>OW028760.1:0-10000000 GCA_932294355.1 Aporophyla lueneburgensis | reverse complement strand
ATGGTCTTTCGCGTAACAACAATGGCGGGCGGCACGACGTAGGCGCATGGCGACATACGCGTCTACGCAGGTAGCGTGCGGGCAGCGGACTAACGCGCAGTGACATGCTAGTCGCATGCAATAGTCCGGCGAGGGAAAGAGACAGGAGACTGCTATTCGTCTCTGTACCGAGGCGGTAAGCAACCGCGGGTCGCTCGCATCGGGCGCGATGGTGATTGGTTTGCTATATACTCCCCCTCCAGTCCTGGACAACGCCCTCGGTCCTGGACTGGTACATTAACAACAGCATTAGCTGGACGTCCGCGACTTCGTTTTGGAATAACGGGATTCGGTAAGGAGTCGTAGCTACCTCGGTAACGTGTAAGATCTTCGGAATGATATTTCCCTATATCTAAATTAGGTTCTATCGATACCTGGGTGGCCAGCTGTTTGAGAGTCATGTAACTCCTTCAAAATAGCGGTAACTTGATCAGCAGGTACGACTAACTGAGGGGATTCACTCTCGGAGTCCGGATTGAATCGGTACAGGACTCCTTGATCCATGAGGTAACCCCTTTCTAACCATCGTTTAGATGTAACATCATCAGGTCCTTCTAGTTCCTTAATGATCTTGTCAACTTCAGGGTCCGAAGTCTGTTCCAGGCGAAGCTGACTAGGTGTCTTTGCGGGAAGATCACAGATGACGGTGCAAATACCGCAACTATCGCTTGTATCGCTGGAACATATGGGTCTACTTAGCGTGTCTGCTACGACATTCGCCTTCCCTGGAGTATATTCAAATTGAATATCAAATGATTGGAGCTTCAGAGCCCAACGAACTAATCTGCCTGCTGGTGATTTAAGTGATAGCAACCAGCGTAGAGGCTGATGATCACTTCCAATCACAACTGGTTGACCGTCTAGGTAAGGCCGAAAACGCTCCACCGCCCAAACTACAGCGAGTGCTTCGCGCTCCGTGGTGGAGTAGTTGCGTTCTGCTGCATTGAGGAGTCGGCTGGCATACTCAATTGGCCTTTCCTGATTGCCATCGCCCTGCAATAAAACTGCGCCCAAGGCGTAGTTACTTGCGTCAGTACGCAGAATGAAAGGACGACTGAAATCGGCTTGCACCAGTATTGGAGCTGTGGTCAGTAGACCTTTCAGTTCATTAAATGCTTGGGTCTGTTCTGAGCCCCAAGACCATACTTGACTTTTTCTAGTCAGGCGTGTCAATGGTTCAGCAACTTTTGAGAAGTTAGGTATGAATTTTCTGAACCACGAACAAGTTTGTAAGAAGGTTCTCAGGTGCTTTAGGTTTCCTGGTACCTTCATCTCGAGTACAGCACTCACCTTCCCTGGGTCGGTGGAAACACCATTTTGTGTAATAACGTGGCCGAGATATTTAACACTTTCTCGAGCAAAAGCGCACCTCTCCCTATTCACATGGAGGTTAAACTCGGCCAGACGTTTAAAAACTGCCTCGAGGTCTTGCAGATGCTGTTGGTATCCCTGTGATATTACCAACAGATCGTCTAAATAAGCTAATAAAGTTACATCTTGTAACGCAGAGCAGGATCGGAGACGATCGATGAGACGCTGAAAGGTAGCTGGCGCGTTGCGGAGACCAAACGGCATTCTTTTAAAACGGTAAGTACCTAGAGGACAGACAAAAGCTGTTTTGTCTCTATCAGCTTCCCTTACCTTAACCTGCCAATATGAAGATCGAAGGTCTAGCGTACTCATGTAGCAGTCCCGTTTCGTGCTCTGAAGTAGCTCGTCGATGCGTGGCATCGGATATGTGTCAGCTTTGGTGACTGCATTCAGACGCCTGTAGTCAACGCAGAAGCGGATACCACCGTTGGACTTCGGCACCATTAGTGCCGGTGAACACCAAGCTGATTCACATTCTTCTATTATGTCATCCTGTAACATCTTACCTATTTCAGCCTTCATCAGCTTTTTCTTCGAAGGGTTGAGACGGTAAGGAGGAACAGCAATTGGAGGATGCTCACCTGTATCAATGCGGTGTTCCGCATACGGTGTTGGACCTCCCCCTGCTCTAAAGACGCGTGCGTGCCTGGTGAGGACGCCAGCAAGCGCTTGACGCTCAGCTGGTTTAAGGTGAGTACCTTCATCATCCCTAAGTATATCTGTAGCGGCGCAGGACACGTCACGCGAGGTAGGTTCGAAGCATAAGTTATATTTTACATTTTCGCATTTACTAAAATACCAAGCTTCTTTACAAAAATCAATAACTACTCCCGCGGCGGTTATAAAATCGATACCTAATAACGTCTCGTTATTAGTCGAGTCGGGAAAAATTAAGAATGGAATCGTAATAACTACAGTTTCTAAGCACACCTCTAACGTGGTGGTAAGTACATCCATCGTACGAATTACACCGTCGGCAAGCTTAACTTCGCGTGTCGAAGAGCTGAGGGGATGACCTTGACGTTGAAGGAGAGTATATAGCGTATGACCCGCAATACAATGTTTGGCAGCCGTATCAATCAACGCAGTGCCGGAAAAACCCAAAATTTTTATATTAAAAATAGGTCGTAAATCGCGGCCAATGGGGGGTCCCATACGGTCGTTACTCAAACATATGTCGGTTAAACATAAATGGGCATTATCCTTTTCATTTATGAAATCGCTATTCACAACATCATTATCACAAAACTGGACATTCTCCTTTTGATTTTTACAATTCTTACACAAAACATAATTATTACTAAAATGTACATTCTCCTTTATATTTTTAAAATTGTAACACAAAACATCATTCTCACATGAATGGACATTCTCCTTTATATTTTTAATATTATTACACATAAAATCATTTTGATGTGGATTGGTTTTACCTATTTTTATATCAAAACTACTACACACATTTTTCGAAATCTGCGAATTCGCAACATTATCAGAATTACACATATTATTAGTTACACATTGTGGGATAGCATCACTTTGTGTTTTACTAAAATATTTACGCACATTTTCTCGTGGAATAAAATTGTTTTTGTCGCAAATATAGTCTGACGCGAAATTTTTAGCAACTAAATGAGATTTTACGGAATAAAAACTTTGATCACTACTTTTACTTTGTTCACTCTCACCTTGATTCTGCAACTTACGACAATGTTCTTTGGTCCAAACCGTCTGCAGTATGTGCAAGACGGCCGTGGCCTCTTTGCCGTGTCGTGCTTCGATGGGAGAGGTGCGGGCGGCGCCGCTGGAACAGGCACGGGGAGCACGGGCGGAGCGGGCGCATGCTGCGCCGCGGCGGCGGGCGCGGCGTGCGCCGGCGCCCGGACGGGAACGAGTCCGCGCGCGGGAGCGCGGGCGTTATCACGAGCGGCGGTTTGCGTGGACGTCGGTAATGTTGCCGGCGTTTGTGTTCGACGCTCACTCGCCGTATTTACCTCGTCGAATGAATCCTCGATATTCCGTGCGAGGCGGAGTAACTCATAGAAACTGCGGCAATCCTCTCTTCGTAACCTCTTTCTTATTCTGCTGTGGAGGAGGCCGTAGGTCATGTCTATTTGAGCCGACTCCTTTACATCGCCTTGAGGTAAACGTGCCAAAAGGGCGCGGATGCGCGCCACGAAAATATCTGTGTTTTCATTGCCCTGCGGCGTCGCAAACATTTCTAAGTAGATCCGATGAGGCGGCCGGCGATCACCATAGGCACTAATCAAGTTTTCTTTGGCTTCGCGCCATGATGACACGGAGTATTTTATTCCTTGCCACCACGTGGCTGCTTCATCCTTGAATAGGTAGGCCAAACCGCGCAGAATGTTTGAATCCGCCACCTGCGCGCAATCACTATAGGCCTCTATTGCGTCGATAAATGCTTCAACCGACTCCTTCGGTCGGCCGGAGAACGTGGCTTTGCAGCGGGCTAGGGTGTTTTGGCCTAGCAGTGCGAGTGATTCCGGAGTCGATGCACTCGCCCGCGACATCGAGTTGAGCAACTCCCTTAATGCTTCTGTTTGAGAGCGTTGAAGAGAGGCGATAATAGTTGCCACGTTTTCGTTGGAGAACGTAGCGTTAGCATCGATGCGCGGCGAGGAAGAAAACGCGTCGTCGCCATCTTGAATGGCGGGCTCTGCGGTCGGCGTGTTTGGTCGCGAGGGGACGGGTAATGCGTCGTTTGCATCTTCCCTCCGAGTCAAACTAGCCGCTCTACTCCTGGTCACTGGCATTTTAGTTCGTCACTGTAAAACTGTCACAACTATGCACTATTGTCACACGAAAAACTAACGTTGGAGCGCCACATATGAGGGAGGTTATCTCAGGGAAACACGTAGAACGGAAACCACCTTCTAGTTTTTAATGTTTATTGGAAATAACACGAAACACAATAGTTTACACAAAGTCACAAACACATAAACATTGGGGTACGAAAACCCTAAATAATATGGTCTTTCGCGTAACAACAATGGCGGGCGGCACGACGTAGGCGCATGGCGACATACGCGTCTACGCAGGTAGCGTGCGGGCAGCGGACTAACGCGCAGTGACATGCTAGTCGCATGCAATAGTCCGGCGAGGGAAAGAGACAGGAGACTGCTATTCGTCTCTGTACCGAGGCGGTAAGCAACCGCGGGTCGCTCGCATCGGGCGCGATGGTGATTGGTTTGCTATAAGATTGTATTTCTATGTCTAGCGTTGCCAGCAAATTCTTTGTAGGAAAATCCCCTGTATGTCAACTAGATTGATGTTGGTAGGGAAGCGTTCCATTCATGTAGATTTAGCTCTAGCACCTTCTGCGAAAATATGATTAATGTACTGTTGTTACTTCGTTACTTAGTGGTTATTTTAGTTTGCATCAGCATCTACATATATACAAAAATATCAAATAACAATAATATATATCTCTTTTGTTAGAATGTGAGGCTGACATACATAATCATTAAAATAACTAGAAATAAGTTGCAGAAGTCTACACAGTAAAAGAATGGTTGTCCGTCTGGTCAATAATGTACCTACAGCTACAAATAATCACTTCTACACGCATAATTCCTATTTACATAGGCGTACTTACTTGCAGTGGTGATAAATTGACTTGTCCTTTTCGTTTTGGAGCAAAACAGCGTAAGACCTAATGCAGCCAGTACAAAACGAAGACAGAGCCCTATTCTTGCCAAAGGTCTTCCAAACCAACCCTCGAGTTACTCGAGGGTTGGTGAATATTTAGTTAAATATTCTGTGCCACTAGAAATGTTCCAAAACTGCTTTTCATCGGCTGAAGCCCATGTATCTGTATGCGAATAGTAAATATAATTATGTATAATGAAAACAACAAGTTGCAACAAAATTCAAGTCAAAACAAACAAAAGGCGGTTTTTTTTTTTACTCAGTGTTGCCAATTTTTTTCCCGTGTCAATGTTTTTCTCACACTGATAGCGGTTCTGCAAACGACTAAAATAAACTATATTCGCAATTTTTTATATTATTTATTCCTATTACTGTCATTCGGTCGTCGTTTTGAGGATGAAATAAAACTTATCATGTCTTTGTTATAACATAATGTACTATAGATAATATAACACTATAATTACTGGAAAAGTAAGTGAAGATATTTCTTTGATTGTTAGCTACACAATAATGGAATAATGGTTAATTTTACTATCCCTAAAGTAGGTTCACATGGAACATTTTTTTCAAAATCACGTTTTTCGATATTCACACTGGCGCTGTTCACTATATTTGTCATGCCGAACTATCTTTCCAAATCAACGTTTGTATCCAAAGTGGTTTCGGCATTTAAAAATAATCATAAGTGCCACAGGCTTCTTGAAAATAATAAAACAGCTTGCCAGTATCGTGTTAATATAATATTTTCTCGAGTCAAAGCTTTACCAGTGAATTTTATTATTTTCAACAATTTAAATTAGACTAACCAAAACAAAATCACCAGCTACAAACAAATAGTCCGCCAGTTGCGGTGTCCATACCGACCAACCCGGGATTAGTGGAAATCTCAATAAGTTGACAACCCTGCTTTTCTACTATTTTTCCACTGGCCACAGATAACTAAAACGTGAAGACAATAACGTTTCGTTGTGTTTTTCAAATATGGTAGTTTTTGGTAGAAAGTGTTTTATAAATTGGTTTTTAATTTTTTAAGAAATCATTGTACTTTTTCATTTATAAGCAGTAGTAGACCATCAGTTGTCATCAAAACAATGTTATATTATTGTAAAATTATTCGCAAGCAAATAGTTCATATTTGATGTAACAAAACGCATATGTGAAAACGATTGGGTAAGATTTTGGTACCCTCCCTAGTCAATTTGGCAGAATTTGTTTCATTTTATTTACACAATTCCGATTATGGGAACCGAAACCGACTGGAGTTTGTTTAAATTCGGAATTGCTATCAGAAATTAAATGTGTTCCGCAATCAGGCCGCAGGAAAAGCAGTTTTGTTAGCTGATAGTGACGACGACAACATATAATTTTTAACCCCAGACGCAAAAAGAGGGGTGTTATAAGTTTGTTGATAATGTATTTTTTTGTCTAGGCATTTATTGTGTACAATATTGTTTTGAATCTCTGTTCTTTTTCCTCTATTTTCATATTATAATTCGACAGCCCTTTAGCTGTAAATAAAACTTTATGTTATATTTACAGTTATTTTTTTTGTTTTGTTATAGATGTTCTGATGACCGATGTACGATGGAATGGCAATCTTCTCATCGACCAATATTCGCGGACCTCAATTATTTAATTTATTAGCCCACTATCCACAGTGAATACGCTCGTGCACTCAATCAAGAATTAACTAAACAAAATGGCAGGTAGAAAAAGCGGTATACCATTGCAAGATCAAAAGCGCATTATTTCTAAATATGCACATATATTTAATAAGTCGTGTCCTTCTATTAATCATGATGTATATGAACGTATACAGAATGAATTTTATGAAATGTTTCAACATAAGATGTCTAAAATGGCCATACAAATGTCAGTGAGACGTAATAAATTTTATTTTTTCCATGATAGTGTCACAGATGTACGGGTTGATGACGTAACAGACAAGACGAAAAAAAGAAAGTACTGTTGGCAACACTCAAACGGCAACGCCCTCTATAGTCGACAGCGCTACACTGACGTTGCGGAAGTGGGGCCAACAGAAGTGTTAAAACGGCGAGGCACAGGCGGAGCGGTCTCTTTCACGATCGGAACTGCGGAGCGAAGATATATACCCATAGTATCTGTATCTATCTGTTATAAATTTAAAATAAAAGTTCGTTATAGTTTGGTATCCGCATTTTATTCAAATAAAGTTAACATCAGAAGTGACAAGAAAACCACGCCATGGGCAAGCGAGTTGGTAAGCATTCAAGGCGAAAGCGAGCTCGTTCCACCTCCTCTTCATCAAGCTCCAGTGGAAGGTCACCATCCACGTCACCAAGACGGAAAGACAAGGTATCACGTAAAGATACCGAAACTGTGAGTAATTCAAATTCTATTGCTTTGAACAATTTTATACCTGATTTTGACCCATTAAAAGACGATATAGATACCTGGCTGAGCATTATTCGTTCTTATGCAAGCACTTTTTCATGGCCTGATACAATGATTCGCTATCAAGCTTTAAATAAACTAAAAGGATCTGCGAAAGTATGGTACGATTCATTATTAAGTACAGAAAAGCAGTGGCCTACGTGGAAATGGGACGACTGGAGGTTAAAATTGTCGAATAGTTTCCAAATACGTAGAAATATGTTTGACCTTTTAAAAGAGATCATTGAAAAAAAAAACCCGTCGATAACCAATCCCTGTATGAATTTTATAAGCAGAAATGCAAGATTGATCGTTTATGTTTGAATTTTTCGGAACAAGATATTATTTCAATTATAGTAGGAAACATTGGAGATAATAATATTGGCGCATCTATAGAGGCTAGTAATTTTAAATCAAGTGACGATTTAGCTAGCTATTTACATAGTCGTGTCTACAAGAAAGCTGTAAAACAGGAAAGTAGTAGTTCACGTGATGTTCAAGCTAAGTCAGTTACTCCTTCAACATCTGTAAATCGAACTCCCGCTCCCACGAATTCAACCGTAATAAATCAAACTCAGTCTTCCAATGTTAGCCAAGATGGTAGTCGTAAAATAATTAAATGTTACAATTGCGGGGGTAACCACAAACGAAACCAATGCGAGGCAAATAAATGTCAATTCTGTGGGAAGAGGGGGCACGTAGAATCTGTTTGTTACCATAAGAAAAATTCAACAAAATCGTTGGTAAAACCTGAACAACAAGAAACTAAATTTGTTTCTACAAATCCACGAAATAAATTTATTAAAAATGTTTATATATCAAAAAAATGTTACGAGGCATTTATTGACACTGGCAGTAGTTGTTCATTAATGTCAGAAAATTTAGCAAATAAACTTTCACTGTCGTATATCGAACTACCCTCACCAGTTGTTTTGCAAGGATTTCCGAAAGATAATTATAAATATGTAACTAAAAAGATTACAATAAGTCTTACTTTGGATTCTATCTTTTTGCGTGAGGTAGATATGTATGTCTTGGATGATATGGTAGGGTGCGACATTCTAATTGGAAGAAATGTTACTGAGCGATCTGATTTAGTGTATTCTCGTGTAGGCGACAAACTTAAATTTCAATACGCGAGCGAACTTAAGGAATTTTGTAGTAATATAGCTGCGATAGATCTGGATACAAGTACACATCAAAGTGAGTTATTGACTATGTTTAATCAGTATAGTGATTGTGTTGCTTTTAGTATTAAAGATCTTGGAAAGGTTAGTGGCCACGAAATGACAATTAGCTTATCAAGTTCTCAACCGGTACAATGCAGACCCTTTAGGACTTCGTATCCGGACAGGCAGACAATTAGAGAGATAGTAAAAGATTTACTAGAAAATCAAATTATTCGCGATAGTAATTCTCCTTATGCCAGTCCAGCCTTATTAGTAGATAAGAAAAATGGTGAAAAAAGGCTCTGCATTGACTATAGGGCGCTAAATAAAATAACTATCAAAGATAAATACCCTATGCCACGTATTGAGGACTTGATAGACAGGCTTCAGGGACACAAGTGTTTCACTAGTCTAGACTTAAAAAGTGGTTATTATCAGATTTGTTTACATAAGGACTCTATAAATAAAACGGCTTTCATAACAGAAGACGGTCATTATGAATTTTTGAGAATGCCATTCGGTTTGGCAAATGCCCCATCTTGTTTCCAACAAATGATGAATAAAGTACTGGGAAACTTGAGATTTGGCAACGTTATTGTTTATTTAGATGACGTTTATTTAGTTACTGAAACAATATCAGAAAACATTATTTATTGGAACAGGTATTGAAAATATTCAGGACGAATGGTTTAACATTAAACCTAAAAAAGTGTCATTTCTTTAAAGAGGAAATCGAATTCCTAGGTTATAAAATTAAACCAGGTTACGTTATGCCTAATAATTCAAAATTAGAAGCTGTTCGGTGCTTCCCAATATTGTTCCCAATACCCAAAACGGTACATCAACTTCGACAATTTTTAGGTTTAATTAGTTATTTTCGCAAATTTATACGAAACTGTGCAATTTTATCAGCTCCCCTCACAAAATTGTTGAAGAAAGATGCCGTTTGGGTGTGGGATGACGTACAAAATCGAGCATTTCATATTTTAAGGGATAAATTAACGTCTCACAGCATTTTAGCTATTGTTGATCCAAACAAGGATAAAATCTTGTATACAGACGCAAGTAGGGATGGTATTGCTGGAATACTGACTCAGATAGAAGACGGAAGCGAAAAGGTCGTGCATTATTATAGTAGGCAAACTAAGGATGATGAAAAAAAATATCATTCGTTTGAATTGGAGCTATTGGCTATTGTATGTTCTCTTCAAAAATTCCGGTTATATCTGTTAGGTATACAGTTTAAAATAATTACTGATTGTAGTGCGGTTAGATACGCGTTAACAAAGAAAGACATTATCCCACGAATAGCTCGTTGGGTTTTGTCCACTCAAGAATTTTCCTTTGATATAATACACAGAGAAGGTTCCCGGATGCAACATGTGGATGCCTTTTTTTTTTTTTTTTTTTCTTTTTTTTCAGGATGGGAAATCATCAAATGACTTCTCCCGCTCTGGGCGGAGCGGGAGGGCGTGTCAGACTTTTACTGACTAAAACCCACCCGTGTTCCATCAGTTGCCCATTGTGCCAGGGTCACGGTATCTCTTTCGAACAATCACGCGACCCCGGCAGGCATCGGTCCTAGTAGACCCCTACACTGCTGCTGACGATGTGGATGCCTTAAGCCGCAATCCTGTGCCATCCGGAGAAAAATTGGAATCTGAAATAATTATGTCAATTACAGAGGCAGATTGGTTGTTAGCTGTACAAGTACAAGACCTTGAGATAGTTAATATTCGAAACATTTTAGAATCAGGAGAGGCCGACCAAAATAAAGATATTTTTAATAACTATGAACTTTTAGGTGGAAAGGTTTACAGGAGAACAAGTGTAGGACGTAGGTGGGTCGTTCCAAAAAAATGTATTTGGCAAATTATAAAATGTAACCACGATGATTTAGGTCATTTTTCCGTTGACAAATGTGTTGAGCGTATATGTACACGATATTGGTTTCCACGAATGCGTAATATTGTGAAGAAGTATATCAAAAATTGTTTGAATTGTATATATTTTAAAAATAAGGGAGGTCCAAAAGAGGGACATCTGTACCCTCTTCCAAAATATGCACAACCTTTTCACACCTTACATATTGATCATTTAGGACCATTCGTAACAACTAAAAACAAAAATAAATACTTATTAATAATTGTAGATTCCTTCACAAAGTTTGTATTTATATCCCCAGTACGCAAAACGAATACGGCCGGCGTAATTAAAGAATTAGAATGCTTAACTAAGACATTTGGAAACCCTAAAAGAATAATTAGTGACGCGGGCTCTTGTTTCACTTCAAGCCAATTTACTCAATATTGTACAAACAGAAATATTAGGTTACATACAGTAGCGACAGGCGTACCTCGGGCTAACGGGCAGGTAGAACGCTTTAATAAAACAATATTAGAAGCCTTAAAAACAATGGGTGCTGATAGCACAGATGATAGGTGGGATCAGTGTATTAAAGCATTACAGCAGGGACTCAATAGTACAGTTCATAAAACTATTCAAGCCGTTCCAAGTGAAGTAATGTTCGGCTACAGACTACGTACGGACAGTGATAGTCTCGCTCCAGATCTTGATAGCGAAGCATTGGTAGACGTGTCAAAGTTACGTGAAAGAGTAGACGAAAATATGAAGGCTAGTGCAGAGTATCAAAAGAAAAGATTCGACAAATCTCGAACCAAGGCAACACAATACGAAGAAGGAGATCTGGTATTGGTCAAAATACAAAGTCAAAGCAATGATGGTCAAAGCCGAAAACTATTACCAGTTTTCAAAGGTCCATTTCAAATCAAGAAGGTACTAGATAATGATAGATACGAAATAGCAGATCTAAGAGGTAGTCAAAGAAGCTCTAAAATGTATAATGGAGTAGCTGTAGTGGAAAATATGAAACCATGGATAAATATTGATGATTGGAATACTGAATAAAATATAAAGTCATCAAAACCGTATTGGCAAGGTACCCATATTTGTGTTATTTATTAGTGATATTGTTTAGTCCCGAACGATTTGTTTACTCTATGCGCCTACGTTTCTAAACGAGTAACAGAGTGACATCTGACTTGACAGTTTGATTTTGACACTTGTCATCTCTCTTGAATTTTTGGTGGTAAAAAAGGGAACACGTGGCAGCTTGAGTCTCGCGATTTTTTTGTAAAGTAAGCCCTTACCCCGGTCGTTTTGGTGACAATAGGTCATGACCCTTGTTTGGATTGTTAATAACCCCAATTTGACGTAATAACACGGGTTTAGTTTCTTGACATTGAAATAGTTTGAAGGTTAAGTGACGCTATTGGGAATGAGTGTGGAAGACCGCATGCTGTGATTGCCTCCAGCCTTATTGCAAGCGGATTGTTACCAGGAGAATACTCATAACGTCACGACACGATACATATACACTCACTTACATACATATCTCCAGGTTGGCACCAGAGCAGTGTCCTTCAACCAACAGGTAAGTTCTTTGTTGTATTTGTAATTGTTCACTTTGTATTGTCTGCTCCGCGTACGGCGGACTAGTTTCGCTCGCCACTTCTTGTCTCTAGAGCCCCACGATTATCACACTTCCACTGCGCACTTGAAATCCTATGGTAGGGGTCTAGTCTAGCCTGGCAGCGTACATTTTTGGTAGCAGAGCGTGGTTCTAACCTACAAAACCACACAAAACCACCAAATTGGTAATTTACAGTAGGCTAATTACTTGGCAGTCTCTATAAGGGAAGTAGTAATACGCTGTAAATATTTGATAACTATAATTAATTGTTTGTTTGAAATAATTTGTTTGAATTTATTGAGTCGAGTAACTCATGTTGTCCAGGTCAGCCGGTTGCATATGCTAATGGTGTTGAATGAATTAGGCTATGTTACAACCCCTTGTTTGTGTCTGACCTCTGTTGAATGTCAGGAAGACATTAAAATATTGAGTTTTGTACCATCAATATGGTAGTTTTGTTGAAATTGGCATTTTTGAGTATTACCATTGTTTTGAATTGGAATAAAGGTTCATTATTGTTGTACCACACAGTGGTTTGTGAACTTAACATTTGGAATTGGATTAGAATTTTAATATTTGAATTGAATATGAAATAGAATTTTGAACGTTGATATTGGTTTAGAATTAAAATAAAAGTTTATTGTTGAATTGAATTGAAACCAATATTTTGTTACTTCTTGAGTTGCTGATTAGTCAGTTTGGTAGTTTGATTGTTTGCTTGTAGTTATTTTGTAATTGATTGTTTGAACTTTGTTACTTAATTACCTTTTGCTTGGTTTATTTTATTTGATTGTTTGCGTTGGATTTCCTTGTTATTTATTGATTGAACTTTGTTATTTGATAATTTAATTGTTTTGTTTATTTGAATGGTTTTGTTTGTGCAATGGCATACAAATGGAAATATTGCAGTGCCGGACACCTGTCCAGGTCAAGCCGGAGACCTCGGTTGTTTCAGGTCCCGTACTATTGAGTAGATTGCCTGCTTTGGAACTGCCACACTTGACGGTCGCTGGGACCACTGGTACGGTTTCCAAAACCTGTTTGCAAGTTTGGTTGATGCACGCTCGGACCTCAGACCCGCCCAAAAGTTGGCCTATTTGTTGTCTGTCCTGGAAGGTGAGGCCCGAGCCTTGGTACAGCATCTGTCGTTGACTGACTCAGCCTACCCTACCGCTTTGGGACTACTCACCCAGCAGTACCAAAATAAACGTTGTTTGGCTGACGTTAATATTAAATTGATTTTGGAGTTACCGGTCATTACTGGAGTGTCAGCATTGCGTACTGACCTGTTGAACCCGTTGGTGGCAGCGACCAACGCTTTAAAGCAATTGGACTTGCCGGTGGACCATTGGTCTTACCTTTTGGTGCACGTTGTGCTGCAACGGCTTCCTGCCGATTTGAGGGCTCGTTTCGAGCAAAAGTATGGTGGGGATAGTGTCACACATCTCCCCCCATTTGATGACCTCGTCCAATTTTTGGAGGATGAGTGTCGGTTTGTGGACAACTCTGGCGTTGCCACTGAGTCATGCCAGCCGTCTTCCCGGCTACGAGACCAGGGACGGACTAGGGCTCGCGGGCCTGTTGATGGTCGCCCCGCCGCTCGTTTTGCTGGCACCCAGAGTCGTCCTGGTTGTGAGTTTTGTAGGGACACGGGGCATGGCATGGCAACTTGCGCGGCCTTTTTGAAATTGCACGTGAGTGCCCGCCGCCGAATTGCCAATGCACGCCGCATGTGCTTCTCTTGTTTGGGGGCTCACTTCCATCGGGACTGCCCCAACCCCCGCCCTTGTAGAATTTGTGGGGGGTCCCATTTGGACATTTTGTGCGCTAACGCGAACCACGCTGGAAGACCAGCCTCTGATGAAAGTTCGCGTACGGGGGGGTACCATGGAGTTGGTCACCGGGCTTCTGCCTCGCCGGCTCAGAACCGGGGAGAGGCCCGCAATTTTGAGCGCCGCACTCCACCCCCCGCGCAAGTTGATCGGGAGCCGCTCGACCGCCATTTGGTCTCCCCGCGTAAAGACGATTACGCAGTTGTTGCTAGGCAGCGCTGGCCAGACCAGCACCGCCTTCCCTCCCCTCCATTGGCGGAACGTCCCCGGTTGGAGTCACGTCCCCCGCCATTCGGGCATCCGGTGGGATATGCCCTTCCAGCGATGGCGCGTGGCTCGGGACACCGCGCGGACGAGGAGTTTGTTCTCCATCCTCGTCGGGAAAGACTTGAGCCTGGGTGCGGCGATCGGTCGCCGCCCAGGCATTGTTAGGACATTGGCGCCTGCCCCGCTAAGGTACCCCTCAGATCGACACGGTTTTGTTGCCAATGGCATCGGTCAGGTCTGGGGGCCCACGGGGGTCTCTGTTGTGGTCCGTGTCATTATGGACATGGGAGCCCACGGTTGCCTTTTGTCTATTGTTTTGTTGTTTGTTTGTATTGTTTTGGGCAAAATTGTGTTCTTGAGCGCCTTTGGACTGCGGGACTTGGTTGGAATGAGCCACTTCGGGAAGCCCTATTGGATGATTGGCTCCAATTTGTATCCGCACTCCCTGCAGTCAACGAGGTCGTGTTACCCCGCGCTATCCTCCCCCCTGGGAGCTACACTGCTACCCTTGTTTGTGATGCGTCTTCGCACGGTTATGCAGCTGTTGTTTGTCTGCGCACCGTCTGCGCAACAGGCCAGGTGAAGTTGTCACTGGTCTTGGCCAAGAGCAAGGTGGCCCCCCTCCGGACGGCACTGACTATCCCTAAGTTGAATTGTCAGGGGCGGCGCGTCTTGTGCGTCTATTGAACCACGCTGCTCACACTTTGGGTGGAACTGTGGACATTCGGAGTTCTTACGCCTGGACGGACATTCAAATTGTTTTGTGTTGGTTGAAGACGTCCGTCCACTCTTTGGAGGTCTTTGTTGCGTACCGAGTGTCCCAGATTCAAAATTTTGAAACGCCTTTGATTTGGAGGCACGTGCCTGGAGATTTGAACCCAGGCGCCGTGGTCTTACGTGGGTGCATGGCACCCCGCTTGTTTGCTTGCCCCCTATGGTGGGGACCAGACTGGCTGACTCATCCCGAGGATGATTGGCCTCGATTGCCAGTCTTGATGTCGGGTCCTTTGCCCGGGCTCAAGGTGCTCGCTGTTGGAACGAAGGACCCTGATTTTTTGTTGAGTCGATTTGGCTCCCTCGACAAATTGTTGAATTGTTGTTTGTTGTTGTTGAATTGTTGGTGACTGATCGTCACATTATGAACTCGCATGCCGGTTGCAATGCGCTGTTGGCCATTCTGCAGCGAGAGTTTTGGATATTGTCGGGAGCCGTTATTAAGTTGAACCCCTTTTTTGGACGATACGGGTCTTTTGTTGTTTGGTTGACGGTTGAGGCACTCTAGCCTTCCTTATGGGGCCCGTCACCCCCTTTTGTTGCCTAAGGAGGGCCATTTGGTTAAATTGTTGTTGTTATTGTTGTTTGGTTGTTTTGTTGTTTGTTATTGTTTTGACCCGCCAGCCTGCCCCCATTGGGGGGTTATTTTGAGGCCGCGGTGAAGGCGGTTAGGGACTCTGGCGCAGATTGTTGGGAGACACCGTTCTCACCTTTAAAGAGTTAGCTACGGTATTTTGCCGCATTGAAGCTGTGTTGAACTCGCGTCCATTGTGCCCGCTGTCTTCGGATCCGAACGTCTTGGAGGCCCTGACCCCGGGCCATTTTTTGATTTGACAGCCACTTGTCGCCCTGCCGGAGCACCCTTTTGTCGATGTGAGCCAAAATTGGCTATCGCGGTTTCAGTTGGTGCAGCAGCTCGCTCAGAGTTTTGGAAGCGTTGGTCGGGATTGCCAAGTGATTAGCGGACGGGAAGGCCCGTCCGGGGGGGGTAGATGTTTAGTCCCGAACGATTTGTTTACTCTATGCGCCTACGTTTCTAAACGAGTAACAGAGTGACATCTGACTTGACAGTTTGATTTTGACACTTGTCATCTCTCTTGAATTTTTGGTGGTAAAAACACACGTAGGGAACACGTGGCAGCTTGAGTCTCGCGATTTTTTTGTAAAGTAAGGCCTTACCCCGGTCGTTTTGGTGACAATAGGTCATGACCCTTGTTTGAATTGTTAATAACCCCAATTTGACGTAATAACACGGGTTTAGTTTCTTGACATTGATATAGTTTGAAGGTTAAGTGACGCTATTGGGAATGAGTGTGGAAGACCGCATGCTGTGATTGCCTCCAGCCTTATTGCAAGCGGATTGTTACCAGGAGAATACTCATAACGTCACGACACGATACATATACACTCACTTACATACATATCTCCAGGTTGGCACCAGAGCAGTGTCCTTCAACCAACAGGTAAGTTCTTTGTTGTATTTGTAATTGTTCACTTTGTATTGTCTGCTCCGCGTACGGCGGACTAGTTTCGCTCGCCACTTCTTGTCTCTAGAGCCCCACGATTATCACACTTCCACTGCGCACTTGAAATCCTATGGTAGGGGTCTAGTCTAGCCTGGCAGCGTACAGATATAGGTATACTATTTTTATCTTTTGTTTCGTTTATTAAATATTAATACATAAAGCTAGATACACAATATTTAAATCACCTTTACAATTATCAGTTTTATTCCTAAAGCCCATATATCATATGAATATTTTCCCGTCATAATATGTTGATCTTTATAGATCAATATTGTACACTTCATTATTAGTGGTATTACACATTATGTACGATAAAATGTATTGCTTTGTTTCGCTTTGAGGTGTAGATCAACTTGGTACGCTTGAGTGAGTGAAATGCTCTTCGGGTGCAAGTGGTCTGTCAGTCATAATCCTGGTCTCCTAAGTGTGGCATAGACCCTTTAGGTACAGGTGATGGCATTGCAATGCATAGATAGATGTAATATGTGTAGTACTGGTCACTTTGCTCAGGTGCCCGAAGAAACATATATCTGTGTGTCCTAAAATGTACCTATTGCGTTTTCAGAGACCTATCCAGACATGTGGGGTGCCTGGGCCAGGCACCGTGCAGCATGGCCGTGTTGGCAACACTCAAACGGCAACGCCCTCTATAGTCGACAGCGCTACACTGACGTTGCGGAAGTGGGGCCAACAGAAGTGTTAAAACGGCGAGGCACATGCGGAGCGGTCTCTTTCACGATCGGAACTTCGGAGCGAAGATATATACCCATAGTATCTGTATCTATCTGTTATAAATTTAAAATAAAAGTTCGTTATAGTTTGGTATCCGCATTTTATTCAAATAAAGTTAACAGTACTTTGACAGTAACGTTGATTTTGAAAATATTGATGATAGCAACAGTAATTCTGATTTCAAAGTAAACCATGAAACCAAGAAAAACCATGTCCACGATTTGAATGTTAAAAATAAACTTACATCGACACGAAAACAAAAAATTGCTGCACAATTAAATTATGAAAAGGCGCTTAAAGTCAGAACTTTACTGGCTGATGAACTCATAAAAACAGATAATCCAAAAGAACCTCCAACGCTACCTAAATTAGGTAATTTAAGGAAAATACGACATGATGTTAAAAGGGCCCTTCAATTTGATAAAAACACAATATTATCCATCTATGCAATGTCTCAAAGTTCGTATCCGTCAGAATGGCGGGTGTATGACTTCCAAAAAAATCAAAAATAAACTATATAAATGTACGTAAAATGTACGTTTTTGTACTAAAATAAGTATAAATGTACGTGTCTGTATGCGTAGCAAACATCATTTTAAAGTACGCCGCCATCCTGATGTCAGGTTGGCGGGTGCATTTTAATTCAATTAACTTTTTTCAAATTTGACAATAGGAATTAAATGTACGTCAATTGTGTATATAGGAACACTATTTTAAACCTTCTTAAATGTTATACTACCTCTGATATTGTAAAACGCACGTGAGCCGCCACCCTGACGCCAGAATGGCGGGTTGATTCTAAACCAATCAAACTATTTTGATCAACCAAATAACAAATAAATGTACGTCTTATGTTCTTGTCAGATAGTAAAACAAAAGTCGATTAAATAATTCACAGCATGATTTAATCAATTTTATAACATTTGACTATAAAGAATACAGTGGACAATCAACATTTCTGCACTTCTATTTAATCCTGGCTTCAGATCATCATAGCACATCCACATACCATCACCCCTATCCTATATGAATGCGCTTTATAGTTCCCTATTGCATCATAATTAGAAATTAAGCTTGGAGGTACATATTCAAGCATTCTGTAATACAGGGCGTCCCACGGATATGCCACATGGAGGGAAAGTACTTTGAATACTGTAGATGGATGATTTTACTGAAAGAAGACATTATTTGAAATTAAAAAACAATTTAAACTGCATTTATAGATATTTAAATAATTGCATGGTTGAACCGGGAATCGAACCCATTACACGAGAAAAATAATCACCCTGTAGTTTTATCATACCAATCGAAAGGCTTCATCATAAGGATTATTTTTTGCTGAATAACATAGTGTCACAAATAAAAGGAAGACCATGAATTTTAACATTTGATGTGAAATTTTGTTCAGAAAAATGAAAAACTGACATTGCCGTAAGGACATACAACTAACATTATCATAAGTATATCTCAATGAACACTTTCATGCCTGGATCGGGACAAATGGACAAATAAGATGGCCGCCGAGATCCCCAGATCTAACCCCGTTACATTTTTTTATGGGGTTATGTAAAAAAAATAGTTTACAAGAACCAGTATGAAAGTGTCCACGAGCTACAAGCAGAACTATGACGTATTATTCTAAATATCCACCACAACTAGATCAAATAATCGACAGGGAGCGAAATAATCAAAAGAGTGCGACTTTGTATTCAACAGGAAGGGACTCATTTTGAGCATTTGATAAATTGATTAATTTTGTATTCAGAATCAGAATCAGTACAAAAAAAAAAAAATGGCACACTATGTTATTCAGCAAAAAATAATCCTTATGATGAAGCCTTTCGATTGGTATGATTGGTGACTATGAATGATAGGCTGAGAAATGATGTGATAAGAGAACGGTGTGGTTTAAAAGAAGATGTAGTAACAAAAATTGAAAAAAGTATGCTTAGATGGTTTGGTCATGTCGAGAGGATGAATGAAGGACGGCTCACAAAAGGTATTTACAAGGTAGATGTGAGTGGAAACACCGGGACCGACGTCCGAGGAGGACATAATATAGTGACCTTATTGGTGATGTTCTTTAGAAAGGTCAGGTGCGTAGTACTCGCAACCGGCGTGTGTGTATGACCAATTGTATGTACCTAAACGAGGCAAAAGGAGTGTGTAGAGATCGTAGCAGGTGGCGTTCCGTGGTTTCTGCCTACCTCCATGGGGAAAAGGCGTGATTGTATGTATGTATGTATATAGGAGTGCTTGAATATGTACCTCCAAGCTTAATTTCTAATTATGATGCAATAGGGAACTATAAAGCGCATTCATATAGGATAGGGGTGATGGTATGTGGATGTGCTATGATGATCTGAAGCCAGGATTAAATAGAAGTGCAGAAATGTTGATTGTCCACTGTATTCTTTATAGTCAAATGTTATAAAATTGATTAAATCATGCTGTGAATTATTTAATCGACTTTTGTTTTACTATCTGACAAGAACATAAGACGTACATTTATTTGTTATTTGGTTGATCAAAATAGTTTGATTGGTTTAGAATCAACCCGCCATTCTGGCGTCAGGGTGGCGGCTCACGTGCGTTTTACAATATCAGAGCTAGTATAACATTTAAGAAGGTTTCAAATAGTGTTCCTATATGCACAATTGACGTACATTTAATTCCTATAGTCAAATTTGAAAAAAGTTAATTGAATTAAAATGCACCCGCCAACCTGACATCAGGATGGCGGCGTACTTTAAAATGATGTTTGCTACGCATACAGGCACGTACATTTATACTTATTTTAGTACAAAAACGTACATTTTACGTACATTTATATAGTTTATTTTTGATTTTTTTGGAAGTCATACACCCGCCATTCTGACGGATACCAAAGTTCCCCATTCGATACATTGATACGGAAATTTTCTCTTGTCCCTTTTTTTATTTACTTATGGACAAATGAACAAAGTAAATATTATGATGACATTTTAAAAAATACACACACTGTTTTGTCCATCGATGCAACTGGTTCGATTTTTCAACCGATAGCGCCTCCAGGAGTAAGTCTTAAAGACGCTAAACATACTTTTCTATATGCTGTCTTGGCATACACTACCGGTACTAGTATTCCTTTATGTTATATGGTATCACAGTCACACACAATTGAAGCTATAGCTACTTGGTTAAGTACATGGGCAGTAAATCGATCTTTACCCAAAGAAATAGTATGTGACGATTCATCTGCACTACTAGGAGCTATATGTCGTACTTTTCTTCATACCGATACAAATGGTTATTTATCGCAGTGTTTTTCGCTTTTAGAAGGGCTAAATGTGTGTGTGCTGGTTTGTTACATTCGGTAAGACAAATCGCATTTTTTTTTAAACTGCCTAAACAAAGTAGTTTTGACAAAGCGTCAGAAAAATCCAAATATTTTTATATTAACTGTATTAAGAAAATTCATACACTACATTGCTATAAGGAAATAAAATCTGTTATCAATGATATAGTAACAGTATCATTACACAAATATGTTAGTCTTGGTTTAGATGGTCAGCTATGTGGTAAATATGAGCAAGCTCTACAGCGTTTGACTGATTATAAGGATGATACTAATGTGATTGATGTCGATAGCGGTGATCAAACAGATAAACATTTTCTAGATGAAAATGACGAGGTAACTATGAATAATGGTACTGTTTGTCCTCTTATCAATTATTACAACAAAATAATGGAAACGGAAAAGTTATATTTGCTATTACTTGACCCAAAGCATGAACAAATAAATGAGTATTATTTGCCGCCTATAAACGATACTTTAAAAAGGCTGTTGCGAAAATTACCTATGTGGGGTAATGTTATGACCAAATATTTTGTCAATGCAAAAGAAGTAGCTAGTAGTTCAAATACTGAAAATCACTTTAAGGACCTAAAGCAAAGATGAGCGAATACGACTTGATGAGTTCATAGTACAACACTATAGTTTTATAAATGGGTCTGTCAAATTAAACATTTCTGAAAATTTAGTAAAAACAAAATTAAATAAAGATATTTTACAAAAACGAAATATGACTAATGATTTTGACTTGACACATGAAACAAAAAGTAAAATTGTAGTTTTACAAAATGCGCCTATTCCGCAGACATCTACATATAACTTAGAAAATTCAAATGTTCAAAACTTACTAGTAAATAGAAATACAGCAGTTCATACACGAAACGTGAAGTACAATGAGGACTTTGAATTAGTCTATATTTCAGGACGAACCTGTTGAAGTAGAAAACTGGCGAGGTCTTGCTGTTTCTCGTCAAAAAACAAACGTTAGCATAAAACCTATATATATATATTACAAAATGGCAACATAGCCATATCTAGAAATAAAAGTATAATTCTGACTAATACTTGTGCATTTGACGCAATCTCGCAAGCATTAGCCATAGCCTACAAAGAAAGAAAAACATTCAGACAGGAGATCAACAACAGTAAAAGAATGCAAAATGACGCTTTTACGACGTTCATCGCAAATCTTGCTGCTGCAAAGAACTTCAGCCAAAAACTCTACAACCAAAGAGATGTACTTTTAACTAATATTTTTTGTGCAAATTTTGAAACAAATAACGAAACTACTCCCAATGTTATAAATTGCGCATGTAATATTACAAAAATATTAGAAGAAATTTGTATTTCATACTTTTCTGCTACTAGAAAAAGAATTTGCTCAAACGCAAATTGCACTAGCCACAAAAACAAAGAGACATTTGAATGCAAATACTTGCCATTGAATATAGATCTCATAAAACAAAAAGGTATTTCAAATTTACAAGAGTCTGTAGAAGCAGGAATGAAAAACGATTTCTCACCACTTTGTGTTTCTTGCAGAATAGGCACAGTTTCATTTAATTATCATTTGAACCATTTAATAATATTTGAGCTTCATGATATTAATATACAGCTAAATGATATCCCAATTAATATTGAAATTAATAATAGATTATATGTGATCTTGGCAGTCATTGAATTTAATCCACCTCTCAGCTTCGAAGGAGTTGGCCACTACAAAGCTCATTGCTATCGAATACAAACTAGAACTTTTCAATGTTATGACGATATGTATAGCAAAATTCAGAAGAGTCAGATTAATTTAATGCCCCACGCGATTATTTATACATTACAATCTGATAATATCTTATTATAATAATTATCTAATTTATCTAAAATACAAAACTATTTTATAGATTTTGTATTGTCACTTGACGTGTATTTACTTTAAAATTGTGAATTTTAATGCTAGTCACATTTTTTTTATAGATATGATAATAATAATAATAAAAAAATCGTCTCCAATCTTATGCAGTCGAAAGCAATATAAAGATCGCGAACAGGTATTTCACACTTTTTAATATAGAACCTAAATCATGACCATTTCATCGACTGACGCACAGTGTTTTATGAAGACCATTTTTCGGACATTGCTTTTTTATATAAAAAACTGATAGTTTAAGTTATTTAAATGCAATATTTCGTATCCCCATTTCACTAGCATGTTTAGTTTTTGAGATGGAATTTTTTGAAAATCGTCTGTTTTTCAACCGGGTATTTAGAAAAAAAATCATATCTCTGAAACTAAATATGACACGCAATTGTGACCTTAGAAACATCGACGACGTTTTTTATCTTGCATATTTTATAGTAAAAATAAATCTCAGAACTTCATTAGATTCAGACTTATACGAGGTTTTTTGTTTTTCGTTTTTATTTTTTTTCTCGGTATTTCCATCGTATTTGGAAAAGTTATTTACACTAAAATTATGCCCTTTATTTTCCCTACATACCACAAAAATAACACATCCTAATTGCGTGGAATCTAGAAGTTATTCCAAATTAACTGTTTTTGCTAGGGTTGTCACTTTCAAATCTGAATTTTGATGACTCAATTTTTATTTAATGGGACGTATTGGTTATTAAAATTTCGACTATTAAACCTAGGAACTTTGTTATATCCAGACTTATAAAAGGTTTTTAGTTTTTATTAATTTTGCTCTCGATAATTCCGTATTATTGGGATAAGTTATTTATACTGAAACTAGCACTTTGCCAGCAACTTCATTCGTGCTTGTTTTTATAAAAACTTTAACACCCTTTAAAACTGTATTTTGACGGTAGTTTTGAAAAACGAATAACGGGCCGATTCTGTTGTCACAAAATTCTCTAAACTTAACTAAAAATCACTTAAATTTGGTTTATCCCTGTCAACCGACGATTTCCTATTCTGAAATAAACTAAAGTGACACAACTTAACTATATTTTAGTTTGACAGCACTAAGATTGCACTGAATTATTAGTTTAGTGAAAATGTCAATTTTGCTATTCTGAGTTTGCTGGTTTTCACCAAAAATTTTTACTATAATAATTTATTTTAACTAAATCTGACTATTTTTAATCGCGATTAAAAAGGTGTGCAATAAAACTAGTGATCATGAACTAAAATTCACACTAACGCCTCGCCTTCACGTGCAAAGACAGTACTGTATTTTAGCGTTACAATTCTCATAGCCAAAAGTAAGGAATTTTACAGATAGTTTAGTTAGTTTAGTTCGGTGTACAACAGAATCGGCACCAATGACAATCTTTATTTTGATAAGAATTTGTGCTAACAATAAGTTTTAAGTTTTTTAACCTAAGAAATAAGATTCCTCCATACAATCTTTAAAAACCCCTAAATTGTTCTATCGGAGGTAGTTCTGAAAATCAAAAATGACATTAAACTGTAAATGTGCCCTGCCCACTGCCTGTTAAGTTTGGCGATTCTTCTGATTGTATGGATAACTTTGGTTTAAATATAGAGATAACTTCAGATCCGGATATAACCTAATATAATATGATCGCGTAACAACCCTAACGACGTAGAATACGGATCAAACTTAAAAATGTTGTGTTTTCTAGATTCCACGCAATTAGGATGTGTTATTTTTATGGTATGTAGGGAAGATAAACGGCATAATTTAAGTATAAATAACTTTTCCAAATACGACGGAATTACCGAGAAAAAAAAATAAAAACGAAAAACGAAAAACCTCGTATAAGTCTGAATCTAACGAAGGTCCGAGATTTATTTGTACTCTGAAATATGCAGCATAAAAAACGCCGTCGATGATTCGAAGGTCACGATTGCGTATCATATTTAGTTTCAGAGATATTATTTTTTTTCTAAATGGTTGGTTGAAAAAAAGACGATTTTCAAAAAATTATATCTCAAAAACTAAACATACTAGTGAAACGGGGATACGAAATATTGCATTGAAATGACTTAAACTACCAGTTTTTAATATAAAAAAGCAATGTCCGAAAAATCGTCTTCATAAAGCACTGTGTGACGTAAGAATCAACAAAATCTGCCTACGCTTATGGTCTCTCTAGAGCGCCAACTAGATCTCTGTTTATGACAACTTTTGTTTCACAAAGTTACTTACGTATTTGGATAGGGGCCGTTCAAGTATTACGTAAGCACATTTATTACAATTTTTTACTCCCCCATCCCCCTTGTCAGCAAAAGTAAGCAAAGCTCTTACCCCCTCCCCCCATGCTTACGTAAACATTGTTATATGCATTTTTCTTTTAATGTACTCTGTTTGTTTTTATTGATTCATGAGCAGCAGTTATAATTCTAGAAATAAAAAAAAATAGATTTGTATGTATGATTTGGTGATGTACTATAACAGCCAAAAGTCGACTTACAATCTAACAAAACTATGGCATAGGCATATCAGTTGTTACTTATGACCTTCTTCTTTAAGAACGTTTGACAACACTACACATTGGCAACTTGTTGCCCGCTTATGATTGTTATTACAATTTTCAATTAGTTGAGTAAGCGTCACGGTGGCTAAAGTGGTTAGCACTGTGCCTCGCATGGCGAACCTTCAGGTTCGAGTCTCACATCAAACATGAAAAATATTTTTTAAGTATTACTTGTGAAATAAGAATGCTGAGTTGCTAACAAATATGTTAAATATTCCACAGCTAAACGAAGATTCTTTCGTTTTACAATTATTTTCAATCTGAGCGTCGTTATTAAAATATGAGGGTAGATTTGAAACAAAGTGATAATTTCACTTTGTAAATCTACCCTCATATTTTAACTACTTTACTAGTTTACACTAATTATTCCACTATTCGCTGTTGTTGGTTGGTGAACATAGTTACGAGCGTTTGTGTTATATTGTTGTTGCCATTTTAGTATTCTTCTGAATTCAATAATAATAATAATAATAAACCCCGCAGGGCAGCATGTGGCGTGCTGTTGGGCAGTAGCGACCCCACGGACCCTATCTCCCGGGAGAATTCTTGTTCCTCATCTCTGGCTTGCCTTTATTGGCTGGCTGGAGTGAACACTGAAGAGGTTCAGAGCTCCCACCTCATTCTTGCCTTTATTGGCCGGCTTGAGTGGAGATTCGCAAGAGCAAACGTGCTCGGGGAAAGGAAGTATTCCAGTAAGTGCTCGTAGGGATTTGACCATCTTCCGGGCTCTGGGATTATTCTGAAAGCCGTGGAATACCTCTCCACTTCTCAAGCACCTCAGGAAGTGTTGCCCCCTTCTCGCTGCGTCACTATGTGCCAGCGATGGTTTCCGGGGGCCCATTATTGAGTGTGCAAGTCACCCCCTGCCATTTAATCCGTGTATTTACAAAACATTGATGCGGCAGGGGCCATAGGCCTTCCATAGTTCTTGGTAACCAGTCCATTATAGCCAGCCAAATACATAATCCAACATCTTGGTTTCCATATCCTGCAATAGTCCAACACCAACCGCAGGTTGTCCTTGGGTGCACTTGCACAGTGCATACGGGGATAACCGTCGGTTAGTGCCTCACTTCATATAAATTTTCTAAGGGGCCTCTGCGAGTTGGCTTCGGCCCCTTGTATGCCTTCCAAAAGACCGGGATCCTAGGATCCCGAGATTTATTAACATATATGAAAATAATAATAATAATAAAGCTTTATTAATTTTCCGTACAAAATTACAAACTAAGTATGAGTATACGTAAAGAAAAACAAAAAATATAAATATACTAGCAATAGGTTAACAATAAAAATAAAAGTTTTCTCTAATCACTACAAGTAAAAATAAAATTAAAAGTATTAATTCATTTGTACGGACCCCCTTCGGGTAAAAGCCTCCTCCAAAGAATGCCAGTTATCTTTGTGGCTGGCTGTATTTAGCCAGCTTTGACCTGCCAACTCTACTATCTCGTCCACCCATCTAGCGTTAGGCCTACCCCTACTTCTAGTGCCTCGTGGACCAGTCCATTTTATGACTCTCCCCGTCCATCTATTATCTTTAAGCCTAGCCACGTGACCTGCCCATTTCCATTTTCTCTGCAGTGAGAAGGTGAGGGCATCTGTTACTTTGGTTTTCTTCCTAATTTCAACATTCCTTACCCTGTCTTTTAATTTTATACCTAGGCAACTTCTCTCTATTCTTCTTTGTGTAGTCTGGATTCTGTTCCTAATCTTGCAATCAAATGTCCAAGTCTGGCAACCGTAGGTGAGACATGGGAGTATTTCAGAATCCATGACAATTTTTTTCGTCGGTAGTGGGAGCTGCGATTTAAAAATGTCTTTATGGCACCAATACTTTTTCCAAGTTATCGCAATCCTTCTATCTACTTCTTCTAAGTTTCTTTCTTTGCTGAAAGAGATTTGTTTGCCTAGATAAACATACTTTTGTACAAACTCAAGAGGTATGTTGTTAACCAAGATAGGTGTCGTTTGGTGATTCGTGGTAACTTTTGTTTTGTCGAGATTCATTTCTAATCCAACTTTAATACTGCAGCTGTGGAGATCATTTAGCATTTCATTTAGTTGTCGTGGGTTTTCTGAGAATAGGATAATGTCGTCCGCGAACCTCAGGTGGCTTAAAAACTTCCCGTTAATATTGATTCCTTGCTTTGACCAAGGTAGTCCTTTCATTATATGTTGCTGAATTCAATATGCAGGCTAATATTAGTATTGAAGCCAAGGCAAATATTGTGACCCTATATTCGAATGGCCTTAATATATCTCAAATATCGAATGAAACCGGCTTATGTGTAAGTTTTTTTTTAATGATACTTTGAAAATATAATGGTAGATAAATCGCTTTTTTTAGAGAGAGACTGTTAGTCGTTGGGTGAAGAGATTTGAGGAAGAAGGTAGCCTGAAGAGTCGTGAGAGGAGCGGAAGACCACCTCTTATTAGCCAGCCTCAGCGACGTTATATAGAAAGAAAGAAAGAAAAATTGTTTATTCTGCACAAACAAAACGCACATTACAAAATAAAAATTTAAAAAGATACATAAAATGCAACAAAGCCAAAAGCCCCGTATTTAAGTCAATAAAAAATAACAGTTTAGCAATATTGACGTGACCAAAGACAAAACAGATTATGTTACGACATTGGCAATTACATCACATATAATATAAACAAAACAAAAACAAAATGCCGATTGTAGATTACATTAATTATCTACTCTTGTAACGAATAAACCACAATATTAAATAACAATTAAGGCTGATTTTAGTCTCACGCTCACCGTCAGCGCTCATAGCTCAGCGCGTAGTTTGTCAGCGCTGAGGCTCAGTCTGGCTCGTTTTAGTCTCGTACTGACGGCCTTACTGTACAGACGACGACCAAAATGCGGATTGTATTAATTATTGCTGCTTTATACTGGGTAAGTAATAGATGATATAACAACAAAATCTCTAATATTTAAAACATATAACAACGGAACCTATAATTTTATTTAATATACCGATTAGTTAATATAATGAACGATTGTTATAATTTTAAAATAACTAATTTTTATAAGCATAATTATCATACATTAAATATAACATCGTTTGACATAACATACATTAAATATAAAATCGTTTGACATACCACTCAAAATATATAAAACTTATTTGGTCTAATACGATGAAATGTGTTAAGATAGGTCGACGGAGCCCCGCTAGGCGGGGCTCCTATTTCTGGGTGGTTTAAAAAAAAAATAACCACGAAGGCTAAGGCGGGAGCTCCGCTACGCTTCGCTCCCGCCTTAGCGAGTCGGGGTACTCTGAGTCGGGGTGTTAACCATAATGACGTTTTTTATATATATTAAACGTTAGACCTAATGATTTTCGATTACATAAACGTTATATCAAACAACGTTATACTAATTAAGTTTTAGAATAAATAAATGTTATATGTAAAGAAATTATATCAACAGTTGGTATATCTCACGTTAATTATATCTTATGAACGATAATAAAATGAAATTAGACCAAATGAGTTTATACGTTATGAGACGCACCCCTTTATACTATCTATTCCAAAAAAAATAAAAACCGGCGACGACGAAGACTCCATGTTCATCCGTTAATTGAGCAGAGAGCCGTCGCAGGAGACTTTGTCTTGTTATATGGCACTTTGGCTTTGTTTCTTGCATCTTTATTTTTGTAGAGTGGATCTGATGCATCCCACAATTTCTTCCTCAGGCGTACCTCGTCGATAACTCGACCTGTATCCACTTCGCGATTCGACATGATTGTACGCGCTGACGACGTCCGCTCCGCTCGACACTAGAACGCTCACTGAAAGCAGAGGCGCTCGTGCGATCGTCAGCGCCGACAGCTACGCGGGGCCGACGCGCGACGCGTACGGCCGCGTAGCTATCAGCGCTGACCACCGTGCGCGCTGATAGCTACGCGTCTTTCAAAAACGCTTCCTAGAAGTTCATGTATCTCGGCCATCAGCGCTGATGGTGCGCGTGCCGTCGGCGTAAGACTAAAACCAGCCTAACCTGTGCGTCGCATCTGTGCAAGAACAGGTCGTTGCTCAGCAATATGCTGTGACTTCAGACGAACCTAGCGTCAACAGCGCTGATTTTCAGCAACTACCTTTCGAAATTATATGGTAGCTTGTTACGAATCTGCTTGGTGAAAGAAATGGATAAGGCAGATCTGATACAATTTATTAAATGTAAAAGAGTAAACTGTCAGAGTAGAACGCTTCAAGAGGGCTTCAGAGTAGACCGGCTTCAGAGTTCAGAGTAGACGGGCTTCAGAGTAGACAGGCTTCAGAGTAGACGGGCTTCAGAGTAGACGGGCTTCAGAGTGTGAGCGCTTCAGAGTAGACGGGCTTCAGAGTAGTTTCCCCAGAGTGCGGGTGCTTCAGAGTAGTTTCCCAGAGTGTGGGCGCTTGAGAGTAGTTTCCCAGAGTGCGGGCGCTTCAGAGTAGTTTCCCAGAGTGTGGGCGCGTCAGAGTAGTTTCCGAGAGTCTACAGTCTTCCACAGTGTGTCCTCCAGAGTGTACGGCCTCCAGAGTGTGGTCCTCTCGAGTGTGTTCATCAGCGGTTCAGACGCCCCTTTTTATACCAAAGCCGTCTTCTCTTTCTAAACATTTTTCAAAATATTAGTTTAGCCATCATCTCATCTGACAAGTGTAGTCGGCCAGGACATATCCATGAGTGCGTGTAGCTGGCCACATGAGTGAGTGTAGCTGGCCACATGAGTGCGTAAAGAATTTTATAAATATAATTTCAAGTTAAGTTATTTGGTAAACAATAGTAATAATTAAGAAAATCAAATAGCTAGACATATTGATAAAAATAATTTCAATTATATAAACCAAAAAGTAGCCATTCATAGACTAAGCAGAAAGGTAACTGACAGTTGACAATTTGGCTTGTCACTACATGAAAATTTGAGTTAATATTTTATTTCAGCTATTTTTAAGTTAATAAATCGTATTTAGATCGATTTGCTGAGTGTAGACATATAAATAAAATAAAATAAGTAAAGCATGAAGTGTAAACATAGAAACAAATAAAGAGGATGATAAAGAATCATGAATTAAAGTGTAAGTATAGGATGAACACTATATTTCCCCAACAACCCCGAGAAAATTTTTGGCCTAGAACAAAAATTTTGCTAAGGTCAAAGTATTACAGCATTCACAAAACTTACAAAACTCATTCAAACACACCTACATCTTACGAAGTTAGGTCAGGTAGGATTCACATTCAATGATCACTACTCAACCTGATAAATCAATAACTTTAAGGCTTATTTTAGGACTTGTAATCCGCTCGCGTCTAAAACCACAAATGAGATAAAATAGAAAGATTTTAACAAAGGCTTATTTTTAACGGAGTTGTCATCCGCTCCTAACCAACTTTTAGTTGATATTTAGACTTTTAGAGTCATTAGTTAACATGGGCTTATTTTAATGGAGTTGTTATCCGCTCCAATCAACTTTTAGGAGTCGATAGGTTGACTTTTAGAGTCATATCAACTTTCGAGTCGATAGGTTGACTTTTAGAGTCATTAGTTAACATGGGCTTATTTTTATGGAGTTGTTATCCGCTCCAATCAACTTTTAGGAGTCCAAAGAAAGAAACAAGTTAGACAAACTAACTTGTAGAAAAGGAAAGATTAAAGAAATAAATGGTGGTTTATGAACCGATGAATGAATTAAAAAAATAAATAGTGTTTTAATTAATCGAAAAGAACTCTATTATAGAGGAAGGATAAAAGAAAGGGATGAGTTATGAGTATAATGTAAGGGAAGAATTTATTTTATAATTAAATCAATTATATTTTAAAATCCTTAACATGCCATTTAGCTTGGTTGCCTTGTTGATCTTCTAGTATATATACTAACTAGCTTCTGCCCGCGGCTTCGCCCGCGTGGATGTCGAAAAATATCCCACAGGAAGGAACGTATTACCGGGATTAAAAGTACTCGTTGTGTTGATCCAGGTAAACAATGGGTTATTGCACTGCTTGCTTTGTGTTATCCAAGGAGCAGCATTTGGATTGATAAATGATTGTTGTAGGATAAATATTGCTAAAACATAACAATATTGACGGAATATGTAACGGAACGGCAAATTACCTACTTGCATGCCAAAATTGAAGACTACTTTAAAGCGAAAATATAAGTTCTCTTTATTCCCTGGGAAATTCGAAAAAAAATTGTTACCTAAATTAATCAAATGACGATTTTACTTACATTGCTCTTCACAGGGGTTAAAGACTATTTATTTTTTAGTTTATACTTAAAGTTTCTCTTTACATACTACTTTAGAGGTTCTGCCTTCAGGTGTTACTACAACCAGGCTGCTAGATGAGCACGCTCTCGAGCAGGCAACGTAAACCTGGCCGTCGAGAAGCAGTCCCCTCTAAGATGATATCCCGCTGTTTACAGTGACTGTCCCCGAGACTTATTAATCGTCATTGCGAAACATGGCATTAGGGGACTGCAGCCTTTTAAACTCGAATGGGTACTCCGACGGTATTAGTGGTATCTGCGGTATATAGTACACCGATTCACCTTGAACACAGCCAGTAAATACAATGGCGGAGCCTCTACCACGTTTTGATGTGAGGTTTTCACACGTGACCTGGTCCCATTGCACGACTTGGCCGGAATGAGATTTCGTGGTAGCATTGCTGGAGCACCCACTTTGAGGATAAGTGTGTGAGACGGAGACCAGATGGGTTGAATAAATTTGAGAGCTCCATAGGATAGTGTATAGCATCATCTTTATGAATTCGACACGTATGCATGTCATATAATTACAACAGATTTTTGTTGCCTGTGTTTATATCATTGGTTTATTTTGTTTAGCTTCTATCCGCGGCATTTTTTTTTTTCAGAAACAAACATTCCGCGCTCTCTCTACCTTTCAATTTAAGAAAGAAAGAAAGAAAATTGCGTTTAAAATTTTATTTTAATATACAAACTGACAATATCCCAAACAAATAGGACGAAGTTCTTCGTAAAACTTAACTAATCTCTGGGATGAGAGTAGTATAGTTTTAATAGAACTCAAAGCGTGTGTGAAAAGATTTATTCAGGAGACAACCAGAAGTGGATAATAAACAATTAATATTGTTTACAATGAAATACTATGCCTACCGCAGTATTTCTTTGTAAACAATATTTTTTGTTTTTACTTCAGGTGCTAGAATCACCAAGCTGCTGGTCTGCACCAGACCGTGTGAGAAGCAGTTCTCCCTTAAGTCTACCTCTGTTAAATTAAGTGTTTGGCCTTGAGATTTATTTATGGTAATGTCAAAGCAGACTGAGGGGAAACTGCACTCTTTTGAACTCGAAGGGGTAGTTCGACCGTGGAGGCGATCGGCGGCGGCGACTTCTCGTGTTCGGCCCTGGTGCGAGCCATGGTACGGAGCGAGAGGGAATGGGAAGCCTTCACCTCCTTCTGCGAAGCAGTAATGCTCGCGAAGGAGGCGGCGAGGCGCGTGAGGGAGTGGCAGTCTCTGCGCCCTCACGTACCCAGCCGCCGCAGGAGGAGACGCCCCGGGCGTCGGGAGTCCATAGCGGACTCCCGGCCACCGTAGGCGCGAGCTTGCGGGTGGTGAGCAATGGGTAGCTCACCGCCCGGTAAGGACCAAGCTCGGGTCGACGGCGCGTAGTGTTCCACGCGCGCCTCAAAGAGATGTCAGCAAAACTGAAGGAGTCTGCTAGGACCGATGCCTGCCGGGGTCGCGTGATTGTTCGAAAGAGATACCGTGTTCTGGCACATGGGCAACTGAAGGAACACGGGTGGGTTTTAGTCAGTAATAGTCTGACATGCCCTCCCACTCCGCCCAGAGCGGGAGAAGTCATTTGATGATTTCCCATCCAAAAAAAAGAAAAAAAAAAGGTAGTTCGACGGCGTTAGAGGAATCCTCGGAATAAACACAGACTCCTCTCTGGAACAACCTGTTAGTTGGGAGACCGGGAGGCTTCAATGTGTTAAGAAACTCAACCGAGTAATGTGTGGCGTCATCGTGGTTTATCACTCGAGTCCACTGATTTATAATGGTTTTCAACTCCTTCGAACGATCTCAAGAGAATTTCATTGATGATTGTAGCTTGGTCGTTATGTTTTACTTTAATGTATAAACTAAAATCGCATTATTACTCACTGAACGTACAGATTTATGTGCCCAATTAGGTTTTACTTATAATGTTGTATGGGTATCTATTTAACAATAGTCACTGTAGTTATTTAATTTTATTTAATACAGAAACAAACGCGTTTTAAGTATATGTAACTTATTACTTGCAAATATTTGTTCATATTAATATCAGTTACATATTTGATACATCCCCGTTACCTTGGTTGAGATTGGACACCGGTGACGACAATGTGCTCCCCGGGCTGCCCCGCACGCCATGCGCCCTTCTACCAGGCCACGTAGGATATTCGAAACCCTATTTGACTCAGTAAAGGGATGATTTTGGAAAAACTGTGATACACGTATCTCATAATTATACTTGAAGAGTATGTGTACCAATTTTTGTGTCAATCGACCCAGAGAATAAAAAGTTTCATAGAAACTTCAACCCCCCATTTCACCCTCTTAGGGGTGGTATTTCTAAAAATCCTTTCTTAGTGGATATTTACTCTTCACAAAGAACACACCCTCCAAATTTCATATCTCTACGACCAGTGGTTTAGGCTGTGCGTTGATATATCAGTCAGTCAGTCAGTCAGTCACTCAGGACTTTGAATTTTATATATATAGATAGATGGGGATAGCTTTTGCAAAACAGTGGACTTCACATATTTCGGCGCTAGTTTTGCGCTGAAATAAGTACCAGCCTGACTATTTACATAGTTTTTACGCCAAACTGTATCTCCTACGTTATATTCTTTAAAGGTATGACTTTCATTGTAACGAGAAGAGTTACGAGCATGAGCAATATGCAGAGCTGTCTGAACCTTATCGAAAGTTGCAGACAATAAACCTATGTTAGTAGCATAGATGTCCCTAGGTAAGAAAACGATTTCATCAAGATTATTAGTTGGTGTATAAAGTGAGCCAGAAATGACCGTTTCTCGTCCGAAGAGCAAAAAATTAGGAGAGAAACCAGTGGTTACATTAGTTGTGCTGTTCATAGCATATTGGACTTTGGGAAGGTGGATGTCCCAAGATCTATGGTCATCACCAACCAAAGATGACAAAGCTGTGATTATGGTACGATTATATCTTTCAGTGGGATTAACTTGAGGGCAATAGTGAGGAGAAAAAAATATGTATGGTATGTTATATTTGCCCAGAAAGTTATGGAATTCATGGGATTGGAATTGTGATCCATTGTCCATAATAATGGTTTGAGGTACTCCATGAACTAGAAAAACAAAATTTTCTAAGTTAGAGATGATGTTAGCACTAGTAGCCCGTTTTAGAGGAAATATCAGGGAATATTTAGAAAAATAACAATTAACCACTAGGATAAATTGATTCCTACGTCTAGTCATAGGTAGAGGACCCATTAGGTCCAAAGAAATTGTTTGAAAGGGCCTGGAACAAATTTTTGGTTTACCCATAAGGCCAAAGGGAGAGTGATTTGCGTGTTTGTAAGTTAAGCAACTATCACAGGTAGAAATTATTTTAGCGATATCTTTAAACATGGCTGGCCAGTAATATAAAAGTGATAATTTTTTATAAGTTTTAAAGATTCCTAGATGAGGCTGACCTGTATACCCATGATTATCTTTAACAAGGGTTTCTCGTAGATTAGGATGAACTTCTTTCCATGCGAAATCTTCAGTTAACGCGTGGGGAGATTGAGTATAGCGAAATAATTTATTTTCACGAATAGTATAATTGGGATATTGATCAGGATTGTTACGACATTCTAAAAGTAGTTTGTTATAGTGTTCTAATGTTGGAGATATAGGTTGGGAATCAACTGAGACAGGATTAACGCCATATCAGTGGCGAAAGCACCATATAACACGATTCCTACCGGCTTGCCTTCGGGGATTCGCATTGGTAACTCTATCACTATTAAAAATACAATAGTATGTAAATAGTGGCTACTATTGTCAATAAATATAGTTACACTACGGGTATTTAATTCACCATAACATTCAAACAACAAAAAAGGTTATTTATAGCTTTGTATTACAACAAAAGAGAAATGTTCTAAATTAACCCGGCGCCGAAACGTCATAATCGGGAACTAAAAATTCATACAACAGCGATCCCGTAATGATGTCACTTTAGGTCACGTGGCACCGCTTGATATGTACGAGAGCAAGCCGCTGTACAACGGGTTATGACAGAGACAGGTATAGAAAAATGCGTCAGCGAGAACGAGATAGAGGAATATTGCTTATTTTATTCGGTTTTCAGCTGTTCAATTTAATTGTATTTAATTCATTACATTCCTATATTAATTTTAGAATGATAGTAAGTATTCTTTATTGATGAGTGAGTAAGTTAAAGCCGACTTCGCATCGGCTTCTCTTTTAGAAAAAATTACACCTCGCCACTGCGCCATATGATGTAGAGTTACGAGAGAGTAAATCAGGGACTAAATTTTCTTTACCCCTTTTGTGTTTTAGAATAAAATTAAAGGATGACAACCTAAGAGCCCACCGCGCGAGTCTACCAGATGGATTGGATAATTTCAGAAACCATTTAAGTGCTGCGTGGTCTGTATAAACAGTGAATTGTTTACCATTATCGATATAACAACGCCAATGTTCTAAAGCTGAAATTACTGCAAGAGTTTCTCTTTCAGTAGTTGAGTAATTTCGTTCGTTTTTATTAAGAGATTTGCTCATATACGCTATGACTACTTCTTTGTCGTCTTTTATTTGTGTTAACATACCACCAATGGCAAAATTAGAAGCATCGCAATGTACAGAGAAAGGGAGATCGTAGTCAGGACAAGCTAGTATAGGAGTGGTAACAAGAGCTTCTTTTAGTTTATTAAAAGCCAGAGTAGCATCTTTATTCCAAATGAATTTAGGGGCGTTTTTACCGGAAGAAGTTAATTTATTAAGTGGAGTTGCAATTGCGCTGAAGTTGGGAATAAAACGTCTAAACCAACTACAAGTTCCAATAAATTTTCTTACTTCTTTACGAGAAGTGGGAGTAGGGAATTCGAGTATTGCTTTAATTTTAGCTGGATCTGATCGTAAACCGTATTCATCTACAATGTACCCTAAGTATTTAAGTTCATTTTTAAAGAATTGACTTTTATCGAAGTTAATCCAGCAAACGTTAATTTCTCAAGAACTTTAACTAGATAAGAGATATGCTCTTCAAATGATTCAGAGATGATTATTATATCATCAAGGTAACAAAAGACCTTATTGTCAAATTCAGGAGTAAAAAGCATGTCCATAAGTCTTTGCTTAGTAGCTGGAGCATTAGTTAAACCAAAGGGCATGATAACAAAGCGATACATGCCGCGACCAGGGACATAAAAAGCTGTTTTATCTTTATCCGATTCTTCTTTTAAAGGAATTTCCCAAAATGCTTTAGCAATATCGATGCTTGAAAGAAATTTAGCGTTTTTAAGGTTATCTAAAATTTCATTAACAAACGGAAGACTGTACGCGTCTCTACGAGTAACTGAATTTAGTTTACGGCTGTCAACACAGAATCGCCATTCACCATTCTTTTTAGGTGTAATGATAACTGGAGAAAGCCAAGGACTTTCGGACTTTTCAATAACACCCCATTTTAACATTTTATCGACTTCTATAATGAGAGCTTTTTGCTTTTCAGGAGAAAGACGATAACATCGTTGTTTAATTGGAGGGGTGTCACCTGTATCAATATGATGACTAATTAGATGAGTGCGACCCAGTGCTCCTTTACTTTCGAAAGATATAGCTTTAAATCGTTTAATTATATCATCAGCAATAGTTTTTTACTCTAAAGAGAGATGATTATAAGGAAGTATTTGTTGAGTAGTTTCAGTAACTACTGAACATTTATTATTTGCTTTAAAAGCCGAAGAAAGTATGTGTGGAATAAGGTTAAACTTTTTCCAAAAGTCGACTCCTAAAATAATTGAAGGAGATATATTAGGGAAGTCTTGGATTAGATGAGTTTGATTATTGTATCTAATCGGAATATTAATTGAGCCAAGGGATTTACTTTTATGTTTACTGGCAGTAGTAATCGTCATTGAGAAAGACTTGGATAACGTGAAGCCTAATTTTAAAATTTCTAGGTGAGAGTTATTACCAAGTATTGTAATAGAACTACCGCTATCTAGTAAGCCGGAAAATAATTTGTCATTGATAGAAATATCAATAAAAGGACGATTCAAATCTTTTTCATTATCGTATAGTGAAGTTATTTTATAACAATGAAAGAAATTTGTTATAGTTTGTAACCAATCATGCCAGTCTGATTGATTAAAGTTTTTATTACCCAAGTCGTTGTTTAGTTTTTTGAATTGTTAGTTTTATTACAGTTAGGACAATCAGTAGATTTAACATCTTTTAAACCACATCTAAAACAAATAATTAATGTACGAGGTTGAGAACAATTTGTTAGTGTATGACCATTAGTGCGGCAGCGTACGCAAAAAGCATTATAATTAACTTTATTAATTGTATTAACTTTATTGTTAAAATTTGTTCTAGTATGGAACGCGTTAGAAGTTGAGGGTTTTGATGTTAAGTTACTAGATTTATAGTTGAATTCAACAGTTAAAGGATTATTAGTAGTTTGAGGTTCTTTAAAACGTTTTTCTTTGTCCAAAAATTCTTCATATTTTTGACAACATGAAATGAGCGCATGAATAGAATTAATATTATTATTCGCAATGTAAGGTGAATAGCAAGGTCGAAGGTTACGAATAATAATTTGGAGCTTTTTAGTTTCCATTAGTTTTTCTGAAAGTCTGGAAAACATGCCAGATAATATGGAAACAAAAATAACAATAGATTCATCTTTGCCTTGAGTTCGATTATTGATGGCTTCTAATAATTTATGGTCATAGTCAAAACCGCCAAAGTCTGTAATCAAAGCTTCGCAAAGATCACTCCATGATGACAAAGAGTCACGTTTAAAACGATACCAATGTAAAGCGTTATCAGTTAATAATTCAAACGCATGATCTAATAATTTGTCCTGAGAAATATTCCTAGAAATACTAAATTCCTGAATTTTCTGGATAAAGGAACGCGGACACGAGTTTCCGTCGTATTTTATTCGTTTTAATTCGTTAAGGGAATTATTAGGAATAGAGTTAGGTTGAGACTGAATGTCGGGAAGCATAGTATGAAACATTGTTACATTGGGGCTATTAGGAGTCGAAGAAGGAGGGATTTCTATAGGTTGAGAGTTAATGTCGTTGGAAACAGTTGTTAAAGAATTAAATTTTGATTCTAAGGTTAGAAATCTTTCTTTACTTTGAGATAAACGATTTACCTCTGAGGGATCTGAATCAATATCAATCCTCTCAAGTCGAAAATAAACATGATTAATAAAGGTTTTAATTTTTTTATTTAATCTTTGGTTGCCCCGTTCTAACGATTGTATTTTTGATTCGATATAATTTAGAGTAGTGGTAAGTTCGTCTAAATCAGTTTTAACCTCCAATATCGAGTCTAAAATATCTTCAGAAGGAGTACGAGGTGCGAGTTGAAGAATTTGTTTTTTAAGATGTATTACTGTATCTTCTGGTTCCTCTTATCTTATTTTGATTTCATATTCAAGCTCAGCTTTGTTTAAAAGTTCAAAGAAAATAATTCTATCCATGGTTAAGAAATTAATGTTGAAAGAGGAAAAATGAAAATTGCTGAATGCAATTGATGACTATGAAAAGTGTTAGAGAAAAGTCAAATGTTAGAAGGGACTCGAAGAGAGTGTTCAGGACTCAACTCTTAAGTGTTAGGACTCAAAAAACGTACACTAAGGAAAACTTATTTTTGATGGTAAAATTTGGAACTAAAGCATAAAGGTTAGTACATATGAAAGTAAACTTTAGTACCTAGTTTTGCCACAGCACAAAAGGACTAGTAATCCATGCCCATAATACTCTATGGCCTGGTTTGTTACCTAGCAACCGATGACAAATAACAAGACGATAAATATTGGGTTTTTACCTAGCAACCGATGACAAATATTATGAGAGCCTGCGTATTTTGGTATGATTCCCAGATGATATATGTATAAATATATTATTTATATGTATAGTAAGATAGTGAAGTATTTGTAATAGGAGTTATGTAGATGTATAGGTTTGTAAAAACGTCCACAGGATATTCTCCTGTTTCTGTCGTGAAGTGTCTCAGTCCCCTAACTTGGTAGTGACCACAAGGGTTTTAAAAACACGCCAAGCGAAAACTGAGTACGATTACCAGTGGGTAAACGCAGTGGTGTGCAAGTGTGTGGGATGCAGTGTACCTAATGATGTATTGGTTGAGAGTTATGTGTAGGAGGAAACGTCTACGGGATATTCTCCAATAGAACGTCGTAGAGTAAGCCAAACCCCAACTTGTAAGTGACCACGAATGGTTTTAAGAACACTCACAAGCGAAGAATGGATGCCAATTACCATTGGCTGACCTTTGCGTTATGCTCGTGAACGGGTGCTGCTTGTGGTGACTGGTCGACTTGCTGACCATGGTTTTTGTTATTGTTATTTGTATTCACTGTTATTTAATTTTCACTCCGGAGGTCCTAGTTTAACTATTGTAACTTCAACTTAGCTATATGCATCAATGTATGTATATGTATCATTTTGCGTCGTTGAATATGTAAGCGGGCACGCCCTTTATGCCTGGAGGCTTTATTTAAGTTTTACGTTCTGTTTACGCTTTTGTTTTGTTATTTATTTCAGCTTGAAAACTCAAGCTGAAATGAATGGTGGAGCGGGGTCGTAAACAGAACACACTATAACACACTTTACTTTACTTTACTTTATTTTTCAATGTTGTAACGGACGCCGAGCTGCATGTGTATATAAGTGATTGAATTATGACTAAAGTGTTTAAAGTAAATAAGAAACTGTAGTATAAGTGTTTATAAGTGTACCTAAGTAAGTTAAATAGAAATTCAAATAGCTACACCTTCCATGTAGTTATAAGCGTAGTTCAGATTTATAAGTGTTTAGTTAAGTTCTATTGTGTGAAGAAAGAGTAATTATATAATGGAAATAATTCTTATAAGAATCTAATTAGCATATGAGCGAGCACTATGTAAGTTTCCTATGTAAGTTTTCCGCAACGGGTCCGTATTTTAAAGTCAAATAAATATAAAATAATCAAATGGTCGCCGTTGAGGTAAAGATTCGACATTGAACAGTAAAATGTAATTTTCTAGTAGCTGCATTATGATTGGTTAACGCTCGCTCTACTATTAGTTCCGTATTACTGCGCGTCCGTAGATGTCGTTAGCTGCGTCTAGCGAAACTTGATGAAATTGTATATAAGAAGGGAAACTATGGGCTCGAGGCCTCAATCCCGATAAAAGTCAGGCGGTCTTTTACACCCGACCTCGACGTAATCACCCCCCTCCCCGACCCATCTCAATGTTCGGCAAGCAGATCCCTTGGGCGAAGCAAGCCAAATATCTAGGTGTCATCCTCGACGAACACCTCACCTTTTCTGAGCACATAAAGCAGGCTCGCTCGCGGGCCGCTTTCGCTCTGGGTAGGCTCCATTGCGTCCTGAACAAGCGGAGTAAATTGTCTCTTCTGTGTAAGAAGCGGCTTTACACCGCTTGTATCAGGCCGATTATGACATACGCAAGCCCAGTCTGGGCACATGCCAAGCCCCGATTCATCCATAGGATGCAGACTCTCCAGAACCGTTTTCTCCGTCAAGCTACAGGCTCGCCTTGGTTTGTTTGGAATATCAATCTTCATTTAGATATGAAACTCCCGACTATCCATCAATACATAAAACGCGCTTCGAAGCGCTACTTCGATAGGGCCGTAGCCCACCGCAACCCTCTGGTTGTGGCGGCAGCTACTTACACCCCCTCCCGTATTAGCAAAGTCCGCCGCTCGCGGCACATTCTTACCGATCCTGATGATCCCACTACTCTCCTCCAGGAGAGTCGAAAAGAGACCAGTACAGCTAGACCAGCACACAGACACAAACCGTACCGACCTCGCCGCCGAGGTCCGTCGTCGCGACCCCGACTTAACAGTCCCTCCCGACCCTTGCAAGAGCCAGCCCGCGATGCTGCGCCGTTAGCTTTAAATTAGCCCCTAAATAATTTAACTCAGATCCAGCCAGTCCCTTGCTGCCCCCCCTATCAGCGATTGCCTAAGCCGAGGTTCGTACCCCCCTCGGGGTAACCCTTAGAGCTTTCGCTTTAGTTTTTAAGTATAATAAGCCCCGGCTGGAGGCCTAAAAAGGTAACTTTTTAGAACTCGCCGGGCCCCAATCCGTTTAAGTAGTCACAATCTTTCAGGATTACCTACGAGATGCCCCATAAAAAAAAAAAAATAAAAAAAAAAAAAAAAAAAAGGCTCGAGGCAGTCGGTCTCCAGCTCCACACGATTAAAACAACCCACAGAAGAACGAAGTTTTTTATTTGAAGAAACCCCAAGTCAATACAGTCCACTTCAGTTTTTGGTCCTTCGGAGCGGCGGATATCAAGATCGAAGAACCCGCGGCCACGTTGCGAAGAAACCTGCAGGAAGGAGCATATTAAAGGAGACCGGCTGCCGCCAGAAAAAACCGTTAATTTTTATCGCGTGTGGGTGCGTGAAATTCAGTAGTGTTAACGGTGGAAGAAAGAAAAACGTAAGTGTACCAGTGTCGCCATCAAGAACAGAACCAGCCCCCCTAGCCAAGTCACAAACGTTTACCGTTCTACAATCGGTAACGCCTCAGTGTCAGCAATTGTAGAAAGCGATAAGTTGGTAGCCATGTTGAAGCGCCTGAGTCGGCCGCTCGTTCTACAATGTCTTTAGAAAAACGACACCTTATAACAAAGGATTTAGCGTTGAACATTGTAGGTACGATAAAAAATCATTCTATCATTTTGAACGATGTGAATTTGGCTACGAATTTTCTGTTCGTTTGTTCTAACCACGTGACTTAACGTTGAGCGACTACCGTTAACGATTGCAGATTATCAACTTGGCTAGGGGTGCAGGACGCCAATCGCCGAGCCAGCAACACCGCGTCGTGTCGAGGAGCCGCGTGGTGTGACGTCATAGCGTCGCCGGGAAAAGGCGGGAACACGAAGAAACCGCCGCGTGGTGAGTGACGTCATAGCGTGGGTACGCCAAGTGAGAAATCCACGCAGGAGGTTCGAGCATCGGCACGCTGAAGGTGTCGTGTGAAGAATCGCTACGTGGCGTGGCGTCATAGCGTCCTCGAAGAAAAAGGCGGGAACAGGAAGAAACCGACGCGCGGTGAGGGGCGTCATAGCGTCCTCGAAGAAAAAGGCGCGAAGAAGCAGGAAGCGACTACTGGGCGTGGCATCATAGCGTCATCGAAGAAAAGGCGCGAAGAAGCAGTAAGTGACTACGTGGCGTGGCATCATAGCGTCATCGAAGAAAAAGGCGCGAAGAAGCAAGAAGCCGCCGCGAGGTGTGACGTCATAGCGTCGGGACGCCGAGCGAAGATAGCCACGTGGCGTCACCGCGCGGGAAGCGTCTGTTTCAGGAATCAACGGCGTTGGCGGCAAAGTGCAGAGCATCATCACGACGTGTGGAGCCGTCGTGGGGTGAGCAAAAGTCAAACATCGCGTTCAAGTGTCAACGTGTAAAATATCATCACGACGTGTGGAGCCGTCGTGGGGTGAGCAGAAGTCAAGAGTCGCGTTCAAGTATCAACGTGTAGAATATCATCACGACGTGTGGAGTCGTCGTGGGCTAAGCAGAGAGTGAAGAATCGCGTCGTAAGTTATCATATTTAACTATCGACGCGTTAGTATATCATCACGGCGCGTGGAGTCGTCGTGGGCTAAGCAGAGAGTGAAGAATCGCGTCGTAAGTAATCATATTTAACTATCGACGCGTCAGTATATCATCACGGCGTGTAGTGTCGTCGGGTAATAAGCAGCGAGCTAAGAATCTCATCGAGTGTCGTCGTATCGAAGCACCGTCCGTCGCGAACCAGGAAAATGGTGGTCACGAGAAGCCAGGCGGACGCAGCCGAAATTGAAGAGAGAGAGGCGCGCCGCAGGGAAGCGGAGCTAATTGAACGAGAGAGATTAAGAAGATTGTCTCTGGACCCTCCGGCGTCGCCGTTTTCCAGATTAGCGGCCACCAGTACGGCAGGACCATCCGGATTGCAAACAACGGACGTCACGGTGCAACATAGAGTGGGATCACCGACTCGATCCGTCAGGTCTCAACGATCGACGACTAGTATTGCGACGCGGCTGCGTATGGCGGAACTGGACGCAGCGGAGAAGCTGGCTGCAATAAGGAGGAAGGAACTGGAACTGGAAGCGGACCTGGTGAAAAAGCGGTTGGCCACTCAGGTAGCTGTAATACAGGATGATGAAAGCGTGCAAGAGGAACCCGGAACCCAGAACCCGCGCGAGGAACCCCATCAGAAAGTGGATGCGTGGCTGAGGACGAACCCCATCAGCTCACGGGGGGAGGAAGGGGCCCGGGACGCAAGGGAGGAACCTAAGCAGATACGCTTTGAAGAACCACGGGGTAGATCACCAACTCCAACGAGGAAGAGCAGCATCGAGCACCTGGCCGCCACACTGGAGAAGATGGCCAGACCCAGGCCGCGGCACACCGACCTACCGACCTTTTCCGGAGCGGCCAACGAGTGGCTGCCGTTCAAAGCGGCTGTACGGGACACGACCAACATGTACCAGATATCGGCGGCGGAGAACATCCAGAGGCTGAGGAGCTGCCTCAAAGGGGAAGCGAGAGACGCCGTGGCCGCCCTCCTGCATACGGCCACCGATCCAGATGTAATAATGAAGACCCTCGAACAGTGCTTCGGCCGACCGGAGGTGATAATCGACCGCGCCCTGGAAGACCTAAGGAGACTCCCGAAGCCTGCTGCGTCAGCAGCCGAACTGAACGCCTTCGCCATCAAGCTGCAGAATGTTACGTGCGTGTTAAGTACGATCGATCGAAGAGGCTACCTGTTCAACCCCATGATGACGCGGGAAGTATTGGACAAACTCAGCCCACACCTGCGATCACGATGGTGCGACTACGCCTACGACCACGAGGGGACAGCTGAGCCAGAGATCGTCATGATGTCTCGTTTCTTGATGCGTGAAGCAGACCGAGCGCTACGGTACACCTACGCCCCATCCACGAGCACCGCACAGCAGAAGAAAGAGACCCGACCCGCTACGATATTGAAGAAGAAGGCGAGTGTCTTCACCACGGTCGAGGGAGCGGAGGAGGAGAAGGACAAGTGCCCCAAGTGCGGTCAAGCTCATACCCTAACGCAGTGTCCGAAGTACAAGGCGCTCACGGTGGACGAACGGTGGAACTTCCTGAAAGAAAAGAAGATGTGTTTCAGATGCATTCAGAAACAGCACCGGCGCATGAACTGCAAGGCGAAGGCATGCGGCGTGAATCAGTGTCGCCGGCCGCATCATGCAACCCTCCACCAGGAGCGAGAGGCGAAGAGAGAAGACCCGAAGGCAACCGAACCGAAGGAGGAAGCAGTCCTGTCCGTGGCGTCGCGACCAGTCGCCGGGCCGCGAGCGGTTCTGTTGAAGATATGTCCTGTCGTCATCTCCGGACCTCGGGGGGAGGTGAAGACCCACGCTCTCGTGGACGAAGGAGCGACCATCACTCTCATCGACGAGGAACTAGCAGCGACCATCGGGGCCGAGGGACCAACGCAGCCTCTGCACCTGAACGGGGTCAACATGTCGCAGCAAGAGATGGAGAGCAAGCTGGTGGACCTTCGCGTCAGGGGGCTGAAGAGTGGCGACCACCACAAGGTCCGAGCGAGGACGATCAAGAATCTCCAGCTGCACCAACAGTCTATCCCTCACACCCTGCTGGAGTACGAGCACCTGAAGGACCTGACGCCAGAAGAGGTATGCTACGAGCTGACGCGACCTGGGCTCCTGGTGGGGACAGACCACTGGGAATGCATCGTATCCCGCGAACTTCGAGTCGGCCGTCCCGATCAACCGGCCGCATCGAGGACCCAGTTAGGATGGGTGGTGCACGGAACAGCACCACGCAAGGCCATCTTTCAAGAGGGGAACGTGCTTCACGTCTACGAGCCCGCACGAACGGCAGGAGCCAGCGACCAAGATTTCCACGACTTAGTCGAGGCCCATTTCAAGATCGACGCTCTCGGCATACAAGGAAAGCCGAGGATCAAGGAGACGGATCAGCGAGCCATCGACATAGTCAAACGGACGACGAAGAAGATCGACTCCGGGTACGAGGTCGGACTACCGTGGCGGCGAGACGACGTCACCATGCCTCCAAGCTACGGGCAAGCGTTACGCCGGTTGAAAAAGATCGAGCAGAAGATGGACGCAGACCCAGAGTTCGCAGCTGAGTACTCTCGATAGATCGACAACCTCTTGAGCAAGGGGTACGCGACGCCATGCGACGGGACGGAGGGAACGAGCGCCGTCTGTTGGTACCTGCCACACTTTGCCGTACAGAACCCGAACAAGCCCGGCAAACACAGGCTGGTTTTCGACGCAGCGGCCAAGAGCAACGGCGTGTGTCTCAACGACGAACTCCTGGAGGGACCCGATCTACTACTGTCGCTACCGGGAATCCTGTTTAGATTTCGAGAGAAACGGGTGGCCATCACAGCGGACGTACAGGAAATGTTCCTAAGAATTAAGATAAGAGCGGAGGACCAACCAGCACAACAGTTCCTGTGGCGAGGCAACGATCGAGAGCAGAACCCGAGACAGTATAAAATGACTAGCATGATCTTCGGCGCCGCGAGCTCCCCGTACATGGCCCACACAAAACAAATATATTTATAAATAAATTGAAAAGATTTCTTGAATCCAAGGCATACTACACCGTAAAGGAGTTTCTAGATGATAAATCTATTGAAAAATAAAATACTCTTTCTGATACAAAACATTATAAAATAAAATAAATATTAATAAAATATATAGGTACATAAAATATTAAATTAAATATTGAATACAGATACTTAAGTAAAGAATATAAAAATATGAATACTTAAATAAATCTCATAATTTATTAAAATAAATGTATATGGTATTTATACTTATAATAATTAATCTAATTGAGTACATAATAAAAGTGAAAACTTGTAAGAATTTAATAATAATAATGTAATCTCGTGCAAATATATGTAATTAACAACTGATATGTTATATCTATCTACACGAACATAATAATAATATGTATACAATATAATTATATATCAAATGAAAGACAGTAAATGAGAATACTGATTTAATTAAATTGTAACTCAGCCCTCTTCCTCTCTCCTAATTTTTGCGTGCCCGACAGGGTCCATATTTGATCTTGTACCATTTTAATTTTTTACCATCTATGTAACATATGGAATGCAATAAAGAATTGAGTATTGAGTATTGAGTAACTACAACGCGGACGTGTACGGACAGGAGTACCCACGGGCTCTAGAAGCCATAAAAGAGAGTCACTACATGGATGACCTGGTGGCCAGCTACGAGAGCGCAGAGGAAGCACGGCGAGCGGTCGATGAAACGAGAGCGGTACATGCACACGCGGGCTTCACGCTGAGAGGATGGAGCTCTAGTGACCAGACAGTGCTGCGCGACGTGCCCCCGGAGCTGCACGCTACCTCCCCCAACCAACTGGGGGGAGAACGGCCCGAGAGTAAAATCCTGGGACTGTACTGGAGCGCGGAACGAGACGAGCTGGGTTTCAACACCTCAATGAACCGGGTTCCAGCTGAAGTAACAACACGGACTCGCGCACCGACCAAACGGGAAGCACTAAGCGCAGTGATGTCGATCTACGACCCACTTGGATTGCTGAGTCATTACACCATACGATCGAAGATTATTCTGCAGAACCTGTGGCGGCTACATACAACCTGGGACGAGCCGATTCCGGACGAAGAGAACGAGCTCTTCGCGTCCTGGCTGGCGCGGCTTCCCGAGCTCGCCCAACTCCGGCTACCGAGGTGCTACTTAAGACAGAGGTACGAACGCATCGACCTTCACATCCTGTGTGACGCCAGCGAACAGGCCTACGCAACCGTGGCCTACTGGAGAGTGAAGAACGTCGATGGAACGGTGAACGTCGTGCTGGTGGCCGCCAAGGTGAAGGTGGCGCCCCGTCGAGCACAGACCATACCTCGACTGGAGCTGCAGGCTGCCGTCATCGAGGCGAGACTAGCTGACGCCATAAGAAGAGAGCACCGGGTCAACATCGGCCAGACGACCTACTGGACGGACTCATCCACTGTGGTACATTGGATTCACCACGACATGCGACGCTACACCCCATTCGTCGCGCACCGGCTGGGCGAGATCGCGGAGCTGACACAGAAGGAGGAGTGGCGTTGGCTACCTACCGCCTACAACACCGCCGACGATGCTACTCGGTTGGTGGACGCACCCATCAGCGCGACGGACCAGTGGTTCCGGGGGCCAGACTTCCTGCGTCTACCAGAAGAACAGTGGCCCACGGCGTCGACGGGCGACACAGAGGAAGAGGAAGCCCTCCACCTGACCGAAAAGTCCGAGCAGGACGACTGGCTACCGGACCCGGCCCGTTTCTCAAAGTACGAGGTGCTAGTGAGGGCCGTCGCGCGAGCGATCGCCTTCACCGACATATGCCGACGAAGAGCGACCACCATGGAACACCGTCACGTCCAGCGCGCCGAGGCCGAGCTGATCCGCCGCGCACAAGAAGACAGCTTCAGCGAAGATCTAAAGAGAATCCGGTCCGCCCGTCCGATTGCGAGGACGAGCCGACTGTACCGCCTGGATCCAGTGCTGGAAGACGGCATCCTGAAGCTGCGGGGCCGGATCGAGGCCTCCTCCGCGCCGAGCGAGACGAAGCGACCGATCATCATGGACGGTCGTCACCAACTGACCAAGCTCCTCGTCCTACGTGAACACTGCGCCGCGGGTCACGCAAACAGAGAGCGCGTGACCAACGACCTACGGCAGCGGTACTGGGTTATCCACTTACGACCCACGGTACGCGCTGTCGAGAAGAGCTGCGCCTTCTGCCAGAGACGGCGAGCCACACCGCGGACACCAGCCACGGGGGACCTGCCGCGCGCCCGTCTTGACCCCTTCCACCGCCCGTTTACTAACTGCGGGGTGGACTACTTCGGGCCGATGACGGTCAAGATAGGGCGCCGGCGAGAAAAGAGGTGGGGCGCGCTATTTACGTGCCTCACTTCCCGCGCCGTGCACATCGAGCTCGTCCCATCACTCTCCACAGACTCAGCCATCATGGCGCTGAGGCGAATGGCGGCCCGCCGAGGGTGGCCGAGGATGATGTACTCCGACAACGCGACCAACTTCCGAGGCGCCGATCAAGAGCTGCGCAACGCCTACGCCGAGTGGATGCCTGCCCTGCGAGACGAGGGGCTACAGCGCCGCATGGAGTGGCGCTTCATACCTCCTGGCGCGCCCAACCAAGGGGGCGCGTGGGAGAGAATGGTGCGTTCCGTGAAGGCGGCCCTCGACGTCACGCTACGAGAGAGGGCGCCAACAGAAGAAGTCTTGGCGACCGTGCTCGCCGAGGCCGAGTTCTCCATCAACGCGAGACCGCTGACCCACGTCAGCGTCAACCCCAGCGATCCAGAGGCCCTGACCCCCAACCACTTCCTGCTGGGGTCGTCAGGAGGTCTGCCAACGACGGGGCCGTGCGACGAAGCCGATCGAAGAACATGGCGAGTCAGTCAAGCCCTCGCTGATCACTTCTGGCGTCGGTGGTTACGCGAGTACCTACCTACCCTGGTACCTCGCGGTGAACCACAGAACAACGTGCGGGCGATACAAGTCGGCGACGCAGTCCTCGTGGTCGACAGCACGCTACCCCGAACCACCTGGCCGATGGGGATCATCGAGCGCACACACCAGGGACCAGACGGCAGCATCAGGGTCGTCGAGGTGCGCACCAGAACCGGCGTGTTCCGACGCCCCGTGAGCAAGCTCGTCGTCGTTATGAAGAAAGAAGAGGCTACGCGAGCTACGCCGGGGGGAGAGCTGTAACGGACGCCGAGCTGCATGTGTATATAAGTGATTGAATTATGACTAAAGTGTTTAAAGTAAATAAGAAACTGTAGTATAAGTGTTTATAAGTGTACCTAAGTAAGTTAAATAGAAATTCAAATAGCTACACCGTCCGTGTAGTTATAAGCGTAGTTCAGATTTATAAGTGTTTAGTTAAGTTCTATTGTGTGAAGAAAGAGTAATTATATAATGGAAATAATTCTTATAAGAATCTAATTAGCATATGAGCGAGCACTATGTAAGTTTCCTATGTAAGTTTTCCGCAACGGGTCCGTATTTTAAAGTCAAATAAACATAAAATAATCAAATGGTCGCCGTTGAGGTAAAGATTCGACATTGAACAGTAAAATGTAATTTTCTAGTAGCTGCATTATGATTGGTTAACGCTCGCTCGACTATTAGTTCCGTATTACTGCGCGTCCGTAGATGTCGTTAGCTGCGTCTAGCGAAACTTGATGAAATTGTATATAAGAAGGGAAACTATGGGCTCGAGGCAGTCATCATTCTACGCTCGACGTCCGCCTTGGAAGGTCGTTACGCTGCCGCTCTGCTGCGCGTATCCCCTCCACCGCCCGCCGCTCGTTCGCCCGTCAGTTGTGCTCCGTGCGCCACGCTGCGTAGTCGCCCCGACTACTCTCCGCTATTTTGCGATTTAAATTTATTTAAATCGCAAAATTCGGATTCCTGTTTCTTCAGATTCAGTCTAAAACCGTACTGTCTTGTTCGCAAGACAGTGGTATTTCTGATTCGTCAGAAAATCGTCAAAAACGTGTGTTGTGTTGTGGCCCCTTCAGGGCAAATCCACAGTTTCGTGGTCACTTGGTGGATACCTTAACGGTGCCAACGAAGCCGAGTGGGTGCAGACCCAACGCACCCGTCTATCCCCTTCAGGGCTAGACGAAAGTTGGACGGGTCCCGGATCGCTGGCCTTGGGGGCTTCCCTCGTCAGCCCCGGTGACAGTCTTCCCTCCACAGCCGCGTACTAGTGCCGCGGGTATATCTATACCCCCCGCACTAGACTGGTCTGAGTGAGTACTAGACTGGGTGAGTACCCATCGCATGACCGGTTAGGAACCCGTTCGCACAATAAGATTGGCGACGGGGGACACTCTTAGGGCTCACCAGGTTCACCTCCCTGTCTATACCTGACAGGGAGTGTAACACTCACCCCCGGCAACCCACCGGGGATTAGGCTACGTAGGAGTAGGGTTTTGGTCAGGATCACTCTCATGAGTGATTAGGTCCCCCCTCCCCTCCGCCATGGATAAACCCATGGATCCTACGGAGAGACTTGCTAGAATCGAGGCGCTCCTGGCTGAACTTGCGGGTCAGCTTAGCATTGAGCACTCGGAGGTCGGAGCTGTAGTCTCTGTTTTTCTTTTATTGATAAAGAAAAACAAAGATTTCGCTGCCGAATTCTCCGAGTTGTACAGAGCTGAGCAACCCGCAATTCCGCCCAGCCCGGGCATCGCTGACTTCAGCGACGCCCTCGAGGCCCCAGCCTCCACCGATGAACCGTGTCAAATGGACACGGAGGATGTACCCATAACTCCTCCCGATACTGCCGCGCTCACTCCCCAGACGGACTCGCACTCCTCTTCGTCCTCGGACGCAGAGACGTACGAGCTCGTCTCCCATACTAAGGGCAAAGGGAGCAAGCGTAAAAAGAATAAGGCGAGCAGCTCAGCCCCGGCCGCTAAAATCATAGCGGCTGAGGACTCCGCTCCTCCGTCTCGCGCCCCCACCCCGCAGGCGACCTCCGCCACCGCGAACCCCCCCCACCCCGCCACGCAGGCGACCCCCGCCACCGCGACCGCGTCCATCCCCTCCACGCCGCCGGCGACCGCCGCCAACGCGTCCCCCTCCCGCCCCTCGCCTTCAACCTCCGCGAAGGTTGCCGCGCCCCGCGCTAAATCCAGCGCCCCGTCCGTGCCCTCTGGCTCAACCACCGCCAGGAAACTCCCTCCACCGCCCCCTGTATTTATACAGGACAAGGCCAAGTGGACGGAGGTGTCCAAATGGTGCGTTGACCAGAGGGTCAACTATACCAGTGCCCGTGCCACCCAGCAGGGCATTAAGGTATCGGTACCGACCTCGACCGATTACCGCGAGCTGACCAGGCTCCCCTCTGCCAGGAACGTGTCCTTTCACACGTATTCCTTGCCCGAGGAGCGTCTGACCAGGGTGGTGATCCGCAGGATCCCCTGCGAAATCGCCACCAGCGAAATCAAAGCAGACCTCGAAAGACAGAACGTGCCTGTCACAGAGGTCCATAGGATGCACAGATCCAGACAAGGCATTGCCTTTGATATGGTCCTGGTGGTGTGCCCTCCCACGGAGGGTCACCACCCCATTTTCAAAGTCAAGGCAGTCTGTAATCTGTCTGGTCTCATCATAGAAAAGCCCCGTAAGTCGAACATCATTGGCCAGTGCCATAGATGCCAACTTTACGGGCACTCAGCGTACAACTGTTACGCCACTCCCAGGTGCGTCAAGTGCCTGGGAGAACATGGTACAGCAGATTGTACCCGGCCCAAAGACCGCACTCTCTGCACCGAGCCACCTAGTTGTGTGCTCTGCATAGAGTCCGGTCACCCGGCAAACTACCGGGGCTGCCCGAAAGCCCCCAAGTCATTGTCCCCTAAATTTGCGCAACGTTTCGACGCTCGCCAGAAAAGGGAATCCCCCTCGGCCAAACTCCCCGCGAGATTGGCCCCTCAACGTCCCTCCCAATGGCCTCTTTTGAGTTCCCAGAAGGAGTTCCCCGCACTGGCCTCCTCCAGGCCAAAGCCCGCCCCCATCCCTCCCTTAGTGGACCCGCGTACCCGTGCCCCCGCGCCCCTTACGCCCCCCGGTTTTCCCGCGACCGCTCCCCCCGCCCGCGCCGCGGCCCCTCCCACTGCCCCTATGGCAGGACCAACCTCAGTACAGAGGAAAGGTCAGGCTCCCCTCAATGCGTTTAACGTCATTGCCGGGACCTTCAACACCTATAGCACGTTCCTCTCCCCGCGTGCCCAACAGATGGCCCAGGAACTAGTTGCCGCCGGCGGCAACCTGTTCCGTATCCAATCCATATATGCTGCGTATCCAGAGATCACGCAAGCACTCCACGTTATGAACTCCCAACGCCCTCATTATGGATAGTCGCGGAATACTAACTAGACAAAAACCCCGTTCCCTAAAGCTAGGCTTCTTTAATGCCAACGGCATTCACGGCCAACGTGATGAGATCGCCACGTTCCTCCGCGACCATCACGTAGACATTTTACTCATTCAAGAGTCGTTCCTAAAACCTCACCATCGTGACCCGAAAATTGCAAACTATCGTTTAGTTCGCAACGACAGGTCGCGTTGTCATAGAGGCGGCACCCTCATATACTATAGGAAGTCCCTGTACTGCATACCTATGGATCCCCCCCAACTCTCCCGATTAGAAGTTTCGGCCTGTCGGTTAGCACTGACAGGCCACCAGCCAATCACTATCGTGTCGGCTTACTTCCCTCCCCCAGACGGTTCCGAGGACCCTCAACTCCTCACTAATGACCTCTCCGAACTTTTCGGCATGAGTGACTCCGTTATCATAGCGGGCGATCTCAACGCCAAACATCCCGCCTGGAATAGCACCAGGACCTCGACTAGAGGTAGGCAACTTTTCAACCTCTGTTCTACCATGAACTTTGACGTCATCGCCCCGATGACTCCCACTCACTTTCCTTTCGACCCCGATCAGTTACCCGACGTTCTTGACATAGCACTCCTTAAGAATATCAACTTAAGGTTGGATTCTATAGAGGCTATTCACGAACTCGACTCTGATCATCGACCAGTAGTCATGAACCTGGCCCCCCGATTAGGTACTCGCGACCCCTCTCAACCCCCTGCCATTAAAGTGATCACTGACTGGAAGAAAGTAAGCGAACGCTTACAATCTAACACGTCACATCACTTAGACTCTATCCCAGATCAGTTCGACTCTGTCGCCGACACAACGGCCGCGATCGACTCTCTCACGGAGCACGTACAATCGATCGTGAATGAAAGTTCACGGGAGGTTCCAGATACGGGCGACCGTAAATGGAAGCTCCCCGACGATGTACGTGATCTGCTGACAGAGAAGAACGCGGCCGTTCGTGCCTACAGCAACTTTCCCTGTGACGCTAACAAAGCTCACATGCGTTACTTACAGCGTGCTGTAAGGACACGTATGACTGAGCTGCGTGACGCTAACTGGGACAAGATGGTGGGCGAACTAGAGCCGACTCATCTCGCTTTCTGGGAACTTCAGAGGAAACTGAAATCCTCTGAGTTTTCCACTATGCCCCCCCTGACCCGCCCCGATGCGACCATTGCATTCGAGGATATCGACAGGGCTGAATGCCTAGCCGATAGCCTCGAAGCCCAATGCACACCCAGTTCGCAGCCAGTAGACCAAGCGTTTGTCGATAAGGTAAACGCGGAAGTCGAACGCAAAGCCTCACTCCCGCCCGTTGAAGACCCTGATGATCCCCTGCCCCCTGTCACACCTGACGAGGTGCACGAGATCATCAAGGGTCTGAAATCTCGTAAAGCCCCCGGATCAGACGGCATCACCAATAGAGTGATCAAGCTGTTCCCCGCTCACCTGATTATGCTCATGTGTACCATCTTCAATGGTGCCCTGAGTAATAACATTTTCCCCCAAGCGTGGAAGGAAGCCACCGTCATTGGCATCCCTAAGCCCGGTAAGCCCAAAACCGAGCCCACGAGTTACCGCCCCATTAGTTTGCTCAAAGTTCTCGGCAAAATCTATGAGAGACTTATTTATAAGCGACTCAGAGACTATGCCGAAACCAAGGGCCTCATCCCCAACGAGCAGTTTGGTTTTCGAACCCAACACTCGTGTGTCCATCAGGTACACCGTATCGTCGAACATATCAATGCTGGTTTTCAGCGTGGTATGTTCACGGGCGCTGTATACTTCGATATAGCGAAAGCGTTCGACAAAGTCTGGCACAACGGCTTATTATATAAGCTGTATCAACTCGGAGTGCCAGACCGTCTCGTGCTCATCTTACGAGACTTTCTTGCGAACCGTACCTTTCGCTATCGCATCGAAGGGGCACTTTCCTCCCCTCATCCGATCCGTGCAGGAGTCCCTCAAGGCTCTGTACTAGCCCCCCTCATTTTCACGCTGTTCACTAGCGATATCCCCAGAAGCAAGAAGGCAAGGTTAGCTCTGTTCGCAGACGACACTGCCATCTTCTTCTCGGGATTTAGTGACACAGCGCTGGTTCGCTACCTCCAAACCGCAGTCGACGAGCTCGGCGAATGGTTCAGGAAGTGGCGAATCGAGGTCAATCCCGATAAAAGTCAGGCGGTCTTTTACACCCGACCGCGACGTAATCACCCCCCTCCCCGACCCATCTCAATGTTCGGCAAGCAGATCCCTTGGGCGAAGCAAGCCAAATATCTAGGTGTCATCCTCGACGAACACCTCACCTTTTCTGAGCACATAAAGCAGGCTCGCTCGCGGGCCGCTTTCGCTCTCGGTAGGCTCCATTGCGTCCTGAACAAGCGGAGTAAATTGTCTCTTCTGTGTAAGAAGCGGCTTTACACCGCTTGTATCAGGCCGATTATGACATACGCAAGCCCAGTCTGGGCACATACCAAGCCCCGATTCATCCATAGGATGCAGACTCCCCAGAACCGTTTTCTCCGTCAAGCCACAGGCTCGCCTTGGTTTGTTCGGAATATCAATCTTCATTTAGATATGAAACTCCCGACTATCCACCAATACATAAAACGCGCTTCGAAGCGCTTCTTCGATAGGGCCGTAGCCCACCGCAACCCTCTGGTTGTGGCGGCAGCTACTTACACCCCCTCCCGTATTAGCAAAGTCCGCCGCTCGCGGCACATTCTTACCGATCCTGATGATCCCACTACTCTCCTCCAGGAGAGTCGAAAAGAGACCAGTACAGCTAGACCAGCACACAGACACAAACCGTACCGACCTCGCCGCCGAGGTCCGTCGTCGCGACCCCGACTTAACAGTCCCTCCCGACCCTTGCAAGAGCCAGCCCGCGATGCTGCGCCGTTAGCTTTAAATTAGTCCCTAAATAATTTAACTCAGATCCAGCCAGTCCCTTGCTGCCCCCCCTATCAGCGATTGCCTAAGCCGAGGTTCGTACCCCCCTCGGGGTAACCCTTAGAGCTTTCGCTTTAGTTTTTAAGTATAATAAGCCCCGGCTGGAGGCCTAAAAAGGTAACTTTTTAGAACTCGCCGGGCCCCAATCCGTTTAAGTAGTCACAATCTTTCAGGATTAACTACGAGATGCCCCACAAAAAAAAAAAAAAAAAAAAAGGCTCGAGGCAGTCGGTCTCCAGCTCCACACGAAAACAACCCACAGAAGAACGAAGTTTTTTATTTGAAGAAACCCCAAGTCAATACAGTCCACTTCAAATGTTTTGTTCGTATATTGGCGTGTGCTAGCTGACATATGGCGAATAATGTATGTTTTGTTTTGTTTTATAATATTAATTACTTACACGATATTGTATAGAATCAAGTTCTTCTAACTTAACAGACAGCTGTGCTGCTGGGGAGTTTGTTCCGCCACTTCTTCTTCCCAGCTAAAGCACTAGGAAGTGTCGAAGGGCGGGCGTTTTGGGGGGACTGTCTTTTGTAACTTTGACGTTCAAAAAGTGCTGACTCTCAGCCTAGTTTGAATAAATGACTTTTGATTTTGGATGAACTGGGTGTGCATTGGGCTTCGAGGCTATCGGCTAGGCATTCAGCCCTGTCGATATCCTCGAATGCAATGGTCGCATCGGGGCGGGTCAGGGGGGGCATAGTGGAAAACTCAGAGGATTTCAGTTTCCTCTGAAGTTCCCAGAAAGCGAGATGAGTTGGCTCTAGTTCGCCCACCATCTTGTCCCAGTTAGCGTCACGCAGCTCAGTCACACGTGTCCTTACAGCACGCTGTAAGTAACGCATGTGAGCTTTGTTAGCGTCACAGGGAAAGTTGCTGTAGGCACGAACGGCCGCGTTCTTCTCTGTCAGCAGATCACGTACATCGTCGGGGAGCTTCCATTTACGGTCACCCGTATCTGGAACCTCCCGTGAACTTTCGTTCACGATCGATTGTACGTGCTCCGTGAGAGAGTCGATCGCGGCCGTTGTGTCGGCGACAGAGTCGAACTGATCTGGGATAGAGTCTAAGTGATGTGACGTGTTAGATTGTAAGCGTTCGCTTACTTTCTTCCAGTCAGTGATCACTTTAGTGGCGGGGGGTTGAGAGGGGTCGCGTATACCTAATCGGGGGACCAGGTTCATGGCTACTGGTCGATGATCAGAGTCGAGTTCGTGAATAGTCTCTATAGAATCCAACCTCAAGTTGATATTCTTAAGGAGTGCTATGTCAAGAACGTCGGGTAACTGATCGGGGTCGAAAGGAAAGTGAGTGGGAGTCATCGGGGCGATGACGTCAAAGTTCATGGTAGAACAGAGGTTGAAAAGTTGTCTACCTCTAGTCGAGGTCCTGGTGCTATTCCAGGCGGGATGTTTGGCGTTGAGATCGCCCGCTATGATAACGGAGTCACTCATGCCGAAGAGTTCGGAAAGGTCATTAGCGAGGAGTTGAGGGTCCTCTGACTCATGTGTGGGAGGAAGGTAAACCGACACAATAGTGATCGGCTGGTGACCTGTCAGTGCTAACCGACAGGCCGAAACTTCTAATCGGGAGAGTTCGGGAGTATCCATAGGTATGCAGTACAGGGACTTCCTATAGTATATGAGGGTGCCGCCTCTGTGACAACGTGACCTGTCGTTGCGAACTAAACGATAGTTTGCAATTTTCGGGTCACGATGATGAGGTTTTAGGAACGACTCTTGAATGAGTAAAATGTCTACGTGATGGTCGCGGAGGAACGTGGCGATCTCATCACGTTGGCCGTGAATGCCGTTGGCATTAAAGAAACCTAGCTTTAGGGAACGGGGTTTTTGTCTAGTTAATATTCCGCGACTATCCATAATGGGGGCGTTGGGAGTTCATGACATGGATTGCTTGCGTGATCTCGGGATACGCAGCATAAATTGACTGGATTCGGAACAAATTACCGCCGGCGGCAATAAGTTCCTGGGCCATCTGTTGGGCACGCGGGGAGAGGAACGTGCTATAGGTATTAAAGGTCCCAGTGATGACGTTAAACGCATCAAGGGGAGCCTGACCTTTCCTCTGTACGGGTACTGGTCCTGCCATAGGGGCAGTTCATCAGCGGTTCAGACGCCCCTTTTTATACCAAAGCCGTCTTCTCTTTCTAAACATTTTTCAAAATATTAGTTTAGCCATCATCTCATCTGACAAGTGTAGTCGGCCAGGACATATCCATGAGTGCGTGTAGCTGGCCACATGAGTGAGTGTAGCTGGCCACATGAGTGCGTAAAGAATTTTATAAATATAATTTCAAGTTAAGTTATTTGGTAAACAATAGTAATAATTAAGAAAATCAAATAGCTAGACATATTGATAAAAATAATTTCAATTATATAAACCAAAAAGTAGCCATTCATAGACTAAGCAGAAAGGTAACTGACAGTTGACAATTTGGCTTGTCACTACATGAAAATTTGAGTTAATATTTTATTTCAGCTATTTTTAAGTTAATAAATCGTATTTAGATCGATTTGCTGAGTGTAGACATATAAATAAAATAAAATAAGTAAAGCATGAAGTGTAAACATAGAAACAAATAAAGAGGATGATAAAGAATCATGAATTAAAGTGTAAGTATAGGATGAACACTATAAGCTGAATATGAGACGAATGGTTTCATCCCAACAAGGCGTTTTGCCGATGAGTTCGGCACATCAGTACGCACCGTTCGCCGCATATTCCATGCCGAAGGTCTTCATCACCGAACGCCAGCTAAAAAACCGTTTTTAACGCAACGGCATAAAGAGGCGAGGTTAAGTTTTGCCCGGGAATATTTAGACTTTGATTGGGAGACGACAATATTCACCGACGAAAAATCTTTTAAATCGTGCCAAAAAGGAAGGCTGCATTTGTGGCGTAAAAATAACACGCGTTGGTCTGAAGGCAATGTCAGACCAAATACGGAGTCAGGCAGAATCAGTGTGAATATGTGGGGGTGGATAAGTACTCAAGGGCCCGGTGAATTAAGTTATATATCGACGCGAGGCAACAGTGTCAACTATGTGGAAGTGTTGAACGATATAATGTTGCCTACTGTGCGTAATGTCTACCCCGCAGAAGACTTAAACGAGATAAGTTTTGTTCAAGACAATTGTCCTATTCACCGTGCCAGCATTGTTCGCGAATGGTTTAGCAGTCATCCGGAAATTAAAGTTATTCCTTGGCCAGTTCGGCCCCTGACTTAAACCCCATAGAAAATATATGGGGTTTAATGGTGCAAAGATGGGAAGCTCGGGACGAAAGATGCCCTGAGCTACTCAAATCCCATTGCATGCAGTTATGGGATAGTTTGCGCGGCACAAATATCTGTGCAAATATTGTGGCGTCTATGCGTCGACGTCTCATTAGCTGTATCGAGGCTTACGGAGGTCACACGAAATATTAAAAATTAGGACAGGTAGGGTAATTTTGTGTCAGGGGACATAGTGGCTGTAACTTTAACAAATTAGTATTTATATTATTGTAATATCGCGGTTAAGTTTCAATCCTCTTTTCATTGAGAAAATGAATAATTAAGCTATAACCTCTTAAATGATATCAGAATTTTCATAATATCTATATGTAACCTAAAATGTGTTTTTTAACATTCAATACTATATAATAACATAACTAAGTGTAAAGGATTTCTTTTGTATAAAAAATATTACAATGTTACCATATCAAAATTTGTTTGATTTATTATCATATTATAATCATAAATTACCTATAATGTAATATCTATTTGTTCAAAGTAATTTACTAAAATAAATTACTAAAACATACAGAAAATAATAGGCCATAATAACTAGGGATTCGAACTCACATCTATCCGGATCACATTAGCGAGTGCAGCCTCGTTACCGATCTAGCTAATGGTGCCGATTCCCTTATTCACAAACTAAACTAAATTTAAGTTCACTGCATCTTTTTCTTTCTATTTCATTAAGGAAAGGACAGAAGATAAATTTTAGTTTTGTCCTGTCAAATTAATCAGCGCTTGACGTAAATTGACGTAATTTTAGTAGGCAAGTTTTTAATCACGTCTAAACTTGTATGGAGTAGTGACAGGCGCTGATTAATTTGACAGGACTGAACCAAAATTTTTCTTTTGTCCTCTTCTTAATGAAATACAAAGAAAGAGATGCACTGAACTTAAATTTAGTTTAGTTTGTGAACATGGGAATCGGTACCGTTAACTTATATTCACTAGTTGAAATTTTGCATTACTATGAAAAAAATAATCAGACTGCGATAAAAAAACAAGTTACTGATATTGTCATCCTTGTCTAGCATTGACAACATCTATAACTACTCGTAGCGCGATGCTACACGACATGTTAATTTGTTAGCGTTGGAACATTACTCACACAGATAAATATGCGTATGTGTTTATAGGCGCCGCAGCTCGTATAGCGCAGGCGATAATGGTCATTGCGGTGTAAGTGGACTTCTGGCCGTTGACTGTACAGGACTACAACAACGATCGAGGGATAAAGCTCATGTCACATAGTATGAAGGTATGGGAGAAAGTAATAGAGAAAAGACTGCGAGAGGAGAGTGAGATTATCCCGAATCAGTTTGAGTTTATGCCAGGGCGAGGAACATGGACGGCACTTTTGCGCTCCGGCAATTGTGCGAGAAGTACAGACGTGCACACAAATACTTGCACATGATGTTCATTGATCTGGAGAAAGCGTATGATAGGGTACCTCGGGATGTGATGTGGTGGGCTCTGAAAGAGAACGGGTTGCCTGGGAAGTATGTAGAGTTAATTCGTGCTATGTACAGTCAACTCGTACCTACGTCCGGTTGGCTGCTGGCAATACCGACGAGTTCAATGTGGCAGTAGGCTTGCACTGGGGATCGGCTCTAAGTCCTTACCTCTTCCTGTTGATCATGAACGCTCTGACGTCGGACATGCAGGAGGAGGCACCCTGGTGCATGCTGTTTGCCGATGACATTGGTCTTGTCGGTGAAGATGTGTCTGAGATCCAGAGCAGATTGGAGAAGTGGCAACAGAAGCTGGAGAATGTTGGCTTGAAAATCAACAGAACCAAAACCGAATATATGTTCTGCGATTTCGGCGGTCTCTCCAGCTCTGGAGCCATAGCGCTTGACGGTGTGCTTCTCTCGGTCTGCTCCGACTTTCGGTATCTCGGTTCACTCGTGCAAAGCGATGGCGGAGTAGATCGGACGGTTAAGCACAGAATAAACACTGGATGGATGAAGTGGCGGCAGGTCACAGGAACAATCTGCGACTCCCAAATCCCCCTTAAACTTAAGGGGATGATATATAAAACCATGGTCAGACCTGCTGTCTTGTAAGGGTCAGAATGTTGGGCCACAAAAGGGATGAATGAAAGGCAATTGCATGCAGCTGAGATGAGAATGTTAAACGGGATGGTTGGTGTTACACGAATGGATACAATAAGAAATGAGGACATAAGATGAAGTCTGAAAGTGGCATCAATAATTGATTTGTGTGGGAATCGATTGTCATGGTATGGTTACGTGATACGGAGGAATGAGAAAAATGTCGTGAAGAAAATATTGAGTATGAATGTCAATGGCTTTAAGATAAAGGGAGACCAAAGAAACGCTGGATGAACTGTGTGAATTATGATATGGATAGAAAGGCGGTGAATACTGAGATGACGACTAATAGAGAGGTGTGGAAGAAAAAGATATGTTGCACCGACCCTAAATAACATGGAATAAGGGCGGAAGAATGATGAATAGAGCGCGGTAGGTAATTTCCCTACTCGGTTCTAAGCCTAAACGTCTACATTATTTGTGGGAATCCCCGAAAATGCGTTTCATTTTCACACAAAGACAATGTGTCGGTTGCCATAAGTGTAAAAAAGTGAATAACTACTGCTGACGTAATCACCATCTAGACTCCCCCACCCCCCATGTCATCATACGTGCCCCTATCGTGCTTACGTAATACTTGAACGGCCCCATACTCATTTTACAAAATGATCTGTGGTATTTTTATACAAAAACCAACAAAGCTTTAGAATGTACCTTTACACGTCGACTTTATGAGATTGTAATTAGTTCAAAGTAATACTTACATAATTATTTGACTACAGTTTAATATTACTTAATTTTAATAATACTTTAAAAGTTCAATTGAAATGATTATATTACCTGTCAATTTAATAATCACGTAGTTTTTTTTTAAACTTACACATCTGTACTAAATTTGTAACACTATCCTACATATTTTAGAAGGTACCATAATGTTTTGCGTTTTCGCTTTTTCGTAACCACCTAAACTTGGTCGGGTTACCACGGTCATTCACTTCCTAATGACTTTAATCGTATTATCTCATTAATTATCCAATGTACTGAGCTGACATTTTACTGATATACAACTGAACTAAAAAACTAATAATTGACATAACATTCAGTTCATATATCCAATCCAGTGGCCAAATAACACCGCGCGCATCAAGACCGTGCTCGTGAAGAACTCAATATCATCATAACTTGTTAAATACTTACAGGATACTAATGAAACTTCACGTACATTTGAAGGCAGTTACAAGCTTTAAAATAACGTTTAAAGTAAGTCTTTAGAGCTCTTATTGAGAGTGCTAGGACCAATTGAAGTGTTTTTCTATTTAATGAAATAACCTTTAAGCTTTGTATTATTTTGGTTTTTTTTTATTGCAGAACAAATTTAAACTAATTCCTAAGAAGCCATGTACAAAATATGATAAGAATCCACTTAACCATTTCAAAGATCTAGCAAAACCAAAAACGTTACCCCAGCAAAATCTCGAATAACTTCGCAACCGATGAAAGAACAAATACAAAATAAGGCACAACATTTACTTCATCTAGACAACTAATTTTTATAGCTAGTAATTATTTAAATATTCCAATTAGAAAGAAAAAGGTCTGGCTGGGGTAACGTTACCCCAGCAGGAAATGTTTTTGTGAAATAATTAAAAAACTATAAGCGCAACAAATTTAAAAATGTGCGCAACAATTACAGAAGCCGCAAAACTAATTATCTATAAGATTCAAATGACCATTTTCGACAACATCTGGCCTGGGCACACCTTTTGGCTATGAGAATTATAACGCTATTCTGCAAGGAAAACTCTCTAAATTTAAAAATTATTTTGACACGACTAAAATTGAATTTGACAATCGCGACTCAGCGTGGTATTTTTTTTTTTTCTTTTGGTTTCGCAACATTGTACTTGGCGAAGGCGCGTGCTAGGGGGCAGCCTGGATGTATTTTATATGGAATTTTTCACTTTTGTTTGAAAAATTTAAAAAAAATATTACCCACGTGTTGAGATTTAAATATGCAGGGGTATACTAAGGGGGTCGAAAATTTCATTATTTTTGCGATAGGACACGCCATTTTCAAGATATAAGCAAAAAGAAAATAAAAAATACAGAACTGTTTTTGCACGTGAAGGCGAGGCGTTGTTGAGAATTTTAGTTCATGACCACTAGTTTTATTCCACACCTTTTTAATCGCGATTAAAAATAGTCAGATTTAGTTAAAATAAATTATTATAGTCAAAATTTTTGGTGAAAACCGGCAAACTCAAAATAGCAAAATTGACATTTTCACTAAACTAATAACTCAGTGCAATCTTAGTGCTGTCAAACTAAAATATAGTTAAGTTGTGTCACTTTAGTCTATTTCAGAATAGGAAATCGTCGTTTGACAGGAATAAACCAAATTTTAGTGATTTTTAGTTTGGTTTAGAGAATTTTGTGACAGCAGAATCGGCACCATTGACGAATTAAAGGCGATTGTGGAAGCTGATGATACACAATCTACGGCTGAATTAGCAGCAGCTTTCGACGTTAGCGTCAAAACAATATTGGTCCATTTGCGTCAAATTGGCAAGGTAAAAAAGCTTGAAAAATGGGTGCCCCACGAACTCAATGATCGCTAGCGCGAAGTACACGTCGAGACGTGCCTTGCACTGCACAACAGACACACACTTGTTTGATAACCGAAAGTGCTCAGCAAGATGGTTGGATCCTGGTTCAGCACCTAAACAATGCCCTAAACGAAAACTTACCCCTAGAAAAGTGATGGTCACTGTTTGGTGGTCTAGCGCCGGTGTGATTCATCACAGCTTCTTACCAAACGGGGTGAGCATTACTGCAGATGTGTACTGTGAAGAACTGAACTCAATGATGGAGAAGCTGGCACATCTCTAACCAGCATTGGTCAATCGCTCGTCTCCGCTGCTCCTGCACGACAACGCGCGACCTCATACTGCACAGCAGACGGTCTCCAAGTTGCAAGAACTGGGGTTGGAAGCTCTCCGTCATCCGCCCTACTCACCAGACCTTGCGCCTACAGACTACTACTTTTTCCAGAATTTGGATAACTTCTTGGCGGGAAAAAAATTCAATACCCGAGAGGCACTACAAAATGCCTTTGAAGAATTTGTTGCCTCCCGTCCAGCTGATTTTTTTAATAAGGGCATCAATAAACTGCCACTGCGTTGGCAAAGATGCATTGATTGCATGGGTGATTATTTCGATTAATACAAATAAAAAATACATGAAAAAAAATTCGTTTAATATTTTTCATACAAAACGGCATTTTCTTAGGTCTTTACCTATGAAAATGCCGTTTTGTATGAAAAAAATTAAACGAATTTTTTTAACCTATTATTAAAAACAAATATTCTCGATATGATTATAGATTTTAAAAATGAAATAGGTTATACAGGGTGATTGGAAGATGGGTGCAAAGCTTTAAGGTGAAGATAGTATAGACAATTTAGAACCATTTAAGCCATGGTTGTCTTAGACGAAGTCTTACCAAATATTTTTAACCAAATTTTTAAGTTTTTTTTTTCGGAAATTCTCAAAATTTAATGTAAACTGCATAACTATGGCCAAATTGAATGATAAATGAATTCATTTTTTATTTATTTAATTAAAGTAATGTGTAAGCAATCAAGCAAAACATGTTTTAGGCTTCTGTGTCATTAGACATTTTTTTTTACAGACAATTAAAGCTCAGAAAAAATTAAAAATTTGTACAATACGTCTTTTAAACCTTATTAAAAAAAAAAACGGAGGGTGCTTTTTTTGTTCAAACCTTTTTGAAGACATGCTTGATAATCGCTCTTTCTTTTGAGGTATCATTTATGCAGATATCTTACAAATTATTGAAATTAGGGCCTACAAACCAATTTGAGGGAGAATTTTTTTATTTTAGGCAGACTAATTAAAACAACATTTGAATTAATGTTGCTCAGTCTTGTTGCGCACGCGACTGAGTGCGAACGCGCTGACAGTGCCGTTGTGTTCGGTGACTCATTGCAGTGAACGATGTCGGTAAAGACGTTGAAGTGTAATAGTTGTAATGTCGTCATTAACGAGCTATTGGCGTTCTTACGACATGTTTTGGATGTTATGGACGAAGAAAGTGTGCATCAGCTGTGTACTTCCTCTTTCACGGGGGAAGAAATAGTGAAAGCCAAGACTCTGCTGTTCGAGTCGTTACCTAGTGGGAAGAAGATGCCTGTGCGACGAAAGGATGGCAAGAAGAAACTGTCTCGGGACCTAGACGATATGATTTGTCTGCTGAAAGGAACAAATCCAGAGCTTTTTCCGATATTTGTGGCGAAGGAGTTGCACAAACTCCCCCCAGTCTCTTTTGATCATGTGGATGTTACCAGATTGCTAAAGGACATCATAAAGTTGCAAAATAAGGTCAGTGTATTAGAAGAAAAAACCGTAACTATTGAACAATTTGATCTATATAAGCTGGAAGTAGAGAATATGAAACATGCATCGCTAGTTGACAATGAGGATCAATTCGACAAAAGGATATAGCAATTTTGAATACTACATCGAATACAATATAAATATGTGAGTTCATTTCTTTTTGAATCACTCAAATCCATCGAGAAATTACGAAGTTATTAAACTTTAAAAAAAGGAAGTTTTTAAACGCACGCTGCGCGCGCGAAACTCCTGATGACGTCACGAGGCTCGATCGCCCGCCACGCGCCGCACTGCTTTGTTATGATTTGCGGAGTTTAGTTGTTGTTTCTTGTTTAGGTATTTATGTTTTATAGATATTGGTAGATAGGAAACATGGAAGTCGGATTTACCCAAGGCCCAGTCGGACAACCTCGCGAAGATTGATTCGTTTATGGTTAAAAAGTAAAAAAAAAAAACAATTTAATCCAGTGCACAGGTAGGTACAGTCGGCCAAGAAAGTGGTGTACCACCCTAAGGTTGAATATCGCTTGCAGATTCATAGGTGATAAAGATTAGTTTCGCTTGCAGATCGATCTGACAACTTCTATTGCTGTCTTTATCTGATTATTGATAACGACTATTACTGTTTGTAACGTGACAGCTGTTCTTAGTTTGAACTTGATGGAACCAATGACGTCGTAAAATCAACGGCGGGGGTCTGTAGATTTTGATGACAAAATTGTATCTACAAATTCAGAATTGTAATCAACAAGTTACATAAAATTGTAAAGGCACAAGGCGAATCCACAAACCTACAATTTCTGTAAACTTGTAATTACAATATCAATAAAAAACAAGCTAAAAATAGATTTATCCTTTTATTAAATTTCTACAATCAATTTTAAAATACTTATAACAAACAAAAACATAGCATATATAGTAATATTTAGAAGATATTGAAAATTTTTAAAAATTAGAAACGGGTGTAACCGCCGTTGGCCTCTATAACCTCTAAAAGACGAGACCTCATTGAACCAACAAGCCGTGAGCAAATATCGGTTCCCCGCATTTCCTCCCAAATATAATTACAGTGACTAATAAGAGCTTGTTTGGTTCTTTCATTTTGATGCGACCATCGTTGGACCATAAGGCCCCAAAGATTTTCTATCGGGTTGAGGTCCGGCGATCTTGAGGGCCACTGAATTACCCTTACGTCAGTGTGTGAACGAAACCAGGCTCTTACGATCCTCGCATTATGAATTGAACAATTATCTAGAACAAAATCAAATTGTGGCACTTCGTTCTCCGGGTAAACATTACGGACTGTCGGTAGCATTGCATTCTGAAGCACGTCGATATAATTTACAGCCGTCGCTCGAGGAGGTAGAGAACACAATTCTCCTACACCATCCGCACTCATCCAGCCATTGGGATTACATGATCATCTTTATACCGTGTTGAATTACATCGCCAAAGGTGAAGACGTCCATGCTGACTGGATTTAAACGTTTTTTCATCACAAAACACTGTATTAGACCAATCAAAGTCTAAGTGCTCTCTGGCGAAGTTCAGACGAGCAAGTCTGTGAGCATCCGTCAAATATATTTTCTTGGCGTAATGCCTGTGGTGCAACCCCATGTAATGTAGATGATTCCTTATTGTTTGGGCACTCACATCGAACATCTCCGCAAAATGTTTTGTGGGCTTAAAACCATTGATTTCATATTCCCGTCTCATGAATTCTCTATCGTTATTGGAGAGTGCAGGCCGGCGACCACTTCTTCTGTGATCCAACAAACTTCCCTCCTCTCCTTCACGACGAATCCAAAAGCGGACAGAACGCCTCGATATATTCAAATTCCGGGATATCGCACTGATACTGCTTCCCTCATTAAATTGGGCAATTATTTGTGCTCTTTCGGCAATGGTCAAGTTGGCAGGCATTGAGATGATTTTATATGCAGTTGATTGAAAAATAACACGGAAAATATATTGATTTTTTGCATATATTTGACAAAATGTCAATTGTCAGTTTTCTTTTTCAAATGGAATTCGGTTGTCTATTTAAATAGTTTTTATTACTTTTGTTTGGAAACATTTCAATGGGGAAGGCAACTCAAAGCTAATCGTAGATGGCGCTGCGATATTATGTCCCATATGTCAGATTACTGTATAACTTGTACAAAACAAACACGTATTTTGTTTTATTTTGTTTTGTTGTGACATATGACGTATGAATACTAAATACATAGGTTTACGTCATGATAATGTTGTCTCTTTCAGTAATATCTTTTTATAACGAACCTTGTTGTAATTTTCGATGACCGGGAAACTAAATCAAAACTGGTACACCACTTTCTTGGCTGACCGTACTACGTTTTAGAATGTTTTGATTTGGCAGGTAGATACCTTTTTCGTGTTTCTACAATGTGTAGGCACCTCTCTACCTATTTTAAATATTATTTCGAACTAGCTTCTGCCCGCGACTTCGTCCGCGTAAAATTTCCTGCTCCCCCAACCCATCCCGTCGCATCGAATCGCCTGCCCGTGCGAGGTCTTTGTATGCGTGACGTTTTTCTTTGTGCTCGGCTCCTAAGGGTCTTTGCGTGACCTTATATAATATATAGTCTATAGCCTTCCTCGATAAATGGGTTATGCAACACTAAACGTACTTAACTCTTCAGCTTTTACTTGGGTGTGCTACGCAATGAATTTTTGGAGAGACCAAGGCGCGCGCAATGGACGTGTTTTATATGGAAATTTTCACATATACTTCGAAAAATAAAAAATAAAATATTACCCACGTGTTGAGATTTACATGTAGCGGGGTTACTAAGGGGGTCGAAAATTTCATTATTTTTGCGATAGGAAACGCCACTTTCGAGATATAAGCAAAAGAAAAGGAAAACAAAAATACAGTACTGTTTTTGCACGTGAAGGCGAGGCGCGAGGCGCGCGCAATGGACGTGTTTTATATGGAATTTATCACTTTTTCTTCGAAAAATAAAAAAAAATATTACCCACGTGTTGAGATTTATGTGTAGCGGGGTTACAAAGGGGGTCGAAAATTTCATTCTTTTTGCGATAGGAAACGCCATTTTCGAGATATAAGCAAAAGAAAAGGAAAACAAAAATACTGCGAGTCTAAAAAGGCCACTTTGGCAGAATCATAATAGGATAATAAGAATCATATTATAAATCGTAAAATGGCATATGGTCACAAATTGACAACCCATAATGACAGTTCATTCTGAACTGAATTGAGTATGATTGTGCTAATATGTGTCATCATTTCACGTAAATTACAGGAATTGCTAATGAATTGCTGGGAATTCAGAATATGAATTGCTTAATGTGGCCTTTTTAGGCCCTCAGTACTGTTTTTGCACGTGAAGGCGAGGCGTTCGTTGGTGTGAATTTTAGTTCATAACTACTAGTTTTAATCCACACCTTTTTAATCGCGATTAAAAATAGATTTAGTTAAAATAAATTATTATAGTCAAAATTTTTGAAATGCAGTATAAAGTACTTTTAGTTAAGGGGACATGGGGCGTCGTCGCTCGTCATGAAAGTACACCACTTCTTTCTATTTTTTGGGTTTGTCCGGTGTAGCAACACTTGTATTTTCGCATCGTGGCAAGATACAATATTTTATGAAGCCATTATTCGTTTAAATATTCTGCGAGTCACGTAGCTAAAGGCAGAAAGAACGTGCGCGGCGGTGCCGCGGACGCGAACGTGGAAGCTGACGTCATCAACGAATTGTGCGTATTGGCGAGCGTTTTGGAAAATGCAAAATTAAAACGGCTCTTACTTCGTCATTTTTGGTCCAATTTTAATAATTCTTTCACTGAAATAATTGGTTTAGCAACACAACTGTAATTCGACATATTTAACTAAAATCGTCGTTGATCCTCATTACAATCTAGACATGAATGTAAATAAAAGAAGGGGAGCATGTTTGCAAAACAGTGTTACTTTAGATAGTGGCCCCATAGGCTTACAATATGTACCGATTAAGTATTCGCAAGTAACAGCTGATTCAAAGGTTAACGGCCGGCCGGCGAAGAACGCGTCATCAACACCGGATCAGAGAGTAAATAACTGCATCTCTGTCTGCAAGAACAAAATAATGCGACGGAGAATAGTAGGCGCGTAGACGAGCGAGAGGATACGGCTGACGCGGAGAGTGCGAGCGAGATAGAGTGCATGACGGGCAAAATTGCGACTATGAGCGGCAAGGAACCAGTTTCGTTATCAGCGACCAGCTCGCGTAGCATGAGCACCCTAGAAATAGGCTTTGTCGACGGACGAATAGATGAAGTAACGTTTCGGATACACAGTACGACGGCAGCAAAGTAGAAAGAGTCAACTTAACGTAAAATATTTTTTTGTTTTGCCTTGTGTCGCAGGTTCGCTAAGTTCAGGTGCACTTCACAAGGTCACCCTTTGGATGAGTGACCATTTAGTTTATGTGTGGCGTTTTGTCGCAGGTTCGCTAGGTTTAGCTGCACTTCGCAAGGTCAGCCTTTGGATGGGTGACCATTTAGTTTTTGTTGACACCGACCGTATACCGATAGTTCACGCAGTCGAAAGTTATGAGGTAACAAACATTAAAAAAATACAGTCATATTGAGAACCTCCTCCTTTTTTGAAGTTGGTTAAAAATCGTCGAATCATGTTGAAGAGTAAATTTTATAAAAGTGTAGTTAACTTTTTCTACTTTGCTGACGTCGTACTGTGTACCCGAAACGTTACTTTATCTGTTCGTCCGTCGACAAAACCCATTTCTACGGTGGTCATGCTACGCGTGCTGTGCGATGATGTCACGGTCCCCTACGAGCGGACGGCGACATGCTATTGTAGTCGCGACGAAATCACATACATCGGTCTCAGACCAAATAAAAAAGGTAGACGGAGCGCCGCGCTCTCGCAGTGAAGCAGGGTAAAGGAAGCCAAATTACAAAAAGGAAGCCGATCGTGTTCCAGTGCGTCGCGTGACACCGAATGCGCTACACGTCATAACCCTAAAATTGGTAATTATTGTGAAATGCCTTCCTGTGTTATAAAAATTTGTAAAAACAATTCTGTAATACAAAAACAGCCATGTGGGATAACTTTTCACAAGACGAGTGTTTCATTTTGTTTAATTTGAAAACAAAATACAAAATTATTTCGTAATGCGTTTTTGGAACACGAAACCTCGCATAATATCTTCGGTGTGACCAGTATATCCGTATACAAAACTCCCCGAAATGCGGGTAGTTTAATTATTATTAATTTTAAAATTAGTTTATGTATTGGTTAAATCTTTGTAATTACTACGAAAATTATTATTATCTATTTTCGCCGTCAAATAAACAGAGTAAGCATTAATAAATTACAAGGTGATATAGAAGAAATGGTCAGACTTTTAGACGTGTCCGACTTCGACAACTTAAGGCAGTATATAATTGGTTAAATTGCTGGTGCTGTCGTACATTACTTAATATCAAAAAAGTTAAAATGCGAATCTTGTATCTCGAGACTTTTATCCACTCAGAGACATTATTTTCAACCGACGAAAAAAACGGAGGAGGTTCTCAATTCGACGCGTATTTTTTTTTTATGTATGACCACGCATAACTTTTTACATAGTGATCCGATTATGACAATTCTTTCCCAAGGTGGTCCCATATAAATTTGGAAAACAAAATCGAAACCTAAGGGTCGGAAAACAGGGCATGATTGATTGTTCACTCACTGATTGTAATGTATAACCACGCATAACTTTATACAGAGTAGTCCGATTTTGATAATTCTTTTTTTGTTGGATAGGGTATACCTTGCCATTAGTACATTAAAGTCACAAAAAATTATAAAATAAAAACTTTTTGACAAAAAATTAAACCGCCGAAAAACTGAAAAGCATAAAATAATAAACCTTAAAATTTTGAGTCGGCGCTGAAAAATCAATGAACAAAGATCACTCAAAGCGCCGACTCATAATTTTAAGGTTTATTTATTTATTTATTATTTATTTATTTAACCATTTATGTACACACATATATAAATAGACAAGAAAAATATAACAGAAAAATTGGTACAAAGGTACCAGGTTGGTTATTTTATGCATTTCAGTTTTTTCGGCGGTTTATTTTTTTTTAAGTTTTTTCATAAGTTAATTACGGTCAGGGACAAAGGTGGTTTACATTTTCCGTCCAAAGATATTTTTGCAATTTGTTCCGCTTGTGAAATCGTAATAAAAAGAATCATCAAAGATGACATAATAATAAAGTCAGAAAGACAACATTTGTATGTCGTTTCTCAAATTTTAAAAACCTATATAGGGGCAAAAAATATTTTTTATTATTTGGAAAACGAACACAATTTCGCCGGCATGAATCAAAAAGTAAATTTAATACGTACCGTTGTTGAAAAATATATAAATATAAGATTCCACCATATTTCAAAACTGGATACTATATCCAGAAGTCGGGATACAAAACGCAGTATTACCGGAAATTAACGCAACACAAAGGTTTTTAAAATTTGTCTCTTTTATTTTTATTAAAAGTACCCAATCGTAAAAAAGTGTTTTATTTAAAAGTATTTCTATGTCATAAAAAATCACAATTATTTAATCAGAAATGGGGAAAAAAGTTTTTGGTGGCAACATTTTTTCCTTCGCACACAGACGCAATACTAGTGTTGCGACACTGAGGTTACGCACACAATTCTCTAAATGGTGCTTCACTTTTCGAACGCTATTGTTGGCGTACGCGCCGTCTACCTTTTTTATTTGGTCTGAGACATCGGTATCGAGTGAGGCCGCGTCAACGACGATGATACAGTGTGCGGGTTTGCGTGATGTTGAAGTGAGTAGTGAACAAGCGGTAGGTGGTGTGAACACTATGAACTCTGAATGGAAGTTAGTGCAGAAAAAGCGTTATAAACAAAATAGGTTGGATAGTAGGAAGGGAACGGCTATTACTGCGCCTGATGGTAGATTTCGGGCAGCGGATATTAAAGTGCCGTTGCTAATTTCCAACGTTAGTACAGAAGCAAGTGAAGATGACATTATTAGTTATATTAAAGACAAGACAAGTGAAATTGTAACACTAAAAAAGATTAACGTGAAGTCATTTAGAAAGTATAATGCGTACAAACTTTATGTCTCCAAACACAAGGCAGACTTGTTTTTAAACAACGAGTTATGGCCTGATGGAATTGTGTTTAGGCGTTTTGTACATTTTATGTATCCAACGAAATCTCAGGAGTCTAAAGTTATAGTCAATTAATGTTGTTATTAATGGATAGAAAAATTAGTAATAAATATCTAAAGTTAACTAGTTTTAACTGTAAGTCGGTTAAACGATCTATAGATAATATTAAGGATATATGTGTGTGGTCTGATTTGGTAGCTTTACAAGAGACGTGGCTGCTTCCCCATGACATTCCAATGTTAGGAACAATAAGCCCTGACTTCGAGTGTACGGGTAAGTCGGCTGTGGACACTGCTGAAGGCTTGTTGAGAGGAAGACCACATGGGGGGGTTGCCATTCTCTGGAGAAAAGGCATTTTTGAGAAGGTCTCTGTTGTTGACTGTAGCAGTCCTCGGTTAACGGCTATTACAGCAACGTCAAAGGGTCGTACTATTATTGTATTTTCTGTGTACATGCCTACAAATTGTCCGGATAACTTACCAACTTTTACAGATGTATTAAGTGAGATTAATGCCACCATAGCGAGCTGTGATGTAGAGAATGTTTTTATATTGGGTGATTTCAACGCTCACCCCCAAGAGATATTCTATAAAGAATTAATGAACTTTTGTTCTGACCAATCCTGGGTTTGTGCTGATGTAAAGAAACTGGGGGTGGATAGTGATACCTATACCTTTATAAGTGATGTGCACGGAAGCAGGAGATGGTTAGATCACTGTGTGGTATCTGTATCAGCTTGGCTCACAATTGCAAATGTGGATGTATCGGAGGATGTTTACGTTTCGGATCATCTGCCGATACATCTGGATTGCGACTTAGAAGTTGTGAGACCTAAATTGATGACTGGGGGCGCTGGCCACAATTCTGTCTTTTGGGGCGAAAGAACTAAGTCAGAAACGCAAAGCTATCATAATTTATGTACCAGTAAATTGCGGGACATTGATTTCCCCCATGAGTTTGAAAGGTGCAGCGTTGGATCATGTAGGTTGGCTGAGCATAGAGTTATTCTGGACAATATGTATGAACGGATTGTAGGAATCCTATGTGCGGCGGCTAGGCAATCTGGAAGGACATCTGGAAGGGGGGCGCAGAGAGGTAAGCGAGTGTGTGGGTGGAATGAGTATGTGAGAGACGCCCACCGCGAGGCCAGGTGTAGCTTTCAGACCTGGATTCTGAACAATCGTCCTTCGTGTGGCCCGGTTTATGATGAAATGTATGAGAAGCGAAAAATTTTTAAAAGTCTACTGAAATTTTGTCAAAACCACGCTGAGCAAATTGTAATGGATAGGCTAGCAGAACAACGAGCTAGTAAAAATTTTGGGAAATTTTGGAAGTCCACTGGTAAATTGAATGCGAAACCTGGCCTCTCTGCGTGTGTGGAAGGGATAAGTGATAAGAAGGAAATTGCTAATGAGTTCAGGGACCATTTCAAAGTTCAGTCTCCTCTGGGTCCCTCAACCTTGGTGAATGATTGTGAGCCCAACAGTCCTGGCGCGAAACCTCTGATACGTTTCTCGAGCAAGCAGGTACTTTCAATCATTAACAACATGAAACGAGGCAAATCTCCAGGGCATGATGGGCTCAGCATTGAGCACCTGAGGCACGCAGGTGTACATTTGCCGAGAGTCTTGTCTATGTTTTTCACAATGTGTATTAGTCACGCGTACCTACCTGCTAATCTAATGAAGACCATCGTAGTTCCCATTGTGAAGAACAGGACAGGAGACATCTCAGATAGAGGTAATTATCGTCCTATTTCTCTTGCGACTATAATAGCCAAGGTGTTGGACGGTATGCTTGATTCTTGTTTAAGTAATTATATACATCTTCATGATGCACAGTTCGGGTTTTGCCCCGGACTATCATCTGAAAGTGCTATTTTAAGTCTCAAGCATACCGTTCAATATTATAAAGATTGCAGTACGCCGGTGTACGCCTGTTTCCTTGATCTCTCCAAGGCCTTTGATCTCGTTTCTTACGATGTGCTCTGGAGAAAGATGGGAGACAGGGGTATACCCGCGGAAATATGTGGGCTGTTCCAGTATTGGTATGGTAACCAAGTCAATCGGGTGAAATGGGATGATACAGCCTCTGAGCCGTATGGGTTGGAGTGCGGGGTGAGACAGGGTGGTCTGACGTCTCCCAGGCTCTTCAACCTCTACGTGGATGACCTGATAGTCGCACTCAGCAGCATGCGTGTCGGATGCAGTGTTGATGGGGTTAGAATTAACAACATCAGCTATGCAGATGACATGGTGCTGCTGGGTCCGTCAGCGGGAGCAATCAGAGAGATGCTTAGAACGTGTGAGACCTACGCTGCCGCACATGGATTAAAATATAACGAAAAGAAATGTGAATACATGGTCTTTGAGGTCAGTGGCAAACGCCGTGGAGAGGGACCCGAGTTGCTTATTAACGGGTCATCAATTAATAGGGTGTCAACTTTTAAATACCTAGGGCATTGTCTTGCAGCTGACCTCAGGGACGATGTAGACATTGAGAGGGATCGCAGGGCTCTAGCGGTCCGGAGTAATATGTTGTCCCGTAGATTTGCGCGGTTTACAGACCAAGTCAAAGTAACACTTTTTAAGGCCTACTGCCAAAGCTTGTACACGGGCAATCTATGGGTCAATTATACTAAGAGATCGCTGGATGTCCTGCGCGTCCAATATAACAATGCTTTCAGGATGTTGTTGAGGCTGCCTCGATACTGTAGCGCGTCGAATATGTTTGCGCAAGCCCGCACCGACGGCTTCTTTGCTGTTGTACGCAAAAAAACTGCGTCGCTTCTGAGGAGAGTGAGGGGCAGTCAAAACAGCATCCTGAAAACTGTAGCCGAGAGCTTTGGCTCTCCGATTGTACAGCAGTTTGTGCGGAGGTTGATTGTTACTAACACTAGGCTATAAGTTTTTTTGTATGTTACTAACACCATATGGATAATTATGTGTCCGAAATAAAGCAATTCTATTCTATTCTATTCTATTCTATTAAAATTATTTATTTTTCATGTTCAAAATGACGGCCGTGATTCCTAATACAAGCAGGGACCGTACAACCCCGAATATAAGTTAATTCTTTCGAAAGTGTTACACACTGTACGCCTACAGTAACGGAAGATGTTACCTCTTGGTCGTGGTAGCCCGTTCATAACACTAACGTTAGGGTAACCCTATCAATAAGTTAACTAGTACAAGATGTTACCGTCTCATGTATGATTTCCAATTGAAGAAGATAACCCTTTGAAAGGGTTTGTTGGGGTAATCAAAGGGTTTTAAATCAAATCATTTTAAATTAAGTTGGAGTGGACGAATATGTATTGACCTTGGAAGTTTGACATCATATAGAATCTTTCATTAGTGTTTCTTACTCGGTTTGATAGGACGGTGCTTTCTTTTTTAAGTATTAAATAACGTCTGAATATTGAAAATGAACAAAGGTAAGTAAGTGTATTTTAATTTAGTATCACATATAATAAAACTGTAAATAACCTGTGTGTGTACCTATATCCTACTAATATTATAAATGTGAAAGTGTGGATGTTTGGATGTTTGTTACTCAATCACGCAAAAATGGCTGAACGGATTTGGATGAAATTTTTCACACAGATAGTTTATCACTTGGATTACCACATAGGATACTTTTTATCCCGGTAATCTGATCCCATGGGATAATTACCCAACTTCACGCGGGCGAAGCCACTGGCAGAAGCTAGTTGAATATATTTTAAACTTTTAATGAGGGTGTAATACGTATGTAATCAATATAGATACTAAATCACCAATTTTTAAACATTTTGACTGGCTTTGCAAGAAATTACGAAAAGAATGGGTTCCATTGAACATGTAACTCCTCTTGCTATTGCAAACATTTTAGACCATCGATTTAAAAAAATTCACTGTAGCGATGCAATAGCTTGTAGCAATGCGGTTTCAAAAATCAAAGAAGATTAATTTGCGTCAAAATGAAGAAATCGAGTCAGACTCAGATAAGTCTGATAAAAGTGAAGAGATATTTTCACTGTGGAGTGATCATTACAAACTGGTACATTTAATTGGAAGAGTAATAAATCTGCAGATAGCTTGTCAGATGAACTTTCAGTTTACTTGACAAGTCTTGTTGAAAGACTTAACGAACGACAATCCTCTGGAAATTTGGAAAGATTACGAAATACAGTTTCCAACATTGCATAAAATTGCCTTTAAGTATCTAACAATGGTGGACACATCAGTTCCATCTGAAAGACTGTTTTCGCAAGCGGCGCAGGCAATGACTTAACAAAGAAACAGATTGAAGGGTAAAAGATTGGGTAAACTTTTGTTTTTACAAATTATAGATAAAAAGTATTGGGGTATTTAATAAAAATAAATGTAAGCTATGAGGGAGGTTATCTCAGGGAAACACGTAGAACGGAAACCACCTTCTAGTTTTTAATGTTTATTGGAAATAACACGAAACACAATAGTTTACACAAAGTCACAAACACATAAACATTGGGGAACGAAAACCCTAAATAATATGGTCTTTCGCGTAACAACAATGGCGGGCGGCACGACGTAGGCGCTGGCGACATACGCGTCTACGCAGGTAGCGTGCGGGCAGCGGACTAACGCGCAGTGACATGCTGGTCGCATGCAATAGTCCGGCGAGGGAAAGAGACAGGAGACTGCTATTCGTCTCTGTACCGAGGCGGTAAGCAACCGCGGGTCGCTCGCATCGGGCGCGATTGTGATTGGTTTGCTATATACTCCCCCTCCAGTCCTGGACAACGCCCTCGGTCCTGGACTGGTACATTAACAACAGCATTAGCTGGACGTCCGCGACTTCGTTTTGGAATAACGGGATTCGGTAAGGAGTCGTAGCTACCTCGGTAACGTGTAAGATCTTCGGAATGATATTTCCCTAGATCTAAATTAGGTTCTTCTGTCCTCGCGATGGTGTACGTGGTTGGACTTACCTTCTTACTGGTCTGGTAAGGGCCATCTCGGCGTGGGAAGAACTTAGAAGTGAGGTCTTTTGACCCTTTGCTCAATAAATGAGATTTAAGCATGACTAAATCACCTACCTTGAAGGCGTCAGATGGTCGGCTTGAAGCGTCGGCGTACTGCTTTGTCTTGTCCTGCTGGATCTCGACGCGTTCTCGAACAGCTGACAGTGAATGCAAGAAGTTTTCAAGGTAAGGAGTCACTTGTGGGACAAAGTTTTCTTTGAACTTGATGTCACGAAGGTCGTGAACGACCTCTGTGGGTGACCGCATCTCTCTGCCAAAAGTCAAATAAGCCGGTGACTTACCTGTTGTGCGACATTTCGCGCTATTGAGGGCGAAACGGATCACTGGCAACTTCTTGGGCCATGAGGTGTGGTCATCAGCCACGAGGTGGGCCAGCATAGCTTTAAGGTCGCGGTTTTTTCGCTCTGCAGGATTAGCTTGTGGATGATATAGCGGAACCAAATTTTGTTTGATGTCTAGGGTTGACATACATTGTCGCATCACTGCGGAAACGAACTGGACACCGTTGTCCGAAATAATCCTGCGAGGTAGACCGAATCGCATGAAATATTCCTCGATGAGGACATGAGCGCAGGCTTCCGCTGTCGCTTCTTTTAGAGCAAAGAGCTCTGTCCATCGGGTAGCAGTGTCTTCAATGAGAAAAACCCACCGCTCCCCCTGGTCTCCTGCCGGAAGTGGGCCGAACAGGTCCACGGCCAACACCTCGTTCCGCTGGCTCATGACAGGTGTCTGGAGTAGGCCTGGGGGTTTGGCGTTGTTGGCCTTATATCGCTGGCAGTGGATGCAGGACTTAGAACCAAAAATTCGAAGACATGTGACATCTACCAACCCGCACTGGGCCCGCGTGGTGGATTATGGCCCACTCCCTCTCACCGAGAGGAGGCCTGTGTCCCAGCAGTGGGAACATTATAGGCTGATGATGATGATGATGGATGCAGGCTAAGACATAATCGGTGATTATTCTCCGCATCCCTGTAAAATAATACAGCTGCGCTACCTTCTGGTAGGTTCTATCGATACCTGGGTGGCCAGCTGTTTGAGAGTCATGTAACTCCTTCAAAATAGCGGTAACTTGATCAGCAGGTACGACTAACTGAGGGGATTCACTCTCGGAGTCCGGATTGAATCGGTACAGGACTCCTTGATCCATGAGGTAACCCCTTTCTAACCATCGTTTAGATGTAACATCATCAGGTCCTTCTAGTTCCTTAATGATCTTGTCAACTTCAGGGTCCGAAGTCTGTTCCAGGCGAAGCTGACTAGGTGTCTTTGCGGGAAGATCACAGATGACGGTGCAAATACCGCAACTATCGCTTGTATCGCTGGAACATATGGGTCTACTTAGCGTGTCTGCTACGACATTCGCCTTCCCTGGAGTATATTCAAATTGAATATCAAATGATTGGAGCTTCAGAGCCCAACGAACTAATCTGCCTGCTGGTGATTTAAGTGATAGCAACCAGCGTAGAGGCTGATGATCACTTCCAATCACAACTGGTTGACCGTCTAGGTAAGGCCGAAAACGCTCCACCGCCCAAACAACAGCGAGTGCTTCGCGCTCCGTGGTGGAGTAGTTGCGTTCTGCTGCATTGAGGAGTCGGCTGGCATACTCAATTGGCCTTTCCTGATTGCCATCGCCCTGCAATAAAACTGCGCCCAAGGCGTAGTTACTTGCGTCAGTACGCAGAATGAAAGGACGACTGAAATCGGCTTGCACCAGTATTGGAGCTGTGGTCAGTAGACCTTTCAGTTCATTAAAGGCTTGGGTCTGTTCTGAGCCCCAAGACCATACTTGACTTTTTCTAGTCAGGCGTGTCAATGGTTCAGCAACTTTTGAGAAGTTAGGTATGAATTTTCTGAACCACGAACAAGTTTGTAAGAAGGTTCTCAGGTGCTTTAGGTTTCCTGGTACCTTCATCTCGAGTACAGCACTCACCTTCCCTGGGTCGGTGGAAACACCATTTTGTGTAATAACGTGGCCGAGATATTTAACACTTTCTCGAGCAAAAGCGCACCTCTCCCTATTCACATGGAGGTTAAACTCGGCCAGACGTTTAAAAACTGCCTCGAGGTCTTGCAGATGCTGTTGGTATCCCTGTGATATTACCAACAGATCGTCTAAATAAGCTAATAAAGTTACATCTTGTAACGCAGAGCAGGATCGGAGACGATCGATGAGACGCTGAAAGGTAGCTGGCGCGTTGCGGAGACCAAACGGCATTCTTTTAAAACGGTAAGTACCTAGAGGACAGACAAAAGCTGTTTTGTCTCTATCAGCTTCCCTTACCTTAACCTGCCAATATGAAGATCGAAGGTCTAGCGTACTCATGTAGCAGTCCCGTTTCGTGCTCTGAAGTAGCTCGTCGATGCGTGGCATCGGATATGTGTCAGCTTTGGTGACTGCATTCAGACGCCTGTAGTCAACGCAGAAGCGGATACCACCGTTGGACTTCGGCACCATTAGTGCCGGTGAACACCAAGCTGATTCACATTCTTCTATTATGTCATCCTGTAACATCTTACCTATTTCAGCCTTCATCAGCTTTTTCTTCGAAGGGTTGAGACGGTAAGGAGGAACAGCAATTGGAGGATGCTCACCTGTATCAATGCGGTGTTCCGCATACGGTGTTGGACCTCCCCCTGCTCTAAAGACGCGTGCGTGCCTGGTGAGGACGCCAGCAAGCGCTTGACGCTCAGCTGGTTTAAGGTGAGTACCTTCATCATCCCTAAGTATATCTGTAGCGGCGCAGGACACGTCACGCGAGGTAGGTTCGAAGCATAAGTTATATTTTACATTTTCGCATTTACTAAAATACCAAGCTTCTTTACAAAAATCAATAACTACTCCCGCGGCGGTTATAAAATCGATACCTAATAACGTCTCGTTATTAGTCGAGTCGGGAAAAATTAAGAATGGAATCGTAATAACTACAGTTTCTAAGCACACCTCTAACGTGGTGGTAAGTACATCCATCGTACGAATTACACCGTCGGCAAGCTTAACTTCGCGTGTCGAAGAGCTGAGGGGATGACCTTGACGTTGAAGGAGAGTATATAGCGTATGACCCGCAATACAATGTTTGGCAGCCGTATCAATCAACGCAGTGCCGGAAAAACCCAAAATTTTTATATTAAAAATAGGTCGTAAATCGCGGCCAATGGGGGGTCCCATACGGTCGTTACTCAAACATATGTCGGTTAAACATAAATGGGCATTATCCTTTTCATTTATGAAATCGCTATTCACAACATCATTATCACAAAACTGGACATTCTCCTTTTGATTTTTACAATTCTTACACAAAACATAATTATTACTAAAATGTACATTCTCCTTTATATTTTTAAAATTGTAACACAAAACATCATTCTCACATGAATGGACATTCTCCTTTATATTTTTAATATTATTACACATAAAATCATTTTGATGTGGATTGGTTTTACCTATTTTTATATCAAAACTACTACACACATTTTTCGAAATCTGCGAATTCGCAACATTATCAGAATTACACATATTATTAGTTACACATTGTGGGATAGCATCACTTTGTGTTTTACTAAAATATTTACGCACATTTTCTCGTGGAATAAAATTGTTTTTGTCGCAAATATAGTCTGACGCGAAATTTTTAGCAACTAAATGAGATTTTACGGAATAAAAACTTTGATCACTACTTTTACTTTGTTCACTCTCACCTTGATTCTGCAACTTACGACAATGTTCTTTGGTGTGGCCAAACCGTCTGCAGTATGTGCAAGACGGCCGTGGCCTCTTTGCCGTGTCGTGCTTCGATGGGAGAGGTGCGGGCGGCGCTGCTGGAACAGGCACGGGGAGCACGGGTGGAGCTGGCGCATGCAGCGCCGCGGCGGCGGGCGCGGCGTGCGCCGGCGCCCGGACGGGAACGAGTCCGCGCGCGGGAGCGCGGGCGTTATCACGAGCGGCGGTTTGCGTGGACGTCGGTAATGTTGCCGGCGTTTGTGTTCGACGCTCACTCGCCGTATTTACCTCGTCGAATGAATCCTCGATATTCCGTGCGAGGCGGAGTAACTCATAGAAACTGCGGCAATCCTCTCTTCGTAACCTCTTTCTTATTCTGCTGTGGAGGAGGCCGTAGGTCATGTCTATTTGAGCCGACTCCTTTACATCGCCTTGAGGTAAACGTGCTAAAAGGGCGCGGATGCGCGCTACGAAAATATCTGTGTTTTCATTGCCCTGCGGCGTCGCAAACATTTCTAAGTAGATCCGATGAGGCGGCCGGCGATCACCATAGGCACTTATCAAGTTTTCTTTGGCTTCGCGCCATGATGACACGGAGTATTTTATTCCTTGCCACCACGTGGCTGCTTCATCCTTGAATAGGTAGGCCAAACCGCGCAGAATGTTTGAATCCGCTACCTGCGCGCAATCACTATAGGCCTCTATTGCGTCGATAAATGCTTCAACCGACTCCTTCGGTCGGCCGGAGAACGTGGCTTTGCAGCGGGCTAGGGTGTTTTGGCCTAGCAGTGCGAGTGATTCCGGAGTCGATGCACTCGCCCGCGACATCGAGTTGAGCAACTCCCTTAATGCTTCTGTTTGAGAGCGTTGAAGAGAGGCGATAATAGTTGCCACGTTTTCGTTGGAGAACGTAGCGTTAGCATCGATGCGCGGCGAGGAAGAAAACGCGTCGTCGCCATCTTGAATGGCGGGCTCTGCGGTCGGCGTGTTTGGTCGCGAGGGGACGGGTAATGCGTCGTTTGCATCTTCCCTCCGAGTCAAACTAGCCGCTCTACTCCTGGTCACTGGCATTTTAGTTCGTCACTGTAAAACTGTCACAACTATGCACTATTGTCACACGAAAAACTAACGTTGGAGCGCCACATATGAGGGAGGTTATCTCAGGGAAACACGTAGAACGGAAACCACCTTCTAGTTTTTAATGTTTATTGGAAATAACACGAAACACAATAGTTTACACAAAGTCACAAACACATAAACATTGGGGAACGAAAACCCTAAATAATATGGTCTTTCGCGTAACAACAATGGCGGGCGGCACGACGTAGGCGCTGGCGACATACGCGTCTACGCAGGTAGCGTGCGGGCAGCGGACTAACGCGCAGTGACATGCTGGTCGCATGCAATAGTCCGGCGAGGGAAAGAGACAGGAGACTGCTATTCGTCTCTGTACCGAGGCGGTAAGCAACCGCGGGTCGCTCGCATCGGGCGCGATTGTGATTGGTTTGCTATAAAGCGTAATAAAGTTTTTTTTTTTAATAGATGCTTGTTTTTATTTCTAAACCAAATAGACTTTGTTTCAAGAAAGAAGTCCCGCGGTGAGTAGTGTACTAAAAGGTAAAAATCAACATTGGATGGAAGTAGGAGCAGACTATTAAAGTAGGAAATCAATTAAATATGTATTATTTGTATCTTAATCTGATATTGTTTCTGTAAAAAGAGGTAAGATAGAAAAAATATTCATCATCATCATTTCAGCCGAAAGACGTCCACTGCTGGACATAGGCCTCCCCCAAGAAACGCCACTTCTATCTGTTCTGTGCTTCTCGCATCCAACGTATTCCTGCGGCGTTCACCAGGTCATTGGTCCATCTTGTGGGAGGTCTTCCAACGCTACGTCTTCCAGTACGCGGTCGCCACTCCAGAACCTTCCAACCCCATCGGCCATCTGTTCTGCGAACAATGTGCCCTGCCCACTGCCACTTAAGTTCGGCAATTATTCGGGCTATGTCAGTAACCTTGGTTTTCCTACGGATCTCATCATCTCTGGTTCGATCACGTAGGGAAACTCCAAGCATAGCCCTCTCCATTGCTCTTTGGGTGACTTTAAGCTTTCTTATGAGGCCCATTGTGAGCGACCACGTCTCAGTTCCATATGTCATCACTGGCAACACACACTGGAGTTTTGTCTTGAGACACTGCGGTAAATGGGACGAGAAGATACTGCGTAGCTTCCCGAACGCTGCCCAGCCGAGTCGGATTTGACGATTGACCTCTTTCTCGAACTTGGACCTACCTAACTGGACAGTCTGTCCTAGGTACACATATTCGTCTACAACTTCGAGTGTAGCGCCTCCGATCTTCATTAGAATGGGTATCACATGAGCATTGGCCATGACCTTTGTCTTGTCCATGTTCATCCTAAGACCCACTCTTTCGGAAGCTCTACTGAGGTCATCGAGCATTGTACTGAGGCCCTCCATAGTCTCAGCCATGACGACGATATCATCGGCAAATCGAAGGTGAGTGATGTACTCGCCATTGATGTTGATGCCAGCCACTTTCCAGTCCAGAACCTTGAAGACATCCTCCAGTGCAGCGGTGAACAGTTTCGGAGAGATGACGTCTCCCTGTCTCACCCCTCGCTGCAGAAGGATAGGTTTCGAGGCTCTGTCCTGGACTGACATGGTGGCGTTTTCATACAAACACTTCAGCACTTCGATGGACCGATCGTCAATCTGGCACCGTTGCAGAGACTGTAGTACAGCCCAGGTTTCGATCGAATCGAAGGCTTTTTCGTAGTACACAAACGCTAAGCGGAGAGGCAGGTTATACTCTTCGGTCTTCTGTATAACCTGCCGCAGCGTATGTATGTGATCTACGGTGCTAAAGCCTTTACGGAATCCGGCTTGTTCGGCAGGCTGGAAGTCGTCAAACCTGCGCGCGAGACGGTTCGTGATGACTCTTGAAAACAGCTTATAGGCATGGCTCAGAAGTGAGATGGGCCTATAATTCTTAAGTAGGATATTGTCACCCTTCTTAAAAAAGTACCACCACACCTCTGTTCCATGCCTGTGGCGTTTTGCCCTCGAGTATGACGGAACCAAACAGTCTCTTTAGAACTGGTTTTCCGCCGGCCTTCAGGAGCTCGGCCGTAATTCCGTCATCACCCGGTGCATTGTTATTTTAAAGCTGCTTCAGACCATCCTAATCTCGTACAAGCTGACGTCCGGGATATCTTCAGTGTAGTGTCGAGTCAATCTAGCTCTCGGGTCGTTAGCCAAATTCATAACGGGGTTTCTGGTGGACGTGTATAACTTTCCATAGAACTTCTCGATCTCTCCTAACAGCTCAGGTTTGGTGGACACGACTCTGCCATCGTCGGTCTTCAGTTTTGCAAGCTGACTCTACCCAATAGACAGATCTCTTGCGAAGACTTTGGAGCCCTTGTTCCGCTCTATCGCGTCTTTAATACATTCCGTATTAAACCGGCGAAGGTCGCTTTTCAAAGACTTAGAAATCCGTCTATTGAGCTGCCGGTACTCGAGTGCAGCTTCTGAAGACTGCAGGATCATTTCGCGCCTCTGTTCCATGAGCTGTAAGGTTGGATCTGTGTTTCTTTTTTCTATTAGTACGGCGGGTCTTGAAGAACTTAGACTCTACCGTATGGACAGTTTCCACGAACCCATCATTATAATCGTCATTTAGACACTTACTCAGACCATTTGCGATTAAATTTTTAACACTTTTGATTACTTTTGTACTTATTCCATCTAGACCTGTGCTACAATTTGAATCAAGGTTGGTAATAATATTTGTTATTTCATTAACAGAACACGGAATAAAACTAGAGAACTTTTCAGAGTCTTGGGGAAGAGGGTTTGGTAAAGCACTATCAAAATTGTCATGAAATGATTCGGGTATTTCGTTAGCTAAGAGGGGTCCTATCGTAGCAAAGTATTTGTTAAATATTTGACAAATTTCATGTGGATCCGTAACGTAATTAGAACCAACTATTAGTTTTGGAGGAACACAACTTTGTTTTGTTTTATTACTTGTTAGCGTATTTATTAGATTCTACATTTTTTTGGGTTTTTTAACACATTTAGCAAACTCTTCAAAGTAGTACGAATTTCTTGTTTTTTCTATTAATTTAGCTACACAGTTCCTTTTATTTGTAAATTCTGACTTCAGTGTGTCATTGTTGGGGTTATTCTTAAGTTCAGCCCACATTATATTCCTTTGATTGATTTCGGCAATAATATCCTTATTAATCCAATCTTTTTGCGGCGGGTTGAGTATTTTGGTCTTTATAGTTTTGCTGTCTTCCGTAACTAACTTTATTATGTTTTCGAACACTAAGTAATCGTTGTTTGGATTATTAAGGTTAGTTGTTTCTAATAGCTTATATAACTTTGTGTAGTTTATTGATTCGTATTGAATTTTCATTTTTGGAGGAATTTTGACTTTTTTAAGTTCCAAGTACATCTGGTAGTGATCAGACAAAGAAGATTTGATTATTGCCTTATGAAAGTAGTCATCCTTTAAATTGGTGCTAATATGATCTATGATGGTCTTTTTTGTATCGGAGTCTCTCGTACAATATTTTGTGCTTATTTTGTTCAAAAGTATATACCCAGCTTCCTTAACTATTGTTTTGTATTGTTTAGTCTCTTTATTTTTCTTAATTAATAGATCGATGTTGAAATCTCCGAAAACGATTGCCCTTTTTCTGTGCTGCAGCTGCAAGTCATATTCTTGCAGGAACTCTTTATAATTCGTATTTCCAGGATAATATATGACTCCTATTTCAAGCGCATACCGTTCCAAACTTATCCATAGATAATTGTTTCCTCCTGAGTACTTGGATTCTGATAGGCTATGCCTCAGATCATTGTGAACATATGCTGAAACTCCTCCCCCCTTTGCATCGGTTCTATAATTATAGTAGTGGGTGTAATTGTCTATTTGCAGTCCCAAAGCTTGGGCCTCTGAGCGAATCCAGGTTTCCGTTATTAAAATAACGTGCGCTGTTTTTGGTAACGATCGTAAGACGCATTTTCGTATGATAGCTATTGCCCCAGTGTCGAGGCATACTTGTTTAAGCGATCATGTGGCATTTGTGGTCTATATTTTGCATCATAAAGGCCACTAATCAAGGTTAGGGAATAATTTTGCACGAATTGCTTTAATTATCAATATAAAAGTACTATCATTTATTTGGTAGAATACAATATTTATTTATTGCGGTATCGTACACAAACATGACAATTTATATTACATTGAAAAGTTTATCTCTCAGAAAAATCATTCTCCGTCCGTCTTACGAATTTTCGATCAGGTCACGTGTCCTGACGCGAATTTAACATTTTTTACCCATTACAAAAAAAAGTGCACAACGCCGCTAAAGAAGTTTTCACTTCAATAACATTTAAATTTCGGAATTGCTGTTTTAATTCAATCATTATTTCTAGATGTAAAATTATAAAATTCGTAACGTCACACTAGGGAGGGGGGGGGGGGTCTCACAAATGTGACCAGCTGTGACAAGGACGGGGGAGGGGGTCAAAAATCATGAAATTCGTCTGACGTAATTTATGGATGGCCCCTAAGTTAGATATTATGTAGACTCTGTTTCATGAAAAAAGTCCCGTGGGTATTTAATGGCGCTAGCGCCGCAAAATAAAATTACTTGATTTTTAATATTTTTTCTTCTGTATCGTGTGGTGCCGGACGTAAAGAATAGCATCATCCCATTTCCTCCCGTGGGTGTCGTAAGAGGCGACGTGTTGTACTTCGTAGCACGACCATGAACGCATTCATTATAACTTTAGATGGTAATAAAATCCTTTTAATTTGTACTATTTTGTACCTCTAATTAGAAATTTTGTACCTCTCAATTATCGTAGATATACAGGTCGTGCTAGGAAGATTCCTTTCCAATTTTAGTACCATCGATAGTTATAATGCCAGCTACAATCTCAGGGTGATCGTGCTGGAAAGGAATCTTCCTAGCACGACACGGATTTTATTACCATCTAAAGTTATAATGAATTCGTTCATGGTCGTGCTACGAAGTACAACACAGAGGCGACTAAGGGACTAACTAGAGAATGGGCAGCAGCTTTCTCTATGCATTTTATCAGCACCATACTGCGATCGCCAACCCGCCTGCCAAGCGTGGCGATTATGGCAATACCCCCCCCCCCCCCCCAAATAATGACAAGCACAAACAACAAACGGCCCCTAGTGCCCGGCAGCCCACCTACCCTTGGCTATGGTAGCGGTCAATGCTACAGTGAGGCAAGGGGTGCTAACAATCCCCGTAAGAGATCCGGCTACCAAAATCACCGCCAACTGGACCTGGCAACCTACAACACGCGCACACTTCGGACCGACGAGAAGATCGCTGAACTTGAGGAAGAATTGAGCAGGTTACGATGGGGCATAGTAGGGTTATCTGAAGTCCGAAGACAGGGGGAGGACTCGATAATCCCAAATTCCGGAAATCTGCTCTATTTCCGGGAGGGCGAACAGCAGTCCCAAGGTGGTGTCGGGTTTATCGTCCATAAGTCCCTTGTGAGCAACGTTGTGAAAATCGAGAGTGTGTCGACCAGGGTGGCGTACCTTATACTCAGAATATCCGCAAGGTATTCGCTGAAGTCATACAGGTGTACGCCCCGACCTCGTCACACCCCGACGATGAGGTGAAGACTATGTATGAGGATATTTCCAGAGCCATGCATAGTTCCAAAACTCATTTCACTGTTGTCATGAGGGACTTCAACGCGAAATTGGGCAAACGAGACGGCGATGAGCTGCGAGTGGGGTAATTTGGAGTTGGAAGACGAAATCACCGGGGTCACCTACTGGCCACTTTTATGGAAAAGGAGGGCCTCTTTATGATGAACTCCTTCTTCAAAAAGCGTGAACACACAAGGTGGACCTGGCAGAGCCCTGATGGTGTAACTAAAAATGAGATTGACTTCATTATGTTGACGAAGAAGCAAATATTCAATGATGTCTCTGTGATCAACGCGGCGAAAACCGGGAATGATCATCGCATGGTAAGAGGCACATTGAATATCAATATCAAGCTGGAAAGATGTCGGCTGATGAAGTCAACGCTCCGTCCAGCACCGATCCAACTTCAGAACCCCGAGAGTTTTCAGCTCGAACTCCAGAATCGTTTTGAGTGCCAGGGAGCTCCCTACATGAACCCATCATTATAATCGTCCACGGAGCTCCGTGGACGATTATAATGTGCTGGACGGAGCGTTGACTTCATCAGCCGACATCTTTCCAGCTTGATATTGATATTCAATGTGCCTCTTACCATGCGATGATCATTCCCGGTTTTCGCCGCGTTGATCACAGAGACATCATTGAATATTTGCTTCTTCGTCAACATAATGAAGTCAATCTCATTTTTAGTTACACCATCAGGGCTCTGCCAGGTCCACCTTGTGTGTTCACGCTTTTTGAAGAAGGAGTTCATCATAAAGAGGCCCTCCTTTTCCATAAAAGTGGCCAGTAGGTGACCCCGGTGATTTCGTCTTCCAACTCCAAATTACCCCACTCGCAGCTCATCGCCGTCTCGTTTGCCCAATTTCGCGTTGAAGTCCCTCATGACAACAGTGAAATGAGTTTTGGAACTATGCATGGCTCTGGAAATATCCTCATACATAGTCTTCACCTCATCGTCGGGGTGTGACGAGGTCGGGGCGTACACCTGTATGACTTCAGCGAATACCTTGCGGATATTCTGAGTATAAGGTACGCCACCCTGGTCGACACACTCTCGATTTTCACAACGTTGCTCACAAGGGACTTATGGACGATAAACCCGACACCACCTTGGGACTGCTGTTCGCCCTCCCGGAAATAGAGCAGATTTCCGGAATTTGGGATTATCGAGTCCTCCCCCTGTCTTCGGACTTCAGATAACCCTACTATGCCCCATCGTAACCTGCTCAATTCTTCCTCAAGTTCAGCGATCTTCTCGTCGGTCCGAAGTGTGCGCGTGTTGTAGGTTGCCAGGTCCAGTTGGCGGTGATTTTGGTAGCCGGATCTCTTACGGGGATTGTTAGCACCCCTTGCCTCACTGTAGCATTGACCGCTACCATAGCCAAGGGTAGGTGGGCTGCCGGGCACTAGGGGCCGTTTGTTGTTTGTGCTTGTCATTATTTGGGGGGGGGGGGGGGGGGGGTATTGCCATAATCGCCACGCTTGGCAGGCGGGTTGGCGATCGCAGTATGGTGCTGATAAAATGCATAGAGAAAGCTGCTGCCCATTCTCTAGTTAGTCCCTTAGTCGCCTCTGTGTTGTACTTCGTAGCACGACCATGAACGAATTCATTATAACTTTAGATGGTAATAAAATCCGTGTCGTGCTAGGAAGATTCCTTTCCAGCACGATCACCCTGAGATTGTAGCTGGCATTATAACTATCGATGGTACTAAAATTGGAAAGGAATCTTCCTAGCACGACCTGTATATCTACGATAATTGAGAGGTACAAAATTTCTAATTAGAGGTACAAAATAGTACAAATTAAAAGGATTTTATTACCATCTAAAGTTATAATGAATGCGTTCATGGTCGTGCTACGAAGTACAACACGTCGCCTCTTACGACACCCACGGGAGGAAATGGGATGATGCTATTCTTTACGTCCGGCACCACACGATACAGAAGAAAAAATATTAAAAATCAAGTAATTTTATTTTGCGGCGCTAGCGCCATTAAATACCCACGGGACTTTTTTCATGAAACAGAGTCTACATAATATCTAACTTAGGGGCCATCCATAAATTACGTCAGACGAATTTCATGATTTTTGACCCCCTCCCCCGTCCTTGTCACAGCTGGTCACATTTGTGAGACCCCCCCCCCCCCCTCCCTAGTGTGACGTTACGAATTTTATAATTTTACATCTAGAAATAATGATTGAATTAAAACAGCAATTCCGAAATTTAAATGTTATTGAAGTGAAAACTTCTTTAGCGGCGTTGTGCACTTTTTTTTGTAATGGGTAAAAAATGTTAAATTCGCGTCAGGACACGTGACCTGATCGAAAATTCGTAAGACGGACGGAGAATGATTTTTCTGAGAGATAAACTTTTCAATGTAATATAAATTGTCATGTTTGTGTACGATACCGCAATAAATAAATATTGTATTCTACCAAATAAATGATAGTACTTTTATATTGATAATTAAAGCAATTCGTGCAAAATTATTCCCTAACCTTGATTAGTGGCCTTTATGATGCAAAATATAGACCACAAATGCCACATGATCGCTTAAACAAGTATGCCTCGACACTGGGGCAATAGCTATCATACGAAAATGCGTCTTACGATCGTTACCAAAAACAGCGCACGTTATTTTAATAACGGAAACCTGGATTCGCTCAGAGGCCCAAGCTTTGGGACTGCAAATAGACAATTACACCCACTACTATAATTATAGAACCGATGCAAAGGGGGGAGGAGTTTCAGCATATGTTCACAATGATCTGAGGCATAGCCTATCAGAATCCAAGTACTCAGGAGGAAACAATTATCTATGGATAAGTTTGGAACGGTATGCGCTTGAAATAGGAGTCATATATTATCCTGGAAATACGAATTATAAAGAGTTCCTGCAAGAATATGACTTGCAGCTGCAGCACAGAAAAAGGGCAATCGTTTTCGGAGATTTCAACATCGATCTATTAATTAAGAAAAATAAAGAGACTAAACAATACAAAACAATAGTTAAGGAAGCTGGGTATATACTTTTGAACAAAATAAGCACAAAATATTGTACGAGAGACTCCGATACAAAAAAGACCATCATAGATCATATTAGCACCAATTTAAAGGATGACTACTTTCATAAGGCAATAATCAAATCTTCTTTGTCTGATCACTACCAGATGTACTTGGAACTTAAAAAAGTCAAAATTCCTCCAAAAATGAAAATTCAATACGAATCAATAAACTACACAAAGTTATATAAGCTATTAGAAACAACTAACCTTAATAATCCAAACAACGATTACTTAGTGTTCGAAAACATAATAAAGTTAGTTACGGAAGACAGCAAAACTATAAAGACCAAAATACTCAACCCGCCGCAAAAAGATTGGATTAATAAGGATATTATTGCCGAAATCAATCAAAGGAATATAATGTGGGCTGAACTTAAGAATAACCCCAACAATGACACACTGAAGTCAGAATTTACAAATAAAAGGAACTGTGTAGCTAAATTAATAGAAAAAACAAGAAATTCGTACTACTTTGAAGAGTTTGCTAAATGTGTTAAAAAACCCAAAAAAATGTAGAATCTAATAAATACGCTAACAAGTAATAAAACAAAACAAAGTTGTGTTCCTCCAAAACTAATAGTTGGTTCTAATTACGTTACGGATCCACATGAAATTTGTCAAATATTTAACAAATACTTTGCTACGATAGGACCCCTCTTAGCTAACGAAATACCCGAATCATTTCATGACAATTTTGATAGTGCTTTACCAAACCCTCTTCCCCAAGACTCTGAAAAGTTCTCTAGTTTTATTCCGTGTTCTGTTAATGAAATAACAAATATTATTACCAACCTTGATTCAAATTGTAGCACAGGTCTAGATGGAATAAGTACAAAAGTAATCAAAAGTGTTAAAAATTTAATCGCAAATGGTCTGAGTAAGTGTCTAAATGATCTTCTAGCCGATGGGAACTTTCCTGAAACACTAAAAATAGCGAAAGTAACGCCCATCTATAAGTCAGGTAATATCACAGATCCTGGAAATTATCGACCAATCTCAGTTTTGCCCGTGATGTCGAAAGTACTAGAAAAAATTATCCACAACCGTCTAGAAAAATATCTAAGTTCTATAAATTATATCACCGACCGGCAATATGGATTTAGACCGAGGAGTAATGCTACTTCAGCTACCATTGACCTTATTACTAAAATAAAACAAAATATAGACAGTAAAAACATAGTTCTAGGTATTTTTATAGACCTAAAAAAGGCATTTGACACAGTTTGTCACAAATTGCTCTTAAGGAAATTGGAATCAATGAACATCACTGGCAAGGCTTTGAAAATGTTCGAGTCCTACCTAAAAAATCGTTCTCAAGTGGTTAAACTTGGCAGTCACCAAAGTGATGCCTTACCTATTAGATGTGGCGTCCCACAGGGATCTATTCTAGGTCCCTTGCTCTTTTTAATTTATATAAACAACATTCACGAAATTAAACTACGTGGTCACTTAACGTTATACGCTGATGACACCTGTTTATTCTACTTCGGATCCTCCATCCATCAAATTATCTCACAAGCCCAAGAAGATTTGAATTCTTTATTTGCATGGTTTCAATCCAATCTCCTGACAATAAATATCTCCAAAACTTGCTACGTTATATTTAAGGCAAAAAACAAAATAATTCCCCCATATATCCCGCTAATAATTAATGATGTTCCTCTTCAGCAAAAAACTTGTGAAAAATATCTCGGATTAAGAATCGACAGCTCACTTACGTGGAATGCTCATATTGATCATATTAAAAGTAAGCTGTCAGCACTCGCCGGGTCACTGCGTAACTTAGCTCGTTGCATTTCATCAAAATTGCGGTACACCATCTATAATTCCTAAGTCAAGCCGCATCTACTTTATTTGATTGAAATTTGGGGCAGCGCTGCCAAAACAAAATTGACAGAACTTCAAATTACCCAAAATAAACTCATAAAAATACTGTTCAATTACCCTTATTTGACATCAACCAGTAAAATTTATAACGATACAAAAATAATGAATATCAAGCAACTGTATATTTACAATACATGTATTATCATCAGAAAAATTCTGAAGAAGAGCATTCACACGAACATAACACTCACCCAATATAAACAAATCAGTCAACGTAGCACCCGGCGAGCTAGCTAGTTTTGCCCAAAACTAGAACTAACTATGGCAAAAAAATGCTAACTTTTGAAGGAGCACAACTTTATAATAGACTACCATCTAATATAAGAAATCTACATTCTTTGAATGTGTTCAAAACCCAACTTAGTGAGTATATAATTGCGGATCGATCACTTTTGGAGAAATGAGAGCATTGTATGTTTATATATATCTAGTGTTTAACTGATAACGACTATTGTATTTTTAGTATTGTGTAACTGATCACGACGAACCTTGTGTAAATTATGTACCTATATGTTTTAATATTGTTCTCAAGTGAGTGACATATGTCTTTATTCAGAATAAAGTATCTTTAAACCTATATGTGTTTTACTTAACACTTAGATTAAAATTGATTTTGAAATGTGACGTCACGAAATTTAGGACCCCTCCCACCCCCTTGTCACACAATATCACACTTTGTTGACTCCTCCACTAACCTCCTCCCTTAACGTGTGACGCATTTTATGGATAGCCCCTTATAGAAAAACAATCGATGTATAGTAAACATCGATGTATTTTGATATATCGATATTACATCGATGCCACTATCCGATGCATTAAATCGAGAAAAACATCGATGTTTTTTTTTTATGTCCACCACTAATCATGAGACGACATGATCGAATGACATTTATGATTCCATAAAAATGACAAGTTTAAACATGTAACAATCCCGACTATTCCGGAAAAAAAATACATTGAACTTTAAAATCACTTCAATAATAACTATAATCGCATGTGTACGGAGTGCTATTGCCTAGACTGCGTGTTGCGACTTGACGCATACCCGCCGAATGCATGCAGTTTAGTACTTTAAAGTAAAGTCACGAGAGATAAAATTACAATACTTGTAGTTCGAATGGATAACACTGTTAAAGTCGTTGAAGGGGTAACCCGTTCAAAAGGGTTTACCATTAAAAAGTATAACCCACCAAGAATGGGTTTTTGAATGTACAGGTAATCAAATCGAAAGGGTTAGGAAGAGGTAATCCATTGATAAGGGTATTCGTAAAATAGTGTAACAAATATGAAATGGTTTTTAAAACAACACTTTTTCAAAACCCTATCAAAAACCCTTTCAACGGGTAACCAAAATGGTCCCTGAATACAAGCACAGCCCCGTCTTCTAACTTCTGTAGTCGTTATTTTCAACATCATCTCCTGCTTCATTGTCTCAAACGCTGAATTTATTCTTTGTATCAATTCTTCTCTAGTGTTTATTTCTATGTTGTTATATACCAGTTCCTTGGCCCGGCCCCACACGAAAAAGTCCAACGGGGTCAGATCTAGGGAGCGAGCGGGCCAAGGGATGGGTCCATCCCTGCCGATCCAGCTATCAGGAAAGCAATTGTTGAGGTGTTCCCTTACATTTAAAGTCCAATGCGCTGGACAGCCGTCTTGCTGAAAGATGACTGTTCGGTCTCTTTCGAAGATCGGGACACCTGATTCCTCTACCAGCAGTGGTAAATCAATTTGCAGAAATTGCAAATAATTTACCTTCCCTTGAAAATTTACTTTCATCCGTCCACAAGATTGATTTCAGAAACCACGCATCTTCGATGTCTCTGTTGAGGAGGAAACGGCTGAACTGAATTCTTCTTTGAGGATCTTGCTCTACTAGACCTTGCACACTCCTGCCATGGAACGGATACTTATCATTTTGGTGCATTGTATGCCACACCTTCCATTGAGAAATGTTTAAATTTCGAGCTACTGCTCTAGTACTGGTAGTAGGATCCGCTTAAAATGCTGCTAAAATGTCTTCGTCGACGGTAGTTTCGTGTCTGCCCGGGTTGACTCCAGGTTCCACGCGGTGAAACCCATCTTGGGCAAGACGACGAAACGTGTTGTAAAACACTCGGACATTCGGTATCCTGCGATTCGGATAGCGCTCTTGATACATCCGTCGCGCCAAAGATCCATTGCCGTCTGCTCTACCGTACATAATCCGCATATTCTTGATTGGAAAAAGTAGCCATAGTCACTTAACAATTAAGAAAAACGGCGTAGGAGCGCACTAAATATCAACTCAACACAATTAAGTCAAAAATCAACACGTGCAGGAGCGCGAGGCTACGACTGGACACGGTGAATCAAAAAAGTTCAAAACTAACGCAAACAACACGTGCAGGAACGCAAAGGGCTACAACTGAACACGGTAAATTGTGAATCAACACGACAACGTCCACTCACAAGGGCAGTAGTTTGACTAATAAATAAAAGATGTAACGGCTTCATCACAGACCGACTGACCCTGACTAAAGAAAAACGACTTTGTTGCCTCAGTAACTAAGACCATTTTGCTGTAAAAACCAACTCTTATCGCTTTTTGCTATTCATTGGGCGTTCTACCTGGAAATGCCGTCGCACCGCGCTCGGTGGCCATTGTTTAGAGAATCCCCTCAATGGGTTCCCCTCAATTGGTTCCTGCATGTGCCAAAAATTCTTAGAATTGAACAATGTTATCATTTCGAGCACATAAAGTATTCTTTTAAGCAAAAAATTTGTGTTTTGTTAGACTGCCTAAAATTTAAAATTTCTCCCTCGAATTGGTTTGTAGGTCCTAATTTCAATAATTTGTAAGATATCCGCATAAATGATACCTCAAAAGAAAGAGCGATTATCAAGCATGTCTTCAAAAAGGTTTGAACAAAAAAAAGCACCCTCCGTTTTTTTTTTTAAATAAGGTTTAAAAGACGTATTGTACAAATTTTTTATTTTTTCTGAGCTTTAAATATCTGTAAAAAAAATGTCTAATGACACAGAAGCCTAAAACATGTTTTGCTTGGTTGCTTACACATTAATTCATTTATCATTCAATTTGGCCATAATTATGCAGTTTACATTAAATTTTGAGAATTTCCGAAAAAAAACTTAAAAATTTGGTTAAAAAAATTTGGTAAGACTTCGTCTAAGACAACCATGGCTTAAATGGTTCTAAATTGTCTATACTATCTTCACCTTAAAGCTTTGCACCCATCTTCCAATCACCCTGTATAAGTAATATATCTATAAAATTAATTTATTACCTATGGTTATACTTGACATTCAGTAATAGTTAGGGAGCTGGCGAGAAAAATTTCGGTATGGTCAACACAAAGCAGACGTTATTAATAGTGATAATTATACCCTAAGAAACATCAAGGACCTCGTCTGACACCATGGTAGCGCTGCGTTGTAAATTTACAGCGTTTCAACAAAGTTTAAAAAAAAGGTGTGCTATATTATGCGCACACGTCTGATGATCACAGTCATCCTGGAAACACAAAGAATCGAAAAGGTGACATCCAGGGCTATGATTTTTGTAGTATTCATTTATTACATTTATTTTTATGATTAAAAAAACTCTATATGAAATGCACACTTAGCAGATTTGAATTATTCGATTAAAAACAATGAGAAGAACCACGGTAAAATAGTCTGCCAACATGTTGCCTCTGCGTTGTCTATTGACAGTGCTCCAAAAATGTAAAAAAATGTGTGCTTTATTATCCGCACATGTCTACCTCTTGGACTGATGATTGAATTCCTTATGAAAACCAAGAAAATCGATGAGGCAGATGTTCAGGCCTCTGATATTCCAAAGGCAGACCATTTGATTTTTTTTTTCAACCCGATGCTCGCGCCAAACCAAGCAAGTATAAAATATCCCCATAGTTCCTTTCGTGGTGTCTCTCTTTTATTTGGGAATATGAGTGAGAACGGTATAACTCAGTTGCGACCTTTTCCGTATTGTGAAACTAAATGTATAGAGCGTATATACAGCCTCCCCTTTTATTTTGCACGCTTTTCCTCTCTCTCGCTCTCAGGCACTTTCACACGTCATTTTTTTTTTCTGCATGGGAAATCATCAAATGACTTCTCCCGCTCTGGGCGGAGCGCGAGGGCGTGTCAGACTTTTACTGACTAAAACCCACCCGTGTTCCATCAGTTGCCCGTGTGCCGGGGTCACGGTATCTCGCTTGAACAATCTCGCGACCCCGGCAGGCATCGGTCCTAGTAGACCCCTTCACTGCTGCTGACATCTCTGTGAGGCGCGCGTGGAACACTACGCGCCGTCGACCCGAGCCTGGTCTTTACCGGGCGGCGAGCTACCCATTGCTCGCCACCCGCAAGCTCGCTCCTACGGTGGCCGGGAGTCCGCAATCGACTCCCGACGCCCGGGGCGTCTCTTCCTGCGGTGGCTAGGGACGTGAGGGCGCAGAGACTGCCACTCCCTCACGCGCCCCGCCTCCTCCTTCGCGAGCATTACTGCTTCGCAGAAGGAGGTGACGGCTTCCCATTCCCTCTCGCTCCGTACCATGGCTCGCACACCACCACCAGCCACCACCACCAGTCTGCCACATATTGTTTCGAATCCACAGAGTCATAGTGAATCGAATGGGCGCAATGAGAACCGCGTGCAAATGACTTAGTAGAGCTTTTTTTTAACATTTTTACAACTCCGTCCCATGATAATGCAGAGTCCTGAATGTTTGCCTCTTCGATTTTCTTCGTTTCCAAGATGATTGTGACCATGAACTCTAGAGGCATACGTGTGCAAATGATTTAATACCCCGATTTTTTTAAGCAACTTCAATCCGCTGTAACGCGAAAACGCAGCGACATAGGACCTTAATTGATTGGACCAAATCGATTCGTAATGATTTAAACTGCAATCCACCTCGACGTGAAACGCGTGCAAATCATATACCGAAATGCTCGCCAGCTCCCTAACTATAAGAATATAGACACAAAACAAAGACAGATTGTCGATTGGACCATAAACAAAAGAATATCTATGCATGTGTGTATTAAATATACGGTAATGAATAGTAGTGTGTGTAACGTGTTATTTATTGAAAATAATATATTGTTACGCATAATTAAAAAAAAATATTAGCATTCGTCACTTCTTCTCTGTATAAACTATAAGTGTGCGAAATTTCATACTTCTTCGTCCGCCCAATTTTCGTAAAAAGGGATCCAAAGTTTTCGCTTCACGTAATAATATATAGATATACTAGCTTTTGCCCGCGGCTTCGCCCGCGTAGATGTCGGAAATTAACGCAGGTATTTTCCTAAAATAAAATAATTTTTCTAAAATAAAAGTAGCCTAAGTTACTCCTTATTAAATCAGCTACCTGCCAATAAAAGTCCCGTCAAAATCAGTCCAGCCATTTCAGAGATTAGCCGGAACAAACAGACAGGCAGACAGACAGTAGACAGACAGACAAAAATTGTAAAAAATGTTGTTTTGGTATATGTACCGTGTATACATCCATATACACTTAGTAAAAAGCGGTTATTTTAATATTAAAAACAGACACTCCAATTTTATTTATTTGTATAGATATACCGTTAGGTACGGGGTTGAGAAACAAACATCCAATCATACAAATGTTCAAATTTATAATAATTAGGAGTACCTAAGTTATAATATTTACCAGACACCAAATCGAACATATTTATAGGAATGGTACTTTGGCCAGTATCTTCACCCGTAAAGCTGAAAATATCACCCAGGAACCTACTACCGAGATAAAGTATCCTATATGATAAGTATCCAGGATAACCAAAAATCCAAATCCATCCAAAATCTAAACATCTAAGCCTTATTTTGCGGTCTCTTACTTGGAATAATATAATGGATAGGTTTATTTTGAGTACTTCGAACACACATGATATTCGCATTTACTATGAAGCCAAAGTAATATGAATTACAATCCTACTAATCCTGCACTACACTACCGCTACCAACCGGGACGGACGGACGGCCCGCTAGCCGCTCTGCGTCTATTTTATATAATCTCTGATATCTTCTAAATTGCATTTTGCAGCATATCATTAAAGTTAATATTTACTTTAATGATATGCTGCAAAGTGCAATTTTGATTGTACAACGTATCTTATGTATTTAATTGGATAAAGAACAATACGGTATTGTTTAAAATAGCTTAGTTAATGACCCAGTTTTTTTTTTGTAATATATAACAGATAAAAGTGGTTTTTGTAGGGTATCCTTAGGAAATAAACATAGACTATCATGGATTTTCGATCGATTTCGGATCGATATTTTGAAAATATAATATAATTCCGTGGTACATTAATTTGATCTATCTCGTAAGATTAAGCCAGCGTTTGCGATTTAAGCTAAAAATATGTTTGTTACGACATCACATTGGAAATGTTTGAATTTCTCGGCTTTTCTCTACTATAATATGTATGTAAACTACTTTTAAACCTTCCTCTAAATCACTCTGTCTATTGATGAAAAACGCATTAAAATCCGTTGCGCAGTTTAGAAGATCTAATTCTAAGCGTACAGACGCACGCAGCAAGCGACTTTAATATTATGCAAAGGTTATCTAGAAAAAAAAAAACGCCATCCAGTGGATGTCTACGCAACTTTGGTGTCAAACGATACGATGAATTAACTTACACCGCCACCGATTAGGGATTCTTGGAACTAACCAATGAATACGCACATAGTACACACGGCTATAGGTCAAGATATAATATTTCCAGTTTTAGCTGACCTCACATTGTATAGGCTTTTCGTAAAATCATATGTCAGTTTATACTGGAAATGTATAGCGTACAATAAAAACATTTAATTTTCAAATATTGAGATCAACAATTGAGATAAAAACTATCCTATCTTTTAAGTTGGACCAAATTACAAATAATTAAGAACTTTGATAACAATCTGTTATGTAGTTTTGAAGTTTATTGGCAACATACATCGTGACACAAGATTTATATATATATATAAGATAAGGTGTATCTATTCATACACGAAATATTTTAAGAGGTACAACTGTAGGTGGTAAAGAAGCTATAGCAACGAAAAAAAAAATTTCTAAGCGTTTTTTTTTTAATTTATTATTTATAAATCTTTTGACGCACATAAGAAATACTGGCTCCTTCTTATTTTTTACGGCCCGAGACACCGCGGCCATGCTCGTGCCATTCGGTCGTCGCCCTCGCAGCGTCAGGCGGGCTATTCATAGAATTTGGAATAAAGGTTTTATGCAAAACGTCTCAAGTAGTTTTAAAATTATAATAATTACGAAAACTCAAAAAGGCTTAGATAAAAAATTTCTTTTTGCTTCTATAGCTTCTTTACCACCTACAGGTGTACCCCTTAAAATATTTCGTGTATGAATAGATACACCTTATATAATAAAAGACACATTTTTGAAAAGGCCCGTGAAAATCCTGTTATTAAAATTTCTAAGTAATCGAGAAAAACTACTTCGCAACCTAACAATCGCATAAAGTGCGTGACACACTAGCGTTTTGTAGGAAAAAGAAATAAAATATAGTATTTATGTCTTTACGCAACATTTTATTATTTTCGCAAAGTTTCTCTTTAGCTCACGGCGGTTTGTGATTACACTTTATAATAGGAGATCACAAAGAGGACTACTAGCGATATTAAACTTAAAATAGCATAACTAAGAGAACTTTAAGGTTATTTGCCCTTCAAGCACGCCCTTGTAAGTTTGTTTTTCGTTATAAAAGTATCAGCAAGAGTTTTGTAAGTTTGAAAATACACTTCGCGAGACCATTATAAGGCAATTGTAAGGGTGAATATACTTATAAAGTGCGCCCAAATCCACACTTATATGTGTCAATAAATGTGATATAAGACTGAAAAAAATATTGTCTTGGGATATTAAATTTGTAAGATTATTTTTTGCTAGGTGGGGTGCCAACGACACGAAGAAGATCCCCCACTATCTTTGAACACCCAACGCAAAAAGAGAGGTGTATCCGTTTGACCGCTGTGTGTCTGTGCCACCGTAGCTCTTAAACGTGTGAACCGATTTTGGGGGGTGCAGTTTTTTTTAATTTAAAAGTAAGCTTCCTAGCGATGGTTCTTAGACGTGTATTTCATTACTTTATAGAGGCTTTTCTTTCGGTCGGGGTGTTTTTTGTAAAGGTGTTTGTGTATAGTATCTGTTGGCGTCTTAATTGCAGTACCAAGACTATGGACTACCCCTGGTTAATTTATTGGGTCCCTGTCCATCCAAAGGTTATATAACATAACTTCTATATTTCTCCGAAGAGCTAGGCAGAGGTATACCTATAGTTCAATGGCTTTTCGTCATTGCCATCAACCGCGCAAAAATCTAGAACCCGGGCTGCTGCTGAAAAATTCCTGATGGAAAACTCCCAATGACAGCCCGACCTGGTAACTGAAACCTAGGGCCTCAAACTGAATAGTAGCGCTTGCGACCATTAGACCAGCGAGGCAGTTGCATCCAAAGGCTGTCTCGTGTAGCTATACCGTTTTTAGCGATAAGACCGCCGTTGTACTCTGAATATTAATGGTTTTGTAAATTAGCATGACCCTTCCTGGTGCATTTGAGTTGCCTTGTCAGAAAGAACGGAAAATCCTCGCGCAGGGTCGATTCTTCCCTGCACCCTAATTGTGTCACACTATTAATCACCAACCTACACAGCCCTGCGCACCCAATATAACAATGCTTTTAGGATACTGTTGGGGCTGCCGTGGCGTTGCAGCGCATCTGGCATGTTTAAAATAGCAGCAACAGCATCGTAAAGGTGACTGCTGCCCGTTTTGACTGCCCTTTCCCAAATCATTGGATAAGGACCATGGCTGGCAGATCGTATAATTGGATACAAAATATGTATAATGGGACGGTGTATTGTATCTTTAATCATTCCGTTTAATTGGATACAAAAATTTACATGCGGTCATAGCTCTTTTGCTTGTTTTGCCATTTTCCAATGCATCTGTGGAGCGCACTTTTAGCCACCTTAAAAAGATAAAGACGCAAGATAGAAACGGAAACAATTTATCTGTTGTCATGAGTACAAAAAAATGATGTAGCGAAACGTGGTGGGTGCATTGCTTTTGAGCCCTCTACAGCTATGCTAAATAAGAAAATTATTTATAAGAAAAATAAAATAAAACTGCATGATGGTTGGTCTTTTGTGTGATGGGTCATGGGAGTGGAAGCTCTGATCTAACTTTGTAAGCTCAGAACTAACTACCTAACCTCTTTTTATTTATTTATTTTTCTTTTTGTATGGAGTTTTTGTTTTTTAAGGCTACTACACACAGTGCCGGCGGCAATGCCGCCGGGTTTATGCCGCCGGCAATACAAGCCGCGCAAAGCCGCCAAGCATCATTCCGGTTGTGAACAACAAACAAACCCCACACCACTACCGCTCGAATGCCAGGAACGAACTGACGCCGGCAAGCCGCGTAACCCGCCGGCACACCCCGGCGGCCATGCCAGCGGCTCCTTTGTGTGGCAAAGCCGGCGGCTTTGAGTGCCGCCGGGTGCACGGCGGCTTGGCCAGCGGCTTGCCCGGCGGCCCTGCCGCCGGCACTGTGTGTAGGAGCCTTTACATATAATTTACCAATCTCAATTAAACACTACCTACTGGAAAGATAAATCTTGATTGATGAATTGATGACGTACTAATAATAAGAATACTTATTTTGATTGTATTTATTTACAGATTTCAATTTTGCCACCATTATAACGTAGGTAAACGTGGCCAGTACTAAAAATTAGCTGTATATCATACCAGATTTTAAAAGTGAAATGACAAAATCGAAGCCATAAAAGTACGGGTCGATATGTTTGTCGTATTAAATGATTAAGATAAATCGGTTTTTCATCACGCATCTGTGAAATGAAACGTAATTTAAGAAATATCGGTTTATTAATACGTAGACGGACTATGGTAGGTATAGACAAGACATCAGCGTACACAGTATGAGATAGCGAATGATCGACATAACTTCATAATGTATATCTATTATAGTTTTAATTCATTCAAGATTGCTTATTATTCATCAAAATACACATTTAAATGAATAATTCTTGAACAAACTTACTGAGTCGTGACAAAATAAGCTACTTACCGATGAAAGGTTATGTTTGGTTCTTTACGTTCACTACGGCTTTTACAGCCAATTATGCAACAATTCACCATGACTGAAGCTTTAGATACACCTCTCAAAACTTAGCACTAACATTTAAGTCTTAAAATATGGGTTTCACCTTGGTTTCACAGATATATCAACAAAAATTCCGTGAGCGTTGAAACATGTTTGCCTCCAAGGGCTCCAAGAGGGCTCGGTGGCATACAAATAAAACCGATACGCAAATAGAGACAAAAAACTTATGCTCTGTTTCGCTCGCACTGAAGTATTTCACGTTAATGCCTTCTCTCTTTAGTTATTATTGTTATTTTAGTAGCTCATCTAGTACTATATCTACGATAATGGTTATGATGTATGGGTGAATATACGGTATTTGATTTTTTTGTGTCCCTGAAGAAAATGTAGTCTGTTCCATTCAATATTGATAATTTTTGTTTTTGACACTATTTTTAAATTTGTAATGATAAGGGCCAGAAGATTTTTACATTTTTTTTGGATTTTATGAGCACCAGAGGAAAATGTGTTACCAGGGGAGTGACACTATTGGCACAGTAGTGATAAATTAAAGCCTTTGTTTATTAGCCAAGAAAGGGGACACGTATTAAACAAAACATATATAAATTATAGTGTTTGGATATTTTTAATATACATTCAGTCTTCACAATTTCTAAATCAATCTTATTTTTAATATCAATTGTTTGTTGATTCTTAAATTTCAATTACCCGTATCAAATAACAGAATTAATATTTTCTGCTTATCAGTCTCATCTCAGATGAAAATCACAGTACATACTGTTTGATAGATTTTAATTATAAAAGTTCAAAAACTTAAAGCCATGTTTAAGGCGCTTTAATCTAAACAAAGTTTTTAAATGAAACAATTTTCTTTTTCTTTTCTTTCAAACAAAAATATAAACTTCGTTTATAAAACAAAACAATAGTACTATCTAATGATACACCTATCAGTATTCAAGGATAGCCTCGAATACTGATAGGTGTATCATTAATAGTTAAACAAACAAACTTAAAAATTATCAGTGCACAGTACAAATGGAAACTTTAACTTTTTTGCATAGAACAGAATCAATAATTTCCACAAAACTTAATATTTTTTTTACTTAAATATTAAACAATCAACAATTTTCTTTTGAAAAACATCAACTGACTTTGGAAACTTGTAGAATACTCTGTCATCCTTTTTTGTTTTTTTTTTTTCAGGATGGGAAATCATCAAATGACTTCTCCCGCTCTGGGCGGAGCGGGAGGGCGTGTCAGACTTTTACTGCCTAAAACCCACCCGTGTTCCATCAGTTGCCCATGTGCCAGGGTCACGGTATCTCTTTCGAACAATCACGCGACCCCGGCAGGCATCGGTCCTAGTAGACCCCTACACTGCTGCTGACATCTCTTTGAGGCGCGCGTGGAACACTGCGCGCCGTCGACCCGAGCTTGGTCCTTACCGGGCGGCGAGCTACCCACTGCTCGCCACCCGCAAGCTCGCGCCTACGGTGGCCGGGAGTCCGCTATTGACTCCCGACGCCCGGGGCGTCTCCTCCCGCGGCGGCTAGGGACGTGAGGGCGCAGAGACTGCCACTCCCTCACGCGCCCCGCCTCCTCCTTCGCGAGCATTACTGCTTCGCAGAAGGAGGTGACGGCTTCCCATTCCCTCTCGCTCCGTACCATGGCTCGCACCAGGGCCGGACGCGAGAGGTCGCCGCCGCCAATTGCCTCCACGAGGACACGGCGGTGCTCCGCCCAGGCAGGGCACACTTCCACCGTATGCTCCACCGTGTCCTCCAGACGATCCTCGCAATGGAAACAACCCGGACGTATCCTCCCGCTTTATCCTGAACAGGAACCCACCGAAGCACCCATGCCCGGTGAGAACCTGCGTCAGGCGGAAGGTGAGGACGCCGTGACGCCTCTCTATCCACTCCTCAAAGAGGGGACTTACCGCCGCAATTGTGGCGTGCCCAGCACTGGGTTGCGACAATCGTACCCGCCATGTCGCCATGAGATCACACCGGAGCTCTGTCCGCCGTGCCGCGATTTGTCGCGGCAGCGGAGTTTCGCCCCGGCGTTTCGCCTCCTCGCGCCACTCCCACATGTGGGCGAGGACCTTTGCCTCCAGATCCCATGGCGGCACTCCGGCAAGGAGGATCGCCGCCTCGCAGGAGACCGTGCGGTATCCCCGGATTAACCAAATGGCCATGACCCTCTGGGCCGCACTCAACCGGCGCGCTGGGCGCAGCCTCAATGAGGGCGCCCACACCGGTGCCCCGTAGAGGGCCATGGACCGCACGACCCCCGTGTAGAGCCTCCGGCAGGAGGCGTTTGGACCCCCCAGATTGGGCAGGAGCCGCTTTAAGGCAGCCCCAGCCCGCTCCAGTCTGGGAGCCAAACGTCGGAAGTGCTCGACGAAGTTCCACCGGCTGTCGAGGACAAGTCCCAGGTACTTCATCGTCGACTCGACGCCGATGTGAACCCCTCCCACCGTGAGTTGGGAACCCGCAGGTGGCGCGTTCCGAGGACCATGAAAACCCATGGCCTCGGACTTGTGCAATGCCACCTCGAGTCCCAATTGCCGGATCCTATCGACGATTGTCGCAACCCCACGTGTCATGATTTCGGCCGCCGCCTCGTGCGACCTTCCCTGCGCAAGGACCAGCATGTCGTCAGCGTAGCAAACTACGCTGACGCCGCTAGGGAGGTCGGCGCGCAGCACCCAGTCGTAACCGATGTCCCACAGATGTGGCCCCAGGACCGATCCCTGTGGGACACCGCACGACATCTCTCGCCGGTTCCATTCCCCCTCGTGACCGGGGTAGATAACGGCCCTATCCGTCAGATAGGCCTCGACCACGCGACAGAGGTAGGTCGGCATCCGGTGATACCGGAGTGCCTCCCTAATGCAACTCCAGGGCAGGGTGTTGAAGGCATTGGCGATGTCTAGAGACACCGCCAAGACGACCCCACCCCGGGCCACTGCATCCCCCGTCGTGAGGGCTCGCACGCGCATGATGGCGTCCACCGTAGAGCGCCCCTTGCGGAAGCCGTACTGGCCGTCCGACAAGTCCGGCCCCTCCCGCACCAGCCACCCGACGAGGCGGTCTGCAATCACTCTTTCAAAGAGCTTGCCCACCTCGTCGAGCAGCACGATGGGCCGGTAAGCGGACGGAGAGTCCACTGGGCGCCCAGGCTTCTTAATGAGGACCAGTTTCCCCGTCTTCCAACGAAGTGGGAACTGGCCCCTCTACAAGCATGCGCTAAAGAGCCCCCCAAGTCGAGGCCCGAGAGCCTGCAAGGCCAGGACCCAGGCTTTTCCAGGCAAGCCGTCGGGTCCTGGGGCGGTATTCTTGGCATTAAGCCTTCGTACCGCCACCCTCATCTCTACCTCGGTCACTTCTGGAGCACCGTCGTCGTCGTTAGGTATGTGGTCCGCATCGGGCACCGCAGGAGGCGGAGCCATGGGCGGGGGACTATGTTCCCCTCGCGAGGAGAACAGAGCGCTCACCACGCCCTCCACGTATATTTGGCACTGGTAATATGGTCAAAATCTGTTCCCATTTAACATCAGACATGTCATTGTCATGTATTCTAAAAAGAGTACCATCTTCATTGGAGATCTTTAAAAAAGTTACCCTCATCTCTCCTTCTTCTTCATCAAAATCTGACGAACATACGCCAGCATATCTATATTTTTTATTATTAATATAGTATTCCACAAGTACAAAATCTCCATTCTTGACAGTCATAGCAGTCTCTGCATTGTCTATAGTATTAATCAGATGAGTAGATGTTTGTGCAACCATTTTGTTTTGCACGTCTTCCTCAGAATCGGTGTATACTGCATCAACATCCAATTTGGTTTTTTTAATTTTGGGGGTATTTAATGTCGCCTAAGTGGAAGTGAGGACAAAAATTGCTACAAAAGCAGCTAAGGCTCTTCATGTACAACGTGTTGCTCAGATAGTTTCCTTGTACTTGATGTACTTATTTTTCTAACAGCCCTTTCCCTCTCAGTCATATCATTTACACTCTTAATTTGTCCCTTTTCTTTTTTTTATATTGCTGCTTTTCTTTTTCTTTTAATTCAGCATTTTTTACCGGATCGTTTTTAATTCTTTGGTAGCGTAATCTTTCAGCTTAACGCTTTTTTTATAACCTCTCTTCCCTTTTTTTTTTAACGTTCGCCATGGTGTCTGATTATACTCGAGTATCTAGAACAAATGAAATATACCCTAAAACAAATGATAAATGTGCCAGAGAAGTGACAAAATCGCACATAACCTACAAAAACAACATCACTCGCTTTTCTGGCCACCGTTTAACGTAACAAATGACATCTACACACAATAAACATTGCATTGTGCAAATATACAATTTCGTAACTATAAAATTCAAAAATACAGACTTACCAAAGGAAATACTCCAACGACTGGCACAAACACGCTTTCCTACAGTGAATCGCAAACTGACGCAATATTATTGGAGTTTTGCTAAACGTCGTTAGCTTTCTTCTAACTTCACACTGTTGTACGCGCGTAGTTCAAGGACAAAAACATACCTTTGCGGTTTTAAGTCAAATTTTACTTCTTTGAGTTTCGCCAGATGAAGTGACATTATTGTAACATGACATGAAAATAATTCGTTATTTTTCTTTTTATTAATAAATATATTTCAGTGTATTTTGATAAAATATGTTTCGATGTTTATAAAAGCATATGATCATATTTAAAAAAAAAACATAATGGCATACGTATTTAAATTATCTGGCCATAAAATCATTATAATCTAGCAATGGGGAGGCCAGAGGAGTATACATTTATAACTATTTTTAACTATTAATGCCTTAAATTTAACAATTATCGTGAAAGGACTATGTGGTCCAAATAAAAGACCATATTCTTTAATGTTTAAGCATACAGAAACAGTTATATAATAAGTTAAACATAAAATTAGTCTATGGACCATTGGAATTCAAATAGCGTATATTCACCCCTATAACGCGATCTGATTTCGTATAATTACATATACAAAACCATACAGCCGATTTTTTTTACTGGCAGCCCTGATAAGGACAGCCTTAGGTATAAGTTAGGTATAGGTAATAACAGTACTAACATAATTTTAAGTCTAATTTTTGTTATTAACACACTAACTTTTTAGGGTTCCGTTGCCAATTGGCAAAAAACGGAACCCTTATAGATTCGTCATGTCTGTCTGTCTGTCTGTCTGTCTGTCTGTCTGTCCGTCCGTATGTCACAGCCATTTTATTCCGAAACTATAAGAGCTATGCTGTTGAAACTTGGTAAGTAGGTGTATTCTGTGAACCGCATTAAGATTTTCACACTAAAATAGAAAAAAAACAATAAACTTTGGGGTTCCCCATACATAGAACTGAAACTCAAAAATGTTTTTTTTCATCAAACCCATACGTGTGGGGTATCTATGAATAGGTCTTCAAAAATGGTAATGAGGTTTCTATTATCATTTTTTTCTAAACTGAATAGTTTGCGCGAGAGACACTTCCAAAGTGGTAAAATGTGTGTAGTAACTTCTAAAATAAGAGAATGACAAAACTAAAAAAAATATATGATGTACATTACCATGTAAACTACCAACGAAAATTGGTTTGAACGAGATCGTGTGAGTAGTTTTTTTTTTAAAACGTCATAAATCGTAAACCGCAATTTACCTTACATTCAATCAACTGAAATATAAAAATTAAAAAAAATATATATTTTTAAACCGAAAATACCTACAGGTTTGTACGGAACCCTCGGTGCGCGAGTCCGACTCGCACTTGGCCGGTTTTTTTCATGATTATAACATTTTTTTTTGTGTACTGTGTACTTTTATGGAGATTTTCTGATATAAATAAATTGAATTGAATGAAATTAATCAGAATCTGAATCATTTTGAAGGTTATTGTTAATCCATTCATTAATATGTTCGAAAAAAAAACGACTTAGCAACGTGAACAACGCCATGAATGTTGTGGTACTGTCAAAATGAAAGCGATTTCTATTGGTGTTTTACGCAATTACCTCTCTGGTTGCAGTTCAAACCGAGAGTTAAAGAGTCGCGAGCATCCGCGAAGCCGATTATGTTTATATCCATGCAATTTTCTACTGTAAGCTATGGTAATACGGTCCTATTTTCAATGGAACCAGTAAATTTCTCGGGCATTATTCCGTTCTGTCAGAACGTACTCCGTAAGTAACCCGCAAGGTACAAAATCTTGTAAAAGCAATAAATAAAACAGAAATATAGATAATTTCTTATATATTTTTACAATTGAAATAATACAGGCGGTTACATAAAAAATAAATAAGTCTTCGTAAGATTTACATTACAATGTGATGTCTTAAACAAAAGTCTACAAAATAAACAATTTTCGATAAAAAAAAATCTGTACATGATCGTTCCCAATAAAACAAAAACTGGGTACAGTCAACTTGAGAAATAAAGTATATAAAAGTACTGCATACATGGTTATCATCATTATGTTCATAAGTTTCATTTTGTAGACAGTACATTTTTACAGCAGACTGTACAATAAAAATGCGATCCAGCGCAAACTTGATGCCACACGGCCGTAATAAAACCACAACAGGACTTTATCGTGCACTACATTTTCAACCCTCATTGTGTAACCGAGCATTGATAATCCAACAACAGAGTGTAGCGCGAGTCAGTCTCAGCGCGTCCAAAAAAGACGATCAACGTTCAATTATCAACTCTCGGCACTAGGCATAGCGTTTAAAATCCAGTGCAAGAAAAATCCTGATGTTGTTATATTACGTCCGTGAGAATATGGGATAACTGTGATGTATCGAAGTAAGTGTAAGTGTTATGTAGTACAGACGCCAACACATCAAGCTACTACAATCTGTCAGATTTCTTTGATAGATTTTCGACTTTATTTCTACAGCATTAGGTTCAAGGTTCATTGGGAAAAATTCACAGTTTCGGGTAGCTTGACCTGGTGGCGTCTGTACATACTCAAAGTTCACACTAAAATCATGTTTTGTGCTTCTAGTAACTATTAGTGCAGTACGAGCAGTTTACATAGATTTCATTATAGATGGCATCTTCCCGCTATACCATACCATATGGCTGTTTCCGACATGCAGGAAAACTGCAAAAGGGCGATGGATTCTTTGACAAATATGTCCGGTAACAGTTATCTTAGAGTAGAACGAGAAATACAAATTTTCTTACGTTTTTTGTAATTTGCAACTCGGTTTACAGTTGTATTTTGATTAAAATACGATTCGCAACCGTAATACGAATGTATTTACAGAATTGTAATAATTAAATTCAGCTCAGCTCATTGAATACATTTTTCATGAAATTCATTCGTCGTCGTTTCAGCCGTCGTCCACTGCTGGACTTAGGCCGAGGGGTTTGCCATAATCGCCACGCTTGGCAGGCGGATTGGCGATCGCAGTATGGTGATAAAATGCATAGATAACGCTGCTGCCCATTCTCTAGTAAGTCCCTTAGTCGCCTCTTACGACACCCACGGGAAGAAATGGGATGCTGCTATTCTTTACAATGAAATTCATTCAATAAGGTTCAAATTCGTTTTACGGTCGCGGATCATACTCTAATCAACGTACAGACTACCTGCAATTGCATAAAACGTAAAAATATTTGAATTTCGAGTGCTGACCTGACAGTTCCATCTTATCTTATCTTAAAGAATCTACACATTGAATAAGTTCCTTGCAAAGAATACTAGGGTATATAGTAGGAAGCGTACTATATAACCTTATGAGAAATCGATTATTATCATTTTGATCAAAAACGTGTCATCATGCACTTTCTATACAAAAATGAAACGGTACAATCACTTTGCTTATAAACTAAATACAAAATTAAGAACTATTTGTGTTAGTACTGTGATTCATATTATTTCTTGTCGATGTCATGAAAACTGTGGACTATCCTTCTTTCTTTATCATTACAATGCAAGAAACAGAAATACTGAAACAATTGCAATATTTCGTCGGTTTACGTATAATAATAACCACGAATTTCAAACGTGTCAACTAATGTTGCAAACATTTAAAAAAAATGTTTGCCGCACAAATATTAATTTATTGGGGACAATACACATGGAAAACGAATACAAACAAAACCATGGAATGCGTCAATTGGACAGGGGAAATATTAAAAATTGGCACAATACAGTTCTTAAGAAGGCGGTATTACGGATAATAATTATTTATTTAAATATCATCATTATTAAAAACCTTGCAACATTTTTACATCTTAAAAGCTACAGCAACACTTCTTTCGGGCGTACGTACAACATGGAACATTTAGTTTTTACTCTAGCATTCTTTTTTAATTATATAAATATTGTGATTTATCAACTATTAGTTGACTACGCGACTTAATATAAACTTCAAGAACACAGAACAAAAAGTTCTTAGAAGACTTCACATCATTTGACTAAATGGTTTCAATTTATTTGGAGTCAGCGCAACATATCTTTTTCTTCAACATTTCTCGTCAGTCGTAATTAAGTCAACTAATAGTTGCTATATCGATATAAAGTGTAATAGGGCTTAGTCTACACAATATGAGTGACAAAAATTTACATACTACACTCACACAGTACACATAGTAGTAATGAAGTTAGGCCCAGAACACACGGTCCCACACCAACATAATTCATAAACGATTATGTTTGTGTGAGAATGACTCAGGGCCGTTTAAACCTAGCTTGTTTAGATTCTAAAAAAAGCAAATTTTCAAAACTTGCACAAACCAGGCACGTTAGAAAATTTTGTAAATGACATTCCATGATTGCATGACAATACCCTGCAACAATTTGTCGTAAGTGTTAAATGTTGAAATGAACATTACATTATGCGCAAGTGTATGACTGCCTTTAATTTAGAACATAAAGTGTTGCATCTAAAAGATTATGAAATTGAGCCGAAGATTAGATCTAAACGATATTATGTCAAATGTCAACGTAAGCTGTTTCGTTTAACAGGATATAGTAAAAAAAATAATGACCAAAGTCTATTCGGATTGTGCTGTAGATTAATTATATTGAGAACCAAACTGACATAAACAGAAAGATATCACACTTGTATTAAAAATCTAGATAGATTTTATTGCTGTGTTACTATGTTAACTATTCAGACTATTTATGAATATCGTGCTTTTAATGGTGGGTAGATGATTCAGACTATATTTATCATATCAGGGCAGTAATAATTATAATCTCTTAAATCAGTCTATATAAAACATCACTATATTTTACGAAATCATCTTTTATTTTTTACTATACCCCGACCACAGCCTACGCCTCACACATATAAATATAACAGATAATTACAGAGTAGGATAACCTTAATCTAGTTATTCTAAGTAGCTGCGACACTCAGTTGCCTACGTTCACCTACCATCGTTAAATACTATACATACGCGCATCTTTGGTTAACCTACAGGCGGGGATGTTTGCGCGAAAAACATTTTGTCCAATCTGTTTTTTTTTTATGCAAAATAAATGCGCTTACAAATACTTCTAAACTGTATTTGCTTTGAAAATGAATCGCAAATAATTAAATTGTTCATGATTAGCATCGAAATGCATGAGGATCACTACGATATGGCTAGCCGATCTATTCTGCTAGCCATATACACGAGTGGCACGTTACCAACGTCAGAGGGAACTCCAATCGTCGACGCGTCTGCCATTAGCAATGCTGCTCGAGTATATAAGAACTTAGGTGAAGGTAACATGAAGTGAGCTGTCAATTCCTAGCTTGACGCAGAATAACAGAGCACTTCAACAACTTTTCACTGTGAGATTTTGGCAGAATATACCAGCAGAAATATAAAGTTAAGAAATATGTCACACTTGCTCTAAAAGGCTAAAATGAAGGGGGAAAACATATCCAATAAAATCCAGCATACCTACCTAAATCTATAGGGCAATATAATTGAAACTATCTATGCGTATATTTATCTAAGCCTAAAATGGCACGCACGGGACCTTAGCGCACAAACAAAACCCGCCATATTCACATTCTAAATACATTTATTTTTACTTTTCTCTAACTTCCTTTTCGTTGCCTTGTGGAGTGATCGATAATATAAAAAAAAATCTTTATAATTTTTTGAGCTATGACAATAGCGACTATGACTATGGGAGAACTAAATAATATTATTTCTATGGATAAGTGTTAAACACTTATAGGAGAATGTACAATTTTTACTTTGTTCTATCTCGATCACCTCACAACTTTTCTAGACGATTACGAACGAACGAGCCAACACACAAGATACATAATATAATTTATGTTGGACCGTATGAAGGGACACTAAGAACCTCGCAGACATCAGACCACCACTTCTGGTCGTAGAAACTTGCGACCACGGTCTTGAGATCCTCAAAACTTGGTAATACCACCACAGAACCCAAACGGAACCGATTACATCTTAATTGACGAACCACTAATAAGCAGTCTTCACAATTATATCGATAATAACTAGATTACAATTATTATAATAAAAAATACTGGACCATAACTTGATTTAATAGGAATTACACGTGTCGGAGGGACGAGTGGGCATAATATTTTGAAAATGTTCTTTATTTCCATTACGATAACTGTTATTTTACTATGATTAGTCGCAAAGTAACATTTATTAATAAATTCAATTTTACGATTAACTAGCTTAGTTGGAAACCATCTACAGACATTCATGGTTTGAGCAAAATTTTAAATTATATTTTTGCTAAGTTTCCATTCATCTTACAACCGAATTGTACTACTTCATACATGCGAATACAGTCAGCTAAAAAAATATATGCCGAAGTCACTCGTCGTTCCGAAGAATACAACTAGACACAATACATTCCTATATAATTTAATTAATTAATTAAACACAGACGTTGTCAAAATATCTCCATAGACGATTAATACTTTACTAGACAAAAAAATAATATTTAAAAATATATTTTATTTTAAATGCGTAACACATCTATTGCACTGCGTCTAAATTTTTATAAATAATTGCTATTCAGTGTATCGGGGTTATTTTATATGCGAAGGTCAGAAATAGCGAATAATTTGAAGTCATTGATTTTTATAATGAAATGGGATATTTATACGAGTCGATTTTCGCCACACAATTACTCCATACGGCAAAATTCGGCCAAGTAAATAGCATATGGACTGGACAGTAGGTAACTAATGTCACATATGTCAATTAATTTGAATAGATATCGGCTTTTGTCGGCAGTTTACGACGCCATCTAATTTTATTCCCATTCAGTTTTTCGAGACATCGTCAAGCGGTTGGTCGGCTCTTCACGTGACCAGAGGAATGGTCTATTTTTGGCCAAATAATCAGCATTATTATACAAGGTCACAATGCTGAAAGCTTTCTGGAACTGTTCCTGTTGACAGTGAAAAAAAAAAATCTGACAGTTTATGCGGCTAGCAGCGCAGCGAAAATCGACCGCTGTGAATCCATTAATGATTATGGTGTCTTTCGCGCTCAAATGACAATTAACTTTAAGACGATTTTATTAGTCTCTCCGTCATTGCTACAGTACCCCTAAAAGTGACGGAAACAACATAAGACGTATGTGCGTCTTAAAGTTAAGTTGCCTTTGAGAATTCGGCTGAAAGTGATAATTTCTGTCCCTAACAGGTTTGCTCTGAATACAGGAACTAGTTTTTACTACTATTGAAACGGATTTTAAAGTAAAATAATATTTGTATCGAATTAAAACTGTTGTGTTAAATGGTACTTTTTACCCGACTGCGTAAAATGGTTATGTTTTTATAAAAGTTACAACTCGATAAAAAAAAAACTGACTAATGCAAGGCATGACAAACATGGCCGGCATACAAAAACCATTGAATCCTTCGTTAATATCTCAATACACAACCACATCTTATTTCATAAGAAAAAGCATTTTTGTAATAATTTCCTTCGACATTCGCTACTTTATTGTTGTTATTTGAGCACACAATCCGAAACAACCCACTATGAACTAAAATATTGGATACTGTGATTAAATAGACAGTTGAATCAATTCTATACAAAAACATCTACAATGTATAAGAATTTCGACGCACCAATGTTGAGAACAATTGATTAAAAATACGATTACAAGTTATCTACTCTAACTATTTTTAAATTCTGCTTAGTTTTTATTTAATTGTATATCTTCAGTTTTTTTGTATAGAATTGAATTACTGTTTTTGTGGTACTGTGTATATAAAGGTGGGGCTAAGCAACGGCGGGCAGGTAGAACATATTTAACTGTTCTTGTGTATATTTAAGGGAAAAAATATCTAAGAAAATATTAGTAAAACCCAATAATCTCTTATCATGATTGTAAAAAAAGCTTGTTAAACTTAATTTAAATAAGAATGAAACATCACATATATATTTATACGATAATTTAATTACAGTACTGCTGATAAATCATGGCTGGTCTGAATATAGTATTTACGAACTTTCATGTATATTCGCTCACTAACATTGCTTCATGTCACCACTTTGTTCCTAGGATATGTTTTTGCGCTGAGTTCGGACCGGCTATGATTCATCGGCCATTTTAAAGGGATTTTAATGCGTACTGGATTTCCTACCCAGCGGTGTTGGACCGAAGATTGAGAATCCAACAGAATGCAGCGCGAATAAATCTCAGTGCGTTGGAAAAACAGTGAATTTCAATTCTCGGGGCAAAGCGATGCGATGAAGATACAATGCACGAAAAAATACCGCCGAGATTTTATTATGTCTATGGGAATGGGGATAAGTATGGCTTATGAGAATTTGCTCAGAGTATATGCGTACGTGATTTCAGTCACGACATCACGCCTGTATATTTTGAAGGGGGTAGTATTAGTTTCAATTATAAGTTCTCTGTAATAGAGGGCATATTGTGTTGTGTTTTGGCGACATACAAATTCCAAGCCAACAGCGCAAAAAAAAACGCATTCAGAGATCTGTCTGTATTGTGAAATATAGACACTAACAGCTCTTGAAATTCGCCCTAAATGAAACACGATCCCGATCAACAGAAAATCTGATTGAATCACCTCATAATTTAATAAGACTAATATTTCTATAACTACCCGCCGTTACTCGAAACATGGTTACTTAAACAATAGACCAATACAAGTCACCTGTTTGTTCAGTACATGAAAACATGTGTACTATAAGTTTACATTTACAAATTACGGGACATTCACAAGAAAAAAAATACACTTATTATTGTTTGAGTAACATATATAAAACATTCACATTGCTCTAGAAATATCTACTTATATTTTGATCTGAATTACCACCCGTCAGAAAATACTCAAAGATTATAATAGCTAGATTTGCCCTTACGGTACTTAGTCATACTGAAAAGAGTAAGCTCACAGATTTTTAATAGCGTTTCCATGACAATAAAGTCAAGCCACTGCGTCACTGTGTGTGACAGAGATGTCAAAAGGAAACAGAAATGCAGCTACCAATTGAAGAGGTATGACGAATCTAACGATTAAAATCTTTGGAATAACTGACATTTTGTTGACATAGGCCTATCTATAGAGATATAGATTTAGACCTCAAATTGTTCATTTCTACAAAAAAAAATTGCGAGATATTATGATCTAGAACAACTTAAATGAACATTCCAAAACAGCTTAAACCACCGAATTCTCCTCTAAAATGAATGTATCGGTCGTAATAAGCCTTATCAGCTCTTAGACAGCCTTATTAATGCTAAAACATAGATTTTTCAGATTATTCCATATCTCACTGAGCCTTTCTAGACCTGTGTCTAGAAAAAACTCATTTACACATGAGATCCTCGAATCTATCCTGAGATTTCTGTAGCTCTCAAACAGCCTTATCAATGCTTAACATAGAAGCTTTATTACAGTGATATAAAGGTCTAGAAAGGCTCAAATAAACATGAAACCCTCTTCACAGACTTATCCCGACATTACTGTAGCAAACAGCCTTATTTATGGGATATTCCCTATATTAGGCAGTTTTATTGTAATTGGCAGGTCAAGAAAGGCTCAAATATCCATAGGAGGCTTTCAAAGTGTTGACTGGCCTATCCTGGTATACGCAGGTCGTGTATGGCTTGTGGAGCAAAGTTCACGACGCATAGCGGCGGGGTAGGCACGGACGTATACACAACGCGCTGAGTATTACTTACATGTCATGTGCTGTGGTGTATTACCGAGACTCTTGTTCAGGTGTGTCGGGGAAACTGGAGAATAGAAGATGATTAATAATATGTTTTTAATTTTTTCTGTGTATTTAAAGGTCTAAGTACTTTTTGAAAATCTGATCTCCGAGATAACTAAAGCAGGTTCAAATAAGTAGTTTTATTTGCTCTTAGAAGTTTGCATCAAATTTGCATTCTGGGGCATAGCAGAAAAGTGGTTCAACTTCAATTAAGGTGGGTTATATCACCACAGTTTCAGACGAAAGACGTTCACTGCTTAGGTCTCCCCTAAACACCGCCACTTCAACCGGTGGGTGGTGGGTAATGAACACAGTAGGACCTATCGCATACTAATGCGGTCCAGCAGTAAATACGGACCAGACGGTGCGGACCTAACTCGATCCGGCTTGAAGGACCAAATTGTTTGGACCTAACTAGATCCAGCTCGAAGGACCAAATGTTTGAACCTAACTCGATCCGGGTCAAAGGACCAAATGTTTGAACCTAACTAGATCCGGCTCGAATCGGGTTCGAAGGACTGAATTATTTTGACCTAACTTGATCCAGCTCGAAGGACCAAACGTTTGAACCTCACTCGATCCGGCTCGAAGGACCAAATTTTTGAACCTAAATTGATCCGGCTCGTTGGACCAAATGTTTGAACCTAACTCGATCCAGCTCGAAGGACCAAATGTTTGAACATAACTAGATTCGGCTCGAAGGATCCAATTGTTTGTACCTAACTCGCAATATAAAAAGCAGTGGACTATAAAACAAACTCACGTATTGAAAGGTGCAGCAAGATTTTAAAAGCCACGCTTGTGTAGCCCGTTGGTGGAGTATCAGACCTACACCCGACCCCTGGCACGAAGATAGCCGACGGCGCCCGAACAGGGAGACTACCATATTATGAGATAACATACCTGTTACTACTACTAGTATTCGTAAGCAAATGTCCATAAGCCGCGAGCGCGCAGTAGGCAGCCAACAAGGCGGCGTGGTGATGGGCCCGCGCGTGGTTAGGGGCAGTGCGCGCGTGGGCCCCCAGCGCGGCCCAGCAGTACAGGGAGGCGCGCGCGTCGTGCGGCGCGTGGAAGGGAGCGCGCGCGTCGGGCACGTCGTGCGCGCGCGCGCCACCGCACGCTGCCGACATCGTGCAGAAGTTCATGGCTTTCCAGCCGCCGTATCTAGCAGAGAAGAGATTCGTGTTAATTGAGATATTTTCATCATCATCATTATCATCATCATCATTGCATCCGAAAGACGTCCACTACTGGACATTGGCCTCCCCCGATTTAGGAGGGTTTGCCGCAATCGCCACGCTTGGCAGGCGTGTTGGTGATCGCATTCGCGCTGCTGCCCATTCTCAAGTAAATCCCTTAGTCGTCTCTTACACAACCACCATAAAGAATACTTTACGTCCGGCACCACACGGAACTAGATATTTTAATAAAAAAAATATTGAATATAGACCGTATAAACAAAGAAATAAAATGATTAAAATTACGAGGGCAAAGGGCCTCACCGGGTTTCCATATGAAATCTGCACTGGCGTCTTTTTTGACATTGGTGCCATAATAATGCTGCTAGTTATTGAAAAAAATTTTGGGCCAATTATCAAACCCCTAGCTTCTTTAGTTTTTGAAAAATAAGGGTTGCAACCTCAAACTTGAATGTTTTTTTTCTACGAAACTACAATAAATTTTAAAATGAAACCAACACGACATAATAGCTACATAATAGATTTACATTTCACATTTTTCTCATAATTTTTCAACCACCTGTAGGGCAGAACCAAATGTGTTTTAAAAATTAAGGGTTGTTTTTCGTGGCCATTTTTCGAGGTACACCGACCAAATAAATTACATAAATTACGTATGTATCCAACTATAATACATAAAAATTACATAGATGTGTCATGGGTGGAACATATTCAAAACAATAAAAGTTTTCAATAAGGTACAAACGGCTACTGGTCAAGCTGTAAATTTCCAGTTTTAGCTGACCTCGCATTGGATAGGAGTTTCGTACAATGAGATGTCAGCTTATACTGGAAATGTGTGGCCGTGCGTACTGTAATCACAGGAATTATAATCATATACTAGACTCATAATATATTGCGCTATCGAGCAAAAATAGTTTTCATTTGTTTGTGTATAATTCAAACATGTTTATATGGTTGAAACCTTCAGAATGGCAGACAACACTGACAAACTTAGAAGATGCAAAACTGTAATCGAAGGGGAAAAAATATCTGTGGAAAATATAAAGGAATTCGAACAGACGAAGAAGTTTTCTCACATATCAAGCTGTTGGCGAAAATACTGTTCAAATAGGCTCTTTATTTTGCAATAAGTGTAGATTATTAGTGTATAAGAAACAAGAAGATGAATTAAACGTAGTGATGATAATAAAGGTCATCCTAGATTTTAAGTACCTACTGAAAAAAAACTGCCTTAAAAATACTTACAGCCTGTGAATTTTAAAAGTTTTTCTTCATAAAAGAATATTAATTATATATATATGTAATGAAATGACATTTCATTAAATAGGTTCTCCTTAGAGTTTATATGTTCTGTGATTAGGTTGTCTGTGGAAGTGAGCAGAGGACGCATCGGGCTGACACGTAATTCAATGGCGGATGATGTTCAGATTATTTTGTTAATTATTATTAAAAACTTGTAGAAAGATAAATGGAAGGTTATAATTGAGGAGGCGATATTAGTGAACTTTAAATGTCGTTTCTTTGTATTTTCAGGTGAGATATAAGTGTAATTCTCATATTTTGTTGTAATATTGTAAAAGTAAAAGTGTGCTAAATAAAACTTTGTATTTTCAGAGAAACAATTTGTGTTTATTAGCAAAAATCCTCAATAATATACCTATCTTATAAAACGACATTTTCGTTAACTAATGAAGATGGACCGGCTGCAATTTGAGTTTACGATGATAGCTTCAAATGATGGCAAATCTAATGTATTAGCCATAACCGCAATATCTACAGAAGAAGGAAAATGTTATGTTTTACCTGATGAGCTGAAGCCGGTGAGTTATCATACATATATTGTTAAAATGAACACTTTCTCAAAAATAAAAAATAGCTTAAAGAAAAGGCACCAAAGTAGAAAAATATGGATAAAATTGGATGAAGATCTAAGGAAAACATATATAGATGAGGAAGGTAATATACAATTTTTGGATCAATATTTAGAAGAAATGAGCACAAAACAACCAAAGGGCAAAGATGACAGTTTGCAACATATCTTGGAACAATTAATAGAAACTACAACAAAGAAAGAAAATCAACATAACCTGAAACATATTTCAGAGAAATTTATTATTGAAAAATTCACAAGCAAAAACCCTAATGCAATGCAATGGATAGAGACTTTTGAAAAAGAATGTGAGCGCTTTAATATAACTAAAGATGAAACAAAAATAGATATATTGAGGTTATTTTTAGAAAAATCTTGTTTGGACTGGTATAGCTCGATGGTTGTAAAACTAACAGTAAATTCTGAATGGAAGGAATGGAAAGACACATTTTTGGCAACTTTTAAAAACCGAGGATGGGACATAGTCACAACTGCCTTCGCATTCAGGTATAAAGATGGACTGTTAATTGATTATGCTTTAAAAAAAGAACGGCTTATACTAGATATAAACAAATCAATAGACCCAAAAACAATGATAGATCTGATTGCAACAGGTCTACCTGGGTTTATCTTAAATAAGTTAAACAGAGACGAACTCAACAATACCACTGATTTATTCAACGAGATAAGAAAATATGAAGGTATGATATACAAAAAAAACTCAACTATAATAAAAAGTAGTACATTATTTTATAAAAATAAAACTAATGAGAAGAAGCCATGTAAGACTTGTGAATCTTTGGACAAAGGAACTAGATATCATCCGGAGGAGTCATGTTGGTTCAAGAAAAATAAAAATGAATCTGAAAAGATCTTTAAAGCCAAAAATATAAATAATAACTCCATTATTGAAGTAGATATGAATACTGATAAAAAAAACGAGTAAGTACACCATTAATCAAAATCAAGCTTTTAATAGAAAATAAACTAGAAGTGAACGGCATTTATGATTCAGGCTCACAGATCTCGTTAATAAATTCAAGACTAATTAAAGTAAAAGAAATAAAAGACAATGTGAATATAGCATATATGAAAACGGTTAATGGTGTAAAGAAGACGGATGGCTTGATAACAATAAAAATAAAAATCTTTGATTTAGAAGAAGAGGTGGAAGTATATATAATAGAAAATGAAGATTTTGATGATTTTATAATCGGATTGGATATGATAAAGAAATTCAAATTAATCCAAAATGAGGACTTGAGGATAGAACAAAAGAAAATAACAAATAAAATAGACAGGAAGTCTAAAGATAACACAAATGAAGATAAGAATATAAAAACATATGCAATAAATTTCAATGAACACATAGAAACAGAGGAATTTGTTAGTATGACAGACCATTTAGATAATGAAAAGAAAATTGAGATAGAGAAAATTATAAAGGAATATAAAACAATTTTTGCTAAGGACAAGTATGATATAGGATCAGTTAAAGATTATGAAGCTCATATAGATTTACTAGTAAATAGATACTGTAGTAAAAGACCATATAGATGTACAATAGAAGATAAATTAGAAATTGAAGAGCAAATATCCATGTTACTAAAGAATAATTTAATAGAAGAATCTTACAGTCCTTTTGCTGCACCAGTGACATTAGCATTTAAAAAAGGTGAAAATAGAAGATCTCGCTTATGTATAGATTTCAGAGAACTGAATAAAATTGTTGTGCCACAAGCTCAACCTTTCCCATTAATAGATGATTTGATTATTAAAACCAGAAATTGTAAGTATTTCACTACACTGGATATAAACTCAGCATTTTGGGCAATACCACTACGGGTGGAAGATAGAAATAAAACAGGATTTGTCACACAAGATGGCCACTTTCAGTGGACCTGTCTCCCTTTTGGCTTGAAAACATCACCAGCAATTTTCCAGAGAATTTTAAGTAATATTCTAAGAAAGCACAATCTCACAGGATACTCCGTAAACTATATTGATGATATTTTGATATACTCATCTACCTTTGAAAACCATATAAAACACATAAGAAGTGTATTAGAGGCAATAATAAAAGAAGGCTTTAGATTGAAGTTTACAAAATGTACCTTTGCTTCAGACTCAGTAAAGTATCTTGGCCATGTAATTCAAAACAATTCGGTAAGACCACTAAAAGACAATTTGATTTCAATAAGACATTTTCCAACTCCTAAGACGCAAAAGAATATCAGACAATTTTTGGGAAAAATCAACTTCTACCATGAATACATACCAAGAAGCGCAATTATCTTAGACCCATTACATAATTTATTAAGAAAAAACGAAAAGTTTGTGTGGTCAGAGAAGTGTGAAGAATCCTTTAATCAAATAAAAAGATATTTATGTTCTCAACCGATATTGGAAATATATGACAAAGACTTACCAATAAAAATCTTTACAGATGCATCCTTAGAGGGCATCGGGGCAATACTAAAACAAACACAACTAGATGGTAAAGACAAACCGGTGGCATATTTCTCAAAAAAACTGAATGAATCTCAAAAACGGAAAAAGGCTATATATTTGGAATGTTTTGCTATGAAAGAAGCTGTTAAATACTGGCAACACTGGCTTATTGGAAAACAATTCACTATATACTCAGATCACAAACCTCTAGAGAACATGAACATTAAAAGCAGGACAGACGAAGAATTGGGTGATCTCACATACTACCTGTCTCAATATGACTTTACAGTAAAATATATATCTGGTACAGAAAATGTGGAAGCAGACTGTTTGAGCCGAAATCCAGTATTAGAATCAGAAGATAACAAAGACGAACTATTAAAAATAGTTAATTTAATACAAATAAAAGATATAGTTGCAGACCAAGAGAAAAATGAAATAATAAAAGAAAAGAAATCAAATCTTATACACAAAAATAGAATTTATTATAAAAAAATAAAGAAACATGAAAAGATTATCCTCACAGAAGAATTTAGTAAAAGACTCATAAAAAACGTGCATGAAGATTTATGCCATATTGGGATCAGACAATTGCAGAAAAAAATAAGTCCATTATATACAGCTAAAAACCTGACCAAAAACATCATAAATATTTGTAAAACATGTGAAATATGCATAAAAAATAAATCAAGATGTCAAGGAAAATTTGGATTAATGTCACAACTGGGTCCAGCAACAAAACCATTTGAGATTATGTCAATGGATACTATCGGTGGCTTTGGAGGCTCTAGGTCAACAAAAAAATACCTACACCTTTTAGTAGACCACTATACAAGATATGCATTTATTGCGACTTCAAAAACACAGAATGCAAGTGACTTTATAAAACTCACAAAGAATGTGCTAGAGACAGATGAGATTGGAATAATTCTGACAGATCAATATCCGGGCATAAATTCAAGAGAATTTAAGCAACATTTGCAAGAGAATAATATTAAACTAATTTTTACAGCTGTGAATACACCATTCTCGAACGGCTTGAACGAAAGATTAAATCAAACAGTAGTAAATAAAATAAGATGTAAAATAAATGAGAAAAATAATAAGAGAACATGGACAACAGTTGCAAGAGAATGTATACAGAAATATAATGAAACAGAACACTCCGTTACAGGTTTTGCACCAAAATATTTACTGGATGGTACAAATGTCAGTATTCTACCAAATGAATTAAAAACAACAGAAAAGGAAGACGGGTGGATTGCTGATAGAAGACTGGCACTAGAGAATACAATAAAATCCCACAAGTACAACAAGAAAATATTTGATAGAAATAGAAAAATGCAAGAGTTTAATATAGGAGACAGTGTATATGTAGAAAATGGAAATAGATTGAATAGAAAGAAATTAGACGAATTAAAAATAGGCCCTTTCAAGATAATAGAGAAAATATCGAACTCCATTTATAGGATTGACACTGGCAACAGAAAAACAGAATCAACTTTATTCCACATAACAAAATTACAACCTGTCACAACAGAAGCTGAAGAAGATGAAGTAGAAGAAAACGAATATGAAAATAAATTATAGGTACAGTGTATGGATATGTTGTTTAGGATTTTCGCTCTTAGGGGGGGAGATGTAATGAAATGACATTTCATTAAATAGGTTCTCCTTAGAGTTTATATGTTCTGTGATTAGGTTGTCTGTGGAAGTGAGCAGAGGACGCATCGGGCTGACACGTAATTCAATGGCGGATGATGTTCAGATTATTTTGTTAATTATTATTAAAAACTTGTAGAAAGATAAATGGAAGGTTATAATTGAGGAGGCGATATTAGTGAACTTTAAATGTCGTTTCTTTGTATTTTCAGGTGAGATATAAGTGTAATTCTCATATTTTGTTGTAATATTGTAAAAGTAAAAGTGTGCTAAATAAAACTTTGTATTTTCAGAGAAACAATTTGTGTTTATTAGCAAAAATCCTCAATAATATACCTATCTTATATATATTATATTCCATAGAATTTATTTTCACTTCGATTACAGTTTTTCATCTTCTAAGTTTGTCAGTGTTGTCTGCCATTCTGAAGGTTTCAACCATATAAACTTGTTTGAATTATACACAAACAAATGAAAACTATTTTTGCTCGATAGCGCAATATATTATGAGTCTAGTATATGATTATAATAAAATTCCTATGATTACAGTACGCACGGTCACACATTTCCAGTATAAGCTGACATCTCATTGTACGAAACTCCTATGCAATGCGAGGTCAGCTAAAACTGGAAATTTACAGCTTGACCAGTAGCCGTGTGTACCTTATTGAAAACTTTTATTGTTTTGAATATGTTCCACCCATGACACATCTATGTAATTGTTATGTATTATAGTTGGATACATATGTAATTTATGTAATTCATTTGGTAGGTGTATCTCGAAAAATGGCCAAGAAAATCCACCCTTAATTTTTAAAAAGCATTTGTTTCTGCCCTATAGGTGGTTGAAAAATTATGAAAAAAATGTGAAATGTAAATCAATTAAGTAGCTATCATGTCGTGTTGGTTTCATTTTAAAATCTATTGTAGTTTCGTAGAAAAAAAACATTCAAGTTTGAGGTTGCAACCCTTATTTTTCAAAAAGTAAAGAAGCTAGGGGTTTGATAATTGGCCCAAAATTTTTTTCAACAACTAGCAGCATAATTATGGCACCAATGTCAAAAAAGACGCCAGTGCAGATTTCATATGGAAACCCGGTGAGGCCCTTTAAATCACCTGTTAGCTGCAGTGTTACCACAGGAAAAAAATACTACAAACAACTTTACATTGGAAACTAATGTGTAACGTTTACTATTTAAAACCGTCACTTTATCCCAGAGTAAGCAAGATCAACGCATAAGTACATATTATAAAACAAAACTGTTGCTTTGGAGACTAATTCAACTTAAAATGTATTCTCTTAAAATATCCTCTTTTCTTCAGCCACATTGGTAACTATCAGTGTTTAAAAGCGTCTTGAAGTGTCGTTTGAGATGTTCGGAAATATGACTATAACCATACCTTATCTAACTTAATTAGTGATAAGGCCAAACAAGCGATTTTTTAATATCATCCCTTTTCCTACCTACAAGATTATTACAAGTACTACAAATATTTTTCAAAATACTTAAAAAAAAATAGGCATACTCACTTATCAACAACAACGACCGGTCCATTCTTATACTCCATCTGGCAGCCAGCAACATACTCAACCAGCGCAAACGAGTCCTTATACGGCTCTATCAGCCTGTCTATCGCCGTCTCCCTCTCACTTTCACTAGTCGCTTGTCTCACCCCCTTCACGTATTCATTATCATCGGGCCTGCCTTGAAGGTAATCAGTCGTATCACCATCCAACCACCGACTACACTTGATAAACTTTACACTAAGTTGGTAATCATCTTGTAGAGAATGCACGCTAACGTTTGTGACTTCTATAACTCTGTCTAAAGGTACATCGTCTGGTATTTTATCCACTTTTTCAAAGAAGTAGCATGGACGTCGTAATTCCGCTTCTTCTTCCACTGTTAACGCCGGCGCGACTGGAGGGGGAGGAGGGGCAGTATCTGGAGGAGACCCAGCAGTCCTGTTTCCCCAATCAGGAAATTTAAACTTAGTTGGAGAACTTAATTTAAAGTTTTTCAAAGACATTTTTGAGGGAGATCGGGGCGATTTGGGACCGTTTTTCTTTTCTGATAAGGAGGAGAATAGATCGCCGTTCGCTATTGATTTTCTTGCTGACAAGTCTCTGTTACCGGCGCTTAGTCGTTCTAATCTTAGTTCTGTTCTGTCGAATCGATAGGCTGGTTCTGAATCGGTGATAGGGGAACTGTTCTCTGGTATTAGTCGTTCGTCGTCTGCACAATCGCTACTCTCCTGCCGTCTATACCCGTTTGTCTCTGGTTCGACCGGGGATTCTACGGGTGTTTTTCTGTCGGCTTTCCGATGAGCTACGTACGTGTCTTTTGATACGAAACTCGCTCTGAAGTTGGCAACGAATAGCTCTTTCTCTTCTTCCGTTGGCCAGAAGATTTCACACTCCTGTCAAATAAATTAAGAAATAAACTGAGTTTAGAACGAAAATAAAAATGTTTGAGGTGAATTAATTTTTGTGATAAACTATTACGCAAGATAATATGTAACGAACCTGGCTGTATAAGATAAAATCTTCATTATTCGCTTAGTTTGTGCAAGTGGCTGCTTGGTTACGTTGACTTTAAAATGGCGAAGGAAAACTTAGTGATAGTGAGGAAAATTTTCAAATTTGCTCCCTTTTACAAAAAGTAGGCCTCACCCAGCAGTTGAAACATTCATCATCTGCCTAGACTTTCGTTGGGGTTGGCTTCCATTCTAACCAAATGTAGATGAATACCAGTATTTTACATGGCGTGACTATCGCGACATATCTGCCCTCCACAACCCAGTAACTAACTGGGTAACACCACTTGATAAGACTGGTTGTCAAACTTTGGGACTTCTGACCACCCACAACGACTGCGAGATTTAAGAATGCCAGCCCAAAAAAAAAACCCGTCGACCAACCGCGGCAAGCGTAGCTTGACCTGATTTATCGACTCGCGCGGCTGTTATCACAAGCCCATCTAGTTTACAAACATTATCTACTACAGGATAACCCGTGATACTTTCAATCATGTGTCTTACCGGATCATTAGTATCGGACAGCAACAACACAAGCTGGGCAGTATGGTCCCACAGTAGTCTCCATAGATCAGCGGCGGAGTCGGCAGGGTGCTGTGCCACCGCGTACTCGCGCACTCGCCGTCTGCCGCAAACCCACGACGCGTTCACGTATTCACTGCCTGGATACACAGATAGAAGTTGCGTTATAAATGTTATACTGATTGATTGAATTATCAACCCTATTCTAATCTAATATAGACAAAAAAAAACTGTCATCTAAAGATGAGGAGTCCTCGATTTGAGTAAGAAGGAAGTATGGGGAGTTTCTTGAAATTTAGTTTTATTCACATAAATACACATACATAATACACGAACGTGATTTAAAATCGGGAATATGCATTTCACGGTATTTTTTAAAAGTATAAGCCGCAGGCTTAGTATGACTCTATTTCTACGAAGAATAGACACAGCTCTTTCTATACAAAGTGACATATCGTTTCTCCTTTTTGACATTGCACTGTAGAAATCTTTCTACTACTGAGATGACGACTATTATAATAGAGTAGTGTGGAAGAAAAAGACATGTTGCGCTGACCCCAAATAAATTGGGATAAGGGGCTGTCCATTAATCACGTGAGGCTCGAAAGGGGGGGGGGGGGGGGTTCATAAAAAATTACGAAATATCACAAAGGGGGTGTAGTAATATATCACGTGTATTTATTTTTGGATAATACAATTAGATAATACCTATACCTGTATTTTAAAATATATAAAAACAAATAAGATTCTTTGTAGGTACAAAAAAATACACGTGATATGTGGGGGGGGGGGGGTACTCTGAAACCTCACCATGTATAACCAAGGGGGAGGGGAGGTTCAAAAATGACAAAAAAACATCACGTGATTAATGGACGGCCCCTAAGGGCCGTAAAAATCTTTCTGCAATCTGTCATTTTGTCCTTCCTTTCTAACGATCTTTATCAAGGTCCTTTTTTATGCAGACTATTTCACAAGATAGTTTTCTATCCCAAACTGTCAAAATCACACTGACAACTGACAATTGTATAGTGAAGACAGTTTTATTTTATCATTGTCTCGCTAAAGGCAGTAGAAAACTTTCTACTCGACGGCCACAAAATATATTAGTGTTCACGCAGGCAGCAAGATTTAGTGAAAGAAAATATATGTTAATACTAACCTTCAACCCCAGGTTTCGGTACAAGCATGACCCTTGCGGAGTCTGAAGGTAGGATACCACCCGGCCTGTTCTTATCCGCGTTGTGAGGCGCACGCGCACACACGCTCGCTTCCACGCACGATCGGGTTATCAGCTGTAACAAAGAGTGCAATTAAGTTTATATTCACGTTTAGGTTTGATGGAGTTTGTATACCTACATGGCAGTGTTTTAAGATTCGAGTAAAACTGTAAAGTCTGTCACTTAAAACGGTTCCGTTAGGGAGCAAAAATCATATTCATAGTGGTGTAAATAAATTTGTTCCAACCAAATAGCCTCTTTATTACAATACGGACGTTAGTGCATTTAGATGGCGATAGGATTGAAAAGCTTGGCAGTAGTAGACTGCCATTCACTTCCACAGAAGACGATAAACAGAACATAATTTTAAACTGCCATTTCATCATCAACGAACAGTTCAGAAGGGAAAAAACACAATTTTATTTGCGTTATATGTCGATACCTACCACGGAGCAAATACAAAGAGGAGATGTTGTAATTAGATTTTCCTAAGAAACAACGCGTGACATATTGCGGGGTGCGGGGTGTTAGATCCCGCACACTTCTTTATTTTCCATCAACCGGTTAATAGGAAAACTAGGTGCTCGTACCGTCAATTTTGCTTTTGTAGTTATTTATCTATCTCATACTAGATGTCACTACGTGCAGTATGCAACAGGGTCGTACTCAAAATTTGCGTACCAGGGAGTACTCTGTTTTTTACTCATCTTAATACGTATTTTTTTTTACGAAAAACAATAATTTTAGAATAAAAATATTTTTGATGCTTGACGAAAGAAGATAATCAGTGTGTCTCTTATTTTTAAATGACAAGCATTAAACATAAAAATTTGTTTTTCAAAACATCTAAATTTTACACACAAATAAAAAAAAAACACATTTTATATACAACTAATTGACATCAACAATAAAACAAAGAAAGCAAAAAGAACACACGAAATATAGCATTAAAAACATTAGAACCGGGAAGCACTGTCCGCTGCTCACAGTGCAATATGTATACATATCCAGTGGCAAAGCAGTGAAGAGACCCACCTGTCCGAGAACACGCTTATTATAATGTTGAGTTGGGACGAAGCCTATTTTTATGTCCAGCGTCTTTAATGTTTCACTTGCCATTTATGAGACAGCCGCGGAACATTTGGTAAAATAATTAGAATGTAATTACGGCCCTGTCTTTTTTATATTTATGTTTGTTTTTCATGGTTGACGATAGATGGCGGCCCGTTGACAAAATGATGTAAAAACCACGATAAAAACTACAAAAACAATATTTTGGCGATTGAAAGGTTTTTGGGAATAAATGTTGAATAAATTTCAGTACATATAATTATTAAAATATATTAATACTAAGCTCTACGTACCTAAATAATTTTAGTACCCATGTTACAAAGTGTCGCCATCTAATGTCGGGTAGAATTATATTTGGAAACACCGAAGTTATGACATGTTTCTAGAATATGTTTTTATAAATAACGTTTAAAATTACTTACAAATGAAATGTGATACTATTCATAGCATCAGAACGTCTATCCGAGTAGTTTTTACAAGATAAAACACAACACTTCATTCTTATTTTTGTCTAGCGCGAATATACTGAACTTTTACTTAGTTGTGCACAGGACGAACGCCAACAATACACTGACTAAGGCCACGCCTACTTGATGACGTCAGGACTTAGTTGAAAATCACAGTGCACAGTTGTTTAGGCCGACTCCTCTTTGTATTTGCTCCGTGATACTTACTTAGGCAGCATCTCTAAACTAATACGTGAAGCAAAAACTCTGTACCACTTTTTACGAAAATGGAGAATTACACGGATGGAGGAGTATGAAATTTGGCACAGTTAAAGTTAATATGGAGAAAGGCAGAAACCTATTTTTAATAATTTATGGTCGAATTTCGACCATTGGGTGACCACTACTTACATTATATCAAAAGTCAAATCCTTACTGTGATCTTACTCTCGAATATAATTCCAATAGATCGACATTGGATTTGTCAGTCAAACGTCAGTGATTGGCTGGACTCACTGAGTCTAGCCAATCCCTGACGTTTAACTCAACCAACTGATGTTTGACCAATGTCGATCTATTGGAATTATATTCGAGAGTAATCACCCTGAGTCCATCAAACATCAATGTTTCTTAATAATCATAGTTTTCATTAACCTCTAGAGCCCCAGCGGCACAAAGAAAACAAACGATTTTAAGACTTATCTTTACTACAAATACATTTCTAAATCGGTCGGGGTTTGGTGGCACAAATTTGTGCCGCTGGGGCTCTAGAAGTTAATTATGCAGGTATGCTTTATGTTCATCATCATCATCATCATCATTTCAGCCGTAAGACGTCCACTGCTGGACTTAGGCCTCCCCCAATTTGGGGGGCTTTGCCATAATCGCCACGCTTGGCAAGCAGGTTAGGATCGCAGTATGGTGGTCAAATGCATAGGGAACGCTACTACCCATTCTCTAGTGAGTCCCTTACGACACCCACGGGAAGAAATAGGATGGTGCTATTCTTTACGTCCGGCACCACACGGAATACGCTAATATAAATAACTACATAACTCCATTACTCATATTTTAAATAAATTATGCAGGTATGCTTTATGTTCACTCACCAGAAACTGTTTCTCTAGCAAGTTGACGGGCGGCGGACCTTGGTACGTGTGATGTCTGTTCGCTAACGATCTCATGCGTTCCAACAACGCATAGTTTTCTGCACGATTCGCCCTGGAAAAGATGTATATTGTTAATAGAAACGGTTTTATAGAGGTCAATTACAAGTTAACAAGGTATATGGGCAGAGAATAAATGAGTAGAAAAATATCATTATTATAACACTGCTTAGTGTAAGGTCTCGATTAGGGCATGTAGTGCCTTTATTTATAGAAAAAAATACAGGACGTGGGTAACGGCCATGCAGCCCTATCTATACATCTATACAAATAAATAACATTTTAGTGTCTGTTTGTAATTTCAAATTAACAGCTTTTCCATATTTTTTTTTTTTCAGGATGGGAAATCATCAAATGACTTCTCCCGCTCTGGGCGGAGTGGGAGGGCGTGTCAGACTTTTACTGATTAAAACCCACCCGTGTTCCATCAGTTGCCCATGTGCCAGGGTCACGGTATCTTTTTCGAACAATCACGCGACCCCGGCAGGCGCTTTTCCATAAATGCATATGAAAGTATTTACGGTACTTCCATCAAATTTTTTTTTTTTGCCTGGCTTTTTATTTGTTCCGGCTAATCTTCGAAACGGCTGGACCGATTTCGACGGGAAATGCACTGGCAGATAGCTGATATTATAATGAGTAACACAGTCTATTGTAATATATATTTTGTCTGGGTAGTACGTCTCGTGTGATAATTTCTGAACCTTACGCGGGTGAAGCCGCGGGCACAGCTAGTTTGTAATAAAAAAATATTTTCTTATGGTTAAAACTATCGAGCCAGTTATGTAATAAGAACGTAAGACATACACAAAATTGGCAACATAGTCTGCTATTAAATTGATAGTTTTGTTTTATGAGCACAGTCAATAAAATTTGAAGTTCATAAATTATTGTAAAGTTTAAACCTGGACCTGAAGGTAAACTATGTTTTGTAATAAGACTAATGGATTTTTAGAAACAAATAGTTTGCAGAGCGTCGTCTCTTTCAATCATGTAACTTTACGTCATTTTAACCTGACTATGCCACAGCAAGACAGAGTTGTGTTTTTCACGTGTTACTATGTATTCTTTACAAGCTGTAGTTTTTCTAACACGTAAATTAACATTTATTAAAACAGAACTCACCTCCTCATCTCCTCCTTCTCCAACTCACTCATATTATTATACGCCTGCATCTTCTTGCTATACGTATCAGTAGACCGTGGCGCTAAGTCGTAGACTCCTTCACTCTCTTCACCATTCACCATTGCTTCCTTCGGCTCATCAGTTTCTTCCGAATCTTTAACCGACTTCGACTGCTCACTATTCAAATCATCCGTCTTTATCGACATTTGACTACCATTTTCCAGGACTTCCTTTTCACTGGGATTCTGACTAGACTTGATACTTGATGTTTCACCGTTTTCAACGCCATTAGACAAGTCATTATTGCTCTTATTCTTGGATGGATTAAGGTCTAAAACTGCTAGTTCTTCGTCGGAGATTGGTTCTAGGAGTTTGGCGAGGTATTGTCGGGCTTTAGGGAATTCTACTTCGGTGTCTCCGGATCGTACGTGCTCGAGTAAGGCGTCGTGTACGAAGACATACTGTTCTTCTGTTTGGACGAGGTGGTTGCGTTGAGTTCGGGCGCGGCAGAGGAAGCCGAGTGGGGATAGTGTGCCGGTTAGTTTGAGTTGGTTGAGTTGAGCGTCCAGGACTATGTATGTGCCTGTACGGCCGACGCCCGCACTGTAAACGAAGAGTTGGTTGCAGATTATGGTAAATGATATGATAAAATTTGGTACATATTGTCGTATGTCGTGAGTTGATGTCACTCTTGTACTTCATAATAGTGAAATGGGATTCTTAATAGAGATAGAGCTAATATCTAAGAGTACAGGAACAATAGAACCCTGTTTGTAAGCCCACGTTCGCACGGCAGTAAGAATATCTCGGAGCGTTGAGCCGAGTACAAAGTGCATCCCAAAGCGATGCAAAAGCACACTATTGAATTTTCATCTCTCAACGCCTAGCAGAGCGTGGTAAATCCAGTGCGCGATGAAATTGTGCCGCGATATTTTTACGTGCGAAAGATAGATAAGCTTAGTCTTCTCAAAGGAGAGATATAAGAATTAAGAGTTGCCTGTCTCAATAAATCAGTGATACTCAATTAAAAATAAAATGTACGAAATAAACTCGCTGTAAAAATACTATTCAGCATTTGCAATTATCTGAGTGTCATCATCATCTGCCTAGCCTTTTCCCAACTATATTGGGGTCAGCTTCCAGTCTAACCGGATGCAGCTGAGTACCAGTCATTCACATGGAGCGACTGCCTATCTGACCTCATCAACCCAGTCACTGGATAATACGATACCCCTTGATAGGACTGGTTGTCAGACTTTCGGGCTTCTGACGTCCCGTAAAGACTGTCAAAGATCCACAACTGTCAGGCGGGACCAACGGCTTGACGTGCTATGCGAGAGTGGAGTTTTCCTGCCAGGGTCGCGAGATCTGTTCGAAAGAGTTACCGTGGCCCTGGCATATGGGCAACTGAAAGAACATGGGTGGGTTTTAGTCAGTAAAAGTCTGACACGCCCTTCCGCTCCACCCTAGAGGAGACGTCATTTAATGATTTCCCACTCACAAAAAAAGAAACAACGGAAAGTCTTTCAATTATCTGACAGTATTGGAGTGAATGACAGGCTAACAGACATACCTGCAATGCACCAACACAGTAGAAGGATGTTTCCCAGCCGCCTTTACAAACGGCAGCACGGCAAGTGGGTGTCTTGGCGTGCCATGGTCGGGCCACACTGTGTAATGGTACTGTACCACGGTGCGACCTTCACTGCTGGTGCCCGTACTGTCACCACTGCTTGCTGGTGAACTTCCCTGGAGAAAGAAAATTTTACTTTTTGAATTTCAAATGTATGTCAGCTGTTTTCGGAGTACTGCGAAAGATATGTAGACTTTAAGGCGGTTTGCAGTAGGAGTTGACTGGTAGTATACAGGATAAGTTTTTAACCAGTGCGCAAATTTTAACAAATTAAGCTTAAACGAGTTATAATAACCATGCAATTTTTATTTTGATATACCTTAGTACAAAAAATTTAAGTTATCGTTTACGAAAGATGTTTATTTTGGAACTGGTTTTTATGGTAACTTGCGCGCAGCGGCGGCGAAGGTTAACGACCGAGCGTAGCTAAAGTAGGTATTTGCCAGCTGTTCGATCGGTCAAAATTCTAAGAAGATCAAAGTACCTACGCCGGCGCGGCGGCGAAGGTGAACGACCGAGCATAGCTACGAGTAGGTACTTGGCTGGTAGGTATCAGCTATTCGGTCGGTCAAACTTCTATTTTTACCTATTCCTATTTTCGATATCATATTACGAAATATGTAGGGTGTCCACAGTTTACTGATTTAAGGTCGGATAAAATTAAAAAATAAGTATTGAAAAAATAGTTGAAATGTGTTCTATTACTGATACTGATGCACCACAAAAAAAAATGCGCACTGGTTAAAAAAAGTTCCTGTATTTTATGATATTGCCAGTCTTGTCTGGCACCAATAATCCAAACTCTAACTAATTGATTGATCGGTAAAACTCATAGTCGGACCATCACTTACATTTAGTTTGTTTGAAACAATACTTTTTTAAATAATGATGTTAGTTTTTATTTTATATTTCCAAAACACTAATAAGCATTAATACTGTCAGTATTTTCATTTTGTGTCGTATTGTAGTCTCCACATTGTATAAGACTGCGTCTGTGTGCGTGCGCAGGTTCCCGACCGTGCATTTTCATAACAATGGGTCGACCATTATCTAGCAGGAAGCTCACTTAATGGTAAGTAATCACCATTGGCTTAATCTAAGACGTATTACCTGTACGTTGTCCGCCTAAGAGGCACGATAGTCTCCGAATTCGGCCAAGCTGCCGGTAGTGTTGTAAAAAGACATGATTCAATTATGCAAGCCTCAGTGTGCTCAAAAGGCGCGGTGTCTAGAGTCAAGCCGAGCTCGAGTCATTTAACAGCCACTTGAATCTTAAAAAGGAATGGAGTCTTAAAAAGGACTCTGTGTCTTCTGAGCAAACCGAGTCTTGCATAATTGAGTCGAGTCTTTAAAATAACGATTCGAAGACTCGATTCCTTTGCAACACTAGCTGCCGGCCCCACCCGCCGGCCAGTACATGTCGCCCGTGCGCTGTACAACACTCACCTCGCTGCAGTCAGGGCGCAGGTTGCGCACGCGCATGTGTCGCACGGTGTAGGCGGCGCGCACGTCCTCGTGCAGCAGCGTGACGCGCACGCCGCCGAACTCCGCCGAGCTGCCGGCCCCGCCCGCCGGCCAGTACATGTCGCATTTGCGCTGTAAGAAACGTGATACTTATGACTTCAATTCATCAATAAAATAAAGGCACATAGCCAAAAACATAGGAAAGAAAACGCTTTCGTCCTAAGATATAAAGAAGTAAGTAGTAAACAAGGCAGTCCGAGAAATTAAAACGTTCTTAAGTGTTTTGCAGTTTGCAGGACAGTGTCAAGTTGTATGTTGATTGAAATATGATTCGCAGAACCCGTCATAATACTCATACAAACATCCGAACGTGATTATGGCGTTATAACTTTTTTTGTCAAAAACAACTCTTTCATATAAATAACAAACAAGACATGACCAATAATTGAGCCCTGTGGGACTCCCATTGTTACTATAATCTAGAGGATATTTTTTCATTAACTTCAACACTCTGAATTCTTTTACTCATATGTGAAATAAGAAGATCCAGAGCGGTGTTCCGGATCCCGTAGTGGCGAAGTTTCCTGATTATAGTTCCATGAACAACTCAACCGAATGCCTTGGATAAATCACAAAATATGGCCTAATTTGCACACCGGTGTTAGTAGTTGAACGACCCCTAGTAAAACTGAACTGTTTGCTATGTAATAATGTATTTTTATTAATTAAAAATTCTTTGCAATTGGTCTAAAATTGATTTCCTAAAAAATTTACTCAAGGTTAGTAGTAGTACTAAGTAGATCTATAATTATTTTTAGTGGGATCTGATGTATTACCCGACTATTATTTTACTATTCTTCCTAAGGTCAGGAAACTCCCCACAGTCGATACAATTATTAAAGATAAGAGCTAAAGTAGTTGCTACAATGTCAATAATAGACTTAGCAACTTCTAGAGAACACGTAGTTTTTTTTTTTTTTCTTTTTTGTGAAGAATGTACGAATATTTGTAGTGGTCGACAGGAATATATTGTATAAATGAGAAGCTGACAGATGTAAAAGGCCGATGGCAATTGTCATTTTGATCTAGCAAATAAAAAATCACACATACCCGACCCCGCTCCACAAGGTTGGTGATCATAACGACGGTGTGCACTCGGTGTTGCCAGATCATGCGCCAGAAAGCGTCCAGTGTGGCCGGCGTGGGCCCCTGTGTCGCGATGTACCGTCGACGCCATACTAGCCATTCTAGTTTCACTCGGGTTGGGACACCATCTGAGACAAATGAAAAAAGGAGTTGATAAAATGATCACAACGATGAGCGTTTGCTCAATATGTATAAAAACTTTTTTTTAAGGAAGACGGTTGTTATTTTTTTGTAAAAAGTTTTTATTTTTAACTCTTTTGTTATGGTATATACCCCGCACTAATCTAATCGCGTTATTCGTTCATTTGTCGCGCAAATACTTAATACAAATTTAAGACTTATATGGTTTTCACATGGACCCCATTGTCCGAATGGAACCAAATTAAAATGGGATCATTCGGGAAGCACCAGCTTTCAAATAAAGAATCATAAAAATCGGTTCACCCAGTCAAAAGTTATGAGCTAACAAACAGAAAAAATACAGACAAATTGATAACCTCCTCCTTTTTTTGAAGTTGGTTAAAAAAGTGATTCCATCATTTCAGCCGAAAGACGTCCACTGCTGGACATAGGCTTCCCCCAAAGTGGGGGGTAGGTAATCGTTAGGACGGGCTCGTGTCCACAACTCCACGTCAGAGCACGTATTTTACTAAAATGTGAGAAGGTTTGCCATAATCGCCACGCTTAGCAGGCGGATTGGCGATCGCAGTATGGTGTAAAACGCATATGGTGTAAAGTGTAGAGAACGCTGCTGCCCATTCTCTAGTAAGTTCCTTAGTCGCCTCTTACAACACCCACGGGAAGAAATGGGCTGGTGATATTACGAAAAGTGATTTAGTATAAACATAATCAGCCCATAACATTCTCTCCGTGAGGAGATGGTCGTAGTCCACGACAATGGACCAGTGTAGGTTGGTCGCTCTTAGAATTTTTACTTGAGCTTGTAAGACATGCTGGTTTCCTCTCGACATTTTCCTTCAATGTTTTTATAGTACGTTGGTATACGTAAAGTTGGCGCAATGGTGGCCTTGTGGTAACAGCCCTGACTTACAAATTGTAGGTTCAAACCAAGGCAGGCGCTTTGTACGAGGCGGCGGCCGACATAATGACACGCGGGGTTGCGATAATCGTCGATAGGATCCGGCAATTGGGACTCGAGGTGGCCTTGCACAAGTCCGAGGCCATGGGTTTTCATGGTCCTCGGAACGCGCCACCTGCGGGTTCCCAACTAACGGTAGGAGGGGTTCACATCGGCGTCGAGTCGACGATGAAGTACTTGGGACTTGTCCTCGACAGCCGGTGGAACTTCGTCGAACATTTCCGACGTTTGGCTCCCAGACTGGAGCGGGCTGGGGCTGCCTTAAAGCGGCTCCTGCCCAATCTGGGGGGTCCAAACGCCTCCTGCCGGAGGCTCTACACGGGGGTAGTGCGGTCCATGGCCCTCTACGGGGCACCGGTGTGGGCGCCCTCATTGAGGCTGCGCCCAGCGCGCCGGTTGAGTGCGGCCCAGAGGGTCATGGCTATCCGGTTAATCCGAGGATACCGCACGATCTCGTGCGAGGCGGCGAGCCTCCTTGCCGGAGTGCCGCCATGGGATCTGGAGGCAAAGGTCCTCGCGCACATGTGGGAGTGGCGCGAGGAGGCTAAACGCCGGGGCGAAACTCCGCTGCCGCGACAAATCGCGGCACGGCGGACAGAGCTCCGGTGTGATCTCATGGCGACATGGCGGGTACGATTGTCGCAACCCAGCGCAGGGCACGCCACAATTGCGGCGGTAAGTCTTGATTGAGGAGTGGATAGAGAGGCGCCACGGCGTCCTCACCTTCCGCCTGACGCAGGTTCTCACCGGGCATGGGTGCTTCGGTGGGTTCCTGTTCAGGATAAAGCGGGAGGATACGCCCGGGTGTTTCCATTGTGAGGATCGTCTGGAGGACACGGTGGAGCATACGGTGGAGGTGTGCACTGCCTGGGCGGAGCACCGCCGTGTCCTCGTGGAGGCGATCGGCGGCGGCGACCTCTCGCGTCCGGCCCTGGTGCGAGCCATGGTACGGAGCGAGAGGGAATGGGAAGCCGTCACCTCCTTCTGCGAAGCAGTAATGCTTGCGAAGGAGGAGGCGGGGCGCGTGAGGGAGTGGCAGACACTGCGCCCTCACGTCCCTAGCCGCCGCAGGAGGAGACGCCCCGGGCGTCGGGAGTCGATAGCGGACTCCCGGCCACCGTAGGCGCGAGCTTGCGGGCGCCGAGCAATGGGTAGCTCGCTGCCCGGTAAGGACCAGGCTCGGGTCGACGGCGCATAGTGTTCCACGCGCGCCTCAAAGAGATGTCAGCAGCAGTGAAGGGGTCTACTAGGTTCTATGCCTGCCGGGGTCGCGTGATTGTTCGAAAGAGATACCGTGACCCTGGCACATGGGCAACTGATGGAACACGGGTGGGTTTTAGTCAGTAAAAGTCTGATACGCCCTCCCGCTCCGCCCAGAGCGGGAGAAGTCATTTGATGACTTCCCATCCTGAAAAAAAAAAAAAAGAAAAAAAAAAAAAAAAAAAAAAAAGGCAGGCGCTTTACTTTGTGTTAATTATTTCATCGCCACTGTTCTCAAAACAGTGAAGGAACACCGTGACGAAAATGGCATGTCCTAAAGCCAAAATTCGAAGACTTCGGGAACGCGTGGTGGATTACGGCCCAAAGAGAGGAGGCCTGTGTCCCAGCAGTGGGAACATTAAAGGCTGATTATGCTGAACTTAAAGGTTTTTCTCATCATCCAACGAGGAATTTAATGGTTTTTGTGCCTAGTTTATTAGCAAATTCATCTGTTTTGAGTAGAAACTCACCGATATCAACATACACGTCGTCCAGCTCCGAGTCAGAGTCACTCCTGTCGCTGTCCGAGTCAGAGTTTTGCTCATCCGACTCCACGATACCAGAGAACTCTATGTTGAGGAATGCTGACTCTATACCTTCGGCTAGGTTGGGAGGCGGCTTTGTTGGTTTTACTGATGATTGTCTGTGGAGAAATGAAGATTATTAAGAAGAGAAGAGAATTTCTGATGATATTTTAATTCTAAAAGTTGGTTGGACCGTAGTTGGTCTTCCGATAGTCTGGAAAAGGTCAAGCATTAATGAAGGGATTTGAGCTAATTCATCACAGTTTATTTTTTTTAATATATATCGTAAGCCCTAGGTAAAATAAACATACATATTTGGCTATACAAAAGCTATATATAGCTATATATTGTGCTATTACAAAAGTAATCAGAAGTGGGATTGTCACTTCGATGCATTTGTTTGAAATGCCAAAGATCTGAAACACAATTGAAACTTGACTCGGCTTACCGGTGAGGTCTGTTCCTGCGGTCCAGCTTCCTGCGTATCCTGGCGACGTGGTGCGGCTGCAGCGCGGGCAGCATGCCGTCGATGAAGTTGGCGTTGACGTAGTCGCACGCCGAGCCGCGCCCCGCGCCCACGCAGCCCGCCGCGCCGCACCGCCCGCCCGCCGACACGCACACGCGCGAGTGGTCGTCTACACAACAACAGTTCAATCAATCAACATACTGAGATATCACCGTACCACGTATTACCGTAATCATTATTTATCTTTGATCATTATTTTTATATATTATAGAAGTTATCTAAGTAAGGCTACATAATTAACAAATGCTTCCTCTCTCCTAACTCACTTATTTTGCTGTGCCCGACAGGGTCCATATGATCTAATTATAAGTTTACCACCTAAGAACACATGTGGAATGCAATAAAAGTATTGAGTATATTTTTCTTCTTCGCGTGTCAATCTTTATAGATTCAAAATTGGGGTTCAAAATTAAATTAACGTGCATTTTTTTACATTCACGTTGGGTATCGATATGGATAACTAATGAAAAAACAAACAAAATATTTTTTCATCATTCCAACTTTGTTCAAAACTTTAAATCACACTAACATTATACTTATAGTTTAAATTGGTTTATACGTTTATATGTTAAAATATTTATTCATCAAATTTATTGCACCTACCACTGTATATTTCTGCATCACCCTAAGGTTGACTGGTAGAAAAATGCCTATGGCATTAAGTCCGCCTCTGTACATTTTTTTTTTGTGTGCGTAAAGTATTAAATAAATAAATAAACATTAACGCAACCAAACGACTGCAGCCTTCAGAAGGTCATCGGTCCACCTTGTGGGAAGCCTTCCAACTCTATGTCTTCCGGTTCGCAAAGACGTAAAGTTGAAGTTGGGATATTACTTACCCAAAAAATGAAGCCTTGACTGAAGTTAGGAAGCTTCTGGTTATGGCATTGTATTGTAAGATCAAAAATATGTAAAGTATCAAAATCACTTACATGCAGTAATATTCAGGTATCGATTCTTCAGTCTGTTCTCAGGCCTATGACTGTGGTGACTGGAGTGGCCCAAGGCGGCAGATTTTGCTACTACGATCTCGTACTCTTTGCTAAAAAAAGGGGGAAAACATGAGTATTATTTTCAAAATTCAGCAATCTTATCAATTGTATCCAATTCTCCGATAGAACAGAGATTCATAACGTAATCAAAGCGTCTTGGCCACAGAACAAAGAATACAGAGAAGTGCCACTACACTGGCTAAGCACGGGAACCAGTGTCGCCAAACTCACACATTTGCATATCAAATTCTCCATTACACACATAAAAAACAGTGATATGATTGGCTACAAATTACAAACGCAACTTTTACAAATCAAATTCTTATTGCTTTCAAAAATTGTGTCTTATTGCAACGAATGAAAGTTGTTATTATTTGACATGACACAAACAATAAAGACGTTTTTCGTCTAAAAACTTTAAATAGACAAGTTTACAACGAGTTCAGCAACTCAACGCTAGATGGGGCTGTAACCAATTCATTCTATTCAGAACGCTAGCTCGTTTGAAATAGATGTCATATTCATATGCACTTGTAATCTCTTGTGGTGAGTACAAAAAAAAAGTTAGAGATGTAGACATATATCGATATATTAATATTGATGTTACGTAATTTATTCGGGTGAGCAATGTAGTAATTTGTTAACATCATACAAATTCTTAATAACGAAAAAGATTGATTATCGTTAAAATATCAATGTTAAAGAGATATTTGTATGTTTGTATGTAGGGGGGTAATATTATTTTCATAAAATTAAGTACGCGGGCGAAGCTGCTGGCAGAAGCTAACGATAAACCAAACGATAACAGATGGTGCTAAAAATATTTTTATTTTTTCAGGATGGGAAATCATCAAATGACTTCTCCCGCTCTGGGCGAAGCGGGAGGGCGTGTCAGACTTTTACTAACTAAAACCCACCCGTGTTCCTTCAGTTGCCCATGTGCCAGGGTAACGGTGTCTCTTTCGAACAATCTCGCGACCCTGGCAGGAAATTTATTTTGGGATTTGAACCCGGGGTTAGTCGCTGTTGAGGATAATTTTACCAATGCACGAGACCGCTAGACCAATCGAACTATGGAGGCTCGCCTTACCTGAATCCAATATCGCCGTCAGCATGCAAGGCCGCTACGTGTGCGGGGAAGCTGGTGGCAGCCACAGCGGGCTGCTGTCGGCCCGCCATGCGCGGAGGGCGCGAGGGCCCGCACGCGTCGCCCGCGCCTCCCGCCGCGCCCTCCGCGCCCTCTGCTGCGCCAGCCGCGCACGACACTAACGGCGAGCAGTTAACCACTGCCACACGGAAAACAGTTAATTTATAGATTTAAAACGAACCAAGAAATTTATCTTTGAAACAGTGGCGTGCATTGCATATAGGCATATAAGCAGTGCCTACCTCGAAAATAATTGTTCAAAAAAAATATAATTGAAAAAAAAAACCATGAAGTGCTTGATACCTCAAAAAGCACCCAACGCTTTTTTTATTATTATCAAATTTTTTATTTGGTTTTCTAAGGAAACGTGTTTTTTAGTTTTTTAAACTATTATTTATTTGCTATTTTTCAGTTTGTCTAGCTGTTTTTTTTTGCTATCCTGGTAACCCTGTCAAGGATAATGGCACAAATTGATGAAATTACTTTATTTCATTGGTCCTGGATAAGTCTACAAAGTTTAAATAAAATGTGACCGTTTCAAGTGGGTCAAAATCAAGTCCAAAGGAGTCGGTTACAAACAAAGTTACATACTTACAAACAAACATACAGATGAAGCTAATAAAAGCGTGTTAAAAATCACTAGAAGTCTGTCAATTAGTTTTTAATATGTGTCCTGAAACTATTAAGGAACTAACTAAATTATCATACCTTAAAGAAACCCGCGTTTGTCTGCCTAGACAAGAACAGGCGGCCTAGTGTCTACCTATACAGAAAAGCAATGCACGCCACTGCTTTGAAGCCACATAATGTTACTTACATATTATTTTCCCTAGTAACTAGGACACATATTCATTTTATTTTATTAGTCATGACCTCAACAAATAATCATATTGCTGTCATTATAAAAAATCCTGCATCGCGCAAGAAGAGTTTACCGCGCAACCATACACAGCAACCGTCTGGTCGAAGAATCTTCACTCTTCTGTGGAGGATGGGCAAACTTTACACTCTATTCCCCAAACCTCCTAAACTACTATTCCAACTCCACTACATCCATGTTTCAAAATTCTGTAGCAAATATAACATTAATGACGACAAGTTACTCACCAGGTTTTTTGTATGAGTTGAGAGGCGCCCTCGCCGCTCTTTCGCCACCTTCCTCCAAGTAGTTGTACGCAGCACTGATGCATTTACTCAGACGAGCTCTACACCTGTGAAATAATATAGATATCAGCATTATTATGAATATTGTTACACATTTATACAGTACACTACAGTATATATTCAGGAAATAAAGGAAGAGTTAATTGTGCACTAAACAATTCGTCCGCATGGCTTTCAATGGGTGAAGGCTGGCAGAGGATGGATGTAGACTAGTATTAACACACATATATAGTATTAACACCACATATTTTTAGAAGTCATACTGTGATGATTAGTCGGATTTCCAAGGTAAATGAACCATAGTCACCACGACCATCGAAAATGTTCCTCAATATATTATTTTAAGAATCTTTCAGGTAACGGCTACGAAAGCAACGCCCTAACAAGCTGCTTGCAAACGGCTGCGCTCTTCGGCATCGCAGGCCAATTCTGTGGTCGCTTTTTTCTTGCTTTAAAGGTTGATGTTTAAGAGCGATAGAAAGGGGTTTAAAATCCAGGAGAATATGTACGGGTCAGTCATAACATAGACAGCATATTTACTCACCTCCAGTACAACACAGCGACTGCCACGACAAAGATCAGCAGCGGACAGACGGCCAGAAGCGCGGCGTTACTGACACCACGCGCCGCGACCGGCGCGTCTCCTGGAGACATCGCCTCCGAGTGGGCGACACACCATTCACTTGATACCTCCTGAGACAGAAAATTGACGTTAATGTCAGTGTCAGAAACCTTTTTTTTTTGGGTGGGAAATCATCAAATGACTTCTCCCGCTCTGGGTGGAGCGAAGGGCGTATCAGACTTTTACTGACTAAAACCCACCCTTGTTCCTTCAGTTGCCCATATGCCAGGGCCTCCGTAACTCTTTCGAACAAATCTCGCGATCCTGGCAGGAGTGTCAGAACCCTAAATCGGTAGAAATAAATTGCAAGACGTTACAAACAGCACGATACTGTAAAATCCACACTTTTAGACGTCATTAAAAAGCTCGTGAAATGATAAATACTGAGCATCGGTCGATCTATGCGGTTTGTGCAGACATTGCGTAAGTTAGATGTAAAATTACTCTATCACATTTTTTTATGTAAATTATACTATCTAGTCTAACATCTATGACGGTAGAACATGTACCATTGACAGGAGGAAGAAATAACAACTAAAAAACGAAAACCACAATATTTGAAATCAAATAAAGCGGAAAATGGAAGAGGAAAACGTTTTGCGCCGACCCTAAATAGTTTAAGACAAGGACGGACAGAAGACAAATAAAATGTCGTTATATTAAAGTAATAACTCTAAATACTCGCCTCTGGTTTGGATTCGTCACCGTTAATAAACGATTTTTCCCTGGCAACAGACTGAGTGACTGCGTACACTTTTACTTCGTATCTTGTCATGTTCCACAGGTCCACTTCCTGAAATTATAAACAGAATGTAAATAAATGTGTCATACTTGTATTAAAATGGTCAATATGAAACGCAGTTAAGGTAGTACCACACCCAATCTATTTAATAAACATCTTAAAGTCATTCATTCATTCATTCACCGACAGACATCGCACAGCCTAAACCTTAACTCATTCATTCACTGACCGAGAAAGTAAAGCCTAAGCCGCTAGGTCATAAGCATGAAATGTTGTACAAAAATTCTGTGTATACCGAAAGTTAGCACTAAGAATGGATTTTTGAAATATCCTTCCCCTGAGTGGTTTAAATAGGGGATGAAAATTTATGTGAATATCTGTCATTTTTTGCCGATGGGGAATCCCATCAGACACACAAATTATATCTAGATGAAAGTGTCCTACTTGGTTTAAAATGATCAATATAAAACGCAACACCGAATTGAAATCTTTATTTTTATTGAAAGGGCGTGCTTGAGAGTCTACTGTCCAAGTTCATCAACGGCCCATCCGAAAGTAGTTGATCCGTCAAAACAAGTGCAAAATTCTACACTTCAGGAGTAGGGACAGCTGTCAAATCGTATTGTCATTCGTTCTTAGTTTAGGCCCCGACCAAATCTTATATACGGAGTAGAAACCGCCCGTAAATTCAGCCGAAACTACGAATTTCGTGCTTAGGTAGTAGACCCCCAACTCTTTGAAAAAACATTATCTCTTTTCAACAATCGGTCTCAACCACTCTATAAATGTTACTGTTAGCCTGTACCATCCCACTGCTGGGCAAAGACTTCCATATAAATATACGCTTTATATATGAAATCAGTTTATAAAGCATTTAGAATTATGAGTATAAAATAAATTACCTTGAATAAGTGCGTAGACCCTCACCGTGATTTATGAAAACACAACTGAGCGCTTTTGTATGCTTTAATAGCTCTATTTGTATATATTATTCAAGTTTCCTTATATTCATATCGGTCCTATGTATATTTCAATTTCCTTATTTTCGAACGTTTTTAGATCATAATTGTAATTGCGTTGTACTTTATCTTAAACTAACTTCTGCCCGCGACTTCGTCCGCGTCAAATTTTTGCTCCCCTGACCCTTCCTGTCGCATCGATTTGCCTGCTAGTTTTCGTCCATTTTTCGTTGCTGCTCGCTCCTTTTGAGATATAGTGAGTCAACCTTAAAAGATAGACATATGCTCTCGCGGACTTTTTTTTAGAACATTTTAAAAGGAAAAATTCCGTCGTACATGATTTTTGCGTTACTTTAACCGTTTACGCAGCGCACGCAACGGAAACTCTCAAAAAGGAATAAATTTTCCCCGTTTTTGCAACATTTTTCATTACTGCTCCGCTTCTCTTAGTTGTAGCGTGATGTTATATAGCCTATAGCCTCCCTCAATAAATAGGCTACTCAACACAAAAAGAATTTTTCAATTCGGACCAGTAGTTCCTGAGATTAGCGCGTTCAATCAAACAAACAAACTCTTCAGCTTTATAATATTAGTATAGATGTGTGCTTCAAATTTTTCAGAGGATGAGCTAAGGCAGCCCGCGATATTCAATTTTTCTAGCCTTTTTTCGCAATCTGCATATCAATAAGGTTGATTGATTGGTAGAATATGGCATTAAGTCCGCCTCTATACATATGTGTGCTTAAAGCATTCAATAAATAAACCAGGCTCAGTGTCAAGCTGATGACCAAAATATAATTGGCGACTGTTACACGTATGTATATCCAAAATTATAATTATTGAAATCATCAATACAACCCTCTTAGTTCATTTAATTGAATCACTTTTTGAAATAGTTATTCAATGGAATTCTGTGAATTTATCATATTTTGTTAAACCAGCCTGACAACAATGGCCTGTAAATTGCAAAGGACGTAGCGAAAAAAACAGTGTAACCCGGACACTTGTCCAATTTCAAGACATTCTCTCGCTCATTCAAAATAATATGGATAACACTTACGATCGGTATGGTAGTTTCAATATCATTCTTATTGGTGGGTAGTGTGAGTCTCGTTCGAGGCTGCTGCTCGGGAATCTTCCTCAGGGTCACCACATACTGGTCTAAAGAGTTGTTGTACTCCAAAGGTTGGCGCCATTGGAGGTATAGAGTACCTGCGAATTATACAACATTGATTTAATCATCATCATCGTCATTCCAGCCGAAAGACGTCCAATGCTGGACATAGGCCTCCCCAATGTGGGGTAGATAATAGTTAGAACCAGCTGGTGTCCGCAACTCCACGTCAGAGCGCGTATTTTGCGTAAATGTGGGGAGGTTTGCCATAATCACCACGCTTGGCAGCTAGGTAGGCGATCGCAGTATGGTGGTAAAATGCATAGAGAACGCTGCTACGCATTCTCTAGTAAGTCCCTTAGTCGCCTCTTACGACTCTGCGTCCGGCACCACACAGAACATGGGACAATAATAGGCTACAATATTAATATATATTTCAACCACTCACGTTTAGTCTGATCACAAGTCAAATTCAGTATAATCGGCGAGGACGGCGGGCTGACGTCGGTCAACACGTATAGGGGGTCCGACTTGGGCCCCAGTCGGTCCAACAAATCGGATGACTTTACGCCATCTAGGGAAATGCTGTAGAAGGCACGCACCCAGATCTTGTAGGGAGTGAAGGGCTCTGGAATGAGATAAAAATCGTTTATATTTACTGTCATAAAATAATATTACTGATTGAAATATTGTAATTAAGAACGCATTATTGAGTGTAGAAACAAAATAATACATCGTCATCTGCCTAGCGTTTACCAACTATATTGGGTTACAACTATATCCGTATTTTACAAGGAGCGAACTGCCTCTCTGAACTCTGAGTTACTGGGTAATAAGATACCCCGTAGTAAGACTGGTTGTCACAATTTCGGGCTTCTGATGAGCTGTAACGACTGTCAAAGATCAACAAATGACAGACAGGACCAACGGCAAGGTATGTAAATATTGTCGCCCATCGACGGACGAACCGCGGCAAGCATAACCGTGCGGCTGTTATTACTTAACCATAAGCCCCTATTATTAATAAAATAATAAATGACGTGTAATTTTAACACTCCATCATATTGGAAATGGTACAATACCATTTTGGGTAGATTATAATATACGAGATTTAATTCTGAACTGTGAATAATACGTGAAATGACAGTGCATAAAATTTATATATTATTATGTATTTTGTGCTGTTGAAGACTAAGTACTTTTCCGCCCCAAAATTATTTCCATAATATATTTTTTTCTACTAAACTACTAAGCTACCATTTTTTTTCAATTCCAACCATGTTTTTAAATTCCTACCATTTTTTATTCATTTCTACCATTTCTAACCGTGACCTATCCAAAGACATCAAAATGCGGTAACTAATCTAGACAATTAAGACAGACTAAAGGTATTATGTAGCCTAATTGGATGAGCGTCTATGTCTCAAACATACTTCCTCAGTGGAAGGTCGAGGTCTTAATTGATTGAGCCAACTTGTTAATTAATAAACTTTACGACTTTTAAATTAACACCTCCATGCACTTAAAAGAATACAGCCCCACAAATTAGAGATAAAAAAAATAAGGACATTTCGTGCTGACAACTGACATGTTTAGTTTGAATAAGGTATTGCTCTTGCACAACCAACTTGAACCATGGAAAAACATACTCCTCCAGACCGTATTTCGGCCACGGCGGTCAATCTCAATGAGGACTAGCCATCGGCGCGGGAGATATTATAGTGCACAAGTGTGTGCGCAGACACAGGAGTACTCACTCTTCCCTCACTCTCATAGTCCAGTGGGACGGCAATCCGACACGACCGGAGAGAGATCAGGCGCAGGACCAACGGCTTATACACACATACCAAAAATACTTCAGGATCGATCGATACCGGTATTTGCAAGGTGCAAGTCCATTACTGAAACCAACGCATATCGTATCCTTATGTTCTGAGTTGAGCTGCACGATTTATTTACAAATGGGTGCACTAACTGGACAGGTGGTGCCTTCCTCAAAAGACCATTACAGACACCTATTTACATGATCTGACCAAGATTATGTCTGGATTGTAAAACAGACTGACCTTTATAATTTGATTCGGCCTTTATTCTCAGAGTATTTTACCTATTAGTGATTAAGCAGTGTTGTAAATGTTATGCGAATGTCAGTTTCACAATTTCTGGTTTAATAGTGCAAAACAAAATGAACCTGTATTAAGACTATAATTATGTATAAATAAATAAAAAAGTACTCAAAAAGGAAACGCCGCTCTGATCTCGTTTTAAAAATATGATTGACGTGTAAAAGTATTTGTACAAACCTACTTACAGAAATACAATCATTTATTATTTAGTTGATTTCCTAAAATCCTTAACAGACATAAAATAGCTTCGTTATTTTCTGTCTTTTAAAGACCAAATCAAGATGTAGATACCTCGAAGGCAGAAAAAGTTTAAGTAACAGATGACCTCTTAAAAATACAGCACCAAATTTCAAAATCCCCTTTATAAGACGCTAGCCACAAACTCTTACACAAAAATAAAGAACAATCTAAAACCACACTTACTTAGATTTCTCAAGCGGAACCCGACAACTTTCGTCACCTTCCCGGAAGTGTTCAATAGCGTCAAATTCTTCGTCGCCCTCGAATAGTCCTCCATGCCCAAATCACTCGGGAACACATTCTTTCTCTTGACGTCAGTTGACGTCTGTGTACCGTTGACGATGTTCACGTCATACCTTGGAACCCCCTGCTCATAATACAGGACATAGGCGACTTTTGTTGTATCCTTATGTTTACTCTGCCCGTAGGACTTCTTAACCACTTCTTTCTGCTCAATTGGATAAACTAAAACTTGCAGGTTTTTCTCGTCATGCAGTTTTGGTTCTGTGCCGTTGTCCTGTCGTCTCTTTCTATGTCTGCGTGATCGTACATCTCTTTTACTCCTATTGTCGTCGATAAGGAGATGAGATGAGTAGTCGTCGTTATATTTCTGTTTGTCGTTCTTGTACCAGTTGTAGGAGGTGTATTCGAAGTCTTTTTGTCTTTCTGGGGTGATTGCGTCTGGTGCCGAGTCTTGGCTCAAGACGTCGTTGACTGGCGCATCGCCCTGTGGTTCTTGTTTCTTCTGTGGCCTGGCTGGGTCATCTGGTATTAAAGTTTGACTTTTAGGGTCAAGGTCTGTGTTGGGAAGGGTGCGCAGAGTAAAAGTCAATGGCGGGGCCCATGACAGGTGGACTTCCTCTGTAGATACATTGTTAGCTGTCAGGTTTTGAGGCGCGGACGGAACTGTAAAAGAAGAAATAAGTCTATTATTTATTTGTATCGCATTATTTGACATAGCCACTATCAAAACAAACACGATATTCATTCATGAATATCACTATCATTGAAGATGAAGCATTGATATGAAGCCCGAAATCCTTTCCGATAAGATAGCTTTAAGACTTCCCACAAAATATACAAACAATGATACAACATTACCGCCACATAATCATAATATGTACAGACAAACAAACAATCAATTTAACAAAGTACACACAACTGACAGGATCCTCCGTGTGACACAATTTATCGTTAAATTCTAACTTTCAACCTTTACTAAGTTGATTGTGACTAAGAGAGAGAGTTATTATTAGAGCAACAGTCACATTATCGTACTTCATAGAATATATATTAACTTTGTCACCATCTCTTCTTATGACAGCTCTGAGCATAAATGCGTAGTTTGTGAACAATAAAACTAACACGTACATAAACATATTCCACGCTAGTTAATTAAACACAACATTTTTAGTAAACAACGAGATACGTAATGATTCTTTTAATGGACGAACATTAACTCTCTACTCACAGGTGTAAACCTAGTTTGGAACCCAGGGGATCCTATTGAGTGACTACTTCATAACATATCAATCATTAGGGTTAAAAAACTTCTTAACAAAAAATTAAACCGCCGAAAAAACTGAAAAGCAAAAAATAATAAACATTAAAATTTTGAGTCGGCGCTTTGAGTGATCTTTGTTCATTGATTGTTCATCGCCGACTCAAAATTTTAATGTTTATTATTTTTTGGTTTTCTGTTTTTTCGACGGTTTAATTTTTTGTTAAAAAGTTTTTATTTTAAAATTTTTTGAGGCTTTAATGTACTTATAATACTTGGCTAGGGTATACCTTGGTATACCCTAGCCAATAAAAAAAGAATAATCACAATCGGACTACTCTGTATAAAGTTATGCGGGGTTATACATTACAATCAGTGAGTAAACAATCAATCATCCCCTATTTTCCGACCCTTAGGGTTCGATTTTGTTTTCCGCATTTATATGGGACCACCTTGGGAGTATACCCTTTCTAATAACAAAAGAATTATCACAATCGGACTACTATATAAAAAGTTATGCGTGGTCATACATAAAAAAGAAAAAAATATACGCGTCGAATTGATAACCTCCTCCGTTTTTTTCGTCGGTTGAAAAGAACTTAGAAGAGTCGTATTCATGATTATAATTCGGTTAATACATTCGTTCGGTCGCAAATCATATTTTGTTTAAAATACAATCTGCTGACCTGCAAATTGCAAAAAAAAAACGTAAGGAAATTTAATTATCGCGGGCCAATCTCGCGCTTCCCTCGTAAGTAACACTATAGTCGTTCTGTATGTTGTAAATATTATGTTCCCTTCAGTCGAAAGACGTCTATTGCGTGATTGTTCTATACGTGTGACTTTTTCTGCCTTACGTCCAGAAGTTGATGTCTTCCGCAGTTCCGGCTGATATCGTTTATCTGGGTGATAAACGTTACTGTATAACTGCTTATTTAACCATTAAGTACCACTAACCGCGTAATCTCATCATTATGTAAGTAAAAACTCTTCCGTAACTATGATATAACCTGGAGTTAAGGTTGCCCGGCCTTAAAACCGAAAAGCCGTAATAAATATTTTAGATTTAAGCCGGACAGACCGGCCAGTTTAGTCGGATATTTGGGTAAAGAGACTGGAAAGCCTTATTTTTTAAAGTACGACACTTTTTTTAAAAGTAATACAAGACTTTTTTTGACATCATAAAAAATTAATGAATCAGTCTTCTTGATTATGGACTGTGCTTAGTCCGCTCGCCTGCGCTTGCAATACAAGGTAAGCCAGGCGAGGCGAAAACCAACACAAGACAAATTTGAAACAAAAAAAAAATTACCAAATTTAAAAAGCCTAACAAAAGCAGGACAGGCTGCACTCTTTCTAATTTGGCCGCACACGCAACCAAAAAGCCTGAATGTGTCCGGGTATATCCGGACGCCTCGAAACGCTACCTGGATACTCCCTAAGCCCGACATTTATAGTTTCGGCAGAAGTTACGGGTGATTCCCACTGCGTATCACCAACGGACATAAGTTAGTTCGGAGCCCTTCTTCAGAATGAGTTTCACCACGATGTGACAGTTGCCTGCCAGGGTCGCGAGATTGTTCGAAAGAGACACCGTGACCCTGGCACATGGGCAACTGAAGGAACACGGGTGGGTTTTAGTCAGTAAAAGTCTGACACGCCCCACACTGGTCCCAAATTAAAAAAAGTGGACATTGATAGTAGACCGCTGATATTTTTTTTTATTGTTGATACAATGATAACAGATAAGGCAAAAAAATATTATTGTCCTACTTCAAATACTTTTCTGTAAAAAAAATTTTTTTTTTTTTTGTATGGGAGCGTTTACATTTTACTCAATTTCTCAAAAACTTTAAGCGATGTCGAGATGGCAATCACATATGTTAGAAAACTAATAATTCTGAGTATTTGGCTCGAAGAAACTTATTGCTTATCTCTGCGTACTTTCGAGATAATAGTGACAGAAAATAACATTTTTTTTTAATGTTAATTGTTTGCTTTTTTTTAATCATAGCCTTACTTTAGCACATAATTATAATGTATGCGTAATGTCAAATAAGTAAAAAGAGACTTCTCTGTAAAAGAGGTTATGGGGGCTCACTAATGACTGAAAAGCTATGACCTTTCTGAAGGAGTACTTTCATCAGTTCTAAAAAACAATCAAAATGAAGACATATTAAGCTGCAAACATAAAGTTGAATATGTTCACAAACGATTCTGAAAAAATATTATGGTGAAAGATTAATATTTGGGTCTATATTCTCTTGAGAAATCTCTATTTCCTCGTTTTCCAACGAAAGCAATTCATTGTTCAAGATCAAAGCACTAGCCTCTGGAAACAACTGTTTATGTAAACGAGCAAACTTTGGTTTGATATGGCTGATGTAAGGATCTGAGCTAATTAGAAAGCTGTGGATAATGTCTAAATTAGTCTGAACTCTACCGATTTTTCTTGTATGTGCCATTCTAACATTCCGGAAATCTTTATTCCTCGCTTCGGAAGCTTCTTCGGAAAGCATGCCTATCGGAATAAAGGAGAAATTTTCACAAATATCAGCACCGTGTATCAACAATTTATGGACACTTGAAGGCATGTAATACCATGGATATAAGTTTACATATAGCATTGCTGTTTCTTTACAATATTCCCTAAACAAGTTGGTATTAATAAGTTGACCAGATGAAATTGTTTGTAAAATGACTGCAAATCTCTTGATTAAATCAGGGTGGATACCCGTTATTTCAGCAGATACTTCATAATTTTCAAAAAACCTTCTTGCCGTGTTACCGTCATTGGTTGTACCAAATCCCTGTTTTACTATGTCAATTAACAAACCAGTTCTTTCCCGGAATTCTTCTTGTGTCAAATTCTTTTTAATTTCTTTTAACAATTTATCTTCTTTTCGTGCAGCCCACTTTTTGAAGTCTAAGTTGTACGAAATGTGTAAAATACATTCCATACATCTTATCCACATATGAAGCGAAGACAGACCATATTTATACATATCTTCTCTGATGAGTCTTTTGGATACAAAGTCCAAGTCATTCATTTTGCTAGGTGGGGTATTGCAAATATTACAAACAGCTGCAGAAGAAGTATTGGAAATCACAGTAGAAATTTTCCCATCAATCATAGTCATGTACAAATCATGTTTAATATCAAAATTATCTACAATTGTGGGAACAAGATTACGAATTTCTTCCTCTAAGGAAGCACTTTCCTTCTTTATCAATTCATTTGTTTCTTTTGCAAATATAAAGCCAATTGGACGACAATAGTTTGTTGAAGAGGGAGCAGGATTTTGCCACAAGATAGTACCACTCTCTTCTTCCAAACGAAGCGGAACCAAACTAATCATGAAAACTGAAGAATCGTCAATTTTAGTGTCGGAGTGTGACTTTTGTTTATAATTACTTTGAGAAGATGACCCGTCAAAACCCCATTTGCTTATTAGTTTTAGCGATTTTTTGTCGGCAGAGTTGTGCTGAATTGTTTTTAATATCCTATTAGTTGTCAAATCTAGAAGCGATTGAAGTCTTATCTTAGCATCAGATTCAGTTACAGTTATGTCTGACTCTGGAGGATAACAAGTTTTTTTAGCTTCCAGGAGCTTTTGATAGGATGGAAGACCATACATTTTCTCTGAAGCAAGAATAGTTCTTAAATTTCGATATTGCCATTTTGACAAATTTGTTGAGGTGTAAAGCGCTAACGTTTTATCATCTGGTAAACACGGTTTGTCAGTCTTTTTAGCGAATAGTACATCATGTACCATCTCACATTTTTCCTTGTTTTGGCTGAGTTCGTTTAATATAGCTGCTAATTTTGTTTTTTTAGACTCTTTTAATTTGGCACATAAAGCATAAACTAATTCCTCCTCTGTGTGATCTAGAAGTGTTAGAGAACGCCTTTTCTTCTGTTTATCAGATATACCAACAAATGGTTTTTTACTTGTACCATAACTTAATTGATGAGTATCCACTTGCGTTTCGAAATTTGGAATTACTTCCTCGGCAACTTTAAAAATGCTGCTTAAATCGATATTTTGACATTTTGGCCAAACTATTTGGGATTGTAACCAGTCTGAATTTTTGTTAAGAAAGGTCTTTTGAGCTCTACTGGAAGCAGACCATCTTTTTGAGATATTACTTGAAAAATTACGACAAAATAATTTAATATTACTCAAATCTTCGGAAGACAATTCAACACCAATACGTTCAATAAGGGCATTAAATAAAAATTCGACATTTTTAAAACCACCTCCTGATTTAAGAACAACGTATAAGTCTCAGTTGGTGACAAATGCGGACATATTATAATTTTAAGGAAAATTGAAAACAAATTAGAATCAAAGATATCAAAGACAAAGTGACTTTGATTTTAACAAAAAAAATTACGAAAACAAATTCGACGAAAGAAAGACAAACAAAAATTATTTGATTTTAAAATCCAAAGATTCAAAATACAACAATAACAAAACAAACAAACAACAAGCATTTCTTCAAGCGCACAGAAAAAATAAGGACACGTCTTATCGCAACCACATTTAGTTGTACACTGAGTGAGGTGTACGCGCGCGATTCGTGACCGTATTACGTTACGTCATGAGAGGCGGCCATCTTGTTATCCCGGCAAACTCGCGTCGAAGCTCCATTTTGCTGGCCAGCGGACCTATTGCGATATGAGTAAGGCTATGATTAAAAAAAAGCGAACAATTAACATTAAAAAAAAATGTTATTTTCTGTCACTATTATCTCGAAAGTACGCAGAGATAAGCAATAAGTTTCTTCGAGCCAAATACTCAGAATTATTAGTTTTCTAACATATGTGAATGCCATCTCGACATCGCTTAAGGTTTTTGAGAAATTGAGTAAAATGTAATCACTCCCATACAAAAAAAAAAGAAATATTTTTTATAGAGAAAAGTATTTGAAGTAGGACAATAATATTTTTTTGCCTTATCTGTTATCATTATATCAACCATAAAAAAAAATATCAGCGGTCTACTATCAATGTCCACTTTTTTTTAATTTGGGACCAGTGTGCGCCCTCCCGTTCCGCCCAAGAGCGAGAGACGTTAAATGATGATTTCCCATCCAAAAAAAAAAACTGTTGTCATTTCTAAGTGTTTTTACCCATCCAAAAAGTTATTTAATCAGGTATGGGATTCACACGGAAGTTTTGAATTACTTTCGGACAGGCCCGTCATTCCGTAGACAGACTTAGAAAGTAAACCCTAATCAACCGTGGCCATGCGGGCAAAAATTCCCATAAAAATAAAAAGACAACGTGAAGATGGAGATTACTCAATAGAAGCATACGGCAGTCCGAAAATGCTCTTCTTTCTTTAAGCCGGCCATTTTCCAATAGAGAATGTCAATTATGCAAAACTAGCTTTTTTCTGCACCATCTCCCGCTTGGATATCGAAAATTACCTCACGGGACCTACTATTGGGATAAAAGAGCCTATCCTATATCCTAGCTCAAGTTTCATCGAAATTCAGGCCTGAAATAGTAACAGATCCAAATACAGTGTTGCTTTCGCAATATTATGGATGTTAAAACTTGAGTGTATTGAATTGGAAACTGATAAAGCTGCCTATTATATTCTATTGTTTATGTTGCTGTATCGCAGGCCATTTCCAAGCGGATTACGGAAGGCGACATGTCTACAAAACGACGGCTTAGAAACATAATGCCGTTTGGTACAGTATGCTTCTTTGAACTAGTCTTGTTCAGTGTGTGTATTTGTTAAGTGTGTTTCTTATTTTGGGATGAGTTTTAACGTACACACGGCTTCATATTAAGCTATACATTTCAGCTTTAACAGCACTCGCATTGTATTGGCTTTCCGTACAATGAGAAGACAGCTTATACTGGAAATGTATAGCTTGATTTGTCGCCATACATTTTCAGCTTTAACAGGACTCGCATTGTATTGGCTTTCCGTACAATGAGAAGACAGCTTATACTGGAAATGTATAGCTTGATTTGTCGCCATACGTACCATAACAATAAATGTCTATTCTATTTACATTACATAAGACAATGCCTATATTCCCCGAAGAGACAGGTAGAGGTATAAGTCCCTACCCAGGTCCCTAGTCCCTGTCCCTAATACATCCACATTTCGCCAGTTATGTTTAAGTCCCATGTAATGGGACACCTACAGACTCCAACAGACTTTCTAAAGTATTTTTACCCAGTACAAATGCAGATTGTAGGCACCGGGCTGCTTATGAGAAAGTCCAAAACAAAAACAGACAATAACACCATGCCTGACCCGGGATTCGCACCCAGGACCTCATGCTCAAAAGTAGCGCTTGCGACCACTATACCAACGAACGAACTAAATATAAGACAGCACGTCTGATTTCACCAAGATTTCTATTTCGTATAGGTATCCCGTTGCCGATGCTTGGAAACGAACAATTAAATATTTTTACTTCCATCGCAAAGGATACACATGTGATGGTTTATGCCGTTTATAAAGTTCATGTAATAAAACAAGCGATTACATGTTTCCTATGTATTCCATTGCGTATTAGCCCAGCAAAACTGTTGGGTAGATTGGATGACCACGCCTCTAATTATTGAAGAGTTAAGTAACTAAAAGTGCACGTCATACAGTTTTAGTTTGTTAGCTGATCAAAGACAAGGAATAACAATACTGGCATTAAAAAAATCGAGAAGTTTCATGGGACGCCCGGTTGAAAAGAACTGCCTTTCGCAGTATATGTATGTAACAGGCACAGTAACAACGTTTGACAGTAATTAAAATGAAAAAAGGACATAAGTTTCGTGATGGGCCAAACTTTACAACTTTTCCGGTCTAGCTCTTAATTCGCCAAGTGCGCAGAATATAATGTGCGATAAGGAAGCTCATTTCAAAACGGCCAGAGTTCCAACTGGTGTCTCTGGTTTAAATCACCAAAAGTCAGTGTGCTTCTGAGCACACTGACTTTTGGTGATTTACTCTGGTAAGCAGTCGCTACTATAAGGCATCTGCAAAGACACAAACGAACCAATACTAGATGTATAGACCAGTGGCGAGGCGTAAATTTTTCTAAAAGAGAAGCCGAAGCGAAGTCGGCCTTAACCTACTGAGTCATCAATAAAGAATACTTACTATCATTCTAAAATTAATATAGGAATGTAATGAATTAAATTGAACAGATGAAAACGAATAAAATATGCAATATTCCTCTATCTCGTTCTCGCTGACGCATTTTTCTAAGTATACCTGTCTCCGTCATAACCCGTTGTACAGCTGCTTGCTCTCGAACATATCAAGCGGTGCCACGTGACCTAAAGTGACATCATTACGGGATCGCTGTTGTATGAATTTTTAGTTCCCGATTATGACGTTTTGGCGCCATAGTGATAGAGTTACCAATGCGAAGCCCCGAAGGCAAGCCGGTAGGAATCGTGTTATATGGTGCCTTCGCCACTGGTATAGACCCACACAGCCTAGATTTAAGTTCCCAGTTTCAACGAGAGAATGCAGGAAGTATCACAGCAAAAATCCATTCCTGTATGGAGTATTGCAGCCAATTATCGGAAGGCTCAGCAAAATATTAGCATGCTGCACTTAACTCGGTGGAACGCTAAACAAAAAGGCTTATAGGTGACTAAGTGACAAGACGTTGGTGGTGTGCGGCGCTTCTACTCCACATTCATTATATTATGCGCACAGTCAGTGTGGAACTCTCTGCCAGCGTCTGTGATCCCTTCCACATTTAACCCGTCTGCCTTCAAAGCAAAGCATCTTCTAGGCACGCCTGTTCCATATATATTCTCATCCACTGGTTGCCATAAGGCGTGAGTAAAGTTAAGAGCAGGCTCAGGATTGCGCATAAGACCATCCGTAGCCGCATTAACCAAAGAGGGAGCAAACCTATCGACAACACTTAAAATACGAGTATATGCTATAAGAGAAATCGGTAACGATCTCTCATTCGCGGCTCAACGATACTGAAACGAATGACTTTACACAGTTAAATTACAACGCTTCAATGTTAATTCGCATTACGGTACGCCAATAAGTCCACAAAAAAACGCCGTTCCAGAAGACTCGGCAAAAAAGTAAAGTGGAGAAAAACGCTAGCCAATAACATCCATACTTTTTTCAGAATCTTCGTATTTATATTAAATTTCTTTTCGGATTTGTACTTTGTACAGCACTTCTTTTTCTTCTTTTCGAATCGATGGATTTATTTTTTTATCATTTGGGAATAATCAAAATTGAAAGTCATTTATTCAAGTTAGGCTGAGGATCAGCACTTTTCGAACGTCAAAATGACTTCTTCCCGCCCTTCACCAATTCCTAGTGCTTTAGCTGAGAAGCAATAGGGCATCAAACTGCCCAGCAGCAAAGCTGTCTGTTTAGTAAGATAAACTTGAATCTATAAAATAGTAGTAGGTGGCTACCACAAATATACAGGGTTAGACAGTTATTTTTTTTAAATCTGCGGTTTTCTAAAAAAGTGGAATACCTACACGGTCAAAATAATACATTTGTATTGGTTGAACTATGTAAATTACATGTGTACAACACTGGTTAGATGAGCGAGTATCCCGCATCCTGCAAGACAATGACTCCATCTTAACAATTGATTTACACTCATTCAATTGATTTCCACGACCAATACTATGAAACTAACTGGACTGAGCAAGCGTTGGCAGTACCCAATCTGACCCTAAGACACAGAGCTCTTTGTAAACGTTAACACCATCTGTCAAAAACAGAAATGATCAAAAAAAAATTGCATCAATTTCGGGACCGATGCAGAAAGTAATTTCGTTTAAGGGTCGAAATGCCTGTTGACTCCCAATACAAAGCGTGTTGGAAAACGTCCAATTACTGGAGTGTCCGATTCGTTACGGATCATTTAATCAAAATATAAATAGGTGTGAAATAAGTACTTCTGTCAGTAACTTTAACATACAACATAAATAGAAAACAGAGGTGGTGAAATCCGTAAGTAATTATGGAGTCATATTTATGCATTAATATCATTCATTACTCATTAATGATATACAGACGACAGCACATCAGGCTACCCGAAACTGTCAAATCTTCCCAATCAATCTTGAACCTAATATGTTAACGATAAAGTTGAAAACCTATTAAAGAAATTTGACACATTATAGTAGCTTTATGTGCTCGTGTCTGTACCTTTGAACGGCACAATGACCACTGTATTGTTGGAAGGCTAATTTTATTATTCATTTCTTACAAAAATTACTGAGGTCGTTTTCAGAATGATAAAAATCTTGTTTGACAATGATGTTTTCCAAGTAGTTGCTACGAATTTACGCCAATGTTTAACTACAGATGCACCTATTTTCTTTGTTGCATTAAGAATATGGTTCAAATTCAAACTAAATTATCTCCCGACCCAAAAACACAATCGCTCTCAAAGAAACCCCGTCCTTAATTACAAAGGCAAACAGCATTCAACATCGCGGTAACTGTGTTAACGATCCCCGAGGCCCAGCAGACAAACACTGCAATCTATTCTAACACTTACAGCATAAAAGATAACACCCATTTTTCTGTAACGTCGATAGCGCAGTGGAAAATGAATGAAAACCTAGCGATTAGGTGAGACAATTAAAGTGTTACGTCGCTATTCAAACAATAGCATAGTATGGAGGTCAGTGTCCCATTGTATAATACAATAACATTGCGTTTTTATGAGTTACAAAGCAATACCAGTAGCTTTTACAGTTTTAACTGACTTCAAAAAAGAAGGAGGATCGTTGCTCGTCTTTTTTTATGTATTTTCACAGATTTCTCCGCCAATTATGGACTGAATTTCAAAATTATTTTTTATGGATAGGTTACGCTTCTAGGGTGGTTTTAGTTTTATTGACTACTGGCTGTTACTTCATCCGCGTGGTATTTAACAAAAAAGTTTTTATTCGTTTTTTTTTTTTTTCGTGACATCCTATTTTTTTTTTCTAAAATAAAAGTAGACTTAGTTACTCCTTGTTACATCAGCTATCTGCCAGTGAAAGTCCCGTCAAAATCGGGCCAGCCATTTCCGAGATTAGCCGGAACAAACAGACAGACAGACAAACAAAAATTGTAAAAAATGTTGTTTTGGTATATGTACCGTGTATACATCCATACACACTTACTAAAAAGTGGTTATCTTAATATTACAAACAGACACTCCATTTTATTTATTTGTCTAGATGGTTGGTATATGGGTAGTTATTGCGTTAGCTTCAATAATACGTATTTAATCCAATTTGTGTATCGTAATGATGTTCTAATACATCCTGTCACTGTTGTTTACCTGGCCAGTAATGGTGCTTATACGAATTAGTGTGAGGTAACATCGCTAAAAACTGAAAATATAATAAAAACCTTATTTGCTACAAAAAAACAAATAGTGAAAAATAACTGAAATTTCGGAAGTGGCAAAAAACGAAAAAATACAGATCAAAGACACCGACTTCCAAAATTAAAGTTACTTTTCACTTTGTTGTGTGTTATAAGATTTTATTAGTTTCATTAGAAGTCGGTTATTTTCTATATATCAGCGAATGTATACTGGGTGTAAGGGACAGCCCTCCACAAACTAATGGGGTGGATTCAGTATATCATACTAAGATGACCAGTACAAGAAATTATTTCAGGACCGTTATGGGAATCCAATAAACCTGATCTGTTTTATTTTCTCACACGCAATGTATCTCGGATCAATTCGGAAAACCGCCTATGTGCAATCGCCGACGACGAGTTCGATGAACTCTGTAGTTAGAAGAGAAATAAACAGCTGATTTTTTGCGTCGTTCGTTACATTATTTCAACATCCATTGCTGCTTTTTTGATTTTAGCCGTATTGTTTACATAAATGGAGTGCTGCTTTCAGACAATGTAATTTTACATTAAAATAAAACTGAAAAAGCTGAAAAAAAACTCAAAAGAAAATGAAAAATCCGGAGAAAAATTCCGGTGGAATATGATTCAAAATAAGGAGCTGAATGCACTCTGTCAGTTTGTGGAGGGCTGTCCCTTACACCCGGTATACATGATAATACTAGCGAAGTTTTAGACGCAAGAAAAGCTCCATAAACAGTACACTGTAACTTGTTGAATTTTTGTTTATACAAGTGACAGTTTTAGGCTAGATCCATAAAACTGAAAAAAAACGTAAAGGAGATGTTTCAAAATGGGCCAGGTCTGTGTACACTAACTCAAAAAAAAGAGAAAAATCCGTGGAATTCGGGAAAAATACAGATAATTCAATCAAACGTATACTGTTGTGGTAGTTAATTGATATTTATCAATTATTTTTTTGGTTTTTTAACATGGCGTCTCACTGATTTAGTTAAAAACAATGACAGTAAACCATAGATTGACCATTGATCATAGAAAGAGAACTGTCAGCTGTCATAACAGTGTCAGCAGTCACTCGTATTGTAAGGACTTCGATTTTCTCGTGTGGTTTGGACTGCGTTGTTTCGATATAAAATCAACTGATTCATCATTTCATCGTCAGGTAAACAATTTACTTTTCAATTACAATTGTAAACATACCATAATTTCCACGTGCCAAGATATTTTTGTACTATCATTGCGTTCTTATGTGCAGTCCTAATTCAGAGAAATAATTCGACTCGCTTGGCTTACCTACATACAGATAAAAGTTAGGCCTTCTCTAGTTGGGACTGCAATTTGTGGCCACGATCGTACCTAGGCACATCAGTATTAGACCTAGCTAATATTATTATACTTACGACAATAATTTGTTTTAGGTGATATGAAACTGGTGTCCTGTGCTTTATGTTCTTCTGTTATTAATGAAGATGGCCAATATATATTATACATTTGGTAATATGGGTCCTGACATCATTTCTATAATTGAAAACGATCTTCGCCATGAGGTGAGAACTCCAATTGTTTAGAATTACTGTTTTTTATATGGACCGAATTTGAAATAATAACACAATTAATATTCCTTTTTAGGTGGATGAAAATGGTACCATGTGTGCAAATTGTTTTGCGAACATAATGCAGAAAATGTCTGTTCTTGTTCCGGCTGACACAGTGACATATCACATGAAGACGTCTTCTCCTCCTCATGAAGAGTATGAGCTTGTGATACAAATGTTTGTGTATGGTGTCGACGCTCTTTACATATGAGGCGTGCTCACGCCCTTCCAGATGGCCCTAAAGGAACCTGATCTCTGAGAGAATTTCACCACGAGACATAAGTATTAGGTTGTTGACATTGACTTGATGACACTCGAGGGGTCCACAGGATAAATAAATAATTGATATTTTATTTAATAGTTATTATTGTCATTAGTTAATACAGTAATTTTTTTATAGATACTGGATGGTAGCCTAGTATGTTATTCATGTTGTGTTCGAGCAAGAAGCATTCTGACAAGATGAAGTCATTAGTGAAGAGCTTCCTCAGCAGTTTTGAATACTTGTGTATGGTGCTTTTGCTCTCTTAGCTGAAGACGGAGGCACTCAGTACCAGAAGGACCTGAGTGGAATGAAATTATCACAAGAATTTATCCCAGAGAGGTAGAATCTCATCTTTTTTTTTGAGGTTTATTTATAGTTAGCATTACTACTGAATTAATTGATTATAGATAAATGATTAATAATATTATTTTTTTTGTTTGCCCAGATTCCATCAGGTGGACTTGTATGTTCTGGATGCTGGGTCTCTGCACGCAGAAATGTGCAAAGAGCTGCAAACATTGATGAGCTCACCTTCCAGAGTTAGATATTTTTCCTGAAATGGCAATGTCAAATCTAATAATATTTGCGTTGGGCATTTATCAAATAAAACAAAGTTATTATGGGGAACATGTGAGACAACGTGGGTCATTTCAGGTAGAAATATCTGAGCACCTGGAAATAGTATCACAAGCGACCTCATCCCAACAGAACCCAGTATTAAGTAGGGGTTGTATAAAGTCTCGCCATCATTCAGTGAGAACTTATTACACATACATACTGATGGCGAGACAAGGAACAAGATGGGATGAAAAAATAATTAGTTATTACTACAGCTGTATCTCTGGACAGCGAACAGTAGGTTGCTGTGCGCATACTATGACCATTGTTTGGTTTTTGGATTGGGCTCGGCATCCGGCGACTATTGCAGCACCAGTTTCATTTCTGGATGACATATTAGTGAGAGAAGATTTATAAAATGAATAAATAGTAAATAAATGGATATAAAACATAAACTGCTGTTTTATTTAGTAGGTACCTACATGTCTTAGTTTACATTAGTAATATATTTGTGTACCTACACATGATATACTTGAAGTCTACTTTTACTCTCTTTTGTAGATAGTTGAAATCAAAAGATCGCTACATTACTTCTGTCGAAGATCTCCTCAATACTGCTATATGGATTACTAGCTTTTGCCAGCGGCTTCGCCCGCGTGGAGGTCGGAAATTATCCCGCGGGAACATACTACCGGGATAAAAAGTAGCCTATGTCCTTTCTCGGGCTCAAAACTATCTGTGTACCAAATTTCATTTAAATCGGTTCAGTAGTTTTAGCAGGAAAGCGAGACAGACAGACAGACAGACAGACAGAGTTACTTTCGCATTTATAATATTAGTGTGGATAGTGTGGATGGTTAGGTTTTATTTTTATGGTTAGTCAATTAGGCAATAAAAAAATCATTCTGAATAATCCAGATTTGTCAACGCACCGGGGCGGGTCTTTATTTATTTACATTCATCATAGAGAATCACCAGGTACGTTAGGACTTTCACAGAGAGAGTACAGCACGGCCGATTTATCTTGGCGAGTCCGAACTTCGCGAAGAAGGCTGCGCAGTAACATTTTTAGGAACCAAAGGTGACATGAGGCGAAGTGAGAGAACATGCGCGAAAGTTCGTAGCGCTTATGTTTAGACTGCAAGAGATTTCGGCCCTAGTGACACAATCGCTATCGTCGCTTGGTCCCATACTACTGTAGTCTCTGCTTGGTCCGTATTACATTTTCACAACTGCTCATATGGTACCGTCTTTTGTTTAGTATTCCATATTTACAACCACAAAGTCGGGGGTCAACCTTCAACCTCCACAGAAATAAACATGTCAAACGTCATTAATCAATCAAAATGACAGCTTACCGCCATGACGGGTTTTTGTTGTGTGTTGCAATTTCAACTGTAATTTCTTGTGTTTACCAGCAAACCAAGCCATTTTAAAGTAATTGGACAGTTGAGAACTGTTTTAAATGAATTTCCCTATTTTTTAGTATAGTGTACAAGGACCTGGCCCAGGCTCCATACATTTTGGAACATCTCCTTTGCCAATAAGTCCACAAAAAAACGCCGTTCCAGAAAACTCGGCAAAAAAGTAAAGTGGAGAAAAACGCTAGCCAATAACATCCATACTTTTTTCAGAATCATGGTAACTTCGTATTTATATTAAATTTCTTTTCGGATTTGTACTTTGTACAGCACTTCTTTTTCTTCTTTTCGAATCGATGGATTTATTTTTTTATCATTTGGGAATAATCAAAATTGAAAGTCATTTATTCAAGTTAGGCTGAGGATCAGCACTTTTCGAACGTCAAAATGACTTCTTCCCGCCCTCCACCAATTCCTAGTGCTTTAGCTGAGAAGCAATAGGGCATCAAACTGCCCAGCAGCAAAGCTGTCTGTTTAGTAAGATAAACTTGAATCTATAAAATAGTAGTAGGTGGCTACCACAAATATACAGGGTTAGACAGTTATTTTTTTTAAATCTGCGGTTTTCTAAAAAAGTGGAATACCTACACGGTCAAAATAATACATTTGTATTGGTTGAACTATGTAAATTACATGTGTACAACACTGGTTAGATGAGCGAGTATCCCGCATCCTGCAAGACAATGACTCCATCTTAACAATTGATTTACACTCATTCAATTGATTTCCACGACCAATACTATGAAACTAACTGGACTGAGCAAGCGTTGGCAGTACCCAATCTGACCCTAAGACACAGAGCTCTTTGTAAACGTTAACACCATCTGTCAAAAACAGAAATGATCAAAAAAAAATTGCATCAATTTCGGGACCGATGCAGAAAGTAATTTCGTTTAAGGGTCGAAATGCCTGTTGACTCCCAATACAAAGCGTGTTGGAAAACGTCCAATTACTGGAGTGTCCGATTCGTTACGGATCATTTAATCAAAATATAAATAGGTGTGAAATAAGTACTTCTGTCAGTAACTTTAACATACAACATAAATAGAAAACAGAGGTGGTGAAATCCGTAAGTAATTATGGAGTCATATTTATGCATTAATATCATTCATTACTCATTAATGATATACAGACGACAGCACATCAGGCTACCCGAAACTGTCAAATCTTCCCAATCAATCTTGAACCTAATATGTTAACGATAAAGTTGAAAACCTATTAAAGAAATTTGACACATTATAGTAGCTTTATGTGCTCGTGTCTGTACCTTTGAACGGCACAATGACCACTGTATTGTTGGAAGGCTAATTTTATTATTCATTTCTTACAAAAATTACTGAGGTCGTTTTCAGAATGAAAAAAATCTTGTTTGACAATGATGTTTTCCAAGTAGTTGCTACGAATTTACGCCAATGTTTAACTACAGATGCACCTATTTTCTTTGTTGCCTTAAGAATATGGTTCAAATTCAAACTAAATTATCTCCCGACCCAAAAACACAATCGCTCTCAAAGAAACCCCGTCCTTAATTACAAAGGCAAACAGCATTCAACATCGCGGTATCTGTGTTAACGATCCCCGAGGCCCAGCAGACAAACACTGCAATCTATTCTAACACTTACAGCATAAAAGATAACACCCATTTTTCTGTAACGTCGATAGCGCAGTGGAAAATGAATGAAAACCTAGCGATTAGGTGTGACAATTAAAGTGTTACGTCGCTATTCAAACAATAGCATAGTATGGAGGTCAGTGTCCCATTGTATAATACAATAACATTGCGTTTTTATGAGTTACAAAGCAATACCAGTAGCTTTTACAGTTTTAACTGACTTCAAAAAAGAAGGAGGATCGTTGCTCGTCTTTTTTTATGTATTTTCACAGATTTCTCCGCCAATTATGGACTGAATTTCTAAATTATTTTTTATGGATAGGTTACGCTTCTAGGGTGGTTTTAGTTTTATTGACTACTGGCTGTTACTTCATCCGCGTGGTATTTAACAAAAAAGTTTTTATTCGTTTTTTTTTTTTCGTGACATCCTATTTTTTTTTTCTAAAATAAAAGTAGACTTAGTTACTCCTTGTTACATCAGCTATCTGCCAGTGAAAGTCCCGTCAAAATCGGGCCAGCCATTTCCGAGATTAGCCGGAACAAACAGACAGACAGACAAACAAAAATTGTAAAAAATGTTGTTTTGGTATATGTTGCGTCCTGAAATAGTTTCTCTATGCGCACGCAACGCGTAACGGAATGACATCTGACTTGTCAAGTTTGATTTTGACGTTTGACACTTTCTCTTGATTTTCGGTGGGAAACGAGGAAGCATGTCGCCGTTTTGAGTCTCGCGATCTTTTTGTAAAGTTATCCCTTACCCGGTCGTTTTGGTGACGATAGGTCATGACCCATTGTTTGGATTGTTAATAACCCCTAATTTGACATATCACGGGTTTTATTTGTTGGAAATATCTCGTATAAATAGTTGAAGGTCATTCAAGTGACGCTATTGTGAATGAGTGATTTGAAGACCGCATGCTGTGATTGTCTCCAGCCTAAGTGGAAGCGGATTGTTACCAGGAGAATACTCATAACGTCACGACACGATACACATACACTCACTTACATACATATCTCCAGGTTGGCACCAGAGCAGTGTCCTTCAACCAACAGGTAAGTGTTTGTACTTGTATTGTCTGCTCCGCGTACGGCGGACAGTACGCTAGCCACTCTTGTCTCTAGAGCCCCACGATTATAACTCTTCCACTGCGCACTTGAAATCGTATTGTGAGCTTTGGCCTGGCAGCGTACAGTATATGTACCGTGTATACATCCATACACACTTACTAAAAAGTGGTTATCTTAATATTACAAACAGACACTCCATTTTATTTATTTGTCTAGATGGTTGGTATATGGGTAGTTATTGCGTTAGCTTCAATAATACGTATTTAATCCAATTTGTGTATCGTAATGATGTTCTAATACATCCTGTCACTGTTGTTTACCTGGCCAGTAATGGTGCTTATACGAATTAGTGTGAGGTAACATCGCTAAAAACTGAAAATATAATAAAAACCTTATTTGCTACAAAAAAACAAATAGTGAAAAATAACTGAAATTTCGGAAGTGGCAAAAAACGAAAAAATACAGATCAAAGACACCGACTTCCAAAATTAAAGTTACTTTTCACTTTGTTGTGTGTTATAAGATTTTATTAGTTTCATTAGAAGTCGGTTATTTTCTATATATCAGCGAATGTATACTGGGTGTAAGGGACAGCCCTCCACAAACTAATGGGGTGGATTCAGTATATCATACTAAGATGACCAGTACAAGAAATTATTTCAGGACCGTTATGGGAATCCAATAAACCTGATCTGTTTTATTTTCTCACACGCAATGTATCTCGGATCAATTCGGAAAACCGCCTATGTGCAATCGCCGACGACGAGTTCGATGAACTCTGTAGTTAGAAGAGAAATAAACAGCTGATTTTTTGCGTCGTTCGTTACATTATTTCAACATCCATTGCTGCTTTTTTGATTTTAGCCGTATTGTTTACATAAATGGAGTGCTGCTTTCAGACAATGTAATTTTACATTAAAATAAAACTGAAAAAGCTGAAAAAAAACTCAAAAGAAAATGAAAAATCCGGAGAAAAATTCCGGTGGAATATGATTCAAAATAAGGAGCTGAATGCACTCTGTCAGTTTGTGGAGGGCTGTCCCTTACACCCGGTATACATGATAATACTAGCGAAGTTTTAGACGCAAGAAAAGCTCCATAAACAGTACACTGTAACTTGTTGAATTTTTGTTTATACAAGTGACAGTTTTAGGCTAGATCCATAAAACTGAAAAAAAACGTAAATTTTGGTCCGACGTAATCTAGGTTACCAACAACACACTAAGAAGAACTTTATACAGGTTGACAAGGCAAACTGAAAACAACATTCAGCACATAATTCTAGACTTTTTGACGTAGAATATTGAGTCGATATTAAAAAAAATCTGCTGTTTCATAAAAAAGTGCAATACCTACGCGGTCAAAATGTAAGGAACAGCAATTTTTTTACCGCTAAAGATTTACGCTGGAGGGTCCAAATACGATATGTCCAAGTATATGACAGCCTTGCATATGCAACGACGGAATTATCCTCATTATGACGATGGTCCGATGGAGAAAGCTATTAAGTTGGATAGTTTGTACCATACCCTTAAATACCCAACACCTTTTTGATACATAATTTGTATAGACACCCGAAATCAAAGCAAACGAGCACATTTCCACGTTGTGCATTCTTAAAAGTTTTTTTAAAGAGTTCATTTTGTTGTCTGTATTTTTTTTTTGCTGAAGATTTTTTGTTTTACTCTTTAGCTATCACACACCAATTCGTACCCCTACTTGCCACGTAAAAAAACAGTGACAGAAAGTATTAACACATCATCAAAATACACAAAATGGATTAAAAACGTATATTCGAAGCAAACGCAAAAACTACGCCTATAAGGCACAGCCTATTAATTACAAAAACTACAAAATTCAAAAAAAGATACGGACATATTCAGCACCTCCTTCTTTCCGAAGTCAGTTAAAAATTAAGATTTCCCTTGTAAACACCGCAATTTCTGCTACTCTCCTAAGTAAGAATGCGACACATAACGCTGTTGAAAGTTAATCACATCTACACTTGGCCTCACAAATCGCAATAATGACAGATGCTGATGTATCGTTAAAATATACTGTCATCGTTGAATTACTTTTATGTCTCACGCAAGATGACAAACCACTTTCGCACTATAACTTTCCTTGGCAGATTAGATCAATGACTGTTCTTACTGTGGTAGTGGTAGCTTCTGGGTGTATGAACTAGGAACTTCCCCTGTGCAGAAAACGAAGTCTATTGAAACTGCGAAAAAGATGGCGAGATGAGCTGGATAGATTTGACTAAGACCGGAACTCATTCGGATCAAAGAAGCAAGCTAGCAAGCTCAAATATTAAAGTATCTCAATATTCTTTGATGAAAAAAAAATATCGAGGTTCTACATTGTCAATTTACAGTACCCTTCCAATTACCAAAAAGCGACCAAAACAAAATTCCTAAAAAAAAGTTGCTGAAGAAAATTACCTCGAATCTCACCAAATGTTCAGAAACACTTTCGACATGACCAGAAAGACAACGACTTCCCAAATTCCCAACTCAACTATTGGGTAAAATAAAGGAGATTGCGCAAGTCTGTAATCTGGTGCTAGACAAATAAAATACGCAAAGAGCAAAGGGCTCTACGCGTACGCAATAACTTTGCATCAACAGATCGGCAACAAGTTTCGTTTAGATTTGCTATCGAATATCTTCGAAGATTGGGAAATTGTCGGTTGAAGTTGTGTTTCTGTGTTAAATTCGTAGTGTTGTTAAATCTAAGTTGCAAAGAGATAACCACTACTCCTTTGGGTGAAGTGTTAAGACAGTTTATTGAAAATGGATGGCTTTTTAGGTTTTCGTATCCAAAGGTTGCCAACGGGAGCCTGTAGGCTCCGCTGTCCGTTCGTCAGGCTGTCACAGGCCCATATCTTTTGAACCGTGATAGGTAAACACTTGAAATTTTCAGAGTGTTGTACTACTATGACCACTCTAACAACAAGATTGATCAAAAATAAAATAAAGTTAAAAATAGTAAAAACAAGTTGGTTAGAAATTAAGTTGAAAATGGACAATCAAAGAGAGCATTATCGGCATATTTTATTGTTTTATTTTCGAAAGGGCAAAAATGCGGTGCAAGCTCGGAAGAAATTGTGTGAAGTTTATGGTGAGGTCTGCCTTCTGAACCCCAGTGTCAGCGTTGGTTTGCTTGTTTTCGTTCTGGAGATTTTAATGTGCAAGATGCACCACATACTGGTTGTCCAACCACTACTGATGACGACAAAATAAAGGCGTTAATCGAAAATAACCGGCGTATGACAACTTGAGAGAAGCTCAACATATCGAATACAACCGTTTACTTGCAATTACGACAGCTTGGTTATGTAAACAAATTGGATGTTTGGGTTCCTCATGAACTAAAGGAAATGCACCTCACCAAACACATTAACATATGCGACTCTTTGCTGAATCGTAACCAAACGACCCATTTATAAAAATAATCATAACGAGTGATGAAAAATGGATTCTTTATAATAACGTAGTCCGAAAAATATTATGGACCAAGCAAAATGAGCCCCCACAATCGACATCATCATCATCATCATCATTTCAGCCGTAAGACGTCCACTGCTGGACTTAGGCCTCCCCCAATTTGGGGGGCTTTGCCATAATCGCCACGCTTGCCAGGCGGGTTGGCGATCGCAGTATGGTGGTAAAATGTATAGAGAACGCTGCTGCCCATTCTCTAGTAAGACACACAATCGCCATCCAAAGTCAATATTCACCAAAACAATATTATGCTTTCTGTGTGGTATAGTATTTAGTCTACTTTGAGCTGCTTCCAAGAAACCAAACTATTGATTCAAATGTCTATTGTCGTCAACTATCTAAATTGAATGAAGAAATCAAGAAAAAACGCCCTGGACTCGAAAATCGCAAAGGCGTGATGTTCCATCATGATAACGCCAAACCCCACACCTCTTTGATAACCCGTCAAAAATTAACAGAGCTCAATTGGGAATTGATGCCACATCCACCCAATAGCCCTGACTTAGCACCATCAGATTACTATTTGTTTCGCTCCCTTCAAAACGATTTGAATGGTAAAACTTTCGATTCCGATCATGCTGTTAAAAATGAGTTAGACCAGAGGGCCAATTGCGGAACTTTTTATCGGTAGGAATTGGTTTAATATTCATAGTTAAACAACATTCATTGCATTATTTACGTTGTTGAGCCGACAATTTATTCGAACAAATGACGCAATGGTTTAGAAATAATCTTCAATCCCATTCAGATTCTGATAAATTGTGAGTTTCGCAATTAGGGTGCAGTTCTTCGCTTCTAAAAACCAGGGCTTCTTGGAAAGTGGAATTTTTCAGCTTACCGAAAGATGGCAAAAGGTCATCCAACAAAATGGTCAATATATCATTAATTAAAGTTTGTTGTTAATATAAATAAATTGAGTTTGAAAAATATGAAAAAAAAAAAACGACATGAATTATTGAACAACCCAATAGAATGACCAATACCAATACAATTCTGACAATGTCTAAAAAGTAACAGCTATTAACAATACACTTCCTACTCTTAATCATTCTAAAACTGAACTTTGCAGTTTGTGATCGATGTGAACCAGGCATCACAAGGCGAAAATGCCCTATGAAAACAGAGCTACAAGGAAAGAACTGAACATCAGTAAAAAAAAAATGACCATCTCCCTTTTTAATGTCAAAATGTGGGTGCCTCTACCTACAGCTTCCGAGGAATACAGCTAGAATGTTTTATTACCAACCCACAGGAATAAGGTACATATTGTCTTTCCTCATAACTTGATTATCTCCGTTTATATTACAACTCCCACACTTCCACTTTCCATTCATGAATAACGGATGATATAAAAATAACGGAATTATACCAAAAAGCAGAGACATAAGCAGTTTCGGCTGGTTTAATATTTCAATGGAGGTAACATGGACAGTTGTTTCTCAGAATGCAATGATAATGGTTTGTGCTAGGTCAGTATCAGTCTAGAATAGCTATGCAGCGCTTACGGTGCAGCGGTGGACGCACTAAGAAGTCCGCCAAATTGAAATTGTCTTTAGTTTTTTTTGCAACTAAGGTTTGTAACATGTTGTGTTTTGATTAAAATATGATTCGCGCACGTAACATGTATATATATTACTAGCCTTTGCCCGCGACTTCGTCCACGTCAAATTTTTGCTACCCTGACCCTTCCCGTCGCATCGAATTGCCTACCAGTTTTCGACCATTTTTCGTTGCTGCTCCGCTCCTTTTTATCGTAGCGTGATGTTAAATAGCCTATAGACTTCCTCAATAAATAGGCTACCCAACACAAAAAGATTTTTTTAAACAAACAAACAAACTCTTCAGCTTTATAATATTAGTATAGATAATCAGCCTATAACGTTCCCACAGGTGGGACACAGGCCTCCTCTCTATGAGAGGGAGTTGCCCATAATCCACCACGCTGGCCCAGTGTGGATTGGTAGATGTCACATGTCTTCGAATTTTTGGTTCTAGGGTATGCCGGTTTCGTCACGTTTTCCTTCACCGATGACGAAAATGAAATACATAAAGTCGGCGCCGATAACAGTGGGCCACCACGAAACCCGTATGTTTTCACAAAATTATAATCATTAGCTTCAGCCAAACAGCCCAAGTTCATTCAATCCAACCATAGCCATCTAACAGTCAATCAAATGATCCTTTTACAATATTTTACATAAGTACCTACATTAATTGTATGTAAAAACGGTGCACCTTGAATAACATTAGCTTACAACAATGGGTAAAAAAAAATGAAGCACCAACAGGGAAATTAATTATATGATAGAGGTCTTTACCTATGAAAATGCCGTTTTGTATGAAAAAAATTAAACGAATTTTTTTCATGTATTTTTTATTTGTATTAATCGAAATAATCACCCATGCAATCAATGCATCTTTGCCAACGCAGTGGCAGTTTATTGATGCCCTTCTTAAAAAAATCAGCTGGACGGGAGGCAACAAATTCTTCAAAGGCATTTTGTACTGCCTCTCGGGTATTGAATTTTTTTCCCGCCAAGAAGTTATCCAAATTCTGGAAAAAGTAGTAGTCTGTAGGCGCAAGGTCTGGTGAGTAGGGCGGATGACGGAGAGCTTCCAACCCCAGCTCTTGCAACTTGGAGACCGTCTGCTGTGCAGTATGAGGTCGCGCGTTGTCATGCAGGAGCAGCGGAGACGAGCGATTGACCAATGCTGGTTGGAGATGTGCCAGCTTCTCCATCATTGAGTTCAGTTCTTCACAGTACACATCTGCAGTAATGCTCACCCCGTTTGGTAAGAAGCTGTGATGAATCACACCGGCGCTAGACCACCAAACAGTGACCATCACTTTTCTAGGGGTAAGTTTTCGTTTAGGGCATTGTTTAGGTGCTGAACCAGGATCCAACCAACTTGCTGAGCGCTTGCGGTTATCAAATAGAATCCATTTTTCATCGCAGGTAACAATGCGGTTCAAAATTCCTTCATTTCGTGTCTGTTGAGCAGTGCAAGGCACGTCTCGACGCGTACTTCGCGCTGGCGATCATTGAGTTCGTGGGGCACCCATTTGTCAAGCTTTTTTACCTTGCCAATTTGACGCAAATGGACCAATATTGTTTTGACGCTAACGTCGAAAACTGCTGCTAATTCAGCCGTAGATTTTGTATCATCAGCTCCCACAATCGCCTTTAATTCGTCATTGTCGACCAAAGTCTTCGGACGACCGCGAGGTACATTTTTCAGGTCGAAATTTCCAGAACGGAAGCGAGCAAACCAATAACAGGTGGTGCGTTGGTTTGTAGTGTTAGCTCCGTAAACGTCGTTGATGTTGCGTGCCGCTTGTGCCGCGTTGCTGTCACGACGGTACTCATATTCCATAATTAATCGAATTTTTAACGTATCCATGATGACGAAAAAGATTGAAATGCGATGAAAATGTAACACTAATCAATAAACAAATGACTACTTTTGGAAAAAGAATTCCATGTTTTTAAAATAAAATTAATTTGAAATTAGAATTCTTCGACAAACAAAAATTATTTTGATTTGAAATGGCCAGTACTGCAGAACGGCAATTTCATAGGTAAAGACCTAATATATGGTGCTCACATATTTACAAACATTGTAAAAGTAATTATACGATGTTCAATGAATACTAACAAGTTTTAAGTCTGTGTGTGAGTTTCCTGCAGAGTCACGGATTTGTTCGAAAGAGTTACCGTGGCTCTGACACAGGCAACTGGAGGAACATGGGTGGGTTTTAGTCAATAAAAGTCTGACACGCCCTTCCGCTCCACCCAGAGCGGGAAAAGCCATTTGATGATTTCGTAGCGAAAAAGAAACTGAGTTTAAGTAATCACAGAGTCTAACTCAAGAAGACGATTGCCCTCAAAACGGTGAAGGAAAACATCGTGAGGAAACCGGCATGTCCTAAAACCAACATTTCGAAGACATGTGACATCTACCAACCCGCACTGGGCCCGCGTGATAGATTACGGTCCATTCCCTCTCACCGACAGGAGGCCTGTGTCCCAGCAGTGGGAACGTTATAGGCTGATTATGTATGTGTTTATGTAACCAGAAGACAGAAGTTGTAGGACTTTCGACGCCACGACATTTAATAGAAATGCCGTCTCTAGAGTCTACCGGTCTTCCGTGCTCTGTGCTACGTACGGTACTTAGACAAGCTAAGGACTGGTTAGGAAACACATGCGTTTGAGTACTATTGCACTTTTCAGTTTGTCTGCATCTAAATGCATGAACAAGGGAGCTTTTGTGTATCTTGCAACTTGGGAGAAGTCTGTATTTAGCTGTGGACTTCGGTACGCTGAAATAATTTATGGAAGGAACTGGGTTATGTAAGATTTGGGATTAAACTAACGTCTTTGAATGGTCTATCAAACCATACTCCATTTATTAAAACACTAGCTTCATATTCACCCCGTCGCATCGCTTCGTTTCGTTTTCGGTTAGCGTTCTTTCTGAATTATTTCTGTTTGCTCGGCTCCTAAAGGTCCCAGCGGGATGTTAGCCTTATAGCCTTCCTCGATTAGGCTATCAAATGCAAAAATATATTTTTTCCGGTACTTCCGAAGATTAGTTCAAAAAACATCTGAAGACCAATTCTCGTAATTAAAAACGTTCAAAATCTAGTCGCAGCCTCATCTCGGCGACAATTAAATGTAAAAAACTTGTCAAAAAGGTATGAAAACTAGAGGTATTTTTGACAGTACACTGTGAACATTCTTAAAATTACGAGAATTGACCCTCTGATATCATCTTTTCGTTATTTCGATATAAACTCCGTTAGTTCAAGATGAATAAAAAGCAGGGTTATCTATTTACCATTTAATAGGTCTTGACCTATGAAAATGCTGATTTGTATGAAAAAAATTTAACGAATTTTTTTCATGTAAGTATTTTTTATTTGTTTTAATCGAAATAATCACCCATGCAATCAATGCATCTTTGCCAACGCAGTGGCAGTTTATTGATGCCCTTTTTAAAAAAATCAGCTGGACGGGAGGCAACAAATTCTTCAAAGGCATTTTGTACTGCCTCTCGGATATTGATTTTTTTTCCCGCCAAGAAGTTATTCAAATTCTGGAAAAAGTAGTAGTCTGTAGGCGCAAGGTCTGGTGAGTAGGGCGGATGACGGAGAGCTTCCAACCCCAGTTCTTGCAACTTGGAGACCGTCTGCTGTGCAGTATGAGGTCGCGCGTTGTCGTGCAGGAGCAGCGGAGACGAGCGATTGACCAATGCTGGTTGGAGATGTGCCAGCTTCTCCATCATTGAGTTCAGTTCTTCACAGTACACATCTGCAGTAATGCTCACCCCGTTTGGTAAGAAGCTGTGATGAATCACAAGTAAGTTAAAGTTTAAGTTTTCGTTTAGGGCATTGTTTAGGTGCTGAACCAGGATCCAACCAACTTGCTGAGCGTTTGCGGTTATCAAACAGAACCCATTTTTCATCGCAGGTAACAATGCGGTTCAAAATTCCTTCATTTGTGTGTCTGTTGAGCAGTGCAAGGCACGTCTCGACGCGTACTTCGCGCTGGCGATCATTGAGTTCGTGGGGCACCCATTTGTCAAGCTTTTTTACCTTGCCAATTTGACGCAAATGGACCAATATTGTTTTGACGCTAACGTCGAAAGCTGCTGCTAATTCAGCCGTAGATTGTGTATCATCAGCTTCCACAATCGCCTTTAATTCGTCATTGTCGACCAAAGTCTTCGGACGACCGCGAAGTTCATTTTTCAGGTCGAAATTTCCAGAACGGAAGCGAGCAAACCAATAACAGGTGGTGCGTTGGTTTGTAGTGTTAGCTCCGTAAACGTCGTTGATGTTGCGTGCCGCTTGTGCCGCGTTGCTGCCACGACGGTACTCAACGAGCAATCATATCAACAAAATTTCACAATAACTGTCGTTATTTAGCCGTTATTTGTCTAATGCTTATAATAAATAAAGTTATAGGTGATCAAGGCAAGGTTGGTTCAACGACCAAAAGCATGGGTTAAACAGTTGCCAAGCATTACTTAATTTTAAGGCAACGTTTCTACTTAAACCCCAAAATGTTTGATACTACAACAAAATGGTCTTTGCAAATAGACGGACAAATTCACTAAAGATTTTAGAGATTCCTTAAGCAAGACCTAAGTTCAACAAAACCAAGTCAAATAAATAAAATGTATTGATTGATTGGTTTCCAAGAAATTGCCGAACAAAAGATACGTAATAAATGCACAAACAATGGACATCGGGAAACCCCCATAGGAGAAACGTGAGGTGTGACATGTGTCACTTTTGGCTGAAGAGCGTTTGTGCACTGCATCCGTACCGAATTCGAAAGTTCGATAAGAATTGGAAATGTTCTAAATTCGGAAGGGTAGAATCGAGTTACCGTGGCCCTGGCATATTGACAACTGAAGGAACACGGGTGGGTTTTAGTCAGTAAAAGTCTGACACACGCCCTTCCGATCCGCCCAGAGCGGGAGACGTCATTTGATGATTTGCAAACCATAAAAAAAGGCCCATCTGTGTCACAAATGGAACTATGGACACTTCGAACCGTCATTTCTCGGATTTAGTGAGAAAACGTACTAACACGTAAAATTAAGAGTTACGTGTTACACTCAATTAAAGAAGTCGGTTAATAGTAGAAACGATTAGTAAAACACAATGTATCTGCGTGCCTCTTGAGGGCAAACCGTGAGCGAAATAATAATGTGAACCAAATACAACATTAATTGTGACGACAAAAGGCGATGTTAATCCAAGGATATGAGTAACTAATACATAAATGCTTTATTGTATAGAAGGTACATAAAACCATGCGTTGACATAAAAGAGCAACGAACAAAGTGTCCAATGCTGTTTTTGTTCACGACTTCTTAACTCTTGAATGAATGGAAGGACCGATGGATATGGTTTATGGATTTTGATTTCGGTCTTCCGATAAGTGAACAGGATGTAGAAGAAATCTCAGCATAGCCTTATTACAGTAAACAGTGTAGTCACAAAACCTAACCACGAAAACTACGTAATAAAATGCCTTCAATGCACAAAAAAACTAATCGTGGTAATATCCTACAACATTAGGTATGTAGTTCGATGTCCCTCAAAATCGTTTCTAAAGCTTCGTTTAGACTACGACAGTTCGGAAACTAAGCTCAGTTTTCGATCTCTGCCGTACTAACGTAACATAAAAATAAATGACAAAGAGAAAATGTAAACTCCAACACAACACGAGCTACAACTAATAACGCAGATCATGGATGGACATGGGCTATTATTTCCAACAGCGCGGCGCCATTACGAAAACAATACCTGAGCTAAAACAGGACAGGTTTTAGCTGGAAATTGTATGGACTTACTTATACACGCTGCGGTTGTATTAGTCATCATAATTGACACTAAAAAGGATATAAGGAAAAAAGTGTAACGTAAAGTTTAATTGCAATACACTGGCAAATACTTGACTGAAGTAGTAATAATTATACCAGCAATGTAAACGAGGCATTCAAAATCACAGACAAAACTATATTTTATCTTTAGTTAATTTTCGAAGCTTCAAAGACGCGCTAACCATAAACGACGTATATTTTAAAAAGAGAACATAGTTGTTCGATAGTTTCTCGCTGCCAGTTGCACCGGCCCCTTAGCATGGACCCGCTGAGTAAGGTCAAATCCATTAGCGGGTGAGTCACTGGTATACGGGAATCATGCACCGTCGAAGGCCCATAGTATACATAGCTACTGCTTATTATATGGTTGAAATGTATTTACTTAATTATTGTTTTAGTACACGTGTTATTTGGAATGGGGAAGCTAAAATGATGCTGTATTTTTATTGCGGAAAATTTATGTAAGACCGCGAGACTAGGCGGGAGAAAAAAAACGTGAAACGTCGTCAGACATAACATTAAAATGTCTTTCATTTTGACAGTTCAACAACATTCATTGCGTTATTTACGTTGTTGAGTACACCATTTTGTCGAACAGATGAAGCAATGGATTACAAATAATCTTCAAAATGATTCCGATATTTATTAATACTTCGGGTACTGGATTCGTAGCACCCGTATCTGTAACTAATAAGCTGCATGGTGTCACTTTCACAAGAATCTCTTCAGCTAAAGTCCAATTTAAAACGAAATACTAATAACGTGACACTGGCAGAATAGTCGACATCGGCTCAATAGCCAAAAGCAAAAAAAAAAACTAATTAACAGTCTGCCAATCGCTATTAAAACCTCAAAACTAGATCTGTCGATTTATATTGAATCCCGCGTTGTAAATGGCGGGGGATCACAACAAAGCATAGAGATAATGTCGGCTTGTGGTTTTTGTTCTATTTGTTTATTTAAATTGCTGCAATGGAATGGCATACAATAGAATTATTGACGCATCAACACTGTGGTGAATTTACGGGTGCAACGATTGGCGGTTTTCGAAACGGCATCTATACATCGGCAGTTACAGGTTCAATTGGAGTAATTGACAAAATATGAATTGTCAGAAGAAGCATTTAAAGTTTTTTTTGTGATATTATTAAGTTATTTATTTGTGTGTGGCCTTTTTGGATCTGTTTTGACAGAATAGCTTAAAATTCACTAAGTTTTAAACGTAATATGATTTATTACAGTTACACCAATTTTTTTCAAACTTAGTTCAGTTACACCAGTTTGGCTGTCTCACACACAACACAACACACAGTTACCCCAATTGTACCTACAACTGACGATATTTTACTAGCAGAAAATTGCATTCACAACTGCCCGAAACGTGTTCCCATGGAAGATTCGGCTTTTTTCAGTAATTATAAAGACTTTAACGGACGACAAATAATCAGGATTTATTTCAGTCATAACCAAAACTAAACGAGCTACAGTTCCATTTCAATCGTTCTCGTATAGGCTTCATCGCTTCGACGAAGGTCATCCATGGCCCATGTGGATTCTTTATAATAATTGCATCCTTAGTCAAAGCACATCATTCATTCACAGTCATTTTGTGAGTTTGTAGGGTTGGTTCCAGCTAGAAGTTTTGGACTCGATAGGTGGTGCTCAGGGGGAAGTAGGGGTTTTTTTTTTTTTTCTGGATGGGAAATCATCAATTGACTTCTCCCGCTCTGGGCGGCGCGGGAGGGCGTGTCAGACTTTTACTGACTAAAACCCACCCGTGTTCCATCAGTTCCCCATGTGCCAGGGTCACGGTATCTCTTTCGAACAATCACGCGACCCCGGCAGGCATCGGTCCTAGTAGACCCCGTCACTGCTGCTGACATCTCTTTGAGGCGCGCGTGGAACACTACGCGCCGTCGACCCGAGCCTGGTCCTTACCGGGCGGCGAGCTACCCATTGCTCGCCACCCGCAAGCTCGCGCCTACGGTGGCCGGGAGTCCGCTATACCGCCGACGCCCGGGGCGTCTCCTCCTGCGGCGGCTAGGGACGTGAGGGCGCAGAGACTGCCACTCCCTCACGCGCCCCGCCTCCTCCTTTCGCGAGCATTACTGCTTTGCAGAAGGAGGTAACGGCTTCCCATTCCCTCTCACTCCGTACCATGGCTCGCACCACGGCCGGACGCGAGAGGTCGCCGCCGCCGATCGCCTCCACGAGGAGGGAAGTAGGGGGGGATCGCTAGGTAAGTTAGTGTCTAACTATGTGATCGCCTTTCTCTAGAAGAACTACGCGACGCTAAAACACAATTGTATACTTTTATACGTAAAAGATTATTCAATTGCAACTTTTCCCTACGTTATTCATCATCGCCGTACACGAGAAATGTGGGAAAATGGAATATTAGAACTTCTACACGATTATCTAAAGTGCCTAAATTAATATATTCCAATCGTGTCCACTAACATATACATTAAACAATGCATAATTATAAGGTAAATAAGCGTTCCCTTTATCACAACAATCTCTGTAACGAGATTATCCCCTCGTTTCGCGTCCGCCGGGACTGATAAAAAATTTAAATGTAAAGTTGACAACTTAATTCGAGCAATTGGTATTTTTGAGGACGTTTTGCCTCCTCTGCAAAGCGATATGAGTTCGATTCTTGGATCTCGTCATGCATAATGTATAGCTATGTCGAAATAGGTACTCTGGTTCTTCTTCTCTCGTACTGGCGTGAACTAATTGAGAAAATTACATACCGTGATAAAAATTGAATTATAAAAACATAAAACTTGAGCCAACCGTCCAGCTACCCAGGAGCCGACAGCCCAGGCTGCGCTGGAGGTTTGATTATGTATTGTCCAATGCTGGACTGACATAAAAATGCTCAATATAAATCACTGGAGACGTCCTTCAGTCTTGGATCTAATGGGGGTTGAAATTCGTAATACAAACGAAGTCGAGAACGCTTAAGTTTCATTTGCATAGACAGAGATCTAAAAACAGCCAAGGCTTTATGGAATACGGAAGCCATCCTTAGATTACGGAACACCTCGCGCTAAAAACGGGGTAATCAACAGAGGCAATATGGGTGCCAGGGCCAAATGCGATTGCGCGGGACACTTCATCGTCAGCCGTAGAATATGACCGCTGAGCGCTCAGACAATCACTGGAAAATACCTAACTTACTAGATAACTTTACCTAACCTAAGTTACTAGATAGTTTTTAGAATATTTCGTTTTTAATTATTTAATTTATTAAATACAAATAATTTATAACGTGTGCCTGATGATGCATGGCGTCGCCGAGGTCGGCCTTGAAAGTAGTTGGACGCGCACCGTGGAGATTCGAGGTTGCGCAGAATAAATTAGTATCTGGATGAACCTGGATGAGGACTTGGCCCAGCAGTGGCAGAATAATATAATTATTCTATTGGGTATGTAAAACAGAAGCTCAAAGTACATTTAAAGAGAGGACGATCCCTATTTAAGCACATCTCAATCATTTATTTAATTTTCCTTAGTGCAATCCATTGTTTTAATAAATAAAAATAAGGAAACACGATATTATTGTTCTATTTAAGCTCTGATGTGTTTATTTCAACAGCTCAACATAACAATTAGTCATTAAATTATTATCCTAGTAAAAGAGGTGTAAGGATAATAATTGATCGGGATCGCGTTAGAAACACCACTGTGCGCTCCCAATGTAGCGGATGTTGGAGAAGCCAGGACAGCCAGGCTGGAGTGCGGGTGAGATGGCCAAGTCATACTAATGCACCCGGAGAGATAGGCAAAGATCTTCTCTCACTGGACGCCTGAGGGAGGACATCGCGGGCGAGGTAGCCAGTGGCGAAGGTGGTGTGACGAAATGATCATGTTTGCGGGGTCAAAAGAGAAGAAAGTATGAGAGGAAAAAGGGGAGGACTTTGCCCAGTAGTGAAGAAAATCTGCTGTTATAGGCATACCGAGACGGTAGACATTTCAATTGTCGGAAGGGATGTGTAAATCCCTATCCGTGTCCTTTACGAAATTTGAAATGTCCACCGTCGATAGTGTTAAGTTATGATGTTCAAAGATACCGATTTATTTAGACTATAAGCAAAATCTGCCTGATAACGCACACGAAGGGTTCCGTTTCTTGTGACACCCTTTAATTTTTAACTTGGTTTTTATTTCTATTATTTGTACAAAATAACAAAAATACACATTGTGTGAAAACTTCAACTGTCTACCTATTACGGATCATGAGATACAGCCTACTGGCAGACTGACAGCCTTCAGGTACAGAAGCATAAAAATTATATTAGCTTGAGTAAGTACAGGAACAAAGATACAAGACCCATAAGTCTTTGAAGTATTATATCAATAAATAAATAAAATAATAATATTACCCAAAAACAAAAAAGAGAATGAAAAACTATAAGAATGTGGATGTAACCAACACAGTTACGAGCAGTAATCTCTTAACAATTAGATGACTCATGTAAACTTGACAAGTTAACTGGACTTAAAGTGGTAAGCAGTCATTATAACTGTTTGGTTCTACTGACTGTGAAATGGGTTGGTAAATAAATATTAAATATTGATAAAATTTGTTTTGTAAAGATTGAACAAGTTTTGAGTATGAATGTAGATTGCACTAACGCTTTTTAAGGTAGAGGCAGTATACATGCCACCAATAAAATTGAGTGTCATCCTGAATTTGAGTGTAAAGCATGAATCAGTTGTGTTTTTAATTAATTGAGAAATCCAAAAGAACAAAACAATTACAGCAGAACGAAAGGCTGCAAAAACATTTGCTCCTCAAACATTACATGGATACAATGTCATTCCTAAGTGGAATAGCAGGGTCGTGGGGCTTTCTGGACCTGTACCGCGGTCCCGAATTCATCCTAAAATACAATAATTTATTTCGCAGTAGTATTATGGGACCATAAGAAAAATGAAGTTAAAGTACAGTGAACAAAAAAAATTAAGAGAAAAACAAAATTCTCATACATTGTTTGTCAGCTACTAAACGCGTTATGTCTTTGCCGCAATGTGTAGCCGAACTAGTGTGTTTGAAATTGAGACTGTGTCGAAATAATTATCCGTCGAAATTCAGGATGACACTCATTATAGGTACATTTCCGCAAATATCCCATCAAATTCCTAATTTGAAAAAAAATACTTAAAAATGTCATTACATATTAACATTCTAAGAATTTATTACTATACCATGTCTAGTTTTCTCTGCCTTATAAAGGGCTAAGAGTAAGGGAAGATCGAATAAGAGATGGATGAAATGAAATATGATTTGGTATGGCTGATAGCACGGTAACTACTGAGATGACGACTAACAGGGAAGCATGGAAGAAAAAGACAGGTTGCACCAACTCCAAATAAATAGGGATAAGGGTTGGAGAATGATGTTCATAAAATATAAAGAAAGCCAACAGGTGTAATAAAGATATGAGTTTATTTAATATTTTTACACATACATAAACTGTGATTGATTTTTCTTTTTACAAACAAACAAAGAAAAAGAGCTTATCAGAGATAAAAGACTACAGATAATGCCGGTGCAAGTTGATGTGCACCTTATTCTATTAATCTTAAGGTCTGGCAGAAAATGTAGATATTGATCAGACCAGCCATTGTAATACATGTACAGTAAGTGTTTATAATAAGCAATTGGTTAAAAACACCTTCGATCAAAAATGTACTAGATGCCCGATGAGCGCTTCAAAAACGGCCCGAAAAATAAGAGCACAAATATTCTTGTGCTCTTATTTGAAATTAGTTTGGTCCAATGATAGCCAACGATAAGACGTCCTAAATGCCGCAGCACGCGTTCAAAAATTGTGTAAATAACCACTGTAGCACCAATTTTTTGGAAGTAATATCTTTTTTTCCATAAGTTTAAATCTTTAAGTGTTTTTCATAAAATAAAAACAATCAAATAGTAAATATAAATCATTTAGCAAATACATAATTATGATTGTTTGACCAATGTTTGCGACAACGCACCAACTATTGTAACAAACATTGTCTGTTCTGGAACAGAGAATGCATGAAGTATTATTGTAATTTTATATTTTATTTTTGTTTGTAGATTTCCTAGCGAGCCATTTCGCTGTACAGAATGGGTATCTATTGTAGCGAAAGAAAGAGGAGAAGAAAATATACAAGCCTTATAAAAAATCATATTTGAACTTTAATTTAAATGAAAAAATAATTTGCTTTAATACAAATTTAACTTCTAAATACTGGTACATAAAAGTAGACGCACCCAGTTTTTATACGGGTGGATAACATTGATTTAACCCGCACTTAATTAAATAAAATAACTATTATACTATTTTAGTCCTACTACTTTTTTAAATCGATTAAAAATCTTTGCCGTCATCAAAACGTACCTTCACCTAAAAAAATATATTCTGCAACTCTACGTCTTTCCATACGTACTGTGTTCTGAACATTGAAATGTAATACCAAGAACTACGTCTTGCTCCAAAATAGAGTAAGCACGAAATTGTCAACACATTGCTTTTAACCATATTGCTTAGACTTTAAGTTTCAGTTTAGAATAAATAATTTTGTACTTATATCAAAATGACTTTTGATTTTTAAGGGACATTTTAAATTTATTGCTCTTTACCTTTCTCCGATGACAAAAGGACTTTAATATGAATATTTTGCAATCGTAATTATGCTTTATGTTTGAGTGTTAAGGATTATAATAAACTGAACTTGTTATTATTATGAAACGTTTTCTATATTTCGTAGTAAGAAATATAAATGTGTAAGTGTGTGCAAACGTGGCCACTTGAGCGCCTTATTTTTGTTCCTGATCCTTTATCTAGTGCTATTATTGATCGAAGAAAAACACTTACTTATTTTGATACTGAGACAGTTTTGCAACACTTACATTGACGCACATACACACACCCTCTCACACACACATATACACCCCCACACACACCGTAACACTCCACACAACCCACACACTTCAAATATTGTAATTGTTGTTCTGTGTTTACTTAGCACCTAGTTTTGTTTACTATTTTAATATTATAATGCATGTCCTAGATTAAGTTTATTTACACTATCGGATTATTATTGTATACAATATGTAACATAATTAACGCAAGACCTCATATACCCCAATTAGGGTATTGAGTTAAAAGCATAATACAATGACCAAACATTATTAAAAAAAAAAAAAAACTGTTGTTATAAGAAAATCGTGTTAACCCTAGCATTACTTTATGCATTTCAAATTGAGTCTTGTTTAGTTAAAATAAGATTGAATTTTCTTTGGCTTAATTGGCGGAAGGTATGGCACAATACATAATTTTTGATTTAAAAAAATACTCATAAAAATTACTGAAATCGATTCAGTAGTCCATTATTAACAAACTACTTTCAGGATTTGCGTCTATTCTGTTACACCTTGTAGAATCAAGTTCTTCTAACTTAACAGACAGCTGTGCTGCTGGGGAGTTTGTTCCGCCACTTCTTCTTCCCAGCTAAAGCACTAGGAAGTGTCGAAGGGCGGGCGTTTTGGGGGGACTGTCTTGTGTAACTTTGACATTCAAAAAGTGCTGACTCTCAGCCTAGTTTGAATAAATGACTTTTGATTTTGAGGCGTCAATCACATATTGTTAATACCAAAACCTGTAAGCAAATAAACGATTTTTATTTTTTATTTTTATTACATCCATAGTAAAATATATTTGTGACTACCTGTTTCACCTGTGCAGTAAAGAGTACCCTACATGTCGAATCAAATAAACTGCCTAGCCTTTTGGGGTCAACTTCCAGTCTAACCGGATGCAGCCAAATACCAGTATTTTAGATAGGGTTACTGTTTGTTTGACCCACAACACACTTACAGGGTCATACAATACCTCGGTAAGACTGCCTGTTACTCTTTTGGACTTTTGAGTCTTTAAACCTTTCACCATAATATTGTTTTGCTGTGGGAGTCTGGTGACCTGTAACACAGGCTATTTAAAAAACCTACTTCAGGCACCAGTCTCTTACAATGTTGGAATATAATATTGTCAAAAACATTGTTAATTTTTAAGGAGACCAATATTGTGAAGAGAGAACAAATAATTGAATTGAATCTGTAGCAAAATATAATCTCCAATCTATTCCAAATTATATTACAAAATATTCACTCCTTCACTCGATCTAAATAATTACTAATGGCATTTAGCAGAGCAATACTAATTATTTTAGACCAAAATGTTAAACAAGGAAAAAAACTGTTAATAAATTGGTTTTACTGTTGATAAAGTAATCAATTAACTGCCAAGAAATTATGAGTTAGTTAATTGTTTGATTGTCAATTAGTTGATTCATTATAAAGTTGGCAATGTGTGATTTAATAATGATTATTTATTTTTTATCAGAAGTTATTCTACTGGAGAAACTACCCTTTATTGCTTTGTTTTGTGTTGCACAAATTAATGGACAGATGTTTTAAGTCAATGCATAGACATATGTCTAAGTAATTATATTGCATAGCAGTGGTAGTATTATTAAAAATCAGTTTCTTGTTTATTATAAACAAAGCAATTGTGCCTCACATGTAGAAATAATAATATTTACTTCAGTTTGATAGCACATGATAACATGACTTGAAGCTATAGTAGTGAAGCCTATTCTAATAAGATTTCATAATTCACACAAATATACACTTTCTGGAATGATGATTTAAGTTTTTCACTCTACCTCTACTGTGTACATAGGTTTTGTGATATTTTTAATTAAATAAGTTTTATTGTATCAAAGCACATCAGCTAACAGAAAAAAAAATCGCTTCCAGTATGATAACAATGTCCATGTGGGTTGCCCACAAGTGGGAACAACTCCACTGACATCAAAACAGGAAGTTTACTCAGTAATTATGAGCAGAGACGAAGGAAAATACGTAAAGTTCGGCAGAACGCCTTGAAGAAGCCTGCGGTTTGTACCTTGCGAACACTTCGTGGGCGGCCTATCACACATAGGCGTGTTAAGACAAAACAACAAAAATGCACAATAACTTCCATCTAAAACTACAAAACAATAAATAAACCAGCTAACTCACCGTAAATCTCCTTGATTTCGTTGTCGTTGGCTACATTATCACAATGAACGCACAAAATAAATACAATAAAAATGGCTCCTATGGTGTAATGAATATACATCATAATAACACAATACGCACGTAAGAAGCGTGCGTAAACAGCTTAAACAGTATTTATAAAACACATTTTCACTTCGTTATCGGATAAGAGCGGAAATAATCTCTTCAACGAGTCATTTAATTCGTCTAAATTGTACCAATCGAGCTGCCATCGAACAAGACCCCGCCGTCTGTCATTCGTCATGTCAATAAACAATTAATGTTGCCGTATTACTTTTACATTTACTACAATTTCTACCAAAAAAAAAAATGTAAACTAAATTAAATAATTTTGAAACCAATCTCTCCAAAACCCATTTAATTAGTTTATATTTTACAAAGAAAAATTAAAACTCTTGACTAGCGCATGAGGTTAGTAATATGCAGATACGGTATGAATGGTAATCGGGCATCTAGTTACTTCCTGCTAATGGTTCTGCGCAAACGCAATGGTGCATTTGACGTGTACATTTTGTCTCAATTTATCTCACACCGGAGATAATTTGTTACGCAAAACTCGACTGGTGCACCTTGCCCACATTTGATGTGGTTACCATATACTTACATTCTGTCTAGCCTTCTCCCAAATATGTTGGGGTCGGCTTCTAATCTAACCAAATGCAGCTGAATACCAGTATTTTACAAGGAGCAACTGCATAAGAAAACTGACCTCCACAACCCAGTTACTAGGTAACACGATACCCCTTCGTAAGATTGGTTGAAAAATATTTTGGACTTCTTATATTACGACAGTCCGTTTATACTTGTTTTACTTCTTATTTTGCGTCACGTTCAAAAGCAAAGTAATCTTTGTTCTCGTTTAATAAATTAACCTTTGGTTTGCTGCCACTAACAAGTCTGTCAATATCACAGTGATCTTTATCCTCGTTACAATATAATTGCTGATGCCACTGCTGTCTCAGTAAAAGATGTAGCTATAAATGGGGTTGTGAACGACTGTCAAAGATCTACGAATGACAGCCACCGGACCAACGGCTTAACGTGCTTTCTGAAACACGGCGGGCTTGATATGCTATGGATGGCCATGCCTCCACGAAACAACCGCGACTTACATAACCATATTTTTGTTAACTTTTAATATAAAGGGGAAATTATACTCATATTTATCACTATTTCTTGCTATAGAACCAAACCTGAAATCCTGAACAAACAAAAAATCTGCTGCTCCATTCATTAGTTCGATTTATGTGAACACAGGTGTCACATAAATCAACCAAATGAATAGTGCAGCTGAAAACTAAGTGTGCTTGAAAAAATTAAGCCCCCTCCTCAGTACGTCAGATTTCTTTTAATAAATTAAAACAAAAATAGCTTTGTTTACAAAAGCAAAAAAAACTAAAATGCAGGGGCAAACGCAACTAACCCGTAAACTTTCTGCATCCCACCTCGGAGAGGTCAGATTTCTTTTGACTGTCCACCTGCCGTCAGGTATATAAGTCGAGTGGGGTCTCTAAGGTTGCTGGGTCCCTAGGTTCAGACAGTAGGTACAGAGATATGTAGGTTCTATAGTAAAAGTAAAGGAAACAAAAGCTAAGTTTGCTTAAGGCACATGAAACTATACTCTCGAGGCAGTCCACCATTTAGTGGACTGAGCGTCAATAGAAGAGCATCGTTGATAAAGATAAAATAGACTTTATATCCGCTAGCTACGGAACTACTTTTATACTAAATCTTAAATTCGTTCACTGGCAGACAACGCACAGCCTTATCGCATCATCATATTTTGCACGAAAGTTTAATTTGTAACGGTGAGCGATAGGAAAGAATTTTTGAAAATGCATACCCTATCCCCAAAGGGGATAAACAGGGGATGAGCTTTTGTAAAGAATATCGACATTTTGCCAATAGAAAGTCCCATCGAACACATTGCTTGTATTAGCGAAATGGGCATATAAAAAAACTTTTTAACAAAAAATTAAACCGCCGAAAAAACTGAAAACCAAAAAATAATAAACCTTAAAATTATGAGTCAGCGCTTTGAGTGATCTTTGTTCATTCATTTTTCAGCGCCGACTCAAAATTTTAAGGTTTATTGTTTTTTGGTTTTCAGTTATTTCGGCGGTTTAATTTTTTGTTAAAAAGTTTTTATTTTATATTTTTTGTGGCTTTAATGTACTCATAATACTTGGCAAGGTATACGCTATCCAATAAAAAAAGAATTATCAAAATCGGACTACTCTGTATAAAGTTATGTGTGGTTATACATTACAATCAGTGAGTGAACAATCAAACATCCCCTATTTTTCGACCCTTAGCGTTCGATTTTGTTTTCCAAATTTATATGGGACCACCTTCGAAGTATACCCTTTCCAATAAAAAAAGAATTATCACAATCGGACTACTATGTTAAAAGTTATGCGTGGTCATACATAAAAAAAACAAACAAAATAAAAAAAATATATATACGCGTCGAATTGAGAACCTCCTCCGTTTTTTTTCGTCGGTTGAAAAGAGAAAAGAAGAAACTTGTTTCGCCCCGAGTGCCAAAGCTCCTAAGACCCTACGTATCTAGTATATACCTACCCATAATACATACACTATATACTAGTACTACTACTGTTATGTACACTATCTACATTCATAATATGATTTCTGAAGAGTACCTTTTCGAAATAAAAAAAAGTTTCATAATCCATACTATCCATACTTCCATACTAATATCCATATCCATACTAATCCATACTATCCATACTATCCATACTTCCATATCCATATTCATACTTCCATACTTCCATATCCATACTTCCATACTCCATACTAATATTATAAATGCAAAAGTAACTCTGTCTGTCTGTCGGTCGGTCTGTCTGTCTGTCTGTCTGTCTCACTTTCCTGCTAAAACTACTGAACCGATTTAAATGAAATTTGGTACACAGATAGTTTAGAGCTTGAGAAAGGACATAGGCTACTTTTTATCCCGGTAGTATGTTCCTGCGGGAAGATTTCCGACCTCCACGCGGGCGAAGCCGCTGGCAAAAGCTAGTTTCGATATAAATGAGTAATAAGTTACGATTCTGATAAGATTTCTAAGCATATCAAAGGAAAATATTAGTATAGGTACAATTTTCATTATTTTTATCAGGTACCCACTCTTATAACTGGAGAACTACAATTCCAGATGTGAACGCTAAATACAGCGTGTGTGCACATGTGCCTTGTGTGTGGAGTTGCCGACATTTATAAACAATACTGTTGATACGACAACCACAATTAAATGTTAGTCTGGTTGTGCTTAATTCCCCTGCAGGCCTCTACTTTGGAACCTCTGCTCACCCCATGTGCACCCCATCTGAAATAAAAAATCCTGTTGTTTTTGTCTAAGCCAAATCATAGACATTTTTTTTTTTTTGGTTCTTTTCGTCCCTCTTTGGGACAGGCAAAGGGAGCTGAGCCCATACAGCCAAGTCTGATTTAGTTTTCTTTTTCTTCCAATTCTTCTTTTTTTTTTTTTCTTTCTTGTCTTTCTATAATATAATCAAGGCCGAAACCATGTCTTCTTTATTCAATGTCAAATCATAGACAACCAAAAGTTTAGCTTTTGTGTCGCCAGCAAAATAAATTTTCAATTAATTATTTTAATAATTTATTGCATTGTGATACGGCACAACCGTATCACAATGAATAAATTATTGGTTTGGCAAATTTTACGGATAAATTAGTCCAAAAATAAGTTTATTTATTACTGTGACCAAGTACTGCGTACTTACAAAGTAAAGTTGTAGGTTTGTTTCAGTTAAACCATCAGAAGCAACAAAATATTTATATTTTCCATCATTTCGGTTTTAAAGATTCAGTTTTATTGTTTGAATACAAAAGATCTTAGGGCTAACTAAAAACATACTTTTCACAGATTGCATGATGGATTATAGGAAAATTAACTGAAGTGAATAATTGGCAACACTCGTAGTGAGATTGTTTGTTCGGCTTTGGGTGTCAGCCGCTTTGTAGTTTTGCGTGATAATTATAGAAATAATCAGTGCTATCGTTGTATAAGTGAATAGAAAATGGTTTAATAATCGTGCGATGACTTTAATGTCGCGTTATTGCGCGTATTGTATGTAAAATCGAGGTGCTTCCGCCATGACAATGGGTAGCACCTTCGGGAAGTATCCCGCGGCACTTGTTCTATATTTTCTGTGTATGGGACTATGGTATCCAATTTTAGGTGAGTAATAAACAATTTTAGATTGTATTCAGCGTAAGAGCTTAAGAATTTGAATATCTAACTTGTATAACTACGGTTTAGGCCATAGAAACATGGAACAGGACAATATTTTTTGTCCCAGTACGCGCATTTTTTTCAATTGATGTGTTTCCTCAAAATTTGCGGTCAGCGGATGCTATTTAGCATCCCAATGAACGTATTCCTGTTGGTAAAAGTTTTGTAAATGACGTTTACACAGATCAAATGCGTTTATATCAGATTTGAAAACAAATACATTAGTCAATAACAGCTTGTAGTGTACTCTGATAAGCTTACACAGTTTTTGCATCTAAAATGATTGAAGTGTAACATTATCAACGTTTAATAAGGATAACATGAGAAATTTACAATTTAAATAATAATATATGTAGGTTTATGTTATTTTTTTATCATGAATCATTCCTTGTCTGTCAGTGTTGTTGGTATTTACCTACATGCATAGGATACATAGTACCTACTGATCGAATGATATGAATAAAAAAAAACATATTTTATGATAATTTAGGAAACCAAGTTTAGGTTTTTGTAGTAGGAGAACTAAATAACATCCCTCATGAAAATAAATTGATAACAATAGCTGAAACAATGTAACTAGTACCACAACTATGGAACTGCATAGGTATAAAGATAAAATAATATTATTTATTTTCCTAATTATGGCACTTGAAGTAACTTTTTATTTTTTTATGAAAACTGAAATAGTTTTGTAAGTTTTTTTTTTTCAGAATTAGCTAAATTATAATTGTTAATAACTGTTGAAAGTATTTTTACCGTTAATAGGCCTCTTTTTATTTATAAGATATCAGTACCAGCACCTGTTCCTCAATAATCATTATCATGTAAACCTGGAATCTCCACTGTCTTCAGATTGGTGTAGGCCTTCTTTCATTTCAGCCATACATTCCTAAAACCACCACATTAAGCAATTCCTCTAAAAGCAATTGATTTAAATAATTGATTGATTTTTTTGATTTAATTAATTAATAAATAATTTTCTGAAGTCCTATGGGACTTCAGGAAATCAATCCATTATTTGGCATTTAACTTCAATAAAGCAATTCATAATTTGTGGAATATCTTACAAATCTCTTTACAAAGCTGTCAAATAAATGAATTGTGTGCAGTGTATGCAGATAATATTATGAATTGTGAGTTTTGTTGTCTGGCTTCAAATTTGTAAGTGTGGCTGCAGCTATACAGCTACTATTTTTTAGATTTTGATGATGTCTATAGTTCTTTGATAATTTTGAATTACTCTGTGCATAGTCTGTCTACAATTGCCCTGTTAAGTCTTCATAGAATGGTTTTGATCTATGGAGACATATAGTTCTGTTAATATCTTAATATCGATGCTTGAAAGGCAAAATTGACTTAGCGACATTGTGGCCCTATCTCGCTTAGTCAATGTCGTCTTTCAAGCATCAATATATAATTATATATATATTTTCCATTCAGCCTTGGTTGCAATAATGCACAGCCATGCCATGATTAAATATATCACAATTACTTATTAGGGTTTGTTGTATATTAGGTATTATATTCATCACTATTCATTTTGCCTCATAGTACTGTCCAATTTAAATGTAATGAGTGAAACTTAACTAAGAGCAGTGGTGGCCCAGTGACAAAGAATGCAACTTACGAGTTGTGGGTCAGAGTTTTAAACCCAGAAAGGCACTGTGTGTAGTTCATTTCATCCCCCTTTTGTACAAAATGGTAAAGGAAAACAGTGATGAAACTTGCATGTCCTAGAACCAAAATTTGATGAACAAGACATGTGCTATCCACCAACATGCGCTGGGCTCATGTGGTGGCGGCCCACTGCCTCTCACCTAGATGAGACCAGCATTGGGAACAATACAGGCTATTTATGCTGTTATGCTGATTAAAACTATATCTATCATGAGTACATACTTAACAACATAAATGGGTAAAATGTAGTGCACCATTCCTATAAGTTTTTGAGGAAAATGGGTTCATTCCCGTTTAAAATTACCACAAATACATTTAATGACAAACAAAAATGGGCTGTGGGCTAAAATAACCACTACATGGAGCCCTAACACAGCCAGATGGCATTGTGGTAGACGCCTTATAAGATGGCGGGACAAACTGGAGAAAACATATGACCAGTGGTCCACTTTAGTCCTAGATTGAAAGTGCTGGTAGTCTTGCGGTGGGATGATGCATGCTAACAATAAAATGTTCCCCTTTCACCTTCATATGACAAAGGGAACATTGTTTATGATTTGCTTCTATTCTCTTTGACTTAAGTTGTACCTATCGTTTGTGTTTTCAATTTATCTAAACTGTAATTTGTAAACAAGGTGTAAACAGTGTGTTCTCTAACACACTGTTTACACCTGCCTTGGCATATAGGGTGTAATGGAAATACAACTTTTGAAATGCCATATTATCAGCGATTATTACATCTAGAGCACCCATAACCAATAAATCTATTATTTGCTTTGGCATGATATTCCATGACAATGCAAGAATTGTTCCTAAACAACTATTCCTCTACTTGTCAATGAAAAATAAAAGTTTTTTTGGCTAATTTTCCAATGCCAAATTTTAGGAATTTTTGGGTTGTGGCTAAAATAATAATAATGAGATAATTGCATTATTTTGGCAAAATTGATCTTTTATTCACTTTATTTTAAACTGCAAATAATGGATAGACATTTAAAGAATGGAACACCTCTAGATATTATTATTTGGTTAGACACACTAGCAGCATCTTTTAGCTAGGTATTAGCTGATGTATCAAAAAGCTTGGGGATATGTAATCGGGCATTATTTTGCAGCAATCCATGCCATACAAAGTATGCTAATATGAAGCAAAGGCAAAGATTGTTGTTGAATTAATCTGACATCGATTTACACATTACAATGAGTACATCTATAGGGTAAACTTACCCAAAAGAAAAAGTTCTATATATTCTATTTTTTATTATGGCAAACAAAGCCGATGTCGGTATTCTGCCAGTGTCTAAAGTAAATTAAGATAGCAAGTGTGCATGCTTAAATAAAAAAAATAACGATTATAATCTTCGATGATACAGTTGGGCTTAATGTTGATCTTGTGGGGACTACTGGACTGAAACAAACAAAAGAAAAAGTTATTTTTTGTTTTTACTCAAACGATCACTTCTGTCGAGTTTCGCGAACTAATTTAACGTGACACTGTATATTAGGTCTTTACCTATGAAATTGCCGTTCTGCAGTACTGGCCATTTCAAATCAAAATAATTTTTGTTTGTCTAAGAATTCTAATTTCAAATTAATTTTATTTTAAAAACATGGAATTCTTTTTCCAAAAGTAGTCATTTGTATATTGATTTGTGTTACATCGCATTTCAATCTTTTTCGTCATCATGGATACGTTAAAAATTCGAGTAATTATGGAATATGAGTACCGTCGTGGCAGAAACGCGGCACAAGCGGCACGCAACATCAACGACGTTTACGGAGCTAACACTACAAACCAACGCACCACCTGTTATCGGTTTGCTTGCTTCCGTTTTGGAAATTTCGACCTGAAAAATGAACCTCGCGGTCGTCCGAAGACTTTGGCCGACAATGACGAATTAAAGGCGATTGTGGAAGCTGATGATACACAATCTACGGCTGAATTACCAGCAGCTTTTGACGTTAGCGTCAAAACAATATTGGTCCATTTGCGTCAAATTGGCAAGGTAAAAAAGCTTGACAAATGGGTGCCCCACGAACTCAATGACCGTCAGCGCGAAGTACGCGTCGAGACGTGCCTTGCACTGCTCAACAGACACACAAAATATGAAGGAATTATGAACCGCATTGTTACCTGCGATGAAAAATGGATTCTGTTTGATAACCGCAAGCGCTCAGCAAGTTGGTTGGATCCTGGTTCAGCACCTAAACAATGCCCTAAACGAAAACTTACCCCTAGAAAAGTGATGGTCACTGTTTGGTGGTCTAGCGCCGGTGTGATTCATCACAGCTTCTTACCAAACGGGGTGAGCATTACTGCAGATGTGTACTGTGAAGAACTGAACTCAATGATGTAGAAGCTGGCACATCTCCAACCAGCATTGGTCAATCGCTCGTCTCCGCTGCTCCTGCACGACAACGCGCGACCGCATACTGCACAGCAGACGGTCTCCAAATTGCAAGAACTGGGGTTGGAAGCTCTCCGTCATCCGCCCTACTCACCAGACCTTGCGCCTACAGACTACTACTTTTTCCAGAATTTGGATAACTTCTTGGCGGGAAAAAAATTCAATACCCGAGAGGCAGTACAAAATGCCTTTGAAGAATTTGTTGCCTCCCGTCCAGCTGATTTTTTTAAGAAGGGCATCAATAAACTGCCACTGCGTTGGCAAAGATGCATTGATTGCATGGGTGATTATTTCGATTAATACAAATAAAAAATACTTACATGAAAAAAAAATCGTTTAATTTTTTTCATACAAAACGGCATTTTCATAGGTCAAGACCTATTAAGGCGAGGTTGCAGTACTTTTTAACTTTTTCAAACCTCTGTAAATCGTGCAAAATGACAATATTCCGTAAAAACAAAAATAGTTTAGGAAAACTGATTATATTGTCCAGGGTTGTGTGAAGATAGAAACGTGAATTAAAACAATTGACTCGAAACAATAAACTGCCACTGCGTTGGCAAAGATGCATTGATTGCATGGGTGATTATTTTGATTAATACAAATAAAAAATACATGAAAAAAATTCGTTTAATTTTTTTCATACAAAACGGCATTTTCATAGGTAAAGACCTATTATTACTTACTATACATAAGCTGCTGCTCGCGACTTCGCTCACGATGAACGACGAATGGATGTCACAAACTATCCCACGGGAACGTGTTATTCCTCATAACATCAGCTATCTGCCAGTGAAAGCCCCGTCAAAATCATTCCATCTGTTTCGGAGAGTAGCCGGACAAAAACGAGAGTCAAAACTCTGTTTAATGACCTACCATAAAAATATTTTACCTTTCTTGCGTTTTACTCTACTGCGCGACGAAAAGGAGGGTAATGTGTTTATCATCCTATGTATGTCAAATGAAATTGCGTGCGCCATCACACATGCTCAAGTTCCTTTCAGACTGGAGAATTTGACGTGTGTATGCCGAGCGTTTTACTTCATCATTACATTTCAGCCGAAAGACGTCCACTGCTGGACATAGGCCTCCCCCAATTTGGTGTGGTTTGCCATAATCGCCAAGCTTGGCAGGCGGGTTGGCGATCTCAGTATGGTGGTAAAATGCATAGAGAACTCTGTTGCCCATTCTCTAGTATGTCCCTTACGACACCCACGGGAAGAAATGAGATGAAGCTATTCTTTAAGTCCATCACCACGCGGAACGCTTAAGCTTTTCTATATTGTCTGAATTATTTCAAAACACGCTATTAACGTAATGAGGAAAAAGTTAAATTCGTTTCAACCACAGTAGCGTTGCGGTGCCACTTGATCTGTTTAAATGCGTCATGTCAGATAGAAATACCTTCTCTTTGAAACTGATTATAGTATAAAACATAATTACTCTATCCTTATACCCTTCAATTAATATTGTTTGGTAAACTGCGCTTTTATAAATTCTAACGTCATTTTATTATCATGGTGATATTAAAAAAGTCTTACCAAGGGGTATCGTATTACCCAGTTACTGGGTTGTGGAGGTCAGTTAGGCAGTCGCTTCATGTAAAATATTGGTATTCAACTGCATCCGGTGAGACAGGAAGCCGACTTCAACATAGGTGGAAAAAGGCTAGGCAGATGATGCTTTAAAAAATGCACAGTGGCTCCATCAATGAATATTCAATGATTTTGCCTAAGTCAGGGTTGCTAACTTGTAGAAATATTTAACTGATTGAAAAAGTGGACATCACAGGAAGGTCAATAAGTTATGAGAAACTTATTGGCCTTCCTATGAAGTCCACTTTTTAAAATAGATGGACCGTTTTTTTATATCTGGCACTAGGGTTACCCCAACCTAAAGGGTCATGTTAGAAATATTATCAACTACGCGAAAGCCGAGTGAGCTACATCAAAGTTGTTTGCAGTTGATTGGGTATTCTAATACCCAATATACCACTGCTCTAGCAGTGGTGGCCCAGTGCTAATCCAACACACAGCAGTGAGAACAGTATGAATTGCTTTTTTTTTTTAAGTAATGACAATAGGAACTATTTAAGGCTCACAACATGAGGCACATTAATTAGATTAGAGTGTCCATTAAAATTGTAGGAAATTATTTTTAGTTTGATTACAGACAAATGCCAAAATAAAAAATGTTTTAATATTTAGTTGTCACTTGTTCCAGCTCAAGATGCAGTGAGGATAATCGGAGAACCGCAATGGAGGGGCGAGTTGGGCTCGATATCTACCGTAAACTGCTCAGCCGCCCCTGATACTGCTGAAATTGTGTGGATGTTCAATGGAACAGTGGTGGAGGCGAACGATCGGTAACCATTACTTTAATTATTATTATTTTGTGGTATTTAGTCAACCGTACTTTTTTAGTAGCCTAAATTCAAAACATCTCTGTCTTGTGCAATATCTGGCCCTGTTGAGTCTCCAAACATGGTCAGAATGTCACATCGCCTTCGCCGCGGGATCCCTCGGCAGTGATATCTCTCTCTGGTGTCCAGTTTGTAACAATCTTTGCCCATCTCTCAGGGTTTATTCGTGCGTTCTGACCAGCCTACACCCACTTCAGGCTGGCTTTTTTTCTACAACATTGGCAACCTACCAATTTTTTTTTTCCTCTTTTGTCCCACACTGTCCCATGGCCGAGGCATCTCCTAAATCCCTCTAGGCATCTTTATCAAGGCCACCTTGATCCAACCCTTGCAATACAAGTCTAGAATCTTTGTCCGAAAAAATGTCCGATATCAGCTGCTGTTCCTTTTACGTCACAGACATCTGTCGATAAAATGTATGGAACAGCTGTTTTTTTTTTATATCCTAAGGTGAAGCTCATCACCTTATGAGATAAACGATATGATGCCTTTTCGGGTTTTGAGTTATTTAAATTACAACTTGTTCTTTATTTTTCTATGTTTCTCTATAAAACTTTGAGTTTGGAGTTCTGCTGTGCACTATACATAGTTCATTAGCAAAAGTTTCAGTAAAAAATTACGGGTCGATACCATACTTAATTATTATTAAAAATTACAGAATAAACTTGACAACCAGCAGACGAGAGTTAAGCCGGGCTGAAAATAAAGAAATTCAAGATAATCCAGAAAATACTTACCTTCCGAACAAGTTGAACGTATCCACATTAACGATATCAAACACGACCACAGAAGATGATGGGAACTACACATGCGTCGCCAAAGTTGAAAACTTCAATGTTTCCAAACCGGTGATCTTAGATTTGAGGTTCGAAGCCAAGCTGGTGAACACGTCTAACAGTCCAATCAGGAAGAATTCCACTACCTTTGCTTATTTTAATCTATTTTGCACTTTCGAAGGTTAGTATTGTAAAGATGTGATATTCATGGGAAACAAACATTTCACAACATTATTTTTGTGTTGCAGGTAACAATTTGCTAGCAACCTTGCATTCCGTTTGAGTTGCCAGCAATAATAAATAATGATACGCAATTTTTGTTAACCGTGAATTGAATGAATTGAACCCCACCATGGCGTGATTTTACAGAATATTTATCATTTTAATTAATTAAATATTTATTTTCTACCAGCCTACAAACCCAAGGAAGTAAAATGGACATTTAAATCAAAATATGCTGATACTGAAAACATCACTGGAGAGAACTGTACCAAACTTGAGAAGACAGGTCTCAAGCTTATCACAAGCACTTGTCAAGTAGCAATCCATGGAATCGAACACAATGGCAGTTACTCCTGCGAGTTAGATGACCCTGTGTCCTCTAAAACTATTTCGGGAACTATAGAAATCCTCGTCATCGCTAAACCCCAACTCATAATAAATAATGTAATTCCGATAAACACCACTCAAGTGTACATAAACTGGACCGTCCAGGCTTTCAATTCGCCCATAAAAACGTATTATTTATTGTATCTCAAAGTAAACAAGAAAGATGAAGGCTTTAGACATTATCGAGTACCCCCAACAATAGATCCGCAGAACACCTCATTCGTTTTGGGTGGTCTAGAAAAAGAAACTACGTATACATTCAAGATGCAAGTTGTAACAGAATATGGTGAGAGCGATAGTAAGGAAACCATATTTGAAAATGTAACAACTCTAGCTGAGGAACCGGTTTTTGTGCCGAATATTTCTATTAACGGGTTCTCTGCGACTTCTGTAACGATCGGCTGGGCGCCTCCGCCAGATAACATAGCAGGCTTGATACATTACTATTTGCTGGAGGCTCGGAAAAAAGATAATGGCACTGCGATCCTAAATGCTTGTCACGAACGCAACAACAAGAATCTACCGTACATGTTCGAACATCTGGAACCGCACAGTACTTACGTGTTTAAGGTAAAGAAAAATTATTTATTACAAGTAGGCTATCCCACTTTTGAACGTCAAAATCAATGATATTTCTGTGAATAATAAAAATCCTTTTGGCTTAGTCGTTAAAACAAACCAACTATATATATTTTTCATCCTATTTCAAGGTGCGAGCTTGTTCATATTACTCAAATACTTGCGGTGATTGGTCGGAGAAGATGGAAGCAGCCACCTTGGATGGTGTGCCAGGCGTACCCAGCCATGTTGACGTCAAATGTAGTGTTGACTATTTGAACCTTACTTGGAACGCTCCCGTCAAGCCTAATGCTGAGATCAAAGGATATACCGTGAGTATTAGAAGGTTCTTCTTTATCATGACATTACAACAGCTGTTTTCCTCGAAGAGGAGTACCTATAGTAGACACACATTTCGTTAGTTATGTCCTGTGTCATAGGGGACAAACCTATCAACCGGGCAATAATCTTGACTCCGGCTTCCTGCTGAGAAATTCATTATATTACACCACTCCTGTATTCATCGAAAAATTAAGCAGACGTGTATCTATAGTTCACCCACATTTAGCCAACTTTTAAATCCCATGAAGCGAGCCTATTGCCATCAACAAGATACAAATCCAGACTAGACTGAGAAATTCCAGATGGAAAAACCGTTTATCCAATCGTGTAATAGAATGCAGAATGCCTGTGTTTTTGGAAAGAAGTCCACTCACCTAAAACCATTTGTTATGTCTTGATTGTCAGATGGAGATAACTGGTAACATGACGTATAAGGACCGCACTGGTGAACAAAGGGACGTTACATGGGGTCCACTGTCCAAATTCATGACCAATGACTCAACTAGCACCAGGTAAGTTATCATGTATTCATCATCATCATTTCAGCCGAAAGACGTCCACTGCTGGACATTGGCCTCCGCCAATTTGGGGGGTTTACTATGATCGCCACGCTTAACAGGCGGGTTGGTGATCGCAGTATGTTGGTAAAATGCATAGAGAATGCTGCTGCCCATTCTCTAGTAAGTCACTTAGTCGCCTTATACGACACCCACGGGAAGAAATGGCATGAAACTATTTTTTACCTCCCGTCCACACGGAATATTTTTTTATTAATATTCATTAAATTGTATAATACCAGCCTATTACTGTCCAGGGCAACCTGCCACTGCCAAATTATTTATGACTACAGTAAAACGAGACTTTACGATACCCCCTACGAGACTGGTTGTCAGACTTTCGGGCTTTTGACGACTCGTAACTGCTGTCCCAGAAATGTCAGCCGGGACCCACGGCTTAACGTGCTTTCCGAAGCACGGAGAGGTCTTGGTATGTAAAGATAGTCACCCATCCATGAACCAACCGCGGCAAGCGTAGCTGAACCTGATCGATCGATCCGTGCGACTGGTATTACTTAGCCACAAGCCCCTCAGATAATATAAGAATCTGTCGTACATTTCTTTGCAGGGTAAACGACTTGCCTCCGAACACAAAGTTCACGATTCGCCTGAGCGCGATGACGCGTACGCGCCGGCGCGGCGAGGAGAACGTGACGTCATGCCAGACCGAATACGCCCCGCCCGACTCGCCGCCACGACCGCGATGGAGGAAGGTATGAATATGAATTAAAAATTTAAATCATCATGATTAGCCTATATTGTTCCCACTGCTGGGACGGTAGCCGATACCATTGGGCCACCACTAATCTCAATCTTCTTCAAAATTAAATCGTTGTTAGACTGAGGATCTGTATTTTCTGTCGATCGTCTTCTTCAATTCCTTAAACCCAGTTACCTATCCTGGGATCCGTGATTACACTTTCTTTGGGAAGGCTTCAACTTATCTTCAATCTATAGTACATATAATAATATAGTAACGAAGAATTTTTGTTCGTTTTGCCTGTTTGGATGTATGTTCCGGATTTTCGCAAAAACGGCTAAACGGCAAACAGCAAATAGATAACTCATAACCTGTATTAACACATAGGGTACTTTTACTCCAGGTAGTACCTTCCCGTCGACAATTTTTCGACATACACCCGGGCTAAGCCGCGGTCTAAAGCTAGTCAAAGAATAAAAATGAATAGTGAAGTAGCAAGAGATTAATTTTTTACTATTTTTACAGATATTAGAAAACAGCACATACATGTTCAAAATGTATCTACCAAGAATTTCGGAGCGAAACGGACCCATATGCTGTTACAGGTAAATTATCCTACTTCCTACTAATGTTATATTATATATGTGAAAGTTAAAATATTCAGATTTTTGAATGTCTGTTACTCAGTCACGCAAAAACACCTGATCGGATTTGGATGAAATTTGGCATACAGATAGTTTATAACCTGGATTAACAGGTAGCCTAATACCTTTTATCCCGATAGTTCGTTCCCGTGGGATAAGATCTGGCTTCCACATGGGCGAAGCTGCGGGCAAAAGTTAGTTAGGAATATTATCTTCTTTCTTGGTTTTTATAACCTCGCTCATGTTTTAATACCCCTCATTATACAACAGTTTCATAATCTACAGTATTTACAGGAGCATAAAGTTGATATTCGTTTATTAGCAACAAGGTTTTGAATAGACAGTTTACAATTGATTGCAGGGTGTACATGGTCCGTCTGCCCTCCGGCAACATGGACTGGAAGAGGCTGCCGTCTCCGCGAGACCTCGAGGTCATCGAGTACAAGGACTCTTCGACCAAGTTTGGCGCTTACGTTGCTGATGTGTTCTCACAGTAAGTCTTAAATATTTTACTTTGATTTTTTTATCTTTTAACTAATGGAAATCTCGAAGGCGGGAACAGGCAACAGTGAAAAGAAATATTTAGTAAATTTTTATTTGTTTTGAAGAAGAAAATTAAATTATTTACTTGATAGGATTACTGAACATTGTTGTCACACCTAAAAGAAGAAAGAAAAAAGGTTATTTTTATCTTAAAATCTGCATGTTAAATAGAAGTCATTTCTTAAGCCAGTAAACAAGTTTTAGGCCATTGGTAAATAAACTTGCCATAACATGGAACTTAAACATCTGCCGAACTTACTATACTCAACTAACCACCTCTTCAGCGGAACATAGCCCTAAATCAAAAAAAAATATAAAAGAAGGGCTACTGCAACATTTTTATTTTTAATAATGTTCATTTTTAACAATAATTACAAATTAAAAATCGCTTGAAACGAAACGAATTTCAAAACACCAATCAGCGTTTAGTGACGGCAGTGACGTCACTAAACGCTGATTGGTGTTGTTATGACAACTAGTGATGTGAACCGATTACAATTTTTAACACCGGTTTAAACCGATTAGTAATTGATTAAAATCGATTTTTAAGGTTGATTTCGGTTTTTCCTAAAAAAAAACCAGTATCCCTTAATTTGGCTTTGACCGCTGGGACGGACATAACTTAAAAAAAAATCCTGAGCGTCTTGTAAATCGATTTTATTTCTACTGATATTTTTTGGCGTTTGGCACATTTTAATGGCGAGTGAAGGTAAAATAAGCTTTTATGATTTTATATGACTTTTATAATCTTTTGGGGTATGTAAAGTGTCAATTTGTTTTAGATCTGCTTGAACAATATGCACAAGCGATAGAATCGTCCTCAGATGATGAACCAGAAACTTGGTCTAATTTGCATATGCTTAAAAAAAACAGCAACCGTTGTCACCTATCTACACTAATATTATAAAGATGAAAAATTTGTAGGAGGTCACCTAACATGGGTGTGTAATAGCTAGAAAACGCTTTATGTCTTCGAAGTACCAGGTTGGCATAACTTGGTACGAGCTCACCTAACATGGGTGTGTGGTAGCTAGAAAACGCTTTATGTCTTGGAAGTACTAGGTTGGCATAATTTGGTAGGAGCTCACCTGTCATGGAGTGTGTGGTAGCTAGAAAACGCTTTATGCCTTCAAAGTACCAGTTTGTCATAACTTGGTCTAACATGGGCTTATGGTACTTGGTGCTCTTTGCTTTGTGTTGGTGGGATCTGATAAGTTAACACAACATTTATTGATTCTGAGGCGGTACGAAGTGCGCTGGGTCAGCTAGTTGTATATCCATACTAACTAGTGATCGCCCATTGGTCGAAATTCGACCGTACTTCATTTGAATAGAAATACATTATTAAATGAAAAAAATATAGATAATAACGTAGGTGACGTAGGTGTAATGAGTAAAGAATACTTCTTCAGGACTCTCTTTTTTATTTTCTTAATACTTCTTAACTGCTGGATATGGAACAATATGGAATGAATTATCACAGAAATTTGTTCTGTTTTTATAGAATTTTCCCTATTATTTTTAATTAATTACGACGGTTCCAAATTTCATAATTATAACCAGCCTGTACAATCTATGACCAGCCTGTACATTCGTGAGGCATACAACCTCTACAGTTTGCACACGACACTAAGTTTTGTATGGGAAACTTACTAATGCCATACTTGACACTCCCCATAAAACCACAAAAAACATTTCATAAAAATCTAAACTAAATTCCTATCGTCGCTAATACAAATAATATTAAAGACAAATATTCTGGATATGATCATAGATTTTAAAAATGAAATAGGCTATATATCTATAAAATTAATTTTCCTATGGTTATACTTGACATTCAGTAAGACTTTAGACACCAAATCAGGCTTACCAACTTAGGGGTTTTCCGAAAACGGGGTAAATAAGAGGACTGAGATTTTTTAGGGGCGTTCCATTTTTAGGGGTATTCCTAGGGATTTTTTGCCATCTTACATTTCTCATTGTGTTTTCGATTACAATAAAAGTATTAGCGACTTCTAGTACGGTTCCTCGATACTAAGAATGCAGAGTGAATGATTAACAAATGTTGCGTAATAAATATAGACAAATATTACTACTGTGTGCCGGTCTATGATTACTGAACATTCGTTGGTTATTTTCATTATAATTTTTTAGCGGATTTTTTCAGTAATTGTGGCAATATTAGGGGTTTTTAACTTAAGCTTTAGGTGTAAATATTTCTGGGTGTTGGTAACACTGCACAAAATAATAAAGATAGATTTGGACCATAAACAAAAGAATATCATAAAAATGCTGCTCCAATCAAACCAGTGATCAATGGGTTTTATTCGATGTTTTTAGCGAATTATATGATACTCATTGCTCCGGTGCAAACCTCTAATACATATCAAAGACTCTCGGATACTTACATGTTTTGTGATTGTAATCGGTTTTTCAATAAGAGCCGGTTATTATCGGTTTTCAAAAAACCAGGTACATCACTAATGACAACTTATTGTCATTGAAGCAATGGATGTAAAAGTGAATATTATTTTATGGGAATATAACTAATATTCCCATAAAATAATATTCACTTTTACAATAAAAGCAGAGTCCAGGAATTAACCATGAGTTAGTGTTGATTTCTTTTCAGAAAAAGTTTTCCTCCATCCATTTTAAACTTTATCCAATATTCGACGTCATTCTCCAAATGTAAATACACGTTATAGGCAAGTTTGGAAGTATTAGGTACTAACGTGTTCTCACGTACAAGCAGATTTACTAAACATTTATTGAGTATATTCGCAGACTTACGTCAAAGTGATCTTCGCAGTTCACAACATGCAAAAAAGAAAGAAAGCGATGCAATGAAGAATCAATGATGCATGATGGTGATGTGATGTATTGTGGAATGCAATAAAATATTGAGTATTGTAATGGTGTTTGGAGAAAATTGAAATTTCTTTTCGCAGCTTGAAACCAACTTTTTCTCAGTTTTGGGCCAGAAGGTCCAGTCAAAAACAATTAATTTGGAAACTTTGTTGATGTAGACACGGACTTATTGGCACAAAACATGAATAAACGCGGATTATTAGTGGTATGGTTATGATCTCCTGCTGTTGATGGATAGTCAGTTTTAAATTTTTACAAAAATATATCTCTTAAGTTGAAAAAATATGCAAAAGTATGAAAGCCGACGAACAAACACGACCAGTGACAGACAAGAATTACGTCATCGGAACTATAGGTGCGTTTTCGCGCGAAAATTCAAACTGTCAATTTAAAACTTCATTTTTCTGACAAATTACAATGTTTTAATTTTTTAATATATTTGTGGTCTATTCTACATGGAAATCTTTAAAATGAAAACTAAAATAAAAATATTGCATGTTGCCTATTATAACTGAATGCAGCTGACTTATTTTACATAGAATGCCTGCCTATTGACCTCCACAAGAACTTATCAGCCGATAATGTTCCAACTGCTGGGACGTAGGCCTCCTCTCTGCGAGAGACAGAGTGGACCTCAATCCACCACACGGGCCCAGTCCGGGTGGGTAGATTCCACATGTCTTCAAAATTTTGCTTCTTACACACTGCCGGTTTCCTCACGATGTTTTCCTTCACCGTTTTCAAACCAGTGGTAATGAAATTAAATACACAAAGTACCTGCCTGGGTTTGAACTTACGACCACTCGGTAAGTCGGGGCCGATACCACTGGGCCACCACTGCTCTAGAACTAATGTTATCTAAAAAGAAACTTATCTTTTCAGCGACCGATTCCCCAGTGACAACGAGCTAGTTTTAGGCGATGACAAAATAATCTTCGACCGATCAGACCCGACGCTGAAGCAGGAGAGATGCCGCCGCTGTCTCAAACGCCCGAAGAGAAACCACCACGAAGTCCCACATGCACCACCCGTCACCACTACCACTGAAAGCTCCGATCTGGATGAACTTGGATATGATGTGACTCGTGACCCTGTTGAAAGGTCGAGAAGGTCTTCTGATGGCATGCCGTAAGACTTTTTTTATTACGCTTTTTTATTGGAAGTATGCAATACAGAGTTAAGTTTAATAAGATGGCAAGAGCTTCTCAAGTTCTGAGTTGAGCCGCACGATTAGTGACAAATGCGTGCACTGACTGGACAGGTCCACTCAATCTGTGGTTCTTTCCTCTAAAGACCATTTCAGACAGCTATCTACATAGTCTTCACATAATGTGACCAATATTATGTCTGGACTTTAAAAGAGACTGACCTCTGAGTTTGTTTCGGCCTTTCTTCTCAGAGAAGTCAGATAGGAAACGCCGACCTCATCTAGCTCAAAAAAATATTATTGACTTGTAAAAGTGTTTGTACAAACCTACTTACAGAAATAAAATCATTAATCATTTAAAAGACTTTACCCACTTGATGGGTATTATCGATATTGAAAACAAATGACATTAAAAAATAATAATAATAATAAATTTTGTTTTTGCATCATTCCTACTCTGTTCAAAATTTTAAATGACATTGATAAGCACAGGCAGCCAAATGACTTATGTTACGATTTTTGGAAATTCTTAAAAAATATCTATGTTCCACGCAAAACATACAAAACGATCACTTACGGTCATTGACTTTCGGCCATCGAATGTTGAATTTATTTTTTTAAATTAATAATTTATTCCGTCCCATTTGTTTTCGATATCGATACACGTGGGTAAAGAATTGCCAGATAATTTAATTTGACCCTTTATGTATGTTTTGATGGACAGATTTTTTGTTAAATTCAATAATAACGTTAAATCGTCTCATTTCTAAACAAGTTCTCACTTTTGTCAGCTTTTGCATTTCGAACTTTATCCCGACATGGTATAAGTTCTTTATTCGAGAAACTCGATTCTAAAACTTTGCATATGTTGTAAAAGACCGTCATAGACTTTGTCTATGTTGTTTTATCCATGGTAAGACCACGGTTAAAAATAGCTCGATGGTTCAAATTCAAACCTTGGAATGAGACAAATTGCTCACCCCCTATTACATGTCACTTAAGGGGATTACCTTGCTGAAATCCGAAAAATACCGTATGTTTAACGAATTTTGTTGAAGAATCCTACCGTGCGATTTTCATATGAAGAATATATCTCATACTTAAGGTCTTGATAGGAAGGAAGGACTTTGTATTGTTTAGAATTTTAATAAACTTTCTCAAATTTCAGAAAAAATTGGCAGTAAACAGGTCCTCCTTCAACCTAAATTGAAAATTGTCTCTGTAACGGCTGAATCGTTTGACATGAATTTTATATCAAAATATGCGTACTGATTTATTTAATCATTTGTATTGTTTACTTTTTCTTATTTCTTTTTACATTTTTAAATAATAAATATTAAATAAAAACCCGAAACTGCGCGAGAAACCCGTTGCTTTCTTGTGACATTATACTCGCGATGCGAATGACGCCATACATCCAGTGCCTTGATGGCTGCCGTGAAGGGTGGACCATACGCGCGTTATTTTAAATAAAATCTAAAAGTTCACGTTTTTAATGATTTCTGAATTAAATAATATTGTAAATATTACAAACTAGCTTTTGCCCGCGACTTCGTCCGCGTCAAATTTTTGCTCCCCTGACCCTTCCCGTCGCATCGATTTGCCTGCTAGTTTTCGTTGCTGCTCGCACCTTTTGAGTTATAGTGAGTCAACCTTAAAAGATAGACATATGCTCTCGCGGACTTTTTTTAGAACTTTATAAAAGGAACAATTCCATCATACATGATTTTTGCGTTACTTTAACCGTTTACGCAGCGCACGCAACGGAAACTCTCAAAAGGAAAAAAAATCCCCGTTTTTGCAACATTTTTCATTACTGCTCCGCTCTTCTTAGTTGTAGCGTGATGTTATATAGCCTATAGCCTCCCTCGATAAATAGGCTACCTAACACAAAAATAATTTTTCAATTCGGACCATTAATTCCTGAGATTAGCGCGTTCAATCAAACAAACAAACAAACTCTTCAGCTTTATAATATTAGTATAGATATAAATATTTCCTAAAATAAGAACAAAAATTAATTGTGTACATAGAAATAAAGTAGTTTGTAATTTCGATTTGCTATTTGAACCAGTCATAGAGTAAGCTTGCAATATTTTAAAGATATACCAGTCATCATCAGACATCCAATTTTCTTACTCAATGATGGGAATGTGTTTGGGTCAATTCAATTTACTGGCGAAATTCATCACATTAAAAAGTTTGGTGATCCTAACTAACTCCGTTACTGAGAATCGATAAGCACTTACCTGGTCATCATCACACAAAATATTTTTTGAAAGCTAGGTCAGCAGGCAAAGTCCATCATTTAATTCAAAATAAATATTAATTTTTAATTCTAGAGAATAACAATACATAAGAACTCTCAGAGAGCGAATAAAAATAGGCAAAAACCTACATATCTGTGTTCTTGCTTAATCGTCAGTTCGTTTGTGCTTTGTTATGGTAGATGGCGCCAAACGAAAACTTACTAGTACAGAGGTCAATTCGACAAAGTCATCGGGCAATGTGATAGCCTTAAACATAACTGAAGAAATATGATGTGGGATTACTTTTCACCTTTCTGCCGACCTCTTCAGTGAATAAAATACAGGCGTGATGTTATTGGAACTAATATATATTTACAGGGACTATGGTCTTGACCCTACAATGGCAAATAAGGAGGATGACTCGGATATTCGTGTAAAAGATGGTATTCTCGACCCTAGCGCCAACTACACGCTCTTTGTGGAACTAATTTGTAAGTAAATAATGAATTGCTTATCTATCTTTACATAGTATAAAACAAAGTAGTTTTTCGTATTCGGAGCCTCAACTTTAGACACGTAGTATATCTTATAAAGGTCTACAGAAAAATCCGCCATTTTTTATGTTATCTCCAAAGAAAAACCCACAGTATTATTATATAAGGTGTATCTATTCATACACGAAATATTTTAAGGGGTACACCTGTAGGTGGTAAAGAAGCTATAGAAGCAAAAAGATTTTTTTTTCTAAACGTTTTTGAATTTTCATAATTAATATGATTTTAAATCTACTTGAGACGTTTTGCATAAAACCTTTACTCCAAATTCTATGAATGGCCCGCCTGACGCCGCGAGGGTGGCGACCGGACGGCACGAGCATGGCCGCGGTGTCTCGGGCCGTAAAAAATAAGAAGGAGCCAATATTTCTTATGTGCGTCAAATAATTTATAAATTAATATTAAAAAAAATCTAAGGGTTTTTTTTAAATTTAATAATTTAAAAAAAAACCCTTAGAAATTTTTTTTTTTCGTTGCCATAGCTTCTTTACTACCTACAGGTGTACCTCTTAAAATATTTCGTGTATGAATAGATACACCTTATATAAAAATAATGGGTTGTATGCGAAACTATTTTCAACAATAAAATATTCATTCTTATCCAATTAAATACGTTAGATATGTTGTGCATTGATCGTAAATTAAAACTGCCCTTTACAGTTTAAAATTAATGTAATGAGTATACCCAGTAACTGGGTTGTGGAGGTCAGATAGACCGTCGCTCCATGTAAAATACTGGTGAAAATGAAAATGAAAAAAATATTTATTATTTTGACAAGTAAAACTTAACAACTAGTGATTGGAGTCTCCTTTTAGGCAGAAAAGCCTGTATTAGGAGACTTCGCTCTTCCGCAACTTATAATTATATTTTACTTGTATTATACAAATGTAGGTAAGAATTAACTAAAAAAAAATATTAGAAATAAAGCTAAATATGCAGCACGCAGCACGCACGCAGGCATGCCAGTGGGTGAGTGAGAGTGTATGAGTATGAAGGTGTGCGAGTGTGTGAATGTGGGAGTGAATGTGAGTGTGAATGATTCATGAGGTAGAATGGCACAGCATAAACATAGCCCTATTATTTATTCCAGCAGCGCTTCCGTCTCATCATAGGTAAGTGGTTTTATCCAATTTGTTACAATGGTTTTACATTCTGTTGTTTTTTATTAGAAACGTAAATCTCTTTGTCAATTTTGTTGTAAAGTTAAAATCTGCCTAGCCTTTTCCGAACTGCGTTGGAGTCGGCTTCCAGTCTAACCGGATGCAGATGAGTACCAGTATTTTACATTGTTTAAAAAAATGTTTTCTCACATTTCTAGCGAATGCAAACGCAGACGAGACGTTATTCAGCGACTACACAACATTCCTGATGCCTGCGCCGAGCCCGCCTATACCTGTACCTTCTACCGCACTCGAGATAGCTTTACAGGTAATTATGGACTTTACTGAATTTGCTTAAGATAGATTTTAAAAAGCATTGTGGACGTTGTGTAAACATCGTTTATACGATGAGTCACGGCCTCTGTTCTGGCTTGAGTGACGCATTTTGGTTCGTGACCGCGTTCGGTTTTACTTCCAAACTGTTCTAAAAATGTGTTACTCAAGCATATCACAGTAGACCGTGCGCGCCCCTCTGGTCATAACTCGTCTGGTGATTATCGCATGGACATTCTCGCCATTTGACGGGTGAAAAACTGCCTGTTTTAACACGGCTTTATTCATACAGTTCATTGGTTGATCTTTGACAGTTGTTATGGTTACTCAGAAGCCTGAAAGACTGACAATCAGTCTTACTAAGGAGTGATACTTCAACTCTTCACCTGTTACAGTTCATTAGATACAACCCACTGACAGGTAGACGGAAGGATGGATAGCGGGGCCTTAGTTATAAGGTACCATTCGCTCCCTTGACTGGCCGCCTTCAGACTAGGTGGAGCGACGATCAGTCTGGTAGCAACTGGATAAGAGTTGGCGAGAATCGAGCTGAATGGAGTGCAATTGGAGAGGCCTATGACCAGGAATAGACGGCTGATGATGATAATAGCGAGTGCCATTACATCATCAGCCGTAGATTAGGGTACATTAGGATACGGAGACCTAAAAATGATGAAATATATACGTAGATGAAGTCAGACACCAGAAAGAGTCGTCCAGGAAGAAATAGCTCAAAGGATTGTCCCACAATCGCAGTAGACCAGGAAAACTGGAAAGAGTGAAGGGAGGCCCTTGCCCTGCAGTTGGACAACACAAGCTAATAATAAAATAATTCGCAGACGAAAACTAGTTCACTATAAAACCGCTTCTAATTGACCTTTCTTTTTTTGTCCAGATAACATGCGCAGTGGCCGCAGTGATCCTCTTACTGATGATCATCTTCTGCATCATGCAAACGCGACGCACACGCAAGATGCCTGCGCACGCGCAGCTTGAGTTGCACAACCCTATTACTGCGGCTATTAGGTAAGATTTTGTGGTCAGATTGCCCAGTTTCTAGCCGTAACTTCGCTTAGAGGTGAAGTTTTTAGTTTAGTCTGTGATATTCCTGTGCGAGTCACAACAAATACGTCTTCTTTCTTCTTATACATACAGACATAGATGACACGATTCTGAACTGAACAGAAGATTTTCGCCGGTTATAAAAAAAAACTGCTGTTTCATTGCAAACTAAATAAATAAATAATAAAATAAATATCTTAGGACAACCAACACACCGTTATCTGATCCCAAACTAGGCAGATCCTGTACTAGGTAACCAGACAACTGATAAATGTACTTATTTCTAAATACATAATATTATAGACAAATTACACCCAGACACAGAACAAATGATTGTGCTCATCACACAAACATTTGTCCTGGGTGGGAATCGAACCCACGACCTCAGTCTTTGCAGTCAGGGTCACTAACCACTAGACTAACAGGCCAGTCAAAACTGTAATAACTACGCGGTTAAAATGTATGGAACAGCATTTTTTTTAAAGTAGCATTTGAAATATTTCTGCTCGTCGATGTCTTTGCCACCCAGTATATTATTAAGTCGCTTTTTGTGTCTGTCTGTGTTAACCGCGTCGTTCTTTATAATTACGAAACTGATTTTGATTCTCTTTACGCCATCGTTAAGTGTTTCTTCGGTGTCGTAAAAGACAACTAAGGGACTTACTAGAGACTAGGGAGCAGCGTTCTCTATACATTTTACCATCATACTGCGGTCGCCTACCCGCCTGCCAAGCGTGGCGATTATGGCAAAGCGCCCCAAATTGGGCGTGGCCTATGTCCAGCAGTGGACGTCTTACGACTGAAATGATGATGATGATCATTGAGTGAATTTCTTCCGAAACGTTTATCTTATATCTTTAAACGAGCAATTCTTATATATATATATATATATATATATATATATATAATCTGAATCTCGGAAACGGCTCCAACGATTTTCATGAAATTTAGTATACAGGGGGTTTCGGGGGCGATAAATCGATCTAGCTAGGATTAATTTTTATAAAATGTCGTTTTATTCGTGTTTTCAATGACCAACTTTATCGATAATCAACTTGAACATAAACTTATTATTTTAAACACAATTTACCAAAAAATACCGAGCAAAGCTCGGTCATCCAGATGTTGTATATAAACACATGAATATTTCTTACGACTGAAATGATGATGATGATCATTAAGTGAATTTCTTCCGAAACGTTTATGTATATAAGGAAGGTGTATCTATTCATACACGAAATATTTTAAGGGGTACACCTGTAGGTGGTAAAGAAGCTATAGAAGCAAAAATATTTTTTTTATCTAAGCGTTTTTGAATTTTCGTAATTATTATAATTTTAAAACTACTTGAGACGTTTTGCATAAAACCTTTACTCCAAATTCTATGAATGGCCCGCCTGACGCTGCGAGGGCGACGACCGGACGGCACGAGCATGGCCGCGGTGTCCCGGGCCGTAAAAAATAAGAAGGAGCCAGTATTTCTTATGTGCGTCAAATAATTTATAAATATTAAATTTTGAAAAAAATACATTTTTTTTTTTTTTCATTGCTGTAGCTTCTTTACCACCTACAGGTGAACCTCTTAAAATATTTCGTGTATGAATAGATACACCTTATATATATAAACACATGAATATTTCTTACGACTGAAATGATGATGATGATCATTAAGGCGAAATGGTATCGTGGTCACGTACGTTTCGAGGGGGTGAAGCAGACGCGGGCGGGTAAGAGGCACGCGGGGCCCCGCTCTCTGCCGCATTCGGCCGGTAAGCTATAGTCCGACCGCTGTAAGCGTGACCCTCTCTCGTGAACCAAAATACTTCTGCAGAGGCTCGCACATACGGCGATCGGACTGACTCAGCAAGTTGCAGATTTACGTGAAGTATGTAATGAGTACATAATATGGTGCAATAAATATATATAAAATCATATTTTAATTACGCGCATACACTAGTGTTTTTATTATTATATCTATCTACTTACGAATACTGACCTACTTATGAGTTCCTATAACAATCCCAATTGGTTCGTTGTTTGAATGGGTACCAGTACTAGAGATGAATCTAAACCGGTTTTTCCAAAAATTGGTTCTTTACACAGGAAATTTTTTATCACTACCCAAATTTTCATAGGGTGATCTACACATGAATATGAACAACTTTCACTATGGGACCAACTCTGAAATCACGGAAAAAAAATTTGCTGTTTTTTACAAAATTCGATAGGTACATACTCGACCAAAATGTTCAGCAGATTTTTTTATATCATGAATATTAAAAAATCTGCTGATTCATACATTTTGGTCGAGTTTGGTAGAACAACCTAGATGAAAATTTGGGTTTTGATAAAAAAATTGCCATGTAGCAATGAAAAACAACTACTTATAACAACTTTTATTTTTAATAAAATAAAATCATTCATTACGTTAGCGGGGTTCTATTACGGGTCCACTATCGGCTCCAAATTCTTTGTCAGAGCCTCTCAAAGGCATACCCCGGTTTCGGCGGGAATCTACCAACTCTGGAAGAATGTGTGTGTGATAAAAGTTGACAAGTTTTGGCTCCATTTTATTTTTCCAAAAGTCGTCATCTTTTTTTTTGGGATGTATACAATTTCCATTTTTTTCTCTTCTCCTCCCCATATCCCGAAAATGCACCGCTGCTTACCCGTCACTCGTAGCTGCCCTTAAGCCTGATAGTACCAGTTACTATTTTTATTTATTGTAACTTTGGTATTCTTTTTCTTATACTTTAGAATTTGGACCTTGTTTTGTTTGATAGCATTTTCTATTCCGTTTTTAAAAGCAGCTACTGGGCATTTGACCTCAACGATGGTATTTTCTCCAACGACTCCGTCCGGCGTGGCACCAATGTAAAGAAATTCTTTGTCCACAAAAAGTCCACAGTCCCTAATCTGTAAATTTTCTTGGCTGCTCAGTTGTTGAAGCGAAAATTTTTCATTTTTGAGTCCATGTGCTACTGATGCGACGGATGAAATATTCGATTTGTACAAAATGTTATTCACCAGAGCAGCAAAACTTTTTTTTCTCTTTACTCCAAAGTTGGAGGCCGTTATCATCAATCTTCTGATTTGCAACCATTCAGTGCTTTCACGTTGCTGTGTGGTTCGTTTTTGTATACGCTCCCGGTCATTTACCAGTGTCTTCAGATTTGTGATAAAATTGTGCAATTGTGGTGGAGTGACGGTTTTACTAATTTCTTGTGAGTCAGCTGGCAACTCCACAATGTCAGACTCAGTGCTGATACGACTTCTGTAAAAACATAATAAACCATATGTATAAAGCTATTGGGGTACATGGAAGTTTTAGAACATAATATCTATCTCTATTACAAAACGAAAGTTGTGTGCTTATACAATAAATACGAGTTACTATGTCAGTGTCAAATGTCAAAATTGGTATTTTTTTGGGATAATAAACATGTACATACCTATTCAAATTCATCAATTTCAGCTTCTTGAGCTGCAGTCTTGAATATTTTTTTATTTTATTGCGTTTATTCACCATTTTTGTGACTAAGTATCAGTGTTTACACTTCAATGTTCGCTTGAGTAGTAGGCGACAACGGGCGCAATAAAGTTGTACACGGGTGCTCTCTAAGACGCGCTGCGGCCGACTGACAGGATGCGGGAGCGGAGGGATGTGCAATATCATTGCACGCTTTTTATAAATATTGCTTTCTAAAATTCTATTTGCTCTGTTACATTAAAATAAACCCATAATCCCCTAATGTCTTTAATGGTCAACGTGTAGACGAAATATGATTGAAATTGCTTTAATTACAATCGAATAAAACCGTTTTTTTCTCATAAAAACGCTAATTTTGAGGAAACTTTGCGATTTTTTTGTATCGAGTCAAATTATATCAATCGTGTATTGGCCCTCATAATTCACTAAAAAAAATCTTCAATTTTAATAATCATGAAAAAAAATTACGCAAATTTGTAGTTTTTGAGGACAAAAATTGATTTTGCGTGCAGCCGAAATGCGTCTAAACATCTTCTTTGGGACCCATTTCACCTTAAGTGAATTTCTTCCGAAACGTTTATTTATATAAACACATGAATATTAAACTTACAAGCAATTAAAACAAAAGTCAATATAATAGATATTGAGTTTTGTTTTGTCCCAGAGAGCAGTGGTGGCCCGTAACGGGCGCGACTTACGAGGTCGTGAGTTCGAACCCAAGCAGGCGCTTTACTTTGTGTAAATTATTTCATCACCACTGCTCTCAAAACGGTGAAGGAAAACATCGTGAGGAAACCAACATGTCTTAGAACCAAAAATTCGAAGACATGTGACATCTACCAACCCGCACTGGGCCCGCGTAGTGGATTATGGCCTACTCCCTCTCACCGAGAGGAGGCCTGTGTCCCAGCAGTGGGAACATTTATAGGCTGCTGATTGATGGCAATATAATAACGTTAATATAATATTATGAGAATCAGTTTCGGAAATCGAAGTGTTTGATTTGTTTGCACTTTTGATGACAATACAGAAAGGCCCAAAAAAAACACTACAGAGTGAAAAATAACTTTAATTTCGGAAGTCGGTGTCTTAGGATTTTTATTTAAGGTTTTTGCCACCGACTTCCGAAATTAAAGTTATTTTTCACTCTGTAGTGTTTTTAAGGAAGTCGGTTGTTTTTTTTTGTAAAAAGTTTTTATTTTTAAATTTTTAGTTATAATATCTACCCTGCACTAATTCCAAACAAACAATGCATATTTATGCGATAGCAGAAATCGCGGTTGATTTGCTGTTATTTTTAAAGAGTTCCGGTGTCTGTCTCCGGAAGTCATCATCATATCTATATGAAACTTATATGGGACCATTTCGGAATAAATCCCTTTCGAACAAAAAAACAATTTTGCAAATCCGTTTATATATGACGGAGTTATGGCCGAACATACATTAAAAAAAAAATATATAAACATCCGAATTGATAACCTCCTCCTTTTTGAAGTCGGTTAAAAATAATGCTTGCTATTTGCTCTTTTCCAATAGGGCTGATTGTTCAATAAGTTTCAGTCAGATAACTTTTATCTGAAGAATAAATGTCAGATTTATTCTTCAGATACAAGTTATCTGACTATTGTTTGTTTTATTTTCCATACAAGAACTTTCAAACCGCAATAGTCATTCTACTATTGAAAAATCAGCCCTTAATTAATATTCTCTTGCAGATACTGGGATAGCATCCGAGGTCGTCAGCCATTAGTTTCCACCGTACCTCCGGACATACCGCCCATACCCAAAGAAGAGCTGGCCAGTGCGTACGCGCAACGACAGGTTGACTCCGACTACGGGTTCCAGAAGGAATTCGAAGTAAGTTTTCCTTCTATTCAAGTTTCTTTTTTTGACTCAGTATTGATTAAAATGATGGCTAATTTATACAGGTTCATCGTATGTAGTTCTACGCTCTTTGAGCTTAACTCTTAAAAAAAAAACTGTAGGTACGTTTGTACAAATACATATCAATATATTTTATAACTAGATGAGGTCGGTGTTTCCTATCTGACCATAACTCAAAAGCCGCTTTCTTTTTTAAAGTCCAGACATTATCTTGGTCAGATCATGTGAGGACCAAGCTGGTTAGTATCTTGGATGGTCTTTTGTGAAAAGAACTACACAGCTTTGAGTAGGTCTGTCTAGTTATCTATCTGTTTACTGTTTTATTTCGATCATAGATAAAACAGGTCGGGGAAGAGATGCGAAACCAACTCATGTCATAAGGCAACCAAGCAATCACTCTTAAGAGCATAGACGTCGGTACTTTTCTAATAAAATAATAATACGCCCTCGTCCCACGGACGATTTCTTTTTATGACACACTGGATTTTCAAAGCACGGAAAAGTATCGAGAGTTTAAAAATCCAATAGTTTTTTTTTTTGACGCGCTTTGATGCACTGTTTTGAATTCTCAGTCCTCGGCTCGACACCATGAGTTGAAAATGAAGGGCGCGGTAAATAATCGTCTCCTTGTAAAATCACCCGTGCGACCCGGACTAGAGAATGATCTCCACTATATCTGCTAAGTATAGCGTCAACGACAATCTCGACATTGAATATTAGCAGTGGCTCTAGTGTGAGTTTCAAAATCAAAAGTCATTTATTGAAATTAGGTTGAGAATCAGCACTTTTCGACCGTCAAAATTACATAAAACAGTCCCTCAAAACGCCCGCCCTTCACCACTTCCTAGTGCTTCACCTGGGATCAAGAAATGACACAACAAACTCCACAGCAGCACAGTTAAATTTCTTAGAATCATCTTGTCTTCTTTCGGCACTCTGATTGACCGTTCACCCAATCGGAGCGCCAAACGCATTCGATGCGTAAAGTCGAGATAGCTTTATGACGCTCACACGAGGGCCTCTGTTCAGTTGCTATAAAGCGGTATGTGATGAAAATATTACGCAGAAGTTAATCTAGTTCACCAATATTTTTCACCATTTAAAACTTCATTCACCACATCATTTCTTAATAAATCTAAACCCCTCCTTCACAAATTACCAAGTTGTTGCAGATGCTACCAGAATGCTTTCCCGACCGGACGACACACGCTTCCGAAGCCAGAGAGAATCAGCCCAAGAACCGGTATCCGGACATCAAGGCATATGACCAGACCAGGGTCAAACTGTCGCAGATCGACAGCATTACCGGCTCCGATTACATCAACGCTAACTATGTTATGGGATATCAGGTTAGTTCAAGGTCATTTTGTGTTCAAGTTCACTTATGTTCAAGGACGTATCAAGGTCACAGGCGATGTTTTTGTGCGTGTGTCTGTGTGTGTGTGTGTGTGCTGTGGTGTCTTTGCCATGATCTATTATGCTGGCTAAGTCATTTACTAGAGGTGTTGATAAAGTTTTGTTAGTTACCATAAGACTTTAAAATAATTAAAGCTTATGACAAAACCAGGATGAACTGAGAGATTGAAAGCATTACGGAGTTCGATTTATCAACGCGAACTTTTATTACAGGATATCAGTTCAAGTAGTTCTTAAACTGATATTCCATAATATAGTAAAAACTGTCGCAAATTGATAGCACAACTGAATCGGATAACATTAACGCGAACTATGTATGTTATGGAATGTCAGATCAGTTCAAGGTCAAAGTCGTTTAGCACCCAAAGTTATATGCCATCATTCCAGCAACATTTACCCTCTGGGTGTTGATATAGTTAGGTTTCTCTATCCTTACAATTCTTAAAACAAGCTACCAAATACAACAGCTAGTGTAAGAAATGCATGAATTATTGAAATTGTCGTTCACATAGTTTTGTACACAGTAATAGTAGTAACAATTAGGCCCCGTTCATACAGCATTGATCGATATTTTACTGTTTAATTTTAGGATTCTGTGGTAGTTCCATATTACATTAGTTTTTAACGGTATGAACAATGGGATGTTGACATGTGACTCCTTAGTAATTACTAGGGATGTTATGGATATCCGATAGTTTCGGTTACGGTTACGGAGCTCCCTAACATCCCTGGCAATTACCTAATATATAGAGCAGCAGATGCAGATGTAGTGAGAGGCGTAGTGGCCCACTGGTAACACCGCGACGTTCGAGTCGTGAGGTCGAACCCAGGCAGGCCTAGAGCGGGAGAAGTGATCATTTGTCGATTCCTCACCCAAAAACAAGCATGAAAAAGCAGGCGCTTTACTTCGTTTAATTAGTTTAATTACCACTGGTTTCAAAAACGGTGAATAAAAAGATTGAGCAGAAACTGACATGACTTAGAACCAAAAATTCGAAGGCATGTGACATCTACCAACTGGGACAACATGATGAATTACGGCCTATTCTCTAGGCTGATTATTATAATTCAGAACTACGCAGTATGAACGGGGGTTAAAGTCTACAGAAACAAGGAAAAATCAACTGTAACCTTTAACTGTTATTATTAAATTAAATAGATGCTTTTATCCCTAAATATTATTTTCCCTGTCTAATTTACGGTATGCAATTTATTTCCAAAATAGAATAATCATAAGTAATAACATACAAAAACATCCCTTTATCCGTAATTGTTTCTTATATAAGTAGTTTACTTATTAGAAGTAGTTTTACTAGTTTATCACCAAATGTTCTTTCTGTGTGACATGTGGACATGTTTTAAAATTGTGTTCGTCTTCTGTCCTCCGCTTTCTAAGGACCCTTCGGAGCCTAACCAGGTACCGCGCGCACGTACGCGAAATTAAGTTGATTCCACATACTACACAACGAAAACCTACTTATGGAACCCACATTTTTCTTAAAACACTGCTTCGTTGATGTTGTGGTCGTAAGAACTGAGCATGAGCTTCTGTTATTGGGTTTTTCTAACTGGAGTTTTTCAGTAACAGCCTCGAATCTTGATTTTTGCCCGGTTGTTGGCAATTGGCTCGCCACCTATATAATTGGAACTTAAACTTACTGGTGGCAGGTACACCTCTGCTTTATCCTTAGAGGAATACAGGCGTGATGTTATAAGTAGATTTTTAAAATAAAAAACTCAATAATTAGTTCATCAACTCAATGTTTTATTTCAATTAGACAATTTGGCCAAGTACAAAAAGACAAACAGTGATTATCAAAGAAAAGAGAATGGCCCGTTTAAAAATTTAGTTCGGTATAGAAAAGAATATGCAAGTAACATTCACGCTACACCTTTGCTGGAATCACGATTCTGCCAAAAATGATAATCCTGCAAAATACAAAAAAAAACTGTCTAGCTGTTCCAAACTATGTTGGGGGTCTCACTTCCAGTCTAACCTGTTGCAGCCGAATACTATTTTACATAAAGTAACTGCCTATCTGACCTCCATAACCCAGTTACTCGGTAACACGATAGCCTATCACGTATAAATGCCGCAATGACCCATCTTCCAACATAACGCGCATTTGTAATGTTCCCTTGGTTACAAAATTATTTAACTGTAAAGGAAAAAGAAATATATACCTACAAACATTTTACTGCTATTAATAATTATGTGGAATCAATTTATTTTGTACACAGCTTTCTGTCCGTTTTTGTGTTGTGTTTTCCTTGTTATTGTTAAAATGCACTGTATCATGTATGTAGGTAAAAGCCGTTCTTGTATAGCAAAAAAAGCTATTTAATAAAATAAACGCACAGATACAATAACGCTTTTGCATGCTTCGTATTAGTCAAATAGTTTACACTTTCTTTAGATAAATTACATAGCTGTGAAATAGGACATCCCTAAATCTATGTTAATCGAAGGCCACCTGGACGTAATAAAATTTTGGCTGGTCTTAGTCACGCATTGCAAATTCAACTCTCCGTGTTGAACCGAGCATTCAGAATCCAACATCCCTAAATCTATGTTAATCGAAGGCCTCCCGGACGTAATAAAATGTTGGCTGGTCTTAGTCACGCATTGGAAATTCAACTCTCCGTGTTGAACCGAGCATTCAGAATCCAATATGCAGCGAGAGTCTAAGGGTGTTGAAAACACATAGTGTTCGATTTTCAAGTTTTGGCGCAAGAAGAAGGTCCATTGCGCGGAAACATCCCGCTCCCTATATGAGATGGTAACACCAAAGCGTTGCTCGCCTTCCTCGAGGAGCTGGGGTGGATCGAATAACCGATTTCCCACCCGTACGCAAAATATGCGCTCAGACGTGAAGTTGCGGACACCAGCCCGTTCTACCTATTACCTAACATCCCGCCCCGATTTTATTACGTCGATGGTCTGGGGCTTAGAGCAATTTCAGATTGGAGTACTTGGAGTTGCAAACCCACTGGCTCGTGTAAACACGCCAGAGTAAGCCTATGTACCGCGCGTTTGGTATATTCACGCGCGTTTTTATACGCGCTTGCAAAATCTTATTAAGATGCGTAAAATTTCTGAAAACGCACCCATAAAATTAACAAAACAAAACAGTATCCTATCTTCCTTATTCTTTAAGCGCTAAGGTAGCCCATAAAATTAAATTTGATCATTAATGGGATTACATGAACTCAGAGGATTGTATTGATGTATTAAAATTCTGTAAAGAACATACGTGTTTCGATCGCGAATTATATTTTAATCAACATAACCTGACACTGACCTGAAAATTGCAAAATACGTTAGAAAATTTGAATTTCGCGTAAATCCTAGCGCTACCCCTTTAACAACACAACCCCTAAATATATGTTTTGTATAACAACAAAAACAGTTTCCTTAGAAAAACAATAACTACCCAAATACGTTTTATAGGAGCGCAAACAATTCATATGCGCGCAAGGCCCCACGGACACGACCGTCAACGATTTCTGGCGCATGATATGGGAACATGGGTTAGAGCTGATCGTGATGCTGACCAACCTTGAGGAGTACTCCAAGGTCAAATGCTCCAAGTACTGGCCTGAGGAGCGTGGGTCGAGAGCCTTCGGGAATATTACTGTGCATCATGTTGGAGAGAAGAGGTAAGTGACTTGGTTATTTTTGAGAATGTTTTATCTCAGCTAAAGCACTAGGAAGTGAGGAAGGGCGGGCGTTTTTGAGGACTGCCTGACTGAAAACTGCTAAGCCGAAGCCAAATAACCAATACCAGATTCTCAGCAATTTCAGCCTGATTTCAAAAGAAACTGGTTTTAGGGTTAAAACAATGCACATTTTTCGTTATTAACTGGTTTACCAGTTGTACGCAGAGCTTCACTCCCACATTTATTATACACACAGCCAAAGTGTGAAACAATCTGCCAGCGTCTGAACAGGCATCTTCCGGGTACGCTCGTTCCATCATAGACCTCATCCATCGCTTTCTATCCGGCGAGGTCGAAGTCAAGAGCAGGCTCATTCAGCAACGATCATGAAGTCATACACGTTTTTATCTGAAACACTTGATAGTCCAAACAAATTACATTTGTATTAGATCAATTGTTAGATAATGTTATGTGGAGCTTTAATTAAATTATTTTGTTGCAGATATTCAGACTACATAGTACGAGAGCTGAAGATAACAAAACAGGCTACCAACTCAGACGGACAGCCCATAGTTGAGAATAACGGCATCGCTAAGAGGAATGGAGGTATTCATTAAACTTTTTTAATAGATTTAAGGCGTTGATCGTGGAAAATGTTGTCTTCATCTGCCTAGCCTATTCCAAACTATATTGGGGCTGGATTCCTGTCAAATAACAGTATTTGGAGCGACTGCTTATCTGACCTCCACAACCCAGTTACTGGGTAATAAGATGCCCCTTGACCACTTCTTTCCAGCTAAAGCACTAGGAAGTGGTGAAGGGCGGGCTATTTGGGGGACCGTCTTGTGTAATTTTGACGCTCAAAAAGTGTTGACTCTCAGTCTAGTTTGAATAAAAGACTTTTGGTTTTTCTGTTATAAGACTGCTTGTCAGATTTTCGGGCTTCTGACGCCTCGTAACGTCTGTCTAAGATCCAGGAAAGACAGCCGGGACCAACGACTTAACGTGTTTCACGGAGGGGTCTCGAAACGTAATGACTGGTCATCATGTCAGCCGTAAGACGTCCACTGCTGGACTTAGGCCTCCCCCAATTTGGGGGGCTTTGCTATAATCGCCACGCTTGGCAGGCGGGTTGGCGATCGCAGTATGGTGGTAAAATGCATAGAGAACGCTGCTGCCCATTTTCTAGTATGTCCCTTAGTCGCCTTTTACGACACCCACGGGAAGAATGACTGGTCACCCATCCACAAATTGACCGCGGCAAGCATAGCTTAACGTAATCGATCGACCCGTGTGACTATTATTACTTAGCCACAAGCCAATTTAGTAAAGACGAATACTCCTTCTAAAAGCTCTTCACCTACTCGCAAAACTTGTTACATATTTCCATCTTCTACTAAGTCTTGCATCTCTCGCAGACATAAAGGAACCATCCTCTTCTAACTCCTGCATCTTTCGTAGACATAAAGGAGCCGTCTTCATGCAGCGCTCCCACGTCTCCGCGCGAGGTGAAGGAGGGCGGCGAGTCGCGCGTGGTGCGGCAGTACCACTTCCTCATGTGGAAGGACTTCGCCGCGCCAGAGCATCCGCACTCCATACTCAAGTTTATTAAGGTACTGTGAAGACTACTACTTCTTGGGTACCGTATGAAAACATCTTTGACAACGTGTAGAATAAGAATAGACGGCTTGTTATTACCTACTAGACCTCCCAACTCAAAGCATTTATTCCAATTAAACAATTGAATCAGAAAATTGAAGCTAGTTGCCCTTTCCAAAATGTAGATCTCTATGGAGAAGAACGGGCAAGAAATTTCAAGGACGAGTGTCCTCGAAGTTAAATTCAAGATTTATTACAAAATCCTGGGTATATTATTCTTGTTGCTCAATTAAGAAACAATTCCCAATAGAAGATTTAAAATATCATCATAATGACGACCGTCCAGTTATGCCAGCAATGGAATAAATAGTAAGTAAATGGGCTATTGGCCTGTTTAGCATACGTTAGTTTGCAAGTTAATGCACACATTGTGCAATCTTTATCTATTACTCCTAGAGGGTAAACGAAGCCTGGACAACCATGGTGGGTCGCCCAGTCGTGGTCCATTGCAGCGCCGGTGTCGGCCGCACTGGCACGCTAGTAGCGCTCGACTGTCTACTGGAACAGCTCGCAGCCACCGGCCAAGTGGCTGTCTTCAACACTGTCGCTGAGCTGAGGAGGCAACGGAATTTCTTGGTGCAGTCGCTGGTGAGTTTAAATTTGTTTATCGGAATCAGAATCTTTTTTGTAAACATGGTAGAGGCTCGATCTTATCTTGCACTAGCTTCTGCCCGCGACTTCGTCCGCGTCAAATTTTTGCTCCCCTGACACTTCCCGTCGCATCGATTTGCCTGCTAGTTTTCGTCCATTTTTCGTTGCTGCTCGCTCCTTTTGAGTTATAGTGAGTCAACCTTAAAAGATAGACATATGCTCTCGCGGACTTTTTTTTAGAACTTTTTAAAAGAAACAATTCCGTCATACATGGTTTTTGCGTTACTTTAACCGTTTACGCAGCGCACGCAACGAAAACTCTCAAAAGGAATAAATTTTCCCCGTTTTTGCAACATTTTTCACTACTGCTCCGCTCCTCTTAGTTGTAGCGTGATGTTATATAGCCTATAGCCTCCCTCGATAAATAGGCTACCCAACACAAAAAGAATTTTTCAATTCGGACCAGGAGTTCCTGAGATTAGTGCGTTCAATCAAACAAACAAACAAACAAACTCTTCAGCTTTATAATATTAGTATAGAAGTATAGATTGCCTGCGAACAAGTCTCTGCAAATTATATTATGACTAGATTTTGCCAGCGACTTCGCCCGCGTGGAGATTGGAAACTATACAATGTGAATGTACTACCGGGGTAAATAGTATTCAATGTGTTAATCCATGTTATAAACTATGAAATCCATATATGGTTTTGTGATTGAGGAAAAAATATACACACTTTCACATTTATAATATTACACTTTTTCACAGTAATACGTTCCCGTTAATTATTGACCTCCACGCGGGCTAAGTCGCTTACAAAAGCTAATGTACTCATGAAAGTCGGAGCACAGTGCTCGCTGAACGGCTGATAGCACCAAATCGTTCTGGAGTGTCCACTGGTCGTTGAGACGTTATTTGAGATGACCATGTCCAACAGGAGACGTCTTTGACACTAATATTACGTTTACTGTCCACAGAAACAATACGTGTTTGTATACCGTGCACTGGTAGAGTACGCACACTACGGCGACACAGAGATAAGTGCATCTCGACTGAAGCCAGCGGTCGACAAGCTACGGAACACGCCCGACCACGCTGACAAGTGTCTCATGGAGATCGAGTTTGAGGTAAATACATCGATTTAGACCGATGGCTGATTGAGCAGACGAGTCCTGGATTGGAGACCGCGCATCGGCAAGCGTAGTATGGGACGCCCCCCAGCTAGATGGACCGACGACCTCAAAAGGTGGCTGGGACAGACTGGATGCGGAACGCGGAGGACAAGGTGTTGCGGCGCAGCATGGGAAAGGCCCATGTCCACCAGTGGACTGCGAAAGGCTGAGTTGATTGTTCACATCGATTTACTGCAAAACTTTGCAGGTCTGTAATAGAGTTAATAGAGTAGGTACTTATTGCAAACTTGTTAGGGAGTTATGGGGGAAATGTCAGGTTAGCCCGAGAAACTCAAATTTTCTTACGTTTTTTGCAATTTGTAGGTCAGTGTCAGGTATGTGACAACAACAAAGGCTTGTATTGCTGATTCTAATGCTATTAAGCTATATCTGGGTGCTTACTCTCGAATATAATTCCAATAGATCGACATTGGAATTGTCAGTCAAACGTCAGTGATTGGCTGGACTCATTGAATCTAGCCAATCCCTGACGTTTAACTCAACCAACGTTTGACCAATGTCGATCTATTGGAAATATATTCGAGAGTAAGCACCCTGTTATGGTTTTTTTTTTCCAGGATGGGAAATCATCAAATGACTTCTCCCGCTCTGGGCGGAGCGGGAGGGCGTGTCAGACTTTTACTGACTAAAACCCACCCGTGTTCCATCAGTTGCCAGGGTCACGGTATCTCCTTCGAACAATCACGCGACCCCGGCAGGCATCGGTCCTAGTAGACCCCTACACTGCTGCTGACATCTCTTTGAGGCGCGCGTGGAACACTGCGCGCCGTCGACCCGAGCTTGGTCCTTACCGGGCGGCGAGCTACCCATTGCTCGCCACCCGCAAGCTCGCGCCTACGGTGGCCGGGAGTCCGCTATTGACTCCCGACGCCCGGGGGCGTCTCCTCCTGCGGCGGCTAGGGACGTGAGGGCGCAGAGACTGCCACTCCCTCACGCGCCCCGCCTCCTCCTTCGCGAGCATTACTGCTTCGCAGAAGGAGGTGACGGCTTCCCATTCCCTCTCGCTCCGTACCATGGCTCGCACCAGGGCCGGACGCGAGAGGTCGCCGCCGCCGACTGCCTCCACGAGGACACGGCGGTGCTCCGCCCAGGCAGGGCACACCTCCACCGTATGCTCCACCGTGTCCTCCAGACGATCCTCGCAATGGAAACACCCGGACGTATCCTCCCGCTTTATCCTGAACAGGAACCCACCGAAGCACCCATGCCCGGTGAGAACCTGCGTCAGGCGGAAGGTGAGGACGCCGCACACTGGTCCCAAATTAAAAAAAAGTGGACATTGGTAGTAGACCGCTAGTATATTTTTTTTATTGTTGATACAATGATAACAGATAAGGCAAAAAAATATTATTGTCCTACTTCAAATACTTTTCTGTAAAAAAAATATTTCTTTTTTTTTGTATGGGAGCGATTACATTTTACTCAATTTCTCAAAAACTTTAAGCGATGTCGAGATGGCAATCACATATGTTAGAAAACTAATAATTCTGAGTATTTGGCTCGAAGAAACTTATTGCTTATCTCTGCGTACTTTCGAGATAATAGTGACAGAAAATAACATTTTTTTTTAATGTTAATTTTTTGCTTTTTTTTAATCATAGCCTTACTTTAGCACATAATTATAATGTATGCGTAATGTCAAATAAGTAAAAAGAGACTTCTCTGTAAAAGAGGTTATGGGGGCTCACTAATGACTGAAAAGCTATGACCTTTCTGAAGGAGTACTTTCATCAGTTCTAAAAAACAATCAAAATGAAGACATATTAAGCTGCAAACATAAAGTTGAATATGTTCACAAACGATTCTGAAAAAATATTATGGTGAAAGATTAATATTTGGGTCTATATTCTCTTGAGAAATCTCTATTTCCTCGTTTTCCAACGAAAGCAATTCATTGTTCACGATCAAAGCACTAGCCTCTGGAAACAACTGTTTATGTAAACGAGCAAACTTTGGTTTGATATGGCTGATGTAAGGATCTGAGCTAATTAGAAAGCTGTGGATAATGTCTAAATTAGTCTGAACTCTACCGATTTTTCTTGTATGTGCCATTCTAACATTCCGGAAATCTTTATTCCTCGCTTCGGAAGCTTCTTCGGAAAGCATGCCTATCGGAATAAAGGAGAAATTTTCACAAATATCAGCACCGTGTATCAACAATTTATGGACACTTGAAGGCATGTAATACCATGGATATAAGTTTACATATAGCATTGCTGTTTCTTTACAATATTCCCTAAACAAGTTGGTATTAATAAGTTGACCAGATGAAATTGTTTGTAAAATGACTGCAAATCTCTTGATTAAATGAGGGTGGATACCCGTTATTTCAGCAGATACTTCATAATTTTCAAAAAACCTTCTTGCCGTGTTACCGTCATTGGTTGTACCAAATCCCTGTTTTACTATGTCAATTAACAAACCAGTTCTTTCCCGGAATTCTTCTTGTGTCAAATTCTTTTTAATTTCTTTTAACAATTTATCTTCTTTTCGTGCAGCCCACTTTTTGAAGTCTAAGTTGTACGAAATGTGTAAAATACATTCCATACATCTTATCCACATATGAAGCGAAGACAGACCATATTTATACATATCTTCTCTGATGAGTCTTTTGGATACAAAGTCCAAGTCATTCATTTTGCTAGGTGGGGTATTGCAAATATTACAAACAGCTGCAGAAGAAGTATTGGAAATCACAGTAGAAATTTTCCCATCAATCATAGTCATGTACAAATCATGTTTAATATCAAAATTATCTACAATTGTGGGAACAAGATTACGAATTTCTTCCTCTAAGGATGCACTTTCCTTCTTTATCAATTCATTTGTTTCTTTTGCAAATATAAAGCCAATTGGACGACAATAGTTTGTTGAAGAGGGAGCAGGATTTTGCCACAAGATAGTACCACTCTCTTCCAAACGAAGCGGAACCAAACTAATCATGAAAACTGAAGAATCGTCAATTTTAGTGTCGGAGTGTGACTTTTGTTTATAATTACTTTGAGAAGATGACCCGTCAAAACCCCATTTGCTTATTAGTTTTAGCGATTTTTTGTCGGCAGAGTTGTGCTGAATTGTTTTTAATATCCTATTAGTTGTCAAATCTAGAAGCGATTGAAGTCTTATCTTAGCATCAGATTCAGTTACAGTTATGTCTGACTCTGGAGGATAACAAGTTTTTTTAGCTTCCAGGAGCTTTTGATAGGATGGAAGACCATACATTTTCTCTGAAGCAAGAATAGTTCTTAAATTTCGATATTGCCATTTTGACAAATTTGTTGAGGTGTAAAGCGCTAACGTTTTATCATCTGGTAAACACGGTTTGTCAGTCTTTTTAGCGAATAGTACATCATGTACCATCTCACATTTTTCCTTGTTTTGGCTGAGTTCGTTTAATATAGCTGCTAATTTTGTTGTTTTAGACTCTTTTAATTTGGCACATAAAGCATAAACTAATTCCTCCTCTGTGTGATCTAGAAGTGTTAGAGAACGCCTTTTCTTCTGTTTATCAGATATATCAACAAATGGTTTTTTACTTGTACCATAACTTAATTGATGAGTATCCACTTACGTTTCGAAATTTGGAATTACTTCCTCGGCAACTTTAAAAATGCTGCTTAAATCGATATTTTGACATTTTGGCCAAACTATTTGGGATTGTAACCAGTCTGAATTTTTGTTAAGAAAGGTCTTTTGAGCTCTACTGGAAGCAGACCATCTTTTTGAGATATTACTTGAAAAATTACGACAAAATAATTTAATATTACTCAAATCTTCGGAAGACAATTCAACACCAATACGTTCAATAAGGGCATTAAATAAAAATTCGACATTTTTAAAACCACCTCCTGATTTAAGAACAACGTATAAGTCTCAGTTGGTGACAAATGCGGACATATTATAATTTTAAGGAAAATTGAAAACAAATTAGAATCAAAGATATCAAAGACAAAGTGACTTTGATTTTAACAAAAAAAAATTACGAAAACAAATTCGACGAAAGAAAGACAAACAAAAAATATTTGATTTTAAAATCCAAAGATTCAAAATACAACAATAACAAAACAAACAAACAACAAGCATTTCTTCAAGCGCACAGAAAAAATAAGGACACGTCTTATCGCAACCACATTTAGTTGTACACTGAGTGAGGTGTACGCGCGCGATTCGTGACCGTATTACGTTACGTCATGAGAGGCGGCCATCTTGTTATCCCGGCAAACTCGCGTCGAAGCTCCATTTTGCTGGCCAGCGGACCTATTGCGATATGAGTAAGGCTATGATTAAAAAAAAGCGAACAATTAACATTAAAAAAAATTGTTATTTTCTGTCACTATTATCTCGAAAGTACGCAGAGATAAGCAATAAGTTTCTTCGAGCCAAATACTCAGAATTATTAGTTTTCTAACATATGTGAATGCCATCTCGACATCGCTTAAGGTTTTTGAGAAATTGAGTAAAATGTAATCACTCCCATACAAAAAAAAAAGAAATATTTTTTATAGAGAAAAGTATTTGAAGTAGGACAATAATATTTTTTTGCCTTATCTGTTATCATTATATCAACAATAAAAAAAAATATCAGCGGTCTACTATCAATGTCCACTTTTTTTTAATTTGGGACCAGTGTGCGCAGTGGCGCCTCTCTATCCACTCCTCAAAGAGGGGACTTACCGCCGCAATTGTGGCGTGCCCAACCCTGTTATGGTTACGCATCATATTTCAATCACCATACCACCTAACACTGACCTGCACATTAGCCACCTGATGCTTTATAACGCAACCATGTGCCCGAAATATTTGCACGCCATGTCACAAACTTTGCTTAGTATCTTGTTGTGTCTAGTTCAGTTTGCTTCAAACGGAAGCTGTTCTTCCTGAAGATGATCTCAATTGCAGCTTTTTTTTTTTTTTTTTTTTTTTTTTTTCAGGATGGGAAATCGTCAAATGACTTCTCCCGCTCTGGGCGGAGCGGGAGGGCGTGTCAGACTTTTACTGACTAAAACCCACCTGTGTTCCATCAGTTGCCCATGTGCCAGGGTCACGGTATCTCTTTCGAACAATCACGCGATCCCGGCAGGCATCGGTCCTAGTAGACCCCTACACCGCTGCTGACATCTCTTTGAGGCGCGCGTGGAACACTGCGCGCCGTCGACCCGAGCTTGGTCCTTACCGGGCGGCGAGCTACCCATTGCTCGCCACCCGCAAGCTCGCGCCTACGGTGGCCGGGAGTCCGCTATTGACTCCCGACGCCCGGGGCGTCTCCTCCTGCGTCGGCTAGGGACGTGAGGGCGCAGAGACTGCCACTCCCTCACGCGCCCCGCCTCCTCCTTCGCGAGCATTACTGCTTCGCAGAAGGAGGTGACGGCTTCCCATTCCCTCTCGCTCCGTACCATGGCTCGCACCAGGGCCGGACGCGAGAGGTCGCCGCCGCCGATCGCCTCCACGAGGACACGGCGGTGCTCCGCCCAGGCAGGGCACACCTCCACCGTATGCTCCACCGTGTCCTCCAGACGATCCTCGCAATGGAAACACCCGGACGTATCCTCCCGCATTGCAGCTTTAGCTCTATTTATTCTACAGAAAAAGATCTTAGATATCTTCCTGGTGGGTCACCCCTACAAAAGCTACATTGATTTTAATTCCTCTATTTTTCGCAACAGAAAATGCTAAACAGTCCAGTAGCTGAGCCGCTGAAGTCCCAAGGAGCCGGCGCGGGCGACGAACTTCGCGCACGTAACCGTAGCCCCGACTGCCTACCCTACGACCGCAACCGGGTCATCCTCACGCCCATACCCGGCCGGGACTTCTCTACCTACATCAACGCCTCCTTTATTGAAGGTAAGCAGAATCTGAGAAAACTTTTGCTTAGATCTCGTAAAATTCTATCAATATTTACTTTATGAAATTCTTTTTGACCATGTTCGCTGTTGTGTATGAAATAAAAGAAAAGAAAAATAATGTGTTCATTCTGCGCATAGAAAACACAATAGATACAAATAAATAAAATTCAGAAAATGTCTGTTTATGATATCGAAAGAACTGCTATTTACATTTGAAAGTATATACGATAAAATACATATGTATTACATTACCTGTATGCTTGTGCAGAGATGCATCTTTAACACACCCACATTTTGTCAGTTATAATTCCCATGTAAAGGTGGCGAGCATACTGCCATTAACCGAGCTGATATCCAAACTTCAGTTTACGATTACGGATTTGTTCAAAAGAGTTACCGTGGCCCTGGCATAAAGGCAACTGAAGCAACACGGATGGGTTTTAGTCAGTAAATGTCTGAGACGTTATTTGGTCATTTCCCACCCACAAAAAAACCGGCCAAGTGCGAGTCGGACTCGCGCACCGAGGGTTCCGTACAAACCTGTAGGTATCCTCGGTTTATGCATAAGATTTATGTTTATGATATTTTTCTTTTTTAATATTTATATTTGAGTTGATTGAATTAAAGGTAAATTGCGGTTTACGATTTATGACGTATTAAAAAAAAAGTACTTACTGGATCTCGTTCAAACCAATTTTCGGTGGAAGTTTATATCATATATTTTTTTTAGTTTTATCATTCTCTTATTTACTTTCTTTTACTTTACGGGGGGGGGGGGGGGAGGGACACACATTTTACCACTTTAGAAGTGTCTCTCGCGCAAACTATTCAGTTTAGAAAAAAATTATATTAGCGATATCAATTTTTACGATTACCTTACGGCGTCAACTGTGCGAGTGAGGTATTTCACGGAAAAATACGACAGCTGTTAGAAGATCTCGATGGGGTTGATTCATTTATAGATGACATATGTAATTATTTGTGGGACGACTAAAGAAGAACACGATGATAGATTGATAAAATAGCTAGATAGGGCTCGGGAAATAGGAATAAAATTTAATAGAGAAAAGTGCGAGTTTTGTGTAGAAAAGGTTACGTATCTGGGACAAATCTTTAGTAAGAAAGGTATGCAGATTGACACAAATAAGGTAAAAGCAATTAATGATATGCCAGAACCAAAGGATAGGCCATCTTTAGAGCGATTTCTTGGTATGATTAACTACTTATCAAAGTTTATTCCAAATTATTCGCAAAAGGCGGGCCCCTTAGAAACTTGCTGAAAAAAGGCTATGAATGGGTTTGGGACAGTATACATGCGTCTGCGGTTCAAAAATTGAAGCAGGCGGTGACCAGCGCGCCGGTGTTGGCGCTGTACTCAAGTGACCGGCCAGTCGTCGTCACGGTGGATGCTAGCTCCTCGGCTTTGGGTGCAGCGCTATTACAGGACGGCCGTCCGGTTCAGTTTTCCTCCCTCACGATGACTGACACACAAAGGCGATACGCGCAAATTCTGGCGATCGTATTTGCATTGGAAAAGTACCATCAATATGTGTATGGGAAGAAAGATGTAATTGTGGAAACAGATCACAAGCCTCTGGAGGCTTTATTTAAAAAAGGTTTGGATGCGGTGCCGGTTCGCTTGCAAAGAATGATGCTGCGCGTGCAACGCTATGAGTTCACTGTGGTATACAAACCAGGAAAATTTATGTACGTAGCTGACACATTATCAAGGGCCGCCTTACCAGAACTTATGCATGATAAAGTGACATCAGAGGTGGAGGATCAAGCATGTTTCCTCATAACAAACGTACCGTTTAGCGACAGTAAACTCAGCATGGTCAGAGAGGTCACACAAAGGGATCAAGAATGCAAATTGCTAAAGTTTTATATTCAAAATGGTTGGCCAAGATATAAAAAGGATTTAAATGAATCGATAAAAATACATTGGGCATATAAAGAGGAATTTCAGCTAGTCGACGGAGTGATCTTTAAAAACCACTTAGTCTTCATACCATGTGAGCTGAGAGATGAAATGATATCCCGAGTTCAGAAGGGCATCTAGGAATTGACCGATGCAAGCGTCGTGCGCGTGATGTTATGTTTTGGAGCGGAATGTCACGTGACGTGGAGCAGGCAGTGCGTGCCTGCGCCACCTGTGCTGAGCACGCAGCGCGCAACGCGAAGGAGCCTATGATACTGCATTCGATTCCAGATTTACCATGGCGAAAGGTTGGCGCAGATTTATTCTTGTGTGACCGGAAGAACTTCTTAATTATAGTTGACTATTTTTCAAATTTTATCGAGATAAGTGCTGTAACTAATATTGGATCCAGAGCTGTAATTGCTGCGATGAAAGATCAGTTTGCGAGACATGGAATTCCTACGGAACTAATTACAGACAATGGTCCGGCATTTAGTTCCAGTGAATTCAGGAAATTCACGGAAGACTGGTGTTTCAGACATACAACATCATCGCCCAATTACGCACAGTCTAACGGACTGAGTGAGAGAGCTGTAAGGACAGTAAAAAGTATCATTACAAAATCACTAAGTACTGGCACAGATTTTTATTTAGGGTTGTTAAATTTTAGAACAACACCGAGGGATGGAATTAGTGCTCCGTCACAACTATTGATGGGCCGCCGACTAAACACTCGCTTACCAGTGCACACAGAAAGATAGCGACCAGAACGTAACAATCGTGACGATTTAAAAAACATAATCTCAAAACGAGAACCGTCAAAAAAGTATTATGATATGCATACACGAAATTTGCCGGTATTGCGACCAGGGGAGAGTGTAATTGTAACAGATGGTGACCAGCTTCGACGACATTTGCAAGTGCAGGCACCAGCACCGCAGCCGCGATCGTACTTCCTCACTGATAACAATGGTCGGAGATACCGCCTCAACAGACGGCACATCATAAAGAGTACGAGCACGGGTGACACCACGGCACATTCTGTTTCCTTGCAGGGGAAGCAGGATAGTGACAGTGAAGAAAATGAGCACGTGAGTACGTACAGCGACGCGGAAGAAAGTATTGATGAAACGCTGAGTGACACTGGCAGAGCAGTGACTAGGTCTACTAGTTCTTCTCCTGATTCTGTTGCAGTGCAGCACACCCGAGCTGCCTCTAGACGAGCACGTGAAAAACTTGCAATGTTTTTTTAAAAAGTAACTAAGATCAGATATACTTCTAGCATCTAGAAATGTATGCGTTAGTCGATACAGATAGATAGAAATTATATATAATAGGTACTTAGTAAATAATTTTTCTTGTAAAAGGAAGATATTGTGTCTGTACGGATTGGATATTGTGTCTTTATATTTTCAGAATATTTTGTAATTGGCGGTGGGGACATTATTCAGTTTATTTTTTTCATATAAGGGGAAGATGTTGTATATTCATATTATAGATTGAGGGTACCTAAATATAAATGTTTGTACGCACACCTTACATAGAAATAAAGCATTCATTATCTAGCAAGATCGTGTTTCACTTCACTCAATACCATTTTTGAAGACCTATTCATAGATACCCCACACGTTTGGGTTTGATGAAAAAATTTTTTTTGAGTTTCAGTTCTAAGTATGGGGAACCTCAAAATTTATTGTTTTTTATTTCTATTTTAATATGAAAATCTAAATGCGGTTCACAGAATACATCTACTTACCAAGTTTCAACAACATAGCTCTTATAGTTTCGGAAAAAAGCGGCTGTAACATACACGGACAGACAGACAGACATGACGAATCTATAAGGGTTCCGTTTTTTGCCATTTGGCAACGGAACCCTAAAAAGGGGGGTTGCTACTAAGAAATTCCTGTCGGAAAAAAAATACACTCTGCCCGACTTGGGAATCGAACCCTGGGCCTCGTGCTCGTGCTAGACAAACGAGGCAATAAAATCTGTTTTGTTTTTCCCATCCGCAGCATACGACAACTCGGAAGGGTTCATAATAACGCAAGATCCTCTACCGAACACTATCATGGACTTCTGGCGGATGGTGTCCGAACATAATGTTAGCACTATCGTCATGCTCAGTGAGGTAAGCTGTTTGAAATTATACAATTTTAGTATAGGAAACATTTTTTAATGGATCCTCTTAAAACTTTTTAAATAATTAAACCTATTTTTTAACTTTCTGGCCTTTTCTCACAGTTAGTCGCAGTCACTAAGGTAGGATACCTTGACTGATCAAACAGGTGAAGTTGTGTTGGAACTGTGTAGTTTCCATGATCGTATCTAAGTGTGGAAAGGGATCACTGGGGTGGTTTTAAGTCAGTAAGACTGACAGAGTCCTACGCACACTCCAGTTCATAGGACATCCATACGGATTATTCACTCTGGAACAAAAAAGGGGTTAGATTAGAATTTTACTGTGGCCAACTGTCCAACTGTATCCAAGTTGGAAATTACTCCCAAATATAAGTAATTTTGACTCCAAAATAAAAATTACTTGAGGTTCACATAAAGAGGAGTAGGAGTACCTATGGAGAAAGTACACGAGACATTTGACTGAGCATGGCATACTGTCAACTGCCAACGCACATTCAAGTCAATGAAAGGCGTACCCAGTAAATGGTAGCTTTATAGTAGGAACATTAGACGTTGATACTTGCGTTAACTAAACTATTTCTATTACAGCTCGGCGACGGCAAATGTCCTCGGTATTGGGACGACGGCTCCATCCAGTACGAACACATTACAGTGCAATATGAGGAGAGCGAGTCCTGTCCCTACTACACCAGGAGACAGTTCAGGGTCACCAATGATAAGGTAACATTAGCGACCTATTTTGTGAAAGTAATAAATGATGTTTTATTTCTAGTAAAGTATTGTCTACCTGTGCCTTTATCAATTATTAGTTTAAGCGCGCAACTTCGTCCGCGTGTAATTTCTGGTAACCTCTAATCAACCTGTCGAAATGGTATTACTTCGTTTTCGTTTAGCATAATTTCTGTTGTTTTTCTTGTGTTTTTGTTCCGTTCCTAAGGGTATTGGCGAGATGTTAAGTAGCCTATAGTCTTCCTATCGCTATACAATGCAAAAACATTTTTTCAAAATATACTAGCAGTTTCAGAGATTAGAATAGAATAGAATATTTTTATTTCAGACCAGAGTCCATATTATTAGTAATAATTTTTCTTAACGTCTAGTGTTAGTATGTTACAGACAGGTACAGAATAAAATTACAATTAAAATTCAGCATGGATCCATCTCCGCAGCATCCGGGAATCCCACCGATCTGCGAATACACTGCGAATACTGTTGGTGCTGCCGCGAACACGAGTCATCAGGGATGCATACCCATTTCTAATAATGGCGGCAAAATCATCAATATTATTATCTGCAAACATCCCTGACGCACTACTACGCCACGGCAGCCGCAGCAGCACTCTCAGTGCATTGTTATATTGAACGCGTAGGTCGTCGCTATATGTCCGCTGAGTGAAGTTGACCCACAGGCTGCACGTGTAGAAACACTGACAGTAAGCTTTGAACAGCGTTACTTTCACGCGATTAGAGCGTTCAAAGAAACCAAGGAATAAACTCTTTAGCTTTATTAATTGTATAGATAACAGAATAGTTTCTATATAAACTTATTTAATTTCTGGATATTTTTGGCGTAAAATATGCGTGTTGTTGAAAGTCAGATTTTTAGATAATCTTGTTAAGTTTTTATCGGTTTATTGAGCCAGTCCCCTTGTCTTCATTACATTGCCACACATGCTGTGTCTGATGAGCGACTACCCGACGCGCCGATAGATGTCAGGACGTTGTATAAATGTTAGTTACGCGGTAAACACTGCTTGCACGATGCAGGATTTCGCGTAACGTCAGTGTGATGCCACTACAAATTCTAAGATGTTTTTCTGTCGAAATAAAATGTGCATGTGTAAACTTGTGAAACACTTCTGAAGATAATCTGAAGTAAATACACAGCATATTGAGATCATCTTCAGGAAGAGCGTAAACTGAGGCGCAAACAACAGCATACTAATCGAAAGGCCAATGCCCACATGCTAGAGACTCTAGCAGCTAGAACAACCCCGGCCCACAGTGAACACTTACAAATAGTTTATGGAATTATAGTATAAGGTGTTATGAACACCTTCTAGTACTTATCAGTTCAGAAAATAAGTCGCCATTTGGAAGTACAACAGTTTTTATTTTTTTATAATTTTTAATTTTTTCATAAGCACTGACTTATTCTATACACTTACAATCAGTTTTGAATGTTATTAACATGGTCATTGTTCATTTCAAAGTTATTTATTAATTTTTATTTTATTTGAATAATAGTCACCTTCTAAGTTTAAACACCTATGGGCTCTTCTTATTTTATACAGTAAAAAATTGGTATAGTTATATACGTACGTGTCAAAAGATTTCGGAGTTATTTTATTTACTAATCAATACTTATCATTTGTCCCAAACGACATCAACCCCCCCCCCCCCCCCCCACCAACAATACAAAAGCTATGTAATGAAATAATGGTGGTATCACGTCAGTACATATTAAAGGTGAGCAGAAGGATGTCTTATTTCATTGTATGGTGCAGTCCAACATAAATGACAAATAAAATAATTGCTTGACATATGCACCTGAAAATGCAATTAATTATTTATTTATTGAACAGCAAACGATGAGAAAGAATGAAATGGATAGCTTAGAATAGTATATACATACATATTTAGGAAGGGCTTGTAGCTAAGTAAAAACAGCCGCACGGGTTGATCGTTCAGGTTAAGCTACACTTACAGCGGCTGATCCGTGGATTGGTGACCATCTTTACATACCAAGACCCTTCCGTGCCTCAGCAAGCATGTTAAGTCGTTGGTCCCGGCTCTCTTTCGTAGATCTTAGACAGTCATTACGGGTCCTCAGAAGCCCGAAACTCTGACAACCAATCATACCAAGGGGTATGGTACTACCCAGTACCTGGATTGTGGAGGTCAGATAGGCAGTCGCTCCATGTAAAATACTGGTACTGGTACCGGTTAGACTGCTTAGCCGACCCCAACATAGTTGGGAAAAGGCTAGGCAGATGATGATGAGCTTAGAATAGTATATAATTACTTATGCTATAAGATTTGGTTACTTTCTCATTAAAATAAAAGAATTTATTTAAAAATATTTTTTCCACTTAATTAATACTACCTTTTGCCAGCAGCTTCGCCTGCATATTATACGTATAAACCTTCCTCTTGAATCACAATCTATTTAAAGAAAACCGCATCAAAATCCGTTGCGTAGTTTTAAAGATCGAATCATACATAGGGACAGACAGAAGGAAGAGACTTTGTTTTATACTATGTAGTGAAATGAAATCACTAAAAGCTTGCAGAAGTACTGGCTATTGTTATTATCATAGTTTTCTAAAGGTATTGTTTTATGTAGGTGAGTAATATAAGACTTACCTGTTTTGGAAGAACCCATTGCTGTAAAATGTTGATTGACGAGTTGATGAGAGCGTAAGCGCCACTATTCAATTCGCACAGCCAACCTTGCTTGCGCCGGTCAATCCATGCGACGAGTTCGGGGCAGCAGAGCTGCTCAGGTCCGAATTCGCGCCGGAGTAATCATTAGTAAAAGCGGGACTCCCGCAGTCCAAATGCATGCAAACGTCGTCATTAATATGCGGCCAGCAGTTTTCACATTCACACCAAGGTCGTCATTCAAAGTGGAGCCACGATCCAAGTTCGCGCAAGGATTGTCACTCTGGTGAGATTGATCGGAGTCCATTGTCGTAAAAAAGCTCACAAAAGAACACACACTATATTTTTACCTATTTATGTATTTGTTTACTGGATGTCAAATGTCAAATTCATCATCTGTCATAGAATAATGCTGCCATATTTTGAAATATAATCGATTACGTGCATCGATTATTGGTTTTGAACAACATATTTAATTTTTATCTAATTAATGCAAAGCCATAAATAATACAATGATATTACTATTCCATGTTTATGTATATTTGGTAGTAAGATATCTAGTTTGAGATATGTATGAACATAATTGTTTTGTCTTATACTGAAGTTAGTTACGTTCACAGAAACTAAAATGTTCGTCATACATAATCAGACTGCATGCCTCTGAGCACACGGGTTGATGTTTATAATGATTAATTAATCCGTAATCGATTAAACTTTTTCAATATACGACTCGAAATAAAATTGACAATACACTAGCAACCCTAAACTTTGCCTGACAGTCAAACTCTCAGTGATAATAATTAGTTTCATTACTTATTTATTTGTTATAATCACGGCGTCTTAGTTAGAGACTGAAGTTAAACGGATAATTCCTGTTTTAAAATAATATATTTTTTAATTATCTTTCGAAATGTGTTCACGGTGGGCCATCAGTGGGCATTGACCTTTGTCTCATGGCATACAGATTTTGGGCACATGGTTGCGTTGTAAACTATCAGGTGGCTACTCCATGTTAAAATAGGATAATTCAAACTTTTACTTACTTGTTTTTTAGTGAAAACTTCTTATGCCGCGTCGCGCGCTATTTCTGGCAGGACAAGATAATGTAACGTGTTGATTTTTTCCAAAGTTTTAAGCTCCTACTTCAGTCTGGGGGCAGTCCCCGTGTCTTCTATTTTTTTTAGAATTGCTTAACGTAAGATTGTTGTGTGACAGAGCGGCGAGGTTTCCGCTTCAATTTCTGCCAATTTTTTTGTTAGTGTTGCTTAAGAGCGTTAACGTCGATTTTGGTTGTTTGACCCAAAAAGCGTACTTTTCAAACCATTTAATCACCTCATAAAACGTATCTAACGAAAGTGTGAATAACTAAATATTGTTGGAAATATTTCGGTCTAAAAAGTTGACTGAAAACCTTTTTACATTAATAAAGTATTCGTGAATTCTAACCAGATAAACAAACGGTGTTTTCTAAAATCCTTTTACAGTAGTCATTTCGAAGCTTAAAATATCCGAAACCACTAATAAAATTGACAAACTATTAAACATATTTAATTGTTCACATCCTTGAGCAAAAAACTGAGAGAGACTTTTTTGATTTTCAGCGCCTAACATAATAAGTAAAACAATAAACAAAGTGAAATTAACAAGAAAAAGCAGTTGCTAAATTCATTATTTCTTCCAATAAATCTTATTTAATTTTACAAAATAAAGATGTATTGTAATAGAAGAACATCTTCTTTAAAACTTGCAATAAAAAAATTCAACTAAATTAGTTTTATTATTTTTCTACAATTATTTTAAAACTACTATAAAACCGTGCGCGGTAATAATTTTAAATCAGTCCGCCGCGAGGCTGTTCAAAGAGTGGACGTATCGCTCAGTGCTCTACGCGTGACCTCTCCCGACCCTTGCACAGTGTTTTATGAAGACGATTTTTCGGACATTGCTTTTTTATATAAAAAACCGATAGTTTAAGTTATTTAAATGCAATATTTTGTATCCCCATTTCACTAGTATGTTTAGTTTATGAGATAGATTTTTTTGAAAATCGTCTTTTTTTCAACCAGGTATTTAGAAAAAAAATCATATCTCTGAAACTAAATATGATACGCAATTGTGACATAAGAAACATCGAAGGCGTTTTTTATGTTGCATATTTTAAAGTACAAATAAATCTCGGAACTTCTTTAGATTCAGACTTATACGAGGTTTTCAGTTTTTAGTTTTTATTTTTTTTCTCGGTAATTCCGTCGTATTTGGAAAAGTTATTTATACTAAAATTAGGTCCTTCATCCTCCCTACATACCACAAAAATAACACATCCTAATTGCGTGGAATCTAGAAACCACAACATTTTTAAGTTTGATCCGTATTCTACGTCGTTAGGGTTGTCACGCGATCATATTATATTAGTTCATATCCGGATCTGAAGTTATGTCTATATTTATACCAAAGTTATCCACACAATCAGAAGAATCGCCAAACTTAACGGGCAGTGGGCAGGGCACATTTACATTTTAATGTCATTTTTGATTTTCAGAACTACCTCCAACAGAACAATTTACGGGTTTTTAAAGATCGTATGGAGGAACCTTATTTCTTAGGTTAATAAACTTAAAACTTAGCACAAATTAAAATCAAAATAATGATTGTCAGTGCCGATTCTGTTGTACACCGAACTAAACTATCTCTAAAATTCCTTACTTTTGGCTATGAGAATTGTAACGCTATTCTGCAAGAAAAAATCTCTAAATTTAAAAATTATTTTGACACGACTAAAATCGAATTTGGCAATCGCGACTCAACGTGGTATTTTTTTTTTCAAAAGAAAAAAAAAATACCACTTTGAGTCAAAAGCCAAAAGGCTTCGCAACGTGGTACTTTTGCGCTACGCAATGAATTTTTTGAGAGACGAAGGCGCGCGCTAGGAGGCAGCCTGGACGTGCTTTATATGAAAATTTTCACTTTTTGTTAGAAAAATATAAAAAAATATTACCCACGTGTTAAGATTTTAATGTGCAGGGGGTCGAAATTTTCATTATTTTTGTGATAGGACACGCCATTTTCGAGATATAAGCAAAAGAAAAGGAAAACAAAAAATACAGTACTGTCTTTGCCCGTGAAGGCGAGGCCTTAGTGTGAATTTTAGTTCATGATCACTAGTCTTATTCCACACTTTTTTAATCGCGATTAAAAATAGTCAGATTTAGTTAAAATAAATTATTAAGTCAAAATTTTTGGTGAAAACCGGCAAACTCAGAATAGCAAAATTGAAATTTTCACTAAACTAATAATTCAGTGCAATCTTAGTGCTATCAAACTAAAATATAGTTAAGTTGTGTCCCTTTTAGTCTATTTCAGGATAGAAAATCGTTGTTTGACAGGCATAAACCAAATTTAAGTGATTTTTAGTTTAGTTTAGAGAATTTTGTGACAATAGAATCAGCCCGTTATTCGTTTGTCAAAAGTACCGTCAAAATTCAGTTTTAAAGGGTGTTAAAGTTTTTATGAAAATATGCGTGAACGAAATTGCTGGCCAAGTGTAGTTTAAGTATAAATAACTTATCCCAATACTACGGAATTATCGAGAACAAAATAAATAAAAAACTAAAAACCTTTTATAAGTCTGGATATAACAAAGTTCCTAAGATTAATAGTCGACATTTTAATAACCAATACGTACCATTAAATAAAAATTGAGTCATAAAAATTCAGATTAGAAAGTGACAACCCTAGCAAAAACAGTTAATTTGGAATAACTTCTAGATTGCACGCAATTAGGATGTGTTATTTTTGTGGTATGTAGGGAAGATGGGGGGCATAATTTTAGTATAAATAACTTTTCCAAATACGGTGGAATTACCGAGAAAAAAAATAAAAACCAAAAACAAAAAACCTCGTATAAGTCCGAATCTAACGAAGTTCTGAGATTTATTTGTACTGTTAAATATGCAACATAAAAATCGCCATCGATGTTTCTTAGGTCACAATTGCGTATCATATTTAGTTTCAGAGATATGATATTTTTTCTAAATACCCGGTTGAAAAAAAGAAGATTTTCAAAAAAATATATCTCAAAAACTAAACATACTAGTGAAATGGGGATACGAAATATTGCATTTAAATAACTTAAACTATCAGCTTTTTATATAAAAAAGCAATGTCCGAAAAATGGATGGATGGTCTGGTGGGTTGGTAAGTAAAATCATTATTTTTTATTTAGATAATTGAAAACAATGTTTTTCGAAACAACACAAATTGTTTCAAGTGCCATGGGGAATAAGAGTAAAAAAACGAAACTAGTTTTATCGAGGAAAAGGAAGAGACTCAATCAAGAGGTTTTAGCTAAAGCTCGGGCTAAAAGGTTGGGTAAAATAATATTTTGAATAGAACTTGATTTGTTATCTTTGTTGATCGAAGTTTGCTATATAAGGTCCTCGTTTATTAATTTATTTCCTTCTAGGGGGTGATTGTACTACTCAAATAATTTTTTTTTTTTCTAAACGATCAATTTCGAAATTGCAAAAAACAATACTTCCTCAAACTAAACCGTCGATCATCTGATTTTTTTTAACTTGCATTGTAATAATACTAATTTAATTGATTTGATTTAATTTAAACTTTATTTCTTCTTTTTAGAGAATTTAACTAAAAGCTTGTTTTTAAAAATGTTTTTAGGGTTCCGTAGTGAAAGAGGAACCATTTATAGTTTCGCTAAGTCTGTCTGTCTGTCCGACCGCGGCTTAGCTCAGAGACCCTTAGTACTAGAAAGCTGGAATTCAACATGAGTAAACATATTAATCACGCAGACAAAGGGGTAAAATAAAATCCTGTTTTTTTATCTTCAGGCATTGTAAAGAAAATAATGTTGTTGTGAGTACGGAAGATGTTAAAATCCAAAATGAGGTAAAGGTAAAGCACAACTAACGTATTTTTTATTTACAATTTCATATTTACGTATGGGATTACATCTATCTTTTTTTTTTCAGGACTTAGCCTCGTCTTCCAAAACCAGCTTGTCGATGTGTGGAACACACGTGTCGGTTATCTTTCAAAGTCGGTAAAGGAAAACATTTATTTAAATCTACATACAAGTGCTATATATAATAAATATAATATTATAAATAAAGAATTCTTCGATATTGAAATATTTTATTTTAAAACTAGAATACTTAATAATTTGCTAGAGGACCATCGCGACTTCCTACGACTTCAAAATGATGAACCCCCTTCATTATGATTTTTTCATGTACTTTTTTATCAAATTAGCAATTTTTAATCAAAATTCATTTAGTAGTTTTTGTGAAAGAGTAACAAATATACATCTACTCATCCATAAATAAACTCTCAAACTTGCGCGTTTATACCTTTAAACGAGCAATTCTTGTATATATATATATAATCTGAATCTCGGAAACGGCTCCAACGATTTTCATGAAATTTAGTATACAAAGGGTTTCGGGGGCGATAAATCGATCTAGCTAGGATTCATTTTTATACAATGTCGTTTTATTCATATTTTCAATGACCAAGTTTATCGATAATCAACTTTAACATATACTTATTATTTTAAACTCAATTTACCAAAAAATACCGAGCAAAGCTCGGACAACCAGATATTGGTATACTGATGTGTAATCGATATGAATTGAAGTTTCATCAAAATTCGTTCAGTAGTTCTTACGGTAAATTGTTAAAATCATTCATCCATACATCCTCACAAACCTTTGTGTTTATAATATTATTCGTAGTAGGATTTTACATTTGTACAATATTTCTAACTTTTCTCCCCTAAATAGTACCTACTTACTATACTACGTATCCAAAATTGCCTTTTTATTTCACAAGCATGTAATAAAAATAAGAATAGTAAATAAAAATCAACTGACGATTAAATAAGTAAGTATCATTAAACATTAAGGATCAACTTGGGTTAGTTTGACTATAATGACGGGCAGCACACCAACTCTACGCACACAGTTATGCGCGTATCTGTGTGAGTGGAAGGAGCACTGCAATTACCTAAACTTGGTGCCGTGGATTTCACGTTAACGCTCTTAACGTAATATTTTCGTGTGTCAGAGCGGCGAGGTGACGTGCGTGCGGCAGCTGCAGTACCAGGGCTGGCCCACGGCGCGCGGCCACGTGCCCGAGGTCACGCGCGGCCTGGCCGAGCTGGCCGACGCCGCCGCCCCGCAGGACTCCGCCCCTCTGCACGCACAGCTAGGAACTATGCTCGTGCACTGCCAGTAAGTCTCTTTACTTTATTTTAACCCATTCAATGCGGCGCAAGCCGATCGGCGTAATGTAGAATTATTTTATATTTTTCCCAAATTTGAAGATTTATTGAATAAAGTATAGACCAATGTGCTTGTAATTCATAAGTAAAATGCCTGGTACACTTTTTGGATATTTTCGTTCTAGAAAGAAACGTTGAGTTTTCTTACTCTTGTGCGGAAAACGTCAATCGGCGTATTCCAGGGATTAACTGCCCAAATAATATATATCGTTTATCTTTTTTGTCAATATTTTCAGTGATAATCTAGCAATTACCACATCATGCTTCCAGATATTGTAATTCTTTTTTAATCTCTTTATTTGAGCTTTCACATTTCAACGTCGAAATGAATAAATTGAAATTCATAACGAAGTGCTGAAAACGCCGATTGGCGTGTTATTTTTTATTCGACAAGTGCGACTCACGCCAATCGGCGTTTACGTTAAAAACTATGCCGCATCTGCGTAGCGAGAACAAAATTAGTTGCCGCATTGAATGGGTTAATAGCTTCATGGTCATAATTTACAACCGTATGACGTCTACTGTTAGAGGCAAAATCAAAAGTCATTTATTCAAACTAGTCTGTGAGTCATCACTTTTTAAACGTAAAAGGCGTGGTCCTGACCCAATTTGAGGGAGCTTGCCGTAATCAACACGTTTGGCAGGCGGGTTGGCGATCGCAGTATGGTGGTAAAATGCATAGAGAACGCTGCTGCCCATTCTCTAGTAAATTCCTTAGTCGCTTTTACGACACCCACGGGAAGTTACGTCCGGCACCATACGGAACAGACTCAATCGGAATTAAAAGAAGTAGTAAACTGTATTTAAATAGTTTTATTTATTTATTTTATTATTTATGTACACAAAGTAAAAAAAACAGAGTGATAAGTCATATGAATAAATTGAGTACAAAGGTAGCAAGGTACCAAGGTGGTTTTAATAGCGTAATTTACAATATAGTCTAAACAAATGGAACAATAAAATGCCTTTATTGGAGCGTACATCACGTACTACTTCTGTTACCAACACCCCGCGCCTTTCCGCCGACATTCACGCGCATACATGGTGCGCTGACAATGTTGGCTTCCTATACGACTAAGTCCTCTGATAACACAAAACGCCTGGTCATGTTTTTTTTTTTGTCAAAATCCAAATTTCAGGTAATCAACTGCCTCCGATTAGACTCCGAATTGGGAAAAGACTGGGCAGATTATGAAGACTTGCCAGATTTTTCCAGACTGCTATGGCAATCTTCCTAAGAATGTGACATTTCGAGTTATGTGTAAATATAGAACGCAGCTTGTTCCTACAACCTAAGAGCCAGCCATCAGACCATTTATTGCAGATTGTAGACCGAACAATTCATCCTAACAAAACTGCTTCACAATAGTCATACGCTAAGTTGACTAACCATTCATATTAATTCCAGATTCGGCACAGAACGGTCGCCATTGTTTGTTGCGCTATGCACGTTGATCCGTGCGTTGCGCGTGGAGCGACGCGTCGACGTGAGTGCGACCGCGCGAGCCGTCCGGTCACAACGTGCGCGCACTATTGATACATTCGTGAGTATACACCTTCTTTACTATTTCGTTTTACTTCCTTCCCTTCTGAATTATAATGAAAATAATATTACAGGCAATACTTAATTGTAAGGCTCATTTTTCATTTAACCGTTGTTTTTTGCTAGTTTTATAGCCACTAAAACCCGTTCCCAAAATACACGCTCAGACGTGGGGTTGCGGACTGACACCGGACCGTTCTACCTATTACCTATAACCACTAAATAGAAAGTCTAGCAAGGCCAGCCGGAAACAACCTTTTTCATCAATCCATCACTTTTCATCAGATTCGAATAATAATTAATTTAAAACCCTGTTCATCACGATTTGTATCACCAGAGAGGCTTGTGGCTAAGTAATAATATCCGCACGGTGATAAGCGCGTGGTGGACTATCTTAACACACCAATATCCCTCCGTCCCTCAGAAAGTTAAGCCTTTGTCAATCGTCGACCTTTGAGTGTGCGTCCACACTGAAAGCCTAGTGACTGGGCCTAAGGCGGGCGCGGCGAGCGGGGGCGTGCGGTGGCCACAGTGACGCGCGAGCTCTTGTAGCGGTTCGACGTATATCGGGAGTTGCAAACTATGGACGAGGATTTTATATTTTTACTAGAAAGTCCGATCCTGAACTTGAGAGGTGTTGAACACTAAAGATGGTGTGCACGAAATAAATAAAAACAAAGAAATAAGTGGTGATTTTTTAATTTATAATTATGAAGAACTGAGATTATAATTATGTTTGCTTTGCCATATAGGTGGTTTAGATTGAATCGCACTTATTAACAATTCAGTATTCACCGCTGTTTTACGAAAAATAATATACAGACGCACATACGCCGAGCGGCAAGACCGAATTGGTTTGTTACCTCCGCCACTCGCGCCTTAGATCGCTTGCTGACTAGGCTCGTAGTGCGGCCAGAACGTGCGGACAGGAACGTTTGAAAATTACGCGCGTTGTCTCGCTCAGTCCCGTCGCGCTAGGCTTCCGCCTTAGTCACTACACTATTGACGCAAAGGCGCGTTTCAAATGTTTGAAATTTCGCGCCCGTCGTCGTAACCGCGCTAGGCTCGCAATGTGGACGCACACTGACAGTTTGTTACAGGGTCTTACCAAGGGATATCGTATCCACCAATAATTAGGTTGTACTGGTTGTGGACACCAGATAGGCAGTAGCTCCACGTATAAAACTAGTATTCGCTTGAAGCCGCCCGCATCATAGCCCTCCATCAAATCATAATAGACTAGCTTCTGCCCGCGACTTCGTTCGCGTCAAATTTTTGCTCTCCTGACCCTTCCCGTCGCATCGAATTGCCTGCCAGTTTTCGTCCATTTTTCGTTGCTTCTCCGCTCCTTTTGATTGTAGCGTGATGTTATATAGCCTATAGCCTTCCTATAGCCTATATATATATATATATATATATATTCAAATTTATTTCAAGTAACAATGACTTAATTGTTAGTATACTTATCCTATGTTAGTAGCTAAAGTAACTTAATAATACATTCTTATATACATAGCGGCAGCACTGTCCGACGCGTCACCGCGGCTGTACGCGGCTATAGGCTACCCAACACAAAAATGTTTTTTCAATTCGGACCAGTGGTTCCTGATATTACCGCATTCAACCAACCAAACAAACAAACAAACTCTTCAGCTTTATAATATTAGTATAGATATTGCAACTTTTTTGATTTAAAGTATCTCGTTTGACGGTCTTAGGACATTTTGTTAACACCTTTTTATTTGTTTTCACAGTTACAATACGAATTCCTGTACCGTGCCATACTGAACTACGCGGAACTACACAATCTACTCGAAGACAGTTAAGCACAACTTGTTTATACCTTATCTTAGTACGTCCTAAGTACCCACACTTAGGGCTCCGCCTTCTAAAGGTCGTGTGAATAGATCTTGAATGTATATGACCTTTGGTTCTTAGCACTGCCTAGGCATATAGAGCTCTTTTGTATTATGAACATGTGATTTCGCACTAGGAAAGTATATTTGGAAAAATTTTGTACCAAAAATTAAACGAAAATTTAACAGAGGCTATCGGGAGTAATATTTTCGTGTTTCATTATGAGGCATTCGAATAAAAAAATGTGTATTTTTCTTTAGTTGTCTCATTTGGTAAACTAATGCGGCGAAGTTTTTACGTAATTCTTACAAAGTATCAAGACATTTATACTTATCTTAAAGTATATGATTGATACGGAATCCCATGCTTGTTTACCAAATAAGATACTTTAGAAAAAAAAAACACTTTTCACAAAAATTTCATACAAAAAAAGAATAAAAAAGAGCTCTACTGTAGATAATATATCAATGGTTAACTACGCCAACCCCTTGTCAGACGCTTTGCGTATTGAAGTGTCTTCTTATTTTATAAACGGCATGGACTATAAGGCCTATTATCATACGGGAGTATGGGACAATCCTCACCCGACATCTTTGAGCAGATCAAGATTATTAGACAACTGTGAAAAGTCACGATATCGTCATATATTTGACGGATTTGAATGGTTCTAAGGGTCGATTTCACCAATAAATTAAAACGCGATTAGGACCATATAAAGAGCTGTCCGTGTGATCATTGTTGTGGAATATACTGATAAATTTTGAACGCGGTTTTGATAAGCTGATCGCGTTCAATTTCTTTGGTGGAAGTCGCCCTAATCAGGCTATACAAGGTGTTCCTTTTGATATCCTATAACTTTAGCGTATTTTTGAAGCTATGTCAAAGAATTACTTGGCATATTTTTTTCCCATTTTATTTTTTATACAAAATAATTCGGCGTCACGATTATTGATGTAAAACACCCTTATGTGAAATATGCTAACATCGTATTTTCTCAACTTAAAATTCGAAATATTGGTTTGAAAAAAAAAAGATTTACTCGTACTTATCAATGAAACTTGTGATCCGTATTAATACAAGAAAAAAGAAAACATTACTTGAATAAAAAAAAAATATATGCAAGTTGATTATTTGACATGGTATCATGGACCCTAGAGTTATAAGCAGTGATCGGAGTAGGTAGATTGAAATGGGATCAATGAACTGGCACGTTTGTATTAGTATGGATATGCCACCGGGATTCCGGGATTTTGAAATTAATTTCATATGTTGTAATGTGTAGAATAAAGAATATGAATAAGAAATGCTTAACCCTTTTGCTGTCTTTTTAATGGTATATAAGGTGTATCTATTCATACACGCAATATTTTAAGAGATTCACCTGTAGGTGGTAAAGAAGCTAAGGCAACGAAAAAAAAAATTTCTAAATGTATTTTTTTCGAAATGTAATGTTTATAAATTATTTGACGCACATAAGAAATACTGGCTCCTTCTTATTTTTTACGGCCCGAGACACCGCGGCCATGCTCGTGCCGTCCGGTCGCCGCCCTCGCAGCGTCAGGCGGGCCATTCATAGAATTTGAAGTAAAGGTTTGATGCAAAACGTCTCAAGCAGTTTTAAAATTATAATAATTACGAAAATTCAAAAACGCTTAGATAAAAAAATGTTTTTGCTTCTATAGCTTCTTTACCACCTACAGGTGCACCTCTTAAAATATTTCGTGTATGAATAGATACACCTTATATAGGTGATCGGCCTTCTACAGTAAGAAAAAAAAACATTTTAAATGTTTATCTATCGCATTGTATTAATTTATAATGTAGTGCCTAGTTTAAAAATCCTTACTTTCACAATATTTGATTCAATCCCGTAAGTACCAAAATGAAATCCCGGAGAAAAGGCTTATCCATGTTGTGATTTCTATGACTCGAGTACGTAAAATCAATCTACCTACTCCGATCACTGGTTATAAGATATCAATAGGAACACATTGTATAGATAGGTACAGAAAGGTCAGCTTCTTTCATCGAACGAAATCTCACGCACACATGGACACGCTTCACGTTGTTTGAAATCACCGTAGGTACGCATCTATGTGTGCGTGCGTCTGATTTAGCCCGCTATATGGATCCAATTTTTGTATCTCTTTCGTGGCCCAGTTGTCTAATTACCTAGGTCAGATGGTAAGCGGAATCTTATCGAACAATATAATACAGTTAAGACTAATTTTAAGTATACATTTTGTATATTTGGTGTTTTTTTATTTACAGTACTACATACATACCTAATTTACTGACGGCGATTTGTAGAATTGAATCATTCAACAAGATTATCAATCGGTAGTCTTTTAGATTGATCAATTGCCGTCAATCGTATGAATGGTGATTGACAATGTGTCTAGGAATACTATATGTATTAGACATAGTTTGAAACTATACCTACTGCTCACTGTAGGTGGTTTTTATAAATTTTGGACAAGTTTATCTTGAGTACGAATTTATATATTTTATTTTATTTAATATTTTGATTAGCATAGGAATTATTATGCCGGAAAATGTAGAGCAAAATTGCACGTTACGTTACGAAGTATCAAAGATGAAAGGATGTTTTTTAAATTAGAAAGAAAACGCACAATTTTAAATTAGAGTTTTTTATATGTGTTTGTCAAGTATACTTAAATCCTAAAGAGGTGTACACGTCCAAAAACGCTTGGTTTAAGATAAAGAATAGTTTTTTCCTATAATAATTCCTATGCTAAAAATCTTAATTGTTTTTTGTTCAACGAAAAAATTTAATATACTTTTTATTAGTTTATATGTTTGTAATTATTACTATTACTTTTAATATGTACAAATGAATGATCACTACCGTTTTGTATCTCAATATTATTTGTAACTATACTTAGTAGATAGGTTTATAACGATTATATTTAAAAATCGCTTCAGCTTGGACTAATTTACGCTAGAAAAGTTACGATTTTGTAATTATATGTTGACGAATCGTAATTTTTTACAGATTAATATTAAGTTTTTCTGAATTATTTTGACTGTGTGAAACGGCTTTAATTTTTTTTTAAGACCGTACGTAAATATGCAATGAGGAAAATATTAATTTGATTTTACGTAGTTGGGTATAGACACAACTACCCAAAATTGAATTTATCAATTCTGTAGAGAATTGATACACACTAAATTCGATAACTCGAAATAGGAAATATTTCGAGGCTCAAAATACTTCAGAAAACTTATATTAGCTACATTACACATGCCCCTAGTGATAGATCTGTCGTTATAACCTAATACCGTATTATTTTTAATTATTATTAATTGTAATTATATTATTATTTTTTGGTATAAATCATACCAAATTGAAATCGTGTCCAAAGAAAGGTGTTTAAGAAGTAAAAAAAAATATCATGGAATAAATGTGAAAAATCTACGTATTTATTTTGAATATTAAAATAAAATAGAAGCCATATTTGACTGCATTTTAACGGTTTTAAGTTTTACGGTTTAATAATGCAAATTATATTTCGGTGTTTTGTAAAAACCTGAAAAAAATTACAGGAGGCCAAAATGATATGAAATTACCCCAAGTTAGCACAAATTTTTGATACAATTGAGGTGTGTGAACTTTGTGACGAGAATTATGAATGAATTACTGTGTAAATAGTCTTTGTACGTTTATATCAAGCAATGTGTTTATTTTCATATAAGACTGTGTTGCGTTCACATAGAAAATGGTATTTCTATTATTGGTCTTTGAAACATTTATTGGAAATCGACAATAGCCATAATATATTTCATTCATGCATGACCGCCCATTGACGTCCACTGCAGAAAATCCGTTTTGATGGGCTCTTTAGAATTTAAATGTCAATTATTTGTTTGCAGCACTATTTCAGATGGCAATCGCTCTATTCAAAATACTTATTAATCAGTCATAACCAGATACTAAAAGACGGACCCAACCTAACACTCGTTGTTAGCCGATGGTATAATAATATTGACACTTGAAAGGCAAGATTGACAAAGCGACATAGTAGCCCTATGTCGCTTAGTCAATCTCACCTTTCAAGCGTCGACACACTTCATCAGCTATATCATTCCGAGACACAGTGGTCACGTAGATGAATGAAATTTCCCATTGAAATAAAGAAATTTACGCTGAAATATGATTCAAAATTAGTAGCTGAATGCACCCTGTAAGTTTGGGGAAGGCAGTCCTTTACACCCTGTATATTATTTAACATAATGGTGACTGAAAATGTTTTCATAATTTCGTGTTTTATTGCAATATAGTGGCAATATAAGGGTGACTACTGAGATGACGACTAATATAGATGTGTGGAAGAAAAAGACATGTTGCGCCGACCCTAAATAAATTGGGATGAGTGCAGGAGAATTATGTTGACTGCAATATAGTAGCAAATGGATAGTTACGTCAGCATGTGTCACTCCCGGAATGCCAAACCTCATTTTTTAGAGTATGTAACATAAAAACTTTACGCCTTGTTTCCCCGAAGGGTTGGGCAGAGGTGTACCAATAGTACACCCACATTTCGCCTGTTATGTTTAAGTCCCATGTAATAGGGGGCGAGCCTATTGCCATCAACCGGGCACTAATCCAGACTCCGGGCTGCTATTTTTTAGAGTATGTGTTAGAAGAATTTTCCTTGTTTACTATTTGAACGCAGTACAACACGCCGTCACAGCACCTCGAGTGTAAAATTTTCGATGTATTTACTATATTTTGTTTCATTTAACTTAGTATGAGGGAGAGGGATGCCGGTAGTTCCGCGAAGTACGACTGTCGAACTGTTTGTAACGTAGGCTAAGCTGTATATTTAGATTTTGTATGAGCTAAACGAAATATACAATGTTGATGTTGACTGTGGTTATATTTGTGAATACTGTTCCCGTGTTCGTTTTGATATTATCAACTTTTGACTTTTTTTATTTTATTACAAACTGGGTATTTAATTTTAAAATCTTACTAAGGACTGAGTAAGAGTACTGCCAGCTTCGCCTGATGTTGTACAAAAAATTTAGAATGTTCGTCTATTTTTAGACGAAATCTGTTAGAAGTGCTCCTTGTAATTTGGCTTTATTTACGTATACTAAATTAAAATGTAAATTGCTTCATTTATTTATAAGGGTGTTTTCGCGTGTCGTGTCATTGTGTTATCGCCGCGTAGACGTTACGCTAGTATAACGTAGACAAAATTCTATCGTAATTATCGTTGCGTAAGCGCAGCATATAAGCTCGACGAACACCTGTGAGAATTAAAGGGTACCTAAAAGAAAAAAGTAATTGTTTTATAAAGCCATTTTATTTTTCTTATACATAATACTTTTTCGGTGAAATCAAAATGAACATGCGAACAGTACGTGTCGTCCACTGATATCAATAGTACGAGATGAAGGATGCTGCCGAACACTCGGATGACTGAGACATACAGAGATGGTTCTATTGGTACACGCGAAGTTTCATCTTCATTATACCTTTTTGGGGCATATTTTTAATAGGCCGTGGTTGATGCTCAAAGTTGGCGAAAATACTAGAATTTATAGAGGATGCTTGAGTAGCAACGTTGTTTTTTTTTTTAAATACCGACTATTTCACCAAATTTTGAAGATTATGTATCCGCTTCAAACTCACATAAAAATAATTTTAAGTACAATTTATCCCGTCGTTTGAAGACATTTTGAACGTATGCATCGGGCGTTTTGTCGGTGGCCATATTCCATCTTTTTCCATTCTTAGCTGACCTTCCCCTAATCTGAAGACTGCAATCGAGCCTAATTACTTTACACGTATCATGTTTTATGAATATAAAATAAAAAAAACAATGAGCTTCCGTGACATTCATTTAATAAACTCTAAAAATCAATTTAAATATGCTTGTACTAGAAATAAGTTCATCACAATAATTTTACGATCATTAAAATTCATCTTTAGTCATAACTGAATACTCTTCATTTGTTTTCTAGACGTAGAATCTCAATCTCCTAGTAGGGTATCATTATAAGATCATGTTCACAACTTTCTGTATTCCTACCTGTCGGAAAAATCATTTTTGCACCACATTGAACCATCTCTGTCCAAAGTATTGTACTAAGGGGGACTTGCACAGTATTCCAATAGTTGTAATCGTCTACAGTTTTGTATTTACAGACCTGTAGATAATATTACAAATATACAGGACTTAACATTATTTTAAATAACTCTACCAAGGCTATGAATCTAAAATTATGACGTTTGAATGACTTTTAGGTGATTTAAAGTTGCATAGTAATAATGCATAAAAACTTTGACTGAAAATCATCTCGGTTATTAACTAAAATATGTATTTATAATATAAGTATTGCTATAAACTATTCAGTATTTTTTTAATAATTATCATTGTAAATGCCATGTTACAAAAGTTAACTATTTCATCACAAATCTGTCAAATATCTGATAAAGTATAAATTGTTATAGTTTGAATCAATCTACCGGATGAAGCCAGATAACTAAAAAAAATGTCATTCAAATGTAAACTCACCGTGAAGCGATCTCTCTCAATATTGTGTTCAATATTATATTTATTTAAGTTTTCATTACTAAGGAGTACGTGCGGGTCCCGGGAGCGACTGAAAACAGTGTGTTTTTTAGCTTTTTTATAATAAAAAAACCGTAGGAATGTTACTACATTTTTTTATAAAACAAAACTTAGATTGTAAGGTAGGCTAGACATAATCAGATATGCGACGATTGATGCAAGAAGGATTCAATAAATGTACATAAAAACCCCAAAAGTACACCTTGATTGTACAGATGTGTTGATAGTTTTAAAATAGAATAGATGAACAAGCCTAAACACTACATATGTAATCTGAACCCTTTAACTTTAGCAATAGTATTTATGTCCTAAAACATCTATCTGCCTAATACTTACATACCCCGCGTTTACACCCTCGAACAAGTTGTACTACAAAACCATTTTTGGAATAATAAATGAGTTTATTTCTGTTGTACAAACACTTCTACATGTCAGTCATATTTTTAAAACTAAAAGAGGTTGGCGTTTCCTATCTGATTACTCTGAGAAGAAAAGCCGAAACAAACTCAGAAATCACAGTATCTTTTTAAGTCCAGGCGTTATCTTGGTCAGATCATATGAAGACCATATAAGAGTCTTGTGAAAACCATGTCGTATATAAAACATTAATGTTAACTGTTCACCTTTTTTGACAAGTTTTGTATACAACTAAAACTTAGTGTAAACGATAAACATACACAGGTGACATCTTGGTGTAAACGTCGGGTAACTTCTATAGAGCTCAGTTTTTAGCTTGAATGCTCAACAATAACTGCAAAGACTGAGTATAATTCAAACAGTGACCATCCCATATCTTACCATTATTCCATGCTCAGGTTTAAAACTAGGCTCTTAGAACGAAACTACAGGTTGATTTTTAAATCATTGGCCATTTTTTCTGGAAGTAAAAATACTCATGAATTTTAAACAACTGTTACAATAGAATCATCTCTGATACTCCATAAAAACATCTTTTCTTATATTCATTTAGTAAGTTTTGCATTTTTGTACGAAATAGCAGATACATTTGTGATATATCAGAGTTGGATCTCATAGTAAAGATCTTTCTTTTTCATGAGTACTTTATATCTCTTTGATTTTCCACGAATTCAAAGTTAGCCTGTAGATCTGCAATTCATAGACTAGAAAATTTAAACAGATTTTGCACGTATTAGATAATAATAAATGTTTGCTTGAAATAGGAAGATTTATAGTATAGAAAATGGTCAAAAATCCCTCCTTGCATCAACCGTTGTATGAACAAACTCCATTTTGGAGATCGAAATTTATTATAAAAAACATAAAAGCTCAGACCGCTTCTACATAGTATATTTGTGCGCTTTTTATATTAAACGTGGCTTACACGCTGTAACAAGAGGCACTGTCTTATGAAAAATATAAATATAGAAAGTAATTTGACGAATAATAAAATCTTAATATTGACTGAACTGGATATTTAATGAGAGGAAAACCTGCCCAATGACTACAAATGATTTATTATAACATCAATGCCTCTTGTTATAAAAACACTATAATGCAATATTCTGTTGATTGTAATATGTATAATGTTCTATATAAACTTCATAGTTATTTAGTTAACGAAATAAGAAGAAAAAAAAACATTATTTTCCTATCTAAATCGTACTGCATTATACATATTACGAGAGGAAAAAAATAAACAAAATTATTTTTCAAATTGAGTGTTAAAATTCTCAAGATTGTGCGCAAAGGCAATCTTGTTATTTTGTAAATATAACTATATAAGTTATTTACCTGCGGACCCCTTTGTAACTGGTTCAATGATATTTAGAACTTTATTTAATTGTAGTGAAGCATTGGCGGTTGTAAAACTGATTTAATATTAATTATAATTTTGTTTTTATTTTTGTAAATAGATAAGCAAGTCATGTAATACAATATTTTTGAAAATATACCAATATTTAGAAGATATGGCTTTTATTTCTCAAAAAAATACTATATAATGAAAACAAAAAGTAAGAATTTTCTTCATAGAGATAACCTAAGGCAATAGTAATGTCCTCCTTCTGCGAAGCAATAATGCTCGCGAAGGAGGAGGCGGGGCGCGTGAGGGAGTGGCAGTCACTGCGCCCTCACGTCCCTAGCCGCCGCAGGCGGAGACGCCCCGGGCGTCGGGAGTCGATAGCGGACTCCCGGCCACCGTAGGCGCGAGCTTGCGGGTGGCGAGCAATGGGTAGCTCGCCGCCCGGTAAGGACCAAGCTCGGGTCGACGGCGCGTAGTGTTCCACACGAGCCTTAAAAAGATGTCAGCAGCAGTGATGGGGTCTACTAGGACCGATGCCTGCCGGGGTCGCGAGACTGTTCAAGCGAGATACCGTGGCTCCGGCTCTTGGGCAACTGAAGGAACACGGGTGGGTTTTAGTCAGTAAAAGTCTGACACGCCCTCCCGCTCCGCCCAGAGCGGGAGAAGTCATGTGATGATTTCCGATCCAGAAAAAAAAAAGGCAATAGTAATGTGGCCATGTACTGGGCTCAACAATCAATCCATACTCCATACTAATATTATAAATGAAAAAGTAACTCTGTCTGTCTGTCTTTCTGTGTGTCTGTCTCACTTTCCTGCTAAAACTACTGAACCGATTTATATGAAATTTGGTACACGGATAGTTTAGAGCCTGAGAAAGGACATAGGCTACTTTTTATCCCGGTAGTATGTTCCCGCGGGATAATTTCCGACCTCCACGCGAGCGATGCCGCTGGCAAAAGCTAGTATATAATAAAAATCAATGCCACTTTTCGTTGTAACTGAACTCCTCCTAAACGGCTGGACCGAGTTGAATTATTTTTTTTTGTATGTGTTTGGGTGGCATCCTGGATAGTTTAGATTCACTAATGGACCCGGTAGATGGCGCTGCTATCGAGTTCTAGGAAACAGGACAACGTCTGTACGGTCAGCTAGTACAGTACCATCGACTCGAACAAATGAAGAACAATAGGAATGTGATAAATAATTCGTAAAGTTCCATTGATAGAAACGACTGCCTATGTTACAGTAAATGTGAATACCAATCATATTCGTTGGTCTAGTCGCAAGCGCTACAGCTAAGCATGAGGTTCCGGGTTCAATTCCCGGGTTAGGCAGTGTTATAGAGTTTTTCCATCTGGAATTTTTCAGAAGCAGCTGGGACTCTAGTTATGTGCCCAGTTGATGGCAAAAGACTCTGCCCCTTATTACATGGGACTTAAACATAACTGGCAAAATGTGGATATGGGTACCTGCACCTCTGCCTTCCTTATCGGGGATTATGGCGTAATATTACTAATAGAAATCTCGAAGGTCCATACTTTTCTCATGGAGACAAACTACTTAGGTGACTCACATACATGATGTATAATGCATAGGTACTAATTTATCCTCAGGTTAAATCCTGGTTGCACACACATAAACTATTTCGGTTGTGGGTGATACTTTTGAGTAAATTACTGATTTAATGGTTATTTATAACCGGTTGCAGCTGAATACCAGTATTTTACATGCAGCGACTGCCTATCTGACCTCCACAACCCAGTTACTGGGTAATATGACACTCCTTGTAATATCAAAACCCAGTATCTGTATAAAACAAAATTTTACAGGAGAGCCGAAAAACTATTTCTGATTTCTCTAGATTGTAATCGTTTCGGTCAAGTCGGTTTCCGAATTTGTCTAACTTTGTATTTGACTAATTTCTGGAAGTTTTTGCTAGCCTAGTATGTGGAGGGTGGTCTATAAGGTCGAAAAAGGCAAAAACATCCGTTTAAAAAAAAAAACAGGTACTAGGTTTTTTAAATTGAACAGCCGAAGTGTAATCGCACGGATAGCAGACCTTTCGGGAAATTTCTTTACGTTTCGAGATACGTTAGGCAAGTCGGTGGTTAATCGATAACGTTCTAAAAGAGCACTGATCCCTCCCACTTTAAATGCACGACTAAGTGCTGCTACTCCCCGCTAGATGGCTCTGTTCAATGCAAAATGTTATTACTGAAATGAATTAAAAACGATTTGTAGAAAGTTCTCAATATGTCTATATTGTAGTTATGTAAGCGTAATGATAAGTAATGGTTAATCTTGTTTACTCCAATCCACGCCGATAAAAAAATGCATATTGTCAGTAATTATTATGAAATTTCGTGATAATGTTGATTACATTTCGAATAACCAATGAAATGCAGGCAGGTCTGTGTCTTGGACCAATGAGAAAGTATTGTGTCATTGTTTTGAAGATAACAACCATCAAACAAACGTGGTTATTTTCAGTGCAAGCACGTCGGCGATCTCAGTAGAGAATTCCAGAAATATCCACTCGCCGCTAGATGTCGGGGCACGTATATAAACACGGGTAACGCGCCGGCTGTCAATAAATTCGAGCAATCGCATTGAATACATCACAGAAACTCTCGAAGAAATAACTACACGTAAAAATGAAGACTTTCACCGAGTTCTCGTACTTCCTGACCATCGCATTAATATCCTTCGGCATCGGAACGAGATACGTATTGGCTGAAGAAAAATGTCCTGAAACTCCTCAACGTCAAAATCGTGGTATGAACAGACTGTTTGACCAGTCATTCGGCTTGGCGCTGACTCCTGACGATTTCCTGACGTCCATGATGTCACCTTGGTTGGTGCACGACTACTTCAGACCTTGGAGGCAACTGTCGCAGCTGACCAGAGACTTAGGATCAACCATCAAGACCGACAAAGATAAGTTCGAAATCAACCTCGATGTTCAGCACTTTTCTCCGGATGAAATATCTGTGAAGACAGCTGATGGGTATGTGGTTATTGAAGCTAAGCACGAAGAGAAGGAAGATCAACATGGATTTGTGTCCCGTCAATTTGTGAGGAAGTATGCTCTGCCTGAAGGTACTAAATCGGAGGAAGTGGTTTCTCAGCTCTCTAGTGACGGCATCTTGACGATTTCGGCGCCTAGAAAACTGGAGCCTATCGAAGGTGAACGAGTGGTACCGATCTCTCAAACTGGGCCGGTTCGTAGAGAAAGTAAAGAGTCCAAGGAAGACGCAGAGTCGTGTCAAGCCAGTGATAAACAATCTTGTGCTAAATCGTAACTTACGTTTCTCCCAGGAGATTCTTTCATTTAATACTTTTAATTACTAGTCAAGTTAAGCCTTTTATTTTTCAAGAGACTGATATGTGATTACTTCAATAAATAATTTTAATAACTCGTCAAAGTTTAATTTTATGCTTTTTAAAAATCCCTTTTAGACGGATGGAAAGGCCATTTACACCATCAGCCTTTTCACACCTTAAAAGCTATTGGTCAGTGGGATTACCTCTCATACACAATTCAACTATGTAGGTATACCTAAAAGTACTCTGTGGGTATACCTACATTATCACGCCTCGCAATCCCCAAACATGATAGAAGTCTTGCATAATGGGCATCTATATCTCTATACATGTCTCGGTGTATTTGTATACTATTATCCCTATAGCTTGGGCTGGGCCACCTACTAGATACTTATGCTGAATTCCTCATTAATGGTTTGCCCACTGCACCCCTGGACCCGCCAAACCCAGGAAGACCCTCCGTCGACGCTTGCGATAGTGGGGCAAACAAGCTGAGCAAAGATCGGTGATTTTAAATATAACACGCCTTGCTTTCCCGAAGGGTTGGGCAGAGGAGTACCTATGGCACACCCATATTTCGCCAGTAATTAATTTTCATGTCATTTTTAATCGTTACGAAAAGGGCTTGGGGTCAGCTTATGGTAGTATTTGTAGGTCCCGGTCGTGAAGGTTATTGCACAAACTGTTGTAAATACAAGATTATCACAGTTTGCACAAAATTACATTTATACTATTGTTTTAAATAATAACTTGAAGGTTGAGCCAGAGCCGTGTTAAGGCGGGCGCCCCCGGGGACCTAAGCCAGGGGGTGCTAAAATCATCACCGCCGCGCGCCGCCGCCGCCGCCGGGAAAATGGGTGAAATACGACTCGTTCTGATGTCTACCATGATAAATCTATGCTATCGTAGAAAAGATAACATTTTCATTTTTTTTTTCAGTGATGCCACTGTGTATATCATACATTAATTAGCTTTATTTTAGGATGTAGATAAAATTATCTTAGTGACTAATACAGGATAAGTTTCCCAAAAAATGAGCAATGGTTACTTGAATAAATAAATTGAATTGAATACGCCGTTCCCCGCCGCGACAGTTCCATGAAAAAGTAACTCGATCGAATTAAACCACGTTACTTAATTCCATTTCCCTCATGTTACCCGACAATACGTAGTAGGACAGTAAACCCTTATCTGTAAAAAATCCCATTGGGTTGCGCGCAAAAAACTCGAAAATAACTTGACCGATTGTGATGAAACTCTGGTAAGTTGTTGGGTGCGCTCTTGAGAAGGTTTTATAATTACTTAAATATCATTATTTTATGATTTAATTACAAATGTATAGTTTTCAGATTTTTCCCTATACTTGTAGTATAAGACGGTATTACTTGCCAAACTTCAACTGGAAATATCCTATACATTTTGATTCCCTTGAGAGTGTCAAAATATACGGTTTTTGCGGCATACACGTTTATTTTATTTATTTTTTTGCAGCTTCAAGAAACTTTAGACTTGAGTATACCGTTTTAATTTCAACTCAATACCTCTACGCGTTCCCGAGATAAAGGGTCTTGACAGACAGAGAGACGGACGGACAGCATAGTGATCCTATAAGGGTTCCGTTTTTCCTTTTGTGGTACGCAACCCTAAAAATGAATAACGCCACCCGGGCATAGCTGGTCATAAAATGTAATGTGTTTTGTACGAAATAAATATCATTGATCTTCTCATTTACGCATTTATGAATCAAGAGACACAAATAGTTTCTACTTTATTTTTGATTTGTCATCATCATCATTTGAGCCGAAAGACGTCCACAGCTGGGCATAGGCCTCCCCAAGCTCCGCCACTTCGACCGGCTTTGTGCTTCCCGCATCCAGCGGATTCCCACGGCCTTCACAAGGTCATCCGTCTACCTTGTGGGCGGTCTTCCAACTCTACGTCAAGTATAGTAGTCAAGATAAATGCAGAAATATGTGAACTAAGTTAATAAATAAGTAGTTGAGTTGGTAAACATTGCTTTCAATACTATCAGCTGTTTACTGAATTGAATCATCTTTAGGTACAATATACGTTTTACGTTGTAAACCATTATCTGCACACAACATTGATCAAAACAATGGTTTGTCATTCATAAGTCGACATTACACGGTGCGACGCAATAAATTTGCTGTGGGATTTTATATGCCACTAGATTTTCAACCCTCTCTGTGGAGAACCGAGCATTGACAATTAAACAGCGCGAGTGCGTGACCACGTCGAAGACTCAGTATTCGATTTTGAACTCTAGGTGCTAAGCAGTGCGCTGAAGATCCAGTTATTACGTCCATGTAAAAGTAGAATGTTCTAATACCTTTAAGGGGATGCGCCAAACTAGCCCGCGAATTCCAAATTTTTATTTCGTCGTTCGATCAGAATGTTTTTTTTTGTTGTAAATTAATTTGTGATTACATAATTCATCATCAGACTATATTGTTCCCACTGCTGGGTCAGGCCTCCTCTCGGTGAGAGGGAGTGGGCCGTAATCCACCACGCGTGCCCAGTACGCGGGTTGGTAGATGTCACATGTCTATGAATGTTTGGTTCTAAGACATGCCGGTTTCCTCACGATGTTTTCCGTCACCGTTTTGAGAGCAGTGGTGATGAAATTATTTACACAAAGTAAAGCGCCTGCCTGGGTTCGAACCCACGACCTACAAGTCGTAAGTCGAGGCCGATACCACTGGGCCACCACTGCTCTACATAATTGTAACCATAAAAAACCGGCCAAGTGCGAGTCGGACTCGCGCACCGAGGGTTCCGTACAAACCTGTAGGTATTTTCGGTTTAAAAATATATATAATTATTTTTTTAAATTTCATATTTCAGTTGATTGAATGTAAGGTAAATTGCGGTTTACGATTTATGACGTTTTAAAAAAAAACTACTCACTCGATCTCGTTCAAACCAATTTTCGGTGGTAGTTTACATGGTAATGTACATCATATATTTTTTTTAGTTTTGTCATTCTCTTATTTTAGAAGTTACGGGGGGGGGGGGGACACACATTTTACCACTTTGGAAGTGTCTCTCACGCAAACTATTCAGTTTAGAAAAAAATGATATTAGAAACCTCATTACCATTTTTGAAGACCTATTCATAGATACCCCACACGTATGGGTTTGATGAAAAAAAACATTTTTGAGTTTCAGTTCTAATGTATGGGGAACCCCAAAATTTATTGTTTTTTTTCTATTTTAGTGTGAAAATCTTAATGCGGTTCACAGAATACATCTACTTACCAAGTTTCAACAGCATAGCTCTTATAGTTTCGGAATAAAATGGCTGTGACATACGGACGGACGGACAGACAGACAGACAGACAGACAGACAGACATGACGAATCTATAAGGGTTCCGTTTTTTGCCATTTGGCAACGGAACCCTAAAAATCATCAAACTCTAGAAATTAGAATTGGCTTCAAATATCCCGATTTTGTAAAAGTAGTCATACAATCGGGTAATTTGAACTATTCAAGATGTTCTGTTTTTATTATAATTCTGTAAATACACACTTGGACCCAGGAATCCGTTATATGCGGGAAGCACAAAACCGGTCGAAGTGGCGGAGCTTGGGGGAGGCCTATGTCCAGCAGTGGACGCCTTTCGGCTGAAATGATGTTGATGATGATGAAACGCCTCGAATCATATTTTGATCAACATACAACAAAATTAAGACAATTGAATTGCCTGAGCTACCCTGCCGCTTCCTCCTTAAGGATTCTGATTCTGAACCATCAGTTTATGTATAGAGATCGGAAATTGCACCTTATTGCGTAACACACTATCAGTCAGAATCTGAATAATTAAAGACTAGCTTCTGCCCGCGACTTCGTTCGCGTAAAATTTCTTGTTCCCCCGACCCTTCCCGTCGCGTCGAATCGCCTACCCGTGCGATTTTCCCCGTTTTTGCAACATTTTTCATTACTGGTCCGCTCCCCTTGGTTGTAGCGTGATGTTATATAGCTTATAGCCTTCCTCGATAAATAGGCTACCCAACACGAAAAGATTTTTTCAATTCGGACCAGTAGTTCCTGAGATTAGCGCGTTCAATCAAACAAACAAACAAACTCTTCAGCTTTATAATATTAAGTATAGATTATTTCCAATCCATTGCGTCATTTGTTCGAATAAATTGTCGGCTCAATAAAGCAAATAACGCAATGAATGTTGTTTAACAATCAAAATGAAACCGATTCCTACTGATAGCAAGTTACGCAATTATTCCTCTGTAACTTATTAAAATGTTTACTTGCATATAGGATTGTAAGTAGGTACTTATAGCTTTGTAAATAAATAGTACTGTTGACTAATGTGTAGTGCTAAAGCAAGTACGTAGTGTAGGTTTGTAAGATTGGATGTAGGTGTTTTATTTTTACTACACCTAATTGCTATCAGGATTAGTCAAGAAAATAAATCAAATACCAAAAATACAGCCATAGGAAAATTTATTGCAAAATTACTAACGTAAATTAAAATTAATAGGTACACACACTTTTAAAATCTGTAATTTTTTATATCACGATCACAATGAAATAAAATATAAAAGGGTTTGCGAAGCAAATGTGGAACTAAAACACAGAGCAGGATTTCTTCTTGGTCTTGCCGTCCCTTGACAATCATTTAGCTGTTCCGTTGGCGTCGGCCTGAGGAACTGGCTGGCTAGAAGCATCCTTGATCTCCTTCCTAACTGGTCCAGTCTGAGCGATCGGGATAATCCTCTCGTTCTTCGCCGTCGTAGCAATTTTCGGAGCGATAACAGTCAGCACGCCATCGGAAGACAGCTTAGATTCCACCGTTGCAGGATCACAGTTCTCAGGCAGCATGTAGCGTCTGGTGAACTGACGAGAGATGAAACCGTGCTCGTCTTTCTTCTCTTCATGTTTCCCTTCAATGATCACGTACCCATCACCAGTCTTCACACTAATCTCATCGGGAGCAAAGTGCTGCACGTCCACGTTGACTTGGAACTTCTCCTTGTTGGACACGATGGTGGATCCCAGGTCCCTTTCAGCGACGCTCAACTGTCTCCAGGGCCTGTAGTAGTCCCTGGACAACATTGGTGTGACGACAGAAGTGAGGAGATCATCAGGAAAGATGCCCATACCGAAATCCTGGTCGAGGAGACGGCGAGGGACGGCTCCGAACACGTATGGTAACAGAGACATATTAATTGTTGTTGTTTGGAGTGTTGGTAAACAAAGTTGTTTTCGCCGAGTAGTTACTCTGGGAATAACGTACTGTTGCACTGGCCCGCTTGTTTATATACTGAACGATGGGTGAGACATCTGTGTCGGGAGTGTTCGAGTTGCATTTGGACGAGGACGAGGTTAAGCAAAAGGATTCAATCCACAACTTGGTCAAAAATTAGTTAAGTGCACCAAAGTCATCCAAATTGTACATACTACGGGCCAAAAACGACATAGCTAAAAATATTTTTACTTTTTTAGAACCAGTGGTATGACGCTTCTTATTTCGTTTTCTCAGCAGAAGCAATTCAAACTTTCTGGTTCTTCACTAGTAATTCTAACAGAATATGTTCATATACCATATTACTTTTAAAAAAAAACGTGTTAATATGCCACTGACAAAATTAAAAAAAAATAATAATTAAAATATACTTCTTGAACTTCAAAAATGCAAATCAAAAAACCGGCCATGTGCGAGTCGGACTCGCGCACCGAGGGTTCCGTACAAACCTGTAGGTATTCTCGGTTTAAAAATAAATGTTTTTTTTTTAATTTTATATTTCAGTTGATTGAATATAAACTAAATTGCGGTTTACGATTTATGACGTTTTAAAAAAAAGTACTCACTCGATCTCGTTCAAACCAATTTTCGGTGGTAGTTTACATGGTAATGTACATCATATATTTTTTTTAGTTTTATCATTCTCTTATTTTAGAAGTTACGGGGGGGGGGGACACATATTTTACCACTTTGGAAGTGTCTCTCGCGCAAACTATTCAGTTTAAAAAAAAATGATAATAGAAACCTCATTACCATTTTTGAAGACCTATTCATAGATACCCCACACGTAAGGGTTTGATGAAAAAAAAAAATTGAGTTTCTGTTCTATGTATGGGGAACCCCAAAATTTATTGTTTTTTTTCTATTTTAGTGTAAAAATCTTAATGCGGTTCACAGAATACATCTACTTACCAAGTTTCAACAGCATAGCTCTTATAGTTTCAGAAAAAAGTGGCTGTGACATACGGACGGACGGACAGACAGACAGACAGACAGACATGACGAATCTATAAGGGTTCCGTTTTTTGCCATTTGGCAACGGAACCCTAAAAAGTAACTTCATCTCAAAAGTAACTTGGTGTGGATTGGATCCTTTTCGATTAACTACGTCCATTCGAGGATGTGTGCGTAAGTTTCTGTTCATTTACTCGATGTTGTATGGTTGTGTGAGTGAAGGGTGGATATTGATCGTCGGGAGAGCCAGACAGACGTATTCCATTATATTCTAGATTAAAACCTTGAACCGTACCTACAGAGATAGTCCACTTGATATACTTATGTGTTGTTGTTATGACGCGCTCAAGGTCAGACTTGTTGACGACTGAGTGACTTTTTTCGTAGTATAAGCGCATAACAAAGGATGATGCGACATGAATTTTATTTTGCACCGAGTATGACAATTTGTTTGTACTTAGGTCCTTAAACTAACGATGAAACTTTTGTTTTTTTTTGTATTGAAAAGGATAAATATTTATTTGTGAATAATTCGCTTTATAGCTGTTATGAACTTATGAGTTCAGCGGCCGGTTTATTATAAATATAGTGTGTGAGGTTGAGGTGATGTATTAAGTAATCATCACAACGAGAAACGAACCCTTTCTCGTTGTGATGATTACTTAATAGCAATGATATTTTATAAAAAAATACGTTGTTTTTTGGTAGGTATTCATATGGTAGTAGAGTGCTCTTTATCCTATCCATTGTACTGAATAATAAGCAAAATCAACCGATAATGTTCCCACTGCTGCGACACAGGCCTTTCCTCTATGGGAGGGGTTAGGGCATAATCCACCACTCTGGCCCAATGAGCGTTGGTAGATGTCACATGTCTGACTGAATAGACTGAAAAAAAAAACACGGCCGTATTTAGGTAGTCTCGGCTGTCCAATTTCAAAACCTAGTGTCTGACATTTTTTGAACGGGTGTTTTTGCATTATTCGACCTTATAGACCACCCTCCACATACTAGGCTAGCAAAAACTCCCAGAAATTACTCAAATACGAAGTTACACAAAGTCGGAAACCGACCCGATCGAACCGATTCTAGAGAAATTACTTAGAATTCGTTTTTCGGCTCTCCTGTAACACATTCGTGCAAATCGCGAGGCGAATGGCGAGGTGAATAACGAACACGCATATGTAAGGCGATTATCACACTGCACCGCGCACCGACGACGCGGAGGGCGGTTGCGTAAAGCGAATTGACCGCGCGGTCGGTCGGTGTACGTGTGTTAGGCATCAACGGATTTAATAGAGGACAATGCGACATGAGATCCGCTTCACCACCTGCCGCGGTGGTGCGCGGTGTTGTGTGTTAATCGCCTAAACAGTGCGCTCGCTATTCGCCTCGTGCCTCGCTTCGCGATTCGAGCGTTCGCGTTATGCTACATTTACACATTGGTGAAAATCGCGAATATAATTGCGTCTACATGTCTAGTTGAGTCGGGCGCTACCTTGTCAACTGAATGCCGGCGCATGTGTAAACGGTAAGTTCATGTTCGCCATTCGTGCCCTTTGATTGGCGTCCGAAAAACCGCTCTCAACGCGAATGCTCGAATCGCGAAGCGAGGCACGAGTCGAACAGCGAGCGCACTGTTTAGGCGATTATCACACTGCACCGCGCACCGACGCGTAGGGCGGTTGCTTATAGCGAATTGACCGCGCGGTCGGTCGGTGTACGTGTGTTAGGCATCAAATTCTCGTTCTGCTACATTTACAAATTCGTGCAAATCGCGAGGCGAATGGCGAAGCGAATAACGAACACGCTTATATAAACAGTGCGCTCGCTGTTCGACTCGTGCCTCGCTTCGCGATTCGAGCATTCGCGTTGAGAGCGGTTTTTCAGACGCGAATCAAAGGGCACGAATGGTGAACAGGAACTTACTGTTTACACATTCGCCGTTGACCCTACGTTTACACAATCGTGTTCGCCGTTCGCCTTGTCACTTGACGAACATTCGACGACACATTCGTAAACGAGTGCCGTCCCGAACTACTGTTTACACATTCGCAGTGTGAATTATTTTATCATTCGCACACGAACTTGGAGGACGTGAAAATAATTGCTTCTACACGTCCTGCTGAGTCGGGCGCCAGCTTCTCAACTGAATGTAGGCGAATGTGTAAACAGTAAGTTCGTGTTCGCCTTCGTGCCTTTTGATTTGCGTCCGAAAAACCGCTCTCAACGCGAATGCTCGAATCGCGAGGCGAGGCACGAGGTGAATAGCGAGCGCACTGTTTACATATGCGTGTTCGTTATTCGCCTCGCTATTTGCCTCGCGATTTGCACGAATGTGTAAATGTAGCATGACAAGCTACCGCTCGACTCAACAGGACGTGTAAACGCAATTATTTTCAAGTCCTCCATGTTCGTGTGCGAATGTCAAAATAATTCACCCTACGAATGTGTACAGTAAGTTCGCGAGGGCAGGCACTCGTTTACGAATGTGTCGTCGAATGTTCGTCGAGTGACGAGGCGAATGGCGAACACGATTGTGTAAATGTAGGGTTAAATTTAATTTTATGCAGATACTGGGTTTTGATATTTCACAGCCAATCTGCTCTAGCTACATGTGGTTTGTTGGTGATCTTGCTGATGTTTTGTACCCTGAACAGTGTCATCGTGGTGCCAATCTTGTCTCATATTCCATCCAACCGTTTCAATAATTTCATAAGTTATGAATTATAAATACGTTAGCTTTTGCCCGCGGCTTCGCCCGCGTGGATGTCGGAAATTAACGCAGGTATTTTCCTAAAATAAAAGGATTTTTCTAAAATAAAAGTAGCCTAAGTTACTCCTTATGAAATCAGCTACCTGCCAATAAAAGTCCCGTCAAAATCGGTCCAGCCATTTCAGAGATTAGCCGGAACAAACAGACAGGCAGACAGACAGTAGACAGACAGACAAAAATTGTAAAAAAAATTGTTTTGGTATATGTACCGTGTATACATCCATATACACCTGTCACTTAGTAAAAAGCGGTTATTTTAATATTAAAAACAACCACTCCAATTTTATTTATTTGTATAGAGTATAGATATACCGTTAGGTACGGGGTTGAGAAACAAACATCCAATCATACAAATGTTCAAATTTATAATAATTAGGAGTACCTAAGTACGTTTATAATTCATATTACTTCTTAAGTACTACTTCATACTACTTCTCTATTCTTTATCAGAGTATCATGTGTGTTTGATGTACTTAATAAAACTAATAGTATTGAAAGTAAGAAGACTGCGACATACTGCTGACTGCTGGATTGAATTAAATTCAATCCAGCTCTATGTTGCAGTCTTCCTAGTTTTTCTTAACGCTCCTATTCTACCTACACAGACACTCAATTATTTACCAGACACCAAATCGAACATACTTATAGGAATGGTACTTTGGCCAGTGTCTTCACCCGTAAAGCTGTCGGAAAATATCAACCAAGAACCTACTACCGGGATAAAGTATCCTATATGATAAGTATCCAGGATAACCAAAAATCCAAATCCATCCAAAAATCTAAACATCTAAGCCTTATTTCGCGGTCTCTTACTTGGAATAATATAATGGATAGGTTTATTTTGAGTACTTCGAACACACATGATATTCGCATTTACTATGAAGCCAAAGTAATATGAATTACAATCCTACTAATCCTGCACTACTCTACCGCTACCAACCGGGACGGATGGACGGCCCGCTAGCCGCTCTGTGTCTATTTTATATAATCTCTAATGGGGCCGTTCAAGTATTACGTAAGCACATTTATTACAATATTTTACTCCCCCATCCCCCTTGTCATCAAAAGTAAGCAAAGCTCTTACCCCCCCTCCCTATGCTTACGTAAACATTGTTATATGCATTTTTCTTTTAATGTACTCTATTTATTTTTATTGATGCATGAGCAGCAGTTATAATTCTAGAAATAAAAAAAATAGATTTAGGATAGGGGACTTTAACGCATATAATATTCAATATCTGGTTGTATTTTTTGGTAAATTGTGTTTAAAATAATAAGTTTATGTTCAAGTTGACTATCGATAAAGTCATTGAAAACACGAATAAAACGACATTTTATAAAAATGAATCCTAGCTAGATCAATTTATCGCCCCCGAAACCCGTTGTATACTAAATTTCAAAAAAATTGTAAATCTATTTTTTTTTTTTAATTTAAAATTTATAAATTATTTGACGCACATAATAAATACTGACTCCTTCTTATTTTTTACGGCCTGAGACACCGCAGCTATGCTCGTGCCGTCCGGTCGCCGCCCTCGTAGCGTGCGTCAGGTGGGCCGTTCATAGAATAAGGAGTAAAGATTTTATGCAAAACGTCTCAAGCAGTTTTGAAATTAAAATAATTACGAAAATTCAAAAACACTTAGATAAAAATTTTCTTTTTGCTTCTACAGCTTCTTTACCACCTACAGGTGTACCTCTTAAAATATTTCGTGTATGAATAGATACACCAGATACACCTTATATATATATATACAAGGATTGCTCGTTTAAAGGTATAAGATTTAAAATACGTCAAATCGTCAATAGAAACGAAACAATAGGTTGACGGAAGAAATTTAGTCAAGTGAATAGAGCGCGGTAATAAAAAAAATATACCCGTAGTACCCGTAGAAGTATGGAAGTGTTTAAAAGAAGATGGATGTACGTGGCTGACATAATTCTTCAATAAGTTGTTGCATGAAGGAGGGATCCCACAAGAATGGTGCAATAGTTCGCTAGTGCCCACCTTTAAGAATAAAGGTGATGTACAGGACTGCAACAACTATCGAGGGATAAAGCTCATGACACATAGTATGAAGGTATTGGAAAAAGTAATAGAGAAAAGACTGCGACAGGAGAGTGAGATTACCCCGAATCAGTTTGAGTTTATGCCAGGGCGAGGAACAATGGACGGCACTTTTGCACTCCGGCAATTGTGCGAGAAGTACAGACTTGCACGCAAAGACTTGCACATGATGTTCATTGATCTGGAGAAAGCGTATGATAGGGTAAGTACCTCGGGATGTGATGTGGTGGGCTATGAAAGAGAAAGGGTTGCCTGGGAAGTATGTAGAGTTAATTCGTGCAATGTACAGTCAACTCGTACCTACGTCCGGTCGGCTGCTGGCAATACCGACGAGTTCAATGTGGCTGTACCAGGGATCAGCTCTAAGTCCTTAACTCTTCCTGTTGATCATGGACGCTCTGACGTCGGACATACAGGAAGAGGCACCCTGGTGCATGCTGTTTGCCGATGACATTGTTCTTGTCGGTGAAGATGTGTTCGAGATCCAGAGCAGATTGGAGAAGTGGCAACAGAAGCTGGAGAATGTTGGCTTGAAAATCAACAGAACCAAAACGGAATATATGTTCTGCGATTTCGGCGGTCTCTCCAGCTCTGGAACCATAGCGCTTGATGGTGTGCTTCTCTCGGTCTACTCCGACTTTTGGTATCTCGGTTCACTCGTGCAAAGAGATGGCGAAGTAGATCGGACGGTTAAGCACAGAATAAACACTGGATGGATGAAATGGCGGCAGGTCACAGGAACAATATCTGCGACTCCCACATCCCCCTTAAACTTAAGGGGATGATATATAAAACCATGGTCAGATCTGCTGTCCTTGTAAGGGTCAGAATGTTGGGCCTTAAAAGGGATGAATGAAGTTACACCAATAATTGAAAATTTGTGTGGGAATCGATTGTCATGGTATAGTCACGTGATACGGAGGAATGAGAAAAATGTCGTGAGGAAAATATTGAGTATGAATGTCAATGGCTTTAAGATAGAGGGTGACCAAAGAAACGCTGGATGAACTGTGTGAATTATGATATGGATAGAAAGGCAGTGACTACTGAGATGACGACTAGAAGTGTGGAAGAAAAAGACATGTTGCGCCGACCGCAAATAAATTGGAATAAGGGCGGGAGAATGATGAATAGAGCGCGGTAGATAATTTCCCTACTCGGTTCTAAGCCTAAACGTCTACATTATTTGTGGGAATAACCGAAAATGCGTTTCATTTTCACACAAAGACAATGTGTCGGTTGACATAAGTGTAAAAAAGTGAATAACTACTGCTTACGTAATCACCATCCAGACTCCCCCACCCCCCATGTCATCAAAAATAATCTAGGTTATCTAGAAAAAAAAAACGCCATCCAGTGGATGTCTACGCAACTTTGGTGTCAAACGATATGATGAATTAACTTACACCGCCACCGATTAGGGTTTCTTTTTAACTAACCAATGAATACGCACATAATACACACGGCTACAGGTCAAGCTATATTATTTCCAGTTTTAGCTGACCTCACATTGTATAGGCTTTTCGTACAATCAGATGTCAGTTTATACTGGAAATGTATAGCTTGACCTGTAGCCGTGCGTACTATAAAAAAAACATTTACTTTTCAAATATTGAGATCAACAATTGAGATAAAAACTACCTATCTTATCTTTTAAGTTGAACCAAATTACAAATAATTAAGAACTTTGATAACAATCTATTATGTAGTTTTGGAGTTTATTGGCAACATACATCGTGACACAAGATTTTTATATATATAAAGATTATGGATCGTAACGAACATGAGTCATCCATGCCATGCCATGTTAAACCTCCTCTTGAGTCACCGGAATCCAGCTATAGGTATGCAGCAGTTGTATAACAAACAATGGCACACCAGCTTATATTATGCTTACTAACGATTTCATTCAACACTCGTTATCTCATTGAGCCACAACTATCAAGTTTCGTACGAACCACAATAAGTAATTCAGGCGCCATGATAAACCACAGACATTGATTCGACCACAAGATAGCAGATACGAATGAGAAATATTGTGTTCTAATTAATAATCCGGCTTTTTGTTCCCCAGTCGGGGAAAATACCGTCAAACGGGGCATCTTTACCATATTTTTTTACCTTTATGCAATTTAGGTACTCTAACACGGAGCTAGTTGTTTTAGTTTTTATTATTCCTTTATTTTGTAAAAAAGGTGTGTCTCTTTTGGATGAACCAATGAATTCTACTAAATCTTACATAGTATCGCTATATTAACCAAAAGTGAGCAGGGTAAAATTGACACATTTTTGGAAACTTTACTTAGCCTTAGTTTATATTGAACGTGTGTCCCAAAATGCCGCCACGTAAAGTTAGTAATAGTCCCGGTGCTAAAAAAGCGATGTATTTATTTTCGAAACTACCATCTTCGTTTATCAAGCACTACCAATACATAAGGAAAGTTGCCACAAGAATATCAAAATTAGGATAGAAACGGGTGAATTCCATCAGGGTTGTCAAAAAATTTAACATTTTTTTAAAATTAATTAATTATTTATTAAGGAAGCAAGTAATAGGGATTTTTGTTTATAAGGTGTACCTATTTATACCCAATAATAAGGGGCCGTTCAAGTATTACGTAAGCACATTTATTAATTTTTTTTACTCCCCCATCCCCCTTTTCAGCAAAAGTAAGCAAAGCTCTTACCCCCTCCCCCCATGCTTACGTAAAGATTGTTATATGCATTTTTCTTTTAATGTACTCTGTTTGTTTTTATTGATTCATGAGCAGCAGTTATAATTCTAGAAATAAAAAAAAACAGATTTAAGATAGGGGACTTTAACGCATATAATAGGTATTCATTTAAAATACGTCAAATCATCAATAGTAACGAAACGAAACAACCTGGTTGACAGAACTTTAGTCAAGTGTAATCTTTGTTGCATGAAGGAGGGATCCCACAAGAATAGTGCAATAGTTCGCTAGTGCCCATCTTTAAGAATAAAGGTGATGTACAGGACTACAACAACTATCGAGGGATAAAGCTCATGTCATCAGCACATAGTATGAAGGTATGGGAGAAAGTAATAGAGAAAAGACTGCAAGAGGAGAGTGAGATTACCCCGAATCAGTTTGAGTTTATGCCAGGGTGAGGAACATGGACAGCACTTTTGCGCTCCGGCAATTATGCGAGAAGTACAGACGTGCACACAAAGACTTGCACATGATGTTCATTGATCTGGAGAAAGCGTATGATAGGGTACCTCGGGATGTGGTGTGGTGGGCTCTGAAAGAGAACGGGTTGCCTGGGAAGTATGTAGAGTTAATTCGTGTTATGTACAGTAAACTCGTACCTACGTTCGGTCGGCTGCTGGCAATACCGACGAGTTCAATGTGGCTGTAGGCTTGCACTGGGGATCGGCTCTAAGTCCTTACCTCTTCCTGTTGATCATGGACGCTCTGACGTCGGAGGAGGAGGAGGCACCCTGGTGCATGCTGTTTGCCGATGAAATTGTTCTTGTCGGTGAAGATGTGTCCGAGATCCAGAGCAGATTAGAAAAGTGGCAACAGAAGCTGGAGAATGTTGGCTTGAAAATCAACAGAACCAACACCGAATATATGTTCTGCGATTTCGGCCGTCTCTCCAGCTCCGGAGCCATAGCGCTTGATGGTGTGCTTCTCTCGGTCTGCTCCGACTTTCGGTATCTCGGTTCACTCGTGCAAAGAGATGGCGAAGTAGATCGGATGGTTAAGCACGGAATAAACACTGGATGGATGAAGTGGCGGCAGGTCACAGGAACAAACTGCAACTCCCACATCCCCCTTAAACTTAAGGGGATGATATTTAAAACCATGGTCAGACCTGCCGTCTTGTATGGGTCAGAATGTTAGGCCACAAAAGGGATGAATGAAAGGCAATTGCATACAGCTGAGATGAGAATGTTAACAGGGATACAGCAGTGTGATGTTACACGAATGGATATAATAAGAAATGAGTACATAAGAGGAAGTCTGAAAGTGGCACCAATATCTGAAAAGTTGTGTGGGAATCGGTTGCCATGGTAAGGTCACGTGTTACGGAGGAATGAGGAAAATGTCGTGAGGAAAAAATTGAGTATGAATGACAATGGCTTTAAGATAGAGGGAGACCAAAGAAACGCTGGATGAACTGTGTGAATTATGATATGGATAGAAAGGCGGTGACTACTGAGATGACGACTAATAGAGAGGTGTGAAAGAAAAAGACATGTTGCACCGACCTTATATAAATTGGAATAAGGGCGGGAGAATGATGAATAGAGCGCGGTAGGTAATTTCCCTACTCTTTCTAAGCATAAAAGTCTACATTATTTGTGGGAATCCCCGAAAATGCATTTCATTTTCACACAAAGACAATGTGTCGGTTGCCATAAGTGTAAAAAGTGAATAACTACTGCTGACGTAATCACTATCTTGACTCCCCCACCCCCCATGTCATCAAAAATAAGCAAATCAAAGACCCCCCCGCCCCCCTATCGTGCTTACGTAATACTTGAACGGCCCCTAATTAAGGACTTGTTTTACATTCATTCAACCAGTTCAAACTAGGGATCCCCGATGTGAATCGATTTTTCCGAAGATCGATACATGGCCATACGATCTACCGATTTTTTTAATCTATTCAACAGGATACAATCTTTGCCCAGATAGAATCGTATGCGCCTAGAAGATCGTATGAAGAAATCGTATTAACTAAAGCTTAAACTGTATGAACTACAAGTTGTGGGGTTGGGTATGTTATCATTCCCTTCCGAACGTCTGTTTGTCATCATGACGGCATCCGTGGCGCACTTTGTAATAGAGATCTATTACGTAGATCTTACCCATCTAAATTACTTTATCGGGACAACATTTTGGAATCTGCAGTTGGCTGCCAACAAGGTGACCCCCTCGGGCCAGTGATTTTTAGTTTAGCAATCCATCCAATTATTCGAAAGCTAAATTCCAAATTTAACGTTTGATATCTTGATGACGGAACCTTGGGAGGCGATGTAGAGACTGTCTTAAATGATCTTAAATTCTTAAAAAATGAACTTCATTGCATTGGCCTTGATCTCAACCTTTCGAAATGTGAACTTTACTTAGCGGACAGTACTGACAGACATCTGATACTTCCCAAATTTAATGCAATAGGTCCTGATATTCAAATTATTGAAAAAAGCTCGCTTCGTCTCCTTGGGTCTCCAATCTTCGAGAATTCCTTTTCCGTTTTTATTGACGAAAAAATCCAAAATTTCAATGACGTTTCGGAAAGATTGTTCCAAATTAACATGCATTCGGCCATCACCTTAATACGCTATTGCTGTTTCGGCCCCAAATTAACAAACGTCCTTCGTGCTTCCCATTTATGGAAGCACACTCACTTATTAGACAGAATGGACCAAATTATCCGGCATACATTAACCTCGATTTTAAATGTGGCCATGGACGACCGAGCTTGGGCACAAGCTACTCTTCCCATTCGTATGGGAGGCCTCGGCGTCCGCAAAATTTCTAGTATTAGTTTACCAGCTTTTATATCCTCGGTCCACGGTACTGAGAAATTAATCAGGAAAATCCTAGCCCCCACACTGATTAATTTTGATGTGCCGTGCTTCACCGAGGCTATAGATGCCTGGAGACTCGCTTGCCCGAACACTGAGCTTCCTGATAATCCATTTTCCCAGAGACGGTGGGATGAGCCGCTCTGCAGAGTAGTACAAGACAATTTGCTCACGTCTGCTACTACTGCGGAGCGTGCGCGCCTGCTGGCTGTGGGTAAGTGGGAATCGGGTTTATGGCTTCATGCACTACCGTCGTCGAATATAGGCACCTTGTTCGACGACACTACTTTCCATCTCGCTGTTTCCCTACGTTTGGGAGCTCCGTGTTGTTCTCCTCATCGCTGTCACTGTGGCGAAGTTGTCACCAGTCTAGGACACCATGGCCTGTCTTGCAGCCAAAGTGCGGGTCGATTAGCGCGGCACGCAAACATTAATGACATCATCCGACGAGCTCTTGTCACCGTCCGCGTCCCAGCTGTATTAGGACCCAATGGCTTGGCACGCGACGATGGCAAGAGACCAGACGGTATGTCCTTATTTCCATGGAAGGTGGGTAGGCCTTTAGTGTGGGGTGCAACGTGCGTCGTTACTCTTGCACCATCCCATCTTCCTGGCACGGCGTGCTGTGCTAGTGCCGCTGCTGCGGCTGCGGAAAACCTCAAGCGGCGTAAGCATAATAACCTTATGGGTAATTATATTTTCGAGCCGTTTGGGGTTGAAACGCTTGGGCCGTGGGGTCCGAGTGCTTTTAGCCTATTTAAGGATATTTCTAAACGGCTGGTGAACACTTCCCGTGACCCAAGAGCTGGTTTTTACCTTGACCAGAGGCTAAGCATTGCCATACAACGTGGTAATGCCACCAGTCTCTTGGGTACACTACCAGTCGACAGCGATGCGGATGACTTTTCGACGCTATTTTTTTAATTTGTAAATAGTTTTAGTTAATTTAGGTGTATATTTTTTTATTAATTTAAATATGTACTCGTAAATCATGAAATAAACTTTTAAACCCTTACGTAGATTAAATTAATCCACACTAATATTATAAATGCAAAAGTAACTCTGTCTATCTGTCTCGCTTTCCTGCTAAAACTACTAAACTAAATAAAAGTAGTACTACTAGATTTAAATAAAATTTGGTACACAGATAATTTAGAACCTGAGAAAGGACATAGGCTAATTTTATCCCGATAGTATGTTCCCACGGAATAATTTCCCACCTCCACGCGGGCGAAGCCGCTGGCAAAAGCTAGTATTATATGTATAAATAAGTAAATAATTTTTCATCCCACCATCTTGGAAAGAGTATTTTTAATCTTCAATATCTGACTAAGTTTGTGATAGTGCACACGATGTTCTAAATTCAATTTACTTTATCCTCTAGAGAATAAAAACGGCTTTTCCACTCAGATATTGAAGATTAAAAATACTCTTTCCTCGCTGAGGTGGAATGAAAAGTTACGTGTTGCACTCGAGTGCAAAGATTTTTCACCTCGTGCTCTTTTGATTCCCTCGCTAACGCTCAGGATTCTAATTTTGAATCACTCGCTGCGCTCGTGATTCAATTTTAGAATCCTTCGCTTGCTCGGTCATCAAAATTGAGCATGCGGTTAAAAAGCAACTTTGCACTCTTGTATAACAAATAACTATTGCATGTATATTGTGCATTCCATTATTATTATAAAATTACAATACGATCTTTTGAGATGGAGTAAGATCGATTCAATACAATACGATTAAGATCGTGAATCAATTCACGAAGTTACGATCCATTACGATTCAGAAAATCTATTCAAAGGAAAGAATCGGGCATCCCTAGTTCAAACGTTGGGAATGTCGCAGCGGACAGCCGAACATCATACAATCTATGATAATGATGATCGGTAAAGTGGAAATTGGACTGATTGATTTAGGTAATCACCACCCTCCACGCTTGTTACCATTGAGTTACCTATATGATCATAGATCGTAATTAGGTGGACTAAGCTTGTGTCCCCGAAATTACAAAAATATTTCTTTATTAACCCCCGACGCAAAAAGAGGGGTGTTATAAGTTTGACGTGTCTGTCTGTCTGTCTGTCTGTCTGTCTGTCTGTGGCATCATAGCTCCTGAACGGATGATGCGATTTCAATAAAAAAAAATATGTATTAAAGGTGACTTATCTGCGAGTGTTCTTAGACATGTTTGATGAAAATCGGTTGAGCCGTTTAAAAGTTGTGGGGGGGAAAGTGGGGAAGAGTAACCGAATGTCAGCAAAATAATATACTCGAGTGGGGTCTCAAATGAAAGCGCACTGAAAGAGAATATTGATGAATTAATCGAGAGTGTTCTTAGCTTCGTTTGATTCTACATTATATTAAGTATATACCTATAAAAAGTACAAAATAAAAAATTAAATTTAAAATTTAAAAAACCCCCGACACAAAAACCTAATTTCCCTTTAAAAAGTAAAAAATAATAAAAAATAACTCAATCTTAAAGTACCTAAGAATGTATTAATAATTCAAAAAAAAAAACGTCGCGTTGGGGGACCGCTCCGCGAGTGCAGACGTCGTTGACTGCTTAGTTAGGTATTAAGACTATTGGTAATTAAATTGTTAGGTTTGAAGCGGTCCCCCAACGCGGCGTATTTTTTTTGAATTATTAATACATTCTTAGGTACTTTAAGATTGAGTTATTTTTTATTATTTTTTACTTTTTTTTATTATTGAGGGCACCCTCCTGTATATTATTTTACTCTTTGGGACACCCCTATGATTGGAGGCACGGCAGGCAAGGATGTGAAAATTATTGCGTGCCGGGTGACCTTGATTGAGGTAGGTCGTGTATAGGGTTGCCAGGTCATAAAACCGAAAATCCGGACAGACCTGCCAGTTTAGCCGGACATTTGGGTAAAAAGGCCGGACATCTTTAATTGTTTAGTCTTAAAATAGAACTAAACATAACACAGTGTTTTATGAAGCCCGATTTTCTGACATCCCATTTTCATTGAAAAAGCTGACAGAAATAATCATTTAAATGCAAGATTTCGTATCCTAACTGAGCTACCAAGTCTAGTTTTTGAGTTATAGTTTTTTGAAAATCGTAATTTTTCCATCCGGATAATAAGAAAAAAATTAATTATGCTTAAACTAAGCATGATACAAAATAATGATGGTAGGTACATTCATGGCGTATCTTATGACGAGTATTTTAGTCTATAAATGAACCTCGCAACTTTGTTAGATCCAGATTTATACGAGTTTTTTGGTTTTTAGTTTTTCTTTTTTTTTCAAAAATTCCGCCGTTTCGGGAAAAAATATTCATACAGAAATCATTCTATTTACTTAATACACCACATAATTATAATATCCATGGAACTTAGAAGTTGTTCCAATTTAACTATTTTTGTTATGGTTGTCATATTTTTATCCGTATTTTGTGGATCAAAGTTTTCGTAAAAGTAAAAGCTCCATAGTCACAATGAATATATAAAAAATTATCTGAGATTTTGACAACCCTGACGACGTAAAATCCGGATCTAACTTAAAATCGTTGTGGTTTGCAAGTTCCATGGAATTGGGAAGTGAAAATGTGGTGTGTTGGAGAAGTTATCAAAATCATTTCAGTATAAATAACTTTACCCGATTTGGTGGAATTTTCGATAAAATTAAGAAAAACTAAAAACCGAAAAACTTCTGTATATCTGGATCTAACAAAGTTACGAGGTTGATTTGTGCACTAAAATACTTGGCATAAGATACGCCATGAATGTACACAACATCATTATTTCGTATCATGCTTAGTTTAAATGTAATATTTTTTTTTCTAAATATCGAGATAGAAATTGGTCGATTTTCAAAAAACCTTAACTCAAAACCTAGACTTGGTCAGCTCAATAGGGATATGAAATCTTGCATTTAAATGATTATTTATGTCAGCTTTTTTAATAAAAATGGGATGTCCGAAAATCGGGCTTCTTAAAACACTGTGCATAAGACTGATAAACTAAATACACTTTAAAATCTTTGCAACATAAACTAATTAATATATTTGGTTGGCAGACACTGGGCAACTTAACATTTTAAAAGCTGATTTTCCTTTAAAATTGAGTAATAATAACGCGAGGAGGACAGTGCTAGTTCGCTCACTTGCGCTAGCGATACGAGGTGGGGTGAAAGGAAAAAGATCATATTTTAAAAAGCCTAACAAAAGCCGGACAGGCCGGACACCATCTAATTTAGCCGGACATGCAACTAAAAAGCCTGACTGTGTCCGGCTTTATCCGGACGCCTGGCAACCCTAGTCGTGTAGAATGACGTAACAACAAACATGTTTAGAGAGAAACAAAACAATTACATACGAGACGAGTATCAAAATCCAAAAAACAATAATGTTTTTCATTGTGCTAGTGGAATACTAATGTACCTATTACCTATGTTAGTATTACACTTGCATACATAAAGCTTTTTCAAACGTTTTTTCGTGAAGCTCCTAGAAAATACGAATTCAGTGTTCACCATAAGACGTTGGAACTTCTATTCGATAACAGATGGCGCTAAAATCGGATATATCTCCATCTAGTGCTTAGTAGTAAAAGTGCTTGGGATGTGGTTTTAAACATGTATACTCTGTGGGTGGGTGCCGGGCAAGGAACTTATGTGCCGGGTGGGGTATTACTGTGGGGTATTATGATTTTGTTTGGTAGCTTGCTTTTTTCCAATGAGCAACATTATTTCAGCCAAAAAGAAATACTTTGACAGTTTGACATTTATTTGTTGACAATAAAAAAAAACAGTCTTGCTTTGATTGTTTGTCTCATGTTTACCTTCGTCTTGAATTCTTTTTTGTAGGTTTCATGACTTGTTTTGTTTTCTATCACAATGGTCAATTATTGTTGCGTGTCCGGATGCGGCAGGAACAGTAAAACCAGTAAACATCTCTACTATTATAGTCTCCCGAAAGAAAGGCACCGGTATGTTATTTTGTCATAATAAGCCTATTTTCGTCCATCTCTCAAACAATTTCTCCTAGTCTTTCACTTCTTCAGTGAGAAGTTGACTTCAACTTTTGTAAATTAATTAAATAAATGTAAAGTGTGACCATTTTGCCGCTCGAATTCAAGCAATGGTATGCTAAGGTATTCGAATATTTTCACAAGAATATGAAATAGATCTATATCCTGGTAGTTCTGTGTAAGGCAGGTGAGGGTGACTGTGATTTCTGTCCAAATTTCATTAGTTCTTACAAGAATCTCATAAAAAAAGGACAGTTTTTCTCTAAATTGAAAATGTCTAGACAACTTTTTAAATTTTTCTTTACATTAAACTAAATCAGCCTAGGTATTCTAGTGATGCACACATCCCTGAACAATATTTCATTTTAATAGATATATGGAATTGTACCATTCAGCTGGAATTGAAGTACACATTTGTTGTAAGCATACGCATTGCAGCATACCCTAGTAGACCGCTCGGAGTATAGTTGATTAAATTCATTTAACGCAAGCATACACAACAATATCAGCAAATCGTTGCTGCACTTACAAAAAATGATTTGTTTTTTAGTTTTTTGGTATTTGATGCAATTTTGATCCTTATTTCATATACACTAGCCGTATAAACTATTTTTTGATAACTTCACATAGCTATATTTGTAAGTGCAAATACAACATTTTTGTGTAAATTTACGTTTGCATATTAATTATGCACTTTTCAGCCTGATTCACTGGCTACAAGCAGCAAACAGAGGAGATTTGCTAGAAAAAGATCTGAAGAAGTTGACACACCGTGTCTGTTCCCGCCACTTCTCTCCCTCAAGCATTAAGAACAAGCATCTTTGTGCTGATGCTGTGCCTACTTTAAGTCTTCCAAACAATCTGAGTGAAGGTCAGTTATTAAAGTTTTTAAGGTTTTAGCAACATCAGGTGGATAATTTTTGTTACCCACCTCTGTTAAGAACAGAAATGTTTTTTTTTAAGTAGCATCCCCCCATTTGGTTGCCAAATTTCATTAATACATACTAAATTCATTTTAATACATTTAAAAGCTTTTAAAACATACATACATAAACTCGCATCTTCCCATGGGGGCAAGCTGACACTGTGATAATTACATATGTTTATGTATGTAATACATAAAGAAAACTTTATTTTCATGTGTAAAGCATTTGCTATAACAAATTAATCTGTTGATTTTCAGGTACAAATGAAGCAGAGAAACAACAATCATCTCACAGTGACATTATCTGCAATAGTTGTAACAAGACAATACTTGGCTTCCGCTATAAATGCATCACTTGCGCTGACTATGACCTCTGCGCCAAGTGTGAGATGTTAGAAGCACATGGTGAGCATTATATGCTGAGGATACCCAAGCCTGTTAATTTTGTAAGTGGCTTATATGCATAATATGCTCTTAAATATGGAGTTGCTTTGCTAGTGTTCGCAACCACATTTTCATTATTATTTATATGAATGTGATTGACCAAACATAGATTTAAGTGTCCGTCTAATGTCAATCTTAGATCAATAACAGTAATAATGTTGAAGCAGGTCTGAGCTAAATGCTATGCGGCCTGCACAGGGGGCATTCCAGATTGGGTACCTCGAGACCTTTCGCCTTCCCCGCGGTTAGCCACGCGCACATGTTATGCGCCGACTCAGCTGTAATAAATAGCCTAGGTTTAGATACTAGATTATACTTAGAATAAACACTGTCTATTAAATGCTTTGTCTTTGATTACAATAAATACTTCTATTTTCCAGAGTGTAGCCGATGAGTTGATAAAGAAATGGAGACAGATCTTCATGGCAGATAATGCAAATCTTGGCAGCAAGATAGTGTTTGAAAGTGAATGCAGTAGCGACGATGATGTGCCGATAACTAAATACGCTAGAAATTATGACAGCGGCATTGATCTGACTGAAGAGCAGAAAACAAATATCCGTGATGAAGTCACACGGGTATTAAACTTGAAAAAGCCTGATAAATGTGAAGAAACCAAGAAAAAGCAGAAGGTACAAAAAAAGAAAGGGCTTCCAAAGAAGAAGAAAGTTAATGAATCAGTTGATTTGAGCGTTGATACAATTGAATTAGATAGCATTGCTCCAGAAATGGTCTTTGCTGATGTCAATGATATTAAAGGAAATCAGAATTTAGATGTAAAGCATGAAATTCCGAATGCATTAACACCTTTAGGTTTGTATTTATTTTCTAATACACATATTAATTACCTTTTTAAATATAAATCCATTTTAAAATATAGTAAAAAGTAGCAGCCCTAATGGTATCTGGAACAAGGTTCAAGCTAAAGTTATGTCTCCTAACAAAAGAACCTCCTACCAATATGAACTGTGCTCAAGAAGTACCTTTTTCTGAATTGAGCCCTTAATCCAGCTGCCCAACGAGAGTCTCCTCAGGTGTCGGTCGAGGCTGTTGGCTATCACGCTATTGGCCTTTACAACTATCGGCACAATGATCGCTGAGTCCACAACTCCACATCCCACTTGTCGACAACCTCGCGAGCCAAGTCAAGATACTTGATTTGTTTTTTAACCGACGAAAAAAAAGGAGGAGGTTATCAATTCGACGCGTATATATATATTTTTTTTTTTTTTTTCATTATGTATTACCACGCATAACTTTGTACATGGTAGTCCGATTGTGATAATTCTTTTTTTATTGGAAAGGGTATACTCCCAAGGTGGTCCCATATATGTCCCAATTTGGAAAACAAAATCGAACCCTAAGGGTCGGAAAACAGGGGATGATTGATTGTTCACTCACTGATTGTAATGTTTAACCATGCATAACTTTATACAGAGTAGTCCGATTTTGATAATTCTTTTTTCATTGGATGGGGTATACCTTGCCAAGTATTATTAGTACATTCAAGATACAAAAAAAAAAAACTTTTTAACAAAAAATTAAACCGCCGAAAAAACTGAAAAGCAAAAAATAATAAACCTTAAAATTTTGAGTCGGCGCTGAAAAATCAATGGACAAAGATCACTCAAAGCGCCGACTCATAATTTTAAGGTTTATTATTTTTTGCTTTTCAGTTTTTTCGGCGGTTTAATTTTTTGTTAAAAAGTTTTCTTTCTCGCCATTCACGAGATTCCTGTCATGCGGGACCATTGTGTCAACAATCTTTAATGGGCCGCTCTATTCGAGCCAAGACCACTAGTTTAAGGTTTAAGAACTTAATTTCTCAAAAAATTAAATATATACGCGTCGACTTGAGAACCTCCTCCGTTTTTTCGTCAGTTACAAAGAATTACATTCACTTATATGAGACACTTTTAGATATTGTTACCCGACGCGACCGTTATACAACAATGGGATGATATATTTACTTATAAGCAGCTCTGCGAGTCTGATTCTCTGGGCAATCGCTAAGCATTCATTTTATGATTACAGGCTATGTTATGTTCTAATCCATTTAAAATTGTTTAGATCCATTGGGGAATCTGGATTTTCCTAAGAGTACCTACTTTATGATTGTAAAAGCCAGCTGATATGAATGTTTTTTTACACAATTTTTTTTTTGCTTTGAAACTTATTTAATTCTTTTTTCACAGCTATGGTGCCACAAATGGAACATTGTATGAAACTAAATGATGAGCTGTCCGAGTTTCTGATTGGCGTTAAGTATCCGTCTTGAGTATCAAATTGAAGATGGATTTTCTACAGTAGGGAAAAATATCCTGTTATTGTTTAATGGTTAACTATAGTTACCCAACTTGGTTAAACTATAGTTACCCATAAGGTTACTTATGGGTAACTATAGTTTTAAACCGTTTGGGGTCAAGACGCTCGGGTCATGGGGGCCGAGACCACGTGTCCTCTTTAAGGAAATTTCTCGACGACTGGTGAACGCGGACAAATACTTCGCCACCTTCGTGTACTTTATTTTTTGTATTTATTTGTATAGTTGTTTGTAATATTTAATTTATATGAAGCTTGTGCTCATAGACTTATTTTTCAGTTCCTTTTTTCTTGTCTGTGTATATATGTGTGTATAACTGGTTAAATAAATAAATATAGAAAAATAATGGTTTAAATTTAATTTGAAGTAATAAACGTTTTTTGTATGATTACTTTTTCTTTTTTTTTTCATTTTTAATTCTAATGAGTCAAATGACATGCAAATACATGTCATTTAATATTCAGTGAACAGTGAACATTGTCGCGTGACTGACACTGGCATGGCCGCCATTGGGATTTTAATTTTGATAAAATAAAAAATAATCTAAATTAGTCGCCAAATATTAGAATTACTCGCTCACTCTGGTGGTTTTCGCTATCGCATCGAAGGGGCACTATCCTCCCCCCACCCTATTCGTGCAGGAGTCTCTCAGTGCGCTGTACTAGCTCCCTCATTTTTCCGCTATTCACTAGTGACTAGCGATATCACCAAAAGTAAAATGGTACAGTTGGCACTGTTCGCAGACGACACAGCCAATTACTTCACGGGGCGCAGTCAAGATGCGATAGCTCGCACTCACCAAGCCGCAGTCGACAAGCTCGCCGCGTGGTTCAGGAAGTGGAGAATCAGAAAACCTTTTATCATAACATAAACATATGCGGACGACCTCGCCATCCTTGTCTCAGGGAAGGTGACGAGCACGATCTTTAACCTCACCCAACAAGCACTGCGTATCGTAGAGAGATGGTGCAGAGAATATGACCTCTCAGTGAATCCCACTAAAACTGAGCTAGTCATGTTCACCCATAAGCGAGCTTTAGGCCCCTTCCGCCTACCGAAATTGTTCAATACAGAACTTCAGCTGGCCAACGAAGTCAAGTACCTCGGGGTCATTCTTGACAGTAAGTTAAACTGGAGTAGTCATTTAGACAGCAAACTAAACAGGGCCTGCATCACATTCTGGCAATGCAGGAAAATGATAGGTAAGAAGTGGGGCCTATCCCCCAAAATCATACTTTGGCTGTACACCGCAGTGATCCGACCCATGATCACCTACGGGGCCGTGGTCTGGTGGCCCCGCACCAAGCTTATTACAGCCTGCAACAAACTGCAACGCATGCAAAGACTAGCCTGCATGGCGGTCACGGGTTGCATGAGGACTACTCCGACTGCAGCCATGGATGCCATGCTGGGACTACCACCGCTCCACCTGTTCATACAGCAGGAAGCCACGATGGCGGCAGCACGTCTGGACGCAACCAACCTCTTGAGAAAGAGAGACACACAACACACCGCGCTACTTAAGGAACTCAACAATGAGTTCCCCATCACCAAGGCTATAAATGACCGGGTACCCAAACAGTTCATTTTTGATAAAAAATACAGAATCCAGCTTCATGAAGATCGCCGGTGAGAGGGTTTGCGCCCCACTGAGCTGCGCATCTTCACGGACGGATCAAAAACAGACAGTGGCACAGGTGCTGGGGTCTTCTCGCAGGACTTCAACATACATATTGCCACACCATTAGGAGTCCACAATACAGTGTTCCAGGCGGAATGCATTGGGATCACTCTTGCCGCCTCAGCCATTATGGACAGGGCAGTTAAAGACCACTCGATCCGCATACTCTCAGACAGTATGGCTGTTCTGCAAGCGCTGGACAGTCACTCGATTGACTCTGGGCTAATATACGAGTGCTACCAGCGCCTCAACCAGGTGGGTAGCCTCAATAATATAACTATTCAATGGATAAAAGGACACAGCGGTTCGCTAGGTAACGATGCCGCCGATGAACTTGCCAGAAGGGGGTCGAGCATGACACCGGTGGGACCAGAACCCATCGCGCCACTCCCCTTTGGGTTCCTACGCTCTCTGGTAAGAAAACGTACTAGAGATCTACACTGTAAGCTATGAGTGGACCAAAGTGAGTGCAGGCAGGCCAAGGAAGCACTTCCCACCATCGATGTCCGCCTCACTAAACAGGTCCTCCGGTTAGACAAACGACAGCTGCGTATGGTTACGGCAGCAATAACTGGCCATGGGTCGTTTAATAAACATCTATTTGTCATAGGAGTTACAGACAGTCCGCTGTGCAGGGCCTGCATTGAGGACGACGAGACAGCAGCGCACGTGCTTCTAAACTGCCCGGCGATCGCCACATACAGGGCCAAGTACTTCGGTAACCCAGGTACCCTACGTGAGATAGTCAGCAACATCAAGGCGTTGCTGGCCTTTCTCGAGGAGCTGGGGTGGATCGAATAACCGATTTCCCACCCGTACGCAAAATACGCGCTCAGACGTGGAGTTGCGGACACCAGCCCGTTCTACCTATTACCTAACATAAACATAACATCACGCCTTGTTTCCCCGAAGGGTTAGGCAGAGGTGTAGCTATAGTACACCCACATTTCGCCAGTTATGTTTAAGTCCCATATGTAATAGGGGGCAAGCCTATTGCCATCCACCGGGCACCAATCCAGACTCCGGGCTGCTACAGAGAAATTCCAGATGGAAAAACCCAATAACACTATGCCCGACCTGGGAATCGAACCCAGAACCTCATGCTCAGCAGTAGCGCTTGCTACCACTAGACCAACGAGGCAGTCACCCTGAAAACCTTTGATCGTACCCGCGTAATCAGATTTATTTAAATCAATTTACTATCTTAAACGGAAATGACTAGTTTCTTTACACATATTAAAACGCACACATATAGGTTGGCAAAAAAGAGTTTGTCGTGGTAACCATTGGAACTAAAATATTTTTTTGGTGGCAACACTGCTTTGTATATCATCAACAAGTAGCTAATCTGTCATTGTGTTATGTTCCCAGTTGTATTTTACTTATTTCTAATTAACTATCAATTATTAATGCTTTTGAACATATAAAAAATGAATAAAACAATAAGGAGTAGTGGTGTGAGCTGTGATATACTAAGTTTTCGTAATAAATTTTCTTTTTAAATAAAATCTAAATTTTAGCGTGTTATTTCATTTTCATTGTCATGTGAATAGTGATAATGTTATGTACCCCACATGGACATACCTGACGCCTTCATTAGTCAACTGTTCAAGTTTATTCGATATTGCCCGTACCTTTCGAATGCGACATGTTGTAGGTACTCTCTGACTTCCGATTAGTTTCCGACAGTAAGCAGCTGTAAGTCGCCTTCTTGTCGACTATAAACTGACAGCATTAAAAGGACTCGTTCAGTATCATTCATGTCAAATTTGATACAGGCATACCAACCATCGAATGGTTGTGAATAGCCTAGATGGTGGCCGCAAATGCGATTGTTGAACATTATGTCTTGTGTATCGGGTTCAATCGTCAATCCCTGAGTGTAATTTAATTAATTTTTAAACTGAATAAGTTTGCATTATGTTATTATGATGGCACTCTTAGATAAAAGGTTATTCTAGCGAAATAATGTGAAATCTACTAAATACAATGAAAGTAAAAGACTGTGTGCCTATCAAGTCTTGAAATCTTGACTGATGAGAATTTCCGGGATCTCGTGTTTGTGGATTAAAACAACAAGTATCTTATCACTTTTAGTCCTAGTATACAGGGTGGCCATACCTGCTAAGCAGGCGCCCTCATTTTTTCCAGACTCTTTTTTGCCAAGCTGTACACCTTCTCATCCGCACACACACACTCTACACAAAATGGTTGTTGAAATGTTATTATTTTTTGTGTCAATAAATAAATTATGTTAAACCCGACAAAAGTCAAGCGGCCCTCTTTTCAAAACCACGACTCAGACTCAGCGCTCGTTTTTGAGATTCAAATGAGCCAAGCTGTGGTAAGCTCTCTCCAGATCGGCCACATAAAAACCCTTATAAATTTTGAACCAGTGATTTTTGGCGCCTCATTTTGACTAATCGTGGCCATGCCATTGTCACCCACACAGATACCAGTGCCACTTACAGACTTCCTCTTAAGTACTCACATCTTGTTCTATTTATTTGTCATCCTTTAATAATTCTTATCTGAGCTGCATGCAACTGCCTTTCACTCATTTCTTTTGTGGGCCAACATTCTGACCCATACAAGACAGGTTTGACCATGGTTTTATATATCATATCTTCCCCTTAAGTTTAAGGAGGATGTGGGATTCGTAGATTGTTGCCGTGACCTACCGCCATTTCTTCCATTTAGAGTAGTAGTGGGTCGTTGTCGATTTTTTGACGGACGAAACGCAACAGTTTTCCCAACGACGAAAACGGTTGCAGAAAACGGTCGTCGTCGCAACTGGTTTGAAGAGTCGTCTTCAAACCAGTTGTTGCGACGACGACTGTTTTGTAAAAAACGAAACTTATCGAATATAGAATAGAATTACGTTTTCGTCGCGTGAAATAGTTGCAGTTTCTTCGAGAAGTGGTAATAAAATATAGACTCTATACCATTGACAAAAAGTTCACTTTTTACTGTAAGAACTGTTTTGTAAACGAACGCGGTTCACTAAGGACGACGTCGCGACGAGTGTGATAGTTGAATCAATGCGTTCTCGACCGTATTTTCTTAGCTGTAAAATACATAATCGCATCTAGTCATTCGAAGACTGGTTTGTGCAACGAAGACTGTTTGGATCCAAGACGTAAAAACAGTTTCATCGTCGTAGTCATCGCAGAACATAAAACGGTCTTTGGAACGGATTAAGGACGACGACGCGACGAGTGTGATAGTTGAATCAATGCGTTCTCGACCGTATTTTCTTAGCTGTAAAATACATAATCGCATCTAATTATTCGAAGACTGGTTTGTGCAACGAAGACTGTTTGGACCCAGGACGTAAAGCGGTCTCATCGTTGCAAAACATAAAACGGTCTTCGGAAACGGTTCGTTGTCGCAACGCCCACCACTAATTTAGAGTTAACTCTGTGAGTCTCTGTGCCTTACTTCGTGTTTCACGAGTGAGCCGAGAAAAGTCGGAGCAGACTGGGAGAAGCGCACCATCAAGCGCTATGCTATGGCTCCAGATAATAACAACTTAGCCAATGGTTTAACTCAAAATGGGCAGAAAAAAATGTATATCCAATATTGATATTTTATCTGTTGAATAATAAATAAAGTTTATTGCAAGACAATTGAAAAATATCATTCCAGGGATCCAATTTTCATAATCTGAAGCATGATTTTTTATCTATCTCTTTCATGCAAGTCAACGGCCTGTCTCAATCTTTCCTATCTGGACTTCCATCTCACTTTTACGATAAATAAGAAAAATAATTAAAATTGCATCTACAATAACTTTTTAATCTGCAAACTATTTGGTTGTTTGCAAGATTGTCAAATATTTTCATGAACAGAGTTTTCGAAAGATTGCTTCATGTGTACAAGTTTAGATAAGTTATTTTATGATAAGTGCACGTAACCAATTAAGAGTAACTGCAATGGTATAGATTAAGTTTTAGCCATATTTTATTGTATAACCTATTTGGTTCATCCTTAAAATGGATAACGAAGGCCTTTTAAAGGCTGGATCGGAGTCCCAAGACTCTGATGAGCCAGCCCCACCAGGGATCTCAAAAGCCGACTTCAAAAAGGTAAGTTTGTTACTCAGCAATTATTCAGAATCGCCGATGCACACACTGCAATTCTATACAAACATTGATAGATCTACATTTAAAGGTATCACTGTCGGTTTCAATATTGATTTTGGTTTTTGGAATTTACAATTTATGAAGGCGCTATAAGATGGTGATTGTGCACCTTGCCTAGTTGCATTTTGTTTTTTTAATGTAATTATTACAATAATGTAAATTGTAGTGTGCAGTGCCGAATTAGGTCTGTGATTCAAAATAACATTAAGACAGAAACAATTTGTTCTAGTGTTTGTGTACACACATTAATTTGATACCTATTGCCCAAAACATTTCAATGAGCTTTGGTTTTTCATATGAAAAGTAGGTACTTTTAGTGATTATTATGTTTAATAACATTTTTCATATGTTATTTATTTGTGTATCCAAATAGCTAAATAACAAATGAAATCAGGGAAAAGCAAAACAGAAAAGGGTGAAACTTCCAAATTAATTTTTACATTGAAAAAAGCGGTTGTAATTATGTATTTAGTCACCTGTGTCTTCTAAACAAAACAAATAAATATTCCCACATATAAATCTTTCAAACCAACAACACTTATAAATATTTTATTATTTTCAGAATAACACTAAAATTACTAAACCATTACTAGTATCACCGAAGCCCAATCCTACTACAACTGTTGGTTTTAAGTTAACGCCATCCCTGAAAGGAGTGGAGAATGCTAAGAAGAGATTGAGGGCTTTCTCTATCCAGAAAAAGGCGCCCCTCACTCCTGTTACGGTGCCTAAAGGACCTACTGGTGGAAGTAAGGAAATATTTCTTTCTTTAATGTTTTCTGCTTGTTTATTGTATAATTTTATCTTAACAGTTTGTATGTTTGTTTGAACATCCTAATCTCTAGAACTGCTAGTCATAGCATTGAGCCCAATGTAGAGAAGTCTGTTTAGCATGACAACAGGACCCTTAGGAGCCGAGCAAAAAGAAAAAAATGAGACGGTTGGATAGGGCAACAAGAAATTCCACACAAGCAGAATCAAATTAAATCAAAATCAAATCATTTCTTTATTTGTATAGAATGCAGCTGTTACAGTAATGGTGTTACTTTCGGATATATTCCTAGTGCATTCTGTCTGTTAGCATACAAAAATTGTGATTAACTTACAAATAATATAGAAACTAATTACTTAAATTCAGAATGATATCAGAAGAATGATTCAGAATGAGAGCAGAAGCAAGTATTGTATAAATGCGAATGAATGTCCTGAATTATGCTTAGCGACTTCCATTCATATAATAGTATACCATTGTAACTTTAATAACTGTAAATTTAATATGCTGTGCTTGTGTTTCTTGTAATCTTTCTTGTGGAATAGTTTATGTGCTAAGTTAGACAGTTTAATTAAAATGCTAAATACATAGTACAGTTTCAATAGCAAAAAAATAGAAACAAAACTATATTATGTGCTATTAACCACAATAATACTCAACCAGAATACCTTTTAAAATTACTTGGACTATTAAAACAATACAATATTACAGGCTGCTTTCTGCTAGTGTTATTTGCTATGGGGAAATAAAAATGTTGAGAGGATGACTGAAGGATGGCTTACAAAAGGTATTTACAAGGCAGATGTGAGTGGAAATGCAGCGGGATGCCCTAGGAGGACATATAGTGACCTTATTAGTGATGTTCTCCAGCAAGGTCAGGTGCGTAGTACTCGTAACTGGCGTGTGTGTATGGCCAATTGTATGAACCTAAACGAGGCAAAAGGAGTGTGTAGAGATTATAGCAGGTGGCGTTCCGTGGTTTCTGCCAACCCCTATGGGGAAAAGGCGTGAGTTTATGTATGAAATAAAAATAATGAAAGTGTGTTAATTACATTTAAATAAAATATATTTCTGGAGTTTACTAAATGGAAATGTCATAAAATTTTGTTTCTACTATTGTATTTATCCAAACTAAATGGCTTAGCAGGAATTGGAAGAACAATGAAATTCGAAGCAATGTATGTAAAGAGAAGAATCGGTTAGTTTCAAAATGTCTTATTTCCACAATATGTTTGCTTCAGGTGCCACAGTATTCATTGGCAAGCTCAGCAATGTGAAGGTAACTCCAAAACCTGAAGATGTCGAGCAGAAGAAGCTGCCGAAACCCCCTAAGCCTGGTCAGGCCAGAAAGATTTTACAAGGTATGCATAATAATAACATTAATGTCACCACAGGACTATTGTTGCCAATAAGCCTGATATACTGTTAGTGTATCGACTAGAGCGGCGCGCAATGACTGTTGACATAACGGTCCTGCATGATGGGAACTTCGTGTAAGCAAGATAAACAAATAAAGTATCTTGACTTGGCTCGCGAGGTTGTGGACATGTGGGATGTAGACTCAGCGATCATTGTGCCGATATTCGTAACACCCAATGACTTGATAGCCAAGAGGCTCGACTATCACTTGAGGAAGTTCTCGTTGGGCAGCTGGATCAAGAGCTTGATTGAGAAAGCGGTACTTCTTGACACGGCTCGCATTGTTAGGAGGTTCGTCTCTCTGGAGACCTGACAGCCGGTAGCTTCCATTCTGTTCCCGATACCGGTGTGCTACTATTTTTTAGATGTTTTACTTTTATATTCGAAAATTTAAAAATAGAATTTAAATGTGTTTAAAGTGAAAAAAGGACAATAATGTGGCCTTTCACTGCAAGGAAAAGGGGGAGAGAAATGAATGAGTAGTCGGTGATTCTGTGCTGAAATACAAGGTTGATAAGCATAGTGATAGTGATTCCGAACTAGACAGCCAAAAACCTTAAATAGTGGCTTTTGGTAGTGGACAGACTGGATTCGGAAGGCGGATGACAGGAAGTTGTGGCGTGGTCTGCAATACCTACATCACATCACTGTTTTTTTAGTGATTGCAGTTTATAAAATTGATATTTTTACACTCAATGGGCCAAATCGCTATAAATGTAAGTATCGGGTCTCGATTATATTCTTATTCTATCTGAGAAATGGTATTGCTATGGCCGATGAACATTGCACTTTTCTGTGAGGACTAGGAACCATTATCTCCTTTTGTGCTATTCTTTTATTTTTTTCCACAGACTCATACACAGAGCTGCAAAAGCGTACCCTCACAGAGATTGAGGACATGAAGCGTAAGATGGAGCTTGTAGAGTTAGGTATACCGCTGGGTCTTATATGCCCGAGCTCGACTAACGATAAGGCTATGCCCACGAAGGCTATGCCTCCTATCAAGACGTTTTTGGGTAAGTTTAATTAAGATTTTAACTATTTTCCATTTAGGAAACCATTCCTCTTACACCAAAATAAATATAATTAAGATTGATTTGAAATATTTCAAGTGAAATTAATTAGAAATTAGATCAAAAAAGTCTAATCCCGTTCCTATTTTGATCACACAGTAGTCTAAGAGTCTTGTTAAAGTTTCACCGGGTTTTAGAAATGATCAACAATCGAGGTAGTAATAGAATGAATGCTCATGAGGAGTGCAAAGTAATAACAGTTAAGCTTTGCAATGGTTGTTCCGTAGATGGATAAACATCTTTATTTACAAAGATCCCTTTGCGCTTCGAAAAGCACGTTAAGCCGTTTGTTTTAGCTACCATTCATGAATCTTTGACAGTTATTACGGGTCCTCAGAAGCCTGAAAGTCTGACAACCCACCAGGGTTGTGAAGATCAGATCAGATAGGCACTCCATATAAAATACTGGTATTCTGCTACATCCGTTTAGACTTGAAGCCGACCCACTCATAGTCGAGAACATGCTAGGCAGATTATGATAGCTATAAAGTTTGTGTTAAGTTCTTCTGGTAAGCTTAGTATCATGTTTTGAGCTGGTTTCTTCACAATGGTCCTTTAACCCTTTATAAGGCAGAGACATGGTATAGTAATAAATTCTTAGAGTGTTAATAATGACATTTTTAAGTATTTTTTCAAATTGGGAATTCGATGGGATATTTGCGGAAATGTACCTATAATACCTATAAGTTATCAAAAAAATTAAAAACTAAATAGTTTTCAACAATACACTTGAATAAAACAAATAATTTTATTGGTGGCATGTATGCTGCCTCGGCCTTAAAAAGGGTTAATAAATAATTGTATGTAAGTCCTCAGCCATTTGGTCACTTTAAGCTCCTGTTTCTGTTGACTGCCCGAAAAAGGTGTAATGCTTTCATATTTAAGCTGCTTATGCATCCAAAATCAATGTTCTGCACGTTTGGGAGATTTGGGCTGCTATATTGTTCTATATTTTTATATAAAGAATACTTTGGACTTCTTGGTCATACACATCATTCTAAACGAAGGGGCCTAAGGCACCTGTCCCATTGCCAATGAGGAACGTAGAGTACAAAAGATTAAGTTATTAAAATATGATAGAGAAGATCGGGCAAAGCTAATTGTAGATGGCCTGATCATAGCTAGGTCCCTACGACCTACAATAAATTTGACATTTCGTTCATTCATTTCGTGTTCATAATTTTGGTTTTATTTCACTACTAGCTTTTGCCAGCGGCTTCGCCCGCGTGGAGGTCGGAAATTATCCCGCGGGAACATACTACCGGGATAAAAAGTGGCCTATGTCCTTTCTCGGGCTCCAAACTATCTGTGTACCAAATTTCATTTAAATCGGTTCAGTAGTTTTAGCAGGAAAGCGAGACAGACAGACAGACAGAGTTACTTTTGTATTTATAATATTAGTGTCGATTCCATTATGTTCGACTGCACATTTGAACAACTTGATTAATAAAAAAAAAATTAACCATTCAAATGTTACATTTAATAAACCTGCCAAACTGCGTAACAATTCGTGCGTTTCGTGCTCGTTTGTTGCCGCAACTAGAGCTATCAAAGATAGTACTCGCTCAGCAATGCGTGCTTCGCAGACAGAACACTCGCTCAGAGACTCACAGTTGGCACATACATAATCACATAACCGCTAATCGCGTCGTCCCCGTCGCGCACTCGCTGCTAGTTGTTCGCCAGCTCGTTTTTAGTTACTAGCTTACTCGCTCCTCGTTAATCGCCGATGGGACAGGTGCCAAAGAAACTACCAACTGGTTACCTTCTTAAATTGGTAGTATGAGGGATTTTTATAACACTGCATCTGCCTGACAACTAATATTAAAAAATGCACTGCACTTCAGCCTGTTATGTTTTAAAGGGTACTGTTTCACATCAAACTTTCTAAGTAGAGAGAAGTCTTTGCAAAGTCAATATTGAATTTATGTTTTGTTTTGAGAAATGCATGTTACTATAGAATTCAGAAAGGCTGTTCGAAGCGTTAAATGAATGCATGTAAAGTTCAATTCTGTTTGTCTGGTCTGAAAGTACTTTAACAAACAACCGGGCACACATGCTGTGCAGTTGTGCACATGCATAGTGATAGTATCAAAAATAGATTACATGGAAACAGTTTTTTACTTTAATAAAAAAAGATAGAATTACGAATAATACTGGTACCAGTTGCCTTAAGTATTATGACAAATAGTAATTTCTACCTAGTTTTATTTGTTCGCACTAAGGGCTGAAATTTTAGTCGCCGCGGTCCTACATCACTTTCGTACATTTCGTTTATCCATCGCACACTATAGGCGGGCGGGTCGCATCGTGTGTTTTTGTATTGAAATGCGATGCGCTGCGGCCCGTCTATGCAAGTGACTGTCTCAAAAGTATCTGATGAAAGTGTAAACAAATCTTAGGTATTCAGGTTGTAAACGAAGACGAACCTTACTCAGGTCAATTTCGGTTTTAAATATTAAATTAATCAAATTTGTATGTGGCAATACAAATTGGAATCCATTGGTACGTTTTCTGATCTATTTGTTTATATTTTCATCACATACTTTTGGCACAGACTATGAATGTGCACTCGCCTTAACCCTTCACTTCACTTTGCTTTTTTCGCTTGTGTCTGCATGTGCATGTAGCGCGCAAAACGCGTGCACGTGCTAATGGGAAGCCCCTGCCGATCCACCAGTTGAAAAGTGAACACATTAGAGACAACATTATGCACCAAAGTGACATCATTATCCGCGATAGTGACCCCCGCTTGAAAGACTGTTTGTATATTCTGTTTTCTTTTATATTTGAACGAGACCACGGTCTGTGTAAAAATACTTGATTAATATAGGTCTTAATGACAAGCTAATAAGATTTTTTAAATTGGGATGAGGCCTGGCAATGAATAAATGAGTATTAGGTCTTTGTCGGAATAAACCCTGGTTTCGTTCCATAGGTTTAAAGTGTTGGGTCAAATTACGTAAAATGCTTGAATAACAAATAATTTGATTCAATACTTAAAGACCGTATTTTAGAAACATTCGAGATCTTCCATAATGCTTGCTTCTTCACATTCCTTTTCTTGCTGCTTTTTGGCTTTACCATTTGTATGATCCTTACTATAGATTATTAATTTTATATATTATTTTGTAGTAATATTGCTATAATATGACTTTACAGACCCAGCCAAACTAGACGAAATAATAAGAGATGCTAAAAAAGCTAAAGCAGAGGGTAAGGAATTCAAATTCGACTACCATAAGGTTTTACCAGATTATGATAACCCTTTCCAACGCAAGAAAGAGGAACTGGAAAGAGTGAAAAAGATGTCTTCTGAAGAAAGGGAAAGAGAAGTTCGCAGAAAGATTGTGAAGGATAGAGAACAAACAAAAGAACGAAAGAAGAGTGAGAAATATGAAAAGGAGTCAAGAAGATATTCAAGCCACAGGAAAGATGAAAAAGATAAACGGAAAGATGACAGAGACAAACACAGGGAGAAGCCAAAAGAGGAAAAGAGAGATGATAGAAAAGAAAAAGAGCTGACGCCAGTAGCTAAAAAGAAAGAAAAAGTTGGCGACAAGGGTCCTAAAGAAACCGATGTGAACTTAAGTGATTACTTAGTATGCGATAGTTGGTCTTTAGAAAATGACGACAAATCTAACATGAGTCCTAAAGTTGATGATAGCATAAAAAATATACCAATTCCTAAAGAAAATAAACCGAAAGAGCCAACGATAGAAGTTAAAAAGGAAATGACCGTCAGTCCACAAACTACACCGATCAGAAAGATTGAAAAACTAAAACCCGTTATAGATTCATTCAAATTTGAAATTGATGACGAACTATTAGATATGTTTGATGAAAACTCTAAATTAGAAAAATTCGCGACAACAACACGCAAAAGAGATGATATATTCGATTCTCCTATAGACATGAAAATATTCGATTTCGATCAGAATACTAAAGAAGCAGCTGACGCATTGACGGACGATACATTTTTAGAATCCGTGATTAATGAGATAAAACAGGAGGATATGAGTGATGAGGAGAGTCAGGACAAAGGGCTGGTAGAATACGACTCTCCCTCTAAAGAAAGTACAAGTCCTCCTTTAGATTCTCGATCACCCCGCTTATCAATAACCCCGGAATTAGATGACCGAATGTTCATGAATCTGCAATCATCCCGCAGTGATTATTCAGACGGGTACAGATCTACGGAAAGTGGGTACAAATCTACGGAAAGTGGTTACAAGTCTAGTGTTAGTTACAAATCGGGGGACAGCAATAAAGGGGATAACTATAGGCTGTCTATGGAGAAAGAGGTTGAGCAGATGAATAAGTCAACGGTAGATTCACTTGAGACTTGGAGTTTTGTTCTGAAGATCTGTCAGCCGTTGCTGTTTAGACATGACAGGAATAAGTGTTATAGGTAAGTGTCAAAAAGAACTTTAACTAAGTTAAAAATTGTAAAAGTTTCGCCATACATCTGGAGTTAAATCAGGAAACTACTGGTTCCATCATGCTTGTCCCCAAGCTGTTGTCAAAAATATTTGAAAATACTTGAATACGTAAAAGTTACTTAGAATATGATTTAAATGGTGTTTAGCCAATAAGTCGAATCTATGTGAACTATACATTTTTGTAATGCTATTGTTAAATGTAAAATATAAATATTTTTTGATGAAATTACATGTAAAAACACCGAAATAGAAGGGTCATCGGATATAGTTGAAATTAGTAAGAAAGAGATGCCTTCGAATGAAATTTAGTTGTTTCATCATTATCCTTGCGTTATCCCGGCTGCATCCTTTCGGAGCCCGGGTAAATGAACTGTTTGTTTTCGGTTAATTAAATTCAATTCGAAAACATCATCATCATCATCATCATCATTTCAGCCGGAAGACGTCCACTGCTGGACTTAGGCCTCCCCCAATTTGGGGGGCTTTGCCATAATCGCCACGCTTGGCAGGCGGGTTGGCGATCGCAGTATGGTGGTAAATTGCATAGAGAAGCTGCTGCCCATTCTCTAGTAAGTCCCTTAGTCGCCTTCTACGACACCCACGGGAAGAAATGGGGTGGTGTTATTCTTTACGTCCGGCACCACACGGTAAAAAACATTCGAAAACATACATCATGCCTAATATTCAACTTAAATATTCATCCCAACCCTTCACTTTGGTCCAACATGCACTGGACCGGTTTTTTTAAATTGACCTAATCTTTCATTCCAGGGAGACGCGAACAGCTCCTAAAGTTTGGTACACAGAGAACCCCAAGCTTTGCTCATGTGTGAAGGATCGAGCTATTGTCTATGACGAGCTGGAGACATGCAAGATGAGCCTTGTCGACCGCGTCTATGGATGCGACCAGTGAGTTGATTTCATGTATGATGATTATTTGCTTTTCTTCACGGCTTCTCCCACGTTAAATTGTATCATAATGTGTCCTAACTCAGGTCATGGTCTACATGTTTGCTAAGTTTCATCGCAATCCATTTGACCATTTAAAGGTAATGCAGAAACAGTTATTAAGAACATACAAGCTTTTCTATACAAACTTCACTATGTTTAGCACGTTAATTGCCATGTTGGACTATGTATCCAATACTTTTTGTTCTATTCAGGCCTTGTCGGACTATATGGCCGACAACACATACCAAATCTTAAGGTGTCGTCGCTGCCTGGCGGCCATGTTTATTACTCTTTCAGCTATATTAAGTGTCCCGTAGAGCACAAAAACCACTGTGTCTATATAACTTTAGTTTACATTTACTCTCATACAGCTTTTGGAAAGTATGAAGTCAAAATTCAGTCAAACAGGCGGGTAGGTGTAAAAAAAGATAGATGTGTCTTTGAGTTTGAATTTATATTTAAATATAAAATATACAGTAATTTGCCTAAACATTTATCAATTTTAATTGTATAACCGCTATTAAACAAGTACTCACGTTTGTGGCACATTTATGTGACTCAAATATTTAAGTTACACCACCTGCCAGCTCATCATCTAAACAGTCACTACAAACTCACTTAGGCACTAGTGGATCACTATGTCACAACTTGCTGAGGTATTGTCTGCACAAAAAAGCCTGGAAGAGACCTTCACTCGTAAAATGGAAGCACTGGAAGCACAAATTCAGTGTGCTGGACCTGCCAAGGACACCGTGGCAAGGGTGGCTGAAGAGTTCCGGACCTTCAGAGAACTCATTTTCAGCATGCTTGGGTTGCTCCGGACTCAAATCAGTGAGTGTGCTAAGTTGGTTGATGGATTGGAGACAAGGCATAGGCGAAAGGCACTGATTTTGCAAGGTGTTGCGGAAGTTGATGGTGAAGACAGCACTGCAGTCATCCTTGATATTTTCAACAATAAGCTGGCCCTCAAGAGCATCTCTGCATCCTCCATAAAGGTCTCTCACAGACTTGGCGCTGCCAATAGCGAGCATGACAGGCCCATACTGGTGAGGTTTTCAAGCTATGATGACAAATCCGTAGTCTGGAAAGCTAAGACACGGCTGAAGGGAACATCCATCTCAGTAAAGGAGTTCTTGACAAGAGTCAGGCAATCCATCTTTGGAAAGGCGCGTCTTCACTTCGGAATGCGATCGTGTTGGACTCAGGACGGTGTTATTATGCTGAAGGCCTTTGACGGGAGTAGGCATAAAGTGTCTTCAATGGATGAGCTAAATCCTCTGCTCATGAAGTATCCAAAGATCCTTGATCCAAAAGCCCAAAGCGCTGGAGACAAGCTGCAAAACAGATCGGATTAGTAATGGTATCATGTTGTTTTACTTACTAGGAAAATAATTGCATGTTATTGTTATTATTGAACTGCTTACCAGTAGTAAAATATTTCTACGCCTTCCTTTTAGTGTGAAATTTTTAGTCCTTTAAGTACTAGGTAACTGAATTTCCATACAATTTTAATCAATTTAGTTGGGACACTAGAGAATAATAGTATTTTACCCACAACAACTCATGTTTTGTTATTATAAATTTTATTTTGTTTAAACGTCAAACGTCAAATGCAAAAGTTAAAAAATCTCCACAGACTATGTACAGCCAACAAGTGCCGTATTCTTAATCGGATGCGTTCACGACTTCTTCCTGTTTTATTTATTTGGCTTCTTTCTTTATCATTTTTTTTTTTTACTCCATGTGTTCCTTATAGCTCAGTTACACGGTTTAATGTATTTTTCGCCTTTAATTAGTTTAACTAGTTTTTAGATTTAGTTGATGTTGTGAGCTGGCGGGTGGTGCAGAGATGCAAACATCGTGCCAATCATTTGTGTAGTGTTTCTTAGCGTTATTTAATATATATATATATATATTTATTTTATTATATCTATGATGACATCAGATAACGAATCATTTTATTCTGCCAACGAATCAAGTGCCTCTTCCAGCGATGAAAGTTTCATTTCTCTTCCCGATGCTTTAAATGTTCAGTTACGCCAAACTTTCAGCCATAATTCTGGCCGAGTATTTAATGTATGCCACCTTAATGCTCAGAGTATTCCTAGTCACCATGACGAACTATGTGATACGTTTACCGACAATGATGTTCACGCCGTCCTTATTTCAGAAACTTGGCTCCAACCTCACTTACTTTCTACCACTTACTCGCTTTCCGGTTTCGTTCTTCTTCGGAATGACCGCATCGGTAGGCGAGGGGGTGGTGTAGCTATCTACCTTCGTGATAATCTTCCATTTAAAATTTTAGCTTCTTCTTCTCCCAATGAGTCCGCAGAGTTTCTTTTCCTTGAGGTTTGCGTCAAAGGAGCTAAGACTGTCCTTGGCGTCGTCTATTGCCCCCCTTCCATTGATTATTTCACCGAATTCGAATCGGTACTTGAATCTTTGGGTTCGGAGTATGCACATCACATAATTATGGGGGATTTGAATACCAACCTCTTTGCCCGTAATTCCCCTCGGTCCCGTAAACTTCTGCATCTAATCAAGTCTGCCAGTCTGCATGTTTTGCCTCTACAACCAACTCATCATAATCTAGTTGGCGATGACACTTGGCTTGACTTGATCCTCACCTCTAATCCTTCCCTAGTGTCCTCACATGGGCAATTCCATGCTCCTGGCTTTTCCCATCACGACCTTATTTTCCTATCTTATTTCCTTAAACCTCCTAAACCTAAACCTACGTTCCAGTACAGGCGTGCCTTTGCGCGTATGAATAGTGAGAGGCTTCAACAAGATGCGTCCAACATTGACTGGTCGCCCATGGAAACAGCTTCTTCAATTGACGAGAAAGTCAGGTTTTTCAACGATGTTGTGGTCAAACTATATGACGCTCATGCTCCTATAAAAAAAGTTAAGCTGAAGAGATTGCCTGCACCCTGGATGAACAGGGGAGTTCGGATGGCAATGCGACGGAGGGACCGCGCGTTTCGGAAATTTAAAAAGGATCGCTCGGAGGACAACTGGGCCGTTTTTAAGGCTGCTAGGAATCGGTGTAACCAGATGATACGCAACGCTAAACGCCGCCACATTCTAGATAATATCACTTCCTCTTCGCCTGCTGATATTTGGAAGTTTCTTAGAACTTTAGGCATCGGTAAATCGCAGCATTCGGACCTTCCCCACACTATTGGTTTGGACGACCTAAATCGCCATTTCTCCACTGTTCCCACTCTTGATAGTGTAACCAAATATCAGACTCTTGACTACCTTGCTGGTCTGACGCGTCCCAATATTAACCCCTTTGTCTTCACCCCAGTCGACCCTGGAGAGATCAAAAAGACTATCCTTTCCATTAAATCCAAAGCCGTCGGTTTCGATGATATCAGCCGTCATATGATTGTAGCGGCTCTTGATCAACTCCTCCCTGCAATCTCCCACATTATAAACTTTTCACTATACACCGGTGTTTTCCCTTCCCAGTGGCGCAAAGCCCTTGTTCGGCCTTTGCCTAAAATGCCCAATCCCTCTCTTGCTAGTCACTTTCGTCCAATTTCCATCCTTCCCTTTCTATCTAAAGTGCTTGAGGCCAGTGTCCATAAACAATTCTCCCACTTTATTCACCGCAACTCCCTCATCAGTCCATTTCAATCTGGTTTCAGGCCCGGGCACAGTACCGTTTCAGCTCTCCTAAAAGTGACTGACGATATAAGGCGGGGAATGGAAGCCACTAAAGTTACAGTGTTAGTGCTAATTGACTTCTCCAATGCTTTTAATACCGTCAGTCACGAAGTCCTTTTATCCATCCTTTCCTATCTTATGGTCTCTCCGGAGGTACTGGAATGGTTTGCCTCTTATCTTCAAGGGCGTCAGCAGTCTGTTCGTGCTGGAGACTCTACGTCGAGTTGGTGCGATCTTGCAGCTGGCGTCCCCCAAGGCGGTATTTTATCTCCTCTTTTATTCTCCATTTTTATTAACCTCATTACCACCCTGCTTCGGACTGCGTATCATCTTTACGCCGACGATTTGCAGCTTTACTGTCAGGCAGGTGTTGACAATATTTCCGATGCAATTGTGGAGCTAAACCGAGATTTAGAAGTTGTCAAAAATTGGTCAGATCGATTTGGGGTGGCGGTTAACCCTACAAAATGTCAAGCTATCGTTATAGGGAGCCTCCACAGTATGAGGAAGTTGAGCGGCCAAACGGTGCCACCCATAATATTCGACAATTCTATCATCCCGCTTAGCTCCAACGTTAAGGATCTTGGGCTACATATTGACACTTGCCTTGACTGGCGAGAGCAGGTCACGACTGTTAGTAAAAAAGTCACCGGAACGTTGCGGTCGCTCTATCGGTTGAAAAACGTTCTCCCATCGCACATAAAGGCAACGCTTGTACAATCCCTAATCTTTCCCATAATTGACTATGGCGATGTGTGTTACTACGACCTGAATGCAGATCTCCTCGATAAACTTGACCGCCTTCTGAATAACTGCATTCGATTCGTTTTCAATCTTCGTAAGTATGATCACGTGTCCGCACACCGGTTGCTCTTAAAATGGTTACCCATTCGTCAGCGCAGAGAGTTGAGGGCTCTGTCAGTGTTATTTTCTATACTCGAAAAACCCACTTCTCCTTCCTACCTTACTTCCCAGGTTCACTACTTGTGCTCTGCGCATAGTAAAAATCTTCGTTCCACCAACAATCGCCTTCTACGATGTCCTTCTCACCGCTCTGGTTTCATTTACTCTTCTTTCTTTGTTCAGGCGGTCTTTCTCTGGAATGCGCTCCCTCTGAGCATCAGGATGGCAACCAGTCAGTTATCATTTAAGGTGAAAGTACGAGAGCATATTCGGAAGAAGTTGGCAGAAGCAGCCCAGCGCTGATTTGCTGGGTTCGTTTTCTCCTCTATACCGATCGTTATGTCTCCAGACAAAGTTCATTTTCGTGATATGGTTGTATGTATGTATCTATTTATGTATTTATTATTCATTGTTTTTCGAGTTATGTTGCACCTGCCATGTTTTTCTCTGCATCACCCTAAGGTTGACTGGTAGAAAATGCCTCAGGCATTAAGTCCGCCTTTGTACAGTAGTTTTACTTGTGCATAAAGTTTTAATAAATAAATAAATAAATAAATAAAATTATAGTAAGGAATTAAATTATGAAAATAGGCTGTATGTCATGTAATAAATACGATATATATGTTTTATGGAATAAATAAACTATTTAAAGTGAAATAACACTAAGTATATTTTTGACTTTTTCTGATTTTCACCATGGCAGTTAACATGTTCAGAATTTGGTAAAATATTCGGTCTCTTCCTCAAAAATAAATAACACACTTAGACACTATGAACTACGAAATAAGATAGAAAAATTTAAATATTTTTCATTAAATGCCATTTCTCACTAATTGATAATTGTAGACCACGTTTTTTATGGCACCTCAAAACTTCGTCTATTGTTTTATTGAACCTTTGAATATACCGCATGGGGTATATAAACAATAGTTTAACAGACAGGATTTATTTGTGTTATATTTTATTAGTTGCACGTGTTTTATATGGGTGTAAGTACTAAGGGTGTATCTATTACCTTTTTTGTAAGCAAACGTCAATATTGTTTCAAACTCCTCAACTAATAAATGGACACCCGGACGTTTACCATCATCATTATTTCAGCAGAAAGACGTCCACTGCTGGATATAGGCCTCCCCAAATTTCGGGGTTTGCCAATATCGCCACGCTTGGCAGGCGGGTTGGCGATCGCAGTGTGGTGATAAAATGCATAAAGAACGCTGCTGCCCATTCTCTAGTAATCTCGGATGTAAACTTGCGAAAATATTCGCGTTATATCGTTGAGCTCACTTTAGCACGGGTGCTTTTTTATCACGCGCTTTTTTTTTAGCGCTCGGAGTTGAGCCTCCCGGACAACTTTTTAGTTAACTAAATTAATTATTTAATAATAGCTTCATACCTAATTAAATTAGCATATTTTTCATGGCTACGAATGTAATAGGAGACATCTGAGTTTGTTTCGGCGTTTCTTCTCAGTGTTATCAGATAGGAAACGCCGACCTCATCTAGTTTAAAAAAATATGATTGACGTGTAACAGTAGAGAATTTATACAGACCTTACAGAAATTAAATCATTTATCATTTAATACAGCTTTCATCAAACACCAATTAATATAATAATTTAAATTAACAAATGAGACAGTGTTCTTCAGTGTAAAACGTCTTCACAGGATCCCAGAAGTGGAGCTACCCAAAGCCCGCACCTGGTACCCTCGTTTCGCCAATTGCTTGACGGAGAACAGTTCCGTTCCACCGCTGGTATCAGCCTCGGAATGGGAGGTTGATGACAGTCAGAACGAAACCCCTCAACTGAAGGATAAGAGAAGGTCTACCACGCCGGTGCGTAGTGAAGAAATATACCTGGATAGGGAGTATCAGAGGTACGTGGGAAGTAGGTAAGACACTTGTAGGTAGTAAGCTTTTGTTTTTTTAGAATAGTTGCTGTAAGTCTTGTTGATCTGCTTAAACTGTCTCTCCAATATAGTTTTCAAACACGTAAAAAATATAGTTATTGGAAAAAGAACTTTTTAATACCCTCACAAAGTTCAATCTGCTCTACAACTTGAAACATTTTAATGACTTTTTCAATAGCAAGTTACGGCGGGGTAAGTGCATCAAACATTTCTTGAAGTGAATATTTTCAAAAAAATATTTCTTAAATTTGAATATTTTTCATATAAATACCCAAAAATATCTATAAGATTAAAAAACTTAGGAGTAGAGATTGCAACACGTAGAATATGTTTACCTATACTCGAGGAGTGTAACATAGAGTGGATAATACGAGTACCTCCTCTAAAATCCCAGAGGGATGATAATGATGTATTTATCCCGCAATTAAACATTCACGAATAAAAATCATCAATCAATTATTTTTTGGACTTTAAATAAAGTAAGTAAATAGTAACATATATTTCATACGTTATTATAATATATTTTTTTTTTACCCTCTGGACAATAATATTGCGTGGTGTAAATAGAATACATATAACCCATATTAGCTAATACCATATTTACCTGGTATTTGGTTATTCTTACCCAGGTAGTAGTGGCAGTTCCTATTGTTTCAAAATATCTTTTGTTACACAACAAAATGTGTAAAGTGCTATCTCTTTCACATGACTCTCTTTCACTCAATGCAAAAGCCGAGTGAAAGAGATAGAAACTATCTTTACAATAGAAAACGATAGTTGTTATCTCCTTCACAGAGCTTTTGCATGTAAAATGTGCGTGAGCGCATTCTTAAATACTATTCAGTTGACTGCGAACCTTTGTAATCAGTGTTAATCCCAGTAAAACCAAAGTTTGAACCCCAGTTTGATTTTAATCGAAAGGTATTTGTTTGACCTGACTATTTTGGTTTGAATTTCCATACACCGATTAATTCATTTCGTGTGATTTTTTAACTGGAATTTGCAAGTGAACTAATTAATTAATGGGGTAAGTTTCGTTTTGTTTCCTTCTTCTGTCGTAATAAGATTCCTCGAAAAACATTTTTTTAGGAATGTATTCAAAGTGCAATCAATAATTTTCAATTACTTAATTACTAGGGAGTAAATAATCCTGTTTATGGTTACGGGAATTTAAAGGAGGTATTACCCACTCATGTTACTTACTTCCTCGAAGTTTAGGTAAATTTACTTACCCATTCCGATCTTTTCTTAGGAATCAAAACAGTATTATCTAAATGGTAGTAATTTGTGAAATCAGTCTAAAATTGAGTCACTCACGATAGTTGCATTATTCGCTGGTTTTTTATTTGCTAGACTAAAATTATCGCTACAATCAACCTTTATTTGTCAACATGACAGGTCAGCGATAGTAATAGCTGTCATTTTGGTTTTTCAAATTTCAAAATTCAAAATCAGAGACATTCAAAATCAGAGACAAGCAATTTCAAAATCAGAGTACAGTTTGTTGCTTATTCTCTACATTCTACAATAATTTTAGAAAATCGTGGCAAATTAAATCAGAAGAAAATTAGCTTAAGAAATTTTGGCCCCTTTCGACCATGTTAATGATCCAAGTATTTGGTATTTTGAATATAGCTGCTGCCTGGTAACTGGAATATTGCTTCGTGTGATAGGTATTTCCGCAAGGCACTTACCTTATTTGTTTCTTTAACACTGTAGTGTCTGCAATTATAACTGAAATGTATAATATTTATTCCACTACCAGTCGATATAAAATATCTTGTATGTATATCGATATAGACTGTCTTCTATACCGATATAAAATGCCTTTTATCGATATAAAGTTTCACTGGGAACCAAATGGGTTTCCACACTATTATAAGTAGAGGTTTGCCATCTACAAATTGATTTTGGAGCTATTTTATAAACGTTCTATCGCTAGATGGCGGTATTCTCAATAACATGCAAAACAATTGTCGAAAATTTACTTCAGAACATTACATTCTGAAATCAAACAAATGAACACTATCAAAAGTTGATATTAGTTAAAATGGAAATAAAAGCAATTTTAAATAACCGTTTCAATATAATTTAAACTGAGACCCGCCGCAGCCGCTATAGTTTTACTTTGTAGTTATAGCACAATTTGTACCAAGGTAGTTTGTCAATAATTTTTATTTAAAATGGATCACACAACACAGATCTCTGTGTTGTTGCGCATAAGGGCGATAATACATGGACAATGTACGCAGCACTTCATTCACGATACAGTGGCTAATCCTCTACTTTTAAATTGCTTTACCGCTAGAGCAGCAAACCGATTTCACTCTATGTGTAGAAAAAAGCACCCAATTATTAAGAAAGTCATAGATTTTCAATCATTTCTGATTGAATTTCTGAAATTTTTCCTTCAGGTTCATGCAAGCAGTATGGCCAGAGGCCTCCGAATCCAAAGCTGGTACACCTCGCAGCACCACACCAGTCAGACAGGAGACACGTAAGAAGAAGACAGAAGATAAGGACTCAGAAGACAAGAAGAAAGCGAAAAAGATGAAGTTGAGCAGTGAAGGATGGAGCCAGGAGTCAGATATTGAGGAGGAAGTGGAGAAAAGGTATGTGGAGAAATAAATTCTGAAAACTGGAAGTACCCTTTTGAAGAATCATCAAAAAAAAAGTTTAACAGTATTAAGGGGTGACACTGGATCCCGCACTAGGATAGACAGGATCCTGCGAAACAGGGTATTTCGCAGGATCCAGTCTCTTTCGACAAATAATATGAATTGAAAAGTGGTGGTTACATTCACGCATTAAATGACTAAATAATATGACACTGATTGGAATGTTAGCGGGCAAAACGGGGTAAGGCTATATTATATATAAGTCGCTGGTACAGGCGGCTTCCACCATCACACGTGACTCGCCACCAAACAGACCCAAGAATAAACTTCTCCAAGGTCAGCGCTCTAAAACCATGCCGAAATATGTACTTGACCCTAAATCTTGTTAAGTGGCAGAAACTGCGGCTTTAAATGTATTATATATATTTTTTTTATCTCCTGTTGCAGTAAAAAGGTGAAAGTCGAAAAGGTGAAGACTCGCAAGAGAAAGCACTCGCCTTCTCTTTCTGACAGTGAGGACACCGTCAAGAAGAGAAAGAAGGCGTTGAAGAAGAAGGCTAAGGTTCAGACGTTATTTTCTTTATCCTGAAACTCTTAGCATAAGCATAGCATAATTAGTCTATAGTATGCCCACTGTTGGGATACAGGCCTCTTCTCTGTGGAAGGGAATGGGCGGAAATCCACCACGCGGGCCCTCTGCGGGTTGGTAGATGAAACATGTCTTCTAATTTTTGGTTCTAAGACATTTTACGAACTGGTATTGGAATTAACACTCTCTTGTCTCTGATATTCTCGAAGTAAACTAACAGGAACTTTTCAAACTTCAGAGACGTTTATTGGTAAACCAGCTTTCGTCCGCGGCTTCACCCGTGTGGAACGACAACGTACTACCGGGATAAAAAGTATTCTATGTCCTAACCCAGATCAGGGTTCTATAATTCTGCCAATTTTATCCAAATCCGTTCAGCCGTTGAGGCGTGAAAAAGATTGCCAAGCAAAACATAAATCTTTTTTCATCGATAATTAGGGTACTATTTAAATTTTTGAGACGTCAATCAAAGGCTTTATAAAACCAGTTAGTAAACCAACATTCGCACGACCGTAAAAATCTTCAACGCTGATCGTTGTGCTGAGAGTTTAAAATCGAACTGTATGTTTTTTCGGTGCGCTGGAATAAAATCTTACCTCGATATTTGTATGTCCTTCCGAACTTGGTCTTCAGCCTTCACTAAATCGCTACAGCTAAATCGCTATCGTTATTTTAAACAAATATTAATTTTTGTTACAGGAAAGTAAAAAGACGAAAGTGAAGTTGGCTAAGCGACAGAGACTAAGTAAAAAGTATTTGAAGAAGTTAAAAGAAAAACAAAAGAAGAAGAAGAAAGAGAAACACGTCTCCGAAGATGAAAACGTTGAAAAGGGTTAGTTAGTTGACCAAATCCACAAAGTTACAACATAGCTTAATCAGCCTATAATGTTCCCACTGCTGGGAAACAGGCCTACTCTCGGTGAGGAGGGGGCCGTAATCCACCACGCAAGCCCAGTGCGGGTTGGTAGATATCACATGTCTTCGAATTATTGGTTCTAGGACATGCCAGTTTCCTCACGATGTTTTTCTTCACCGTTTTGAGAGCAGTGGTGATGAAATAATGTCATCCTCATCATCATCATCATCAGCCTATAGCAGTCCACTGCTGGACATAGGCCTCCCCAATTTCACGCCATTCAGCTCGATTTTCGGCAACTCTCATCCAGCTGCTACCAGCCACCCTGCGAAGATCGTCGCTCCACCTAGTCTGAGGGCGTCTACCTTACGTTTGCCGATTCGCGGTCTCCACTCAAGAACACGTCTACCCCAACGGTCATCGGTTCTACGGCTAATGTGGCCGACCCATTGCCACTTCAGCTTGCTAATTCTGTGAGCTATGTCGATAACTTTGGTGCTCTGCCGGATCACCTCATTCCGGAAATAATGTACATTAAGTAAAATGCCTTTTTTTCCATTTAATAAGAATTAACTAAGCATGCGAGTGATGTGAATTTACATTACATTATGCTCAGTGGCGTGCAAGGCATTTAAATAAAGAAAGATCACTAAAAGGCTGTCAGTAACATTTAAATGTGTGTCTCGAAATGAATAAGAAACTAACTAATTTATCATACCTAAAAGAAATCCGCGTTTGTCTGCCTAGACAAGAACAGGCGGTCTTGTGCCTACCTGCAATGCACGCCACTGATTATGCTTAGGTTACATTTATAAAGTTTGACAATTATTGTTTTGTAATAAGACCGATTAAGTTTTAGAAAGAGACGATAACGCAGGAGTGACAGAGAGGGAACTACAAGGCCGTCATTTTTTTACTCCATGTTCCACAGACGGTACTGCAAGTCATGAGTTAACATTTGGTAAAAGTCCCACTTACTCTTTGTTAAACTACTTTTTGATCATTGGTAAATAATCTTTATACGTTTTCCACAGAAAACAGAAAAAAAGAAAAGAAGCTACGCAAAAAGAAACTGTTAAAGAAGAAGAAAGCACAAAAGAAAAAGAAAACAAAAGCGAAATCCTCAAGCAGTTCGTCATCATCAACATCTTCTTCAACAGCCAGTAGCTCTTCTGAAACAGACTCAGAAGCAGAGAAGAGAAAGAAGAAAAAGAAGAGTACAGAAGTTAAAAAGAAAAAGCGAAAGAAGTCTTCTTCTGATTCCGGACAAAGCGAAGAACTTTTCGATGTTAACATATTAAATAATATAAAAACTGAAAGACTAACGGACGATGAGAAAAATCAGAGTCTTGTAGATTTTTCGCCTAGGAGACAAAAACCTAGAGAGATTATAAATGTGAAAGAATTACAGAATGATTTTGTTGGTAATAATAATATTCATATAAAACAAGAAGTAGAAGAGGTTGTGACTAGAGATGATGAAGACACCACGGCGGATTATGAACTTGAAGAGAAGGAATTTGCTACGGAGGAAGCACCGGAAGTACCGGATGTGTGTGATGAACCGGAAGCACCGGATGTAAAGGATGAACAGGAACAGGAAGTATTGGAGATTAAGCAGGAGGTTCCATTTGAGGTTAGTAAGATTTGACTAAGATTATAGTTGTTAGTTGTTTTGTTATTATCAGTGATCGGATATTTGAATGCATATTTACCTAATGTTACTATTTAGCTGTGAAAGCACGGAAGCGGTTTCGTATTTTTTATTAAAGCCGGGTTTCTTGGATCATATTTATTTAAAATATTAATGTTTAACCCCAGATGCAAATACATGGTATGTGTTAGTTAAAACAACACACAAAACACGGTAAAAACGCGCATTCCATATTAGCCAACATTTCAATTTTAGGTGAATATGCATCTGAATATCCCATCTCTAGTTATTATACATAAAAATAAAATTTGGAACATCAAATCAAATCCAGTGAAGCAAAAATAAAACTAATTTGACAGCTGTAAATATCCTTTCGAATTGTCAGGTATGTCTGTTTGTCAAATATAAATATATCTCAGGACAACCAACACACCGTTATCTGATTCCAAACTAGGCAGAGCCTGTACTATGGCTTCCAAATGTAATCGACACGCGCTTGAAAGGTTTTTTTTGGGAAGTTAATGGTGATATGGGGCGAGTGTGTTCAGACCAGCCATGATTCTTCAGTCGACGTAACAGTGATTGTATACGTATTTACACTTCATGTGGTAGAATTATAAATATTACCATTTAATATTGTATTTTTGGTGTCCCATAAAACATTATCATATCATACATTACACTATCATTAATCTAAATTTAAATATACCCTTACAAACATAACATTAAATACCCTTCATTAGGAGATCCCGTTACCTGTTCTGGCACGGAAAGAACAACACAGCGACGTAGAAGTGATCGCAGCTCACCAAGTACTTGACAACACTACACTCTCAACAATAGTATATATAGTACGTATTTATACTTATTATGCATGGGTTTTATATATAAACAAATAAAATAGAGACAGTGAGGTATGTCTGCTATGATAAAAGTGCAAATTTGCGATTGGAGCCGAGTATACCCGATTCAGAGTCAGCGTCTCGAGTGTGACGGTTCACTGTTCAAAAAGTGCGCAAAGTGCGCAGTTTTCACTTCAAAAATAATAATAATAATAATACATATTTGTGAAACTATCAGGATTTGTTTCGGCAGGTGGTGGGTTGTTTCTGTTCAGACCCTTTTTCAAGTTTTTATCGTTTTTAAAACTGTGGTATTCGAATGCTATGGCTTTAATTGTAAAATAACGCGAACACACTTCACTTCGCGACAACATTTCGCGCGGACTATGTACAGCGAGACGTCGAGCCGTTTTGTGAGAGAGAGGGCGAGAAGTATCGTTCACGTTATCGCGACAATATAGCATTAGAATGTATTTACAACAAGTAACAACTAAATAAGATTTGGGACATTACAATTAAAACCCTCATTCACCATAACAGCACCGTTTAACACTTTTCTTTTAATGACTACCTGTGTGCTTACTCTTTCTTGATTTTAATTCAGATCGATTGACATTGGAATTTTGACGTTTCGTATTCTTGAGTTCGACGCTAGCGCCAAAATGTGTTTAAATTGGGTGTCCATTTTGGAGAACTAAGTGGAATCGAGATCGGGCGTTGTTGTTGTTCCAATGTTGACACTGCTGTTTTCAAGAGTACTGAATCACGTTTATGCAAAATTAACATTGGAATCGTATTGGCTTTAGATTGGAATTAAAATTAGGTTGAAGAGTAAGTCCCCTGGTATGTCACATATTTTAAACAGGTTTTTTTTTTTGTGTGTCTTGATGCGTTACGGCGTCATCTTATCCCCGTATCAAAGGAGATCATTAATTTTTTTTTCAAATGAATAAATAAATGATTTAACGGGTACCTATACATTTTTAATGTAAATGTGAAAGTCCCAGTTGCAGTAAATAATAAGTTATTATTTACTGCGACCGGTACTTTCACATTAATTACCGTATTATTCCAATAATTCGTCTGTGTACTAGTGAAAGAAGTGTGGATCATAGCAATAGCTAATTACCTGAATAAAAATCAATTAAAGTCATTACATCAGTCTTAAACCCGTATCGAATAATTAATAAATATGTATAATAAGTATGAAAAAGTTATTTTTTTTAGTGAAACTTGACAAAAAACGTCGTTACAGGTTTGGTCCCATAGATAAAAATAAAAAGGAAAACGTATTCTTTCGGAATATAATAACTTTTTTATGCTTAGCTACATTCATAATTAAGGCCGAAATGAATGGTCTTCTTTGCGCATTCACCATTAATACCTCACATAATTTTCATGAGCATTACGTCGGCTTTACTAATACTATTCATAATCATTATAAAATTGTTATAAGGATATCCCCGTTCCTCTGATGAGCCCTGAACCCAGCCCTCTGGTACAGCAGGTTGACACTAATAAACTTGAACCTTCACCACCTGAATCACCTCTTATGCACAAAGTACGTACCCGTTTTAATAAAATTGTTCGCCTTTGGGCTTATAATGCACGAATCTGCATGTGTACGCTGTAATACAATACTAAAATACGCTTCATGTCTGGTTGGCTTTACGTCAGAAATCGACCTTATTTTCATGTCATTAATAAGGTCGATATTGGAATGACAACACGAATCATTTAACACGAAAAATGAACTAATCAGGAATAATGCACGTTTCCATCGGCAATGTCTTTTTAGTAGGCACGCATTGACGCTTCGCAGGCACACTGTTGGACAAACAATCTTGACTTTGCATGTAATAAAACTGCCTATGAAAACAGACAGTAACTAACAATTTAAAAAAAAAATCCACAGGAACCTCAAGATCACCTACCACCACAAATAACCCCCTTACCCGAAGAATCCAACCTATCCCAATGTTCTTCTCAAGAGTCTACCACCAGCAAAGACATTCCTTATGAAAAAGACGACAGCCACCTTCGACCCTCATCGCAGAACTCCAACTACAGCTTCAATGACGTCATCAGCGCCAGCCATAACTACCAGAAAGATGAAGAGGATAAGTTCCAGGACTATGAGCAGGGGAACTATGAAATGTATGAGCATTTGGCTATGGCGTATCAGAGTGATGTGGCTAAACAGGTTGGTGGTTTTTTCTATGGATTTTTAATTATTATCATAGTCTAGCCTTTTCTCAACTATGTCGGCTACCAGTCTATCCAGATGTGGCTGAGTACCAGTATTTTACATGGAGCGACCTCCTATCTGACCTCCACAACCCAGTTACTGGGTAATACGATACCTCTTGTTAAGACTGGTTATCTGACTTTCGGGCTTCTGACGACCCGTAGCGACTGTCTAAGATCTATGAAAGACAGCCGGGAAAATATTGTTGGCTATAAAGTTCATTCTCTTTTGTGATAGAAGAAAGGCTGTTGGTTTTTCAAGATGGGTAGGATGTAAGATAAGGTTTTAACAACTTTTGTGGAAACCATGTTAATCTTTGTTTATTTATCATTATTTTATGTTAATAATGTATTTATTTATTATTATTTTAGCTTCGTTCTTCAAATATTCATTCCGTTTTCAAATACATAATTTGACGTTGACGTTGTCCGACAGTAACAGTTTTCTTTAAATTAGTGAATTTCGGCCTGGTTTTGAATTTTTCGTGTTTCACACAAAACTTGATTCAAAACATTTTATTTTCCAAATCATCAAAACTGGCCTGTCTATTTTTATGTAAGAGACCTAAAAATTCCATAGTGATGCAACAAGTAAATATTAATAACACAGGCCTGCAAAATGAGGGTTATAACTTCCTCTCGGGAATTTGATAGCTGATTCTAGGGTATTTTGGTGCGTTGATTATGAATATGTAATTAGTTTTTCCCCATCACCTCAAGATTTTTCAAAAAAGGTACAGGTAGAAAATAGGAAAAAAACACAAGTTGTCACATAAAAAAATATATATTTAAAAAAGTACATTACTTTTAACTCAAAAAACTACTAATAAATAATAACAACTTATTATTAGTCTAAATTACAAATAAATTTTATTTGTGGAACCTGGTCCTTTTTTTCTGGAAGCTTCGGTTGTGCGATTTCCGCTTAAATTTCTGGTTTGGATCGTCGCGCTTCAATAACCAACAATAGTCCGCCATCATGCTAGTATTCCATCTTCCTTGATACCGGGCTTCAAGCTCTTTAAAATCCTGGTGAAATCTTTCGTCTTGTTTTTCGCTAACGGCTCCTAGATTTTCTGGGAAGTATTCAATGTGCGAATTTAAGAAATGAAGTTTGATGCTCATATTACAACCCATTACACCAAAATTTGTAATAAAAGTGCAGTTATGTCACAACAACAAAAGTAGCAATCTTTAACATGGTCTTTAGGCTCTCTCCATAGCGTAGGCGAAACGATTTTGAACCTACTTTTCTGTCCTTTTGACCACTTGCGAAGTTCTAATAAACAAGTCGTACAAATTTTATGAGGTGTACAAGTTTTGTCTTGGTTACTTAAATCGTATCCAAAATAACTTGTGTAAATATTTTTCACAAAGTCTGTAATGCTGTTTCGTTGTTTTATAACCATAAATTTCCCACAAATATAACAAAAACAATTCGGAGAATTTAAACAACTTCGCGATGACATTTTAAAGTTTATGTTGCAAGATGCGCACTTAAACTCATAATTTTGCTAAATCAGTACTTATACTTATATAAAAACCCTTTGGTTTATCTTTATTACACCCTTTTCTAAATATTCATAACGATTAGGTAATAATACCTAATCATTATGTATTAATAAGCTTATTACTAAATTAAGCCAAAATGAACCGTTTTCGACATGGTTAATGCCAGTTACTTATACTCATTATGTAGTAATTAACAAATTACTGGTTTCGATTAATTTCTATGTCCCCTTAAACTAATTAAATGCAATAAAAATTAAGCTGAAGTAATTTAATGATGTTTTATAAATTTTAAAATGTAGGCGCTCCGACATTTTTCAGCAAAATCTTAAATATTCAATATCAAAAAATCCTGTCGTAATGGATTTTTTTTATTATTTTTCTCGTAATCAGCACATCTGAAACTATAGAAAACGTTACTCACATTTCAAAGAGGAAAACCATTGCAGGCCTGTGTAATTGGTGGTGCGGCGTGTTAATAGCCAGCACCATACGGTGATATTAATTATGAAAAAATTATGGTTTGATAGTAATTATATTAATTCCTATGTAACCCACCCTGTGAGCTGAAGAATGATAAATGGTTTCGACATCAGCACTGAACTATAGGCCCACTAACCTTAGACTAGCTCAGGAACTCTTCGACCAGCTACGGTCAGCAGCTCACACCGTGAAGCACTTTCACGAAACAGATAGTCAAATCACTGTTGGGTATTTATAACGAGTCTCTTCAAAACTTCAGCTGTCCATCACGATAAAAAACCCACTTCTCCTCAAAATTACAAGAAAAGGGCTCGTGGCGCTCGAAAAAACAGAATGGGGGTTCACATTAGTCGGCGCTCGGGTGAGCGGTGGCCAACACTATAGCGCTGGCGTCGCCAGGTTCAGCGAATCAAAACGCGATCCGAAGACGCGCGAGCCAACATAGCCACAGATACTAACATATCGATACCATTTGAAATGAATTAATTATTGCTAGAGAAATGACCTAACACTTAGGTATAACCAAAAATAAGTATTAAAAAATCAATTTGGGTCACTTAAGGTGCCCAACCAATAATAAATGACTTTAATATTTTCTCAACCAGTCGTCCCTGCCTGCACCTGTAACCGGCCTAGACCCGTTCTCTGTGTCCCAAGTTTCACAAAGAATAGAGACCGTCGTACGAACGAGATCAAGGGGTGAGATCAAGTGCGACTGGCGAGCAGGGGACGAGCCTACCACACCAGTACCCAGCAGTACCCACCGTCCGTCAAGATGGGGTAAGGAATCAAATTCTTCCAATCAATTAAATATGTTTAACATTTAGTCGCAATCTCATCTTAAGCTGGGGTTTTTGAATACTGCAGTGGTCGCCACATTGCATCTAAGGCTATTTAGTATCATACTACGATTTTTATGAGCTGAGCAAAAGTCACAAAGGACTCTAAGCAAAGACGAAGTATAAAGTGTGGGCAGGATATCATGTCACGCGACCGAAGTCGCGGGTAGAAGCTAAGGATTTAACTACATCATATTATTTTCACATTATTATAGGTACCATCTTAAAATAACACACTAACATAGCTCTTAAGTTTTTATTGCTTTTTTTTTGTACCTAACTTACTAACATAAAATGGATCTCTGTTGTCTAAGAAAATAAATAATTTAATTTAATTATGTACCTGGAATGAAATTAATATATTAAAATAGGTACAAATTTATTAGTAGAAAGTAATACAGTAGAGTCCGATTAGTACGACTTCGCATGTAACGACCAACCGTTTTTAGCGACGTAAGTTTAGGCGTGTGTTTGGTTTTAATATGAGCCACTATGAAAATACATCCGTTTATTACGACTCCGCTTACAGCGACCAACCGCTTTTAACGACGGAATTTCACACAAAACTGTCCGGTTACAACGACGACGAGCGTTGACGTGTTTAGAAATAAATCGTAGGTAAGAAACTATCTCCGCCCCGCGCTTCTCCCTTGCCTGCACGTCGCTGATTCGAATGTGGCTGTTTAGTTTACGGCGCGGGCTCGGCGTTAATTTGCTGGTGATGCGTGATTTCGCGTACAAGAATGGCTTCTACATAACGAAAAAGTTTCTCTGTTGAAGAAAAATGTGTCATTATTATTATACATTAAGTGAAATAAATAAATATTTTGATTCAAATGTTTTTTTTTCTCTTAGTCACGTGAATATTATTAAATACATTATGTATGTATGTATGTATATGAATGTGATTTGAATAAAAATCAAAAATTGTCATTTCGTTTAGTACGACTTCCGGTTAGTACGACGTAATATCACCGGTCCCTTCACCGTCGTTATAACCGGATTCCACTGTATTGAGTTTCTGGAGTGACGACCGTTGGACCGATGACCTTGTGAAGGCCGCAGGAATCCACTGGATACAGGAAGCACTGAACCGATCGAAGTGGCGGAGCTTAGGGAGGCCAGTGGCCGTCTTTCGGCTGAAATGATGTTGATTATACAGAGTTTTGAAATTGTATGTATTTAATTAACTCTTTCTTGATATCATACGTTTTGTCTCCAGGTCTAAAGCCAGGCGAAGTGAACATAGTGCTGACAGGAGGTGATGACTACTCGCACCGGAGTGAGGAGCCGGTGTACCAGATACAGACCATCGCCAATAGAAGCGAGAACAATAGCTCAGGGTATGTTCACCATAATTTTATCATTTTATAGGCCAAGACACAAGAAGATAAGTAAAAAGTTTTTTGAAAAATAAAATGCATATATTACAAGGTATCGTATTACTGTGTTGTGTAGGTCGGATAGGAAGTCGCATGTAAAATACTGGTACCCAGCTGCAGCCGGTTAGATTGGAAGCCAACCCCCAATATAGTTGGAAAAACGGGTGCGCCAAAGTTCACCTAAATTTTCTACTCCGATGATTGGAAATCCGAAAATGTTCTTCCTAACATTTTTCATCCTAACAATCACAATTCCTAACTCTGTCTTTAATGTTCATAATTCCGAAGCATTCAACTTCATAATATCAGTAGCAATAAACATCTATTATACTTTTATTTATTTTTTTCCTATATTTTCTCAACATAACCATCTTTTACACTATTATTCAAAGTCAATATCTTTTTTGTTTAGATTTCTTTTTATTAACAAACAAACTCTTCAGCTTTATAATATTAAGTATAGATTTAATCGAAAATCATTAGGTGTAACGTTTAATCTTATACCTTTAAACGAGCAATTCTTGTATATATATATATGTATGATCTGAATCTCAGAAGCGGCTCCAACGATTTTCATGACATTTAGTATACAAGGGGTTTTGGGGGCGATAAATCGATCTAGCTAGGATTCATTTTTATAAAATGTCGTTTTATTCGTGTTTTCAAAGACCAACTTTATCATCAACTTGAACATAAACTTATTATTTTAAACACAATGTATCAAAAAATACCGAGCAGAGCTCGGTCAACCAGATATTATATATAAAAAACGTCATAATGGTTAACACCCCGACTCAGAGTACCCCGACTCGGATAGGTTAGGTTAGAAGGCTAAGGCGGGAGCGAAGCGGAGCGGAGCTCCCGCCTTAGCCTTCGTGGTTATTTTTTTTAAACCAACCAGAAATCGACGAGGGTCGACAGAGCCCCGCGAAGCGGGGCTCCGTCGACCATCTATCTCAGCGCAGGTGGTAGAGCAAATAAGTTTTATATCTTTTGAGTGGTATGTCAAACGATTTTAAATTAAAACTATAAATATCATCTTCTACCCACATATATTTTTTATTACACTTGGTAAATGTTTCTTTCTGAGTATGAGTGAAAATATTACGGTAATTATGTTTAGGGATAAAAGCGTTATGATAAAAAAACAGTAGGAGTTTAAATATATTTACATTAATGATATTATTAATTACAATTTTCGGAAACATGAGTGTTATGAACATCGCTGGTAGCACTACAAATAGTATGAATGAAAACTCTAGGATGAAAAATTTTAGGGAGAGTGATCATTCGGATTACAAATCATTAGGAAGAACAATTTCGGATAAAGAACTTTAGGTGAGCCGATATGGATCCTGGAAAAACGCTAGGCAGATCATGATGACAGCATATTATAGTGTGTTTGAATATTAGCTGGAATTATTATTATACTGTATTTTTAAGTAGTTTCATTGCTCAATTTTATTGTTTAAATATTTGTCGTGTTTTCTTTGTATGTACTTTGCATACCGAAAGGTAAAATATGATGATACCAAGATTGTATTTTCACCGTTAACAATGTCGGAACGAACAGACTGTTGAAAATGATCTAAACAACTATGAAAATTAAATATTGTCTCCCATGTTCAGAAGCTACGATGAAGCGTACGAAGACATGTACGGTGCGTCGGATCGGCTGCAGTACGGCGACTGTTTCAACACGGACATCGAACCCGCGACCCCCGTGGAGAACGGCGAAACCGTACATGCTAGCAGGCTAGATGAGAGGATCAACCAGGCGTTGAGGACTACTGGTAAGCTAATACACAGGAAAGTTTTTGAAAGGCCGTTTTTGCCGCTGCACTGTACGATATTTTACGGTGATAATTTGAGACGACATGTCAACATGTCTCTGTGCGGCTAGCAGAAACGAGTGCGGTAAACGTTACGTAAATTCCAACAATATAATAAAATTGATCATTCCCGTTTTGCTCGCTATTTATTTTTAGTTTTCAAACTTTATTCATATCTATAGGTCATACTAATTGTGCTTGTCGCCCAAATTTTAACCACAATGCTATAGGATTGTTGTATTTTCAATTCGAAAATGAAATGTTCTGAGTTTAGTTACACGTTTACTGAGAAATGTTTACACTGACTGGATTGGTCCACTTTAATCCATGTGTTTCTTTACTCAAAAAACGAGTTTAGGTTCTAATAATTTATATTATACTAGTTTCTGCCAGTGGCTTCGCCCGCGTGGAGGTCGAAAATTATCCCGCGGGAACATACTACCGGGATAAAAAGTACCCTATGTATTACTCCAGGTTATAAACGATCTGTGTGCCAATTTCATCTAAATCGGGTCAGTAGTTTTTGCGTGAAAGAGGAACAAACATCCATACATCTATACATCCATACACAGTGGCGTGCACAGGGTTTTATGACCGGGTAGGTAATTTAAAAAAAAAAACGTGTCTCGTAATTGCTCAAGTTAGTGAAGAAAAATTCACTAGATGGTTTAAAAGGTTGACATGGCGATTTCCTGATGATGATAATTCTTTTTCCGTCGAAAGCACAGAAAGATGTTGTACTCGTTGTTGACTTTGTGTGTTTCTTAAATAGGTAGGTACGTGAGAATACGTTTTAATGAAAATGAACGTTCTGTCGATGCGCTGCTTGCTTGGATAGTAACAATAAACTTCGCTAAACGTAAAACTTCTCTCAATACGATAATTACCAAATGTATTTATGTTTGAGCAAGCCGCGGGATAGAAATCATATAAATCTGCAAATCCCGAACAATTCCACACTGTATTCGAACTACTAAACTAGCAAGGAAAACAAAATAATTTAAATGTGTGTAAACAAAAACACAGCCGGTTTTATGTTTCTTAATTATTACTATGAAACTTACGAGTTGCATTACCTCTTTGCTGGGTTAATTCTCGTACACTTCCCTTTAGATACACTTTTTGACAAACACCCATTTTCAACAGAAACCTCACAATCGAACAACATTTTGAAAAAAAAAACTAACAAAAAGTGTAGTACTTATGTAAATCGAAAAACTAACACAGTTAAAAAAAAACTAGTTGAAATAAGCAACAAATCGACCTAAATATTAACGTTTGTAAATGAATTAATCACAACAAAACTCAGTCAAAATAAAAACATAAAACAGCGCGCTCCACTAAGAAATCAATATGGATCCTTTCGTAAACAAACGATTTCTAAATTTTGACAACTAAAACGTTGACAAATAAAATTGTATCATTGCGAATCGAAATTGCTTGAGGCTACGTAATATTCAACTTGATCGCATAATACTCACAGCGCACCAATAATGGCGTATGGGCGTCCCACCCGTGATTGGTTAGCTTGGCGCAGGGAAGCCCGCGATTGGATATCCTGCGGCAGGAGTTCGCTTTATTACGCTTTATTAGCGCGCTTTTGTGTGACATGTGCAGACACGAAAATGTAGAAGAAATTACCACTACATGCGTACATTTATGAATGAAAAGAAGACACTTTCGATCGCTGCCTGCTTGCGCCGCGAGTACATTAATAGAACCGTATGAACGTTGCTTCTCATTTATATTAGGCGTTTAAACTTTTTGAATAATTTTATTACTTAGCATATTTTCTTTATTATTGAAATATTAGTAACTAGTCTAGATCTAAGTCTAGGGTCTGCAGTGTCTTTTTGCCTATATGAACCGCACGCCACTGTCCATACATACAAACTTTCGCGTTTATAATTTTAGTAGAAAGTAGGATTCGCGTTTATAATATTAGTAGGATTATGTTTTGTAAAATTTTTGTTTTTGGTGTCATGATTTTGATGAAATACATATAAAATGTTGTTTGCTAACAGTTCTCGGTGACGTCGCTAAAGATACTGATGAGGTAGACGCCGATAAGGACGGCCCGGAGAAAGGAATATTGATTATGTAAGTATTATACATCTACAAATGTTTTCTCTCTGCACCACCCTCAGGTTAACTGAAAAAGAGACAAGACGAATAAAACTTGGCTAATTAGCCAAGTTTTAACCTGTCACTTGCGAAGCTAGTGTAACCTATATACCACTGTTAACTTATATTGTAGAGAGTGTACAAAGGAAATTTAAACATAAATATCACGCTTATATTCCCCGAAAGGTTGTGCAGAAGTGTAAACAAGACATTTCGCCAACTATGTTATAAGTCCCATGTAGTAGGGCGAGCCTATTGCCATCATCCGGGCACAAATCCAGATTCCTGACTTCTGAGTAATCGATGACCTTATGCTGAGCTGCGGGTACAAATATATTTATTTGTAATATAAGTTGGTTATAATGTAAATGTTTTTGCAGCAAAGCGGTCCCTGAGAGTCGTGGTGCCAAACGCGTGAGCTTCGCCGACGGATACAAACCTGGCCAAGACTCTGATGTTGAAGAGCCGCCTGTTAAAAAGGTAACTTATTAATGTACTTGAACTGCTTAAGTCTGTAATTAATATTAGTAGGTGCAAAATATTATAAAAACAAGTATCAACTTGCGGATTTTACTATTTAAAGCTTCTATATGTTTTCTGAACGAAAGTGTTTTATCCATTATAACACTAAGGTATTTTGTTGTATTTACCATTTTTAATGTCGGGATAAACACATTGATTATCTGTAGGTATAGCGCAATAATGTCGAGGTAGTACAAGATTAACTATTCGTGTTGCGCAAATTTGTAGACAATGTTTTCTGAGTCAGCTGAAAATATGTAGAAAGGCAGTGTCGTCAGTATAAGACACAATTTGGCCGTGACCTAGGTTTAGATTACAAAGATCGTTTATGTAAATCAAAAAAGTTTTGGGCCTAATAAACTTCCTTGGGGAATTCTGAAGGACATGTTTTTTATCATCGCTGAGAATTACTAGTCTTTACACATTGGGTACGGTCTTCTAGATGCTCTTAAATAGTTTCATCTGGGTCCCTCTAATACCTATGACTTCAAGCTTTTGCCACAGAATAGGAATAGAAACCATGTCAAAAGTTATGGCGAGGTCCAGGAAGATTCCTACTGTATGGTTACCATTTTCAAGTTATTATGTGTAGTAATTATGTCGGGTCGGCTATGTAGTTCAACAAATAGTGCCGACCCAAGCGTGTTGCACGCTCACTGTTCCTTATATGAATAGTCAGCTCAATTTAATTCAATTAATTTATTGCTGAACATTGATATAAATACATTTGGTGAAGGACCGGCGTTTTGGCGTATTATGAAATTTTGGTGTTTGAAAAGAGTTGATCTTTAGCCCAATTTGAATAAATGACTTTTGATTTTGATTTGAAGATGTTAAGTAAATTTGCAGTTCATTATATTACCAACCACCTTCGACTTATAGAAGAAGAAGCCCCGTCTGTTCGGCTGCGCATGGCCATGCCCGTCGTCGCACCCGGACCACGCGCCGCTGTGGGACGCGCTGCCGCCGCCGCCGCCGCCGCCCGGCTCGCCGCCGCCGCGCCGCCGCGCCGCCCCGCCGCCGCTGCTCATGATGCAGCCGCCCGCCATGCTGCAGCCTCCCGCCATGCTACAGCCTCCCAACATCATACACCCGCCTAACATGTTACAACAGCCTAACATGATGCCATCGCCACAGATGTTGCAACAACAGCCACCGAACATGTTACAGCAACCGCCGCAGATGTTGCAGCAACCTCCTCAGATGTTACAGCAACATTCACAAATGTTGCAGCAAGGCGTCAAGTCTATGATGCCAACGCCTCCGTTCTCGATGCCTCAGAAATTGGGTAAGTGGTAGTAAAGTTTTTTTAATTTGATTAATAGTTAATTTAACCTAGTGAAAGATTTGAACTGATGGTAGCTACAGGAGAAAAGTTTCAAGCCAAACTAATACCCACCATACTACCGTCTGTATTTTTGGTCTCTGCTGGGGAAAGATCTTGAGCCATGACAAACATTCAACTACAGTTTGCCAATTTTAGGGCAGATTTCTCTTTTCAGGGTTATCCTTAATTAGTTTTGAAAGCATAATATACCGCTTTTATTATTATTATTTATTTATTTGATTAGACAACATTGGTCCACTGGTTAGTAAAGACTTATCAACTTAGGGTTAAGTATTTATTAATTAGAATAATACAGTAGGTACCTTTATTCATACCTGCCACACAAGCAACCTGACAAAGTATCTCAGTATAGGTGCATTGTGTTGTTCGGCTAGGGTTTTCAGGATATTGTTGCTGCTAGCCCTCATTCTGGCTAATAAGGATGCATAACTATAACGGTTTCTGCAACCTTCTAACTCCATCCAACTATATTTTTTAGTTATTAAAATTATGTATTTTTTCACAGATCCCAGTGTGTCATTACCAAACTTCCTGCCACCGGAACCACCGCCTGGACTTCTCAGTTTCTCTTAATTTTTATTAAAAACACTATTACAGTATCCGGCCAAAAATATAACACACTGACTTTAAGAAAATAGACTGTCACATAAATGTTACTGATAAAGACAACGTTCTGCAAAGCTGAACCTTTTTTATTTTTAAGTGTTATGGCGTCTTGCTGTAAAAAATTAGTATCATGAGTGATACTTAATATTATGTTAGTATAATTTTATTTTACTAAAGACACTGTAAATATATAAGCATATGAATATTGTGTGTGTTTTATTTGTTTAATCGATTATTAGTGGAGCGTCGGGAGGTTTTTCCCTCGGATTTTTGTTCAGGTGAATGAATTTTTATGGTTGGGGATTGTGTACTTCCCTTTTAATATCTCTATATAAATATAAGTTAGTGTAAAGCCTTCATTTTTTTCCTGGGTGCGAAATTAACAAATGACGATTTTTGCTGACTAAAACCTACCCGTGTTCCTTCAGTTGCCTATGCCAGGGCCACGGTAACTTTCGAAAAATCCGCGACCCTGGGAGGTTATTGTACAGCCTAATATCCATTATAGTTGTTGGTTTATTGCAGTTATCTTTTCTTTCAAAGTCACGTTCCCTTTTTTTATAAGTAGACTTTTTATAAGTAGACTTCCTTTTTTTAATTCGTTTACCCGAATAAAAATCCGAGGTTTTTATTTATATTTTTAACGCTTCAGGTGCTAGTGGAGCACCTATTTAAAATTTGTGATTTAAAGATAATTACACAGGCCTACAAATTTTTTACCTAGAGACTAGGCCTATCGTACCCGAAGGATTTTGATGCGCTGAATCCGAATCCGTGTTCAGAATGGCTCCTATACGTCTGATTTTCGGTCTAGTGGTTAGTGACCCTGACTGCTATGCCGGAGGTCGTGGGTTCGATTCCCACCCAGGACAAATGTTTGTGTGATGAGCACGATCATTTGTTCTGTGTCTGGGTGTAATTTATCTATAATATGTATGTATTTAGAAATATATAAGTATGTTTATCAGTTGTCTAGTACCCATAACACAAGCTCTGCTTAGCTTGGGACTAGATGACGTTGTGTGATAGTTGTGGAATATTATTATTATTTAAAAAAAATACAGTCTAATTGATAACCTTCTCCTTTTTTGAAGTCGGTTAAAATCAGTGATGATTTGGTTAATCGTCCGTCATCGATATTTTTTGTCATTGTTTTTCAGTCATTTAATACATAAAAATAATCACTCAGTCTTATCTCACCTCCAACTCCAAGTAAGGACAGTAATTTAATCATTTATAATTTATTAACACCAAAAATATTAAAATTACAATAACCATTTTGCGTAAAAAATTAGCAAGAAAAAAAAAGAAAGAATTTCCAATTTTCAATTAAGATTTTTTTAGCATTAGTCACTTGTTTTATCACTACATATTATAAAATAAAGTCACTTCGCTGTCTGTCTGTCCCTATGTATGCTTATATCTTTAAAACTACGCAACGGATTTTGTTGCGGGTTTTTTTTAATAGATAGAGTGATTCAACAGGAAGGTTTATATGTATATAACATGTATGATATAGTACAGAAACGCTGATAATTTTAGCGGTTTCTAATGTGATGTCATAAATAAACTAATTTTTTTGCGCTTACATTGCGAACGCTGGCTGAACTCTACGAATTAGATCAAAATAATGTACTACAGTATTATACACCTTAAAAAGTTCTACAAAAAAGTCCGCAATGGTATATGTCTAACTCTTAGGGATAACCCACAATAACCACTTTTATCCTTTACTTTTTACGAGAAATAATGGCTTATTTATGAATGCGATTTTAAGCAATACAGCATTAATCCTTATCCAATTAAGTACCTTAAATAAATTGTGCATTTCATGTAGATCAAAATTGCCCTTTACAGCATATCATTAAAATGAATATTTTAGAAGATATCAGAGATTATAATAAAATTCTGGCAGAGCGCCTAGCGGGCCGTCCCGCGTCCGGCCATCTCGCTTGGTAGCGGTCGGGTACTGCAGGATTAGTAGGATTGTATTGTAATTCATATTACTTTGGCTTCATAGTAAATGCGAATATCATGTATGTTCAAAGTACTCAAAATAAACCCAATTGTATTATGCCAAGTAAGATACCGCGAAATATGGCTTAGATGTTTAGATTTTTGGATGGATTTGGTTTTTTGGTTATCCTGGATACTTACCATATACGTTCCCGGGAGATATTTTCCGACAGCTATACGGGCGAAGCCACTGGCCAAAGTACTATTCTTATAACTATGTTTAATTTGGTGTCTTGTAAATAATTGACTGTTTGTATAGGTAGAATAGGAGCATTAAGAAAAACCAGGAAGACTTATATTCAATTCAATCCAACCCTATGTCGCAGTCTTCTTGCTCTGAATACTATTAGTTTTATTTTAAGTACATCAAACACACATGATATGTAAGGATCGTAACAGGTGGCGTTCCGTAGTTTCTGCCTACCCCCATGGGAAACTGGCGTAATTTTATGTATGTATAACATGGATTAATACATTCTTACCGCGGTAGTACGTCCTCTTGCGATAATTTCCGACAACCACGCGGGCGAAACCGCGGGCAAAAAAGCTAAGCTAGTTTAATATAAAGAAAGGTTGTTATTTCACAATAACAACCTTAGCCAAAAATAAGGTTTGTACGGATCCCTAAACGCGGGTCCGTCCGTATGTCAATCTAAAAATTTTCAACGCTGGCTAGTCATGTTTCGCCGGTAACGAAACCATAGCGCGATTCAGGAATCGGCGCTCAACTAACAGCGCCATCTAGGGAGCCAAGAGGTAAACTTTTGACTGGGGTGGCGTTAAAAGTTTGGTTGAGTGTTACCGTTTCTGTGCGGGTTACTTAGAATTGTTATTCATCGAACAAAGCCTCAATTCACTCTGTCGCTCTATCCTGTAACAATAACTCACTCTGTCTCACTTTTGGTATTCTAATCTCCGGATAGTTCAGGCAAAAATTGTACATAGCTGGTTCCAAGACTGTCCTCTACGACCTAGCGACACATCTGACTTGGGTCGTAATTGCTAGGATAGTTGCATAAATAGCGAAACCTGAAAAATAAACTTAATACCGTAACAACTATGTTAATAAAATTTGATTGAAATCAAAACTAATGACTAAACTACATAGCTTGGAAAGACCAACAAAAGTAGACGTATGCATATAGATTTATCAAAACGATGTTAGATATTATGAGTATACCTATTTAGGAAGTTCGGGGAGTGGCTTATCGCTAAGTAATAACAGCCGCACGGGTCGATCGTTCAGGTTAAGCTACGCTTGCCGCGGTTGGTCTGTGGATGGGTGACCATCTTTACATACCAAGACCCTTCCGTGTCTCGGAAAGCACTTTAAGCCGTTGGTCCCAGCTGTCTTTCGTAGGTCTGAGACAGTCGTTACGACGGGTCATCAAAAGCTCAAAAGTCTGAACAACCAGTCTTACCAAGGGGTATCGTATTACCCAGTAACTGGGTTGGGGAGGTCTGATAGGCAGTCGCTCCATGTAAAATACTGGTAGTGTTAAAGTGTCAGTTCCAGTACCGTTGGCTCAAGTAAACTCGACGCTTTGTAGATCATAAGAAATTAACTCTAAGTTTTTTATCAGGCGTTTCGCTTGCTGTAATTTTTAATCCTTTTTGAATGTGAGGTTGTTCAATCATTAATTACATACATTATATACTAAGTGTTTCGCTGCTTGAGTTTTATTTTAATTCCCAAAATTCCTAGAAGTTCCTCCAGTTTTGTACATGGCCCATACGAACCGGATAATTTTATAATATATCTACATACTAGCAAAGTGGAATAAGCTGGAATTGATTATTCTGGAAATTGGATTAATGAGTACCGGAGTGAAGAGGTGACGAACACGTTTTTCGAAGAAAAGTGGATCAGACTATAAGTGAAATAAAAAACTTTTTACAAAAAAATGACAACCGACTTCCTAAAAAACACTACAAAATGAAAAATTACCTACTTTAATTTTGGAAGTTGGTGTCTTAGGATCTGTAATTAAGGTACTCAATACTCAATACCCAATATCTTTATTGCTTTACCATAATGTGAACTTAGGTGGTAACTATATAATTTTAGATCAATAAGGACCCTGTAGGGCACAGCAAAAGGATAGGAGAGAGGAAGCTCTGCTTTTGAAAATCCTTTGGTCAGGAGATTTCGTAAAATAAACCAACATATCGCTTATTTATCTATAAAATGTATTAACATATTTTATATGATTTTTATATAAGTAGCTATGTATTATTATTATTATAATACATAGCTACTTACTAGCCAGACTTATTAGTCTGTTTTTTTTTATGGATTGTTGTTCTTTCAAAAATAATTATTAGCTATATTGTTTTATTTATTAAGTATTTAATTTAATTTATAATTATTGCTGTTTGATTTAATTTTGTTTTGTTATATTATTTAATAAATTATTATTATATTATTTATTTAAAAAAAATACATCACACATACAATATACTATCAATAATTTATTTTACATATACCTATAAATTGCGTGTTTATCATTAATTACAGTATTATTATCAATCATAATTATTTTAGTATTTATTATCATATTAAATTATATATTAGATCTTTACCGATGAAATTGCCGTTCTGCAGTACCTACTGGCCATTTCAAATCAAAACAATTTTTGTTTGTCGAAGAATTCTAATTTCAAATTAATTTTATTTTAAAAACATGGAATTCTTTTTCCAAAAGTAGTCATTTGTTTATTGATTAGTGTTACATTTTCATCGCATTTCAATCTTTTTCGTCATCATGGATACTTACGTTAAAAATTCGAGTAATTATGGAATATGAGTACCGTCGTGGCAGCAACGCGGCACAAGCGGCACGCAACATCAACGACGTTTACGGAGCTAACACTACAAACCAACGCACCACCTGTTATTGGTTTGCTCGCTTCCGTTCTGGAAATTTCGACCTGAAAAATGAACCACGCGGTCGTCCGAAGACTTTGGTCGACAATGACGAATTAAAGGCGATTGTGGAAGCTGATGATACACAATCTACGGCTGAATTAGCAGCAGCTTTCGACGTTAGCGTCAAAACAATATTGGTCCATTTGCGTCAAATTGGCAAGGTAAAAAAGCTTGACAAATGGGTGCCCCACGAACTCAATAATCGCCAGCGCGAAGTACGCGTCGAGACGTGCCTTGCACTGCTCAACAGACACACAACTGAAGGAATTTTGAACCGCATTGTTACCTGCGATGAAAAATGGATTCTGTTTGCAGAGAACCTTACTTAAGGTCATGTTCTTTAAACCCTATAGATATCCCACCCACAGCCTATACCTACTATCCGACCTTTTGTCTGTTAGAAAGCTTTATTTGCTTCAACTTACACTAAAAAAACATACATCCCTCCCGTATGACCCCTCTAAGCCGAAAAACAGAAGGAGCTACTTAGTCGCTCCAACTGTCAAGGTTAGATCTGCTTTCGCTAAAAGGCAATATGCAAGGCAATCATCTTCTCTATACAACATGCTAAATAAAGAATTACGTATACATTCCATGAAGCTTAGGGACTGTAAAAAAGTTGTAACCAATTGGCTTAAAACTAAAACCTACGACGATGTTGAGTCTGTTATTTCTAGTTTGTAATAACCAAATTAGTTACATTGGGTTGTTGTGCGCACGGTTAGTGATTGAAGGCCTGCTTGGCTTCTTTCGACCCCAAGACATTGTCGTAGGGCTAACCGAAAACCGAAAACCAACAACCTATTCTTGGACCTACGCTTCGTCTAGGCGTGAAAGTGTGACTGACTGATTAACTGATAAAAAAACAAACTATTAAATAAATAGTCAGGATATTAATTGAATACGTGAAATAAGCATTGATCATAAAAAACTCATTATATCTCACACACCACACAACCTCACTAGTTCACACTCACACCCACACTCACTCACACACTCAGACATGATACACAGACACGGTGGAGCATACGGTGGAGTTGTGCCCTGCCTGGGCGGAGCACCGCCGTGTCCTCGTGGGAGCGATCGGCGGCGGTGACCTCTCGCGTCCGGCCCTGGTACGAGCCATGGTACGGAGCGAGAGGGAATGGGAAGCCGTCACCTCCTTCTGCGAAGCAGTAATGCTCGCGAAGGCGGAGGCGGGGCGCGTGAGGGAGTGGCAGTCTCTGCGCCCTCGCGTCCCTAGCCGCCGCAGGAGGAGACGCCCCGGGCGTCGGGAGTCGATAGCGGACTCCCGGCCACCGTAGGCGCGAGCTTGCGGGTGGCGACTGTGGCGAGCAATGGGTAGCTCGCCGCCCGGTAAGGACCAAGCTCGGGTCGACGCGACGGCACGCAGTGTTCCACGCGCGCCTCAAAGAGATGTCAGCAGCAGTGTAGGGGTCTACTAGGACCGATGCCTGCCGGGGTCACGTGATTGTTCGAAAGAGATACCGTGACCCTGGCACATGGGCAACTGATGGAACACGGGTGGGTTTTAGTCAGTAAAAGTCTGACACGCCCTCCCGCTCCGCCAAGAGCGGGAGAAGTCATTTGATGATTTCCCACCCTGAAAAAAAAAAAAAAAGACATGATACACACAAACACACACACACACACACACACGCGCGCGATGCGGCCTTTTTCCGCTTAACGTTCATTTATTTGCAGAGCTGTTTGAATAATATTTTAAGTTATAATATTATTTTATTTGTAAGTTATTATTAGTTTGTTCTTTATTTTCTAATCTTGCATGTTTACATTGTCTACATTTTCAATTGCATAAAAATGACAAGTGGAAGTGCGGAATCTCCTAATACAAGCAATTCCTTGCTTAAAAGGTGATCTCCAATCACGTAATATGTTTCAAATTGCCTATTGTAATTGAAATAAACATTTTTTTTTTTCTATTGTAATTGAAAAATTTTTTTTTTTGTTTCATAACCGCAAGCGCTCAGCAAGTTGGTTGGATCCTGGTTCAGCACCTAAACAATGCCCTAAATGAAAACTTACCCCTAGAAAAGTGATGGTCACTGTTTGGTGGTCTAGCGCCGCCGGTGTGATTCATCACAGCTTCTTACCAAACGGGGTGAGCATTACTGCAGATGTGTTCTGTGAAGAACTGAACTCAATGATGGAGAAGCTGGCACATCTCCAACCAGCATTGGTCAATCGCTCGTCTCCGCTGCTCCTGCACGACAACGCGCGACCTCATACTGCACAGCAGACGGTCTCCAAGTTGCAAGAACTGGGGTTGGAAGCTCTCCGTCATCCGCCCTACTCACCAGACCTTGCGCCTACAGACTACTACTTTTTCCAGAATTTGGATAACTTCTTGGCGGGAAAAAAATTCAATACCCGAGAGGCAATACAAAATGCCTTTGAAGAATTTATTGCCTCCCGTCCAGCTGATTTTTTTAAGAAGGGCATCAATAAACTGCCACTGCGTTGGCAAAGATGCATTGATTGCATGGGTGATTATTTCGATTAATAAGTACAAATAAAAAATACATGAAAAAAATTCGTTTATTTTTTTTCATACAAAACGGCATTTTCATAGGTAAAGACCTATTATTATATGTCAATTATTTATTTTTATCATTTAAATATTCGTCTAAGGAGTAATAGCATTTGTAAATCAGTAATTTCTTAAGATTTCTTATAAATATATTGAACTTTTCTTCATTCTTTATAATGTCAGGCAGTTTGTTGTATATTTTTATAGACATTACATAGGGACTTGTAGAATGCATATTTAACTTGGAGGTTGGTATGTTTAGCCTTGATCGGTGCCTAAGTGTGTACTAAGTGTGTATAAGGTATTTGTATATTGTTTTTATTTTTAACTTTTAAGTTATGGTAGATACCCCGCACTAATCTAATCGCGTTATTCGTTCATTTGTCGCGCAAATACTAGATGCAAATTTAAGACTTATATGGTTTTCACATGGTCCCCATTGTCCAAATAGAACCAAATTAAAATGGGACCATTCGGGAAGCACCAGCTTTCAAATAAAAAAAAGAATCATCAAAATCGGTTCACCCAGTCAAAAGTTATGAGGTAACAAACATAAATGGATGGAACAAAGTTCCTTTCCAGGATTCATTATTGTTTTTTTTTTTATATTTATTATGTACAAAAATCCTGTATACACTCAACAAAAATATTCTCTCTCTCTCTCTCTCTCTCCAAAAACTACGTTCCAAAACAAAATATATACAGTCGAATTGAGAAACCTCCTCCTTTTTTTTAGTCGGTTAAAAAGTGTCGTTACTACTTGTTCTCTTAATTCCGTCTAGCCCCCTTTCGCAACGCGCCATAAGGAACTTCGTTCCAAAAAGAAATATAATCGAATTGATAACCTCCTCCTTTTTTTGAAGTCGGTTAAAAATCACTCCTATGGAAACACACCAACTCCGGTCACGTCCGCATGGATGTAGAAATATCGGGTCGAGATTTTATCGCGCAATAGAATTTCACCTTTTGGTGTTGAACCGAGCACTGTGATCTCCAGCGCGTCGAAAAAACTAGTGTGCGCGAAATATTCCGCCATATTTTTTATGTCGGACGGATGTAAAGAATAGCGCCATCGCATTTCTACCCGCGAGTGTCGTAAGATAAGAGGCGACTAAGGCACTTACTAAAAAACCGGCCAAGTGCGTGTCGGACTCGCGCACCGAGGGTTCCGTACAAACCTGTAGGTATTCACGGTTTATGCATAAGGTTTATGTTTATGAAATGAAATGTTTTTTATTTTAATTTTATATTTGAGTTGATTTATTGAAAGGTAAATTGTGGTTTACGATTTGTGACCTATAAAAAAAAACCGCTTAAGTACTAGATCTCGTTCAAACCAATTTTCGGTGGAAGTTTATATGGTAATGTCATCATATATTTTTTTTAGTTTTATCATTCTCTTATTTTAGAAGTTACGGGGGGGGGGAGGCACACACATTTTACCACTTTGGAAGTGTATCTTGCGCAAACTATTCAGTTTAGAAAAAAAATATATTAGAAACCTCAATATCATTTTTGAAGACCTATCCATAGATAACCCACGTGTAAGGATTTGATGAAAAAAAAAAAAAAAATTGAGTTTCAGTTCTAAGTATGGGGAACCCCAAAATTTATTGTTTTTTTTCTATTTTTGTGTGAAAATCTTAATGCGGTTTACAGAATACATCTACTTACCAAGTTTCAACAGCATAGCTCTTATAGTTTCGGAAAAAGTGGCTGTGATATACGGACGGACAGACAGACATGACGAATCCATAAGGATTCCGTTTATTGCCATTTGGCTACGGAACCCTAAAAATGGGCAGCAGCATTCTTTATGCATTTTATCACCACACTGCGATCGCGACCCCACCTGCCAAGCGTGGCGATTATGGCAAACTCCCACAAACTGTGGGAGGCTTATGTCCAGCTGTGGACATCATACGGCTGAAATGATGATGATGATTTTTATGTCAACGTGAATGTGGACTTACTTTCATAAATAACGTTTCAGTGACGTCATTCGCCGGTAAATTGCAGACAAGTTCTAGTCTAAAGCTCTGAGACAGTTTTTGCATTACTAACTTTATTTCAATTACGGTAAGTTTCTTAATACAAAAATTACAACTGAGCACCGTACTACGTTTATAGTTTTGTAAAAGGAGCTAACGGTATGTCGATTTCTGTTAGGTTCTTTTTTCAAACCAGGTTTCATGGTTTAAAGCATGTAAGCCATATTATTATTATACTCTTTGATGTAAGCTTTATTTGTAATAACACCGAATGTCTATGTCTATGCGCTATGTGTCTGCCACCACTCTTCTAGGGCACCCATAGCTTCACACCATAATATTTTTAAACCTACTACATCATTTTCAACATTCCTTTTATGTTTCTTTGTCAATTAATGTACTTAGTTGGTGTAGTATCGTTTTAATCGTCGTCGTATCGTTATTATAAAGCTGAAGAGTTTGTTTGTTTGATTGAACGCGGTAATCTCAAGAACTACTGGTCCGAATTGAAAAATTATTTTTGTGTTGGGTAGCCTATTTATCGAGGAAGGCTATAGGCTATATTACACGCTAAAACCAGCAATGAAAAATGTTGCAAACACGGGGAAAATCGTACGGGCAGGCGATTCGATGCGACGGGAAGTGTCGGGGGAATATTTTTAACGCACTTAAATTTAACGCGGACGAAGTCGCTAGTTAACAATAAATAAATAAATATATAGGTATCGGCCCCAACTGACGAGTTGCAGGTCGTGGGTTCTAACCCAGGCAGGCGCTATGCTTTGTGAAAATAATTTTATCACCACTGCTTTCAAAACGGTGAAGGAAAAGGTCGTGAGGTAACCGGCATGTCCTAGAACCAAATATTCGAAGACATGTGACATCTACCAACCGGCACAGGGCACTGGGTCCGCGTGGTAGATTTCAGCCCATTTCCTCTCACCGAAAGGAGGCCTGTATTCCCAGCAGTGGGAACAATTTAGTCTAACAACAATCATCTAATTATAAAAAATAAATAGTGTTTCATAATAAAAACTTTGTAGACAGAAAGGTCCGTTAAGTTTTTATAACATCACTATTAGTTAAATAATTGAGATTAAGAGCCTTGAAAAAGTCCCCTGCGCCCAATATAGCTATCTAGTATAACACATGTTTTATCAGTAATTATTTAACCGTTATGACTCGATTCAATGAACTTGTTATCGGTACATGACACCGCTGTCGATAAGGAAAGTTATACATAAATAATCGTCAGGTTCTTCCCATTTTCTTTGAACACATCTCGTCTCGGGGTAAGAACCGCAGTTTCCTCAAGATGTTGTATATATACTCGCCTTCTAATAACGAAGGCATCATTCCAAGACAAGCTTTAGTAAGCGACTCATCAAAATGACGAAACTAATCTTAGTATTGTCAGTTTTATCGGTGTTTTTGATCGCTGAATCAATATGTCAGCGCTTCATTTTGCCTACGTACCGTCCGCCCCCCACACGAAGGCCAGTGACCTTCAGATTCCGTCGAGGAGCAGACGACGAACCTCTGTGGCTGTGGCAAGGAGACAACATAGACCGCGCGCCGTCCACAGCAGACCATCCCTTACTGCCATCAGTCATCGATGACATCAAACTGGACCCGAACAGAAGAACTGCGAGGAGTCTGAGCACTCCCAGAGCGTCACGCGGAGGTGAAAGCCGTCAGTCCTCGAGCGGAGACACCGGACCCACTCACCCGGGGTACAACCGACGTAACGCGAGGTCGCTCAGATTGCCAGGGTACAAGTTTCCCCTACCTACGACGCCACCATTCAACCCTCGTCCCAAATCCATCTACGTGCACTAATTAACTAGTCACGTGTTTTTGCTCTGAGTGTACTTAATTCAACACACAGACTAACTTAAAAAGTGCCATTTTGTTTCTTATTGCGTTAAAATTTGATCATGTTACTTGTGTGCTAACTGTACATTTATCAAAAAATGTAGATATCTAATTATTGTAAGTAATATGTACTTATTTCAATATATGACTCAAAACAATCTCCTGCTTTATTCGTTCTTAATCATGGTAGCAAGACATGCATTCCTGATTCCTTATGTGAGCACCTATTTCAAGTCAGAGGCCATTGTAAGTAGGCTAACTATAAAGTGGTTTCCTAGGGAAACAAGGCTTATAGGTCGAACTAAAAGATACTACGCGATATTCGGGGATCCTTTCTCTAAATCGAGATAGTGTAATAAGGTCATAAGGAAAAAGGAGGAAGAGTAAATATTAAAAAAAAAAAAACTGTTCAATATCGGGCGCTGCGAGCTAGGTGTTAACTTCCAAAAAAAAATCGTGTCTCTAGTGTAACATAGGTACCTTCTTATCAGCTATTCGTCTGTCAAGAAGTAGGTAGCTTAGCTCATTTTATATATTATGTATGTTTTAATATATAGGAAGTCTATGGCTTAGCTGATGAACAGAATTGTTCGTATTTTTTGTGACTTTACAAATCATAAAGCAAAGTTAAGGTATTTTGTTTTCCATCTGGAATTCAAAAGTAGGATCCCTCAGTATGCCCGGTAGATGGCAATAGGTAATTACAATGCATACATGGGGCAGCGAAACATGGGTGTACCTACTATTAGTGAAACTCTTCCTAACATGTGCATCTGGATTGAGGGCCCATTTTTTGAACCCTTGCGTATCGATATAAGATTTATAGGGAAATTAGTTAAAAATAGTAAAAACTTAAAGCAAAGGACGGCGGGCGGCGGGCGGTTCTTAAACGTGAATTAAAAGTGTTATGGTGAAATAACTTGGGCCCTCAATCCAGACGCGTGCTTAAAGTGGCATAGCCTAAATCTCAGTAAGTACTATCTCTGGGTTAATAATTTTTGTTTAATAATTTAGTTAAGAATTTCTTAAATATTTTAAGAAATTCCCAAATCTGTAAAATATAACATTAACCGATTTATGGTGGCATATCTAGGGCCCTCACTTCATTATTGTTTGTACTGAGGAATCTGCAAAACATGAATATAAAGAAATACATAAATACGACTTGAACATGTTTTACTTACATACCTATGTGAATTAGTTAAAAAGAAATAAGGACACAAAACTTAATTGTTAAGAAGTAAATGAAAGTCGAACTTTACTAAAAAGTCTGAACTGAGAGTCCAATATTTTCGGCTTTATTGACTAGGCTCAACCTCATAGATTAACGCAAATGAGAATAAAAGTATTAAATATTTCTTAATTAAATTGTGACGTTCGTTCTACTAAATGTCATACTTTAAGAGAAAATTGATTTTCAACTTTTTGAAGAGAATTATTTGTAGAGGGACCATAATGTTCAAAGTACTTAGTACGGTCCATGAGTTCTTAACCTCACATAGAAAATAAACAGAACGTAATTTGGTTTTTCTTTCATAAAGTAGGCACAAGTCTCAACATGCACTGTGTTGAGTTTCAACTTGTTCCATTTGGTACTTTAGTTTTGAGAGCGATTTACATACATGCAGACTATTGCAGACGAATGATTTTCACAAAATGTATAAAATTGAATATCGGGCTGTTATAAACTTTTTAACTAAAGAAGGGCTAACGCCAACGCAAATAAAAGAATGATTGACTGTCGTTTACGGTGACTCTTGCCCTTCGTATGCAACAATAAAAAACTGGTCTAAGCTGTTTCGTTGGGGTAGAGAATCATTAGAAGATGATCCACGTGAAGGAGGCCCTGTCATAGTGACGACCCCAGAAAATATTCAATTTGTGGAAGATATTGTTCTGAGTGACCACAGATTAAAAACAAACGAAATTGCTGCACAGTCTGGACTTTCAAAAACAAGAATTATTAGAATCCTTCACAAGCATTTACACATGAAAACAATAAGTACAACGTGGGTGCCACTGATTCTTAGTGCAGTTCAAAAGCAGCGACGTGTTGAATGTTGTGAAGAATTTTTAGAGCTTTGCCACGATGACCAGGAAGCAGTTATTCAATCGATTGTGACGGGCGATGAAACTATGATTCTTTACTACGATCCGACATCTAAAAGGGACTCGATGGAATGGCACAGAAAGGGAGAACCAGCACTAAAAAAAGCTAAGGTCACCCGAAGCTTTAAGAAGCTCATGGCTACAACTTTTTGGGACTGTGAGGGAATCCTTCTCATCGATTTTAAGGAAAGTAACACGGTTGTAAACACAGCTTATTATAGTGACTTACTACGACTGTTACGCCAGAAAATTATTGAAAAAGACGGGGGAAAATTACTCGAGGAATCCGATTGCTTCACGACAATTCTCCAGTCCACACTGCTGCGATTTCGAAGTCTACAGTTAAGGAATGTGGCTACATAGAGATAAATCATCCCCCTTATAGTCCTGACCTGGCCCCCTCAGACTATTTTTTGTTTTCAAAATTAAAATCAGATTTGAAAGGGAAAAAATTTAACAACGATGAAGAAATTAAACACGCTGTTTACGACCACTTTGATATGCTGAATGTTTACACATTCAGCATATTTTTATGGTGGCATAGAAGCATTAGTCAGACGTTCTGAAAAATGTGTTGCAATAAAGGGGAATAGAGGATTGCCTCAAAAATGTATTTTTTGATTTTTTTTTCTCACTTTGTTTGAAAGTTTAACCCTTCACCAACATCTCTGTAAAATTTCAAGTTGGGAGGGGCAACGGTTTGCAAATGACAAGCAAATCAAGTCGTCGCCGCGTCGTCGTTTTGCGCGGCCGCGCGCCTGCTGCACTGGTATTGCAGACGACGATCGTTGTAAGTGGGTGGTGAAAAAAATCGCATCACTCGACGTCGCGGGCTTGATTTGCTTGTCATTTGCAAACCGTTGCCCCTCCCAACTTGAAATTTTACAGAGATCTTGTTGAAGGGTTAAACTTTTGAACGATGTGAGAAAAAAAAATTAAAAAAATACATTTTTCGAGGCAATCTAACTTCAAATTGAAACTCAATTTTCACTAAAAAGAAAATTATTTTGGTAAAAACGAATAGCACCATTCGAAAGAACAGCTTAAAATCTATCGAATTATGTATATCAAATTTTTTTTTAGCTATTTCCCAAAGCTTGTGAGCGAGTTGAACAGAACGTATTTTATGCAAAAAAGCCGCTGCCAGCGCCGAGTGGTCCGCTTGGCTTGGACGCTCCCTATACCTACTAATTACAATTTGGTTTTCCTTATTTTTAATGCAATTTCTATTGTGTTACTACTATGTGATGTTACTCTTTAAGGTAATACTATGGGCCAAGTTGCCTAAAGACAATAAAAAAAATATAGTTAAAAAACAAAAAAACTAAAAACGAAAATGGAAATTATTTTTTTTTAAATCAGAGATATAGTTGCACTCATCACTAAAAATTACTTCGCTCTCTCGCAATTTCGTATTTTTAGGATATAAGACTATTTTAAGGTAACATTTATGTGAAGTAAATAGTTTTTTATAATTATATTGATCGTGTTTTATTTATCACAATGAATTTGTTTGCTAGAGACATACTAGTCGATTAGTTTCCCTCTCATTTTATGAAAACACTGTTGAAGCTAAATAATTTTATAGAAATTACTTTAAAAATAAGATAGATAAGATAAGATAAGTCTTTATTTGCTTTAAACATGGTATAAAGTTGTTACAGTTTGTTTTTTTATAATGTCCACATGTTTAGCGATACAAAAATTGTATTAATTGCATGCAAAATAATAATACATTCACGATTTAAACATGAACCAAACAATGTCGCAGATTACCTAATAGAATAATAGTCATTTACATTTTCATTAATACATATACAACATATTTATATTTCGAAGTCAAAAAAATCTTTAATATCATAAAAGTTGTGTCCATTCAGCCATTTATACAATTGGTGTTTAAATGAGTTTGTGTTTGTTAATAATTTTATTTCGTTTGGTATTTTATTATATATACGTACACACATTATAAGGCAGCTTTTAGCGTACTTGGCTGATTTAGGATTATCCTTTAAAACAAGTCTGTGTGGATCTCTTGTTGGTCTAGTGATTACTTCATACGCTTTTTTGAACAATCCCTTATTACTGTACACATATTTACAGATTTCATAAATGTATAGTGAGGGAAGCGGTAATAAACCCAGCTTTTTAAAAAACGGTTTGCAAGACTCATCAGGTTGAAGACCACAAATGGCCCTGATGCATTTTTTTTGCGCAATAAATGCTCTATCTTTATCTGTACTGTTCCCCCATATAATAAGCCCATACCGTAAGATGGATTCTATGTATGCGTGGTAAGTTGTTATTGCCGTTTTTTTATTTGTCACATTCTTCACTTGTCTGAGAGCATAAGCAAATTTATTGATCCTATTGCATAAATTGTCTACATGTACTTTCCAATTTAAGTCTTGATCTATAAGAACACCCAAGAATTTGGTTTGAGTAACTTCTTTTAATCTATTAATATTAAGTTTAAAATTGTATTTAACATGTTTAGATTGATTAAATTGTATAAAATTTGATTTGTCTAAGTTGATTTTTAATTTATTTGTCTGTAGCCATTCTAAAATATTGTCAATAGTATTATTAATGTCAATTTCATGTTCAGATACTGATTTATGCTTCTTATCAGACGTCACTATAATTGAAATGTCATCTGCGAATAATATACATTTATGATTAGTCACTCGTGGTATGTCATTTATGTACAATATAAATAATAGGGGTCCTAAGACACTCCCTTGAGGAACGCCACATTTATTTTCCCTGGACTCAGAAGAAAACGATGTAAGCAAGTTTTCATGTACTTTATCTATGACAACGTATTGTTTCCTATCACTTAAATAAGACTTAATCCACTGCAGAGCTAGTCCTCTTATACCAACATTTTCTAACTTTTTTAATAAAACGTCATGTGCTACAAAGTCAAATGCTTGTGACAAATCGAAAAAAAGCGCTGTAGTTATATTCTTATTATTTAGATTACTCAGGATATTGCTTAGAAGCGAAAATATTGCCTGAGTTGTCGACTTTTGCTTTTGAAATCCAAACTGTTCATTTGCTATAATGTTAAATTTGCTACAAAAGTTGACAAGTCTGTTGAGCATACATTTTTCAAATATTTTTGATAAAATAGGAATAAGAGTAATCGGACGGTAATTTTTCACGTCATTTTTATTGTTTTTTTTGTAAAGTGGTTTCACAACTGATAATTTTAAGGCATTAGGAAAAGTACCTGATGAAAATGAAAGGTTAATTAAATATGTCAATATGGAAATTAGTTCGCTATTGCACGCTTTGATAATTTTTGTGCTAATTCCATCATAACCTTCGGAGTTAGTATTATTTAAGCTCATTATCTCCTTTTTAACTTCATCTTCAGTCATGCAACTAAGGAACATGGAATTAGGAATTGAAACCGTATTAGAGTCTTTTTGTAAATTATCACATGTATTTGTCGAGTCAATAAAATAATTATTAAAAGCGTTCGCCATGTCAGTGGGATTTGTTAGTGTCTGCTTATCTACTTGTAATTGAGAGATATTGTTGTCACATTTTGTATTCCCAATCTCATGTTTAATGACTGACCACGTTGCTTTGCATTTATTTTGGCTTTTTTCAATGTAATTAATATTAGAATTCATTTTTGATTTAACAATGCACTTTTTAAGTATATTTGAGTACTTTTTATATTTTGTTTTGAACATTGCAGTTTTATTTTTGTAGTAAAGATATCGTAAAGATCGTTTAGTTTTACAACTATTTCTTAGACCCTTACTTATCCATTTTTGTTTGTATGTGTTATAGTTATTAATTTTTATTTTTATTTTTGGGAAGCATAAGTTGTATAACAGACATAGTAGATCATGAAATTTATTAAAAGCCTTATTTGGATCACTTTCTAGATGTACTTCTGACCACGATAAACTTTTCAGACATTCTCTGAATTTTTTTATATTATCGGTACAGTAGTCTTTCTTGTAAATGTAGTAGGATTTAGACTCCAAATTTTTCTCTTTCACCGGAAATTCTAATAATTGGGCAGTGTCATGGTCAGATAAATAAAGAGGCAAAACATCTGCTGATGTTGTCTTTATATTACTTAGAATGTGGTCTATACAAGCGTCTTTACGAGTAGGAATATTAATATGCATTTGTAGATTGTTGGTATTACATAAATCTTTTAAATAGGTAGTCACTTTTCCTGGTTTTAAGGTATTGATATTAAAATCACCAACAATAACTATTTTTGTGTTTGGTCCATATTTTTTGTGTGTTTCACACATAAATTGGTCTAGCTTATTCAAAAATTCATTGGGGTCAGATTTTGGCGTTCTATATAGACATACTATTAACAATTTGTGCAATGGTATTTCAATGCCACAGGCTTCAAATGATTTTTGCGTTGCATATTTTTGTATGTAAGTAAGCTCATTGTGTATAATGCCCTGTTTTGTGAGAATACAGGTTCCCCCTCTCTGTTTGTCTCTACTAAACGCAGTTGCTAAAATATAGTTATTTAATTTTAAATATTTTTCATTACCGGCACGCATAAAGGTTTCAGAGAAACATAGAATGTCGGGTTCCTTATTCCCGTCACGTAATTCCAGTAGTGTTAGTTCTAGTATTTCCTGTTTTGATAAGATACTCGCTATATTTTGATGTAATATTTTAAAAGTCTTGGATTTACTAATATTTTTAACGAAAAAGCTGATTCCTGTCTACAACCTTAAAATAGTGGGGTATAGTACCTATTTTTGTAGTAGAGAGATTTTTTTCATTGGGTTTATTTATAACATCAGATTCGATCTGTTTTCGTGCAAAGTAATATGGGATCGTTCCTTTAGGATCAGTTTTGTATTTGTTAATCGTTTTTACAAGTTTTGGTTGACTACGCAGTATTAATTTTTTTAGTTCTTTGACATTCAAGTATTTTTTTTCATAATCATCACAGTCAATAACATAATTAATCAATTTGCATGTATTATTTAATTTATGGTTAATATCAATAAAATTAGAATTTGTATAATCATTGCAAATGTTGCGTATAGTTTGGTTCAAGTCATTTAAATTTAAATACATGTTTTTTAGTAAACTCAGAACAATTACATTATTATTGCAGAATACATTAAGAAGTTGACGAATTTGTGACGACAAAATATTAATATCGTAGTCATTTTCACCCACACAAATAATCAGTTTGTCACTTGGCGATAGCTCAATATTTTGGCAGTTTTTAATAATGTCACTAGTTAGTGCATACGGCTTAGTTAGAGAAGTGACGGTATATTTTTGATAAGATGTTGCCTGTCTTGAGTGCGTCAATGCAGATGATAGTCCAACACATTGTTGAGTGCCAAAGATATATATCTTGTTCGTGTGTTCAATTTTTAGGGCATCTGGTGGAGTGTGTTTATCCTTTTGATTTTCACCTTTACTTTCCAACATCTTCTGAAGCTTCACTATTTGATCCTTGAGGTTTAATATTTCGTTTTCAGCCTGTTTCAGCTGATGCTCCATATTTGCGATGTCTTTTTGTAGGTTCAGGATATTTCCATTGAGTTGTGTCCGTGTGTTACTATTATTACTTCTAGGTGGCGTAAAGAAGCCTTGCAAATCTTGGTGTAACAAAGTAAATGTCTTAGCTTTTTTTGTTATTTCTAGTGTATCACATTCATTTTGCGGTGGTTGGCATAAGAATTTTTTCAACGTAATATTGTCTTTGAGCAGTTTATCATTTTGTTTACGTAGCTCATTGTTTTCCAGTATGATATTTTCAAGTTCATTCTGCGAACTACTAAGTTGAGTCTGGAGGAGTTCAATCGTATCCTTCATTTCTTGGGCGTGGATAGAATCGGTTACTGTATAGTCCATACTCCTCGACAATGTTGTGTCGGTTTTCCCAGTTGACACATCGTGTGTGTGATCCATTGTGAGTATGTGTGAGTCATATATGTCGGAGGTTGTAATTGGCGTAGACCAAGGCGTAGTCTCCTCCGATCCAGTAGGCGTGTCGTCTATGTATGATTTAGGAGACGAGTGTTTTTTGGTCCTAATTGTCACATTGGATACAACAGAGCTGAGTGCGATTTGTTCTTTTGCTTTCTGGGTGCACGGTTTGCATTCCCATCTGAATTTTTTCCGTTCTTCCAGATTCTTTAAGCGGTATACTTTTTCAGGATAACCAGCACAGTCAAATTCAAAATGGTTTTTACATAAAGTGCATAATAAGGTGCTTCGGTGGTCAACTTGTTTTTTACATTTGTAACAAGTGACTTGTAGAGGATCCTTACGGCCGCTATTGTTGATGCTTTTTATTCTCGACCCCATTGTCTCTTTCCTGAGTGGTGCGAGTTTTAAATTAATTTCCCCGAAATGGGGTAATTTTTTCCTTTTTAATAGTGCAACACTTAATCTTCTATTTGACAGTTTTGACAACTCTCGTTAAAATTTAAACGTTATCTAATTATTTTCGTTTTTAACTAGATTTAAGTTATAACTGTCAACTATACTTCCACATACGGCACGAATACAGTGGTGCCCTTTGTATGAAATATTCTATCCAAAGGAATAAATTAATGATGAAAAAGAATATCTCGTTGCTGGATTCGAACTTACGACTCACGGATGACGCGCACACACGAAGTGCACACGTTAGCCACTCGACCGGCCGTTCATTAAGTATGAAGTTCGAAATAGGTCTTTGTTTTTCGGAAATTTTTGCGTCACCATTCAGTTACGATTCTAATAATTTCGAAATGACGGTCAATTAACAATTGTTTAAAATTTTATAAATTATCGATTAACACTGTTTTTTATTGTTATTACGCTTGGATTATGGTACAGTAATGTTATTTAATGAATTTTGAGTACTCTTATTTGCAAAAAACACTGTGATAGCACTGATTTGTCCTTTTTCGAGATGCTGGTACACTTTTTGTTTTGATGTTTATAACTTTTTTGTTTGCGGAAAGAATCACTGAATTCCAATGTCACTTGCTCATTGTGGGCCACATTCACTAATAAACATATTTAGAATACTGAATTACAGGACAAACTATTTAAAAGTATAAGGAAAGCCAAATTGTAATTAGTAGGTATATAGTACTTTTAGCTGCAAATATTATGACTTTCCGAATGCACTTTACAAAATGGACAGGTACTTACTTTCAACATTATGGTCACCCTACATATATTTCACTTACAAAAAGTTGAAAATCTATTTTCTCTTAAAGTATGACATTTAGAAGAACGAACGGTATGTTACAATTTAATTAAGAAATAGTTAAAACTTTTATTCTAATTTCCGTTAATCTATGAGGCTCAATAGTCAATAAAGCCGAAAATATATGGGCTCTCAGTTCAGACTTTTTAGTAAAATTCGACTTTCATTTACTTCTTAACAATTAAGTTTTGTGTCCTAATTTCTTTTTAACTAATTCACGAACATGAATACATCTGAAGAAATACGTAAATACGACTTTAACATGTTTTACTTACATACCTATGTAAGTAAAACATGTTAAAGTCGTATTTACGTATTTCTTCAGATGTATTCATGTTTTGCAGATTCCTCAGTACAAATAATAATGAAGTGAGGGCGCCATAAATCGGTAATGTAATATTTTACAGATTTGGGAATTTCTTAAAATATTTAAGAAATTCTTAACTAAATTATTAAACAAAAATTATTAACCCAGAGATAGTACTTACTGAGATTTAGGCTATGCCACTTTATGCACGCGTCTGGATTGAGGCCCCAAGTTATTTCACCATAACACTTTTAATTCACGTTTAAGAAATTTATGACCCTTTGCTTTAAGTTTTTACTATTTTAACTAATTTCCCTATAAATCTTATTTCGGTACGCAAAGGTTCAAAAAATGGGCCCTCAATCCAGATGCACATCTACCTAACCCTTAGCGAATTATAGGCGTTTTTGAATGCATGTGAATTTTACCCAAGCTAAACATATACGAAATTAGTCTCTTTTCGTGTCTATCCATGTAACCGCGTTGATCTTCAAAACTTCGCAACGGATTTTGATGCTCTTTTCACTTTCATTATGAGAACTTATTCGAAAAGGCCCCGAAGCCCAGCCATTTAGGTGTCGGCTACGCTTAAGCTATATCGGTACACCGTAACCGCTGTCTCTGCGGTGGACATGTTCAGGTCGGGGAGAACATGGGATCCAAACATAACTGCATTGAATGTACCTATCCTACTATAGTTTTTATTTCTGCCTACCCCTACGGAACTAAAGTTGTGATAGAGAGTTGTATTCATTATTTTAATTAAGTAATATAATTCAGTAAATAGTAAGTTTAGTCTCCTTTTTTTCTTATGACTTCTCCCGCTCTGGGCGGGAACGGGAAGGCGTGTCAGACTTTTACTGACTAAAACCCACCCGTGTTCCTTCAGTTGCCTATATGCCAGGGCTCCGGTTACTCTTTGGAACAAATCTCGCGACCCTGGCAGGCATCGGTCCTAGCGAACCCCTTCAATAAGTTTATTTGCGTAATACAAGCATTATTTGCTCTTGAAAGGAGGCTCCAAACACTAATCACTCTTTGTAAACTGAAACATTAAAGAAAAATTGTTTCGGTTGTAAATCATATTTCAATCATCAACTTGGTAGGTAGGTACTGACCTGTAAACTGCTGATAACTTAGAAAAATTTGAATCTTGAAGGCTCTATTAGCACGTCCCACTTATTTAAATACGTATCTTTCAGATCCTTAGTTGGGACTTAAACCCGCCTTAAGCCAGCTGACCTTGGATACGGTACAAACTGTTTTTGCTTTAAAACATTGCGAACGGGACTTGCTAAAACAGGTACCTATCTAATAAGTTTCGATTTCTCAGTAAAAAATGTTTCGTTTCTTGACCAGTGGCGTAGCTACCAGCGATCAACTGAATCAATCATACGGGCCCCCCTAAGCCACAGGAACTCCATGTATGAAAGCAAACGTAAAAAATATCAAACATCACCTCAAATATAAGTTTCCGACTTCTCATCTATGTATGTCTGTGTGGCAGGGAGAGTAGACTAGTCTAGGAACAAAGTTCGTAGTTTCGGCCGAAATTATGGGCATCTACGATTATTTACGGATAGGGAACATTAGGTTGGTTTTCGAACTAAAACTAAATGACAACACGATTTGACAGTTGTCACTTCGCCAGATGAGTTTGCCCGTGCTTTGAATTTGACACGAGTTTTGACTGATCAACTACTATCGCTGATGGACTTGGAGAGGACCAGCAACATGCTCCATATTTCTAGCTCGCCATTGAATTCTCTTAGTAGGGTCACAATTACAGCTTGACCTCAGGACCTTAGGCAGTCAGAAGAAGCTGACGGAAGAAAAAAATAATAGCATCGTGAGTAAGGTCTCAAGATGCCAATAAGTTCATTTTGAGCTAGGTTACCAAACGTCGGCGAATGTATTCTGATACATACAACAGTGGCGTAGCTAGTCTTTAAACCGGCCTCCTTAAGGTGTAGCTTCTTGACTCAGGATAAATAAAAGAAGAAATATTCTACACATAATATGTATTGAATACTTAGATAAGTACATGCATATACATTTTTGGTTCAAATTAACAGTTAGGAAGAAAGTAATAATAGGGTAGGTATAATGTTAGAAACAACACAGTCACAGTGACATAACTGGCACTATGTGGTTGGTCAATTTTTATATAGGTATCTTATCACAGTAGACCACATAAAATCCTGGCTAATTCGTTTTAAACATAGATGGGATGACGGCCGCGATTGTCCTCCCAGGGGACCCTAGGACGCGGGTTGAAAGGCGGCAGCGTTGGCAGGGGAAAGTCGTACCCCGGCAGTCTGAGCGACCTCGCGTTACGTCGGTTGTACCCCGGGTGAGTCGGTCCGGTGTCGTGGCTCGAGGACTGACGGCTTCCACCTCCGCGTGACGCTCTGGGAGTGCTCAGACTCCTCGCAGTTCTTCTGTTCGGGTCCAGTTTGATGTCATCGATGACTGATGGCAGGAAGGGATGGTCTGCTGTGGACGGCGCGCGCTCGATGTTGTCTCCTTGCCACAGCCACAGAGGTTCGTCGTCAGCTCCTCGACGGGCTCTCAATATGACGGGCCGTCTCGGCGCAGGTGGAGGGCGGTACGTAGGCAGAATGATACGCTGACATGTTGATTCAGCGATCAAGAATACCGCTAGTACTGACAGCATCAATATTAATTTGCACATTTTGAATTGTTACTGACGAGGTCTGGTCTTGTAATGATACCTCCGTTGCTAGAAGCCGAGTATTTATACCGCGTCTTGAGGAAACTGAGGTTCTTACCCCGAGACGAGACGCTTTGTGAGAAAACGGGAATAACCTGACTAACCATTGTTTACATTAAACTTTACACTTAACCTGGTCACTCACAATGGAAATGCGATAACATTTGTACACATATTGGTAAATATACAGAGTGAACAGATCGAAGGGGCCTCCCTGGAAGGGAGGTATAGAACAGACTCAGCTCCTAATACACAGGATTTAAATATAGTAAACATCTGGTAAGGCAGACCCACATTTCGTCAGTTTTGACGAAATTTCGGTCTGCTTGTTCCTTTATAGCAAACAAGTGAAGGGCGGGCGTTTTGAGTGACGTTTTGTCGCAGTGGCGGGGCAAGACTTAAATTTTATGTGGGCGAGATACATTTTGCGAGGCCCCCGGATGGATTACGCATCAAGAGGAAAAAATTCAGTACAGTAAAGTAGAATTCGCAAACTGTTATATGTTTTTAGGAGTCTTAGGTCCGTTTTGAATTCCAAGCAACTGCTATCAGTCTATTAAGCATTGTGTCAGTCGCTATTGACATACTGCATTACTTCTTGGGGTGGTACTTTTAAAACCAACTTTATACCTCTCGAAAGAGGTGGCACTATATCTTTCATTCCGTCATCCCACAAAAGATGTTTACAAATCTTTGAATGTCCTCTCAATTCGTCAGTTTTTTTATTTTACATGTTGCTTTAAAACAACGATCTGTTATCCCTGTGATTGTCTCCCAGAACATTGATGTGCGGAATAGAAGAAGGAACGTATGCCAATCAAGGCCAGTTAAAACTAAATTTGCACGAAATTTCTTTAATTTTCTTGGGACATTTCTATACAACAGACTTAACAACTTACTCTCAACACATTTCATAAACCAAACAACTTTTAAAAGAATATTGACTGAATGGCTACTCCCCTTAGATTATGCCCAAACTGAAGGTCTTTTCACTACCATTTCTTAATTGTAGTGTTCTGAAATGTCACTCACAACCTCATACAATCATCTACACTTCCACATCCACATACACACACCACACACCCACACTTACTCATACACTTACCTATACCACATTCTCACATAATTTAAATAAATAAAATCTTGTTTGTAACAATCCTTTTCTAAGAAGTGAATTAATAAAACTGCGAATTTAAACAAAATTTCTCCAGTTCAAATAATTGAATTAAATAAATTGTAAAGGGAGCCTGGTGTCGTGGCTTACAGGTTTTGAAAAAAACCTAGTTTAGGCACCAGTCTTCCACAAATTAATTACAAAACTGTACTTACTTGTAGACTGATTTAACTCAAAGGTGTAATTTGTGGCAAGATAATACATTTTATTCTATTCTATTCAAACTTCTTCATTGTAATATTATTTACCAATACTAAGTACCCCTCTACTATCACTAAACAATTAAAGATACAGAAATTTTCAACTTTCAAACTTACTGAACTCCTTAATAACTGTGTCATAATCGATTAGAAGCTATATTTGGGTCTGACCCATTGTACTTCTTAATTTTTTTCTAAATGTATTAACTTGTCATTACCAAATGAACCCCAAGTAGGTCTAAATTTAAAACATGATGGCAAGAAACTAGATGCTATTTCGGAATTTATATTTCTAGGGATTACTTTAGATTGTAAATTATAATGGGGTGCACATATTACAGCATATCAGGTAGATATAGTTCAGCTGCACATGCAGTAAGAAAAATAAGGCAGCTGACCGATAGAGCTGCAGCTAGATTAGTGTAAGGTCAGGTGGGGAAAGAGGAACATACTTTATTTTATTTTGACAACAACGACACCCAAGACAGAAAGAAAAAGTTTTATGAAGATTATAATATAATCAAAAGAAACTCACTTTCCTCCGGTTTTTATTACTTTCATAGATAATCTTCTGCTTTTTATATCTTCGGAAAAATATGTCAAAACACCCACATAGTCGTAATGTTCCTCTTGCCCCATGCTTCGGGGTAAGAGAAACACATTTAATACCTCGGCAAATAAACTATGTACAGGAATTTTATGCGTATCTTACACTGCCAAAAACTGTTTCAAACCAATATGGATCTTAACTTGTTTAGAATAGAATATAGTTTACTATAAAAATATGAGAAAAATAATTTTGGGGTAAGAGAAACATACAGGTGTAATCAGAGGTAATAAACATTTATTTCAAAATTTAAAAAGGAGTAAAAACAAATATTTATTAAAAACTTGTTGACGGTTTTGTTCTTTAAAAAGAAAACGAAAAGGGAAACTGAATTTACACCGTCCACGTTTTAAATTAAAAATAACAAGAGCGTCAAAAAAACTAAAAATATATTTCCTTCATTGCTTACATTACTAAAAAAAAATTGTCTTTTATAAAAATAACAGGTTTATGGACCTTTAATTAAGATGACCGAATTAATATAAACTAAAATAGTGGACTCAACAATAAAAATGTTACTGAATATTATAAGTCTTGAATGACATTTTGAAGGAAATCTGGCCTCTGCGGCCAATGATAGGTTGCGGAAGCTTTGCTATAATATCCTCCACATGCCGAACTTCTGACACATCGTTAATATTTGGAAAGGTAAAAATAGTTTGTCCTTCCACTTTTGAAGCTACTTTTCTAGCATATTTGACAACAGGACAGTTTTGAACAGTATCTATCACAATACCTATATAGTGTTTGACGGTTTTTTTTGTTGCGAATTTCACTAATATCCAATCATTCGTATTATAGGAAATTTTGCTGCAATTTGCTTCCACATCTTCATTTTCAGACATCATGTTAATATCAGAGTTTTCTTTGTCACTTAATAATATGTTTTCCACCATATTTTCGTAGTCCAGATCACTCTCATCATCGAGAATCATATCAATTTCACTTTAACTTGTAGATATGGATGGTCTTTTCGTTATTTTCTTCTTTCGTAATATTTTCTCTTTTGGTGTCCGTTTCTTTTGTGAATATTCACTTTTTGCAAGTTGGCACCTCTTTTATACTTTATCGTTGTCAATTTCGCTTTCGCTTAAATATATGGATGGTCTTTTCTTTATTTTTAATGTTTCTAAGGTTTTCTTTTTCTTTACACTTTTTGTTTCTTTTGGTACTTTATTTTTTTCTTGTCTGGTTATTAATTTTTGTAGTTTTTCTGCTTCCTGTATTTTGCATCTATTATATACTTCGTCGTGAGTTATAACTTCTGCACCTAAAGCAACTTTCTTCCTTTTTCTTTTAATGTTGGTACCAACTTTGACTGATTTTAATAGTAGTTCTTCAAAGGTAGTGTTACTCTGTACCACCTGGTCATCAAGTATTTGTATTTTATGATCGGGATTTGTTTTATTATGTTTCAGTGGTATTAGGTGTTTCTGTGACACAGGTGTAACTAGGTTTTTTTTGATAGGAATATAGATTTGTTTGGGTAAAGATTTCTCAAGTAAAGATTGGGTTTCCATGGTTTTAGGGTAATTCGACATTTGGTGAACGCTGCGCTGACAATTATCGGCTGCAAAATCAACTTTTGATGAAACAGGGAATTCGTTGTACATAATTTTGGTGAGGGTAACCATAACGAGGCTGCTAAGTGTTCTGGGCTGAACTACAGCTGGTTCATGCTGGTAATGAGTAGTATCAAACTTGCTAAAAGCCGAATGAGCGAGTTTTGAAGCGCTAGCTTTGAGTAGAGTACAGGGAGCGTGGCCTGCAGATAGAGCATGATTAGTACTACTAGCGTCAGGCTGATAAGAAGCTGCACACGGAGCACGAGTAAGCTCGCTATCTTGCAACTGATCAGTTTGCAGGTGGTTTACTGTTGGGAAAACGAAATCAGACCCATTGGCTTCTGGCTGATGGAATTGACTATCCGCCGATGCTGCACGTTCCTGAAGTTTACTCTTCCAGCTGGACAATAAAACTTGGTCGAACTTACTTTCAGGAACAACATTCTTGTTTAAAGGAAATATCCCGGCTTTACAAAACCCTGCAGCACATACCTTGGGATCTACTTTAGACCATACTTCACCAATAATCTTGGAAAAATCATATTTCGGTAAAACTTTACCAATGTTTATTCGTTGCCACTTAACCAACTCCACATCCCATTTATCCTTAAACGATTTATTTACGGCTAGGTCAAGTGGTTGTAATACATCGCTCGTATGTGGTGGGATTTTGAGTATCGTTATATCATTATCTCGAGCTTTCTGTATGATATTTAACCCCACGTGGGTGGAATGACCGTCGTAAATTAAAAGAATGGGGCGTGTTTTTCCTACGAAGGGCAAAAAGACCTTCTCAAAATTTTTTTCGAAAACCGGAGCCTCCATCCAACCATTTTCGGTTGCAGCGTACACTGTGCCAGGATAATCTTCTTTTGATGTCCATGTATTCCATACATTTTTTCCTTTGTATACTATTAGCGGCGGGAGTTTTTCTCCAAAAGCATTGCACCCTAAAAGCACAGTCGTATTGTCTTTTCCAGAGGACGAAATTGTTCTAGTTGATGTAAAACCTCGAAGGCCAACCACTTTAGTTTTTGTTGGATCTTTACTAAAACTGGTTTCATCAACATTAAAGATCTGTCTCGGTTTATCACGTAAACCCAAATCATTTATTGTTTTCTCCAATAAATCGAAGTAGGGGTAGATTATTTCCGGACAGCAAGCTTTTTTGCGTGCATACTCGACTGGCTGGGGTTTTTTGACTGAAAGATTATGCCTCTTTTTAAATAAAAGAAACCAATCTTCCCCGGGTATTCCATTTTTAAATGGATTTTTTATTTGGTTTTGTGTCACATAATGTCCGACAGTTTCTAAAATCTCTTTTCGCGTCATACCAAATCCATATTTTTCCATTGTGTGGAGATTTTTTACCAACATTTCTTCGTCATCCCGGGACAAAACTGTATTTCTACCTAAACTGTTGGATTTAAAACCTTTTCGGTCATACACACGATTTACTATCGTCGGCCTAGGAATATTATATAATTTTGAGGCAGCGTATGCTGAAAGATTGCCACTTTTTACTGCTCTTACAGCATCCAATAGCTTTTCTTTGGTATATTTGGCCCCTCTATCCGTTTTTCTTACGTATGTCCGCGGCATATTTAATTTGTTCTGTAAGAGAAAGGTAAAATTAATTGTCCACGCATCGAGTGCATGACGTCACCGGCGGCAGAGGCCGATAATATGTTATAGTATGAAGTCACATACGCCATTGAAAATTAAATTAATTAATAAGATGCTTTATGACTTCAATAACCAATATTGTACGTAAAATGAATAAATAAGTCGTTGTAGCGGATTAAAACTTAAAACAACTAATACAAATTTAGAAAGTTTATTTTTCTTTAAAGGACGTCTAGAAAAAATATTATGGTACCTTGTTTTGCAGATATGCCGAAAAATATTTACACATTTCAAAATATCTAAGCTGATAGCCGAAAATTGGGTATTTTTTATAAAAAACAATTACATTCGAATATTTCGAAAACGGTTACATTTAGGATAGGGTGTTTCATAGTCAAATCAGTCAGAAACAATGTAAGCTACACGCCCATAACGGGAATAGGTTGACTTAACCTGTAACCCTGTATACGCATTAAAATATCTTTCAGTGAAAAAGTATAATAAATGACGCTTATGAACCAGCCCATGAGCCATGTCTTATACTTAACACAAAAAGAGAACTCGTACTTTTTCCAGAAAAGGTTCGTCATCCCTGGTACGGGGTAAGTGGAACATATGATCCTCTTACCCCGTATGTAGCCGTTTCTCTTACCCCAACAACGTTTTTAGAGGTTATGATTTTCATTGCAATGAATTTGTTACTAAATGTTGATTTTATCTTTAAACAATTATTTAAATCGATAACTTACCTTCTATTTGCAATATCTAACGCGATGAAGGATCTCCAACATTTAGTTGTCACTAACAATTGTAACTCAAATACACTGTCGAATTAAGTGTCTGGCGACCTGACAACTGTCAAATTTACTTTTTTAAATTACTCGACATTGAGACGTCTCAGCGACATCTCTTTTTATACGTCTGAACTAATTCGCTCGGTCTGTTTTACCGACACATCGACCATAGAGCTAAACTCTATAGTTTACTGGCTATGATTTCTAGTTTCTCTTCCCCCGGTGTTTCTCTTACCCCACCTGACCTTACTTTGCTTATTTCCACAATATTATGTCTTATGGCGTTCTGCTGTGGGGTTCAGTAGCCGACGTAGATTCAGTTTTAATTTTACTAAAAGAGGGTAATTCGCGCTATCTAGAAAATAGGGCCTCGCAAAAATAGGAAGCGAGTTTCGTAATATAATAAAAAAACTCGTCATCATCATCAGCCTATATTGTTCCCACTGCTGGGACACAGGCCTCCTCTCGGTGCGAGGGAGTGGGCCGTAATCTACCACGCTGGGCCAGTGCGGGTTGGTAGATGTCACATATCTTCGAATTTTTGGTTCTAGGATTACCGGTTAAAAATAATCGTAGTAAAAATGAAATTGTGATACCTTTTAGACTATGACTAGTAAGTCATTTCTTATAGACAATTTCCGCCGCTATAACAAGTTGGCAAAGTCAGTTACTGAAATTAGCTATGGAAAGTTCAAGTCACACATCATACGTGTATCAAAAAAACTATAATAAAAGATAAGACATTACGTTCAAGACAAAGAAGTTTGGCAATAATTCCTTCTGCACATGTGGCTTCCCAGTTTTAAATGCATTCAACAACATCATCAAATGAAAATAAAAAGGCTTTTACTGCCTTGATCCTGCTTTCCCACCTTGTGTCTGATGACTTTATGATGAGCATATTTTTTTTTGTGTTTTTTGCTCTCAGCGTTTGTTGGATCTTGAAAATAGCAAATATTTTTTCTGAATAAAACCAAAAAAGTGTTTGCTGCCGCGGAAAAATTACCTGCATCTACTTTTACCAACAGCAGATCCCAACTATGACACTCACGCAGGCACGGTGTAAAAATGTCCTAAGATTAATATTTAATATTCGAGTTAACTCCACTGTTTATGCCTATCATATTTGCACAAGTGTCGTATCCATCCCCATGACAGTTTTGAATATCTAGTCATTTTTTTTCTAATTCCTCTAGTATATTCAAAGCAAACAGAAAGGGAAATCTCTAGCGACCGAGCAAAGATTAATTCCGTGTCAATCACCGCAACGCCAGCAAATTTTGCCAGACTAGACTTTTTTATAGCGAATGTGGTGTGGTAGGTCAGTGTTGCCAGATATTTGCTAGCTGGTGTTTTTATTAATTATAGCTAGTTGATTAATTAAATCCATAGTTGCGTTCGCAGGCCTTCGGGGCGCGAGGCCCCATGGACCGCGAGGCCGTAGGCGGTCGACACGTCTCGTCCACGCCTTACTTACGCCGCCTCTGTTTTGTCGTATGTAATTTTGACGTTCGAGAAGTTATCCATAACCTAGTTTGATAAATGACTTTTGAATTTGATTGATTGAACAACCTTGATGTTGCGCCCCGGCTCAATGTTTCTAAAACTGTAGGTAGGTAGTGAAACCTATATGTATGTAGGTACCTAAGTAAATAATGTCCTGAAAGGGAGTAGAATACAGAATTTCGACGCACAGAATGTCGATAAATGCTAATCCGATGCTACAAAATTGATGTCCGTTTGCACTGCGCGGCCAACTCTTATTTGATGAAATTTTGCCAGGAATTCGTTTTAATGGGTTACAATACACACCTCTTTTCCTGAATTTGTTTAAAAAAAAAACTAAGACTCTGCGACCAAAAACAGATGGCCGTTAGAACCGCCACTTGCCGTAGTCATCGCCTGTGATTACACAGAAACTAAATAATGCAGATAGGCGAATGATACATCAAAAGAAAGGTCTTAGTTTGTTGTATTTGTTACAAAAATAAAAATCATCAAAATGTAAATATACAAAAAGTTATGCTATATTTCGTTTTCAGGTTAAGTGTAGGTAGGTATGCATCTCACCATAAATATCAAATTAATAGAGGCTAATGTGTATGGACAATTTGTTGCTAATTTGTTGCAGCAAATAAACAAGAAAAATACTAGAAAACAGGTTCAATATATTTTTTACAGTCCATTTTAGTTGGCCGCTCGGACGGCAATATGCCTAAAATGCCATGGCGTTTATTAGAGATGAGGCGTATATACTAGAACAGATCCAGGGAATAGGTATTTAACGAGACTAGGTTGCACCTATTCCAACTTTTAAAATACTTGATCCACCTAGTCTCACTGTACCTACGCAGTACACAGCACCCGCACCGCGGTCCGCGCGAATCGAAGTACCGACTACGCGGTGAAGCGAGATAGCAGCATAGTCATAGCTCATTCATGTTTGCCAAAATCATTCGTGTGTCAGTCACTTGAATTTGAACCATAATTCAATGGCATAAAAGTAACATGACACGCACTGTGTTGTGCTAGAATATATACTGTCCTTTTTTAACTACACTATTCCGCAGTCCTTCCATTCTTGTCTGTCGGACTAGTCTCGAGACTCGATACTAGTCCGGAATAGGCGGATTTTATAGAATAGGTACTTTGACAATACTCGATGCTAATGAAGACTATGATGATGCAGTCTAGTATCAAGTACGGACTCATGCGAATGTGATCTCGCTTGACTCGACGACGTCGCAAACACGTACTATCGGACTTATTTAGTGATCGGTTTTCGTAACGAAATTTTGATAAATCATTAAGAACTTAGATCTATTTGTTATGTGACATTAATTAATATGTTTATTGAAACCCGAAGATACCACAGTATTCCTAGGCATAACTCTGGATAGCACGCTTCAGTGGGGCCCTCATGTAGAAAAATTGTCAAAAAAGCTTAGCTCTGCAGCATACGCGGTTAGAAAAATTCGTGATTTAACTGATTTAGAGACAGCTCGTTTAGTTTATTTTAGTTATTTTCACAGTGTGATGTCGTACGGTATTCTATTGTGGGGAAATGCCGCCGACATTCAGACAATTTTTGTTTTACAAAAAAGGGCAATTCGTTCAATTTATAAATTAAGTCCCAGACACTCCCTCAGAGATAAATTTAAAGAGATTAATATAATGACTGTGCCTTCTCAGTATATTTATGAAAATCTTTTGTATGCACATAAAAATATTAATCTCTTTAAAAGATACAGTGATATCCATAATGTTAATACTAGAAACAAAAACAAATTTGTTATTCCTACAACCAGGCTCAAGAAAATAGGTGGCTCCTTTAGATGCCAATGTATACGTTTTTATAATAAACTTCCCAGCCTCATTCAAGAACTAAGCTTAAATAAATTCAAATCTTTTATAAAGCGGAAACTATGTCAAAAAGCCTATTATACTGTCAAAGACTATATTGAGGATAAAACTGCTTGGGATTGAGCTGCTCCAATAACTGCACTGAATGTTGATTTTATATATTATTTTGCTACTTTATTCTGATTTTATTTTGATATTTTTTTATTTTATATTTTTTTTTCTTTTTTACAGCCACATGTATATTTACTATATGTACTTATTGTTTTAACTACTGTGAATTTGATGACTATGTGGGTCATTATTTTACTTTCGATTTTGGTCTGGCAGTTTGAGTAATTTGTGCGGCCTACCCAAATGTCCTTTCTTTGGTATTGTTCGTCGAATCGTTGGGCTCCTTAAGTTCCGAGTTGAGCTGCACGATTATTGACAAATGCGTGCACTGACTGGACAGGTCCACTCAAATCTGTGTGGTTATTTCCTCTAAAGACCATTTCAGACAGCGACTAACATGGTCATCAAGTGATTAGACCGAGATCCTTTCCGGATTTTTCATATACACATTGACATTGATAAATTCTATTTATACAATGACATGAATATTTACTTTTATCATATTGTTTAATCATTGTGAATGTGAAGACTGTGTGGGTATGTTTCTTCTTTTATTTTATCTTTCTTTACTTGTCAAGTATGTTGTAATTATGATCTGGCAGGTTGAGTAATTTTTGCGGCCTACCCAAATGTCCTTTCTTTGGTATTGTTCGTCGGATCGTTGAGCTTCTCAAGTTCTGAGTTGAGCCGCACGATTGGTGACAAATGCGTGCACTGACTGGACAGGTCCACTCAATCTGTTTGGTTCTTTCCTCTAAAGACCATTTCAGACAGCTACCTACATAGTTTTCACATAATGTTACCAATATTATGTCTGGACTTTAAAAGAGACTGTGACCTCTGAGTTTGTTTCGGCCTTTCTTCTCAGAGTAGTCAGATAGGAAACGCCGACCTCATCTAGCTCAAAAAAATATTATTGACTTGTAAAAGTGTTTGTACAAACCTACTTACAGAAATAAAATCATTTATCATTTATCATTTATTGTTTTAAAAAATGGCTCCCAAAAAAAAGAAGTGTCGCTTGTGATCATTTTACGGACAAAGGCCAACATGTATTAATTATACGTTGATAGTCTTAAGCCTGCGTAAATTATGAAGGTACAATTTATTATTGCTGACGTACGTATCTACACGTATCGGTGTTACGCAAAGACTAAGCATCTATAAAGTATGCGTATTTCATGGATTAGGTGGAATAGGTATTTGGATCTAGTATTTGTACGGACTTGGAATAGGTGCACCTAGTACAAAATTTACCTAGTACGACCCATCTCTAGCGTTTATTTCGTTATTAATAGTAGGTTCAAGCTTAGTTCTAGTACCAATCGACAGGTATCGTAACTTAGTTTGGATAAATGTGGCGAATATAACTACAGACTTTATATTTTAGTAGATATTCACTAAACTATAGTAGTATGAAACTGTATTACAGTGACCATAAATTTTCAGAATAAAGTGAGACTGAATCGCCATTATTGGAATGTTCGGTTGTCATATCTTTTTTTGTAAATCAGCATACAGACAAAAATCAAGTAATATAAGTCAACAAAATAAATACATTTTTTTATAAACTACCATAAATAACATTTATAAATTAACTGAAACTAGTATAAGACACAGAACGTAAACACATTTTCTTACAGGTACTTATTTCAATTTTAAAAATAAAGTAATTTTATTTACGCCACATTTATCCAAACAATGTTACGTTACCTGTCGATACTAGAACTAAGCTTGAACCTACTTTTGATAACGAAATAAACTACATTGTAATTTAGGCATATTGCCGTCCGAGCAGCCAAATAAAATCGACCCTAAAACAATTATTGAACCTATTTTCTAGTATTTTTCTTGTTTATTTGCTGCAACAAATTAGCAACTTATTGTCCATACACATTAGCCTTGTTACTGCAAAAAACTTCAAAACATCAAAGTTAATTAAAATCTAAACAACGCCGGACTAGGCCCCTGACTAAAAAGATTTATAGAAAGAAAAGGTAAATTCTAAACTGTAGAACTGAAATAACAAAAACTTTTTTCGAAAATAAAGACTGTAATTGCAATGTAGCGCACTCAGTTTTACTCACTGAACTACCGATTAGTATTAACATTAAAGATTTTTTCTTAGTGCTATAGAATTTATACCAGGCACAAAAATAGATCACCGTGTCATTTTTAAAATAAATTTACTATATTATTAAAATTATTTTAAAATTGAAATATGTAGCTGTACGAAAATGTGTCTACATTCTGTGTCTTATACTACTTTCAGTTAATTTATAATAAATATTATGGTAGTTTATATAAAATGTAATTTATAATAAATGTTATGGTAGTTTAAATATAATTTGTTGACTTATATAACTTGACTCTTGCCTGTAAGCTGATTTTGAATAAATTTTAATCGGTTTGTGAATTTGGCTTTTATAAAGTATGCTATAGGATGTCTTAAAGAGTTTCACCCTAAAAAAATAAGATATGATAAAATCGTCTGTAAAAAATATAGTGTGCGTTACGATTGCTCCGCCAGATTATCCAAATAGATTTTTTTTAACGAAAACTTTTGTCGAAATTTGTCAAAATCGAATGGCACAAACCAAAAATTTGTCAAAGTAGAAATAAAGAAGTTATAAGGGTTTTAAGTTGGCCGCGCGAACGTAACGTGGAGGATTGCGCGGCCATGGAGGTCTCAGCAACTACTTGGGCTAGAGATCTAATTCTTTTTGTCAATTGAAGACTGAATTTGTCAAAAATTGTCGAAAAAAGAATTAAAGGCTCGAGACCTATATTTTACGAAATATTCACCTTGGAAGTTATGGCCGCGCAATCGTGCACTTGTCGTTTCTTTGTTGTTGATTATTTCTTTAATCTTAAGACTTTATGCCGTAAAACTGTTACAAGAAGAATGCTCTTAATTTGTCGAAACTAACTAAAGCAATAAATAATACTAAAGTTTAGTTAAACAGAAGACATCAGTCCAAAACAAAAAGTCGTGGCCGCGCAATCGTGACGCTACTTTGAACGCTGATATCTCATTACCTATAATTGCTAGGAGTTCGGTGTGAACATCCATTTATACGGCATATTACCCTCATTAGAATGACATATCGTTTTACCCTTTTTTTTTTCAGGATGGGAAATCATCAAATGACTTCTCCCGCTCTGGGCGGAGCGGGAGGGCGTGTCAGACTTTTACTGACTAAAACCCACCCGTGTTCCATCAGTTGCCCATGTGCCAGGGTCACGGTATCTCTTTCGAACAATCACGCGACCCCGGCAGGCATCGGTCCTAGTAGACCCCTACACTGCATCGTTTTACCCTCAGACCAGTTTCCAACGAGAGTAATCTTAAAAATTATTTCATCTCGTACAATGTTCGAGTAGGGTAACCATAATTTCGATTTCATTTGGGAATACCTCTAGTATTTATTGACAAAAAGAATTAGATCTCTAGCCCAAGTAGTTGCTGAGATCTCCATGGCCGCGCAATCCTCCACGTTACGTTCGCGCCAACTTAAAACCCTTATAACTTCTTTATTTCTACTTTGACAAATTTTTGGTTTGTGCCATTCGATTTTGACAAATATCGACAAAAGTTTTGGCTAAAAAAAATCTATTTGGATAATCTGGCGGAGCAATCGTAACGCACACAAAAATAATTATATTGAACCTGTTTTCTAGTATTTTTCTTGTTTATTTACTGCAACAAATTAGCAACTAATTGTCCATACACATTAGCCTCTTTTAATTTGATATTTATGGTGAGATACGTACCTACACTTAACCTGAAAACTAAATATAGCATAACTTTTTGTATATTTACGTTTTGATGATTTTTATTTTTGTAACAAATACAACACAAATTAAGACCTTTCTTTTGAAGTATCATTCGCATATCTGCATTATTTAGTTTCTGTGTAATCACAAGCAATGACTACGACAAGTGGCGGTTCTAGCCGCCAACTGTTTTTGGTCGTAGCGTCTTAGTTTTTTTTTTAACAAATTCAGGAAAAGAGGTGTGAAATGTAACAAATTACAACTAATTCCTGGCGAAATTTCATCAAATTTTAAGAGTTGGCCGCGCGGTGGATACGGACATCAAAATTGTCGAACCAAATGAGCGTGTCACAGCATGACACAAATGAGCGTAGCCGTTCGGCGGATTTAAAACAAATATCTTTATTTTGCTTATCAAAAAAGTTTTTGTTGCCGACTTCAGGTGTTGTGATACATTTTAATAATAGCAAGGACTATTTAGGGCCAGTATTTCCAATCGCCAGTTAACTTTTACCCGACAAAAGCTTTTTGTTTGGACAATTTTCCAAGAAAAAGTTATCTAATTATTGAAAAATGGGCCCCTAAACAACATAAATAAAACTCAACATTTTTTAAATAATTTTATTATTTACTAAAAAGCAATAAATATATCGAACATAGACTTTATCAATAAATTAATAAAATTTATGTTAACTTTACACATAATCTTCATATTTGGCATCACAGTACTTTCGAAATGTTATGTAGGTATGCAGTAACACACATAAATATTTATTAGTTTTTGAATCCATTGGACGTAAGACAATTGAAAAATTATTCATTGATTGATAATTTGACTTAAATCCGGTGGACGAAGTTAGATTTCAGTCCAAAGATGTGTATTTCTTTCATTGGAGCAAATAATACACCTTACATCGGGCAAAACTCTAGTTAGGTACAGTGCTTAGTTCATAAAACTAACAATTATTTACATACCTACGTCAATCGAAGACAATAAGACAACTCTTTACCATTTCAAAAAGTTAAACTACACATAGATAAAATTTCAAACGATTAATAACATACACAAATGTATATAAAATGCAAGTAACATTAATAAATTGAATTCATACAAAACATTTAATTTATTATTATTTTGAAATATTTATTTCGAAGCCATGTACACACGGGTCATGTAGGAAGCAGACCATGATAAAATTTTCGAAGTTTTCGAACTTTAAAAAAAGGCTTTTCGATATTTGGAAACTTACTTTGACATATTAAATATATCTAAACATAAATAAAACAATTTGTATATTTATTAAATTCTAGTTTCATTATTGTTTTTTCTTGAATGAATTCTGAATTCTATTCTCTATTGTCGCACGCATGAACGTGCATGTGTACATAGCACAATACCTAAAATTATTAAAGGTAATTTATCTATGATTGTTACACTATAAAATGGTAAAACTTACATAAACGGTGCAAGTAATATCGTAGTGAAGTATGACAAAAAATGGAAAATGTATCGATAATTTCACTTCAACATCGTCAGAATCAGCACCACTATTACATCGATACTATTTCATCGTAGGGAACCAATATAAGCTTTGTAAATACAGTTTATTTAGGAAGAGACGTACCAATCTGGGTCTTGAAGCACAGATTAGCCTTTTTGCTTACATCTTTAAACACTTTTGTGACATTGGATAAACTTGCAAGTTTCTCGCGAATTATTCATCTTTTATTGTCTTGAAACAATTTCAAGATACATATTTTAAGATTGAAAATATTTCCGATTTATTACCATACACAGAGAAATCTCAATCTCACGCCATTTATAATAGCTGCTGAAGAATCTAGCTTCACATTCATGAATTATTTCTGTTTCTCAGCACTAGTAGTGCACTCTAGCGGTGGGCAATGACATTGTACTTAAACATTTAAATATCCGTGGCCACCTTTATAAAAGCACCTCTAGACTGTAGCTGTAATCCTAACATTTATTTAGAAATACAATCTGAACCTAACTCAATATAGGCTTTTATATATTTTAAACAAATATTTCACGCTTTTTAAACACTCAGAATCCCGACATTCTTCAACCACACACTAGGTTAGCTACCTAAATATTCATTACTCTAAAATCTGATTTTAAGAAGTTATATGTTACCTATAGCCTCTTACATCAATGCTATAAGCAAAGTAATGTAAAATGGAACACATTTTCTGGAATTCTTTAGCCTAACTATTGAACAGTAAGAGGCTCGATACGGCGTACAATAATCGTTAAGACTTACTAGATATCTTCTAGATAATTTAAGGTATTTATGAGACACAGAAGAACAATTTTCTAAGTCCATTGCTTAAGGAATTGACACTTATTCTTTAACTCCTAACATCGATGTTTTAAAAGCAATGGAATGGCAATATATTCTGTTACAGTCAGCATGATTTTAGCATAAATCTGACAAATGCCCCTTATATCGAGATCTACAGCGATAATTTTTAATTTCGTCAACATTATTTGATGGTTTCGTTACAGAGCGTTCAACTGGATTTTCTACCATTTTAGATTAACGTCATAGAATAATAAATGTACAGAAGGCGCACTCCTCCAATAAAAAAACTTATAGCGGCAAGTTACAGCGTTCTAGAGTATATAAACACTGAATTGGCAGGTCTTGTTTAGGTTTTAAATGTTTCTTTTTTAGATAAAAGTGTTTCTTCTGTAGTTATATACTTTATGTTAATGCTATGTACGAGTATAAGGTGTTAATGAAGCGGTGCGATGCTTCATCGAGGTTTTTCTTCATTGATTGCGCCGAAGTTTTGCGAAGAAGCTGTAACATTTAAACAAGATTTATAGTAATTATCAAGCTATCATAGTATAAAGATGTTTCACAAGCTCTTTTCGTTACTAGAAATACTTAAAATGGTGTGTAATGTAAATAACTCTTTTATAAAATTTAAGTCCACGCTGGTAAGGTTTAAGGTTGGATAGAAAATTGTCCTGATGGAATACAAGTTTTAACTTCTTCATTGATTACTTTGATTGTTGCAAGCGCTCCCATCCCGTCCGTCGTTTTTGGAAGTATTTAAAGTGTCGATAACTGATTTGAAATATCGCGAAATGAATCTAGCTGTGAGGCTACAAGAGCTTGTGAAACCAGCAACGTAAAATAAAATAATTGTAGCGAACGTAACTTACCAAAGTAGCTGTGCAGTGCAACATAAACGATGAGTTATGAATGGATATACATGTGGGTAGTGGGTCTGTACATAATGGCCTTTTCTGGCAGGATACATATGCCCATGAACTTTTTATATATAATACATAAACAATGACACAGAGAATACATGGAAAGCAACACATACGTTTAAGTCAGTATGTATGACATTCTATTTGTTACATACTCCGTGGTCAAAGTAACAAGTTTTTTTTTTGTAATGGGTGTTGAACATGGTCCACTATAGGCGATAATGTACAGCCATATGGGTGCCTTTGGTGCTTGTTGTGTTCACAGTGGGTTGCAAACCAATGAGACAGTAACTACTGATGCTGTTTAGATCAATATACAAAGGGGATTCTGAAGTGCTATTATTACAACAAAGGGAGAAATATGGTATGCAGTCAATTGTTTGTACAGTCAGTAACCTGAATTACCTGACCCCTTCTACACAGAAGAAGACACGAAGAGGGGTCAAGTTATACAGGTCACTGACTGTACATGTCTTCATTTATAGAACAAAAAATATCGGTCGTTTTTTTTAAGGCTATGTTCACACCAAAACGTTTAGTCGGCCATCGATTATATATTTTGGTGTAAACGCGGCTGAAATCAATTTTTCCCTAATTGATAGTCTTCAAAGCGAGTCGGCAACTTATATGGTACATAAGCAAATAAAAAGACTACAAATTGTTCGAGAATGATCTCATATAATATCTTATACATGTATAACAACTTACAGAGACGCATCACAAGCAACAAGCTATATGATATATGTTATAACTCCCGTCCTTACCTCTACTCAGCGGGACGATATTCAGAACTTGACTATTTATATAGCAACTGATTTTTATGTAGAATTCTGACTTTATATTATTTTAGAACGATATAACATTTTATAATAACTAAAATGTCATTTTGTGACACGGACAGGGCAGTAAGCACTAAACTTGAATGATGAAAAATATAACTAAGCATAGTGCTTAAGCCGTTGGCGGATTTGACAAAATAATAACTAGCAGATCTATTCAGGTTCAATACTACAGCGTAATATTTTATTTTCTAAATAAAAAAGCGTGTAAAACATGCTCATTTGTACCTATGTGTCGACTGTACAAAAGCAGTGTAAACTCTACAAATAAAACACAATTAAAATAAAATAAATTATGCAACACGAAACACTGATACTTGTCTACCATCTATGTTATAAATACTTCAACATTTATAATAAAATGCAAGATGTCACATAAAAAAAAGTAACAATTATTTCCATGTTGCAACAAAATTAAATTAAAACGAAACAGATCTGTAGACAATTCGTTAAATAAATTCATTAGAAATAATCATTTAATAAAATATATTGATTTAGGCAAGACATGATTCAGTTTACATTAATTATTCTTTTATAAATTGTTAAACATTTTATAAATCTCGATTCTAATATAAATAGTAATCATTCTCAGAAGTTAATTCGTAAAGTAACATCAAATAAAAAAGTGATTTCTTTGAAATCGTGATTGTTAGTCAAAAGTGTAAAATATTAAAATTTGACGAAATACTAAGTTGTACTCTACGGTACGTTGAGACACAAATAGAATTACAATCTCTTAAAACATTATAATCGAATGAAATCGATGGAACATTGTTCTTAAATGTACAGTGCTAAGCGACGAGGCGACCGTTTCGTTTGAACACCGTTATAGCACATTTGTGTATATCTGTACAGATTCGAATAGTTTTATATTGATTAAAGATTAAAATTGCTAATAAATAAATAAGAGATCAATGAATGTGTGTGTCGGTTGTGTGAAACGGCCGCAAGTCTAGGCGTAATCGCAATAAATAATAAAATAAAATTAAACAACTATATCATACATTCGTGAAGTTCGCCGTTCGTTCGCCGATTATTTCTTCCTCTTTAACTTCGGTATTCTGTAATGCGTGCATGTGAGTTAAGAGCAGGCACATGTGTCATGTGGATTACATTTAGATGAAAACTGTGAAACTATAGCGTCTAGACAACCCAATAACCCTTAAAATTAAATCCCATAGCCAATCATTTACAAAGTTTACAGTGAATCTTACTTGATAAGTATATTATTAAAAATATATTATCATAACAGTGTACTTATAGTACACCCACATTTCGCTAGTTATAAATATACTTAACTGGCGAAATGTGGGTGAATTTTGGGGGAGCCCATTCGACATCAACCGGGCACTCAGAACTGCTACTGAGCAAATCATGATGAAAAACCCAATAACACTTTGCCCGACCCGGGAATCGAATCCAGGACCTCATGCTCAGCAGTAGCGCTTGCGACTATTAGACTAACGAAGCAGTCATTTCTAGCCAATCCCATTGTTAAACATTGTATACCAAGTCAGCTAGGAACTTTTCAGATCATTGGTGATTATCCAATGACTCAAAAGTACCAATATCACTACAAAGTAACACTTGTATGTGAGTGAGTGTACTTGATACTTAATTACAATAAAATCTATATATCTCACGTTTCACAGTCTTATTCAACAAATGAGAAAATGCAGTGGATATATATATTCCTCATATTATATACGACAAAATGCCATTGTGGGATTATCTATTTACCGTGGATTAGTCAAGTGGTTGTAGGCGTGCTATTATTTACATTTTAAATAGTTTTTATGGCATGTGTATCTAGGGAACTACGTAATGTATTAAAAGGTATTCTTACCCGGAACTCTTCTTGTGGGGAGAGGGAGAAGACTGTGACTTTTCCGACTCCAGTAACTTGGTGCTCGAATCCTTCATAAAACCTGAAAAATAATTGGTATTGTTTTTGTTTATAGAATAGTTGTGCATAATACTGTAATGCCTGTGTGGCGGCATCTATATAGTCACTCGTGAACTAAGCTTGACACTGGCGTCACGCAAAATCCTGTATCGCGCAAGTAATGTTTACCAAGCAACTAGTACCAACCCGGTCTGAGAATCCTCTCTTTTTTATGGAGGATGAGTGCACTTTACACCTTGTTCCTCATGCCTTTATGACTGCATAACAAGTAAATGTTTACTTTGTGGTCGCCTTACGTAAAAAATATAAAAATCTTTATTACTAAAATAAGAGGTACAGTAAATCTCCTTAAAAACAGATTTGCTCTTCTGTTGTTTGCACTTAAGTGTCAAAGGAGTTCTTTGGCATTCGTACTAGGATGGCCCTGTATCACGAATCGGTGTAGCCATCACCTTCCTCCGGACCAACTAGGATAGTTCCTAATCTACACTTCCACACTAATATTATAACACACTAATATTATAAATGCAAAAGTAACTCTGTCTGTCTGTCTCGCTTTCCTGCTAAAACTACTGAACCGATTTAAATGAAATTTGGTACACAGATAGTTTAGAGCCTGAGAAAGGATATAGGCTACTTTTTATCCGGGTAGTATGTTCCCGCGGGATAGTTTGACCTCCACGAGGGCGAAGCCGCTCGCAAAAGCTAGTACTATATAATATTGTTTTGCAAAAGTGATGTACAAAAAATAACAATAAACTTATTTAAATTTGTATGTGTGTGTATATTATGCATACGGGTGTGTGTGTCTGTGTGTTTATGTGTTGTGTGGCAGTGTGTGTCCAAAAGGGCAGAAGGTATGCGTTGGTGAGAGAGTTAGCTAACCCACTAACTTAGAGTAATAATGCATAGAGAGATAGCTTCATTCAAAATTCCGTTTAAAATTGAAGCAACAACACAATCAATGTGTGCATAAGCGGCACGTAAAAACATTCACCGACACACACAGAAGCAAACTAGTAATGTTGCAAGTAATTGACATTTTCCCCAAATAGTGTGAAAAATAGAACTGTTTCAGGATTCGTGAGTAGAAAAACTATTAAATAAAACATGAAATTAAAAATATTTATTATATACCAAGATCGATTACTTAAACTACCTTACTTAATAACCCTGAATTTGCAACTGTTTTCTAAACAACTGCCGCTTTGATGACGCTATTCGCGAAATATTATCTTTTTTGTATTCATAAAAGAATCGAATTCTTTGGTAACAAGAATTTAGGTAGAATATAGAATATAGGTAAATTCTTAGGTTGGCAAGCGGGACCCTCAATACTATTAGGCTAATAAAAATACCTACTTAAATGTGATTTTGCAATAAAATTGGCAGTACATAGTTATAACAACAAAAAATGGGGTAAAATGTTTTTCTTTGCCTAGCAACACTTTTATTGTAATGGCGTCTGTCAAATTTACGATTTATTTATTTTGTTTCGATGAATGTTTTAATCAAAAATATATGATGTTAGGCAATAGTTACCCGTGAAATGGGATCTTTAAATGTGTTCCGTGGTTATGTGATGAGTTGTGACACCCTTTCACTACACAGTACGTCATTTTTTTGTGAAATTGCGGGAGCTCTTTACAATAGCGCTTGGTATTTTGTACTAACGGTCCGAAAGTCGTACTTAGCCTTAAAAGGCTACCTTGAAATGGCTTCACTTTTCGTGCAACTACTGCGGTTCTATGCGTTATTATTCTAAACCCACTAATTGAATGAGTTTCTCAGAGTCATGATAAGTGAGACCTATCAGCCAGTCCTTTACTGCGTTTTTGCATTGCACGTAAGATTACAGTTTGTTTGAATTTACTATACAACATTTAAAAAAAAAAAATATTAAGTGCCACTGGAATTAGAAGATAGAAGGAAACAACTCGTATCTGCGAATCAGAGTTCATTCTGAAATAAATAATTTAAAACTTTAAATTAAACTGTACCTTTGCCTGAAGAACCGAAGACGGAACTGCCCAAATTATTCAAACTGCTGGTGAAGGTGTCCGCTTCCCTCGCCACAGTGTCCGCAGCCGCGTGTCCTGCACCCCGCGCTCCCTCCGCGACCTCCCCGAGCCTGCTTCCCACCGTCTCGACCCCCTCTTGACCCGCCGCCTTCACCTCCTCTAACTTATTATCAGCAGACACTTGGAACCCTTCGAAATAACCCTTCGCATCTCCGAACAATTGCTTCGAACTTTCTTCAACATTCTGTTGCGTATCTGACAGAACCATCTTAGCTGAATCATCAAGACTGTCGAAGGTATTTCCTGCTGAACTTTGGAAGGAATGAAGAGTATCTTCCGCAGAACTGCCCAAACTGTTCACGTCATCCCTCATAGACGCGAACGTGTCCCTGGTCGAGCTCTGCATCTCATCCCACTTGTCCTTGGCATCGCTCACTTTATCCTTCGCCGAACTTTCGACCTTATCGAAAGTACTCAAGGTTGAGTCTTGTGCGTGATCGAACGCCTGTTTTGACGACCTTTGTAGGTCGTTTGCTTTGTCAGTAGCCGATTGCTGAAGGTATTCGAATTCTTCTTTCCCTGAATCTTTGATGTCATCAAATTTGTTGTTTAGACTAGTTTGAATTTTTCCTTTTTTGTTTGATGCTGCGTTGATTGCGTCTTCTGCAGATTTGCTGATTTGATCGGTTGTTATTTCGGCTTCATGCCTTATCCTGTCTAGTTCACTTTCTGCGGCATCTTTCGTATCATGTATGGCTTCCATTCCAATATGTCCATATACGTCTGTTTTACTCTGTACTGCGCTACCGAAAACTAACTCGGTATCGTGTAGAACATTTCCTACTTCGTTGGCTTTACCATGAACTGCGTCTTTCAGGTCACTGGCTGTGCTTTCAACGGAGTCTTTGATTTCTGTTGCCTTTTCCGTAACTGTATCCTTACCTTCTTCGACCTTATCGTGGTGTCCAAAACTGAATGTATCGCTAATAGCGTGGCCTATTCCGCTAAACGTATCCGCGATAGCATGTCCGAATCCATGTGATTTCTCGTGAACTTCGTGACTTATTTCTCCAGCTTTATCGTGAACAGCGTCTTTAGCTTTTGAAGTTTTATCTTGGATGGCATGACCGGCATTGATTGCTTGGTCTTGAATATTGTGTCCTAATTCACTGGCGCTTTCTTTCGCTTTACTGGTCTTATCGTGGACAGTTTTGCCAACATTGTTTGCCGTGTCGTTAATGTTATTGCCTACATTGGATGCTGTTTCGTGAACTGCGCTTCCAAAACCGGTGAATTTGTCATGTATTGCGTTACCGAATTCGCTAGCTTTGTCCTTAGCTTCGCTAGCTTTTCCCTGAATTGATTGACCGACTTGGTTAGCACCATCTTGAACTGAATGACCAAACTCACTAGCTTTATCTTTCGCTTCGTTAGCTTTTCCTTGAATTGATTGACCGACTTGGTTAGCACCATCTTGAACTGAATGACCAAAGTCACTAGCTTTATCTTTCGCTTCGCTAGCTTTTCCTTGAATTGATTGACCGACTTGGTTAGCACCATCTTGAACTGAATGACCAAACTCACTAGCTTTATCTTTCGCTTCGGCTGTCTTATCTTGAATGGTTTGTCCGAATTCACTTGCCCTATCCTTAGCTTCTGAAGTTTTTTCCTGTAATGTTTGTCCGAATTTGTTTGCTTCGTCATTTATTGTTTGTCCTACTTCACTAGCTTTATTTTTAGCTTGATTTGATTTGTCTTGAATAGCATCTCCAAGTTTTGACGCTTCATCAGCTACTGAATCTTTGAATGTTACGGATTTATCATGGATGGCCTGTCCTATATCTGAAGCCGTATTTTGGATAGAATCTTTAACCTGTTTCGATTTTTCTGTAACAGCGTCTTTGGCTTGGCTTGTCTTATCTTGAATAGCTTGCCCAACTTCAGAAGCGGTGTCATGTACGGCATTACCAACTTCATTGGCTTTGTTTTTGATGGCGTCCTTAGTTTCGCTAGCCTTTTCTTGGGCAGCATCTGCGGTATCATCAACTGCATCTTTAACTTCGCTCACTGTGATTTCGACGGATGACTTGATTTCACCAGTTTTAGATTTAACCGCTTCTTTAACTTTAGCTGTTTTGTCTTGAATTGACTTTTCAATGTCATCCTTTTTGTCATGTATAGCCTTTTCTGCTTGCTTTTTCTTATCATCAACACTCTGTGCTAACTGTTCAGCTTCATCTTTAAGTTCATCTTGTTTCTTCGCCACAGCATCTTGGAGTTCATCTTTCTTAGCAGAAGCTTTGTCGACCGCTTGATTAGCGGCTTCCTTCCCTTCAGCGAGTTTGCTTTTTGCCTCATCTTCTAGTTTCTCTTTTTCTCCGAAAATGTTCTGTACTAGTCCCGTGAAGAAGTTCTTGCCTTCTTTGGCCTTCTTTTTAGCTTCTTTAGCCTCCTTTTTCAGTTCTTTCTTTGTCTTTTCCCTGGCACCTTCTAAAGAATCACCCATAGATTGAAGTTTCTCATTGGCTGTGGCCTTGGCATTGTCTAATGATTCTTTAGCTCCCGCTTTAGCATCTTGTGCCTTATTGCTGAGATTTGCTTTAGCCTCATGTACTGCTTCTGAGACAGCATTCGCGCCATCTTCAGCCTTTTGCTTAATGTTATTAGCAGTACTTTCAGCTGCATTTCCAACTTGGGTTACTTTCTCACTTCCTCTGAGTTTTAATTCTTCAGCTCTTTCCATGGCAGCGAAGTTAAGTGCCATCGCTTTGCTGTTGATGTCATCTTTGACTACTCCCGCTTTATGTACAAAGTTATCAACAACATCATTAGCTGAAGACTTAGCATCGTCCACTTCTGAGGAAACATTATTCTTCAAATTGTTAGCTTTATCATTAACATCATCTTTAAGTTTTTCCGCAGATTCTGAAATGTCATTTAACTTTTCACGGGCACCATCTTCAAATTCATGTACCTTATCTTGGGCACTAGATTTTGTCTTTTCGTAATCACCAATCAGATCATCGGCTACTGAGCCAGTCTTTAGTTTAATTTTATCCTTCTCGTCTTCAATAATACATAAGCCTTCTGACATATCTCCATGAACATTATCAGATATTTCATGGGCCGCAAAATGTACAGTTTCTATTCTATCAACTAAGTTAGAAGTTTCATCATGTCGGTGCTTTTGACCCTTCTTGTACTTCCCTTCACAGCATCCAACGTAGAATTGGAAGGGATCAGTTTTTTTATTACACACGGGTGTATCGACTGGTTGCATCATTTCATATTGCTCGTATAGGTTTTCTTCGACTGGTTTACGGTTTTCTTCGTCGACAACTAGTTTGGTTGTGTAAACTTGGTTGTTAGGATCCTCATCTTCTTTCAAATGGGGCTTAGTCTTAAGATCCTTGAACATGTCATCAACTTTGCCTAGCAAGTCTTCGTCGATGAGTCTAGGGGCGGGTTTAGGGGGCGATTTTTCTTTTTCTTTTGTATCCTTGGAATCTTTCTCTTTGGAATCTCTTTCTTTAGATTCTCTAGGTTTAGGCTGAGGTTTGGGAGAGGATTCCTTTTCGTCTTCCTTATCCTCACTATGTCCGAATACGTTCTTGACTTTATCTGCAAGACCTCCGAGGAAGCCTACTCCTCCTTCTGGCTTCTTCTTGCCTTTCTCGAGGGTGTTCATCGGAGTCTTGTCTTCGTCAGAATCGAAGGTCGCTTTGGTCTTGTTAGAGTCTACGTGGAGAGTGTCGCCGTTTACTGGAATAACAAGAATCAATTTTATATTTCACTATTAATTTGACATTGTTTGTAAGAGTAAATTATATTTATTTCAAGTTTACCTTGTGGTTTAGTATCTTTACTGTCTTCAGTTCCTTGTGTCGGGTATTTCACGTCACCATTTGTGATGATCTTGTCCTACAAATGAAAATATATTTTTTAACCTCATTTCAACTATTAGTCCATGTACAGAGGGACATAAAAAAATCACGGTGGGTTTTTCGCAAGCAAGGTCTTCGACGCATTGCTTAGCCTAAAATAAAGCGCTGAACGGTCACTTTGTATCGGTTGTCCGAATACAAAGAGTTTTTCACACCTTAATGTCAAGTACTGGAGAAAATGCGAAATTTTCATGATAGCCGTTATAATATGACGGAACCGCTTTCCTTAGAAACCAAAGTTTTACGGCTGTCGAAATACAGAGCGTTTTTTGACACCTTAATCATCTGCCCAGCCTTTTCCCAACTATGTTGAGGTCGGCTTCCAGTGTAACCGGATGCAGCTGAGTATTAGTATTTATTATTTTTTTGTCACCAGTACATAATATATCATCACACTTTTTCCCGAAGAGTTGGGCAGAGGTGTACCTATAGGTACGGCGAAAAATTAAACTATACATTTCCAGTATAAGCTAACTTCTCATTGTAAGGAAGTCTATATAATACGAGGTCTGTTACAACTGGACATTACAATATAAAGCGCACGTCGCTTCGTGAGATAAAAATAATATAGTCCATTCGTTGAAATATCAAAGATATAGTACTAATTATGTATGTACTTACATGTCCGTTAACCTGTCGGTCATGTGCGTATGGCAGGGAGGCAGGGCCGAGACTGTTGTTGTGGTCGCCGCCCCAGTGGAAGCTTAGCTCGTCCTTCAGCGCGTCGAAACCTACGGGGAACATTACCAATTAAGAAAATTTTAAGACGTCTGGTTGCTTTTTAATATGTGTTTTATCAAAGTTGTCATAAGGTAGACTTTTTGTCATTTTATGTGTAGAGGTACATTGTTAAAATGAGCTTACAATATGTCGAAGTTCTCAGAAGCGATTGCAATGAGCCTCATGGATAATGGCATATTTAACTAGATGAATTGAAACTTGGGTACATACTAGATTACTAATATCATTCTACTTTTTTTTTCTACCACACTTAAAACAAGATTGGTAAAGTCTAGCGCAGTATAAATACAAGTTGTTGTTTATTTATTTATTTATATATGCTTTATTGTACACCATAAAACAATTTCAACAAAGAACATGTAACAATAAAAACATACAATGGGCGGCCTTATAGCTTTCTGTGATCTCTTCCAGGCAACCTTGGAATGGACAGTGATTGCGTGGACATAAAAATGGGGTTGTCACTGGTGCAAATACAATTTACTTTAATAAATACATATAATAATCATATATATCCTGTATAATAGATACTTATATACATACATAAGTACTATACAACATTAATTTTTGTTTATGCGAAACCCGAAACACGGGTCTAGTATTTTTATGTAAAGAATCTATGAAAAAAATTTCAAAACTGTATCATTAATAATCACAAAGTTATAAGCTTGATAAGTTACCTGGTTGTCCACGCAAAAACATATGCAGATCACCACAAACAGCTAGTGTACGTACTATCTCCGTGTAATGGACGTTTGAATACGAGAAAGACATGATAATTTTAAAATCGAATCAAAACACTAAGGCCCGCGACTTGGAAGCGTAATTAAATATTTTTGGTACAAAATATAACATGGTGTAAAAATTATTGGAATCGATTCAGTTACTGATTCTGAACAAACTATATTCAGGTTTCGCATATACTAAAAATAATCTTGTATATATATATGTTGTTATCTATTTATTTCTACTAATAATAATGCTGAAGAGTTTGTTTGTTTGAACGCACTAATGTCCCGTCGGACTTGAAAAATCTTTTTGCATTTGATAGCCAAATTCTTGTTAAAATGTAAAAGTGTGTTAAAATGGCTACGTTATATCACGCTATGACCCTTAGGCACCGAGCAAAAACGCAACAAGTCGGAAAGAACGCTAACATAAAACGATGTAATAGCAGAACCAGGCGATGCGATGCGACGCGGTGGGTTGGGAGAGACGCTAGTAATATTACAATAGTGCTTACCAGACTGGTCCAAGTTAAGGTAGTCAACTTGACTCTTGCCGGCGCGTGGAGCGATGCGGTCAGGCAGTTCCACGTCCAGTACACACGCTGGAGTTTGGGACTGTTCGCCTTTGGGCACCTAAGATTTCAAGCAAATAAATAAACAACCGATCAACCATTTAAATAATTACTAATTCCGTTATTCTTTAAACAAGATAGTAAGAATATGTTTATATTCTTTGATTCCGTCATTACGTGTTTTATATTATACAGGCTGTCAGAGCCATCGACGCCCAAACTGTAACCATAAATTCAACACATGATACTAGACAGAGTAGAAATTTTTCGTCGGTTGTCAAAGAAAATATCAGCGGTTTCATACAAAAATACCCGGCAAAAATGGATGGAACGGATTTTTTTATCACCGCCCCTTGCGTTCAGATCAAGGTTCAAAATCATGAACTGAATCGTAACGGGGTGCGTCTGCCGGGGTCGCGTTGTTCGAAAGAGATACCGTGACCCTGGCACATGGGCAACTGATGGAACACGGGTGGATTTTAGTCAGTAAAAGTCTGACACGAAGAGCGGGAGAAGTCATTTGATGATTTCCCATCCAGGAAAAAAAAAAACGGGATGCGTCACGATGACCCTGTCACCACAGGGTGTATTGTTTCTACTTAAAGTTTGTATATGTCCTATATTTTTCATTGATGATTATTGCAAAGGCTAGAATAAAGTATAGAGTCTAAATTACAGAAGAAATGATAGGGTAATAATACCTAGAAGAAAAATGGTATATTCCTCAAAATTCTTACCTTAGGTTCATTCATGAAGTAGATCCTGCCAGACGGATTCTCCTCGTGATGCTTCACTCGAACTGTGAATTCAACTCGGTTGTCTTTGAAGGCCTGAAATAGATACCACACTTGTTTATTCGAACTTTTATTTCCAGTAGTTTTTTTTTAAGATATGTGACGGGACGAACTGTAAGCGACTTTATTTTACGCCCTCCGTTGTCTCTTTCAGTCAAATGGATGCTATCCCATTTTGGATAGACTAACAATTTCATATGCTGAATATGGATATCAAATTAAAAGTATTATTGATGACAATTTCTCTTGCTTAGTCCATGACAAAATTATAACAATCGCAGTCTGAACTGGCACTCTTCCTATTACACTTCACACACATATTGTTATCAATTAAAGCCGCTTCTCCTTTGTCTGTGTACCCGTGTGTTCTTTTGAACTACTTAACGGATTTTGATGCCGTTTTCAGCATCATATAGGGAAAATTGTCCAAGCGATGGTGAATTTCTTATTTTATCCTAATTTTATTTCACTCTATATTAATTTAAATACCTAGATTTTTATTTTTCATAAGTTTTGTTTTGCCCTTACAGGGTCCATATTTTGTACTTAGCTTTAAGCCTTTTGTAACATCTTTTCACAATATGGAATGCAATAAATAAATAAATAAAATGGCATAAAAATCTATAAACCAATTGGACTATTTATTCCGCAAAGTTCCTGTGTATAACACATTTATATTAACCTCTAAGTCCTTGAGATACCACATTTGGTATCGACACAATGGTTTTTTAATTGTGTCAGTAATTACAGTAATTGACTGGTTAAACTTACATTTAATTAAGAATACTGTAAAAATATATTGCAATGTTACCTCGAAAGTAAGCATGGGCTGGCTCCCGGACTTGGTGACCGGCACGAGGTTCCCGGAGAACTCCAAGTACACGTCCTTGCCGTCTAAGAACCGCACCGACGTCGAGTGTGCCACCTCTGTGTAGTGCTCCTGAAAATACAAGATATTGTTCAATGCATCGTTAAAATTGTGAAACAGTAGTTGCACAGATGTTGGGCCCAGTAGAATGGAGTATTAAAATGTTACAACGAAACATGTTATTAATAAGGCTGGTTTTTGAATAAGAAAGGTTCTCGAAAAACCTGTGTCAGTACAATAATATTAGTGAACAAAACATTGTCAATATTTAGTTGTCACAACATTTTTTCTGTGTATCAAGGTAAAAGGGACCTTGTTTAAAATGTGACATTGCTTAAAACACAAAAGAACATAGTTGCATAAATATCTTACGATGGTGCAAAAAAGTAGCTAAGTTTTATTTTCTCAATTTGATTATTACCATAATTTACTATCTACTTGATCAATTATTTACTTTTTGTTTTAAACATTTTAGATAATACTTTTATATAAGCACTTGAGTGTTATCCATAACTCAGGCAGAATACAACAATTGTTACCTACTTCTAGTTTAAAATCCGACTTTCTTAATATTTATGTAATCTTTTTTTCAATAAGGGGATGTCCATAATTCACGTGAGGCTCTAAAGGGGGGGGGGAGGGGTCCATAAAAAAATAACGAAACATCACCAAGGGGGAGGAGGGTTCAAAAATGCTACAGAAAACATCACGTGATTAATGAACGGCCCCTAAACAAAATGTTTATCAACTGGCAAAAAAGTAATAGTTTAGAAGAAGAAGTTAGTAACAAGAATGCTCTACACTAAGTACTTAGTGCTAAGTTCAAAGCTTTGTTCTGGACTTTCCTTGAAGTAAAAGAAAATCATAACAAATTACATTAGATTAGATTCATTTATTATGCCTGAAATATGGTATTTTACAGATTTTATAAAACACTCTCACAAATGAAAGTTGATTTATTCTAAGTCCACTTAGTGGACTAGCGTGTCACATCGGTTGGTACGACTATTGCAGAGCAACAAAAAATTGTAACAAGAGCAGCAGACTGTTATGTTATATCTAATATATAAAATTCTCGTGTCGCAGTGTTTGTTACCAAACTCCTCCGAAACGGCTGGACCGATTTTTATGAAATTTTGTGTGGATATCGGGTAGGTCTGAGAATCGGCCAACATCTATTTTTCATACCCCTAAATGATAAGGGTGACCCCATCCCTAATTTTTTTGTTTTTGACAATTTTTTTAAACTTTTATTTTATTACTAGCTTTTGCCAGCGGCTTCGCCCGCGTGGACGTCAGAAATTATCCCACGGGAACATACTACCGGGATAAGTAGTCTATGTCCTTTCTCAGGCTCTAAACTATCTGTGTACCAAATTTCATTTAAATCGGTTCAGTAGTTTTAGCAGGAAAGCGAGACAGACAGACAGACAGACAGACCGACAGACAGACAGAGTTACTTTTGCATTTATAATATTAGTATGGATGACTTCGCATTGAAAAATACATACAACTCTAAATTTTTACTCTTTTTCTAGTTATCTTATAAATGTGTAAGTTTGGATGTTTGTTACTCAGTCCCGCAAATACGGCTGAAAGGTTTTAGATAAAGTTTGGCGGACTATAGTTTAGTTTAGTTTCAGCTTGAGTTTAGTTTTCAGTGTTTTGTTGGTGGTATATTGGCGTGTGCTAGCTGACATATGTGAATAATGTATGTTTTGTTTTATAATATTAATTACTTACACAATATTGTATAGAATCAAGTTCTTCTAACTTAACAGACAGCTGTGCTGCTGGGGAGTTTGTTCCGCCACTTCTTCTTCCCAGCTAAAGCACTAGGAAGTGTCGAAGGGCGGGCGTTTTGGGGGGACTGTCTTGTGTAACTTTGACGTTCAAAAAGTGCTGAATCTCAGCCTAGTTTGAATAAATGACTTTTGATTTTGATTTTGATTTTATAGTTTGTGACCTGAATTAACACATGGGATAGTATTTATCCCAGTAGTACGTCGCTGTAGGATAATTTCCTAGATCCATATGGGCAAAAACCGCTGGTAAAAGCTAGTGAAGAAAAAAAAAACTATCTATTTAAATATTACCTGTTGCAGTAGCGTTTCGTAGGCGTATCTGTCGGTGATGTACATGACGAGCAGACGGCCCTCCAGTGCATCCAGGCGCTTGCCCAGCACTACGATGCGGACTTCGAACGGTACTAACAGCATTTCTCTGTTAAACAAAGGTAATATAAATAAACATTTATCTTCAGGTGATCAGGAGATGTGAACAACACCAAAAATCAAATTTTCTTCATTTATATTTGCTCCATGCAGGCCAATGTCAGGCTCTATGTTGAACAAAATATGATTCGCGACCGTAAAACGTTTTTGATTTTAGTTTTTTTTTTTTTAAATAGAGACTCAATGGGATTATATGAATTAAGAGTATTGTACTAATGATTATAATTTTGTAAAACCATATGTTACCCAAATCATATTTAAATCAACATATATACAACTAAAACTGACCTGCAAATTGTAGAAAACAAAAACTGAAGATATTTTAAACTCGCGGGCTACTTTAGCGCAAGCTTAAATAATGTCGAATGCACTGAACTTCAAACTACTTCAAAAAAGAAGTAGGTTATCGCTTTCTTTTTGAGTCTAAAATGTGACGTTTACCTGTATAATTCCGTCGCCAGTTTGGTGGCATCGCTGACATTTTGACAGTTCATCATCCAGAATCTAAAACAAAAACGTACGTTAAGCTTTATAGAGACGCAATTGCATAATGTAATTTTGATTTTGTTTCTACCAAATGACGTTACACAGATACAAAAATATTAACATATGGTGTTCCTTGTGATATCCATAATTCTAGGATATTATTTTTTACGTTTTAATTTTTCATACAAAATAATTGAACGTCAACATTATTTATGTAAAACACCTATACGTGAAATATGATAAGGATTTTCCTAGCTTTAAATTTGAATAACTGGTTTGAATGCATTTTGGTAAAAAAATCGTACTTATTAATGAAACTAACACCTGTATTCCAGAAAATGAAAACCCATTACATAATTTAAAAAAAAAACCAAAACTTAATTTAAAAAAAAACCTGTGCCAGTTGATTCATTGACATCATCTCATTAATACCCTAGAGTTATGAGTTATCAACAAATGATAAATGATTTTATCTCGGTAAGTAGATTTGTACAGACATTTACACGTCAATCATATTTTTGAAACTAGATGAGGTCGGCGTTTACGATCTGACTACTCTGAGAAGAAAGGCCGAAACAAACTGTAATAGGAACACCTAGTATAATATGTCCAATTGACAAGGACTCGCTCGTAACACAGGTATCACTTAGCTCAGGAGTCAGGGCTTCAATTGAATTTGTTACACCTTCTCTATCCTCGTAAGGCCCAACCTTTTAGGTCGATATAACTTACGACCCAATGTACCAAACAAAAGTGCAAGAAGTTGCGGCCCGGAACTTCGATCTAGTAAAAATAAGCTCTAGACTTCATTATTTTAGGGAGTATTTCCCCGGGGGTATTTAATATTTATAAGATGTATTCAAGTTTATTAAATGTTTGATGACAGATTTAAATTGGTGGGTTTATTTAAACTAAAAAAAAGATTTAAATATTATGTCATAATTTTAGGTCGCTGGGCCGTAATATAATGAAAAAACTGTCTTGGGCCGGAGTGCTTACATATTTTTGTCATTACATTAGGTCGCTAGGTCTTACGAGATTATGTCAATAAAACATTTTTTATTATTTATTCATTTTGATTGAAGAGCGTACCTGGCAGAGACAGTAGTGGTGAAGGAAGCACAGTCGTCGGTGACGGTGAGTGGAGTGGAGCCGGTAACATCCTCCCACACGGCGCGCGCCTGGCCGCCCATGATGGAGCACAGGAGGCGGAGGTTGGTCGTCGATGGCTTCTCGGTGCCGCCCTGCAGAGAAGTCATTTATTAGGTTGACTAGTTATACGGTCAATGTTTTATACTGGATAGGTTTTTATACAGTAGAAAATTTTCGTCGGTTATTCAAAAAAAAAATAAAAAATATCAGCTGTTCCATACATTTTGACCACTACTGGATTTTGCTGTTTCATAGAAAAATGCAATACCTACGGAGGTATTGCATTTTTCTATGAAACAGCAGATTTTTTTTTTGTAAAACCGACGAAAAATTTCTGCGCAAGGGGGGCTAGAATGGTACGCTGAATTCATGCTTATAGTTTGCGCACTGGATAAAAACTTATCCTGTATAATTGGATGCTTTGGGATGCAAAAAACCAAGATTTTTTTTTTGGGCTCGTTTCACAATATCCAGTAAGATTTTTTTTTTTTTTTTAATTCTTTATTTAAAGGGCTTTATCGCTGATCGATAACGTCGCCCTGTAACATCAGCTAGCTACTAACAATCATCTTAACCTAACACAGTAAACACTTATTTTAAAACAAAAAATGCCAGTCTGTACAGTTTCCTAGCTTGTTCCGATAAAGGACAAGCCAGGACAGCATTACACTCTCCAACATTATACTTATTTCTTAGACCAAGTAAATTAAACCGCAATGCCTCATTCCGCACACACTCCATCAAAACATGTTGTACATCTTCGATTACTCCACATTCGTCGCAGTTGGGCGACGTAACCTTTTCATCAGAAAACCAAATTTTTTTGATGGAATGTGACCGGATCGAAGTCTTAGCGCCATAACTAAATCTCTTCTACTAAGCAAATTTTGATCCGTCCAATTAAACACTGGAAGCTGTGGTTGGATGGTCTTGTACCAAATTCCTTTTTCTGTTGACCTCTGGTTAAAATATTTACTCCACTCATCTGTACACTGCTGTTTTATTATTTTTATATGATCTGTGTATAACGGAGAAACGCATACAGAAATTCCTTCTGATACGGCTTGGTTGGCCAAAAGATCTGCTTTTTCGTTATCATGAATCTGAACGTGAGACGGGATCCACTGTAAAACTATGGAGTTAGATTTTTGACCTAATTTGAGTATAGACTCCAAAATCATGTAGGCTATCGGTACTCCTCGCACGGACGAGGTGCACCGAGCCAAGTGTTGAAGCGAACTCTTTGAGTCTGTTAGAATAACAAATTTATTGTGATGAATTGAGTCAATATACGAAAGAGCCTCTGCTATTGCAATTAACTCGACATGCATAATGGAGATATCGGAGTCTATTGCAAGTTTGATATGTGAATTTAATTGTGGATCCCAAACCGCAGCGCCACTACCAGCACTACTCTTAGAACCGTCTGTGTAAATCTTATGGAAATCAACATATTCCTCCTCTATAAAATTTGTGCAGATTTGTCTCAGACGGTTGTCGTCATACTGACGTTTAGGTTTAGTTATAGATGGAATATTATGTTTAATAGTCTTATAAACATCGATGTTGCTGACCCATGTCTCCAGAGAAAACATCTCAACCAATTTAACTGAGTGGATAGTACACGATTTAAGCTCATTGTAAATTGAGACCAATAGAGGTTGTTTTCTACCTCTCCAATATTGAGAATTATTTATATGTAAAGCTAACGACTTCATCAAATTAACCACAATGTTCTCCTGAAAAGACATACATTTTAAACAGTATTTGCCTCCCAAAAATTTTCTACGGATTTGTAATGGTGGTAAATTCAATTCACTCTCCATGACGTGAATGGGGGTGCTTCTAATAAAGCCACCAATAACACGAAGAGATTTGTTTTGAGCTTTGTCCAATTTAGATAAATGACATTTGTAACTACAATCATACAGGAAACTACCGTAGTCTAACCTACTGCGGATTAAGGAGATGTAAAGTCGACGCAGATGTTTAGGGTGAACACCCCAACCAGGACCTGCTAATACTTTGAGAATATTTATAAATTTTAAAACCTTTTGAACCGTTTCATTAATATGTTTCCCCCATCTGAGCGATTGATCCAACCACATTCCCAAGTACTTAATGTTATTGACTACAGAGAGAATACTATCATTAACTTTTAACTTAACTGGTTGTCTACACATGCCTCTCTTAAAAATACAAACCTTAGACTTAGTAGGAGATATTTCTAAACCTAGATTAATAACTATAGAATTAAATGAATTTAAAGCAGACTGCAGCTCTGAAACAACTGCATTGACATTAGGACCTGACTTAAATAAAACAAAATCATCAGCATACTGAGATATATCGACGCTTGTTATAGTGTTACAAATGTTGTGAGTCGCAACGTTAAATAAAATAGGTGACAGTGGGTCTCCTTGGGCCAACCCTCGTCCCGTAGACCGCAAATATTCTTTGTTATTACTTGAAATTTTAAGTATTCTGTCATTCAAGAATCTCCACAAATATGAACACAACTTACGACCCACTGAAAGTTTATCTAGAATGTTCAAAAGACTAGTGATATCGACGTTATTGTAGGCGTTATTGATGTCAATAAAACAACCAACTGTGACAAGATTCGAAGCGAAACCAAGTTGGATCTTTGTCGTCAGAGTGAAAAGACTATCTAAACATGACCTAGATTTACGAAAACCTACAGTATTATCGGAAAATATGCATTTATTTTCGAGGTACCATTCCAACCGTTTGTTTAAAATAGAGTGAAAAATTTTGCATAGACATGACATCAGAGAAATAGGTCTAAGAGAAGATGACTGTCCTGGAACTCGTCCTGGTTTAGGAATAGGGATTATTTGAATATTGCGCCACTGTTTTGGAACACAACCAGAATCGTAAAATTTATTGTACATAGAAAGTAATAATAGTTTGCCAATGGTTGGGAGATTCTTGACCATAGAAAAGGAAATTTCGTCACCACCAGGTGCCGTATCTTTAGATTTTATGGAATTTTCTAACTCATGAATAGATATAGCAGCTTCTAATTTATTATTGCACGACTGAAAGCACGGTTCAGCGGGGGAAACGTAATCAGGTGTTAGGTCATTAAGAAGCCTTTCTGCTGAACTTGAGTCCACTTGTTGATATTTAGATTTATGACCTTTTACCCATCTCATTTTGCGCCACATATCACTAGCTGAAGTTGTTGCATCGACACTTGAACAAAAAGTTCTAAAGGAAGCACCTGTTGCCTTACGCGTGAGCCTCTGCGATTCCTGGATATTTTCCTGCAATATTGCATAATTTTGGGGCGAAGGGTTACGCCTAAACTTTGCTAACGCTAAACGACGAGATGCCACCGATCTAGAAAGGTCAGGGCTCCAATAAGGTTTTGGTTTGAACTTAGAGCTGATATGTTGAGGAATAGTAATATGGGGGATGTGGGAATCTGCTGCATTCTGTAAAATGTTTTCAAAGAAGTCATAACACAACTGTGGATCTATAGGGGCGGCTGAATCACGGAGAATTCTTTCTACTAACGAAGCATACTTCTCCCAGTTAGCTTTTTTAAAATTTCTTTTACGAATGTTTTGTTTAATAACATTAAAATTGGTGGATAATTTAATAATGAGGTGGTCACTCCCTAACGATTCATTTGTAACTTTCCAATTAAAATTTAACGCCAAATCAACAGAAATAAAAGAAATATCCGGTGAAGATTGTTGCACAACACTATTCACTAATTTAATACGAGTCGGACTACCGTCATTAACTGATATAAAGTTATGATCTATCATCGAATCGAATATCTGGGATCCACGTTGGTCGGTTTTGTAGGACCAATTGGAATGGTGACCGTTAAAGTCTCCTAAAACTAAAGTTTTCTTATTTACTATAGAAAATACATTATCCCAATCCCTTGATAAAGTACGAACAGTTGAAGGGCAGTAAATAGCAACGATATTCTCAATATCCTGACAATTTAACAATTGAATGCATAAGAGTTCAATACATGGGTTATAATTATGTACATTACGCAATTGAGCTTTGATTGATTTGTGTACAACAATAGCTACACCCCCATAACCGTCATAACGGTCCAATCTGAAAAGGTTATACTCATTCAAATGAAAGTGGCTGTCTGGTTCAAACCACGTTTCACTGATAACGGCAATATGAATCTTATCTTTGAATAAAAGTTGTTCGAATAATGTAGATTTCGGCCGCAGACTTTGTGCATTCCATTGAACAATATTAAATACGAGGGAATTATTATGACAAGCCATTGATAAGTCTGCTTACAAGTGAGTTTTCGGGCAAATTTTTAACCACAATTGTTATCAACCATTCTACGATTATCTTAACCACACTGTTTATTTTATTCTTAAACGAACCTTTCATAAGAAGTATATTTGTAATGTCACTTATTAAATTACCAGATGGCGTATGCTTTCCATTGTGATATCTTGATTTCTTTCCGTGATGATCACTTGACTTCTTTGTTTTATCGGGTTGTGTTGACGTTTCTTGTTCATCACTCATCGAATTCGTAGATGAAACGTCCGAGTCCCATTCCATAACGCCGGCGGCCGCGGCCGCGGACGGACGAGACTGCCGCGGTTTTTTATGTTGTGTTGTTTTCTGTTTTAAATTCAAACTAATAGGTTGATGTTGCCCAGGTATTGAGACCGCTGTTTTAATTTTATTAGCAAAGCTTGTCCCATCCTCATATGATTGTACTGGGGTAATATTTTCTAATGTAGTTGTTTGATTATTTTCCTCTGTCACACAAATATTTTTATCGATAAAGGTAGGGGGAGGAGATGCAGGTACATATAATAACAGCGCTTTACGGTATGTACAGTTAAATTCATTCATTAATTCCCGTAATCTTTTCTCTTTTAAATAAGCAGGGCATTTCTTGTCTAAGGCTAAATGATTACCCTTACAATTAATACACATAAATGTAGTATTATCGCAATTTTCATGGCTACCTCCACATTTAGGACATTTAGCTTTACTAGATGTACACATTTTTGCGATATGTCCATACCTCCAACATTTAGAGCACTGAGTTACGGGCAACGTGTATTTCTCGACTTTGGCTCTCATACCGTATATACTTACATAGGAGGGTACATAAGGACCTTTAAAACAAACGCGTATAGACTCGCTTGCAATCCATCTATTAGAGTTATCTGCGTTATCATCGCTATCTTTACGTCTACGGTTGAGACGTATCGCTGACAGAATATCCACATAACACGAGACATTGCTAATAAATTCCTCAATTGAAAGATCCAATTCTATGTTTCTGATAATCCCGTATGACACTGCAACTTCCCATGATTTTTGTAAACGCCAACCCATTTCATTAAATACTTTGCAATTAATCATTTTTTCGGCATGAAACTCATTGTCAAACGTGATCAATAATTTGTACGGATTAATATATTTCACGCGTGATATACCGATTATCCCATTAGTTTTAAAAAGCCTTGCTAGCGCAAATTGTTTTGGAAACTTTTCGTTATTGTATACGCAAATCTCGACTGTTTCTTCTATATTATTACAGCTAATCTCCTGAACTGGTGTTTGTCTTCTTGCAATTCTCTTCCCCTGTTTACTTACGGTAGTCCAACTTCCGAATGAGTCATCCTCCCTATCTCTTTTTCTTCCTAAATTTTCCTCATCATCACCTTCTATATTTCCCTTCTCTATTTGTGTAAGTACCTCCATATCCAAGTGTGTTATATCCTCTGAATCTTCTCTATGTATATCATTACATTCATCTATCGACGAGTTACTCATAATTTATTAGATCGACCGGCCGGCCGGCCGCCGTACGCGGCGGCGTGTTTACGATCGAAGAAGTACTTATCGCAAAACCGGTAATTAGCGTATACTCGTACACACGACTAATTAGCCCGACGCGCAAATCGGAACTGATCCAGTAAGATAATGCAAACAAAAAATCTACGATGTTGAGTAAAACTTATTAATATTAATTACCTACTTATAAAATTAGCGATTTGTCGAACTGGCCACATTGATCTAAAATATCTGGGGCGTTTGATTAGAAATACAAAATTAGACTTGTGTTTAAAATTAAGTGACTCATTTGTTTAATTGCAACACTTTATGGATAGCTCACATAGTTGTCTCAGAAGAAGGTACTAGTGCCATCTACTACAGCTTCCTAAGATATGGCCGATTACGGCAGATCTATACTGTCAACTATTAGAAATCTTATTGGAAAAGCTCACCCAGCTCTGCGCCGGCCGCGTGCGCCTGTAGGCCGACGCGGATACTTACATGTATAGCAGGCAGCGGCGCCGTGAGCGTGATAGATCGATGGAACTTGCGGCGCCGCGGCTCCACGGTCAGCACGGGCGACACGGCGGCGTGGCGCGGCAACACGCGCCGACATAGCTCTGCGCCGGCCGCGTGCGCCTGTAGGCCGACGCGGATACTTACATGTATAGCAGGCAGCGGCGCCGTGAGCGTGATAGATCGATGGAACTTGCGGCGCCGCGGCTCCACGGTCAGCACGGGCGACACGGCGGCGTGGCGCGGCAACACGCGCCGACATAGCTCTGCGCCGGCCGCGTGCGCCTGTAGGCCGACGCGGATACTTACATGTATAGCAGGCAGCGGCGCCGTGAGCGTGATAGATCGATGGAACTTGCGGCGCCGCGGCTCCACGGTCAGCACGGGCGACACGGCGGCGTGGCGCGGCAACACGCGCCGACATAGCTCTGCGCCGGCCGCGTGCGCCTGTAGGCCGACGCGGATACTTACATGTATAGCAGGCAGCGGCGCCGTGAGCGTGATAGATCGATGGAACTTGCGGCGCCGCGGCTCCACGGTCAGCACGGGCGACACGGCGGCGTGGCGCGGCAACACGCGCCGACATAGCTCTGCGCCGGCCGCGTGCGCCTGTAGGCCGACGCGGATACTTACATGTATAGCAGGCAGCGGCGCCGTGAGCGTGATAGATCGATGGAACTTGCGGCGCCGCGGCTCCACGGTCAGCACGGGCGACACGGCGGCGTGGCGCGGCAACACGCGCCGACATAGCTCTGCGCCGGCCGCGTGCGCCTGTAGGCCGACGCGGATACTTACATGTATAGCAGGCAGCGGCGCCGTGAGCGTGATAGATCGATGGAACTTGCGGCGCCGCGGCTCCACGGTCAGCACGGGCGACACGGCGGCGTGGCGCGGCAACACGCGCCGACATAGCTCTGCGCCGGCCGCGTGCGCCTGTAGGCCGACGCGGATACTTACATGTATAGCAGGCAGCGGCGCCGTGAGCGTGATAGATCGATGGAACTTGCGGCGCCGCGGCTCCACGGTCAGCACGGGCGACACGGCGGCGTGGCGCGGCAACACGCGCCGACATAGCTCTGCGCCGGCCGCGTGCGCCTGTAGGCCGACGCGGATACTTACATGTATAGCAGGCAGCGGCGCCGTGAGCGTGATAGATCGATGGAACTTGCGGCGCCGCGGCTCCACGGTCAGCACGGGCGACACGGCGGCGTGGCGCGGCAACACGCGCCGACATAGCTCTGCGCCGGCCGCGTGCGCCTGTAGGCCGACGCGGATGCGCTTCGTTAGCGCTGCCGCTGGGAACTGCGCTTGCACCTACGTCAAAGGAAAGCAGGTCAAAGGTTGTATTAGATTACAATGCCAACAGTACGACTCGCAGCACAGGTCACGAAATGTGTGTGCCACGTAGGTCAGTAAGACAGAAAACGCCACGCTACCGCCATCCATAATCGAATAGCAGAGCTACACGAAAATTCTCGATTATGTCCTTACTAGAGAATGGGCAGCAGCGTTCTTTATGCACTATATTACCATACTGCGATCGCCAACCCGCCTGCCAAGCGTGGCGATTATAGCAAACGCACCCCCAAATTGGGGGAGGCCTATGTCCAGCAGTGGACGTCATACGGCTAAAATTATGATGATGACTATTTAGAAGCTACAAACGGCACGCTATCGCAGCACATGGTTTTATAACGAGGTAGGAAGTTATATATTTTTTTTTTAATAAAACGTCTTTCAAAATTTTAATACAAATAAAATTGCATCATTGTCAACCGGAATTTTCCTTAGGTAACGCACATATTCAACTTGGTCGCAAAATACTCCCGGCGCGCCGTGGATAGGTTACCTGCCGCAGGAGTTCGCTTTGTTACCGTGCCGTTGTGTGCAGTGCACAGACACGAAAATGTAGACGAATTTACCACTACGTGCATACATTTATGAATGAATTGTAGATAGTTTAGCTCGCTGCCTTCTTGCGTCGCGATTGGTTAAGAACATGTTGCCGTAGTAAACTAATTGTACGGTATTGTTACAGTAACGTTGCTATTAATTTAAATTAGGAGTTTTAACTTCGGCCTTGGGTTTGAGATTGGGCCAATGCGTACTCTGTGCATTTTACCACCATTCTGCGATTGCCTACCCGCCTGACAAGCGTGGCTAAACCCCCGTTTGGAGGAGGCAATCATCATGTCCAGCAGTGGACGTTTTTCGGCTGTAATGCTGAATAGTGGTGATGATTATGTGTACCTGCGGGATATGGGCACTGGAGATGGTGCCTCCCTCGGGGCCGATGATATGTACTTCTTGGCGCACGCGCGACACGCAGGCCAGGTAGTGTGGGAAGTCGCAAGTTATGATGCGGGTCACACGTTCTCCGTTCTCGCCGACTGTTTCATTGCCGCCGTATTCTTGACGTTCACGTTGGAGGGCCTCCTGGAAACATAAGATAATGGGTTTAAGTAAGTCAGAAAACCAGCAATAGTTTTAGATAAAAACATCCACCAAGAAGTGAATAGGATTAAATGGGAACCTTTGTTTTTGTTTGTGCTTCTTCGAGCATCATTGTGCTTCAAAGTTTTTCGAAAGATCCCGCCACATTTGCAGATTTTAGCAGGTGTACAAAACTCCCAAAAAATAATTTATCTGGCTCGAAGGACGATGATTAGTCTGCACACTTGTGCTGCTGGAAACTCGGGGATGAAGAATTAAACCACCTACCTGTGTTGAGTGTGGTAAAATCACTCATTTATTCCACTTAACCAGTTCGCTAATATACGCATATGCAAACGCTGATGTAGCTTAACCTACTTAATGTTACGAAATGTGCGGACAGTATAATAAACCTATAGGGTATGTTAGGGCTATGATTCTTTATAAGATTGCAGCTTGAAAAACTATATTTTCACTATAGGAAAATGGTTATTACGATCAATAATAACAGTAAGTACTGACCTGTATAAGCGGGTTGTCGGTATTGTGTAGGTAGTGGTCCTGCCAGGTCTCGCCGGTGTCGGAGCGTAGGATTACTATCTCACGCTCTCGGCATGATGATGTGAAGATGGGCACCTCAATTACTACTGGACTGTAAAGGGAAATAATTCGATTATTTGCCAGTCCCGGTGGTATTGACGTAGAAGAAACATTATCAAGTGAAACATTAAATTCGATCAAAAATCACGATGTTAGACCGAATCAAAACTTACTCATATTACTAGAATCATCAAACTACATCATAAAATCAAGTAAATATGTGTTTTGATTCTTTATGTCTTTGATTTTGAAAGCCGACTCCATTGGATGTTTTGTTCATGCCAACATAATATGGTCAAACACAGCAAGATCACTGACCAGACTCTGACTTTTCCTATGATCTGGCTTTCAGAATATACGTATAGACATAATTAAAATCAAATCAAAAGTTATTAATAACGTCAAAATTACATAAGATAGTCCCCCCAAAACGTCCACCGTTCACCACTTCCTAGTGCTTTAGCTGGGAAGAAGTGGCGCAAAAAACTCCCCAGCAGCAAGCAACGATAAACATTGATGAAAATTCTCTTTTAAGAACATTATATTCTAAGTCGACATTATTTTCTGAAAAACGAAAATTTAAATACTCACGCCAAAAACTTAGCCCCCTGTGGCTGCAGCTCCAGCAGCCTGGACGCTAAGGCCTCTCCCTCCATGAGGGGCGGCGGCGCGGCGGCCGGGGCCCGGCGCGTGGCGGCGCGGCACGTGACGCGCGTGGGCGCGGCGCACGCGGCCGCCGGCACGATGATGCGCACGCCGCCGCGGCGCTTGGCTTTCATAGCACCGCCTCGAGCATCCACCACGAATGATACCAGGAAACTGGCGACAAGGATATAACATCCGATTATGGTAAAGAAATGGAATTCCTGGGAGTCGTCTGGTAAAATAACATAGTCCTCCAGACCGTATTTCGGCCATGACGGCCAATCTCAACGGAGACTAGCCATCGGCGCGGGAGATATTATAGTGCTCAAGTGTGTGCGCAGAGGCACTCACTCTTCTATCACTATCATAGTCCAATGGGACGGCAATCCGACTCCATCGGAGAGAGGTCAAGCATACGACCAACGGCTTAGCGTGCTTTCCGAAGCTTCACGCTATCACACTGCCAACTTCCGAACTCAGGGCTGTTACAAAGAAATTCCTTGTGGAAAACCCAATAACAGTTTTCCCCACATGGGAATCGAACCCAAGACTCCAAGCTCAGCAGTCACGTTTGTGACCACGAGACCAACGGGGCAGTCAAAATAACAGGATATAACTAAAGGAACATTAACAGACTCCAATCATGGCTCAGTTCAATTTGAGTTGAAGCAAAAAGATTGTCTACCACAAGACAAGTGTGAATAGATAAGACGAGTTCATAAGCTAATTATATATCAAGGAAAGAAAGACAGCATAGATAGAGGTATGAGGAAGAGGGTTTACAGTTTATTCATCCTCCATAGAAAAGTAGTTTTATGTCTGGTGGGCTACTGCCCGACGATTGATGTCGAGAAGCTGTTTCTATGCTAGTTGTGCGTTAAAATTCTGCTTGCTATAGCAACCAGAATTTTGTGTTTTTATTTTATGTTACTTAAAACATTACTAAATCTATATATATAAAAGAAAGTCGTGTTAGTTACTTCACTTATAACTCAAGAACGGCTGAACCGATTTAGCTGAAAATTGGCAGGGAGGTAGTTTAGAGCCAGGAGAAGGACATAGGATACTTTTTATCCCGTTTTTTTTTTTTTTTTTTTTTCCCCTTTTTACGACCGCGTTCCCGTGAGACGTCACATAAAACGTCAAAGAGAATACAAGTCACTATAAAACGTGGTACTATGACAAAAACGTTGCCTTCGAAGTACCAAAGAGAGAATTGCTTGGACAGTATGTCTTCCTTCAGGAAGAAACTACAAGCCAGGTCCAGAAGTATAGTGCTACCCGATAACTTACCCGATGTCAAGCGGTTGTCGGTCAATGGTAGCCACCTTCCGGTCATTGTTGCTGGGCCACAGGTGTCCATCTGTGACGGTGTCCTCCAGCGGCTTGGCTCGGTGTAGGGTGCCAGCTTCGCTGTTCATGTAGCGGTATTGTTGCTGCTGTTGGATTGGACACTCCACCTCGCCTGCAATGGATTATAAAATTAGAGATGAGTAACGGCTAATGGTTGTAACAACACTAAAGGCGGTGGAGGGATTTGGTGAACTGCTGCAAGTCCATTAAAAGATTAGTTATGTTATAAAACAAAAATACACGTGTTTCCAATCACTTATCATCTTTGAATATCGATAGGCTACCTACGGAGACCTGCGCCCTAATTGCGTAAATGCCACGCTTGGCAGGCGGGTTGGCGATCGCAGTATGGTGGTAAAATGCATAGAGAACGCTGCTACCCATTCTCTCTAGTAAGTCCCTTAGTCGCCTTTAACGACACCCACGGAAAGAAATGGGGTGGTGTTATTCTTTACGTCCGGCACCACATGGTACGTCCGGCACCACACGGTGAATCATTTTGAAGGATAGTAATTATTAATCCATTACTTCATTCGTTTGAAAAATGTGTATACTCAACAAGGTAAATAGCGCAATGGATGTTGGTGAACTGTCAAATTAAAAGCCTACTGTTAATGTGCAATTACAACTCTGGTGAAAAGCACAGGGCTGTTCAATGTTTCGTTGTTTGATGGGAGCTTATTTCCAGCGATGGACGTCTTTCGGCCGAATGATGATGATCATAATTTAATTACTGCATAACTAAATTCAAATCCCGAAGTATCAAAGAATGACACGAAATCGGAAACACCATGAAAAAATAGGCACACGAATTCGCCATGACCTCTTTTAGTGAAGTCCACGCGTCCGATCGACGTAATTCCCGTCCTTGAATCTCGTAATATACTTTTAAACTAAGTTCTGCCGTCAGAGAACCATCGATAAACAGATTATTTATAATTCATCTCAAACCAATGCAAACATGCAGATCAAGATCGCATTTGTTTACAATAACAACCACTGGACGGCTCGAATCAAAATTCTCCAGATCTCTTTGAAAGTAAACATGCAATAAAAGTTTTCTGAATTTTGCGGTTGAATAAACTAATTCTATATAGGTAGTTAGCGTAGCCCACATTTTTGTGCAATACTCTTAATTTCGCGTGTGGGTTTATAAGAGTGGACCTTGGAATAATGAGTAAAAGGAGTAACTCATATCGCTATTTCGCCGAGTACCGTGCAGTTACAGTCTCTGTAAATTTACCGTGTAATATTAGTCTTTCCCACTTCTAGCGTGCACATTATCATTCCATTTGCTCACTAGTCTGTGCTCTACTTTGTCTAGACTAAATAGTAAATAGCTAGACAGGTATAACTCACCTCCCTCGTCTTCCGAGTCGCTCATGAATGTATCCTGCATTAGTTCGGGTGCCGCTACTCTGTATTTACCTTCCAAGCCACCTGCAACAATGGGAGAAATAATATTAGTTTATTTTTGACTTGTGTTAGTTAATTAAAGTTACAGTAGAAGTTAGCGAAGAGTCATGGTGGAGGTAATTTATATAATACTTTAAGTACACGAATGCACGAAGTAATACTCGATGCCATATAGGCATTCTCTACCAGTCAGTCTCATCAAGCTTATGATACGATCAAGTTTAAATTCCAAAAAGGGTCAATATGATTCTGACGACAGACCAGAGGGGTAATTGCGTAACTTGCTATCAGGAGAAATTGGTTTCATATTGATAGTTAAACAACATTCATTGCGTTATTTACGTTACTGAGTCGACAATTTATTCGAACAAATGACGCAATGGTTTAGAAATAATCTTCAATCCGATTCAGATTCTGATAAATAGTGCGTTTTGCAATTAGGGTGCAGAGTTACGTCATAAACCACCAACAAGAAATGAGCGCAGGTCAAAGTCAGGTTAAATATTGATCAAATATGATTAACGACTGTAATAGCATCGACTTAACAGAATGATAATCATTAAAATCATCAATAAAACCCTCTAAGTATATATAATCCCATTGAATTAATATTCAATGAAAAACTCATTCAATGGGAACTTCGCTATTATGACTCGCAGGGTACCCTTGCCGCGCTTCCCCCGTTCCTTTTCTCTATGAGAACTTTAGTCTGTAGTTTTTTGGACAGCTGACAGCAGCTTTGGGAGAATTACAGGCTAACAGACTGCAGACCAATGAATTGAGCTAAGATATCTAGGTTTAGCTTGTGCCTGACGAAGACTCAACAACGAGAAAACTACCTAGTCTAATGAAGAAGAGCACCTACTACTACAGAAATGTTACTAAAGGGAAGTACCGTTTCGAACCCTATACTACTACATTAAGTCCACATTTAACCAAACACAATGGTGCTATAAATTACGGCAGGATGCATACATGCATTGTCAATCGTTTCATTCAGCTAATTTTTACAACTCATTCTAATATCTTTTAGATGGTTATATGAGGTGTAAGTAAAGTTACGGTAGTGATTTTTATTGATGTTTTAATTGATCCTGTTTACAGTCCATTCCTCCCTATCGCCTTTGGATCTCCTTTGATCATTTGAATAAATAACGAATAAATATTTTGTACTTTCATCCGATTATAGTAAGAGATTCCTAGAATTTACAGATCGAGATATATAAAGGATCTGTGGATGGACTGCCCCAAATACACTGTCCTGGAGGGAAATCATAAACTTTTGAACGTTTTTGTGAGGAAAATATGAATGAAAATGTTGTGTGCAGTAAGACATCAAATTGGCAGCTTCACAAGCAATAAGGGCTTTGTATCACCCCTTAAACGTTACCAAATGCGCCAGGTGCCCAAGATATCCTTTTCTTCATTAGGTTATAGGGATAAGTCGAAGGAAGAAAGGCAGAGCTTTGCCCTGGAGTGGGACACTAACGGCTCATATAATAATGACTTCCCTTTCCCTCTCCATATTTGGCTATGTCACTATTCGTTTGTTTTTTTAACCACATTATTTGGTACGTAGGTGGTAGCTGCAGACACATTGGAAAAATATGTGAATTGAGTAATCCTAATATGCGTTGAACTAAATTGTTTATAAGGCCGTCTAGTTTTAACAGATCTGGTCATGACACGGATTTTAACGGTTTACGCGTCGTGTGTATATGCAGTTTTATTGAATGTATCATAATTGTTATCATATTTCTGTTGGCATGGTACGTATTCACTATATTGCATACCGAATAGTAGGGACTGAATGTAGATGAATGGGCATAGAAACATAGAACGTTTTAATTGTTTTGGTCAATCACATGGGCAGCTCTTTGCAGTGTGACAATAAATGTTGAATAAAAAATAACAATTGAATAACGGAATGTGGATTAAAGAAAAATAACTAAGAAGTTTATGTTTGTATTTACGAAGAGTTTACCGAAATAATTATTACACGTAGAATTTCATAAGAAACTCCTTACATTGCCGCCTACCTGCAGGCAATGGTGACTTGAACCAAAAAAAACCTTCGTACACCATTTTCAAAACATACCTACGTTCACACGAAGATAATCAGCTCAATTCTAACAAAAAACCGGAACATAACATAACAACGATAATAATATCTACAAATCATACACGTGTATCGGAAAACACAGGACATAGAACTTTCCAAAGAAAGTGCGCCGGAGTGAGGAAGTGGCCACATTAGAATAGATGTATGGTTTCGGTGCAGGAGTTGACAATGCTTGCTTGCATACTTAATCATTGGAAACGACATTAGGTCTATGAATATGAGTGATTGGGAGGGTATTATTTGTTTTTATTGTATACTAGTGAGTAGCCGTGGATTCGGGTGCCACTTAGTTTTTAAGAACAAATTATTCTGAAATAGAAGACGGACGACGGTGTCCTATAAGCCAGGCAAGATCAGGTCACAGATTAAAGAGAGATTACCCTAAGGACGGTAGCTGATGATACTGTTCAGTGTGCCCAGGCGCTGTTGGGTTTTCACCAACAACGCGCTTTTATCAAGGCATTCGTTTGGGTATTACCTATAGTGTTAGTGAAAGCGTGTGCCATATGTGGATACACTTTAAACAATCACTACTTTATATAATTTTACCACATTTCAGGTTATGTTTGAAATCAAATGTCACGCCACTTTGGAATCTATATATAGTATAAAACAAAGTCGCATTAGTTTTTGTACACTTAGATCTTTTAACTACACATCGGATTTTAATGCGGTTTTCGTCAACAGACAGAGAGATACTGACTAGAGAGGGAGGTTTATATGTATATTACTCGGGCGAAGCGGCTAGCTAAAGCTAGTAAATAATAATAATAATAACACTCAGCTAGTAGATCTACATCAGGTCCATGTAGGGTGCGACCGCATACCTTCATGCGAAAGAAATAATACTCATGTTTTCATTGCTTGCCCTAAATTCATATTTCAATGAATATTTCTAGCATCCTATTTCTTCATAAATATTTTTATGTTCAAACTTAATGGACAATTTATATGTATAGCGGTGTTTCTCTTTATCGTTTGTGAGGTGACAACAATTGAATGCGTGTCGGTGCACAGTTTTGCATTTTGTCAGAGGTGTACAGTTAAGGTCAGTGACAGCTGTTTATGACCACAATGACAACACTGAATTCTGACCCGTGGTTTGACCGATGACTTCATTGCAGGTGAAAGTGCGGAACTAATAAGTAACTGGACTGGATCGTTTTATGGGGTCTTGTGTTTCTATTTCTTATTTATTTCTTGTATGCTGATTCCGCGGGCCCGCTGTTGACTTTTTGCGGGTCCGCACTGAGCCCGCGTGGTGGATTATGGCCCATTCTCTCTTACCGAAAGGAGGCATGTGTCTCAACAGCGGGAACATTATAGGCTGCTGATGGTTATGCTGACTTTCTTAGTGGAGTCCGCTCTACTACAGTCTACAGCGAACTACTTTGTCAGAACTGCTGTTCCCGATAACATTGCTACACGGTAAAAATGTATGGAACAGCTATTTTATTTTAACTTGATAGGGTTTGACAGCGATTCTGCTCGCGTAGAGGTCGAAAATGATCCCACGGAAACGTATGGCCGGTATTAAAAGTAGTATTCTATGTGATAATCCAGGTATAAACTATCTGTGTACCCATACAAATCCGTTCAGTTATGCTTGCGCGATTGTAAGAAGTAGCGACCAGGAAGTTCTGCACATATCCATGGTAACAGGAAGTTTCAGGGGTATTCATGGTTGCACGTCGATGTCTCTACCACCCCGTTTAGAATTCTACGTAAGATGAGATCTCTAAGACTTGGTCAATTGGTTAATATGGACAGAGAGCGTTAAAATAATACACTACAGTACTGAATTTTATATGTTTATCACATTGATGCTTTATAATATTACAATATGTAGACTGCAGATGGAAGTATAAATTGTTATCAGGCACAATATATGTAAGTAAGTGGTTTTAACACTAATAATTTTACATGTGTATTACGAAATGAAAATAATTACAACGTTCAGAACAAGATTTCACGATCGATTCTCCTCACTCTCATTTCGATTAGAAAAGCTAGTGTGAACATAAAAATCGACCTGGAAACTTATTTTAGGTCAACTAGTTTTACGAGTCAGGAGGTAAATTATAGTTTTACTTAAGTCATTATAGCTGTGCAGTGCTCTGTGTAATATTTCATCGGTTACACTTCATTCATGCGAGGCTTAAGACGTATTTTATAGGTTTTTTTTGCTTTTGGCTACAGATAATGGGGTACTATTGTTTTTAGTACTTTCATATAAGATAGTTCATGAAGATCTTGTTTACTATGAGGAAAATTTATAGTGACTTTATTGGCTCCCATTGCCCGAGGCTTCACCCGCGCGGATTTTAGAAATGATCCCATAGAAAATTCCAACCTGCCAAAAACTAGCCCATTTTACTCCATAACACGTTAACTGCAATGGGTAAAATCAGAAAAAGTCAAAAATGTACTCGGTGTTTTACTTGACTTTAAGTCGATTATTGATTGAGAAGTCTCTGACACATAGTCCGACATAGCAGTAATTAACGTGTTAAAACAGTAGCTATCTGCCGGCGAAAGACTCGTCAAAATTCGGAGTAGCCGTTTCGGAACAAACAGACAAAAATAAAAGTTTTTTCTTGTGATATGCAGCGTACCTATGTACTTTCATATGCATTCAGCTTAAGGCCTATATTTGACAATACTAGACTTCAATTTTATTTATTTGTAAGTGTATATACTGAGATGTTCTTCAGAAAGGTCAAGTGCGTAGTACATGCAACAGGCGTGCGTGTATGTCCAGATTTCCAGAAGGCCAATTCTCGTTATTTAAAACATTCAAAATCTAGTGGCAGTGTCACCTCGGCAAGAAAAAAACGTCAAAAACGTGTTAAAAATTTATGGAAACACGATTCTTGACAAATTGAGACTGAGATCAGACTGCGGACGTTCTTAAAATATTAGATTTTCCCTGTAGATGTGTGAACGGGAACGAGGCAAAGAGGTTGTAAGGATCCTAGCAGGTGGTGTTCTATAGTTTCTGCCTACCCGTAAGGGAAGGCGTGACTTTATGTATGTGTTTAGTATGAAATACTTAAAAAAATCCCAAGTCAGGCCAAACAATCCATTTGCCATTCACCTGTCTTTTGTTTTATGTCGTAACACAGGACAAGATTATATAGCAGATTCCATAAATGACATTCACGTGTTTCGATACACATCATAATATATTTAGTCTAATAATATCAATTGCTATTACTGATTGGTATTTATTCACTACGCGTCGATGATAGTGCCACGATTTTGGTATGTCGCAGACAGGGAGACGTCGCTTCCCATCTATGATTTGATTGATACGTATAGCACATTTTTAGGCTTATCATCATGATCTACCTAGCCTTTTCCCAAATATATTATGGACATCTTCCAATTTAACTGAATGTAGCTGTACACTAGTATTTTACATGGATTGACTGCCTATCTGACCTTCACAACCCAGTTACTGGGTAATATGATATCCCTCGCTACATTTTCAACCACATTTACCATCATCATTCTGCCTCACGTCTAATTTATTTGGAGTTGGTATAGCATGACTTCTTTGTCCATACATCTACAGCGGGCGTAATCTCAGTGTCCAGTAACATTATAAAACAATTTAGGATCTATCTACGACTACGGAAAATCTAATGAATCGTCATCAAATTGTCCTTGAAATCTAATAAGAACTCCCGACACGCTTGCACTGCCATACCAGAAGCTGACGCGGTAAAGTGTCGTGTTGCATGCACTAATTAGATTACTACCATGTTTCTGCGTCGTTGTATGTTTTCCATCTTTCTACTACTGACGATACAATATAATTGATCTCTTCAGAACTCATCAAATGATGTCATAGTTCCTACATTCAAAATGTAAAGCAGAAAGGATAAATTCCATTACGTGGAAGTAACTAAGATTGTTATTAATTAATTAATTAATTGTAATGTCAGTTGTAATTCTCTCGTAATTAAAAGGGCAGAGTGCATTCATTCAGTGTTTTGTATATCTTCACGTTTGCTTTCCTACTACTATCTACGAAATGTCAAACTAAATAGCAATAAATGCCTCGTAAATAATCGTCTAAATACGTCAAGTAATGTCATAAATCATCGAAATGCGCCGATAGCACAAGTTTATATCGCAGTTACATTCATTGACTACCGATAAAGATAGTATTTTCTCACTGAATTCGATCCCAATGGACCGAAGATGAGGCGCGCGTGTCTGCAAGGTATAAGTCATTCGGTGATTGTGATTACACAACCCGTCAATTGATCGCACGCGACAGCGCACGCGCAACTGATGTCACCGCCTCCTCAGCATGCGTGGGAGCGCACAAGGGCCAAGTAATTGACTCCATGACTCCTCCATCACCTGACTTCTGACTCTTCACATTTTGATGGGCCATCATGACGAAACTATTACTCTTTATGGCACAATTGACAATTATTGGCCATTAATCAGTTTTGGACGGTCATAACGTCGTAAGTGATGTTCAATTCATGCATAGATTTGATTAGATCATCACAGTTAGCATAATGGATGTCTGGCGCTGTTTCAGCTCGAGTAACGTTCTTAAGGAGTGTTAAGGTTAACGTGAATTTATCGAGCAATCCATTTAAAAGTTCTATCCATCATCGGAATGAAAGCAATTTGTAATCAAAGATTTATCGATTCCTAAGTAAAATACTATCGTGATCGCCCCGCCCTGTCGTTGTACCCACCGATTTCTTGGCCCTACCCAGAAGCCAGTAAAAAAAAAAATGGTCGATGTGAGTAATCAAACGAATGGTAGGTACCTAAATTGGCAGAAACGGTAGCCGTTTTGTAGATAGACGTGACAAGACAAGGTCGCCTCCTCAATATAGAGCGATCATTATTTTTAAAAGCCTGTAGGTTAGTGAGGTAACAAGTAATAATATGAATCGACGCTTTTATGCTACTCAGCTGCCATATTTACGACGCAATTACAACTAAGTGCTGCCGGGATATCTCGATTATAATATTGATGAATCACAAAACGAGAATAGTTTTGATCTAAAGATATAATCGGACATGGCATTGAGGTGGTTCCTTGCATTTGATTGTGTCCGAAAGTGATGATGACACATTTTTTGGCAAGAGTTCTTCACGAAAGTTGGAGAGTACATTTTGAGTGTTTATCACGCCATAACAAAATGATAGGTTTATTAATAGTATTTTAATCACGGTTAATGACTGCACTGTTTTTGATAGTTTTATATACAAAAGTTAGTGTTGATCTAAAGATATAATCGGACATGGCATTGAGGTGGTTCCTTGCATTTGATTGTGTCCGAAAGTGATGATGACACATTTTCTGGCAAGAGTTCTTCAAAAAAGTTGGAGAGTTACATTTTGAGTGTTTATCACGCCATAAAAAAATGATAGGTTTATTAATAGTGTTTTAATCACGGTTAATGACTGCACTGTTTTTGATAGTTTTATATACAAAAGTAGGCGAAAGAACAGATGCTGTTTTCACGTATACACGTACCTTTTTTATTGAGTTTATTTTGGGAAACAGTTGATTGTACTGTTCATGTAAACTGAAGTCTATTCTAGTCTATGTTTTCAATACATGCTTTTTTCTACATAGGCCAATATCAACTTTATGCTAGTGTATTAATTAAGTTCATTTCAGAATGATTGAAACCGCGGAAAATGTTAAAGGAAAAATTAAAGTTCCATATGAGACTATGAAGGTTGTCTTTCCAAAAATACATATTTGGAAACTAAATACACCTATTGTTTATTATTTTAATGGAAGTTCATCGACAGCTACCTTGGAATCTAATGTTAGATCGATCGTAACTACTAAAGCTATGGCTAAGAAACTGCAAATTTAATTACGATACCACTGATAATTGCCGCAAAAGGAACAATCGTAGTATGTATTCAGTAATAACGTGAACAACAGCAGTCTAAGCGTGTGTCTAAATGTGAATCATTGTGATATCTCGTTAACATATGCACCTCAATGGATACATACTCAAAGAATTGATTGATACATGCTGCTATGCTATGCAACCCATGCTACTTTGTTATTTCATACACTTAACAGTAATAGTCAAAATAGCTCTTAGTACGGTGTAGTTAAAATTTTCGCTCTATATTTAATAATTCCTCTTTTAATTTGACGTCATAACTGCGATTGTCTGATTTAGAAAAAATACTATACCAAGTATTAAAAAAAAGAAATTGGATAAAGGCAGAATGCTGATGGGTAAATGTGGTTGATATGTGACTGAAAATGTATCAAGGGGTATCGTATCCTGCCAGGGTCGCGAGATTGTTCGAAAGAGTTACCGTGGCTCTGGCACAGGCAACTGAAGGAACACGGTGAGTTTCACTCAGTAAAAGTCTGATATGCCCTCCCGCTCCGCTCAGAGCGGGAGACGTCATTTGATGATTTCCACTCAGAAAAAAAATACGGCACAGTTAAATTTTACGCTCTAGGTTTGAAAAATCCTCTTTTCACGTCGTCATAATTGCGATTGTATCAAAAGATTGTGGAAATCAGATGGGCAGTTGCTACATGTAAAATACTAGTATTCAGCTGCATCTGGTTAGACTAGAAGCTGACTTCGACATAGTTGAGAAAAGGCTAAGCAGATGATGATTGATTTGAGATTGTGTATCTAGTTGAAACTTCTCCGTGGCCCTGACCAAAAAATGGTTGCACAATCAGTCCATAACGTTTCCATTGCGGGAACTCAGGCCTCCTTTTTGTGACAGGGGAAAAAAATGTTCAGAGATATCCCTTAAAATGTTTCTTTAAAGATTTACATAATTTTTTTAAAGTACAATTATTGCATTGTCTCTACAACACCCACAATGATTCGCCACGAATTCAAGACAATTCTGCGACACGCACGGAGCATCAATTCAAAACATTAGGCAGGTACCCCACGTCCAAATCAGCGTAATACTCTCGTTAAAAGAAACTATTCAACTAATAAGGGTAAGCAGCGATGTGGGAGTATACAAAGTGACGTTATTTACTTAAGGAGCGGCTGCAGTTGACATCATCGCTATATTAAAAAAGGTTGCTTTGCAATTTGCTCAGATTGAATGGTTTTACAATGTCACAAGCTTGTATAAAATGCAGTTTGATTTATTTCTTTGTTTGTTCACCTGGTACGGGATCGTAGAGGTCAAAAGCGATTGATGAGGTCCGAAGGTCCATATCGAGTAGGTTTTTCTATCTGGAAACCTCTTGTAAGGCTCCGAAACAGCATTGAAAGGGTCCGCTGGGACTGATGACTGCCAGGGTCGCGGAATTGTTCGAAAGAGTGGCCCTGGCATGGGCAACTGAAGGGACACGGATGGACTCCACCCAGAGCGGGAAACGTCATTAGATGATTTCCAACCCAAAAAAAAAATGTTCCCAAACAGGCGTGACTGAACAATTTCTATGAAAACTTAATGGAAATTGTTCTACAAGAGTCGCGTGGCGCCTGTGGGTCTGTGGGACCCTTTAGCAACCCAGAGGAGTAGATGCCCGTCTTTTCGGTAATCTTCGTGTTTCCGAATAAATACGAGTTTCCAGCTTTCCAGTTTGGTAGGAATCTGAACTAATGTCAAACTATGCGCACCTGTATACTCCCTTTGATAGTATAGCCGTGATGTGATTGCACTTCTAGTCATCAGAATAGCTATGAAATAATGAAAGGTTTGCGTGTAACCGATGAAGGTAAAGCTGTTTCTTTTTAAACGAAGAAAGTGTGCTACAGCTTTTTATGACGTAATCCGGAAGTTTTCACGAGCTACACGAACTTCCATTAAAATAATAGGTTAACGAGAAGTTATTTTTAAACAATAGGTGAAATATAAACAGTAGGTACCTACAATCGATACTTTTCCTGAAATAAACTGTTAAGAATTTTGACCGCAGTGTCTTACGATAATTACTAAATTGTAACAATGTTCTGTTCATGTCACCGATTTTAATTATTTCATTAATTAACACCAATTAGGAATGTCGAACATCGTTAACCTATAAATCTTTGCCAACATATTTTTATTGTTATTGATCGAGTTTGCTGATGAACAGATGATTTTTTTGGTTTTGGAGAACTATACACTAAAATCGGTTTTGATTGGAAATGAGACGTGTCTTCAAAAACTTAGTTTCCACAATTCACCAGAATAATGTGGAGTAAAAACGAATAATATTTATTTTTTTGTGAGATTTTACTACTTAGAACAATTTTTGGGAAGCATTGTACTTCAGTGGCGAAGGCACCATATAACACGATTCCTACCGGCTTGCCTTTGGGGATTCGCATTGGTAACTCTATCACTATTAAAAATACAATAGTATGTAAATAGTGGCTACTATTGTCAGTAAATATAGTTACACTACGGGTATTTAATTCACCATAACATTCAAACAACAAAAAAGGTTATTTATAGCTTTGTATTACAACAAAAGAGAAATGTTCTAAATTAACCCGGCGCCGAAACGTCATAATCGGGAACTAAAAAATCATACAATAGCGATCCCGTAATGATGTCACTTTAGGTCACGTGGCACCGCTTGATATGTACGAGAGCAAGCCGCTGTACAACGGGTTATGACAGAGACAGGTATAGAAAAATGCGTCAGCGAGAACGAGATAGAGGAATATTGCTTATTTTATTCGGTTTTCAGCTGTTCAATTTAATTGTATTTAATTCATTACATTCCTATATTAATTTTAGAATGATAGTAAGTATTCTTTATTGATGGGTCAGTAAGTTAAAGCCGACTTCGCATCGGCTTCTCTTTTAGAAAAAATTACACCTCGCCACTGTTGTACTTTATGGTTTTTTCAAAGTAGCAATTTTTTTTTTGTTAAAATTTGCTCCAAACGTAGCAATACAGCAGGTGGAAAAAAAAGTCTAATGGATGATCATGTGGTGGGTCTAAACCTACCAAACAATAATAATAGAACGCTCTATTATTATTGTTTGGTAGGTTTAGACCCACCACATGATCATCCATTTGATTTTTTTTATATTATTTTTTTTATAATAGTCGACGTATTAAAAACAAACACTAAAAGCCACTAAAATCGGCTGTCAGTTTATCTCAACGTAAAATTGGAACAAGCTTGTAGTGAAATTCGAATATCATCCATGGTAAAATATTAATTTAATTACGAAATTATATAGAACTTCTTGTTATTTTAAGATTTTTTCTCAAAAACTACACGTCTGCTGGCTGTGTCATTTTGCAAAAGCGTTCTTCATGAAGACATGAATACGTAAAAACAATTTGAAGCTTCTCACGCGCGGTTCATAAAGTACAGTGGAGCTCATTTTTTTCTTTCTTCTCAGCACGAAACATAACAACAACATTCCTAGATCGGTCCAATGAAACGTTTCTTGCATAACATCAGGTGTATGCAACTGTAATGAACAGTAGAGCGCATTAATTAACATCTATTTGGGTTAGGAAGCATTAATTAAGCGACGGGAATGTCGGTAGGGGGATCAGTCAACTCTTGATGAAAATTACTGTCAAGAGCATGCAGTATGCAAATTTACTGCAGCTTAGTAAGAGTTATTTGTTCACAGCAAACAACTTTTCTTTCTTTATTTGAATGAGGTTTGAGTCAACAACTCAGACTGCAATGCCCTTAAAAAGGTGGCTGATTGTGAAACCTCAAAACATTATGCAAAATCTTGTACATCGACAGATGACGACATTTTGTTTTGAGTGAGGTACTTAATTTTGGAACCGAGTCTTTATAACCACAAGGCGTATTGAACTGCCTAAATGAAAACTGTTCTAATTTTGAATAACACATAATGAAAAATTTGGATGCAATTTAGGATTTTGTTCTTGTCTAGAAACATCATACAAGGTTTCCTCTAATATTGTTGGCATCCATTTTCTCCTAGTACTAGCGAATAAAAATAAATACTAAATTAGCATCAGTCAGTATTTATTTTTATTCGTGTGCATCAGAGCTACAATGTAATATACTACAGCTATTATAAGTCATCAACTTTGTAAGTATTCGCGGCAAAACGCTATCTAAGTACTCTATGGAGCGGTAAGCATTCCGAGGTGTAAGCAAGCTATGCCATAAACCGTTGATCCAGACATGATGAACGTCGAAGATAGATACGATACTTGAAATTATTGAGAATGGGGATCGGGAGTCTTAGTCTGCGTCAAATTGGTTGGGGCAAAGATGTCGAAGGCGGAGGACACGGTGTTGTGGCGCAACATGAGAGAGGCATATGTTCAGCAGTGGATTGCGATAGGCTGAGTTGATTGATTGAGTCCACGTTTGGACAACCGTAAAAATATCGCAGCGGTTTTCCGTGCGATGGATCTTCAACGCATTGCTTAGCGGGATGCATGGGATTCTCAATGCTCGGTTAAACACCGAGAGTTGAAAATTCAGTAAGCGATAAAATACCGCCATGCGGACGTGATATTAGCAATGCTCTGAAGAAGCTTCTATAACAGCAATACTGTTCATTCACTCTATACTTAAGGTTGAGTTAATCCTGCCAGGGTCGTGAGATTTGTTCGAAAGAGGTACCGTGGCCCTGGCACATGGGCAACTGAAGGAACACGGGTGGGTTTTAGTCAGTAAAAGTCTGACACGGACGCCCTCCCGCACTGCCGAAGAGCGGGAGACGTCATTTGATGATTTCCTGCCCACAAAAAATAAGGTTGAGTGAATCTCGAGAGATTAATTTTCTTAAGACTTTTCACCAAATACATATTTAATGCCCTAATACTTTTAAACTTTCCCACGTCGAAAATTACTTCGTTCGTAGAATGGCTCTAACTGAATACAGGGAAACAGTTATAAAATCCATAATACTTGTGTTGACAGCTGTCACGCCTGTCAAACAAAACTTTACCTAAACCCATTCAATAGATTTGTATACCCTAAATGATTGCAACCATACATGTAGCGATAAACACAAAATACTGTGATACACAATAATGACACATAATAGGTGTGTACATAAAGCGTTATATTGTTTACATCGTAAAACACATGTGGACTTGATGGACATGTGTATAGCCTTTCATTGTCACAAATGATTCCATTGTCACATCTGATTGTTATCTGTGTGTTATCAGAAAAGGACTGTCGTTAAATTAATGAGGTGGTGATCATTGCAGTCTATTTTAATAGAGCCTTTTTATGTTAAATGTATTCTCTTGTAAATAACTGCAAGAAGATATACTCTGGCACCTATTTATAATACATAACCTGTTTAAGATTCCAGAAACAAAATATATAGCGGCTTCGCCCGCGTGGATGTGAAAATGGATGTGGTACCGGGACAAGTAGTCTATGTTACTCCTAATAACATTAGCTATCTCCGAGTGAGTCCCGTAAAAATCGGTCCTGCCGTTTCAGAGAATAGTTGGCACAAACAGACACAATTTAAAAAAAAAATAGAAACGCCGTATATACTTCATATGCATTTAGTGAAAAGCTGTTAATTTGAAATAACAAACAGACACTTAAATTGTATTTATTTGTATAGATATACATGATAAAAAATCTTAACCAACGTACAGAATTTATCCATCTGTTTTTAGACAGCCTTAAAATGACAGCACCAATTCTGATAGGAAAGACTCACAAATGTTGGTTGTAAGTCGAAATGTGTCTATCAAAATATGCCATGATACCAACTCATTTCCTGAAGAGGCAATTCAAAGGAAATGCCACAAATGATTGATGTAGTCGATATTTTGTGTCTATGATAAATGTGGTTTATAAAAAGGCTTTGTCAGAGCCTAGCTTAACACGTTATTTCTGGATAAGTATATTTATAAGCTCGCAAATTCGCCCGCTTGGAGGTTGAAATTATTCTTCAGGACCGTACAATAGGGAAAAAAGTACTCTACGTCTAACCCAGATCATGATGTACCTGCGCCTATCATTGAAATCTGTTAAGTCGTAAAGGCATGAAAAGGTAACAGATAGACATAGCTATAATATTAAAAAAATAACGAAAGTAAATACGACGATTTTCGGTGAAGTAACAAGAACAACATCGATCGATATCTATATAAGAATGAACTCGAGGAAAGTTCCGTTTTATAGAAAATCTATAGGAACCTATACTAAGTCAAATAGCCTTTCATTGGTGGCATCACAGCGGCCACAGGATGTTAGCTGTCGCCTATGAGCCGCATATTGAACTGACTTCCAAGCAATTCTGACTATGTTTTGTTACCCAGATTAAAAATATCGCAATACGCAGCCATTCCTAATAATTCCAGTTGCCGCCTGTCATTAGGGATCTTTGACAGTCGTTACAGGCCAGAAGCCCGAAAGTCTGTCAACCAGTCTTACCAAGGGTTATCGTATTACCCAGTAACTGGGTTGTGGAGGTCAGATAGACAGTCGCTTCATGTAAAATATTGATATTCAGCTGCATCCGGTTAGACTGGAAGCCGACGCCAACATAGTTGGGAAAAGGCTAGGCAGATGATGATGATGACCTAATATGGAATACAAACGAATCCATTATTTTTTCTAGTCATAAGCACCTTATTTTGATTATAATAAAGGTGATGGTTTTCCAAAAATAACATACACAAATTCAGAGTTGGCATTTGACAAAAACTAGATGAGTCTGCATATCTTTCTTAGGTGTCATATAAGAAAGGATGACAAACAGAATGTCACTACATTCCTAAAACAAATTAGAGAGGTCGTACACCCATATAATTGGAGAGGTCAATTAGCCAAAAGCTAAGTGGATAATCCTATACCATAGCTCACTGAAAATTATGAAGATTGCTTTACCACGCCTAGAGATACTAAACGACTGTAATTTACATAAATGTAGATTTATCACGATCGACAAGATCTAAAAATATTTAAAGACAACATTTTTGTAAAATGTTAAAAAGTGACTATAAAACACTTAAATAAAACTTACATCATTCAGAACAATAAAAAGAAAAACATACGAAACTTGACTCACAACCAAAAAAGCATTTTTGGTTTTGCTACAATGCCAGAAAATTAGTCTATGGCCCGTTTTAGGCAATGACCTCACTTTTACGTCCATCGCTATAGACGTACAGTTGAATTGTGCCAAAGTATTGAGTAATTCGTCAATGCTTACAGAATTTGATAAAACATGGCTTCTGTGTACCAAAGTCATTAGAATAATGACAGAAACACCGCAATAATGACTTTCGACATGCAAATGATTAACTTTATGGCCTAAGATTTATATTTTGAAGGTTTACCCACGAGTAGTGTGTTTTTCTTTGCTCGTACATTTTCATAAACAAACAATAATAGTTTTTTGAAGTGAAAACTTCTTTAGCGGCGTTGTGCACTTTTTTTGTAATGGGTAAAAAATGTTAAATTCGCGTCAGGACACGTGACCTGATCGAAAATTCGTAAGACGGACGGAGAGTGATTTTTCTGAGAGATAAACTTTTTAATGTAATATAAATTGTCATGTTTGTGTACGATAGCGCAATAAATAAATATTGTATTCTTGTTTTATACTGATAATTAAAGCAATTCGTGCAAAATTATTCCCTAACCATTCCAAAATATCAAAAATGCACAACGTTAACATTCAAGTTTTCACTTCTGCCAGCAGTGCCCGGGTCCCGGAGTGCAACCCGTCGTTGTTTTTTGAAAAATCATGTTTCAATTAGATCAGGTACAATTTACCAGCGAGCATACCTTACGTGTCTACGTTTATATCTGACTTCAATTTACGGAAAAATGTGTGTTTTTTATTCCGTACTTGTTTACCAAATACGACACGCAGGAAAATTATACTTTACAAATAGGTAAAGTGTTGTCTTAACATCGTAATTAGGACTGAAAACACAACGAAATCATGTTTGATTAATACATTAACATACGGAATGATCTCATCGTATGGACTTATGTAACTGCGTAAATGAGCGTTAAACTAGACATCCTTACAGCGGAGTTAACGTTAGTACATGGAACTATTTCTGCGCATGATTCAGTGAGAGGCCAATTTTTTATGGAGATTAAAATTTCAGATTTTTCACGCTGCGATGCAGTATGATTTCATACTGTTGCCAGCTTATTATTTTATTTTTTATTCTTCATAAAACTGTATCCTAGTTTACTTATTCATACAGCTCGTTTACTGGCAGGATTTTTTGATAGAGCTAACCAACAGACCATGTAAATTATTCCTTTTTTCAAAAATCTGTTAACACTTTTTTCGGACATTTGAAAGATTTTACGATAGCTCTTAAACTGCTCTCATAGTGCGAACGAAACACCACGAAAATTAAAGAACCATGAATATTCAACAAATTTTTTTGTACAGACAATTTCAACAGTGGAACCTTTGTGTTAAATCCTCTAACGAGACTACTTTTTGTCTATGGTAGCCACAGAGTCATAGTCAGTCATCTGTGTCCTAAACCGGCAATGATGATGCAAACCAAAACACTTTAGCGACCTTGACTGTCAGATTTGGGGCCTCCATTTTATGATATACCATTAAAACTATGTTTTAGTAATGTCTGAAAGTTATGAGGATTCTGCATCTGGTTTTCAATAGGACTGTAAAAATTTAATGTTGTTTTTGATTTAAAATGGAGGTTTTGGCAATGGAAAACTACATCAATCATAACAGTCTAGTTTCACAGATGGCAGACTGAAATAACATAGTGCAATCAAGATTGTTGTTTGTCAAAATGATAGCTATTGTGTTTACGAATGTCTGTTATGTAATTAGGCTTCTTAGCATTTTATCTATGTGTTAGTCAACATTTGTAGCGTGGTATGTGTTTACCAAAACATTGATAAGTTCTACCCGAAAACTCGATAGAGAATCCTGAAAGGTTTTACATAACTCACAATACTACTGCTGATAACCGTTCTTTATGTAAGATGATGTCAGTAGAGTTATTAACAAAACATGTTTTAAAAAGATTGATTCCCCAGTGTTCCAGTGATGTTACGAAATCTTTGGATATGTGGGACGTAAACAGTGGTATGTGGGTTATGACGGTAATCGTAGCAAGTCTGTTTCGCCGATCATAATTTTAATGTTAATCTTACACATGGCTTCGCTGTGTTTTTTTCTTGTTTTGTTTATTTACTTTTTTTGCAGTGGTGGAACTTTGTTTATTTTTGAAGATGGTGAAAAGGTAAGCGACTTGTGGATATTTTCTACTGAAAAATTAAAAATGTAAAAAACGTTTTGGATAATGCTCATTTTAACTATCATCATAAAATAACACTAATGTTAACCAAACTATAGAATTAACTGGATATTTTGTCAGTCAGCGGATACAGGATCACGAATATTGATTGCTTACCAAATGTATTACAACAACATAAACAGTCTGAATTTAGCAACCTCAGTTTTCCGTTCATTAATCGCGATTTGAGTTAATTTTTACGCAAAAATAAAAGATAAAAATTATATACCATCCTCTTTTCCGGGCTTGATGCACTGTAAACACGACACAAACTTTTTCTTTTTCACTTTTTTACCAACATCATTTGGCTTTCCATTAGCCAAGTTTTTCTTCTCATCTTTTTTCGTTTTATTCTTTTGTTGTTTTACGACACCCATTTTTATTTTTCACGAGCGTGGAAAGCGCGCGCTTTTCAGAGTTCTTTTTTTGAAATATGGCGAGGGCGCGCGTCGTACAGATGCGCGTTCAGAAACTAGTGCGGGACTAGCAACGCTAACTGCATACGCGAGCGGGCAAGGAAACACTGGCAGCTTACAATGAGGCTGTCTAATGAACATCATTCGCGCCGCGCAGCAGTAGCATAGTACGGCAGTCGGCAGCACGATGCTTGTCTAGAGGTGCGGCGCGTGAGCTCACGCCAAATCGACCATCCCGATTGGGAATCAAGGCCAATTCATGGATTAATATTCCGTGTGTGGTCACTTCCTAAATGTAATGTTAATTTCACCTAATTAATATTTCGGGTATGTGTCCCTAACGTGAAATTATACTGACAGTTACGAAGCAATCGGTTCTGTTTATAATTCGAATTGTCAGTGATAAAATCATTTTAATTTAGCATGGTTTTTGTAAGCACTTGAGTTTTATAAAAGGGCGTTCACGGTATGGTCAGCGTAGTGGAATGCTCTTAAAATAGCTGTTAATCAATTTTTTTTATGATCTGAAGTGTTACAGTTCAAAGAATCTATTTCCGGAACGTTGGGTAATCAATAGTTTTCCAAGGCGGGTATATAATTATAGAGCGGGCTATTGCTTTTGTATCAAGGGCGATATCATCTGATATACTTAGTGAGTAGTTATATGAAGCTATGAAATTCAAGGGAATTCGTGCCTTGCCGCCATTAGGTCTCTACTGATAGTGTTATAGTAAGATTAATTTGAACACATTTCGAGGCGAAGTTTTTCATTTGCACTTAGGTGTTCAAGATCACCTGAGTCATGTCTTTGGAACATATACTTAATAAACAAAACACTGTCACGTACATTAAAATAAATGAATGAAACAACAATGTGTATGTAAATAAAATGTTTCAGTAATTTTTCATTTGTTCGAAAAGATTGGTCGTCATATGTTTTTTTTTTCGAACAATGGTAGGTAACAAGCCTAAAGCGTGTTATTACGGTCCGGTTCCATCAGCCATTTTGATTATTATAGTCAAGGACACAAAATGTCGGAAATTGGTCAAACGCGAGCACGTTTTCAGGGTCCCGAATTATCATGTTTCTGATCTTAAAGAGTAATAGGAGGGAAATCATTTTGATTGACATAACGCGTCTAGCTAAGACTTATGTTTATGTTATGCTAATATTGCATAGCAGAGGAAATTGCGTGCGCCATCACATGCTGAAGTTCCTTTCAGACTGGAAAATTTGACGTGTATATGCCGTGCGTTTTATTTCATCATTACATTTCAGCCGAAAGACGTCCACTGCTGGAAATAGGCCTCCACCAATTTGGGAGGGGTTTGTCATAGTCACCACGCTTGACAGGCGGATTGGCGATCGCAGTGCGGTGGTAAAATGCATAGAGAATGCTGCTGCCCATTCTCTAGTCAGTCCCTTAAACGTTTCTTACGACACCCATGGGGAGAAATGGAATGGTGCTATTTTTTAGGGTTCCGTTGCCAAATGGCAAAAAACGGAACCCTTATAGATTCGTCATGTCTGTCTGTCTGTCTGTGTGTCCGTCCGTATGTCATAGCCACTTTTTTATTTTACGTCTGGCAACACACGAAAGCCCGAGCGAAGGAGCGTTTTACGTATACGGCTACAAAATATTTTAGCTCTTTCATTGAACGGGATAACTGAACATAAGCCCGCTGAAATTTCCATAAAGGATGATGATTACCAAAAAATAATATTAACTTTTAGTTACGTAATTATGAATCCAAGGAAATTTCAAAAACATGTTTACAGTACAGTTTCGAAATTATGTAAACAATTACAAAACAGCAGTTTCAAGCAACTTGAGCTCGGAAATAAGTCGCAATAAAATTGTAGAAATAACCTAACCTAATTGCCAAAATCAGAGTACATAAATAGTTATAGGACCTTATTGTATTATTTATTTTTAGATTTTTTTATCATTAATTTGCGTTATATGTAGATATTGTGTCATAGTAAGGTAAATGTAGCCGTCAGCGAGTGGCATCGACTCGTCCGTCGACTGTTTTTATTTCCGTGTACCGTCCTAAAACTATTGTGCTATTAGATTCGTACTATTTAACCGACAAAAAAAAAACGGAGGAGGTTCTCAATTCGATGCGTATATATTTTTTTTGTTTTTTTTTTATGTATGACCACGCATAACTTTTTACATAGTAGTCCGATTGTGATAATTCTTTTTTTATTTGAAAGGATATACTCCAAAGGTGGCCCCATATAAATTTGGAAAAGAAAATCGAACCCTAAGGATAGGAAAAAAGGGGATGATTGATTGTTTACTCACTGATTGTAATGTATGACCACGCATAACTTTTTACAGAGTAGTCCAATTTTGATAATTCTTTTTTAATTGGATAGGGTATACCTTGTCAAGTTTTATTAGGTGATTTTTTTTTGGGTGAGAAATCATCTAATGACGTCTCCCGCTCTAGGTTGGAGCGGAAGGGCGTGTCAGACTTTTACTGACTAAAACCCACCCGTGTTTCTTCACTTGCCCATATGTCAGGGATACGGTACCTCTTTCCGAACAGGTCTCGCGGCCCTGGCAGATTAGTAGATTATAGCCACAAAAAATTATAAAATCAAAGCTTTTTAACAAAAAAAAAATAAACCGTCGAAAAAACTGAAAAGCAAAAAATAATAAACCTTTCAGTCATTTTGAGTCGGCGTCAAACAATCAATGAACAAAGATCACTCAAAGTGCCGACTGAAAGGTTTATTATTTTTTGCTTTTCAGTTTTTTCGGCGGTTTAACCCGTATTAAATTGTGATTTAAACAACATGTCCAGTAATTAACGCACACCGTCTTAAGGGGTCATTGAACTCATCATTGGGAACAACTTTTACTATGGAACCAAACATGAAATTGCGAAAAAAATCTGCTGTTTCATTCAAAAGTTCAATACTTACTCGATCAAAATGTTAATTTTGTAAGTTGTTTTGTATGTTTTGTTTTATTGCAGTAACCAACCCCTATTTATTTATAAAACTGTAATTATTACTTTAATAAACTTAACAAAAACAGGAAAAAGTAGGTATACACTTTCAATATCATTTTAATGTATCCATGACAATTCCTATAACACGTATACAATTGTATATATGTTATAGAAATTGTCATGAATAGTTAAAAATTACATTGGAAGTGTAAACTTTTTACTGATTATGTTTCGTTTATATTACTGTGAAACCAATGTATAATACCAATTAGTTTTGACAAAGTTTGATGGTTAGGTAATTTAGAAAAAAATATCGTAAACATATTTTTTGAATGTTAGAAGTTAAGATATTTTAGAAAATGTGACAATGTATATATATTATTGCTCGTGACTGTACTACTTGTATATAGTTTGTAACGCTTCTGGCACTCGCCCGCCGCTACCGCGGCACTGCTCGCTTCGCTCGTTCGGCTCGTGCGTAGGAGGTCGCAGTTTCAACCTAACCTAACCTAAACTCCCAAAACCATGTCGTTTCTGACACTTGCCGGCCGGTCGTCTATACCTACAGGATTAGTTTGCATGCGGAGTAGCACTGTATATTATGGAACAATTTAGTTACTTTGGCCACTACAAAGTATAAACGAGTATTTGTGTACTACTCTTGTATAGATTGGAAGACCTTGATTAAAAAGTGATTTCCAATCTATACGCGACTAGTTTCACACCCTTGCGTTCTAGCCTTGTACAGAATGGAAATACGCCCACCCGTATTCCTTCAGTTACCTATATGCCAGGGCCACGGTAACTCTTTCGAACAATCTCTCTTGGCAAAAATGTGACTACTCCTAGAACCATCAACTGAAGAAACTTTGTATGTCTCACTGATCAAAAAGAGTAGAAACTCGTAGACATTGAACAATTGGATCACTGCGCCTACGCACCGCAAACGCTTCTCATCTGCCAGTATGAAATCACCTTTACAAGAGCCGAGAGAATCTACCCATACATTATGCGCTATGCAAATCCCACTCTCTCAACATACCCGCAGGACAGCGCTGCGTAGGCGCACGTTTAAAAGCATATTTGTCACGGTCACTTAAAGTCTGTTATGTAGTCGGTATCCGTGCTCAATGTCACGGCTACCAAGGTACAGTTAGGTAAAGTGACAAATATGCTTATTAGATACTTTTAAATATATTTAGTGAATTTTAAAGATTTTCCCCAAAGGTATTAACTGAATTTATTCCCCATTTCTTCCCGTGGGTGTCGTAGAAGGCGACTAAGGGACTTACTAGAGAATGGGCAGCAGCGTTCTCTATGCATTTTACCACTATACTGCGATCGCCACCCGCCTGCCAAGCGTGGCGATTATGGCAAAGCCCCCCAAATTGGGGGAGGCCTATGTCCAGCAGTGGACGTCTTACGGCTGAAATGATGATGATGATGATGATTAACTGAATTGACCGATTTGGAGGTATTGTGCCTTTAGCATCTTTGCACAAATACCGACTTTTTTAACTACAATAAGAGGACTGGAGCTCTGTCCTGACACAGCAGACTGAGGAGATCAGAGAGAGGAAAAAGTGGCAAGATAACGCACAACATCTAGAAAAGTGTAAGGAATGGAAGAGTGAAAAATACACTTCTATTCCTTACACTTCTCCAGAAGTGGGATAGCAATCGACTCGGTAATAGAAAAATAATATTTATTATTAAACCGACACTTTAAGAGGAACTTGTTTTTGAACTTTGTTCAGCATTATAACCCTTTCTGTGAGAGGGAGTCGTTTCCTTGCATTTTCCTTAATCAGCTTATGTTCCCACTGACTCAGGCCTTCAAGAGGGAGTGGCTGTAATCTACCAAGTGGGCCCAGTGTGGGTTGGTATATGTCACATGTCATTAATTTTTATATTCTAGGACATGCGGGTTTCATCACGATGTTTTCGTCCACCATTTTGAAAGCAGCGGTGATTAAATAATTTAGACAAAGTAAAGCGCCAGCCTGGGTTCGGACACATGACCTACACTCGTAAGTATTACCATTGATCTTGTTTACTGTACACATATTTTTGTCTACGATTGTACAGTGATTCGTGCCACTGGGACCGGTGACGTCATCTGTGTATCATCGCACCTACTCTTGTATATTTGCTTTTATTGTGTTTATATTTGTAGAGGCAAGGACGTTTGGGTGTAAAATGGGGTTTTTAATGCGGTGATGTCGTTTCTTTGCTTACGTGTGTGATGTAAAGTTTTTTGACTTTTTAATTATCTTTGGGGTAAAGCTGCATCATCATTATCATTCATCTTTTAGCCGTAAGAACGTAATGCGCGGTGCGCGTCTATTCTCGGTCGAATACATGCTAGCTCCCACAGCATCCTGAGTGTATTGTGTGATAGGTGGGACAGCCCCATGCTGGATACGGCTGCACACATATATAAGTGTCAGTTGTCCTAATTTTGTTAACAGTGTCTTATATTTTTCTTTTTTACTAACAAATGGTTAAGACTTTTTACTAACAACATAATTATGGATAATTTGGTCTGAAATAAATGTTTATTATTAAAACCGCGATGGGATTTTTAGCGCACTTGATCTTCAACTCACTGCTTAGTGCAGAAAGTCGAAAATCAAACACTGTTTTTTCAACACGCTGAGGTGCACTCTGTTCGATTCTCAATGCTCTGTTCGATTCTCAATTCAAATATTTTTTATTTTGTATTGACGTCAACTTATTTACTCGTTCATACCCTCAACCATCTACGTAGGTACAGACGCCAGCACATTAATGTATCCGAAACTGTCAAATTCTTCCAATCAACCTTGAACCTAATACTTTGGCGATAAAGTTGAAAATCTATTAAAGAAATTTACAGATTGTAGCAGCTGCTGGCGTCTGTATTTATAAACATGTAGAGCTATCTTAGTGACTAGACTAGCACGGTTCTGAAGTCAACTGAGGCTTTATGCTATGGTATTCATGATGCCACTATACGTCCTCTGTGTATTACCTAAGTGGGTACCTTAATACACAAATGATGCGCAGAAGATACGAAAGCCAAACGGGTCTGGGTCCGTTTGACAAAAAGAATAGCATCACCCCATTTTTTTTGTTCCTGTGGGTGTCGTACAATGCGACTAAGGGAGCTACTAGAGAACGGGCAGCAGCGTTCAATTTTTTTTTGCATCACCATACTGCGATCGCCAAGCCGCCTGCCAAGCGTGGCGATTATTTATTAACCACCCCCTTCGGAGAGGGCTATGTCCAAAAATGGACATCTCTCGGTTGAAAAATTTTGTTTGCTCAACAGCGTCAATAACGCAATGAATGGCGCTGAACTGCCAATGAAACCTATTCCTACTATAATATGTGTTTTGCAATAACTCCGCTGATATTCAAAAGGGCTGTATCATCTAAATAATTCCTATCTAACAAGTAGGTAACGTCCAAGTTTAGAACTATGACTCATACTCATTGGTATAGTACGTCAATATCAATAGGACGTGTATTAAAGACAACAATAATTATTAAAAATGTACAAAGTAATTGTTCAAATGACGCAATGTTTAATTATTTTCTTATACCTACATACGTAAAAGGTACACACCAAGGGACTTGTGATTGAGTAAAGACGCACGGGTCTATCATGTTAAGCTTTAGTCCGAGGATGGGTAACCTTCTCTATGTAGAGGTTTTCCGAGGCACGAAGGGTTGGGTCACCGTGGTACATACCAAGACCCCTCCGTGCCTTGGAAAACCAAACCGTTAAGCCGTTGGTCCCGGTTGTCTTTCGTAGATATTTGACAGTTATTACGTATGGTCAGAAGCCCGAAAGTGACAACTAGTCTTACTAAGGAGTATCGTATTACTCAGTGACTAGGTTACGGAGGTCAGATAGACAGACACTCCATGTAAAATAATGGTACTCAAATGTATCTAGTTTGACTGGAAGCCGACCCTAATACAGGATCAGTTTTTATCCAGTGCGCAAACTGTAACCATGAATTCAGTAGGTATATCATTCTAAACCCCCAGCGCAAAATGTATTCGTCGGTATTACAAAAAAAAATCAGCTGTTTCATAGAAAAATGCAATACCTACGGGGGTCAAAATGTATGGAACAGCAGATTCTTTTTTTGTACAAATGACGAAAATTTTGAAATTCATGGTACAGTTTGCGCACTGGATAAAAACTGATCCTTTATAGTTGGGAAAAGGCTAGGTAGATGGCCTATGTCAAAAATAATAAGGCAGGGACCTGGTAGCCAGCAATCATGAAATAAATATTAAATTATCTAAAAACTTTTTACAGACCGTGGTGGCCCAGTGGTAACGGCCGCGACTTAGGAGTTGTAGGCCCTAGGTTCGCAACCAAACAGGCACTATACGTAAATTACTCATCACCACAGTTCTCAAAACGGTGAAGGAAAACATTGTGAGGGTTTCGTCAAAGCGCCAAATCGTCCAAGAACCAAAAATTCGAAGACATGTGACATCTACCAACCTACACTGGGATTACGGCCCCCTCTTTCTCACTGAGGGGAAGTCTGTATCCCAGCAATGCGAACAATCCACACATCCACATCCACACTAATATTATAAAATTTATAATATTAGTGTGGATGTGGATAGTGTCTGTCTGTCTCGCTTTCCTGTTAAAACTACTGAACCGATTTAAATGAAATTTGGTACACAGATAGTTCAGAGCCTGAGAAAGGGACATAGGCTACTTTTTATCCCGGTAATATGTTCCCGCGGGATAATTTCCGACCTCCACGCGGGCGAAGCCGCTGGCAAAAGCTAGTATATTATATGCTGAAATGTTTACACTATTTTACAGAAATTTCTCCGGAAGTAATCCGGCCCTTAACCTACTTACGGTACTATAATATCTTACAAGCCAATGAATCATCACAATAACAAACTCCTCATAGTAAAACAAGTACCCACGAACGACGCTAGAGGGCACCACGAGTAGGTGGCGGTGTTAAAAATATCTGCTAAAGTAAATAAATGTAATACTCGTAGTAGACTTGAGCAACCGTTGCGAAACAACGTAATGTCAGTAATGAACGATATTCAACAACAATGTTGTTTTAATGGTTTAGTTTAATAACGGATGTGACCTTCTGTTGGGAATAATGGGTATGGTCTAAGTGCCTGTTAGTGTTGTTTCTATGTTGATAAATAATTTCTACAAGTCCGAAGCAGAAACTTCACAAAGTCAACATGAAATAATTAATTACTAACTTTTTTTAACAAATCAAATCAAAATATTTTTATCTCACATAAACTAACATGGGTACAAGTTATGAAACGTCAGAAACTAGGTGCACGGTCCAAATAGTTGATTCCTATGGAGAAGAGCCGGTAAGAAACTCCACGGTTACTCTTTTAAAAATAATTGGCAATAACGTAATGGAAATTCCAGCCAGTTAGAATAAGTAAATAAATAATAAACGTTGTTACGTTATAAAATAACGCATAACCCTTGAGTGAACCGACAAGTAGCGCCATCTGTACCTCTGAATCAGAACTATCAAAGTAGAGTAGTTCACATTTTTACCACGACTATGAAGTCGCAAGTAATTCTTTTATCTTTTCTTCCATATAAAATCAACAAGTCGTTTATAATTTACCATAACAAACACTGGAGAGGAGGGTCTACACTAGAGAGGAGATTTGTGTCCCGGCAGTGTGAACATAGGCTGATTATTAGAAACATACCATTAAATCACGCCAGTAATCCTCAAAGGGTTGGGTAGAGGTGCCCTTATACATATATTACACCAACATTTCGCCATTTATGTTTAAGTCCCATGTAATGAGGGAGTGGGGGGCGGGTGTGAGGCATATAAAAACCTAAAACCTGAATTCAAGTTTGAAGACAAAATATGATTTAAATCATCAATACAATCCCTTCTTTTTGAGGGGGGGGGGGGGGGGGGGACTTTACTGACTAAAACCTAGCCGTGTTCCGTCAGTTACCTGTGCCAGAGCCACGGTAACTCTTTCGAACAAATCCGCGACCCAAGTTTATGACTTTTTCATGAAAAACCTACCAAGCTCTCTACCTTAACTACCACCAGAGGGCATCCATAGTTATAGCTTTATGTTCGGACTTGGCCTACTGAGGCAATTAATTGATCGTCTAATTGCATCAGCTGACTCGACATCGTTTTTTAATTACATTAGCTGACCCCACATGTTTTGTTTTTTTTTTTGCATTTATACGTATAGTAAGGTTGTCTACATCATCGAAATATGATTCGGTATGCTTGCACACATGGAATCGGTCGAGGTGGCGGTGCTTGGGGGAGGCCTATGTCCAGCAGTGGACTTCTTTCGGCTGAAATGATGATGATGATGTCAGCATGTTGGTATTTTTAAAATGTTGTTATCGATTATATTCTTTAAGGTTTTGTAGGCAAGTATAAGGCACCACCTAATTCGATCTATGGAGTCCCTAATGAAGGAATACTTTTATAGAATGAATAAATGACTTCCTATTAGGTAAAATAAAGACATCCCATTTGCAGAAGAATTTACTAATATTTGTTTTCTTTCCCTTTATTTTGAATGAATTAATTATATCCACCTCAGGTATTTTTTAAATGTTGGTATCGGTTATAGGTATGCTTCAAGATTTTGCATGCTGTCAAGTATAATGAAGGAATATTTTTATAGAACAAATAAATTACTTCCCTTTAGATAAAATACAGAGATCCTATTTGCAGAAGAATATACCGATTATTGATCCATCTTCTTGCTTTCTTCCCCTATATTTTGAATGAATGAATTAATTAAATGCACCGATCTCAGCGTGGTTTGACCCTCGACTAATCGAATTAACCCCAAGATTTGCACTGGCCATGGCCCCTAAAGCCTCATGTTTCATGATGCCACAGAGATTAATTTCCGTTTCTTAGTAATAAAAATACCATGAAAATATGCTCACAAATAAGTGTCAACCTGCTTATTTACATAAAAGAAATACCTAAGTATCTGGCAAGGAAAATATCGTTATTATTAGGAGCAATAACAGGAAAACTATTAATATTTCATACCTAATGATGCACAATCAATATGTAAATACGTGAGCTGAGCTAAGGGCGAACATAAAAGGACGGAAATAAAGACTAAGGCTATGCTAAGACGGATATAACTATGTACTAACTATAAATACATATTTATTTACATGGCTAAATAAGCTAACAAAATACTTTAAAGCAGAAAATGTAAAGAACCATCTTTGTGGGTACACTTTTTGTTTTATTAGCTTTACCTACCTAGTTACTCAGATTTAATTTTGCTTATATCAGATATTCTAAATATGTATAAAAAATTCGTTAAAGAATAACACCATCCCTTTTCTACCTGTGGATGTCGTAAAAGGCGACTAAGGGACTTACTAGAGAATGGGCAACAGCATTCTCCATGCATTTTACCATACTGCAATCGCCAACTCGCCTGCCAAGCGTGGCGATTAAGGTAAACCCCTCAATTTTTGGGGGAGGCCTATATTCAAAGGCGGACGTCTTATGGCTGAAATGATGATGATGATAATTATGATAAAGATTCTTAAATATAAGTTTAATTTTCCATCCCAATATCAAGTCTCTTCAGTTGGTTTTAGAGGCATCAATATTATTGAAACTTTCAGGGAAACAATGAATTTTAATTAAAAGTATGTTTGATGCTAATAAAATGTTATCTTTACTAAAAAGATAACGAGTAAATCGAATCGGAAGTCGTTCTAATCAATGACGCTAGATTTCTAGGTCAAGCATACTAACATAGTGGCAACGCCATCTGTTGCGAGATGGAAGAACTAAAGGATTTTTTTTAAAAGTTGACTTTTATTTGTTTTTGTTAAATATAATGCGTCATACCTGTAAATAGAATTAATCTGAGTTATTATTCTATATTTAGAATAAATATTACATATTTAAAAATAATACCTCTGTATATTTCTTTTCTTCTCGGCCCCTCATTTTACAATTTGCTAAGCGTAAAGAAAGTAATTTTAACACTACCAATAAACTAAAACTCCAATTCATAAACGCCGACTCGTAAAAACACGCAATTAATTACAAAAACCATCAAATCAATCGTAACCGTTGTAATGGCTGAATAATAAATAATTATAATAATAGTTAAATGATATGCGATTATTTTGGAGTAGCGTGAACCGTGATTAGCGGTGAGTTCATCTTCTGGCGACCTTCCAGGTAGTTGGCAAAGCGTGATGTTTGTTGCGAGGTTCATGAGGTGAAAGGGCGTGCGTGTTCGGAAGTAAAAAGTTTCATGGATACTATTTTGTTTAGATTTTTATGATTATTTTTCGGTGATGTAGGTTACGAGAGAATGGGCAGCAGCGTTCTCTATGCATTTTACCACCATACTGCGATCGCCAACCCGCCTGCCAAGCGTGGCGATTATGGCAAACCCCCCCGAATAGGGGGAGGCCTATGTCCAGCAGTGGACGTCTTGCGGCTGAGATGATGATGATGTGATGTGATGTTGGTCTTAGCCTAGTGCGCTTTTGAAGGTCATTAGAACGAATTTTCCGATGCTTTATTGGAAACTTTTTGACCGGCCTTAAAGATAGAGGTGTTTCAATGGATAGCTATTAGCTACTATTTTGTTTAGATTTTTATGATTATTTTTCGGTGATGTAGGTCTTGGTACTGCGCTTTTGAAGGTCATTAGAACGAATCTTCGTTACAAAAACTTTATTGGAAACTTGACAGGCCTCTAAAGATAGAGTTGTTAACATTTTGGTGTTTTTTTTCACTCACTGACGAATCGTAAAGGACTATTATTATAATAAGCCAAAATTGTCAATTTTCAACGAGTTGTCTCCATACTACAAAAGACATGTTGGAGTGAAGAGAAGAGAGAAAAACAAGAGAATTAGTGGTGTCCAACGTCCAGTGAGGGAAAAAGTAGACTAGAAGATATTAGACTGAACCAGGTCAGATTCGGAAGACAGATAGTGCGAAAACAGGTGTGGTATAAGACCTACGCCTTATAGTGATTTGTGATAATTTAAATCAATTAAGTCCTATAACGGTTCAATTATGGGAAATAAATCTTTTACCATTTATTTCCATATTTTCCATACCGGTATGAAAAGCGCACAGGTTGTATATTACGTGTTTATCTATCACGCTCTAATTGGAAAGCCAACCGGTGGGGAATAGGTAGCCGGCGTGTTTGCTCACGATAAGCTAACTACTTTTTGGAAGCCATTTTTATTAAAAATGCATCCTGATATAGATGCGATAGTGCGGAGCGGCTGATTGACGATAGATATTGAGGCTTTTTTGACATTGACACACCACGCACACGTCAGACACCATTCACCACACAAACTTTATCATACACCCATATCATATCATAACTGAATTCACCACTCAAGTATCCACCCTGGAATTCGTACCCCAAGCCCCACGATACAGACTAACTCTCTAGTTTGGGGTTCACTGGCAAATTATATGGATACTGTAATCTAGATGTACGTAATATTTATTTATTTATTAAAGCCACTCGTGTCGTCTCAACATGTTGTAAACCTGTGAACCTGCTTACTGAGCAACCTGGACATTAAATATTTTTCTATTTTGTGTAGGTTTTTACAGGTTGAGGTGCTAGTTAGTGCCGTATTATTTAAAACACCTGTATCCAACAGGGAACCTTCTGTAAGCTTATGGTGATGAGAGCAACGTGAATTAGGCAATCTGAGAGTCAGAGGGGATGTCAGTTTTTGGACGGAAAATCACAAATATTTACAAATCGAGACCTGACGGTTAGCACTTTAATTTAAAGCTTCAATCCTGGTTAACATATCAGAGGCCTTAAAACCAAATAAATGGCGGTTTCGTTGATTGTGGAGACCAGATGTTCACTGAATGTAGGTATTTAAATTGTTGATATTAAAATGCATCTGGTTAAATTAGAAGCCGACCCTAACCTAGTTGAGAAAAGGCTCGGCAGATGGCTGTTTTCTGTACAATTTATTACGTATGTATATGTTTGGATTTAAAGTCGCTCAGCGAGCTATGGAACGAGCTATGCTTGGAGTATGTCTGAGGGCTGGAATCCGGAATGAGATGATCCGGATTCTATCCCTCATATAGCTCATAGGATTAGCATGCTGAAGTGGCAATGGGCCAGCCACATTAGCCGTAGAACCGATGACCGTTGGGGTAGACGAGTTCTTGAGGAGTCCGCGACTCGGCAAACGTAAGGCAAGACGCCCTTAAGCTGGGTGGAGCGACGATCTTCGCAGGGTGGCTGTTAGCAGCTGAATGAGAGAAGCCGAAAATCGAGCTGAATGGCGTGCATTTGTAGAGGCCTATGTCCAGCAGTGGACTGCTATAGGCTGATGATGATGTTTGGATGTATGCTTGTGTTTCAGACAGGAGCTGACTATGACGACTTCATGTATGAATGAAGAAGACATGTTGTGTTAACACTAAGCAAATTTGTAAAAGAGCAGGAAAATGGTACTGAAGCGGCATCTACATCGCCAAATGCTAACTACGCATCATACTGACGTCACGCAAAGTCCTGCATCGCGCAAGCAAAGTTTGCACAACGTAGCGGGCGACTTCAATGGCGAACAGTTGACCACTAGACATGACACTTATCTGGTCGGCGGGTCCTCCCTTTACTATAGAGAATGAGTGAACTTTACGTGCTGATTCTCATGCGTCAATCAAAGTATCTTCTTTGTTCAGATCGGAATCCTGTAGTGTAAAAGGATCCCTACTTTGATAATTTGCCGGCTCTCAAACAGGAAGAAACCTATGCTATACCTATCTGTAGTCACATAGACTAGCGGTTGACGTGACCACAAAACATTTCTCTCTACGTCTGCCCACATGTTCCGGCTAGCAGATTTCACCCTAATCATTATTAAGAGAATTTACGTTGAAGGTTTTAAAAATACGCTCTCAGACGGCTAGATTATCAAATCAAAATGAGTATAGGGAACAAAATCTTTTTCTATCCATAGTTACATAAAACAGTTCTTATATTATGTAAGTATTAAAATTGATTTAATTTTTTTCCGAAGGCTTTGAATAGCTATGAAAACTATGATTCATATTACACCGAAAAAAATGAACCTCAGGCCAAACCATTATGTCCAAATAGATGATTAACTATGTAGTGGAAAAAAAATAAAATTGTTCTCTATTACAATAATTACGGCAGCAATTTGTTGGCTTCACTCTACGACTCAACAGAGCATGCCATTGGAGGGAAATACGAATTACAAAAAAGGTTATTAACCGTATTAAAGAGGTTTTAGTTTAGAACATAGATTGTTGTGTTGTTAAATGAAGATACCTACACTTATATCTAGCAAATTAAGTACAACATAAGTTGTCAGACAGGTATTAAAAATAAATCAGTGTTTTTTTTTTAACCGATTACGCACATAGTTACTTTTAAAATAAACCATGGCCAATGGTTGTATCAACCAATTTTCTACACTCATTGAACTTGTAAATCACAACAACGGTACTAATTACGCAGAAGTTGCAACCGATCCACCATTGTTCTTTTACAAACAACATCATTGACAGTAAAACACTGTTCTTCAAAGACGTGTCCTAGAAAACAAATTTATTTTAGAAAATACTCTTTGAATGTTTAATTCGAATCATACTTTCAATCGATAAAATTATAGATACAACTTTTTCAGAGATACGTACATGATAACAAACCAACAATAGCCGAACACACATGGCAAGAAAAGGAGTGATTACCGAGATGACGACTATAGTCTGTGCCAGATGTGAAAAAAAAAAATAAAAGTCGTTGACACCCGACTTCCAATGTATCCAAATATTTTAAAACAATACGAAAAAAATGTAAAGAAAGTGTCGCTAGCACGGTCAAAACGGTAATTTGAATACATTGGTAGAGTGTCAACGACTTTTATTTTTTCACATCTGGCACAGACTATAATAGAGAAGTATGGAAGAAAATGTATGGAGAAAAATGAATTAAAAATATACACACACTTGGAGAACCTCCTCTTTTTCGAAGTCCGTTCAAAACAGCAACATAAAAACAACATTGGAAGCAGAAAATGAGTGCAATTTTCTAACGTTGCAAGCCTACTTTAACTGGCAACGGAGATTAAAGGAATACCGATAAGGTTTCCTTATCCAATGCATACTATTACACAAACAAAAGGAGTATACGTTTTACATAACACTAAGATTTTCTTCGCTTAGTATTCACAACGATGCATTACTCAAACTATGTGTTGAGTATTGAGTCATCGTTGCCGAGCCTTGCCTTGTGGTTGTTTGTTGAATTATTGTAAGCAGTACGCCATAGAATGTTATAATATGACCAACAGGGTCATGTTATGAAACCGTTAGCCCGTCAATGTCCAATGGCTGAACACGATCCTCTTTTTTGCTGTTTGCTATAATGTTTTGTGATATTTAGTTCATTATCATTATTAAGCTCTGCCTATTATAATGATTGGAATATTTGTGATATGCACAGCCAGGGATACTCGCTGATACACATGTCAAAAAGCTTAGAAGCTACTCCGAGTGAGTTTCCGAAAACTATCCATGTATCTTCTATTAAATTGTTTGCTCCATTCTAAATCCGCGAAACGACACACAGAATCAACTTCTAACAAATAATACTTTTTCATTTTAAAGAATAATAAACAAATAAAATTATTAGAGCCTTAACGGATTGAGGGTTAAATCGGGGAGAAAATACGATAACGGTGAACTAAAAATAACTTAAAACGATATTTATACTCCAGCGGGCAACGGGTATGGTAATTTCTAAGCTGTACTGGATACTGCGATATCATATTTATTTTATAAAGCTACACTGGAACCTTGGATGATAGAAAAGGGGGAGGTATCTTGTCACATCAGAATACTGGTTCTGGTTTCGATATTTATACCGATGTCATCCATTAATTGGATAGCAGACGTGTTGATTTTATAACGCATATCAAGCTGTAAATTATTGTTGAAAATCGATTAATTTTATATCGGTTCCCTAGTGTCATGTTTATGACCAATTTCCACATATCGGTACAGTCCAATGACCGGCATGTTTGGCTGAGTTGGACCCTTTGAAATATGATGTGTTCAAACCGCAAGTGTATCTATACACTAATGTTTGAATCACATTTTGCTTTGAATTATGTCAACACAATAGCATCGTAAGGCGAATCCCATAAGCCCAAGATAAGAAATTTCAGAGGACCACGACCGCTCTGACAAGAGTGTTATGAAGAAAAAGATAGCATCAATAATATGATCCTAATAAATCACAGCCAACAGCCAATATTCACTGCTGAGCCATCACTCATTTGCATAAAAAAGTATCATCAGTGACATCACTAGGTGAAGAGGTTAATGATGACCGATTGTAAATGACCAAAACAGTTCGAATTGCGCAGACAGTTGTCTGAGTAAGCTTCAGTACTCTCTACCTTTTAACTGTGGGATATAGTATTATTATTTAAATACTTCCACCACTGGCCTTCTTCACATTGACTGGTCCAGTCGATATTCCAATCCAGCACGCTGTGCGGCTTATCGTACATATTGATCGTACAAGAGAATATGCTTCTTTTAAAGTCACTATTTCTTGGATCCGAGATTCTACACTCTTCATAAAGACACTACGACTCCTATAGCATAGTTTGTCATATCCGCTTCATTCTATGCTCCAAGTACAACCTACATAAGAAACTGGTTCCTATACGTGAGATAACTCATACGTAGACGGAGGTCAATTTAGCCGTATTACATCATCAAATAGCTATGATAACCATAGTAGTGAAGTGAAGGCCGATATTTTAAGTTCAGCCGCATGTTTTTTTTTTCATTTAATTTTAATCGTAGCCTGGCAGTTTCGAGTTATTTATGCGGCCTACCCAAATGTCCGTTCTTTGGTATTGTTCGTCGATTCGTTGAGCTCCTTAAGTTCTGAGTTGAGTTGCACGATTACTGACAAATGAGTGCTTTTATTGGACGGGTCCACTCAATCTGTATAGTTCTTTCCTCAAAAGACCATTTTAGACACCAATCTACATGGTGTTCTCGCAATTTTGGCCACATATTTATGTTCATTGGTTTACCATTTTGAATTAAGAGAATGGTCGACCATATTTTATTGTTATACAAGAGGAAATACGGTATAATGATGAGTATTAACATTTAAATCGGAATATTATAATATTTGGTCGTAAAACCGTACAGGAAGTTGTAAATCAGGGAATTCAGAACACAAGAGTTTGTTGAGGACAATAATTTAAACGGAAACTGCTACCAAAAATGGTATCAAATTATATCAAATTGATTTGTTAAAATATCTCTATTATTCGTTGTTATTTATATAACATAACATTCATTTTAAGTCGGTGGGTTGTCCTACCCACGTAGCGTTTAGTAGTTTTACAACTTTGTGATTTTAAACAGTTCACAAACTTGATTTGGCTACCATAATTAAATACTTATATTTTCTTAGCTGTCTCACTCTTGCGCAAAAGCTTTTCTTCACTCCTTCTATATTCTCCAGACCGTAAGTCCTCCCCACCGGTTTTGACGGAATCTATCCAGTCTATTTATCCCAATGGTATGCAATATTAAAATAAACACAATTTTCTGCTCCATCGAGTGCGTTTGATCAAGGTCGATCTCGCAGTTTTTTAGGTAAACATCACTTTTAGTTGCACGTTAAATCTAGGCTATCTTTAACAATTTGTTTACTTTAAATTATCCAGCAAATACATAAGTGTGAACTCTGCAAAATTTAGCATTATGTAGCTAATTAGACGTACTTAGTAGTAGGAAAATGTGTGAATTAATAAATGCGATGCAAATATAACTGTTGCCACATCGTCATCACAATTGCATACCTAATTATTTTTATGTTTTAAATGTAACTTTAGTTTAATTGTATTGATTAGCCTGATAGATAGTTTAGTCTACTTTATTAATTAGAGCGGTAGTAACAGTATTGATCTCTATAAATAGACCGACTCGTTATCAGTACAATTGACACGCTCATTAAATAAAAATCCTATGTATCTATCGCGAAAATAACCTTCGTTTTCTCGTACTGAGTAAAACTTTAGATTCTGCTACAAGTTTAATAATAAATCTTGGCTTTTCGCCACAAACGCACCGGCACTGTATGTACACACAAAAATGATTAACAATTAAAAGGATTATGAATATGATATACAAAGAATTTGTAATCTGACGTACCTATAACCAGCAGGAAATGATCCGGCAATTAACGTGTCACTATAACACTTTCAGTTTCTTCTTAGAAATCACTGTTTGCAGAGCTTCACGAAACAAAGGAACCATACGGTTCACAGTTACATCATCGAATATTCGCGGAAATTAACAATGTACTGTAACACTAAACACCGGGAATTAGCATAAGCACTCGAATTTTGAAAAGTTAACTTTGAGTAAAGTTCGCGGCTTTTCTAGTTTTTTTTTGTATTTCGTTTTCGGCCAGCTGCACGAGTCGTGTCGTCCTCCGGTCGTATGTGAATCGAATTAACTCGATTGGTTAATTGAATGGCTGTAGTGTTGTGCGTCGTGATAAGCGTCGAGAGGTCGCGCGTTGACTGTTCGCTCGCTGTATCATTGACGCCGCCTCACGTGCGTTTGCATGCAAAAAACAGACATGGCACACGAACTCTCTCACAGACTACTATTCCTACGTAAATTGTTCGATCATGACTGGGAGTTGGGGTATTTCGGGATGTATCTAATTTTGGGTGCAACACATTAATAATTTTCAGTCTACACTTGCACAGGTTAACCTATGAGAGAGGTTTAGCGGAGTAACAATATTTGTAGCAATATGCACGTAAATATGGAGAGTCTACAGGAAAATCATAAAAATGTATATATTAATATTTTAATGAACAAGTCACGTATTGTGAACTGACTGGTTTATATTTATTTCAAAAGAATAATAACTAGCTAACCTTGAAGTTAATGGATCAAACAATAATGATGTTTCGAACTAGTATCAACGAGTTTGAAAAGCCATACAACGATGGAATTCCATTTCTACCAGGCACAATGATGGGAAAGTTTTCGATTCCCACGAGTAAGAAAAGCGAAGATATAGTACAGCACAAGCTTCTTTGCTCTATGGTATAAAAAAAATTAAATATAAACATCGCAAAATTATAGTCCCAAAGTTTTGGCTGAATTTGTGGTCTATGGCGTCATCACACGATATTTCGCGAGTAGTTATTCATTGATACATACACGTGTCGTAGTATTTTCGTAGAATGATCTAATAGCACCTTTTATTCATGGGAACGTATTCTTAAATCACAGTAGTGAAGTGGTTAACAATATCCAAATGCTTCTTGATACTCTGATGACTCTATCAGTCATCTGTTTGTCAATAATCTTTAATTATGATGATTTCAATTCGAAGAAAGATCTAATGATATTGATGAATGATAATGACATGAGAGTACTAAAAGTTCTTAGAAACAGTTCTTGAAATAAAATACGAGACAAGTGATACTAGAAACCTTATGAAAATCAATACAGCAGTCACTGAGATCGATTGAAATAAACATACAAACAGGATCAAAAGCAATGCAGCCGTTTTTCGGAAACACACAGCCAGATACGACAAAGAATTTTGTTTTTGGAATTTAGCATTGATATTCATAAACAACACGAAAATAACGACAAAAACAAAAAAACAGACTTCAAAAAAAGTCCTTCACCCTGTCATAGGACATTCTAAAAATACCCTCGAGAGAGTAATTTTCATAAATAATCCACATGCCGGTTTCCACCTCGACCCGCGCGTTAGAATGTGAAAACAATGGCATTTCGCCAAGTAAGCTGTGACGTATGCCGGCTACACCATCGGTATCGGCGTACTTTGATAGCCCCACAGCTATACGGCTATTTTAAAAACAAATAAAAGCCGGATATTTCTACTTCGCTTTCCATGTTGAAGTCAAAGTCCATGATTTATGATTAGCAGCGTCCGAAGCGAAAAGATTCTAATAGTCTGGGATACTCTACATCGTTGAACGCGTATTAAGTCAATAACATACATAATGTTAAGATCATAGACAAGGACGTACCAAAAAGTAGAAGAAAGAAAGAAGCATCACAAGATCATTATGAAGTTTCGCTGCATGAACTTGGAAAGCTGAGTTTTTGTGGAGAACAAAAACAGGCCAACTTTCTGAAGGTCCCTGTAAAAATTAGCACTATTTTGCAGAGGACAAAAAACGATCCAGACATGGAAAGGGCCGAGAGGTATTGTACTATCTACAAGAACTGTGATGGACTTGAATTCAGTCAGCGAGCTAATTGCATAACAACAGTAGGAATGGCTTTCATTTTGAAACTTCAGCAACGTTCATTGCGTTATTTACGTTATTGAGCAGACAACTTTTTAAACATATAAAGCAATGAATTAGCTAAATCCTTCAAAATGATTTGGAAGACTTCCATCATCAGTCATTTACCTCTTAAAGTAGGTCAAGTTTAACGTCAAATCTGCTACACTTTACGGGAACTTACTTTTCAGGAATTATTATATATCTAAGCTTGAAAGGCAAAATTGACTAAGCGACATAGGGCCACAATGTCGCTCAGTCAATTTTGCCTTTCAAGCGTCGATATGTATATCAGAAACAAAAGTAACATGAAACTATTTCTCAGATAGGCAAACAAACATACCGTTCAATCGACGTTGCTATTGAAATTGACGGGTGGCGCGAACCGCTTGGAAAACAAACCGAAATAAATGAATGAGTTACGAATACGTGACGCATTTGCCGTAATTATCCAATCCTACTTCTTTTGTTTTCGAAGAATTCAAGATTAGCCGGAAATGTATATAGATACGGCGCGCGGCACTGAGAGTATTGGCGCAACTACGATTTTTATGTAATGTCCAGTTTTCGGTCAAAAGTGCTTTTTTGGGCCTATTTGAAATAATTGCTTTGATTTTGACTTTGTATAAACGCGACTAACGAGTTGAAGGTCGTAGATTCGAACTCAGGCAGGTACTCTACTTTGTAAAAATTATATCATCACCATTGCTCTCAATACGGTGAAGGAAAAAATCGTGAGTGAAGCGGCATCATCTAGAACTATAAAATCGAATTCAAATGACATCCACGAACACTGGGCCCACGTGGTGAATTACCGAGATAGAGTCTGAGTCCCAGTGGACATTAAAGGCTGGTTATGCTATGCATTCCAGCTTTTGCGGTTTGCTCCCATGAGGATTCCAAAATCTCTGCTGCCAGCACTTGGCAAATTTCGGGGATTGATTATGTAAATAATTCCTAAAACACGAACACTATGGTCTACGAGCTGTAAGCATAGTGATACGAAATCTAGTAATCCATTCTAATTCAGGCGCCCACCAAAATTAGAAACAGTTATCAGTCCAAAAATCAATCGAGTGTTTAATCTGTTATTGGGTCATGAAGTGTCAAGGCACCGAGCGCCACGTGATGTTGCCCAATCATAAATTCTAGATCGGGAACACTGAACTACATATCAACCAACTGCATAGATATTATCAGCCCACATTGAGAAATATTAGGATGCATTCAGCCAAAAGGACGAATGCAGTTACCCAAAGGAAACCAGTAGACTGATAAATCCGGAAGGCGTTGGTTTTGTGTTGGCGTACCTTTCAACAGGTTTGGGTGTAGGAGCACTGCAGTTATTTCGTAGTTAAAATGGCCACCCTTCTTATCGTGGGTGCTATACCACTAAAGTTGAATGTCCAGAGAACGGGCAGAGTTGGGCTCATGTTTCCTTTTGTACGAGGTTGTAGCTATACGATGACCGATATGTTTTGAACGTTTCTTCTTCTAATGAAGAGGATAAGATTGACAACTTTACCAGATGAAGAGTATAGGGCTGATAATAACTGCTAATCCAGAATGAGCAAGCACTTTCTAAAGCTCTCCACCTGAGGTGATTGGAAAACGGATGATTTAAGTCCGTCACAGGCCGGATCCAAGAGGGCTCAATATAAAAAGGAGGCTGACAACTGACTCCATGACGTCCAGAAAAGGTCTACGAAAGTCTACGTTGCAACTCTGATCTATCAAACTATGTATTACTAAAACGAAACTGCGAAAGGCGCAACTAGTGAGAACTAACTTTGAAGAAAGTTCGAAGCTTGGCACGAGTTTGCATCATAAAGTTGGGCATGTGTCTGTGTAGAGTCGCAAGAGGAAGTGGAACGTCTTCAATGTAGGCGTGATCCGGGTACCAGTTAGCGTGTACGTTATCTGATGTGTTATTGTACGAGCACGTTGAGATATTGCGAGTAGAATCTGTTCCCATTCGGCAGAGCCTGTTTATGATTTTATTGACTTGAGTGATGATGGCTAGGACATGTCTACAGCCACCATTTAGAGATGTATTTTTTTGTGAGGCGAAGAAATTGTCGAACCCTCACACTGACCAGACACGAATTTATGACGTATTTGAGCTTTAAAGGTTAATTTTGGACATTACTAGTAGACGGGGAAGGTAAATCATCGGGATTTCAGGGGAATTTTGAGGAATCCTGGATGTTTATAATAGTCTGGAGTGTACAAAGAAGTCAAGTGGGAGGAATAAGTTGGCTTCTCCCAAATTATGTCAAATCTGCCACACCTGTTTATTTCAAGTTGTGTATCTGGCTGAGGGCGTAGCTGACATTTGCGTATAAACTAAACATCGAATGCACTTGACTACATTTCAATATAAGTACATTCATAACTACAAATACTAAATGGGGAGAGTGTTATAAATGGAACTCGTTCCCAGCGAGTGGCACACTGACTTGTGACAGGCATTGTGCATTGATTAGATAACGATTGTGCCGCAGATGCGCACGGGCATACGAGGAACGAGAATTAAGTAGATAGATATATGGCCACCATTTAGTTTGATGTTTTGGGACAGAGTTAGTTTTTCTTTTTCAATGTCTATAGATATTTTATTCTACTTATAAAGTTCAGTGAATTAAATAGCCAAAAGTGCGTTAAATAAGGAAGACTAAGCCGTCGGATTCTTTAGTCGTAACTAAAGAGCTTTTGAAGTTTCATAGAGTAGTGTCTAGTGTTTGATGCCCCCTTTAAATTCCATTTACACGATTCAAGGTTTTTGCGTGTGACATTCAATAAATTGGACTTGAATCGTTTAAACACTGTTCTGATCATACAACTTTTATTGTTGCTTCAAATTATGGTATGCCACGGGCAATTTAATCGCATCATGTAAATCGGGTTTTAGGAAAGGCATTTTTACTATACTGTGTTTTTATACTCGTCACTTTTACGACCCGTGAAAAGATGTCGAATAGAAATTACGGCTAAAACCACGCGGGACAGCCGACCTTATCTATCATGATCATTTCAGCCGAAAGACATCCACTGCTGGACATAGGCCTCCCCCAAGCTACCACCTACCACCACCTCACCACTATCACCTACCCTACCTCTTCACCTTACCTATACCTACTAACTAATAATAAAGCTCTTTCGCTATCAGAAGTCTTTTGTTTGTTGGTTTGAACGCGCTATTCTCTGAACCTCTTCAAATATTCCTTTTGCAGTTGATAGGCCAGTTCATGAGGAAGATTTAACATCACACTACAACCCATAGGAGCCGCGCAAGAAAGAAAAGTGTGGGCAGCTAAAATGGGCGCGGTTGGTTGGGGGTCGAAATTTTACGCGGATTAAGTCGCAGGCAGAAGCTAGTCACTATTACATAATTAGGTAAAACAAATTATCAGCCTAGGGTAATTTAGGACCTGCCAGGGTCACATAATTGTTCGAAAGAGTTACCGTGGCCCTGGCATAGACAACTGAAGGAACACGTGTGGATTTTAATCAGTAAAAGTCTGACACCTCGCTCCACCCAGAACGGGAGACGTCATTTGATGATTTCACACCGAAAAAAAAATAGGGTATCTTAGGACCGGTCATATAGTACTACAGTCAGCTATGCATAGAATTCAACACGAATCTAAACTATCTAATTAGCAACAAATTAGGTATGTTGATGATTAACACTGGCATATCAGATATTGGGCACTTGTCCAGCTTGTTAAATAGTTACTGGTTTGCTTATTCAGATGATCAACGATTCATGCAATATTGACAACCCTACTGTTTTTTCAATGACATCCCTGTTTTTTACTGAAGTTCTAATTTCTTCGGTATTTTGTACTTTAGGTGCCACCTGAAGCAAAAAAACAAAAATTAAAGGTCTTCTTTCTTGCTTTTCGTAGGGATACAAAAGGCCTACTGTCTACTGATTCTGAAGTTTAACTCTACATTTATAAAAAGTAGGTGCTGAAGGTACGCATTTTCGTATTCATCATTATCATTTCAGTCAAAAGACGTCCACTGCTGGCCATAAGCCTGCCCCAATTTGGAAGCGTTTGCCATAATCGCACATAATCAAACTTTTTTTTATTCTTCTTCTTATGATAGATAGTAGAATTACAGTTCTGAAATTGCTATTAACAAGTTCTTTAGTTTGTTTCTGGATCATCTGTTTTTAAGTTTCATAGGATTGGTAAGATATAAATTCAGCCTCTTTATACCATTAAATATTGTCATCAGTTGAAACCTAATTTATCTTTCGTTACCACATAAGTTACGATATTTGTTGAGATAAAATGGTTATATTAATCTTTTATAATTTAATGTCGTAAACCTTGAAACTAGTGACATTTAAGAATAGTATATTTTTAGACAAACGATCATAGGAAGTAGCACTCGTCGGAATATAATCTCTAAAATTTAATTTAATTTTATTCCGTGTCTGCAGTCGGAACAATAGAGATGGTCCTGACTTCTTCGGTATTTGTAATTGAAATTATTTATTTTGAATCACGCTTCAGAATAATGTAGATATTTTGTGTCTACGTAAGATACAAAACAAAATATAAATAATAAAATAGTTTTAAGTCATTTTATTTTTTCTTATTATTTTAATCTAGGTAAGTTTACGTTCGAATGGATGTAAAAATATCGCGGCGGATCTTCATCGCACGGCTTAGCGCCGATCGATAGCCAAAAATTCAACAGCGTTGGGTTGCATTCCGTTGTATTCAACAACAACCTATATTACTGATATTATTAGATTTTTAACCGACGAAAAAAAAACGGAGGAGGTTCTCAATTCGACGCGTATATATATATTTTATTGTTTTTTTTATGGATGACCACGCATAACTTTTTACATAGTAGTCCGATTGTGATATTTTTTTATTGGAAAGGGTATACTTCGAAGGTGGTCCCATATAAATTCAACACAAAATTCAATAACAAAATCGAACCCTAAGGGTCAGAAAACATGGGATGATTGATTGTTCACTCACTGATTGTAATGTATAAACACGCATAACTTTATACAGAGTAGTCCGATTTTGATAATTCGTTTTGTGTTGGATAGGGTATACCTTGCCAAGTATTATTAGTGCATTAAAGCCACAAAAAATCTTAATAAAAACTTTTTAACAAAAAATTAAACCGCCGAAAAACTGAAAAGCATAAAATAATACTTAAACCTTAAAATTATGAGTCGGCGCTTTGAGTTGAGGTTTAAGTATTATTTTATGCTTTTCAGTTTTTCGGCGGTTTAATTTTTTGTTAAAAAGTTTTTTATTCCGTGTCTGCAGTCGGAACAATAGAGATGGCCCTGACTTCTTCGGTATTTGTAATTGAAATGATTTATTTTGAATCACGCTTCAGAATAATGTAGATATTTTGTGTCTACGTAAGATACAAAACAAAATATAAATAATGAAATAGTTTTAAGTCATTTTATTTTTTGTTATTATTTTAATCTAGGTAAGTTTACGTTCGAATGGACGTAAAAAAATCGCGGCGGATCTTCATCGCACTGCTTAGCGCCGATCGATAGTCCAAAATTCAACAGCGTTGGGTTGCATTCCGTTGGATTCAACAACAACCTGGATATTACTGATATTATTAGATTTTTAACCGACGAAAAAAAAAACGGAGGAGGTTCTCAATTCGACGCGTATATATATATTTTATTGTTTTTTTTTATGGATGACCACGCATAACTTTTTACATAGTAGTCCGATTGTGATATTTTTTTATTGGAATTTGTTTTCCAAATTTATATGGGACTACCTTCGAAGTATACCCTATACTTCGAAGGTGGTCCCATATAAATTTGGAAAACAAATTCGAACCCTAAGGGTCGGAAAACAGGGGATGATTGATTGTTCACTCACTGATTGTAATGCATAACCCACGCATAACTTTATACAGAGTAGTCCGATTTTGATAATTATTTTTATTGGATAGGATATACCTTGCCAAGCATTATTAGTACATTAAAGCCACATAATATTAAAACATAAAAACTTTTTAACAAAAAATTAAACCGCCGAAAAAACGACCACAAAAAATTATAAAGTAAAGTTTGTTTTCTTTTTTTCTTTCTTTTCAGTTTTTTCGGCGGTTTAATTTTTTGTTAAAAAGTTTTCATATCAATATTAAGCGAGATAAACTTTTTATCTGCGGTTATGTATTCAGTTTTAAATGTTATTTTTTCCACCAAAAGTGTGATTATGAAATAAAAATAGAACAATATCATTTTAATTTATCCGTCAACAGCGGTTGAAGGAGTTATAGGTACCCACTGATAACCTAAAATTGCCACGCAATAAATTAATATCTGTACAATGACATAAGGTTAGGCCTACACGAATGCGTCATAAATACTATAGCATGAGCCCAGACTAGGTTCAAGTGTATAGATCGAATGAACTAACTACCGGATAGCTGACCTAGCAGGCAACAGCTTCCTTTAGTGCCTTGTTCACGATATAACTCTGTACAAATAAAGTGTCTGTTTTTAATAAGGTAAGTATTCAAAAAAATAAAATTAAAGTCTCCTAAGCATTCGTGGCCCCCTCTAACCACTGTGATTTTGTTGCTGCGTACTTTTGAGAGTTTGTGCTGCGGGAAATTAGTCTATTTTGAGAATTTTATTATTACCTATACCGGTGTCAATCGTCTTTTTTGACATATAAAAACTGCCATTTTGCAATGGCGGTAGTCTTTGCAATAAAAGCACCCTCAGATCGGCGCAACGTTACTCTGCAACATCAATTTCCATGAAGTTTTCATATAAATTGTTCTAGTAAAGTCACGTCTACCGGTTTTAATAAAAGAGTGGCAGTTCTAATAACTGTGTGGTGCCCCGTGCCGGACGTAAAGAATAGCACCATCTTATTTCTTTCCGTGAGTGTTGTAAGAGGCGACTAAGGGACTCACTAGAGAATGGGCAGCAGCGTTCTCAATGCATTTTACCACCATATGTAATCGCCACCTGCCAAGCGGGGTGATTATGGCAACCTCCCCCCCCAGATTGAGGGAGGCCTATAGTCCAGCAGTGGACGTCTTTCGGCTGAAATAATAATGATGACGAGTTGAAATAAACGAACGAACAATACTTCGGTACTTCAATGCCCTAGGTATTGCAAGAATTCATTCGGGACCAAACTCATGGTCAGCCGACAATGATAAATAAAGAGTACACGGTCCATATGGTGCATCATTCAGCTGCAATAAAAGATTGAACACGTATGAATAATGTATGGAGTAGTAGGATCATCATTGTTGGCAAATATCACTCGATTTGCTTACAATGGGTGCACTCACGGGCTAGCTAAACTGTACTAATATCGGTATTGTTGTATGTTTATATTTGGTAATGTAAGGTTAGATTTATTGATGTCATGTTGTTGCTTGTTTTATGAGGTCTTTAATGTATGTATCCAGGCAGAAGGGCTTGTGACTAAGTAACAGAGTGCCGTACGGATCGATCGATCAAGTTCAGTCACTATTTGTACATAGTAAGACGCCTCCGTGCGTTGGGAAACACGTAAAGCCGTAATCAGCGGCTGTCATTGGTTTGACAGTCGTTACTTGTCATCAGAAAGCCGAAAGTCTGTTAACCAGTCTTACCAAGAAGTATCGTATTACTCAGTAACTGGGTTATGGAGGTCTAGGCAGTGTAAAATACTGGTATCCAGCTGCATCGGGTTAGACTGGAGGCCAAACCCAACATAGTTGAGAAAACGCTAGGCAATTGATTGTGCTGCCTATTTTGACTTATAAAAAAGCAGGCGTCTTCATAATGGGCAGTTTCAATAGTCAAAGAGGATGACTCTGACTGATTTCTGACTACAATGACAATGTTACGAACTATTCTCCAGGAAGCATGCTTATATTAAGCTCGTTTATGACAAAACACAGAACGGTGAACGAAAACATTGTGAGGAAACCGGCATGTCCTAGAACCAAACAATCGAAGACATGTGACATCTAGCAACCCGCACTGGGCCTGTGTGGTGGATTACAGTCCACTCCCTATAAACGAGATGAGGCCTTTGTCCCAACAGTGGGAATATTATAGGCTGATTATACTATGACAAAATAACTAAAGGAGATGTTTGGGGTTGCTGTCGGGAACCTCACATTTTCTTGAAATCTACCCAAAGATGACTCAACTCAAAAACCCACCAAAAAAGCTCAAATACTCCCAATTTTAACTCTTTCAGTTTAGCGGTTTAGTGTCACTAACCACCTCATTCCGATTTCTTTAAATTAAAATCTGTGCCGATTGGTGGTTTATTGAATTCATGACGGTTTTGGTTTCAAAATATTCTTAGTGTAAAAGCGTGACTGAAAAAGTTATACTACTCAGGTTTTACAAGTACTTTGAACTTAATGTTCAGGGCAATTCTCCTAATTTTAAGAACATTCACTGTCTCAATCTGTCAAAAATACCTCCAGTTTGCATACATTTTTGACAAGTTTTTGACATTTGACTGTCGCCGAGATGACACTGCGACTAGAGCTTGAACGTTTTTAATTACCAGAATTGTCATTGTGGTCTTGATCGTAGTGTGAAAAGCCAGCTGCTACGCTCTTACTTCATTATTTTCAAAACATTTTAAGTTTTCATCTCAAACGTAGTCATTTATAAACAGAATATAAATAAAAATATGCTTTAGTGTCCTTTCTCGGAGTTGGCAATGAATGTTGTTCGTTCAAGTTCATTGCAGAGAAAAGGTCAATTGCACTGGTCAAGATTATGTGGAATTATTGTAAATTGAAAGCAATTAGGTACTGATTTAAGAGTTGAAAGTACATGTAAACCTTTGGGAACTGCCGGGGTCGCGTGATTGTTCGAAAGAGATACCGTGACCCTGGCACATGGGCAACTGAAGGAACACGGGTGGGTTTTAGTCAGTAAAAGTCTGACACGCCCTCCCGCTCCGCCCAGAGCGGGAGAAGTCATTTGATGATTTCCCATCCAGAAAACAAAAAAAAAATCTTTGGCAACAGTCGCAAGTAATATTTACATACCTACTTGTATTTAAACTGTAGGTAAAACTATACTTATAATATTATAAAGCTGAAGAGTTTGTTTATCTGTTTGGTTGAACGCACTAATCTCAGGAACTCCTTGTCGGAATAGAAAAAATATTTTTGTGTTGGATAACCTACTCATTGAGGAAGGCTATAGGCCAATATTACGCTACGATCAAAAAGAGCGGAGCAGAAAAGAAAAATTAACGAAAACTGGCAGGCAATTCGATGCGACGGGAAGGGTCAGGAGAGCAAAAATTTGACGCGGACGAAGTCGCGGCCCGCGGGCAACAGCTACTATCTTATATTTGGGAATACATATCCCCAATTATAATTTAATTTTGATCAATATCTTAGGTCTTAGACGACCTATCAGATATTAAAGATGATGGATTAATCCTGGACATATTAGGGTTTTTTTTAGGGTGCGAAATCATCAAATGACTTCTCCCGCTCTGGACGGAGCGGGAGGGCGTGTCAGACTTTTACTGACTAAAACTCACCCGTGTTCCTTCAGTTACCCGTGCAAGGGCCACGGTAACTCGGTTAGTCAGGGATTTTTACCCTATCTAAACAGAACAGTCGACCAATCAATATATTATTATAGTTATAAAATAATAATCAATCCGCCAATATAATTTATACAATAAAATGCAGTTTATCGACTAATACCTCCGTAATTAAACCCAAATATGATTCGAGTTCAGGAAGTGTTCAAACATTTAATGAACCCATGACTTTCCTGCAATACACTTTATTATACTAAACGAATTCATCAATAAAAACCGGCCAAGTGCGAGTCGGACTCGCGCACCGAGGGTTCCGTACAAACCTGTAGGTATCCTCGGTTTATGCGTAAGGTTTATGTTTTTTGAAATGAAATGTTTTTTTTTTTTATATTTGAGTTGATTGAATGGAAGGTAAATTGCGATTTACGATTTATGACGTATTAAAAAAAAAACTACTTACTGGATTTTGTTCAAACCAATTTTCGTTGGAAGTTTACATGGTTATGTACATCATATATTTTTTTTAGTTTTATCATTCTCTTACTTTAGAAGTTACGGGGGGGGGGGGGGGGGACACACATTTTACCACTTTGGAAGTGTCTCTCGCGCAAACTATTCAGTTTAGAAAGAAATGATGTTAGAAACCTCAATACCATTTTTGAAGACCTATTCATAGATACCCTACACGTATGGGTTTGATGAAAATTTTTTTTTTGAGTTTCAGTTCTATGTATGGGGAACCCCAAAATTTATTGTTTTTTTTTCTATTGTTGTGTAAAAATCTTAATGCGGTATACAGAATACATCTACTTACCAAGTTTCAACAACATATCTCTTATAGTTTCGGAGAAAAGTGGCTGTGACATACACGGACAGACAGACAGACAGACAGACAGACAGACAGACAGACCGACAGACAGACAGACAGACATGACGAATCTATAAGGGTTCCGTTTTTTGCCATTTGGCAACGGAACCCTAATAAATCATCATCTGCCTATCCTTTTCCCCAACTATGTTGGTGTTGGCTTCCAGTCTAACCGGATGCAGCTGAGTATGAGTATTTTACATGGAGCGACTGCCCATCTGATCTCCACAACCCAGTTACCGGGTTATAAGATACCCGATGGTAAGACTGGTTGTTAGACTTCCGAAATTTTGACGACCCGTAACGACTGTTAAGATCTACGAAAGACAGCCGGGACCAACGGCTTTCCGTCGCACGGAAGGGTCTTGGTATGTTAAGATGGTGACCCATCCACGGAAAAACCGCGGCAACGGTAGCTTAACCTGAACGAATTCATCAATAATAAATATAATAATCATCTAATAACAGACTGATGACGTGCACATATCTGTTTATTAACATAAACAAGATACCGCTTATAATGTGTTAGTCATAACATCTCATGTACATTCGTTGTATGGCATTGTATGTGTGTATGGTAATGATTTTAATGTAATTCGTCTGGTCACCACTCGTTCACGTTGATGACTAATTCATGACCTTGGGCACACGTGATTTAATCATTTAATGATGTAGCTTTGTATAGAGACTTTTATAGGAGTCGGTAAAGACGTATTTTATTGGTTTGTAAAACAATATCTGACAAGTATACCTAAATATACTGTGCGAGCGCCATCAGGGAAAAATTGAAGACAATCTGATGAAACAGAAATGAATCTTAGTTTGGTAAGTAAAGAAACCTCAGATATATCAATAGAGACCATAAAACATTAAAAAACTGGTGGAACGTTTAACTTCCTCTTTTTTTTTAAGATAAGCAAATGTCCAGTATAAGTGATTTGGAAACCGTGATCTGAGGCCTAAGCCTGGAGGAGTCGTGGCCCGACGTACGAGTTTGTAAGTTGTAGGTTCGAACCCAAAAAGGTACTTTACTATGTGCAAATTATTTCATCAACAATTCACCACTGCTCTCAAAGCGCTGAAGCGAAAAATCGTGAGGAAAACGACATATCACAAAACCAAAAATTCAAAACCATGTGACATCTACCAACCCGCATTGAGTTCCGCGTCGTAGATCGTAGATCGTGGGCCGTAGCCCACTCCCTCTCCAAGAGTGGAGGTCTGAGTTCAGCACTGGGAACACTAAAGGCTGATAATGATGATGATGACCTGAGGCCATGAGATTTCCTAATTCAAGAAAACCTCATAGCACAAACGAATGCAAACTAAACTTTAAAATGCAGTTACTATTCCAAAAGTCTGTCTTAGTGCAAGATAGTCGGCAAAAGACAGAATACATGCGGTGTTGCTATATGTCAACTGACGAGCAACGCACTATAAAATTGAAACCCACCAGTTAAAGGAAGTCGACCATTTTAAATACCTAGGATCTGTGATCTCTAACAATGGCACGATCGACGCCGACATAACTCACCGTATCAATACTGGATGGATGAAGTGGCGACAGCTCTCAGGTGTGTTATGCGATAGCAGAACGGCGTACATGTTAAAGGAAAGGTGTACAAAACTGCAGTCCGCCCAGCTCTAACTTACGGTGCCGAATGCTGGCCAATTAAAAAGACTCAGGTCCAAAGAGCACACACTACCGAGATGAGGATGCTGAGATGGGCAGGAGGGGTCACTCTTAAGGACAGAGTAAGCAACGAGCTTATTCGAGGAAGTTTAAAGATCCGCCCAATCGAACAAAAACTCTCTGAAGCGCGCCTGAGATGGTATGGCTATGTAATGAGAAGACCAAAGGAACACGTGACTAAGCAAGTCCTCGAGATGAACACAGGTCCAAAGAAGCGATAAATTGGCAAACTTATCACGCACTCAAATTAAGTTGATGACATAACCCACCTTGCAAAAGGTCACAGCGATAAACACATGCAAAAAGATAATATAATACAAAAATATATTATAAATCGACCAATCGTGAACGCTTATAACTATTTTTTGTAACTTCACAATACATTGTATTTGTCATGGACGCAATTATAGATAATTATTACATAGAAAGTTGACTATTTATACTTTTACAGTAACAATAGGCTATATTTCTATGAATGTGAACGGGCAACTGTCCATAAAATACCATGATTATTGTGTACTAAATGGTGCACATTAAATTAAATACTTTGTTTACTGTGACTTCATCGTTTTCCTATTTTGTGTTCCTTTGTATTATTATTCGTGTCGATATTCGTAAAGTGTGTCATAATTTGTATTTTACGCGTTATTGTAGGAGTAAAGAAATAAAGTAAATGTCGTGTGTGTCGGTGTGTGTAGTTAACACAACTACACACACCGACACAGACGGCACAGATACAGGCGGCGGCACAGATGCCAGCACATCTAGGTTCCCCGAAAGTGTCAAATTTTTCCAATCGATCTTGAACCTAATACTTTAGCATTAAAGTTGAAAATCTATTAAAGAAATTTGATAGATTGTAGTAGCTTCAAGTGCTGGCGTCTGTACCTATTACATGCGCAGGAGTTGACTAAGGGTATAGGAGTGGTGTTATTGGTTGATAAGTCTGAATTAATACAGTTTAAACTCTACTTTAATGCTGCCTACTAAATGTCAGAGCACTTATTAACTTCAAACGGCTTTATAAAAAACTAGCTTCAGGCATTATACATACATAAACTCACGCCTTTTTCCCATGGGGGTAGGCAGAAACTATAGAACGCCACCTGCTGCGATCCTTACATATTCCTTTTGCCAGGTAGGGGGGTACTGTGGCGACTGTGTCTCACGTACTCATCCCTTGCATAGTTAAACATTTTTCTATTGTAATTATTTTAGAAAGTTTAATTTTGTGTTTTCCCACGTTCCCACATCTGCAAAGCAATTTAGTGCTACCAGGCCTGTCTCACTTCCATACAAGTGGCGCAAAATTCCCGAGATATTTACCTACTATTCTGGAAAACAACCTAATTTCAACCTTTTGCATTGCGTATAGCATTCAAAGTACAATAACTGTCTGCCGTCTCGCTTCAATCTGCTAGGGCTGTCAGAGAGGTACTACTTTATATCTTTTTGTCTTTTTTGTTTTTTCTGGCGCCTCCATCACTCACGACACAGAACTGATTAGATTTCTAACATATTAACAGCACACTAGCACAGAATATACAAAAGTAGGAACTTTACGGTATTAACAGTTTACTTTTGATCCGCGGGTGCGTGTGCTGCGTGTGCGACTTGTCGAGCGAGTGCAAGCCTATTGCGATTAATACGGTGGCCGGACGCTTGCGTTTTTCATACCTAAAACTCGGGAGTGAAACTTCTGTACCGTAAGGTACTAATATATATTCTGTGGTGCTACGCACCAGACCTATCTGAATAACATCACAAATAAGGTCACTGTATGCTCTCCTAGGGCGTCCCGTTCCGGTCACATCTGCCTTGTAAATACCTTTTCTAAGCCGCCCTTCATTCATCCTCTCAACATGACAAAACCGTCTAAGCAATTTTTGGTCACTACATCTTCTTTTGGCAATATTTTGCCACTAATTAAGACTTTATACCCCGTTTGGCTCAATTTGTACTTAAATAAATTGGAAAATCAAAGGAATCGAAATCAAAGACAGACTAAAATACTTCACGCTAATTGAGTTATTACTTTCAACTTCAATGAGAATCCAAAAATATGAAATGATTGCATCTTCCAAAATTAAAGACTGGTAAGAAAATCAAACCGTACCGTGTGGTGCCGGACGTAAAGAATAGCATCACCCCATTTCTTCCCGTGGGTGTCGTAAGAGGCGACTACGGGACTTACTAGAGAATGGGCAGCAGCGTTCTCTATGCACTTTACCACCATACTGCGGTCGCCAATCCGCCTGCCAAGCGTGGCGATTATGGCAAAGCCCCCCAAATTGGGGGAGGCCTATGTCCAGCAGTACGTACGGACGGACGTATTATGGCTGAAATGATGATGATGATGAAGAAAATCAAAGTTGATCCTGAAACTTAGTAACACAAACATTTCAATCATTGAAGCCAGCTTTGAGAACATTTCAATTCAAAGCACGGTGTGCGCAGAGGTTGAAAATGATTGGGTTCTTTGTTATACGGGTCGCGGGTTTGATTACCATCATCATCATAATTTCAGCCGAAATATGTCCACTGCTGGAGATGGGCCTGCCCCAATTGGGAGGGGTTTGCCATAATCGCCACGCTTGACAGGCGCGTTGGCGATCGCAGTATGGTGGTAAAATGCATAGAGAACGCTGCTGCCCATTCTCTAGTAAGTCCCTTAGTTACCTTTTACGACACCCACGGGAAGAAATAGGATGGTGCTATTCTTTACGTCCGGCAACACAGGGAATACATGATTTCAATATCGAGCAATAATTGATCTGGAATAATCTGGATGTTGGTGTAAGATGTGTGAGATTTTAGTTTGTAAATACATCCATTATACACGGAAAATGTAAGGCAAACAATGTATGAACAGGAAGAGTTGATTACATTCTTATCATTGTAAAAAACAATACAACTCTTTTTTCAAGGAATGCAATAAATTGCTGAGACATAATGGAATATGTGTATGTATATGGAATCGTACGATACATACGATTTCTGAATATTAAATCGAACAAACAAAATAACAGAATGTTGCTGACCTTACCCAAAATACTACGCGAACTTATATCGATGATGTAATCCACAGAAACAGGTTACGGTGTCGAGTTAGTTTCGCAGATTTGTCGTGTTTTTGTCAACTGTAGCTTGTGGGTAGTTATTATCTACCGGCGACGAATCAAGCTATACTATTCCAGTATAAACTGACCTCTCATTGTACGAAAAGCCTAAATAATGCGAGATCAGGTAAAACTAGAATTGTATAGCTTGACATATAGCCATTTGTACCTACGTGCGATTGTTTTTAGTTTTAATATCTGATGTCACTAACATTAATAGATTTTTTTACATTAACCTGTATATAGGTAAGAGAATCCTGGGTTCGATTCCCAGGTCGGGTAAAGTGTTATTAGGTTTTTCTATCTGGAAATTCTCAGTAGCAGCCCGGAGTCTCGATTAGTGCCCGATCGATGGCAATAGGCTCGCTCCCTATTACATGGGACTAAGAAGATAACAGGCGAAATGTGGTTATACTATAGTTAGACCTCTGCCCAACCCTTCGGGGAAACAAGGCGTGATGTGTTATGTGATCATAAAGGGCATTGATTAAATATTTATTTACCTGGGAAAAAACCCCTATTTAATAGGCATCTTATTTTTTGTAAATATCAAGCACTAAACAGTTTTAGACAACCAATAAAATATCATATAAAACAAACCGTTCAACTTTTGTTAAATGATCTTTAACTTTAAGATTTATAGTAGATGAAAATTTCAACGAACAAACACAACCGCCTTTTCTATCATTCAGTACACATTTTAATGTAACACATATTAATAATCAAAATGGCAGCATTTAAAACAAATATTAATGCAGCTTGACGCCTGCACCCAATTGGCACGCTCCCAACTCGCGAATGCGCAAATTTTGACGGATATCGTCAAATCCGCCGCGCAAGTGACCGCCTGGCGTAGGCGCACACATTTAGATCAAAGATGCAGTTGCAATATGTCACCGGAGTGTTTCACTGATTAAGTGGTAATTTTGTTGGATTTATTGAACTCAATCACTTGGTAACATCTTTAGATCCGCAAAAAATATATAAATATGCTGAGAAAAAAACAAATTGTGCGTTTTCTTTTGACCCTGTACGTGTACGTATTTATGTAATAAATACTTTATTGTATATCACTCATTCCGATCTAGCCCATACCTTGCTGCCCTTCACCAGCGATGCCCTAATCCGAAGTCTGTACCCCCCAGGGGGTGCCCTTAGTGAGTAGTCTCTCTAGTTTTAAGTATTTTTAGCAAGGCATCAGGCAAGTCCGGTTAAGCAACAACCTCGTAGGTTGACCTTCTAGATGTGATTCCAAAAAAAAAAAAAAATTGTATATCACATACATAATACATCAGAGGACAAACATGTATACAAATAGTGTACAAAGAACAGTCTTATCGCACAAGGCCATCGCTTAGAAAACCTTTGGATGAACTGAAACAAAGGAGAGACATTTTTCATTGTCCTACTTGTTGTGCCATAGTTATTTTCTTGTTTAAATCATGGCCTGGCAGTTTAAGTAATTCATGCGGCCTTTCCTAATGTCCTTTCTTTGGTATTGTTCGTCGAATCGTTGAACTCCTTAAGTTCAGAGTTGACCTGCATGATTACTGACAAATCGTGAGCACTGATTGGACAGGTCCACTCAATCTGAGTTGTTCGTTCCACAAAAAGTCATTCCAAACACCAATCTACGTGGTCTTCACATGATCGAACCAAGATTATATCCGGACGTTAAAAGAGACTGAGGGTTCTGAATTTGTTTCGGCCTTTCTTCTCAAAGTAGTCAGACAGGAAAAAACTAAAAAAAAAATCTGCTGTTTCACAGAAAAGTGTTATTATAACTAATTTCGCGGAGAAAATGTATGGAACTTTTTTGTTTGTTAGTTACCGACGATCTATTTCTGCGCTATGGGTCTTGAATCCTGAGCTTTTATAGCTAGAGTTTGCGCGTCAATGTCCCTCATCATGTATTGTATGTACTGTTGAGTCTAGTATATGGTCGCGTCTATTGCAGCATTAGAAGCGAAAATAAAATTCAAACAAACTTACCAGTATCACCCACAGCCTGGCTGAGCGTATTCTCCGTCACCGGTCGCAATGCCTCCACAGCACTAATATAACCCAAACGGTCAGCGATAGCACAAGCCGTCTGCCCATTCTGTAGACAAGAAGACTTCTTCACTCTCTTCTTCTTATAAAAAGAAGGACTTAACGCCCTCAAAAGTGGACTAAACATGGTACACGAGTTTGTAATAGAGTCCTTAACGATCCAATGATTATAAATCAAGTAAATTGATTCGCAATCGAGGTGTTTTCCCTACTGTTTGTATGTGAAGTGGTCATTTTCTGAGTGGTATGACGTATGATATTGACGCGTGTAGGTATGCCTCGTAAACTGTTAATTTATTGACACAGATAACTCTGTGAGTATAACTCATTTAGTTAAAGAGATTGTGTGCAATTAATTACTTTTATTTTATCTTAATTATTACTCTATCTTGCGTAATGAAACAGCGAGCGTACTTCTGACATAACTGAGTTCTGAGTTTGTTTGGAAGCTTTACCACATTTGCACTCCTAATATGAATACAATTGGATTTCAACTTTACTAGAAGAAGATATCTGTTCTTACTTTTTTTTTTGGGTGGTAAATCATTAAATGACGTCTCCCGCTCTAGGGTGGAGCGGAAGGGCGTGTCAGACTTTTACTGACTAAAACCCACCCGTGTTCCTTCAGTTGTCTATATGCCAGGGCCACGGTAACTCTTTCGAACGAATCTGGCGACCCTGGCAGGATCTGTTCTTACTTAGGGCGGATTATTGACCTCCGACTTACACGATTTATCTATCTATCTATCTACTTACGAATTGTAGCTCGTGGGTTCAATTGAACCCAGGGAGCCGCTTTACTTTGTGTATTTAATTTCATCAGCACTGCTCTGAAAACGATGAAGGAAAACATCGTAAGGAAACCGGGAACATAAAATTCGAAAACATGTGGCATTTACCAACCGCACTGGGCCCAAGTAGTAGATTGTAAGCCCACTTTCTCTCAAAGAGAAGAGACGTTTGTCTCACCAGTGGGAATATTATTGGCTGGATTATGATTGGCCAAAGATCAGAAGACTCCGACAGTTCTAACATTGCGAACCTGTCAAAGGATAAATTCTTTTGATTAAAGTTGACTAAAATATACCCTATTGTACACTTCCCCAAATTCCTCCCTGTCAGTTTTGGTTAACATATAGGAAGATATTAACATTTCAAATATTGGATTAAATATCAGAAAATTATCCTACGGGAACGAGAACGGGACGAAAAGTATTCTTTGTGTTTATCCAGGTTAGAAACTGTCTGCCAAAATTGTATGTGTCCAAAGGATCAGGATAGTCGGATCAACATGCAATCTGGTACTAACCTACTTATTACACAAAAAAGTAAGAACATTTTTAACTGACTTCAAAAAAAGGAGGAGGTTATCAATTGACTGTTTTTTTTTTTTATGTTTCTTACCTCAGAACTTTTGACTGGGTAAATCGATTTTGATGATTCTTTTTTTATTTGAAAGCTGGTGCTTCCCGTGTGGTCCCATTCGGACAATGGGATCCATGTGAAAACCATATACGTTTTAAATTTGAATTAAGTATTTTCGCGACAAATGAACGAATAACGCGATTAGATTAGTGCGGGGTATCTACCATAACTAAAAAGTTAAAAATAAATTTTTTTTTTTAGAAAGCCGGTTGTTATTTTTTTTGTAAAAAGTTTTTTTTTTATCTCACGAGCTACCTTAGCACGTCTACTAAAAGACTATCGATACTTACAGCAGACAGTGCATTGGGATCGGCACTCTGTTTCAGCAGCAGTTGGAGAATCAGTGTGTGGCCTTGTTGTGCCGCCTGGTGCAGTGGGGTGAACCTGTATACGTAAAGAAATGTTTGAAATTCAAGCCTTAATTAATTGCATGGCGATTTGCTAACTTCGGGATAGTGATGTTAATATTGCTAGCTATGTATAGTATGCATTTTGAGTTTGGGATCAAAACATTCAAGTTTTATACGAAATTGGGTTTTGCTAGCGACATCGCGTGGAAATTGAAAATTATCCCAAGGGAATATTACTACCGGGATTAGAAGTATTTTATGTTAATCCGGGTTATAAGCTATTTGCGCCATATTTCATCCAACTCCTTATGCCCCGTTCTGAATATTGTTTTTTGACATTACGGATTATAGAAGTTACTCGAACTGTTCAAGTGTGATTCTGATTCGCACACGAAGGGTTCCGTACCAAAACGTAAAAAACGCCGATAAAAACACATTTCTGGAACCCCTTAATTTTATTGTTTGTTGATTAAGAGACAATAGGTGACGACAAATGGTTCATGAGATACAGCCTACTGACAGACAGATGGACGGACGGACAGTTGAGGCTAAGTAAAGGGTTCCGTTGGCACCCTTTGACCATCCCAAAAGGTCCTCCATCCCTTATACAATGGAATGTAATAAATATTTGAGGTTTGATCCCAAAAAGAGCATCAAATAGCTTGCTCGGTTCAGGCAGGCCTTTCAAATTACGTCTCCGGCTCTGGGCGGAGCGGAAGGGCGTGTCAGACTTACTGATTAAAACCCAGCCGTGTTTCTTCAGTTGCCTATATGCCAGGGCCACGGTAACTTTTTCGAACAAATCTTGCAACCCTGGCAGAGTTCAGGCGGGCCTTATCCTAAGCATTGATAGCAATGAACATTATTTCCTATTTATCTTACCCATGCGCAGCCCTGGCGGTAACATCAGCGTTAGCTCCAAGCAGAGCGCGTGCGGCGGCGTGATGTCCGTGATGCGCGGCCGCGTGGAGAGGAGTGTAGCCGTCACGAGTGCGAGCGTTCACCTGCCCTCCCGCCGACATGAGGACCTTCAGGACTCCCGTGCGGCCTTCTGATGCTGCTAAGTGGACTGGAGTTAGACCTGCGGAGGAAAAAACGAGAACATTTGAAAAAAGATTTTAAAATGTGTCTGTCATCTCCGACACACGGCTGAAGTTTACTCCTTACGAACGATTATAGTTCCGTGTCATTATCCCATTTCCCGTGACATCATCGCCGTGTTAAAAAAATGTTGCTTTGCAGTTTGCTCAGATCTCATGGTTATACAATGTCACAACCTTGTATAAAATGCAGGTTGATTTATTTCGTTTGTTCACCTGTGCCTGTGTCGTAATAAGGGACTAAGGGATTTACTAGAGAATGGACAGCAGCGTTCTCTATGCATTTTCCAACAATACTGCAATCGCCGACTCACCTGCCAAGCGCAGGGATTATGGCAAAAACGCCCAAATTGGGGAAGGCTATGTCCAGCAGTGGACGTCTTACGGCTGACATGATGATGATCATGAACGATTATAAAAAAAAAATATAAATTAGTAAACATAACATAACGTAAGGGAGAAATTTTTGATTTTACTCCCCATAAATATTAATACCCCGGTCTTATAAGCGGCCATCCATAAATTACGTCACACAAATTTCATGATTTTTAGACCCCCACCCCGTCCTTGTCACAGCTGGTCACATTTGTGAGACCCCCCCTCCCTAGTGTGACGTCACATATTTTGCAATTTTACATCTAGACATTGTTTTTTTTTTAATTTTTCTGTCGTTGTTCATATTTCGTGTTTTAATCTTGTACCTTTAAACGAGCAATTCTTGTATATATGTATATATATATAATCTGAATCTCGGAAACGGCTCCAACGATTTTCATGAAATTTAGTAAACAGGGGGTTTCGGGGGCGATAAATCGATCTAGCTAGGATTCATTTTTATAAAATGTCGTTTTATTCGTGTTTTCAATGACCAACTTTATCGATAATCAACTTGAACATAAATTTATTATTTTAAACGCAATTTACCGAAAAATACCGAGCAAAGCTCGGTCAACCAGATATTAGTACTTACTTTAAATATGTATTTACAATTTTGAAATATGACGTCACAAAATTTAGGGCCCCTCCCACCCCCTTGTCACACAATGTCACAATTCGTCGACCCCCTCCCCCCCTCTTAACGTGTGACGTAATTTATGGATGGCCCCTAAATGGAAATCGATTCTTAAGGAGTAAACTCCAATAAACTCATAACATTTATTTCACATAAACGGTTACAAAAATGAAGCTAGTTACCCATTCTAAGCGTAGTACTATGGAAGAATGGGCAATATACTTTATGGACACTCTTTTCAATCAAAATTTTCCTACGAAAAGTTGTTTACATTATTTATGTTGAAATTATCAATGTGAGAACGATGTAAAAAGAAAAGACGCAGCCACTGGGCAAGTATGTCAGGATTTACATCGACTAGCAAGAAAAAGTCCAGCAAGTCTTCTCCTTAGTTTCGAGATTAGCTTACTTATCGCCACTGACTGCCTAGTATAAGCCGGAGGGTTTAAAACTGCCGTATGTATATCCAAAGACTTTTAAAAGTCTTTTTAACTTTCCTAATTTCAATATATATTAGTGATTTGCCGGTTATCCGTATCCGCGGATATCTGAGGGACAAGACATAGTAAGAAAGGAAAAAAAGTAAAAAAAGAGAAAGAGAAGATCCGTATCCATATCCGCGGATCTTGACACCAAATATCTGTATTCAGATCCGAATCCGCGGATATATTTACATATTTTACTGACAAACTGGCACATCACTACAATCCATCAACGGTTCTCTGACGGTGTCAGTACTATAAATAAGCACCTACCATTATTAGCTGGGACGTTGACGTCAGCCCCTCGTTCGACGAGCATCTCGACGCAATCCTCGTGTCCTTCCTGCGCCGCCATATGTAGCGGTGTGAAGCCGGCCTTAGACTTCACGCTGGGATCCGCATCTGTACGAGAAAGCATTTTATTAAGGAATGGAAAGGTACTTAAGTCCTAAATCTACCTACGGTAAAGTCAGAATTTGTATAAGAAAGGATTATGCTTGTGTGTAGTTTTTGTTTTTGTGGATGTGTGTTCCTGTTGTTGAATTTTGTAATGCCATTGTTGTGGCATTTACATCGCCGCAAGCGAACTACTCATGAAACAGACATCACGCAAAACCCTGCATCGCACAAGATGAGTTAACCGCGCAACAAGAATATATACAACGTCCCGAAATCAATCGTCGGGCAGTAGCCCACCAGACACGTCACCAGTCTGGTCGGAGAATCCTCCATTTTTGGAGGTTGAGTGAACTTTACACCACGTTCCTCAAACTTCTATAATGTTATTCTTTTGCACGTTCAGTTCCCACAGACAAAGCGTGAAAAACGTTACGGAATAATTTTAACTATAAGACTGTTTTAATTTTTTTGTAAGGGCGCACTACGTGGTCACGACCACGACTTGTCGCACGACTGGCTGCAATATTAAACCAGACTAGTCGGATAAACAGTCTTACGGCCATGGTCTTACTTTTTTCTTGCGGCTTAAATTGCGATTAATAGTGCTAGAGGTGGCAGCTGCGTAGTGCGCGAGATCCCTAAATACAGAAACAATACACCATCGATATTTGGATTGCTAAACCGTAACGTTATTCTCATTAGCCATTAATAACATTCTCTATTCTAGCAGAAAACACAAGCAAATACATGTATTAAACTCACCATGTTCAAGCAATGCGAAGGCAATATCCGGATGGTTGTGTCGACAGGCGATGTGCAACGCCGAGTGTCCGTTCTTCGCCAGGGAGTGAGGCGACGCACCTATAAGATAATACTCTAGCTTACTGATACTAGCGCAACTACAGTTCACTTATGTCTAAATGAGAGAGGAATTAGCATGTACAATCTGTTGAAAAGGTGAGGAGCTGTAGATTTTGAATGTCTTCTTTAACGCTGAAGTTGTAGACAACATAATATAAGTTACTAACAAAGGCCGTTTTTGCATATATTTGCCATATTACGGGCTAAATTAAAGTAATGTTGAAGTAGAGTGACAGCTTCTCAACTTCAAATTCTTAATTTAAGAACCAGAGGGCTAGAATCGCCTTCATTTTGACAGTCGCACAACGTTCATGGCGCTATTTACGTTGCTAAGAAGACAATTTTTTCGAACATATGAGAGAATGGATAAGCATTAAGTTTCAAAATGATTCAGATTCCGATTAATAGTGAGTTACGCAATTGGTGCAGGTGTTAGTTATTTTTCTATGAAATATTGAGATACTAATAGCTATGTTAATGATTATCTACGTCAAGGGATCAGGTAAAAAGAAGTTTTAAGTCCTGTCTGGTTTTAGTCCATTGTGACTGCTTTTAGCAGTCAGAGTCAGAGTTGCAATTTTCCTCGCATCTTCTCATTATTGATTATTTCCTCGGCCTAAAAACCTAAAGATACTTAAAACATTACCCTACCTTTGTCCAAAAGAGTGAGTGCTATATCCGGATGTCCGTAGTAGGTAGCCATGTGCAGTGGAGTGATGTGGCTGCGGCCCGGCGCGTCGGGGGTGGCCCCGCGGGCTAGAAGCAGGCGCGCCACGCCCGTGTCGCCGTACTTGGCTGCTAAGTGGAGTGGAGTGAAGCCCTTGCGGGTCTCGGCTTCAATAGGCGCGTTGTTGTCCAGGAGGATCGAGGCCACTTCTTCTTTGCCTGAGGGGTATTTAAATTGGAGTATCTGACCGGATAAAAGTTGTCCTGTTTCCAAGAAATTGAACACAGCGCCATCTATCGGGTTCAGACGTTGTTTGCTAGAAGTTTATCGTAACGCCATCTACCGGGTGAAGTTGTGAATCTAAACTATTCAGGGACTTCTAAAATCACTCTAGCGATTTAGAAGGAATTCAGTGACATACACGAGGATTTTTGGTAATACTTCGAGAGTGTCACTGTGTAAAAGCTATGAGAAAGTCAGGCAGGCCAATTTAGTAGCCTACACAAGTTACTTAAACGAAAATCGAGACCTGGCCATTAATTTACCTCTTGAGTAGTACCTCTGAAGACTTCAGTGAGCTACTATTGGAACAAGCTAGGCAGCCTATAGCCTTTCCTAACGATGTTGGGGACGGCTTCCAGTCTCACCGGCAGCTGAATACAGTGTTCTACATGAAACGACTGCCTATCTAACCTCTTAGACCCAGATACTGAGTAGCTCGATACCCCTTGACTGGAGACTTTCGGGCTTTTTTTCGGACGACCTGGGTGCTTACTCTCGAATATAATTCCAATAGATCGACATTGGTCAAACGTCAGTTGGTTGAGTTAAACGTCAGGGATTGGCTAGACTCAGTGAGTCCAGCCAATCACTGACGTTTAACTGACAATTCCAATGTCGATCTATTGGAATTAAATTCGAGAGTAAGCACCCTATAACGACTGCCAAACATTGCGAAGATTGAATCTTTTTGTAAGCACGAGTTTATTTATTTTTTATTCCACCTAAGTTTTGACGATGATCATCATCATCTGCCTAGCCTTTTCTCAACTATTTTGGGGTCGGCTTCCAATATAATCGGATGTATTTGAGTGCCAGTATTTTACATGGAGCGACTGCCTATCTGACCTCCACAACCCAGTTACTGGGTAATAAGTTTTCACGACAATATTTAAAAAAAAAATCTGTGGGTTAGAAAGTCTTAGAAAGCTTTTGCTAACAAGACGTACAGACGTACCTTCTTTAGCAGCAATGTGCAGCGGCGTATATCTATCCTTAGTCGTGGCGGCGACGTCGGCACCATGTTGCAGCAACAAGGCGGCAATGTCGGCGTGGCCCAGTCGCGCCGCTACGTGCAACGGGGTCTGTTCTTCCCGAGCGCGGGCGTCCACCTGTGGGCAACCGGGGCTAGTATGTTACTGATGGTGTGGGGGCGATGAAATGCGACATTACGGACTCATCTAACACCCAATGTGATCAGACCATGCCCCACTTGCTAGAGTGTCCCAATTGCCCATTCACCTGCACCTCAAATAATTTTAATACTGCCACTGATGCCGCAATAAATATGGCCACTTACTGGGGGTTAAACTATATAAAATAAAGTAAGTGTACAAGCACAGTTAGGGGCAAAAATATGGTGACGAACAGTCTGTTCAAAATGATCTCAACCACTAAGAAGAACATGAAACTTTATTTCAATTGGATAAAGTTCTTGTCAGGAACTACTACTAACATTCTTCCAGTCTAACCGGATGCAACTGAATACAATTTTACATGAAGCGATTGCCTGTCTGACGTCCAAAACCCAGTAACTGGTGAATACCAGTCCCTTTGGTAAGACTGGTTATCAGACTTTAGGGCTCCTAACGAGTGTAAGAACTGTCAAAGATCCACGAATGACAGCCGGGTACACCAGCTTAACGTGCTTTTCGAGGCATGGAATACCCTCGGTATGAAAACATGATCACCCATCTATGAACCAACCTCGGCAAGCGTAGCTTAACCTGATGGACCAACCGGTGCGCGTGTTGTAACTTAACCAGAAGCCCTTTACGAGTTGATAACATAAGATGCATTTATTATTTATTTAAACTTCTTAAACTTCTCGCACACAAAAAAGGTACAAAGGCGGACATCGGCATTTAAATTCTAAATATCTGGTTGACCGAGCTTTGCTCGGTATTTTTTGGTAAATTGTGTTTAAAATAATAAGTTTATGTGCGAGTTGATTATCGATAAAGTTGGTCATTGAAAACACGAATAAAACGACATTTTATAAAAATGAATCCTAGCTAGATCGATTTACCGCCACCGAAACCCCCTGTATACAAAATTTCATGAAAATCGTTGGAGCCGTTTCCGAGATTCAGATTATATATATATATATATATATACATATATACAAGAATTGCTCGTTTAAAGGTATAAGATTCTACTTTGTGTACGTTGGTGATGTTATTAAAAGTCCTTTCAAGGTAGTTTATATCGCAAGTAGTGGTATACGAATTGATGTGGGTACCACAGTTACAAAGTAAAAAATAACTTTTATTTCGAAAGTCACAGAAGACAAGTCCTATTTTTTACTTAATCTCGGTTGAAGACACATCGAAAAATTACCAAAATATGTACCTTAGCATTATTCCGAAGCAGCACCCTCACGAGATCAGTCTGATGAGCCCTAGCTGCCAGATGTAGGGGGGTCTCCCCGCGCGCTGTGGCCGCGTCGGCAGTAGCGCCGGCGCCGACCAGTACGAGGGCTATGTTCATGCAGCCCATGAACGAGGCTACGTGCAGGGGGGTCAGGCCTGACTCTGTTGTTGCTGATTTGCCTGTAGAAAAAAAGGTGGGTTTGTGAGACGAGAGGTATGAAGAGGCCTGTTTTGCTTGATGGAAATGGCAATAACTAGGTTACACCGATAGGATGATGATAAAGCATATTGCTTACAAATATTTATATGCGTATGTTAGTCCACCTCTTTGGGATTAGGAGACCCTCCTCAGGAAGTAAGTAGCTTACGCTGTTCCTTTAACTCCGAATGTAATTTAGTAGGGCAATTTAGATTATTGAACTATATTGGCTTCAGCACCTTCGAAAACCATTAAAACGACAACCATGACGAAAAATTAAAAAATATTGCAGCCACCATGTTAGATATTTTTATTTTTACCTGACTATTGGCTATTGGCATGCCGAAACTTAGGCAGAATGTACTCGGCTCATTATATTTCTATAACAGCTATATTGTAAAATACCTGCATTCTATGCGAATAAATGATTTGATTTGATTAGCATTTTCGAAAGTCATGAAAACGGCATCCATGATAAAATAAAAATTCGTTACGTGAAGATTTCTACAAATTTACTCCTACCGTAAGCAGTATTATAGAATTTATTAAAAAAAAAAAGCACTTTATTTCCTCTGAAACAAAACTCCCTAAACCCCTTGATTGATATGTTCAACTGCGGTGTGGTTATTTTGTTATTTATAATTAGTTATTCATTTTTTGTTTTGTTAGCTCTTATTCTAGCATATAAAGCCCAGAAAGGCAAGTGTCAAAATTATAAACGGTATTTCTATCTATAACTAAAACTCACTAGCGCCATATTTCAGCAGCAACTCAACGACTTTGAGCCTGTTCTTCTTGCACGCGATGTGTAGCGGAGTAAATCCATTTAATGCACGAGCGTTGGCGTCCGCGTTTCTGTCTAGAAGGAGTTTTGCGACCTGTAACATAAACAAAATTGGTTATTAGAACTGTTATTCTAAATCCAACTTTATTGTGTGAGAGATTTGGTTGATATTCCCGTAATACCAATTCTAGGTAGACTGGATTAAAGCGACTAATTTCATCCTTTGAATTCTTTGTCTAGCTTTTGGCCACTGTAATTGCATATTCTTGCTATGGAAATCAGTAAAACCAATACCAAATTCATCAGAAATGTTTGAATCTCAACAAACTGAATCCGACTTTATTGACAACCCGATAAGATTGACTTCACCTTCACATTCCCACAGTTTGAAACAACAATGTGAGTGACTAGTAGCATTTCGAATTTGTTCTTTTGCATATATGGTTGACTTTACCTTGACATGTCCGCAGTGTGCAGCGACGTGTAATGCCGTGAGGTAGTCCACTGTGACGTCATCGATGGGCGCGCCCTCTGCCAGTAGAACTTTGGCCGTCTCCACGTGTTCGCCTTGCACGGACATGTGGAGAGGGGTCAGACCGTTCTGAAAGTAATAAAAGATTTAAGTAAACATTCCAAAATCATTCAAAAATCTTGTAAGTAAATTATATTCAGCCATATTCCCAAGCGGTTACAGTTGAAATTCAAATGGTAACTTTGGGAATGCCGTGTTCAGATATTGAGTTAGCAACATAACTATCCAGTGCATCTAGGCTAGGCGCACTCCGCATTTTAGTTATGAAGCTACAAGTACGCGGCAGGCTAACTCGAGCCCAATTCAGTGGACCGAACAATATACTGTTCAGTAGCCTAGTACCTAGCCTAGGTTTATTTGAAACATCATTTGTTCATAAAAATAGAGTATGAAAGCACATAACTGATAACTAAAGACAACCTTAACGAAGTTAGATGAGATTATGAGGTTACGCGATAGAAAGAGAGGTAACTTCTTGGTGAATATAATCACCAAGAAGTTTCCTCTCTTTGTATCGCGTAAATATCGCAAAACGGAATTAGCGTTCTGCGACCCGAATTAAACTTTACTGTATCGTAGTGAGAGTCGCTTTATTGATAAATGATTTTATTTCTGCCAGTAGGTTTGTACCAAAACATTTCACGGCATTTATAATTTTAAAACTAGATGAGGTCGGCCTATCTGACTACTCTGAGGATGAGGACTGGTGTCTGAAATGGTCTATTGAGGAAAAAACCACACAGATGATAAACGATTTTGTGAAGTGAATTTTCTGTACTTATACAATTAATGCATTCTGTGGTAAGGGGCCATCCATAAATTACGTCACACGTTAAGGGGGAGGGAGGGGGTCGACGAAGTGTGACATTGTGTGACAAGGGGGTGGGAGGGGTCCTAAATTTCGTGACGTCACATTTCAAAATCAATTTTAATCTAAGTGTTAAGTAAAACACATATTCGTATGATAGCTATTGCCCAGTATCGAGGCATACTTGTTTAAGCGATCATGTGGTATTTGTGGTCTAAATTTTGCATCATAAAGGCCACTATTCAACACAAGCAAATACATATACATAAGAAACAACAAGGTTTACCCATCGTGAAGATTCGTCCTCAAAGTATTTCTGCTAGACGTGCCAGAGAAATTCTTTGTTTGGATGATGACGATGATGCTGTATGGTTCGATAAGAAAGATGTGGACACAACGAATATTCCTGACATTAACAACCAAAACGAGAACGAAGTGGCTGCAATGCCATGCATATGCCTATAGGGACTCAAGATGATTAAGTTTGATCTTAAATGAATATAATTAATCGTTTTTCGTTTTGTTAATTTCTTGCAGTGTTTGATTTGATGCTCATTTTATTAAAAAAAAAACATTTAAATTTCGGAATTGCTGTTTTAATTCAATAATTATTTCTAGATGTAAAATTACAAAATTCGTGACATCACACTAGGGAGGGGGGGGGGGGGTCTCACAAATGTGACCAGCTGTGACAAGGACGGGGGAGGGCGTCAAAAATCATGAAATTCGTGTGACGTAATTTATGGATGCCCCCTAATAGCGCGTTATGCGCGGCTCAGAAATGGACATAAACATTTTGTTCTCTTCATAATTGTAGCGTAACGACTAATTAACATTTCAATACCTTAGTTTTACTGGTGATGGGCGCGCCATGTTGCAACAGACGTGATACAACGTTGCTGTGTCCCGACCGCGCCGCGCAGTGTAGCGGCGTCAGGCCGTCGCGGGTCACTGCTGCTATGTTAGCACCTGTAAATAGGACATTGTTTTAAATGTTTAGAACGTAATATTTATTTAAATTCGTTTTAAAGGCGGGTCTGAGTAAAGGTGCCGCTTTGTAGCAGACTAAGGCTAACGTAAGCCTAGCATGAAAATTTAGTAGTATGAAAATAGTGAACGTAGTATGAAAATTTAGGCGAGTATTTATAAAACAAACTTTAACCTCTCCTGTCCCACAGACGGGATATCGGGTCAGCCGAAAAATGTCTTCTGCGTCCCAAAGACTTGATATCGCGTCCTATGACTTCACGCGACTATTTGCTTTTTTTTCTATGCCGTGATGGTGTGTTTTCGGTTGTAGTCATAGGACGCGATATCGAGTCTTCGGGACGCAGAGGCCATTTCTCGGCTGACCCGATATCGCGTCAGTGGGACGGGAGAGGTTAAAGATCGATTTTAATCCTAGATTATAATTTGACTTTTCCAAGTTTATTGTGTTTATTTTTAAATGAGTTTGGCATCAATTTTACCATATCATAATCATCATCATTTTCCTCTGCTGGAAACAGGCGGCTCTTTGTGAATGGGAGCCGGAACGGGCCGTAATCTCGACCCCTATTCAGGTTGGTATAATATGTCACATGTTTTCGAATTTTTGGTTCTAAGACGCCTGTTTCTTCACGATGCTTTTTGACCGTTTTGAGAGCAGTTTTGATGAAATAATCTACACACAAAATAAAGCACCTGTCTGGGTTCGAACCCACGACCTACAACTTGTAAATCGTTTAAAAAAATTTTAAAAGTAAGTTTCAAAAAACTTTTCTATGACGCTTTGCAATTCCGGTACTGCAATATGTTCGTCATATTTTCTCTGTGTAGGGCCCACTTGGACCGCAGAGAATCATCAATAGTGAACTGGTATTCGGTTTTTCGTGTCGTAAATCATTAAAGCCACATCGCATGTCTGCTTAAATAGACTTTTCATATATTAATTGATTGATGTGTGTAGGTATCCACTGCGATGCAGCAGGCATCCAAAGAATCTCTCGCTATTTACCCAACAATTAACACTAAGGAACGAAAACACATTTGTATCAACAAATCACATAAATCAAACGTAATATTTTCATCGGTATGACTCAATAATTACATATGTTCACATTTTTAAGTAAACACGCGACCATCTAATTATGTTTCATATATGATTGAAATATCATATTGTAGGAATTTTCGTTTTAATTGGGCGTTCTTCACGAAATACTGTCAATCAAGCATCATTCGTTTTGACAGCTGTAGACAGTGACAGATATAATAAACTGGAATTTCAGTCAGTTTCAGTAATAATTCGGCAATTTGTCTCGCGTGAAGCGCTACTGTCGTGAAATGTGAGGTTGAAAAATTGTTCTGTACGTTGTTTTTTTATGAAAGTTCCGCCACTTTTTTTCTGTTTAAAATATTCCAGTAATTTCAGCATCATTAAATCATTTAATAGTGTTTGAAAGTTTGGTAGGTCACACGCAGGTGACTTTCGCTGTCTGAAGTATCGTTGCACACTTCTGAGACTTTGAAATGAATTGCCGTATTAAATGTGCATTGCCGAATTGATATTTGGAAGCTAATTTAGTTATTTTAAAATTGATTTGAAAATGTTACTCTACTTCTAGGGCAGTTTTAGCTACAAACACCTTACCCTCATTAACACCTACCCACTTTACCAGACTGCGCGATGCAAAGGATGGTAATGTGTTTATCAGACTATGTTTGCATGTAGATATGTTTGTTCCTTTGTGGCACTCTAGAGACCGAACGGTTGCATTTCGATGATTCTTACGTCATTCGAATTTGTCATAATCTTTTGAGTGTCACTAAAGACACGACAGTAATCAAAATCCAATATGGCTACAACCAGATGCCATATTGTGAATCAGTGTGAGTTTCTCTAATATCATTTCATTTTGTTGCTTATTATTTTGGTGTTCTGTCAAGTACCTATCAACAGTGGCGAGAGCTGGAATTATAGCTAAAGTAAACTGTTCCAAAAGAAACACTCACCGCGTGATGCAAGCTTAAAATTTTTCAAAAGATTGGCTACACTCACTGATACTGACAACGTAACCCTACCTAATTGTCACCCACCGATCAGAATGAAACTTTGCACATCAATATAACACTAAAAAATATTGAACCCGTGTTTTTTTATTTTTCCGGAATCCAGTTTTTAGGGGTAGAAACCACCCCCTAGATTTATAAGGGTTGTAACGGTTTGTGGGGATAAGTTATATTAGGGTTAAGGTAGGTAAGCCTCAAAGGCCAAGGCTAGGCTCAAAGGTCAAGATCGTAATGTCCTGATTGAAAAGCAGTCGAAATAAACTCATTCTATCTAGAGTTACGTGGGTTAGCCTACTTAGGGGTTATTAGGGGTGGTTTCTACCCCTAAAAAGTGGATTCCGGAAAAATAAAAAAACACGGGTTCAATATTTTTAGTGTTATATCGATGTGCAAAGTTTCATTCTGATCGGTGGGTGACAGTTGGGTAGGGTTACTTGTGAGTTGGAACCACAATATTATGTACGGAAGATTTGCTTTTATTTACGCGCAGGCGTTTTTTCATTAATAATTAGAAACGCAAAAAAAATGTATCCCCGTATAAATCCCCGTAAAAATGTATACCCGAAACTGTCAAATTCTCCCATTCAACCTTGAACCTAATGCTTTAGCGATAAAGTTGAAAATCTATTAAAGAAATTATACAGATAGTAGTAGCTCAATGTGCTGGCGTCTGTACTTAGAAAAAATCAATGGGGGGTGGGATTTATGAAAAGTAAGATTATAGGAATCCGATTATATTGCCCCATCGCCACTGCTAGCTACGTCACTCACCATTTTCCACCAGCAGGTCCAGCATGGCGAGCTGCCCCCACTTGCTGGCCACGTGTAGCGGCGTGATGTTGTGCTTGGCGGCCCGTCCCGCGTCCGCGCCCGCACTCAGTAGTGCGCGCGCCACGCCCACGTTGCCGTAGTGCGCCGCTATGTGCAGCGGGGTGAAGCCCGACTTGGAGCACGCGTCGGGGTTGTGTTCGTTCTGGATAGAGAAATTAGGAAGTTTTTATAACATGTTGTGTACGCGATGTGATTACGCTCAGGCATAAGGGGTTAGCTGTCATAAAACCGTTCCCTTTACTTCACCTCTTTAGGGGACAAATTTTCTAAATCCTTCGAGTGCTACCTTCGTCCGGGTCTTAACTCTCTCTCCGACCGAGCGGTTTAAGGTGAGCGTTATTTCAGTGTTTTTGTTTTCTTTAAATTACTTTACGCATTCAAAGACGATTTAAAAAAGCCCTTCAGTGTTTACAACGATTTGGCTTTCATTTTGAAGGCGTATTAAGCCGCTCATACACTAGAAAACAAATATTGATAGGTACAGAATATCAGCAAACTTGAAATCATCATGTGAAGCCCAAAAACAAACTGTCATGTCATTAAATAAAATCACGATGTTTAGAAAATGTCGGCTATCAATATAATGACCTAATGTGAGCCGTCATCGTCATCTCTAAACTTCCTGATTTTATTTCATTTTTCACTTTTCTTAATGATAATTCTGCATCAGTCATCCAATCTGAATTTATTAGCCAACTAGCTTCTGCCCGCGACTTCGTCCACGTAATATTTCTTGTTCCCCGACCCTTCCCGTCACGTCGAATCGCCTACCCGTGCGATTTCCCCCGTTTTTGCAACATTTTAATATTACTGCTCCGCTCCTCTTGGTTGTTGCGTGATGTTATATAGCCTATAGCCTTCCTCGATAAATAGGCTACCCAACAAAAAAGAATTTTTCAATTCGGACCAGTAGTTCCTGAGATTAGAGCGTTCAATCAAAGAAACAAACTCTTCAGCTTTATAATATTATTATAGTATATTATAGTATATATAGATTAAATAAAATCGCGATGTATGTATTTAGAAATATAATATAAGTATAATTATCAGTTATCTGGTTGTCATATTACAGGCTCTGTCTAGTTTGGGATCAGATAACGATGTGTTGGTTGTCCTAAGATATTAATTTAATTTATTTATTTATTCACAAGTCTAGAATCAGGTACATTTTCCGAATTTTCTGGACTGATAACTAACTTACCTCAAGCAGAAGCGTGGCAGCTTTGACGTCATTCTTCTTGGCAGCGATGTGCAGTGCTGGCAGTCGCACCTTGCCTCTTGTGTCCGACTCCAGCAGCTCGGCCACAACTCGATCGTGGCCCTGCTGCATCGCCACTGCTAGAGGGGTGAAGCCGTCCTGAAAAGATGAAAATACCAATTAATATTACGATATAAAAGTATATTGTACATTTTACTAAAGCACATCTTAACAGTGTTACATCTGAAAAAAGTACAGTAGAATCCGGTTATAACGACGGTGAAGGGACCGGTGATATTACGTCGTACTAACCGGAAGTCGTACTAAACGAAATGATAATTTTGAATTTTTATTCGAATCACTTTCATTTATATATACATACAAACATAATGTATTTAATCATATTTTCGTGACCCAGAGAAAGAAAAACATTTGAATCAAAATATTTATTTGTTTTACATAATGTACATATAATGTACTAGCTTCTGCCCGCGACTTCGTCTGCGTAAATGTCGGTTATCGCGGACGCAGACAAAGTCACGGAATAAAAAGTAGCCCATGTCCTTTCCCAGGGTCTAAACTATCTGTGTACCAAATTTCATTTAAATCGGATCAGTAGTTTTAGCAGGAAACCGAGACAGACAGACAGACAGAGTTACTTTTGCATTTATAATATTAGTGTGGATCATAATAATGACATTTTTTTCTTCAACAGGGAATATTTTTCGTTTTGTAGAAGAAGCCATTCTTGTACGCGAAATCACGCATAACCCGCAAATTAAAACTAAACTAAACAGTCGCATTCCAATCAGCGACGTGCAGGCAAGGGGGAAGCGCGGGGCGGAGATAGTTTCTTACCTACGATTTATTTGTAAACACGTCAACGCTCGTCGTCGTTGTAACCGGACAATTTTGTGTGAAATTCCGTCGTTAAAAGCGATCGGTCGCTGTAAGCGGAGTCGTAATAAACGGATGTACTTTCATAGTGGCTCATATTAAAACCAAACACGCGCCTATACTTACGTCGCTAAAAACGGTTGGTCGTTATATGCGAAGTCGTACTAAACGGACTCTACTGTATTTCCTAGATGCTGTGTGTGCGACAGCTGTGTATGAGTACCCAGTCACAAGATGCTGTTGTAAATAAACCACACATGTGGGAAGGTTTCTGCAGCTTTTAACTAAGCACAAAGTACAATAGTCCTCCGGCGTTTGTTTCCTATTCAAGCAACTCATTAATACCTCGAATAAGTTGCTGGTAATAGCGGTATGGTAGCCGAGATTAAGTCTGAGAATAACCATGAGCCAATCAGCAACAAATAGCTAGCTTAAAAATGTGAATGATGAGACCATAAATAAGGGAAATTTACACACCACGCAAACACGTAACAGACAGAAAAGTTAATTTAAAAAAATACATAAATCTGTCTCAAGGACCAAGGAATTCAATTATACAGGGTGATTGGAAGATGGGTGCAAAGCTTTAAGGCGAAGATAGTACAGACAATTTAGAACCATTTAAGCCATGGTTGTCTTAGACGAAGTCTTACCAACTTTTTTTAACCAAATTTTTAAGTTTTTTTTCGGAAATTCTCAAAATTTTATGTAAACTGCATAATTATGGCCAAATTGAATGATAAATGAATTCATTTTTTATTTATTTAACTTAAGTTATGTGTAAGCAACCAAGCAAAACATGTTTTAGGCTTCTGTGTCATTAGACATTTTTTTTTACAGATATTTAAAGCTCAGAAAAAATAAAAAAAAATGTACAATACGTCTTTTAAAACTTATTAAAAAAAAAAAAACGGAGGGTGCTTTTTTTGTTCAAACCTTTTTGAAGACATGCTTTATAATCGCTCTTTCTTTTGAGGTATCATTTATGTGGATATCTTACAAATTATTGAAATTAGGGCCTACAAACCAATTTGAGGGAGATTTTTTTTATTTTAGACTAATTAAAACAACATTTGAATTAAAATTATTTATTTTTCATGTTCAAAATGACGGCCGTGATTCCTAATACAAGCACGGCCCCGTCTTCTAACTTCTGTAGTCGTTATTTTCAACATCATCTCCTGCTTCATTGTCTCAAACGCTGAATTTATTCTTTGTATCAATTCTTCTCTAGTGTTTATTTCTATGTTGTTATACACCAGTTCCTTGGCCCGGCCCCACACGAAAAAGTCCAACGGGGTCAGATCTGGGGAGCGAGCGGGCCAAGGGATGGGTCCATCCCTGCCGATCCAGCTATCAGGAAAGCAATTGTTGAGGTGTTCCCTTACATTTAAAGTCCAATGCGCTGGACAGCCGTCTTGCTGAAAGATGACTGTTTGGTCTCTTTCGAAGATCGGGACACCTGATTCCTCTACCAGCAGTGGTAAATCAATTTGCAGAAATTGCAAATAATTTTCGCCATTCTATGGATCAGGCAAAAAGTGGGGCCCAATCAATGTTCTGCCAATTATTCCAGCCCATACATTCACAGAGAATTTCATCTGAAATGACACCTGCTTCTTAAAATGTGGATTGTTGTCTGCGTCGGCCCATTCATGGATGTTGTGAAAGTTTGTAATACCTTCCCTTGAAAATTTACTTTCATCCGTCCACAAGATTGATTTCAGAAACCACGCATCTTCGATGTCTCTGTTGAGGAGGAAACGGCAGAACTGAATTCTTCTTTGAGGATCTTGCTCTACTAGACCTTGCACACTCCTGCCATGGAACGGATACTTATCATTTTGGTGCATTGTATGCCACACCTTCCATTGAGAAATGTTTAAATTTCGAGCTACTGCTCTAGTACTGGTAGTAGGATCCGCTTGAAATGCTGCTAAAATGTCTTCGTCGACGGCAGTTTCATGTCTGCCCGGGTTGACTCCAGGTTTCACGCGGTGAAACCCATCTTGGGCAAGACGACGAAACGTGTTGTAAAACACTCGGACATTCGGTATCCTGCGATTCGGATAGCGCTCTTGATACATCCGTCGCGCCAAAGATCCATTGCCGTCTGCTCTACCGTACATAAATACGATATCCGCATATTCTTGATTGGAAAAAGTAGCCATAGTCACTTAACAATTAAGAAAAACGGCGTAGGAGCGCACTAAATGTCAACTCAACACAAGTAAGTCAAAAATCAACACGTGCAGGAGCGCGAGGCTACGACTGGACACGGTGAAACAAAAAAGTTCAAAACTAACGCAAACAACACGTGCAGGAACGCAAAGGGCTACAACTGAACACGGTAAATTGTGAATCAACACGACAACGTCCACTCACAAGGGCAGTAGTTTGACTAATAAGTAAAAGATGTAACGGCTTCATCACAGACCGACTGACCCTGACTAAAGAAAAACGACTTTGTTGCCTCAGTAACTAAGACCATTTTGCTGTAAAAACCAACTCTTATCGCTTTTTGCTATTCATTGGGCGTTCTACCTGGAAATGCCGTCGCACCGCGCTCGGTGGCCATTGTTTAGCATTGTTTAGAGAATCCCCTCAATGGGTTCCCCTCAATTGGTTCCTGCATGTGCCAAAAATTCTTAGAATTGAACAATGTTATCATTTCGAGCACATAAAGTATTCTTTTAAGCAAAAATTTTGTGTTTTGTTAGACTGCCTAAAATTTAAAATTTCTCCCTCCAATTGGTTTGTAGGTCCTAATTTCAATAATTTGTAAGATATCCGCATAAATTATACCTCAAAAGAAAGAGCGATTATCAAGCATGTCTTCAAAAAGGTTTGAACAAAAAAAGCACCCTCCGTTTTTTTTTTTAAATAAGTTTTAAAAGACGTATTGTACATTTTTTTATTTTTTCTGAGCTTTAAATATCTGTAAAAAAAATGTCTAATGACACAGAAGCCTAAAACATGTTTTGCTTGGTTGCTTACACATAACTTTAATTAAATAAATAAAAAATGAATTCATTTATCATTCAATTTGGCCATAATTATGCAGTTTACATTAAATTTTGAGAATTTCCGAAAAAAAAAACTTAAAAATTTGGTTAAAAAAATTTGGTAAGACTTCGTCTAAGACAACCATGGCTTAAATGGTTCTAAATTGTCTATACTATCTTCACCTTAAAGCTTTGCACCCATCTTCCAATCACCCTGTATATATATTAAAAAAAAAAAAAACTAATGACCTGCTTAGTTCTATAGTATTAGTAGTATTTTAAGCTTAACATAACATAATAGATGGAGAAAACTGCATCAAAATTTGTAATAGTTTAAAAAAACACGCTTCCATAGAAAACCAAAATAAAAAGTAGAAAATAAGGGAAAAAAGCGTGGGGTGCTTTATATCAATAAAAAATACCTCAAAAAGTTACTTTTTTTTAACTATTATTTATTTTCTATTTATTTATTTATTAAAACTTTATGCACAAGTAAAACTACTGTACAAAGGCGGACTTAATGCCTGAGGCAATTTTTAGGGTGTTTCGAATTTTGAGACGTATGTCAGCGTAGTTTGTGTCGTATGTCAGCGTAGTTTTCGAAGACCGTAAAACGTCTCTTACCTCTGTAGCAAGAGTCTGGCTGGCCCCCGCCGCGAGCAGCATCTTGACGCATCCCGCATGGTTCTCCTGTGCGGCCATGTATAGCGGGGTGAACCCTGCTGCGGACTGCGCGTCGGCCTTCGCCCCCGCCGCCAGCAGCGCCCGCGCCACCGATTCTTGGCCCGCGAGACATGCTATATGGAGTGCTGTGTTGCCTGGAAACAGATAAACGCGTATAAGACAACGAGAATATGTCTATAGAGTATTGCATTTTTTGTTAAGGTTCCAAGGTATATGCTGCTTCTGTGAAGAAAAACTGGTCCTGCCTAATACTGAACCCACCCCAGCTTTGCACGGTGATTACGCATTTACATTTCTTTATTACATGTTGTAAGCCTTCCGAAATTAATTCTCTACTTAATTGCTAGTAAAAGTAAAACCACTTTTATCCGGTCAGGGGTGGCTGGTGACGTAAAATATTGACAACTGTAATCTGCGCACTCGGTTAGCATACATTAATAAATAATTAATTAATTGAGCCAGTTTAAGACTGAATTTTACCTTTTTTGGTAGCGGCGTCGACAGTGGCGCTTCGTTTTAGCAACTCCTCGACCACGGAGATGTGTCCATCTTTAGCAGCCAGGTGAAGCGCATTCAGCCCGTTCTGAGGAAGGACAGACTATTATTAACCAGATTATTCAAAGAAAAACGAAGACAATGAAGAGATCTGCAGGAGAATCGAGGTAACCGACATAACCTGGACAATTTCCAAACCTAAGTGGCAGTGGGCAGGGTACATTCGCAGAACGGATAACCGATGGGGCAGAATGGTTCTGGAGTGGCCGTCACGTAACAGAAGACGTAGAATTGGAAGTCATCCTACAAGGTAAACTGATGACATTGTGAAGCCCGCAGGAATCCACTGGATGCGGAGAGCAGAGAACCGGTCGAAATGGCGGATCTTTGGGAAGGCCTATGTCCGGCAGTGGACGTATTTCGACTGAAATGTTGATGATTCGAGAGGATTCTTCACAATCATTGCCGGGAGGCCATCGCGGCAATCATTTATCTACCTCTTTCGGCTAGACAGTTTAGATAAAGCGATAGAGACCGGCAACATTCGGATATTAGAGGACCTCGATTGCGGACTCCCGGCCAGCGTAGGCGCGAGCTTGCGGGCGGCGAGCAATAGGTACTTCGCCGCCCGGTAAGGACCAGGCCCGTGTCGACGGCGCGTAGTGTTCCACGCGCGCCTCAAAGAGATGTCCGCAAACTGAGAGGGTTCTGCTAGGACTGATGCCTGCCAGGGTCGCGAGATTAGTTCGAAAGAGGTACCGTGGCCCTGGTATATGGGCAACTGAAGGAACACGGGTGGGTTTTAAGCAGTAAAAGTCTGACACGCCCTTTCGCTCCACCCAGAGCGGGAGACGTCCTTTGATGATTTCCCATCCACAAAAAAGAGGATCCTTTATAGGTGAAAAGGATATCCAGTAAGATGCGAAGACGAATGTTGATAAATACTATACGGATGAGAACAATTGGAATAAATGATGCCGGTATCATGGCATAGCAACCATGCTATATACATATGTACAAATACCCCACATTTGATTCCTAAGTTGTAGGAATGATGAAAAACAGAACAGGTTTTCAGTCTAGTAGAAACAATAGCTTACGATATAATGCTAAAATGGTAACACAATGGGTAATTACACTGGGAGATTGTTGCTAGATAAAATGTGAAAGGTGATTTGGCAGGATTCGTCCTAAAAACGTTTTTGCTTGGGTATCTACCTAGATATTTTGTAAATGCATTATCTTCAAACGTAACAGCTAGCTAGTGTTGTGCAGGTATTTAATTCCGCTCTAAATAGTAGCACTCTATAAAATTGTAATAATATCTAAAGTTAATCAGAGCGAATAAAATTATGTTGATTTGCCATTGATACTTTGATATGATTCAAAATGATAAAGATCTACTACATGGTATTTAATAAAATGGTTTGATCAATGAGATTTGTATTTTTTTTTTGTATAGTACAGACGCCAGCACATCAAGCTACTCGAAACTGACAAATTTTGCCAATCAACCTTGAACCTTATAAAGTTGAAAATGTAGCTTTGATGTGCTGGCGTCTGTACAATAAGTATTTTCTATGGCTATCTTAATTAAAAAGAAGGCAATATGAGTAATTGGTTCCTGCAGGGTAATTTTTTAATACTCGAACAGTGGGAACATCATTTATTTTGACAGTTCAACAACATTAATTGCGTTATTTACGGTTTAGGTATAAGTACACATTTTTCGAACTTTACGAGCAATGGATTAGCAATATTCTTCTAAATGATTCAGATTGTTAGTGTTACGCAATCAGATGTAGTAGTTAGGCTCGATTGCTCACTCGCTTTTACAAAACTTCATAAGGATCTATTCCAACCAAAAATTGAAGAGGAGCCAAATTAGCCGTGAAAAATACGTGTTTCGCTTGACACTACTTAAAACTATACAAAAACAGTAGATGTCAGAGAAATCTTCATAATGTCTATTGTCCCAGTTCTAGGCTACTGTGCTTCGTAGACTTAAAGAAAAACTGATCTTAAACGTGGAACACCATGGAAGTAGTACGGACAATGGTAAGTAGTTCTAAAGGTCACTTCCATGAACAACACTATAACAATTGACAGAAATATCTATGGACCTTGAACGTGGCCCCCTTATGTCACCAACCAGCCACGCTGATTGGATGACGCGACAGCCTGGCAGTTCCGCATACAGGTTGCACTCGATTTACTCAATAAAACTGTCTGTCGGTTTGGACAAATTGAATCACTACATCGGTGTGATATTGTAAATGATATGATAAAATAATACGACCTATCTACGTCTGGTGGGGGCAAGCCTATTAAAATCAATCGGGGACAAATCCGGACTCCAGCCTGCGAATGAGAAATCCCTGATTTAAAAGAAATTAAACCGCCGAAAAAACTGAAACGCAAAATGGTTTTTTCGGCGGTTTAATTTTTTGTTAAAAAGTTTTTATTTTATAATTTTTGTAGCTATAATCTACTAATTATCTACTACATGCTTGCAAAAGTCAACAATTAATCATCCCCTGTTTTCCTACCCTGAGGGTTGGTTTTTTTTTCAAAGTTACATGCGACCACCGTCAAGATACTCTTTCCAATTAAAAAAAGAATTAGTAAAATCGGACCACTCTGTAAAAAGTTATGCGTGGTAATACATAAAAAAAATATACTCGTCGACTTGAGAACCTCCATTTTTGTTTTCGTCGGTTAAAACCCAATATTACACGTGCTGGCAATTAATCCTCTTGCTCGCAGGAGGGCATAAATTCCCCAAAAATTTAGGCAGAAATATACTTATAGTGAAATCACAAGATATTGCCTAGATTATATATAGTCAACTTGTTTTGGTCAAGCGGGTCCCACTGGGTCGTAAGTTTGCCCATTGATCGTCTGACATACGGCAGATGTGTGCAGCCCAATTCCATTTAAGCGTGACAGCTTCCCGAGTGACATGTTATTTTAGTAATGGAACGGATTGTTGTATTCTTAATCCGGTCCACAAGTTTTATCCCCAGAATACTCCGTTCCATAGCTCTCTCTACGTACTAACTACTAGCTTCTGTCCGCGACTTCGTCCGCGTAAAATTTTTGCTCCCCTGATCCTTCCCGTCGTAACGAATTGCCTGCCAGTTTTCGCCCAGTTTTCGTTGCTGCTCCGCTCCTTTTGATCGTAGCGTGATATTATATAGCCTCTGCCAGGGTCGCGAGATTGTTCGAAAGAGATACCGTGACCCTGGCACATGGGCAACTGAAGGAACACGGGTGGGTTTTAGTCAGTAAAAGTCTGACATCTCCCGCTCCCCCCAGAGCGGAAGAAGTTATTTGATGATTACCCATCCTCAAAAAAAAAAAAAAATGTTATAAGCCTTCCTCAATAAATAGGCTACCCAACAAAAAAATATTTTTTCAATTAGTTCCTGAGATTACCGCGTTCAACCAAACAAACTAACTCTTCAGCTTTATAATATTAGTGTAGATATTTGCAAAACAAATTTCTATCCTATTCTCTCATTTCGCCAGTTATATTTTAAGTTCTACGATATAGGGGCAAGCCTCTTGCCATTGCTACCGGGCACTTATCCAGCCTCCGAGCTGCTACTTTTCTTAGTGTAAATTGCAAATTGCAACCAACTTCTGTATATAAATATACGCATTGGGTTAAGTGACCGAGCCGTATCTTTGTGTCTTACAGACCGCCTCCTAGACAGTGTAACAATGCCTAGAAATACATGTTCTATAACAAAACAGCCTAGGTAGGCCTCTCTCTGTTTTAATTAACAGTGTGATGAGGAGTGACGGGTTCCAACTGTAGCAAGCCAATTTCCGGATAGTCGGAAGCCTACTATTTCTACGAATTTATGGAAAGGATGATAAAGTTACAGTTAGTTAACTTTTACAGTCAATTTTGTGCTTTTTCAACACGCTTCTATTAGCTTGGAATGTATGTATGCTATGTAACGGAAACCTTGAACGTGATTTTCACCCACTTCAAAACGTCGGATTCATTTGAAACTTTGCATACTTATCAAGCACCGATGACAATAAAATAATTTTATAAACTTGTGCCATTATCCTGGGCAGGATCACCAGGAAAGAAAAAAACAAAAAAAAAACCACTTTTTAGCTAGCCGAACTAAGCAAAATTAAAATAAATGAAAGTTTAAAAAACTAAAAAAACGCTCTTTAGTTTGATTTTCTATGGAAGCATGTTTTTATTTTTTTTTTTATTCTGTGTGTCTTTTTATTAGTTAGTCATCATGATTTGAGGTCTTGCGCCTGTTGCAATCTCTAGAGCTACAATTAAAAATATCTTTCCATTCCAACTTAACATCGTAATTAGCCTAAATAACGTTACAATTCTATCGGAAAATACGTTGAAGACCATTGTAATTGTGCAGAACAATTAAAATACCATTGTAAATGTAGCGAGCAAACGTTAATGAAGAGATTTTATTCAAATGTATGGACTTGCGTTTCAGATATCTAGACTTTGACTATTTATGGAAATCTTAAATAAGTATATTGTAGTATATTAATGTAATTATTGACTAAAAGTCGTAAATTTGTGCCCGATCTTTGTGACCTGATAATACTAAGTTTTCGTTTCGGTGGTATGTTATTCCATATTTTCTTCTTTCGCTTTACATTATCCTACCCTTTTAGAGTGATGTGGGCCATACAACATAATTAGAGCCAGAATTCTATTCAGGAACTGTGTTTAGCATCCGGTTACTTTTGGGAATATTATAGAATCCTAATCCTAACTTAATATTAAAAATGCGAAAGTAAGTTTGTTTGTTTGTTACGCTTTTATTCTAAAACGGCTGGATGAAATTTGGCATATACACAGAGCATAGCCTGAGTCAGGTTATAGGGTACTTTTCAACGTGGATCTCCGACGTATATATACACAATATGTACAATAACCCCATAGACGCTGCCAACACTGTTGGTACTGGTGTCTACCCAATTATCTAAATCCACATTCATTCAAGCCTTTCCTACTTTAGGAACACTACAATTTTCAATGTTAGCAAATAAGAACCATGTCTTTCACGCCAAATACGATACAACCCGTTTTCTACACGATATTCTAAGGTACCCTTTGTAGTAAGGATTTAGATCAGCGCGGTACACACACGCGATACCTTGTTTCTATAGTAATAACCTGAAAATTCAGCCTACACAGCTCATTTATATTCAGTACCCTTTTACGAGATGAAAATTTGTATAAAAATCATGAAGATGTTATGTAACTTGTTCATAAGCAAGGCAACAAAAGGTAAGTGGTAGGTACCTATTACATATACGTATGTGTCATAACGGATATTATGTAAAGTAAAATTGAAGATAATCTACTGTCATCATGTTTTTATGAGCCATAATTTAACGAAATCATAGAATGAAACAACAATCGAGAAAGAAAATCATTTCATACTTGAGAAAAATGTTTTGATACTTAAATTAAATTTTATTTGTAAGTAGGTTGAGATGAGTTCCGTTCCTAGTCAGGAACGCAACACACTCTGAGAAGAAACACCGAAACAAACTCAGAGACTACAGTCTTCTTTTAAAATTCCAGACATTGTTTTGGTGAGATCATAATGAGGACCAGGCAGATTACCTTGCCTCTGAGGTGGTTTAGGGGAAAGAGTCATACAGATTTGAGTGGACCAGTCCAATCAGGTGGTTTGGTGTGGTACCGGACGTCAAGAATAGCACCATTCCGTTTCTTCCCGTGGGTGTCATAAAAAGTCACTAAGGCACTTACAAGAGAATGGGCAGTAGCGTTCTCTATGCATTTTACCACCATACTGCGATTGGCCGGCCTGCCAAGCGTGGCGATTATAGCAAAACCTCCCAAATTAGGGGAGGCAAAGGTTCAGCAGTGGACGTCATACGGCTGTAATGATGATGATGATGATAAGTCTATTCACAAATTTGTCAGCAATTATGTAGCCCAACTCCGAACTTAAGGAGTTTAACAATTAGATGTTCAAAGGACATTTCAGCAGGCCCCATAAAGTGCCCACTCAAACTGCATATTTCCAACCGTATTCATTTCTGCCCTAACAACATTTCACCATTCATGCACATAGATGCAAAAAAACCAGCAATATCGAATCACCGCATCGATTACATAATCGATCTTGCGACAAGATTATCTAAAGCGTCGCCCGTCGCAGACGCAAGTGTAAAGCAATCCTTAGGTACTCTCCATTGGTGCGGAACAGGGCTTATAGCCAGTAGCGAAGGCCGTTCACTAACAATGGATAATATTGATATTTTTTAATTACAGGTCGATGCTCGTCTCGGTTCATTACTTGTCGTTTTGGCATTAATATTTTTAATAAGTTTGTGTTTGCAATATCATTGTTGATCGTCGAGCTGTGCTGAGTATATTAGGTGAATGCGGAAGTCAGAAAACTGTTTCGCAATACAGGAAAGGCGAACGAACAGAATCTACCTACCTGATTCAAGCAGTTGATTATAATCCAGATTTGTAACCATGAATTCAGCACACGATTCTAGACCACATACCATAGACCTGAGCGTTCACAATGTATGAAAGAGCGAATGATGATCAATTTTTCATCCGAGAGTAGAAAATCTCGTAAAAGTCACGCGTGTAAACGTGGTCTTAATTTGTCTAACAAACCGCCAATATTACTTTCCTACTAACTACCAGAAAATGAAAGCTCTGCCACTGCACTAATTAGTAATAAATACAATTTCATTACTTAGGTTCAGGTTTCTATTCCGATAGTAAAATCTAGAATATGTTGACCACGATGTCGAACGCTTATCGCTCAGTATACCTACCGAGAGAAAATTTAATTTATCGACACGATTAAGTAGGTACGTACAAAGTTAACAAATTACCTAGGATAAACTGCTTTTATATCAATAAACTTTAATTTATATTTAAGAGAAGATCGATAACTTAAGTTTACATGATGAGTGAAAACTTATTAAATGTGAAGTGAAACCCTCGTTGTCAACAGTGTCAAATCACTAAATTGACACTGTTGACCACTCCCTTCGAGCTCACTCACCCAGATTTTTACAGAATAAATTGGCTAAAGTGATCAATAGTCCCTTCTTCTCTGTGTAAGAAGATGCGTTTGCTGTCAAATCGTACGGCTACTAGCGTTCACATTTTCTTAATGAAAGGACATCGACGCCCAAGAAATTGAGAACCTTACGGTACTCATCTTCTTGCTACAATGTTGTTTTTACCGCGGATAGGTATTGGAACACAGTACAAGCCAGAAAAACTATGAGTGTATTTTAAAAAACGTATGTATTCAAAAATCTATATATATAAAAATGAATCCCTATTTCCCTTGGTCACGCCATCACGCGTGAACGGCTGGACCGATTTAATTTTTGCTTTTTTGTTGTGTTTGTTATTGTCAGGAGATGGTTCTTATGAAAGAAAAAAATTAAAAAATTGCGGGGAAAATTAAGAACTAAAGTTTTTAATTTTCCCCGCAATTTTTAAAATTTTTAGAATACATACAAATTTTAGAATACAAAGTCACCTAACATAGGTGTTTGATAGCTAGAAAACGCTTTGTCTTCGAAGTACCAGGTTGGCATAACTTGGTAGGAGCTCAACTAACATGGGTGTGTGGTAGCTAGAAAACGCTTTATGTCTTGGAAGTACTAGGTTGGCATAATTTGGTAGGTGCTCACCTATCATGGGTGTGTGGTAGCTAGAAAACGCTTTATGCCTTCAAAGTACCAGTTTGTCATAACTTGGTCTAACATGGGTATATGGTACTTGGTGCTCTTTGCTTTGTGTTGGTGGGATCTGATAAGTTAACACAACATTTATTTATTCTGAGGCGGTACGAAGTTCGCTGGGTCAGCTAGTATTTTATAAAAATATATATATAAAAATGAATCCCTATTTCCCTTGGTCACGCCATCACGCGTGAACGGCTGGACCGATTTAATTTTTGCTTTTTTGTTGTGTTTGTTATTGCCAGGAGATGGTTCTTATGAAAGAAAAAATTTAAAAAATTGCGGGGAAAATTAAGAACTAAAGTTTTTAATTTTCCCCGCAATTTTTAAAATTTTTAGAATACATACAAATTTTAGAATACAAAGTCACCTAACATAGGTGTTTGATAGCTAGAAAACGCTTTATGTCTTCGAAGTACCAGGTTGGCATAACTTGGTAGGAGCTCAACTAACATGGGTGTGTGGTAGCTAGAAAACGCTTTATGTCTTGGAAGTACTAGGTTGGCATAATTTGGTAGGTGCTCACCTATCATGGGTGTGTGGTAGCTAGAAAACGCTTTATGCCTTCAAAGTACCAGTTTGTCATAACTTGGTCTAACATGGGTATATGGTACTTGGTGCTCTTTGCTTTGTGTTGGTGGGATCTGATAAGTTAACACAACATTTATTTATTCTGAGGCGGTACGAAGTTCGCTGGGTCAGCTAGTATTTTATAAAAATAAGTACCTAATCATAATAAACGGAATTCAATAAACTAAAGAAATACCAAAAAAAAAAAACATTTCACAGAGCCGTGCATTTGACTTTTTTATTATAATAACAAAATTAGTTTTATTTTGGTGGTAATTCGATTCAAGAAACATCAAACGTATAGCTGTTTTAAATATTATTTGTTACCCCAATACGCTATTGTCAAATACCTGAAAAATTCTCCTTACCGCGCCTTAAATACCCATGACCCATTTATTATTTACGCTTGATTAAAATGACGTAACAAACCAACATTTTACACTACAAATTAAGTAAATGAAAACAAACACGTATTCAGTTTCAGTACCCCGTTCACACAATAAAAAACATGCATTCTATGAAACGCCAACCAGAGATAAAGTATTGTTATCCTATGACATAAGTCAACAACAAAAAGCCTATTTCATTGTAAAACCGCTGTAATGTCGACCATGAAATGTATAATGCGAATATATGCAACGCATAGTTGTTATCTATTTTTATGATGATGATTACCCCACCTGTCAGGATGTCCTCAATATATCAAAGTGTATCTGATGGCATGGACGGTGGCCAGGGTTGCCAAGAGCATCAATATTCAATTTGAGTACAAGAAATAAGCTTGGATCTTTATTTATTTATGTAACTGACATAAATTAATATTAATCATATGTACAAGTATATAAAAACAGAGATAAAAGAATCACAGGACATCAAAAACTCGTCCACATCGTTGTCAACGGGAGAAGTGCTCAAAAGGCTGGCAGCATTGCCATGCTATATCGCTTGCATCTTAAATAGTTCTTGACAGATTTACTAGCTTGAATAAATCAGGTCAATTTAAATGTCCCGAAAAATGCTCTTTGCATTTTAAATCGGTTGTTAATATTTTAATTTGGAAACGATCATCGTCTGCCTTGCCTTTTCCCTACCATGGGGTCGGCTTCAAGACTAACCGAATATAGCTGAAAACCAGTATTACACATGGAGCGACTATCTGACCTACAAAACCCAGTTACTGGGTAATACGATTCCTTTTGGTAAGACTGGCTATCAGACTTCCGGGCTTCTAACCGTATCATCTCATAATGTCAAACTCTCATAATGACAACCAGACGCAAAATGTCCACTTCTCAGAATGTCAACTTCTTAGAATGACAAACTCGCATAATGTCAACTTCTCACAATGTCAACTTACTAAAATGACAAACTCGCATAATGACAACTCCACGTAGTTCCTACTTCAACAAGATAATTTGCATGTGGTAATAGTTATAGCTTGGCGAAAAGTTAAAGTTAGAGTTAAAGCAAAGAATTTTACGAGAAGTTGGCCATGTTTGCGAACCAAGCGTATTACAAAATGAGATACAAAAGAAAAAAGAGAATTTAAAAGTTGCAGTGTGTAAAGATCTTGGTCCAATGCCCAAAATTATAGAAGAATCTTTAAGTGCTATGAGAAGAGATATTGAAAATGACCGTTATTTAAAACCCACTTATCGATCGATGAAAGATTCCCTTTCACAGGGCTAGAAAGAATTTTTAAAGACAGATTTACTGGCGCACAGAAATTTTGAATCAATTGTGATTCCAGTAGCATTGGCATTTTTTTTTTAATGTAATAAATATTTAATTGCACTGCACCGTAAAATGGAAGTCTAAGTATTGCATCATTTTTTAAAAAGATTATATTTTTGCGACTATCTTTGTTTAAAAAGTAAATTTAACCTCTAAGTCCCTGAGATACCACATTTGGTATAGACACGATAGTTTTTAATTGTATCTGTAATTACGGCATTCAACAGGTTAAACAAGTAATTAAAATGATTTTTTTTTTATTCCTATGGAGAATCAAAGTATTTTTTAGTTTGTATTATGTTATGTTTTTTTGTGATTTTGATGATTTTGGTGATTTTTTTTGGATTTGTATAATGTGTCACACCATAATTATAGTTGATTGATTATAAAATGTTGATATTTTTTTTTAACTACTGTAATACCTACCTTTATATACCCCTTAGTGTACGTATACCTAGCTATAACTATTACCACATGCAAATTATCTTGTTGAAGTAGGAACTCCGTGGAGTTGTCATTATGCGAGTTTGTCATTTTAGTAAGTTGACATTGTGAGAAGTTGACATTATGCGAGTTTGTCATTGTGAGAAATCGAAATAATGAGAAAATGACATTATGCGAATTTGACATTCTAAGAAGTAGACATTCTGAGAAGTGGACATTTTGCGTCTGGTTGTCATTATGAGAGTTTGACATTGTGAGATGATACGCGGAGGGGTGTTGTGTTTAAAGATGGTCACCCATTTACAGACCAAGTGCAGCAAGCGTAGCTTTAACCTGATCGATCTACCGGTGTAGCTGGTACTTAGGCAGATAATTTGGAACAAAATACAGGTAGGTAAATGACACGATATTGAACACAACTGAAAACCCTTAAAGCAAGGGGCCTCCTCTAACTAGCCATTTGCCATTATAAGTCGTTTGATCGTCAAAACTACCGCTACTTTAATTTACACTTATAATTGCAATTAATTTACAACCCATTCAATTACATCCCAATTTCCGATGGTAAATGGAATTTATTTAAGGCTTCCGTCAGCCCTAAGCGCAAGTACTATCTGTAACAGTACGACGTTAAATGCGTGTGCGCATTTCATTCAATTTGCGTCGTTACCGTTGCAACAATCAACTCCTGAGAGATTAAACTGAGGGAGTGAAGGTAACACGGTTTTTGAATCACTTGGGGCCAAGAAAACTACGTTCCGTAATTGAGGTCTAAAGCCTAGTGTATATGGGGACAGAAGTTGCACAACATGTTGCAGAAACACATTGGTGTTGATGGAAAAATTGAAGTTTGGAGAGTTTATTTATTTGTACTAGGTACGACAACGCCTAACAGTATATAAAAGTGTTAGATATCAGTTCTTCTGTATTTAGAAGACCAATTACAGGTGTCCACGACATTCGCATGTTAATTTAAACAGCAATTTCTAAAACTGCTTTCATTTAGGTAAGACAGTAAAGTCTAAGGGCCGAATTTTCAATATTTACATAACTTGAATAAAAATTGCGTAGCTGGCAACATAAAAATCTCGTCTCAACGACAAATTCATGATAAAGAAAAGCATTAACATTTGATTTCAGGACAAAATTAGTTATTTGTCAACTTTTGTTTCACATAGCTTTATATTCTTTATATCTGTGATATGTGTAGAAACAGCTAGACAATTATCTTTGTTACCTGTCTACCTTTCTGCAGGAAAAGCATTTCCGAAAGCGGTTTAACACATGATAGCTACATCCCACGTTCCATTTATTTTCTATTCCGTTTACAGAACTAATGCCAGGTTTTATCCAGAGTGATTGAATAAGATTCATTTAAAGATAATATGAAAATCCTTTACGAAAGGAAGTTAGTTATCAAAGCAATTACGAACTGGAAGATTTTATAACAATACAATTAATTAAGATAACAGAACAGGATCAAGAAAAAGGGAACGGGGAGAGATGAGATTTGATCCGTACTTACCGAAAATATGCTAAACAAGGAGTCTGTTTAACAATAGGTTAATAATAAACTCAATACAGGAAAGGTCAAAGGTATCCATGAATTAATTTCACAACAAAGAACCTTTAATAGGACCCAAGATTAACCTTTATAGAAACCTGTTGACAAAAATATGTAGGACTCTAACATTGTTTACGGGTCCATTACTCGAGTTTGAGTGCCAGTAAATGGCCAAGAATTAGACACTAAGAGCCTATAAGGCTAGGTAACCACGACTTCAGCCATAAAGCATAAACTAGAAATACTAAAAGCGGTACCTGACAGTGCGCAATGATAATTACGATCAATGATCTAGTTAGAGGAAACGGGGGATAAATCAGTAGGATTGCTTACTTTAAGACTAAACGATGTTGTATTTTGCAAACATTGTGTTAAGGTATATTTCTAGCAGCTCCGTTATATTTGTCATTAAAGTAAATAGTTTCGTGTGTTGCCGGACGTAAATAATAGCAACATCCCATTTCTTCCCGAGGGTGTCTTAAAAGCGACTAAGGGACTTACTAGAGAATGGGCAGCAGCGTTCTTTATGAATTTTATCAATATACTGCGATTGCCAACCCGCCTGCCAAGCGTGGCGTGGAATTCGCCAAACTGATGGCTACCAGCATCTAAGTCAATTAGTCATAGCAGTAGCCATCTTTAACGATGTATGTTTACGGGCCTTATCTATATATTAATACGTGAAGCGAAAACTTTGGATCTCTTTTTACGAAAATTGGGCGGACGGAGGAGTATGAAATTTCGCACACTAGTTTATACAGAGAAGAAGTGACGAATGCTAATATTTTTTTAAATTATGCGTTAAAATACATTATTTTCAATAAATAACACGTTACACACACTACTGTTCATTACCGTGTATCTAATACACACATGCATAGATATTTTTTGTTAATGGTCCAAATCTGTCTTTATTATTTTTTTTTTTTTTTAATATTTTATTCATGACCATAGATACAAGTCTTTCAGTCGTATACATAGATGGGTTTTAACACTATGAATGTAACATTACAATGGTTATTAGATACCTACTTATAATAATGTTAATAAGGCACTTTTTTAACAATAATATTTTTTCAATCTGTTTTTACAAATTACATCAATATTTTTCATTACTTTCTTTATACTACCAACTTGCCCCCCTTTCGGGTTGGGTGGGTACATCTCAGTGATATCATGGTTAAACCTTGATGGTTTTCATACAAATTTAAATTACAAATACACTTCTAATTACAAATTAAATTAAATTTTTTCTACCGTATTACAAATATATTTAGACAACACACTAAAATATTTCTTATTTTTTAATAATTCCTGAACACTGCGGGGAACACTTTGTCGTTCACTTTCAATGTCATTGTCATTAAATTCACTCAATTCACTGACCAAGATCAAACGTTGAATGTTAAAACTTGAACACTGTAAGATAATGTGATCCAGATCAGCATCCTCTGCTCCACAATGACGACATTGGCTATTATTAATTATGCGAATCCTATTCAGGTGAGCTGGTGTTAGGCAATGTCCCAATCTCATGCGTGATATAATAGTTATAATTCTTCTTGTGATATATTTGAAGTTTTGGTACCAAGGTTTTATCGGTAATTCATTTTGTATTCCAGCATACCATCTGCCTTTCGTTTCCAGGGTGATGTCCCAATACTCCTTCCATAACTGTCTATTATGTTCGTTAAAAAGGCTGTAATAATCAGTGAATGGAACCTTGAGCAACTTAGATCGATCCTCATCATGGACTGAACGAGCCGCAGTGTCAGCAACTTCATTTCCACGAATGCCACTGTGTGAAGGTACCCATACTAATTCTACTCTAATACACTTGTCAAGTAGTTTTTGGATTAAAAGTCTAATATTATAAATAATATAGTTTAACTTAAAAGAAATATTTACATTATGTAGAGCAGATAAAACACTTTTAGAGTCTGTAACTATCAAAATATTATGTACATTATTTACTACTACTACTATGACTATTTACATGCTGCAGTGCACAATCAATTGCATAGCATTCTGCAGTGAAAATGCTACACACTCTGTTTAATTTAATGCATTTAGTGAAGTCCAACTGTGGATCATAAAAAGCGGCTTTTACATTATGATCTGTTTTAGATCCATCTGTGTATATAACATAATGTTCTGGTCTATTGTCTTTAAACTGTAAAAATTCAAAATGATTGTGCACTGTGTCTAAATGGATTGCAAAGCTGTTAATAATACCATTATAAGGAATTTTGTATATAGGCCAAATATCATTTTTAACAATATCTTTTGAATTATTATTCACATGTTCAAATATTATTGGCATTTCAGGTAGAGTTCCACCAACCAAAGAAGAAGCAGAGATGGCATTGGAAGCAATTGACTGTGAGATTTTAGGATGTATTGTTAGCTTCATAAGTAAAGGATTATCATTTGATGCCATGACTTTTAATAAAAATCTCTCAGTTAACAACAACCTTCGTAATGACAAGGGAGGTATACATGTTTCAACTTCTAATGAATTGATAGGTGTGGAGCGCATAGCACCACAAATAAGTCTCAGTCCCATATTTTGAATTACATCTAATTTTCGTAACAAGGTGCTATTGGCATTCATGTAAGCTAGACTGCTGTAATCAAAATGGCTTCTCACTATACTTTTGTACAGCATACTCATAACTTTGGGGTCAGATCCCCAAAAACATCCTGCTAAATGCCTCAATAGATTAATACCATTCAGTGCTTTGTTACTTATATGTTTAATATGTTCATCAAATTTTAATTTGTCATCAATAATTACGCCTAGAAATTTATGTTGCTTAACAGCAGGAATTTCTACATTATTGTATGAAATTTTAACATTGCTATGAATATTTACATTTTTACTGATAATTAAAACTGAACTTTTTTCTGGACTTATTTCTAATTTAAGTTTACTATGATAATAGCTGTATAATTGAGACAAAGCCTTATTAATATTAGCCATTGCTATATCTATGTTTTGATTTATGCTGTACAAAAGCAAGTCATCGGCAAATTGCAGGATATTTACACCTGATACATCTACATATTTTAATATTTCAGAAGTATACAAGTTATAAAGCAAAGGAGACAAAGTTGCCCCTTGCATTGTGCCTTTGTTGAGAGTCCTAGGTCCATGCAATTTATTATTATATTTAACAAATACAGTTCTATTGTTTAAAAAAGAATAAAGCCATTTCAGAATATGACCAGGTATACCAATATCATGAGATACTTGAATAAGTTCTTCTATATTTACATTGTCAAAAGCACCCTTTACATCTAAAAACACACAGATTGCATTAGAGTGACTTAATTTAACCTGTCTTAAATCTGATAATAAAGATACAAGGCTTTCAGAGCAACTTTTACCTTTTCTGAAGCCAAACTGTATAGAAGGAATTAAACTTTGCGATTCAATAAAATAATCTAATCTTAACTTCAACATATTTTCAAAGAGTTTACCTAAACAAGATGATAGAGAAATAGGTCTATATGAAGAAGCACTATTTGCAGGTTTATTAGGTTTTAATATTGGAATTACACACTGTGTTTTCCAAGACTCAGGTATTACGAATTCATCCCATAGTTTATTATAAATATTAAGTAATGTTTTTTGTGCATTTAAATTTAACTTTTTGATTAATATATAAGGTATGTCATCCAATCCCGGTGTAGTATCTTTCCTGCTCTTTAAAGATGTTTTCAACTCTTCTACAGTGAAATTGTTCTTAAGAAACACATTTACATCATTTTCTGTAGCATTTTCGAACAAATACTCAAGCCTATTGCCGTCTATTTCAGTAGAATCAGCTAAGTTATCTAAAAAACTTGGAACCCACTCATCATTGATGTTTTTGTTTCGATTTGTTCCAACTTTTTTAAATTTTTTAATGTATTCCCATATCCTAGAAACTGGAGTTAACCTATTAAAGCTACTACATAAATTTTGCCAAGAAGAGGAACTTTCTTCCTTCAGAATTCTTTTCTTTTTTGCATCTAGTTTTTTATACCTTATCCAGTTTTCAATATTGGGTTGAGAAAAATAATACTTTAATGCATCTTTTGATTTTTCGACAGCATCACTACATTTTGTATTCCACCATGGTACTGGTTTTTTAATAGCTGTGTTTGCACCTAATTTACGTTTTGGAATTGTTTTATACCTTAGATCATTTAATGTTTCTATAAAATGATTGTATGCATTGATAGGGGAATCATTTATTGAGTCCAAGTGAGAAAAACAAGTTTCTGATAGGCTGTAATATTCGTCCCAATCTGCCTTGCTATAAATATATTTCTCTTGATCCACAGGAGGTGATGTGTCATACATAGACGGTTGAATATTGATCTCAAGTAAGGTTGGAAGATGATAGCTACCCATGGGATCGTCATGAACATACCAGTTACATAAATGAGCTATTGAAGAGCTAACAAGGGCAAGATCTATCGCTGAAGCTTGTCTATTAGGATAAGGAACAGTTGTTGGTGATCCATCATTCAGAACACATAGGTCAAATTCATCAATTATATTATATAAGCATCTACCTCTATTATTATCACTATGACATCCAAAGGCTATGTTATGAGCGTTAAAATCACCCATAACTATACAAGGTTTGGGTATTTTATTTATTAAATCCTTTAACTTTACTGAGTCAAACCTGATACTTGGAGGGCTGTACACACAAAGTATAGCCATTGCTCCAAATTGTGTTTCTATAGTGATACATAAATTTTGAATAGATTCTGAGAAGTGTGTATTAACTACTTTGTATTTTAAACGTTGGCTCACCAAAATAGCTACTCCGTTATGAGAATTTATGGAATTTTTGTGGATTAAATTATATGTTGGAAAATGTGGAATTATAGAATTAGTTTTGAACCAAGTCTCATTAAGAAGACAGACATCTATATTTTTATCAATTAATAAATTTTGTAGTAGGCTCTTTTTACTCTGTAAACTCTGTATATTATACTGTAAAATATTTAGATAATTATCCATGTTTAAATTAAATTTGATAAAAATATTTCTTTTATTTTCTTATGTGTGAGTGGTCCATCAGAGTCACTCTTGTTTCCTAATGCAACCAACGATTTAACAATTGCGTTAATTATAATATCATTATTTGCTACTTGTTTAATATCTAAAGTCTCATTGGATTTAGTCTTATCAGTAACCTTGGGTAAAACAGGGAAAGATTTCTCATTTAATGTAGGGGGTGGTTTCACAACAGTGGCATATGATTGCTGCATAAGGAATTTGGCCTTTTTCTCCTCATTTTTTTGTTTTTTAATGGGACAGTCTCTTGAAATGGCAAGATGATTACCTGAGCAGTTGATGCATGTGATCTCTTCGACATCGCATTCTTTGTAGGAGTGACGACCAGCACAAGAAGAGCAGTTTTGCTCACCTCTGCAAGTCTTAGCAGAATGATTGAATTTAAGACACTTATAACATTGTAATAATGGTGGTATGTATGTTTTCACCTCGTATCTAAATAGTTGTATATAGGCGTATTGCGGTAAAGATGTTGAAGAAAAGGTAACAGCAACTGTATTGAGAGGCACTAATTTTCCCTCTACTTTACGCATGAATCTTCTAATTGAAATAACTTCAGAGTCGCATACTATATTTTTATATATTTCTTCATTGGAAAGTTCTTTGGGCACAAACCTCAATACACCAATCCTTTCTGTCAAATATGATGGTATAAACGCTTTAAATTTATTTCTCCAAAGGAAGTCTTCCATCTTCAGAAAATTGTTGGCCGCAGCCGCCTTTTTGAATGTTATGCCTATTTTGTGCGCATTTATTCTATGTACTCCTGATACTCCTTTAACATTATCCGATAATAAGTTGGTGAGCGTGATAGGGTTTTTATTCCCTATCTTCTCCTGCTCTGTTGATTCGACGTATACTACATACTCAGAATTGGTGTTTTCTATGAACAGTCTTTTATAATTTTGTTTAGTAAATATGTGATACTTATTATTTGGAGTGCTGTTGTACTTTCTTTTTTTCTTTTTTTCTCCCTTCTCTGGCGGCTCCTCACCGCCACTGGTGACACTCATGGTTGTTCGAGGTCGAGGAAGTTATTTTAGTGGTATTTCCGTATAATTAACTAGTTATTGAGTTTTTTGCGAAATCAAAATTACCGCCTCGTTTGACTTCCCGCCAAAAAGTCCCTGTCTTTATTATTTTTTTTTTTTTTTTAATTTATTCCTGACCATGGATACATGTCCTTCAGTCGTAATCATTAAACATACTACTCTTATTCTCAGCTAAGTACCTCTGAGAGGCGATGAAATTATCTCATTAATAACAACAAAATATTAGTTAAATATCTCAATAAAAATACATAAAACAATAACAAGTTCATCAAAAGTGTTTACCGCTCATACGAGCTAAGTACATCTGAGAGGCGATGAAATTATCTAATTAATAACAACAAAATATTACTTAAACATAAAAAAAAAAACAATCTAATGAACCCCGAAACAATTAAATTTTTTCTACAGTATTCAGTAAATATCTAAATAATGAATTGAAATAAACTGTGTTGGAAAGTAATTCCTGAACGTGGCGGGGAACACATAAAAGAGTTTTGTTCTGCTATATCACTAATTTCACTGACAAGTAACAGTCTTTGCATGGCGAACGATTCACAGTCTAACGTGTTTTATATCCGCATTTTCTTCAGAACAATAGGTACATTTGCTTTCACTGATGAATCTTAGCTTCAATGTCTTCAGTAATTACTTTAAAATATGTATTTATGTTTTTGTTGTATTCTCTTCCGTTTCATCTTCACATTCTTCATCTTCAAAGTTTTCGTGTGATTCGTTCTCAATTAGTAGCAAATCATAGATCTCGTCGTGGAATAAAGCAGCTGTTTCAATGTTAACATTTTCGTAGAAATCTGAACTGTTAACATCAATTTCTTCAACATTATTTGGTTTTTCATCCATATCTTGAATTATATTAATAAATATAAAATTATTGAAAACTTTTTGTATCTTTCCCGCCAATCACCATTTTCCTTCTTCCTGTCTTTATTATTTTTTTTTTTTTAATTTATTCCTGACCATGGATACATGTCCTTCAGTCGTAATCATTAAACATACTACTCTTATTCTCAGCTAAGTACATCTGAGAGGCGATGAAATTATCTAATTAATAACAACAAAATATTAGTTAAACATAAAAAAAACAATCTAATGAACCCCGAAACAATTAAATTTTTTCTACAGTATTCAGTAAATATCTAAATAATGAATTGAAATAAACTGTGTTGGAAAGTAATTCCTGAACGTGGCGGGGAACACATAAAAGAGTTTTGTTCTGCTATATCACTAATTTCACTGACAAGTAACAGTCTTTGCATGGCGAACGATTCACAGTCTAACGTGTTTTATATCCGCATTTTCTTCAGAACAATAGGTACATTTGCTTTCACTGATGAATCTTAGCTTCAATGTCTTCAGTAATTACTTTAAAATATGTATTTATGTTTTTGTTGTATTCTCTTCCGTTTCATCTTCACATTCTTCATCTTCAAAGTTTTCGTGTGATTCGTTCTCAATTAGTAGCAAATCATAGATCTCGTCGTGGAATAAAGCAGCTGTTTCAATGTTAACATTTTCGTAGAAATCTGAACTGTTAACATCAATTTCTTCAACATTATTTGGTTTTTCATCCATATCTTGAATTATATTAATAAATATAAAATTATTGAAAACTTTTTGTATCTTTCCCGCCAATCACCATTTTCCTTCTTCCTGTCTTTATTATTTTGTGCAGTGTTACCAACACCCAGAAATATTTACCCCTAAAGCTTAAGTTAAAAACCCCTAAAATTGCCACAATTACTAACAAAAATTCGCTAAAAAATTATAATGAAAATAACCAACGAATGTTCAGTAATCATAGACACAGTAATAATATTTGTCTATATTTATTTCGCGACATTTGTTAATCATTCACTCTGCATTCTTAGTATCGAGGAACCGTACTAGAAGTCGCTTATACTTTTATTGTAATCAAAAATACAATGAGAAATGTAAGATGGCAAAAAATCCCTAAGAATACCCCTAAAAATGGAACGCCCCTAAAAAAATCTCAATCCTCTTATTTACCCCCTAAATTTGGGAAAACCCCTAAGTTGGTAAGCCTCATTTTGTGTCTTACTGAATGTCAAGTATAACCATAGGTAATAAATTAATTTTATAGATATAAAACCTATTTCATTTTTAAAATCTATGATCATATCGAGAATATTTGTCTTTAATATTATTTGTATTAGCGACGATAGGAATTTATTTTAGATTAAAAGAAATATTTTTTGTGGTTTTATGGGGAGTGTCAAGTATGGCATTAGTAAGTTTCCCATACAAAACTTAGTGTCGTGTGCAAACTGTAGAGGTTGTATGCCTCACATTATAAAGGCTGGTCATAGATTGTACGGGCTGGTTATAATGATGACATTTGGAACCGTCATAATTAATTAAAAATGATACGGAAAATTCTATAAAAACAGAACAAATTTCTGTGATAATTCATTCCATATTGTTCCATATCCAGCAGTTAAGAAGTATTAAGAAAATAAAAGTATTCTTTACACATTACACCTACGTCCTGGTCCTGGCCATCACCATCCCGCCAGTGAACCCTCTCCACAGTAGCACAGCGTCAACAATTTGTCTATAATGTTACTGAATTTCAAATATAACCATATTATTTTTCTATATTTATTATTATCTATATTTTTTCATTTAATAACGTATTTCTATTCAAATGAAGTACGGTCGAATGTCGACCAATGGGCGATCACTAGTAATAATAACTCTACGTATAGAAAGTAGTAAAAACTTACCGAATTGCATGTGTTTATATCCTTGACGGCGCCGGAGTCGAGCAGATCGACAACTGTGTCGAGCTGACCGGCGCGCGCCGCTCGTAAGAATGCTGTGTTTGGCTCTATCTGTAAGAAACAAAAGGATTTGATTAGTAGTTATCCTAGTGGAGCTTGATAATCCTGAAATATATAATCCAGCATACAATGTCGAAAACATCATCATCTCGACCAATTTTCAAAAGAGTAAGACAACATTGGATGGAATGCCTCAGGGGTAAATGTTTGGCCCAATTGAATCATAGCGTAGACAGTGCAGAAAAAATGTCTATAATTTTCACTAGAAACCTGATAATTGCATGCGGAAGGAGGAAAACCGTGGTAGGAAAAACTTTGCCATCGATATGAGAAAATAGTCGCCCTATATCAAACAATCAATCAGTAGCGATGATCGATTGCTTGATTAAACCATTAGCTGCTTGAACTTTAAGCAATACAAACATTGAGTATTGGAAGACTATCAAATATTCATTAAATCTACATTGCGTGACTACTGACTGACTGGCCACTACAACTACAATGAATATTTTACGTAAACATTCATGAATGAAGGGTACATTTGACGCTGTCGACGTTTGATTGAGCAAAATACATAAATATTTATAGTTATTTATCTTATACGTTAAGTTCATACGTGATATATTTATAGTCTGTAGAACTTTTGGCTAATTTTTTCAGAATAAGCAACAGGTCGATTTCCTCTTCGAGTTTATTAGTAATGGGAAGACTCAGCTGCCAAGGAGACAACATGCACAAAGTCAGGCTGTCAGTGATTCTCATTTTAGCAAACACCCACGATCTACCCACGCATTACAACAGCCCATACAGGAATCCAAAGCTGGTACCGCACCATTATCTTAAACTAAATTATGTTAGTAAACTGTGGTCGTGACTGGACTTAGGACTTGTTTCCAGCTTTCTACTGATGCTAATTCACCATCGAAACATTCGAAGACTGTACTAAGATTACAGCTAACTATTGGATTGTCGATTTCACTACGATTAACCAGATGTTTAGGGCCTGAGACCCTTTCAGCTCGTGTATCGTAAATGCTTGATAAAACGTCAGCCAGTGAAAGCAAATAAATAAAGCTCTTTAGAATTGAATAGATACTTATGAGAAAAGTGGGAGCACGTGGACTAACTAAATTGCCGCTTTTCTTGGTAGTAACAGTTCAGTATTTTATGTTCTCGTTTGAAGTCTTGTTTAAATCGAATTAACTACTTTCGAAGAGAGTATTCACTTTATTAATGGTGTTAACACAATTAATAGGCACTGAAACAATTTTAAAGGTCCATTCGAACAGGGTTATCAAAAATATTCATATTGGCAAATGTATCGCTGTCGTCGAATTTATCGTGTAAGTGGTTTTTCCATCACGATTCCCATAGGAAAATCTATTTCATGGTATTAAAAAGCCAATGGGGAGTAATACCGCCGATTTGTCGACACTCGTGTTCGTGCCCTAAGATTTCACGCCTCGATCGCCGACCCGATAGCTTATCCGTCAGTAGTCGGAAAAAATCTCATTTTGCGCTCTATTTCGTTCACACGAAGGGCCGACAAATCTACTTATCGATAATGGTACACCGATGGAACCAATACCCGTTCAATACAAACTCAGTTCTATTAAAAAATGGAGACCTTGCTTTAAGCTTTTATCCGTAAATGGTATGCCAATAAAATCATTTGGAATCCATGTTATTATCTATTTTAATGTATGCAAAATTAATGGTAATTTTATGTAGCCTTTCTCACTTCAGTTGAGTTCTGTAATTATTGGCGGAGTAGACTTAATAGTGACCATGTTCGGTAAGAGTTTTCTTTTTACACGCTTTATATTAGCTTTTCTTTTTTTGGATGGGAAATCATCAAATGACTTCTCCCGCTCTGGGCGGAGCGGGAGGGCATGTCAGACTTTTACTGACTAAAACCCACCCGTGTTCCTTCAGTTGCCCATGTGCCAGGGTCACGGTATCTCTTTCGAACAATCACGCGACCCCGGCAGGCATCGGTCCTAGTAGACCCCTTCACTGCTGCTGACATCTCTTTGAGGCGCGCGTGGAACACTACGCGCCGTCGACCCGAGCTTGGTCCTTACCGGGCGGCGAGCTACCCATTGCTCGCCACCCGCAAGCTCGCGCCTACGGTGGCCGGGAGTCCGCTATGGACTCCCGACGCCCGGGGCGTCTCCTCCTGCGGCGGCTAGGTACGTGAGGGCGCAGAGACTGCCACTCCCTCACGCGCCCCGCCTCCTCCTTCGCGAGCATTACTGCTTCGCAGAAGGAGGTGACGGCTTCCCATTCCCTCTCGCTCCGTACCATGGCTCGCACCAGGGCCGGACGCGAGAGGTCGCCGCCGCCGATCGCCTCCACGAGGACACGGCGGTGCTCCGCCCAGGCAGGGCAAACTTCCACCGTATGCTCCACCGTATCCTCTAGACGATCCTCACAAAAGAAACACCCGGGCATATCCTCCCGCTTTATCCTGAACAGGAACCCACCAAAGCACCCATGCGCGGTGAGAACCTGCGTCAGGCGGAAGGTGAGGACGCTGTGGCGCCTCTCTATCCACTCCTCAAAGAGGGGACTTACCGCCGCAATTGTGGCGTGCCCAATATTAGCTTCACTTGTATGTTTGTTTGTAACCGACTCCTTATAGCGCGATTTTGACCCACTTTAAACGACCAGATTTCATTCAAACTTTGCACACCTGTCAACAACCGATGCCAACGCAATAATTTTAAAAAATTGTGCCATTATCCTTGCCAGGGTTACCAGGACAGCAAAAAAACTGTCTTTGAAAACTACGCTGATATACGTCACAAACTACGCTGACATACGCCTCAAAATTCGAAACATTCTAAAAAGTAGAAAATAAATAATAGTTTTAAAAAAACTACTTTGATTTTCTATGGAAACGTGTTTTTAGTTTTTTTTTTAAACTATTATTTATTTTTTATTATACTGTTTAGAACCTAGTTTTTATTAAAAAAAAAAAAACATGGGAGGCGTGCCATAAGCGGTGGGTAGTGAAGAATGAAAAAATAAAGTATATTCCGCTAATCGCAAGAACAACTTTGCCAAAATTTGCCATGAACATAACAATGCAAAAAGCAAAAAACGCGAAGGACAATTCACACACTTAACACGAGTTACAACAAAATCACATATACTTTAACCTCAGGATGAAACAAACAATAAAATTATAAAGAAACAAAGGCAATGTACATTTTACAAGCAATTTGCTTAAAAGCTAAGTGCTACAAAGGACAGCGGAGCAAAGGAGAATGGAGAAATCATTTCACCGTTTCAGCTCACTTAAATAAATTAAAATAGTGGAAGGAATTAAATGAACGAACACAAACGGTATTAGGGGTAATAACCTCGAAGAAAAATACGATGATATCATTGTATTTTCGCATGCCGTGACAACCTACGATACCTATGCTGCGACACTAGGATAACAATCGTTTGAATTCAAACTATTCCAATTTACTCCGATGCATTTTTTATTTTCATCAATCTGGTTGCATCTAATTACGTTTCATGCATGGAATATGACGATGAAACTACGGGAGATACCATAAAAAGACAGCTATTTTGTAGGCACCCCACACTGACGCTGCAAATTATGCATGACTTAATTACGAGTTATATTACTCTCCAGCGCAGATTCAGCAATAAAAGAAACATTATATATGTTATCATCTACGGTGTTGAACATAAACGTTGACCAAGGGAAAAGGCTGCTGTACCGTTATTGTAAATTAAATAGTAATAGACCTTTCCACCACCTCTACTTAGCTTGTGGAACCAAACAACGATGAATATAATACTTTAAATTACACTAATGTTGATTAAATAATTAGTATTAAAGAGAGAATAATTACAACTTATAATTTCATAGAAACCAATACTATTGAAAACTTAGACGAAAGTTTACAGAAAACCGCTACCAACATCGAAGTATCTATGGCTCTAGGGAATATACCATCAGTAATACACAAAAGGATTCCGAATCCGATACCTGGATAATATTTCAATCAACGCGATTTGAATCGAGATACAATTTATAAATGAAGAAACTTCCGTAAGGCAGCCTCAAGATATTGAGATAATTTGCTTCGTGACCGTAACTTGGGGATAGATATAATCGAATCCTCAAGACTTTGCGGCTAACTTGTTAGGTATTGGAGATCACTGTAAATTATTTGTCTTTTATACTTAGTTGGTTTTCCAACAATCAGGATCTTTATATGCATGGATATAATAAAGATATGCGTTTCGGTTCAAAATGTCTCATTTCTAGCGCTATAAGTAGACACTGTGAAACAAACACTACCATTAAAATTCAGATGGTTTTCAGTAATGTTTATGGCGTTTTAACTGCTATTAAAATCGGTTTATGGAGAAAAGATCCTTGAAAGCAACGTAGACAGACAGGCACCACTGCTTTTTACAGTTCTGTATAACCTACTTAATTTGCAAACAAATATCAAAATAAAATGTTCAAATAAACTTTTCTTCTTTTTTATACTTCAATTGGATTGTAATGTAAGTATTTTTAATATTGTATTTATCGTTAATAAATAGGTATGCGTATATGACAACTTCCATGAACAACTCGGAAATCCAAAAAAGACTTATCCGACGTTTCCTTTCCCAAACTTAATTTCCAGAATCAAGCACATCTACAAAGCACACACAAATTGACACGCACGCAACGCAGCTGACGTAAATTAGTCAATAAATAATAATTGACACCAACGCACCACAAGTGTGATGGAATAGACGCGTCGTTCGAGCGGACGAATGCGCGCGCCGCACCACACCGCCATGGCGGCACTGGCTGCGCCGGCACGAGCGTCATGCGCCAGCGACCACACCAGGTGACAACGACAATGCTCACTGGCCACTGACGAGAACTGACAACCAACAGTAGACCAACTAGGCTCGTGATCTAAGTTCTAAGGCCCGGAGACACAATAACAGTAATCACAAGTTCCTTTGAGGTGTCAGCTCCGCACGATCGAGACAAAAAAATATAGTTCAAAATGTCAATCTGACAATAGATACAGATTTTAAATTAGATGAGTCTCAATAGAAAGATATAAAAAGTACAAGGAAGTAAATCTTAAGAACTCTGGTTAAATAAAATTCATTTGTTAAGGCGCAATAATTATCCTTACATTAATAATCTAAAACTAGCTACTATTAATTTATAATCGCACAAAAAATCTTTAAGTAATATCAATTTCAATACCCAAACAAAAAACTATGTATAAGCCTAAATCTACGGTCCCATAGGTAGTGGTAACGCGCAAACAAACGTCAATTCATGCACATACAAATTGCTTGTACTGTGGCAAAAAAATCAAGGTTGAACGGTGGTATAGTATGATCTATATCAGTCCTTGCGCTATAACGGACATCCCATCGTTTTGTGCAATGTGAACAGCTAAGCATCTAACAGCAACGGGACGAATTAACGGGACGGTCCGTTTTATGTAACGTCTGCGTCTGTGCATCTGCCTGTTTCGATATTCTTACTAGATATATGTAGACGAGAAAATCGAGGAGCGAAAAAATGTCAAGCCAAATTCAGAAGCTTTGTCATCGTGATTTGTAATTCGAACGATATTTGTATTTCAGAAATGGAATCTGGAATCTGTAATTTATTTTACCGTTGTCTTTATCTTACGTAGGCACGTGTAGGGGATTATATCAAATTCCAGCCAGAGATCCCGCTGTGATATGTTTACCTATCAACGCAAGTTAAGCGTTATCTGATCCCAATTCAGATTGTATTCATAAGTCTAGTTACTGCAAGAAACATTTACATTCAAAGAATTTATCTTCATCAAAAGTTCTTTTTCAAATTACTTAGAGGACATGAATACCGACTTTATCACACATTTTAAGAGATTTTTCGGAGACAGAAAATAACAAGCCTATTTAGATACGGAGTTCTGTTTACTCACTTTTTGCAACCGAATACGAAAAAAATATCTCAGAAACTGAGAAAACAAAAGCAATTTCAAATTCGTCACAGAGAACGTCACGTCGGATAACAATTTTCAATTACTTCTTGCTATTTACAAAAGAGTGCATGGTAAAAATGTAGCGGAGCGGGTCCGAAATCATCGAGGTGCAGGAAAAAATATGAAATTTGATACAATAAGTGTGATTATTGCAAGAGAATAGTATGTTCCGTTAGAAAGCAACGTAATAAGAGCCACGGGTCGCTGACGACGAGAGCTGAATGGATGATGGATTCATTGGGGGAAATTATATCGAGAATCTTGTTCAATCATGACCTGAGAAAAACCGGGACTCAACTCCAATCAAAATATCGGTTTCATTCAAATTAAATCATGGGAATCTTACAAGAACGTGATAAAGCGAAATGACAATGTTTTTTTCTTTATTTCACACGGCAAAGAATTCGATTCGCCTATTTAAGGATTTGACTGTGTAAAAAAGTTTTCTGAACTCAGTGATTCTCATTAATTAAGTGTAACGATTCTTTTGTTGTGATTGTAACTAATTACAACAATCTTTATAAAAACCAACCCAACTTGTTACCTAAGAAGGAGCACATAAGTATTTTAGTAATTTCTTAGCTCTAGAGACTATATCACAAATTTTAATACCACTGATTAAGATTCGACTGATCTACAATTTGAGCTTCTTCTGTTGACCTGACTAAATTTTATATTTCTAACCTTTATAGTGCGTGCCAACATACCCATAGACTTGTAGTAAATATCTATCGGATGGCAGACAAATACAAACATTCATCCCGATAGAATATTGATTAATGGATACAAATTCAAAATAACAAACCTTGAAACTCGAATACTCGGCAATGCGAGGTATCGTTCATTATAATATCGTAAAATCAAAAGCACGTCTTCTTCTTTTTTTGAAGCACGCTCTTCAACGGATCCAAAGAGCAAAATTTTACGTAAAAGTTTATCTTAAAGGGTCTCGCAAAGTGAGAGCAGCTGAGTAGGTACTAGGGATGGGCTGAATATTCGTTTTATGTTCGGTATTCGGCTTATTCGGCAGGATTACCGAGCATTCATATGCAGCTGTTTTTCGGCAAAAATGTCGATCATTCTGCCGAATCATAATGTATTAAAAATGTCTATGACCACAATATGAAATAGCATAATTATAAGTGGGCCCTACATATCCAAAAATGTTTTTTTGTTAATAGTCCGGACCGTCCGCGGGTGGAAGGGATGTGCGCTTCAACGCGCTCGACAAGCACAGACAGACTTGAATTTTTGAGATGCACGATTAGGCGCGACAAATCCTGCCGAATATTCGGTTCGGTAAACCTTTAACCGGCCGATTATTCGTATTCGTTAAATCCCGTTTCGGCCCATCACTAGTAAGTACATCGCGCAACCGTTAGCTAAGCCATATTGTGGTACAAAAAAAAACTATAGAATCTCAAATGCAATCTCGGCCCTTGTCAGTATGTAGGGCGTGCAGTTGTTCATACTCCACTATACTTTGCTTTGTAATTGTTTGATACACTTTAAAGGGGCCACGGTGTTTGCCTCTCGTTTGTACTACTCCATTTTGCCAAAGCTCGATTGATTCGTTTTTGTGTGACTACGCACAAGAATGAGTCCAACTTCGACAACAATTTGAGTTAAATTCAATAGTTTTGTTCATTTAATTAAGTTTAATGCAATCAATTCAGTTCAGATGATAAATTAGTCAGGGCTCATGTTAACCACAGAAGTGAGTTGGCATTTGGTGAGCCAATCTAAAAAGGGTTTTGTTGTTGATCCTAAATTAAAAGGACCTCAGCCTGCTTACGCAAATACATAGGACAAACAGGCAGAGACCTACATGATCACTTTAATCTAAAAATAGATGCGATTTACTGAACAACACGGTTCGGCGGCCCAAGGACATGGTTACTCAAAATATTTAAAATTTGAAGTTATAATAATCAACAACATTTCAAAATTGTAATTGAATTGGCTATTGACAAAGTCAATACAGTACTATGACCGAAACACACCTGGTTTTGACACTTTCACAACGCCGAAGATCCGTATTAAAGAGCCTTTGAACGCAAAATTGAATGTCCAACGCAACAACTTCGCTCCAATACTGTCAAACATGTGACCACCCATGAGGTTATGAAAAGTTTAATGAAGTTCCAATAATTTTGCGAAGCACTACCTTACCCAATAAAGGACGAAGACTTATAGTACGTACCGATTACTTTCGCAACTCACAATTGCTTTATGGATCAATTACGAGGGAAAGCAAGGTAGCAATATTTTCTGGGCCCGATTATAAAGCGACAGATGATAGTGGTAATACAGAGAATCTCTTTACAAAAGATACAACAAGTGTATCCAATCTCTAGAATTCATTTTCGACTATAGTCTCGAAAATATGAACTAATATCGACTCTAGTGCTAGTGTTGCTGCTAGGACCAATTACGTGTTACCTGTGAAATTTTCGTAATATATCCACATAATTAATTGAATTGATGCTACATTTCCATTTGCAATTTAATTGCTTCGACCGTTAGTCATCCGGGAAAAGGTCATAACAGATGATTGATCAAAATTAATTGAAATATCTCAGTAATAAATTAAGCGTGCCTTCGATTCCCAGCAATGAATTAAACCCTGCGACTAAGCCAAAATGATAGACAGTAGTGTTTTCTTCATCATCATCTCAGCTGAAAAACGTTGACATAGTCCCCATGCACATACCTACATATTTCTATTCAAAACAAATTGCTTGGATCAGCAAACCTGGTCTTTCAAGGGTGATGATGATTTAGAAAATTCAGAAACTCACAACTTGATCGATCGATACAAAATCTTCTTAGCCTATTAAAGAGAAGGTTAATGTTCAGCAATAAGTACTTTTACCGGCTCATAAGATGATTAATAACCAATTGTTTAAGCATGATCACCGGGTGAAATGAGCCGGGAACGCATCGCCATTCGAAATTAAAAGTGAAGCGGAGCGGAATCACTGAGCAGTCATTACAAACTGATTACAAAGTTAATTAAATCTTTGGTTTCACTGCTTGAACTGTTATTACTGTCTTCAATTAACGCTAAATTGGATAAAGTGGGCTGTATTGTGTTTGTACAGGTCTTTAGCCCGAAATCTTTGAAGCTGAGACTTGATTGAAAAGAAAAATCTCTCATTTGAAAATAGAATCGTTTATCATATAATTTACATACTATGCATACTAATTAATGAGTAAAAGTAATGTATCTGCTATACATAGATCTGTCTAAGTGTCTATTGGACTGAACTGAAACGGAGTTATTTACAGCTGAGCAAACTTTCTGAAACGTTGGAAAATTTAATACTATAAGATCTTCTATATTTTGAATGCAGTTATGTTTTGCCCAAATCCAAAGTCCACGCCAAATGACATGGCAATAAATAAGCTGCCACCGGATAAAGCCATTTGCTGCAATAATTCAAATTCACTCTTATAGGAGTCATTTGGCCCCCCAGAGTGTTATGCAAGTACGTATAATTACGTGACAAACGTCCTACCTCCTACGCTTCCAATCTGAGATTCGTACGAATGTACAATAGATTCTGCAGTGAACCACGGTTCAAGGAAACAATCAAGCAATTGGATAAATACGCTAAAGCGACAATTGAGCAGTTGACCTCCTAATGTGTGTCAGTTGTTCTTATCTTCAGAAATCATTACGCGTGAATCTTCATGCTCTTTTTAGTTTACGTGTCGCTTGCTGTTATCCAACTTCCCGTATTCTGCTGCGACGAATGTTGCATCATCTACACCATGGCCATCATGATATATCTCTTTAACAGAACATACAGAGAATTTTCTGTTCTATGGTCATAATTCGACTAAATTTGATACTTTGGCAACAGGATTTGTGCTCGATTTACTCATAGGTCCTCCTAAATATTACTTCTTACATATTTCCAAAGACGATTAATGTTGGATGCGGTCCATCCAACATTAATCGTCTTTGGAAATATGTTTATTAGTAGCTTATGAGCATGTACTTTAGCAAGGATTCCGATCATATCAATCCATAAGTAGTTAATACCAGTGGCAGAAACTATGCACTGCACTAGCGTGTTGATTTTAATGACTTCGGACAAGTTATTAGCTCATACACTACAATCATCATGACAAGCTAGTCAGATGACGAAAAAAGTGTAATGAAATCTCATAATACGAATTAAAGTAGGTAAAGAACTACTATTCTTCATCCAATACGTTGGAAAATGTGATCCCCGAAGACTATTCTGAGAATCCGTCCAGACGGAATGAAAAGATCTAAAAGATTTGCGAATTTGTGCGAAAAAATGTGAATCTGGCACGTGTTTCATCTCCATCGGAATTCTGAGTACTACTGTCAGGAAAAAGTAATCGTACTTTGACGTTATCGATCAAACTCTCGCGTTCTCACGGAACGGGGAGAATCTAACAAGACGAGTTATGAGGGTTAAAGTCTTTGGATCATTTATCAACGATTCTACTTTTCTGTTGCCAGCAAAACATTAAAACCGACCGTTTTTAAGAGCAAAGGTTACAAATCCAATGTAACAACATCGGATGCATATGTCCTGAATATGAATGTGTCCTAAATTCGAAATGTATGGCGCGTGCGGCCCAACCTAGCGATTTGTGGTTCTGAATTAATTCAATGCATATTCTATCCTATCATACAGACACGGTATGTGGTTTAATATATGAAAATTCAAAGCAAAGTGAGTAATATATATCTAGTTATCGCACGTGTTGTCTGAAACTAAGCTGTAATAGAACGTTTTGTGGGCATCCTATCATTTATACTTTCAAATTTTATCCTAGGATGCTTTTAGCTCTTTAATATCGTGAAAATAAGGGTAGGTAGCATTTTATATAATCTGAAACCACGAGAAAGACGTAGGTATTTAATTAGAGCTGCGCAAAAAATCCTAGAGAATAATCCTATAAGTTTTTCTGAAACTTAAGCACCTTGTTAGCATCGGAGCCAGTTTCTATGCCCTTGGCTAGTGATCCTTTGTAACAAAACGCAATAAACGAAAATCGGCAATTAGAATATTGCCCGTCGAAAATAGGACGGTACAATAACAGAATATTGGACCAATATCGGACACCTGACCAATTTTTACTCAACATCCCTCACAATTCTGTCACCGGCAATTTAGGGGCGACCCTCTCCCTTATTCCGAAATTTCCGAATGTTGGCTTCAAAATGGTCGCCGCTCACAATCATAACCCGTCCAAAGAACATTTTGCTTCATACTCAAGACTACATGTAATACGGTACCTATCTATGCTGTATAAAACTAGATATATTCGTAACCTAAGGATACGGCCCAGTGGTGGGGTCGAGGTGGTCGTGTCAGCATTAGATTACCTCCCATGGGTATCGATACCCACCTGCCTATCCGGTATCGTTTGGCTTCTACGGACCAATTGCATTTTGCAATCGATATCTTTATGCCATCGCTAAGTTTGGTGAAAAAATATCGTTAGAACGGAATTGAAAGTAATTAACAAGCCCCATTTCAGATCTTAATGAAAACAAATTGTACAGACCCCAAATAAATTGGGATGCCTCGGGGCCTAATGAAGGGCAAATGAAACTCGAAATAATTCGGGCCTAAATCATATTTATTTTTCATTTCAAAGGTGTGTTTAATCCTTTGATTGCCCTGAAATAAAGGCGTAGATATAACGAGGGATGTGGTAGGTAGGTTAGAGGCATAAATCGATGATCGCAAGCGCGAAGAAGTAATAGGCAGGGCTCGACCGTGACCTTGGCAAATGGCACCCTTGAACCTACGAAAACAAAACATTACCATTAGTAGACTCCCCTCTTTCCTACAAGACGGTATATTCTACATATGTATTTACTTTTCTACCTATATTTACAAAGATATGGACGTTTCCTGAAACCGAATTTCTAGTGAAAAACGGAAGTTAGCGAGTCGAATTGAAAGTAGCTGGCTCTTTATCGATTCACTAGGTTTCCTCTTTCAAAATGGTAGCAAGCAGCTTCAAAATATTTCTAGGTCAGCATTTTACTCCAAAATAATTTATAGACTACCGTCCTCCTCTTTTCCATTTTCTTTTCAACCGACGAAAAAAAAAACGGAGGAGGTTCTCAATTCGACGCGTATATTTTTTTTGTATGCATGACCACGCATAACTTTTTACATAGTGGTCCGATTGTGACAATTCTTCTTCTATTGGAAAGGGTATACTCCCAAGGTGGTCCCATATAAATTTGGAAAACAAAATCGAACCCTAAGGGTCGGAAAACAGGGGATGATTGATTGTTCACTCACTGATTGTAATGTATAACCACGCATAACTTTATACAGAGTAGTCCGATTTTGATAATACTTTTTTTGTGGGATAGGGTATACCTTGCCAAGTATTATTAGTACATCAAAGCCACAAAAAATTGTAAAATAAAAACTTTTTAACAAAAAATTGAACCGCCGCATTTTTTGTTAAAAAGTTTTTTTATTTCCACATTTAGCTTTTAATACTCGTACAACTTTGTGCCGAATATCTGAGCAAAGAAAATTCATACTATGGTCTTTACCAGTATTTAAGTTCGGAGTACCTAAATGAAATACCTAACAAAACCAAGTTCATCTGCCCTCATTTCGTAATTGATTAAAAATTCCACCGTCTACACTACACAATACAGAAAAATGTTTTGGTTCAAACATGATTTTGTAACTGCTTTGAACTTTGAATTCATTATAAGCAATTTTTACATGCCTTTAAATACCTTTTCGTACAAGCATAAGCTGTTTTAAATAAGTGGGATTAGAATGAGACAGATCTTTAGAAATGGGTAAAAACACATTACAATACAACGTTATGAAACATAGTATTATTATAATGCAGGTTTTAGAAATGGGTAAAAACACATTACAATACAACGTTATGAAACATAGTATTATTATAATGCAGGTTTGTAGTAGCTGCAGCCCATATTTCATTCCAAGTCGCTGAAAGGAACCGTAGTCAAACGTAGACCATTAAACAAACGGAACAAAGAATCTATGGCAACAATAACAGATGTCTGCATATTTTCTGCAAGGTACACGGCTCACATTCAAACCTTCTCCATATTCCGCTATTGAACAATTATAATTAAATTCGATCGAACTGCCTGCGGAAAATCTGTAGTGGTGCAGTGCGGCTGGATCTCGTTGCTAGTAATATTCTCTCAGGCGCTTCATAGTGAAGCTAACTCGTTTATGGAAACTCTGTAAAAGACATTAATTTATTATTGGGCGTTGACTTCCATGTGAGGATTTTATAGAATAGTAATTTTATTTCGTTATGGAATCGAAGCATCTTCTTATATTTGGTCTATCTACATCGGCACTGCGTTTATGATAGTTTCTTCATGATTGCGGTTCGATAAACGTAAGGCGAATTATACAATTCTGAACGAAGAAATAGCAGCACATAATGACTGATAAATTATGTATTATTGCTATTCAAGGGCAGCGGAACTAGGGTACCCTACGATGGCGCCGTGAAAGTTATGTCTGATGCAGAGGCGTCGTACTTAATAAAACTTCCTCTACTACTGCCTAAGATAGGTACCCGTATTTGATTTTATATAGCAACGGCGAAAGATTTCGAGCTATCTTCCAACGCTTTTCGGATTTTCTTTGCAGCTTCCTAATGCAGCGGAGACCACGTAATATACATTTCGAGCTTTATCGGAATGGAACGATTCAGTGATTTTTCTAAAGCGTTTGCTGGACTTATTTTCATTTTGCCTTTTGAATTGAATTCTTTGAAGAAATATTTCTGCATAATTTATGTGCTCATCTTTCCATATAGGTACATCAAGATGCAATGATTATTAATTCAGACAATCATAGCATGCAGATGAAACATGTGTACATAACAATCTTTGATTGTAGGACTTCCAACTGGTATTTATAATGCCCATAGAAAATTCTATGGTGTTATTAGCACAGATCAGTTATCTATAGAAATATATAAACAGACAGATTTTAATAGATCACTTCACTATACGAAAGTGTATCTGTCATGTTTTACGTTTTCACGGCTAAACCGCTGAGTCGATTCTGATGAAGGAATATAGATAGCTTAAAAACTAAGGCAATTAGGTACGCGTAAAGGCTTTATCAAAACCACCTTTATAGGTGTAAAAATTAGGAAATCCGAAGTCATTCAGACGAAGTCGTAGCCATAGAGTCATTCTTAAAGCTCAAGTGTACCTATACAGAGTTAGCACAGCTCGTGTTGGTAAGAAAGCTGTGTAATTGGGTCAGGTCATGCAAACAGAGCGCCTGGGATTTATTGCTTTAGACCTAGAGCTTGCCCGTTCGCCCGTTTGTCGACTTTCATCCGCAATTTACTGACAGATTAGAGATCTCAATTATACGTCGAGATTAGGCCTAATAGTCGACAAACGCATGAGCATGTTTCGTAGCTGATTACTATCTCCTGTGGTCTACAAATTACCACGAATTAGTTTTCCAAATTACGTGAAATGTAGGTTGAAGTAAGTGCGCTCCTAAGGTACATTATAATTCTAAGAAATAGGTTAGGGGTCCCTAGCTACCTAAGAACCTCTTAATATAGGTCGAAGGTCGAATTCTATGAATAAACACACTCTCTATAAGTAAATCCCCTCATATATCTACCAGATTAGTATTCTGAATAAAAGCAATGATGTTGATGTGATAACTTACCTACTCATCTCCATATTTTCCTTAATCACGGGGTTTCCCAGCACACAGTTAAGAAAACCACAAACAAAGGCAAACTTTTGCATGACTACCGGGTTTCGTGTTCCAAAATCCATTTCGAGACGATAAAACAACAGTTTACTTGGCAAGTTTGCACCTCGCCATTTCTCAGCATATTTGTATCCCACAGCTCGTATTTAACCTTTAAATTACCATTTCTATTGCAATCACAATACGCGGCGGACGTGTTTTGGTTTTCTAAACACAGCAGGGTCCTTGTAGGCGGCTATTACGTCATTCGGCTGGGTTATTCTTTATTTTGTGACTTCAACAAGTCTTTTACACGGCAATTTTGCGATTTTATTTGACATGAAACAATACTAAAACTTTTGTGTGGCTCCACTGATAATATGGTCTAAATTATTCCTCGGTAAGGCGATTACGTAAGTTGTATATGACAAGAACAGCATTAAAAGGATTTAATAGCTTTTCGGTGAGAACGTAAAGTTTCTAATAGCATACTTACTTTCGAGCCTTGGCGGCGCCCATAATTATTTATTTTCGAATATCCTTTCACTTTCAACGCTAGTAGGCATCTACAGCATGATCAGTAAGTACATTCTCTAAAATACTTCAGTATCAAAATAATTAAAACCCTCAAAGAACCATAAGGAAGCACAGAAGCACTTAATGAACCAGAATAGCCTGCAAATCATGAATTGTGTAAGAACATATAGGTATGAGTACGTGTATAGTAGGTGTTCGTAAAGTTAATCCTTTAAGAGTTCAAGCCGCTTGACCAGCACGGCTCGATATAGATCTGCTCTGGAAATAGCTTTAGCACTTGAGCTGGAGTTTATAATGAAGTTGGCACTTACAGTTCATGCATCATTGACGTCAAATACTTCCTGGAAATGTAACTCTGAATAAAGGAGTACCTATTATTTAATCAAATAGGTAGAGTTACACCATACATAATTTATTTGAATTGTTGAATAAATAACGAAATTTCCACTTGACTTGGACGAAGGAATGTTGAGGAAAAACAGGGCTTTTCCAAGAGATTCAAAAACTTGACTCAGACTAAGCACTCTTCATGCATAAGTAACCAAATGTCCCTGCCAGGGTCGCGAGATCGCCCGGGTGTTTCCATTGTGAGGATCGTCTAGAGGACACGGTGGAGCATACGGTGAAAGTGTGCCCTGCCTGGGCGGAGCACCGCGCGCCGTGTCCTCGTGGAGGCGATCGGCGGCGGTGACCTCTCGCGTCCGGCCCTGGTGCGAGCCATGGTACGGAGCGAGAGGGCATGGGAAGCCGTCACCTCCTTCTGCGAAGCAGTAATGCTCGCGAAGGAGGAGGCGGGGCGCGTGAGGGAGTGGCAGTCACTGCGCCCTCACGTCCCTAGCCGCCGCAGGAGGAGACGCCCCGGGCGTCGGGAGTCGACAGCGGACTCCCGGCCACCGTAGACGCGAGCTTGCGTGTGGCGAGCAATAGGTAGCTCGCCGCCCGGTAAGGACCAGGCTCGGGTCGACGGCACGCAGTGTTCCACGCGCGCCTCAAAGAGATGTCAGCAGCAGTGAAGGGGTCTACAAGGACCAATGCCTGCCGGGGTCGCGAGATTGTTCAAGCGAGATACCGTGACCCCGGCACACGGGCAACTGATGGAACACGGGTGGGTTTTAGTCAGTAAAAGTCTGACACGCCCTGACGTTTAACTCAACCAACTGACGTTTGACCAATGTCGATCTATTGGAATTATATTCGAGAGTAAGCACCCTGAGCGGGAGAAGTAATTCTGAAAAAAAAAAGGGTCGCGGGATTTGTCCGAAAGAGATACCGCGGCCCTGGCATATGGGCAACTGAAGGAACACAGGTGGGTTTTAGTCAGTAAAAGTCTGACACGCCCTCCCGCTCCGCCCAGAGCGGGAGACATCATTTGATGATTTCCCATCAAAAAAAAAAAAACAAATGTTAGTTGATTATAAAGTCTCATGAGGTTTTAGGGGCTTTTCTTGTCCAGCAGAACAAAGCTTGCCTCTCTACTGCTAACATTGTTGTTGTTCATAAGCCACCAAAAATATTTTATATGACAACGGGGCTGCAAGAAAGTCAACAATGCCGAACTCACTTCGACTATCTATCACTAGTTTCTCTTATTCATTCAAAACTTCTCTGATAAAACCCAAGTTGATACGGCATAACAATTCCAAGACATATTATTTTTATATATTGCTTTTACCTATACTGCTCCACTGCTGGGCAAAGGTCTTCTCCATACTTCGCCACTCATCTTTGTTTGCTACCTTTTCTGGCCAATCAGTCAAGAAAGACCTCGGTGGTGAAGCCCGTCTTCAGGTTGTCAAAACGTTTTCTCAGGGAATACGGTGTTTTATTTTGAAGCAGCTGATGATGGTGTTAAAGAAACAAAGATGAATGAGGATGTAAAACTCAATTTACTCGGTTTAGGTTTCTGAGACGTTCAAGAGCAATAATCGCATGCTATAAAGCACGTCGACAGTGGAAAATGGAAGACAAAACACAAGCCCCAAGTTACTAAGTAACATCTTAAAGCATTGTGTTCGTTGTTGCCAAGACAAAGTTATGTTGTTCTTATTACATAGTAAACATAATAATCATACATAATAGGACATTGTCTCCGCAATCTGATCGGCCGTCCTTGACAGTGACACGGTTACGTTTGTTGATCGACTCATTACGACGCGTTAGGTAAGCGCAATTAGATAATGATTCAGCAGACTACACAACGTTATTCAAAGATGTCGTTTTACTATTATGCAGTTTGTATTATCTGACTATGTAGGCTGAGTAGGCTTCAGTACTCACTACGTTTGGCAGTGGATAATAGTATTTTTATTTAAATAAGTACTTCCACCATCATCCATCGTCACAGTGGCTAGTGTTCTGTGGAAATTCCACCAACCCAGCAAACTGTGCGACCCATCGTGCATATTCAAAGTCAAAGCATTTATTTCAATTAGGCCCAAAAAAGGCACTTTTGAACGTCAAATGTTACATGAAAATAGAATTGATTCAAGTTGCCCCTTCCAAAAGGTACATTCGTATGGAGAAGAATGGGCAAGCAACTCCACCATTACTCTTTTAAAATGGTTTTCAATATCTGATCACACGCCCGTTTATCTCGCCATTTAGCTACCTACGCTCATCCAGCTACTACCAAGGTACTCCTCTTCTTCCTTGTGAACGTCGTTACTCCAGTTCACAATTCCAAAAAAGTAGGCTGCACGGATTTCAAGTCTGTCTAGCAAGAAAGTGACTTTCAATTCTTACACTTGCGGAACCCTAAATGTATGCAAATCTGTCGCGTTCCGTGTCATCCATAATGTATAGCATAGAATACAAGATTGATAAGTATCAGCAATTAAGTAGAGGCACGTATATGTCATGTCTGAATGTTTGCCTTCATTACAGCGACGCGCCGCCAGTAGTATACATGATTATGATAATTTTAGACAACAACTAGCTTCTGCCCGCGACTTCGTCCGCGTCAAATTTTTGCTCCCCTGACCCTTCCCGTCGCATCAATTTGCCTGCTAGTTTTCGTCCATTTTTCGTTGCTGCTCGCTCCTTTTGAGTTATAGTGAGTCAACCTTAAAAGATAGACATATGCTCTCGCGGACTTTTTTTTAGAACTTTTTAAAAGGAACAATTCCGTCATACATGATTTTTGCGTTACTTTAAGCGTTTACGCAGCGTACGCAACGGAAACTCTCAAAAGGAATATTTTCCCCGTTTTTGCAACATTTTTCATTACTGCTCCGCTCCTCTTAGTTGTAGCGTGATGTTATATAGCCTATAGCCTCCCTCGATAAATAGGCTACCCAACACAAAAAGATTTTTTCAATTCGGACCAGTAGTTCCTGAGATTAGCGCGTTCAATCAAACAAACAAACTCTTCAGCTTTATAATATTAGTATAGATAACACTACTGCAATTTCTGCTGATCAATATTCATGTGGTGTCCTGCGTTAAGTATGTTTTGAGGTGATTATTATTATTATTATTATAGCTTTATTTATCCTTACAATAAATATAAGAGTTACATTTTAATTTATTGTAATATTGAAGTTGTTTATTGTATGGCCCCTAGAGGGTAAAAGTCTCCTCCATCATTTTCCATTTCAGTTTGTCTTGACCTTTGCTCATCCAGTTTTTCCCAGCTATTTTTACAATTTCATCAACCCATCTTTTCTTTTGCCGTGTTATTTGTCTTTTACAAGTAGGACCCAGCCACTTCGTTATTTGTAGTGAGGTGATATCCATATACATTTTAAGTGGTTAGTCATTTTGTACACTCTTTCATTGCCATCTTATGCAACCATGAAGGACTGCATTTGGAGCAACGTTACTATAGGATACCCGTGTTTTTGTCCTTCCTTATAGCTAGGACTTATCTTCAAACTACCTCGAAAGCAGCCAACTTACGTTTCTGGCCAGTTACTTAATTAACTTCGAAAGACTTATCCGTCAAGTTGTGTGTTTCAGTACTTTACTCTGAGTCCAAAAAACTCAGCCAGATTTCGCATTTAGGTTGACATTTATCTGGAATGCCTGCTCGAAATATTTCTTGGGATTCTGATAATACTTTACGCGAACCCACTGGAGCACGAACGAGTACTCCCGATGTGTAAACTGTGTAAACAATGGTCTTGGTCACCCATCCAGAACTGACAGTATTTTCCGTGAAAGTTTTGTGCTATTAATACCCGTGCAAACTCGCAGGCGTGTTCAGTTTATTAGATTTCCCAGAATCTTAATACATATTTATTTTACGGTTTACTAACATAGAGCAAATGCCGATAATAAAATGACGCTGATTGCCAGCGAAAAATACGAGCAGTGGACACACCTTTTAATTCCCCCCACGCTGGGAACCAAGGATAGCAAAAAAAAACTTGTAGAATGGTATTATTGACACCTATCGTCTTATTATTAGAAGCTGCATAGAAACTAAACGTCGAAACCGGTCTAGCGACGTTAGGAATAAAGCATCACTTATTCATACAGTATGTATTAATATTGCAGTAACAATAACTTATGGTTTCCCAGCCAGTTTCGTGGTATACAACAATCAAAGATGTCTGAAAGAAACAAAAAAACAAACATGGAAAAAATAAGACAATGGGGAACGCCTACGACTATTTGCTAGACTTCCTACATACAACCCACTCGTAGACTGGTTCAGGAATCCGAACTTACATAATATTCCACAGAAGTTGGACGTATGATTAGAAACTTCAGGAAACTGGGACAAGGCAAGACGTAGTTTTGAATGGCGGTGACGAACCACTGATCGTACACTATATTCTAGCAAGCTTGCTTGCCACTATCAAATAAACGCTTACATTAAATACTTTATCCCTACATTTCTTTTCCATCTGCAGTGAAAATGCGGCCAGCCAACCATTTGTTTTTACTGAAATAAAACATTGTGGATTCGCGAAATATAATAGCTGTGCTTTTACAATGGACGAAAAAAGAAACAATAAAACCAGTGCCTCCTTGCATCTACCTAAAGGAAAAGAGAAATGTTAATACAATTTTCTGCGAACCCACCCACGCTCTAATGAAATATTCTGGAACATTGTTCTTTGTTACTACATTTTCTGAAACATTGTTTTTTATTACACCTTGGTTAGTTACTGAATCTTCTAAGAAAACGCCGATGTAGTTAGATTCCCACGGTCAACCGATCGAAGCTGTCATAGTAAATCATTTGCAGATTCGTGGCAATGATCTTGGCACCTTCCTGCACAATCGCCGTTTCTAATCATTATTCTTGCTACTGATCTGTCCATGTTTTAAAAAAATACTAGGATTCTCTATGTATTATTGAATGCTAACAATTAACAAACAACAACAACAAACATACAGTTAACAATACTTATATGGTAATTTCAAAGAACCATTGCTACCGTACCCACCTACCTACACAAAACTAAATTCGTCCTTTTACAGACTTACCTAATTCTACCATCAAAATTCATCATTACGCCTTTCCAAGTTTTCTCAAACGAAAATTGGAGCCAAAACAACACAGCTATTCTCTAGGTAAACTGAAAGAGCATGTTTTTGTTGATTCGGAAGCTGTAGTTGTTTGCTACAGAACAACAAATATCTGCCATACATCACAGTGTAACGTCAAGAATGGCTCTTCAATACTGAACATTCCTCTTTGTACTGTTTATTCACGGTCCTACGAGAAATGTAGCACTCGCTTTGATGAATTTATTAAGGTTGGAATACTAATTAGAAAGAAGACATTTTAAGCTCAGTAGAATGAAAGCCTTAGCGGAGGTTTGGCTTTTTAATCAACTCTGGATTTAGGTCCGCTGTTGGATTTAGGTCTCTTCTAAATTCGCGAAAATTTTTATACGGATTGATTTTGCCCTTTTTATCAATGTTCTTATTTATAAAAACAACGTATTTTAATTCCAACAATAAAACCCTAAAACAAAAATTGTTGCCTCGGCAATATTATTATGAAGGCAGAATTCATCTCTTCTGACTTGCTGGTTTCAACTCGAAACGAATTAAAACGCATTGTCTCGCTAACTGGTTCAGATTTCTGGCGCACAAAAGCTCTCGAAAAGGATTAAAAAGAGTCAGGAATTCATTATTCTCTTTTTGTCCGAGTTAATAGTAGTTCCGAGCCTCATTGCCGCTTCGAACAATATGGGAGAGTTTTCAAAAGAATCATTTTAATTGCCCCTCGAAGTACAATTATGGGGAGTTTCATAATTAATAAACTTTAATTCCGTAAATATACATAGGCGGCTCTTTCATATTTTATAATCTGTTACGGACATTTGGAGGGTATTAAGTCCTCGCCCCTACGCGTCCCAAAAAATATAAACATTTGGGAGTTCCAAAACGATGTGCCTCGGCTTTGAACTCAATTTTATGGACGTATAAAGTTATTGAAATCGTTACCATTTATTTATGTTTCAAAGCTAGCTGTTGAGTTGGTTGGATTCGGTATCTTTTTTCTACCCTTTCTGGTTTGTTTACCCCTGCATTAATTAACTTGTAATCGGAATGGTTTAATTCATCTCTAAAAACTGTTAACCGCAATGCTCGAAACTTTTACACTTAGCAGTTTCTATTCTAAATGACTAAAATAAGTCAACCACAACTTGATTAGCTAGTTTTGGTTGACAACATTTAGCACTTCCCCAAGCAAGGACTCATGCAAAACTTATCACAACATCGTTTCGCGGCAACCCACCACTTGCACTGAACTTTCGTCCTAGCGGCACGGCGGCGCGGTGGCGCACGCGCATCGGCGTCCCATCAACCGGAACCGGTTCTGAGCATTTCACCCGTCTAGTCCGCCTACGTTGGACGTTACTTATAAAGCTTTGAAGCTTACACTTACCAAGTTAGTCAAGTCACCATTTACGAGGTTAAACTTTAATGCCAGTTTGAGATTTGTGTTTGTTAGTGTGAGATCAGGTTTGATTGTTGTGGGGAGAAGTTTTATTGTTGTTTCTTCGTTGAGAAATTAACAGGATTATCTGTAAATTGCTTAGTTGTTAAGATCTTTCGTACTGATTGCTCTTTTAATGCCACTTTTGTAGATAGGCCATCAGCTCCGGTTTCTTCCTGCACTGACAAGAATAAGTCTACGTGATTTGGTATTTCAATGGCGTTATTGATGTAGGTTTACTCGTGGAATAACTAACCAATCTTCGTATACAGCCAAAATTTAACTACTTAGCAGCACATATCTGGAAGTTTGATTTGGTCACTATATTTAAGACTAAAATATAAAGTGGCGACCTGCAGTATGTTGTGATAACTGCAACAAACGATGCTACTATACTACTCATCCTTGTGACATAATCCCTTGGCCGCCTTTTACGACACGACCCTATTAAGACTGCAAAAATAGACTCAACACATTCCCACACAAGATTTATAAAAAGACAAATGGATGTTTATAGCTAATTTAGTGTTAGCGTCATCTCGTAAACTAGTTGGTGTATAAAATTACATATTATTCGACGTGATTAGCCGCTGCTTATCTGACTCACGGACCACAGTCCCAAGACCTATCTGCCCACGCGGCCTGTTAAGATGGCTGGTGGCTATTTGCTGAATACTTGTTATGTTCGTCAAATCCTTTTGTAGCAAACGAATAAACATTGTCATTAAGATTAGGAAGACCGGCTTTCTGTATTTGTGTGTGCTTTCTTTTCTTGTTGCTATCTTGTTTGTAGTTTTTTGATGATGTCAACATTTCAAGATACTGATTAAAGAGGAAGATTTTTTATTGATGGACTAAGTAAATTAGCTTTGTTTAAAACAGTTTTCCTTGACTGCCTCGTTCGTCTAGTGGCCGTAGGTGCTACTGCTAAGCACAAGGTCATGGGTTCGATTCCCAGGTCGGGCAAAATGTTATTGGGTTTTTCTATTTTGATGATTTGTGCCCGGTCGATGGCAATAGGCTCGCCACTAAATTTTCTATTGTTTATATGGGACTTAAGTATAACTAGCGAAATATGGGTGTATTACGACTCAGCCTAACCCTTCAGGGAAACAAGGAGTATTGTTATTTATGTAAATCAGTTTTCATAGTGTGTCGTACATAAAGTCAATCATAAAAACCTGCCATGGAATTTCATTTTATAAGTCCTCCCAAAACTCGTGCTACAACAAAAACAGCGGCCCGGAATCCAAAAAAAAACACCCAATAAATAAACCACTTAGTCTGCAACGTGACATTCCAATCCAACTTTATTGTTCCCGGTTAAAGGCTACGCTCAATCATCAGGATGAAACCATAAAATAAAATAGGGACTCCATCAGTGACACAGAGTTGTTACAAAATGAACTGCTCTCGTTTTTGATGAATGCTACGAAAGATATTTGCGTAAATTGACGCGAAAATCGCCAATGTGGACTGGAAATTCAACGACAAGAATTTATATCCCCATGATATTTCATAAGATAAATACATGCGTATGAGCACTCCATTCACTTTCTACTCCATGCTCAGTGACGTGACTGCACTCACCCAATAGCCCTTAAAACGAAAGGGCTTGACGCGACACGGACATCCACCATAAGCCCATAATGGATGCCATTTGGAATCGAATTAACTGGGTCGAGTCGAGTGTGAACCATTAAACGAAATAGTTTCGTGTTTCTTGTTAATTTAGATTAACAAATGAGCCGAAAGATTAAACGATTGCGAAAAGCTGTAAATGTCAGGACGACGCCCTAACCGAAAGATTCTTACCAAACGTAACAACGGGAAAATTCTTGGAAAACTTTTCTACATCGGTATGAAACAAAATGGAACTCACGAGTGTAAAGAGAGGTAAATAAACAGAATTTATTTTAAAAGTATTTTCAAAAGCATTATTCAGAACATGCCGTTTCTTTTCAAAGAATTTCATTTTTATTTAAATGCCTGAACTGAAAATTCGCCTTTACTTGACTTACCTACGACAGGCCGGTCTTACTTTAAACAGGGTGTTATTAAGTAGGTACCGACCTGATCGTTTAGTGATAACATGGAATTAACATTTCTTGCGGTTGCAAAATTAAGATGTCAAATATCACATAACTTTGCCACAACAGTAAACAAATATGATGTGTCAGCCGACCTTGACTTCCAACCTTCATGGCATATAGCAAAAAAACATTTATGCTCAATCAATATCAATCACTGAGGAGTATACTAATGCGTTGGCCGAGGTTGGCCGGTAGCTTAATTGGTAAAGGCATTAACTTTAGACATGGACGATAGATTTCGCTTTACCTAGTTCAAATTCCACCCTGTTTAAGTATTTTACCCCACTCCCAGTTAAAGCGTGTTTAGGTTTAATTTGTATGGGTTAATGTCACCTCTGTGTACCCTTGTGCACCACGTAACACCCTTACGTGGTGCACAAGTACATAGAGGTGCTTTTTGTGCAAATAAAACAGAACTAACTCATTTTCTAAAGAGATAAGCTGTGACTAGAGTTGTAGACAGTGTATACCTTAGTGTGCAAAGGTACACTTAGGTGCATGTTTGAGAAAAGTTATTTGCACGTCCATTTCACTTAGCGTTGTAAACGGACGGATGCTCGATGTCCTAGCCCAGCTCCATTTACGCCATGATCCAGTTTTAACTGGTCCTTTTCGAGCCATAGATCCACTACTGGACACACCCAGTTAGGTACAGTATCATCGAAATTTAGAATGGACATTGGTATAATCACGTTAAAAAATAAAATGCTTCTACCTACCTTGAAATAAAACGAGCAGATGGGCAAATGAAACTTTATTTATACGGACTAAACAATGGTACTAGCAGACTAGACAGTTTAATCTTTAACAATTATATCTGAAACCGCAATGAGCATAATGCTCCAAGAGCTAAGTATGACATCATTTCAACCACAGAAGCTGAAGCTTTATAACTTTAGTTTATTTTATTACACATCGAAACTAAACCAACCGATAATAGAGAGACAACTTATGTTATAATCGTGTGACACGCGACATCAATACATTTTAACTCGTAATTCAATTACAAACACATCATTCATACATCCTATGAATTATTTATTTGGGTGACAAGCCTTAGAAGATAAGACAGAAAATGTATGCCTTGTTCTATGAAGCTTGCGGAATGGTTGAAGTAACTGTAGGTAATTGCTTGTTAGGGTTCCGTTGCCAAATGGCAAAAAACGGAACCCTTATAGATTCGTCATGTCTGTATGTCTGTCTGTCTGTCTGTCCGTCCGTATGTCACAGCCATTTTATTCCGAAACTATAAGAGCTATGCTGTTGAAACTTGGTAAGTAGGTGTATTCTGTGAACCGCATTAAGATTTTCACACTAAAATAGAAAAAAAACAATAAATTTTGGGGTTCCCCATACATAGAACTGAAACTCAAAAATGTTTTTTTTCATCAAACCCATACGTGTGGGGTATCTATGAATAGGTCTTCAAAAATGGTAATGAGGTTTCTATTATCATTTTTTTCTAAACTGAATAGTTTGCGCGAGAGACACTTCCAAAGTGGTAAAATGTGTCCCCCCCCCCCCCGTAACTTCTAAAATAAGAGAATGACAAAACTAAAAAAAAATATATGATGTACATTACCATGTAAACTACCAACGAAAATTGGTTTGAACGAGATCGAGTAAGTAGTTTTTTTTTAAAACGTCATAAATCGTAAACCGCAATTTACCTTACATTCAATCAACTGAAATATAAAAATTAAAAAATATATATATATTTTTAAACCGAAAATACCTACAGGTTTGTACGGAACCCTCGGTGCGCGAGTCCGACTCGCACTTGGCCGGTTTTTGGTTTTTTTCTAATCTGTCCAGAACATTGAAGCAAGTTTCTCTGGAATTCTAAATGCCTTCGATTCCATACCACGAGTGTACTTCTGTTGAAAAATTGTGATGTAAGACTATGCATATTTTAATGGCAAACCTTGAGCCGTTGTGTATGTCACAAAATTAATACACGGTAGGTATATGAGTCACGCAAACTGTAATTATAATTAACGTCCATGTTCTAATGAATGCTATCCATTATAGCGTGCATTAATTTTCACCATAAAACCATACCTAGAGGAAATTGTGAATATTTAGCATTGACGTCACGACGAAAATCATAAGGAAAGATATGAACCAATCTCGAAATATAAGCCCAAAAATCTATGTTATGCTTTTTATATTAGCATCAGCAATTTCACCGTTTCTACCGATTGATCCATAAGATTACCTCTCCAAAGTAATCTCAGAGCTGTCAAATCGATTGGTCTATGTCGGCAGGTTGGTGAAGCGAAACTTTCATCCATACTGTCCAGAGCAACTGACACTTCATCGCGAACTCTATGCTACGATGAAATTCTCAAATATTTCTGAATGAAATTCTATCTTTGCTAAGAATATTCTTAGGCATTGTTTTATCAACGCAACTATCGTGAAAGTTTTCAAATTAAAAGGATCCACGTCAAATCTGTCGTGAACGTCAGTGAAGCACTTAAAGCTCTTAACGAAAACAATCACTTTCAAGCCCACACAATATTGTAAATACATAACTTTCACTTTGGCAACTTCAGTTAAATATAAAATCTTTAATTAATGCTCGACCAACGCTTAAGTACAGTTACTATCTGATAAAATCAACAATGGGCACGAGGGTATTGAATAGGAAATGTCATGTAAACTGTGGGTAGTCTACGATACGGTACGGCACTGTCACATGTCACTTCAGTCGGTAACTGTACTCCATACCTTTCCTTACAATGATAGTGGTCGAGAACAGTCGCACCGATGCGATGGCTTGTCACCTTATATGGCGGTATAATTTTGCAATAACACAGCGTCTAAGGTGCGAGAGCGATGTTATACGAAGAATAATTCATGAGCTTTTCTTAATTTCAATAAATCTGTCTCGTCAACGCGATATACGAACTTTCGAGGATGATTCTAAGTATTTGCATACGTTTCTTATTCACGACGTAAGGAACCCACTTCAATCTCCTGGGGGTTATTTACTCTGTTTTACCTGTTATTGACAATGCTTCTGGCTTCTTTATTTACCAAAAGCTTGTGAACACAATATTTGCCTCCGAAGCCAGTATTTGTGATTGTTTTTATTATTTTTGTGAACTCACAAACTGAATATCAAAAAAGGTTTTCCCGAAGCGAGAAGGTTTTCCCATTCCGGGAGTAGCTGGTTGGATTACGGTAGTGAAATATCCCGTGGAACACACAAGAGTGATTACTTGATTAGAAACAATTAGTCTTTCCAATGCCAGCGGTAACTAATTGGAATATAATTAAGATCTAAGTTTACATGTTTCTGCCATTACGTTGATTACAAAGGATGAAGCTATAGTTCTAACTATTTGAAGGATAACCCCTGCGATTCATAACGGTCACCGACTCGCAGCTGCAAGCATCATGTCCTTTTTTGGAAAAGCTTACGTCTATTGCGATAGCTGATTGATTGATTGATTGAAGACTGGCAAGAAAAATAACTTTTGATTTTTAGACTACAACGTAATGTCTAGTGAAGTGAATCACGCACTGTTATGATGCTTTGTGAAGGCGAAAGTGATCAGCGAAAGTGCTACACCTTTTTTGTGCACAACAAGATTCGAAGCGTCCAACAGACAAAATATGAAAAGGTCGAATTTCACTGACATTTATTTTAAACGCACCTCATGTTAAACCACCAGGTTCATACATTTTAATATTTATTACCCTTTAAAGAGTAATTTGTTGGTTTTTATTTATGGCGGTAAACAGTGTTGCCCTGTGCAAGTACGTCATTCTTTGAAACATTTTGCTGTCACGCATGTCAGGACCGCGGGACACGTGAAACTGTCACTGACAGTCCTAATGGATTAATTACATTTGTTTCACGTTTCCATTAGGTTTAACGTGTTTTTGTAATTACGTTACACACCAATTCACGTCAACAAAGTAATTGTAAACTGGTGTAAAAATATTGGACTGAGACTCTGGGGAAAACGGCAAAGAACGAGTTTGCAGAAATCGTACAAAAGGCCAACATAAATTCTATCTTCCAGCCACTAGAACAGTTCGGTAACCCGTACCGATGACATTTACGATACCAACCGAGAGATAAGCAAAACACATTTTCTTTTTAATTCAAAGTTTCAGACTACCGTCGTTTTAAGTCTAACAAAGGAAACGAAAACGTATTGTCCATAAGTAAGAGATAGTAGTTCACCGTTGACAGCTGATTTTTGGTTTAGATAATGCAATGTAAGACAATAAAGAGAAAGGAGCTAATGATCAACATGTAAGTGCAAACCATGGATCGCAGTACCAATTTATCATGTTTATCTGATGGCTAGACAACTTCTTGTTAATGAAACATGGTGTTACGGAGAAAGTAAGGTACAGACGTCATATCAACTGGAATTGTTGAGCGTATTGTAAATTATAATTGCCATGATTATCCTGTCAGTCACGTTGAAGTTAATTTCGGTGGAGAAAAAACTGAAGCCTAAAAATGATTAATTATAGGTGCCAATACACTGAGTAATATACCACAAATTATACAGTAGCTGGCTTACTAATTTTTTTTTTGTTGCGAATTAAATAATCAAATTAATACTAAATATAGTTATCAGTGCCTTATATACAATAATGATAGTATTTTTTGTACTTAATTGCCACAAAGGCTTCCTGCAGATAATTCTAGTTCCATAAACAATTTTGACCTAACCCAGAACATCCTGTCCTTTTGCCTTGTAAATGGCGAGCTTCTTATCAATATGCAGTGGAAAGCGATCGCCGATGCAGTTTGCATGACAATGTACCACCCGCACTGCACGCGTTTACGTCGCTTAATAACAGGGTTAGTTTGTGACGTCAGAAATGAAAGAGAGCACGGACCCGTAGAACATGTTTGGTCGAAATGCCTTTCGTGAGAAATGTGCGAATTTTGGTCGAACCTGGGGGTAATTTCGTAATACACAGTCATCAGTCAGTCAGATACAGGTTACCTAGTTTGAGAGGCAGGGTTTTCCATAACTGTTTACAGATTTTAGTTCCTAGATTTGTATAACATTGTGTTACTACCGAAGCTCATTTTAACTGTCTTAATATAAAATATGTAAATCTGTAATTGTGTTATGAAAATAAAGTTTTATTATTATTTCCTTTATTATATTTAAATACATATTAATTACATTTTTAAATATTAAAATATATAAAAAAATATAAGAAAACATTTAAAAATATAAAAAATAGTAGCCCACCGGTATCGGGAACAGGGTCCAAGCTACCGGTGGTCAGGGCTGCTGAGAAAGGAACCTCCTAACAATACGCGCCGTGTCCAGGATGACTGCTTTCTGGATCAGGCCCTTGATCCAGCTGCCTAACGAGAGCCTCCTGAGATGTTGATTGAGGCTCTTGCCGATTATGCCATTGGCCGTAACGACTATCGGCACAATGACTGCTGTATCCACATCCCACATCTCGACAACCTCGCGAGCCAAGTCAAGATACTTCATCTGCTTATCTTGTTCAGCTTTCGCGAGGTTCTCGTCATGCGGGACTGCTATATCAACAATCATTGTGCGACGCTCTAATCGATCTATCACCACTATATCCGGCTTATTGGCAACAATAGTCCTATCAGTGATGATAGATCGATCCCAATACAACGTGATATTGCCATATTCGAGAACTGGGTCGGGCACATACCTATAGTATGGTACTTCTGATTCCACAAGGCCGTATTTCAGAGCAAGTTGCTGGTGGATAATCCTGGCTACAAGGTTGTGTCTATGCAAGTAGTCACCGTTAGCCAGACGAGAACAGCCAGAAATAATGTGTCGGATTGATTCACCCGGACGGTGGCATGCCCGACAGATGTCAACCGTGCCATCCTTCACAATATATTTCCGGTAGTTGTTCGTCATCATAACTTCGTCCATAATCGCAAAGACAAAACCTTCGGTTTCTCCAAATAGGTTTCCGAATCGTAACCAGGATACGGACGCTAAGAAGTCTACATCGGGTCCATGTAGGACCCGGTAAAAGCGTCCGTGAAGCTCCTTGCTTTGCCATACCTCCCTGCGGTCATTAGTATCTAATACTTTAGGTTTGCGCCAGTTCTCGGTAGCCAAGGAGAGCGGGGTGAGGCTCTTGTCCACTGAGACCACATCTCGGTGCATCCCCACGTCGGCTTCTAGGAAGTATTCCCTGAGACTGCATACCTCACGGTTGTGCAGGGTCTTAGCATTTAAAAATCCTCGACCTCCGCACTTCCGCGGGATATACAGTCTCATCACCGATGACCGTGGGTGATGCATTCGATATGCAGTCAGCAGCGTACGGACCCTCCTATCCAGGGCGTCAAGTTCCGTTTGAGTCCATTTGAGTATGCCGAAAGAGTACATCAAAACCGGCATGACCCAACCGTTGAAGGCGCGCACCTTGTTTGCGCCTGATAAAAGACTTTTTAATACTTTATTCAAGCGGCCAAAGAAGCGCTCCCTCAACGATTGTTTCATGTCAGCAGTGTTGATGCCTAACGCTTCCGACATACCCAAATACTTGTATGTTTCGATTGAGGAAAGGGATCTTAGATGTATGGAATCCGAGAGTTGGGTTCCCACGGATTCCACAATCTCCCCTCGCTTTACATGCATGACCGCACATTTGTCGACACCAAATTCCATCCTGATGGCGCTACTGAAGGTTTCAGTTACTTTCAGTAGCTCCATCAGTTGCAAATTGCTGGGGGCAAAGAGTTTTAGGTCATCCATGTAGAGGAGGTGAGATATAACTTGACCACCTCTCCTCAATCGATAGCCTATACCTGAATCCTCCAGCAGTGTGCTAAGAGGATTCATGGCTAGGCAGAACCAAAGTGGACTCAAACTATCGCCCTGGAATATACCTCGCTCGATCCTTATCGGTTCGCTGTTCCTCTGGATATTTCGACATCCTGGATAGCGAAGGACTGTCCTCCACTGCCCCATACATGATATCAAGAAGGTGCGCAGCGTTGTATCTACTTTGTACAATTCCAGCACCCTCTTGAGCCAGGTATGTGGCACCGAGTCATAGGCCTTCTTATAGTCTATCCAGCATGTCGACAGATCCCTTCGGGAACGACGAACCTGTTGGCTAATGGTCATATCGATTAGGAGCAGCTCCTTAGTACCGCGGGACCCGTTCCTACATCCATTTTGAGAGACAGACAAGATCGAGTTTGTGTCAATATGATTGTAAATTTTAGCTCTCAAAATGGATGTAAGTACTTTATAGACCGTCGGTAGACAAGTGATAGGTCTATAATTTTTGGGTTCCGCGGTGCTACCTGATTTATGGAGTAGGTGGGTTATCCCTGTTGTTAAGAACTGGGGCAACGACCCTGACTCTAAGGCTGACTGGAACTGAGATGCCAAGCGAGCGTGCGACTTTTGGATCCACTTGATCCAAAAGTTGTGCAGTCCGTCCGGCCCTGGAGATTTCCAGTTAGGCAACGGACGGACTGCACAAGCGACATCATGGGGGCTGATGGTAATTGCCCCCATTTCTGTTATTTGACCGCACGCTCGCTCGATCTCCCTAGTCCAATCACCTTCGGTGTGATTGACAGGCACCGACCAGATGCTTCGCCAGAACGAAGACATGGCGACATCATCCGGAAGGGGCGTGTCAGCCACACCTTGGTCCGGTCGCTCCCAAGCTCGGTAAACCCACCTTTCATCACTTTGGAATGTGTGATTCTGGGTGTACCGCTCCACCCTCCGCCGGTACCGACGAATACGGTTTGCCCATGCACAGATCTTCTGCTTCAGGAAGTCGATGCGCTCTGTGACGCGGGGCAAATAATCTCGAGGACTAACATCCGTCCCGGAGAACGCCCGCTTCACAAAGCGCATCACTCGAGGGCGAGTATTGCCCTCCCTGAAGCAGATTAGCTTACCGATGAGTGCTCTAGCCTCACCGATACGACGCTCAATCCTGCACTGCCAAGCTGGTACGGCTGGTTTTGGTCGTGTAGCTCTGTCACTATTAGGAAACTTAACACGAGCTACACGACAAGCCGCTACAGCTGCACAGTACAAGATCGAGTGGGTATCGGCCAGGTCTTTGCTGCCGTCAAAATATGTTGACAGTTGTGAGTCTAGAGCACACACCAGCGCCTTGTTTTTCTTATGCATGGGCAAACGAGGTAAACGTGGTCTAAGTTCAGGAGGAGTAGAGCGATACTCCCGGAAAGCATCATCCAAAGCGCTCCTCAATCGTGCATTGCATTGGGTACTCACGGATATAGCCCCGTCATCATCCTCTTCACCAGCGCAGTTGGCTCGCGGTGAAACACTGGGTAAATTTTGCAGTTGTACCGCGACCAGTGGCGAAGCAGGCGTAACATGGCTATTCCGTGATTCGAGACATGGTCGATCAAGCACGGTGGCATCCAGCATATGGTTACGCTGGATGACCCGTACCTGATCCGACAGTCGTTGCGATGATACGTTGACAGCGGGCTCAAGCACCTGGAACAGAGAGAGCATCCGACCACGGTACGCAGTCAAGTTAGTTCCCCCCTCTGTAGCCCTATAGTATGCGCGCATGACATTTTCATTCACAGCTTGTGTCCACTTCATGCGCCGCACACTTCCACCGGGAGCGGGGACCCTGTCAGAGGCCGGTGGGCCTCGGAGTCCCAAGCTGGCCGGTGGTCGGCCTCTTCCACGCCGACGTACTGGTGGTGGTGTCGTCGGCGGCGAGAAGTATTCGTCGCTCGAGCTCGACGCAACTGCAGCAGCCGGTGTCACTGGACTCACGTCTGGAGCAGGATCCGGCAACTGCGAGGCGGAGCTGAGCGACGAACCCGAAGATGTTGGTTGTGTGGTTTTAGTAAGTCGGGCCCGACTTCGCGTCAGCATCGTACTTTCAGTCGGTTTCTAGTCATAATATTCGCATGATTCTTTAGCATATTGTTGTTATATGTTGCCATTTTTGTTTTTCAATGATATTATGGTGGTATATTTATCAAAACATTGTTAAATCATTTACGTTTAAAAATTCTAGAAAATAAAAGCACGGACAAAAAATTTTTTTGACCGTCAGCTTGACAGTCGGGCCACAGATTATTATTATTATTATTATTATTAGTCGGAATCGCATTTTGACAGTTCCGCAACATTCATGACGTTGTTTACGTTGCTAAGCAAACAATTTTTTCGAACATATGAAATAATGTATGACAAATAAGCTTCAAAATTATTCAAATTCTGATTAACAGTGTGTTAGGTAATGAGGGTACAGATGTAATTCTCGTTAGTCGTCGCAGAATTCCCAAACTAAATCATCTAGTTACACAGATTCAACAGACCAGTAAAACGAATGACCTGTACAGTTTTTACGTGCACGCAGTTTATCAGTGACATTAACCCATAAACATTTTGAACGAGCAATTTCTTCAAGAAACCGCGCATGGCCTGCGTGAGCGCATCGTCCTACATTCGCGAGTTGACGCGCGTGTTCTGTGAGCATTGCCATAAAAGATCGTTGATCGTACCATTTCGTCTCAACACGCATTAGTAAAAAACCGGCCAAGTGCGAGTCGGACTCGCGCACCGAGGGTTCCGTACAAACCTGTAGGTATTTTCAGTTTAAAAATATATATATTTTTTAATTTTTATATTTCAGTTGATTGAATGTAAGGTAAATTGCGGTTTACGATTTATGACGTTTTAAAAAAAAAAACTACTCACTCGATCTCGTTCAAACCAATTTTCGTTGGTAGTTTTTATGGTAATGTACATCATATATTTTTTTTAGTTTTGTCATTCTCTTATTTTAGAAGTTACGGGGGGGGACACACATTTTACCACTTTGGAAGTGTCTCTCGCGAAAAAAATGATAATAGAAACCTCATTACCATTTTTGAAGACCTATTCATAGATACCCCACACATATGGGTTTGATGAAAAAAAACATTTTTGAGTTTCAGTTCTATGTATGGGGAACCCCAAAATTTATTGTTTTTTTTTTCTATTTTAGTGTGAAAATCTTAATGTGGTTCACAGAATACACCTACTTACCAAGTTTCAACAGCATAGCTCTTATAGTTTCGGAATAAAATGGCTGTGACATACGGACGGACAGACAGACAGATAGACAGACAGACAGACAGACAGACAGACAGACAGACAGACAGACATGACGAATCTATAAGGGTTCCGTTTTTTGCCATTTGGCAACGGAACCCTAAAAATGGTCAACAAACTGGCAGTCAACGGAACTTAATTTACTGCGCGTTAGAATTAAGAAACAAAGAAATTTGAGTTCAACTACACACTTCTAAGTATATATTTGATGTTGTACGTTGCCAAAAGACATACAGTGAGGATCAAATCGAATTTATTTTTAACCCCCGACGCAAAAAGAGGGGTGTTATAAGTTTGACGTGTCTGTCTGTCTGTCTGTCTGTCTGTCTGTCTGTCTGTCTGTCTGTCTGTCTGTGGCATCATAGCTCCCGAACGGATGATGCGATTTCAATAAAAAAAAAACGTATTAAAGGTGACTTATCTGCGAGTGTTCTTAGACATGTTTGATGAAAATCGGTTGAGCCGTTTAAAAGTTGTGGGGGGGAAAGTGGGGAAGAGTAACCAAATGTCAGCAAATATACTCGAGTAGGGTCTCAAATGAAAGCGCACTGAAAGAGAATATTGATGAATTAATCGAGAGTGTTCTTAGCTTCGTTTGATTCTACATTATATTAAGAGCGTTAACGTCGATTTTGGTTGTTTGACCCAAAAAGCGTACTTTTCAAACCATTTAATCACCTCATAAAACGTATCTAACGAAAGTGTGAATAACTAAATATTGTTGGAAATATTTCGGTCTAAAAAGTTGACTGAAAACCTTTTTACATTAATAAAGTATTCGTGAATTCTAACCAGATAAACAAACAGTGTTTTCTAAAATCCTTTTACAGTAGTCATTTCGAAGCTTAAAATATCCGAAACCACTAATAAAATTAACAAACTAATAAACATATTTAATTGTTCACATCCTTGAGCAAAAAACTGAGAGAGACTTTTTTGATTTTCAGCGCCTAACATAATAAATAAAACAATAAACAAAGTGAAATTAACAAGAAAAAGCAGTTGCTAAATTCATTATTTCTTCCAATAAATCTTATTTAATTTTACAAAATAAAGATGTATTGTAATAGAAGAACATCTTCTTTAAAACTTGCAATAAAAAATTTCAACTAAATTAGTTTTATTATTTTTCTACAATTATTTTAAAACTACTATAAAACCGTGCGCGGTAATAATTTTAAATCAGTCCGCCGCGAGGCTGTTCAAAGAGTGGACGTATCGCTCAGTGCTCTACGCGTGACCTCTCCCGACCCTTGGCATCGAGTGAGTTTATAGTGCGATATAACGATCTTGGGTTGGTAAGTAAAATCATTATTTTTTATTTAGATAATTGAAAACAATGTTTTTCGAAACAACAAAAATTGTTTCAGGTGCCATGGGGAATAAGAGTAAAAAAACGAAACTAGTTTTATCGAGGAAAAGGAAGAGACTCAATCAAGAGGTTTTAGCTAAAGCTAGGGCTAAAAGGTTGGGTAAAATAATATTTTGTATAGAACTTGATTTGTTATCTTTGTTGATCGAAGTTTGCTATATAAGGTCCTCGTTTATTAATTTATTTCCTTCTAGGGGGTGATTGTACTACTCAAATACATTTTTTTTTTCTAAACGATCAATATCGAAATTGCAAAAAACAATACTTCCTCAAACTAAACCGTCGATCATCTGATTTTTTTTAACTTGCATTGTAATAATAATAATTTAATTGATTTGATTTAATTTAAACTTTATTTCTTCTTTTTAGAGAATTTAACTAAAAGCTTGTTTTTAAAAATGTTTTTAGGGTTCCGTAGAAAGAGGAACCATTTATAGTTTCGCTAAGTCTGTCTGTCTGTCCGACCGCGGCTTAGCTCAGAGACCCTTAGTACTAGAAAGCTGGAATTCAACATGAGTAAACATCATCAGACAAAGGGGTAAAATAAAATCCTGTTTTTTTATCTTCAGGCATTGTAAAGAAAATAATGTTGTTGTGATTACGGAAGATGTTAAAATCCAAAATGAGGTAAAGGTAAAGCACAACTAACGTATTTTTTATTTACAATTTCATATTTACGTATGGGATTACATCTATCTTTTTTTTTCAGGACTTAGCCTCGTCTTCCAAAACCAGCTTGTCGATGTGTGGAACACACATGTCGGTTATCTTTCAAAGTCGGTAAAGGAAAACATTTATTTAAATCTACATACAAGTGCTATATATCTATCTATACTCTATACTAATATTATAAATGCAAAAGTAACTCTGTCTGTCTGTCTGTCTGTCTGTCTGTCTCGCTTTCCTGCTAAAACTACTTAACCGATTTAAATGAAATTTGGTACACAGATAGTTTAGAGCCTGAGAAAGGACATAGGCTACTTTTTATCCCGGTAGTATGTTCCCGCGGGATAATTTCCGACCTCCACGCGGGCGAAGCCGCTGGCAAAAGCTGGTAATAAATATAATATTATAAATAAAGAATTCTTCGATATTGAAATATTTTATTTTAAAACTAGAATACTTAATAATTTGCTAGAGGACCATCGCGACTTCCTACGACTTCAAAATGATGAACCCCCTTCATTATGATTTTTTCATGTACTTTTTTATCAAATGAGCAATTTTTAATCAAAATTCATTTAGTAGTTTTTGTGAAAGAGTAACAAATATACATCTACTCATCCATAAATAAACTCTCAAACTTGCGCGTTTATAATTATTATTTGAAAATATGATCTGTCTGGTATTCTGATGTGTAATCGATATGAATTGAAGTTTCATCAAAATTCGTTCAGTAGTTCTTACGGTAAATTGTTAAAATCATTCATCCATACATCCTCACAAACCTTTGTGTTTATAATATTATTCGTAGTAGGATTTTACATTTGTACAATATTTCTAACTTTTCTCCCCTAAATAGTACCTACTTACTATACTACGTATCCAAAATTGCCTTTTTATTTCACAAGCATGTAATAAAAATAAGAATAGTAAATAAAAATCAACTGACGATTAAATAAGTAAGTATCATTAAACATTAAGGATCAACTTGGGTTAGTTTGACTATAATGACGGGCAGCACACCAACTCTACGCACACAGTTATGCGCGTATCTGTGTGAGTGGAAGGAGCACTGCAATTACCTAAACTTGGTGCCGTGGATTTCACGTTAACGCTCTTAAGTATATACCTGTAAAAAGTACAAAATAAAAAATTAAATTTAAAATTTAAGAAACCCCCGACACAAAAACCTAATTTCCCTTTAAAAAGTAAAAAATAATAAAAAATAACTCAATCTTAAAGTACCTAAGAATGTATTAATAATTCAAAAAAAAAAACGTCGCGTTGGGGGACCGCTCCGCGAGTGCAGACGTCGTTAACTGCTTAGTTAGGTAATAAGACTATTGGTAATTAAATTGTTAGGTTAGGTTATTTCATAATATCAAAGACAAGGTAGATGTCTACGTACAAATAACAAAACAAGGTGTAAATCCATGTCAAGCAAAACATACTAAAAGAAACGTCAAAATAACACACTAATTCTATGGTAATGCTCACGACAAGCAATTCGAAAGGTGACCTAACCCTAACATTCGGAACAGAAAAACACTCTGGGCAAAACACAAATAGCAATAAATAACTGCCAAAGCTGAAGCAGTTTCTTTCACCTACCATAAATATAATGCTGCAGACGCAACAATATAATACATAGGTATGTGTACCACCAAGCGTACCATATTTCTCAAAATTAAATTTTATTAGATACCCGAAGTGTTTTTCATTCCGTAAATCCTAATTAATAATTCCCCCAGTCAGCCAACGGATTTGGAGAATTAAAACACCCTAAAATGGTTGTGGAAATCATACTAAATTCATTTTGAGTTTTACCAGAACGTGGTAAATGGTGGTTTGGAGGAATTAGTTTTAAAAGATGTTTACTAACGATTGATTCGACAATATTTTAATGGAAAAACTGCCTTAACCTTGACACATGGGCTCCTGCGTCGCAAACGAAGATTTATTTCAGTCTAAGACTTTTAGTGGCAATAAAATTGTTTTATATATACTTCGAAATGTAGAGTAAGTACTTAAACCTTTTGTTTTGGAAACGCGAGTTGAGTGCTCGGGTAATGTCACATAATGACGGCCATATGTCCAGAGAAATATTTCTAACCAGCGTGTGGGAAATAAAAATAGGAAAAAATACACGTGGTGTTATGTGAGCGATTGACTAAGTACAAAGAACAGGCAAGACTATTAATTGTGTGAAAAATATTCCCCTCCTATTGTCTCTACCACGCTATTTCCCTAAATAAAAACTTATATATTTAGTAACGCTTTATCACACCGACGTAATCCTTTATTTTGAAATATGATAAAAGGAAGGGAAAGTTAAGTCCCCACCATAGACTACACGTGCCTGACCTACTTACGTCAGAAAACATAATATATTTTTTAATGAAGTTTGGAATGCTACCGTTGCGTTGGCTGTATTATTTTTATGTCTCTCAGAAATTCGACAGTTCAAAGCAATTTAATTAGAAGTTTAGGCAGAAAAATTCTGGTCCTTCCTGCCCCAAAATACGAAAACCTGGAGCTACGTACGTCAAAGTTTATATTACATTCCCCGCGTTCTGTAATGATTACTTGACCTACATATCATAACAAAAGGAAAAATAAAAGTATTTTTCCAGGTATCTACATACATAATATTCCGAATTCCTGAACTGACCAACCAAATAGCATGAATAGAAAGCAATGGGTATTGATTTTACCTTTGGATAAAGATACAGTAACATAATGGATACGAAGGATACCAAGAGGGATTTTATTGGCTTTTATAGTATTGACTACTCTATTTTATTCGTTGTCTACGTTTTAGATGAAATAATACAACATGAAAGGTAAATCAGTTATCTAGATTTTTAACAAACATAAATAAAAATGTTTTACTGATTTAAGAATGATCTAGGTCGACCTATCAATCAACGAAATAGCGTTGCAAATTTTTGCGAAAACGCATTAATCAAAGTCTTTATTATAAACTCCGCCAAACAAGCTGCACATATTGAAAGCTAGCCAACAGACGGTTGACAGACAACATAAATCAAATCTGTGGAGCTTTCTTGAGCACTATCGACTGTAGGCCTCAGGCCTCTTGAAAATTAGGCCTAGTCTAGCTACAAAGCGGTTGAGCGCAGCTGCCATCTTCGTAGGCCGAGATGAAAATGTAGGTTAAAAGTAGTTTTGTATCTTTCCATCTATCTAAGGAAAAGCTACATAGCGTATATAAAACGTTTCTGGCTAGAATGCACTGATAATATCACCAGAGCAAACTTACAAAATGTTTAGGCATTCATTGAATAGACCCAACAAACAAAAATTGCTCTTGTAGTGGCTTATATGGCCAAAAATATTATTCTTATAGGAGCCGTATTATCGCTTATAAGGGTGCGTTTGGGCACAAATTATAAGGACAATAACCTTATACCTCCCTTTTAGTTGCTTTATTGTCCGCTTGTTTTCCTTATACGTGTTATATTATGACAAGGAACAAGGCCATTACACATGGAAGAATCATACAGAAAGCGTTAATACGGGCGATCACCCTTATACGTGTTTTATTATGGTCCGATACAAGGGAGTTAAACTCATTGCGGCAAATCAAAGGCTCTTAAAAAGCCGTAGGCCCTCATACCCGTCTGTTTATGATTCTGCAATAAGTCTTTTTCTTAGTGATTTATATTTTCGCAACAGTTTCGCGAATAAAGAGAAACGTCAACCATTTTAATTTAAAGTGAACGGTAAGTTATTATTTTAGGTAGTTTATTTACCTGATTTATGTGCACGTTTATAGTGAAAAGTGTATGGGAATTTAAATGCATGATAAAATGTGGTACGCTGTGTGTTGTAGTATCAACCCGCCCTTGAATTTTAGCTGTTTTCGTGCTACAAAAGTGATTAATTATTTAGTCATGTCATAAACAGTGCTATTATGAGAGCAAAACGATTCGCACATCGTCTACAAGGAGTCTATGAGAGTGAAGATTTTATAATGGCATCATTTTTCTGTTTATGCTATCGCCATTTTACATATCGCTAGGGTTCCTTTTTCACGAACAAAATCCTGTACCTAGCTAGTCTTGTTCCTGTTTCGCTATGGTTGGGTTGGCTGGAAGAGATCTCTTTATAGGGATAAACTAGCTTTTGTGCACTGGTTTACTTGTAAACACTGAATCAAAATATCTATTGATGATGGTTGATAATTTTCCTACTAGTATATAAGTTAAACTATATTTTAATTACTATGTACCAACATGCTAAGTTTCTCTACTGTTTTATTATTAAACTACCTGTTTCCCGCGACCTTGTTCGCTTACGTTAATTCCTAAGATAATATGTTTAATTTATAAATTGTTGTTACAAAGAATGATGATTGAAGTCCTGTCTTAAATAAGGCTTAAAAAAGCCAGTTTTGATAGTAAAAGACCAAGAGATAACTCCCAAATCAGGCATCATTCTCAGGTTATGTTCAAATAGCGATTTTAATTGTGAACCCACAACTGTTTCGCAGGCTAACTGAGAGGTCAGTCCTTAAACCAACAAATACAAAATTAGCCTTCCTTTAGACAATACCCGATTTAAGAGCCACTCTTCCTCTAAATATGGCGGTAATATATTTTTAATTTCTTCTCTAAATACGGCAACATGATAGCCTATAAAAAATGATGACTTTAATAAAAATACGTGAATTTCAAACTAGTTGTTTTATTTTACAAAGTATGAATTAATGGTGTAAAATACAATACCGAATTATGTTCTACATTTAATCATTTACATTTAATGTCAGCGCATGAAAAGTCATAATTTTTTTTTGATTTACTATGGATGTAATCTTCACATTTATAAATATTAATTAATGAAGACTTTAAGGGGTAGTCAAACGCATCAACTAAATTCTCCATGCGGTATCCTTCTGGTCGTATGTCTTCAGTTTCATTAATGTCAATTGCTCTTATTTCTATAACTTGTTCGTCCGTTGTTAAAAACCATTTATCGTGTTTTTGGGAAGATAAAATAAAAGATTCAAAATGCAGTACCAATGCAGATCCATTTTTGCTGTTACACTGTTTTGCAAACGGATATTTCATTTTATTTTTACTGTAAGTCTCAATCTCGTCTGCCTTCGCGGAGCGGTCGCCCAAGGCGGCGTATTATTTGTTTTTGTATTATTAATACATACTTAGGTACTTTAAGATTGTTTTTTTAATCATTTTTTACTTTTTAAAGGGAAATTAGTTTTTTGTGTCGGGGGTTTTTTCTATAAAATAATCCTCTGCGGAACAACTGGCTGATTCATTCGTATCTACTTGGTCATTTTGTAGCATCATAGGAGTAGAGGTGGTGGGTGTAATGCTCAAAACCATGTTTTCGTAGACTTTTTTTACTTTTCTTCTGTAACCACGGCTCTTTTTAAACTTCTTCCAGTCTTTTGAATCCATTTTTTTAATGTAAATTGCGTTCCGTAATAAATTCACACAATCTGCTGTACTTCAAAATGGCGAATCTAGTTATGTAAAGCATTTTAATGTAACCATAAAGAGAATAATATCTTTATAATCACTGTATAAGGGAATACGGATTGCTTTCATCCTTGTAAATATCATAAAAAATGTTAGAATATGTTTGTTAGATAGACCTCTTATCAAATGCTCCTATAAGTTAAAAGGCATCATAGTTACCTTGTGCATCACTTTTCCAAGAATAATTGACCATATTAAAAGCCTTTATATGACTTTGAATATTAAATGGCTAAAAAGCAATGTAACTAGCTTCTATAAGAAGAACACATTTTGAACTCTTATTGTCGCTATATTAATTGGATTTATGAACGTTTACCCAGCCAAATTATAAGAATAAAGGTAGTATTAGCCAAATCTTCTGATAATGTGCCACTATAAGGAACATTGACATAATAAATGCTCTTTTATAACAAGTATAAGAGTTTAGACCTTATAGATTTAATTCTATAAGCTTAGTTTGTTTGTTGGGGAACAATAATTATGTGGGTCTTCCCACGGCTGTCGTCCATTCCCCTTTAGTGACCCTGCCAATTACAATGGGAATTGGGAGCAGTTTTAATTTTAGATATGCATACATATCTAGTCTTCCCCACAGCTATAATTAAAATAACTCGTGTTTTAATTGCATTAAGAATCGAAGTAAATATTCAATGACTAGAACATCGTCTAACTGAGAAATATCTTGGAAATATCACATTCTTGCGTGTGTATATCTCGGAAGCGAAAATTCATCTAGATGAGGTAAACGCTGCTGTGAGCCTATATTTACTCTCTATTGTTAGAACTGAAATATTCTGACTAAGACCAGACACCTGCCGGACGCGGGTACCCGATACAATGTAACACAAATTCAAGACTGGACGAGAAAGTGCAAATAATGGTTAACATATTGTGTGAATCTATGGAGAAATGCGTGCATTAGTGCTGCAATTAAGAAAATACTTTAAGAAAGTGCAATTTGGTAAGGGAAAGTATGGTAAGTGAGTTTACGGGACATGATTTTTGTTGGCAGATAGTTTGGTAAATCTGAATAGCAGTAAAAAAGCGATAAGGAAAAAAATGTAAAGCTTCCGAATTCTCACGTTACTTTCATCGCCCCAGTTGTACCTACAAGATGTCATTTGACCCAATAAATCCCATGACAAACGTTCGGTAAATAATAGCGTGCGAGCAATAGACCGTGACGACATATATTCAATATTCGATTCTTTTGCATGGACCATGGAACAATGAAGACTGAATGCAATTGTCGCAGCTGCCACGCTACAGTGCGCTACATATGTGAAATTAAAACTACCGTCATAGACGATGCGGTGTTGCATATTAATATTTAATTTTCCTATGCTGCATATTATGGTAATAAATCCAAGCCTGGCGCACCAATTAAATATTTCTCCGACTGGAATTAAAAAGGGCTATCTTTAATCGCAGTCTGAGCAAGTAATGGTAAATTAACAAGGTTTTTACGGTGTTACCATTGCAATATTTAGTAAATCCCTATACTTGATAGGTATATGAAATCTGAGTTATCTATCAATTTATCCTACTAATATTATAAATGTGAAAGTTTGTGAGGATGTATCCAGTTTGCTACTCTTTCACGCCAAAACTACTGCACGGATTTGGATAAAATTTGGCACACAGCAAATTTATAACCTGGACTAACATTAGTTAATTAGATAATTTCCGACACCCACACGGGCGACGCCGCTGACAAAAGCTCTGTCATCATAGAGCTCAACAAAAAATATAAAAGTTCCATGACAAATACATAGCTAAAAAATCAAAACCATTAGAGAGAGCATTTTGTAAGAACTCTGTTCCCAGTTTATACTTAAGTATTTTGCAGCCATTATTTTACAATACAAAAATTTAAATAGAAAAAACTTCTGTCTAGTAGTACTCTGACTACTCAAACATGCAAAACCCGTATCATAATGCCATTATGTTACGGTGTCCGCCGAAACAACCGGTTATATTAAACTGTTTACATCATTCGCTCGAAATAAATATTGTTATACTACATAAAACTGTGTGTTCCATTCCGCTCTTTCTTTACTAATTTGATGGCGAACTGCTGGGTTTTCAACAAGCTTCAGATTGTTTTCTACTTGGCTCGGGCCTATTTTTTCTGCTTGTACACCAACAGGGGCTGGTTAAGTTACGCTTGCCGCGGTTGCTCCGTAAATGGGTAAGCACCTTTACATACCCTTCCATGCTTATAAAGCACGTTAACATTGGCCCAGGTTGTCATTCGTGGATCTTTGACAGACGTTACAAGCCCACAAGTCTGTTAACCAGCAAAGGGTAACGTGTTACCCAGTAACTGAATTTGGATAAATTACTGGCATTCAGCTGCATCCGGTTAAACTGGAAGTCAACCCAAACATAGTTGGTAAAAGGCTCGGCAGATGATGACACCGATGGAGCTATTATAGATTGTGCCTGCCAGGATAAGTGGGCGACCTTGTTGGTTATCGTAATTTATTCAAATATGCATTAGTACTCCGAACAAAAAAAAACGTGTTCGATAAACGGAGTAGGTAGGTTTGAACTGATCAAATTCTTTGAACAAAACACGAGCCAGGATGTTCTCTTTACACAGTTGACACATCGTATTTACAATATCTGTAGTATGACCCATATGTTATTTAAGTAATAAAAATATATTATAGTATATATTTTGGCATCAATATTATTAGATGCCAAAATATATTTTACAAGTTCATCCATTTGGTAGGTAAGCATTTATAAGTTCTAAATGTGTATTGCATCACTAGTTTATTTGCGGACTTGACACGGCCGAAATGTTACTGATTGGGCTGCGCGGACGCTGCATCAATGACGTCACTGTTTGTAGGATAGGAATATAGGAAATATATAAAATATGATTAATATCAGATTAGCAACCTTGATACGTTTAAGATGAACTTTTCAATACCTACCACTATTCGTCGCTTCAAGTAAAAAATACGTAGTCGTATTTTTTACGAATTAATGCCAAAAACTACACAGAATGTTCTGAATGATTCATTAACAAAAATTACAATAACAGATATTCCATCAAACTGCCTAGCATTTTCCCAACTATGGTGGGATCGGCTTCCAGTCTAACCGAAAGCAACTGAATACCCGTATCTAACATGGAGCGACTGCCTATTTGAACTCCACAACCCAGTAACTGGGTAATATGATACTCCTTGGTAAGACTGGTTGTCAGACTTTCTGGCTTCTGACTACCCGTAACGACTGTCAAAGATCGACGCATAACAGCCGAAACCAACAGCTTAACGTGCTTTCCAAGGCACGGAGGAGTTTCGATATGTAAAGATGGACGATCATCCATCCGCGGACCAACCGCAGACCAAGCTTAACCTGATCCATCGACCCGTGAGGTTATAATTACTTAGCCACGAGCCACTCCAACCACCAATAACAGGTAACAGCGAAAATTGATGAGACTGTGATTGCACGTAAAGCATCTAACAGCATCGCGTAGCATAATATCCGTTCGTGCATTAAACTCTGATGGTATTCGAAGCGGCGGCGACAGACAACTTGCTCTGACTGCCTATGTATGAGGAACTGATTAAATAACGGATAACACTTATCCATACAGGAAAGACGCTCATAAATGATGCTTTAGAAGAAAATTATACTCGTTTCGACGTTAAGTCTCTGATTAGATAGTATTGGGAACCTAGTCTTAAACTGAAATGGTTCTGATTTCAGAGAAGTGATGATGTGTTCGTTACTGCTAGGTTACGGTTCATAAAAGTTTATAACTGATATGAAACCAGACCCGAGATCAGATTAGGAGACAGGGACTTACGACTGTGACTAACAAAATAAATGACCAAATTGTGCAGTACACGAGGTCCTGGTAACAGGATGAAATAATTTTTCTTATGATCGAGCACACGATGGGGTCGATTTATTGTTCGCCCACTCCGTTTTTCGTTATTTCCGGCCAAATCTAGAGCAATTTATTGTGAATAACCGTCTCATTCCCTGTGCGTTACCCCTCTCGTTTCAATGACTGCATTGTTAGTGAAAAAATTAAAATGCATTTTGCTTCATTGTTATGCAAATTGAGTCCCGGAGCTTTAATTCTATTCGAGATTGCTACGATACTATTTTAATTGAATGCAGTAGCTTTCGTGCTTCGTGTCCGGACATGATTTCCTATAATTAGTGGTGTCATATACATATGTATTTCAACCCACTGTCAATGTTCACGTTCACACTAAACTACAAATTGTATGCACGGTCACGAACGTGCATGTTTTTAATAAATATCATACATAATACTGATCATGACACACAAAATATAAATAATGCGTAATCAAATATTCAAGACGTCAATAACGATAAGCGATCTTATTTATCATTCCAAATCAATAACATAATCATTAAAAAAAACGCAATCAGAACAAAACCCAAGGTCGATCCTTGCGGTACACCACCAATGTTTTGTATTTTCATCTTATGGGATCTTCATTTACTGACCACTTCTCTACAAAAAAAGAGAGTATGCAGCGATGACGACCAAGCGTTAAGGGTAAAAACACAGACAATTATATTCAACGAAAATAAGGTTAGTCTCATCTCGATGGCTTCTATGTATAAAACACCTCTTCCGAGTCAAAATATTTAATGAAGACGGCGCCATGGCCGAATTAACAAATGATGTAATTTTGGGCACCGCATGAACTTTTTTAGCCGTTCACGAACTTGTTCTTGAAGCTCGTGTCACCTTCACAACACATTTATGGCATAACTTGATGATGTTGTTGAAGGGCGACAATGGTATTACAAATCTTAATTTGCGGTTTTGCACACGCAAAGGGAGTGTCATCCATAAAATTTATTATGCAATTAGTGAGATTAAAATAAACGTTTACATCATCGAAACCTTAACTTCCAAGTAATCCACATATTTCCGCCAGCAAATAACGTTGTAGTTTACCGTCATCATAACCGTCTTTATGCAATCTCTGAGGATGACTTGGTTTGCAATATTAGCTTACACCGGCGCAGAACAGCACTTGCCACTTCCGCAATGCTGTGAAATGGGACTCTAATGAACACGCCAACACTGAAATAACAAATAATTTTAAAACGGCATCCGTTATTTGCTCAGATGCCATTAAACGGATAACAAAATTCATGATCTTTGATGCAAAGGATACGAGCTAGCATTTATGTTAAATTTTATGACGGGTAAAAATTGATTAGTTCTCACCTTGAAATTATGCGTTAGCTTGCGAATTCCTGCTTAAATTATTTCATACTTCCTTGTCAACATTATAGAATTTGTTAAATGAATTTAGACATAGATGCTTATGATCTCAATTAGTAGGTGTACTCAGTATTGTGTAAATAACTATAATTATTATCTTTATATTTTATGGTAAACATCACCATCGCCAAGCCATGAATTTGGTTAGTATGACGACTGGTATATTCAAGTGCATATTACTCCTGAACGGAAATAATTCTTGGCACTGATGAAACTAAGTCACCAGCACAGAACAGGCATCAAAAACATTTAACAATAAAATAAAAACAAGTCTCTTCACTTAGGATGTTAAAAACTCAGTGAGTATACAAAAAAACAATCTAGAGCGGTAAACCATGGGGCCGGTAACCATGGTGTATTGTTTTATTTCCACTTGGCTGGCCATCAGATGACGTCACGCACTACCACCTTCCGCTGGATAAAGTGGAGACCACGGATGCGGTCAGTAACAGACAGAGCATGGTTTTACATTAGGGATTTGTAATAGGAATAGGTAGTGATTTATTCGTCTTTGTTTGAAGGAATGAAAAGTATAGGTACTTGTTAGTACCTAATCTACGTATATTGCAAACGAGTACTCTCAAGCTTCCATGCTTAATTTAGTTTTTGGCACTTTTTTCTTCCCTCAAAAGGTATAATTGAGCAGTTAGCCATGAACGATCCGGCGAGCTAACGCCCTCATTTGGCATTGCTCGCGCAAATAGCAACCATCTGTCTAGCAAAGGACGCTCGACAACTATATTGGTCTGAGTCTAGACCTAACGCGAGCAGGTTGGCAAATATTAAAACTATAACTTTGCACGAGTTCATTTTCTCTCTCCATTTAATTGCTTTTCATTCTTTTTATTGTCTAAACAATTCTAGACTAAACTAGGTGGATTTCTTTGTTAGACATTAATGGGCAAGTAAACTTGATATAGGTAGAACTACGAAATTGGGATCGTACATAAAATGTCACTTCCAATAGTTCGAGCAGTTAACGTTTATTTATAGCGCTATAAAGAAAGTACTTGATCGTACTCGTATAAAGTTACTTGAGAATACAGATGATTATCTAACAATTTCAACGCCTCACCAATTAATATTTGGCCCATATTAGTCACGTCTAAAATAGCCTGAAATACACTTCTCAGTAGTAATTAATAACGTTATCCAACTGCACAAAGAACGCGTTAAATCGATACTAGGTCAGTAGACAAACTATTTCCCTCGCGTAAAAATGTAAACAAAACGGTCGTATAAGAAACGAAATTAGCCAGGGAGGCACCGCCATGCCATTACAGACGAGACCAAGTTGTCAACTTGCTAACCCAAATGACTCGTGAACAGTCGTGAAAACAAATGTGAATTTAAGGAAACCGGATTACGGTTGTTGGTAGACATAATAGTTCTTTCGGTTGAGCACTCGGTCACTTGAATGTATCTTTTGTAGTCACGCATACAGTTATATCACGACACGCTATTACACAAATTGCTAGATTTTGCCAGAAAAGTTGGGATGGGTATATTTCGTTTTTCATCTTTAAATATGGGCGTGCGATGATAGACACAAGTAGCAGGTGATTAAGATCAAGTTATATCTGAAACGGTGGCATGTTTAGATAACACTACCGAAATAACCCTCCACTTGTTGTGCACGCGTACGGGTATTGGTAACCGATCGATTATTTTCGACGTACTATAAGGTACGTCATGGAATTTTTCCTTGGTTACAATTTTGCATGAAACCTAACCATTCCCTGTTAAGGAAAATCTATAAAGAAAGTTGTATCAAAGAAAATTTCTCTTTATTGTATTCTACCATAATTTAGACTTATCAGAAAACCATGCTGAATAGATGCTCTAAGTGGCCAGCTGTCTCGGCATTTTATAAATGTCATTTGTTAATCTGCTCTACCTTTTTTACTTTCATTTAGTACTAAAATAAACTGCCAGCCAGCCGACAATAACAAAATGTCAGAGAACACTTTCACTCGAAGCGAAACATGTTAGATAGAGCATCGGACGGAGTATACGAAAACAAATAGATTAAAAGGCGCAGACAAAGGGTACACTTAAATATAAGCCTTTATTGACTAATAATAAAAGCATTTGCTAACGCTGTGTAGTAACAAGAGAAAGTTAATGAAACAAAAAGTCTCAGTCACTATTTTTATCTTATAATCTTAAATAATAATTTGAATGTCTTGTCTACATCAAGAGGTATCAGATAAGTTGTTAACAAATTCATTAACAGCCAGATGACAGATAACATCGGATGCGCTCGCGCAGCTCATTGTAGTAGTTTGTCAACAAAGGCGCTACTATCGATGAGAGTGTTACATACTCGTTACGGCTTCAATGGATCAATTGATATGCATAACTGCTCTGCATCTCAGTCATACATTGTTGACTTATTCGTTGAAGTGAAACCCTTGTTTTCTTTTTATTTATCGCAATTTCTTAGTCTTATCTTGTTTAGGATATTTGATTTTCTGGGTATGCTCAGGGCTCAGTAAATAATTCAGGTTGTATAATATTAATAATTCAGCGAAATACATCACGCGGAAAAAGTTGAAAGCGGAAGCTAGTTATTTCATTAAAATATCTCAGGTTCTTGTTTTCACTAAGGTTTTTACTAACGGTAGTTGCTTGGTTGATTGTGTACTTCATTGGCGCATTACAAAAGGGTGTCGTGAGCTCTAGTGGAATAATCCAATTCATTTACGCTACACTCTTCCTCTTCGCTATGGCGTATTTATTTATAACCGCGCCAATATTCTATATGCAGTTCGTATTTGGTAACCAGCACTTTCACGATAGAAAAGATACCTATTTTTTTTTTAGTCCTTTCTGTGAAATTACTAAACTAAGGTCTCTTCATGGTTTCGAATTTCTTGGAACGAACTTTAATTTCCTTTCGATAGAGAACAAATGCGAACCCAATTTCGCTATTAAATTGCCACTTCAAAAGAGTAGCTAAGTATATACTGTTACTATGTGGTACTTATAACAAAGAGAACACGAAACTAGCGAGTTCACCCCAAAAGTTAACTGCATTAATCTTTTTCAGGCTAGTAGGCAATTTTGTGTTTCTGGCAACCATTCTTTCGTGGCTTCCCCTGCAGTATCGGGTCCATATAAAATATTCAGCGATACTATTTTTATAATAAATAATGACAGCTCTTCGGTTGTCAGTTACAGAGCTCGGGGACTGACGGACAGGGTACTTACGTTATAAATTCGGCCCCTCTGGTCCCTCCACCCTCTCTAGGGATGACGTCATGTCAAGCGGAGAAACCTCTCAAGGTCGCTCGAACTGTTTTGATTCGATAAACGTCTTACAAATGTAAAAGGGGGAAAAAATTGGTCACGTTTGCTGAAATCTAAAATTTATTTGGGTGGTTACTTTACAAGTTTACAAAGTCTTCTATAATGTACTCTACGGTTCATTAATGTCTACTCCCAGCAATTTTGTGACTAAAGTTATTGGATTGGATCGCCATTTAGTTACCAACTTCATGGTTCCATTATGACTGGAATAACGATTTTTATAGTGAATAAACCGTAAGGTGGGTCGGCCACGCCTTATACACAGTATCTACTAGGTAATAACGTCACGGATTCGCGACGACCTTGACCTCAGAGGTAGGATCATAACAATCGTTGTGCAAATTAAGGATATGCTCTATTTAGATAATGAGGTCTCCACTAGACACATTTTACGCTAGTGTAAAACGGAATCTAGTCTCGCATTTGCTGGATGTCTGAATCATGGCAACTGATCTAGATTTAAGCTGCCTATAAAACACGCGCAAATCGTTTCAGAAACAGGTAACGGCATCTAATAAAACTGATCTAATATGCCAGAATTCTATAGCTCATTCCAACCAGTCTCAGATACATTATATCATTTTGGATAATGCTTCATACGAGTATTTGTCATGCTCCTCATTTCCTTGGAATTCATCATCTGTCCCATTTTCAACTGCATTCAACGTAATAAAATCACATCTGTTAGTCGTCATATAAACCCAAACACAAGGTTACAGGATATTAGCAAGGCCCGTGACCTACCCACCATGCCACATAAATACGGCAATATGTACTTCATACAAATATGAATGAAGTGAATTAGGGCAACGCTGCCCAGATTGCGACATTACTCGAATTGTGTAATAATACAGCAGATGTTGTTGTAAGGAAAAAAATCTTAATGCCGACTTTTTGCGTCATCCGTCAAGTCTTGTTCCTCTTTTGTCGAGGAAGACCATAGTTCATTGTACGTTTTTTTATGGGGTCGCTTCACTAAATATTCTGTGGCTTATTTCATTTTGTTTATGTTCAGAAAAATGTGACGAAAAAAATATGTAATAAAAGATAGCCATTTTAGTTTTTTTGTACAGAATCATTTACGCAACCGCAACGTCAAGTGTTCCTGTTTTTTGTTAAAGCTACTGAAGCTTTGGACATTTTCCTAAAGTTCCATGATTTGACTACCTTCCAAGAAGTCTCCTTCCCTCGTATACGTATATTTTCTGAAACAGCAAGTCATTGAAGACATTGAAACAATACGAACGTTCGCACGCCCGGAAACTTCCGATGAAGGTATTTCGCCATCAAAGGAAGCGGGTCTGAAGTACTTGGGTACTTTCAGGGCCTACAGCATCAGCAACCACGAAGCTGGCAACAATCCGGACTCCCGAACGTTTACATTCGAAAGCTATGCTTGCGACGACCAATTTAAGGTACCTTATTGATTGTGGTTTCGTTTGTATTATTTTCTTTTAATTTTGGAGGATACATGGACGAGGGAAAGGAGAGAAAAATTGATTAATTGTAAATGTGTGAAAAACGAAATGTACTTAAAGGGAAGTATGATAAAGGTGATGGCAGTCAAAACACGTTGCTTCAAACCCAAAAAACATAGGTCCAAAGGCAGGAAGAACACAGGAAATAAATATTTATTTTGTGAATACAAGATAGGTACTGATTGCATTTCAGATATTATGTACCTAATGGAAACAAGAAATTGTGAAACCATATCTGATGACCAAGTGGCTATAATTAAGTATTATTAGTTACAATAATAGCAAGGATTCACCATCAATGCTGGCAAGCCTTCAGAGTGATGTCATGTTAGTATAAAGTGTAAATATGAATCTTTATAGCTGCTATTTGTGTAGGTAAATTGTCTACTATGACATGAACAATATTTCCTGTCCAAATACTTTTGACTGGTGTTTTAGATTTTATATCATCGCTTGTTTCCCGAAGGGTTGGGCAGAGGTGTACCTATAGTTCACCCACATTTCGCCAGTTATGTTTAAGTGACTGATTTTCATTAATCCTTACTAAATTTTTAATGAGGCACAAAAACCTACTACGTAACAGGCTTCTAAATAAATGTGTTTAATTGCAAACACAGTCGTGACGGACTTTTGCAGTAAGAGAAGTAGTTTTATCCGGCTTAAGTTTTGAATGTGACATTTTTTAATATGCATATATGATGCACAGTTAAATACTTAGAATTGGTAGGTGTTTAGAGAGAATTTGTTTATTAGCATTTAAAGTTCCAGAGTATATAGACGATAATGGATTTTATTTTTCAAGATTTCTACTGTTTAGTGAAGCTTTATTCTTGTTTGATAAAATCTGCTAACTCTATTTAACTAGTATTTGCTTTTTAAAGAGGTTTACTATGCAAAGCAATTTTGTCTAGCTTTTTTTATAATATAGCCTCTCTCTACTCTTTCAATACACATAATCAAGTTGAAAATCATAGTATTGTCAAAAATTGAAACACAGTCCATAGCCATGATAAAAACATTGTATAATATACACATTTAATATGTAGAATATTGAGTGGGTGATGCTGATGACGATTTGACATCTACTTGTAATGTCCATAGATCTAATTGGGTCGGCAGACTAGGTCAATTAGAATGGCCTTTTTAGCACATGCCTCAGAAATATTCTTTAGACCATGCTAGCTATAATAGGTGGGAAATACCATTACTTTTAATTGGTACACCTACACTGATTTCTTAATGGCTGACTCTACCATCTTTGTTTTGATTGTCATGATTCTTCAAGATTGGGTTTGTTGATTTATTGATATTTTTCATATTAAGGAAATAAGATTTTAGGGTAAGAAATGCTAGTAGAGCAGCCATAAAGTCTAATGAAGCACTTAAAAAAAATATGTCAATAAATTCTATAAGGTGTTTGTGTCTTCAAGCAATTCCTGTATCAAAATGTTTACAAATTCCAATGAAACTTGTTCACTTAACATAAGCAGCCTTGATTACTCAAGCAGATTTCATAATGATACAAGGCCAAACAACCCATACAAACGTATGTTGATGTTATCAATGAGAAGTGAAGATATCATTGACATCTGACAGACAATTGAACAAATGAATAATGAGGCTGGGTACTAGCAGGAACCAATGACATATTCATCAAGAGTAGGCTGTAAAATTTTCGTAAAAAACGCTGTCGAAAAAAATTTACAAAACTATACGAAGATACCATGTAGGTCGGACTCTACAACCGGACATTCTAAAATATATTTAGGTATGTTCCCCAATGACATCATATTTGACCGAAAATCGGCAGTAACCCAGAAAAATAGCGACGCATAGTTGCGCCTGAAATAGGTCATATCCCCGTTTAGAGTAGGTACCACCTATCCGAAGTACCCCGGTCATACATGATGCGCGAAAACACCCGTACCTTCCGCACCGCTCCGATTAATCGGTATTATTACTATATGCCAGCGTTATGAAAGCTCCAAAAAATATAAACATAACCTTTATGTCCTTCCGAGTTTACGGCGAAGCTCTGAGGTCAGAGGATGCGAAAAATCGCAGTGAAAAAAATAAATTAAAAAGTCATATCGGTACCTGTTTACTTTTGTTGTCGATCCCGTTTGCCTTGCCGTCCGGTACGTTGCCGTTGTTTTCCTCACTTTTTTCACTTTTCACACCCTCCAACGCCATATTCAAACGCTTATTTTATTCACTGTCATGCGAGAAATGTAGTAATTTCCCGTATTTCACCGAACATAAAATATTTCGTCACAAATTCAATACGAGCAAGCACTCCCATAGACAACGGGCTGTCACAACCCACAACGCGTCGCAGCAGCGGACGCATTGAGCGCTAATGAAAAATGAAACGGATTCGCTACGGAAGAAAGAGAGCGAACCAATCGTAGAGCCCGCAGAGCCGGAGATTCGACCAACCGACGCATTTGGGCTTGCTGGGGCTCGAATCAAATCGAAATCAAGAAAATGACGAAAGCATGAAAAATGTCCTGAATAATAATTAAATTATTTACATTTTATGTAACATTCTGTTTTATAGGGCATGCAAGAGGCTGATCAGATTTTATGATTTGAGATGCAAAGAAATTTAAAAAATAATTGCCATATTCCGTAATAATTTTCCAAGTTTTTATTTTAGGAAATAAATTAACGTAACTTTTGCTGCATTAATATTTTCGAGGGAGTATTGAAGAAACCAGGTAGATACTGTAAATAATAGTATGTTATAAATAATTTAAACGAAAATAAAGTTCCACCTTTATTTTGTGGGGTGGAGCAGATGAAATGATAATGTATTGTTGGTACTTACACTTGTTTAGCAAGCTATTAATAGTATGCTTGCTAGCCTTAAAAAGCAAGGAAATAATAAGCTTCTTTTTATTATTTTGTTTCAAAGTGATTAAGTTAAATTTTCCCGCTTCTGAGTCCTTGGTTGATCAACATTGACATTTTATGAAACCATAGACAATATTTGAAAACAAAAGCATCATAGAAAATGTGTTGCTGAACTTTTTATCAACTAAAATATGAATATTTTATGTATAAATACGACAACAATATAAATGCTCGCCCAACTAGGATTCTTGATAATCATGCCTTTCAGAATTTTAAAAACGCTAAAAACAATCGGCAAATATTGACAGAGTATTATGAAGGACCTAAAAGGACGATACCAGCGTCATCTATAAATATATTAGTGTACTAAATGCAGCGATATGTTCCCATACTAACCAATAGATGGCGTTAGCTTTCGGTAAAAAGTCATTTTATCTATAGCTATATTATAAAAGAAAGTTGTGTTAGTTACACTATTTATAACTCAAGAATAGCTGAACCAATTTAGCTGAAAATTGGTGGGGAGCTTAGAACCAGGAGCCGGACATAGGATACTGTTTAATATATAAAGCTCAACAGTTTGTTTGTTTGATTGAACGCGCTAATCTCAGGAACTACTGGTCCGAATTGAAAAAAATATTTTTGTGTTGGGTGGCCTATTTATCGAGAAAGGCTATATAATATCACGCTATAACTAAGAGGAGCGGAGCAGTACAGAAAAATGTTGCAAAAACGGGGAATATCGCACGGGTAGGCTATTCGACGCAACGGGAAGGGTCGGGGGAACAAGAAATTTAACGCGGACGAAGTCGCGGGCAGAAGCTAGTTATATATATAAAAGAAAGTTGTGTTAGTTACACTATTTATAACTCAAGAACGGCTGAACCGATTTGGCTGAAAATTAATGGGGAGGTAGCTTAGAACCAGGAGACGGGCATAGGGACATAGGATACTTTTTTTATCCCGTTCGACTATAAAGAGGAAAGATTTTATTGTTTGTTTGTATTGAATAGGCTCCGAAACTACTGGTCCGAATTGAAAAATTCTTTTTGGATTGGGTAGCCTATTTATTGAGGAAGGCTATATGGTATATAACATCACGCTACGATTAAAAGGAACGTAGCAGCAACGAAAAATGGACGAAAATTGGCAGGCAATTCGATGCGGCGGGAAGGTTCAGGGAAACAAAACTTTGACGCGGACGAAGTTGCGGGCAGAAGCTAGTTTTACATAAAGTATTTCTTAGTCAGGAAAAAAGTTGACTAACCCATTAGAGTTTATATGTAACAACAAAGTGGTCGTAAGGGATCTTTATTCCTCTAAATATAATACTTTAAGTTTTTACTGGAACAGCAAGAGAAATAATCGTGATCGAATTCCAAGTAGAATTCGATCACGATAATTTCTCTTGCTGTTCCAGTGCATTGCAGACATTGCAGTGCATAGCGAGAAGAGAGCGAATTTGTCGACAATGATGTAAAGTCCATAGATCATTCCATTCATTTACCTACCTATTTCATATTTAATTTAAAACAACAAAAAACTTTTTAACAAAAAATTAAACCGCCGAAAAAACTGAAAAGCATAAAATAATAAACCTTAAAATTATGAGTCGGCGCTTTGAGTGATCTTTGTTCATTGATTTTTCAGCGCCGACTCAAAATTTTAAGGTTTATTATTTTATGCTTTTCAGTTTTTTCGGCGGTTTAATTTTTTGTTAAAAAGTTTTTATTGAATATTTTTTTGTGGCTTGAATGTACTAATAATACTTGGCAAGGTTTACCCCATCCAATAAAAAAAGAATTATCAAAATCGGACTACTTTGTATAAAGTTATGCGTGGTTATACATTACAATCAGTGAGTGAACAATCAATCATCCCCTGTTTTCCGACCCTTAGGGTTCGATTTTGTTTTCCAAATTTATATGGGACCACCTTGGGAGTATACCCTTTCCAATACAAAAAAAATATCACAATCGTCCTACCATGTACAAAGTTATGCGTGATCATACATAAAAAAAAAAAAAAAAAAAAAATATACGCGTCGAATTGATAACCTCCTCCTTTTTTTTTCGTCGGTTAAAAATAATGGCTCATATTCCTTTAAAAAGATACAAATTTGAAACTTGGCATCACGAGATTCACGAAATAATTAGGCACTCACTATCAGCGTTATTGTTCTAGGGATTTGTCGAAGTAGTAAACGTGTCTTACGTTTACTTACATATCAGTAACGTTAAATAGTAGCTAGCTTCTTCATAAACATTACTGGCACACTCTGGCACGTGAGTCAACGAGGCAACGAAGTAAAACATGGAATACTGTCGTGATATCTGATGCTGTGGTAAAAATTCTTATTTTAGATGGTCCTGGTGGGTTGGTTATTAGGTCGTCTTATTGCAATGGTCGTGTATATCTCAATCCCATCAAAAACATAAATGTGAAATGAGAGCCAAGTTCAATATTATGATATTTGTCTTGGTTGTTGACTTCAACGACAAAAGAAGTGAGATCTAAATGGGTGCCAAATTCAAGGGTTAGTCCTGAAATTTATTTATAACTACATAAAATATCATTTCTTCCTATAACTTAGGATAATATATTGTAGCCCAAGGTCTGACTTGGCTAGTTCTCATATACGAATTATTATGTTCGATAGCTAGTTTCTACAAGCAAGCCAAATTTTCGGAATAATAAAATAAGAACCGACAAGTAACAGATTTAGAACTTGCGAAGGCTATAATATAATTCTTATATATAACCGTAGAAGACGTGGAACTGCTGTGGAAGGCGAGTCAGGCGTTTTCAAGGAACACGTGATTGGACGATTGTGCACCCAAATAATCCAGAATTTAATTATTTACGCCTCCTTCTGCACGTGGTGCGGAGGCCTTCACGGGCCTCCTTTACGGGGCTCCGTAAAGTGGATGATATTGAATATCCCACATAGGTACCAGGCTGCTTGCCGCGCACATCATTTATTAGGTGGAGATGAACATAGGGATGATGCTTTAGCCGAGTCATGCATCAACGATAGTCCTTATCGGTTGTGTCATTTCTTTGCCATCTTACTGACCATTTGTGGATTAGCAGATGCTGGGCAGTTGTGGCAAAAATACCAAGATAAGTATGCTAAAGATTTTTGAGACATCAACGGCTAAACAGTCTTGAAATATCAGACCGAGACCGTGAAAACTGTAATAATAGATCGTTATTGGCTATTCAAGACATAGTTATATATAAGTATAGGAGGGAACCCGCTTACTCAATATGGCCTGCCTTCACCGACAGCCGATTGGAAACGTATAAACAGGTAGTACGCTTCGGCGATTAGTTACGATCCCGTAGAATTGGTAGAAACTCTGCAAAATGGTTGTTCAAATTTGACACCGGAACAGCATCAAATATTTGATCGAGTGCGCTACAGTGTGGATCATACTTTGCGAGAAATCTTGCTTTTAACCTTTCTTACCAAAGTTGCTGGCTCGAATAAGGAGCCAAAATAAAATTGCTCTTGCTGTCGCCTCCTCAGGTATAGCAGCTACATTGTTGTAAAAATCGCACATACAATGTTTAAAATCCCCATTGACTTGGAACGGACAGAAAGCCCGATTTGGAATGTGTCACGCAATTACGATAAAGGTAGAGTTTTACGCGACTGTGTCACAATCATTTGGGACGAGTGCACGATGGCAAACTGCTTGGCTATAGAAGCAGTTGACTGAGCTTTGCGGGAGATAAGACAAAATGACTGGCCAATGGGAGGCATTATGCTACTTTTCGACGGTGATTTTAGGCAGACACTACCGATTGTCCCCCGAGGATCAAGAACCGATGAAATTAATGCCTGTCTGAAGAATTCCATTCTATGGCACAATGTCGTATCAACTCATTTAAGTTTAAATATGCGAGCACATCTGGGAGGAACCCCAAACGCGCAAGAGTTCGCTTTACTATAAAATATCCCACACAAGATGGTAACGCAATTTTGGTAGAGAACCTATGTTGTAACGTTACTTCACAGCTGGACCTCATTTTTTCTGTGTATCGAAATCCCACTGATATCGGTAACCACGCCACTGCTTACCTGTGTGAACGAGCTATTTTGACCCCCCGCAACGAACAAGCGGCAGCAATAAATACACAAATATTGGCACATGTTTTTGGAGAAAGTAAGCAATATACTTCCATAAACACGGTTACGGAAAAAGAAGATGTCACACACTATCCAGTAGAGTTCTTAGATTCCTTTAAAATACCCGGTCTTCAGCACACAACATTTTTTTTAAAGTCGGAGTGCCAATAATACTTTTCAGAAATGTATATCCTCCCAAACTTTGCAACGGCACTCGGCTTATAGTCACCAATCTCCAACAAAACGTCATCGAAGCCAAAATCTTAACAAGTTGTGGCGCTGGTGATGTTGTATTTATTCACAGAATTCCGCTCATTCCTAATAGTTTCCCATTTAGTTTTAAACGTGTAAAATGCCCGGTTAGCCTATGTTACGCCATGACCATAAACAAAGCTCAGGGCCAGACACTATCCATTGCGGGGGTGGACCTTAGTATTGGTTGCTTTTCCCACGGCCAACTTTATGTAGCTCTTTCGCGTATGAGCAATCCTAGCAACCTTTTTGTTTACGCTCCAGGTGGTTTCACCCCTAACATAGTACATAGAGAAGCGTTTTCGTAAAAAATACAAGTTTTGTGGCAGCTTTTTACTAGAAAAAGTCACCACGCCTGGTTAAAAGATCAACAGAGGAGGTGTTACGTCTGCTATAAGCGGCATAATGCTGTTTTCCGACATCTACGCGAACGAAGTCGCAGGCACAGCTAGTTTATAAATATAATGATCTTATACTTTTGATGTGCGCTAAATATTGAAACAATAATTATTAATACTAAATCCCCCAGTTAATAACGTAATAAATACAAAAGTCGACTATACTCTAAGTTATAAGTACTAATTCGGAAATATTTGGATTAAAAAAAAATAAGGGTGGTAATCAACTCGTTGTATATTCACGTGAAGACCTTAAAATCCACATAAAGACCGGCTGTCATAAGTTTTGATTGCTGATTACTAAGAGAATCAATTAAGTGAAAAATTACAATAAAATGATAAAAATTTACCAGTTTCTGATTTATTCCTTTGTACTCACCTAATTACCTATCTGCATGCCAAATTTGAACTTTATAGCTCATCTGGAACTGGGTTAGAGTGTTGATCTATAGGTCAGTCAGTGATAAAAATGTCGATTTTTGGACGTTAATATCTATAACCGTTTGAGATGTGCTTATGAAATTTAGATCACATATGTATCTTGCAAGTCTCAATATATTAGCCAAATTTGACACGTCTATGTGAAATAGTTTTTGAGTTATGAGGGGGTCAAAAGTGGCTCCAAATGGTTCGTGTACACACGGTGCTGCTCGCCAGTTCTGTTACTTGAACTTGGCTTGACACGCTACCGCGTGTCTAGATTGACCTAATAATAGCTTAGTATTTTACCAAAACATACTCAGGAATTAGGTGGTAGGAGCATCATTCATTTGAAAATATTGTTTGAATTACCTAAACGAGTCTCCTTCCTAAAGTTATGAAAACTTCATTGGAAATTGTTCTACCAGAATCGCGTCGCACCGTCGCAACGTGCCTGTCTACGAGAGCCTTAAATAGATTCCTTTAGATAGGTATTATACCTTCCAAATGTTGAGTAAGGTATATAGACTTCATGATTCATTTGATTAAATATTTTGTGAATAAATAGGAGATCTCGAGCTCCTTTTTCCATATTCTGGCTGCAAGGTATTGTGATACCTAGCTTGGCCATTATTCTGCGAACAGTCATACTTTGTATGAAAGTTTGCAGAACAAAGCTGCTACTCTTTCCAATTTCTTTTTTTATTTACTCTTTCAACAGCTGATCTCTTTCGAAGGAGTTTTTTTAGTTTTAGCTCAATCCACCAGCTCTATGCCTAACTCTGCCTTGTTGGACGACCAGCTTTAAAAAAAAGAATTGGCATTTAGAAAAATACCTTTTGAATCTGGAACCTGGATCGTAGAACTGTTAGCGCAATTGATTAGGTACTTTAGTTAAATAGGTTAGTAAGCTGCTTTGCCTTGGCAAAAAAATATTTGAAATTCGGTCTTCTTTCCTATAAACCGTAAACGGAAACGGACCCATCACTACGATTCCAGTAAAAATTTAATTAAGTTATCTCTGATTGTTGCAACTATAACTTCCATAAACGTCACGTCCGGGACGATTGGAACCATAACTGGCACCGACAGCCACTGATAGATACGAACAGAGATGAGATCTCGAATCAAAGTTTTGTATTCAATTTAACACGTTGACGGACACGCCGGTTATGACAGTCATTGGGAACTTGCGTAGAATGACGCGCCGGTTATACCATAGAGGAAAATAATATATCGGGTATAGAGAGCCCCCTCGCAGAATTTATTGAAAACTCGCTAATGTCAATTGATCGGATAAATAGCGCCATCTATTATCCCCATCCACAAACTTGTGATATGTATAGCTATAGCTATAGATACTATAATACCTATGGAATGGTGCATATACTTCAGCTTCTTACTATTTTACTTGTATTCAAGTTGATAAAGTTTTACTTAATTTTATTTTCTCTCTTTATCAACAAAATCGTAGAAAATCTTTATCAACTTGAATACAAGTAAAATAGTAAGAAAGCATCAATTTCAAAAAGTGAGTAGATACATAAACAAAAACAACTTTTATTTTACAATATTATTTATTTTTTATATGTTTATGTTTATTTTTATATATTTGAGCTGCTGTTTTTATTTCATCTTCACCATGATACGTGATTCTGCCAGACAAAATCCGGTTTATTGAACGGCACCAACTGTATATAAGTACATGAATTATGGTGGTTTCAAAATAATTTTTTAATGTTATTTTATGTCTTTCACAATTAAACGGATAATCAACAAATATGTCAGTGAACATTTTTATTTTTTGTTTTAATCCATTTTTGGGAACATCTTTCTTTAAAATGTCCGTTACTAAATTTTGTACTTGTATGAAACATTTTTCCATTGCTTTTGATGGATATATTAGAGATTTTTTATCATTTTTATATTCTTTGGCCCTTATGTATTCATTTGATGTGCTCTCAGGGTCGCCATATATATCTTTTTTGCATACTTTGCAGCTTTTTGATACATTTTTAATACATTTGGTCAGGACCCACCCACACACATAATTGCCCTGACCAACATCATTTACAGTGGTATTCAAATTAATAAAAGGCACCACAATGTCGTCTTCTGTGCTTTCAGAAAATAGTGGTGCTTCCTCATCAATTGGGTTGGGAATATCAGAAGTTGACAACGCAATATTTTCTCTTAAAAAAAAATCTAGGTTCTGCAAGCAATTGTCTTCATCTTTTTCACAGTTTGCATGCAGAGAATGGGGCGAGTTAAAATTATTTATTAAAAGGGACTTATAGGCTCCTTCAAATGCAACCGTGTCTGGTGCTGTATTTCTCGCCCCATAACTTCTGATATTCCCAAAGAAATTCTCTAGTGGGTCCTGGTTAAAATTACGAGTTAGCATAGCATCAAATGAATACGTTTGAGACAACAATATCCATATTTGTTGCATTCCTTCAATTGTGCGTATAAAATTTTTAACAGATGGTATTGCTTTTGTTTCAATTAAACGGATTTTGTTATTGCCTTTAATTTTTTTAACAAATTTTACTGTTTTTAAAACTTTTATAGCATTCTTCCACAAATCATGGTGCAAACTATTTCTTCGTACACACCCTTTATACATTTTACCATCAGGCACATGGAATGTGTTACAATTTAGGGAATCGAAAAGATTATCCATTAATTTGGTAAACTTTACCAAATTTTGACAGTCTCCTGGAATTTCTCCTCTTGCCACAAGATGTCCTGCAGTCGCAGCCATTGTATGACTAAAAATTTGGGCTGCTGGCTTCACCTTCATTTTTCTCATTTTGTCCACATATATGTGCTCATCGGTGATTTTCAGCAGGCATTTCAACTCTCCATACGATTTGTCAGCTTCGTAAGTTAGCTTATAATACTCCCATTTAACAGTTTTTTCGCACTCCTGTTCAAAATCATAGTATTTCAAGTCTTTGGTGAGCAAATTGTTTCGTACTCCTTTTAGCAAATGCGGAACATCAAATAGAGGGATTAATTTGGTCTTCCCGATTTCAATAATTTCATTTTTCCATTCTTTTTGTTCTCTTAAATATTTTTTCCTTGTGTCTTCTATCAACTCATTAATGACACTTACATTGACTGTGCTTTGGTCGCAAACAGTGCATAAAACCTTTAAGCCTGTACTACGTACATACATTATGATTTTTTGTAAAATTTCTTTTAATTGTACCTTATTCAAGGCATTGGTGAAATAATATGCGATGGGTTGTTTAAATTTTTTTTTAAGTCCCTTCACCATGAATACCAATACATGGTCTGCAATATTTTTGCCATTGAATGTGAACCCCCTAAGCTTATCTCTTGCAGCATTATAGTGAATTTGGGGGGAAATCGACATTTCGTCGAAAATTAGGCTGCATAATCGGTCTTCTGGACATAACTCTTTGACTGTGTTTTTGATTTTTATAAATATACATTTATTCAGGCCTGGCTCCACTTCTATTTTCGTCAAAAGTCTTTTCAAAGATTTAGGAGATGGCAATGTAAAATATTTTGCCAATAAAGGGTAACTTCTCGGACTCTTCTTATATAAAGAGAGTGAGAGTACTTTTTCTTCCAAAGTGAATCTGCGACCAGAAGGCTTCTTTTTTGTTTGGGTGTACTGCATTTTGGTGAAAATTTTTGCTGCTGTAGTCATTTTGCCTGTTAGTTTTTTGAACAAAAGGTCTGCAGACATTTTTTCAGCACTGGAAATTCTGGATCGCAGGGTTTGGTTTCTCTTTTGGGATCTTATCAGGTTCGATTGCAAAATTTTAATTTTTCGTCTTGATATTTTTAGTTGATTCAACCAGAATGCCGGCACCTCCTGCTGCTGATGATTACCTGTATAAAGAAACACAATTCCGTTAGTGCCAAACTAAACAAACTAGCACTTGTATGCTATGCTGTATGTATTAATTGATTTGTCATTAAGTTTTAAAAAAACAATTAAAAATTATTATTTTTTGTTAGCTTATTCTGTCCCACTCCTGGGCAAAGGCCTCCCTCCACTCCTTCCATATTTCGCGGGCCCGCGCTTCCTCTTGCCAGTTCTGACGGAATCTGTTTAGTTCGTCGTGCCATCTCCTTCAAAGTCTGCCGCCACGCCGTCGCTCTGTTTCGGGGCACCAACTTTGTGCTATTTTGGCCCAGTTTGTTGGGCATACGGCATCATGTCCTACCCAGTCCCATTTCAGATGGGTAGCCTTTTGAGCCACATCAACTGTTCTGGTTTTGGAGCACAATATAGTTTCGAACTCGATCAGTTAATTTAATGCCTAGTATACTACGCTCCATTGCTTGTTGGCAAACCTTGAGTTTGGACTTCTGGAAGTTAGTCAAAGACCAAGTCTGTGCACCAAAGGTCAAGAAGGGGAGAATACACAACATGTCCATGAGCTTTTGTTTTAGTGTTATGGGTAATTCACCTTTGAATAGGTCTTAATCTAGGTCTTACTTTAGTCTTCGACATATTCTTTATTTTTAGTTGGGATTGGGTTGGATTTGTTTTTAGGGAAACACCCTTATCCTTTTGTTGTTGTTACCCTTAAAAGTGCACATTGTCACCAATTCCCCTAAAATGTAAAGAATAACTTACTTTTGTTTTTATGTATTGTCTTCTTCTGCAGTTGGCAATAATTGTGTTCTGAAGTTATGATTCTGACAAAGTTATCTGTAATGTGAGAAAAATATTCATGAGAAATAGTGATATACTTCCCAACAACATGAATGCAATAAATAATTAGGATTGTTATGAAGTACCTGTCAGTGTTGATTCTGATACAGCAAGGCTGCTTTCTTCTTGTATGGATTCAGGTACAAGTATAACTTTCTCTGAAGCACCAATATCATCAGACTTGCCTGAAAAATAAGAGAATACGTTTTAAGTGTAATGCTGAGCATGGATACACATAGAAAGATTTTAGTTATCATTGAAGTTATGTCTTACTTGAATCTAAATGGTCAATAACTATATTGAACCCAATAACTATATGTTTACCAATGTGCTATGGAGCGTAGCATACTAGGTGTTAAAATAACGGACCGCATTCGAAACACTATACTACGCTCCAAAACCCAGATCATTGATTTTGCTCAGAAGACTGCCCTGCTTAAGTGGGACTGGGCTAGACATGTCTGCCGTATGCCAATCGAGCAATGGGCCCGTAAAACACAAAGTCGGTGCTCTGAAATCGTACGACGTCATTTGATGATTTCCCGTCCAAAAAGAAAAAAAAAACTGTACATACCTGCCAGTGTTGGTTTTAGTGTAGCAATGTTGCTTTCTTCAATCACAGGTTCAGATGCAAGCAAAACTTTTTCTGAAGTACCTTCATCAGCCTTGCCTAAAAAATAAGAGAATAAATTATTTAGTTTTAAAAATAAATAAAAACTTATAATGTAAGAATATTTAATTTGAAGTGGGACATAACTATATACTTAAATGTTTTATTTTTGTAACCCTTAAACCCTGCGATAAATATGTTTTCTTATTATTATCCATGCTTAATATTATAAATGGGAAAGTGTGTGTGTCTGTTTGTCCGTCTTACATGGCAAAACGGAGTGACGAATTGACGTGACTTTTTAAGTGGAAATAGTTTAAGGGATGGAGTGTGACATAGGCTACTTTTTTTTCTTTTTTAGGTGGCTGTGGTAAACTTAGAAAAGCTGTGCTTTTCCCATGGACAATTGTATGTAGCATGTTCGCGTGTGTCCAATGCCCAGAATCTTTACATTCTATCCCCAAATGGAAAGACATATAATATCGTCTACAGTAGCGTATTAAAATAACATTCTGTTCCGAGTTCTCTTCTGTGTTCTAAATCAGGAAAGGGGAACGTGTTAACGCGAGCGAAGCCGCGGCCAAAAGCTAGTAAGAACATAAAAACACATAATCTAAATTAATGTTATAAAGAGGAAAGGTTTAATTTTTTGTATGTTTGGATGTGTTACAATTTAACTCAAAATTACTTGAACAACTTCAAAAATTCTTTCACCAATAGAAAGCTACATCTTTACTGAGTAACATAGGCTATTTATTTTCTACTTTCATGTGGGTGAAAATGCTGGCAGAAGTATGCATAAAAATCAAACAATACTAGCAATGTAACCATAGTCAAAGTCATATTAATCATCTATTGTCCAATATGTTGTTGTTGGGTATAATATCCTGTTTTTGCCTAATGTGTGTGTGGGAAGGATTTCAGTTAAATATGCCATATTAGCAAGATATTAACTTCTGTTTAATAAGTTATAATAAATAGCCCAGTAATAAGTTAGAATGCCCTAATTAAAAAATTATGTAAATCTTACCAGGAAGATGAAGTGATGGCACAGCTAGAAAATTTAACCGGTTATTACGGTTCCTGTCCCTGTCTGTAAAATGGATATCACAGACGACCTTCTTTCTATACAGTTCATAATCAGCAGGACAGTCTAACTTCCCACCCGCTATATGAACCCAAGCCTTGAAACGGTCAGGATTCTTTTCTGGATGTGGAAATTGATGGTAGGAGTTCTCTGAAAAAAAAAGAAAGATCACATTTAATTTTAATCTTGAAAGTTAACAATACTGACATCTTAGCCAATAATCCTACTAATAATAAAAACAAGCAGCCAAGTTAGACTTGCACTCAAAAGGTTTCGTATCACCTTGTGATATTTAACACTACTTCTATGTAAATACTTCCTTAACAAGAAATAGGGACCTCCATTCATTTTCAACTTCATTTAATTTATTATTTAATTTATTTTTGTTACCCCAACCATAGAAACTCAGGTCAGTGGATCGTCTTAGGGGTGTGATAAATAAAGTTAGGTACTTACTAAAATAATTGATCTATCTGTGAAAGTGATATCTAGGAAGACTAAGCTACTGGTTATATTGTTAAAATTTTACTAGTTACATAGGACACTTGATTAACTTACTAACAGGTAATTATGAATCGAAAAGCAAAAATCATCCTGCTTTGATCAGTCCGGATCGATGGGAATCCCGTCGGATCCGGCCGGACTGAAACTGTCGCCGGATTGCAATCACTAAGGACAAGCATGTGAGTTCACCAGACTCTTAATAGAAATCTTTGAAGAAGGCAGAATGGCAGAGATACTTGTGTGATTATACTTACTGTTTGAACATCCTAATGCACACCGTTTAGGCATGATAAAAACAAATCACGAGCGTCTATATCGCAAAGAAACAGCACAAACGTAGCGTTCGGGTCGCAAAAAAACGATTGCACTGGAATGGTGGAGGAACTAAAAGCTCAACTCACACAATAACTTCGGGAAATTCGTACACTTCACTACGGAGGAGAGGACTCAACGTGGATCAGCGGATTAATTTCAAGAAGAACAGTACAAACATGGAACGAAACTACAGGCAAGCGCAAACGCAAGGAGCAGTCGCCATATTTGTGACCTGACAATTTGACAATCAATATGAAATCAATTCACTGTGTTGCTATCGTAATTATTGCGCAGATGGTAAGCAACACAAAATATAAAAATGATTATAATACGAGTTAAATGAAATAATTAACTGATTAAATAAATATTTTAGGTATTTATTTTTTTGGAATAAATTATTTTTTATCGTCGGTGTTGCCATCTGTGAAGGCAAAAATAATAAGTTGTTTTGGATGGGGATAACAGATGGCGCATTTTTAAAAAAAGAACCCCAAATCTGTCAATATATGGAATTGTCCCACCCCTGGGTTATACCCTTCGATATTTTTTTGTACTCTAGAAGCACAACTGCTTTAGCAGACGAATTTCCATACTGCTACCATATAGGTCATCATCAAGTGCCCCCAAATTAAATTATTCGAATTGCTAGGTGTCACATAACATGTCTTTTTACCGCTTCCAACGTACTACTACTTGGAACATTTATGTGCGCACTCACACTGACGCCGCGGTCATAGCAGCGGCCATTGTATGAGAATTTGTTTTGTTCAGTTGGCTGCGGAGTGCGCCGCGGAGTGCACACGTCGGGAACGTGATTTACACGCGGTTTCTGATCAACGTCTATGGTATGTAGAATTGGTTTTTATGATTATCTAATTACATAATGTTAGTATTATTTAAATGAAACGTACTTTAGAACATAATAATGGATATAAACACAAATATTTCATAAATCATTATTATTATAAGATAAGAGGTTTCAACAAATGATTTATCCTAAAATATTGATGTAAACAACTTCTACTTATACGTTCTACTTTTCAGATGTCTCGACAACGACCGAGTGGAGGTAAACCAAAAAAGAAACGACCTTTAATCCAACTACAATAGGAGAAATGAAGCAGTTTCTTGGATTATGCATTTTGCAATCTCATATAGAAACACCCAATATTCGAAAACTTTTAACATTTGCTGATCCGTTATATTACCATCCCATATTTACTTACTGTGCTGTGATTAAAAGTGCCATTTTATTCTAAATTTAAATATAAGAAAATATCACAAGATGTGATGTTTGTGCTGTGATTAGTAGTTACCTAAGTAGATTAAAATTATATTAAAGATTTTAATTGCAATGTCGTTTAGAATGATTAAAGCTAAAGGAAAGTTTATGTTGTGATTAAAAGAGTCATTTTTTATGTTGAAATAACTATTGTAATGTCGTTGTAATTTTTCCTACATTAAAATAAATAAAACCTTGTGTTTTTATTATCTACTGGTGCTCTTTTTATCATAATTATTTTGAAACTTTGTAGAAGGGGTTAAAAATATTAAAGGCTATAGTCGCAGTATGCTGTATTTGAGTAAAATAACCGTTTACTACTGACGTAACGGCTGATGCCTTCGAAGGCTATAGCCGGCGCGTCCTATTTATATAGTCAAAGACTACATACCTGTGACGTAACGTTTGGAGCAGGCGAAGGCTATGGCCGGTGCTGTCTTATTTAAATACTTTGTCTTTTTTACCGGTGACAGTACGGCTAAAGCCTTTCATACAAAAATCTTGTGTCAAGATAGGGTTACAAAATCAAGCAAAGTGTCCGCGAACGTGTTAAGATGGATCCCGACTCGAGAGAATGATAGTAATTAAAGTTAGTATAGCTACTGTATTTTATCATCTACTACCTCTTTTTTCCAAGCTGTTAGCTAAAAAAAAACTTTTTTTATTTTTTTCCCTTCCTGCCAGGGTCTCGAATTTGATCTAAAGAGTTACCGTGGCCCTGGCATAGGCAACTGAAGGGACACGGGTGGGTTTTAGTCAATAAAAGTCTAACACTCTATCCAGGGGACGTTATTTGATGATTTCCCACCCAGAAGAAAATAAAATAATAATAATAATAATAAAAGTTTATTTATTTCTCTCACAATGGTTTGCAGCATTTAACAGTTTCGACTATAATAATTCACATTGTGAGAGCTGGTGCCTGAAGTAGGTTTAAGAAAAACCTGTATTACAGGTCACCAGACCCCATTTTGTGGCATGATAAAATAGACAAGTAGGTATGATGTTTTTCTTACTAAACTATTACTGGGTATAAATACAATTTAAACCAAAGAATAAATAAATAACTTACTAAACCAAGTAAACAATTAAAACAAAAATTATGAAAAAGAACAGAAAATGAAATAGAAAATAAAATAACACAATTGTAGCAGTCAAAGTTGTGAACATTATGGTTATGAATGTGTAGATGAATCTTGTTGATGTGTATGTGAATGGAGGTAAATGTGTAGAAGAATAGAGTTGAATGAATAAATGAATGATGTAGAATGTGTAGGAGAATGGAGGTGACTGTGTAAGTGAATGGATGTTAATGTGTAGCTGAAAGGTAGTGAATGTGTAGGAATGATTTGAATACAAGTTTTATTTAATTGAGTGGAGCAATTTCTCAGTGTCCTCATAGGAAAGAGTTTTTAGGAAATCAATTACTTTTTGTTTACAACTGGGTTTGTGTAGAGGATAAATATTGTGACCCTTGTTTATAACATTATAAAGATAATCCCCTAGGTAGCAGAAGAACTTGTGGGACAGACTCACACGAAAGAAAGTAGTACTGCACACAGTACCTTTTCTTCGTTTATCCTTTAATAAATGCGAATCGTAGACTAGCTCCGAATGCTTTTTCAGAACTGTATGTAGAACGAAAGTTTGTCTTATTGACAATACATCCCACTTTTTAAATAAATCGATTGTAGGAAATCGAAAAGGAAGACCCGCAGCAACCTTAAGTATGGCACGTTGAGCTCTTTCCGCCTCTATTAAGTGGGTTTTAGCAGCTCCTCCCCAGGAGATGATGCAGTAGTCAATAAGCGACTGACACAAGGCATAGTAGACCATCTTGATAGTTTGACGGTCGGCAACGTGTTTTAAAGTCTTGAATATGTAAATGAGTTTACGTAATCTCGTTACCAGAAGGTCTATGTGTGGTTTAAAGCTGAGGAATTGGTCCAAAGTAACTCCAAGGTATTTAATGGTATCAGTCCTTTGTAGATCAGGACATGCGCATGGTCGGTTATCTGACCAACACGTGTGGGCCTTTAATGAAAATGAACATGGTGGTAGTACATTCGAACGAAGTGCAAATGCCACGTATTTAGTTTTTGTGACATTGAGAGTCAGCACATTATTCTGTAGCCAAGCAATAACACCATTAAGCCCCTCCTGAGCCACACCAAAAACCCCATCCCAGCTATCACCACTAAAGAAGAGAGCAGTGTCATCTGCAAAGGTAAAAATTTGTCCATTACTAAGGTGAAACTGACACAGGTCATTGATATAGATCAAGAAGAGGGTTGGTCCGAGTATACTGCCCTGAGGCACTCCAAATGTCACCATCTCTTCTTTACTTAGCATACCGTCAATTCTAACTTGCTGTTTCCTGTTAGATAGGTAGTCCTGGAACAATTTTAGGGGAAGACCTCGTACTCCCATGTTTTCCAATTTGTGCAATAAGTGTGGGACAGAAACGGTGTCGAAGGCTTTTGCCAAGTCCAGAAACACCGTCAAGCACTTTCTCTTCTTATCCAGGTTCGTTATGACCGAGTTAACTAACTCATGCACCGCGTCATTGGTAGATTTACCTTTCCGGAACCCAAACTGGGAAGATGATAGAAGGTTGTTTCCCTCGAGGAACCCAATCAGCCGATTATTCATCAGGCGCTCTAGAACTTTTGAGAGCGTTGGAAGAATAGAGATGGGTCTAAAGTTGTTAACACAGTCCTTGTCACCACCTTTATGTATGGGTTTAATAATAGCTGATTTAAACGCCTGCGGAAATGTCCCTGAAGATAACGCTAGGTTGCAGATGTGGGTAATAGCGGGACATAGAATGTCGGCGTATTTTTTCAGTAACCGCCCCGGGATCAGGTCAACTCCGACAGCACAATTATCTCTCAATCCTTGAACGAGTTGCAGGATCTCAGACTCGTCAGTAGGGAGCATAACCAATGAATGAAGAGGAGCGATTTCCGTGTGATTATCAGCGTTGTTTATGTGAGGGAATGGATGAGTAGTGACTTGCTCGGCTAGGTTGCGTCCAACGTTTGCAAAGTAAGTATTGACCTCGTTGATACTCTTGTCCGGGTTGGCGCTTGAGAGAAGACAGAAGGAGTGATCTGTTACCCCGTTTGAGCCGTTAATCTGTTTGATAACATCCCATAGCTTCTTTTTGTTGCCACTTGCATTCTCAATTTCTTGTTTTTCATACATTCGCTTAGCTTTCTTCAGAAGTGAAGTGCAGTAGTTTCTATAGCGCTTGTATGTTGTCTGGAGTATTTCATTATTAGGGTCCCTCTTCAACTTTTTATACAGGTTATCCCTGTTGCGCATACATTTTAAGAGCCCTTTTGTAATCCACGGCTTACTGACTAGTTTCCTTCTAGGTATTTTAACGACTTTGGAGTTATCTTTGATAGCCCTTGACAGACAACTAACTAGCAAGTCAGTTGCTTTATTTACCTCGCTGCAACTTAAAATAGTTTGAAAATCTGTATTACGCATAGTGAAGTCTAGGTTATCGTAATCAATACGGTGACTAACTTTATTTGTATAATCCAGCTGAGACATGTGAGCAAGGTCAAGGCTAACGGCCACACTTTCGTGATCGGTAATGGATGATTCGACCACAAGGCAGGTAGCATTCAATTTAGTCTTAACAATGATGTGATCCAGACATGTTTTTCCATGGGTAGGTAAAACATGTGCTGGCAGCATGCAATGACTAGCTAGGACATTTAGGTATTCGTGAGAGCGTTTATCGGGGCTGTTCATCACTATATCTATGTTTATGTCACCGCAAAGTATTATATTTTTGTAGCTGCTTAAGGAAGTGAGGAGTACATCGATTGAGTGCGTAAAATTGCTAGTGTTATGTTGGCCGGGAGGGCGGTAAATTCCTAGAATACAAGTATCTGAATTTAGTTTTAGTAAAAGACAATTTGCGTCACTAATTTGTGGTTCTTCAATCGACACTTTGAGTTGTTTATCGTAAAAAATTACGACTCCTTCGTTTTGTGTCCTATTTAAAGTTGTTGATGCATAGTGATAATTGTCAAGGATAAGTACATCTTTGGCTGAACGTAGCCAACATTCAGATAGTACCAGCACGTCCCATGGTACATTGGACCTATGAAGAAGTGTAATGAAGTTCGGCAAATTGCACGAAATACTACGTATATTTTGAGAGAGAATGTTAAGTTGGCGATTGTTAAGATTCACATGGGTTTTTATTTCATCTATATCACATCTAATAACTCGAGCCACCGACAAGGAATCCAGATCCGAGTGAATAGCTTCAATGTTATGCATCATGTGGAACTTTTATTATTGAAACAAGGAGGTCACTGTAACGTGACCCGTTAGTTATGTTAAGAAGTTGGTTGACACCCTGGACTGGTATATCGGCGGCTATTTTTGTAATAATGATGGCATGTGAAATGAAAGGTTCAATAGGATATTTAAACAGACAGTTAGTACTGCTGATTATCGCTCGATTTATAAAATCTTGATTCAAATTGTATGATGTGTAAAATGTATGTGTATTACATGTAACTTGATTGTGTATAACGGACGATCGAGTGAGTTGTGAGAGACTGCAAATGGGTATAAGATATGGTGACAAATAAGTGTTTTTATATTGAACGAAGGGCATAACCCATATTGAGACTAATCTAAACATAGAAAAAGACAATGGAAGGCAATTTATAACAAGTACATTAATCAGTCACAAAATGAGTTTGTTAAACTCCGACTCATCATTAATACGCACTGGCGATGACCCTTCTTCTTTCCTAACGTAAACTTTCCCATAGGATGTCCAGGCTGCAGCAAGCTTTTTATCTTTGACATTTTGGCGCGCAACATAAAACAATCTTCTTGCTTTGCTTGATAAGTACTCTGATATAAATAGTGTACGTATATCACCAGGTACGTCGATGTGTTGTGAATTCAGACGTGGTTCCTTAAGTTCCCTTCTAGACTTGTTGAACGAAATGTACTTGTTAATTACAGACTCTTTTCGCAGTGTTGTATTAAACTCGACAACTACAGCTTCGGACTTTGAGCGGTAGATGTCTCTTATCTCCGACCCGTCAATTGGTGTCCCAAGACCCAGTGCCGAGCCAAGGCTCTGAACTATATTGCATAGGATGTTTTTAGTTTCAGTTTCCTTCTTAGGTACGTTCCGAATCTCAATGGTTGTACAACGCGCATTCTTTTCGAGAAGGTCTATCTGGTTTTCAAGGGTACTTATCCGCTTTTTGTATTCGCAATTTTCCTTTTCAAGGCCATCAATTTTTGAAAGAAGTTCTTGATGTTGGGACGTAAGGGTTCCGATGGAGTTTTTGATCTCTTGGTTTTGCGCAGCAATAGTGTTCAAGGTGCCACTCAACAGATCAAACTTGTGGTCTTGTTGTGCTTTGAACTCAACGAACATAGATTTAATTTCTGAGATGGAGGAGGCAGGCTGATCTGTGAAATCGCCAAACGTGCGTTTGAACCGTTTGGTTACGTTAAAAAAATTGTCTTCAGATTCCGATTTATTGGTAGTATCAAGAGCTGGGTCTGAATTGTAGTGTATTAAAGGATTTGGCGGATTTAATTTACATTCCGATTTAGGAGGCGAGCGCTGCACTGCCATCATAAGATGGATATCCAAATAAGTGTATAGTTGGGGTGGCGCCACTAGTCACAATCGCTTGCAATGCAACACGGTCGCACTATATTCGTCGCTGGAACGCGCACTCTAACTTCGTCGTCAGAAGGTTGGTAGTACTGCCAGCGCCGCAAAAGTTGAACGTAAGCAGGACTTTCAGCTCTAAGAAGTTCGCACAACCGCGAAGATTCCGTGCACTCGAGGAACAGTCACTATGATACGGCAGTTTTAAAAAATAATTCCAATGTTTGTTTTAGTTTTAATTTCACTTCACTGAGGTCTGAGTACAATTATTAGCAGATAAACACTACACTAGACTTGTGTTTCTTGCAAAAGTGAGAGTATTTACAACGGGTAATTAATTATGCGCAGGAAAAAACTAAGGGCACGACTTAACGGTCTCGGAGCGCGTTCCGTTCCTTTCTTATAAAATTGTGTGACGCTGAATTCGGAAACATTTAGAAAAAGCTGTAAAATGAAATTGGTAGGTCAGATACAGTCAACCATTTGTCGTGGCACTTGCAGAGCAAGCGTCACGGGTTGCCAGGGTTCCGGATAAAGCCGGACACAGTCAGGCTTTTTAGTTGCATGTCCGGCTAAATTAGATGGTGTCCGGCCTCTCCAGCTTTTGGGTAGCCTTTTTAAAATATGATCATTTTTGTCTTTACCCCACCTTGTATTGCTAGCGCAATTGAGCGAACTAGCACTGTCCTCCCCGCGTTATTACTACTCAATTTTAAAGGAAAATCAGCTATTAAAAGTTTTGGTTGGCAGGTGTCTGCCAACCAAAAATATTAATTAGTTTATGTTACAAAGATTTTAATGTGTATTTAGTTCATTCGTTTTATGTTTAGTTTTGTTTTAAGACTAAACAATTAAAGAAGTCCGGCCTTTTCACCCAAATGGCCATGGCCCAAAGGCCCAAAGGCCAGCTAAACTGGCAGGTCTGTCCGGCTTTACGGTCTTATGACCTGGCAACCCTAGTCACGCCGCACCACTTCGGTTCTGTTGACTGTACGCACGGCGACAAATCAAGCTGTACATTTCCAGTATAAACTGACTTCCCACTGTACGAAAAGCCTATGCAAAACGAGATCAGCTTAAACTGGAAATATAGTATAGCTGGATATGCAACCGTGTGTTCCCAAACAAAAAAAAAGGCGTGTGTAAACTACATACAGTAGGGTCAAAAATGGAATTAAACAGTTCTAGCAATAGATAAAATAGTCTAATATTCAGGTGAAAGTCCACGTTATCGTAGCGGTAACTAGCTGACGGACTGATAAAGGTCACATTAGCAGGACATAGGACATATACCAGATAACACTATCAGTTACCTATCAGTACAGTCAGTGAAACAATCTCTGACTGTGGTACTTGTTACTTACATTTAAATTAAGCTTTTAGTATGTATGGGTAGGGTTGCCATCCGTCCGGGTTTCCCCGGATTTGTCCTAGTTTAGAGGGCATCCGGGGAGCGTCCGGGCGGGGCTTCATTTGTAGTCCGGGCTTAAAAAATTCTTGGGCCGCCCACGATCAAACGACGAACGTTTTGGTAGGTACATTTAAAATGATGATAAAAGATGACAAAATTTAATTTTCAGGTCTGTAAATAAATAAAAAAGTAATTTATGACATTTTCAACTGTTTTTTATTACACTGACTATGTTTAAAAAATCCTATTGACATGTCCGGGTTTTGGGCTCTAAAATCCAGGGTTTTTCACGCGTCTTGTCCTGGTTGGCAATTTTTTGAGATGGCAACCCTGTGTATGGGTCAAATCTTGCAATTGAATTTTATAACAGTTATACACAGTCTATGGAGCTGAAATTTTGCTTACACGCTTGTTTTGGATGACCGAAATTAAGCGTGTGAAAAATGAAAATTATGCTTTGAAAAAGTCTTTTTTTTTCATTAGTAATATCCGAAATGATAAGAAGAAAATAAATGTACTTAGGTAATTTGTTCATTCATTTCTAGAATTAGGTGAGAGCACAATGATAACGGCCGCAACTTACAAGTTGTAGGTCGTGGGTTCGACCCCCAAGCGGGCACTTTACCTTCTTTGTGTAAATTACTTCACCATGACTGCTCTCAAAACGGTGAAGGAAAATATGTTAAGAAACGCGGCTTTTCCAAGAACCAAAATTTCGAAGACATCTGCCAACTTGCAGTGGGCCCGCTTGGAAGCTTAGGTATAGCCCACTCTCTCTCACAGAGAGGAGTTATGTGTTCCAGTAATGGGATTATTATGCTGGTGTGTATTTCCGTTTTGTACTATACCTCCTATGATACAAAGATTGAGTGGATCTGTCCAGTCAGTGCACGCATTTGTCACTTATCGTGCAGCTCAACTCGGAACTTAAGAAGTTCAATGATTCGACGAACAAGACTCAAAGAAAGGACATTTGGGTAAGCCGCATAAATTACTCAAACTGCCATCTGGCAGTTTGTTTTGATTACGACTTACTGAGAAACAAAGAAAACAAAAAAAAGGACCCTCATAGTCTTCACATTCACAATAATCAAAACAATATAATACTTTACAAAATAAATATTAGTGTAATTGTATCATGTATAAGAATTATAAATGTCGATGTGTATAAAAAAAATCGGAAATGATCTTGTTGGTCAGATCATTTGATGACCATGTAGATCGGTGCCCGAAATGTTCATTTGAGAAAAGCACTACACAGATTTGAGTGGACCTGTCCAGTCAGTGCATGCATTTTTCAATTATCATTCAGCTCAACTCAGAATTTACTCATTACTTTATCATTTTAATTAGTCCACGAAGCCGTTAAATTGGTCTGAGTATTATCAGTAAATAACAACATTAAGTTCCTGCTTAATATACAGCAAATACCTAAACATCTAAGTATTCAAATGAACTCGTTTCTTGAAACAACAAATCAGTCAAAGACGCTGTTCATTGTAAGACAGATCTCAATCAGCTTCAATTTAAAAGAAGAACTTTCAATAAACTGAATAGACTTCACCACAGACAGGATAGCCAATCATTTGTTTTCCATAATTCCTAAATTAAAGCGTGACGAATATAATATCATTAATAAATAATATATTTGTCCTCAAACGATATTTACCCTGTCTGTACCTTGTATCGCATTAGGCTTGCCCGGGCGATGCGTATGTTTAGTTACCAATGCACGCGACATGATTACAACGCCTCACAATAAATACAACGTTTATTGTTATTATTTCAAATAATAAATAATAGTAGAATAATAAGTGCAGTGTAATTAAATAAATTAGCAGTGGACGAGCTTTAAGTGTAGTGTTTGTTCATCACAGGCAGTTAATTTGAAAAATCTACAAACATGATTTCAGGTGAGTTCTATTGTATTTTAATATATAATTTAATAATTTTAGTTTGGTTTGATTATTAAGGAAAATATTTTGTTTGAAAAAAATCACATGTTATTAAGGCGTCTTGAACAAAGAGCCCTAAAATGTTCGAAATCATTGCAAATTTAAAATGATACTTATTTTATTCAATGTTACCTTACTATTAGGAATTGAAAGTGAAATATTCATATTTACGAGAAGATTCTAAGACTTAGAATCTTCTCGTAAATATGTTTCCACAACTACTTAGAATCTAAGTAGTTGTGGAAACATACATTTAAGATAATTTGAAAAGTTTCCATAAGCCAAACAAATTCTTGAGCATAAATTCTCTAATATGAAAGTTTATAATCTGAAGCAGACAGTGTAAAGTTACCGTAAGATATTAAATACCCTGACTTGAATGGTCAAAATCCATTTTAGAAAGGGTTTGTCTTCCTTACTTAGCATTTTCCACATGCCTAAATAATTTTAAAACTATGAAGCTTTGACTAAATTGATTAATTTAAGACCTCCATTACATATAGGTACCTATAAAAAACCTTTTATTAAAACACAGAGCAATTTATACTGTCCTTACTTCATAAACATAAATGAAATTACCTCTTTGTTTACCACAATCTAATAATAAGCTATGTAAATCAATACAGTATGCGTCTTGTTTAAAGTACCTACTTTATATTATGTCAGAATAGTGCATGTCGCTATAAGATGGCGCTCGATCAAGGTCCAATGGCGGCGAGATACGAGAATATATGTATATTCATTACGAGACAGTTTAAAGTAGCAGTCTCGTACAAATAACGTTATCTACAGTGCTTAGAAGATAGAAATACTTTGGAGATAAAAACGAAAGAAAATCAAATGTAACCGTCTGAGGCCCTTGAATGTGTTAAAATTAGATCGATGCTCTTTTGTTTGAAAACTCGACGTGTTTGGACGGCGATTAGTTAGCACGCAGAGTGCAGTTTTGCAATGAAATAGATCGATACGAAAGTAATGTGCTGCAAATGAAATTACTTAGTGTCTGTTGCATATCTGTCAGGTATTTTAACGGTATATTGCCCATGGACAAAAAAATTCGTAAGCTAGTAGATACGTACAAAATGAGTAGGTATTTTAGAGCGAAATAAGAAAGATATACATACATAGTAACTTCGAAGCTTCGGGATAACTATATACTTTAACTGTCCAATTTTGACTTCATATGTGAGAATTGTCAGATTGTGAGAGCTAAGATGATTTATTACTAGCTTCTGCCTACGACTTCATCGTAGGCAGAAGTGAAACTTCTTGTTCCTCCGACCCATCCCGTCGTATCGCATTTTCTGCTCGCACTATTATTTTGTTTTCGTATAACACTCTTTCTAACTTTTTTTTTTTGCTTGGGTGGTAAGGGCAACGGTCCTTTTCTTTTTGGGTCGGAGATCACCAAATGACTTCTCCAATGAATTTGTCAGATTTTTACTGACTAAAACCCACCCGATTCCTTCAGGCGCCTGTGCCAGGACCACGGTAACTCTTTTGAACAAAACCGCAACCCTGGCTAGCTCCTAACGGCTAAATATTTTTATAAAACGTTTTAAATAGCCAAGAGCTTTCCTTAAGAAATGAAATATAATGTTACAGTATATTTTTCAAATACTACTGGTACTTCCTGGGATTAACGCGTTCAAACAAACAAACAAACTCTGCAGCATTTCTATCGGTACAGATTATGATCAAGCACTTAGAAGCGGATGACCGATATTTTTTGTAGGGTCTAGAAATATGGTTCGTAAGGTTTATATTATTCCACTACATCCACGTTAAAACAACGAGTCCTAATGCAAACATAATTAATTTTACTGTCTTCATTTCAGTCGTAAGAGGCCCACTGCTGGACATAGGCCTCCCCCTATTTGGGAGGGTTTGCCATAATCACCACGCTTGGCAGGCGGGTTGGCGATCGCAGTATGGAGGAAAAATGCATAGAGAACGCTGCTGCCCATTCTCTAGTAAGTTCCTTAGTTGCTTTTGACGGCGACCACGGAAAGAAATGTGGTGATGCTCTTCTTTACGTCCGGCATCACACGGACTTAAATCGACGGTCCCTACTGTAACGTGCCTGTTAGGGCAGAACTTTTAACAGAAACAAAAAGATGGAAGGTACATAAGTGTAATTATGATTCTTAAAATTAAACAATATTTAAACATAGCTAGCTCCAGCAGAAGGTACCTAAAGACATGTCAAAAATGGAATCTTTTGACATGTCTTTATGTACGTAGGGACCGTCGATATGTTACTATCAATCATAAGTTCATAACAAATCATTTAAAACTAAATTTAAACCGTTTTGCTACTTTAAAAGATTACCAATAAGTACTTATCTATAAGTAATAATACATTTACTCATTTAGTCCAAAACAAAGAATGTTTATGGAATAAAACAAATAAGTCGTTAACACTCATTTATATCATCAGTTGCACGGTAAACTATCCACAAGGCTGAATGCGACGGGCTAATTGAGCCAATAGACAATATTTACCATAGAGTATGTACCTATGTACCATGTTTGTTAGTTATTGACGTTATTGCCAATATTGTAATTGTATGTATACTATACCCACATAAATATTATGAGTGAAGATAACTAATTTATCAAAAGGACAAGACTAGATGCTACATTTTAGCGCTCCGAGTTTTTGGCCATGGCAGGTTCTGTCATAAAGATTCTTCTTTTATTAAAAAATATTTTATTTCTGTTAAACTTATTGTTCACGAGTTACGGAATAACATACTAGGTACTGTAGGTAGTTGAGGACTTGGAGTCTCCCCGGGATCGTGGTTCTAATAAAAAATATTGTTTGACATTTTTTTTTCTGGATGGGAAATCATCAAATGACTTCTCCCGCTCTGGGCGGAGCGGGAGGGTGTGTCAGACTTTTACTGACTAAAACCCACCCGTGTTCCATCAGTTGCCCATGTGCCAGGGTCACGGTATCTCTTTCGAACAATCACGCGACCCCGGCAGGCATCGGTCCTAGTAGACCGCTACACTGCTGCTGACATCTCTTTGAGGCGCGCGTGGAACACTACGCGCCGTCGACCCGAGCCTGGTCCTTACCGGGCGGCGAGCTACCCATTGCTCGCCACCCGCAAGCTCGCGCCTACGGTGACCGGGAGTCCGCTATCGACTCCCGACGCCCGGGGCGTCTCCTCCTGCGGCGGCTAGGGACGTGAGGGCGCAGAGACTGCCACTTCCTCACGCGCCCCGCCTCCTCCTTCGCGAGCATTACTGCTTCGCAGAAGGAGGTGACGGCTTCCCATTCCCTCTCGCTCCGTACCATGGGTCGCACCAGGGCCGGACGCGAGAGGTCGCTGCCGCCGATCGCCTCCACGAGGACACGGCGGTGCTCCGCCCAGGCAGGGCACACCTCCACCGTATGCTCCACCGTGTCCTCCAGACGATCCTCGCAATGAAAACACCCGGACGTATCCTCCCGCTTTATCCTGAACAGGAACCCACCGAAGCACCCATGCCCGGTGAGAACCTGCGTCAGGCGGAAGGTGAGGACGCCGCCCGTGACGCCTCTCTATCCAATCCTCAAAGAGGGGACTTACCGCCGCAATTGTGGCGTGCCCAGCACTGGGTTGCGACAATCGTACCCGCCATGTCGCCATGAGATCACACCGGAGCTCTGTCCGCCGTGCCGCGATTTGTCGCGGCAGCGCAGTTTCGCCCCGGCGCGGGCGTTTCGCCTCCTCGCGCCACTCCCACATGTGCGCGAGGACCTTTGCCTCCAGATCCCATGGCGTTGTTTGACATTTCGTACCTAATTATTTCTAGAAAAGTAGACGTGAAAAAACCGCCTCACAGTCAACAGTACTGGCTCTCGAATCTTTTCTATTTATAAAAGAACCGGACAAGTGTCTTAGGATCTGTAATTAAGGGTTTTTTACCACCGACTTTCGAAATCAAAGTTATTTTTCACTTTGTAGTGTTTTTTTTTTTAAGAATCTGTTATTATTTCTTTGTAAAAAGTTTTTATTTTGAACTTTTTAGTTATGTTAGATATCCCGCACTAATCTAATCGCGTTATTCGTTCATTTGTTGCGCAAATACTTAATTCAAATTTAAGACTTAAGTATATGGTTTTCACATGGATCTCAATATCTTAATGGAACCAAATTAAAATGGGACCATTCGGGAAGCACCAGCTTTCAAACAAAAAAGAATCATCAAAATCGGTTCACCCAGTCAAAAGTTATGAATGAGGTAACAAACATAAAATAAAAAAATAAAAAATAGTCGAATTGATAACCTCCTCCTTTTTTTGAAGTCGGTTAAAAAATACGAGACTTGGCCCTCAGATCTAATGTAGAACCAAGGCCCTGACTGACTCTACAAGGCTTTGCTCTACAAACCTTAGACCTTAGTCAAAATGTTTGGCTAACTGCTTAATTAATAAACTGCCTATGCTTAGCATCATTATTAATGCGACCTAACTTCATTAAAACCTTAGCTCACATAAGTGAATAATATCTGGATGACTGAGGTTTGCTCGGTATTTTTTGGTAAATTGTGTTTAAAATAATAAGTTTATGTTCAAGTTGATTATCGATAAAGTTGGTCATTGAAAACACGAACAAAATGACATTTTATAAAAATGAATCCTAGCTAGATCGCCCTAGATTTATCGCCCCCGAAACCCCCTGTATACTAAATTTCATGAAAATCGTTGGAGCTGTTTCAGAGATTCAGATTATATATATACATATATTCAAGAATTGCTCGTTTAAAGATATAAGATAAGATTATTCGTGTTTCGATATTGCACTGTGGTTCATATAAACACTAGGTGTACCTACTTGTTAGCCTCCAACAATCATTGCTCTGTTTATGATCTTTAACACCGGGCAATTGCATAACCGCATAATGCTTCGAGTTTCTGCCAGGGTCGCGATATTTGTTCGAAAGAGGTACCGTGACCCTGGCACATGAGCAACTGAAGGAGCACGGGTGGGTTTTAAAAGTCTGACTCGCCCTTCCGCTCTACCCTAGAGCGGGAGACGTCAATTGCTGATTTCCCACCCACAAAAAAAAAATGCTTTACGTAAGCTATACCTAAACGTATAGATAATAAAAGGCAGGTATTAGTAGATTATTAACCAAGGGGATAAAGCAGTGTCTTCTGTCGCGGGTGACGATTTAAATCGCGAGCGTAACGCAGGACTCGAGGTTTACTCCCGAGCGTAGCGAGGGCGTTAAAAACTTAAATCACGAGCGAAGCGAGGGATTTAAGACGAGTCCTGAGTGTAGCGAGGGATTTAAGTTCACCCATGACTAAGACAGCTTTATCACCGAGGAAAATACTCTACTTTTCGTACCATTTGCGAAAAAATTAACACAATAATAATATGAGATAAGCATTTATTAAAAATTATGACAATTAAAAGTAAAAGTTAACATTCGAAACATTGGTCCAATTAACGTTTATGTATTTGAAGAAAACAAAAACGCGGCAAATTCCTAGACTAATATTTTATTGTTGGAAAAGCGAAGGCATCAAGCTCATACGGCCTCGTCGGTTTTCGTAATTTTATTTAATAATCATAACTGCATAATAAATTCGTATTCCTTTTTCAAAAAGATGTATAATGACAAATAATTACTTTATATACAAACTCAATGGTGTAAACACAGATGTAGTTCAGTATAAATTTCGGTAAGTATTCGAAATTTAAATCACATTCTCCCCCTAGAGGATGAATGAAATTCAGTACAATTTTCTTTCCCTGTTTTTAACAGATTAAAAATGACTATTGTTATGTTAGCTTTTTGTGGCATAGAATGTCACTTTTTTGAGCAAGTGGTACGAAAATATATTAATGTATGAACGTAAACGACTAAAGGAGTATGTAATCTCGTAGCAGGAAGCGTTCTGTAGTTTCTGCCTCCTCTATGGGAAAAATGCGTGTGTTTTTATCTGTATGCATGTAGGTATGATCTACCTATAAGTCATTTTGTCTCAAAACATTATCCGTTACCTACAGACTTAAGTAATTTCTAAAACGGTCAGGCTGGTTCAGAATCTGACTTAACCGTTTATAGGACGGCTCATATAAAGTGGCTAGTAAACTGAACAGTCATTCCTAGGACCTTGAAGTGGACGGTCACTTCTTCGCTCTTCACTGTTTGCCGTCCTGACGGCTCATATAAAGTGACCAGTAAACTGAACAGTGAATACTGAAGAAGTGACCGTCCACTTCAAGGGCCTAGGTATCTTGAAATGACTGTCCAGTTTACTGGCCATTTTGTATGAGCCGTCCTATAAAGGGAACTGAACTAATAAACTACGGTGAAGGACCATCGTGAGGAAACCGGCATGTCATAGAAACAAAAATTAGAACACAATATGACATGACATCAAACCGCACTTGGCCCGTATGGTCGATTCACTCTCACCGAGAAAAGGCCTGTGTCTAAGCACAGGGAACATTATACGTTGATTACGGACTGAAAGACACGCAAATCTTTAAGCACATGTTGAAAGGGACACAAATAATTCACAGTACAGTCTGCAATAACAACGTACCTAACGCCAGGCGCGGTCCGAGAGGGGAGGTCCTAGGGGTCATGACCCCCCCCAAAGTCAGCCATGCTGTTGAGAATCTGAACGATTTGCCTGAAAAACCCAATAATACTCCTGACCTGAGAATCGAACCCGGGACCTCATGCTCATCAGTAGTGCTTTCGACTACTAGATCAACGAGTAGATGTACCTGCCTAAAAATATTCTTCAGTACTCATGGTGACCCCCCCCCCCCCCCCCCAAATCATAAGCTGCGTCCGCGCCTGCCTAACGCCTAATAACCTTGCATCGATTCCGATCGAAGGCCATCAATATAAACAGTCATACAGAAAACTAGAGTTAACAGGCAATTGAACTAATTTACCACTTGAGGACTCGTCGCATTCATCAAGCTTGGAACTTGGAAACTAAATAATAAATCATTGCCAATTGATGAAAAATACATTATCACTTACAGACAATAACTTTTCAGAATTTGCATCTTTAGACGTTCAAGTTAATCTAGGATTCCACCAATTAGTATCCGGAATAGGATGCAAAAGACGTCATTCTTAAACTTTTAGGCATAGGTCGACAAGGTAATTCCTATTTCTGTATTAAATGTTCAATTTTTGTTTTTGTTTGTTTTTTTTTTTTGTTTTTTTGTTTTACACATTTAACTGAGTGCATTATTTTTAGGTGATACAGAAAGGGTAGTTTAGGGTAGTTTTCATTAAAATATGAAATTATAATTCACTACACCTACACTTCTTTATCTATACACATCGCATCAAGACCTAATTAAAAAGTTTAACATTTCACTTTAAGAATTATAGAGACCTAATAAGAAATTTTAAGATTTCAATTTTGACCCATAAAATGATAAATTAAAACAGAGTTCTAATGTAATGAAACAGAAGTCTCTGTTTTAATAACAGTCGACGAAGATGGTCATGCAAAGTCATTTTATAAATCAAAGTTGAAATCTTAAAATTTCTAATTAGGTCCGTAGAATTTCAAAGGTGCGATATTATAAAACAAAGTCGGTTTCCGTTTCTGTACACTTAGATCTTTTAAACTACGCAACGGATTATTATGCGGTTTCTATCAATATACAGAGTGATTCAAGACGAAGATTTATTGTGTATTTTATAGGCGAAGCCTTGCAAAATGTCTGTGTAAATCGTCAAAAGATAAATCTATTTCTGTATGAATGATCAACATAAAACCTAACCTTTTCGAGTAAGCGTGGTACAAAAATGAGCTTGCTTCGCTCGATCTTATTCTACATTCTTTTGCTTCTCAAACTTTTCTGCATACATAGAAGGGCATTTAGTTTTGCCGCCTCGGCCCTCAACATCTTTAGTTTGCTATTGCTTTCGCTATCATCTCCTCAATCTCTTCCAGGGTAGCCAGTTAACATTATGCCATCTTTTTAGGGTTCCGTTGCCAAATGGCAAAAAACGGAACCCTTATAGATTCGTCATGTCTGTCTGTCTGTCCGTCCGTCCGTATGTCACAGCCACTTTTCTCCGAAACTATAAGAGCTACGCTGTTGAAACTTGGTAAGTAGATGTATTCTGTGTGTGAATCACATCAAGATTTTTACACTAAAATAGAAAAAAAAAATTTTGGGGTTCCCTATACTTAGAAATTAAACACAATTTTTTTTTTTCATCAAACCCATACGTGTGGGGTATCTATGTATAGGTCTTCAAAAATGGTATTGAGGTTTCTAATATCATTTTTTTTCTAAACTGAATAGTTTGCGCGAGAGTCGCTTCCAAAGTGGTAAAATGTGTGTGTCCCCCCCCCCCCCCCCCGTAACTTATAAAATAAGAGAATGATAAAACTCAAAAAAATATATGATGTACATAACCATGTAAACTTCCACCGAAAATTGGTTTGAACGAGATCCAGTAAGTAGTTTTTTTTTAATACATCATAAATCGTAAACCGCAATTTACCTTTCATTTAATCAACTCAAATATAAAAATTAAAAAAAAAAACATTTAATTTCATAAGCATAAACCTTATACATAAACCGAGGATACCTACAGGTTTGTACGGAACCCTCGGTGCGCGAGTCCGACTAGCACTTGGCCGGTTTTTAAGCTTTTGGTCGTAAGGGTTTTGCGGTTCGGTCATCTAGGTCAATGTCCGGTGAAGGTCAGGCTACGGAATGTTTTTCAAATACAAGCCAGATTTTGTCGCGTTCATGGTCACGATACAAATACAAAATGTATATTTCAGAACTTGAACAAGTATACAATAGTTTATGATTGGAGCCTCCTTTTAAGCATGAGAACGCCTGTGTTAGGAGACTCCGCACTTCCATGGCTTTGGCTATTTATGAAACTTACAAAACTAAACTTACTATTTTTTATTAATTTTTTGAGGTACACACATTAGATCCAGAAACAGGATAGGATCCTTATCGTACTTAAAGTGGAGGTAATCACCTACACTTTAATTACGATAAGAAGGATTAATTTAAGAACCTGTCCAAATGTATGGCAGAAATTTGTTAGAAAAAGACGACAAATGAAGGAATTTATATATTTTAAACTCCAATTTAGATCACAATAGCAAAGAGTTGAGTTTGAAGCATTGAGTCCATGTATTGATCGCTGTTTGTGCCGATAAGTGATGTGATAAGACTGATAACACGTAACCTCTTAGCTCAGAGCTCAGTCGGCAGCTGTGCCTTGCATTTGACAGACGTGGACGGAAGATTTTTCATATTTTCGCCAGTTCTTTTTACGTCAGACAACGTGAGTTTCGTAATGTTAAGTTCTATTTTTAGTTCGTCTTTTTGGCAAATTTCTAATTTTGTTTCCATGTCTAGTTTATTTCCAAAGTTTTAGTTAACTTTCATTAGAGACTCATTGTTATTTCCATTGCAGTTTTCTTTAGATTTGTTAATTTCATGCAACGAAATGTAATTCTTCCCAACTTTATCAGAGAATTAAGAAAATAATAAGTAAGTTAAATAAAGAAAACAATTTTCTTAGATTGCTTCAAATGGAACCCTATTGATACAATGTTTGTTTAATTAAGAAAAACTTGATCTCTGTCAGACTCATAATTATTCGGATCAACATATTCCTACCATGATTATATCTGATGGATAACTCGCAACTTTCAATCAATTATTTCTTACGTCTCTTCCTAGAAATACTTTCCCTTCTTTCTTTATTTGTAGATTATGGCCACAGTTTTTATCATAATTATCATCATCAACAACATACCTCTAAGAGTTTGACGAAAAAGGTCAAATTTTTTGTTACTTTGACCGAAAACATGATTAGAGCGGTAATTTTTTTAACCCATGGAAGGACGCTGTTCAAAACAACAGAAGTTTTACTGCTGTCAATATGTTGAGGGGCGTTTAGTGTCCCGCAAAGTGTTAACTTTGTCCTTGAAGGTTATACAGGCAGGCATATCGACGCGCAACCTATTAACTATGGATTCAGTACATGATTCTAAAACCCCGTGTTGAAATTTTCGTCATTCATTCATTAACAACAAAATCAGCTGATCCATACTTTTCGAACGCGTAGGCACCCTTTGCACTTTTTATTTTTGATAATTCACAACTAGCTGACCGTACAGACGTTATCCTGTTTCCTAGAACTCGATAGCAGCGCCACCTACCGAGTCCAATAGTGAATCTAAACCATCCAGGGTGCCATCCAAACGCATACAAAAAAATCATTCAAATCGGTCCAGTTATTTAGGAGGAGTTCAGTGACATACACACGTACAGTAGAATCCATACTAATATTATAAATGGGAAAGTGTGTGTGTCTGTTCGTCCGTCTTTCACGGCAAAACGAAGCGACGAATTGACGTGATTTTTTAGTGGAGATAGTTGAAGGGATGGAGAGTGACATATACTACTTTTTATTCCGCGACTTAGTCTGCGTCCGCGATAACCGAAATTTACGCGAACGAAGTCGCTGGCAAAAGCTAGTTATATATAAAGAAGAAAGATATAATTGACACGTACTTTATCTAGAATCATGTGCTGAAGTTATGGTTACGGTTTGCGATGATGCCATCCTGTATTGCCAATATTCAAACTACATTTATTTAAAAATATATCACGAACACATTAATAATGATCTTTTCTTTTGTTTCAGCCAGCGCAATAATGAAGATCGGTTTCCTTGGCGGTGGCAGGCTGGCGTTTGCCTTAGCAAATGGTTTTGTCTCAGCCGGTAAATATTACGTCAAACAATTCAGTAACTAAGTTATTTTATAGTGTGTTAACTACGACATAATGAGCTGTAAAAGATAATAATAGAACGGCTTTAGAGCCTTTGATGAAACCACGCACGTATTCTATGATGTTTGTAGTTTTGTCATCAACTATGTATATACTTATACAAAATCTATCAGATATTCTTTGTTCCGGCATAAAAAGGGCTCAAGTCATCAATAAAAAGATCACAAGATGGAGGACTTCCCCTATTCTTACTGCGACTTTTACTTTCCCTAATCAGCCCTAGTATACTAAACTACCTTGAGGAAGTCAAATCGCAATAACTCTACGTATCTAATATAGTTTATTTAGCTATGCAAATGAATGTTGATGACATGATGTCAGCTTTGGAAACATAAACAGACTTAAACCTTGTTTGGAAATAAAAAGAAAAGGAAAAAAAATACGTTGATTTGTCACAGTAACACGTGCATACATAAAGATAAGTTAACACTACAAAATAGATATATAATCACGAATACAGAAGAAAAATAGATAGTCGGCAGCTGCACGACAAGAAGACTCCAGAGCGATCTTGTCACAGTCAATGACGTGCTGCTCATAGATCTAATCGATCTCAGATGCAGCTCTGAGATCCTTATGCTCTATTATCTCTTTCAAGAGCAGTGTCCCTGCGAAATTACTTTAACTAGAAAGCGCTACTTGCGCTTTCTTGCTCTCTCTGTGTGAAACACTTTATTATACGTATCGACTGGCGAGTAATTTACAAGGATTGCTTTAGTACTTGTTTGGGCCAAGCATAGTAAATGCTATTGTTGGATTATAATCTCAGCCGAAAGACGTCAACTGCTGGACATTAGGGCTCCCCCAAGCACCACGACTTCGACCGGTTCTGTGCTTTTCACACCCAGCGGATTCCTGCAGCCTCCACCAGTTCATCGGTCCACCTTGTGGGAGGTCTTCCAACGCTACGTCTTCCAGTACGTGGTCGCCACTACAGAACCCACCTGTCATTTGTTCTGCGAGCAATGTGCCTCGTCCAGTGTCACTTAAGTTTGGCAATTCTTCGGGCAATGTCGGTTACCTTGGTTCTCTCTCTTCATTCAATCACGGTATGAAACTTCAAGCATAGCCCTCGCTATTACCCGTTGGATGACTTTCAGCCTTCTTTGAGCTCATTGTGAGCGATAACATCAGATGCGATAATTGCCTATAAGTACTTTAAATTATTTTTTCACTTTTTAACAAGCCTGAAATTCTCTAAGTTTCGATCACTAAATTCACTGTTGTGTCTACTTCGCATCATTTTAATTAAATGGGCATTGACATTACTTTAGAAACACATACATAACACTTGATTACGCTGCTGTAGGTATATTTTCAGTCTCATATGGTTTTTATCCTTTATCTGTGTTGACTCTTAAATTATAACGATATTTCACAACATTTTAACGAAAATGTGACGCAACGTTGTCTATTTTAGTGGCGAGATAATTATTTTAATTAGAAAATTAAGTTGTATAGTTTACTAGCTTTTGCCCGCGGCTTCGCCCGCGTGTATGTCGGAAATTATCGCAAGAGGACGTACTACCGCGGTAAGAATGTATGAATCCATGTTATACATACATAAAATTACGCCTCTTTCCCATGGGGGTAGGCAGAAACTACGGAACGCCACCTGCTACGATCCTTACATATCATGTGTGTTTTTTTTTTTTTTTCAAAAGGAAAGGGCTTTGTCGCACATGCGATTATGCCGCCCTGGTTGGTTTAACATATTTATACTTATATCTATTTAACATAATCTTTTCATCGCTAGTTTGTAAAGCACTCTAGCTGCATCAGAAAGTGGCACAGCTAGAACACTATTACAGTAACCTATCTCTCTAATCCTAAAATCTAAGCTATTTCTAAATTCTTCATTGCGGACGCACTCGATTAATATGTGATAAACATCATCCACGGAATTAATACAAAAGTCACAATTAGTCGTCGTTGATTTTGCCATTAGATATAAGAACTTATTACACGGAATGTGTCCAGAGCGAAGTCTTAGTGCGACAACAGTATCACATCTATTCAACAGCTGATTATCTATCCACGGTGAGCTCAAGGGATGTGGTTGGATCGTTTTGTACCAGATTCCTTTTTCTAGTGATCTTTTATTGAAGTACTCTTTCCAAAGCGAATAACAATCCTGTTTGATATTAGGTATAAAGTTACTGAAGTAAGGAGAAAAGCTAAGAGGAATTCCATCACTTATGGCTTGTTTGGCTAGTGAATCAACAACATCGTTGCCTCTTATTCCGATGTGTGATGGAATCCATTGGAGAACTATGTTTTTCCCATCAGCTTGTAGTTTCAAATATATCATGTGTGTTTGATGTACATACTTAAAATAAAACTAATAGTATTCAGAGTAAGAAGACTGCGACATAGGGCTGGATTAAATTGAATATAAGTCTTACTGGTTTTTCTTAACGCTCCTATTCTACCTATACAGACACTCAATTATTTACCAGACACCAAATTAAACATAGTTATAAGAATAGTACTTTTGCCAGTGGCTTCGCCCGTATAGCTTTCGGAAAATATCACTCGGAAACCTAGGTACTACCAGGATAAAGTATCCTATGTATGTACATGGTAAGTATCCAGGATAACCAAAAATCCAAATCCATCCAAAAATCTAAACATCTAAGCAATATTTCGCGGTTATTTTGAGTACTTCGAACACACATGATATTCGCATTTACTATGAAGCCAAAGTAATATGAATTACAATATTACAATCCTATTAATCCTGCACTACCGCTACCAACCGGGACGGCCGGACGCGGGAAGGCCCGCTAGCCGCTCTGCGGCGATTTTATTATAATCTCTGATATCTTCTAAAATATTAATTTTAATGATATGCTGTAAAGGGCAATTTCGATCTACATGAAATGCACAATTTATTTAAGGTACTTAATTGCATAAGGATTAATGCTGTATTGCTTAAAATCGCATTCATAAATAAGCCATTATTTCTCGTAAAAAGTAAAGGATAAAAATGGTTATTATGGGTTATCCCTAAGAGTTAGACATATACCATCGCGGACTTTTTTGTAGAAGTTTGTAAGGTGTACAATACTGTAGTACATTATTTTGATCTATTTCGTAGGGTTCAGCCAGCGTTCGCAATGTAAGCGCAAAAAAATGAGTTTATTTGTGACATCACATTAGAAACCTCTGAAATTATCAGTGTTTCTTTACTATATTATGCATGGTATATATATATAAACCTTCCTGTTGAATCATTCTATCTATTAAAAAAACCCGCATCAAAATCCGTTGCGTAGTTTTAAAGATATAAGCATACATAGGGACAGACAGACAGCGAAGTGACTTTATTTTATAATATGTAATGATGATTAAAAGAACCTAGTTACCTACTTGTGTGAATGGAATATTTTACGAACGTTCTTGAACTTAATGATAACATTATTATAGAGAAGGCTGCTAAACATTATCTACTCCCATATCTACACATCTTTTGGAGACAAAGTATCTAAGGAAATGAGAACACATAAGCAAATAGTAGAGAATGAGCAGCAGTGTTCTCTATGCATTATACTAGCTTACTGCGATTGCCAACCCGCCTGCCAAGCTTCATTATGGCAAACCTCCCAAATTGGGGGAGGCCTATGTCCAGCTGTGGACGTCTTTCGTTTCAAATGATGATGATGGAGCAAATAGAATGGATGAAATAAATGACTTAATATTAGGTTACTCAATTCTTTATTGCATTCAATATGTTACATAGATGGTAAAAAATAAAAATGGTACAAGCAAAGTACCAAGCAATAAGTTACGGAGCAAATTAGAAAAGACAAAGGTAGCCTAGTATGAGGATAGACTACTCTTCGGGTTAAACCGATTATGACTGAAAGATATAACGAAAGGGGCAGAGGAAGATAAAGGGATCTTAAACATAAACAAAATGGTTTGGGACGCATAACTCTTAACCAAAACCTACCTACATGTTTTAATCTTATATCTTTAAACGAGCAATTCTTGTATATATGTATATATATATATATAATCTGAATCTCGGAAACGGCTCCATCGATTTTCATGAAATTTAGTATACAGGGGGTTTCGAGGGCGATAAATCGATCTAGCTAGGATTCATTTTTATAAAATGTCCTTTTATTCGTGTTTTCAATGACCAACTTTATCGATAATCAACTTGAAGATAAACTTATTATTTTAAACACAATTTACCAAAACATACCGAGCAAAGCTCGGTCATCCAGATATTGAGTATAAAGAGAGTACCTAGGTAAAATCATATGATGTTATAAGTAATGACAAATATAATGTTAACCTTTTCGCAGGTTTGGCAAAACCCGATGAAATCACAGCGAGTGTTCACCCAGCTGATATCGTCAGTGCTGAGGCATTTAAGGTAAATCTAATTATTAATAAATAATTTAAGCTATTATTTTGGTAAAATATAGGTTTTATAATAATTTAACTGTAGCCAGGAGAGTCATATAATATGTAAGTCTTTTTCCTGTCAATTAAACCTAAGGTATGGGTGGATTGATCAATGCATCATGCAACCTATACAAAATATTTAATACATATTTTGCCTGTAACAATTATTGTTCACGAAACAGGGAAAATAAACAAAAGTTTTTCAAAATAAAAATACCAGATTTCAAATAATTCCATTGATGTCACTCAATAAGGATAATTTTAGAGAGGTAGCAATCTAATTTTCAGTTCCCTCATTGAAGAACCACTACTTACTTCATCATAATTTCAGCCGTAAAACGGCCACTGGTGCCTCCCCAGGGGGACTTTGCAGAATGGTGGTAAAATGCACAGAGAATGCTGCTGCCCATTCTCTATTAAGTCCCTTAGTCGCGTTTTACGACACCCACGGGAAAAAAATGGGATGGTGCTTTTATTTACGTTCGGCACCACACGGACTAATTACTTACATTAAAACCTAAGAGTATTTCTAGGTTAATAATAATATGTGAATTGCTGTATAAGCTGTTAAATTGGTCTCTATGAATAATTGCTGTATAAGCTGTTAAATTGGTCTCTATGAATAATTGCTGTATAAGCTGTTAAATTGGTCTCTATGAATAATTGCTGTATAAGCTGTTAAATTGGTCTCTATGAATAATTGCTGTATAAGCTGTTAAATTGGTCTCTATGAATAATTGCTGTATAAGCTGTTAAATTGCTCCTATGAATAGAAAGATAGTGCTATCGTTACTAATAATCATATAATTATGTACTTTAGCACTTAATAGAGTACTCAGTGTGGATTGTTATATAGGAAGAAGTCCTATAAATGAACAACGTAATTAATAGACCAATAATATACTAGCACATAGAGGACACATAACATAAGATCACGCCTTGTTTCCTCAAAAATCTGGGCAGAGGTGTACCTATAGTACACCCACCTTTCGCCAGAAGTTCCATGGAATAGGGGGCGAGCCTATTGCCATCAAGTATCAACAGGGCACAAATCGAGACTCCGGGCCGCTAATGAATTTTTCCAGACGATAAAACTCAATAAGACTTTGCCCCACCTGAGAATCGAAACTAGGACCTAATGTCCAACAATAGCACTTGCAACCACTAAACTGACGAGGCAAACGACACACACACAGAGACACAGAAGAAAAATGATAAATTTGTACCCCTTAGGATAAGAGAAAGTGGTTTTATTCAGATGATTGCAAGATTTAACCAATACATACTATCTAACAAGGCAGGTTAAATAAAAGCTTATAATAAACAGTCACGTTATAATGGTTCTTTTTCACAATTGGAATCAATTCAAGCTGGATTCTGATAACGCTTGAAAGACTGGCCTATAATTGATGATGATATCGATTTGTCAAGTATAAAGCTACCTCTTGCCCTTCGAATTCCTCATTATACAACAACAGATGGCGCCATATATATACATTCGTTCGTATCTACAACCGATCTTAGAAGGCCGCTAAGAGTCCATAAGAGACAACCCGTAGCATTCTGCCTAGCTAGAGCATGCAGTCAAGAAGATTCTGACGGATCATTTAGACAATATCTGGATGACCGAGCTTTGCTCGGTATTTTTTGGTAAATTATGTTTAAAATAATAAGTTTATGTTCAAGTTGATTATCGATAAAGTTGGTCATTGAAAACACGAATAAAACGACATTTTATAAAAATGAATCCTAGCTAGATCGATTTATCGCCCCAGAAACCCCCTGTATACTAAATTTCATAAAAATCGTTGGAGCCGTTTCCGAGATTCAGATTATACAAGAATTGCTCGTTTAAAGATATAAGATACAATCTAAATGATACACAACACATTATGAACAAATTCAAGTTTAAATCGAAACTCCATTGAGCCATTACACTTAACCTTCCCAAGTAGCACAAAAGTGCTGAATAACAGCATTTTAACAGTGCACAGTGAATGCATTAGTTGCTGAATAATAGCGTAGACAGCGCATCCTCAGAGGATATAACTCTAATTTGGGCACAAATTATTCAGCACATCGCTGTATAAGAAATCCAATTGACAAATAATTGCATTATAACAACATTATATCAGCATTTATGAGTGTAACAGTCACCTCAAGAGCTGAATATTGCCTGATTAACGAGGCACGTGTTACCTATAATGCAGCAAGAAGGACAAATGTGAACATTTATACAGTTGAAATTACACACTGACGGAAATTGTGGAATGTAATAACTTAATATTATTTTTTTTTCCATTATTATGTACTGTCAGTTTGTAAAACATGAAGTGTAGCGTTGTGTGCAAGATCTCGTGCCATTTGGAGAATTAAGTATATCAAATTTAAGGTAAGTAAAACTTTAATTTCTTCCTATATTGGAAATCTTATTGGGGAAGTAACTTTACTGTCAAATACCATATATATTTAGTTCAAAATTTTCACGCGCCCTCGAAATACCACTAAATACTAAAGTTAAACTAACAAAAATGGGCTGATGATAAAATAAATATTTTTGTTTTAGTACAAAAAAAAAGGATATAAAACTGTTTTCTAACAAAAAATTCCTAAATAATTTGTAATCCAAATGAATTACAATTGATATCATATAAAATAAACCAAAATGAAAAGATAAAATATTACAATAATACACAGTAGTGCAGAGAATATGGCGGATGGCAGGTGAACAGTTTTAATGTTAATGTAATGCTAAGGTCTGTACGGGTGTTCACATGTGGCCTGTAATTCAGCCAAGAGTAAAATAGTTTAGCACTTGTGAAATACAAATCAGACATGGATCGATTAGGAGAGTAGTAGTAGGTCACATTTGCGTCAGTTACCTAGATAAGTACCTTTATGGATCCAAGCTTTTAGGGTTCCGCCGTGGTTCTTTTAAAGCCATTTTGTTCCCTTTTTTAGTTGTTATTCGACGATAAGTACTTAATTAAAATTGTAATTTAAGTACCTGAGATTATAATTTAATTATATGTATAATACATAAGTTATTGATTTATTCAATATGCGACAAAATACCTATAAATTAGTCGGTGCCTATCTAAAGATAATGTATTTTTCTGGCCTAATAATTTAATTACTTCCACATGAAATAGCATTATGTTAAGTTAAGTTTAGGTATTTAATATGTTATTGTATCTTTTGTTTTTTTTCCTCAAAAACTGTATAGATAATGTTGTCATTAAGAAACTGATACTTCTATTATAATAAGTATATTTTTCTTGTTTTTACAGAACGAGACATTCAAAATAGTTCAGACTATAGAGAGAGGTGTTGTCGATCTAACATTCGTTCCTGCACAGTGGAAAACTAAGGAAATTCTATGGTGGCCACCGAGAAGTACTTTTGTACTCCTTGAAATTATAAAAAGCTGAAAATTCAAGGCCTGGACCAGGGTGGTACACCCTAAAATGTACTTTAAAAAGGGAACATTAAATAAACATAAAGAAAATTACGTTGTTTTTTTTTAGATGCTAGCTGTACCGGTATTTCCTAACTGACTACCTCTGAGAAAAATTGTCGAAATCTGGAATCTTAAAAAGTCTCGAAAGGTATTAATTTATTACTTTAAAAAAATCTTGGATTTCTCTTAATAAATTTTCTTTATTTTTAGGTAAGTACCAGAAACATATAAAACAACAATATTAATTTTGTCGCAAACATATTAGTCCCGAAAATGGGTAGGTTATAAGAAGATTTTTGTAGCATGGCATTTTTGTACCTACTCAGCCTAATGTCATCAAACACACTGACCTCTATTTATAAAGGCTTTTTTGTATTGTTTTGTTCATATGTGCTTTAATTTAAATCCGACGTAAATTTGAAATTTTATTTTATTTCAACTATGTGACGTATATTTTTATTTTGTTAGTGACATTTTATTCTTTTCTGCTGCAGCATTGTTACTTTTATCTTAATTTTTGTAATATGTGTTATGTGTGAAATAAATTAATTTCATTTTATTTATTTATTTATTAATAAATATAACATACGGAACCCGTCGCGTCCAATATTCCATTCGCGCATGCCGACACTTGGATACATGCTGTTATTCGAGTGTATGGTAAACACCTGACTAATAGGGGAAAAGTGAATCTGTATGCAGCATAAAGCATTAAATAACTTCACAAAGTAACTGATTATGTTATAGTGGGTGATATGTTCTCTCTTAAAATGCAACGGTTGTATAGTACACGTGTGGGCTATTATTCAGAAAACTTACAGCTAATAGGGTACTGCAGTACTAAGCGCTCAATAACAGTGACTTTGTGGCGTGTTTGTGGTCCTTAATAGAATTACTGTACAGAAAAAAGCATTATAGTTGGCCACGTTTTTTTCGAAACAGCTGTTGCAGCACAGGTGAATACTAATAAGTCTTTCTAAATGCTTAGATTACCGCTGTGGGCCTTAAGTGACCATTTATAATGCAGTTCTGTGCTACTTGGGTTGTCTTTGTAGTTATTGTCATGTAGATAAGGAATTACGTATATTCTGTGACGATGTAAAATACCTAATGTATGATCTACGAAGAAGATAATTTCATGCGAATTCAGCACAATATTGTATAACTTTTTACGATGCTAATGCCATTAAACATGGTAATTGGTAGAATATTTTATCGTCAGATGGTCAAGTTACTTAATAATACTTACTATGCTTCTTTAGTTATATATAACCATTCGATATATGGCGCTGTTTCTCTGAATTTTGGATAGGTCAGTAAATCTCCTCTAGTTTAATTCATTTCACATTCCTTTATATTAGATCGACTCATTCGAAAGTATGGACTGACCACTTTTATGAAGTTCTAGTCATATTATCGTCATCTTCCTACCCTTGTCCTATTTTACATGGGGTTACTGTTAAAACGAGTAAATTAAGGCTATGAAAGGACAGATTTAAAAAGAATGAAAAAATATCAGTTTAATTCCAAAACTAATCCTTAATTTTTCACCATCCCCAGAAACTCGGAGCGACAGCAGTGTTCGAGAATAAATCGGTGGTGGAGCGGTCATCAGTGGTGATAGTGTCAGTGAAGCCTGATGTGGTGATGCCAGTCCTGAAGGAGGTCAAGGACCTGCAGGCTTCGAAGAACAAGCTGTTCATATCTGTTGCTATGGGAGTTACTACTAGTGCTATTGAGAAGGTAACGTTTTAACTTTTCGTATTCATCATGATCTTTAATAAGTTTTGTTGTTCCAATATATCGTCTCTTTCACGGCGTTATCGATGGCAGCGCAGAGGTCCTGTCACTATCGTAAAATTATAATGATTTATGAAGCTTTATGGACGTAAGCTGAGTGCATTTTGTGTGTGCATAATGTTGATCAATAAATTTTGGAATTTATCTGTTACCTGTAAGAGCACCATACAATGGTATCTTACGAATTCTTCCAAAAAGGATTATCAGTGATGGATCCAGCGGGGTAAGTGCCGCCTCTGTGACTGGCTTGAGTCACGTATTTTATCACGGATTATTTCACAAACTGTGATAAAAATGTCACCCTGCAGGAGGATCTTCTGTGACCAATCTTAAAGGGTACTTGACATTATTTCTAATTACACCTTTTAGCAATCTTTACACTCCTAAGTGCGTGACAACTGACAACCGAATGAAGTCATTGAGGAATCTGCCAAAACAAATTCGTGGAGACTTAAAATGTTCTGCTTTTTTAACTGTTCACTTTGCTATAACCTACCGTCAGGCCCATGAGGGCAGGTTTTGACCCAGTCAAGCGTCTACCAAACGACACTCCTGGATCTAATACTGACACCTGTCGAAGAGAGCAACTGCCATCTTATCTCTTCACCACCCCTAGTTGACTCGTAGAGAATGCATTATGTCGGCTTTGAACCTTATTGGTGCTGATTCTGTTGTACACGAACTAAACTAACTAAACTATCTCTAAAATTCCTTACTTTTGCCTATGAGAATTGTAACGCTATTCTGCAAGGAAAAATCTCTAAATTTAAAAATTATTTTGACACCACTAAAATCGAATTTGACAATCGCGACTCAGCGTGGTATTTTTTTTCTTTTGGTTTCGCAACGTTGTACTTGTGTCTGAATTGCGTAGAATGAATTTTTTGAGAGACGAAGTCGCGTGCTGGGGAGGCAGCCTCGACGTGTTTTATGTGGAATTTTTCACTCTTGTTTGAAAAATATAAAAAAAATATTACCCACGTGTTGAGATTTAAATGGGCACACTAAGGGGGTCGAAAATTTCATTATTTTTGCGATAGGACACCCCATTTTCAAGATACAAGCAAAAAGAAAATAAAAAATACAGAACTGTTTTTGCACGTGAAGGCGAGGCGTTGTTGAGAATTTTAGTTCATGACCACTAGTTTTATTCCACACCTTTTTAATCGCGATTAAAATTAGTCACATTTAGTTAAAATAAATTATTATAGTCAAAATTTTTAGTGAAAACTGGCAAACTCAGAATAGCAAAATTGACATTTTCACTAAACTAATAACTCAGTGCAATCTTATTAGTGCTGTCAAACTAAAATATATTAAGTTGTGTCACTTTAGTCTATTTCAGAATAGGAAATCGTCGTTTGACAGGAATAAACTAAATTTTAGTGATTTTTAGTTTAGTTTAGAGAATTTTGTGACAACAGAATCGGCACCATTGTGTGCGAATCTATACTAATATTATAAAGCTGAAGAGTTTATTTGTTTGTTTGTTTGGTTAAACGCGCTAATCTCAGGAAGTAGTTTCTGAGATTAGCGCGTTCAACCAGACGAATTGAATTGGTCTGAATTGAAAAAATCTTTCTATATTGGGTAGCCCATTTATCGAGAAAGTTTATAGGCTATATAGCATTACGCTATGGTTAAAAGAAGCGGAGCAGCAAACGAAAAATGGATGAAAACTGGCAGGCAATTCGATGCGACGGGAAGGGAAGCGAAAATTTAACGCGGACGAAGTCGCGGGCAGAAGCTAGTAGTTTGAATAAAAAAAAAACGACAAATTCAGACTGTGAATTATATCATTAATAGAATACTAGCCAAACTTTAACTTTTTCGTCTTAATCTTGCCAAGATAAACTTATTAAATTGATCCTGATGAGTCTGCCGACTGACAGTGTTCATCTGTAGGTAAAGTAACTATGGTTTGATGGATTTACTAATAGAGCTGACAGAAACACGTGTAGTTAACGTGCATAAATAATTTATCCTCCTTAACTTACCTGTGGGTAATTCAGTTTTGTATTAGCTATTTAATTATATAGGTACCTTACCTACTGCTTGTTTTTTTATGATTTTGATCGGGGCACCGCTTTTTCCCCAAAGAGTTGTACGGAGGTGTACCAATAGTATACGGACATTTCACCAGTCATGTTTAAGAGTAAGGTATTAGGGGGCGAGGCAATTGCCATCTGAACTCAAATCTGAACTCCGGGCTGCTACTGGAGAAATTTCACATAGAAAAAAGCCAAAATACACTTTGCCTGACCTGGGAATCGAACCCAGGATCTCATGCTCAGCAGCAGCACTTACACACACTAGACCAACGAGGCAGTCAGCAATAAGCAGTCGCTAAGTTTTAGTTCCATACTCTCTATAATATAAGTTGAAGATTTAGCCATACTAAAAGATGATTGAGTGAGTGAATCTGGCCTGACCCTGAAACGGCCAAACCACATATTTTGACTAAGGTAGTTTGTGAAGATAAGGCTTGTAGAGTTAGAAAACTTGGCTATAATGCGATCTGATAACTTTTGGCAGTGCGAGCCATATGTTCTCATCTTGGCAACATTTACATCAAAATGTTTTTGATGGGATTGTTATATGATCTCTGATTTATCGCAAATACCGTGAGGAAACCGGCACATCTTAGAACCAAAAATTCTAAGACATGTGAAATTCACCAACCCGCACTGGGCCCGCGTGGTGGGTTATTGCTCCTTACAGAGAGGAGACCTGTGCCTCAGCAATTACAACATTATAGGCTAATTATGATTATGGAAAACATTGTTTGTTGTAAATATGTTTTACATAATTTTTATTGTTCACGCCATACCATGGAAGAGCAAGCATGTATTAAATTCTATTTTTTTATATTTTTAATAATTATTATTTTTATTATTATTCTTTGATTGTATAGATTATTATTATTCTTTGATTGTATAGATTATTAATTGCTCCACAAACGGGTGAAGACACTGACTCCTGTAACACAGGTACCTACCACCTAGCTCAGGAGTCAGGGTTTCATTTGATGTTGTCAAACCTTTTTATATCAATAAAGCATTTTTATTATTATATTATTATTTATTGTCTTTTCAATAATATAATAGTTGTCAGGTTCCTTATCAAAGAGTATAAATAAGGTTATTTAATATTATTGTAATCTTAGTTTGAAAAGTGTTTATAGTTGACAATATTGATTACCGAAACACTTAAAATAATCGATACTCTTTAGAACATGCATTACGAACGACAATGCTAATCATTAGAAGTCATTAAAGTTAAAACAATTTCAATCAGTTGTTATTATAGGTAAATGTCATTAATGTTAACTAAATACCTACTTAAGTACTTATATTTATGGCTTTTATGTAGGATTCCAGCGGAGCAGCTAGTCCAAAAGGCCTCTTTAAAAATTGGTTGGATGATTATTTATCTTTACGTATCGAAACGCCTACGTGCCTCGGAAAGCACGGGTTCTGGCTATCGTTCGTGTATCTTTGACAGTCCCCGAAAGGCCCGAAAGTCTGACAACCAATCTTACCAATGTGTATAGTTTTACCTAGTCAGTTGTCGACATCAGATAGACAGTTACTCCATGTACAGACGCCAACACATCAAGCTACTACAATCTGTCAGATTTCTTTGATAGATTTTCGACTTTATCTCTAGAGCATTAGGTTCAAGGTTCATTGGGAAGAATTGACAGTTTCGGGTAGCTTGACCTGGTGGCGTCTGTACAATACTTAATAATATTTTCTTCAGCTACATCGAGTTAAACTGGACGCCGCGCCGGCTCTAAAAATAGCTGGGAAAATATCCATATGAATCAGCCGAATTTGAAAAATCATTTCGCATTTCATAGCCCAATTTTTTAGGAAGGTTATAGACTATTTAACATGATGCTACTGCTTTTGAGATGCGGCTTAGGGAATTTCGTAATTTTTTAAATTTCTTGATGATTTGCACTAACCGAACAGCTGACGCCTAGGTATGTTTTGGGTTTATTTGCAGACTTTAATAAACTTGGAATGGATTTGTTCTTATCTCTGTTGCTTAACATCTTAAAATAATCTTATCTTTTAATTCCTATTTATAGTACACAAGATTGTGTTTCATTATCAAATAACTGTGGAGTGTGGACCATCAGAGTCAAAGGTGCGTCATTCGTCACGTCACAGTTATGACGTGGTATAATAATAATGAATCACATTTATATACATATATAAAAATCAATGCCACTTTTCGTTGTAACTGAACTCCACCTAAACGGCTGGACCGATTTGAATGAATTTTTTTGTATGCGTTTGGGTGGCACCTTGGATGGCTTAGATTCACTATTGGACCCGGTAGGTGGCGCTGATATGGAGTTCTAGGAAACAGGACGTCTGTATGGTCAGCTAGTAGTTTATACTACTGCTTGCTTTTCTTTTTTTTATTTTCTTTGTTTTTTCTGTTCTATCTATCTATCTCTATCTATTCTTTTCTATCCTATTTTGAATCAATTGAACTTACAGGGTTATATTAATGAATTTATTGATTACTAGCTTTTGCTAGCGGCTTCGCCCGCGTGGAGGTCGGAAATTATCCCGCGGGAACATACTACCGGGATAAAAAGTAGCCTAGGTCCTTTCTCAGGCTCTAAACTATCTGTGTACCAAATTTCATTTAAATCGGTTCAGTAGTTTTAGCAGGAAAGCGAGACAGAAAGACAGACCGACAGATAGACAGAGTTACTTTTGCATTTATAATATTACTGTGGAAGTGTGGATTAGTGTGGATAATTCTGTACATTCTGTTATTTGTGGATCTTTAACAGTCGTTACAGGCCGTCAGAAGCCCGAAACTCTGTCAACCAATCTTACCAAAGGGTATCGTATTACCCAGTACCTGGGTGGTGCACGTCAGATAGTCAGTCGCTCCATGTATAATACTTGTATTCAGCTGCATCTAGTTAGACTGGTGACCGATCCCAACATAGTTGGGAAAAGGCTAGGCAGGTTATGATATTGTTGTACGACAGATTTCTTCGTTCATCGAGTTGGTTCAGCAAGTGAAGTTTTTCGTTATTACGATATGTCTTGGTACGACTAGTTATCAGACTTTCGGGCGTCTGATGAACCGTAACAACTGCCAAACAAACACGAATGGCAACCGGGACCAACGCTGCTCGTCGCGCCGCCGCCGCAGCGCCCCGTGCCGGTCGCGCCAGTATGAAAGGTAGCGATAAATCGCAGAATCGCCTCCGCGACAAGTCGCGCCTGTTTGTACGAGCCTTAATGGCCTCATAATGACTCACTCTCTTTCCTTCATTCCAGGTGCTACCGTCAGAAGCCCGCGTGATCCGAGTAATGCCGAACACGCCAGCACTCGTCCAGCACGGAGCTGCAGCCTTCAGTCGGGGCACCCGCGCCACCGCTGACGATGCCAAGTTGACGTCACAGCTGTTCCAGGCTGTGGGGACCTGTGATGAGGTGCCGGAGTATCAGATGGATGCTGTCACCGCGTTGAGTGGCAGTGGACCGGCTTATGTGAGTATGATGAGAAGTTGATGGTGAAGATTTCTGTGTATTATTGGCACAAGGCTAGACTAAATGTATTCTGTGTGGTGCCGACGTAAAGAATAGCACCATCTCATTTCTTCCCGTGGATGTCTGGAGAAGAGAATGGGCAGCGGCGTTCTCTATGCATTTTACTAACATACTGCCATCGCCAACCCGCCTACCAAGCGTGGCGATTGTGGGAAATCCCCTCAAACTGGGGGAGGCCTATGTCCAGCAGTTGACGTCTTTTGGCATAAAATGATATGATATATCTAAATGATAATGATGATGATGAAGTAGGTTTAAGTATCCTACTATATATAAATGAAACTTTGTATGTTATTGTGCAAAATAGACTTTTTAAATAATAAATACATAAATAATTTATTCCTTTCACAAAAGTACTTTTAAAACTTACATATAGATGCTTTGAACAATATTTATGTACTTACACTAAGTTTAAGCATCTGGAGCCGAACTAGGCTACTAATAGACTGCCTGGATTAGTAAGAAATTTGACACACAGTAGCCTTTATTAACACATGGCATCATTTTAACCCTGTAGTACGTCCCTTTTGGGTAATTTTCGCCATCCACGCAGGCGAAGCCGCTGGCATACGCCAGTAAATACTAAGTATTTACTAGCGTATGCCAGCGGCTTGTATTGTATTTTGTATTTCAAGAATGTCTTGGACAAAACCTACGATGAACCGGCTGAAGAACAATCGGAGCCTTGCGAATATTTAAAAGAAGTAGGCATTAGAATTTAAAGTTTTAGTTAAGTACACTACTAATAAAATTTAAAATAATATCATGAGAGTTTTATTTTTAGGGTTCCGTTGCCAAATGGCAAAAAACGGAACCCTTATAGATTCGTCATGTCTGTCTGTCTGTCCGTCTGTCCGTCTGTCTGTCTGTCTGTCCGTATGGCACAGCCACTTTTCTCCGAAACTATAATAATAATAATAATAACGACGACCAATCTCAACCCAACGACTATCGGATCAGGTGCGGGTCATCCAGCGTAACCATATGTTGGATGACACTGTACTTGATCGCCTTCGAAATGAAATGCAGAGTAGCCATGTCATCGCACCCCCGTTGCAGACTGCTGTGGTCCCACCACAGTACTTGACAAGTCAAGCTGAAGAGGGGAATGATGACAGGGCTACAAACGTAAGTACCCAGTGCAATGAGGAATTGAGGAGTGCTTTGGAGGATGCGATTCGAGAATATCGGTCCATATCACCCGAACTTAGACCACGCTTACCTCGTTTGCCCATGCATAACAATAATAGGGCGCTGGTGGCGGCTCTGGATTCGCAGTTATCAAACTATTTTGATGACTGCGAAGACCTCACTGATACTCATGCAATTCTGTACTGCGCGGCTGTAGCGGCATGTCGTGTAGCTCACGTCAAATTTGCTAGTGACTCTAGAGCTACACGACCAAAACCAGCCGTACCAGCCTGGCAGTGCAGAGTTGAGCGACGTATTAGTGGGGCCAGAGCGCTCATCGGCAAACTAATCTGCTTCAGGGAGGGCAACACTCGTCCTAGAGTGATGCGCTTTGTGAGACGGGCGTTCTCAGGGACTGATACCAGCCCTCAGGATTTTATGTCCCGTGTCACAGAGCGCATAGACTTCCTGAAGCAGAAAGTTTATGCATGGGCAAGCCGTATTCGTAGGTATAAGCGGCGAGTGGACCGATACACTCAGAATCGCGCCTTCCAGAGTGATGAAAGGTGGGTTTATAGGGCTTGGGAGCGACCGATCCAAGGTGTGGCTGACACGCATCTGCCGGATAATGATGCCATGTGTTCTTTTTGGCGCAGTATCTGGTCGGTGCCTGTGAGTCACACCGAAGGTGATTGGGCTAGAGAAGTCGAGCGAGCCTGCGATCCTATACCAGAAATGGGGGCTATTACTATCTGCCCCCAGGATGTTGCTCGTGCAGTTCGTCCGTTGCCCAACTGGAAGTCTCCAGGGCCGGACGGGCTGCACAACTTCTGGATAAAATGGTTTGTAGGATCGCACGCTCGCTTGGCGACTCAGTACCAGACTGCTTTGGAGTCTGGTTCGCTACCCCAGTTTCTTACAACAGGAGTTACCCACCTGCTCCATAAATCAGGTAGCACCGCGGAACCCAAAAATTATAGGCCGATCACGTGTTTACCGACGGTCTATAAAGTTCTTACATCCATTTTGAGAACTAAAATTTACAATCATATAGACACTAACTCCATCATGTCTGTCTCTCAAAATGGATGTAGGAACGGGTCCCGCGGTACTAAGGAGCTGCTCCTCATTGATATGGCCATTAGCCAACAGGTTCGTCGTTCCCGAAAGGATCTGTCGACATGTTGGATAGATTACAAGAAGGCCTATGACTCGGTGCCACATACATGGCTCATGAGGGTGCTGGAGTTGTATAAAATTGATGCAACTCTGCGCACCTTCCTGATTTCATGTATGGGGCAGTGGAGAACGGTCCTTCGCTATCCAGGATGTCGAAATATCCAAAGGAACAGCGAACCGATAAGGATCGAGCGAGGCATATTTCAGGGTGATAGTTTGAGTCCACTTTGGTTCTGCTTAGCCCTGAATCCTCTGAGCACACTGCTTGAGGATTCAGGTATAGGCTATCGGTTGAGGAGAGGTGGTCAGGTTATATCTCACCTCCTTTACATGGATGACCTTAAACTCTTTGCCCCCAACAATTTTCAACTAATGGAGTTACTGAAAGTAACTGAAACCTTCAGTAGGGCCATCAGGATGGAATTTGGTGTGGACAAATGTGCGGTCATGCATGTAAAGCGAGGGGAGATTGTGGAATCCGCGGGAACCCAACTCTCGGATTCCATAAACCTCCGAGCCCTCTCCGCATCCGAAACCTATAAGTATTTGGGTATGTCGGAAGCGTTGGGCATCAATGTTACTGACATGAAGCAATCGTTGAGGGAGCGCTTCTTTGGCCGCCTGAAGAAAGTACTTAATAGTCTTTTATCAGGCGGAAACAAGGTGCGCGCCTTCAACGGTTGGGTCATGCCGGTTTTGATGTACTCTTTCGGCATACTCAAATGGACTCAAACCGAACTCGACGCCCTGGATAGGAGGGTCCGTACGCTGCTGACTGCATATCGAATGCATCACCCACGGTCATCGGTAATGAGGCTGTATATCCCGCGAAAGTGTGGAGGTCGAGGCTTTTTAAACGCTAAGACTCTCCACAATCGCGAGATATGCAGTCTCAGGGAATATTTCCTAGAAACCGACGTGGGGATGCATCGAGATGTGGTCGCGGTTGACAAGGGCCTCACCCCGCTCTCCTTGGCTAACGAGAACTGGCGCAAACCTGTAATACTTGACACTAATGAACGCATGGAAGTATGGCAGAGTAAGGAGCTCCACGGACGCTTTTTCCGGGCCCTACATGGACCCGATGTAGATACACTAGCGTCCGTAGCCTGGCTGCGTTTCGGTGACCTCTTTGGGGAAACCGAAGGTTTTGTCTGTGCAATTATGGACGAAGTTATGATGACGAACAATTACCGGAGATTTATTGTGAAAGACGGCACGGTTGACATCTGTCGGGCATGCCACCGTCCAGGAGAATCAATTAGACACATAATCTCCGGGTGTTCTCGTCTAGCTAACGAAGAATACTTGCATAGACACAACCTAGTAGCCAGGATTATCCATCAGCAACTTGCTCTTAAATACAGCCTTGTGGAATCGGAAGTGCCGTACTACAGGTATGTGCCCGACCCAGTTCTCGAAAATGGAAATATCACATTGTACTGGGATCGATCCATCATCACCGACAGGACTATTACCGCAAATAAGCCTGATATAGTGGTGGTGGATCGAGTAGAGCGGCGCACAATGATTGTTGACATAACGGTCCCACATGACGAGAACCTCGTGAAAGCTGAGAAAGATAAACAGATCAAGTATCTTGACTTGGCTCGCGAGGTTGTCGACATGTGGGATGTGGATTCAGCGATCATTGTGCCGATAGTCGTCACAGCCAATGGGTTGATAGCCAAGAGCCTCGACCGACATCTAAGGAGGCTCTCGTTAGGCAGCTGGGTCAAGGGCTTGATTCAGAAAGCGGTACTTCTGGACACGGCTCGCATCGTCAGGAGGTTCCTCTCTCTGGAGCCCTGACCGCCGGTAGCTTGGACCCTGTTCCCGATACCGGTGGGCTACTATTTTTTATATTTTTAAATGTTTTTATTTTATATTCTAATATTTAAAAATATAATTTATATGTTTATATACTGAAATAAAGGAAATAATAATAATAATATAAGCTGGCAACACTGTGTTGACAAGACGTCTTGTATTCCTTATTTTAGAAAAAAATATATATTTAACGCAAATTAGGAAAAATTGTACAATAGAAAAGAAATCCTCGACCTTTAAAACCTTCCGGAATTATAAAAACTACAAAAATCACCATAATGTAAAAAAAACACAAGTTAAAACAGCCGAATCGGGGGTGACATCTGTCATGTCACCCCCGGTAAAATCACAATGAAATGAAAAAATCAAAAGGAATGTGAAGACTACGAGTATGTTGACCCGATCAGCAGCACGAAGAGCACGCCCACCACCTCCGGACTCGTCTCTCAGCTCCGCCTCGCCGCCGCCGGTACCCAGCCCCACTGCGGGCGCTGTGACGACACCGGCCGTGGCAGTTGCGTCGAGCTCGAGCGACGAGTACTTCTCCCCGCCCACGACGCCACCACCTGCTCGTCGACGGGGAGGACGCCGGCCGCCGGACGGTTTAGGACCTCGACGCCCACCGGCCTCTGATAGGGTCCCAGCTCCCGGCGGAAGTGTGCAGCGCATGAGATGGACAAGATCCATCAATGAGAATGTCATGCGCTCATACTATGGGGCTACAGAGGGGGGAAACAATCTGACCGCGTACCGTGTTCGGATGCTCTCTCTTTTTCAGGTGCTTGAGCCAGCTGTCAACGTCTCAACCCAACGACTATCGGATCAGGTGCGGGTCATCCAGCGTAATCATATGTTGGATGACACTGTACTTGATCGCCTACGAAATGAAATGCAGAGTAGCCATGTCATCGCACCCCCGTTGCAGACTGCTGTGGTCCCACCACAGTACTTGACAAGTCAAGCTGATGAGGGGAATGATGACAGGGCTACAAACGTAAGTACCCAGTGCAATGAGGAATTGAGGAGTGCTTTGGAGGATGCGATTCGAGAATATCGGTCCATATCACCCGAACTTAGACCACGCTTACCTCGTTTGCCCATGCATAACAAAAATAGGGCGCTGGTGGCGGCTCTGGATTCGCAGTTGTCAAACTATTTTGATGACTGCGAAGACCTCACTGATACTCATGCAATTCTGTACTGCGCGGCTGTAGCGGCATGTCGTGTAGCTCACGTCAAATTTGCTAGTGACTCTAGAGCTACACGACCAAAACCAGCCGTACCAGCCTGGCAGTGCAGAATTGAGCGACGTATTAGTGGGGCCAGAGCGCTCATCGGCAAACTAATCTGCTTCAGGGAGGGCAATACTCGCCCTAGAGTGATGCGCTTTGTGAGACGGGCGTTCTCAGGGACTGATACCAGCCCTCAGGATTTTATGTCCCGTGTCACAGAGCGCATAGACTTCCTGAAGCAGAAAGTTTATGCATGGGCAAGCCGTATTCGTAGGTATAAGCGGCGAGTGGACCGATACACTCAGAATCGCGCCTTCCAGAGTGATGAAAGGTGGGTTTATAGGGCTTGGGAGCGACCGATCCAAGGTGTGGCTGACACGCATCTGCCGGATAATGATGCCATGTGTTCTTTTTGGCGCAGTATCTGGTCGGTGCCTGTGAGTCACACCGAAGGTGATTGGGCTAGAGAAGTCGAGCGAGCCTGCGATCCTATACCAGAAATGGGGGCTATTACTATCTGCCCCCAGGATGTTGCTCGTGCAGTTCGTCCGTTGCCCAACTGGAAGTCTCCAGGGCCGGACGGGCTGCACAACTTCTGGATAAAATGGTTTGTAGGATCGCACGCTCGCTTGGCGACTCAGTACCAGACTGCTTTGGAGTCTGGTTCGCTACCCCAGTTTCTTACAACAGGAGTTACCCACCTGCTCCATAAATCAGGTAGCACCGCGGAACCCAATAATTATAGGCCGATCACGTGTTTACCGACGGTCTATAAAGTTCTTACATCCATTTTGAGAACTAAAATTTACAATCATATAGACACTAACTCTATCATGTCTGTCTCTCAAAATGGATGTAGGAACGGGTCCCGCGATACTAAGGAGCTGCTCCTCATTGATATGGCCATTAGCCAACAGGTTCGTCGTTCCCGAAAGGATCTGTCGACATGTTGGATAGATTACAAGAAGGCCTATGACTCGGTGCCACATACATGGCTCATGAGGGTGCTGGAGTTGTATAAAATTGATGCAACTCTGCGCACCTTCTTGATTTCATGTATGGGGCAGTGGCGAACGGTCCTTCGCTATCCAGAATGTCGAAATATCCAAAGGAGCAGCGAACCGATAAGGATCGAGCGAGGCATATTTCAGGGTGATAGTTTGAGTCCACTTTGGTTCTGCTTAGCCCTGAATCCTCTGAGCACACTGCTTGAGGATTCAGGTATAGGCTATCGGTTGAGGAGAGGTGGTCAGGTTATATCTCACCTCCTTTACATGGATGACCTTAAACTCTTTGCCCCCAACAATTTTCAACTGATGGAGTTACTGAAAGTAACTGAAACCTTCAGTAGCGCCATCAGGATGGAATTTGGTGTGGACAAATGTGCGGTCATGCATGTAAAGCGAGGGGAGATTGTGGAATCCGCGGGAACCCAACTCTCGGATTCCATAAACCTCCGAGCCCTCTCCGCATCCGAAACCTATAAGTATTTGGGTATGTCGGAAGCGTTGGGCATCAATGTTACTGACATGAAGCAATCGTTGAAGGAGCGCTTCTTTGGCCGCCTGAAGAAAGTACTTAATAGTCTTTTATCAGGCGGAAACAAGGTGCGCGCCTTCAACGGTTGGGTCATGCCGGTTTTGATGTACTCTTTCGGCATACTCAAATGGACTCAAACCGAACTCGACGCCGTGGATAGGAGGGTCCGTACGCTGCTGACTGCATATCGAATGCATCACCCACGGTCATCGGTAATGAGGCTGTATATCCCGCGAAAGTGTGGAGGTCGAGGCTTTTTAAACGCTAAGACTCTCCACAATCGCGAGATATGCAGTCTCAGGGAATATTTCCTAGAAACCGACGTGGGGATGCATCGAGATGTGGTCGCGGTTGACAAGGGCCTCACCCCGCTCTCCTTGGCTAACGAGAACTGGCGCAAACCTGTAATACTTGACACTAATGACCGCATGGAAGTATGGCAGAGTAAGGAGCTCCACGGACGCTTTTTCCGGGCCCTACATGGACCCGATGTAGATACACTAGCGTCCGTAGCCTGGCTGCGTTTCGGTGACCTCTTTGGGGAAACCGAAGGTTTTGTCTGTGCAATTATGGACGAAGTTATGATGACGAACAATTAGCGGAGATTTATTGTGAAAGACGGCACGGTTGACATCTGTCGGGCATGCCACCGTCCAGGAGAATCAATTAGACACATAATCTCCGGATGTTCTCGTCTAGCTAACGAAGAATACTTGCATAGACACAACCTAGTAGCCAGGATTATCCATCAGCAACTTGCTCTTAAATACAGCCTTGTGGAATCGGAAGTGCCGTACTACAGGTATGTGCCCGACCCAGTTCTCGAAAATGGAAATATCACATTGTACTGGGATCGATCCATCATCACTGACAGGACTATTACCGCAAATAAGCCTGATATAGTGGTGGTGGATCGAGTAGAGCGGCGCACAATGATTGTTGACATAACGGTCCCACATGACGAGAACCTCGTGAAAGCTGAGAAAGATAAACAGATCAAGTATCTTGACTTGGCTCGCGAGGTTGTCGACATGTGGGATGTGGATTCAGCGATCATTGTGCCGATAGTCGTCACAGCCAATGGGTTGATAGCCAAGAGCCTCGACCAACACCTAAGGAGGCTCTCGTTAGGCAGCTGGGTCAAGGGCTTGATTCAGAAAGCGGTACTTCTGGACACGGCTCGCATCGTCAGGAGGTTCCTCTCTCTGGAGCCCTGACCGCCGGTAGCTTGGACCCTGTTCCCGATACCGGTGGGCTACTATTTTTTTATATTTTTAAATGTTTTATTTATATTCTAATATTTAAAAATATAATTTATATGTTTATATACTGAAATAAAGGAAATAATAATAATAAAACATTTATTTTCAGGTAATAAAGACCCATAGACAAATACCTTACAAACTAACATACATAAGTATTATACAAAAACATGTGTTAATAATAGTACTATAAACTATGTTAGTAGCACTTCACTATTAAGTTAGCTTGTCCGTGAGCTGTCCTGTGGCACTTGTCCGCGGAAGCGACGGAACACCACGTCCTGTGGCCAAAAGTCTTCGTCCATGACGACGGGCAGATAGCAATTTGGTACACGCACCACAAACGCCTTGAAGTTGACGTTGCGGTGTGACTCCAGTAACTGTACCCTCGGCATGTACTTCGTCTTCTGGCGTACGTACTCCACAATGTCTTCAGCCTTAGTGGTGTAGTGTAGGCGGGAAATGTACACGGGAGTGTTCGGCTTAGCAGCGCGCAAGCTGACATTGGACTTTGCAGTAGCTTTCCCGCAGCGATTCTTGTTGGTTCGCGAATGGTGCTTCCTCCTTTGCACCGTCACGAAACCCTCTTCATCAGGCTTACGTTTCATAGTTGGATCGCCTGGGACACTCGCAGTGACGCAGGGTTTCGTCAGAGCTGCAGACACTGGCAGCGAGACGTGGCGAGGAGTTCGGACAGCGCTGCGTAGAGGAGCGGTGCTGACGGGCGCGGGGCTGCGAGGCACGTGAGCAGGGCGTTTTGCAAGCTCAGCAAACGACGGATGCGCTGGCGACGAAACTGCTGACGCGGAATTTGACGGCGATACATCGCCGCCGGCTCCGCGACACATGTTTAAGTTAGACACATCGACTGATGACCTAGATGCCGCCACACTATTGCGCAACTCGGTAAATTCTTTGCGCAAATCGGCGACGGTGTTTTGGGATGCATCTAGCTTCGCTGTAACATCCGCGAGGCGGGCCTTCAGAAAGACAATATCCTTCAGAAGGCTTGTAACATCGACTTGGTCAAAAGTGACAGGAGGAAGCTTGTGCAGCTCCTTCGCCACAAACGTTGGCACGTCGTCCGGGTCGGTCTCCTTGAACAGCGTGATGATGTCTTGCAGGCTTCTCTTAGTCCCGTCACGCCGGCGGGACACCATCTGGTCGCGCTTGTTCAGCACATTGAACAACAACAGCTTGGCAGTAGCTATGTCCTCCTCGCTGAAGTTCGTTGCGCAGATTTGGACAGCGGACACCTCGTCCATCACATCCAGCTTCTGCTGCAGGAACGCCAGCAGCTCATTCGCCACTAGTTCACTACTCATGGCGAGAAAATTACGAGCGACAGCTTGCGCCGCGCTAATCAATACACAGAATATGCAAACACGTCCGCATTGGAACGCGGCGCAGGCAAGACTCAACTATAAGAGCTATGCTGTTGAAACTTGGTAAGTAGATGTATTGTGTGAACCGCATTAAGATACTCGCACTAAAATAGAAAAAAAAACAATAAATTTTGGGGTTCCCCATACTTAGAACTGAAACTCAAAAAACATTTTTTCATCAAATCCATACGTGTGGGATATCTATAAATAGGTCTTCAAAAATGGTATTGAGGTTTCTAATATCATTTTTCTCAAAACTGAATAGTTCGCGCGAGAGACACTTCCAAATTGGTAAAATGTGTGTCCCCCCCTCCGTAACTTCTAAAATAAGAGAATGATAAAACTAAAAAATATATATGGCGTACATAACCATGTAAACTTCCACCGAAAATTGGTTTGAACGAGATCCAGTAAGTAGTTTTTTTTAATACGTCATAAATCGTAAACCGCAATTTACCTTTCATTCTATCAACTTAAATATATAAAAATAAAACATTTAATTTCATAAACATAAACCTTATGCATAAACCGAGGATACCTACAGGTTTGTGCGGAACCCTCGGTGCGCGAGTCCGACTCGCACTTGGCTGGTTTTTATCACTTTTAAGGTCAAACACATTACATTATAATAATAAAATGTAGTAATAAAAAAAAATTGTTAGGGTTCTTGGTTCAATTCTGCATAATAAATCGAATCACACAGTTTCGTGCAAAACCGCCTCTGTTCCTATGAATGAAGTCCAAAACCGCCTCTACACAGAGCTGAGGTGCAAAATCGCCACTATCCACTTTTCAATTGAATATTACCTAAAAGCTAATGTTAATGCTATGTTGTTTAATGCTATTGTTATTAGATTTATTATGAGCTGGAAAATATTATATTTGTTAAAAACCCAGAAGATTTCTCCTAAAATTGGAAGATTTATTAAGCCACGGAATGTTTTATCACTGCTGTGAACATTTTCAGAAACTGGATAGAGGCGGATTTGCATTTAGACCCCTCCCTTATTCTTTGTCAACGGTTTATATATAATAATATTTTAAAAACTAGATGACATCGGTATTTCCTATCCGTGTACTCTGAGAAGACATACTAAAACAAATTCAGAAGTATTGGTCAGACCGTGTAGATTAGTGACTGAAATTGTCTTTTGAGGAAACACACAGATTTGAGAGGAGCTGTCCTGCCTGTTCACAAAATTCTAAACAAAATTTTCATTTCCAGATCTACATGATGATCGAGTCCTTAGCAGACGGTGGTGTCCGCTGCGGCCTGCCCCGAGACCTGGCTCTTCGGCTAGCTGCACAGACTACCCTCGGGTCTGCAGCCATGGTGAAGACCGGCGTCCATCCGGCCACATTGAAGGATAACGTCACCAGTCCTGCGGGTTCTACTGCTGACGGAACTTATCATTTAGAGCAGAACGGTAATTTTGTGCATTTTAATTATCCTTAGGAACCTATAACGCTCTGGGTGCTTACTCTACATTTTAATTCCGATCGATTGACATTGAAATTTTGACGTTTCGTATTCTTGAGTTCAACGCTAGCGCCAAAATGTGTTTAAATTGGGTGTCCATTTTGGAGAACTAAGTGTGAATCGGGATCGGGCGTTGTTGTTGTTCCAATGTTGACACTATTGTTTTCATGGGTACCGAATCACGTGTATGCAAAATTAACTTTGGAATCGTATTGGCATTAGATTGGAATTAAAATTAGGTTGAAGAGTAAGGCCCCTGGAATGAGCAATTTGTTTTATGTTTCTGACTAACAGACTCCTAGACAATGATAATTTCGCGTTTGAGCTTGTGAATCTGTTCTGCTAGACTGGTACCTTACCTATAGTACTTGCTAGTATTTTTGCTAAACAGTGTCTAAATAAATTAACTGGCTAAATTTCACGTCACAAACGTGTAACTATAAACAAAAATAAGATTTTCTATAGTTATATTTCAAGCCACGAGAAGAAAGACACGAAAAGTGACTTTAAGTTTTACTACCTACATACATATGTAGGTAGATATCGTCGTTGCGACTTTAAGACCTCTTATGTGTAACTTTTGGCAAAATCACTTTTTTGAAGTTGTTTTTTCTTTTTTTACTATCAACTACTTTTAATTTCAACTAACAAGAGCAAAATAAAAAGACGGAAATCATATGGCTGATACCTATATTTTTTGTTGTAGTTGGTTTCATTATACATATTTTTTTCAGTAGACGGTTTTCGATTTTCACATAAAGTTGAATTTAACACATAAGAGGTCTTAAAGTCGCAACGACGATATAGACTTTTTTTTTAAGTTCATAGGCGGTGACATAGATTTATTATTTCTGTGGACGACGACTAGAGATTGACAGAGAGAAGTAGACGGTAATCTTAACTATTTGCAACGTTTATAAATGCTTAAACCCCTAATTTTAATGAGTATTTATAATGAAAACGGGTAACTATCCTGTAGATAGATTACTTACAAGAACTAAATGGAACTAGCCCAATTTCCCTAATTATTAAATTTTTTAAATACAAATAACTGGCTTTTGCCATGAGCTTTGCCCGCGTATTATACATATAAACCTTCCTCCTAAATCAATCTGTCTATTGATGAAAATCGCATTAAAATGCGTTGAAAGTTTAAAAATCTAAGCATAAGAAAGAAGCGTTTTTATATTTATAGGTACTATGTAAATATACCTACATAAGAATATACTTTTGTAGAAAACTGTTTTTTGCAACCTTATGAGCCGCTCTGCAGAGTTGTACAAGACAATTTACTGAACTCGTCTGCTACTACTGCGGAGCGTGCGCGCCTGCTGGCTGTGGTTAAATGGGAATCGGGTCTGTGGCTTCATGCGCTACTGTCGTCGAACATAGGCACTTTGCTCGACGACACTACTTTCCGCCTCGCTGCTTCTCTAAGACTAGGAGCTCCTTGTTGTTCTCCTCATCGCTGCCACTGTGGCGAAGTTGTCAACAGTCTAGGACACCACGGCCTGTCTTGTAGCCGAAGTGCGGGTCGCTTAGCGCGGCACGCGAACATTAACGACATCATCCGACGAGCTCTTGTCACCGTCGGCGTTCCAGCTGTATTAGAACCCAATGGCTTGGCACGACCGGTCATGGGTGCTTCGGTGGGTTCCTGTTCAGGATAAAGCGGGAGGATACGTCCGGGTGTTTCCATTGCGAGGATCGTCTGGAGGACACGGTGGAGCATACGGTGGAGGTGTGCCCTGCCTGGGCGGAGCACCGCCGTGTCCTCGTGGAGGCGATCGGCGGCGGCGACCTCTCGCGTCCGGCCCTGGTGCGAGCCATGGTACGGAGCGAGAGGGAATGGGAAGCCGTCACCTCCTTCTGCGAAGCAGTAATGCTCGCGAAGGAGGAGGCGGGGCGCGTGAGGGAGTGGCAGTCTCTGCGCCCTCACGTCCCTAGCCGCCGCAGGAGGAGACGCCCCGGGCGTCGGGAGTCAATAGCGGACTCCCGGCCACCGTAGGCGCGAGCTTGCGGGTGGCGAGCAATGGGTAGCTCGCCGCCCGGTAAAGACCAAGCTCGGGTCGACGGCGCGCAGTGTTCCACGCGCGCCTCAAAGAGATGTCAGCAGCAGTGTAGGGGTCTACTAGGACCGATGCCTGCCGGGGTCGCGTGATTGTTCGAAAGAGATACCGTGACCCTGGCACATGGGCAACTGATGGAACACGGGTGGGTTTTAGTAAGTAAAAGTCTGACACGCCCTCCCGCTCCGCCCAGAGCGGGAGAAGTCATTTGAAGATTTCCAATCCTGAAAAAAAAAAAAAAAAAATGGCTTGGCACGCGACGATGGCAAGAGACCGGACGGTATGTCTTTGTTTCCTTGGAAGGTAGGAAGGCCTTTAGTGTGGGATGCAACGTGTGTCGATACTTTTGCGCCATCCCATCTTCCTAGCTCGGCTTGCTGCGCTGGCGCTGCCGCTGCGGCTGCGGAAAACCTCAAGCGGCGAAAGTATAGCAACCTTATTGGTAATTATATTTTCGAGCCGTTTGGAGTTGAAATCCTCGGGCCGTGGGGTCAGAGTGCTCATGGCCTCTTTAACGAAATATCAAAACGGCTGGTTGACACTTCTCGTGACCCAAGGGCTGGTTTTTATTTTGGCCAACGGCTAAGCATTGCTATACAGCGTGGTAATGCCGCCAGTCTCTAGGGTACATTACCGGTTGACAGCGATGAGGATGAATTTTTCGATGCTTTATTTTAGTTTGTGTATCGGGCAATTTGATAAGTCCGGGCACTATTAATAATGGCCAGTCTGTATTCATAATGCCCGACTCAATTGGGCAATGTGATTAAAACAGCATAATTAATCACTTTTCCCGGCCATTATGAATAATGCCCACCCTATCTTGGGCAAAGTAATAAAATAGGTGAACTGTAGTATTATATGAATTTCTTGGTTGTCTATTGTTTACCCGAAGATCATATACCATAATCATCATGTTCCCGAATTTCATTTACCCGAATTTCATTTGCCCGAATGTTTTGTTTGCCCTAAAAGACATATGACATACTTTTAACTGCCGGAAACTTAGATACCATAAGATACGAGTGCCATACGTATTGTTTTTCTTTTTTTTAATTGCCATAATAATGATTAGACATAATATTTAAACGCCATAATAATAATTACACATGATATTTAAGCGCCATAATTATTGGCAGCATGGTCGAGGGTGGGCTTGGGCGACGGAGCCCCGCTGGGCGGGGCTCCTACTTCAGGGTGGTTTATAAAAAAATAACCACGAAAGGGATAGCGGGGTCTATTTGCTCGCTTCGCTCGCTCAAACGACCCCGCCATCCCCTTCTAACCTAACCTATCCGAGTCGGGGTGCCTTAAAGTCCCGATTGCATCCAGCGGCTGCGGTCCAATTTCTCACATTGCCCGGCTACAAGAAGGGAATTATTCATACTGCCCGGTCCAAGTGATAAATTCAAGCCATCTCAAACACTGACTTATTACATGGACCACTGGCCGTCGGATATTATTAATAATGGCCGGTCAAAGTGAGAAATTAATCACTTTGCCCGACGCTCTTGGGCATTATTAATAATGGCCGGTCTTTATTAATAATGCCCAGTTAATCACGTTGCCCGTAACATATATACAGTTTTGGTTAAGTTAATATATTTTATTTTGTCCTACATAATAGGCAGTAAGATAGTTTCTACAGAAAAAAAGAAATCTAAATTATTTATCTATTATTTTCACAGGTTTCCGATCAGCAGTCATAGGAGCCGTGGCAGCTGCCACCGAGAAATGTAAACTTACCACCAGCCAACTCAACAATACGCCATCATAGTGCCATTGTGTACCTATAGGTACATCCGCTAATTTTAATGTTAATAACGCCAATAATATTGTTATAAGAATATGTCAAACATTATTTTCGTAAAATTAAATGGCTTTCGTAAATCTTTTGTTATTGATTGCGTACTTTATACCTTTATTTCTAGACTTAGCAGTACCAACTCGGTATCAACTGGTAGGTAGGTACTCTACAAAAATCTATCGCCCACTGGGTACCTAATGGAATGCTAGAAATTGACAAATTTTATTTGATTAAGTAATCAGATACAACTTGTTAATTATCCAACAGTTTTTTGTATTTCTTACAAATTATATCTAAACCTGTATTCTTACTTAACAATACTATTATTAATTTATTAAGTAGGTACTGGATACAAATAAATAATACAAACATACGCCGACAGAATTGCAAATGGTCTGCCAATATTATCATTCTTATCGGCAGCTATCTGTCTAATACTGCTTATCCCATTTTGGAAAACTGGCATGTTAGTGGTGCCATCTAGTTGCAGAATCATTACATGCAATCATAGACAATTGGGTCCCTGATAATACGGCATCAGAAAGTTTCCCGATAAGACATACGGGATGGCGCTGTTCTTTTGACAGGACATTTCATTTATTATCTGTGTAAAGTTGAAAACGAGTTTATTGTCTTCCGTTTTGTTCCCAACGGCTCCGCAAGTGAAAAAAATAAAATGAAACGTCACTCTCTAAATGGAGAGGTCTGAATTGAATTAAATTGCATTCAGGCTAAACGTGAATTCACGACCTTGTGTCGCCTCAACCAATGGCATTGTAATCTGTTGTCACGCCGCCGGTGCTTCTGTTTACATCTTATCACACGAATAGACAGTGCAATTCAGTCTTATGTACACCGCGGTTGTCGGTGTATGCTTATTAGAACTACAAAAATAGAATGCAAACATCGTGTTGTGATGTGAAGAGTCCGTGGTTTCGGTGCGAGCTGAGCTGACCTTACATCTGAGTAAAGACATCGACCCACGCTGTCTAATAAAGAGACTCCTACGCGGCAGCCCCCGATACGAACTGCGTCGTCTAAACATAACAATGAGCGAAATTATGAGAAATACTAGCCCCGTCGTGTCGATAACGTATGCTGTGCAAGTTTAATTATAAGTTGAAAGTGTTTATTTGTACAAAATCTGTACATTTATTGTGTGAATGAGTCAGTGTGAAGGCGTCGTACTGTGAGTGTTTGCTGGCCAAACTACCGAATTCCGTCAACAGTCAAGGCTACTGTGTAAAGAAACCTGATGTTCTTCAACTGTGCAAACTGGTGCGTAACATTGTATTTATAATTATTTTTGTATCTAAAATTCATTGAGTATTTTGTAGTTTTCTTGAGGTAACAGTCGATTAGCGTTTTATTATATTCGTTTGTTGTTTTTTATGTTTACTAAAACGAGAAGTTGTTACCTACATATTAAACCTAATTTTAAACATGATTGTAGCCTGTTATTGCCAAAATTCCAGAGAGTCACTGGCTAAATATGCGGGCAGTTGTTATAAATTCAATCAACACTTGATCCAATATGTTTACAATTGGAAACAGTTCCAATAAGTTCTTTCAACAAAACATTTGAGAACATTAATCTGAACCCTTAATTTTCATCATTCACTATTCTTGATACTGTTTGAACTTGCATACACCCATACAAACAAAATTATCATTTAGTTTCGTAGACCTTGACAGTACATGTACCTACTTAGTTTTTATTTTGGCTGTATCTTTATTACCTTGACCATGGATTTATCATTTCATTTGCTTAACTTTTATAAATACATCTATTTTTATTGATGCACCTGTTTTTCTATATATAATTTTCATTAAAACATTCAACTCTAAATGTTATATGGAACCTATTTCTAGTTATTAAGGCTATTAAAATTCAATTAAGTTTATTTTAAACTAATCATTTATACCTACTCAAGTTCCACATACTAAATGAAAACGACTATTATAAAAGACTCTTTGAAGAAAACCTCATCAATATTTACTAGGTATCTACTTAAAAATAAAAATTTAGCTGGTACTACTAATAGAAATCTAGATACAGATCATAAACAGCCAGGAAACGGTATTATACAACCAGTAACCTGATTGGTAATTAGTTGATTGGGTCACTTTCTAAGTAATAGTCATTTAAGGAAACTTAACTATGCACTAGTATATGGAATGGGCTCTAAAAAGTTGAGTCCTAGTTACTCCCACTATATCCTTACTGGGAAACTGTTTTTGTGCAATCTGTTTCAAGTATTTTAATTGACTACTACATTAGAGTTACCAAGCTATTCATTTGGCCTGTATTTCAGTGTTTGATGGTGGTATTCAGTTTTCAATTCTCCAGTCATAGCAAACATAGCAGTAGACTATTTGTAACACTAGCTTTTGCCAGAAGTTTCTCCCGCATGGAGGCTGAAAATTATTGCATGGGAATGAGATCAATATAATGAGAAAAATCCAGTGTGTCCAAGTTATAAACTATCTGTGTGAAAAATTTCTTCAAAATCTATTCACCTGTTTTTGCGTGATTGAGTAACAAAAATCGAACAATACACAGTATACACTATTTGACTTGGAGTTGCAGACACCAGCCCGCTTTGCCTAACAAACATCAAAACATCTTCATTTTAACATTTATAATACAAGATAGGATAAAAACTCACAGCTGGACACCATTGAAGGGAAAAGGTAGCTTGAGACAGAACACAGTGAAAAATATTAGACAAGGCTTAGCCAAGAGGCATGCTTATCGTTGGTACATTTTATATCTTATATCTTTAAACGAGCAATTCTTGTATATATATATATAATCTGAATCTCGGAAACGGCTCCAACGATTTTCATGAAATTTAGTATACAGGGGGTTTTGGGGGCGATAAATCGATCTAGCTAGGATTCATTTTTATAAAATGTCGTTTTATTCGTGTTTTCAATGACCAACCTTATCAATAGTCAACTTGAACATAAACTTATTATTTTAAACACAATTTACCATAAAATACCGAGCATAGCTCGGTCATCCAGATATTTGAAAGTAAAAACAAACACAATATCTGCTTTTATCCTAGTTGTTCTTCTGAATTCTTATTATATTATATTTGTAAGATTATTTTAGGTAAACTTCTCTGGTTAATTCATCATTGACAAATGAATCTAATTTGACACAAGATTTAAAAATCTGTAATATATATTATTTAAGTTATGCGAAAACAATGTAGAGTTAACAATAACCAGTACTTCTACGCATAAATTCTGAATATTCCCATTAAAATAATGACCATAGTTTATTGCCGAATCGTCTAGCAATACATCTTAGAACAGAACACGATTATGTAATTCAGTAAAACCTTGTATTGGCTCATAAAAGTTGATGAATAACCGTATGTTAGTACTTGTTCTTAGGTCAGCACTAAAATTATTAAGAGAATCATTCATTTTCTGAGAATAATTCCAAGATGACACTGGAATTCACGTGATTGCATTGTGTAATACCTTTTTATTAAATGTTTATGTAATAGTTATGTTATTGTGTATATTGGGATCTAGTTTCTGCCCTGGGTGAAATCATAATACATACATATTTGAGTTTAAAGGAGGTAATCTTGACTTTTCAAAGATTTTACTTCTTTATTATATCAACATGTACTTCTAGGGTTTAGGTTTTGAGGGTAGGCTTCTTAGGTTCCGTGTGAGGCCGGACGTAAGGAATAGCACCATCCCATTTCTCCCCATTGGTATCTTAAGGAGTGACTAAGGGATTTACTAGAGAATGGGCAGCAGCATTCTCTATGCATTTTACTACCAATATCTGGTTGACCGAGCTTTGCTCGGTATTTTTTGGCAAATTGTGTTTAAAATAATAAGTTTACGTTCAAGTTGATTATCGATAAAGTTGATCATTGAAAACACGAATAAAACGACATTTTATAAAAATGAATCCTAGCTAGATCGATTTGTCGCCCCTGTAACCCCTTGTATACTAAATTTCATGAAAATCGTTGGAGCCGTTTCCGAGATTCAGATTATATATATACATATACTAGCTTTTGCCCGCGACTTCGTCCGCGTCAAATTTTCGCTCTCCTTCCCGTCGCATCGAATTGCCTGCCAGTAGCGTGATGTTATATAGCCTATAGCCTTCCTCGATAATTAGGCTACCCAACACAAAAATATTTTTTCAATTCGGACCATTAGTTCTTGAGATTAGCGCGATCAATCGAACATACAAATAAACTCTTCAGCTTTATAATATTAAGTATAGATAAGTATAGATGTGCCTATCGATTATGATGAGACTCCCTTTTTCGCCCTTAGACCCTTTTTAGGGTTCCGTTGCCAAATGGCAAAAAACGGAACCCTTATAGATTCGTCATGTCTGTCTGTCTGTCTGTCTGTCTGTCTGTCTGTCTGTCTGTCTGTCTGTCTGTCTGTCTGTCCGTGTATGTCACAGCCATTTTTTTCCGAAACTATAAGAGCTATGTTGTTGAAACTTGGTAAGTAGATGTATTCTGTAAACCGCATTAAGATTTTCACACAAAAATAGAAAAAAAACAATAAATTTTGGGGTTCCCCATACATAGAACTGAAACTCAAAAAATTTTTTTTCATCGTACCCATACGTGTGGGGTATCTATGGATAGGTCTTTAAAAATGATTTTGAGGTTTCTAATATCATTTTTTTCTAAACTGTATAGTTTGCGCGAGAGACACTCCCAAAGTGGTAAAATGTGTGTCCCCCCCCTGTAACTTCTAAAATAAGAGAATGATAAAACTAAAAAAAATATATGATGTACATTGCTATATAAACTTCCAACGAAAATTGGTTTGAACAAGATCTAGTAAGTAGTTTTTTTTTTATACGTCATAAATCGTAAACCGCAATTTACCTTTCATTCAATCAACTCAAATATAAAAATTAAAAAAATAGGATTTAATTTCATAAACACAAGCCTTATGCATAAACCGTGAATACCTACAGGTTTGTACGGAACCCTCGGTGCGCGAGTCCGACTCGCACTTGGCCGGTTTTTTTATATTTATTTTATTCTGGCTAACAAAGCCAGTCTAGCTCCGCCTAAAAGCGCAGAAGCTTCCTGGGAGCATCAGAAGCTTTCCGAAGCGATCTCATTGTTCCGTAGATTGGACTGCAGATTGGAGTCAGCACTTTTCGAATGACAAAATTACATAAGACAGTCCCCAAAATGCCCGCCCTTCACCTCTTCCTAGTGCTTTAGTTGGGAAGAAGACAGTCCCCCGGCAAGTTGGGAAGAAAAACTGACGCAACAAACTCTTCAGCAGCTCAACTGTCTCTTCACTTAGAAGAGCTTGATCATCATAATCAGCCTATATTGTTCCCACTGCTGGGACACAGGCCTCCTCCCGGTGACAGGGAGTGGGCCGTAATATACCTTGCCGCCCCAGTGCGGGTTCCTAGATGTCACATGTCTTCAAATTTTTGGTTCTAGGACATGCCGGTTTCCTTACGATGTTTCAAGAACTTGATAAAATATAATACTAAATTGCTGACCCGGCGAACTTCGTACCGCCATATTTTATTTCTCTAATTGCAACTGAGGAAATAAAACCCTGCCGATAAAATCGAATTAGCTAAATTGAAAATAAAACTGGAGTACTCAATTGAAAAATTCATATTGTTGTACAAAATGCGTGGGGTGCTTATTATAATTACTCCAGGTATACTAAACTATCGTTAAAATATTTACAGCAATGAAAATCAAGCCCCCCACGCTTTTTGTACAACAATATGAATTTTTCAATTGAGTACTCCAGTTTTATTTTTAAATTTTTAGTTCAATTAGTTTCAAAAGCGTCTTTTTTTAGTTTTTTCAAACTGTAATTTATTAAATGTACATTTTATTTTTCTTATCTTTAACTATTCTTTATAAACAATGACTTCTTTACAAAATACATGAAGAAAATAAAATAAAATGCAAGCAAAAAATACATAAATGTGTATAAAGTTATGATTTTGCACTGACTAATACTTGCAGAGGTTATATACTTGGTAAATGCACAGGTATATTTACGTAGAAACTGACGCACAGAGTAGTACTAAGACTTGCACTGAGATTTTACTGAGACTATCACTTTCCGGGAGATAGTATTAATTCACTCGTTTAAAAAGGAACTGAACTGCGGTGATTTTTTTTTTTTTTTTGTGGGGCATCTCGTAGTTAATCCTGAAAGATTGTGACTACTTAAACGGATTGTGGCCCGGCGAGTTCTAAAAAGTTACCTTTTTAGGCCTCCAGCCGGGGCTTATTATACTTAAAAACTAAAGCGAAAGCTCTAAGGGTTACCCCGAGGGGGGTACGAACCTCGGCTTAGGCAATCGCTGATAGGGGGGCAGCAAGGGACTGGCTGGATCTGAGTTAAATTATTTTGGGACTAATTTAAAGCTAACGGCGCAGCATCGCGGGCTGGCTCTTGCAAGGGTCGGGAGGGACTGTTAAGTCGGGGTCGCGACGACGGACCTCGGCGGCGAGGTCGGTACGGTTTGTGTCTGTGTGCTGGTCTAGCTGTACTGGTCTCTTTTCGACTCTCCTGGAGTAGAGTAGTGGGATCATCAGGATCGGTAAGAATGTGAACCTTGAATTTCCCGAACGTTCTAGTTCGCATGCTTAGAGAAGAATCGATTGATCGATTGTTCGAAATAGTGGGTCTCGATGGTTCGAGAGGGAGCTTTGTTTACGCTCAGAGGAGGTCTCGAGAACGAATGAAAGCTTTGGACATTCAAACCAGAGATGGCGACTCGATAGAATTCGATTTCGTTTTTTTTTTTTTCGATTTTTTTGTATCTTGAAACTTTGATTAAAATTTGGCGCCAAGACTTTAATAATTCTCTTACAAAATTAGTACATTTTTTTGTTATTGTTATTAATGGTAATAATATTGTAACATAATACGCAGTATAATTATAAAAATATCAGTCACAATTGTCACAAACCATTAAAATAATACGGTTATATCGTGAACATAAATATTAGGTGAAATAAAGTAATAGAATTTATATTCTACTAGCTTTTGCCCGCGGCTTCGCCCGCGTAGATGTCGGAAATTATCGCAAGAGGACGTACTACCGCGGTAAGAATGTATTAATCCATGTTATACATACATAAAATTACGCCTTTTTCCCATGGGGGTAGGCAGAAACTACGGAACGCCACCTGCTACGATCCTTACATACCTTGTGTGTTTAATGTACTTAAAATAAAACTAATAGTATTCAGAGTAAGAAGACTGCGACATAGGGCTGGATTGAATTGAATATAAGTCTTCCTGGTTTTTCTTAACGCTCCTATTCTACCTATATAAACACTCAGTTATTTACCAGACACCAAATTAAACATAGTTATAAGAATAGTACTTTGGCCAGTGGCATTGCCCGTATAGATGTCGGAAAATATCACCCGGGAAACTACTACCGGGATAAAATATCTATGGTATGCTGTATATGGTAAGTATCCAGGATAACCAAAAATCCAAATCCATCCAAAAATCTAAACATCTAAGCCAAATTTCGCGGTCTCTTACTTGGAATAATACAATTAGCTTTATTTTGAGTACTTCGAACACACGATATGCATTTACTATGAAGCCCAAGTAATATGAATTACAATCCTACTAATCCTGCACTACCCGACCGCTACCAAGCGAGATGGCCGGACGCGGAACGGCCCGCTAGCCGCTCTGCGGTTATTTTATTATAATCTGTGATATCTTCTTAAATATTCATTTTAATGATATGTTGTAAAGGCAATTTTAATCTACATGAAATGCACAACATATCTAATGTATTTAATTGGATAAGAATTAATGCTATATTGCTTAAAATCGCTTCGTAAATAAGCCATTATTTCTCATAAAAATTAAAGGATAAAAAATGGTTATTGTGGGTTATCCCTAAGAGATAGACTTTTCTGTAGAACTTTGTAAGGTGTACAATACTGTAGTACATTATTTTGATCTATTTCGTAGGGTTCAGCCAGCGTTCGCAATGTAAGCGCAAAAAAATGAGTTTATTTATGACATCACATTAGAAACCTTTAAAATGATCAGTGTTTATTTACTATATTATGCATGTTATATACATATAAACCTTCCTGTTGAACCACTCTATCCATTAAAAAAACCCGCATCAAAATCCGTTGCGTAGTTTTAAAGATATAAGCATACATAGGGACAGACAGACAGCGAAGTGACTTTATTTTATAATATGTAATGATATACAAGAATTGCTCGTTTAAAGATGTAAGATACCGCGATCGCCAACACGAAAAATAAATTTAATTTCGGAAGTTGGTGGCAAAAAACATAAATACAGATCCTAAGACACCAACTTCCGAAATTAAAGTTATTTTTCACTTTGTAGTGTTTTTAAGGGAAGGCGGTAGTTTTTTTTTTTTTTTGTAAAAAATGTTTAACTCGTACACTTAATTATTATAAATTACACAATCATACAATTACTATTATATTTACAATCCTACTGAAATATACAATTTTGCAAATAATCATTTTTAAAACTTAATATGATTATATTTGAACAAGTTATTGATAAAATAAACCAATAAGTTTTTCTTTATTTTCAGATGCAATTCTTCACCCTATCACCAAATCTGATACTCTAGTCTAGACCAGTATCCCTCCCAATATGGCGGGAAAAGCCATGAGATAATCTAAAAGCACAACTGATAGGGATGTTCCTACAGAGTTAAGCAAAATCTTTCAAAATAAGGAAGTCAGCAGGACTGCTGTGCTACAAAGCGAGGATGGATGAGAGTGACGTCATCATATCATCCACGGAGATCATCAAAGGTTGGTGGACACCATTTTTATTCAAATTTAGCCGTACACCTGCAGTTTTGAGGATTAAATCAAAGAATGCTGCAAAATAACCGGACATGTGCAGATCGGCCCACGCACAATGATAGGTTCCGTATCTAGTTGAGATAAACTTTTACGCATTCACGTTAACGATTTTATCGTACGGGCAAACAAATTTATATTTCATAGTATTTCTCGAAAAACAAAGAATAACAAAGTTATTACTTCAGTGATTAGAAAAATTAATCTACCTATTCCAGTATATTACTGCAACATACAAAAATTTCATGATTTCACCATACCATTGTTTAGCGATGTGCAGAATACACCTTTACAATTTTCATTAGTATACTGCAAATAGTCTCCGAATAAAATGGCTGTGTGACTTCCAGACGAATAGACAGATGGAAAACGATGAAACTATAACCGTCTTATTCCAAAACCGAGCCTTTAGGTCTAGCATAAAACTGTGAGCCAGTTTTTGATTTTCCAGCGTTATTTCGATTTGAGTAAAGTTCTTAATACAAAAATTACAACGTAGGATCGGACTAAGTTGTCAGTCTTGTTAAAAGAACTGTACTTTTATTTTAGTTCTAGGTTCTTATTTAAAAAACAGTCTCTATGGTTAGACTATACCTAAAGAAAAAAAACTTTGTGTTATAATACGACCGAAAGGGTTCCGTATTTGCTATTTGGCTAAGGAACCCGGAAAAGGAGTATCAATACGTAAATGAGATGAAGCTGGCTGTGTCCGTTTAGTGGCAATAAATAGGATTGCCCCCTATGAAGTAAATGAGACTAAACATATCTAACAAAAATGTGTGTCAAGTATGCCTATCCAATAGCAGCAGTTTTTTTTTTTTTTTGAAATAGTAGTAACAAGGATTAATTATTTACGTTGCCAGAATTTAAATAATCCTTTTTAAAACGACGTCGTCGTATGTAAAAAAAATCTCGCTAACTAGGGATTTGCACAATCAGTAATACAGAAAGTTTGGTAGTTAAAATTGCCAGCAGTAGCCCGCTCCGGTTGATTCAAGTACCAGAAGGAACTGTCGCGAGCCGACTCCCACTTGACTCATTTAAATAATTGAATAATAAATATGTATTTGATACCTTTCGTTACCAAATACAGTAGGACTGACCATCTGGTGTAACTCGGCAGGTTGAAAAGAGTGTTTTTGTAGTATTTATAATTCAAGATTTTTATTTTAACTCGTTCATTTGTGTAGATTCTCGGTGTCTAGATTCGTAACTGGTTAACGACAATACTCGTTCCTGATTCAAATAAACCCAGCCTATTGTAGTCTATTGCTGCACATAGGCTTCTCCCAAGTTGTGAACAACACCCTATTCTCCGCATCCAGTCTATCAGTGGCGAAGGGTGATTTTATTAGAGAGGTAAGCCGGAGCAAAAAAAAAATGCTTATCTAGGACGGACGTGGCGCACGTAGTCCAGTTACTTAAAATCTGTGACTGACTTCCTGGCTTCAGTCTTCTATAAGCAGATGTCTTCAGTCCACCTTTACTATACGTGTAAGCACTGGTGATTGAAACAGTGTCTTGCAAGTATAATAAAATTGGCTTTAAAAATAACCGTTTGTGGTGTGATCAGTGTGATGACGTTGACGTATGATGTCTACTAGAAAAAACTACTTAACTACAAGACTACTGACTTATTCTACTTATAATACTTCTTATACTCTAAAGCTATTCGTCTATTCTTTCGTACAAAGTGCGCTAAGACATTATCATAAAAGTCGGGATGATTCTTAATTTTTAGCAATAAATGTTTTACTATAGAAAAAATGGCTAGATCAGATAATTGTTCTTGTTTTTGAGGATTACGCGTATTACGTATGAATTCGCTTCAAAGCCGAAAACGACCTCTCCGCGAATCTTCCCGAAGTCATGTAAATCTAAACAGCTACGAATATGCTTTTCAGTATGCACATGTTTTTTTGATGAATTCGTCAGATTATTCATATCTGTAAAACCCCCTTTATTCCATAAACTACTAGAATCTGAGAAAAGTGGAGAAACATGGAAAACAAAACATCTTATTCGATTTACAACTACCAGTCAGCCATTGATATTTATCGTAAAAGGAAACATTAAACTGTTTGAAAAACCCATCGCAACGTTTGTAGTTTATAGTCATATCTGGTCCAGCACGACCTTACCTTATTATATGTTTCTTATTTTCAAAACATAACCTTGAAAAGCATGTTTACGAAGCAAATAATCTGTCACACAACAATATAAAACTATTAATCCATCCTAAAAAATCTTGTAAAAGGTGAAGCAATTTCTGAGGTATGAACTCACGGCACCTCGTGAACACAATACCGAGGTCGTATTTATGCACTTTATTAGATGTATTTATGGAAATGTTATTTTGCCCAAAACTTCACTATTCCACACTATTACACTCAGATAACACTTGTCCAGATTGATAGGAACATACTTTATAAATGTAAGTCTTAAATATAAGAATTAGTTATAAAAGAACACTCTAAACTATTTTTAATCAAGAAAAATATACGGAGCTTGTTTACATTACACTGATGTTTATTAGACAGCAGTGCCATCTAGTCCCCTATTCCTACAACTCGTTCACTGTTTCTATCGTAGTAACCCGTCTTTTTCTGGCTTACCTACTACCTCAAAAAATGCGTATCTCGTGACCTGAAGTGACGTCATGACGAGATTATTTTGTATAGAAATTGATGTATTCATAAGCCGGGGTGAATATCGAGTTATACTGGAGTAGAATGTTTGCGCGCGGTGGCGCGGTAGATTCGCGCGCACTTTAAATGTTTTGTTTTCGTTGGAATATAAAGACAATTTTGTTTATGTAGTTTGGGGTTTTGTAATACTTTAATTTTATGGTGTAAGATTAAATGCATTCAGTGTGATTATTAACCACTGCTGAGAACTACTGACTGTCATAATTTCCTAAGGGAAGCGGACAGGAATGGGCTTATTAGTTACCTGCGCCACTGCAGTCTATCCCACTTCTTAAGATCGACGCTCTATCAAACCCTTTAATAATTACAGCCTCCTTTTATACATGGGAATTATGAACCATAACTTGAAAAACATGGGTGTATACTTCACATCTTTGCCAATCCCTTCACACAGGCCCTCTTGCAAGTCAGGTTTCCTTCTTTATACAGGTGTAAGGTTATTCTATTTTTATAACTTACATTTTCGTGAAAATTCTTGTAGAAATTCTAGAAGGTCGACCTACAAGGACACTGTACTGTACACTGACCTTATGCTTTATTAGTAAAAGTCCTTCAAAAAGGTTGGGTCTGAGATTACCTAAAATTAATCTCTACCTTCGCAAAGTTACTGGCCTTTCTGTACTATTTTTAGCTACCAATCTTTTTGCGAAAAGACGTAATAACAATTTAATCTGAGGGCTGAGGAATTAGGGACAAATGTGAAAGGAAAGACGCGGCGTAATTGTGCTTCATCGTAGCAAGTTACATTTTCAGAAATTTGTCTCCATCTTGTCGAAAATCCACGCGTTTTGTGATGATTGTCACGCTAAGCAAAATTCCTCATCATCTACAGCTTAACTTCACCCAGTACTAGGAAATAGGTATCTTTGGATGTGTCAATCCTCACACCCTGGTTGGTACAAGATTGTACCAAACAAAATTCCGACGCATTTATTCGGTCAGATTTCTCACTCTTCTGCATCGTCGTGGCACGGGACTTTACGGGACACTCAATATACATCTCTGCCAACCCTTATACCAAATGTGCGTTGCCCTATGCAGGCATATTTCTTAACACTGCGATAAGATATTACCATTATCAGGGGGATAAGAAGCAGTATTAATTTCTGAACTGATAACATTACCGACACGAATCAGGTTTAATCCGTCTTTCGAGCGTGTTTGATAACAATGTTGATAAAGTATATCGAATACTGTGTTCCATTCTATACTGCTGTTGCGTTAAGGTCAATGGCAGTCGTGTTTGGACAGTCCGTTTAAATACACCAACAACTGGAAACTATCTTCAACTTTCTGGCTAACTCCTTAACAGTTCAAAAGTTCCTGTAAATAGTGTCTGAGTTTAACACGTGAAAGTTCCAGTCATAGCGGAGGACTTATAACATGCTGTATCGTCAACAAATATTCTGTGATGATTACCTTCTTCCCTTGTATGAAGAGTGAAAGAAGTGCTAAAATTAAGCAGCTAATAGAGATAACAGGTAAAAGTGCTGATTTTCTAAGGTTCTTTTAAGTTCTTTTACTTAAGCTTATTAGTCGAACACCATGCTAGAGTTTGTGTTTGCCATTTCCTATAGCAGCTCTAAAAGCCTTTTAGGTCTGGGACCCTACTCTCTGACTCCGTCAACGAAAATACGGGGCATCTTCACAATTTCGTCCACTGCTGGAAATAGGCCTCCGCGAAGCTCTGCCATTTCGACCAGTCCGTGATTCCCGTATCCAGCGGATTTTAGTGTCCTTCACAAGGTTATCGGTCCACCTTATGGGAGACCTCCCAACTCTACGTCTTCCGGTACGCGGTCGCCACTCTAGAACCTGTCGGCCCTATTAGCCATCTGTTCTGAGAGCAATGTGCCCCTGCCTGGTGCTACTTTAGTTTGGCAATTTTTCGGGCTATGTCGGTTGCCTTGGTTGTCACGGGTACGTTGGAAAGTAAATCGATACTTCGGAGTGATCTCTACACCCTGTTAATGGTGGGGCGTATCGTGGTGTCAATCATTCTTAAGGCAGGTCCCGAACGAATCATATCCAAAGGTGATACGCAGTTGGAATCGCCCATAACTTCAGCCAAAACTACGAATTTCCTACTTAGAGAGTTGATCTTCTGGCGTCAATAGGTTACTTCTAGGCAAGAGTGCACCATCATCGACCACATCATTGCTTATCAAGGCAGATAGTGGCATAACTCGAGCATTAATCTTCTCAACCATTCATTGCTTACTGCTGAGTGTAGCTCTCTCCTATAGTCTTTCACTCCTCCCTAAGTGGGTCTGAAAACACGATCATATAACGAAGGTTCTTTATAGTCTTGATATTTTCGCAGCAAGACAAGCCTCCGCTTGTCTAGATAAGTGTTCATCAAAATACCGGCTCCCGTTACCCTTATGCTTAAGCTTATTAAGTTATAAATAAGTAGCATAATGTTACTTGCCGTGGGCGTCGCAGTTGCCCAGCATGACGTCTGCGCAGTTTATTGTACTTTACGTTATATGTATGTACAGTCAACCAAGGAGGTAAATGTCCAGGCAGCTAGCTCAATACTCAATATCTTTATTGCTTTACCATAATGTGAACTTAGGTGGTAATTATATAATTTAGATCATTATGGACCCTGTAGGGCACAGCCAAAGGATAGGAGAGAGGAAGGTAACTACATCTAATCTATATTGTGCGTTTGCTGAGTAGTCCAAGCGTATAAGAGTGTTTCCCACACTCTTATACGCTTCCCTGAGTGTTGTCTTTTCAGATCAATCCGTCATGAATTCATCAACGCTTCTACGTAATTACGCTAGTAAGTCGACGTAAGATGGACATAATAAAATCGCGACTGGATTTTGTTCTCGAAGTTGAACCGAGCATTAAAAATCCAACAGAGTGCAGCGCGAGTGAGTCCCAGCAAGTCGAAAAAACATAGTGTTCCATTTTGAACTCTCGGCGCTAAGCTGTGCGTTAAAGTTCCAGTGCGCGAAAAAAATCCCTCCACGATTTTATTACGTCCGTGGGAATGTGGGCCAATACCTAGACCTACCTCTACGACTACGCCCGTCGGCACCTCCTGTGTGTATCTGTCGACTCCATTCTATTAACAGCACAGTAGAAAGTCGTACCAATTTTTTTGCCAGCATACCTATCTATTTTGTCGACTGTACTTTTGCAGGCTCCGTCGAGTCTGACCTTCGCAAAGTGATTGATACGATGTTGTATTACGTATTAAGTGCTAATTCGATTTTACTATGTTGTGATATAAACAAAACACTGAGTAAGTTCTGTATTTCTGGTATTGTGGATGCATTTTGCATCACTATACAACATTGAACATCATCATCGTCATTTGTCAAATTTCCCACCTATGTTAGGGGTCGCGGAATTATTCGAAAATGTTACCGGGGCCTTGCAATATAGGCAACTGAAGGAACACGGGTGGGTTTTAGGCAGTAAAAGTCTGACACGCCCTTCCGCTCCACCTCGAGCGGGAGACGTCTTTTGATGATTTCCCACCCAAAAAAAAAGGTTGGCTTCTAGCCTTACTGGATGCAGCTGAAAACCAGTAGTTAACCTGTCTAACCTCCACAGCCCAGTTACTTGGCAACACGATACTCCTAGTTAAGACTGGTTGTCTTCAAGTCAGCTTATCGAAAGTGCAGTTCTTAGTTTCGAGTTATTGCAGTTTTTCAACCGACGAAAAAAACGGAGGAGGTTCTCAATTCGACGCGTATTTTTTTTTTCTTTTTTTTTTTGTGTATGACCACGCATAACTTTTTACATAGTTGTCCGATTGTGACAATTCTTCTTCTATTGGAAAGGGTATACTCCCAAGGTGGTCCCATATAAATTTGGAAAACAAAATCGAACCCTAAGGGTCGGAAAACAGGGGATGATTGATTGTTCACTCACTGATTGTAATGTATAACCACGCATAACTTTATACAGAGTAGTCCGATTTTGATAATTCTTTTTTTGTTGGATAGGGTATACCTTGCCAAGTATTATTAGTAAATTAAAGTCACAAAAAAATCTTTTTAACAAAAAATTAAACCGCCGAAAAAACTGAAAAACAAGCATAAAATAATAAACCTTAATATTTTGAGTCGGCGCTGAAAAATCAATGAACAAAGATCACTCAAAGCGCTGACTCATAATTTTAAGGTTTATTATCTTATGCTTGTCAGTTTTTTCGGCGGTTTAATTTTTAGGTTTCTTTTTAATTAAGAACTCTTAATTTGACCTTGAAAAAGCAAATCTAGGGCCTAAAAGTTTCTATGTCCGTCAGCGACAATACGGGCCCATCGGAAAATAGGAAGATACTCTGGAATTAACCCATCATCATTTCAATCGACAGACGTCCATTGCTGGAGATAGATGTCGTCCAAAAATGGGGAATCGCCACGCTTGGCCACGGGTTGGCGATCGCATTATGGTGATAAAATGCATAGAGAACACTGCTGTCCGTTCACTAGTAAATCCCCTAGGCGCCTTTTACGACATCCAAGGAAAGAAATGGGATGGTGCCATTCTTTACGTCCGGCATCACACGAATTGAACCGAACTCCCGATTAATTATTTTTTCGGACGGGAAAAAACTTATTGGGAGTAGGTAAGGACAACTGTCAAAACGTTTTGTTATTAGTTCTTAGGTCGGATTTCGAAGTAATCTTATGGGTAGTGATGGGCAGTGGATAAATACTCGGAGGATAAATACTCGAGTTTTTATCCGAAACGGATAAATACTCGTTTTTACTCATTTTTATCGGATAAATACTCAAAATGATGGATAAATATCTTTTTTGCGCATCGGATGATTATTTTAAAATGTTAATGACTTTTATTGTTATTTAGCCTTTTCAAAATACTACGTTATTACATTATTTAGTTGTAATGTCAATTGCCAGGCTGTAATTGTGTCAGAAGCCCAAACGTCTGCATGCTCTTTAGGTATAAATTTAGAATCTTTCTTTGTTAAGAGTGTAGAGAATAGCCACATAATTGATTATCTCTGTGAAGGGCTTCTAAAAGTCAAGAAAAATGCGGCGAAGACAAGTTTGTTGTTGTTGTTTGCCAACGCTATAAACATGCAAAGGGCTTTTCAATTAGTTAAAGGTATTGAGCCTTTAAACTGCGCAGCACACACTAGTAATTTGCTGGCTCATGGTGCACTGAAATGCGGTAGTTTCAAAAATTTATAATTATGCAGATATGAAAAAATATAATAAAAACAATTGGTTGTCTGTAAAGTCGGTATACGGACGATAATTTTACGTGATAATGTCTAACTCTCTTTTACTCGGACGTATTGGCCGATGAAGTGGAAGAGAGATAGATTTCACAAGTCGAACGCTAAGGCCGATCGTGCCTCTCTATCGCTTGTTTCGCGCTCTCGCTTACACGCTCGGTTCAGGCGGAACGTGACAATGAGTCATGCTTTTCCGTGCGTGCAGCCAACGTTCATCGATTTATAAGACAGTCAAAAAATCACAAGAACTAAACCCAAAAACCACGATCGAAGCTACAACAAATCGTAAAACAAAAGGTAACGGGAGAAAAATTAAACCTGCCATGCTACACAAGATAGGGCAGCTATCTACGATCACTCGATCAGACACACACACACGAGTATGAAAAATAAAAAAGCCGCTCTCTCAGCGTACGCAAAAGAAAAATATATCGTCAAGTCAAATGCTACAAGCAGCTTTGCTTGATGATAACTTTTGGGATTAGGTATATCAATGCATACCTGTTTTTGAACCCATAACAGAACCTGTCTTTCAACAAGAGTCCAACAAATGCAGTGCTCTTCTAGTGTTTATAATATTTAAGGATATGAAATCAACACAAAATGGGTTATATTTACAGACAGATACTGATAATGAGTCATGGGATTTGAGAAAATTTAAAAGCAGGTTTCAGTAAATTTTACCACTGTATAGATCGCCTGGAAGATACGGCGGAGCATAGAGTGGAGGTTTGCCCTGCTTGGGCAGAGCAACGCCGTATCCTTGTAGAGGCGATTGGCGGCGGCGATCTCTCGCGTTCAGCCCTGGTGCAGGCCATGGTATGGAGCGAGAGGACATAAGAAGCTGTCTCCTCTCTGCCTCCTTCTGCGAAGAAGTAAGGCTTGCGAAGGAGGAGGTGAAGCTCGTTAGGGAGAGGCAGTCTGTGCGCCCTCAGTCCCTAGCCACCGTAGGAGGAGACGCCCCGAGCGTCGGGAGTTCATTGTGGACTCTCGGCCACCGTGGGCACGGGCGTGCGGGTGGCGAGCCACCCATTGCTCGCCACGGTAAAGAACAGGCCCATGTCGACGGCGCATTGTGTTCCACGCGCGCCTCAAAGAGATGTCATTACATATTGAAGGGATCCGCGAGGACCGATAACTGCCAGGGTTGCGGATCTGTTTAAAAGAGGTACCCCGGGCACAGGCAACTAAAGAAACACAGGTGGGTTTTAGTCAGTAAAAGTCTGACATGCCTTTCATATTGGCGATAGCAGTGGTGGCCCGGTGGTATCAGCCCCGACTTACAATTTGTAGGTCGTGAGTTCGCACTCAGGCATTTGCTTTACTTGTGGTAAATAATTACATCACCACTAGTCTCAAAACTGCACATTGCTCGCTGAATCCATATCCTACAATGTCGACAACCTCGCGAGCCAAGTCAAGATATTTGATTTGTTAATCTTTCTCGACTTTCACGAGGTAGTTTTTTTTATTATTACAATGATTTAAGTGTAACTTAAATAGTTTCTGTCTACCCCCATGGGAGAAAGGCATGAGTTCTTATATGTATGTGAAAAACCAATTAACAAATGTATAATTTTATCTAACTTTGACAGTGATTGACTAACTGTATTCATAATTGAATGGAATTATTGTCAATATCGGCGTTTTGTAATTGTTAAAATTATTAATCAGGTACGATACCAATTTGCATTGTCTATTTTTCATTAATTTTAATCCTTTTGTTAGTAAAATGACAAAACTTACGTTACGAAAACATAAAATAGTATTTATCCGCTGTTTTGGATAAATACTCTGTAAAAACGGATATTTATCGAGTATTTATCCATTTTGAGTATTTATCCGGATAAAATCCCAACACTACTTATGGGTGATACGGAGTACACCGCTTCTTTTTTAATACGCATTTTTTATATTAACATTACAATTCTACGTATGAAGAAAGTTAAAAAAAAATAAGAACTAATTATTTAAATAGTAGATTGTTCGAATGGAATCAATTCCCATACTAGGTATTTAGATTCCAGTATCTATCTTAATTATTGACCTAGAAAGAAAGGCTTTAAATCTGAACTTGAGAGAATCTGAATACCTGCGATATTAAAATCAAGATTTACTTAACCTCGAAAGTAAACACTGAAGTATGAATTCGAACGAATTTCTAAGTAGGTAGATTATGAAATTAAATTCCAAGATATAGCATTGAAAAGGCCCTACATAAAAGTTATATAAGTATGCCTTTCAGAAATCAAGGGCAGTAGTTCTGAATTCCTGATTAAGTTTTTGATAACAGTCATGAAAACCTAAACGTTCCACACTAAAATAATACCAATTTAATTAAATTATTTTCTACATGTGTAGTTTCACAACGGTATCTTTACATATTATAAAATAAAGTCACTTCGCTGTCTGTCTGTCCCTATGTATGCTTATATCTTTAAAACTACGCAACGGATTTTGATGCGGGTTTTTTTAATAGATAGAGCGATTCAAGAGGAAGGTTTATATGTATATAACATGCATAATATAATAAAGAAACGCTGATAATTTTAGAGGTTTCTAATGTGATGTCATAAATAAACACATTTTTTTGCGCTTACATTGCGAACGCTGGCTGAACCCTACGAAATAGCTCAAAATAATGTACTACAGTATTGTACACCTTAAAAAGTTCTACAAAAAAGTCCGCGGTGGCATATGTCTAACTCTTAGGGATAACCCATAATAACCATTTTTATCCTTAACTTTTTACGAGAAATAATGGCTTATTTATGAATGCGATTTTAAGCAATACAGCATTAATCCTTATGCAATTAAGTACCTTAAATAAATTGTGCATTTCATGTAGATCAAAATTGCTCTTTACAGCATATCATTAAAATTAATATTTTAGAAGATATCACAGATTATAATAAAATCGCCGCAGAGCGGCTAGCGGGCCTTCCCGCGTCCGGCCGTCCCGGTTGGTAGCGGTCGGGTAATTCATATTACTTTGGCTTCATAGTAAATGCGAATATCATGTGTGTACGAAGTACTCAAAATAAACCTAATTGTATTATTCCAAGTAAGAGACCGCGAAATATTGCTTAGATGTTTAGATACTTTATCCCGGTAGTAGGTTTCCGAGAGATATTTTCCGAAAGCTATACAGGCGAAGCCACTGGCAAAAGTATCTACTATTCTTATAAATATGTTTAATTTGGTGTCTGGTAAATAATTGAGTGTCTGTATAGGTAGAATAGGAGCGTTAATAAAAACCAGTAAGACTTATATTCAATTTAATTCAGCCCTATGTCGCAGTCTTCTTACTCTGAATACTATTAGTTTTATTTTAAGTACATCAAACACATGATATGTAAGGATCGTAGCAGGTGGCGTTCCGTAGTTTCTGCCTACCCCCATGGGAAAAAGGCGTAATTTTATGTACCTATGTATAACATGGATTAATACATTCTTACCGCGGTAGTACGTCCTCTGGCGATAATTTCCGACATACACGCGGGCGAAGCCGCGGGCAAAAGCTAGTTCATAATAATCTGTAAGTGTTCGAACACTTAATTAAGTTAATATTGTTAACGTTTTCTAGTAGTTAATCAAGTTGTAAAGCCGATTTTTAGTGTCGGTGTTTTACTAGTTAAATTGGCTAGAACATAATTACTTTAAACTTAATTAATGAAAATTGTTATTTTAGTAATTATGAAGTCTAATCTAATCATTATTAAAATAGCATCTGGATTATTCGATCATAAAATCACAACTCCACTTTGATGATCAAATAAAAAAACCCTCGTTCATCGAGTTATAATGCAAGACTTAGGTAGAAAGAGAAAAATCATTCTTTATTCGTTTGTCCACTGCCACCATCAACGGGACGTCAATTAGTAACGAGATTATTCCAACCGAACGTGACGTCCCGTTGACGAACGTGCGGTGGATACGCGCACGGCCATAGTGAGTGTACATGCATCGCTACTTCGGCGCTGTCAGCTTGTTCACGTCCCGTTGACGTGGACAAACGGTCTTCATGATCATCTACCTAGCCGTATCCCAACTATGTTGGGGTGGGTTTTCAGTCTAACCGCATGCACCTTAATACCAGTTTTTTAAATGGCGCGACTGCCTATCTGACCTTCACAACCTAGTTACTGGGTAATACGACACCACTTGGTAAAACTGGTTGTAGGATTTTCGGGTTGCTGACGACCCGTCCCGTAACGGCAGTCTAACGGTCTTATCTATCGTTTTTGTCAGAAGATGTAATTGTTTTCTGAAGGTAGCTGGTTCAGTGTTTTCCTCTAGATCAATCTTTCCCAACGTGGGCGATAACGCCCCGTTGTGGGCGCTGCAGGCCTAAAGGGGGGCGGTAAGAGACCCAGAAAAAAAAGGGGGCATTGTGTAGGGCTTTGGGGTCGATTTATAATTTCATCTACCTAGCTAGGAAGACTCTTAGACACCGACAAGACAAAAAGGGGGGCGTTAAAAAATAATTTATTCTTAAAGTGGGCAGTAGACAAAAAAAGGTTGGGAACCCCTGCTCTAGATGTAAGCTTATTCGTATCATTCCTTAAAACTATACATAAACTGTAACAAAAGAACAAAGAACTAAATTTTTTCGTCAGAAAGATCTGATAAATGGGTATCGGACTCAGGACAAAGGACGCTTGAAGTCCGGGAGAGCCCACTTATTCTCTAGCCCAGATAACGGCATTGTTCATTTGTTGCATTCATTATTATGGGAGATGTCTAACTTATCTGGACCTGGAGAAATCTGTTCTAAAAGTATAAAGGTCACATTTGTTTCTAAGTCGTAATCGTAATAGATAATAATTTGTTATGTAGAAATTATGTTGTCAAACCCTGATCAAATTAGACAAACTTCCGTGAAAATATAACGAATTGTTCTTATTTCTAATAAAATGCCTCTGCAACTTGTGAAGATTGGAAGCTAGTAAAAACATGATCTAATGACACGTAATCTAGAGCGATTTTATTTAAAATGCAAAGAAAAAAACGGTTAAGAAGAACCAGAATTCGTTCCCAAATTTCAATTGCGTTAACATAAAACATCCATTGAAATTATTCAAAACGAAAAGCCAAAACTCACTAACTGAAACCACTTCAGAAAAATTCACCGCCCCCTTTTAATGGGCCTTCAAATTCCTTACCCACTAATTCATCAATACCTTGTAATTAAGAAACCGTGAAAGTAATTCAAAGAATTGCCATAAGCCTTTGAGCAGGCGCCATTGAAATGCCATTAAATTGAACCCTTCGATGGCAAGTGAAAGAAATGCGAGGTTAACCCCTTCGTCACCCCTCAAAGGGAGTTATGTAGCCTATGTTAATTATTTCATGCCCTTGGGGTGATTAGTGATTTACCTTATGGAATACTTGCACGGAAAACTTATTTTACTGGTTTATTGCGAGAGCTGCCTTTGTAAGGGCTGTTTGGTACTCCTTTACGCAGGAGCGATAAAAATGTTCTCAAGTGTGTGGAGTTTTTAATGTTGTTGTTCGGACTTGGTGACTGAAGTTTGAAAGAAGTTTTGTTCATAGACAAGGAAAATATGTATTGGAATGACTGTAAGTACTTAATTCGAATTTTAAATATATATTTTTAAAGTTTGGAACGAATAAAAAGAAAATCACGAGACATGTAGGTTACAAATTATTATTTTTTTGATTCTATTTACTTCTTATACTCGTATAACTTGGGGAAATATATCTGACATAACGGTTCGTAGTGAAAATTGCCCAATTAAGGATTGAGTACTCTTTTTTATTGTGGTTGTGGAATCATCAAATGACATCTGCTCTGGGTGAAGCGGGAGGGCGTGTCAGACTTTTACTGACTAAAACCCACGCGTGTTCCTTCTGTTGCCTATATGCCAGGGCCACGGTAACTCTTTCGAATAAATCTCGCGACTCAGGCAGTGCGTCCTAGCGGACCCCTTCAATACTGCTGACATCTCTTTGAGGCGCGCGTGGAACACAACGCGTCGACGACCCTAGCCTGGTCCTTACCGGGCGACGAGCTAAAGGATTGACTGTCCTGAACTTCTTTCTAAGCTGCCTCTGAATGTTCCACCTCAAAATTCTCGTTTGAGGAATTTTCTCCATTCTCCATACGTTCTCACAATTTACCGTAGTAATTCCTACATGTTTCACTCAGTCAAAGCATTTAACAGTATTGTAAAGAACAAACACCCATCAATCGATTTGTTTGCAAGGTGCTTAACACTACTACTACGTACTATATAAGTGCATGTATTATCTGTCTATGCAGATACTTAGGTTGTTAACTGTAAGCTACTCAAACGCAATAAGAAATTAAATAAATAAGTAAAATTATACCTACTTCTTATTGGCTTGCAAATAAGTAATATCAATCCAAATGATACTCAAATATACAATGGTAAAACAACAACCGACATGAGTTCCACATTACACAGCCAAAGCGCCTTTTCTCCACTTAAAGATCATCTTTCTGTAACCTAAAACGGGGTCCCATTATCCCGCCAAAACATTACCTCCTCCAATACATCACAGCCTACTCAAACAAGGACATTAACCTGACAAACGAAGAATGACATTAAAACACGCTTAAGCACACGAAAAATGTAGCTGCCATATTTGCAGAGCGTGGGGTTGTAACGACACTTCCAAAGCGGGGGCGTTACCAGGACTAAAATCGGAACTCCTGTCTTTGAAAAAAGCCCGGTCTCCAAGTCAATATAAAACTTAGTAGTTTAAAATCTTTATTAAATAAAAGGAAATACCTTAAAAATAGCAGGCCATTTACTTTACGCCTTATATTCTTATCAACCGACAGCAGCTTTCAAAAACTTAGTCTCTCTACAAATATTGTGAAATTCTTGACTGGTGGTGTGGTGTCTTAAAAGTTATATTGTGATAAGCAGCACAAACGTAGTAGTAATGATAGTAGTATTGCTCTTACAGAGTCTACTGACAATTTGTTCCTTTATTTTTGCCACAGAGATGTCATTTATGAGAAAGTTCTTTTAACGTTTGCGTTGGGTGGCCATAATACCAATAGTGAGCGTAAAGCATATTAGGAGTTCGGCTTCGGCGATGAAAAATCCGATGTCGAGTAAAGTCCAGGCGGAGTCCGGTCTATGCTCTTAAAAGCCGGTTAAGACCGGATTTATCCGGTGAGATACTAACCCTAGTATGACCGTGTGATGTACCCACTTTCCGTTATTAAAGCTGCATAATTCACACCTTGAGTAGTCTTCATACTATTTACTCAAAAATGCACGTATTGTGTTACTGCGAGCAGTGTTTTCAGGTAGTGGCTCAGGTGTTTCTATGAAATAATTGGTTATTGTTCTTAGTAGTTAACCTAGTTCAACGTTGTTCAGGCGTTTAGTTATTTAGCTTGGGATAGTAAGACCTAAATTCATTTCGTTTAGGCTAGCGGAGTTATTGAGTAACACACTAACAGTAGGAAGCCATTGCCTTCATTTTGACAGTTCAACAACATTCGAGTTTATGTGTCCTACCCAAATGTCCTTTCTTTGGTTTTGTTCGTCGAATCCTTGAGCTCCTTTAGTTCCGAGTTGAGCTGTACGTTAATTGACAAATGCGTGCACTTACTGGACAGGTCCACTCAAATCTGTGTGGTTCTTTCCACAAAAGACCATTTTAGAAATTGATCTACATGGTCTTCACATGATGTGACCTAGATTATGTCTGAACTTTAAAAGAGACTGACCTCTGAGTTTGTTTCGGCGTTTCTTCTCAGAGTAGTCAGTTAGGAAACGCCGACCTCATCTAGTTTAAAAAAAAATATATGATTGACGTTTGTATAAACCTACTTACAGAAATAAAATAATTTATCATTTGATATATCATAGCGCTATTTATGTTATTGAGAAGACAAATTTTTCGAACATACAAAGCCATGTTTCATCTTCAAAATGATTCAGATTCTCAGTGTATTTAGCAATTATAGTTCTGAGATATCGATTTAAATACTAGGAAAAACGATAGTGTGTGCGTAGGTCTCTCTGAATCAATTTCGGTCTTTGTTGGTCGGCACAAGTGTTTATCTACTTTCTATTTTCGCTCAGCTAAGTGCATTTGCCGTCTAAGTCCGTAAATGGAAAAACAGGATAGTGAGATTGCGTTTAAAGATCACACTTTTAAGCTAGTAGTAAAAACTTGCCAGACGCTTCACATTGCCCACTATACACTTGATAATGGTTTTCCAATATTGCCTTTCGCCATGTAACAGTCACTTTACCGATCCGAAGTCGTAACGGCGAATTTGGTTTGACGTAAAAACTCAAATTTGTCGTTTTTAATCACTGTTTTACATGCAACGATACAATTCGTATTGACATACGTATATGACGGTCCTTCTATTGGGGTCACTTGGTTGTCACATGTCTGCTTTGATAGGAAAAGTAATATTGGTGACATGGAAAAAGCTTGGACCTGTTGGACTCATTCTAAATTCTAACTTGTTCTAATCTGTAACATTATCATCTGGCTAGCCTTTTCCCAAATATGTTGGGGTTGACTTCCAGTCTAACCGGGTGCAACTGAATACCATTATTTTACATGGAGCGACTGCCTATCTGACCTTCACAACCCGGTTACTGGATAATACGATCGCCACTTGGTAAGACTGGTTGTCAGATTTTCGGGTTTCTGTCGTAACAACATGGCATATCCAATAATGTATCATTCAAAAAGAAGCAAAAAGTACACGGTTAAATGTTTTTATTGAAACGCGTTTGCACAAAGATCTAGATTTGATTTGATTGATTTATTCGCAGACTTGTGATGATGTAATGAATATTTTGTAACATTATAATTTAAAAGAGAGTATGAAGCTGCTACTTCTCAATAGGTGCCTACTACGCTTTGGAATCGCCTTGTACAATTCAAAAGTGCCTGTAAGAAGTCAAATTGAAATAAATGTATTTATTTTGAGAACTGAGATTCCAAACCTATTAAGGGCTCGTCCCAGCTTCGTTCCTAATCAGAGCCTTACAAACAAAGGTAATCTGATTCCAATTTCAAGACAAGATAATACTAGATTTGCATGATTCAAAGGTCAAGTAGGATCGTATCCAATTACCATCGAAACGACATTACTCCAACGAAGTTACATTTGGGCCAGACGGACGTCCCCTGAGAGTTTGACAAAAAAGTTTTTGGACAAATCGTATTGTAAAAAGCCGAAAATTTGAAAATTGGATATGCTTAGAATACTGGCATCTACGTAGAGTCTCGTTGCTAAAGCTGCATACGAGGACTCTAGCATAGTTACTTGACGGAATAACCATTTTAAAAAGTGTCACTAAGGTGGAAGCTTCAGGGGTAGTCTACGAAATTCAAATTTTCTCCCTGTTTTTTGCAATTCAGTGGTCAAAAAAAAAATGGCTTGAAAATAAAATTATTTGCGATCGTAGTAACACTTACTAATCATTCGACGGTGGTCATTTCAAACGTCGTAAGGGACATTGAAATCCCTGTCCTTGTTTGTATTTACTGAATTAATCTTATATCTTTAAACGAGCAATTCTTGTATATATATATATATATAATATGAATCTCGGAAACGGCTCCAACGATTTTCATGAAATTTAGTATACAGGGAGTTTTGGGGGCGATAAATCGATCTAGCTAGGATTCATTTTTATAAAATGTCGTTTTATTCGTGTTTTCAATGACCAACTTTATCGATAATCAACTTGAACATAAACTTATTATTTTAAACACAATTTACCAAAAAATACCGAGCAAAGCTCGGTCATCCAGATATTATCAATAAAGCCATCAATACTAAGTTCATTTCATATTGAATGTTTATTTGTCAAGCAACCAAAGTACCCAGTGGGATCAAAGGAATTTAAATTTAAAAAAGGATTTTTTTATAATTTTGTAAAACCATATTTGTTACATCGTGAATCATATTGAAATCAACATACAACCTGACACTGACCTGAAAATAGTAAAAACTAAGAAAATTTGCATTCAACTTAAGTTCAAGTCAAAAATAGTGTGGTGCGACGTCCTATTAGGTTTTAGAAATTTAATAACCTCACCTTTGCCCTTGTACAACCCGCTCGACCATTGCTCGAGCCAGTCCGCGCCGCTGTGCCTGTAACTTTAAATTCGTCCCTAAACAATAATCACTCCAGTCCAGCCCGTCTCTTAGTGCCGTCTTTCATCGGCGGCCTAAGCTGAGATCCGTACCCTACAGGTCCCTTAGCGTGTAGACGCTTAGTTTTATGTTTTTAAGCCAAATACGGTCAAGCAGCCGACAACCTCATAGGTTCACCTGCGATATGTCATTGAAACAAAAATACCTTGTACAAAGACACCTATTTTGCAAATCTATAAACTAAAACTTTATTATCAGCCAAAATCATGCAAATATGCTTTCTCGAAGTATAAGCTCACTTGCAAATGTTAACAATATGTCTCCGATAACCTTCGCGTTTGATTGTAATCAGAAGTTTTTCAGCCAACGCACCCATAAACATCAATTTAAACGATTCCATACGATTTGTTGATTTATAGGAATCCACTTTTGGAGCACATGTATGAGTTATTGGTTTAACGTTCTATATGGACAGATTGACAAAAACTTTTTAACAAAAAATTAAACCGCCGAAAAACTGAAAAGCATAAAATAATAAACCTTATGCTTTTCAGTTTTTCGGCGGTTTAATTTTTTGTTAAAATGTTTTTATTTTATATTTTTTGTGGCTTTAATGTACTAATAATACTTGGCAAGGTATACCTATCCAACACAAAAAGAATTATCAAAATCGTACTACTCTGTATAAAGTTATGCGTGTTTATACATTACAATCAGTGAGTGAACAATCAATCATCCCCTGTTTTCCGACCCTTAGGGTTCGATTTTGTTTTCCAAATTTATATGGGACCACCTTGGAAGTATACCCTTTCCAATAGAAGAAGAATTGTCACAATCGGACCACTATGTAAAAAGTTATGCGTGGTCATACATAACAAAAAAAAAAAAATATACGCGTCGAATTGATAACCTCCTCCGTTTTTTTCGTCGGTTGATAAAATGAACTATTAATAGTTGGGTTTGGGTGTCCAGTTGAACGTTGTCCAAAGTTTTAGGAGAGATTTTTATATATAATAAAAATGGAGCTGAACGTACATATCTCGGCAAATTGACAGGCAGATTGGCGTATATGTCGCAGGGATATGATAAAAACGGGGATTTGGCCAAATCCCTAAGGGATTTGATCAAATCACGGAGGATGTTAAAGTAATAACACGTTTTTATCATTTCCCTAAGCAAATCTGGTGATTTGACAAATCCCACTAAAGAAATCTAGTGATTTGAGCAAATCCCTAAATTGATTCAGCGAAATGATAATAAAACATTTCCAGTTCTTGTTTACGTCGCGTTCGCACTTGCTTGTCAGTTACCACGGTCCCTGCTCCACCGCGCACTCACCCGCGGCCGCCCGCACGCGGTCTTTTTTTTTCTGGATGGAAAATCATCAAATGACTTCTCCTGCTCTTGTGTCAGACTTTTACTGACTAAAACCCACCCGTGTTCCTTCAGTTGCCTAAGCTGAGATCCGTACCCTACAGGTCCCTTAGCGTGTAGACGCTTAGTTTTATGTTTTTAAGCCAAATACGGTCAAGCAGCGGACAACCTCATAGGTTCACCTGCGATATGTCATTGAAACAAAAATACCTTGTACAAAGACACCTATTTTGCAAATCTATAAACTAAACTTTATTATCAGCCAAAATCATGCAAATATGCTTTCTCGAAGTATAAGCTCACTTGCAAATGTTAACAATATGTCTCCGATAACCTTCGCGTTTGATTGTAATCAGAAGTTTTTCAGCCAACGCACCCATAAACATCAATTTAAACGATTCCATACGATTTGTTGATTTATAGGAATCCACTTTTGGAGCACATGTATGAGTTATTGGTTTAACGTTCTATATGGACAGATTGACAAAAACTTTTTAACAAAAAATTAAACCGCCGAAAAACTGAAAAGCATAAAATAATAAACCTTATGCTTTTCAGTTTTTCGGCGGTTTAATTTTTTGTTAAAATGTTTTTATTTTATATTTTTTTGTGGCTTTAATGTACTAATAATACTTGGCAAGGTATACCTATCCAACACAAAAAGAATTATCAAAATCGTACTACTCTGTATAAAGTTATGCGTGTTTATACATTACAATCAGTGAGTGAACAATCAATCATCCCCTGTTTTCCGACCCTTAGGGTTCGATTTTGTTTTCCAAATTTATATGGGACCACCTTGGAAGTATACCCTTTCCAATAGAAGAAGAATTGTCACAATCGGACCACTATGTAAAAAGTTATGCGTGGTCATACATAACAAAAAAAAAAAATATATACGCGTCGAATTGATAACCTCCTCCGTTTTTTTCGTCGGTTGATAAAATGAACTATTAATAGTTGGGTTTGGGTGTCCAGTTGAACGTTGTCCAAAGTTTTAGGAGAGATTTTTATATATAATAAAAATGGAGCTGAACGTACATATCTCGGCAAATTGACAGGCAGATTGGCGTATATGTCGCAGGGATATGATAAAAACGGGGATTTGGCCAAATCCCTAAGGGATTTGATCAAATCACGGAGGATGTTAAAGTAATAACACGTTTTTATCATTTCCCTAAGCAAATCTGGTGATTTGACAAATCCCACTAAAGAAATCTAGTGATTTGAGCAAATCCCTAAATTGATTCAGCGAAATGATAATAAAACATTTCCAGTTCTTGTTTACGTCGCGTTCGCACTTGCTTGTCAGTTACCACGGCCCCTTCTCCACCGCGCACTCACCCGCGGCCGCCCGCACGCGGTCTTTTTTTTTTCTGGATGGAAAATCATCAAATGACTTCTCCTGCTCTTGTGTCAGACTTTTACTGACTAAAACCCACCCGTGTTCCTTCAGTTGCCCATATGCCAAGGTCACGGTATCTCGCTTGAACAATCTCGCGACTCTAGCAAGCATCGGTCCTAGCAGACCCCTTCATATATTGCTGACATCTCTTTGAGGCGCGCGTGGAACACTACGCGCCGTAGACCCGAGCCTGGTCCTTACCGGGCGGTGAGCTACCCATTGCTCGCCACCCGCAAGCCCGCGCCTACGGTGGCCGGGAGTCCGCTATCGACTCCCGACGCCCGGGGCGTCTCCTCCTGCGGCAGCTAGGGACGTGAGGGCGCAGTGACTGCCACTCCCTCACGCGCCCCGTCTCCTCCTTCGCGAGCATTACTGCTTCGCAAAAGGAGGTGACGGCTTCCCATGCCCTCTCGCTCCGTACCATGGCTCGCACCAGGACCGGACGCGAGAGGTCGCCGCCGCCGATCGCCTCCACGAGGACACGGCGGTGCTCCGCCCAGGCAGGGCACACCTCCACCGTATGCTCCACCGTGTCCTCTAGACGATCCTCACAATGGAAACACCCGGGCATATCCTCTCGCTTTATCCTGAACAAGAACCCACGGATTTGTCGCGGCAGCGGAGTTTCGCCCCGGCGTTTCGCCTACTCGCACCACTCCCACATGTGCGTGAGGACCTTTGCCTCCAGATCCCATGGCGGCATTCCGGCAAAGAGGCTCGCCGCCTCGCACGAGATCGTGCGGTATCGTCGGATTAGCCGGATGGCCATGACCCTCTGGGCTGCACTCAACAGGCGCGCTGGGCGCAGCCTCAATGAGGGCTCCCACACCGGTGCCCCATAGAGGGCCATGGACCGCACGACCCCCGTGTAGAGCCTCCGGCAGGAGGCGTTTGGACTCCCCAGATTGGGCAGGAGCCGCTTTAAAGCAGCTCCCGCCCGCTCCAGTCTGGGAGCCAAACGTCGGAAGTGCTCAACGAAGTTCCACCGGCTATCGAGGACAAGTCCCAGGTACTTCATCGTCGACTCGACGCCGATGTAAACCACTCCTACCGTGAGTTGGGAACCCGCAGGCGGCGCGTTCCGAGGACTATGAAAACTCATGGCCTCGGACTTGTGCAGGGCCACCTCGAGTCCCAATTGCCGGATCCTATCGACGATTGTCGCAACCCCGCGTGTAATTAAGTCGGCCGCCGCCTCGTGCGACCTCCCCTGCGCCAGGACCAGCGTGTCGTCAGCGTAGCAAACCACGCTGACGCCGTTAGGGAGGTCGGCGCATTATGTAGGTAATCGTACAAAATAAACCTTTAAAATATCACAGAAAAGTTATTTTTGTCATTTCACTGAACCAATTTAGGGATTTGTTCAAATCACTAGATTTCTTTAGTGGGATTTGTCAAATCACCAGATTTGCTTAGGGAAATGATAAAATCGTGTTGTTATTTTAACATCCTCCGTGATTTGATCAAATCCCTTAGGGATTTGGCCAAATCCCTGTTTTTATCATATCCCTGCGACATATATATGGTTTTAATTTGATGAAAATACTTTTAGATCCGATGGCTCTCGACTAGGTCTTTACTAAAGATGAATATTTGAATGTGACTGTGAATGATAGGCTGAGGAATGATGTGATAAGAAAACGGTGAAGTTTAAAAGAAAATGTTGTGACAATTTTTTTAAAGAGTATGCGTAGATCGATTGGTCATGTTGAGAGGATGAATGAAGGACGGTTAACAAAAGGTGTTTGCAAGGCAGATGTGACTGGACACGCTGGAACAGGATGCGCTAGGAGAACCAATAATGACCTTATTGGTGATGTTCTACAGAAAGGGCAGGTGGTACTGGTAACCACGACGTGTGTGCTTGACCAGATGTAAAAACATCAACGAAGCAAAAAGCATACGTAAGGATCGTGGCGTTCTGTGGTTTCTGCCTACCCCCATGGGGAAAAATGCGTGAGTTTATGTATGTATGAATATTTGTATTTATATACATGGGTAATGTATTTTCAGTATATGCTATACTTAAAGCGAAGATATCCGATTCCTCGTCTTCACTTAAATCTATTAAGAAAACAACTAACTTCATAAGGCGAGTATTTGTAATGCCAAAGGCGACTTCCCTTAAGTCAACTACAATCCCGAGGAAAACAGAATTATCGCAGAGAACGAAAACAATGACTTGCGAGGTCTGCAATCTTTCGAGAAAAAATATAACCATATTATTTTTCACTCAACAAAGGGTATCCTCATCAAAAATCCATCTGCAACGAGAGTGGTATAACATCAAATATACACAAAGCAATATCGTAGCGTTTCTTACATTATGAAAATATTGTCACAGCATATAATTATAGTTACATATATGAAGAATATATATCAATCTTGCTTTAACATGCGCTCTACATGAATGCGTTAAGCAAAATCTGCATATTTCATCGTTTGCATGAATTGTAACGCTGTTCTGCACGCTTACCTCGACTAAGAATATTAATATGTTTTTAAAGTGTATTTTCAACCCTCTATAAGTGCTGTTTAGTTATTTATGTATTCATGTGAGTTCATTGTTATATGCTGCAAAGTTAGCTTTATTGTAATTTTCCTTCAGTGGTTGGATGTTTTTTTAGTTATTGTTCAGTTGAGGTCATTTTCATATTAGATGCTATTTTCTACAGTTTTATACACTTCTTTACTGTCGTATCATGGATTGATTGAGTCTGCCCTGAATGATCCAAGGTCTTCGGATTCTATTGGTTCGATTTCAGTGGTTGGATGTTTTTTAGTTAATTGTTGAAGTTGAGGTAATTTTAATATTAGGTTATATTTTCTTCAGTTCTACACACTTCTTCACTGTCTTTAGTATCATGGATTGATTAAGTCTGCCATGAATGATCCATGGTTCCAAGGTCTTCGGATACTATCGGTTCGATTTCAGTGGTTGGATGTTTTATGTTATTTGTTGAAATTGAGGTAATTTTCATATTAGATTCTATTTTCTTTAGTTCAACTGTCTTCCTCATTATCTCTAGTATCATGAATTGATTTAGTCTGCCCTAGATGATCCAAGGTCTTCGGATTCTATTGGTTCGATTTCAGTGGTTGGATGTTTTTTAGTTAATTGTTGAAGTTGAGGTAATTTTAATATTCTTCAGTTCTACACACTTCTTCACTGTCTTTAGTATCATGGATTGATTAAGTCTGCCATGAATGATCCATGGTTCCAAGGTCTTCGGATACTATCGGTTCGATTTCAGTGGTTGGATGTTTTATGTTATTTGTTGAAATTGAGGTAATTTTCATATTAGATTCTATTTTCTTTAGTTCAACTGTCTTCCTCATTATCTCTAGTATCATGAATTGATTTAGTCTGCCCTAGATGATCCAAGGTCTTCGGATTCTATTGGTTCGATTTCAGTGGTTGGATGTTTTTTAGTTAATTGTTGAAGTTGAGGTAATTTTAATATTCTTCAGTTCTACACACTTCTTCACTGTCTTTAGTATCATGGATTGATTAAGTCTGCCATGAATGATCCATGGTTCCAAGGTCTTCGGATACTATCGGTTCGATTTCAGTGGTTGGATGTTTTATGTTATTTGTTGAAATTGAGGTAATTTTCATATTAGATTCTATTTTCTTCGGTTCAACAGTCTTCCTCATTATCTCTAGTATCATGAATTGATTTAGTCTGCCCTAGATGATCCATGGTTCCAAGATCTTCGGATCCTATTGGTTCGATTACAGTGGCGGGATGTTGTTTTTGTTAGTTGTTGAAATTGGGTTAATATTCTTATTCGATTCAACTTTCTTCAGTTATATACATTTCTTGACTATCTCTTGTATCATGGATTGATTGATTTAATCTACTCTAAATGATCTGTGGTTTCAAGTTCTTCGGATTCTATTTCATCCGGTTATTACTTTTCTATCTTGCAGAGCCATATTTTATTAGTATTTCAAATTGCAATCCCGCAAAAATGAGAAAGTACGAAATAACTAAATGATTGTCGTAATCCAGAGCTTAAATAAGCAACAAATGACTTTCCATCATCATCATCATCATCATTCAGTAAAAAATGGGAGGGTTTGCCATAATCGCCACGCTTGGCAGGCGGGTTGGCGATCGCAATATCGTGGTAAAATGCATAGAGAACGCTGTTGCCCATTCTCTAGTAAGTCGTTCGTTACGACAGCCCGGGAAGAAATGGGATGGTGCTTCGGTCTTTACGTCTGGCACCATAAGGAAGCCTTTGGGTTCGAGTAAATATATAAATAGAAGTTATCCCAGCTGTGTTAATTTCACTTCCTGAAACTGAACTATCCAGTATTCATAAAACAATGGTGAAGCGGTCGTAATAATCGCTGAAGTCGTTACAAGATGATTTACGTTACCGTCTCACTTTGCCATAAACCCGGGACACTTCACAGGATTCCTTGAAAACCAATAAATTTCTGGCCATTTCAGTATTTTGTTACAGCTTGGTTGATTATTTCGGCCTTGCGCGTGAATTTAGATGGATAGTTAAATGTTTTGTAGACATCTTAATTCTGAAGGCTGTGTGAGTGCGTGCGTGCGTGTTGTGTGGGTGTGTATAGTTGAGTGGTGTCTTGGTGGTTAAGGATATTACGACATTTATTAGACAATATCTGGATGACCGAGCTTTGCTCGGTATTTTTTGGTAAATTGTGTTTAAAATAATAAGTTTGAGTTGATTATCGATAAAGTTGGTCATTGAAAACACGAATCCTAGTTAGATCGATTTATCGCCCCCGAAACCGCCTGTATACTAAATTTCATGAAAATCGTTGGAGCCGTTTCCGAGATTCAGATTATATATATATATATATACAAGAATTGCTCGTTTAAAGGTATAAGATAAGATATTTTATAGCATATGGCTTTTTCAAAATTCATTTGAACCTTTGAAGATATTCCTAGATTTATGAATTCGACTGTAGGCGAAGGTAAATATCGTAAAGAAACCTGTATACCTTTTCACAAGCATTAATTAGACAGGCTGTCAAATCGTAGTAGACAAATTTTTTGTCTTGCCTTGCCCGGCAGCAAACAGCTGTCGGAACAATAAAAGTTGTCTATTTGATTAAAACTGACAGAATTTTCGGGTTTTGTATTTGTGAATAACATTTAAAGAACTCTTACGACAACATCGATTGATTCGGTAAGGAAGCGTACCGAATGGTTGCAAACGCAGAAATTATAATGGTTTCCTGTTATTCAACCCTTAGTAAATATACTCGAGCCATCTCTGTATGGATTAGGACACCTTATTCTCATCAAGAAGTGACAGGTTGTTCCGGTATAGTACAATCAGGTGAAACGTCCTTCATTTCCATTGTTACAGCACTAGTAGCTTGTCACCTTTATTAAGGTCAAATTGGAACAAGGGCAGACAGCAACCTCGGAGATTCCTTCAACCCTAAATTTACCTGTTCCTTAGGTTCTACTTAACACGCTCCGTGTCAATTTAGAAAGCACTTTAAGACCTAACGGGTCTATTTTATGGAAAACGCCAACTGGAAGCAGCCTTGCTTGATTAAAACCAATAAATTCTCGCTTTATCGTCACCTAATCCTCGGAAGATACGACCGTACGACGTTTTTTTGCATAATCCGGCCTTTTAATGAAGTCTTTTCTTGCCTTTTTGCGTTTATTGGTTCTAGTTTATTAAATCCTATTACCGCTATGCTTTTGCTACTTCTGCGATCTTATGAGATTCATTTTATTATTCAATCAAAACTTTTCGGACTGTTTTACAATCGTGCTTTAGTTTTACTATATCAGACTTAGATTAATCAATCAATCTGCCAAAACTTTTCCCAACTATGGATGCAAGAAATTATTCCACGGGAAACGACTGCCGAGATAAAAAGTCTATTCTATGTGTTAATCCAGGTTATCCACTATCTGTGTGCCAAATTGCATTCAGATCCATTTAGCTTTTTACGTGATTGATTAACAAACTTGCACATTAGCGACTATACATAGAGCGACTGACTGCCTATCTGACCTCCACAACCAAGTTATTGGGGAAACCCCTTAGTAAGACTTTTTTATCAGACTGCGCTTCTAACTACCCGACACGAGTCAAAGATCTAAGAAAGGCAGCCAGGACCAACGGCTTAGTGTGCTATCAGAGGCATGGAATGGTCTCAATATGACAATGACAATGGTCTCAACCATTCACAAACCGACCGCGGCGAGCGTAGCTTAACCTATGATCAACCTGTGCAGCTTTTAGCATTTAACGAATCAGATCTAGATGCCAAGCCTAAAAAGTCTTTTTATTACGAATACCGTGTTTCAAAACTCATTAAAAAGTCGTAACTTCCATTACTTTTTTGCTTCAACAATCCGACAGTTTGACGCAATAGCACGGTGAAGTTCCAAGGTCGTCATCGCTCAGTTTCAAGTGGGTAAGTACAAACTAACCAGCTATGCAGGCAGGCAGGTAGGTGGCTAGACCACTGAAATAGCTGTAATATCCTCTTCAAGTGCTACACATGCAATAAAGGTGCGGTGCGAGTATCTGCCTGACCTTGGCGTTACGTAAGTGTATGCAAACTTGGGGTGTGCCCCAAGGACGGGCGTGCGCGATTCCTTTCATTAGCATCGGAGTATTTATGGTTTTTTGTGGGCGTTGGTCTGTGAATGGATGTCCGTTTTAGTTTTATTTCTTTTCCGGTTGACGAAGATGTTTGGCGTATTGGACAAATCTTCGCGATGTTGCGATATTGCGACGTTGATGGATCAACGATTTGGTCGTCATTTTTGGCATATTGCAACATAATAATGTTCTCTAGAAAAAATGCCAAGTGGTTGACCTACTAGGATATATGTACACTGACCTTATGCTTTATTAGTTGAAGTCCTTCAAAAAGGTTTGATCTGAGATTACCTAAAATTAATCTCAAGGACCTGAAGGAAAACATCGTGAGGAAACCGGCATGTCCTAAAACCAAACATTCGAAGACATGTGACATCTACCAAGCCGCATTGCGCTACATGGTGAAATCACAGCCCACCCTCTCTCTTGAAGAAAATGGCCTGTGTCCCAACACTGGGATCACCATAGGCTGATTATGCTTATATTTAATTGCGGGCTAAAATAATGACTCCAGCTCCAAAAATCGTAGTCTACTGTTAGACATAGGCTTTTTAAAATCTATAGCATAACGATTTCCAAAAATACAAAATTTTGACATTACCTTCACTGTATATTTTAGAAAATATAATATTTTTAAGGTCTAACCCTCACCTCTTTTCTCGCATGGCAGATCGATTTCCTCGTAATAGACGTGACAATAGCCAAATTTGCCTACAGCAATATAGGACGTCACTCATGAGAAAAAGTGTCTTTTGCATGGCTCCAAAAATTTATAATAAACTACCTACCTAAAAGCTGGAAGGAGTTAAGTGATCTACCATTCAAACGGAAAGTTATTAATTTACTAGCAGATAAAGCTTATTATAATATAAATGAGTTTTTAGATGAGAGATTTTGATTATGATTACCTATGTTTTACTAATTCTTTGTTTTTAATGTTCGCTTATTATTATGACATTTAAAAAAAAAAATTGACTCGTACTTACATTTTAAATTACTGTTTAAATATTTGCGTGCCATTGTTTACGGCAAACGTGATGATCTGTATTTATATCCGCTATTAACATCTCTTGCATGCTGACAATTTGTGTTGTATGTCTTGTACTCATGTTTGGGCAAATAAATGATTATCTTATCTTATTACCTGTTCCTAAGACAATCATGGTTTCCCGGAAAAACTTCCCTTATAAAACCTTCAAAAGGCATATGGGATTTAGTTAAACCCGCTGACGTCCGAGTATGCATACGCACGTGATATTCATAGTGTAAACTAATTAATGTCATTGTGACATATTGACAAGGACCGGACAATGTAAACATCACGCTACCTTGGACACGGAACAATTTTCAAACAAATTGATTGCCTGATGACATCAAAGCGTTTATAACCTTACGGATGGTCAGGGGCACATCGTCATTAAGAATCATTGCGTGGAACGGAATCAAATTTTCAACTTCCCGTGTCTTGGGAGTCAAGAAGTTGGCGTTAGAGGGAAATTATCCACTTGACGTGCCCGTCTGTCACTGTTTTCGTTTTAAAGCGCTGCAGAAATAAAACAGCGCTTTTTTAATTTGAGACTCGACTGTCCGTTTCCTGAAAGTAATGTTTTACAACGCAAAGGCTCGCTGTAAATTGTAAGAGATTAGAATGTTTTAATTGGAGGTGTTTTCCTTAAAAAGTATTTTTATAACGCGCCCCAGACTTCCGTCTTGGCTGTTTCCGTTGCGTCCTTCGCTTCGTTTACTGTATAAAATTAAAATATCTTTAGAATTGCCTTCTGGACGGTAGAGACCTTTGTTTTATTTTTGAAACAACTGATAGCGAAAGCAGTAAAGACCGCCATCTGTTTTCTCTTATTTTTGCAGAGCAACTGCCGACGCAATCTTTTTATAAAATAGGTTATCGCCAGCATTATATAAAAAAATTCGGAGTGGAAAATACCAATCTATACTACTATAGCTTTTGCCAGTGGCTTCGATCGCGTGGAAGTCAAATATGACCTCCCGGAGATTTACCGGGATAAAAAGTTTCCTGTATATGTTAATTTAGGTTATAAACTATCTGTGTACCATTTTACTCAAATCCGTTCAGCCGTTTTTACATGATTGAGTAACAAACACCCAAACATACAAACTTTAACATGTATAATACTAGCTTTTGCCAGTGGCTTTGCCCGCGTGAATGTCGAAACTTATCGCAGGAGAACGTACTACCGGGATAAAGTATTATTTGTGTTACTGCAGGTAATAAACTGTCAAATTTAATCCCTATCCGTTCTGATGTCCAAAATTCGTATCATCCAAACATACAAGATTTCACATTTATAATATGAGTAAGATAATCATTCGGTTCACCTTTCACGAAGCCTCTAGTCAAGGGCTAGGCTAAAGCATTTTCTTGAATATTTTACCTACGAATTTCGTAATACTTAGAAAAGAAAATTCTTGAGATACTATTTTAAATTATCTGTTCATATGAGAAAATCCAAGTCCCATTTTCGTTTACAAAAGCTGCCAAAAGCTTTACGACGTAGCCCGCATGACGGCTATGAGATCTTTCCACAGATTTATTTGTTTAATCAAACTTTCCTCGGGTTTGGAAAGGTCCTTCTTCAACGTGCTCATAAGTCTTTGTAACTGGAAAATTATATAGAGATGACGTTTTTATTATTAGAGGGGCTTTTGGCTAAATAAAAATTGCTGCACGGGTTGATCGTTCAGGTTAAGCTACGCTTGACGCGGTTGGTTCGTGGATGGGTGACCACCTTTACATACCAAGACCCTTCCGTGCCTCGGTAGATCTTTGACAGTCATTACGGGTCGTCAAAAGCCCAAAAGTCTGGCAACCAATCTTGCCAAGAGGTATCGTATTACCCAGTAACTGGGTTGTGGAGATCAGATAGTCAGTCGCTCCATGTAAAATATTGGTATGCACCTGCATCTGGTTAAACTGGAAGCCGACACCAAAGTAGTTGGGAAAAGGCTAGGTACATGATGATGACGTTTTTATTTAAGGATAATCCTTCATTGTAATGTTGTTAAACTGTCACAATCAAAGCCTTTCCTGTCCTTGGTGTGTTATGCAGATACTACTGAAGGACCGGATACTTTTGTCCTAGTAGAACGTTCCCATAGGATAATGGCCTCCACAAGGACTACAACCACGGGCAAAAGCTAGAAAGAAAAGAAAGAAAGAAAGAAAAATTGTTAGAAAAAAAAAAGAAATGAAAAAAATAATTAATGGAATATATCTATCTATACTATACTATATATACTATATAATATTATAAAGCTGAAGAGTTTGTTTGTTTGTTTGTTTGATTGAACGCGCTAATATCAGGAACCACTTGTCCGAATCGAAACATTCTTTTTGTGTTGAGTAGCCTATTTATCGAGAAAGGCTATAGGCTATATAACATCACGCTACAACCAAGAGGAGCGGAGCAGTTATGAAAAATGTTGCAAAAACGGGGAAAATCGCACGGGTAGGCGATTCGACGCGACGAGAAACGTCCGGGGAAAAAGAAATTTAACGTGGACGAAGTCGCGGGCAGAAGCTATATGGAATATATGGATGGAATTGTTGTTAGTAGTTCATATTTTAGCATTCAGCTAGATTCTAGCTGAAATTAATGATTGGTGACTGCATCACGAGCAAAGATTTGCTCGAAGGCCCCTGAATGCAAAACGATAAAAAGACACAGGGTTAAAAGGACTGATGTCTAGAACTAGTTTGTAGTAAAACGTTTCGAATACTTCTGTATTAATTTAACAGTATTCATTGCTATTAAGGTGCTTGTCTATCTGTGTGCCATTTAAATCCGTTCAGCCGTTACAGAGGTAACAGACAGAATTACTGTTGCATTTATAATATTAGTTTGGATTATAGATGAATATTATTTTTCTTTCCATTAAATGTCTTGTCGAAACTAAGCAACATCGCTCATTTTAAATTCTCGAAACTGAGCCAACAGACTAAAGGCGTACTAATTACTGCATTTCAAAATTAGCCAAAGTCTGATAACATTATTGGATTCCCTTTTGTTTGACCTCACAGATTTTAAGGTCAAAAGGTCTCAAAATTTGACCTTACCATTGTCAGTAACACTATATGACTTCTCAATAATAATACGCTATTGGATATTCAACTTCAGGTGGTTAGGCGAGCACTGAAAATCCAATACCATTTATATGTCGTGAAGTGTCAGTGAAAACGGGCACTAGTGTTTTAGCGCGAAAACCCTAAAGCCTTGAATAATTAAAAGTCAAGTTCTCTTTTTCTGTCTGCGTCTATAGAATAGATTTTTATTCGCTTTTTGCTGAGACATTTACGATACTTAAATGTTATTTCTACCCGAGGGAATAATTTGTGGATGTCTCGGTTCCCTTCGAAAGGCTAAATATCAGAGTTAATGCTTTAAGTACCTAGAATATTTCAGGTGTTTCATTGTGTTTAGGAATCATTATTTTCGTTTTGTAATGTTAATATTTCTGCAAACTACTGTAAAGAATTAAGTTCTTCTAACCTAATATACAGCTGTGTTGCTTGGGAGTTTGTTGCTCTAGTTCATCCCAGCTAAAGTACCAGGAAGTGGTGCAGGGCGGGCGTTTCGGGAGACTGTCTAAAGTAATTGTGACATTAAAAGTCGTGCTCATTCTAACTCATTTATTCAAATTAGGGTGACACTCAGCCTAATTTGAATAAATGAGTTTTGAATTTGATCAATTAGAATATGACATACGTAACGTCAAGTTTTTTGCCTGAGGAAGTAGATAAAGGTTTATAGCATAATCAGCTTATAGTTTTCCCACTGTTGGGATGCAAGCCTCCCCTCTGAGTGGGCAAAAAATCAACACGCGGGCCCAGTAGGGGCTAGTAAATGTTACATTTCTTCGATTTTTCTGTTCTAGGACATTTCCTCACGATGTTTTCCTTCACCATTTTGAGAGCATTGTATAAATGATACACAAAGTAAAGCCTGTCAGGATTCGAAGCCTACAACTCGGTAGGCCGTTACTATTGGACCAATACTGTCCAAATTCCATAAGTAAAATCCTTCGCTATAAACCCACGCTCAGCAGTCGTGCTGGCAACCACTACGAGGACGTTTGTGAAGTTAATATAATTTTTAAGTTTGAGGAACGGTCTTAACTTCACTCAATATCCATTGAAATGGGAGGATCCTCCGCTAGTGGGCAACTGCCCGGCGTTGTATAAGCTAGTTGCGGCGGTAAACTCTGTTTGCGCGATGTAGGATTTTGCGTGACGTCAGAGTGATACGTAATTCGTATATGGCGATATATCAAAACTAAAGTTACTACTGAGTCAGCTCGCGTATCTGTAACTTTAATACCTCTCTATGGACCGACATATCCCCAACTTTACTTGTATGTTACATAGATACGTGGAACTGTATTATGTACAGAATTAACTTGTTAACTTGTGGGCGGTCCCTTGAGGACTTAGGATATAAATAACGATGTTTTCCTGGCTTATTTCCGAACGATATTGCTTTTCTTTTGTTATTGACTTTTCTATATTGAGGTGAATGTTCTATTCCTGTTTTATATTAGACTCGTTTTGCGAAATTAGACTAGTACTTATCTTCTAAGTTATACTTATTGTTGATAGGTACTGCTTCAACCTTTAGAAATTCCAATACGTGAAATAATTCTCTTAATATCCCTCTCTCTCCTCTTCTTATTGGGCTTATTATAGGTTCTGTAATGTTCACCACCCAGACTTCTTGTAATTAGTTCATTACTTTGTGGATAGTGGATCCGCATATCCGAAGTACTCCCCGGATTTTCTATTACTCTGGCTTTATCGGTTTGGGCTATGAGCTCTGGGTGCCCTGTATTTCTCCTGTCCTTGATATCGTGTACAAGAAGCGGGTTGCTAGTGGGTGCACTTGCATCTCCCTGGCTTTTAAATAAAATACAGTTGTTAAAATTTTCAGAACCAAAAGATAGAAGATATACGAAAACGCCTCAAATATAAAACTTCACCTATTCGAGGCGAGATGCAATTATCGGGCTCTTTTTGCTCGCCCTTGCATTCTACATTCTTTTAATTTTTAAGCTTGTCTGCATAAGGCGACAAAGTTTCTCCTTGTATGAATAGACGAACGATATTGTAACATCCGAATTAAAGTGCAAAAATGATCGAGTTCGCTTCGTGCAGCTAAAGATGTACCCCCCTGAAAATAATCTTGCAGGCGACTGCCCACTGTGTTTCTTCGGGCCATATGGTTGAAAAAGCTTCTGGGCAAAGGCTTCTCTTTTACAGGCTAGCACTTCTATTGTATGATCCAAGAGTTAATCAATACAACAGGCTAACCACCCACCATACCATATTTCTTTTTCAAAATAGAAAAGCGATCACATGAAACAATCAACCACACAATACTTTAAACGAAATAGTTTTACACTAAACTTGATATACTCGATGAAAAAAAAAAAAATGGTTGCCACGGCAGTTCGGTCTAAATAGTTAAAACACAACTGCTCCCTAACATGCAACTACCCCCTTTGTCACCCTAGCTTGTAGGAAATTTAATTTTCATTCTCACGATACGATGTTTTACTATTCATTTTTCACTTCAACTTTGTAAAGGGGTTGTGGTTTATAAAGAGGTACTTCTACATGAGCAAGTTTAAGGAGAAGTTATATAGATAGAAGAGATAGAAGTAAGCAATTCCTTATAATTGGGAGCCTTCTAATGACTTCTAATCGTAGCAAATCTCGGTATTTTTGGGACGCTCTGGGATCTTAGGTCCCGGTACTACGCCTATGACGTATTCTAGAAAAAAACGTGCTGCTATTTCACTTGATCAAGTTTCACTAAATGAAGAACAACAGCTTATAATATAGACATTTTGAAGCAGTTTCTTTATCCTCCGTAATGTGTCAAAAGTGCAGAATTGTAGAACACAGATTATCAACATGATTGTCTTTCATTTTGGGGGTGCAACAACATGGGAGGTTCCTGTTCCGCATAAGGCGGGAGGAGACGCCCGGGTGTTTCCATTGCGAGGATTGTCCTGAGGATACGGTGGAGGTGTGCCCTGCCTGGGCAGAGCACCGCCGTGTCCTCGTGGAGGCGATCGGTGCCGGCGACCTCTCGCGTCCGACTCTGGTGCGGGTCATGGTTCGGAGCGAGAAGGCATGGGAAGCCGTCACCTCCTTCTGCGAAGCAGTAATGCTCGCGAAAGAGGAGGCGGGGCGCGTGAGGGAAAGGCAATCTCTGCGCCCTCAGGCCCCTAGCCGCCGCAGGAGACGCCCCGGGCGTCGGGAGTCGATTGCGGACTCGCGGCCACCGAGCTACCCACTGATCGCCGCCCGCAAGAGGACTAGGCTCGGGTCGACCGCGCGTTGTGTTCAAAGAGATGCCAGCAGTACTGAAGGGGTCTGTTAGGAGGCCTGCCAGGGTCGCGAGATTGTTCAAACGAGATACCGTGGCCCTGGCATATGGGTAACTGAAGGAACACGGGTTGGTTTTATTCAGTAATAGTCTGACACGCCCTCCCGCTCCGCCCAGAGCGGGAGAAGTAATTTGATAATTGCCCAAACAAAAAAAAAAAAATTGCGTGATTTACCTTATCAAGAAGACATAATTTTAAAACGTGAAGCAATGGTATAAATAAAATAATACATTATTTTAGGAAATGATTCCCATATTAAGCTTTACCAATATCCTTCAAAATAATTCAGAGGTGTTATTAATAGTGTGTTACGCAATTAAGTGCCTGAATTGGAGGCAGCATTCCAGCCACCAGCCCGCGTGATGGATTATGGCCCACCTGTCACAGTGAGGAGGCCTGTGTGGCCAGTCAAGCTGTGGAAGTGCTATAGGCCGATTAAGCATACCAGAATTCCAACCAACAGGAAAGAAAGAAATAAATATTATTGAAGTTATCAAAAGGTTTTGAAAGTTGTGTAATGTTTCAAAGTTACTTTGTGATATCTTGTTTGGTTACACGAAAGTCGGTAATCGCCTTAACTTAAGGAAAACTTAGAATTACTCAAATTTCTTTCAACGTTTGTTTGAAGTATCTACGCAAAATTATGACGAAAAAGCTAACATTATTTTTGTTAAAATCTTCATTGCTGAATACTTATTCACATGTGGTTTGTGGAAATTCCATTTTCACCTTATAAAATACACGTCAAGACAAGGCACATGAAAGCCATGCCTTGCCTTTTTTGTTCCATAGTACAGTGATAACTTGTATTCAATATTATTATTTTACCGATTGAACTACAAAACAAAATTTCCTTACTTTACTAACATGAAATTAGGCTTCCGATCACGCAAACAATATTTATTACTTCTAGACAAAAACTGCATAATAAAGTGGATATAATGTCTCCCTATTATAGTTCTGCAAAATTTATTTCAGCTATATTATCGTAAAATATATGTCTAGCCATCAAGTCTATCGATAAAACCTGACGGCGGATTTCCAATAGTAGGAAAGAAATACAAAGAAAACTCAATTTGTCATCAGTATTTACTTAATGTTCTACAAAAATTGTTAAAGGATATCATGGACTAGTTGACAATTTTTTTGTGTCGAAACCGAGGTAATCTCCATTATAGTTTGGGAAAACCCCAAAAATGAGGAAAGGAATGTAGCACATTTATTAATAACCGTCATAATCATTTTCCTGCCCTTATTCCAATTTATTTGGGGTCACACTTTTCTAGTAGTCGTCATCTCGGTAGTGACCCCCTTTCTATCCATATCATGATTAACACAGTCCATCCATCGTTTTTTGGGTCTCCCTCTATTCTTATAGCCACCGATAATAACCGATACGGCAAAATCGTTGTTGCTGACAAAATACTATTTATCCATGCCAACAGTTTTCCAGCATGCAATGCAGAAGTTAACCGGGCATAGCCAACATTTAACCCTTGACAACAGCTGTGGCATTTATTAACATAGCATAATCAACCTTAAATAAAAGAAACGATGGTCTGTGTGAATGATGATATTGCTAGAAAAAGGGTGACTGCGGCGATGGCGACTAAGGGCCGGGTCACACCGGAATGGCAGCGGCCGGCAGCGACGCGGCGAGCACTTTCAGTGTGAAATAATTTTAAACTTTAACTACATACTTAAAATACCAGTATCGCTTGAAAAACCAACAGGTGTTTCCGCCCGCGGCTGCCAGCGGCGACGCGAGGCCGCTCGCGGCACCGCGGGCGGCCGCGCGACCTTTTCAAGTTTTTCAAGCGATACTGGTCTTTTAAGTATGTAGTTAAAGTTTAAAATTATTTCACACTGAAAGTGCTCGCCGCGTCGCTGCCGGCCGCTGCCATTCCGGTGTGACCCGGCCCTAATAGAGAACTATGGAAGAAAAATAGCTTGCACCGATCCCAAATACATTGGGGTAAGGGCAGGAGATTTATGATGAAAATTACTGCCATTGTTAGGACTCGGGCATCTTCTCTGTATAAGGGAGTGGGCCGTAATCCACCACACCGGCTCAGTGCGGAATGGTGGATGACACATGTTGGTTTTCTCCATAGATATCCAGAGATATGCCTTCATTGCGGAATAGTAAGGAGTTCTAGTGTCGCCACTTATCTCCCACCCAAAAAATTACAACATTAACAAATAGTGTACTGACGACACACATTTAAAATTTGAACACGCACACAAAGAAGAAAGCAGCTACACTAAATCAATTTCTAATAGCACACATACATAGAATGGGCGGGGCATTCACTTGTAAATACTTCCTATTTGCGAACATCCAATGCACACGCATGCAATTAGGGAGTTGAAAGCGATGGTCGATTATTTTTATCGATATTTAATTTTAGCACATTCTTGTATTATAATAACTTCGTTTAATTTCCTTTAAATATTTTTTTTTTACCTTTCCGAAAATATAGTTAACTTTACTAAAATAAAATGGGCATATTTAAAAAAAAATTGTATTATCGGTTAAAAGGGAGTGCTCTCTGTTACTTGTCATGCTGTATAAATAAATAAAATAAATAATATATTACTTAACCTTAAAAAAAAACACAAATGCCTACCTACATTCAGGTTTGGTTTAATTCAGTTAGGCTAATGTTATACTCATATTCAAACTCGACCGCGTTAAGACATATTTCTAATGGAATTAAAATAGCGCCATCTAGCAAACTATTTTAAATGCTGACAGGATCGAATTCGGACGATTGTGGTCTTCACGGTGTTTCCACTTCCAGGGGAGAAAAGCGCAATATACAAATGCAAAGCCGCGAAACCACTCTCAGTTTGCGCACTCGCTGTTTACGTCGTTCGTGAGTGTGGAGCGGGTATAATAAAGAGTAGGCTTGAGTCCTAGCAGTGGGAACTGTTATAATAAAAATAAGGAAATACAAAATAAAAATAAAATAAAATTATTTATTGTCCAGTAAAATGTAAATATGGAGAATCATTAATTTGAATTTGTAGATTTGACTAAATAGCGACGGACCGCGAATTCTCTAATTTAAACTTCGAATCTTGGCTGCTCGGCTTTATGATTGACTAAGATGGGCGTGCGATTTAGTGATCAATAAAATAATATTACGCAAGATATATTTTTATTTTCAACAATATTTAACCATTGCAATCTTCAATACTAATCTTACTCGCTCAATAATATTGCGTAATATTATTAATCGTCTATGGCCCACCTTACGAAACCGCCAAATAGACAGATGAAAAAAAAGGCATATTTTTGCATATCGAAAACAAATTATTGTATTTTTTTACCAAATATAAGTAGTTCGATGAAATATAATATTTATTTATCATATTACTTATCATATTGTACTTAAAAACTGTTAATTTGTGAAAATCTTTAGGTATAATATTACTTTAGTTTTTACACTTCACGAATAACTATATTGGAATTATAATGTCTTAATTTGGTTTAAACAACATTTAATTAATAAGTAATTTAACTCTTACTATACAAGTAATACGAGGATATCCATTAAGTTCTGTAAAAAAATATTCAACAGCAATAATACGCATATCGATAAAATCAGCCGCACGCAAACGATTGCACCACTCTACATATAAAACGTTCGTTTCGTTCGGGAATATTCGGGCTAGTTCGGGTTAGTTCGAGTCGCTCCCGACGTAAGTTAGTAAATCATTTAAAAATTGATTTAAAATATAAAACAGTGACTTAATTGTTTACTAACCGGTGGTAGGACACGCCATTTGTCTTCAGGTTGATAGTATTTGACCTATTTTTACAAATAATTACTGCACAACTCGGCATTTTGGTTTTTTACGCACCAATAGTGCACTGTACGCAATCGCAAAGCGACTGAATGATGCGTACAGCCGGCACTCGTACATAAGACCAATTTTATAATATCGAGGCGGCACGTGCCACGCCCCCAAGGCATATCCCTCGATATCCGTGGTTTTCTCACTTTGGTTTTCTTTACTCCGTTTTGATATTTTTATTTTTTGATTATTATTAACCAGATATAATTCTTCCAGACAGACTGTACTTTGCCACCCTGAAGACCGGGTATAAGCCGAAGCCAACTCGGAACAGCAAGTATTTCCACATAGAAGATGAAATCGTCTACGAGAACTTCTATTTCGATTTTGGGCCTTACCACCTCTGCCACCTGTACCAGTTCTGCAACAAACTCAATGAAGAATTGGAGAAGAATCCGAAGAAGAAGATCGTCTTCTACACCAGCAATAATGAGACCCTTCGACTCAATGCGGCCTATCTTATTGGGAGTTACCAGGTATTTTATCTATTCATCTAATTTGTTGATTTTGCGTTTTTCTGATATTGGAGAGACGATAGCAGAGTGCTCCGCCATGTTGCATTTCAGCACCCGGTCATTTTTCCGATATCTATCTCTGTTCTATGGCTAAAAGATTCTGACAGTCGATTTCCCGCAGTCATCATCATCATATCAGCCAAAAGACGACCACTGCTGGACATAGACCTCCCCCAATTTGGGGAGATTTACCATAATCGCCACGCTTGGCGGCAGGCGGGTTGGCGATCGCAGTATGGTGGTAATAAGCATACAAAACGCTGCTGCCCTTTATTTAGTAAGTCCCTTAGTCGCCTCTTACGATACCCGTCGGAGAGAATGGGTTAGTGATATTCTTTACTTCCGACCAATTTAGGGCGCGTCAAATCTTTCAAAGCTGCGCAATAAGGTACCAATAATCAAAAGGCGACTCGGGCCAAGAATACACAAATTTAACTTCTTACATTGAATTTGTATTTTTCCAATTCCTTTTCCTGGCAATTCTACTGCTTTTTAGGAAAAATCTACTTATTGTTAACTGCTGTGAAATTACGAAAAATTACGAATTATTTGAAACGACCAGCTAACGAAAAACGTTTTAAATATTAAGGTGGATTTCGCTGTTCATCCATGCAGGAAAATGCGATCCCTTGGGCGAGTCTTAGGACGATATCGAGACGAGAAATCATACGCCGTATTAAGTTCCGATGCGATTACCACGATTCGCAGGAAATATCTATGTACATCCGTCTTACAGTATCAGGAAGACTTAGAAATTCAAGGTTCTAGGTTGCATAACTAGACAGTGTGGGTAGAATACACGTGTATGTACTTACGTATTGTAGTACGTCAGACCTAATTAGCACATGCTACTGTTTCTACCAAGCTATCCGTTTCAAAGGCTTTTGCGCCGCCTTTCGGGGCTTTACTAAGGCTTTCGATAATTTTGTTGATAACTTTATTGGAACTGTATTAATTGTCTCCTCATTGATCTATTGCTGAGAAGAATGGCTGCTGAATGTGGCATCCTGTGTTCAGTTTAAATTTCAAGATTCAGTTTGGTTTTCTACAGCTGTTCGCAGTTGCAACCTTTGACCAAAATAGCGGTCTCATAAGCTGTACTTAATTGATAGAATCACAGAAGTAAAGGATTAGATCGCTTATCTTCTACATAGTACCTCTCAAAGCTATTAATAAATAGTAGGGTACGTCATTTACCAGCCTTATAGGATTACAAGAGTGACGGATAAGTTACGTAACCGTAACATTAATACCTCGACTCCTACGAGAGTTACACAACCACCATTTAATCAGTTAAAAATACATCGTATGCGCAATGCTCTGGGAACATAACCCGGCACGTTATTAGGGGTAACCGGCCGATTCCCACGCGCACACAATTATTCAATGATGGGTATATACGATACGGCTGTTGGAAGTTGTTTGCGGGATGTACCGTGATTCTTGAGGCCATTCTCATAGTTGTCTGGCTTTAGTGGTCTTAATACAGGATCTGGTTCATCCTGATTTGTTTCTCCAGTTGTCTTTTATAGCAGATAGTGGTGGGTCGAGAAATCAGACTAGAGAAAACGGGATTGATTATGAAAACCGAAAGATTTGATAATAGTTGGGTTGTGATGGTTAATCTAGCAGCCAACCAATATGAATATGTAGATATCCCAAATTGGGGAATGAAAAATGACACACAGCAAATAGCTGTCGGATTGGAACTCTGACCGTCGTCTCTTTGATTTAATCTGACAACATTTTCGGGCTTAAGATTTGGGAACAACCTTTTCTGATAAGGATAACCTTGATCGATGTTCAATTCGGAAGCCTATCGAACGGTTGAGAATAGCAATGCAGATATCTTTTCCTACACTGATAGTTACTGGTATGTTAGAAAACGTCCAAACAATTGTAAGTAGTGTTCCGTGTGGTGATAAACGTAAAGAGTAAAAAGAGGTATCGTAAAAGGCGACTAAGGGACTTACTAGAGAATGGCCAGCAGCGTTCTCTATGCATTTTGTCACCATGCTGCAGCTGGGATCGCCAACCCGCCTGCCAAGCGTGGCGATTATGGCAAACCCCCCCTAAATTGAGGGAGGCCTATGTCCAGCAGTGGACGTGTTTCGGCTGAACTGAAGATGATGATGAATTGAAAGTAACATTTGAACACCAGATTTCGAACCCCCAAAACAACCTGACCACTAGGACATCAAAGGTCACACATGACCTTCATAGACATTACATAACTGCATAGTTATATCTATACTAGCTTCTTCCCGCGACTTCGTCCGCGTCAAATATTTGTTCCCCTGACCCTTCCCGTCGCATCGCAGCCTGCCAGTTTTAGTCCATTTTTTGTTGCTGCTCCGCTCCTTTTGATTGTACCGTGATGTTATATAGCCTATAGCCTTCCTCAATAAATAGGCTACCCGACTCAAACAGAATTTTTCAATTCGACCCAGTTGTTCCTGAGATTAGCGCGTTCCACCCCCCATTTTAGGGAAGTGGGGGATTAGAAAGAGACAAAAAGTAGCCTATGTCACTCTCCATCCCTTCAACTGTCTCCACTTAAAAAATCACGTCAATTCTTTGCTCCGTTTTGCCGTGAAAGACGGACAAACAGACACACACACTTTCCCATTTATCTTATACCTTTAAACGAGCAATTCTTGTATATATATATATAATCTGAATCTCGGAAACGGCTCCAATGATTTTCATGAAATTTAGTATACAGGGGTTTTCGGGGGCGATAAATCGATCTAGCTAGGATTCATTTTTATAAAATGTGTTTTTATTCGTGTTTTCAATGATCAACTTTATCGATAATCAACTTGAACATAAACTTGTTAATTTAAACACAATTTACCAAAAAATACCGAGCAAAGCTCGGTCATCCAGATATTAATATTAGTATAGATACCACCTGTCAACTCGGTTGCGAATGAATTCCACATGAATGCCCTCATATTCATACATGATTGAGCATGTTACGTTATCCCGTGAGGGACGTAAACTTTAGGAAGGTTGTTTCCATCTTCGTAAACCTTTTCATATGGGAGCCGTAAAAAAGATTGACATGATCGTTAGCTTGCGATTAGGGTATATGGTTGGCTGACATTTTTTATTGTTCGCATGAAGTCTATTTATCATTGATGTGGTAGTTGGATTTTATATGTAAGGTTAACTGTTTTGGAACTACAGGTGTGCTGCCGTTTCGGTTCATAGGTAGTTTGTCGTATTTCGTTTTATGATTGCAGAACTTTAAGACTAATTACCACTGGTTTATCAAGTCTTGATCTTTATCAAGAAGTATGGCGTTTAATATTTTGAATAGGGTTGCGGCCGATTTATTGAAAACTTAATGTCTATCGTTTTATTCATATTTGGCAATTTTATTCGTCAGAGATTCATCATCATCATCATTTCAGATATAAGACGACCACTGCTGCCTGAATGTTAAAAATTCTTTCATTTCGTGTTAGTAACGATAATGTTTTGATAAATAATTTAATAATTATTGGTAGTTTTCACAAAATTAATTATTTATTTAGTCCTATGACTGTCGCTACCTAGTAGTGTCCTTGAAAGAGCAGTTCGCTCTGGCAGCGATTATTTAGACATCACATTAGATGTTTCAGCCTACATGTGAAGAAAGCGTGAGTTTATGTATCTATACTTAATAGGTATTATAAAGCTGAAGAGTTTGTTTGTTTGTTTGATTGAACGCGCTAATCTCAGGAACTACTAGTCCGAATTGAAAAAATCCTTTTGTGGTGGGTAGCCTATTTATCGAGAAAGGCTATAGGCTATATAATATCACGCTACAACTAAGAGGAGCGGAGCAGTAATGAAAAATGTTGCAAAAACGGGGAAAATCGCACGGGTAGACGATTCGACGCGACGGGAAGGGAAATTTAACGCGGACGAAGTCGCGGGCAGAAGCTAGTGTTTGTATATAAGTATCAGATTAGACCGTCAAAAACCAGCTTAGAACAATTTTAGGGTCCAAGAATTACAAATAACGTTAAGGATCTTTAATTGTAACCAAGCCTATCATCTCCCCTACCAATATGAAACCTTAACTCAATAGATTTTCTGCTTCTCAATCCTCAGATAATCTACCTAGACTCCAGCCCAGCAGCAGTCTACAAGAAGCTAACGGACGGTTCAGAATGGTCACTGCTGAACTTCCGAGACGCTTCGGGCGGGCCTCCGCTCTTCGACATATCTCTTCTGGATGTGCTGCAGGGAGTCAAGGTGGCTCATGACGCTCGCTTCTTTGACTTTGATAACTTTGATGCGGAGCAGTATCTGTTTTATGAGGTGAGTGAGTGTGTACTGTATAGCTCAAAGGAGCCCTGGTACCAGGAGTTCTATCTAATTTACCTTAAGCACGAAATCCGTAGTTTCGGCTGAAGTAACGGGCCTACAATACTCCGTGTCACTTACGGACATAAGTTGGGGACCCGAAGTAATATTGAAAAGGCACTCGATTTGGCAGTTGGCCCTCCTCCCGATGTTTACGCGCGTCCAATAAATTGGATTTGACACTAAAAGAAAATATTTTTATTAGCGGGAAACATGGCGAAGAAAAAAATAGAAAACGAATAAGGACAAGTTAGGGTAAAATATGCATCACATTCACGCAAAACGACCATCGCTCAGCATAATGCTGCGACCCTATAGGAAACAGCTCCAGTGCTAGTTTTCAGCGACAGCCGGCGTTGACGCAGTGACGTCAACGGGTGCAGCATACGTTATGATAAAAAAGCTAAATGTTATTTGCTCATTAATCAGCCTGTTGTAGAGAGTCGGCCATCTTTTCCTTATAGCACTCCTAAAATAAGGTTCTGACTTTCATAACCTTATAGTAGGTTTATTAGAACGTTTAAGTGCTAAAATGCGTTTATGAATAACACTTTTGGAATACGAGACTAGCAAGTGTTATTCGATAACTTTTTATGAATAAGTCCGTTAATGTTTATGAAAACAGTATTGATTGAAATATTGTAGGTAATTGAACTTTACTTATATTATATAATTGAACTGTAATTGAACCTTGGCGAAATTATGGCACAGTTCACGAGAATGTCGTCGACCTTTCCCGCACTGAGTGGGCTGTAAATCCGCGACACAGTTCGGACATCCTACACAACTAATAAAAATTATATTCATTTGTTTACCTGCAATATTATATTGTCTGTATAATCAACTAAAGAACCTGGCACACGCTAGATATTCATGTTATTACACTGTGATGGCAATATTCAATATTATTGCATGGATAAAGGCTCGTTCAGACTAGCGCAACGCGACGGTCGCGCGCGAATCGGCGATTTATATCCGTAGAACAATTTCTATGACCGTGTCGCGGCGCGACAGGTCGCCCCTAAGTGTCACGCGCGTTTTCATAGAAATTGTTTTACGGATATAAATAGCCGAATCGCGCGCGACCGTCGCGTCGCACTAGTGTGCGCGAGCCTTTATCTGTACATAGTATTAAAACACACGTCGCACACGTCACGTCGTCGCCTCGTCACGTCGTGTAATATCGATTAAGATAAACGATAGGTCCTCATCTCTACCTTCTGTATTTCCTGTGCTGTGCCCGACAGGGTCCACGATTGTGTCTAAATCAAATGTTTACCACCTAAGCATATACATTGTGGAACGTAATAAAGTATTGAGTAAACAAAGTCGCATTCCAGTGCGTGAAAAATCCCGCCGCGGTATTTTTACTACCGTGCGAACTTGGTCTAATGAGATTTACTTTATAAGTTTTTAAGACGATAGGGGGCTATTACATGGGATGTAAACACATTGGCATGGCAAAATTTTGGTGTACTAAAAAACAACTGGAATACAGGCAGCACATCAACCACCGATTAAGACCAACCAATCTGGACTACCAGCGCTAGGGCCCTGTCATGCATAGGGTCGTAGCATTATGCCGAGCGTTGGCCATTTTTCGTGGTTGTGACGCATATTTTTCCCCAAATTTTTACACGCTTTATATTAGCTTCACTTGTATGTTTGTATGTTTGTTTGTAACCGACTCCTTATAGCGCGATTTTGACCCACTTTAAACGACCAGATTTCATTCAAACTTTGCACACCTGTCAAAGACCGATGACAATGCAATAATTTTATAAATTTGTGCCATTATCCTTGCCAGGGTTACCAGGACAGCAAAAAAACTGTCTTCGAAAACTACGCTGACATACGTCACAAACTTCGCTGGGTGTTTCGAAATTTGAGACGTATGTTAACGTCTCAAAATTCGAAACACCCTAAAAAATAGAAAATAAATAATAGTTTAAAAAAAACTAAAAAACACGCTTCCATAGAAAACCAAACTAAAAAGTAGAAAATAATGGGAAAAAAGCGTGGGGTCCCTGATCAATAAAAAAAATACCTTAAAAAGCACCCCACGCTTTTTTCCCATTTTATTTTCTACTTTTTAGTTTGGTTTTCTATGGAAGCGTGTTTTTTAGTTTTTTAAAACTATTATTATTATTTTTTTGTGTTCATTCTCTGCGTCATGTTTACCTCAAAAAAATATTTTCATCACTTTTCTCTTTTCTTTAATCTGTAGGTAATAAGGAGTTGCAAGTTAGCTGCCTCATTCTTTTTGTTAACTATATTTCTCTTTGGTAAAGTAACCCATACTACCTCTTTCCAGAAAGTCGAAAACGGCGACCTAAACTGGATAATCCCGGGGAAAATGCTAGCCTTTTCCGGACCCCACCATCGCTCGCGGTTAGACCGCGGTTACCCCCTCCACAGTCCCGAACACTACCACGACTACTTCCGAACTCACCACGTCACGACGATCGTACGGCTGAACAAAAAGTCATATGATGCCAGGCAGTTCACGGCGCATGGCTTCGAACATCGGGAGCTGTTCTTTGTAGATGGTTCCGTACCTTCGGATCTGATTGTGAACCGGTTTATAAGGATCACTGAAGCCGCGAAGGGGGCTGTTGCAGTGCATTGTAAAGGTGAGATCAAGTAGTTTTTTAGAGATAGAGTGACACTAATTAATAGTATCATTTTTATCATATTTTGCAAGAAAGCTACGTTAGCTTAGATTTCTGAAAGCTGATTGCTTGACACACCTATCATTCAGAATGTGAATCGTAGTGAAGAATACTGCTTATTCACTGCTTCTCTCTTCATTTTTTTTCTGTTCAATAAACATAAATAACGCAATGAATATTGTTGTAATCTATACTAATATTATAAAGCTGAAGAGTTTGTTTGTTTGTTTGATTGAACGCGCTAATCTCAGGAACTACGGGTCCGAATTGAAAAAATATTTTTTTGTTGGATAGCCTATTTCTCGAGGAAGGCTATAGGCTATATAACATCACGCTACAACTACGAGGAGCGGAGCAGTAATGAAAAATGTTGCAAAAACGGGGAAAATTGCACGGGTAGGCGATTCGACGCGACGGGAAGGGTCGGGGGAGCAAGAAATTTAACGCGGACGAAGTCGCGGGCAGAAGCTAGTGCTAAAATAAAGCCATTTACACTACGTTACGCAATTTACACCTCTGTTCTTATTAAACTTATCATCGTCATCATCTGCCTAGCCTTTTCCCAACTATGTTGGGGTCGGCTTCCAGTCTAACCGAATGCAGCTGAGAACCAGTTACAATTAATAGTTATTTGTTATACAAGAGTGCAAAGTTGCTTTTTAACCGCGTGCTCAATTTTGATGACCGAGCAAGCGAAGGATCCTAAAATTGAATCACGAGCGCAGCGAGTGATTCAAAATTAGAATCCTGAGCGTTAGCGAGGGAATCAAAAGAGCACGAGGTGAAAAATCTTTGCACTCGAGTGCAACACGTAACTTTTCATTCCACCTCAGCGAGGAAAGAGTATTTTTAATCTTCAATATCTGAGTGGAAAAGCCCTTTTTATTCTCTCGATGTTCTAAATTCAATTTACTTTATCCTCTAGAGGATAAAAACGGCTTTTCCACTCAGATATTGAAGATTAAAAATACTCTTTCCGAGATGGTGGGATGAAAAATATATTAGATAGAAATAGACATTCAATATTGTCCCTTTTACTAAGAAAACCCAATGATTTACTTGAAATCTAACCAATTAGACAACTGTATCAAATGTAAAATAGCTACAGAATATCTTTCTTTTATTTCCAGCGGGTCTAGGTCGTACAGGCACATTAATCGCCTGTTACTTGATGAAGCATCACGCGTTCACTGCGCGGGAGTCGATCGCGTGGCTGCGGATCTGTCGGCCCGGCTCTGTCATTGGACACCAGCAGTGGTTCCTTGAGAAGTAAGTTTCTGTATTTACATTTAATAAAAATTTAAAGAATTTTTTTTACTCCTGAAAGGCAATAAGTAATCTAACGAAGTGCGTGTTTACGTTTAACCATAGATATCCAGAGATATGCCTTCATTGCGGAATAGTAAGGAGTTCTAGTGTCGCCACTTATCTCCCACCCAAAAAATTACAACATTAACAAATAGTGTACTGACGACACACATTTAAAATTTGAACACGCACACAAAGAAGAAAGCAGCTACACTAAATCAATTTCTAATAGCACACATACATAGAATGGGCGGGGCATTCACTTGTAAATACTTCCTATTTGCGAACATCCAATGCACACGCATGCAATTAGGGAGTCGAAAGCGATGGTCGATTATTTTTATCGATATTTAATTTTAGCACATTCTTGTATTATAATAACTTCGTTTAATTTCCTTAAAATATTTTTTTTTACCTTTCCGAAAATATAGTTAACTTTACTAAAATAAAATGGACATATTTAAAAAAAAAATGTATTATCGGTTAAAAGGGAGTGCTCTCTGTTACTTATCATGCTGTATAAATAAATAAAATAAATAATATATTACTTAACCTTAAAAAAAAACACAAATGCCTACCTACATTCAGGTTTGGTTTAATTCAGTTAGGCTAATGTTATACTCATATTCAAACTCGATCGCGTTAAGACATATTTCTAATGGAATTAAAATAGCGCCATCTAGCAAACTATTTTAAATGCTGACAGGATCGAATTCGGACGATTGTGGTCTTCACGGTGTTTCCACTTCCAGCGGAGAAAAGCGCAATATACAAATGCAAAGCCGCGAAACCACTCTCAGTTTGCGCACTCGCTGTTTACGTCGTTCGTGAGTGTGGAGCGGGTATAATAAAGAGTAGGCTTGAGTCCTAGCAGTGAGAACTGTTATAATAAAAATAAGGAAATACAAAATAAAAATCAAATAAAATTATTTATTGTCCAGTAAAATGTAAATATGGAGAATCATTAATTTGAATTTGTAGATTTGACTAAATAGCGACGGACCGCGAATTCTCTAATTTAAACTTCGAATCTTGGCTGCTCGGCTTTATGATTGACTAAGATGGCCGTGCGATTTATGCCCGGTTTCTGAAGTTCCAAGATAAACTCTCAACAACTATTCTTTCAATAAAGTTATGTATAAGATAAACGTCGGTTAACTGTCACTGCGTTTCTGAATATAAAACAAACCATTCTATAACTATGAAACTGTCAAGTAGTTTTTTAGATGCCGCTAGATGGGTCTGTTTATGAGATTGCATCTAAAATTAATTTTTATTATTTAAATGGTCTTTAAAACTAGGTTGATAAACAGTATTTTTTTTTTCAAGGGTACATAATTGGCTTAATATTATTTTAGTTAAAAGTATGTAAAGTCATTATTTTATATTTATGGGTAAAACCTTTTTTTCTATTGTCAGTACTCAGTTCATTGTTTATGATTCCTGATATTAATTTTACTTCGCTGTCGGTTACATGTCTTTCGAATAGTTTGCGCTTAATCCATTCTTTTATATAATAACATAATGGAATCTGGAAAAGGTAGTAAACATTTTACTCAAAGAGACAAGATGCTTCTTATCGAAGTGCATATTTAACTCGAAATATAAATGTATAGCCAAGTTCATGTTTTTTTTTTATTTGTGTCCCCATTGTATGTAAATAGTTGTACCTACAATATGACAATTTTCCAGTTTGAAAAGAGAAAGTTAGCAAATATTGCTCCAACAATAGCTGACGGACATGGTTTCCTTCAGAGAAAAGGGGTTGATCAACAGAGTCTATTACGATTTCTTGTTCAGAAGGAGAATCATTTATCAGTGAATCATTTTGCTTTTGAGCTATATTATGTAATACAACTGTTGCATCAATTACAACTAATGTGTGATCTAATTTTAACCGTAATTTTAGAGAGGCATTGAAATCTTCTTTTCCACACACCAAATGTTCTTTCAACTGAGTTTCTGGTCTTTATTTGTACTTCATTGTAACGTTTTACCGCATTTCTAGCTGGATTTAAGAATAGTATCATTATGAACTTTCTACAAGGATAAGCACTGTCTCCCATGAGGTGACCATCTATCTCATTATTATCGAGTCGCGCTCGTAGGAATGAGTTTATGATACACGGTACTGTCATGCAACGAGCATCTATATCACGAATGTATAACTTTGCATCACATAGGTACAACTTGTACATTAATAGAAAAGAAACTGTTGGGGTTTATATCCAGAATTATTTTGAATAAAAAGCTTCCAATGATTTAATAGTTGTATTCCGTGCAAAGACAAGATGAAGACGAAAAAATAACATAAAGTGTACAACGTGGTAGGTACTTATAAAATAAATTCTTCAAAACAAAATGTTCATGCAATGAGCCGTATTTGTGCATTATTGCTCAACAAACTTGATTAGGCGTTAGATTAAAAGCGAGTTGACATACTTTGAAATGAAACGTCAAATAAAGTTATGGAACCGATAAACGCCACACATTGGTCAGATAAAATAAGTCCTAAGTTTAAACGGAGTTTATCTTACATTGCGGTGTTCGGAAACGCAAACTGTCAAGTTATCGAACCAATAGCGCTAATGAATAGATAAACTACCGATACGAGTACCTCAGAAACCGGGCATTAGTGATCAATAAAATAATATTACGCAAAATATATTTTTATTTTCAACAATATTTAACCATCGCAATCTTCAATACTAATCTTACTCGCTCAATAATATTGCGTAATATTATTAATCGTCTATGGCCCACCTTACGAAACCGCCAAATAGACAGATGAAAAAAAAAAGAATATTTTTGCATATCGAAAACAAATTATTGTATTTTTTTACCAAATATAAGTAGTTCGATGAAATATAATATTTATTTATCATATTACTTATCATATTGTACTTAAAAACTGTTAATTTTTGTAAATCTTTAGGTATAATATTACTTTAGTTTTTACACTTCACGAATAACTATATTGGAATTATAATGTCTTAATTTGGTTTAAACAACATTTAATTAATAAGTAATTTAACTCTTTTACTATACAAGTAATACGAGGATATCCATTGAGTTCTGTAAAAAAATATTCAACAGCAATAATACGCATATCGATAAAATCAGCCGCACGCAAACGATTGCACCACTCTACATATAAAACGTTCGTTTCGTTCGGGAAGATTCGGGCTAGTTCGGGTTAGTTCGAGTCGCTCCGGACGTAAGTTAGTAAATCATTTAAAAATTGATTTAAAATATAAAACAGTGACTTAATTGTTTACTAACCGGTGGTAGGACACGCCATTTGTCTTCAGGTTGATAGTATTTGACCTATTTTTACAAATAATTACTTACTGCACAACTCGGCATTTTGGTTTTTTACGCACCAATAGTGCACTGTACGCAATCGCAAAGCGACTGAATGATGCGTACAGGCGGCACTCGAACATAAGACCAATTTTATAATATCGAGGCGGCACGTGCCACGCCCCCAAGGCATATCCCTCGATATCCGTGCGTTTAACTAAATGAGATGCACTTTGTCACTGTCTAATGACGCTCTACTTAAAGTTGGGGGATAAGAAGACCGTCCCATTTGCTAGTCGTCTCTGGCCAGTAGCTGGGTGAGATGGCCCAATGCCGTGGAAAATACGGTTCAGCTGGGCCAACCATTCCAGGTTCAGTACAGTAGGAAGGACAATTTATCTCACCCAGAATACTTTGTTATTTGTTAAATACAGCTGGAACTTCTTAGAATTGAGGAGTAACAGATCACAGTGTATTAACTCCATCAATGTAACTTTTGAGATAAAGGCAAAATCCATAATACTTTAAAGAGAGCACACAAACAAACAACTTTTCTCTATAATAGGGTTTATTAGCAGTCAATTCAGCAAATAAAACTGTAATCAACATACATTCTTATTATTAATTACCAATAAAATTTTACATATTTGTTGGATTTAATACATATTGATGCATTAACCACAAAATAATCCTGTTTGATTTGGCACATTTGTTATTTAATACAGTTTGATATGGGTATGAAGACTACTACTACTCACTGAACTAAAGTTTAGATATTTCATCTTTGACTTCCAAACACACATTTCACATTTCCTGCTGTTCTTGATCTGAATCAGCAACACCATCATCATCACTGTTTATAATATTCTAAGTCCTCATTATCTTGCCATTCCTCTCCTAAACGTTTCTTCAGATACATGTTTACATCATTTTTCTTTACCTAATTTAGTAGATTATTATTATTGACCATTGCAGGCTCTGGTACATTTTCAATTTTCAACCCCCTTTTCATAATTGGACCATAGTCTTTTCCTGTATCAGCATTGTAATTTTTTTCCATTTTGACATCAATTCTTGGCCTGAGGGTTCATACGTACTATGCGGGTAGCCGCAATGCGGCTGCACGTCCGGCTGACCGCAGGACGCGGTTGCGAATGCGGCCAGCCGGACGGGCAGCCGCATTGCGGCTACCCGCAACGTGCGGTTGAAGAACCGCTGCGATTTGCGGTTATATCGAGTCATTTTAAAGATGGACGCGGAAGAAGTTGCTGCTATTTACTACATTTACACACTTTACGTAAAGAAGAAAAAACCAAGAAAGAAGTACTGGGTGCATCCTTATTTGCAAACACGAGATGAAAGCAAGCAGTTTGTAATAACAGACGTACCACGTGCACACACTCACTCAATGGCGGGCAGCCGTAGACTGAACCGCACAGTGCGTATAGCAACCGTCCTAGCTAGGCTAGCCGTCACTCGGGCCGCAGCTCTCCGAGCGACCGGAGCGGTCTGCGGGTAGCCGCATCGCAGTGCGCATAGAAATGAATATTACGTACATAATTGTGCGTATGAGCGCTAAGTTGCCTTGTTGCTTTATTTTGAGTGACCACAAACAATATAGTTTGTTGCGTTCCGAAATATGACTACTGTGATATCCATGGATGTAACACACGTTGTTCTAGCGACAAAATTTAATACACTTTGATATGGCAACGAACCTGGATTTAATACTGTTTGAAACAATGTGCACTTTTGGTTCTTTTTTATAATAAAAAGTAATAAAGTTTGGTGCGTTATAATTTGACATTAGTAACAAGGTTTGAAATAGATAAAAAATCCGTTTGTACTATTCTTATTACGGTGGGTGGAGTTAATACACTTTGATCTGTTACTCCTCAATTACTTTTAAGTGACTGACACATCATCATTTGATCAAATCACTTATCAGTCATATTCTGCTGTAAAAAAATCTTAACAAATTGGATAAAACCACTTCCCAATGAAGATACTGAGGTACTATTGCAAACAATAAGTTAACTCACTCGTTTCTCTCAACACACATCCTCACCTACTCACACACACACACGAATCACATACAAACCCACTCTCCTAAACACACAAACACACACATACGCACACACACACACATGCACTTGTATAATAATTGTTTTTCATCAACTTTTAATTTGTATATTTTGTACTTACCTTGATATGGAAGAGCGGAGTCTCCTAATACAGGCATTGTTTGCTTAAAAGGAGGCTCCAATCACTAACATGTTTATTTGATTTTTTTGTTTTTTTTTTTATCTGCATAGCTTTTTCCCAACCCTACGTTATGATAGGCGTACAATCTAACCGAATTTTCGGGAGTACCAGAATTTTTCGTGGAGCGACTGTTTTGACGACCCGTGATGACTGTCAAAGTTCACGAAAGAGAGTCGGTACCAACGGCATAACGTGCTGTCCGAGGTACGGAAGACTCTTGGTCATCCACGGACCAATCAGATCAATCGCGGAGCTGTCAATACTTCACCACAAACTCCTCCTCTTGAGCATACCATCATAATATCAATAATAAGTTTATTCATCAAAACCTGCATAATTTCTTCCAGCGTCCAGCCCCGAATGCATGCAGAAGGCGAGTCGTACCGGCGGCGTCACAACATCACGTCCCTGCCCGTCTTCGAGCGAGGAATCTACCCTGAAACACCAGAACCGAATGATACCACAGACGCACCGGTCGACAACAAGCCCGTCTCGCTACAGACCATACTACACACTAGCAAGATTACCAACAACAAGGTACAGCTTTACACGTATTTAAAATAATATTCTGTCTTTGTCATCTTCAAAAGATTAGCTGAAACAGAACGATGTTTTAAGCTCTTTTAACTTTTATTGTGTTTTCACTCCACCTGCTCGACAGTGGCAGATTATTAGGTCATGCAAATATACCCTAAAGTAAATGATAAAATGACAAATGATTTTATTTTGCAAGTAGGTTTGTACAAATGCTTTTACATGTCAATCATATTTTTTAAAACGAAGTAAATCATAACAGAGAACGAGAGAGAGAGAGACAGAGTTTTGTTTTAATGAGATGATGCCAATTAACACTATGTCGTTCTTTCTTTCTTTTTTCAGACCAGAGGGGCAAACCTCGTGATTTTAAGAACTTTCACAGTCTGATCTCAGTCTTAATCTGTCAAAAATACCTCGAGTTTCCATAAATTTTTAACAAATTTTTGGCATTTGGTTGTCGCCGAGATGAAACTGCGACAAGATTTTGAACGTTTTTAATTACGAGAATTGGCCTCCTGGGGTTTAGACTAGACTAGTCTAGTGAGGGCAATAATATCGTACTGAATTTCATTATAACCCGCTGGTGAAATCTTTACAGAAATAAACATTTAATTTCATTTCAGATACACGATAAGAATACCCATAACAGAAGATACTGCATATGTTTAGACGGGCATTGATAGCTGCGACACAGTTTATAACTTTTGTATCTATCATCGTTTCTATTGTAATTTATGTCAATGTGTTTTGTTCCTAAATAAAACTTATACTTAACCTGCCTTATGTCCCAACAAATAATCTATTATTCGTTATTTGTGGTACAACCGGGACTGAAAATTTAATTCGCTTCTTCGTTCGACATTTAAGCCGGACGACATAACCCAAAATATGCTCCGAGTGGCTACTGTTGTATCAATATCGACCGTAACGCACTCTTAGAAGTGTTACAACTTACCTTATTTAGAAAACTTGGAGAAAATATATGCTGTATATTTGTCCATGCCATTAATACATATTGAATTTCAGACAAATTATCGCACAGTATAAATAACCAATTCTGAATCTTGTTACAGTTGGACAACGCCCACGTGCTAAACGCGAACGAGAGAGACTCCGAAAACAACGTGACCTCAGTGATCGGCAAGTACAAAACAACTGCCACCCCCATGCTACCCACTAAGACAGTATTCGCGCCCAAAATGAACTACATGATGCCTACGAACAACATTCGCAACGCCAACAACACCAACCTGAAACAACCGCCACGAATCATCAATTCTACGTTAAAATCTCACTATGCGTCCAAAACTTCCACCTTTCCGCCAACTAGAAGTGCCAACTCCGCAGCCAATAAGTTGACAGGCGGTGTTAAACCATTTACTGGTAAAAGCAGCTTCCATGGCCAAAGGGCCAACCTCGCACGGCCAACGTTAGGATATACACACGGCGCAAGCCCCTTAAAAACATTCACAAGAAAAACTGTCACCGTCAGCAAAATTACCAACAATGACAGTGCAGTCGTCACAACCCTCAACAATGTAACATCAACCTTATCAGCACTGACAGAAAACTGCCATTTGAATGGCAAAAATCGTCTCCCTTCTGAGCCAAATCTCAAATCTGTAGTCCAGAATAAGGCTACCAACTCTAACTTGAATGCTCGTAAAAAACTCATAGTTAGATCTAACTCAAGTTCTAGGAAGAAGCTTCCTAAAAGTAATTTGCCTAAAACTGGCCTCGAATCTTCACAAGATCTGTCTTCTAGTGATACTAATGTCACTAATATCTCCGCGGATTCTCTTGAAGCCCCGTTCAGATTCAGGCGGAAAAGGGACAAGTCGAACAGTCCAGAACCTATGGACTGCATCACTAATTCTGTAATCACAGCTGATGTGACGCCAGACAATTTCGAGGAAACTAATAACTCCCAAGGAAATAAGTTGTATAAAATAAAAGCATTGCGGAAGAAATGCCCCGCATTCGGCGTCAGTTTGCTGAAAAAGGACGGTGTTCAAACTCGGTCGAGTAGTTGCGCCAGTAGCTCGAGCGTGAAGAAGAAATGATCTCTGTGAATAACCCCGACAACTAGCGTGTAGTTCGTGTGTAGACTAGAGTTTTTAACGATGTGCATAGCACACGACGATGTTGTAATCTGTGTAATTTTTACTTTTGATGAATTTGTTTAGATGCTTCCTAACAATTTTTTAACAATCGACTGAACTTTTTTATTAAACTCATATCAAGTTTAAAATAATCTGCTATAAAAGACACTTTATCTAAACAAATTTATCAATGTTTTTGATGTATAGTTGTTAAATGCTACTCGACCCCGCGGTAAGCGAGCCTACTATATATGTGTAATCTCATTAGTGGTAACTAATACAGTACAGTCTGTTGATGGTCGATTGATTGACTAGTGATGTGGCTGATGATATATTTACATATTTGTTTATATACTTACGTTATATTTTTGTTTATGGCATTTTGCGTCCGACTTAACATACGCTCTGTATTTTAAGTGAAGAGGTGTTCAGTGAAATATATGTATGATTCAATATTTACTATAACCGTAGTTGAAAATATATAGAGGGCCAAATTAAAACAGCTGGTGATACTGAACCAGGTGTTGGGTATCGATATAGAAAACAAATGAAAAAAAACATATATTCATCATTCGATAGATGAAAGTCAATGCTGGCATTGACTTTCATCCATTGTATCAAAATCAGTCAGCTAACCGCGTCGGCCGCATAAATCGCTCAGCAGTTTTTGAAATTTTTCGTGAAACAGATTTTTTTTTACGAATTTCTAAAATCCATAACATAACAGTGGCCTAAAGGCTAAATGTACAACATGGCACAGTGTCATTTCAAGTTTTGCAAAAAGTTCGAATGAGAAATAAAAAAAAAAACGTTTCATTCGTTTTTGATACAGATAGCCAACACACGGATTACGTATTGTCAGCAAAATTGACCCTATATACTATACATATATCAAGAGTAGACTATATGTATATTTTTAAAATGCCTCTATTATGTATATTTAACTTATCTGGAGTATTACAACAACATACAAATTCATAATAAGCTAGTATCTATAACATTAGACAATCAGTTGATCGGTGTAGTTGTAAGAAGAAATATTTTTGTAGTGTTATTTAATAAGTGATTACAAAATGCCATTTTCTTTAGCTTTTATTGAGCCTCTTGTTGTTTAGATTTATCAATCGGTTGAATGTGTTATATTTTGTTATAGGCGAGTGATTATTATTCGTTTATACTGGATGAATTTGAATTCATTGGTACAATTATAGGTGTCAAAAATAAACGTGAATTTAAATTCTACTGCCTTTATCACAATTCATTTGGGGTTTATGCATCCATACTTATCTATTAGTCATCTCTCGGAGTTTCTAAACATATCATCATGCACACAGCCAATCCATCGTTTTTTTGGTCTCTCCCTACTCTTATAGCCATAGAAAATCATACTCAAAATTTCCCCCATAACATTTTTCTCAGTCCTCCGTATCACGTGCCCATACCATGACAAACGATTTCCACTAAAGTTTTCAGCTACCGATGCAATTTCCAGACTTCCTTTTATGTACTCATTTGTTATTCTATCTATCAGTATTAACAATTTACACGAAGGGACCGATTCCAAAAAGCAACTGTTCCATACATTTTTCAGGGTATTGTGTTGCATTTTTGTATGAAACAGCAGTGATTTTTTATCTCATATATCAACGTGGATCAGTAAGAGAATTTATATTCATAAGTATTTTCTGCACCTTAAAAAAAAAATCCAATGAATTTAAAGTCAACCTGCATTCGAATTAAATAGACCTAATTAGACATTTTAAGGTCTCAACTTTCACTCATAAAATTATTATACTCCTATTAAAACAGAGGCCTATTGTGATATAGGCCTCTATTTTAAAAAGATTCGTCGACAACGTCCTCTGTTTTAATAGGGTCATTGCTATATAATTTTATGAATCGAAGTTTAAATCATAAAATTTCTAATTAGGTCTCCATAATTCTAAAGGTGCAACATAACGTTAACGTTTCTATTAGATATGCTTGGTTTTTTTTACTTGTAATTATTATTTTTATTAAAGCTTGATGTACACTGAGACTTGGTCTGTGCAATAAAAAGTATTTTATATAAAATAGTGGACATATGACCTGAAATTGCCTTGGATATATTTTCTACATATACCGCGACGAGTCTTAGGTATACACGTGATAGTTTTTATTAAAAAAGTATATTAAAACAGTATATATGTATATGTACAGGGTGGCAGGCAAAATTTCGACACAGTGGGTTCAGAATTCATGGTATAAAGTTTTGGTCAATCTCCCTATCACCCTGTTTATGATTTTATACAGTACAGTATAATATATATAATATATTATTTCTATCATTTTGCGAACGCGCGTAAATCATAACAATTTATACCTTATAACAATGATAAAAGAGTTACATGACATATGACGCGTGCTCGTGAATTGCAAGAACTATACTTCTGAGTGTTCATTGAGTCAACTATATATATGAAGGTTATGTTTGAAACTTGTCACAAAGAGGGTAGCTTCATGTTAACATTGATTAATGTTAATATTAGTTGTAGTGTTAAATGTTAATACGTTTCTAAGTGAAACTAACTATTGTATTATAGCGTTTATTCAGTCGCAAATGTATGCAGTTGCGGTGAAAATATAATATCCTTCACCCTACTTTTGCCTTAGTAAATGTTCCGGTGGGAATCACAAAATATTTGTTGCTTTTTTTGCTATTCGAAACTTGTTTTCCTATATTTTGAATTTAAAAATCAATCTCACTAGCCTTTTTCAACTATGGAGGGGGGGGGGGGGGGGGCTATGTGGGGGTATCAGTATTTTACATGAAATTACTGCCTATTTGACATCTAAAACTCAGTTACTGGGTAACACGGTAACCCTTGGGAAGACTTAAGACTTTCGGGCTTTTCACTACCCGTAACGACTGTCCAAACATCTATAAATAACAGAGACTTAACGACCCACATGGGGTCTCGATACGTTATGGATTGTCACCCATTCAAGAACCGGCCGCGGCAAGCGTAGCTTAAGTTTCGATCGACCCACGCGGCTGTTTTTATTTAGCCCTATGTAATTTTTTTAATAGCAGGGTGCTTATATCAATATAGCGGTTTATTTATGTATTGTTTTTTATATGTCTGTTATTGTTTATAAAAATATTTTTGTTTTTATTAAAATAATAATCATAATTCTTAATTTCGAAAACTATATTAGAGCTTATTATAAGTATTTTAAACGTAGAATATATACTTTACATATTATATTTTGACCGTAACTGTACTATAACTGAGCCTATCATAAGTTCCGTGAAACTGTACGAATTTACAGTGTCATATCAGATTTGTACATGCTTGTGTGTTGTGCTCCAACCGTAATCTTCTTTAAAACACTATGGTGCCTGCAAATCGATTATCTGCTTAGTCGACTAATCGAATACTATTTTCCTTTTAATTACCCATCGACTCGACTCTTGCTGATTCGATTACTGATTTACAAAATATAATTTAGTTAATTTTTTGTCGATTAAAATCGACTACGTTATCGATAAAATTGAATTCTTGTGATATAAGTTTAGTCGATTTGTAAGCACTTATTGTTAATAGAATAATTCATTACTGTTGAATGTTGTGAAGACTGTTGTTCTATGCCATTTATCGTAAAAGTATTATTTAATAAATCTGTACTTACAGTTCGATTCCTATATAATGTATGTGCTAGGCTTGTTATTTTCAATAACACTCAGCAACCAAACTATTCTGTTTATTGCATAAAATTTTGTCGCATTTCTGTGCCATTAATTTAAGTAAAATTATAAATATTGCAATTTAATTGTAAGTACAGCAAACAGTATAATATCAAAATACGCTTTTGTGGTGCGGCAGCTAAGAAAGGTGACATTTAATAATTAAATTTTTAATAGTCATATGATTTTGACTCGATATTTCGTTGTATCTACGTTTAATGACTTGTAAATATCATATTGATTATATTATTTAATAATTTTTTAAATATAATTTAACAGAATAGAATTATAAAAAAGCATTTTTTCTTGCAATATCTTCCTTGTAATGTTTTTGTCGTATATTTGAGAGTTTACATTTATTTTATATTAATTTTATAAATCGAAATTTATTCATGTCATAAGGTTCAAAAATTATTATTACTTATGATGAACAACATTCCTTTTATTCGAATAAAATAATTATTTCATGTTTCTATATTATTTTTTATTATTCGCTGCATTATTTTTTAAGCAATATAAGACACGTCTTTATTCAAAATCTGTTTTGATTCTTTTGTGTGAGGCGTTTGCCTCATCTAACGTAGCCTTATAATTTATTCCGATGGAGGCAATGACAGTGGTAATAATACTGTACTATTCCCGAATCACTTTAGCAATGCAAAAGCGGTCATTGCCAAAGGGAAATGACCGCTATTGCCATGCGTTCCCATGGTGAGATTTTTTTAAAGCCATCTCTCCGTATGAACACATAAAATCAACTATGTACGGGTTTTTCGTAATTGGAACATGTTGAAGATCACGATATGTATCAGGACGTTATATGGACGTTATGTGGACGTTTATTTCAGTGTTTGAAATAAAGAATGCTAGGAAAGGAATTAACTCTATTGCCACGCTAAAGCGATTCGGGTATATGTAACATAATATAATGTCAGATAATACAATTACTACCACTATCTCTGTCTGAACAACGCATTACTCTGATCCTGTAACATGTCCGGGTCTGCATAATTTGGCTCCGCCGGGTGGCAAAATTGTATTCGATTTGGTGCCTAGCTGTACTTAATCACACCGACTCGAATATGTGTGTAGCATCCCTAACATAAAGTTTAAGCAGCTATCAGACAGCTTTACTTAAAAAAAGAAGTGTCAGTGTTCTTTGGGTGCTAAGTGATAACCTTCCGTATTTTCTTTCTTTTTCTTTTTTTCCTTTCCTTTTTTCTTTCCTTTCTTTTGTCTTTCCTTTCTTTTTTCTTTCCTCAAAATTAGTTATTACAGTCATAATTTTTGTGACCTTATGACAGAAAATTGTACAGTGGTGCATAGCAATTTGTTTTTGGCAATCGTTATTTTTTATATCACAATAATTAATGAGTATAAACTTGGATTAATAGACGCGTAAATAAAACATAATTTATGTTTTGAATTAATATGATTTCTTTTATAAGTAGGTATTAGTATTTAATATAATTTGTTTATTTAATACCTATTTGTATTCGATTCTATTTTTAAATTCTCAATGATGTCTATTAATCCAAGTTAAAAATCAAATATGCGAAATATTATAATTTTTAAGAGTTGTATTTTTATTATTGAGGATATTTTTATGACGATATGTTGGTGCGCAGGAGTGGATAGGATCAAGGGACCAGAGCGTTGTAGTGATACAATTGTATTGTAATTGTTTTGCATCTGTTGTCTAGATATAGTTTAAAATATTAATTATGTTGTGATCTTGAGATCTAATCAGTTACTAATGTAATGCACTATTTACCTTTAGGTATATATGTATATAACCGAGGTAACACCATCATTTCATGGTGTACAAATGCTTGTGCTTAATAAAATTAAAAAGATATATTCCAATTTATTTTGTTGTTTTATTGACATTGTCTATAACGGAAGGTGAAAGGGTACAAATAAGGCGAAGGCGGATTGTCCTAATTTATAGGTATTTAATACCAGATACATAAATATTAAGTAGTCACTACATTTTACGTAAATCGATAAAATTGTAACAAAAAAAATAATAATGACTTACAAAACAATATTTTTACAAGCAAATAGTTTCAACCTTAAAACAAATTAACGTTCTCAAATCGAGCAATCATGACACTATCTATAAAAGTATTATCTTTCTTTTTCCATAAACTTAGAAGATCAGACTAAAGGCGCAGTTGCAGGATTTGTCTCGTCTATACGTAAGCGTGGGGCCGAATTATGACTTATTAAAACCAACATTGTTCCGTTGCAAAAAAGAGATGGTGCTATCCGTATAGAATAGCTCCATCTCTCTCTCACACTAGAACAATCATGGTTTTAAAACGTCATAATGCGTCCTCTGTTCGTCCGACCTGGATCTTGTCCCCCCTAGCACGAATATGTGAAATTGTCAAATTATAAAAGACACAAAAATATAACAAATTAAAAACGGGTTTCTTATTCACCACCCACACAATTTTCTAATAATTTATCACGTTTATTCCTTGAGTTTTTGGTGCTGCTATTAGTTCTGTTTGATGGTGATACATTAATAACTAAAATATTTTACAAAAAAAAAAACGTGCCAGGGGTTACCAAACACTGCTAAATTGCTACAAGAATCTTTTGGCGCCTAAATTACATTTGTAAAATGGTCGCAGAACTCATTGACAAAACAAGATGGCCGATATCGATCACGCGCCAAAAAACCTTATAGCATCGTAAACAGTTTCAAAAGTTCTGGCAGTCTCTAGAACTCGTACTGCGACACGATAACGACCAGCCTGGCCACTGCGCTACCAGCGAACATGGTGCGTTGGTACAGCGACATGGTGAGCTCGAGTTCCACCACCTGAGGCCCTTGGAGCGAGCATAGTAGTGAGATCACGCAGATGTTGCCTGAAGGACGCATGCTGGAAAGTTAGAGAAAGAGGTCAGTAAGTTGTTTTACTCATATAAGGTGTATCTATTCATACACGAAATATTTTAAGAGGTACACCTGTAGGTGGTAAAGAAGCTACAGCAACGAAAAAAAAATTGTTTAAATGTATTTTTTTCAAAATTTAATATTTATAAATTATTTGACGCTAATAAGAAATATTAGGTCTTTACCTATGAAATTGCCGTTCCGCAGTACTGGCCATTTCAAATCGAAATAATGTTTGTTTGTCTAAGAATTCTAATTTCAAATTAATTTTATTTTAAAAGCATGGAATTCTTTTTCCAAAAGTACTCATTTGTTTATTGATTAGTGTTTCATTTTCATCGCATTTCCATCTTTTTCGTCATCATGGATACGTTAAAAATTCGAGTAATTATGGAATATGATCATCATATAGGGTCAAGTGGGGGACAGTGTAACAGGGGGCACAGTATAACATCAAGATTAACTCTGTCCTTTTCTAATTTATCAATGGTGTCTCTTTACGTGTTTTGTTAATCTCATGTGCCGCTATCTTAAATAGCTGTCATCGGACAACAAATCGCTGGATGAACGGAAGAATGCTCGAATTTAGGTTTTTCGTAAAAAAATTGTTAAGAATTTAGAGAGTGAAGTTTTGTTCTTATTGGAAAAGTAATAAGTTCTGGTGAGTAAATATATGTTCCTCTTAATCTTCTATTAGTTGGTGTTTAAATAGTAAACAAAGTTTATTGCAATTTTTAATCTAGAAATTTTAACGAATTTTTGTTTGATACAATATGGTGTGGGGTACAGTGTAACGGGGTACAGTGTAACATGTTATAGTGTGCCCCCTTTGAATATTACTTTATTTTTTAGGTGTGCTACATTATGAAATGGCTACACACCACACACTGAAGATGCCAGCGTCTTGAGAAGCTAGAAGTATCGCAGGAAAAGATTGGTTGGATGAATTTCGAAAATGGAATCCTGATTTAACTTTGCGAAAACCAGAAAGAAGCCTGCAGCCTTTCAAGAGATTTTTTATAGCAATTTAGAAGAGGTAATGGGAAGGTTTTCTAGTTTTGGTGACGGTATAAAACTATTTTGCCTTGATGAGACCGGTACGACCACGGTACATAAACCAAAAAGGGTTTTAGCATCAAAACAATAAAGTAACAAGTGGTGAACGAGGTACCCTTGTGATAACATGCTGCACAGTTTCTACTACAGGTACTGCCCTGCCGCCCGCGATGGTATTCCTTCGAAAGAATTTCAAATCACACATCTTGAAGGGAGCACCTACCAGCACATTGGGTTTAGCGCGAACTACGGACTGGATGACCTCTCGAGTTGTTTCCTGAGGTTACAAAGCATTTTGTAAAGAAGATAAGCTAAAGAAGAAGCTCAATAGATAATCCATTGCTTTTTATACTTGATATTGATGGCAGCCACTTAGCTCCGGAGGCTTTGAACTTAGCTAAAGAAAACGGCATGACTTTGCATACCATTCCATCTCATTTCAGCCACAGATTACCTACAGCCGCTTGATGTATCAGTGTTTGGACCTTTACAAACATATTTTATTTCGTATGGTGTATAAACATACACCATACGAAATAAAATAGTACACAAATAGTAACAGTAGACTAAACAGTCTACTGTTATAGTGTACCCCATCTTGTTATACTGTACCCCTATGGCTGTTAAACTGTACCCCACCCCTGGGGTACACTATAACAAATTTGTGATCTCAGAAAACGAAAAAAAAAAAATTAGTTTCCAAGTATAAATTCGATATTATATCAAGCCTAATATGAAGGTTAAAGACTGCTGATTTTATGGTAAATTATAAGAAGACGATATAATAAAGGTTTTTTTTTCTAAAAATGAAAATGCTTTTTTTGTTACACTGTCCCCCACTTGACCCTACCGTCGTGGCAGCAACGCGGCACAAGCGACACGCAACATCAACGACGTTTACGGAGCTAACACTACAAACCAACGCACCACCTGTTATTGGTTTGCTCGCTTCCGTTCTGGAAATTTCTGGTTGGAAGCTCTCCGTCATCCGCCCTACTCACCAGACCTTGCGCCTACAGACTACTACTTTTCCAGAATTTGGATAACTTCTTGGCGGGAAAAAAATTCAATACCCGAGAGGCAGTAAAAAATGCCTTTGAAGAATTTGTTGCCTCCCGTCCAGCTGATTTTTTTAAGAAGGGCATCAATAATCTGCCACTGCGTTGGCAAAGATGCATTGATTGCATGGGTGATTATTTCAATTAATACAAATAAAAAATACATGAAAAAAATTCGTTTAATTTTTTTCATACAAAACGGCATTTTCATAGGTAAAGACCTATTATTAGCTCCTTCTTATTTTTTACGGCCCGAGACACCGCGGCCATGCTCGTGCCGTCTGGTCGCCGCCCTCGCAGCGTCAGGCGGGCCATTCATAGAATTTGGAGTAAAGGTTTTATGCAAAACGTCTCAAGCAGTTTTAAAATTATAATAATTACGAAAATTCAAAAACGCTTAGTTAAAAATTTTCTTTTTGCTTCTATAGCTTCTTTACCACCTACAGGTGTACCTCTTAAAATATTTCGTGTATGAATAGTGAAGTGGACTGTATTGTGTTGGGGTTTCTTCAAATAAAAAACTTCGTTCTTCTGTGGGTTGTTTTATTCTTGCGGAGCTGGAGACCGACTGCCTCGAGCCTGCCGTTTCCCTTCTTATATACAATTTCATCAAGTGTTCGCTAGACGCAGCTAGCGGCATCTACGGACGCGCAGTGATACGGAACTAATTGTCGAACGAGCGTTAACCAATCATAATGCAGCTACTAGAAAATTACATTTTACTGTTCAATGTCGAACCTTTACCTCAATGGCGACCGCTTGCTTATTTCATATTTATTTGACTTTAAAATACGGACCCGTTGCGGTAAACTTACATAGGAAACTTACATAGTGCTCGCTCATATGCTAATTAAATTCTTATAAGAATGATTTCCATTATGTAATTACTCTCTCTTCACACAATAGAACTTAACTAAACACTTATAAATCTGAACTACGCTTATAACTACACAGACGGTGTAGCTATTTGAATTCTTATTTAACTTACTTAGGTACACTTATAAACACTAATACTACAGTTTCTTATTTACTTTAAACACTTTAGTCATAGTTCAATCACTTATATACACATGAAGCTCGGCGTCCGTTACAGCTCTCCCCCCGGCGTAGCTCGCGTAGCCTCTTCTTTCTTCATAACGACGACGAGCTTGCTCACGGGGCGTCGGAACACGCCGGTTCTGGTGCGCACCTCGACGACCCTGATGCTGCCGTCTGGTCCCTGATGCGTGCGCTCGACGATCCCCATCGGCCAGGTGTTTCGGGGTAGCATGCTGTCGACCACGAGGACTGCGTCGCCGACTTGTATCGCCCGCACGTTGTTCTGTGGTTCACCGCGAGGTACCAGGGTAGGTAGGTACTCGCGTAACCACCGACGCCAGAAGTGATCAGCGAGGGCTTGACTGACTCGCCATGTTCTTCGATCGGCTTCGTCGCACGGCCCCGTCGTTGGCAGGCCTCCTGACGACCCCAGCAGGAAGTGGTTGGGTGTCAGGGCCTCTGGATCGCTGGGGTTGACGCTGACGTGGGTCAGCGGTCTTGCGTTGATGGAGAACTCGGCCTCGGCGAGCACGGTCGCCAAGACTTCTTCTGTTGGCGCCTTCTCTCGTAGCGTGACGTCGAGGGCCGCCTTCACGGAACGCACCATCCTCTCCCACGCGCCACCTTGGTTGGGCGCGCCAGGAGGTATGAAACGCCACTCCATACGACGCTGCAGCCCCTCGTCGTGCAGGGCAGGCATCCACTCGGCGTAGGCGTTGCGCAGCTCTTGATCGGCGCCTCGGAAGTTGGTCGCGTTGTCGGAGTACATCACCCTCGGCCACCCTCGGCGGGCCGCCATTCGTCTCAGCGCCATGATGGCTGAGTCTGTGGAGAATGATGGGACGAGCTCGATGTGCACGGCGCGGGAAGTGAGGCACGTAAATATCGCGCCCCACCTCTTCTCTCGCCGGCGCCCTATCTTGACCGTCATTGGCTCGAAGTAGTCCACCCAGCAGTTAGTAAACGGGCGGTGAAAGGGGTCAAGACGGGCGCGCGGCAGGTCCCCCGTAGCTGGCGTCCGCGGCGTGGCGCGTCGTCTCTGGCAGAAGGCGCAGCTCTTCTCGACAGCGCGTACCGTGGGTCGTAAGTGGATAACCCAGTACCGCTGCCGTAGGTCGCGCAGTGCTCACGTAGGACAAGGAGCTTGGTCAGTCGGTGACGACCGTCCATGATGATCGGTCGCTTCGTCTCGCTCGGCGCGGAGGAGGCCTCGATCCGGCCCCGCAGCTTCAGGATGCCATCTTCCAGCACTGGATCCAGGCGGTACAGTCGGCTCGTCCTCGCAATCGGACGGGCGGACCGGATTCTCTTCAGGTCTTCGCTGAAGCTGTCTTCTTGTGCTCGGCGGATCAGCTCGGCCTCGGCGCGCTGGACGTGACGGTGTTCCATGGTGGTCGCTCTTCGTCGGCATATGTCGGTGAAGGCGATCGCTCGCGCGACGGCTCTCACTAACACCTCGTACTTTGAAAAACGGGCCGGGTCCGGTAGCCAGTTGTCTTGCTCGGATTTCTCGGTCATGTGGAGAACTTCCTCTTCCTCTGTGTCGTTCGTCGACGCCGCGGGCCACTGTTCTTCCGGTAGACGCAGGAAGTCTGGCCCCTGGAACCACCGGTCCGTCGCGCTGATGGGTGCGTCCACCAACCGAGTGGCATCGTCGGCGGTGTTGCAGGCGGTAGGTAGCCAACGCCACTCCTCCTTCTGTGTCAGCTCCGCGATCTCGCCCAGCCGGTGCGCGACGAATGGGGTGTAGCGTCGCATGTCGTGGTGAATCCAATGTACCACAGTGGATGAGTCCGTCCAGTAGGTCGTCTGGCCGATGTTGACCCGGTGCTCTCTTCTTATGGCGTCAGCTAGTCTCGCCCCGATGACGGCAGCCTGCAGCTCCAGTCGAGGTATGGTCTGTGCTCGACGGGGCGCCACCTTCGCCTTGGCGGCCACCAGCACGACGTTCACAGTTCCATCGACGTTCTTCACTCTCCAGTAGGCCACGGTTGCGTAGGCCTGTTCGCTGGCGTCACACAGGATGTGAAGGTCGATGCGTTCGTACCTCTGTCTTAAGTAGCACCTCGGTAGCCGGAGTTGGGCGAGCTCAGGAAGCCGCGCCAGCCAGGACGCGAAGAGCTCGTTCTCTTCGTCCGGAATCTGCTCGTCCCAGGTTGTATGTAGCCGCCACAGGTTCTGCAGAATAATCTTCGATCGTATGGTGTAATGACTCAACAATCCGAGTGGGTCGTAGATCGACATTACTGCGCTTAGTGCTTCCCGTTTGGTTGGTGCGCGAGTCCGTGTTGTTACTTCAGCTGGAACCCGGTTCATTGAGGTGTTGAAGCCCAACTCATCTCGTTCTGCGCTCCAGTACAGTCCCAGGATTTTACTCTCGGGCCGTTCTCCCTCCAGTTGGTTGGGGGAGGTAGCGTGCAGCTCCGGGGGCACGTCGCGCAGCACTGTCTGGTTACTAGAGCTCCAGCCCCTCAGCGTGAAGCCCGCGTGTGCATGTACCGCTCTTGTTTCATCGACCGCTCGCCGTGCTTCCTCTGCGCTCTCGTAGCTGGCCACCAGGTCATCCATGTAGTGACTCTCTTTTATGGCTTCCAGAGCCCGTGGGTACTCCTGTCCGTACACGTCCGCGTTGTGGTTACGGACGTAGTGGGCCATGTACGGGGAGCTCGCGGCGCCGAAGATCATGCTAGTCATTTTATACTTTCTCGGGTTCTGCTCTCGATCGTTGCCTCGCCACAGGAACTGTTGTGCTGGTTGGTACGTCCGCTGTGATGGCCACTCCTTTCTCTCGAAATCTAAACAGGATTCCAGGTAGCGACAGTAGTAGATCGGGTCCCTCTAGGAGTTCGTCGTTGAGACACACGCCGTTGCTCTTGGCCGCTGCGTCGAATACTAGCCTGTGTTTGCCGGGCTTGTTCGGGTTTTGTACGGCAAAGTGTGGCAGGTACCAACAGACGGCGCTCGTTTCCTCCGTCCCGTCGCATGGCGTCGCGTACCCCTTGCTCAAGAGGTTGTCGATCTGTCGGGAGTACTCAGCTGCGAACTCTGGGTCTGCGTCCATCTTCTGCTCGATCTTTTTCAACCGGCGTAACGCTTGCCCGTAGCTCGGAGGCATGGTGACGTCGTCTCGCCGCCACGGTAGTCCAACTTCGTACCCGGAGTCGATCTTCTTCGTTGTCCGTTTGACTATGTCGATGGCTCGCTGATCCGTCTCCTTGATCCTTGGCTTTCCTTGTATGCCGAGAGCGTCGATCTTGAAATGAGTCTCGACTAGTTCGTGGAGATCTTGGTCGCTTGCTGCTGCCGTTCGTGCGGGCTCGTAGACGTGAAGCACGTTCCCCTCTTGAAAGATGGCCTTGCGTGGTGCTGTTCCATGCACCACCCATCCTAACTGGGTCCTCGATGCGGCCGGTTGATCGGGACGGCCGACTCGAAGTTCGCGGGATACGATGCATTCCCAGTGGTCTGTCCCCACCAAGAGCCCAGGTCGCGTCAGCTCGTAGCATACCTCTTCTGGCGTCAGGTCCCTCAGGTGCTCGTACTCCAGCAGGGTGTGAGGGATAGACTGTTGGTGCAGTTGGAGATTCTTGATAGTCCTAGCTCGGACCTTGTGGTGGTCGCCGCTCTTCAGCCCCCTGACGCGAAGGTCCACCAGCTTGCTCTCCATCTCTTGCTGCGACATGTTGACCCCGTTCAGGTGCAGAGGCTGCGTTGGTCCCTCCGCCCCGATGGTCGCTGCTAGTTCCTCGTCGATGAGAGTGATGGTCGCTCCTTCGTCCAGGAGAGCGTGGGTCTTCACCTCCCCCCGTGGTCCGGAGATGACGACAGGGCACATCTTCAACAGGACCGCTCGCGGCCCGGCGACTGGTCGCGACGCCACGGACAGGACTGCTTCCTCCTTCGGTTCGGTTGCCTTCGGGTCTTCCCTCTTCGCCTCTCGCTCCTGGTGGAGGGTTGCATGATGCGGCCGGCGACACTGATTCACGCCGCATGCCTTCGCCTTGCAGTTCATGCGCCGGTGCTGTTTCTGAATGCATCTGAAACACATCTTCTTTTCTTTCAGGAAGTTCCACCGTTCGTCCACCGTGAGCGCCTTGTACTTCGGACACTGCGTTAGGGTGTGAGCTTGACCGCACTTGGGGCACTTGTCCTTCTCCTCCTCCGTTCCCTCGACCGTGGTGAAGACACTCGCCTTCTTCTTCAATATCGTGGCGGGTCGGGTCTCTTTCTTCTGCTGTGCGGTGCTCGTGGATGGGGCGTAGGTGTACCGTACCGCTCGGTCTGCTTCACGCATCAAGAAACGAGACATCATGACGATCTCTGGCTCAGCTGTCCCCTCGTGGTCGTAGGCGTAGTCGCACCATCGTGATCGCAGGTGTGGGCTGAGTTTGTCCAGTACTTCCCGCGTCATCATGGGGTTGAACAGGTAACCTCTTCGATCGATCGTACTTAACACGCACGTAACATTCTGCAGCTTGATAGCGAAGGCGTTCAGCTCGGCTGCTGACGCACCAGGTTTCGGGAGTCTCCTTAGGTCTTCCAGGGCGCGGTCGATTATCACCTCCGGTCGGCCGAAGCACTGTTCGAGGGTTTTCATTATGACATCTGGATCGGTGGCCGTATGTAGGAGGACGGCCACGGCGTCTCTCGCTTCCCCTTTGAGGCAGCTCCTCAGCCTCTGGATGTTCTCCGCCGCCGATATCTGGTACATGTTGGTTGTGTCCCGTACAGCCGCTTTGAACGGCAGCCACTCGTTAGCCGCACCGAAGAAGGTCGGTAGGTCGGTGTGCCGCGGCCTGGGTCTGGCCATCTTCTCCAGTGTGGCGGCCAGGTGCTCGATGCTGCTTTTCCTCGTCGGAGTTGGTGATCTGCCCCGTGGTTCTTCAAAGCGTATTTGCTTAGGTTCCTCCCTTGTGTCCCGGGCCCCTTCCTCCCCCCGTGAGCTGATGGGGTTCGTCCTCAGCCACGCGTCCACTTTCTGATGGGGTTCCTCACGCGGGTTCTGGGTTCCGGGTTCCTCTTGCACGCTTTCATCATCCTGTATTACAGCTACCTGAGTGGCCAACCGCTTTTTCACCAGGTCCGCTTCCAGTTCCAGTTCCTTCCTCCTTATTGCAGCCAGCTTCTCCGCTGCGTCCAGTTCCGCCATACGCAGCCGCGTCGCAATACTAGTCGTCGATCGTTGAGACCTGACGGATCGAGTCGGTGATCCCACTCTATGTTGCACCGTGACGTCCGTTGTTTGTAATCCGGATGGTCCTGCCGTACTGGTGGCCGCTAGTCTGGAAAACGGCGACGCCGGAGGGTCCAGAGACAATCTTCTTAATCTCTCTCGTTCAATTAGCTCCGCTTCTCTGCGGCGCGCCTCTCTCTCTTCTATTTCGGCTGCGTCCGCCTGGCTTCTCGTGACCACTATTTTTCCCGGTTCGCGACGGATGGTGCTTCGATACGACGACACTCGATGAGATTCTTAGCTCGCTGCTTATTACACGACGACACTACACGTCGTGATGATATACTAACGCGTCGATAGTTAAATATGATTACTTACGACGCGATTTTTCACTCTCTGCTTAGCCCACGACGACTCCACACGTCGTGATGATATTCCACACGTTGATACTTGAACGCGATTCTTGATTTCTGCTTACCCCACGACGGCTCCACACGTCGTGATGATATTCTACACGTCGACACTTGAACGCAATTCTTGACTCTGCTCACCCCACGACGGCTCCACACGTCGTGATGATATTCTACACGTCGACGCTTGAACGCAATTCTTGATTTCTGCTCACCCCACGACGGCTCCACACGCCGTGATGATATTCTGCACTTGCCGCCACTAACCTTTTGGCGCCAACGCCGTTGATTCCTGAAACAGACGCTTTCCGCTCGGTGACGCTTGGGCACGCCACGTGGCTATCTTCGCTCGGCGTCCCCGACGCTATGACGTCACACCTCGTGGCGGCTTCTTGCCTCTTCGCGCCTTTTTCTTCGATGACGCTATGACGCCACGCCACGTGGTCGCTTCCTGCTTCTTCGCGCCTTTTTCTTCGAGGACGCTATGACGCCACACCACGTGGTCACTTCCTGCTTCTTCGCGCCTTTTTCTTCGAGGATGCTATGACGCCACACCACGTGATCGACTCTTGCTTCTTCGCGCCTTTTTCTTCGAGGACGCTATGACGCCACGCCACGTGGTCGATTCTTCACACGACACCTTCTGCGCACCGATGCTCGAACCTCCCGCGTGGATTTCTCACTTGGCGTACCGACGCTATGACGTCACTCACCGCGTGGCGGTTCTTCACACGACACCTTCAGCGTGCCGATGCTCGAACCTCCTGCGTGGATTTCTCACTTGGCGTACCCACGCTATGACGTCACTCACCGCGCGGCGGTTTCTTCCTCTTCCCGCCTTTTTTCCCGGCGACGCTATGACGTCACACCACGCGGCTGTTCGACACGACGCGGTGTTGCTGGCTCGGCGATTGGCGTCCTGGTTCTGTTCTTGATGGCGACACTAGCACACTTGCGTTTTTCTTTCTTTCACCGTTAACACTACTGAATTTCACGCACCCACAACGCGATGAAAATAACGGTTTTTCTGGCGGCAGCCGGTCTCCTTTAATATGCTCCTTCCTGCAGGTTTCTTCGCAACGTGGCCGCGGGTTCTTCGATCTTGATTATCCGGCTCGAAGGACCAAAAACTGAAGGACTGTATTGTGTTGGGGTTTCTTCAAATAAAAAACTTCGTTCTTCTGTGGGTTGTTTTATTCTTGCGGAGCTGGAGACCGACTGCCTCGAGCCCGCCGTTTCCCTTCTTATATACAATTTCATCAAGTGTTCGCTAGACGCAGCTAGCGGCATCTACGGACGCGCAGTAATACGGAACTAATTGTCGAACGAGCGTTAACCAATCATAATGCAGCTACTAGAAAATTACATTTTACTGTTCAATGTCGAACCTTTACCTCAATGGCGACCGCTTGCTTATTTCATATTTATTTGACTTTAAAATACGGACCCGTTGCGGTAAACTTACATAGGAAACTTACATAGTGCTCGCTCATATGCTAATTAGATTCTTATAAGAATGATTTCCATTATGTAATTACTCTCTCTTCACACAATAGAACTTAACTAAACACTTATAAATCTGAACTACGCTTATAACTACACAGACGGTGTAGCTATTTGAATTCTTATTTAACTTACTTAGGTACACTTATAAACACTAATACTACAGTTTCTTATTTACTTTAAACACTTTAGTCATAGTTCAGTCACTTATATACACATGAAGCTCGGCGTCCGTTACAAATAGATACACCTTTTATACAAACGCTTTACTCGGGGCAATATTTCACTCGAGTCATCATCATCTGCCTAGCCTTTTACCATCTATTTTGGGGTCTGTTTCCAGTCTAACTGGATGCAGCTGGACCAGTATTTTAGATGGAGCGATTGCCGGACTGACCTCCACAACCATTGGCAGTCGCCAGTAACCCACTAACTGACTGGGTTGATTCACTTTTGTTTCATTTCACGTTCATAGAACACCAACAAAATGACATAGGTTCTGGGTAGTTCTTTTTGCTCCTTTTCATTTTTCGATTATTTGGTAGCGAAGTGCCAAAAGACATCATCTTTGGAGCTGTTCACTAAAGATTTTGTTTTCTCTCTTGAATATTTTTGCGATAAGACGTTTCTATTCGAGTGAAAGATATCCAATGAATAGCAAAAATAAACAAAAACTGAAGCTTCTGATATTGGCTTAACTTTCAGAGCCCGTATCGTAATAAAACCGATAGTAAACCTATGGTACAAATGCATGTTTGATACTTCCCTTTATGACACTATGTTGATATACTTCATTTTCTTTTTCTTTAGAAAACTCCCAAAAGGAAATGAGCAATGGATTCTGATTGGAGGTTGGTACCTACAACCCCAAAACTCGTGTAAGATCACAAGGACCATGCTAAGAAGGAAGGTCCGAATTTTGCCAGAACTTACTCGAAACATCTAAGATCGGCAGGCTTAACTCCCGGGGAGGCTTCCACAGCTATCATACGCATCTCGAAGCTCACCACAGACTCTTGCCATGCGGGGCCGTGCATAGTAAATAGATCCACCTGGAAGATACACCCGTACATTAATTAATACTGAAGATGAATGATTTGGGATCTGGGACTACCACCACCTCTTAATAGCATAATATTTTAGTCTTTCTTGCGGTGGGATGAGAAATAGATGGAGCTATGCAAGACGTCTCTCTTTCCCACTGTGAAGTAATTTCAAAATAATATTGCTATAGGACGCGGCGGTTGGACCTAAGAGGCAACATGCTACTCTGCGCCGCCGTTGTTGAGGAAAACAAATACCTATGTACTGTCCAATGGCGACATCATCAAGATACCCATATCTCGATGATGTCGCCATTGGACAGTTGGGAAACCAGTGATAAACTCCACTACGCGTGCTGAAGACGTCACTTATTTTTAGCATGTCGATCGCTATTGTATAAGTATACAGTCAGCCCAGAATTCGGATACGAGCTTAGCACTATAGTGAGGTCACGATCCGTATAGTTTGCATCGGTAAAAATCTAGCATTAGCCCCTTTGTGAACTCCAAATGATTTCCAAACGACAAAAAGGGCATAGAAGGCACAACAGCAGAATAGCTTACTCCTCTTCTAACTACACACAGATGTACTGCTGGAGAGTTTGCTGCGCCACTTCTTTCCTGTTAAAACACTAGGATGTGATGCAGGGCGGGCGTTTTGGACGTCTTTTGAGTAATTATGATATATCAAAAACCAAAATGCCGATGCCCAGGGTAATGTGAATACATGACTTATGATTTTAGATTTTAATCTGTAGGTAGTTCGTATCTCATAAATTGAAGAAGGCAATAACTAATCAGTTTGATACTTACGCTGCCTGAAGGTAGGTAGATGTTAGCAACGAAGGTGATGAAGTTGTAGCTGTAGGTACTGGGCTGCTGAAGACATGTCCAGTCGCCGACCTGGCACGAGCGCTGTACGCGTGTGCAGCGGCTGAAAGTATAAACAATGTCATTTTTTGGTTACAAGTAGAAGAAACCAGAAAGCAAAAATAAAAATTGTTTGGCGATAGCTTTTTCTTTAATAACACTAAAAGAAATGCAATCTCAATAATTTATTCATGATGATGCTAGGTTTGGTTCAAGATTTCCCCAAGGGGCTCGCATCGCCGTGGCCCATTCCCATTTATGGTACAGTGTTATGAAACTCAGATTGTACTGATGAAGTGTGATGAACCTACGCATCTGTTTGAGGCTGTCATCTTAAAAAAAATAAGTACATAGACCAGTATTCATTTGTTTATCTACAATCTGTGTTTCAGAATGTTGTTTCAATGTGTAGTACCCAAGGTTTCCCTTTTTGCGATATGCCATATTATGGTTACGGAACCCAGAAAGCAGTGAGTACTTACTGTTTAGCCTCGAGCCTGTACCCTGGAGGGCAGTCGATGTGATGGCAGTGATAACTGCCGCGCGTGTTCTGACAAACGTAGCCCGCGTCGCTGCCACAGCGGGCGTCGCCTGATTCACACTCATCTATGTCTGTGAGTTAAAAATACTATGATTAATAATATACTAGATAGCAGCATAACACCGTATCCCATTCCATCCCATCCCTCTTACATAGAGGACAACAAAAAAAAACAACAGCAACATCCTATTTCTTCCCGTGGGTGTCATTAGAAGCGACTAAGAGACTTACTAGAGAATGAGCAGCAGCGTTCTCTATGCATGTTACCATCATACTACGATCGCCAACCCACCTGCCAAGCGTAGCGATTATGGCAACCGTTTGGTGGAGGCCTATATCCAGCAGGGGACGTGTTTCGGCTGAATTGATGATGCTATATCACTGTTACTCACCAACACAGCTCCTGCTGTCTTCTGACAGTCTGTAACCAGCTGGACAAGAGCATCGGTAGCTGCCCGGCTCGTTGACGCACTCGCCGCCGCACAGCTTGCCGCGCAGACGAGAAGATGAGTACTCTTCACATTCGTTCACGTCTACACAGGTCCTGAGAAGAAATTATTTTGTTTGAAAGCAAGTTAGTGGGCTTGGAATCCTCTCCAGCCAAATCCAACGACTTTATTTTTCAAGAAGTTCTGAATGCCTGATGGACATTTATTCAGAAGTAAATACTCATTAATCATCATCGAGTGGGGGTAACATACAAACCAATACCACTGGTTTCATTTTGACGGTTTAATAACATACATTGCGTTATTTTCATTGCTGAGCAGACAAATTTTTCAAACATAGGAAGCAATGGGTTAGCTATATCCTTCAAAACTATTCAGATTGTGATGATGGTGCGTTACGGAATTAGGGTGTTTTCATTTTATTTCAGGTTTAGCAAATGAACTAAATGTGTGGTGTAATTTGCACCAACGAATGTAGTTCTTCTTAACCGACTTAAAAAAAAGGAGGAGGTTTCTCAATTCGACCGTATATTTTGTTTTTTTTTTATGTGTGTTCACCGATAACTTCGTCGTATATGGACCGATTTTGATGATTCTTTTTTTGTTGTAAAGGAGATATTCCAAGGGTGGTCCCATGATAAGGAAACCAGGATCTGATGATGGCATCCCAGAGAAGTCGAAGGGAACCTTCGAAAATCGTAGTGGCGACTAGTGCGTTTTTTATTTCTTTCATTAATTATCTTAAAGCACTACTATTTAATGAAGGTCTGAAGTTGCTCTGATGATGAAGCCGAAAGACAGTCGAGGGAACTCTTCAACGACTTACAGCAATTACGCGGTGTTTGGACTTAATTCATTTCTATTGATGAGAACTTTGCACCCATATGGGCTATAAGTGCCATTACAGGTCTGATGATGGAGACCATAGACAGTTGAGGGACTTCCTCAACGATTTACAGCAGTTCCCTATTGTTGGGGTTACTTTATACGGTTCAAAGTGCCAATTTTATCACTACTATTTAATTAAGGTCCGGAGTTGATCTGATGATGGAGCCGAAAGACAATCGAGGGAACTCCTCAACGATTTACAGCAATTACCTGGTGTTTGAACTTAATTCATTTCTATTGATGAGAAAGCTCCCATAAGGCTTATAAGTACCAAAACAGGTCTGATGATGGAGACCATAGACAGACAGTCAAGGGAATTCCTCAACGATTTACAGCAGTAGTAAAGTATTAAATTTCACCTGGCGATTAGTGGTATAGGAATTAGTGCGGGTAGATACCATAACTAAAAAGTAAAAAATAAAAACTTTTTTACAAAAAAAAACCGACTTCCTCAAAAACACTAGAAAGTGAAAAATAACTTTAATTTCGGAAGTCGGTGGCAAAGAACTCAAATACAGATCCTAAGACACCGACTTCCGAAATTAAAATTATTTTTCACTTTCTAGTGTTTTTGAGGAAGTCGGTTTTTTTTTTGTAAAAAAGTTTTAATATGACGTGCCTTTCCACTATGTCCTGCATTCCTGATGGGTTTTTATTTAGAAGTGATGATACAAACACTTAATATAGGTAAGTATTTTAGATAGGATAGTAGGATTGATCAAGGTGCCTGATCTAAACATTTCATCTAGGTTTCTACGATTTCTTCAACCGCCAAACAGTCTGATCCATATTTGAGAATGGGTCCAAAGAATTTAACTCTGATATATCCTGGACCTACGATTTTCAACTGCATCTAACTCTAAACACTGTTAAGATTCATGGGCGTGGCAACTCCAATGTGGTATGCCACAGACAACTTAATCACACAGTGTAAATTCGGCTAACCGGCCGTTTTTATTCCACCCAAAAGTAATAAAACTAAAACTTACTTGTTATCATCATCAAGGCGGTACCCCCTCTTGCAGTAACACCGGTAGCTGCCCCAAGTGTTAGAGCAACCCTGGCTGCAGACACTAGGGTTTTCGGAGCATTCGTCCAGGTCGACACACACCTTGTCGTTTGAGGGAGCGTTGCGAAACCCATCGCGGCAATTGCAGCGGTAGGAACCCCATGTGTTTAGGCATTCGGCGTTATATGCGCAGGGCTGAAAGGTTATTTTTAAGGCGTAAATGTCGGGATTTTGGCAACGGATCATAGCAAATTCGTATTAGTCGTGTTTGACCAACAACACGTGTATTCGATATACACGTCTAGATATGGCTCTAACAAAATAAGCTTCCTGCGCCTTAAATTAAGCAGGAAGTGTAGAAAGAAATTGCCGTTGTGTTAAATTCTACGACGAATTCTATGAGCTTTATAAAAAGATACATTTATTTTGTTAAACTCTTTAGGTAACCGTTGGCGATTAAAAGTAAGAAATAGTCGTAATATTTATCTGACTTTCGTACTTATCCCGAGATTCGGAGTCCAATGTGTCCAAAATCCAAATAATGATTGATTGTACTGTTGTCCTTCCTCGGACTCTAGAACTAAACACTAAGGTTTTTTAACTTACATTGCCATGCATGCACTCATTGATATCCTCGCACTGGTTCTGTGCGACGAGGCGGTGTCCGGCCGGACACTGGCACGAGTACCCTCCGTAGAAGTTCTCACAGCGCTGGTCAGGGCCGCACTCCGAAATGTTGCGGGCACACTCGTCAATGTCTGTAAAGTAAAATATGGATTATCAGATTCCTTTAAAATATGGATTATCAGAACAGGTAGGTGGAGACCGCGAATCGGCAAACGTAAGGTAGGACGCTCTCAGGCTAGGTGGAGCGACGATCTTCGCAGGGTGGCTGGTAGCAGCTGGATGAGAGTTGCCGAGAATCGGGCTGAATGGCGTGCAATTGGAGAGGCCTATGTCCAGCAGTGGACTGCTATAGGCTGATGATGATGATGATGAGGAACAGGGTGGATACTCCATAGAAAATTTCAACCATAGAATTAAATTGATAAAAAAAAACATTTCATCCATCTGCCTTCAAAGCAAGAGTGATCAGGCAACTTTTGGGCACGATTGTTCCTTCATAAACCTCATCCATCGCTTTCCATCAGGCGTGCGAAGATCAAGAACAGGCCCACGCAGATTAAGATGCACATCAATAAAAAAATTAACAAAACACAAGCAAAATCAGTCTTACTAAGCTACTAAGGTCTGTAGACAACGCAAAAGGCAAAAGCATTTCAAATTGTCAAATTGAAGAATCAAAAAACAAATAATTCTGGTCCTTCAATCCGAACATCCAAAAAACACGTCTATCTCAGATCTTCAGAAGATTTCAATCTTACCATAGCATCTCTTGTCAGGCGTTAGCTTGTATCCCCACGGACAAGAAGCTATCATGGCTGCTACATTAGGCACCCTGGTGTAAGTAGGTCGTGGAGAGTATGGTCCTCGCTGCCCGTATTGAGCTCCCACAGTGATCACGTTACGACCCTCGTTCGAAGATGGCGCGACCGCTGTCGATGGTCGAGGCGTTGTGTTTGCAGGAGCAGGGGCTGAAAGAATGTTAAGCTGCAAATTGGCACATTTGAGGATCTTGCTAAAACCCTAACCCAATATGGTAATGCTTACAATTCTGTTATATTTTTCATAATTTAGAAACTGAGGTTTATCGCCTACAAAGATACAGTGCTCCAGTGGCGAAAGCACCATATAACACGATTCCTACCGGCTTGCCTTCGGGGATTCGCATTGTTAATTCTATCACTATTAAAAATACAATAGTATGTAAATAGTGGCTACTATTGTCAATAAATATAGTTACACTACGGGTATTTAATTCACCATAACATTCAAACAATAAAAAAAAACCGGCCAAGTGCGAGTCGGACTCGCGCACCGAGGGTTCCGTACAAACCTGTAGGTATTTTCGGTTTAAAAATATATATATTTTTTAATTTTTATATTTCAGTTGATTGAATGTAAGGTAAATTGCGGTTTACGATTTATGACGTTTTAAAAAAAAACTACTCACTCGATCTCGTTCAAACCAATTTTCGTTGGTAGTTTACATGGTAATGTACATCATATATTTTTTTTAGTTTTGTCATTCTCTTATTTTAGAAGTTACGGGGGGGGGGGGGGGGACACACATTTTACCACTTTGGAAGTGTCTCTCGCGCAAACTATTCAGTTTAGAAAAAAATGATAATAGAAACCTCATTACCATTTTTGAAGACCTATTCATAGATACCCCACACGTATGGGTTTGATGAAAAAAAAACATTTTTGACTTTCAGTTCTATGTATGGGGAACCCCAAAATTTATTGTTTTTTTTCTATTTTAGTGTGAAAATCTTAATGCGGTTCACAGAATACACCTACTTACCAAGTTTCAACAGCATAGCTCTTATAGTTTCGGAATAAAATGGCTGTGACATACGGACGGACAGACAGACAGACAGACAGACAGACATGACGAATCTATAAGGGTTCCGTTTTTTGCCATTTGGCAACGGAACCCTAAAAAGGTTATTTATAGCTTTGTATTACAACAAAAGAGAAATGTTCTAAATTAACCCGGCGCCAAAACGTCATAATCGGGAACTAAAAATTCATACAACAGCGATCCCGTAATGATGTCACTTTAGGTCACGTGGCACCGCTTGATATGTACGAGAGCAAGCCGCTGTACAACGGGTTATGACAGAGACAGGTATAGAAAAATGCGTCAGCGAGAACGAGATAGAGGAATATTGCATATTTTATTCGTTTTCAGCTGTTCAATTTAATTGTATTTAATTAATTAAATTCCTATATTAATTTTAGAATGATAGTAAGTATTCTTTATTGATGAGTCAGTAAGTTAAGGCCGACTTTGCTTCGGCTTCTCTTTTAGAAAAATTTACGCCTCGCCGCTGCAGTGCTCTATGCTTCTTTAGGGGTCTATGAAAAATAAAATATATATATTTTTTTATACCGAGAAGTTACTTGGCAGTGAATGGCTTAGTTCGGGACTTCGACGTCTTACAGAACGGTTCGGGAGGATCCAGAACTTCTGAGCAGCAGCAGTAAGTAGACCATTTTCAATTCCAGGCAGGACAGTATTCTTTTTACCTGGTGCTGCGAACTACCAGATCTATTTAACTTACTGTATGTGGGTTTTTCGATCTCTCCTCTACACCTTCTGCCGCACTCGCAGCGGTACCCTCCCTCAACGTTGACGCAGTCCTCGCGCGGTGAACATTTTGCGATGTTCGTTGCGCATTCATCTATATCTGGGAAAATAGGTAGGTACGTGAGCATAATTAAATTCCAAGTATTTTATCACCCAACATCACCGAATCACGACCACTGCTGGACAAAGGGAGGCCGTCTGGGACCAGATAGGTAGTACTCAAGGTGGACCGGATAGCTTGTTTTTCTTTTCAGGACGTAGGACGACGAGACAGCTTGCAGCTCATGTGCAGCTAAACCGCTCCGTGGCCGCAAAGTACTTCGGTAACCCAGGTACCCTACGTGTTTTTGTCAGTGACACTAAGGCGTTGCTGGTCTCCCTTGAGGAGCTGGAGTGGATTGAATAACCGATTTTCCTGCCTGTACACAAAATATGCCCTTTGACGTGGAATTGGTGACACCCGCCCATATGACCCAAACCTTATTCCTTCCAGAAATAATTAGTGTTGTTTTACAATTTCAGGAATAATCAGCCTAATACAGTAGAGCGTCGATTATCCAAACGTCGATCAACCGAACGACCGCTTATCCGAACTACCTACTGCGTCCGCCCGACTCGCGCGTGCTATCCTCTTCCCGCGGTACGATACACGCATGATACACGCGAAATTGTCTCGAACTATATTAGTTGTATGTACTCGTATGTCACTCTGAAGTAGCACTTAGTTGACAAAAAAATTTTACCGCGTGAAAGAAACTATTTGTCATTAATGATATGTCTAAACATAAGGTTTTCATTCTCCTGTACATAAATATGTATGGCTGAATCAATACAGTTCGATTATCCGAAAAAACCGATTTTCCGAACAATCCTGTCCCCCAATTAGTTCGGATAATCGACGCTCTACTGTATTTCACATTTAAATTATTAAAATAAATGAATGTATCTTACCAACGCATTTGCCGACAGTGGTGTCGTAACTATAGCCAAGTTCGCAGGCTAGTGGTGGGTATCTGCGGCCAGGTCGAACAGGAGTGTACGCCCATTCAGGAGTCACCACTGCAATCACATTTGAAATTGTTATTTCAATTGCGTACCATCAGAGCTTTTGGATGCGGCGGATTTGTTGCTTGATGGAACCAAAACCGAAAGGATGTTATGCCCAAGGCTTTTTAAACTCTTTTTACTGGTAAATATGATTCCATTACATATGGGCGGATAATTGTACCAGTAATAATTGCGACGTTTTCTGGTGATTACTAGCCTAGCCTTTTACCGACTATGCTGGAGTCGGCTTCCAGTCTGAATAGATGCAGATAAATACCAGTATTTTACGTGGAGCGACTTTCTATCTGATATCCACAACCCAGTAGGGTTATGGATATCAGATAGGAAGTCACTAACCACGAGGAAGTCGCCATAGGAACCCAGCTACTACTCGGTAGCACGGTACCCTTTGGCAAGACTAGTTGTTAGAATTTCGGGCATCTCACTACTCGTAACGAATATCAAAGATCAACGAATGGCAAATACAAATATAAATACAAAATGATTTATTGGTCACAATTAGCATTTACATTACGTTTAAACGTGATTGGAGCCTCCTTTTAAGCAAACAATGCCTGTATTAGGAGACTCCGCTCTTCCATATCATTGCCGTATTAACTGTGAGTTAACAAAATTTAAGACAGCCGGGATTGCGACCAACAGCTTGACGTAATAGACACAGACCCCTCGGTCTTGATATGTAAAAATCCAAAGTCACCCATCCGCGGACCAACCGCGACTAGTGCAGCCTAACGTGATCAATAAAAGCTTTGAGTGCAAAGCTCTTTACACAGTTCTTTTTACACGCTTTATATTAGCTTCACTTGTATGTTTGTTTGTAACCGACTCCTTATAGCGCGATTTTGACCCACTTTAAACGACCAGATTTCATTCAAACTTTGCAGTGTCAAAGACCGATGACAATGCAATAATTTCATTTTGTGCCATTATCCTTGCCAGGGTTACCAGGACAGCAAAAAACTGTCTTCTAAAACTACGCTGACATACGTCACAAACTACGCTGACATACGTCTCAAAATTCGAAACACCCTAAAAAAGCGTGGGGTGCTTTTTATGGTATTTTTTTATTGATATGAGGCACCCCACGCTTTTTTCCATTATTTTCTACTTTTTAATTTGGTTTTCTATGGAAGCGTGTTTTTTAGTTTTTTTAAACTTTTGTTTTTATCTTCAAAACGGAAGAAGCTAATGCTGGCGACTGAGATATAAGGAAAGAGGTAACTCACGTGCATTCCTTTCAGTAGTTGTAGTGGTAGTGGTAGTACTAGTCGATGTACTGGGGCTAGTTGTCCTACTGGTGGGCGGAGTGGGTATGACATTGCAGTATCCTGACGGATCCCGTCGGAAGCCAGTCATACACTCACAGATGTAGCCACTGGGCTTGTTTACGCATACTTCTGTGTTCTTACACGCGTGCTGTCCTAGGGCACACTCGTCGGTGTCTAGAAAAGAAATAAAAAATATATTTCATAAGCTTAATACAATAACGAGAGAAAAGCGTTAACAAAAAATATCCTTAAATTAGGCTTAGTACCTACTAGGTCGCTCTGTGAAACTCCTGACACCCAAACTAGGATAAATCCTGCATCTCAGGTGTCAGCGTTCCTCCCTGGCAGTCACATTTGTAAAGCCTAACTTTCACTAATCGTGCTTCTTGTCTCATTGATGCTGAGAAACACACAAATGAAAAAATATGGGAATAGAAGTAGATTGAGGTCATTTTGTTCTGTAATGAACCCGTAATTAACCATCTGTTGAGTGGCCTGTTGGTCTAGTGGTTAGTGACCCTGACTGCTATGCCGGAGGTCGTGGGTTCGATTCCCACCCAGGACAAATGTTTGTGTGATGAGCACGATCATTTGTTCTGTGTCTGGGTGTAATTTATCTATAATATGTATGTATTTAGAAATATATAAGTATGTTTATCAATTGTCTAGTACCCATAACACAAGCTCTGCTTAGCTTGGGACTAGATGGCGTTGTGTGATAGTTGTGGAATATTATTATTATTTCGTTTATTTCATTATACATACATATAAATTATATTTTTAAATATTAAAATAACAAAAATCATAAAAACATTTAAAAATATAAAAAATAGTAGCCCACTGGTATCGGGAATAGGGTCCAAGCTACCGGTGGTCAGGGCTGCTGAGAGAGGAACCTCCTCACTATACGTGCCGTGTCCAGTAATACCGTCTTCTGGATCAAGCCCTTGATCCAGCTGCCTAACGAGAGCCTCTTTAGGTGTTGGTCGAGGCTCTTGGCTATTATGCCATTTGCCGTGACGACTATCGGCACAATGATTGCTGTATCCACATCCCACATCTCGACAACCTCGCGAGCCAGATCAAGATATTTAATCTGCTTATCTTGTTCAGCTTTCACGAGGTTCTCGTCATGCGGGACTGCTACATCAATAATCATTGTGCGACGCTCTGATCGATATATCACCACTATGTCCGGCTTATTAGCAACAATAGTCCTATCAGTGATGATAGATCGATCCCAATACAATGTGATATTGCCATTTTGGAGAACTGGGTCGGGCACATACTTATAGTACGGTACTTCTGATTCCACACGACTGTATTTCAGAGCAAGTTGCTGGTGGATAATCCTGGCTACAAGGTTGTGCCTATGCAAGTAGTCTCCGTTAGCCAGACGAGAACAGCCAGAAATAATGTGTCGGATTGATTCCCCCGGACGGTGGCATGCCCGACAGATGTCAACCGTGCCATCCTTCACAATATATTTCCGGTAGTTGTTCGTCATCATAACTTCGTCCATAATTGCAAAGACCAAAACCTTCGGTTTCTCCAAATAGATTTCCGAATCGTAACCAGGATACGGACGCTAAAAAGTCTACATCGGGTCCATGTAGGACCCGGTAAAAGCGTCCGTGAAGCTCCTTGCTTTGCCATACCTCCCTGCGGTCATCCGTATCTAATATTTTAGGTTTGCGCCAGTTCTCGTTAGCCAAGGAGAGCGGGGTGAGACTCTTGTCCACTGAGACCACATCTCGGTGCATTCCCCACGTCGGCTTCTAGGAAGTATTCCCTGAGACTGCATATCTCACGGTTGTGCAGGGTCTTAGCATTCAAGAAACCTCGACCTCAGTCCTCAGACAGTCTCATCACCGATGACCTTGGGTGATGCATTCGATTTGCGGTCAGCAGTGTGCGGACCCGTCTATCCAGGGCGTCAAGTTCTGTCTGAGTCCATTTGAGTATGCCGAAAGAGTACATCAAAACCGGCATGACCCAACCGTTGAAGGCGCGCACCTTGTTTCCGCCTGATAAAAGAGTTTTTAATACTTTATTCAGGCGGCCAAAGAAGCGCTCCCTCAACGATCGTTTCATGTCAGCAGTGTTGATGCCTAATGCTTCCGACATACCCAAATACTTGTATGTTTCGATTGAGGAGAGGGATCTTAGGTTTATGGAATCCGAGAGTTGGGTTCCCACGGATTCCACAATCTCCCCTCGCTTTACATGCATGACCGCACATTTGTCCACACCAAATTCCATCCTGATGGCGCTACTGAAGGTTTCAGTTACTTTCAGTAGCTCGATCAGTTGCAAATTGTTGGGGTCAAAAAGTTTTAGGTCATCCATGTAGAGGAGGTGAGATATAACCTGACCACCTCTCCTCAATCGATAGCCTATACCTGAATCCTCCAGCAGTGTGCTAAGAGGATTCATGGCTAGGCAGAACCAAAGTGGACTCAAACTGTCGCCCTGGAATATACCTCGCTCGATCCTTATCGGTTCGCTGTTCCTCTGGATATGTCGACATCCTGGATAGCGAAGGACTGTTCTCCACTGCCCCATACATGACATCAAGAAGGTGCACAGCGTTGTATCTACTTTGTACAACTCCAGCACCCTCTTGAGCCAGGTATGTGGCACCGAGTCATAGGCCTTCTTATAGTCTATCCAGCATGTCGACAGATCCCTTCTGGAACGACGAACCTGTTGACTAATGGTCATATCGATAAGGAGCAGCTCCTTAGTACCGCGGGACCCGTTCCTACATCCATTTTGAGAGACAGACAAGATCGAGTTTGTGTCAATATGATTGTAAATTTTAGCTCTCAAAATGGATGTAAGTACTTTATAGACCGTCGGTAGACAAGTGATCGGTCTATAATTTTTGGGTTCCGCGGTACTACCTGATTTATGGAGCAGGTGGGTTATACCTGTTGTTAAGAACTGGGGCAACGACCCTGACGCTAAGGCTGACTGAAACTGAGATGCCAAACGAGCGTGTGACTTTTGGAACCACTTGATCCAAAAGTTGTGCAGTCCGTCCGGCCCTGGAGATTTCCAGTTAGGCAACGGACGGACTGCACAAGCGACATCTTGGGGGCTGATGGTAATTGCCCCCATTTCTGTTATTTGACCGCACGCTTGCTCCATCTCCCTAGTCCAATCACCTTCGTTGTGGCTGACAGACACCGACCAGATGTTTCGCCAGAACGAAGACATGGCGACATCATCCGGAAGGGGCGTGTCAGCCACAGCTTGGTCCGGTCGCTCCCAAGCTCGGTAAACCCACCTTTCATCGCTTTGGAACGTGTGATTCTGAGTGTACCGCTCCACCCTCCGCCGGTACCGACGAATACGGTTTGCCCATGCACAGATCTTCTGCTTCAGAAAGTCGATGCGCTCTGTGACGCAGGGCAAATAATCCCGAGGACTAACATCCGTCCCGGAGAACGCCCGCTTCACAAAGCGCATCACTCGAGGGCGAGTATAGCCCTCCCTGAAGCAGATTAGCTTACCGATGAGTGCTCTAGCCTCACCGATACGACGCTCAATCCTGCACTGCCAAGCTGGTACGGCTGGTTTTGGTCGTGTAGCTCTGTCACTGTTAGGAAACTTAACACGAGCTACACGACAAGCCGCTACAGCTGCGCAGTACAAGATCGAGTGAGTATCGACCAGGTCTTTGCTGCCGTCAAAATATGTTGACAGCTGTGAGTCTAGAGCACACACCAGCGCCTTGTTTTTCTTATGCATGGGCAAACGAGGTTAACGTGGTCTATGTTCAGGCGGAGTAGAGCGATACTCCCTGAAAGCATCCTCCAAAGCGCTCCTCAATCGTGCATTGCATTGGGTACTTCACGGATATAGCCCCGTTATCATCCTCTTCACCAACGCAGTTGGGTCGCGGTGAAACACTGGGTAAATTTTGCAGTTGCACCGCGACCAGTGGCGAAGCAGGCGTAACATGGCTATTCCGTGATTCGAGGCAAAGTCGATCAAGCACGGCGGCATCCAGCATATGATTACGCTGGATGACCCGTGCCTGATCCGACAATCGTTGCGACGACACGTTGACACCTGGTTCAAGCACCTGAAACAGAGAGAGCATCCAACCACGGTACGCAGTAAAGTTAGTTCCCTCCTCTGTAGCCCCATAGTATGCGCGCATGACATTTTCGTTGACCGCTTGTGTCCACTTCATGCGCTGCACACTTCCACCGGTAGCGGGGACCCTATCAGAAGCCGGTGGGCCTCGGAGTCCCAAGCTGGCCGGTGGTCGGCCTCGTCCGCGCCGACGTACTGGTGGTGGTGTCGTCGGCGGCGAGAAGTATTCGTCGCTCGCGCTCGACGCAACTGCAGCGGCCGGAGGTGTCACTGGACTCACGTCTGGAGCAGGATCCGGCAACTGCGAGGCGGAGCTGAGCGACGAACCCGAAGATTTTAGGCGTGTGCTCTGTTGCATTCGTGCCCGACTTCGCGTCAGCATTTTAGTATTTCCCGTGTATTGTTATTTGGTCTTGTTTTGCATCCTGCAGATGTATGGTTACAGTTCCAATTTTTTGGATTCCACTGATGTTATTTAAACATATTATAAAACATTTATGCATTTTTGGACTTTAAAAATACTAGAAAATTACACGGTGAAAAAAATTTTGTACTGTCAGGTTGACAGTCGGGCCACAGAATTATTATTATCCCTTTATTCATTTTAACAAACTTATAAATTATATTTTTAAATATTAGAATATAAAATAAAAAAACATTTGAAAATATAAAAAATAGTAGCCCACCGGTATCGGGAACAGGGTCCAAGCTACCGGTCAGGGCTCCAGAGAGAGGAACCTCCTGACGATGCGAGCCGTGTCCAGAAGTACCGCTTTCTGAATCAAGCCCTTGACCCAGCTGCCTAACGAGAGCCTCCTTAGATGTTGGTCGAGGCTCTTGGCTATCAACCCATTGGCTGTGACGACTATCGGCACAATGATCGCTGAATCCACATCCCACATGTCGACAACCTCGTGAGCCAAGTCAAGATACTTGATCTGTTTATCTTTCTCGGCTTTCACGAGGTTCTCGTCATGCGGAACCGTTATGTCAACAATCATTGTGCGCCGCTCTACTCGATCCACCACCACTATATCAGGCTTATTTGCGACAATAGTCCTGTCAGTGATGATGGATCGATCCCAGTACAATGTGATATTTCCATTTTCGAGAACTGGGTCGGGCACATACCTGTAGTACGGCACTTCCGATTCCACAAGGCTGTATTTAAGAGCAAGTTGCTGATGGATAATCCTGGCTACTAGGTTGTGTCTATGCAAGTATTCTTCGTTAGCTAGACGAGAACACCCGGAGATTATGTGCCTAATTGATTCTCCTGGACGGTGACATGCCCGACAGATGTCAACCGTGCTGTCTTTCACAATAAATCTCCGGTAATTGTTCGTCATCATAACTTCGTCCATAATTGCACAGACAAAACCTTCGGTTTCCCCAAAGAGGTCGCCGAAACGTAGCCAGGCTACGGACGCTAGTATATCTACATCGGGTCCATGTAGGGCCCGGAAAAAGCGTCCGTGGAGCTCTTTACTCTGCCATACTTCCATGAGGTCATTAGTGTCAAGTATTACAGGTTTGCGCCAGTTCCCGTTAGCCAAGGAGAGCGGGGTGAGGCCCTTGTCAACCGCGACCACATCTCGATGCATCCCCACGTCGGTTTCTAGGAAATATTCCCTGAGACTACATATCTCGCGATTGTGGAAAGTCTTAGCATTTAAAAAGCCTCGACCTCCACACTTTCGCGGGATATACAGCCTCATTACTGATGACCGTGGGTGATGCATTCGATATGCAGTCAGCAGCGTACGGACCCTCCTATCCAGGGCGTCGAGTTCGGTTTGAGTCCATTTGAGTATGCCGAAAGAGTACATCAAAACCGGCATGACCCAACCGTTGAAGCTAATAATGGTAGGTTGGGGTTCCTTAACTCGCGCACCTCGTTTCCGCCTGATAGAAGACTATTAAATACTTTCTTCAGGCGGCCAAAGAAGCGCTCCTTTAGCGATTGCTTCATGTCAGTAACATTGATGCCCAACGCTTCCGACATACCCAAATACTTATAGGTTTCGGATGCGGAGAGGGCTCGGAGGTTTATGGAATCCGAGAGTTGGGTTCCCGCGGATTCCACAATCTCCCCTCGCTTTACATGCATGACCGCACATTTGTCCACACCAAATTCCATCCTGATGGCGCTACTGAAGGTTTCAGTTACCTTCAGTAGTTCCATCAGTTGCAAATTGTTGTGGGCAAAGAGTTTAAGGTCATCCATGTAAAGGAGGTGAGATATAACCCAACCACCTCTCCTCAACCGATAGCCTATACCTGAATCCTCAAGCAGTGTGCTCAGAGGATTCAGGGCTAAGCAGAACCAAAGTGGACTCAAACTATCACCCTGAAATATGCCTCGCTCGATCCTTATCGGTTCGCTGTTCCTTTGGATATTTCGACATCCTGGATAGCGAAGGACCGTCCTCCACTGCCCCATACATGAAATCAGGAAGGTGCGCAGAGTTGCATCAATTTTATACAACTCCAGCACCCTCATGAGCCATGTATGTGGCACCGAGGCATAGGCCTTCTTGTAATCTATCCAACATGTCGACAGATCCTTTCGGGAACGACGAACCTGTTGGCTAATGGCCATATCAATGAGGAGCAGCTCCTTAGTACCGCGGGACCCGTTCCTACATCCATTTTGAGAGACAGACATGATGGAGTTAGTGTCTATTGATTGTAAATTTTAGCTCTCAAAATGGATGTAAGAACTTTATAGACCGTCGGTAAACACGTTATCGGCCTATAATTTTTGGGTTCCGCGGTGCTACCTGATTTATGGAGCAGGTGGGTAACTCTTGTTGTAAGAAACTGGGGTAGCGAACCAGACTCCAAAGCAGTCTGGTACTGAGTCGCCAAGCGAGCGTGCGATCCTACAAACCATTTTATCCAGAAGTTGTGTAGCCCGTCCGGCCCTGGAGACTTCCAGTTGGGCAACGGACGAACTGCACGAGCAACATCCTGGGGGCAGATAGTAATAGCCCCCATTTCTGGTATAGGATCGCAGGCTCGCTCGACATCTCTAGCCCAATCACCTTCGGTGTGACTCACAGGCACCGACCAGATACTGCGCCAAAAAGCACACATAGCGTCATTATCCGGCAGATGCGTGTCCGCCACACCTTGGATCGGTCCCAAGCCCTATAAACCCACCTTTCATCACTCTGGAAGGCGCGATTCTGAGTGTATCGGTCCACTCGCCGCTTATACCTACGAATACGGCTTGCCCATGCATAAATTTTCTGCTTCAGGAAGTCTATGCGCTCTGTGACACGGGACATAAAATCCTGAGGGCTGGTATCAGTCCCTGAGAACGCCCGTCTCACAAAGCGCATCACTCTAGGGCGAGTATTGCCCTCCCTGAAGCAGATTAGTTTGCCGATGAGCGCTCTGGCCCCACTAATACGTCGCTCAATTCTGCACTGCCAGGCTGGTACGGCTGGTTTTGGTCGTGTAGCTCTAGAGTCACTGGCAAATTTGACGTGAGCTAAACGACATGCCGCTACAGCCGCGCAGTACAGAATTGCATGAGTATCAGTGAGGTCTTCGCAGTCATCAAAATAGTTTGACAACTGCGAATCCAGAGCCGCCACCAGCGCCCTATTTTTGTTATTTATGACATATATTTATTTATATATATTTATTTATTATTATTTTTTTTATTTTTTTTCATACATATTTCGTTACATTTTTAAATATTTTTACAAAATAAATATACAAAAACATTTAAAAATATAAAAAATAGCGGTCCATCGGTAGCGGGACAGGATCCAAGCTACCGGTGGTTAGGGCTCCAGAGACAGAAACCTCCTCACAATGCGAGCCGTGTCAAGGAGTACTGCCTTCTGAATCAGGCTCTTGATCCAACCGCCTAACGATAGCCTCGACAGATGTTGGTCGAGGGTATCGGCCATCAGCCCATTGGCTGATACGACAATCGGCACAATGACAGCCGAGTCAACATTCCACATGTCAACAACCTCGTGTGCTAAGTCGAGATATTTCATCTGTTTCTCTTTCTCAGCTTTCACGAGGTTGCTGTCATGCGGAATGGTAACATCGACTATCATTGTGCGGCGCGCTAACCGGTCTATCACCACTATATCAGGCTTATTGGCGACAATAGTCCTGTCAGTAATGATAGACCGATCCCAGTACAACGTGACATGGTCATTTTCGAGAACTGGGTCGGGCACATACTTGTAATACGGTACCTCAGAATCCACTAGTTTGTATTGCAAAGCAAGTTGCTGATGAATAATCCTGGCTACTTGGTTATGCCTGTGCAAGTATTCGCCGTTAGCCAGACGAGAACAACCAGAGATAATATGTCTGATGGACTCAGCCGGATGGTGACATGCCCGACACACGTCAACCGTCCCGTCCTTCATAATATGTCTCCGGTAGTTATTCGTCAAGATAACTTCGTTCATAATTGCACAGACGAAACCTTCTGTTTCCCCGAATAGGTTACCAAAACGTAGCCAGGATACGGACGCTAAGAAATCTACACTGGGCTCATGAAGAGCCCGGTAAAAGCGCCCGTGAAGCTCCTTGTTTCGCCATACTTCCTTGCGGTCATCGGTAGTAAGTACTACAGGTTTGCGCCAGTTCTCTTTAGCCATGGAGAGCGGGGTGAGTCCCTTGTCTACTGCGACCACATCACGGTGCATACCCACTTCGGCTTTTAAGAAATACTCCCTGAGACTGCACACCTCGCGGTTGTGGAGGGTCTTTGCATTTAAAAAACCTCGACCCCCGCACTTCCGCGGGATGTACAGTCTCATCACCGATGATCGTGGGTGATGCATCCGGTTTGCGGTCAGCATTGTACGGACCCTCCTATCCAGGGCGTCGAGTTCTGTCTGAGTCCATTTAAGTATGCCGAAAGAGTACATCAAAACTGGCATGACCCAACCGTTGAAGGCGCGCACCTTGTTTCCGCCTGAGAGAAGACTAATTAATACCTTCTTCAGGCGACCAAAGAAGCGCTCCTTCAACGATTGCTTCATGTCAGCATCGTTGATGCCTAACACTTCCGACATACCCAAATACTTGTAGCTTTCGGATGAGGAAAGGGATCTGAGGTATACGGAATCCGAAAGTTGGATTCCCTCGGATTCCATAACCTCGCCTCGCTTTACATGCATGACTGCACATTTGTCCACACCAAACTCCATCCTGATGGCGCTACTAAAAGTTTCAGTTACCTTCAGTAGCTCCATCAGTTGCAGTTTGTTGGGGGCAAAGACTTTTAGGTCATCCATGTAGAGGAGGTGAGATATAACCTGACCACCTCTCCTCAGCCGATAGCCTAGACCTGAATCCTCCAGCAGTGTGCTTAGAGGATTCAGGGCTAAGCAAAACCAAAGTGGACTCAGACTGTCGCCCTGAAATATTCCCCGCTTAATCCATACAGGCTCATCATTTCGCTGGATCTGTGGACATCCTGGATAGCGAAGGACTGTCCTCCATTGCCCCATGCACGACTCTAGGAAGGTGCGTAGAGTTGTATCAACCTTGTACAACTCCAGCACCCTCCTGAGCCATGAATGTGGCACTGAGTCGTAGGCCTTCTTATAGTCTATCCAGCATGTCGACAGATCCTTGCGGGATCGACGAACCTGTTGGCTTATGGCCATGTCGATGAGGAGTAGCACATTCTTCCTTATTATTATTATTATTATGCCTATTGACAGTCTCAAATGTTATATAGCCAACCACACTTTGTACCAAAAAAGTACGACTTAAATATATCTTGGGATTTTTTTTGGCGCATCGGATCTTCATCACACTGCTCAGCGCCTAGAGTTGCAAATCGAACTGAGTGTTTTTCGACACGCTGGGATACACTCTTAACACAGAGTGTCGGAAATCTAGTGCACGATAAAATTCCGCCGCGATATTGTTACGTCCGTGCAAACATCGTTTTACCTACTTCCTCAAAAGGGTAAAACACAAAATAGTTAGGGAGGTGGCGAGCAAAATTTCGATATGATCAGCACACAAGGCAGACGTTATTAATAGTGATAATTATACCCTAAGAAACATCAAGGACCTCGTCTGCCACCATAGTGACGCTGCGTTGTAAAACAGCGTTTCAAAAATGTTTAAAAAAAAAGGTGTGCTATATTATGCGCACACGTCTGCCGCTGATGATCACATTCATCCTGGAAACGGCAGACATACAGGGCTCTGACTTTTGTAGTATTCAATTTTTTCATTTTTATTTATGATTTAAAAAACTGTATATAAAGTGCACACTTGGCAGATTTGAATTGTTCGATTGAAAACAATGAGAAGAACCACGGAAAAATAGTCTGCCAAAATGTTGCCTCTGCGTTGTCTATTGACAGTGCTCCAAAAATGTAAAAAAAGAAGGTATGCTATATTATGCGCACACGTCTGCCTCTTGGACAGATGTTTGAATTACTTATGAAAACCAAGAAAACCGATGAGGCAGACGTTAAGGCCTGTGATATTCCAAAGGCAGACCATTTGATGTACTTTTTTCAACCCAACGCTCGCGCCAAACCCAGTAGGTATAAAATATCCCCATAGATCCTTTCGTGGTGTCTCTCTTTTCTTTGGGAATATGAGTGAGAACGGTATAACTCAGTTCCGACCTTTTCCGTATTGTGAAACTAAATGTATAGGTCGTATATCCATATACAGCTTATATTTATGTCTATATACGTATTTTACACAAATAAAACGTGATTTAAAAAGTTAAAGACTGTTCCTATCCAGATCCTAATCCTATTCAGATTACATTCAAGCATGCAATTAAAAAAAAATACTTTCTAATTAGAGTTCCAAGCGCATTTCGTTTCTGCTTAGCACAGTGGCGGATTTACAGATTTGCCGCTAGTAGGCTATTCAATTTTTGCCGCCCCTACTGACTTTTGAAATTCAATACGTTAGTTTAGTTCACAATCATATTAAGGTGAATGCTCCAACCAACCCGCGAAATTCAAATATTCTTACGTTTTTTGCAATTTGCACGCCAGTGCTAGGTTGTATGTTGATTAAAATATTATTCGCGGCTGTTAAAGACATATGTAGTTACAGAATTATAATCATCAAAATCATCAATACAACGCTCTAAGTTCATAAAGCTATAGGAATCACTTTTTCTGTTATTTTTTTGTTCCTACGCCTTTATGAACTTAGAGCGTTGTATTGATGATTTTGGTTGAACATACAACCTAGCACTGGCGTGCAAATTGCAAAAAACGCAATAATTTTTGAATTTCGCAGGCTGGTTGGAGCATTCCCTTAATTACATTTATTCAGAAATTGCAACTTTATGATTTGTGTTCTATCGTCCTAAAAACAGCAGCATGTATTTTAAGGTTCGTTTAGTACTCGTACATCTTTTATGTACGGATTGACAGCGACCACAACCACCGACAACTGGACCTGGCAACATACAACACGGGTACACTCCAGACCGACGAGAAGATCGCCGAGCTCGAGGAAGAATTGAGCAGGTTACGATGGGGTATAGTAGGGTTATCTGAAGTCCGAAGAGAGGGGGAGGACTCGATAATCCTGAATTCCGGAAACCTGCTCTTTTTTTCCGGGAGGGCGACCAGCAGTCCCAAGGTGGTGTCGGGTTCATCGTCCATAAATCCCTTATGAGCAACGTTGTGAAGATCGAGAGTGTGTCGACCAGGGTGGCGTTCCTTATTTTCAGAATATCCGCAAGGTATTCGCTGAAGGTCATACAGGTGTACGCCCCGACCTTGACACACCCCGACGATGAGGTGGAGACCATGTATGAGGATATTTCCAGAGCCATGCATGGTTTCAAAACTCATTTCACCGTTGTTATGTGGGACTTCAACGCGAAACTGGGCAAGCAAAGCGATGATGAGTTGAGAGTGGGGCAATTTGAAGTTGGACGTCGGAACCACCGGGGTCACCTACTGGCTAATTTTATGGAGAAGGAAGGCCTCTTTATGATGAATTCTTTCTTCAGAAAACGTGAGCACAGGAAGTGAACCTGGCAGAGTCCTGACGGTGCAACCAAAAATGAGATTGACTTCATTAGGTCGACGAAGAAGCAAATATTCAATGATGTCTCTGTGATCAACGCGGTGAAAACCGGAAGTGATCACCGCATGGTAAGAGGCACATTGAATACCAATATCAAGCTGGAAAGGTCTCGGCTGATGAAGTCAACGCTCCGTCCAGCACCGATCCAACTTCAGAACCCCGAGAGCTTTCAGTTCGAACTCCAGAATCGTTTTGAGTGCCTAGGGAGCTCCGTGGACGATTATAACGATGGGTTCGTGGAAACTGTCCATACGGTCGGGTCTAAGTTCTTCCAGACCCGCCGTACGAATAGAAAAAAGAAACTCTCAGATCCAACAATACATCTCATGGAACAGAGGCGCGGAATGATCCTGCCCCCCTAGCCAAGTGACAAACGTTTACCGTTCTACAATCGGTAACGCCTCAGTGTCAGCAATTGTAGAAAACGATAAGTTGGTAGCCATGTTGAAGCGCCTGAGTCGGCCGCTCGTTCTACAATGTCTTTAGAAAAACAACACCCTAAAACAAAGGATTTAGCGTTGAACATTGTAGAAACGATAAAAATCATTCTATCATTTTGAACGGTGTGAATTTGGCTACGAATTTTTTTTTCGTTTGTTCTAACCACGTGACTTAACGTTGAGCGACTACCGTTAACGATTGCAGATTATCAACTTGGCTAGGGGTGCTGCAGTCTTCAGAAGCTGCACTCGAGTACCGACAGCTAAATAGACGGATCTCTAAGTCCTTGAAAAGCGACCTTCGCCTTTTTAATACGGAACGTATTAAGGACGCGATAGAGCGGAACAAGGGCTCCAAAGTCTTTGCAAGAGATCTGTCTATTGGGCAGAGTCAGCTTGCAAAACTGAAGATCGACGATGGCAGAAACGTGTCCGCCAAACCTGAGCTGTTAAGAGAGATCAAGAAGTTCTATGGACAGTTATACACGTTCAATAGAAACCCCGTTATGAATCTAGCTAACGACCCGAGAGCTAGATTGACTCGACACTACACTGAAGATATTCCGGACGTCAGCTTGTACGAGATTAGGATGGCTCTGAAGCAGCTTAAAATCAACAAGGCGCCGGGTGATGACGGAATTACGGCCGAGCTCCTGAAGGTCGGCGGGAAACCCGTTCTAAAAGCCCCTCAGAAGCTATTTGATTCCGTCATACTCGAGGGCAAAACGCCACAGGCATGAAACAGAGGTGTGGTGGTACTTTTCTTTAAGAAGGGTGACAATACCCTACTTAAGAATTATAGGCCCATCTCACTTCTGAGCCATGTCTACAAGCTGTTTTCAATAGTCATCACGAATCGTCTCGCGCGCAGGTTTGACGACTTCCAGCCTCTCGAACAAGCCGGATTCCGTAAAGGCTTTAGCACCGTAGACCACATACGCTGCGGCAGGTTATACAGAAGACCGAAGAGTATAACCTGCCTCTCTGCTTAGCGTTTGTGGATTACGAAAAAGCCTTCGATTCGATCGAGACCTGGGCTGTATTGCAGTCTCTTCAACGGTGCCAGATTGACTATCGGTACATCGAGGTGCTGAAGTGTTTGTATGAAAACGCCACTATGTCAGTCCGGCTCCAGGACAAAGCCTCGAAACCTATCCTTCTGCAGCGAGGGGTGATACAGGGAGACGTCAACTCTCCGAAACTGTTCACCGCTGCATTGGAGGAAGTCTTCAACGTTTTGGACTGGAAAGGGGCTGGCATCTACATCAATGGCGAGTACATCACTCACCTTCGATTTGTCGACCATATAGTAGTCATGGCTGAGACTATGGAGGACCTCAGTACAATGCTCGATGACCTCAGACGGATGCAACGACCTCAGTAGAGCTTCCGAAAGAGTGGGTCTTAGAATGAACATGGACAAGACAAAGGTCATGTCCAATGCTCGTGTGATACCCACTCCAATGAAGATCGGAGGCGCTACACTCGAAGTTGTGGATGAATATGTGTACCTAGGACAGACTGTCCAGTTCGGTACGTCTTCAACTGACTTCGAGAAAGAGGTCAATCGTCGAATCCGACTCGGCTGGGCAGCGTTCGGGAAGCTACGCAATATCTTCTCGTCCCACTTACCGCAGGGTCTCAAGACAAAAATCATTGACTACCGTGTATTGCCAGTGATGACATATGGCACTTAGACGTGGTCGCTCACAATGGGCCTCATAAGAAGGCTCTAAGTCACCCAAAGAGCAATGGAGAGGGCTATGCTTGGAGTTTCCCTACGCGATCGAATCAGAAATGAAGAGATCCGTAGGAGAACCAATGTTATCGGCATAGCCCGAAGAATTGCCAAACTTAAGTGGCAGTGGGCAGGGCACATTGCTCGCAGAACGGATGGCCGATGGGGCCGGAAGGTTCTGGAGTGGCGACCGCGTACTGGAAGATGGAGCGTTGGAAGGCCTCCCACAAGATGGACCGATGACCTGGTGAAGGCCGCAGGACTGCGTTGGATGCGGGAAACACAGAACAGGTCGAAGTGGCGGTACTTGGGGGAGGCCTATGTCCAGCAGCGGACGTTTTTCGGCTGAAATGATGATGTACGGATTACGAAAGATCAGATCGGATCGATTGGATCGGATCGGATTATTAGATTATAAAGTGTAACAATTGTAGATAGACCAATAAATAAATAAATAATTATAAGTTTTTTTTATTTATTATTTCGGCTTTATTTGCCGCCCCTCTAAATCTGCCGCCCTAGGCTCCAGCCTACTTAGCCTATTGGTAAATCCGCCACTGGCTTAGCATTGAGAAAAAATATGATTGCATAGATTTCAGCTCCCTAACTAAAACATAGCAAAGTTCATGAGGATTTGAGATGTTGACGTTTGAAATTCAAAAGTTTTGCCGGGGTCGCGTGATTGTTCGAAAGAGATACCGTGACCCTGGCACATGGGCAATTGAAGTAACACGGGTGGGTTTTAGTCAGTAAAAGTCTGACATGCCCTCCCGCTCCGCCCAGAGCGGTAGAATCCATTGGATGATTTCCCATCCAGAAAAAAAAAAAAAGTTCAAAAGTTTTTTTTTATGTCATTGGAATATTAACACGTTTTGTTTTTATTAGTTAACGTATTCTATGTTAACGTATTCTGTTAGAAATACTAGTTAAGAACCAGAAAGAATTACTAATCCTGAAAAAAAAAAAAACAAGAACTGCGGTACCATTGGTTCTAAACTTTAAGTACCTATACGAAAACTAAAGCTATTTTTAGCTAGGTCGTAGTGTGTATAATTTGGATCAGTTTGTTGAACTTAACTCATTTTTGACCATGTTGTGGATTGGATCCTTTTTGCTTAACTACGTCCAATTATAAGAACCAGTATTTAAAAGCAGACTTTACACAGTTAACTCACCAACACAATTCCCTTCAGCATCTTTCTCATAACCATCCAAACAATGAAGATTATTGAAATCAATGCCAGAATTTTCATCACCAGGCTTGTCTCCTCCTATTTCATTCGTTCTTCTATCATCTGCTACTTCTGGCGTGGGTTTACTTGGGAGCTCCGGCATGGGCGGTGGAGTTTCTGGCCTTGCTACAGGCCTGGTGTATGTATTGTCGGGCCTGTATGGAGGTACAGGGGCAGGCCTTCTATTATCTGGAGCCTCAGTGGGCTCCAATGGCTCAGCCGGTCTGTACGGTGGTAATGGAGCAGGTCTCCTAGTTGGAGTTTCAGGTCTTCGAGGGTAGTAATCAGGCCTTCTCGGATAGTCCGGTCGCCTCGGTGGATTAGTCATGTTAAAATATGGAGGGTAGGGATAGTTATTCCTCCTGGGTTTTAGAGTAGATGTTGTAGTGGGTTTGGGAGTGGTGGTCGTGGTTGTGGTGGTGGGTTTTGGTGTTGTCGTAGTTGTTGTAGTGGTGCTCGATGTGGTGGGAACTGTTGGGACTGTTTCTCGGTAGCCGCTTTCTGTGGTTGAGTTGTCTTCGCTGTAAAAGATAGATGTTAGATGATTTGCGATGTTAATAGACAGCTTTCTAGGGTCTCGTATTCAAAGGATGCTAACAGGACCCTATTAATTCAAGGACCAAAACATGAACTTCTTCGTCCTCAACTTCTCTTAGTATCATTACTTACTCAGAGTCATAGTATTCGTACTCGTACATCGGCGGGTTGATGGTGGTGGTGGTACTGCTGGTAGTCACAGGTCGTCGTGTGCAAGTGAACGTGCCCAGCAGGTTCAGGCAGTGTTGCCCGTTGCCACAGTTGTCCAGCTTCAAGGCACACTCGTCAACGTCTGGTAAAGATGTTATGGGTCATGGTCAATTTGGAAAAAAGAACAAGCAGGGATTCTAGCAAAACTTCTTATTCTATTTCCTCGCAAAAGTTCTTATTCTATTTCCTCTTCACGAGCAATGGCTTCATATTGATTTCTATCAAACTTTAAAACTATGTGACATTAGTTTGTGAGAATACCTGTATAAGCAGATCACTAGGGTCACACCACATGGTATGTAAATCACCTATATTCAGTTATTTAGTAAATGCGAAGGGCATCGGTATAAATACACAAAATTATGTGAATGTATAGAACTTAAAATGATGATGGTGCTGAAAGAGAGCAAAGTAAAACTGAGGTAGCATCCATCATGCAAAGAGTTGCAAAGGACTCGAGTCTTCGAGTCCTAATTTTAAAGACTCGACTCAATTATGCAAGACTCAGTGTGCTCAAAAGGCTCGGAGTCTACAGATAAACACTCGAGTCTTAAAAAGGACTCAAGTCTTAAAAAGGACTCGAGTCTTAAAAAGGGCTCGAGTCTTAAAAAGGACTCGAGTAGAAACTCGGAGCATGAAGATGAAACTTGTACCTCATCATTCGATAAGACTCGAAAGAAGGTAATAAATTCAAATTAGTGGTTATGATGTAACTTTGGTAACAAAAAAATCTGTCGAGTGTTTTCGAATGATAAGCTATAAGACTCGAGTTGATTTTAAGAGTCAAGTCGTTTTTAAGACTCGAGTTCCTTTTTTAGACTCGAGAGTGACTCGGGCTCGGCTTGACTCTAGACTCCGAGCCTTTTGAGCACACTGAGTCTTGCATTATTGAGTCGAGTCTTTAAAATTACGACTCGAGGACTCGAGTCCTTTGCAACACTAATCATGCATGCTAGTACAAAATGTATTGCCGTCACAAAAAACCCAGATGACCATAATTTTCATATAATATTCTTTAGGTTGTTGGCGTAAGAATAACACGATTTAAGAAGATGACATTCAAATGGTTTTTTAATTGTAACTTCCAAACAACTAGAATCTAGATACTAACCTACACAGGATCCAGATGAAGAGTCCAGTTCAAACCCATTCTTGCAGCGACACTCGTGTCCGCCGTAGTTATTGATGCAGTTCTGGAACTGATCACAAAGGTGCGTGCCTTCACGACACTCATCGATATCTGCAACGGATAAGTAGTGCTTGACGATATTTTTTGTTCTTATTAGAACGGTTTTATTTTTATTGCGACGATTTTTTTTTTCATATCGTCAAATCTTGGTATTGAGTAAAAAAACATTGTTCGATTGACAACTCTCGAAGTTAGAGCGTTAAAAATCCAATGAGCGAAATAACGATTATTCCGAACCTGACCCGAAATCGAAAAAAAAATGCGTTAGAAACTTGAAAGAAAAAATGATTTTATTTACCGGGTTAGGATTCCGGGTCAGGTTCGAAATAATCGGAAAATAATCCCTGCGATAAAAAAAAGCCTGTGCGAACTTCGGATAATAGACGTTGCACTGCGATTTTTTAATAGATTTACGGATAAAAGAACAATAAAATTGGTCCTTGCCAAAAATATTGTAAAAGACTGACCTTCACAAATTGAACCGCCAGGACTGACTCTTGTTCCTTCTTGACATGTTTTAGTCGCCAATCTAGATAAAACAAAACAATTACGTTCTTCGTTCTCATACCATAAGTTTGATATATTTTAGCATCTAGATATCTTACTTTGGTAGGGTGCTTATTTTTGACTTGCAGTTGTATGCTCCCGGCAGATTGATGCACACCTCGGTGCGCTTGCACACTTCTGAACTCTCTTCACATTCGTCAATATCTGTAACATGGGTTCAAGGATGTTTTAAAGGTATATTACCTACTTACTTTACGAGGTGGATACTCTCTGTCTCTCTCTCTTTCATAAGGACGAGGCCTACTTTATTCAAATCTTATGGAATTCTTTCTATTTGGATAAGTATTCCACCTAGATTAACTTGTGGAGAAACTGAAAACTAGGCTGTTTATTCTTGCACAAAAAAGTCCAGACCGTTATTGCCAGTTTTCATGTCTGGGTGATAAATTAAATTACATTGAGGAGACATTCAATTTGCAGTGTGAAGCTGCATGTTGAACAAAATATGATTTGCGAACATGCGGTGTTACAGAAAACGGTAGCAGAAGCATATACAAATGTGATTGATGTGAATTACACAAGCTATCTTACACGTCCTCCAGAAGTACACTGTCTTCTGATACTAATGGTGTAAGAATTTCCAAATGTTTCCATTCCATGTAAGAATTCCATTTTTTAGGGTTCCGTTGCCAAATGGCAAAAAACGGAACCCTTATAGATTCGTCATGTCTGTCTGTCTGTCTGTCTGTCTGTCTGTCTGTCCGTCCGTATGTCACAGCCACTTTTCTCCGAAACTATAAGAGCTACGCTGTTGAAACTTGGTAAGTAGATGTATTCTGTGAACCACATCAAGATTTTTACACTTAAATAGAAAAAAAATAATAAGTTTTGGGGTTTCCCATACTTAGAACTGAAACTCAAAATTTTTTTTTTCGTCAAACCCATACGTGTGGAGTATCTATGAATAGGTCTTCAAAAATGGTATTGAGGTTTCTAATATCACTTTTTTCTAAACTCAATAGTTTGCGCGAGAGACGCTTCCAAAGTGGTAAAATGTGTGTCCCCCCCCCCCCCCCCCGTAACTTCTAAAATAAGAGAATGATAAAACTCAAAAAAATATATGATGTACATAACCATGTAAACTTCCACCGAAAATTGGTTTGAACGAGATCCAGTAAGTAGTTTTTTTTTTAATACGTCATAAATCGTAAACCGCAATTTACCTTTCATTTAATCAACTCAAATATAAAAATTAAAAAAAAAACATTAAATTTCATAAGCATAAACCTTATACAGAAACCGTGGATACCTACAGGTTTGTACGGAACCCTCGGTGCGCGAGTCCGACTCGCACTTGGCCGGTTTTTTTTGTAACAACTTTTTTAGAGTGTTAATTTTACCTTCACAGATCCCAGTGCGGCTGTTGACTTTGAACCCGGGAGCGCAGCGCTTGGAGACGTGGTCCTGGCAGAAGAAATTGCCATGCGTGTTGATGCAGTGCTGGGACAGACGCTGGCAGTCATCCAGCCGCTCGCCACACTCGTCGATATCTGACAGAATGTTAGATGTGAATACAATCACTAAGAACTCTAGAGTATTGCATTAAAATTTATATAGTTATAAAATAGACTTGAATTCTATCTTGAGGACCAGGTCTTTGCGGAAGAGTCACCGCTACTTCACCTACATAGGTGTTTCGTCCCGTGACAACAGACGGACCGACCAACCGACCGTACGACCGTTTGATTTGTTTACTCTGTGCGCCTACGCATCATGGCGTGTAACGGAGAGACAACTGTCACTTGTCAGTTTGATTTTGACACTTGGTTTTGGTCTTTGAAAAATGAATGGTCGTTGTAATTTGCCTTGCGACCCTTGTTGTTATTAATCTTCTTGAATCGATCGTTATGTGGACAATTTGTCGTGATCCCATTGTTTTGTGTGTAAACAACCCCTTTTGACGAAATAATACGGGTTTAGTTTGGACTTTGATTGAATAGTTTGAGGTGATAGTGATTCATTGTGAACCGCATGCTGAGAAAATCTCTAGCGTATAGTAGCGGCCTGGTATCCTGGAATACTTACAGCTTCACTACACAATACAATATACACTCATTTACATACATAAATCCAGGTAGGCTCTAGAACCAGTTTTCCTCAACCAGGTGAGTGATTGAATATTTGTATTAATCAGCTCCGCGCACGGCGGACAGTTCGTCACCACTCTTGCCCAAGGGCCACCATCATGCTTCCACTGCGCTCATTAAATCCTATGGCCAGGGCCTTGGCCTGGCGTCGAACAATAGGTATATCATGAAGGTGAAGCATAATCAGTCCATTAGTCCAAGTGTAAGAATAAGAGCATTAATCCCATGAAATTGTCTTGGAATACTAATGAATACTTTGAATTTTTCTCAAGAATCATGGTTGCTATCCATCGCTGCGTAAAAGTAAAATTTACGGCAGCTTTATCAAAACCGCTTCATAAGTTGTCGAAACGCATTAAGTAGAAATTCAGGTCACAAAAAGAGTATGTGGCAACTGTGCTAAATTAAATTTGGAAAAAGAAAGAGGGGCTTTGTGTCCAACTTACTTACCAATACACTCATCATCAGGTCCAGCCCTAAACCCAGGTGGGCAGATATCGTTCTTCGGTGAAGGAGTCGTGCTGACAGTGGCCTCAGTGATGGCTCCTGGTAACGCTTCGGTAAATGGCTTGCCTGATTTCCCGGCACACTTGTATCCACCAATAGTGTTCTCGCACAGGTACTTTGGGCAGGGAGGACGGGGTAACTGACATTCGTTGATGTCTGTAAAGATGATGAACAGTTTTCAATAAAATTATGTCCGAAAACTTGTCTATATTTACGGCCAGTTTTACTTAGCGCACTTTCCCCCTAATAAACGAGGAGTAACGTGACAAACAGAATGAACTACAGTATAACAATACATTTTTCGAGATTTCAGTTTGGCACAACTTACTGGAGTTTCCTGATAAGCGCCAAATGGGTTTCAGTTTACCTACATTGTGGATTAAAGAAATCGTCCCATAAAAAAAACAACCGACTTCCTTAAAAAAAAACACTACAAAGTCAAAAATAACTTTAATTTCGAAAGTCGGTGTCTTAGGCTCTGTATTTAAGGTTTTTGCCACCGACTTCCGAAATTAAAGTTATTTTTGACTTTCTAGTGTTTTTTTTAAGGAAGTCGGTTGTTTTTTTTTAAGTTTTTATTTTTTAACTTTTTAGTTGTGGCAGAAACTCCGCACTAATCTAATCGCGTTATTCGTTCATTTGTCGCGCAAATACGTAATGCAAATTTAAGACTTATATGGTTTTCACATGGACTCCATTCTCCAAATGAAACCAAATTAAAATGGGACCATTTGGAAAGCACCAGCTTTCAAATGAAAAAGAAACATCAAAATCGGTTCACCCAGTCAAAAGTTATGAGGTAACAAACATACGGTATTCGTTCATTTGTCGCGCAAATACTTAATGCAAATTTAAGACTTATATTGTTTTCACATGGACCCCATTGTCCGAATGAAACCAAATTAAAATGGGACCATTCGGGAAGCACCAGCTTTTAAATAAAAAAATAATCATCAAAATCGGTTCATCCAGTCAAAAGTTATGAGGTAACAAACATAAAAAATAAAAAAAATACAGTCGAATTGATAACCTCCTCCTTTAAAAAGAAAAAACAATGGATTATTTTTATCCGATATATTTTCTGTTTCAATTTTATTTCATACATCATTTGAACTGTATATTACAGGTTCAAAGAGCCAAGACAGATCCTGACAAGAGACAGCGAATTCCATACGATGACATGCATTTCAAAATGAATGTTTGAGGAACTCAAGAACGATCCTGATTGGCTAAAGAATAAAACAAATATTAATGTCCAACTCACCATCGCAGACCTGGTTGACCAGGTTCCTCTTGAAGCCAGGTGGACAGCTCAGCCCCACATCCCTTTTCTTAAGAGAGACGCACTTGAAGGCGCCTGGCGTGTTGTGGCATACGGTATCTTCCGCTGTACACAAATCATCCGTTGCTTCTGCACACTCATTTATATCTATATGATAGATACATACATATGATAAATACATAAATAAATAAGCATAATATATAGTAAATAGGTATACAATAGTACGATAGGTAGTCACAGATATGGGCTAAAGAATGAATTCTGCATATATAAACGATAGAGGAAACAGTTTTGCATGAAAAAGCAATGGATATTAACAAAATGGATTTAGAAGATTTTTTGATTGACTACAAACACGATATGAAAGAACGTGGTCGTTATTACCAACAAAAACATTGCTGTAGAAACAATGAAAATAAATAAAGAAGATAGATGACAGTATATGAGAACGTCTTATGAGAACAACACGGATATACATAGTCTTAGATCCCAGATGAATTAGGATTTGAAACAATGGTTAGGATAGAAACTACAAACGCTTTTGTTATAAAAATCTATATTTTAAACCACTTGTTTGTAATAACCCTTACCTTTACAAGATTTTTTGTCTCCCTGAAGCCTATACCCCTCTCGACAGGAACACCTCACGGCTCCATCCACATCACTACACTCATGATCACACGAATCCTTCTCACATTTCTTCTTCTCCACCTTTTTCTCTGTCGTGGTTTCTACCTTCTTCTCTGTTGTGGTTTCTGGTTTCTCTGTTGTAGTTGTTTCTGGCGTTTCTGCTGCTTCCTAGAATGCCACAAAAGGATCCATTAGCATATTTATGTATGAAAGTGAATAAGAAGAAGGTCCTTGTGTTTGAAAGAGACAGGATGTATCGGTGTGTGATGTGTATATTTACAGTAATTGCAAGTAAGTGAGTTTGTATATTTGTGGAACATATTTACAAGGGATGGAAAGATCGATAAAGATATGGAAAAGCGAGTAAAAGCGGGAAATAAAGTGAATAATGCTAAATATGCAATTGTGATTAACCAAAAAGAATTGACTGGCTATTCGCAATGGTTTGCTGGTGCCTACGTATAAGTATGGAAGTGACTGTTGAACATTGTAAAATAAGCATGAAATTATAGCGGAAATTGGCCATATCATGTTGACCCCAAGTTCTTAAATCATATCATATCATATCTTATATCATATCATATCTAGATCGACATACTGAACATGGTTTTAGCTTGTTGACCCACTCGAAAATATCATATATCTTCGTATGGTGAGTGTGTGTGTAGTTATGTGTGTGTGTGTGTCCTAGAATGTGAGTGTGTTTTGAAAATTATAATACCGTAAATATGACTCTTATTTACCAAACAACAACTGTGGAAAGCGCCCTTCCTGAGCGCGGTGGATGGACTGACGCCTTCAGACGATGGCGCTGCGCCACAACCTCCCTTGCCTTGAGATTCTCCTGTCCATCTTCCAAAGGAACATTCTTCACAACACGTCTGTAATAATATAGAATCATAATTAAGAGCCAATCTTGATGCCTCGCATCCTTGATCCTTATGGGCTCTACATAGTCGCTTCCTGCGCTTCTACGCTTAGATCTTTTAAACTACGCAACGGATTTTAATGTGGTTTTCATAAATAGACAAACTAATTCAATAGGAAGGATATCAATAAGACGGGGCGAAGCCACGGAGCAAATGGCGAAGCCGCTGGCAAAAGCTAGTAATATTACAAAGCGTTTGGTTGAACGCGATTATCTCAGAAAAAACTGGTTCGAATTGAAAAAATATTTTCGATTTTTGATAGCCCACTTATCGAGAAAGGCAACTATACAACATCACACTGGGACCCTTAGGAGCCGAGCAAAACGAAAGATACGAATATGAAGTACTTGTACGGGTAGGCGATTCGATGCGATGGAGTGGGTCGAGGACAAGAAAATTTATGCCGACGAAGTCGCGGGCAGAAGCTACCTATATCTAGAAAGTATGAGACATTAGTAAAACAAGTACCGTTCCAATTTCTGAACCCGCAGTACTGCATTTCTTCGCAGCGGCTAACTTCATTCCGGCTGAACACGATTCTTTGGCTCTGAAACCACAAATGATACAATAACTTATTAGAAGAAGGTAAGAGCATCACCCTCAATACTTTAATAACTTACGGAAATATACCTAATTACTGCTACTTAAAGTAAGTTTCATAGTTTTTTTTTAAATCATTGTTGCTGTCACTCAAAGCATCTGCCATTTAATGTCTTGCCCACCCTTGGTTGACTGGCAGAGAATGCCTAAGCTCTGGGGCTAATTAAGGCTAACCTACTGTATGTGCGAGAAGTTTAAATAAATACTGCATTCGATTATTGGATAAAATTAGAAGATAAGGCTATTCCATCTTTAAAAGGAAGAAGTAGAAAGAATTTCCGTCTCGTGCTTTTTCCCTTTGGAGAAGATAAGTGAAGCCCGTGGGATGATCGCGAGATTGTACAATGACAATGCCTTTCATTTTTTAACATTAATTTCGTTATTTATATTTTTAAACGACTTCAAAAAAAGGAGGACGTTATCAATTCGACTGTACTTTTTTTATGTTTGTTACCTCATAACTTTTGACTGGGTGAACCGATTTTGATGATTCTTTTTTATTTGAAAGCTGGTGCTTCCCGAATGGTCTCATTTTAATTTTGTTCACACTACGAAGTCAAAAATAACTTTAATTTTGGAAGTCGGTGGCAAAAACCTTAAATACAGATCCTAAGACACCGACTTCCAAAATTAAAGTTATTTTTGACTTTGTAGTGTTTTTTTAATGAAGTCGGCTGTTATTTTTTTGTAAAAAGTTTTTTGAGACGACAATTGTCAAACTTATGAAGCTATAGTAAATTGGTAAGCGAGATGCAGGCCTTCATAAGCTGGTTTCCTTACTTCATCTGTTTTTCACAACAGCTGGCCACCGCTGCAAGGCACACATCCATCTGCTCCGGCTCGATGTCTTCCGGGGGAGAGACTCCAGCGCATGCCGCTGCCGTAACGGCCGCGCCTTCGCCGTGTGCGCAGCATGTGTCCGTTACTTCTTCTATCTCATCAGAGGATAGGGCTGTGGAGAAAAGTTCCAATGTTTAGTTTGATAAATAATTCATCATCATCATCATCATTTCAGCCGAAAGACGTCCACTACTGGACAAAGGCCTCCCCTAAGCACCGCCACTCCGACCGGTTCTGTGCTTCTCGCTTCTAGCGGATTCCTGCGGCTTTCACCAGAATCAATAAATATTCATATGAAATTAGGTTACTTCCTCAACTAAAGTTATAAGATACTCTTATGCCATATATCAGACAAGACATTGTCGAGTCAAAGACAGTTTGCTTATAATGAACAAATCGTTATTTAAGTGCATTTCATAAATAGACTGCAGGAGGTGAGCTGAATTATCCAATTCAGAGGAATCAGCGCGAATATAGGCGGGGGCGAGGACCTGCGTTATCGTGATCGACAATGTTCATCATGACTGTGTAATTGTGTATGCTTAGCATTAGATGAGATCTATATTCGTCGTTTATTACACCAGCGGGCACGGCCTACTGTGATAGACTTGAGTCACACATTTTTATCACAGTTTGGGAACAAAAACCGTGATAAAATGCGTGACTCAATCCTATCACAGAAACCGTGCTTGCCCCTCAGTACGGAAATACATATTATTGCCTCGATTTATTTTACAAATTGTTTTGGGTCTTCGGATCGCGCCTGCGACTACTGAGCACGAGATCCTGGGATTAATTCCAGGGTTGGGCAGAAGGTTATTGGTTTTTTTTCATCAGGAATTTCGTAGTAGCAGCCTGGAGTCTGGATTTGTGCCCGGTTGTTGGCAACAAGTTCGCCCCCTATTACACAGGGTTTAAACAACTGCATAAAAGTTTGTATACTGTAGGAAAACCTCTGCTAAATCTTCGGGATTACAGGCGTCAGTTTATATTATGGTATGGTAAATCACGTTATGATTTCTTAATTAAATACAAAATTTTATTCCTATTAAGTACGAGTATTTTAAGCCGCATATTCCAACACAAACATATTGTACTTATACCGTTGTCGAGACAAAAATAGCATACTTTAAATAGGTAAATAAATAGTCTGTCAGAAGTTCTTTTTTGCAAACCAACTTGAATTGGGCCCGCTAGTTGGATTACAGACACTCATTGAGAGAGGAAGCTTGGGTCCCAGCGAAGAAACATGAATAATTTAAGGCAGATGTTTTTGATTGTGAGAATTTTGTAGAGATTTTTTTTATTCAGTAAGCTGCTCAGTTTAGGTGGGACTGGGCCTGACATGGGGCTAATAGAACCACCAATAGGGTCCCACTGAACGCACGACACCATCGGGGCAGCCCGAGATGTAGATGGTGGGACGAGCTTGACTCCTCTCGTCTCCTCTTCTAGAGAATAGGCAGCAGCGTTTTCTATGCATTTTATCACCATACTGCAATCGCCAACGCGCCTGCCCAGCGTGGCGATTATGGTACCCCCCTCCCCCACAAATTGGGGGAGGCCTATTTCCAGCAGTGGACGTCTTTGTGTTGAAATAATGATAATGAGCTTGACTCCTAACGAAAGGACTGACCATCACTAGCAAAAGACAGAATTCTGTGGGCGAGGGAGGCTTTTACCCTGCAGTGGGACAATACAGGCTAGAAAGATTGGTTTTTTCTAAACAAAGAAAGTCACTGTTTTCCAAACTTATGTGTACAAGTAATAATAAGTATTAATATATTTTAAAACTAGCTTCTGCCTGCGACTTTGTCTGCGTAAATGTCGGTTATCGCGGACGCAGACAAAGTCACGGAATAAAAAGTTGCCTATGTCCTTTCTCAGGCCCTAAACTATCTATGTACCAAACATTTAAACCGGTTCAGTAGTTTTAGCAGGAAAGCGAGACAGACAGACAATTACTTTTGCATTTATAATATTTCGCGGGAACATACTACCGGGATAAAAAGTAGCCTATGTCCTTTCTCAGCCTCTAAACTATCTGTGTACCAAATTTTATTTAAATCGGTTCAGTAGTTTTAGCAGGAAAGCGAGACAGACAGACTGACAGACAGAGTTACTTTTGCATTTATAATATATAAGTATGGAAGTATGGATTACCAAGAACCTTTTCACGCAAATATTATTATCGTAACCTAAATATTATTGGTTGCAGAAATTGTAAATAAGCAGTTAATTTCTTATTAAGTAGGTAATACCTTTATCGGTAGTAAATAATTCGTTATTACATGTTTTGTATTTTGTACCTGCCTACAGTAAATTATGTTCTGGAGGCTCATACAAACAACGGGGTGACAGAAACGCGCAAATTATGACCATAAATCCAGTACATGCTATGGCTAAGTAATAATAGCCGCACGGGTTGATCACTCAGGTTAAGCTACGTACAAACCTGTAGGTATCCTCAGTTTATGTATAAGGTTTATGCTTATGAAAATAAAGGTTTATTTTTTTATTTTTATATTTGAGTTGATTGAATGAAAGGTAAATTGCGGTTTACGATTTATGACGTATTAAAAAAACTAAGTACTTACTGGATCTCGTTCAAACCAATTCCGGTGGGAGTTTACATGATTATGTACATCATATATTTTTTTGAGTTTAATCATTCTCTTATTTTAGAAGTTACGGGGGGGAGGGGGGGACACACATTTTACCACTTTGGAAGCGTCTCTCGCGCAAACTATTCAGTTTAGAAAAAAAAAATATGAGAAACCTCAATACCATTTTTGAAGACCTATTCATAAATACCCCACACGTATGGGTATGATGAAAAAAAAAAATTTGAGTTTCAGTTCAAAGTATGGGGAACCCCAAAATTTTTTTTTCTATTTTAGTGTAAAAATCTTGATGCGGTGCACAGAATACATCTACTTACCAAGTTTCAACAGCGTAGCTCTTATAGTTTCGGAGAAAAGTGGCTGTAACATACGGACGGACAGACAGACAGACAGACAGACAGACAGACAGACGGACAGACAGACATGACAAATCTATAAGGGTTCGGTTTTTTGCAACGGAACCCTAAAAAGCAGGGCTCACCTCCACCGTGTCCTCCAGACGATTCTCGCAATAGAAACACCCGGGCCGGACGCGAGAGGTCGCCGCCACCGATCGCCTGCACGAGGACACGGCTGTGCTCCGCCCAAGCAGAGCACACCACACGGTGGACCATACGGTGGAGGCAAGCTATGCGCCCTTACGCCCTAGCTGCCGCAGGAGGAGAAGCCCTGGGCGTCGGGAGTCGATTGCGGACTCCCGGCCACCGCAGGCTCGGGCTTGCGGAAAGGACCAGGCCCGTATCGATGGCGCGTAGTGTTCCACGAGCGCCTCAAAGAGATGCCAGCAAACTGAAGGGTCTGCTAGGACCAATGCGTGCCAAGGTCGCGAGATTAGTTCGAAAGAGGTACCATGGCCCTGGCATATGAGCAACTGAAGGAACATGGTTGGGTTTTAATAAGTAAAAGAATAGTGTTTTCCTAAAGTCCAAATTTTGTTACGCATTTACTTGAGTTTGATGATCACCAACTGCAGTGGAGAACGTTCTTTTTGAACATTAAAACAAATTAAAAATGTGTTAAGCAACACAGTGGGACAAGAACGTTTGAATAACGAGCATAGAAAATGATTTACTCAGAAATATCGATTTGACGAGTGTTATTTCTAAAGTTGCTTACATTAAATCACGAAAAGCGTATTTCTAAACATTTTGTTTTATTTATATCCTTTTTAGGGTTCCGTTGCCAAATGGCAAAAAACGGAACCCTTATAGATTCGTCATGTCTGTCTGTCTGTCTGTCTGTCTGTCTGTCTGTCTGTCTGTCCGTCCGTATGTCACAGCCATTTTATTCCGAAACTATAAGAGCTATGCTGTTGAAACTTGGTAAGTAGGTGTATTCTGTGAACCGCATTAAGATTTTCACACTAAAATAGAAAAAAAACAATAAATTATGGGGTTCCCCATACATAGAACTGAAACTCAAAAATGTTTTTTTTCATCAAACCCATACGTGTGGGGTATCTATGAATAGGTCTTCAAAAATGGTAATGAGGTTTCTATTATCATTTTTTTCTAAACTGAATAGTTTGCGCGAGAGACACTTCCAAAGTGGTAAAATGTGTGTCCCCCCCCCCCCCCCCGTAACTTCTAAAATAAGAGAATGACAAAACTAAAAAAAATATATGATGTACATTACCATGTAAACTACCAACGAAAATTGGTTTGAACGAGATCGAGTGAGTAGTTTTTTTTTAAAACGTCATAAATCGTAAACCGCAATTTACCTTACATTCAATCAACTGAAATATAAAAATTAAAAAATATATATATTTTTAAACCGAAAATACCTACAAGTTTGTACGGAACCCTCGGTGCGCGAGTCCGACTCGCACTTGGCCGGTTTTTAATAGGTAATGCATCTCAAGGGGCCCCCATCCTGCCAAGGTCGCGAGATCTATTCGAAAGAGTTACCGTTGCCCTGGCATATGGACAACAGGTGGGTTTTATTCAGAAAAAGTCTAACACGCTCTTCCGCCCCACCCTAGAGACGGTGGGCACGCCACAATTGCGGCGGTAAGTCCCCTCTTTGAGGAGTGGATAGAGAGGCGTCACGGCGTCCTCACCTTCCGCCTGACGCAGGTTCTCACCGGGCATGGGTGCTTCGGTGGGTTCCTGTTCAGGATAAAGCGGGAGGATACGTCCGGGTGTTTCCATTGCGAGGATCGTCTGGAGGACACGGTGGAGCATACGGTGGAGGTGTGCCCTGCTTGGGCGGAGCACCGCCGTGTCCTCGTGGAGGCGATCGGCGGCGGCGACCTCTCGCGTCCGGCCCTGGTGCGAGCCACGGTACGGAGCGAGAGGGAATGGGAAGCCGTCACCTCCTTCTGCGAAGCAGTAATGCTCGCGAAGGAGGAGGCGGGGCGCGTGAGGGAGTGGCAGTCTCTGCGCCCTCACGTCCCTAGCCGCCGCAGGAGGAGACGCCCCGGGCGTCGGGAGTCAATAGCGGACTCCCGGCCACCGTAGGCGCGAGCTTGCGGGTGGCGAGCAGTGGGTAGCTCGCCGCCCGGTAAGGACCAAGCTCGGGTCGACGGCGCGCAGTGTTCCACGCGCGCCTCAAAGAGATGTCAGCAGCAGTGTAGGGGTCTACTAGGACCGATGCCTGCCGGGGTCGCGTGATTGTTCGAAAGAGATACCGTGACCCTGGCACATGGGCAACTGATGGAACACGGGTGGGTTTTAGTCAGTAAAAGTCTGACACGCCCTCCCGCTCCGCCCAGAGCGGGAGAAGTCATTTGATGATTTCCCATCCTGAAAAAAAAAAAAAAAAAAAAAACCCTAGAGACGGAGACGCCATTTGATGATTTCCCACCCACAAAAAAAGGGCCCCATCACAATTTTGTTACGGGCCCCGCGCTGGCTTTATCCGGCACTGGGTTGTGGAGGTCAGATAGGCAGTCGCTCCATGTAAAACACTGGTACTCAGCTGCATCCGGTTAGACTGGAAGCCGACCCCAACATAGTTGTGAAAAGGCTAGGTAGGTGATGATAAAATTCAGTAAATGTTCTATGATTCTAGATGTCGCTAGCGTAGACATTTTTCGTCGGTTATAAAAAAGAATATCAGTTGTTTAAACATCCTGCCAGGGTCGCGGATTTGATCAAAAGAGTTACCGTGGCTTCAGCACAGGTAACTGAAGGAACACGGGTGGGTTTTAGTCAGTAAAAGTCTGACACGCCCTGAGCTCCACCCAGAGCGGGAGAACAATGTTGATGAGTTCCCAGCCAGACAAGAAAAAAAAGCTGTTGAAACATGCATGCAGCAGCAAAAGTCTAACACCTACGTGATAAAAATAGGTATATGGAACAGCGAATTTTTTATTACCTACGACAAATTACAACGGACGTCAGTATTCCAGTTCAGAATCATGTCATCATCATCATCATTAGCCACATTATTGTTCCCACTGCTGGGGACGCAGGTCTCCTCTTGGTAAGAGGGAGTGGGCCGTAATCTACCACGCGGGCCCAGTGTTGGTTGATAGATGTCGCATGTCTTCGAATTTTTGGATCTAGGACATGCCGATTTCCTCACGATGTTTCCCTTTCCCTTCATCTATTTGAGAGCAGTGGTGATGTTATTTACAGAAAGTAAACCGCCTGCCTGGGTTCGAACCCACGACCTAACTCGGCAGGCCGGGGCCGATACCACTGAACCACCAATGCCCACTATAGGTACACCTCTGCCCAACCCTTCGGGGAGACAAGGCGAGATGTTATGTGAAGTAGTTACATTATGCGTCTAATGAAATAACTAACTAATGAAAATGTATGACTACGCTCTGCCTATGCAGGTAGCGTAGTCATACATTTTAAGAAGAATAGGTACAACTATAGTATTTAGAATCGCTTTTTCTCAGAAATGGTGAATCTTAAGAAAAAAAGTGTCAGGACAATTTTGTAGATAATTGCATGATTTACAATTTTTGTTTGATCTATTTTTATCGTAAAACTAACCGCTTCGCAAAATAATCCAATAATATTTTTTTGAGTTTTGACCTTGTAAAAAACAATGCACACTTGGGATCGAAGGGGACCTTTCACAATAACATTCTACCATTCGTGTAAATTTTCAGCTTCTTTGTAATTTATGCAGGGGCACCCTTATTTTTCGGGCTTACATGACCGGACTAAATGAAACGAAACATAAATATTTAAACACATGCTATTTTACTCAACAGCTCATTAATTCAGGGCAGGTGTAATTAAATCATCAATAACCTAGTAGTACGTTTAATGGTCCGTTTAGAAGTACAAACATCGTCGCCATTGCAGCGCTGATCAGCGGGAGGTCACTGGGATTATCGACCATCACGAATTATAAACATAGAGGCATGTTGATAGCGATTGAACTTTACTGTTGAAATCAATCTCGGCAGAGATTGATTTCAAAGTAAAGTTTAATTTGTCGTTTAAACCAACCTACTTATAATGTTACTACTTTCAATTTCGCTAAGAGACCCTTTAGAGAAATTGAAAGTAACACCGCATGCCGGGGTCGCGTGATTGTTCGAAAGAGATACCGTGACCCTGGCACATGGGCAACTGATGGAACACGGGTGGGTTTTAGTCAGTAAAAGTCTGACACGCCCTCCCGCTCCGCCCAGAGCGGGAGAAGTCATTTGATGATTTCCCATCCTGAAAAAAAAAAAAACAAAAAACAAAAAAAAAAAACACCGCATTTTGTTTTAAGGGTTCCGTACGTGAACAGGAAAAAACCGAACACATATAAGATCACTTCGCTGGTCGTTTGTTGGTTTGTCTGTCAAGACCTTTTTTTCATGAAGGTTTGGAGATATAAAATTGAAACTAATTTCAAATACGTATGTCTTCCGTCCGTTGAAGATACGAAAGCAATGCAAAAGTACCGTCATTTGTGCGACATATTCTGACACTTGCAAATAAATCAAACTATTTACTGTTGACCTAGAGTCAAAGAAACGGTCTTACTTACAGCACAAGTAGGTAAAGGAAAGAGTCCGAAAAATGATAATTCGTATCACATAATAAAATATTTTTTTGCGACAACAAACTTATATTAGCAGTAAGAGAATTGACCGTGAATGTATGTAAGAACATGTTTTCAACTGTTAAGTTGGTTTTTGGGATAAATTCATCCCAACTACAGAACTCTCCATTGTGCGTGGTCCGACACGCACTTGGCCGGTTTATTCAATCCAATATTAAAGGTGACAATTTCAGAAATTTTACCAACAAAACACTTTTCGTTTAGCACCCTCAGACAGGCACAATGCGGTGAGTGTTGGTAGATGTCACATGTCTTCGATTTTTTGGTTCTGGAACCTGCCGGTTTTTCCACGATGTTTCCCTTTACCGTTTTGAGAGCAGTGGTGATGAAATAATTTACACAAAGTAAAGCGCCTGTCAGGGTTTGAACCTACGTCCTTACAATTCGTAAGCCGTGTCCGATTCCACTGGTCTTGCATATATCGAACAGATAGATAAAATGAAATGTAAGAACTAACTATTTTATTTGAAGAATGCCCTGTGAGGACCGAGCGATTGATGAGGGTCAGCTTTTGACCTCAATTACTTAGAATATCATGATTGCTTCCTCAATCTTGCTGATTTCAGAAATCCCGAAGCACTTCCACCTATGCTGAAAAGTACCACTATTAGTTAAGCGCCAGGCTAGCCCGCGTTTGTTTAGGGGGTTGGTATGAACTTAGACGGTTTTATTGATAATTTTAATGACTAAAACTCTTTACTATATCTGTCTATCTGACTCTAGATATAGTTGTTAAAATTGCAAATCATATTTTGTTCAGCCTGACACTAACCTTGAAAGGAAGAAAATTTTAATTTCGCGGTCTACCTCTTAGCGTATCCTCCATAATCGTCATCATCATCATCATCATTTCAGCCGAAAGACGTCTACACCTGAATATAGGCCTCCCCCACTTTTGGGGGATTTGCCATAATCGCCACGCTTATATTCTGGAGTCAGTAATATTTGTTAGAAATAATAGTAATTTATTTTCGCGAATGGCAGATAAATTTCCCAGAAACAGGCGTGATCAAAGTCAGCTCTGTCTGCATAGTAGTAGGACTGCACTTATGCGCAAAAGTGTTTTTTGCATGGCCCCCATAATTTATAATAAGTTACCCAAGAGTTGGAGGGAGCTTAATAATTTACAATTGAAAAAACAACTATTTATTTCTAACCAACAAACCGTATTATGATATTAATGACTTTCTGACAGAACCATGTATTTTGACATAGATTTTTTTTAAATTTTGTTTTTATTTTTTATTGTTCACATTCATAATTTGTTACAGTTTGCTAAATTCAAGGTAAATTAATGATATTGACTGGACTACCTAAATGATTAACAATCTGATTATAACTAATATTTGCACGCCATAATATGTGGCAAACATGTCTGAACTTATATTTTCTTTTATGTTATCCTGCATGCACGTTGTAATTTCTGTATGTGTACACATGTTTGGGCAAACAAATTTACTTTGACTTTGACTTTGGGAGGCCAAATTAAAATCATTTATAAAAATTAGGCTGAAGACCAGCCCTTTTCCAACGTCAAAATTACATAAGACAATCCCTCAAAACGCTCGCCCTTCACCACTTCCTAGTGCTTGAGCTGGGAAGATGAAGTGGCTCAACAAACTCCCAGCACGCGGGTTTGCGATCGCAGTATGGTGGTAAAATGCATAGAGAACACTGCTGCCCATTCTCTTGTAAGCCCCTTAGCCGCCTCTTTCGACACCTACGGAAAAAAAATTGTATGGTGCTATTCTTTACGTCCAGCACCACAGTGATCCTCCACCATAATAAGATTCTGTAAACTATTCACAGAGAGATAACGCACAAGCTAAAACTCTGCATGAAATTTTGCAGAAGAGTTTCTTAGTTTTTTTTTTCTTTCTGAAAAGTTTAACAGGTACTTGGAACGGCTTCAGCGAATAGCACGCATGTCGCTCACAGTGCAACAGTACCTCAATCAGAAATTTTCTGTTTATGCCCGATGATGGCCCATACACACGAATATTTATGAGACAGGCACCATCATAAACTGGACTTGACTTTATCCTAATCAGACAATTAGTAAACATACATCAGCTGTTTGGATAAACACTAAATTAATTGAGTTGGAATAAGCAATGATGATTTTGCGTGGAAATCTTTGTAGCGAATTAATATAACAAGAATCTTTATTGTGTGTTCATTAATTCAATGCTAGGATACAACCTACATGATTAAAATAATAATTCGACACAGCAGTACATAATATGAAGGTAGTTTTGATAAAGACATAAATTAAAGGAAGATAAGAGTAGAAAAGATCCGTGTGGTGCTGAATATAGAGAATAGCACCATCGCATTTCTTACCGTGGGTGTCGCAAAAGGCACTTAGGAACCTACCAGAAAATGTGCAGCAGCATTCTCTATCCTGTAGAGCGCCAAGGGGTACTGTAGTACCCAGAACGAACATAACTAACATCTACCCTCAAAATTAATAAAAAAAAAATCTCATTTATTTCAGCTTTTTAACTGTATATTTTATTTTGGTATACAATTGTGATTTTAATTTACGAACTACGGATGTGTATGTGATCGGATTCGGATGTGATCGAATAATATTTGCGGTCGGCCGGAAAATTGCGGAAAATGAGGCTATCAAGTCGCTATGCGTTTACTACGATCGCCAACCCGCCTGCCAATCGTGGCGATTATGGCAAATCCCCTCAAATTGGGGCAGGCCTATGTCCAGCAGTGGATGTCTCTGGGCTGAGTGATGATGATGATGATGATGATGAAGAGTAGAAAGTGAACGACAATAAACATAATATTAGGGTTTAGATATTCAATTTTTAGATTTACGAGCTATGTACTGCGATTTTCAAGTTTGCATCATGCCTTTTTTGTTTCATACGTCTCTATTAGTCGTCATTTCGGTAATAGTCACCCGCTCCCCCACCCCTACTCATAGTCCAACCATCGTTTCTTTAATTGTATAATAAATGAACATGACCTACTTATGTATTAAAGCTGATCTGCACCTTAGGACCTTTCTACATTGTGTCAGTGTCTGAACAGCTTCCGCTATTTAAGATTAATGTTTTTTCTGTCTATCTTTTACTTCATGAAAATAAAGAAAACCATCACCGCCTCTGCATTTGATTGAACTACTTCCAAAGCGACCTTCACCCACTTTTGAAAGGGCTTCCACGTCCACCTGCCTTTTGTCGAACATGACCGATAAGTTCAACAACTAAGTAACTAACACTAAGTAGAAATGATGCTAACAATATTAAGTTGTATCAATGGATATTAACCGTCAGGACACTCGTCAACCTGCCAGGGTCGCGGAATTGTTCGAAAGAGTCACCGAGGCCCTGGCATAGGCAAATGAAGGAACACGGGTGGGTTTTAGTCAGTAAAAGTCTGACACGCCGTTCCGCTCCACCCAGAGCGGGAGACGTCATTTGATGATTTCCCACACAGAAAATAAAGGGCATACGTCACGTGTTTCTCATTTATGACTTAACTTTGTAATCATTAGGATAGCGTGCTACTCATAAAGTGTTCCTTTTCAGGTTCCGTGACTTGTTTAATTGTTAGATAAACGTTAGCTAATAAAACCCAATAATATTAATTGCGTCTTCTTGATTTTCCCAACGTATTAGTTAGAGTTGGGTCATTCACAAATCGCGTTAAGAATCAGCACATGACATGTCGTTTCGTAATTACCGAATATCTACATTATTGTGAGGATAGTTGCTCGGAAACCGCGGTGGCTCCGTGGTAGCGACTCCAACTTACCCATTGTAGGTCGTAGGTTTCAACCCTATCAAAAGATTTTTTTTTTAACATAAACATGTTAAAAAAAAACATTATCACTGTTGTCAAAAATGTGAGTAGAACATCGTGATCTTGGCATGTAGAACCTAGAACCAGAAATTCGAAGACGTGACATCTGCCAACGTGCAATGGGCTCGCGTTTTATATTACAGCCCACTACCTCTCGAAACGAGGCCTGTATCCCACTCCCACTGAACTAGTGTTCCCACTGCTGATAGGCAGATTATGTCCGATTTTCTTTATCATTTTAATCAAACAAAAACTCACAAAACGCACACCGAAACTAAACCACTTTTTGGTTCTAAATCCTACAACGAAAACGTTATTTGGGCTTACAAAACTTAACGCAAACATAGTTACAAAAAATCTTATTAATATAGAACGTTGGTTTACGTTATCCCATTTCGTTGTGAATCCGCAGCAGGCAGCCGACACGGTGTTTAATTAAATATTTAATAATTCCCAACTTGGCTTCACACAGCTTCCCTAAGCCCGTCTACTACAAAGTTAAGTAATTCTGCCAAGCCGCTAGTTCACGTCAAAATGACGCCATTTTCATGCTTTAGTTTTGGAGATTTCGAGGTAAAAAGTTTAATCTTTTTGTCCCTATCTATTAAGGTTTTTGTTTTTGTGTGTCTTTCGGGGAAATGAATGGTCATAATTTTTTGTAAAGTCGCGATGATTGCGAGGGAAAACATAATCGAAAACGATAAATAACATTCAACGAGATGACTTTGGGCAACAATGGCTAAAAGAAGCAGAAAGCTATTATGGAGATCTTACGCCTGTGAGATAGTTTAAGCAAATGGAAACACTTTTTACCCTGTGTATGTGTTGTCTCTGTATATCTTTGTGTTTGTCTCTGTGTCTATGTGTCTTCGTCTCATCTGAACAAAATTATGTCTGGACTTTAAAAGATAATTAGACATATAAGGACAGCTTGATATAGCTGTTTTTTAGCAGTAATACCATCATCAATGTTAAATAGGCTTAAAAGGGTCACCAAAACAATGGCCGTTCTGACTATAGCAAAAATATCTGTCTTAACCTTTTTACCCGCTTACGGTAGCAAAAAGTAGTATTATGATTTTGACCGGTATAGTATGTATGTTAAGCCGTGGTTATATGCTACCTAAACAATACATCTTAACAGTAGTAAGCCATCATAATCATTAGGGCAAAATGGCATACAACCACGGTTGAAAACCGGGAGATGAGATGATTTACTTCTTTCGTATAAAAAAAAAATGTTTGAAAACTAAATCCTGACTATTGAATAATCACACTCAAAAACTTTTTAACAAAAAATTAAACCGCCGAAAAACTGAAAAGCATAAAATACCCAACGTAACACCTTAAAAACACCACCTGGCACCACCGCCACCGCCACCGCCTTGATTTGATTTGAATACCTTAAAATTATGAGTCGGCGCTTTGAGTGATCCTTGTTCATTGATTTTTCAGCGCCGACTCAAAATTTTAAGGTTTATTATTTTATGCTTTTCAGTTTTTCGGCGGTTTAATTTTTTGTTAAAAAGTTTTTATTTTATGATTTTTTGTGGCTTTAATGTACTAATAATACTTAGCAAGGTATACCCCTATCCAACAAAAAAAGAATTATCAAAATCGGACTACTCTGTATAAAGTTATGCGTGTTTATACATTACAATCAGTGAGTGAACAATCAATCATCCCCTATTTTCCGACCCTTAGGGTTCGATTTTGTTTTCCTTTATATGGGACCACCTTGGGTAGTTTTAAGAACGATTTTCAATGGCCTACTGCGTCGAAATAACACAGTGCTCGATTTTCAATTCTTTGCACTAAGCAGTGCGTTGATGATTCAAAGCGCAAAAAAAATCCCGCCTTGATATATTGTATTTACGTTCGTGCGAATGCGGAATAAGTAGTACACCAAGCTAACTGTTGTAAATTGGTGTTTGTTGCAATAAAAGAACAACTGGTAAATTAAGAAAACTTTTCCGCAACGGGGTAAGCGACCACTTAGGATATTGTTTCATCAATCATCATAAAATATAACAAAAACAACTTGATACTTACCCAGTTTTGCTTGAAGTCTATCTAGGACAAACAGATAAAAATCTTCTACAACTCGTTATTGGTATTGGTTACCCGCGGCTTTCCTCTGGAAACTAATTTTATCAAATAAAAAAGAAATTGTAACAGACTGTACCAAATTTTAGAAAAGAAAAAAAAAACATATAACTGGATTCTATTAGCATTTTTGGAAGGAAGTAACGCAGCTTGCGGTAGGACTAAAATTGTCCATATCGTCACGTAGCAAAACAAAGCGTATGTAACGCTTTTAAGCGTATTAACGACAAAGCGTTATACCCCTTCCATGCAACTTTTTATATATTTAGTAAAAAGACACAGAAAGAGCGTGAGATAGTTGTCATGGTTTTCGCGGGTGGTTCAGCACTCAGCTAACGTTTTTTTTTCAAATTTACTGAATGTGCAGTTTTGACTTTGCTATTATTTTATTATAAAGGGTAACATGGACATCGTTACGCAACCTGTTTTTTTGATTTTTTTTGTTTCTTTAATTTCAACGCAGGGAGTTCAGAATCATGTGCTGAATTCGTGTATTCAGTTTACGCGTCGATGTCCCGACCACCCTTTAGGTATATGTATACATATAGATAAGACTTTATTGGAGTAGGCAAAATGTCTCGAAAACCTCTCAAAGTTCACCCAAATAGGTATCAGCTTGAAAGTAAAGCGACACACGCACATATACACTTATCACCACGCCTGTAATTCATTTCACATTTCGCTAGTTATATTTAAGCACCATGTAATAAGCGGCGGCCTTGTTAAATAAATAAGGAATACGGAAAGTGTCATCGGAAAAAATCAAAATATGATAATGATGAAGTACGTAAGACAGCTACGAAATAACTAATCTAATAACGGACCTACTAAATACCTTCTTTTAATTAATTGCACAGCCTACAATTTATAATTGATTGGATTAACTAAAGATTAACATTATTGAGTGATTTTGTTAGAAGCAAAAGAATCAATTACGTTTATTGAATTAGACAGAATTAAATTACAGGTCTGAAAACTTAGTAGGTGTGTTGTGAGATTTTTTGATCTTTCAATCCGTAAGTAAATAACTTATGCAAAAAATATTAAATAACAAATATTGGCTTGAATATTTAATTGAATATTATTTTACTAACTTGCGAATAAAATATGACATGTATTGTATACCTAATGTAATTGCTAGCTGTACTTCTCCCGACCCACCCCCATCGCTGCATCGCCTGCCACGCTCTTAAGTAGGTACTTCGTCTGACGGATAGAGCCGTTATCTACTCCGGTCACCAGGGAGAGTGGAACCGGCGAGAGATGTCGTGCGGTGTCCCACAGGGACTGGTCCTGGGGCCGCATCTGTGGGACATCGGTTACGACTGGGTGCTGCGCGCCGACCTCCCTAGCGGCATCAGCGTAGTTTGCTACGCTGACGATACGCTGGTCATGGCGCAGGGGAGGTCGCACGAGGCGGCGGCGGCCGAATTAATGACACGCGGGGGTTGCGACAATCGTCGATAGGATCCGGCAATTGGGACTCGAGGTGGCCGAGGCCATGGGTTTTCATGGAACGCGCCGCCTGCGGGTTCCCAACTCACGGTAGGAGGGGTTCACATCGGCGTCGAGTCGACGATGAAGTACCTGGGACTTGTCCTCGACAGCCGGTGGACCTTCATCGAGCATTTCCGACGTTTGGCTCCCAGATTGGAGTGGGCTGGAGCTGCCTTAAAGCGGCTCCTGCCCAATCTGGGGGGTCCAAACGCCTCCTGCCGGAGGCTCTACACGGGAGTCGTGCGGTCCATAGCCGTTTATGGGGCACCGGTGTGGGCGCCCTCATTGAGGTTGCGCCCAGCGCGCCAGTTGAGTGCAGCCCAGAGGGTCATAGCCATCCGGTTAATCCGAGGATACCGCATGATCTCGTGCGAGGCGGCGAGCCTCATTTCAGGAGTGCCGCCATGGGATCTGGAGGCAAAGGTCCTCGCGCACATGTGGGAGTGGCGTGAGGAGGCGAAACGCCGGGGCGAAACTCCGCTGCCGCAACAAATCGCGGCACGGCGGAATGAGCTCCGGTGTGATCTCATGGCGACATGGCGGGTACGATTGTCGCAACCCAGCGCTGGGCACGCCATAATAGCGGCGTTAAGTCCCCTCTTTCAGGAGTGGATAGAAAGGTGCCACGGCATCCTCACCTCCCGCCTGACGCAGGTTCTCACCGGGCATGGGTGCTTCGGTGGGTTCCTGTTCAGGATAAAGCGGGAGGATACGCCCGGGTGTTTCCATTGTGAGGATCGTCTAGAGGACACGGTGGAGCATACGGTGGAAGTGTGTCCTGCCTGGGCGGAGCACCATCGTGTCCTTGTGGAGGCGATCGGCGGCGGTGACCTCTCGCGTCCGGCCTTGGTGCGAGCCATGGTACGGAGCGAGAGGGCATGGGAAGCCTCCTCATGGGGTTACCTCCTTCTGCGAAGCAGTAATGCTCGCGATTGAGGAGGCGGGGCGCGTGAGGGAGTGGCAGTCTCTGCGCCCTCACGTCCCTAGCCGCCGCAGGATGAGACGTTCGGGGCGTCGGGAGTCAATAGCGGACTCCCGGCCACCGTAGGCGCGAGCTTGCGGGTGGCGAGCAATGGGTAGCTCGCCGCCCGGTAAGGACCAGGCTCGGGTCGACGGCGTGTAGTGTTCCACGCGCGCCTCAAAGAGATGTCAGCTGCGCTGAAGGGGTCTGCTAGGACCGATGCCTGCCGGGGTCGCGTGATTGTTCGAAAGAGATACCGTGGCCCCGGCGCATGGCAACTGATGGAACACGGGTGGGTTTTAGTCAGTAAAAGTCTGACACGCCCTCTTGCTCCGCCCAGAGCGGGAGAAGTCATTTGATGATTTCCCATCCAGAAAAAAAAAAGTAGGTACTTCGTTTTTATTTACCATTCTTTCTTACTTTTATTCTGTTTGCTCCGCTCCAAAAAGTCCTAGCGTGATTTTAAATAGCTTTTCTTGAGAATTGGGCTATATAAATGCAAAAATATTTTGACCAATCCGACTGGTACTTCCAGATAATAGCGCGTTCAAACAAAAAAACCAACTAACTGTTCAGCTGTATTATTATTTATTAGCATATTATATTACTATATATAGATAGATTAGCTCTCTCCTGGTAGGAATACCGGAAGCTAAACGGGCATGCATAATCCGCCTGTAATTTCCCCACTGCTAAGACACAGGCCTTTTCTTTTCGAATGGGCTATAATCTACCACGCGGGCCCAATGTGGGTTAATAAATGTCACTTCATCATCATCATCATCATCATTTCAGCCGTAAGACGTCCACTGCTGGATTTAGGCCTCCCCCAATTTGGGGGGCTTTGCCATGATCGCCACGCTTGGCAGGTGGGTTGACGATCGCAGTACGGTGGTAAAATGCATAGAGAACGCTGCTGCCCATTCTCTAGTAAATCCCTTAGTCACCTCGTACGGCACCCACGGGAAGAAAGGGGTTGGTGTTATTCTTTACGTCCGATGCCACACTGAACTGATAAGCTTGTTTAACTTTTGAATCATCAAAATAAGTCACTTCCAAACAACGACCACCATAATTATTTCTAAGAAGTAGATAAGTACGTACTAAGTAGCAGATAATTGTTTGTTGTTTAAGCGTTAACCTACAGATTCGTGGGAATGTGACACGTTGGCGATCCCGACCTACTATGGGTTCATGTGACCGGGTTATCCGCCTGTGACGTCACTCGATAAAATTTCGTAAGTCACTTGTAAACGCTGATTAGACGGCAGTCTACTTAAAGCTTAATAATTTGACGAATATTGTCTTAAAATTATTTTAATGGGTACTGGCTTAATACTCGGCTTGCAGCAATAAGGATAAAGGGTCCCTTACTTACTCGGCTCTATCCGTTTGCACCTTTGCGCAGGGTTATGGGTGATGTTAATTGTTATGTTATGTACGGTCTCATCGCCGTCTGCGTACTACATAACCTGCTTTAGGCCAACGATGCGCGTCATATTCTAGCATAATAAAATAACTTGACTAACGAAAACTGGGTAGCTATCATCAACTTAGAGAATTAATCCCCTTCCACTCTACTACTGTTACTTATTCTTAACTTCAATAAACTAAACTATAGTGCATCTTAGTGGAACGTGTTTCTCTATCTAACTGAACTTAAAAACCTTCACGACAAATCGGTGTACGGAGTTAACTACTATGACCCGTACAATTTATAAATATCTTAGCATCCTTAAGGCATATAATTAAGAAAGGACTTAAGGAACATACTATAGTGCTATTTATCAGAATTTTCAGGACAGTCAAAACGTATAATACTTAAAGAAAATATGGTCAGAATTTCTAAAAAGTTTGAGACTGAAGAAAAAGATAGAATAAAGAATATTTGGTTCTTCTTTAAAGTACACCGTTACATAGATTTGTATGGGCCGGTATACCAGTGTTGTATACTTCAAAGAATAATTTAACTAAAGGTTTCATTATAAATTAGTTACTAGACTGTCACTGGATCCTGTGGCAATCTTTTGACTACTTATAGAACCAAAACAATTTGTACCACCCGTCTATCTATTCAATAACTTAACAACGATCTAAGATTGACGCTAACAAACCAAGATCTTGCACCAGTCACAAGTTCAAGTTATGTCTAAGTTACTAAGTCGAACTCTTGACCAAAGTTATGCATAAGTTATCGAGAGACAACTAACTTCACTCTAAATCGAACTGACTGGGGAATGGGGATGCTTCTAAATCAAGATTTCAGATTGTACATAATCAAGTTAGTATTTAAGTAACTTGATTGTTTATTTATTGCCTCTAAAACCATCCGTATCTATTTTAATTAACCTGGTTTTGGTAGGTATATTTTTATTAAAAATCTTGGTTCAGCGTTCTCATGCTTCAATTCAATTTGGTAGACGAGCAATTTGAAAAGCAATGTGTATCAATAACGTAAAAATTGATAATTACAATTGATCGTTTCGGGAAGAAAAAAGTATGAAAAGTTTTATCTAAGTAAAAGTTGGGACTATCTGATTTATTTTTACTAACCATCTTATTTATTTATTTTGTTATTTATCGGTAAGTATGAAACCCTGTTCTGCCTTTAAATGAAAAAACTAAATAATAAGATATTGTAATTTAAATGATTTCGTTTTTGCTAAGAAATAAATTGAGTTTTTACCATAAAGTGGCGACAATGCACTTTATTTTAAAATACCAAGCCAATATTTAAACAAATGTTCGGCAACAAAATAACTTGACTCACCTGTGACAAAACTCGCCGAAAATAAGCACAGCACTAAATTGAACACGAATAAAGTTTTCATTTTGGAAAAATTTACAAAAATAATCACACACGAACTAAACAAAAAGTGTTTTCACTGTAATATTTTTAGTGTTTATTGCAATCATAGTTCAGTATTTAATTAGTGGTTCTTTGTAGTGAGGAGCGGCGATTCCGCGCTGCTTTGGCACTGTCTTACTCCGTAATGATAGAGCACACGACGGGTCAAGCCCGATAAGATTTCTGCGCATGACACCGCGGCCGGCTAGGGTTATAAGTTCAATGGGGAAAACTTTTGAAAACAATGTATTTTTGTGTAAACAGGATGAACTCATGCGTTCTACGTTAAGTGCCTAGTGTATAAGAAATGAGACTTGTAAAAAGTATATGGTACATAGTTAAATCTACTTCTGTTTATTAATAAAAATTTTTTGGAACTACCAATTGATATTGAGCAGATTTTTACCCAACTACACCCGTCGAGGGTTGTTTTAACAACAACCCTCGCCTGGTTATGATTATGACCGTTATGTTTGTGTGTTCATCTGTTCCCTCATGTCTTCAAAACTTAGTATCAGGATTTGACGAGTGAGGTATCGTTAGAAGCGTCTTGATTGTCCTCTGGTTATGTGACGTCACATTAATTTTAATATGGCGCCTGGTATAGTAGAGGACACTATGTGACGAACTAAGAAAATGCTGTGTAGGGTATCAAAATACATGAAAGGTCTTAATTAGCACATTTCATAAGTAAATATCATCAACACCACCATAATTTCAGCCGAAAGACATCCACGACTGGTCTCGTGTGGTGCCGGACGTATAGAATATCACCGGCCCCTTTTCTTCCCGTTGGCTTCGTAAGAGGCTACTAAGGGACTCACTAGAGAATGGGCAGCAGCGGTCTCTATACATTTTACCAAGTTACTGCGATCACCAACCCGCCTGCCAAGCGTGGCGATTATAGTAAACCCTCCCAAATTGGGGGAGGCCTATGTCCAGCAGTGGACGTCTTTCGGTAGAAATGATAATGTGTAGCAGGGATGTTAGGGAGCTCCGTAACCGTATCCGATATAAAAAATTATCCGTAACCGTAACCGAATCCGAATTAAAAGTTTCGGTTAATATCGGATTTGTTATGACATTTTTATTTTAGGTCGATTAGATAACACTCGATACATATTTATTTATAATAATTTTTGTTTTAAATAGCTGTAATAATTACTCACAGACTGATTGTAATTCCTACCAAATGGTGACATATAAATAAAACCATTTTATTAGCTACTAGCTTCTGCCCGCGACTTCGTCCGCGTCAAATTTTTGCTCCCCTGACCCTTCCCGTCGCATCGATTTGCCTGCTAGTGTTGCTGCTCGCACCTTTTGAGTTATAGTGAGTCAACCTTAAAAGATAGACATATGCTCTCGCGGACTTTTTTTTAGAACTTTTTCAAAGGAACAATTCCGTCATACATGATTTTTGCGTTACTTTAACCGTTTACGCAGCGCACGCAACGGAAACTCTCAAAAGGAATAAAATTTCCCCGTTTTTGCAACATTTTTCATTACTGCTCCGCTTCTCTTAGTTGTAGCGTGATGTTATATAGCCTATAGCCTCCCTCGATAAATAGGCTACTCAACACAAAAAGAATTTTTCAATTCGGACCAGTAGTTCCTGAGATCAGCGCGTTCAATCAAACAAACAAACAAACAAACAAACAAACAAACAAACAAACTCTTCAGCTTTATAATATTAGTATAGATTTGTTTTTTACTTTTGAAATTCCTCAAAAGTTTAATATCCTTATTCGAAATTATCCGAAACTAACGGATAATCCGAAATAACTTCATATCCTTATCCGTATCCGTAACCGGTATAATAATCATTCCTACATCCGTAACCAATCCGTATCCGAAATTTCATATCCATAACATCCCTAAATCCCTAATGCGTAGCTTAGGTTACCAAGTCACACAGCGCGTTGTGTTCCACGCGCGCCTCAAAGAAATGTCAGCAAAAAGTGAAGGGGTCTGCTAGGACCGACGTCTGCAAGGGTCGCGAGATTTGTTTGAAAGAGTTACCGTGGCCCTGGCATAAGCAACTGAAGGAACACGGGTGGGTTTTAATCAGTAAAAGTCTAACACGCGGGAGGGCGTGAGAAACCACCCAGAGCGAAAGAAACACCCACAAAAATAAAATGTCTAACAAGTCACGTCATCAAGCCTACCTAGCTACCTGCTCCAAGAGAGAGTGAAGTGTGAACAATGTATGCTTAATTTCTTACTAATGAATACCAGCGCGTGCACAGACACGCTCGTGCATGCACATTGTAAAAGTACACAGTCCTGGAGCACGGGAACGCGCTGCCTGCACTAATTACTAGTAATGAGTTTACACGGCTACCGCAGTTAAGGGGGATATGCTAAGAACCCTTTTAAAAATCAATGTTCTTACGGTTTTGCAATTGGCCCTTTCAATCACAATTTGAATAATTTTGAAGAATATTACTGTAATCCATAGATTCGTATATCCAAAAAAAATGTCTGTTCAACAATGTAAATAACTCAATAAAATGTAGTTGAATAAACTATCAAAATGGAATCCATTGCTACTGTAAGTGTGTTAGTCAATTACCCCGTGTAAGTATCTAGTCAAAATATTATTCGAGAGCGTATCAAAAATATGGATTTACAGAAATGCAGGAAATCATTACAATAATCGAACTGTCTAAGTTAGAAATGGCATTTAATGTCATGATTTCATGACAATTATAATAATCTTTTAAATTGGGGTAATTTGAAGTTCGACAGTTGTAGGTTATGTTTATGATTTTAATAATAATAACTCTGTAAGTAATAAGTAGATACCTATGTTACGGTTCCGATTACGAATCATATTTTGGTCAAAAGGTAGGTAGTACCTAATATCGCCATGCAAATTGCAAAAAAATGTAAGAGAAATTGAATTCAGTAGACCCCTGACGCTTTCGCCTTAAGGGAGAGCCGCTGTTTTAATTGTGTTTATTTTTGAGAAGATGTAACCACAAACCTGCCCGCATTCAACTTTTATTTGAAAGGACCGTGTACGTATCTTTTTCAAAGTAGCGAGTTATGGCGCTGTTATAAATATCGCATCTCTAATAGTGTTGAAACAATTCACGATTTTCGGAATTTTTACTTTAGTTGTGCTGTGAGAGTAACTACTGAGTAACTTCTTGCTAATCATGATTATAGGTCAACAGGCAGTAATTCTGTAAGTATTGATTTATTTGGGAGATTTAAAATGTGCTGCATATAATTATGGCCGTATTTTTTTATTGCGTTGACTTGGAAGTTTGATTTTTTAGAGCAACAAAGAGAGACAATGGTCGCTTCGTATTTGATATTAATTTCGTCTTCACACCTTCACGCTTGCCTGACAAAAAGGGTCTTGATAGACAGACGGACAACGAAGTGAGCGTTTTGAGAACCCTTTGTAGCGGCATCACACCGACATCACGCAAATCAATCGGCAGTTGTAGCGACATCACGCAAATCAATCGGCAGTTGCGCATCAGACACGACACCCGAGTCGGAAGATCCTCCCTTTTCTACAGAGGTTGAGTGAACTTCACTTTACCTTAAAATGAGAATCTACAATGTCCCTTTTTCTGGCCTTCAGTAATTTCAATTTAACTTTGAATAAGTATGTGCAAGATTACCTTACATATTACATCAAATTATTGAGCCATAGGAATCAATACTTTCTTGACTCTCGAAGTCTCGACGATCACTGCCTTTTAGAACATTTCGTAATGTTAAAAATATATTTGAGTAGATTATATTCTAATGTTCATTAACCTTTGTTATCAAAGAATTCCAAAACATAAACAATTTAGTAAGTATAGCCAATTCAGTGATTTTCAAATCGAGATAAACGTACTGTACACACAATAAAATACAGAGCGATATGGCATAGTTATACAATTGAGTACACGGGTAGGCTGTTTTCTTAGGAAATTTCTTCCAGCAGATTTGCGAAAGGAGAAATGAAAATGAAGTGTAGACGATAGTGTGTGAAAGCAAGAAAAAATGAATATGTGAAGTCTTAAACTAAATTATATTTAAATTCCTCACTCAAATTACACAATTAATCAACAAAACAATCTCCAAGCATGCTATAAGTGAAATGTACACATGAAAACGGGCGTACGCGCATCGTTGCCCGGCTGGAAATTGGGCACGGCCAATGGGTCAAGTGCGACCGATAACACGCTGTTACCCAACCACGTACTGGTTTAGATCTCATTTGCTTGACTGCTGTCTATCATGCATGATTTGAATTGTCTTAATTAAAGCAAAACACACCTACCCACGCTCCGTGTGGTGCCGGACGTGGGTGTCGTAAGAGTCGAATAAGGGACTTACTAGAGAATGGGCAGCAGCGTTCTCTATGCATTTTACCACCATACTGCGAACGTCAACCTGCCTGCGAATCGTGGCGATTATAGCAAACCCGCCCACAATGGGAGAGGCCTATGTCCAGCAGTGGACGTCTTACAGCTGAAATGATGAGGATGTACTCTACCCAAATATGTTTTATAAAAAATTTAAAGGGTAGCCCACAAAATTCAAATGTTCTTACGTTTTTTGCAATTTTTGTAGGTAAGAGTTTCAGTTGTATGTCGATTAAGATTAATTTTCGCGACCGCAAAACGTACACGTACATTCAAAAGTTAAGTTTTTCTGCATTTAAACTCGATAAAGTTACTCCTTGTATGAATGGATAAACAATAACCTAACATTTCCGAGGTGAATGGTAAAAAAAAAAATATCAAGCTCGCTTCGTAGAGCTGAAAATGCACCCCACTGATAATAGATAGAAATCTATGTATAGGGGGCGAACCTATTGCCATCAACTTGCACAAATCCAGACTCCGTACGGGTACTGAGAAATTCCAGATAGAAAAAAAAACCAATAACACTTTACCCGACCTAGGAATCCAAACTAGGACCTCATGGGCAGCAGTAGTGCTTGCAAATACTAGACCATCGAGGCAGTCTAGTATGCCTATAGTATACTGTTTATCTGAAGTAATTTTCCTAGGATACAAATAAACCGCGGGCCATAGCCCTTGTATTACTATGTAGGTATGATCTAACAAATCAATATTTTCTAGGTTCTAGGAAAGGTATATTTGTACAGAACTACGACATAACTCAGAAAACTATCTAAAACGACTATTCTATAAACTAAGATAATTAGTAAGAAAGCTATCTCTAATGACTAATTCCAATCACGTTAATATCATGAAATGTAGTACCTATACCTACTCTATATTATCTCTATCTATATTGAGGATAAAACGGATTGATTTTTTCAAATATTATTTGGTATTTTACTCTTTTTTTTACAAGACACGAATATTAATTGTATGAAGAATTATATTACTTTAATTATTTTGAATTTGACTACTATGTGGGTCATTATTTCACTTTCTTCTGGCAGGTTGAGTAGTTTTTGCGGCCTACCCAAACGTCATTTGATGTGACCAATATTATGTCTGGACTTTAAAAGAGATTGTGACCTCTGAGTTTGTTTCGGTCTTCTCACAGTAGTTTAAAAAAAAAAATATGATTGACGTTTAAAAGCGTGTGTACAAACATTCTTACAGAAATAAAATCATTTATCATTTCCTCGTACCTATGACTAACCGAAGATGCGTATTTCCCGGATCTGCATACGGTGAGACATTTTATTAATAGTCTCAGTAAGTACATAGTCGACCATGTTCATATGATAAACAAATGATCACGCAAACACAACGCGTTCTGAATAACTACTTAATGTAACTTATAACATCGTTAAGTTTATATGTAGTCAGTGTATTTTGTAGTCATTCTAATAAAATAATTATCTTATGTTCAAGATTTTTGCAGAATTCACACAGTTATTAACTGGATTGACAGAATTAAATTGGATAGTCTGATGACCCTAAAAGTCACAGATGGCTCCCTAAGTGATCAAACGCAAATTCATAGCATTTATTTAAAAAAAATACAGGCACTTTTGAACTGTCAAGGTTGAAGCAAGAAACTCCACGGACATTATTTTAAATCCAAATATTCTTACAAAGAGTAGATTAAGTACATAATGTATAATAAATACTTAATCTATTTTTTTGTAACATGTTGGTGCTGTACCTACATAGAAATATAAATATCTACAAATGCATCATTCATATTGAAATTAAATACATCTATAATATTTACCAGGGACCATTTTGGTTACCCGTTGAAAGGGTTTTTGATAGGGTTTTGAAAAAGTGTTGTTTTAAAAACCATTTAATATTAGTTACACTATTTTACGAATACTCTCATCAATGGATAACCTCTTCCTAACCCTTTCGATTTAATTACCTGTACATTCAAAAACCCATTCTTGGTGGGTTATATTTTTTAATGGTAAACCCTTTTGAACGGGTTACCCCTTCAACGACTGTAACAGTGTTATCCATTCGAACTACAAGTATTATAATTTTATCTCTCGTGACTTTACTTTAAAGTACTAAACTGCATGCATTCGGCGGGTATGCGTCAAGTCGCAACACGCAGTCTAGGCAATAGCACTCCGTACACATACGATTATAGTTATTATTGCAGTGATTTTAAAGTTCACTGTATTTTTTTCCGGAATAGTCGGGATTGTTTCATGTTTTTACGGAATCATAAATGTCATTCGATCATCTCGTCTCACTCATGATTAGTGGTGGACATAAAAAAAACATCGATGGTTTTTCGATTTAATGCATCGGATAGTGGAATCGATGTAATATCGATATATCAAAAAATACATCGATGTTTTCTATACATCGATTGTTTTCCTATAAGTTAGATATTATGTAGACTCTGTTTCATGAAAGAAGTCCCGTGGGTATTTAATGGCGCTAGCGTCGCAAAATAAAAATACTTGATTTTCAATATTTTTTCTTCTGTATCGTGTGGTGCCGGACGTAAAGAATAGCATCATCCCATTTCCTCCCGTGTAGGGTTGCCAGGTCTTAAAACCGAAAAGCCGGACAGACCCGTCAGTTTAGCCGGACATTTGGGTAAAAAGTTCCGACATCTTTAATTATTTAATCTTAAAACAAAATTAAACAAAACACTAATGAATTAACGTTAAAATAAATAAGTAACATAAACGAATTAATATTTCTGATTGGCGGACACATGCTTTAAAAGCTAATTTTCTTTTTAAATTGAGTAGTAATAAGGCGGGGACAGTGCTAGTTCACTCGCTTGCGCTAGCGACGATACAAGGTGCGGTGGGTGGAGCTAAAACCAAGGCAAAATGATCAAATTTGAAAAGCCTAACAAAAACCGGACAGGCCGGACACCGTCTAATTTGGCCGGACAGACAACCAAAAAGCCTGACTGTGTCCGGCTTTATCCGGACGCCTGGCAACCCTACTCCCGTGGGTGTCGTAAGAGGCGACTAAGGGACTAAATAAGAATGGGCAGCAGCTTTCTCTATGCATTTTGTTAGCACCACATACTGCGATCGCCAACCCGCCTGCCAAGCGTGGCGATTATGGCCATAATCGCCCAAATAATGACAAGCACAAATAAAAAACGGCCCCTAGTGCCCGGCGGCCCACCTACCCTTGGCTATGGTAGCGGTCAAGGCCACGGTGAGGCAAGGGGTGCTAACAATCCCCGGAAAAGATCCGGCTACCAAAATCACCGACAACTGGACCTGGCAACCTACAACACGCGCACACTCCGGACTGACGAGAAGATCGCTGAACTTGAGGAAAAATTGAGCAGGTTACGATGGGGCATAGTAGGGTTATCTGAAGTCCGAAGACAGGGGGAGGATTCGATAATCCTAAATTCCGGAAACCTGCTCTATTTCCGGGAGGGCGAACAGCAGTCCCAAGGTGGTGTCGGGTTTATCGTCCATAAGTCCCTTGTGAGCAACGTTATGATAATCGAGAGTGTGTCGATCAGGGTGGCGTACGGCGTACCCTATACTCAGAATATCCGTAAGGTATTCAGTGAAGATCATACAGGTGTACGCCCCGACCTCGTCACACCCCGACGATGAGGCGGAGACTATGTATGAGGATATTTCCAAAGCCATGCATAGTTCCAAAACTCATTTCACTGTTGTCATGGGGGACTTCAACGCGAAACTGGGCAAACGAGACGGCGATGAGCTGCGAGTGGGGCAATTTGGAGTTGGACGACGGAATCACCGGGGTCACCTACTGGCCAGTTTTATGGAAAAGGAGGGCCTCTTTATGATGAACTCCTTCTTCAAAAAGCGTGAACACAGAAGATGGACCTGGCAGAGCCCTGATGGTGTAACTTAAAATGAGATTGACTTCATTATGTCGACGAAGAAGCAAATATTCAATGATGTCTCTGTGATCAACGCGGTGAAAACCGGGAGTAATCACCGCATGGTAAGAGGCACATTGAATATCAATATCAAGCTGGAAAGATGTCGGCTGATGAGTCAAATGCTCCGTCCAGCACCGATCCAACTTCAGAACCCCGAGAGCTTTCAGCTTGAACTCCAGAATCGTTTTGAGTGCCTAGAGAGCTCCGTGGACGATTATAATGATGGGTTCGTGGAAACTGTCCATATGGTTGGGTTTAAGTTTTCAAGACCCGCCGTACTAATAGAAAAAAGAAACTTTCAAATCCAACCTTACAGTTCATGGAACAGAGGCGCGATATGATCCTGCAGTCTTCAGAAGCTGCACTCGAGTACCGGCAGCTCAATAGACGGATCTCTAAGTCTTTGAAAAGCGACCTTCGTCGCTTTAATACGGAATGTATTAAAGACGCGATAGAGCGGAACAAGGGCTCCAAAGTCTTCGCAAGAGATCTGTCTATTGGGCAGAGTCAGCTTGCGAAACTAAAGACCGACGATAGCAGAGTCGTGTCCGCCAAACCTGAGCTATTAGGAGAGATCGAGAAGTTCTATGGACAGTTATTCACGTCCACCAGAAACCCCGTTATGAATCTGCCTAACGACCCGAGAGCTAGATTGACTCGAAACTACACTGAAGATATCCCGGACGTCAGCTTGTACGAGATTAGGATGGCTCTGAAGCAGCTTAAAAATAACAAGGCGCCGGGTGATGACGGAATTACGGCCGAGCACCTGAAGGCCGGCGGAAAACCTGTTCTAAAGGCCCTTCAGAGACTGTTTGATTTCGTCATACTCGAGGGCAAAATGCCACAGGCATGGAACAGAGGTGTGGTGGTGCTTTCTTTAAGAAGGGTGACAATACCCTACTTAAGAATTATAGGCCCATCTCACTTCTGAGCCATGCCTATAAGCTGTTTTCAAGAGTCATCACGAACCGTCTCGCGCGCTGGTTGGCGACTTCCAGCATCCCGAACAAGCCGGATTCCGTAAAGGCTTTAGCACCGTAGACCACATACATACGCTGCGGCAGGTTATACAGAAGACCGAAGCGTATAACCTGCCTCTCTGCTTAGCGTTTGTGTATTACAAAAAAGCCTTCGATTCGATCGAAACCTGGGCTGTACTACAGTCTCTCCAATGGTGCCAGATTGACTATCGGTACATTGAAGTGCTGAAGTGTTTGTATGAAAACGCCACCATGTCAGTCCGGCTCTAGGACAGAGCCTCGAAACCTATCCTTCTGCGTCATCTCTCCGAAACTGTTCACCGCTGCACTGGAGGATGTCTTCAAGGTTCTGGACTAGAAAGGGGCTTTTTTTTTTTTTTTTTTTTTTTTCATGATGGGAAATCATCAAATGACTTCTCCCGCTCTGGGCGGAGCGGGAGGGCGTGTCAGACTTTTACTGACTAAAACCCACCCGTGTTCCATCAGTTGCCCATGTGCCAGGGTCACGGTATCTCTTTCGAACAATCACGCGACCCCGGCAGGCTAGAAAGGGGCTGACATCAACATCAATGGCGAGTACATCACTCATCTTCGATTTGCCGACGATATCGTAGTCATGGCTGAGACTATGGAGGGTCTCAGTACAATGCTCGATGACCTCAGTAGAGCTTCCGAAAGAGTGGGTCTTAGGATGAACATGGACAAGGCAAAGGTCATGCTCATGTGATACCCATTCCAATGAAGATCGGAGGCGCTACATTCGAAGTTGTGGACGAATATGTGTACCTAGGACAGACTGTCCAGTTAGGTAGGTCCAACTTCGAGAAAGAGGTCAATCGTCGAATCCGACTCGACTGGCCAGCGTTCGGGAAGCTACGCAGTATCTTCTCGTCCCATTTACCGCAGTGTCTCAAGACAAAAGTCTTTGACTAGTGTGTGTTACCAGTGATGACATATGGAACTGAGACGTGGTCGCTCACAATGGGCCTCATAAGAAGGCTTAAAGTCACCCAAAGAGCAATGGAGAGGGCTATTCTTGGAGTTTCCCTGCATGATCGAATCAGAAATTATGAGATACGTAGGAAAACCAAGGTTACCGACATAGCCCGAAGAATTGCCAAACGTAAGTGGCAGTGGGCAGGGCACATTGCTCGCAGAACAAATGGCCGATGGGGTCGGAAGATTCTGGAGTGGCGACGGCGTACTGGAAGACGTAGGGTTGGAAGGCCTCCCACAAGATGGACCGATGACCTGGTGAAAGCCGCAGGAATACGTTGGATGCGAGAAGCACAGAACAGGTCGAAGTGGCGGTTCTTGGGGGAGGCCTGTGTCCAGTGTGTGGACGTCTTTCGGTTGAAATGATGGTGATGAATATTTTTTCTATCTTACCTCTTTTTACAGAAACAATATCAGATTAAGATACAAATAATACATATTTAATTGATTTTCTACTTTAATAGTCTGCTCCTACTTCCATCCAATGTTGATTTTTACCTTTTAGTACACTATTCGCCGCGGAACTTCTTTCATGAAACAAAGTCTATTTGGTTTAGAAATACTCGATTTATTCATTTTGACGCAAATGAATCTTCATTAAGTCTTTGATTTTTGAAACCGCATCGCTACAAGCTATTGCATCGCTACAGTATTTTTTTTTAATCGATGGTCTAAAATGTTTGCAATAGCAAGAGGAGTTACATGTTCAATGGAACCCATTCTTTTCGTAATTTCTTGCAAAGCCAGTCAAAATGTTTAAAAATTGGTGATTTAGTATCTATACTGAATTACATACGTATTACACCCTCATTAAAAGCTTAAAATATATTCAACTAGCTTCTGCCAGCGGCTTCGCCAGCGTGAAGTGGGGTAATTATCCCATGGGATCAGATTACCGAGATAAAAAGTATCCTATGTGGTATCCAAGTGACAAACTATCTGTGTTAAAAATTTCATCCAAATCCGTTCAGCCATTTTTGCGTGATTGAGTAACAAACATCCAAACATCCACACTTTCACATTTATAATATTAGTAGGATGTACACACACAGGTTATTTACAGTTTTATTATATGTGATACTAAATTAAAATACACTTACTTATCTTTGTTCATTTTCAATATTCAGACGTTATTTAAAACTTTAAAAAGAAGGCACCGTCCTATCAAACCGAATAAGAAACACTAATGAACGATTCTATATGATTTCAAACTGCCAAGGTCAATACATATTCCTCCACTCCAACGTAATTTAAAATGATTTGATTTAAAACCCTTTGATTACCCCAACAAACCCTTTCAAAGGGTTATCTTCTTCAATTGGAAATCATACAAGAGACGGTAACATCTTGTACTAGTTAACTTATTGATAGGGTTACCCTAACGTTAGTGTTATGAACGGGCTACCACGACCAAGAGGTAACATCTTCCGTTACTGTACGCGTACAATGTGTAACACTTTCGAAAGAATTAACTTATATTCGGGGTTGTACGGTCCCTGATATTTACATGTGCATTGTTGTCACAATAATGTAAAAAGATGCACATTGAAAGCGTCCGTGGGTAATAAATAAATGCCTCGACTCTTCCTACATTTTAGGCCGAGATGAGACCGCGACTATATTTTGAACGTTTTTAGTTACGAGAATTGGCGTTCTAAAGTCTCTTTTAAAGTTATTAATGCCTATTTTGACTAAATAACGCCTTAATGAATGCCTAAATAAAAGCGCACTTTGGATTGTCAACCTTTAACGCTGAGCCAAACTTTAATAATCCAACATCGCGCTTTTAAAATACAAAAACTAGAACCATGTATCGATCATCGACTTTTGCAATTCAACCTTGACCCGTGTGACTCTGTGAAATGGTTTTTTTCTCCCTAAACCGCAAAGGATCTGACTCAAAAATATTACAAGCTTGAGCTTGTAATATTTTTGAGTCAGGTCCTTGAGTCAAGGACTTTTTTGCCGAAAATATTGACACGACACACTGAATCACCAAATCTATCGCCGGAAATCCCAAGTGCAATAATTATAATCTTCGAGGAATTACTAAGAAGATAAAAGAGTTCATCAGTCATAGTAGTCGAAGGCGATTACGAAGAACTTACCACATTATCTATACTTAATATTATAAAACTGAAGAGTTTGTTTGTTTGTTTGGTTGAACGCGCTAATCTCAGGAAGTACTGGTCCGAATTGAAAAAAATATTTTTGTGTTGGGTAGTCTATTTATTGAGGAAGGCTATAAATTATATAACATTACTCTACAATCAAAAGGAGCGGAACAGCAACGAGAAATGGACGAAAACTGGCAGGCAATTCGACGCGACGGGAAGGGTCAGGGGAGCAAAAATTTGACGCGGACGAAATCGCGGGCAGAAGCTATTCATAAAATGCTTAGATAATAGGTACCCAATGAAAGCAAGTCATGATTACACATAAAATGACGCCTTTTTCCCATGGGACTAGACAAAAAACCTTCTACGTTCCTTACATACTCTTTATGCTTCGTTTTTGTTCATACATCTAGTCATACACGCACGCCGATTACCAGTACTACGCACCTGACCTTTCTGAGAACATCAACAATAAGGTCACTATACAGGATAAGTTTTTAACCAGTGCGCAAATTTTAACAAATTAATTTGAAACGAGTTATAATAACCATGCAATATTTTTTTTGATATATCTTAGTACAAAAAAATTAAGTTATCGTTAACGAAAGATGTTTATTTTGCAACCGGTTTTTATGGTAACTTGCGCACGGCACGGCGGCGAATGTACACGACCGAGCGAAGCTACAAGTACCTACCAGCTGTTCCATCGGTCAAAATTTTAAGAAGTTCGAAGTACCTACGCCGGTGCGCAGTTACTGACCTATTCCTATTGTCGATATCATATTACCAAATATGTAGGGTGTCCACAGTTTGCTGATTTAAGGTCGGATAAAAATTTAAAAAAATAAATAGAAAGAATAGTTGAAATGTGTTTCTATTACTGATACTGAACCACAAAAAGAAAATTGCGCACTGGTTAAAAAAATCTCTGTATGTTCTTATAGGGAGTCCCCTTCGGGCGTGTCCATTCACGTGTGCCTTGTTAATGACTTTTATGAAGATTACAATTTCACCATCATCTTCCTCTAAATAATAACAGCCCCACGTGTCGATCGAGCAGGTTAAGCTACGCTAGCTGCGGTTAGTCGTAGTTGTCGTGGATGGGTACATACCAAGACCCCTCCCAGCCCCCCTGCCTTGGAACACAGGTCAATCCGTTGGTCCCGGTTGTGATTCGTTACGGGTCGTCATTAGCCCGAAAGTTTGACAACCAGTCTTACCAAGGGGTATCGTATTACAGAGTAACTGAGTTGTGGAGGTCAGATAGGCTGTCGCTCCATGTAAAATACTGATACCGTACCGTGTGGTGCCAGACGTAAAGAATAACACCACCCCATTTCTTCCCGTGGGTGTCGTAAAGTGCGACTAAGGGACTTACTAGAGAATGGGCAGCAGCGTTCTCTATGCATTTTACCACCATACTGCGATCGCCAACCCGCCTGCCAAGCGTGGCGATTATGGCAAAGCCCCCCAAATTGGGGGAGGCCTAAGTCCAGCAGTGGACGTCTTACGGCTGAAATGATGATTCATCTGCATCCGGATTGCCCAAGCAACGCCGTTTGTGTTTTAATACTCGTTCCCTAAAGGATTTGGCTTTATTTAATATTTAGCTGTACGGGCAGCTTCGCTCACGTGTCTGTTCTGAGTAAATGAAGGTTAGAAAATAATTTTCATTCATGATTTCCCCTGGTTCCGGACAGTTTAAATCGTTAAAATTCAAACACACCTTACTTAGTTGTTATTTCTTTTACTTCTTTGAGAACTTGATTGGCCGATTGAAGATGAAGAGAAAATGCCAAATACGCGGAGCAGAAAATACTGTAATCCCTTGAATTTTATTTAGTTTTTAGTTGTTATTGTAATTGTTATTGTGTTGTATTGTTGTTGTTGTTTTAAATAGTATTGGGTTACACGGGCGATTCCCATCGACTGAGAACCACACAGAACTCTGCTAAGTACCTGGGCCTATGTCCCTGCATAGGGAACAATATAGGCTGCTTATGATATTTTCGAATCGGCATCAGACTCGTTCTTATATGTACCTATAAAAGATATACATAGAGGCAAGTATAGATAGATACCTACTACAAGGGCCGATAGCCGTAGGCCGTAGTTATTTCGTTATAACATAATTAGTAGAATACTTTAGCGAAATATTCCTTGGCATATTCTGGTCATTATTGTAGGCAGTAACCGTATTATGTTGTCTGTTTGTTGAATGTTAATGTAGGCAGAGGAAATGCCAAGAGAATCGTTTATTATAAGGTAAATTGTTATTACCTACTTACCTACACTGCTTCATTCTATATGTTTTATTGGTTGCAAACGTAGGCATCCTCAGTATGAAGTTCGATTTCCGGGTCGGGCAAAGTGATGGTCGGTTTTCCATTAAAAAACTCTTAGTCTGCTACTGAGAATTTCGACCAGGTTTTTTACGGTGATAGACTCACACTCATTCACTTGGGGTTTAATCATATAATTGCCGAAATTACTTACGATCTTTAAAGAATACAGCAACCTTTTTTTACAGGGGAAGTCATCAAATGACGTCTCCCGCTCTGGGTGGAGCGGAAGGGCGTGTCAGACTTTTACTGATTAAAACCCACCCGTGTTCCGTCAGTTGCCTATATGCCAGGGCCACGGTAACTTTTTCGAACAAATCTGTCGACTCTGGCAAGAATACAGCACCCTAATTGCGTAACAAACTGTCAATCAGAATCTGTATCACTTTGAAGGATTTTGCTTTTTCATTGCTTCATATATTCGAAAAATTTGTTCGCTCAACAACGTAAATAGCGCAATGGATGTTGTTGAACTGTACAATATGAAAATCATTCCTACTGTCAGTGTGTTTCGTAATTACCACGCATGCGTGACGCTATGTATAACGTAAACACATATAGACTCATCATCTGCCTTACTTTTATTCCCAACTATGTTGGGGTCGGCTTCCAGTCTAACCGGGTGCAGCTGAGTACCAGTATTTTACATGGAGCGACTGCCTATCTGACCTCCACAACCCAGTTACTGGGTAATACGATAACCCCTTGGTAAGACTAGTTGTCAGACTTTCGGGCTTCCGACGACCTGTAACGACTGTCTAAAATCTACGAAAGACAGCCGGGACCAACGGCTTAACATGCTTTCCGACGCACGGAAGGGTCTTGGTATGTAAAGATGGTCACCCATCCACGAACCGACCGCGGCAAGCGTAGCTTAACCTGAACGATCGACCCGTGCGGCTGTTGTAACTTAGCGACAAAAGACTATAATATAAGTCTATATTTTTAACCGATGAAAAAAAACGGAGGAGGTTATCAATTCGATGCAATTTTTTTTTATGTATGACCACGCATAACTTTTTACGTAGGTAGTAGTCCGGTGGGATATTTTTTTTTTATTGGAAAGGGTATACTCCAAAGGTGGTCCCATATAAATATGGAAAACAAAATCGAACCCTAAGGGTCAGAAAACAGGGGATGATTGATTGTTCACTCACTGATTGTAATGTATAACCACGCATAACTTTATACAGAGTAATCCGATTTTGTTAATTATTTTTTCATTGGATAGGGTATACCTTGCCAACTATTATTGGTACAGTAAAGCCACAATAAATTATAAAATTAAAACTTTTAACAAAAAATTAAACCGCCGAAAAAACTGAAAAGCAAAAAATAATAAACCTTATAAAATTATACTCGGCGCTTTGAGTGATCTTTGTTCATTGATTTTTCAGCGCCGACTCAAAAGGAGGAGGGTTGATAAGAGGCTTTTTTCGCCCATCACAAACTCGAAAAAAAAAGTTTCGATTTTCAACTATTTATTAATGCACTTGTACAGTTGAAGATATATATTTTTTTAATTCAATAAGGTTTACGTGATAAATAATATAGTAAGTCATACCAATTATTGCCCAAAAAGAGAGTATTTCGTCTTTTTTGTATATTTTTGACGTTTTTTCAATCCTTAAATTAATATTTTTTAAAGAAGCGTTCTTTGAAACAAATTATTTTTGACTCACAATGAAACTACTGTTTATAAGCTTTTATGTGAGTACTATTTTATTTTGTTTCACTGTGCGCTTCTATACTAAAATAAAAACCGGCCAAGTGCGAGTCGTACTCGCGCACCGAGGGTTCCGTACAAACCTGTAGGTATCCTCGGTTTATGCATAAGGTTTATGTTTATGACATTAAATGTTATTTTTTTTAATTTTTATATTTGATTTGACTGAATTAAAGGTAAATTGCGGTTTACGATTTATGACGTATTAAAAAAAAACTACTTACTGGATCTCGTTCAAACCAATTTTCGGTGGAAGTTCATATGGTTATGTACATCATATATTTTTTTTAGTTTTATCATTCTCTTTTTTTAGAAGTTAGGGGGGGGGGGCACACATTTTACCACTTTGGAGGTGTCTCTCGCCCAAACTATTCAGTTTAGAAAAAAATGATATTAGAAACCTCAATACCATTTTTGAAGACCTATTCATAGATACCCCACACGTATGGGTTTGATGAAAAAAAAAATTGAGTTTCAGTTCTAAGTATTAGGAACCCCAAAATTTATTGTTATTTTTCTATTTTAGTATAAAAATCTTAATGCGGTTCACAGAATACATCTACGTACCAAGTTTCAACAACATAGCTCTTATAGTTTCGGAGAAAAATGGCTCTGACATACACGGACAGACAGACAGACATGACGAATCTATAAGGGTTCCGTTTTTTGCCATTTGGCAACGGAACCCTAAAAATATATTACGCGTGAGAGTAGAATAGACTGGATACGATTAAAACAAACGATGAACTAGAACAGAATATTATTCTGAATATCATTCGGACTTGTTCACTTCTTTGTTCATCCCTGTACTCCTCTCCGTATCGCACACTATTGAGAGATAATTACTCTGTTTCAACCGTCGTTTGTTTCAACCGTATACAGTGTACTCTATCAATTGTGTCACGATCGGAACGTGTTTTAACACGCTCAAAAAGTATTTGCGTAGCGTACATGTTGAATTTGTGTTCGGAAGCTGTAGTTGTGAATATTTATTGGGCTAATAATATAGGTATGCTAGTACACTACAAGATGCTACCGCTGAAGGGTGGTCCAGTAGCGATTCGAATGAAGAAAGTCAGAAGGAAGAATAAAAAACGTATTGCTAAAAGTATCTCAAGCTTTCTGATTATTGATTATTTCCCATATTTATAACTAGCTTTTGCCAGCGGCTTCGCCCGCGTGGAGGTCGGAAATTATCCCGCGGGAACATACTACCGGGATAAAAAGTATCCTATGTCCTTTCTCAGGCTCTAAACTATCTGTGTGCCAAATTTCATTTAAATCGGTTCAGTAGTTTTAGCAGGAAAGCGAGACAGACAGACAGACAGAGTTACTTTCGCATTTATAATATTAGTTTAGAAGTTTAGATAGTTTAGATTTAGATAGATATTGAGATAATAATAGTTAATAACCTTCTTTTATCTTTGTTTGACGCGCAACGCCATCTTACGCCTGGAATCGGCAACCGATCGTCGCATCGCGAATGAACTGCAGCCGCGGCGCGGCGTCGACCAATCACCGTGCGCGGACGACGGAGCGGCTCGCGGTTCTTCGCATCTGTTCACTCCGTTCTTTTTGGTTCTCTCGCTATATTCAACCGAAATTCAAGACACGAAACACAACGACTTCTTTCGCTACTAGAAACATTGTAAAAACGCTAATTCACTAGATTAAACAGTTTTCATATACAAAAACCGTAACTCATTGAAGTACCCGAGAGCAGCACCCACGAATCACAGGGGCAACAGCCTAAACATTTGGTCCTTCGAGCCGGATATTCGAGATCATTCGAGAAGAATCAGCCCTGAAGCGGAAACCCAAGCGTTCAAACTGCTCATAGAAGAAAAGGCGGAGTAAGCGTTCCATACCTGCGTTCAAGCAGCATCAGCCAGCAACGGTCAGGTGATCCTTCGCCCTTCCTTCCCTCTTACCCGTTTCGAGTTGTGTTAATATCGTTCTATACGTTTCTAGAAGTTCGAGCAGCGGTCTTGTGATAGTGAGTATAGCGACTTCGCGAGTTCTGCCACGCCTGACTTTCCGTGTTTGCACAACTGTAAGTACCTTTGCTTTCTTTAAGCCGCCAAAATGAGTGACGATGAGTGTAAATCCGATAGTTCTGAAGTTAATATTGCCGATCTTAAGAAACAAAGGGGTGTGATAAAAGGCAGATTAACACTTTTTGCTAATTTTATACATAAATTAGACAGTTCATGTTTAGATTCCGTAACGAAAACGCAAGTTCAATTACGAATTCAAGCGGCAACCATTTTCTTTTCTGACTTTAATAGTATTCAGTCCAAAATCGAAAATAATGTAGATGGAGAAGAATTATTAGTGCAATTAGAATATAGAGAAACGTTCGAGTGTCAATATTATACAATTCTATCAACTGCTAAATGCATGATTAACGATGAACAAAGTCAGTTGAACAATTCTTCGTGCACGGTAGGTAAGTCTATAAACGTTAAATTGCCGCAAATACAGCTACCCGCCTTTGACGGTTCATACGATAATTGGTTAGAGTTTAAAAATTCTTATGTGACTATGATCCATGATCGCCAAGATTTGGACTCCATACAGAAATTTCACTATTTGAAATCGGCACTCAGTGGCACTGCGTTAACTGTAATTAGTGCGTTGGAATTTACTGCCTATAATTATGGTCACGCGTGGGAGTTACTTGAAAATAGGTTCCAGAATAATCGTTTACTGGTACATAACCACGTTAAGTCCTTATTTACAGCGTCGTCAATTAACAAAGAGTCTTCAGCGCAAATCCGTAAATTAATTGATACCGTTTTACGTAATTTACGTGCACTTAATTCTTTGAAGGAACCCACTGACTCGTGGGACACATTAGTCATTTATTTAGTAGTTACGAAACTCGATCCGGCAACGGAGCGTGAATGGGAGAACTATAAAGGCACGTTAATTTCGGATTCACGTAAAGATTGTACTAGTTTAAAGTTAGACGACTTGCTTACGTTTCTAAGAAATAGGGCGGACATGTTAGACATGATAACATCAAGTAGCAGCAAGAGTAATAATTCACATTCTCAACACACTAAATATGACAAGTCGTCGAACGATAAAAGAAATTCCAATGTACAAAATACGCATAGTTACGTTGTAAATACGAATAAGGGAAAAGGTTCCTCGGGAAGTCATAATAAGCGTAGTATTAATGTTACATGCCCGTTATGTAATGGTAACCATTCTTTATACTCATGTGCAAGTTTTCTTAATATGTCCGTAAACGATAGGTCGAACATAGTTATATCGAAAAAACTTTGTTTTAATTGTATACGAACAGATAGTCATACAGTGAAGGATTGTGTTTTCGGCCCGTGTAAGTTGTGTCAACAGAAACACAATACGTTATTGCACACTAATAACGACGTTAGTGTAAATACAGCGCCACGATCAACCGTTAATAATAATACGTTGCCGCAGTCATCTGTTTCGCATTGCGTTAGCCAAACAGCTGATTGTAATATTATTGACTCGGGGCGCGGTGCGTTCACAACTAATGCGAAAGTGTTGCAACCTGTTTTATTGTCCACAGCGTTAATTGAAGTAGCCGACTTAGATAACAATTATCACACAGTGCGCGCGCTTCTCGACAATGGCAGTCAAAATTCGTTCATCACTGATGCTTTATGCAAACGTTTAAATATTCCTATTATACAGTCCACAATACGTGTCTGTGGTGTGGGTGAAGCACACACACAGTCAAGCCATACATGTAAAATTAAGATGCGTTCAAAACTCTATGAGTTTAATACTGATTTACATTGCCTCGTTTTACCCAGTATTACTTCTTATTTACCGTCTGTAAATGTTGATCGTAATACTATACGTATACCTAATCACGTTCAACTCGCTGATCCGTCGTTCAATGTACCGTCTAAAATTGACATATTAATAGGCGCGGATTTGTTTTGGTCATTATTAGACGGAAATAAAATTATAAGACTAGAGTCCGGACCATGCCTACAAAGTACTAGTTTGGGTTGGATAATATCCGGTCCAGTTAATAACAAACGGTTACAAAAATCAAATATTAATACGGTTCAGTGCAATTTTACTCAGACTGACTCATTGGACATCCAATTACGTAAGTTTTGGGAAATTGAAGAAATTAACGTGTCGCGTATGTTGTCTGAAGAGGAAAACTTATGTGAGAGTTTATTCATTGAGTCAACAACACGTGATAACGATGGTAGATTTCAAGTCAGAATGCCGTTCAAGTCTTCTCCCGACATTTTAGGAGATTCTTATACATCTGCAGAGAAACGTTTTTATGCGTTAGAACGAAAGTTGGAGCGTTTACCGCAATATAAAAAAATGTATTGTGATTTTTTAGATGAATATGAAAAATTAGGTCATATGACGTTGTTATCAGACATACAAACGTTACCTAAACCGTATTATGTTATGCCTCATCATGGTATTTACCGTGAAAATAGCTTAACAACTAAATTGCGCGTCGTCTTTGACGCGAGTGCGACCACCACGAGTAATAAATCATTGAATGACCTTCAGTACGTAGGCCCTGCGATTCAAAATGACATAATCTCAATATTGCTGCGCTTTAGACAATATCAATACGTTGCGTGCGCGGATGTTGAGAAAATGTACCGGCAGGTTCTCATCCAACATGACCAGCGTAATTTACAGCTCATTTTATGGCGAACAAATAGTGATAAGCCACTTCAGGTTTATAGGTTGAATACAGTTACGTACGGTACTACATCGGCGCCTTACTTGAGTATTCGGTGTTTAAAACAGCTGGCTCAGGAATGCGACGATGACGTCATCGCGCGCGTCATCAATGACGACTTTTACGTAGACGACTTGATAACGGGTCATGACGAATTAAATGTTTTACTAGATATTTGTAACAAAACATCGAAAATGTTACAGAGCGGTTGTTTTCCCTTACGAAAGTGGACGTTTAATCACGACGTAACACCGGAAGCTTGTCGGGACTTAAGTATAGGTGAACACTGTCAGTCTAAAACATTAGGTATAGGATGGTCTAATAAAAGTGATAAATTGTATTTTACTTCTAATTTAGAATCACAAAATAACAATATTGTCATTACAAAACGTTTAATTATGTCCGTAATTTCACAAATTTATGACCCTCTGGGTTTAGTATCACCCGCGATTACTACTGCTAAAATAATATTACAGAAATTATGGCTGAGTAAACTTGACTGGGACGACAAGGTTCCTAGTAACATCGCTACTGAGTGGCAACAATTTATGAGTAGTGTTAAGTACCTACCTGAAATAAGGGTTCCTCGTTGTGCTATAGTACACATGCAGTGCACGGAACTGCACATATTTACCGATGCATCACAGGTCGCGTACGGCGCGTGTGCATATATACGTTCTTATAACACAGATAACTCGGAGATAGCTGTTCGATTATTGTGTGCCAAGGGTAAAGTAGCACCTCTTAAAACTATTAGTATTCCACGCCTTGAACTGTGCGGTGCGTTAGTTGGAGCACAATTATATAAGAAAATAATAAATTCTCTTCGGTTAACTTTTAATAAAATATATTTTTGGACTGACTCCACAATTGTTCAAGGTTGGCTTAGGATGGCTCCACATCAATTAAAAACGTTTGTACAAAATAGGGTAGTACAGATAAATGAATTAACTAGTAATACTATTTGGCGTCACGTTAAGGGTAAAGATAACCCGGCTGATTTATTATCTAGAGGCGTTTATTTCGATTCGTTGAAAGAAGAAAATATTTGTCTTTGGTGGCACGGGCCGCGTTTTCTTTGTGAACGAAGTTCTAGTTGGTTAACTTGTACAAATTTGGAACCTGACCTACAATTACCGGACGTAAAACCTCAAACAATAAATCTATTAAGTACAGACTCGAATGTTGTTATTAACTTTGATAGGTTTTCGTGCTTTAATCGTCTTCAACGAACCGGTGCGTATGTTTTGCGTTTTGTGCATAATGCGCGCGTATCGCGCAGCGGGCAACCACGTAAAACCGGTTCATTGACAGTCGACGAGGTAAATAACTCATTACAAATGCTAGTACGCTTAGTTCAACAACAATCGTTTCATAATGAATATCGTAACCTTATACATAACTTACCTGTCAAAGAAAAATCTGGTAAACGTTTTAATAAAATATCAGGGTTAAATGTATTTTTAGATTCAAACAAAATAATTCGGGTAGGCGGCAGATTGCACAATTCACAATTTAGTTATGACAAAAAACATCCCATTGTATTATGTCACAAACATCGGTTTACACGACTTTTGTGTACGCACGAGCATAACAGGTTGCTTCATGCTGGGCCTCAACTTCTAGTGTCGAGTATGCGTGACACCTGGTGGGTGTTAGGAGCACGAAATTTAGCTAAGCAAGTAGTACATCGGTGCGTCACTTGCACACGTATTAAGGGGAAGACGCTAACTCCACTAATGGGTAACCTTCCGTCAGAACGCCTAGAACCCACTTATCCTTTTATGAAATGTGGTGTGGATTATGCTGGACCCATACTTATTTTAAACCGTAAAGGCAGAGGTTCACGTTTAATTAAGGCATACATTTGTCTATTTATCTGCTTCACTACCCGAGCCGTGCATTTAGAGTTGGTTAGTTCATTGTCTACACAGGACTATCTATTGGCACTCAAACGGTTTATATCGCGTCGCGGTAAACCTAATCAAATATTTTCCGATAACGGCAAGAATTTTGTTGGCGCTGAAAGAGAACTTTCAGCTATATTTCAAGATACTAAAGACGTTTTAGACTTTGCTAGTAGTCAAAATATTAAGTTTAATTTCATCCCGCCTTACGCTCCTCATTTTGGTGGTTTGTGGGAGGCGGGCGTTAAGTCGTGCAAATACCATTTAAGGCGTGTCGTAGGCAACGCTAAATTATCGTTTGAAGAGTTCAGCACGGTATTGACACAAATCGAAGCTGTCCTGAACTCCCGACCTATGTCACCTTTGTCCACTGATCCCAATGACTACCTCCCGCTTACACCAGCTCACTTCCTCATTGGCCGGCCGTTGACTGCACCAGCATGTGACGACCTCGATCTGGTGGCAACAACGCGTTTAAATCGCTACGAGCGACTGGAGCAGTTACGGCAACATTTCTGGGAGCGCTGGTCCAAGGAGTACGTCTCAGAGCTTCAACGTCGCACCAAGTGGATGGCCAACAAAGACGATATTGCCTCCAACAGTCTTGTACTAATAAAGGAAGATAATCTCCCACCGCTTAAGTGGAGAATGGGAAGAATAGTTCGACTGTTCACAGGGAAAGACGGAATATCACGTGTAGCCGAAATTCGCACTGCATCAGGCATCATACAAAGAGCATGCTCAAAGATATGCCCTCTTCCTGAAGACTCCAACTGAAGCATATTATCTCTGTTGGAAGATGGTTCTTCCAAGGCGGCCGGCATGTTTGACGCGCAACGCCATCTTACGCCTGGAATCGGCAACCGATCGTCGCATCGCGAATGAACTGCAGCCGCGGCGCGGCGTCGACCAATCACCGTGCGCGGACGACGGAGCGGCTCGCGGTTCTTCGCATCTGTTCACTCCGTTCTTTTTGGTTCTCTCGCTATATTCAACCGAAATTCAAGACACGAAACACAACGACTTCTTTCGCTACTAGAAACATTGTAAAAACGCTAATTCACTAGATTAAACAGTTTTCATATACAAAAACCGTAACTCATTGAAGTACCCGAGAGCAGCACCCACGAATCACAGGGGCAACAGCCTAAACAATCTTAATTTTGCATTTAGTGTTCTAATAACAGTTGTTTTTTTGTGCTAAAATGAATGACAATAACGTTTTATGTTAATAAATGTTCATAATAGATACATAAATATTTATTTTACTTATCCCATCAATTACAGTTTTTTTTTTTAAATAATTGTTTTTTATATTTGTCATTATGTATACTATTAAATAAAATTCAAATCACATCAAGTAGCTGATGGGCGAAAAATGCCTCTTATCAACCCTCCTCCTTTTAAGGTTTATTATTTTTTGCTTTTCAGTTTTTTTTTCATATTGCGTTTACACACTTAGTTGCGTGCAGCGTAATCTTGGAAAAAGTAGTGCTGAGTGGATTAAACTATGGTTTCTTTTAATAGTCACTTATGTAGAGCGCATTGTAAAGCAGATTTGTAGTAAGTAGAGTTGATACCTTAATCATTTACAAGTCACCGCTCCTACCTAATAACTAAGGTATTTGCCTCTTTACATACCAAGAGTCCACTGTGCCTCGGAAGGGAAGCCTTTCGTCCCGGTTGTCATACGCAGATCTTTCACAGTCGCTACGGGTCGTTAGAGGCCCGGAAGTCTGACAACCAGTTTTTAACAAGTGGTATCGTAAATTACCTGGTAACCGGGTGGTGGAAGTCATTTTTTTTTTCATCTATAAATATTGCGTTTATAACATAAAATGAGGCAGCCCCAGTAAGTTACCGAAGTACTTGTGTTGGGCTGTCTAGCTATTTCTCTTACAAATCTAACACAACAATGTTGGGACCGTTTACAATTCAAAATCCATGCTAATATTATAAATGGGAAACTGTGTGTGTGCCTGTTTGTCCGTCTTTCACGGTAAAACAGAGGGAGGAATTGACGTGATTTTTTAAGTGGAGATAGTTGAAGGGACGGAGTGACATAGGCTACTTTTTGTCTCTTTCTAACTCCCCACTTCCCTAAAATAATAAGCACGCGGGCTTCGATCAATAATAGCACTAGATAAAGGATCAGGAACAAAAATAAGGCGCTCAAGTGGCCACGTTTGCACACACTTACACATTTATATTTCTTACTACGAAATATAGAAAAACGTTTCATAATAATAACAACTTCAGATTATTATAATCCTTAACACTCAAACATAAAGCATAATTACGATTGCAAAATATTCATATTTAAGTCCTTTTGTCATCGGAGAAAGGTAAAGAGCAATAAATTTAAAATGTCCCTTAAAAATCAAAAGTCATTTTGATATAAGTACAAAATTATTTATTCTTAACTGAAACTTAAAGTCTAAGCAATAAGGTTAAAAACAATGTGTTGACAATTTCGTGCTTACTCTATTTTGGAACAAGACGTAGTTCTTGGTATTACATTTCAATGTTCAGAACACAGTACGTATGGAAAGACGTAGAGTTGCAGAATATAATTTTTAGGTGAAGGTACGTTTTGATGACGGCAAACATTTTTAATCGATTTAAAAAAGTAGTAGGACTAAAATAGTATAATAGTTATTTTATTTAATTAAGTGCTGGTTAAATCAATGTGATCCACCCGTATAAAAACTGGGTGCGTCTACTTTTATGTACCAGTATTTAGAAGTTAAATTTGTATTGAAGCAAATTATTTTTTCATTTAAATTAAAGTTCAAATATGAATTTTTATAAGGCTTGTATATTTCTTCTCCTCTTTCTTTCGCTACAATAGATACCCATTCTGTACAGCGAAATGGCTCGCTAGGAAATCTACAAACAAAAATAAAATATAAAATTACAATACTACTTCATGCATTCTCTGTTCCAGAACAGACAATGTTTGTAACAATAGTTGGTGCGTTGTCGCAAACATTGGTCAAACAATCATAATATGTATTTGCTAAATGATTTATATTTACTATTTGATTGTTTTTATTTTACGAAAAACACTTAAAGATTTAAACTTATGGAAAAAAAGATATTCCTTCCAAAAACTTGGTGCTACAGTGGTTATTTACACAATTTTTGAACGCGTGCTCCGGCATTTAGGACGTCTTATCGTTGGCTATCATTGGACCAAACTAATTTCAAATAAGAGCACAAAAATATTTGTGCTCTTATTTTTCGGGCCGTTTTTGAAGCGCTCATCGGGCATCTAGTACATTTTTGATCGAAGCACGCGGGCGAAGTCGCGGGTATACTCTAATAGAAACTAAAGTATAAATATTTTGATATAGGTGCATGCATGCGAGTGCGTGGCTGTGGGAGTGAGTGCGTGAGGTGGTGTGGGGGTGTAATTGTGTGTTTGTGGGAGGTAGGGATGTGTGTATGCGACGGTGCATGTATATATGGGGGTGCGTGTGTGCGTGTACGCTTGCGTTGAGTGTTTGTGTATTTTAGCCAGATCTGTCAAGAATTTCTTCCATAGCGTCATAAGTTAGGATTTGTTTGATTTGGAAGCCAACTGCAATACGTAATTTTGAGGTTAATTTTATTGTTTATGTAGGCCGACTGTGTTACATATTGACGTCTGGCAAAAACTAACAGGAATAGAAATGATTTTGACGACGTGAATAATGCGCTCTCAATGGCTACGGATTGGTTTACCACAAATAACCTAGTTCTTAATGCTAAGAAAACGAAATGTATAAAGTTCGCCTTACCGAATGTTAGGAATCTGGGACCCAATGTGGTTTTAGATAATGAGGTACTTGAAACTGTAAACTCAGCAGTTTTTCTGGGCATAACAGTAGACGCCAAACTTCAGTGGGGATCACATATATCAAGCCTAGCGGGAAGGCTCAGTTCGGCCGCCTACGCCGTAAGGAAAGTTAGACAGTACACGGACGTTGATACAGCTCGATTAGTCTATTTTAGTTATTTTCATAGCAAAATGTCTTACGGCATTCTGCTGTGGGGCAAAGCCACGGACATTCAAAATATATTTGTTCTTCAAAAACGAGCTGTTCGAGCGATTTACCAACTAGGTGCTAGAGTTTCTCTGAGAGATTTGTTTAAAGATATTGGTATTCTTACGGTGGCATCACAATTCATCTTCGCCAACATCTTATATATTAGGCGAAATATACACTTGTACACTAAAAATAGTGATTTTCATAATATTAATACTAGAAATAAGGACAAACTACGAGCTCCCTTTCACCGGCTTCAAGCCCAAAGTAAAATCCAACCTTTGTTCAAAGGTATACTATTCTATCAACGACTACTTTAAACGATAAGAATAGTTGGTCGCTGTGATTAACTCAAGACAATGTTTATGTTCTTTCAATCCAGAATTAGCTTTCCTACCGACCGTTTATATGGGTAGTTCATATAATTGTTATTTTTTATTTAACTGATTTTGTTAATTTATTTTAATTTTATTTTAATTTCATTTACTGTGGACATAATCTACTCATTACAATGATTTTAAATGAGTTGTATTGCAACATGTAGTTAGCTAGCGACCTCGTCAGCTGTTCATAATATTCTTGCCTGACCAACCGGCAGCAAGTTCGTCATGCTCCCTTAGATGTCACTGCTTGCGGTAGCGTCGGGGGTCGAGTTGCCTCCTTCCCTCAAATATGGCGAGGGGGGTAATGGCTGACCTTTGCGTTATGCTCGTGCACGGGTGCTGCTTGTGGTGGCTGGTCGTCTTGCTGACCATGGTTTCTGTTATTGTTACTAGTATTAACTGTTATTTTAATTTACTCCGGAGGTCCTAGTTTAACTATTGTAACTTCAACTTAGCTGTATTTATCAGTGTATGTATATGTACCATTTTGCATCGTTGAATGTGTAAGCGGGCACGCCCTTTATGCCTGGAGGCTTTGTTTGCGTTTTGAGTTCTGTTTGCGATTTTGTTTTATTATTTATTTCAGCTTGAGTTTAGTTTTCAATGTTTAGTTGGTGGTATATTGGCGTGTGCTAGCTGACATATGGTGAATAATGTATGTTTTGTTTTATAATATTGGTTGCTTACACAGTGTTGTATAGAATCAAGTTCTTCTAACTTAACAGACAGCTGTGCTGCTGGGGAGTTTGTTCCGCCACTTTTTCTTCCCAGCTACAGCACTAGGAAGTGTCGAAGGGCGGGCGTTTTGGGGGGACTGTCTTGTGTAACTTTGACGTTCAAAAAGTGCTGACTCTCAGCCTAGTTTGAATAAATGACTTTTGATTTTGATTTTTGACTGTTCGGATTCCTGGGGTCTGAGCTAGAATGTATTTAGGTCTTTTCTTTTGAGTAGTTGGATCAAAAGGGATGGCCTTATGTAAAGTCAAGGTCACATTCAAAATATGTAATTTTCGGACTGAAAGTAGACTGCTTTCGCTATAGAGATTGGTTTTGGAAACCTAAAATGTTTATAATACATCACCTTAATGAGTGCATAATGTACTGGCAATCACAATTTACACCACAGTTATTTCCACAAAAAAAGTACCCTTACTCTGAAATCGGGTCCAGGTTGAGACCTTTTGCTGGGACAAAAGCAGATGAAGTTGCTTTTTGAAGTATTTAGAGTTAACAGGTTATTTTTGAGCCAACTGGCAATTTCTGTTAGACCCAATTCAGCAGCAGTTTGTACCTCACACCAAGACACCCCTAAATAAACAACCGCAGTGTCATCTGCATAACAGAAAATAATGCCATCATTTCTTTGCAGATTGCATAAACAGTTTATGTAAATTAAAAACAGGGGTGTGCCTAACACACTTCCCTGCGGGACTCGTCATCTTCAGCGCTATCATATTATCAATTTTGAACTTTTGTTTTCTGTCCTTTAGGTGGCTTTCAAACAGAGAAAGTGCTGTACCTCTTATACCTATATTTTCAAGCCTGCGCAAAAGGATTGGAATTGAAACGGTGTCGAATGCGTTTTTTAACCCTATGTATAATTTCGGATGTCAGTGCCGTAACAGCATCTTGTGTTGAAAGACCTCGTCTAAATCCAAATTGTGAGGTCAAAATAATGTTATACTTTTCTAGGTAACTTACGTTTATTATTTTTCCATTTTTTTTTTAGATTGAGGGTAGCACAGATGTAGGTTGATAGTTGTTGACGTCACACAAGTCCCATCCCTTATGAACAGGAGTTACTACGAGCGTTTGAGGACACCAGGGAAAATTGCTGTTTTAAAACAGAGGTTAGCCAACTGCGTAATGGGTGGAACCACATAATACCTCCCTAGTTTAAGGAATTTGATAGGTATACCATCCCAACCAGGTGCGCTATCAGAGTTCAGACCCATGAGGACCCTGTTTACTTCTTGTGGATCGGTCTCGGATAAGAAGAAAGAGGATGTCCAGGGGTTTCGATTACAGCTAAACCTCAGCTGCAACCAGTTAGATTGGAAGCCGAACACAACATATGTAGTTGGAAAAAAGTAAAGCAGATATTGACTTGAAAGGTCAACAGCAACCTAATTGCGTGACACTATATCAATCACAATCTAAATCATTTTCAAGCGTCTAAAGTCCTGAGTGACTAACTGACTGACTGATGTATCAACGCACAGCCTAAACTACTGGTCCTAGAGACATGAAATTTGTAAGGTGTTTTCTTCGTAAAGAGTAGGTATCCACAAAGAAGGTGAAATGGGCGTTGAAATGGTGAATTCCGACATCCACGCGGGCAAAGCCGCTGATAGAAGCTAGTATATCTATATAGCCTTCCTCAAGGATTGAACTTCTTATTTAATTGGTCCCTCATTACTGAGGATCGTGGTTACTGGGAAATTGGCGGCAAATTGTCCGCTTGAAAGGGTTTAAGCGGACTCCGGTCTAAAGTTGCCATCACTACCTGCTGAAATTTGCTGGAGGAGTAGCTTCTTTTACCGTTGTGAATCTATCAGATACTGCCGTAAACGTGTTCTGAACGTGTGGATAGTGCCCAGAACCCTTAGTGGTGGTGGGATATTATTCCATGCAGCGTATTGGAAGCTGCTGTGCACATAGCTTGGGCGCGCAATCCCGTCTACGAGCCATCCAACTAAGCTTGTCATACAAATTCGTTTTCTTAGACTTAACGACTTAGACTTAGAGTCGGCACGCTAAGTATAACTTTCTTCTCGACTTCATCTTGAGAATAAAGTGTTTGTTAAGAAAGGGGGTATTGTTATCGTTACTCGACTTATTACTATTGTGAAGCCAAGTTACAATATTGTAGTAGTGAGATTTTTAAAGCCAGGTTAGTGTTACTTCGACAGCTGAGTGTCTTCTGGGGATGAAAAATAAAATAACATTTCTTTGTACAAAAATAGTTTATTGTGATATGACTACCTTAGCGGTTTTGAGAATCATTATACCTACCCCCGAGTAATAACACTACAGAAAATTATAAAAAAGGCAAAAACATACAATTTCACTAACATGTTATTTCTTTTACTTCCTAACTTCCCTATTGACCTTCCCGTAGATCTCGGGAAAGGCTTCCTTGCAGTGAGGCAGAGTGTCCCTCACCCTGTCATACAGAGTGTGGTCGAACATGTGTCGGAACTCGTCGCGGGTCGTGTACGTGTCTGCGTATAACATCTGAAAGCCGCCATGTTGGGCGACGAAGGACTCGATGCATCGAGTTGATTGTTTCTGTGGACAAAAGTTTTGTTAAGATTTGATTTGGGGAGTTTTCTTTCGGAGTCCGGGCCTTTGGGGCTCCGTATCCCGATAGTAAAAGAAGAGAGAACAAGTTTATTTTATTTTGTACATCAAGAAAAAGAAGTTAAGCAGCAGCCGTTAGCGGCAGCTTAAATACAAATGCCAGAGTAGCCCGCGAACCTGCCAGGGTCGCGGATTTGTTCAAAAGAGTTACCGTGGCCCTGGCACAGGCAACTGAAGAAACACGGGTGGGTTTTAGTTCGTAAAAGTCTGACACGAGAGCGCAAGAAGTCATTTGATGACTTCTTTTTTTTTTTTGGATGGGAAATTATCAAATGACTTCTCCCGCTCTGGGCGGAGCGGGAGGGCATGTCAGACTTTTACTGATTATAACCCACCCGTGTTCCTTCAGTTGCCCATGTGCCAGGGTCACGGTATCTCTTTCGAACAATCACGCGACCCCGGCCGATGGGCGGCGAGCTACCCATTGCTCGCCACCCGCAAGCTCACGCCTACGGTGGCCGGGAGTCCGCTATGGACTCCCGACGCCCGGGGCGTCTCTTCCTGCGGCGGCTAGGGACGTGGGGGCGCAGTAACTGCCACTCCCTCACGCGCCCCGCCTCATTACTGCTTCGCAGAAGGAGGTGACGGCTTCCCATGCCCTCTCGCTCCGTACCATGGGTCGCACCAGGGCCGGACGCGAGAGGTCGCCGCCGCCGATCGCCTCCACGAGGACACGGCGGTGCTCCGCCCAGGCAGGGCACACCTCCACCGTATGCTCCACCGTGTCCTCTAGACGATTTTGATGACTTCTCACCCAAGAAAAAGGTAACCCGCGAAATTCAATTTTTTTACGTGTTTTTTCAATTCGCAGGTCAGTTTTGGATAGAATGTTGATTAAAATATGATTCCCGTCCGTAACAAATATGGTTTTTGCAGAAATCATCAATACAACCATAACCCAACTGTACACTGACCTACCAATTATATTCATGAAGGTCTCCAGTAGACGAACCCTCAGTGATAGAGTTTTTTCTGAGCAAAACGTTACAAAGCTTTGGTGCCTTTCAGATCGACTAAATCTTTTCATCGGGATTGCCGCTGAATGACCGTTGCCTGCCAGAGTCGCGAGATTCGTTCGACAGAGTTACCGTGGCCCTGGCATATGGGCAACTGAAGGAAAACGGGTAAGTTTTAGTCAGTAAAAGTCTGACACGCCCTTCAGCTCCACCCTAGAGCAGGAGATGTCATTTGATGATTTCCCACACAAAAAAAGTCTTCCTTCAGCTGTTTTGCATACCTAGAAGTGACAAAAACTTACAGTTTCATATCCTTTAGCTTTAGGCACGCCATAGACGCCGATGTCCACAAACATCTGCCAGTCGGCTTGAGTCTTGATTTTCAGCTGTCCGGGGTGGTTGAACACCTTGAATGGACACAGCCAAATTGGGTACACCTGAGGAAAACAACAAAAAATTAATTCGGCGATTATCGAAGAACAGAGTAACTTCTGCTTTCTGTTTTTGCCGTTTGTCAGACCATCTGGTTGAGCACCTTAAGTGACCCAAATTGACTTATTAATACTTATTTTTGTTATACCTAAGTATTAGGTCATTTCTCTAGCAATAATTAATTCGTTTCAAATGGTTTCGATATGTTAGTATCTGTGGCTAATTTGGTTCGCGCGCCTTCGGATCGCGTTTTGATTCGCTGAACCTGGCGACGCTAGCGCCATGGTTTTGGCCACGTCTCCCGAGCGCCGACTAATGAGAACCCCTCAGTCTTCTTTGTTCGAGAGTCACAGTCGGTGCCTTCTCCTGTAATTTTGAGGAAAAGTGGGTTTTTCACCGTGATGGACGGCTAAAGTTTGAAGAGACTCGTTATAAATACCCAACAGTCAATCAACAACACAACCAATCAACACAATCACACAACCACAATCTGTTTCTTGAAAGTGCTTCACGGTGTGAGCTGCTGACAGTTGCTGGCGAAGCATTCCTGAGCTGGTCTGCAGGTTAGTGAGCCAATAGTTTTCAGTGCTGACGTCGAAACCATTTATCATTCTTCAGCTCACAGGGTGGGTTTCATTGGAATCAATATAATTACTATCAAACCATAATTTATCATAATTGAGATTCCCGCATGTGGTCGGCTATTTACACGCCGCCACACCACCATCAATTGCGGAAATAGGCAGTGCAAAATCCACAGTACCTATCATCTCCAAGACATTTCAGCGTGAACAATTTATTTAGGAGATCATTTAGTTCTGGATTCAATGCCCAGGTAGGGCAAAACGTGTTATTGGATTTTCCTATCTGGAAATTCTCATTAGCAACCCGGAGTCTGGAGCTGTGCCCAGTTGATGGCAATAGACGCACCCTCTATTACATTATGGGTCTTAAAGATAATTGGCAAAATGTGGGTGTACTAAGATGCACCTCTGCCCAACCAATCCTTCTGGGAAACGGGCGTGAGTTATATATATTTTTGGTAATAGATACAGGAAAAAAGGGGGTTACCAGTTACAGTTACAAGTATAAAGTTCAAGAGTATCTCTTCTACTTGATCTAGTTAAATGATAAATTTAGATGATTGCCACCTCCATCTCCTTATGGAACACGTCGATGCTCTTCTCTAGGTGTTCAACAGGCACAAGCATGTCCTGGATGACGTGCGCCTTGTCATACAGCTTGGTCACAGCTTCTGGTTGGGTCAGCTTGAGTAGGGATACTTCTGGAGGCATCAGCCAGCCTAGGAGGTAGCGGAAGATTGGGTGGTTGCCGAACGGGATAATGTCCTGGAATTGAAAAAAAATATATTAAATTTATATTGACAGGGCACATTGCTCGCAGAACAGATGGCCGATGGGGTCGGAAGGTTCTGAAGTGGCGACCGCGTACTGGAAGACGTAGCGTTGGAAGGCCTCCCACAAGATGGACCGATGACCTGGTGAAGGCCGTAGGAATGCGTTGGATGCGAGAGGCACAGAACAGGTCGAGGTGGCGGTGCTTGGGGGAGGCCTATGTCCAGCAGTGGACGTCTTTCGGCTGAAATGATGATGATGATGATATGTTACCTATCAAATTATTTATTAATCACCAATAAAGATTAAGGCCTTGGCCTTGGCTTTGGCAGCACTGGATAGAGAGACGTGGAAAGAGCCGGGCCGGGCCGGGCCGTCCGTCACCCAGCAATCCAACATATACTAATAAAAAAAAAATTAAAAAAACCCTTCCACAAATATTATCATCTCCCTAGCCTTTTTCCCAACTATGTTGGGGTCGTGTTCCAGTCTAACCGGATGCAGCTGAGCACCAGTATTGTACATGGAGCGACTGCCTATCTGACCTCAACAACCCAGTTACTGGGTAATACGATACTACATGGTAAGACTGGAGATAACTTTCACAAATACAGAACTGTTGGGTTTGACTTCTCTGATTAAAAAAAGCCTTTGTAGCTTACCTGTAACTCCCAGAAGAAGCTCCTGGTGTGTCTGTGGTAGTAGTGCCTTAGTGGTATGTACTCGACGGCTGTGCGGTTGTTGGTCAAGTGACGCTCCACCTGTGTGAAGAACCACTTTGCGTACCACTTGCCGATGGGGTTGAACTGAAAAGGTAATATGACATTATACTGTAGGTATACCGTGTGGTGTCGGACGTAAAGAATAACACCACCCCATTTCTTCCCGTGGGTGTCGTAAAAGGCGACTAAGGGACTTACTAGAAAATGGACAGCAGCGTTCTCTTTGCATTTTACCACCATACTGCGATCGCCAACCCGCCTGCCAAGCGTGGCGATTATGGCAAAGCCCCCCAAATTGGGGGAGGCCTAAGTCCAGCAGTGGACGTCTTACGGCTGAATTGATGATTGATGACTGTAAGTACCTACTTAAATTATAAATACAGAATGGAGCCAACTTGCACTGAGTTCCCGTTTAGGATCATGGCGCACACCCACTCAAACGAAGAGAAAACGGGTTCGGTTGTAGAATTAACTTCCGCCTGTCATAAGGGACTGCCCTACTATTGCTGTATTTAAAAGAAGAGTGAAATTAAATTAAATTAAATTAAATTAAATTATTTATTGGTCCAATGTTACAATTGTTACCTAGAACACTATCTCTCCACTTTGTCATAATTGCTCATGAATGTTTTCATTTTTATTACATTATTAGTATATATCGATACCGGAAATTTCAAGTGTCGTAAAGGACAAAACACGAGTTTTCAGTAGAGCCAAAAAACGAAAAAAATATTTGTTTTTTTCTAATATCTTTTTCAAATAAAGGACTATATTCATGATGTGAAAAGAAACCCTCACTATTTTTTCGAGTTCTATCCATAAAAATGAACAAAATAAACCAAACATAATTATTGACGAAAATGAGAGTCCTTTACAGCCCAAAAAAAATTAACTGAAGTACTTTACAGCCACGAAAAATTGGTTATGATAAAGTCAGATGTGTCGTAAAGGACTAATCATGATCATCAAGGGGTAGTACAAGTCATTTAAACCAGAGGCTAAGGGGGTAAAAGGAACAAAAATCCTAAAGTTCTAAATAGAAATACCTACAATAGGTAGTAAAACCAAGTGAAATAAAAGTATTTTTATTATTTTTTTATTTATTATTCAAATATTTAGTAAAAAAGTAAAAAAATATTATTCTAATAGGAAATCAACATTAAAAAAAAAATGTTTTGCGCTATTACGTTATTACGTTTTATTTATAATTGTGTTGTCATGCAAGATTTTGTTACCAATTTGGACATTTTCCTGTTTTTGGCAAACACCAGTTGTTTTTAACAACCTCAAATGATATTTGAAGTTTTTGTGAATATAGTTGATTTGTCAGAAAATGAAAAGAACGAATTGAAACAATTCTGTCAGACTTATATGTGCTTGTTGAGGAACAAATGGATCTCATGTAATCGCACGAGACGTACATTCATAAAAAAAGTATGAGACATGGCTGCAAGAGGACATGAAATGGCCTGAGGTCGTGAGGGAAAAGATAACCCCTTCTGTAGTGTTAGTAGAACAGCACCCATGTTCCAGTTCTGACTTCGCTATAAATGAGGGTACATCAACATGACATTGACTGGCCTGTTAGTCTATTGGTTAGTGACCCTGACTGCTAAGACTGAGGTCGTGGGTGCGATTCCCACCCAGGACAAATGTTTGTGTGATGAGCACAATCATTTGTTCTGTGTCTGGGTGTAATTTATCTACAATATGTATGTATTTAGAAATATATCAGTATGTTTATCAGTTGTCTGGTTACCATAGTACAGGCTCTGCCTAGTTTGGGATCAGATAACGTTGTGTTGATTGTCGTAAGATATTATTATTAACATCCTGTGGACCGGAAACGTGCAGTGTTGGAATATTAACATCAGTTGTGAGTTCCAGAAAACCATTTGTGAAGCTAAGCCCGCTAAAGAAGAGTGGAAGAGCTCCTACCGTACCGCAATGAAAGTCTTGCTCATGCAACTGGTTTAAAAGCACAAATAAGAAAGTAGCAGATATTATTAAACTAGTCTCGGAGCATCCCGAAGAAGCTACAAATATGAAGGAATTGTTAAAGGTATAGAAAACTATGCCCATATATTCTGCTGATAAAGCTTTAGGTATTTTGACTTCATTGAAGCTTTCTAAGTGGCAGTATATAACATTAAGACCTTGTGCAAAAGAAGAAGGAATACCACTGTATCCTTCTTACACAGCTGTCCTTGAAGCGATGAAGACCTGCTATCCGCCAAAAGATGCCTCAGAAGTCACGGAAGAGAGGTTAAAGTAAAACTCCAAGCTATTTTGAACAAAACTATGGCTAGACTTGGAAAATTCCTACGTGTAGAATCTGGATGGCAAAGAATTTATACTTATATGCAAATGGGGTTCTGATGGTGCTTAGGGAAAAGTTTGTATAAGCAAACTATGGCAGAGGATGACGATTCTAGCATTTTTATGTGTTCGTTTTTGCCTCTGCAGCCTTCTATTATGGGAAGCCATTATGGGAAGAACTCCTGCGGAAATGAATAAGTTAGAGGTCTTTTTGTGTTTGGGAAATCATCAAATGACGTCTCCCGCTCTGGGCGGATCGGAAGGGCGTGTCATTATAACTCAGCCATAGTCACGGTGATTAACAAATGAGGTACTTATTAACATCAGTTTTCAGTCACTTATTAATCACCGTGATTATGACTGATTATGAAATTTTGTAAAAAAAAAGTATTTGATCAATAACGTATTTAATTATTCTCATCAAAAAAGTCATTAGTTGGCTATTCACTAACGATAGTACAAGTAAATCGATGGTCAACTTCGTTTGACCATGTCAAAGATTTGAATAATCACCTATCGAAAATTCAAAAATTTGGTACGCGCGAAGCGGCACGGAAAGGTATATGAATTTGATGTCACCTTGATCGCCGTGTATGGTACAATACCTCGTGTGAGCACCAGCCCTTCAGTTCAATTCAGTTTCAAATAAATTAACTTTGTTTTCTACCATACAAAAAAAAACTGGAGTTACTATTACGTGGAGTAACTAACCTTTTATAAAGGTATGTATACCAGACACATAGATTTTTTTTTCTGATTTTGAGTTTCTTTGAGAATGGTGCTCGTCAGACCTCTGTACGCCGTCGGTAATAAGAACGAAACGAAAACTTTAATTGTGTTTTTGTTAAAATTAAGGTTGTAAAGGGCAATAAATAAAACAAACGTCCTTTACGCCCTAATTACGTAAGTTAAAACAAAGCATAGATTTGGTCGTAAGGGTTTCGATTATCAAATAACATGTTTACGACCTTTTGATTTGTAATAATAATTATTGTTTATAACGTCGTATAAAAAGTTTAATGCAAAAATGAGGATTACGACCTCTTAAATAAGTAAAACATGACTTTACGCTCCCCTATTGAAAATTATTTTTGCGATACATCCTAAATAGTAAAAAATATCACGCTAGAGCTGTTGGAAAGCCAGGTCGTAAGGGGCTTTTTTTTAAAGATAGATTTTTTTTAAATATACCAATCGATAGAGCTTGCGACGCTGATTCCAAATATATATATAACTCATTTTCGGCAAAATGTCCTTTACGACAATTGAAATTTCCGGTATCGATATATTTAGTGATATTTATTTTAGAAGTATTTATGTATATTTGTATGTATGTATGTATATTTTTATTTTGTATGTTTATATTTAACCGGTCAACTACCGTAATTACAGACACAATTAAAAAACGATTGTTTTCATACCAAATGTGGTATCTCAGGGACATAGAGGTTAAATTATAGTATTATTTTTCTTCTACTATTACACACGTTGTCTACATCTCTTTGTATATTCTCTCCTATTGCAGATATGCGGGAAGAGATTTCAATAGAAATAAGCATTACCTTTGTACATATTTTATTGTTCCTGTCTATTTATATGTGTGCATAAATGGTTAAATAAATAAATAAGAGAGCAGGCCTCTATACCAGCAGTGGGAACATTATAGACTGATTAATGCTAATGGGGCAGTGGTACTGACCGCAACTAGGGTTGCCAGGCGTCCGGATAAAGCCGGACACAGTCAGGCTTTTTAGTTGCATGTCCGGCTAAATTAGATGGTGTACGGCCTGTCCGGCTTTTGTTAGGCTTTTTAAAAAATGATCTTTTTTTTTTCACCCCACCTCGTATCGCTAGCGCAAGTGAGCGAACTAGCACGTTCCATGGAATTGGGAAGTGAAATTTATGTGGTGTGTTGGAGAAGTTATCAAAATTATTTCAGTATAAATAACTTTACCCGATTTGGCGGAATTTTTGAGAAAAAAAAGAAAAACTAAAAACCAAAAAACTCGTATAAATCTGGATCTAACAAAGTTGCGAGGTTCATTTATGGACTAAAATACTCGGCATAAGATACGCCATGAATGTACCTAACATCATTATTTCTTATCATGCTTAGTTTAAGCGTAATTAATTTTTTTCTAACTATCCGGATGGAAAAATTACGATTTTAAAAAAACTATAACTCAAAAACTAGACTTGGTAGCTCAGTCGGGATACGAAATCTTGCATTTAAATGATTATTTCTGTCAGCTTTTTCAATAAAAATGGGATGTCCGAAAATCGGGCTTCTTAAAACACTGTGTTATGTTTAGTTCTGTTTTAAGACTAAACAATTAAAGATGTCCGGCCTTTTTACCCAAATGTCCGGCTTTTCGGTTTTATGACCTGGCAACCCTAACCGCAACTTATGTATCGTCCCCTGACAGACGCTTAACTTTGTGTAAATTATTTCATCACCACTGCTCACAAAACGGCAAAGGCAAAAACCTAAGAAGTAACCGGCATATCCTAGAGCCAAAAACATGTGACTTCTACTAACCCGGACTGGGCCCGCGTGGGATTACGGCGCACTCCTTCTCACCGACAGGAGGCCTGCCATTATAGCAAATCATATAATTTTAAAAGATATTGCTAATATAATGCATATGTTCGAAAAAAAATTTAGCTCTACAACGAAATCAACGCAATGAATATTCTTGAACAGTCAACATAAAAGCGATTTCTACTGATAGTGGGTTGCGCAGTATACCACATTGTTATTTTTAAGTCAATAGCGTACCGGTATTAAACTTTTTTTGAAAAATATTTTATAGGGAGATGCTTTCACACAATTTTCGGACGATACAGCTAGAACGAGAGAGCATACCAAGCAGTTATCCTACCTTCCCATCATCTCCAATCGTATCAACCATATCTCCAGTCATGAGGACTCCTGACTCCTTGGTGTACAGCAGAGCTTCGATGAACTGGTGCGGCTTGTCCTTGAGAGACTCCTGAATGAAGTGGTTCGATAGCTCTGATAGTTTGTTGTGAGGGTGGTATTCAAGACGGATGTATCTGATAAGGAAGAGAGGAGAATAATATTAAAATATTGGAACGAAGTTCCTTATGGCGCGTTGCGAAAGGGGGCTAGACGGAATTAAGAGAAAAAGTTGTAATGACACTTTTTAACCGACTAAAAAAAAAGAAGGAGGTTTCGAATTCGACTGTATATAATATTTTGTTTTGGAACGTAGTTTTTGGAACGAAGAGAGAGAGAGAGATAATATTTTTGTTGAGTGTAGGTATACTTACAGGTTTTTTGTACATAATAAACAATAAAAAAAAACAAAAATGAATCCTGGAAAGGAACTTCGTTCCATCCGGGTGTCCCTTGACACCTCTCAAGTTTCATTTCTGCTATTTGGTTCAAAAAACCGCCAAGTTCGAGTCGGGCTAGCACGCGAAGTGTTCAGTACCACCATACAATATTTAACAGAACATTTATGAAGTCAAGTTTATTTTATTTCTATTGTTTTTCACAGCAGCCATATAGTTCCACACATTCTACAAATTTCAACTGTCTACCAATTACAGTTTAAAAGATATATCCCTGTGACACACGGACGGCTAGCGGAACGCTGATAATGATGGTCCTGTTAGCACCCTTTAGGTACGGAACCCTAAAACAAACTATAGGGTACTTCCCAATGACCTAGAACCATGAAGTTTGGCATGAAAAAATGCGAAAAAGGTTTTTTGGAGTTGATAAAAAAAAATTGTTAACGATAACATATGCGGTGTGAAAATTGAGCGTGACGTATATAGATGTATGACACAACGTAAATAAATAAATATATTAAGTTTGTTTTTGGGATACATTTATTCCAACTACGGAACCCTTCATTGTGCGTGGCCCGATACGCACTTGGCCGGTATTTCCCTTTATGACCCGTAAGATTTATAGGCGATTACGGTCACGTGCGCTGACTGAGTTAAATTATAATAGCATGTTTGAGACCGAGCTACTTCAGAAAATTCAAGGTCGCCGGAATGTGGTTACCGAAGCAAAGGTTAGGGTCAAGACCAAAACTTACATAGTTAAGAAAAAGCGGCAATAATAATAGGAAGCGTGTTTTAGTTTTTTTTACACGCTTTGTATTAGCTTCACTTGTATGTTTGTATGTTTGTTTGTAACCAACTCCTTATAGCGCGATTTTGACCCACTTTAAACGACCAGATTTCATTTAACTTACTCTGTAGACTTATCGAGGACCGATGACAATACTATAATTTCATAAATTTGTGCCATTATCCTTGCCAGGGTTACCAGGACAGCAAAAAAATTGTCTTCGAAAACTACGCTAACATACGTCTCAAAATTCGAAACTCCCTAAACGCTTTTTTTCCATTATTTTCTACAAAAAGTAGTTTTGTTTTTCTATGGAAGCGTGTTTTTTAGTTTTTTTTTTTTAACTATTATTTATTTTAATTTTTTAGGGTGTTTCGAATTTTGTGCCGTATGTCAGCGTAGTTTCCGAAGACATTTTTTGCTCTCCTGGTAACCCTGACAAGGATAATGGCACAAAATGAAATTGTTGTATTTTCATCGATCCGCGATAAGTCTACTTTAAATGAAATCTGACCATTTGAAGTGGGTCAAAATCGAGTCCCAAGGAGTCGTTTACAAACATACAATGGAAGCTAATACGAAAGCGTATTAAAATAGCTTTAAATTATCGATTTTCTCTTCAATATTATATGAGAGCGGCCAACCTTCTTATACAAAGGGTCGCACGTGATTATGGCGTTATAACAAATTTTCTTCTAAATAATTAGAATATCAGGCGTCTTGTGGTTTGATTCTGTTTGTTAATAGACAGAAATACTTTTTGTGAAACAAATTTAAGACTTCTAAAACTAAAATACAGATATACTAAAATAAATAACTAACCATACAAATAAATACAAAAACAAAGGACACTTAGGCGTCGAAGTACTTGTCCGCATCACTGTCATCTGGAAACGTGCCCAGAAGACTGGCAGCATTGCCACGTTGAATGGCAATGCTAATTCTTTGGCCAAAGAATGACCCAGCCCTCTGGTCACGTGACTTCTAAAAATCAGGTTTTTACACAAATTTTATCTGAAATTTAACAGTTTCTAATGAACTCATACATCGATGCCGCCTTTATTTAAACATTCGTGGAAATCGCGAGGCGAATGGCATAGTTAAAGTTGAGATAATTACTTTTTAGCAGGAACAACTTTTATGACCGCCGATGTTAGGAACCCGAGCGTACCGTAAGACCACGGAACCGCGTAGAACAGGTCCGGGTTCTCATCCTGGAAATGCAAAAAAATATACTATAGTCGTTATTATTTTTACTGTTTTCCATTTTGGCGCGGAGTTTGAATTATATCTTTTATTTAGCTTGTGCTGTTTTTAGTTAGGTATATCTAATGTGTATTGCGAATTTCATAATGGACAAAAACATCAAACAAAGAGTTTGTCTTAAATTTTGCATCGCCAATGGAATTTCGTCAAGTCAAATTCACTGATAATGTTAGAGAAGGCTTATGGGGAATCGACTTTATCAAAAACACATGCCTATGAGTGTTACAAAGTGTTCAAAAGCGGTCGAGATGTGATAGACGATTTGCCTCGCTCTGGTAGGCCATTAACATCTGCAACTGAAGTTAACATCGCAAAATTGAATGAAATAAGTGACTGAAAATCCTCATTCAAGTTTGAGAGAGATAGCCGCCGCGACCTTTCGGTGTCTGACGAGTAAGTCCGTACCGTTTTAAAAAATCACTTGAGTATGAAATGTGTTGCCGCTCGGCTAGTCCCAAATGACCTGAATTTTCTCCTAAAACTCAATAGCATAAGAGTCGCTAAGGACATGCTAGAACGAGTCAAATCCGACCCAATATTCATGAAACACATTGTTACTGGTGATGAGACGTGGGTTTACGAATTTAACATGCAAACTACTCAACAAGTTTCGGAGAGGCGCCTTCGAACTGAACCGAAACCAAAAAGTCATGTTGACTGTTTTCTTTGACTATCGCGGTGTTGTGCACTCGAAATTCTTGCCGGAAGGTCAACCGGTAATTATTTGAGCGTTATGCGGTGTTTAAGAGAGGAACTTAGACTAGAAAGGCTAGATTTGTGGAAAGAAAATTCTTAGATTTTGCACCACGATAATGCGCACAAGCACAAGGCCATCATTTGAATTAAATTTTGACCAAAAACGCAACAAATACCATCGAGCAACCACCTTATTCACGAGGTATGGCTCCAGCCGACTTCTTTCTTTTTCCTAAACTCAAATTACCTTTTCGTGTCACCCGTTTTCATTCGGTAGAAGAAAAAGGAGAATTCGCGGCGAGAACTGAACTCGATTCCGGAAAAAGCATTTAACAATATTTTGATGATTGGATTATTCGTTGGCGTGAGTATATCGTTTCTGAAGCATTCTTTGAAGGTGATAAAATAAATTTAAATGAATAACTAACATTTTGTGAATTATTCATCTTTTTCCAGGACTTTCTTGACAGAGTTTTAATCCTTTAGATCTATACATGCGTGTCATGTATATGTGTTTACACTTTGTGGACCCCCTCCCATGTACCTTGCTGCAAGTAACAACAGATCCATCAGCTAACACCAGCTCGTATTGCAGACAGAAGTGCTGGAACAGGCCGTAGATGTGGGAAGAAGACTCCACGCCGGTGCCCATGACGAGCCCGCCAACTGTCAGCTGGTCCAGCTCGGGCACTACTGCTAGTGCCAGGCCTAGAGGCTCTAGGGTGCGGGAGAGCTGGCCCATTGTGACGAGGGGCTCGCAGCGAACTGTCTAGAAAAAACAAGAATATCTCAATATTGACTTCAGCGTGTTATTATCATCAATGCAGCCGTAAGACGTCCACTGCTGGACATAGGCCTCCCCCAATTTGGTGGTGTTGCAGTAATCGCTACGCTTGGCAGGCGGGTTGGCGATCGCAGTATGGTGTTAAAATGCATAGAGAACGCTGCTGCCCGTTTTCTCGTGAGTGTCTTAGTCGCCTTTTACAACACCCACGAGAAGAAATGGGGTGATGCTATTCTTTACGTGCGGCACCACACGGGCTACTGACTTCAGCGTGTTTTTTGTTTATTGCTGAATAGTCCTGAACTAAACCGTGATCACGGCCGCTGGAAAACGATGTATGAGGTCTTTAATGGAACGAACATCACCAGAAGATACTTGTGGAATTAATGAAGTATTCGATTGAACCTGAAATTATACCTATTTTGCATTCCTAAAAATATTAATGAACCCTCTAATGTGAAGACAAATCTTGCCAGCGTTATCGTGTTACTCAGTGGAGGTAAGATAAGTACCTAATCGATCCATGTAAAATGTTGATATTCAGCTGCATCCGGTTAGACTGGAAGCCAACCCCAACATAGTTGGCTAGTCTAAGCAGAACTCTAAATACCATGCCATATAAGATCGAGTGTAATCAAAAGCAATGAATGCTGTTCTTTGTGAAGGTCAAGTAATTTCTGTTTTAGTGTCCTAAAAATATTATTATCCAAGTAACTGCGACCAGTTTGGAAGAACATATTAAAATATACAAGCATTCATTTTTGCATGTCAGTCCATGATGGGTCCCATATAAAGAAACCCATAATATTAAATACTATTAAATGTAACACACGAGTAGGTAGTAGCGTCTCAAGAGAGTCCCGCTCTATCCCTTGTGGCGACTTTATGTTCCGTTTGAGTTGAGTTGTACTTATTGATATAAGCTTATAATACTGCTAGTGATTCTAGTGACCGTCAAACCGAATAAATTAGTCGCGATTTTTAGAAAAAAATAAAAAGCGCAGCTAGATAGACAGTGGTGCCGATTCTGTTGTACACGAACTAAACTAACTAAACTATCTCTAAAATTCCTTACTTTTGGCTATGAGAATTGTAACGCTATTCTGCAAGGAAAAATCTCTAAATTTAAAAATTATTTTGACACGACTAAAATCGAATTTGACAATCGCGACTCAGCATGGTATTTTTTTTTCTTTTGGTTTCGCAACGTTGTACTTGTGTGTGCATTGCGTAGAATGAATTTTTTGAGAGACGAAGGCGCGTGCTGGGGCGGCAGCCTCAACGTGTTTTATATGGAATTTTTCACTTTTGTTTGAAAAATATAAAAAAAATATTACCCACGTGTTGAGATTTAAATGTGCCGGGGTATAACTACTAAGGGGGCCGAAAATTTCATTATTTTTGCGATAGGACACGCCATTTTCAAGATATAAGCAAAAAGAAAATAAAAAATACAGAACTGTTTTTGCACGTGAAGGCGAGGCGTTGTTGAGAATTTTAGTTCATACACCACTAGTTTTATTCCACACCTTTTTAATCGCGATTAAAAAATAGTCAGATTTAGTTAAAATAAATTATTATAGTCAAAATTTTTGGTGAAAAGCGGCAAACTCAGAATAGCAAAATTGACATTTTCACTAAACTAATAACTCAGTGCAATCTTAGTGCTGTCAAACTAAAATATAGTTAAGTTGTGTCACTTTAATCTATTTCAGAATAGGAAATCGTCGTTTGACAGGATTAAACCAAATTTTAGTGATTTTTAGTTTAGTTTAGAGAATTTTGTGACAACAGAATCGGCACCAATATCACAAATAGCAATGTTTATTATAATTTATGTACAGAAATAGATTAACCAGATAATCCACAGATTTGAAGCCAACGATAAGGATACGTTTTTAATACGACTAAAAACGCAACAAGTTTTTCTGGTTAATAAAATGCACATAGCCAATACAAGCCAAGTTCAAAGTAAAAGGAACTGGCGACGCAGCAGCCGCGAGCCGTGATCCACTATTGTCCCCTTAATAACTCAAAATATATAATGGTCGACACTTGGTTTATGACATTTGATTAGTTTATTAAAACCCATTAGTTTAACTAGAAGAAAAAGGCAAGATGTTGCGTTTTTTTTAGAATGTATTTTTCTCTGATATAAATTTCTGGATTTTATGCAGACCTTGGCACCCATTTAGATCTAAATTCTTCCGTCGGCGCAGTCAACCACAAGTTCTAAATACTGAACTTGACTCCCATTTGCACATTTATATTTTTAATGAGATTATGTTATTATTTCGTTTATTTCTTTATCTACATATTAGTTACATTTTTAAATATTTTTTAGAAAAATAAATTTACAACAAAAAACATTTAAAAATATAAAAAATAGTGGACCTCCGGTATCGGGAGCAGGGTCCAAGCTACCGATGGTTAGGGCTCCAGAGACAGGAACCTCCTCACGATGCGAGCCGTGTCAAGGAGTACTGCCTTCTGGATCAGGCTCTTGATCCAACCGCCTAACGATAGCCTCGACAGGTGTTGGTCGAGGGTATCGGCCATCAGCCCATTGGCTGATACGACAATCGGCACAATGACAGCCGAGTCAACATTCCACATGTCAACAACTTCGTGTGCTAAGTCGAGATATTTAATATGTTTCTCTTTCTCAGCTTTCACGAGGTTGCCGTCATGCGGAATGGTAACATCGACTATCATTGTGCGGCGCGCTAACCGGTCTATCACCACTAGTTTTCTTTATTCCGTGATCACCACTATATCAGGCTTATTGGCGACAATAGTCCTGTCAGTAATGATAGACCGATCCCAGTACAACGTGACATGGTCATTTCCGAGAACTGGGTCGGGCACATACTTGTAATACGGTACCTCAGAATCCACTAGTTTGTATTGCAAAGCAAGTTGCTGGTGAATAATCCTGGCTACTTGGTTATGCCTGTGCAAGTATTCGCCGTTAACCAGACGAGAACAACCAGAGATAATATGTCTGATGGACTCACCCGGATGGTGACATGCCCGACACACGTCAACCGAACCGTCATTCATAATATGTCTCCGGTAGTTATTCGTCAAGATAACTTCGTTCATAATTGCACAGATGAAACCTTCTGTTTCCCCGAATAGGTTACCAAAACGTAGCCAGGATACGGACGCTAAGAAATCTACACTGTGCTCATGAGAGCCCGGTAGAAGCGCCCGTGAAGCTCCTTGTTTCGCCATACTTCCTTGCGGTCATCGGTAGTAAGTACTATAGGTTTGCGCCAGTTCTCTTTAGCCATGGAGAGCGGGGTGAGCCCCTTGTCCACTGCGATCACATCACGGTGCATACCCACATCGGCTTTAAAAAAATACTCCCTGAGACTGCACACCTCGCGGTTGTGTAGGGTCTTTGCATTTAAAAAGCCTCGACCCCCGCACTTCCGCGGGATGTACAGTCTCATCACCGATGATCGTGGGTGATGCATCCGGTTTGCGGTCAGCATTGTATGGACCCTCCTATCCAGGGCATCGAGTTCTGTCTGAGTCCATTTGAGCATGCCGAAAGAGTACATCAACACCGGCATGACCCAACCGTTGAAGGCGCCGTTGAAGGTCCGCCTGAGAGAAGACTAATCAATACCTTCTTCAGGCGACCAAAGAAGCGCTCCTTCAACGATTGCTTCATGTCAGCATCGTTGATGCCTAACACTTCCGACATACCCAAATACTTATAGCTTTCGGATGAGAAAAGGGATCTGAGGTGTATGGAATCCGAAAGTTGGATTCCCTCGGATTCCATAACCTCATCTCGCTTTACATGCATGACTGCACATTTGTCCACACCAAACTCCATCCTGATGGCGCTACTAAAAGTTTCAGTTACCTTCAGTAGCTCCATCAGTTGTGCTCAAGAGTTTTAGGTCATCCATGTAGAGGAGGTGATATATAACCTGACCACCTCTCCTCAGCCGATAGCCTAAACCTGAATTCTCCAGCAGTGTGCTTAGAGGATTTATTTATTTATTTATTTATTTATTTATTTTATTTATTTAACCATTTATGCACACATATAAATAGACAAATAGAAAGGAACAGAAAAATATGTACAAAGGTAATGCTTATTTCTATTGAAATCTCTTCCAGCATACCTGCAATAGGAGACAATATACAAAGAGATGTAGACAACGTGTGTAATAGTAGAAGAAAAATAATACTATAATTTAAATATAAACCTACAAAATAAAAATATACATACATAAATACTTCTAAAATAAATATCACTAAATATATATACTAATAATGTAATAAAAATGGAAACATTCATGAGCAATTATGACAAAGTGGAGAGATAGTGTTCTTTCACTCTTCTTTTAAATACAGCAATAGTAGGGCAGTCCCTTATGCCAGGCGGAAGTGCATTCCACAACCGAACCGCATGCACGGTGAAGGAGTAGGAGTAGAAGTCGGTTGAGTGGGGAGGGGACTTGAGGAGATTTCTAAGATGCGACCTGCAAGGTGCATCAAAAGGACGGGCGTAGGAGAAGCGTTCCCGCAAATAGGATGGGGTCTTAGGGTTGTGGAGAATGTTAAATAGCAGACACAATATCCGAGAGTTCCTGCGAAGTCGAATAGGGAGCCACTTGAGAACCTTGCGAAAGTTAGAAACGTGATCATATTTCTTAAGATTAAAAACAAAACGAATGCAGATATTTTGCAAACGCTCAAGTTTATTTAACAGCTCCAGGATTCAGGGCTAAGCAAAACCAAAGTGGACTCAAACTCTCGCCCGGAAATATTCCCCGCTTTATCCATACAGGCTCATCATTTCGCTGGATCTGCGGACATCTCGGATAGAGAAGGACTGTCCTCCATTGCCCCATGCAAGACTCTAAGAAGGTGCGTAGAGTTGTATCAACTTTGTACAACTCCACCACCCTCCTGAGCCATGAATGTGGCACCGACTCGTAGGCCTTCTTATAGTCTATCCAGCATGTCGACAGATCCTTGCGGGATCGTCGAACCTGTTGGCTTATGGCCATGTCGATAAGGAGTAGCTCCTTAGTACCACGGGACCCGTTCCTACATCCATTTTGAGACGCAGACATAATGGAATTATTATCAATATGCGAACTAATTTTCGCTCTCAAAATGGATGTAAGAAGTTTATAAACCGTCAACAAACATGTGATCGGTCTATAATTCTTATGTAGGTTCCGCGGTACTACCTGACTTATAGAGAAGGTGGGTAACGCCTGTTGTTAGAAACTGCGGTAGCGATCCAGACTCTAAGGATGACTGGAAATGATGTGGAGATTATGTTTATTATTATAAGTCAAATACAAGTCTAACTGCTCCGTATGAAGTGTTTACCTTCACAAATATAAATGGTGTAGGTAAATAGTCTCCTAACCTAGCCATATTCTGATCATATTTAATCAAATCTCGTTATCATTCTGCGTTGTTTTATTCACAATCCCAAATGATTTGAATTGACTTAGATAAAATGTTTTGTATTTTTATTGGTTCGTTTACAGTAAATAGAGTTATGGGCATAAATTCACATTCATTGTAATACAGATTTTCATCGGTTCTGATTTATAATGCAGTGTTTTTATACCTAAATATTTTATTTATATAGATAGCAACAACTACGTGCAAAATTCAGAGGTAAATAAGTAGATTTTGGGTCGGAAAACTTCTTAGAAATTAACTTCACATTAGCACATCCATATACCTACGTTGTTCGCACATGTATAGGCGGCTTATTTGGCGATATGCAAGAAATTGCTCACCCGAAACGGATAAACCGACACTTTTAAATAAAATATTTTAATTTCTGTAGCCACTTTGACGAAGATAATTTATTTATGGAGGAATCAACAGCTCTAGAGTAACAACAGCCCAACAGTATTTGAATTTCATGATTCGATAAGTCAGACTCTGATCATACCGATTCCAGCCTCGTTATTATTCGGTGTTGTTTTATTCACTTCACAATCCCAGAGTTGAAATGTTTTATATATTTTATTGCTTCGATCCCAGTACACAAAGTTATGGGCATAATTTGACATTCGTTTTGTGTTGCAGATTTTATCTGGCTCTGATTTAATCCAGTTTTTACACTTACTTTGTTTCACCATTTTGCCTATGAAGAAGCCGATAACGTTGAAATAGATTAATAAATAAATAGGTATATTTGGCCTTCAGATCTGATGTGGAGGATGGGTTTTGCCAAGATTATAGGTTCTGCTTAGTTCCAGAGTTCCAACTATAACATATTAAGCTGCGTAGATTGTTATTTCAGTAGCTCTTAAATATTTCAACTATTAATTGAAACCACTTTGTACGTTTAACAATATATTAACTTCAATTTATAAAATAAAGACAGAATGACTAGGAAAATATTGAATACATGAAACGTCTGCCTCTTACAGCAGTCTACCCAAAAGTCCCTTAAATTGTTTCCATTTTAACCAGTCAATTACCGTAATTACAGACACAATTAAAAAACCATTGTGTCGATACCAAATGTGGTATCTCAGGGACTTAGAGGTTAAGACTCGGGTAGCGTATAAAAGGCAACAGGATCTTTCAAGGTCTTCAGATTATAAGTATTGAATATACTTATTCTGGATTTTTCTGAACTAAGTTTTGGCTTAGCCTAGAATGCACTATGTTCACTCAGTACTTTTTATTTTTATTAACCACCGACGCAAAAAGAGGAGTGTTATAAGTTTGCCCGCTATGTGTGTCTGTCTATGGCACTGTAGCTCCTTTTAGGTGCGGTTTTTTATTTAAAAGTTGGCTTTGTAGCGGTGATTCTTAGACATGTTTTTATCAAAATCGGTTCAGCCGTTTCGACACGACGATCCTTTAATCAAAATATTGCCTACAACTTCTTATTAAACAAACTTAAAGAGCCAATACATAACCTAAACATAACATCACGCCTTGTTTCCCCGAAGGGTTGGGCAGAGGTGTACCTATAATACACCCACATTCACCGGTTATGTTTAAGTCCCATGTAATAGGGGGCGAGCCTATTGCCATCAACCGGGCACAAATCCAATCTCCGGGCTGCTACTGAGAAATTTCAGATGGGAAAACCCAATACGTTTATTTTTTTACTTTTTAGGAATTGTTTTGGTTGTTTTTTTTTTTAAATTTAACTTTACTCGTGTTGCTACTAGTTGTGAATAATCATTAAACAAAGAAGAACCTACAGGTGTACTTACCATATTATCCATGTCAACTTCCAACACATCGACGAGGTTGACCTTGATGTTGGTGAAGGTCTTCTTGTAGATGCCCTGGCGGAAGGACATGGCCTGCCACGCGGGGCGAGCGGTGCACAGGCGGGTGCTCCGGTCACCTGATAGCCAGGCTTTCACCTGAAAGTGAGAATCGATGGAGTGTAAAGGCCAGCACACACTGGCGGACGAAGGGGGACAGAATCGAGGAGGATTTGCTCACACTGATGATTTGAGATGCTGCGGCATGCCGGCTGCATCGGGCGGTAACCCTCGGAATATCATGGGAGAATTCGAAGTGCAATGAGGACTCGGGCGCATACCGTCACATGCCTTCACATTCTGTCACATGCCTTCGCATCCCGACGCATGCCATCGCATCCCAACGCATGTCAGCAACCGGTGCCTCATACTGTCACGTATTGCCGCATATAATCACACTTCGCCGCGGTATCTCCCAACGTACTCTTCAATGCCATAAAGAGACTGACTACGGAACATCAAAGACGATTTGATATTTGTCCCTTTGATATTGGAATCTATATCTTGTTGCCATTACCATGTATCTGACGTACGAATTTACGTTGGTAAATTTAAAATACCCTACCTCGCCGGCCACCAATATGCACTGGCATTTATAGAGTGGGGAGTAAGGCTGAGCCTACAGTAGGTAGCGATTTGCGATGCGACTGGAAGAGCGATACGAAATAAACATGGTATGGCTATATTATATGCGAAAATCCGGCGTATATTCGGCGATGAAGAGAGAATAAATAAATGAATTGATTGATTGATGACGTGATGACTACAGTACACATGCTACACAGTGAATTAGCAATCATCCATCGCGGTTTACTTTACGCATAATTTAGCCACACGCATATTTAGTAGCAGTATTGAACCAATCGTGCAAGTGAGAAATTTCCCAATAAATTCGCTTCAATTTCGCTGTTATGTTGATGTAGCTGATGCCGTGATCAAAGATCGCTAATAACATTTGATGTACGGTGTAGCCATATACGTGAGCATTCATTTATTTGTTTTAACCGCTCATGTGTCTCAGGTCGCGTCGCGGTCTAATGTAGCCTCAGCCTAAAGGTAGGTAAAACAATATGGTCAAATATGAGGATCCAAACTGAATAAAGCTGAAAAAGTCACACGGACTCTTGAATGGCAATCTCGGTGTATGAATTAGGTTCACACAGTGATCTTACATGATATGCCTGATGCATGATATATCTGCGTTCATGTGACCTTTTCAAATTAGTATACCTAATTAAAATTAATTCACGTTATTATAATAAAAATAATACACATTTTTACAACAAAGGTAACACAGCCAAATAATTTTCCTTTGTATTGCAAAGCAGTAATTTTTTATTTAAAAAATAAGGAGTCAAATGGTTTCATCTGAAGAATTTGGAGGTGATTTGGTGTTATTGTTTAATTATTATGTGATACCTAGGTACCGATTGAAAAATTATGGCTAAACTAAATTACGTAAGATATCATGTAGATTACCATCGATATCCGTGTAGATTACTAACATTTTATTTTTTTCAGATGTAATTTCTCCGAAAATGCCGACGAATAGTTGCTTCATCTACAAGCTTTTTTCGAAAAAACAATCTTGAAGCATCTCTAAGATCCTGCACTTTGCGTTTACGGTATTTTGTTAAGTTTTTTTTTTATGGACAATTTGCACTCAACCTGACCAACATAGCCAAGCAATAAAAACTCCTAACTCGTTTTTCTTTCATGTCATATTCCATCGCATAAGAATGACAATCAATTAATTGTGTGTATTGACGTTATTAATTACTCATCACCATGTGCCATGAAAACCCACCTGCTTCTGAACATCCTTAACTTTCCTATCATGCATCTTCGGCGCACTGTTCAGCTTGAAGACCACATAGTTCCTGAAGGTAGACCACACCTTCCACAGCGCAGAAATGGGCAGCAAAGCCACCATCACGACTATCCATCGGTGCTCCACCAAGACGTATTCCGCAAACGACTCCGTTTCTACCAACGTCATGTTGAGTGTTTGAGAAGACCCTGGAGAAAACAATTTTTTTCTTTGAGTAGCGCAAGATATTAATTTACATTGATCCAGTGCAACACCCTAATTGCATAACACACTCATCATCATTATAATTTCAGCCAAAAGACGTCCACAGCTGGACATAACACTTTCCCAATTTTCAGGGATTTTCCATAATTGCCTCGCTTGGCAGGCGGGTTGGCGATTGCAGTGAGGTGGTAAAATACATAGAGAACGCCATCCCCGAGTAAGTACCTTAGTAGCAAACCCCCCAAATTGGGAGAGCCCTATGTCCAACAGTGGATGTATTTCGGCTGAAATGATGATGATATGTTCAAGGCTCCCACATACAGGCGCGACGCGTGTTTTACAAAACAATTTATATGAAAACTTTATGGAAATTGATCTACTAGAGTTGCGTCGCGCCGCCGGTCTGCGGGAGCCCTAACGCTGCTGTTACAAGAGCCATGATTGCTAGGCGCCTTTACTGTGCGATTAGATACAATACAACCAGAAAAAAGAGAGGTAATCGCGTAATACACTATCCGTAGGAATCGCTTTCATTTTAACAGTTCCACAACATTCACGTTATTCACGTCATGCAGACAAAATTTTCGAACATATTGAAGCAATGCATTAGAATTAATCTTGAAAATTATTTAGATTCTGACTGACAGTCCGTTGCAGATCAATGTACCTACGTATTCTGTCCTGTCATTTTTCATATTAGAAAATCCACAATTAATCGACCCAGCCAAGCCCAGGTAATTCATTGCCTACTTGATAAGAGATTAAATTAGCAGATTTAGTCGAAAATAAAATTAAGTAGTAGCACAAAAACGCCAAATTAAAATTTTAAACATACAGACATAGATCGTATTAACAAAATTACACCAGTTTCGGTTTTCCTAAAACCAGAGTCAGACGCAATGTGTATGATTTAAATGCCTTAATTATACTAGGTTAGCCTACGGCTACGCCCGAGATGATCATGTTTTTTTCAACATCTTTCTTAAACAGGATAAGTTTTGGGCACGCTACAATTGCGGCGGTAAGTCCCCTCTTTGAGGAGTGGATAAAGAGGCGCCACGGCGTCCTCACCTTCCGCCTGACGCAGGTTCTCATCGGGCATGTGTGCTTCGGTGGGTTCCTGTTCAGGATAAAGCGGGAGGATACGCCCGGGTTTTTCCATTGTGCGGATCGTCTAGAGGACACGGTGGAGCATAAGGTGAAAGTGTGCCCTGCCTGGGCGGAGCACCGCCGGGTCCTCGTGGAGGCGATCGGCGGCGGCGACCTCTCGCGTCCGGCCCTGATGCGAGCCATGGTACGGAGCGAGAGGGTATGGGAAGCCGTCACCTCCTTCTGCGAAGCAGTAATGCTCGTGAAGGAGGAGGCGGGGCGCGTGAGGGAGTGGCAGTCTCTGCGCCCTTACGTCCCTAGCCGCCGCAGGAGGAGACGCCCTGGGCGTCGGGAGTCCATAGCGGACTCCCGGCCACCGTAGGCGCCAGCTTGCGGGCGGCGAGCAATGGGTAGCTCGCCGCCTGGTAAGGACCAAGCTCGGGTCGACGACGGCGCGTAGTGTTTCACGCGCGCCTCAAAGATGTCAGCAAAACTGAAGGGGTCTGATGGGACCGATGCCTGCCAGGGTCGCGAGATTGTTCGAAAGAGATACCGTGACCCTGGCACATGGGCAACTGAAGGAACACAGGTGGGTTTTAGTCAGTAAAAGTCTGACATGCCCACCCTCCCGCTCCGCCCAGAGCGGGAGAAGTGATTTGATAATTTCCCATCCAAAAAAAAGAACAGTATAAGTTTTTAACCAGTGCGCTAATTTGAAACTTAATTAAACTTAAACGAGTTATAATAGGTAACCATGCAATTTTTATTTTGAATATCTCAGTACAAAAAAAATAAGTTATCGTTAACGAAAGATGTTTATTTTGAAACTGGTTTTTATGGCAACTAGCGCGCGGCGCCGCGCCGGCGCGCGGCGTGGCGGCGAAGATGAACGACCGAGCGTAGCTACAAGTACCTACCACTTGTTCGATCGGTCAACATTCTAAGAAGTTCGATTCGAAGAACCTACGCCAGCGCGCGGTTACTGACCTATTCCTATTGTCGATATCATATTATGCAATATGTAGGGTGTCCACAGTTTACTGATCTAAGGTCGGATAAAAATTAAGAAAAATATTGAGAAAATTGTTGAAATGAGTTGTTGAACCACCAAAAAAAAGTTTGCGCTCTGGTTAAAAATATCCTGTATATCTTCAACGTCTTCAACAGTGATCATCATATTTCAATCAAGTTTATTAAGTAATATATCATTTTAATAAATTTAAATAGATATTCCTCATGATGATCACTGATCAGGATCACACATGATCCTGCCGGAGTCGCGTGATTGTTCGAAAGAGATACCGTGACCCTGGCACATGAGCAACGGAAGGAACACGGGTGGGTTTTAGTCAGTAAAAGTTTGACATGCCCTCCCGCTCCGCCCAGAGCGGGAGAAGTCATTTGATGATTTCCCATCCAAAAAAAAAAACACATGATCCGTCGGTAAAAAAATGAAGAATATGAGTAAGGGAAGTCGGGGTTTAAATTGCGGGGGGTAAGTTGTTCCGGCAAAAATAACTTGTTTACGAAAAGAGGTAGGAGTAAATGTGAAATACAAAACTGAACATTGTTCCATCACGCTGCTTCGGCAGCCATTTTAGTGACGCTGTACAGACTACACTTTCACATTTTTAATGGCATTATAGCTGATTTCTATCTTGTATTATTAGTACTGAGATAAATTTAAAAATTGAATTTGCGGCTAAAAGTCCAGCTGGTTTGGGGTTGTGCCGACAAAAACATACACAAAATGATGCATTTTTTTTATAAAATGAAAAATGTGTTCAGTATAAGAATAGAAACAACAGAAAAACGGAAAGGAGCAAGAACTTAGTTGACCTGCGGCAGCAGGTGGCTGATGCTGTCATCAAAGATAGATCAGAGGTAGAAAGCTCAAAACGGTAGGTAACTCGGGATCAAGAAATAGTCACTTGAAACAGTAATACTATGTTCATTTTTTGAATAGACACATGAACATTTGGCATAGAATGTAAATCCATTTTCGATTACTGCATCACTTAATAACAGCTACCGGAACATCTTGTCATCTATTGTGTCTCCTGCCAGGGTCGCGAGATTTGTTCGAAAGAGATACCGTGGCCCTAGCATATGGGAAACTGAAGGAATACGGGTGGGTTTTAGTCAGTAAAAGTTTGACACGCCCTTACGCTCTACTCAGAGCGGGAGACGTAAATTAAAGACATCCCACCAAAAAAAAACTATTGTTTCTCATGGATGGAACAACCAAACCATGACGTGGGTTGTCCCTAGATAAGCCTTATCCATCAGATCTTCTTTACATAATATAAAAAACTTTTTTACAAAAAAAAAACAACCGACTTCCTTAAAAACACTACAAAGTGAAAAATAACTTTAATTTCGGAAGTCGGTGTCTTAGGATTTGTATTTAAGATTTCTGCCACCGACTTCCGAAATTAAAGTTATTTTTCACTTTGTAGTGTTTTTAAGGAAGTCGGTTGTTTTTTTTGTAAAAAAGTTTTTATTTTTTAATTTTTAGTTATGGTATCTACCCCGCACTAATTCCAAACAAACAATGCATATTTACAAGGGCGGATCCAGGGGGTGGGTCATGGGGGTCATGACCCCCCCCTGGGCTGGGTCCACCGTGGACCATTATTTAAAATTGTTAAACATAGGTAATGGTTTTAAGTAAGGATGTATTTTTTGTCACAATACCACGATTTTATGTAAATACCTTCAATGGTGCCGATTCTGTTGTTACAAAATTCTCTAAACTAAACTAAAAATCACTAAAATTTGGTTTATTCCTGTCAAACGACGACTTCCTATTCTAAAATAGACTAAAGTGACACAACTTAACTATATTTTAGTTTTACAGCACTAAGATTGCACTGAGTTATTAGTTTAGTGAAAATGACAATTTTGCTATTCTGAGTTTGCCGGTTTTCACCAAAAATGTTGACTATAATAATTTATTTTAACTAAGTTTTAATCGCGATTAAAAAGGTGTGGAATAAAACTAGCGGTCATGAACTAAAATTCAAACTAACACCTCACCTTCACGTGCAAAAACAGGACTGTATTTTTTCCTTTTCTTTTGCTTAAATCTCGAAAATGGCGTTTCCTATCGCAAAAATAATGACATTTTCGACCCCCTTTATTAAACCCCTATACATATAAATCTCAACACGTGGGTAATATTTTTTTTATATTTTTCAAACAAAAAGTGAAAAATTCCATATAAAACACGTCCAGGCTGCCCCCTTCCGCGCGCCTTCATCTCTCAAAAAATTCATTGCGTAGCGCACACAAGTACTACGTTGCGAAGCCAAAAGAAAAAAAATACCACGTTGATTCGCGATTGTCAAATTCAATTTTAGTCGTGTCAAAATAATTTTTAAATTTAGAGATTTTTTCTTGCAGAATAGCGTTACAATTCTCATAGCCAAAAGTAAGGAATTTTAGAGGTAGTTTAGTTAGTTTAGTTCGTGTACAACAGAATCGGCACCAATATTTCATCAATTTTATTATAAATTCATATTTTGTATAAAAACGCATTATTCTGGAACGAACGCATCGAAAAGAACAGTGACGAACTCCCAAACAAAGGGAATTGTCCAAACTTGGCCATTTTTAAACACGCTGCTATACAAAAATGAAATTACATTTTTGTATAGCAGCTTTTCGATCAATAATTTTAATTCTATTTTAGTAAATATCTGATGCTAATAACTTTGTATGAATAAGCACTGTAAAAAATCTTTTTTTTTTGGTATTTTTTATGATGACTTCAGTGTTGCCAAAAAACTGCATAAACAATAAATTCAAATCGATTTAAAGTGGCAATCTCTCCACTGTATTTAACGCAGGTTTCATTTAATCATATAATTAAAAAATACAATATTATACGATATAAATAATTAAAGAGTTAAAAATGATGAATTGAAGAGTGCATTATACCTGAAGAACTTATAAAACAATAATCGATTACATATGTATCGATAGAATTATCTTTTTTTTTAATATTTGGCAACACAGTGTTTTAAAAACGTTGTGTTAATTGTCAAAATGACGAGTGCAAAAAAAAAACAAAGTGAATGATAACTTCATTCACTTTTTTTTTTGCATCGTGAGTGCTGTTTTGTAAGTTTTATTGCGATTACTTTGGCTGTTTCTAAATGGATTCTCTGATGACCCCGGCACTTTCATGGACCAAGGTTCAGCCTGATGAACTTGGCACATCTAAAGGAAGGTTTTTTATAAGCATAAACAATTTTAATAAAATGTTAAAAATTATCTAAATATAAATTTTGATATAAAAACTAGGTTTATATTGGAATTCTTACTGATAAGAACTATTAAATCAATCATATATTATTAGCTGAACTGTTTGTTTATAAGTGGACAAAGTCCCATAGAAGTTGGTCAATGCCCTTTTAGTTGCCGTTTCTACCCGTTTTTGCCAGACTATACATACATTAACAAAATACCTACTTTTCACTTTTATGTAATATAAAAATTAAATTTATTATATTTCAATTAAATTTTAAAACGGCCTACCGCCAGGTAGTGTCTTGGCACCGCTCCTCTTTAATATTTAAACGAACGACCAACCATCGAGCCCAAATACGTTCCACTTCCTCTATGCAGACGATCTTGCCCTCACCTCTCAGGCCAACACCTTTGAAAACGCCGAGGTTCACTTCTCAGAAGCTGTTAGTGACTTAACGTCATACTACCACGCAAACTCTCTGAAACCAAATCCGAGCAAAACGCAGTCTTGCGTATTGCATCTTCGCAACAGAGAAACGGGTCGCAAACTTAACAGAGTTTGGGGTGGGGTGCCCATTGAGCACAGCAACTCCCCAAAATATCTTGGCGTTACTCTGGATAGGTCTTTAACATTCAGCAAAAACTGCAAGAACATCAAGCAGAACTCTCGCAACAATCTCCTACAGCGACTTGTCAGAGTGCGGTGCTTTGCCTGACGTTTTGCAGACTACTGGGCTGGCGTTATCTTTTTCTGCAGGTGAATTCACCTGCGCTGTGTGGAGTCGTTCAGCCCATGCAAAGTTAGTGTATACAGCTCTGAATGAAACGTGCCGGAACATTACCGGGTGCCTCAAACCGACCCCGGTGCAAATTCTAAATCCATTGCCTGGAATAGCACCACCAAAAATCCGCAGAGCAGTGGCAAGCTCAACTGAAAGAGCCAAGATGGTTTCTGACACACGACACCCTATGCACGACAAAATCCTCGTGTCACAAAGACTGAAAAGCCACAACAGCTTTCTGAAGTGTGTTCTCCCGCTTACTGGCGAACAGTCTAAGGAAAGACTAGACCTGTGGCAACAAGGCGAACATCTCGCAACTGGACACGAATTGCCTTGGCTTTCATGGAAGTCTTTAAATAGACTCCGGACTCAGGTAGGCCGCAGTAAAGAAAACCTGTACAGGTGGAGATTTATAGATGACTCAGCCTTGGAGTGTAAATGTGGTGCTGTCCCACAAACGATGAGGCACTTGATATCTTGTCCAGCATGTCCTGTTGTTTGCACGCCACAGGAGTTGATGGACGCTACTGAAAATGCTAAGCTCGTAGCAGTCGTAGCCAAATTCTGGGCTAACTCTATTTAGATTGCTATCGATACGCCAAGAAGAAGAAGAAGAAAATTAAATTATAACTTCTTGTGACTTGACCACGACTATGTGACCCCCCCCTGGCACTAAAGCTGGATCCGCCCTTGCATATTTATGCGATAGCGGAAATGGCGATTGATTTGCTGTCATTTTTTAAAGAGTTCGGGTGTCTGTCTCCGGAACTCATCATCAGATCTATATGAAATTTATATGGGACCATTTCGGAATAAACCCCTTTCGAACAAAAAAAGAATTTTGCAAATCCGTTTATAAATGACGGAGTTATGGCCGAACATACATAAAAAAAAAAAATATAAACATCCGAATTGATAACCTCCTCCTTTTTGAAGTCGGTAAAAACAAAGTAGCTTCCAGCGTCTGTTTGCTTAGATCTCCAACAGATTTTAATGCGGTTTCCAACAATAGACAGAGTGATTCTTGCTTTTTCTTCTTCCTCTTGAGGAAGGTTTATATGTAGAATAGAATAGAATAGAATATTATTGCGATTATTTTATTATTTATTTTTATTTATTATTTTATTTATTTTTTGTATTATTTATTTGTTTATTATTGTATAATGCGCGGAGCCACTGGCAAAAGCTAAGTAGTAATTAATAAAATATTACATCATTCAATTGAAATTATCTCCCTGTCAAATTAACCGCTGCATATTCAGAGGTCGTGAATCGGGCAAGCATTAAAAAATGCAATTATTAAATGTCAATGTCAAATAACAGCAGTTAGGTACGATTTATGTATCGGTCATGTAAAGTAAGACATTTTAGATTACATTATGACGATAATTCCTATCAATTCTGCAGGTGTTCATCAAGTTATCTTTACAGGAATTAGAGTGCCCCTGATTACACCAAATGTTTGGGCCACGAAAGAGATGAATGAAAGACAACTGCAATCAGTTGAAATGAGAATGGGAGTTGCAATGTTCCTGCCAGGGTCGTGAGATTTGTTCGAAAGAGACACCGTGGCCCTGGCACATGAGCAACTGAAGGAACACGGGTGGGTTTTAGTCCAAAAAATGTCTGACACGCCCTCCCACTCCGCCCAAGAGCGGGAGACGTCGTTTGTGTAAATTATTTCAGTTTCTTTCACCACTGCTCTCAAAAAGGATGATGGAAAACATCCTAAGGAAACTGGCGGGTCCAAAAACCAAAAATTCGAAGACATGTGATATCTACCATCTCGAATTGGGTCCGCGTGATAGATAACAGGCCACTCTCTCTCGAAGAGAGGCCTGTGTCCGACCAGTAGGAGTGTATAATAACGTTTTTACTGCTGGGTCACAGGCCACCAGCTGGAGGGCTGGATATGCTAGCGTGGTCAAACTTTCGCGGTCTATAAATAATGAAACTATACATATAAGATAAATGATTATATTTCTGTAAGTAGGTTTGTACAAACACTTTTACACGTCAATTATATTTTTAAAACTGGATGAGGTAGGCGTTGCCTATCTGACTACTCTGAGAAGAAAGGCTGCAACAAACTCAGAGGACACTTCATCATCATCAACATCATTTCAGCCGAAAGACGTCCACTTCTGGACATAGGCCTCCCCCAAGCTCCGCCACTTCGACCGGTTTTGTGCTTCCCGCATCCAGCGGATTCCTGCGGCCTTCACAAGGTCATCGGTCCACCTTGTTGGAGGCCTTCCAACTCTACGTCTTCCGGTACGCGGTCACCACTCCAGAACCTTTCGGCCCCATCGGCCATCTGTTCTGCGAGCAATGTGCCCTGCCCACTGCCACTTCAGTTTAGCAATTCTTCGGACTATGTCGGTTACCTTGGTTCTCCTACGGATCTCTTCATTTCTGATTCGATCGCGGGAACACAGTATCTTTTAATTGAAAGTCCAGAAATAATCTTGGTCACATCATGTGAAGACCATGGCATGTAGGTTGGTGTCTGAAATGATGTTTTAAGGAAAGATTGAGTGGAACTGTCCAGTCAGTGCACGCATTTGTCACGTAACATAGATATTAATTTATTCGCGCTTTGAAGACAGTCTTTCTAATAGCGCAAATATACAAAACCTGTCTCAGACAGGTTTTGTATAGGTGATGTAATTAATAAAAATGAAAGTCTAGTAACAACAATCTCTTATTCATTTTGTAGAGTTTCTTCTCATGGTAATAGAATGTTAATACTAATCTGCATCTTGCACAATGATTTTTTGCCAGGTACTACCTATATACATATAAATGCTTGTGAAAAATCAAGGAAGCAAGGACATGGACACCCAAACTATAACCATGGATGCAGCACATGACTGTTGACTTTTTTTAAAGATTATTGTAGTGATGTAGATTGTGGTCATGATTAGTCAGTAGATACATGCTAGAAATTTTTCGTCGGCTAACAAAGAAATAATCTGCAGTTTATATATACCTACATCTATTCTATACAAATAAATAAAATTGGAGTGTCTGTTTTTAATATTAAAATAACCGCTTTTTACTAAGTGTATATGGATGTATACACGGTACATCTGCCGTGATATATCTATGATGCCGTTATCTACCAAAACCGTTGTTTTAAATAACATGCAAAAACCGCGGTAAAAATTTAAACCAATGTCACTTTTCAATGAAAACACCTATTTTTATTTCCAAAACTATTCAAGGTATTGAAAATTCGGAATTAACACAGATCGATAGATTTTTTTTTATCATTATAAGTTAAAAATCGACCATATGTCGGATAACGGCATTTTAGTTACGCCACGGCATCGGCAGACATATACCAAAACAATTTTTTTTACAATTTTTGTCTGTCTGTCTGTTTGTTCCGGCTAATCTCTGAAATGGCTGGACCGATTTTGACGGGACTTTTATTGGCAGATAGCTGATGTAATAAGGAGTAACTTAGGCTATTTTTATTTTAGAAAAAATCTTTTATTTTAGAAAAATACCTGCGTTAATTTCCGACATTCACGCGGGCGAAGCCGCGGTCAAAATGTATGGAACATTTTTTTTTATCAACCGACGAAAAATTGCATCGGGCGTTCACAGGGGTAATTGTGTAACTAATTATCAGTAGAAAACGCTTTCATTTTGACTGTTCAACGTTATTCATTGCGTTCTTTACGTGGCTGACCAGTCAATTTTTTCGAAAATATGACGCAACGGATAAGAAATAATCTTAGAAAGAAAGAAAGAAAATACGTTTATTTGCGGCAAACATTTCTTTCGTATACATTTTGTCAATGAAGACTGCTCTTGCATTTTGTTGATTATTGTGCGTTGACCCTATTTTGTACCTTTATCTACTTTATGACACCTAGGTGCAAATAAGGTTAGGTAGGTATCATCCGTCCAGTTTTTCCCGACTTTTTGGCCCCTCATGCGGACTTTGTCACGTTTAAAGGCTTATTCAGACCGGCGCGACGCGACAGCGCGACGCGATTCTTGTAGAACAATTTCCATGAAGTTCACATAAAAATTGTTCTACGAGTGTCGCGTCGCGCTGCCGCGTCGCGCCGGTTTGTAGGAGGCTTAATAATTAATAGCCTTTCGGTCAACTTGGTCCTCTCGCTAAGGGCAGTCGTTATAAATTCATTTATTTCAGGTAGGTCATTTACACCTATTGACAATCTTGTATAGTAGAGTATCTTTTTCTGGACACAGCGCGTGAGGTTCCTCTATCAGAAGCCCCAACCTTTGGCAGCTTGGACCCTGTTCTAGATACCGATGGGCTACTATTTTTTTAATACTTAAAACATAACATCACGCCTTGTTTCCTCGAAGGGTTAGGCAGAGTGTACCTATAGTACACCCACATTTCACCTGTTATGTTTTTAAGTCCCATGTAATAGGAGGCGAGCCTATTGCCACCAACCGGGCACAAATCCAGACTCCGGGCTGCTACTGAGAAATTCTAGATGGAAAAACCAATTTTTTATACTTTTATCTCATTATTACTATTTATAATTATTTATTTTATTTTATTATTTATAATCTATTTAGAAAATAAATAAAAATTCAATGAAATTAATCTCAACTAAATGCAATCGACGCGTTGAACTAACGCTAGAGCTGCGACTCCGCGAGAAATAAAGTTTTGATCTGTTTAACTTCACTTGTTTTAATTAGCAAAGGTAGCACAATTGTAATGCCACGACGTTAGTAAACACAAAATATTATCTTAAGCAATTTTTTTCACAAACCTGCGCAAATTCGTAGCTGTTTGCTTACTGCAAACAAGCACCTGGTTACGTATTCACCCCTAAATTTTCGGTTTATAAATGAAACCTTCCTTAAACCGAATAAGGTTCAACACTGTTGCATAAAATAAACTGAACTCTTTAATACTAACCACTTTCAATTTAAAAATTAATCTTCTCACACACCTTTTATTTAATTAATGATTTCTTAGCACAGCGCGGAGACTGCATCACGTCGGCTCTGCCGGCACACTGAATTCAAGGGCAGAGATATTAACATCAGGACATCGAAACAACTCTACCACAAGCAATAATACACCTTACTACCTTGCAACAAGGAAATAACAGCCTACTAACAGAGGCTTATAAGCAGCTACTGGAATTTAAATTATGTCAATCATATAATTGGAGACAGACGTTAAAAACCTACAGCTTATTCAATTTTTATCAACTAAAATGACCAAAGATTACGTTATCTTTATCTTTTAATACAATAAGCCGGTTAAACGTAAATAATGAATTGAATGATGAATTGTTGCTAAGCCTAATACAATGTAATGGACGAATTAAACAATGGTATTTACCTACATGTGCAATCATCATTGTATCCCGGTAAAAAAAAAATGGAAACGACATACACAGAATATACAATCAAAATATAGGCTGTCTGGGTTTCGCTTTCTAGTACAGATAGAGATTCCATTCATCATCATTTTACAAGGGATGTTGTTGCTGATTGTACAAACCTACTTGGTAGAGCTAGGAATTCTAGTTATCTCTGTAGTCTGTGGTATGTTTGTGTGATGGAGGGAAATTATACCATTTGTTTATTTCGGACGCTCTGCTTGTGCATAGCCATAGCGTCCGAAATAAGCAATGAGGTAGCAAGCCCTCACCTGCAGCGTAGCATGACCACCGTAGAAAGGGGTTTTGTCGACGGAAGAATAGACAAAATTACAGATTGTAGAAAGATTACAGACAGAATTACAGATTGTAGAAAGATTTGTACCGTTTTATGCTGGCGTAGTATGACAGTTCTATCTTTATTCTACCAACAATAAACAAAGTTCTTTCGTGTACGTTACCCTAGCAAGAAAGTGTCTCCTAGAGTTATATGAGTAGAACGTATAATGTGTGCCTTATCTGCTGGAAATGTGCCCCCAAATAAAAAATGTGTGCCCCCTGTCGTTTTGGAAAAAAACGGAAAAAACGATTCTTGCTGGGGTAACGTTTTTCTAGCAGGAAAATTCTAAACGAATGATCGGAGAGAGAAAAATTGTGCATGGCCAGAGAGCTTATATGTGTGCCAAAATGTGCCCCCAAAAATAAAATCTGTGCCCCTTCAGGTTTTCGAGATATTGCATTTCCTGCTGGAGTAATGTTTTGATGAATCGTATATCTCTAAAACCATTGCATGTGCCCCTGTAGAATAAACATACACGAGTAGCTCTTAATGTGTGCCCCTTAGTGCCTCAATTCGATTTAAGAAAATATTTATAGTTTTCAATATATCGCGGTTTTACGAAAACCCGAAAAATCATCGCAGCGCCTAAATGAGACAACGCACGAGTTCGCTGAAAACTCTATTCGGTCCTTCTTGACCCTAATAATAACCATACAAAGTTTCAAAACTGTTCATCTATGCGTTTTTGAATAATCTTGCTAAAAGTCAAAACGATGGTGTCATAACTTTGACGGCAAAATACAAGGAACTGGGTCAATCCTAGATGTGTAGGTGTTAACCAAAATCTTGTGCCTTTAGTCAAAAATATATGGTGAAAATATTGAGCTTGGAATATTTCGCATTAAGTAAATACAAACAAAAAACCGAAATATGTAAGCAACGGCTGGTTATCCGACCAAATTTGAATGACTACTAAAAAGCGACGGATTCATACATATCGATGACCTTCTTTACTTTACTCACTAACCGGTTCACACGTGTTGTGCCTGAGTACACTGAAGTAGAAAAGTAATAAGTAATAAAATAAAGTTGTAATTGGATTATATTCTACTAGCTGTTTCTATGACCATAAACGTTATTAAGTACATTATAAATAGTAGCCTAAGTGCTATTCCAAGGTAAGCTATCTTCTCCATTCTAAATTTCATTAAAATACATCCAGTAATTTATGTGTGAACGAAAGATATGGCAAATATCAATTTGATTGGTCCCGATGTTTAAAAAAATATAGTTCATGAAATGTGTGATGAATAGCTAGAGGTAGTAAGGTTGTACAACCTAGCACTGGCTTTCAAATTGCAAAAAACGTAATAAAATTTGAATTTCGCGGGTTGGTTGGAGCATTCACCTTAACCAAATAAATCGTGGTACCTACAGTTTTGAGAGTTGTATTTAGTGTATTCCTATAGTCAACCGCACAATGATCTGTGTTTCAACAACGTGTTTCCTTTTTTATATCGTATTACGTACCTATGAGGCATTTATAATTATATTTTAGACTTACAAGGAGACCTCCAAGATTGTCCGCCTCCGATTTCAGTGATTTTTATATATGTTGTTATGTTTGAGTAACTGAGTAATAACCCAAAAGGAATTCACGCAACGCTCAATAGTTTCAGAGTTGCTTCTACCGAGCAACTTAAATATAAGTTCAGTATAAAAACTCAAAAACAATTGCAACTCTATCTGAGGAGATATAAGGTTCAAACTTGCAATGTTTGATTTGATGATAATTTTATTAAAAAATCATTTAAATTGAAATTGCATAGCGGTGCGTAGCCTAGTAGGCAGGTTGACGTGGCTGGCACGCAGATGGTCAGGGTTCGATTCCTGCTAACGTTTTTTTTTTTCATTTTTTTCTTCTTATGAAATTAGAATATTTATTCATCAAGAAACATACAAAATTGCAAGAAATTTGAACCTTATTTCTCTGCAGATAGAGTTGCAAATGTTTTTGAGTTTCTATACTAAACTTATATTTAAGTTGCTCGGTAGAAGCAACATTGAAACTATTGAGCGTTGCGTGAATTCCTTTTGGGTAATTACTCAGTTACTCAAACATAACAACATATATAAAAATCATTGCAATTGGAGGCGGACAATCTTGGCGGTCTACTTGTTAGATGAAAAACTGATCTGTGATTTAAATAATAATGACTACACAACGTGCAAATAATTTCTAATACTTATAGGTAGGAAATTTAATCTGTGATTTGATGCAATAATTACTTTAAGAATTAAAATTAAGGGAATAAAAATAATAATTTCCACATCAACAAGCTGTTTCATTTAATTTGGTCACAAGGTGAATTTAATATATTTTTTAATTAGCCCCCAAAACTTTTGAACGTGACTGTACGGACAACAGCTTAGGTATAATACGTCCAATAAAGAAGGTCATCGATATGTATGAATCAGTCGCTTTTTAGTAGACATTGGAATTGGTCGGATAACCAGCCGTTGTTTACATATTTTGGTTTTTTGTTTATATTTACTTAATGCGAAACATTCCAAGCTGAATATTTTCACCATATATTTTTGACTAAAGGCACAAGATTTTGGTTAACACCTACACATCTAGGATTGACCCAGTTCCTTGTATTTTGCCGTCAAAGTTATGACACCATCGTTTTGACTTTTAGCAAGATTATTCAAAAACGCATAGATGAACAGTTTTGAAACTTTGTATGGTTATTATTAGGGTCAAGAAGGACCAAATACAGTTTTCAGCGAACTTGTGCCTTGTCTCATTTAGGCGCTGCGATGTTTTTTTGGATTTTCATAAAACCGCGATAACTTGAAAACTATAAATATTTTCTTGAATCTAATTGGGGCACTAAGGGGCACACATTAAGAGCTACTCGTGTATGTTTACTCTACAGGGGCACATGCAATGGTTTTAGAGGTATACGATTCATCAAAACGTTACTCCAGCAGGAAATGCAATATCTCGAAAACCTGAAGGGGCACAGATTTTATTTTTGGGGGCACATTTTGGCACACATATAAGCTCTCTGGCCATGCACAATTTTTCTCTCTCCGATCATTCGTTTAGAATTTTCCTGCTAGAAAAACGTTACCCCAGCAAGAATCGTTTTTTCCGTTTTTTTCCAAAACGACAGGGGGCACACATTTTTTATTTGGTGGCACATTTACAGCAGATAAGGCACACGTTATACGTTCTACTCATATAACTCTAGGAGACACTTTCTTGCTAGGGTTACGTACACAGTTCTTTCTATGGTGGTCATGCTACGCGTGCTGGCCGAATACAGGCAAAACTTAACATAGAAAAAAGGTTAATGATGTATTTTTTTTCTTCCATTAAATCATTCCTTGTGATTAGTCAGCTCATTCACCAGTTCGCTACTCAATCTCAGCTTATTGTCATTTATACGTTATCTAAGATATAAGACGAATTTTTTTTAGGTAAGTAGGTATCTATCTTAAGAATGCAGATAAGGGTTTTGGAACAGAATAAAATGACACTCTTGGCAATGAATAAATTTAATATCACACAATTCAATAATGAATTATAACATTATTTTAACAAACAAAAAATATAGTAAACATATCACCGCTTTCCTTTGAAAATAATCAAATGAAAAAACAACGAAGTTGAATGTTGATTAGGAAATCCGTCACAAAAAAAAAAACAAGTCACTGTTACAACTTTGTGTCGCAAAATTAAATCACAATTTACTTTTCGATGTGACGTGTTTAACAGGTATCACCGTATCTTTTTTTATCACTGGTACTCTTGGAACCGAGACTATCAGCACACCATCAGGAGTTAACCTTGACTGAATTTCCTCAATCCGACACCCTTCAGGAACTTGAAACCTCCTCATGAACTGTCGAGCAATAAAACCATAATCATCCTGTTTCTCTTCATGTTTTCCCTCAACCACGATAAACCCATCAGCTGTCTTTACCGAAATCTCTTCCGGGGCATAGTCCTTCACCTGTATACATATTTCATACCTGTCATCTTCGCGTTTCACGACATTTTCTTGCTTCCAAGGCAGGCCTTCTAACCAATCTACTGATCGTAGTAGCGTGTCGTCCCCAAATATTGGAGGTGTGACTATTGCTGGTAACTGAAGCATTATGTCGAATTATTCTAGAATTGTCATGAATTATCACTCGTTTACTACGTCTTTGTTGCGTTACGCTAACACGCGCAGACTGATACTAAACCTGTTTTGTTTATTAGTTAGCAAGCCTTAAACGTAGATGGCGCTTTTCAACATTTTTACAACCACTTGCAGCTTTTGCAGTCATTATGTTTATGTTCTGTGGACAGAAAACTGGCGCCAAAACCAAACGTGCAGATTTCCAAGCTTAGTTTTTGATCACTTGACTTCCACCCACGCTACTGTTCACATAAGTAGCCTTTAAGCGATTGCGTGGTTAGAAGAGTGACGGTAAATTTCCTCTTAAAATGGTGATACTGATAATCCACTAGATTCCAGTGGATTATCAGTATCATCATAGATTTTATCAACCTTTTAGTGACTAGGTTAATAAAATCTAGCATGAACGTATCCTAAATGATAAATCATCCTCAATTCATGTTACGAGTAAGTAATTCCTCACATTTGGAATAATAAAATGATTACAGAACCTATAACAGCGTCTTAGGGTCCCAGATTTTAGATAACGCTTCGTAGAATTAGCTAAGGTTTACCATTTCGTATGAGACTTAAACAGTCTCGGAACGTGATTCATGATAAATAGGGAGGGCAGTGAAGGCAGTGATCCACTAACCCATTTTCGTTATCGCCTGTACAACCCGCTCTATTATTTAGTTCGTGAAAATTAAACCCAGATGTCGCTTTCGAAAGGATTGTCAGTCACCCACATTTCTTTTTATATAATAACTTCTCAGAATCATCCATCACTGATGAGGGCAATTTTATACAAACATACTCAGAGAATATAGAAGTCCACATTAAGATTTTACGGTATGTTCAAATCACGTAGTTTTCAATATTGATATTTATACCTACCCCTAACTCATATAAAAGTACTCTGTGCCCTAACTGTTGTAGTGTCTCTATTGAAGATTTTGCTTCATTATTTCCTGTTTTATAGGTTATGTTTATATTTTGCATCTCTTTCACATCTCGCCATGGCTTAGTTTAAGCCATATTAAATAACGGGCTACTTAATGTTGCCTAGGTAAATACGGTCGGCGGCAGGATTCGAAATTCTTAAGTATATTCATAATCATAAATAATTACATAATACAGGCACTGGTTAATAGAATGCACGAAATTGAATAGAGACATGAGATAGGAGGATTCACGCAGATCATTAGACTAGAGAATTTATAAAAACTTTATTTACTTATTCATTCTAACAATTCACTTATTTACCTATTAGCAGTAGTCAAAATATTTGTTGTTATCTGCTGATATCCTTGAACTTTATTACATAATCAATGTCACAGAACTGATAACTGTATGCTTATTAAGGTTTAATTTATAGTTGCCACAGAAATGTCTTCGATAAAAGTAGCAGTGGTTACTGGAGCAAATAAAGGACTTGGATTCTCAATAGTAAAAAGACTTTGTCAGCAATTTCATGGGAAGGTATATTTAACCTCGCGAGATGAAAACAGAGGAAGAAAAGCTTGCAAAGAATTGGAAAAATTGGGACTCAAACCAATTTTTTATCAACTCGACGTCACAGACACGGAAAGTGTTAAAACCTTTGTACAGCACATCCGTGATGAAAATGAAGATGTGGAAATTCTCATCAACAATGCGGGAATTCTTTTTTTGAAAGACGCGCCGGAACCAAAAACTTTCCAAGCGCAACAGACTGTATCCATTAACTTCACGGCATTAGTTGAATTTACTGAAGTCATCTTGCCATTAGTGAAAAATAGCGCGAAAATCGTGAACATCACCAGCTCTTCTGCTCATTTGTCTAGAATACCTTCTGAAGAGCTGAGGAAGAAAATCAGTTCCGTGACTTTGACTTTGGAAGACCTAAAGAGTTTGATTAGCGGTTATGTTGAAGATGTGCAGCAGAACCAAGAAGTAAATAAAGGATGGGGCGAGTCGCCGTATGTTGTGTCGAAGGTTGCAGTCAACGCGTATACGTTTATGTTGCATCGAAGATTATCGCCGAAAGGTACCTACGCATCTAATATAACATCTATACAAATAAATAAAATTGGAGTGTCTGTTTGTAATATTAAGATAACCATTGTTTACTAAGTGTATATGGATGTATACACGGTACATATACCAAAACAACATTTTTTACAATTTTTGTCTGTCTGTCTGTTTGTTCCGGCTAATCTCTGAAATGGCTGGACCAATTTTGACGGGACATTCACTGGCAGATAGCTGATGTAACAAAGAGTAACTTAGGCTACTTTTATTTTAGAAAAATACCTGCGTTAATTACCGACATCCACGCGAGCGAAGCCGCGGGCAAAAGCTACATACATACATACAATCACGCCTTTTTCCCATGGGGGTAGGCAGAAACCACGGAACGCCACCTGCTACGATCTCTACACAAAAGCAAAAGCTAGTTTACAAATAAATTGACCTTTTGGATACTGACGTGCCACGGGTTATTTTAGAAATTGATTGTTCTGTTTAGGCCAAGCCTCGCAGTCGGTATTGATTTTATACGTTCATAACGCTGTGTTCAGGCGCGGTCGCAGGCTTCAATTTTGGGGGGGGGGTCACCATGAGTATTGAATAATATTTTAACAATTTTGTTGCAGCAGCAACAAAACTTTACCCCTAAAGTCAGTATCACTGTCTTTGGGGGGGGGTCATGACCCCTAGAACCCCCCCTCTCGGACCGCGCCTGGCTGTGTTAGCGAAGTCTGACCAGATATCTACACGTCTGTAATTTGCTTCCTACCCCACAAAAATCTTTAGCCGACTACAGAGAAACCAAAAGGAGAGTAATGATTTAATCTCATTTCAGGTATTATAGTAAACTGTGTGCATCCAGGCTATGTGATGTCAGATATGACCCGTGGAGGTGGGTCAATATCCCCAGAGGACGCAGCTGCACTTCCAGTGAAACTAGCCCTTGAACCGTGGGGCGCAGGCCTATACGTATGGCACAATGGGAAAGAAGTGCCATGGGACGGACCGGATCCCCGGGGGTATATTGATGGGATAAAAGCTTAGAGACTACCCAGCCTCTCTCTGATACCATGGAAAAAAATATTCATACTGATATGGACCCAAGAAGTTGGAATGGCAAAACTGGAGTCTATTTCGTTGACATTGGACTACAGACATTAGACGAAAGTATTGTAGTGGCTTATTTCGTCTGCAACAGCAAATTAAAATATCTGCACAAGATTAAACAATTGATGCTTAAAAATTCAGGTTGTTCCCTGTAATCTTCTTAGATAGGTATAATAATCTTGTGGCTTAAACCGATTAAAAACACCTGATGGTTGAGTCAGAACTAGTCTGTTCGAAGTCTATTTATAATTTTTATCAAACACCTGCTGAATGATTAGCTATTTCCGTCGTCGATGCAACTCTTCGTTTTACCGTCTTTTGTTTTATTTAGAATGATAAGGTATGTCATTAAAAGAATGAATGTATAATTTCTTGCTTTAATTTTAATGATGTTTCTCATTGTTAATTGCTCAATAAGGTACAAATGGAACAGCGAGTTATTGGCATCTCATTTTAATATAGAAAATATAATCTGTCATAACAGGGATATGATTCTAGTAAATATATAATATATAACGAATATACATATATTACGATCAGCGAAACGCAGTAAAGAACGAAAAAGAATTCACTCTAGAGCAGAGACCGGACGAAACGAATAAATAAATCAAACTTTTTTTTAAATAAAACAAATAGGTTAATTTATTTTACAAATTCCTTTGTTATCATATTTCTCTCGTTAAAATATGCTCTTTCTTAATACAAAGATTTTTCGATCACATCACCAACGGAAAGAAACAATAATATTACTGAATAGAAAATATAATATCCGCCGTTGAGGAGCAGTCGTATTGCGGGGTGTGGGACTACTTGGCGTCGATGCACTCTGCGGGGTGCTGGGAGGGCTTGGCGGGCGCGAAGCCGGGCGGCAGCGGCATGGCGTAGCCGGCGCCCCAGCCCAGCTTGTGGCCCCAGCCGCCCGCCTGCAGCTTGACGCCGGCGGCGGGCTGCACGCTGAGCTGGTTGAAGCGCGCGAACAGTTCCTGCTGGCTCAGCGACGCGCTGCTGCTACTGCCGCTGTTCGTAGCACTGCTGACCCCAGCGTTCTTCCCGAAGTTCACCGACGTCGACATTATCGCGGGGTCCATCTGAGTCCAGTCTGAGAACATGGCGCTATTTGAGTTATAACCTGAAAAGGACACAATGCGACGTAAGGACAACTGTTCCTTTGTTGTAACAGAAATTGTCCTGACTAGTTTCTAGCTAAGTCATCGTCGAGCATTGTGGCTCGTGGGGGGGGGGGGGGTAAATAACATAAAAGCAACACAGGGATATATATCAAAGTGGGTGGTAAAATCCACCCTTGTGTTGATAACAACATACTGAGATCGCTAATTTTCTAACCAAGATTAATCAATATAGGAAGTAAAAATAATTCATGAATAAATTTAAAATAAAATAAACGAGGCAGCTGGGTAACTGGTACTGCGATCACAATCCAGCTAGCCCAAAGTAGCGACCCCTTCCAACACTTTTCAACAAAATAACTATTAAAGCTATAAGCTGATCGTTGAGTATTTTTATTCCACGAAGCGACGTGCGCTATACTTGTGGTAACCAAGTGTACAAACACACTATGAATGTGTGCATTAAGAATAGTAGCGTTAGTTAGTGGTAGTTGTCCAAACACGCTGTAAATATTCGCAGCGTGTTTGTACACTTAGTAACTAGAAGTAAAAGCCGCGTCGCTTCGTGAGATAAAAATACTATATTATTTAAGACTATAAGTACGTGGCCGCAAATATGACACATTTGGTTTAAGAAAAGTACAGCTTTATATAGCGTCATTTCCGTCACTAATGCCTGTGTGACGGTCCCTTTCTAAGTTTTGATGTGTTATATTTACGCCCGAGTAAAGATGTTGCATTTCACAAGCACTCGTTAATCATTTTAATATGACGTGTGCTAGTGACTTACAAGGGCTCTACTAAGTATAGTCTGTTCCAAAAATATCAGATAAAAATGTAAACAAACGGATCAGGTTCGTCCCTATGGATGCCATTTATTTTAATTCTTAAACTTGGAATTTGACACTTGAGGTTCATTTTATAACCTCTATTTTTGTTGATGGTTTTTCGGTTATAATTTATTCATGTTTTTTGAGTAATAATTGTTGGAAAAAGTGGCGGTGAGATATAAAGTTGTAATTTTTTTAAAACAGATGAATGGTCAGTAATTCCTTTTAGTAAGTGATTGCGAAAGAATTTAACCTGATCAGGGTTTGTGTACACTTTCACCAGACACTTTTGGGACAGTCAATAGTAATAAGAAATGACAATTACTTTGATGGTGTGTCTGTTGTGGGCGGGGCTGTCCTAAACCAAACGCGTTCATATGACTGAAGCCGGGCGGGGCGAGGCGGGAGCGGCGGACACGGTCCATATTGTCACTGAAAAAGAGAAAAAAACACATTATATAATAATAGATAGAATTACATTTGTAACTTGTATGTTGAAGGGATGGCCTGTCATTCACATGCTATTGAACTACCCCTTTCGCTTTCCCTGTTACTTTCGGCTTACAAAATCTAGATTTTATGTAAAGACTTCCAGAGAAGCCAAGGCAACTCAACTCCAGGTGCGTCATTTTCAGCTGGTAGAACAACACGGTTTGGTACGGAAACTACATCTCACCACAAGCTTATCTACAAATGCACGATTGCTTCCTTACCAAACCCATTATATTCACCTGCTGAAAATCTCGCACCTGGACATAAGTTGCTTTGACTTTCATGGAAGTCTTTAACACGTTGAGTGCCAAACACAGATTGATGGTTAATCCCATATGGCCACAGATTTTAGAGCGTATACAAAATTGTTAGTAACAAGCACGCGATATCGCGTGATCGGCCATAATGCAGAGCCGACGAGTCACGCGATATCGCGTGGTCGGCACTCAACGTGTTAAATAGACTACGGACTCAGGTAGGCCGAAGTAAAGAAAACCTGGCCAGGTGGACATTTAGAGATGACACCACCTTAGAGTGTAAATGTGGTGCTCTCCCACAAACAATGGGCACTTAATAACTTGTCTAGCATGTTTACTTGCTGCAGATGTTAATGGACGCTGCTGAACGTGCCAAGCTCGTCACCAAATCATAGGCTGACCGTATTTAGATTGCTATCGACACGCTAAGAAGCAGAACATACCAGTCGGAACCTTTTCTGATCGTCCTCTCTGAATATAACTTTTTACACAAAATACAACCGACTTCCTTAAAAAAAAACACTACAAAGTCAAAAATAACTTTAATTTCGGAAGTCGGTGGCAAAAACCTTAAGTACAGAGCCTAAGACACCGACTTTCGAAATTAATTTTAAATTTTTATTTTTTAACTTTTTAGTTGTGGTAGATACTCCACACTAATCTAATCGCGCTATTCGTTCATTTGTCGCGCAAATACGTAATGCAAATTTAAGACTTATATGGTTTTCACATGGACCCATTGTCCAAATGGAACCACATTAAAATGGGACCATTCGGAAAGCACCAGCTTTCAAATAACAAAAGAATCATCAAAATCGGTTCACCCAGTCAAAAGTAATGAGGTAACAAACATAAAAAAAAATACAGTCGAATTGATAACCTCCTCCTTTTTTTGAAGTCGGTTAATAACTGATATCTACGCACCCAACACCTAGCTATAACGGACTCTCATTTTAATTAATTAATATAACGCTGTAGGTGAACCATGGTGACAAAATGAATAGTACATTGGTCTTGCTTGGCTAAGCATATTTAAATACACGCACTCATTCGTCAAAAACTGCAGATTACATTTTCTTTGAAATATTAAATAAATAAATACTTTATTTTAGATACGAATAGTCTATAGGTTGTTTAGTGATGGGTTAGTAACAGAAAGTACTTAGTTTATATTAAAAAAAAAAAACAAAATGTTAAATTAAGGTGATTGTATTGGAAACCAGTACTAATTGTGCAGGTACGCTATTCAATTTATTGACGTGTAAAAGTGTTTGGGCAAACCTACTTGAAAAAATAAAATCATTTATCATTATCATTTATCAAGTTTGTCACACAACTGCTTGCACCACAATACGTTCAGTGGTAAACGAAAAAAGTACAATCAATCAATAATAATAATAAAAAACATAGTTCCGACTTACCCGCTAGAAACTGTGTTTTGCAGCATTTCTGTCTCCATAAGTTCTGCGAACGCCTTCTGTGTTTCCTTGAAGGGGTCGAAATCTAAGTCATCGTCGCCGTCTCCAGCCGCGCGACCGCCATTGCCTTCATTACCGCGTATATTGTTCATTCTGGAATAGTTTTATTACAGTTTAACAATAATATACATATACACGCATGGGAACACAGTAAATAGTGTAGGATTGTGGGGTCAAATAGGACTTTGTTAGAGATGTTCTTCAGAAAGTTCATGCGTGTATTTGTGTTTGTCAGACGTTATTTTCATAAGTGTACAGTGTTTTTGTGGGTATGTTCCGCAATATCTGCGGCCGTGGTGGATGAATTTCGAAAATTCTTTTTTTAATGGATAGGGTATGCTTCAGAGGTGGTCTCATATAAATTTAATTGACTCTGCTTGGGTAGTTTTTGAGTTAGCTTCGATAATACGTATTTATTCCACTTTGTTTATCATGATGATGTTCTAATACTTTCTGTCACTGCTGTTCACCTGGCCAGTAGCACTATACGAATTAATACGGGGTAGGTACTATAACTAAAAAGTGAAAAATAACTTTAATTCCGGAATTCGATGGTGAAAAAACTAAAATTCCACAGATCCAGTCACCGAATTTTTTACTCATAAAGGGTATAGCAGGTTAAGTATTGAAAATGTGCCCCCAGAGCCAAATGTAATGAATATGATATTGTTAAGTACGCTGCTCCTTTGCATTACTATTTATGTAGTTTTTGACTGCCTAGCTCTAACCGTCATTGAGTAACCTTGGAAAATGTCCTAATAACAGACAATTTTTGAAACTTTTCGTTCTCTAAAACTGATAGAGCTAGGAATGTGATTCCAAAGGCAAACTGTAGACAACATTATGACAAATATTACGTATATCGATCTTACTTAGTTTGCTAAAAATATTTTTTTTTTTTAATCAAATAATTTTTCTTTGGCTATTATTAGTAAGTTCTAACAGAGTGACCACTTTAAAAAATCTCAGAAATAGTACTTAGTGTGTTGATTTTACTGTTACAAGTTTCATCGAAATCCCCCACCTGCAACATATTCAAAAAAAAAAAAAAGAAAATGTTGCTCAGGTCCCTATTTGTGACACTACACATACAATTTTTAAATGATATATTTAATAATAATAATACATAATAAGAAAAAGTTATTCTCCATCCACTCTGCTAACCCCGTAAGAGTTTGGCGTACAGTTAAGTACGCAAATCCAATTCAAAGTATGCAGATCCAAGTGTATTTTTATTCAAGACCCTTAGTACAGACTGTGCCTGTATACTTCGTGGCACACTTATTTAACACCGATTGATATACCCTTCTCGCTCTTCCGCATTGGCGGGAGAACACACAAGAGCGAGAAGAGTATAACAAACAGTGTTCAAGATGTGTGCCGGGACCTATACAGTGTAACGTAAACGTTAAAAACGTAAGTACAGAAACGATAGATTTTCATTCACTTATAACTGTCTACAAAACATGTAAAATCTGTTTACGGATATTTTGCACTGTACACACTTCATGCATGTTATTTAAAAACGTTTGTGGAAGCTTGGATTCCCTGTGTTCAATTCAAATGTTACCGCAAAGCGAGTTCAAACAAGCTTGTGAATAGCTTATCAATACTTTATTTGTCTACAAAGTTGATGTTTTGTCTATTCGTTTTAAGTGTGAACAGTGCAAAATATCCGTAAACAGATTTGACATGTTTTATAGAGAGTTATAATCGAATGAAAAATCTATCGTTCCTATCTACACTTACGTTTTTAACGTTTACGTAACACTGTGTAGGTCCCGGCAAACATCTTGAACACTGTTTGTTATACTCTTCTCGCTCTTGTGTGTTCTCCCGCCAATGCGGAAGAGCGAGAAGGGTATATCAATCGGTGTTAAATAAGTGTGCCACGAAGTATACAGGCACAGTCTGTACTAAGGGTCTTGAATAAAAATACACTTGGATCTGCATACTTTGAATTAGATTTGCGTACTTAACTGTACGCCAAACTCTTACGGGGTTAGCAGAGTGGATGGAGAATAACTTTTTCTTATTATGTATTATTATTATTAAACATATCATTTAAAAATTGTATGTGTAGTGTCACAAATAGGGACCTGAGCAACATTTTCTTTTTTTTTTAATACGTTGCAGGTGGGGGATTTCGATGAAACTTGTAAGAGTAAAATCAACACACTAAGTACTATTTATGAGATTTTTTTTAAAGTGGTCACTCTGTTAGAACTTACTAATAATAGCCAAAGAAAAATTATTTCATTAAAAAAAAATATTTATTTTTAGCAAACTAAGTAAGAGAGAAACTGTAGACAACATTATGACAAATATTACGTATATCGATACGTAATATTTGTCATAATGTTGTCTACAGTTTGCCTTTGGAATCACATACCTAGCTCTATTAGTTTTAGAGAACGAAAAGTTTCAAAAATTGTCTGTTATTAGGACATTTTCCAAGGTTACTCAATGACAGTTAGAGCTAGGCAGTCAAAAACTACATAAATAGTAAATTAAAGGGGCACATTTTCAATACTTAACCTGCTATACCCTTTCTTATTATTATTTTTATATTCTTCACGGCTAACCTTTTATACGATTTTTTCTTGTTATTTTTCAAAGGATGTGACAATTTTTTATAATAATACTAGCTTTCGGCCGCGACTTCGCCCGCGTAAATGTCGATTATCTCGGAATAAAAAGTAGCCGTGCCAAATTTCATCAAATTTCGTTCGGTGTTTTAGTCGTGAAAGCGCAACAGACAGACAGAGTTAATTTAATATAGATAGATTGAATATTAGTATAGATTACCTTTGTTTGTGCTGCATCTCTAGGCTCTGCGCGCTGAGCATATTCTGTGGATAGTGTGCGTGGTCTAGGCGTCTGTCGTCTGTGCCTCGCTGCAACTGTAGCCTCATCTGTTGTGCCTTGTGGAAGTCTGTGAAGAACTTGTCCATGTTCTCAGCTAAATACCGCACTTCGTTCTGTGGTTAAGATGGAAAATAATGTTAAAAACTAACTCACAAAATTGTCTATAATCCCTGACGTGTTTCTGTAGTACAGCCACATTTCACTTTTCACATTGATCGTTTAAAAGTATAAATTTACAGATTCACAAGATTTATAATTTGCAATTCGAAATGGTGATCTTCCTAAAGTTATGTGAGGCATCGTGAAATAATAAGGCGAAAGATTATTTTAGTTTTTAGCACACTTATGTACAAATAAGCCAAATAGTAAATGTAATTACAGTAATAGTACTCACTGCCGACTGTGGTGTATCGAATCCGTTGACAAGGCCAGTCTGTTGCATCTGTTGTTGGTTCTGTTGCAGCAACTGTTGATTGTGCATCATGAAACCGCCCATCGAGTTGCCCATTGAGTTGCCCATCGAATTGCCCATAGTGTTGCCCATTGAATTGCCCATTGAGTTTCCCATCGAGTTGCCCATCGAGTTACCCATCGAGTTGCCCATTGAATTGCCCATCGTGTTGTTCATCGTGTTGCCCATCGAGTTGCCCATTGAGTTGCCCGCCAGAGAACTCGCCGACATTGAACTACCGCTCATGGAATTGTCTACGCGCATACCGAACGGTGGAAGCATATTGGGATTTTGATGAAAATTAGCACCTGCACAAAGATTTTATCTGTTACACCCGCAACCAACAACACAAGTGAAACATCTTGAAAATATATACAGCGTTTTTTTTTTATTCGTTGGTGTAACTTCACTGAAATTATGGCAATCGGAATCGTAAAAAAATATCATTCAACTTTTAAATAAACAAATAGTGATCTGACTCCTCAACCGTGTTTCGCGCATAGTTACTTTAGAAAATCACTTTTCCCTCTTTAAAGTTTCACCAAAGAATAAAAAAAAGTGTACAGAACCTTACCTAATAATTCACTAGCTGACTCGAGTCCTATACTAGATTGCATATAATGTTTCGGCTCGACCATAACATTGTGTTGCCTCGCCAATAATTCGTTTTGTCTCATAAGCATTTCACTTTGGCTGCGTTCTCTTAACAACATTTCCTTTTGATCCATAAGGCCTTGGTTAATTTGGCTAATTTGTCTGTCGTTGGATAAATATGTGAGGGGATCTCTGTCTAAAAGGCCATAACCGTTGAGCATGGGGCTCTTGTGGATTTGGTGGAGGTGATCAAGGCCTGGAAGCAAGCGGCGTGGATTATGATCTGGCTCGAGCAGACCATGCTGCTCGTCGTCCAATAACGAGTGGGAAGAACTGTCTAAGAGAGAATGCTTTTCTAGCAACGAGTGTCTTTCTGACTCCAGCTCATCTAGCTCGCTTGACAGGAAACTCTGTGAATCGCTGTCAAAGACTGACGTGTGATTCGTCTGTGTGCTATTAAATTGTTTGGTATCTAATGTTTCGGTATCGTTATTATTATCATTATTAATACTATTGCTAGACTTTTGTTTAGATTTGTCAGTTTTACTTTTCTTGCTACTTTGGCCGTTTGTGCTATTTGATTCCTTGCTTCTTTTGATGTTGCTGTCTGTGTGTGTGTCTTTACTCTGTTTTGTTTGAGCCTGTTGTTGTACCTGTTGTGTGGGACTGGAAGATTCTGATGTGCCGTTTTCTTGTGACTTAACTGAAAATATAAAAATTCTATGTTATTTACTGCTCCAAAGAAGTGTTACTCATTAGGTAGTATATGGGTTATTTTGAATTGGCTAGTTTAGTGCGCTAACATGGCGGGTAGCGATATCTAAACACGAGTAAAAATAAAAGATTTGATGTTTTATTTGGTAAGTCCACAACAGCTGTTAGCGTTGTTACTTATATGACTTGACAAAAGTTGTTTTCTTATATTTAATAGTGTTAAGATATCGATACGCCTGTAAAACTGAATGGAAAACGTATAATGGTACGGGAGCGACACAATATCCATATTATTTGGAAAAGACGCGATCTTTACAACATAAATTGGAGTGAATATTGTTACGGCAATAATAAAGCAATTTATATAATAAGTGGGTTACATAATAAGCAGCGATAAACAGTGACGCGAAGAAAATTGTGTCAAAAAACACCTGAAAAATCAAAAAGTACATTTATTTTTACGCGCGGGGGAATTAATAGAACAAAAAAATATTACTAGTTGATCGTGAATACTGAGAAATTAAGGCTGAATAGAGATACGTGTCTATTACGCCTTCCTTACGTCCACTGCAGGACATGGGGGGGGGGGTCTAAATAGTTAAGAGCGATTTAGTTTTGTTGTGCAAGTGGGATATATAGTCCAATAGTTTTCTGAAGTATTTGTCTTATAAGTTACTAGTTTTTATCCTGCAGCATGAAACTTCTTGATCCCTGACCTGTTTTTTTTTTTTTTTTTTTTTTTTTTTTTTTTTTTTTTTTTTTTTTTTTTTCAGGGTGGGAAATCATCAAATGACTTCTCCCGCTCTGGGCGGAGCGGGAGGGCGTGTCAGACTTTTACTGACTAAAACCCACCCGTGTTCCATCAGTTGCCCATGTGCCAGGGTCACGGTATCTCCTTCGAACAATCACGCGACCCCGGCAGGCATCGGTCCCCTACACTGCTGCTGACATCTCTTTGAGGCGCGCGTGGAACACTGCGCGCCGTCGACCCGAGCTTGGTCCTTACCGGGCGGCGAGCTACCCATTGCTCGCCACCCGCAAGCTCGCGCCTACGGTGGCCGGGAGTCCGCTATTGACTCCCGACGCCCGGGGCGTCTCCTCCTGCGGCGGCTAGGGACGTGAGGGCGCAGAGACTGCCACTCCCTCACGCGCCCCGCCTCCTCCTTCGCGAGCATTACTGCTTCGCAGAAGGAGGTGACGGCTTCCCATTCCCTCTCGCTCCGTACCATGGCTCGCACCAGGGCCGGACGCGAGAGGTCGCCGCCGCCGATCGCCTCCACGAGGACACGGCGGTGCTCCGCCCAGGCAGGGCACACCTCCACCGTATGCTCCACCGTGTCCTCCAGACGATCCTCGCAATGGAAACACCCGGACGTATCCTCCCGCTTTATCCTGAACAGGAACCCACCGAAGCACCCATGCCCGGTGAGAACCTGCGTCAGGCGGAAGGTGAGGACGCCGTGACGCCTCTCTATCCACTCCTCAAAGAGGGGACTTACCGCCGCAATTGTGGCGTGCCCAATCCCTGACCTGCTATTACTTTATTATCGGTTTGTGATCGACTCCTAAGTGTCCTAGTGTGATGTTAATGTTAAATAGCTTTCCGCAAAAATTGGGCTATGAAATGCAAAAAACTTTTTAAAATTCGACGACTCCTCGGATTCCAGAGATTAGCACGTTCAAACATACTCTTCAGCTTTATTATTTATTCCTACAGATAATCCTATAAATCTACTTACCCGTAGACTGTTGTGGTTTGGGACTGGACTGTTTTCTGGCGGGACTATCTGATGGCGGCGACGATCCGAGACTGGGCCACGCTTCCTTGCCGCTACCATTGCTGCCCACCCCGTTACTGCTTCCCGCACTGCTCGAACCACTGTTGCCGTTTATAGATTCTTTTTTATTAGATCTGCAAGCGGTATCATGTATTCAACTATTGGTTTTGGGGGTGTAGGTTTAACGCTAAGGGACGAGTTTTGCATGGAGTGGCTGGCTTTGGTACGATTCTTTTGTAAATGGTAATTTCAAGAATGAAGAACTTTGTATGTTACAGCCCTCTGACAACTAGTGCTGCTAAGGAGTACATATTTCCCAATAACTGAGTTGTGGAGGACAGATAGTATATTACTGGTTATTATTATTATTAGCCTTTATTCAACAATCTTACATATATGTTTCTTACATGCTAATTACACTATTGGACACCAGTTTCGCGAAGATTGTGTTGCTTCCCAGCATAGGCCTCCCCTAAGGCTGCCTGTCCACCGAAGCGGAGCTAGGCAGCGGAGCGGAGAAACGGAGAAATATTAACCAATAGGATTGCTCCACTAAAGAGGAGCGGAGATTGCGTGCAATCCTATTGGTTAATATTTCTCCGTTTCTCCGCTCCGCTGCCTCGCTCCACTCCGGTGGACAGGCAGCCTTAAGCTTGCCACAGAGTTCGATCTCGTGTCTTTCTTCTCCACGTAATGCCAGCCATAGTTTTTATGTCGTCCTCCCATCTACGACGCTGTCTCCCTTTCTTTCTTTTACAGTGGCTTGGACACCAGTTGGTTGGTTACTGGTATTAAACTGTATCTAGTTAACTCTGGATGCCGACATTGTTGGGAAAAGGCTAGGCAGATGATGAAGAACGGAACCCGCCTGAAGGTAAGCAAGTGTCTTGCCTGTGCTGTGGCAAACAATAATATTTCGAGCAACTAATGACTTGCATCATTTTAATACTGTTTACGACTGTGTAACTTTTTGTTGCTTCAACGTATGGTATGCACAGGCAATTAAATTTCACCAGGTAAATAAGGTTTAAGATCGTCTATAGACATATGCCTGACGCAGGTGTGCTATAGAGTCAAAGTTGTTGTCTCACGAGCCGGCAGCAATTACAAATGCCATACCTCTAAAACCAGAATACAATGCTTTCTGCTTGCTGGCAGAAAAGGGTATGGTTTTATTTTACAAATTGGCTGAGTGTAGGCGTTTCCCAAATGTAGTAATGTCTGTTTAGCGGCTTCGTTATGGCATCAGACAAGAGAAAGTAGAATGTTTGATAAATTACATTATGATGTAATGCCATTTATACTTAAAAAACGTTTGATATTGCTATTATGTATTACGCCAAATTGTCAAAAAGTTAGGAAGAAATGAATCAATGTAAAGCCACATTTAGCCTTAAGAATTATCTACAAAAGGGTTGCCATGAAATAGAGGTGAGTATAAAACATGTTTAAGGCATTTTAAATGCCCTATTAGTAATGGGATATTTCAAAGAGATCTTTGTGTCTGCCTGCCCAGGGTATCGCGCCATTTATGAAACACAGGCATGCCTCCATATAAAGTTTTCTTGAATTTTCCAATAAGTGTTCTGCCCTGAGGATCGAACGGACTCATAAATTAAATCGTCCAATACCAGCCACTCCGTACAAACAAATCTAGCCCCTAAGGACGAATACAGCTAGTGTCTATATTTAAAGATAAAAGTGTTGTGAGATAGTGCGTGAAAAATGATTTACAAGGTATAGTGATAATTAAGGATCCCTGAAATAATAAACTACTACACTTTATTATTGTTTTTATCAGCTGTATACGCCCGTTAAACCTTTCACTAAACGGTACTCACTTAGAAGAATTGACTACGTTTATATGAGACGATGTGACCACTGTAGTTGGTATAAAGTTCGATTGATTACCTGAAATATTCAGAAAAAATATATTAGAACTTTCTGGAACTTTGTTAAGTAAATTTCTATGGAGAGAAATAATGATACGTACCATCTTTTGAACTGCTTTTTTCTGCATTCGTACTAGAATTACCTGTAAGTTAAATTTCGTTGTGCGTTTAGTAAAATGTTCGAGATTTTTAGGTTAAATTCGGTTGACAATAACATAGCAAGTTTTATTGCAAACCGGTATATTGACACGGTGTACAGAAACGGTAGAAACAAGTCATGGTAACTGGTTTTCTGTTATGGTGTTAGAAATAACCTTTTATGACGTCATGAAATGAAGTCTATTTTATTTGTTAGTCCGCCTACGAGTTTCTGTTGAAAGTTGTTTAGCACATGTATGCAAAATCTTGTCTATGGTATGTCTATTTACGTTTGGAGTTAAAGGTCAGTTTTGGCGTTAAAGGTTCACGGCGGGTTTACGTACAAATGCGCATATGCATAACTTGGCGCCAGTTTCCTCATTATGTTAATGAAAAGATCTCGTAATAAGCCACTTCTGCGCTAATAATGACGAAGTTGTAATTGTACCCATTTAATGGCTATGCCTCCACATTGTAATTTTGATTAAATTTATGTAAATAAACGATTTTACTTTCACTTTTTTAGTTATTGTTTACTTTGTGCTTTCGTGCTTGTTTTTGCTACGTACAAAAAGCACGCTCTTCAAATTAAAATTACATTGACGACAAATGCAATCGATTTTCGCGCCCCAAACTGTTGGACTGATTCATGAATTAAGAGAGTCTATCATCTCTTCTAATATAAAAAAACCCTGTTCTATACACCAGTCGTGAAAGGACCCCAGGAGACAGGCGACTTTAATAGAACAATTTCTATGAAAACTACATGGAATTTATACTCGAGAAATTCTATGTACTTGAGAAGCGTCGCGCCGGTTTACGGGAAGGTTCCCACAGACAAAGACAAGCGTCAAATCTTTAGGCAAAGACAGAAGTGACCCGTGCCACGTCAATCGTCCTTACTAGTTCGTATAAATTGGAAAGCACATTGACAGAGAGAGCCCAGCACGCGTAGAATGACCACCATAGAAACGAGTTTAGGCGCCGGAAGAATAGACAAAAAGGCACGGCGATGTTAAAACTGAAGAGCATGGCGACAAAGTTTTCTCTACTTTTCAGTTGGAGTTTCAGTTGGGTGTACATTTTTTTTTACAGGATTTTATTTATTGGTGGGTCCGCTAAGGACTTATTCAATGAATAAGTCCTTAGCGGATCCACCTTAATTACATTAGTTACCACTCTCTTGCTATGGAAAGAATAACTGTCTGTGTCTTCATAGAAATCCGAGTCTACGGGTCGCCTCGTGCTCAGGCCGAAAAGATGTCGAATTGAATAGAAAGAACTTTGTCTATTCTTGGTAGAATAGAGATAGAATTGGTCATGCTACGCCTGCTGCCATCCATAACACAAGTTTAATCTTAGCTTGGGTGCCAGTGGAGATACTCAGTGATTTATGCAATTTAAAAACAATAGTATTATAGAATTAACCTAACGTATGCAATTTAAAAACAATAGTATTATAGGTTAGTTGTGTAATTGGAAATTAATTTATTTTTACGTGGCTCATAGAATTTGCCACTTGTCACAATTATCACGCTATCAACGAAAGGCACTTACCTGAACTATTGTTGTGTTTGTCCTCTGGTTTGTCCCGCTGCGACTGCAACAGTTGATTGTGAAGCTTCCGCTCATACACCTGGTGCAAGCCCGCGTGCATCTCTTCCTTCGTGAACGACGCTTTCGGATCACCTGGAAACATACACCATTAACTTTTGAAGACATATTACTTTGAGTAAATAGCAGGTCACAGAAAAACCCTTTACTTTGAAGACTGTGCTGACTGTGTACGTAAAAGATCACCTCCCAAATAATGGAACATTCATCATCTAGAGTCTATATAACACTCATTAATAACACTCCATCATGGTCTAGATTCTAGACCATGATTGAGTGTTATTACAATCTGTGGCATCTCTACTTTCTATGAACAACTTTACCCATGAACATAATCTGAATGACTTAATGTATGTTGCCACTATTTTAATATCAAAGTGATACTAAAGTAGAAAACTACCATATTTGGACAAGAGTTTTAGTAATTGAGAGACATTGCACTCATGTTTATATTTTAATCATGGGTAAGGTAAAAATATCATAGTGGATGGTAGCATGAAATTTAAATGGTTTGTACCAGCAGGGAACATTCTATCATAGATCAACCTCTGTCTTTTGATTATGTCGTGGTGAACTGGGTTAGTTTCGTATTGGTAAATTGGTTACTGGCTAAATAGCTTGAAGACTGGAAGACAGGGAGAAGGAGAGGTTAGTGAAGGTAGGGGAAGAGTGGGAGGGAGAGAGAGGTAGAGAGAGGGAAGGAGCACAGCCCTTCTTAAGCGTGATAATTTCTACCAGTGAACTCCTACCACAAGCTTCGTCCAAAAAAATCTCAGGGTGTTGTAAAAGTAATTCTTATAAAAATAAGACACCAAAATATCATGATATACACTACCTAGCTCGTGCAGATACATGCAGTCTGGCTTGGGACAGGGCTGGTTCTTCATAAAGTTGGCGCAATACTTGGTGGTCCCCAACGAGCCCTTCAGCACCCGGCCGTCCAGCGTCACGTTGTTGACGCCCTGGATGGCTCGCAGCGCGTCCGACGGCGACACGTACGTTACATACGCTGACGCTGACGGACCCTGCGAAAGATCATTTATACCTAAGTTCATCTTATTCAGACTGCTGGAATTCATAAACTTCCTCCCTATGAGAGGGAAGGTAATCCACCACGACGCGGGCCTACTGAAGGCTAAGTTGCAATCATAAAGGCTCGTTCAGACTAGCGCGACGCGACGGTCGCGCGCGATTCGGCGATTTATATCCGTAGAACAATTTCTATGAAAACGCGCGCGACCGTTCACACAGGGGCGACCTGTCGCGCCGCAACACGGTCGCGCCGCGTCGAGTAGCGCGACAACTTATTGGTATATTTTGTATGGTGTCGCGCTGAATTCGCTGCGACACGGCGACGCCATACAAAATGTACTAAAAGCTGTCGCGCGCGATTCGCGTACGAGTGTTCGCGTCAGTGTGAAAGGTGTTGCGTCGCGATATATCGCAGAATCGCCTCCGCGACAGGTCGCGCGACATGTCGCGCCTGTCTGTACGAGCCTTTATGGACTGTGATTTGTCATTATGTCATCATCATCATCATTTCAGCCGAAAGACGTCCACTGCTGGACATAGGCCTTCCCCAAGCTCCGCCACTTCGACCGGTTTTGTGCTTCCCGCATCCAGCGGATTCCTGCGGCCTTCACAAGGTCATCGGTCCACCTTGTTGGAGGCCTTCCAACTCTACGTCTTCCGGTACGCGGTCACCACTCCAGAACCTTTCGGCCCCATCGGCCATCTTTTCTGCGAGCAATGTGCCCTGCCCACTGCCACTTTAGTTTAGCAATTCAACTCACACAACAATACAACTCTCATTATGTATCAAACAAAAATTAATCTTTGTGATTTTCAGCCTTATGCTTGACAGTAATTTCTACACAATTTTTATCTGCAAAAAGTCTTTCATTATGATTTGAGGTGAAAACCTGAATTTTTATAGTAACTTGTATGAATGTTTTAATACATACTTTTGAGTTAAGATCCCGATTCCGATTTAGCTGATTTACGTGAATTTTTGAAATGAGAATGCTATATTTCGATAAGTTTTAATGTACAACATGAAAGCAAGACGCGTTTAAATTGAATGAGCTACTTTTTATTTTTGCCCAATAAAAAGGAGCTCATTAATTTCAATCAATCTCTCTTATTGTGCATTAAAACTTATAAAAATACAGTATTTTAACTTTAAAAGCACGTCTATAAAACAAAGTAACTCAGCGAAATCGATACAATTTCGTCTACGGCTTCTGAAACCTCTCGTTAATATCCTCCTCCCTGTAGGGCAAAGAGCTTGGCTCATAAAGAGACGCAACAAACATTGATCTCTTTCCCAAACCTCGTGATTGGTTTTATTCCAAAGAAAACTGATTCGAATTTTTTCGCTGCTGATAAAAAGGGACCCAAAGCACTTGATGCGGTTTTATTTTAAAGCCAGTATCGTCGCAGGACTCAGTCGTGCAGTCTTAAGGGGTTTGCGCCAAGGTAGCCCGCGAAATTCAGTTTAGTATTCTTAAGTTTTTTACAATAAGCATGACAGTGTTAGGTTACATGTAGATTAAACACGTTGAGTGCCAAACACAGATTGATGGTTAATCCGATATGGCCACAGATTTAGAGCGCATACAAAATTGTTAGTAGCATCATTTTCAGCTGGTAGAACAACACGGTTTGGTACGGAAACTACATCTCACCACAAGCTTATCTACAAATGCACGATTGCTTCCTTACCAAACCCATTATATTCACCTGCTGAAAATCTCGCACCTGGACATAAGTTGCTTTGACTTTCATGGAAGTCTTTAACACGTTGAGTGCCAAACACAGATTGATGGTTAATCCCATATGGCCACAGATTTTAGAGCGTATACAAAATTGTTAGTAACAAGCACGCGATATCGCGTGATCGGCCATAATGCAGAGCCGACGAATCACGCGATATCGCGTGATCGGCACTCAACGTGTTAAAATATGATTGCGACTGTAACAAATATGGCTTCACAGAACTATAATCAGTAATACGAGCTGTAAGAAGCTTAAGGCCAACCCGTTATAATTCTCATACAAATGCTCGTGATTATGGTGTTATATCAAATTTTCCTCTTATTTAAATATTTTAAACATACAGATACCTCACTTGTGGTTTAAATCTTGGTTTCTATGTAATAAAATAAGCAAAACTTTTGAGAAAATAAGTAAGTATTTACAAAAAAAACGTATTTCCTGTAACAAGTTTGTGAAATCTCCGCGGGCCAATTTTCTTTCGATGTTATCGTTTTCGCAATGGGTTGCATTGCGTTGAATGAAACAACAAGCTTCAATCATGCTCGCGTTGACTATAGACGGACCGGGAAAGGTTAGAATTGGCCTCAAATGTCACAATTTACGAAATAGTCATTTAACAGGGCATTTTAAACAAAGACTTGGATTTATTTTATTTCAATTAATATTATTTAGGGGAGCAGTGGTGGCCTAGTGATAACAGCCCCGACTTACGGTTTGTTGTGTAAATAATTTCATCACCATTGCTCTCAAAACGGTGAAAGAAAACATTGTGAGGAAACGGCATGTGTTGGACCCAAAACAAAAAATCTAACACATGTGACATCTACCAACCCGCACTATGTCTACGTGGTAGATTACAGCCCACTCCCTCTCGGGGAGAGAAGGACTGTATCCCAGCAGTGGGAACATTATAGGCTGATCATGATGATAATTTAATACTGACCAGCAAATTGCAAAAAAACGTAAGAAGATATAAATTTCGTGGACTAGCCTGACGCTTTCGCCTCCAAGTCAAATACTTGACTGTTACTTGAGATACTTACCTCAAAAGAACCTTTCGACTCCATCTTTAACAGGCCTTCTCATTGACGAAAATCTTTGAGCAGTTAATATGTCTTAACATTTCTCACCTGTGACCCTGCATACGTGGTACTCTGGTTTATAACTACTTTGTGAATTTTGCCATATTTGCCGAAGTACTCTTGCCGTTTGAGGATCTGTAACATAAAAGAGAACAAACTTATTTCTTTTTTTAGCATGTAATGATACTTATTTTATATTAGCTTTAGTTCCCGTGTGGTGTCGATCGTAAAGAACCATCACATTTCTTTTTGTGTCGTAAAAGGCGACTAGGGGACTTACTAGAGAATGAGCAGCAGCGTTTTCTATGCATTTTACCACGATACTGCGATCGCCAACCCACCTGCCAAGCGTGGCGATTATGGAAAATCTCCCCAAATGAAGGACACCTATGTTCAACAGTGGTCGTCTTATGGCTGAAATTAATTAGCTTTTGCCAGCAGCTTCGCCCGCGTATTATACATATAACCCTGCCTTATCAATCACTGTGTCTATAAATGAAAACTGCATTAAAATCCGTTGCGTAGTTTAAAAGATCTATGCGTACACAAAATGCGACTTTATTTTCTACTATATAAGGATAAGGATGGTGTGGCACTAATGGTTTTGTGATTGATAAGGGTGGGACTTTAATATTCTTAATGGTTTGTTTGCCTTTAGAACACGCACATTACAAATGGCTGCTGTTTAAAATTATGTTAGTAGGTCGCTATCTCATCGTATGCTCAATTGATGACAGTAAACTCGCCCCCTATTCTATGGGACTTCAGCATAATTTGGCGAAATGGGTAGTACTATAGGTACACCTCTGACGAACCCTTCGGGGAAACATGGCGTGATGTTATATTATGTATTAGTTGTTGTTTTAACATTGTTAGTCGTGGGCGATACGAAGGATAGTTAAGACTTCCCCCCGTGTGCTCAGAATTCATAATGACCCACCAGATTGGTACTGCTGACAAATAAAAATTTTAAATGTCTGATTTTAAAATACGTGATGTTTATGAAAGTATAATATACGGAATAAGTATATATTTATAAAACTAAACTCTTTTTTTAGGCCTGGACCGATTTTGACAGAACTTACATAGCCAGATAACTACTGTTATACGGAGTGAATTACGCTACTTGTGAGATCAATTAAAGTACCGCGCAAAAAAAAAACATCAAGTTAATAGCAGATCTGTCACCATCCTTGACACAAAGCTGAAAGTCTCATGCGCTTGTAATCTCACCGACGACCACAACAACGATTCTTTACGACCGATATTTGTATAGTTTCCTGCACCAGTTCCTTCTCAAGGAACTTTCTAACTAAAGCGTGCTTATTCTATTATTATTAGTACACACGGCCACAAATCAAGTTCTAAATTTCCAGTATTTTTTATGGGTGAGAAATCATCAATTGACATCTCCCGCTCTGGGCGGAGCGGGAGTGCGAGTCAAGACTTTTACCGACTAAAACCTACCCGTGTTCCTTCGGCTGCTTATATGTCATGACCACGGTAACTCTTTCGAACAAATCTCGCGTCGCTGGCAGGTTCCAGTATAAGCTGACATCTCATTGTATGAAAAGCCTATACAATGCGAGGTCAGTTAAAACTGGAAATGTACAGCTTGACCTGTAGCCGTGTGTCAGACACGTCAAACTACCCGAAAGTGACAAATTCTGACAATCAACCTTGAACCTAATGCTTTAGCGATAAAGTTGAAAATCGATTAAAGAAATTTGACAGATTATACGTGTGACGTATGCACTTACCTCTGGGTCGGCGAGGCGCACGGGCAGCCCTACAACGAACACGAGGTTGTTCTGAACGACGCGCACGTTGGCTAGCGCGCGTCGAGACTCGAGCGTCTTGTTCCGCCGTTTCTGCTCGCGCGCCTTCTTCTCCGTCTTTATTGCTGCCACCTATACAATCATTATGTTAAATTTACATGCTTTGTTTAGGCTGTCCTTAAACAAATACTAGGCCATCATCACATAGCCAATTGACAGCCAAGATGATAGCGGATGAACGCGTCTGACTCTCACAGATAATTTTAATAAACTTTAAATGCCGAATCCATTTTCTAATAGTAATGAAATCTTTTCCTCTTTTTGATCATTCATGAAACCAATAGATAATAATGATTCATAATTGGTAGCAAATCAAGCAATGCAAAATCCGCAAATTACAAATATGTGGTTTATTCCAAAAGCATCAAATGGAAACGAAAACAACTGGATACGAAAAAGTACCTGTGAATGTATTTCGTAGTGGAACTTACAAATTGAGTGCTTTGATTTGATTAAATAATCATGATATTACATAGAGCAACACGGACCAGAGGGGAGTAGCCATACGCAGGCGTTCCCCTCTGTCAAAGTACAAGTCCACGCGGTCCTATGCGTATAACAAAACTAGTTGCAGCCGCACTGCTCAGTAGACTAAATCTAGTTGCGCGACTAAATTGATGTCCTACAAAAATGACGAATTGTTCTGTATTTTGCTGCAAAAAGAGATTTGCCACGTCAAATTTACAATAAGATGGCGTTACCTTTCATATGTAACTAATATTTAATCACATTATTCCCATTTACTTCCATAAAACTTAAAAATTACAATATTATCGGTCGTGTTGTTTCGGATTTGTTTACCAACACAGGCCGTTCATCAGTCGCTCGACCGATCCGCATATTGTATGAGGGCTCATACAATATGCGGATCGGTCGAGCAACTGATCCGAGTTTGTTTCCGAGTAGACGCTGTCACCGAGCGATAGTGTTGTTACTGGTTTGTTAGTGAATAGTTATCGATAAATTTGGCAAAGGAGTCTATATTCATACAGACATTTTTTAGAATAAGTTTTCTGATTTATTTAAAATATTATAATGTAAGCTGTATATTAATGTACATAGTTGTATAAATTAAAAATATTACAAAACTTACGAGTTAACACGTTTTATTAAAATTACTTACGTGTGAACTTAAACCATTTTTTTTTTAAAGTGAAACTTTTTCTTCGTCTCACACTTTTTGTCTGTGTGTTGCATGTCGCGTGACGGTCGGCCGCGAATTAGGGATAAAGTGAAAGGCGCTCGCTGGTGCATGTTGTTGTTTATGGATTTAATTCAATTTTGAGTGCTTGAATTTATTATTTAACTTATTTCATATGAACATTAAATTAAGTCTTTTTATTAAATTCCGAAAATTTTAGTTAAATGTCTATAATGTGAAAAAAAGTTTCACTTTTATCGTGGTTTCATAAAAACCACACAATCCTTTTTTAATTTATTTAAGTATTGCAGGTTTCCTAAAGATCCAAATTTAAGGGATACATGGAAGATATTTTGTAATAATAGACTAACCTGGATTCCCACAAGAAATAGTGTTATTTACTCAAATCATTTCAAGACCTCTGACTTTCATGTGTTTTACGAACAATAGGAGGATATTAGTCGAGGGCACCAAACCAACTCTAACGCTACACTGTATTTGTCCCGGAAGTTTTTTATATCACGGAAAAGGTAAAACAGCGTACAGTCTACCTGATGTACTACACATTAGTCATAGTGGCGAAATGAAGCTTAGATTTCTCAACTTAAAAAATTAACAGTTTTAAACCTAATTTTCCAGAGTCCTCAAAAATGATTCACTCTACCAAATGACAGACTATCATCTATGATGCCATTAGTGCCACTCTCACTATTCCTGATTCGTTGACATCTCCGTGTACTTCGTCAATCAAGTCAAAAAGCAGACCCACAAAAATGTATTCATATTTATACAAAACTAATCCACTTTAAAAACCCAGTGATAGATACAATTCTATCTAGTTTTTGAAATGACGTAAACCTTAATTTTATTTGTTAAATGATAATTATTGTAGTACATAATAAATAAAGTCAATCTTTATTAATATAATATCTATCTTTGTATCACTTTTTAATCGTAATATTCCGAACCGAGTTCTTGAATTTACTCAATACTCAATACTCAATACTCAATACTTTTATTGCATTCCACATGTGTTCTTAGGTGGTAAACTTATAATTAGATCATATGGACCCTGTCGGGCACAGCAAAATAAGTGAGTTAGGAGAGAGGAAGCATTTGTTAATTATGTAGCCTTACTTAGATAACTTCTATAATAATATAAAAATAATGATCAAATATAAATAATGATTACGGTATTAAAATTCTGATAAACATAATATTAAATACAAGATACAAAATATGATTGAGATATGTAATAATAATAAAAATAATAAAATGATGCTTATGATTTAAATATATGTACCTAAGTTATGACTTTATAAGTTTATCACTTAGGTATTCGTTTATTGAGTAGTAGCTTTTCTTTATCAAAAATAGTCTAAGGTTTTTTAGGAATATGTTTATTTTCTCTTCTTTTTTTATTGCTGCGGGTAGTTTATTATATAATTTAATAGACATTACGTAGGGACTGTTAGAGTGCATTTTTAATCGAGAACTTGGTAAGTTAAGCCTAGATGGGTGTCTGAGTAGATAGCGTGTCTGTATGTCTTCGCGTTTTGAATACAGTTCTGGATGTTTCCGGACAAATTTACAAGTTTCTAAAATGTATATACAGGGAAGGGTTAAAATATTATATTTTTGAAAGAAAGGTTTACAACTATCTGTTTGCTCAATGTTTACCAGTATTCTTATTAACTTCTTTTGCAGTGTGAAAAGTGATTGTGCGTCTGTGCTGTTTCCCCAAAGGGTGACGCCATAGCTAAGCCATGCATTAGCATAGGCATAATACGTGGTGAGAGCTGTTTGTATATTGGTGGTCTTTTTTATTTCACGAAGGGCGTAAGAGAATTTAGAAATTTTTGAGTGAGTTTTTTGTATGTGTGATTTCCAGTTTATATGTGTATCTATAACTAGTCCGAGTAAGGTAAATTCGCTAACGGTTTCTAATTTTGAGTCATTAAAAATATTTATCGATAATGCGTATCGACAGTAGTTGCAACCACGGCTGTAAGCAACTTGTCAGTGTAGTTGCGTCATCTCATTGTACTGTAACGACACATAATGTATCTATGTGTGTGTGAAATTGTTAGTGTATGTTTTAATTTTTATGTGTGAGTTTCGTAGTAACAGACGTTTATTTTTGTGTGAGAATTTGAGAAAGTGTGGGTAGAGCAGATTTCCCCCCGCAAAAAATGACAGACAGTTTTGTATCGGGAAAAATCGCTATGGCGTCTCCCCTCCGGTCCGCCGGTGGTCCGTGTTGCTCTATGTGATATTATGAACATTCGGCGCTTCTCTGACCGAGAGCATTCGCCAGTAATGTAAGAGTCCAGATTCGAGATAACATCAGTGAGTGAGGAGAATTGCTAATAATCTGCTAGAGAATCTGCGTAATGCTCGAAATCCGAAAATGAGGTGAGGAAACAGATACTATTGTTGACAAATACCAACTCTGAAGGCTACGATGAACTTACCACCCGTATTATTAAGACATGTGCTGGTGAAATAAGTGGGGTGCTGACTTATCTTATTAACCTGTCCTTCTCACAAGGTGTGTTCCCTAACGCTTTAAAAATATCTGTTGTTAAACCTATATTTAAAAAGGGTGAAAAATGTGACATGAATAATTATCGCCCCATAACACTGATACCCATCATGTCAAAAATCTATGAGAAATGCATGTATCAGAGAATAGTAAGCTACTGTGAGAAATTTAACATTATAAAAAAAGAGCAATTCGGCTTTCAGAAACATAAGTCCACATCCCTAGCCATCTTTTCACTTTTGAAAGTAGTATTGAACAATGTTAACAACAAACAGCTAACGACCGGGCTATTCTTTGATCTGTCAAAGGCGTTTGATCTGGTTACACATGATATTTTGTTACAGAAACTAGAGGCTATCGGTATTAGAGGACTGCCACTCCAGTGGATATCGTCGTACTTAACTAACAGGCAACAGAGAGTCACTGTCAGTAAACTTAATGAAAGTAGGGAAATGACAGAATATTCGTCTGAATATATATGTGTAAAACGCGGCATTCCCCAGGGTAGCATATTGGGCCCTATCTTATTTCTGCTCTATATAAACGACATAGTTAATGTAACCAATCATAAATGCTTCCTTTTTGCCGATGACATTTCAATAATTGTTACTAGCGATAAAAAATATAAATCAATTGCGGATCATGAAGCGGACATAAATAATACAATAGACAATCTAATTCAATGGTTAAATAATAATAATTTATCTATTAATCTTAATAAATCAGTATATATCCAATTTAATCAATCTTATAATAATACATTTAATTTTAAAATGGACATTCCGAAAATTATACAAGTGACACAAACTAAGTTTTTAGGAGTAGTAATCGACGAACATTTAGACTGGAAAGCACAGGTTGATGCTGTATGCAATAAAATAAATAAATTTGTCTATGCTCTGAGAAAAATAAAAAAAAGTTACTAATTTAAAAACAGCTGTGATGTCATACCGCGCATATGTTGAGTCCTCACTACGGTATGGACTGATGATGTGGGGAAATAGTACTGATCATAATAGAGCATTTGTCGCCCAGAAAAAATGTTTACGAGCTCTATACGAAATTCCATCTGACGAATCATGTCAGCCTATATTTAAAGAGCTTGGTTTGCTACCGTTACCTTCATTATATATATATGAAGCATGCATGTTCGTTCAAAAACACAAAGAACTATTCAAAACAGCAGAGGAGATAAGCTCTCGAAGTAGACGAGACCAATACAGACTTGTGCTGGATGTACTGCCTCGATCGGTGAAATATAATAAAAACTCTCTGGCTATGTGTGTACGCCTGTATAATAAATTACCAAAAATGTTTAAAACTTTAAATTGTTCATTATTCAAAACCCAATTATATAAATGGCTAAATAATTATAATTTCTATAGTATTCATGATTTTTTTAATATGTAATCAATGTAATGTATTTCAATGTCATAATGTATTTTAGTAAGTAAGTTTGCACGCTTTAGTTTTAAGCAAAACATGCTTGATCTATATTTCTAATAACACCGTGTATACCATGTTTTATGCAAATAAATATATCTTATCTTATCTTATCTTATCAAATCTTGTATTGTTATATTAGAAGTGAATGCTTGGGGCATCTGAAGATGTTGTCATTTGATATATGACTTTATAACCCCAATATTTGTCCATGATTTTTCAATTACCATTACCAATATCCATATGTTACCAATTCCCTTTAGTGAGTGATTGCGTAAAAAAGAACAACCTAAACAGCGTTTTTTTACACTTTCATCACACACTTTTGGGAAAGACCATATAGTCCAACACTACCTACTACTATTACAATACTAAAAATAGTTATAGTTTACCTGCTCTTGACTGAGCGGAGTGAAGTCTGCCGGGTTCTCCGGATAGGCCTTCCGACAAGCCGGACATAGGCCGTTCTCGCCTTCTCGAATTCGATTCCAGCAAAACCGGCATATCTGTAATAGCAAACAATGGCTTTTAAACACGATGTAGGGACAAAATCCTTGTTTGATAAGTATCATTTTGTATTGGTCGGTGTAACAAAGAATGCTGTATTCACCAAATAATCTACATAACGAAATACGTAGAAAGAGTAGTCTGTTCTTCTCCATAGGAAACAATCAATTTGGAACCCTGCACCTTTCCTAACTTATGTATGACATAACTTCATAACTCCATAAGAAATAATATTCAAATAAAATATTTTGCATTTGAACGTAATTTTCTAATGAATATGTTCTTCTGATCTAGCTTTATGCGGAGAGGCTGAAATGGTGTACATTAAAATACCTTCACGACTGCCGATACTTTAATGTGCGTCCAGCGTACTCTGAGTAGTCACTAACAGTTAGCTGACAGGATATAGATCGCTCTTATACTATCCGGCTCGAAGGACAAAATGGAAGTTTGAAAAATATTTTACTAATCAGTACACTGCTGATACTGCTGCCTTCTTTTTTCTGGATGGGAAATTATCGAATGACTTCTCCCGCTCTGGGCGGAGCGGGAGGGCGTGTCAGACTGACTAAAACCCACCCGTGTTCCTTCAGTTGCCTATGTGCCAGGGTCACGGTATCTCTTTCGAATAATCACGCGACCCCGGCAGGCATACTGCCTTTACGATAAAATAAATGTATTGAACAGACTAACGTTTGAATAAAATACAGGAGCGAGTATAATATACACATGCGATGACCGCTAATTGTGTACTTATTTATGTACTGATTGTTCAACTACTTAATATTAATTGATGAACTAAAGTGCTTCTTCGGATAAGGTTGAGTTTACGGTTGTTCAACAGAACTGACATACTATGGGAAACCTGCACTTCTATTTACCCAATACTTGATGCCCACATTTGTTTATTTAAACTTATCGCTATCACCTTATCAGAAAGATAAATCGACAGGAAGTTTTTCAATTGTGAATGAAAAAATGATTTAAAAGTCGTTTCCATGGAAAAGGTCGAAATGCTAATCGCTTACGAAATTGTATTGTTTTATATTAAACGTAGTCAGTGCCTTTGCATGTCTCAATCGGCTATTGAGATTGGATTGGATTTTCGCTATCGACAAAATCCTACTGAAGAAATCGGCCAAGTTCGAGTCGGACTCGCACACGTAAAGGGCCGATGGAAAAATCGCCGAAAAAACTCATTTTTTGTAAGGAGAGACCCCTTTAATTTTTATCGTTGTTTTATTTATTATTTGTTGTTATAGCGGCAAATATTCGGCGGATAATATTATGCGATATTCTGTGAAAATGTCAACGGATCATCAAATACAGCCCACTGACTGACAGACAGACGACCGGACGGACAGCGGAGGCTTAGTAATATGGACCCGTTGGTTATCCTTCGGGTAAGGAACTCTTAAAAAAACCAGAGATCAAGACTCGTTGTCTCTGAATGAAAGAATATGATTGCCATATGGCAATAACCGCGTGTGTTATGTCAGTTCAATTATTGTATCGCATTTTGTATAGAAACTTGTAACAACGTCATTTGAGTGTATTTGGATCTAAACATTTATTTTGACAGACGTATTTTAATCTAATGGCAACATATATGATGATGATGTATGGGAATCGCAACAGAGAAAAAAGTACCAAGTAACGTGGTGAATAGGGACAAAACTTTAAAATGGATTTTAAAGTTGAATTTTTCTTTTAAGTTTTTTGCGAATAAAGATACAATCTTTAATTACAACACAGTAAATGATGCAACGTGATACGAAGGGGTGAATCGGGGGCGCACGAAATTTGCGGGCAGAAGCTAGTTACAGATTTAATAAACGTCGAAATTTTTCATAGATTAGATTTATATTATTGTGTTTGTGCATTGTAGACATAATCTGAGTACTTTTCATTATTGAAATTATCTTCTAAATGTTTGTTTACACTTTCTTTATCTATTTATATGATAAACATGCACTTAATATGAATTAACTTTTGTATGACATTAACTACCGAATCTGATAAATGATTTTATTTCTAAGTAGGTTTGTGGTAGTGATGTGCTACTGATCGTTAAAAATGTATATCCGGAGATATGGATCCGAATACGGATATTGGGTGTCAAGGTCCGCGGATACGGATTCGGATCTTAACTTTCTTACTCAATCGGTGTCGATGTGCGTGTCCTAGAAAAGATAATTGACGCCACTTGACGCTTTGATAGAATGATTTAGTAGCTTTGAGTTATGCACTATTGCTATGATATAAACTCACTATGGTTAACAATATAAAGGTGCCAAATGTTGGTGTTATGTTTGTAGTTTATTAATATTTTAAGTTATTTTCAAATTGTTCTCAAGTAAGTGAAATATTTGTAATTTCTTATTGAGAAAATAAATTTATTTAACCATAATGTTTGATTCTAAGAAATAAAAATAATTTGAATGGAATTTAATAGTTTTTCATTGCTACCTAATCACCTGTTTATAGAATTTTATATATGTATTGAAAATTAATGAGGTAAAAGATCCGCCAAAAAAGTAATACGGACACGGATCTTTTTTCTCCCTCGGATATCCGGCACAACACTAGTTTTCAAAACTAGATGAAGTCAGCGTTTCCTATCTGACTACTCTGAAAAGGCCGAAACAAACTCAGAGGTCTCTTTTAAAGTCCAGACTTAGTCTTGGTCCAATCGTGTGAAAACCATGTCGATTAGTGTTTGAAATGGTCTTTTCAGGAAAGAACCGCACAGATTGATTGTCAGTAATCGTGCAGGTCAACTCAGAACTTAAGGAGCTCAACGATATGGCGAACAATACCAAAGAAAGGATATTTGGGTAGGCGGCATAACGTCACTGACAGACGTAATTTTAAACGCCGATTGATAAACGATGAAACCCAAATTAAAACAAGTACGTACTATTTATTTTTGTTTGTTATTGCGTCAATCAGACTTTTTATTAAAAAAAAACTTTATTGGTGTAACATTCGTACACACGGCTACAGGTCAAGCTATACATTTCCAGTTTTAGCTGACCTCGCATTGCATAGGCTTTTTGGACAATGAGATGTCAGCTTACGTAAATACCTACTGGTTTATCCTTTGCAATAATAATGAGGCAGGTCGAAAAACTTCAGTTCTTGTTTATAAAAAAGGCTTTATATATTCGTACTATATGCAATTTTAAGTATAGCGATGACTGCATCATACAACAAAGGTCACTTGATCTTAAAAACAACTAAGGAAATTGTAGGTAAAAAGGGCAAAAGTATTTTTTAAATGCTTATAATTAATCTGGCTAGCCTTTTCCCAACAAGTTCAGGTCGGCTTCCAGTCTAACCGGATGCAACTGAATATCAGTATTCTACATGGAGCAACTGCCTATCTGACCTCCACAACCCAGTTGGGTAACACGATACGCATTGATAAGATTATTTGTCAAACTTCGGGCTTTTGACTACCCGTAACAACTGTCTATGACTGACAGCCGCGACCAAAGGCTTTTACGTGCTTTCCGAGGCACGGAGGGTTTTAGACATTAAGGATTTTCATATGTCAGGGATTAAACTCATGACCTTTTTCTGGGTAGTCCGCGTCTGAACCGTTAAGCTATGGCGGCCTTTCAGTATTCTTATGACGTTATACAATCTGGTTGGTTCGGATTGTTTTTTGTTTGGCTACTATCTCACCTGATTTCTTTATTTACTATTGTATTATGAGTACAACAAATTGGCCAATACTTCTCACAGAACCGCAAACATTGATGACCTAAAGTTTAGCTCTGATAAGGTTTTGACGATGATACACACTTACCTACTAATAAAACCATTTCAATGAAGAATAATTACTGTAAGACTCTTCAAATGATAGGTTTGTGAGGTTTTTCTCAATAACTGATTACAGTAAGAGTCAATTTATAGGGAACACGTGAAAATCTGCAGTTGCAATAAGAAACTGACTTTTTTTTCAGCATATTTACTCTATGCTAGGATGAAAAATAATAAGCAAGTTTATATATGGAAAAATGGTCCTCAGAAGCTTTGGAGAGAAGAAAAAAGTGAGTAGAGAGGTCCTTGCAGTTGGACACCCGTTTTTGTGGATGGGTAATCATTAAATGACGTCTCCCGCTTTGCGTGGAGCGGTTGGGTCATTTTTTTGCAGGACACCTCACGTTTAAAAATGATAATAATATCAAAAAATGTGTACATACTTGATATCCACATGTGCACGGGTAGAAGTGGAGATCGTCCACCTCCAAGGGTTCCATACACAGGGGACATTCCACCTGGAAGAAAGTGGTTTCGTGTTAAATACAGGTGCTTCAAAAATGTATAATTCTAAGTATCTCCTAGCTATTTGGATTATTATTCAATGTCACAACTGCGATTAAATAATGATGGCAGCATATTTTTACTTTATAATGATTAAGTATTATTTATTTTTTCTATCGGATTTGAAAAAGTAAAATTAATCATGTCAATTAACTGTTTGCACATTTTGTTTTCAAAAAACTCTTACAACTGTTTACTAAAAAAAGTTCGAACAGTTTCGGAAAACCAAAAAATATATTTTAAATACAATTTAAAGGTTTTGGTGGTATATTTACTTGTTATTTATTTAAAGCGAGGTTACGAGTTACGAGGTCGTATTCACGACTTTCGTCACAGATACAAAAATAAGCAAACATGTTTTGAATGTACCTATAAGGCTGGACCTTACAAGGATTTGTGTGGAGAGACCTTTATGTTATGGCCTGATGCCCACCAAGCTTTATTAGATGGGCTAAAGAAAATATATAAATTTTAAAGGATTAACCTGCTCTTCTCCACTCTGGTTCAACACTGACATCCTAGCCCCAAGAGCCAATGGTTCTGCACCCTCCTGTATATGGCGAGCGATCTTCAGTGTACACTAGACAATACTCTACTGCAACCTGAAAACAACAAGAAGTCAATAAGGATTGAGTTTGTGCAAATATTGTATCTCTACTAGGTACATTTTTTTTTGTAAGTTTGTGTGCTTTGGTAAGCTGGAACATATTTTTCGGCCTCAAACAGGCCAACAGTCATCCTCCAGTGCCTAAAAACCCGCCTTTCCAAACCATTTGTCCTGCCAAAAATGACCTACGGTGCGGAGACTTACACCCTCACAAAGGAGACTGTCCACCGCATACGAGTAACACAAAAGGCCATGGAGCGAGCTATGCTTGGCATAACCCTACTAAACCGAGTGCGTAACATCGTAATCCAGACAGATGATGATTGAAAAAAAATACAGTCGAATTGATTACCTCCTCCTTTTTTTGAAGTCGGTTAAAAATTGGATAAGACATATGTCTAGTCAACTATTATTATCTTATACCTTTAAACGAGCAATTCTTGTATATATGTATATATATATATATATATATATATTTATCCTGCTAATGATATGGCGTCCCACATAGCCCGAAATGCATTTAATCTGGCGTCCACCGGCTTTAGACGTCCGCATACCGGACGCCACTTTTTTAGTCAGTGTTACTTTGGTCCTTTTGGCTCTAGCGACCTGTACAACAAAAATTGCCGGAAGGCAAAAAATCACTGAAGCGCTTGCATTTGTATAACTAAAACTTCCGCGAAATCCCGCATCAACGGTGCGTCGCTCGTGTAGCGTGTATATCGACAGTGCGTATACTCATTTATGACACTTTCGATAAAGCCGATTATTTGGCGTCCAATTGCGACGTTGCCAAACCGACTGTATTTGAACGGTTCGAAATATTTTATAAATGAAAACAACAAATCAGTTATACACAGTTTGCCGAAGTTGCCACATACGTATCGCTGCTTATTTGACGCTCGGTTGCAAAATAAGTATTGTGCCCTCACTTGTGAAAATCAGGTGTTGGCCATCCGTAAATTATACAGCTATTTGAAGTCGATTATATGATTTTGATTATATTATACGTTCGGAATACGCTTAGCACACCTAATAACAATACAACATTCTAATATCTAATATTTTCTTAAAATTAATTATGTTAGATCTGAAAGTCACAAAAGTAAATTGTCATTAATACGTTGAATAATACTAATTATTTTACGTAATTTTTAGGGATTGATTTTTAAAGTTTTCTAAATACAGAAAACTATTTCAATTGTTTTCACCTGTCATACCTATAGGGTAACACTTCTGTCTTTAATAAAATAGTAATCTTAAATTTATGTGTGTTTATTTCATTATTTTTCCTTGCGACTGTAGAAAAATACACGGATGTCGAATATGGTGCGGCATGAATAGTATGTACCGTCAACTGAAGTTCGTTTATGGCTTCAAAGCTGCGCGTCACATATACGGATGTCAGTTTGACGCATACTTTTCATACTGTACGATATTTGACGTCCGTATACATGAATCTATGGCACTACGTTAGAAAAATAATCGGACGTAGAATATGGTGCGGCATGAATACTATCTACTGTCAACTGACGTCCATATATAGCTTCAATGCTACGCGACACTTATACGGATGTCGGTTTGACGCATACTTTTCATACTGTACGATATTTGACGTCCGTATACATGAATCTATGGCACTACGTTAGAAAAATAATCGGACGTCGAATATGGTGCGGCATGAATAGTATATACTGTCAACTGACGTCCGTATATAGCTTCAAAGCTACGCGACACTTATACGGATGTCGGTTTGACGCATACTTTTCATACTGTACGATATTTGACGTCCGTATACATGAATCTGTGGCACTACGTTAGAAAAATAATCGGACGTCGAATATGGTGCGGCATGAATATTATATACAGTCAACTGACGCCTGTATATAGCTTCAAAGCTACGCGACACTTATACGGATGTCGGTTTGACGCATACTTTTCATACTGTACGATATTTGACGTCCGTATACATGAATCTATGGCACAACGTTAGAAAAATAATTGGACGTTGAATATGGTGCGGCATGAATAGTATCTACTGTCAACTGACGTCCATATATAGCTTCAATGCTACGCGACACTTATACGGATGTCGGTTTGACGCATACTTTTCATACTGTACGATATTTGACGTCCGTATACATGAATCTATGGCACTACGTTAGAAAAATAATCGGACGTCGAATATGGTGTGGCATGAATAGTATATACTGTCAACTGACGTCCGTATATAGCTTCAAAGCTACGCGACACTTATACGGATGTCGGTTTGACGCATACTTTTCATACTGTACGATATTTGACGTCCGTATACATGAATCTGTGGCACTACGTTAGAAAAATAATCGGACGTCGAATATGGTGCGGCATGAATATTATATACAGTCAACTGACGCCTGTATATAGCTTCAAAGCTACGCGACACTTATACGGATGTCGGTTTGACGCATACTTTTCATACTGTACGATATTTGACGTCCGTATACATGAATCTATGGCACAACGTTAGAAAAATAATTGGACGTTGAATATGGTGCGGCATGAATAGTATCTACTGTCAACTGACGTCCATATATAGCTTCAATGCTACGCGACACTTATACGGATGTCGGTTTGACGCATACTTTTCATACTGTACGATATTTGACGTCCGTATACATGAATCTATGGCACTACGTTAGAAAAATAATCGGACGTCGAATATGGTGCGGCATGAATAGTATATACTGTCAACTGACGTCCGTATATAGCTTCAAAGCTACGCGACACTTATACGGATGTCGGTTTGACGCATACTTTTCATACTGTACGATATTTGACGTCCGTATACATGAATCTGTGGCACTACGTTAGAAAAATAATCGGACGTCAAATATGGTGCGGCATGAATATTATATACAGTCAACTGTCGTCTGTATATAGCTTCAAAGCTACGCGACACTTATACGGATGTCGGTTTGACGCATACTTTTCATACTGTACGATATTTGACGTCCGTATACATGAATCTATGGCACAACGTTAGAAAAATAATTGGACGTTGAATATGGTGCGGCATGAATAGTATATACTGTCAACTGACGTCCGTATATTATTGTTTCAAAGTTACGCGACACTTATACGGATGTCGGTTTGATGCATACTTTTCATACTGTACGATATTTGACGTCTGTATATATGAAACTAATAGCACTTCTTCCTTTTCCTATAAATGCTTAAGCTCCCATTATGAATGTATGACCCATCGCCGTCTCAGATAAATAAATCATAAATCATTTTATTTGCAACCAAGTACTTAAGCCTAGCATACAAGGACACATTTTTGTTTTTTTTGGGTGGGAAATTATCAAATAACTTTTCACGCTCGGGGCGAAGCAGGAGGGCGTGTCAGACTCTTACTGACTAAACCCCACCCGTGTTCCTTTTGTTACCATGTTGCCGGGGCCACGATCTCCCTTTTGGACTTCTTCGCAACCCTGGCAGGCATCAGCCCTAGTGAACCCGGTCAATTCCGCTGACATCTCTTTGAGGTGCACGTGGAACACAACGCACCGTCAACCCGGGTCTGGTCCCTATCGGATGGCGAGCTACCCATTGCTCACCGACCGCAAGCCCGCGCCTACGATGGCCGGAAATCGGCCTGCGATTCCCGATGCCCAGGGCGTCTCCTCCTGCGGGCTCCTGTGCCTTTTTTTTTTTTTTTTTTTTTTTTTTTTTTTTTTTTTTTTTTATTTGGCGTGAGGGCGCGAAATTTGCCTCTCTCTCACGCTTTCTGCCTCCTCCTTCGCGAGCATTACTGCCGCCCAAGTCGGGCAGACCTCTGCCATATGCTCCACCCTGTTCTCCGGGTGATCCACTCAATGGTGACACCCGGGCATTTCCTCCCGCCTTATCCTGAACAGGAACCTCCCGAAACAACCGTGACCCTGCGTCAGGTGGAAGGTGAGGACGCCGCGCCGTGGCGCCTCTCTAGCCACTCCTCAATTATGGCGATAAGTCCCCTGACTTATCGCCGTAATTGTGGCGTGCCCAGCGCTGGGTTGCAACAGTCGTATTCTCCATGACGCCATGAGATCCCACCGGAGCTCTGTCCGCTGTACCGTGATTTCTCGCGGCAGTGGAGTTAAGCCCCGGCGTAAGATATAAGGACCCTGGAAGGGTTTCGCAACGATCAGATAACTTATAATCAGGTACACTAGTGGCTCTGTGAGTTGTAGACCTCGCGAGACTGTCTTTTTTGCATAACTCAGACGACGGTGAACTTGAGCGACCTTCTTCAAGGTACCTATACAGTAAAAGAAGTAGAGAATGTATTGGTACATATGAAGTGCGGAAAATTCCCGGGACACGACGGGCTCAGTGTGGAACACTTAAAGAACGCTGGTATCCATTTGCCCAGGGTACTGGCTTTGTTTTATAATTGTTATGTGTCGCACGCTTATCTGCCAAAGGATATGATGAAAAGTATTGAAGTTCCTAATGTAAAAAATAAGACTAGTGATATATCAGATAAAGCGAACTGCAGACCAATCTCTCTCACTTTTAAAGAATGATGTCAAGCTCCATGATGCTCAACATGGGTTCAGAGAGGGCTTATCTACGGAAACTGCAATTTTATGTATAAAAAGACTGTACAATATTATACAGGAAATCAGACTCCTGTTTTTGCCTGTTTCTTGGATACCTATGTCAAAGGCATTTGACATGGTGTTTTGTGACAAGTTATGGTCTAAATTGTGTGTGCCCAGTGAATTGATGAGTGTTTTTAAAAACTGGTACACACATCAAATTAAATGTGTAAAATGGGCAAATGGACGGTCGGATGAGTACGTGATGGAATGTGGAGTTAGACAGGGTGGATTAAGCTGTTTAATTTATATATAAATGTGCGTATTCTCAAGCTCAGCAGTTTGCATGCTGGCTGCTACATAGATGGGCTAGCATTTAATAACATTAGCTACGCTAATGACATGGCGCTGCTGAGCCCGTCTATGGCAGGTCTCAGAAAATTTAATAAAGTTTGTGAGCGTTACGCTGAGGAGCATGCTTTTAGATATAACACGGACAAAAGTCAGTTGCTTATCGTTAAGGTGGCCAATAAAGGCGCAGAGAGATACCCTACTGTCACTTTAAATGGTGGTGTCATATGCGTTTTGTAGCGGAGGATTTGAGGAACAATCTAGATCGGATCAATGAATACCGGGAGCGAAGAGCATTATCAGTGAGATGTACCTAATAGTTTTTTACTCGTGTAGCGTTTGGACTAGTTTCACTCAAAAAGCTGTTAATGCTCTTCGTGTCCAGTGCAACAATGCATTCAGGATGCTGTTGGGGCTGCCACGCTTTTGTAGTACCACGAAGATACGCTCAGCAATGGGCGATTACAGGCTGTGAATAATATTATATTATCAGAAAAATCCAGTTAAAAGTACTCTTTGAATCTAGTCAAATTAAACTTAGAAAAACCCGTAGTAAACTCATGCTAATATTAGGGTTCCTTCGTACGATGAGGAAGAACAATTGATTCCACAGCAGTGGTAACATCTTGTATAGGTATACAAAAATGAACGAATAACGCGATTAGATTAGTGCTAAGTATCTACCATAACTAAAAAGTTTTTATTTGTAACTATTTAGTTATGGTAGATACCCCGCACTAATCAAATCGCGTTATTCGTTCATTTGTCGCACAAATACTTAATGCAAATTTAAGACTTATATAGTTTTCACATGGACCCCACTGTCCGAGTATCCAAATTAAAATGTAACCATTCGGGAAACACCAGCTTTCAAATAAAAAAAGAATCATCAAAATTGGTTCACCCAGTCAAAAGTTATGATTATGAGGTAACAAACATAAAAATATACGGTCGAATTGATAACTTCCTACTTTTTTGAAGTCAGTTAAAAACACGATTAATAATTTTCAATACTGTGTCTCTGTATTTAGGCTTTCATTCCTTAAGTCAGGATAGAAAACTTTTATCTGACTATTAAAATCAAAACCCATAAGGTGGATGTGTGTTTTTATTTTTAACTCTTTAGTTATGGTAGATACTCTGCACTAATCTAATCGCGTTATTCGTTCATTTGTCATTCAAAAAATAATCATCAAAATCAGGTTCACCCAGTCAAAAGTTATGAGGTACAAAAATAAAAAAAAAATATAAAAAATACAGTCAAATTGATAACCTCCTCCTTTTTTTTGAAGTCGGTTAAAAATGAGAATAGCCCAAATAAGTCAGCGGTCAACCGTGAAACTAAAAAATATTTACTTAGAATAGACAATGCGTTTTGCGAGACTCCGTGAAAGAAAGAGATAAGTATAAATAAACGAATCATAATGCTGGCAACGTCGCACTTTGAAATCCCAACCGTCTGATTTGGACGTAAAGATATCCACGCAATAGATTAATAATATTGATATACGTAGGAGGTCAATAAAGCTTCACTATTGTGCGGGGTCCAAAAATGTTTGGGCCTAACTACAAGAAGAATATTGCCGCAAATAAATGAGCAAGAAAATTAAGTATAGGATGGAGTAGGAAATCAAAAAACTAAGCAATATTCATCAACAGATGATAAAAAATGTTAGCAGAACTGGTGGACGTCGTAATGATGCGCAACATGCTTGACGCCAAATGAGTTCCTGGATGTAAATATATATATATATATATATATAATCTGAATCTCGGAAACGGCTCCAACGATTTTCATGAAATTTAGTATACAGGGGGTTTCGGGGGCGATAAATCGATCTAGCTAGGATTCATTTTTATAAAATGTCGTTTTATTCGTGTTTTCAATGACCAACTTTATCGATAATCAACTTGAACATAAACTTATTATTTTAAACACAATTTACCAAAAAATACCGAGCAAAGCTCGGTCAACCAGATATTGGTAGTTATAAGAGTAATTATTTGAATTTTACTTCTGTTCCAAGTTTTATTATTTTGTTCAATAATGAAGGTTTAGAAAACTGAAGCGATGATCGACTTTTGTTGCTGATTGTACGAACGAATATATTTTGATGCGATTTTCATTGATAGACACGGTTGCGTGCAAGAAGTGTGTAGTGAGTCTCCTTGCCGTAGGTTTTTTGTCTAAGTTAGAGTGACTAAAGTATAGAAAATAAATAAAAACTAAGTAAATGATGTAAGCTTTTGGTTTACTGTTTGCATTCCTACTGCGAAAATCTGATCTCCGTAAGATTTGTGGATAGTAAACAAGCAAGTTATTCAAACATACTGTGTTTATAACCTTAAATTCATTAATTACAACTTTTGAAGCAGTATCGACTTTATAATTACTACCTTAATCACTTAGAACTAAACATGCAAAATATAAGATCGTTAAAAAAGAGAAAGTCTCAAAGGTAATTTATTTAAATTAGTAAATGGATATTCACAAAGTATGTAATCCCATAAATAATAAGAAAAAAAATTATAGACACGTCCTTGTTATCGATTGTATTAAATAACTTTACTGAATATCATCTTGAATTGATAACGATAAAAATAAATGCGATTATATTTTTGCAGTTTCTATGACATTTTTGGAAGTCACCACATAAAACATTATTATCAAAGTAAATATTTATGCGTAGTTTTACCTACATTTGTAGGCAATAAATATTATTATTGGAGTAGGCATAATTGTATGCTCCACCGATCGATAAAAAAAAAAACAAATCTATTTTGCATAGCGAAACGATGATTGCCGAACACGTCACACAAATACGTAAAAAAATATATTTAAAGAAAAAAACAAGTTTACAAAGTTAATAAAAATAATATGTGTGAACGGCAGGAATGCATATTGCCTCATTAAATGCAGAACGTAGTTGATAAGAGGCAGGCAATGATCGACTGGGATGATGAGCATTATGCAAGCTTGTATTAGAAAGGCAGATTTACACTGAGGTCAACACATTTCGTTTTTTTATATACCATTGTATTAACATAACAGAGATAAAATTTACGTTTGTTGCTTCCGAATTTAGGATTTTCTATGCTAGTGTAAACAAAGCCTACGAAATCAGCGTAAAGATACTCATCATTTCAGCAGTAAGACGTCCACGTCCACTACTGAACATAGACCTCCCCCAATTTGGGAAGCTTTGCCATAATCGCCACTCTTGGCAGGCGGGTTGGCGATCGCAGTATGGTGGTAAAATGCATAGAGAACGCTGGCGCCGATTCTCTAGTAAGTTCCTTAGTCGCCTTCCACGACACCCATGGGAAGAAATGGGATGGTGCTATTCTTTACGTCCGGCATCACACGGAACGTAAAGAAACTGCAACATTGAAATTCCACCGGAATCGGAAAATCATTTGCATGCATATTTTCGCGCTCCTTGAGTCGCGTTTATATCAGTGATGCGCAAGCGCCACTCGAGACGCGCTGCTCGTTTATACTTTATAGATTACTTAACTGATTTAGTGAAAGGTGACTAGCCCATCTTTTATGACCACCATAGACTCTCACAGTATACTCTCACCTTGCTTAAGCTGTAATTTATCATTTTGAAGCTCTTTTTTTTTTGATAGCAAAATGTTTATCAAACGCATTTTTTATTTTAATCTAATATTTTATTAGCTTAGTTTTTAATTTTATTGTGCATGTTGTTGTCTCCAATAAGTGAAAGAGTACACCTTCTGATTACCTCATTAACATCAGCAAGGTAACCCCTTTATTTATGTGTCAATGTATTGTGTACATCTTTTGTTGGAGATCCTTAATTAATCATTTAAAAAAATAAAAATTTGATGTTTTGTAAATTAGTTACACCATAATCTAAACATAAAATATACATAGTCTATAATTAATCACATGAGTTTGTTTCTCAAGAAGCTATTATTACTCAGTAAAATTAATCATTGTCATAAAACATCACATTTGAAATGACCAAATAACTAAGTACATTAATAAAACAATGATGTTCTGATGTAATTTACGGGATATAAAAATATACCGTATGGAGGCCACAAAACTATAAGTGATGAAGATTAGTTGATGGATGACCTGAAAAATGTAATGAAAGAAAACTAAGTTGCTGTTGTGACCAGCAATATATGGATCAAATGTCATGGTTTGTTCTTCCCCTAAGTTTCAGCCTACCTTCAGCTGGTCTACCTATAAGATACAAGATGAAATGTGGGGGTGTTGATGGCATATGTTGACGCGCAAACTGAATCATGAAATTCTGCACATGAATCTTGACCCCCTCCTAAATCAGAAATTTTCCGTTGATTAAAAAACAGCTGTTTAATAGATGCAATACCCGCGCAGTCAAAATGTATGGAACAGATTTTTTTAATTACAGACGAATCATTTCAACACAAGGGGGGTTCAGCATCATGTACTGAATCCATGGATAGCAGATTGTGCGTCAATCTTCCCCTGTATAAGTATGTAGAATCAGCCCTTATAATAGCTATGAATTTGTTACCTCCTGACTGCATGGTTTTAACAAAGACTTACCAATTAATTAAGTGTTTATAAAAAATCATAAACATCTCCGTTATTATGCAAACATAGTTTATCGCAAATCGTAACTGATACGAGCGAGATATGTCGATAACACGCACGCCCGAATTAAGAAACGATAAAATAATGTATCTATACCATGAGTACAAGTTTATTATTATTTATTATCTGTGAAGTTGTCTACTATCCACCAAATTAATTGTAGTGGGCCATATTTGTCAATGTTGACCTATTAAATAATACGTCAATATTTGTGTAAGATATCTGCTACAAAACGGGTTTTTACACTAAAGTTGATATAATAGGGATGTGTTTTACTCATCAACCACAAAAGGCGAAAGCACAACATGAAATTAAATTATTGAAAGAAATTAAATTCATTATGAAATGTGTACAACTTTTAGGCATTTTTTTAATTTTGTATTAATTGCTATAAATAAAATACTGGTATTGAGCTGTATCCAGTTTGCCAGCCTGCAGGCAGATGCCTAGCCTTTGCTCCCCTACTATGTTGATCATCTGATAATGCTGTGTTAAACATGCAATAATAAATAATCATATTACTCATTAATTTTCAGACAACACATTAGTGTTAATTGCATAGCATATCTATTAGATTATGCTATGCAGTTGACCAAAGTCACCAAAGTGGTTCAACAAAGCACCATCACCACCAAAAAATATTGATATTGATGCTTGACCTCAATCTGGCCTGTTGGGGCAGTGGTTATCATAATTCATTAGGGGACATTATAGATCAAATGAATCAAATAAATCAATTATAAATACTGCAATTAATTCAATCAAAAGTTTATGAAAAACGAATGATCAATAACAAGCTGAAACTTGTTTTAATAGTATGTTTTTTGCTTTGCAGTAAACCTACTGAACAAACAGACAACAAACTATATTTATTTCCTTTTGAAATAATGACTGTTTTAGTCCTAATTTACATATCCAAACATAGTTTTTGAATAGTTTTAATTCTGCTTTCTAAAGTATCTTTGTTTCAAATGAATGAATTATAAAAAACTAGCAATCCAATGCACCTGCAATGCTCGGTTTTATGCCTATATTTATTAGGCTAAGTATATTTTACTTTGTGAATAGTTTTAGTTGAGTTAGGATTTAATGTTGATATTTTTATTAATCAATTAGTTATTAATTGTTATTTACATACATTGTGGCCAGTATAAAGTACATATATCTTATACATTTAAACGAGCAATTCTTGTATAGTATATGTATATATTATATATATATATATATATATATATATATATATATATAATCTGAATCTCGGAAACGGCTCCAAGGATTTTCATGAAATTTAGTATACAGGGGGTATTGGGGGCGATAAATCGATCTAGCTAGGATTCATTTTTATAAGATGTCGTTTTGTTCGTGTTTTCAATGACTAACGTTATCGATAATCAACTTGAACATAAACTTATTATTTAAACACGATTTACCAAAAAATACCGAGCAAAGCTCAGTCATCCAGATATTATAAATAAACACTGATTGTTAAGTGTAAGTTTATACGAATGTATACACATAAAATCCTGTCATTTTTTTTTCTAATTGATGGTGAAAACTGAATCAAAATTAGATGCAAAATTTAGAAAACAATGCAGTCACACACGAAAAGCGAAAGATATTTTAAGGAAGTTAGTTACTTTACTTAACAATCTAAACTAATACTAGCTGACCATACAGACATTGTCTTGTTTCCTAGAACTCGATAGCAGCGCCACCTACCAGGTCCAATAGTGAATCTAAACCATTCAGGGTGCCACCCAAACGCATATAAAAAAAATTCAAATCGGTCCAGCCGTTTAGGAGGAGTTTAGTGACATACACACGTACATTAGAATTATTATATATATAAAGATTATAAAGTTGTTTGTTTCATTGAATGTGGTATTCTCAGGAAGTACTGGTCCAAATTGAAAGATTCTTTTTGTGTTGGGTAGCCTATTTATGGAGGAAGTCTATAGGCTATATAACATCACGCTACGATCAAAAGGAGCGGCGCAGTAACGAAAAAGTCGCGGGCAGAAGCTAGTTTTAAAATGAAATGGCAAAAAAAATACCTGCTACTGTTTGCAGTATGGACACCCAATAAGCTAATGAGTATGAGTTTAAACTACTTAAGGTAGCTACAATTATTTGTTGCCTTTCTATTCAAATACTCAAGGAATTAGAACGAAAATTATGTTAGATTATTACCTGTAAACAAATTGCTTTACCTGTCCAAGCATTACTTAGGTGAAGAAAACAGCTATTTTCACGCTTTTGTGTAGGTGAATTAATCACTCAGAGGAACTAAACATGCAATACTATTAAGTAAATAAAGATATTTCCTCAAAAAGACTACAGAATATATCGGTGTATAATTTACAGGTTTTCCTGTTGGATAAACAATCTATGTATGATTATTGTTTTAGTACGAACTGCAAAAGTTGAAGTATGTATTATCAAAAATATTTTTAATGGGATACCTTGAAACTAAGCATTGACCAGATACAACAGTTTATTTATATGTGGTCACAGGGTTTTTAAGTGAGTTCCATATTTCACAACTTCATGAAAGACATCCACCCCGTAATAATAAAAATAAAGTATTGGCAACTATTGCAATGGTATGATAAGTTATTGAGAAATTTTATGTTAAACGTCCTGTCAGTTACCAGTTTCTTTGTTATTGATTACAACATTTACATTCAGAACTTTAAATTATGTACAAATATTGTGATCACCTACATTACAATCATTGTTACTTATAAGGATACTATGTTTATAGAGTATAGTTACAGATCTATCCCATATTTAATTTTAAAGGTTTAGTGTAGGTATGAAATTGATTTGTTTTGAATATAATTATTTACCTTCGGGTTGGTTTGAATAGCAAACAATTGTGATACTTGTAATGACTAAACACACAATGAGAATAGAAATGAGTAGTTCAAGATAAAGTCACCTCATCAGCCCTACGAGATTATCCTAAAATGTAGAAAGTCTATATATTAATATGAGAAGCAAAAACTTCTTTTCACTTTTTATGACAATTATGCAGACCGAGGAGTATGAAATTTGGCACGGTTAAAGTTTATATGGAGAAGTAGTGGAGAAAGCTAATATTTTTATATTATAATTAATAATGCTTTAGAAATACATTAAGTTTTAAATGAATTGTGTTTTTGACCAGTGGGCAAACACTAATAATATTAATTGAGTTACTTATCTATTATAAGTAATACTAACTTTGTGGTGTGTTCAGACGATTATGATTGATGGCAATATCACAAAACTTACATATTTTAAGATGTGATTTTATTTGTACGAGTTGTATCCATATGGCCTATCTTTATTACTGTGATTCTACAATACTTTGAGATACTTTTTAACTACAAAGTATGTTGTTTATAATACAGTTTATTATTGTGGCAGGGATTCCCAAATGAAACAGTAATCAAGTTAAAAGCTTACATCAATTACTTAGTGAACTAATGACCTGTTTAGTAAGGTTGTGCAAGTGGGTTATGCATAAAATAAACCCACTTAGAAGTTTATTATCAACTGTGTGAATGCCACTACAAAATTAGAGAAAGATAAAGAACAGTTAATTAGAAATTAACCAGTTTATGTGACCCTCTACCTGTCAACAAGATATGTTCATAATAAAGGCTTTTGTTGTTGAGTGATTCATATAATATAGGAAATGAACAAAAGATTTGTACACTATAAGAATTCCAACAAAAAGCTAGGTCTATGCAAAATTGAATGAAAACATCTGAATGGGTAGTAGAAAAAATATTATCTACAATCAGTCGTGATTATTTAAATAATGTTTTATTCAGGTAAACACTCAAAAAACGTATTCAACAATAAGTTGTGGCGATAAATGGATCGCAACAATGACTCAACCCAGTTGACAAGATCACAATTTGACATTTTACCTAAGAAAAAACAATTCAATCCACTGCTTTCGTAAGCGTCTTGTAATCACTTTGAACACCCAATCGTCAACATATTTTTGAAAATAATACGTTTACAAGCTCACAACACAGTTTACGTTGCATATTATGTACCTACTGTCGTAACTAGATGTACGTCGGTCAGCTGCCATTCAAAAGAATATGTGGCAAAAGTCAAACTTTCATTTCGTACAAGGATACACTAAAAATACATTAAAAACAATCAATATACAATCACTTACGCGTAGGAATATGCAATCTTTACTTTCATTACACGATTCCATTTTAGGAGAAAAAAATTAAAATCGATGTTTACCTTACGTCTCCTCTCAATGCAAATCTTTTCTATTGCAGAACGAGACTGCTAACCCTTCCGCTAGAGTCGACGATGAATCCTTTCCAACGGACCTACAATGCGGTTCACGAATCAATTTAAAATAAAATGCAAAGCTGAAATAAATACAACTGTCCCGAAGATATTTTCTGCGAGTTACTATACATTTGTTTTATGAAATGGCCTAATCTTTTACAAGATTCCGTTCTGTATTTCCATAGACAAATTCATATACTTTTTAATTTCGAATAATGAATGAGTAATTGAGTAATTTTCCACTTTTGTCAAGGATGCTACTTTCTCTCTTACAAAATATTTGATTAAATATTTTTACCAAAAATCGTACTTGGAATGTATGAGAAATACTTAATTATTATAGAAACATACATACATGTATCATAAAAAACTCTTCTAATGTACAAAGGGACATATAGCAACATATCAAATCGATTCAAGAGGCAAAGCGTTACCTATGTAAAAATTTTGATTGGTTGATATCTTAAAACCATAGACTATATCGAATTTTAAACCAATCATAGTATCCAAATGTTTTGTTGACGTCGCCATTACAGTGAACCATCGAGCAATGTGAACCCATGAGCCATGGCCATAACATCACATTTCAGTTTCGATTGATTGCAAATTATATTAATCTGGACTGTTTGATTTTACATTATTATAGACAGCTTGGGAATTTCAATTAAAAAATAAAAACAAAAAATAATTGTTTTTACAACCACGGAACGATTTATTATCTGTCCACTCTGTGTTTCTGATTCTGGCATTTTCCTGTCACAACCGATAATCTAAGCACAACCGGAATTATGAGAGAAATTGCGGGAAAATCAAAGTTAGGCATTGAACTTTAGACGAAGTAAAATAAAATAGTACTCTGTGAGTAAAACTGCTTTTGTATTTAAAAGAAACGAAGGATATTGTGCATACATATTTATAACCGATAGAATAAATAGTTAATTATTGCTGCAGGTGGTTTACATTGAATGGATTGACATCTATGGCTTAATCGGTAAGTTCAACTCTAATATCAACTCTATACCTTTTGGTTATTATTAACCGACTTCAAAAAAGGATAATGGAAGGTTTAGTAGGTTCTCAATTCGACTGTATTTTTTTTAAACGTTTGTTACTTCAGAAATTTTGACTGGGTGAACTGATTTTCTTTTTATTTGAAAGTTGTTGCAACCCATGTGGTCCCAGTTTGATTTGGTTCAATTCTGACAATGCGAAAACCATTCATAAATTTACATTAAGTATATGCGCAACAAATGGACTAATAACTCAATATCGCGCCAACCGATTTCGATGATTCTTTTTAATGGATGGGTGGTCCCACAAACATTTTATTGACTTTGCTTTGGTATTTTTTGCGTTAGCTTCGATAAAACGAATTTAATCCACTTTGTTTATCGTGAAGATATTCTAGTAGTCCTATCACTGCTATTCACCTGGCCAGTAGTGGTATAAGAATTAGTGCAGGGTAGATACCTTAACTAAAAATAAAAAATAAACTTTTCCCACTAAACGATGGGAGTATGGTATCTATATGTACTAATATTATAAAGCTGAAGAGTTTGTTTGTTTGATTGAACGCGCTAATCTCAGGAACTACTGGTCCGAATTGAAAAATTCTTTTTGTGTTGGGTAGCCTATTTATCGAGGGAGGCTATAGGATATATAACATCACGTTACAACTAAGAGGAGCGGAGCAGTAATGAAAAATGTTGCAAAAACGGGGAAAATTTATTCCTTTTGAGAGTTTCCGTTGCGTGCGCTGCGTAAACGGTTAAAGTAACGCAAAAATCATGTATGACGGAATTGTTCCTTTTAAAAAGTTCTAAAAAAAGTCCGCGAGAGCATATGTCTATCTTTTAAGGTTGACTCACTATAACTCAAAAGGAGCGAGCAGCAACGAGCAGGCAAATCGATGCGACGGGAAGGGTCAGAGGAGCAAAAACTTGACGCGGACGAAGTCGCGGGCAGAAGCTAGTAAAACATATTATTATAAGTATGTAGGTACTCTAAAAGCCTTGTGTCTATATAAAATCTCAAATCCTCCGGTTACTGAAGAGCTTGGTTAAAATCTACACAGCTCACTCATTCTCATCGTACTTGATAATTCCATATCGGCTATAGGTAATTGACTGTCACTGAACTTTCAAGACATCTCTCGCGTAACAAGAATATGGTACGCACAAAACAGACTCATCTGTTTTGCCTTAATATAACCTAAACTAGGTATAGCAAGAGTCCTATGCAATATGGAAAATATTAAGTAGGTGCCTTTTGCCTGCGCGGATGTCGGAAAATATCCCACGGGAGCGTACTACTATGAATTAATCCAGAGGGGTAATTGTGTAACTTGCTATCAGTGGGATACGATCCCACCCAAATCTGGCAATTATTTTTTTTTTCAAAATATTCAGTGTAGGTACAGTAGGTACAAGGCTCCGTCAGGAGCAATAGTGTTCTGTGGTGCAAGGCCACATCTTTGTTACAAGTCCAAAGAGGACTAATGGTATAAGTCAATTGGATGGGACGTCGTCTACATTGCTGCCTTTCCGCCCGCTGCGGCTTTTGAAAATTTATTTTCGGATATTCCTGTTTCAACTACAAAATCCCTAAACTGATCACCTTCTGTTGCTGAGTCTTTGCTTATTGAAAATGTTAATGTTTGCGATTCGGAATTTCATTTTGAACATATTACTTATAAAGATATAATTAAAACCTTCCACACTTTAAATGTAAAAAAGACTGCAGATCTGTGGGGTAATTCTGTAGAAGTCGCCAAGTCTGTTATTGACATTGTAGCACCTACTTTAGCTCTTATCCACATCCACAATCCACACTATCCACACTTCCACACTAATATTATAAATGCAAAAGTAACTCTGTCTGTCTGTCTGTCTCGCTTTCCTGCTAAAAGTACTGAACCGATTTAAATGAAATTTGGTACACAGTTAGTTTAGAGCCTGAGAAAGGACATAGGCTACTTTTTATCCCGGTAGTATGTTCCCGCGGGATAATTTTCGAACTCCACGCGGGCGAAGCCGCTGGCAAAAGCTAGTATTTAATAATTGTATTGAGTGTGGGGAGTTTCCTGATCTTATGAAGAATAGTAAAATAATACCTTTATTTAAATCTGGTAGTATGTACATCAGACCCCACTAACTATAGACCTATTTCAGTACTACCTACCTTCAGTAAAATTTTTGAGAAATTAATTTTAGACCAGTTGCAACGATTTTTTAATAAACATAAATTATTACATACCAAACAGTTCGGTTTTACAAGGGGTCGTTCAACTACCGATGCCGGTGTTGAACTCCTAGGACATATTTATAATGCATGGGAAGATAAATGCGATGCTTTGGGCATCTTTTGTGATTTATCTAAAGCATTCGATTGCGTTCTTCATGAAACTTTAATCAGGAAACTCCGCCACTACGGGATCCGGAACAGCGCTCTGGATCTTCTTACTTCATATTTGAGTAATAGGATTCAGAGTGTCGATGTCAATGGCAAAAGGTCTCCCGGATCTATCGTAACAATGGGAGTCCCACAGGGCTCAATTCTTGGTCCTTTTTTGTTTCTTATTTATATTAATGACTTGCCTTAGGTACCTCATAAAAATAATCATAATATAGTTTTGTTTGCGGATGATACTTCACTTTTGTTTAAACTTAAACGTCAGCAAGTGGATACTGACGATGTTAATAGCGGGATCTCAAAAGTAGTTCACTGGTTCAATGTAAATAATTTGCTTCTTAATAAAAAAAAAACCAAATGCATTATGTTTACGCTACCTCACGTTAGGCAAGTGAAAACGAATGTGTTGGTGAAGGGCGAAGAATTGAATCCTGAAGATAGCACTGTATTCTTGGGCTTAACTTTGGATGCCAAGCTTCAGTGGGGCCGCTAGAGGACGCTGCTGCCCATTCTCTAGTAAGTCCCGTAGCCGCCTCTCGGAAAGAAATGGGGTGTTGCTATTCTTTACGTCCGGCACTACACGGTACCGTCCGGCACCACCGTTATATGCCCATAAGAATATTAAATTGTTTAAAAAATTCAGTGATATCCATAATATAAATACTAGGAATAAACACAAATTTGTTGTACCTTCAACAAGGCTCAAGAAAATAGGTGACTCATTCAGTTATCAATGTATACGTTTTTATAATAAACTTCCAAGCCATGTTCAAGATCTAAGTCTCAATAAATTCAAATCATTCATTAAGGGTAAGTTGTGCCAGAAAGCCTTTTATACAGTTAAAGACTATATTGAGGACAAAAAGCTTGGGATTAAGCTGCTCCAATTTATGTATTATTGTAATTATACTGAATGTTTTTTTTTATTTTTACTTATTATTATTTATTTGGAAATATACACTTTGACATTTGATGACTATTGTTTAAACTATGACATGAATATATACTCTGAGGAGTATAATATTATTTTTATTTTAATGATTTTGAATGTGAGGACTATGTAGGTGATGTTTGTTTTTTTATATCTCTCTTACTCATTTCATTTTTAATGATAATCTGGCAGTTTGAGTACTTAATGCGGCCTACCAAAATGTCCTTTCTTTGGTATTGTTCGTCGAATCGTTGTGCTCCTTATGTTCTGAGTTGAGCTGCAAGATTACTGACAAATGCGTGCATTGACTGGACAAGTCCACTCAATCTGTATGGTTCTTTCCTCAAAAGACCATTTCAGACACACCCATGTACATGGTCCTCAAATGATCAGACTGGGACTATTTCCTGATTTTATATACACATCAATGACATGAATATTTACTTTTAAAGTATTATATTGTTTTAATTATTGTAAATGTGAAGACGAAGTGGGGGTTCTTTTTTTTTTGGTTTCCTTTTCTTCTAATTTAATTTTTTACATTGTCTGGCAGTTTGAGTAATTTGTGCGACCTACATAAATGTCCTTTCTTTGGTATTGTTCGTCGAATCATTGACCTCCTAAGTTCTGAGTGGAGCTGCATGATTACTGACAAATGCGTGCACTGATTGGACAGGTCCACTCAAGCTGTGAAGACCACTTCAGACACCAATCCACATGGTCTTCACATGATCTGATCAAGATTATGTCTGGACTTTAAAAGAGACTGTGACCTCAGAGTTTGTTTCGGCGTTTCTTCTCTGAGTAGTCAGATAGGAAATGCCGACCTCATCAAGTTTAAAAAAAAAAAAATTGATCGACGTGTAAAAGTGTTTGTACAAACCTACTTGCAAAAATAAAGTCATTTATCATTTATAATCATCGCATGGCAATATGGTAATGGATGTCAAAAGATTTGTCCCATAATATTCTTCCGTATGGACTTTATTGGTGTTGGGTATCACGATTCAGATTCAAATGGTTTTAAATAAAACATGACTTTACAAGCATATTATATATTTTTTTATAATAATTAAGAATAAATTCTTACATCACGAGTTATAAAATAAATACATTTATTGCCTTAAATTAAGTCCAAAAGTACTCTGTACAATTATTGTTAGCGATGTACAAACGAGAACGACAAGTAAAAAATATCCAAAACAAAAAAATAAAATAAAAAGGGCCTTATCGTGAATCAGTAAAGTTTCCACAATTCTCCGTGTGACAAATCTACGAACAACTTAACAAATTGTGTCAGAATCACAACCAATAGTTTGCATCTTAATTTCATCTCTTATCAATATTACACAAACTATTTTATATCATTGCTCTTCGCTTATTACTAAAACAAGAACCATTCTTTACCTTATATTATAATTACATTTAAATTAAGACTATCTAATTGCTAGCGGGTGTTTCTTATTGGACTGTTGTGCTGTTTCCTCACAATTACTCCACGCCCTTTGTAATCTCGAGATCAAGAGCTGTGTGCAGACTGTTCTACGTTGAGCTGACACCGGTGCATAAATCTTTACAATAATTTCGTTGGAACGCGCTTCGCGTCTCCGAGACTATTTATTCGGCGTATTACGTCACCAACGCTACTTGGCAATTGGCACAAAGCAGTAAATGAGATCACGGGAGTACTGGACTGGTATCGTTATGATGCTCAAATTTAGCTTAGACTTTACGTTGGACTCCTATACATCACGCCTTAAGTAATTAATTATTCTCGAAGCAATTGCAACATTAAAAACCATTTAATTTATCGGTGTCATAGACCATTTGACACAGTTCTTGACCTTATTCAATTAAAATGGAGATCATATTTGCGCGATTTGACAAATACTATGACCGTTTTCGATGCCGATACTATTAATAACACGTCTTTTTTAACTAGATGTTACTATTTTAAACGTGAAGCTAATTTGGGTTATCATTTGTGCTACACAAATTAGCTGGCCACGTTTAGAAATACGTAAGAGGAGAGGGATTTGTTTGTGTTATGAGTGTTTCGTGAGTTTGTAGAGTTTAGTGTGAATGTGTAGTGCAGTCTGCACGCAGTTCCGGTGTGTGATCGCTCATCCTCGCTTCGCATCCGCCGGGGTTCATTGCTTTTTAAACAAGGCAGTACTTAACCAAGGCCACTGTGTCAACCACAATGTGCGACTACTAGCCTAGCATATTAATATGCCCTATGTACTATGATTAAAACAAAAACTGTTGCGATCAGTTAATCTTGGCATTGTTCATACAGAATTACAGACGATAATAAATTAAATAAGACGGTTAAAAATATCACGAAATTAAATTCATGTGGCAAATAATATGGCATCAGATTTTAAGTACTTTTAATTATTAAAAGTATAGACTACTAGCACTCGCTTGTCGCAAGTTTTAGATTTAAGTAGAGTATAAAAATGATAATAACATACTCGACACTAGCGGTATTGTAATATTAAGAGCCTAGTAAAGGTATTGGAAGACAGAAAAACATTGCTATTCAGATCAAATGAAACAGTTAAAAAACTGATACATTAATTTTCAATTTATACTGACCATTAAGCCAAATAATTATAATAAACCAATTTCACTAATTAGATTAATTAATATAAAACTAAAATGGACAAAACATATAAAATTATGTACTTCTGTGTTATTAGAGTAACCAAATTTCACGGATTCAATAGTTTAAGATTACATTTTAACACAGGGTCGGGCTCCATTAATTTCAAAATTGACTAGATATCTGTGTGCATAGGAATCATATATAAAAAATAGCTAAGTAAAGGAACCGATACACTGAAATTCTGGCATGTCTGTGTAAAAAACCATCTAAAACTAATTTATTGCCTTTAGCAAAAAATTACGTCTAAAAACTGTACTTTAAATTATGTAGAGTACACAATAACACGTCTAAATTTTGTACAATTTGTACAAACGCATCTGCATTCACTAACATAAAATTCATGCTCAGTCAAGAAACCTAGAATAATGAACTAAAAAGAAACTGATACGCTACAATAAACATAATAAAATTAGTTTGAAAAACTTCACAACATCGAAAAATCTCACAATAATACGCGGACTAACGAAAATCACTAACAAAATATTTGATCTCTTATTTCACTGGTGTACAATTTATTAAGTACGGTCGCGTTTCTCGCCGACGGAAACACAAACCACCACCGATCAGTCTGCAATACAAAAGAACGAACGGTCGCTACGAGTGAAGAGGCCGGGCGGGCCCGCGCCACAGCGCCGCGGCGCCGGCCATCACTTGGACGGCTGGTAGGGCGGGTAGGCCTGGTGCGGCTGGGCCGCGCGCGAGCCCGTCGCGTACAGCTGCTGCTGGAAGTTGTGGAACTGCGCCGCGTACGTGGGGTCGGCCGTCGACGGCACGGCGAAGCCCTGCCCCTTGAAGCCCGGCCCCGGCCCGCCCATGGACGGCGGCAGCGCCTGCGCCGACCCCATGCGCACGTTGCCGGGCCCCATGCCGCCCTTGACGCCGCGGAAGCTGGGCCCGCACATGGGGTTGGGTCCCGGGCCGCCGAAGGGGTCGGGCATCTTGGGCGGCGAGTTGAACCCGGCGGGGTAGTGGTGCGGCATGCGCAGCATGGCGGGCGCGCGCATGACGCCGCGCATGCCGGGCTCCATCTCCATGCCGCGCGCGCCCGGGAAGTACGCCACGCCGCCCTTGCCGCCCTCCATCTGCATCTGTGGGTTCGTCACTCGCTGCAGGAAGTCCAGGCTGGGGGGGCCCCGGGGCCCTGAGTTGCAGGCCATCTGCGGCCTCGTAGGCAGGTACTGTATCGTGTTGGGTGCGCTGGCTTTCACTTGCACGTTAGCACCGTTGAAGGGAGGCATCTTGCCGGGGCCGCCCATTCTGGGTCCCATCATGGCCGCGTCCGGCCCCATCGGTCCCATAGGCCCGCCCATGGGCCCTCCACCCATTTTTGGACTAAGATTCATGTCTGGTGGGAAGTCTCCGCCGCCCATCATACCTTCCATGGGTCCTCCCATTCCTGGGCCTCCCATGTTGTCCATATGGCATCCTAGAGCAAAAACTAATGGTTAGTAAATCAAGGTGTTTATTTCAATCAAACCGGGTACTTTGGAATTGTCAAGGTCATTCAGAAAGATATAGGTAGTTGCCCAATAACAAATATTGTAACCGATACCAGGTTCCTATGGAGAAGAACGGGCTAGAAACGGACACTCTTTGAAATCAAAACAACACGTGAGAACGTTGAAATTAGATGCGGACCATTCGCGGCTGTAAAAAAAAAACAAGTTAAAGCAACCAGTTCAGTCCCTGCCGACGGCGCTCGTTCACAAACAAGACGTTATGGATCAGTACCGTTTAGCTCAACCATTTTGAAGGGAACTAAAAGATCCAACATACACGCTACAATCAGCGAGCCATTTGAGTGAGCATGACATACTGTCAGCTGCCAGGAGACATTCAAGTCAATAAAAGACGTAATGGGTAAATGGTAGTCTGATAGTAGGCTTAAAGCGCTCACACATGTTCTATGCGATACCAAAACATTGAATGTATTCAATCCAAAGAAGTAGTTTTACAATCTTTAGCAACTGCAACGGTATTTTCAAATGCTTGCTAATCAATTATTTTATGCGCCCACCAAGCCCAGCATTTTTATCAGCGATGTAATCCTCCAACTCTTAATATTCTGGGCTGCATAGTGCTGCGCGTATTATACTACAAAATAAATTAATAAATTACCACTATTAACAACAAAACCACTCACCTAATTCATTCATCATCATGTGCGGATGTCCATGCGGATGCATCGAGTGATGGTGCTGCATATGGTGTGGTCCCGAGCCGAAGGGGCCCATGTTGCCGCCGTTGGGTCCCATGGGCCCGCCGGGACCCGGGCCGCCGCCGCCCACCGTGTTGGTGAGCTGTTGCGACATTTGTGCCAGTGAGGAGATGGGGTCGAAGGAAGACGTAGAGGTCATGGGCCCGTTGGGGCCCTGGTTCGGGTTGATGGGAATGTTGTCTGGCCTGTTCATACTGCACGGGCCGGGGAAAGGTCCCGGAAGACTCGTGCTGTTAGGGCCACCGGATAGTGTCGTCTGTTGGTGAATGAGATTTGTATTTAGCATTTTGTTACAACAGCTTCAGCGTTTTGAACTCAATTTGATCGTTCAAGACACTGGAGCTATATTCTTTTCCTGCGCTATCAGCCGTCGAACTGTTGTGCAAACAAGTCCGATACTTGGCAACATTCCAATGTATGATGAAGTCCCTTTTCAACACCTAATAATTTAAACCACAAAGTGCCAAGAAGTATAGCGATCTTGCAGTACTATTGCTTGTAGACCGGTTTGAGAGATATAGGTGCCGGTCTTCCAAGTACCTGAATGTTTTCAGTTTTGTTTCTTGACAACGCCCTGCGATATTTACAGATATTTGTAGACGGCGCTGGACACAAACACAAAACTCAAATCTCCTTATTACAAAATCAGATTTCTCTTTAGATCAGTTATAAAACAACGAACCAGTTATTGAAATTAAGAACCTAACTGTTATAGAAATGCAGTTCTATTTACATAAATGACAGCCAGCGTAGTACGGTGCGAAGCTGTCATTTTAGTAATAAGAACTTTGCCTAAATCGAAATAAAGTTCGAAATACAAATAGTGGCTGAAAGGTTTAGGCTAGAACTAAAGTTAGATTTATATTTTGTAAAAAGGTGGATAACGTTTCAGTCAATCTTTACATGCACTTTTGAATTATAAAGGGGGTTACGGTCAGAAAGTTGAAGCCTATTGCCTCCACCACCTTCGGCTGTTTCAAAACTATCTGATGGAAGTGTAGACAAACCCTGTTCATCAAATTTTATTGAATTCAAAAAGATCGATCAGTTCCTTACTAAAGTTCAACTAGATCGACCCTGGTTACATAACTCATTTGAAGATTGTATTTGTTTACATTTTCATCATTTAGAACAGACCATATATTAGGTAAGCTACCTTTTTTAAGACCACTTACTTCATTATTCCCTGCCATGGAGTCTTCCATGGACCCGCTGGCGGTGGTGACAGCGCCACTGTTGGCGACGCTGCAGCTACTCTTAACACTGCCTGCACATGATGAGGCCGACGATGCTGGTGCGTAAGGACCTTGGTTTAGGTTCGGCGTGTCTCTTTGTGGGGTTTTTGAAGCGCTGTCTTGACTCGACCGATTTGATTGCGGACTTGGACGGGATTTTTCGTCTGCACAGATTATTTTAAATGACTTTTAAGAATTCTTTTTGAGATTTCAAAACTAGCTCAATGTATAGGCGCGTGTGATATTTTATTTCGTCCAAAATTACAACATCGGGCATAACTAAAGGTTTTTAAGATATATTTCTGTGAGAAAAAGATTTTAATAACAATTGGGAGTACAGAAGGAAAACTATAAATATTTAGGACGAAGACTGTACAGTAAAGACGAATTCAAAATGAAATACGAAGTAACATCAAACGAAGCGAGCTTGCATTTAAACTTGTTAGCGCTTAAAAGCTCAAGAGAGATAAAGAAGTGCAAAATTAGGAACCCTATCACACGTAGCACACTCAATTAGCCACTACATGTTGGGGTAATTAAACACATGTTGACAGGTGCAATTTATAAGAAAATGTAAAGTTTAGTCACAGGGGCCACATTTGACCGTCAAAATCAACCGTGTGGGCGCTACCGACGACATCAAGACCACGTCACAGCCACAACAAAAACACTAGCGAGACCACGCACTAGCGGCTAGCCAGCCGCTTCGTTGCGATGTGATGTAGCCACATCACAAGCACAACTATCTTTCTGTCTGCATACACTAGCCACAACGTAACCACATCGCAACTGATAGCGACAACGCAACTGCAAGAATTTACAGCGACACTATTCACACGTAACTAGTGTTGTACCGGATATCCACATCCGCGGATAACCGAGGGAGAAGAAAGATCCGTATCGGAACGGATAATTACGTTACTTTTATGGTGAAACTTTCACGGATCTTTTATCTTATTAATTTTCAACACAAAGATGAAATTATATATATAGGTGATTAGGTAGCAATGAAAAGTTATTTATTTCGATTATTTTCTATTAATGTCCATTAAGATTATTTAAAATCAAATATGTAGTGACAAAGTATATACAAAACAAAACAAAAGAAAGCCCCACGCAATGGAAGTCGAAACATGTCCTATCAAGCAAAGCGTCTAGTGGCGACAACTATCGTTTCAAGGTCACACGCATCCACTTCAATTGAGTAAGAAAAATAAGGTCCGTATCCTCGGATCTTGGCATCAAAAATCCATATTTATTTAAACTTCTCGCACACAAAAAGGTACACAGGCGGACTTAATGCCTTAGGCATTCTCTACCAGTCAACCAAGGGTGGAGAAGTAGCCGTATTCGCGGATTTACATTTTTAACAATCCGGCGCATCACTAAACGTAACTATTGCTTGTCCACATTTTTTCGTTGCGATGTGGCGTAGTGGTCCGTGTCACACAATCAACTTACCCTGGCACTTTGTGTTGGCAGCGGAGGTGGGTGTCTGTGGGTTGTTGAAGCCAGGGCTCTGCTCCATAGAGAAGCGTCCTGCTCTCGCTTCTGATAACGACCCGTGAGGCTCGGGGGTGCCCGGCATCATGCTATGGAGAATAAACATACAATTTGGGTATTGGAACTTCAGTTGTATTACTCCAAGGCCAAGCTTATTACTTCTTTTCTCCATTTATCTTTACCTACTGCTGTTCAATCTTTTATAGTTGCATTTGATATATTTGGGCGTATTCATCCATATAGCGACTTTGGAAGAAAACTGAGAAGAATGATTTAAGCTGTGCGATCTATTGAGGAGTAAGCTGAATCGTAGATACTTTTCGTTGAATGTGTTAAAAGACTACACTTTTGATACCTTTAAGGTCCTTAAAGAGTATTCGAACAAATGGTCTGGTCGTTGAGCTCCTTAAAATAGGGTTGAGCTACATGATGACTGATACATACATGCCGTTTGTTCGGACAGGTCAGCTCAAAGTTTCAAAAGTTCTTTCTTCAAAAGGCTCTTCTAGAAATGGCCCTGCATTGTCAGAATCATATAAAATTCTAATAATATAATGTTTGGAGTTTAACAAGACACCATCACCGCGAACAAACATGTGCATCTGGATTGAGGGCCCATTTTTTGAAACCTTGCGTACCGAAATAAGATTTATAGGGAAATTAGTTAAAAACTTAAAGCAAAGGGTCATAAATTTCTTAAACGTGAATTAAAACTGTTATGATGAAATAACTTGGGCCCTCAATCCAGACGCGTGCTTAAAGTGGCATAACCTAAATCGCAGTAAGTACTATCTCTGGGTTAATAATTTTTGTTTAAGAATTTAGTTAAGAATTTCTTAAATATTTTAAGAAATTCCCAAATCTGTAAAATATAACATTACCGATTTATGGCGGCATATCTAGGGCCCTCACTTCATTACTGTTTGTACTGAGGAATCTGCAAAACATGGATATATCTGAAGAAATACATAAATACGACTTTAACATGTTTTACTTACCTACCTATGTGAATTAGTTAAAAAGAAATAAGGACACAAAACGTAATTGTTAAGAAGTAAATGAAAGTCGAATTTTACTAAAAAGTCTGAACTGAGAGCCCAATATTTTCGGCTCTATTGACTAGGCTCAACCTCATACATTAATGCAAATTAGAATAAAAGTTTTAACTATTTCTTAATTAAATTGTAACATATCGTTCGTCCTTCTAAATGTCATACTTTAAGAGAAAATTGATTTTCAACTTTTTGAAAGATAATTATTTGTAGAGTGACCATAATGTTCAAAGTACCTGTACATTTTGTAAAGTGCATTCGGCAAGTCATAATTTGCAGCTAAAAGTACTATATACCTACTAATTACAATTTGGTTTTCCTTATTTTTAATGTAATTTATATTTATGTGATGTTACTCTTTAAGGTAATACTATGAGCCAAGTTGCCAAAACAAATACAAAAAAAATAGTAAAAAAAAAACTAAAAACGAAAATGGAAATGATTTTTTTTTAAATCAGAGATATACAAGGGGGGACCGACTTAAATACTAATATTAACGTAATTAGGAAAAGCGAAAATTTTATCAGCCTGGGGTAATTGTGGTACAGTCACATGTGTGTAGTTGCACTCATCACTAAAAATTACATTGCTCTCTCGCAATTTCGTATTGTTAGGATATAAGACTATTTTAAGGTAACATTTATGTGAAGTAAATAGTTTTTTATAATTATACTTAATTTGTTTGATCTGGTGCTACAGTGATCCATAGATACGATGTCTACTTACATGTATAACATACTACTAGTCGGTTAGTTTGCCTTTCATTTCATGCAAACACTGTTGAAGCTAAATAAATGTTCTAGTTTTATTTATTTTTATCGAAATTTCATTAAAAATAAGGAAAGCCAAATTGTAATTAGTAGGTATATAGTACTTTTAGCTGCAAATATTATGACTTTCCGAATGCACTTTACAAAATGGACAGGTGCTTACTTTGAACATTATTTATGGTCACCCTACAAATGATTCTCTTACAAAAAATTGAAAATCAATTTTCTCTTAAAGTATGACATTTAGAAGAACGAACGATATGTTACAATTTAATTAAGAAATAGTTAAAACTTTTACTCTACTTTGCGTTAATCTATGAGGTTGAGCCTAGTCAATAAAGCCGAAAATATTGGGCTCTCAGTTCAGACTTTTTAGTAAAATTCGACTTTCATTTACTTCGTAACAATTACGTTTTGTGTCCTTATATCTTTTTAACTAATTCACATAGGTAGGTAAGTAAAACATGTTAAAGTCGTATTTATGTATTTCTTCAGATATATTCACGTTTTGCAGATTCCTCAGTACAAACAGTAATGAAGTGAGGGCCCTAGATATGCCGCCATAAATCGGTAATGTTATATTTTACAGATTTGGGAATTTCTTAAAATATTTAAGAAATTCTTAACTAAATTCTTAAACAAAAATTATTAACCCAGAGATAGTACTTACTGAGATTTAGGCTATGCCACTTTAAGCACGCGTCTGGATTGAGGGCCCAAGTTATTTCATCATAACAGTTTTAATTCACGTTTAAAAAATTTATGACCCTTTGCTTTAAGTTTTTACTATTTTTAACTAATTTCCCTATAAATCTTATTTCGCTACGCAAAGTTTCAAAAAATGGGCCCTCAATCCAGATGCACATCGAACAAACTCAGAAGTTTGTTCGGCATTTCTTATCAGCGAACAATCAGCTAGAAAATGCCAGCGCCCTCTAGTTTTTAAAATAATGACGTGTAAGATCTGCTTACATAAATAAATATTTCGTTTCATGAATAATCTCCCCATTTTACTTGTCTGTATCCCAGGTTATAACAGCATAGAACTTCTGACTAATGAGAAGTTTGCGACAGTTATAATCTACATATATTCGAAGGAGAAACTGGTTGACAGACGTATCAACGCACAACGGAAACTACTGGGACTAGGAACATCAAAATTTATTCACGGCTTCCTTGTTGTAGGTAAGCACTAAGGCTTTTGAAAATTCGACCTTTAAGGGGGTGAAATGGGGGGTGGGATATGTAATTGAAACTTGGTACGAACACTAAGTAAATTATATTAAGTTAGCATTTTAAAATTACCCTGTAAAAGAGGTATTAGAGGGTGTTAAAGTATGTATGAAATAAACAAAGTGTTATTTGCTGCTATAAAACTTACCCCACGTGAACACCTATGACTAAAAGATAAAACCATATAAAAGTGATACATACCCGGCAGGTGATTTCTGATTAGAATTCGATTGTGGAGTTTGCCCTCCATTGTTAGACGGTGGTCCGTTGTCTTTTAGCGACGTGTTCGGCTGTTTCTGTATCGTTAACTCTTGACCTGCCATAGTTTAACAATAAAATGTTATATAACCATAGTATAAATATAAACAGGATGTTTTCGGACGAACAATGTAGAATGAAAGAACGAATTAGCCATAGAGTATGAAAGTACATTATGTTAGCACATTTTCACCAACCACCACCAAAATGAAAACATAAAAATATAGAAAAACACACATAAACACGTGATATGAACAATACATACATTCTTTGGGTAGTCACACATTCTTTTTATGTCAATAAAATGTGTAGCTACCCTCAAAAATGCAAAAAATGTAAGATGACTGAATATTCAAGTTAGTTACATAAAACATGGTGATCTTACAGTTATTACGGAGAAAACATTGAAAAGCGTATAAAAGTGCATTCTTAATTAGAATCACAAGCAGAAATAATACAAAAGTTGTATAATATTAGCCTGGGGTTACACTCAAATGTCAAAACATACCTTAAAATTAACCTAGAGAGTATTGCAATTTTTGTATCATGCATGTTTAGGAAATAAGACATGCATGTAAAGTGAAATAAACTGTATTTCTTTGGTTTAAGATTTATAATAGTTCCGAGCATTTTCCATAGAAAATGATCAAGTGTGACCCCGGGTTTGAAGTTGTCGATTATTTCTGTGGTCATCCAATCAAGTTACCTTCGAACTGGTTGAGATACGATATTTGCTGCGGTGACGGCACGGGCATCAAACTTGGCTCCTTGCCGTGCGAGCTACCCTGTTGGTTCTTCTGTTGTTGCGCCGCCAAACATTGGAGAGTACGGACAAACACCCCGTCGTCTAGTTTCTCTAGTATTTCTTTAGTGGCCAATGTTTGCTCCAATTTATTTGGTCCAATATCCAATTTGATATGGCCACGTTTGTTAGTCCAGTTTTGGGTGTCAACGTATTCCATATTTTTGAAGGATTTTTTATGTTATTCGTTGTTATTCATCACACGATGGGATTTCAAGCGTCAAGCGTTTTTGCGGGGGAGGGGAGGGAAAACAAAAAATACGCATTACAACTACAGAAAAACAAAAAAAAAATAAGGAAAAAAGTACGTTCCATGCCAATGTGTCGGGATGAAACATGTCAAAAATTAAAAATGAAAAAAAAAAAAACTCTTGTCGTGGTTGGGAAAATGTCTAACACAGATAAAAAATATGAGCATGCTCTACTACTTCTATGGCTTGATTTAATTTATTATTTTTCATGCGATATTTGTTGACTTACCATACTTGTTATCATTTAATTATGAATTCAAAGGACAGTATAATGATCCATAAACACCCAATTTATTTGAGGGTTCTTCGCTTTCTTTTGACAGTTTTAAATTGTCAACTTTCAACATGACTCGGCCGTTAAATTTGTACATGGAGCTTTAGAAAGAGACAGATATAGAGTTTTATCTCACGAAGCGAAATACCAAACCCATTAATCAAAAACAATAACAACAGCGCAGGAGTGTCATTTAAGAAGCAGAGAAAGATAGTTTAATCAAATCTCTCACTTTCACTTTTTTTGAGCGACTCCTGTACTATCATTTACTAAGATGTCCTTTGAATTCAGTCTCCTAAACATAGAATTTGTAAACATAAAAACAAATGTTCAAAGCATTGGTACCGACCTGGGGCGTCGTTCTTAGGACCAGGCTTGCAATGCGCAGGACTATTTAGTCCCGAACCTGCCCGAGAGGCTTCGGCCGACATCGGCATCTGACCCGAACCGTGGCCCGGAGATTGCGTTGCTGCTGACCGTGAATAACGGTCATCTAAACAACACAAAAGTAAATGGGAAGTTTAAACTTAGTTGTTATTCGAAGAACATCGAAAACCACAATATAACTTTGTAAAAAGCTTTTGGTTTTACAGAACAGTGGACTAAACTGCAGTAATCATATCACCATCATCATTTCAGCCGAAAAACGTCCACTGCTGGACATAGGCTTCTCCCCAACTCCCCTACTTCGACTGCTTCTGTGATTTCCGTATCCAGCGGATTCCTTTGGCCTTTACAAGATCTTCGGTCCACCTTGTGAGAGATCTTCCAACACTATGTCTTCCGGTACGAAACCTTATACTTTAATTTTACATTTTATTTCAGCTTTCGTCATCTGCTTTTCAGTATTTATCAAAGATCTTTAGCACATTACATTTAAGGAGAATCAAGATATCATCACAATATGGCAAGGTGAACGCTCGTTGCGGCTTGGGGGTAGTATAAAAATCAAAACACACAACCATAAACAGGCCTCAGTGAGAGGGAGAGGGCTGTAATCCACCAAGTGGGTCCATTGCGGGTTGGTAGATGTAGCATGTCTTCGAATTTTGGTTCTAGGACATGTCTGTTTCTTCAAGATGTTTTCCTTTACTGTTTTGAGAGCAGTGGTTATGAAATCCATACTTCCATACTTCCATACTATCCATACTAATATTATAAATGCAAAAGTAACTCTGTCTGTCTGTCGGTCTGTCTGTCTGTCTGTCGGTCTGTCTGTCTGTCTGTCTGTCTCGCTTTCCTGCGAAAACTGCTGAACCGATTTAAATGAAATTTGATACACAGATAGTTTAGAGCCTGAGAAAGGACATAGGCTACTTTTTATCCCGGTAGTATGTTCCCGCGGGCTTATTTCCGACCTCCACGCGGGCGAAGCCGCTTGCAAAAGCTAGTAATTTATACATAGTAATGCGCCTGACCGGGCTCGAATCTACGACCTACAACTTGTAAGTCGCGGCCGTTTCTACTGGACCACCACTGCTCGGGGGTAGTCATGTTTAGAGTTTTGCTGAAATGGGCTATTTGGCACAGCTGTGCGGCATTGTTTGATTTTTTAAATTACTATTGGTTTCTTTGATTCTGCCACAATGTGCAGCAGTGTACATCTTATAGCTAAAAAGATGATCACCAAATAAATACAGTGTGATATAAAAAACTTACCTATAGGCACAGAGGCGGAACGATGTAAAGGCGAGGTCCCGTAAGGTGGCGGCGGGAGACAGCCGCCCCTCTCGGAACACGGCGACTTCACTTGTGTGCCTGTAAGTGTTTGTACATTACTAGTTGTTGACCATTACTCCGCTTCCATGTATGTAAACTAAAGTAGCCAGTGAAAATATCAATAAATAAATAAAAATGTCCGAAACCTCGTATAGCATTTTTATCTTAAGACGCGACGCGCGCTTTGTTTGTGGTTAACAAGGGTAAAAATACGCTGTGAATGTGTGCGTAAGTGCAGGAGCTCTCGGTACCGTTCGAGGCAATGCCGAATTTGAAACTGTGTGTGTTACGTGCTGACGCTACTCGCCTTCAGGCACACATTGACAGCGTGTTTGTTCACTTGGTTTACACAAGTAGAGCGCGCGTCACATCGTGATATAATAATACTGTCGCATAAATTCAAGTGTTGTGATTAACGTTTGGAAAGCACGTTAATTTTTATCAAAGGGAATCGTGCAATCCCAGTGACTGAGTTGTGAAGGTGGCTCTATGTAAGGAACTCGTATTCAGGTGAATTTTATGAGACTAGAAGCTTAACCATAACATAGTCGGGAAAGGTTGGACAGATAATAACTTACTCATATCATTTTCCATGGACTTGGGATCATCGAAGAACTGGTGGTGTATCTTCTGCCAGTCGATGTCTGCGGAGGCGGGACTCTTGGGGCTCCGCAGCCCCGGCCCTGGGCCCCTGCCACCGGGGCCCAGTCCGCCAGGGTCGCCTGGGCCCATCTGCATACGAACATAAGACTGTTTATGTTGTAGAATCAGTCTAGTACAAAATGTAAAGTGCACCCTAACTTAAGAAACAGATATCTATCCAGCCAAATTCAAGTTTTTTTTTATTGAAGAAACCATTCTGGTCATTTGTGAATCCAGGATTAACTTATGTCGTTATTATTATGAATTAAAAGGCATTTTCAGACATTCAAAAATTGGCACTTATGCTGGAGAAGATAAGAATATATTAATTTCTTCTTCTTATTTTATTTTTATCAAAGTTCAAAGTCGGAAACTCACAAACATAACACGATGCCTGTTTTTCCCAAAGCGTAAGGCAGAGGTGTACCTATAGTACACCCGTATTTCGCCAGTTATGTTTATGTTTTAAGGCCTTTGTAGGGGACGAACCTATTGCCATCAATCTGGCACAAATCCAGACTCTGGGCTACTACTGAGTACCCAATAGCACTTTGCCCGACCTGGGAATCGAACCCAGGAACTCAAGTTCAGCAGAAGCGCCTGCAGTAAACTAATCAGGCAGTTGGAAGCTCCTTTTCCATAATGTAACAAAATCAAATTCTTAACAACCCTATTATAAGATTTAACTTTAGGCATTCAAAAGTGGCTCAATGGTTTAACTGGTAGTATCGAGTCATTTCTTAATTTCGAACTCTATTTCGTCGAAGTTAAAGTTCAAATTAAAAAGAGGCCAAACACGGGTATAAGTTTTGTTTTAGAGTTTTTTTTTTATCTGAGTTAGTATAAGGTTCAAAATACGAAAAGTTTCAATTTTTGACCGAAGAATAACTCGTTTTTTCATAAGGCGGAGGGTTCAAAATCCTATGCGCTCGAAAAAACAAATAAATCAAACTCTACTCACGTTTCTCCCGCGCCCATACTCGTCGCACATGGGTCCGTTGACCGGCATACCATGGTGGTCAGGTCCGCAGTCACCATGCTGCACCATGCCTCCCATCATACTGCCGTCCATCATGATGCCTCCTGGAAGACGCGGCACTTTGTACCATCGAACAAGGTATATAAACAGGTAGATAGAGGGCGCTAGCAGCGCGTTGTAATGCATGCAGAAAATCATTAGGGTTTACATGCAGAAGTTTTTGTACCATAGAAAAAAATATATAAACGGGTGGGTAGAGGGCGCTGGTAGCTTCGATCAAAAATGTACTAGATTCCCGATGAGCGCTTCAAAAACGGCCCGAAAAATAAGAGCACAAATATTTTTGTGCTCTTATTTGAAATTAGTTTGGTCCAATGATAGCCAACGATAAGACGTCCTAAATGCCGCAGCACGCGTTCAAAAATTGTGTAAATAACCACTGTAGCACCAAGTTTTTGGAAGGCATATCTTTATTTTCATAAGTTTAAATCTTTAAGTATTTTTCATAAAATAAAAACAATCAAATAGTAAATATAAATCATTTAGCAAATACATATTATGGTTGTTTGACCAATGTTTGCGACAACCCACCAACTATTGTAACAAACATTGTCTGTTCTGGAACAGAGAATGCATGAAGTAGTATTCTGCCGTTTTAATAAAAAAGGGCACAATTAACATTTTTCATGAAATTGAGTTATATATATCACCGGAATCAGGAAAAAAAGCCTACATGCCTAATTTTTTTTTTATTTTTAGCAAAAAAAATAACAGAGATACCATAAGAATAAGAAGAGCACAACTGCAACATTTTTAAAGTTTTTAACCAGGAAAAGGGCACATTCTGAGATATGCCTTTTATGTCACCTTTATATTTTTAATATATTTAATTGAAAAGGCGTAATTGGCTTACGTCAAATATAAAAGGCTTATGTGGCAATTGTGCTTATTTTTTTGTATACCAACACCCTAGCAATTATTGAAGAAGAAAAGTCACAACTAGCAGTTATTTCTTTACTATTTACCCTATACCTTATTTTTTTATAAATAAAGCGTTTAAAAAAAGGCACACTGGCGGTTATGCCTTTACTACTAAACATCTATGAACGAAGATGAAGTGGTGGGTCAAGGTTATTTACACGTCCCACTGCAGAAACACAAGAAAGTGCACAATAAGATTGTTTTTATTCATCAAGAAGTATAAAATATAATATATTCTAATATTTTACTGTATGTATACTATTTTAATAATATGTAAAAAGGCACAATTGAATAAAAGTGCCTTTTCAATGTAACATTTTAAAATTTTGCATTGAAAAGGCACATTTGGTTGTATATGCCTTTTAACTGTAATATTGCTCCTGATATGTAATTTTTTATGTTAAGTTGAAAAAAAATAAGCTAATTATTTATTATATGCATCAAAAATAATAAAAAATATTGCTATAGTCTTATAGGTACTATATATATACAACTATTTAAATTCACACAATTTCGAAAAACATAGTTTAGTCGTGTTTTTTTAAACATAATTCAAAAAATATTTTAACATCGATTTTCTCAACATTTACAAAATGCTAGTTGTGCCCTTTTTAATAATGACGGCAGTATTGTAATTTTATTTTTGTTTGTAGATTTCCTAGCGAGCCATTTCGCTGTGCAGAATGGGTATCTATTGTAGCGAAAGAAAGAGGAGAAGAAATATACAAACCTTATAAAAATTCATATTTGAACTTTAACACTAGAAACGCGGAACGTAACGACTGAGGTAAATTTGGATAAAAAAATATGTATATTGCAATTATGTGGTTGAAGTCTCGTATAAATAATAATAATCATCATATTTCATGAAAAGTCATAAAAAGTTACGATTATATGCATAATAAAATATTAATTAGAGCAGGAAGAATATCGAAGTGGGTCAAATTTGGGACGCCCGCACTTCTAGTGTTAATTTAAATGAAAAAATAATTTGATTTAATACAAATTTAACTTCTAAATACTGGTACATAAAAGTAGACGCCCTCATTTTTATACGGGTGGATCACATTGATTTAACCCGCACTTAATTAAATAAAATAACTATTATACTATTTTAGTCCTACTACTTTTTTAAATCGATTAAAAATGTTTGCCACCATCAAAACGTACCTTTTCACCTAAAAATTATATTCTGCAACTCTACGTCTTTCAATAAGTACTGTGTTCTGAGCATTGAAATGTAATACCAAGAAATACGTCTAGTTCCAAAATAGAGTAAGCACGAAATTGTCAACACATTGTTTTTAACCTTATTGCTTAGACTTTAAGTTTCAGTTTAGAATAAATAATTTTGTACTTATATAAAAATGACTTGCGATTTTTACGGGACATTTTAAATTTATTGCTCTTTACCTTTCTCCGATGACAAAAGGACTTAAATATGAATATTTTGCTATCGTAATTATGCTTTATGTTTGAGTGTTAAGGATTATAATAAACTGAAGTTGTTATTATTATGAAACGTTTTTCTATATTTCGTAGTAAGAAATATAAATGTGTAAGTGTGTGCAAACGTGGCCACTTGAGCGCCTTATTTTTGTTCCTGATCCTATATCTAGTGCTATTATTGATCGAAGGCTGGTAGCGATTTATGTGCATGCAGAAAATTATAAGTGTTATACATACATGCAGACATTATTTTTATATTTTACTTTTGATGGAAACTACATCTTAATCAAGTGGTTTGATAGATCAATTTCACATTACAAATATTTTGAAAGAGAAAATGTGATTGGAGTAAAGTGAAGTTAGTGTGTTGATTGAACAAATTGAGGTACATGCATTATTTCGGAAATATTTGTTAAAAAGTCAAATGTTGAGAATATAGAGTGCTAGAAATTTTAGCGCACACATATTAGATGCGTTATTTCTTTCGAAAATTCCTTCTGTGTACTTCACATAATATTTATGGTATTTTGTAAACCAAAACCTTTGTCACCAACACAGCACACAACTGAAAGTTTCTTACCATTCATAGCATTGAGATTAGGTCCTGGCATCATTCTGGGGCCCATGTGAGGTCCTCCCATCATACACGGTTTAGGCCCTCCCATACCACCCATGGGGTTTGGCATCCGCTAAACAAAAGAAAGGAACAGTTAATGTTAGAAAATATATTTCAATTAAAAGAAATTAGGTCATTTTAATTTAGAGTTGTATAGATTCTTACCCCCATTGGTCCTCCACATCCTCTCCCCATATGCATATCTGTACACATCCCAGTTTTCATATCTGGACCTCCACATGGACCTCTGATGCCTTTCATGCCACAGGGTCCCATTGGACCCATCGGGCCGTTAGGACCCATACCTGACATCATCGGTCCGTTTGGACCCATCATACCGTTGGGTCCCATACCCCCGTGCCCACCCATCCCCATACCCGGCCCACCCATACCTCCCATTGGTCCGCCCATTGGACCGTTGGGACCCATCGGACCCCCAGGACCCATTGGGCCTCCCATAGGACCATTAGGACCCATCGGACCGGACATAGTGCAGCTCGGGCCGGAATTCATGCTGTTTGACATGGAAACCATCGGGCCGTTGGGTCCAGATCCCATGGGGCCGTTTGGACCCATAGACATAGGAGGGAAGGGTGACATGTTCATGTTAGCACTGGAGTTAGGTGGGTTAATGTCGTTGGGGGCCTGTGAACCATCGTTGGGACCTTGGTTGGGGTTATTGCCTCCACTTTCAGGGAACAACATCTGTTGCATTTTGCGTATTGTAGCCAGTTGTTCCTCACGATGTGCGCGTTGTTGTGGAGTTAGGTTCTCATCTGGTATTTTCACACCTGCAGAAAAGTATATTACAATTTACTTAGATGCAACTATTTACGTCACGTTTGTGTTGTGTCGGATGATTGACGTGCACACATTTACCTGAGAATAGAATGATTTCCGAATTACATTGTAATAAAAAAAAAACTGTATTAAATAAAAAGGTGATAACTGATAAGATATTACGTAATGTACTCAACTTTTTGCTGATGCAAAAGAGTTTAAGTGTTATTGTTTATATTTTAGGTAAGTATGTCATGATTAGTTGAACTAAGTGAAAGTCTAATTATGTACTCGCCCTAAGATTCCAAACTGTTAGTGAACTAATAGGTCAGAAAGAAAAACTTAGGAATCTATTTGTGTACGGTTGGTAGGGTCATCGACGCGAACTTGTTACCATGGATTCAGCACTCGATTCTAGGCCTAGCGCAGATAATTTTTTATTGTCATTTATAAAAACCAAAACCTGCTGTTATTTAGACACATTAGCAGCTAATTAGCTGAAGGGTAGGTGTGTATCAAAAACCTTGGAGATATACAACATGTAACATATTTAACGCAAGGTCTATACACTACCATTACAGTATTGAGTCAAAAGTATGACTCAATACAATACATATCCTCGTCCTGCCCAAGCAAATTAGAACCTGTTTGGTAATTCTGCCCACTGTTCTCTTCAAAGTACAAAATCTTACAAGTGCTTCCTGCCCAGAATAATTAGAACAAAATAAAGGTCATGCATAAGATATAAATTTTTATATTTTTTTTATGGCAGTAAATAGATCATAAATTTATAACCTAACCAATCACAGGAAACTTCAAAAACGACAGCTGAGTAGAAAATAAAAATTCTAGGCGCGAAATTTGAATATGTAATTTTTGAAGGACAGTGGGCAGAATTTAGAATTTTACAATATTTTAGATGGGCAGGAACCGTGAAGTATGTTTTGTGATTTTGAAATCACAATGGGCAGGACGACGATATAGTGTTGATCCTAGCATTACGTTATGCATTTAAAATTGAGTCTTATCACTTTGAAATAAGACTGAATTTACTTTAAACTCAAACGGCGGTAGATATGCCAAAAACATAATTTTTGAAGAAAACGCCCATATTAAAAGTTACTGAAATCGATACAGTAGTCAATTATGAACAAACTAATTTTAGGACTTGCGTTTATTCTGTTACACCTTGTATATGTATGTAAAGGCATTAAAAAAATAATTAAGTAATGAAAATGTTCATCTGGTGTTCAGGATCGCGTACTGAATTAATGGTAATAGGTTGCGCATCGTATATTATGTAAAAATAATATTTATTGGTATAACCTTTAGGTCCAGTCTGGCATGGCTGATCAGGGCCTGAGTCAGAATTGGCCTGACTTGTGGGCGCGTCTTGGGGCGTAGGCCCGGCCTCCGAACAGGCAGGCATAGAGCCCGGTCCATTCGACATACCGTTTGACATTACAGAGGGGTTTTTCTGCAAGAATATTTGAATACATATTAGTAAACAATCTATAAGTGTGGCAGGAATAAACTTAGTACAACACAAGTAAAACTCTTTTTCTAAAAACGAACTGAACAGATTTGGATGAAGTTTGACACATAGATGGTTTATAACCTGGATAGGATACATTTTATGCTGGTACAAAGTTCCCGTGAGATACGTTCCGACAATGTACATATAAACAGTTTTGGCACTCTGTTAGATAATTTTGTAGATTAGCGTTTTCGAAACGATGTGTTGTCGCTAAATAAATATAACTACACTTACGGTGTCCCAGGGCATTTCACCATCAGCACCGAGGCCGTCCATGACACCACAGGACGGGGTGCCCCCTGGAAACCCATCCATCGGCCCCATACCTGGTCCCATCTGACCCATTTGTCCAGGACCACCCTTCATCATCATCATCTGGCCGCCGGGCCCACCCATTCTGTTCGGACCCATCATATTAGGCCCCATGTGTCCCATCCCACCGTGTCCCATCGGGCCCATGTTGGGTCCCATGGGCCCGCCCATCATGTGGCCCATTTGGTTAGGCCCGCCCATCATATTAGGCCCGCCTCGCATTCCACCACGAGTTTTGGCCATTGCGAGATTATTGAGCCATTGTGCTGGACTTTGTTTGTTGAACTGTCCCATTTTTAGAGGGTGTTTCTGTAAAACGAAGAAGAATGTATTTGGTATTATATTCTAACTATAAAATTCTAATTTTTATGAGTCAAATATTACCTCAAGATATTTCTTAGTGCCTGGTTGTGCGCAGTGGTAAGCTATGATAGAGTGATGCTGTCCTGATATAACGGATTCCGCGCCTTTGTTAGCCAATAGGGTCGAGAACACGAAGATTTGACTTTGCTGCTGGGAAAACATCCAGTATTTAATATATTTTTTGCTTTACACAGACAAAGAAAAAGCCAAAGAATCCATGGTTTAGAAAAATAATATTTCCAAAGATGGCAAACAAATCTAAGTTTGATATTATGTAGAAAAGTTGAATTGATTTCAGCTATTAAATATTTCACTAAGCTTATGTTGTTACCTCCATACTGCCAGCTTGCTTGCTAATAACGTTAGAGGGCAGTGTCTGCGCCTCACTTGCTGACATGGAGCCCATCGGACCCCCTGGGCCCATTGGACCCCCTCCGCCCCCCATGCGACAGGATCCCATGTTTTCTGGACCTCCGTTGGGGTTGCGACAATTTTGATTTTGATCCTATAGGTAGAAAAGTAAAAATATGATGTTCCGACCGTTTCAGGAAAATCAGATATTTTAAAGGAAGGACCAATTTTTACAGTTAAAAATTCAAAACAAAATTGCATTAAAAATAAATCTTAATAAAATAATTAAGAGTTTAACTTTGAGATGTACTATTTAAAAAATAATAATATAAAATTAAAACCTCTACTTTTCATTACCTGCATTCTTACCTGAAGATTACTTGTTGGGCCCCTGAGACCTGTTTGTGGATCCAATATATCATTTGAATCTGAAGAAAGTCGTTCTGACTTTAGAGAGCCTGGTCCGCCCAATTCGCAGGAAGGAGATTTTGTGGGGTCACCTGAATTAAAAGGCTTATGTTTAACTTACCAACAGATATATAACAGACAAAAATAGTAAATGATCACCAAAATTAAACCCGCATTTGAATGTAACATTATAACCAAAGTTTTAACATCTCGCTATCCAATTTAAGCAAAATGACTCAAAAAAAAAAAAAATTGTTAACCCAAAAATAGCTAATGAACACCAAATTATTGCGACTCACCATAGTTCGAATGCACGCTTGTGCGACACACTGAATCTAGTCGTTTCTAGCACTCGCTGGCCGCTGCCGCGGCACCGCTCGCTTCGCTCGCTCGGCTCGTGCGTAGGAGGTCACAGTTTTAACCTAACCTAACCTAGTGTACTATGTGAGCTCGAGTGTGTCGCACAAGCGTGCATTCAAACTATTGTGAGTCGCAGTACAGTTTTGTCGCACAAGTGCTATTCGCACATTCATTTGTCGAGCTCACGTAGTACACCCAATTATTAAGATTTGGTGATCATTTACTACATATGGTGTTCGAATACAATTTGAAGTGCAGTCGTGACTAAAATCGCTAGTACTATTGTAATTTTAGACTTTATTTTTCTGGTGTATAGTATCTATTTTTGGTAAAAAAACTAAGGGTATCAAAGCATTTTATGGTGGTCATTATATTTAATCCCGAATTAAAATAGGTTTTTTAAAATTTGTTCGAAAGTTTTGCATTTCAACTCAGCCTTTCGCAGTCCACTGCTAGGCATAGGCCTCTTCCATATTGCGCCACAACACCCTGTCCTCCACCCAGCCCCGGATCTATGGGGGGGCAAGCCGGGGCCCATGCCCCGAGTGGCAAGTTCAGGGGGCGGCAAATTCAAGCTTGGCAGACGTATGGTCAATTTGCGTTAATGATGAGTTGTAACGATATAACTCATCATAAGGCAACTTTACAATTGAGACATCCAGTACTTTAAGCACAAAAATTATTTTTCGCGAGTCGCTTAGGCATAGGTCAACAACCGCATCAATCGCGCTCGTCCCGCCCGCAGGAATTGCAATCTGTGGCAACGCATGCATACGCGGCGGCGTAAATACATAGAGTAAACAGAGAAAGAACAGCGCTCCCATCAGTCTCCTCAACGTTCTCGGCAAAATCGACGAGAGGCTTATTCATAAGCGTCTCAAAGCCTATGCCGAAGCAAAGGGGCATATCGCTAACGAGCAGGTTGGTTTCCGAACCCAACACTCGTACGTCCAACAAACGAACCGCATCGTGGAGCACATAAGCGCTGGCTTCCAGCGTAGTCCGATGACGGACGCGTTGTTCTTCGGCATAGCAAAAGCTTTCGACTAAGCCTGGCACAATGGCTTATTATACAAGCTTTACCAACTCGGTGTGCCTGACCGTCTCGTGCTCATCCTACGAGACTTTTTATCGAACCGCACCTTCCGCTATCGCATCGAGGGTTCTCTCTCTTCCCCTCATCCCATTCGTGCCGGAGTCCCCCAGGGCTCCGTGATATCCCTCTTCATCTTCACGCTTTTCAACAGCAATATTCCGAAAAGTAAAAGGCCCAGTTGGCTCTATTTGCCGACGATACAGCCATTTACTACACCGGTCGCTGTCAGGACGCTATCGCTCGTACTCTCCAAACCTCCGCAAACGTCTTAGGCGCTTGGTTCCGGAAATGGAGAATCGAGGTCGACCCCGACAAGAGCCAGCTGGTACTCTTCTCGAAACCGCGCAAGCTGCTTCCCCCTTCCCCAGTCCGATCACTTTGTATGGTTTATTTTTTTGGATTGGAAATCATCAAATGACTTCTCCCGCTCTGGGAGGGCGTGTCAGACTTTTACTGACTAAAATCCACCCGTGTTCCTTCAGTTATCGATGTGCCAGGGTCGCGGTGTCTCTTTCGAACAATCTCGCGACCCTGGCAGGCAACGGACCCCTTCAGTTCTGCTGACATCTCTTTGAGGCGCGCGTGGAACACTACGCGCCGTCGACCGGAGCTTGGTCCTTACCGGGCGGCGAGCTACCCTTTGCTCGCCGCCAGCAAGCTCGCGCCTACGGTGGCCGGGAGTCAGCTATCGACTCCCGATGCCCGGGGCATCTCCTCCTGCGGCGGCTAGGGGGGACGTGAGGGCGCAGAGACTGCCACTCTCTCAGGCAGGTCACACCTCCACCGTATGCTCCACTGTGTCCTCTAGACGATCCTCACAATGGAACCACCCGAGCGTTTCCTCCCGCTTTATCCCGAAAGGAATCCCCGAAGCACCCATACCCGGTGAGAACCTGCATCAGGCGGAAGGTGAGGACGCCGTGGTGCCTCTCTATCCACTCCTCAAAAAGGGGACTTACCGCTGCAATTGTGGCGTGCCAGCGCTGGGTTGCGACAATCGTACCCGCCATGTCGCCATGAAATCTTCCCGGAGCTCTGTCCGCAGTGCCGCGATTTGTCGTGGCAGCGGAGTTTTTCCCGGCGTTTCGCCTCTTCACGCCACTCCCACATGTAGGCGAGGACCTTTGCCTCCCATGGCAGCACTCCGGCAAGGTGGCTCGCCGCCTCGCAGGAGACCGTGCGGTATCCCCGGACTAGCCGGATGGCCATGACCCTCTGGGCCGCACTCAACCGGCGCACTGGGCGCAGCCTCAATGAGGGCGCCCACACTTGTGCCCCGTAAAGGGCCATGAGCCGCACGACCCCCGTGTAGAGCCTCCAGCAGAAGGCGTTTGGACCCCCCCCCCAGATTGGGCAGGAGCCGCTTTAAGGCAGCCCCAGCGCGCTCCAGTCTGGGAGCTAAACGTCGGAAATGCTCAACGAAGTTCCACCAGCTGTCAAGGACAAGTCCCAGGTACTTCATCGTTGACTCGACGCCGATGTGAACCCCTCCCACCGTGAGTTGAGAACCCGAAGGTGGCGCGTTCCGAGGACCATGAAAACCCATGGCCTCGGAAGTCCGACACAAGTGTGCAGGGCCACCTCGAGTCCCAATTGCCCGGATCCTTTCGATGCATATCCATAGGATGCAGACTCTCCAAAACCGTTTCCTTAGAAAGGGGGACATATAAGGGGGCTCCCGTAAGGGAGCCCCCTTATATGTCCACACCACCTAGATCTCAGAATGCCCACCATTCAGCAGCTCATGAAACACCTTGCAAAGCGTTTCTTTGACTCTGCTGTGAAGCACCCCAATCCCCTGATCGCGGCAGCCACCCGCTACACTCCCTCCCGTATTAGTACGATTCGCCGACCGCGGCATACTCTAACCATTCCCGATGACGCTACAACCCTTCTCCAGGAGAGTAGTAAACTAACTAGCACACTCAAGACACACAAACATAGACCGCCGTCCTTCCGTCCTCGCCGCCGAGGCACGCCGCGACGCCCCAATCCTTGTCCGCCCCGACCCTTGCTCGAGCCAGCCCGCACCGCTGAGTGCTGAGCCTGTAGCTTTAAATCCGCCCCTAAATAATAATCATTCCGATCCAGCCCGTCCCTTGCTGTCCTCCAGCGATGCCCTAAGCCGGGCTCCACAGGGGGTGCCCTTAGCGAGTAGTCATTCTAGTTTTAAGTTTTTGAAGCCCTCACTGGAGGCCTTAATTTATGAAGAACAGGCAAGTCCGGTTAAGCAGCCGACAACCTCATAGGTTGACATGCGAGATGTCATTAAAAAAAATATACAGAGTAGCGCTAGATAGATCCTTGCGGCGTTCTGTCCGTGAGGCCTATGTCCATCATTAGGTACCTGATGACTGACATAATGATGATGATAAAAGTAAAAATATAGACGGGCGGGGGCGGTATTTTCAGTTTTTTGCCCCGCCTCGAAAAAATTCAAGATCCGGGGCTGCCTCCACCTGCCGCATCCAGCATGCCCCAGCCAATTTCTTTAAGTCGTTGGTCCACTTAGCTGGGAGGCGTCCCACGCTACACTTGCCGATACGCAGTCTCCACTCCAGGACTCGTCTGCTCCATCGGCCATCGGTCCTTCGACAAACATAGCCAGTTTACTGCCACTTCAGGTTTCTTACTCTGCGAGCTATGTCGATAACTCCCGTTCTTTTCCGGATAATTTTATTTCTGATTTTATACTTCAAAGAAACTCCGAGCATAGCCCGCTCCATAGCACGCAGAGCGACCTTGAATTTGTGGACCAGCCCAACTGTCAGTGTCCATGTTTCGGCACCGTAATTCATTACGGGCAGGACGCACTGGTTGAAGACCTTGGTCTTCAAACATTGCGGTATCGGCGACGAGAAGACTTGACGAAGTTTCCCAAACGCTGCCCACCCAACTGGCTCCTCTTGTCGGCTTCCTTCTCAAAGTTGTATCTACCGAGCTAGATGACTTGCCCTAAGTAGACATACTCCTTCACAACTTCGAGAAGCGAACCCTCGATGTGGATTGGACTCGGCAAGAGCGACGGGTTGAACATGACTGTCGTCTTGTCCAAATTCATGCAGAGGCCAACCTGACGGTAGGCTCCATGCAGGCTGGGCAGCATCTGGTCCAACTGTTCCAGCGTCTCTGCCATTACGACGATCATCGGCAAAGCGAAGGTGTGAGATGTACTCGCCATTCACATTGATACCCAACTGATTTGCATTTATTCAGTCATTATTTGTTTCCAAATGGGAATTCCATAAGCCATCTGCACTTTTAACAATCTGAAGAAGCCAGTAAAGAGACCATAAATATTGGGCTCAAGCCACATTGAGAAAATAAAATGAAGTACAGGCCGAACAAGTTGTGACCGCGCTTCACGTGACCCTTATATCATTGGTTTAAAGTGGAATGAGTGCGCGTAAAAAGTAAAAACTATGCCAGGGGTATAAAAGTCGGAAAGTTTAAAAACAATGTACTCCGTCAGTTACGGATGATTTTGCCAAAAGGATCAAAATCAAAAATAATTTATTCAAATTAGGCTGAGAATCAGCACTTTTCGAAGGTCAAAATTATAATAGACCGCCAAAAAACGCCCGCCATTACCAGTTCCTAGTGCTTTAGCTTGGAAGAAATGGCGAAACGAACTCAAATATTGAAATCAAATAAGGTCTTACCGTCACTGTCCATAAGGCCGTCAATCTCAGTCTTGATGCCGTCAACTCCAAGATCGGCAGTAGAATCTTCGCCACCTGATTGGCTGTGGGGTTCCAACTTGACTCTGTGTGGGGGTTCGTCTGGTTCCTTTTTCAGCGCCGCCGGAGTCGGCAGCGACGCTGATGGCGGACGCGACCCATGTCCTGATTCACGTTAGAAAATTAACAATAAACATATTGATACATCGTGGGTCTTTCCGAAATAAATACGTATATTAAAAAACCCAAAAATGTTAATATTAAAATTATCAATTTATTAGAAGTTTTTCCGTAATTTTGTAGTTATTAATTTAACGTGCGATTCTCTTAATAAATCTTAACAAAACATTACTTCAGTTTTGAAGATTTGTCTCTTACTAGCTACATAAATTGAATATTAATTATATTTGTGCTCAATAAACAACAGAAAACTATGTTAAATTATTGAATGAATTTGTAAAAATTACGTGTTTTCTGCGACAAACGCGATGCGGCACTTTAATGAATGCATTAGATCTTTGAAAAGCGGCGATTTACGATTTAACAGTATATTTATCTAGATTGCTAATTATGTTTGTGGTAGATAAACAAAGAGCTGAGCGGGATCATAAATGAGATGAATCAATTACATGCATAACTGTGCATACTGCTTTGGCTTTCACCTCTCAGTTTTTACTGTATGGATTATATTTAAATTCTTACGCATTTGAATATGTAGTATAAGTTTTGTTGGCTAGTTTTTTGTGGGTGGGAAATCATCAAATGACGCTCTAGGGTGGAGCGGAAGGGCGTGTCAGACTTTACTGACTAAAACCCACCCGTGTTCCTTTAGTTGCCCATATGCCAGGGCCATGGTATGGATTATATTTAAATTGTTACGCAATTGAATAGAATAAGTTTTGTCGGCTTAAATACGCTTTTATTCAAGGCCAAATTAAATTAGCTGGCTAAACTTCAGACTCGATGGGTATCGACATCTAATGATGATTAATACAGTAGAACACTGGCTCCAAGGTCACAGGGTTCCCCTAGTTTAGAAGGCAGGGTTTTTCACTATTTGTACAGCCTTATCTAAAATTCGAATGTACCTAAGTGTGTGATATGTACCGGTATTGTATACAAAGGTGTTTTGTGTGCATAAACTTATTTATTATATTATTAATACATGAAGCAAAAATTTTGTGGAGGTGTATGAAATATGAGTGTAGAAACCTGATATTTTTATATAATAATGCATTTAAAAAAACATTAAGTTTTAAATTAATTATGGTCGAATTTCGCCCACGGGGTGACTAGCCGTATTTTTAAAATGGTAAGTTTGTAACACACCTTTATTATTAAATAAAGTGTTTTTTTTTTTTATTTAAAATTAAATGTGCGGAGTGCAGTCCTTTGAATAATTATGTTAATAATGCAAATTTTATCCGTAGAGACCGAGTTTAGTAACACTTTTGAGTGAACAAATGTTTTTAATATTTATAAATAATTATTAAATTCTTCAGAACAATTATTTTTGATAGATGATGCAATAATAATACAAAAAGCATGAGCAATATTTTAATTTAAATATTGACTGTCTCTCTTTCTCAACATTATTTAATATTTAACTAAATAAATAGCTCCTTACCGGGCTCAGCAGGATCGCTGGGCTCGTCCTTGAGGCGGGCGCCTCCGCCCTTCTCCTTCTCCTTGATCATACCCCTGCGTGCCTTCGCCAACTTGACTGCACACACAATATTACCAGTTATTATTTCTCAGTTGAATGAGTTATTATTTCTAAATCAGTGATTCACAACCATTTTTATTGGTTGACCCTTGAGATAAATGATAGACCAAATGCCTTGAAAAAAGAAATACAGTGGGTAAAATATACATAGGACCCCAATAGGTCTGTGAACCATAAGTTGGGATAACGGATCTAAATGAGACAATTATACGGAAAATGCAAAGAAGTGGATCATGATGGATCAGTAAATGCAGCATGTCTAATATTTTATTTACGTTTGAGTTTGTTTTTATGTTAGTCTTCTAGCATTTAAAGTTGCTGTACAACTGATAGTGCATATCAAATTACTAGGAAATAGATTATTGTATGGCTGTGGTTTGACTATAAGTTTTGATTGTAAGTATATTCTACTCTTAAAATATATATCTTGGATCACTTAAAAAGTATTGTGGTATTGATTCCCATGAAAAAGCTTGTGTGTAATAATGCAAAACATATTTTTACATTCTGATTTGGTTTTTTTTTCTATTGTTTATCCTATAGCTGAGACTAGGTAATAGAATCAACAAATTTTCCTCCTTAGCTGTGACACAGCTGGTCAAGAAATGTTGTATTTAACTATCAACTACATTTATACAATATCTGAAACATTGTGAAACAATGAAATTTGATTTGATTTTAAGTTTTATTTTCATTTGCCATTAATGTCCCCCTGCTGGCCAAAGGCCTCCCTTCTGTCCAGAGCTGCCAAGGACCAGGAATTCTTATTAAAAGTAGAAACAAAAAAAAAAAAATTCTTTGGTCCACAGCTTATTTTTATGCATCATAAATACTAGAAAGCAGTCCCAGTAATTATTACTGTTTAAAAAATTCATTATTCTAAACCATTTGTTCCATAGATCTGTTGCAGTTTTGACAAATAAGCACTTAAATATTTTAAATTATCATTTATTACTTGACAGTCCTGTCCCACTCCTGGGCAGAGACCTAATAAGTGCAATGCAACCAATGTTTTGGAAAATTCATGTTGCATTTCCTAAAGAAGGTTCTGAAAGCTGGTAACTAATATTGAAATATATTATAACTGTTAAACAAATGTAAGTTAAAAAGACCTTGATGCTACTACACATTAGACACAATACCTGTCATGAATAAATTATTAAAATTAAGATAATTTTATGCAATGTTTTTTTTATATCAAGTTTTTTGCAACAAGAAGCGAAACAATGATCATAAATGTTACAAATGCATGTTGTTTTGATAGTAAATAAATAAAAAATAATCTATGAATGTACCTGTTTGTCCGCTAATGTGATAAATAACACATTTACAGGAGTTTACCACTTCCAAACACGGTCAGGGTTTAATACAGAGCATGACCATGGACCAACACTGTGTGATATAATTCCATGTGAGCCCATGTAACTCAAACAGTACTGTTGTGCATTTGTATACATACAAAACTAATCCGCGGCGCGTTTCGTCACGGGCACAATAATTGGCACATGTCCCACAAATCCACAGAACGGCACTTCATTACAAGAATGTCATTATGCTGCACCAAATGATCGAGAGATTATTATAAATAGAGATCACGAAAAACCTTGGCGGTCGGGGGGACGCCGATGGCGCGGGCCAACCCCACCGTCGCTACCAAGCGCCGAGGAACCCTGATCGTTTCCAGATATTCAATTAAAACGCGAATACACTGCGAATCCCCATAAAAATTCCTGGCTTATTCTCCATACATAAACAATGAGATAGGTCGGGTGTAGACGGGCGCGAGCACACGAAACGCACGTTTACTATGGCCGATTTATTGCCTCGGGAACGCTGTTCGAACGAGATGATACCACGGGAGAAAGCGTCTAACATTATTTTATATCATTCGTGTGATCTAATTAAGGTATAACGATGGGTATGCAGCAAGAAACAAAAAATCGGGATCGCTGACATTTTTGTTTATGGTACATCGACGAGATCCAGAATCCACAAATAGCGAAAGAACGTACACGATTACCGCCTCCCGACGGATTCACTATCACTTGATAACACAAAACACTGTGTTTCTTCACATTTATGTAAGTTTCATCGTCAAAATATACCTGATTTTATTTAATTTCTTTCTATCAGCATTAACACAAATCACCACGCACACACAACACAACATACATATATGTGCACAACACTAGAGCGATGAGCCGATTATCATAATCATTATTGATATTGATTATTCGACTAATTCTATTAATGGATAAAATCGATTTTATTGAAAGGAAAGTCTAATTATTTATTTTCAGTAATGAAGAAGCTTAATAGTATTTTGATGGGAAAAGTTTAATAATGCTGGTTAGTACAGTAAGCTCAGGATATCCAAGCGGTGGCAAAAAAACTAATTTGACGTCACGAAACTTTTTACCGGACTACTAGGACAAAATAAGCTTAAGAGTTACGTCTTTGTAACTTACTGGCAATTACTCAAATGAAGACTTGAAGGATATTCAAGGGAATCGTCAAATATAATATTTTGACGAAAATGGAAACTTGATAACATAGTAGCATCTAGCTGAAACTATATCATTTGTAGGAATACAGAGTACAGTAATAATACTGCTTAAGGGTAGCATGAGAACTACTTATCTTAACGATTTGGGAAAAGTGATTTCCTTAGTTGTTCAATCAATTTTTTTTTAACAGTTAGCTCTGTAATTGTGTAACCCACTCACAGTTGCAGTACCTGGAATTTTGCAATTCCACAACATGCATTGCACTATTTATGTTGTCAAGCGGATTAATTTTTTTAAACAAATGAAGAAATGGATTTAAAATTTCTTTCAACATCCTACGGATTATGAAAGAAAGTGTTTTACGCAATTGGAGTCATCCTGATTATCTTGACATTGACTGTCCCTAATCATAATTTATTTTTGCCTTCCCGTAACTTATGGTAAGTGGATGACGGTCATAAAAGAAAATAAAGGTATGCGGAGGTCAAAGAACTCGTTCCATTTTCTATGGGTGACTGGCTTCAAGTGTATAGTTCTGAAACCTAGCCTATAAAATAGCCTACAGCTAGTGATGCAAAAGTGTCAATGGCGTCAATCCTGTAGGATGAATACGTTCGAAGATATAGCGTATTGTATTTCCAACAATCAACCTTCTGTATCTCAAGAACCATTTCACTAAAAGAAATGCTTCATACATAGTAATGCTCAGTAGAGTGCTGTGTATACTATATAGAAAGATAAGTATTTCTCCGCCCGAGTTGATCCAGGGAGCTCAGTAAAAGATTTGACCCTTTCAGGAGAAGGGTGGCTACATACGACCTCTTTTGGTGGCCATCCACCAGAATGCTTATGCTTTTTGGGGCGTCCTGGTATCTTTTTTGAGCTTCCAGGAGAACTAAAGCCTTCATTAGAAAGCTCATCAACCTTTGGCATGCTTGCGTACATTTTGCACTTCCACACCGAAGGATAGCCAAAGCTAAAGTGGTGTCAAAATCACCAAGAGGCCATTAAAATGGACATCTTAGCCTCACATCACTGGGCACGCCACAATTGCGGCGGTAAGTCCCCTCTTTGAGGAGTGGATAGAGAGGCGCCACGGCGTCCTCACCTTCCGCCTGACGCAGGTTCTCACCGGGCATGGGTGCTTCGGTGGGTTCCTGTTCAGGATAAAGCGGGAGGATACGTCCGGGTGTTTCCATTGCGAGGATCGTCTGGAGGACACGGTGGAGCATACGGTGGAGGTGTGCCCTACCTGGGCGGAGCACCGCCGTGTCCTCGTGGAGGCGATCGGCGGCGGCGACCTCTCGCGTCCGGCCCTGGTGCGAGCCATGGTACGGAGCGAGAGGGAATGGGAAGCCGTCACCTCCTTCTGCGAAGCAGTAATGCTCGCGAAGGAGGAGGCGGGGCGCGTGAGGGAGTGGCAGTCTCTGCGCCCTCACGTCCCTAGCCGCCGCAGGAGGAGACGCCCCGGGCGTCGGGAGTCGATTGCGGACTCCCGGCCACCGTAGGCGCGAGCTTGCGGGTGGCGAGCAATGGGTAGCTCGCCGCCCGGTAAGGACCAGGCTCGGGTCGATGGCGCGTAGTGTTCCACGCGCGCCTAAAAGAGATGTCAGCACCAGTGCCCCTTCTACTAGGACCGATGCCTGCCGGGGTCGCGTGATTGTTCGAAAGAGATACCGTGACCCTGGCACATGGGCAACTGATGGAACACGGGTGGGTTTTATTCAGTAAAAGTCTAACACGCCCTCCCGCTCCACCCAGAGCGGGAGAAGTCATTTAATGATTTCCCATCCTGAAAAAAAAAAGGGATAGCCCACGAAAAAATAGCAAAAAATCCACCCCTTTCTAAAAAAGTAACCAGAACAATGTTGGATGCTGTTGCACCAATGGGACCTCGGTGCTCAGCGCAAAAACTCGTAGCTTGACAATATTGGTATCAAATGAAAGCTCTAGTTAAGTTGATTCATAATGTCTATTGAAAGTTATCTGTAAAAATTCATCTTAACTACGTTTCTTGAGGTCAAAGTCCTCATTCATGAAAAAATGCACTTTATAGCGTATATCTTTGTTGTCTTACTTCGCACGAAAAAGTGCCCAATGACTTTTTTGTACACCTTTGCTAGGTCTACAAGACGGTATATGTTCTATCAGTATACAAGCATAGCCATAAATGATACAGCTATTTCTATTTTTGCAAAATCTATCTTTCCCATTTTTAAAATGCATACATGTCTTTGAGCTACTTGATCTTCATATATATTATACATTGGGCCTAAACAAGCAAGACGACATATGAATTATATCGCATAATGAAATAGTTTTTGAGAAATGAACGCTTGTTTGTTGGAAATACAACCGGCTATAACTCCGAAACTATTCATCCTAGAGGATCTGTGCCGTTGAAAATTTTTCATAGCTAGTCATGCTCTACTAGAATGTATATATTTGATAACTATACACGTTAAAGTCATTTTGGAACAAGTTCTAAAGAAAAAAAAAAATCTTTAAAAAAAAATGATGAAAAATAATGAATAAAATAATAATGATGATGATGAAATGTTTAAAAAATGTTTAGTTTGAAGAACAGTGATTTATCACTGTTCTTCAAACTAAACATTTTAATCATATTCGATTCTTTCTTAGTGGGTTTGCATCGATTTACTAATTTGGTGAAGCTGGGCTTCACTATTGAGTACAAATAGAAAAAAAATCGGATACATGTACCAAAGGTAATTTACAGATAATTTATTGCTTTGCTGTTGCTTTCCTTGTTTAATCCATTGCACCAGAAAGGGATAAAAATAATTTAGAAGAAATGTGAGTTATTTTTTTAACCACTTCATTTAGTTTATTAAGTTCTACACGACGTTTTATGTTTTTAAGAAATGCTTTGTAAATATAAGCTTACTAAGTTGTTGGAACATGTTGTGCATAAAACAGGTTGAGTTTGATCAAATTAAATGCTATTTTAGAAATGTTCTTAATGTGTACATCTACATTAATAATTTAAAATATTGTTAAATCAATAGGCATTTTAAGATTTTGAGGATAAACTTATTTTGTTTTTACTAGGCTGAATCTGATTGTCATTGCCAGAACAAAGTCAAACCTACAAAAAAACGTGATTGTCTATGATTCATTTACGGTGAAGGGAGGAGGGACGATTTCGCTTCGTTGTCGCCCAAATTATAATTTCATGGTGATTTGTGATAAGATCTTCGTATGTGGATTGAAATAAGTGACGATATTTGGTGCTTTAATTGTGTGTAAGTGCGTATATAACACATATTCGTTTACTCGTTCAGCGGAAAAGATTACATTCTGACCGCTCCCTAGGCGTAGAATAGTACGTCAGTCGTCAACTATTTTTCATGCCTGTTTGTACTACTTGCTTTAATAGGGGGCCGTAATAGTAAAAGCTGTTGGAAAGTGCAATCGTACGGGAAACTGATGGAGTAAAAAACTATCTCACGTTCCATTTAAAAGGCGTTTGCGTGTTGGTGCATTTGTAAAGTTTTGTAGCCATTTTCGGTGAGTCTTCATACATTTCGATATTTACGTGACGATGCCGACGATAATGTGTTATACGTGAAGATTGACCGCGAATACCGTGATTCGTGAGCTTTGATAACAGTGCCACACTGATTTATGTCATAATTGAGTGGAAATGTTGAAATTCTTATAAGTTTTATTCATTGATGTGGCTTACAGTGAAATTTTGTCATGTTTTGTCAAATATTTTGCTGTGGACACCGTGTACATGTATGCAAAGTGTGTCAAGTTATCTAAGAAAATGTTCTGGTCTTAAGTGTCAAGAAGTTTTAACTTAACCATTGATCCAAAGGCTGCTGTAAGTAGGTAAAATCAAATAGCTAATCTATTACTTCCACTACTGTTTTTCTTTAACCTACATTGGCTAGTCAGTGATAAGAAGTAACTCACACTAGATTTAGATTGCTAGTCTGTCATGAGAAATGGTAGAGAACACAATTTGTGTAGAATATTTAATTGTGAAGCATGTAAGTTCAGTTTTAAAAGTAAATTAAATATTTAGATAATTTGTGTAAATTTTTCAATAATTGTGAAAAGTTTAATTATATTTTTTTAACGTGTTAAAGCACACAGCTATAATTTTGAATAGAAAGCTTTTATACTTCAATACTTTTTAAACTGTTTTATGTAAGAGAACAGGAATGGCCTTAGTTATTTGTAGAAGATACCAAGCCAAGTGGTAATACATATAAAGCATGATACGAAATATTTGCTGCTAAATTCTGCATGTCCTAAATCTAAAGAAAATTTCATAAAAAACTGACATAGGACATACATGTAAGTACAAATGTAATCTAAACACTAAATATCTCATAAATGTGTGTGACAATTCACACTCAATTAACATTTATTTACATTCGGGCCATCACACAATAGTTAACGTTATGCTTGATGGGCACCACCTACTCGCACACATAATGCCCTAGTACGTGTATACATTTGTGTTGTAAACCTATTGTGATTGCTAGTTCTGTGTGACTAATCAATTTGTGTGACCAAACAATAAAATTGTAGGATGTCCTAGCCTAGCCCTATTTTGCTATCAGGTTTATTTCCATTCACATAGGTTAGTGCAAACATTCAAACAGTTTGTAGGATTATGATTAAGTTATAAGTGAATAATCGGTTCTTTTCCATTATAAACTGAATTTGAAAGAGAAATGAAATAGTGCATTACAGGACATGATCAATTGTTTGTACAGTTTCTAAAACAATCTGCTAAAACTAGCGTCCAAAATTATTTAATACAGCAAGATAATGTCAGCTACTTTCATCCACTGTTGAAAATAACAATAATCACAGTAGGGGAAGACCAAAGAATCAATGGATGGATTTGAAAGATGATGTGGCTAGAAAGGTAGTGACCATCGAGATGTGAACTAATAGCGAACTCAACCTGCCTAGCCCTTTCCCAACTATGTTGGAGTTGGCTTCCAGTCTTACCTGATGTAGCTGAATACTACAGGGTGCCTACTCTCTGTCTGACCTCCACAACCTAGGTATTGGGTACAACGAAGTCACAGTTAGGCTGATTGTCAGACTATCAGGCCTCCGATTGTCAAAACTGTACAAATATTGGCCAGGACCAACAGTTTAACACGCTTTTTGAGGGATGAAGAAGTCTCATATGTCAATATGTTATGAATGGTGACCTATCCACAAATGAATTGGGCCAAACCTTCTATCAGCCTGTGTGATTGTTATTATTTTGCCACAAGCTTCTAGAGACATGACTAATAGAGAAGTATGGAAGAAAAATATATGTTGCACAGACTCCAGATAAATTAGGATAAAGATAGAAGAATGATGACGATGAATTATCATCTTTCTGACTATTTTATTTGGGTTCAAAACTGCATTGGTTCTTCTTCCAGAAACATCTTTTTCAGCCATCAGCTTACCATTCACTGTCTTTCAAGCTATTTACATCTATCAAACAAACTTAAGTCACAAAAGGTTTATAAAAAATATTTTGTGATCAGAAACTAAGTTTTTGCCATCATACATACCTATGGGTTAGTTATTTTCAAAAAGGTTGATTAAATGCATGGGAATGTAAGTTAAAGCTTATTAAGGCAAGTTGTTTAAAATATCAAGAAAATTCAAATAATGCCCCTGTGAAGAAATAGTATGAACACAGCACAGCATAGTATTAGCAGTAACATTCGCATTTGAACTTCTCTTCCTTGAAGAAATTACATCAATTAATCATGTGACAATAGTGTTTTTGTTATTGTATTACAAACAACAATACAAATACACATTGTTTGTCACTTCCCTATTACCATTTCACTTTTATCTCACAATTGATTGATTTGAGACACATTTAATGATGTACGCACATCCACAAATCAAGCTTCACATTTCCAGTATAAGCTGACTTTTCAATGTATGACAAATGTATACAATGCAAGCTCAGCTAAAACTGGAAATGTGTAGGTTAATGTGTAGCCGTGTGTACAGGATGTTGTTTTTCTGTGAATTGCAAAATCAGAATAGGTATAATACATTCATTCAGTTAACAGAAAAAACTAAACTACTTATTTTAACTGCTACGAAAAGTAACTGTTTCCTACTATTAATTAAATTACAAAACAATAAACTTACTTTTACAGAAAGTAACTGCTAATTTTAACATCATTTTTATTCCCATGGTCATATAGTTTCTTATTGTTTGACGGAATTATCATTTATGCATCCTAAAACTTGGCACAACTTATTCACATACAAAACCATTGTGTGTGTGTGTACTTTCACTGGTTTCTTTGAACATTTTACACATTTTGTTTAGTCATTCTACACATGTTGTAGAAAGTAATACAATGTAAACATGTTTGTCTATGTTCAAATATGTATTTACTTGTACTTCAGCGGGTCTATAAACAAGCAAATGTGTCTATGGCTTGTTATTTTTATGCCTACTATGTTTTACATTAACTTGGATTGAACAAAAACAATTGCCTTTGAGTGTTGTCTGGTTGCTGATAAAGGCGGCTTTACAAGGGCGAATTATTACAGAAACACGCGGCCAAGAAATATTCTCTTCTCTTCAAGAGATTTAGCGTAATTTTGAGCCCTCATATCCTCACTCTAAGTAATTTTGGAGTTATGTAGCTACAGTCACCAAAAGAAAGATTACCATGATCTCCAACAGAGTACAGCGCAAGTGAATCTCAGCGCTTCGAAAAAACAGTGTTCGATTTTCAATTCTCCGCATTAAGTACTTGTACTACACTAAGTACTGTACTGCGTTGAAGATACAGTGTGCAAAAAAAAAATCTGACGCGAGTTTACTACATTCGTGGGTAGGTGGGCTAAAACGAGGTAATACCAACAGCTACAACATTGGCACTTTAGGTTACGCAAGATTCGATAATATTTGACCTTTTCAACCCTTTCGCTGTGCAAAAGCATCTGTCCAATTCAAACCTTAGCTGTTTGTCGTCATTCTTTACCTCAGACTTAAGAGATTATCCCGCCATTTTTTGCTCGGTCTACATTTTTACTTCGTCATAAAGTTCTTTTTAAGATTCCGTAACCAAATGATGCAACTGTACCCTATTACTAAGGCTCCGCTGTCCATCCTTCTATTCTGTCACAAAACTATATCTTTTGAACCGTAATAGGTAAACACTTGAAACTGTCTAAGATCCAAGAATGACAGCCGGGACCAACGGCTTAACGTGCTTTCCGAGGCACGGGACTGGTCTTGGTATGTAAAGTCAAAGCCCATCCATCCACAGACTAACCGCGGCAGGCGTACCTTAACTTGATCGATCGACACGTGCGGGGATGTTATTACTTAGCCACAAGCGCTACAACAACGAATAATAAAAATAAATTAAAAGAGGCTATACAAGAAACGTCTTTTATAAAAAACTAGCTTCTGCCCGCGTCTTCGTCCGCGTTAAATTTCTTGTTCCCCCGACCCTTCCCGTCGCGTCGAATCGCCTACCCGTGCGATTTTCCCCGTTTTTGCAACCCGACCCTTCCCGTCGCGTCGAATCGCCTACCCGTGCGATTTTCCCCGTTTTTGCAACATTTTTCATTACTGCTCCGCTCTGATTGGTTGTAGCGTGATGTTAGGTATATAGCCTATAGCCCTTATTTTTCAATTCGGACCAGTTCCTGAGATTAGCGCGTTCAAACAAACTGTTCAGCTTTATAATATTAGTATAGATATGTAGTCTTAAATACTGTACCCTTCGTGTGTGACTCGACCCGACACGCATTTGGCCGGTTTTTTAAAGACCTCTATAAAAAAAAATGTATTTAACGTGACAAGTAGAAAGTATTATTTCGACATTTTCCTTCGCACAATAACTAAAATTTTCGTTTTATTACACGAAAAAGTGTTTCTAATTCAAAATAGATCTTTCCAGTCCAATTAACAATAATTAATTTGTAATTCTATCTAAATTAAGTATACTATTACTCGCTTGAAATGGAATCTGGTGTAATAGTTTAGTAAATCTGAAATAATTGCCTAATTTTGTTGTAATGTCGTCAGGCATAACTTGAAACCTAGCGATTTATTGTTTTTATTAGTTAGAGAAGCTGATAAATATTCCGATGATAATACGAAAACCTAGTGGTCAAGATTTATTTTCTATCTAGACAAAAACGCTGAAATTATCTTGGAAAAAAATTACTCTCAAATTATATTTTTCTTTGACAAAAACACTTAAAAATATTTGTGTAAAACTCACTCAATTGAAAAACCAACTAAGTAGGTACCAATTCAAACTCTACATATATTTTTACATTTACGAAAACATTTTAACTAAATATTTAAAGAGTAGAAACGGTTGTCGTCGTTATATCCCGCAAATTCCCGCATTGCATCGGAAGTCGTATCATAAATATTTTGAGCTGCCTCCGAGTCCATACTCCGCTAATTGCCTGGACAATTAACCCCGTTATGAGCAAAGTGTACTGCGAATGCACCAAACGGCGACTGTGTCTTCGCCAGATTAACAATGGGCTATGGAGCTTTCTTTTATTGCTACAGTATACTTATTTCTTTGATAAGTTGAAGCTAATTAATTCTGGCGCATTTTTTGTTCGGGCGTCCCACGAAAGTTCATTAAAAAGTCGAGGCGTTTTAACAAAATGGTTAGAATCATCATCCACAGCCCGATTTCTCCCACAGGGGGGTTCAGAATCCTGTTAGGGTCGCGGATTTGTTCTAAAGAGTAATACATTATTATACAGTTCAATATTTGCCCTCGCAAAGACAACTGAAGGAACACGGGTGGATTTTAGTAAGTAATAGTCTGACACGCCCTTCCGCTCAACACAGAGCGGGAGACGTCATTTATTGATTTCCCACCCAAAAAAAAACCCAGGCCTCTCTTTTCTTGTACCATGCTCCTGTGTCAGCCTCTTCCAGGTTCTACCTGCGATGGCAACAATATCGTCCGTCCATCTTTCGTTACCGTTAACGAGCCCAAGTTTTATACCGTATTACAACCTTTCAAAGGTAATTATCCTTGTTATTTTATGAAATCTATGGAATAATTTCATGTAGAACATCAAATTATTTTCTCGGAAGGTTACGAAAATAGACAACTTTGACTGGTCGTCGTTCTATATTAAGACAATGTTATTATTATTGAAAACATAACTATTATACATGGTGGCACGTGTATGGACGCGAAATCTGTCACAATGGATGCGGTACATGATTCTAAACCTCCTTTATTTTCTGGGTGGGAAATCATCAAAAGACTTCTTCCGCTTTGGGTGGAGCAGAAGGGAGTGTCAGACCTTTACTGACTAAAACCCACCTGTGTTTGTTCAGTTGGATATGCCGGAGCCACGTTAACTCTTTCGAACACATCCACGACCCTAGCAGGAGTCTGAACCCCCACTGCGTTGAACTTTTTTGTCGTTTTTTTTTTAAGCATTTACTACCATTTTGCCCGCTTAGGTAGATATTGCACTTCTCAATGAAACAGCAGTTTTTTTTTTTTGAGAATTGAAGGGTAATGTCACCACTAGGGGACCTGGAATAATGTGCTGAATTAGTGGTTACAGTTTGTCCGTCGATGTCTCAGCCACTCTTTATTTTTGATACCTACTATTTTCTTAATAAACATTCATGTAACGTTGTTAGAAATGAAGTAAACTTTAACAAGATTAGGGGTTTTATGCGGGTTTAGGGAAAGGGTCGTTCCGCGACTAAATGCACTACAAACTACCCAAGATGTCGGGATAACAAATTATCCAGAACAAACATCACACATCCCATAAACCCGTTTAATAAAGCAAATATTTGACTTCTGACTTTTAAGTAAGCATAATGTATCAGAAAACAAGTATCAAGTTTGTTTGCTTGACTTTTAACAAAGTTCGCACAGTGTTCACGTTGTGCTGGGTGTTGTGGCCAAAAATATAATTATATATTCGTGAAGTTATTATGTTGTAATCTCACGTGCCTTTCTCCGCGGTATTGTTATGAGCTATACTAGACGTTTTCCCTCAGTCAACTATAACGGTTTGTGTGGAGAGATGAGCAGCCGATGGGCTGAGAATATTCTTATAACGTGGTTATTCATTTTAGATATCGTTCAATATGTAGTATTTGTAGAACCTACTAGATCGATAGAGTGAGTACCTATCAGGAAATTGTTTTTTTTTTTCAAACATACCCTGCTAAACGACATTTGCTGTGATTAGATACGCTTACCTTTGAAAGTAGTATATAAAATTCTACGGGTAAGTAATAGATGATATAACAACAAAATCTCTAATATTAACAACATATAACAACGGAACCTATGATTTTATTTAATACTAGCTTTTGCCAGCGGCTTCGCCCGCGTGGAGGTCGGAAAATATCCCGCGTGAACGTACTACCGGAATAAAAAGTATCGTCACTGCTCGGCTCCTATGTGTCTTAGCGTTATGTTATATAGCCTATAACCTGCCCAGGAGTATGGACTATAATCGTACCAAGTTTGGTTAAAATCCCTTCAGTAGTTTTTGACCCATGCGTGCACATACAGACAGACAGACAGACAGACAGACAGACAAAAATTTTACTAATTGCATTTTTGGCATCAGTATCGATCACCATTCATCCTCCAATATTAATTTTGAATATATTTTCAATGTACAGAATTGACCTCTCTACAGTTTTATTATAAGTATAGATATAGATATAGATAGATAGAAGATATAGATATAGATAGATAGAAGATATAGATATAGATAGATAGATAGCGATTAGTTAATATAATGAACGATTGATATAATTTTAAAATAACTAATTTTTATAAGCATAACATACATTAAATATAACATCGTTTGACATACCACTCAAAACATATAAAACTTATTTCGTCTAATATGAATAGACCTAAGTAGATATTAAACATAACTAGTGACTGATTACCACCTGCGCTAAGATAGGTCGACGGAGCCAGCTCCTATTACTGGGTGGTTTAAAAAAAAAATACCACGAAGGCTAAGGCGGGAGCTCCGCTCCGCTTCGCTCCCGCCTTAGCCTTCTTACCTAACCTATCCGAGTCGGGGTGTTAACCATAATGACGTTTAACGTTTTTTTATATATGTTAAACGTTAGACCAAATGATTTTAGATTACATAAACGTTATATCAAACAACGTTATAATAATTATATTTTAGAATAAATAAATGTTATATGTAAAGAAATTATATCAACAGTTGGTATATCTCACGTTGATTATATCTTATGAACGATAATAAAATGAAATTAGACCAAATGAGTTTATACGTTATGAGACGCACCCAAATTCTACTAATGTTATAAATATGAAAGTTTGTATGTTTGGATATATGTAACTCAATCAAGCAAAAACGGCCGAATGGATTTGGCACACCGGTAGTTTATAACCTGGATTAATGCATAGGATACTTTTGAGTACGGGTGGTTCCATGGGATAATTTGTTTTCTTTATAAAATAACTGAAAGTCGCTTTTCGTGTCTGTCTGTGTGATCGCGTAGTCCTTCTAAACTACGTATTGAATTTTGAGGCGGTTTACACCATTATTTCTTTTGCTAGTCTACAAGTACACTAGAAATACATAGGTAAAGTTAGTATCTTTGTGTGTTTGTTCATACAAACTTTCGCATTTATAATATTAGTAGGATACATTTGATAGCCCAATTCTTGAGGAAGGTTAAAGGCTATTTAACATCATGCTACCTTTTTTTAGCAAAATGAAAAAAGTCGGAAAGAACTCTAAATGTATATGAGTAAAAGCGCGGGCGGGCGATGGAATACGATACGACGCAAAGGGTCGTAGCCAAAATTGCACCAGAACGATGTCGCGGGCAGAAGCTTATAAGACTAGAAGCTTATAGTAGCGAGAATGCCAGAAGCACAAAAAATATAAAAATGTTTTATTTTTTGTAAGTGGTGACCCAAATTACACTGTCCAATTAACACATGTGCAATTATCAGTCATCAATATTGATTCAGGATTCATCAACGAGATGGACTTTAATCTAGACTAATTGGCTTAGAGAACACTATTATAATTGGTATGGGTTAATAACCCATTCCCAGGTAGGAATTCGGATTACCTACCTACAACATATCAGACATGAGTCAGAAAATATCGGGAACTTAGAGAAATATAGTCCTTAGTGTTTTTTAAATTAAAATTGAAACTTAGATAGTCATAATCAGCCTAAAATGTTCCCACTGCTGGGACTGTTCCTCTCGGTATCTGCGAGAGGGCCATTAGTCCACGCGCGCCCAGTGCGGGTTGGTAGATGTCTCATGTCTTCTTATTTTTGGTTCTGAGACATGCCGATTACCTCACGATGTTTTTCTTCACCGTTTTGAAAGCAGTGTTGATGACATCATTTACACAAAGTAAAGTGCCTGCTTGGGTTCGAACACACGACCTTTAACTCGTAAGTCGCGACCGTTACCACTGGGCGACCACTGCTCAACTTAGATAGTATTTTTGTCGAAAATTATATATTGAAATTTATATATTGAAACAGTTGAGTTCTTGTCCCATTTCTCGAGTGCCTTGCCTTTTACCTCTTGGCACTCCATAACGAAACGTATGCTTGAAGAATATTTCCAATATCAATTATTTAGAAAACCGAATGCTAAACGAGCGACGGGCTCAGAGGTTGCCTGTCAATTTCGTTGACCGCTGTCAGATTCATCAATTTAGATTTTTATCCATCCATGCATATTGTAAACTAGTTTCCGCCTGTGGCTTTGCTCGCGTGGTGTGTCGATTAAAAGTAGTTCCATGTTCTTTCCTACGATCCAAAGTATCCCCAAACCAAATTTCATCAAAATCAGTACAGTCGTTTCGGAGATTAGCCGGAATAAACAAACAGACAGATACTTGAAAAATGAATAGATGCGAAAGTAAGTCTTTCACACCGAAACCACTGAATCCATCGTAATGTTTGACAGAGGTAGCCTGGAACCTGGTAAAAGACAAAGGCTACTTTTCATGCTGGATATTTTTATTAATAATAAATTGTGTTAATAATAAATAGTATGTTTTTAAACTACTATTTATTTTCTATTTTTTAGTTCGGCTAGTTATAAAAGCGTATTTTTTTCGTATTTGTTTTTTTGCTATCCTTGTGATCCTGACAAGTATATGGCACTTGGCACAAATTCATAAAATTATTGTATTGTCACCGGTCCTAGATGAGTGTGCAAAGTTTCAAATTAATCCGACATTTTGAAGGAGGTCAAAATCACGTTCAAAGATTTCGTTACACACACACATACCAAGCTAATAAAAAAGTATGAAATACAAAATACACGCAGAAAAAGTCGCGGGCAGCAGCTATGTAGATCATAAAATACTGCCAAAGAATAAGTACAGTTTACGTAACTTAAAAAGCTATAGTAAAAAGTAGATCGCCGATTAAATAACTATCACTTTTTGCTGCCAATGAAAGTTCCCCCGATTTGCAATGGTAATCTCTTGATAATTTTATTCTGCATGACAAAGGAAGGAATACCGTGTGCAGGCGATTTTCGCCTTTATAGCCTCGTCCATTATTCTTAATTATGAGGGCCGAGGGGTCACTATTTGTGCTCATTTCCCTTGATCATTTTTTTTTAAGTTTGACTTTTGATGTCCACAGTATAACGAAACTTTTGTTTTATGAACATTTTAATTTGAATACTGTCTATCAATCTGCCTAGTCTTTTCCCAAATATGTTGGGTTTCGGTTTCCAGACTAATCGGAAGCAGCTGATACGAGTACCTTACATAGATCGACTGCTTATCTGACTTCCACAACCTCCTTAACTGGGTAATACGATGATACCCCTTGGTAAGACTGGCTGTCAGACTTTGGGGCTTCTGACTAACCGTCACGACTGTCAAAGATGTACAACACTGACGTCACGCAAATCCTGCATCGCACAAGCAGAGTTTATCGCGCAACTATACAACGTCCCGACATCTATCGTGGGCAGATGCCTACCAGACATAACAGGTCTGAGGATCATCGCATTTCTACGGAACGAACGTACGTGAACTTACGAACGTACGTAAACCTTAAACCCCGTTCTTCATACGTTCAAACGTGCTTTCCAATGCACGAAGTCTCGATATGACTTTTAAAACTGTATTTATTGTGATATACGTAAAGCCAAGATAAATAAAACAAGTACTCGACATTGTCGTTATTTATCTTAGTTAGTAAATAATGTATGTACTCTCAAAGACCAGCTCATTGTATATTGTGATTAAAGAATATTAATGACGAATTATTAGCCTTGTATCAATTGTTGCATACATTTAAGTTTAATCGGCCTATTGTTATTATTGAATGACACAATACTTACCTACATAATTATGAACAATACTTGTTACAGACCTTAACCGCAAATAAGTATGCATACCATCATTATCATTACATATTATAAAATAAAGTCACTTCCCGCTGTCTGTCTGTCCCTATGTATGCTTAAATCTTCAAAACTACGCAACGGATTTTGATGCAGTTTTTTTAATAGATAGAGTGATTCAAACGGAAGGTTCATATGTATATAACATGCATAATATAATGAAGAAACGCTGATAATTTCAGAGGTTTCTAATGTGATGCCATAAATAAACACATTTTTTTGCGCTTACATTACGAACGCTGGCTGAACCCTACGAAATAGCTCAAAATAATGTACTACAGTATTGTACACCTTAAAAAGTTCTACAAAAAAGTCCGCGATGGTATATGTCTAACTCTTAGGGATAACCCACAATAAGCATTTTTATCCTTTACTTTTTACGAGAAATAATGGCTTATTTATGAATGCGATTTTAAGCAATACAGCATTAATCCTTATCCAATTAAGTACCTTAAATAAATTGTACATTTCATGTAGATCAAAATTGCCCTTTACAGCATATCATTAAAATGAATATTTTAGAAGATATCAGAGATTATAATAAAATAGCCGCAGAGCGGCTAGCGGGCCGTTCCGCGTCCGGCCATCTCGCTTGGTAGCGGTCGGGTAGTGGAGGATCAGTAGGATTGTAATTCATATTACTTGGGCTTCATAGTAAATGCATATCATCATGTGTGTTCGAAGTACTCAAAATAAAGCTAATTGTATTATTCCAAAGAGACCGCAAAATATGGCTTATATGTTTAGATTTTTGGATGGATTTGGATTTTTGGTTATCCTGGATACTTACCATATATGGCATACCATAGATATTTTATCCCGGTAGTAGTTTCCCGGGTGATATTTTCCGACAGATATACGGGCAAAGCCACTGGCCAAAGTACTATTCTTATAACTATGTTTAATTTGGTGTCTGGTAAATAACTGAGTGTTTATATAGGTAGAATAGGAGCGTTAAGAAAAATCAGGAAGACTTATATTCAATTCAATCCAGCCCTATGTCGCAGTCTTCTTACTCTGAATACTATTAGTTTTATTTTAAGTACATCAAACACACAAGATATGTAAGGATCGTAGCAGGTGGCATTCTGTAGTTTCTGCCTACCCTCATGGGAAAAAGGCGTAATTTTATGTATGTATAACATGGATTAATACATTCTTACCGCGGTAATACGTCCTCTTGCGATAATTTCCGACATCTACGCGGGCGAAGCCGCGGGCAAAAGCTAGTTTACAATATAGCATAATCGGTTTATAACGTTCCCATTGCTCTGTGAGATGAAGTGGGCCGTAATCCACCACGGGCCCAATGCGGGTTGGCGGATGTCACATGTCTTTGAATATTTGGTTCTGTGACATGCCCGTTTCCTCAAGATGTTTTTCTTCACCGTTTTGAGAGCAGAGGTGATGAAATAATTTACAGAATGTAATACGTCTGTCAGCGGTCGAATCTTCAAACTACAACTCTTAAGTAGTAGCTGTTACGGGTTACCCCGGCTCATTTACAAGGTGCTGAAAGAATAATAAAAAAAAAACGCCAGAATGCGTTTGAAAGATTTTTTTTTAATAACAAAGGTCAAACTTAAAAGTACTTAAAGCATTATCAACCACAACCACCATCTTGAATTCTTTAAGTATAAACCAAGGAATGACACTTTGTGGTAGGCAATGACATTCCGCTTGATATCGGTGTGGACATTAAGTCCACTTACGTAAAACATTACCCTCGTTACAATCGCCATCGTCACGTAAAAGTCGAAAACTAGCCCAACAAGTATCTGGCAAGAAATTAAAAAAAAATAATGTGACATTTCCGACCAGCATACATTATATTTCTTCATTACCAAAAATACGTACGAGAACCACAAAGTTTCCCTCGTTCATTCCAACTTTTATTCAAGTTGTAACATTTTTATTTTTCGCGCAAACGGCTATGCTAAGTGGCAAGACCTAGTTTCCAGTTTTCCACTTTGTTTTGATCATAAAATTGTTTGTTACAGGTGAATTGGTGAATTGAATCAACTTCAGTATTATAAAGAGCGGCTCATAATGACATTACGTTGTCATACATTAAGTTGCCATTAGGGTATCAGCGGTCGAGTTTAGAAATGATAAGAAGACCACAGCAGACATGGACGGCGTGAAGAAAATACATTCTGGAACACTGTATCGGTAAGTGGAAGATTTATTTAATTAACTAATCACTAGCATTTCCCGCAACCTCGTTCTCGTGAAGTTTTTACCCTCGACTCGCCTTGTCGCATCCCAAAGCCAGACCTCGCCATTACGTCGTTTTGTTCGGCTCCTAAGGGTCATAGCTTGATGTTAAATAGCTTTTAACCTTCCTCAAGAATTGGGCTATAAAATGCAAAAAGGTTTTCCGAATCCGACTGGCCGTTCCAGAGATAATCTCCTACATACAAGTAAACAAATTTTACTTTCTATTATGTTAACATAGATTCTGTTTTTGAATGACAAGCCTGACAGTCTGGTCCTTACATAATGTGGTGTTCATAAGTGCCCATATTTTTTATGTAACTCCGTTGCAACAACTTGCTGACTGTCCCATATTGTTGCTACGACACGAGCTGTTCTCATATAGGTAATTCATGCCGAATACATGACAAGGCTACGTCCTTCTACATCTCATCCAGTATTCTTCAACAGTACCTTTTGATAAGCACGTTGGAAGAAAGTAATCTTGTCTACAAAGCTCAATGAAACACTAGTTACCTTCTAGTCTAAAGGTCGTCTCTAGTCTAAAGGTGGTAGTGTGGAAGGCCACTCTACCACCTTTAGACTAGAGACGACCTCATCTTGCCAGTTGTTGGACGCCAGGCCTTCGTTATTTAGAAGCAGCCTCTGCTACTGTAGGCTTACGGAGATAGACGGCTTAAATGATTAATGGGTTTTGTTTTCTAAAAAAAACACTTTTCAACCGACGAAAAAAAAACGGAGGAGGTTATCAATTCGACGCGTATATTTTTTTTTTTTTTTTTTTATGTATGACCACGCATAACTTTTTACATAGTGGTCCGATTGTGACAATTCTTCTTCTATTGGAAAGGGTATACTCCCAAGGTGGTCCCATATAAATTTAGAAAACAAAATCGAACCCTAAGGGTCGAAAAACAGGGGATGATTGATTATTCACTCACTGATTGTAATGTATAACCACGCATAACTTTATACAGAGTAGTCCGATTTTGATAATTCTTTTTTTGTTGGATAGGGTATACCTAGCCAAGTATTATGAGTACATCAAAGTCACAAAAAATTATAAAATAAAACTTTTTAACAAAAAATTAAACCGCCGAAAAAACTGAAAAGCATAAAATAATAAACCTTAAAATTTTGAGTCGGTGCTGAAAAATCAATGAACAAAGATCACTCAAAGCGCCGACTCATAATTTTAAGGTTTATTATTTTATGCTTTTCAGTGTTTTCGGCCGTTTAATTTTTTGTTAAAAAGTTTTACACGTCAAAATCTGACTATTCTGAGAAGAAAGACCGAAACAAACACAGAGGTCACAGTCTCTTCTTAAGTCCAGATATAATCTTGGTCAAGCCATATTAGATTAGTAAGATTTTGCACTCCAACTTGATAACTAACATAAGTTAACTAGCCCAAGATCTCCAGAGGGACACGACACAGGGTAAGACACTGGTGGTCTAATGCAATGACCTCTAATCTTAAACGAAAGACTATCAAATTCTTGGTGATTGATATTAAGAATTGGAGATCCTTGTACTACTATCGACTGCTGCAGTAAGATCCAAGCTTTTTGTTAATTGTAGTTCCCACAGCTGGGAGACAGGCCTCCTCTCGGTGAGAGGGACTGGGTCATAATCTACCACGCGGGCCCAGTGCGGTTTGGTAGATGTCACATATCTTCGAATTTTTGGTTGTAAGACATGCCGGTTTCCTCACGATGTTTTTCACCGTTTTGAGAGCAGTGGTGATGAAATAATTTACACCAAATAAAGCGCCTGCTTGGGTTTAAACTCACGACCTACAACCGTAAGTAGCGGCCGTTACCACTGGGCCACCACTGCTTGAAAACTGCTCTGCATAGAAAATATTCATGAAGTTTATTTTATTATTACTTTTTTCCGTCTTTCTAACCCTTTCCCGGTTTGGCGATATTTCAAGGATAGGTAAAACTAAAACGCCAAAACAGCTCGAGTTTCCATTTCTTCCTGAAAAGGATCGAAACCTGAGATACTATCTTTCCTTATAAGTTTCGCGTTGAATGGCCGTAATGGCTTTTTCGGTTTCTTATTTAGGTAGAGTGTAAAGCTTTACAAGATGTATGCTATAAAGAAATTCTGGTCATGGCAGATTCTATAGACGGAAATTATTTTACTCTTAAAACGTTTATTAATAACATAATAACATTTGGTTCAAAAACAAAATGATATCCTACTTAATTAAATTATTCACAATTAAAATATAGCGTTGAAATGTTTTTCCGCCTCGCTGTCGACTGGTCATGTTCCCGAGGGACTGGCGGCATTGCTACGTCGTATGGCAATTCTTAGCCTCTGGCCAAGGTAAAAACCAGTCCTTGGATCACGGGAAGTGTCAACGGTTTCCAGATTTGCAAGAGCACTTAACTCTGTAGTTCAATACTTTTGATCTAACCGAGTTGGTCTAGTTTTTGTTCGATTATGATTATTTTTTGGCTTACGCCAGTCTATAAAATAATGCAATCCTCTGTGTTTATTACTTCTAATTTACACCAAGGTGATAAAAACTCTTCTTAACTCACTAACTCGGGTTTTGTTGTCAAGAAAAGTCCGCTAGTGAACCACGTTCAGGCACGATAAAACGATTTACTTAGGTTTCAACTATGGCAAACTCATTTTGAGGGTCAAATTGGTGATCAACTAAATGTGTTAGAGCCAGTGAAGAAAGCTAAGCTTCTTGCCTTTTTCCTGACCCTAGGTAGTAGGAATATTAACGACATCTCGGACATGCTCCGTATTTTTCTAGGCTTTTACGAGTAGCATTTCGAATAGGAATTATATTGTCTGTTTCAAAAGTGTCTGATCATAGTGTAAAGAAACCCACTCAAGAGGTCAAGTTATAAATTCATTTGTATTTGGCAATACAAATTTTCAGCTTATTAGTCGATTTACACTAATTTATTTGCCCGAAACAGCGAATCGCCCGAAGGTAATTTATATGTGGGCGAATCGACAACTCTAGAAATACGTATAAGGCAATTTTAGGCAATATAAGAAATAAATTGTATATTTCTGACTACATAAAAGGAGAAAATCGAACTTAATGTTATTACTTTATTGCATAAAATTCAAACCAATGTCCATTCGCCAATATAATTTAATTTTCCTGCGAATCGTCTACAGATAATAATATATTACTATATACTTACTAGTTTGTTCCAAAGGTATACATGAATATTCATCAGTACCATTCGCCAGACTAGTAAGTTGCTAAAGCTACCAAGTGCCGTAACAACAAGCATTACCTTTAACATTATCCCAATTCATCTTACCTTTGTCAGCACATAACAGCGTAACATTGCCAAAATTCCATCAGTCTGGTATCTGGCTCCGTATCAACGCAAATGCATATTAATGCCCATAACTGGAGAACTATACAGTTGTACCTGAATTAAACAGTCACCGCTGGAAGCTGTCGCGTTTCAATAGACAGTGTACGTATACCGGCATTGTCACAAGTTCCCGCGTGTCTAGCTGCGGGCTGAACATTGACTTGCTAGTTGTTACTGCGGCTCCAGTTATAACCAAATAACCACTGTTTATGTTCGTTAACATCTAGTTTTAATTAGGAACTAACTTTAGTTGTTCCAACTTGAATTTAGTGGAGTTGTATCTACTGCTCCGTACTCTGCAGTAATGTTAATGCTGCCGTATTTTACTGCTGGGGGGGGGGGGGGGGGGATTCTAAAGAATTTAGGAGAACCTCCTTCATTTTCAACTCATTGTGTTTGAGAAAATTTCAGAACAAGTTCGTAAGTTATTGCGCTTGCAGAATTTTGTCCTTAATCTCATTTTGTTTCGTAACCCACCACACAATTGTGTTGTTATCGATCTCGATTTAACTAAGGAATTGATATAAAGCAGGTATTCATGATCTGATTATTGCTGAGTTAGGTAAGATTCGGTCATTGCGAATATCCGATTACTTGGGTGACACAGAATCGTTTAGTAATACCGATGCTGCAGAACCGCTCGATGTAATCATCGTATAAGGAAAAACTGCATACACAAGGTTTCTTTAGTTAAATCGTACTGTAGATTTCTTCATTCAATTGATTTAAAACGAAATGTTTTTAGCTATCAGTGGCGTTCCCAAACTGTCAGAAACAATGCTAGCTTATTGGAAATCCGAGCCGGAATCGTTAGCTGTCTTTTTTTATCGACGTCTCACTGGTCTATCGGATTTCCGAAACTTCTGATTGAATTCTAGTTAAAGCTGAGGCTACCTCTGCATTTTTAATTACCATTCCAAGATATGTTGACTTTGAACATTTCTGTAAATCACAGAAGCAATTTCTAGGAAGATAGGCTTTCTGACATTTGTAAACGGTTATTCAATTATATATTCATTACCAGCAGCAATTTGGGTAGTCAGTTCGTTTCTAATAATCCTCTGAAATATATCTCCAGCATTTAACAATAAGCTTCCCGAAAGTCCTTCAACCCTATAGACAAACACCTATCGAGTATGCTCGAGTGCTCCAACCATTACATATTTTCACTGGCATTTATAAAATGGAGGTTCGCATTGATTCGCAGGATAAACCACAATAGTCTATTGTGGAAACCTATATACTGTTTGCCTGTGTATGTAAAAACAATAACTGACCGCACAGATAGGCGGTGTTCTGTTTCCATCACAGCCCGTGTAGTGAGATCACTCTATGAACACCACGATGCCATTTACGACATTTGAATTTCCTCAGTAATACCAGCAACACAATACTCTGTGCACTTGACACAACAATTTGCACTCGTAATTATAGAAGATTACTTTCCCTGAGTGATCCACATTTTCCTGCGTAAATGGTACATTTTGTAGCTCGGTTTTTTCCTATTTAGTATTCTTATCACCTTTGTGCCTGGGACGTAATACGAGGAAGTGGCTCCGGATTCTTCGGATCAGGTTCAGCCGACCAATATTCTGATTCTCTACTGCTACCCGTTTCTCGGCGCTTTATATTTTATTTCCTAGCTAAGTAATTGATATGTCTCGGGGGTCACAAAAAACGTATATGTCTACAATAAGTAACAAAATCGCGTTTGTTTTCGTATCGTATCATTTCCACAGTACAAGGTTAACCACTCCAAATATGGGTTGTCCTTACAGGGATTTATTTCACAGAAGAAATGGAGGATGTTACGAGAATTTTAATCATATAATCACGTTTTTGTTATTTCGTTCTCATTGTTTGAGTAATGATATTCCGGTTCTCGTTATCGACCGAAATTAGCTGTAAATGACAATCGATATTTCTAAATGTTTATGTAACAAAACAACAACAATCTAAAAATTACTACATCTTCGGAACTGTTCGTGATTTCGCGGTGGGCGTACGAATGAAGAAATCAAGAAGATTAAAAATAACCCGGTTGTATACAGATGAAACCCCAAGTGGCGGCGGTGGCACACACCTAACGTGCGAAATGTGCCTATTTCTGCCTTTTTTATTTCACCTTTGTTGCTCGTGTGTCTGCCATCGTGACTGACTTATTCCATTCCTTGTACTGCGGTCCCACGACTGTGCTGCTTTCAGTGTAAACTACTGCTTTAATTTAAAGTTGCCATTTGCCGTGTGTTTCCATTCCGAATATAGTTAAATCCAAGCGCAGACGGCCATCGGGGACATCCTCTTCCAAAAGAACGGAACGTCGGAATCCGAATACAATTAAACGAACAACGAGTGTGGTTGGACCAAGTTTGTCCTTTGCGGACAGTTTGCCCATTTGTGGTTATTATGTAATCAGATCCCGTTCCCAATGTCTTGGCTCGAAAGCGTTCCAAAATAATATCCGAATCGAAAAAACTGGAGGCTAACGCAAAAATTGTGAACACGGAAGTTTCTCATTACTTTTAACATTTCATTAGATACGTTTACCGTTGTTTCCATTTTATTGGTGACTAGCTTTTGCCAGCGGCTTCGCCCGCGTGGACGTCGGAAATTATCCCGCGGGAAAATACTACCGGGATTAAAAGTAGCCTATGTCCTTTCTCAGGCTCTAAACTATCTGTGTACCAAATTTCATTTAAATCGCTTCAGTAGCTTTAGCAGGAAAGCGAGACAGACAGACAGACAGAGTTACTTTTGCATTTATAATATTAGTATGGATAATGATGGCGGCCGCGGCCTAATGAATTGTGTGACGAAATTAGAAATGTTGGCGTATTTTTATTTCCGTGGCGGCAAAGCCCAAATATTGATGTCAAAGATCGATATTTAATGCTGTTGGTATTATTTTGGGCGGGCATTACGGCGAGGCAGCTTTGTTTACTAAAATATTGAAGGCCCTGCGTATTCTATCTGAATTTTAATAAGCGCTGCTGTCTCCTACTTATTATCGATTCAGAATCAGGATTCATAAAACGAGAAATACATTTCAATAGACTGTGACTACTGAATAATGATAAGGATTTGGTAACTTAGAATATTTCTAGTTATTCCGTTACTATTGTACATATATCCAAGTTAGAGTGCACTTCAGATTTCAGGCACTACCTTACCAGATATCATGTTATTCTCTTTCTACGAATTCTGTGTGACGCCTGTTGGGAACGTAGCTTTGTGTGTTGCCATCTCAACCGTCAAGATTTTCTGCGTGGTACACAAAACAAGGGATTAAAAAGAAAAGCTGGTATATATCTTCATTTGTTTTTCGACGTTTCTCGGGAAAAACACATGCCCAACCTTTAAAATTTCTCACACGATATTTCTATTCTTGTTGATGGGCGTACCCTTTTACTTGTGGATGTTTACATAGACGTCACATAAATTTCCTTTTCTCATACTCCTAATAGAATATCGTATTGATGTGTGTACTCTGTGGTTTACGGAAATGTTTAGGTTATCCGCGAAATTGAACGGTTGAACAATATTTTTCCGGTTCTGTAAGGACCTATATTTGGGGCACGAGGGTCTTTGCCGGTTATAAAACAATAGAGTTCTAATATTATTTTGGTTTTCATACTACCAAATACCTAGACAGCATTACCGAATGTTATTTAAGCCAGTGCAAACACCAACCTCTAAAAAGCTTCAACCTCGAAGACAATGTCAAAGTGTCAACCATATCACCTTACACTTCTTTCTAGTCTACTGAAACTATGTACTCCAGTTAATTTAAATCCAGAATCAGACACACAAACCGTCCCAACTTAACTTTGCACTAATTAATCTCGATTGTAATCCATTTTCATTTGATTGAGTCTGAAATAGAGATACACTAAGTTCGACTCTAAACGGATTACCGATCGAGTTAAGGTGTAAATCGGCATGTATAGAATTGGAATCTCGGGACGGGAGCTGCATTGCCAAATGGCAGGAGGGAATGCAATCGATACCTGAATTCTCGACTGTTTCTTGCTAGTGGTAGTACATTAATTAGTACTTCGTTCCATGATATATTTAATAGACCTTACGTAACCTGCATTTCACTGTAATACGTGTCTTTAATGCCTTTGCACGATAAAAGTATTATTGCATCGATAATTTTATGACTAGATAAGAAAAGTAACGGCATCGCACCTTGATATTGACATTTTTATTTTGCGGAATTTTTCGCTTGGACCTGCGATAGATGCCACTGAAAGCAAAAGACTGACTTGACGACTGTCGAGTGTTTCATTCTTCTTGGCCTAGTATTCTGTATCATCTTCGATGGAGGCAATCATTTTAATTGTTTTTTCCTTTTGAGGGTTTCCTAGCTATTTGGCCTTTCATTCTTCTATATTTAGACGTACAATCTTTGATCGCGTGCGTAGCTTGTATTAGACATTTTCGCCACATTATCTGCCTTTTCTTTAGAGAGTTGTTTTAGTTCGAAATGTTCACCTTCTATAACTACTATTGTATTTATTTAAATTCCCTCTCACTAAATAGGTGGGCTTTAGTCCAGCATTGTAGTCGTGTGACGTTTGGATGCACAAAGCAAGGGTTTCCTGTCAGTTGCAACGTCTTCACAATTCCTCCTTTGTTTTGTATTTCTGACTAATTATCGCTGCCTTTGGTTATGTTTCACTATGAATATTTCTCTGAAATAGAAAATTATTAGAAACTTGAGTTTTTAAGTAACCTTTTTCGAGTGAAGGTAATCCATACTATCCATACTAATATTATAAATGCAAAAGTAACTCTGTCTGTCGGTCTATCTGTCTCGCTTTCCTGCTAAAACTACTGAACCGATTTAAATGAAATTGGTATACAGATAGTTCAGAGCCTGAGAAAGGGCATAGGCTACTTTTTATCCCGGTAGTATGTTCCCGCGGGATAATTTACGACCTCCACGCGGGCGAAGCCGCTGGCAAAAGCTAATAATATATACATCAGAACCCAATCGGCTCGTTTGCGTTTGAATGATTCTTTTAACCGTTTTATTAAGTCCCAACTCTGAATCGTGGATGGGAAAGGAAATTCCACTCTTATTCCAGTAGAACGTAGGTTCTGTCTGGATCACCAGGAAATACAAATATATAGTAATCACAGATCCAACCACATATATCGTAAATTCCACTCTAACTAATTACTAAAACATCTTCATCATCTTTCTACCTTTGTCAAATGATACTGAGGGTCGGTGCAGCACGTTTTCTTCTTTCATTCTACCCTGTCAGCCGTCACGCTATTCTCCACTCCCTTCTCCTTCATATATTCCTCACACAATCCATCCATCTTCTCTTGGGCTTTCTTTTCCCTCTCCATCTATCAACATTTACATTCATCACTCTTTTGTGCACATGCGTTTTTTCCCACCTTATAACATGCCCATACCAAGCCCAGAGCGATTTCCCTTCACGTACGAACGTACTAAAACATACTTATAAAAAATTGTTTTCTCAAATAACCTACGTATTCAAATTCTTGTGTACATAACACACAGCACAAGAAACTAAACTCAATATTTAAATTAAAGCGCGGGTTATCTACATCTCATTATAATACGCAATATAAGGCGCATGGTATCGCACCTACATACATACATTCGCTGTGTGGATTCAGTGCTAGTAATGTGCTTTATCCAATTATTATTATATGAAAGCAAATAAATTTATTTGACCCAGGTCATGAGGCTCACCATACACACACATACAAAAAAAAAAAACAGAATACTTAAAATTGATATTGAACGCCTCATGGCTGCGCCACATAATGAGATGGGATTCATCCACGTTTTTCCAAGACAAACAATATAAAAGATTTTTGGGTTGTCAGGGAAGAATCTGCCATTGTTACGGGAGTAACCAGTCTTATCAAGGGGCATCCAATTATGCAGTACTGGGTTGTGGTGGTCAGTATTAGGAAGCTCCATGTAAAGTACTGGTGGTAACCAGGTATTCATCCGGTTAGACTGGATGCTGATTCTAATTTCGTTGAAAAAAAAAAGCCAAAAACGAATCTTAATCATTCTATGATTAAGATTTGGCATACACTTTGCTCATCTGTAATAGTTTCTGACGGATAGCAAAAATTGTATGAACAAAATTGCCTCCAACTCTCTCCATTAGGGTCATTAGGATTTTCCGAGTTAGTTTTGGGATATTGTCACTAAAATAGACTTTGTTTGAGACTCTTAGAGAATTTCTTAGCTACGTTTTTGCTAAAAAGAATGTAATACTCTCATCCATTCGGTGTCCTACGGATAGCAAAAATTGTATGAAGAGAATTGCCTCCAACTCTGCCTCCATAGGTGCATTAGGATTTTCCGAGGTAGTTTTGGGATATTGTCACTACAATAGACTTTGTTTGAGACTCTAGAGAATTTCTTAGCTACGTTTTTGCTAAAAAGAATGTAATAATCTCATCCATTCGGTGTCCTTATTAGGTATCATCTAGCAGCGTCACTTTTTGCTCAGATCAGTCCAAGACGTTGGATTAGAGAAGTAGCTATCTAAATAATAACCTTCTTCCTCTTAGCATATCGATGGCCAAATTTCAAACCTTATTTGGTCCAAAATAAAGCTGCGGGAACTCCGCTTATTGACGCATTAAAAAGATCAACAAATGCACAGGTGATAGGGCATGGCATGGCAGGGCATGCGGCGCAGGATGGATAGTTGGCTATTGTCTGTGAGGAGGTACCACATACGCACTTGAGATCTGAGTACTTCTAATCTTCACTTAGTATAAAAAAAAGTCGCATTTTGTGTTTGTACGGTTAGATCTTCTAAACTACGCAACGGAGTGTTTCAAGAGGAAGGTTTATATATCTATACTATCTTCTATACTTACTAATATACTAATAATATCATAAAGCTGAAGAGTTTTGGGCACGCCACAATTGCGGCGGTAAGTCCCCTCTTTGAGGAGTGGATAGAGAGGCGCCACGGCGTCCTCACCTTCCGCCTGACGCAGGTTCTCACCGGGCATGGGTGCTTCGGTGGGTTCCTGTTCAGGATAAAGCGGGAGGATACGTCCGGGTGTTTCCATTGCGAGGATCGTCTGGAGGACACGGTGGAGCATACGGTGGAGGTGTGCCCTGCCTGGGCGGAGCACCGCCGTGTCCTCGTGGAGGCGATCAGCGGCGGCGACCTCTCGCGTCCGGCCCTGGTGCGAGCCATGGTACGGAGCGAGAGGGAATGGGAAGCCGTCACCTCCTTCTGCGAAGCAGTAATGCTCGCGAAGGAGGAGGCGGGGCGCGTGAGGGAGTGGCAGTCTCTGCGCCCTCACGTCCCTAGCCGCCGCAGGAGGAGACGCCCCGGGCGTCGGGAGTCAATAGCGGACTCCCGGCCACCGTAGGCGCGAGCTTGCGGGTGGCGAGCAATGGGTAGCTCGCCGCCCGGTAAGGACCAAGCTCGGGTCGACGGCGCGCAGTGTTCCACGCGCGCCTCAAAGAGATGTCAGCAGCAGTGTAGGGGTCTACTAGGACCGATGCCTGCCGGGGTCGCGTGATTGTTCGAAAGAGATACCGTGACCCTGGCACATGGGCAACTGTTGGAACACGGGTGGGTTTTAGTCAGTAAAAGTCTGACATGCCCTCCCGCTCCGCCCAGAGCGGGAGAAGTCATTTGATGATTTCCCATCCTGAAAAAAAAAAAAAAAGTTCTAAAAAAAAGTCCGCGAGAGCATATGTCTATCTTTTAAGGTTGACTCACTATAACTCAAAAGGAGCGAGCAGCAACGAAAAATGGACGAAAACTAGCAGGCAAATCGATGCGACGGGAAGGGTCAGGGGATCAAAAATTTGACGCGGACGAAGTCGCGGGCAGAAGCTAGTAATATTATAAAGCTGAAGAGTTTGTTTGTTTGTTTGATTGAACGCGCTAATCTCAGAAGCTAGTGTATAATAAGCGGGCCAATCCGCTGGCAAAAGCTAGATATAATATTTGTACTCCCCGTACATTCTGCTAAATTCAACTTAAGGCACATAACGCTAGCCAAGCGGCAAAGATTACTTCAAATTCTAGAAAAGACTCCGAGAATCGATAGAAGAAAATGGGTCCCTACGGTGCAGCTGACAACCCAGCGTGATTTATACATTATGCGGTTTTTCAACCCACTACATCACAGCAAATCGTGAGAATTCGATAAAATCCTCCATATTTTTTACTTAGGCTAGAAGAGATATTTTTATTTCACTCCCTTTTCAACCTCATTGCTTGTTTAGTATGGGCCCGGAGCGTAAAGAAAGGATTATTGGCGAAGCAAAGGTCAAATTGTAGTGGCTAACTCGCAGCTCAAAGGATTCCATTAAAAATTCAACTTTCATTTCGTGTAATAATAGTCTAAATATAGCCTTTAGTTTAGAAGCCAGTCTGAGGGAAAATAAATTCTAGATTTAAAGAAGAGTAGCGACATTTCTTTCGGTTTGTAAAGGCTTTATAGGTCGTTGACTCGCAATGGCCGGGATGTCCTCCTTAACTGAATGTGGACAGAGCTTAATTAGGATATCGCATAATTACGTACGAACATTTCAATTTCGGGAGGACACGAAATGTTGAAAAATTTGCTTGGTGTAATGATTTTTTCATTGAAAGCGTGGCATCCATTTTCAAGAAGACGAAGAAAGATTCCTTAAAAACCGTTCGTTTTTGAAGAATTTTAGGGTTCGCAGTTCGAAAGTATCACGGTAAAGTATAATGTCGTGTCAGGTTGGTAACCCAAGCCCCATCTACTAGTTCAATAACCGTTTCCTCCGTTCAACTTTTACGACTTTCGCGAGATGATAACAAGCAACATTTACACATTCTATACATTTCTTTTACCGTCAGACCAGAAATAATTTGTCCCCACTTAGTATGTACAACTGCAGAACTGTAGGGCATAGACATAAAAATTGTCCCATTTGAAATGCTAATGTGATACACTCACATACAGGAGTTGGAATGGTTTTAAAAGTTTCCTGTGGGGGTAGGAGATTCCTAAATGAGATGCAATCGGAACAGAAGAGTCTAAAATTCTCTACTTTATCCTATCGATCCGACTGATGGCCGTGAATATTTCCTCGAATTTTTATGACACTGATTACGACTGGCCGGCCATAATGAAAAAACGGGCACAAAGCTTGCAAACTTCGAGAAAAACCTTTTTGGTTGCGAAGAAAAAATAATAAAAAGTTTTACGTAAAATCAAAAGGGTTTCGCAAACGGGCCGAAGCCTGATATTTACGTGTACCTACATTAACTGAAACAAAGGTAATTATTTTATACGTAATTTTATTTTGTGCCGTGTTTCGTGTGTTTGCTGGGCCGAGAATGGCATAAAGGTCTCTTACATTACATTTATTGTTTGAATAATTAAACAGTTAGCGCGAAATAATCTGTTCTTTATATTTGTTTTGTTCATGTTACGCCATGTTGGAATAGCATGGATTTCTTTTTAATTCCCATGGATTTCTATGAAGAACAATGGTTTTTGTACGAGCTTTAACTTTACCATATTCGCCAATTTATTGATCAAGTGTGGTGATAATAGTTCCTACCTTCTAAGATGATTAAACTCAAAGCATTGAAGTATTTTCACACGATATTCTAAGTAAACAGTTATCAGTACTTCGTGATAGTCTGTTGGATTTCATGTTCCTAAAGCCATTTATAAAAATCCACTTCACAGCTATTGCAGCTAAATGATGCTCTACTATGTATCCTGTTTATCAAATGTCTTATCACAGTATCAATATGCTGGCTCTGATATTGGTGTTCGTTTCCTTATCAGTGCAATGCCGATCCTAATTTATGTGATGTTTATTCAAGACCGATGCTGTTGACTTGTTTCCTCGGCTTGCTATACTATCAATATATTGGTGATGTATTGCTGGTACTTTGGGTAACGATAAAAAAGGTACACTTATGTATATCGTATCACTATGTCCGTAGGTAATGGACAGTGAAGTTACAGTGACCTTACAGTTACGCAATTTTTTGTTGTGATTTAAAAATTGTCAGTTCCGTGTGGTGTGGACGTGAAGAATAGCACCATCCCATTTCTTCCCGTGGGTATCGCAAAAGGCGACTACGCGGCTTATTAGAGAATGAGCAGCGTTCTCTATGCATTTACCACCATACTGCGATCGCCAAAACTACCCAAATTGGGTGAGGCCTATGTGCAGCAGTAGATGTCTTGCGGCTGAAAGATGAGAATTATAAAAAAATGCAATTTTGAGAAAATACCTATTTAATAATACTGTCTTCGTATTAAAATATCAATAATTACTTAAGGAGAAAGTCGTTTCTGAATCTCTTGAGCAAGTCAATGAAACATGTTTATGCTCGTGATTGTACAGGGACCTCTGTACCCTAATAGCGTAACACACTATTAATCTGAATGATTTTGAAAGCTATGGCTAATACATTGCTTCATATGTTCGAAAAATTTGTCTGCTCAGCAAAGTAAATAAAGTAATGAATGTTGTTGAAAATGAAATTCCTATTAAATTGCCCCTCAGGATCGGTCTAGTGGTCACAAGCAACTATTGAGTAAAGGGTCCAGTAGTTTCATCCGCAATTCATTCATTGGATTTTTTATCAGGAGTTTTTCGCTAACAGCCTTTTTTGGGTGGGAAATCTTCAAATGACGTCTCCCGCTCTGGGTGGGAGCGGAAGAACGTGTCAGACTTTTACTGACTAAAACCCACCCGTGGTTTTTCAGTTACCTATGCCAGGGCCACGGTAACTCTTTCGAACAAATCTCGCGACCCTCGCAGGTTCGCTTACAGCCTGGATAGTCTAGTCGACAAGTTGAAAATGGTACAAAATAGAGATACTGCTCTTAAAATTATGTGCGATAGCTCATTGGATCCGGAATGACGTCTAGAAAAATGTGCCAAAAGCGTGTACTAGCACATAAAAAATTGCAAAAGTTATAAACAATTAAAGATGAAATTGCCAATATTTCATAAACTGTTAATATTTAAGAAATTTCAAAAAAAGATTCTGAAAGAGGAAGAAATTTCCAATAAAAAACTCTTAGCTCCTGGAAACTCTATCTCCATTATTTATAATTTTAATTTAACGCTGAAAATATGTCTGCGCGCGACACATTTTTAGGTTGAGCGCGCGGCGTCAAAAGCGAGTACGGCACATTCATTAATTTATTTAAGGTACTGAATATTTTTTTTTTAATTTGAAAAAATTGTGGTGTGTTCTGAACACTATAAATAATTTATTCCCGTTGGAAATTTTACTTATAGTTAATTTTTCAACAAGTTAAACAATTGTTAACTTATATTTGTTTTTCGAATTTCCGTCTTAATTGTAAGTGAAAAAAAATGTTTAAATAATTGTCGTAAAAAATTTTCGCTTCGTAGAGCCTTTCTTACATACATACATAACAAGATCGTGCCATAAAAGTCAAAAAAATATTTATACTTTATAGAAAAAAAAAATTTTTTTAACAAGATTACTTGGATTTTCAGTTTTTGATCAAGTAAAAAAATGATTATAAACAAAGTAAAAGTATTTTTTTTAACTTTTATGGCACGATCTTGTTAAGTATGTATGTAAGAAAGGCTCTACGAAGCGAAAATTTCTTACGACAATTATTTAAACATTTTTTTTCACTTACAATTAAGACGGAAATTCGAAAAACAAATATAAGTTAACAATTGTTTAACTTGTTGAAAAATTAACTATAAGTAAAATTTCCAACGGGAATAAATTATTTATAGTGTTCAGAACACACCACAATTTTTTCAAATTTAAAAAAAAATATTCAATACCTTAAATTAATTAATTAATGTGCCGTACTCGCTTTTGACGCCGCGCGCTCAACCTAAAAATGTTGCGCGCAGACCTATTTTCAGCGTTAAATTAAAATTATAAATAATGGAGATAGAGTTCCGGGAGTTGACGAGTTTTTTTTGGAAATTTCCTCCTCTTTCAGAATCTTTTTTTGAAATTTCTTAAATATTAACAGTTTATGAAATATTGGCAAAAAACGAAATGCCATTTTTTTTTCATCTTTAATTGTTTATAACTTTTGCAATTTTTTATGTGCTAGTACACGCTTTTGGCACATTTTTCTAGACGTCATTCCGGATCCAATGAGCTATCGCACATAAATTAAGAGCAGTATCTCTATTTTGTAACATTTTCAACTTGTCGACTAGACTAGGAGTCTGCATTTGTGCCCGTTTGATAAGCATTATCTGTCCCCCTGTAACATAGGGCTTAAATATAACTAACGAAATGCGGGCGAACTATACGCCTTTTCAAGAAATACGTCGTACAGTCTTTCCCAGTTCCAATTATCCGTTCTCAAGACATAATCCGGGCACAATCAGCCCTGTCTTATCAAGTAATTAAAGTCACCTAGTTTGTCCCAGGAGATCGGCTTCCAGCTTACGTAGATGCAGCTGAATATCAATATTTTATTCAGCACTGATGCAGTTGCAGTTGGAAATCCTTTGTCTTGCCCATAAATGGTCGAACTTACAAACTGACTCGGAAAACAACTGATATATATTAAAATCCCATTTGCACGTAAAGAATTGCACCATCCCATTTCTTCCCGTGGGTGTCGTAAAAGGCGACTACGGGTCTTAATAGAGACTGGGTAGCAGTGTACTCCATGCATTTTACCATCATACTGCGATCGCCAAGCCTGACATGTGGGCTTGTGTGAGTGTGGCGATTATGGCAAACCCCGCAAATTTGGGGTGGCCTATGTCCAGCTGTGGACGTCAATCGGCTGAAATGATGATGACACTAAAATCATCGTAAAAGTAAGTAGCTTTTTCGACAAATTCACAACTGAATAGCACGTGAAGAAATTAATGTAAATTGTATTATTACATTAACAACGGACGCACCAATAAAAAACAATTAAAACAAAAGCAACGTGCGGTCGATGCGCCGGATCATGTCTGACGTCAAAAGTCAGGAATGCGTCCGCAGATTGCAATGCGGTGCGGCATCGATACGACCTCGTGACGTCATTTTTCATATTGTCCTTTTTTAGGAGCCCAAAAACGGAAATAGTTATAATTGTTCGCTTCGTCTCTCAATTACCGTTTTATCGTTTTTACGGTTCATAAAATTCTATCAGTTCCGGCTTACAAATCGTTCGAAGTGCTTGCGTAGTTCTAGCCAGATTTATCAATGAAGCAGGTAATTACGTGTTTTGTATTTGAATTTATCGACTTTAGCGATCAGAATAGGTCATTTTATGGGTTTTGTGGTCTGACGCAACTGTGGTGCTGCTTTAGGTTATTGTGGGGCCATTGATGATTGATTGGCAATGTAATAAAAATCAGCTATTTCTCGAGTAAAAAAAGAAAACAAATTAAGCATGAGGCTTATGTCCATTAGTGGACATCTTTTGGTTGAAATGATGAATGATGATGATTTCTCGAGTGGAAACCTCGAAGCGTCACATGCAGTAGGAAGATCTCAAAAGGTCTAGGTACTACTCCCTAACCACGAAATACGTAGTTCCGGCCGAAGTTACGGGCGATTGCTACTACGTATCACCCACGGACAAAAGATTACTTTTGGGGCTTGACCTGAAAATGAAGGACAACACGATTTGACATTTGTTTCTAACTCCTGATCTATTTGTACCCGTCTGAAAAAAATAACTTATCAGAGAAGTGACGATCTTCACTGTGTGGCTGGTACAAGCTGGATAAGAGTAGCTGAGGATTCAGTAAAATGTACGTGATTGGAGAGGCAGGTGTAGTCGGCAAAGATGATAAAGAAAAACAAACTGTGACTAAGTATAAATACTATTATATAAGTAGGATAGCCCCGAAAATTATAAGAAAAACGGGGAAAGAGGAAGACGCGGTTTCTTAGAAATATCTACAGTGATAATTGAATAAAATGAGACTTACATAAAACAAGCAAATGTCTCTCATAAAGCTTGTAGTAGATTGCAAACTAATTATTCCCCGCCCACTGCTGGGTGGGGCAGGGGTGCCCTCCTTTTGCGGGTCACGATTACGAGATCTCTCCAAAAAAATAAAATTCAAGATATTGAAATTAATGAAACCAAACCGAACGATTGATTGATATTAAACCAATAAACAATTTGAGGAAAACAAACAACATTTTCAGTGATTCCAGAGAAATTGTTTATTTGATGCGAAAGCTTTGTTTAAAAATAAATACAAGAGAGAACAAAAAGTATTTGTTAAACGTTTTCTGAGAAACGGTTTCTTCGATGTAATTGTGTTTTAACTTTGTCGTTGGCATCATTATTAATATTACTAGCTTCTGCCCGTGACTTCGTTCACGTAAATGTCGGTTATCGCGGACGCAGACTCGGTCGCGGAATAAAAAGTACCCTATGTCCTTTCTTGGGGTTACTCCATACAAAATTTCATCAAAATAGGTAAGCCGTTTCGAAAGGACGATGCTTTGATTAAAATATTACCTACAACTTCTTATTCAACTTAAAGGGCCAGTACGTTATTTTTTAACTTTTTAGAGGTTTTTTGTTTTGGTCGAGGGTCTTTTAAATTTAACTTTAAGTGTCTACTGTTGCGTACCGTTACCGTACCGTTTATTATCTGTGCGCCTAATGGAATGCGCGTGTAACGAAGTGACATCTGACTTGTCATTTTTTGACGTTGACACTTGACAGCTCTCGGTTAATTTTGCCGCTAAAATAGCCCCGTTCGCCTGTTGAGTTCCGCGACGCGTTTGTTGAAATTAATCCCTTTAAATCGATCCGTTTGTGACAATTAGTCGTGATCCAATTGTATTAATTAACCGGTCGTTTTGTGGACAATCTGTCATGACCCGATGGTTGAAAGTGACGCTATTGTGAATGAGTGATTTGAAGACCGCATGTCTGGAAGGCAGATCTCTTGGAGCGGAGCGGATTGTTACCAGGAGAATACTCATAACGTCACGACACGATACACATACACTCACTTACATACATATCTCCAGGTTGGCACCAGAGCAGTGTCCTTCAACCAACAGGTAAGTGCTTTTGTTGTATTTGTAATTGTTCACTTGTATTGTCTGCTCCGCGTACGGCGGACAGTACGCTAGCCACTCTTGTCTCCAGAGCCCCCCACGGTTAGCACGCTTCCACATAATAATTAAAACCTTATGTGGGCCTAGTCTGGCAGCGTAAATTTTGGTAGCAGAAGCGCGGTTATAAGACATATAACCCACATATATAGGCTAATTACTTGGCAGTCTCTATAAGGGAAGTAGTAATACGCTGTAAATATTTGATAACTATAATTAATTGTTATTTGAAATAATTTGTTTGAATTTATTGAGACGGTTAACCTGATGTTGCCAAAGTCAGCCGGGCTAATAAAGTGGATTGGATTGGGCTGTGTTGCACCCCCTTGTTGTAGCCCCTTTTTGTGTCTGACCTCTGTGTTGTATTGAATGTCAGGAAGACATTAAAGTATTGAGTTTGTACCATTGATATGGTTATTTGTGAAAATTAATATTTGAAAAATTATTGGCATTTTTGAGTATTACCATTGTTTTGAGTTGGAATAAAGGTTCATTATTGTTGTACCATTAACAAAGTGGTTTGTGAACTTAACTTTTGGAATTGGATAGAATTTGAATATTTGAATTGAATATCATATTGACAGTTTTGAACGTTGACATTGGTTTGAATTAAAATAAAACTTTATTTTGTTAATTAAATTAGAACCAGTTATTTATTGTTTGAACTTTGTTACTTAATTATTTTGTTTGGTATATTGAATTGTATTGTTTGTGCAATGGCATACAAAGCGGTGAGAGAGGCAATCAGTGGATTGACCACACAGCTGCGGTGGTTCGCTTCAGCTGCAGCGACCGCTGAGCGCCAGGATCTTGAGGGGATCACTCTTGCTCGGTTCGAGCAGTTGAACTTGAGACTCGGCAACGTTGATGCTCTGCTTACCCGCTACAACGAGTACATTTGTGATGTGGCTCTGGAAGTGCTGGATCAGGCAGCACGTGACAAGGTCCTTGCTGACTACGACCAGATCTTGGACCTGGGGGATGTCATTGGTCAACGTGCTCGGGAAATATTGGGGAGCCGGACACCTGTCCAGGTCAAACCGGAGACCTCGGTTGTTTCAGGTCCCGGACTATTGAGTAGACTGCCTACTTTGGAACTGCCACACTTTAACGGTCGCTTGGACCAGTGGTTAAGTTTCCAAAACCTGTTTGAAAGTTTGGTTGATGCACGCTCGTACCTCAGACCCGCCCAAAAGTTGGCCTATTTGTTGTCTGTCCTGGAAGGTGAGGCCCGAGCCTTGGTACAGCATCTGTCGTTGACTGACTCAGCCTACCCTACCGCTGTGGAGCTACTCACCCGGCGGTACCAAAATAAACGTTGTTTGGCTGACGTTCATATTGCATTGATTTTAGGGTTACCGGTCATTACTAGTTTGTCAGCATTGCGTACTGACCTGTTGAACCCGTTGGTGGCAGCGACCAACGCTTTAAAGCAATTGGACTTGCCGGTGGACCAATGGTCTTACCTTTTGGTGCACGTTGTGCTGCAACGGCTTCCTGCCGATTTGAGGGCTCGTTTCGAGCAAAAGTATGGTGGGGATAGTGTCACACATCTCCCCCCATTTGATGACCTCGTCCAATTTTTGGAGGATGAGTGTCGGTTTGTGGACAACTCTGGCATTGCCACTGAGTCATGCCAGCCGTCTTCCCGGCCACGAGACCAGGGACGGATTAGGGCTCGCGGGCCTGTTGATGGTCGCCCCGCCGCTCGTTTTGCTGGCACCCAGAGTCGTCCTGGTTGTGAGTTTTGTAGGGACACGGGGCATGGCATGGCAACTTGCGCGGCCTTTTTGAAGTTGCACGTGAGTGCCCGCCGCCGAATTGCCAATGCACGCCGCCTGTGCTTCTCTTGTTTGGGGGCTCACTTCCATCGGGACTGCCCCAACCCCCGCCCTTGTAGAATTTGTGGGGGGTCCCATTTGGACATATTGTGCGCTAACGCGAACCACGCTGGCAGACCAGCCTCTGATGAAGGTTCGCGTACGGGGGGGTACCATGGAGTTGGTCACCGGGCTTTTGCCTCGCCGGTTCAGAACCGGGGAGAGGCCCGCAATTTTGAGCGCCGCACTCCACCCCCCGCGCAAGTTGATCGGGAGCCGCGCGACCGCCATTTGGTCTCCCCGCGTAAAGGCGATTACGCAGTTGTTGCTAGGCAGCGCTGGCCAGACCAGCACCGCCTTCCCTCCCCTCCATTGGCGGAACGTCCCCGGTTGGAGTCACGCCCCCCGCCATTCGGGCATCCGGTGGGATATGCCCTTCCAGCGATGGCGCGTGGCTCGGGACACCGCGCGGACGAGGAGTTTGAACTCCATCCTCGTCGGGAAAGACTTGGGTCTGGGTGTGGCGATCGGTCGCCGCCCAGGCATTGTTAGGACATTGGCGCCTGCCCCGCTAAGGTACCCCTCAGATTGACATGGTTTTGTTGCCAACGGCATCGGTCGGGTCTGGGGGCCCACGGGGGACTCTGTTGTGGTCCGTGTCATTTTGGACATGGGAGCCCAGGGTTGCCTTTTGTCTATTGTTTTGTTGTTTGTTTGTATTGTTTGGGCAAAATTGTTTTCTTGAGCGCCTTTGGACTGCGGGACTTGGCTGGGACGAGCCAATTTGGGACACCCGGTTGGAAGATTGGCTCCAATTTGTATCCGCACTCCCTTCAGTCAACGAGGTCGTGTTACCCCGCGCTATCCTCCCTCCTGGGAGCTACACTGCTACCATTGTTTGTGATGCGTCTTCGCACGGATATGCAGCTGTTGTTTGTCTGCGCACCGTCTGCGCAACAGGCCAGGTGAATTTGTCACTGGCCTTGGAGCAAGGTGGCCCCCCTCCGGACGGCACTGACCATCCCTAAGTTGAATTGTCAGGGGCGGCGCGTCTTGTGCGTTTATTGAACCACGTTGCTCACACTTTGGGTGGAACTGTGGACATTCGGTTTTCTTACGCCTGGACGGACAGTCAAATTGTTTTGTGTTGGTTGAAGACGTCCGTCCACTCTTTGGAGGTCTTTGTTGCGTACCGAGTGTCCCAGATTCAAAATTTTGAAACGCCTTTGATTTGGAGGCACGTGCCTGGAGATTTGAACCCAGGCGCCGTGGCCTTACGTGGGTGCATGGCACCCTGCTTGTTTGCTTACCCCCTATGGTGGGGACCAGACTGGCTGACTCATCCCGAGGATGATTGGCCTCGATCGCCAGTCTTGATGTCGGGTCCTTTGCCCGGGCTCAAGGTGCTCGCTGTTGGAACGAAGGACCCTGATTTTTTGTTGAGTCGATTTGGCTCCCTCGACAAATTGTTGAATTGTTGGTGACTGATCGTCACATTAAGAACTCGCATGCCGGTTGCAATGCGCTGTTGGCCATTCTGCAGCGAGAGTTTTGGATATTGTCGGGAGCCGTTATTAAGTTGAACCCCTTTTTGGACGATACGGGTCTTTTGTTGTTTGTTGTTGACGGTTGAGGCACTCTAGCCTTCCTTATGGGGCCCGTCACCCCCTTTTGTTGCCTAAGGAGGGCCATTTGGTTGTTGTTGTTGTTTGGTTGTTATTGTTGTTTGGTTGCTTTTGTTGTTTGTTATTGTTTTGACCCGCCAGCCTCCCTCCATTGGGGGGTTATTTTGAGGCCGCGGTGAAGGCGGTTAGGGACTCTGGCGCAGATTGTTGGGAGACACCGTTCTCACCTTTAAAGAGTTAGCTACGGTATTTTGCCGCATTGAAGCTGTGTTGAACTCGCGTCCATTGTGCCCGCTGTCTTCGGACCCGAACGTCTTGGAGGCCCTGACCCCGGGCCATTTTTTGATTTGACAGCCACTTGCCGCCCTGCCGGAGCACCCTTTCGTCGATGTGAGCCAAAATTGGCTATCGCGGTTTCAGTTGGTGCAGCAGCTCGCTCAGAGTTTTTGGAAGCGTTGGAGCTTGGAGTATTTGCACATCCTCCAGCAGCGCGTCAGGTGGACTGATAAAACGCAACCTTGTCGGGATTGCCAAGTGATTAGCGGACGGGAAGGCCCGTCCGGGGGGGGTAGATGTTGCGTACCGTTTATTATCTGTGCGCCTAATGGAATGCGCGTGTAACGAAGTGACATCTGACTTGTCATTTTTTGACGTTGACACTTGACAGCTCTCGGTTAATTTTGCCGCTAAAATAGCCCCGTTCGCCTGTTGAGTTCCGCTACGCGTTTGTTGAAATTAATCCCTTTAAATCGATCCGTTTGTGACAATTAGTCGTGATCCAATTGTATTAATTAACCGGTCGTTTTGTGGACAATCTGTCATGACCCGATGGTTGAAAGTGACGCTATTGTGAATGAGTGATTTGAAGACCGCATGTCTGGAAGGCAGATCTCTTGGAGCGGAGCGGATTGTTACCAGGAGAATACTCATAACGTCACGACACGATACACATACACTCACTTACATACATATCTCCAGGTTGGCACCAGAGCAGTGTCCTTCAACCAACAGGTAAGTGCTTTTGTTGTATTTGTAATTGTTCACTTGTATTGTCTGCTCCGCGTACGGCGGACAGTACGCTAGCCACTCTTGTCTCCAGAGCCCCCCACGGTTAGCACGCTTCCACATAATAATTAAAACCTTATGTGGGCCTAGTCTGGCAGCGTACATCTACTAAAACTCAAAACCAGCCAAAAATGTATGTTCAAAGCCAATATCAGCCATTTGATTGTTTCTACATCTATTAAAACAACAAACTCAGTACATGAATTCAGCAAACCACTCGAAGACATTGCTTCATAAATCAACATTTACATTCCCCTTCAAATTCGTCCCTTACGAAGATCAACAGGGAAACCCGTGTTTAGAAGTAGCCGAAGTGATCACGTAACAATATATCGAACACATTGAACGAGTAGGTTGTAAAACTGATAATCCGTGTTTCGTAAACAGTTTAAGTGGCTTAACGAGGTAGATATCAAATGTATCGTGAATCGATCGGCACGCTGCATATTGTCCTGGCACAAATGGGACCAAAGCGTAGTTTGTCCGTACTTCCTGCTAAACTAACGTTGTTATACAATGCATTACTATGATTGAGTTAGATCGAGCCGCTCGCGACAGTTTACACTCCAACGAAGCTCGATTAAAACGCCAACCAGCGGTTTGCGTAATTAATGTGAATCCTTATAACAACGCCACAGTAAAATCAAATGATTGATTTTATAATTAAATGTGTTTCTGGAAAATTCTAGTTGGAAATGTTCCACTGTTTTTCAAAGGAGGCGAGTTTGGGAGGGCGTAATTGGAATTGAACGTTCGGAGGATCGAAGCAGTCATTTGGGTCTAGCTCTGGCGAATGTGCAGTGAGCCTCAACCGTAAATTAGACAATCCACGTGAACAATTTTAATTACAGTTAAAGTCATGACGACATTCCTGTAATTATATCGGCCGTTGATAGCTGTGAGCAACGCACAGTTATACTAATACAGGCCATATAGCTCCATGTGCCTGGAAAGTCACAAAAGTGACAAATTGTTGGTAATTATAACTGTAGCTCATGCTTTAGATTCAAAAGTAATTAACATCTTACAAATGGACCAGCTAACGATACAGTTATAAGTACTAAAACTAGCATCAGTTCTATGCTACACTTAAAACTGAGGTTCATTACAGTATAAAATACTGATACTCAGCCGCATTCTGCACGCTAGTAGATGACACTTGCCTGGATTAACACAAGGCTAACATTGCAAATTAATTCAATTAGCTCCCGTAAGTTCAATGGAATTAATCTGTGCACACTGCGCACACTGTGCGTTATTGTCTGTCAATATCTTGGATATCAATGCGATAATTAGCTTCAAACTTAAGCAGCTCATTTACGAGACGCATTTCACGTAGAGTGACTTTAATTCTTAGTGCATCCTGCCTTGCCAACACTTCATCGTCTTCGATTAGAGTTCTTTCGTCTCCCTTGTTTTGACAACTATCAATGCCGGGCCTATCGATATTTGCATACACCTTTGAACCGCCTTCTCTCAAAAACTCACCACTGTCAGCCAAGTCTCAATAGCAATGTATTGAAGTATCTCTCTCTCTTTGCTCTCTATTGCACTAGAAATAGCAAACGCAATAATCACATCACCGTTTATGGCTACGTGCACTTATCAAACATACGGTACTCTAAGCCTCATATTAGCCGTCTCACATGCATGACGGGGTATCATTATTACTTACGCGATAATTTTAGGCTCAGCAGGTAGGAGACAATAACCGCTATGCCCGACGGTCATGGAAATGGAACACTTTGTGGAATTATCAAAGTGATTTATTGATGGTAGACTCGTATATTTTTTGTTTGTGAAAACAGTTCGGTGTAGAATCGACATAGCAGTGTCTCTCTTTGCCTAGCCTTATCCTATTTCATTTGAGGTCGGCTCTACTAGTCATTCTTTGCCAGATGTTTCGGGTCTGGGTCGTGGAATCATTCACTTGGGCTTGCTTCAGGTCGTCGTTGACTACAAACATCCAAGTAAGAAGGGGTCTACCGCGCTTCTTTGGACCTGAATTCATGTGCAGGACTTGCTTAGTCATGTGTTTGTTGACAGAGCAACGTGTGAAGCATATAATTCATATTGGAAATAGATATTGAAGACGAGAGTAGGACAAAGAAAGACGGCGTCGAGGTAGACAAGGGAGGAGATGGGGCGACGATTTAGACGCCTTTCCTTGAAATGTTAAGAAGGAGCAGTTACGATTTTGATAAAACATGTCTAAAAACCAACGCTAGAAAGCCTCATTTTAAATAAAAAAAAACCGCACCCAGATCGCTTCACCTGTTTAAGAGCTATTGTGCCACAGACAGACACACAGCGTTCAAATTTATAACTCCTCTTTATGCTTCGGGAATTAAAAATGCAGATTTTTTCCGTCTATCTGCCACAAAACTCAGAACTCTTGCAATGGATTTCGAGATAAATCTTAAGTCCTAAAGCCTTATCACAAACTCCCACATCTGATCGGCCATCACAATTTCTGCCACAATCTTAATTAAATCAGTGCAGAGCGAGTATACGGGGTGGTGCACTATTTTATATGATTCAGTTTACTCCTCGAGTCACTGACCTCCTAGGACGTCTGGTTGTCAACAATTTCTTTATTGATTGGTTTATTTTTAGAAGAAAACTGCATCAATAATCCATGCAGTTATGTCAACGGTTGTTTCCCCATCGTGGTATGTGACGTCATTAAATTGATCGACACAATAATTGAGGCATTCGTAGTCATCGTCGTTTCAGTCGAAAGACGTCCACTGCTGGTCACAATTTTGGGGGGGTTCGCCATAATCGCCACGCTTGGCAGGCGTGTTGGCGCGGTATGGTGGTAAAATACATAGAGAACGCTGCTGCCCACTCTCTAGTAAATCCCTCAGTCGCCTCTTACGACACCCACAGGGGAAGAAATGGGATGATGCTATTCATTACGTCCGGCACCAAACGGAACATGGAGGCATTAGTGACACAAACTGAAATATACTTATCATTCTATTAATTCGTTAAAATGTTTCATGTTCGCTTGTCCGCATTAATTAATAGCAAGCATTATTTTAAAATTAATCATTTACATTACAGCGGTCGGATGTTCGCGTAATTGCAATAAATAAAGCTTGTAAGGGAAAAATAACATTTATTTTTAAATAAGATCGATAGTCCGAGGAGATTAATGCTGACTATTTGCTTTACCCTGTTTTTAGGATGAAGAGGGAGAGAGGGCCCGTGTCAGCTATAACTAAATCTGTTTTTTCTTCGCCGTCAACTTAGATTTTAGACGTCTTTATTAGAAATCGATAATGATTTATCGGTTGTTTATGCTGATGTGAGGAGGGAGTCGTTAATCATACTCTGTGAATTTTCATAGTGTTGATACATTGAAAATCTTCTTAGTGTCGCTGCCATGACAGTTGTCCAAAATATTTTTGCCACTTCCACGGTGATATTGGTGGCAGTGCAAAAGCCATTTTGAACTGCGTGTTATGGGTCATAGAAGGCAGGATAGGAGCTAGAGCATAGTTTGTTACACAGCTCCATATCCACATTCTGCTGCCGTTTTATCAAGGTGGAGACTACTTTGCGAGGTTCGATTTGCACCTTCCCACTTTGGTTCGAATACGGTTCAGGGACTTCCAAATAGACCACAGAGAAGAAGAACCACTTTTTGACAATCTAAAAGTGTTAATTTAAATAAATGCGTGAATTGTGAAATGGATAGATAGGGGTTGACTACTGAGTGACGATTAAAAGAGAAGTGTGGAAGAAAAAGGCAGGCTAATGATTATGATGATGCTCGAGTTTATGAGTTTAATTAATTAATTTATTTATATTTAAAATACAAGTAACAAATGACTCAAATGTGTTAGTAACAATATTTCTTATCAGCTATGTTCGTAGACTTATGCTACACACTTAACCTACACTGCATTATACTTAAACGCGAATCCCTGCTACAAGCTCAACACCGAAGTGGACAGCTTGCAGCAGCGATTCACATACACGCAGTCCAGTCTGCTCGCGATACACCGCAGTATAATGTGTTTAATGGTTTGAAATTTAATAAGTACATATTAGTGATGGTCGCAGAGGTTATCTAATTTTAATGACATCGTTTGCCAAATACAATGAAATTAGTCTGAATTAAACTTAGTAATGAAACTATAAAGCGGGACGTGCCTTATCTAACATCGACATTAAAATGAGTCAAAGGTGTTTTAATCATGACCTTTTACAATATAAAGAGGTATTATTAAATAACATTATTACCGTTTTTCTATAAAGAAAATCTGCTAGCTATAGCTCAAGATTTAAATCATAGATCACCCTACCGCGCCAAAAGATGGTCGCGTTTCTAAAAAGAAAGGTTATGTTTTTGACCGGTATGTATGTATTTTTTTATCTGTTCCATCATAACTTCTAAACAACTTATCATAATTTGACAAATGAGGTATCGGTGGAAGCGTCTTGTTGATCAGTCCGCTGGTTTTGAATATGGCGCTCTTTATATGACATAAAGTAATGAACGTAATTTTAAAAATATATTGTCAGATTACCCCAAAATATTTTTTAATAAAGTCAGTTAAAAAACGCGTATGATCGCTTACTACTGTTAGAAACTATTGTTTTTTTTAGGGTAGCTGAGATACATCCACGGCTTTTAGATGAGAATATTTTTAACCCCCGACGCAAAAAGAGGGGTGTTATAAGTTTGACGTGTCTGTCTGTCTGTCTGTCTGTCTGTCTGTGGCATCATAGCTCCCGAACGGATGATGCGATTTCAATAAAAAAAAAAATGTATTAAAGGTGACTTATCTGCGAGTGTTCTTAGACATGTTTGATGAAAATCGGTTGAGCCGTTTAAAAGTTGTGGGGGGGAAAGTGGGGAAGAGTAACCGAATGTCAGCAAATATACTCGAGTGGGGTCTCAAATGAAAGCGCACTGAAAGAGAATATTGATGAATTAATCGAGAGTGTTCTTAGCTTCGTTTGATTGTACATTATTTTAAGTATATACCTATAAAAAGTACAAAATAAAAAATTAAATTTAAAATTTAAAAAACCCCCGACACAAAAACCTAATTTCCCTTTAAAAAGTAAAAAATAATAAAAATAACTCAATCTTAAAGTACCTAGGAATGTATTAATAATTCAAAAAAAAAAAACGTCGCGTTGGGGGACCGCTCCGCGAGTGCAGACGTCGTTGACTGCTTAGTTAGGTAATAAGATTATTGGTAATTAAATTGTTAGGTTTGAGGCGGTCCCCCAACGCGGCGTATTTTTTTGAATTATTAATACATTCTTAGGTACTTTAAGATTGAGTTATTTTTATTATTTTTTACTTTTTAAAGGGAAATTAGGTTTTTGTGTCGGGGGTTTTTTAAATTTTTCTTGTTACAAACTTCTAAGACCGTGTTTTTCAGAAGATGGGTTTTACTTTTTCACACCTCTGCAACAGTAAGTAGCCGAGACTTTACTCGATTGTCATGGTAACGCCATTTAGTACGGTTTGGGCAAATCTAACTACTTATTTAAATCTTTGTCTTTACCACCACCAAATATGACCACATTCACTCTCAACAAATTCTATTTATAACAAAATAAATAAAGATCCTCAAGTAAACACATAAGCACAGTACCATCAAGTACGACAAGCAACCCAAAATTAAACCCTCCAACATCTCAGACATACGAGATTCCCTTTTGATGTTTTCCTCTTCACCGTCTCGTCTTAAGATAATAATCTGTCTATCTCCTTTAATTCTCTGAAGGGATGTTTCAGCGTAATTTTAACGAGATTAATTAATATTACCAACTACAAAGTTATTGTTTAAATGTGGGGTTCAGTGACAAAAGGTCACGCGCAATTCTGACTGAGCTCTGGTTCTCGGAACTGGTATGAACAATAGATTCGTACTGAGATATACTCGGGTCAGTTTATTGATTTATAGTAACTAGTATGGTTTTGTAATCTTGTGTTTGTAACGGTATCTAGAGAGAAATTTTAAGTCTGGATTTTGGTATTAATAACTTGTTGTCTTAATGAGGCAGTTGAGGTAAATTAGAGCTCAGATAAAGAGCTACGGTGTTGTGGTATATATATTGGGAGCTTGTATCTTTCTTGCTTATTCTGATTGACAACGAGCTAAGCCCGCGGCTTCGCCGCGTGCATGTCTGAGATTGGTCCACGGGAACGTGCTAACGGGACAAGTTACTTCTTATCAGCTATCTGCCAATGAAAGTCCTGTCAAAATGGTGCAGCCGTTTCGTAGATTAGCTGGAACAAACAAACAGAGACGAAATGTTTTATAATTGTATTTATTTGTTATAAGTACCGTATATACTTTCATATGCATTTAATAAAAAGTAAGTTTCACTTCAATTTAATTAATTAGGATTTGCATAGATTTTATATTTTTGATAGTTGACATCGATTCCAAGCTTTTCTATTCCAGCAAAATATCAACATCGTCATTTTATCCTGGAATGCTGGGGGTCTAAACCCAGAAGTGGGCGTCCATTTATAGTTTCCAGTTCTGTGCGAACTTGATATGCCAACTTTTTAAAACATGTAAGTTCGTTCCTTTATGTTTTCCTACAATTCTTATATCAGCATCCTAAGTAATGTTTTTCTTTGGTTTTACGAGGCCCCACTTTTCGCCTGCCTAGTTTTATGTCTACCCATTCTTCCGTGTCACATAAAATAGAGTCTAACTTGATCTAGGTATGAATGGGAGCGTGTCTTATCTTCTCACATAAGTTGTTACTAAGACGTGTTGATTATTTTTGCACGTTTGTGATGTGTTATCAACCGTTTTGCACTCGTATTTTGAAGTTTTAAGCATCAAAATAGTTTACTTGGTGGAGCAAAAAGAATGTCAACGCGAATGTGCAATATTTTTTGCTAATAGCATTATACATTGGGAACTATATTGTAGATAGATAGAGAATAAGTTGACAATGAAGTGGAGCGTTACACAAATTCACACAGATTGTTTCTTTCCTCTGGGTGGGAAATCATCAAATGCCTCTCGCTCTGGGTGGAGTCCCACGGTAACTCTTTCGAACAAATCCGCGATCAGCTCATACAATCGCCAGATCTGGCAGCGCACCTGACTTATTCCTTAGAAGCTTTAAAAATTCTCACGATTACCTTCTTTATAGGTCTAGAGAACCTTGGACGTTAGCACTGCTATTACCTAGCTAACTGGTATATATTTTTGGAACGGATTGAGCTCTTCTCATAAAGTTAGTGTCGATAGTAGAGAAGAAGAATCCATCAATCTCTTTAGCGTAACTGCTGTGCCTTCTCCCGTTTCTGGAACTCTGATAAACTGATTGATTAATAACGAGCTTTTGCCAGCGGCTTCGCCCGCGTTGAAGTCTGAAATCGGGGTAAAAATTGCCTTAAGTTTTAATCTGTGTGTCAGATTGCGTGAAAGAGTAACAAACTTACACTGTAATATTAGTCAGATAGTAGGATCATAGGAACACCATATGTGATAAACCTAATCTAGGTTTGTGTTTATAAAAACCTAGATTATTACTTCTGATTGAGATACATATTTGTTAAGCTGTCATAATAATTGTTAAACGCTTCATTCATTTGGATACTAATTTCATAATTATTTACGGTTATGTTGATGCATGTTTCGGGATTGAACGAATTAATTCGAACTCCATCCCGGATTTAGTGTTGAATGATTCATGATTATGAGTCCGAAAGTAGTTAGGCAATCAACTAGATCGAGTAAATTGACATTAAAGTCATCATTAATGTCTAGGCTACATTTGTGAACTATAGGAGTTCTAAACAATATGGAGTTGGTGTGTAGTAGTAGTAGAGATCTTTGTGAGTAAACTCGGTCAGGGAAGTACCCTCATTTCTGCCGCCAATCAACATAACTGTGTTCAAAGTGAAACTCAAAGCTCATATTTCAAAAATCCCAATTACAGGCACTTTTAAATTATTAAGGGGTCGGTCAGTGTAGAACAAACCCGCCGATTACGAGTGGGATGTGTACTCGAAGGGGTACCACAAGGCAAAAACGCCGAAAATAAAACACGTTTCTTGAAGACCCTTTAATTCTAATTAACTTTTATAATATGACTAGCTTCTGCCTGCGACTTCGTCCGCGTCAAAGTTTTGCTTCCCTGAACCTTCCCGTCGCATCGAATTGTATGCCAGTTTTCATCCATTTTTCGTTGCTGCTCCGCTCCTTTTGATCGTAGCGTGATGTTATATAACCTTTAGCCTTTCCTCAATAAATAGGCTACCCAACCCAAAAAAATTTTTCAATTCGGACCAATAGTTTCGGAGCCTATTCAATACAAACAAACAATCAAATTTTTTCTCTTTATAGTCGAACGGGATGAAAAAAATAAAGTATCTTATGTCCGTCTCCTGATTCTAAGCTACCTCCCCACCAATTTTCAGCCAAATCGGTTTAGCCGTTCTTGAGTTATAAATAGTGTAACTAACACGACTTTCTTTTATATATATAGATTTGTTACTAGCTTCTGCCCGCGACTTCGTCCGCGTTAAATTTCTTGTTCCCCCGACCCTTCCCGTTGCGTCGAATTGCCTACCCGTGCAATTTTCACCGTTTTTGTAACATTTTTCATTACTGCGCCGCTCTTCTTGGTTGTAGCGTGATGTTTATAGCCCATAGCCTTCCTCGATAAATAGGCTACCCAACACAAAAAGATTTTTTCAATTCGGACCGTCGCGCTTATCTCAGGAGCTACTCCTGAGATTAGCGCGTTCAATCAATCAAACAAACAAACTCTTCAGCTTTATAATATTAGTATAAATGTTATAAGTAACGGCAATAGAAATAATACGTACACACTCAATACATACATACTCTTGTGAAAATTTCAACTACATATCTACCTGTTACGGTCGGACAGCGGAGGCTTAGTCCGTTTGTTTACGGAACTCTTTCAAATGAAGCTAGTTGCCCATTCCAAAGCGGATTCCACACTGGATTTTCAACTCTGTGTTGAACCGAGCATTTAGAATCCAACAGAGTGCATCCTAAAGCGTCCTAAAACCACACTGTACGATTTCCGACTTTTAGCACTAAGCAGTCCGTTGAAAATCCCACAATATTTTACAGTCCGTTCGACATGGACTATTATCCAATAACATTAAAGCCAAGTCATAATAATTAACACATCCCAGTGTTGCTTAAATTACTTACTTACATAATTTATGTAATATGTCTATTGCACATTAAGTTGTCGCAAAATATTTCCCAATCCGATCGATATTTACGTTGGTCGTTGGTACATCTTCGATATTCCTTCGAAATAAGTGTCACCGGTGTATACATATAAGTGGCGATGTTATTCATAGACCGAACTACATTGAAATCTATTAAAACGTATTGTTCAATATTAATTGTCAATGTCTAGAATAGTGTCTCTGAAACTGTTGCATTGAAATGGGTCTGTGAGCAGTGTGTCTGTATTCCAAAGAAGTTTAGTTGCTTCATTTTGTGAATCTAATTAAATTCAGTGTATCGATGTTGGTTATTCGTGGTAGCAACATCTTGCCTATTCGCCAGTATGACAGAAGGCGGTTCTGTATCTACCAGTCTTCCACCATTGGATCATGCAGGTTAGATCTTACATAAAGAGAGTTGTCTGAATCTGTTTATCACACTCTTGTAGACTTCAGTGAATTTAGTTTCCGAGTGTTTATTTCTAGTCTGTTGTTATCCATAGCAACCTGAAGGCTTACTTGAGACATCTTCAAGACGATTGTGTTGGCAGTTTAGCGTGCTGTTTTGTTAGTTGAGGTTATCCTTGAAATCTCCTATCTGAAGCTTCGCCTTCGTAATAGGGTTGCAGTAAAATCCTTAATGTTATCTACCTTGAGATTCTTAAGTTCTGAGCTGAGTCCCATGATGACTGATAAACGAGTGCACTGACTCGAGAGGACCATTCAGGCTATTTGAATTTTTCCTCAAAAATACCATTTCTGACACCAATCCAAATGATCTTCGCATGATGTGTCCATGTCTGGACTTCAAAACAGACTGTGACCTCAGAGTTTGTTTCGGTCTTTCCTTCTTCAACATCGTGAGGATACCGTCTTGCCCTAGAACCAAAGATTCGAAGACATGTGGCATCTACCAACTCGCACCGGGTCCTCGTGGTGGATTACGTTCCACACTCCTTCTCACTAAGAGGAGGCCTATGTCCCAGCTGTGGGAACGTTATAAATTTGATAATACTACTTACGGAAATTAAATCATATGTTTTATAGGAACCAACCGATCTTGGATCTCTCCGCAACATCCCACTAACGTTACACTATCCTTGTTACAGCAACGGGCCTGTGGAGGGCGCGTACGGCTCGCAACACAGCCCGGTGTCGCGGTCGGACGCCTCCACCGAGGACGCCGAGCTGTCGGCCGCGCTGGCCCATCAGCATCACCTGGCTATGCAGGTCAGTTACATGGTACGAACACACAATGGGCCATGCCCTTTAACACAAGATTTTATTTGGAATACAAAGACGGACGAATGCGGAAGGAGGATGAACGTATCTAAAAGGAGCTTGGATGCATGTGGTAGGTATTTAAGCTGCAGCCTGGAACAATACATGGATTGAAGAGCATAGTGTCATGGGCCTGATTCTTAGTTCATTCTATTATTATTTGGATGACATTTATTATGTTGTTAATTGCCAATACATGCAATTTCTTTCTTTAACTCTGAGTAAAGAGTCTAGATTCGATGGCCGTTTAAAAAGGCAGTCAGGCCAGGGTAGTCTGCTCAATAAAAATTTTGTTACGTTTTTTTGCAATTTGCATGTCAGTATCACGCTGTATTTAGAACAAAATATGATTCACCACCGTAAAAAATATGGCTTAGCAGAATTCATCATCATCATCTGCCTAGCCTTTTCCCTACTATTTTGGGGAAGTCTTCCAATCTTACCGGACGCAGCTGAATACTAGTATTTTACATGGAGCGACTGCGTATCTGACCTCCAAAACCAAGTTACGAATTTTGTTCAACATACCTACAGCCTGACACTGACATGCGAATTACAAAAAACGTAGAAAAATTTGAATTTCGAGGGTTACTAAAACAAATCCTACTCAATAATTCGCCTTGTTAAATACATAGGTCTTAAACATAACTGGTGAAATATGATTAAACTGTTAATAACCTCTTCCTAACCCTTAGAGGATTACTGACGTGATATTAAGCTGTTTTTGGAGTACATGCTAAATGTGCAGCCAAAACGAAAACAAAATAAAACTGTGCGCGAATTTCTTAGAATCAACCGCAGAATTGACCTTTACACTCAATGGATATCATGAGATCATCATCAAGATAATAGGATTACAACGTAATTGGTCCATTTTTAGCTGGGATGATACCGTTTGCGGTCTGTAGGTCAGTACGTATAGAAAAAGGCATTTTGTGAGTTTTGGGTGGTCTCAAGACAAGCTGATAAAATGTAGATAGTAGTCCTCATTTACAAATAAATTAATAACATTCTATGTTCATTTAAATGGGACTTCCTTTAGGTTTTTTAAAACTTTCATACGTGAAATTTTGTCAAGTCAATTAATGTTGTTGTGACAAATTGACCACAAAAGCCAAGTAATATCAAAGTTAAGAACAGATTAACTTCCGTAACTTGAGAATTGATCAAAAAAAAAAAAATCCGCCTATCTTACTTTATCGACGAGATTGTATTATTTTGGTATTTAGTTACTAGCTTCTACCCGCGACTTCATCGACGTGAAATTTCCTGGTCTCCACCACACCACATCGCATGACATTGCCTGCCCGCGAATAACTTCGTTTTCTCTTTGCTCGGCTTCTAAGAAGCCCTAGCGTGATGTAGAATAGCTTATAGCTTTCCTCAAGAATCAGGTTATCAAATGCAAAAAGAATTGATCAAATCTGATGGATAGATCCAGAGATAAGCGCATTTAAACAAAGAAACAAACTCTTCATTATTACTAAACATAGATTAAATAAAACGATTGTTTTCTACAGGCTGGTGAATACCCGGTAGTTGGTGCGGGCGTGGAGCCTGACTACGGACAGTATGTGTCGTCTCCGGCAGCGCACTATAATCACATGGGACATCTCACCATGGCGCCCTCACAGAAATACCCCCATGTAAGTTATTTACTCAAACCTATAAATCTTACCACAGTAAGAGTAAAACCGAAAGAACTGGCAAGAATCGAGAGAAGGAATTTCACCTTTTCATTGTGCAAGTTAGATGCCCCAACATTCACAGTGTTATAAAGAGAATCAAACTGCTTTATTTTAAACTAGCTTTTGCCTGCGACTTCGTCCGCGTAAATGTCAGTTATCGCGGACGGAAATGAAATCGCGGGATAAAAATAGGCTTTTATCCTTTCTTGGGGTTCAAACTTACCCCGTACCAAATTTAATCGAAATCGGTTAAGTGGTTTAGTCATGAAAGCGTAACAGACAGGCAGAGTTACTTTGGTATTTATATTATTAGTATAGATTCTCTGCAAGTACACTTGCGCTTGCTCAACAAAAGTGAAGCGAAACGAAATCTAGAACCTACGAAGAGTGAGTCATCATCTGTCTAGCCTTTTCCCAACTGGGTCGGCTTCCAGTTCAACCGGATGCAACAGCATACCAGTATTTTAATGGAGAGACTGCCTTTCTGACTTCCACAATTCAGTAACTGGGTAGCACGGTTCCTCTTGGTGGGACTGGTTGTCAGACTTTCGGGCTTAACGTGCATAGATTGGCTGATAAACATTACCCTCCTTTGCGTCGCGCAGTCGGGTAAAAATAAGACGGACAACATAATAATATGGAAGATGATTACTTAGTTATCTCTACATTCTGTGATGGTATCTTATTACTCACTAATATCCTATTCCTTTATTATCCAGGTAATGGACTCGGTCTCAGTAAGCGGGGGAGGCAGCTACGCGGGCGCGGGTGGTGCAGGCCACTACGGTACTTACGGGCACTATGGTACCGCGGCGTATCAACCGCAGACAGCCTACATGGTCGAGACGACGCAAGTGCCGCAGTATATGGGACAGGTTTGTACTTTATGCCCTTAGGAATAGGGTCGATAGTTGACCAGAATATGGATAGCAATGAGTCATGAAGATGACTCAAGTTAGGCAGTATGATCAGCCTGTAATGTACCCATTGCACTGCTGGGACACAGGCTTCTTGTGCGAGGGAGAGTAGGCCATAATCCACCACACGGGCCCAGTACAGGTTGGTAGATGTCAAATGTCTTCGAATTTCTGATTCTAGAACGGTTTCCTCACATGTTTCTTTTACCGTTTTGTTATTTGGGCAGTATAGGGTGATTAAATCAATCAGTTAATGCCTTATTTGTATGTTAGTAAGGCTCATTTTCGTGGTAACAATGTTATATCGGGTGTGTTATGCAAAATAATGAACTAAACGCAGCAGACTCGAGACGACAACTGTGATATCAGCATTAAGATTTGCCATGTATTTGTAAAGGATTAATGTCGATATTCGTGTAGCATTTTCGTCTTTCAGTCAGTTAAATTAAATGATTTTCGTAGCTCGATCGATTGTAGCTTAGTTTTACGACATTTATACGAACAAAGATGTAAAAGACTCCTGCCACATAACGCAAAATCCTTGGTTGGAACTTCTGTTCCATCGAAAGCGAAACGAATTTCAGGTCATCCCTACTTTATAGTCGTAAAATAAAAAGAGTGTTTGTTCTCAGGAATACGTGGAAGGTGGTGGCAGTGCTTCGCCCCGAAGCACATCTCCAGGTGCATTGCCACAGCACAATCTACACTTACAACAAAGGTTTGTCACGCCCACCCTTCACAACTTTTTAGTGCTTTTGCTGGGAAGAATTGGCGCAACAAACTCCCCAGTAGCACAGCTGTCTGTTTAGTTAGATAAACTTGATATTATACAATAGTAGATCATCATCAGCCTATAGCAGTCCACTGCTGGACATAGGCCTCTCCAATTGCACGCCATTCAGCCCGATTCTCGGCAACTCTCATCCAGCTGCTACCAGCCACCCTGCGAAGATCGTCGCTCCACCTAGTCTGAGGGCGTCTACCTTACGTTTGCCGATTCGCGGTCTCCACTCAAGAACACGTCTACCCCAACGGTCATCGGTTCTACGGCTAATGTGGCCGGCCCATTGCCACTTCAGCTTGCTAATTTTGTGAGCTATGTCGATAACTTTGCTTCTCTGTCGGATCACTTCATTCCGGATTCTGTCCCTCAGAGATACTCCAAGAATAGCTCGTTCCATAGCTCGCTGAGCAACTTTGAATTTATGGACCAGCCGTACCGTGAGTGTCCACGTTTCGGCTCCGTAGGTCATAACAGGCAGGACGCACTGATTGAAGACTTTCGTCTTTAGGCTCTGCGGAATACGCGACGAGAAGACACGACGAAGCTTCCCAAAAACGTAACTTCCCAATAGTAGATAGGCAAAGTAATTCACGGTGTTACTAATACTGTCAGACTACATACTATACCGCAGTCTTCAAACCATCAATTTGTTTGCTAAGTACGCCAAGTTTGCCGTGGTTGGTTCATAGATGGGTGACCATCTTAACATACCCCTCCGTGTCTCGGAAAACACGTTAAGCCGTTGGTCCCGGCTTTCGTTTGTGGATCTTTGATAGTCGTTTCTTTCGGACCCCGAAAGTCTGACGACCAGTCTTACCAAGGGGTATTATCCATTAACTGGGTTGTGGAGGTCAGATAGGCGGTCGCTCCATGTAAAATACTGGTATGCAGCTGCATCCGGTTAGTCTGGAAGCCGAACCCAACATGGTTGGGAAAAGGCTAGCCAGATGAGACAGACGATGACTCTTATTAGCACACGTGATCGTAAACGTGTAAGACGCTTGTTCATCACGATTTGTTTTGACGAAACTTCATTGAGAAGCCCAAACAATAGATGAGTCAATGATCTGTCAATGATGTAAGATCATAACATACCATTCATAAACAATTAATCGCAAATGTTGTGCAGTTCTTTATAACATTTTTCAGTTAGCTCGCTACTGACCAATAGCTTAGTCTGGTTAGCAAATTAGGTTTGGGATCACTGCTATATAACATTTTAAAATATTCGGTAAAGTGTAACCCGAGTGACAGTGAGTGATTGCCTCTTAAAATTAGAACAACAATAAAAAACTACACTTAAGCAACGAACGCAATTCCCCAAGATGTCCTCAGGGACTCCGGGGGTCCTTGGACATATCCTCGGCCACATTTGTTGGTTAATGTGACAGGCAACTGTGGAAATATCGATGTCGTAGGATTCACTCGTATTTACGAATGATATTTACATCGAATACGGGTGAAGAAAAAATAATCATTACTTAATTAAAAAAAAAAACTTTCCAGTTGATTCTTTAATATGGTCTCATTAATGTCCTAGATTTCGTTTTGTCCGAACTTTAGAGCCGAATTTGTATAAACGGATCTGCCAGTTAATTTAACTAGAATTTATCTGCAGTTGGTGATAAGAGTGGTTTTTAAAAAGTTACTAGAACAGTGTACTCCTTGGACTGTCCGTTGTCTGTGCTGGGAAGAAGACCTACGCTTTTCATTCCTTCTAGTGTTTCAAAATTCTCATTATCTTATGTTCATAGGTACGACTCAGCGTCGCTGGAGCAGCTAGGACGGCACTACTGTGTGACGTCACCGCGCGGCGAGTACGCGCCCGACGCGTACGGCTATCAACACTACCCCACAGCCTATGAACAGCCGCACCAACCGCCACCCTTCAAGGTTAGTCATTGTTCACCCATAAATCTACCAGTCGGTGTGTTATTGGTCAGAATATTGGACCACAAATGGGATGGATGAAAGGCAATTGCATGCAGCTGAGATGGGAAAGCAAAGACGGATGAAGCCTCTTGTCAAAATCATGGCGGGTAGTTGCCGACTATTTGTGGTCTGTGTTAGTGGTGTAAATCTGTATTGTTTTTATGGTTTTTATTCAAGTGCTCTTACCTGTCTTGTATTGGTCAGAATGTTGGGCCACAAAAGGGATGAATGAAAGGCAATTGCATGCTGAGATGGGAATGCAAAGAGGGAGATTGCATGTTTTTTTTTTTTTTTGGATGGGATATCATCAAATGACTTCTCCTGCTCTGGGCGGAGCGGGAGGGCATGTCAGACTTTTACTGACTAAAACCCACCCGTGTTCCTTCAGTTGCCCATGTGCCAGGGTCACGGTATCTCTTTCGAACAATCACGCGACCCCGGCAGAGGATATTGCATGATAGATAGAATAAGAAATGAATACATAAGAGGAAGTCTGAAAGTGGCATTGGTAACTGAAAAATTTAGTGGAAATTTGCTGTAATTCCTTACCTATATTGAGCAATTATTTTGTCTGCAGGACTCACAGAATGGACTAAGTTTGGGTAGCGCCGGTGGTCAGTCAATGTATGGAGACGAGGAGGAGTTACAGAAACAGATGGCGAATATGGCACTAGGTGAGATAGGTACTTGAATCGACTTCACTAACTTACTGTTTTGCTTATTTTATTACTTTTATGATAGAAGCACATATTTGTATTTTTTACATAATAGTCTTCTTCTAAATAAACATGAGGCAATATAATTTTGCTATCATTGACTGTGTTTGAGACATACATTTTGGACAATTATTTCATAGTATACATGCCCAATTTGTCTGCTGGCAACATAATAAACTTTATTGTGATAAAGTGCAAAGTTGTATGATAATCAAAGCAGATATCCAACGGCCTTGGTAATCCTCGAGTGCACTTTAAGACAGTAATAATAAGGTTTAAAATAATCACGCATCTCTGGCGCGATTATATAAAATATATACTAAAAACCAATATTCATATCTATGCCTCTTCCTTTTCCACCAAAACCTACCAATCAATCGGCATTCTTATTTTAAATCCTTCATTCGCAGTCCACGGGAGCGTCGGCGGTCGTGAGGAAACCGGAGGCCTACAATGGCGCGACCCAAACTTACCCGAAGTTATAGGATTTCTCAACTCACCTTCCGATGTCGTGAAAGCTAATGCAGCGGCCTATTTACAGCATCTCACTTATATGGACGACCCTAACAAACAGAAGACTAGGAGTTTAGGTAATTATGACTCTAAGTTGTATAGTATAAAGTATAATATTACGTACTCCATTCGCCTAATCCAAGTGGAGAAAAGTGCTTAAGAACGCGGCGCCTAAACTCGCTAACCACGAGCTGACGCTAAGGCAAAATTCGGTCGGAATATTGCTATCTCTGTTTGACAATAGAAGGCCAACGATGACGCGGTATGCAGCCGTGTGTGAGTGAGTAGTTGTACCTATCCTTTATTCATAACGACTCGACGCATTTTTATTTACTAGTAATTAGGTATGTTCGTTATTTGCTTTATTTTTGTTGACTACTCTGGGGAATCGTTAGTAAGTGTACAGACTAGTAATGCGTTTTGTGGAAATTTCTTTAAAATGTCGGTATCTCAAATTATTACAATATTTCGAGATCTAGGCCTTTTGTACCTACAGTCTTACATACCTTTCCTAACTTGGTACTTGTAAACCAATGTATAATTATGTTGTTTGTGGTCTTGTATAAATTGATACATGAACGTTGTGAGTCCAACTCATATTTATGTAAGTAAGTATTCTTTTTACTAATTTTAAAAATTGTTATCACTACATATTATAAAACAAAGTCCCCGCCGCGTCTGCCTACTTCCGAAGAACTCAAAAAATGTTCAACGGATTTTCATGCGGTTTTCACCAATAGATAGAGTGATTTATGAGGAAGGTTTAGATGCATTTTCTAACCTCCATGCGGGCGAAGTCGCCGGCAAAAGCTATCTACTTACAAATAATGAATACAAGTCACTAAAAGTGTTACGCAAAATATTAGTAACAGACAAATATTCCAATAATTTATACATATTTACGTGATGTGCAGATATAAAAGAGGATAAATAAAAAAACAAAGACTCTTAATTAACATTTATTGTATTTTTAACCGACGAAAAAAAAAGGAGGAGGTTATCAATTCGACGCGTATATTTTTATTTTTTTTTTATTGTTTTATGTATGACCACGCATAACTTTTTACTTGGTAAGACGATTGTGATAATTCTTTTTTTATTGGAAAGGGTATACTCCCAAGGTGGTCCCATATAAATTTGGAAAACAAAATCGAACCCTAAGGGTCGGAAAACAGGGGATGATTGATTGTTCACTCACTGATTGTAATGTATAACCACGCATAACTTTATACAGAGTAGTCCGATTTTGATAATTCTTTTTTTATTGGATGGGGTAAACCTTGCCAAGTATTATTAGTGCATTCAAGCCACAAAAAATATTAAATAAAAACTTTTTAACAAAAAATTAAACCGCCGAAAAAACTGAAAAGCATAAAATAATAAACCTTAAAATTTTGAGTCGGCGCTGAAAAATCAATGAACAAAGATCACTCAAAGCGCCGACTCATAATTTTAAGGTTTATTATTTTATGCTTTTCAGTTTTTTCGGCGGTTTAATTTTTTGTTAAAAAGTTTTTAATGTACACGTCACTCTCCTAAGCTAAGCTAGGTTTAGAATCAGCACTTTTCGAACGTGAAAATTACATAAAATAGTCTTACAAACTGCCCGCCCGTCACCAATTTCTAGTGCTTTATCTGAGAAGAAGCGGCGCAACAAACTCCCCAGCAGCACCTGCTTTCTGTTTAGTAACATAAACTTGATTCTATACAATAGTAGGTAGGCAAAGTAATTACGAGGCACAGAATATTACAATACATTATTTACCATATCTGCATAAGCAGTGGTGGCCCAGTGGTAATGGCCCCGACTTACGAGTTATAGGTAGCGGGTTCGAACCCAGGGACGCGCTTTACTTTGTATAAATAATTTCAACAACATTGCTCTCGCACCGGTAAAGAAAAACATCGTGAGGAAACCGGCATGTCTTAGAATTAAAAAATCGAAAACATCAGACATCTGAACCAATCCGCACTGGGCCCGCGTGGTAGATTACGGCCCATTCCCTCTCAGAAAGGAGGCTTGGATCCCAGCAGTGGGAACTTTATAGACTGATTATGTATTTGCCATATGTCAGCTAGCTATGCCATATACCAACAAATAAATAAAAACTGGTGAAGGATAGTAGAAGTAGGTTTAAATAGTGTGTGTAACACAATAAATGAACATTACCATAATAAATTGTTCAGAATCGTTTATAGAATCGATTTCTGTTATTTTCTATACTGGCAATTATTTATCCCAGAAATTAAAACTACGTTAATTATGGTGAAACTCACGTTCCCACGGACGTAATAAGATCGCATTTTCAACTGTCGGTGTTGAACCGAGCATTGAGAATACAACACAGTGCAGCGCGGGTGAGTCTCAGCACGTCGAAGCACAGTTGGATTTTCAGCTCTTGGCGCTGAGCAGTATCTTGAAGACCCAGTGCACGAAAATAACCAACCGCGATTTTATTACGTCCATGGGGACGTGTGTTAAGTCATAACATATAATAATAATATAATATAATAATATTCCACAACTATCACACAACGCCATCTAGTCCCAAGCTAAGCAGAGCTTGTGTTATGGGTACTAGACAACTGATAAACATACTTATATATTTCTAAATACATACATATTATAGATAAATTACACCCAGACACAGAACAAATGATCGTGCTCATCACACAAACATTTGTCCTGGGTGGGAATCGAACCCACGACCTCCGGCATAGCAGTCAGGGTCACTAACCACTAGACCAACAGGCGGCAATTAACGTATTACATTAACGTAGTCATAACATAATTAACCTATACCTAGATAGGTAGGTAAATACTAACTTATACAAAATATACTTAGTTAGGTACTTACTACTATTAAACTCGAACCACGAATAAAAATTATCTTTATTTCATTGGGCTGAGTTTAAAAATATGTAAGTAAACAATTAGTAGCCAAGAAAATATTAGACCGGTAACTTATTATAATATATCATTGGCTAATAGGTACTTACTGTGAGACACATCCCAACGTTCGGAGCAAACCGAATCGTAAATAATAAATCCATATACAAAGCAAAGTTCCTGCCAGGGTCGCGAGATTCGTTCGAAAGAGTAACCGTGGCCCTGGCATATGGGCAACTGATGGAATATGGGTGGGTTTTAGTCAGTAAAAGTCTGACACGCCCTCCCGCTCCGCCCAGAACGGGAGAAGTCATTTGATGATTTCCCATCCAACAAAAAAAAAGAATCGTCAGAATGCTCTACAATCTACATTCTGATCAGTCATTCAGTCTCTGTACTCGATACCAAATCAGAAGAAAAATCAAAATCCAAGTTCCATAGCATAGGTCAATAATAATGTCAGAAATATCACAATACAATTGAATCCAAAATGCATGTTTCGCTAGTGTGAATGCATGTCCGAGCGGTACCTACACAACACACTACTGCCAGCCGTACGACCGTGCACACATTGATATTTTTGTGAGACGCGATAGCACTACTCGCTAGTGAAAATTTATGATAATTTGGCTGTGTTCCGTAATACCAAAAATGATGAATGAAAACTTAATGATTTTTAAATTGGTTTTCATTATTTTGTATCTTGATAATATAAGCTGTGTTATGGATAAAACATTATTACAGGTATTGTTGTTTTTAATGGAGAAAAAACAAAAAGAAAACATGTCATTCACGTTGTAAAAATGTGCGAAATGCAATTCGCTCAAACTTCATTTTAGCTCAGTTTTTTTTTAAAAAAACGTCACCATAACCTAGATAAATACTGTCTAAAGCCGAATATCATCTTAAAATGGTGGAAATATGCTCAAATTGCAAATGATTTTGGTATTACGTTTGTATGGACAGATTGACCGTCGCCGGGCCCTTAAAGAAATGATATTATGGACTGTTTGACTACACCATTCTATGTTTTTGTGTCGGAAATTAGTTCAAACATTTGTTTTTTAAGTGTTGGGCTCAATTACTATAATTTTCAACAGATTAGTCAGACTAAGAAATTAGTGATTATATATTATTGTATATATACGAACATTTCATCATGGGTGTCGTTTTTATGGTTTGCAAGGGTGTTTAAGGCCAATAGTTAGGTCTAAATAAAAACCAACGTGGCACCTGCAAAATTTTTCAATTTCACGTTATGGGCGTCATTTATTTCGAGGGTGCTAAAACCGATAGTGGGGTCAAAATGAAAATTCAAGATGGTACACACATTGCGAAAATTTTTCAAAGTTTTCATCATGGGTGTTGTTTTCGTGGTTTTCGAGGGTGCCTGTTTTTAAGTAACAGTACTTTGCCGCACATAATTATGCATATTGCAATGGCAAACGGAATGTCTCAGAGCTCGATCCTCAGTTACAATTTCTTCAAAAGATGTTTATGATATTTTACTAATGAATACTTTTGCAATCCAGGCGGCATTCCACCTCTAGTCCGCCTGGTATCGCACGAGAACCCGGAAGTCTGTCGCAATGCTTGTGGAGCCCTACGCAACGTGTCGTACGGCCGACAGAACGACGAGAATAAACGTGCCATACGCGACGCGGGCGGTATTCCAGCACTCATGGCGTTACTGTGTCGCGCCACTGATATGGAGGTAAATATAATATACTACCTACTTTCTGAATGTCGGTTATGGGTGTCAATCTCAACGTAAACTATGCAGAAGTAATTTTGTGAGTGCATAAAGCCAGGTGAAAGTGTTCTCGAAATATTTAGAATTTTAAAACAATAACAAGTCAAGACAAGACTGCCTTGTTGGCCTAGTGGTAGCAAGCGCTACTGCTGAGCATGAGGTCCTGGGTTCGATTCCCAGGTTGCAGAAAAAGCAGGGGTTTTCATTTTCATTATATTTTTTTTTTAATAAGTTAATTTCATTGTTGTGCATTATAATTTTAGTAGGGCAAGCCGGTAATTTTTACTTCTATAAAGGTACCTCCACTGTTAATAAGAAATAAAAATATTATATTATTTGTCACAGGTGAAGGAGTTAGTAACTGGCGTCATCTGGAACATGTCATCCTGCGAAGACCTAAAACAGTCGATCATTGACGATGCAGCACAGGTCATCGTCAACAAGGTCATCATACCGCATTCAGGGTGGCATCCCACCAACCCTGGAGATACTTACTGGTCTACTGGTGAGTAATGAAACTAATATTGGCCTTGCCTAATTTAGGCCACTGTGGTGACATTATACAAACTTCGATCAACAATAGGACAGAATTAAGAATTTGAAATACAACCACATTGTTTAAGGGGCCGCGATTGTATATAGCTTGATTAAAACTCAAAAGAAAAGTTACTATCTACAATATATTTATTACTTCGATTGAAAAGGAAAAGTGTTTTTTTTTTTTTTAAATGATTTCTAAGCAATAGTGTTAAAAAATACTTACCACAATAATACCACAATATTATATGTGGTCTTATTTCTTCTAAAATCGAAATTTAGTACTGTTATTGCTAGAAACTAACAAAAAAAAAAAACCATTCGTTTGCCGAATCTAGACAGTGTGTCTCCTAACGAAGACTATGAAAATCAACGAAATTAGTGTTCTAATATTAACACAATATTACTTTTTTCATGCGCTTTCTTATCAAGTATTTTATAGATGTGTGGCCCTTAATGTCGTTTATATTAGATTATATTACACGGACAGGCCCACAGTTTCGCCTCAATAATCGTAGCTTTGTATTCGAAGGGAGAAACTTTAGAGAAAATTCTCCACGTTTACATAACAAGTTTTTATTCACACGGCACAATCATAGCTTTGTATTCGAAGTAGACACTTCAGAGAAAGCTCTCTTCGTTTAATAAATCCTTACCAAAGAACTCGGCTGTCCCTCAGTATTCCGCAACGCATCAGGAGTGCTCCGCAACGCATCGTCGGCGGGTGAGTACGCGCGGCGCCGCCTGCGCTGCCTGGCCGGACTTACTGAAGCCCTACTGCATGCTGTGAGGGCGGCGCTGCAGGCCAACGCCATCGGCACCAAGATTGTGGAGAACTGTGTTTGTGTACTCAGGAATTTGTCATACAGGTAATGTGTTATTTTATTCACACTAACGAATTCCATTGCGATATGTGTTGATTGTAAGGAGTAAGTTTAAGGGAGTCATACAAAAGGTGGGAGGGACATGCAAACTGTTACTATTGATTCAGGATTATGATTTTGGCCCCGATTCCAAAGATATTTTTTGTCGGCTTTAAAAATAATAATTTGCTATTCGATACATTTTGTCAACGTAGATATTGCCTTTTTCAATGAAACAGCAAATTTTTGGAAAATCGACGAAAAAATTCAATGCTGCGGTATACTTACTCCTTTCTATCACAAGAATGCATGTCATCTTGAAGCAAAATAAGATTAATAAACATGTAAAAAAACAGTTAATTTTTGTATGTTTGTTAATTTAATACACGTAGAAACGTGTTGTACGCATGTATAGAAGTGAAATGAAACATAATGTCATTTTGCAGGTGTCAAGAGATCGAGGATCCGCTATACGACACAAGAGCGCCGCCCACACAGTCATCGGGACAGGCGAGGATAGCTGCCAGTGCTTCTAAAGGTACACAAACTATTAATGAATACTAATACTACATTATAATTTTGCTCAGACAAGGAACTGACTGCGAATATTTCGTTAATATCGTATACACTATTTTACACATAGTCGCTATCTTCTTAACCCAAAACCTTGTTGTATGTGATTTAAGTGTATAGAAACTCACCTATGGTTAAAAGACAGTCAGTGGCAAAGCAAAAATCCTTTTGAGTAAGCTCTGCAATATTTTCTCATTGTTTTCGCCATTACTCTTGGTCTACCTTAAGGGTCCGTTCACACAGACGGGCTCGGAGAGCATCGGTGCGCATTTTTCTTTTCACACAGACCGGATCGTATACGCTTGGTGTTGGTCGGAGCGGAGCCGCCAACTATTTCACATAGACCGGCTGGAAGCGATCTTTTCAGATCGCTTCCAGCCGGTCGCTCGGAGCCGGGTGGATACACTACAAAGGCAGTACGAATATTCCACACAGTCTAAGTTTTGTTTTCGGCGTTAACGTGTGCTTTTCGGAACATGGATTTAAATAGCTCCGATGAAAAAAAATATTTGTTAGCAAGATTTTTTGAAGCAGAACAAAAGAAACGAAAACGCAAGCGGAGACAAAATATGGGCAAAAAATATTTGGAAAAATATTATTTTAAAATATTCGATCGGCTGCGCGAGTGAGAGAGAGCTCGCAATCGGAGCCAACCGGCTGCGCGAGCGAAAAAGTACGCGATCGGAGCCGGTCAGCTGCTCTTATTATTTCACACCAAGCGCGTTCAAGCATTCTTAATGACAAAATCAGTGCACATGCAAAAATAAACCTTACTACAATTACTAAAAACTCTGTTTTCAACGTGATAAAAATCTGCTCTCCTCTCCGAACCGGTCTGTGTTAACGGACCCTAAAAATACAAAGAGGCCTTATGCCTTGGCGTTATCAATAAAGATACATTCTTTTACACGCTTTTTTATTTTAAGGTGAAAACCTCGGCTGTTTCGGCGGCAGTAAAAAGAAGAAGGAAGGCTCATCGTCTTCAAATTCCACCAGCCCTCTAGGCAAGAGTGAGCCGGAGGCACAACCATTAGGTGAAACTGGCACTACGCAGCTGGGCTACTCTGTACCCAAAGGAACCGAGATGCTGTGGTCTCCAGAGGTAAGATATATTAGCATCATCATCATACCAGCCGAATGACGTCCACTGCTGAACATAGGCCTCCCCCAATTTGGGAGGTTTGTCATAATCGCAACGCTTGGCAGGCGGGTTGGCGATCGCAGTATGGTGGTAAAATGCATAGAGAACGCTGCTGCCCAATCTCTAGTAAGTTTTTACCTTTAGTTGCCTCTTACGACATTCACAGGAAGAAATGGGATGGTGCTATTCTTTACGTTCGGTACCACACGAATATAGAAGAAATTGAAGAAAATTTATTGGGACTCGATTGAGCATGTCACCCGTTCCCTAATTACATATTTGAATAGAACAATCTATTTGTTGTTTGTGGTACTGTTGTCAACGGGTTCCCAAAAATATGTCACTGTCGTGTCTTGCCAGATTATTGTTACTATGGGTAAAGATAATCGAAAGATACCATTACTCAGTGTTCGACGCCAGGCCATGGCCCCGACCATAGGATTCAATAAGCGCAGTGGAAGGTATGATTGTGGGGCCCTGGAGCAAGAGTGGCGGGCGAACTGTCCGCCGTGCGCGGAGCTGATCAATACAATATTCAAAAGACACCTGGTTGAAGATCACTGGCTCTGGAGCCTACCTGGATTTATGTATGTAAATGAGTGTATATTGTATTGTGTAGTGACGCTGGCAATGGGCATGCCAGGATACCGGCCGCTGCAATACGCCAGAGATTGGTTCCAGCACGCGGTTCAATCACTGTCACTAACCTCAAACTATTTCAATCAAACAAACTGTACCCGTATTATTTCGTCAAAAGGGGTTGGTTACACAAACAAACAATTGGATCACGACAAATTGTCCTCAAAACGGTCGGTACAAGGATTTATCAATAAAAGGTCGCTAGCAAAATACGACGATCCTCTATTTTTCAAAGACCAAACCAAAGTGAAAGAGGTTTCAAAGTCAAACTGACAAGTGACAGTTGTCTCTCTGTTACACGTTTAGAAACGTAGGCGCACAGAGTAAACAATTCAAACGGGACGGAACACAAGCATATCAGAAACCTTCACTGTTCTACTGAAATCTTCAGTTCATCACTGAAACTTATTCTTGAGACACAAAACCTGTACGCTATCGATTTGAAGATCCAGTAAGCTATGTAATTAAAATTCTGTGGTATACCGTCATAACGTAATGGACCAAAATCACGATTAATAAGATGGCATAATATTTACCAAAGTACATATTAGATAGGAAAACATTACAAAAAAATAAATAGTTAACAAAACATTAATTTCAGGTGGTACCCTTATACATGGCATTACTGCAAACCTGTTCCAACCCTGAGACCCTGGAGGCAGCCGCCGGAGCCCTACAGAACCTTGCCGCTTGTTACTGGCAGCCCTCCATCGATATACGAGCCGCAGTCAGGAAAGAAAAAGGTTGGTAGAAGATATAGCTTTATGTTTAGTGTGATAAAGTTGAATTTTCATTTCATATTGTTGCTGGAAATGTCTAGATTAAATTGTAGCTTATTTTGGGTGGATAATACAGATATCTCAACCGAAGTATGATAAATCATCGTCAGTCTTCGGAAACACGAACGGCGATGATGATATCTAATACAGAGTTGTTGCAGCTGTAGAAGTATTTTTATATTTTGTTTTACCATGATTACAGAAATAATAGATTAACAACTCTATGCAATTCCATAAAACTTTCAAAACTTTTGAATGACAGTTGACAATCTGCGATAATAGTATCGCGGTGAGATGTTATCGTGCACTGGATTTTAAACTGTCGGTCATGAACCGAGCATTGAGAATCCCATAGAGTGCATCCCAACGCTGCGAAAAAACACACTGTTGGAATTTCAAAATTCGGTAGTTAGCCGTGCGTTGAGGTCTGCTAGGACCGATGCCTGCTAGGGTCGTGACATTTGTTCGAAAGAGATACCGTGGCCCTGGCATACGGGCAACTGAAGGAACACGGGTGGGTTTTAGTCAGTAAAAGTCTGACACGCCCTCCCGCTCCGGGAGACGTCATTTGAGATTTCCCACTCACAAAAAAAGCCGTGCGTTGAAGATCTAGTGCGCGTAAAATACCTCCTTTTTTTACGTCCATCGTAACGTGGACCAAGTAACCCGACAGAGTTGATAACTTCATACAAATGCGCCAATGATAAATGCAATACTACAAAGCGCACTACTAGTTGGTATGCCAACTCATTTAATGTGTTGTTTCTCTGTTTACTACTTACCGTTGTATAGAATCAAGTTCTCTTAGGGCCGATTTTTCAATCCTCAGATAAAAGTACCAATAGCTACCTAAAGAATAAAGTTATTAGACTCTTTATTCGTCTGATAAGTGGTCGTCAGTTTTTCAATCGTTATTTTATTTAGGAATAACTATCTGACCGAATATCACATCTGTGAATACGCTAACTTCAGGGAGGTGAAACAAATATACAGAATAAACCAATGTTAGAACGGGACGGACTATTTCATTGTTTAATGTCAATGTTATAAAAAAATCTGCGGCAGCCAGATGTCCCTTTTTTACGTTGAGAGGTTGTTTTTTTTTGGTTGTCTGGTATTTTTATTTGTAATTCCGTGATTTCTTATTGTATTAAAATAATCATGGAAAGCAAAACTGAATCCCACACTTAAAAGTGTTCGACACTCGGTCTTACAATTCTTTCTTTTCGTTCATATTCTTTCTTTACTTTCATTCATATACTTATATTTATTAATTATGACTTCATCCATACTTGCCATTTCGCCAAAAATAACGCAAACATCCATTTTCATTAAGTACAATTTTTAAAAACGAAAACTAACCTCAACTTTGGTAACGCCAACGTCGTTTATCAATGGAACAAGCGGTTATCTGGCCGTCCAAGGGCCAAATAGAATTAATCCTCCGTTAAGGGAATTATTCGACCAATAAAGCCTATTTGACGATTGAACAACACAGTTTTTAACTATCTATTGAATAAACCCTATCCGTCTGTTTATCTGAGGATTGAAAAATCGGCCCTTAACTGGACAAACAGCTGTGCTGCTGGGCAGTTTGTTGCGCCACTTCTTCCCAGCTAAAGCACTGGAAAGTAGCGAAGGGTGGGCGTTTTGGGAAAGTGAAGTTGACGTTGGAAAAGTGCTGATCCTCAGCCTAATTCGAATAAATTACTTTTGATGTTAATTTGATTTTGACTGAAAAGCAGAACGAATCTTAAGCTTTGGGGAGTAATTCTGTGGCGCGAAGTTCGTGCTAATTCAGAAATACGAGGATTAACGAAGCGCATATCTTTTCTGGTTTAACTGTGCTATGTATTGGTGTGTGTGCTGATATATTTTACTTTATAATTTTAAGCTTGCATGCTTGCTCTCAAAAACGGTGAAGGAAAACATCGTGAGGAAACCGGCATGTCTTAGAACCAAAAATTCGAAGACATGTGACATCTACCAACCCGCACTGGGCCCGCGTGGTGGATTATGGCCCACTCCCTCTCACTGTGAGGAGGCCTGTGTCTCAGCAGTGGGAACATTATAGGCTGATGATGTGATGTGTGATGTGAAGCTTGCATGTAAATGACGCGCTTTTGAAATTGCCTTATTTTCAAGCTAAATGTACAAATAAATGGTTTTAAACGGATTGACTGACTCATAATGTTTCTCTACAATAACATTGAAATTACAATTTTCAAATAATAATTGGTAAGTTGTGTCACGTCAATTTAAAGCAGTCAAAGTAGAATGGCAAATATGAAATTGAACTTTGCTCTCTTGCAGTAGAACTTACCATTCGCTATCAGCGCATGCTCTTTGCGGTAATGGGCCTATTTCTTCTTTTACTTCCCGTAGTTGCGCTAGAATATCCAGGCCCAGAAAACGACAGTGAACAACGCTAACATCCCCAGCATTTTCAGGTCTACCTATACTTGTGGAACTCTTGCGAATGGAGGTAGACCGCGTGGTCTGTGCCGTGGCCACTGCGCTGAGGAACCTGGCTATAGACCAGAGGAATAAGGAGTTGATTGGGAAGTATGCTATGAGGGATTTGGTGCAGAAGCTGCCTAGCGGAAACCACCAGCATGACCAGGTTAGTGCTAAGGTCTGTATGCCGAAAGTAGTATTTGATGACTTGAAGCTTAATGTTCTTGGTCTGATGTTCTGACAAGCACCAGGTCTGGCCTATTAAGACGAACAGTCTTTTTGATTGTAAATGTTCCAATGTAAAATCTTGATTAAAAAGATTCGTTCATTCAGCCTTCCGCCTGACTGACTGACCCTATGCAAAAATACTTGTCAAAAGTAAAATTGTTTTTTTTTAAGTGTGGCCATCATACAGTAATCATACGTTTTATATTAGCCTGGACTATATAATCAGGAAAAAGATAGCAGTAAAGTTACCAGAAAAGATATTGGAACATTTTCAAGAAATTTTATTTTGAAATTGGAACCCTCTAAAAGCTATTGAATCGTCATTTTAAAAGTAACTATTATTTCCTCAGGGCACATCAGACGACACGATAGCCGCAGTTTTAGCTACCCTCAACGAAGTAATAAAGAAGAGCGGCGAGTTTTCCCGCTCTCTACTAGAGGCTGGCGGGGTGGAGAGACTGCTTAACTTGACTAAGCAGCGGCACCGACACACTCCCAGGGTGCTCAAGTTTGCAGGTATGTCAATATTTTATCGTAGTCACTAGTGTTAACGATGTTATAAATACGAGATTTCCTATAATTTATGATCATCATTCATGGAGCCAAAATGCGTCCACATCGGCTTCCCTCCAACTTTTGTTACTAAAGGACTAATCTGCGATCACACGTTGATTAATTAGGGGCAATAAAAGAGATGAACTCTTGAGATTTATAAAGTTCTTATGCTACCATCAAAGAACACCGTATCTCTGTGAAAACTACCTTAACCTCCGTAAGAAAAATTATTTATTTTTTTCCCTAATTAATCATCGTTCGATCGTTGATGTATATTATAAAAAGTAATGGGCCGAGCAATGAGCCCTGAGGAACTCCGCTTGGGACAGGTATCCAACTGGATATAATATTTGTTTAACACTACGGCTTCGGACCTGTTTTTAAATAAGAAGTAAAGCATCTGAGTAGATTTCAGCGTATTCCCAGGTCAATATAGCTTTCATAACAAGACGCAATGGTCAAGTCGATCAAAAGCCTTGCTATAATCAGTGTAGATGACATGTACCTGGTTACTATTAGCCATGGCGTCAGTGAAAAATTCATTGAGGAGTATCAGGTTAATCTTCTTGTATGTAATGTGGATTCTTTTATATTTTGTGAATGTGAGAACGTTGTAGCCCTTGTAGTCTGTAGACAATTTTCTATTTTATTAAGTACTTGGTACTGGTTGACAGGCCTACACTGTTCTCCCATACCTATTAACACTGTAATTTGAAACCATTGTAAAAGCCAACTACTTTTTTTAAAAGGAACCATGGAGTTTCTTAATGGCTCCTCTCCATAGGAATTAACAATCTGGAATCTTACGTTTCATAAGTGCCCATGTAGGTTTATGTATTTTTTTTTGAAGTGATATCTTCTTTTGGGAGGGTAAACCGCTTCGTTACGTAACGCGTTACGGCGCCAGTCTGTCTGGCTTCCCTTTTTCTCACGCATACGGCAGCGGTAGGCAAGCTCCTCCTCTCTCACTCTAACCCACAGCGTTAGCCGTATGTCGGACAGACATTTCCCCCAGTGTTTAAGTGTGCAATAGACATACTATTGACAGTGAGCATATAACCTAAAACTATCACCGTATAGTTCAACTTAGATTAGTTTAAGTTACCATTTCTCCGCACACGTTTTTACTTGAATTAAGCTAATAACTCGATGTTTTGTACAGGTCAAGTGCTGATGACGATGTGGTCTCACGCGGAGCTTCGTGAGGTATACCGTAAGCACGGATGGCGTGAGGCCGACTTCCTCACTCCCGCCCGAGCCGCACAGCCACGCGCGCCCTCTACCGCCAGCGGTACGTAACTTTGTGAACTACCGTACTAAGCAGGCAATGAATTAGCCGGGTCTAGAACTGATTGAGCATACTCGTGAGACACGTAAGCAAGGTCACGCGAGACTCGTCTACACCGACCTAGCGGTTCTCCTTTCGAGGCAGTTCGGTCAGTCAGGCCAGCTAATCTATTCTTTTAAAATGTCACCGTAAGCAAATAAGTGAAGTGACCTACAAATGAGCTGTCATTCCATCTGATGTTAGGGATTGACATTAATGACAACTCGCTTTAAGCTCACTTCACCCGAGTTTTTACCGGTGAGATTTTTATAGAATAGCACCCGGCTAATGTAGTGCGTATTCTTCAATGTCTAAAAGAAATGTAGAGGTACCACGCCACATTATATGGTTCAGTAAATAAAAAATAATGATTTTGGCAATCCATTTATTTAAAGCTACAACATAATAGACACTCATCTTCCTTACTCACTTTCTGTGTTTATGCAGTCAAGCTAAGCATATTAGCTACTACGCATCGAGCGTTTAGTGAACAAAAATTGGAAGGCTTTTAATACTTTCTCTAAAGAAAAAGCTGTTCTATAAAACAAAATCAATCATTCATCTTAACAAATAATATAAATTCTGTTTATTTATATACTGATTTAATCATTGCACTTGTCACATAATCTCTTCAGTACAAAAAAGTAAAAAGTCAATTCTTTGTAACTAGAACAGAATATCTCTCTTGCCATAACATTACAATTATTTTGTAAATACTGAAACTGTGTATATTATGTGTATAAATATATGTACAGTCGTATGTACTGTGTATCATTGACACTCATAACGCTATGTGAATCTCACGCTAACAATGCTTTGGCTACACTATCGGAAAACGACGATTATAAAATATTGTTGTTGATAAATCTTCGCCGTCCCGACAGTGTAGTCCAAGCATAATAACTAATAGAGAACTAATAGACACGTACTAAATGTTACATATTGTACTAGTTTACATGTTTTCACGCTTCAATAACTAGCAATTTAGATTTAATTCGCAACGACGCGACGTAACGTAATTGTAGAAATTTTTAAAACCTTGAAAAGAGTAGTTGTAGTAGTTTTTTCGGTTGGCATTATAACGTCTGTGTTATACTGTTTATATTCAAAACGCGTTACTCATAACATCCAATCATCGTAATCAGTCTTTTTAGAAAACGCGATCATACTTTAGTTCTGAGGCAGTTTTTTCAATTCCAACTTTATTACTATTCGGGTAAAGTTGTTAATAAAAAAATGAGAACTTAACACCAGAATAAGTTGTCAGTTTTGCAAAACGAACTGTATTTCGATTTCTGCTAGGTTCTTATTTTAAAAACCAGGTTTGATGGTTTAAACTACACCAAAAGAATAAAAAAATGTAATATGACCGTATAGGTTTGACGAGTAACGTTCTCACCCAAGTATTATTCGATATTTTTAAAACAAGTTTGCGAGCAATATTGCTTATTATATTGACAGCAATTAATTGTCCGCTTCAACTTTCAAACGCAAATGCAAGATAGGTCATCGTAGCCATTAACGAAAAAACAAAGTTCTATCTGTTAGTCGGGATGAACGAATCACGTTCAAATAGGGACAAAACCACCAAACGTTAGCGTCGAGATTCCATCCGTTACAATACGCTTACGGTGTGGGCTGGTCGCGTAGGTCAGGGCACGCCGTCGTCAGGCGCCGGGGCTCCGCACTCGCCCAGCAACGCCAACAGCACGCTGAGCCGGCCCATGGCCAGCACGGGAGGCACCCGCTACGAGGACAGGACTATACGCAGGCATCGGGAGGTAAAGCACCGCTCAATATGCAATGCACTTTAAATTAGTTGTTTTATTAGCTTTTTTGCGGGTGGGAAATCATCAAATGACGTCTCCCGCCTACTCATTCTTGGGACATTAACCATAGTCCATTTATTTTCAAATGCCTGACTATAATGTACTTCGCAACCGCAAAGATTATAACACGACTATGTAACAGAGTTCTATGCCTGTGCACCTCTAGTTCTACGGGGCACGTCCTTTTTTGAAATCATCAAATGTCGTCTTCCCGCTCTGGGCGGAGCGGGAGGGCGTGTCAGACTTTTACTGACTAAAACCCACCCGTGTTCCTTCAGTTGCCTATGCCAGGGTCACGGTAACTCTTTCGAACAAATCTCGTGACCCTGGCAGGATTAGCTAACGAGCTTGGACTCTAATTGTATAACACACTATCAATCAGAATCTTAATAATTTTGGAGTATATTGCTAATCAATTGATTTATATGTTCGAAGAATTTGTCTGCTCAACAACGTAAAAAACGCAATGAATGTTGTTGAAGTGTCAAAAATGAAAGGCGTTCCTACTATTAGTGTATTACGCAATTACTTCTCTATTCCAACGTGTCCAGATACATTTTTGCATATAAATCTAAATCTGTTCCATTTTTTTCAGTTATCTCGTTAATTTGTTTCTGGACACAGTGAAACAGGTCTTGAGGCTTCTGGTGAATGGTAGTTTGACTATTTTCATTGATTAAATATAAATTATGAAATAAAGAAACTTACATGACATTATGGCATTCATTTGGGCGTGAAATTTCGGCCAGTGACCACTTCAATGACACTAAAAATGGAAGTTGCCATAATCATCATTCATTCGTACATATTGCTAATCAGAATAGAACCGAATAACTCTTCTTTGCTACACACAATATTTCATATACATATGTTTTCATAAATAGTCAACTACCTTATCAAACAAGATGTATTTTTGAACTCACGTATAATTTTGGGCAGTAATTGTCTTACTTACATTGAACTATTAGGTGAATGTGCAGTTGAGCCCGCCAGATTTAATTTTACTTTGTTATTTTTTTTTGCAAATGACAACTTTGTTACGTCGTATGTTGATCATGATCAAAATGTCAAATGCAAGCTTGGAAAAGTGCCACCTAAAAAAATTTCAAATGAAAATTCTGAGTTAACACAAATCAAAGTTTGACGATGATATAAATTGATGATTTTGTTGAGTAAAAATATATAAAATTCCTAGTCTCAAAACACATTTTGATCGCAACATACGACATAAAACAGAGCTGCAATGCATAATCCAAAGACAATTCGAATTTTGCGGGCTTAGCTGCCCATTCACCCTTAATGACTTTGTAGAACTTGATTGTATGACTATAGTGATGTTCAAAACTACACATAATATTAATGCAGCTTGTGATAAATATTTATCTGTTTTTATATGCTTTTGAGTCAAACGCCCTAATTTTGTTCGCTTTACTTAAAACAGCACAAAAAATTTCGCTACAGCTAAGCTTTAAAAACATTTCTGAGTGCAATAATTTAAACAATTAAATCACAGCTTAGTTACTTGTCTGTAGAGTCAGAATGAAAGGAGTCCAGTAAAAAAAAAAAAACTACGTAATTAAATGCTTGATCAAACCATTACTTTTTGACTCCAGTATATTAAAGGACTTATGATTCTGACTGTACAGCTTTATTAATTCTACTGTGATTTGTTTTATGTTTATGTGTACAATTTCCTACTGAAGTAACTCGTACTAAGCTTTATCAGATCACCGGCATTATTATCTTTCCCCATTTTGCACCATATTACCTACTGACTTGAAATATTTATTACAATCGTTTATATCAATGATTCCAAGTTTCAAGTGATAAGTAATCTTGAAGCAAACCAGAATTTCGCAGTCCCCATAGAAATAAAACGTTCCTCTCTTTCGCTGTTAGAATGTAAACGACATTATTAGAATTTTGACTACACCTTTTCCGTTTAAACTGTACCTAAAGTCATCCTCCTATACGAGACGAATTACTGTCCTTCCCCACCTCTGTTCCCCCCCTTCAACTACCTACCCAAGCCCATTAATTCAATAACAAGTTTTCACCCTATTCTACACGCTTCTTATCCTCCACAGAACGATGACATACCAGCGATGGAGGTGAACAACTACCACGACGGCCTCGGCATGGGCAACCCCAACGGGAGGCCGATGAACCTGCAAGGTGTGCAGGCGCAGATGCCCATGCCGCCTAGCAGTCGTTAGCGCGGAGCAAACTTGACGGTGAATGTTGATGAAATACTGGTTTAGGAACTGTCCTTTTCTTGATAGAGATTTTGTTGGTATTTCAGAATTGTTAAGGTGGTTTAAGGAAAGAGTTCTCAAAAGTCTCTGCGGAAGCGAGGTATGGTTTTTACAAGTTCCCTTTGATATTTGGAAAAAGATCCTATTGATGGTTGTTCCTTTATTTATATTCGTAGTTTGACATACAAGGATTCTATAATTTGTTCAGGAAATACTTTCAAGATCATTTGTAGTTGGGGCTCATGTCTGCATAAGCACAACTTGAGATTTCAAAATTTCTGAGTGACGTGAAACCTCTTGGTAAAGTCTTACATGATGATAAGATGTGATAGAAAAGGATAGCAATACTGAACCAGTATTTATTTAATATAAATCGTCAAGAGATTCAGCCAGCTTGATAGAAATGTTTCGATCGATGAAATCAAGGATCAAGATGTATTGTGCTGCGTTCACACTTGCCGATGACGAAAGGCTATTTGGAGAATACCTTGAAGAATGTACTTGTGTACTAAAATATCGAGTGTAAACGCAGCATAAAATCTACACAATATATTGATATTGTATACTTATCTATCTACTGTGCTCGAAAGATTGACTTCGTGAGAATTTTATCATGGCAACATTATTTAAACAATTTTACGCTGGCAACTTTTCGGTTGTGTTACATTTTGTATTTAATTAAGGAATAAGAAACAGTATTATCGTTATTGTGACAAAAAAAAAAAAATAGAATTTTAAAAAGAATTTAAAACTGATATTTAAAGATATGGATTTTTATGAAATGGAAGTTCTCACGAAGTCAATTAAGTACTGAATGATATTTATTATGGTATGAGAGGTTACATGCACAAGCATTTATGTTAAATAATCATTAAAATGTAGTGGTCGCTCGTTGAATGTGGTATACGCTGTTTCAACGTTCATTTTGTACAGTCATCAACAATATCAACTTGTTATAATGTACCGGAGTTTTGCACTTTTTAAATGAGAGTTTTTGTTTTTAATTCCTCATAAAGTTAATTATATGGATTTTATGCAGTTATATTTCTGTAAACAACAAAACAGGTATAATAGTTCTTTCTCCCAACTTTCATACAGTAAGTTCACATAAAAAATAAGCTAGTTAATGTGGTGACCTGTAGTTATATATTGTTGTAAGTATTTCATTTGTTATCAACAGAAACTTTGAAGAACAGGAAACACTCCTCATTTTTGTATTATAAAACCTATTTTGTCTTTTTACAGATTTAATATATATAAGCCAATTGTCGTATTAATTATTCTTTTCTAAACTTGTTGTGATTGACTGTACATTAAAATTAATTAGCCTTGAGGCCTAAAAAGTTAATCATCGCATTTGGATGTACGTTTTATACAATTATATTATTGCCATTTTGATTTGTAAAGATATCATGTCAATTCCCTTTGTAAATAGTCGTGCCATTTCTGTATTTATAATAAATATAAATCTTAAAAAGGGTTTCCTGTAGGCGTGTTGTGTATTTTCTATTTAAAAGTTGAGGCTCACCGTAATTGGAAAAATATTTGTTTTGTTGAACATTGACATTTTGGAATGGAAACGTCTGCGTGGTTCTCGAGAACGATTAAAAAGCATGAGATAGGAATCTGAATTGAGATAAAAGGTCTCCTAAACGATGTTTTACCATTCAGATTACTCTCTCAATTTTTACATCAATTATGACTGCTCATAGAGCCAGTATTACTCTTGGCATTAAATTGTTCAACAAAACAAATCCATATGATATCCTAATATAACCATTTAAACTAAAGATGTCGAATAACGTTTTACATTGATAAAAATACATTTCAAATATTCGGGATTTGAACATAATTGTTATAATTTATAATGATTAGTTTAGACACACGATCTTTTACTCGAAATCGGTAATTTTCTAAGCACGTACATAATACACATGCTTACTAACTTGCACAAAAGCATGACTTGCGTACCAGTCAGAAGTTGGCAACAATTGCACGCAAGTTACTTGCATACTTTCCTGCAAGTTTAAGGCATGTGTATTAACTGGTTAATGATTTCGCAGTAAGGTCTTATAGTAATTAACGGTAATTATAGAAGTTTTGTAATATTTTGTATCCATTCCAGACCCTCTACGGTAATGTAATATAGGCGTCTATTGTCCTCTAAAGTATGTTAAGTAATATCCGTCTTATATTTAGCGTTAAGATGCATAATCGTGGGACGTTCGCGTTTATTTGTATTTGTTTTCTTTTTTAAATTATTGGAGGGGTGTGTGAGTGGAGCCCTTATAATTGACTCTTGAGGATATTGACTGCGAAATATTAACATTTTCCTTCTTCAATTAGCCCATCTGCTACAGGCATCTACTGGGCACGTTCGGTCCAACATCCACCTCATCAATCGCTTTCCATCAGGCGAGATCAAACTGACGATCACGCCCAATCAGCAGTAAAAAATATATTTAAGAAATAATATTGGAAATTTATTGTTGTTGACAATTATACTGCAATGCTATGTCAGTAGGAAAGTTATGGCAATTTACGCAAGCATTCAGCCAACTGCAAGTTTTGAGTAACATAGCTCTGCGATATCGTGGTGATCTAGGTCTACCAAGTGTCAATTATAGTGAAACCACTCTCAGCTTGCAAGTAAACGGCATACTGACAGGTTTACAGATAACGAAGTTACAGTTGTAGATAATTACTTCGTTGCATTTTCCTTTTTAATAATGTCAGTTATTGAAAAGAGTACTGCTATTCCACAAATCCTCGTTATTTGCAAACGACCCTATCAAGTTAAATAATTTATGCAATTATAGACTCTATATTTATAGTACTAATGGCAGTTATCGCTTAAAAAAGTTGCGGTGCAGCGACCGTACCCCATGACCACGTAAATTGTGAACGACGGCAGCTTTAAAATATTAATTTTTCGGTTCATTTCCCTCCGTTTATTATTTTAAATGTTAGCGTAACTATTTATTTTACATTATCTCGTAAGACTATATGTTTAGGTTATAATAAGAATAGTAAGGGGTTTTGTGAGAAAACAAAATGTTTTTTTTTTGGGAATATATTTTATGCACAATAATGCATTTCGATACGTCCGCGGCAGGATAAAGTTGACTGAATAACCTAACCTGGTACAAAACTAAACCTCATCCAGTGCATTATATTGATTTAAGTACCCACGTATGTAAGGTTTTGTATCATATTTTTTATTATAAAAATGTAAGCAAATGTACAAGAATGTTTTCATTACAATATGCTTGCCACGGCGTCGTTACTTCTATGAAGTGAACAGTTTTAATTATATTTCCCTATAAAGGTGAACGTCTAGTAATCCGCACCGGCCGCAACGGAGTTAAGTTTGCTTCGTATGAAATAAACTGAGCGCGCCGTGAGGGAGATATCTATAGTGGACGCATTGTTGCGTGTCGTGCGTGCGTTGCGACCGGTGCGGGCAAGTGAACATTCACCTTAACAGCTTACTTTCATTGTGTTCGAGTTGTTCTAGATGTAAGTATATTATTTACGCATCATTTTATAATTTTATTTATCGTGTCTTTAGACGGGAATTATTAGTAAATCGTAGGCATTATTAGATATATTGTTTATATTATATATCTATTAATATTAATGTCTATATTAAATTTTATAGGAATCATCCTTAGGCTTTGTATAGTTGTATCAATTTTTAGTTTACGGGGCTGTCTTATATCGTTTATACTTCCACTTCACAGTAAAAGATCTCTAGAAGTTTCCAAATTTTATTTTTAAGACGTATAGTTTCACCATGATGAAGAGCGTCTTAGCGCTGTAGTTTACTGTATTATGATGTCACAGATTCATCAGTGCAGCCCTTAATAACGTCACATGAACACAGATTAAATTACAAACAGCTGATGTATTTAGTGACGTCACATGCCAGTAAACAGCGGGACTTAGTGTTAAACCACAAGTAAAATATATTTACGTCTATGGTCAACCATAGGTTATAGTTGTTGGAACAGTAATACTCGATTATTTATTTAAAAATTTTATATTGAGAAAAATAATTAATATTGAACGAGATCGTCTGCGTTTGTCGTTGCGACAGTTTAGTAGTTAAATATAATGATAGTTTGTCTTTTGTCCGTTGTATGTAGTTTAATAGAGCATTATTCTCTTACATAAAGATACCTTATCATTAAACAAATTATATTATCAAAGAGAATTAAATGAATGATTTTTTTTATTTTTGGTTTTTTCTTTTTTGTTTCCTTATTTTTCCTTTTTTTATTTTATTTTTCAGAACAGTGATATACTAAAATAAATAATTATTCGAATGTTATGGCCTATGGAGTGCGCCAGAATGGGTAGTTCATCATATTGTTACGAGTAGGCTCTGTTTATTAAAATGGAACTTTATTGCTAAGTGCGTAGAGTATGGATTTGTGTACCACTGTACGAGACTTTGTAATGGAATTAAAACATTTTGTAAGCATTTACAACAGGATTTACTGTTAGGGAATAGTTTCAGCCATGGCTTCCAACTTTGTTTTGTTATTATTGTAGTTATCACACAATTTTATAGTTGAATTAGAATATTTTTTACCGAGTGACCATAGCTGGGTACTAGATCATGTAGCAAATATATAGAAGAATTATTTTATTTTAATTGTTATTTGTACTGATTCTGTCGAAACGTACAATGTTTGAAACGACCGACGAATTAAAGTGAATTTAAATTTATTTTAAATCGAAACTTGGTCTGGTTGTTCTTAAAGACTAAAGCGGGCTGTTCACGAATCGTTTTATTTCTGGACTTGAATGGCACATTCCTAAATTGTCTATGGACAACCAGACGCCAAGTGATGGCTTTCGATAATGTTAAGTGTATCCTATCTATATGAATGCTCACCTTTTATATTTATCAGTAGTGACCTTAACGTATTGAAAAAATAAACAGTTATTGAATTGAATTTATAGGTGTGATAGACGCATATTAAACGAAATTGTATCGTAAGTTGCATTTTAGATGCGAGCACGGTTTGTCGGTGATAAAAAACAATGTCTTTTTTTACCTTAATGTATTTAATAAACACTAATTGTTAATAATGTGGGTGTTCTGCGGACTCGCGGAGTAAAATTACTCCACAACAGTATTATTCAGTAATCTCATGTACCAATGTTGCTAATACACTTACATACATTTAAATAATTGTCTGAGTTTTATTTTTTATACCTTACTAGTTTTTACCAGCGGCTTCGCCTTCGTGGATGTCGGAAATTATCTCACGGGAACGTGCTACAGGGATAAAAAGTATCATATGTGTTAATCCAGGTCATAAACTATCTGTGTGCCAAAATTCATCCAAATCCGTACAGCCGTTGTTGGGTGATTAACCCTTTACCAGGCCTAGGACAAATCCTGCAGTAATAATGTTTTTTTCGTAGATTTAGATGAGTGATAACGTTTGGTATGAGATTTTATGAATTATATTTAGAAAATAAGCTGAAAACCTGAAAAAAAACATGTGGGAAAACATAATCCCATTGCCTGTCTAGACGACGACTTTTATATCTATATATAAAATAAAAAACGATTGTCATTTTGATAGCATTTTTTATTGTTGTTGTTTCACTTATCCTTATAAATACACAATAAACAAATGAAAAAGGATTGAGAATGAACTAAAAAGTTTTTTATTATTCTTCTGGATTTTGATTAGAGAAAAGAAAGAAAGAAAGCCAAAATTAATTGAGAATTTCTGTATTTTGATTTTGGTGGTACAATTAAGGGTTGAGAATGAACTAAAAAGTTTTTTATTATTCTTCTGGATTTTGATTAGAAAAAAGAAACAAAAAGAAAAAAGAAAAGAAAGAAAGAAAGCCAAAATTAATAGAAAATTTCTGGATTTTGATTTTGGTGGTACAATTTCATGCAAGGGGTGATGCATAATGCTACCTTACAAATTTCGCATTCATATTTTGACCGCTTTTCTTGTTTCCTTGTGCAACAAAACCTGCACCGTTTGTATGTAGACAATGCCAAAAAATGACTTCCTCTTTGCCCCAATCTTATTTCATCCGGAACTCCAAACACACCTCCTTTTTTGTTTTTGTATACCACCGGATCTTGTTTTTTGTTTGAGATATGGTCCGATTTCAAACTTCTAGCTAACCGTAATCGGAAATCGCGATGTATGTTTTTACGATTTTGATTATTGTGTTTAATATATGCGTTTATAATGGCACTCTCAAACAAGAACCAAAACATCCGGAACCAGGTTTTTTTTTGATCTGCGGCCAATTGAGTAGGAACTTCGATAGTGATCAAAGTGATCCACACCACCCATACTCCTTGTGTACTCTGCGATCGCAGTAGGACAAAACATGTCTTTCTTTTGCCCGTTCTTTTGAGTTCTCTGGATCACTTCCACTTTGGTTGGGTTAACTGCAGTTATTACGACAAAAACTTCTTTAGTGTCTTGCCATTTGATTACAGCACAGGGGTGGCAGAAGCGGTATGTAAACTCCCCAGGATCCAATTTATTTTCTTTGGCAAGTCTTCGTTCTACAGGTGTTTTAGGTCGTGGTGGACACATATCTTTAGGTAGGCCTTTTCGATTCATTCGCACTGTTCCTGTTGCCAAAATACCTCTATGATAAAGAGCTTCCATCAGAGCCAAAAAGGAGAAAAAGTTGTCAAAAACCAAATGCGTGTTTCGTGGTAAATTCCCTCCCAGTTTCATTACAACTCTGTAACCTAATCCTTCCTCATTGGCTTCTTGGTCTTTGCCTGTGTAAATATCAAACTGATATAAATATCCAGTCTTGGAATCACCACGGCACCATGCCTTGAACCCTCTTTTGATGGGCTTGGCTGGCATGTACTGTTTCTTACTGTCGCGCCCTTTAAATTTGATCATACTTTCATCCACTGATTGGGACTCCGAGTTGGTGGCATTTTCTTGAAAAGACCTGTTGAGACAGTCTAACAGGGGTCTTATTTTTTGCAATTTGTCGTGATCTTTGTGATTCTGGGGCAAATGAGTTGAATTGTCGCAAACATGTAGATTTTCTAATGGTTTTGGGACATAGTCTAAATATGGGTCATCTTCATCTTCTTCTTCTGAAGAAAATATTTTATTTAGTAAATCTTCTAGTTGACGATCGTTTATTACCTGAATAACAAAAAATACACTAAAGTAGACTGACAAATAATGACGACAAAAGTATACCACTACCCACATTTTATATTTCAATAAATCCTAAATAAAACCCGCGGCAAAAACCTAGTATAAAATAAAGATTTCAATTCACCGGGCAATGGACATAATAACTCCCGCAATAATTAGGCAATCACAGGCTTAGGTCATATGGTTCCCCACATGTTTTATTTCGTTATATAATAATAGTTTAGAAGTTTTTACCTATAATTTATGCACACATCACTAGAAAAACTCAAATGCTACAACATATCAAAAAATTGTACGACTTACCTTTCTCCGATTCGCCATAACGAATAAAAATACGGTGCACTTGTCACAAAAACGTTGGTATACCGGCCGACCACAGATGAAATGGCTCTAAAAGTGACATTTACGTTCCGTTCTAATTTTTTTTTTGTGTTAGCATAGGTAATATTTCTATGTTGACTTTTTTGACAGATTGTGGGAGATTCTTTACCAAAACTCGGTAAAAGCTCCTAAAAATCAATGTGGGAAATGCTCAACCCATAGCCTGGTTAAGGGTTAAGTAACAAACATTCAAACGTACAAAGCTTCACATTTATAATAACTACTGTTAGTAGGACTACAAAAGAGTACAGCTGAGCTAGAACAGTAGTTGCCCCATGGAATCGGCCCGACTTACCGAGTCGAAGGTCGTGAGTTCGAACCCAGGCAGGTACTTGCCCTGCCAGGGTCGTGCGATTGGTACTCGAGGTGACCTTGCACAAGTCTGAGGCCATGGGTTTTCATGGTCCTCGGAACGCGCCACCTGCGGGTTCCCAACTCACGGTGGGAGGGGTTCACATCGGCGTCGAGTCGACGATGAAGTACCTGGGACTTGTCCTCGACAGCCGGTGGAACTTCGTCGAGCACTTCCAACGTTTGGCTCTCAGACTGGAGCGGGCTGGGGCTGCCTTAAAGCGGCTCCTGCCCAATCTGGGGGGTCCAAAAGCCTCCTGCCGGAAGCTCTACACGGGGGTCGTGCGGTCCATGGCCCTCTACGGGATACCGGTGTGGGCGCCCTCATTGAGGCTGCGCCCAGCGCGCCGGCTGAGTGCGGCCCAGAGGGTCATAGCCATCCGGCTAATCCGGGAATACCGCACGGTCTCGTGCGAGGCGGCGAGCCTCCTTGCCGGTGCCGCCATAGGATCTGCATGTCCGTTTCCACCGCGCGGCCAACTCTTCAAATTTGATGAATTTTTGCCAGGAATTAGTTGTAATTTGTTACAATACACACCTCTTTTCCTGAATTTGTTACAAAAAAACTAAGGCGCTACGACCAAAAACAGTTGGCCGCTAGAACCGCCACTTGCCGTAGTGATTATCCGTGATTACACAGAAACTAAATAATGCAGAGAGGCCAATGATACATCAAAAGAAAGGTCTTAATTTGTTTTTAACTTGTTCTTAACTTTGATGTTTGAATTTTTTTTGAGTAACAAGGCTAATGTGTATGGACAATAAGTTGCTAATTTGTTGCAGCAAATAAACAAGAAAAATACTAGAAAATAGGTTCAATAATTTTTTTAGAGACGATTTTAGTTGGCCGCTCGGACGGCAATATGCCTAAATTACAATGGAGTTGGTTGTTGTTGTTGGAGTTGTCGTTTAGTAGTTCTAGTACTAATCGACATGTAACGTAACCTTGTTTGGATAAATGTGGCGTAAATAAAATTACTATATTTTTAAAATTATTCTAAAATTGAAATAAGTACCTGTAAGAAAATGTGTCTACATTCTGTCTTACATTAGTTTCAATTAATTTATAAATGTTATGGTTAAATAATTAAAAAAAAAATTGTTGACTTATATTACTTGATTTTTGTTTGTATGCTGATTTTGAATAAAGATATTTTAATCGATTTGTGAATTTGACAAAGTATGCTATAGGATGTCTCAAAGAGTTTCACCCATGACTGCCGAACATTCCAATAATGGCGATTCAGTCTCATTTTATTATGAAAATTTATGGTCACTCTACTCTAATACAGTTTCATACTACTTATATTCGCCATATTTATGCAAACTTAGCTACGATACCTGTCGATTAGTACTAGAACTAAGCTTGAACCTACTATTAATAACGAAATAAACGCCATTGTATTTTAGGCATATATTGCCGTCCGCGCGGCCAACTAAAATCGACTGTAAAAAAATATTGAAACTATTTTCTAGTATTTTTCTTGTTTATTTGCTGCAACAAATTAGCAACTAATTGTCCATACACATTAGCCTCTATTAATTTGATTTTATGTTGAGATACGTACCTACACTTAACCTGAAAACTAAATACAGCATAACTTTTTGTATACCTATTTAAATTTTGATGTATTTTATTTTTGTAACAAATACAACAAATTAAGAACTTTCTTTACCGTGTGATGCCGGACGTAAAGAATAGCATCACCCCATTTCTTCCCGTGGGTGTCGTAAGAGGCGACTACGGGCAGTGTCTCCATATGTAAATCGAGAGTTACCGTGTTGCATGGGTGAAAATACCGTGTTTCTAGACAAAATTACGGTGAACCTGCTTAAATTGTACCGTGTACTTTCCGTGTAATTTTTCAAAAGAAAAAACAACATTGTGAACCAAATCAAGTCTTGAATATATTTGCTATATTAATTATTAACCAAGAATATAAAAGCTTGAAATTGAAACTGTTTACTACGTAAGTATTTGTAACGCGTCGTAACTCGAATAAAAGACAACGTAGTAAATTTTACGTCATTCACCCATCACACTTAAAAATTACACTCTTTCCCATATTTAAATAAGGACGAGAATAGATTGCGTGGAGATAGACTTCTAGATATTGTGGATTTCCCTGAAATTCTCGGCGACGAAGGAGCAGTGTTGCCATAAAAAAAATGTTAAGTTGACTGAGTGAGTTTCGTTTTAAACAGTACATGATGAAATATTTATAACAACGTAATTTATACTGGCAATACAATGAATTACGGTGATATATGACACGGTAATACATTATTACCTTGACGGTAGATTAATACCAGATTACGGTGCATCTACGGTAATTACCGTTTACATGGAGACACTGACTACGGGACTTACTAGAGAATGGGCAGCAGCGTTCTCTATGCATTTTACCACCATACTGCGATCGCCAATCCGCCTGCCAAGCGTGGCGATTATGGCAAAGCCCCCCAAATTGGGGGAGGTCATGTTCAGCAGTGGACGTATTACGGCTGAAATGATGATGATGATGAAGACCTTTCTTTTTATGTATCATTCGCCTATCTGCATTATTTAGTTTCTGTGTAATCACGGGCGATCACTACGGCAAGTGGCGGTTCTAGCGGCCAACTGTTTCTGGTCGTAGCGTCTTAGTTATTTTTGTAACAAATTCAGGAAAAGAGGTGTTTTGTAACATATTACAACTAATTCCTGGCAAAATTTCATCAAATTTTAAGAGTTGGCCGCGCGGTGGAAAACGGTGCAACACGGCTGGGTTTTAGGCAGTAAAAGTCGGACACGAAGAGAGCGGATGACGTGATTTGATGATTGCCTACCCACAAAAAAGAAAGACGTGGCAGGCACTTGTGGCACAAAGGTATGCAATTTTAGACAGGGATGTCACAGAGAGGCTTGTATCCTAGCAGTGGCAACATTATAGGCCGATTATGCTATAAGATACTTCAAAAGATTCGGAGAGACGACCTGTGCAAAACAAGGCAGCATTGCAGCAGACTTCACTGGAGACTTAACTGCTCATAAGACACGCTTGACGTCTGTACCCTTCCTAAGTACAAAGCAGGGACGCTGGAGTCCCCCAAGAGTTATCACAAATATTGGTCCTCTGCGATGGGATACCTACTAAAACAAAAGAAGTAAGTAGTTTGGCTGCCTCATTGGTGAAAGAAATCGGGTCATAAGCACAACTATTGAGGTACTGTTGGGTACGATTCTTGAGTGGGGCCACGTTTAAATTTTATTATTATAGTTAACGCGTTTTAGCATTGCAATTGTCGAACGAAAAATGCTTGAAAAGAAAGAAAGGTGGGTAGCATTTTAAATTTTAAAAACTGAAATATCGTCTTGAATTTGATGTAGGTACATTCATTAATTGGATAAAATCTGTCGTAGATCTTTTTTTTTTTTCAATAATATTTAAAAAATCCTTTATGTATCCTGCTTTGGCACGTCACATTGTTATGTTACACACACAGGATATTGAACGTTTTTCGCGTGTATCTAGTCCACAGACTTGGTTTGCAATAGCCGGGCAGTATGCCCTGCCAGGCTATTAAGCGTTTACTTAACATTACTGTCGCACCTTGCAAATCTGCGGGCCAGCATGATGTATCGTAGGGCCAACGGCGTCTCTATCCATATCACAGTTTTCACTTGCCATCCTTTAAAACCCAGTCACCAAGGTATTTAAACTACTTTATTTTGTTTAGAGTTGTATGGTTTGTTTGTGTTGTGTAGAACCACCTACTGTTAGTACTAATTCATAGGTTTTGTTTTGTGACCTAAAAACTAGCAACTCGCTTTTTTGGCATTAATACCTTTTCTCTTGTATAGCACTCACATAACTTCAAAAGCTTCCTAAGGGCACTGATCGACGGACTCAGAAGCAGCATATCGCTAACATAATCGATGTTGTTAAAAGGTACACCAACTATCGTTCATCCGATGCCAGTGCAGCTGACTTCTTTAATCAGCTTATTCATATACATATTAAATAACTGAGGCAAGGTCAAAACCCCCTTGCCACTCCCCGTACTCTAACCTATACACATCTGAATAAGTAGGTACCTGCCCATCTCACAGTCATATATTGGTACCGATTCCCTTCCTTTCCTTCTTCCTTTTTCCTCTGCCCAACCCTTCGGGGAAACAAGGCGTGTTGTGATTCCCTTGTTCACAAACTAAACTAAATTTAAGTTCAGTGCATCTTTTTCTTTGTATTTCATTAAGAAGAGGACAAAAGAAAAAATTTAGTTACTTGCCTACTAAAATTACCTACGTCAATTTACGTCCAGCGCTGATTAATTTGACAGGACTAAACTAAAATTTATCTTTTGTCCTTTCCTTAATGAAATAGAAAGAAAAAGATGCATTGAACTTAAATTTAGTTTAGTTTGTAAATAAGGGAATCGGCACCATTAGCTACTGTAACAGAACTAAAACCTTAAAATTATAATCACTGCCGATCCATTCGGCGAATATAGGTAGGTATGTTGTTGATTTTGTGTATCACAAGCTTCGATCAAAAATGTGCTATTATTGATCGAAGATCACAAGGATTCAGGTTATCAAATTGGCAAATTTTCGCCATGGGACCAACATGCTTTATAGCTAAGAGAACCATTAGCTAAGGGGCCGTCCATTAATCACGTGATGTTTTTTTGGCATTTTTGTTACCCCCCTCCCCCTTGGTGATACATGGTGAGTTAAAGCCTACCCCCCACCCATATCAGGTGTATTTTTTAGTACCTACAAAGAATCTTATTTTTTTTAATATTTATAATGTTCACTACGAGCCGCTTTCGATTTTGTACGCGTTTCACGAAAAAATGAATACACGTAACGCCGCTTTTCGGTTCGGTATCGCACGTTCGCCGAAAAAATAAATACACGTGATATATTACTCCACCCCCCCCCCCTGTGATATTTCGTGATTTTTTATGGACCCGTCCCCCCTCCCTTCGAGCCTCACGTGATTAATGGACAGCCCCTAACCAAAAGTTACTACACTCACGTACAAATTGAGTAATCGGTTTCCAACCAGATTTAATTCGATTTTCATTAACTTAAGTAGGTATTTTAATTAAATTTTAAGGGTTAAATCATAAAATTAACCATACAACCCGCTCTATCATATCCAAGATTAATATACTTATGAAGATAGAATCATTCACTTGACTGGTTTCTGACTCATTACGGAGTGTTTTAATATTGAAGCCTGTTATTAATGAAAATGTCAGTAATTTTAAATTGTAATTAAATGTATGTGCAAAATTTTAATGTGGAGGTTCTTATATTGGGTAATTACGAAAAGAGTTGTTTAATATTTTGCTGTAAATACGTATTAATCGAAAGAAATTAAATTTGTGATCAATGATTGTTGATTGATTGGATTGTGGTTAATTAATAACAGCCGCACGGATCAATCGATCAGGTTAAGTTAAGCTTACCGCGGTTGGTTCGTAGATGGGTGACCATCTTTACATGTGCACTTCCGTGCCTTGGAAAGCACGTTAAGCCGTTGGTCCCGGCTGTCATTTGTGGATCTTTGACAGTCGTTACGGGTCGTCAGAAGCCCGAAAATCTGACAACCAGTCTTACCAACGGGTATCATATTACCCAGTTACTGGGTTATGGAGTTCAGATAGGCAGTCGCTACATGTTAAATACTGGTATTCGGAAAGATCTGGAGTTACTGACAAAGCTTGCAGAATAAGCAAGCTGAAGTGGCAGTAGGCTGGACATATTTGTCGAAGGACCGATGTCTGGTGGAGCAGATGAGTCCTGGAACGGAGACCGTGTATCGGCAAGCGTAGTTTAGTACGCCGCCCAGTTAGATGGACCAGCGATCTTAAGAAGCTGGCTGGGAAATACTGGTCTTTTTGTAGTCGTCAAAAGACCCAATGATGACATTGATGATCAGTGTTAGTCACGGGTAGGGTTCATCATCATAATAATCAGCCATAATTTGTTCCCACTGCTGGGACACAGGATTCCCCTCTCTGTGAAGGAGTGGGTCGTATACTCTACCACGCGGGCCCAATGCGCGATGCCACATTTCTTAAAAGTTTTGGTTCTAGGACGTTCCGGTTTTCTCACGATGTTTATTGACCCCGTCGTTTTGCTTCACCGTTTTGAGCAGTGGTGATGAAATTATTTACAGAAAGTTAAGGGCCTGGGTTTGAACCAGGGATGTTGCGGATGCCGATTTTTCCACATCCGCGGATGCGGATGCGGATGCGGATATTTGAAGGCTCACATCCGCGGATGCGGATGCGGATGCGGATCTTAAGATTTATTATAAGAAACTATGTGAGTGGAGAAATAAAATAATAAGAGAGTAATTATTAATATTTTAATCAAATATTTAGTAATTAAAGTTGAAAATTAGAGCATTATATTTAATCAATAGTAAAATTGCCGCCTTTTCGGGGTCTAGTCTGTTACGCAGAGGGTCATAAATTAAACCTGCACTACTAAACAATTGTTTGCTAGGAACACTGGCTGGTGGTGTCGATAAAAATCTACGTGCTATTGGTGACAATAGTTTAAATTCTTCTCGATTACGCTCCACCATTTAAGAGCACAATGCTGTGTATATTCACAATTTTACAATACACTCGAAAACTTAAATGTTCATACGATAAGCGCAACTAAACAACACCATACGACTGATTTACTAACCAAAAACAAATGATACACCACGATAACAAACGCGTCGGATCTTGTCACCGAGCGAAATCTTCGCTCCTATTGGACAATGATCACATGCCTACGGCACGCGCCAGTCCGGCTACGTCTATTTTTATTCTTGTCGTGACCTGTGCAACATCTGCATCCGCATGAACATCCGCAATGATTATTACGGATGCGGATGCGGATGCAGATGTCCAAATCAATGCGGATACTCCGCATTTGCGGATGCGGATGCGGATATTCGCAACATCCCTGGTTTGAACCCACGACCTACAATTCGTAAGTCAGGGCCGATATCACCTGGAGGCAAAGGTCCTCGCGCACATGTGGGAGTGGCGCGAGGAGGCGAAACGCCGGGGCGAAACTCCGCTGCCGCGACAAATCGCGGCACGGCGGAATGAGCTCCGGTGTGATCTCATGGCGACATGGCGGGTACGATTGTCGCAACCCAGCGCAGGGCACGCCACAATTGCGGCGGTAAGTCCCCTCTTTGAGGAGTGGATAGAGAGGCGCCACGGCGTCCTCACCTTCCGCCTGACGCAGGTTCTCACCGGGCATGGGTGCTTCGGTGGGTTCCTTTTCAGAATAAAGCGGGAGGATACGCCCGGGTGTTTCCATTGTGAGGATCGTCTGGAGGACACGGTGGAGCATACGGTGGAGGTGTGCCCTGCCTGGGCGGAGCACCGCCGTGTCCTCGTGGAGGCGATCGGCGGCGGCGACCTCTCGCGTCCGGCCCTGGTGCGAGCCATGGTACGGAGCGAGAGGGAACGGGAAGCCGTCACCTCCTTCTGCGAAGCAGTAATGCTCGCGAAGGAGGAGGCGGGGCGTGTGAGGGAGTGGCAGTCACTGCGCCCTCACGTCCCTAGCCGCCGCAGGAGGAGACGCCCCGGGCGTCGGGAGTCCATAGCGGACTCCCGGCCACCGTAGGCGCGAGCTTGCGGGTGGCGAGCAATGGGTAGCTCGCCGCCCGGTAAGGACCAAGCTCGGGTCGACGGCGCGCAGTGTTCCACGCGCGCCTCAAAGAGATGTCAGCAGCAGTGAAGGGGTCTACTAGGACCGATGCCTGCCGGGGTCGCGTGATTGTTCGAAAGAGATACCGTGACCCTGGCACATGGGCAACTGATGGAACACGGGTGGGTTTTAGTCAGTAAAAGTCTGACACGCCCTCCCGCGAAGTCATTTGATGATTTCCCATCCTGAAAAAAAAAAAAAAAAAGGGCCGATATCACTGGGCCAGCACTGCTCCATTTTAAAATTGGAAGTCCTGTCAAAAATCATTTAGTTTGTTATCTTTCTTTTCAGTACCTCGACATAATATTGAACTCTGTATAATTTCTAAAAAATACTCAAGTAGAAAAATCCGAATAAATGACAAAAAGCCTGGCATTATGTCAACCTAGTCACAGGCAAATAGGAACATACGAGTATATGTGTAAATACAATAAGTAATTTAATTAAGAATACATTTTCTCAAAATTCGCCGTGTGTTACTGCCCTTATACTTTTTCAGTAAAACAAAGTTGTAGTGATGACTGTAAATACAAGCTGTTTTTATTTGAGCTCGCAATTTTCTTCAACAAACAGACAGCAAAAACATCTTAGAAATTAACTATCGTTGAACTGCGTAGGTTGATGTAAAGGGCAAACTGCGGGTCAAATGTACTACATAAACCAATTTTTTCATGTATTGTGTTTATTTATGTTTTATTTATGAAATACTATCATTTATGTAGATTCTTTTATATTTTGTGAATATGTAGACTGTAGACAATTTTCTATTTTATTACGTACTCGGTACTTGTTGACAGTCCTACACTGTTCTCCCATAACTATTAACACTGTAATTTGAAACCATTGTAAAAGCCAATTATTTTTTAAAGAGTAACCATTTAGTTTTGATTTTGATTAAATATTTTGATTTGATTTTTATGAATTGAAAATAAAATACTATTACCACAACGACCCGTGACCAACAAAAATAGTAAAGTTCGTCAATGGGTTCGTGGTGGGTGGGTGGTTCGCGAATTGGCGATTTATATCCGTAGAACAATTTCTATGACCGTGTCGCGGCGCGACAGGTCGCCCCTGTGTGAAGTGTCACGCGCGTTTTCATAGAAATTGTTCTACGGATATAAATCGCCGACTCGCGTGCGACCGTCGTGTCGCGCTAGTCTGCACGAGCCTTATCACGTTGGTTCTAACTCTGTCATTCGTAGAACTTTGACAGTCGTCACGGGAAGAAGACTAAAGTCTGATAGCCTGCTAAACTGGTCTTACTAAGCGGTAGCGTATTACCCAGTAATTGTGTTGTGGAGGTCAGATAGGCTTTCGCTCATGTAAAATACTGGTGTTCAGCTGCGTCCAGTTAGACGGGAAGCTGACCCCAACATAATTGGCCAAAGACTAGGCAGACTGATTGATTTGTTTGTAACTGAAGTACTTAAGAACGGAATAAATTTACATACTCACTACTCATTAACCCCTCACGAGTCGAGAAGGATAATTTATTCGTAAACAGTTAAACACATTACTTAGCCCTTAAATCACGCCAATATATGAGATTATCATTCTAAATACCAGTTAAATTTATTAAAAGGGATAAACGATCGGCGTAGTTTCTTAATGTACTGATTTAACGCCAGAAACGTGTTGTTAAGATCGTGGATCGTGTAATTTTGTAATCATATGCCTTTGAGCAGGTATCGTGAACAATTTTAGAAACGCGTGCAAGATATAAAAAAAAACAACCGACTCCAAATTATAAAAAAATAATTAGTTAAAATTAAGTAGTAGATTCATTTCGGAAATTGGTTTAGTATTTTAATTTTTTTGACTGACAAGTTAAGGAAAATCCCTGTTCCAATGCACAAGGCTGTAATTAGGTGATAAACTCTTGCCAATTTCCCTATTTGGAAAATTGATGCGTGATGTTACGTTATGAAAACATATTATCATTGATCTGAAATCAAATGCCATGCCGAGAATTTTTTGTCCCATACCAACCTTGATACTTACGCGCACCAAAGGCTTGCAATCCCTGCTTAGACAAAAGGGCCAACCACACTTGTAGCAACCGATGCCGAAGCTACTGCACGTGTGGGTTTTGGTAGCTTTAGGCTTATGTCTCACTTGGCCACCATGGTGGCGTCACCGGTACACTTTGACAAAGGTAACATCAACATTTTTGGCAACCAAACGGACACCAGGTGAGATTCCCTTCATAGAACTGTATTCATTTTGATGGTATTGCAACTGGTTGGGTCGCCACTGGTGTCCCCGTGAGATTTGGCCCTTAAGGGCGGTAGCCTACGACGATTTTTTGCAGCGAAACAATCGCAGAAAGACCACGACGCAGGTGCGTTATTGTCGCTGTACGTATACCTTCGCCCACGTAACCACGATTCCGCATCGCTACAGACGCGATGGAGAATTCATACAAACGCGATGCTAAGGATACAGTCATAGCCGTAGTGTCTAGGTACCTGTGAATGCCTGTGGACGCTACAGTTGCAATATGGATTTCATTAAGTAACATCAGACCAGATCGACTCATTGTTTGCTGCACAATTCGACGGCATCGCGTCACCGCCAGCTGTCGCTGAAAACCAGCGCTGAGGCTCTGTCTCGCATAGGGTCGCAGCATAATGCTGAACGAAGGCCGCTTTGCGTGGATGTAACGCATGTTTTCCCCCAGCTTTTTATATTTTTTCTTTCTTTGCGTCATAATTACGGCAAATGAACGTAATTCCTTTCTATCTTTCTAACATTATAGTAGCGTTTTAGTAACGATGCTGAATCAATACAGTTGCGACTTAGTATCGATGCAGATACGATGTTGAGTTGATACTTTGCGGTTGTATTGCTACTGAATTGCTGAAATATTTCATTGCACATATTGCACATGTGACAAATAACCAAAAGTCGATCGTGAACAATACGCGCTACTGAATCGTCGCTGTGAGTGACCGCCCTAAGAATTTACTTTCCACGTTCGCGTTCGCCGTAGAGTCGCGTGTTAAAAGTGTATCTTAAGCTTAAGTTATGATAGTGTGTAGTCTAGGTATTATGATTTCGTAATCTAGATTGTGAAATCGTCGGTTTACGGTATATTTGGCCGTAATGTTAGGTTTGTGTGTGATTTATTTTAAAGTTTCGTGATAGATAGAAATAAGTTATAAACTACCTATACGATACGATAAAGGTATTTACATATTATTCGGTTGTACCAGCTACTTATTTGCTTTTATGTGTTCATCTAAGTTTATAAATAAAACCTATTAGATAACAGACAGAGTCTATCAGACTTGTCTAAAGTTTTATTTGGAATATTTCTAACATTACCGACTTTATACTTATAAGCTTGCTCACTAGTCTCTAATATTATTTGTTGTGTGATGGGCTTGTGGCTAAGTAAACTTAACAGCGACACGATCGATCAGGTTAAGGTACGGTTGCCGCGGTTACTCAGTGGATGAGCGACCATATTAACATACCAAGAACCCTTTATGCCTCGGAAACCACGTTAACCAGTTGGTCCCGTCCCTCATTCCTGGATCTTTGATAATTTTGAACTAGTCTTACCAAGAAGTATTGTATTACCCAGTAACTGGGTTGTGGGGGCCTTTTCCCAGCTATATTGGGGTAGGTTTGCAGTCAACGGGATGAAGCCGAACACCAGTCTGTCTATTTGATCTCGACAACCCATGATCTACGAATGAGAGCGTCGGCTTAAAGTGGTTTCCGAAGCGCGGAAGGGGTCTCGATATGGTCACCCATTCACGAATCCACCTCGGAAAGATTAACTTAACCTTTGATCGACGTGTGCGTCTGTAATCATTTACCCATGAGCCCCTCTACTAACCTACAAAACAAAGTAACATAAATCATTTAATCATACTTTTGATCCACATACAAAACCTATCCTACAATTCAACCTGATATTTACGCTGCCCAGCTATTTCGCCAGACTCGATCAAGATCTGCAGGTCAGGCACAGCCATTATTAGTAATAAAAGCCTTGTCGACTATTAGACACGTTAAAATTACACCTCCACTGCAATGGTTGGCCTTTTAGTGAGTACGACACGATTCCGATACGGGTTCGCTGCCAGACATTAAATTTCCTTTTGTGAGAAGGCGATATTGTTGTCTGAATGTCATTTGCGGGTACAATGCTACTGTCTAGTATTTTTGTTTAAGGAATATTTACATTTGAAATCGATATTTTATACAGATTGTTTAAGGAATCTACTTTCAGTATCGTGTTTTGATGAATAAAATTGAAGTTGAAGTTGTCGTGTCCGCAGAAACTCAAAAAAACAATTAGCAGCAGAAATAACCGGTTAACTGCGTGTCGTACCACGTACAATGAAGGGTTCCACAAGGGTCAGTTCAGGTTCAGACAGAACAGAAAATCGTCGCGTAGGCTCGAGCATTCTTGAGCAACCGTGTTGCGAGCTTGTGCGAGGCGACTGCGTCGATATTCATACATTTTTCTACTTTATGTTATGGAAATACAGCCATATTTTCAATGGAGCCAGTTAATTAGCCCTTTCTTAAGTCTATGGAACCGAGCCTAATTCGGAAAACGAAAATGAAATATTTTCGGACTTTTTCCTTTGCCTGTGCTGTGAGAGACCTTGCTTCTTGACAAATTTCATGATTCTAGAATCATGCAATCGAATTTTTTATTGCATTGTCTTAGAAGCTTCAGTTTTTGGAGCTCCAAGGGCCCGTAGACCTAGGCATTTGATATTAATTTCAACTTGATACGTTACTTAGACAAGTGGTCTTGTCAGACAGACAGATGGACAACGATGATCCTATTGAGGTAAGGAACCCTAAAATGACGTGATGAGTGAGAAATGGGTAAATAAAAACTAGTTCTTAAAATAGTATTACTTAGGCACCTTTTCCCATGCGTGATATGTAAAGCCCACTAGTTAGAAAGGATTTAACTAGCTATGTCGTAGGCGTTAGATAATTCTGCAATAACTTTAACACGATTGCGATGATTAAGCTGATATTTAGAACGAGTGACGAAATAAACTATTTTACATAATTATCTATATGCTTTGGTACACAGGCATACATAAAAATTGCTTGAAGATTAGTAACCTAAAAAGGCGTCGCAGAAGAAGCATGGAAGTAGAATAAATGCTGTGTAAATGCATTCGTTGCAAAGCATGTGAGGTGTGACTATGAATGACAAGCTGAGGAATGATGTGATAAGAGAACGGTGCGGTTTAAAAGAAGATGTAGTGAAAAAAAATGAAAAAAGTATGCTTAGATGGTTTGATCATGTTGAGAGGATGAATGAAGGATGGCTTACAAAAGGTATTAACAAGGCAGATTTGAGTGGAAACGCCAGGAGGGGATGCCCTAGGAGGTCATTTAGTGACCTTATTGGTGATGTTTTTCAGAAAGGTCAGGTGCGTAGTCGTTTCGAGTCGGTGGTCTCTTTCGAACAAATCAGAAAGAAAGAGTTACTGGGGCCCTGGCATATAGACAACTGAAGGAACACGGGTGGGTTTTAGTTAGTAAAAGTCTGACAAGCCCTCCCGCTCCGCCCATCAGAGTGAGAAACGTCAATTGATGATGTCCCACCAACAACAAAAAAGTCGGTATACGGGCGAAAGTTTTACGTGACAACGACTTTGAAGGGACGCGTGCCTTTCACTTTTTATGTCTGTCTCTCTCGCTCTTAGGCGGGCTAACCATGCCCGAGTGGAAGGGACGCGTGCCTCTCACTCGCTCTCATTGTGAGCGCATAACGTGAGCGGAGCGTAACGCAGTTTCTTGAAGTGTCACCCGGCAAACCAATTTATAAGACGTTGTCACGTCAAAAAGGTGCGTAGTACTCGCAACCAACGTGTGTGTATGAGTAGATGTATGAACATTAACGACGTAAAAGGAGAATGTTAGGATCGTAGCAGGTGGCGTTCCGTAGTTTCTGCCTACACCCCATGGGAAAAAGGCGTGAGTTTATATATGTACATATGTAAACAATTCATCTTACTTTTTCTTCAATAAACATCGACATTTCAACAAACCAGTGACCGATTTTCTTTAATAAATATCCCGCACGGTATAAACACAGCGCCACTAAAGGCGATTGAACCACAAAATGATTTATTGACGAATCATGTGACCGCCGACGTCTTAATTAGGTGCACGTTACTTTGTTATAAAAGAAAAATGAAAATCGCCTTTCACTACGTAATTTTATGTAGAACTTTATGGCTTTTTGTTTTTTTTTTAACTTGCTTTATTTTCTGTGTTTTAATATAGAGCAGTGGTGGGTAACGGCCGCGACTTACGTAGTTGTAGGTCGTGGGATTCATGGGTTCAAACCCAAGCAGGCATGTTACTTTGTAAAATTTATTTAATATCTCACAACGGTGAAGGAAAACATCGTCCGGAAACTAACATGTCCTTGAAACAAAGATTACGGACTAGGACAATCACTGGAGTAAGAGATTCCTACTTAATACAAATACAATACAACATGCAAATACACACAAAAAAAAATTTTTTTACAGTTCCCGATTTTGTTATCTTGTTATTAATGGTCCTTCTTAAAATGACGTAAGCACCTGAATTTCAGCAATAAACCCAAAGCTCTATATTTTACGTAGTCTTGTTGCGACCCAGGTTTATAGCTTAGTTTACAAGGTTTTAAAAGTGCTCCTTTATAAGATATTTACAACTTTATACCTGTGAATACTTGTTTATGATTTACTTAAGCCGCAATCAAAACTTATGGTAAAGCCTTCCGATTGACCTTTCATTGTATCTGCAAAAGTTTGTAAAGTATCTATGGAATGAAAGTCTTACTAAGGCCTGACATAACCTTAGAGTCTAAATCTTGTCTTCATATCAAAGAAAATTAGGTCCAGGCTAGGATTGAATATCTAGAAAGAAATAAAATGTATTTATTGTGACTCGCAGAGGAAGAACACATACTAAACTCACAGTCATAACACTAATAATATAATAACAATATTTCGTTTTCAAGACAAAAACTAAAAATCAGAAACTCCTATACGAGGCCAAAAAGCTCCTTATTCTTGATGCTGCGACATTTAAAAATAAGTGTCACAGCGCGGATTCTGGTAGGGCCCAATGGCAATAATTTCGTAAAAATAGGTAGATGTTGGGCCTAAGTCTTAACAACATCTTTAAAATCTTTCTAGACAACTGATTTTCAAATGTTATAAATAAGGACATATAAGCTTTTCAAGAAACCAGATCTTTCACAATCTCGACATTTCTGACATCTCCAGATACTGTTTAGAGTATATCTGATGTCTTTATCTAATTAATTTCTGATTATCAGGTTAGACTTGGCGGACTTTTTTTGTCCGCCAAGTCTGACCTGATAAACAGAAATTCGAATACTATCGCCTCAACCTATCTCAGTCCACTGCTGGACATAGGCCTCTCCCAAGTAGCACAGAACTGCATTATAAATTGTCACTTAAGGCCCACAGCGGTAATCTAAGCATTTATAAAGACTTATTAGTATTCACCTGTGCTGCAACAGCTGTTTCGAAAAAAACGTGGCCAACTATAATGCTTTTTTCTGTACAGTAATTCTATTAAGCACCGCAACACGCCACAAAGTCACTGTTATTGAGCGCTTAGTAGTGCAGTACCCTATTAGCTGTAAGTTTTCTGAATAATAGCCCACACGTGTACTATACAACCGTTGCATTTTAAGAGAGAACATATCACCCACTATAACATAATCAGTTACTTTGTGAAGTTATTTAACAAAAATTTAATGCTTTATGCTGCATACAGATTCACTTTTCCCCTATTAGTCAGGTGTTTACCATACACTCGAATAACAGCATGTATCCAAGTGTCGGCATGCGCGAATGGAATATTGGACGGGATGGGTTCCGTATGTTATATTTATTGATAAATAAATAAATAAAATGAAATTAATTTATTTCAGACATAACCCATATTACAAAAATTAAGATAAAAGTAACAATGCTGCAGCAGAAAAGAATAAAATGTCATTAACAAAATAAAAATATACGTCACATAGTTGAAATAAAATAAAATGTCAAATTTACGTTGGATTTAAATTAAAGTAACAATAAATAATAATTGCACATATTAACAAAACAATACAAAAAAGCAATTATAAATAGAGGTCAGTGTGTTTGATGACATTAGGCTGAGTAGGTACAAAAATGCCCTGCTACAAAACTCCGTCCCTTTATTGGTAAAACCGATTATCTGCACTTTTTTTCAAAAATGAGTTATTTACACCAAGCTACTCAACTTTTTGAGCTCTATCTACTGGTAAAACCGATATTTCGATAAGATGCATAGTTTTCGAGATAGATAAGCAAAAAAACAATTATATTACAAGCTTTTAAGTAACATCTGCATTCAATAACACCTAAAGTCTTATACCTGTACGATTTTTTGGAAGCCTTGCAATCAAAAACACATTCCGTTGCATATCTTATTTTAGTTGCAATTTACTTACATTCTGAACACACTGTAGCATTGTTCTTATACAAAATAAAATACTTTAAATGGTTCAGATACTGCTGAATTATTGAAAAGTACTTAGAATCTTACACATTAAAAAGAGAGTAAGTAGTTCTACTTGCTTTTAACAGAACAAAATCCTTCGCACTTGTGCAGATTTTAATTCAATTAAAAGAGACTATGCATCTTTATTTGTTTTTTCCTCAACATCAAGTTAATAGTAATTTAGGTACATAAGTTGTGCAATAAACATTTTTATTTTTTTTTATCTGCAAAATGTTCATACAAGGAACTACAACAGGCCTGGTCTTTGTTATTTTTATAATTACAAAAATACCAAAAAATAATTATTTAAGTACATGAAAGTAAAAAACTGAATAAAGTAGAAAAATATCACTAGTTTACAAAATATAACTTTTTTATACTCCAAAAAATGTAGGTAGGTAGGTATATACATTATATCTTCCTCTAACCTAAAAGTGCAAGCAGAAATATTTTACCACGTCACAATGTCTTTCTCCAGTCAATTGTTTTTTTGTAACCTAACATGGTGACCACAGTTTATTGTTTATTCGTTCGCTTCAAACGACAATTTTCAACAGATGAGAGTAAACATGTCATTAGAGATTCATTTTCTGCACTCCCATCTGAGGTTTTTCCCTAAAAACTTAGGAAGTATGAGTGGCGAACTAAATAAAGGATTTTGGGATGAAAACATGTTAGGGGATTACTGTTGGGCCATTATAAGAGTAACTGCAACAAATAACTATAAAAAGAAGGCCAAAATTATTTTTTTTTAGTCATCATCATCATCATTTCAGCCGAAAGACGTCCGCTGCTGGACATAGGCCTCCCCCAAACACCGCCACTTCGACCGGTTCTGTGCCTCCCGCATCCAACGCATTCCTGCGGCCTTCACGAGGTCATCAGTCCATCTTGTGGGAGGCCTTCCAACGCTCCGTCTTCCAGTACGTGGTCGCCACTCCAGAACCTTCCCGCCCCATCGGCCATCCGTTCTGCGAGCAATGTGCCCTGCCCACTGCCACTTAAGTTTGGCAATTCTTCGGGCTATGTCGGTAACCTTGGTTCTCCTACGGATCTCTTCATTTCTGATTCGATCGCGTAGGGAAACTCCAAGCATAGCCCTCTCCATGGCTCTTTGGGTGACTTGGAGCCTTCTTATGAGGCCCATTGTGAGCGACAACGTCTCAGTGCCATATGTCATCACTGGCAACACACACTGGTCAAAGACTTTTGTCTTGAGACACTGCGGTAAGTGGGACAAGAAGATACTGCGTAGCTTCCCGAACGCTGCCCAGCCGAGTCGGATTCGACGATTGACCTCTTTCTCGAAGCTGGACCTACCTAACTGGACAGACTGTCCTAGGTACACATATTCCTCCACAACTCCGAGTGTAGCACCTCCAATCTTCATTGGAGTGGGTATCACACGAGCATTGGACATGACCTTTGTCTTGTCCATGTTCATTCTAAGACCCACTCTTTTGGAAGCTCTACTGAGGTCATCGAGCATTGTACTGAGGTCCTCCATAGTCTCAGCCATGACTACTATATCGTCGGCAAATCGAAGATGAGTGATGTACTCACCATTGATGTTGATGCCAGCCCCTTTCCAGTCCAAAACCTTGAAGACATCCTCCAGTGCAGTAGTGAACAGTTTCAGAGAGATTACGTCTCCCTGTCTCACCCCTCGCTGCAGAAGGATAGGTTTCGAGGCTTTATCCTGGAGCCGGACTGAGGAGCGTTTTATACAAACACTTCAGCACCTTGATGTACCGATAGTCAATCTTGCACCGTTGAAGAGACTGCAATACAGCCCAGGTCTCGATCGAATCGAAGGCTTTTTCGTAATCTACAAACGCTAAGCAGAGAGGCAGGTTATACTCTTCGGTCTTCTGTATAACCTGTCGCAGCGTATGTATGTGGTCTACGGTGCTAAAGCCTTTACGGAATCCGGCTTGTTCGGGAGGCTGGAAGTCGTCAAACCTGCGCGCGAGACGATTCGTAATGACTCTTGAAAACAGCTTGTAGACAGAACAATTGTATGATAGACCTCTTCCAATAACGGAAGCTATAAAAAAAGATCTCATTAATCTATGTGAGAAGGGGGTTATACCAGAAGATTACCATGGTCGGTACAGAAGTTTGCTTGTAGATAGAGATCGCGTTGAACGCGTACCTGATGTGGCCGCCTCTGAAGAGTCTCAATCCGAGTCATCTGTGGACTCATCAGCTGATGCATGAAATATACATTATTTTAGTTTTAGATTTTCTATCTAAGTATACTAAACAATTTGTGAAAACATGAATTAATTTCATGGTTTCATAAACTGTTTTGTATAAGTACTTAGATAGAAAATCTAAATTCATTCATTTTTTTCACAAATTGTTTTGTAAACTTAGATAAAAATAAAAAATAAATACTAATAAAGTTGATTACTTCCTAATATCTAATTCTAATTATTTTTCTACTTTATTCAGTTTTTACTTTCATGTAAATAATGATTTTTTGGTATTTTTGTAACTATAAAAATAACAATGACCAGGCCTGCTGTAGTTCCTTGTATGAACATATTGCAGATAAAAAAAATAAAAATGTTTATTGCACAACTTATGTAAATTACTAGTAACCTATGTTTGGAGGCACCTTTTAAGCACCTTTTAAGCAGATAGTCTACCACAATTCTTAATTTTACTCAAGTAAAACCAATTATCATTTTTAAAATTTCAATTTGTAGAATGTTTCAGAGTGTTATTTTTACAGTTGTTTTTGGTACCTTATCATTTAATATTACTCGAAAGGTTACGGTGAACCTATAAGCTCCAAGTGATTTAATTAATGATATACAACATTAATTTTTGTTTATGCGAAACCCGAAACACGGGTCTAGTATTTTTATGTAAAGAATCTATGAAAAAATTTCAAAACTGTATCATTGATAATCACAAAGTTATAAGCTTGATAAGTTACCTGGTTGTCCACGCAAAAACATATGCAGATCACCACAAACAGCTAGTGTACGTACCATCTCCGTGTAATGGACGTTTGAATACGAGAAAGACATGATAAATTTAAAATCGAAACAAAACACTAAGGCCCGCGACTTGGAAGCGTAATTAAATATTTATGGTACAAAATATAACATGGTGTAAAAAATTATTGGAATCGATTCAGTTACTGATTCTGAACAAACTATATTCAGGTTTCGCATATACTAAAAATAATCTTGTATATGCTTATGTCGTTATTCAAGAAAAACCAACTAAATGACCTCCCTGAAGATAGTGTTTGGCATTTTTTCAAGCATTATCAATGAAGTACTTCTATTTTTATGATTTACAAACATACTTTATTAATTTTTTCATCATAATTACATTATTGCAGGTAAGATAGATGTAATTTTGTTACATAATTTTTCTGTCAAACTTTTAAATCATCATTGCCACAAGTTTAGTTTTCGGTAGATAATCGGTTTTACCAATAAACGGACGTTATAACCTACCCATTTTCGGGACTAATATGGTTGCGACAAAATTAATATTGTTGTTTTATATGTTTCTGGTACTTACCTAAAAATGAAGAAGATTTATTAAGAGAAATCCAAGATTTTTTTTTAAATAATAAATTAATACCTTTCGAGACTTTCTAAGATTCCAGATTTCGACAATATTTCTCAGAGGTAGTCAGTTAGGAAATAAAAAAACAACGTAATTTTCTTTATGTTTATTTAATGTTCCCTTTTTAAAGTACAATTTAGGGTGTACCACCCTGGTCCAGGCCTTGAATTTTCATCTTTTTATAATTTCAAGGAGTACAAAAGTACTTCTCGGTGGCCACCATAGAATTTCCTTAGTTTTCCACTGTGCAGGAACGAATGTTAGATCGACAACACCTGTCTCTATAGTCTGAACTATTTTGAAAGTCTCGTTCTGTAAAACAAGAAAAATATACTTATTATAATAGAAGTATCAGTTTCTTAATGACAACATTATCTATACAGTTTTTGAGGAAAATAACCAAAAGATACAATAACATATTAAATAACTAAACTTAACGTAACATAATGCTATTTCATGTGGAAGTAATTAAATTATTAGGCCAGAAAAATACATTATCTTTAGATAGGTACCGACTAATTTATAGTTATTTTGTCGCATATTGAATAAATCAATAACTTATGTATTATACATATAATTAAATTATAATCTCAGCTACTTAAATTACAATTTTAATTAAGTACTTATCGTCGAATAACAACTAAAAAAGGGAACAAAATGGCTTTAAAAGAACCACGGCGGAACCCTAAAAGCTTGGATCCATAAAGGTACTTATCTAGGTAACTGACGCAAATGTGAACCAATACTACTCTCCTAATCGATCCATGTCTGATTTGTATTTCACAAGTGCTAAACTATTTTACTCTTGGCTGAATTACAGGCCACATGTGAACACCCGTACAGACCTTAGCATTAAATTGAGATTAAAACTGTTCACTTGCCATCCGCCATATTCACTGCGTTACTTTGTATTATTATAAAATTTTATCTTTTAATTTTTGTTTATTTTAGAGGATATCAATTGTAAATATGGATTAAAAAATAATTACACGAAAACAGTTTTTTTTTTTGGTTACTTTGTACAAAAACGAACATATTAATTTTATTTTCATTCTAATTTTGTTGTTTTTCTTTTAGTATTTAGTGGTATTCCGAGGGCGCGTGAAAATTTTGAACTAAATATGTATGGTATTTGACAGTAAAGTTACCTTCCCAATAAGATTTCAAATATAATAGGAGGAAATCGATGTTTTACTTACCTTAAATTTTATGTATGTATATTCTCACAAATGGCACCTGAGATCTTGCACACAACGATACACTTCATGTTTTACAATTTGACAGTTCATATCAAAGAAAAATAAATAATTTAGGTTATTGCATTCCACAATTTCGCTCAGTGTGTAATTTCAACTGTATAAAAGTATACACAATGTACACATTCGTCTTTCTTGCTGTATAATAAGTAACACGTGCCTCATTATTCAGCTCTTTAGGTGACTGTTACACACATAAATGCTACTATAATGTTGTTATAATGCAATTATTTGTCAATTGGATTTCTTATACCTACAGCTATGTGCTGAATAATTTGTGCCCAAATTAGAGTTATATCCTCTGAGGATGCGCTGTCTACGCTATTATTCAGCAACTAATGCATTCACTGTGCACTGTTAAAATGCTGTTATACAGCACTTTTGTGCTACTTGGACTCCCATGTTGCGCCACAATACCCTGTCTTCCGCCTTTCGCATCCAGTATGCCCCAGACACTTTCCTTAGGTCGTCGGTCGATATAGCTTGGATGCGTCCCACACTACGCTTGCTGATACGAGATCTCCACTTCAGGACTCATGTGCTTCATCGGCCATCGGTCCTTCGAAATACATGGCCAGCCCACTGCCACTTCAGCTTGCTTATTTTGCGAAATATGTCGATAACTCTGGTTCTTTTCCGGAAGAGAAACTCCGAGCATTGGCCGCTCCTTAGCGCGCTGAGCGACCTTGAATTTACCTTATTGAGTTGTGGAGGTTATATAGGCAGTCGTGCCATGGAAAATACTGATATTTAGCTGCATAGGGTTAGAATGAAAGACGACCCTATCTTAGTTGGGGATAAAGCTTGACAGGTGATGATAATGTAAACGACCCTACAGAAAGCCAGCTAAAAAAATACTAGAAATAGTCTACGTATAGGATAGGTACCTACCTACTGCAGAAGCTATTGCAATACTTGCAATCAGCTAACGAGATCAGACAGCCATTCGCGTTACCAACCTACGCTCAGCCATTCCTATAGCCAACCCCAAGATTAAAACTTCGAAGTAATATCTTCCTGTACATGTAAATGATAAATGATTTTATTCCTGTAAGTAAGTTTGAACGCACACTTTTACTCGTCAAATATATTTTTTTAGACTAGATGAGTTTGGCGTTTCCGATCTGATTACTCTGAGAAGAAAGGCCGAAACAAACTCGGAGGGCACAGTATCTTTTAAAGTCCAGACATAATGTTCGTCAGATCATGTGAGGATCATGTGCATTGGTGTCTGAAAAGGTCTTTAGAGAAAATCTGTGTGGTTCTTACACAGATTTTGTGGATCTGTGCAAAATACAAATACTCTTCGGTTATAAGATATCACCTTCACTGACCATGTATTTCCCTCTTTTCTCTCCTCTTCATTTGGTTTACATAGCTAATAATTATCTGTTCTACAACAGAAATTTAGGTCTTTGACAGTGGAGTAGCGTGCCTTGGCGGGGCCCCGTATAAAAATTTGTTTGGGGGCCCTTATGAAGGGTAACGATTTCTCACTAAAGAAAAAAAAAAATGTTTGCATAAAATTAAAAGAAATATTAATTCATCATTATTATCTATCTGTCACTCTTTCCAAATTTTTTTGCAAAAAATTCAAATTAAATAACTCTCCTTGCTTTTTGTTTCGGCAAAATGATTTAATTAATCATTTATAGCTGATCATGACTTTAGTTTTTCTATAGTTTCTGTCTCTACGACGATAGTGACAGATCTGCGGGTCTAAAAAGGCCACTTTGGCAGAATCATAATAGGATAATAAGAATCGTATTATAAATCGTAAAATGGCATATGGTCACAAATTGACAACCCATAATGACAGTTCATTCTGAACTGAATTGAGTATGATTGTGCTAATATGTGTCATCATTTCACGTAAATTACAGGAATTGCTAATGAATTGCTGGGAATTCAGAATATGAATTGCTTAATGTGGCCTTTTTAGGCCCTCTGACAGGCGTTCAGTTCCCATCGAAGTTCTTAGGTAATTGTTTATCTCTATTAGAAATTAAAAAAAAATTGGGAAATTTGTATTAATTTTTGCTTACGCACGTCGGGGGCCCCCGTGGCTCGGGGGCCCCGTATAATTTATACGGCAGATACGGCGGTAGCTACGCCCCTGGTCTTTGAGCAGCTCTGGCGAAAGAAAATGGAGTATTTGGGTGGAGTTTTTGGTTTTTGGTGGTGGTGGTTGGTGGTGGTGGTGGGTTTTTGGTGGGTGGTGGTTTTTGGTTGTAGTTTTTTTGTGTTTTTGTATTTGTTTTTTTTTTGTTTTGGTTTTTTTTTGTTTTTGTGTGTTTTTTTTGTACTTAATATTATAAAGCTGAAGAGTTTGTTTGTTTGATTGAACGCGCTAATCTCAGGAACTCTTGGTCCGAATTGTAAAAATCTTTTTGTGTTGGGTAGCCTATTTATCGAGAAAGGCTATAGGCTATATAACATCACGCTAAAATTAAGAGGAGCGGAGCAGTAATGAAAAATGTTGCAAAAATGGGGAAAATCGTACGGGTAGGCGATTAGACGCGACGGGAACGGTCGAGGAAACAAGAAATTTGACGCGGACGAAGTCGCGGGCAGAAGCTAGTTTACTTATATTACTTTCCCCAACATGCGAAAATTACAGGAAACTATAAGGGTAACAGTTATGAAAGGGAGGTTACCAGCTATAAATCATTTTTTGTAAGCCACCCTCGTCATATGAATAACTTTCATTATATCAGGACGGGTTTTTTGTCTAGCTTTTTAATATGTAGGTACACATACGCACTGTTCATGACCTTCAATTATTTACTAAAATAGGCTGCATTTATGTATACTAGGGCATATTGGGGGTGTATTATGTTTATATATTTAGGGCTTTCTTCTTTTCGTGTCAATGGTACTCGCACACTATATTATATTGTTTGAGCCCAATAGGTGGCCACGTTTATTGCGTCATCAGTGGCATTTTTTAAGATCATTTGATGTACAGGTGAATGAGCACTTTGTACTCTCCAGCAAGTGGGGTTTGATCTGATCAAACATGGTCTAATACATACATACATAATTAGCATATTAGGATTCCACGTTGCGTGTGGTGCTATACGTAATGAATACTACCAACCCATTTCTTCCCGAGGGTGTCGAAAGAGGTGATAAGGGACTTACTAGAGAATGGGCAGCAGCGTTCTCTATGCATTCTATTACCATACTGTGGTTGCCAACCCTCCTGCCAATGGCAGACCAAATTGGGGAAGTTTATGTCAAGAAGCGGACGTTTTTGAATGAAATTATGATGATGATGAAGCCGTTCCTGGAAAACCGGCCTTCTCTCTTCTAGAGGGTTAGAGGCTAGAGGGTTAGGAGCTGTGATCCATTACGCGAGCCGAGTGAGGGTTGGTTGATTTCACATGTCTTCGAATTTTTGGTTCTAGGACATGCCGGTTTCCTTACGATTTTTTCTTAACCATTTTGAGAGCAGTAGCACTGATGAATAAAGTAAAAATACACAAAGTAAAGTGCCTGTCAGGATTCGAATCTACAATTCGTAAGTCGTGGCAGCTACCACTGGGCCATCACTGCTCACCATTCTTCTACTTAAACCAATTAATGGGCTTGAATCTTCAATCATATTGTCAATCGTCTTCATAAACGCGTAAGCCAACATTTACTACTGAACTAAAAATGGCCTCCCAATAATTACTCCGTGAATTAACAAAAACATCATACAACAAATTACAATTATCGTAGGAACGAGTATGTAAAATACCTGGATATTAAGGGCCTGCCCACACTGGGGACGGGTTGGCGATCGCAGTATGATGTTAAAATGCATAGAGAACGCTGCTGCCCATTCTCTAGTAAGTCCCTTAGTAACCTCTACTAAAATACAAGTATTCAGTTGGATCTGGTTAGACTGGAAGCCGACTCCAACATAGTTTGGAAAGGGCAAGGCAGTTTATGAGTATGACAATACAGTTGAAATTTCAATGACAACACAGACCCACAAAAAAAAAAAAAAACTGTACTTGATATTAAACCACATGGTCTTTACGCATTTTGTGCTGCCAAATCCGAATCTGGACACAGAATTAACCCTACACCCTCCAGTTTTTCTCCAGGAGCAAAAAAACTCTTGAATTTTGCAGTAATGATAATATTAAAAAGAAAATTTGAATAATCATAGTAACTTTACGTTTACATTACCTTATAACATATAATACGATACAAAAAGCCCTAAAAAGGACAGGTTGTTTGATAAAAAACCTGAAAAAAAAAATCTGTTTAATATTACCATTACGGTAGAGTTTAAGCGTTTTCTGTTCCTGGAGAAACACTGGAGGGTTTAGGGTTAATTCTGTGTCCAGATTCGGATTCGGCAGCTCAAAATACGTAAAGACCATGTGGTTTAATAGCAAGTACAGTTTTTTTTTGTTTTTTTTTTTTTTGTGGGGCTGTTATTACTGCAAAATTCAAGAGCTTTTTTTTGCTCCTGGAGAAAAACTGGAGGGTGTAGGGTTAATTCTGTGTCCAGATTCAGATTCGGCAGCTCAAAATACGTAAAGACCATGTGGTTTGATAACAAGTACAATTTATCTTTATATTTTTGTGGGGCTGTTTAATCATCGTAGGTAGAAAAACAAAGTTATGGTATGCTTAAACAAGCCGCGTCAACAGACTTCGAAATTTTTCGGCACGCCTCGGGATGCTTCGGCAGCCATTGTAATATTGAATCAAGGCAAGGCATTGTTACGGTTGTTCTAATGAAGAACGACTGATGTCAAAAGAAACATAAAGCATGTTGTCCTGACCAACGCAGGCCGAGCGTGGCGATTATGACAAACCGCCCACATTGGGGGGGAAGTCAATGTCCAGCAGTGGACGATGATGATGTGATGCGATGATGAGGGGAGTGGAAGATACTGATGATGACTGCTTAACTGACCTCCACAACCCAGTTAACGGGTAACACGATACCCCTTGGGGTCTCGTGTCAAAATAAAGTACACACAAAGAAAATCGAACAACCAGTAAGACTGGTTGTTCGATTTTCGGGCTTTTGTCGACCGAAAACGACTGTCAAATATCCACAAAATATGACAGCCGGGACCAACGGTTTAGTAGTCAACCAACCACGCACCAACCGCGGCAAGCGTTGTGTGTTATTACTTAACCACATGTCTCTCTGATAATTGTATCGTGTTTTCATACTACCTCTACCACACCACATTTGGTATAGACACAATGGTTTTTAATTGTGTCTGTAATTACGGTATTCAATGGGTTAAGTTGTACATACATACACATACATACATACAATTACGCCTTTTTTCATGGGGGTAGGCAGAAACCACGAAACGCCACCTGCTACGATCTCTACACACTCATTTTGTGCGCCTTTTTTGTTGTATATAATTCCAAAAAAAAAATCCTTGCCGTGCCGTACCGCCAGTGCGCACGGGCCCTAACTTTAAACAAGCTGATTGCAATCACAGCTGTGCTAAGAAATAATATTGTTGTTCGTAGCAATCGCCATAAGATTCGAGTAAATGGTTCCATTTGCAAAGGTAACGGGTCTGGAATGGTCGTTCGGACGTATAAGGGACCTCTGTGGACCTCCGAAGTACAGTAGGCTGGCTAGGAATGTTGATACTGTAAGGATTATAAAGAGAATATCATGTTAGTTTAGTGGTCGCTAGCGCTACTGCTGAACATGAGGTCCTGGGATCGATTCCCAGGTCGAGTAAATAGTTAATTAGTTTTTCCTCAGGAATTTCTCCGTAGCAGCCCGGAGTCTAGATTTGTACCATGATTGTCGAAATATAGGTATATTTACACCTCTGCTTAACCTTCGTGCATTATAGTTGTGATGTTAAATGTGTGTGTTTTATAAAGAGAATTGTGCTATAAAATGTATTGACAGATGTTTTGTTTGGGTATTCCCCATATAAATGTTTTGGGAACCACTAGTTCAAGTAGTGGTCAGTACGTGTCTTTTGTCTTACAATGGAAAACCGATAGCAGAATCTATTGTATTTTGTCAGAAAGTGGGCAATAAATCAAACTAATTCGCTATTTAGACAGAATTACTTTTTCGTCATGGAAGGCAGTAGAATCAGGTTAATATTTCATTTTTCTTTGGATTTTACTTCTTGAAACTGACAGTTGATAGGTACATGTTATCGCTGTCACTGATTGTTGAAAGACCAAATATAACACTACTATTGTATTACTTAAAATAACTGTTACCTACGTTTACAAAGAATGATAATAAATCATTTCAACAGGTTTCAAGTAATAAAGGCTTTATAAATTGCCGATGCAATGATCGGCCATGAATTATGTACTAGTAGCTTATTTGTTATGGAAAAATGTCCTAAACTGAAAAAAGCTTTTATTTTTGGAGCTCTACGCATTTAGACATCTTGTGTTAAGTTTTGAAGTCCGTGCTTCCAGTTGTCTAAAAGTTGTTGTGGTCCATTTCGAGAATGTCTCACGATTTTTTTTTCACATGGCCACACTAGCAGTTGATGTAGGTAACTGTAGGTTTTATTATTAGTAGAATATGCTAAATTTAATTATGTGGAGTCCGTCCGTCCACTGGCGCCTGTGAACTGTCCCTAGGCCTTTACCCCCGTGTGTCGGATTAAACATACTTTGTAAATGTTGAATAACGCTTGAAGATTCTGCGCATATTCTGGCGTCATTGAATACATTTTGGCCCAAACTATGATATTAGGTAGGTGTTGTGTGTGGTGCCGGACATAACAAATAGCACCATCCCATTTTTGCCCGTGGGTGTCGTAAAAGACGTCTGACATATTAGACTGGACTGGACATATTAGAGAATGGGCAGCAGCGTTCTCTATGCATTTTACCACCATACTGCGATCGCCATCCCGCCTGCCAAGCGTGGCCATAATGGCAAAATTCCCTTTTTAGGGTTCCGTTGCCAAATGGCAAAAAAAAGAACCCTTATAGATTCGTCATGTCTGTCTGTCTGTCTGTCTGTCCGTCCGTCCGTATGTCACAGCGACTTTTCTCCGAAACTATAAGAGCTATGCTGTTGAAACTTGGTAAGTAGATGTATTCTGTAAACCGCAATAAGATTTTCACACTAAAATAGAAAAAAACAATAAATTTTAGGGTTCCCCATACTTAGAACTGAAACTCAAAATTTTTTTTTCATCATATCCCATCCGTGTGGGATATCTACGAATAGGTCTTCAAAAATGGTATTGAGGTTTCTAATATCACCCCCCCCCGTAACTTCTAAAATAAGAGAATGATAAAACTAAAAAAAATATATGATTTACGTAACCATGTAAACTTTCACCGAAAATTGGTTTGAACGAGATCTAGTAAGTAGTTTTTTTTTTAATACGTCATAAATCGTAAGCAGCAATTTACCTTTCATTCAATCAACTCAAATATAAAAAAAAAACACTTTATTTCATAAACATAAACCTTATGCATAAACCGAGAATACCTACAGGTTTGTACGGAACCCTTGGTGCGCGAGTCCGACTCGCACTTGGCCGGTTTTTCTATGTTCCACTGAATATAAATATTTTTTATGTATGTTCACCGACTTCTCCGCCAGCCGTGGACCTATTGCATTTATTTTTTGAGACTTTTTTATTTTTATTGATTTGTTATCCTTCAGGAGTGGTCCCATTTAAATTTTATAGGCTTTCGTAATTTTTGCGTTAGCTTCGATAATACGTATTTAATCCACTTTGTTTATGGAGATCATATTCTAATACTTCCTGTTACTGCTATTAGTTGGCCTGGCCACTAGTGGTATATGAATTAGTACGGGGTACATACCATAGTGAAATGAAAAGTTAAAAATAAAATTTTTTTTGCAAATAAAACAACCAACTTTTTTTTGTTAGGTATTTTATTTTAGTATTTATGTAAAATACTAGGTATGGCAGAGTTTTGCCGTCGTGTCTGCTATTTATAGACACCCTACCTACTAGTCTCAGTTAGGAATAAATAGTATCATGAATCACATGAATACCTTTTACCGCACCCTGTAGTCTAGACACTGGGGCATAGTTTGAACCTTTTATATGTGAACCTTTTAATATCATTGTAGGAATTCACATTCTAGACTTCAGAGACGTCGAGATTATTAGTGGATATATCTATGGGTCTGACGTTTCAGTAACATCTTTTGAAGATAGAATTAGGATTCCTTAAAACATATTATGTAACCACCTTGTTGTAAATACCTACATTCTGAGCAAATAAATTAATATTCTGTTCTATTCTGTTCTAATGGCCCAGTCCCTCTCGAATATAGGACGTTAGTGGAAACGTTATAGGACGATAAGTAATGTATAAGTTCTGTAAGTTTTTTCATTTATTTTCATACTAGCTTCTGCCCGCGACTTCGTCCGCGTCAAATATTTGCTCCCCTGACCCTTCCCGTCGCATCGCAGCCTGCCAGATATCGTCCATTTTTTTATTGCTGCTGCGCTCCTTTTGATGGTAGCGTGATGTTATATAGCCTATAGCCTTCCTCAATAAATAGGCTACCCGACTCAAAAATAATTTTTCAATTCGAACCAGTAGTTCCAAAGATTAGCGCGTTCCACCCTCCATTTTAGGGAAGTGGGGGGGTTAGAAAGAGACAAAAAATAGCTTATGTCACTTTTCATCCCTTCAACTACATACACATATGTAAATCATATATTTTTTTGTACATAAAAAATCACGTCAATTCGTTGCTCCGTTTTGCCGTGAAAGACGGACAAACAGCATACACACTTTCCCATTTATAATATTAGTGTGGATTATCATCTCTACATTTTACTTATATCAAGACTTGCGTCATCTTACATTCCTTAGCTTGACTTTAAATTGAAAATTTCGCAACTCGGTCACTGAACCCTGATAGTTAATCAATTAACATGATCATAGGTATATTAAAAGCAGTTCCATCAATCATGTTGTTCGTCGTGGGTGTCATTATTATTGCAAAATGCGTAAATTAATGGCAGCTTAAGACGCAAAGGTGGCGAATTATGAGAGTTATAGGAATTATAAGATAATTTTAATGAGGCAAACGCCTTAAGCCGTGTCAGATATCGCCTTTTAAAGATTAACTTATGTTTTAATTTGTTCTGTTGGTTTGTTTAGCGATTTATTACAAGCCTCTTGAAATATTTGACGGGTGACATTTTACATTTTAAGAAAAACGTTCACTTCGCGCACAGATTTTGAAAATGGCTTCAATTCAGTACATATTTTTAACCGACGAAAAAAGAGGAGGAGGTTATCAATTCGACGCGTTTATTATTATTTTTTTATGTATGACCACGCATAACTTTCTACATAGTAGTCCGATTGTGATAATCTTTTTTTATTGGAATAGGTATTCACCGAAAGTGGTTTCATATAAATTTGGAAAACAAAATCAAACCCTAAGGGTCATAAAACAGGGGATGATTGATTGTTCATTCACTGATTGTAAAGTATAACCACGCATAACTTTATACAGATAAGTCCGATTTTGATAATTCTTTTTTTATTGGATAGGGGAAGCCACGAAACGCGTTTGGTTTTATGTTGCTAATATTTTCCGATTAATATATGTTTCCATAAATAGCTATTACGTGTTTTAAACACCCTCCGTATAGAAATTGTCAACACCTTGTCAAGTATGTATGTATGTCTTGTATGTATTAAAGCCACAAAAAATTATTAAATTAAAACTTTTTAACAAAAAATTAAACCGCCAAAAAAAACTGAAAAACAAAAAATTAGTCGGCGCTTTGAGTGATCATTGTTCATTGATTTTTCAGCGCAATTTTTAAAAAAGTTTTTTGAATAACATACCACCACACCCGTTATCCCTGAAGAGTTAGACAGAGGAGTAAGTACATTTAGTACACCCATATTTCTTCAGTTATATTTAAGTTCCATATAATGGGGAGCAACATCCCATTTCTTCCCGTGGGGGTCGTAAGAGGCGACTAAGGGACGAATTAGAGAATGGGCAGCAGCGTTCTCTATATACAGGATAAGTTTTTATCCAGTGCGTAAATTGTAACCATGAATTCAGCATATCATTCTAGACCCCCTTTTTTTCAGGATGGGAAATCATCAAATGACTTCTCCCGCTCTGGGCGGAGCGGGAGGGCGTGTCAGACTTTTACTGACTAAAACCCACCCGTGTTCCATCAGTTGCCCATGTGCCAGGGTCACGGTATCTCTTTCGAACAATCACGCGACCCCGGCAGGCATCGGTCCTAGTAGACCCTTACACTGCTGCTGACATCCCTTTGGAGGCGCGCGTGGAACACTGCGCGCCGTCGACCCGAGCTTGGTCCTTACCGGGCGGCGAGCTACCCATTGCTCGCCACCCGCAAGCTCGCGCCTACGGTGGCCGGGAGTCCGCTATTGACTCCCGACACCCGGGGCGTCTCCTCCTGCGGCGGCTAGGGACGTGAGGGCGCAGAGACTGCCACTCCTCACGCGCCCCGCCTCCTCCTTCGCGAGCATTACTGCTTCGCAGGAGGAGGTGACGGCTTCCCATTCCCTCTCGCTCCGTACCATGGCTCGCACCAGGGCCGGACGTGAGAGGTCGCCACCGCCGATCGCCTCCACGAGGACACGGTGGTGCCCCGCCCAGGCAGGGCACACCTCCACCGTATGCTCCACCGTGTCCTCCAGACGATCCTCGCAATGGAAACACCCGGACGTATCCTCCCGCTTTATTCTGAACAGGAACCCACCGAAGCACCCATGCCCGGTGAGAACCTGCGTCAGGCGGAAGGTGAGGACGCCGTGGCGCCTCTCTATCCACTCCTCAAAGAGGGGACTTACCGCCGCAATTGTGGCGTGCCCATTCTAGACCCCCTTGCGCAGGAATTTTTCGCCGGTTTTACAAAAAAAAATCAGCTGTTTCATAGAAAAATGCAATACCTACGGGGTCAAAATGTATGGAACAGCTGATTTTTTTTTGGATAACCGACGAAAATTTACTACACCGGGGGGTCTAGAATGATATGCTGAATTCATGGTTACAGTTTGCGCACTGGATAAAAAATTATCCTGTATTTTAGCATCACACTGCGATCACCAACCCGCCTGCCAAGCATGGTGACTATGGCAGATCCCCCCTGAGTGGGGGATGCCTATATCCAGCAGTGGACGTCTTTCGGCTGAAATCATGAAAGTGATGATGAATAGGGGGCCAACCTTTGCCATCTACTGGGCAATCTAGACTCCGGGCTGCTACTGGAAAATGGTAATGTAGGAAGGTACTCATTTATTATTCAAAAATTATGATGTCTCACTGCAGGGCAAAAGCCCCCCCACTCTCTTTTCGCTTCTCTCTATTTGAAGCTGCTAAGGACCAGTTCTTGTTGAAGGAGTCCAGCTCATCGCACCATCTCCTCCCGGGCCTGTCATGATGTCACTTGCCACTTAGATGGACTCATTGGGTCATGGGTTTGGCCTATTGGTCATCTGACATACGGCAGATGTATCTAGCCCAATTCCACTTTAGCGTGGCAGCTTTCCAAGTGACATCTGTTATCTATGTGATGGGATGGATGGTCGTATTCCTTACCCGATCTGTTAGTTCTTTAGGTACCGTTTTTTTTGTAGGTGGGAAATCATCAAATGACATCTCCCGCTCTGGACGGAGCGGGAGGGCGTGTCAGACATTTACTGACTAAAACCCACCCGTGCTCCTTCAGTTGCCTATATGCCAGGACCACGGTAACTCTTTCGAACAAATCTCGCGACCCTGGCAGTTCTTTAGGTATCTAAGAACTACTTATAAATGTTGTTTTTCTAATAAATTAGTGTGCAAAGTAGAAATAACATAGCAATTCTATGTTGTTCATGTCATACACCAATTAGGAGCTGTCTAGCCAAAGTGCACTTCAAATCATTGCAGACATTGTTTCAGGTCCTTATACTGCTTATATTACTACTTAGAACAGGGATGGTAAACCTTTTTAAATCTGAGTGCTAACTATACTATCTATACTATATATATTATAACGCTAATCTATTCTTTGTATGATTGTTTGTTTGGTTGAACGCGCTAATCTCAGGAACGACTGGTCCGAATTGAAAAAATCTTTTTGTGCTATATAGTCTAGTTATTGAGGAAGGCTATAGACTACATAACATCACGCTACAATTAAAAGGAGTGGAGCAGCGACGAAAAATGAATGAAAACTAGCAGGCAATTCGATGTGACGGGTTGGGTCAGGAGAGCAAAAGTTTAGTGCGGACGAAGTCGCGGGCAGAAGCTAGTTGTTAAATAAAGAAAAAAAATAGCAAGATGTATTAAAAATATTATTTATTTACTGATGACAGTTTCTACATAAAAATATGTATACATCTTACTAGGATTTAATTAAACAATGCAAATGCAGTATCAATCTTATTAATTAAAGGAACTGAAATATTGTGAACTACGTTACTACTTAGGGGTTATTCATTAATTCATAATCAGCCTATATTGTTCCCACTGCTGGGACTCAGGCCTCCTCTCTATTAGTGGGAGTGGGCCATAATTCACCACACAGGCACAGTGCGGGTTGGTAGATGTCACATGTTTTTGATTTTTTGACATGGCAGCTTTGTCACGATATTACCGTTCACCGTTTTTATAGCAGTTGTTGAAATCATTTACACAAAGTAAAGCGCCTGTTTGGGATCGAAGCCACGACATACAAGTCGAGACCGATACCACTGGGCCACCACTGCCTGTTCATTGATTACGTAAGTTGATTTGAGGGGGGGGAGGATCTGAAAACGTCTTATTTTTTCTTACAATCTTAATATTATGCACGTAATACCTAAATTACTTAGTATTTAGATTTCAATACGTCAATAAACGCCGTGCTTAGAATTTTCTGCAGGCCTTGTAAACCTTTTCTAACTAGCTTTCTACTTGCCAAAGGTTCGCAATCCCTGCACTAGAACATCTAGAACTTTCCACATAACTCTGATTCCCACACTTTACGGTTGACAGTTATATTTTATTCAAGTTATAACAAGTTTCTGAGGGAACGAACTCTGTTTTAACGTCATTACTATAATAAAAACGGGAGAAACACAGGCTATTGGGCCAAACTTTAGCAAGATTCCCAGGATTGCCTACATTTTAACCTGAATTGCCTACTTGTACCATAATTGGTTTTCGAATACAAAGTATTTACGTACATAAAGAAGTTTCTTGAATAGGTTCCGAAAACACAATACTACAAGGTCTTCACATATCTGACCAAGATTATGTCTGGAGTTTAAAAGAGACTGTGTCCTCTGAGTTTGTTTCGGCCTTTCTTCTCAGAGTAGTCAGATAGGAAACACCGACCTCATCTTGTTTCTGAAGTTTATATATCTTTGAATGCGCTAGATTTGTTAAAATGCACCCGGAGCTATTCAAAAAAGCTCATGAAGTGTTCGCAAAAAGCACAAGACACAGAAATAGAACAGTTCTGCCCATCATTCCCAGGACAGCATTATATAGCTATGCAATGTGTGGTCGCATATTTAATGCTATACCTGACAGCATTAAAATCTTACCGGTTAATAAATTTACAAGGTGTCTTAACCTCTAAGTCCCTGAGATACCACATTTGGTACAGACATAATGGTTTTTTAATTGTGTCTGTAATTACGGTAATTCACTGGTTAAAGTATGGTTAAGGGAAAAATAATTTCTACTCAGTAAGGGACATATTTAATAAGAGATTGAAAAATTAATAACAATCTGACATTTCTCTGACTTTTGTTTTTCTTTTTAATGTGTTTAATAATTATAATAATATTGCGAGTTTAATTTAATTTGAACTATGAATTAATTTATCATGACTATGTATAAACCCAAATGTTTGCATGTCACAGTACTATGAGTTATGACTAAGTGTTTTGGATCTGTAATTATTTGTGTTAAGACCGTCATTGTACCATCACTTATTGCAAATAAATTGATATGATTTGATTTTTTAAAAATTGTACAAACCTACTTACAGACACCACCTCATCATTTTCATAATCCACACTTCCACACTATATATAATATATAATTATATAATATATAATTATTTAATACTTATATAATATATCTAATATATAAAATTCTCGTGTCACAGTTTTCGTTGCCATACTCCTCCGAAACGGCTTGACCGATTTTGATGAAATTTTTCTGTGCTTATCCGGTATCTATGAGAATCGGCCAACATCTATTTTTCATCCCCCTAAATGTTAGGGGTAGTCCACCCCTAAATTTTTTATTTTATTTTTTAGACAAAATTTTTAATTTCTATTTTTTTATGATACAACATACAAAAATACATACAATCCTCAATTTTCACCCTTCTACGATCAACCCTTATTTTTTAATAGCCATTTTAGGAAATTATTTATATGGCAAAACAACGTTTGCCGGGTCAGCTAGTAATATATATATAATAATATTATAAATGCAAAAGTAACTCTGTCTGTCTGTCTATCTGTCTCGCTTTCCTGCTAAAACCACTGAACCGACTTCAATGAAATTTGGTACACAAATAGTTTAGAGCCTAAGAAAGGACAAAGGCTACTTTTTATCCCGGTAGTATGTTCCCGCGGGATAATTTCCGAACTCCACGCGGGCGCAGCCGCTGGCAATAGCTAGTGAACAATAAGTTTGGAAAACACGTTGTTAAAGCAATATTCCCTTACATTAGCTGATGCAGCTTCTCAAAACGGTCCCAAGTTGCCTTTTACAACACTCAAGAGAACGCCTCAGGTGGCCTTTTATTTTCCAAGAAAGCACTCCTTGATAGCTAATTAACAGATAAAATCTAGACTGAAGCTAGAGTTACTAGAAATTAGAACTTCGCTATTTTATGAAGTTAAGTCGTAGTTCTCATAAGATCCGCTTATTTCTTTCGTGTAACTAAAACAGTAGTCTCAGAGATATGTAGGTACATGTTCTAAAACTTTGCGGTTTATTAACAACTTTCAGATGAAACTCACACTGCCGATGAAATCTTTGTAAAACTACCCACATATAGAAGACTCTTGATATTGGTCCATTTTGATTGTGATCGTGTATAGAGTCAGCTTCCTCTGTAAGGATTCCTCTGAATCTGTATTGTACATGGAGCGTCTGCCTCTCTGACCTCCATTCCTCTGTTACTGGGTAACAAGATACCCCTTGGTAAGACTTTCGGGCTACTGACTACTCGTAACGACTGAAAAAGGTCTACTAATACTTGCAACTGACAGCAGGGACCAACGGCTTAATGTGCTTTCCGAAGCCCGGCGGGATCTCGACATGTAATGGATGGTCACCCATCCTCGGGTTAACCTCGCCAAGCTTTGCTTAGCCTTGAACCACGGGCAAACACTCCATCATTTACGTTAATTCAAAGCAAGATTCGAAAATTGAAAAGGAGCATTGTAATACAATCAACGTCTATGGTACCTAAATCTGTGACAGTCAAGCTTATGTAACTGTCGTCCCGCGAAAATTCAAATTCCGAACACAAGATGTTCGTGTTCGAGTCGACGAGTGTCTGTGGAAACGAGAAAGCGCGGGAACCTTGAAATAATAGGCGGTCTTTTTTTTACTTCTTGTAATTTTACTTTAATTTTAATTTAGTTTGTACATATTTTCCTGTTTTTATTCTACTAACTTAGTTTATAAAACAAGATTTAAGATGCCTAAGAAAAGAAAAAAACCCAAACAAGATCCTGGTGAAGAAATTGTTACTGGTCCTCCGGATTCATCTTCGGAGACAAGTGAGGCTGACTACGTCGACTCCTGCACTACGGAAGAAAAGGCTACAGAGAAGTATGCCCCGTATAGGGTTACAGACTACAGTCGCAGGTACCCTGAGGATGCCGTAGCTGGGTATGACTTTATGTTATTTATCGAGAGCACAAATGAAGAACAACCAATAGGCCAAAGAGATATGATGTACCTGAGTGGATGCTTCACTAGATTTGTTAAAGGGATTAAGTACTTGAAAAAAATTAACAGATACAAAATCGGCGTAGTTTTCGATCGCCCGAATTTAGCCAATTCATTCTTGGACAATGTTACTTTTCTGAAAGAACAGTCGATCAAAGCGTCGATTCCGGCTGGAACGACAGAATTGTCTGGAGTTATCACGTCAGTACCTACGGATATGTCAAACAAAAAAATTTTTAAGGCAATATCAAGTTCAAAAAAAATTATAAGCGTTAGAAGAATAATGAAAAAAGTTAGAGTAGGTAGCTCATCTGAACTACAGCCTACCCAAACTGTAGTTATTACTTTTGCTTCATCTACATCTTTACCAGATTACGTTCATATTAAGATGTGGCGGCTTTCAGTACTGCCCTATATTCCACCAGTCAAGCAGTGTTTCCGTTGCTTACGTTTTGGGCATTTAGCCAAATTTTGTAAAAATTCGCAAAGATGCTCAGTATGTACTGAGGGTCATTCCTTCAAGGAGTGCTCTGTACCTGCTGAAAAAGCTGTATGTGTTCATTGCAAAGGTAATCATTTATCCATATCTGGCCAATGTCCCATTAAGAAAAGAAAGATTGCTGAAAGCAGAAATACATCGAAAACCCCTTTTTCGGACTTATTTAATAAAGCTAATTTCCCATCACTGAACAAATCGGAACATTCGACAGATATTATAAACTTGATGTTGTCTAATAGCACAGCATTAAGTTTGTTGACAGAATCTATTGTTAACTTGATTAAGTTAAATAAAACACAAAATGAAAGTATTTGTACACAAACTATAACATCTGCTATTAGAGAGACTATTAAAGGTAAAAATATTATAATATAAAATTCACTAACAAAATTTTAAATATTGCTCAGTGGAATGCACAAAGTTTGCTAAGTAATAAACTACAGTTTCAGCAGTTTCTCTATAATAATGACATACATTTAGCTTTATTTTCAGAAACATGGTTAAAACCACACATACAATACAACATTCGTGGCTATACCACAGTTAGGAATGATTGTGGTAATGATCACAATGGTGTTGCTATATTTATACGTAATGGCATTGAATTTAGATTATTAGACACATATTTTGACGATTCTATTCAAAATATTGCAATTAAAATTAAAATTAATAACAAATACATTTCAGTAGTTAGTTTTTACAGTCCTGGAAATTGCAGTCCTACTTTTGAAAAGAACAAATTTGATTCACTAATAAATAGTATACCTAAACCATTGATAATTGCTGGGGACTTTAATGCCCATCACACTTTTTGGGGTTGTTGTAGTGACGACTCTCGTGGCAGAGCTATAATGAATTCCATGGATGAAATGACTTGATACTCTTAAATGATGGTCAGCCAACTACTGTAGGGTCTCATCTATGGAGACCAAATGGTCTTGATTTAACTATGGTTTCTTCTTCCTTGGCTTTGTCTTGTGAATGGCAGGTTTATCAGGATTCTATAGGCAGCTATCATTTGCCTACCATTACAAAATATGTTATAGATACTGCTAATGATGTGGATCCTTCTAATGTTTCAAATATTCCTCTTCATTGTAATCTGAAATTAGTTGATTGGTCTATTTATAAAAAGATTGTAAATGACATGATGGAAAGTTTTCTTATAATAACTCGAGTCATATTGATACATATAATAATTTTTGTTCAATAATTCTACAAGCAGTTCAGATGTCAGTAATCAGTTTTAATAAAAACAATACCACTTGCGACTCTCGCAGATCTAGGAGGAAGCTTCGACTCCCTTGGTGGAACGAGAAGTGCACTAGAGCTGTACAAGATTGTAAGCAAGCATACATCTTATTTAAATCAAATCCTTGTCTAGACAATTTTATAAGTTTCAAACATATGCAAGCCCGAAAAAAACGTATCCTACGACAGGAGCGTCGTGCATGTTGGTTAGAGTTTTGTCATTCTATTAATAGACTCACTCCAATGAGTCAAGTTTGGGCAAAAATGAGGAAGTTAAAAAATGTTTCTACAAATAGCAGTTTGTTTTCTAGTTATGAATGGATCTCTCAATTTCTGCATAAGTATACTCCTGATTCAGTTCAGAATTTTTACACAGTCAGTTACAATAACTTACAAAATTGCACAAATAATTTCATGGTGGAAACTTTTTCTATTGAAGAGCTAAAATCTGCTTTAAGATCAAGAAGAGATTCGGCATGTGGCTTAGATTGGCTCTCATACAAAATGTTAAAATTATTAAATTCACACAGTTTGTCTATATTTTTAAATATTTTGAATTCACTTTGGCATTGTTCTATTATTCCTGAGGAATGGAAAACAGATTGTTTAATACCTATCCTGAAACAGGGTAAAGACCCTAACAGCGCTGACTCATATCATCCTATTACTCTAAGTTCGTGTGTTGGTAAAATATTTGAACAGCTTCTAAAACAACGTTTGATATTTTACATTGAAAGTAATAGTCTACTACCTTACAATCAATTTGGCTTTCGATGTGGTCGTTCTGCTCGGGAAAGTCTTAGTCATTTATCTCTGGATATACACAGCGCTCTTGTCGAGCATAAAATGTTGGGATCTGTTTTCTTCGATATTGTTGGTGCTTTTAATAATGTAAATTTAAGTACATTGTCATCCATTCTCCTTTCACTAAATGTTCCTGAAAAAATAGTAAGTTGGATTTTTGAGTTTTTAAATGAACGTAAATTGTATGTAAAAGTCAATAATCAATTAATAGGACCTAGGTATTCTTATAGAGGAGTTTCTCAAGGAGGAATATTAAGTCCTCTATTATTTATTTTATATATTGCTAGATTAAATAATGTGCTGGGTAGTGATGTCTGTAATTTACAATTTGCTGATGATTTGGTTGTGTATTGTTCAGGAGAAAACCTTAACAGCATTGAAACAAAACTCAATGCTAGCTTGGAAAAATTGGGACATTATTTTGAAAGTCTCAGTTTGGAGGTCAGCTATGAGAAAAGTAAGGTTGTTGTCTTTTCCAAAAATGTTGTTGGTTCTCCTAGTATTAAAATTTATTACAATAATAGCCTTATGTTAGTGGATAGTTCCATAAAATTTTTAGGTGTTACTTTTCTCAGTAATTTTAAATGGAATGTGTATGTTGATTACTTAGCAAACAGAGCATTAAAAGCTTGCAATATTTTGAAATCTCTCGCTGGCACTTATTGGGGTGCTGATCCAGGGACATTACTGATTTTATATAAGTCCTTAGTAAGAAGTCACTTCGAATATGCATTTTTTTGCTACAGTGGTGTACAAAAACTAGTAGAAAAACTAGACAAAGTGCAAAATAGATGCTTACGTATTATTTTGGGAGCTATGTGTTCAACACCTATAGTGTCAATGCAAGTCGAATGTAGTTTGCCTCCATTGATAATTAGATTCAATTACCTCAGAACAAAATTCTTCATTAAGATTTCTTCTATCAGTGATCATCCTCTTCTATTGCAGTTAGAGAAGGCTATTAATGGGATCAATCCCCCTTTTCTAGTACAAGGTTTATCTGAAATTTTAAAAGATTGTTCTAATCAAAATTATTTTTCTAGCTCCATTTGGCCTTGTTATTTATATTCCTATGAATCAAAGTATTGTCCATTTAAAATAGTAATTAATGAATCTTAGAAGTTTAAAGAGGATGTTTACAGAATGCTTGAGGAATGGAATGGTTACAATCAATTGTACACAGATGGCTCAAAAAATGATAATGCTGTATCTATGGCTATTTATGACGTTCAGGCTCGAAGTGGGTTTGGAAATAGGTTGTCTTCAGTAGCAACTGTGTATACAGCAGAGGCTATGGCAATACTCAGTGCTTTAGAGTATATTGAGACTAGGCAAGAAAATAAATGGATCATTATCACTGATAGTATGAGTGTATTGAGAGCACTAGAAAATCCCAGTTGTAATGCAAAAACAAGTTACATAATTTATAATATCAGAGAAAAATACAATAATTTACATAAGTTCAAAGATATCGTCCTTTTCTGGACTCCTTCACATATCGGGGTAGTTGGAAATGAACAAGTTGATTACCTGGCTAAATTCATTGTTAATCATCATCAGGAATGTCCAATTTTGCATAAGCCCATTCCAAATTCAGATGCGTTGACTTATTTCAAATCAAAACTGGCACGTGAATTTCACAATTTCTGGCAGCATGTAGTTGAAACCAAAGGAAAGTGGCTAGCTGAAATTAAAACAAAGATTTCTCCTCCTTGGTTTACAGGAGGAAATATCTATCGGAACAGAATGTTTTATACAACGATTTGTCGTCTACGGCTAGGTCACTGTCGATTTAATGCACATCTGTTTAGAATTGGCATTCTGTCTTCCCCAAATTGTGATTATTGTAATTCTGCTATACAAACATTGGATCACATTGTATTTGATTGTCCTAATTTTGCTCTTCAAAGGATCATTTTAGTTGATCGCCTGCTAGGTATTTATGAAAATGCTGAAGATATCCCGCGCTCGCTTCAGCAACTTTTGACGAAAAAAGATTGTTTTTTACCAATTTACGATTTTATTGTATCAACTGTTGATGAAATTTGAATTTGACAACTACTACACTTTTGACATAAAATTATATGATATTGAGATATTGAGATAATACTAAATAAAACATGAAAGAAGACTCGGCTCCGGTCTAACAAAAGGTACTGAACTTGAATATATTAAAAGAAGACTTGGCTTACGCCTAACTATTGGTTATTGAAGACATTGATAAAAATAAGACTTGGTTTCGGCCTGACTATTGGATATCGAAGACATTGAATAAAGAAGACATGGTTTTGGCCTTGATTATATTATAGAAAGACAAGAAAGAAAAAAAAAGAAGAATTGGAAGAAAAAGAAAACTAAATCAGACTTGGCTGTATGGGCTCAGCTCCCTTTGCCTGTCCCAAAGAGGGACGAAAAGAACCAAAAAAAAAAAAAAATGTCTGTGGAAACTTTAAATTTGAATGTGGAACGCTAAACTTTGGAAATGGCGGCTGACGTCTGGGACCTATGCAGTTGAATTAATGTGGATTGTATTACATCCAACATCTTGTTTCTTGAATGCCAATTGTACGATTTATACAAAGACCGGATTGAAACATTGGTTTTTTTCATATATGTATACTAGCTTTTGCCCGCGGCTTCGCCCGCGTGGATATCGGAAATTAACGCAGGAGGACGTACTACCGCGGTAAGAATGTGTTAATCCAGGTTTAATAGGTAATAGCTGTTACCTGCGACTTCGTCCGCGTGGTATTTAACAAAAAGTTTTTCATTAAGGTTGAACTTTTAATCCTATTCACTAACTTGACAGTTCAATGCAAAATAATGATACCATTCTAAAACTAATAGTGTCGGGGTAGTGAACGATTTCGCATAAAGAATGAATGATAAAAATGTTTTAAATTAAATAAAACTTTAAAAAATCGTTTTTAGGTGTGGATTATAAGAATAATTAATAATTTTTAATAATAGTTATTTCCTTTTTTAATTTCTTCTGATAGAAACATAACTAAATATAAAAATCATGTCATTTTCAGTTCATTCAATTTCATTCATTCTTGCACCACCTCACTATCTTTTTTTTGTCAAAACCTGGTATCCCTCCAATTGTCAAGTTAGTGAATAGGATTAAAAGTCCAACTTTAGTTTTATTTTTTTTCGTGAGATCCTATTTTTTTTCTAAAATAAAAGTAGCCTAAGTTACTCCTTGTTACATCAGCTATCTGCCAGTGAAAGTCCCGTCAAAATCGGTCCAGCCATTTCAGAGATTAGCCGGAACAAACAGACAGACAGACAAAAAAATGTAAAAAATGTTGTTTTGGTATATGTACCGTTTATACATCCATATAAGTACACTTAGTAAAAAGTGGTTATCTTAATATTACAATCAGACACTCCAATTTTATTAATTTGTCTAGACTGACTAGATGTATAGATGACTCAATGTGTGGTCCTATCGCTAAAGCCAATCTTTTAAGGTTGTCTACCTTTGTATGAATTAAAGTCAGTAAGAGAGACAATACTGCAAACCTACATTAAAACAACGTCTATTAACTAGAAGTGATCGCAAGGGCTACTATCGAGCATAGCTTACCCTCATAGTTTGGATAAACTCTTAAGTATTGGTTTTTCCTTAAATAATTGCTCATTCAGTAGTAGCCCAGAGTCTGGAATTGCGTCCAAAGTTTAAATATAACTGGCGAAACGTAGGGGAACTACATCTCTGCCAACCCCTTCGAGAAGTACATTGCGATGTTGTGTTGAAAACGCACCTCTGTCGCCAGTTGAAATCACAATCTGCAACCCGATGTTCTTTCGGGGCGACAACTGAGCAGGAATTAGGGAAGTAGGTCAAAGACACAGAGTAGTGTAGGAATGGAGTGACAACGTTAGTGTAAACACGTTTCGCTGATTGTTCATTGGGCCATACAAAGCCTACTCATGAATTGTCGAAACAACATTGGCGGAAATTGTCGATTTCTGTCGATAAATTAATCATCTTAAGCCGTCACGACTTTACGAGCATAAATACGTAACACTTATACAAGACTAGCTTTTGCCAGCAGTTTCGCCTACGTGGACATCGGCAATTATCCCACGGGAACGTACTACTGGGGTAAAAAGTATCCTGTGTGTTATTCCAGATTATAAACGATGTGTGCTAAATTACATTTAGATTCGTTTGGCCGTTTGTCGTGATTGGATGCGAAACAAACAAACTTTTACATTTTTATAATTAATACGATAAAAATAATAAAATACGAAGAACATCATCGATTTTCTTCAAAAGAATTGATAGAAAATGTATGGTATTCCAGACATAGTATTTTCGAAACTGCGTATTTAAATTGTAACGCAACTACTTCAATTGTGTAGTACACAATAAAATGATAATTGAACGCCATTTCTTTAATTTCAGCCACATCCATTGCGTTACGCAATATGCAAATGCCATAATAGCCAAGTTTGGTAGGCGGGTTGGCGATCGAAGTATGATGTAAAATACATAGAGAACATTGCTTTTCATTCTCGAGTAAGTCCCTTAATCGCCTTTTACAACACCCACAGGAAGAAACGGGGTGGTGCTATTCTTTACGCCCGACACCACACGGAATCGTCTGTCACCACATGGAACTGACTGTACTCCACATAATATTTCATCTGTATTTATAAAAGAAAGTTGTGTTAGTTACACTATTTATAACTCAAGAACGGCCGAACCGATTTGACTGAAAATTGGTGAGGAGGTAGCTTAAAACCAGGAGACGGACAAAGGATACTTTTTTTATTCCGTTCGACTATAAAGAGGAAAGATTTGATTGTTTGTTTGTATTGAATAGGCTCCGGAAGTAGTTTCAGTAGGTTCAGACCAGTAGTGGTCCGAATTGAAAAATTCTTTTTGGGTTGGGTAGCCTATTTATTGAAAAAGGCTAAAGGTTATATAACATCACGCTACGATCAAAAGGAGCGGAGCAGCAACGAAAAGTTGACGAAAACTGGCAGGCAATTCGATGCAATGAGAAGGTTCAGGGAAACAAAACTTTGACGCGGACGAAGTCGCGGGCAGAAGCTAGTTAGTAATAAAAACATGATCATTATAAGCGACGTTAAAGTTTAGTCACTTTATGACTTATCAGTGACCTTAAAATTTCCCACTGTCGAACTTTTTAGTGAGTTGCGCGTTTGAATAGTAAGTTAAGTATTCTATCAGCTAATTAATCTGTGGTCCGTACTCCGAGGGTCCAGAGACAAACCCTTCAGTTTTATTGCAACGCGAGATGGACCATAAAAATGTAATGCCCTTATTCATAAAGTATAGAAGTTCTAGAAATAAAAATGTTGTGGTACAGTTGTCTTGTTTTATTGAAGAGAAAGTTTCATACTTTTAGAGACTTTCTGCTTTAAATACTTTCTATTTATCATATAATAAGCCTCTGCCCGCGCCTTCTTTTACGTGGAAGTCTTAAGATACACAATATACTAAAAAAACAACCACATTTTATAAAACTCTCTCGGCCCCCAAACACTTAATTTTTGCTCGGCTCGTAAGGGTTGAAGCGTTATTGTAAAAAGCCTACCTTCCGTAAAAAAAAAATCGAATTTTCAATTTTAGAATTCAAATCTAATTGGTATTTCCAAATATTAGGTAGCGCGCAAACTCTTCATCTTTGTTATACTGACTGACTGTAAATTTCCCGAAGAGTATAAATATGAATATTGTCGTTGGTGTCGTGGTCGTAAGCTCTACTGCTGAGCATGTGGTCAGGGATTCGATTCCCAGATCGGGCAAATTGGTATTGTTTTTCTGTCTGGAATTTCGTTGTTGGAACTGGAGGTGGAACTAGATTTGTGGCCGGTTGAACAATGGCCTCTCCCCCTATTATATGAGACTTAGCACAAATGGCGAAATATGGGTGTACTATACGTTTACCTCTGCCCAACCGTTAGGGGGAAAAAAGGCGTGATGTTATGTTATCTAAAACAAATAAAATTGTTTATCCAATAATCAGAGCTTAGAAATGAAACTCAAAAAATTTACTTATTTCAATTATAGTCTGTGCGAGATGTGAAAAAAATAAAAGTCGTTGACACTCGCCTTCCAATGTATTCAAATATTTCAAAAAGATACGAAAAAAATGTAAAGAAAGTGTCGCTAGCACGGTCAAAACGGTAATTTAAATACATTGGTAGGCAGGTGTCAACGACTTTTATTTTTTTCACATCTGGCATAGACTATAAACCAATATCTAACAGGCACGTTTGAATCGTTAAGAATTCGGTCACACAGAAAGATGGGCTTATTCCAAAGTGTAGATGGCCAAGAAACTCTATGGAAATGCTGTAATAAATACCTAAATTCTTTGAGAGGCTTCTGTCTCGATTGTCGAGCATTGTCTATGCATCTTTTAAAGTCCAGAATTTGTAACTAAATAGACTCTGCCACGCACCACCTGCAAAACAAAACATTTTAAAAATTCAAAACCACTTTCGAAACTTAACCGTCCCATCTTCTACGTTAAACGAAATCTTTTGTTATTGACAGGCAAGGTTATGCATAAATATGTGTCTGCAAGGCTGGCGTCTGCAGGGTTGCAGACAAAGTCGGGGGGCGCAAAACAGCGAGAGACTTGGCGGCTGCAAATCGACCATTGCACCGCGTAACTGCTTCGACAACCGCCGCGATAAGATGGCCATGAGTGTTGAATATTTAAGATAATGGAAAAGCGAGTATAAAAACAAATGTTTTTTACTGACTAACTGACTAGCGGTAGTAAGTTCAGCGTCCTTTATTTCCAAATCTGGTGTTTGGTTAGGAGATATATTTTTCAAAATTTTCCGTGAAAGCAATATATCGCAGTTTTACTGAAATTCGCGCACAAGTAACCGTGGCCTACTTGGAAAACCTTAAACCTGCACTCGTGCAAACGTGAGGACCTACTGGCAGCGTCAGTGAATGGTATTCATGTTTCTAAATTTTTGGCTAAACAAATTTAGAAAGCTGTTTACGTAAATTTCTTGTTATATTTGTCATCGAAACGCTAAGAAGACTGAAATTCGAAAAAAACCCGTTTTTATTAGTATTTTGGGACTTTCAGCAGTGCTGGCCAATGACTCGAGCCAAAAGTTTCCGGACCCGAGATCCCGAGACCCAAATCCTAGTTTGCAGGCTGGTGTTGAATTTTCTCATTTCTGTACACACAAATTAGAAACATAAAATGCTTATGTATTATAGCCTGTTAAGACAATTACTTAATTCCAATTGCTTCCTTTTGCTTGCTTTCAGGAACTCTATCCAGTTTTAGATGACTGAAATACATCACAAACTGGATAATAATAATCTTTCTTTATTCTTTAACTCTTACATAAATAGTGAGATTTCAGTATTGAGACAAATTTTCGACAAAAATCCCTCTAAAATAAAAGGAAAATCCCACGTAATCTCGAATTCATAGTCCCCGGTGGCGAGTAGTAGGTAGTTGTAACAAAAGCTATTACCTGGCCCGGCGCGAGTCGCGAACTTGTGTGGAACGGCGTCTTACCCGGGATTATCCCGCGCCGCGCTGTAGCATGCTCACACGAGTATACGAACAGTGGCTATTTTGTTGTACGTATTCGCTTAATGGCGGGTACGGAGATTTTTTTAGATGAGTAAAAGAAATTCAGGTTTTTGAAATAAAAACTTGTTGCCAATAACGAAATAATGAAAATTGTAATAAATTGGTACAGTAGAGGTTTAAAACCAGGTTCAAAATTTTTGGACTTATGGGGTAGGTAAATTAATCTACTTGTCACAATGAGCTCATATTAAAAGGACAATCAGTCCTCCTTGACTGAACTATCTCCTATAACCGTTAACTGAAACAGTTGACTGCGTAACATACTAACAGTGGGAACGGATTTTATTTTGACAATTCAACTACATTCATTGCGTTATTTACGTTATTGAGTAGACAAAGTTTTCGAACATAATGAAGCAATGGATTAGCAATTATCATCTGCCTGGCTTTTTCCCAACTATGTTGGGGTCGGCTTCCAATGGATATAGCAATAACCTTCAAAATTATTCAGATTTTGATGGATGGTATGTTACGCATTTATAGTGCAAGTTTTAACTATTCAAGCATATCGCCTGCACAGGTTTAACTTTTCATAGTTTTTACTAAGAGTACATAAGTAGGTTACTATAACTACGATCAGCATCATATGCGTAGCCCATTCCCAACTAATATGTTGGAGTCGACTTAGTCTGGTTAGGTTAGGTTAGGTTAGGTTAGGTTAGGTTAGGAACAGCAGCTGAATACCAGTGTTTAACATTGAGCGACTGCCTATCTGAAGAGCAGTGGTGGCCCAGTGGTAACGGCCGCGACTTACGAGTAGTAGGTCGTGAGTTCGAACCCAAGCAAGCGCTTTACTTTGTGTAATTTTTTTCATCGCCACTGCTCTCAAACGGTGAAGGAAAACATCGTGAGGAAACGGCATGTCTTAGAACGAAAAATTCGAAGACATCTGACATCTACCAACCCGCAGTGGGCCCGCGTGGTGGGTTATGGCCCGCTCCCTCTCACCGAGAGGAGGTCTGTGTCCCAGCAGTGGGAACATTATAGGCTGATGATGACTGCCTATCTGACCACCACAACCCGATTACTGGGTAAAACGATACCCGTTGATAAGACTGGTTGTCAGACTTTCGGGCTTCTGACGACCTGTAACGACTGTCTAAGATCCACGAACGACGTCCGATACCAGCGGCGTGGCATGTACTGGCCACCCATCCACGGACCAACCGCGGCAACTGTAGCTTAACCTGATCGATCGACCTGTCCGGCTGTTATTTTAACCACAAGCCCTAGAATACATATAACTATAACAAAGGTACCTAGAGTAACTGTATGACCTTTTTTTTGGATGGGAAATCATCAAATTACTTCTCCCACTCTGGGTGGAGCGGAAGGGCGTGTCAGACTTTTACTGACTAAAACCCACCTGTGTTCCTTTAGTTGCCCATATGCCAGGGCCACGGTATCTCTTTCGAACGAATCTCGCGACCCTGGTAGGAATTGTATAACCTAACCACGAATTTATTTGAACTGTTGCAGCATAAATTGAACTAAGGTTTAAAACCTTAAAACCTTTAAAAACATGAGTTATTTAAACCGGCAAGAACGATAGTTTGTAGGTAATATTATATCCATACCTAATCAATATTCGATAAAAGCAATAATGAAGTTAATAAATGAATATAAACGACTTATTTTGTCTAAAACATACGCAGATAAATGCTTAAAACATCTTAATTTGTTAATATTTTACATAAATAAGCGATAGACTTCAATATAGGCATTTATTTATAAAATTGTAAAGGTTTATTTTTAGGGTTCTGTACCCAAAATATGCTAACAGAACCCAATTGCTAAGGCTCCGTTGTCCGACCGTCTGTCAAAGGGCGGTAACTTTTGATCCGTAATAGGTAGACACTTCAATCTTCTCGTTTCTTCCCGTGGGTGTCGAAGGAGGCGACTAAGGGACTTACCAGAGAATTGGCAGCAGCGTATCACCATACTGCGATCGCCAACCCGCCTGCCAAGCGTGGTGATTATGGCAAACCCCCCTTTTAGGGGAAGTCCAGGTCCAGCAGTGGACGTCTTTCGGTTGGAATGATGATCCTGATAAGGGTATCTCATCAACTTCGTCTTGAAATGTTTACTGAGTGTGTAGTAATAAAATTGAATCAAATGAAACGTTTTAACTTCATTTTATTTCTATTTTTTGTTGTAATAGCGGTCTTCATCATCAGCAACCTATAATGTTCCCACTGCTGGGACACAGGCCTCCTCTCAGTGAGAGAGAGTGGGCCGTAATCCACCACACGGGCCCAGTGCGGGTTGGTAGATGTCACATGTCTTCGAATTTTCTGTTCTAAGACATGCTGGTTTCCTCACGATGTTTTCCTTCACCATTTTGAGAGCAGGTGGTGATGAAATAATTTATACAAAGGAAAGCGCCTGCCTGGGTTCGAACAGTATACAGTGCGGTTTTCGTATACATAAAACTTTAAAAAAATATGTAGCGTTAAAATATTATACGTAGGTACGGAACCATTCGTTCGCGAGTCCAAATTGCACTTGACCGTTATTTTATATTTATTTAAACACGTTAAAGGTGACAAATCATTAAAAGGTATTACGTAAATAATATTGAATTTAAAAATGATTTTTGAACTTAGCATAAAACAATACTTGGCTTTAGCGAAATCCGTAATGATCGATGTATATGCGGAGGACAACGTAAGTGTGCAATTATCGGAGTCACTCGATATAATTAATGATAATGATAAATTATATTTATTTGAGGACGTCGTGGCTAAATAATAACAGCCGCGCGGGTTGATCTTCAAGGCTAAGCAATGTTTGCCGTGGTCGGTTCGTGGATGGGTGACTCTCCGTGCCATAGAAAGCACATCCGTCCAGGGCCTGGCTGTCATTTGTAGGTCTTTGACAGACGTTACAGGTAGTTAGAATTCCAAAATACTGACAACAAGTATTACAAGGGTTTAACGTATTACCCAGTAACTGAGTTATAGAGGTTAGATAACTAGTCGCGCTTTGTAAAATAATGAATATCAGATTCAGTTGCACCTGGTTAGACTGGAACCCGTCGGTGTATCGACATTTTAAAATAAGGTGAAAAAGTTATAGGCGACTCGAACGAAATTAATTTATTTGTGGGCGAATAAGCAAACTTCATAATTTCAGCCGAAAAACGTCCACTGCTGGACATAAGCCTCCCTCAATTTGGCGGGATTGCCATAATCGCCACGCTTAGCAGGCGGATTAGCGATCGCAGTATGGTGATAAAATGCATAGAGAACGCTGCTGCCCATTCTCTACTAAGTCCCCTAGTCGTATTTTACAACACCCACGGGAAGAAATGGGTTGATGCTATTTTTTGCGCCCGATACCACACGAATTGGTTAACAAACCAACATACTTCGCAAAGGCTTAGCTATTTTTTTTTGTTTGACACAATCCTTAGTATCTGTCAATTTTAATCAATAGGATGCAGATAGTACTATTGAGTTCACAATCAATTCTAAAACGCAATACAATAAATTCGAACATCATATATGTACCTGGTTGTTTAGTATCTATCTATTAGTTACTGCTGCATTTAAAGGTTAGATACAAATAACTTGCAATTATTTTACTTAAAGGGAGACAATCTCAAAATAATGAGCATTATTTCAACATGACCTTATGGAAAATGCTAGCCTAGCCTTGCCTATGTTCTAAACGTAATAACATCAATACACTGGGTTATTGCCTTGAACTATATTAACAAGTTTTCCGCGTAGAGAACCACTTTCGTATTTAAAGCCTCCTTGAATAGAATGATATACATATTATTCTTTATTTTATATAAAACAGATTGTAGTACAAAATGTGTGATTGTTGTTATCAAGTGAGATATACATAAAACAATACATACATATCACATAAATAAAATTAAAGTGTCTCTTTGTAATGTCAAAATAATAGCTTTTTACCAAATGCACATAAAAGGTTAAAGGGTACATACTTATACAACGTGTAACATAATTAACGCAAGAACAAAAATTTAACTTACTAACCTTATTATTAGAGCAAATGCAAAGAGCTAATAAAGTAAGTGTCAAGGGAAACTTTCTCTTCTGCCTGGAAAAGTCATAATTTGATTTAAAATGAATATTCATTTACATAATAATTAAATTACACTATATGACGCCTGTAGTTCTCGAAGGCTTAGACAGAGGTGTGCCGATAGTACACGCACATTATGCCAGATATGTTTAAGTCCCAAGTAATAAGGAGGAAGCAGCCTGCTACTGAGAGGTTCTTATAGGAAAAGTCCAATATCACTTTGCCCGAGATGAGAATCGAAACCAGGACCTAATGATCAGCTTCTCATAGTACCTCTTGGGACTACTAGACCAACAAAACAAAGCACTTCATTATCATCATTTTAGCGGAAAGACTGGATGTCTTCTCTGCTGGACATACGCCTCCCCCAATTTAGGGGGCTTTCCCATAATCGCCACGCTTAGCAGGCGGGTTAGTAATCTCAGTATGATGGATAAATGCATAGAGAATGCTGCTGTTTACTATCTATTAAGCCCCTTAGTCACCTCTTACGACACCCACGAGAAGAAATAGGATGGTGCTATTCTTTACGTCCGGCACCACATAGAACGAAGAAGCAGTTAATAAAATTCAATTAATTTCTGATTTATAAAATGACATAGTTTTAAACCGTTTTCTTTTTTCATCATAAATATCGCCGAAAATATCGTTTGTAATTTCACCCGCTCAGTGTTGAGAATAACCACCGTTTGCTGGATTAATGTCGCAAAAGATTACAGCGGTCGCACGCATGATTTATACAATTTAACAAGCCCGGCGCGGATTACCGAATTTACCGGTGTAGGTAATGGACGGCCACTCATTTACTACGGTGGCAATACGCGGATTGGCCGGTTAAAGTTAAAGTGGGGAATATTGTTCATGAATGATAGGTGAATATGTCATTGTGTTTGTTGGGAATGGTAAATGGTGGCTATAATGCTCTGTGGTTTTGTGTTTAGGTGTTCTGATCTACAGATTTCTAAAGTGATTTAAACGTTTAAACGTTAGACGAGTGTGATCAAACAAAGCGAGTAAATGTGTACCTAAGTAATAGACGATCGAGATCGTGTTTTTGTTTTTGATCATAAAAACACAACATATCGAACGAAAATAACAGTATGTACATAAATGACCGAATGTAAAGAATGGTAGGCCATTGATCCCTGCTGTCATTCTTGGAACGTTGACAGTCGTTTTAGGTCGTCAGAATGCCGAAAGTCTGACAACAAGTTACATTATAAAGGGGCCATCCATAAATTACGTCACACGTTAAGGGGTAGGGAGGGGGTCAACGAAGTGTGACATTGTGTGACAAGGGGGTGGGAGGGGTCCTAAATTTCGTGACGTCACATTTCAAAATCAATTTTAATCTAAGTGTTAAGTAAAACACATATTCGTATGATAGCTATTGCCCCAGTATCGAGGCATACTTGTTTAAGCGATCATGTGGCATTTGTGGTCTATATTTTGCATCATAAAGACCACTAATCAACACAAGCAAATACATAAGAAACAACAACTTTTGCCGATCGTGAAGATTCGTCCTCAAAGAATTTCTGCTAGACGTGCCAGAGAAATTCTTGGTTTGGATGATGACGATGGTGTTGTATGAGAAAGATGTGGACACAACGAATATTCCTGACATTAACAACCCAAACGAGAACGAAGTGCTATGCCATGCATATGCCTACCTATATGGACTCAAGATGATTAAGTTTGATCTTTAATTAATATAATTAATCGTTTTTTGTGTTGTTAACTACTTGCAGTGTTTGATTTGATGTTCATTTTATTAAAAAAAAAACATTTAAATTTCGGAATTGCTGTTATAATTCAATAATTATTTCTAGATGTACAATTATAATATTCGTGACGTCACACTAGGGAGGGGGGGTCTCACAAATGTGACCATCTGTGACAAGGACGGGGGAGGGGGTCAAAAATCACGAAAATCGTGTGACGTAATTTATGGATGCCCCCAAAGCATCCTATTATCTACTCAAAGAAGAGTTGTGAAGGTCAGATTAGCAGTTCCTTTATGTAAAATGCTGGTATTCAGCAGCATTCGGTTAGACTGTATGCTGACCCCACGATAATTGAGAAAAGGCTACGCAGAGTGAGATTGAACGACAATAGTTCCAGTCAACAATCTAGCAAATCTGGTAACATGCTTACACCAGGCGAACCTATGCTAAAACTATTGTATTTATTTAGCCCGTAATGTCCCATTGCTGTCCCTTTTCTGCATATATTTGTTCACTACCCTTTTTTTTGTATTTGGGAAATCATCGAATGACGTCTCCTGCACTGGGCGGATCGGGAGGGCGTCAGACTTTTACTGACTAAAACCCAGCGTTGTCCAGGGCCACGGTAACTACTACTACCCTAACGGGCTATTCCTTTCGATGGAAGCTAGGACTAGAAGATGATGACGTTAAAACTAGAGGATAATTATTTGACTAACTCGTTGCTCATTCTCAAGCTCATTCTCAGACCCCAACGAGGGTCTCGTGGGGGTCTGAGAATGAGCTCATGTGTTCAAGTCCTATGTCAGGCAAAGTGTTATTGAGATCTCCATGTAGAATTTTTCAGTAGCAGCCCGGAGTTTGGCATTGTGAATTGGTTAATGGCTAAAGGCTCGTCCCCTGTGTGGGAAATAAAAATAGCTGGAGAAATGTAGGTGTACTATAGGCACAACTCTGCTTAACCCCTTAGGAAATACAGGCATGTCGTAATGTTATAGGAAAGAATGATAAAAGCAGAAGATACACTATCAAAATAATAAAAGATAAACTGTGTTGCCTATCCAGGCATCTGGTAGCAACATTGAGACATAATAGTGTTGCACACAATACCGAGATATCTGCCGGTGACACAATGACCTGAGGCTGAAGGCATCCATTTGACGTCGACACAATCGGACAATGGCCGACTTATGCTGGAATCAAACCGAGTTCTGCATGCCTATGGGATTTGTAAGTGTAGGATGGTTTTCGATGATAGTACATTGGGATTACGAGTATGTGGTAGCTTTTGAAATAACTTACAAAGAAATATTTTTGTTCAGAACTATGTGTGGGTCGGCAAACAGTCTAACCGGATGCACCTAAATACCAGTATTTTACATGAAGTGACTGTCTATCTGAACGACACAACCCAGTTAATGGGTAATTTAACGATACCGTTGGTATGACTGGTTGTCAGCCTTTGACTTTGGTTTGAACATAGGCTTCCTCTTGGCGAGGACTCTCACTGTGGGCCATAATCCACCGCCGCGGCCCGCATTGGTTGATGGCAGTGCGAGTTGGTTGTATATCACATGGCTTCCATTTTTTTGTTTTAGGTATGCTGGTTTTCTCACTAAGTTTTGTCTTACCGTTTTGAGAGGAGTGACCCTCATTCCAGTTTTATTTTAGTTATCTACGACAGTCGACTTTGCTTCTCTACAGGAAAGCGTTTTCTTTAGGATACCTCTGACCCTGTTTATTCTCTTAGCGAACGATTTTCCATTTCTGTATGCGATAAATGTAGAGTCATGCGTATGTATTTTCAAAAACGTCACTTCACTTTTTAATTGGACTCAATTTCTGAAAAAAAGAAAACACATTAAAAACGACATGGCTGCGATGAAATTGCGAATAAAATTGTCTTTCTTTTTAAGTTCGAGAATTGGTATTCTGATTGTATTCTGTCAACTTCATTAGAACATGGTGGATCCTCCGACCAAACGGGTGTTATGGCTGCTGGGAAACTGCCAGTCCTTTGATGTCAGGACTGGGCAACTACCCACCAACTTCGACTTCGTATATTATCCTACTTGCGCGGTAAACTCTGCTTGCGCGATTCAGGATTTTGTGTGACGTCAGCAATACGTAGTTCACAAGTGGCGATGTAGATGCCGCTGTACTTTATTCAACTGGTCCTCGAGGGAAACTGGTATGCATACAAAGCCTAGGGATCATCATCATTTCAGCCGAAAGACGTCCACTGCTGGACATAAGACTCCCCAATTTGCGCGTGGGGGGGGGGGGGGGGGGTTGCCATAATCACCATGCTTGGCAAGCGGGTTGGCGATCGCAGTTAGGTGGTAAAATACATAGAGAACGCTGCCCATTCTCTAATAAGTCCCTGAGTTGCCTTTTACGACACCCACGGGAAGAAATGGGGTGATGCTATTCTTTGCGTCTGGTGCTACACAGAACATGGGGATCATAGGGTCTACCTATTTCTCTCAAGTAAAACTGTAAGTGTCACAATTAGGTGAAGGAACCCATTCAAATCGTGGTGTTAGTCGTGTAAGGTTAAAGATCACGATTGTGCATAAGTAATGCAACAGGTTTCTACGAGAACATATAGTGAAATTCCAGACAATAAGGAAAGCTGTGATATCTGCCTTACTACTTACTATGAGAGTCAATAAAGTTAAATCAATATTGTAAAGAATAGTTAGAGCTCCTTCCTACTGTTTCGAGCAGTTTAAATGCTTAAGATACTAACAGTAGGAACGCTTTTATATTGATATAGTTCAACAACATTCATTACGTTATTTATGTTGCTGAGTTGACGAATTTTTCGAACTGAAGAAGCCTTGTGTGCAGGACGCCCATAGAACGCTTATGTAATAAGATCGCTTATCTAGTAATAAGTATATTATGTATGATCAATGTAAATAATAGCACCTATAAGTTAGTTTAAATATAGTTTGATTCTATTCAATTTAGGAACTAAGAAACTTTGTGATCGCGATATATTCCGGAGTCAGGTTTGCTCAGATCACAACATGTTGAAACCTGTCCAAACCTTGAGACGCCCTTGCCTGCCTCTGATTGGTGGACTCGGAGTAGATCGCAAAAACTTAAATATCAATTAGTTATGTTATTGGGTAAACCGAAATTTGATAAATCGGCGCAACCGGCGCAACTTGCACCTATGTGTATAAAGTATAAATATAGGGTAAGTTAAATTTTCCACGCCATGGGCGACTGATTAAGAAATAAATACGTCTTCAAGTTTTAAAAGTGAGTTTTAATAAGTGAACCAAATAGTAGTTCCTCCAATTCAGCAAACAAATAAATGTGAGGCCTATAAACCCCGCCCTCCAAGAGGAGATCCTGCGGGCCAGAGGACTGGCCCGCAAGGAGTCGCTGGAGACTCTGAACAGGGACCCATGGGGACGGCCCTACAAGGCCGTCCGGGAGAAACTCCGCCCATGGGCTCCTCCGCTGACTCAGAGTCTCCGGCCCCAACTCGTGGAGGGCGTGGTGAGCGCTCTGTTCCCTTCGCGAGGGGAACATAGTCCCCCACCCATGGCTCCGCCTCCTGCGGTGCCCGACGCTGCGGACCACACCACCGAGGACGACGACAACGCTCCAGAGGTGACCGGGGTAGAGTTGAGAGTGGCGGTACGCCGGCTAAATGCCAAAAATACCGCCCCAGGACCCGATGGCTTGCCTGGCAAAGCCTGGGTCCTGGCCTTAGAGGCTCTCGGGCCTCGACTCAGGGGGCTCTTAAGCGCATGTTTGGAGAGGGGCCAGTTCCCACTTCGTTGGAAGACGGGGAAACTGGTCCTCATTAAGAAGCCTGGGCGCCCAGCGGACTCTCCGTCCGCTTACCGGCCCATCGTGCTGCTCGACGAGGTGGGCAAGCTCTTTGAAAGAGTAATTGCAGACCGCCTCGTTGGGTGGCTGGTGCGGGAGGGGCCGGATTTGGCGGACAGCCAGTTCGGTTTCCGCAAGGGGCGCTCTACGGTGGACGCCATCATGCGCGTGCGAGCCCTCACGACGGGGGATGCAGTGGCCCGGGGTGGGGTCGTCTTGGCGGTGTCTCTAGACATCGCCAATGCCTTTAATACCCTGCCCTGGAGTTGCATTAGGGAGGCACTCCGGTATCACCGGATGCCGACCTACCTCTGTCGCGTGGTCGAGGCTTACTTGACGGATAGAGCCGTCATCTACCCCGGTCGCCAGGGAGACTGGAACCGGCGAGAGATGTCGTGCGGTGTCCCACAGGGATCGGTCTTGGGGCCGCATCTGTGGGACATCGGTTACGACTGGGTGCTGCGCGCCGACCTCCCTAGCGGCGTCAGCGTAGTTTGCTACGCTGACGACACGCTGATCCTTGCGCACGGGAGGTCGTTCGAGGCGGCGGCCGAATTAATGACACGCGGGGTTGCGACAATCGTCGATAGGATCCGGCAATTGGGACTCGAGGTGGCTTTGCACAAGTCCGAGGCCATGGGTTTTCATGGTCCTCGGAACGCGCCACCTGCGGGTACCCAACTTACGGTAGGAGGGGTTCACATCGGCGTCGAGTCGACGATGAAGTACTTGGGACTTGTCCTCGACAGCCGGTGGAACTTCGTCGAACATTTCCGACGTTTGGCTCCCAGACTGGAGCGGGCTGGGGCTGCATTAAAGCGGCTCCTGCCCAATCTGGGGGGTCCAAACGCCTCCTGCCGGAGGCTCTACACGGGGATCGTGCGGTCCATGGCCCTCTACGGGGCACCGGTGTGGGCGCCCTCACTGAGGCTGCGCCCAGCGCGCCGGTTGTTTGCGGCCCAGAGGGTCATGGCCATCCGGTTAATCCGGGGATACCGCACGGTCTCGTGCGAGGCGGCGAGCCTCCTAGCCGGAGTGCCGCCATGGGATCTGGAGGCAAAGGTCCTCGCGCACATGTGGGAGTGGCGCGAGGAGGCGAAACGCCGGGGCGAAACTCCGCTGCCGCGACAAATCGCGGCACGGCGGACAGAGCTCCGGTGTGATCTCATGGCGACATGGCGGGTACGATTGTCGCAACCCAGTGCTGGGCACGCCACAATTGCGGCGGTAAGTCCCCTCTTTGAGGAGTGGATAGAGAGGCGTCACGGCGTCCTCACCTTCCGCCTGACGCAGGTTCTCACCGGGCATGGGTGCTTCGGTGGGTTCCTGTTCAGGATAAAGCGGGAGGATACGTCCGGGTGTTTCCATTGCGAGGATCGTCTGGAGGACACGGTGGAGCATACGGTGGAGGTGTGCCCTGCCTGGGCGGAGCACCGCCGCGTCCTCGTAGAGGCGATCGGCGGCGGCGACCTCTCGCGTCCGGCCCTGGTGCGAGCCATGGTACGGAGCGAGAGGGAATGGGAAGCCGTCACCTCCTTCTGCGAAGCAGTAATGCTCGCGAAGGAGGAGGCGGGGCGCGTGAGGGAGTGGCAGTCTCTGCGCCCTCACATCCCTAGCCGCCGCAGGAGGAGACGCCCCGGGCGTCGGGAGTCAATAGCGGACTCCCGGCCACCGTAGGCGCGAGCTTGCGGGTGGCGAGCAATGGGTAGCTCGCCGCCCGGTAAGGACCAAGCTCGGGTCGACGGCGCGCAGTGTTCCACGCGCGCCTCAAAGAGATGTCAGCAGCAGTGTAGGGGTCTACTAGGACCGATGCCTGCCGGGGTCGCGTGATTGTTCGAAGGAGATACCGTGACCCTGGCAAATGGGCAACTGATGGAACACGGGTGGGTTTTAGTCAGTAAAAGTCTGACACGCCCTCCCGCTCCGCCCAGAGCGGGAGAAGTCATTTGATGATTTCCCATCCTGAAAAAAAAAAAAAAAAAAAAAAAAAGGCCTATAAACCTCACACCATGGTTGATAGTGTTACGGCAGTTGCAGCCAAGGATCTCTATCATATCATACTCATCATCAATGGCAGCCTTGTTGCAGTCACTGCTGAGTATCGGCCTCTTTTGTACCATGTTTTCATGGTCTATGCCAGTTCAGGTTCTCCTCGTGATCTAAGGACGACTATCTGGAATAAGTCGACGTCACATGACGTAATATGGGGGCGTAATTTATTGCGTACTGGATTTTGAACCTTCGGCAATGAGACTAACAACATAGTGTAGCGCGAGTGAGTCTCAGATCGTCGACATAACACGGTAATTGATTTTATTTTCACTACTTACTCTCTGCGCTAAGCAGTTCGTTGAAGATCAAATGTGATAAAAATCCCGCCGATTTTATTATGCCCGTGCGAAAAGGGTCTTTTTTGTTTTTTTTTTTTTGGGTGGGAATTCGTCAAATGACGTCTCCCGCTCTTGGGCGGAGTGAGAGGGCGTGGCAGACTTTTACTGACTAAAACCCACCCGTGTTCCTTCAGTTACCCATGTGCCAGGGCCACGGTATTTCTTTCGAACAAATCTCGCGACCCTAGCAGGTTGGAGTGAGACATTTTATTATATAATATGTGATTGTGAGTTAAGTAGACGTCGTAAAAATATCGCGGGCGCGATTTTTTCGCACATCTCCAGTTTCAGATGACCTCGCATTGTACAGGCTTTATTATAAGTACTTATCTCGCGACTAAAATAATTTCAACATAAACAAATAGCTCCATAATTCGTGCTTATACGTAAATCAAAGACTCATTACTATACATAGATTCAGACTAATAAATTTTAAGACTTAACTAGGCACAAATATTTTATACATCTATTAACAAATATTAATAAACGTAAACGGCAAACGGACACATCAATTTGCAATAGTTTCTAAATTGTTTCTTGTAAGTAAATAACTATTTATTTACTACTAGTGATCGCCCATTGGTCGAAATTCGACCGTACTTCATTTGAACAGAAATACATTATTAAATGAAAAAAACATATAAGTATAATAAAAAATATTAAAAAAAAAATGGCTATATTTGATATTCAGTAACACTATAGACAAATAATATTAAAAACAAATATTCTCGATATGATCATAGATTTTAAAAATGAAATAGGTTGTACCTATATATCTATAAAATCAATTTATTACCTATGGTTATACTTGACATTCAGTAATAGTTAGGGAGCTGGGGAGCAAAATTTCGATATGATCAGCACACAAGGCAGACGTTATTAATAGTGATAATTATACCCTAAGAAACATCAAGGACCTCGGACCTCGTCTACCACCATGGTGGTGATGCGTTGTAAATTTACAGCGTTTCAAAAATGTTAAAAAAAAGGTGTGCTATATTATGCGCACACGTCTGCCTCTGGGGTTGATGATCACAGTCATCCTGGAAACACAAGGAATCGAAAAGGCAGACATCCAGGGCTCTGATTTTTGTAGATTCATTTTTACATTTATTTTTATGATAAGAAAAACTCTATATGAAGTGCACATTTGGCAGATTTGAATTGTTCGATTAAAAACAATGAGAAAACCACGGAAAAATAGTCTGCCAACATGTTGCCTCTGCATTGTCTATTGACAGTGCTCCAAAAATGTAAAAAAAGGTGTGCTATATTATGCGCACACGTCTACCTCTTGGACTGATGTTTGAATTCCTTATGAAAACCTAGAAAATCGATGAGGCAGACGTTCAGGCCTCTGATATTCCAAAGGCAGACCATTTATTTTTTTTTTTCAACCCGACGCTCGCGCCAAACCAAGCAGGTATAAAATATCCCCATAGTTCCTTTCGTGGTGTCTCTCTTTTATTTGGGAATATGAGTGAGAACGGTATAACTCAATTCCGACCTTTTCCGTATTGTGAAACTAAATGTATAGAGCGTATATCTATATACAGCCTCCCCTTTTATTTTGCACGCATTTCCTCTCAAAATCTACGTATTTTACACAAATAAAACGTGATTTAAAAAAGTTAAAGATTAATCCTATCCAGATCCTAATCCTATTCAGATTACAATCAATAAGCAATTTGAAAAAAAAAACTTTCTAATTAAAGTTTCAAGCGCATTTCCTTTCTGGTTGGCATTGAGAAAAAAAATGATTGCATAGATTTCAGCTCCAGAAGTTTAATCGTTACCGTGAGTTTAGAGGATAATATTAAACAAAATTATAAGAATAAAACTATAAATAATAACAATAATCCCATGCAATACCCGCTGTCCCTTGATTCCGTGAATTTCAAAGAGTTATACAGCTGAAAATCAGTGAGCAAAGAGTCATAGTGAATCGAATGGGCGCAATGAGAACCGCGTGCAAATAACTTAGTAGAGCTTTTTTTTAACATTTTTGCAACTCCGTCCCATAATAATGCAGAGTCCTGAATGTCTGCCTCTTCGATTTTCTTTGTTTCCAAGATGATTGTGACCATGATCTCTAGAGGCATACATGTGCAAATGATTTAATACCCCGATTTTTTAAGCAACTTCAATCCGCTGTAACGCGAAAACGCAGCGACATAGGACCTTAATTGATTGGACCAAATCGATTCGTAATGATTTAAACTGCAATCCACCTCGACGTGAAACGTGTGCAAATCATATACCGAAATGCTCGCCAGCTCCCTAAATGTAAGACTATAGACACAAAATAACGACAGATATTCTCAATTGGACCATAAACAAAAGAATATCTACGCATGTGTGTATTAAATACACGGTAATGAATAGTGGTGTGTGTAACGTGTTATTTATTGAAAATAATATATTTTTACGCATAATTTTAAAAAAATATTAGCATTCGTCACTTCTTCTCTGTATAAACTATAAGTGTGCGAAATTTCATACTCCTCCGTTCGCCCAGTTTTCGTAAAAAGGGATCCAAAGTTTTCGCTTCACGTATTAATATATAGATAACTATCTGTTTCATGAAAATTAAATACCTTTTGAATATTGTAAACGTGAATGATGGGATGTGGCTCATGGCTAGCACAAGTCGATCATCATGGACCAACGCCTGCTAAGGTCGACCCCTGAATCGGTGACCAACCATGACATACCGAGACGGCGAGACCCCTCTGTTCGAAGGTGGTTGGTCCCGGCTGTCATTTGTAGATCTTTGACAGTCGTTACAGGTAGTCAGAAGACCGAAATTCTGACCGACAACCAAATTATCAAGAGATTTACTAGAAGTGACTTGAAGTAAGTCTGATAATGGTACAGCCAGTGACCTGTATAACCTGACCCCTCTTCTTCACTTCTTTTGTCAGGTAAGCGGCAGCCCCAATTAGCAATGTCAAAGGTTTTTTTTTTGTATCAATAAAGATTTTTATTATTATTATTATAATTGCGTAACACACTTTCTTGCACAATCCGAAGTATTTTGAGTGAAATTCCTAAACCATTGCTTCATATTATGTTCAAAATATTCGTCTGCTCGAAGACGTAAATAATGCAATTAAAGTTGTCGAATTGCCAAATAGAAAGGTATTACCCCGCTGGTTACAATAAAGTAGGTATGTTTTTTATCTGTGTAGATGTAGTAATTTCTTTAAGAGGCTGTAGGTATACGAAATTGATGATGATTTACTATTTAATTTACAGTTTCAATACTGTATTCCTATAAGTTTTAATTCACAACATGAAAGATCATTTCCATTGTGATCTAATGAATGAGCTACTTTTATACAGCTTCTTAAGCTGTAAGTAAAACCGCGAGCTACAGCTAGCAACTTTTACATTTGACGGGTAGTTCTCGACAGTCAATAACCAGTATTAACTAGTTAAAACTAATAAGTATAAATCGAGTACCAATTGAGGTTGGGGTCCTATTATGCTGTCAATTCGTCTGCAGCGACAATTTCTTAATGAGAAGTTAATTCCGAAGATAGAGGAATCTGGCTACGGTTGCCCTTTTCGAATGATTGCTCGCTAAGGTATGGTCGGAAAATTATCGAGTGGATTGCAAAATAAGGTATGTATATACCCATTACAATTTAAAATTAATAATGCTGGAATTGTTTAATAGTTTGTCACAGAGAGGCAAAAAGATGACGAAGACTTATAGAAATATGGTTTCATAATCAGTCTATATTGTTCCTACTGATGGGACACAGGCCTCCTCTTGGTGAGTGGGAGTGGGCCGTAATTTACCACGCGGGCCCAGTGCGAGTTGGTAGATGTCACATGTCTTCGAATTTTTGGTTCTAGGACATGTCGGTTTCCTTACGATGTTTTCCTTCACCGATCTGAGAGCAGTAATGATGAAATTATTTACACAAAGTAAAGCGGCTTGTCCTTTCCAAAATCATTGGATAAAGACAACCACAGTCATCAGTTAGTTATAGGTACTAACAATACTAATATAATGTTTATGTCAAATTTTTGTTACTAACACACTAACTTTTATGATTTTTATCTATTATGTACTTTAATGGAGATTTGACTGAAATAAACTAGGCAGAGCCTGTACTAGTAACCAGCCAACTGATAAATGTTTATATATATAATTCTACTGTACGTGAGTATGTCACTGAACTCCTCCTAAAGGGGCATCCATAAATTACGTCACACGAATTTCATGATTTTTGACCCTCTCCCTCGTCCTTGTCACAGCTGGTCACATTTGTGAGACCCCCCTCCCTAGTGTGACGTCACGAATATTATAACTTTGCATCTAGAAATAATTATTGAATTAAAACAGCAATTCCGAAATTTAAACAAACACTACAAGAAATTAACAAAACAAAAAACGATTAATATTATTAATTAAAGATCAAACTTAATCATCTTGAGTCCCTATAGGTATAGCAGCATGGCATATGCATGGCATAGCAGCCACATCGTTCTGGTTTGGGTTCTTAATGTCAGGAATATTCGTTGTGTCCACATCTTTCTCATCGAACCATACAGCATCATCGTCATCATCCAAACAAAGAATTTCTCTGGCACGTCTAGCAGAAATTCTTTGAGGACGAATCTTCACGATGGGCAAAACTTGTTGTTTTTTATGTATTTGCTTGTGTTGATTATCGGCCCACATACAGGTATTTGCACGAGTTAGGCGGCCAAAAGTCCCACTATCAAAATAACAATAACATTAATAAAAACCAGTTCCAGGAAAAGAGTATGAACCTGGGCACAGTATAACCTATGCATTATTTACTCGCTAGCGTGGGCCCCTCACCTGTAGTGTTAGTCGGAATTTGACCGTTTCATCTAGAGTACAATGTGATCTTGGCGCTTTTCTAAACATTAAACTTTTAAAGTGGTTTTTTAATGGTATCAAGTTCTTTTTACGAATTGAAAGTGATGGATACAAATTGACAAGGTAAGTGACTTCTAAACTGCATAAATAAAATTATAATCAACTGTCAAACTATTTTTTTTCTAATTTAAAGATCTCATTTTCATACCATGATTTCCTTCAATATTTTTCTTTTCTAGTGTTTTTGTTTATGTATCGGGGTAGATCGGGCTATAATTTTAATTACAGATTATTATACGTTCCTTTTACTTGTAAATGCTATAAAAATCATTTCCGGAAACGTCCGGATAGATACTGTTTTGAGGGATTAAAGATATTCAGCGAAATTTCGTCTAAAAATGGAAATATTTGTAAGCGACTTTTAACGTAGTGTATGTTTGTTTTAGGTTCAGAAGGTACATCAGAAGTAATGATTATAACCCAAAAGTACTAGTTTGACCTCATGATGAAAGAAAATTTGCCTAATTTAGATGCCAGATTAAACTATTTAAAAGAGAAACTTTTGTCATGTGAAGGTTACAATGAAGACCAACTTGTTCATTTGAAACGTGGTTTTGCCCATTTTAAATCAGAAATTAAATAAAGGTGGACCAAAGCTGATGAAATAAAATAACTGGTATCAGTCATGAGATAATTTATAGACTAAAAACCATATCAGAAGCAATTTCAAGCGAGTTTAAAATTGATCCCGTGAAATATGAAAGATATGCTTCAGAGACTGTTCGTATTTATGTGAACCTATGTATATGATTGGCATCCTATAACGCCAACAATGCACAAGATTTTAGTCCACGCGCAGTGATATTTGAAAAAGTGTTATTACCAATCGGACAGCTTTCCGAAGAAGCAGCTGAAGCTCGCAACAATTATTTTATGTGTTACCGTCAAGATTTTGCGCGGAAATTTTCCAGGCAAAATTGTAATCAGGATATTTTTAACCGCCTTTTGCTCATTTCAGATCCTCTGCTTAGTAGCACGCGAACTATAATAAAAAGAAAACATTTTTGCCTGAAACCTTGGCCATGCTTGTGTCTCCGGAATCCAACATATCAGAAAATTCGTCAGAGCGAAGAAGAAAATCAAGAAACTTAAATAGTGATCGAAATATTATTATTTTTTAAATTTGTAATTTATTTTTAGAATTTTTTTTTTTGGAAAGATTGAGTTTTTATTTTGTAAAATACGTTATTTTGTTTATTTACCTTGTTTAGATACCAATTCAGCAATAAAATAATTTTGGCCGCGTAGATCGTTCAAATACCTGTATGTGCGGCCTCTATGATGCAAAATTTAGACCACAAATGTCACATGATCGCTTAAACAAGTATGCTTCGATACTGGGGCAATAGCTATCATATGAATCTGTGTTTAACACTTAGATTAAAATTGATTTTGAAATGTGACGTCACGAAGTTTAGGACCCCTCCCACCCCCTTGTCACACAATGTCACACTTCGTGGACCCCCTCCCTGCCTCTTAACGTGTGACGTAATTTATGGATGGCCCCTAAACGGCTGGACCGATTTGAATGATTTTTTTAGTATGCGTTTGGGTGGCACCCTGGATGGATTAGACTCACTATTGTACCCGGTAGGTGGTGCTGCTATCCATTTCTAGGAAACAGGACAACGTCTATATGGTCAGCAGTATACATTTCTAAATACATACATACATATTATACATAAAATATCTGGATGACCGAGCTTTGCTCGGTATTTTTTGGTAAATTGTGTTTAAAATAATAAGTTTATGTTCAAGTTGATTATCGATAAATTTGGTCATTGAAAACACGAATATAACGACATTTTATAAAAATGAATCCTAGCTAGATCAATTTATCGCCCCCGAAATCCCCTGTATACTAAAATTTCATGAAAATCGTTGGAGCCGTTTCTGAGATTTAGATTATATACAAGAATTGCTCGTTTAAAGATATAAGATTATACCCAGACATAACAAATGATCGTGCTCATCACACAAAGATTTTTCATGGGTGGGAATCGAACCCACGACCTCAGTCTTAGCAGTCAGGATCACTAACAACTAGACTAACAGGTCAGTCAAAAATTAAAGTGCCGGAAAGCTTCAGAATTGAAAGCGCCTGCTGGGGTTCGAACCCACGACCCACAACTCGTAAGTCGAGCCCGATACCACTGGGCCACCACTGCTCCTCATAATTAGATACCTAACAGTATCTACGGCTGATTAACTCATTGAGTATGTAGGTTCATTGAGTACATACCTACCTACATAATCAGATTTGAATGCCAGCTAACTCCTCCAGCCGAGTTAATCACGTAATATCCACACAATAGTAGAACGAGGAGGTTTAGAAGTCCTTCAACCTACAGACAGCTATTGTTGTGAACCTGTTGTGCTTTTTACACACATCACATACTATAGGTACACCTCTGTCTAACTCTTCGGGGAAACAAGACGTGATGTTATGTTTTATGTTACACTAGCTTCTGCCCGCGACTTCGTCCGCGTTAAATTTCTTGTTCCCCCGACCTTTCCCGTCGCGTCGAATCGCCTACCCGTGCGATTTTCCCCGTTTTTGCAACATTTTTCATTACTGCTCCGCGCTTCTTGGTTATAGCGTGATGTTTTATAGTCTATAGCCTTCCTCGATAAATTGGCTACCCAACACAAAAAGATTTTTTCTAATCGGACCTGAGATTAGCGCGTTCAATCAAATAAACAAACAAACTCTTCAGCTTTATAATATTATAAGTATATAAGTATAGATACATCATATGGTCTCTCCCAATTTGGGGAGGTTTGCCATAATCGCCACGCTTGGCAGGCGGGTTGGCGATCGCAGTATGGTGGTAAAATGCATAGAGAACGCTGCTGCCCATTCTCTAGTAAGTCCGTTAGTCACTTCTTACGACACCCACAGTTTGTGGGCTTCACTTAGTAACAGTTTGACATGCCCTCCCGCTCCGCCCAGAGTGGGAGAGGTCATTTGATGATTTCCCACCCACAAAAGAAAAACATCGTTGGGAAATACTTGGTAGATGATGAATAGGATAGTAGGACAAAAATCTATTATATTGAGTACTAAAAATAATGTCATGTTTTACGACTTCAAGCGATTTTCCATATACATACATACATACATACATACAATCACGCCTTTTTCCCATGGGGGTAGGCAGAAACCACGGAACGCCACCTGCTACGATCTCTACACACTCCTTTTGCCTCGTTTAGGTTAATACAATTGGTCATACACATACATTTTCCATATATCCTACTCTATACAGAACTGATTACATGACCCAGCATCTGTGGCCCTATAATGTCTACGTCTATCTCTGCTAATAAACCGCGCTGATGATTGACCGGAGATTAACGCCGCCATGTTGTAACGTCATATGACGTAAGCGCGATTCTATTCGCCCAAGTTTATACATGTGCAGGTGTTGGCACTATTGCTATGCAACGCTCTGGAATTGACCTGCGGGTTGGGGGGCGGAATTGACCTGGGAATCTAATTTCTGGGAAGGATATTAGGAGAATAGGAATCTGATTGTTGTGCAGAGAATGGGCAGTTTTCACATTCTGAGGTGCAATAAATTACAAAATATTAATATTGCCATATGCTGTACACACGGTGATATATCAAGCTATGTATACATTTCCAGGTTTACCTGACTGACCTCGCATTGTATTAGCTTTTCGTACAGTGAAGTCAGTTTGTACTGGAAATGTATAGCTTTATTTGTCGCCGTGCGTACATATTAGAAGTAGATGTGTTTGTAAAGATCAGTCGTTGTATAAATCCGAGTCGTTTTAGACGTCTATCAGATGTCGTACCCCGCAATAGACGTGACAATAGCTTGCTATGTCTGGAATCAGCCAAGACAGTACTTATGCGTAAAAGTGTCTACTGCATGGTACCAGCGATTTTTAACAAACTAGCTTCTATCTGCGATTTCGTCCGCCTCAAATTCGTCCGCGCTTCGTGCGTGCCTGCCAGTTTTCATCCATTTTTTGTTGCTGCTCCGCTCCTTTTGATTGTAGCGTGATTTTATATAGCTATAGCTTTCCTAAATAAATAGGCTACCCAACACAAACAACAGTTTTTCAATTCGGACTAGTAGTTCCTGAGATAACCGCGTTCAACCAAACAAACACACTCTTCAGCTTTATAATATTATAGTATTTATAGTATATATTGCCAAAGACATGGAAAGAGCTTCCACTTTCATTATTTAAAAAGAGAATCCGAAGCTTTTTAATGGCTAAAGCATATTATAATATTAAGGAGTTCCTAATAGAGATAAGTTTATAAGCTAGTGTAATATCATATATAAAAAAAAAAATGTTATAAGTTGAACGTTTTAAATCTTTTGGATGCCTACTTGATAAAGTATGGCTGAACTCCTATATTTTTGGTCATAATTTGCTTTTACCCAAAGCAAAATAAATTTATCTTTATCTTATCTTTAATAGAGCACCTCATTGTAACCTGGTGGTCTGTCCCAGTCGGTGAGCACAATCCATGGATTGATGGTCTACGGTGGGGTTCCAGTCTGAGTCGTAGAAGATTACTGTGTCATAGTCTGAGAGGATGATGCTGAGGCTGCCTGCTCGCCTTAAGAGGAAGACGAATATGTCTGAGCGGGCCTGTGAAGATAGAAAATGAAACAATCAGCTGTTTCGTCATTTCAGCCGAAATACGTCCACTGTTGGATTTAGGCCTCCCCCAATTTGGGGGGGGGGTCTGCCATACATGACATAATCGCCACGCTTGGCAGGCGGGTTGGCAATCGCAGTATGGTGGTAAAATGTAGGTACAGAGAACGGTGCTGCCCATTCTATAGTAAGTCCCTTAGCCGCCTCTTACGAAACCCACTGGAAGAAGTGGGATGGTGCTATCCTATACGTCCGACACCACATGAATCAGCTATCTAATATAAATTAGTGGTAAGAGGTCAGGCAATTATGTAGGCCCTATGTAAAAAGGTTTTTCTCGGACATAGTTGTCAGCTGGAAGGTAATTCCCGCGGCTTCGTCCACGTGGAGACCGGAAAATGATAAAAGGAATATTAAAATTATCCCAAGGGACCGTACTAACGGATAAAAGTGCCCTAATCTAGGTCATGGTTTACACGTGTTTGTTTTCATTCAAATTGTCGTAAAGGCGTGATTAATTTACAATCCATACAATCTTTACATTTATGGTCATTTATTTTACCACAGGAATCCAATTTTTCCAATGATTCTAAAGTTAGCCATGAATATGAACATCTTTCAGACTGGAATCAACACAGACGCAATGAAAAAAAAAAAAAAGCTATTCGGCCTAAATGTTTGTGTTTTTTTTTTTGGGAATGTCATATCACAGGGTTGCCTAGGAGGTTGAGAGTCGGGGCCCGCAGAGGCAGGCTGGTACCAGCTGCGTTGAAGAGTGCTAAGTGCCTCCGTTGCCCTCGGAGCCAGTGCGCGAGGGAACACAGGGTGTTTTTAGGCAGAAGAAGTCTGATAGACCCCTCCGTCAGCTCCAGGACGGAGGATATTCATGAGGATTACCACCACGTAACCAAATAAAAGGAGGTTGTCTGTTGCTTGACAGGACTTGCTGTGGTTCCCTTAATAAAATAAGCCTGGGGGCAGCCAAGGCTTAAAAACTTATAAACTATGCCCCATATGGGGTACGGGCTTCAGCAGTGATACGTTCCCGTGGGAAAAAAAGCATTAAACTTTTTAGTAATCATCACCTTATCCGAACTATGTTGGGGTCAGTTTTCAGTCTTACTGGATGCAGCTGAATACCAGTTTTTTACATGCGACTGATTAGCTGCTTAGCTGACCTCTACAACTCAGTTACTGGGTAATACGACACCTCTTGGTAAGACAGGCTTCCGGGCTTCTGACGATCCGAAACGACTGTCCTAGATCCACAAATGACAGCCGGGACCCACGTGGTTTTCGAGGCACGGAGGGGTCTTGGTATATAAAGATGGTCACCCATCCACGAACCAACCGCGGCAAACGTAGCTTAACCTGATCGATCGATCCGTGCGGCTGTTATCACTTAGCCACAAGCCCCTCAGTAGTGTTATTTTAATATTTTTAAAACTGTGCGAACCTTATACTAGGTATTAAGTACCTAGTATACTACGATGAGATTTACAACAGTACTCCTAGAGTAAGTTGTGTTCTACCTGTTATTAATTGTTATGGATGACAGTATTTATGCCTTCAGGGTCAGTATTTGTCTTCGAGGGATACTAATGCTCCTTTGTCGGAAATGGTAGATAAATTGGCAATATGATGTAGTAGCCATAGCTTGTCGTATCTGGGCGGAAATTAATTTCTATATTGGTATTGGGAACAGTAATTATATTCGTTATTTATGCATCCTTTAGAAAGATTAATGTTTGATAATGGTGATAAACGTAGAAAGGAGTGAGTTATTACTGAAAAGCTTCGTAAAAAACTCATCACTTCAGTCGAAAGACGTCTACTGCTAGACAAATGTCTCCTCCAATTTGAGGGGTAGCTATAATCGCCACGCTTGGTAGGCGAGTTGGCGATCGTACTATGGTGGTAAAATGTAAAGAGAACGCTACTGCCTATTCTCTAGTAACTCTCTTAGTCGCCTCTTACGACACCCACAGGAAGAAATGGCATGGTGCTATTTTTTACGTCTGACACCACACGAATCGACTCATAAGCCAAAATACTTTGGATTCGTTTCCCATACACACGGGCTAATTAAATAAAAGAAAAAATAAAAATAAAATTGAAGTACACACGGCTACATATCGACGCTTGAAAGACGAAATTGACTAAGCAACATAGGGTCACAATGGCGCTTAGTCAATTTTGCCTTTCAAGCGTCGATATCATACATTTCCAGTTTTAACAGACCTCGCATTGTATAGACTTTCCGTACACTGATAAGTCAGCTTATATTGGAAATGTAAAGCTTTATTTGTCGCCGAGCGTACCTACATGAAGAACTTTCTCATATAATCTTAGAATAATCTTAGAATATTGAGAAATGCTACAGCTTTTGCTACTTGCACTTAACAGTACATAGTAATAAATCCACATCCACACTTAATATTATAAATGCAAAAGTAACTTTGTATGTCTGTCTCGCTTTCTTGCTAAAACTACTGAACCAATTTAAATGAAATTTGGTACACAGATAGTTTAGAGCCTGAAAAAGGACACAGGCTACTTATCATCCCGGTAGTAGGTTCCCGCGGGATAATTTCCACCATCCAAACGGGCGAAGCCGCTGGCAAAAGCTAGTAAATAATATATCTTAGGATAACCAACATAACGTTATCTGATCCCAAACTAGGCAGAGCCTGTACTATGGCAACCAGACAACTGATAAACATTCTTGTATTTCTAAATATATACATATTATAGACAAACTAGTTATAGATAAATAACACCCAGACACAGAACAAACGATTATGCTCATCACACAAAGATTTGTCCTGGGTGGGAATCGAACCCACGACCTCAGTCTTAGCAGTCAGGGTCACTAACCACTAGACTAATAGGCTAGTCAAAATTTCAACTTCTTTTGTAAGTACTTCTTAACTGTACCAGATTTCTCTAGAAATCAATAATAATCATTACTATTGCGTACTTGATGGGCTCACGTAAACTGTAAAGCCAGGGTTTGTTGCGCCATCAGGACTGTTAATCGTCCGTCTGCGTGGGCCTTAAACCAATAAGTTAACGATAATGTTTAGTATCAGGATCCATTCGTAGATATATTTTATGATCAATATACCTTTATGTATGCAGGTGTGCCTGGAACTGCTTCAGTGTTTAGTAATTGGATTTAGAAAGTGTTCGTAGTGTTATTAATGAATCTTTATTGCGTTTTGTAACGTTTGTGAATTATTTAAACAGCTGTGATCTGTAGAAGGACGATTCCGGTTACACATTATCGATTTTCAGCAAATGGTTTAGCAATAAACAAAAATCATTCATTCATTTTAATTTTACATTTTCGTTTTAATTTTTAATAAAATTTCCTATTTTTATTTTAATGTTTGTAATATAATAATTATTATTTTAAGTATAGCTATAGATCCTTTTATCTCAAATAAAATGTTTTTTATTTTATTTAACATCAAACGTCATTTATTCAAACTAGTAATATTCGACAACATTCACTGCGTTATTTTCGTTTTTAGCAAGCAAATTTGTCAAAGACATGAAGCTTTAGATTAGAAATTCCCATAGGGCTGTGATAGAAAGAAAGAAAAAGAAAGAAAGAAAGAAATTGCAAGTGTGTCAATCCACTTTAATCCCAACAACACCATTTCAGCCGAAAGACGTCCACTGCTGGACAAATGCCTCCCTTAAGCTCCTCCAGTTTAACCGATTCTGTGTTTCCCGCATCCAGATGATTTCATCGGTTCGCCTTGTCTGACGCGCTCCCCCTCTACGTCTTCCAGAACGCGGTCGTCTCTCGGCCCCATCAGCCATCTGTTCTGCAAGCAATATGGTACCTACTTTAATCTAAATAATGTTATTATACCTATTTATTTGTGTCGCACTTGTGTGTGATTTGTGAATCGATCGCAGGCCCTTACAGTCTGCAGTCAAACCTATAAGGAGATCTTAGACAGTTAGATTGACTTTTGCAATTAGATTTAGTAATAACTTCCACAGTCTTCGAGCGTGTTAGTGCTAATACATTACCTTGTTTAATTAATTTATGTCTTTATTGCAGGTGCAAATTAAAGGTTCCTTTCCAAGATATTGAGTTGTTACATTATTTTAATGATTATTGTCTCTTGCAATACCTTGGTTGTCATGGTATGTGTATCTGATGTGGAGGAATGTGGAAAATGTTGGAAGAAAAGTTTTGAGTATGAATGTCGAAGATCAAAAAGAAACGATGGATAGACTGTGTGAATTATGATATGGATAGAAAAGGGGTGACTACTGAGATGACGACTAATAGAGAAGTGTGGAAGAAAATTACATGTTGCTCCGACCCTAAATTATTTAGGATAAGGGCAGGAGAATAAAAAATAAAAAAAAATGTATTTTGTAACATTGGGAGGTTGAACATTTTTGAAAAAAGTAATTACTTATTACGAGCTGTGGGAACGAGTCTGATGCCGAAAATATAGTCGCTAGTTTGTTTGTTTGTGTCATGTATGTTCTAGATTGGCGTAAAAACGGCTGAACGTATTTAGATGAAATTTGGCACACAGATATGGCTATATGGCTCGTATTAAATAGGGTCCGTACGTTTAAACCCGGTAGAACGTTTTTTTGGGAAATTAACGACACACACGCGGGTGAAACTACGAGTAAAAGCTAGTCCTGAATAAATATTGCCATTACAGTACCTTTTAACGGATTCGCAACAAATGATAAAACCAGCAAATTGTATACATTTTAATAGGTATTTAATAATAAAACAACAACAACACAGTAATGACACTTTAAGGAACACTCAACAGTGCTGCCATCTCTCGAGCAAAGCTTCAGTTTTTAATCTCATTCCGATTGGCTTAATTAGACACCCTAATAATGCCTCTATAACTCACAAATAGTTTGCGTAAAGGAAGCGGCACACGTTTGTCCCAGAATGTTCATTTAATAAACATTATTGTAAATGCCAGCCTGCTATTGGCTGTAAGTGCCTATTACCGTCACGGTGTGTAATCGACCTTATATCTAAGACTGGAACCCTACGGCCTACTGTTTATAAGCCTTGGCTAGGCTATATGTTGTAGTAATCTATTGTACAATTATGTCAAGATTTCAGTAAATTTATGAAGCAAATTACTTGACTCATACTAATGCCTAAAGCTGCCTGAATCTGTTGAAATTTCACTCTTCTATCAGCTTCTGTCATTAACCGCACAGCACTCACTTTATCTTCCGTAGTCGCCGTAGAAGGACGTCCTTTTCGCGAATCATCAGTAAGTATGCTTTGACCACGTTTAAACTCATCAAACCAGTTATAAACAGTGGCACGGGATGTGGCTTCCTCATGAAATGTTAATCAAAGTTTATCGTAATATTGTTGTTGAGTAAGACCATAACGAAAGTCGTAATAAATCATTTTATAGAACTTTCTCTAGTTAAATCTATTTTGACGCACGACAAAGACTTTTAAATTGCCGCCAATTTGTAATAACAAATGACATATGAATAGACTAGCTTCTGCCCGCGACTTCGTCCGCGTCAAATTTTTGCTCCCTGACCCTTCCCGTCGCATCGATTTGCCTGCTAGTTTTCGTCCATTTTTCGTTGCTGCTCGCACCTTTTGAGTTATAGTGAGTCAACCTTAGAAGATAGACATATGCTCTCCCGGACTTTTTTTTAGAACTTTTTAATAGAAACAATTTCGTCATACATGATTTTTGCGTTACTTTAACCGTTTACGCAGCGCACGCAACGGAAACTCTCAAAAGGAAAAAAAAATCCCCGTTTTTGCAACATTTTTCATTACTGCTCGGCTTCTCTTAGCTGTAACGTGATGTTATATAGCCTATAGCCTTTCTCGATAAACCTAACACAAAAAGAATTTTTCAATTCGGACCAGTAGTTCCTGAGATTAGCGCGTTCAATCAAACAAACAAACAAACAAACAAACAAACTCTTCAGCTTTATAATATTAGTATAGATTATACATCTACAGATTCCCAAAGATTTTCTTATTCGAAATTTAAATAATTTTTTCATTGGCTGCTTTTCTTACTGGCCTAATTTAAAAACGTTCAGTATGACCTCTGTAGGCATGATCGAGGTCAATACCAGGTTCATTAAAAAAAGTCGATCTATCATCATTTTCATTCTCCTGCGATTATCCCAATTTATTTGGGGTCAGCACAACGTGTCTTTTCTTCCATGTTCTATTAGTCGTCATCTCAGTAGTCACACCATTTGTATTCATATCATAATTCACACAGTCCATCCATAATTTCGACCTATATGGTCCGGGTCCCGGTCCTATAATTAGGTCGGTATTGGCCATCATCATTTCAGCCGAAAGACGTCCACTCCTGGACATAAATAAGCCTCTCCCAATCGAGGGGCTTTGACATAATCTCCACGCTTGGCAGGCGGGTTGGCGATCGCAGTATGGTGGTTAAATGCATAGAGAACGCTGCTGCCCATTCTCTAGTAAGTCCCTTAGTCGCCTTTTACGACACCCACGGGATGAATTGGGATGGTCTTATTCTTTACGTCCGGCACCACACGAAACGTATTGCTCATAGTGCATTATATTACAGAAACGTATCTACCGACATTTTGGATCTAGATTACGTACAACTTACGCCAGTTAGTCTGGAATTCTGTCGGCACATTATTATTAGTTCTAGGCCTATTCCACAATCACCTACATAATTCTTACACTATCTATTGTCTGAAATGTTATTTTGCTGTTGCTATGGAACACTTTTATGGAATATTTAGTAATGATAATTATTGAGTTCTAATGCAATTTCTGATTGGTAGGTACTAGGTTTTGTCAGGTTTCAAAATAAGCGAAATTTTAGTCAATGTTATATACAGTTATTATTATTGTTTTCATTTAATTCCGTTTTCCAAATGCATCCTTATACAGAAATGCTTATAAGAAACGAATGCTAGTATTGACACGACTATTCTTTAAAGATTTTTTTATCTAGGGGGAGAGAGTGTGAGAATTTTACCTCACTAAACTTCACCATCTACATATGGAATTATGGGCTTTGTTACCTTTCAAAAGACTGATCCGAAACACCCTCTGTGCGACGCCTTTTAGAGCACATCTGAGGGCAGAGTGAAGGGGTCTCTTCGAAGCCTAACTGTTCAAGTGTGAGAGGTATACCTGACCACTGCACGCCTCTTTCCTGAGGACTCCATTGTAACTGCACCATGAACTAGCTCATTAAAAAAAAAACGGAAAACTCAAATGCTAATCAAGACTGTTGGAATCAAAGATATTTACGTCTCTTTACAAGGGTACTTACGTCTCCACGATTTTGTTGACTAAGCCCACGTTCGACGTAAAAATATCGCAGCGATATTTTATCGCGCGTAGGAAATAAATAAAGCATTGTTCCATTGCCGAAACACTACAATCGCCTACTCTATGCCCCCAAAGTTAATTCGCAAACAGCCTATCGACCTCTGTCTAGTTCCGCCTACTTATGTAAATTATTGCCAAAGTTTTGTCGAACTATAGGTAAACTAATGAATTAACTAAAAGGTGTAACGGTCATAGACTAACAAAATCGGGTAGAAGCGTAACACATCATCGTCAGCCCAAAGATGTCCACTGCTGGACATAGGCCTCCTCCAAGCTCCGCCATTTCAACCGGTTCTTTGCTTCTTGCATCCAGCGGATTTCTGCAGCGTTTACCAGATCATCGGTCCACCTTATGGGAGGACTTCAAACAGTCTTACGCTTTACGGAAGCGATACTACTATTAGAGAATTCTTGTTTTTTTATATTTTTGTTGTGTTCAATTTTTTTTTGCGTCATATTTACCGCAAATAAACGTATTTTCTTTCTTTCTTTCTAGAATCAAGCTCGTATTTTATCGCCTTTCCACGAGAACAGACCAACACTTACAGCACCATAGAAAACACTTACAGCTACAGCTTACCCACAAGTTCCCACAGGTTCCATCACCAGCTACGACCAGAGAAGAAGCAGAGAAAAAAAGAGAAGAGAAAAAGCAATAATTGAAGGGGTTTGCGAGGGCCTGCCAGGGTTACCCGTATTTCTTCAGTTACCTTGGCCCTAACACACCACATCATCATTTAGCCGAATGAGGTATAGTATAACAGACCCGAGGTCGGTTCAAGTGGCTACAGGGACTGACCCTGTGTTTCCCGCTTCCACCGGATTCCCGTCTACACCAGGTCATTGATCCCACGTTGTGACGTCTACCCACATAGTGCCTTCGATAACTTTTATGCGTAACACCAACAGTAGTATGGCTTTAATTTTGACAGTTAAGTAGACATTATCTGGATGACCGAGCTTTGCTCGGTATTTTTTGGTAAATTGTGTTTAAAATAATAAGTTCAGCCGGCTTACTATGACTTTTTCATTTGCAACGCTACCTCCTGGACCATAACGTCAAACCTTACACGTCAAGCCAATGACTTAGTGTTGCTTAACAACGCCATCTGTTGAAGTAGCTTTAGTGTTGTTGTGTCGTTAAAGCAGTTAGTTGCTCCCAATTAAAAAAATAGTATTATTAGTCGCCAATAGATGTCAGGAACAGTCATATTTTTCAGTTTATGTTTAAAAGTTGATTATTGAAAACGCGAATAAAACGACATTTTCTAAAAATGAATCCTAGCTAGATCGATTTATCGCCCCTGAAATCCCCTGTATACAAAATTTCATGAAAATCGTTGGAGCCGTTTCCGAGATTCAGATTATATATATATATATACATATATACAAGAATTGCTCGTTTAAAGGTATAAGATTTAAGTGGAATTTTTTCGAACATATCTCGGAATGGATTAGCGGTATCCTTAAAATGATAGAAAGGGTGTAGATGGGTGGAGAATATCATCAAAATTCCCGTTGCATAATCAGCTCATAGGTAATGTCTCCATTTCTAGGACCACAGAACCACGCCTCTTCTCTATGAGAGGTAGTGGGTAATCAACTATGGCGGCTCAGTGCGGGTTGGTAGATGTTATATGTCTTCGAATTTTTGGTTCACCAACATGGACATACCGATTTCGGCACTATGTTTTCCTTCACAGTTTTGAGAGGATTGGTGATGAAATAATGTACACAAAGTAAGTCGCCTATCTCTCTCAAATTATCGATACTCGTGGTGCAAATTAATATAAGTCCGCCATGTTTGAAACAGCGGGCAATTAGAATGCTTTCTTAGCTTTTTTTTTGTGGGTGGGAAATCATAAAATGACGTCTTCCGCTCTGGGCGGAGCGGGAGGGCGTGTCAGACTTTTACTGACTAAATCCCATCCGTCTTCCTGCAGTTGCCTATATGCCAGTGCCAGGGCAGGGGTAACTCTTGTGAACAAATCTCGCAACCCTGGCAGATGGTTTCTTAACTGAGAATCGCATCTATTCCTTGTCTATGGACTATAGTAACGGTCACGGAGTAACTTTGATTTGTTACAGCGTTTGCCGACCTGTATGATAATTTTGTACATAAATTCGTTATTTGCATTCGTACACTATAATTTTTGGTTGTTCCATGTTTAATTTTGATATTTATTGCAGTTTAAAGTAGTTTGTTGCGTAAAAAGGTGAGAGGAATGCTGGTTGATCGTGTTTAAGCTTCTCTAAGATTTTGTCATTAATTTTACCATAATTTTTTTTAATATAGGTCTCGCTTTAGGGTTTCATAGTCAAAGAGCCAATGGAACCCCCCGCTTTGCAGTTTAGAATTTAGTTTGTTTTTACCCGTATATAGTAATGTATATACGGGTATCTAGCTTATAAAATACGGCTTTGTTAATCCCAAATCTTGTGTTTCTCATTTATTATTTAATAAGTTGGTATTATTCACTACATGCATTAGAGTCAGCATTTGTAAATACAATACAGGTAAGTAAAATATTTCTAACATGTAATTACAAGTTCTCACTCCAAAACAATTACCGTCTACGTCTCTCCACTTAAATCTTTGAAACACACACAATCTCGCGTTATCTTCAGACACACTTTATGAAAGAAAATAATAACCCACATGGTGTGTAATGCTCCATCATTACTATAAAAAAGATGTAAAGATTAACTTTAATTCGTCCTTTCAGAGAGCGAGCCTACCATTACGACCTTACCAACCGGGCGGCAAGCAGACAGATGTCAATCATGAATATTTTAACCACATTTAGCTAACGACGGGTTTTGCATTACAATTGCACCGGTGTCGTACGTATCGCATTTGCGCATCGACTCCTGCGCAGCGCGGCAATAAGAAAAGTTATCCCTCGTCCCTCTCTAACGCAAGAGAATTTAATATGCGTGAGCAAGATGGTGATGTTATTATTTTGCAATGTGCGGATAGCCATCAAAATGTCAACACACGATACAGGGCGGGGTACCCGGCTCTACTTACGGACAAAATAATGTACTACTCTGAAACTTTTATTTTGCAACTGATCTCAGTTGCAATATAAAAGTTTTTCATCAAATGAATCATCATGAATGTTCAACATCATCACCTGCTTAGCCTTTTGCCAAGTATATTGGGGTCGGCTTCCAATCTTACCGGATGCTGAGTATCATTATTTTACATGAAACGACTGCCTATTTGACCCAAGTAACTGGATAATACGATACCCCTTGGTAAGAATGCTGGCCACAGTTTCGTACTTCTGATGACCCGTAAAGACTGACAAAGATTTACAAATTACAGCTGGGATTAACGGCTTAACGTGCTTTTCGAAACACGGAGGGGACCAAACACGGTAAGCGTAGCTTAACCCGACTAATACCTGTCCAGCTGTTAGCTAGGAGCCCCCTCAAAGCCCCCGCTGTGGGCAGCAGCGTTTTCAGAGCATTTTACCACCACACCGCGATCGCCAACACGCCTGCCAAGCGAAGCGATTGTGGCAAATACCTCCATTTAGTGGAGGCTTATGTCCAGCAGTGGACGTCTTTCGGCTGAAACGATGATGATGATGATGATGATGAAGCCCCTCACTTAGCCACCAGCCCCTCTTTGCAACTGAGATTGTTCTCTTAAAAATGTATTTGTACATAATAAGCAAAGATTTGCATAGAAAAAGTCCGCTTGAATAGTGATATCGTAGAAATTGTATTCCCCGCTCCGTTCCGACGTAAACTCAGGTAGCGAGCAGAATTTTGTATTATTTTAACTTGCACTGAAATACAATTAGGTTAAAAGGATTTTACTTAGAATTCAGTGTTTTTCTCTCAAGTTTAATCTAAGCTTAGTATCCTTTGCAGCAATGTATGTCACTGAGTTGGAGTATTTCCAGTTGGTCTCGCGAACTTTATCGCGATAATTTAGATTTTCCAACGATGCCAAACACTCTAAAGTTATTAACAGCGTTATTTGTTAAATAATAAATGATTTTTATTTCTGTAAGTAGGATTGTACAAATACTTACATTTCAATTATATTTTTTTAAACTAGATGAGTTCGGCGTTCCCTAACTGACTACTCTGAGAAGAAAGGCCGAAACAAACTCTGAGGTCACAGTCTCTTTTAAAGTCCAGACATAATCTTGGTCACATCATATGAAGACCATGTAGATTGGTGACTGGAATGGTTCTTTGAAGAAAGAACCACACAGATTGAGTGGACCTGTCCAGTCAGTGCAAGCATTTGTCACTAATCGTGCAGCTCAACTCGGAAATGAAGTAGCTCAACGATTGGACGAACAATACCAAAGACAGGACATTTCGGTAGGCTGTTAAGAGAAGAATAATAATAAAATAGAATAGTCTTGTTAGAGTCAGAATAAATTGCATTATAACTGCATCATTTCCTCCATTCCTTTTAATTCTTGAGTTACGTTCGCTAGCACAAAAGCGGCGATTCTTCGCATTGAATGGAATTGACTGTTCCCTTATTTTATCAGGCAGTGTACGCATTGACAATCAGAATTAGATTGTAGCGGGATTATTTCTGCATTTGGCTTACCGCAATTGTTAGCCAATAGTCACAAATCGAGATAGAAATGTAATAATTAAGATATTGTTTTACATAATTAAGGGCGACAGTCAGATTCAGTAGCACGCGGTTATGGAAAGCGGTGTTCGCTTTTAAAGTCAAGTAATTATCTGTGTTTGGCAATAAATTCTGTTTTGCCTGTTAAGTATTAAGGTTGACACAACTATCGGCTGTTTTAATTTTTAAGTCGACGTTTACATGGGCGTGAGAAAATCGCGATGGTACTATTTCGCGCAGTGGTGGCCCAGTGGTAACGACGGTCGTGAGTTCAAACCCAAGCAGGCGCTTTACTTCTTGTAAATTATTTCATCACAGTGGTGCAGCAGAGAACAGCAGAGCAGTGGCTCTCAAAACGGTGAAACCATCGTGAGGAAACCGGCATCTGCCAGGGTCGCGAGATTTGTTCGAAAGAGATACCGTGGCCCTGGCATATGGGCAAATGAAGGAACACGGGGTGGTTTTAGTCACTTAAAGTCTGACACGCCCTTGTGCTCCACCCAGAGCGGGAGACGTCATTGGATGATTGCCCACCAACAAAGAAAAAGGAAACCGACATGTCTTAGAACCAAAAATTCGAAGACATGTGACATCTACCAACCCGCAATGGGCCTGCGTGGTGGATTATGGCCCACTCCCTCTCACCGAGAGGCCTGTGTCCCAGCAGTGGGAATGTTTTACTCTGCTGAAAATGATTTTTTCGCGCATTGGTATTTCAACTCTCGCTGTTCAACCGTGCATTAAGAATCTAATAGAGTGCATCTCATCATCATCATTATTTCAGCCGAAAGATGTCCACTGCTGGACATAGGCCTCCCTCACGCTCCGCCACTTTGACCGGTTTTGTGTTTCCCGCATCCAGCGGATTCCTGCGGCCTTCACAAGGTCATCGGTCCACCTTGTGGGAGGCCTTCCAACTCTACGTCTTCCGGTACGCGGCCCCATCGTCATTTGTTCCGAGAGCAAAGTGCCCTGTCCACTGCCACTTGAGTTTAGCAATTGTTCTGGCTATGTCGGTGACTTTGTTTCTCCTAGATGGAGTGCATTTCAGCGCATTGAAAATAGAAGAGTGTTTTAATTTACGATTTTAAATTTTGACACTAAGTAGTCCGTTGTAGATCCAGCGCGCGGAAATATCCCTCCGCGATTTTTTTACGTCCGTGGGTACACTGACTAACCGGCTATTGCAATAGCGGTATGATAAGAAACGGATATTGAATGCATTTTGTCATACTCTAATTCCTAAACAGGATAAAATTGTTTATTGATGTAACATTTTGCATAACAGGATTTTCTAGCGAGTTGTGTGGTTTGATAGAATTGCAATCATATCTCTAGTTGCAGGTTCTCATAAGCTTATGACTGCAATTAAAACCCACTTTACCATTAATGATTAAATAAACATACATACATAAACTTACGCCTTTTTCCCATGGGGGTAGGCAGAAACTACGGAACGCCACCTGTTAGGATCGTAACACACTCCTTTTGCCTCGTTTAGGTTCATACAATTGGTCATACACATACGCCGGATGCGAGAACTACCCACCTGACATTTCTGAAGAATAATAAATAATAATAATAACAACATCTCAGGAGGCTCTCGTTAGGCAGCTAGATCAAGGGCCTGATCCAGAAAGCAGTAATTCGGTACACGGCGCGTATTGTTAGGAGGTTCCTCTCTCAGCAGCCCTGACCACCGGTAGCTTGGACCCTGTTCCCGATACCAGTGGGCTACTAATTTATTTTTATTTTTAAATGTTTTCTTATATATGAATATTTAAAAATGTAATTAATATGTATTTAAATGTAATAAAGGAAATAATTATAAACACCAATAAGGTGTTCTCCTAGGGCGTCCCGGTTTTTCCACTCACATTTGCCTTGTAAATACCTTTTGTAAGTCTTCCTTCATTCATCCTCTCAACATAATAAATATAAAAAAACATAATAAGGGCATTTTAAAGATACTGCCGATAGCCACACTGATGGTGAGAATGATGCGAAGATGGGTGACCATATTTACATTCTAAGACCCCTCCATGCTTCGGAAAGCACGTTAAGCCGTTGATCCCGGTTGTCATTTGTGGATCTTTGACAATCGTTACGGGTTGTCAGAAGCACGAAAGTATGATAACCCAGTCTTACCAAGGGGTATCTTACCAGTGACTGGGTTGTAGAGGTCAGAAAGGCAGTTGGTCCATGTAAAATCCTGGTATTCAGCTGTATCTGGTTAGAATGGAAGCTGAACCAACTCAGTTGGGAAAAGGCTAGGTAGATGACGATTGGCAATAAAAAGTCAACTTGAAAGAAGAACCGCAAAAGAAATAAACAAGTACCGTCGTAAAAAGTCAATCATTGAGGCACCCGCAGTACCTCAATGAATTGACTTTTTTATAAAATAGTAATTCTATAGGATTAACTGAATTCTGGGTTGAATTTATTTATTTAAACTTCTCTCACACAAAAACGGACAAAGGCGGACTTAATGTCTTAGGCATTCTCTACCATTCAACCAAGGGTGGTGAAGAGATTAGATGGCAGGTGTTTTGGTGGAGAGGAACAATTATTGAAAAATACTAATAAAAAAAAAAATAAAAAAATGTAATTGTGAAATGTACTTTAACTTACAGCGTGTCAGTGACCTAAGTTGCAACAAATTTAAGAAAAATTGAATTTCGCGGGCTACCCTGGCTTAAAGATGGTCAAAACTTTACTAAAAGTCAAAACTAACCCATTTGCGTTGTTTAGAAGAACAACACAGTTATACAGAACTGCACAAAAAGCGACTTTAATTTATAATATGTACCTATAGATATGAATTAGGTAAGTGCAAAGTGGGTCGTAAATCTAGAATTCCTGTCAACCAACATTACAAAAGGTATGCTAGGTAGGAGTGCCTTCAAGTCAATCAACAGTGCTTCGGGTGGAGTTCGAAATCACGACCTACTGCTCGGCAGCCCACACCTTAACCGTTAGGCTATTGCCGCTTGAACAGCACAGCTGTTAAAATCCCCTCAGTAAAGAGAAAGAATGAACATTGTTCATCAGAACAATTCATATAAAAAAAAACTTGAGGGGTGTCAAGGGACACCCGGATGGAACGAAGTTCCTTTCGATTAATTGCATTTGTTATTTATTGTCTGTATAAAATCTCTACTTACCTAACTCCATCAGCAATATCCGGAACTTACGCAAAATCACTATCAGGATTCATTTTGTTATTATTTTTTATTATTATTTAAGTATTATGTATAAAAAACCTTATTTATTATGTATAAAAAACCTGTATACATTCAACAAAAATAATCGTCGCGACACCACACTGTTCAATGCGAAATAGAAATACGAAACGAAAATAACTGGTTTGCTTTCTATGCGAGAGAGAGAGAGAGACAGACAGAGAAACACGCGCACGCCGCACGGCTTACAACTATAGTAAAAAGTGTCGTTACAACTTTTGGTCTTAATTTTTTCCGTCTAGCCCCCTTTCGCAACGGGCGATAAGGAACAAAAAAGCAACGAACCAGTGCGATCCACTCTTACTAGGGGGTATCGTGTTACCCAGTAACTGGGTTGTGGAGGTCGTTTAGTTGTTTGATCCAGCTGTCATTCGTAGATCTGACAGTCAGTCGATACCTGTGGGTTGTGAGACGCCTGAAAGTCTGACAATCAGGGATATGGGGATACCCGGTGATTAAGATGTGGAGGACAGATAGACAGTCACTTCATATAAACTACTGCTTCAGCAGCATTCGGTTAGACTGGAAGCAACCCCAACATAGACGGAAATAGTCTCGGTAGATAATGACAATTAAACTTTGGACGTTAAAAATGTGCTATTAGAATAACTATCTACATTTAAAGACTATCTTATAGTAGTAAATAATACCATTGCAAAATGGACGACTTCGAAAACCCGCTCATGTAAAATATACCTTACTAACTTCTGCCCACGACTTCGTCTGCGTCAAACTTCTTGCTCCTCCGACCCACCTGCCTGCGGTATTACTTCAATTTCGCGTTTTATGTTGCGTTTTTGTTTTTTTGCTCAGCTCCTAAAGGTCTTAGCGAGATGATAAAGTAATCTATCGCGTTTCTCAGGACCTGAGTTTTCGATTGTAAAAAGAATTTTTCAATTTCGACTGGTACTTCCAGAGATTAGCATGGTCAAACAAACAAGCAAACAAGCAAACAGAAAAACAAACAAATTCTTAAGCTTTATTATTATTATAATAAATGTTATAGTGTTGTAACTTACACAAGTAATATCGAAATACCAATAGATAGAGCAACAACACTGGTTCTCAGGTAATATATTAGTTAAATATATTAGAATGGTTTAGTGTTATTAATGAACGCGTTCAGATAAAGTTTAATTACCTGTTGGTTCAACTCCTCGCGGTTAGGTAACGTACAGTCCTGCGGTTAAAGTTAACCGAACGAGTGAAAGTCTGTTACGATGTTAATAAGGTTTTCCTTTCCATAGGTAGTATAATGCAATGATCATATTATTTCTCTGTCTATAAATCTTTAGTTACTTTGGCGGTTAGATAGTTGTATCTTATTGAAAGATATGTAGGAAATTAGCAGGAATTGCAGGAAGCAGGGAATTATGCGGCTTCAGCAAACGGAGTTTTCTGTTTAAACATTTTCTTACTAGATTCGCTTATGCTGTGTAAATTTCGAACGTCAGATAGATATCGAATGACTGTTGAATATTTACGTCTTTTTTACCCGACTACGACGAATTAAAAAGCAGGGTTATGTATGTATTTGGGTATGTATGTATGTTCATCTAATCATTCATAACTTCTGAACAACTTATAATTTTTTGATAGTTGAGGTATCGTTGGAAGCGTCTTGATCGTCCGGTGGTTATGTGTAATTTGACAGTTGTTTTAATTATTCTTAGACGGTGACATTGTATATTTTATTCTCGAGAACGCCCCTCAGAGGGGTACAACAGTAATGGAAATTAGGGACAAATTCTCTTTGTTAACCTGATTTTCCCTGTCGTCTGTTTTTGTTCAAAATTTTATCTTAAACCACGATTGGAATCAGCACAATGATGGCTTCTGGATCCTAAAAAGTAAAACTAAATTAGGGTGACTTACGACTGGTCGTAGGTTCGAACCCAGACAGGCGAATTACTGTATGCAAATTATTTCATCACCACAGCTCCCGAAACGGTGAAGGAAAACATCGTGAGTAAACCGGCATATCTTTTTTTTTTGGATTGGAAATCATCAAATGACTTCTCCCGCTCTGGGCGGAGCGGGAGGGCATGTCAGACTCTTACTGACTAAAACCCACCCGTGTTCCTTCAGTTGCCCATGTGTCAGGGTCACGGTATCTCTTTCGCACAATCTCGCGACCCTGGCAGGCATCGGTCTTAGCAGACCCATTCAGTTTTGCTGACATCTCTTTGAGGCCCGCGTGGAACACTACGCGCCGTCGACCCAAGCTTGCTCCTAACTCGGCGGCGAGTTACCCATTGCTCACCGCCCGCAAGCTCGCGCCTACGGTGGCCGGGAGTCCGCTATCGACTCCCGACGCCCGGGGCGTCTCCTCCTGCGGCGGCTAGGGACGTGAGGGCGCAGAGACTGCCACTCCCTCATGCGCCCCGCCTCCTCCTTCGCGAACATTACTGCTTCGAAGGAGGTGACGGCTTCCCATGCCCTCTCGCTCCGTACCATGGCTCGCACCAGGGCCGGACGCGAGAGGTCGCCGCCGCCGATCACCTCCACGAGGACACGGCGGTGCTCCGCCCATGCGGGGTACACTTCCACCGTATGCTCCACCGTGTCCTCTAGACGATCCTCACAATGGAAACACCCGGGCGTATCCTCCCGCTTTATCCTGAACAGGAACCCACCGAAGCACCCATGCCCGGTGAGAATCTGCGTCAGGCGGAAGGTGAGGACGCCGTGACGCCTCTCTATCCACTCCTCAAAGAGGGGACTTACCGCCGCAAATGCGGCGTGCCCAGCACTGGGTTGCGACAATCGTACCCGCCATGTCGCCATGAGATCACACCGGAGCTCTGTCCGCGGTGCCGTGATTTGTCGCGGCAGCGGAGTTTCGCCCCGGTGTTTCGCCTCCGCGCCACTCCCACATGTGCGCGAGGACCTTTGCCTCCAGATCCCATTGGACAAAGGCCTCCCCCAGTTTGGGAGGGTTTGTCATAATCATCAAACTTAGCAGGCGGATTGGCAATCGCAGTATGGTGGTAAAATGCATAGAGAACGCTGCTGCCCATTCTCTAGTAAGTCCCTTAGTCGCGTTTTACGACACTCACGGGAAGAAATAGGGTGATGCTATTATTTGGAAACATAATGAAAACTAAAGTAAAAGCTGGGAACAATCGCATACAAGTTACGAGTCTGACTGTACAAAACAAGAATGTGCTAACATTTACGCCACAGAGGTCAGAATGTCACAACAATATCATTAGAGCGCACCAGCTCGCCAGATCTACCGCCGATTTGTTGGCCAACTCGCAATCGGACCGATGAGATGGCGCAACCGATGGTTAAAGGCTTCTTCAGGCAGGCTCGACGCAATTCTTGTAGAACAATTTCCATCAAGTTTACACATAAATTGTTCCACGAGTGTCGCGTTACGCCTTTTTGTAGAAGTCTTAACGTTGGCGTCATTGGGGGATTTGCATTTGTGCTGAAAGGAATGAGGAGTTTATTTACGTAAGTATAAATGCGAGTGTTTGTTTGGTTCGCTTTCACGCTATAACGGCATAACGGATTTGGATAGAATTTGGCACACAGGTAGAAAATTGTAATACTTAAAAAATATGTTTTGTTCAGGTAATACAGTAAGCAGGTTTACCGAGTTGAGGTTGTAACCAAGTTGAGAAGAAATAAGTAGCATAAAATATGGGCTGCAATTATCTGAAAATACTTTACCCGCGTGTTTGTTATCGTTATCGAAAACTAATAAAATAAATATATAAAAAAAATTTTTTTCACCATTCCAACTTTGTTCAAAACTTTACTGACACTGACTGTACATGAAGGCAACCAAGCATCAGACGGGCGATCTCAGTCTCATTCTGTCAAAAATACCTCGAGTTTCCATACATTCTGGCAAGTTTCTGACATTCGTTAGTCGCCGAGATGAGACTGTGACTAAATTTTCAACGTTTTTAATTACGATAATTGGCCTTCTGTTGTTTTTTGGTTTTAGGAAATTCGTATAAAATATCTATGTTCCATTAGAAATAACAAAAGAAACTAATGGAATAATAAAACAAAAAAATGTGTGTGCCAGCCTCAGCTCCGACGCACGACTGGAGTTGAGGTATTCCTCGAAGCGCTACCATTTTGAGGCGCACCTAATGAGGCGCTCCTTTTATATTCCTCGGAGCGCACCTTTTAGTAGCACTCTCTATAGCAATTAAAAATATTAAAATTTTATTCCTTGAAGCGCACCTATGATTAACTTTCGAATAGAGATAGGATACTAACTGAAACTATCGATAATAAGTAAAACACGTTATTTTATACAATTTGCAAAAACTGTATACTCCTTGACCACAGATTGGTTTAAAAAAAAAGTAATCCTGGTTAGTATGGACAAAGACAACTGTATCAGTCAGTACGTATATACGTATATCTCTGGCGATGCGGCGCGCGCGACGTGGGAGCACTACACACATAAACCGCAGCCCCGCTTCCCCACTTTTAACTGACTTCAAAAAAAAGAGGAGGTTATCAATTCGACTGTATGTTTTTTTTTTTTTTTGTTAATTCATAGCTTTGAACTGGGTGAACCGATTTTGATGATTATTTCTTTATTTGAAAGCTGGTGCTTTCCAAATGTTCCCATTTTAATTTGGTTCCATTCGGACAATGGAGTCCATGTGAAAACCATATAAGTCTTAAATTTACATTAAGTTTTTGCGCGATAAATGAATGAATAACGCGTAAAGATTAGTGCGGGGTATCTACCGTAACTAAAAAGTTAAAAATAAAAACTTTTTACAAAAAAAAAAAAAACAACCGAATTCCTTAAAAAAACACTACAAATTCAAAAATAACTTTAATTTCGGAAGTCAGTGGCAAAAAACCTTAAATACAGATCCTCAGACACCAACTTCCAAAATTAAAGTTATTTTTGACTTTGTAGTGTTTTATTAAGGAAGTCGGTTGATTATTTTAATTTTTTTTTTATATCCTAGATAGTCGCGTTCACAGAGTTCACACGAATCCAGCCGAGCCAGAAAACTGCCTTATTGCACAAACTTTCTTAAATAAACAAACTTTCTTCAGTTCATAGCTTCACTTGAAACTACTTGACACATTCGCGCAACTTGTGAGTTAAACACAACAAAACAAAACTATACAATTTTAAGTAAACAAGTTCCAGAAATGCTCGGCTGGATTCGTGTGAACTTGGTGAACGCTACTATCTAAGATACAATGGTGAGGCGGGGCTACGGCTTAGGCTGGGTCTTTGTTCATACTAACCAGGATCACTTTATTTTTTTTAAACCAATCTGTGGTCAAGGAGTAGGTACAGAGTTTTTGCAAATTGTATGAAATAACGTGTTTTACTTATTATCGATAGTTTCAGTTAGTATCCTAACTCTATTGGAAAGTTAATCATAGGTGCGCTTCAAGGAATAAAATTTTAATATTTTGAATTGCTATCGGGAGCGCTACTAAAAGGTGCGCTCCGAGGAATAAAAAAAGAGCGCCTCATTAGGTGCGCCTCAAAATGGTAGCGCTTCGAGGAATACCTCCTGGAGTTTACTCTTTACCAACGATTATAAAATATATAGATTAGTTAACATAACGTAACGTTATGGAGAAAGTTTGATTTTACTCCCCATAAATTTTCATATCCCCGGGCGTATAATGAAAATCGATTCCGATGGGCAAATGTTCGTAATCGATCCAGCTGATCAATTACGGGCATTCGTCTATCCAATGATATTTTTATTTGGAATATGTATGTCTGTTAGAAAAAAGATTTCGTTTTTATATGAAAACTAGCTTCTGCCCGCGACTTCGTCCGTGTCAAATTTTGCACCCCTGACCCTTCCCATCGCATGGAATTGCCTGCCAGTTTTCGTCCATTTTTCATAGCTGCCCTGCTCCTTTTTGATCGCAGCGTGATGTTATATAGCCTATAGCTTTAGCCTTCCTCAATAAATAGGCTACCCAAAACAAAAAGTTTTTTTTTTTCAATTCGGACCAGTAGTTTCTGAGATTACCGCGTTCAACCAGAAAAACAAACAAAATCTTCAGCTTTATAATATTAAAGTATAGATATCCATCGGTTTCTTACTAAACTTCAACGAAATCCGATGACCCTGGTTACTTACTTCTTCTGGTGTCTGTACCTGTCTATATTATGTGTGAAACCCTTTATGTTACGGTTTACACAAGCCATTAACAAAATTTTGTAGTAATTAGTAAACACAGGATGTTGTTCCATTCATTTGTTGAAGCGTGACGCGGTAACATGTTCTTAGTATAGGTTTATATTTAGTTCTTGTTATTTATGGTTATCATTAGTTGTGCTCTCATTTGCTTTAAATGGTACAAGGTACTTATGTACATGTACAAGGCTACATGGTTCTTTTGACGCGTGACCAAAATCGGGTCTAATACCGCCATTTTGTTTTTCTCTGACTTCAAAAAGAACGACGTTCTTGTTTTTAACACGTTCTTGTTAGCTTCGTATGTAACATAATCTTTGAACGTAGTTTTCACCCCCTTCAAAACGTCTAATTAATTTGAAACTTTACATACTTATCAAGGACTGATGACAATACAATAATTTAATAAAGTTGTGCCATTATCCTGGCCAAGATCACCAGGATAGCAAAAAAAAGAACGAAATACCTGCTTTTGTAGCTAGCCGAACTAAAAAATAGTAAATTGATAATAATTTAAAATAGAAACCACACTTTCATAGAGAACAAAACTAAAAAAGAAAAAAGCGTGGGGTGCTGGATCATCATCAGCCTATAGCAGTCCACTGCTGGACATAGGCCTCTCCAATTGCACGCCATTCAGCCCGATTCTCGGCAACTCTCATCCAGCTGCTACCAGCCATCCTGCGAAGATCGTCGCTCCATCTAGCCTGAGGGCGTCCTACCTTACGTTTGCCGATTCGCGGTCTCCACTCAAGAACACGTCTACCCCAACGGTCATCGGTTCTACGGCTAATGTGGCCGGCCCATTGCCACTTCAGCTTGCTAATTCTGTGAGCTATGTCGAAAACTTTGGTTCGCTGCCGGATCACTTCATTCCGGATTCTGTCCCTCAGAGATACTCCAAGCATAGCTCGTTCCATAGCTCGCTGAGCGACTTTAAATTTGTGGACCAACCGTACCGTGAGTGTCCACGTTTCGGCTTCGTAGGTCATAACAGGCAGGACGCACTGATTGAAGACTTTCGTCTTTAGGCTCTGCGGAATACGCGACGAGAAGACTCGACGAAGCTTCCCAAACGCTGCCTAACCCAGCTGAATTCTTCTGTTAGCCTCCATCTCAAGGTTGTTCTTACCAAACTGCAGAGTTTGCCCGAGGTAAACGTATTCTCGGACAACCTTGAGGGCACCGCCATTGACAGCAATCGGTCCCGGAGTTACGTGTTCGTTGAAAATAACTTGGGTTTTGTTCAAGTTCATCCGGAGACCAATGCTTTCAGAAGAAGCAACTAGGTCGTCCAGCATCTGCTGCAAGTCCTGTAGCAATTCAGTCAATATAACGATGTCGTCTGCAAATCTCAAGTGTGAGATGTACTCGCCGTTGACGTTAATACCGCGTCCACTTCAGCGTCATGAACACATCCTCCAATGCGTTAGAGAACAATTTTGGGGAAATTACGTCCCCTTGTCTCACTCATCGACGCAGGGGGATGTGTTCAGTTCGCCGGTCCTGAGTTTGGACGGTCATTGTCGCGTTTTCGGAAAGACATCTCAGCACTTGGATGTATCGCCAGTCGACTTGGCATCGCTGCATAGACTCTAAAACAGACTAGGTCTCAATAGAGTCAAAAGCCTTCTCATAGTCCACAAACGCAAGACACAGCGGCCGATTATACTCTTCGGACTTCTGTATAATCTGCCGCACTGTGTGGATGTGGTCTATGGTACTGTATCCTCCTCGAAACCCGGCTTGCTCCGGTGGCTGAAACTCGTCGAGTCTCCGCGCTAGACGATTCGTGACGATTCTTGAAAACAACTTATATACGTGGCTTAGGAGCGAAATGGGTCTGTAGTTCTCTAAGAGGGTTTTATTTTCCTTTTTAAAGAAAAGTACGACCACATTCCTTCGCCACGCTTCTGGAGTTCTCCCAGAGAACAGGACCGAATTGAAGAGCTCCTGAAGCTCTTTCAAGACTGGACCTCCTCCCGCTTTCAGGAGCTCGGTCGTAATCCCGTCCTCATCAGGGGCTTTTCCATTTTTAAGTTGTTTCAGAGCCGCCTCGATTTCGTCTTGGCTGATTTCGGGCAGGTCTTCTGTGAAGTGGCAGGTTAAGGTGGCTCTGGAATCCTCATTTTCGGGATCAAGTCGAGATGCATGCGATACGTACAATTGGCCATAAAAGTTTTCGACTTCCGAAAGGATCTCCGGCTTCGAAACGACGATATCGCCACTAGATTTAGTCAACTTCGTCAGGTGGCTCCTCCCAAGTGATTGGACGAACACTTTCGACCCCCGATTCTGCTCAATCGCTTCCTCTATGGAGCGTGTATTAGAGCGTCGGAGGTCGCGTCGTACCAATGTTCTAATATTTTTGTTAAGCGCCCGTTGTTTTGACGAAATGATAAGTGGGTTTTCACGTCGTTCCGTCATTAGCTCCAGAGTTTCTTCCGAAAGTTTGGACTTCTTGCCTGTACGCCGCATTTTGCAAAATCTGAAGCCTTCTTCCCTGAGGATTCCCACCATTTGGTCGAGGGCCTGGTCGACGTCATTTGTGGTTTCCACGGCAGCGAATCGGTTCTCCAGGTATAACTGGAACGCTTCAGATCCTAACATAGTTTGGAGCATACTTGGACGGAGCCTAGACTTCATCAAACGAATTCGCTCCAGCTTGAAATTGATATTCAGAGAGCCTTGGACAAGTCTGTGATCACTACCGGTATTGAACCTGTTGATCACTGAGACATCTCTGAATATGTGCTTCTTGTCCATTATGATGGAGTCTATCTCATTTTTTGTCATAGTGTCGGGGCTTCGCCACGTCCACTTCCTTTGGGGCTGTTTCTTAATGAAAGAATTCATCAAGAAAAGCCCCTCTTTCTCAAGGAAGTTCACAAGCATTTGCCCCCTATGATTTCTGCTGCCAAACCCGTAGGATCCTACTACCGATTCACTGCAATTCTGTACTCCCACTTTAGCGTTAAAATCCCCCATGACAACGTTGTAGTGGGCCTTAGTGGTGGAATGCAAGGGCTTGGAAATGTCCTCGTACATTTCCTCCACTTCGTCATCCGAGTGTGCCGAGGTTGGTGCGTATACCTGGACAACCTTGAGGCTATACCTCTTGGTTAGCTGGACTACGAGGTACGCTACCCTGTTCGAGACACTGGAGACTTCCACAACGTTGTCACTAAGGCATTTGTTACCAGGAACCCGACTCCGCCTTGGGATAGCTGGTCTCCCTCTCGAAAACATAAAAGGTGGCCTGATTCAAGGGCTGTGTCCTCCCCCTCTTTTCGGACTTCACTCAACCCAAGAATGTGCCACCTTATCTTTCCGAGTTCTTCTTCAAGCTGCACTAGGTGGTCGTCGAGCCGTAACGTGCGTCCGTTATATGTCGCCAAGGTCAGTTGGGTTTGGCGGCTATACGTAATCCGGGAATTCTTCGCACCCCCTACCTTGCCGTTACCATGATCGCCGCCATCATCAGGAATAGCAGGGCGGCCGGGAATTGGGGGCCGTGGTTGAATTTGGCTTGCCATTGAAGGAAATGTCCATAATCGCCACGCTGGGCATGCGGGTTGGCGATCGCAGATCGCAGCTTTTCGCACTAATGACGCTGCTGCCCGCCACTAGTCTGCGCTATTTAGCTCCGACGTTTGATTAAAAATGGTTATCCCGCCATCTGTCGGTTGTCAGAGCCTCGTTTGTTAATCAGCAGGGTGCACCACGAGCAGGTGAGGTTGAATTGGGGCACTGAGATTGTAGGTGTGCCCCCTTACACCCCTGCTGGGTGCTGGATATCAAATTAAAAAAAATACCTCATGGGACACCCCACGCTTTTTTCAATTATTTTCTACTTTTCTGTTTGTGTTTTTAAAGCGTTTTTTTTTTGTTTTTTAAACTATTATTTTATGTTAGTTACTTCAAACCGTTTTGGAAACATCTTCTTTGTTTTGAAAGAGTATACTTACCGAATGGTCTTTATGTTTATCTTTATGTTTATTTTTGAGCCAGCTTCAATATTACGTATTTTTGTTGCCACTTCCCTTATCTACATGATGTTTTTATATTTGCCTGTCACTGTTTTTTACTTAGCAAGTGAAGGTATACAAAATTATGTTAAGTGGTGTAAAATAACAAAAATAAAAAAAAAACAAACAGCCGAATTCAAAAATAAAAAGTTACTACAAATTAAAAATTAACTTTAATTTTGGAAGTCGGTGGCAATAAACTAAAATACAAAACCAAATACACTGACTTCTACGTCACCGACACGACATGTGATTGATGTGTTTTGGTAATGATGATATTTGGTAACGGTCATGATCACCTTTGATCTTAATTACCGCGCTGGTACTGCCTTGTACAAGCGCGGTAATTACGTAACATACTACCAGTAGGCATGAATTTCACTTTGACAGTTCAACAACATTCATTGCGTTTTTTACATTGCTGAGCAGACAACTTTTTCGAACATAAGAAGCAATGGATTAGCAAATACCCTCCAAAATGTAACAGTTTCTGTTTGAATATAATAAAACTAGCTTCTGCCCGCGACTTCGTCCGCATCTAATTTTTGCGCCCCTGACCCTTCCCGTCGCATCGAATTGCCTGCCAGTTTTCGTCTATTTTTCGTTGCTGCTCCGCTCCTTTTGATTGTAGCGTAATGTCATATAAGGTGCATCTATTCATACACGAAATATTTTAATGGGTACACCTGTAGGTGGCAAAGAACCTACAGCAACGAAAAAAAAATTCTAATTGTATTTTTTTATAAATTTAATATTTATAAATTATTTGACGCACATAAGAAATACTGGCTCCTTCTTATTTTTTACGGCCCGAGACACCGCGGCCATGCTCGTGCCGTCCGGTCACCGCCCTCGCAGCATCAGGCGGGCCATTCATAGAATTTGGAGTAAAGATTTTATGCAAAACGTCTCAAGCAGTTTTAAAATTATAATAATTAAGAAAATTCAAAAACGCTTAGATAAAAATTTTCTTTTTGCTTCTATAGCTTCTTTACCACCTACAGGTGTACATCTTAAAATATTTCGTGTATGAATAGATACACCTTATATAGCCATAGATGCATACCTTAATAAATAGGCTACCCAACGCAAAAACATTTCTTCAATTCGGACCAGTAAGTAATTCCTGAGATTACCGCATTCAACCATCTTCAGCTTTATAATATTATTATAGTATAGATGAAATAGTCTCACTTATAAGATGAGAAGTCAAGAGAAACTGAGTTATATTGTGCCCTTTACCGATTAATCATAAATATTAACTTAAAATGTTACACGGAAGTCTGCGCAGGATAGGAGGTGCGTATTAACGGCTTGGGGTCAAAGGGTCCCACTAGAGCTCACGATCTAACATCTATCCGTAACATAGGCTTAGTTTATAGCTAAATTACAAGGATTTCATACGTATTTAAAGTGCTCAATTATTGTCCTCACTTTAAATTATAGTTAAGTAAATACATCATAGTAAAGCAACACACGCTTTTAAAGACAACCATATTTTTTTTTGTTGTTGTTATAAGAACAGAGTGATTAATAAATGAAATCATTTAAATGTAAAAAGCATGGGGTGCTTTTTGTGGTATTTTTATTGACTCTACTTTTATACCTGCCGATAAAATTTTCACATCAGTTGATATCAAGCGTACATTATACAATTAAGTAATATTGAAAAGTATATGTCTTATTTATGTGCATACCTACAAACATTGTATTATCAGCCTCTAATGTTCCCACTAGTGGGATTAAGGCGTCCTCTCTTTTAGGGGGAGTGGGCTGTAATCTGCCATGCGGTTCCATTGCAGTGTGGTGGATGTCACATATCTCCGAATTCGTTTTTATTCCTTTTTATTTCTTTCACCGTTTTGAGAGCAGTGGTGATGAAATAATTTACACAAAGTAAAACGCCTGCCTGGGTTCGAACTCACGACCTATATAATTCATAAGTCGAAGCTGATACCACTGGGCCACCACTGCTCTCAGAGTCTGCCAAGGATCTACAAAAGACAGTCGGGACCAACAGTTAAAAGTTCCTTCCGAGGTTCAGACGTGTCTGGATATGTATTGGATGGTCACTTATCCATGGACCAACTGCGGCCAGCGTTGATTACCCTGAACAGTCGTCCTGTGCGGCTGTTATTACTTAGCTAGAAGCCCATTTTGTATAGTTCCATTTCCAGGAACAAAGCATACTTTACACTATACCCTAATATCCACCATTTCTTTTTAAATATGGCTCGAAGACACTGATAACTTCACGAACCGATTTCGGCGAGCATAGCTCAATTTCGAGCAATCCTTGCAGCTGTTATTTACCCCAGCTCCATATATTTATCTATTCAATTAATCAATACTAATATTATAGAGCTGAAGAGTTTGTTTGTTGGGGTGAACGCGGTAATCTCAGGAACTACTGGCCCGAACTGAAAAAAAAAATATATTGTTCGGTCGCTCATTTATCGAGGAAGGGTAATAACATCATACTAAGACATTTATAAGTCAAGCAAAAAGAAAAAGTCACTAATACGAACACTTCGCACGGCCAGGCGATTTGATGCGACGGGGAGGGCCGGGAGAGCAATAAATTTAACACGGACGAAGTCGCGGGCAGAAGCTAGTTATGAGATAGATTACATCATACATCATATAACATGTATGAAGAGATATGTTTGCAAACAGGAAGACGGTAAACAGGAATACATGATAGAAAGTGGTTAGTGCCAACTATGGACACTTGCAACATGAGAGGGTTTGTGCATGCGTCACCGTAATATCTACCTGGGTCGTTCTACTTTTTTACCGGAACGGTTTGTCCTTCGTCTTGTTATGGCAACTCGTTGGAGTATTGATATTTACGGGTTTTTAATTTGGTTAAAAAAGACGTCCGCGGCTTCGCCCGCGTGGATGTCGGAAATTAACACAGATAATTTTCTAAAATAAAACTTTTTTTCTAAAATAAAAGTAGCCTAAGTTATTCCTTGTCACATCAGCTATCTGCCAGTGAAAGTCCCGTCAAAATCGGTCCAGCCATTTCAGTGATTAGCCGAAACAAACAGACAGATAGACAGACAGATAGTCAGACAAAAATTGTAAAAAATGTTGTTTTGGTATATGTACCGTGTATACATCCAAATACACTTAGTAAAAAGTGGTTATCTTAATATTACAAACAGACACTCCAATTTTATTTATTTGTATAGATGTATAGAAGACTAGCTTCTACCCGCGACTTCGTCAGCGCCAAATATTTGCTCCACTGGGCCTTCCCGTCGCATCGCAGCCTGCTAGTTTTCGTCCATTTTTTTGTTGCTGCTCTTCTCTTTTTAATCGTAGCGCGATGTTATAGGCTATCCTATAGCCTTCCTCAATAAATAGGCTAACCGACTCAAAGAGATTTTTTCAATTCGAACCAGTCGTTCCTGAGATTAGCGCGTTCCACCCCCCATTTTAGGAAAGTGAGGGGTTAGAAAGAGACAAAAAGTAGCCTATGTCACTCTCCATCCCTTCAACTATCTCCACTTAAAAAATCACGTCAATTCGTCGCTCCGTTTTGCCGTGAAAGACAGACAAACAGACATACACACTTTCCCATTTATAATATTGGTATGGATTATGTCATTTTTATTTTCTCTAACCAGCATATTTAATACGTCTTTTTCCCGTAGAATGCCGTGACAGAGTGGTAAGCCGAAATGTGGTTTCCACAGAAAAAGGCCACTCTGTCACATAATTTTTTTTCTATAACGAACATTAAAAAAAATACTAGTCGGAAAGAAAATTTTAATTAGTCCTGATAAAAACACAGATGCATTTTTTTTAAATCCTACACAGAAAGCACAATTATGGATAGTTCAAAAACCAAAAAAAGAACAGAAAAATTTCGTTTTACTGTCGGTAAAAAAGAAGAACGACCCACCTATGTTCAAGATAACATCAGTCTTGTATGATTCAAAGGAATAGGCTGACTTGTAAGTGACTAAACAGGGTGGAAGTGATATCAATTAATCTATACTATATATATTATACAGGGTGATTGGAAGATGGGTGCAAAAATTTAAGGCGAAGATAGTACAGACAATTTAGAACCATTTAAGCCATGGTTGTCTTAGACGAAGTCTTACCAAATATTTTTAACCAAATTTTTTAGTTTTTTTTCGGAAATTCTCAAAATTTAATGTAAACTGCATAATTATGGCCAAATTGAATGATAAATGAATTCATTTTTTATTTATTTAATTAAAGTAATGTGTAAGCAATCAAGCAAAACATGTTTTAGGCTTCTGTGTCATTAGACATTTTTTTACAGACATTTAAAGCTCAGAAAAAATAAAAAATTTGTACGTCTTTTAAACCTTATTAAAAAAAAAACGGAGGGTGCTTTTTTTGTTCAAACCTTTTTGAAGACATGCTTGATAATCGCTCTTTCTTTTGAGGTATCATTTATGCGGATATCTTACAAATTATTGAAATTAGGGCCTACAAACCAATTTGAGGGAGAAATTTTTTATTTCAGGCAGACTAATTAAAACAACATTTGAATTTAAATTATTTATTTTTCATGTTCAAAATGACGGCCGTGATTCCTAATACAAGCACGGCCCCGTCTTCTAACTTCTGTAGTCGTTATTTTCAACATCATCTCCTGCTTCATTGTCTCAAACGCTGAATTTATTCTTAGTATCAATTCTTCTCTAGTGTTTATTTCTATTTTGTTATACACCAGTTCCTTGGCCCGGCCCCACACGAAAAAGTCCAACGGGGTCAGATCTGGGGAGCGAGTGGGCCAAGGGATGGGTCCATCCCTGCCGATCCAGCTATCAGGAAAGCAATTGTTGAGGTGTTCCCTTACATTTAAAGTCCAATGCGCTGGACAGCCGTCTTGCTGAAAGATGACTGTTCGGTCTCTTTCGAAGATCGGGACACCTGATTCCTCTACCAGCAGTGGTAAATCAATTTGCAGAAATTGCAAATAATTTTCGCCATTCAATGGATCAGGCAAAAAGTGGGGCCCAATCAATGTTCTGCCATTTATTCCAGCCCATACATTCACAGAGAATTTCATCTGAAATGACACCTGCTTCTTAAAATGTGGATTGTTGTCTGCGTCGGCCCATTCATGGATGTTGTGAAAGTTTGTAATACCTTCCCTTGAAAATTTACTTTCATCCGTCCACAAGATTGATTTCAGAAACCACACATCTTCGATGTCTCTGTTGAGGAGGAATGAGGACCCTGTATAATATATATAGTATAGATTAATTGATATCACTTCCACCCTGTTTAGTCACTTACAAGTCAGCCTATTCCTTTGAATCATACAAGACTGATGTTATCTTGAACATAGGTGGGTCGTTCTTCTTTTTTACCGACAGTAAAACGAATTTTTTCTGTTTTTTTTTGGTTTTTGAACTATCCATAATTGTGCTTTCTGTGTAGGATTTAAAAAAAATGCATCTGTGTTTGTATCAGGACTAATTAAAATTTTCTCTGCGACAAGTATTTTTTTTAATGTTTGTTATAGAAAAAAAATATGTGACAGAGTGGCCTTTGGCCTTACTTGAGACGTTTTGCATAAAACCCTTACTCCAAATTCTATTAATGGCCCGCCTGACGCTGCGAGGGCGGTGACCGGACGGCACGAGCATGGCCGCGGTGTCTCGGGACGTAAACAATAAGAAAGAGCCAGTATTTCTTATGTGCGTCAAATAATTTATAAATATTAAATTAAAAAAAAAAAACCCTTAGAAATTTTTTTTTTCGTTGCTATAGCTTCTTTACCACCTACAAGTGTACCTCTTAAAATATTTCGTGTATGAATAGATACACCTTATATTGACGTCTAAGAGTTTTTTAAAGATCTACTTAGATCTGCCAAGAGGGTCACCCTCCCGTGAATAAACCGCGGCAAGCGTAGCTTAACCTGATCGATTGATTGCGGCTGTTATTACTTAGTCACAAGGCCCATTTTTAACCAGCTTCAAGAAAAGGAGGAGGTTCTCAATTCGACTGTTTTTTATGTTTGTTTTTTTTCAGAACTTTTGACTGGGTGAACCGATTTTGATGATTCTTTTTTTATTTGAAGGCAAGCTGGTGTTTCCCGTGTGGCCCCAATTTAGTTTCGTTCCATTCTGATGGGATCCATATGAAAAGCATATAAGTCTTACATTTGCATTTAGTATGTGCGTGACAAATGGACGAATAACGATTAGATTAGTGCGGGGTACATACCAAAAATAAAAACTTAAAAAAAAATAACAACCGACTTCCTTAAAAAAAAAAACACTACAAAGTGAAAAATTTTAGAAGTCGGTGACAAAAAACCTTAAATACAGATCCTAAGAGTAGTTGTGATTCGCGGATTCTGGCGCAAGCGCCAGAGCCCGCGAATCTGTAGCACCCATCGTAAAAAAAAAAAAAAAAAAAAAAAAAAAAAAAAAAAAAAAAAAAAAAGGTTTTGGTGTGCTCTGATCTCAAATCTGCGGTCCATTTTAGCGTAGGATGCGTGGTTCTGGAGTTATGCAAATCAATTAACTGTTATCTCATTGATTTCCGGTGGTCCTGCACCCTCATTAGCATTCCATTGTTCGCCTAATCCTTTTATCTATTATACTTCGAACACCTCATTACGTTGCGCCAGAACCCACGAATCTGTTGCCCTACGGTTGATTTGGCGTTCTTATCTATTACTCATTGTATGTCTGCTTTTCTATGTCATCAATAAAACACATTCATTTTTATTTCAATATTTTATTACTTTTTTCTACAAAATATGAGCGGAAGATCTCATCCACAAAAATATCATTGTGCAGTGTGTTCCCTGTAAATATGTTCGTAAAACTATGCATTGAACATCCCTGAAACTTAAATAGCAAATACATTAAGCAATATTCACCACAAACTGAAGTCCAATCATTCTGAATCCTATCAACATTCCAGTCCCATCTCTTACAATTCCTTTTCAAAAACTGGAGATGATATCGCTCAGGTGTTCGTCCATATGAATCAAAATATTGACCGATACCATTCGTATCGATATGTACAGCTACCCAGTGTGAACCTGGTTTATCATCCGCATCCAAATTGCATATTATATACGTTGGTACATGTGTATACATAGGTAGTCTATTAGCAGCATAAACATTATTTTCTAGACTGGGATGAATCTTTTTCATATGTTTTTGTAATTCTAGTGTATCCATGATATTACTGTTATTAGCAGATTATTACAGTACCAATCTATTCAATGGTTGTCATAGGAATGTTCAATTATAGTGATTTGTAAATATTAAATCGCATTCTTTGTGGGAGTCACAAAGCTTAGGATTATCATTTTGCTGCAGCTAATTTAAAGTTTGTTATATGGGTCTGATTATATTAAATAAAACACTTTGAGTACATAGACATTTTTAATTAACTGATCAACACAATAATTATTAAATAAATAAATTAAATACAGACATATTATTATCAAAATACCATTTTCTAATACACACAGCATTATTCAATGCACAATTCAATTTATGGTTCACACAATTAAAATCAGTTTTATTTTTACAGAACTTTTTTTTTAATGTCGCAAAATTAGGACATCCCTTCTCACCTATGTCAATCACTTCACAGTTTGCACATAACTCTTTAATCCACGTAATCTTTTCCAAACCCTTTGTCATAATTTTTTTATTTTCTAAATATGGTAAAATAACACGTTTAAACTCTTTGTAGTCTATGTAGCCTTCACTCCAGTAAATTCCTCGATTTCTTTCTAACCATCTCACCTGCTTTTTTTCTTCTAGTGTTAGGTAATGGAATGAATATGGTGGTTTCACCAAGAACGTCTGTGTATGATCATGACTCGCAATGGCCAATTCTTTGATAATAAAATGATTTAAAGAATCTTTAAATCCTTGATAGTATATTGCATACAATTTGTTTTATTTAATTTTATAATGTTATCTTTAGTTACACACACACAAAATGCATTAAACATAACACATATATCTAAAACACAACACACATTATAATCCTAACTACTATAGTCTACAGTAACATTTCTATTTTTATCTATTTCAATAATATTATCAAACTCAGCATAAACAATACAGTTAATTGTTTGTATTAGTGAGGATTCAAATCGTACTTCTAATCTTACACTACCATGCTTTATGAGATTCCAATGGGCTGATGAGTTAGCTGATAAATCAGGAGTTAAATCAAATGCTAAAAGACAGTAACCTTTGGCATACTGTTCACGAGAGATTGCATTTCCTTCATTAAGAAAGTGAATACCAGTCCCCGAGAATAGAGTATGATATGCTGATGTAAATATATTATTATTAAAAGATGGTTGCAAAGCTTTGGAAGGTATTTGTTGACCATCAATATATAAGCTGAAAGAGTTAATACCATAGTTTTCAAAGTTAAATGGATTTTTAGTAAGTGAACCATTAAATGCAGAATTATTCACAAAACCAATAATACATCTTTTGGGTACCTGTCCTAAGAATATATTATCAAGAGTTTTTCCTTGAACACCCGATGCAATTGTTAAAACTTTAACTTCAGCACGAGTAATAGGATATTTAGCAGTGGTAGAAGCTAAAACTTTCTGATGTGCGAGTAATACACTTGGATTAATTCGTGCTCTTCGAACAATAAGAGTTGCGTCCGTAATGCAAACTTTAAACTTTACATCATTTGACCCAGCAATTAAATTAAAACTCTCTCTTGACCGAACTAATTTTACACTCATTTCAACGCCATTAATTAAAAATTTATCTTGATTGAAAATGTCACCATGAAGATGACCAATCATTTCTATTTCCCTGCTTTCATTAACTAATTCCTGTCTTTTAACAAATCCTATGTTTTTACCATCTGTGGAATCCATTTTTCCTGCTGTATCATCATACCAAAGACTACAAGTAAGATGAGATTGTTTAGCAGCAGGAGCATAGTTTAAAAGGGTTTCCATGTATGCTCGATAGGCATAGGTATTATTAGGTGGTGATACAAGTTTTTGGTTTAAATAAACATCGAGTTGACTAAAAAGTGAATGCAACCAATTATTTACAGGTGCTACTGCTGTAGCTGATATCAAGTTTGTTGAATCTTGATTTAATACTTTTGCCTTTATGTGGAGTAATGTATGAGACAAATCTATGTAGTCATCGCCTGTTCCAGGAACTTGAAACTCGATAGGTCCATCATCAGCAAGAGATGAAATTGGTTTATAGTGAATCCACAATCCATTTTCAATGCTTGTTTGTGTAGACGGTAATGCAAACAAATCTAATTCTGACTTAACGCACTCACAAGAATGATTATGAAGGAAAGACATACTTAATTTGAAAATATATCTTTGATGTTTTTTGGTTTTAGACCAAGTTTTTTCGTAGCTTTCACTTTAGCTGTTAGTGGTGGAATGAACGAGGCCAATCGTTTTCTTTTACTTATATACCCAGATCCTGTCATGTTAAATCGATCAATTTTGTCATCAGCCTTTCGTTTTAAGTTTGTACTAACTTGCTTTAGACGATCTTTTATTGAGGCTTCCATAGGACGGGCTTGAACCATATCCGATAAAAGTCCTACTCCAGCGTTTAATGCCTCCTTACCAACCACTCGAGCACCACTTGAAAGTAAAGGTAAAACTGATCTAAATAACCCTCCTAAGAAGCTCCCAATACCATGACCGCGTTGGTATGGTGAACCCTTATAAATTACTCCAACTCCTGATCCAGCTTGATGTGAATAATAATTTTCATATGGACATTTATGATGATCATGAGGAGAATACATTATTATAATTTGCGGAAATGTAGTTTAACACACACGGTTCCAAACTGGAATGGTATTTTTTGTCCTGTGCTCGATCTTATATCTATTTCCAGCGTATCGAACTCTCTTCGCATAACAGGTAAGTAGTGAGGTGGAGAGAAAATGTACATTTTATTCGCACCATAAATGTATTTTGAAGGATCTAATGAAATGACTCTTAATAGTGGAGTCATAACATCACCCACAATCTGAGGATCGATAATGTCGCAATATAGAAATAGTTGAGATGGTAACCCTAAGTGTAAATTAGCAGGACACTTCCCAAAATTTCTGTCTAGGAGATTTGTATTTGGTTCATAACCTAGTTGTAAACTTAATTTGGGTGATAATGTTACGGATGTTATATTTTTATCCAAAACAGAAACAGACACAAATTTTGTTATTTCATCATAACGAAATTTCAAGCTCTCTCTGATACCATTTAACGCTCTTAAAATATGTTCAACGTTATCGTAGTTGGTAGCGGGAATATGTTTTTTGTAGTACACTGTTGATGGTTTATCTTCATTAGGCATTAACATGGTTTTTGTGATGTATACAACATTTTCATGATCTTGAACAGTAAACATGGTGCATGGATATTGAAACTCGACAACTCCAACCGCCCATTCACCTTCTAATTTCATAGCTTTTGGTAATTTTGTTGAAAAATTTGTGGTCTTGTTATCAGGAAAGTATTCCATTGAACTATTGCTGAGCAAAGTTAAATAAAAACTTTCTTTATTCATATTTCTTTTAAACTAGAAGCTAAAATCCAACTGTTAAATTTATCTGGATAACCTTTCCACTTCACTAATACTTCTTTTCTGTTACCCGAATAACGAGTGCCAATTATTTTATCTATTTTATATTGTGAGGTGGGGCTGTAAGTGACCTTCTGTAATTCTCTTTCATAAAAAGTACCAACTATTGGTTCATTTTGTAAATCTGTTATTGTATAAACAACCCATGGAGATCTATCAATTATTGAAGATATAATAAATATTTCATCACTCCAATTTGATTCATATCCTTTTTGGAAAACATGTTTATATTTAGTTATTCGAACATAATCACCCACGTTGAAATTTGGTTTTGGATTTTCTAGAGAAAGTTTGTTTGACCCTCTATCATAAAGATTAGTCCAAACTGTCATAATATTGTTGGAACTTACATCACATGGGCACATCTTAATACTCGAGTGAATGCTGTGATTATAAGAGTATATTAAATCTTGTAAAACATCTATATATCTATAAGTATTATTATGAGTGAAATAACGCCACATTTTCATTTTTAGAGTTCTTTGAAATCGTTCAACAATACTAGCCTTAATATCAGGATTGTTAGTGGTATAGTAATTTATCTTTTTGGATTTAAAGTATTTTTGTACATCTTTTGAAACAAATTCTGTACCTTTATCAGATTGTATGTGAGTAGGTGTTGTATTACTTTCAGTAAATATACTTTCAAAACATTCTTTAGTTGTTTCTGAGTTTTTCTTTTTCATTGGTCTTGCAAAAGCATATTTACTAAATACATCAATAACACAAAGTATGTAGTTGAAACCATCATTATATTGAGAATAAGTTCGCATATCACTTAAATCAGCTTGCCACAGCTCATTAATATTTGATAGAATGTACTTATTACGCGGGAATTTTTTCCGAATGGGTTTATGTAATGTATATGTTTCTTGTGATTGTAACCATTCCTTTGCTTGCTTTTTATCCATTTTACCCTTCATAGCTTTTGATAATTTATCAATACTACCAAAACCAGCGGGGTTAGATGGATCATAATAAATCCTGTTAATTTCTTCTAGTACGGGGTCCATTTTTCCCAATCGATCTTTTTATGTATTTTAGTTATAGATCTTTTATCTCCACTGCTCGGTGTAGAAAACTCTTGAACTTCAATCTCAGAGGTTTTGTTCAGATCTTTTACTTGAAGTTGGTTAATAAACTCACATCTCTTTGGATTTCCAATATAAGTAAGTGGTACTTTAATATCTTTTAATGCTTTAGCAAATCTATCCCACCCTATCGGATCACTTTTTTTTAAGGGTCTAAGTGAATCATTTATTAAATCAACAATATTACTTCCTGGAATTTTTTCATTATCAATTATGACTGTGCCTTCATTATCCCAACGTATTTTACTTTTACTTGTTCCAATTAAGTTTAATAATGACTCACCTTTTTTATTATAAGTTTTTGGTATTAAACTGAGTATTTGTGTTGATGAATACAGTGGATTTGCCTCACTTTCTATACTTTTAATAGATCCTTTCTCCTCCAACAAAGATTCAGCATCAACTGAACTTTTTAGATCTCTATCTTTATTTTTAAAACCAATTTTAGACCCATTTGAATCTTCATTAGATGTATCAGAATAAATTGGTAATCTGAGTGGTTGACGATCCTCTTCGGTAAAGTGAAGGTATCTTTGTAGTGTTTGTAAATATAACATCCACTTCTTTCGGTCTTCCGTCTTACTATTCATAATATTTTGCATTTCAATATCTAATCGAGACAAATTACTAGTAACCTTATTTTCTTGTTTTAATTTTTCAATCAATCCCGGTTCAATAAGTATCATTTTCTTAGCATTTTCCATGTTAACTGGCTAGTCCACTTACTAATCCACTCAATATTGCACCTAATATTATTGGTAAGAAAGCCCCTCCTTTTTGTATAATAATATTTTTTCTTAGTTTATGTTTACACTTATGCACCAGTTTACGGAGTATATTTTTGTGTTTATTCAATTTTTGTTTATCTTGATCTTTAAGAGGTATCTTTCCTTGTAAAACGTTATGAATACATTCACAAATACAATTTATTTCTTCTTCATCACACGTTTTAAGTAACGCTCTTTGATATTTTGGTTTAAGCGTATGCAAAGCGTTTAGCAAATGTTTATGCGTTGTGAGTCGACAATGCATCATTTAGAAATGATTTGAATTGTTTGATTCTTGGTGTATTTAAACTGCAAAGCGTTTAGCAAATGTTTATGCGTTGTGAGTCGACGATGTATCATTTAGAAATGATTTGAATTGTTTGATTCTTGGTGTATTTAAACTCTTTCGTGGGGACGTAGACTGTGCAGTAACCATTAAATGGGAATACATTTGTCTTGATACGACAAAAATCATTTGTATTCTGTTTTAAATCTACCATTAAATATCCATGCGCTTCTAAAGTTGCATCCCTGTAGGCGTCTTCAATGAATTTTGGGTTATCTGGTGACACTTGTCGTGCTAAATATCTTATTTGAGTTTTATCTCGAGGGTTTTTAAAATAAATTATATAACTTGAGTTTAAAGAAATGTCTCTTTGACCTTTACCTTGATGAAATAAATTTTGTGTTAAATAAAATACACTAAGATTCCTGTGATGACTACCTTTTGTAAATATATCCACAATTCTTCCATCAGACTCTCTCATTAGATCATCAATAATAATAAGGTGTGGGTTTTCACCATCAAACATATTAAGATTTGGAATTCCTTGATGATAGTTAACATTTGGTAAATTATTTAAAGCCTGCATTTCATCAAAGCACCATGTGATCTGATTAAAATCACAATTACATATTTCTTTAACTGATTTTATGAAATTTGTTACAAAATTTGACTTCCCACATCCACTTGGTCCTGCCACAATAGCAGTAAACGGATGGATAAAGTGAAACATTTCACACGTCTAGAGTTTTAAAGGGATGAAATAAAAATGAAAATTTTGGTGTAAAAATTAAATATATATATATATTGCTAAAATTATATAAAACATGTAATTTGTGAAAAACAGAATGATCTGTATACTATTTCTAACACAATTAGTACTTATCAGAATTTCACAATCACCTCAACGTCAAATTTAAGCACACAAATAAAAACTACAATTATTTTACATTATTTACAATCAAACAATAAATTTTAAATATGTAATAAACTATTATATAACATTACAGTAATATCATAATTTTACAATCAGTACAAAATTTGTATATACACACAGAAATAAAAGTAAAAAGTATTACACTTAGCGTAATTTATAATGTCCCCAAGCCAATGTATCAATGTTGTTGTTCATAATACATCGTTTGGTATCATTATATGATAAAGATGTTTTATTTATTTTTTGTGTAAAAATAGTGTGTTTGATTGACTTAAATCGAAGCATACTACAATATAATACATTTTTATTAAACAAACACGATTTGTAATTTTCCATATTCATTTTTTTGGTAACACTTTTGTTAACCCCTTTTGCCTTTGCTATAAATTTATCTTCTATTTCTAAGGCATACATTTTTGATCGCAACCCTACAAATTCCTTCAATACTTTACCATTATTCTCATCTTTAAAAAAACCTAACTTTTTTTTATTTATTTTTGGATATCCGTAAATATTATTTTCCGGGTAATCTGATGTATCGAAATAGTGAAGTAGATCTGGTTTTATATCCTCATAAAAATTGTCTGTAAAAATTTGATATATCAAACTATCGGTATCGGTGTACAATAACTTAATTTTATTATGAAACTTTTTAATCATGTAGTTATAATGAAATTCATACATAAGGGTCTTAGATATATCTAAAATACAAAATCCTAAATAAATCGGCTTATCATAAATTAATTTTGTTTTGTGTAATTGTATTGCAACTAAATGTTCTGAAAATATTGATAAACTATGGAATTCTGGTTTTGCAATCCAATCCTGAGCACCTAAAACTTTACCACGATTATCCCAGTGAGTTAGTAGTTTAACGTTTACTCTTTTTTCAATATTTTCCATAGTCTTACCGAAGACAGAATTGTTCATTAATTTAAAAAAGTCTTTTTCAAAGTTTGATGTAGCTAACGTTCTCAAACTAGTATTTAAGTCTATGTATTTCTTTAACCAAGAACTCTGTTTAAATTTTAAAATTCTATGTACTTTAATTAATTTAATCCCCATTTCAATGCATTGTTTTAAATTCCTGTAGTGAATGATGTATTTATTTTTATTATTTAAATTAGGAACTAATTTAGTTTCTTTAGTATTACCCACACATATGTTTTCAGGACATAACGGAAAGTCAGAATGCAAATTATGAAGTTCATCAGGATATTCCAAATCAACTTCTAAAACATAACCGAAATCAGAGTTATCCGACACATTATAATCTGTATTAGAATCTATCCATTCGAAACCACCAACAGGAAGAGATTGAGACATTGCCCAACCATATAAATTATTCGCATCAAAATATGTTAGATATGAATTAGGTTTTTCACTATCATAATCTTCCATGAATTTATTATTTGCTCTAGCAAAACGATTGCTACACTGAGATACACCCCCTCTAATACCAGCTTTAAAAAAAGCAATTTTGTCATAGTCCGTTAACAATTCTAATTCTATTTTGGTAAATTTTAACATTGCATCCCAACTTAAACCTGGGGCAGTATAGTAATGAGCAGGATCTAATCCATAAGTTTTAATACAAAGCTTTCTAAAGTTTTCGAATACATCAGTCAAAAGTAAAACATCAGTTTTTAAATATAAATTGGAATAATCAGACATACTACTACACTTAAAATGTTGCCAAATATCTTTTGCGTGATTATAATCATCATTTGAAATATTTGAATCTGTGAGTGAACTATAAAATTGGTGTTGATCAGGAAGTGATGGATGTTTCAAGCAATCACTATTACACATAAATTCATAAGGATAAATACCTTTCCGTCTTAAACGTGAAAAATCTTCATTATTAGGATAGTTCCTTTTTAGTTCTGTAAACTGATCATCATTAAGATTTTTAGCTAGTTGATCTAAACTACACGATAAAAATTTCAATGAATCTATGAATCTTAAACTTACTGGTTGATTATTTATTGTTAACTGTTTTGAAAATGATATGTATCGTTCTTTATTTTGTGGAATAACTTCAACTTTGTCATCATCGAGGTTTAATGCATGGATAATGAAATGAGCATCGTAATGACTGAGGTTATGTAAAAATATTGGAATATGACGAGGGGTTCTGTACTTAGAACTACACACTTGATGTGCAACACCCCTAAAACTGCCAGTGTGCCAATCAAAATCGTAAAAAAGATCTTCATTTAACTCAGTTTCACAAATATGACATATGTTTGAATTTGAAATTTTAATTTTATCTTCATCTGATAATGGAACGAGACATTTTTGGAAACTATTTTTTTTAAATATTGTTTTCACATCTTCACAAAGGCGATTCATAAACACTTGTGCACAGTTTGACCCACTATACGTCTCATATTTTGATAATCTGTTATCATATGAACATTTAATGTAATATCCAAAACTATACACTTCATGTTTTTGAATATTAATTGTACTAGGCTTGGATGGATCGTTACTACATGATTCTATTGGGTTCAAAAATGCCTCAAAGTCTGCATAAACCACAAAGGGCATTTTCAACTTTTTCACGAATTTATCAAATTTTAATTTATTATTTGAGGTTGCTTTACCAAACCAATCCTTTTTGGAATCCTCACCGTTTGGTAATTCCGTACAAATGTGAGCGCAATCATATTGTTGATGGTTATTAAGTCTTTCCTCCGATGGGAAATGAAGTAAACATGAATCACATATATAAACTGCACAATGATGTCTTGATATTTGTGAACTAACTAATCGCGATAAGTTTTTAATATAACAGTAATGATTGTTAGTACCATTCGATATATATAGTAGGTTAATATGATTAGGTGTACGACATTTTGTTAAATATAAAGGACCTACAACAGAATTACACTTTTTTTCTTTATTATACTCTAAGCCAAAAACATTAATACTAATATTGTTTAATTTCTCTACTTTTGATATATCTGCAATTATAACCGGAAAAGAAATACCAGTAAATTTTAGTTTATTTCCATGAATTGCGTAAGATGCTACCCGATCTACACTTTTACATACAGGATATAAACCAGAGAGTAATGCCCATTTGAAACACATATTATCATTATTTTTAACATTGATTACAGCTTTTTTTGATTTAATATCTTGAGGAAGGTCGATATATGAACTACCACGTAGGGGGTTGAATTTGTTAACATTCATATCTATGTATTTAATTTGATTAAGACTCCAACCACTATCTTTTTTTTCAAATTGACAAATTTTACCGACTACAGTGTCTATTAATGATGAATAAAAAATATTTAAGTCATCTCCCTGACAAATTATGTAATTAAACGTTTGAAAATCAAACGTATTTTTAATATCTTTAGTTTGTTGTATGAAATCAGCATGCAATATGAAGTTTATTTTAAAAATTGTATGTTGTTGAATACATTCATTTATCAAAAATAAGATATCAATTTTTAGCGAATTTAAAAACGATTCCGGTGTTTCAAAATATTGTCCCGATTGAAGTGTTTTACTATTAATTCTATATGTTAAAATTCGATTGCCAAAAGCGGTTTCAACAACTGTAACATTTGTTAATGAATTATGTGATTTTAAAAGATTATTTTTATGTGAATTGCTTTTTAAATGGTTGTTTAGATACCTTTTATTAATATAAACATGACATGTATCACATTCCACCTTATTGTTGTCCACATCATTGGTTTCAATTGATGATGTAGAAGCTCCTTCATCAAATTTTGCTTTCTTGGTAACCTTATTTTCATCAGTAGTGATACCTCGTTTGATACCTCTTCCAACTTGTTGTTGACTGTAACAAAAAGAAAATTATTAGACAAATCTTAAAATAAAACATTACTACAATAATATTTCTTATTGAGTTTGTACTTCTAATACTTACATCAACTTTGTTTCAACCATCAAACATTGATTATACAACTCATCATCATACGATGAATCGAACAGTTCATGCTTCTCTATTTCATCACAAACTTTAGACAGCTCCTGATTGAATTCGCTGTTGGATTGTTCTATATTCTCTTCAATGGGCGCGGAAAAGAAAGCACTGGTGCACATTTCACTGAAGTTTTCCATCTTTATAATAAAGAAGAAAGTATGTAGCACAGTAAGTAACAGTTAAGTGTTGGTAGAGCAACTGATACCCAATTTCAAATAATGTCCAATATTCATAGTCTAACAAAGGATTAGGAAAGTCATGTAAAATCTAATGAGTACACAGAAGTACTTTAAGTAAACAGAATCACATTCACTAATCCACTAATGAGTGTCATTGTTAAAAAAGTATTTTTTAACTTTTTCACTTTCTGCTATTGTCTTTGTAATATTGTATACGAGGCCGTTTGTGTTGTCGTAGATGCTATCCTTATTATTCTTTATGTAATATTTAATCCTCGTGGTAGCGTGCTTCCAGTGATCACTAGTTGGAATCTTGGATAGTTTCTTCATATCATACATTTCAATTTTTATGAGATGCGTCGCTTGGTCTCCGTCGTCAGAATTTGTAGAGATGTATGATACGCCATCTCTAGCAGCTCGTGTCACAGTCGAGGATAGCAGCTTCTTCCTTTTTATTTTTGGTGCCACTTCAAAAAATTGATCAATCGGTTGCGATTTCCTTTTTCCACCATCGTCTGTGTTATTAACGACGATGTCATCACTCTCTTCTTCGTGTTGAGGAGAGAGTGGCGAGTAGTAATACTGTTTATAGGTATTTTCATTATCGTCTGCGAAGCTGAATGATCTCTGCAACAACAGAGTTATCACGTTAATATCAATTTGTTTACACTTAATCACACACGTTAGGAAACAACAACAGAAATACAAGTAAGTTTGTCAATAGAATAAACACTTACCTCCATGGCCATTGATGCGTTGAAGTAACACAAACGTAGTATTGGTAGACGTATACAATACACTGTGGTCAAACGACCATAGACTGACTGCATGACTGCAACTGTTCGATCTTATATAGCACCATTCTTATCTAAAGCAAATTACTAAGTACAACGAAACTGATTGTAACTCTATGAGTCAACAAACTTATCTCACGTTCCTTATTCTTATCTAAAGCAAATTACTAAGTACAACGAAACTGATTGTAACTCTATGAGTCAACAAACTTATCTCACGTTCCTTCGCAACAGGCATCAACCTGCTTTGTGACTCCCACAAAGAATGCGATTTAATATTTACAACGAGCAATACACCAGATTTCAACAGTCGTATTACGGACGTCGACCGGAACCCATATTAAGCGAAAAACAGTTTAGAGATTTAGCACCGCTGTTTGTCATTGATTGCTCTAGACAAGTGGATAATCTAAAGACAGGGCCAGTTGTGGACGTGAGAGTAGAAATTGAAAGTGATTCGGAGATACCAGATCAAACTTCAGCATATTGTCTCATTCTGAACGATTGCATTGTTGAATACAAACCATTAAGTAACATTGTTAAGAAGATATCATGAAGACGGACACCCTTATAGTGGAACTCCAAGGATTTAAAGATTCTTTAAATCATTTTATTATCAAAGAATTGGCCATTGCGAGTCATGATCATACACAGACGTTCTTGGTGAAACCACCATATTCATTCCATTACCTAACACTAGAAGAAAAAAAGCAGGTGAGATGGTTAGAAAGAAATCGAGGAATTTACTGGAGTGAAGGCTACATAGACTACAAAGAGTTTAAACGTGTTATTTTACCATATTTAGAAAATAAAAAAATTATGACAAAGGGTTTGGAAAAGATTACGTGGATTAAAGAGTTATGTGCAAACTGTGAAGTGATTGACATAGGTGAGAAGGGATGTCCTAATTTTGCGACATTAAAAAAAAAGTTCTGTAAAAATAAAACTGATTTTAATTGTGTGAACCATAAATTGAATTGTGCATTGAATAATGCTGTGTGTATTAGAAAATGGTATTTTGATAATAATATGTCTGTATTTAATTTATTTATTTAATAATTATTGTGTTGATCAGTTAATTAAAAATGTCTATGTACTCAAAGTGTTTTATTTAATATAATCAGACCCATATAACAAACTTTAAATTAGCTGCAGCAAAATGATAATCCTAAGCTTTGTGACTCCCACAAAGAATGCGATTTAATATTTACAAATCACTATAATTGAACATTCCTATGACAACCATTGAATAGATTGGTACTGTAATAATCTGCTAATAACAGTAATATCATGGATACACTAGAATTACAAAAACATATGAAAAAGATTCATCCCAGTCTAGAAAATAATGTTTATGCTGCTAATAGACTACCTATGTATACACATGTACCAACGTATATAATATGCAATTTGGATGCGGATGATAAACCAGGTTCACACTGGGTAGCTGTACATATCGATACGAATGGTATCGGTCAATATTTTGATTCATATGGACGAACACCTGAGCGATATCATCTCCAGTTTTTGAAAAGGAATTGTAAGAGATGGGACTGGAATGTTGATAGGATTCAGAATGATTGGACTTCAGTTTGTGGTGAATATTGCTTAATGTATTTGCTATTTAAGTTTCAGGGATGTTCAATGCATAGTTTTACGAACATATTTACAGGGAACACACTGCACAATGATATTTTTGTGGATGAGATCTTCCGCTCATATTTTGTAGAAAAAAGTAATAAAATATTGAAATAAAAATGAATGTGTTTTATTGATGACATAGAAAAGCAGACATACAATGAGTAATAGATAAGAACGCCAAATCAACCGTAGGGCAACAGATTCGTGGGTTCTGGCGCAACGTAATGAGGTGTTCGAAGTATAATAGATAAAAGGATTAGGCGAACAATGGAATGCTAATGAGGGTGCAGGACCACCGGAAATCAATGAGATAACAGTTAATTGATTTGCATAACTCCAGAACCACGCATCCTACGCTAAAATGGACCGCAGATTTGAGATCAGAGCACACCAAAACCTTTTTTTTTTTTTTTTTTTTTTTTTTTTTTTTTTTTTTTTTTTTTTTTTTTACGATGGGTGCTACAGATTCGCGGGCTCTGGCGCTTGCGCCAGAATCCGCGAATCACAACTACTCCTAAGACACCGACTTCCGAAATTAAAGTTATTTTTCACTTTGTAGTGTTTTTTTATGTATAACCATCTCCACAAACACTTACAAAAAACAAAAAGCAATACTTTACACTACCCTATTAACCACCATTTCTATTTGAATATGGCTCGAAGCAACTGTTATCTAAATATGGCTGCCGCTAAGCGAATCTAATCTGACGGTAACCATAAGGGTCGTATTATAAGGAGAGGTGCGCACACGCAATGCAGATGCAACGTCAGATACTGCTGAGACGATTTTGATGTTGTTCTAAGTGCCTGATAGGGATGCTGTTCCTGCTTTGGTAAACAATAAGATGGTAATCTGGGGCCAGATAAAATTGGTTGGTTTAATTTTTTTTTTGAGTTCTTTTACGTGATTTATGAGGACTGAATCATTGCGTAGGAATGGACAAGGTGACTATTTAAATTCTCTCTCAAATTTGAGTAAAGTTCGTGAATAATTCAACATAGGATAGAATCAGCTAGGGGAGAGACGATCCTTGCTGGTAACAGATGGACCAGAGTTGCCAAGGACCGGATTAAACGTTGCGGAATTGGTGAGGTCTAAAATAATAAGAATACTGAATCCAAATAAACTTATTAGGTATTATTCAGTTCATGAAACACAAAATACAAATAACAAAATTTAGACATTAGGCAAGTACGAGTTGGACTCGCACGCTAAGAATTCCGTACTACAAAGCAGATAACTCCGAAAATAAAACCACATTTCTTGTAGTGGCAATAGGATACACATTCTGGCAGTGTGGGTTATTGAAACTTGCGTGCGCTTGCGCAGTGAGGTGCGTCTTATGCAGTTTGATTCGCAACCTCGCCGCGTAACCAGCTCATGACTCAGAGCTCCGGTTAAAATTAAAAATATTCAGGCAATCTTTATAAAAAGCATGTGAGTAAAACCGAAAATTATGCTTTAATAGAAATAAAATAAGACCTGATATTTTAGGTAAAATTCAGAAAAATTGACACAGAGCTTCAGAACGTAACGGGCACATACACACATCAAAAAAAGTTTGTGATCACTAGCATAAGCTGATATATATATTTTTTAATTGAACTTTATCAAGAAAGATTCTTTGTTATGTGTTTTCTTTAAATAGAAATACCCTGTTTGAAATATTGAAATTTCAAACAGGAAATTTTAAATTAAAAAAAAATAAAACTACTTTTTATTTTTTATAAAAAAAAAAATAGTGAAATTGTAACAGAAATTTGATAGAGAGAAAAAGACTTATTAACCAAATTTAAACAACAATCTGTACTAATATTATAAAGCTGAAGAGTTTGTTTGTTTGTTTGATTGAACACGCTAATCTCAGGAACTACTGGTTTGAATTGAAAAATTCTTTTTGTGTTGGGCAGCCTATACATCGAGGAAGGCTATAGGTTATATAACATCACGCTTCAACCAAAAGAAGCGGAGCAGTAATGAAAAATGTTGCAAAAACGGGGAAAATCGCATGGGTAGGCGATTCGACGCGACGGGAAGGGTCGAGGGAACAAGAAACTTTACGCGGACGAAGTCACGGGCAGAAGCTAGTTTATTAATTAAAGGTTTATATTCAATATAATATAACTCCTCCCCTGGCTCTAACACATGCGGTGATCCTCCTGGGAATGCTGAGAATCAAGATATCCAGCATTTCTTGGGGTGACCTGTCCTATTCTTGAATAGCGGCTTCCCTGAGCTTTGGCACTGCCTGGGGACGTGGCTGACGGTTCCAAACAGCTCGCTTAAGAGCATCCCACGCGTGTTCTATTGGTTTCAAATCAGGCGAGCCGGCAGGCCACTCTAACCTTGTGATGTCGTATTCTCGGAGAGCAGCATTGACTCGTTGAGCTCGATAGGCGGGCGCATTATCATCGCACCGTACAAATTGGTGCATAAGGTTTACTCGGAATGGCCTGACAATTACATTAATAGCAACTGCTCTATACATGTCTGCTGTCATGAAGCCTCGATACGGGATCATAGGCTTTCTAGCTCCAATCATAATACCACCCCAAAAAAGACAGATTTCCCGCCTTGCTGAACTGTTCTAGTGGCAATTCTTTGCCTTTCACGGTCTTCTGGTCGTCTCCAGAGACGGACACGTCGGTTATCTGGATGAGTACTGATTCGCGATTCGTCATCGAAGAGACAATTTTGCCAAATGTTTTCTTCTTCATTTTGCCGAAGCCTAGACCGTTGCCGGGAATTCGGAGGAGCTCGCCAAGACCTCTGTGCTGGTTATCCAGCCTGGTGCAAGCAATTCCGACTGGTTGCTTTTCTTCCAAAAAATTAAAGAAAATTTGAATTTTGCATGCTACCTGCTTTCACGATAAACCATCCGTCAACTCTTCAGTAAACGTTACACGCCGTTTAGTAACAACTATTGAAAAATAAAACAACTACTAAGACATACCCTCGGCCTGCACAAAGGCCTACTTATCTCAAACAACAACACCATATTTATAGTTAGAATCACAAACTGAACCGTAACAGTTAATCTTTATATCGTTATAGCATTCGCAATGATAACGGCAGAGAATGCTACAGAAGGCCGGCTCCATACATCGAACGAAAACATGCGCACACGCAGACGGCAATGTCAGTGTAATCTATCTATACAATGTACAGGTATACGTAAAACAGTAAAGAGGATTATTGTGCGTTGGTTTGTTTGTCTGGATGTATGTATGTTCTGAATTGATGCAAAAACAACTGAACAGATTTCGACGAAATATTTTACCCATATCTAAACTTAATATTATAAAGAGGAAAGATTAGATTTTTTGTATGTATGTTTGTAATGGATAAACTCGAAAACTACTGAACTGATTTTAATATTTCTTTTACCTATAAAAAGCAACATTATCACCAAGTAACGTAGGCTATAATTTATTCCGAAAAAATGCACAGTTCCTGTGAGTCACGCGGACGAAGTCACGGACGAAGTGCTATAGTTTATAACTTGGACACACATAAGGACATATAAGGTACTAACACATAAGGTTATAACACATAAGGTACTTTTAATCTCGGTTGTACGTTCCCGTGGGATACTTTCCGAGAGCTACGCGGGTGAAGCCGCGGGCAAAAGTTAGTTTCATGCAAAATCCTTGTTTTCAATTGATGTCATTTCTGCTATGAAAATTAAATTGATTTTACATAATTGAGAAGAACACATTTTTTTTTAAGTTGGACGCGAACTGAACCTCTGTGTGAGGTTTAAAGTTCTTCTTCCAAAAACTCTTTAAAATATTTGTTTTTATGTTTAGAAGATAAATTGTGGTCGCAGGTTAATGAATAACGCATTTTATTGCGTGTCTACGTCTTTTCTCGTTGTATGGCGGACTTTCTATATCCATTCTGTGTTTAAACGCATCGTTCGATTTTCATTACTTCTTGACAAGCCAATTTAAAGCGTTTTTAAACGCCAATTTAAAATTTTGTGACGTCATCATCGATGTTATAATGTACGGCTTACATTTAGTTTTATGGAGCCGACCTTCTGTAATTATCTGTACTGTGAAAGCGGTGATCACCGTGCCTATTAAACGCAACGATAAATAACTTGCCCGGGTCAGCGCATGTTCTGCGCAGGCGCAGGCTTCTAGTAAATGTTGAAAGTCGACGGTTACTCATTCTGAAGGGACTAAATTGTTGTATGTTGGTAAGTTATCGTGGTGAGCTGGTGTGAATTTAGTTTTGTTTCCGGGGTTTAAAAAAGTGTTTTATAATATTTAGTAGGTAATCAGAGGGGTAATTGCGTAACTCGCTATCAGTGGGAATCGGTTAGATACAACATTCGTTGCTTTATTTAGTTGTTGAGCCGAGTTGAGTTAGTGGTGATGAAATAATTTACAAAAATAAAGCGCCTGTCAGGGTTCAACCACGATCTACAACCTGTAAGACGCAGCCGATTCCACTGGGTCATCACTGCTCTCACTTTTAAAGTAAATTTTAGTTGAAGTTTCAGTAAAAGCTGGCTATTATGTTCCCACTGCTAAGATCCATTCCTCCTCTCTGTAAGAGAGAGTGGGCCATAATTCCCCACGCGGGCCTAGTGCGGGTTGGCGCATGTCACATGTCTTCAAAGTTTTGGGTATAGGACGTACGGGTTTTTATTTTGAAAGCAGTGGTGATGAAATAATTTACACAGAGTAAAGCGCCTGTCGAACGAACTCGACGCCTACATGAGAGAGTGGTCATTATTGACTCAGGATAGAGTTGAGCGGAAAAAGGGAAGGGAGGCCTTTGCCCTGCAGTGGGACAATAGAGGCTGATTATTATTATCATTATATCTTTATGGCTTCTGCCCGCGACTTCGTACGCACCAAATTTTTTCTCCCGTGACCCTTCCCGTCGCATCGAATTGCTTGCATCTTAAGCGCCTGTTAGGGTTCGACCTGATGGTCGCTACTAAATGATAAATGATAAATGACTTTATTTTTGCAAGTAGGTTTGTACAAACACTTTTACACGTCAATCAATTTTTTTTTAAACTAGATGAGTTCGGCATTTCCTATCTGACTACTCTGAGAAGAAACGCCGAAACAAACTCAGAGGTCACAGTCTCTTTTAAAGTCCAGACATAATCTTGATCAGATCATGTGAAGACCATGTGGATTGGTGTCTGAAGTGGTCTTTTAAGGAAAAAACACACAGCTTGAGTGGACCTGTCCAATCAGTGCACGCATTTGTCAGTAATCATGCAGCCCCACTCAGAACTTAAGGAGGTCAATGATTCGACGAACAATACCAAAGAAAAGACATTTGTGAAGGTCGCACAAATTACTCAAACTGCCAGACAATGTAAAAAATTAAATTAGAAGAAAAGGAAACCAAAAAAAAAGAACAACCACTTCGTCTTCACATTTACAATAGGTAATTAAAACAATATAATACTTAAAAGTAAATATTCATGTCATTGTATAAGTAAAATTCATCAATGTCAATGTGTATATAAAATCAGGAAATAGTCCCGATCTGAAATGGTCTTTTGAGGAAAGATGGTTCTTTCCTCAAAAGACCTTACAGATTGAGTGGACCTGTCCAGTCAATGCACGCATTTGTCAGTAATCTTGCAGCTCAACTCAGAACATAAGGAGCACAAAGATTCGACGAACAATACCAAAGAATGGACATTTTGGTAGGCCGCATTAAGTACTCAAACTGCCAGATTATCATTAAAATGGAATGAGTAAGAGAGAAATAAAAAAAGAAACAAACATCACCTACATAGTCCTCACATTAAAAATCACTTAAATAATAATAATAATATTATACTTCTGAAAGTATATATTCATGTCATAGTGTAAACAATAATCAAATGTCAAAGTGTATAAGCAATAATCAAAATGTCAAAGTGTATAAGCAATAATCAAAATGTCAAAGTGTATATTCCCAATAAAAAAAGAATAAAAAAAAGGAAAGAAATTAATAATAAAAATAAAAAAATATCATTCAGTACAATAATAATTTAAAAATAAAAATAAAAAATTGGAGCAGCTTAATTACTGAAAATGCTAAGCTCGTAGCTAAATTATGGGCTAAGTCTATTTAGATTGCTATCGACACGCTAAGAAGAAGAAGGGTACGGTGGGGTTTAATGTATCATGTTGCTTCATTTTCAATTCTTTTATCTGTTGTGGTATGGTAATTGTATTTTAGGTGCATCTTCTTTCCATATAATTATTGTATACAAATATTGAAAAGCATTTTAAAAGAGTAACGGTGGAGTTTTTTACCCATTCTTCTCCATAAGAATCTACTTTTTGGAAGGGTCGACAAGCATCAAATCTATTTTCATGTAACTTTTGACGTTCAAAAGTGCCTTTTTGGGCCTATTTGAAATAATGCTTTAACTTTGACCTAAAAATCGTAAATGGCGGCCAATTCCACTGGGCCATTACAGCTATCCATTGCTATCATATTTCAGCAACATTTAGGTAATACTTAGCTATTGTCACATAAAACATTAGCATCTCACAATGTCGCAAGCGACAAGCGCAGAAAACTTCCCACTATGAAAGTAGCCATCGACAGGCCCAGTAGCAGCACCCGTCGCCAGTTGCGTAGTTACGATATTTAGCCTCCATACCTTATATCCGTTATCGATAGTAACTGGGTGTTCAGTTTAATCAATGTACCAGAAGTCAGGTGGTTTGTAAATGAAAGTTAATAAAATCTCGGTAAGATTTATCCAGCTGCTTTTGTTTTTTTGAATGGGAAATCATAAAATCACGTCTCTCGCTCTGGGTCGAGCGGCAGGGCGTGTCAGACTTTTCCTGACTAAAACCCACCCGTGTTCTTTCACTTGCCTGTGCCAGAGCCACGATAACTCTTTCGCAAAAATCTGCAACCTTGGCAAGATGCAGCGGCTTAGAAAATTAGTTTTGCGACTTCTGCTAGGGTCTTGGTGGTTATTCTAAAGCAGCCTTTCCCAAAATGGTCAATAACCCCTTGTGGGCGCTGCAGGCCTAAAGGGGGGTGGTAAGATACCCAGAAAAAATGAGGTCGTTGTGTAAAGTCAACGCCCCCATTTTTACCACTCCCCTTTAGGCCTGCAACGCCCGTTTTAAAGTGATGCCTTTGTCCAGAAGAAGAGTTAAGAAGACGGTTCCTGGTTGATGTGATGATAATGATTGACGTAGTGGTTGAGCAATTAATTTGAGAGGTTCCTGCTCTTAACAGTAAGATGCAGGTCTATTGATCATTCACGAAGAATAGTTCAAGGTGGTGGAATAGGCAAAGGTCCTCGCGCACATGTGGGAGTGGCGCGAGGAGGTGAAACTCCGCTGCCGCGACAAATCGCGGCACGGCGGACAGAGCTCCGGCAGGATCTCATGGCGACATGGCGGGTACGATTGTCGCAACCCAGCGCTGGGCACGCCACAATTGCGGCGGTAAGTCCTCTCTTTGAGGAGTGGATAGAGAGGCGCCACGGCGTCCTCACCTTCCGCCTGACGCAGGTTCTCACCGGGCATGGGTGCTTCGGTGGGTTCCTGTTCAGGATAAAGCGGGAGGAAACGCCCGGGTGTTTCCATTGTGAGGATCGTCTGAAGGACACGGTGGAGTATATGGTGGAGGTGTGCCCTGCCTGGGCAGAGCACCACCGTGTCCTCGTGGAGGCGATCGGCGGCGGCCTCTCGCGTCCGGCTCTGGTGCGAGCCATGGTACGGAGCGAGAGGGCATGGGAAGCCGTCACCTCCTTCTGCGAAGCAGTAATGCTCGCAAAGGAGGAGGCGGGGCGCGGGAGGGAGTGGCAGTCACTGCGCCCTCACGTCCCTAGCCGCCGCAGGAGGAGACGCCCCGGGCGTCGGGAGTCGATAGCGGACTCCCGGCCACCGTAGGCGCGAGCTTGCGGGTGGCGAGCAATGGCTAGCTCGCCGCCCGGTAAGGACCAGGCTCGGGTCGACGGCGCGTAGTGTTCCACGCGCGCCTCAAAGAGATATCAGCAGCAGTGTAGGGGTCTACTAGGACCGATGCCTGCCGGGGTCGCGTGATTGTTCGAAAGAGATACCGTGACCCTGGCACATGGGCAACTGATGGAACACGGGTGGGTTTTAGTCAGTAAAATTCTGACACGCCCTCCCGCTCCGCCCAGAGCGGGAGAAGTCATTTGATGATTTCCCACCCAGAAAAAAAAAGGTGGTGGATTATCCAACCGATTCTCGGATTGAGTAATTGAACTTTACCCCATTAACTGGCTTGTGTTGTTATAAAATCCATACAGTGCTGCACCTTAGATAGGTATTGCACTTCACCTTTAGTATTTACGCAAATAATTGATTCTTAAACAGAAGAAAAGAAGAAAGACAATTCTTTTGTTTTGCGGCAAATATAACGCAGACAAAGAGCAAGTTAGGGAAAATTGCTTCAAATCCACGCAAAACGGTCAGCGCTCAGCACAACGCTACGATCCTATGGGAGATTGAGCCCCTGATGCAAACGGAGTTCACTATAAATAAAATAAATATGTACCAAGTTCTAAATGTTTATACAAAATACTATAACCATCCTGTTAAAACTCTTAAAGCGGTACTTCGTAATCATTATTTCTAATACCTTCTACCGTTCCAGACATCCTAGGTTACAGTACCTACCTACCTAGGTACATCTCGTCGATGGAGAGTAGGCGTAGTCCCGCATGATGACCCTTGAGCCCGTGACGTCACACGGTCCCATGTCGTCGATAAGAGACTACATCCGCGTCCTAACTGCGCACGCGCAAGGTTCGTGAAATGTACGAAATTTACGAGTTGTGTTTATTAAATGTGGGTGCGCGTGATTTTATCGGTTTTACAGTTTTGTTTAACAATTTTCTTTATATTTTACAAAACTATGAGTGAAAAATGAAAATAATGTTTTGAAATCATGGATAACTTTGAAAGAAGAGTTATTTTACCTGTATGCAAGGGTAAACTTGGATCTAGAAGTGCTTCACCTTACATAATAATGAAAAAGAAAGAAACGTTTATTTGCGGTAAACATGACGCAAAAAAGACCAAACACAACGAAAATAAAAGAAAAAGCAAGGAGAGAAAAAGCGTCACATACACGCAAAACGACCATCGCTCAGCATAGTGCTGCGGCCCTGTGCGAGACAGCCCCAGCGATCGCCAGTGAAATAATGGAAAAGTAGAACTACTGTTAATTCCAGCTTGATTATTATTAAGAAAAACTCCCATGGGGTTTGATTTTTGGGCACAGCAATACAATTGCAATACTATATCTGTCCATTCGAATTCAAAGCATCCATTTCTTTACATAGTATAAACCAAAGTCAATTCCCGGGTCTGTACGCTTAGATGCATCTTTTAACTACGCAACGGATTTTAATTTGCTTTTGATCAATGAACACAGTGATTGAAGAGGAAGGTTTATATGTATAACTAGCTTCTGCCCGCGACTTCGTCCGCGTCAAAATTTTGCTCCCCTGACCCTTCCCGTCGCATCGATTTGCCTGCTAGTTTTCGTCCATTTTTCGTTGCTGCTCGCTCCTTTTGAGTTATAGTGAGTCAACCTTAAAAGATAGACATATGCTCTCGCGGACTTATTTTTTAGAACTTTTTAAAAGGAACAATTCCGTCATACATGATTTTTGCGTTACTTTAACCGTTTACGCAGCGCACGCAACGGAAACTCTCAAAAGGAATAAATTTTCCCCGTTTTTGCAACATTTTTCATGACTGCTCCGCTCCTCTTAGTTGTAGCATAATGTTATATAGCCTATAGCCTTCCTTGATAAATAGGCTACTCAACACAAAAAGAATTTTTCAATTCGGACCAGTAGTTCTTGAGATTAGCGCGTTCAATCAATCAATCAAACAAACAAACAAACTCTTCAGCTTTATAATATTATATATAAGTATAGATATTATAATATTATATATTATAGTATAGATTTGCGGGTGAAACCGCTGGCAAAAATTAGTTTAGATCAAACAGGCACTTTTGAAGTCAGTCGGAAAGGCAAAGGTAGTTGGCCATTCCAAAGCGTAGTAGCTCTCTAAATATAAGTAAGGAGCAAGAAACTCCACAGACACTCTTCCAAATAAAAATATTGTTTCAAAAATTGGTTACTTCATTAATGTTGAAATTAAACATGAGAACGATGTTAAAAGACATGCGCATTAAAAGCGTTTGTAATAAAAAACAAAAATCCATTATTTCCTTAGTATTATTTATTTTTCCTTTTATCATCATCATCATTTCAGCCGAAACACGTCCACTGCTGGACATAGGCCTCCCCCAAGCACCGCCACTTCGACCTGTTCTGTGCTTCTCGCATCCAGCGGATTCTTGCGGCCTTCCTTTTTATAGTGATCTCCAAAATATGACACTGAGGCATTTTTTCAAACACAATAAAGCCCAATTCTTTCCACTGTCGAAACAACATCCCATTACCTTGGACCCCACCATCTTTCTCTGAACAAGTGACACACCATTGAATGATAGGACCTGTTGGCACTGAAGCCTCATTAAAGTTTCTCGCATTGTGTCGCTATCGTCATGTCGTCGTCTCGCTGACATGACACGATAACGTCGCGGGCGCGGCTAACTGTGCGCGCACGCAGGCTTGAGGTATCTTTAAAGATTCTTTAGGGCTTATACTTTAAATGGTGACGCAGAAATAGTTGTAAATTTTTGGATACTTATGTGTATAAGTAACAAGAATTGTAAAAATGCTGTGTCTGTTATCTGAAATGCGCTGAATATAGTGTACTAGCTCCTGCCCGCGACTTCGTCAGCGTATAATTTTTGCTCCCCTGACCCTTCCCGTCGCATCGAAGCCTGCCAGTTTTCGTCCATTTTTCATTGCTGCTCCGCTCCTTTTTATCGTAGCGTGATGTTATATAGCTTATAGCCTTCCTCAATAAATGGGCTACCCAACACGAAAATAATTTTTCAATTGAGACCAGTAGTACCTGAGAATCCTGAGATTACCGCGTTCAACCAAACAAACAAACAACCAAACTCTTCAGCTTTATAATATTAGTATAGATTTTACAGACCAGTAGTTGGCTCGATCATAATCATTTTAGTCTAAAAACGTCCACAGCTGGACATACATCTGTCCCAAGCCGCAACTTTCATCGGTTACGTGCTTCTTGTATCCAGCGGATGCTTGCGGCCTTCACTTCATTGGTCCACCTTGAAGGAGTTCTTCAGCGCTACGTTTGCCTTTACGCGGTCGCCACTCTAAAACCTTACGGCCCCATCGGCCATATGTTTTGCGAGCATTGTGCCCTGCCTCCTACCATTTAGGTTTAGCAATTCTGCGGACTATGTCGGCTACCTTGGAACTCCTACGGATCTGTTCATTTCTGATTCAATCGTGTAGGGAAACTGCAAGCATAGCCTTCTCCATTGCCCTTTGTGTGAGTAGATGGTGGGTCGGCTATTTCAAATTGCAATAATTCGATGGGTCTAGCCAGGAACCTGACCTGGTACTTATGAGCGAAACATTTTGTGAGGTAGGAACTGCCGGCTACAAAAAATTATGGACACTGAAATACTCGGAAAATGTTATATACAAATCTGTCACTTTTCCGTAAAAGTTTTTTTTTTAAATCAGCATCAGACAACGACTGTCTGGCTGAACCAAACTTATACAATGTAGGATGATATAATTATAATCCTAAGCATATGTATAACTTAGCATAGTATTATCAGCCTATGACGTTCCCATACACTGCTGGAAAACAGGCCTCCTGTCTGGGAGAAAGAGTGGGATATAATGGATCCTTCACCGTTTTGAAAGCAGTGGTCATGAAATTAAATACACAAAGTTAAATGCCTGTCTAGGTTCGAACTCACGACCTACAACTCGTAAGTCGAGGCCGAAGTCACTTGACCACAGCCACCACCAACTAAGTATGTAAGTTTATAATTTGCTCAAAACTGTTCCTTGCAAACATTACTGTGCCAAATACACGTTTTTTAGGGTTCCGTTGCCAAATGGCTAAAAACGGAACCCTTATAGATTCGTCATGTCTGTCTGTCTGTCTGTCCGTCTGTCTGTCTGTCTGTCTGTCTGTCTGTCCGTCCGTATGTCACAGCCACTTTTCTCCGAAACTATAAGAGCTATGCTGTTGAAACTTGGTAAATAGATGTATTCTGTAAACCGCATTAAGATTTTCACAATAAAATAGAAAAATAATAATACATTTTGGGGTTCCCCGTACATAGAACTGACACTCAAATTTTATTTTTCATCAAACCCATACGTGTGGGGTATCTATGAATAGGTCTTCAAAAATGGTATTGAGGTTTTGAATATCATTTTTTTCTAAACTGAATAGTTTGGGCAAGAGATACTTCCAAAGTGGTAAAATGAGTCCCCCCCCCCCCCCCGTAACTTCTAAAATAAGAGAATGATAAAACTCAAAAAATATATGATGTACATAACCATGTAAACTTCCACCGAAAATTGGTTTGAACGAGATCCAGTAAGTAGTTTTTTTTAATACGTCATAAATCGTAAACCGCAATTTACCTTTCATTCAATCAACTCATTTGAGTTGATTGAATGAAAGGTAAATTGCAAATTAAAAAAAAAAAACATTTAATTTCATAAACATAAACCTTATGCATAAACCGAGGATACCTACAGGTTTGTACGGAACCCTCGGTGCGCGAGTCCGACTCGCACTTGGCCGGTTTTTCTTATTTTCCATGTAAACAGACTGTTCTTATATCTATCGGCGAAAACAGATATGAATGAAGTTTCCATATACTGTCTATAGTACGCACGGCGAAAAACAAGCTATACATTTCCAGTATAAGCTGACTTCTTACTGTACGAAAAGCTATACAACGCGAGGTTAGCTGAAACTGGAAATGTATAGCTTGACCTGTAGCCGTGTTTACAGACGCCAGCACATCAAGCTACCCGAAACTGTAAAATTTTCTCAATTAATTTTGAACCTAATTCTTTAGCAATAAAGTTCAAATCCTATTAAAGAAATTTGACAGATTGTAGTCGTTTTGTGTGCTGGCGTCTGTACAACAGGATGTGTCTCGTTAACGTTATCGGTCGTCACGTGATCGTCTCGCTGACGTCACACGATAGCGTCTACAGTTAGACGGTGGGCCCCTAACTATGCGCACACGCAACTTTGGTATATTCAGTGTTTATTGATCTAGGAGATTGTTGTGTGTGATCTATGTTGTTTTGGTTACTTTGTGTGTAGTTTTCAAATTTAGCTCTCGGTTCCTAAAAGCTTTTTTTTTTTGTCATTGGAGCTTGATTGATATACCGAAGAATTGAAATTTTGGAATACAGCCCGACCAAGGACTCTAGTTATTTCATAGATCAAAAATATGCTTTCTAAAAAAGGGGGGTAGATTTTGAAAAATTCAATCATTAAAAATAAATGGCAGTGAGCTTGGTGAATTTTGGAAAATTCGTTTATATCATTTGAGCTATTTTTGAGTTCCGTAGTCATTAACTAAATAGCTTATTTAAGAACATGTGAGATAATAGTGTTAAATATTTCACCCGATACAGCACTCGAACTCTGCTCACCCCATTAGCAAAGGCGTGAACGTAAAATGAGATGGTGGATGACACCATCAGAACGGTACAGAGACCCAAAGTGCAGGCATTCGACCTTTCGGTCGTGGGTTGTAATACCTTTACTGCCTGATCGATACTTAACCTAAAACGACCATATTTAGCCCATAATGGCGTCTTTTACAATCAAGTTTATGTTGGTAAAGCTAGACAACGATATGAGAATTTAAACTAAATCTTTGTGCTTATGTAAAGGTCGGTTTAGACACAGTTTAAATAAGGACAGTATAGAATCTAGGCCTATTCGTTGATATAAAAATTTTTGAAAAAGAAATGACGACCGATTTCCTTAGAAACACTACAAAGTGAAGAATAACTTTAATTTTGGAAGTCGGTGGCAAAAAAACCTCAACCGTTTCTTTGTAGTTTTCCTACTGCCCATATTTATACTGTGGTTTAGACGTTTTTAGCAGTATCAGTGTCTCCATGTACACGGTAATTACCGTAGATGCACCGTAATCTGGTATTAATCTATCGTCAAGGTAATAATGTATTACCGTGTCATATATTTACACGGTACAATTTTAGCAGATTCACCGTAATTTTGTCTAGAAACACCGTATTTTTACCCTTGCAACACGGTGACTCTCGATTTACATATGGAGACACTGAGCAGTATCAACTTCTTCTTTGTGTCACTGCTACGACTGGTATATTGTTACTTCAAAATTTCGCCACTTCCAGGCCATTTTGGTCTCATATTTTGGGGTACAGAGAGCAGAATAGGAGTTGGAACATCATTTGTGACACTGTTCCAGATTCATACCCTGGTCTCTGCAGTGGTTCCATTAAGGTAGCCCAACTTTACGAGATCAACTGAAGCCGCTCGACTTATGGCTTGCGTAGACGCAACTCTGGTAGATGATGCCAACCAAGACAAGTTTTCGTAGAAATTTTTATCCATTTGCATTTCACAAAAAATATTTTCCAAGTCACAATATAAGTCGGTTTGTAAACAAACATTGTCGCATTGTTTCTTCTTGGAGCTGTTAATGACATAGTTGCATTACCAGGTAAGCTTTTAACGCATTTATTGGAAAACTCTTTTCAATGTTGTGAATGATGGTTATGCCCATAACATTATGTATTTACGAAACTTTGTATGGTTCTATATTATAGGTTAAAAAGCCATGTTTACTGAGCATGCGGTCTTAGAAACGATTCCCAGACCGAACAAATTACCTATGGTGAGTTACACGACTGTTGCGAAATACATGATAAAAAAATCGGTCAAGTGCGTGTCGATAGCACAATGAAGGGTTCTGCAGTTAGGATGAATATATCCTAAGAACAAACTTAACATTGTAATTGAAAAACATGTTCTTCCATACATTCCAACAGCAAATGTAAGTTGATCGACTATTACTTGGTAATTTTTTTACACATCAAAAACAAACATTTACTTGGCGGGGTGTGGAGCTTTTTTTTCTGGATGGGAACTCATCAAATGGCTTCTCCCGCTCTGGGCGGAGCGGGTCAGACTTTTACTGACTAAAACCCACCCGTGTTCCTTCAGTTGCCCATGTGCCAGGGTCACGGTATCTCTTTTGAACAATCACGTGACCCCGGCAGGCATCGGTCCTAGCAGACCCCTTCACTGCTGCTGATATCTCTTTGAGGCGCGCGTGAAACACTACGCGCCGTCGACCCGAGCTTGGTCCTTACCGGGCGGCGAGCTACCCACTGCTCGCCGCCCGCAAGCTTGCGCCATACACCTGCCCCACCTCCCGGCCCCATTGCTGGCCGGGAGTCCGCCATCGACTCCCGACGCCCGCGGCGTCTCCTCCTGCGGCGGCTAGGGACGTGAGGGCACAGTGACTGCTACTCCCTCACGCGCCCCGCCCCCTCCTTCGCAAGCATTACTGCTTCGCAGAAGGAGATGACGGCTTCCCATGCTCTCTCGCTCCGTACCATGGCTCGCACCAGGGCCGGACGCGTGAGGTCGCCGCCGCCGATCACCGCCGCCGATCGCCTCCACGAGGACACGGCGGTGCTCCGCCCAGGCGGGGCACACTTCCACAGTATGCTCCACCGTGTCCTCCAGACGATCCTCACAATGGAAACACCCAGGCGTATCCTCCCGCTTTATCCTGAACAGGAACCCACCGAAGCACCCATGTCCGGTGAGAACCTGCGTTAGGTGGAAGGTGAGGACGCCGTGGCGCCTCTCTATCCACTCCTCAAAGAGGGGACTTACCGCCGCACTTGTGGCGTGCCCAGCACTGGGTTGCGACAATCGTACCCGCCATGTCGCCATGAGATCACACCGGAGCTCTGTCCGCCGTGCCGCGATTTGTCGCGGCAGCGGAGTTTCGCCCCGGCGTTTCGCCTCCTCGCGGCACTCCCACATGTGGGCGAGGACCTTTGCCTTCAGATCCCATGGCGGGGGGGGGGGGGGGTATGGAGCTTGAATGCTTAATATTTTACAAACGGATTCCTTAATCGAAAAATCGTTTTAACATACCCGCAATATGTTTGAGGAAGATCCATTCAAAGACATCGCACTTTATCTAGGTGTAGGGGAGATACCCTTCGTTTTCAAGATTTTATTATTTACCTACCATTTTGTTGGCGTGACTCAATCCGGTTTCTAAAGAGAGAAACATTTTATAGGAAGATGCCATATATGTATTTCAAAACATTAATTGCTTCTGGATAACCACTAATAACTAACTGTTCTGTGCCGGATTCGAAGCCGCGACCCTGTAGCCCAAAACTGAACACCCAGCCACTTTGTTCACAATGTCAATATAGTTTTATTGGTGCCAATCATAATCGAGGCAACAATTTTAATAGTTTTAAAACCTTCTTATTTACAAATTCTCTAAGCATACCTTCAATCAATAAAAATAAGCCGCAGCTTTAACTTAAGGCGCGGTTACACGCAATTTTTTTGGCATTTGACAATAGCGCATCGCAGCAACAAATTAGGTTCAAAATAGCAATGCGTTTGATAATTGTTCATTCTAATCACAACCGAAATAAAAGTAATTTAAATTAAGTAAATCAGAACAACCAATTCATGTCCGAAAAGGCTCAACTGGACTCGTCTGGACTGCTTGATTCACATTGGTGTGCTGGTACCTATGCTTATTTATTGAATTGGTTGTGGTAAAATGAGCATGAAAGAAGAATTAATGCTGTCGAAATGCGTTTCTTGCAAAGCACGTGTGGTGTGACTGTGTAATGATAGGCTGAGGAATGATGTGAAGATGTAGTAAAATAAATTGATAAAAAATGTGTTTAGATGGTTTGGTCATGTTGAGAGGATTAATGAAGTACGGCTTTTTTTTTTTTTTTTTTTTTTTTCAGGATGGGAAATCATCAAATGACTTCTCCCGCTCTGGGCGGAGCGGGAGGGCGTGTCAGGCTTTTACTGACTAAAACCCACCCGTGTTCCATCAGTTGCCCATGTGCCAGGGTCACGGTATCTCTTTCGAACAATCACGCGACCCCGGCAGGCATCGGTCCTAGTAGACCCCTACACTGCTGCTGACATCTCTTTGAGGCGCGCGTGGAACACTGCGCGCCGTCGACCCGAGCTTGGTCCTTACCGGGTGGCGAGCTACCCATTGCTCGCCACCCGCAAGCTCGCGCCTACGGTGGCCGGGAGTCCGCTATTGACTCCCGACGCCCGGGGCGTCTCCTCCTGCGGCGGCTAGGGGCGTGAGAGCGCAGAGACTGCCACTCCCTCACGCGCCCCGCCTCCTCCTTCGCGAGCATTACTGCTTCGCAGAAGGAGGTGACGGCTTCCCATTCCCTCTCGCTCCGTACCATGGCTCGCACCAGGGCCGGACGCGAGAGGTCGCCGCCGCCGATCGCCTCCACGAGGACACGGCGGTGCTCCGCCCAGGCAGGGCACACCTCCACCGTATGCTCCACCGTGTCCTCCAGACGATCCTCGCAATGGAAACACCCGGACGTATCCTCCCGCTTTATTCTGAACAGGAACCCACCGAAGCACCCATGCCCGGTGAGAACCTGCGTCAGGCGGAAGGTGAGGACGCCGTGGCGCCTCTCTATCCACTCCTCAAAGAGGGGACTTACCGCCGCAATTGTGGCGTGCCCAATGAAGTACGGCTTACAAAAGGTATTTATAAGACAGATGTGAGCGGAAACGCCGGGAGGGGCCGCCCTAGGAGGATATACAGTGACCTTATTGGTGATGTTTTTCAGAAAGGACAGGTGCGAAGTACTCGCAACCGGCGTGTGTGTATGACCAGATATGTGTGAACCTGGACGAGGCAAAAGTATGTAAGGATCGGAGCAAGTTGCGTTCCGTATGTATGTATGTCGATACATAAAATATGATAGCTTAGTTTTTGCTCAAAACTTGAGAATTACGCGACGATGTTTTTTTTAACATGATTTTATTAGCTTTTGTATGTCTGTATGCACGTAACGGAATCTTCAAACGTAATTTTGACCCACTTCACTACATCAGATTAATTTTGGTCTGGTGACAATAAAACTTCAGAAATTGGTGCAAACAACCGGGCCAATTTTTTTTGTTCTAAATATCATGATTTTGCGGTTAGCCGCACTAAAATATAAAAAAAATAATTAATAGATGAAAAAACTAAAAAACACGCATTAACAGAAAACCAAACTTGTTGTGTCTGGCTTGTAATAGTTGCAATATGCAGAATACACCTAACTCTGCGACAAAAATTTAGTGTTTTACAATGTCCTACGTAAATTTACGTTTGGACCGCGCCTTAAGCCCACAATCCCTATAACGGTTTCACATCCATTCCGATTCGATCCGATTTATATTAGCATAAACTATAAAATAATAACGTTATATTTTTATTTATTACTCAATCTCGTTTTAATAATTAATCTTTGACATCGCTACGTTATTTGCTCAACTTTATATTGTAATTAAGCAATTTAATCTGCTCGTAATATCTGCAATGATTATTATAATAAAATAAAATGAAAATATTTGCAGAATTGGAGAAAGTTGTTTATTTTATTGTAAATTGAGCTTTATCTTTAATGAGAGAAGTTATTTTATGGCTGCACGTGTAGTTGACATGTTTTCTCAAATAGAATAGCGTTCATATATATCGTGGAAAGAAAATGATAATAGAGGCTATTTACGCAGGTAATTATTTGGTAAATTACTTTAGAAATTATATACACGCAATTTATGATGCTTATGGAGACTTATGGAGAGCAGTGGTGCCTAGTAGAATCGGTTCTGACCCTGACAGACTCTTCACCTTGTGTAAATTGTTTCATGACCACTGCTCTAAAAATGGTGAAGGAAATCAATGCGAGGAAACCGGCATGTCTTAGAACCAAAGATTGGAAGACATGTGACTTCTACCAAACCGCACTGGGCTCACGTCGTGGATTATGGCCCACTCCCTCTCTCAGAGAGAAGGCCTCTGCTCCACCAGTGGATACATCATAGTCTGCTTACATACATAATGTACGGACACTTGAATTGTTATTAAAGGTGCTAGTGAACCATTACATAAAACAGAACTTGATGCCAGTACTTATTAGTAAATCTAATAAATGGCAATGTAACACGGCTCAACCAAAATCAATTTGATTGACATACATACATAAATTGACGCCTTTTTCTCAAGGGGAAGCACAAACTATAGAACGCCACCTGATACAATCCTCTCAATACTCTTTTTGTTTCGTTTAAGTTTAAACAAATGGTCATACACGCACGCCGGTTGCCTACTACGCACCTGACCTTTCTGGAGAACATCACCAATAAGGTCACTAAATGTTCTCCTAAGGCGTCCCCTTTTTTTTTTTTTGGATGGGAAATCATCAAATGACTTCTCCCGCTCTGGGCGGAGCGGGAGGGCATGACAGACTTTTACTGACTAAAACCCACCCGTGGTCCTTCAATTGCCCATGTGCCAGGGTCACGGTGTCTCTTTCGAACAATCACGCGACCCCGGCAGGCATCGGTCCTAGCAGACCCCTTCAGTTTTGCTGTTTTGCTGACATCTCTTTGAGGCGCGCGTGGAACACTACGCACCGTCGACCCGAGCTTGGTCCAGTCCAGCTATATCTGCATTGTCAATACCTTTTGTTCGCCGCCCTTCATTTATCCTCTTAACCTGACCAAACCATCTAAGCCTATCTCAATTTAATTGATTGATAAGGAAATGCAGGGTATATGGACGATATTGTATGAATCGATTTTATTTTCACACAGTCCAATTTGATTAGTTCAGCAAGATTGAAAGATATTTTTTAAGATATAGTAAGTAAGCTATAATTAATGTATAATCCTTAAACAAGTGAAAGTCTCTACTATTTTAGAAACGACTTCGTAAAAAAGAAAGAGGTTCTCATTAACCTATAATATTTTGTGGTATAGTGACTCAAGACACATGAAAAAAAAAATCGAACATATTGCGACTTTTTTTTAAAGTATCTGTTTTGTAGGTATATATTTTTCTGTTCATTTCTTTTTTATATATTCGTTTTATTTATCTATAAACAGGGTGGGTATAAAATCGCTGTTTGTCAACTTGCTGGTAGTTCTTTTTATACAGTAAGGTTCTAAAGTTATCGTGAGACTTAAAAGATATTAAAAAAGTGCCAATACTCATAAATCATGGTACCTACTATCATAAAAGCACTTTTGTAGTGATGATATATTTCCTAGAAGCAACTAAACACTATTAGTGTACCTGAGTTTCCCCTACACCTGCCAAGTCGCCCTGGTATATGGGCTGAAGGAACACGGGTGGGTTTTAGTCAGTAAAAGTCTGACACGCCCTTCCGGTCCACCCAGAGCGGGAGACGTCATTTGATGATGTCCCACCCACAAAAAAAACCCCTGTATTTACCCATTATACTTTAATTGCCTGTTTCTCACAAATTTTGGTATTTTCTTCAAAAAAGTCATTCATTTTAAGGAGATCAAGTGAGAGCTCTGCCACAGACCCTTTACTGCAAATAACCCCAACGATCGCCCTGTTTCATTTGATTCACGATTTTTTAGCCACTCTGTATAATGCTTTTTACTAATTGTGGTATGGTAATTAAGTGCATGGATTTCATACATAATTATAATAATTACTGAGAAGAGAGAGTAACGGTTGAATTTCTTGCCCATTCTTCTTCTCCACGCGAAACTTTAGCCCTTTTGGATGGGGCGACTACAATCAATTCAATTTGACTTCGAAAGCTCTTTTATGTGCCTATTTGGAATAAATGCTTTCACTTTGATTCTATCTATGTGTGTAGATAAATAATAATACAAATATACACATATATTGATGCCATAGTTCACAATTGCACTAACTACAAAATTTTCAATTTTCACTTTTTTAATGCCAAACACTTTTTATACATTATACATATACATTATAGATATTATGATGGAGTTAAAGGACTAGTCTTATGAATAGATTCATATTTGTTTTGTTATTTTACTTTGTTTTTGTACTGTTCTTGTCTAAACTTTAAAAAACTTTAAAGCTCTCTAATCAAAATTGAAAATTTTGTAGTTAGTACAATTGTGAACTAAGGCATCGATATGTAAATGGTGCTCTTTAAATCTTATTGCAAAGATCCGAAGATGTTTGAAACTTTCTTAACCGGTTGCGAACATCGCGAGGCGGTACAACAAAGCACATTCATTATTTATCAATAGTCGTAAACAACAATAATGTTTGCCGAGTCTTCATTATTTATATTCATTACTCTTATTTTAGCCTCCAGGACGAACGAATAAACTATGACTGCTTGGCAACCTGACAACCTGTTCCGTGTGTTGCCGAATGTAACGAAACACCATCCAATTTTTTCCCGTGAGTGTCGTAACGTAACAGGCGACTCAGAGACTTACTAGAGAATGGGCAGCAGCGTTCTCTATACATTTTACCATCATAAAGCGATCACCAACACGCCTGCCAAGCGTGGCGATTATGGCAACCCCCCCCCCCCCCCCCCCAAATTGGGGGAGGCCTATGTCCAGCAGTGGACGTCTTGCAGCTGAAATTATGATGATGATAAAGTTTTAGTAAATAATAAATATGTTAAAACATTAAATCCCGACAGCTGAAGAATCACGGCCTAAATAGTATAAAAACTTTTTTACAAAAATAAAAAACCTACTTCCTTAAAAACACTACAAAGTGAATAACTTTAATTTCGGAAGTCGGTGTCTTAGCATCTGTATTTAAGATTTTGCCACCGACTTCCGAAATTAAAGTTATTTTTCACTTTGTAGTGTTTTTAAGGAAGTCGGTTTTATTTTTGTAAAAACCTCTTTTATTTTTAACTTTTTGGTTATGCTATCTACCCCGCACTATATATATGGGTGCAAAGGTCTCATCAATAGAAATGAATTAAGTCCAAACACCCGGGTAATTGCTGTAAGTCGTTGAGGAGTTCCCTCGACTGCCTTTCGGCTTCGTCATCAGAGCAACTTCAGACCTTCATTGAATAGTAGTGTTTTAAGGTAATTAATGAAAAAAAAATAAACGCACTAGTCGCCACTACGATTTTCGAAGACTCTCATCGACTTCTCTGGGATGTCATCATCAGATCCTGGTTTCCTTATCATGATACCACGCTTGGGATATCTTCTTTCCAACAAAAAAAGAATCATCGACATCGGTTCATAAACGACGAAGTTATCCGCGAACACACGTAAAAAAATATATGTGGTCGAATTGAGAAACCTCCTCCTTTTTTTGAAGTAAGTTAAAAACAAGAAAATATTCTCTTCTGAAAGCCGTTGTTGTATGCCAGTTTGCTCCCTGTAGCTTATGATTGCTTAGAGTCTGGCACACGAAAGTTGATCCTGAAAAACAGCGGCAAATTTAAAAAATCCAAGTGTGGTAACCCGGAGTGCAATAGGAATAACTAGTTTTGATATTTGTAAAAAAAAATATTATGTTCAAACAAGGTTGAAACCGATTTTTCGTGGTACTATAGTATTCTGACGAATGAATACGGTGGATTGACATATTTTTATACAAAGCTACCAAATCATACACTATATACTAGTAAAAGTTATTTGACAATTGAAAATTCGACCAGTGAATTACGTAAATGAGTTCTGATTAATTTAAATAGATTTCAACAGTTTTATATCGAACTAGCTGTCCGCCGCAGTTTCATCCGCATTTTGGTTACTGAAAGAATTTTTTAAATCGGACCAGTAGTTCCTGAGATTAGCGCGTTCAAACAAACAAACAAACTCTTTAGCTTTATAATATTAGTATCTGTAAACTTTCGTTATTTTATTAATTATCGTATGCAATGATCGTAATTAATGAGGTTCATAGACATCAAGCTATTTAGACTATGTATGTTGATAGAAAAAAAAATAAACGGTTAATTATTTAAATACTTTATTTTATGAATCATAATCAAAATCGGAATCTAAAAATTCCATTTCTAGTGATGCATCCGAATCACTGCTACTATCGTCACCAACATTTATGATGAACCGATCCATTTCTTCATCGGTTATTCTGTCTCTTTCTTTGTATGTATTTTCTATATGGATAACTTGATCAGTATTTTTTTTCCATTCTTCTGGGGTTACACACTCAAAGGATTCCCTTATAATTCTTTCCACTTCAATAGATGGTAAATTTATATTTTTACTTGCGATTTTACGTTTACCAGGCTCCAAGTTAGCTCTATGGCATTTAAGTCGCAGTGGTAAGGAGGTAAACGCAGTACTTCATGACCATGCTGTTCTAATAATTGATCAGCTTCATAAATTGGATCTGGTTTATGTTTCTGAACCAGACAGAGCAATTCAGCTTTCGTATAATGACTTTCAAAATCTATGTTATTTTCTCCTGAGCCACTGTTGAATTTTGTTTTTCACAGTCTGTGTTGTAGGTGGTTTATTCACTTGCACTGTGTGATAACTTGCATTATCCATGACAATGACACATGGCTCGTACAAATTGGTTATAAGTTTTTCCACTAACCATTTGTTAAAATTTTGTGAATTCATGTCATGGTGATAGTCTGCCATTTTTGAATTAGTGCTGAACAATAAAAGTGCATTTGGCACGAAGCCTCTTTCTGAACCAGCGTGAACAATTATGTACCTTTTGCCTGCTGATATCTTGTCTATAACACCACTTGTTGAAGGCCCCTGCCATGACTTCTTGGGTCTATAATTTTGGTGAACATATGTCTCATCTAAATAAATTATTGGTTTCCCTTCTGCACGTTTGGAAGAAATAGTTCGTAAAAATTTGTGTCTCCAAGCTACAAGATCAAATCTTTCAATAAGTAAGGACCGTTCATTTTTGTTTTTTTTTTTTTAAACTCATAACCATTATTATGTAATATGCGACGCAAAGTTTCACGGGAGCCAGTAAACTCGATAGATTCCCTCAGTTCAGTCAATAAGCTTCGCAAAGTAGGTACTCGTTTTTGTACTAAGTAAAATTCATTAATTTTATTTCTAATAGCATTTATATCGAAGCTGTCCAAATTAGATACTGTGGGCTTATGGGGTCGTTTTTTCCCTGGTGTACTAAAAATTCCATCATTCAATCGCCCTTCCTTTTTAATTCTTTTTAAAGTTGCGACGCTAACTCCTGAAATAGAAAACAATAAAACATAAATTACATCCCATACATTTATAATACCATAATGATATGAATTCTAGCAGTACATTACACAGTAAAAACACTGCATACACAGTTACATACCAGTGATTGACGAAATTTCTTCCAAAAACTGGTTCTGGGTTTTAATTAGCTCATTCTCTCCCAAAGCACTTAGTTTTGCAATAGTTCCTTTAACCGATGCAACTTCGGTACCTTCAATATTCAAATTGTCTGTAAACAAAACATCCATTACATAACTATGCGAATAAGGTAAACATGATTTTGAAGCAAATATTATATATAATACTATTTAGAAGTATCAAAATTATATTTATAAACTAACCTATAAAATCTGTTATCGCAAGTAAACATTGCTGTTTTTCGTTGTAATCATCTCGTTTCTTTTGTTGTTTTTCTTCAAATGAATTCATCATAGTAAACAATAACTTCCGCACGTCACTTTTTACTGTTTTGTTCATTTTAAATGTTAAAATTCGAGTATAAATACAATGAAATCCTATGAATAGTCTGACAATATATAAGTCGAATGACAATCATCTGACGTTTTTAGAAAGTTGCCATATAAAAACTTACGATTAAACCCCAGGATCAACTTTCGTGTGCCAGACTTTACTACTGTTACAATCTATTGTTTTGTTAGGGTAGGTGGGTAGGTGGTTCAGATAAGATTACTTTTTGGTTTCATACTTTTCAAAGACTGATTTTTTAGTAGTAGTTCTTTTGGCGGGCTTGAGTAAGAAATATCCAAACATCAAACTTTATTTATTAGTAAGAAGGGGGCCGTCCATTAATCACGTGAGGATCGAAGGGGGAAGGGGTCCAACAAAAATCACGAAATATCACAAGGGGGGAGGGGGGGTGTAGTAATATATCACGTGTATTAATTTTTTCGTCAAACGCATACAAAATCGAAAGCGGCTTGTAGTGAAATTTATAAATATAAAAAGGGTGGGGGTAGTCTTAAACCTCATCATGTATCGCCAAGGGAGAGGGGGGGTTAAAAATGCAAAAAAAACATCACGTGATTAATGGTTAATGATTAACGGCCCCAAGGATATTATATTCATTATTTTTAACATTTCACTTTTATCACCACCATCATTTCAGTAGGCTGACGTCCACTGTTGGACATATGCCTTCCCCAATTTGGGATCTGTCTTTCTTAAAGTTTTATTTTGCATTACCGGCTACTGCATTAAGAATAAATATAATCACAACACTCTCTTTCCCCAACAAATAAACAAACCGGGACCTATACGATGTTATCGACCTAGTAATGCGTAGATAAAAGATTACTATCTAGCATCCAGTACATTTAGGTGGATAGCGGTTGTGCCCCATTCGCGCGAATTATATCCCATGTAGCGGGTTCAGTGCCGTGTAGGACATTCTTTACAGTTACTTTATGTCACGCGTTATTTTAATAAGGTCAGATTAGGGCTGGGTGTAGAGGAAATTGTGAGAATTGCTTTTAATCTCGATAAATAATTGTGTGTTGTGAATGTTGTGATACGGAGGAAAGAGGAAAATGTCGTTAGGAAAGTTTTGAGTATGAAAGTCGATGGCTATAAGAGTACCTACCAAAGAAATGATGGTTGGAATTTGGAATGATGATATAGATAGAAAAGGATTGCCTACTGAGATGACGACTAATAGAGAAGTGTGGAAGAAAAAGACGTGTAGCGTCGACCACAAATAAATTGGAATAAGAGCAGGAGAATGATAATGAAATTAGTGAGGGTGAGGTTGTTATTACATAATGAAATGAAAAAATAAATGTTTTGGTTTTACAAAATATGTTACTTCTGCCAAACTGCAAGGCAGTTTGTTGGCAGATGTAGCTCCTTTTTTTCAATGATAAATGATAAATGATTTTATTTCTGTAAGTAGGTTTGTACAAACACTTTTACAAGTCAATAATATTTTTTTGAGCTAGATGAGGTCGGCGTTTCCTATCTGACTACTCTGAGAAGAAAGGCCGAAACAAACTCAGAGGTCACAGTCTCTTTTACAGTCCAGACATAATATTGGTAACATTATGTGAAGACTATGTAGATAGCTGTCTGAAATGGTCTTTAGAGGAAAGAACCAAACAGATTGAGTGGACCTGTCCAGTCAGTGCACGCATTTGTCACTAAATATTTTTTGTACTTAACAATATTTTATTAACACCGTTTCCTTTAAACACATAAAAAAATAAACAACAATAAATAGAATAGAATTTTCAATAGAGTTTTTTTTAGGTTGGCAATATACAGGGTTAAATTAAATTAGCTGGCAATACTTTCCCTCGTGTTGGGTATCGATATGTATGACCCTGTAGACTATTCTACCACTACTTAACACTTCTTCGCTGACCACGAAGTAGGTAGAACAGTTAAATAACTAACTTGAACTAAATGTTTTTTATGGGACAGGGAATATGTTAAAGTAATAAAAACCACCGTTTGGCTGTTTAATAAAACAGGTGAAAATCTGTTTTTTTTTTTGGTACTAGATTATTTCATATATGTCCTGCTTTTATTATTGATGTGCCAATTTTGTAAAATAGTCAAATATATCATTATTATTGGTTAAGTAAGTCAAAATTAAAAGACATTAATTCAAATTGGGCTGAGGATCAGCACTTTTTGAATGTCAAAATTACATAAGACAGTCCCTCAAACGCCCGCCCTACACCGCTTCTTAGAGGTTTCGCTGGGAAGAAGAAGTGGCGCAACAAACTCCCCAGCAGCACAGCTGTCTGTTTAGTTAGATAAACTTGATTCTGTACAACAGTAGGTAGACTAAGAAATTACCATTACGAGACACAGAACATTAAATTAAATCATTTGCAAGGAAGTAGGTAAGCAAGTAAGTTGCCCTGCGCATTTTGGTTCTTGAGATAATAATAGGTAAGTATCTAATATTTAAGTAATTACCTATCTAAAGTTAACCAAATGTCGGGCAGCTATGTTAATTCAAACCTATTTTTTTATTTTTTAAATCAGCCGAATCTAGACACGCGGTAGCGTGTCAAGCCAAGATCAAGTAACAGAACTGGCGCGCAGCACCGTGTGTAATATTACACGAACCATTTGGAGCCACATTTGACCCCCTCATAACTCAAAAACTGTTTCACATAAACATGTACAATTTGGTTCATATAGTGAGATTTGCAAGATACAAAGGTGCTTCAAATTTCATAAAGACATCTCAAACAGTTATTTAGATATTAACGTTCAAAAATCGTCATTTTTATCACTGACTGACCTATAGATCAAAACTCTAACCCAGTTCCAGATGACCTAGAAAGTTCAAATTTGACATGCAGATAGGTAATTAAGTGAATACCAAGGAATAAATCAGAAACTGGTAAAGGAGATGTTTCATTTTCGGCCATCAGATGTACATTTATCGAAAAAGACGAAAAAATACCACAAATTGGGGAAAAATATTCTCTGGTGAATTTAAACCTGATTTGTTGTGTACAAAAATAATAGTTTTTCAATTATTGCCATGTTTTATGCAACATGGCGTCTCGTTTGCTTGCAGACTTCATTCGTTCTGAAATCATGTCTCATCAAATCAATGTTAAGTAGAAAATAATTTATAAAATCTGTGTCTTCTTGTAGTGTTAAAAATAAATTACTATTATTCTCATATACATATTTTTGAGTAAACATAATTAAGTGTGACCATTTCATAGTTACAAAAATCTTAAGTCTCCATTTTTGAAGTGTGTTTCTAAACGAATTCAAAATTACCGCTTGCTAACTCTTAGGACAAACGTCAAACATTTTTAATTTTAATTTTGTACATAACAACCATTTGATTTTATGAAAAGAATGTTACTTTATTCTATTCAGGATTAAGTTTCTCACCTTCGCTAAAAGGTACATGTTATGGCCGGAGTCCCATATAAAAATGAAACATCTCCTTTTTATCAATTTATTATGATTTTTCTCTTAATTGATTCTATTAGGAACACTTATTACAAAAACAATTTGGTATTAATTTTGTTATAAATAAGTACCTACTAATAATTTATGTACAAAAAGTAATGATATCCCATCAAAAACATAAATAGTAGTGACTGTAGTGACTGTCAAAGTTTGTTAATATTTTAAGTTATTTTCAAATTGTTCTCAAGTAAGTGAAATATTTGTAATTTCTTATTGAGAAAAATAAATTTCTTTAACCATAATATGAAATGAGAGCCAAGTTCAATATATGCCTTGGTTGTTGACTTCAACGACAAAAGAAGTGAGATCTAATTGGGTGGCAAGTGCAATGGTCAGTCCTGAAATTTATTTGTAACTACATAAAATATCATTTCTTCTTATAACTTAGGATAATATATTGTAGCCTAAGGTCTGACTTGGCTAGTTTTCATATACGAGTTATATTATAGCCTTCGCAAGTTCTAAACCTGTTACTTGTCGGTTCTTATTTTATTATTCCGAAAATTTGGCTTGCTGGTAGAAACTAGCCATTGAACATAATAATTCATATATGAGAACTAGCCAAGTCAGACCTTAGGCTACAATATATTATCCTACGTTATAAGAAGAAATGATATTTTATGTAGTTGCAAATAAATTTCAGGACTGACCATTGCACTTGGCACCCATTTAGATCTCACTTCTTTTGTCGTTGAAGTCAACAACCAAGGCATATATTGAACTTGGCTCTCATTTCACATTTATTTTTTTGATGGGTATATTTTAATTGGAGCCAGTTCTATCTAGCCATATGTATCTTCGCTGGTATATGCTATTTTTATAGGTTGTAACACACTCCTGAAACCATAATAGTCCTTTACTAGTCATATCGTACACAAATATCCTTGCTAAATGCATGGATACTTTACTCCGATATCCACTTCATCCTTCAACGCAAAAAACATCGCACTTTATATCACCTACCCACAAAGCACTTAAGAGTTATCTCTCAAGACAAAAGTCATGTGAGATACACAGTAATAACTTGAAGAAACCCTTTTAGCTTTAAACTACAACTGTACTAACTAACCTAGACTATATCGTACGCATTTAGAAAACAGATCTAGCCTAAACGGCTAACGTACTTGCAAAAAGCCCTATCTTCTAACACGCTGTATTTATACATCACCCTGTTTAATACTTAGACTGGTTGTTTACAGGATTTTAGACTTTAACTACGTATTTTACAGTTGAATTTCCTTTGCAGTCGAAATCGGGACATACGACTTTATGGAACAGTAGTTGGCATTCTGAAAACGACTTTGTTTCTAAGTGTTAAAGTTGATTTTCCAGTGTGATGGTCAATATCTATGTAAGTTTTAGCCTTTACTATACAACGTTGATCTGCTATAAAGTGCTGTTTGGTCTTAAACCAGTCTTATCGGCACAATAAGGTTCCGCAATCAGGAGTCAAAGAGCACATTACTCGGCCTTTGTAGGCCTTTCTTATATTAATGATATTGGTTGTAATTAGAATGAGGTAAGCCCTTATTGGTGGAAAGGATAGCGTGTGAATGGTCATTGGTCGATTAAGAAATTAAAATTCTTGATAGGAATAGATCCTTTTTCGTGCCGGCTGCCACAACATGTGTAGGTGAATGCGAGTTGTAGGTTTGATTGATTGGAATGTTTCTAGAATTTAAGAGAGAACGAAAGAAGGAGAGTTAAGAAGAATAGGGAATAAGGATTCCAGAATGATTATTTCATGAACCTGTATTCAAAACTGACAGATAATATATCAATGTACAGACGCCAGCAGGTCAAGCTACCCCAATCTGTCAAATTTTACCAATCGAAAATTAACTTTCCACTATTGTGATATAAGGTTGAAAATCTATTAAAGAAAGACAGATTGAGGTAAGTTGATGTGCTGGCGTCTGTACCATTTTTATATCATCATCATCATCATCATCATTTCAGCCGAAGACGTCCTCTGCTGGACATAGACCTCCCAAAAGCTCTGCCACTTCGACCGGTTTTTTGCTTCCCGCATCCAACGAATTCGTGCGGCCTTCACAAGGTCAAAAGTCTACCTCTTTTTTACATAAAATATAATATGTAATAATACCAGCATACAATTTTGTCCTACTGAAGTGTACCTCTTCTGATACAGAGAAGGCTTGAACATTCTTCACTGCGCTTGCTCAAGACGGGCTGGCGACATCGGACTTACAAGGAGACCGCCAAGATTGTCCGCCTCCGATTTCAATGATTTTTATAAATGTTGTTATGTTTGAGTAAGTGAGTAATTACCCAAAAGGAATTCACGCAACGCTAAATAGTTTCAGAGTTGCTTCTACCGAGCAACTTAAATATAAGTTCAGTACCTATACAAACTCAAAAACATTTGCAACTCTATCTGTGTTCTTGCTTTCCTGATGATTATTAAAAAACCGGCCAAGTGCGACTCGGACTCGCGCACCGAGGGTTCCGTACAAACCTGTAGGGATCCTCGGTTTATGTATAAGGTTTATGCTTATGAACTTAAATGTTTTTTTTTTTAATTTTTATATTTGAGTTGATTGAATGAAAGGTAAATTGCGGTTTACGATTTATGACGTATTAAAAAAAAACTGCTTACTGGATCTCGTTCAAACCAATTTTCGGTGGTAGTTTACATGGTTATGTACATCATATATTTTTTTGAGTTTAATCATTCTTTTATTTTAGAAGTTACGGGGGGGGGGGGGACACATTTTACCACTTTGGAAGCGTCTATTGCGCAATCTATTCAGTTTAGAAAAAAATGATATTAGAAACCCCATTACCATTTTGGAAGACCTATTCATAAATACCCCACACGTATGGGTTCGATGAAAAAAAATTTTTGAGTTTCAGTTCTAAGTATGGGGAACCCCAAAATTTATTATTTTTTCTCCATTTTAGTGTAAAAATCTTGATTCGGTTCACAGAATACATCTACTTACCAAGTTTCAACAGCGTAGCTCTTATAGTTTCGGAGGAAACTGGCTGTGACATACGGACGGACGGACAGACAGACAGACAGACAGACGGACAGACAGACATGACGAATCTATAAGGGTTCCGTTTTTTGCCATTTGGCAACGGAACCCTAAAAATCATTTAAATTGAAAATGAAATTTTCGGAATTGCATAGCGGTGCGAAGCCTAGTAGGCAGGGTGACGTGGCTGGCACGCAGATGGTTAGGGTTCGATTCCTGCTAACGTATTTTTTTATTTTTTTTCTTACAAAATTAGAATATTTATTCATCAAGAAACATACAACATTGCAAGAAATTTGAACCTTATATCTCTGCATGTAGAGTTGCAAATGTTTTTGAGTTTGCATACTGAACTTATATTTAAGTTGCTCGGTAGAAGCAACTCTGAAACTATTGAGCGTTGCATGAATTCCTTTTGGGTAATTACTCAGTAGGTAATACTCAAACATAACAACATATATAAAAATCATTGAAATCGGAGGCGGACACTCTTGGCGGTCTCCTTGTTAGTCCAGGTTTCGTCATGATGTTTCGCCTTCGCCAATAAATATAAACTCAGATAGTACACACAGCCACATACTCTATACATTTCCAGTATAAGCTGGCTTCTCATTGTACGGAAAGACAATACCATGCGTGGTCTGCTAAAACTGGAAATTGTATAGCTTAATTGTTACTGTATATGATTTGAAAAATTAATCTTTACTTACCTAGTTTTAATCCAACAGCATCATGTTTCAGCTAAGTCTAAAATATAGACTAGACATAGAGTATGTAACGTAAATAACAACTAATACTTGTCTAATCTATATATATAAAAGAAAGTCGTGTTAGTTACACTATTTATAACTCAAGAACGGCTAAACCGATTTGGCTGAAAATTGGTTGGGAGGTAGCTTAAAACCAGGAGACGGTCATAGGATACTTTTTATCCCGTTCGACCGCGTTCCCGTGTGACGTGACATAAAACGTCAAAGAGAATACAAATACAAGTCACTATAAAACGTGGTAAGACAAAAACGTTGCCTTCGAAGTACCAGGTGGTTGTATTCACATTATAGACATGAAATGAACTGTTTTGTCTCTAGACAGCAATTCGATGCAACGGGAAGGGTCGGGGAGCAAGGAATTTGACGCAGACGAAGTCGCGGGCAGAAGCTAGTAGATATTATAAATGTGTTTGTTTTTATGATTGTTACTTAATAATCACGCAAAGACAGCCGACAGGATTGGGATGAAATTAGGCACAAAAACTCTTTACAAACTCATAACAAACCGTCTTACCAAAGGATATCTTAGTACTGGTATTCACCTGCATACGGTTATAAAGGAAGCCGACCCTAACGTAGACTGAAAGCGTTATGAATTTCTTACAACATCTCAAGCTCTACTACAATATCTAAGTTGTATACAGTACCACATGTAATTAGAATGTCTGTGCCATAACTTAGTAAGCAATAAACGGCATTAGATTTAGCGCTAATGTTGCCTACAACAAATCAAACGCGCCACACTATGTTATCTACCCGACAATATTGCTTTTGGATAAGGATGCCTGTGCATCGGTCGACGGACTGTCGATGGTTTTGTTATCTTTCTTTGTAAACTTTGAGGATTGTGTATTTGAGAATACACACTTTAACGAGCAGCTTCCCCAGCGTATTCTACATATAAATTTTCCTCTTGAATCACTCTGTCTATTTGTGAAAACCGCATTAAATTCCGTAAGGTAGTTCAAAAGATCGAAACGTAAGCGAAGGGAAACTACTTTGTATTATGTAGTGTACTGACGGGTTTTTGCGTAACACACTTGCAATGGCAGTAAAATTTTGACATTCATTGCGTTACGTTGTTCAGTAGACGGTTTCTTCCCAACAAACGAAGCAAGTGCGGAGCTGGACTTGAAGAATAGCATCATTCCATTTCTTGCCGTGTGGGTGTCGTAAAGGCGACTAAAGGATTTACTAGAGAATGGGTAGCAGCGTTCTCTATGAATTTTATCACCATACTGCGTGGTGGTTATGGCAAAGCCCCCCCAAATTGGGAGAGATCCAGCAGTGGACGTCTTACGGTTGAAATGATGATGATGATGATACGAAGCAATGGATGAGCAGTTTTTTTTCAAAATCTTTCATATTGTGTGTTACACCAATTGGGGCTGGCTATGACGTTGGGTGATATGAAAATGTCTCCATAAATGATACCAATAGCAACACACGGTACAGTAGCATCTTAGTTGAAATGGCTGAAAAAACCAGATGAATTCTTTTCTTTTTAAAACTGCGCGTAGCCGTATACGTCAGAATAAGTATTTAATTATTGTACAGGACTGAGGTGGAATCTATATCGTGAAATGCGAACTACGCATCGACAGCGTGATGCGTCATTCCAAATCCTACATCGTGCAAACAAAGTTTACCGCGCAACTGAAGTCAGTATGAACAAGATTATTTATGAATAATCATGGTTTATTTTAAGAAAATAAACCTTAAAGTAAGAAAGAGACTTGAATGACTAATAAGTTCAATCAACTTAAAAGTAATATAAGTTCTCTAGAGCGTGCACAACAATAAATTACAATAAACCAACCTTTTATTCTCACACGAAATTGCTACATTACAATCCTCATAGAATATTAAAAAGGTTATCAAAAATCTTATTTAGAGCGACGTTTTTTCAGACAACAGTCAGATTAGCATGCACAATGATCTCAGGGGCGTGTTTGAGTTGGAAATATTCGTCGATATGTGTCGTAGGGACGCGGGGCAGTCGTATTGTGAATGGGACGCTGAAGCCCGCGGGAGAGGTCGCGGTGCATTCCCGTAGATCGGAACAAGATCCATGGAGACTTCCACTCTATATACCTATAATTTCTAATTTGATTTGAACTCTTTAGGTATTATTGGTTGTCATGGCAATAATGACATTTGGTTTAAATAGGTATCTCCAAGGTACCTATCTAATTTATGAAATACTATCATTTAAGCCTCCTACAAACCGGCGCGACGCGGCAGCGCGACGCGACACTCGTAGAACAATTTTTATGTGAACTTCATGGAAATTGTTCTACAAGAATCGCGTCGCGCTGTCACGTCGCGCCGGTCTGAATAAGCCTTTATGTCGATTCTTTTATATTTTGTGAATGTGAGATCATTGTAGGCCTTGTAGATTGTAGACAGTTTTCTATTTTATTAAGAACCTGGTACTTGTCGACAGGTCTACACTGTCCTCCCATACCTATTAAAACTGTAATTTGAATCCATTGTAAAAGCCAACTATTTTGAAAAGAGTAACCATGGAGTTTTTAGGGATCAACAACCGTTGCTCCTAGCTTCTAGCATTTCATAAGTGCCTATGTAGGTTTATCTATACTTTATACTATATACTATACTATATAATATTATAAAGCTGAAGAGTTTGTTTGTGTGTTTGTTTGTTTGTTTGATTGAACGCGCTAATCTCAGGAACTACTGGTCCGAATTGAAAAATTATTTTTGTGTTGGGTAGCCTATTTATCGAGGGAGGCTATAGGCTTTATAACATCACGCTACAACGAAGAGGAGCGGAGCAGTAATGAAAAATGTTGCAAAAACGGGGAAAATTTATTCCTTTTGAGAGTTTCCGTTGCGTGCGCTGCGTAAACGGTTAAAGTAACGCAAAAATTATGTACGACGGAATTGTTCCTTTTAAAAATTTCTAAAAAAATGTCCGCGAGAGCATATGTCTATCTTTTAAGGTTGACTCACTATAACTTAAAAGGAGCGAGTAGCAACGAAAAATGGACGAAAACTAGCAGGCAAATCGATGCGACGGGAAGGGTCAGGGGAGCAAAAATTTGACGCGGACGAAGTCGCGGGCAGAAGCTAGTGTGAAATAAAAATATTTTGATTTTGTTCATTGCCATATTAATATGTATTTACGTTGTTGATTAGATTTATACGTTTCCTTGTAAAGGAGAAGTATGAAAGAGGATATTAGGCATTAAGCTTAATCATTTTGTAGTTACGTAAATCTGGTGGGGTTTTTGGCTAGCTTGCCTAGCCAATTCCCATCTATGTTGGGGTTGACTTCCAGTCTAACCAAATGCATCTGAATACCAGTATTTTACATGGAGGGACTGCCTATCTTACCTTCACAACCCAGTTACTTGTTAACACGATACCTCTTGGTAAGACTGGTTCCTTTTCGGCTTAGAACTACCCGTAACACCTGTCAAAGACCCGCGAATGAAAACCGGGACCAATGGCTTAACGTGCTTCCTGAGGCATTGAGTAATCTCCGTATGTGAAGATGGTCACCCATCCATGGACTAACCTCGGCAAACGTAGATTAACCTGATAATTTCATTGTTATTACTTAGCCACGAGCTCCTCACCCTGTAGGATGTGATATAAATCACATCCTACTAATATTATAAATGCGAAAGTTTGTATGTATGGATGTGTGGATGTTTGTTACTCTTTCACGCAAAAACTACTCAACAGATTTGGATGAAATTTGGAACACAGTTAGTTTATAACCTGTATTAACACATAGGCTACTTTTTATCCCGGTAGTACGTTCCCGCGGGATATTTTCCGAACTCCACGCGGGCGAAGCCGCTGGCAAAAGCTAGTGATTCATATAACCTTAATAATTTTCCTAATATTTATGTAAAAAATATGTGTGCCAATACCTCTCAAAACACTGTCTACAAAACTGTAAGTATAAGAAAATGCAAAGAGGAAATTCCCTCTAGTTTATCCTCCGCTGAGCTGCCAGCATATTTTCTAGGTCATGAATCTTCTGTCAATCTAGCGATACGAGTAAACAGTGAATTTTCCAAGCTATTTCACGATAGCTCGCAAGGTTTGCATTTTAGTACGTGTATTCTGAGTTTATTCAGCACTAGCTATGACCGCGGCTTCGTCCGGGTGGTATGTTGATAAAAAGCAGTCAGTGCCCTTCCTTGGCTTAAAGTATCCCTTTTTATTTATTCATGTTAGATTCTGGAGTAGGGACCGCGTACTGGAAGACGTAGCGTTGGATGCCCCTCGCAAGGTGCACCGATGACGTCGTGAAGGCCGCAGGAAGCCGCTGTATGCGATAAGCACAGAACTGATCGAAGTGTCGGTGCTTGAGGGATGCCTATTATGTAAGTGCCTCATTGAAGATTTACTTCATCATTTCAGCCGCAAGCCAGCTAATGGACAGCAATGGACGTCTTGCGCTTGAAATGATGGCGACAAGCAATTTAACTAAATGATTTTTTTTTTTAATTTGTAAGTAGTTAGTTAATTCCAAATTAAAAATAAACCTTTGATGATATTGCTTCTCGTCCGACCAAAAAATATTGACGTATAATAGTGACTTAATAGATCTCTTTTAAGTCACTTTTAAACGTCAATATTTTAAAACTTTATGGCGCTAACATTTTCTAGCTGACTTGAGAAGAAATTCCTGCCTTACTCTTTCTTTATTCTTAAGCTTTTTTTTATATACTTTTTTGCATAAGTCGATAAAGTTACTTCTTCTATGAATAAACAAACGATAACCTAACGTAATATAAGTATGAGGTGAAGTGCAAAAATGATCGAGATCTATTCATGGGGCTCCTAGAAAATAAACATGACATGTCTACGCCCACGCGTCTTATGCAGTCTATAAAATGTTACTCAAAAAAATAAAGTTCCTATGACCTCTCCATCTTTTGCAACAAATAAAACTAAGCACTTCCAATCAATGTTGTTAAGAAGAAATATTCACCAATATTTTGCACAACAAACAGCTAAATGTAAGAACAAGGAGAGTGAGATAATAATAATAATAATCGTAAAGACAATTATCCAGTCAGTAAGTTTGATAAACGATGTAATTCTATCTTTACCCGTAATGATGTTCCTTCCGACATCTTAGTGTAAATAATGAGCATATCCTGGGGAAATATACTGTGTTGTGTGGAGCGTACATAATTATTATTTAGTTACTTTGTTGGTTTGTTAAAGTAATGAATTTATACAAATATTCTGTACATCTACACAAATAAATACAATTTTAATTTCTGTAATGTCAGAATTTTTTGCTAAATGCTAAAAATATATTCGGTTCTTACAAAAAGAAAACTTTTTTTTTTTGCAGGCTGTCTGTTTATTCTAGCTAAACTCCGAAACGGCCGATTTTGCACAGGCAGATAGCTGACGTAATAAAGTTTCGTTATCACGATTCCTTGGAATAATTTTCAAAATGAACGAAGGCTTTCGCCTGACTGTAACAAACGTGTGGCGATCATTACCACAAACGTTTAAAAAATTTCGAAATTAAAATCCAAAAATTTACATAACATCACGCCTTGTTTGTCCGAAGGGTTGGGCAGAGGTGTATTTGTAGTACACCCACATTTAGCCTGTTATCTTTAAGTCCCATGTAATAGGGGGCGAGCCTATTGCCATCAACCGGGTACAAATCCAGACTCCGGGCTGCTACTCAGAAATTCCAGATGGAAAAACCCAATAACACTTTGCCCGACCTGGGAATCGAACCCAGGACTTCATGCTCAGCAGTAGCGCTTGCTACCACTAGACCAACGAGGCAGTTCTGTCAATATGACCAAACCATATAAGCACACTCTTCACTCTTCTTCTTTCTTCTCTCTCTTTTCTCTTTAGCCTCGAGCAAGCATAATACGGAATTTCAATAGAATAAGAGGCTAACCGATACTGCAGGGTAATCGGGTAACATACTAACAGTAGCAATGGGCTTGTAGCTAATTAACAGCCGCAAGGGTCGATCGATCAGGTGATGCTACGCTCGCCGCGGTTGGTCCGTGGATGCGCGACGTATACATAATTTGGAGCTATGAGGAACAGGGTGAAGAGTTCACTCAATCTTCTTAGAAAAGGGAGGATTCTTCGACCAGACTGGTGTCGTATCTGGTGGGCAACGATTGATGTTGGGACGTTGTATATTATGCCAGTTGCCCGGTAAAGGGTCACAGCACACATATCAACTCGTAAACGGATCGTAACCGTATTAACTGGAGCCGTTTAGTATTCTTTGTATGCATATGCAATTTTCTCTACTGAAAAGCACACTAATCGGAATCGTAACGTAAGTGATTCGCCTCGGGACCAGCTCACGAACCGCGGTCTAGCGCGTGGCAACCAGCGGTCCTCGCGCTTACGGCTCGTCGTGCCCGCGCTTACGTCTCTCCGTCGCCGAGCTTGCGTCTTTTCGTCCACCCTTGCCCCCACCCGCGCCACAGCGCACTCATGCTGTCATTCACAAGGCAACTTCAAAGTTGATTCAGACTGATCTGGTGCCAGCCAGGTCAACTAGCGGTCGGCGAGCCGTTAGTGCGGCGTCGCCTAGCTGTAGCCGAGTCGCCGTATCGGAGCTTCTGTTCCGCTTTGGTTACGTGCTTACGTTAGGTTGACGCCTGTTTGGCGGCGAGGCGAAAGGCGATACGGTGACGATCCCTTTCCGAGTTGATATGAGTGTTGTGACCCAAATACTGCTTACGCGATGCAGGATAAAAAAAAACCGACGAAAATTTTCTACGCTAGGGAGTCTAAAATCGAGTGTGTTGAATTAACGGTTACAGCTTATGTCTCGATGTGACCAGCATCTGCCCGCAAATTCGTTCGGGTTCGGGTGAAATTTCTTGTTCTTGAACATACAATATTCTATAATACTCGGTAATACTTTCACTTGCCATCACTGAAAGAATTTTCGGAATCAGATCATTCAAAGATTACCCCATACATACTCTAAACCTCTTTAAAAGATGAATATAGATTTGAGTTCGACGGAAGAAACAAGTAAAATTGAGGGTCGTATTTAGAAATGAAGGATATTTTACACTTTCCACCGTCCTTATAGCCAGTTTTAACGAGCTTCGTATAAAGTAAATGCTTCAGCCTGAATTTTAAGACGCGCTTAATTTCAGTTATCTAGATTTTTTACGATATCTTTCTTGGCGTAATTAAGATACTTCCTTAAGTGACGGTCTTTAAACTTTATTTCCGGTTGTTTTACATTTTACCTCTTTTTCTTTTTGAAGTTGAGGGTATATATTCTGTAACCATTCTTAAATGGAGCTTTGTAACGTGGAATACACATGCTTCCTGTAGTACAAGAGCATGCTACTTTCGAGCTACTTAGTAGTATTCAACTAGCATGTCTATTCCAGGCTTAAAATTATACACTGTTCAATGTTTCGTTTTTGGATATAACCCGGGTTAACAGATGTATAGTATATGATGTATATGGATGTAGGCATAACAAACTCAGCCTGTAATGCTCCTACTTCTGGTTACAGGCCGGTTCTGGGTTCTCTGTAAGAGGAAGTTAGGTTATAATCCATGACTTACGCGGGCCCATTTCGTGTTGGTAGATGTCACATATCTTCGAAATTTATTTCGAGGACATGCTGGTTTCCTCACGATGTTTTTCTTTCACCGTTTTGAAGACCAGCTGTGATGAATTTAAATACACAAGGACAAGAACTCAAACAGGCACTTTTTTTGTCTATTGCGAAAATTTTGTGAAAGTTGGGCATGTTTGCTACACCGAGAGTAAACTCACAATACGTCCCAAAATATTTGTAACACGTGCGTGTGTTCTGTGTGATGCCGGATGTAAATAATGGCACCATCCTATTTCATGCCGTGGCGGTTGTACAAGGCGACTAAGGGACGGACTAGAGAATGGGCATAAGCGTTCTTTATACGTTTTACCACCATACTGCGATCGCCAACCCGCCTGCCAAGGGTGGTGATTATGGCAAACCCCCAAAAATACAAGTACTGAAATGTAGAAGTGGCGTTGCTTGGGGGATCCCTATGTCCGGCAGTGGAAGTCTTTCTGCTGAAATGATGATGATGATAATGATAGTGACGCCCCATAATGTCTAGGAATGTTACAATAGGGACCGATGACCTGGCGAAGGGGACCGATGACTTGGTGAAGGCCGCAGGAATCCGCTGGATGCGAAAAGCACAGAACCGGTTGGATTGGCGGTGCATGGGGGAGACCTGTGTCCAGCAGAAGACGTCTTTCGGCTGAAATGATAATGATGATTTTGCAATAGGCTAGAAATTTATTAAAAGATCTGGTAGTTGGTTTTAGGCCATTGTATAATTGCAGACGTCAAGCACACTCAATTCAGATGAAGAGCATCTCGACTAGGGATGTTATGGATATGAAATTTTGGATACGGATTAGTTACGGATGTAGGAATGATTATTATACCGGATACGGATACGGATAAGGATATGAAATTATTTCGGATATCCATTAGTTTCGGATAATTTTGGTTACGGATATTAAACTTTTGAGGAATTTTAAAAGTAAAAAACAAATAGCTAATAAAATGGTTTTATTTATATGTCACCATTTGGTAGGAATTACAATCAATCTGTGAGTAATTATTACAGCTATTTAAAACAAAAATTATTATAAATAAATATATATCGAGTGTTATCTAATCGACCTAAAATAAAAATGTCATAACAAATCCGATATTATCCGAAACTTTTATTTCGGATTCGGTTACGGTTACGGATAATTTTTTATATCGGATGTCCGATAGTTTCGGTTACGGTTACGGAGCTCCCTAACATCCCTGATCTCGACCCAGTGATAATGTAGAGAAGCATTATATAAATAACTATCTAGATAATGAAGATATTGCAACGGGAATTCACAAAAGTTCCTTTGTTAGTCTAAAGAATGATCTTTTCAAACTCACGACTCCTCACATTCCCTGTGTACAGTTTGCAAAACTTATTTATATTATATTCATTACTATAACTTTAAATCGACGCGCGGTAAACCGTGGAGCGTGACTTGGTCCTCTCGCTCGCACGCTGCTGGCATCTCACTCGTGCATTCTGATCGTGTGATAGATGCGATTGCGCAGATTTCGGTGCAATTCTCCGTAAGAAATTTGATATTTTCCCCGGATTTCGATTTCAAGTTTACGATTTATTTGATGGGTTTGATCCTAAAATCTTTTTCTGCCAATTATCAAAGATAAATATTGTATTTATTACACACATTGTTTCGGCCGCGGTCGTTAACTGTCAGTGAAAAGTAAGAATGTGTGACATTTTTGATTTGGAGACAATGAAATTCTTATCTTGGAAAACTTAAATCCAAGCTACTTTCTTCTCCTATTGAGTTTCAAATCGAATGCAGGTGATATCACGCATTCTATGTTCCCAATAAAGTGTTATAATACCTGGCAATACATTTCTTTAGTGCCATAAAATCTGAAATATGTGAGAACCTGAGTCCAGAGCTAGGGGTCTGTATTTTAGGAACCAGTGACGTCTTCCATATATGTAGATATCAGATCACAATTATGCAAGTTTTATGCAGCGAAAGGCCATAAAATTATATTACATAAATTTAGTTTTATAGTAAACATTTAATTTAAGCATTTTAGAGAAAAATATAATTAAAGAAAATTAAACAATGCCAATGAAAAAAAAAAAAAAAAAACAAATTACAATAAAGCTAGGATTAAATAAAATAAAATTTTAAAAGTGGTCTAATTGGTATGGTATATGGTATGTTTACGTTCGTGTGTGTATGTGTATATATCAATGATTTATGTTCATATAACTGAACGTTTCATTTCGTTGATTGCAGTCAATGTAATGTGTTGCTTCATCAAATCAAGTAGGTAGGTACTATAACCAATGATAATTATCTTTTTGACATGACCTGAACCGCATCCAGCAAACATATACCCCGCCACCTTTACTCATCACTGCAGCACCGCCCATGGCATGTTACTTCCCAACCTTGGACCCGTCGCCGCGTCGATGGGACCCAAGAGTGGGGCGGACCGCTATCCGATCTCTTTATATTACTTCCTGTTCGTGTATTAATCTTGCCAGGATTGTCTGAATGTTGGGTTATGTGTTGATTTGTCGGAATTGATGTATGTTGAAGAAGCCTGATAGTCTGACAATTTGTCTTACCAAGGGGTATCGTATTACCCAGTAACTGGGTTGTGAAGGTCAGATAGGCAGTCGCTTCATGTAAAATACTGGTATTCAGCTGCATCCCGTTAGACTGAAAGCTGACCCCAACATAGGAAAAGGCTAGACAGATAATGATGATGAAATGTTTTTAATCCATTGATATCGTAGTCTGCAAAAAAATGGCGATAATTTATGAATTAAGATTAGTAAAATAAGGTTTACGGCTACAGTACCGGAGTTAGGCACAGACAACGGACGCAACTTCTTCAAAAATTTGCTTTGTTCCATGATTATAATAATTTGCATAGCAACTTACTGATTTTGAGATATTTAGCATCACTCGACTAATTAGCCGTTGACCCCTCAGAACAGCACACTTGATACGCAAAAATGAAGCAGATTAACCAGTAAATTACCGTAATTACAGACACAATTAAAAACCATTGTGTCTATACCAAAATGTGGTATCTCAGGGACTGAGAGGTTAAACTAGGTTTCATCGAAATTGTTCTACTAAAGTTGCGTCGTGGTTGTCTGCGGGACCCTTAGTCCTTCCTCTCATTAAAATCAAATTAAAATCAGACAAGATACTGTAGGCGTTAAGAGACTATTATCAACGTTACACGGAAGTTACCATCCGTAGAACTCATAACTCACCCACTCAAAACTAAAACCATAACAGTATACTGCCGGAAGCCTCCAAACATTACAAACAACAACAATAAAACTTTATTATAAATAAACACGCCTACGCCATATTTTATCCACTGTCACCGATTCAAAATAACTGTAAGCTGTACTTTATAACGTATGCGATGACGTCACACAAAAAGCGACCAATAAAAAAGCGTTCGGACGCAATAAATTGGCGTATCAAGAAGTCTTTGAAAATCGAACGTTGAGTTTAAATAAAGAATAGATAGATGCAGAAGGTTGGTTGCATAAAACAGGCGAAAACGCACACACTTAGACACGCTTCATGTACAGCGAGTGCAAGTGCACTGATGACTGACATTTTTTTAAGATGGCCGCCGTACATAATGCGTATGTGTGCATGCGTCTGTTTTCTCTCGTTATATCGAGTTGACCTTCTGCATTTTTCTTTTTTGTGGTTTAAAACCGAGACGCGGAGATATAAGATATATGAAATTAATATCAGAATCCTCGAGATCTGAGATATATCTTTTTATGTGTTGAGAGGAGGATTTATCGGAGTTTATTTAAATATAACTTTGTAGTCGTAAACGTTGGGTATTCGGCACCGAATGAATTATGAGAGGTATATTGAATGTCGTAAGTAACAGTGCTCTATCGGTTTTGTTGAATCGTTTCGCAATTTTGGGGACATTTCTTTGAAGAATTTCGTGGTGGAGGAAGGTGAATCATATCCGTATTGGTTTATGCTCTAGATTTAATTGATCAGTGGGGTAAGTGCGTAACACAGTGACAGTAGGCATAGATTAAATTTTGACAGTCCAACAATATCCATTGCGTTATTAACGCATACACATTTTTCGAATAAATGAAGCAATGGATCAGCAATATCATTCAAAATGATTCCGATTCTGATTCATAGTGTGTTACGCAATAAGAGTGCTGTTTTATGATTTTATTTTATTTTGACTATTTGCCAAAGGTTTTTACTTCGTTTGCGTTTTCCAATTTCAACCATGCCGTGCAATTTTCGAAGCCAATATTATAATTCCTGGTCTAAGAAGGCGATGAGGCCATTGGGACATATATTATGGCTTATATTTCTGAGATAATTCATGGATTACTTCACTTTCGTGCCCAGAAAACTATTAATAGATTAGTGGCGTGACAAAACGAATGAGCATTCACAAAAAGCGACTAAGCTCGGATCAGACAAAAGGTTCTGTACCACTGTACAATATTAACCCTACATATATAAATTATTTAGTAAAAAACACGTTTCTTCTAAAACCACGGTTCCTAACCTGGGGGTAATTACCCCTGCGGGGGTAAAACTGGTATTCTGCGGGGGTAATGAGCTGGTAATATTTAACAAAGATTAGACCAATAAGAGCCGCGTTTCTAATAAAGCGCGTGAAACATACGGACATACCTACGGTTTGTACGAGTTGTATGTTAAGGTAATTGGTAATTGTATTTGCAAGTTTTTTAATGTTAGGTTTAGTCAAGTCTGTAAAGATTATTTAGATAGATATATATAATGTGATTGTAAGAACTTACTCAATATTTTTGTGCAATTTTTATATGTCTAACTAGCTTTTGCTGCTTGTCATGTCCGGCAGTGGACGTATTACGGCTGAAATGATGATGATGAACTAGCTTTTGGCAGCGGCTTCGCCCGCGTGGAGTTCGGAAAATATCTCGCGGGAACGTACTACCGGGATAAAAGTATATTATAAAAAGTATGTGTTAATCCAGGTTATAAACTAACTGTGCTCCAAATTTCATCCAAATCCGTTCAATAGTTTTTGCGTGAAAGAGTAACAAACATCCACACATCCATACATATAAACTTTCGCATAAATTTATAATATTAGTAGGACAAAGTCAATTTGTAATTATGTGTGTTTTTTTGTTTGGTGTTCATTGGTAACATGAGGGAGAGCAGGAGGGGTAAATCAGATTCTCTAGCTAAGTCATAGGGGTGATAAGATCGAAAAGGTTAGGAACCACTGTTCTAAAAGGACCCCTTTAATTTCTAAATTTATTTCATTTTATTGTTTGTTGTTATAGCGACGATAAAAGAATAAACACGGTGAAATTTTTTTCAATTAATTACCTAATATGGTTCAAAAGATAGAGCCCTGTGACAGACGGACAGACGGACAGCGGTGCCTTTAGGTACGGAACATGAAGATGACAAATGACATCCAAGGGTACAGCTAGTCTTCTTAATATGATGATATTAAGAAGACTAGCGTACCCTTGGATTCGGCCACGTGAAGTTCGGAAATTATGCTACAGGGACAAAAAGTTCCATCATAAGCACTATGAATACTTTCATATAAAATTTGGTAAACAACTGTTATTTTCAGTTTACAATAGGAGACTTCAATTTTATTTATTTGTATGTACAGACTCCAGCTACCCGAAACAGGCAAAGGAGATGTTTCATTTTTATATGGGGCTCCGGCCATAACGTGTACAGTTTAGCGAAGTTGGAAAACTTACTCCTGAATGGAATAAAGTAACATTTTTTTCATAATATCAAATGGTTTATAAGTACAAAATAAAAATAAAAAATGTTTGACGTTTGTCCTAAGATTTAGCGAGCGACTATTTTGAATTCGTTTAGAAACACACTTCAAAAATGGAGACTAAAGATTTTTGTAACGATGAAATGGTCACACTTAATTATGTTTACTCAAAAATATGTGTAAGAAAATAAGAGTAATTTATTTTTATCACAACAAGAATAAACACATTTTTTATTTTTTTCTACTTAACATTGATTTGGTGAGACATGATTTCAGAACGAATGACGTTTGCAAGCAAACGAGACGCCATGTTGAATAAAACATGGCAATAATTGAAAAACTATTATTTTTTGTACACAACAAATCAGGCTCAAATTCACCAGAGAATATTTTTCCCCAATTTGTGGTATTTTTTCCTCTTTTTCGATAAATGTACGTCTGATGGCCGAAAATGAAACATCTCCTTTTTCCAATCAATCTTGAACCTTATATTATAGCGATAAAGTTGAAAACCTATTAAAGAAATTTGACAGATTGTAGTAGCTTTTTGTGCTGGCATCTGTACATACGTATGAATGCATAGAAAATAAAGTAAGTAATTATTAAGTTACTTAAGCTAAGTAACATAGTAAAATACATTAATTCTTAGTTCTTTGGAACACTTTATGGTTGACCAGCTTAGGGTCAAGGTTCAGGGGAGAATCAGGAAATTGTTACGTCTTTTGTTAGTGAGGTAAAGTAAGCTGGTAAATAATGGACATATTTACCACAATATCCATTGTTTTAGTACCAAGTTGGCGGCAAGTTAGCCTTGTAAGTCTCTTGGAGGCATTTTGTTTATCTTTCTCTTTCCTTGGTTAGTAGATAGTTATAACTTAGGTCTGCTTGTCTCATAGCTAAGTAATAACTCCGCACAGCTCGATCTACCTGCCAGGGTCGCGAGATTCGTTCGAAAGAGTTACCGTGGCCCTGGCATATGGGCAACTGAAGGAACACGGATGGGTTTTAGTCAGTTAAAGTCTGACATCTCTCTGAGTCTGACTTCTCCCGCTCCGCCCAGAGCGGGAGACGTCATTTGATGATTTCCCTACAAAAAAAAAAGCTCGATCTACTCATACGAACTCGCCGTCAAACGTAAGAGTTTAGAATTAAGTAAACCTCCTGTATTTTAAGTTCATTAAATAAAAAAAGAAAAAAAAGATGGAAGGTCCAGCTACGCTTGCAGCGGTCGGTTTGTGGATGGGTGACCATTAATAACGTATTGAGACACAAACATTTGTCAGAAAGCACGTTAAACCGTTGGTCCCGTCTGTCTTTCACAGATCTTTGACCGTCGTTACGGGTAGTCCGAAAGCCTATTCTTACTAGTCTCATCAAGAGGTTTTGTATTACCCAGTAACTGGGTTCTGGAGGTCAGGTAGGCATAAGCTCCATGTAAAGTACTAGTATTTAGCCGTATCTGATTCGACTGGAAGACGACAAAGCATAGTTGGGAAAAGGCAAGACAGTTTTTTTGTATGATCGTGAGGAAAACCGGCATGTCCTAGAACTAAAAAAACTTAATGCGGTTTAATTTTTTGTTAAAAAGTTTTTATTTTATAATTTTTTGTGGCTTTAATGTACTTATAATACTTGGTAAGGTATATCCTATCCAATAAAAAAAGAATAATCAAAATCGAACTACTCTGTATAAAGTTATGCGTGGTTATACATTACAATCAGTGAGTGAACAATCAATCATCCCCTGTTTTCCGACCTTTAGGGTTCGATTTTGTTTTCCAAATTTATATGGGGCCACCTTGGGAGTATACCCTTTCCAATAAAAAAAGAATTGTCACAATCGGACTACTATATAAAAAGTTATGCGTGGTCAATTGATAACCTCCTCCGTTTTTTTCGTCGGTTGAAAATTTGAAAACATGTGTGACATTTACCAACCCGCACTGGGCCCGCGTGGTAGATTACAGCCAACTCCCTCTCGCCGAGAGGTGGCCTGTGTCCCAGCAGTGGGAAGGTAATAGATTAATGTTATCGAACATTAAATTACGTTTATTTCAACACCAAATAAACCATCAAAGTACACATTAGTAGTGGTTTACGATGACTTTCAATCAAGGAGTCATTACGATCAATTTTACATTTGATACGCTCGGCTGATTATTAACTGCATTTGAGAGTGATTACAGCTAAAGACAAAGTACTTATATCTCCCGTTAAGGATTCTTTGAAGAATTTATGTGAAATACTTAAATTTATTGGGGCTCGTTTACGGAGCTCTGTCTCTAACGCTGATGGGAATTGGAAAAAATATAGTTGGGATTTGAGTGTTGTGTTCAATTGCTATTGTTAACCAACGAAAAAAAAGGAGGAGGTTATCAATTCGACGCGTATATTTTGTTTTTTATTTTTATTTATGACCACGCATACATGGTAGTCCGATTGTGAAAAACCAGGTTCTATGAACCTGAGAAAATAAACTTTGGAAACAAAAATAATAATGTTTTTTTTATATATATTTTTTATAAAAATGTAATTATATATGTATAAAAATAAAAATAAATATTATTATTATCTCTTTAAATAATTAAGAGAAATTAGTCATTCTGGACACGGCGCGTATAAAACAGTAATTCGGGACACGGCGTGTATTGTTAGGAGGTTCCTTTCTCAGCAGCCCTGACCACCGGTAGCTTGGACCCTGTTCGCGATACCGGTGGGCTACTATTTTTTTATTTTTAAATGTTTTCATTATTTTTTATTAATATTTTAATATTTAAAACTGTAATTAATATGTTTTTAATGTAATAAAGGAAATAATACGAATATGTGGATAGACATATGTAGCGGCATCTACAACGTGTCACATGTATGCAAATTAAGCGCTACTGCTGAGCATGAGGCCCTGGGTTCGATTCCCAGCACGGGCAAAGTGTTATTTCGATTTTTCTATCTGAAATTTCTCAGTAACAGTCTAGAGTCTGGACTTGTGCCCGGTTAATTGTAATAGGCTATCTCCCTATTACAAGGGACTTAAACGTAACATTGTCAATTCTTTCGGCTATGTCGAATCTCTTACGGTTTTCTTCATTTCTTATTCGATCTATGTGTATTACAATTCCGTGTAATGGTTGAGTTCAAAGCGATTTATGAAATAAAACAAGCATTTCACGTTTTATTGATACCTACGCCTACCTGGGTATCTACTTACGGTAGATACTCAGGTGACTGACAGTATCTCATCCGAAAAGCTGTGTGAATGAACCTTCGTTCTAAGAAAATATTTGTTCCACACTAAAAAATAAAACCTTGAGCTATGTAAACCTAAAATTGAGAGACGAAATATGTATAATAAGAATAAGTAGTTTCGTCTCCTGACGGGTTCAGTCACCTCAATTAAGTGAAGGATATTAAAGTATGTGGTTGCGTACAGGATACCAAGATATTAAACATGTATTTATTTAGTTGAATACAGGGACAAATTAAATTAGCTAGCGAACTTATTAAGACGTAATGGTACCCATCACGTCATCAATAGCTTATTACCATGAAACAGAACAAATCTGCTGTCTTGTATGGGTCTGAATGTTGGGCCACAAAAGGGATGAATGAAAGGCAATTGCATGTAGCTGAGATGAGAATGTTAAGAGGGATGTTTGGTGTTACACGAATGGATAAAATAAGAAATGAGTACACAAGAGGAAGTTTGAAAGTGGCACCAATAATTGAAAAGTTGTGTGAGAATCCGTTGTCATGGTATGGTCACGTGATATGGAGGAATGAGGAAAATGTTGTGAGGAAAGTATTGAATATGAATGTCGATGGCTATAAGAGTAGAGGGAGACCAAAGAAACGATGGATGGACTGTGTGAATTATGATATGGATAGAAAGGGGGTGACTTCTGAGATGACGACTAATAGAGACGTATAGAAGAAAAAGACATGTTGCGCCGACCCCAAATAAATTGATATAATTGATAACAGGAGAATGTTGACTATAATGAAACAGAATATAAATTTATTTGATGTTTTTGTAGGGACATCGACTGCAGTTAGAGTGGCCACGCACGTTTTTATTATCACAATAGGCGTCGCCTAAATAAATTAACAAAAAAAAAAAGAAATTTGAGGGTCACTTCTCGTAGTTGTAAGTCTCAATCTATCTTCGAGTTTCCATACGTTTTTGTCGCGGAGATGAGATTGCGACTAGATTTTGTACGTTTTTAATTACGAGAATTGGCCAGCTGCTGTTTTCTACAAAAGTACAATACCTACGCGGTCAAAGTGTTAAAGTTTTTTTTTAAATCACAAACAATAAATTTAAACATCCATTGCCCCCTATACCTTAGGACCCGAGATGGTGGCGCATAGTGTTCTACGCGCGCCTATCTGTTATGCACGGGGGAGTTTAACACCTCACTCCCCCCTAACGTGAGGAGGCCCGCAGAGGCAGGCCGGCACCAGTCGGGGATCGCGAAAGACGCATTAGATCCCGTGGTCCCCGACGTAGGTGGGTCATTGTCATAACCCTAAAAAAACTGTTCATGCATACGAATCATATAAGACACTTTTATTTGCGTCTTAATTTTACATCATAATAATAAACGAAACTTACTAGATCATAACTGTTACAGATTTACTAAAGATTTATTTATTTTTTACCTTATAACAACGACCATGTTACCGAATTTTCCACTTCGGTGGACTGTTCGGATACTACCTTTCAATAGAATGTAGCTTATAATAAATAGTTGTTTTTTATTATTTTACAAAAATTACATATTTTCCTAATCTACGTATGTTTTCCATTTAACGTTAAAAGTATTAAAAAATATTATAGAAAAAAAACACACTTTTTGCATCATTTAATCTTGTTACAACATTTTTTGTCTTTACGGTGGACATTACATTCGATACTGACTAAAATAAAGTAAATGTCAAATAATGGTACGGAACGTAAAATTAAACGCATCCAATATCGTACTATCCCTGTGAGAGGCCATTTTGCTTGAGACTCGTATGCTGAAAACGTTGTTATTGTATTAGGAAAAATATTTGGTAGTGTCAAAGTTGAGTTGTCTTTCCGGTTACTGCTGTATTTTGGTAAGTAACTCACTATAAATTAATCAAACATTTTTAATAACTAGTTAAGCAATGAAACTTAATGAATATACCTTGGCTTTTGACATAACTTATAAACGGCGCAAGGTGTGAATGATTTTGCGAAAAAAGTTCATTCGGTGGACATCTTTTTGGTGGAATTTTTGTCCACCGAAACGACAGATGTCCACCGAGTGAATTTGTTTCTTGAATGTGGGTTATTTAGTTACTATAACTTATAAAACTGCTTCTGATTACTGGTGTTTTTATCAGTTAAGGACTAATGACCTATTTTTATTTCATTTTCGCTTTAATTTTATGTGTAAATATGTTTTAAACCACCCCTTCCTTCACACCTTACTACACCATGTCAACTTGTAATTAATGTAGTTATCCATAGCTACATTCTCTAAGTTAACAATGATTGGTACCTGTAATGTATTTCTGACGGCATGGGAAATAAAAAAAAATACATAAGCACGGTCGTTTCGCCTATGCAATTTTTTTAATAACATAATCTGCTCTACCTTTGCACAGCTTTACTTTCTTTTTGTTTGTATGCATTGCTTGTTGTGATTTTTCAAGCGATGGCGAAAACAAGAAGTAAACTTAGCGGTAAACAGAAATGAAAACGAAGCCGTAAGCAATAATACTGAGTATGAGGAAGGCGCGTGATAAACTTAAACAAGATCCAGAAGCCTTGGAAGAAAGCGAAGAAATTACCAGAGAATAATTCTATCAGAAGAATGCCGAAGGGTAAATACACAAAAACTATAGAAGATTTACCAGATGTGCAAAAAAAGCTTTCAAGGAGGAAATGGAGAGAGGATGTAAGAACGCGCAGAGAAAAACTCAAAATTCGAAAGAAGCTGAAAGTACATTGCACGCCAAACTCCTGTTAAAGAAACCGTCTGCACATCCAAACGTCAATTAGTCTACCATTTGCTGGATAATATAGATATATCAAAAACATGTATGTAGACGTTACTACGGAAAATTATCGACTCGTCACAAAATCATTTTGTACCGTAAATGAGATCAGGAATCATGATCCTATTTACATTTGTATTCATTTGAAGCCTATTATAGCTGCAATCAAGACCCTTGTGCCAAATTTGAAACGGATGCATATTTTGAGCGACGGACCTTCAACTCAGTACAGAAACAAGACGATGTTCCACTTCCTCGCTCAAGTAAGCAACAATTAGCAACTTACTTGAACAAGAAAACTTGTCATACCTAGCACTGTGTCCCAGACCACTCCAAAATACCCAACTCTATCAAGTCCAGTCCTGACGAGGCCTCTTCAAAGTCTTACTCAGAATGACATACCGCCAAGTGGATAAATTCACCGAGTCCAACCTTGACTCCTATGCACAGTCCAGTGGCAAGCTGATGAAACCATTGAAAATTGGCGTGGGCAGTTCATCACTGCTGATTGGAGGTACTGTCCATAAGCGCATACAATTTCCGGACGTATATTCTGACAGCTCAGATACGTCAACGTCAAAACCAGACAAGCCACCAATCCCCCTTTCTCTGGCTGAACGGATTGAATGCTTCTGGTCTTCTGACCACGAAGACATGTTTTGACCACCGAAACGAATTATCTTTTCGGTAGACAGACACAAAACATTTTTTATTTACTTTTTGAATGCTTTTAAGTGACTGATTTGTTTGTGATTATGTGAAGATAGCATTAACGTTCTTTTTGTTCAAGATTTTAATCACTTTTTGTTTTGTTTTATTTCAATAATCAACATTCTAGTCCACTAGGTGGACATATTAGTCTTTTCGGTGGAACCGAAATATCGTTATTTCCTTATAAATCGCTTTTTTATAATTATTGATCTCAGACTGATATGCACTTTTATTGTGACGTTATGCAAGAGTCATAATATACCTTTGATTTTTATAAATCACGTGTTTCATTTTTTCGCCAAAAAAAACCCTATGCTTGACAATGACCCAGGTGTGGGACGGAATAGGTACCGGGGTGGTTTTACTCAGCAAGAGTCTGACAGACCCCTCCGCCTACCACAGGGTGGAGGACATCTATGAGGATTTCCACATCGAGATAAAAAAGGGGGTGTCCAGAATCATGGTTACACAGGCTCATCGATGTATCTACCACTTTGTATATAATACTAGGTGGTAGTTATGTGCCTACTGCGGTAAGTTTCATTAGTGATATGTTTATTTATAAGCTAAGAGAATCTATTATTGTATTATTAAGGTATGTGTGCTTAGTTAGTGATAGACGAAGATTATATTATTGGCAAAACTGGTGAGTATGGGAGTGGGATGAAATCAAAGTCTATATAACCACTTGACTGCGCATACAGTGCCCCGACGCTCGAAAACTATTAGTATTTTGTCGCCTATGCATAGGCTACGGTTCTAGTAACCATTTTAGTTGTGACCAGTTTTTAGACCTCTGTGCACGCTAAATTAATGGAAATAATGTTACTTCATCTGTAATTATAACGCATCAAAATGCCTTCATGCGGGGTGAAGTGATGTGGGAAACATTCCAAGACTTCTAGTTACAAAAAGGATCGCATAACTTTTCTTCAGTAAGTAAACAGTACGAAAAATTCTTTTGATTTAATCATATTATGATCCACCGTAGGGGTCTATTTAAAATGGTGGTTGGGTGAACGAGCACACGGTTGAGTCGCGCGCGTTGATGTCTTTTGGAAAAGTCTCGCTCTTTCATTAGACAATTCTAATGCATCTATCCCTTACTTTCTCTTTGTATTTTTATCGTAAAAATGAGTGCTGTTACTTTTAATAGCTGAAAGTTTATATCGAAAATTAAAATTAAAATAAGTGAAAATTTTATTCAATTCACATACTGTGACTTCTTTAGCTTCATCTTGACAATCCGTTTGTAAACTGACGCCAAAACTCACGTAGCCATAGTACCTTCTGCCTTGGGGATGATATTCGAACCCGCTTCTGAATGCCATTTCGTCGAATATGATAGTGGCGTAAATTTTGTTCTTGGATTCTCTAGCTTTCATTTTATTAGTGACTGATTTTTATTAAATATGATTTCTTTGATTTTAATTGAGTATTTATCACAATTTTAAATTCATTTTATCGATATCGACTATTTTCCCTTAATGAAGTAGAGCAGGCCTACGATGGGCATACCTACGCAACTTGACCTTGAACTGACCAATTGCAGTCGCGCGTTCTTCCTCGTCCCCCGGCCCGCAGTGGTGAGTCGTGTGCTTAGAAGAAATTGGCCTATACGCTCTCTAGTGGTTATATTCTCTTTGGATGAAATGAACCATTACGTATATACCTAAAGCCATCGTGTTCGCATTCTGTATTGTACTTTGTACGGAATGCGTGGATGATGGGTCTCGCCTTGTTTATCTAAAGGGTAGGGCGGAGATGTACCTGTAAAGGCTCGTGCAAACTAGCGCGACGCTACAGTCGCGCGCGATTCGGCGATTTATATCTGTAGAACAATTTCTATGAAAACATGCACGACACATAGGTTAACCTGCAAGATATCATTCCAAAAAGTAAAATGTGGTACCAGCGTCTGCGTTCCCTTCCACATACTTATAACCCGTCGGCTTTCAAAGCAAGAGTGAAAGCCTGCGTCTTCTGGGCACGCTGGTTCCGTCGTAGACCTCACTGAGGTCACCTCAGTCATCAGGCGAAAACGAGGTCAAGAACAGTCTACAACAACCTACCACCTACCAACGAAATAATTACAATTAGACTAACAAAACCTTTCGTATAGCTATAATAATGTTAACAAGATTAACTCTCGCAAAGATTTAAAAAAAACTTCTTATCAGGTACATCACTAAAGTCTGCAATTCGACTATCTATATTTTACATCGCTCGATGCGCCCCCCGCGAGGCACCTCTAAATAATTAATTTAATCACCTTTTTTATCTGTAGCGGCAACCATAACTAGTAATTACTTTTTATTGAAAATGCAATGTTTGTTCAAGTCAACGTATTATTAATTGAGAAATTTAAACTGTTTTTTTTTATAATTTGAGGTAATGTTTGCATGACAACAATTTCTTGCAAGAGAGCTGTCCCATAGTTGTATGTCATGTAGGTAACTAATTATGATTATTTCGTTAGTATGTAATTAAACGATGTGTGTAGGTATTCCCGTCCATGTATGGCTATAAAATGTAATGAAAATTACAATAATTTATTACTAGAATCGTTTTTCTATCTGGAATTTCTCAGTAACATCACGGAATAGGTATATAGCCTGGTTGATGGCAATAGGATCACCCCCTTTACATAGGATTTAAATAAAACTGGCGAAAAGGCGATGTACTAAGTATAGCTGGTACACCTCTGCATAACCCTTCGGGGAAAAAGGCGTAATGTTATGTTATTGTTATGTTCTTCTAAATTCTTTTGGCCTTTTTCTTTTTGCTCGGTTTCCAAGATCCTAGCGTGATGTGAAATAGTCTAAAGTTTTCCCTAGAATAGGGCTATCAAATGCGAAATATAATTTTTACTTCGACTGATAGTTCTAGAGATAAGCGCGTTCAAACAAACAAATAAACTCTTCAGCTTTATTTGACTGGCCTGTTAGTCTAGTGGTTAGTGACCCTGACTGCTAAGACTGAGTTCGTGGGTTCGATTCCTACCCAGGACAAATCTTTGTGTGATGAGCACAATCATTTGTTCTGTGTCTGGGTGTAATTTATCTATAATATGTATGTATTTAGAAATATATACGTATGTTTATCAGTTGTCTGATTGCCATAGTACAGGCTCTGCCTAGTTTGGGATCAGATAACGTTGCGTTGGTTGTCCTAATATATATTATAGATATATTATATTATTATTAGTATAGATATAGATTAAAAAAAATATATGATGAAAAAAAAAAACTACAGTAAGTCTTTAACAGAAAAAGTGGACTCATAAATTCTAGTACTTAATGCAATCTTTCATTTCCAATATAAGTGAGAAGTTAATAAGCTAGACTTAAAAGGAAACTGGTAGACAGGCAGGAAACTAGTCCCAGTACGAGTGGTACGAGCTAGTTTATATGACAGCATGACATGTGACGTCACTTATAATCGTAATTGCCATCAAACTGGTATACAGGGTGGCCACGAACTTGGAATACTTGCAGTGTTCATAGTAAATTTTTCGAGATCAGAAGAAAATGTTTGTGTTTGTCTGAATATCGGCGTCTGTTAAAGTACATAGAGAGTCTCCTCACTAAATCTGAACAGCCGCATGAGATGATCGTAGATTAAGGTCGCCACGGTAATTCGTGGATGGGTGAACGTCCATTACTTATCGAGAATCCTTCGTTCCTCTGAAAGCCCGTTAAGCCGTTTCGTCCAAAAGCAGCCGGACTTACCAAGGTATCATGTAACTCAGAAACTGGGTTGTGGACGTCAGATAGACAGACGCTCCATGTAAAATCATGTATACGGTTAGATTGGAAGCCGGCCCCAACATAGTTGGATAAGGCTCGGCAGATAGATTGATAAACTTAATCCTCAATTACGTTAAACTAGATAGATAATACATTTATTTGTTAGAATATTGTTGTTACATAGGTGTTACATAATATGATGTCCATAATGTTCTGCTGTCTCCAGCGTACAAATATTTCAAAGAATTAATATTAAACCATACAATGTCGAGAAAAATGAAAACGTTAACTACTAATATACTAATACAATGTCAGGGGTTTTTAATTATAATGTCAAGAATGATTAAATACAATATCAAGGGTTTTTAGTTATACTGTCAAGAATGATTAAATACAATGAATAAAAAAAAATACAATGTCATAGAAATAAATTCCATTCAATTATTAGGAGGTAAGTCGTCGTCTAATGAATGAAAAAAATGAAAACCCACCTCGTAGTTTTGTCAGGACCTACTAGACAACAACTAGGTATATTCTGATAACCCCAAAAGTTTGACTGTCCAGTTTCTACTACTCTAACCCGAAAAGACTGCCTCATGTGTGAGGTCATAGGCACAAACCTAGAAAGGAGTTTTACTATGTGTAATTTAATTCATCACCACCGCTCTCATAATGGTGAAGGAACTTCATAAAACCGGGATGTCTTAGAACCAAAATTGAAGACATGTGACATCTATGGATTCTCCCTCTCATTGAGAGGAGGCTTGTGTTCCAGCTGAAAGAACTTAAGGTTTGCTGCTGGCTGATTTTACTAATGCTAGACTACAGGAACTGACAGTATCATGTCATATTTGAGTATATCAGGTATCCATTGCTTTTGCAGAAATCAATTTGACCAGCTTTCTTTTTTTTCCAGGCTGGGATATCATCAAATGACTTCTCCCGCTCTGGGCGGAGCGGGAGGGCGTGTCAGACTTTTACTGACTAAAACCCACCCGTGTTCCATCAGTTGCCCATGTGCCAGGGTCACGGTATCTTTTTCGAACAATCACGCGACCCCGGCAGGCATCGGTCCTAGTAGACTCCTTCACTGCTGCTGACATCTCTTTGAGGCGCGCGTGGAACACTACGCGCCGTCGACCCGAGCTTGATCCTTACCGGGCGGCGAGCTACCCATTGCTCGCCGCCAGCAAGCTCGCGCCTACGGTGGCCGGGAGTCCGCAATCGACTCCCGACGTAATTTGACCAGCTTTACGTAGCTACAATTCCCTCTACATTACCTACTGGATAATCCATGCATGACATTTTCATTCATTGCCTTTTTTTCTGTAATTTATAACACATTATTATGATTTTGTTTTCACTCAAAGAGATTTCTATGAAGCAAGAGGCCATACAATTTCATAAATCAGGCTTAGACCATTTTTGTGGACATAAATCAAATGGGACGCTGATCGGCGTACATTTTAATCAAAATTTTTAATATTTATTCGTTTAGTAGCGAGCCCTCGCGTGTCTACCTATGTGGATTTATTATTTTTTTAATCTGTGGTAAATCTGCGATTTATACTTTAATCTGTTTTTTTTTTTTTTGAAAATGTTTGTCTTTTTTTTTTTTTTTTTTTTTTTTTCAGGATGGGAAATCATCAAATGACTTCTCCCGCTCTGGGCGGAGCGGGAGGGCGTGTCAGACTTTTACTGACTAAAACCCACCCGTGTTCCATCAGTTGCCCATGTGCCAGGGTCACGGTATCTCTTTCGAACAATCACGCGACAATGTTTGTGTCTTGCGCTGAGATGTTATCATTTATTGCGATTGAGTGACCAAGATTTCTCTGTGCCTCGGCAAGTACGTTAAGCCGTTGGTCCCATAGTATTTTCATCTAGGTATCATATTACCCAGAAACTGGGCTGTACAAGTCAGATAGGCAGTCGGTCCATGTAAAATACTGGTATTCAGCTGCATCTGATTAGACTGGGATCTGACTCAATATAGTTAGAAAATGCTAAGCCAAGCAATCGTAACAGATCAACAGAAAGGCAGCAACAACGGCAACTTGATTAAATGTATTGTTTTCAATAACTGTCTTCCACCAAACCTACTATTTCCTTACTCCCATTCCGTCATAAATTAAAGTAACAAGGTAAACGTTTCAACAACAAACAAAGAAATAACAATTTACTAAAACACGACTTAGTTTAGACTGATATACGAACGAAAGGCGCACTCAATCACTCAAGATCAACTAAACAACACAACCCTAGTTTCCTCGGACTAATAAATATACTAAAAACACTCGATAAACATCACTAATACATTTTATTGTTTCGGTCCAGATGTCGCCAATTATGTCGATGGATATGTATTGGGACACAATTAATACAATACATCGATTTAGGGCTCGAACACACGTGCTACAACCGCAACACATCGAAGCGACAAAATGTGGGCAAGCAATGGTTTCGTGGAAATAGTGTAGCAGCAATTTCTCACTGCACAATATCTCCTCGTCTCACATACCGCAGTGTCTCAAAATGAAAATCTCTTTGACCAGTGCGTGTTGCTAGTGATGACTTATGGCATTGAAACGTGCTTGCTCACAGTGGGCCTCATAAGAATGCTGAAAGTCGTCCTAAGGGATATGGAGAGTGCTATGCTTGGAGTTTCACAGCCCGATCGAATCAGAAATAAAGGGATCCGTAAGACAACCAAAGTAACCGACATAGCCCGAAGAATTCCCAAACTTAAGTGGCAGTGGGCAGGGCACAGTGCTTGCAGAAGTGATGGCCGAAGATTTGATGAAGGTTTGCGGGAATTGACTGGATGCGAAAAGCAAAGAACCGGTTAAAGTGGTGGTGCTTATGAGAGGCTTATCTCCAGCAGTGGACGTTTTTTGGTTGAAATGTTGATGATGAATGAACTTCTGGCGTTTGCGTTGTGGTTTTATTGTTGCTAGTATTTGCTATATGGTTACTCTTTGCAAGCAGACTGATCGTTTTATTTGCGCTGTGGCCGGCTGCTGGTGTGTGATAGCGTTGGTTCGGTTCTTTTTGAGGGTCAAAAGTTTCATACAAATTAGCATTCGTGTGATCTGGCCCTAATACAATACATCGATTTAGCAACGTTTTTGCTACTGCAGTCCAATTAGGCGATTTCTCAGTTGCTACTGATATGAATATGAATAAAAGATGGCTGATGAGACAATAAATCTTTGACGAGTGACAGTCAAGTAGTTGGGCTCGTTATTAATGCATGGGATGGGACATCAAGTATCGATATCGATGGTTTTGACATCGATTTTGACACAAAAATGTTTTATTGGAGGGTACGCATACTATTCTTGTTAAATTATCAAAAAAGTAACTAGAAATAACGTTTGGCCGTAGCTAAACACGACTAAACACTGGTTATAATAAGGCTGTTCTATTTTTATCTATTGCTAACGTCTGTTAAGATAGTTTTTAGTCTAAAAACCTATCAAGAGAAGTTACAGCAGATTCATGAAGTAAAATCTCTATATAATTATATTTTATATCTTTCCGAAACCGTAAATCAGTCAAAATCATTCCATGAATTTTGTAATAAGTTCATTAGAAATATTTTTACCTGTAAATTATGTAATCTACCAAAATAGTCATTTATTAAAATTAAGCTAAGAATTTGCACTTTTTGATCGACATAACTCAGCATGGCTGTATGTTAAGTTAGAAGAACTTGATTTCTTACAATAATTAGCATGCAAAATAATTAACATTACAGAACAAAGAAATATAAAACGTTAAATTATATTTTTTGCGATTAGTTAATATCGTCATTCTCTTGCCCTTATCCCAATTTATTTGGGACTAGCTTCTGCCCGCGACTTCGTCTATGTGAAATTTTGTCCACCGACTCATCGCGTCGCATCCATTCACCCGCCCTCGCTATTAAGCACCTACCTTTTCCTTTTCTGAATTACCTTTTCGCATAGCGTTCTTTCTATTTTTTTTTCTTTAGGTCCGTTCCTAAGAGTCGTAAAGTGATATTAAATAGCTTCCCTTAAGAATTGGGCTAACAAATGCAATAGGATTTTTTCTAATTCAACTACTAGCAGATATTTCCCTCTACATACACACATATAAACAACCAAACTTACAAACCAATTTTGTTTCTTTACGAGGATAATACGCATATTAGTATAGATTAATCCATATGTCAGTATGATATATCGATATTAGATAACAGGTAAAACGGGCTGGTGTCCACAACTCCACGTGTGAGTGCGTATTTTGCGTAAGACATATCGATAATTTGTGATCGTTTCCCAACACTGCTCCCTCCTGGTCCTGTCTAGTGTTCATATTATGTAAATGTATCTGTACAGAGACGAATTAAGAGGATTAATTTCAAACAATATTAGGTTTTATTGTCTCACAGTACAAGTTAATTAATACAACGAGTTTATCAATATTTAACATTTACTATTTAGGTACTAGTTTTTCTTACAACTTTACTATGACTTGTACCTACCGTTCTACCAGTCATATTTGTAAGAAAACTTCGATAGTTAAACATGTGATATTATTTCTTATTCAAAAATATTCCTATTATCTTCCCATTCCCATCCAACCTCATTACTATCTTTTTTCCTTTGAAGAATATTATAAGATTAGAAATAGAAGTATTTGGAAAAGAGTTTACCGATATAGTTTACAAAGTTATTAAGCTGAAGTGGCACCGGAGTGGTCATGATTACCAATGGGTCGATGGTTATCAGAAAAATAAAAATAAACATCTAAGTTGAAGGTATAAAAAATAATTTCCGTTTAAAAAAACGTGTATTGTGATAATTATTTTCACTCTTTTTTCTTTTTGTTACAAATCTTAAATTAAAAACAAGAAAAAAAAATGTTATAGAATCCTGGACAATGTTTCTGTAAACTCTTACCAAAAATCAAATGATATTCAAAATTATTACTTCGCCCAACTCTCCGTGCGCCTAACTAGACTGCACTGAAAAAAGTACACCACTTAGAATTTTTTCAATATTTTTCTGGTAAAGATTAGACTTGGCCTATTACTCGATTCCGGCTTGACGACAACTTCTGTGACAATGTTTTTATATTATACAGGATAATATAAAAACATTGTCCTCCGCCCAAGGGCGCACGTAGATATTTTTATTAAAATTAACATTGTGTAAAAATTTAATTATAAACGTTCTCTTCATGAATTTTTAGGGTTCTGCAGTTGATTGCGTTAAACTAATTATTATTGTTGAAAAGTTTGTTCACGCTTATCCCTTGTGGGGTGAGTAGAAGTGGTATAAAGTGTCAATTATCTTGATCTTTATGTAAAACGTGTAAATTGAATTCTATTTCGTCGCAGACTGAATAATTTGGAGAGCAATGACGTTTATTAATGTCATCGTTGGATGAATGACATTCATAAGATAAAACCTTGCGTCAACTTATCGATTCGACATCAAATTATTATTTTCTTTCTTATAAGGACGGATTAGTTTGTCACGGGTTTTCCCGGATTGCGTAATCATAATAAACATAATCAGCATAATTATAATGTTCCCACCTCTGACATACAGCCCTCCTCTAGTTGAGAGCGTCGTACTGTTGATAGATGTCACTTGTGTTCGAATTTTTGGTTTTAGGACATGCCGGTTTCCTCACGATGTGTTCGTTCATCGATTTGAGAGCTGTCCCACGGTTGACCTAAAATTCGTATTTGGCATAATATCTACCTTAAATTGTTTCATCATTAGTCTAACGGGGTGCAGCTAAATAGCACTTCTTTTACAAGAAGCGACTGCGTGTCTGTGATGGTAACACGATTCCCCTTGGTAACACTGGTTGTCAGACATTCTGGCTTCTGACGACCTGTAACGACTGTCAAAGATCGACTTATGACAGCCGAGACCGACGGCTTAACGTGCTTTCCGAGGCAAGGAGGGGTCCTGGTATGTTAAATGGTGACCCATCCATGGACGAACCGCGACTAGCGTAGCTTAACCTGACTGATTAATTCATGCAACTGTTATAACTTAGCCACAAGCACGCGCACCCCTCCCCCCGCACTCCAACCATGTATCCTGCCACGAGCCCGTCCGAAACATAACACCTATTGTTCCATAACCAAATATTTCATTTAATACACATACATTTTTTACAAAATGGCGTCGTCGCTATCTTGCCAGTGTTTTCATAAGTCTTCGTGGGTGGACAAATTTATTGCGCGAGGATAAGCATCGCGTACAAAATGCTTGTAATTTTAGCAATTTTTCTTTTTAAGTGGACCCCGCTTGTTTCGACAATTGGGACCCTAATATTGTTGAATAAATAAACACTTATTGTACTGTCTCGTGGATTTGAAACATTTACCTTTATGTTATGGAAATAAGGGTGATAATTTAGACAATCATTTGGGTGTGAATGTATGCATGTTTGGAGGTGTCGAGGTCTAGAAAGGGCAGCTTTCTATGACACTGTTTTCACCTAGAAACTTCTAGTAACCAATATATAGAAGGAATAATAAAACTAGCACATACCTAGATTTCAACATTTCTTAAGGGAAATAAATGACAAACGATTTTATTTATACTGAAGGAACATGGGTTGGTTTTAGTCAGAAAAAGTCTGACGTTTCGGCTCCATCCAGAGAGGGAGACGTGATTTGATGATTTCCCACAAAAAAAAAATGGTCTAGTGGTTGTAAACGCTATTGCTGAGCACGAGGCTCTGACTTTGATTCCCAGGTTGGACAAAGTGTAATTGGGATTTCTTTATCTGATGATCTGAAATTTCTCAGTAGCAGTCTGGATTTGCGCCCCGTTGATGTTAATAGACTCGACTGTCATTACATGATACTTAAAACATACCTGGAGAAATATTGTTGCACTATAAGTACACCGCTACCCAGCCCTTCAGATAAACAAGGTGTGATATAACGTACAACTTATTATTACCACAATAATAATACTAAAATACATTATATTTAGATCTCATGCTATACGAACCTTACAAAGCCTAAGTTTACCAATCGGACGCATACCACTAATTGGCACAAATGAGACGTTGCCGCCATTTTGATAACCTCCTTACGGCACACTTACACTTGAGGATTAGCAACGGACTCGCATTCCTGCATCTAACTATGTATGATTGTGATTGCTATCAGTGACTAACGGCTCCTTTGTTCCTATATTATGTGCTGTGAAGTACTTGTTAAGGAGTTTCCCTTCGCCGAGTTAAATGCTACCGGTGTGAATGTTTCGGATTTGAGTAATCTTATATCTTTAAACGAGCATTCTTGTATATATATATTTATATAATCTGAATCTCGGAAACGGCTCCAACGATTTTCATGAAATTTAGTATACGGGGGGTTTCGGGGGCGATAAATCGATCTAGCTAGGATTCATTTTTATAAAATGTCGTTTTATTCATGTTTTCAATTACCAACTTTATCGATAAATCAACTTAAACATAAACTTATTATTTTAAACACAATTTACCAAAAAATACCGAGCAAAGCTCGGTCATCCAGATATTAGTCTTTAAAGTGTAGTAATAGGATCTCTGGGTAAAATTGAAATGGTATGTGATCACAAATGGGTAGAAGCTAGATCTTGATTTTGGATCAAAAAATAAAGTTCTGATAATGATTGTACCAGTTAATTATATCGAGACACGGAAACAGATTTAACTACTAGTTTATGTCATCCATCGTTCTTCAATTGTTCGTCTGCTAAGCACGAGGAGGATCTCAACTCCTGGGTTGGTAGGTTATAGGTTCGATTCCCATATCGAGTAAAGTGTTATAAGGTCTCCTTTCTGGAATTTCTCAGTAGTAGCCTGGAGTTTGGATCTGTGCTCAGTTGATGGTAGTCAAAATTTAAATAGTATGTGATCACAAATCGGCAGGAAGTAGATCTTGCATGTAAAGGTCGACAGGTAACAATAAGGTATTTAGAAACGTTGCTCCAAATGCTATCCGAATTTGCATCTAAACTAGTTTGACTGCAAACAGAACTCAAAACCATTCGATCTTAAAAGTCCCAACTCATAATGTAACTCGAAAACTCTCAACCGTCAAAGTCCCGTGTGATCGACAAGCATTCGATATTTGAAAGTGATAACTTCACACAGCAATTCAAAAACAGAACTCCCGAACGCTCCCGATCCGCAAACGAACACAAATAAAAATTCTGAAGTCGTAACAAATGTCGTCCAATCAAAATTTCACGAAGCACATCGTTGGAAACCATAATTAAATTATACATTCATGCATAAAATAGCCGTTACTGTGTTATGGCGGGCCGTGCGTGCGATTAACAGATTACACGAACCCATCCCGACAAAATCTGAGTAGTATTCTTCACATTTAAATGTATTCTTTGCATTAAAACGACAGCAAGTTTACATCTGTTAAAATCTCTGCAATCATTTCTTATTTTAAATGGCGGCGATGTTACATTTGTTATCAAGGAAGATGGCTACTAATGATCGTTATTATTTAAGTTGATTTTGGGTGCTTGCACATTATTTTATGGGACACGGGAGTCCTTTTTATTAATCATTTATATGTTTTTGGTAAGACATGTTTTCAAGCACAGGGAAGGCGCTATCGTTGATGCAACTTGATGTTAGATGCACTGCAACAATTAATTTGATAACCGCGGCTTTTTCTTATAGAGTGATGAGTCGAAAACTTAAATAATAAACGAATGCGTCGAAGCAGAAGGAAGATAACAGTATCATAGGAGTTTCATTATTATTTGGGAGAATGTGGGATAACTTGGTAATCAGAAAACTCGGGTTTCACTAGAACTATCTACTTATGAAAAAAAAGTTATTGATCAACCATTACAAAGATGGTTTTGAATGAATATGACTCGATCAAAATCTATTAATATTCAGTTCGATGTTCAAAAAGGCGGAACATGACCTATGACCGAATCTGCCACAGATAACGCAAGATTAATGACCGACACATGAACGAATTGAACGAATGTTTTATAAGAACAAAACTTTATTGCATTTCCTTTCTCGAGCGGGGCGTGTAACAAAATTACAATTAACATGATTTACAAACTGCATAAATAACACTTCAAATTATTAAATACGACGCCCCGAGACATAACACCAGTTTTACCGTTCCCCTTCAGTGTTGCTAGCTCTGCAATCGAGAATTCCCTGATTTTTTGTTTTATATCTTGTCGTTGGCGATTTAACGCATCGCTGGGCCCTGATCGACTATGTATATTTTTCAGATCGTATTAATTACTAAAGATTTTTTGTTTTTTTTTTTTGTTGGAGTATAGACATCCGTGATTGATTATTGTAAATAAAGGTCTCGAGATATCTTTACAACTCCCTTATTTAGAGGAAACATTACGAAAAACTTCATTAAACTGTCGCTAAACATTGTTATTTATATTTTTGCAATATCACACCGCGCGAGCGTGAAAGAGACGGTATTCTCTATCCTTATCTGAAAGTTATTGGTTTGTTAAAGATTATCTTCACAGTGAAGAGTGCTTTCGATATTGCTTGTTTTACATCGAATATTAATTCTCTGAGAGTGTATAAACCCTATAAAGTACTACAGCACACGTAAAAAGACAAAAATGGGCACTTAATGATAGCGATCTCGACTACTTTAGACTTTAGTGAGGGATCATTTTATCGCAGAATTAATTTTTTTCAAAGGTTACAAGAATTTTGCAATGTAACTCATGAATTATATGATTTTCTTTTTCATTTTATTTATTTAAAATCTGGACAATTGCCAATGTGAAATTTTCCAATTCTTGTACAAACAAAATTTCCTTCTTTGGACATTTCTGACATTAATTAACGAAAATTTGTAGAATAAGTGGCGTACACTAACAGAAGTTCACTGCAGTCCAAATATGTCCATAAGCACCACATACAATGTCTACCAAACTGCTGGAGTGGAGGTTGTCAATATGTTGTCCCACATATTGACAACCTCATGTGCTAAGCCAAGATACTTGGTTTTGGATTATTATTTTGAGCTCATTTACGGGAGATTAGCTTGTACAAACATAGTTTATACTTCATATTAAGTAAGTTTTTTTTTAACTATTGCAAGCACAAACTGAAATAAAAGTTTAATTATACCATCAAAAGGCTGCTTGCTTATACTAATCTGTACACCTTCCCGATTAATATTAGCATTTTAAAACATAATCGATATCGCATACTGTGAGTCATTAATCGCCTACACTTTATCGAATGGCGCGAAAATGTACACAAATCACACCTCTCGAACCGCCATTTTTTTCTTTTTTTTGTTGAACACAACGCACTGAGAACGCGTTCTTCCAGACGGTGTTTTTTACTTTTTGCGTCTTTTAGTTTTTTTTTCATGTAGACGAAGTTAATGGCGTTTAGGATGCAGGGTAAAAGGTAAAATGTCTTAAGTGCAGTGTAAAATAGTAATTTTGTGTAGATGCTTGTGTTGTAGTTATTTATTTCTTTTCTATGAAAATCGCAATCGTTGTCTATTTTGCATTTTGTAAGAAAGAAATATATATGAAGTAGGTATTAGTGGTTCAATAACATCAAAATTGTGCAGATATATTTGTTGTTGTTCAAATCAAATGTTTATTGGCAAGAAATATATTGTTAAGGTGAGATCTTATAACCTATGAATAATTGTATTCTGCCTGCAAGCAAGCGTGAAATTTTTTATTAAATAAATAATATACATAACACATCACGTTGCGTCGACATCATCTGTCATCAGAAGACAGCCACAACGTAGTCATCAATGCGAGGCGACTCTCTGCTAGAAAGCCTGTCACTCAATCATAACTGACCTTTTGAGTCATTCCAGTAACTTCGAAACAGAACTAGATAGCGCCACTTGCTGCGCAGTCATATTTATTTCCTTTGGGATGTGATGACTGTGATGATGAGTAGATATCCAGCTAATGCAGTCAGTGAAAGTTTTAAAATATTTAGAGGGCTGATTTTTGTTTTAGTCACACATCATAATTACAGACAGATCGCTCATTGAATACAAAAGGGCCACAAATCAAAAACATAAATAACCTTAAATAATTATTTTAAATAGTTTGTTTTTTTTTTTCTATGATCACATAACGTGTTAATATAATATATTAACACGTTATGTGATCATAAAAAAAACATAATATATTTTTAAAAATCGTGTTCTGAATTTTGTTTTAGCCGTCCTACATAATTTATGTTTTTTGATTTGTGGCCCTTTTGTATTCAATGAGCGAGATATAAAAAGATATCTTTGCTTATGTTACCTATGTAGGTAGGTTGGCCTACTACGGTTGCTTCTCATGGTATGCTACCAGGTAACCTTTTCCTTACCCGTAAACATAATTGTCTGGATCACGCAATCATTAAATCAAATAAACCTTCAATCGTACTTGTTCTCGACTCATGTATAACAGATCATGCCCCAGTAATAGTTTTTTGCAAACTTAACAATAAAACTCCTAAATTTAACAACTCATGCAGCCGTGTTGATATTGACGCTTGTGTGTCAATGCTAGAACGTACTGATTTTTCACTTGTAACTGACTGCAAAAATGATGCCAACCACGCTGCAGATATTCTTGTTAATATAATCTCTACGGTAGTTGAAAAAAATACGAGTGTCCGTGTTATTCCCAGTAGGAAAAGAATTCTTAAACCGTGGATTACACCAGAGATTTTGAAATGCATACGAAATCGTGACAATCTTTATCGTAAAACAAAACGATATCCGGAAAATCACATTCATAAATTAACCTACACGTTATAGAAATTTTTGCAACAATTTACTCGAAAAGCTGAAACACCAGTACGAAAAATCTGAATTCCTGAAACACCGTAAAAATCCAAAAGCCACATGGAATCTTATTAAAACTATATCTAACTTAAAAAGTAACAAGACTTCTCCCAATGAACTTCTGTCTCTTCATTCCGATCCAAGTCTTTCACTCAATCACGTCAATGACTTCTTCGCAAATGTGGGAAAAACTCTGGCATCCAAAATTACACGTGTTCCTTGTAACTCCCAGTCGGAAAGTGGTAACGGGGCACCACATGACTCAATGGCTATTTTTGGTACAGATAATGACGAAATCGAAAGAATTATTCTGTACCCTATCAATAAATGGGTAAACAAATGTTTCAGGCTCTTTCAGAATTCAACCCCTAAAAGGTGGAAAAGGGGTGAAAAAATTCTGAAAATCGATATAGGTATCGTTTTTTATGGTTTATCGGGTCGCTGATTACGAAAACAACAACTATTTCACAACAATTGCGCAAAAACATGAAACAAAATAGTTATAACTGGATATGCGCAAGGGGAAACGGTATATGTACCAAGAATTCCGTTGATCCCAAATGATCTGATCTTCACTTTGAATTCAAAAGAATACAGTTTCCCCTCAAAGTTTGCTCTGCATTAACCATAAACAAATCACAAGGACAGACATTAAAATTTGCGGGTACATACTTGAGAGAAAACTGTTTTTCACACGGGCAATTCTATGTGGCTTGCTTCCGCGTAAGCTCGCTCAGTAGTCTGATAATTTTGGCACAGAGTAATAGATTAGCAAAAAATGTGGTGTATAAAGAAGTTTTGTAGTTTACTAGCTTTTGACCGTGACTACAAAGTCGCGAGCGCTAAGAAAGGAAGAAAGGAAGTAGAATTGCACGGACAACCGTGCAATTCTACTTCATTTCTTAGCGCTCGCCTACGCTACGTCACGCTACAATATAACCGAACTCCACGCGGACGAAGTCGCAGGCAAAAGCTAGTTGCATATACACAACGTGCCGACATCAATCGTCGCCAGACCCATCACCCGTCTGGTCCTAATATGGAGGAAAGAAAGAAAGAAAGAAAGAAAATTTATTTGTCAAACATGCGTTTACATAAACTGACTAGTCAGGCATGCAAGGTATAAAATTAATATGTTGTGAGCGTCCATGTTTTGCCAATAACGGCGTACAAATTTTGTAGGTGTAAAAATTACATTTCATTTACATTTACTTAGTTATTTTAAATTTCACTACAAAGTACACAAGAAATAAATAATAATTAATGTTAAGATATTATAGTGAAGTACATTATACTCAAAAATAAATTAAATTATGTCCAGTATGTCCAAAAGTCAATTGATTTAAAATTCGCATTATTAAATTGTTATTCTTAACCATATATATTACATGTCGGAATAGAAAAGTCCTTTTCATTCAAAAAATCTAAAACATTGTAATACACTTTATCAACTAAAAAATTTCTCAGTTTATTTTTAAAAAGTGACAAGGGCAGTTCTCTCCAACTTTTAGGCAATTTATTAAATATGGATGAGGATGAGCGTACTTTACACTCTGTTCCTTATACCTCTACAGCTGGACAAACGTGTCCCCCAATTTGGGGGGTTTTGCGATAATCGCCACGTTTGGCAGGCGGATTGATGATCGCAGTATGGTGGTTAAATACATAGAGAATGCTGCTGCCCATTATTTAGTAAGTAGACTTTTACCACACCCACGGGAAGAAATGAGATGATGCTATTTTTTTCGTTCGGCACCACACGGACAAGTGGATGCCTGGAGACTGCGAATTGGGAAACGTAGGCAGCTCTTGTGCAGCTGGGAAGACTGCAGTTTTTTAAGAATTGAGTACTAGGTATAGGCTAGAACTAATGAATACTTGCTTTTGATGGTGGATGATTACGGATTAGATCAGGTTTGCTCAAAATATTTAGAAGTATCGTTAAAATAATAGTTTAATAACGTAAAAGAGGCTTTAGTAGAAAACCAAAGTAAAATATCGTCTTCGTCGTTTTCGTAAACGTCTTTAAAACGTATAAATAAGAATAGACTGAATAAAAAAAAAATGAAAAGGTAAAAAACCGTGGGTTGATTTTTACGGTATTTTCATAACATGACTACTTTTATCATCAATCTTAATAAATAGCCCACGCTAAAAGCGTGCTAAATAACAACTAAAAGACTGTCTTGTTGGGCTATCGCTTGCAAACGCTATTGCTGTTGCTGGTTCTAGCTGCTTAGCTGGTTTCGGTTCGCAGGTCAGCTAAGTTTTTGGGTTTAAGTCAATGGAAGCCCGGAGTCTGAATTTCTGGCAATAGGCTCTCCCCTTGTGCAGTCACGAGCACGAATATATATACACTTACCAACTTTTAAAAGGGATTTTCTCCTATTGTATTGATTGTAATTTTATTTTATTACGAACATAGTATTTTGGAATCAGCACTATTACGAAATTTGCCTTATCTTTAAGTTGCAATCGTTATTTAAAGAGAAAATCGCTTTTGAATTTGGTTATGTGTATACGTATTATTACTTGTGACTGTACATGGTACTTAAACCTAACTGGCAAAATATGACTGTACTTAGGGAATCTGTCTAACCCTTCGGGGAAACAAGGCGTGATGTTACGGATAATGAAGACGAGACAGAGATGATTTCTTTAAACCGTTTTTCTTTATTCACAGTTTTTCTATTTCCACCACGAATACATTCACAACTTGGGAACTAAACACAAAAATTACAAGTGTCCCCAAGGAGCGTTTAAAAGAAACAAAAGTGATAATGTTCGGGTGCTGAGAGTCGCAAACTAGTTTGCATTTTCAATTTTAAGACGATTTAAGTTTTAAGTTCAGTTTAAGTCGTTGGAGATCTCATTCGGAAGGGATTTATCGTTGAATGGTTCTATTGCGGACATTTTGGAGGAAAATATGTGTTTCAGGTTTGCTTTGATAGTATTAGTAATCAGTATAAGTTACTTGTAAGATTAAGCCTCCTTATTAACAGATGCCTGCCAGGGTCGCGAGATTTGTTCGAAAGAGTTACCGTGGCCCTGGCATATGGGCAACTGAAGGAACACGGGTGGGTTTTAGTCAGTAGAAGTCTGAAACGCCCTTCCGCTCCGCGTAAGAGCCGGAGACGTCATTTAATAATTCATCACCCACAGAAAAAAGGGTGGAGTGGAAGGGCGTGTCACATTTTTTACTGACTAAAACCCACCCGTGTTCCTTCAGTTGCCTGTATGCCACAGCGGATCCCCTGACATCATCTCTATCATCACAAGACTACCGCCACGCAACCATCGGTGCGACGCCCTGCATGGTATATTATCTATGGCTCTGTTAGAGTGACTGTCAACAGCCAGTGTTACTATTATCCGACCTTTTACGGTGGTAACTAGTAACTTCGTAACAAAGCTAGATGGCGTCACTTGCTACGCCGTGAAGACTATCAAGTGTTCTAGCAGGATATCAAAAAATGTGTACTCGCTGCGCTTCTAATGATGCACACCTTTTTAAATAATTGAAACTCTTTAATTTTTTAGCCTTTGCAGTTACGAAGTTTCGTTATCTGACCAAACAGTTTGGTTTGGTTGGAACTGTGAACAACCATGCGCGAGTCGAATTGGTCGTAGTATCTAAGCTAGGGCACCCCGACCAAATAGTTAAGGACACAGAACAAATTTCTATATTCCGTGGTTAAGGAGGATGCAATAAAGTAGCCCACGAAATTCAAATTTTCTTTTGTTTTAATTATATTTCTGTAAAGCCATATTTTTGTTACCGTCGCGAATAAAAAAAAAATCATCATAAAACCTAACACTGAACTGCAAATGGCAAAAATTTCGCAAGCTACTTTGGCGCGTAACCCCTTAGTTTAGATAAAAACTGTAACCAACCGCGCGCGAGCCGAGCGAGCGAAGCGACAACGGAACCGGGGAACCGGCGGGCGAGCGCTACATCCAAATTGGTCGCAGTTATTTACCTATTATTTTAAGGCCCCTTAAATAAGAATTAGTTTAAAGACAGACGCAATATAAATTATTAAAGTATCAAATAATATTTTTTAAAGCGCAAAAAGACAATTAATAGAGGTTCGATTAAAAACATAATGCCAAAAGTAACAAAACAGCCAAAACTCCTTTGAAACCAATTTCATTCGTCTCATGTACACAATGACATAGATTCCACCTCATTGTCCCATTAACACCATCAGCGTAGGAGTAATCGCCCATCTTTAATACCAACCGTGTGGCAACCCTAGTCTTCAGGGTTGTTAAACACAAACTGCCGGGTAACATGCGAGTGAATGTCGCAGAGGTGTCAGGAATGCGGCATGCCCGCCAATTAGCGCGCTGCGAATGAGACCGGTCCCATTGGCGGGTTTAATGTGCCATCCGTGCCGATCAGAGTGAGGTTATGTGATGGAGCGGTGGTTCTTTTTTAAGGAAAGTTGTGTGTGCTGTTTGGTAATGGATTTAGAGCTTGTCGGGATAGTGTTGTTTAGTATGAGAAATAGGGTTGTATTATACTTATACACTTTTGACGGTTCCGAAGAGCTTACGGTTAGTAATCAATATCTGTTATGGTGGATTTATGAAGCATAAACCCTATTAATGAAGCCTATATGAAGCCTATTAATTTAGCCTACGAAATTCAAATTTTCTTCTGTTACACACAATTTTCAGGTCAGTTTGAGGTCGTAAGTTGATTAAAATATGTAATATATGATTGTAATTTTGTAAATACATACGTGTAACGGTTGCGAATAATAATTTTATTCAACAGACAGCCTGACAATAGCTAAAAAGATAAGAAAATTTTTATTTCGCGGGCTATCCGGGTTCCGCTTTAAAGGCCATGTTATACACTTTATTTCATACATAAAAGGCACCTACCTACTTGATTAATAAAAGCTGCGAGGTAATTGCGAAACGTACGAATAGTAGAAATGGATTTTTGACAGTTTAACGACATTCATTGCCTTATTTACGTTGTAGAACAAACAATTTTTTCGAACAAACGAAGCAATGGATTAGCAATATCTTTCAAAATGAAATCAGTTGTAATCTATACTATTTCATATATTATATATTTTATATATATAATATTATAAAGCTGAAGAGTTTCTTTGTTTGATTGAACGCGCTAATCTCAGAAACTACTAGTCCGAATTGAAAAATTATTTTTGTGTTGGGTAGCTTATTTATCTAGAAAGGTTATAGGTTATATACAATCACGATACAACTAAGAGGAGAGGAGCAGTAATGAAAAATGTTGCAAAAACGGGGAAAATCGCACGGGTAGGTGATTCGACGCGACGGTAAGGGTCGGGGGAACAAGAAATTTAACGCGGACGAATTCGCGGGCAGAAGCTAGTATTGTGATAATTTGTTTAGTTTTTTTTTGTACTGTCGTTTTTGAGAATATTTTAAGAGGATTAAGGGTACAGAAGCAATAGTCTGAGAAACCAGTACCAGTCCGTCAATCAATCAGTAGAAGCAATGAAGATAAAAAAACGAATAAGTAGATATATCTGATCAGCAGATGCCTTAGCAGATTCTTTAATGTCAAACTAGAAGCAAGCTACAAATCCAGTCAAACTGCCCTTTAATTTCATGCTTGAATAATGAGGTGAGATGAGGGTGTGTTTTTGTTAGTGACGGATTACATCAATTAGCTTCAATCGTTAAATAAGTAAAGAGATAATGGAAGATTGGACGCTTTCTTGGTCATAGATTAAAAAGCTAATTTTTACAAAAAAAAAAAAAACATGCAACATACTTCTGTGGTATTTAGTTTCGTATTTTTTTGGCACCGACTTCCGAAAGTAAAGTAATTTTTCACTTTGTAGTGTTTTTTATGTAAAAATTTTGGCCCCACACCAAATTGTGGGTATACTACTACTTGCAATGTAAGTAAATAACAATGACACAACATCAACTTGGTGGCAAGAATAATTAGTATTGAAGCAATTTCAACAATACAAAAAGAAGGTTTATAAATAACAGAGTTCTGCAATAACAAACAAAATAAAAAAATACAACGGAATTTAGAACCTCCTCCTGTTTTTGAAGTCGGTTAAAAGTGGATAACATATTCGTCATCATCATCAGCCTTGAGCACTGTACAGCCCTCAGAAATTGCACGCCAGTCAGCTTGGTCCCCGGTGAATCTCATCTAGCTGTTACCAGCCAACCTGCGAAGATTGTCACTCCACCTAAGGCCTTCACTCAAGAACACGGTCAACGATTGCCGACGCAACGGTCATTGGTTTTTTGGCTAAAATGACCAGCCTATTGCCACTTTAGAAGGGGAGCTGTGGTGGCCCAAGGGTACCAGCTCCAAATTACGAGTCGCAGGCAACAGGCATCAGGCAGGCACTTTGCTTTGTGTATATAATTTCATCGCGACCACTCTCAAAACGGTGAAGGAAAACATCGTGAGGAAACCGGCATGTTCTAGAACCAAAAAATCGAAGATGTTACATACATCTATCAATCCGCACTGGGCTCGTGTGGTAGATTACGGCCCACTCCCACTCACTGAGAGGAGGCTCATGTCCCAGCAGTGGGAACATAATATAAGCTGATTATTATTGCCACTTCAGCTTGCTTATTATGTGAGCTATGTCGATAGCTTCGGTTCTGAAAAGTCCTTTCACTAAAATAATACAAAACTCATTAAAAGAGGTTCTATTTTTATTATACCATCTACAAAGTCTGTCTATCATTCGTCAAACTCATTCTAAACAATCAAAGACTTCATGTTTTCACGACATTTTAATTTCCCGCCGAATTTGACAGCTGTCATTTAGTGATTGACGTTTAAAAGAGAAATTTCGCAGGCAAAGGAAAATAATAAATTAATCCTATTGCTAGACTATCAGTCTGATATAACCTTACTATGAATATTATATGATATAAGATCTGTCTCACAATGGAATCATCTTTTGAATGAGTAATCATTCGATGATGTTGAACTTTCTATTTCGTTTGTCTAACATTTTATTGTTGCCATTATATATGTGCGTGCCGTAAATTCTATAGTAACTTATATGACTTTGATTTTAAGGTTCAAAATTGACAGGATATATTTTATAGCAGTGCTTAGTAAAAAGTGAACATGACATCTAGTACTCTCATGTCAAAATTGTTCTTTCCGTTTTAACAAGTGCTATTACGAAACGTGCTTTATTAAAAATGGTTGCAACGACTCCCTCTCATTTAATTTGTTTTCTCCACTATTATATGCGTATATTTTTTAAGCTGGCAACATTGTTAAGTAATTGCTGGTAATGTTTTGGTTTCACTTTTTAAAACAATTTCATTATGATGCTTGTTATTATTAGAATTACAAATCTGTTTGGAGATTAAATCTTTTATCTTTATATCATGTGTTTAGTAAACGGTCTACAAAATATTCAATTTGTTTTAGAAAGGTTTTAAAGTAGGTATAAAACAAATGAAATAATTTTCACTTTTTTTCCTTTATGTAAATAATTAATAGTGACCTGTGACGGACTTCGAAAGTATACCCCCTGGGGGTATACTTTCGAAGTCCGTCAACGAAGATACGAACACGTCCGAAAGTACGATAGTTGATTGTCAAAACAAGTGTCAAATTGAATTTTTCCGACTGGCAATTATTTCTTATAAGTAGGGAAAACTGTCGAATCGTTTTGTCATTCTTTGTTCGAGCCCCAAACTAATCTTATGTTCGTAAGTAATACAGACTAGGAATAGTAGGAATCTCCCGTAGCTTCGGTCGAAACTACGGATAGCGTAATGAGATAGAGCCCCTCTGCTTCAGCTAGTTTTTGAGAGGTGAAAAATATCGAGATTTGCTTCAATATGTCAGTTTAATTTATGTATAATAAACACAAACCTTCCGGAATAAATTCTATAAATGATGGTGAAAATCGCTTCAAAATCCGTAATGAAACAAGTATTTCTTTTAACCGATTTAACTCATATGGTTAATGATAATAACGAATTTGGTTTTGCCTTCATTTTTTGTTTGGATAACACAAAATAATACGGGGTCCTAGGCACATCTACGAGCAACCTGCTATATTTAATTCAGTACATGATCCTGAACCCTCTGCGTTGAACATTTTTATCGGTTATTTTTAATACGAATTTTCAAAAATCGAGTTAAGAGATAATGCACGAAATATACATATTTTCGCATTTATTTTCAATATAGAACTAGCTGACTGAGTCACTGGTCTGTCCATTTCAATGGTTCATACATAATTCCCATAAAGAAAAGGACATTCAGTTTTTTCCGAAATTCCCATGCTTTCGGGGCACAGTTTCAGTTTTTCTTTGTAAAAGTATTTGGATTATTACCAACACGTTTTAAATCAAAAATTGCCAAATCGGTCCATGCGTTCTGATGTTTGCTTACCAATAAACGACGTTTAAATTTTATTTATATTTATTTACAATCGATATTTTAAAAGATCTGAAACCTAGTATTGTTATCTGAAATCGTTATGAATGCCAAAATAACCACCCATCCGATACCAAACTAGCCTGCCGCCGCTTTTGTCAGACAAATTTAAAAGTAATAAATATTACAATGTATTTGATTACAGAACTGGGTGTCATCAATATTAAATTTCGAACACAACAAAACAAATTTAAATTTCGATTCGTCGAATACAATCGCTGGATTGGATAAATGGTGTTGCCAAGTACGAAATTTTTACTTTATTTATTTAAACTCGAAGAAAATGGTCCTTTTTCAATGTTGGCTCAGGAAAGACACTAATAATATCTAAAGCTATAGGAAGTTAAAATATAAAAGATACCAATTACATTTAATTTCAGAACTTCACTATTTAATAAGTAGGCGCAGAGATAATAACCATTTCGGACAGTCACAATAACGACGAAAATAACGTTAATTACGTTTTGTTCAATTACTGGTTTAACTAATCATGAAACATCCTGGAATATGAAAAACATTACGATTGATAAATTACCCAAAAATCGGTCTCACTAAATAATATTTAATTTAAAATGTGTACTTTGAATTTTCACTCTGGCAACCCTAAAACAAAATGGATGGCCAAGATGACAGCAAATAAAGTGTCGCCAGCGTCGTTTGTTTAGTATTTACATATTTTGCACGACCTCCTGTTATCCGATACTCAAAATATTCTGTGTGGGAGATTATTTCTACGGTTCCATATCGATAAATTTTATTTTTGCGAAAGTGATTTTGATTTGTGGTTATTTTGTACGAAAGTGGTGTCGTAAAAAGGTATTATTAAAGGTACTTTATTAGTGTCTTAAGTCTTTTTAGGGTTCCGTGACCAAAGAGTTCCAACTGGACCCCATTTTATTAATGGCTTCCCGTAATATCGATTTGTTGCCAGACTATAATATTTCTCAATTTAAATCTTCATCTCTCTTTATGAGTCATTAGGTAGAGTTTAGAGCTTTCAATTACACGTTACAAATAAGAAAGTGTTAATAAAATAGTGCAATTTAATGTCCTTTCTGAGATTCCGTAGCCAAAGAAGTCCTGCTGGATCCAATTACAAGTATCTTTTGAACCGTAATAGCTTGACACATCTATACTTATCTAATTATCTACCTATACTTTAATATTATACTTAGATGCGAAAGTAACTCTACCACGACTATACCACTAAACCTATTTTGATGAAATTTGGTACGGGGTCATTTTGAACCCCGAGAAAGGACATAGGCTACTTTATATTCCGCGACGTCCGCGTCGTTTGCGTCCGCGATAACCAACATTTACGCAGACGAAGTCGTGGGCAAAAGCTATTAAATTTAAATTTTCCGCTAAAACAACAATTTCCTAATACCTGTAAATATAATCATGTAAAAAAAACTGAGGGAGGTCCCCCCTACAAGAAAACTTTTGGTCGTTTAAAAATAAGTAGTGTTAAATATTGTACGATGGTACGGAACTCTACGTGTGCAAGACAGTCTCATTTGGCCGTTTTTATTAGTGAGGCAATATTTTTTTAACTTAATTCTTTCGGCTACCTTGCTTGAGCGTTGAATTGATTCGGAGAAAAAAGGTTGTTGTACTGTAATCCGTGTTTATGGTTTCTTATCCTATTACTTAGCTCCTGTTTCTTTTTATGTTCATTGCTTTATTCTTGGGTAGGAAGTTGAACAAAGTTGTTTGTATTGTAAAGCGTCAATGGAGGTTGATTAAATTTTAAATGCTTTTGCGAATAATTAGTTGAATATTTAATTGGTTAATAAATATTGGGGTGGCAGTAGAATGTTCCCACTGCTGAGACACAGAACTCTCGGTGAGAGAGAGAGCTATAATCCACCACGCATGCCCAGCACGCGTAGCATGACCGCCATAGAAAGAACTTTGTCTATTCTTGGTAGAATAGAGATATTATTGTCATGCTACGCCAGCATAAAACGATAAAAATCTTTCTACAATCTTTAATCTGTCTTTAATCTTTCTACAATCCGTAATTTTGTCTATTTTTCCGTCGACAAAACCCATTTCTGCGGTGGTCATGCTACGCATGCAGTGCGGGTTAGTAGATGTAACAAGTTTTCGAAGTTTTTTGTTCTAAGATAATATGTCGGTTTCCTCACGATGTTTTCCTTCACTGTTTTAAAAGCAGATGAAATAATTTACACAAAGTGAAGTGTCTCTGGGCTGCTACGGGGAAATTTCTGATGGCATCTTTTTTTTTTTTTTTTTCACGATGGGAAATCATCAAATGACTTCTCCCGCTCTGGGCGGAGCGAGAGGGCGTGTCAGACTTTTACTGACTGAAACCCCACGGTTGGGTTTTCCATCAGTTGCCCATGTGCCAGGGTCACGGTATCTCTTTCGAATAATCACGCGACCCCGGCAGGCATCGGTCCTAGTAGACCCCTACACTGCTGCTGACATCTCTTTGAGGCGCGCGTGGAACACTACGCGCCGTCGACCCGAGCTTGGTCCTTACCGGGCGGCGAGCTACCCATTGCTCGCCACCCGCAAGCTCGCGCCTACGGTGGCCGGGAGTCCGCTATCGACTCCCGACGCCCGGGGCGTCTCCTCCTGCGGCGGCTAGGGACGTGAGGGTGCAGAGACTGCCACTCCCTCACGCGCCCCGCCTCCTCCTTCGCAAGCATTACTGCTTCGCAGAAGGAGGTGACGGCCTCCCATTCCCTCTCGCTCCGTACCATGGCTCGCACCAGGGCCGGACGCGAGGGGTCGCCGCCGCCGATCGCCTCCACGAGGACACGGTGCTCCGCCCAGGCAGGGCACACCTCCACCGTATGCTCCACCGTGTCCTCCAGACGATCCTCGCAATGGAAACACCCGGACGTATCCTCCCGCTTTATTCTGAACAGGAACCCACCGAAGCACCCATGCCCGGTGAGAACCTGCGTCAGGCGGAAGGTGAGGACGCCGTGACGCCTCTCTATCCACTCCTCAAAGAGGGGACTTACCGCCGCAATTGTGGCGTGCCCATCTGATGGCATCTTATAATACTCTTCTCGAACCAATAATCGAAGCCAAGAACTCAGCAGTAGCGCTTGTGCCCAATAGACCATCGAGGCAACGATTCATCATCATCATCATTTCAGCCGTAATCTGGGAGGCTTTGCCATAATCGCCACGCTTGGCAGGTGGGGTTGGCGATCGCAGTGTGGTGGTAAAATGTACAGAGAACGCTGCTGACCATCTAGTAAGTAGCACGGTTACTATAGATAAATATAGAAATATTCACTTCTGAAGAAAACAGTTATTAAGCCACATTTCCCGTCTGTAACCTAGTCGTGAAATATAATCGTATGAACCACTTAAAGTATTTAATAATAGTAATTCTTAAAATATAAGATATTTTCTTAACTTATTGCACTTTAATTTACATACAAATATGGTTTCGTTTATTATAAATGCATATTTAAGTAGCAGATAAAATAAAGGACATAATTAACTTAACTGAATTGAGGACTAACTTAAGTTGAGATAAAAAAAATGCTTGCCGAAAGAAACTTAAAAGTGTGCTGATTAAAATTATTAATTTTGTAGGTTTTAGAAATGGCGATTTGAAAAGAATCATCGGACTGTAGATGTTTTACTGCATCAGGACTGAAAGTAGATCCCAGCATAGTTGGGAGAAGGCTAGACTTTTTGACTTACTCTACTCGACTCACACGAATGGAAACGTCGATGGTCCCTATTAACAATGTCGGTTATGCATTTTTACCGATATTGCTTTTTTATATAAATCGATGTTCCCTATTAACAATGTCGGTTCCACAAAAAGACTACTGTTCAGTAGAGCAGTTACAAGTTTGTTTTGGTGATAAAAAAAAATAAGACTTGATGTTCAAATCTGCATGATCTGATGCATCTGATGCATCTGATCGTTTTATGTATTGTTAAAAAGTGAATATTGGTAAAAATGCATAACCGACATTGTTAATAGGGACCATCGACGTCACTTTCGAATAATATAATATTTTCTATCGATTTTTATGTCCGTTTGGTGGCAATAGGCTAGCCCAGTCGCCCCCTATTACATGGGACTCAAACACAACTTTGAGAAGGAGGCTAACAAAAGAATTCAGCTAGGCTGGGCAGCGTTAGGGAAGCTTCGTCGAGTGTTCTCTTGAGTATCTTCGCAGGGTGCTGGTAGCATCTGGACGAGAGTTGCCGAGAATCGAGCTGAATAGCGTGCGATTGGAGAGGCCTATGTCCAGCAGAGGACTGCTATAGGCTGATGATGATGATGAAACATAACTGGCGAAATGAGAGTATACTAAAAGTACACCTCTGTCTAACCCTTGGGGGAAATAAGGCGTGATGCGTGAGGCGTGAATATATTAGGTAATACACGAAATATTTTAAGAGGTACACCTGTAGGTGGTTAAGAAGCTAAAGCAACAAAAAAAAAATTCTGAGTGTTGTTTTTTAAATTTAATATTTTAAAATTATTTGACGCACATAAAAAATACTGGCTCCTTCTTATTTTTTACGGCCCGAAACACCGCGGCCATACTCGTGCCGTCCGGTCGTCGCCCTCGCAGCGTCAGGCGGGCCATTCATAGAATTTGGAGTAAAGGTTTTATGCAAAACGTCACAAGTAGTTTTAAAATTATAATAATTACGAAAATTCAAAAACGCTTAGATATAATTTTTCTTTTTGCTTCTATAGCTTCTTTACCACCTACAGGTGTACTCCTTAAAATATTTCGTGTATGAATAGATACACCTTATATAGCATTTTCTATAGGCGACTCTCACGAAGTTTATTTTAATTGTGGGCGAATCAACAGTTCCAGAAAAACGTATACTCAGTAAGACTGGTTGTCAAGATTTCGGGCTTTTGAATACTCGTAACGACTGTCAAATATTTATAATTGTCAGCCATGATTAGCGGTTTAACGTGCTTAAAACTGGTAAGACTGGTTGTCAGACTTTCGGGCTTCCGACTACCCGTAATGATTCATTTTGACAATCGTTGATGTAGATATTTGTGTGAGGTGGAGCGCGTGAGGGAGAAGCAATCTATGCACCCGCACGATGCCTCGGGCGTCAGGAGTCGATTGCGGACTCCCGGCTACCGTAGGCGCGGGCTTGCGGGCGGCGAGCTACCCATTGCTGCGGTAAGGACCAGGCTCGGGTCGACGGCGCGTAGTGTTCCACGTGCGCCTCAAAGAGATGTTAGCAAACACTGAAGGGGTCCGCTGGGATGCCGAAAAGATATTTGGATCTTAATACAAATGACAGCCGTGACAAACGGTTCAAAGTGGTTTCCGAGACATGGAGGGGTCATATGCTTAACAGAAGGATATGTGCTTAATAGATGGTCACCCATCAATCAAATCAAATCAAATCATTTATTTTTGCAAATATAGGTATTTGGTACATGGGTGTTGTTGTTTTTACATACACTGAGAAAAATGTCATTTTGGCATAATCTTAAAATATCGTGACGTTGGTTTAAAATAGATGCGTTGTCTTATAATATGTTGATAATAAGTAAATATTACGCTAGAACTGAAATGTGTTAAGATGGAATCGAATTTTTTGGGTAAATAATGCAATATTATGATACTTGTCATCGTAAAAATTTGTAATTATGAAATAACATTGTCTTCTTCAAATAATAACACAATGTAATAGAAAATGGTCCACTGTCCCATAAATTAGTATGATAATTATAAATAAGATTCTAATTAAAAAACACAATGACAGTCACCGTAATATAAATAGATTTCATAGTTTAATATGAAGAAGTATCTCTAAAAATACGATGACCTCCCCCTAATGTAGTATATTAAATTATAATGCTTTAAACTTATATTTTTAAAGTAAGCATCATTTTTTAATATTACAGTCATATTATTTTATGTGAATCCTATGATAATACGATTAAATAATCTCATATTTTTAGAGTAAGCATCAAAGTTCAATAATATAGTCATATTATTTTATGTGTATCCTACTAAATTATTATTACAGAGACCCATTTATGAGTAGCATTTGAATGATGTCCTACAAATTTAAGGTGACGGCATTATATAATGAGGTCTCCCTCTCTCACTTCATTCCGCCGCCGCGCCATTTCGGTCGGCCATTTGTATTTCACCGCTACAGCCGGCAAGTCACGACTCACGACTCACGACTCGTTTAATTAATAGCAATAACAATTCCATTAGTGCCAGTGAACGTGTTTGATCAGTGCAAAAATGGATATGGCTACGCGTGATCTTTTGAAGAAGTGGAATTTGGAACGCTACATCGATCATTTTGAAAGTAAGTTGACAAACCTACCTAGTAAGTTGCTAGCATGAGCTCACACATTACATTCACACATTCTAATTTCTAGCAAGAATAGGGTCAGAGTGTCGTCTTAGAGGCACTATGAAAATATACTTAAAAAAATTTCGCGACCAATTTCAAGGTCACAGTTCTAACATAACCTTACCTATGGATCCCTTCGACATCGTTTTTACGACAAACGGTTGGTCGGAGACAAAAAACACCCAGACACTTTTAGCCTTTCTAGGTGTTACATACTATAGAATCGAGAAAATAAACGATTTGCGAAAATAACACTTTTTTGGCCGCTGTACACTCCAACCAAGAATAGTCTTGTCGTATGGTACCTACCCACCTACCTAGATATACGTTCATATTTATATTATACACTAGATTCGATGTGCAACTGCAACCCAAAAAAAAACAAATAGGTAGAGTGCGTCTAAACTAAAATGACGCGCCCCACTACCGCATTTACCGTAGTGTACGTATACAAATTTAAGTAGTGGGGCGCGTCATTTCAGCTTAGACGAGCTCTACCAACCTACATTTTATAAAGTCGATGCGACGTAGTGCATTTCACAGCTGCAATCAGGGCGCTGTTAAATTTACCTTTTTTTTTTCAGCTGAAAGAATTGATATCGCAACAATGCAGATGCTTAGTAAACAAGACATACATAGTATGTTCCCTCAAATAGGGGACAGACTCCGGTTTGAAGCAGCTCTGGCCATGTTAAAAAGCGACCAACCAAAAGATATGGTTTGTTTTCATGTTAAATTGTATTTCAAAAAAGTAAATTTTGTTTTAAACTTTTTGCTTACACATGCCCTGCGTCGCTTAAATGCACATTCTCCTACTTGCATGTAGGTAGGTAGGTACCTACTTATTAACTTTTATTATTTTAAAGTCTTCTTAAGATACCTAACAATTTAACCGGTGCAGTATTTATTTAAAAAGTGGAATAAAATCATAACTTTTCATCAGTCTTGTTAGTTTACCAACTAAGTACATTATTATTACCTTTTTAAATTTCTTGTTAAATTTCAGGATAACTCCTACAATTCATCACTCTTTGAAGAGGTCCTGAGGAATGACTTGTTAACTAGTCTACCTTGTAACTTAGAGCCTCTGCCACCGTGTGAAGGACTGCAAAGCTCAATCCTCAACCAAGACTGCGAAGCAGGACTTAACCAGGAAAATTTGGTAAGTTCTGCAAAATTGTAGAAAAGTACTCGTACTTACTGTTTTTGGTTCAAGAGCAATATGTATTAATTTGTAATTACATCCATACTAATATTATAAATGCGAAAGTAAGTTTGTCTGTCTATCTGTCGGCTGGGGCAGGACCTTTTCACATTTTCATACCTAAGACACTGAACCGATGCAAAATTTGGTATAGACATTCTTTGAGACCAGGATCAGTCCTGATCTTGATCGATTAGTTTTTATCAGGGCCGGATCAAGGGACGAGGGCAGGACCGTTCACACCTGCAATGCTGAACCGATTACTAGTAAAAAAATATAACACTTCCCTTGAGTTATCTCCGGCTAGGGCTAGCTATAGCCTGTTAGTTAACGGTCGCACTCGGACACATTTAGTGATTATTTCAACGATTATTGAGGTTAATTGACCGTACATACTCATATTATCACACCTTTTTGTTACATGTACTATTATAACATTGTCTCAAAGTAAATATTATTTTAGGATGGTGACATACTGGTGATACCACTGGACTCGTCGTCGTCAGTGGGTGAAGCAGTTAGACAAGAGTCCACCGGGAGCAATTTAGTAAGTTTTTGCCTATTATCCTGTACTTTTGATAAGGAATTTAAATTGACATTCAATATTGTTAACCCCCGGCGTAAACAGATAAGTTTAACGTCTGTACCTGTCCTGTCCTGTATGTGTGTACGGACGGCCGTTTAGGAGCTATACTATATGTCACAAAGATCAGTAATATATTTGGAGTTGGTGACAGCTATAACTAACAACTAAATGCATGATGCCTAGACTGGCACCGACTCCAACTGATCATTATACTGAATGGAAGGTAGGTATTGAACCTGTATTTTCAACATTTTAGTGACATTTTTTTTAAACTTTTACCTTGCATATTTAGTTTGTAATGCCATACTTATACTATTTGTGTTTCAGGTGAATACCATACTGAATTCATCAGTCGAGGGAAAACAAATAATAGCAATTGGGCAGAAAACGGGCACCTTACCCTCAAACGTGCGTGGGCGTTTATGCAAGCTGCTTATGGAGAAGCTCATTACGGCCGAAAACCCGGTACTTCTGACAGATTCGCAGCTGCTTGCTCTATCCTACGACATTGGCAGATTATTTAAAGAGGAGTCACCACCCCTATACTACGCGCCGTACCTGCCGGCTGATGCTTACCAGGCTAAGCGCAATATCTCTGGCTGGTTAGTCACCGCCAGAAGGGCTCGACGGCAGCATTTAGTTTCGTTGGGCCTTATTGAAAAGCCCAAGTCACGTTCTCGCTCCAAGTCCAGTCCTAGGCTAGACACCCCTCCACTCGCTGGAATCGACCTGACCGGACTTAAAGAAGGTAACTCCTTTTCAAGAAATTTTATGTTTTCAGATTGAATTAAATTATCAAGAACAAAATTATTGAGAAAAATATCTGAATTAGTATAAATTTTCGTTACAAATTACAAAATATCTGAATCTAAGAACCGTTATTGTCATTGTACTAATTATTAATCGTTTTAATTTTTGTGTGCAGGTGAAGTGGAGGACGTAGCGTCAGCATTAGAGCAGCTGTCAAGTCCTTCAGCTGGTCCGTGGCAGGAGGTCAGTGCCCTGTGGCGGGAGACGGTGCGAGCTCGCCTCCGGTACTTGTACTACGAGGAAGGGACATTACAGGAGTACTTCAATAAGTATCCTATCCTGAAGTCAAGTGATGGATGGCGACTCCTGACTCATGACTACGAAGCACTGTTCCCTGATAAATCCGGGGGCCTCGACGCCTTGGATGCTTCATCGGAAAACATACTAAAAGCTGCTCAGCAGAAGCTTAACACCACAAAGGACTCGTTTCTTCGTCGAAAAATAGCTGATACATTGGCAATTTGTGACGGTAAGGAAATGATTCTGTTATATAGTTCTAGGTGCTCGACCTCCCTGGGTCGGTGAACCCGTTATAAAATATATAGACAAAAAAGAATTTAAAAATTATCTAACATGGTGCAGTCGTTCAGAAGTAACGGGCGGGCGGACACACATTTCGGCAATTCATTTTTACTTATATAGATAGATTTTATTTTGTTCTGATACTTTTCCCTATTTGCTCAGTTAATGATGATGTGTTGTGTCAAATATACTATTATTATTTTCTTTCCAGATGAACAACCGGAGACAAAATTAATAGCAGCGATATTGCTACTCGGCTGTCTCTTTAATATTCCTCCTGCCCGTCGATCTAGAAAAGACTGGCAAGCTTCACGAGCGGAGATATTGGATGGATTTGTGACCATCGTGGATGATGACGCAGACGTGCAAGTGGTAATTGAGGAGCGTCGCCAAAAGCTTCAAAACCTAGGTATTAGCCTCCAACCATTTATAATTTGGTGCCGCCAGTCAGGTGTCTCCTTCACAGTATGTGACAATACGTTTTACAAGTTCACAACACTAACTGAGGCTGTTGATGTGACTTTTAAAATATTTCATGCTACTGCGGCTAAATATCCTACTGAAAGCTATAACATTTGGCTTATTATCCAAATTGGTTTTTACAAAGTCAAAACATCGTACGATCGTATGTCACAATCTGTGAAGGAGATATTAGTTACTCTCGGAGTCACAATTTAAATTAAGATGAAGTGTCACAGTTGTAAAAGGACTTTTCCCACGTTTTCTTCACTTATTACCCACATAAGGAAAGAATGTGAAAAAATTGATATTACTGGAGTTTATAAATGTGGTGAAGACGCATGCTACCGGTATTTCACGGACGTTAGACAATTTAGAAAACATGTTAACTTAAAACATTTGAATAAAGTAAACACTCGTTATTTGCCATCCACCTCAAACGAGGCTTGCGTAGTTCCTATGTGTGAAACAGAGACTACCAAAGTAGCAACTGAGCACATATACATTGAAGCAGATAGTGAACCGGAAGTCCTTGATAATGCTGATAGTATTATTCATAAAGAAGTTTTGAAATTTATTTCAACGCTCTATGTAAATCCCTCTGTATCTCGATCGTCTGTACAAGCTATGGTTAGTCATTTGCAAACCCTTCTTGACAATATCGCACCGTCTTTAATGTCCGTATTCGGCCCTGTGCTAGCTGATGAGGAAAGCATGTCTGGAAGCGAAATTAATAAACGACTTCATAAGTTCAACACAGCTTTGAAGGGCATCTTTTTTCCGTTTCGTTCAGAATATTTGAGATTCCGAGAATTGAATTTATTAGGTTCTTTTATACCACCACATGAAGTAATCGTTGGTTATTGTCCTGACATTTCACAAAGGAGTAACACTTTAACATTACACACCAAGCCACGTACAATGCAAGTAATTCAACTTCGCCAGGTTTTGAAGAACTTTTTTTCCATTGACACTATTTGGAAAGATGTAACGGATTATTTGAACCACCTAAGGGGTAATTTAATAATCCGTGAAGAAAATCCGATGAGGCCAATGTGTCTAGAAAATGTAATGCAGGGATCTGTATGGCTGGCAATGTGTACACCGCAGGCGTCGGACATTATTCTTCCTTTAGTAGTATACTATGATGATTTTGAAATTGGAAATCCTTTGGGGAGCCACGCTGGGGTGCATAAGCTTGGTGGTGTATACGTTTCCTTGCCAGCACTCCCACCACATTTATTTTCATTGTTGAATAACATTTTGCTGTTAGCTATTTGCCATTCTGCTGACAAAACTAAATATGGAAACAAAGCTATTTTTGACCCTGTTATTGAGGAATTGAATTACTTGCAAAACAAAGGAATTTTTATAGAAAATAAGTTTTTTAAAGGAACCGTAAAATTGAAGGTTGTTGCTATAACTGGCGATAATTTAGGCCTGAATTCAATTCTCGGGTTTACTGAAAGTTTTTCAGCTAACAAGTGTTGCAGAATCTGTAACATTGACAAGAAAGGTTTGCAAACTGCTCTATATGAAAACAGTAACTTGCTTAGAAATATGACTTCATACCACGCTCAATTGCAAGAAAACGATACACCTAACACGGGCATTAAAGAATCATGCTGTTGGCTTAAGGTGACAGGATTTGATTTATTTCAAAATGTAGCAGTAGACCCAATGCATGATATATTAGAAGGTGTAGCTCGTTATGTAATGACCTTTGTCATAAACCACTTCCTTGCCGAAGGTCTTTTAAAGATCTCAGTATTGCAACAAAGAATAATTTCATTTGATTATGGACCAGATAGGAATTCAAAACCAAGTAATTGTTTAGTTGTCCAAGGTTCGAAAGTAAAATTGAAAACTTCAGCATCAGAAATGCTTACCCTTATTAGATACTTCAGCCTAATAGCCGGGTTTTACATTCCTTTAGAAAATAAAGTATGGAAATTATACATTATGTTGCGGCAAATCACCGACAGGTTATTAAGTCATAGGGTCTTCAGTGACACCAATATTCAACTCCGGGTTATAATAGCAGAATTTAATCAATTGTACACGGAGCTAACAAAATCACCCCTGCAGCCAAAGTTTCATTTTCTGACTCATTATCCTACCATGCTAATGAAGTTCGGCCCCGTACGTAACATGTGGGCTATGCGTTTTGAAGCCAAGCACAGGGTATCTAAGTTAGTGGCTAGATCATCTTTTAATCGAGTCAATGTTTGCAAGACTCTAGCAATAAAATGTCAACTTATGCTCAATGACTTGTTTGTGAAAAATACAATACCTACAACAAAAATACTAGGAAAAAAATCTGCATTAAATTCAGGAGACACTGTCAAGTTTTCTCTCGGCACTGGCGTTGTCCTCAAATATTCGGTTACTTCCGCTACAATAGCTGGTGTTATATGGCAGCGGAACTCTATTGTTACTGTAGATATAGATGATGAACAATTCTTACCCACTTTTGGCCAAATTGATGCAATTTTGGTGACAGATACTGAAGAGGTTTTTTTCCGTTGCTGTATGTTTGAAACTATTGAATTTAATTCTCATTACAATTCTTATGAAGTTAAACGTGGTAATGATTATCTGTGCTTTCCTTGCCAAAATGCCGTTTCTCCGTGTCCTAACACGCTCACTCTAATGCGAGGTAACACGTCATATATTACAAGTAGATGGTACCTAGAGTAAAAATTTCAAAATTCTGTAGGTATTCTAACGGCTTACGGTCGCTGCTATAATACCTTGAAAATGCGCAAACGAGTTAACTCGTTTGCTCATTTTTAAGGTGTTTTTATTTTGAATCCAGTAATATCAATTTTTTTTGGAAACGTTTACATAATTATTAATTATGTACTTATACCGTACGCGGCGTTGCTAGTTTGAGGCACTGCAGAGTCCAAGGGCAGTTATTTTTTTATAGCAGAGTGCGCTCAACTAGTAATCTACCCTTAGTTACGGTATTTATCGGATATCCCTTTAGGATATCCTATAAAGACGGCCCGATAACGGTGTCCGCATAAAGTAATGGTATGAGCCAGCACCAATAGCTGGTTTAAGGTGAACGCACACTTATCAGAGCCGAAGGAGGCGAAGGAATCAAATTTTAGAATTACTTAAATGAAGTCCAATGTAACTTCGCACACTTATCCGCACCGAATCGTACGACCTTATTCGTCCGATTCGGTAAGTGTGCGAGGTTCCATAGGATTTCATACAAGTAATTCTAAAATTCGATTCTTTCGCCTCCTTCGGCTCTGAAAAGTGTGCGTTCACCTTTAGTAATAGATTTTAAAGTAAAGTATTTGTATGAGGGATAGATTAGTCTCATCGGAGTGTTTATAGTAGCACTTTACTTGAAAATAGATATTTACTATAATAATATAACCAATTTATTGTATGCAGCTTTAAGGTGAAAGCGTCAGGGTAGCCCGCGAAATTCAAATTTTCTTACGTTTTTTGCAATTTGCAGGCCAGTGCTAGGTTTTGATTGAAATGTTAGACGCGGGTGTAAGACGTATGTAGTACAACTTATGTACTTACACCCGCGTGCAACATTTAATTAACATACAACCTAGCACTGGCCTGCAAATTGCAAAAAACGGCTACCCTGAAGCAATCACCTTAAGGGCAAAAATGTTTTAGTTATAGGTACATTAATGTAAAGTTTGTTATTTTTTGTAAATTAAATTTCTACTCGTCTCAACCTTTATTTTAATTTGTAAAAACTAGAATTATTGAACATAATGTATATAATGATTCTTTATAATGACCGACAAATAGATACTGTAATCATTAAGGCGAGGATGTTTCTAAACAAAACAGTCTTCTTTTATACTGAATATAAATGTTTAGAGTATATAATAATTATTCATTCATACTATGGAAATAAAAATACCATTCAATTTTCTGTTTAATTTATACATACATCCCTTTTCACCTTCTTACCATTCTTGCCAAGGTACTTTTTTCTATTTTTTTTACTTACTCTCCATTTTTTTAAGGTTCAAGTTTAGGGTTCTTCAGTTTTTTTTAATGTTGAGCTCACACCTAATAATATTTAAAAGGAAAGAACCAATATTGGATACTTAAAAATAAGGGGATCATGTAAGTCCAGTGGCGCCCTCAATTATAGGAGGATTGTGATTTCTAATAATCCAAACAATTTCTGTGTAATCCACCAGTATTTAGTTGTAGTCCTACTGATGGAGAATGAGTAGAACTACAACTAATCACTGGTGTATTATAGAGATATTAATTGGTTTATTAAAAAACACAATCCTCCTATTGAGGGCGACCTCCGTAAGATAATAGGCTATAACCAGAGATATGAGGAAATAGTAGGAAAAGTAAGAGGACCTAACCTAAAATACGAGGAGGTTACCGAAAAATAGTAGGAAAAATAATTGGATATAACTGGATATATGAGGAAGGCACCGAAAAATAGTAGGAAAAATTGTATGACATAACTGAATATGTGAGGAAGTCACCGAAAAATAGTAGGAAAAATAATAGGATATAACTGGATATATGAGGAAGGCACCGAAAAATAGTAGGAAAAATTGTATGATATAACTGAATATGTGAGGAAGTCACCGAAAAATAGTAGGAAAAATAATAGGATATAACTGGATATATAAGGAAGGCACCGAAAAATAGTTGGAAAAATTGTATGACATAACTGAATATGTGAGGAAGTCACCGAAAAATTGTAGGAAAACTAATAGGATATAACTGGATATATGAGGAAGGCATCGAAAAATAGTAGGTAACTAAAACTAAATCCATGGTGACACATCATCTTAAATACTGTTATCATCAACATCAGTATTATCATCGTTCTTTTTGGTGAATCACTATGCTCCGTCCTTTGAGTGAATTCATCATACTTTAAGCTGAATTCACCTCTTTTATGATTGTCAGTTTTCTCAGTGTAATAGTGTCCTCCATACTTTAATTCATTTGTGAAATATAATTAAATTACAAAATACAATAGATACTAATTCAGATAAATGTCAAATAAAAAAAATATAAATGTCAAAATTTCTTAAGCAATTTTCATGGTTAGGTTACAAAAAAATAATAATAATAATAATGTCGGACTGGTAACTCTAGTAAAATCATTACAATGATGTCAAAACAAAATAATAAGCACATAATGTGAATCAGAATAAAAGAACGTCAATCGACATAATTAGTATCTAGCATCTATAACAATAACAAAATAAGTCAGCCAGTCAGCGATTCATCATTAAGGAAGTCGTCAATTTTATAATAACATTTGTCAATTCATATTTCATTTAGTGCCCTTTTAAATTTTATTAGTCATATTTTTTATTACATTAGGTACTTTATTATAAATACGTGGGGCAGTGCCAAAAAAACTTTTCTGCATTAGCGCGGTTTTACATTTCACATGACATACTTGGTTTAAATATTGAGTCCGTATTGGATTTCTTCTGATCTGACTTCCGACAGTTTTTTAAATAATTGTGGATTGTTTTTTACAAACAAAGCTGTTTCCAAAATGTATAAGGACGGAAAGGTTAAAATTTTTAAAGATTTAAAATAGGGAAGACAGCTATCTGTTGTTTTTAGACCAAACATTGACCTTATACATCTTTTTTGCATTCTAAATACCAGTTCCTTATCTGTAGACTGCCCCCAAAAAATTATACCATACCGCAGATTAGAGGCAACTAGTCCATGGTAGGCTGTTAGAAAAGCCTGATTGTTGACTTTTTTTGAAAGTTGAAGAAGAGCATATGCAGAAGAAGAGCATCCACGGACAGACACTACAGGAGTTGCTTAACCTTCAATTGACGGCTATTATTATTTGAACGTACATATATACCTAAATAACTAAAATATAGCTCGTATAAATAAACCAAAATATTAGAAATTCCTATGCAAATATCACATTATAATAATATGATATTCGACACCACTGCATACCATTAAGTAGATCCAAAGATACGCGATATTTTTCATACTTTAACAAGCGCCACGGAAAATACGAAACTTGTACAATTTGTATGTATGTAATTGCCGTCGCATTCTCGAAAACATTGTATAAGAGCGAAGTATAAGTTACATTTTAATGTATTCAAGCAGCCCAGATAGTGTAAATCAATTATAAATCGTTCTCGAATGCAAACGACGGAATGGACGACTAAACTTATCTTGGGACACGTTAAAAATCTTAATTTGGGTTCCTTGGGTTACGATAGTGGTGGTTTCAAGTTATTGACTTGCAATGTAACGTTATTATATTAGATTTAAGAAAAATTCAGAAGTTCAAAAGTCTGACAAGCAATCTTACCGAAAAGTATCCTGTTATTTAGTCACTGGGTTGTAGAGGTCAGATACGCAGTCGCTCCATTTACAATACTAGAGTTGGCGTCATCATCACAACGTAGCCACGTATCAGTATATATTGTGTATATAGGTACATAAATTTACCCCACCTTCCCATGGGAGTAGGCAGAAACTATAAACGTCATCTGCTACGATCGTTACATACTCCATTTTATTTGTTTACGTTCATAATTCTTAACGCATCTGACCTTTAATTGTGCAATAAATTAATAAATAAGTATTTAGCACCTTACTGTCTCTCGATTTATACCGCTAACTGTCTGCTGCGCTGTTTTGCAAAAAATACTAGCTGTTGCCCGCAACTTCTATCTGTCAAATTTCATTACAATCCAAACTCACTTTCGTATTTATAATATAAGTCGTACAGAACCCAGCCTTAATCTCCCAACGGCCCACGGCCCATAATTTAACATATTTGGTGCCGAACTCTTATCTAAGTCGCTTTATTGGCTATCTGCTATCGTCTGTTTTAGACGTTCGATGTCAAACGCATGTCGGTACTAAATAGTGATTATTTTGGTACTTTAGTGACGTCATTATACATAAATTGTTTGTAATGGGGTCGGTTACCTTTGGAAAGCGAGAGTGATCGCGAGCTTGTTCTTTTAAAATGAATTGGAATGTGTTTTGAGTTGCAATTAAGATGATCTTCTTTTGTTTTTTATCATAGTAATTGCCTTATTGGTTACGCTTTTCCTATCATAATAATAAATATCTGGTTGACCGAGCTTTGCTCGGTATTTTTTGGTAAATTGTGTTTAAAATAATAAGTTTATGTTCAAGTTGATTATTGATAAAGTTGATTATTGAAAACACGAATAAAACGACATTTTCTAAAAATGAATCCTAGCTAGATCGATTTATCGCCCCCGAAACCCCTTGTATACCAAATTTCATGAAAATCGTTGGAGCCGTTTCCGAGATTCAGATTATATATATGTATATATACAAGAATTGCTCGTTTAAAGGTATAAGATATGCCGCCATGGGATCTGGAGGCAAAGGTCCTCGCGCCACTCCCACATGTGCGAAACGCCGGGGCGAAACTCCGCTGCCGCGACAAATCGCGGCTCGGCGGACAGAGCTCTGGTGTGATCTCATGGCGACATGGCGGGTACGATTGTCGCAACCCAGCGAAGGGCACGCCACAATTGCGGCGGTAAGTCCCTTCTTTGAGGAGTGGATAGAGAGGCGCCACGGCGTCCTCACCTTCCGCCTGACGCAGGTTCTCACCGGGCATGGATGCTTTGGTGCGTTCCTGTTCAGAATAAAGCGGGAGGATACGCCCGGGTGTTTCCATTGTGAGGATCGTCTGGAGGACACGGTGGAGCATACGGTGGAGGTGTGCCCTACCTGGGCGAAGCACCGCCGTGTCCTCGTGGAGGCGATCGGCGGCGGCGAACTCTCGCGTCCGGCTCTGCACCCCTAGCCAAGTTGATAATCTGCAATCGTTAACGCTAGTCGCTCAACGTTAAGTCACGTGGTTAGAACAAACGAACAGAAAATTCGTAGCCAAATTCACATCGTTCAAAATGATAGAATGATTTTTTTATCGTTTCTATAATGTTCAACGCTAAATCCTTTGTTATAATGTGTCGTTTTTCTAAAGACATTGTAGAACGAGCGGCCGACTCAGGCGCTTCAACATGGCTACCAACTTATCGTTTTCTACAATCGCTGACACTGAGGCGTTAGCGATTGTAGAACGGTAAACGTTTGTGACTTGGCTAGGGGGGCTGGTGCGAGCCATGGTATGGAGCGAGAGGGAATGGGAAGCCGTCACCTCCTTCTGCGCAGCAGTAATGCTCGCGAAGGAAGAGGCGGGGCGCGTGAGGGAGTGGCAGTCACTGCGCCCTCACGTCCCTAGTCGCCGCAGGAGGAGACGCCCCGGGCGTCGGGAGTCCATAGCGGACTCCCGGCCACCGTAGGCGCGAGCTTGCGGGTGGCGAGCAATGGGTAGCTCGCCGCCCGGTAAGGACCAGGCACGGGTCGACGGCGCGTAGTGTTCCACGCGCGCCTCAAAGAGATGTCAGCAGCAGTGTAGGGGTCTACTAGGACCGATGCCTGCCGGGGTCGCGTGATTGTTCGAAAGAGATACCGTGACCCTGGCACATGGGCAACTGATGGAACAAGGGTGGGTTTTAGTCAGTAAAAGTCTGACACGCCCTTCCGCTCCGCCCAGAGCGGGAGAAGTCATTTGATGATTTCCAAACCTGAAAAAAAAGAAAGGTATAAGATATCGTTTTTACTAGCGCGATATTAACATAAGTTTTACACAAATTGCCTTGATTTCAAAATCACAAATCAAAGTACATCCAAGCTAGTCTGAGAGTCAGCACTTTTTGAACGTCAAAATTACATAAGACAGTCCCCTAAAACGCCCGCCTTTCACCACTTCCTAGTGCTTTAGCTGGGAAGAAATGGGGCAATAAGCTCTCCAGCGGCACAGCTGTCTGTTAAGTTAGAAGAACTTTATTCTTTATCTATACTTATATATTATATATTAAATATTAATATTATAAAGCTGAAGAGTTTGTTTGTTTGTTTGAATGAACGCGCTAATCTCAAGAACTACTGATCCGAATAGAAAAATTATTTTTGTGTTGGGTAGCCTATTTATTGAGGAAGGCTATAGGCTATATAACATCACGCTACAACTAAGAGGAGCGGAGCAGTAATGAAACATGTTGCAAAAATGGGGAAAATTTATTCCTTTTGAGAGTTTCCGTTGCGTGCGCTACGTAAACGGTTAAAATAACGCAAAAATCATGTATGACGGAATTGTTCCTTTTAAAAAGTTCTAAAAAAAAGTCCGCGAGAGCATATGTCTATCTTTTAAGGTTGACTCACTATAACTCAAAAGGAGCGAGCAGCAACGAAAAATGGACAAAAACTAGCAGGCAAATCGATGCGACGGGAAAGGTCAGGGGAACAAAAATTTGACGCGGACGAAGTCGCGGGCAGGAGCTAGTAATAATATATAATTGATTCTCCATAGGGTTAGGCAGAAGTGCACCCACTCATGTTTCGCCAGTTATGTTTAAGTCCCTTGTAATTTGGGTCGAGTTTGTTGCAATCAACTGGGCACAAATCCAGACTCGGGGCTGCTACTGATAATTCTAGATGGAAAAACCCAATAACTACTTGGTCGACCTGGGAATCGAAGCCAGGACCAGCCAACTCAGCAGTAGCGTTTGCGACCACTAGACCAAAGGGGCAGTCCAAGTATAATTTATATGGGTGGAGATTACAAGACATACCATTTTAGTGTTTTATTTGGTGTTTGTAAATCTATACTACTAAACATGTGAAAATCCCAAAACTATCAGTCGGATTAGAAAAAATATTTTTACATTTGATAGTCCAATTATTCTGTACTAGCTTCTGCCCGCGACTTCGTCCGCGTCAATTATTTGCTCCCCTGACCCCGTCGCATCGCAGCCTGCCAGTTTTAGTCATATTTTTTTGTTGCTGCTCCGCTCCTTTTCATCGTAACGTGATGTTATATAGCCTATAGCCTTCCTCAATAAATAGGCTACCCGATTCAAAAAGAATTTTTCAATTCGAACCAGTAGTTCCTGAGATTAGCGCGTTCCACCCCCATTTTAGGGAAGTGGGGGTTAGAAAGAGACAAATAGTAGCCTATGTCACTCTCCCTCCCTTCAAATATTTCCACATAAAAAATCACGTCAATTCATCGCTCCGTTTTGCCGTGAAAGACGGACAAACAGACATACACACTTTCGCATTTATAATATTAGTATGGATGGTGTCGGACGTAAAGAATAGCACCGACCCATTTCTTCCTGTGAGTGTTGTAAATGCGACTAAGAGTCTTACTAGATAATGGGTAGAAGCCTTCTCTATGCATTTTACCACCATACTGCGATCGCCAACCTACCAAGCGTGGCGATTATGGCAATCCTCTAAAATTTGAAGATACCTATGTCCAGCATTGGACGTATTACGGCTGAAATGATGATGACTCCAATTCAGAAGCTTATATTATCCTACTAATATTATAAATGTGAAAGTTTGTGAGTTTGGATGTATGTTTGTTGCTCTTTCACGCAAAAACGACTGATCGGATTCAGATGAAATTTGGCACAAAGATAGTTTATAACCTGGATTAACACATAGAGCACTTTTTGTTCCGGCAATACGTTCCTGCGGGATAATTTCCGACCTCCACGCGGGCAAAGCCGCTGGCAAAAGCTAGTATAGATAATAAAATTAGTAGGCAGGTCTCAATATTTTGACACTTAAGTATTTATAACATTATTTTAATGCGTGTTAGCAATGTAATAAAATGGATCAGAAACCTTTTATTTTTTAAACCTAATTATACTGTTTGATGTTCGCAGAAAAAACTGGGAAGATAGGCTTTATAAATATTGAAAAACATTATCACCTAATCTTAGTCAAATTTTTAATTGTTATAATATATGTTAGTGGACAATAAAATAGACAACTTTATGTTTTATTATCCATTTAGAATCTATTATGTCCTTATTTTATGACATGAAATAGTAATCGTTAAGACTAAGTGATTTTTTATATAAAACCACTAGCTATGCCCGCGGCTTCGTTCGCGTGGATGTGAAAATGGACGTGGTACCTAGACAAAAATTAGCCTATGTTACTCCTTTATAACATTAGCTATCTGCGAGTAGAAGTCCCGACAAAATCGGTCCATCCGTTTCAGAGATTAGCCGGAACAAACAGACAAAAATAAAAAATAAAAATATGTGAGTACCGTATATACCTACTTTCATATGAATTTAGTGTAAAGCTGTTAATTTGACATTACAAATAGACACCTCAATTTTATTTATTTGTATAGATGTATAGATTTCGTTTCAACTATTATCCTTGCCAAAATATCGGCAATAAATTTTTTATGTCTTCTAGATTTCAATAAGTCGTAAAACATATGTTCGTATTAGTAAAGTTGTGATCAGAACGAGATAAAAACATAATTTAGACGATTGTCTCCTTAATAATGTCAGTTTAATTGATTAATTAAAAAACACGTTTCTGGAAACGACTGGTTTTTATGAAGTTAGATGGCAAACAAACGGGGGCTCGCGTTACTCGTGTCGGTCGAAGGTTAAGCTACCCTGGCCGCGGTCATTTTGTGGACATATTGAAATCCCTCGGTGCCTCGAAAAGCACGTTAAGCCGTTGGTCTTGGCTGTCAATTGTAGATCTTTAATAGTCGTTAAAGATTCATCGAAGATCAACGTAGCCCTCAGAAGACGCAAGACGAGCTAGGTTGGGTTCACCCATCGCTTGACAAAGAAGGATGCCATGAAGTGATTCCAATAGAAATACGATGGTATCATCCTGAACAGCAAAGCAAAGTAAAATTTAGTATACAAAATGAATTTATAAAGTTTACAGTTCGTCAGAAGCCTATAAAAGACTGACAAAAAATTTTAATTTAGGGTGTCGTATTCCTGCCAGGGTCGCAACATTGTTCAAGCGAGATACCGTGACCCTGCCATATGGGTAACTGAAGGAACATGGTTGGGTTTTAATCAGTAAAAGTCTGACACACCCTCCCGCTCCACCCAGAGCGGGAGAAGTCATTTGTTGAATTCCCATCCAGAAAAAAAAAAGTGTTTCGTATTACCCAGTAACTGGGTTGTGGCGGTTAGTTAGGCGATTGCTCCATATAAAATGCTGGTAATTAACTTCATCCGGTTAGACGTTAGACTGGAACCAGACCCCAAAATAGTTGAAAAAGGCTAGGTAGATGATATTGTTGTACGCACGGCCACAAATCAAGCTATACATTTCCAGTATAAGCTGACATCTTATTGTACGAAAAGCCTAAACAATGCGAGGTCAGCTAAAACTGGAAATTTAGCTTGACCTGTAGCCGTGTGTACATCTGTGGTGTTATATTTTACAACAATGTCCACTTTCTAAAGTACGTAAATATATCGCGGCGGGGTATTTTCGCGCGCTGGATTGTAAACGTTCTGCTTAGCACCGAGAGCTGAAAATTGAACAAAGGGTTTTTTCGAGGCGGTAGGATGCACTCTGTTTGATTCTCAATGTTTGAATCAACATCGTAAATTGAAAATGAAGTGCACGAAAAAAGAGCGAATTTATTAAATATCATACTAGGCTTCGCCCGCAACTTCGTCCGCGTAAATGTCGGTTATTGTGGATGCAGACGAAATCGCGGAATAAAAAGGATTCCTTTCTTGGGGTTCAAACTTATTCCGTACAAAATTACATCAAAATCGGTTCAATAGTTTAGTCGCAAAAGTGTAACCGATAGATAGAGTTATATGAAAGTTTTATTAAAATATGGATTAAAGTTACTAGGACGAATTACTAGACCACACAACCTCCCTTTTACAATTTTGGTAACTGCTTATTGTAAAATAGAGCTTAAAGTGTGCAAATTATGACAGGATAATAGTTCTAGCCTGGAGGAACTACTTATTTATTATCTGATCTATTTTCTAGTAAATATCACAACAGATAAGTCTTTTCTGCGTACCTACATTACACAGTTTCATTCTTTAACGATTACTCGTAATCGAATAGACAACAATGAAAGAAAATTTATAACGAGTGGTTTTTTTACCATCATCATTTCAGCCGTAAAACGTCCACTGCTGGATAATGGCCTCCCTCAAATTGAGGGGCTTTGCCATAATCGCCACGCTTGTCAGGCGGGTTAGCGATCACAGTATAGTGGTAAAATGCATAGAGAACGCTGCTGTCCATTCTCTAGTAAGTCCTTTAGTCGCCAAGAAAAGGGATGGACCCGTTAATAATTAAAACTACAAGCTTTACTTATGCCCTTTTAAAGGTAAAAACAAAATAATAACCGCTGAATGCGTGTCAGCGTGACATTTTATTACACTGTCGGACAAATTTAATGGCAGCCGCTGATAGGGTTGCCATGTTTCTGGTTTATGTGGGAAGGTGTGTGTTGTTCTTTTTTTATCGTACAGAGATATAGGACAACTTCAGTATGTTTTTTAATGTCATATAATAATATGTGTCGGTGTGGGCACCGAAACTTTATGTATTTAAGTACAGAAAATCTCAGGCGATGTCGTGAAAACTTTGGAAAGAACAGAGACGCATACTAGACACGTAATATTCATATACTATTGCAGTAATTTTATTAACCCACTTAAGTATTTAATGTTTTTATAGTATAAAAAAATCTTACATAAACAAATATTCCACAAATCTTATTACTTACAGTCAACCGTGGCATCTTTACTTTCTATCTGCTATTTAACCCATAAGTATAGTACTTAAATATTATATCTCAATTACTAAACATCTGTATCCGCCATATAATTTCAAAGCGATACAAAAGAAGAAAAATGGACTATTTTTACAAGATTTTTAGTACTTGCGATATACATAAGTTAATCTTACTTTAATAATATAGGTAAAGTTGCTAATGAAATGTAAAGATGTATGTAAAGACTCATTCCTAATCCTGCAAAAGTGGTGCACTCTGGTGACCCTACGCGTAACTAATTTTCGCTGACAGCTAATGGCGGATGGGTCGCGCAGCGAATCGGTAGACCGGTTGCACATTATTGAAACACCATCATTGCTACACAGCACTGATCTTGTGAGGACGTGTAAGGATTTATATCTGCCTTGCAATTCAAGGGGAAAATAATTGAAAATATCATCTCTTACGGCCATAAACTACATAGTATTAAACTGGAAGTGATTCTGGATGACTAATAGTCTATTTTGATGATGTTTCCTGGCAGACAATAGGCCAATCCTATCCCTCTCTGATGATGATGATAGTTAGTGAGAAAGAGAGAGATCTTTCTCACCAACTATCATCATCATCATCTCAGCCGTTGATCCAAAGTTCACTGCCTCCCCCAATTTGTGGGCGGTTTGCCATAATCGCCACGCTTTGCAGGCCGGTTGGCGATCGCAGCATGGTGGTCTCACTAACTATAGAGCAACATAATCTATATACGTGAAGCGAAAACTTTGGATCCCTTTTTACGAAAATCAGGCGGACGGAGGAGTATGAAATTTCGCACACTTATAGTTTATACAGAGAAGAAGAGACGAATGCTAATAATTTTTTGAAATTATGCGTTAAAAATACATTATTTTCAATAAATAACACGTTACACACACTACTATTAATTACCGTGTATTTAATACACACATGCACAAATCGAGTCTGTATTTGTTTTTGGTATTATTTGTCTATAGCCTTACTGAATGTCAAATATAATTATGGATTACGAAAGTTTATTGTTGAAATCTGTGGTCCAATCGAGAATATCTGTCTTTAATATTTTGTGTCTATAGCCTTACTGAATGTCAAGTATAACCATAGGTAATAAATTATTTTTTTAGATATATAACCTATTTCATTTTTAAAACCTATGATCATATCGAGAATATTTGTCTTTAATATTATTTGTCTATAGTGTTACTGAACGTCAAATATAACCATATAATTTTTTTATTTAATTTTAATGGATATGCATATAGATTTATTATTATGGTCGAATGTCGACCACTGGGCGACCACTAGTTACTTAGTAACTGCCCTGTAATCTATGGTGGTTGAATAGCTAGGGGCCTAGTCTGTACCTACGTTAACGAAGATACGGGCCTAAAGGAAACTTCGCAATGAATCCTACCGCCAATTAATTAACTTTTTTGGACAGGCAAAAATACATCAGGAAAAGGACAAGCTGTCAAATCGTGTGGTCATTCACAGTGTTGTACTTAATGCAGGCTCCAAGGAAATTTTAAGTGGAAGTGATTTGGAGTTAGAATTTCCCGTAACTACGGAAGTCATGCTTAGGGAATAGACCACCCCAGTCCCCAAGAAGAAGTCCCCACTCCCTCCCTGGTCCACTACAGTCATCAGTAGGAATATTGTGGTTTACTAATGATGAGTATAAAATACATAGACATAATTTACATTGGCATATATCGAAATTCAGCATAATGATCATCATTTCAACCAAAAGACGTCAACTGCTGGACATAAGCCACCCCCAATTTTGGAGGGTTTGCTATAATCGCCACGCTTTGCAAGCGGGTTGGCGATCGCAGTATGGTGGTACATTGTGAGATAGAGAACGCTGCTGCTGATTCTCTAGTAACTCCCTTAGTCGCCTTTTACGACACCCATGGGATAATAATAATATAATATAACTAGCTTTTGCTAGCGGCTTCGCCCGCGTGGCGGTCGGAAATTATCCCGCGGGAACGTACTACCGGGATAAAAAGTAGCCTATGTCCTTTCTCAGGCTCTAAAGTATCTGTGTACCAAATTTCATTTAAATCGGTTCAGTAGTTTTAGCAGGAAAGCGAGACAGACAGACAGACAGACAGACAGACAGACAGACAGAGTTACTTTTGCATTTATAATATTAGTTTAGAAGTTTAGATAAGTTTAGATAATATCTTAGGACAACCAACACACTGTTATCTGATCCCAAACTGTACAGAGCCTGTACTATGGTAACCAGACAACTGATAAATATACTTATATATTTCTAAATACATACATAGTATAGATAAATAACACCCAGACACAGAACAAATGATTGAGCTCATCACTCAAACATTTGTCCTGGGTGAGAATCGAACCCACGACCTCAGTCTTAGCAGTCAGGTTCTAACAGGAATAGACTAACAGGCCAGTCAATGATGCTGATGAATGATGCAGTCAGGATGGTGCTATCCTTAACGTCCGGCATCACGCACATAATGATCACTACACATAATTTAACTAAGTATAAGAGAACCGTATGGCATCTCTAGCGACTCCTCAAAGATAACTGTCATAACGGTATTCGGTAATACAGTGGTATTGAAAAAGTTGCCTACAATCGTACAAGCACTAATCACAATGTCCGATGTTCATTGTTTAGGTATCACATTGAGACGTGACGTGGCTATAACTTTCACTAGAAGAGATGCACCGTCATCTGGCTTTGAAATATTTAATTGCGAGCGTAAGTGTTAAATAATTATGAATGAATTTGAATATTTTCTGTTTCTGCTTCCGCATGTCGAAAGTTTTGCGTAAGATGATTATACCCAAAATTTCAAGAAAGAAGTATTCTTTGGTTACTCAGTCATAAAGAAATATTTACATGGAACTTGACTGTAGATTATTAAATATGGCTCCCTAAATAAAAACAGCATTTTAATCTTTCAGTGTTTACTTTTTGACGATATCAAATTAACGAGATAAGATTAGATATCACGCAATAGGCTAAAAATAAAATTAAAATAAACTAAAATATATCAATCAGATCAGTCGATCGCAGTCCACTGCTGGACATAGGCCTCTCCCAGGCTGCGCCACAACATCCTATCCTCCAACTTCCGCATTCAGTCTGTCCCAGCTACCTTTTTAAAGTCGTTGGTCCATCAAGGTGCCAGGCGTCTTACACTATGCTTGCCGATATACGACATAAATATGTATTACTAGCAATTCGCCCGCGAATTCGTCCGCGTGACTCACAGGAATTGTGCATTTTTTCGGCATAAAATATAGCCTATGTTACTTGGCAATAATGTCGCTTTCTATAAAGGTGAAAGAATTTTTTAAATCGGTTCTTTAGTTTTCGAATTTATCCGTTACAAACATACATACAAAAATCAAATATATCCTCTTTAAAATATTAGTTTAGATAAAAAAACTAATAACAAACAATAAGATCTCTACCTATTTGCTTTCACACAAAAAATAATGATATCACAATGTCACTTCCAAAATAAACACAGATCATTGTTCATAGAAAACATTTAATGTCAAGACTATGTTACACTGCGGGGGACTTGAAATAATTGGTTAAATCACTTAGACGAGTGGGTTCCAACATGAGTTTAGTGCAGTTAACCATATCAAATTACACAAGAAATAAAGATTAAAAGAATGTAATCGAGATTATTTTCCGATTTAGAGTAACATTAAAAATTAATGCCCAATTAAATTGCACTATACTGTAAACTTGATTAAATTTAAACGAACGCCAAAGACGTAAGTACCTTAATTCTTTTAAAGATTTTTAATTTAAAAGTTCATTGTGTTTTGCTTTATAGCTAAGATGGCGAGACGGGCTAGGCTCCTACCGAACGGACTGGGCGCACAAGAAAAAGGCTAAATTGCGCGCAAAAAGGGAGAAGGAGGCTTTGGCCCTGCAGTGGGAAAATACAGGCTAGTTAGATTATATAGAGTCAAATTAGATGTTGAGCATCGATATCGAAAACTAATGAAACGAAAAATAAACAAAATTAAAAATAATAGTTCATCATTAGATGGCCTAAGGTCAATGCTCGTAATCGTTCAGCTGGTTTAGTAATTTCATTTACGAATTTCCGAAAACAATTACAGACTGTTAGTTTGGTCACCCATCCACGGACCAACCGTGGCAATCGTAACTTAACCTGATCGATTCGTGCGGCAGACCCTGTTGGTCTGCCGCACGACCAGACCAGAACAGACCTTTTATGTTAAAGATCGAAAAATATGACTCATCGAAAGTTACCATTTACCATTAAGTACCTGAAATGTATTCCACCATACAATGGCTAAGTATCTAGATAATCCACCTATAAAGTAACTGGGCTTTGTGAGTCATGAAAAAAGGTTGAATATGCACAACATACGCATAGCGTGCCAAGCGACACTTTAGCGCCCCGGAGCGCTAATCTGTCGCCAGTTCTGCATCGTATTAACTCGTTTCCCTCATTTACTCGAACAACTTGTAACTTGATAAGCTACTGATATCCTGGGCACTTAGATTTGCTTAAATTAAGGGAATTACTAAATTGCTGGGTAATTTGACCGACAGTAACAATTTCAACGCTGTTCTGGCGAAAGGAAATGGGAATCAAAATCTATAATTATGTTTCATTTTTATCTGTGATTATTTCTTTAGGTTAAATCAACCTAACTAACTTTTTTCAAACTGTGTTTGGGGTCGACTTACAGTCTAAAAGGACGCATCTGAATATCTGTATTTTACACGTAACGACTGACTATCTGACCTCGAAAACCCGGTAAGGCCGGTAAGACTGGTTGTCAGACTTACCGGCTAATCAATCGTCACATGGTTGTGATAGACTTGTGATTTTAAATATTTCTCTTTCAGCTGCATCCGGTTAGACTGGAACCGACCCCAGTATAGATGGAAAAAGGCGAGGCAGATTGATGTACCTATAGGTACAGAAGAAACTCCAACATCACAAAGAAAAACGACTGCATTGTAGGTCTAATAGTTGCAAGCGCGCAACAGCCGCCCTTGTACCCACTAAACCATCGTCACAATCAATATCCTCATCCCAGTTGACCCTCATCGACCTTCGGCTATTAAGACAACATTATGAGCCTCATCGCCTGACGAAGACATTGGAACTCCGTGAATTATTGAACATCTTAGATTAACACTAAACTTTTCGTGAATTTTTGTTACGGAAACAATTTTGAAGAAATCTGTCTTCTTTCAGAAGTATACAAGATGTTATTTTTTCAAGTTTTCGCTTTTACACAACAAAATTAGGCCTATAATCCCGGAATGGCAGAGGTGGACCTATATACCTACTATAGTCTGTGCCAGATGTGAAAAAAATAAAAGTCGTTGACACCCGCCAACCAATGTATTCAAATTACCGTATTGACCGTGCTAGCGAAACTATCTTTACATTTTTCGTATCGTTTTGATGTATTTGAATACATTGGAAGACGGGTGTCAAAGACTTTTATTTTTCTTCACATTTGGCACAGACTATACACAAACTTTTCACCAGTTATATTAAAGTACTATGTAATAGAGGGCGAGCCTATTGTCATCAAACGAGCAGAAATCCGGACTCCGGGTTGCTACTGAGACTTTCTTTAAATAAAAACTCAACAACACTTTGACTGATCTGGGAATTGAACCGAGGACCTCATGGTCAGCAATAGCGCTTGCGTCCACTAGACCAACGAGACGAGAGTCTCATTTTGAAGGCTAATTAGTTTTTTACTGCAGTGATTTTTTTCTGCCTTTCTTTCAATTCGCCCATTTATTTAACTTTCAATGTCTTAGTTCAGCCAATCAGGTTCGCAATGTTCACTTAATAGCTTAGAGGTCAAAGTACGAGGTCACTCAGGTCAGGGGCAACGATGGAGCAATTCTGGGAAGAGAAACTTGGTTAATTTTTATTAAGTACAAGACTTGATAAGTTTTCTCGTTTGATAGGTTCGAACTTAATTTTTGTTTTGATCGTAGGTTTTACGAGATGAGTTTAGGGATGAAAGTATCTATGTAGGTACCATTACTATAAGTATAAGGGTAGTTAAAACAAGAGTTACATAAACTTTGCGTCTTCATGGCTTTCTGTCTGTATCATTAAATCAATCCTACTAATATTCTAAACTAGCTTTTGCCTGCGGTTTTACCCGCGTGTAAGTCAGGCGTAAAAAATATATTTTGTCTTAACCTAGGTCCTGGTTTACCTGAGTGCCAATTTCGTCGAATTGCGTTCAGCCGTTAAGGTGTTGAAAGGTAGCAGACAGATGTCTATGGTATTATACATTTTAATGTTCAAAAGAATAAGATTATCAGGCTACTTACTCTATAGGTACATACACAGTTGTATATACTTAGATGAACATATACAGAGAACACACACGGAAGAGGTTCTGATGTCAGCTTTGTTTTTTAAAATGTTTATTACGTTATATCTCCAACATTTAAAAACCCAATAAAAAAAACATGATTTGTTTGAAAGCGTATGCTTACCAAGCAACTTTTCTCGTTGCGTATTCCTCAGAACCTAAAGACTAGAGTCTTCAATCAGTGCGTTCTGCCTGTTATGACTTACGGAGCTGAAATGTGGACACTCACGGTACGGCTGGTCCATAAATTCAAGGTCGCTCAGCGAGTTATGGAACGAGCTATGCTTGGAGTCTCTCTGGGGGACAAAATCCGGAATGAAGTGATCCGGCAGAGAACTAAAGTTGTCGACATAGCTCACAGAATTAGCAAGCTGAAGTGGCAATGGGCCGGCCATATAAGCCGTAGAACCGATATCCGTTGTGGTAGACGTGTTCTTGAGTGGAGACCACGAATTGGCAAACGTAAGGTGGGACGTCCTCAGGCTAGGTGGAGCGACGATCTTCGCAGGGTGGCTGGTAGCAGCTGGATGAGAGTTGCCGAAAATCGAGCTGAATGGCGTGAAATTGGAGAGGCAGCAGTGGACTGCTATAGTTTGATGATGATGACGCTTACCAAGTGGTCCCTGTATTAACACAAAGGATATTTTCAACGGCCTCGTTGGTTTTCTGACCGCACGCGCTACTACTGAGCATGTACATCCTGCGTTCGATTCCCGGCTTGGTCAAAGAGCTGGGACCCAGGCTTCCTCTTGGTGAGAGAGAGTAGAAACTAAATCCCCTACGCAGGCCCAGTACGGGTTGTTATATGTAGCATGCCTTCGAAAATTTGGTGCATTTCCAATAGACATTTTTCTCCTCGTTTTGAGAGAAGTGGTGATGAAATAATTTGCACAAAGCTAAGCGCGCCAGTCAAGGTTAGAATCTTCGAGCTAAACCTCGTTAGTCGCGGCCATTACCACTGGCCTAGCACTGCTCTGCTGATGGAAATAGGCTCGCCCCCTATTGCATACGACTTCAAACATATTTAGCGAAATGTGGGTTTACCCTTCAAGAATTATAGGCGCCATGTGCAGACAGCACATCAAGCTACTACAATCTGTCAAATTTCTTTAATAGATTTTCAACTTTATCGCTTAAGTGTTAGGTTCAAGGTTGATTGGCAAATTTTGTGCGTTTCGGGTTTCGGTAGCTTGATACGCTGGCGTCTGGCGATACAGTTCCCCATCAAGGCGAAAGAAACTGTGAGACATGACTAGTATACAAGCATAATACATGATGATGTCACCAGAGCTACACGTGTGTGAAATTTTCTACTCATTCGCGTAAGTGGGTGGAAAATCCATCTTTAGACAAGTGTGAATCTGGATAAAATCGTTCAAGAAAAAACAGCTGTTCCGATATGTAAGTTAGTTTCATGGTTTTATTTATTTCTTCATTAAAGCACACACATGTAGAGCGGTGGACTTAGTGCCATTTTTATGTATTTTCTATGACTCAACTTTTGGGTGATGCAGAGACAAACAATGGTTGGTTCCATTTTTAGGGTATCCGTACACAAAGGATAAAACGGGAACCCTATTACTAAGACTCCGCTGTTCGTCCGTCCGTCCGTCTGTCACCGGGCTGTGTGTCATGAACCGTGATAGTTAGAGAGTTGTCACAGAAGATGCATTTCTGTTGCCGCTATTACAACAATTATTAAGAAACAGAATAAAATAAATATTTAAGTGGGCTCCCATGTAACAAACGTGATTTTTCTGCCGATAATGGTACTTAGTCTTTAATAGCAGATAAGGCTTCCTAGAATATATTTTAAGATCTTACAGATAACAATAAACATAAATTCAGTCTGGAAGTATGTCAGAAAAGTATTTGACATTATTATTGAACGGAAAAAATTAAGCGATTGTGTCTGAAAAAAGGTTGTTGTAGAAATCAAAATGCTTCAACCGTAGCGGATTAACGCTACAGTAGTGTAAAGGGGATGAAATAAAGAGTTTTTTTGGTTTTGTAATCAAAATACGAACTTCATTCTACTGGTCCTGTTAAGTCTTATTTTACTTTACATTTGTACTCATGAAATTGAGTGGTACGTAGCAAGTCCTAGAGTTTTTTCTTTTAAAGATCTAGAGCTTAGTTAAAATAAATTTATAAAAAAGGGTTAGTTTTTAAGTGAGAGGTCCTCGCTCCCACAACCTACTATAAGGGAATGATTTTAAGTAGAGCCTCCCAAACTAAAGCATCTACAAAGATATGAAATTAATCATTGCTAGATTAATTTCTGAGGGAAGTGCTCAATACTTTAAATGAATCCTCGTTAAATTGAAGACTTTAACAAGCGCGCTCTATTCTCTATAAATGCAATTTTCTTCTTTACGTGCCCCATTTTCTAATTTCCAATTAAATCTAAACAAAAAACCCTGAAACACGAAATAACGCGGAAACAATAAAAAAAATCAATTTACACAGACATTCGCACTAGGATATACGAGATCAACAGATAACATAGGTTTAATTACGGTCATAAAACAGGCGGGCTCTTGGGCCACGTCTTAAACGCTCATTAAAGGCCATTACGTCGAGCTATGGGCCACGGTGCGATAAACTGTGAAGAACGGAGAATACTGGCGAAGAACGAAGAAACGGAGAACTGAAATATAGAATAATTCAGAAGGTTAAATCTGTACAGCGAGCGAAAATGCACGCATACACAGATATGTTTCAAGTACAGTGAGTGCAAGCTTACCTACTCGCGACTGGCAATCGTTACGTGAGGTCTGTTCCAAACCTGCCGGGGTCGCGTGATTGTTCGAAAGAGATACCGTGTCCCTGGCACATGGGCAAGTGATGGAACACGGGTGGGTTTTAGTCAGTAAAAGTCTGACACGCCCTCCCGCTCCGCCCAGAGCGGGAGAAGTCATTTGATGATTTCCCATCCTGAAAAAAAAAAAAAAAAAGGTCTGTTCCAAAAGAATCTGTCAAAAGTTTAAACAAAAGCGCTATAGTCTGTGCCAGATATGAAAAAAATAAAAGTCGTTGACACCCGCCTTCCAATGTATCTCGACTCTATTTTTTTTTTTTTTTATGTTTGTTACCGCATAACTTTTGACTGGGTGAACCGATTTTGATGATTTTTTTTTATTTGAAAGCTGGTGCTTTCCGAATGGTCCCATTTTAATTTGGTTCCATTTGGACAATGGGGTCCATGTGAAAACCATATAAGTCTTAAATTTGCATTATGTATTTGCGCGACAAATGAACGAATAACGCGATTAGATTAGTGCGGAGTATCTACCACAACTAAAAAGTTAAAAAATAAAAACTTTTTACACAAAAAAACAACCGACTTCCTTAAAAAAAAACACTACAAAGTCAAAAATAACTTTAATTTCGGAAGTCGGTGGCAAAAACCTTAAATACAGAGCCTAAGACACCGACTTTCGAAATTAAAGTTATTTTTGACTTTGTAGTGTTTTTTTTAAGGAAGTCGGTTGTTTTTTTGTGTAAAAAGTTTTTATATAAAGCGTAAATTATGTCAGAAAGCCTATTATACTGTTAAAGACTATATTGAGGATGAAACGGCCTGGGATTGAACTGCTCCAATAAATCTACACTGAATGTTGTTTTATTATTATTATTTTGCTATTTTTTACTCTTTTTTTTACTATTTCACATGACATAGATATTAATTGTATGAATATTACTTTGATTATTGAGAATTTGAGGACTATGTGGGTCACTGTGTCACTTTTGACTATGGTCTGGCAGTTTGAGTAGTTAGTGGCAATATCTGTGTGGTTCTTTCATCAAAAGACTGTTTCAGACACCGATCTACATGGTCATCAAATGATCTGACCAACAAAATTATATCCGTTTCTTTTTTTTTTATATATACACATTGACATTGATAATTTTTTTATACATATATACAATGACATGAATGTTTACTTTGTAAAGTATTGTATTGTTTTAATTATTGTGAATGTGAAGACTATGTGGGTCTTTTTTTTAATCTTTTTTTTCTTTCGTTCTCAGTAATCACGATCTGGCAGCTTGAGTAATTTATGTGGCCTACCCAAATGTCCTTTCTTTGGTACTGTTCGTCAAAGCGTTGGGCTCCTTATTTTCCGAGTTGAGCTAAACGATTAGTGACAAATGCTTGCACTGACTGGACAGGTCCACTCAATCTGTGTGGTTCTTTCTTCAAAAGACCATTTCAGACACCGATCTACATGGTCATCAAATGATCTGACCACCAAAATTATATACGTTTCTTTTTTTTTATACACTTTGGATAATTTTTTATATATACAATGACATGAATATTTACTTTGTAAAGTATCGTATTTTTTAATTATTGTGAATGTGAAGACTATGTGGGTCTTTTTTAATTTTGTTTTCTTTCGTTCTTAGTAATCATGATCTGGCAGTTTGAGTAATTTATGTGGCCTACCCAAATGTCCTTTCTTTGGTACTGTTCGTCAAAGCGTTGGGCTCCTTATCTTCCGAGTTGAGCTAAACGATTAGTGACAAATGCTTGCACTGACTGGACAGGTCCACTCAATCTGTGTGGTTCTTTCTTCAAAAGACCATTTCAGTCACCAATCTACATGATCTTCACATGATGTGAACAAGATTATGTCTGGACTTTGAAAGAGACTGTGACCTCTGAGTTTGTTTCGGCCTTTCTTCTCAGAGTAGTCAGTTAGGAAACGCCGAACTCATCTAGTTTAAAAAAATATCATTGACATGTAAAAGTGTTTGTACGAACCTACTTACAGAAATAAAATCATTTATCATTTAACAAATTCATCCGTATTTAGAAAGATTCAACTGTATATTTCACCACTTTATCCTAAAACCATTATTTGTATAACATCATTGAATCATAATAGAAAAACCACCTACGTAAATTGAGGTTATGGAAATAACCTCAATTGTCAAATCAAAAACATTTATACAGGTGATATAAAATTAATATATGGTATTAGAAAATAAATAATTCATCAGCCTACCGTTTCCCTACCTACGTTTTCTGATTATTTTTCTCTGTTCAACAGACTATACTCGTCTACATATAATTATTTGCTTTCGCCTATTTTCACTCATCGTATGGAACTTACCTTCTGCCCATATTTATTCTGTGGCACTTAACAATGGTTCGATTCGATTTTCGATTGTGTGATAAAGCGTTGTCTGGTCTGTGATTGGGTTAGACAGTTGTGAATCGTGGGGGGAGGGGGGAGAGCTGTTGGAGTTATGACTGTTTTTATTGATATTAGGTATTGTTTGAGGAGCTCCCAAAGATAGCTCTGATGTTTAATGTGCTTAGACACTGAAAATGGATTTCCAATTAAGTGATTTTATAGATGAAGCATCGAAATTAAGGTACCTAACGTATCTACAAGCTATGTCTAAGTAATAGAAGGCCGCATGGATCGATCTATAAGGTTAAGGTATACTTGCCGCGGCTGGTCCGTGGATGGGTGGCATCTTAACTGTTATACTGAGTACGGAGGGGCCGTGCCTTGAAAACCCGGCTGTCATTCGTCGATCTTTGATAGTCGTTAATGGTGGTCAGAATTCAGACCCTCAATAATCTGATAAGAGGTATTGTAATACCCAATAACTTGGTTGTAGAGGCTAGATAGACAGTCTCTCCATGTAAATTACTATTATTCAGCTCCAGTCAGTTAGACTGGAAGTTGACCCCAACATTGGGAACTGATTAGGCAGATGATGACACGTAATCACTGACTGCTACATACAACACAGACTTTTTATTGAAAAGTTCTGTATTTGGGAGCTCATAATATTTTGTGGGGACTTGATATTGTGTAAAAAAGTTACAATTAAAACCGACATTATTCACTTCATATGTAGGCCATTTTTCTTCCTGCCCAGCTGAAACACTAGAGGATTTTTACGATAGTTAGTAGTCTGAACGTACTTTTTCGATAAATAAATAACATAACATCACGCCTTGTTTCCCCGAAGGGCTAGGCAGAGGTGTAGCTATACAGTAAACCCACTTTTCGCCGTTTCGATAAATACCTACCGAAAATCAAAAATATCCGCCAACTCGCTCTGGGCCCGCGTGGCGGATAACGGCCCACTTCCTCTCACAAAGGGGATTTCAATTCATGTGACTTCTAACTAATGCAAATTCTAAAACATTCCCAAAACATCATCTGTTTCAACCCGTACAACATTTACAACTTACAAGTACTTAACACTTTCTACGTGTCTTCGACATCGTCCATTGGAAAATGTCGTAAGTACCAGATTTACAGTGTGGTACCCGCTTCTCATGCCATAAAACTGAGCCCACAACTAATTACTACCACGTTAGAAGCACTCAAAAGGAATATAAAGCTGTATTTTACTCTTTTAACGTACATATACTGACGCTCTCTTCCCGTGAGAGGCAGAAACCATAAAACGGTTCTTTTTTTGTGTGATATCTTGCAAGTCAACCTAGGAGGCAATCGGCTGCTTCACCGGGCATGTCTGTGCTTGTCTAAAAAAATTAAGACCTCTCATCATTCTTTCAACCGAAAGACGTCCACTGCTGGTCAAAGGCCTTCCCCAATTTGGGGGGTTTGCCATGATTGCCACGCTTGGCAAGCAGGTTGGAGATCGCAGTAAGGTGTTAAGGGGTTATATCTAGTTAACGGCCAAAAAAAAAATTGTTTTTGTGACTTTTTTTTTTGGTAAGAGATTGCAGGTTTCAAACTGTTTTTTTTTTCATAGTAAAGGGTATATGTTTGATTATGTTTCGTATTTTTTTATTGGAAAAAATTTACAAATGTGTCAGATATAATATATTTCCCGGACCGCTGGGCCTTCATTTTCCCAAAAAACACAAAAACACGCTTTTTTTCGGCCATTAACTAGATGTAACCCCTTCAGATGCATAGAGAAAGCTGCTGCCCATTCTTTAGAAAGTCCCTTAGTCGCCTCTTACGACACCCACAGGAAGAAATAGGGTGGTGCTTTCTACGCCACCCATGAGAAGACATGGGGTGGTGCTATTCTTTACGTCCGGCTATTAATTAAGGCCTCTAGCCAGGGCTTAAACAATTAAAACTAAGCGACTATACGCTATGGACACTTCCTGTGGGGTACGGTCCTCGGCTTAGAGCGTCGCCTGGTGGAAGACAGCAAAGGACGGGCTGGATCAGAGTGAAAGGAACGCCACCTGCCGCGCTTCTTACATCCTACTATCCTACTATAATATATATATATATATATATTGTATTTATATATTATATAATATAATAATACTATAAATGCGAAAGTGTGTGAGTATGGATGTATGGATGTTTGTTACTCTTTCACGCAAAAACTACTGAACGGATTTGGATGAAATTGGAACACAGTTAGTTTATAACCTGGATTAACACATAGTGTACTTTTTATCCCGGTAGTACGATCCAGCGGCTTATTTTCCGACCTCCACGCGGGCGAAGCCGCTGGCAAAAGCTAGTAAGTACTAATTTTGTATCATTTACCTTCATTTTGTATCAGCGGGTTACTTGCGTTTGGTCCTACACCTGATCTCTCTCCGGTAGTGTCGGATTGCCGTCCCATCGGACTATGAGAGTGAGGGAAGAGTGAGTGCTCCTGTGTCTGCGCACACACTTGTGCTTTATAATATCTCCCGCGCCGATGGCTAGTCTCTGTTGAGATGGGCCGCCATTGCCGAAATACGGTCTGGAGGACTACATATATAAGGTGTATCTATTCATACACGAAATATTTTAAGAGGTACACCTCAGAGGTAGGTGGTAAATAAGCTATAGAAGCAAAAAGATTTTTTTTTTCTAAACGTTTTTGAATTTTCGTAATTATTACATTTTTAAAACTGCTTGAGACGTTTTGCATAAAATCTTTACTCCAAATTCTATGAATGGCCCGCCTGACGCTGCGAGGGCGGTGACCGGACGGCACGAGTATGGCCGCGGTGTCTCGGGCCGTAAAAAAATAAGAAGAAGCGAGTATTTCTTATGTGCGTCAAATAATTTATAAATATTAAATAAAAATAAAAAATACATTTAGAATTTTTTTTTCATTGCCGTAGCTTCTTTACCACATACAGGTGAACCTCTTAAAATATTTCGTGTATGAATAGATACACCTTATATAATTGCGTAACACTATCAGTAGAAATAGTTTTTATATTGACAGTTCGACAGCATTCATTGAGCTATTAACGTTGTTGAGTGCGCGAGTCTTTCGAATATATGAAGTAATGGATTAGCAATAACGTTCAAAATTATTCAGATTGTGATTGATAGTGTGTTTGTTAAATAGGGTGCTGGTCACCCATGCATTCTTTTAGCATTAAATAAATTATTGTTTGCAATTTAGTGAGATCGATCTTTCCGAAGAGCTTTATTGGTTCCAAAAACCCTAAAAACCCTAAGTCATCATTATGCCAAGCGTTTTCTCAACTATGTTCGGGGTCAGCTTCCAGTCTGACTGGTTGCACTTGAATACCAGTATTTTACAACCCAGTTACTGAGTGATATGGGACACCAGCACAGAGATTTTTTTTTCTGGAAGGGATATCATCAAATGACTTCTCCCACTCTGGGCGGAGCGGGAGGGCGTGTCAGACTTTTACTGGCTAAAACCCACCCGTGTTCCTTCAGTTGCCCATGTGCCAGGGTCACGGTATCTCTTTCGAACAATCACGCGACCCCGGCAGATATGATACCCCTTAGTAGTTGATTTTCGGGTTTCTGACGACCCGTTATGACTGTCTAAGATTTATGAATGACAGCTGGGACCTACGGCTTTCCAAGGCACATGGTCTTGTATGTTAAAATGGTCATCTATCCACAAACCAACCCCGGCAAGTGTAGCTTAACCTGATCGATCGATCTGTGGTCTGGTATTTATTAGCCACAAGACCCTCTATAAACCCATTCGTGCAGTCTAAAGGTTGAATATATCGCAATCAAACCCAACACCAACCGCGTCGAACATTACAATAATTCGCCAGGGGTCCGTGTAAAATATTTGTGTGTAAAAATTAATCCCTGTCAGGCCAATATTTATATACCCAGCAGAAAACAGTAGTAACCCTTACGAAATATCAATTGGGGCGGCGGCCTGTCGTTTTTTATAGCAAAGTCTGTAAAACATTGGTATAGCGTGTGTACGAGCCTTATGTCGGCTTGACACGCGAACGTACACTTGTAACAAAAAGTGATTTAGGTAATTTTTCTGGCAGTTTCCTATTAACTCGTAATATGTGCCATTTGCTACCTCCGGTTTTATGTTTCCCTTTACATTTAATGTTATGTACTTAAATGGCGAAATTGTTGTTGTTATATTTTTGGGCGACCCCGATATTGTGTTTTTTTTCCCGTTAAATTCTTATTTGTGGCAATGTTTTCGAGTTGTGCTGAAATTACTTTTTTAGTGTTAGGGTTTAGGCCTATAAAACGTTATTGTAACTTGTTCTTTACCTAAATTCTTAATATAGGAAAATAAAATAGAGAATTAAGTTATAATGATTGACCACAGATGGTTCAATAAAGTGAGTCAGATTGACTGGAAAAATATAAAATCCTAAAAACTTACTAAGACAGTTTTATTTAGATTAAGCCTAATAATTAATTAATAATCATCAAGATACGGAATCCCAATTCTGACGAGTCTTATCAAGGAGTATCGAGTTACTTAAAACTAAGTTGTGGAAGTCAGATAGGTAACCGCTTCATGTCACATACTAGAATCAAGATGCAAATGGTTAGACTGTAAGCCTATCTCCATATAATTGGAGAAAGGCTAGGCAGATTAAAATAAAAATATATTTATTAAATCAACAAGATAAATAAATAAATAAAAACATTTTTATGATTTGAGTTTTTAATACAGAATTATAATATAATAAATGAAATCAATCAATCAATCAGAATTGTGATAAACGGATTTTATAAGCTCAACATAATGATAATTTCACTAAAAGGCAATGTTCCTATTAAAATTACAATTTAAGTTTTTTTCTATAAGATCAATACTTGTTCCTTCACTGTGTGAGGTTTTGGCCCAGCAGTTGGATGCAGTTAAAGGCTGGTAATATTATTTTATTGTAAACGAAAAAAAAACTTTTAAAATATTCCCGTAATAATTTTAAATACGGATTAAAACACTACTTACTGGCAGATCCTCAGGCATGAAGCAGAGATGAACGATCTCACCTTATTCTACACTAATAGTTACTATTTCATTTCAGGAATTTAAGACAATTTAATAAACAAATAACTCATCATCTTAATTTAAGGATCTTTTACACGAAGAAAGTTACTCAACTCGCATCATAGGCGAGTATATTTATTTAATATTTACGATATGGCGAGGATTGTATCAATTTTCAAAATTGGAAACATCCGTTAAAACAAAATTTGTATTTAGAGTTTTTGATTTACGACCCTAGAAAGCCGCTAAGTTGAAGTGGGACTGGGCTGGCCGCGTTCGCCGTAGGACTAACGATCTGTAGGCCAATAACCACTACATGGAACCCTGACACAGCCAGAAGGCGTCGTGGCATATCCCCTAGAAGATAGCAGAAGAAGTTGGAGAAAACAAACGACCTATAATCCACTTTGGCACTAGATCAAAAGAGTTGGAGTCAGGTGACCTTTGCCCAGCAGTGAGATAATGTAGGCGAACAGTAGCAGTAACAGTAGTTGTCCTAAAAAAATGCCTGGCAAGTCTGTAGACACAACATCTAAATTTAATGTAAACACAATTAATATCCCATTTAAAAAAGTTAATTAAGCCAAAGATTTGTCTCCTCGGTAGTACAAGCCTCTTTTATATTTTTTTAAAGGCAACATGGAGCTCGACCACAAATGATGGAGCGGTGTGTTTGTGCTATACTACATTTAAATTTATCCTGATCAAAAGTGTAGTAATTTGTTAACTAGTATTTCTATGTTGAATCGAATTAAAGAAATATTTTTGTATGTGGTTTGTAGGTCAAATAGTGTTGTAAAAGCTTATGGCAGCATTCGCGTGACTAAAATGCTGTTGAAAACTTGCATTGTAGTTGGAAATAAATTGCCCCTATCTTTTTCTTAAGGGTGTTAGGGGTGATAAAATTTATTACATGTTGACCGGTAGTCTTTTAGGATAGAAGAATACTAATTATACGTTATTTAATTATTTTGTAGTCACAGGGTGTCAATTTTTTTATTATTTCTATTTCTCTCAATTACAAAATAAAGAGAGTCTTTGTTATTTAGTTTTATACAATTTGGTTAAGTTGTAGTGCAATTGTCGAAATCACAGAGAAATCAATAAATCTGCCTAGCCACATCCCAACCATGTAGAGGTTGGCTTCCGGTCTAACCGAGTGCAGCTGAATAAAAAATATAAATAATTACAAAGAAATATGATCTTGAAATCACAAACCGGTTTTTTTTTTTGTAAAAAGAGGAGACTGTTTCTTTTAAATAATAATAAAAACAATCGTTACATAAAATAACTGAATGACTGTCGTTTAACTCCCCGAAAGTGCCAATAAAGCACTCGAGAACTCGAAGAGCTAACACAAGTTTAATCAAGCGAATAATTTCAATTGTTAATTAGTAACAAATTTCTCTGAACCAGCTCACATGCCAATGTGGTATAAAAATTAAAAAGTGCAATTTAACACCACAGCAGTATGTCGTGTTGTGCCAACATAACACGCAGTGAAGCCTTTCAAACTAATTATTTTTATTTAATTTTATTTATTGAGAGATCCGACATGCGAGAATCGAACCCGGCTCGGCGGGAGTCGCCAAACCTGTTACGCGTAAAAGGCAAAAATTTTAATTTATGCGCACTGTATACATATTCTTTCGAAACATGCGGATTTACTCTTTATTTTCTCGTGGCATAAAATCGAAAATCCTATGGACGTTATTGGTTGTTGTAACACATGTGTGCATGACTGTACCTTCATATGAATACACCTATCTAAGAAATGTATTCAGTTTTAATTACCATAGGTTTTTATTGTGTATAAATTTAGTTTTTATGTGTTTCTAGTGAGGTATGCTAGTTATTTTTAGTATGAAATTTAAGTAAGCTTTTCGCATTATTGTATCATGGTTTATTCTTGAGAGTTTGGTATTAAATTCATGTTATTTTATAGGTTATGTTGGATTGTGTAATAGGCCAATCGAAGGATAACAAAGGTCCGTTGATCGTACATAAATTGGTGGTAATTTGTGGTCTGCGAGTATTTTATGGCTGAGTTATAATTAGTATTAGTAATTAGTTTTGCACCTGGGAAAAGTTTCTTCTAGTGTTTACTGACATCACAAATATCTTCACTGACTTTTATCCGAAAAGATCAAAGTATAAATTTTTGTTTGGGACAAGAAACTGGTTTCTCAAGGATGCATTGCGAACTCAAGTTTGTTGAACCCTTATAAATGAGTTAAATGTATCAATATGTGGATCACTTTTTAGTCTACTTACGACTCTTGCTTTAATGTTGGTCACTCTGTAAATAAAAGAAAGGTGAAACAAAAAGTTTTCATGAATAGATTGATTGATTGAAGGAAATCTTACAAAAGTGAAACATAAAGCTATCATTCTTTCTTTTTTTGGGGCTTTTAGCTAAGCTTCTAAATCTAAACTATGGCATTTTTAACCGACTTCAAGAAGGGTGGTTGTCAATCCTGTTGTATTTTCATATATTTTTTTAGTAGTTACCTCAGAACTCCATTTTCTGCAAATCGATTTGAACTCTATTTTGTTTGAAAGGATGGTGTAATGATGTAAGAGACAGAGACACTTACACGTCAATTTGTTGGTCCTATTTTAAAACTAGATGGCGTTAGCGGTTTTAAGCTGACTGATCCACGAGAGGAAATGCCAGAACAAACACGGAGGTCTCTTTTAAAGTCCAAAGATTGGTTTATTAAGATTCTATGTGAGTTTAACAATGTAGGGTCATGTTTGGAAGGGCTTTTTGAAGAAGGACCCATTGCAGTTGAGCTGACCTGTCCTAACAGACGGCGTCCATGTATCAGTCATCGTGAAGCTCAACCCTATTTGAGGGAGCTCAACAACCCGGCTCACGACGCCACCAGGAGCGTAATTTTTAAGAACAATGTAATCTCATTCTTAATCTGTCAAAAACTTGTTTATATTTCCTATGTTTATGGACATTGAGTGTTGCTAAGATGTTATTGCGACTTGAATTTGAACGTTTTTAAGTACGAGAATTAGCTTACAGATCTTTTTTTTTGGGTAGAAAATCAGCAAATAACATCTCCCCGCTCTGGGTGGCGCGGAAGGGTGTGTCAGACTTTTACTATCTAAAACCCACCCATGTTCCTTCAGTTACCTATGCCTATACGGTAACTCTTTCGAACAATTCAGCGACCTTAGCAGGAAGCCTACAGATCTGCAGGGCATTTGTGTAGGCCAAAAAATACTCAAAACTGCATGAACAAGTCTTCGGCACTAAACTGACGAATCTGCTTATTAAATCATTTTTTAATGATTCATCAAACGATTATGACGAAGAAAACGATGTGATTTTTAAATGAATGAATGATGATTCCAGGTATGGACAGTTTAGTGATGATTCATAATCAAAGCAGAGAGAGCCGATTAAAATTGCCACGGCCCAACATAACTTTAAAGTTATAAGTATAAAAATATGCTCACATAAGCATTCTGATATATTTATCTCTCCACGATCTATATTAGCGTTGTTTCTCGGAACCTTGTGAGCGATACCTCGATACATATACAAGTATATATGTATAGGTATGGATATGTAACGAATTGGAGCCGGCGGCGAGTGCAGTTGAAAAGCGGCTTCCTACAGAACGGGCACCAGTTGCGAAGGCGGGTGGATTCTGGAAATGAAATGGAGGAGGCATTTATATTTTTCTAAGAAAGTTTTTCTCATCAATACGTTGCGGTTTGGTTGTTAAATGGTTGTAAATTCGTTTCTTTATGAGCTGACAAGCTTCTGGAATCGTCCCACGGGAGCGCATTACATAATCAGACTATAATGTTTCCATTGCCAGTACACAAGCCTCCTCTCGGTGAGAAGGAGTGGGCCGTAGACCACAGACCGCTGGTAGATATCAGATGTCTTCAAATGTTTCGTTCTAGGACATAGAGGTTTCTTCAAAATGTTTTTCTTCACCGTTTTAAGTTTGCGTTTCCTTCACCGGGAACGCATTATTGGGATAAAAGTATCCAACTTTGTGTAAATTATTTCATCATCGCTGCTCTCAAAACGGTGAAGCAAAACATCGTAAACCAAAAGTTCGGAGATATGTGACGTCTACCAAAACGCAATCGGCCCGCGTGCCCACTCCTTCTCACCGAGAGGAGGCCTGTGTCCCAGCAGTGGGAAGGTTATAGGCTGATTACAAAACCGTTCTCTAACGAAATATGATTCGTGTTCAGTCGTATTCAGCAGCCTTATCCAACAAGATGCTGTTTTTATTTGTATTTCAGACATTATCTTGATTCTTGATCCCATATTATTTTTCCAAGTATGCATCAACCATATACCACATCCAAAAACCCCTCATTCAGGTCCGAACATTGCCCACATATTACCGATCTGCTACGCGCGACGCGCCGCGCCGGGCCTCCCAATAATAGCATTACGCTAATTACGATAATGCCTTGCATGTGTGCGCTTTTATCCCTCGTGGTACCCCGAAGTACCTCGAGGTACCTCGGGGTACGAAGTCCACCTTCAGGCGAGTGGCTCTTAGAAAATGTTTGTCGGCGTTAAAGCGGTTTAGGAGTAATGAGTGTGTGAACGTATTTTTATGCGATTAGGGATCTGTACGCTGAAGGGTCTAATTTGGCTTGTTAAGATGCGGTCAGAAGCAAATTTTTAGACATTTGACAAGGTTGAAAACAGTGATGATTTTGATGTTAGTTGAATCAAATAACAAACACAATAAAGTAATTTTGCAGTAAGCCATTAAATTGAAGAAAAAAATGCATGGTTCACTAGATTTTGTATTATGGTTTCTTTACTTGTATGATTTTTTTATCTTGATCCCTTTATTCTTTTTATGAAATATGTTTGAATAAGTCTTTTTTTTTTTGAAAATTAAAGACAGTAGGTACAATAATTTTCCTTCTAGCTTGTGATATGTCTCAATACGCTAAAAAACTCAGCGTTTTGTGTTGTCCTTTTGACAGCGCCTTAAGAGGCCCTATTGCATCAGAACTTTGCTAATGCAACTTTCTTTTTAACTTGACATCAAAATTCAATCAGCTGCTACCAGGGCTGAAGCGTTCGTAAGAGGCGTTCGATAAGTACCCCAGGGAGGAAGGCAGGTCATTGCAGTCACGTACACAGCCCGTTCAAAGCCACACGTGGCTGTGTCGGCGAGGGTTGAAGAAACGATGTGTTTTATTTATCTCGGGATGTCCTTGGATTACCGTGTTATCCAGGAAACTGGGTTTTCGCGGTCAGATAAGCAGACGTTCCATGTCATCATCATTTCAGCCGCATGATGTCCATTTTTGGACATAGGCCTCCCCCAAGCTCCACTACTTCGACTGGTTCTGTGCTTTCCGCATCCAGTGGATTCCTGCGGCCTTCACAAGATCATCGGTCCATCTTGTGGGAGGCCTTTCTACTCAACGCTTCATGTAAAATACTGGTGCTAGCTGCATCTGGTTAGACTGGAAGCTGACAAAAACATAGTTGTGCAAAGCTAGGCGGATTGATTTTGCCTTTAAGGCAGCTCTATACATAGGAACCTGACTTCCTAGTCCTTAGATATGATGTGCCAAGGATGGTCACAAATGATTTTAATGTCCATGGAATTTTTTACCCGTTCTTCTCCATAGAAACCAATACGTGTACCTAACACGTTAGAATAGGAACCTAGCTATATCTTTCTGACTTTTCAACTTGTTCCGTCCCGTTTGACTTGATTAATCTGTGCGCGTAACGGAGCATACCGAACGGAGTGACATCTGTCACTTGTCAGTTTGATTTTGACACTCTTTGGTTTGATCTTGAAAAAGAATGGCGGTCGAATTTTGCTTAAGCGACCCGTGTTGTTGAATTAATCCCTTTGAACCGGTCGTTTTGTGGACAATTTGTCGTGACCCAATTGTTTTGTGTGTAACCAACCCCTTTTGACGGGTAATACGGGTTTAGTTTGGATATATCTTTTGTTTGAAATAGTTTGAGGTTATTAGTGACCATTGGGACCGCATGCCTTGGTAGCAGGGCGTATTGGAGCGGCCTGGTATCCTGAATACTGACAGCGTCACTACACAATACAATATACACTCATTTACATACATAAATCCAGGTAGGCTCCAGAACCAGGTTTCTACCATCAGGTGAGTCTTTTGAATATTGTATTGATCAGCTCCGCGCACGGCGGACAGTTCGCTATGCCACTCTTGCTCCAGAGCCCCACCATCATATCTGCCACTGCGCCAATTGAATCCTATGGCCGGGGCCCTGGACTGGCGTTGAACACAACTCCTTGACAATTCAAAACTGCCTGTTGACTTACTTGTAGTAAACACTTTGAATTTTTCGCTTTGTGTTTGACAAATTGTTTTATTTGTGTAAGTAGGCTTGTAGTTGTACACACGGCTACACATCAAGCTATACATTTCCAGTTTTAGCTGACCTTGCATTGTATAGGCTTTTCATACAGTGAGAAGTCAGCTTGTACTGGAAATGTCTAGCTTGATGTGTAGCCGTGTGTACAAACACTTGTACACGTTAATCATATTGTAAAAACTAGATGAGGTCGGCGTTTCCTATCTGACTACTCTGAAAAGAAAGGCCAAAACAAACTCAAAGGTCACAGTCTCTTTCAAAATCCAGATATAATCTTAGTCACATCATGTGAAGACCATTAAGATTGATATTTGAAATGGTCTTACAGGAAAGAACCGCACAGATTGAGTGGACCTGTCCAGCCAGTGCACTTTGACCTTAATTAACACGCTTTACTTTTATACGCCGCTAATCTACAAAAAGACAAACTATCTGAAAAGTATTTTTGTATTAAATCCTGCTCCTATAATCTTCGTACATCCGTTCTTCAGCCCGGGGTGTTACACAATAGAGCTACTAAAAGATTCGCAAAGAAAAAATGTCGACTTGTGGCTCATGTAATAGAGTTCACCTAATTTTGTTTGAATGAATACAAATATTTGAGTCCTTGTACTGTCGTATATACAGGGTGATTGGAAGATGGGTGCAAAGCTTTAAGGCGAAGATAGTACAGACAATTTAGAACCATTTAAGCCATGGTTGTCTTAGACGAAGCCTTACCAAATATTTTTAACCAAATTTTTAAGTTTTTTTTTCGGAAATTCTCAAAATTTAATGTAAACTGCATAATTTTGGCCAAATTGAATGATAAATGAATTCATTTTTTATTTATTTAATTAAAGTAATGTGTGAGCAATCAAACAAAACATGTTTTATGCTTCTGTGTCATTAGACATTTTTTTACAGACATTTAAAGCTCAGAAAAAATAAAAAAATTGTACAATACGTCTTTTAAACCTTATTAAAAAAAAACGGAGGGTGCTTTTTTTGTTCAAACCTTTTTGAAGACATGCTTGATAATCGTTCTTTCTTTTGAGGTATATTTATGCGGATATCTTACAAATTATTGAAATTAGGGCCTACATACCAATTTGAGAGAGAATTTTTTTATTTTAGGCAGACTAATTAAAACAACATTTGAATTAAAATTATTTATTTTTCATGTTCAAAATGACGGCCGTGATTCCTAATACAAGCACGGCCCCGTCTTCTAACTTCTGTAGTCGTTATTTTCAACATCATCTCCTGCTTCATTGTCTCAAACGCTGAATTTATTCTTTGTATCAATTCTTCTTTAGTGATTATTTCTATGTTGTTATACACCAGTTCCTTGGCCCGGCCCCATACGAAAAAGTCCAACGGGGTCAGATCTGGGGAGCGAGCGGGCCAAGGGATGGGTCCATCCCTGCCGATCCAGCTATCAGGAAAGCAATTGTTGAGGTGTTCCCTTACATTTAAAGTCCAATGCGCTGGACAGCCGTCTTGCTGAAAGATGACTGTTCGGTCTCTTTCGAAGATCGGGACACCTGATACCTCTACCAGCAGTGGTAAATCAATTTGCAGAAATTGCAAATAATTTTCGCCATTCAATGGATCAGGCAAAAAGTGGGGCCCAATCAATGTTCTGCCAATTATTCCAGCCCAGAGAATTTCATCTGAAATGACACCTGCTTCTTAAAATGTGGATTGTTGTCTGCGTCGGCCCATTCATGGATGTTGTGAAAGTTTGTAATACTTTCCCTTGAAAATTTACTTTCATCCGTCCACAAGATTGATTTCAGAAACCACGCATCTTCGATGTCTCTGTTGAGGAGGAAACGGCAGAACTGAATTCTTCTTTGAGGATCTTGCTCTACTAGACCTTGCACACTCCTGCCATGGAACGGATACTTATCATTTTGGTGCATTGTATGCCACACCTTCCATTGAGAAATGTTTAAATTTCAAGCTACTGCTCTAGTACTGGTAGTAGGATCCGCTTGAAATGCTGCTAAAATGTCTTCGTCGACGGCAGTTCCGTGTCTGCCCGGGTTGACTCCAGGTTCCACGCGGTGAAACCCATCTTGGGCAAGACGACGAAACGTGTTGTAAAACACTCGGACATTCGGTATCCTGCGATTCGGATAGCGCTCTTGATACATCCGTCGCGCCAAAGATCCATTGCCGTCTGCTCTACCGTACATAAATACGATATCCGCATATTCTTGATTGGAAAAAGTAGCCATAGTCATTTAACAATTAAGAAAAACGGCGTAGGAGCGCACTAAATGTCAACTCAACACGATTAAGTAAAAAATCAACACGTGCAGGAGCGCGAGGCTACGACTGGACACGGTGAAACAAAAAAGTTCAAAACTAACGCAAACAACACGTGCAGGAACGCAAAGGGCTACAACTGAACACGGTAAATTGTGAATCAACACGACAACGTCCACTCACAAGGGCAGTAGTTTGACTAATAAGTAAAAGATGTAACGGCTTCATCACAGACCGACTGACCCTGACTAAAGAAAAACGACTTTGTTGCCTCAGTAACTAAGACCATTTTGCTGTAAAAACCAACTCTTATCGCTTTTTGCTATTCATTGGGCGTTCTACCTGGAAATGCCGTCGCACCGCGCTCGGTGGCCATTGTTTAGCATTGTTTAGAGAATCCCCTCAATGGGTTCCCCTCAATTGGTTCCTGCATGTGCCAAAAATTCTTAGAATTGAACAATGTTATCATTTCGAGCACATAAAGTATTCTTTTAAGCAAAAATTTTGTGTTTTGTTAGACTGCCTAAAATTTAAAATTTCTCCCTCGAATTGGTTTGTAGGTCCTAATTTCAATAATTTGTAAGATATCCGCATAAATGATACCTCAAAAGAAAGAGCGATTATCAAGCATGTCTTCAAAAAGGTTTGAACAAAAAAGCATCCTCGGTTTTTTAAAAAAATAAGTTTTAAAAGACGTATTGTACAATTTTTTTATTTTTTCTGAGCTTTAAATATCTGTAAAAAAAATGTCTAATGACACAGAAGCCTAAAACATATTTTGCTTGGTTGCTTACACATTACTTTAATTAAATAAATAAAAAAATAATTCATTTATCATTCAATTTGGCCATAATTATGCAGTTTACATTAAATTTTGAGAATTTCCGAAAAAAAACTTAAAAATTTGGTTAAAAATATTTGGTAAGACTTCGTCTAACACAACCATGGCTTAAATGGTTCTAAATTGTCTATACTATCTTCACCTTAAAGCTTTGCACCCATCTTCCAATCACCCTGTATATTACATTTTAAATTAGTAACATATCTTCACGCGTTGTTTCGCCGAAGGGTTGGACAGGTGTGTACCTATTTATAGTACAGATAAGATAAGATAATAAATGAATTTGTTAGAATATTGTTGTTGTTTGTTTGTTGTTGTTGTACAAAGTTGTTGTTTGTTGTTTACTGTTGTTGTTGTTGTTATTGTTGTTTGTTGTGTTGTTTATATTGTTTTGTTACACCATTACATTCAGGTTAATCTATATGCAGGATTAAATTGAATTAGCCGGCAATTCTTTACCCATGTGTACGGTATCGATAGAGAAAACGGAAAGCTTCAGCTTTCCTCTTAGTTTAAAAAATGTACAGCTGAGCTTAAGTATAGCATAATCAGCCTATTTTGTTCCCACTGCTGGGACACTGGCCTTTTCTCGATGAGAGAAAGTGGTAATCTACTACGCGGGCCCAGTGCAGGTTGGTAGATGTCACATGACTTAGATTTTTTGGCTCTAGGACATTTCGGTTTCGTCGCAATGTTTAGAGAGTAGTAAAGGAAAACATCGTGAGGAAATCGACATGTCTTTCAAGGGTTCCCTCTATCTGGCAGAAACTTGATGCTCCAAATTTTATTTGGCATAACACACTTGGCATAATCTTCTTTAAACGAATATTTGTAATGCATATTTTTTTTTTGTATAATCATTGTTTAGCCGAATTTTCATATGTCCGACTTTACACTGGCTGACTTTTAAGATGGGAAAATTTTATTTAGCATAATTAACTTTGGCAGACTTAAAATTCCGCATAATTTTGTTTGGCATAACATTTAATTAGAGCGACGATTTGATACAATTTCACTTGGCAAAAATTATTCTAAATGAAATTCTGCCATCCTCTCAGAAGAGGAGATGGCAGAATTTCATTTAGAATAATTTTGTTAGGCATATTGTCAATTCTATAAAATTGCATTTTAACCATAAATTAAAATAGTGTATCTAAAAGTCAATACATTTTGTGCTACAAAAGATATTGACAGAAACAAATCGCTGCAGGACTGACTCCACGTAGTCTCGTCTGCCATATCCTAGGGATAGGGCAGACAAGACTACGAAACTACGACTACAAAATTCTGCCAAATAGAGGGGACCCTGATAATTCATCATCATTCTCCAGCCCTTATCCCAATATATTTGTGGTCAGCGCAACATGTCTTTTTCTTCCACACTTCTCTATTAGTCGTTATCTCAGTAGTCACTCCCTTTCTCTCCATATCATAAACACCATTCTTGCAATATGAAAATGTTGCCGTATTCATTAATCACGCCAAATATGTGAAACAGTTGTATCGATTTTATGAATCATTTATATAATCTTCCCACGCTGAATGCTTGACCTACATAACCTCAACCATTCTTTTATGTACGGAGAAATAAATTCGCCATACATTTTATAGGCAATTTTGCCGTCGGCAGTACATATTTTATGCGTATTATGGGACGTAGGATGGCGCATAATAAGATGTTCTATGGTACACCTGCGCTTTGATATTTATTAATTTAAAGTTTGAAAAGGTTAATGTCGTTATGTGTTCGCTGCCAGGCCAGGCCTCAACCATAGGATTTCTAATTATTAATATGTGGAAGCGTGATAATCGTGGGCCCTGGGTCAAGAGTGGCGAGCGAACTGTCCGCCGTGCGCGGAGCCAAACTACAATATGCAAAAGACTCACCTCATGGTAGACGAACACCTGATCTGGTGCCTACCTGGATTTATGTATGTAAGTGAGTGTATATTGTATTGTGTTGTGACGTTATGAGTATCTCCAGGTTACAATCCGCTGCAATACGCCCTGCCACCAGGACATGCGGTCTTCAACACTATCACATTATCCTCAAAGTTTTCAACAAAGATATATCCAAACTCAACCCGTACCATTACATCAACTTGGGGTTATTTACAATCAAAGCAATTGGATCACGACTAATTGTCACAAACGGATCGATTTAAAGGGATTAATTTACAAGTGGTTGCGAAACTCAACACGGCGACGATTCCCTTGTTCAAGCACAAAAAACCAAGAGAAGTGTCAAGTCAAAGTCAAAACTGACACGTCAGATGTCACTCCGTTCGGGCGCGTTCCGTTAGGCGCATAGAGTAAACAAATCGAATGGGACTAAACATTATGGTTATTTTCTTTATTTGAATATTGGTACATCTTCATTCTTTTTAAGGGCTTGTGGCTAAGTAGATAATAACAGCCGTACGGGTTGATCGTTCAGGGTAAGCTACGCTTGCTGCAGTTGGTTCGTGGATGGGTGGCCATCTTTACATACCAAGACCCTTCCGTGCCTCGGAAAGCACGTTGAGCCGTTGGTCCCGGCTGTCTTTCGTAGATCTTAGACGGTCGTTACGAGGCGTCAGAAGCCTGAAAGTCTAACAACCAGTCTTACCAAGGGGTATCGTATTACCAATTAACTGGGTTGTGGCGGTCAGATAAGCAGTGGCTCCATGTAAAATACTGGTACTGAGCTGCGTCCGGATGACTGGAAGCCGACCCCAACATAGTTAAGAACAGACTAAGCAGATTGATGACATAAATTCATTTTCAAATACTTGTGGTCCATTGGCATCAGGAGCAGGGTGCACGCTGCAAGCTGCACTGGTGGTCAGGTCTCTAGAGAGAGGAACCTCCTCGCTATGCGTGCCGTGTACAGGAGTACTGCTTTCTGAATCAAGCCCTTGTCACAACGCGTGCAATTAAAGTCTCCTGAGATGCTGTACCGTGTGGTGCCGGACGTAAAGAATAACACCACCCCAATTCTTCCCGTGGGTGTCGTAAAAGGCGACTAACGGACTCACTAGAGAATGGGCAGCAGCGTTCTCTATGCATTTTACCACCATACTGCGATCGCCAACCCGCCTGCCAAGCGTGGCGATTATGGCAAAGCCCCCAAATTGGGGGAGGCCTAAGTCCAGGAGTGGACGTCTTACGGCTGAAACGACGACGACGAACGACGAGATGCTGTTGGAGGCTCTCCATCATCATAAGCTTATATTGTTCCCACTGCTGGGACATAGGCCTCCTTTCGGTGAGAGGGAGTGGGCCGTAATCCACCACGCGGGTTCAGTGCGGGTTGGTAGATGTCACATGTCTTCGAATTTTTGGTTCTAGGACATGCCGCGGTTTCCTCACGATGTTTTCCTTCACCGTTTTGAGAGCAGTGGAGATGAAATTACCTAATAGTGGAGGCTCTCCACTATTAGGTAATTATCCGTAATGATTACAGGTCCATCGGACCGTATTTCGGCGATGGCGGCCAATCTCAACGGAGACTAGCCATCGGCTCGAGAGAAATTATGGGGCTCAAGTGTGTGCGCAGACACAGGAGCACTCACTCTTCCTTCACTCTCATAGTCCGATGGGATGGTAATCCGACACGACCGGAGAGGCGTGTCAGGCGCGGAACCAACGGCTGAACGTGCTTTACGAGACACGGGTGTATCACACCTCCAAGTTCAAAATTCCGGGATGTTACTAAGAAAATCGTTATGGAATTTCCGATACAATGAAATGAATGAATGAATGGTGAATGATGATTTTAGACTCCACCTCCCACATGTCGGCAAAGCGGTGTGCTATGTCAAGATAATAGCTTTCTTTTATTTTCTCAGTTTTCACGAGATTCTCCTCTCATACACCACACCACACCACACTCCATCCCATCCCATACCCCACACACATAGTCACACACTCATATAGCAAATCAGGTTATTATGGGTTTATTGTTAGAAACACACACTTAAATAAAGGTTTATTTTGTATACGTAGTAACTAGTAGAACACTGACTCCTAGGTCACAGGGTTTCCCTAGTTTAGGAGGCAGGGTTTTCCACTATTTGTGCAGCCTTTTCCCGAAAACAATTTAACCTACCTATGTGAATGGTTATTGTTTACAAAGGTTTTTCATGTTTTTGCGTTAATAAACTTATTTTATTTTATTTATTTATTTTATGTTATGGTTTATTATTAAAGGTTTTCTTTTCAAACTTACCTACAGTTAATTAACTAACTTTCCAACTAACTGGCTAAGTCCTTGACATTCAGAAGTACCATTAAACGTTGTAATTATAACTAATGCTTTTACTTTGTTTTTGTTAGGTTTTGAAGTTATACATTATTCAGTATCTATCTATCTAGACCTGCAATATTTAAGGCTTATGCGAACAAAATGTGAACAACGGATTTCCTCCTAAACGGCTCGATCAATTTTCAACCGACGAAAAAAAACGGAGGAGGTTATCAATTCGACGCGTATATTTTTTTTTTATGTATGACCACGTATAACTTTTTACATAGTAGTCCGATTGGAATAATTCTTTTTTTATTGGAAAGGGTATACTTCCAAGGTGGTCTCATATAAATTTGGAAAACAAAATCGAACCCTAAGGGTCGGAAAACAGGGGATGATTGATTGTTCACTCACTGATTGTAATGTATAACCACGCATAACTTTGTACAGAGTAGTCCGATTTTGATTATTCTTTTTTTATTGGATAGGGTATACATTAAAGCCACAAAAAATTATAAAATAAAAAACTTTGAGTGAGTCAGCACTTTGAGTGAAAAGATCACTCAAAGTGCCGACTCACTCAAAGTGTTCATTGATTTTTCAGCGCCGACTCTAAATTTCAATTTTTATTATTTTTTGCTTTTCAGTTTTTTCGGCGGTTTAATTTTTTGTTAAAAAGTTTTTTATAATGATTATAATTATTCTTGTGCTTGTTTGATTGTGATTCAGAATGGTTTTTATTTAAAACTGGACCCGATAGGTAGCACTGTTCGGGCAAGACAACCTCTGTTAGTTCCACTACGTTATAATATAATATGAATTATCTTTACATTATGCAACATCCGAACATGTAAATACTTCCTTCCATGCGTACTTGTCTTAGATTGAATTATCAATCAACTCTCGGCCTGTCCGATACCGGACACACTCCATCAATGCTGGCTACATCATCTATCATTCACATATAACTTCTATTTACATAGATATAAAGCTGCGAATGTTTTGTTTTTAGTCTTTTTGTGCATAATGTCGTAGATAAGTTGCTTTACTGAAGACCCTGCGTTTACATCAATGTTTCAAACAAGTTTTCCACATTGTCTTTATTTACCGTTAATTTCTAAACCAGTTGGAAAATTAGTTGTATTCTTGTCATTGCCATTTTTAGGATTCCGTTGCCAAATGACAAAAAACGGAACTCTAATAGATTCGTCATGTCTGTCTGTCTGTCCGTCCGTATGTCACAGCCACTTTTTTCCGTAACTACAAGAGCTATGTTGTTGAAACTTGGTAAGTAGATGTATTTTGTGAACCGCATTAACCAGTCAATTACCGTAATTACAGACACAATTAAAAACCGATTGTGTCTATACCAAATGTGGTATCTCAGGGACTTAGAGGTTAAGATTTTCGCACAAAAATAGAAAAAAAAAACAATAAATTTTGGGGTTCCCCATTCTCAGAACTGAAACTCAAAAAAAAATTTTTCATCAAACCCACACCTGTGGGGTATCTATAGATAGGTCTTCAAAAATGGTATTGAGGTTTCTAATATCATTTTTTTCTAAACTGAAACCCCCCCCGTAACTTTTAAAATAAGAGAATGATAAAATTAAAAATAAAATATGTACTACATTACCAAGTAAACTTCCACCGAAAATTGGTTTGAACGAGATCTAGTAAGTAGTTTTTTTTTTAATACGTCATAAATCGTTAACCGCAATTTACCAATTTGGCTGCCTCGTTGGTCTAGTGGTAGCAAGCGCTACTGCTGAGCATGAGGTCCTGGGTTCGATTCCCAGGTCGGGCAAAGCTTATGGGGTTTTTCCATCTGGAATTTCTCAGTAGCAGCCCGGAGTCTGGATTTGTGCCCGGTGGATGGCAATAGGCTCGCCCCCTATTACATGGGTCTTAAACATAACAGGCGAAATGTGGGTGTACTGTAAGTACACCTCTGCCCAACCCTTCGGGGAAACAAGGCGTGATGATGTTATGTTATCTACAGGTTTGTACGGAACCCTCGGTGCGCGAGTCAGACTCGCACTTGGCCGGTATTTTTTAAAGGTGGATACAATTAATAAGTGTGTGAATTCCGAGTGGAGGGGGACGTAACGAATAGCACCATTTCATTTCCTACGGTAGGTGTCGTAAGGCGCCTAAGGGACTTACTCGAAAATGGGCAGCAGCGTTATCTATGCATTTTACCACCATACTGTGGCCACCAACCCGCCTGCCAAGCGCGGCGATTTTGGCTAATCACCCCAAATTGGGGGTGGCCTGTTTTCAATAGTGGACGTTTTTCGGCTGAGACGATGATGATAAATTACTAACTATAGATATATTATGTCTGAAAAAACATTAATAAACGTGTGATGTAATATGTTGTATAAGATTGTCGTCTACAAGTATCACGAAGTATCCTTTTTTTTTTCATCAAATGATGTCTCCCGCTCTAGGGTGGAGCGGAAGGGCTTGAGCGGAACATGGGTGGATTTTAATCAGTAAAAGTCTGCTTTTACTCATTAAAATCCACCCATGTTCCTTCAGTTGCCTATATGCCAGGGCCACGGTAACTCTTTCGAACAAATCTCGCGACCCTGGCAGAAGAAGTATCCTTGTGTCGGAATATATAATAATTTTAGGCTAAGTTAAAAGTTTCAGACTTACGAGGATGTACACGAAATTTTGTCAGTTCGCTCATTAAGAAGAAACGATAAGTAATAAGTAAGGACCAAACCCGGGTCGATGGCGCGTAGTGTTCCACGCGCGCCTGAAAGAGATGTCAGCAAATTTTAAGGGGTCCGCTAGGGCCAAAGCCTGCCAGGGTCGCGGATGTGTTAGAAAGATTTACCGTGGCCCTGGCATAGGCAACTGAAGGAACACGGTGAGATCTGGTCAGTAAAAGTCTGACATGCCCTCCGGCTCCGCATAGAGCGGGAGAAGTCATTTGATGATTTTCCACCCAAAAAAGGCTTTAGAAAACTTATTCCAAACTTCCCACTACTTTCCATACATTTGTCTACTTTTCTTTTCCACTATCAAATAGCGTTACACAGTGAAACAACTCCAAAAGTTAAAGGCGACACGGTAGCGATAACTATTTTACCAAACATTCGTGCAGACTGCAGTAGTCAACCAAACGTTTATCTTCTAAAATTAGTTTCCTACTCAGATTAGTCTCGGAACTATGGGCTGTACACCATTTAACTCATGGTTTTACACAATGGCTACACAGGACCACAGTATAGATAGATACAGAAGGCGACCTCCATTTAATAAGCGAAATCAGACGCACGCGCACACACATATAAATGCAGATGTTCAGAACCAGAAATCGTATGCGCTTCAGTAATATTCGTTTTGCCAAATAAGCACAAACGTCTAAGCGTGGAGCTAGCCCCACTAGAGGCAGAGCTTCTAACTTTTTAGTACCTATACGATTTCCAGTTCGGGCAAAGTGTTATTTTCCCATCTGGAATTTCTCAGTAGCAGCCCGGACTTGAATTTATGCCCGTTTGATGGGAATACGCCTATTACATGGGACTTAAAACATAGCTGGCGAAATGTGGATATAGGTACTATAGGTTCAAATTGATTTTTTGTTTGTGGGAAATCATCAAATGACGTGTCCAGCTCTGGGCGGAGCGGGAGGGCGTGTCAGACTTTTACTGTCTAATGCGTGATTTTATGTAAATGATTATCGCGAGCGCGCTTGCAGTCGCTGTATGTGTGCGTTGCTCGCTCGTTGTACGGAGCTGACCTTCTGTCCCTATTTATCTATTTGGTGGTTAAACACAATGACAACAGCAGTGTCCGCGGGTCAAGACGGAATGCCTAATTAATTGTTAGCAGGAACTAAACAATGGAAGTCAAAGAAACGAGGCAGTAGGGTTGGCGATATTTTAACTAATGGCTTGACCAAACTATTTAGAGGATTTGAATTTTAAATTTGATTTAAATTAGTCTTCGAATTAAATAGTTCCAAGGTTGATGAGCAACGCGTGATGTCTAGAAATAATTCAAATGAATATTGAATAGTTGTCGAAATAAGTGTCAATGTTTTACAACTACTTGGTCTAAGAGATTTGACAATAATAGATTTATATAGATTTTTAGCATCTAAACTGATGTATCCATTCTTTTTAATTTGATAAGAAACTAATTTAACTTTGAATGATCTATTGGTAATTAAAATCATCTATAAGTATATGTACGTACTGATAATAAAGCTGAAAAGTTTTTTTGGTACAACGCGTTTCTTTCTACAACTCCCGATCGGATATGACAAAATCGCTTTAAAGTTGATAGCCCAAGTCTTGAGAAAACTTATAGACTATTTGACATCATGCTACGAACTCTATGAGCAGAGTAAAAAGAAAAAAAACCGGCCAAGTGCGAGTCGGACTCGCGCACCGAGGGTTCCGTACAAACCTGTAGGTATCCTCGGTTTATGTATAAGGTTTATGCTTATGAAATTAAATGTTTTTTTTTTTATATATTTGAGTTGATTGAATGAAAGGTAAATTGCGGTTTACGATTTATGACGTATTAAAAAAAACTACTTACTGGATCTCGTTCAAACCAATTTTCGGTGGAAGTTTACATGGTTATGTACATCATATATTTTTTTGAGTTTTATCATTCTCTTATTTTAGAAGTTACGGGGGGGAGAACATTCATTTTACCACTTTGGAAGCGTCTCTCGCGCAAACTATTCAGTTTAGAAAAAAATGATACTAGAAACCTCAATACCATTTTTGAAGACCTATTCATAGATACTCCACACGTATGGATTTGATGAAAAAAAAATTTTCGAGTTTCAGTTCTAAGTATGGGGAACCCCAAAATTTGTTATTTTTTTTCAACTTTAGTGTAAATACTTGATGCGGTTCACAGAATACATCTACTTACCAAGTTTCAACCGCGTAGCTCTTATAGTTTCGGAGAAAAGTGGCTTTGACATACGGACGGACAGACAGACAGACAGACAGACAGACAGACAGACAGACGGACAGACAGACATGACGAATCTATAAGGGTTCCGTTTTTTGCCATTTGGCAACGGAACCCTAAAAAGTCACAAACAAATCTAAGAGAAAACTAAATATTAACGCGGGTGGGCAATGCGATGTGACGTAGTGAGTCGGGGTGACAAAAAAATTCAATTGGTTGAAGAAGCGAACCGAACCTAGTAGGTGATGACCAGCATATTTTTATGTCAAACTTATCCTAAGTCTTTTGCACAAGTACCAAAAAATGACACAAGCTTACAAAAGAATTTGTATACAAATAAACAAATCTTTTCTACACCTTAAGACAACCAGTACTTAGCCCATGTTCCAAGCCCAAGGAGGGAGTACTAGTAATAACTTTTAGTTTAATAGTTGCAATAACACATAAACACACCGTGCCTGTCCCATAACGTGCACTCTACCACCATAGCACCACCATAAGGATTTAATACACTATGGTTATGCACCATCCTCGGTTAAGTGTAAAACTGCAATTAAAATTTTAAATTGTATTTTAATTATTTTTGCGTGCTATAGTTGGCTGTCAAAGTGATATTCAAGTTATGAAATGTGTGCCCTTGTAGTTATTAAAGTTAAATGTCTTTTAAGGTGCTGAAATATGAGTCAAATCTGTAAAGTCCAAAACAAGTAAATTTATTGACGTCATGTTATTGTGTTTATGTGAAGTTTAGGTATCGACCTTTACATCTATTCTGAAATAGTAAGAAAAAAAAATAGCAAGTCATATAAAAAAATCATTAAACTTGGCAAATTCGTTGAAGTTTTGTTGTTTTAAGCACTTTTTTTTAACTTTCATTATAAAATAAACTGTTAAGCGCTTTATGCACCAACACAAATTAATGCTAATTAAAAAGCCTATTTACTGTAGTATTTGAGAGACTAAAACATATTTTGGTGCATAAAGAGCTTAACAGTTTATTTTGTAATCAACGTTAAAAAAGTGCTTAAAATAACAAAACTTCAACGAATTCGGCAGGTTTGATGATTTTTATTATATGACTTGCTTTTTTTTTCTTACTATTTTAGAATAGATGTAAAGGTCGATACCTAAACTTCACAGAAACACAGTAACATGACGTCAATAAATACTTTGAATTTTCATGACTACGATAGGCGAAAAATGTTCTAAACTTTACCCACCTTTCGAACATCGGTCCCCTATAGTACTGCCAGTTTCCTCACGATGTTTTCTTTCATTGTTTTGAGAGCAGTGGTGATGAAATAATTTACACAAAGTAAAGCGCCTATTTGGGTTCAAACCCACTTCCTAGGTACAACTCGTAAGGCGTAGCTGTTACCACTAGGCCACGACTGCCCCCATGCCCCTAGCCAATAGACAAACTTCCCGTGAAACGGTCGAAAAAAAAGAGCAAATTCTTATTTAATCATTCTTTATTTGTTTTTTAAAACTGTCAGCCCTATCATTAATTCACGAAGGGTGTATTGTAATGGGGATTCTAACAAAACTGAGGGTATTAAGGAAATATTTTGACAAATATTTTCGACTGCCTGATGGAAGAATGTCGAAAGCTCTCGTTCTGATTAGAATGGAAAAGGTTTTTGCTAACTAATTCGGGTTGATGCGTTCTGCATGATAATTCCGTTGATGAGATTCGATTTGTAAAATAAAATTCTTTTGTTTCTGTGTTGGCTTGGGATGGGACATATTTCTGGAAAAGTTTTCGTTTGCGGCAACTTATTTTAAGTGCATGATTTTACTTTATACATAATTAATCATTTTGTTGTTGGTCAGAGCACAAAAATAGGTAATTTGTCATCCATGATATCTTTGATTTAATTTAGAAATACTGTATTATTTTAATACCGATTTATAAATATCCACTGTGGCAACACTTTCAAAGTACAGACGCCAACACATCAAGCTACTACAATCTGTCAGATTTCTTTGATAGATTTTCGACTTTATTTCTAGAGCATTAGGTTCAAGGTTCATTGGGAAAAATTGACAGTTTCGGGTAGCTTGACCTGGTGGCGTCTGTACAAAGGAGGCGGGTAAAGTTTAGAATATTTTTCGCCTATCATAGTCATGAAAATTCAAAATATTTATTGGTGTCATGTTATTGTGTTTATGTGAAGTTTAGGTATCAACCTTTCCATCTATTCTAAAATAGTAAGAAAAGAAAATAGCAAGTCATATAAAAAAAACATCAAACTTGGCAAATTCGTTGAAGTTTTTTTAAACTTTTATTACAAAATAAACTGTTGAGCGCTTTATGCACCAAAATGTTTTTTAGTCCCTCAAATACTACAGTAAATAGGCTTTTTAACTAGCATTAATTTGTTTTGGTGCATAAAGCGCTTAACAGTTTATTTTATAATGAAAGTCACAACATCAACTTTAACCTCTAAGTCCCTGAGGAACCACATTTGGTATCAGACACAATGGTTTTAATTGTGTCTGTAATTACGGTAATTGACTGGTTAAGTCGTTCGTGGGTCGAGTTCCAACCAACCATCTACAGACCTGGGGGGCGATTCTACTAATTTGCAAAGTTACACGTTCAATTGTGTTTTCACAACGGTTAGATTTCGATCGCAGGTCGATGATGTCCTATAAAGTCATTCTACTATTTGATAAGCACAAGGGAAACTAAACTTACGCCAAACCGCAACTGACTCGTTACGAGAACACACGAGTGGGCTTCCTGTGTTACCAACATGCCAAATAGTATGTTTTATTATTACCACAAAGAAAAAAGTTGAATCTAAAAATGTCACTAAACACGAATAAGTGGCAATAAAGGATTTTCTAACATAAAAAGATATCTTGACCATAATTATAGTTTTGTACTGATATTTTTTTGTTACAATAATACAACATTTTAACTTATTAAATAACAAAAATTCAGAAGAACGTTTCGTTCTACGTCCCTAACTAGCTAAAGCTACGAAATCAAACCCTTCGGTTATGTTAAAGACTCGAAGAGTATTTCTGTTAATCGTATTTTACTTAAAAATTCATTTATTGAAGCGTTTTTAACGATGTTATGATTTTCTTTAGTATATATGTACCTATTTACAGGTCGAGGTAGTAACCTAATCTGTTTTGATTTAAAAAAAAATAATAATGACGGTCCAGAGGGGTAATTGCGGAACTTTTTATCGGTAGGAATTGGTTTAATATTCATAGTTAAACAACATTCATTGCGTTATTTACGTTGCTGAGCCACAATTTATTCGAACAAATTACGCAACGGTTTAGAAATAATCTTCAATCCCATTCAGATTCTGATAAATTGTGCGTTTCGCAATTAGGGTGCAGGTGCTTAATCCCGTTTTTAAGTTCGCTTACTCTCGCATAAAGTGGTTAAAAATCTTCGTGAAACGGATTGAAGTTTTTGGTGGCTTATCAGTTTGGCTAGTGATGTTACTACTACTAGTTATAAATCGTCAGGCACTGATTTTCTCAATTTATTTCAAGTTGAATCTAAAGTAGGTACCTCCCTTTAGGGAAGTTTCTAGCAGCTTTGTTAGTTAAAAACGAGACATTAAATAATAACTTAAAAGAAAATAATCATAGCAAAATTCAAAATACGGCATCCAATCAATATTAGGGCTACAATCGACTCTTGCTGTTTGGGGAGACTTACACGTTATCAACTGACTAATACTTACAGAACAATGTAATGCATAATCACTCTTATTTAAAACATCCGTGATTCAGTACATCACATTACTTTGACAGTTTTTTACACGATATTATTAATATTGAATTATGAACTGGTGTAGTTGTTGAAGACTCCGTGATACTTATCTAAACACGACTATAGCTTGGCAAAAAAGAGTCTGTCGTGGTAACCATTGGAACTAAAATATTTTTTTGGTGGCAGCACTGCTTTGTTTATCATCAACAAGTAGCTAATCTGTCATTGCGTTATGTTCATAATTGTATTTTACTTATTTCTAATTAACTATCAATTATTAATGCTTTTGAACATATAAAAAAATGAATAAAACAATAAGGAGTAGTGGTGTGAGCTGTGATATACTAAGTTTTCGTAAGAAAGGCGGAATCTGAAGCGGAACAAATTTTGTCTCCGATTAACAATGTTTACGAAAGAACTGCCGACACGACAGGTATTTATCCAAGAAATTTATCTTTTATTCAATACCAGTCATTGTTTTTCCATTCTCATACTAAGTTTTATCAGTATTATAAGTTTCAAGCGATTTTATTATTTTATTTACTAATAGATTATTGAGGTTATATTTTCTAGTTTGACAAATCGCGTGTACGTTAACTCTTGATGTTTGATACTTGAAATTGAAAAATGTACCTACATGGAATTAATATGATTGTCTTTATGTTTTTTTCAAGGTAAATCTCACAGTACAATTAGAGAAATTGTTAATGAAGGTGAAAAAAATTAAGGATTTTTTCTACACCTGGAAGAACACCAAAACAGTTGGCGGAAGAAAGAATTAGACGATTTTGATCTGTGTGCAATTAGACAAAAAGTTCAAAACTATTAAGAAACAGGCAAGTATTTTTTTTTTGTTCATGCCATTATCGCATACCACAGTAAAAAAAGTATAATTTATATTTATTATTTTTCAGGTGCCTATTCTACGTAATATATTACCTATAGTTTGAGGAGATGGGTTGTAATGGGAGCCGTAAATGTGTAAGAAAGATTTTTACACTATTTAGATTTCATAAATAAGAAATGTAAAACTGACACATCAGTGTTAATGGAAAAAATCTATCATAGCACCGAAAAGGAATACAAGAATGATGTTATGTCACGTTTTTCTTTTTAAATAAAATCTAACATTTTAGCGTGTTATTTCATTTTCATTGTCATGTGAATAGTGATAATGTTATGTACCCCACATAGACATACCTGACGCCTTCATTAGTCAACTGTTCAAGTTTATTCCATATTACCCGTACCTTTCGAATGCGACATGTTATAGGTACTCTCTGACTTCCGATTAGTTTCCGACAGTAAGCAGCTGTAAGTCACCTTGTCGACTATAAATTGTCAGCATTAACAGAATTCATTCAGCATCATTCATGTCCAATTTGATACAGGCATACCAACCATCGAATGGTTGTGAGTACCCTAGGTGGTGACCGCAAATGCGATTGCTGAACGTTATGTCTTGTGTATTGGGTTCAATCGGCAATCCCTGAGTGTAATTTAATTAATTTTTAAACTAAATAAGTTTTCACTATGTTATTATGATGGCAAAATCGCTCTTAGATAAAAGGTTATTCCAGCGAAATAATGCGCAATCTACTAAATACAATGAAAGTAAAAGACTGTGTGCCTATCAAGTCTTGAAATCTTGATTGATGAGAATTTCCGGGATCTCATGTTTGTGGATTAAAACAATAAGTATCTTATCACTTTTAGTCCTAGTATACAAGGTGGCCATACCTGCTAAGCAGGCGCCCTCATTTTTTCCAGACTTTTTTGCCAAGCTATACATCAAGTGACAACGCGTGAGAAAATAAATAAATAAAATGATCACGAGCCTTTAGTTACTCGAGTAACGAGTTAAACAAAATCGAATCGCATCACTACCTGACATAGCTTATTGAGAAGTGTCAACTGTCAACTGACAGCAACACTATTTACTTTAGTTCAAGTTCAGAGTTTTAATTGATTTATAATAATACTCTTATTCCTCTTAACATACATATTATATAAGCAGCTTATTATGTTCCCCCTGCTGCGATACAGGCCTCCTCTCTGTGACTCTGTGAGAGGGAGTAGTTAATCCGTTTCTTTCTAATTGCACGAAATTGATATTTGTTTTCATGTGTGTACTTGTAGAATTATAATGAAAATAGAATCTTCAAGATGGTACAGCATTTAATGCAAAATAATGTGCTGTTAACTGTTCAGTAAGATTTCAACACAATGTGTGAAGATGTTGCCCGAGACTGTTCCAGATTTGAAATAACTTATGAATGTTTCCCTGTCTTCAGTAAAACCATTTAGATGCAGTTTGAGGAAAGTGTGTATTGATGATGCAAGAAGAATTTAAACTGTTTATTCAATATGGAAATCTGGATACAGGAATATTTACATTCCATGGCAATCTGCAAAACAAAAACATACTACCTATACCTGTTGACTCAGTGGGGAAAAAACATTATTTTGCAGTAGGTACCAGCACACCGATGAGAAAAATAATAATATTAGTTTGCCACTTCTAACATAAATATATATTTTTTCAGAAACATTACTTAGGTACACCCAAAAATCAATTTCTGACTTAAGAGTTGATTGTGGTCGGTCAATTTTTTGGTAGGCAGACATTCTGTTGACTGTTGTGCACTTATAATGTTGAGCATGCAGTATTAATATATTATGTATTTCTATCTGGCACACGGTATCAACATGAGTGGTGAAACGACCCTACTATTTTAGATGAAATACTAAGTATCTACTTCTCAAGTGGTCTGACGTTAAAATTGATATACTTATAGTAATAAAAATGCTTTATTCCATTATTTGTTTTTTGATTTCATGAACCATTCCAATACTCAATACTTTATTGCATTTCACAATGTATATGCTTAGGTGGTAAACATTGGATTTAGTTACAATTGTGGGACCCTGTCGGGCACATCAAAAGAAATATAGTAGTAGGAGTAGGACTTATAATCTAACTTATTCTAAAATCAAATTAAATAAAAAACATGCTTAGGGGCATTCTAACTGCATTTCAGGGATTTATCACTTAAATGTTTGCTAATGTTGGTGCATCTGTACTGTTTCCCCACATTATTATGCCGTAACTAAGCCATGCATAGACATAGGCGTAATATGCTACAAGGACAGTCTGTAAATTTGTGTTTTTTTAACTACCAAATATTCCATTATATCTATACTATAATATTATAAAGCTGTAGAGTTGGTTTATTTGGTTAAACGCAGTAATCTCAGGAACGACTGATCCGAATCGAACAATTCTTTTTGTATTGGGTAGCCTATTTATTGAGGAAGGCTATAGGCTATATAACATTACGCTACAATCAAAAGGAGCGGAGCAGCAACAAAAAATGGACGAAAACTGACAGGCAATGCGGTGTGACGGGAAGGTTCAGAGGAGCAAAATTAAACACTGATGAAGTTGTGGACAGTAGCTAGTTTATTACTAAAACTCAAGAAATTAAAAGTTTTGACACTGCATATACATTGCGGCTGGTCTATCAGTGTTTGGTACATAAAAAGCCGGTGCAAGTTGCGGTCCAAGATTGAGTCAATATAGTTTCACGTAGTAACACACTGTAACTATGTTACCTTTTCCGTCATCAATACCGTAAAAACGAAGATTGAAGGGCATGTGTGGTCACTGATCTCGTCAATCAAAGCTCATAAGAGGTCTCTGGAGAATTGGTATGTCGTAACGCACTGACGATCCGTAAGGGCCAAAGCATTACTGCATACTCTTGACGCAAAATTTCTTCCTCTTACCTTTCCAACGTCACCCACATGGGCAAGTTCAACGAAATCTGTATAAACATTATATTTTTAGGAAATAAAACTAAAGCAGTCCTAGATCGATGCGATACAAGTTGCATTTTACTGACTTATGTTCAACCGCAAATTTTGACAGATGAAATGCCGAAATTCAGCTTTGATTCGATTATAGCGAGTGTCAAAATAATAGCAGAATGTGACTAAACGTCACGGTCATGTACGACTTTGTTAGCAGAATAGATTTTTACATTGTTTCGATCGATCGTTGGCGTCCACTAAAACGTAGCCGCAGTTGGATCGTTGTTCATTAGCAGAATGAGAAAACCCTTAAAAGTCGTGATCCAGTCGCGGTGCTATTGCGATTTTTGCACAAATTTGTTAGTAGAATCGGCCCCCTGCTTGAGAGAGGACTTTTGGCTGAAAGGTGTCGTATATCGACGTTTCCGAGGACGGTTACGTGACACCACGCAGCGAAACACGACGCCGTCATCGTTACGTATTTAGTGATAGTTTTAATTTAGTTTTGTTTATAGAATACTAGCTTTTGCCAGCGGCTTCGCCCGCGAGGAGGTTGGAAATTTTCCCGCGGGAACATACTACCGGGATAAAAAGTAGCCTATGTCCTTTCTCAGGCTCTAAACTATCTGTGTACCTTTCATTTAAATCGGTTCAGTAGGTTTAGCAGGAAAGCCAGACCGACAGACAGACAGTTACTTTTGCATTTATAATATTAGTGTGGATTTATTATTTTATAGTTATAGTTATTGTTTTTATATTATTTATGTATTATTTTTATGGGCCTTAGTAGCCTGAAATAAAGGATTGTATTGTATTGTATATTAAGCCTACCTACAAATCTATGTATAGATTTCCAGCTAGTCAAAACCAGTGTACCTACCCTCTTCCCAACTACTTTAGGTCGGCTTACAGACTCACCGTATGCAGCTAAATACCAGTATTTTAGATCTAGCAACTGGAGCCGATGCTGTTATAGAATTCCGGCTAGTATCCAGTCTAAACCAACTCAATACTAATACTCGGCGGCTCCGTTGCTGCCTACTCAGCTGGAATGGTGGAAGCAAGTCTATTGGAAACAATTACAAACGTTCTACAAAGGTTTGGATTCAGTTAGTTTTGATGTAGCGTTTATATCTGACGTGGCTGTTGCTTGACGTCATTGACGTCGGTTACAAATACCTGTCTGTCAGGGGTTAGCAATTTTTGTGTTTTCCAAGCATTTCCAAATATTTGTTTACTCTGTAACCTAACTCTACTGTATAAACAACTTACGAACAACCGACTTCCAAAATACTACAAATTGAAAAATGACTTTGTCAAAAGTCAAGTACAAAACACAAGACACCGACTTCCGAAATTTAAGTTATTTTTCACTTTGTTGTGTTTTGTAAGTTACTTGTTTTTTGTATGTTTTTATTGTTCACTGTTTAGTGCTTACCTACTATAACCAAAAATAACAAAAACCGATCGGGTTTTTGTTATTTTCGGATCAGTTAAATCGGATCAGTAGTTTTTGAGAAAATCAAATCAAATTATTTAAAATTAAAATTAAGAAAGTCAAATTAAGTCATCTCCTATTTACCCCTCTGAGGCAAACAGTAACCATTAAAAATAAAAATAATTTTCGAAATTCATTTACAATTCCTTCCTCATTTAACCCGCCAGCCTTCAAAGAAAAAGTGAACAGCTATCATCTGGGGACGCTCATTCCATCACAAACCTCATCCATCGCTTTCCATCAGGCGAGATCGAGGTTTAGACCAGGCCCATTCGGTAAAAAAAGACAAATTGAGAACCTCCTCCTTCTTGAACATGGTTAAATACAAGATAGAATTCCGATTTGTCGATACTTTTAACCCGATCCCTGCTCAATAACCCTTTTCAAGGACATCAACAGGTGGTAAGATACACGTTTGCAATGTTGCCAGGCGAATGATGGATAGTTTCCCGACCGATCGCTCATAGGGAGCAATCTACGAGTGGTTTTACGTAAACTAACGACTACGTGTCTTCATTCGATGGTCGCTCATAAATAGTAATGATATCAGGCTTAGAATGTAGATGGTGGAATGAGGAGTTGGGATAAAGATGTTTTGTATTGAGAAATTAGGGATGGGATGTCTAGTTTTTGGCCAGAAAATAATTGGTAATCATTTTTCATCAATAATATGGAATAAGGTTCGCAATACTAATTGCGTAACACGTACAGACGCCACCAGGTCAAGCTACCCGAAACTGTCAATTTTTTCCAATGAACCTTGAACCTAATGCTCTAGAAATAAAGTCGAAAATCTATCAAAGAAATTTGACAGATTGTATTAGCTTGATGTGTTGGCGTCTGTACACTAAATAATTAGAATAAAAATATTTTTGAAGGTTGCTGTTAATCCATTACTTAATATTACCATCATCATCAATATTTCAGCCGTAAGACGTCCACTGCTGGGCATAGGCCTCATTCAAATGCATAGAGAACGCTGCTGCCCGTTCTCTAGTAAGTCCCTTAGTCGCATTGCTTGCACCCGTGTTCTCTATGCATTTCACCACCATACTATGATCGCCAATCCGCCTGCCAAGCGTGGTGATTTTGGCAACCTCCCCCGCCCCCCTCCTTCAAAATGCTTGGGTGATGCCTATTCCAGCAGTGGACGTCTTTCGGCTCAAATGAGTTGATACACAGTCAGGGTGCTGGTTTAGGATGGAGATGGCAAAATTAAGAGTAAAGGGATAAAGATCTTTTTAACCGACTTCAAAAAGGAGGAGGTTATCAATTCGGATGTTTATATATTTTTTTTTTTATGTATGTTCGGCCATAACTCCGTCATATGTAAACGGATTTGCAAAATTCTTTTTTTGTTCGAAAGGAGTTTACCCCGGAATGGTCCCATATAAATTTCATATAAATCTGATGATGACTTCCGGAGACAGACACCGGAATTCTTTAAAAAATGATTGCAAATGAACCGCAATTTCTGCTATCGCATAAATATGCATTGTTTGCTTGGAATTAGTGCGGGGTAGATTACGATAACTAAAAATTTTAAAATAAAAACTTTTACAAAAAAAAAAACAACCGACTTCCTTAAAAACACTACAAAGAGAAAAATAACTTTAATTTCGGAAGTCGGTGGCAAAAACCTCAAATACAAATCCTAAGACACCGACTTCCGAAATTAAAGTTATTTTTCTCTTTGTAGTGTTTTTAAGGAAGTCGGTTGTTTTTTTTTTTTGTAAAAGTTTTTTGTATGTAAATGTTAAAGATTAGAGATGGCATATTCGGTTTTTGCCGAGAAAATTAATTAGTATTTCTTTGTCAATAATTTGGGCTAGCTTGCTATTTGTGTTACGGTGATTTTTTTTGAATTTTTGCAAACATTGCTTTTACGTACCTAAGTAAATTTGATTAGATTTTAAAGGCAATTTTCCTTTTATAATCTGATTCAATTTGAGGTTAATAGACTCTTTAAAGTTGAATTTTTGTGTATTCTAAACAAAATGCATAATGAAGTAAATGTTGCGTTTCTTTAAAATAAAATAGGTAGGTAGCTACACTAGTTATTATGGCGCAGCCAACAAACGTCAGTTAAGAAAATGGATCACTGCGTTTTATAAAGCTTAAGTACTAAATAACCTGACATCTCATGCATAAATAATTAGTACTGGCTTGTAATTATTTTGTCTAACTAGGCAAAGGCCACTTGTCATACAAAAAATGAATGAGCACTAGAAACCATGTTAACGTTCTACGCGTTGGCCGATCGACTATTCGACATTTTTGTTCATCGAAGGTCAATAAAATAAACAATAGTTTAAAAAACTAAAAAACACGCTTCCATAGAAAACCGAACTAAAAAGTAGAAAATAATGGAAAAAAAGCGTGGGGTGCTTTTTAAGGTATTTGTTTATTGATATCAGGCTACAACTATTTTTTATTTTCTAATTTTTTAGGGTGTTTCGAATTTTGAGACGTATGTCAGCGAAGTTTTCGAAGACAGTTTTTTTGCTGTCCTGGTAACCTTGGCAAGGATAATGGCACAAATTTATGAAATTATAGTATTGTCATCGGTCCTCGATAAGTCTTACAGAGTTTAAATGAAATCTGGTCGTTTAAAGTGGGTCAAAATCGCGCTATAAGGAGTCGGTTACAAACAAACATACAAGTGAAGCTAATATAAAGCGTGTAAAAATACAGATAAGTACCTATTTGGTAGGTTTTGATACTGGTTGCCAAAACCTCAGTAGAACTAACTCCCGTATTCTCAGGTGGTATGAGCTTTGAAGTTCTTAAAGTCCTAACACAATGACACCATAAAAATTAGAGGCCGACCAATTTTTTTTTTCGACCGTGGTCGAATCCGAAGTTCGAGGTGATAATTGGATTATTTTTTTGGAATATGAAGATATTATTTAGTCTGAAAAAATCTGTTTTTGATTTTAGTTTAGGTTAGGTACTCAGAAAAAAAAACGGAATTCGGTTGGACTCTATTACGAACACAGGTGCGATTTGCTACCTATAAAATATGACTACACCCAGCCGCTTTACGTTCTCATTCCGCGATCGTCAATCGTTGTCGTGTGTGGCACTTTTTGCACTCAGTTGCATTTCACGGATAACTGTACCAAATACCACAATACAGATAAGCACAGAGTGTCAGCTTCATAAGACAAGCGAAAACGAACGCAAACAGACACGCACTTAGACCAAGTTGGGGGCGGGATTTTGTAGCGCGCTGTATTTCAAGTTTCAACCGAGCATTGAGAATGTAACATATACTGCACTAGCTTCTGGCCGCGGCTCCGCCCGCGTGAACGTTGAAAAATATCCCACAGGAGTGTACTACCGGGATTAGAAGTAACCTATGTGTTAATCCAGGTAAACAATGTGTTATCGCACTGCTTGCTTTCTCTTATCCGACCCAGATAATAAAAAGTTTCACAGAAAATTCAACCCCCATTTCACCCTCTTAGGGATAGAATTTCAAAAAACCCTCTCTTGGTTCACAAAAAACACACTCTCCAAATTTCATGTCTTTAGGACCAACGGTTTAGGCTGTGCGTTGATATATCAGTTAGTCAGTCACTCGGGACTTTGAATTTTATATACATATATATATAGATAACAGTGCGTAAAAAGACACAGTATTCGATTTTCATCCGTCGGCGCTAGGCAGTGCGTCGAAGTTCCAGTGCACTACAAAATCTTGCCGCGATATTTTTACGTTCGTGCGAATGTGAACGTACAGCGAGTGCTACTCGCGACTGGCTTTTAAATGATGAAGCGCTTGGCTGAATTTGACCGCCTCAATTCTATTGTATTTTTTGGAAAAGATGTGATGTTAAGAAAGCTGCTGCTGCCTAATGGCATTATAAAGCATTGTTTTCTTTCTACAATTTTTTTAATTTTAATTTTTATTAAATGATATCGAATGCTATTCGTCAGTTGCAGTCACTCCACATGGAAGACTTTTAGTTCGAGGCTACCGTATGTTAACAGGTACTAACTAGACTATGTCGACGTTGTAAACTTCGAAAGCCGTAAGGGACAGGGGCTTAAACGTCCCTTATGACATTTCAAATTCCCACCGTCGATGTGCGCGTACAGTCACGAGCACTAATATGTATACACTAAGCAAAAGCAACTTCTGAATGTAATTTTCTCCTGTTGTACTGGTTGTAATTTTATTTTATTACCAACTCACTACTTTGGATCCCATACTATTATGAAATAGGACTTATCTCAAAGTTGCAATCTTTATTCAAAGATAAAATAGGTTTTGAATTTGGCTATGTGTATACGTATTAGTGCTCGTGACTGTACACCTTTTAGGGCACGTTGTGCAGAGTTCACCTTCTGTATCTATCTATTACGTGCCAAAGTCGAGCGAACGGTGCAGCGAGGAGGGAAAGGGGAGGAGTGGTCAGCAGCTAATTAGTACTAAAAATAACTCCGGAATAACTTTGTCTTGTTCAAGTTCAGACGGTGGTATTTTTGTGGGGTGAACTTGTATGGTTATTGTTGTGAATGATGAATGGGCTTTAAATATGGGTTTTGTTTTACCAATTATAGGGTACGGTCACTAAAAGCAGTAACCAGGATCTTCGGATATAGTTGAAATTTTGTAAGAGTAATGTTTTCGAGTGTTTAATGTGATAACTTAACTGTTTGTGCTTCCAAAATATATCTGTTTCTTACTAAACTTCGACTAAATCCGACTACCCTGCTTAGTTATTTCTTTTAGTGACCGTACTTATACGTGATAGTTGAAATAGGACAAAAAAAATCTTAAAGGGTTGATTCTTCACTGCTGATGATCATTTCATCGTTAAGACGTCCACTGCTGGACATAAGCCTCCCTCAAGAGGGGAGGAGGGAGGGGTTGTAATAATCGCCACGCTTGAAGATCGCAGTATGGTGATAAAATGCACAGAGATCGCTGCTGCCGCTACTCCAGTAACTTCCTTAGTCGCCTTTTACGACACCCACGGTAAGAAATGGCATGGTGCTATTCTTTACGTTCGACACCACACGAAACGTAATAAGTACTTCCATATTTGCAACAAAAAGGGTTCAAACACGTGACCTTTTGCTTGCCAGCCTATTCAGGACAAAACCTTGCGTGGGATAGTAAGTTACAGTCCAAGATAGTAAAGCGGGAATAGTATATAATAACTCGTTGAAAAATCTTCTTCTTCTACTATCTTTTATTATTCAACCTTATTTGTTTTTTTTTTTTTCAAAATTCTGATCTAAATTTAACCTTATGTAATTTTGTGTTGTATTGCATTTTCATTTAGCTGTTCTGGCATTAGTCCGTTCGCATGTATTAAACAAAAATCCCAGTTATACAGGGAAACCTATAATTGGCCATAATAACGGTAACACGCATATTTTCTAAAATATTTTTATGTATCGCTGTTGGGTACCTAAATAATGGAAAAAAGCGAGGGGTGCTTTTTAAGGTATTTTTTTATTGTTATCAGGCACCCCAAGTTTTTTTTCCATTAATTTCTACTTTTTAGTTTGTTTTTCTATGGAAGCGTGTTTTTTAGATTTTTAAACCATTATTTATTTTCTATTTTTTAGGGTGTTTCGTATGTCAGCGGTGTTTTCGAAGACAGTTTTTTTGCTGTCCTGGTAACCCTGGCAAGGATAATGGCACAAATTTATGAAATTATAGTATTGTCATCGATCCTCGATAAGTTTACAGAGTTTAAATAAAATCTGGGTCAAAATCGCGCTATAAGGAGTCGGTTACAAACAAACATACAAGTGAAGCTAATATAAAGCGTGTAAAAAGGCTTGATGGCAAAGCCTAATTACACTTTGTAGTACGATATGGGAATCGAACCCTGTACCTCGTGTTCAGTAGTAGCGCTTTCGACCACTAGACCATCAAGTCAGTGAAAACGAATTATTTCAGCTACATTTCCGAAATAATCGCAGTGTATTGTTATTTAATCACAGATAGTTATTTAAACACAAACTCAATATTCCAACTCAACATTTTCGAAATATTTATTATTACAAAAGTCGATCGAAATGGCAATGTTCTTCATTACACGTATAATAAACGCAGGGACGATATTCCGTCTGATATGAATCTAATTTGGTTCCCCGTTCTGCGTTGTCTCTATCTATAGCATGATTTTATTTAAGTTGTTTCAGATAAACCTGACGTTTAAAAATTAAGTAGCATTATGTTAATTCATAGTAATTGTAGATGACTGCCTCGTTGGTCTAGGCACCGCTGCTGCTGGGTTCGATTCCGAAAAAATATTGTTGGGTTTTTCCATCTAGTATTTCTCGGTTAGGTTTATTACAAATATTTTATATGCCATCCCATCTTTGGGAGTAATATTAGTCAATTAAATTTGAAGGCGATTTGCCGTAGATAACACTTCATAGAACAATTTCGATGAATACTTAATGGAAAGTTATCTACTACAGTCGCGTCGCGTCGTCGTGCTGAGCGTCTGTATTCCTTAAGTATTTGGCAAAAAAATGCCAAAAAAAAGTCATACCTACCGACCTCTACTATCCCGGGCAAAGCTCCTGTCTGAACTATTCCAATACTTTAACATATTAAAAATATTGAACCGTATCAAAAATTAATCCCTACAAAAAAAGGAGAAATCGCGAACAAAACGCTTCAAAATGAAACCCTTATGTGTGTGAATGTTTTACTCCATTTTCACTGGAATAAAAAATAACCGAATATGTAGGTAAAATCTTTTGTAGGTTTCAAAAAGTTACATACATAATAATTTTGACTGAAACCAGGTACAGACAGCAGCACATCGAGGTCAAATTTTGTCAATCAATCTTGAACCTAAGGCCTTAGCGATAAAGTTGAAAAACTATTTAAGAAATTTGACAGATTGTAGTAAGTTTATGTCTGCGTCTGTGCATACTGAAAATAATGGCTGTATACCAAAGCTCATGCGTACAAATAATTAATCAGTGAAACAGTCGAATTTCATTAAAAACTGCCCCAAATTTTGCGGCCAGCCTCAATGTTGCAACGGAAAAATTCACAATGGACGAACATTCAACTTTATGTGCCTGGTTTTATGTATAGGTATGTCCTGTCGTGTCAAACATGGAACAACTATATCCACTACTTTTTCATTATGTATGTATTTGTTTATAGTGTTTATAACTTGATAATTTTTTTAACTGCATTGGTACATATTGATAAAAGTACGAACGTACGAATGTATACGAATGCACGAATGTGCATCTTTGACTGTTGTTACAGGTTGTCAGAAGCCCGAAAGTCTTATGACGACCGTCAGAAGATGGAAGGGAAAACGTGGATACCGTTTGCTCAAACCGGGAAGCAAAAGGAGACAGTGGAGAGGCTAGGCAGATGATAATGGTACATATTGAAGTTAACTCCCCTTCTTTCAAATCCTGAATCCTGAAGCTTCGACAGAATATTTGATCCATAATCCTGAACTCTGTAGCTGTGAGCTGTTTGAAATCTTATTCTACTATTGTATTAATATAATAAATGTCAAATTTTGAATGTTTGGATATTTATGACTCGATCACGCAAAAATGGCTGTAAGGATTTAGATGCACACACATTTAGCTTATGACCTGGATTAACACATAGGATACTTTTTTATTCAGATAGTCTGTTCTTGGGAATAATTTCCGACGACCACGTGGGCGAAGCGTCTCGCAAAAGTCAGTCACTAATGTCGACCGCTTTACAAATAAGTAGGACGTTTAGCCATTAAGAACATTCTATATTTGGTTCTTTTGATACGAGAGTTTCACATCTTAAAAAATACACATACATACATACACACAATCACGCCTTTTTCCCATGGGGTAGGCAGAAACCACGGAACGCCACCTGCTACGATCTCTACACACTCCTTTTGCCTCTTAATTGGTCATACACACTCGCTGTTTGCGAGTACTACGCACCTGACCTTTCTGAAGAACATCACCAATAAGGTCACTATATGTACTCCTAGGGCGTCCCCTCCCGGTGTTTCCACTCACATCTGCCTTGTAAATACCTTTTGTGAGTCGTCCTTCATTCATCCTCTCAACATGACCAAACCATCTAAGCATACTTTTATTCAATTTTTGTCACTACATCTTCTCTTAAACCACACCGTTCTCTTATCACATCATTCCTCAGCCTATCATTCATAGTCACACCACACATGCTTCGCAAGGAACGCATTTCCACAGCATTTATTCTACTTTCATGCTTTGCAAAAAATTATTGGAAATAAATTAAGAAAATAAATACTCATATATAACCTAACGTCTTTGCTTATGGGGATAGGAAGAAACAGCAGAACGCCACCCGCTATGATCCTACATACTACTTTTGCATCGTTTACGTTCATACATCTGGTCATGCACACACGCTGCTTGCGAGTACTACATACCTAGCCTTTCACAGTACTTATCTAAGTATCTACCTCCGCTAAATCAAACGTTAAGAAAAGAAAAACCGGTCTGCCTGTCACTTTCAGACTAACAGCAGATATCCCAGGCAAAAACCGAGCCGTATAAAAACGCAGCGCAGCGCTTCTTCCGTCTGTAAGTGCCGTCCTAGACAGAGACATGCGAAGCCAAGATCGATCAATCTGCAAGCTGCAACGAGAGCGCAACATGATATAAGCTGTAGTTATAGAGCTGATAGTTCACTGTTTATTTGATCTATATGTGAATATCTTTATCTTTACACTAGCTTCTGCCTGCGACTTGGTCCGCGTCAAATTTTTGCTCCCCTGACCCTTCCCATCGCATCGAATTGCCTACCAGTTTTCATCCATTTTTCGTTGCTGCTCCGTTCCTTTTGATAGTAGCGTGATGTTATATAGCTCGCCCGCCAACCAAGCGTGGTGCTTATGGCATACCAAGAAACAACAGGTGTTTTACTTTGTGTCAACTATTTAACCACCACTGCTCTCAAAACAGTGCAAAAAAATACCGTGTAGAAACCGGCATATACACCACCTAGACACAAACATTTGAAGACATGTGCCATCTACCAACCTGCACTGGATCCGCGTGGTCGTCGCTCACGCTGCGCTTGCTGATACGCGATCTCCACTCCAGGACTCGTCTGCTCCACCCATCGGTCTTTCGACAGACATGACCAGCCCACTGTTCTTTCAGCTTGCTTACTCTGCGAGCTATGTCTATAACTCCAGTTCTTTTCCGGATATTTTCATTTCTGATTTTATCCTTCAAAGAAACTCGGAGCATAGCCCGCTCATAGCGCGCTGAGCGTTCTTGAATTTGTGGACCAGCCCAACTGTCAGTGTCCACGTTTCGGCACCGTAGGTCATTACGGGCAGGACGCACTGGTTGAAGACAAACATTGCGAGATAAAGTCTACATAAAGAATACTAACTCACGACCCCAAAATTAAACCAAGAGTATCTAAACTAAGTTCAGAATTAATCTCCAAATTAATAAAAGTGAAGCCTTAAGAAAGTCATGCATTGTAGCCATTTCTATTTGAATCGAAAGCACAATATGATCCATTAGTAATAACTTCATATTCTTAACTAAAAGGCCGAGAGTTCCATTGTCTGATCGCGTTCACCCCAAAATGGCTTTTTGTAATCGTGAAAGAAAAAAAACCTGCCAAGTGCGGCAAGTTAATGTTGGACTGCGCGCAGTAGGGTTCCGTCGCAGAGTCAAAGTTTTTCAATTAGGCACATTGATTGCGCTCTTTTGACTAAATATACCGGATGATATTTTTTATCGTCTCGACCTTCATGCGGTGTGTTGTGTAACTAGAGTAGAAGGCAGGAAGGCCTTCAGATTCATCGCAGGTGATTGAAGGAGCGCGGGACGCGGGCGGACGGGGATGTGTGTGCGGCTCGTGCGCCTGCGAAAGATCAATTTGGCCGCTTATCGGCCGTCTTCAAAGGGTAGGGCCGCGCTACAAAATCATTGATACATGCCGCGTATTGAGTAGGGTGCGTATGATTTTAGTTTCGATAGATTTTAATTGATTTTTTTTATTTTATTATTTCCAAATTTCTGTTTTTGTTGTTCTAGTATGAAAATGTTACTTTAAATGTGTAGTATTTATTGCTAGATCAATTTCATTACATGTTATTCAAAAATAAAAACATAAAAATTTCTATGCCAAAGGCTTCTACTCCGTTCACCTATTACACCCATTTTTTTTTCAAGACGTTAAAAAAAGTCACCCGGTATAGTCCTGTCATTTCCTTTCTTTTTTTTATGTTGACAAAACGAATTAATAGATAGTTAACGTTGGGTTTGCATTCGCTTACTTCGCATAAACACACCTAAACGCCAATTTTGAGTGTCAGGAATAGAATTGATTAATTGACCCTTCCAAAACTTGGTTTCATATGGAGAAGATTGGGGAAACAAGTTCCTTCGTTATTCTATATTATTTTACAATATTTTGTATGAACTCAAGAACATGGATGATGACCTTCGGCGGCCGCTGTTAGAGACATTGTTAACACTTATACAAACCAATCGTGTCTCCGATTACTCCCAATACGGCACCTTTATCATGTAGAAACGGATGACTTTCAATGGCTCCCGTGACAGAAAAATGCGCCCAACGCACTTTCGGAGTCACGAATTTTATGATAACTGCCAGACCCCTACATAAGGTTTTAATTATTATGTGGAAGCGTGATAATCGTGGGGCTCTAGAGACAAGAGTGGCGAGCGAAACTAGTCCGCCGTACGCGGAGCAGACAATATAACTCAAATAACTCACCTACAATACAACAAAAGAACTTACCTGTTGGTTGAAGGACACTGCTCTGATGCCTACCTGGAGTTATGTATGTAAGTGAGTGTATATGTATCGTGTAGTAACGTGTAAGTGGGTTTTCCAGGACACCAGGCCGCTGCAACTCGCCAGAGATTCACTCCAACATGCGGTTCAAACACTTAACCTCCAAAGTTCTTCAATGTCAAGAAATATCCAAATTCAACCCGTAATATTTCACCAAACTGGAGTTATTAACACAAACAACTGGGTCATGCTCATGACCTATTGTCCACCAAAACGACCGGGGTAAGGGATTACTTTAACAAAGGGTCGCGAAAACCAAGCGGCGACGATCCTCTCTGGTTCCAGCACCAAATTAAGAGAAGTGTCAAAGTCAAACTGACAAGTCAGATGTCATTCCGTTCGCGCGCGTTCCGAAGGCGCATAGAGTAACTAATCGAAAGGAACGCAACATCTACCCCCCCCCCCCCGGACGGGGCTTCCCGTCCGCTAATCACTTGGCAATCCCGACAAGGTTGCGTTTTATCAATCTACCTGACGCGCTGCTGGGGATGTGCAAATACTCCAAGCTCCAACGCTTCCAAAACTCTGAGCGAGCTGTTACACCGACTGAAACCGCGATAGCCAATTTTGGCTCACATCGACAAAAGGGTGCTCCGGCAGGGCGACAAGTGGCTATCAAATCAAAAAAATGGCCCGTGGTCAGGGCCTCCAAGTCGTTCGGGTCCGAAGACAGCGGGCACAATGGACGCGAGTTCAATACAGCTTCAATGCGGCAAAATACCGTAGCTAACTCCTTAAAGGTGAGAACGGTGTCTCCCAACAATCTGCCTCAAAAATACCCCCCCAATGGGGGCAGGCTGGTGGGTCATAACAATAACAAACAACCAAACAACAATAACAACCAAACAACAACAACAACAACAATTTAACCAAATGGCCCTCCTTAGGCAACAAAAAGGGGTGACGGGCCCCATAAGGAAGGCTAGAGTGCCTCAACCGTCAACAACCAAACAACAAAAGATCCGTATCGTCCAAAAAGGGGTTCAACTTACTAACGGCTCCCGACAATATCCAAACTCTCGCTGCAGAATGGCCAACAGCGCATTGCAACCGGCATGCGAGTTCTTAATGTGACGATTAGTCACCAACAATTCAACAATTTGTCGAGGAGCTGTATCGACTCAATAAAAAATCCAGGGTCAAACGGAGGGTCCTTCGTTCCAACAGCGAGCACCTTGAGCCCGGGCAAAGGACCCGACATCAAGACTGGCGTTCGAGGCCAATCATCCTCGGGGTGAGTCAGCCAGTCTGGTCCCCACCATAGGGGGTGAGCAATCAGGCGAGGTGCCATGCACCCCCGTGAGGCCACGTCGCCCGGGTTCAAATCTCCAAGCACGTGCCTCCAAATCAAAGGCGTTTCAGAATTTTGAATCTGGGACACTCGGTTCGCAACAAAGACCTCCAAAGAGTGGACGGACGTCTTCAACCAACACAAAACAATTTGACTGTCCGTCCAGGCGTAAGAAGCCCGAATGTCCACAGTTCCACCCAGTGTGTGCAAGTGTGAGCAACGTGGTTCAATAGACGCACAAGAAGCGCCGCCCCTGACAATTCTAATTTAGGGATGGTCAGTGCCGTCCGGAGGGGGGCCACCTTGCTCTTGGCCATGACCAGTGACAACTTCACCTGGCCTGTCGCGCTGACGGTGCGCAGATAAACAACAGCTGCATAACCCTGCGAAGATGCATCACAAAACCCATGAAGGGTAGCAGTGTAGCTCCCAGGGGGGAGGATCGCGCGGGGTAACACGACCTCATTGACTGCAGGGAGTGCGGACACAAATTGGAGCCAATCTTCCAACAGGGTTTCCCGAAGTGGCTCGTCCCAACCAAGTCCCGCAGTCCAAAGGCGCTGATGAAAACATTTCGCCCAAAACAATACCGGGCATATCCAACCATTCGGGTCAAAGGTCCTCGCGACAGTAGACAATACCAGTCGTTTAGTCCAAGTGTGAGGTGACTCCAAGTCGACATCGTATGTGAAGATGTCTTGAACTGGTCGGTACTGAACGCCGAGAACTGGTATCATAGCAGGGTTGTCAACATTTTCAAATAAGAGCGGGTCCTGCCTATAATCCCCCGACAAACCTTCCAATAGCGCTGGCGAGTTGGACACCCATTTACGCAACTCATAGCCAGCGGAAGCCAAAATACCAATCAATTCGTCACGCAACAGGACGGCTTCCCCAACTGTGGGAGCTCCAGTACAAACGTCGTCAACATACAAGTCCGTTTTCAAGATGGCGGACGCACGAGGGAACTTCAAACGCTCTCGGTCCGCGAGCTCCCAAAGGGAACGAATAGCAACAAAAGGGCTCGATCGGAGGCCGTACGTATTCGTATTGAGCTCATACACAATGGGGTCCTGAGGATTCTCTCGCCACAGGATCAACTGATAACGTCGGTCATCCTTGTGAATAACCGTTTGGCGGAACATCATTTTGATGTCGGCCACAAAAACTACCTGATGACGACGGAAGGACGTAATGACGTCACAAAGATCCCTCAACAATTTGGGGCCTGGATGCAAGCAATCATTCAAGGAGACACCAGACGAAGTCCACGCAGACCCATCAAACACCGTGCGCAGCTTACCGGTGGATGGCTTGAGGACCGCGTGATGCGGCAGGAAATAATGCTCACTTGAGCGCCAATCCAAATTTGACACCGACATGTGTCCCAAATCTGCGTATTCCCGCATGAAATCCAAATGTTTCTGCCGCAGCACTGGGTCCCTGCTCATGCGGCGCTCCATTGCCAACAATCTCTTCTCGGCCGTAGGTCTGGATTCGCCGAGAGGTGGTCGCACCGCAACAAAAGGCAACCTGGTCACAAGCCGGCCGGAATGGAGTCGACCTGTGTTGTTCTGGTAGAACAACTCGCACTCCTCGTGTTCCGGGTTCAAACGGGCTACCTGAGGGGGCTCTTCAACCTCCCAAAACCTCTGAACGGCGTCAGAGTGGGCGGAGCCGGATGACAACACAAAATCAGGTTCAGGTGTAGGGAGGTCCCACAACACTGGTCCCATCAACGCAAAGCCAAAGATGGTCGAGACAGCCACCAAACCGCGTGGCTGCAGAACCTTTATATCACCCAAAAGTATTCTCCCTAGTACATCGGAACCCAACAACAAATGCGCTGTCCTAGGGGAATCAAACCGGGGGTCAGCCAATTCCAGGCCTGACGTCAACCGGACGATTTCTGAAGACAGCAGACATGGTGGATGACTACCCAAAATATTCGTCAGAACAACGGCCGAAGCAACAATTTTAGGTGCCATACAATTCAGAGGAGTGACCTCAAACCAAGCCAGTCTCTTGGGCGTGACATCTGTTTCGCCCACTCCCCTAATTTTGCGTGAAAAGTCACGCACATCAAGGCCCACCTGTCCCGCTAAAGAAGATGACAAAAGGCAACCCTGGGCTCCCGTGTCCAAAATGGCACGGACCACAACAGAATCCCCCGTGGGCTCCCAGACCCTGACCGATGCCGTTGGCAACAAAACCGTTTCGATCTGAGGGGGTTCCTTAGCGGGGCAGGCGCCAATGTCCTAACAATGCCTGGGCGGCGACCGATCGCCGCACCCAGGCTCAAGTCTTTCCCGACGAGGATAAAGGTCAAATTCCTCGTCCGCGCGGTGTCCCGAGCCACGCGCCATCGCTGGAAGGGCATATCTCACCGGATGCCTGAATGGCGGGGGGCGTGACTTCAACCGGGGACGTTCCGCCAAAGGAACCGCCTTCCCTCCCCGGGAAGGCGGTGCTGGTCTGGCCAGCGCTGCCTAGCAACAGCTACGTAATCACTTTTACGTGGGGAGACCAAATGGCGATCGCGCGGCTCCCTATCAACTTGCGCGGGGGGTGGAATGCGGCGCTCAAAATTGCGGGCCTCTCCCCGGTTCTGAACCGGCGAGGCAGAAGCCCGGTGACCAACTCCATGGTGCCCCCTCGTACGCGAACCTTCATCAGAGGCTGGTCTGCCAGCGTGGTTCGCGTTAGCGCACAATATGTCCAAATGGGACCCCCTACAAATTCCACAAGGGCGGGGGTTGGGGCAGTCCCGATGAAGTGAGCCCCCAAACATGAGAAGCACAGACGGCGTGCACTGGCAACTCGGCGGCGGGCACTCACGTGCAATTTCAAAAAGGCCGCGCAAGTTGCCATGCCATGCCCCGTGTCCTTACAAAACTCACAACCAGGACGACTCTGGGTGCCAGCAAAACGAGCGGCGGGGCGACCATCAACAGGCCCGCGACCCCTAGTCCGTCCCTGCCCCCCTAGCCAAGTCACAAACGTTTACCGTTCTACAATCGGTAACGCCTCAGTGTCAGCAATTGTAGAAAACGATAAGTTGGTAGCCATGTTGAAGCGCCTGAGTCGGCCGCTCGTTCTACAATGTCTTTAGAAAAACGACACCTTATAACAAAGGATTTAGCGTTGAACATTGTAGAAACGATAAAAAATCATTCTATCATTTTGAACGATGTGAATTTGGCTACGAATTTTCTGTTCGTTTGTTCTAACCACGTGACTTAACGTTGAGCGACTACCGTTAACGATTGCAGATTATCAACTTGGCTAGGGGTGCTGGTCTCGTGGCCGGGAAGACGGTTGGCGTGACTCGGTGGCAACGCTAGAGTTGTCCATAAACCGACACACATCCTCCAAAAATTTGACGAGGTCTCCAAATGGGGGAGGTGTGTGACACTATCCCCACCATACTTTTGCTCGAAACGAGCCCTCAAATCAGCAGGAAGCCGTTGCAGCACCACATGTACCAAAAGGTAAGACCAATGGTCCACCGGCAACTCCAATCGCTTTAAAGCGTTGGTCGCTGCCACCAACGGGTTCAACAGGTCAGTACGCAATGCTGATAATCTTGTAATGACCGGTAACCCCAAAATCTGTTTGATGTGAACATCAGCCAAACAACGTTTGTTTTGATACCGCCGGGTGAGTAGTTCTAAAGCGGTAGGGTAGGCTGAGTCAGTCACCGACAAATGCTGTACCAAGGCTCGGGCCTCACCTTCCAGGACAGACAACAAATAGGCCAACTTTTGGGCGGGTCTGAGGTCCGAGCGTGCATCAACCAAACTTTCAAACAGGTTTTGGAAACCTAACCACTGGTCCAAGCGACCGTCAAAGTGTGACAGTTCCAAGGTAGGCAGTCTACTCAATAGTCCGGGACCTGAAACAACCGAGGTCTCCGGCTTGACCTGGACTGGTGTCTGGCTCTGCAATATTTCCCGAGCACGTTGACCAATAACATCCTCCAGGTCCAAGATCTGGTCATAGTCAGCAAGGACCTTGTCACGTGCTGCCTGATCCAGCACTTCCAGAGCCACATCACAAATGTACTCGTTGTAGCGGGTAAGCAGAGCATCAACGTTGCCGAGTCTTACGTTCAACTGCTCGAACCGAGCAAGAGTGATCCCTTCGAGATCCTGGCGCTCAGCAGTCGCTGCAGCTGAAGTGAACCACCGCAGCTGTGTGGTCAATCCACTGATTGCCTCTCTCACCGCTTTGTGTGCCATTGCACAAACAATACAATTAAAATAAACCAAGCAAAAGGTAATTAAGTAACAAAGTTCAAACAATCAATTACAAATAACTACAAGCAAACAATCAAACTACCAAACCGGTAGAACACAACTCAAGAAATAACAAAATACTGGTTCCAATTTAATGAACAAAAATAAAGTTTTATTTTAATTCAAACCAATGTCAACGGTACAACAATAATAAACCTTTATTCCAATTTTCAATGTTAATGCTCAATAATGCCAATCAACACTGTTAGCATATAACCAGGCTGACTATGGTAACTTCAGTTTACCCGACAACATGAGTTACTCGACTCAATAAATTCAAACAAATTATTTCAAATAACAATTAGTTATAGTTATCAAATATTTACAGCGTATTACTACTTCCCTTATAGAGACTGCCAAGTAATTAGCCTACTGTAAATTACCAATTTGGTGGTTATATGTCTTATAGCCACGCTCTGATACCAAGAATGTTCGCTGCCAGACTAGACCCCTACATAAGGTTTTAATTATTATGTGGAAGCGTGATAATCGTGGGGCTCTAGAGACAAGAGTGGCGAGCGAAACTAGTCCGCCGTACGCGGAGCAGACAATATAACTCAAATAACTCACCTACAATACAACAAAAGAACTTACCTGTTGGCTGAAGGACACTGCTCTGATGCCTACCTGGAGTTATGTATATAAGTGAGTGTATATGTATCGTGTAGTAACGTGTAAGTGGGTTTTCCAGGACACCAGGCCGCTGCAACTCGCCAGAGATTCACTCCAACATGCGGTTCAAACACTTAACCTCCAAAGTTCTTCAATGTCAAGAAATATCCAAATTCAACCCGTAATATTTCACCAAACTGGAGTTATTAACACAAACAACTGGGTCATGACCTATTGTCCACCAAAACGACCGGGGTAAGGGATTACTTTAACAAAGGGTCGCGAAAACCAAGCGGCGACGATCCTCCCTGGTTCCAGCACCAAATTAAGAGAAGTATCAAGGTCAAACTGACAAGTCAGATGTCATTCCGTTCGCGCGCGTTCCGAAGACGCATAGAGTAACTAATCGAACGGAACGCAACAATAACTGAAGTCTCTAGATGCTCCCTTCCGGTGCTGCGATTCCATGCTCTGTGGGGTTCGTAGTTAGTACGGCTATATGCCTTGATGGTTAAATCTAGACTAAGGTTTTGTGTACATTTTAATAGTACCACTTGAATAGGCAATTCTCACCCTCCTTCTTAGTTCTAAAGATAATTTTTAGAAATATATTTTAAAATTGAAAAATGAGTTGCGCGTCGTCGCTTCTTTGAACCTGCAGACCTTTTTTAAAGTCGATCAAAAGTACGTAGTTATTTTTACAGTTTTGAAAGTCATTTTTTACAGAATATTTACTGACCCATCTAAATTTATTAGTGCTAGGTAGAATATTTTGATGATAATTAAGAACTTAGATACCAATAACACTTTTGTGACATACGACATGAAAAACTCTAAACGTTCTTATTTACCCACGGAACCCTAAAAAAGAAGCTTTTCTTTCTTTTTCTTCTAAAAGGAATCCTATCGGGCACTTTCTCTTCATTCGTTTTGTCAAAGCCAGCAATTTTGTCCAGGAGACATCGTTTTGACCCAGTGTGCAATTACAGTTTCAATGGGGAGACGTAAATCAGCGTGTGTGCAACCTTTCGTAGCGTTTATGAAGTTTTCTTGCTTTAGCACATTGTGCAGTGTAGATTGGGGATTGAAAACGAACAGTTTTTTAGTCTTTGTTTGATACGGTGAATGCAAACAATTTATCTGTTCACTTGCATACATTTTGTAAATGAAATCCTTTTCTATCTGTAAAATTCGGAAGTTAGTATTTCTGTTAGACAGTTTTTGTTTGCTGTTATTTTAGCTTGTGCAGTGAGAATGGGCTTGTGGCTAAGTAATTAATCCCGCACGGGTCGATCGATCAGGTTAAGCTACGCCTGCCGCAGTTGCCACGTGGATGGGTGACCATGTTTATTTAACAAGAATAATCAGTGCCTCGAAAAGTACGTTAAGCCGTTGGTCCTGGCTGTCACTGGTGGATTTTTGACAGTCGTCAGAAGTCCGAAATTCTGACAACCAGTCTTACCAAGGAGTATCGTTATACTTAGTAACAGGGGCGTAGCTACCGCCGTATCTGCCGTATCAATTATACGGGGCCCCCGGGCCACGGGGGCCCCCCGACGTGCGTAAGCAAAAATTAATCAAATTTTCCCAATTTTTAATTTTTATTTCAGAAATTACAAAAGTCACAAAAAGCAATAACTTTATTCCCGCGTAAAGCGTGCGTTCCAAAGTTGGCAACACCTTACTTCGGTTATCGCGGGCTGCGGGATTTCCCCGTTTATAGTCTTTTCCACATAGGATGGGTAGGACTTAAATAGTGAGGTCTCTTTGCGTAATGAATTCGATTATTAGCAAAAATCGAGAAGTTTAGCAATTGAACATTAATCGATTTTTTTTAATAGATGTGGTTAATATCTATACATACAAATAAATAAAACTGAAGTGTCTGTTTGTAATTTCAAATTAATAGCTTTTCACTAAATGCATATGAAAGTAAATACGGTACTTACACCAAAATAACATTTCTTTATATTTTTGTCTGTCTGTCTGTTTGTTCCGGCTAATCTCTGAAATGGTTGGACCGATTTTGACGGGACTTTTATTGGCAGGTAGCTGATGTAATAAGGAGTATCGTAGTCTACTTTTATTTTAGAAAAATACCTGCGGTTATTTCCGACATGCACGCGGGCGAAGCCGCGGGGAAAAGCTAGTTTCTAATAAAGATTATAGATGTAAAAAGAAAAAGTGAGCCGTGGCGGGACGCCTGGCAGATGTGAAACATCAAATTATTTTGTAAAGATAATATTTATAAAGCATACTTTACGAAAGGAAATAAATATGGTATAATAAAAAATTAAGTACTAATATATGTTAATTATCAAAATTCGGACTACTCTGCACCACCCTAGTCTGAAGCAACAGCTTTCAAATAAAAAAAGGATCATCAAAATCGGTTCACTCAGTTGAAAGTTCTGAGGTAACAAACATAACATCATATAGCGTGGTGATGTGTCGCCACGGCCATTCTCGCCACGCCAAAATTTAGGTTTACCATCGCCTATAGATGGTTCACATAAAAAAAATCACCCATCTAAAGGCTGACCTTGAGAAATGTAGCTTAACCTGAAGAACCTGTGACACAAGGCAAAACAAAAATCAGCTATAAATGATTTAATAAATCAGTTTGCCAAAAAAAAGGCAAGGAGAGTTATTTAATTTGAATTGTTTGCAAAAATCTTTGGAAAAAGTGACAGATAGATAATTATGATGAATAAATATTTCTTTTAATTGTATGCAAACATTTTTTTTCTTTTCTGAGAAATCGTTACCCTTCATAAGGGCCCCCAAACAATTTTTTTTATACGGGGCCCCACCAAGGCACGCTACGCCACTGCTTAGTAACTGTGTTGTGGAGGTCGGATAGACAGTCGCTCCATGTAGAATACTGGTGTTTAGCAGCATCCCATTGGTGTGAGACTGGAAGCCAATCCCAATATACTTGGGAAAAGGGGTCCACCCTTTATGGCAGAATTTTTTTCGTCATAATATTATTTTGCATAACAGCGGATGGCATAAACTTCATTTCGCAGAAAATCGTTTGTCATACACTCATTTATCATACATTCACAACGCATAATTTTATAAGTCAGAATCATCTTTAGGCATAAATTTTATTCCATAATAATTAAAAAGTAGAACCATCATATCGCAGAAAGTTCGCAGTCAGAATCGTCTCTTGGCATAATTTCATATCGATAGTTATTAAAAGGCAGAACTATCATATCTCAGAAACTTTAAACTTAGAATCATCGTTTGGCATACATGTCATATCGAAGAAGCATGCAGCATGTACACAAGCATGCAGCATGCAAACAAGCAGCATGCAAACAAGCATGCAGCATGCAAGCAAGCATACAGCATGCAAGCAACCAAGCATACAGCATGCAAGCAACCGAGCATGCAGCATGCAAGCAAACATGCAGCAAGCAAGCAAGCAAGCAAGCATGCATCATGCAAGCAAGCTTACAGCATGCAGGCGAGCATGCAACATGCAGCATGCATGGTTTCTGTCACGGCTTCGGCGCTGCGGGGCTCCGGCGATCCCACGCGAGCTCATCGTCGCAGATGGTTTTACGCTCAACACCACGGCTTCGGCTTGCTGGCCGGCTTCGCCGGCCAGCCTCAGCCGCGGCGGCGACTGTCAAAACCACCTGCTCCTCAGCTCGCGGGCCGCCTCGCCACTCCGCGCCTACGCGGGCTTAAATTACACTCTAGGGGTAGGGCAGACAAGACTACGTGGAGTCGGTTCTGCAGCGATTCGTTTCTGTCAATAATTTTTGTAGCACAACATATACTGACTTTTTGAGACAATATTTCATTTTATTTAAAGTTAAAATGCAATTTAATGGAAATGAAAATATGCCTAACAAAATTATTCTAAATGAAATTCTGCCATCTTCGTAGTATGCTAAGTGAAATTATGCCAAATAATCATTGCTCTAAATAAATTTTATGCTAAACGAAATAAAATTCTGCCATCTTAAAAGTATGCCAGCGTAAAGTCGAGCATATAAACATTCGGCTAAACAATGATTATGCTAAACATTTTTTATGCCTTACAAATATTCGTTTAAATAATATTATGCCAAGTGTGTTATGCCAAATAAAATTCGGAGCGTCAAGTTTCTGCCAGATAGAGGGAACCCTGGGAAAAGGCTAAGCACATGATGAGTTCAGTCGTGACCATTGCGTGGTTTACGTCATTGAACAGACCATTTTTTATTTATTATTTATTTATTTATATATACATTACACACACACATACACACACACACACACATACATTACATTTTGTCTAAGCTATAAAGTAATGGATTGGGTATTTTACCCCTTGGTAAGACTAGTTGCCAGACTTTCGTGCTTCTGACGTAATGACTGTCCAAGATCAATTAATGACAGCCTGAACCAACGGCTTAACTTGCTCTCTGAGCACGGCAAGTAAGTTGGTATGTAAAGACGGTCACCCATCCACGAATCAGCCGCGACAAGCGTAGCTTAACCCTGTAATTGTAATCCGCGCGACCACTGCGCGGATTACAATTGTAATCCAGGGTAGTAAAAAATGAAATATTTTCCTTTATAAGAGGTTTATGTTTTTGTTGTACCGTGTGGTGCCGGACGTAAAGGATAACACCACCCCATTTCTTCCCGTGGGTGTCGTAAAAGGCGACTAAGGGACTTACTAGAGAATGGGCAGCAGCGTTCTCTATGCATTTTACCACCATACTGCGATCGCCAACCCGCCTGCCAAGCCTGGCGATTATAGCAAAGCCCGCCAAATTGAGGGAGGCCTAAGTCCAGCAGTGGACGTCTTACGGCTGAAATGATGATGATGATGATGTTTTTGTTGAGTTTTAAAAGAATGATTCTGATTTTAAATTTATTTTAATTTTAATTTGATTGTAGATAAGTTTTATTGCCATATTTAAATAAAAAACAAAATAGAACAATGATGCATTTAATTAAAAAAAATTAGTAACTAAAATAATATGGTCTACATATGTAATCCACGCGACCACTCGTGTGACTTTTAGGGGCGCGAACACTGCAGGTTTAACCAGCCACAAGCCTCTTGCATACAATGATCACAACTGACCTATCAAAATGTAAGGACGATTGACAGCCAATCAAACGAAAGTTAGACAATACAAAATCCTGAATTAACCTTCACCAAACGAAGGTGATGTAAACAACAAAAACTACCCGTGTCAATATACCACAGTACTAATCATTACCGACAAGTAACAGAAAACGAAGTAACGTAAATAAATAAAATCCAAACACAGCTGAAACAATCAGCCCAATGAATTCACTTAAAGATTCATCGTACTCATTACTGAAAAGGACGTAGACAGTGTGACCGGGTAAACTAGGGACTTTATTATGTCCTCACATATGTACGTAATCAGACTTAATTTTTTCCAATGCTGGAAAAATCTCGGCCCTACCCCGGATTTACCCAGTTTCATCATCATCATCATCATTTCAGCCGGAAGTCCAATGCTGGACATAGGCAGCAAGGTTTGCCATACCTAATCGCCACGCTTGGCAAGTGGTTTGGCGATCGCAGTATGGTGGTAAAATACTGCCCATTCTCTAGTAAGTTCCTTAGTCGCTTCTTATAAAACCCACGGGAAGAAATGGGTTGGTGCTCTTTTTGATTTCCGGCTCCACAAGGAACAGCCACCCCAGGCCAGCCCACCCAGCTTAGGGATCTCATAGCTACCCCATTCAGGCAGCTTCCTTACGTAACAGCAGGCGGACAAGGCTGGATAGCAAATGTTACAGATCTCCCGCTGCCTAGAAGCCCTGTGTCCCGATGGACACAGGGCTTCTAGGCACACGTGCGTCATCACTGCAAGAGTAGGCCGTTTCTGGATGACAGACGCGGTCGAGTACTTCGACGCTTAAGAACCCAAAATCACAAGGATTGTTTGAATTTATTTGTATACCTAGTTATAATAATAATAATATTTTGGTCAATCAGTAAAGTCTACAGCTTCTGTATTTAAATTAGAATCAAATACTCAATTTTCTTTAATATGTCCCACGTTTAAGCAGTCATACCGTTCGCGGTGATGTGTGAACCGACCCTTACTATCGAACGGCTAAACACGTCCTTTAGCTGTTTAGCCGGATTGATGACGTCACTATGTCCCCTTCGCTGGCACATTTGGTCTACGTGCGCTGTCCTGCCTTGTGTACTCTGAGTACATAAATACACAAGTGTGTACTGTTAGGGGTTTGGGGGCGTAATGGAATGGTTTTGGCTTTTGGATTCTTTCAGACAAAGAGTCACTTGCTGATGCAGTATTTTGACCAGATACATTAAGATTTGTAAAGGTTGTCTGCAAAATACGACCTTACGTTGTTTAGGCTAGCTTTAATAACTTTAATCACATTCGAACTGTCAAGGAAATTTAGAGAAAACTGTCAAATGTAATGCATAGGTTTATAGTTTCGGAGAGACGAACAAGCATGGCAAGAGTGGTGTTGTAAACACTAAAGTGTGGAATAAACGAATAGAAGTCATTATTTATAAATTTGAAAAAAAACCACCTACCAAACAAAAAACCTTTAAAACGTTCCAAAAAATATCCGTATTGGCTCTTTAAGTTTAATAAGAAGTTGTAGGTAATATTGTGATCATAGGATCGTGTTGTCGAAACGGCTGAATCAGTTTTATAAAACGTCTAAAAAGCATTGCTGGAAAGTCTACTTTTAAATAATAAAAAAACTGCACCCAAATCGGTCCACTCGTTAAAGACTTTCGGTGCCACAGACAGACACACATAGCGGTCAAACTTATAACACCTCTTTGTGCGTCAGGGGTTAAAACGCACTACAAAGGTATTTCATTGTTCGAGCTGGTACAGTATGTAGGTTAACAAAAAGGATTATACAAGGTGTAACAGAATAAACGCAAGTCCTGAAAGTAGTTTCTTCAGAATTGACTACTGAATCGATTTCAGTAACTTTTGATATGGGTACTTATTTTTTTCATAAAATATGCATTTTGCCATACTTACCGCGAACTGAAACGAGACTAAAACTTAATTCAATGCAATAAGAATCAATTTTATTTGCATAAAGTAATGGTTGGCACGTTTTTCTTAATAATATCTTACAGTTTGCTTTGAAAAAAAAAAATAGTTTTGGTCAATGTGTTATGCTTTTAACTCAATACTCTAATTGGGTGTATGAGGGTGTGTTAATTATGTTACACGTTGTATAAATTGTGTTTACCTCAGCTATGAATTCCTATCTGCCAGGGTTGCGGATTTGTTCGAAAGTGTTACCGTGGTCCTGGCATAGGCAACTGAAGAAACACGAGTGGATTTAGTCAGTAAAAATCTGACACGCCCTACCGCTCAGCCTAGAGCGAGAGAAGTCACATTACGACGAATTCCCACTCAAAAAAATTTTTATTAATTTCTATAGCACAGCAGTTTATCAATACGTCGCGTCGCCAAAATGAAGAATAGGTTGTAACCAAAAGATAAATAATTTTAATTCTGTAAGTAAGTTTTGTCACAATCACTTTTACATGAACTCATCTAGTTTAAAAAAAAAATTGATTGACGTGTAAAAGTGTTTGTACAAACCTACTTGCAAAAATAAAGTCATTTATCATTTATCATTTACATGTCAGTCATATTTTAAAAACTAGATGAGGTCGTAGTTTCCTATCTGACTACTCTGAGAAGAAAGGATGAAACAAAGTCAGAGGTCACAGAAACCTCGGTCCTCGGTCCTCGGTCTGGTCCTCTTGTCTTTCGGTCGGTGTTATATCCAAATTATTGCCTATTATGACAATGTTGTTGTACTTTTTATAGTGTTGCCAATATTGTTAATGTTTTAAATCATATAAATGGAATATTCATATTCTTTTCCTAGATATTATTGTTATATTTTGATTATATTGATATTATTTTGAGTTCTCTTGGACAATGGTCCAAGAGATAGAATTAATGTATTTAAGATAATGATAATGTATGGCAATATAATAAATGTGTTGATATAATACTTCAATACTGTTTCCATGGAGTTTCTTGTCCTTCTTCTTCATGAAGACCTAGTTTTGGAACGGACAACTAGCTTTCTGATTAATTATTGACAAGCCTAATTGAAATAAATATCTAGTCTTGTCTTTCTGTGCTTTACTTAGTGCAACCCTTTCCCAACTAACCATATAGGTACATACATAAGAACCTTCATACACAATAAATAAGCCATAACCATTCTGATACACAAAGCTTGATATTTGGTATATATAGTTACATACAGATTTTTCTATTAAGCAGATACAGAGAGAGCAGAGAGAGAGAGAGAGATTATTTTCTATTTCTGTTATATTAAGCAGTATAACTATAAGTGTATATATATATACTAATTATCATGCTTTGAATGTCAGAATGGTAACGGCTTATTTACTGTGTATAGGAAAGGGTTTTGTGTATAGAATAATAGCAACATAATCACAATAATAACAATAGCTAGGCAAGGAAAGAATATGAATATTCCATTTTATATGATTTAAAACATTAGCAATATTGGCAACAACATAAATGGTACAACAATATTTTCATAATAAGCAATAAGTGTTACATAATATCAAATTACGTAACTTACGTGACCTCTGGTCGATCTTTCCATCATTATCATTATCTTAAATACATTAATTCTATCTCTTCGACCATTGTCCAAGAGAACTCAGAATAGTATCAATATAATCAAAATATAACGCTAATATCTTGGAAAAGAATATGAATATTCCATTTATATGATTTTAAACATTAGCAATATTGGCAACACTGTAAACAGTACAACAATATTGCCATAATAGGCAATAATTTGGATATAACATCAATTACTTAACTTACGTGACCTCTGGTCGATCCTTCCACACAACGACAGCACTAGAACTAGCCAACTGAACATCTGCCCTCTCTCTGGTCTGGTGTGCTGGTGGACTTGGTGGACTTGGTTAGATCATGTGAAGATCATGTAGACTGGTGTTTCATTTCAGCCGAAAGACGTCCACTGCCGGACATAGGCCTCTCCCTATTTGGGGGGGATTTGCCATAACCGCCACGCTTCGTAGGTTAGTTAGCGATCACAGTATTGTGGTAACATGCATAGGGAAAGCTGCTGCCCACTCTCTAGTAAGTCCCTGAGTCCCCTTTTACGATACCCTCGGGAAGAAATGGGATAGTGCTATTCATTACGTCCGGCACCACACAGAACGAACACACAGAGAGTGGACCTGTCCTGTCAGTTAAAATAAAATTGTATAGTGCAAAAAAAAAAAACATACAAGTTACATTCATTTATTCAATATCTACAGTCACTATTAACATAAAACAAAGTATTTTAGCAGCCCCAATTCATATAACAAATATTAATTTCAATAAAATTGCAGCGCAATCATTTTAAAAATAAAATTACGCAGTTCCATCTTTGACCTAGACAACTCTTCAAAGAAAAAATGTGGCTATTTAAAAGAGCACCGTATAAGCAATAACGTAGTACCTAGATTCCTATAACCACAGACACAAAGGCGCACTCTACAGGATTAGTCTAGATTCTAATTGACATAACATTCTATAATTCACACTAATCCACACTATATATATATATATATATTTTATATATTATATTTATATATATATTATATATATATATATATAATAATATATAATATATTTAATATATATATATATATATTTATAGCCTGAGAAAGGACATAGGCTACTTTTTATACCGGTAGTACGTTCCCGCGCGATATTTTCCGACCTCCACGCGGGCGAAGCCGCTGGTAAAAGCTAGTTTATAGCTAAAAGTCAACCTGCCTAGCTTTTTAGCTTCTAGCCCAAATATATTGGGGTCGTGTTCCAGTCTAAGCGGATGCAGCTGAATATAATTAACTGCTTATCAGACCTCCACTACACAGCTACAGGATAATCCTTGGTAATACTGACAGCGCTGAGCAGTAGTGGCACAGTGGTAACAGCCGCGAAATACGAGTTCGATGGTCCCTATTAACAATTTTGGTTATGCATTTTTACCAATATTCAATTTTTTATATAAATCGATAGTCTCTATTAACAATGTAAGTTATGCATTTTTACCAATATTCACTTTTTTGTATAAATCGATGGTCTCTATTAACAATGTCAGTTATGCATTTTTACCAATATTCACTTTTTTATATAAATCGATGGTCTCTATTAACAATGTCGGTTATGCATTTTAACAATATTCACTTTTTTATATAAATCGATGGTCTCTATTAACAATGTCAGTTATGCATTTTTACCAATATTCACTTTTTTATATACATCGATGGTCTCTTTTAACAATGTCGGTTATGCATTTTAACAATATTACTTTTTTATATAAATCGATGGTCTCTATTAACAATGTCAGTTATGCATTTTTACCAATATTCACTTTTTTATATAAATCGATGGTCTCTATTAACAATGTCGGTTATGCATTTTAACAATATTCACTTTTTTATATAAATCGATGGTCTCTATTAACAATGTCAGTTATGCATTTTTACCAATATTCACTTTTTTTATATAAATCGATGGTCTCTTTTAACAATGTCGGTTATGCATTTTTAACAATATTCACTTTTTTATATAAATCGATGGTCTCTATTAACAATGTCAGTTATGCATTTTTACCAATATTCACTTTTTTATTTAAATCGCTGGTCCCTATTAACAATTTCGATTCCACAACTTCAGTAGAGCAGTTCAAAGTTTGTTTTAGCGATTAAAAAAAATATTAGACTGTGGGTTTTCAAATTTGCACTGATCGTTTTATGTATTGTTAAAAAGTGAATATTGGTAAAAATGCATAACCGACATTGTTAATAGGGACCATCGAGTTGTAGGTCGTAGATTCGAACCCAGTCAGGCGCTTGACTTTGTGCAAATTATTTCATTACCATTGCTCTCAAAACGGTGAAGGAAAACATCGTCAGGAAACTGGCATGTCCTGGAACCAAAAATTCGAAAACATTTGGTGGATTCTGTCCTACTCCCTCTCATAGAAGTGGCATATGTCCCATCAGTGGGTACATTATAGGTTGATTATGATGATGATGAATACTGTGATTATCACACTTTAGGGTTTCTGAATACGCGTAAAGACTGTCAAAAATCCATAAATGTCAGCTGGACCAACAGCTTAACGTGCTTTCCGACCCTCAGTACCGGAGGCGGTATATAAAGATCACCCATCCACAAGCCGACCGGGGCAAGCGTAGCTTACCCAGATCAATTGACCCGTGTAGCTATTATTACTTAGCTACGATGCCCGATGTACATATAGCCATAAGTAGTGAAATTATTAGAAAGAAAGAAAAAAGAAAAATATTTTATTTGGGACACGCACAGGACATAAAACGATAAAAAAGAACATAGGAACATTTCTACATTTAACATACAGATAACAAAATATTTCTAAAAGATATAAAATATAAAAAAGTAAGACCTGTGCGAGGCCAAAATGGCTCCTATCTCAGCATAATGCTGCGATATTTGTAAAAAAACAACTACCGCAGCGCTGGTATTCGAGGAATAACTTAGAATATTTTAATTCTTATTGATTTGACATTTCGAAATACTTCTGTAGTAGTAAAAGCCTATTTTAATTAACACACGTATGCATACTTAGTACTGATATCGCCTATACATTGGATACTTGAATGTTTTGGCAAATACGCCTACATATTTATTTATTTGTTTTTAACCGACTGCGAAATAGGAAGGATTGTATTTTCTTTGGATCTGTATTTTAGTTTTAAGGTCGTTTTTTTTTTTTGCAAATAAGTTAGAAACCATCAGGTTTCTACTCACACTAGTTCGTATACCACTATTGGCCAGATAAACCTCAGTGACAGGAAGTATTAGAACTTCATAACGATACTCAAAGTGGATTAAATAGGTACGTATCTATTATTGAATGTAACTACTACTACTGAAGCAAAGTTAATAAAATTTATATGGGACCACCCCAGAAGTAATATCTATTAAAAATACAAAAAAGAATTTTGAAAATCGGCCCACATTTGGCGGAGAAATCGGTACACATGTATATAAAAACATAGACACAGTCGAACACAGAACTTCCTCCTTTTTTAAAGAGAGACTTGTTTTATTATTATTAGCAAGGACTCATGCTTTTACTACCAATAAATAAAATCGGTATTTCTATTTAACCTCTAAGTCCCTGAGATACCACATTTGGTATAGACACAATGGTTTTTAATTGTGTCTGTAATTACGGTAATTGACTGGTTAATTTTGCAATTCTGTAAAATAATAACATTGATTCCGTTACATTTGAGTCACGCTATTAAGCAAGCACTGAGCCCACAATCAAATGTATAGAAAAAATAAACCTTAAAAATACATCTTCTATTTAAATATGAAAACCGAATACAAGTGTATACTATTCAATGTATTCATATTTATGTCAAAATATGCCCACAAAGACGCCAGCTACATTAGTACCACTCAACAATAACCTCTGACTAATAGCGGGCCACAAATCCGATGGAGACACTAAACATTGAACCAGCAGACCATTGGCTTAACAAATACAAGCTTCTGTGTCTGGGCCATGCTACAGAGAAGAGCAGAAGGTTCATTCGGTACGATCTTTGAAAAGCTACCAAGGATAAACTGCCAAGTCTATAGCGCCATCTACACCGTCAAATGCAAACTATGCATCAGAGTGCGTCACGCAAAATCCTGCATCGCGCAAGCAGAGTTTACCGCGCAACTAGTCCATATTTCTACAACGTCCCGCTTTTCGCACCCGTCCGGTCGAAGGATCCCCACTTTTCTACGGTGGTTGACTGAATTTTACACCCTGTTCCTCATACTTCTAGTATCGCCCATATAGAAATATGAGAAATATTTTAATTGTTTGAATTTATTCTGTTTGTCATTAGCATTATGATAAGCCAGACGAGGAACAGCACTATTATACTTTCTCATAACATTTACTGCAACAGCGATTTGCAGTTCCAAGGCACTTTTTTCATTCTTGACAATAGTTAGCCTCAGAATGCGTAGTATTTCTTACTAATTAGGGGAGACTGGGTACGGTTGAAACGGTGGACGGTTGAAACAAAGCAAATATCTCGACACCATGCGTGTTAAGGTGAGGGGTTACAAGGGGAGAAAGAAGCGGGCGACAAGTCGAAATACGAATTATGGTGTTCCGTCGGTCTTCGCGCACTGTACTTGTGTATAGGAGGCCCCATTGTGTTTTTTGACGGAAAAGTAAGTATTTTTTTGTTCTTAATCTTTTGTAATTATTATGGCTTTATTATAGTTAGAGGTTTGAGAGTTTTGCATCGCTTTAATTGAAGTTTGTAAAATATGGTTGTATGATTAGTTTTTATTCAAATTTAATATCATTCTTACTAGGAACTGTTTTATACCTAGAAGGGGGGTTGGGGACAGTTGAAACATTTTGTTTGGGTACGGTTGAAACAGTTTATTTATTTAATTTTCTTGTTTCTTAGATACCAATGGTATGCCAAAGGAAGACTACAAGAGGTCAGACCAACTTATCAACGTAGAAACAAGCCTATGAAGATGTTAAAGCCGGTTCTTCGTTAAGAACAGCGGCAGAAAAGAATGGACTGAAGAACCAGTGTTCCCTGTTGAGGTATGAACGTAAACGAGATGCGACTGGTGGCGATGAAAGTCAAGAAATGGGATATAGGACTCACAATCGAGTTTTTAACCACGAACAAGAGTGTGAGCTATCTAAATATTAAATTAGATGTGCATAATATATTTTGGCCTAACTAAAAAGGATGTTATGAAATTGGCATAAGAACTAACCGTCAAGTACGACTTATCACTACCTCGGATGACAACGAAATGGCTGGCGAAGTATGGTTTCGAATGTTTATGAAAAGAAATCCTGATCTGTCAGTACGTGCAGAACCGGCCACAAGTCTTTGAGGGCGACTAGCTTTAATAAAAATAATGTTAGATTATAAGTATCGTGAAAAATTTTAATATTAATATTTCGACCATTAAAAAAGTGCTGACTCTCAGCCTAGTTTGAATAAATGACTTTTGATTTTGAATCTAAATATATAAAAGGCAAACCTGACTGACTCATCTATCAACGCACAGCCTAAACTACTGAACGGATTTCACTGAAATTTGGCATACAGATAGCTGTAATGACGTAGGCATCCGCTAAGAAAGACTTTTTGAAAATTCGCCCCCTAAGGGGGTGAAAAAGGGGTTAAAAATTTGTATGGAAGTCCGTCATTTTTAGAGCTAGAAGCCTGAAACTTTAACTTAACTTAACTGATTAGAAATAAATACTTACATGTCCTAGGGTTTTTGAAAATTCAACCCCTAAGGGGGTGAAAAGGGGCATGAAAGTTTGTATGGGGAAACAAGATTAGTTAAACTATTTTATTTGAAACTTCACAGGAGTACTCCTATCAATAAATGAGGAAACAAATGTTTCAGGCTCTTTCAGAATTTAACCCCTAAAAGGTGGAAAAGGGGTGGCAAATTCTGCAAGTCAACATGGGTATCGTTTTTATGGTTTATCGGGTCACTGATTACGACAACAACAACTATTTCACAAAAATTGCACAAAAACATAAAACAAAATAGTTATAACTGGATATGCGAAAGGGGAAACTGTATTTGTACCTAGAATTCCCTGGATCCCGAATGATCTTCGCTTTGAATTCAAACGAATACAGTTTCCCCTCAAAGTCTGCTTTTCAATGACCATAAACAAATCACAAGGGCAGACTTTAAAATTTGCAGGTATAGACTTGAGAGAAAACTGTTTTTCACACGTGCAATTCTATGTGGCTTGCTCCCCCTGCGTAAGCTCGCCCAGTAGTATGATAATTTTGGCACACAGTAATAGATTACCAAAAAATGTGATGTTTAAGAAGTTTTGTAGTTTACTAGCTTTTGGCCGCGACTTCGTCCGTGCAATTCTAGTTCCTTTCTTAGCGCTCACCTACGCTACGTTACGCTACGATATAACCGAACTCTACGCGGACGAAGTCGCGGGAAAAAGCTAGTAAATAAATATGTGTGATGTTCAACTGTGTCATAACGAGTCGTAAAATATTATAAGACGAGGAATAAAGCATGTTCATTTAGTATATTTTGTATTAATTACATGTGTTTCAATGGACCCCAGGCAGTGTTTCAACCGACCCTGGTATTAGGATGGTTGAAACAATTTTCTTTTTTTTTTAAATTTGATATTACACATAAAATACAATTCAGTGATCTCAAATAACACTGCCCATTAGTAGACAGATATATGGTCTTTTATTTAATATAGTTCCGTCATCTCTCGCTTAACTAATCCCGATGCAATGGACACTAAACGCTAAAATGTTTCAACCGTACCCAGTCTCCCCTACTGACAGTTGATCGGAACGTGGTTTATACGCTGGGTGCGGACATTGTTGATGCCGTTACAACACTAATTACTTAGACGTCTAAAAGTATGTGCCTTTTTGAAATAAATGCTTTGATTTTATTTATAGTGTTGGCTGAAAACTCAAAAACGAAATGCTACAAGAGAGTTGTATCGATAAAAATCGTACGGATTTTAGTTATGTTTACGTTGCGCTAAGGAATTTAATGATCTTTTGCCATTTCGGTATTCAAGAGAGTCTCCAAATTATCAAGTGGTACTTCTGTCCTTCTCTACTCTACGCCCAGATCTCACAGGGACAAAACGCTCTGTCGTCCAAAACAAACATCTTGTGACGCGTTTATCTTCTTGGAACGAGAAAAGACCCCATCCCGATGGAATAGTTTGAGCGTACTGTGAGAACTGTCGAATTTATCCAAAACATGATATCGGATGTTATCGTGGAATGATTCAAGAATGTTTTGTTGTTCAAAGAATTTAAATAGTTGCTCTGTGTTCTATTTCTGAAGGTTTGTTTTTTTTTTTTAATTGAGATTGAATCTATACTAATATTATAAAGCTGAAGAGTATGTTTGTTTGTTTGTTTGATTGAACGCGCTAATTTCAGGAACTACGGATCCGAATTGAAAATTTATTTTTGTGTTGGGTAGGCTATTTATCGAGGGAGGCTATAGGCTATATAACATCACGCTACAACTAAGAGGAGCGGAGCAGTAATGAAAAATGTTGCAAAAACGGGGAAAATTTATTCCTTTTAAGAGTTTCCGTTGCGTGCGCTGCGTAAACGGTTAAAGTAACGCAAAAATAATGTATGACGGAATTATTCCTCTTAAAAATTCCTAAAAAAAAGTCCGCGAGAGCATATGTCTATCTTTTAAGGTTGACTCACTATAACTCAAAAGGAGCGAGCAGCAACGAAAAATGGCCGAAAACTAGCCGGCAAATCGATGCGACGGGAAGGGTCAGGGGAGCAAAAATTTGACGCGGACGAAGTCGCGGGCAGAAGCTAGTTGTAAAATAAATGTATAGTCACCAATAGATACGCATAAGTAACTAGGGTCGTCGAATTACTTGAAGTATGGTCAGAAACCCATGGTTTCTTTTTTAATAGAATTTAATTAGAGAGTTCACTTATCAAATATTATTTCTATGGGCGATGTCAATGTAATTTATCTATGTAGTATACATATGGCTTCTTTACAGTTTCTGGATGGCCTTGTCTGCCCAATAATTAGGAAAATCTGTTAGGACCAAAAGTAAATGAGAAAATTACTTTGTTTGTTTGTTGCTTTTTCAAGCCTAAGGCACTGAATTGATCTTTATAAATATTGACAGATAGGTAGCCTAGGACCTAGAGAAAGATAATAGCTACTTTTTATCCTAGATAAATTTAAAAATTGGGAAGGGCGAGCGTTTTGGGGGACTTTCATATATAATTTTGACGTTCGAGAACTGTTAATCTCAGCCTAATTTGAATACATAACTTTTGATTTCATTTCATTTGAATTAAAAAATACAAAATACACACAGTCGGAGTCACGCTTTTATGGTTGTCTTTTTCATGGTTTTTGAGGGTGCTGAAACCGATGGTGAGGTCAAAATAAAGGTTGAGTATTCTAAAGTCCGAGTTAAGCTAAACGATTAGTGACAAATGCTTGCACTGACTGGACAGGTCCACTCAACCTGTGTGGTTCTTTCTTCGAAAGACCATTTCAGACATCAATCTACATGGTCATCACATGATGTGAACAAGATTATGTCTGGACTTTAAAAGAGACTGTGACCTCTGAGTTTGTTTCGGCCTGTCAGGTCTACTCTGAGAACAGAGTAGTCAGGTAGGAAACGCCGAACTCATCTAGTTTAAAAAAATATCATTGACATGTAAAAGTGTTTGTACAAACCTACTTACAGAAATAAAATCATTTATCATTTATTTATCATTTATAGATAGAGTAAACGAATTCTCATTCGGAGTTGAATAAAAAGAACTTCATTCTGACGGGGTCCCGCAGACCCCATACGTTTTTTATGCTGATTGGGCTTAATGCAGCCGCTTCAGTAATAATTATAGCTCATTATTACTTTTTGTATGAATCGCAATTGGTTCCTTGCCTAAAATTCGCTTATAGCCAATTCCACCTCGATTCTTCGGCGCTCGAATGATTGACATTTTCCATTGACCACGTTGAAGGATGCCATACCCAGGTCTGACTCCATAATCAAGATGGACGTTATTCGCCTGTGTGGAGGCAAACGATGCTATGGTGACATTTTGATTTCTGACTTCGGTAACTTTATCTAGTCGACGCAAAAATTGGTTTACTGCAATTCCCAGTAAAATGAAAATTGGTACGGGAACCGCCAGGATAGCCTGCGATTATTCCTTTGTTTTTTTGCAATTTGAAGAATTATCTAATTAAATAGTCATGCAGTGAACTTATTTGTTTGATGATTTTAATGATTATAATTCTGTAAATACGTATTTACGTTATACGGCCTCTAAGTATATTTTGTTCAACTTGGACTGTATGTTGACTGACTTGCGAATTGTTGTGAATATCTAACATTCGCAAATCGAACATTTAGTTTGGTTTAAAATTGGATTTTCTGGAGTTACCTTAGTTCATCCTCTTTTAGGTTGAAACCATTATCACTTAGACTTTACTCGTTTTAAGACGTGCTAGTGACATTCGACCTTATAATACCTAATGAAGTTACGGTCTTCACACTTCTTTATTTTAGAGACGAATCAAAAATTCTCCAACATCTAAACTCTCTGACTTAAGATGGTAGGCAATAACTGAAAAGTAAGTAGGTTGGTTGCCAGATTTAAATACACATCTTCGTCGCTTATTCTTAGAACCATCACGTCCCTTCTGCTGTTCAGTCGGTATCCCACAAATCTCAGCGAAAACTCAAAACTTCACAATGAAAACCCCTAGACTTCTTCTATTAGTTTTTATATAACGTTGTTTGTCCTCGCCGGGGTTCAAATTGACTACGTTACGGTTTAAAAGCCAGAAAATAAAATTGTTCCGTCTAAGTGCACTCATTTCCCTGTCTCTGTTATTTTTAACATTGAATTTTCTTCGGAACCCGCTTGTTCTATTATTTTATTTATTTTGTAGACTGACTCCAGATTGTTGTCGTACTATCGAGAATTTCTATTCAGAATAAGGTCGGGGAAATCATTTTTTATTTTTAGTTTAAAATTTTAGTAAAATCTCTTTGGTTGTGTACTTTTTATATCTGGCTGGTGGTGATGCCATTAAATAGGTGACATTTAAAAAAGAAAAATGACAAGAAAAAAACGATTACCGTCCATTTTTCAACTGTTTTACTGACCGCAAAAATGAGTGAATGTATCGAAAAAGTTTGATACTCTTTGAAGTTTTATAAAAAAAAAAGAGAAAAGTGAGACAAAAGCCAGATCAAAGCCAGACAAAGCCTTGATCTGGTTGTCCTGTTATGGATAAAGACGATGCCATTTTGAAGTGAAGCTAGTTGTTACGACATAGCTGAAGAGATAGGGGTTAATAACCAAACAGTATTGATCCATTTGAATAAGTCTGGGTTTCCTAAAAAAACTCGATATTTTGGTTCCCACACGAGCTTACTAAAAGTAACATAATGAATCATGTACTGATTCTGTATTATAATGTAACTAGCTAGTGCCCGCGACTTCGTCAGCGTCAAATATTTGCTCCCCTGACCCTTCCCGTCGCGTCGTATCGCAGCCTGTCAGTTTTCGTCCATTTTTTTTTGTTGCTGCTCCGCTCCTTTTGATCATAGCGTGATGTTATATAGCCTATAGCCTTCCTCAGTAAATAGGCTACAAAATAGACTCAAAAAGATTTTTTCAATTCGAACCAGTAGTTCCTAAGATTAGCGCGTTCCACTCCCAAGTTTAGGGAAGTGGGGGGTCAGAAAGATACAAAAAGTAGCCTATGCCATGCCCACTCTCCATCCCTTCAATAATCTCCACTTGAAAAATCACGTCAATTCATTGCTCCGTTTTGCCGTGAAACTCGGACAAACAGACACACACTTTCCCATTTATAATATTATAGTATGATAAAATTGAACTATTTTTTAAACACTGATCACTGGTGTTGAAATGTGGACCCGCCAAAAACATTTTGCTGTCAAGATGAGACCATATGGCTCACACTGTCAAAATGTTAAAAGATCTCATGCAGAACCAAGCCACTAACTCTACACACCCTATCTCTACAAGCCCTAACTTCACTAACTCTGCACCTTTGTCAAAATATGGGGCTTGGCCGTTTTGTTACTATAAGAACTATTGTATAACAGAAAAGTAATGCACAGTGAATACATTTTTCACCTTACGCCCATGTGACGGTAGCGAAACGGACATCCCTTGGATTGGTACTAGTGGAAAAGATAGGCCAGTCTAGCTTCACAGACTATATTATAGCGAAACCCGGATTAACTCACAAAAAAGTGATGCTGTTGCAGCAGCAGATTGGGCAGCAGCGTTCTATATGCACTTTACCACCATACTGTGATCGTCAACCCGCCTGCCAAGCGTGGCGATTATGACGAACCCCCTTCAAACTGAGGGAGGTCTATGTCCACTAGTGGACGTCATTCGGCTGAAATGATGAGGTGATGTTATGTGTATCGACGGATTGGAAGGGTATCGTTCATTATGAGCTTTTACCGCCCGGTAAACAGATCTATACTGCTAACAGCTGATGAGATTCAGGCAAGATAATGAGAAAAAACGGTTGGAATTGATCAACAAAAACTTTTTTACAAAAAAAAAAAACAACCGACTTCCTTAAAAACACTACAAAGTGAAAAATAACTTTAATTTCGGAAGTCAGTGTCTTAGGATTTTTATTTAACGTTTTTGCCACCGACTTCCGAAATTAAAGTTATTTTTCACTTTGTAGTGTTTTTAAGGAAGTCGGTTGTTTTTTTTTAGTAAAAAAGTTTTTATTTTTAAATTTTTAGTTATAGTATCTATCCCGCACTAATTTCAAACAAACAATGGATATTTATGCGATAGCAGAAATCGCGGTTGATTTGCTGTCATTTTTTAAAGAGTTCTGATGTCTGTCTCCGGAAGTCATCATCAGATTTATATGACACTTATATGGGACCATTTCGGAATAAACCCCTTTCGAACAAAAAAAGAATTTTGCAAATCCGTTCATATATGACGGAGTTATGGCCGAACATACATAAAAAAAAAACATCCGAATTGCTAACCTCCTCCTTTTTGAAGTCGGTTAAAAAGGGTATTTGACCATGAGACTTTCAATGTTTATATTTGACCATGATAACGCCAGACTCTGAATGTTTGCTGAGTGGTTAAAGTTGTGTATGACATATTAAGCTGAGTGGTAAAAGTTGTAGTGTATTCTTTGACATTTCGAAACCCCTTAAGACTTCCCTATGTCTTATTTCTTAAAGTAATGCAAAATCAAAAGGCAAGAAGGTGTTGAAATACCAAAGAGAAGCGCACCTCACGTTACAAAATATATATAGTGCAAGAAAACTTCAATTTTGTAGTTCTCCATTTGGCCTTTTACTGCGAACAATATATATGATAAAATGTTCCTTTCACATATTCTCTACACCCAGGAAATCCTTCGCTCAAGTTATGAAATACATACAAAGTAAAAGTTCAAAGAAAAAAGTAGTAAAAATCATGATCCTTTTGGTTTACCGTAGTTGGGTAAAAAGAAATGACTTTAAAAGTAGTTAAATAATAGTACGTACCTGACATTGTTGATTGCCGGTCGGAAGTCGGTAATTTGACAGTAAATTGTCAATATTTCTTCAAGTAATTGTAGTAAATTACCATAATTTGAATTAATAATAGTAATAAGAAGTCCCCCTATTTTGTTGTAACGGTCATGTTACGTAACTTCGTAATTTGTGGTCGAAATAGTTCGAAGGGAAAGAATTGTTATTTTAAATAGAACGTTCTATTTTTGAATTCAATTGTGATTTGTTGATATACAAGATGGCGGAACGAGCCATTTTTCTTAGCGTTTTTACTAATTTACTCCGTTTGTAGAATTCCTAATTGGGGCCGTTCAAGTATTACGTAAGCAGATTTAATACAATTTTTTACTCCCCCACCCCCCTTGTCAGCAAAAGTAAGCAAAGCTCTTACCCCCTCCCCCCATGCTGACGTAAACATTTTTATATATGCATTTTTCTTTTAAAGTATTGTTTTTTTTTTTTGGGTGATTTTTTTTTAAACATTCGAACAATTTTTGGTATAACTTGGATTTGTTTATTTGCAACACCATCTTAACTAAACAATTCTCCTCTGGCGAAAATGGATTAACGGTAACACAAACATTAACTTGATTTGCTTTGCTAAAAATACAAATCAAATCAATAGTCAAATCGTCAATCATACCGAAACGAAATAATAGATTGACGGAAGTTTAGGCAACTGAATAGCGCGCGGTAATTCCCCTACTCGGTTCTAAGTGAGTACCTAAGTGTATATGTTATGGACCAGGTGATAAATGCGGGCATTATACATAATGTATGAGCATTATGAATAATGTCTAGCTCTATCGGGCAAAGTGATTAATACTATTTTAACTTCATTATTTATCACATTGCACGGTCATTATTATATTGCTACTTGATAATTGGGCAATTTGATAATAAAGCTAAATATGACGCGGTGTGAGGGCAGGGAGGGAGGCACGCATGGCGTGGCACGCTTTGACCAATCAGAGACCGCCATTATGACTTTCCTTAAGTTTTAAATGCAAAAATTAGTGAATTCTTGATGTAGAAGTTCTTGATAATTAATCCAAATAATAAGTCTAATTATTTAAATGGTTTAATATTTAGTTTATTTTAAGTTAAATGACAATAACAATAAAAAATAGTAATTAAATATGGGAATTAATTTTTACAACTGTTTAATTTTTACAAGTATTGTCTTATAAATTCAATATGTTGTGCTGCATTTAGTGACAGAAACGAATCGCTGCAAAACCGACTGCACGTAGTCTTGTCTGCCCTACCCCTAGAGTGTAATTTAAAACCGCGTAGGCGCGGAGGGGCGAGGCGGCCCGCGAGCTGAGGAGCAAGTGGTTTTGACGCTCGTCACCGCGGCTGAGGCTGGGCGGCGAAGCCGGCCAGCGAGCCGAAGCTGCGGTGGTGAGCGTAAAACACATCTGCGACGATAAGCTCGCGTGGGACCGTCGGAGCCCCGTAGCGCCGGAGCCTTGACAGAAATCTTGCCTGCTGCATATTGCATGCTTGCTTGCATGCCTCATCGTTTATAGAACTGCTTAAAATAAAATTTATTACTAACCAATTACGATTTGTTAACTATACGCGCCTAACCGCCCAGTTCAACTATTCCACGGCTCAGTATTTATTGAACTGCCCGTTTAAATTATTTTAGGACTCATTTTTATTTAGTTTACTGCTCAGTTTTTACTGCTAAACTAGTTTGCAAACATGAGTTTTTATTTTTTTTACCTACCATAACTCAAATATTGAACTGCCGCTTTAATTCTATTCCATTAAATATATTTGTATTACTCTGCCCAAAAGGTGATGGACAATATGTATAATGCCCGGTCAATTTGATTATTTGAATAATTATTATCATATTGCATTCTCATATTGGGCATTTTTCATAATGACCGGGCATTATGTATAATGCTCAATTTCTCACTTGGTCCATAACATATACACTATTGCGTTAGCGCACACCAAGAGCAGAGCAGAGTGGAGCATTTCAATTCCATACTTGCAAAATTAAATACACGTCCAAACATGATGCTCGACCATGCGCGAACTTGCAGGATGCGTGCTCGAGTATGCGTCCTACATGCGCGAACGCCCGCCCGCACTCAGGGGTTGCGAGAAAATTGTCTGGACGTGTCTTGGTGCATTTGGAAATCATGAACGGAGAAAAGTTGATTGGTTCGGTACATCGTTTAGAATGTTTGCAGTATATCGAGTCCAATATACAGTGATCGGATGTTAAAAGCCAATGCTTGGGAAAGAGTCTCTCAAGAAATGGGAACGACTTGTATGGAATTGTCATAAGATAAATTTTTCATTAGTCTCAGAAAATGCTCTGCTCTGCTCTTGGTGTGCGCTGACACTTTGTGGGAATCCCCGAAAATGCGTTTCGTTTTCAAACATATACAATGATTGTGGGTTGCCATATGTGTAAAAAACTAAATAACTACTGCTGACGTAATCACCATCTAGACCCCCCCACCCCCCATGTCATCAAAAATAAGCAAAGCAAAGACCCCCCACCCCCCTATAGTGTTTACGTAATACTTGAACAGCCCCATTTATACCTTTTGGCACTGGGAAGGCTAATATTTTATTTAGTTTAACATTTTCAAAGTACAACACTAAAATATGCTCCATAATTTCTATAGTAGGTAAGTAAAGTTTTTGAATTCATGACCCTTACTTCAGTGGGATAAGGTGAACAAAAGACGGAAGATATCTATACTGTATCTGTTTATTTTATTCTTCTGAGTATTAATTAAGGTTATAGAGCGATGTATAGGATCAAATTAAATTTGTTGGCCATAATTTACCTACGTTATGGTATCAATATCAAAAACTACATAATAGAACAGAAAACATCAAAAAATAAAAATATTTTATTCATCACTGGATGAAGGTCAATGGCCCTTAATCGATCAGCTGTTTTTTCTTTTCGTGGAAGATAGATATATATAACCAATTTTCAAAAAAACATAACATAATAGTCGTTTAGTTGCCTTAATATACGAGTAACATGTTGTGTCATTTAAAGTTTTGAACACAGTTCGTTGGAATTATGAAAAAAAAAGTTTGTTTTCCCTTTTTTTGTTTCTTTCATTTTTGATATCGATACCAAAAACGTGGGTAAAATACTGCCAGATAATTTAATTTGAACTAGACCTAGATAATAAATACATAAAATTGGCTACCTTTCCCCATGGGGGTAGGCAGAAACTACAGAACGCCGTCAGAGAGAACTACAGAGGCCGCCAATTGTATATTTTGTAGTCACTGTTTTTTTTAAATGTATTTTTATGGTGTACAGTAAAGTTTATATAAATAAATAATAAATAACCTATGACGATCTTTAGCTAGTCACATTCATACTTCAACGTTACCATCCATTGTTTAGGGCTAGTATAAGTTATTGTTAAAATTTCACACCGTAAGTTAAATCCGGACTTAATTCAAACACGACTAGGTAACTAATTCTAAGCTCTAAGTTTGTACGTAAATCTTTTGTTTTGTTTCACTCACTTGTACGGTGACAGACGAAGTTTGGATTTGTTTTAAAATTTATTCTCGAGAACAGCGAGAACACTGCCATTCTGTTTCCTCTCTCAGTCGTTGTTTGAATTCTAAATGGGCTGAAGTTTTCTGTGCGTCCGCCATCTTTTTAACGGACGAAAAATGTCGCTCTAATGGTTACGGAAATTAAATTTCTGGTGAATTGATATACATAATGAGTTTTTATGAAGAACTGTGTAATTCAGACAGAGAAATGATTCTGTTTTTTTTTTTGGGATGGGTTACTAAGTAAATCTGTGTTTTAGTGTAGTATTTTACTGCTAATAAGAATGTATTCTTGCTCTAAACTGTTTGCGAAAAGGCGAGTAGGTTCAGTAGACATTTTTCATTTAAATTGAATTGACGCGTCGCTTTCTTATGTTTGTAGCCTAGATCTAAATGTCTCCTACATCAAGGAAAATAGAATTTTGATTTATAAGTCTCATGAAAAAATATCTTATTCTTGAACTGTTTTTGCAACAGTATGCCTATTAACCATTGTTTTCGAGGGCTAAATGTTATATTTCAGGTTTTATTTTAGTTTTTAATATCATCGTGATATTTTATTTGCCTGTTTTTTGTTAAGCCAAATAACATCAGAATAGGTTTTCAGTATTTCAGTTCCACACTTAAGGAACAGGACTTGAGGCCCACGCAGATATTCGCGACGCGGCTGTCTGCGGGAACCTTTCTTTTTAATTTTTTATTTCGCAATTGTTTCTTCATTAATTTTTTTACAATGTTTTCACTAATTGAAGCAACAATAATAATATATTGTGTATTGATTGAAAAGAGTTCCTTGAGTTACTTGTCTCGTCATTTCCATAGATATCTACGTTTTTAAATGGGCAACTTTCTGACCAACTGACCGACTCTTTGACGATTCAAAAGTGTCTGTAAATAGTTCAATTGAAACTACTAACTGGAGATACGCCGAATACTCGTTTAATACTCGGCCATAAATTTATAGCCTAACCTCTTCACAGTATCAATGTAGTCACAGTCAGAATAATCACAATAATAAACATACAAGTAATCGTTACATCGTCAGAAGCGCAAATGTCTGAGAACCAGTCTTACCAAGGTATAATACCGCCGGGTTAAAGGCAACACCGACTATCTGCGATTTTTTGAGTTTTTCACTTTAATATACCATTCGATTCGCCATTTGATTCTTTACCTAATGGTATATTAAAGTGAAAAATTCAAAAAATCGCAGATAATCGGTTTTGCCTTTAACCCGGCGATATTACCCAGTAACTGGGTTTTGGAGGTCTGATAAGTAGTGCTCCATATAAAATACTGGTATTTAGCTGCATCTGCTTTCACTGAAAGCCGGTAAACATAATATGACTGAACGTGAACAACACGAGAACACGGTACCCGGTTACTCAGGAAAACTTTTACTCGCGCGCTATGGCTTCTAGAAATCAAAGAGGTTGCTAATTGAAATTTATATTATTTATGACATAGTTTTAACTAAAGAAAGAAAGATCAAAGATTCAAAGTTCTGTCACATAATTAATTTACCTGGCGTTGCTTTATTTTTGACTAGCTTCTGCCCGCGACTTCGTCTGCGTCAAATATTTGCTCCCCTGACCCTTCCCGTCGCATCGCAGCCTGCCAGTTTTCCTCCCTTTTTTTGTTGCTCCTCCTCTCCTTTTTATTGTAGCATGATGTTATATAGCCTATAGCCTTCCTGAATAAATAGGCTACCCAACTCAAAAATAATTTTTCAGTTCGAACCAGTAGTTTCTGAGATTAGCGCATTCCACCCCCCCATTTTAGGGCAGTGGGGGGTTAGAAAGACACAAAAAGTAGCCTATGTCACTCTCCATCCCGTCAACTATCTCCACTTAAAAAATCACGTCAATTCGTCGCTCCGTTTTGCCGTGAAAGACGGACAAACAGACACACACACTTTCCCATTTATTATATTAGTAAGGATTATTTTTACCTGTTGTAGTATATTCCAGGTGCTGCGTACACATATACCTACCTCTTCCGCCCTACCTCCCCTTTTTTTGTTTACCTAATTACAATACATTTAGTGTACAAAATATTTCGAATCATTTTAAAAGAGTAACGGTGGAGTTCCTTCCCCATTCTTCTCCATACGAAACTACCTTTTGGAACGGAAAATTAGAATGAATGCCAAATTTTTTGTACAACTTGACGTTCAAAAGTGCCTTATTTGACTTTATGTCATCTCTAAATTGAAATAAACGCACGTAGAGTTTTACTATTTTCTTTATCCTTTTCCAAATTATATGTTTTGTCTAACAAAAACGTATGATTTTCATACTCAGTGTACAAAAATATGAGGATTCATAGTATTTCAGTATATGTTGGCGGAGTGCTTACCGCTGTAACGTGTCAGTCACAATCGCGGAGCCAAGTGTTTTTATTTTCCCGTGGAAATCAAAGCCCGGCTTTTGAAATATATATTTTCTAGTTTGATTTCTATTGTGTTGTGTTGGAAACGGTAAGGAAAGTAGGTATTTTGATTGATTTAGTTCATTTAATTTGAGGTGGAACCGTGTGTTGCCGGACGTAAATAACAGCATCATCTTCTTCTTTTCTTTCGTGTGTGTCGTAGAAGGCGACTAAGGGACTTACTAGAGAATGAGCAGCAGCGTTCTCTATGCATTTTACTACTATACTGCGATCGCCAAACCGCCTGCTAAGCATAGCGATTAAGCAACCCCCGAAGCCCTCACCCCCGGTCATACACGCACGCACCTGACCGGCTCGCTGGTTGCAAGTACTAAGCACCTGAACTTTCTGAAGAACATCACCAAAAAGGTATACATATATTATGTCCTCTTAGGGCGTCCCCTCCCGACGTTTCTACTCACATCTGCCTTGTAAATACCTTTTGTTAGCAGCCTTCATTTATTCTCTCAACATTACCTAAACACTCCTTTGAAATTTTTGTCTTTTGCTTTTAAACCGCACCGTTGTCTTATCAGAGCATTCCTCAGCCTATCATTCATAGTCACACCATACATGCTACGCAAGGAACGCATTTCCACAGCATTCATTCTGCTTTCATGCTTCTTTTGCCACACCCAACTTCCATACATTAGCGTAGGCACCAGCACACCATTGTGAACAGTCGAGCCTTTTTGGATATCAACTGGTTGATCACAATCGCATGTATACTATTTACTTTATTTTATACGTAATGAATACAAGAAACATATATTATTAAATCACAAGAACATTTCACCCACTCCACAATAGTCTCTAAAGCCCCATGGTTTTATTTCCCTTTGGCGACAATCAGTTCGCAATCCGATGACACAAAAAAAGAAAACAATTTTCACTTTCCCATTTTCATCTGCGATATTTTTCATCTGCCGTCCCGAAGTATTTCTTTTGATCATCTGCTGGGCCTGTCCATCTACATAGGCAGCCGGTCGCGACTACAATTTAGCGGTAAGTATTGTCGTGCAGCAGTCCCTACAATCAACGGTACGTTTCTGATGAGAGTAGTTCGGTTCACTCACGGATCGTTGTTCCGGCGAGCAGCTTTTTTTTTTTGAGGATTTCTGCATAAGTTTTGTTTTTCTTTAGTAATTAATCAGAGAGAGATTTTATTTGGCATAACATTCTTGGCATAATCTTATTTAAACGAATATTTGTAAGGCATAAAAAATGTTTAGCATAATCATTGTTTGGCCGAATGTTTATATGCTCGACTTTACGCTGGCATACTTTTAAGATGGCAGAATTTTATTTCGCATAATTATCTTTGGCAGACTTAAAATTCCGCATAATTTCGTTTAGCATAACAGTTATTTAGAGCAATGATTATTTGGCATAATTTCACTTGGCATACTATGAAGATGGCAGAATTTCATTTAGAATAATTTTGTTAGGCATATTTTCATTTCTATTAAATTCCATTTTAACCTTAAATAAAATGAAATAGTGTCTCAAAAAGTCAGTATATGTTGTGCTACAAAAATTATTGACAGAAACGAATCGCTGCAGAACCGACTCCACGTAGTCTTGTATGCCCTACCCCTAGAGTGTAATTTAAGCCCGCGTAGGCGCGGAGTGGCGAGGCGGCCCGCGAGCTGAGGAGCAGGTAGTTTTGACGGTTGAGCGTAAAACCATCTGCGACGATGAGCTCGCGTGGGACCGCCGGAGCCCCGCAGCGCCGAAGCCGTGACAGAAACCATGTATGCTGCATGTTGCATGCTCGCCTGCATGCTGTAAGCTTGCTTGCTTGCTGCATGCTTGCTTGCATGCTGCATGCTTGGTTGCTTGCATGCTGTATGTTTGCTTGCATGCTCCATGCTGTTTGCATGCTGCATGCTTGTTTGCATGCTGCATGCTTCTTCGATATGAAATGTATGCCAAAAGATGATTCTAAGTTTAAAGTTTCTGAGATATGATAGTTCTACCTTTTAATAACTATCGATATGAAATTATGCCAAGAGACGATTCTGACTGCGAACTTTCTGCGATATGATGGTTCTACTTTTTAATTATTATGGAATAAAATTTATGCCTAAAGATGATTCTGACTAAAATTATGCGTTGTGAATGTATGATAAATGAGTGTATGCTAAACGATTTTCTGCGAAATGAAGTTTATGCCATCCGCTGTTATGCAAAATAATATTATGACGAAAAAAATTCTGCCATAAAGGGTGGACCCCATTTTTCCTATAAAAAATTAGAATAATATAACATGCCATATAATATTAAGAAGACAGAGTGCAAGGAAGCAGAAAAAAAAAATGATATTCTTTTTTATTTCTATTTTAAGTTAAGAGAGCTTTTCTTTTCTTTGGAATTAGGTGCCCATGAACTGTATAGGTGTCATCTATGGTGTTTCTTTGGACTCCATGTTTTTATTTTCTAAAATAAAAAGAGAGAGTCCAAAGAAGCAAGAAAATTAGATTTAGTAGATACATTGCAAACAAGCAAGAAAAAGATTCTTGATGTTACTTGAACATTTGCGACGCCCAGTGAAAGAGATTTTTTTTTGTTATTTGTGTGTTTTTGGTGATGAATGTGAGGGTGATTTGACATTAGTTTATGATATAAACTGATGCCAAATCATTGGAATGATGGAATTTTCACCATATTTCTTTAATATGAACAATAATTCTCCGTATTTATGCAAAATGGAACCACACGACAAATTTAGGTTTTTACTTTTTTTGAAGAATACTAATTTAAAAGTGTCCGTATTTTATTATTTTATTCTACAAAAAGGAACCACCCAGCAAACACGCACTTCTGAGATATCAAAGGATTTACAAAAACATAGATACACCACTTTTAAATTTAGTATTCTTCAAAAAAAGTAAAAAACTAAATTTGTCGTGTGGTTCCATTTTGCATAAATATGGACAATTTTAAACCTGACTGTAGTATATTAAGACTTTTTAATCTTCATCTTAACTCCTCAGATTATAATACCAAACTATGAAATATAGTAGTTAAGACAATTAACCTTGACAAGAGGGTGAGTCCCAGTTAACCGCACGTAAATGTCACCAATCTAACATAGACTTTATTTCCATTCTTAGCTGCCACAGTATGGTAACAAATGGTTACTATGGACGCTTTTAACGTGCACACCTTTCTTCATCGTTCTCATATGTATAATTTCAACATTAATTTTGTAGGTTGACAATGTTTTCAACCGACGAAAAAAAACGGAGGAGGTTATCAATTCGACGCGTATATTTTTTTTTTTTTTTTTTTTTTTATGTATGACCACGCATAACTTTTTACATAGTGGTCCGATTGTGACAGTTCTTCTTCTATTGGAAAGGGTATACTCCCAAGGTGGTCCCATATAAATTTGGAAAACAAAATCGAACCCTAAGGGTCGGAAAACAGGGGATGATTGATTGTTCACTCACTGATGGTAATGTATAACCACGCATAACTTTATACAGAGTAGTCCGATTTTGATAATTCTTTTTTTGTTGGATAGGGAATACCTTGCCAAGTATTATGAGTACATTAAAGTCACAAAAAATTATAAAATAAAAACTTTTTAACAAAAAATTAAACCGCCGAAAAAACTGAAAAGCATAAAATAATAAACCTTAAAATTATGAGTCGGCGCTGAAAAATCAATGAACAAAGATCTCTCAAAGCGCCGACTCATAATTTTAAGGTTTATTATTTTATGCTTTTCAGTTTTTTCGGCGGTTTAATTTTTTGTTAAAAAGTTTTTGATCGAAAGAGTGTCCAGGTGGAGTTTCCTGCCCGCTCTTCACAAGAACCTGCTACGCTTTGGAATGGGAATAGCTTCATATTTCTGATTGACAGTTCGTTGTGAGTTTGAGTATGATTTTTACTTCGAATAATGTTAATTGTTCATGAACTCATTATTCGAAGTCAAACTCACACGCCATACCAAAAAAACAAAAAACATATCCACTTAGATAAAATTTAATTGGTGAATTATCATCGTGCTCCACAATAAAATTGCGAATCATGAGATTTTTCATACTATTAAAACATTAAACCTACGACCATATAAAGTCGTTCAGTCCTACCTTCACAAATTATAACCCTAAATATCGTAGTTAAGACAGTTTGCCTTGACAAGTGGGTGGGTCCTGTACCTTTAGACACAAAATTTGGCAACACTTCAACTAGCAAAGTCGCCCTTACTGCTACAACATAAAGGCGATGTTAATGACGAATAGGGACGATGTGCGTGCAGTTGACTGTACCTACAGACAAGATATAGTGATATTGGGCTAGGCCCGGGGCGTGTGACCGCACCGGCTTACTTTCGATTTAATGTGCACTGTTTTACCGAATTAGGTAAATCGTTTGTTTGTTAGAATATTTGACAAAGCTCAAAAATGGCAGGGAAATTGATGCGCAACATGTTACAAATATAGACATTTTTCGTAACTTACAAAAAAAAAAAACTTTGTTTCATACATTTTAACTGGCGTAATAGGTATGTGACATAAACCAAACCGCACTGAGTTCGCGTGGTAGATTTTGCCCCACTCCCTCTTACCGAGAGGAGGCGTGTGTCCCAACAGTGGGACCATTATAGACTGCTGATGGTGATGATGTACATATTTATTGCAATTTCATTACTTTGTCAGTATAAACCAAACAACCGACCGCTATTTTTCCGACAGCTGATTACTGTTGAGGGCAAGACAAATCAAGTTATGGAAATGAGTCATTTTTGAAAGTACAGCTTGTCGAATGCTTGTATTCACAAGCATTGCAGCTATGCAGCTTGTTCAAGGAACTCAGCTACTCATCATTTCCAGCGCTGGGACTCTGTTTACATAGGGTCACAGCATTATGCTGAGTGATGGCCGTTTTGCGTGGATGTGACGCATGTTTTCCCACACCTTATTTTTTATTTTTGTATGTTTCTGGTCTTTCTGTGCGTCATATTTGCCACAAATAAACGTATTTTCTTTCTTTTTCTTATTTCAGTCGAAAGACGTCGGGCTCCCCAAGCTCCGTCACTTCAACCGGTTATCTGCTTTCTGTATCCAGCGGATTTCTGTGGCCTTCACACTGCGGTCATCAGTTCACCTTGTGGGAGGTTTCTCTACTCTACGTCTTCCGTTAAGCGGTCGTCACCCCAGAACTTTTCGACACCATCGGCCGTCTGTTCTGCGAGAATTGTGCCCTGCTCATTGCCACTTAAGTTTGGCAATTCTTCGGGCTATGTCGGTTACCTTGGTTCTCCTGCGGATCTCTTCATTCCTGTTTAAATCGCGTAGGGAAACTCCAAGCATAGCCCTCTCCATTACCTTTTCGGTGACTTTTACTCATCTTATAACGCACATTGTGAGCGACCCCGTTACAGTGCCATAGTTCAATGACTAGCAATACTAGCAACATGCACTGGTCAATGACTTTTGTCTTCAGACACTGCGGTATGTGGGACGAGAAGATATTGCGTAGCTTCCCGAATGCTGCCCAGCCGAGTCGGATTCGACGATTAACCTCTTTCTCGAAGTTGGACCTACCTAACTGGACAATGTGTTCCAGGTAAACATACTCGTCCAGAACTTCGAGCGTAGCGCCACGGATCTTCATTGGAGTGGATATTACATGAGCATTTGACATGACCTTTGTCTTGTCCATGTTCATAGTAAGACCCACTATTTCAGAAGCTCTACTGTGGTCATCGACCATTGTACTGTGGTCCTCCATAGTCTCTGCTACAACTTTTAAATTACTTCTCAATTTGTGCATACTTAAGTATGCAGATTAAGGAATCCTGCTACTATGTATCAAATATCTTTCCAACATGTCTTCCAACAAAACTGTCCAGTCCCCCACAATTTCCACCCCTATATCCTGCCTCCGAAGCCCCTCACAACGCGGCACCACGAGCCCGAGACGGGACGTACCTGCTACACCGTATTGTTACCGCGATGCCTTTTTTAAAAGCACAACAAAGCCGCAAGGTATGCATCAGCCTATACTGATAGACATGCGTTTTGATATGTACAGGGTGTGTGTGAATTGGTTTTTTGATTTTCTTTATACAAGATTATTTTTAGTATATGCGAAACCTGAATATAGTTTGTTCAGAATCAGTAACTGAATCGATTCCAATAATTTTTACACCATGTTATATTTTGTACCAAAAATATTTAATTACGCTTCCAAGTAGGACACCGAACGACAATACGTATCCACAATCATCTGTGCGGGTCACGGCAGTTCATAGCGCGCGTGGGCGAACAGAGAGACCGCGACGACGGGTAACAACTCCCTCCCTCGGCTCCCTCAGTCGTCCGAATGCCACCGATTGATGAGCACGTATCGCAAGCGCGCGCGCACCCGCCGCGGGCCTTAGTGTTTTGTGTCGATTTTAAAATTATCATGTCTTTCTCGTACTCAAACGTCCATTACACGGAGATGGTACGTACACTAGCTGTTTGTGGTGATCTGCATATGTTTTTGCTTGGACAACCAGGTAACTTATCAAGCTTTATAACTTTGTGATTATTAATGATACAGTTTTGAAATTTTTTTCATAGATTCTTTACATAAAAATACTAGACCCGTGTTTCGGGTTTCGCATAAACAAAAATTAATGTTGTATATACTCCATAATTTGGTTTGGTCATGTTGAGGGGATGAATGAAATGAAGGATGGCTTACAAAAAGTATTTATAAGGCAGATGTGAGTGGAGACACTTGTTCGTGAATTTCTTCAGTAAGGTCAGGTGCGTAGTAGGTACTCGCAACCGGCGTGTGTGTATGACCAACTGTATGAACATAAACGAGGCAAAAGCAGTATTTAAGGATCGTAGAAGGTGGCGTTTCGTAGTTTCTGCCTACCCCCATGGGAAAAAAGGCGTAAGTTTATGTATGTATACTCCATAATTGTCGATGCGTAAATACCTACTTAATACTTAAATACTTCAAGCATGGTTCAGATCGTCACTATTGGGTAAATAATGAAATTATAATCGTTGTTATTAAGCTGAAGGACGTCTGCAGGTGACCATGGGCATCGTCAAAGCAACGCTATAGGTGGTTCTTTCCTTCCTATGCATGAGCCGATTTCTGCGATCGTCATCAGGTCATCTGTCCATCTTATGAGCGACCAACCTACACTGCGCCTGGCTGCGTCTAATTAATATTTCAACCATGGGTTAGCTTTAAAGATTAAGCCTTAGCGACTAGGTAGCCTTTTAGAGAGGTGTAGAAAAATCTGAAATGTTACATACTTTTCAGGTAAGCAGAGGCGTTTGTAGTGGGTCCACCCTTTACGGCAGATTTTTTTTCGTCATAATATTATTTTGCATAACAGCGGATGGCATAAACTTCATTTCGCAGAAAATCGTTTGGCATACACTCATTTATCATACATTCACAACGCATAATTTTAGTCAGAATCATCTTTAGGCATAAATTTTATTCCATAATAATTAAAAAGTAGAACCATCATATCGCAGAAAGTTCGCAGTCAGAATCGTCTCTTGGCATAATTTCATATCGATAGTTATTAAAAGGCAGAACTATCATATCTCAGAAACTTTAAACTTAGAGTCATCTTTTGGCATACATTTCATATCGAAGAAGCATGCAGCATGCAAACAAGCATGCTATAGGTGGTTCTTTCCTTCCTATGCATGAGCCGATTTCTGCGATCGTCATCAGGTCATCTGTCCATCTTATGAGCGACCAACCTACACTGCGCCTGGCTGCGTCTAATTAATATTTCAACCATGGGTTAGCTTTAAAGATTAAGCCTTAGCGACTAGGTAGCCTTTTAGAGAGGTGTAGAAAAATCTGAAATGTTACATACTTTTCAGGTAAGCAGAGGCGTTTGTAGTGGGTCCACCCTTTACGGCAGATTTTTTTTCGTCATAATATTATTTTGCATAACAGCGGATGGCATAAACTTCATTTCGCAGAAAATCGTTTGGCATACACTCATTTATCATACATTCACAACGCATAATTTTAGTCAGAATCATCTTTAGGCATAAATTTTATTCCATAATAATTAAAAAGTAGAACCATCATATCGCAGAAAGTTCGCAGTCAGAATCGTCTCTTGGCATAATTTCATATCGATAGTTATTAAAAGGCAGAACTATCATATCTCAGAAACTTTAAACTTAGAGTCATCTTTTGGCATACATTTCATATCGAAGAAGCATGCAGCATGCAAACAAGCATGTAAGCAAGCATACAGCATGCAAGCAACCAAGCATGCAGCATGCAAGCAAGCATGCAGCAAGCAAGCATGCAAGCAAGCATGCAGCATGCAAGCAAGCTTACAGCATGCAGGCGAGCATGCAACATGCAGCATACATGGTTTCTGTCACGGTTTCGGCGCTGCGGGGCTCCGGCGGTCCCACGCGAGCTCATCGTCGCAGATGGTTTTACGCTCACCACCGCGACTTCGGCTTGCTGGCCGGCTTCACCAGCCAGCATCTGCCGCGGCGGCGACCGTCAAAACCACCTGCTCCTCAGCTCGCGGGCCGCCTCGCCACTCCGCGCCTACGCGGGCTTAAATTACACTCTGGGGGTAGGGCAGACAAGACTACGTGGAGTCGGTTCTGCAGCGATTCGTTTCTGTCAATAATTTTTGTAGCACAACATATACTGACTTTTTGAGACACTATTTCATTTTATTTAAGGTTAAAATGCAATTTAATAGAAATGAAAATATGCCTAACAAAATTATTCTAAATGAAATTCTGCCATCTTCATAGTATGCCAAGTGAAATTATGCCAAATAATCATTGCTCTAAATAATTGTTATGCTAAACGAAATTATGCGGAATTTTAAGTCTGCCAAAGGTAATTATGCGAAATAAAATTCTGCCATCTTAAAAGTATGCCAGCGTAAAGTCGAGCATATAAACATTCGGCCAAACAACAATTATGCTAAACATTTTTTATGCCTTACAAATATTCGTTTAAATAAGATTATGCCAAGTGTGTTATGCCAAATAAAATTCGGAGCATCAAGTTTCTGCCAGATAGAGGGAACCCGTTTGTAGTAGCTGTTGCCCATATTTCTTGACACTTCACAGAAAAAAATAATATTTCATCTATATCTTCCCATATAGTAGATTTAAAACCTTCTTAGGATATTAGTTTAAGTAATGTTCAAATCAAATTATTTGATTTTACATAAATCTACATGGGAAACGTCAAAGCTAGGTGCACGGTTCCAATTGGTTGATTCTTACGGAGACGAACCGGCAAGAAACTCTATGGTTACTCCTTTAAAAAAAAAATGACTTTTACAATGGTTTCAAATTACAATGTTAAGAGGTACTGGGAGGACAGTGTAGGCCTGTCAAAATGTACTAAGTACCTACTTACTGTAATAGAAAATGCTCTAAAATCTAAAGTCTACAAGCCTAGAACGAAACTATTTTAACGTTTACTGATTCTTCAGGTACCCACCTATTTTATTGTTACCTACATAACATATTTATACCACACAGATAAGTCAAACTATTTTTCCAGTTTTCCTTAGAGGAAACTGCGTTAAAACTAGGCAATAACGTTTCAAATTCCAGCCGTATCTCATGTGTCTAAATGAGGCTGTAGGAGTCCCGAGCGACGAGTGATCAATTTTGTACGATGCCTTTTATAGAAATAGCATCAAATAAAAGACCTTTTAGGTCTATAAATAAATTGTATTTCTTTTTATAACTTCTGAATCGTATTTTCGTTATTGTGTAATACTCTATCAATCATAACTAGAGATCGGATATTCAGATGAATATTCACCTAAAGTTAAAATGTTGGCTAATATGGAATGCGTGTTTTTACCGTGTTTTGTTTTAACTAACATAAACCACCCTACACACATATCTTCATCTGGGGTTAATTAAAGCTGGCTTTAATAAAAAATACGAAGCCGCTTCCGTGCTTTCACAGCTATATAGTAACATTAAGTAAATACGCATCCGAATATCCGATCACTGATCATAACCTGACTAATTTTGAAGAATATTGCGAATCCATTGCTTCATAACTTCCAAAATGTTGTCTGCTCAACATCAAAGATAATGCAATGAATGTTGTTGAACTATCAAAATGAAAACCTTTGCTATGGCTAGTGGGTTACGTAACTACCCCGTTAGCTAAATATGGAGCAGCTGAAAACCACTTTTAACTTGTCTACGTCAGATATGAAGAGTTATGAATTAAACTATATATACCTAAATTATGTGTTTTAATACTGTTTTAATACCCATGTGACAGTCATTGAAGCAACTGAACACAGGTAACAATAGAATGAGATAACTTCCTAACATAACTTCATATTTTTACGAAAAAACAAATTGCTATAAATATATCACCACTAGCTTCTGCACGTGACTTCGTCCGCGTCAAATTTTTGTTCCTCTGACCCTTCCCGTCGCATCGAATTGCCTGCCAGTTTTCGTCCATATTTCGTTGCTGCTCCACTCCTTTTGGTCGTAGCGTGATGTTATATAGCCTATAGCCTTCCTCAATAAATAGGCTATCCAAAACAAAAATATTTTTTTAATTCAGACCAGTAGCTCCTTCCATTACCGCGTTCAACCAAACAAACAAACTCTTCAGCTTTATAATATCTTAAGTATAAATTAAGTAATATAGGCATACACAAAAAACCTCCCTGCATAAATCTTTAGAAAACCTACACTAAAAACCTTTAACAATAAGGATATAAAACACATCTCAAAAACGTAAAATTCTTGACGTCTTTCCCCGCGAGATTGTTAGCACACCCTGTATGCAGCAATAAGGCAGAGTGCAGACAGCTTTGTGTCGCCATTGCGATGCACGGCCGTGTGTACAGGCCTGTACTGTTTACGTCATTTGTGTTTAATTATAGAGGGAGCGAATGTAATGGGTGATAAGTACACATACTTTTTTTCTGGGTGGGAAATCATCAAATACCGTCTCCCGCTCAGGGTGGAGCGGAAGGGCGTGTTAGACTTTTACTGACTAAAACCCACCCGTGTTCCTTCAGTTGCCCATATACCAGGGCCACGGTATCTCTTTCGAACAAATCTCGCGACCCTGGAAGAAGTACACATGCTGAAAAAAAAATCTAAGTACACATACTGAGATTTTTGTGTAATCTTGCGAGCTACAAAAAAATAGGGTGTCGGTAATATCATGATTTCTACATGTCATTTTTTTTTTTGTTTAGCCTGTAGTGTCCCACAGTTGAGCATAGGCATCCCGCAAGGCCCTCCACGAACTCTTTTCCCGCGCCACCTACAACCAGCCGTCGCGATACGCGTCCAGGTCGTCTATTTGTGAAAATTATGCAAACCATTCCTCAAAATACATTGACAGGGATAACTAAATTGAGTTATCATCATTCAGGCGAAGTCGACCACCGCTCCAAACTCCGCCACTTCGACTGATTCTGTGCTTCCAAGGTCTGCGGCCTTACCAAGGTCATCGGTCCACCTTGTTGGAAACGTTCCAACTCTACGTCTTCCGGTACGCGGTGCTACTCCAATCCATCAGCAATGTCTATTTAGTCGCTTGTCTGGGTTAGAAACTATGACTTCTACTTAACCTGTGATCAAACTGTGCGACTGTTATCATGGACACTCTCAACATATGAAGAACCTTCCAAACCTTAAGATTTATAGTGAATCGTCACCATCATTTCAGTCAAAAGACATCCACTGCTGGACATAAGCCTCCCCTAATTTGGAGGGATTTGCCATAATCGCCACGCTTGGCAGGCGGGTTGGCGATCGCAGTATGGTGGTTTAATGCATAGAGAACGCTGCTGCCCATTCTCTAGTAAGTCCCTAAGTCGCCTCTTATGACACCCACGGGAAGAAATCGGATGGTGCTATTCTTTCCGTCCGGCACCACACGGGACAAAATTATAGTGAATACCTAGTTAGTGACCCTGACTGCCAAGACTGAGGTCGTGGGTTCGATTCCCACCCAGGACAAATCTTTGTGTGATGAGCACAATTATTTGTTTTGTGTCTGGGTGTAATTTATCTATAATATGTATGTATATAGAAATATATATGGCTCTGCCTAGTTTGGGATCAGATAACGGTGTGTTGTCCTAAGATTTATTTATAATAAGTTCAATAAATAAGTTCAATCAAAATTGTTATTATGGAACTCAGTTGTCTTTCGCTCCTGGGGTGGGCGCTAATGTCTGCGACACAGTTACTAAACTAACGCAGTATTAACGATCACAAAATTCTATTGTTTTTTTTTTTGTTCCAATAAATACTTATTTATAATTCGGTATTCATTATAAATCTTGAGGTTTCAAGTCAATCGGCACAGACTTGTATGATAATTCAAAGCGTGCCTGAAAAATGGCAGGCAATAACTTAAATTTTAAGTGGCAGACACATGTTATGTTACGATTTGAAAAACACGTGTTTTGAATTCAGTATGTAAATTTTAGTAGAAGATGATTCTGGTGTACCTATGCTTATTTTTGGTCAGTCATAAAAAATATATCGTCTTTTACACTTAGCGTTCTTTGCTACTTTTTTCATTTTGCTCCTAAGGGTCGTAACTCGTAGCATATTGTTAAATATCCTTCTTAAAGAATTGGGCTATCCGATGTAGATTCTTTTTTCAAATGTCCGACTGGTAGTTCCAGAGATTTCTTCCTACTCACATACTTTTCGAACTTCGGTATTAAAAGAAAAATTCTGTACCATGGATTTAGATCGCGTAGGTACTGCATTTTTCTATGAAAATGCTGATTATTTATTCGATAAACAATTAAATTAAAAAAAATATGTTTGGCAAAAGTATGAGACACTCACATCTCGCCAGTTATATCTTAGACTCATCCCAGCCCAGAATCTATATCATATGTCATTCTGGGCTACTACTGAAAAACTTCTAATGCAAAATTGAAAAGTCATCAAATCAAATGCACTGTTTTTTTCAAACCAATTTATAAATATAATTTATCATGTAGCCTTTTTCCAAGAAATCAAAATCAAAGTCATTTATTCAAACTAGGCTGAGAGTCAGCACTTTTTGAACATCAAAGTTACTTAGGACAGTCCCCCAAAACGCCCGCCCTTCACCACTACCTAGTGCTTTAGCTGGGAAGAAGAAGTGGCGAAACAAGACTTCCTTACCCACCGTTATACGACGTGTGTTAGTGAAAACAGACAAACACATACAAAGGTAGCCCGCCTCTAAACTGCTGCATTATAAACCCTTCACAGTTTACGACTAATTCTCTGATACGCACCTGATACATTTTATGTTAGTTATTAGCTTCTGCCCGCGACTTCGCCCGACCCTTCCCGTCGCATCGAATTGCCTGCCAGTTTTCGTTGCTTCTCCGCTCCTTTCGATAGTAGCGTGATATCAGACAGTCTATGGCCTTCCTCAATAAATAGGCTACTCAACACAAAAATATTTTTTCAATTCCGATCAGGAGTTCCTGAGATTACCGCGTTCAACCAAACAAACAAACTCTTCAGCTTTATAATATTACTAGCTTCTGCCCGCGACTTCGTCCGCGTCTAATTTTTGCTCCCCTGATTCTTCCCGTCGCATCGAATTGCTTGCCAGTTTTCGTCCATTTTTCGTTGCTGCTCCGCTCCTTTCAATTGTAGCGTAATGTCATATAATCTATAACCTTCCTGAATAAATAGGCTATCCAACGCAAAAATATTTTTTCAATTCGGATCAGTAGTTCTTGAGATTACCGCGTTCAACCAAACAAACAAACTCTTCAGCTTTATAATATTAGTATAGAAGTATAGATTTTCTTCAGGGAGATAAACTATGTGTTATGTGCTCTTAATATTAACGGAAAGATGGTTGTCGTTTTACTGAGGGTTTGTAATTGTAGTGGGTAACGGTTTATGGACCTTCGAACCGGGAATCTAACTACGTGTGTTTATTTAAATGGCGTGTACTTATGTGCTTTGGATAGAGAAAAGTGTGTGAGGGAAACCTGCACTGAATAGTTTGAAATGGTGTGCGTTTTTTCTTCTGTATAAATGATAATGATATTACCAGTCGACAGCGATGAGGATGAATTTTTCGACGCTTTATTTTAGTTCGTGTTTAGTCTTACTTAAGTTAGTATATTATTTTGTTATTTTTATTAATAAATAAACGGTATTATTCGAATAAAAAAGATAATAATTTTATTCCTGTAAGTAAGTTTGTATAAACGCTTTCACACGTCAATCAAATTATAAAAACTACATGAAGTCGGCGTTTCATAACCGACCACTCTGAGAAGGAAGGCCAAAACAAACTCAGAGATCAAAGTCTCTTCTAAAGCCCAGACAAAATCTTGATCAGATCATGAATAGACCATGTAAATTTGTGTCTGAAATGGTATTTTAAGGACACCACCACAGATTTTTTTTTTTTGGATGGGAAATCATCAAATGCCTTCTCCCGCTCTAGGGTGGAGCGGGAGGGCATGTCAGACTTTTACAGACTTAAAACACGGGTGGGCCGTGTTCCTTCAGTTGCCCATATACCAGGGTCACGGTATCTCTTTCGAACAAATCTCGCGATCCTGGCAAGAACCAAGAGAAGAGACAGAGACGCATTTGTCAGTAATCGTGCAACTCAATTCGGTACTTAAGAAGATCAACTATTCAACAAACAATAACAAATAAAGTATTCAAACTGCGATCTTATTATTAAAACTGACTGAGAAAGAGAAAAAATAATACGATATTCATCTAGAAAACAGTGGCTGTCTTTTTATCTAGTAACGTCTATTTATATTATTTCATACTTTACATTTATAATGTAGCATGCACCTTACTTGGCAAAGAGATTAATTGATGAAGATGAGTATTTGCAAATGGATGCTGTCCTCGCTCTCGATATAATCCCTCCGTCCCTCTTCAGTCATTGGAAAAGAAGGAGTGCTCAGCTTAATCCGGATGTTCAACCTGAATTTTGTTAGTATTGGTTTCCTTACTGTATTCACTAGTTTTTTTTTCTGGATGGGAAATCATCAAATGACTTCTCCCGCTCTGGGCGGAGCGGGAGGGCATGTCAGACTTTTACTGACTAAAACCCACCCGTGTTCCTTCAGTTGCCCATGTGCCAGGGTCACGGTATCTCTTTCGAACAATCACGCGACCCCGGCAGGCATCGGTCCTAGCAGACCCCTTCAGCGCTGCTGACATCTCTTTGAGGCGCGCGTGGAACACTACGCGCCCTCGACCCGAGCTTGGTCCTTACCGGGCGGCGAGCTACCCATTGCTCGCCACCCGCAAGCTCGCGCCTACGGTGCCCGGGAGTCCGCTATGGACTCCCGAATTCACCAGTTAATAAGCATCTCATTTTATTACTAACTAGCTTCTGCCCGTGAAATTTCTTGTTTCAACATTAAATATGTTCAGTCTTGTGTGATACCGGACTTCAAGAATAGCACCATCCTATTTCTTCTCAGGAGTGTCGTAGAGGGCGGCATAGAGAACGCTGCTGCCCATTCTCTAGTCAGTTCCTTAGAACTGACTAGAGAATGGGCAGCAGCGTTCTCTATGCATTTTACCACCATACTGCGATCGCCAACGCGCCTGCCAAGCGATTATGGCAACCCAGGCTCTAGGTTTTTAGAGGTAGGTAAATATAACTTTTACCGATTCCTAATCTTCTTTACATAGTATAAAACAAAATCGCTTCCCGCGTTTTACGCTTAAATCTTTTAAACTACGTAAGGGATTTTAATGCAATTTTCAGCAGTAGACAGTGATTCAAGAAGAAGGTTTAAATATACATATAATACGCAGGCGAATTAAAAGCAAAAGCTAGTCTTTCCTAAAACAAAGTATTCACACCAATTAAATGGGGGAAACATACAGACCAACAAAACAAAATCAAATATGCACGCAAATCCGTGCGAAAAGTGCCCCTTACGCCCATCAGAGGTCGCCACTGCGCGATGTTTGCGGATTTCACCCGGATAACAATGGCGGCCGATACCCGAGCTTTGTTTTCACTTATCCGGGATACCCGGACTGGTCGTTACTCAAATAGCCGGGTGGGAGTATTGTTAAGTTTTAAACAAAATTACGGTATTAAGATGATTGTTTTTGTGTGATTATAGTACTTAATGTTGGTGGGAAATGATTCGGTTTCTGGGTGTTTGGTGATTAGAAAGAGGTTTTTTTTTAAAATATTTCGTGTTATGTCCTTGATCTTTGAGTTATCTATATTCTATACTAATATTATAAAGCTGAAAAGTTTGTTTGTTTGGTTGAACGCGGTAATCTCTGAAACTACTAGTCCGAATTAAAACATTATTTTTGTGTTGGGTAGCCTATTTATTCAGAAAGGTTATAGGCTATTTAACATCACTTTACGATCAAATAGAGCGGAGCAGCAATGAATAACGGACGAAAACTGGCAGGCAATTCAGTACGACGAGAAGGGTCAGGGGAACAAAAACTTGACGCGGACGAAGTCGCAGGCAGAAGCTAGTCTAGTATAAAGAAAACACACTTGCCTTGCTAATACTTTTCAATCACATAACTGTACTCTTCCACAATCCAATAACGATTGACATTTAACCATTTTCATGTGACCGTGTCTCCACCCAGAAATAACGATAATACGTCGTTATTTCTAAGTGTTGTCAATATAGAATAATACCTTGGGTCGCCGTAGTGAAAATATTTTTAAAGGTTCGTTAATTTATAAGCTACTTGCTTTTGCCAGTGGCTTCACCCGCGTGGAGGTCGCAAATTATCCCATGGGAACATACTACCGGAATAAAAAGTAGCCTATGTCCTTTCTCAGGCTCTAAATTATCAGTGTACCAAATTTCATTTCAATCGGTTCAGTAGTTTTAGCAGGAAAGCGAGGTGTTACTTTTGCATTTATAATATTAGTGTGGATTTATGCTAGCAGATAACATACGAAATTGATCTGCAATTTTGCAGAATAAAAAATGGAATTTCGCGGGCTACCTTTAGCTCATCAACCCCGTATAAACCAAAACTTCCCGTTCGACCTAAGGATATATACGCAGGACAAATGCATGCACAGACTTGACAGGTCCACTCAAATCTGTGTGGTTCTTTCCTCTAAAGACCATTTCAGACAGCGATTAGCATGGTCATCAAATGATCAGCAAGATCCTTTCCAGATTTTTCATATACACATTGATATTGATAAATTTTGTTTATCAGTACAATGACATGAATATTTATTTTATAAAGTATCATTGTTTTAATCATTGTGAATGTGGAGACTGTGTGGGTATGATTCTTATTATCATCTATCTTTCTTTATTTGTTAAGTATGTTGTAATTATGATCTGGCAGGTTGAGTATTTTTTGTGGCCTACTCAAATGTCCTTTCTTTGGTATTGTTCGTCGGATCGTTGAGCTTCTCAAGTTCTGAGTTGAGCCGCACGATTAGTGACAAATGCGTGCACTGACTGGACAGGTCCACTCAATCTGTGTGGTTCTTTCCTCTAAAGACCATTTCAGACAGCTATCTACATAGTCTTCACATAATGTGACCAATAATATGTCTGGACTTTAAAAGAGACTGTGACCTCTGAGTTTGTTTCGGCCTTTCTTCTCAGAGTAGTTAGATAGGAAACGCCGACATCATCTAGCTCAAAAAAATATTATTGACTTGTAAAAGTGTTTGTACAAACAAAATGTTTGTTTGTAAAAAATAATTTATTATTTATCATTTCCCATAGGGGAAGGCAGAAACTATATGTAAAGCACGCCACCTGCTACGATCCTTACAAAACTCCTTGTGTCTCGTTTATGGTCATACATCTGGTCATACACGCACGCCGGTTACCAATACTACGCACCTGACCTTTCTGAAGAACATCACCAATAAGGTCACTATATGTTCTCCTATGGCAGCCTTTCCGGTGTTTCTAGTCGCATCTGCCAAATAAATACCTTATGTAATGATACGTAAAGTGTAATTTGACAAGCTCTCAACATCAAATCGTTCTAATCACGTATAGATCCTCAGTCGGAGACCACATCCTTTCATTACCTTCTTCTCATCATCCGCTACAGCCAACGCCGAACAATTCCACCCAACCAACAAACTAGTGCCATGTAAAATATTATCGAAAAAGTGATAGTGACATTTAACGACATTTCATCGGCTGATTGGACATGTCCACCGAGCCTGTTCCTATTGCTGGAACATGTTTATGGGCACGCCAATATTGTGCGCAATACGTCGCGAAAGGTTTTGTCATGGGTGAATAATATTTAAATAACTAATGAGTATGATGTCATTTTCTTTTTATAGTGTGTTATTTCTTCGTGGTTTGCACAATTAAAAACTGAAAAACAAAAAGTTTTTTTTTTTTAAATAACACTTCAAAGTGAAAAATGACTTTAATATCAGAAGTCCTCGGTAAAAGCAAACATACTAATCCAAAAAATCTACTTCCAAATTAAAGTTATTTTTCACTTCGTATTGTTTTTTTTTTTTTTTTGAAATAATTTGTTCTTTCTTTTTTAATTGATTACTATCTCAACTCGTCACTATATACAGATCCTTATAGGACCAACGAACTAGCTAACCACAAATACACATTGGTAAGTGGTTATCTACTAAATTGGTATAGATACACTCACACAATACATTTCAACCAACATTACATGGTTTAATTCGAATTAAATTCCTAAATAATTATAAACGCAACAAAACCACGCTCTAAAACACGCCAACTATTCTTTAATAGCTACTAATATTAATAAACAACATAGATAAGCACGCTTTTGTCGATTTTCTCGGCATCCGCCTACGATCGACATTCCTCTCGCATCGCTATCGACGTAGATATCGATAGTTTTGACTGCACTATAGTTATATATACCACAGACTAGATAGACACAGAAGGTCAGGTTCATAAAATGAGCGAAATCTCACGCACACTTAATTTTAGGCATGCCGTGTTGGCAACATTCGTAATGCCTCGGTATCCCTCGGGATGATTCAGCCTTCGCGATGCCGAGGCATGGTGGGGCGAAAAGTTTGGAAAAGAACGCGACCGTCTTGGTAAGCTACAGCAAGCCTTAGAACACCGCGCTGCCATCCTTACGAAAAGTGCAATAACTAGATTAAACCTGATTTCGAGAAAAACGCGTGTAAAGATTTTATTTTTGTTTTGTTTGTATCTCCAATACTAATTAGGCTTACTATTAAAACCGGCTACGTCATAGATACATAAAAAGTGTCTACAATGAATATATAGATCTCGTTCTGCAAATTCCGAATAGAACTTATCTCAATTCGGCACAAAACTCGAGTTATTGCACTTTTCGTATGGACGGCAGCGCGGTATGCCTAAGGACACCGCGGCACACCTAAAGATACCGCGGCATCGTTACTGACAGTATGCCCTTGCATGTACTGACGCCGAAAGATCCCTACTGTGCCGTGACGCAAGTGAGCGCTGACCTTTATTCACGCGATTGGCATTTGTTTGCGATCGCCGCTCGTATATGTCTATAAGTGCGTGGACCTACTTTCGCTCGTTGTTCGGAGTCAACCTTCTGCACTTTTCCATTTCGTGGTTATGATATCTCTGTTGACAGCTTGTCAATTTTCTCGTCATTTTGATGGTTTATTCGACAAACTGTTATTTCGTTTATCTTGATCTTTATGTCGTGTGTAGTTTGTCCTAATGGATGAAGGATAAAATCATCTGCTTTAGTGGTAATTTGAATGAAACCTGTTACTGGCAGATACAATATAATAACAGTTGTGTACACTAGGAACTTATTAGAGAATGGGCAGCAGCGTTCTCTATGCTCTTTGCCATCATACTCTGATCGCCAACGCGCCTGCAAATCGTGACGATTACGGCAACAAAAAAAAGAGAACCGTTTAAAGTGGCGGTTTTTAGGGGTGTCTATGTTCAGCCCTTTTACGTCATTTACGTCATTCGGCTGAAATGATGAATTATAATTGGCAGATATTGAATTGTTAAGCTAAGATATTACACTTCATTATATACTCTTGAACCTAAAGTTCCATTTTCTCATTCGTCATCCATTTTTACAGGAGTAAAAATAGGAGGGAGGGATACGCATCGTCGGATTTCCAAAGGTCTCTGTAGTGTATATATTTATTACATACTAGCTTCTGCCCGCGACTTCGTTCGCGTTAAATTTCTTGTCCCCCCGACACTTCCCGTCGCGTCGAATCACCTACCCGCGCGTTTTCCCCCGTTTTTGCAACATTTTTCATTACTGCTCCGCTCCTCTTAGTTGTAGCGTGATATTATATAGCTTATAGCCTTTCTCGATAAATAGGCTACTCAACACAAAAATAATTTTTCAAATCGGACTAGTAGTTCCTGAGATTAGCCCGTTCAATCAAACAAACAAACAAACTCTTCAGCTTTATAATATTAGTATAGATGTAAACACTGTCTCGTGTACACGCGTGGAGGCAGCTGCTATCACTGATGTTATCTGTCAATCACGAGGAATGGCGGGAAACAAAGAACATAAAGCAAGTCTCCACGGTACATGGTAGCGCTTGATGTGGTGTTGTGCCAGTGAGGTGATATAATCAACCTAAATACGGAAGTAATAGAATTCTACAGTCTCGATTAATTTAAATTATTTGAAATTCTAATAAGTCGATCAAAGGCGTAGTATCCTGAGGGTTCTGATTTCAGGCCGTATAAGGAACACAACACTGCGCGTCAAAACCAAGATAAGCCGGACATGTAAGCCGCATGCCAGTTGACAAATGGGTTAAGAAAACCACCGATTGGGTCCCATTAAACGCAAGACGCCATCGCGGCAGGCCTAGACGAAGATGACGGAACGAGCTTGACTCGTACCGAGGTTTTTTTTTTTTTTTTCAGGATGGGAAATCATCAAATGACTTCTCCCGCTCTGGGCGGAGCGGGAGGGCGTGTCAGACTTGTACTGACTACAACCCACCCGTGTTCCATCAGTTGCCCATGTGCCAGGGTCACGGTATACCTTTCGAACAATCACGCTACCCCGGCAGGCATCGGTCCTAGTAGACCCCTACACTGTTGCTGACATCTCTGAGGCGCGCGTGGAACACTGCGCGCCGTCGACCCGAGCTTCGTCCTTACCGGGCGGCGAGCTACCCATTGCTCGCCACCCGCAAGCTCGCGATTCCTACCGAGTGGACTAGCAACAGACAGAATTGTGTGGAAAAAGGGAGAGGGGAGAAAGTAGGTTTTTGCCCTGCACTGGGACAATACCGGCTAGCTACAGTAGATTATAATGGATTAGGTATGGTCTATTGCTATGACGGTGTTATAAAATCCCTATTGAAGTTATATCGCTATGAAGGTAATACAGCATCCATATTAAAGTTATTTTTTATAGAGCAACATTTTGAAATATTATATCTAACATTAAGGAACTTTGTAAAATAACTTTTAATGATCCGTTGTTGCCCACTAAGGCGGTTCACCCACTGAAGATGCGTCCCGCCGCGGTGCTCGAAGCGACGTATAACGCACATGGCGCCTTCCCGCGCATTTCCGCGTCGGCAGTGTGTTTAGGCGTGATTTCTATATAAATTGAGATACTTGCATACAATGGTAAAATCTGCCATCCCGCGCTACGCGACGGGGCGCGGTGCAGTGGGTGGAGCGCCTAAGGCATCATTTACGGAGACGCGGGGCGTCGCACGGCGCGTGCGGCGTGGCGTCGCGCGGCGCGTCGGGCGTTTTTGCTGTTTACGGAAAGGCGGCGCGTGAAGCGGCAAGCGTCATTGCACGCGTAAACACAAACATATGGCAATATACGATGTTGTTCATGGAGACGCGAGGCGGGCAGAGTGGCGGTGCCCGCCGCGTCGCCCGCCGCGAATTTTTAAGCGTGTAGCGGCGCACGCGGCTGGCATCGCTGTGGCGTATGCGTGGTACTCAATAAAACCAACTATTTTGATATTATTTACTATATAATCAAAAGTTGTAGTAGACATCCGTGTATTGCCATGAAAAAATCATAACCACTTTCTCTTATTGAACTATAAAGAACTGCATATTTCCCAAACTATTCTTATATTAAATAATTCACGTTGAACATAAAATTTTCTGCTAAAAAAATCGATGATATTGTAATCTTTTGCTACGGTAAATACGTCTGCGTTGTGCAATTTCCAAAAAAAATAAGACAGGCAGAAGGTTCAGCCGCGGGCACTGCTTCATCGAGAATTGCCGCGGCGGGCGCCGCCGCGATGCGACGCCGCAAAAAACGCTCCATTTCAAACAAACGCGTGTAAAATCGCCTGTCCGTAAAAGCACTCATACAACGCTATATGTTTGAATTCAGTGCGGGCCGCGCCGCCCAACGCCACGCGCGACGCCCCGCGTCTCCATAAATAAGGCCTAACACTTGCAAATGTTGCTCCACAAAAAGTGACTTCGGTGTGGATGCAGCTTGAGTTAATTGTTGCAATTACAGCCTTTGCGTAATGGTAGGTATCACATTTCATACATACTCTTAGGTCCCATGTGTCATAGATAAGTAAGTATAGTATAAGTCTAGGTGGTTAGCAGCATCATAGGAATGCAAAAGACAACTACAAGTTTCGCTCACCTTAATTTGCTATGCATGGTAATTTTCTTGTCGCTAAGTTACAATAATAAGAGCTACACGGATCAATATATCAGATTAAGCTACACTTTTCGCGGCTGTTCCATGGATGGTGACCATCCTTGCCTAGGAAAGCACGTTAAGCCGTTGGTCCCAGCTGACATCCGTGGATCTTTGACAGTTGTTACGGGTCATCAGGTGCCTGAAAGTCTGACAACTAGTCCTACCAAGGGGTGCCGTACGGCCGTATTACCCAGTAAGTGGGTTGTGGCAGTCAAACAGGCAGTCGCTCCATGTAAATACTGGTATTCAGCTGCTTCCGGTTAGACTGGAAGCTGACTCCAACATAGTTTGAAAAAGGCTAGGCATATGATGACACGGTCATTTTAATTCCTACATGTCTGTTCGCTGCCAGTCCAGGCCTCACCATCGGATTTCAATAGCGCAGTGGAAGTTATGATGGTGGGGCTCTGGAGACAAGAGTGGCGTACGAACTTGTCCGCCGTGCGCGGAGCCGAACAATGATATAAGTACAATTACAATACAACAAACAAAAGACTCACCTCATGGTTGAAGAACACTGCTTCTGGGGCCTACCTGAATTTATGTATGTAAGTGAGTGTGTATTGTATTGTGTTGTGACGTTATGAGTATTCTCCAGGATATCAGCCGCTGCAATAGGCCAGAGATTTTCTCCAACATGCGGTTCCAAACACTATCACATTAACCTCAAAGTTTTCAACAAAGATATATCCAAACTCAACCCGTATTATTACATCAACTTGGGGTTATTTACAATCAAAGCAATAGGATCACATTGTCACAAACGGATCGATTTAAAGGGATTAATTTACAACTGGTCGCGAAAATCAACACGGCGACGATGATCCCTTGTTCAAGCCAAGACCAAAGAGAAGTGTCAAGTGTCAAAGTCAAACTGACAAGTCAGATGTCACTCCGTTCGGGCGCGTTTCGGTAGGCGCATAGAGTAAACAAATCAACGGGACGGAACTGTCTTTTTGAACAACTTTTATTTTGCCCATTTTTACCCCGACATACGATGTATACCCCATACTTTACAATGACCACACGGCTAGTACAATATGGTAGAGCACCAACAAATAATCCATTATGAGCCTGTAGTACATGGTTTCTATGGCAACACGTACTTAGCTTGCATTCTGCCCACCTCGTAAAAATAAACGAGCGAGGTGATAAGATAGTGTTAGAATAAACTTGATACAAGAAATGTTGTGTAGGACATAGAGATATAGTAATGTTAGTTATTTATAGAGTTATGCTTGTCTATGCGTAGTTTGTTTGACTATAAGTCCATGTACAGACGCCAGCATGTCAAGGTACCCAAAAGTGTAAAATTTTGTCATCCAATCTTGAACCTAATGCTTTTTTTTTTTGGATGGGAAATCATCAAATGACTTCTCCCGCTCTGGGCGGAGCGGGAGGGCGTGTCAGACTTTTACTGACTAAAACCCACCCGTGTTCCATCAGTTGCCCATGTGCCAGGGTCACGGTATCTCTTTCGAACAATCACGCGACCCCGGCAGGCATCGGTCCTAGCAGACTCCTTCAGCGCTGCTGACATCTCTTTGAGGCGCGCGTGGAACACTACGCGCCGCCGACCCGAGCTTGGTCCTTACCGGGCGGCGAGCTACCCATTGCTCGCCACCCGCAAGCTCGCGCCTACGGTGGCCGGGAGTCCGCAATCGATGAACCTAATGCTTTAGCGATAAAGTTGAAAATCTGTTACAGAAATTTGACAGATTGCAGTAGCTATATGTGCTAGCGTCTGTACCCACGGACGTGTTAATGTGGGATTGCATCACGTATTGTATTTTCAGCACACAGTGCTGAAGCTAGCATTGATAATCCAACAGAGTACATCCCAGCGTTTCGAAAAAACCCACCGTTCAAATTTCAACTCTCGGTGGTAAGCAGTAGGTTGAAGATCCCGCCGCGAAGTATTTATGTACGTGTGTACAGTCACCAAAGAGATAAATTATCAGGGTCGTCGAATATCGAATTGTCGTGGGTTCGATTCCCACCCAGGACAAATGTTTGTGTGATGAGCACGATCATTTGTTCTGTGTCTGGGTGTAATTTATCTATAATATGTATGTATTTAGAAATATATAAGTATGTTTATCAGTTGTCTAGTACCCATAACACAAGCTCTGCTTAGCTTAGGACTAGATGGCGTTGTGTGATAGTTGTGGAATATTATATTAAAAAAATATAGTTAAAGTTTGATAAGAAACCGATGTCATCATCATCATCATCATTTCTGTCGAAAGACGTCCACTGCTGGGCATTGGCCTCCCCCAGTTTGGGAGGTTTGCAATAGTCGCCACGCTTGGCAGGCGGGATGGCGATCGCAGTATGGTAAAATGTATAGAGAATGCTGCTGCCAATTCTCTAGTAAATCCCTTACTCGTCTCTTACGGTAGGGAGAAATCATTTACCAAATTAAATTTTATTCGAAAACATCCATCAGTTTCTTTCATAACTTCAATCATATCCGACGACCCTGGTTAATACTTTTATAGTATCATTTGAATGTATTAAACCACTAGTGTCCGTCAGTAAGTGTACGGTACGCCTAAAAGAGGATATCGTTATAAAAAAAAAAAAAAAAAAAAAAAAAAAAAAAAAAAAAAAAAAAAAAAAAAAAAAAAAAAAAAAAAAAATTGGTTTCATTCAAGTTACAGGACTCATATACAAACAGATACATAAAAGGATACATATAGAATAACAAGCATAGCTCGGGGCTAGCTGGATTGCACCAACGCGGATGTATACGTACATCCGCGGTGGGGCAACCCAGACTGCCAGGCACTTCTTCTCCTGCAACCGAGCGGGTGGGCAGGTTGCGGATAGCCCAACCCCGGCTGGGGGATCGACCGTCTTGCGGAAGATCCTGCACTCGGGGCATCTTGAAAGAGATCCCGGACAAGAGAAGTTCCCGAAGGCCAAAATCCCAGGCATAGGGTAACCAATGACCATTTCCCCCGTGTACCGCCATCCAACCAAACCATCCCTCCTTTTCCAGCTATCCCGTCAATCCGAAACCCCTAGGCCAGATCCCAGACCTAGGGTGACCCCAACGAACCCATTCCGTCCCACAAAGCTCCTCCCTCCCATCCTCATATCCCATCGGTCCTAGAGGAGGGGTAACCTCTACTCCAAAAAAAGCCCACCCCCAATCCCCAAAAAAATGCAGCAGGAAAAAGAATTTACCCAGGTGGGTTCCGGCCAAGCCGGGGAATCCCACACCGCCACGGCGGTCAGCCCCCATCGTATTCTGGGGGGGGCAACCGACTGCAACTTTTTGCCGCGCTCTTCAGCGCACTCGGCTGCTGACTCAGCGCCATTCTCACAGGCAGCGATAAACGCGCCCAGACCCTCGACATCGGCTGCGACAAACGCGCCAATAACCACACCCACGGCTGCGACCCACGCGCCAAACCCCACGGCTGCGACCCACGCGCCAAACCCCACGACGCAACGTGCGCCTCCCGCGAGCCTCTGGCAACAGAGCATCGTGCGGAATAGCGTGACTAACCCAGACAACGACACAGACCGACACAGACAAAGAGGGACGGGGAAGGATGGCGAGCCTGGCAGCTCTAAAACTTTCTCGGGTGATGGAGTACGCCTGCTGCACAAGCGCGGAAAAGTCACACCCCGAGAAAGAAAAAAGGCAAAGGCACAGGCAGTACGCGACCAGACGTCGGTCCGCACAGGGGAAACCCCGAGCGAAAAGCGTCCGGACGCGGAGCCACGCGACCAGCCGTCGGGCCGCACAGGGGAAACCCCGAGCGAAACACGGCCGGACGCGGAGCCACACGACCAGCCGTCAGTCCGCACAGGGGAAACCCCGAGCGAAACGCGGCCAGGTGCAGAGCCACGCGATCGGCCGTCAGTCCGCACAGGGGTAACCCCGAGCGAAACGCGGCCGGACGCGCATCAAAGCGGGCGAGGGCAAGTCCGCGCGGGGGAAACCCAGCGCGAACAGCCTCCGCACGCGGCGGGATCTGCCAGGGTCGCCAGACGACCCCTGAACTCCGACAAGACCCACGACCAACCCGGACCTAGGACGAGGAGGGGGCGGCGGCCTAGACCAACACACGCACAGGCGCCACCGGCAACAAACACCTTGCCAGGGCCCTCCAAGCCGCAGCCTGGACCAAGCGGTACAGGGCCGGTGAAAAGAGGACGCCCGGACGATACGGCTTCACCGAGCACGCTCCAAGGGGATGCCAAGCGTGTGAGGGTCCACTCTGCTCAGGGGGAGCAGAGAACCTACGCGCGAGCCACGAAGGATATTCCTGCGAGGCTGGCCGTAGCGATCTGCTTCCCTCCTCCCTCCAGAGACCTGACTAAGGAAGAGGCCGAGCACATAAAAACGGCCCTAGAAGACTCTCTAATGGACACCGACCCGACAACACCACTCCCGGCCTTCCGTGGGTACCCACGGGTAGCGGAAGGCACCGTGCAGATGTGGTGCGAGGACGACAATGCCCTGACCTGGCTGACACAAGCCGCACCCAAAATCAGACTCCCTGACACTGACTTGACACTGACCGTACTGAAACAGTCCGACGTGCCCACCCGTGTCCGAGCCTCGCTCTTCGTCCCTCGTTACAAAGGTGACGTGGCCAGGCTCCAGAGTATTCTGATCCGTCAGAACACTTGGTACGACATTGCCAGGTGGTCATTGTACAGAGCAACTACCGTCGGTGGCGACAACTACGGGACGTATCTGACCCTAGGTGTACCACCGGAGGAAGTTGACAGGGTCCTAGCCCGGGAGCGACGAATATCGTACCTCCTTGGGTCGATATACGTGCGCTTTTGGCCCACGACCCTACCCTCTGTCACCAAGACCGACAGCACTGACGTGACAACCGCACAACCACTGACACAGACACAGACGACTGACACCGACATTGCCCAACTCGAGCAGGTCATGGCCCGAGCAGCAATGGAGGACGACAGCGACACCTTACCGCCCTCATCACCCGGCTGGAACGAACGATTACTCGCCTCGTCGCCGGGTGACCTACACGAAGACCAGCTCAGGGTGGAAGTAGAGGAAAGTCTTTCCGATGGATGCGGCTCAGATTAACTCCACCCCACCATCGTCAACGCCCATACATGTCATCCAGACCAACCTCCAACACAGCCAAACTGCCACGGCCAACTTACGCAGAGCTCTGGAGGTTAAGCCCCGAACCATCGCACTGATCCAAGAGCCGTGGATCAGGAACAACAGAATCTGCGGCCTCAGTAACATCGGAGGTAAGCTAATTCTCAACACACACGGCGCAGACAAACCACGAACCTGCGCCTACATACCCAAAGAAATCCCTACCACACCACTCACTCAATTCTGTTCCAGAGACCTGACAGCAGTCAGGCTCCAGACCGATGGTAACGTTCCAGACGTCGTACTAGCCTCGGTATATATGCCAGGCGAGGACGCTAACTGCCCGCCAAAGGAGATGGCCGACCTAGTGCAGCACTGCGAACGTGCCAAACTGGACCTGATCATCTGCACTGACTCCAACGCCCACCACCCGCTCTGGGGTAGCGACTCGCCGAACTCTAGAGGAGAGGTACTATCCACCTATTTATTCTCTACTAACCTTAACATTGTTAACCGAGGCTCTGAACCAACTTGGGTCACAGTCCGAGGACAAACAATCATTGACCTGACGCTTGCTACAGAAAACGCGACAAACCTCATCACAAACTGGCACGTCTCGGATGAACCATCCTGTTCCGACCACAGAAGAATCCGATTCACACTAACTACCCACACTAGGGAACCCGTACCGAAACGTAACCCGCGGCGCACTAATGTGCCCGAGTACAAACGCCTCCTGGGCTCCCTACTAGCTAGACATCTATCACGAGTAACAGTAAAAACCCCCGAACAACTAGAATACACCGTCAGAAAACTATCCGAATACCTAATCGAAGCATACCATGCATGCTGCAAACTAAGGGCGCCACGAAACAACAGCGAGAGAAATCCCTGGTGGAACGCCAACCTTAGTAAACTCAGAGATACACTACGCAAACAATTCAACAGGGCCAAAAACACAAGGCTCCCGGACGACTGGGAGCAATACAAAGAAACCCAATACACATACAAAAAGCAGATCAGAACTGCCAGAAGGGCAGCATGGCGGAAATTCTGCGAATCCATCGAAACCAACAACGAAGCCGCAAGGGTAAGAAAAATCCTCTCGACTGATCAGGATCGAACCCTTGGTGCGCTTAAAAAACCCGACAACTCATACACACTAAGTGACCACGAAACCAGTAAGGTTCTCCTGGAAACCCACTTCCCCGGCTGTAACCTCCAAGAGGTCAGGACGTGGGAAGCTGAACCAGAATGGACCCCAACAAGCCTAGATTGGTCCAGGGCACAAAGAATGGTAACAGAAGAAAGGATAAAGTGGGCCATTGACACCTTTCAGCCCTACAAATCTGCAGGGCTGGATGGCATTTTTCCAGCCCTCCTACAGTGGGGAGCTGACCACCTGATACCATGCTTGGTGGAGATCTACCGGACCTGCATTGCACTCAGATACATACCCCTAGCGTGGCGCGAAGTGAAAGTTATTTTCATACCCAAGCCAGGCAAACCCGACTATACACAACCAAAGGCCTATAGGCCTATAAGTCTCACATCCTTCCTTCTAAAAACCCTCGAGAGACTCTGCGATAGACATATCCGAGACGGACCTCTCCGAGTGAAACCCCTTCACAAACAACAGCACGCGTACTCCACGGGCAGATCAACAGAGTCTGCGCTACATAGCGTGGTCTCTAAAATTGAATGCGCAGTGGACCACAAATGCTCAGCACTGGCGGTTTTCATTGACATAGAAGGCGCTTTCGACAAAACTATGTTCAATAGTATCAGCACGGCTCTCGACAGACACAACATAAACCCGACCTTGAGCGGGTGGATCACCAACATGCTCAAATTGAGAGCTGTACAAGTTACTGTGAACGACACTACAAGGGCGGTAGTGGCGAAGGGCTGCCCGCAAGGGGGCGTCCTCTCGCCACTTCTATGGAACCTGGTCGTAGACAGCCTCATCAAAACACTCAACGATAAAGGTTACTTCACCGTAGGATACGCCGATGATGTAACCATAATAATAAATGGCACCCATGAAAACACCCTATGCCACCTCATGCGCCAAGCCCTGAAAATAGTAGAGGACTGGTGCAATAAACACCAACTATCAGTAAACCCCACAAAAACCGAGATGATCCTCTTTACAAAAAAGAGAAAACTCGTGAAACTCGAACTGCCACGACTGTTTGGCACCACCCTCAGCCTATCAACTGAAACCAAATACCTGGGCATATTTTTGGACAAACAGCTGAATTGGGCAAAGCACACCAACTACATTACTACAAAAGCCAGCATAGCCCTGTGGCAGTGCAAGAGAATGCTTGGCAGGAATTGGGGAATCAGCCCCAAAGTCACCCACTGGCTATACACCACAGTTATTCGACCAATTATTACATACGGCTCAATAGTCTGGTGGCCCAGAACAGACCTGAGCACAGCCCAAAAAGACCTTGAAAAGGTGCAGCGGTTCGCTTGTGTAGCCATCACTAGCTGCATGAGGACTACACCCACCGCTGCCCTACAGGTAATGCTTGGGCTACCACCTCTACACCTGATCGTGCGAGAGGAGGCTGCCCTGGCTGCCCTAAGACTGAACATAGCAGGGACCTTAAGCAATGACTCGAGGGTCAAGCACTCACGCATTAGGGACGATGCGATCAAGCGACAACCAATGATGGCATCACCCTGCGATAAAACCCCAAAACTACACTTCTTTCAAAAGCACTACGACGTTATACTCACAGAAGAGCAAAACGACCACTCGGGCCCGGAGGAGCTAAGAGTCTACACTGATGGCTCAAAGACCTCCTCTGGAACCGGAGTCGGAGTTTTCTCACACGACCTAAACATAAAAATATCGAACCCACTGGGAATGCTCAACACCGTCTACCAGGCGGAATGCGTGGGCATCATACAGGCGGCGTATGCCATAGAAGCCAGAAGAGTTACGGACACCCATATACGTATACTCTCCGACAGCGCCTCAGTCCTCCAATCCCTAGCCAAACAATACATAACCTCGAGCCTTACACTAGAATGTCATAATGCATTAGAACGGGTAACAGTTTCTAATCGCAACAAAGTGACACTGCAATGGATAAAAGGACACAGTGGATCACTAGGCAATGATGCTGCTGACGAACTGGCCAGAAAGGCATCCAGCGCGTCAGTCTGTGGCCCCGAGCCCATCGTGCCCATCCCCTTCAACCAGCTACGCAGGTGGCTGCAGGAATTTACCCACACACAAGCGGAGAGCTGGTGGACCTCGGCACCAGGCTGCAGGCAGTCCAGGGAAGCTATGCCATCCCCGGATGGCAGGCTAACCAGACGTCTGCTACGCCTGGACAGGGATGGTCTGCGTCTGATGACGGGCACCATCACAGGACACTGCCCGCTAAACAAACACTTTTACACAATAGGCATAACGGACAGCCCCCTGTGCAGGGCCTGCATGGAAGCTGAGGAAACCGTTGCGCATGTACTCTTCGAATGTACAGGCGTCACCCAGATTAGGACAGATACCCTCGGGACACCCAAATCTTACACGGACGTTCTTAGTAGACCAGGAGACATTATAAACTTCTGGAGGGAGGTGGGCTGGTTGGAGTAATACCGACGGCCGCCATGGCCCACGCACAATGGTCCACTCAAAGGATTAAGTGCGGAAACCAAAACCCCATAACATAGAACATAGAACATAACAAGCATAGATAAAAAAGAAAGAAGAACACTCACAACATAGCAATATGCCTGCTGCAGCACTGCCGGATATACTAGGCAATATATAGGCAATCTAGGCTGAAGAGAAACTGCCAGGGTCGCGAGATTTGTTCGAAAGAGTTACCGTAGCCCTGGCATAAAGGCAACTGAAGGAACACGGGTGGGTTTTAGTCAGTAAAAGTCTGACACGCCCTCCCGTCCGCCCAGAGCGGGCGACGTCATTTGATAATTACATGACGTGGAAGACTCACACTAACGGTGTATGTAATCGACTGAGTCAGCATGCATACGCTTTACGAAATCTTGCAAAAGAGGTCAATCAAAGACCATTGATCACAGCATACCAGGCCTACGTAACTTCTACATTACGTTACGGAATAATATATTGGGGCAATTCCACAAACATGGAGATGGTATTCAGAGCGCAATAGAGATGCGTTAGGGCAATCTGCGGGATTGCAAGCACGGATAGCTGCAAACCGTTCTTTGTGAATCTCCGCATTTTAACAGTGCCTTGCCTATATATATGAGGTAGTTCTATTTGTAAAAGTAATCTTCACCTGTTTGGAACATTTAACCTGGGGCGACACAAAAATAAAATAGTCAGTAAGCAACACAAAAAAGCTATTTTTAGTAAAAAAAATTCTAGGTATGGCTCCAAAGATTTACTATAAAATACCTAAAGTTTTAATGGACTGTAACGATGATCATAAATTTAAAAATTATTTTCACAACTTTCTAATAAATAAGGCATATTACACATTAAATGAATGTATGTTAGACAAGAGATTGTTATGATGTCTATTGGGATTGAGGTGAATGTTTTCTGAGTCCGATTTTTAACATTGTTAATTTTACATGTTTTTTGACGAAAATGATATTATTATATTATACATGTTATATACATTATGTTTGACGACATTAATTTGACATTAGACATTTTATCAATAATTTAGACCTCACAATTTTTATTTTTTATGATTATATTTTTTTATTTATTTTTTTGTCAATTTCGATATATTGAATTGTATAATTTAGATTTTTCTTTGACCTATGTAACCAGTCTTTTGTATTGTTTTTAAATGTATTAAATTGTCTTGTGTCTACAATAGTACATTATGGTACAAGTGTGTAATGTTGGTGATTACCGCTGAGGCGCCATTGAGACCCGAGCCGTCAGGTGAGGGTCTTAAGAGAGCCGAGGACGGTAATCATCAATACACACGTGTATCATACGACGTTTTTCAACACACTTGCGAGGAAAAAACAAATATGTATTGCATAAATCGTTTAATTATTAAAACAATTGGTGAATGTACAATTTTCAAAACGATATTGGATTGTTTTTGATGGCAATTTCACAGTTTGTGTTACATTGGTACTTGCCACTTCTTTAGTACCTTCATTTACTTCTTGTGTAAATGTCGGCGACAAAGGTAAATCATACAAATTACTGGAAGGAGAGGGCACCAAATAACTCACGCTAGTAGATGTACATGGTTGTGGTTCGGGGCAAAACTTTTTTGCCTTTGGCTCCAAATTAATGGCTTGCGTTATTTTGTCATTGATTTTTGCTTTGTTATGAATTGAGTCTTCTATGTACGATTCAGCGATTGCGTCAGAACGCCATCCACCATGTCGCTTCAAAGTTAGTATATCAGCCCCCGAATCAGCCAACATTGTAGCCGACGTTCTTCTAAAACTGTGTCCAGTGTAAAAATCGGCCTCAGGCAAACCTAAATACTTCGCTATTTCTCTTGGCATATTACCAAATTTGTTAATACCGATTGTTTGTGCAGTACATTTTCCTTTCTGAAAGTTTTGGAAAAAGCGGTCATTCTTTGTTTTTGTTGAACGGAGATCTTGGTATTTTTTCACTATTTCACGAAACGTTCCTTGGATTGTAAAAGATCGTGGAATCTTGGTTTTAGTCTGGGTAATTTTGACAAGAAGCATATCTCCGTGGATTTCTACATCTTTTGTTGTAATATTGTACAGCTCTTGTCGTCTACAAGCACCAGTAACACCGAATATTAAGGCAACCTGCAAAGAAATCAATTAATTAGTTCTAAGAAATTATGCTAAAGTTACACACTTGTATATTGTAGATTCGTTTCGATTAAAAATATGAAACGTACCTTTGTTGCTAGATACTGACTATCCGGAGCCTCATTCAAAAACTTTTCAATGTCGGCTGGTGACAAAACTTTAGATTTCCGACCAATATATCCATCCGAGCGTCTCTTCAAAAATGCCATCAGGTTACAGTACGTTTTGATATCAACACCATGTTTGAGCTTAACCATGCTTCTTAACATGGAATAGATGCACCACAGGGAGCTAGGTTTGTATGTATTGGCGAGTTCAGAGAAATACGCCAAAAACACATTTTCAGAAAATGACTGGGTTTTTTTGTTGCTCTTCCATTGCAGGAAACTATCGTAAGCAGCTAAATACTTTTCTCTAGATTTTGCAGGTATTAGGCTTTCGTTTGCATTTTGTGCTGCATTTAGTATTTCTGGCGGGGTTAAATCAATCAATTGTTCATCTTCTGTACTAAAACCTGACATTTTTATAATTATTTACCACACAGCAACAAATGCGATACAAACAAAATATGAAAATTAGGGGAAAATTGGGAAATGGCGCGCAATTTTTTTTTTTTGCACGTGCCAAATGTAAGTTGATTGATTACAGCCATACAGCCTACTTCAAAATGATAATTTTTGTGATAAAATGCAAATATTTTATAAGAAATTATTGTGAATTATAAATAATTTGATAATAATAAATGTTTTTTCGTCTTAATTAGGGACACATTTATTTATTTCAAAAATGTAAATAGATTTTCGGTGGCATAAAACCTCTTTGTTGTTACAAAAAAAAAAAAAAAACTGTATTACCCGGTTAAATTGAAAATGCTCTGTTTACTCGCATATAATTTGCAGTTAGGTACTAACTTAACTTTGTAGGGATCATTCTATTATGCACTAGTGTGTAATATTATTATGCACGTGTATGTTATAGTTCGGTTTATGGCCCTAAGAACGATATAATAAGGCTCACTTTACGAGCAAGTGTGTTGAAATAGTACATTATGGTACAAGTGTGTAATGTTGGTGATTACCGCTGAGGCGCCATTGAGACCCGAGCCGTCAGGTGAGGGTCTTAAGAGAGCCGAGGACGGTAATCATCAATACACACGTGTATCATACGACGTTTTTCAACACACTTGCGAGGAAAAAACAAATATGTATTGCATAAATCGTTTAATTATTAAAACAATTGGTGTTACAATTGGGGAAAATTGGGAAATGGCGCGCAATTTTTTTTTTTTGCACGCGCCAAATGTAAGTTGATTGATTACAGCCATACAGCCTACTTCAAAATGATAATTTTTGTGATTAAATGCAAATATTTTATAAGAAATTATTGTGAATTATAAATAATTTGATAATAATAAATGTTTTTTCGTCTTAATTAGGGACACATTTATTTATTTCAAAAATGTAAATAGATTTTCGATGGCATAAAACCTCTTTGTTGTTACAAAAAAAAAAAAAAAAAACTGTATTACCCGGTTAAATTGAAAATGCTCTGTTTACTCGCATATAATTTGCAGTTAGGTACTAACTTAACTTTGTAGGGATCATTCTATTATGCACTAGTGTGTAATATTATTATGCACGTGTATGTTATAGTTCGGTTTATGGCCCTAAGAACGATATAATAAGGCTCACTTTACGAGCAAGTGTGTTGAAAATAATATTTTGCATGCCTTAATTGGTAGGACATAATTAACTGCGCATTTACTCAACATCTCAAAATGTATTTATTTTTATGTTCTGCAATAAATTAATTGAATTTGAATTTAATTTCCCACCCACAAAAAAAAGGCTAAAGAGAAAAGCTGTTGAAGAAATCTTAAGACAAACAATAATAATTTTGCTAAGCAAACACAAAACGTTTCGTTGTAAAGCAATGAAACAGTAGACGGTAACAATATATCTGCAGCAGTAACTGAAGTGAAATCGTTATTATTTGACGTTGTAACACTTATAGCTACTGAATCTTCTTTGATATCGGACACTCTGCCTTTCCCAGGCTCCATAGTATGGCGAACGACTTGGTTTTTACAAATATCATTGTAAAAGTAAATCTTTCTGAATGTAACCTTTTCATGCCTAAACAACTAAATGAATTCCGATAAAATTTTGCGAGATGAAAGAAGGCATTTTGAGGATGAACATGGAATACTTTTTGTCCCGATTTGCACATTTCCGTGGGAAAGTTTCCGACATACACACGGGCAAACTCGCAGGCAGAAGCTAGTGAATTATAAGTCACTAGCAACCCATCCGAGGGCCTCGTGGTTCATTCATTTATTCACTTATTATATTTAGGTTAAATTACAACAACATTATAAATATGTATATATTTTTGTAAAATCGAAAAATAAAAATATCTGTATTCCACGATCCAGAAACAGCTGATCGATTACATTCACCAAGTTGTTTTCGTTTGTTCTATTAGTAATGGACAGTAAAGTAAAGTAAAGTATTGCAGCTAATTTAATTTGACCTTGTATAGTTAGCCTAGCCTCATCTACGTGTATATTAATTGGCTTAAACCTGATTTAAAAATAAATTTACAAAAACAAATTTAACTCAAATGATTAATTAATAAATAACAAATATCTTAGGACAACCACCACACCTATCTGATCCCAAACTAGGCAGAGCCTGTACTATGGAAACCAATAACTGATAAATGTACTTATATACTTCTAAATACATACTTATTATAGATAAATTACACCCAGACACAGAACAAATGATTGTGCTCATCACACAAACATTTGTCCTGGGTGGGAATCGAACCCACGACCTCCATCTTAGCAGTCAGGGTCACTAACCACTAGACTAACAGGCTAGTCAATAATCATAAAATAACAACGAATGAAGCGTAACTTGCACTGATCTGATTGTTTTTAATTAAACAAATTACCGACTAGTTTTTACTACAGTAGGTAGATTTCATTTCACTGCCTCATTACATTTCTGTCAATGAGCAATTAATAAATTTTAATTCGATTACATTTAAGCGAGATCGGAAAGGAAACAGATTAATCTTTTTTTTTTGTGTTTTGCGCGATGAATTATTATTAAAATATCATCAAGTTTTTGGTAGCTCATATTAATGCTATCCATCTACTTGAGTAACGATGTTGCTTTGCAGAGTGGAAGTTACCGTGTGGTGAAATTACAGAAACTAAATAAATGGTTATCCTCTTGGTAATGCAATTGTAAACATTAGAAACCTTTCACATTTGATGACATTTTTTTTTTAAGTTGGCAATCATCATATGTCATCTCACGCTCTATACGGAGCGGAAGGGCGTGTCAGACTTTTACTGACTAAAACCCACCCGTGTTCATTTAGTTGCTTATGGCAGGGCTGCATTCGTTAACAAAGAGTGTGTTTCAAAAATAATAAAACCAAAAATCCTCAGGCTCTTAAAAAAATCCTGTAGGTATATTTTACGAATATCAGAAAAGAGAGGCATCTCCACACTAACCAGCCGTCCCCGAGCGCCAGTAATTGAAATCGTCTGCCCAGGAAACGTTACGTACGTACAATAGATATTTTACAAATGGAAATATAAGAGCAGTGACTGCACTTCTAATTCCTGCGCCCGTGCTACTAATTCACAAGCTAAATTGGTTTTTAAATAAAACTCCTGCCTGGAAAAAAGTAGAATGGAGGTAGGACTGGGTTTTTTAAACTGTTTTGTGGGTAGATTTTTAGTGGGGTATATCGTTTTCGTGTGCCGGACGCATAAAATAGCACCATCCTATTTCTTCCCGTGGCTGTCGTAAAAGGCGATTAAAAGACTTACTAAAGAATGGGCAGCAGCGTTGTGCATTTTACCACCATACTGCGATCGCCAACCCTGCCTGCCAAGCTTGGCGATTATGGTAAGCCTCCCGCCCCCGTATTGGGGGAGATATGTCCAGATGTGGACGTCTTTCGGCTGAAATGATAATTTAGTTTGTATGAGACACATTTCGTGAGGAAAGATTTGCGTATGAATATGGATGGATTCAAGAGCAATGTTGGCAGGGCCCATTGCTCGTAGAATAGATGGCGGATGAGGCCGAAAGGTTCTGGAGTGGCGACCGCGTACCGAGATCGTCGCTTTGGAAGGCCTCTCACAAGCTGGATCGATGACCTGGCGAAGGCCGTAAAAATCCGCTAGATTCAAAAAGCACAGAATCAGTCGGAGTGGCAGACAAGCCCAGCATTGGAAGGCTTTCTGCTTAATTATGAAACATAGTTCCCAGAACCGACTGGCCTGTTAGTCTAGTGGTTAATGACCCTGATTGCTAAGACTGAGGTTGTGGGTTCGATTCCCGCCCAGGACAAATCTTTGTTTGATGAGCACAATCATTTGTTCTGTGCCTGGGTGTAATTTATCTATAATATGTATGTATTTAGTATATTTATCAGGTGTCTGGTTGCTATAGTACAGGCTCTGCCTAGTTTGGGATCAGATAACGGTGTGTTGGTTGTCAAAAAAAAAATTGGATTAATATTTTTCAGTTACGCATATCTAGAAAATTATTTTTTAAGTTCCTCCCAGATTCCTTCCTATTATTATTTTCCTTACGCAACCTTTATGAGGCACCTAAATATGCAATACGAAACACGTCGTGGCGGCCATTTTTTTTTTTTACAAAACTCATAACGATGGACCTTACGTGACTTGGTTTGATGGCGTTTCAAGAATCTCATTAATTTGACATCCCACGTGAATAGACAACGAAGAGGGTAGTTTTAACATTCCTCCCCCCTCTTTGGTGGTCAGTCTTCAAGATATTTGGGAATGGCGATCTGGGATAGGTATGCTAGACATATTAGGTACTTTAGAAATTCAATTTGTAGTGTTCGACCTTCTGATCAAAATTAAGATTCCCTCACGAAATTCTAGTTGAATTAGTTTAGTGGCCACAAGGTGTGAAATAGCGTATAACCTAGTTACTATATCGCGGTGTATGAGTTAGATGAACGTATCTACATTTTCTAAATTTTACAGGAGAGCTAAAATGCCGTGAAAAATCACCTCTTTAAGTTTTAAACAAATTACGGAAAAATTAAATAGCACTTGGCTCGACCTGGGAATCGACAACAGGACCTCATGCTCCGCAGTAGCGCTTGGCACCACTAGACCAAAGAGTCCTTCTGGTAAAAATCGATCCACAAAAGGTGGTATTAACTATAATATTCCAGAAAATGTATATTTTTTTATAATACAAGTTTTATACGCCGATGTAAATGTCGTAGTAACTGTAAAAGTGCGGCTAAATTGTTGTTATTTATTACTATTTTACAAGGAAATTGCTTTTTACAAAGAAGAGAAACCTTAAGGTGTTGGGCTAATAACTCAATTCAGATTCTAGTGTTGGGAAATTTTTAAGTGGTTGTCGATACAATGTTTTGTTTTTTTTTTTGTTCCGATTTTCTTTTATCGACGCTTATATATTTACAGTAAGTAATAACAAACGACGAATTGTAATACAAATGCATGGAGGAGGCCTTTGCCCAAAATTGAGTAACCCAAAATTAAAAACAAATATGTACAGACGCCACCAGGTCAAGCTACCCGAAACTGTCAATTTTTCCCAATGAACCTTGAACCTAATGCTCTAGAAATAAAGTCGAAAATCTATCAAAGAAATCTGACAGATTGTAATAGCTTGATGTGTTGGCTGTACCTATATCCATAATTATATTCCAATCCTTATTATTTTATTATTAATGAAATTTTGAAACTATACTGTTATCTATCGTACCTATATCTATTGAATGAATTGCTAATAATTAAAATTTTGTCTTTATTTATAGTAATTTAAATTCATAATAACACTAGGTATTCTAATTGAATCATTTTTTTTTAATATTGCCTCAATACAAAAACACGAAACAATACATTTAAATAAGTAAGGAATATAAATATACACATTCTAATGAAATTAAAACGTACAATTAAGTCAAACAAATCATTGGGAAACCAATATTTAATGTGATAATGACTTATGTCTATTAAGTAACTCTATGGTGTTATTTTTGTTAGATTTTGTTATTTTACGTTTGGTTGTCGTTACTGATCTTTAGAAGCCCGAAAGACTGACAACTAGTCTTACCAATGGGTGTCGTATTACCTTGTAATTGGATTATGGAGGTCAGATAAGCAGTCTGTTGATGTAAAATACTTTAAACTTCGCTAGACTGGAAGCAACTTCAACATAGTCTGGCCTGGAATTTTATATTATTAACTAAAGTTTTATAAAACCAAATGCACAGCGGTGTTTAAAACATTTCTGTTCTGTTTCTTCCTACCCCCTTTTTCCGGTATCCGTTTTATTCACAAAACCAGTTCAGTTTTTACTTTGCTCTAGTTTTTTTTCCGAAAATCGTTGCGATTGACTTCCAATGTAACTTGATTCGGCTCATTTCGTTTCAAACCCTTTTCCTCTTGCAGCTATTTTAGAAGCATTTAAATGATACGGTATTCATAGGTACGTTACGATTATTCAATGGAAAATAGACGTGTGTGAAGTTAGCATCTCAATTGTTAGCATTTCACAAAAAAACACCAGATATACTGGCATCCCACATAGTTCCACAGTTCTTGATAAGTTTTAATAATAGTTCCGTGGATTTGACTATCCAAAACGCATTTTGAAAAATGAGATGCTAACTTCGCACAACTTATCACAGCATCTCATCGAATTTCTCAAAATTAAGCAGTTTTGAGTAGAAAGCAAAAGAGTTCTGCATCGTAAACATATTATGTTGATACGAGTAGTTCTATGGGTTGAATCAAATTTTAAGCACAAAAAAAAAAATATTATGTATTGTTTCTCAATGTTATTAATGAAAATTCGTACAGAAGTGAGATGCTGAAGTGTGTTAGTGTTGAAATGTTATATACCTTTTGTGAATGTTCAAAACAACAGAACTCTTTCGGAAATTGAGTGAAAGAAGTCGACTACTCAACAGAAATCTTCATTCGATCCAGAACTCCCAGTTATACCTCAGCATCTCACTCCTATATGGTTGTTTTGTTTATAACAATGTTATATACCTATTGTGAATGTTCAAAACAACAGAACTCCTTCGGAAATTTAGATAAAGACCTCTACTACTGGATAAAAATCTTTATTTGAACCAGAACTCCCAGTTATACCTCAGCATCTCACTCTCATATGGTTGTTTTGTTAATAATAATGTTATATACCTATTGTGAATGTTCAAAACAACAGAACTCTTTCGGGAATTGAGTGAAAGAAGTCGACTACTCAACAGAAATCTTCATTCGATCCAGAACTCCCAGTTATACCTCAGCATCTCACTTCTGTACGGATTTTCATTAATAACATTGAGAAACAATACATAATAATTTTTTTTTGTGATTAAAATTTGATTCAACCCATATAACTATCAACATAATATGTTTACGATGCAAAACTCTTTTGCTTTCTACTCAAAATTGCTTAATTTTGAGAAATTTGATGAGATGCTGTGATAAGTTGTGCGAAGTTAGCATCTCATTTTTTCAAAATGCATTTTGGATAGTCAAATCGACGGAACTATTATTATAACTTATCAAGAACTGTGGAACTATGTGGGATGCCAGTATATCTGGTGTTTTTTTGTGAGATGCTAACAATTGAGATGCTAACTTCACACACGTGGAAAATAGAGCAGATTTTACCGTAAATGTTCTTTATTTCCTGATGCTTTCGTTTCCTAGTCAACTGAGCAAAAAGTATTGTACCCACCAATTGCAAATAATTTCAAAGAGTTTTGAACTCATCTGCGTAGCCTTTTCCAAACTATGTTGTGGTCAGCTTCTAGTCTAACCGGATGCAGCTGAATATCAGTATTTCATATCGAGCGAGTGCCTATCTGACCTCCACAATCCAGTTACTGGGTAAATGATACCTCTTGCTAAGACTGGTTGTCACAATTTAGAAACAAGAAGTCATAAAATAATCACACTAAATTTAATAAGCCAAGAGACTAAAAGGTATATTTAGTTCGCAGCATAAACTCCTCATGAATAGTGTCTCCATATGACCACAAGTCGAATACATATTTAATAAACAGACAACGCCATAAATTACATACGAAACGTTTATGTACAGAACACTCTAGCTACCGTACTATGCTAGCTTTATTTCGTAGAACAATGTCACAGTATAGTGCAGTAGGTTAAATCCATGCAAGAAGCGAAAACAAGCCTACGCACTAGTGATTTGCCGGATATCCGTATCCGTATCGGCGGATATCCGAGGGAGAAAAAGATCCGGATCTTGTTTGGATCTTTTACTTTATTAATTTCCAATACATAGATGCAATTTTATATACATAGATGATTAGCAATGAAAAATGATTAAATTCCATTCTAATATATGAAATATTTTCCGACTAAACTATAAACGAAATAAAAGTAAGACCCGCGCAATGCAAGTCGAAATATGTCCTGTCAAGCGTTTCAAGGTTACGCGCATCGACACCGACTGAGTTAGAAATTTAAGATCCGAATCCGTATCCATATCTGCGGATCTTGACACCAAATATCCGTATTCAGATCCGTATCCGCGAATGCACATTTTTCAACGATCCGGGACATCACTAGCACGCACACATATATGTGTACTTACGGATGACGCGGCGATCTCAAACAAATGACAGTAATGAGTGCGCTTGCACTCGCTGTACGTGAAGCCTTTCTATGTGTGCGTGCGTGCGTATACATTTCGTTGTATGGAGTCAACCTTCTGTATTATTCTGTGAACGTATTATTATGCTGGCGTTATCTCTTAGAACATCGTTGTGACCTATATATATCCTTTAGCTAAGTCTAATAACTTTGGAGAACGCAAGCGACTGATGCGCGCTGTTGTAATTTTCTAGTCTCATCTTAGCGAAGACGGTTCTTCTTGAAATTGTAATGAAAATTCGAATAAGTGGAGATTATTTATTTATTTTAAATGAATGTAAAGCCTGATGCGGTTTTCGCCATCAATTAGAGAGTTTATTCCGGAAGTTATATGTAGGTACAATATATTATTAAACTTAAATAAACTGGATGCGAGAAGCACAAAACCGGGTGAAGTGGTGGAAATTGGGAAATGGAATGCCATATCCAGGGATGTTATTTGGCTGAAATGATGATGTTGAAACTTAAAAATTATAAAGAAATCTTGATGAAAGAAACTGAACAGAATTGGGTCACTGGTACGTTGTGGAAGGGACATTGATGCACAAATTGTAACCATGAACAGCACATGTATCTGGATAGCCCTGCGTCGAAATTTATCGTCGGTTATTTTAAAAATTTACTCGGCTATACATATTTATCGCGTAGGTTTTCTATGATACCCAGCGGTATCATAGAAAAGCGCTTAATAATTTTTTTTTAAATCCAACGAAACATTTCTACGCTTGGTACGGAATCCATGGTAACAGGTTTTGCGTCAATGCCATCCTGTATATTGTTCTCGCAGTATACGTAGAAAAATAAAGACAGCCAACATATTTTGCTCATTTTTACAGTGCGTACAATTTTGCTGTCTCATTCTTACCGTGCGTACAACTATCGATATACCTCACGCACATCACTATACCGTAAAAATAAAGCTGTTAGTTTTAGGGTGGGGCTATTTCGCAATCGTAAAGCGTCGAGTCGAACGCGTCGAAAGCTTAGCCTGGTCCTAATGAGGTACAACAATGTACGTAACAAGGTGCTCAGTTCTTGAGAAATAGCCGGATTTTTCTACCTAGTTTTTGGGATAAGTTCTGGTAGTACCTAAATAGCTGTACCTATATATTTTTTGGGCACAATATGTAATATACATAGGTACATGAATTTCTGACAAACACAAGGAGGTCTTTTCTATGATCATTAAGTGTATCAATGAGCAATTCTTTTGTGAAAGTCATATGTTTAGATTATATTTTATTCACTGTTACCCGGTTTCCAAATTGAGATTTTGAAGTTGAGAACTTCGTAAACTCTATTTCAGCATTACTTTAGGAGAAAGCGCCAGATTATAAAGCGATTTAAAAAAAAACAGTTTTTTGTAATTTTTTGCTCAGTGTCAGGCTTTGTCATAAAATAATCATTAAATGGGATTAAATGACCTCAGAGGGTTGTTTTCCTGCCAGGGTTGCGAGATTGTTCAAACGAGATACCGTAGCCCTGGCATATGGGTAACTGAAGGAACACAGGTGGGTTTTAGTCAGTAAATGTCTGACACGCCTTCCCGCTCCGCCCAGAGCGGGAGAAGCCATTTGATGATTTCCCATCCAAAAAAAGAGGGTTGTTTTGATTATTTTTATGATAACGATCCTGTGAAGTCATATTTATTTATTACAGTCGAGAATTATTTACGTATTTTAATGAACATACAACCAGTAACCAGCCTGCAAATTGCAGATTTATGTACCTGCATATTGCATGCGCGAAAAAAAAGAAACAGAAGAAAACGTGGATTTCATGGGTACCTTAGTGCATTCATTTAAGGTGGTTGGTATTTTATTTTATTTTATTTTAATGAAGCGCGCGATTCAACATTTCTTAAAGTATTTGCAAAGAAACTGGAACTTTGTGGTATTTTTTTTTTCTATTTAATTAACAGGAAATAGCACAATTAAGAAAAACAAACCTAAAGTAACCAAGGATTACCAAAAGTTAATCGTGAGACTGATCTAAACAATGTATGGAACAAAAAGAAAACAGTAGAATGCGATAGTTTACAAAATATATGGTGTACCCATAGTAAAGCCTCATATCGCCAGTAATGTTTACCTTATAATATAATACGGCTAAGATTTTAAGCAGGTAATTAGGTACGTATACAATAGTCTTCTGCGCATAACCTTTTTACAATCTGTAACCCTTATAACACAGGCTAATCACACAACATAACAGTGTAATTCATATTGGCATTCACCCAACATGCCACGCAATATCGTTTTGAAGTACCAGGAGCACATAACTTCAAAGAGCCATCATTACCCCTTTACTTCACATTGTGTCTCGTAATTTATTTATAGCCAGTATCGCGTGTCATAAGTACAGATGTTACTTAGCTGTAACCTGCTGTAGTGCATGGAGTCCTAGTAAGGTGCTCGCATTAAAAATGTAATGTTTCAATCGCTGTTCTAGGAAACAAGTCTATTGGTTCGAAAGGGGTGCAGTGGCCTTACCAGGGGTAGGCTATGAAAAGCTGAAATACGTTTCTTATTAAATTTTACTTTAAACTCGTCGACTGTGTGGTGTCGGACGTACAGAATAGCACCATCCCATTTCTTCCCGTGTATATCGTAGGAGGTGATTAAGGGACTTACTAGAGAATGGGCAACAGCGTTCTCTATGCATTTTACCAACATACTGCGATCGCCAACCCGCCTCCTGCCAAAAGTGACGATTATAGCAAAGTGCCTATGTCTAACAGTGGACGTCTTTCGGCCGAAATAATGATGATGAATGGACCCGACAGGCTTTCTCCTGCTAAATTTCAATCCATATAAAATAACACTTTCAGTTTTTCGGACAACCTTTTCAGTGCCCTTATTCGGATTATTATGAACAAACATATACATATTAAAATTAGGTCTCAAGTGCTCACCAACGAACACCATTTAATTTTTATTTGTGTAAATGTGTGCTTACAAAAGCCTTTTGACAGCTATAGAGTTAAAAGAGTAATTTTCTTAGCGATGCTGTCACGTAACCCAATACAATCTCGAATCAAACCTCCATAGCCCTTAGTAGGGGTCCTCATAGCGTGACTGCCATCCACCGCTAGATGGCGTGACCTAACTTAATAGTTTGACACCGCTACCCTCTAGGAGTCTGATTGCATTCTCAAAACATGCACATTGCTAATACTTGCACATGAGATCCGAATCTCTTCAAATAACACAGTCGGTCAAATTGCCAGGAATTTTGAATAGGTTTAATAAGGCAAGGTATGAATGGTTTGAATAATTCATGGTTGTTACTATGTGATTTTTTATTTATGTTGAGGTTTTCTTGGTAGAAATAAAGTAGCCATTTTGTTAACAAAAAGAAAGGTGTAATATTGTAAAAAGAGTTGTTTGTGGACAATTTGTGTTGAAGTAAACCTCAAAAAATAATGGTAAAATTGTGGTTAGAGTATTAATGATTATTTACCTAAAATGCATGGAATAGTTTAGTTTTCCATAAATTGCGTGTATTTTTAAATCATTCATGTGATAGTTTTGTGGTAAATTTGTGATTTTATTGATTTCGATGTGCTCTTTTTACACGACTGTCCAAAAACGGAGTGTTATAAATGTTCTTTTGAATTTAAGCCTTGCTACCTCGTTTCTTACCGCTTTCAAATACGTCTGATGACGTCATTTAACCGATAAGGCGGCGCAAGCGACAAAAAAAATCCCGGAAAACTTTCCAGGTAACCCCCTTTTTGGGCAGCAAATGATTGTACTGTTATTCACGTTGATTTATTTTCTACATATCGTTATTTTATCTAGCTTTTATTTCCTGTAATGGTACCTACTAATTATCTAGAAATATTTAAACAATAAGTACGTCTTCCAGGCGATCGAAACTCCAGAACTGTTCGGCCCCATCGGCCATCTGATTTGCAAGCAATGTGCTCTGCCCACTGCGGCTTATGTATGGCAATTCTTTGGGCTGTGGCTTTGGTTCTCTTACAGATCTCTACATTTCAGCCTTTTTTCAGCATAGCCCTCACCACTGCTATTTGGGAACACATACTGGAAGACGTAGCGTTGGACGGTCTCTCACAAAGTGGACTGATGACCTGGTGAAAACCGCAGTCATCCGCTAGATGCGAGAATCTCAGAACGGTCGGGTCTCTTCGTCGAGATGGCGGTGCTTTGGGTACTTGGCTCAGCAGCGGACGTCTTTCGATGATGATGATGATGATTTACATAATTTAAAAGCGAAGTCTTTGTATTTTATTACATAGTATTTTAACTAAATTCTACGTACTGTTAAAACTGAAACTTCCCGGAAAGTTCGGCTTACGTCTTAATCAAAATAAATAAAATATTAGTAAGGAGCATTCACTAGAATTCCAGTTCGTGTTTAGTCGTTTATTCATTTCGTTCTAGGAAACCCTATTCGTATCAAATAAAATAAACCATGTTTTTTTTAGGTTTAGAGCTCGAGTTATTTACTTATTCATTTGTTTGTTAATTAGAACGCATGGCTTCTTAAAAGGATAATGGCTCTTTGGTCCCTAAATTGTTTAATATTTACTTCACATTTATTTTAGTATTTGTGAAAAATGGAACTTATCTAGCTAGTTATTATATAACTAGCTAGTTAGTTAATTAGCTAGCTAGTTATTATATAACTAGCACCTGCCAGCGACTTCGTCCGCGTTAAATTTCTTGCTCTCTCAACCCATTCCGTCGCATCGAATCGCTGCTCGTGCGAGGTCTTCGTGACTCTACACTTTTTGCCCAGCTCTTAAGGGTCCTAGCGTGATGTTATAATAGCCTTTCTCGATAAATGGGCTACCCAACACTAAAATAATTTTTCAATTAGAACCAGTTGTTCCTGAGATTAACGCGTTAATCCAAACAAACTCTTCAGCTTCATAATATTAGTATAAATTTTCTAAATTAAACTTTAATGGAGACGAAGCTACGATGCTTACCAAGTGTTAGTTTAATGATAAAAAAAGATTATCTTAGGTATAAAACAGTCAGGAATTCCTTAATCTTTTAACAAAATATTGAGATTCTTCGCCTTTAAAGAGTGATGTTCAATGGGCATTGACAGGGAGATATTATGTCAAGTTAAGCCTCGAAAACCATGTCTCTCCGCTCACAAAAACCTAATTCTTCATTCCGATTCCGATACGCCTTCAAAACGGAATCTTCAAATCGTTCCCAGAAAAAAGTTCACAATAAGCACTTGATTATTTTTATTGGCGAAATGTCTCATTGAGGATCTGCCGGTGACGCATAGTCTACCTTCATGCTGTGAGGTCGCCGCGGGTGGGCAGACCACCATCATAACCTGACCTCCCCTACCCTCTTCCAAACACCACAAACCGACCGTTTGAACGCAACGTAACCATTACCCACAGGTCTTCACTCAATGGTCACGCAAAACTTTTGTTCCTGAGCCATCGAGCTCCATCAGCGGTATTTCAGAGCAAAATACCCCAAGCCAAATTGAACCTTATGTCTCTGTGATAAAGAAGGCTAGTTTTGTTGCAGTTCCGCGAATGAATTGAGTTAATAATTATTGCATTTTGACCTGCTACCGTCAAATGACGTGATTTAGTAGGGTAGTCGGTACATTTGTCATCACTGGTCGTTCTGGCAGGATGTTATTTGTTTTAGAGCAAGTGATCTTTAATAGAATATATTGCAGTTTCGAAGATAGTAAGTGCCGGTTGTAGAGTAATTTATCTCGATATATAAGGTGTATCTAATCATACACGAAATATTTTAAGAGGTACGTACACCTGTAGGTGGTAAAGAAGCTATAGAAGCAAAAAGTTTTTTTTTATCTAAGTGTTTTTGAATTCTCGTAATTATTGTAATTTTAAAACTGCTTGAGACGTTTTGCATAAAACCTTTACTCCAAATTCTATGAATAGCCCGCCTGACGCTGCGAGGGCGGCGACCGCGACCGTTCGGCACGAGCATGGCCGCGGTGTCTCGGGCCGTAAAAAATAAGAAGGATTTATAAATTATTTGACGCACATGAGAAATACTGGCTATTTCTCATGTGCGTCAAATAATTAATAAATATTAAATTTTGAAAAAAATAACTTTAGAATTTTTTTTTCGTTGCTGTAGCTTCTTTACCACCTAAAGATGTACTTCTTAAAATATTTCGTGTATGAATAGATACACTTTATATATGGGGCATTAAAGTAAATAATATTACCTAAATATTTTTAAAGTAGAAAGAAAAATTGTTGTTGATGTTGTTGTTTTACTGTAGTATAGGATTCGTAACAGCCGCACCGGGCGATCGATTAGATTAAACTACGCTTGCCGCGGTTGGTCCGTGAATGGGTGACCATCATCTTTACATACCAAGACCCTTCCGTGCCTCGGAAAGCACGTTAAGCCGTTGGTCCCGGCTGTCTTTCGTAAATCTTAGACAGTCGTTACGGGTCGTCAGAAGCCCAAAGACTGACAATCTGTCTTACCAAGGGGTATCGTATTACCCAGTAACTGGGTTGTGGAGGTCAGATAGGCAGTCGCTCCATGTAAAATACTGGTATTCAGCTGCATTCTGTTAGACTGGAAGCTGACCCCAACATAGTTGGGAAAAGGCTAGGCAGATGATAATGATAGGATTGTATGGCCCCTTAATTTTTTACTATATTTTACTTTACTATTTACTGTTATAGCGGCGAATACACAACACACTTTGTGGAAATTTCATATAGGTACCCTTTGGGTATGGAACCTCAAAATTATACTATTAACCCAGTAATACCCGAAGGGTTTGGCAGATACGTATCTTTAATATACCCACAGTTCAATAATAGGGGGGCGAATTGTGTAGAACTGTATGTAAGTATTAATTGTGTTTTAGGAGTTGTGTGTTAGTATATAGTAACTGAATTATTTTATTTCAATTGTGTGTCTATGACATCGACACAACTAACTTTTAGTTTTATTTGTATGCTCTCGGGTAAAATAAATAAGTAAATAAATATCTTTGGATAACCAACACATAGTTGTCTGATCACAAACTAGGCAAAGCCTGTATTATGGTAACCAGACAACTGATAAACATACTTATATATTTCTAAATACATACGTATTGTAAATAAGTTACACCCAGACACAGAACAAATGATTATGCTCATCACACAAACATTTGTCCTGGTGGGAATCGAACCCACGACCTCAGTCTTAGCAGTCAGGGTCACTAACCACTAGACTAACAGGCCAACCAGCGAACTGTGCATTTTCTTATAACATCTTATTGAAATTTTTAACCTACATTTACGAATAAATGTGATTTGATTTGATTTGCGAGCCTATTGTCATCAACCGGGGACAAATCCAGACTCCAGGCTGGAGCTGTTACTGAGAAATTTCTGATTCAGAAACCCAAAAGCCCTGCTCGACCGGCATATCAAACCCAGAACCTTCTGCTTGTGACCACTAGACCAACAAAGGAGTCCATTTCAAAATTAACCATGAAGGAGTCTTACATCCACACTTCCACACTATATATTTATATATTCTGAGAAAGGACATAGGCTACTTTTTATCCCGGTAGTATGTTCCCACGGGATAATTTCCGACCCGAACTCAGGCTCTAAACTATCCATGTACCAATTTTCATTTAAATCGGTTCTGTAGTTTTAGCAGGAAAGTGAGACAGACAGACAGAGTCCCATTTGCATTTATAATATTATATATAGTGTGGATTTATATATTGACAGAGTCATGAGTACGGGATGACAATTGACAACGAAACGTTAGCGTGAAGTTGGTGCGCTTCGACAGAGACCTGCCTGACGTTCGTGCGAGTTGACAAGAGCAGTTACAGGCGGCGCGGCGTGGCGCAGCTGTCTTGACCAGTGTCTAGAAACTGTCCAACGATTCGTATGGCAAGTTCAAGTATAACCTAGGGCACTGAAACGTGGGCGCTCAATGGACCTCATAAGAAGGCTGAAAGTCACCCAAAAGGCAATGGAGAGGGCTATGCTTGGAGTTTCTCTACGCGATCGCATCAGAAATGAAGAGATCCGTAGGAGAACCAAGGTAACTGACATATCCCGAAGAATTGCCAAACTTAAGAGGCAGTGGACAGGGCACATTACTCGCAGAATAAGTGGTCGATGGAGCCGAAAGGTTGACCTGGAATAAAAAAAACTATTGATAAAATCCATAAACCCTATGATTGCAAAGGAGCCGGATGTTAACATATTATTTATAGTACCTATGTTAAGTGCATTTTTAGTTAAATGTTAATTAGGCTTTCTGCGCGCTTTTGTGTATACCGTAAATGCACTAAGCAATTGTTATAATCATCATTATCATTTCAGCCAAAAAACGTCCACTACTGGGCGTAAGCTTTTCCCAAACACCACCACTTTCACCGCTTACGTGCTTCCCACATCCAGCAAACTCCTGTGGCCTGCACAAGCTCATTGGTCCATCAGTCAACATGACGCAGAGAAAAAACACAAAAAGAACAGGCGTCCATTTTTTTTTTTTTTTTGAATTCGAGGTGGAACTTCTCATGGATGTCCTCCACCCTGGGTTGGGTGGAGGGGTCTCAGACTCGTACTGACTAAAACCACCCCGGTGTTCCGTCCCACACCTACGTCGGAGACCACGGGAATTAATGCATCTTCCACGATCCCCGACTGCCGCCTCTGCGGGCCTCTTCACGTTAGGCGGGAATGAGGTGTTAAACTCCCTCACAGAGAGGCGCGCGTGGAACACTACACGCCACCATCTCGGGTCCTAAGGAATAGGAGGCGACGGATGACGCAAGACATCCATAGCTCAACCTAAAGTTACAACACTATCGAACTTTCACACTAAACGGCTGAACGGATTTCGATTAAATCTGACAATAATGAATAATTTCTACCCCGATATTCCTACGAGATTAAGTGTTATGCGGATGAAACTGCGGGGCACAGCTAGTAATTGTATAATTATGTATGACCGTATAGGTGCGATGCAAAACGAAGTACTTATTTACGCTCTCTAACTAACCACGCTAACCACGTGGCTTTTCCTAGATTCTGCCAACCCCCTTGAGCAAAAAGACATAAGTTTCAGTATTTATTTATTAGTACATTAAAACTTCTTAATACTAAGTCAGCCCCCGGCCCTCCTTAGCTTTCAGTCGTATATTTTCTTCCTAGAAACAATTTTACTGTCTACAATTTATAGTTCTATAATGGGTGGTCGTTGGAGCACTGTAAACTTCTTTATTTATGCAATGCTACAGTTTTCTGCTAAACGATGTGTTTAAAGAAGTAACTTCGAATTTAGGTTTTGTTATTGGAAAGTCATGACTTTTTCTCATATAGGTCGGTAGAACAGACTAATATTATGAATGCGAAAGTAAGTTGGTTTGTTTATCACGCTTTCACGCTAAGACGGCTGAACGGATTAGGATACAATTTAACACATATAGACCAAGGACCTGGGTAAGAGCCTACTTTTCACCCTAGATAATAGACGAAGGCGCACTACAGCTGCTTTATTCAATTATAAAATATTACTATGGATTCAGTAGATTACATGATTCTGAATACAAAAAAAATCGCAAGCAATGACATTTTTCGTCAGTTAAAACATACATTTTTCGTCGTGTCAAGTCACACTTTTCTCTGAAACAAATTTTTTTCTTTACTAACTGACGATAAATTTATACGCTAGGAAGGTTAGACATGTGTTAAATATTGAGCGTCGAAATCCCTGTCATCCTATATACTCATATTTAATTTAATTCATAATTACACCAAAGTTACACTTCTGCTGAGCTATCTAAGTACTACAGTCAGAATATTATTCTTATCAACATAACATCATGCTTGTTATCCACTAAAGGTTAGGCAGAGGGACCCAACCCATATACAGTAGGTGCACCTACTTTTTAAACTATTTTTAAGTCCCATATGGTAGGGGACGAGCCTATTGCCATCCACCGGGTATAATTCCAAAGACCAAGCGGCTACTAACAAATTCGTTATGGAAACACCCACTAAAACATTGCCTAGCCGGGTAATCGAACCGAGGACCTCATGCTCAGCACGAGACCAACGAGACAAACCTGAAACTTATCAAATCAACAACAAAAATTCCCATACACACACACATACATACATGAAATATATGACGTAAACAACCCTTTATTTATCCTTGAACGCAACGCTAAACTATTCCGACGAAAACACTTTCGACAATGGAGATTCTTACTGGACATAACTAAGTCCTGAAAGGTTTTCTCGAGGCCCATTACACAAAATCCCGGCGACCTTGAGGCCCCGAGGCTTGAGGCCTGAGGCCGATTCTTTGGCCTGTGAATGATTTACGAGTTATGCCCGTTTTATTCTTCATACAAGACTGGGGCCAGAACTATTTGGGTACAAAGTGTTCATGATACGGTTTTCGCGACTGATTGAGTTAGCATTTCGTAAGCTTTGGCTAGACGATAAATTCTTCGTAACTTAATTTTGTGAGGAACGTTGAAAGAGTCGGTAAGTTTACCTATTGTATGGAATGCTTTTGTCAAAGTTGTACTAAAACTAAGTAAGAAATTGTAACATTCAATCGCTGTATGAATTATTTTCTTGACAAAGAAAGAAATATTTATGTACTTACAACAATAATCATAAAGAGGTAAAGTTTAGAAGTTTGTGAGTTTGTAGGAAGAAATCTTTGGAACCACCTGTCGTATTTGAAAAACTCTTTTTGTATTTGATAGTTCAATTCTTGAAAAAGGTTATAGACCGTTAACCATCACGCTAAGAGCTTTAGGAGCCTAGCAAATAGAAAAAAGGCGGCAGGAACGCTAAGTGTAAACGCGCGGGCGAGAGATAGGATACAAAGCGACGTGTTGGGGGCCATTTCACACGAACGAAGTCGCGGCAGAAGAGATATTTTTAACTAAAGTTACACCTGTACTGCTGTACATAGCAAGGTTCAATCAATAAGCCCACGCAGTCCATTACTGTACATAGGACTCTCCCAGGCTGTGCCAACAACACCCCGTCCACTGCCTTCCGCAATCAGTCTGTTCCAGACACCTTTTAAGGTACTGTGGGTAAGACACAGACAGTATATCATATCATCTTGTCCGCGTTAAATTTCTTGTTCCCCCGACCCTTCCCGTCGCGTCGAATCGCCTACCCGTGCGATTTTCCCGTTTTTGCAACAATATTTTATTACTGCTCCGCTCCTCTTGCTTGTAGCGTAATGTTATATAGCCTATAGCCTTCCTCGATAAATAGGCTACCCAACACGAAAAGATTTTTTCAACTCGGACCAGTAGTTCCTGAGATTAACGCGTTTAATCAAACAAACAAACTCTTCAGCTTTATAATATTAGTATAAGATTTAGCATGTCGTCGGTAAGAAAGATATCCCTTGGTAAGACTGGTTGTCAGATGGCTGTGAAAGATCCACAAATGACAGCCGAGAAGATGGCTTTACGTGCTCGGAGGAGTCTCGGTAAGTCAAGATGGTGCCACGGACCGATCCCGGCAAGCGTACCTCAGGTTTAAAGAATCTTTATTTCTCATAAGAACATGATACAGTTCACTTAAATGAGATTTAACATTTAAAATTAATAATCGTCGTCTAATGACGAAGCATGCAGGCGTAGAATAAGTAGGTAAAACTATAACAACGAACGAGACCAACGGCAAACATTGCAAAAATGTAGGTACTTAAATATAAAAAAGTTCAGCTGGCCAATTTGACACCAAGATACCCTCATATTACTGATTTTTCACTTTGTGAGGAGCGCAAACATCGATTACGAAGCGAATTACTTGTGTGAATGTGTTTGTGAGTGCCAGTACCTTAATCTGATGGATCGACCCGTGCGGCTATAACTTAGCATCACATTTTTAGTATGGTACCTTTCAAATTCCAACATTATCAAACCAAACTTACATCAACAACATCATCATCAACAAGTGTAAAACCGTTGTAAAACAATTCCTTCAGGGTCTTATTTACGACGACACTGAAAGACTATTCGCCAGAGAATCGTAAAAAGTAAGCGCTAAAACATACACGCACCCATACACATAAACACTCTCACACATTCACATATTTCCATGCATGCTATAAAATTAAAATAAATAATTTTCAATCTAATAATATTCAATTATATTCAATTCAATTTTTATTATTCTAATATCTTAACTTAAATAAGTATATTTTAATTTGTACCGAAAATATTTGTAAGTATCATTATTATTCTTTTATTTATTTTCATACATATTTCGTTACATTTTTAAATATTTTTAACAAAGTAAATACCTATACAAAAACATTTAAAAATATAAAAAATAGCAGTCCATCGGTAGCGGGAGCAGGATCCAAGCTACCGGTGGTTAGGGCTCCAGAGACAGAAACCTCCTCACAATGCGAGCCGTGTCAAGGAGTACTGCCTTCTGAATCAGGCTCTTGATCCAACCGCCTAACGATAGCCTCGACAGGTGTTGATCGAGGGTATCGGCCATCAGCCCATTGGCTGATACGACAATCGGCACAATGACAGCTGAGTCAACATTCCACATGTCAACAACCTCGTGTGCTAAGTCGAGATATTTCATCTGTTTCTCTTTCTCAGCTTTCACGAGGTTGCCGTCATGCGGAATGGTAACATCGACTATCATTGTGCGGCGCGCTAACCGGTCTATCACCACTATATCAGGCTTATTGGCGACAATAGTCCTGTCAGTAATGATAGACCGATCCCAGTACAACGTGACATGGTCATTTTCGAGAACTGGGTCGGGCACATACTTGTAATACGGTACCTCAGAATCCACTAGTTTGTACTGCAAAGCAAGTTGCTGATGAATAATCCTGGCTACTTGGTTATGCCTGTGCAAGTATTCGCCGTTAGCCAGACGAGAACAACCAGAGACAATATGCCTGATGGACTCACCCGGATGGTGACATGCCGACACAGGTCCACCGTCCCGTCCTTCATAATATGTCTCCGGTAGTTATTCGTCAAGATAACTTCGTCCATAATTGCACAGACGAAACCTTCTGTTTCCCCGAATAGGTTACCAAAACGTAGCCAGGATACGGACGCTAAGAAATCTACACTGGGCTCATGAAGAGCCCGGTAAAAGCGCCCGTGAAGCTCCTTGTTTCGCCATACTTCCTTGCGGTCATCGGTAGTAAGTACTACAGGTTTGCGCCAGTTCTCTTTAGTCATGGAGAGCGGGGTGAGCCCCTTGTCCACTGCGACCACATCACGGTGCATACCCACTTCGGCTTTTAAGAAATACTCCCTGAGACTGCACACCTCGCGGTTGTGGAGGGTCTTTGCATTTAAAAAGCCTCGACCCCCGTACTTCCGCGGGATGTACAGTCTCATCACCGATGATCGTGGGTGATGCATCCGGTTTGCGGTCAGCATTGTACGGACCCTCCTATCCAGGGCGTCGAGTTCTGTCTGAGTCCATTTAAGTATGCCGAAAGAGTACATCAAAACTGGCATGACCCAACCGTTGAAGGCGCGCACCTTGTTTCCGCCTGAGAGAAGACTAATTAATACCTTCTTCAGGCGACCAAAAAAGCGCTCCTTCAACGATTGTTTCACGTCAGCGTCGTTGATGCCTAACACTTCCGACATACCCAAATACTTGTAGCTTTCGGATGAGGAAAGGGATCTGAGGTATACGGAATCCGAAAGTTGGATTCCCTCGGATTCCATAACCTCACCTCGCTTTACATGCATGACTGCACATTTGTCCACACCAAACTCCATCCTGATGGCGCTACTAAAAGTTTCAGTTACCTTCAGTAGCTCCATCAGTTGCAGTTTGTTGGGGGCAAAGAGTTTTAGGTCATCCATGTAGAGGAGGTGAGATATAACCTGACCACCTCTCCTCAGCCGATAGCCTAGACCTGAATCCTCCAGCAGTGTGCTTAGAGGATTCAGGGCTAAGCAAAACCAAAGTGGACTCAGACTGTCGCCCTGAAATATTCCCCGCTTAATCCATACAGGCTCATCATTTCGCTGGATCTGTGGACATCCTGGATAGCGAAGGACCGTCCTCCATTGCCCCATGCACGACTCTAGGAAGGTGCGTAGAGTTGTATCAACCTTGTACAACTCCAGCACCCTCCTGAGCCATGAATGTGGCACAGAGTCGTAGGCTTTCTTATAGTCTATCCAGCATGTCGACAGATCCTTGCGGGATCGACGAACCTGTTGGCTTATGGCCATGTCTATGAGGAGTAGCTCCTTAGTACCACGGGACCCGTTCCTACATCCATTTTGAGACGCAGACATAATGGAATTATTATCAATATGCAAACTAATTTTCGCTCTCAAAATGGATGTAAAAAGTTTATAAACCGTCGACAAACATGTGATCGGTCTATAATTCTTAGGTTCCGCGGTACTACCTGACTTATAGAGCAGGTGGGTGACGCCTGTTGTTAGAAACTGCGGTAGCGACCCAGACTCTAAGGATGACTGGAAATGAGATGCCAGGCGACTGTGTGAACTAGTGAGCCATTTTAACCAGAAATTGTGCAGTCCGTCCGGTCCCGGGGATTTCCAGTTCGGTAACGGACGGACTGCTCTGGCTACATCTGTTGGCGTAATTAACACGGGCTCCATTTCTGGTAATGATTCACACACTCGCTCGACATCTCGCATCCAGCCAGCCTCAACGTGACAGACGGGCACTGACCAAATGCCCCGCCAGAATGCATTCGTGGCGGCGTCATCCGGGCAGCGCACGTCCGTCACATTTTGTTCGGATCGCTCCCAAGCTCTATATACCCACCTCTCATCGCTCTGGAACATACGATTCTGCTTGTATCGGTCAACCCGCCGCTTATACCGCCGAATACGGCTTGCCCATGCACAGACTTTCTGCTTCAGGAAGTCGATGCGCTCTGTAACACGGGACATGTATTCTGGAGGACTGATTCCAGTCCCCGAGAATGCCCGCCTTACAAAGCGCATCACTCGTGGTCGAGTATTGCCCTCTCTGAAGCAGTATAGTTAGCCGATGAGTACCCTGGCCCCATCGATACGACGCTCGATCCTGCATTGCCAGGCTGGTACGGTTGGCATTGGTCGAGTAGCTCCGTCACAGCTTGGAAACTTGACGTTAGCTAATCGACATGCCGCAACAGCCGCGCAATACAGGATCGAGTGTGTATCAACGAGATTCTCGCTGCTCTCGAATAAATTCTTAAGCTGCGAGTCCAAGGCACACACCAGCGCCCTATTTTTCTTGTGCATAGGCAACCGTGGTAATCGGGGTCTAAGTTCGGTTGGGATAGAGCTATACTCGCGAAGCGCATCCTCCAGAGCGCTCCTCAGTCGGTTGTTGCACTGGCTACTTACTGTGGCAACCATATCATCCTCTTCTTCAACATGATGGAACCGCGGTGAAATTGCGATAGATGACCCATGTGCCGCGGTTTGTGTCGGAGTCGAGACGACATAGTTGCTCAGTACTTCTGAGCGCAGCCTTTCAAGTGCGGTGTCGTCCAACCTGTGATTGCGTTGGATAACCCGCACTTGATCCGAAAGTCGTTGGGCCGAGACGTTGACGGTTGGTTCTAGTTCCTGGAACAGAGACAGCATCCTATCACGATACGCAGTGAGGTTAGTTCCCCCCTCTGTAGACCCGTAATATGCGCGCATGACGTTCTCGTTCATAGACTGAGTCCATCTCATGCGCCGCACACAACCACCGGCAGCGGGGACCCGGCTCGGGGCCGGCTGGCCCCTAAGTCCCAAGCTCTTCGGTGGCCGGCCTCTCCCCTGCCGACGTACAGGTGTTGGCGACGTCGGCGGGGAAAAATATTCGTCGCTCGAGCTCGACGCAACTGCCGCGGCCGGTGTCACAGCACTCTCGATGGCGCTGGGTTCCGGCGGCGGCGAGGCGGAGCTGAGCGACGAGTCCGGAGGTGGTAGTCGTGCGTTCCGTGCAGCTGCTCTTGTCAACATTTACTCACATTCCGTATTTATATTTTCATTTTGATTTTATCGGATTTAATCGGAGATGACATCTGTCATGCCACCTCCGATTCGCTTCTTTTAACATTAGTTTTTTACATTATGGTAAAAATTTCTTGTATTTTATTATTCCAAAAGGTTTTTACTATTGGGGATTTCCTTTCTATTGCAAATTTCTTGTAAAATTGCGTCAAATTTATTGTTTTTGTTGGAATTAGGAACACAAGTAAGTATCATTATATTATTACTGTAGCAAATTATTATGTCTCAGGTTAGCTTGTTACCTAAGATTGTAGGAGGAAGGCGCTGGTGTCTGTAACACAGTTAATACTAGCACAGACACCGCCGTTTACTCTATCTTTTTAGTACCCGAATACTTGTACATTGTGTTTTTGTTTAGGATAGATAAGTTGTACCTACATTTGTTAATAAATAAAAACTTTAAACTTTAAAAACTTTAATTTCGGCCGAAACACATCCACTGCTGGACAAAGGCCTCTCCGAATAGGGTAGATTTGCCATGATCACCACGCTTGGCAGTTGGGTTGGCGATCGCAGTATGGTGGGAAAATGCATAGAGAACGCTGCTGACCATTCTCTACTAGTAAGTCCCTTACTTGTTACGAGATCGACACCCACGAGAAGAAATGGGGTGGTGCTGTTCGGCACCACACGGACAAGCCACACGAGCTCCTCCATCACATTAATATTATGGTACCTTTCAAAATCCAACAAAATCAAACCAAACAAATTCGTAATTTTCGACCCGAACATTCAATACAAGATATCAGCGGACCGAGAGAAAATGCCTACAATGGCGAGGCAAGCAAATAAATATAATAAATGTCCCATTCTTTACTTGGGGCTGTAAAACTGTCAGAGGCACGTGCCCTTGAATGACCTGGACCCTACGCCGATTGATGTTAGGGGCGGGTGGAGTTTTGCACACGATTTTTCGGTAGGGAGATGACCAGAGGTGGTGGAAAGGTAAGTAAAAGGCATAACAAGCCATGTTAAATCAATCAATCAATCAAATTAATTTATTTCGGGCTACAAAGACCCATATCATAAATACCTTACAGACTAACATACAAACAAATATAAAACAACGTAAACATAAAACGTGTTGCGCTGCGTGGTGTCGCGTAGCCTTCCGCGGAATCTCCGATACACAAAACCCTTCGGCCAAAACTCTTCCTTGAGGAAGGTCTCGATTTTATGAGTTGGAACTCGCACCACGAATGACTTGAAGTGTTGTGGCGCGGTTCCAACTTTTCCACCATCAATACCTTGAGGGTGGAAAGTTGGTCTTCATACGTACATACTCCACGATCTCCTCAACCTTCGTGGTGTAATGTGGACGGGACACATAGAGCTGCGTCGTCGGTGTAGCTGGACGCAGCAGCATGTTGGGTCCTGCTAACGGGGTTCCTACTAGGAGGCTTCCTCTTCTTCTTCCTCTCCACCTTCACGAAGCCATCACCTTGTCTGGCATCGACTGTTTCTGGAAAACCATATCCTGTAGCTCAGCGGCGAGGCGTAAATTTTTCTAAAAGAGAAGCCGAAGCGAAGTCGGCCTTAACTTACCGACTCATCAATAAAGAATACTTACTATCATTCTAAAATTATTATAGGAATGTAATGAATTAAATACAATTAAATTGAACAGCTGAAAACGAATAAAATATGCAATATTCCTTTATCTCGTTCTCGCTGACGCATTTTTCTATACCTGTCTCTGTCATAACCCGTTGTACAGCGGCTTGCTCTCGTACATATCAAGCGGTGCCACGTGACCTAAAGTGACATCATTACGGGATCGCCGTTGTATGAATTTTTAGTTCCCGATTATGACGTTTTGGTGCCGGGTTAATTTAGAACATTTCTCTTTTGTTGTAATACAAAGCTATAAATAACCTTTTTTGTTGTTTGAATGTTATGGTGAATTAAATACCCGTAGTGTAACTATATTTATTGACAATAGTAGCCACTATTTACATACTATTGTATTTTTAATAGTGATAGAGTTACCAATGCGAATCCCCGAAGGCAAGCCGGTAGGAATCGTGTTATATGGTGCTTTCGCCACTGCTGTAGCTAAAATATCTGAGTCAAATGCTACAACCCCAAAAATATACATAGTAGGTAAATTGTTCTGTGGAAGAAAAGGAAGCCTGGAAAAAATGGAGTATGACAAAGGCGAAAAATAAAATCAATCTTCAACAGGTCAATTTACCAAAAAGATTTGATTATTCTCCAGCTCAATTAATATTATCATTGTAGTGCAATGACTGTTAAGGGGGTCGCCCCTGTAAATACTTGTATTCAGCTGCATCCGGTTAGACTGGAAGCTGACCCCGCCACAGTTGGCTAGAAAAGGCTAGGCAGATGGTGATTTGTATAGAAATATTTTACAAATACCTTTTGAATGCTAAAAATAAACTTTAACAATATAAATATTTTTTCTCACCTAAAATCTTTTCTAATTCCGAACACCAATCCATCAATAAAGATTGACAGGAAGAAACATTTTCTTATCCACCATCGACAGTGTCTGTCTCCGGGGACTCGATTCGGAAAGTTTGACACAAGACCTGGGGGGTTTCGTGTCATCGCTAAATATTAAATAGGACAGACAGACAGACGAAATCTATCAGTCAATTTGTTTAGGATACCGATTTGTCGCTTTTGAGTTAGTTTTGGTACGTTGGAGGATTAATGTAAAGATAAAGAGTTTTTGTTTTGCAAATATGGGTACGGTCCGTGGTGATATTAGTAATAAGTTCAGCCATATTTTACAAGTAAGCAGGCAAAATAACATTATTAACTAAGTCACTAAATCTACTAAACTTTAACGTACGGAACCAAAAACAACATCAAACCATAGATAATTGAGGAGTTTCAAAAAAATGGTACAACTGGTAAAAATATGACTTTAAAATATAACTACATGGTAGGGTCTATAGATGAACTACATTTAAAAGTTTATACTCTCTAATTTAATAAACTTACTATTTCTCTTAAATGAAAATACTATTTCAGCAAAAACATAGGCATTATGTCGACCTCTCGAGGGCGTTCGACCTGGTGAGCTATGACATCTTATGGCAAAAATTAAATAACATCTCAATGCCCAGTGAACTGATAGATATTTTCAAGTACTGGTATCTTAACCAGGTCAACGTCGTTCGATGGTCGAATGCTCTGTCGGAGCCGTACAGGTTAGAGTGCGGAGTGAGGCAGGGTGGCCTGACCTCGTCGAAGCTCTTCAACCTGTACGTGAACGCACTGATAGAAGAGCTCAGCAGCACCCGTGTCGGCTGCCATATTGACGATGTCTGTGTCAACAATATTAGTTACGCGGACGACATGGTGCTGCTGAGCGCCTCGGTATGTTGTCTGTCCAGGTTGCTCAGTGTCTGCGAGCGTTACGCGTTGGTTCACGGTTTGCTCTATAACGCAAAGAAGAGTGAATGCATGGTCTTTCAGGCCAGGGGTCAGAGCTGCCCAAATTCTGTTCCACCTATTAAATTGTACGGTGGGATGTTAAACAGAGTTCACCATTTTAAATACCTCGGGCATATCGTGACCGCTGACCTGAGAGACGATGCGGACATCGATAGGGAGCGGATCACGGCGCGCCTGTTAATTATAATTTTAATTTAATTGTATTGATTTTAATTTTGGTTTAATTGTATTACTTTAATTGTATTAATTTTAATTTAATTGTATTGATTTTAATTTTGATTTTATTAGTTAATTAATTATTTTTAAATATATTTATTGTAATTAAATTGTAAAAATTATGATCCCCATGTGGGTTGAAATAAATTATATTCATTCATTCATTCATTCATTATGATAGTAAAGTGATGATTAGGTGTCAGTTTTGTTACCACAAATAAGGTCAAATATAAAAAAAAAAACTATGATGAATTCTGCCACTCCAATGATTTTTTTGGATAAATACAGTTATTTTGTATTGCTAGTTGAATCAATAAGGAAAATAAAGTATACAAATACTTAAAAAAAACTTTTTACGGTTTTGTTACCATAGGTTCCAAAACAACATTTGTTTTTCACTCTATCGATGTAAAATGGGCAAAAAAATACCAACGACACAACCAAAAAACGCTAATTATTTATTACTTTGAATTAAAACCCAAAATATTTGTAAAAGTATATTAATTTATGAGAAAATCCGATAAACTCTTTAAAAAATTTGGGGACTTTGTAAAGCACGGTTCACATAACCTCAAGGCAAATGAAACATTGCAATTAGTTAAAAAAAAAACATTTATTACTTAAAAATATACTTTGTTCTAAATTAACATGTAGGAGATCCGTAAGTACTTACTTCTAATTTTTCAACATTTATTATGAACTCGGTCTTCTTTGGACGTTTTTATAAAGGACCGACGCAATCTTCACATTTGTGTCATTTATTGAAGAGTTCCATTATCTATCTCAGAAGATCGTCAGCGGATCTTCAGCAATTTTAAATAAGGCCACATCGGGAAAGCATTCTTAAAATAAAAACTTTAAAATCGGTCCCCAATTGGCGAAAACATGGCTAAAAATTAATGAACTAACAGTTGAATTTGGGGCAATCCTTTTTATTGAAGTCAGTTAAAAAAACTTAATACGATTATTCAAACTTTTCACTTCTTAAAGAGAATAATCATCTCAGATTCAAATGTCTGCCAAGCTTTATGCTATCGATTTTATTACTTTGGCGGGTAGTCTATATGTTACCGTACTTTTAGTAACAAAACTGAAGTAACACAATGTGTCTACCTTCAATTCAAAAAAATTATTAGCATCACAGTTTCTCGGTAAGTTAAACAGCATACACCAAGTTATTCATTTAAAACATAGTATTTCTTTAGAAAATACATTCTAGTAAAAAATGTGTGGTAAAGTTGTGATTGTAATATAACAAACCTGAACACGATTTTCTCTCCAGTCCAGCCAGCCGCATAAACTCACTCACATCACCGAAAAAATGACAATGAGTTTTTTTTTATTTAATTACCGATTAAATGTAAGCCATGTGGGTAGAGGATACAATCCCGGGCATGTTTTTCAATCCCGGGATTACGGGATTTTTGAAGCGTAATCCCGGGATCCCGGGATTAGACTATGTGGTTTCTAATTGGGCTAAAATGAAAAAACAACTTATATAATTAAAAAAAAAATCTTTTTAATGTTTGCACAACAAAAATCACAATATATCTTAAGAAAAGATAAAGACAAAACAAAAAACTATACTTTTGCAAGAAATCAAAAAGACAACACAAAAGAAATATTTAAAATTTCGAAAATATAATCGCAGAAAAATATCAAAGCATCCAATCTTTGACTTCCAAGCCTGCTTCGTAGTTTATTGCCAACATAAGCAGCAGCTGAAAACACTCGCTCAGGTTATACGCTGGTTGGAGGAATAGACAATACGTGTGTATGCTGTTTCTAAGTGATATCCACGAACTCCTCCATTTTTGAACAGGCCTATTTCACGTCTAATACTACAATATTTGCCAACCCAATTCATTTTGTACTTGTACTTCAGGATCTGGGGATTTTATACTCTTGTTAATTTCCAGCTGTAGCCTCTTTTAAGATCTACGCCAAACATATGTAAATAAATAAATAAATTCTTTATTTCACCACAAGCCATGACATTAAATATCTATAAAACTAAAAACATTTAAAGCTTATTACTAGGTCTCATTAATTAAATCCTCTGACTCCTAAACTAGATGTAGGCCTGTGACTTAGGAGTCAGTGATTCTCCGTAAACAAACAAAGCCAAAATAAAAGTAAATTAGGATGTTTAAGCAATAAGAGATGTGGCAAAGAAAACAGATTCAAATATATGTAAATTAAAAGTGTGTATAAATGTAGGGTGTGTGTATTGAATAAGTGTAGGTATGTGTATGTGTGTGTATGTAGTGAGTAAGTGTAGGGTGAGTGTGTGTAGTGAGAAAGAATAGGAAGTTACATTTTATGACTGAATTATATTTATAATTCATCATCATTACCGTAGATTGCCCAGCAGAAGATCCTCAGTGTTATCATAATCTAGAGTTTGGAGATAATCTTTTAGTACGTTTTTGCAATGATATTTGGGGTGCGAATGAATATTTAACTTTTTATTAGGCAGTTGTACAGTTTAGTGCTAATAACATAAAATTGACGTTTGCCAAAGGCAGTTCTATGGCGTTCGTGAGGGAACACATTATGCTTAAGTCTGTCAGTCGGTTCCTTTAAGGGACGTACAGAGTGTTTACGCAGGGTGGTCAAGAGCACGTAAAGTTGCCGGACTGTGAGTACCTTGCAATCGGAGTAGAGCTGCACAGTGGGGTATCTACGTGGAAGAGAAAGCATTACCTTAAGGACGGCTCGCTGGGCTCTCTCAAGCCGGATAAAAACATTTTTTGTGGCACTACCCCAAACGGGCAGGCAGTACGTTAGGACCGAACGGCACAGGCCAAAATATATTAATTTAAGTGTTTCATGATCAGCAGAGTTCCGTAGCTTCTTAAAGACATATATTAGCTTACGTATGCGGGACGTGATCTTAACTATGTGGGGGTGCCAGTTGAGATGGTGATCAATAAGTATAGGGTTGTAACGGAACTTCGCCTCCGCCTCCGTTACTGCGGAAGTTCCGCAAGAAATCGTATCTTCGCTTCCGCCTCCGCCTCCGTATAAATTTTGCGGAGTTATAACGGAGGTTTATTTAGGAATCATAGAACAATAACGCGCGTGTAGCGACGCTCTACGACGACTCAGCCCTCCGGCCGCGTGTTGCGCGCGAAATGGTCAACGAGTACGCGGCGGGAACGTGGTTGGGGTGGTGCGCCTGCCCCTCACCCAACCGCGTTCCCGCCGCGCATGTCATTTGCAGAGATACAGAACGTCCCAAAAGGGGCGATTTTAGTCCGTTTAGACATCTTTACGTCCCTTCGATGTCCGATCATATATTCCGTCCGTTTTCCGTCCCTTTTCAAATAGCCAACTACAGTAATTTACTTTCTTCTTAATGCGTTTCAATTGCAAATAACAAAACGTAGTTTTAAACATTACAAAAATGCGTAAAACTTTAATTGAACTAATGTTTATCTCGAATTTATGTCGTACGTTCTGGAGCTATTGAACTATTTTAAAACTATGTTTCAATCAGAGACTCCACTGTTACATAAACTAAAGCCAAAAACAGAGAAATTAATACAAAGCTCTTGCTGCTAATTAGGGGCCGTTCAAGTATTACGTAAGCAGATTTATTACAATTATTTACTCCCCCATCCCCCTTGTCAGCAATAGTAAGCAAAGCTCTTACCCCCTCCCCCTATGCTTACGTAAACATTGTTATATGCATTTTTCTTTTAATGTACCTATTCTGTTTTTTTTTATTGATTCATGGACAGCAGTTATGATTCCAGAAATAAGAAAAGGACGCGCACAACATTCATTTAAAATACCTACATCAAATCGTCAATTGTACCGAAAAGAAACAATATATTGACGAAAGAAATTTGGACAAGTGGATAGCGCGGTAATTCCGGTACTCGGTTCTAAGCCAGTACCTAAACGTATAAATTATTTGTGGGAATCCCCGAAAATGCGTTTCGGTTACAAACATAGACTATGTGCAGGTTGCTATATGTGTAAAAAACTAAATGACTACTGCTTACGTAATCACCATCTAGACCCCCCCATCCCCCATGTCATCAAAAATAAGCAAAGCAAAGACCCCCCCGCCCCCCTATAGTGCTTACGTAATACTTGAACGGCCCCTTATAAGGAACTCTCTCACGTTAAAGGAACCAATGCATTTAAAGTCCAACATAATAATCCAAGGCTCTACGTGCCAATAGATAAAATATACATTGGAATATCAGCACAGGAAACATGGTGTGAAATGCAACGCCAATTAAATCCTCCCGCACAATCAGACACAGACCGATTAAGCCTTGACTGCATGCAGTTGTTTTACGTTGAAGCAAGCAATAAAAAAATCTACCAATTGTTGACTCCGCCACGAGTATAAGTTTCAATTTCCCAGTATTGACATCAGCAATCGAAAGATTTCCATTCTTATAAGATGTATTCGATGATTTCAATTTTCATTACAAAACATTAGTTAAAGACTGGCGGGAGTATTGCTTAATGAAGACCGATGCCCAAACGAGTTAGGGTCTACCGGTGGAACAATACTGGAAAAAAGTTTTCCAAATACGGATATTGCCAGGAAAGTAAAATACCCAAACATCAGAAAATTTATTGGAATTCTGTTGGTTTTACCATTTGCAAATGCAAGCGTGGAAAGAGTTTTCAGTAAACTGAAAAGGATCAAGTCGTAAAGCAGAACCCGCCTCAATAACAATACTTTAGTATATTTGATGGCAACGAGTGCAGGAATCAAGGTTGTCGTTAAGTTTGAGCCGACCAAAGACATGCAAGAAACAAAATTAAAATATTGAACATCTTTAACAAAACCAATCAATTTTTATTTGTTTGATAGGTATACTATTGTTTGTACTCAGGCCCTTTTAGGTATACTTTTTCTCATTCAATCGTAACAAATTAATATTTCTCCAGTCGTACTTTTGATTTTTTGGACAAATCCTCCCATATTAGGTAGTCGTCCGAAAGTCGACGCAGGTAATGGCAACAGTGGTCATTTACCAAACGATACACGACAGGAATCGACCTGTCGAATTGTTTGGACGAGTTAAATTGTACAAAGTACTACTTTTTTACATCCACTTTCACCTCCGCCTCCGCCTCCGTTAACCTCCGCATCCGCGGAGGTGAAACTCGTCGCCTCCGTATCCGCATCCGCCTCCGCTAAGAAGGCCTCCGTTACAACCCTAAATAAGTACTCCTAGGTACCTTATACAAAAGGATCTAGTGAGGAGAAGGTAGCTACATGGTGCTAGAGAATCACAAGCGTGTGCTCTATATTAGACCTGTTTAGTGTGTACTGTGTATAGTAGGTACGTATCGTACGACGGCGTATCTAAGGGTTGTTTTTTGTCGTTAAATAAATGCTATTCATATAATCTAGGCAAGGTTATTGTCAAGGCGCAACGGACTACGGAATACAAATTAGACTTGTTTGTGGAATACCCGAAAATCCCGGGATTAGCCAAGTACAGTCTCGGGATTTTCGGGACCAGAAAACAGCCGGGATCCCGGAATCCCGAGATTCGGGATCCCGGGATTGTATCCTCTACATGTGGGTGGCCTTTGCGAAACATAAAATTATTTTGGTAGAATAATTTTAAAGAACATGCAATAACAAAACCGACATGTCCAGAAGTAACAATTTTCGGGGACAACATTTAGGCGCGATTTTAAATATATTAAAGTTATTTTAAGCTATACATAGAATACTTAACAATAAGACCAAGGTTCAATTTTTATAAAAAATAACAAAACATGTCAAGGTGTTTAAGAAAAAATTCAGTAATATTCAATCTAAAATGTTACAGTACTGCGGACATACAAAAATTAAAGACTCCGGCTTAGTAAAATTTTCACATAAATTGAGTTTTCATTTAATCATATCAAATTCAAAACTAAAACCCAAGAACAAAAGTTGAATAACCAGATAAGTAACAAGTCAACTTATAATAATGCTCCGAATTTCGGTAAAAAAAATATGAACTTGAGGGACAGGCCAAAATGACCATTGTACATACCATATTTTTGAAACTCCTCAATTAATTCTTATTTTAAACCTATTTGACAGTAAGTCACAGTTTTTTTCAAAGACATGTGACGTCTACCAACCCACACGAGACGAGGTCAGGAGACCTGTGTTCCAGCAGTTGGAACCATTATAGGCTAATTATGGTTATGCAATTACGATTTACTCTTAAACATCAAAATGGGACACGCCAAATATCCTTCTATCCTTCCATTCATACAATAAATACTGTTATAAAAAAGTCACAATACAATATGAACTTAATAACATTAACATCAATAAATTACTACTGAAAGGTAGACTTAATTTGAAATTAATATGTAAATTGGGATCGGGCGCCAATTGCCGCATCACCGATAATTCTATTAAAACATTGTATCTGGCTATGACACTGAAATATCTCGTAAATGCATGATATGAGTAGGGCATACACAGTGACATATTTCTGGTCATTCCGTTTTGCCAATGAAGGTTTTGTTATCATGGCAGGCATTAACAAGTATTGTTAAAGGCTTTCAAAATTAAAATGTAATTTTTTTGTAAATTTATGTATTTTTAGGGTTCCGTTGCCAAATGGCAAAAAACGGAACCCTTATAGATTCGTCATGTCTGTCTGTCTGTCTGTCTGTCTGTCTGTCTGTCCGTGTATGTCACAGCCATTTTTTTCCGAAACTATAAGAGCTATGTTGTTGAAACTTGGTAAGTAGATGTATTCTGTAAACCACATTAAGATTTTCACACAAAAATAGAAAAAAAACAATAAATTTTGGGGTTCCCCATACATAGAACTGAAACTCAAAAAAAAATTTTTCATCGTACCCATACGTGTGGGGTATCTATGGATAGGTCTTTAAAAATGGTATTGAGGTGTCTAATATCATTTTTTTCTAAACTGTATAGTTTGCGCGAGAGACACTCCCAAAGTGGTAAAATGTGTGTCCCCCCCTGTAACTTCTAAAATAAGAGAATGATAAAAATATATGATGTACATTGCTATATAAACTTCCAACGAAAATTGGTTTGAACAAGATCTAGTAAGTAGTTTTTTTTTATACGTCATAAATCGTAAACCGCAATTTACCTTTCATTCAATCAACTCAAATATAAAAATTAAAAAAATAGGATTTAATTTCATAAACACAAGCCTTATGCATAAACCGTGAATACCTACAGGTATGTACGGAACCCTCGGTGCGCGAGTCCGACTCGCACTTGGCCGGTTTTTTGGTGTATTATTTTGTGTGCCTTTTGAATTTGTGCTAAATAAATGTATTTTTTTTTTTCTTTTCTTTTCTTTCTAATTTAGTACTTGAAAAAGCAAAGCAATTTATTGAGTTTTCCAAAGAGCCATGGAACGCAGCATTGTACCTGTAGAAAGATAGGACAACATTCGGAACACGACGATGCATTCCAAAACAGATATAATACACGAAGACAAGAAGGCTGCCAGGCTCTAATGGAACGATCACATTGTCCGCATGCCCAATGACCGCTGAGCAAAGGTCTCCACAGCTTGGTTGCAACATAGACAGCGCCGCCGTGGTCTTCCCAGAAAGCGGTGGCGAGATGAGCTGGACGCGTATCTTGAATGCAGGTTTGAAATGGCGTTAGAGGAGTCCTTTAACCAGCAGTGGTTTAGATAACACTTTTAAATTTTAATTAAATCTATACTAATATTATAAAGCTGAAGAGTTTGTTTGTTTGTTTGTTTGTTTGTTTGTTTAATTGAACGCGCTATTCTCAGGAACTACTGGTTCGAATTGAAAAATTATTTTTGTGTTTGGTAGCCTATTTATCGAGGGAGGCTATAAGCTATATAACATCACGCTAAAACTAAGAGGAGCGGAGCAGTCATGAAAAATGTTGCAAAAACGGGGAAAATTTATTCCTTTTGAGAGTTTCCGTTGCGTGCGCTGCGTAAACGGTTAAAGTAACGCAAAAATCATGTATGACGGAATTGTTCCTTTTAAAAAGTTCTAAAAAAAAATCCCCGAGAGCATATGTCTATCTTTTAAGGTTGACACACTATAACTCAAAAGGAGCGAGCAGCAACGAAAAATGGACGAAAACTAGCAGGCAAATCGATGCGACGGGAAGGGTCAGGGGAGCAAAAATTTGACGCGGACGAAGTCGCGGGCAGAAGCTAGTCTATACTAATATTATAAAGCTGAAGAGTTTGTTTGTTTGTTTGTTTGATTGAACGCGCTGTTCTCAGGAACTCCTAGTCGGAATTGAAAAAATCTTTTTGTGTTGAGTAGCCCATTTATTGAGGAAGGTTATAGGCTATATAACATCACGCTACTGTCAAAAGGAGCGGAGCAGCAAACGAAAAATGGATGAAAACTGGCAGGTTATTCGATGCGACGGGAAGGGGAGCGAAAATTTGACGCGGACGAAGTCGCGGGCAGAAGCTAGTATGAAATATACTGATAGTTTAATAACTATCAGTATATTACATATTTGTATCTGAAATAAAATAATTTCTTATAAAAGCTAGGGATATGGGCTGGCAATAAAAAAAAAGCTATCCTTCTTGATGGTCAGAAAACGTGCAGAAGATCACAGGACGTCACTGCACAGGTGGGCTATTAAAGAGACCTTAGGTTTCGCAGTTTGGTGTGAGAAATAGTTCAGAGGCAGTTTAGGGACTGATTCCATCACCATGCTGATCATGGGGCTCCACAATACCCATTTTACTCGATCGTCGGCAAATATACCAATGACAACAAAGATTTTATCCACATGACAAATTGTATGGTCCCCTAACCCTCTGCAGGTGGCAGGCAGGTTGGTTACCTCTTTCACTTTGACTACACCTGCCAATCATGTAATCTTTCATCTCTCTTCATGTTGCTTACTCCATTGTTTGTAACCAACTTCACAGAACCTCTTCCTTTAAGCTCTGACCTACATACACCACTCAAGTTAAAAGCGTCAAAACTCCATCGAAATTGGATTGTTAGTCAATCAAAATGTTTGTAAACTCACGTATCACGCTCCGTTGGTTACTGAAACCTTTTCAGACTGTCTGTCAGCACGCTGTGACGTTGTGCCTGCGTCTGACGGCTGCGTAATTGCCGCAAATGTTGCCAGTTGTAAAAATACAAAGGGTTGCCGTATGTGATTATGGAAGTGGGTTAGTGGAAACGTGTTTTGTTTTTGGGTCGGTGACTTGGTTATGCAAAATTGTATCTTTGGTAGGGACACTTTAAAATTACTACGTGACTTTGTTAAAAAAATATGGTTGAGATGACCTTGAGAGGTATATTCAGCACCTACTAATTTTTCTACTCAAGGACGTCGAAATTTTGTCGTTTGTATAAGACATTCTATGTCTTCTATTAGGTGTGTAAACAAAGAGCTTATTTAGATACGATGTCAGGAGCTTACAATAGCCTCTTTGTTAATACTCTTTTACTATACTTCGACTTTTGATCGTATTCAGTAACTTAACAGCTCAAAGAAAAATAATGATACCATATTAAAACTAATAGTGTTGGGGTAGTGAAGGATTTCACGTAAGGAACGAATGATAAGAATGGTTTAATTTAAATAAAACTTTAGAAAGTCGTTTTTAAGATGTAGAATATAAGAAAAAATCATAATTTTTAGTAACAGTTATTTTCTTTATTTATTTTCTTCTAATAGAAACAAAATTAAATAAAAAAATCCTGTCATTTTACTTTTTTTTTTCACTTTAGTCATTTTATTTCCTCTGGCAACCATAGACATATGTATTTATCGATATAGTATATATCGTGAGATATGATAATCCTTTTTTAAATGCATGTAGGTAAATACATTATTTCAAATTCCTTCAATTTCGTTCATTCTTTCGTCACTATTTTTAATTTGTCAAAATCTGACCCTTCAACTGTCAAGTTACTGAATACGATTAAAGTCTAAGTGACGAACCAATTCGTCTCCCAAACACAGGTTATATTAAGAACACCAAGATATAGGTACATACACCAGCATATGTATATGTGGTAATATACTTACTTTGCTTAACCTGATCGATCGACCATAAGCCCTTCGCCGAAGTCATTCATCATTATCATCATTTTACTTTTGTCTGGAAAGGAAAAAGTCCGTCGCATACTCTTATTTCCATGATATTTAAGTATCATTCTATAGTCTAAACACCATTAAACGTATCGCATAACAGTAGAATTCCACTATAAAACCATAATATCTAGGTGCTAGGTCAGTAGGGCGGGCACCACCATAAATAGTAATAAATCCGACACTTGACTTTGACAAATGATGGTGAAATACCACCACCATGGCGGAAACCAGACGGACTAACAATGGAGAATATAATACTAACCCACGGAGGTTTGTGATTATGTAACATAAATAACGGCTTTCAAGGTTGGGTCAGTAGTTGGAAAGTGAGTTTTTGGTAGTTAAAGCGTAGTTTTGGCTAAAACGCTAAATTAGGAGGAAGGAGAGGAGAGGGGGTGTGGATTAGGTAAGGAGATTTGGTTTTTTGTCTTTTTTTTTTTTGTATATCCGTCTTTTTAGCGTATCAGTGGCAATAATAACATGAAAACATGGTATGTAATAGTTTAAAATATTTCTTTGGCCCGGAATTCAGTCTCCTCTGCTTTTGACACTGAATTAAAGCTATGTTTTGGATGGCGTGCATCATCCTGTAACTCGATGCGGCTGACTCTAGTGCAGCGAATTTGTGGAGGCGTAATGCCAGTTAGTGGATACAGCATTCGCAGCGTGGTTATGTCGGACTTTAAAAGGGACTGGGATCTCTGAGTTCTTTACCTTCTTCCTTCTCAGTGTAGTCAGATAGGAAACGCCTAGGTAATTCATCTAGTTTTTTAAATATAATTGACGTGTAAAAGTGTTTGTACAAACCTATACACAAATAAAATTATTTATCTTCAATCGTAAAGCCGTTTGTATACTTAAATCATTTATCAATTCCTTTTCCATCGCCTAATTTGCAATTATAGAACAAAAAACACCGAAACAAAAGAATTACTTTATGGAACTTCAGGTATTCAGGCATTCTCGAAATATTTGTTACATCCTTAAGTACTCTAATATCTATACAAATAATATAAATGACAGTCAATGTTTGTGTTGATGTGGTTTTTACCATCATATAGAAACTTATTAAACTTATTAATTTATAAAACTAACAAACCTCGATGACTTTTCATGTCGTAAAAACATCCGAAGTCAGGAGTGGGTAGCGACCCACCCACCCAGTTTGTAAGCTACAAACAAAAACAAACATTTACAAAATTCTTTCCAATGAATGAATCGAACCTGCACAGAAAACGAACATTTATCCACTGCACCACAAGGCCCATCACACCCACTTACTTTTAATCAGCCTTCGTTCTAATTGCTCTTATGAATACCTCGATTTAGGGATCCGTGAATAGGGAACCATTAGCGGCTATTTGTTATTCAGCCGTGGCGGTTGAATTTTAATAATTTCACACGCATAATAGCCGTGTTTTGGGTAAAAATTGGGCAGTCGCGTAGGAGATGTAATTAGCAATGGATGCTTAGTTAAATAGGTGTTTCTGACTGTATAGAGGTTACACGGAAATACTGTAGTTGTAGGACATCATTCATTACGTATCGAAAAATTTAGGTAACAGAAAAATAAGCTGTTTCCCTGTGGGAAATGACCTCTAGAACATTTTTTTATATACTCGTAGCTGCGAAAATCTGCAATTAAACCCCTGGCTGCTTTATCAGTTTCAAAGTACTTAAAATCATGTTTTTCCAAAAATATTTGGGACATTCGATTAAAGAAGCAAACATTTTATGCCTGTGGTATAAATGGAAATTATAATATTATCGATATACGACATGTTTTTATTGATATCGCATAACTCCCTTAGAGTTTTTATGACCATAAACTAGCATTTAATTTTTTAATTTTATTAAATCATCGAGTTATTTTGTATGAAAAAAAAAATTAAAAAAAAACAAACGTCATATGCCTACAGTTATTGGATATCAAAAGGAAGACCTTGTGAAATCAAAATAAGATTTTTAATATTTTCACTCTAAATAGCAGCCAAAGGGTTTGTATACTCTCGTTGTAACAGTAAAAAAATTTGAGGGTGTTATTTTCCATAAGAGAATCGTTGTTTTTTTCTGCTTGGCAATTTAGTTTTTGGTTACAAAATGTTTCAAATCGTCCATGCGAGGGAGGGATATATTTGGACTTTAAAAATGACCTAGGTAACCTTTAAGTTTGTTGCAGCAGGGATCAAGCAGCCAGGAAATACCGACGCCATTTAGTTAAAAAAAAAATTGAGTGAAAGATGAGTTAAAGTGTCATTTTATGCTTAAACATTTCATTTCATTACAGAATATCTTAATCAATTATATTCTATGTACATTTCAAACTTCCTTGAAACTAGCAATTAGAATCAAATCAAGTTTAGCACTATGTCTTTGTGGTCCCAAGACAAACGTTCGCACGTCCGTGTCAGGGTTGTCTCACAATACCTTGTAATTAACACAATGTTCGCAGTTGCCTTTGCCTTTGAATGTACCGAGAAGTCACGGGTTCAAATACCGCACCTTTGACTTACTGTATTCCTGGTAGCGTTAAATTGAGTAAATGTGAACAGGAGTATTTAAATAATAAAAACTACTTAAAAATAGGTAATCAAAGAAATCTGCTTACTACAGAGTGGGCAGCAGCGTTCTCTATGAATTTTACCACCATACTGCGATCGCCAACCCGCCTGACAAGCGTGGCGATTATGGCAAACTCCCCTGCATTCGGGGAGGCCTGGCCTGAGCAGTGGACGTCATTTGACTGAAATGATTATAATGATGAAGTATGTACATCTACATTTCTTCAGTTATGTTTAAGACCCATGTAATAAGGAGCGAGCCCAGCCCGGGCACTGAAAAATTCCAGTTGGAAAAACCCAATATCACTTTGCTCCACCCGTGTTCGAATCCAGGACCGCATGAACAGCAGTAGCTCTCGCGACTTCTAGACCAACGAGGCAGTTCTGTAGTCTACATGTCAACAATATGATATTTCATTCCAAGAATACGTACAGAGCTATGACGAAGTAGGGGAGGCCTTGTGAGAATTAACTGGCCTGTTAGTCTAGTGGTTGGTGACCCTGCCTGCTAAGGCTGTGGTCGTGGGTTCGATTCCCAACCAGGACAAATCTTTGTCTGATGAGCACAATCATTTGTTCTGTGTCTGGGTGTAATTTATCTATAATATGTATGTATTTAGAAACATATAAGTATATTTTTCAGTTGTCTGGTTGCCATAGTACAGGCTCTGTCTAGTTTGGGATCAGATAACGTTGTGTTGGTTGTCCTAAGATATTATTTATTTTATTATCGTTCATATTTTTTGATGTACAGAAAGCGTCGTGAAAATTTGGAGTTTGAGGATTCTTTTCTCTTTGTCTTTGTCTATCATTCACCCCCACTGGGCCCGCGAGGTAGCTCATAGCAGTAGTAGTGATTCGCACCAGAGCCCGCGAATCTGTAGCACCCATCGTAAAAAAAAAAAAAAAAAAAAAAAGTTTTGGTGTGCTCTGATCTCAAATCTGCGGTCCATTTTAGCGTAGGATGCGTGGTTCTGGAGTTATGCAAATCAATTAACTGTTATCTCATTGATTTCCGGTGGTCCTGCACCCTCATTAGCATTCCATTGTTCGCCTAATCCTTTTATCTATTATACTTCGAACACCTCATTACGTTGCGCCAGAACCCACGAATCTGTTGCCCTACGGTTGATTTGGCGTTCTTATCTATTACTCATTGTATGTCTGCTTTTCTATGTCATCAATAAAACACATTCATTTTTATTTCAATATTTTATTACTTTTTTCTACAAAATATGAGCGGAAGATCTCATCCACAAAAATATCATTGTGCAGTGTGTTCCCTGTAAATATGTTCGTAAAACTATGCATTGAACATCCCTGAAACTTAAATAGCAAATACATTAAGCAATATTCACCACAAACTGAAGTCCAATCATTCTGAATCCTATCAACATTCCAGTCCCATCTCTTACAATTCCTTTTCAAAAACTGGAGATGATATCGCTCAGGTGTTCGTCCATATGAATCAAAATATTGACCGATACCATTCGTATCGATATGTACAGCTACCCAGTGTGAACCTGGTTTATCATCCGCATCCAAATTGCATATTATATACGTTGGTACATGTGTATACATAGGTAGTCTATTAGCAGCATAAACATTATTTTCTAGACTGGGATGAATCTTTTTCATATGTTTTTGTAATTCTAGTGTATCCATGATATTACTGTTATTAGCAGATTATTACAGTACCAATCTATTCAATGGTTGTCATAGGAATGTTCAATTATAGTGATTTGTAAATATTAAATCGCATTCTTTGTGGGAGTCACAAAGCAGGTTGATGCCTGTTGCGAAGGAACGTGAGATAAGTTTGTTGACTCATAGAGTTACAATCAGTTTCGTATGTGCTTATGTAAAGTTTAAACTCGAACACTGTTTTGTATAAGATTAAATAGGGGAGGTTTATAAAGAAATAAAAAATAGTATATTGCATACAATTTGTTTTATTTAATTTTATAATGTTATCTTTAGTTACACACACACAAAATGCATTAAACATAACACATATATCTAAAACACAACACACATTATAATCCTAACTACTATAGTCTACAGTAACATTTCTATTTTTATCTATTTCAATAATATTATCAAACTCAGCATAAACAATACAGTTAATTGTTTGTATTAGTGAGGATTCAAATCGTACTTCTAATCTTACACTACCATGCTTTATGAGATTCCAATGGGCTGATGAGTTAGCTGATAAATCAGGAGTTAAATCAAATGCTAAAAGACAGTAACCTTTGGCATACTGTTCACGAGAGATTGCATTTCCTTCATTAAGAAAGTGAATACCAGTCCCCGAGAATAGAGTATGATATGCTGATGTAAATATATTATTATTAAAAGATGGTTGCAAAGCTTTGGAAGGTATTTGTTGACCATCAATATATAAGCTGAAAGAGTTAATACCATAGTTTTCAAAGTTAAATGGATTTTTAGTAAGTGAACCATTAAATGCAGAATTATTCACAAAACCAATAATACATCTTTTGGGTACCTGTCCTAAGAATATATTATCAAGAGTTTTTCCTTGAACACCCGATGCAATTGTTAAAACTTTAACTTCAGCACGAGTAATAGGATATTTAGCAGTGGTAGAAGCTAAAACTTTCTGATGTGCGCGTAATACACTTGGATTAATTCGTGCTCTTCGAACAATAAGAGTTGCATCCGTAATGCAAACTTTAAACTTTACATCATTTGACCCAGCAATTAAATTAAAACTCTCTCTTGACCGAACTAATTTTACACTCATTTCAACGCCATTAATTAAAAATTTATCTTGATTGAAAATGTCACCATGAAGATGACCAATCATTTGTATTTCCCTGCTTTCATTAACTAATTCCTGTCTTTTAACAAATCCTATGTTTTTACCATCTGTGGAATCCATTTTTCCTGCTGTATCATCATACCAAAGACTACAAGTAAGATGAGATTGTTTAGCAGCAGGAGCATAGTTTAAAAGGGTTTCCATGTATGCTCGATAGGCATAGGTATTATTAGGTGGTGATACAAGTTTTTGGTTTAAATAAACATCGAGTTGACTAAAAAGTGAATGCAACCAATTATTTACAGGTGCTACTGCTGTAGCTGATATCAAGTTTGTTGAATCTTGATTTAATACTTTTGCCTTTATGTGGAGTAATGTATGAGACAAATCTATGTAGTCATCGCCTGTTCCAGGAACTTGAAACTCGATAGGTCCATCATCAGCAAGAGATGAAATTGGTTTATAGTGAATCCACAATCCATTTTCAATGCTTGTTTGTGTAGACGGTAATGCAAACAAATCTAATTCTGACTTAACGCACTCACAAGAATGATTATGAAGGAAAGACATACTTAATTTGAAAATATATCTTTGATGTTTTTTGGTTTTAGACCAAGTTTTTTCGTAGCTTTCACTTTAGCTGTTAGTGGTGGAATGAACGAGGCCAATCGTTTTCTTTTACTTATATACCCAGATCCTGTCATGTTAAATCGATCAATTTTGTCATCAGCCTTTCGTTTTAAGTTTGTACTAACTTGCTTTAGACGATCTTTTATTGAGGCTTCCATAGGACGGGCTTGAACCATATCCGATAAAAGTCCTACTCCAGCGTTTAATGCCTCCTTACCAACCACTCGAGCACCACTTGAAAGTAAAGGTAAAACTGATCTAAATAACCCTCCTAAGAAGCTCCCAATACCATGACCGCGTTGGTATGGTGAACCCTTATAAATTACTCCAACTCCTGATCCAGCTTGATGTGAATAATAATTTTCATATGGACATTTATGATGATCATGAGGAGAATACATTATTATAATTTGCGGAAATGTAGTTTAACACACACGGTTCCAAACTGGAATGGTATTTTTTGTCCTGTGCTCGATCTTATATCTATTTCCAGCGTATCGAACTCTCTTCGCATAACAGGTAAGTAGTGAGGTGGAGAGAAAATGTACATTTTATTCGCACCATAAATGTATTTTGAAGGATCTAATGAAATGACTCTTAATAGTGGAGTCATAACATCACCCACAATCTGAGGATCGATAATGTCGCAATATAGAAATAGTTGAGATGGTAACCCTAAGTGTAAATTAGCAGGACACTTACCAAAATTTCTGTCTAGGAGATTTGTATTTGGTTCATAACCTAGTTGTAAACTTAATTTGGGTGATAATGTTACGGATGTTATATTTTTATCCAAAACAGAAACAGACACAAATTTTGTTATTTCATCATAACGAAATTTCAAGCTCTCTCTGATACCATTTAACGCTCTTAAAATATGTTCAACGTTATCGTAGTTGGTAGCGGGAATATGTTTTTTGTAGTACACTGTTGATGGTTTATCTTCATTAGGCATTAACATGGTTTTTGTGATGTATACAACATTTTCATGATCTTGAACAGTAAACATGGTGCATGGATATTGAAACTCGACAACTCCAACCGACCATTCACCTTCTAATTTCATAGCTTTTGGTAATTTTGTTGAAAAATTTGTGGTCTTGTTATCAGGAAAGTATTCCATTGAACTATTGCTGAGCAAAGTTAAATAAAAACTTTCTTTATTCATATTTCTTTTAAACTAGAAGCTAAAATCCAACTGTTAAATTTATCTGGATAACCTTTCCACTTCACTAATACTTCTTTTCTGTTACCCGAATAACGAGTGCCAATTATTTTATCTATTTTATATTGTGAGGTGGGGTTGTAAGTGACCTTCTGTAATTCTCTTTCATAAAAAGTACCAACTATTGGTTCATTTTGTAAATCTGTTATTGTATAAACAACCCATGGATATCTATCAATTATTGAAGATATAATAAATATTTCATCACTCCAATTTGATTCATATCCTTTTTGGAAAACATGTTTATATTTAGTTATTCGAACATAATCACCCACGTTGAAATTTGGTTTTGGATTTTCTAAAGAAAGTTTGTTTGACCCTCTATCATAAAGATTAGTCCAAACTGTCATAATATTGTTGGAACTTACATCACATGGGCACATCTTAATACTCGAGTGAATGCTGTGATTATAAGAGTATATTAAATCTTGTAAAACATCTATATATCTATAAGTATTATTATGAGTGAAATAACGCCACATTTTCATTTATAGAGTTCTTTGAAATCGTTCAACAATACTAGCCTTAATATCAGGATTGTTAGTGGTATAGTAATTTATCTTTTTGGATTTAAAGTATTTTTGTACATCTTTTGAAACAAATTCTGTACCTTTATCAGATTGTATGTGAGTAGGTGTTGTATTACTTTCAGTAAATATACTTTCAAAACATTCTTTAGTTGTTTCTGAGTTTTTTTTTTTCATTGGTCTTGCAAAAGCATATTTACTAAATACATCAATAACACAAAGTATGTAGTTGAAACCATCATTATATTGAGAATAAGTTCGCATATCACTTAAATCAGCTTGCCACAGCTCATTAATATTTGATAGAATGTACTTATTACGCGGGAATTTTTTCCGAATGGGTTTATGTAATGTATATGTTTCTTGTGATTGTAACCATTCCTTTGCTTGCTTTTTATCCATTTTACCCTTCATAGCTTTTGATAATTTATCAATACTACCAAAACCAGCGGGGTTAGATGGATCATAATAAATCCTGTTAATTTCTTCTAGTACGGGGTCCATTTTTCCCAATCGATCTTTTTATGTATTTTAGTTATAGATCTTTTATCTCCACTGCTCGGTGTAGAAAACTCTTGAACTTCAATCTCAGAGGTTTTGTTCAGATCTTTTACTTGAAGTTGGTTAATAAACTCACATCTCTTTGGATTTCCAATATAAGTAAGTGGTACTTTAATATCTTTTAATGCTTTAGCAAATCTATCCCACCCTATCGGATCACTTTTTTTAAAGGGTCTAAGTGAATCATTTATTAAATCAACAATATTACTTCCTGGAATTTTTTCATTATCAATTATGACTGTGCCTTCATTATCCCAACGTATTTTACTTTTACTTGTTCCAATTAAGTTTAATAATGACTCACCTTTTTTATTATAAGTTTTTGGTATTAAACTGAGTATTTGTGTTGATGAATACAGTGGATTTGCCTCACTTTCTATACTTTTAATAGATCCTTTCTCCTCCAACAAAGATTCAGCATCAACTGAACTTTTTAGATCTCTATCTTTATTTTTAAAACCACTTTTAGCCCCATTTGAATCTTCATTAGATGTATCAGAATAAATTGGTAATCTGAGTGGTTGACGATCCTCTTCGGTAAAGTGAAGGTATCTTTGTAGTGTTTGTAAATATAACATCCACTTCTTTCGGTCTTCCGTCTTACTATTCATAATATTTTGCATTTCAATATCTAATCGAGACAAATTACTAGTAACCTTATTTTCTTGTTTTAATTTTTCAATCAATCCCGGTTCAATAAGTATCATTTTCTTAGCATTTTCCATGTTAACTGGCTAGTCCACTTACTAATCCACTCAATATTGCACCTAATATTATTGGTAAGAAAGCCCCTCCTTTTTGTATAATAATATTTTTTCTTAGTTTATGTTTACACTTATGCACCAGTTTACGGAGTATATTTTTGTGTTTATTCAATTTTTGTTTATCTTGATCTTTAAGAGGTATCTTTCCTTGTAAAACGTTATGAATACATTCACAAATACAATTTATTTCTTCTTCATCACACGTTTTAAGTAACGCTCTTTGATATTTTGGTTTAAGCGTATGCAAAGCGTTTAGCAAATGTTTATGCGTTGTGAGTCGACGATGCATCATTTAGAAATGATTTGAATTGTTTGATTCTTGGTGTATTTAAACTGCAAAGCGTTTAGCAAATGTTTATGCGTTGTGAGTCGACGATGTATCATTTAGAAATGATTTGAATTGTTTGATTCTTGGTGTATTTAAACTCTTTCGTGGGGACGTAGACTGTGCAGTAACCATTAAATGGGAATACATTTGTCTTGATACGACAAAAATAATTTGTATTCTGTTTTAAATCTACCATTAAATATCCATGCGCTTCTAAAGTTGCATCCCTGTAGGCGTCTTCAATGAATTTTGGGTTATCTGGTGACACTTGTCGTGCTAAATATCTTATTTGAGTTTTATCTCGAGGGTTTTTAAAATAAATTATATAACTTGAGTTTAAAGAAATGTCTCTTTGACCTTTACCTTGATGAAATAAATTTTGTGTTAAATAAAATACACTAAGATTCCTGTGATGACTACCTTTTGTAAATATATCCACAATTCTTCCATCAGACTCTCTCATTAGATCATCAATAATAATAAGGTGTGGGTTTTCACCATCAAACATATTAAGATTTGGAATTCCTTGATGATAGTTAACATTTAAAATTAGTAAATTATTTAAAGCCTGCATTTCATCAAAGCACCATGTGATCTGATTAAAATCACAATTACATATTTCTTTAACTGATTTTATGAAATTTGTTACAAAATTTGACTTCCCACATCCACTTGGTCCTGCCACAATAGCAGTAAACGGATGGATAAAGTGAAACATTTCACACGTCTAGAGTTTTAAAGGGATGAAATAAAAATGAAAATTTTGGTGTAAAAATTAAATATATATATATATTGCTAAAATTATATAAAACATGTAATTTGTGAAAAACAGAATGATCTGTATACTATTTCTAACACAATTAGTACTTATCAGAATTTCACAATCACCTCAACGTCAAATTTAAGCACACAAATAAAAACTACAATTATTTTACATTATTTACAATCAAACAATAAATTTTAAATATGTAATAAACTATTATATAACATTACAGTAATATCATAATTTTACAATCAGTACAAAATTTGTATATACACACAGAAATAAAAGTAAAAAGTATTACACTTAGCGTAATTTATAATGTCCCCAAGCCAATGTATCAATGTTGTTGTTCATAATACATCGTTTGGTATCATTATATGATAAAGATGTTTTATTTATTTTTTGTGTAAAAATAGTGTGTTTGATTGACTTAAATCGAAGCATACTACAATATAATACATTTTTATTAAACAAACACGATTTGTAATTTTCCATATTCATTTTTTTGGTAACACTTTTGTTAACCCCTTTTGCCTTTGCTATAAATTTATCTTCTATTTCTAAGGCATACATTTTTGATCGCAACCCTACAAATTCCTTCAATACTTTACCATTATTCTCATCTTTAAAAAAACCTAACTTTTTTTTATTTATTTTTGGATATCCGTAAATATTATTTTCCGGGTAATCTGATGTATCGAAATAGTGAAGTAGATCTGGTTTTATATCCTCATAAAAATTGTCTGTAAAAATTTGATATATCAAACTATCGGTATTGGTGTACAATAACTTAATTTTATTATGAAACTTTTTAATCATGTAGTTATAATGAAATTCATACATAAGGGTCTTAGATATATCTAAAATACAAAATCCTAAATAAATCGGCTTATCATAAATTAATTTTGTTTTGTGTAATTGTATTGCAACTAAATGTTCTGAAAATATTGATAAACTATGGAACTCTGGTTTTGCAATCCAATCCTGAGCACCTAAAACTTTACCACGATTATCCCAGTGAGTTAGTAGTTTAACGTTTACTCTTTTTTCAATATTTTCCATAGTCTTACCGAAGACAGAATTGTTCATTAATTTAAAAAAGTCTTTTTCAAAGTTTGATGTAGCTAACGTTCTCAAACTAGTATTTAAGTCTATGTATTTCTTTAACCAAGAACTCTGTTTAAATTTTAAACATAGAAAAGCAGACATACAATGAGTAATAGATAAGAACGCCAAATCAACCGTAGGGCAACAGATTCGTGGGTTCTGGCGCAACGTAATGAGGTGTTCGAAGTATAATAGATAAAAGGATTATGCGAACAATGGAATGCTAATGAGGGTGCAGGACCACCGGAAATCAATGAGATAACAGTTAATTGATTTGCATAACTCCAGAACCACGCATCCTACGCTAAAATGGACCGCAGATTTGAGATCAGAGCACACCAAAACTTTTTTTTTTTTTTTTTACGATGGGTCCTACAGATTCGCGGGCTCTGGTGCAAGCGCGGGCTCTGGCGCTTGCGCCAGAACCCGCGAATCACTACAACTCATAGCCCAGTCCCTAATGATCATCATTACCGCCAATTTGACTATCATAAGCTCCAAATCATAAATTATACATAATTTTATTTCTGTGAGTAGATTTGTACAAACAGTTTTATTATCTCTTAACTACATGAGGTCAACGTTTCCTATCTGACTAATCTGAGAAGTAAAGTTCGAAACAAATTCAGAGCTCATAGTCTCTTTTAAAGTGCAGACATAATCTTGGTCAGATCATGTGAAGGCAATGTATAAAAAATATTGATTGGTAAAAACATAACATATTACATTTAGGTGTGAATTTCAAAAGTTATCCCGTGTTTAGCAACATTCACTCGTGGGATATTTCATAAGCAATTAAGGTCAAATTAAAAAAGTGTTTCAACTCTTGTCTAGATTTAAAAAGAAGGCTGGTACAATTTAATCTTTTTGTTATTGAGGTAGAGCTGAAAATAATTACATCCTAGTGGTTTATTCTGGTTTGTTACAATTTTTTTATATTTATATAACGTTTGTTTTCAGTACTTCAGATATGATTTCGAAATAATAAGTTCGAATTAAGTGGTTCTTTAATATGATTATATTTTGAGAACTTGATTCTAAATGAGATGGCTTTTGTTTAGCGATGAATACAATGAATATTATGCTATCATCATCATCATCAATTCAGCCGAAAAACGTCCACTGCTGGATATACATAAGCCTCCCGAAGAGGAGGGGGGTTCGCCATAATCGCTACGCTAGGCAGGCAGGTTGGCGATTGCAGTATGGTGGTAAGATACATAGATAACGCTGCTGCCCATTCTCTAGTTAGTCCCTAGTAGACGCCTTCTACGAAACCCAAGGGTAGAAATGGGGTAGTGCTATGATTTACGTCGGAACGTATTATGCAATATATTTGAACAGTGCTGGCCTAGTGAAATAAACCGTTACTGACGAGTTGTTTGTAGGAGTTTTTTTTTTTTTTTTCAGTATGGGAAATCATCAAATGTCTTCTCCCGCTCTAGGCGGAGCGGGAGGGTGTGTCAGACTTTTACTGACTAAAACCCACCCGTGTTCCATCAGTTGCCCATGTGTCAGGGTCACGGTATCTCTTTCGAACAATCACGCGACCCCGGCAAGGAGTTTCAGGTTCGAACATAGACTGGCGCTTTAATTTGTGTAAATTATTTCATCGCTCTCAAAACGGTGAAGGTAAACATCATGAGGAAACCGGAATATCCTAGAACCAAAAATTCGAAGACATGTAACATCTACCAACCCATACTGGGCCCGCGTGTTATATTACGGCACACTCCCTCGCACTAAGAAGAAGCCAGTGTCTCCATAACCCGAGCACTTCAACCCCAAACGGCTGACAACTGCAGTTACCTATAAGGTTACAGTATTTGCGCCGCTGAAGAGTCTCAGCTGCTGCAGTAGCACGCCAGCACAGCCTGCTGTACTAGGAACATGAGATGGCGCAAGGGTGTCATTAGATCTGCCAGGGTCGCGAGATTTGTTCGAAAGAGATACCGTGACCCTGGCACATGGGCAACTGAAGAAACACGGGTGGGTTTTAGTCAGTAAAAGTCTGACACGCCCTTCCGCTCTACCCAAGAGCGGTAGACATCATTTGATGATTTCCCACCCTAAGCAAAAAAAAAGGGTGTCTTTAGATAAAGATCAAAGTATATCAACAATTATAAGAAGTGCAGACATCAGAGGGCATTTCTCGTAACTTTAAGAACCTTGACAGTCTGATCTTTAGTCTCTATCCGTCAAAAATAGCTCGAGTTTCCATATATTTTTGACAAGTTTTTGACATTTGATTGTCGCCGAAATGAGACTACGACTAGATTTTTAAATGTTTCTAATGACGTGAATTGGCTTTTAGAAACCCTTGTTTTTCGCGTAAATTCCATGCAAATGCTCTGTTTTCTTTCCATTTACATGATCACCTTTCACCAAATCGATTCTACCTTTGACCCGATTAGTGAAACGGAAAAAGCGTCTGTTGATTTTGTCCGGCCAAAGCTGTGAAACGAACTCAACAATGAGCACAAACGTTTTAACTGTTAAATCAGCGAAAACAAAGGCTTGATTGGTTAAATAGCTTACTGTTTTACGATTTACGCGTTTTAGTTTCATTTTGAATGCGTTAAATAGTTGTTTGCAGATTCAAAAGCGATGGAGAGGATTTAATATGGAATAACTTTCGACGTTGCATTTTGTTAAACATCACCGTTTTATTTACAGTTCAGCTTATTTTCACGTTTGAATTTTTGTTAAAGGCGAGTTACACTAACCTTTTATAATCTAGAATATGACTTATCCTGAGGATTATTTTATAAGTTTTTACAGTTTTTCGATACTTGAAATGTCAGACATCAATCTTATTCTACATATATGTTTTGCCTTTCCAAGGTAACGAAACGGTCATTTTTCGTGGAACAGATATTTTTTAACAAAAAACTTTTTGGTTGTTATTTTTTTTGTAAAAAGTTTTTATTTTTAACTTTTTAGTTATGGTAGATAACCCCGCACTAATCTAATCTCGTTATTTGTTAATTTGTCGCCGCAAATACTTAATGCAAATTTAACACTTATATCGCTTTCACATGGATCCCACTGTCCGAATGGAACCAAATTAAAGTGGGACCATTCAGGAAGCACCAACTTTCAAATTAAAAAAGAATCATCAAAATCGGTTCACCCAGTCAAAAGTTATGAGTCACTCCTCCTTTTTATGAAGTTGGTTAAAAACCAGAACATAGCTCGAGAGCATTGGTGGCCCAGTAGTAACAGCCGCAACTTACAAATTGTAGGTCGTAGGTTCGAACTCAGGCTTTACTTTGTGTAAAATATTTCATCATCGTTTGAAATAAAAATTCGAAGACATGTGACATCTACCAACCCGCAATGGGCCCGTGTGGTGGACTACATCCCACTCCCTCTCACCAAGAGAATGCCGGTTTGCCAGCACTGGGAACGTTAGAAAATAATGATCAGTAAAACATAACATTCGTTTGGTTACCTTAATATACATGTCAGTGAAGAGTCATTTAAAGTTTTGCACAAAGTTGAAATGACCATTATTATATTTTTTCTCAGTTTTATTTGATATCGAAGCACAAAACGTGGGTGAAATATTGCCACTTAATTTAATTCATCAGTAACCTATAATGTTCACTCTCGGTGAGAGGGAGTGAGTCATAATCCACCACGCGGGCCCAGTGCGGGTTGGTAGATGTCACATGTCTTCGAATTTTTGGTTGTAAGACACGCCGGTTTCTTCACGATATTTTCCTTCACCGTTTTGAGAGCAGTGGTGATGAAATAATTTACACAAAGTAATGCGCCTGCTTGGGTTTGAACTCACGACCTACCTACTACTCGTAAGTCGCGGCCGTTACCACTGCGCCACCACTGCCCTCGTTTATCCAATTAACAATGAAAAACGTACATAATTCAAAATTAACGATTAATTTACTGAACAATATACATAATACCAGGATAGCCACTGAAACAGTGCATTTACGCAAACGGCCACAAAAAAATCTAGCATAATAATAAATATTCCATTAAAATGCCCGTAAAACCCGCGGTAGTGAAAAGGCGTTAAAATTCAGCTTTTTATTACATCAATAAAATATTTATATGTCTTGCTCGGGACCAGGATTAGTCCAGAAAGTGGTACGCTTAGAGTTGATTACTGAAACAAATGAAATCAAATGTCTTTGAAAAAAGTATTAAGGTGTGTAATTTTACGACACTACTTTCGTAGTATAACCTCCTTTACATATCAAAACCCTTCCGTGCCTCGCAAATCACGTTAAGCCGTTGGTCCCGACTGTCTTTCGTAGATCTTAGACCGTCGTTACGGGTCGTCAGAAGCCCGAAAGTCTGACAACCAGTCTTACCAAGGAGTATCGTATTACCCAGTAACTGGGTTGTGGAGATCAAATAGGCAGTCACTCCATCTATACTTATATATTATTATTTATTATAATAATATTATTATTTAATATTATAAAGCTGTGTAATTTTACGACACTACTTTCGTAGTATAACCTCCTTTACATATCAAAACCCTTCCGTGCCTCGCAAAGCACGTTAAGCCGTTGGTCCCGACTGTCTTTCGTAGATCTTAGACCGTCGTTACGGGTCGTCAGAAGCCCGAAAGTCTGACAACCAGTCTTACCAAGGAGTATCGTATTACCCAGTAACTGGGTTGTGGAGATCAAATAGGCAGTCACTCCATCTATACTTATATATTATTATTTATTATAATAATATTATTATTTAATATTATAAAGCTGTGTAATTTTACGACACTACTTTCGTAGTATAACCTCCTTTACATATCAAAACCCTTCCGTGCCTCGCAAAGCACGTTAAGCCGTTGGTCCCGACTGTCTTTCGTAGATCTTAGACTGTCGTTACGGGTCGTCAGTAGCCCGAAAGTCTGATAACCAGTCTTACCAAGGGGTATCGTATTACCCAGTAACTGGGTTGAGGAGGTTAGATAGGCAGTCGCGCCATGTAAAATACTGGTACCCAGCTGCATCTGGTTAGACTGAAAGCCGACCCCAGTATAGTTGGGAAAAGGCAAGGCAGATAATGATGATAATTAGTTGCATTGTGTCATTAACACAACCCACAGTGAAGGAAAAACATCTGAAAAAACATAGTCTTATTTAATCGTCAAAAATTTTATCTAGATGAGAATGAACAAGCATGGTGATCACAGATCAATACTTGTTGAAGATGTGATCTGCAAGAAATGCTTTAGCGTCCTAATTTATTTATTAAACCAACGGAGAGCCTCCCATTCAGGTACAAGGTTCCGTAGCCTACTTGGAGAACCTTAAATAGACTTCGAACCCAAGTAGGTCAAAACAAGGACAACTTCACAAATGGAGGTTCAAGGACGGGTCAGAACTCCGATGCGTATGCGTCTCTTCACAGGTAATCACAGGCCCGCCATCTTGCATTTCATACCCTGTCCGATTTTGTACTCTCGGGGATTTTATAACGCCCGTGTGAATGTCCTAGTGGACATTCATGGACATTCACACGGGAAAAAAAAAACGTTTTATTTTTTTGGGTGGGAAATCATCAACTGACCTCTCCCGCTCTTGGGCGGAGCGGGAGGGCGTGTCAGACTTTTACTGACTAAAACCCACCCGTGTTCCTTCAGTTGCCCATGTGCCAGGGTAACGGTATTTCTTTCGAACAAATCTCGTGACCCTGGCAGACTAAAGCCAACTTAATGTGAAACTTAAATACCGTTAACAAGTAACTACAAAAACACTGTCAAACCTAATGGTTCCTTTGATACAATCATATACAGAGCTTGGTCTGTGACATTTGTATCTCTTACTTTAACAGCCCTTCATGTTGATCAAAGAAGAAACATGACACTGCTATCAACATGTCAACCTTGAATATACAGTAGAGACAATATTTTTGGGAAAGAATAACATTATCAAAATATATATGGGTAATCAAATTTTTTTTTAAACTCTTCCAATAATATGGAAAAGTCTTCTATCTTCTTCAAAACCCGGGATACCAATTCATGCAGTACGACATCGACAGGACTTATCATAGACTGGTAAATTTAAATTCACTGATGAAGCCTTTCTATTTCTATTCCATCAATTCCTGGTACGTCATTCTTCGATAAAAGTAAACATAAAGGAACATCTTCCTCTTCCAAGACTTCTAAGTCAAAGCACCCGAGTTCGACTGATTCAGGTTATTTATTTTAAATATCCCGTGTAAAAGGAAGGTTTTGCGTATTTTTCAAAGCGCTCTCTAACAATCTTTCTTTGTCTCCACTATCTGGGACGCTCTCTCAGAACTAAAAGATATTCGAATAAGGTTGTGGATTAAATGTTGTAAGAAAAGCGTTTAGTAAACTGTTTTACTATACTGTGAAGAACAGGAAATGTAGAAAAACCGTGTACTCTATAGAATTGACCATCACCATTAAAAGAGTAACGGTGGAGTTTATTGCCCATTCTTCTCCTTACGAATCTACCTTTTGGAAGAGGCGACTAGAATCTCTTCTATTATATTTTCATGTAACTGTTGACGTTCAAAAGTTTTTTACAAAAAAAAAACCGTCTTCCTCAAAAACACTAGAAAGTGAAAAATAACTTTAATTTCGGAAGTCGGTGTCTTAGGATCTGTATTTGAGTTTTTTGCCTTTACTTTTTAGTTATGGTATCTACCCTGCACTAATTCCTATACCACTAATCGCCAGGTGAAATTTAATATTTTACTACTGCTGTAAGTCGTTGAGGAATTCCCTTGACTGTCTGTCTGTGGTCTCCATCATCAGACCTGTAATCTATACATCTATACATACAAATAAATAAAATTGGAGTGTCTGTTTGTAATATTAAGAAAACCGCTTTTTACTATGTGTATATGGATGTATATACGGTAGGTACATATACCAAAACAACATTTTTTACCATTTTTGTCTGTCTGTCTGTCTGTTTGTTCCGGCTAATCTCTGAAATGGCTTAATTGATTTCGACGGGACTTTCACTGGCAGATAGTTGATGTAACAAGGAGTAACTTAGGCTACTTTTGTTTTAGAAAAAATCTTTTTTTTAGAAAAATACCTGCATTAATTTCCGACATCCACGCGGGCGAAGCCGCGGGCAAAAGCCAGTCGTACTTATAAGCCTTATGGGAGCTTTCTTATCAATAGAAATGAATTAAGTTCAAACACCAGGAAATTACTGTAAGTCGTTGAGGAGTTCCCTCGACTGTCTTTCGGCTCCATCATCAGATAAACTCCGGACCTTAATTAAATAGTAGTGATAAAATTGGCACTTTGAACCGTATAAAGTAAGCCCAACAATAGGGAACTGCTGTAAATCGTTGAGGAATTCCCTCAACTGTCTATGGTCTCCATCATCAGACCTATAATGGCACTTATAGCCCATATAGGTGCAAAGTTCTCATCAACAGAAATGAATTAAGTCCAAACACCGGGTAATTGCTGTAAGTCGTTGAAGAGTTCCCTCGACTGTTTTTCGGCTTCATCATCAGAGCAACTTCAGACCTTCATTAAATAGTAGTGCTTTAAGATAATTAATGAAAGAAATAAAATACGCACTAGTCGCCACTACGATTTTCGAAGGCTCCCTTCGACTTCTCTGGGATGCCATCATCAGATCCTGGTTTCCTTATCATGGGACCACCCTATTTTTTTTTTTTTTTGGATGGGCAATCATCAAATGATTTCTCCCGCTCTGGGCGGAGCGGGAGGGCATGTCAGACTTTTACTGACTAAACCCACCCGTGTTTCTTTAGTTGCCCATGTGCCAGGGTCACGGTATCTCTTTCGAACAATCACGTGACCCCGGCAGGATGGGACCACCCTTGGGATATCTCCTTTCCAACAAAAAAAGAATCATTAAAATCGGTTCATAAACGACGAAGATATCGGTGAACACACATTAAAAAAAAATACGGTCGAATTGAGAAACCTCCTCCTTTTTTTGAAGTCGGTTAAAAAGTAGGCTTTTTTGAACCTGCTATGCTTTGACTTTGACATCGGCAGGAATGACGAAGTTCTGTAAAACTTTTTCTCTTTAATTGTTAATATCTGGATGACCGAGCTTTGCTCGGTATTTTTGGTAAATTGTGTTTAAAATAATAAGTTTATGTTAAAGTTGATTATCGATAAAGTTGATCATTGAAAGCTTGAATAAAACGACATTTTATAAAAATGAATCCTAGCTAGATCGATTTATCGCCCCCGAAAACCCCTACATACTAAATTTCATGAAAATCGTTGGAGCAGTTTCCGAGATTCAGATTATATATAAGGTGTATCTATTCATATACGAAATATTTTAAGGGGTACACCTGTAGGTAGTAAAGAAGCTATAGAAGCAAAAAGAAATTTTTTATCTAAGCGTTTTTGAATTTTCGTAATTATTATAATTTTAAAACTACTTGAGACGTTTTGCATAAAACCTTTACTCCAAATTCTATGAATGGCCCGCCTGACGCTGCGAGGGCAACGACTGGACGGCACGAGCATGGCCGCGGCGCAATGAGGCAGTCGCTTAGGCGCATGCACTTTTTCAATACTTATTGGTACTTATGGATATGACTTGCAAGAGTTTTTAACTTAACTCTCGGGTTCTTACTATATCCAAAATTTTATTTCTAAGTTTGGACTTCTATTCAGTAACTTGACCGTTGGGGGGATACCAGGTTTTGACAAAAAAAGATAGTGAGTTGGTTCAAGAATGAATGAATTTGAATGAACTTGAAATAATGTACTTACATGCAAACTTTGTCATAAAAATTTAATAACTTGTCTTAAAACACGATGACTATAACGATATACAGGGCGTCCCACGGATATGCCACATGGAGGGAAAGTACCTTGAATATTGTAGATAGATCATTTTACTGAAAGAAGACATTATTTGAATTTAAAAAAACAATTTAAACTGCATTCATAGATATTTAAATAATTGCATGGTTGAACCGGGACTCAAACCCGTTACACGAGAAAAATATTCACCCTGTAGTTTTATCATACCGATCGAAAGGCTTCATCATAAGGATTATTTTATGCTAAGTAACATAGTGTCAAAAATAAAAGGAAAACCATGAATTTTAACATTTTTAATACAAAATTAATCAATTTATCAAAAGCTCAAAATGAGTCCCTTGCTGTTGAATACAAAGTCGCACTCTTTTGATTATTTCGCTCCCTGTCGATTTTTTGATCTTGTTGTCGTGGATATTTTTTATATTATTTTTTTATAATCAGCCAGCCGCATTGCGATGGACAAAATAATTTACGCGTCTTTCGGCTCAGGATACGGCTCGATTTGTTACATACAACCTGGACCAGGTACATACTAATTATAGTATCTCTTTATCATTTTATCATGCACTTAAATTATATTAGGGAAATGATGCGTACTTCTCCAGTGGGTAAATTTATTACTAAAAGGTACTTATGATAATGTCAGTTGTATGAGTATGTACCTTACGGCAATGTCAGCTTTTCATTTTTCTGAACAAAATTTCAAATCAAATGTTAAAATTCATGGTCTTCCTGTTATTTCTGACACTATGCTATATAGCAAAAAATAATCCTTATGATGAAGCCTTTCGATCGGTATGATAAAACTACAGGGTGAATATTTTTCTCGTTTAACAGGTTCGATTCCCGGTTCCACCATGCAATTATTTAAATATCTATGAATGCAGTTTAAATTGTTTTTTAAATTCAAATAATGTCTTCTTTCAGTAAAATGATCTATCTACAATATTCAAGGTACTTTCCCTCCATGTGGCATATCCGTGGGACGCCCTGTATTATATAGTCTATGGCTGCCAGAGGAAATAAAATGACTATAGTAAAAAAAAAAGTAAAATGACATGATTATTATATTTAGTTTTGTTTCTATCAGAAGAAAATAAAAAGGAAATAACTGTTATTAAAAATTATTAATTATTCTTATATTCCACATCTTAAAAACGATTTTTTAAAGTTTTATTTAATTTAAACCATTTTCATCATTCATTCTTTACGCGAAATCGTTCACAACCCCAACACTATTAGTATAGTAGTAGGTATATACCTATATCATAGTTTTAGAATGGTATCATTATTTTTCGATGAACTGTCAAGTTACTGAATAGGATTAAAAGTCCAACCTTAGTCAATAATTTTGATCCTAGTCAAAATCGCTCCGCTCGTGTCAGCCCGCTGCCTTACATGTCAGCCCGCAGAGATATCGGTCGGGGATATTTTCTTTAGATTAAACTAAAGACGTAATCTTTCTTTGAAACCTGTTATTTATGTTCGGTGCTATAATTAGTTACAATGTTGAAATAATCAGGTATTTTAGGTAAAATAGAACTTACGGTATTTTTTGGGAATATTTCTTTGGTTGGAAATGCTTTTTTTTTTTAAATAATATTAATATCAATATAATAATATTAATGCAAATCGAATTTCATGGATCAAGTCATCTGAAATAAATGAATTATAATTTTAAATAATGCATCTTCTAGATTATGAATTTTGAATTTAATTTGTGTGTTGGATATGTTGATATTTTTATCTTTTGAATTAACTTATGTGTCAATTTAAAATCTTTTGTATTTATAATTTTAATCAATTTAATATTGTTGTCAAGTATGGGTTATGTTACTTGAATTAAACGAATTTTATTTTTATATTTTTTTTATTTTTATTAATAACACGTAGTCTTTAGTACACTTTGCTTTTAATTGGTAACAGCTAAGCATTTGCACAAGGCGGACCCCATAAAGGCGCACTGCAACTTGTTACCATGCATTCCGTATATGATTTTGAACTCCAGAGACATTGATTTTTTTTTTGTGTTACAGACTAAAATCCTGTTATATACATTTTGATCGCGTAGGTATTGCACTTTTGTATAACCGACGAATCATTTCTACTCCAGGGTTACGTGTCAGGATCAGGATCATGTGCTGAATTCATGGTTACAGTTTGCGAGTCGATGCCTGATGAAATATGTGATAAATAATGTACACCTTACTGGGTTCGAACCTATGACCTGTAAGAAGCGGTCATTACCAATAGACTATCACTGTTCGTCTTGTACTAATGTTACCAGTATGTAAAAAAATAGTATTTAAAATATATGTTGCTAATGCAAATGATTTGTTTAGATTATTTGAAACGGATATTAAAATATCATAAATATCGCCAGAACCACTTCGATACGTCTATAAACGAAGTGACCTAAAAACATGGATAGCACAATTTATCTATATCGACGTCACGACCGAACACACTGGGCTATTTTTGTGGTATATAGTGATTCTTTTTGAGATAATTATGAACTCCAAAAAAATAGAACGACTGCACATCTAAGTACCAAATACTAATTATGATTACCTCTTGCCCATGGCTTCGCCCTCGTTAAGGTCTAATATTATCCCACGGAAACCAACTACCGGCATTAAAAAAAACGTATGGAGTCGGGGGGACCATCGTTAGGAACTAAGTAATTTACATTTACTCTTCAACTTCGAATCTATCGATTACTCTATCTTTAAAATACTCAAACTTTATTTTGACCTCACTGTTGGCACCCTTAAAAACCATGAAACGACAACCATGATTAAAAATTTGAAGCTGTTCGCAGCAACCATCTTGGATTTTCATTTTGACCTCTCTATCGGCTTCAGCACCCTCAAAAACCGTGACCAAATATTAATTAGGTGTGGATAAATCGAGGACTGTGATTCTTTTTGCTCAGAATGTAAAGGGAAGCAGACCTATTTCCAATTGTGTAACACGCCACCAATCAGTATCAGAATCATTTTGAAGGCTATCTAGGCTAATTTGCTTTATAACTTAGAAAAAATAATATGCTGTACAACGTAAATAACGTGATGACGTACGTAAATGACGTTTAGTTTTCAATTTTTTTGTTGGTATATTGGCGTGCGCTAGCTGACATATGGCGAATAATGTATGTTTTGTTTTATAATATTAATTACTTACACAACATTGTATAGAATCAAGTTTTTCTAACTTAACAGACAGCTGTGCTGCTGGGGAGTTTGTTCCGCCACTTCTTCCCAGCGAAAGCACTAGGAAGTGTCGAAGGGCGGGCGTTTTGGGGGGACTGTCTTTTGTAACTTTGACGTTCAAAAAGTGCTGACTCTCAGCCTAGTTTGAATAAATGACTTTTGATATTGATTTTGATGAATGTTGTTGAACTAACGAAATGAAAACCATTCGTACTGTCGCCACTCTGATCAAGATTTATCAAGATGTCTCACTCATCCACACACTTACTTTACCCAACAACATTATCGATCGATCAAACATTATTTAGCAACAACCCACCCACCCATATGATGTCCACATATACCTCCACATAACAATGTTTAACGCCACCCCCTACGTTAATCTACCGTGTAATTAAACCAATAATTGTGCAGCTCAGCAAGAAATAGGGCGATCTCATTAATACGCTTTTTTAATTTGATAACGCTGAGAAGATTCTTCGGAGTTTTACTTCTCTCTTTGCATCATTATGAGCTAGCTTGCACTTGGAGCTATGTTAATTGTGGATAGTTTTACCCTTTTTTTAAATAGGGTTCAAAGGCTAGAAGAGATTACGTTGGCAGAATGAGCAGTGGCACAATGACTTAGAAAAACCTGCCTCTTTGGCCAAGGGCGACTGTTGTGCCCTGGACTCGAATCCCAGGGCGAATAGTGTTTCCCTATTTGAAATTTATGTTTTCCGATTCGCAGTCTCTACTCAAGAACACGTCTACCCTAACGGTCATCGATCGATTCTATGGCTAATATGACCGGGTTGCCACTTCAGCTTATTCTGAAAGCAATAACTTTTGTTCTTTGCCGGATTCACCTCGTTCCAGATTCTAGAGACTTCAAGCTCATTGCACAGCTCGCTGAGCAACCTTGAATTTATGGACCAGCCTACCATGAGTGTTTCGGCTCCACAAGTCATTATTTAAGTTAAAATAAAATTACACTACTGCCAACGACAATCCATTTAATATCAAATAATCGTTTGAATAACACTCTCTCCTCTAATTCCAACGAACCCAGGACCTCCGCAAATTAACAGGATGATGATAAAAACTGTCCCAAATTGCAAACCCTTTTGCACGGGAATTGCTTTTTAGAAACCATCTTCATTACGAAAAATGTCGACGTAAAAAAGGCTAAAGATTCGCTTCAGGAATGTACTAGAACCTTTTAAGGCCTGCGACACACAGGTGCGACAGAGAACGCGCTTCGAATCGCGTTACAATTTTTGACACAAGGGTAACAAAGATCTTTCAGAACTCGCAACTCACCTTCGAAGAAAATGTTTTAGAGATACATCGCCCATAGGCACAGTCAGTACCCTGCATTACCTGACCCCTCCTACATAGAAGAAATGAGGAAGAGGGTTCAGGTAATGCAGGGCACTGACTGTACAAATGACGCGAAATACGTTAAAGTGAGGGTAAGAAATTGCGTGGCCCAGAAAAGCTCAGAACTTGCACTGGAGTAGACCACAATTGCCTCACCTGGTTGGTTTTCTACCAACCAGGTTGTTGGTCAAACTCATCAATCCACCTTGTTGGCCTTCCAACTCTACGTCTTCCGGTACGCAGTCACCCCTCCAGAACCTTTCGGCCCATCGGCCATATGTTCTGCGAACAATGTGCCCTGCCTACTGCCACTTAAGTTTGGCAATTCTTCGGACTATGTCCGTTACCGTGGTCAGTCAAGGTAGCAAGAAACAATTGAATGTGGGAAGCATAAAACCGGGACAAATGACGTGCAATAAATACCTAAATTCAGCATTTGGTGGAAACAAATTGATGAACTGTGTGGTTCCGGACGTAAAGAATAGCACCACCCCATTTCTTCCCGTGGGTGTCGTAAGAGGCGACTAAGGGACTTACTAGAGAATGGGCAGCAGCGTTCTCTATGCATTTTACCACCATACTGCGATCGCCAACCCGCCTGCCAAGCGTGGCGATTATGGCAAATCCCCCCAAAAATTGTACCGGTCAAATTATGTGCATCTGGATTGAGGGCCCATTTTTTGAACCCTTGCGTACCGAAATAAGATTTATAGGGAAATTAGTTAAAAATAGTAAAAACTTAAAGCAAAGGGTCATAAATTTCTTAAACGTGAATTAAAACTGTTATGATGAATTAACTTGGGCCCTCAATCCAGACGCCTGCATAAAGTGGCATAGCCTAAATCTCAGTAAGTACTATCTCTGGGTTAATAATTTTTGTTTAAGAATTTAGTTAAGAATTTCTTAAATATTTTAAGAAATTCCCAAATCTGTAAAATATAACATTACTGATTTATGGCGGCATATCTAGGGCCCTCACTTCATTATTGTTTGTACTGAGGAATCTGCAAAACATGAATATATCTGAAGAAATACATAAATACGAGTTTAACATGTTTTACTTACCTACCTATGTGAATTAGTTAAAAAGAAATAAGGACACAAAACTTAATTGTTAAGAAGTAAATGAAAGTCGAATTTTACTAAAAAGTCTGAACTGAGAGCCCAATATTTTCGGCATTTTTGACTAGGGTCAACCTCATAGATTAACGCAAATTAGAATAATAGTTTTAACTATTTCTTAATTAAATTGTAACATATCGTTCGTTCTTCTAAATGTCATACTTTAAGAGAAAATTGATTTTCAACTTTTTGAAAGAGAATTATTTGTAGAGTGACCATAATGTTCAAAGTACCTGTACATTTTGTAAAGTGCATTCGGCAAGTCATAATTTGCAGCTAAAAGTACTACCAAAGTACCCCTCCCGTCCTAGTACCTACTAATTACAGTTGGTTTTCCTTATTTTTAATGTAATTTCTATTTATGTGATGTTACTCTTTAAGGTAATACTATGAGCCAAGTTGCCTAAACAAATAAAAAAAATAGTAAAAAAAACTAAAAACGAATATGGAAATGATTTTTTTTAATCAGAGATATAGTTGCACTCATCACTAAAAATTAGTTTGCTCTCTCGCAATTTCGTATTTTTAGGATATAAGACTATTTAAGGTAACATTTATGTGAAGTAAATAGTTTTTTATAATTATACCGATCGTGTTTTATTTATCACAATGAATTTGTTTGATCTGGTGCTACAGTGATCCATAGATACGATGACTACTTACATGTATAACATACTACTAGTCGGTTAGTTTCCTTTCATTTTATGCAAACACTGTTGAAGCTAAATAAATGTTCTAGTTTTATTTATTTTTATAGAAATTACATTAAAAATAAGGAAAGCCAAATTGTAATTAGTAGCTATATAGTACTTTTAGCTGCAAATATTATGACTTTCCGAATGCACTTTACAAAATGGACAGGTACTTACTTTGAACATTATGGTCACCCTACAAATAATTCTCTTACAAAAAATTGAAAATCAATTTTCTCTTAAAGTATGACATTTAGAAGAACGAACGATATGTTACAATTTAATTAAGAAATAGTTAAAACTTTTATTCTAATTTGCGTTAATCTATAAGGTTGAGCCTAGTCAATAAAGCCGAAAATATTGGGCTCTCTGTTCAGACGTTTTAGTAAAATTCGACTTTCATTTACTTCTTAACAATTAAGTTTTGTGTCCTTATTTCTTTTTAACTAATTCACTTAGGTATGTAAGTAAAACATGTTAAAGTCGTATTTATGTATTTCTTCAGATATATTCATATTTTGCAAATTCCTCAGTACAAACAATAATGAAGTGAGGGCCCTAGATATGCCGCCATAAATCGGTAATGTTATATTTTACAGATTTGGGAATTTCTTAAAATATTTAAGAAATTCTTAACTAAATTCTTAAACAAATATTATTAACCCTGAGGTAGTACTTACTGAGATTTAGGCTATGCCACTTTATGCACGCGTCTGGATTGAGGGCCCAAGTTATTTCATCATAACAGTTTTAATTCACGTTTAAGAAATTTATGACCCTTTGCTCTAAGTTTTTACTATTTTTAACTAATTTCCCTATAAATCTTATTTCGGTACGCAAGGTTTCAAAAAATGGGCCCTCAATCCAGATGCACATGGTCAAATTGACAGTGCTTGGGGGAGGCCCGTGTCCAGCAGTGGACGTCTTGCGGCTGAAATGATGATGATGAAATTGATGAAGATAGATATACGAAGCTAAGTCGCGTCGTGATCGTGTCGCACCTGTGTAGACGGGCCCTAAATGGTCCTGTGATTACGTTTTTAGTTTTAAGTACTGATTGCTTAACATTTTTGGGTGATTGTTCTTAAGAAGTTGAACTAAATCTGGGTTTAAGAGGTTTTAAGAGACTATTATAGTTGTTCAGAAAATATTTTTTGTCAGGAATTTTCTCAATTTCGAGCTTAGTTCAGTACATTTAGGTATAATTAAAGTACTGTAATGAGATTAATAAATAAGATAGCGGCCGCTTCTTGAATTATAGGTATGCTTGTAACCCAAAATCGTATAAAGTCCATTAAGACATCACGAAAAATTCAATATGGCGGACGCTACACTTGAGCATGTCGAACAATTTAGTCAAACTTTTGAAAATAATGTTTGGCGCTTTTAATACGCAACCTCTCAGATCGTATTAGACCATTTCTGCTGACCTACTTCAGTACTTATGAATAAAAAAATTTATATCCTTGTCGGCAAAAAAATTGAAATTAAAAGTCTAATAAAGACTTTCTAGTTTTATTTCTTAGCTAAAAATCAATACTTATGGCACAGTCAGCAAAAATTCCAACTAATTAGTTACCGAACTAATCAAGCTCATTTACTAGAGTAGGTAATCACCGCGCCCTTTGTTTTCGCGATCAGATTACTCATAATATAATCTGTAGGGAGAAAAAACTGCCTTTATGATGGACGACCTTGTGGACGAAAAAACCATAATGGTTGTCGAAAAATCTGCTGGCGCTATCTTTTTATTACATGACTAGCTGTGCCCGCGGCTGCACCCGCGTGAGGTTCAGAAATTATCACACGGAGACTTACTACCCAGACAAAGTATATATTACTATAGCCTATGTTACTTCTTATAATATCAGCTATATGCCAGTGCATTTCCCGTCGAAATCGGTCCAGCCGTTTTGAAGATTAGCCGGAACAAACAGACAGACAGAAAAAAAAATGTTTTTTTTTTATGTAAGAACCGTATATACTTTCATATGCATTTATGAAAAAGCTGTTAATTTGAAATTACAAACAGACACTACAATTTTATTTACTTGTATAGATGTATTGATTATATTAGGAGTTGTGTATGTGTATCTTTATACCTAACTAGCTTCTGCCCGCGACTTCGTCCGCGTCAAAGTTTTGCTACCGTAACCCTTCCCGTCGCATTGAATTGCCTGCCAGTTTTCGTCCATTTTTCATTGCTGCTCCGCTCCTTTTGATTGTAGCGTGATGTTATATAGCCTTTAGCCTTCCTCAATAAATAGGCTACCCGACTCAAAAAGAATTTTTCAATTCGAACCAATAGTTCCTGAGATTATTGCGTTCCACCCCCCATTCGTGGCTCCGTTTTGCCGTGAAAGACGGACAAACAGACACACACACTTTCGCATTTATAATATTAGTATAGATATTAGGAGTTTTCTATGTGTATTTTTATACCTAATGATTGTATTCTTCAACATCATCCACCCAGCCGTTTTCCAACTATGTTGGAGTCAGCCTACAGTCTAACTGGATGCAGCTTGATACCAGTATTTTAAATGTAGCGACTTTCTATCTGACCTCCACAACTAAGTTACTAGAAAACACGATAAAAATCAAAACAAAAGTCATTTATTAAAACTAGGCTGAGAGTCAGCACTTTTTGAACATCAAAATTACAGAAGACAGTCTCCTAAAACTCCCGCCTTTCCCAACTTTCCGAAGTGGCGCAGCAACTCCCCTGCAGCATACCTCTTGGTAAGACTGGTCAGACTGGTCCTCAGAATTTCGGGATTAATACAACCCGTCAGTGGTCGCACCCGTCAGTGGTCTTCGTATGCCATCCACGGACCAACTTCGCCAGGCTGAGCATACCGTGATCAGTCATCCAGTGCGGCTTTTTATTATTATTTGTTACCTCATAACTTTTGACTGGGTGAACCGATTTTGAGATTCTTTTTTTATTTGGAAGCTGGTGCTTTCCGAATGGTCCCATTTTAATTTGGTTTCATTCGGACAATGGAGTCCATGTGAAAATCATATAAGTCTTAAATTTGCATTAAGTATTTGCGCGACAAATGAACGAATAATGCGATTAGATTAGTGCGAGGTATAGATACCTCGCACTAATCTAATCGCATTATTTACCATAACTAAAAAGTTAAAAATAAAAACTTTTTACTTAAAAAGTTTTATTACTTAGCCATAGCCTGTGATGTGTTGTGATTTAACCTCTAAGACCCTGAGATACCACATTTGGTATAGACAAAATCGTTTTTTAATTGTGTCTGTAATTACGGTAATTGACTGGTTAAAGTTTTCTTCAACAAAACCAAAACGAGAACTAATTAATAAGAGATTTTTTAAATTATTATGTATATTGTCTAATGGTTGTGTCTTCATGGGACTTTCTTAGACTTTCAGACGGTTGGAGACGCTTCCTAATAGAAGAAAAAGATTCACATGACAATTCAATGAAGGTATTACTCTGTTGTATGTTCTTACTGCTGCGATGTTCTAAAACGAAGATAGCGTAATGAGCTATAGGTACCCTAATTCCGTAAGACACTATTATTAATTACAATCTGAATCATTTTGAAGGATATTGCTAATACATTGCTTCTAATGTTCCGAAACTTCGTCTGCTTAGCAACGTAAATAACGCAATGAATGCTGTTGAACTGTCAAAATGAAAGCCATTCCTACTGCTTGTGTGTTACGCAATCAGCCCACCACTGGACTCCGTTAATAAAGATTGGTCCTTGACAGCTCTGGACAGAGTGAGGTGAAGAGAGAGTAGGGAAACCTTTGCCCAGCAGTGGGACATTAATGGGCTGGCTAATAATACTAAAACTTTTCAACGATGATTTTACTATATTTACTACTAGCTTTTGCCCGCGTCTTCGCTCGTGTTAAATTCGGGGTAACACGGTTCCCGTTTCCTGATTTAGAATGCAGAAGAGAACTCGGAACAGAATGTTATTTTAATACGCTACTGTAGACGATATTATATATCTGTTCATTTGGGGATAGAATGTAAAGATTCTGGGCATTGGACACACGCGAATATGGCACATACAATTGTCCATGGAAAAACACGGCTTTTCTAAGTTCACGCCAGCCACATAAAAAAGAAAAAAAAAGTAGCCTATGTCACTCTCCATCCCTTCAACTATCTCCACTTAAAAAATCACGTCAATTCGTCGCTCCGTTTTGACGTGAAAGACGGACAAACAAACACTTTCTCATTTATAATATTAGTTTGGATTTACATTCATCATAATTTCAGCCGAAAGACGTCCACTGCTGGACATAGGCCTCCCCCAATTCGGGGGGGTGTGCCTTAATCGCCACGCTTGGCAGGCGGGTTGGCGATCTATGGGTCAAGGGTCTATGTCCAGCAGTGGACAGCTGAAACGATGATGATGATGAGGTAGCTACCTAACTGCTACGATTTCAGACAAAGACTTTCCCACAAAAAAAACACTCAGCGACAATAACTAATTTCCTACGTCCAATAAATATCCATAATCACAAAACATTATTAAATTCAGAACTGAACACAGAAGACGCAATAATTGAAATTGGAGCCAGAAAAAAAAGGCTCACTTAAAATTTTCACAAGAAAAATCTAATACGAAATCTTAATAAAGTCTTATACATTTTGTACATTCATTTCTGCCCGATCTTTTTTATTACAATGGCCCTTGAGGGTAGGAGGGTATTTTGGAGTGACCCTCCGTAATAATGCTAGGTAAAAGATATTATCTTGTAGGTACTTTGCTAACAATAAAATCGCGTTTAAGTGCCGTTTCAGAAATACTGAGGTGGTGTTTACGACGGCAAGTGTACCAGATATAAGTTATATTTATTTTGTGAAGATTAAGGATCTTTTCTATGAGGTTTTCGTTTAAAAAACCGTTAAGTATGAGCTGAAGTTCGGGATAAATAACTAATACCAATTTATACCAAAAACACTAACAATATATTCGAATACAGTTATCACAAACGTTAATCAGAATCACTTGTCTCGCTTGTAGTACACTGTTTCGCATTCGTAACCGACTTGTCATCACAGTTTTTTTTTTAATGACATCTCGCAGGTCTACCTATGAGGTGGTCGGTTGTTAGCCTATACCGTTACCACTGCTGGGACATAGGCCCCTTCTCAGTGAGAGGAAATAGGCCGTAATCTACCAACCGGGCCCAGTGCGGGTTGTTAGATGTCACATGTCTTCGAATTTTTGTTTCTAAGACATGTCGGTTTCCTCACGATGTTTTGAGAGCAGTGATGCTGAAGTTATATACACAAAGTAAAGCGCTGCCTGAGTTCAAACCAACGACCTACAACTCTGCCACTACTGCTCTCAAGGTGGTGAGAGTGGCTGTCGCCACTGCTAGGATCTACTTGATACTGATTATAATCTTTTGAAAGTGTTTTCTGTCAACCCGGCTTAGTTACAATCAATTCTGGCTTTGAATCGTAAACAGTTCCAAGAATGTTGGCTCATATCGCTAATCGGACAAAAAATGTAATTGGATTTTCTCTTAAAAAATCTTAAAAACCAAAGTAAAATTGTTGCTAATATTTGTCACTATGCCTCAATTTTCAACTTAGGATGAATAAGTTAGATTACCTACACATTTCTTATAGTGTTAGTTTTGTAAGAAAATAAAAACCCAATAACACTTTGCCCGACCTGGGAGAACCTTGGTCCCCACGCTCAGCAGTTGTGCTTGTGACCACGAGATCAACATGGCAGTCAACATCATCAATATACACTAAGTGGAAAAAATACGTATTATTGAAACTAACTCACAGACCACAAGGTTTTTAAATGACAGAGTTCTAAAGGCACCAAACAAAAAATATTTAAACCAATCGAGAACCTCCTCCTTTTTTAAAGTCGGATAAATAAGTGTGTGAAATCACGTCATTCGAAACATTGTTTTGTCTGAAGAGCAACGAAAACTCCTTAAACCAAGACATAGAATACTTTTTAATCCCGATATTCCTACTCGGTCTAGACTTATGCAGACAAAACCGCGGTTCGCTGCTAGTATAAAAGAAAATTGTGACCTTCAATAGGTATTGGCCTAGTAATAAAACACTTTAATCCCCAATTGTTCAGCAAACATACTAACATTTAAAATCATTTAGAAACACGCCAGCCCTTTGTCTTAGGTCTCTGAACTAAGTACTTACATTTTATATAAGTGAATTTTAATATAACTTTGCATAGAACTTATATTTGTATGCTTAGTAAACGTGGGTATAAGTGCGTAGTCGTACTTTTTTAGTGACGGGACTAGAATTCGAGTGCAAATACATTCATATTTTTTTTAATTTTGAGTGGACTTTAATTGATGATGATGATGAATGATCATCATGTCTACTGGAAGACGTCCACCACTAGACGTAGGTCCCCCACTAGCTCCACCCCTTCGGTCCTGGGGTCCATGCGTCTCGGTTCTATTCGTGGATATGTCGAAGAATATAGCCTTTGTTACACCTTATTACTTCAGCTAGCTGCCACTGAAAGTTTCGTCGAAATCGGTCCAGCCGTTTCGGCTAAATAAACCGGAACACACAGTATTTATTTGTATAAGCAATTAAAATAAAACTGTTATTTTGACATTACAAACAGACTTTTTTTTTAAATAAATGATTGGGTGCGACCCTTTAGAAGCCAATCAACGGAGTAAAGTGTGCTGTTACGTAACCACAATGGCAATGCCACTATGCTATTCATTTTGTCAGTTCAGCGACATTCATTGGATTATTACTTTACTGTCAAGGAGATGATTTTTTTTTCTGATAATTTCAATATGATCGAAATTTTGTTGCGCAGTTAGGGTGCTGGACTAATTAAGTGTCGAAAAAAAGAATATACGGACCCCGAAGACTGTTGCCGGCAATCCAAAACACAGTACCTGGGTGTCCGACCTTAGCTCGGTATTTTTTTTTTGGTAAATTGAGATTTTTAGAAATTACATTTAAATACAAATTACATACTGATGAAATATGAAGTTTATGTTTAAGTTGATTATCGATAAAGTTGATTATTGAAAACACGAATAAAATGACATTTTCGACAAATGAATCCTAGCTAGATCGATTTATCGCCCCCGAAACCCCCTGTATACTAAATTTCATGAAAATCGTTGGAGCCGTTTCCAAGATTCAAATTATATATATACATATACACAAGAATTGCTCGTTTAAAGGTATAAGATATATATAACAACCAATCTGCGTAGCCTTTTCCAGCTATGTTGTAATCGTCATCCAGTCTAACAGTATGTAGCTGAAAAACAGTATTTTACATGGAGCGCCGATCTGACCTCCACAATCCAGTTACTGGATAATACGATACCCCTTGGTAACACTGGTTGTCAGACTTTCGGGCTTCCGACTACCCGTAACGACGGTCAAAGATCCAAAAATGTCAGCCGGCATCAAGCGAAATATTATATTCATAAACCAATCTTGCAATATGACGATTAAGTATATATACCTTTTATCTTTCATCTGACGCCCAACACTATTCAAAATAAAATATTTAATGTAGGTAAATATTATTGAAAATTTTCGTTCGTCAGCATCCAAATTGGATTGTACTACGTTTAGCAAGGACAAAGAATAAATAATGTAGAAGGTCTGGCGCATACCATAGTATGGACCACAATTCTGCCAGCGTCGCCGATTTGTTCGAAAGAGTTACCGTGGCCTTGGCACAGGTAATTGAAGGAACACGGGTGGGTTCTAGTCAATAAATGTCTGACATGCCCTACCGCTCCGCCCAGAACGGAAGAAGTCTTTAGATGATTTCCCACCCCAAAAAAAATGAATGTACTACAATAATGGATGAAGTAAGAAATGTATAAGGAGTTTAAATGATGCGCCAGTGAAGGAAATCTTTGTACGTGATGAGGAGGGAGGAAAAGCATGGGACTAAAAGACAGTAGAATTGTTAACGGATGGAGAGGGAGAGGAAGATCAAAGTAAAAAAAAGGAAGTCTTGTGTGAGAAATGATTTGAAAAAGATAGGAGTGAACAATAGCGTGTCGGTTGACAGAGGAGAATTGAAGAAAAAAACTGTCTTGCGCCGACTTGAGACAGAAAGTAAGACGATGAAGAAGGGTTTTTTTTGTGGGTGGAAAATCATCAAATGACGTCTCCCGCTCTGGGCGGAGCTGGAGGGCGTGTCAGACTTTTACTGACTAAAACCCACCCGTGTTCCTTCAGTTGCCTATATGCCAGGGCCACGGTATCTCTTTCGAACAAATCTCGAGACCCTAGCAGATAACGAAGGTTGATTCCATATAATGAGCGAAACCGCACTAACTGTATAGTTAGACTTTACGTAAACAGCTATTGCCATCCTGTTGCTTCAAGAGGCGACTAATGGACTTACTAGAAAATGGGTAGCAGTGTTCTCTATGCATTTTACCACCATACTGCGATTGCCAACCCGCCTGCCAAGCAAACCCGCCCAAATTGGGAGAGGCCTATGTCTAGCAGTGGGCGTCTGTCAGCTGAAATTTTGATGCGATTTGTTTGAGATCGCCGCAAAATATGTGCGTCTGTGAGCGTGCTCGTTTTCGCTTGTTGAATAGACCTAACCTTCTGTAAACACTACTCTGTGACCAAGCCAGGGGTAGAAAACAGTCGAATCATTTTCTCCCAATATCTTGGTGGGATTTTGTTTAAATTTTTAATCCGGGCGGGGGTTGCTACAATCATTTATATCAGTTTGGGAGGGATTAAAGTAGCTGTGCCAGAAATGTAGACGGATCATAAATTGTTGTTTTAGGCATGGAAGTCAGATTTATCATTTGATTTGTCTTCAGAACGAGATGACAGTTTTATAGAATGTGTTCGTCGTTTGTTTGTTGTGATTAAACATAACATTACGCCTGTACTTCACAATAGGGTAGGCATTGTTTTCAGTCAAATTTAATTAGCTGGCAATACTTTGCCCACGTAGCCACAGGGGCTTATGGCTACGTAATACCAGCCCAACAGATCGATCGATCAGGTTAAGCTGCGCTTGCCGCGGTTGGTTCGAAGATGGGTTACCATCTTTACATACCAAGACACCTCCGTGCCTCGGAAAGGGCGTTACGCCGTCGGCCCGGCTGTCATTTGTAGATAAACAGACGTTACGTTACGGGTCAGAAGCTCATAAGTCTAACAATCAGTTTATCAAGGGGTATCGTATTACCCAGTAACTGGGTTGTTGAGGTCAGATAGGCAGTCGCTCCAGGTAAGGTACCGGTATTCAGCTGCATCCGGTAAGACTGGAAGCCGACTCCAAGATAGTTGGGAAAATGCTAGGCAGATGGATGACTTTACCAACGTTTTCAACGACCTTGACGATATCATCAACCCAACGCGCTTTTGGTCGGCCTTTGTTTCTTTGGCCTTATCTTGGTCACCATAGAAAACACATATAACATCGTTCGATGGGCGAAGGTGGGAAGCAATGCCCTTAATCAACCAGCTATTTTTGTAATTTTTTGTGAACTGGAAGCTGACCCCAATATAGTTAGGAACTTCAAGTGTTTCGTGGTGCGAGTTCCAATTCATCAAATCGAGACCTTCCTCAAGGAAGAGTTTTGGCCGAAGGGTGTCGTGTATCGGCGATTCCGCGGCGGGCTACGCGACACTACGCAGCGCAACACGACGCACGCCGCCGTCACTTCGTGTACAATAGTTTTATGTTTACACCAGCTTCTGCCCGCGACTTCGTCCGCGTTAAATTTCTTGTTCCCCCGACCCGTCGTGGTCCGACGTGAACGTCGCGTCGAATCACCTACCCGTGTGATTTTTTTTGTAAAATTTTTCATTACTGCTCTGCTCCTCTTGGTTGTAGCGTAATGTTATATAGCCTATAGCCTTCCTCGATAAATAGGCTACCCAACACAAAAATATTTTTTTTAATTCGGACCAGTAGTTCCTGAGATTAGCGCGTTCAATCAAACAAACAAACTCTTCAGCTTTATAATATTATAAAGTACTAGCTTCTGCCCGCGACTTCGTCCGCGTCAAATTTTTGCTCCCCTGACCCTTCCCGTCGCATCGATTTGCCTGCTCGTTGCTGCTCGCTCCTTTTGAGTTATAGTGAGTCAATCTTAAAAGATAGACATATGCTCTCGCGGACTTTTTTTTAGAACTTTTTAAAAGGAACAATTCCGTCATACATGATTTTTGCGTTACTTTAACCGTTTACGCAGCGCACGCAACGGAAACTCTCAAAAGGAATAAATTTTCCCCGTTTTTGGAACATTTTTCATTACTGCTCCGCTCCTCTTAATTGCAGCGTGATGTTATATAGCCTATAGCCTCCCTCGATAAATAAGCTACCCAACACAAAAATAATTTTTCAATTCGGACTAGTAGTTCCTGAGATTAGCGCGTTCAATCAAACAAACAAACAAACTCTTCAGCTTTATAATATTATATATAATATATAATATATATATATATATAATATATAGTATAGATATAAAGTATAGATTGTTTTTTATTTGTATGTCTGTAAGATATTTATGATATGGGTCTTTGTAGCCCGAAATAATTTGATTTGATGTGAAAAAGCTAGGCAGATAAATTTTAGACAGAGCGAAAAATCCCACCGAACGTACCCCTGAATCTTGCCATTATTAAAAATAAATCAGAGACATAATTAGCTTAAGAATCAAGTCTTCATTAGTCTCAGTAATCAAGGAACGTCTTTTAATGCAACCGCTATGAATGGGAATAGAAAATGTCTTACAATCAGCTCTAACAATGGACCGGTAATCTCATAAAAAGTCTCCCTGTCCAATATTGTGAGTTTATTGTGTAAATTGCAACCGGTTGCTGCATATTCATATTGATATAAATCATTGATAAAAAGAAATATTTAAGCATTGATTTCCTGGAAGTGCGGTGGCGTATATAAAAATCTGTCATTTTCTCCACTATTTGACGTTAAGCTGTCAAAAAGGCTCTATATATGGGCAGCCGTTTTTGTGTGACCGTTCATCGCTTTCTTAGTGTGAATTTTACGAATGACACATGACACTGAACGCGACCAGCACAACATACAATATCGCCTACAAGAGCTATCAGTTTCAGTATTCCACAGAAAGTAATGACACTGACCGAATATGCATTACATTTAGAAGAACATTTTGTAATGTCGACATCAAATTTATTAAGATATAAAAAAATCTAAAGTATTTGATTTGAACTCTTTAAGTCTACCAAGCTTCCCCATGGCAATAAAAATAATTAAAAAAGAAATTCAGACAAGTCCATAATTAAAAACATTACAATTTTACATACATACACAAAACAAAAAGGAACACACAAGTATACACACACTAGCATCTGCCCGCGACTTCGTCTGCGTGAAATTTTTGCTCCCCTGACCCTTCCCGTCGCATCGAATTGCCTGCCAGTTTTTGTCGCTGCTCCGCTCCTTTTGATTGTAGCGTGATGTTATCTAACCTATAGCCTTTCTCAATAAATAGGCTACCCAACACAAATATAATTTTTCAATATGGACCAGTCGTTCTTGAGATTAGCGCGTTCAACCAAACAAACAAACAAACTTTTCAGCTTTATAATATTAGTATAGATACACACTTAAAAAAACAAAAAAGTACTATTTAATGTATTGGAATGACGTACGATGAGTGGCCATCTAGTTCCACATCAATGGACTGTCCATTCTGTAGGCCACGATAGCTACCAAGCTGTTGGAACTATTTAAGCATGGAGTTTATTACTTATATTTTTATGTATTTTAAATTGCAATCCCCTGCAACCAGTAGCCATTGCAAATTGCAGACTATCTCACACAGTAACACAATGAGTCAACCGTCGAAAATTTAATTCGTTTCAAAGTTGCCAGCCTAATTCGTTTACCCATTCGGGAAATTAAATAGATGGGTAATATGGCAACCCCATTAGGGGCCCCCGGTTTAAATTGAGGACCTAGGGCGCAAACTAGCGTCAGATTTATGAGAGGGATCCGAATTTATGGAAAAGGTTACATGGACTGTGTTACCAGATCGATTATAGGTACAGTCTACGCTTGTAAGGTATTTTTATGTCCGTTTGAAAATGTCTTACGGTTTTTGGTTGTCATTAAGGCGAGACTGAGTCATGTAAAAAGGTTTTTTTTTTGTTTGAAAATGAAATGATTTTGTTAAGTGTTTTACTTTGGAGATTATTGTTTCCTAAAAGCTACTTAATGGCTTTCTAGATATGCAGTGGTATGTTTTGTTTATTACATGGAAACCTAAGGTTCGGTGGTGCCGTGGCAGTTCCGTGTGGACGTAAACAATAGCCCCATCCCTTTTACCGTGCGTGACGTAAGAGGCGACTAAGGGACTTACTAGAGAATGGATAGCAGCGTTCTTTACGCATTTTCCCACCATACTGCGATCACCAACCCGCCTGCCAAGCGTGGCGATTATGGTAGACCCTATCCTTTGAAATGATGGTATATATCGGCTGAATTGATGATGATGATGAACCGAAGGTCGAAGACTCACAATAAGGAGGTTCGCTCGATACGACGCTGGGTGAGATGAGTAGTGTAGCTCGAACAAGTGACAAATTATCCATACAGCATAGCAACGTTCGTTAGGCCATTGATAAATTAAGACTATGTGTTGGTTCGCTAGTTGTTTGTTACAGTGTATAGCGTTACACCGAGCCCATTAGCCAAAGACTTAATAAAATCGAGGCGGGATTTTTTTGCGCACATAGCGCCGACTGTTGAAAATCAAATATGTGTATTTTTATTTTCGACTTGCTAAGGCTCAGCGCACACCGCTGGAGGCGCGGCGGAGCGCATTTTCTTGAAACGCGCGGGCGGATTCCGTGGTCCCCGAGCGGCGCCAAGAGCCCTCGAGAGTGGTAGTGCGGCGGAGCGCAAACCAGCACGGCGGCGACTGGAGCAGTCGCGCGCATGCTCTTGTAGTTGCTTGAAGGCGCTCCGAGTACCGCATGCGAATTTATTCTTATATTAACCGTTTGTCAAGGTAGTTAAGGTTTATATTAAATTGTTGTCTTTGATTGCTCTCCGCCGCGCCTCCAGCGGTGTGCGCTAGGCCTTAGAGGCACTCTTTTGGATTCTCAATACTTGGTTCAACATCGAAAGCTAAAAACCCTGTGCACGATAATATTCCGGCGCGATATTTTTGCGTCCATACGAACGTGAAATGTATTTAATAAAATACTAAACAAAACTCTAAATTAAGTAAAGGTATGTTAAAAATAAATAAATAAATTGGCTGGGGAAGACTGAATGTGGAAGACAAGGTGTTGTGGCGCAGTATGGGAGAGGCCTTTGTCCAGCAGTGGACAGCCATAGGCTGAGTTGATTTATTGATGTTGAAAACAAAATTTTTGTTTTGTCTCGATAACAATGATTCAGCATTTACCAAGAAATAAACTTACACGTTATAATTTTAACATAGTGATGTAGTAGGTGTAAGGTTAAAGGTGAAATCTATAACTAGATTTTTTTTTTATATCACGCTTTTCTTGCCGTCAAACTAGAAAGTTTGGCGATAAAATTGTAAGAACCAAAAATTATGTGGGTTTTAATTATAATTAATATAAAGAATTAGCATTGCCATTCAACGTGGCAATGCTGCCAGTCTTCTGGGCACGTTTCCAGATGACAGTGATGTGTGGACGAGTACTTCGACGCCTAAATGTCCTTTGTTTTTTGTATTTATTTGTATAGTTAGTTATTTATTTTAAAATATTAAAATCCTGTATTTAGATTGATTAAAGGAAATGTATGTTTGTGAATACTAAAAAGAAAATAAATAAACTAAGCAAAATTCATAGCTATGTTTGGCTTCGACCTAGGCCGTCAAACTATAACAATTATCTTTTATTTTTCCAAATAAAGATGATGTTTTTATCCCCATTTCCCTTAAATACAGCCAAACTCACTCATCCATCGTTACCAGGTTCCACGCAACATATCAGGGTGCAATCCTGGTGAGTACCATTAAATTAAGTTATCCTCACCCCCCCTATAATGCGTTTTATCCATGTTTTAAATACACAGTTCGCATATAAAGTTTTTTTGTGTCCCTCTCACTCATTGAAACGTTAATGGAGATTAATGGTATCTGGCTAGAAGCCAGTGGGTATGGGTATAACACCTACTTTTGGTACTCGAAGGGAAACTGGCGCAGAAGTCATCCAAATCACGAAGTCACTCATATATCTTCTGTAAGCAAATACTAACTCAGAAGAACTTAGCCCTTTAAAAAAAAAGAAAGAACTTACGTTTATATGCGGTAAACATTTTCCAAAGAAAGACCAAACACACAAACAAAAAAGAAAAGTTGGAGGAAAGTAGGCGTCATATCCACGCAAAATGGCCATCGCTCAGCATAATGCTGCGACTCCCTTCGTTGATTAAGAAACTGCTGCATCTTGATTGCGTAATATAGTATTGATCAAATTTTTAATCATTTTGAAGGTTATTGATAATCAAATATTTTTTCGAGAAAACAAAAAACTGCTCAACAACTAAAGTAAAAATACGCAATTAATGTTGTTGATTTGATTAACAGGAGAACTGTGGGTGCGCTGTAGATAAGCCCCTGACCAATCCTTCGAGGAAACAAGGCGTGCTTATATGTTATGAATGTTGTTGGACTGTCAAAATGATAGTCTTACAACTTATTGTGATGTTGCCGTTCCGCAGAGCACCGCCGCCCTCGCCGGGCCGCTTAGGTCGCGCGTTGTCAATAACGCATTAAGTATCGATACTTGTAACGTTAATTCGTAACGTTATTTTATAGATTCTATACCAAAGTATCGTTACCCGTGTTAAAATAACGTTACTTAACGATACTTATAGTGTGAATTAGGTAACGTTAACAAACCCTGTTGTAGACTGTAGATAATTTTCTATTTTTAATCGACGAAAAAAAAAACGGAGGAGGTTCTCAATTCGACGTGTATATTTTATTTTTTTTATGTATGACCATGCATAACTTTTTATACTAAGTATTATGGTATTTGTTGACAGGCTTACACTGTCCTCCCATACCTATTAACACTGTAATTTGAAATCATTGTAAAAAACGATTATTTTTTTAAAGAGTTACTGTGGAGTTTCTTAACGGCTCTTCTCCATAGGATTCAACAAGTTGGAACCATGTAAGTTAATCTGAAATCAAAATAATTTGATTGGAATTGATTTGTTTTGTTCAAAATCATGAACCTTCTTTTGCTACGCCTAGCCGTATTTGGGCAAATAAACAAATAGTAAGGGATGATTTCTTTTATGTTTTGTTGAGGGGGAGGCTTGTTAAATAATTTTATGTGTTGTTACTCACATCCTGTAAAATGGACTTTTGTAAATTGGCCGATTAAATCAGATTGTGTCTAGACGGCAAATAATATACAAGTGTTGCCAGAGTCATAATTGAATACGCAATTTGTTTAATGTTTTTAGTTTGTTTGTTTGTTTTGGGGGATTTTAACTTTCACTCCGTGTAATGGATCGCAGTGTTTTTTATTAGGATTTCGTGGAATTACGGCTTATTATGAAATGGGTTTGCAAAAAGAACTGCATGAGAGGAGGGTGAATGTAGCCAGGGGCATATAGTTTTTAAGGCTCCACATTCAAAGGGTGCGGGACCCTATTAGGTACTAAAATTCCGTCCGTACGTCCATTTGTCAAGACACTTCAAACACAGTAAAGCACAAACACAGCAACACAGCACAACACAGTTGTACTACCTACAATGTCTCTCCATACAGCAAAACATTTTGTTTTACAAAAGTGTAAAAAAACAAATTGTTAATTATTGTACGGTGTTACGGAACCCTTAATGACTTGGTCTTAGTCAGACTTGGTCGGTATTTCCTATAGAATTATCTACAATCTATGGACACCTGCATGACCTAGGGGATAACTGAATTAAGGCAGTTGAAGCTAGAATGAGCTTTAGATAAAGTTATATGTATATTGCAAAAAAAAGTGCACGGCACGTTGTTGATGGATAGATAAACTAAACAACGAAGCATGTTCTTGATCAGAATAAATTTATAGTATGAAAAACACAAGAAAAACATGCTTTTATAAATGCACGTAAAAACCAAAAACTTAATCGTGGTCAAATTTCATTACAAGACTTTTCTAACAAGTCCAAACACAGCTATGATACGATGTTCCATCATGAAGTTCCAGTTCATATTTTTCGGCTCCATCATCAGATCAGTTCGACAGTACCATATTATTGTATTGTCATCAGAACTACATATAGCTGCCAATTTTCATGACGCTACGATCCTTGGAAGATGGTTAAATGAGTTACCTTACATTCCATAACATAGTTAGTTACATACAGGTCGACCTAATAAAAGCGTGTTAACATAGAAAGAAAGACAAAATATGTATTTTTAACAGAAAACAATTTTTGTTTTTTCTGGTGTAGTCTTACCAAGGGGTATCGTAGTACCCAGGGGTTGTGGAGATCAGATAAGCAGTCGCTCCATGTAAAATACTGGTACCCAGCTGCATCCGGTTAGACTGGAAGCCGAGCCCAACTTAGTTGGTAAAAGGCTAGGCAGATGATAATGTTTTTTTCTGGTGTACAATAAATCTATACTAATATTATAAAGAGGAAAAGTTTGTATTTTTGTTTGTTTGTTTGTTTGTTTGTAATGGATAAACTCAAAAACAACTGGACTGATTTTAAAAATTCTTTCACCATTAGAAAGCTACATTATCTGCAAGTAACATAGGCTATATTTTTTTTTTTTAAATAGGGGTCCGTAAGATATTTGGGTTTTTCGGACCCAAGGTGTAAAAAAACATCCAAAAAAGTTCCTTATTAATATATCTTTGAAGTACCAGGTTGTCATAACTTGGTAAGAGCTCACCTAACATGGGTTTTATTGTTTCTGAGGCGGTACGAAGTCCGCTGGGTCAGCTAGTCATTTATAAATAACTAGCACTTTGCCCGCGACTTCGTCCGCGTGACTCACCGGAACCGTGCATTATGTCGGGATAAAATATAGTCTATGTTACTTGATGACAATATAGCTTTCTATAGGTGAGAGAATCTTTAATATCGGTTCAGTAGTTATCGAGTTTATCCATTACAAACATACATACGAAAAATCATATCTTTCCTCTTTATAATATTAGTTTAGATAGGTACAAAAACACGTGCATACACCTTTGTTACTCTTTACTCTTTATCGGCTATCTGCCAGTGAGAATCCTATCGAAATTGGTACAGTCGTTTCAGAGATAACCCGGAACTAACCGATAGACAGGAAAATATGGTTATTTTTTTTACAAATATTGAGTGTATCCTTTTAGAATTTATTAAAAACCTGTTATTTTGACATTACAAACGTGCAAAACAATTTCATTTATTTGTTTTGTACCTATGTATGTTTAGATAACTTCAAACGCATAATAGTATTCACCAATTTATCACCGAAAAATTTACCTCACAAACTAAAAACTATACTCCACAGTAGTCCAGTTATTTAGGAGCATCAGTTAAATTAACAATGTTTGTTAAACTAAACCGGGAAGTTTAACGTACAACCCTTGCTATATAAATTACTGGCTACGTCCGCTCACAAACTCCATTTTGTTTTTATTCCGTACCAATTTGTTATAGTGTGATGAAGCTATGTAAATGCATACATACCTATATATGTTTGGGTATGTAATGGAGATGTTCTTGGATTATAAACAATTGAAGGTGAGCCATGGTGGCCCAGTGGTAATAGCCGCGACTTGCAAGGAGGTCGTGAGTTCGAACCCAAGCAGGCGCTTTCATCTCATCTTCATCTTTCAGCCAAACGACTTCCAACACTGGACATACGCCTCTCCCAAAAAATGGGGGATTTGCTATAATCACCCCGCGTGGCAGGTGGGTTAGCGATCGCAGTATTACATACTTTTTTCGTATTTATTACTTTTTTTTATGAAACTTTTGCATCACAGACCTAGACTCAAAGAATTATTAAAACAGAGAAAATCAGAAAAATCTCGCACCTGACCTCAAATCTGACAAAAACATTAGGTATCCTGTCATCGCACTTATTTTTCTATTTTTAATTGCCGTTAATGTCCCACTGCTGGGCAAAGACCTCTTTCCACGTCTCTGTTCAGAGCTGCCAAGGACCAATCTTTATTAAAAGAATCCAGCTCATCCCGCCATCTCCGTCTGGGTCTGTTGCTGCACTATTCTATGAATTTTTAGCCAATTTATAAATGATAAATGATTTTATTTCTGCAAGTAAGTTTGTACAAACTTATACACGTCAATCATATTTTTTAAAACTAGATGAGGTCGACCTTTCCTATCTGACTACTCTGAGAAGAAAAGTCGAAAAAAAACTCAAAGGTCACCAGTCTCTTTTAAAGTCGAGACATAATCTTTGTCAGATCATGTGAAGACCATGTAGATAGCTGTTTGAAATGATATTTAGACGAAAGAACCACAAAGATTGAGTGGACCTGTCCAGTCAGTGCATGCATTTGTCACTAATAGCCAATTTATAGTAACCAAGTTGAAATTAACAACCATTTGCATATTTAATAAGCGATGTACAAAACAGCCTGACAGCGCAATAGGCTACCGCCAAATACCATCATGGCGTCAATTTAATAAATCATACAATATTCAAAATGCAGTCATCCATGTCCGAACAAAGGGCAATGACGATTCATCAGAATTAGCGCTGATTGGCGGAGAGACTGATGACGTCATCAATATGCAACCAACCGGCTGCGAGAGTTTATTGAGTCGCTAAACGATTCCAATTTTAAATATTTCGAATTTGTTGTTTTAAATGTGTAATTGCGAATTTGACAAATAGTTATGTCACAAAAGTAAAAACAAAATGAAAACATTTTTGCAGTCATGATTTTCTCACGAAGTTCCTGAGATTGGTTTTTCTCGAAGGTCGTCAAGTCATCATTTGTCTTTCCTAATTGCACAAGGTCTTCGATTTTCTTTCAATCAGAAAAAATACCTATTAGGTAGCAACCGCAAACAAGATTTCCCAAGATTTTCCTGAAAATATGCCTAAAAATATTTTCCATTATTTTTAGGCAATTTCAGGAAAATCTTGCTCGCACTTGAACACGTAATTTAAATGTAAAAGGAAATCGGTTATATTTGTTTTTAGACTTCAGTATTGTAATTGTAACTGTAGATTTCTGTTATTTTTAGATCTATTTTCATTTACTAGCTCGCCTTTATGAAGTTGATGAACCGAAATAGCATAAGAAAAAAAAAACTATAAGACACTTTTTTTGAATTATTACATCACTTACTTAACTCGTCTTCTAGCGTTGACTATGCGACCTTTTTCAAACACCTAAAAAGCAGGACGAAACAGATATATTTAAAAGACAAGGTCAATATTTACAATCTGTACAAAAACCTGCCCCAAACACCCAAAACTCTCAACTACAACCCCAAACTAAAGTAGAGCATCACGTAAATTTAGATTCTCAATCAAAAGTTAACAATAGCCCAAACCTCCATGCCTGCCTACCCATCAATGTTATGCAAAAGCAATCCAGTTCACTAACGGTCACATCCAACTACCCACTTCAGCTTCGAAGCGTAACGGACACATTACAAATTCGAATTTGGAACTAATCTAAAACTGAAATCAGTTTAGCAGGCGCGAGCGCGGATTGGCGCGTTGAATGATGACGTCATCAATATCCGTCGCTCGACCAACCGCAGCCCGCCGCAGTGGCTATTGAGCCGCGCAACTATCATGAGTAATTTGGCAATAATTTGGAGGGCTGAAATTAACAAACCCGTTTCGTACACTACTTAGCAGAGAACATATCACTTCCTATTTTAAACTTCGTTTAGAGTTCTATAGACTGTTGGATAGTTCAGTCAGCTGAAAAAGAAAATGGTTTTTTTTTCTACAGCCAAGTAAAATAAGATATTTTAATTCGCAAAAGTCCGAAGTTTATTGCAAGATTTTTATTGTATTTATAAATAACTTATATATTTATTGAAAACATAAACCTACTGCAAAAGCCTCTCACAAAGGCCTGAAAACCGATATTAAAAAAACTTTCATAAATAAAAAAACTAATCAAAATTTCAAAACCGTCGTTTTGGTATTCCAATAACGTAGGATCACGTCTTAAAGTTATCTTAGCCTATGCCTTATTAATAATAAGTGGTATAAAGTATCAAATATATGGCAGAAATAATAGTTAATTCATTCAGGTTTTTATTGTAATCTTGCAAAATATTTTTAAAGATAAATCATATCTGACAGAAAGAAAATATAATGTCACTGTGTTTGGGTGTCAAAAACGATTTTTATTTTATATTTTTTTGATTCGTAACCTGGCACAGACGATCGAAAGCAATTTTTCATAAAATATTGAATCTTTAGCTTTGATCTAGTTATGAATAATTTATTTTTGTGAGGATTTGCTATCTTTTTTATTGGCAGAAAGGCACGTGGTGAAATTGTATAATATTTAATGAATTACACACACACAAACTAAATAGACATAAGATGATTTAAAAACATAACAATTGTTCAAAACCAAATCAGACACTTTTATTTATTTCGACAGTTAAAGATAGTTTAAGTCAAAGCTCACTGTACCTACATTTGTACTTTCCGTATCTATTTTTTTTTGTGCAGAATAAACAGGTGTTCTTTCTTTCATATGTGAGAATTTCATAGACTGAAAATATGTTTTCATTTTCTTTAAATAGCTAGCCTTTATTTTTAACCGACTTCAAAAGGAGGAGGTTCTTAGTTCAATTTCTTTTTAAATATTTTTTAATTGATGTTTTCTCGCATTTAATTCGAAAATACTACTCACACTAGTATGTAGCCAAACCTGTTGAAAAAAACACGCGTGCCATATTTGGAAATCGTAATGTTTACTCATTAGTAATAAAAATATTATTAATTCAAGGATATCTGGCGACCTTGGCTTGTCTAGACGCCTACAGATCATGTGGCTTATTATGTCCTCAATTTAGGACTAAGTATCATGATAACAATCCGTGAACCTTGGTGCTGATCTGCCCACTTTCACTTAAGTTTGGCAATTCTTCGGGCTATGTCAGTTGCCTTGGTTCTCCTACGGATCTCTTCATTTCTTCATCGATCGCATAGGGAAACTCCAAGCATAGCCCTCACCATTATCTTTTGGGTGACTTTTAGTCTTTTTATGAGGCTCATTGGAAATGAAATGGAAAGGATATTTTCCATTAGTAAAATAACGCCTGAATTTAGACATAATATAATATCCTAAAGGAAAAAATTAAGGGATCAAAAAAAATCCAAATTGATAGGCAATTTTCAACAGGCCGTAACTTCGAAAACAATGGTCGTACAAGGAATCAAAAAAAGAAAATCGTCGCTCAAGTATGTAGTTTTTGGATTAGAACTTTAAAATTTTGTAGCGTTAGCGGTTTTTGAGTAATCTAAGAAAAACCAGCCACAAAAACACTTTCTTTTTTTGGTCTACGGGCGTGGAAAAAAATTTGATTTCTGGTACGACCATTTCTCTAGAAGTTACGGCCTGTTGAAAATTGCCCAAAAATATGGTTTTTTTTTATCCATTTTTTCCAATTGTGTATATTAAGGCAACCAAATGACTGTTATGTTTTGGTTTTTGGAAATTCGCAAAAAATATCTGTTCCACGATAAATTACAAAAGCTATCGATTACGGGCCGATTATTGACCTTCGGCCATCGAATGATGAAAAATTAATAATAGTTGTTGTTTTTTTGTTCGGTTTAAAGAATTTATTTCCCATAAGAACTTACAGTCCACTTATAATGAGATACAAAGTAATATGGTAATACAGTACAATACAGTTTCCTCTAGAGTGTTAGAAGTTACAATTTACATACATGTTTCTTAAGCTTAGTTTTAAATGTGTTTATGTTATCGCATTCTTTTGTTACATTCGTTTTCGATATCATTACTCAAGATGCGGGTTCAATATTGCCAGCAAATTTAATTTGACACTATAGATAGCCGATAAGTAATCAGAGTTGTCCATCTTAACATTCACACTTCTCTTCTCCACACACATGAAGGTAGCTGTAATCTAAATGTAAGTAGAAATCACGGCAAATGGACGAGTCTAATTAACTCGAGCTGGCAACGACGCCATGAATTTGTCTCCCTCACTGCAGGCAGGGCTGCACGATCCAAGATTTGCAGATTTGAGTTGCATAGATAAGGAGAAATTGCTCATTGATGATTAAGGTATTCTTTCTTTATACAATACAATCCTTTATTACAGGCAACTATGTCTCATAAAAACACAATACATCATCATCAGCCCATAATGTTCCCACTGCTGGGACACAGGCCTCCTGTGAGAGGGAGTGGACCATAATCCACCACGCGGGCCCAGTGCGGGTTGGTAGATGTCACATGTCTACGAATTTTTGGTTCTAAGACATGCCGGTTTCCTCACGATGTTTTCCTTCACCGTTTTGAGAGCAGTGGTGATGAAATAATTTACACAAAGTAATGCGCCTGCTTTTTTTTTTTTTTGATGGGATATCATAAAATGACTTCTCCCGCTCTTCATGTCAGACTTTTACTGATAAAAACCCACCCGTGTTCCTTCAGTTGCCCATGTGCCACGGTCACGGTATCTCTTTCGAACAATCTCGCGACCCTGGCAGGCATCGGTCCTATCAGACCCCTTCAGTTTTACTGACATCTCTTTGAGGCGCGCGTGGAACACTACGCGCCGTCGACCCGAGCTTACCAAGCAAGGCAAGCTCGCGCCTACGGTGGCCGGAAGTCCGCTATCGACTCCCGACGCCCGGGGGGCCGTTATCACTGGGCCACCACTGCTCCCACAATACATAAATAATATAAAAGTATAACTATAAACTAATACATATTCTATAAAACAAAACTTAAATTATAACTAAACACGTAATGTTGACGGCGTCGTGTTCCGCTGCGTGATGTCGCGGCCGTCCTCGGATACGTCGATATACGACACCTTTCGGCCAAAAGTCCTCCGTCAAGCAGGTCTGTAGATGGTGGGTTGGAACTCGACCCACGAACTACTTAAAAGGACTACGACCACAAGAGGACTAGTTTAGGGAAAGACTACCTTGAGGGAAAGAGGCAAGCGCCACGTAGGTAATGAACACTTGCCCTTTTGACTAAAATTTTAAAAAAATCAGCTATCTGGTGTGGTTGGCAACAGAAATTGCAATTCAACCATTTATAGCTTGGGTTCCGTGGGTGTCGTAGAAGACGAACTAAGGGACTTACTAGAGAATGGGCAGCAAACATAACAAATATTCAAGCATCCGAGCATCTAAACATTCAAACATCCAAATTTTCATATTAATTTATAAAAAGTAAGATTGATTTCGGATATTTGCCGATACGAATAATTCCACCCACTCTTACAATTAAAATCCCCATTTAATTTTGTTTGTACAAAGGAACTTTTAAAGCCCTACAAACGCAGTATTTCCATAAGTGATGAACTTTTAATTAATTTTAATTACGTGCAGCTTACAGCCCTGTAGTAGATGGGTAGGAGTAAAATTGAATAGCGTGATTCATCAGGGGTGGTTACTGAAAGAGAAGTTATGTTCGGTGCTACTGTCAAGATTGTCTGCTCAAGACGACCTTACGTTGTGCTGGCTGGTTATAAATTAACTAGCTCCTGCCCGCGACTTCGTCCGTGTCAAATTTTTGCTGCCCTGACCCTTCCCGTCGCATCGAATCGCCTGCCAGTTTTTGTCCAGTTTTCATTGCTGCTCCGCTCCTTTTGATCGTAGCGTGATGATATATAGTTTATAGCCTTTCTCAATAAATATGCTACCCTGCACAGCCCACACACACAGCTCAGCCCTGCAGCTTTATAATCTTTATATATATATAATATAATTCTACTGTACGTGTCTATGTCACTGAACTCCTCCTAAACGGCAGAACCGATTTGAATGAATTTTATTGTATGCGTTTGGGTGGCACCCTGGATGGTTTGGATTCACTATTGGACCCGGTAGGTGGCGCTGCTATCGAGTTCGAGGAAACAGGACAACGTCTATACGGTCAGCTAATATTAGAATAGATTTGAATCACATTCGAATTTCTGCCAAAATGATTTGGAATAAGAATTCAAATTTATTAGCATAGATTTTTTTTCTTAAAGACGGCTACGTCAAGAGTGGTACTGTCCTGCCAGGGTCACGGAGTTATTTGAAAGAGTTACCGTGGCCCAAGCATAGGCAACTGAAGGAACACGGATGGGTTTTAGTCAGTAAAAGTCTGACACGCCCTCCCGCTCCACCCAGAGCGGAAGACATCATTTCATAATTTCCTACCCACAAAAAAAAAAAGAACTGTCAAGCTGATTTGGAATAAGAATTCAAATATATTAGCTGTTTTTTTTTTTCTTAAGACTATATAGACTTGAATCGCAGATGCGGTGCTGTAAACACGAAAGTTTAGGGTAAACGACGTATCCGTTTATTTATTTGGCTCACCAAGAATTTAATACACTGATACAATGATATGAGATACATCCAATATACCGGGTGACATTTTTTAACGTCTTGAAAAAAAAAAATGGGTGTACTAGGTGAACGGAGTAGAAGCCTTTAGCATAGACATTTTTATTTTTGAATAACATGTAATGAAATTGATCTACCAATAAATACTACACATTTAAAGTAACATTTTCATACTAGAACAACAAAAACAGAAATTTGGAAAAGAAAAACAATTAAAATCTATCGAAACACAAATCATACGCACCCTACTCAATAGTATCATGTATCAATGATTTCGTAGCGCGGTCCTACCCTTTGAAGTTGGCCGATAGGCGGCCTCATCGATCTTTCGCAGGCACACGAGCCGCACACGCATCCCCGTCCGCTCGCGTCCCGCGCTCCTTTAGTCACCTGCGATGAATCTGAAGGCCTTCCTGCCTTTTATTCTAGTTACACAACACACCATATGAAGGTCGAGATGGTAAACATTTTTATCCGGTATTTATAGAGTAGTGTACCAATAATCATAGTTTGTGATGTGGCTCCATAGTCCACTATGGATATTCGGAAAACTGGACCTGACCAAGATGTGCACGAGAAAAGCCTCCCTGAGTGGCGTCTTGATCACAATAAAACGCTCGGTGCACCCTGGTAACTGCTAAACATAGGCCTTCCCCAATCTGGGGGGCTTTGCCATAATCGCCACGCGGCAGGTGGGTTGACGATCGCAGTATGGTGATAAAATGCATAGAGAACGTTGCTGTCCATTCTCTAATCCTTCAGTCGGCATTTGCTACACCTACGAGAAGAAATGGGGTGATGCTGTTGTTTAAAACCGGCACCACACGGTCTTTACAACTCAAAATTTAAAGTCCATATAAACGTTTCTAGTCTTTAGTTGACTATACGTCATATCCTATGTATCCTGTCTACTGCCGAACATGAAGCTTTTTTTTGTGGCTGGGAAATCATCAAATGACGTCTTCCGCTCTGGGTGGAGCGGGAGGGCGTGTCAGACTTTTACTGACTAAAACCCACCCGTGTTCATTCAGTTGCCCATATGCCAGGGCCACGGTAACTGTTTCGAACGAATCTCGTGACCCTGGCAGAACATGAACCTAATAATGACCATCATCATTTCAACCAAAAGACATCCACTGCTGAACATCGGCCTCCTCCAAGCGCCACTTCGTCCGGTTTTGTGCTTCCTGCATTCAGCGAATATCTGTGGCCTTCACAAGGTCATCATTCCACCCTATGGGAGGCCTTCCAACTCTACGTCTTCTGGTACTCATTCGCCACTCCAGAACCTGTCGGCCTCATCTCCCATCTGCTCTGCAAGCAATGTGCCCCGCCCACCGCCGCCCCACCACAAGTCAATTAAAAAATTTAAAAAAATAACAAACGACTTCCTTAAAAAAAAACACTACAATTTGAAAAATAACTATATTTTCGGAAGTCGGTGGCAAAAAAACCTTAAATAAATACAGATCCTAAGACACCGACTTTCGGAATTAAAGTTATTTTTGCACTTTGTAGGGTTTTTTTTAAGGAAGTAGGTTGTTATTTTTTTTTAAGTTTTCTTTATAACACTGATTTACATTATTTTTTTTGTGGTTGGAAAACCATCAAATGATGTCTCCCGCTCTAGAGTGGAGCAGAAGGGCGTATCCGATTACTGACTAAAACCCACCCGAGTTCCTTCAGTTGCCCATATGCCAGGGCCACGGTATCTCTTTGGAACAAATCTCGTGACCCTGGCAGGCGTCTGTCCTTCAGTTTACTGACATCTCTTTGAGGCGCGCGTGGAACACTACGCGCCGTCGACACGGGCCTGGTCAGTACCGGGCGCCCGCAAGCCCGCGCCCACTGTGGCCGGGAGTCTGCAATTGACTCCCGGCGCCCGGGGCATCTCCTCTTGCGGCGGCTAGCGGCGTGAGGGCGCATAGCTTGCCTCTCCCTCACGTGCCCCGCTTCCTCCTTCCCGAGCAATACTGCTTCGCAGAAGGAGGTGACGGCTTCCCATGCCCTCTCGCTCCATACCATGGCCTAAACCAGGGCCGGACGCGAGAGGTCGGCACCGCCAATCGCCTCCAAGAGAACACGGCGGTGCTCTGCCCAAGCAGGGCACACCTCCAACGTGTCCTACAGATGATCCTCGCAATGGAAACACCCGGGCATTACCTCCCTCCTTATTTGGAACAGGAACCTCCCAAAGCACCCATGCCCGGAGAGGACCTGCGTAAGGCGGAAGGTGAGGACGCCGTGTCGCCACTCTATCCACTCCTCAAAGAGGGGACTTACCGCCGCAATTGGGGCGTGCCCAGCACTGAGTTGCAACAATCCCAATCTGGGGGGACCCAGATTGGGATTACCCGCCATGTCGCCATGAGATCACACCGGAGCTCTGTCCGCCGTGCCGCGATTTGTCACGGCAGAGGAGTTTCACCCCGGCGTTTCGCCTCCTCACGCCACTCCCACATATGCGCGAGGACTTTTGGCTCCAGATCCCATGGCGGCACTCCGGCAAGGAGGTTTGCCGCCTAGTAGGAAACCGTGCGGTTTGCCCAAACTGACTTTGTAATTTAATAAGCAGTTTTAGAAAAATACTTTTAATTAAATTGAAAAGCTTATGAGCTTATTAAATTAAAAATTATCCATCACAATACCCCAATAAACATGTATGTACTTTAGCTAATCTGAAAAGTGGATAATCTATTTTATTTTAAGTATTAAAATTATGTTATTCACTTATATCTATACTATCTATACTAATATTATAAAGCTGAAGAGTTTGTTTGTATATTTGTTTGTTTGGTTGAACGCGCTAATCTCAGGAACGACTGAGCCGAATTGAAAAATTATTTTTGTGTTGAGTAACCTATTTACCGAGAAAGGCTATAGGCTATATAACATTACACTGTGATTAAAAGGAGCGGTGCAGTAATGAAAAATTGTCGAAAACTGGCAGGCAATTCGATGCGACGGGAAGTTTCAAGGGAGCAAAAATTTGACGCGGACGAAGTCGCGGGCAGAAGCTAGTTGATTATATTATTATCACTTTCACTTATAACTTTAAAAAGATGTCGATTTTTTTCTTCCATAACTACATAATATTTTTATGAAGGAATTGGCAAGGTTCAATGATAACAATGGATATATTTTTTTTATATTTCTGGTAGCATAAGCGGAAGAGCATAGCCGCCACGCAAGAGATGTTATATGAGGTCCCCTTTGTATTTCTCGTTTAGCGTGATAGCGTTCTAGCACACTGGACTCTCTTCTCGGGTCTGCACGGTTCAAAATCGAACTGATAGAAAAACTCGTGCACATCGCACTCCCCCTCGCCTCTTCTTATTTGTCCTTCTCTAACTCATAGGGACACGTCTGGTCACTTGTAGAAGAAGAAGTGATTGGTTTTCTATGGAAGCGTGTTTTTTGTTGTTTTAAATCTTTTATTACAACGTGCAATAAGGAACTTCGATCCAAAATGTTAAGCTAACGTCAGTCTGTTCCATACGATACACACCTAAACGATTGAACTGAACTGGATGAAATTTGGGCCATGTCCTGGATACATACTGTTCAACCCGGTACAATGTTCCCGTGAGATAATTTCCGATTTCCATCACGCGGTTGAAGCTGCGGACATTTAATATTTATGAATAGAAATATCTCATACAGTAGATAAAACACTTGTTAGTGTAACTTACAATGTTTTTTTAAAGAATAAATCGGTATTCACGATGCGATGTTTTTGCAATACGTGAATTTAAGACAAAATATGGCGTAATACAGTAAAGGGTCACAGGGTTATCTTTGTGATGAGAAAAATTTCCACTTAGGTATATTAACGGGTACTCTTATCTACCGTCTCATATCAACATTCCAAAAAGACCTATTTATTTTACGGCACACCAGCATTCGGCTTCAGAATCTAAAGAGCGACTCCAGCAGAGGGTCTACCGTTGTTGAAACAAGTCTGTATTTCGGAGGTATAAAATGTGTAAGATGCAGTGTGCACTGGCGATGGCGGCGCTGTGCGTGGGGCTAGTGCACTCCTGGGGTGAGTTCGAGGATCGTAGTTTATTTTACACCTACTTTTAGAGCTTAACGCCGGAGGATATCCTTTCTAAAATGTTTAATACCATGAAACTTCGTACAGTAATTTCCCGCAATTTCTTAACTTTATGATGTACCTTGGTAGGGAAGTATCTACTAAACAAGATAATCGATACTAATAATATTATAATTTTCTATACGGTTAAATATAATAAGTTTGTCTGTTAGTTTGTATATAAGGGGTAGTCTCCGGAACAACCAGACCAATTTGAAAAGATCTTCCAGTTGATATCCTAAATCTTATGGAATGTTATAAACTATTTGATATCTTGCTACGACCCTTGAGAGAAGAGCAAAATGGAAAAAGTCAGAAAGAACGCAAAGTGAAAGAGAATTTCCAGCGCGGGCGAGCGATATAATATATCGGGGTACCTCTCCCGGGTTAGCAAGAAATTTCACGCGGACGGAATCGCGGGTAGAGGCTAGTAAAATAATAACTTTTGCATAGATTGACAAATCAATGCGCCACATGTTCAATATTTATACTATTTATTTATTGACTAACGCTACGCTGCTTTTGGTAAGAATTTTATTTTCTCAACTCCTTACCTGAGGCTCAACTATACGTAAATCACTTACTTTTACTACAAGAAAACTGAATATTGTTAAGCTATGCGTAACTGTGTATTTACGTAATGTTCAGCTAAATCAGCTGAGAACAATGCTTTTGTAAACAATAATATGAATGTTCTACATAACTATTTGATTTTCGCCTTATCGTCTTCTGTTTATAGTCAAAAAATTATAACACAACTCTTGAGTTATTTGGCTATCAGTTTGGTAAAGTAAAACGTTACTTTTTTGTTTCAGACATCGCCGTAAGTGAAGGAAGTCAACTCATATTTTATACCAACGGGACAAAAACAAACACCGTGAATTTACCTTCCCGCCACCTCACTGAGTTAGCTTACGATGAAAATCACAACATGATGCTGTACATTGACAAGCAGAGCGACAACGACGCTATATGTGGTTATAACTTACATTCTAAGGAAATCAGTTGTTTCATCAAAAGGAACAGGGGTAACATTCACAGTATTGCCTTCGACCCTTCAACAGATACATTATTCTTTACTGATACTAATGAAAAGAGCATAAATTGGATTTCTTTAAAATCTGGGTCTAATAACAATGTAAACATATTAATCAAAATGGATGACGGAGCTCCCAGTGATATTGCCGTGGATAGCTGTAGAAGGTACGTTACCGATTACGTTTTAAAAGTGAAAATCTGTTGCATTTCGTGATATTCTATAATATCATTCAACTTACAGGTACATTTACTGGACCAACAAAATGATTGTCAATAAGTACACGGAGCGAGCTAGATTTGATGGTTCCGACAGAGAAGTGGTTAACGATTTATTGCCAGTATTTAGCATGACCGTGGACCCACAATCAGCAAAATTATTTTATTTTGATGGTTGTGATAAATGTACTTATGAATTTCTAAATATAGCAGATTTGAATGGACGAAATGAAAAAGAACATTTTGTACATAGACATTTTTCTGCACCAAAACAGTTGACTGTTTCAAATGAATACTTATACTGGATGAACAGTAGCGAGAGCTACACAACCGTTTGGCATTTACCAAAGAACGCAATGAAAGATGAAGAACCAAAAAAGATTATTCAGTTCCATAATAAAAGTCCACGTGGCATAGTCGCCAACTACAAACTTAATGATCAAATTCAGGGACTTCAGGACTGCGAAGCGGTGTCGAGTCTGATGACAGAATATGAACTGTTTTGTGTTCACGGTATAAAAGGTAATCGTACATCTGTCTGCAAATGCACACCTGGTTACATCGGAGAGAGATGCGAAGTTTCAGTCTGTGAGAACTATTGTTTGCAAGGTGACTGCAGTTACAATAATGATGAGGCACTTCCTGAATGCAGGTAAAATATGTTCGATTCCTTCTGATGTTTAAGTACAAGCATAATCAGTCTATGACGTGCCCACTGCTAGACCAGGCCTCCTGTTTTTGAGAGGGAGACGACCATAATCCATCACGCTGTGTCATTGTGTGTGGGTTGTTGTGATGTGTTTTCAAAATTTTGGTTAGACGATGTTCTCCTCCACCGTTTAGAGTGCAATTACATGAAGTGTTTGCTAGATTTTAAACCTATGATACGTAAGTCGGGGCAATTACTACCGGGCCACCGCGCTTCCTAATTTGTCGTTTTTCCTTTTTCTCTGTTGTCTTGTTAATCTCTGCTTAAATCACCATGTTTACCTTTATTACTATTTCAGATGTAACGCCGGTTATTCCGGGAAACGATGTGAAGTGTACGCGTGTCATGGCTATTGTCTGAATAGCGGTGTCTGTTCCCTGAACGTAGATAATATGCCAATCTGTGAATGTGTCGGTAACCACGAGGGAAGTAGATGTGAAGCTGTTAAATATGACGCTATTAACAATATACCTACGTATGACGCAGCGAATGGAACCGTAACTCTAGCTGATTTATTGTCGCGTTAGCGAAAACCTATTTCAAAAATGTTCGTAACTGTTCAAATTTAAGCTAATATCCAATTGTTACTTATTATTTATTAGTAAGCTGTTTTTAAAAATATGTTTCAAAAAGCTTTGGGCTAACATTTATCAATATGTGTATCTACTGGCTGTGTTAATAACTGATTTAATTCAGTTTATATTTTAATCAAACTCATTATTACACAATGATGCTAAAATTATGTTTTATTGTCTCATTATTATAAGTTGCACACAGACAGATCAGTTAGACCGAGACGTGGACACTCACGGTACGGCTGGTCCACAAATTTAAAGTCGCTCAGCGAGCTATGCTAGGAGTATCTCTGAGGGACGGAATCCGGAATGAGGTGATCCGGCACAGAACCAATTAGCAAGCTGAAGTGGCAATGGGCCGGCCACATAAGCCGTCGAACTGATGACCGTTGGAGTAGACGTGTTCTTGAGTGGAGACTGCGAATCGGCAAACGTAAGGTGGAAAGCCCTCAGGCTAAGTGGAGCGACGATCTTCGCACGGTGGCTGGTAGCAACTGGACGAGAGTTGCCGAAAATCGAGCTGAATGGCGTGCAATTGGGGAAGCCTATGTCCAGCAGTGGACTGCTATAGGCTGATGATGATGATGATGATGAGATCAGTTAGTGCGATGACTCTTTAGCACACATAATAAACTTTATAAAGTGAGGTTATTCTGCAGAATTCGCTAAGTCTATTATTGACATTATAAGACCTACTGTAGCTTTTCTAATTAATAATTGTTTCGACTGTGGGAAGTTTCTTGACCTTATGAAGGAAAGTAAAATAATACCTTTGTTTAAATCAAGTTGTACATCAGATTCCTCTTATTTTAGATCTAATACAGCAAGATACAAGATATTTATTTTGCTAAAACATGAGTATACATAAATGCAAAGACCATAAATAAAAGTTCGATTGAGTCATTGATGTGTTTTTCCTTAATGACGTACAAAATATAACTGATTAAGAAAATTTAAATCATCACAACGCTATTTAGTCAAAAATGCATTCATCATCATCCCACTGCTGGGACACAGACCTCCTCTCGGTGACAGGGAGTGGGCCATAATCCACCACGTGGGCCCAGTGCGGGTTGGTAGATGTCACATGTCTTCGAATTTTTGGTTCTAAGACATGCCGGTTTCTTCACGATGTTTTCCTTCACCGTCTTGAGAGCAGTACTTAACAGCAATAATTATCGTACAAAAGTTCTGAACTGCATAATGTCAAAATTGGTATGTTACTTAAATAATCATAATCATAGTCAAATATCAATTTATTGTTAGGTATTGCAAAAAATATGAATAATTCAAATATGTCATACAAGTCAAAGTTTGTTACTTCAATCTATACTAATATTATAAAGCTGAAGAGTTTGTTTGTTTGATTGAACGCGCTAATCTCAGGAACTACAGGTCCGAATTGAGAAAATCTTTTTGTGTTGGGTAGCCTATTTATAGAGGAAGGCTATAGGCTATATACTAATATTATAAAACTGAAGAGTTTGTTTGTTTGATTGAACGCGCTAATCTCAGGAACGAATTGAAAAAGTCTTTTTGTGTTTGGTAGCCTATTTATAGAAAAAGGCTATAGGCTATATAACATCACGCTATAACTAAGAGGAGCGGAGCAGTAATGAACAATGTTGCAAAAAAGGGGAAAATCGCACGGGTAGGCGATTCGATGCGACGGGAAGGGTCGGGGGAACAAGAAATTTAACGCGGAAGAAGTCGCGGGCAGAAGCTAGTAATATTATAAAGCTGAGGGGTTTGTTTGTTTGAATGAACGCGCTAATCTCAGGAACTACTGGTCCGAATTGAAAAAATCTTCTTGTGTTGCGTAGCCTATTTATCGAGAAAGGCTATAGGCTATATAATATCACGCTACAACTAAGAGGAGCAAAAACGTTGCAAAAACGGGGAAAACCGCATGGATAGGTGATTCAACGCGACGGGAAGGGTCGGGGAGCAAGAAATTTAACGCGGGCGAAGTCGCAGGCAGAAGCTAGTAACTAACTAATAGCGATGAGAATAGTCCATGTCTCTTATACGGTACTACCTTCCCAAGTAGCACAAAAGTGCTGTATGACAGCATTTTAACAGTGCACAGTGAATGCATTAGTTGCTGAATAATAGCGTAGACAGCGCATCCTCAGAGGATATAACTCTAATTTGGGCACAAATTATTCAGCACATAGCTGTATAAGAAATCCAATTGATAAAATAAAATAAATAAATAAAATAAATATTATAGTAGCATTTATGTGTGTAACAGTCACCTAAAGAGCTGAATAATGAGGCACGTGTTACTTATTATACAGCAAGGAAGACGAATGTGTACATTGTGTGTACAATTCACAATTTCGCTCAGTGTGTAATTTCAACTGTATAAAACAGTTGAAATTACACACTGAGCGAAATTGTGGAATGCAATAACTTAAATTATTTATTTTTCTTTGATATGAACTGTCAAATTGTAAAACATGAAGTGTATCGTTGTGTGCAAGATCTCAGGTGCCATTTGTGAGAATATACATACATAAAATTTAAGGTAAGTAAAACATCGATTTCCTCCTATTATAATTGAAATCTTATTGGGAAGGTAACTTTACTGTCAAATACCATACATATTTAGTTCAAAATTTTCACGCGCCCTCGGAATACCACTAAATACTAAAAGAAAAGCAACAAAATTAGAATGAAAATAAAATTAATATGTTCGTTTTTGTACAAAGTAACCAAAAAAAAAAACTGTTTTCGTGTAATTATTTTTTAATCCATATTTACAATTGATATCCTCTAAAATAAAAAAAAATTAAAAGATAAAATTTTATAATAATACAAAGTAACGCATTGAATATGGCGGATGGCAAGTGAACAGTTTTAATCTCAATTTAATGCTAAGGTCTGTACGGGTGTTCACATGTGGCCTGTAATTCAGCCAAGAGTAAAATAGTTTAGCACTTGTGAAATACAAATCAGACATGGATCGATTAGGAGAGTAGTATTGGTTCACATTTGCGTCAGTTACCTAGATAAGTACCTTTATGGATCCAAGCTTTTAGGGTCCCGCCGTGGTTCTTTTAAAGCCATTTTGTTCCCTTTTTTAGTTGTTATTCGACGATAAGTACTTAATTAAAATTGTAATTTAAGTAGCTGAGATTGTAATTTAATTATATGTATAATACATAAGTTATTGATTTATTCAATATGCGACAAAATACCTATAAATTAGTCGGTACCTATCTAAAGATAATGTATTTTTCTGGCCTAATAATTTAATTACTTCCACATGAAATAGCATTATGTTATGTTAAGTTTAGGTATTTAATATGTTATTGTATCTTTTGTTTTTTTTCCTCAAAAACTGTATAGATAATTTTGTCATTAAGAAACTGATACTTCTATTATAATAAGTATATTTTTCTTGTTTTTACAGAACGAGACTTTCAAAATAGTTCAGACTATAGAGAGAGGTGTTGTCGATCTAACATTCGTTCCTGCACAGTGGAAAACTAAGGAAATTCTATGGTGGCCACCGAGAAGTACTTTTGTACTTCTTGAAATTATAAAAAGATGAAATTCAAGGCCTGGACCAGGGTGGTACACCCTAAATTGTACTTTAAAAAGGGAACATTAAATAAACATAAAGAAAATTACGTTGTGATGCTAGCTGTACCGGTATTTCCTAACTGACCAAAACCTCTGACAAAAATTGTCGAAATCTGGAATCTTAAAAAGTCTCGAAAGGTATTAATTTATTACTTTAAAAAAATCTTGGATTTCTCTTCATAAATTTTCTTCATTTTTAGGTAAGTACCAGAAACATATAAAACAACAATATTAATTTTGTCGCAACCATATTAGTCCCGAAAATGGGTAGGTTATAAGAAGATTTTTGTAGCAGGGCATTTTTGTACCTACTCAGCCTAATGTCAACAAACACACTGACCTCTATTTATAAAGGCTTTTTTGTATTGTTTTGTTCATATGTGCAATTATTATTTATTGTTACTTTAATTTAAATCCGACGTAAATTTGAAATTTTATTTTATTTCAACTATGTGACGTATATTTTTATTTTGTTAATGACATTTTATTCTTTTCTGCTGCAGCATTGTTACTTTTATCTTAATTTTTGTAATATGGGTTATGTCTGAAATAAATTAATTTCATTTTATTTATTTATTTATTTAATAAATATAACATACGGAACCCGTCGCGTCCAATATTCCATTCGCCGACACTTGGATACATGCTGTTATTCGAGTGTATAGTAAACACCTGACTAATAGGGGAAAAGTGAATCTGTATGCAGCATAAAGCATTAAATTTTTGTTAAATAACTTCACAAAGTAACTGATGATGTTATAGTGGGTGATATGTTCTCTCTTAAAATGCAACGGTTGTATAGTACACGTGTGGGCTATTATTCAGAAAACTTACAGCTAATAGGGTACTGCACTACTAAGCGCTCAATAACAGTGACTTTGTGGCGTGTTTGTGGTGCTTAATAGAATTACTGTACAGAAAAAAGCATTATAGTTGGCCACGTTTTTTTCGAAACAGCTGTTGCAGCACAGGTGAATACTAATTAGTCTTTATAAATGCTTAGATTACCGCTGTGGGCCTTAAGTGACCATTTATAATGCAGTTCTGTGCTACTTGGGTTTCTTCTACTAAAATTGTTTGTCCGAAAATCATTATCCATAACCAGTTAGCTATAAACGGCAGTAACCATAAAATTCAAAAAGTCTAAATTTTGTTTTACATAATTATCTTTGCTTCTAAAACTGTTTTGTCATAATATCATCATCATCATCATCAGCCTATAGCAGTCCACTGCTGGACATAGGCCTCCCCAATTGCACGCCATTCAGCTCGATTTTCGGCAACTCTCATCCAGCTGCTACCAGCCACCCTGCGAAGATCGTCGCTCCACCTAGCCTGAGGGCGTCCTACCTTACGTTTGCCGATTCGCGGTCTCCACTCAAGAACACGTTTACCCCAACGGTCATTGGTTCGACGGCTAATATGGCCGGCCCATTGCCACTTCAGCTTGCTAATCCTATGAGCTATGTCGACAACTTTGGTTCTCTCTTTGGTTATCAAATACTATAATCATTAAATCTCCTAATTTTGCATGTTATAAAGTCATATGTCCTAAGCATTGTATTATATAAAGTGTATTATGCCGAATGTTCATTTATAATAAAATCGTTATTAGTGAAAAATTGCTACCAGTTTAGTGACAGAAACGAATCGCTGTAAATCCGACTCCACGTAGTCTTGTCTGCCCTACCCCTAGAGTGTAATTTAAAATCGCGTAGGCGTGGAGGGGCCAAGCGGCCCGCGAGCTGAGGAGCAGGTGGTTGTAACGTTCGCCGCCGCTGCTGAGGCTGGCCGGCCAAGCCGGCCAGCAAGACGAAGCTGTGGTGGTGATCGTTAAACCGTCTGCGACGATAAGCTCGCGTGGGACCGCCTAAGCCCCGCAGTGCCGGAGCCGTGACAGAAACCATGCCTGCTGCATGATGCATGCTCGCTTACATGCTGCTTGCCTGCTTGCATGCATGCTCGCTTGCATGCTTGCTTGCATGCTACATGATGCATGCTTGCTTGCATGCTTGATTGCATGTTGCTTGCTTGCGTGCATGCTGCATGCTCGTTTGCATGTTTCTTATTGTTAGAGGGAAATAAAACCACATGTTCACAATCACCTGTGTTTTTGAGTGACATGATAATATATGCAGCGCCATGCCTGGCCTTGATATTTGCCATAATGCTTTTGCATCTTTACTATTTATGTATTGTATCAGTTGGATTTGATAAAATAATGAAATTCTTAATGAACTTCGTAATACAAATTTGTTTTAAAAATATAATTAGGCTAAATAAACATAAAATAATTTGAATTTAGAACTTATAACTTTTATTGAAAACAGTTTTAACATCTAAGTCCCTGAGATACCACATTTGGTATCGACACAATTGTTTTTTAATTGTGTCTGTAATTACGGTAATTGACTGGTTAAGTCTTTTGTATATGATAAATGATTTTATTTCTGTAAGTAGGTTTGTACAAACACTTTTACAAGTCAATAATATTTTTCTGAGCTAGATGAGGTCGGCGTTTCCTATCTGACTACTCTGAGAAGAAAGGCCGAAACAAACTCAGAGGTCAGTCTCTTTTAAAGTCCAGACATAATATTGGTAACATTATGTGAAGACTGAAATGGTCTTTAGAGGAAAGAACCAAACAGATTGAGTGGACCTGTCCAGTCAGTGCACGCATTTGTCACTAATCGTGTGGCTCAACTCAGAACTTGAGAAGCTCGTTATTGATAGTAATATTTATGACAAACGGATTTAGGGCAAATAGTATTTAGGGATTTCAATTTTATGGTATGTGACATTTAGTTCAGGCAAGTTATCATTCGGACAAATGATGATTAGGACAAACAAGAATATGGCTCTTTAGAATAAGGATAAAAAAGTTAGGTCACACAATAGAGAACCCTCTTGTACAAGTCAGGATTATGTTAGTTTTTCTTTCTGTATTAATGTTTCTCTAACAAAACCTATTTCAACCTATTTTTTAATTATGTGGCTGTATCTTCCCTCCAATATTTTGGTAATTTATTAAAAGATTTGGCGCCATACAGAACACACTTTTACGTAGTAACGCTGTTCAAGGTCTCGGGATGCAAAGTTAGCTTTGTTTCGAATTACTTTATCTGATAACTAGCTAACCCAGCGAACTTCGTACCGCCTCAGAATCAATAAATGTTGTGTTAACTTATCAGATCCCACCAACACAAAGCAAAGAGCACCAAGTACCATATACCCATGTTAGACCAAGTTATGACAAAGTGGTACTTTGAGGGCATAAAGCGTTTTCTAGCTATCACACACCCATGTTAGGTGAGCTCTTACCAAGTTATGCCAACCTGGTACTTCGAAGACATAAAGCGTTTTCTAGCTATCACACACCGATGTTAGGTGAGCTCCTACCAAGTTATGACAACCTGGTACTTCGAAGACATATTAATAAGGAACTTTTTTGGATGACTTTTTACACCTTGGGTCCGAAAACCCAAAAATCTTACGGACCCCTATTTTTTCTTAAATAAAATATAGCCTATGTTACTCGCAGATAACGTAGCTTTTTAATGGTGAAATAATTTTAAAATCGGTCCAGTAGTTTTTGAGTTTATCCATTACAAACCAAGAAACAAAAATAAAATGTTTTCTCTTTATAATATTATATAAGCATAGATAGGGAAAATAGATTTGGTTCATTTTGACAAACATCATCATTTCAGCCAAAAGACTTCCACTGCTGGACATAAGGCTTCCTTAAGCACCGCCACTTCGACCTGTTCTCGCTCCGTCTTCCAGTACGCTGTTGCCACTTCCAGAACTTTCCGACCCTGACAAACATAATGGTTTCAAAATGTATAATGATAGATGAAAGGGTCAACTTGTCAGTGTCATGGACATAGAACCACATCTTTTTTTTGCATATGTCTAGAGGAAAAGCTGCCTTAGAATAGTTTAAAACATCTTGACTGCTATCATCAGATGCTATAAATAGATAATTTAAAACAAAAAAAAACAGATCCAATGTTCAAAAAAACCAAATCCAAATGTTTATTATTATTAATAACTCTGACTTCTGAAAATTAAAACAAAGTACCTGGATGCCCGAGCTTTGCTCGGTACATTTATTTTTTTTTTTTTTGTAAATTGAGTTGTTTAGAAATTATATTAATATACAAATTACATTTAAGTTACTTCTTATTTTCATTAGGCTATAAAACATCACGCTACGAATAAAAGGTGCGGGGCAACAACAAAAAATGTTCGAAAACTGGCAGGCAATTCAATGAGACGGGAAGGGTCAGGCGAGCAAAAATTTGACGCGGGCGAAGTCGCGGGCAGAAGCTAGTCATAATATAAATTCATAATTAAGTATTTTGTGAAGTTTTAATTGTAAATCTACTACTAGATCGGTGAATTATGTCAGATTGTTATATCCGACATCTGATATAGTCGCATTACAGGAAAACTGGTTGCTACCGCACGACATTTCTTTTCTGAGCAGCGTAGACCCTTTTTTTTCAGGATGGGAAATCATCAAATGACTTCTCCCGCTCTGGGCGGAGCGGGAGGGCGTGTCAGACTTTTACTGACTAAAACCCACCCGTGTTCAATCAGTTGCCCATGTGCCAGGGTCACGGTATCTCTTTCGAACAATCACGCGACCCCGGCTGGCATCGGTCCTAGTAGACCCCTACAAGCGTAGACCCTTATTTCGACTTCGTGGGTAAATCGGCAGTAGATACCTTGGCGGGCATCCTACGAGTGACTTATCGGTGGAGTAGCTGTGCTGTGGCGAAACGGCGCCTACGAAAGCGTGTCTTCGGATAGTGCAAAAGTGTGCGTCTCATGGCTATTAAAAACTTAAAAATAATAACCTACTTCCTTAAAAAAACACTACAAAGTAAAAAATAACTTTAATTTCGGAAGTCAGTGTCTTAGGATCTGTATTTAAGGTTTTTTGGCACCGACTTCCGAGAGTAAAGTTATTTTTCGAATTAAGATTAAAATTTATCACAATATCCCAATAAACATGAAGGTATGTACTTTAGCTAATCTGAAAAGTGGGTGATCTATTGTATTTTTAGTCTTAAAATTATGTCTTTCACTTAAATCACTACATACGAGTAACTACATAACATTTTTATGAAGGAATTGGCAAGGTACCATGATACCAATCGATATTTTTTTTTTTAATATTTCTGGCAGCATAAGCATAGCCGCCACGCAAGAGATGTTATATGAAGGCCTTTTTGTTATTTCTCGTTTAGCGTGAGAGCGTTCTAGCACATTGGACTCTCTTCTCGGGTCTGCACGGTTCAAAATCGAACTGATAGAAAAACTCGTTCACGGCGCACTGCCGATCGCCTTCTCTTATTAGTCCTTCTCTAACTCATAGGGACACGTCTGGTCATTTCTAGAAGAAGAAGAGTTTGGTTTTCTATGGAAGCGTGGTTTTTAGTTGTTTTAAATCTTTTGTAAAGCTAACTGTCAGTCTGTTTGATACGATACGCACTCAAACGGTTGAACTGAATTGGATGAAATTTGGGCCTATGTCCTGGATATATACTGTTTAACCCGGTCATGTGTGTAGCCACGGTGGGGCAGGGTGGGCGCTTGCCCCACCCTGGCTATGACCTGTACGGTACCTAAGCAAACCTAAAAAATAATAGTTAAAAAAAAACTAAAAAACACGCTTCCATAGAAAATCAAACTAAAAAGTAGAAAATTATGGAAAAAAACGTGGTGTGCTTTTTAAGGATTTTTTTAATTGATATCAGCCCCACTAGCCAAGTTACAACCGTTTCGTGTCGAATTCCGTTCTCCAATCGGTAACGCCTCGGTGTCAGCAATTGTAGAAAACGATAAGTTTGTAGCCATGTTGACGGGCCTGAGTCGGTCGCTCGTTCTACAATGTCTTTAGAGAAACGATAAATTATAACAAAGGATTTACCGTTGAACATTGTAGAAACGATAAAAAATCATTCTATCAATTTGAAGTATGTGAATTTGGCTACAAATTTTCTATTCGTTTGTTCTAACCACGTGACTTAACGTTGAGCGACTAGCGTTAACGATTGCAGATTGTCAACTTGGCTAGGGGTGCAGGCATCCCAAGCTTAGCACGCAGTGGTTGGTACTTGTGGGAAGAAAAAAATATGGCATTGAATGTCCCGAAAGACGTGGAAGTGCGAGAACTGATAAAGGATTCAGAAATGTTGCGCCTGTTGTGTTGTTGCCCAACCGTGTACGACCCGTACTCGTCAAGCCTCGTTTTGACACGCTGAAGGACCGCTCTGGTCGTTCAGCATGTCAAGACGAGGCTTCGATCCACCATGAGTGAAAATCGTCTGAGCCGTCTCTGTATACTGCGTGTCCACAGGATGAGGATCGCCGAAGCGAAAAATAAATTGGAAGCCGAAGTGTTAAGGAGGTTCTGCCAGAACCCACGCCGCTTCTTTTAAAGTAATATTATGAAGTTAGTTAATACCTAAATAAATAAACAACCTATAATACCTATGTGTAATTGTATACTTACTGTACCTGAAAGTACTATCTATAGATAGATAGAAACATCTAAATTGACTGATTAACAAATTGGCATACACCCAGGGCGCAAACGGCTGAAGTTAGAGACACATTTTTGGATGGAAGATGTCGTGGTGTAGGTAGGTGAGCAATAAGAAAGTGTTTTGGATAATTCGAATTATACATACATAATTGCTGGTGCTATGCTATAGGATGTAACCTTTTTGTGTTAAAAAAATTGCCGCGGTAAGATCGCGGGTCGTATAGTTTGCTAGTTACATATTATTTTAGACTGCTGCCCCACCCTTTGTTTTTTTTTTTTTTTTGAGGCCATGGCTGGCTACGCCCATGAACCCGGTACAATGCTCCCTTGAGATATCTTGCCATCACGCGGTTGAAGCAGTGGACAATCGAAAGTTATTAATAGAAATATATCTCATACAGTAGACAAAACACTTGCAACTTACAATGTTTACTTTAAATGATAAATCGGTATTCCCGTTGCGATGTTTTTGCAATACGTGAACGGAAGAAGACAAAAAATATGGCGTCATACAGTAAAGGGTCACCGAGTTATCTTTGTGATGAAAAGAATTTCCACTTTCTCTTATTTACCGTCTCTTATCAACATTCCAAAAGTACCTATTTATTTGCGGCACACCAGCATTCGGCTTCAGAATCAAAAGAGCGACTCCAGAAGTGGGTCTACCCTTGTTGAAACAACTTTGTTTTTTGGAGGAATAAAATGGGTAAGACTCAGTGTGTGCTGGTGTTGGCGGTGCTGTACGTGGGGCTGGCGCACTCCTGGGGTGAGTATGAGGATCGTAGTTTATTTTACTCTTAGGACTTAACACCGGAGGATACTCTTTCTAAAATTTTTAAAACCATGTAACTACGTACAATAATTTCCCACAATTTCTTAACTGTATGATGTACCTAGGTAGGTAGGTATCTTGGTTTAAATACTTTATTTTCAAAAAGACAAAGAGTCACTTACATGAGAATACAAAATAACATAGTGTAATTAACTTATTCTAGGTAACGGACATCAATATAAATTCTAATTTCACTTACATTTTTGTTCTGCTTAATTTTGATGGATTCAACAGTTTTATTTACAACTCAATAATAAAATTTGCAAGTTTTGATTTAAAAGGGCTGAAAGAGCTTACATTTGTTTATGGGATGATAAATCGTTATAAAATTGTGCTCCTTCATAGGTAATATTTTTTTTTTGCATAGTATGTACGTGTCTTTGGTAGGACAAATAAGCTGGGTCGACGAAGACTGCGTGTACTTATTTGCGTATCTCCTACACAAGATAATCGTAACTAATAATATTATAATTTTCTATACGGTTAAATAAGTTTGTCTGTTAGTTTGTATATAAGGGGTAGTCTCCGGAACTACCAGTCCAATTTGAAAAAATCTTGCACTTGATATCCTAATTCTTGTGGAATATTATAAACAATTTGATATCTCGCTACGACCCTCAGGATAAGTACAAAAAGGAAAAAAGTCAGAAAGAACGCAAAGTGAAAAACGAATTTCCAGCGCGGGTGGGCGATAAGATGCATCGGGGTGGGAGGGGTTAGCAAGAAATTTCACGCGGACGAAATCGCGGGTAGAAGCTAGTAAAATAATAACTTTTGCATAGATTAACAAATCATTGCATCACATGTTCAATATTTATACTATTTATTTATTGACTAACGCTACGCTGCTTCTGGTAAGAATTTTATTTTCTCAACTCATTACTTGAGGCTCAACTATACGTAAATCACTTTTACTACAAGAAAACTGAATGTTGTTAAACTATGCGTAACTGTGTATTTACGTAATGTTCAGTGTCTGAGAACAATGCTTTAGTAAACAATAATATGAATTTTCTACATAACTATTTGATTTTCGCCTTATCGTCATCTGTTTATAGTCAAAAAATTATAACACAACTCTTGAGTTATTTGGCTATCAGTTTGGTAAAGTAAAACGTTACTTTTTTGTTTCAGACATCGCCGTAAGTGAAGGAAGTCAACTCATATTTTATACCAACGGGACAAAAACAAACACCGTGAATTTACCTTCCCGCCACCTCACTGAGTTAGCTTACGATGAAAATCACAACATGATGCTGTACATTGACAAGCAGAGCGACAACGACGCTATATGTGGTTATAACTTACATTCTAAGGAAAACAGTTGTTTCCTCAAAAGGAACATGGGTAACATTCACAGTATTGCCTTCGACCCTTCAACAGATACACTATTCTTTACTGATACTAATGAAAGGAGCATAAATTGGATTTCTTTAAAATCTGGGTCTAATAACAATGTAAACATATTAATCAAAATGGATGACGGAGCTCCCAGTGATATTGCCGTGGATAGCTGTAGAAGGTACGTTACGGATTACGTTTTAAAAGTGAAAATCTGTTGCATTTCGTGATATTCTATAATATCATTCAACTTACAGGTACATTTACTGGACCAACAAAATGATTGTCAATAAGTACACGGAGCGAGCTAGATTTGATGGTTCCGACAGAGAAGTGGTTAACGATTTATTGCCAGTATTTAGCATGACCGTGGACCCACAATCAGCAAAATTATTTTATTTTGATGGTTGTGATAAATGTACTTATGAATTTTTAAATATAGCAGATTTGAATGGACGAAATGAAAAAGAACATTTTGTACATAGACATTTTTCTGCACCAAAACAGTTGACTGTTTCAAATGAATACTTATACTGGATGAACAGTAGCGAGAGCTACACAACCGTTTGGCATTTACCAAAGAACGCAATGAAAGATGAAGAACCAAAAAAGATTATTCAGTTCCATAATAAAAGTCCACGCGGCATAGTCGCCAACTACAAACTTAATGATCAAATTCAGGGACTTCAGGACTGCGAAGCGGTGTCGAGTCTGATGACAGAATATGAACTGTTTTGTGTTCACGGTATAAAAGATAATCGCTCATCTGTCTGCAAATGCACACCTGGTTACATCGGAGAGAGATGCGAAGTTTCAGTCTGTGAGAACTATTGTTTGCAAGGTGACTGCAGTTACAATAATGATGAGGCACTTCCTGAATGCAGGTAAAATATGTTCGATTCCTTCTGATGTTTAAGTACAAGCATAATCAGTCTATGACGTGCCCACTGCTAGACCAGGCCTCCTGTTTTTGAGAGGGAGACGACCATAATCCATCACGCTGTGTCATTGTGTGTGGGTTGTTGTGATGTGTTTTCAAAATTTTGGTTAGACGATGTTCTCCTCCACCGTTTAGAGTGCAATTACATGAAGTGTTTGCTAGATTTTAAACCTATGATACGTAAGTCGGGGCAATTACTACCGGGCCACCGCGCTTCCTAATTTGTCGTTTTTCCTTTTTCTCTGTTGTCTTGTTAATCTCTGCTTAAATCACCATGTTTACCCTAATTACTATTTCAGATGTAACGCCGGTTATTCCGGGAAACGATGTGAAGTGTACGCGTGTCATGGCTATTGTCTGAATAGCGGTGTCTGTTCCCTGAACGTAGATAATATGCCAATCTGTGAATGTGTCGGTAACCACGAGGGAAGTAGATGTGAAGCTGTTAAATATGACGCTATTAACAATATACCTACGTATGACGCAGCGAATGGAACCGTAACTCTAGCTGATTTATTGTCGCGTTAGCGAAAACCTATTTCAAAAATGTTCGTAACTGTTCAAATTTAAGCTAATATCCAATTGTTACTTATTATTTATTAGTAAGCTGTTTTTAAAAATATGTTTCAAAAAGCTTTGGGCTATCATTTATCAATATGTGTATCTACTGGCTGTGTTAATAACTGATTTAATTCAGTTTATATTTTAATCAAACTCATTATTACACAATGATGCTAAAATTATGTTTTATTGTCTCATTATTATAAGTTGCATACAGATCAGATAGACCGAGACGTGGACACTCACGGTACGGCTGGTCCACAAATTTAAAGTCGCTCAGCGAGCTATGCTAGGAGTATCTCTGAGGGACGGAATCCGGAATGAGGTGATCCGGCACAGAACCAATTAGCAAGCTGAAGTGGCAATGGGTCGGCCACATTAGCCGTCGAACCGATGACCGTTGGGGGTAGACGTGTTCTTGAGTGGAGACTGCGAATCGGCAAACGTAAGGTGGGGCGCCCTCAGGCTAAGTGGAGCGACGATCTTCGCACGGTGGCTGGTAGCAACTGGACGAGAGTTGCCGAAAATCGAGCTGAATGGCGTGCAATTGGGGAGGCCTATGTCCAGCAGTGGACTGCTATAGGCTGATGATGATGAGATCAGTTAGTGCGATGACTCTTTAGCACACATAATAAACTTTATAAATTGTGGTAATTCTGTAGAATTCGCTAAGTCTATTATTGACATTATAAGACCTACTGTAGCTTTTCTAATTAGTAATTGTTTCGACTGTGGGAAGTGTCCTGACCTTATGAAGAATAGTATTCCTTGGTTTAAATCAAGTTGTACATCAGATTCCTCTTATTTTAGATCTAATACAGCAAGATACAAGATATTTATTTTGCTAAAACATGAGTATACATAAATGCAAAGACCATAAATAAAAGTTCGAATGAGTCATTGATGTGTTTTTCCTTAATGACGTACAAAATATAACTGATTAAGAAAATTTAAATCATCACAACGCTATTTAGTCAAAAATGCATTCATCATCATCCCACTGCTGGGACACAGACCTCCTCTCGGTGACAGGGAGTGGGCCATAATCCACCACGCGGGCCCAGTGCGGGTTGGTAGATGTCACATGTCTTCGAATTTTTGGTTCTAAGACATGCCGGTTTCTTCACGATGTTTTCCTTCACCGTCTTGAGAGCAGTACTTAACAGCAATAATTATCGTACAAAAGTTCTGAACTGCATCATTGATTGTTTGGCATTCAACGCATACAGACGTGCTCATAAATGCACAATATCAGTAAAATAAATTAACGCTTACGTAAACAGTGACCCAGTTTAGTGTGTTATAGCGTGTTTTTCAATAAATATTACAGTAATAAGTTACAATAATGAACTGACGATAATACAATCCTATAAATTGGTATATGGACGGCAGCCCCTTTGCTCGCAGCGCCATGATACGACGTAGTCCGCCACCAACTCCGACCCCGGTACCAACACCGGCAAGGACACCACCCCAACAACCAAGACAAGACCAAGATGACGCAGTTGAAGTTATATCCACTCCGGAGATTCAGAACTGGATGACGTCTATTGAGCAGTGCCTGAATGAGGTAGTTGCTATAGCTTCTGAGGGAAAGCTAAACGCTGATCAGAAGCTGAAAATAAGCAATCTTTGCCGGAAAGTTGGACATGGAGCTTCACAAAAGGCTGTGCAATACCAGTCACTAAAACAAAAAGCAATCCAAACACATACCACCCTTAAAACCATGACCGAAGCTCGAGATCTATCAGATTGTCTAACAGAGATGAACCGGACGATTCAAGAGTCCTGTACGAAGCGGGAAGCAACTTCATCGTCATTTGCAGATATGGTCAAGAAGGGGTCCAACACCTTTGTTCGTCCGAATACTTTTAGCTCCGTGGCCATTTACCCAAGTGACAACTCAAAGACCAGTGACGAAACCAAGAACATGGTCCAACAAATCATATGCCCTGGAGAAATGAAGCTGAAAGTACGAGGCGTACGCAAAATTGGAAAAGGAGGCCTTATAATAAGCACGGAGACTAAAGATGACCTAGATAGGCTCAAACAAACAGTCCAACTTGCTTCGTCAGGGCTTACCGTCGACGAACCTAAAAAGCGCAAACCTCGCATAATAGTTCTAGGCGTACCGTCATCGATGGCTGAAAATGAGGTTTATAAATGTATTTATGAACAAAACTTGGTCGACAAACTGCCCACTTTATCCTTAGATACATTTTTGGCCTCAATAAAACTAAGCCATAAATCAGGCAGGAAAGATGCTGAGAACTGTAATTATATTCTAGAAGTTCCAGCCGTCGTACGCAAGGCCCTCATTACACAAGATCGAGTATTCATAAATTGGACGTCCTGCCCGGTACGAGACTTCACATTGGTAACGAGATGTTACAAGTGTCAGCAATATGGTCATGCAGCCAAAACCTGTAAAATTGCTGTTCCTACATGTGGACATTGCGGTGAAGAAGGACACGCAATACAAGACTGCGCAAAAAAATCCGAATCGCCTAAATGTGCTACGTGTTTGCGCTTTAAAAAACAAGCCAACCACAAGACGGGAGACGTAGATTGTCCGGCCAAAAAAGCTGCCGAAAACAGGTACATAAACTCAATTGATTATGTAGGCGCCTAAGAGCGCCACATCTTGTTTATATTATTGACCTAAGTTTTATTGTTATTTTCTTTAGTTTTAGGATGGATCCTAACTTATTTACCGATATAGACAACTCATTTTTAACTGTGTCAAAAACATGTGACGTTGAGGATTGCAGACAATATCTTTCCGATCATGAAAAGTCACTAACTATACTAACCCAAAACATTCGTAGTATTTTTAAGAACATAGATAGCTTTAATATTTTCCTGCATAGACTTAATTTTGATTGTGATGTAATTGTACTAACTGAGTGTTGGCTAGCTGGCCGCTTAGATAATCTCCCAGTAATACCTGGGTATAACTTATTGTATACCACAACAAACAGCAATCAAAATGGTGGTGTGGTCGTTTTTTCTAAAGAATGTTTAAAGGCAACAATCGAGGAACCTACTCTACAAGACTGTATGAGTAACTGTTTAGTCATTAAAATTGGTGTGACTACAGCAATAATCGCTATGTATAGGTCACCTTCCACGAGAAATCTGGATTTCTTTCACAATTCCTTAAACCAGATATTTCTATCGTTAAGCTCGTTTAAGAATGTTATTCTAACAGGGGATTTAAATATAAATATTGCTTCCGAAAACTGTGATCCAGGGACCCAAAATTACCTTAATATGTGCTCATACCATGGCTTTCTCCCCGCTCACACATTGCCTACTCATCAAAGCGGTTCCTGTCTCGATCATATGATGATCAAAACCAGCTTATCATATATTACGCTTGTTACTAACGCAACAATTACTGACCATCACGCTGTCCTACTTTCCGTAAATTTAACGCTGCCTAAGCTAAATCGTCCCTTGACTAAAAGCAAATTAAACACAAATAAACTTGAATATGACTTAAGCAACCTCGATTTATGTTTTGTTTACAATACTGCTGACGCTAATTTGGCTTTATCGTACTTAATAAAACATGTCCAACAAGCAATATTACATAACACCACTGTTTCTATAGTGGATAAAAAACGTTATAATATTAAACCTTGGATTACTCCTGGACTAATTCGATGTATAAGACACAGAGATAAACTCCATCAGAGAACAAAAAGATACCCTGATAATATAATCATTCATACCACCTATAAAAGATACAGGAACTTCTGCAACAATCTGCTAAAGAATTTAAAAAATAATTACGATAAAAACGAATTAAGCGGAGCAGGTAACAATAGCAAGCAACTTTGGAAACATATTAAAAACGTCACCAATATGTCTAAACCGCGTGAGTCAAATTCAAGTTTACTGCTTACTAATCCTTCGCCACTCATGTCAGCTAACAATGTTAATAACTTTTTTGTCAATGTTGGGAAAACTCTTGCCGAACAGATTCCGAAACATTGTTGCGATCAACCTCTCCAAAAATCAAGCAAAATGTGTCACTTGAAATCTTTTGCTATGCTCGACACCGACGAAGACGAAATAACCCGAATTATTTCTGGTCTAAAAAATGATTGTGCTGTTGGATGGGATAATATAAGCAATAAGATCCTTAAACTCTATAAGCATATTTTGGCACCTCCCTTAACGCACATATTTCGAATCTGTCTTTCCAATGGAATTTTCCCTAGATGCCTAAAGAAGGCAGTTGTAATCCCTGTGTTTAAATCTGGAAATAAGGACTTAGTTAATAATTATAGGCCAATATCGTTACTCCCCTCAATATCAAAAATATTAGAGAAAATTATAAACAATAGACTTGTGAAATATCTCGAACATAATAATTTCTTATCCCCTGCGCAATTTGGTTTTAGAGCTAAATTGTCCACAGCCGATGCGGTACATAGTTTGACCGATTACATTTCAAAAGAACTTGACAAAGGGAACCAGACCCTGGGTGTCTTCCTTGATTTAGCCAAGGCCTTTGACACAGTGTCTGTTTCTGTTCTTCTGGATAAATTACAGACTATAGGAATAAGGGGAACGCCACTAAAACTATTCGCTGACTATTTACATGACCGATACCAATGCGTTAGAATAGATACAACCTTGAGCGATGAGCAGAAATGTACGGGTTTTGGTGTTCCTCAGGGAAGTATTCTGGCCTCAACGCTCTTCCTGATTTATATTAACGACCTGTGTAATCTTAATATTAAAGCCGGCAAAATTATATCATATGCCGACGACACGGCGTTAATATTTAGCGCTAAAACCAGTACCGAACTCTTCGAAATCGCACAACTAGGTTTTAGTACTGTGACAAATTGGCTTCAAACAAATTTACTAACATTAAATGCTGACAAAACTAAATTTATTCACTTCTCCATGCGCAAGCCCCAACTTACCTTTACTGACCCTCACCTATATGCTCATCAATGTGGTAACCGCTCAGTCAACATGTGTAATTGTCCTGTTATCCTCAAAACAAGCAACATAAAATACCTCGGCGTAATAATAGACGACACTCTGTCCTTCAGAAAACATATTGAAAGTCTCGTTAAAAGAGTGCGCAAATTAATATATGTTTTTAAAAAATTACGTACATTCGCCGATTCCAAATTAATCACACAAGTTTATTTGGCCCTCTGTCAATCAATAATTCAATACTGCATCACATCATGGGGTGGCGCTCCAAAAACGAATCTAATTCCTCTTGAAAGAGCACAGAGAGCAATTTTAAAGGTAGCAAACTTCCATCCCTTTTTCTTTCCCACAGATCTGTTATATAAATCCTGCAACGTGCTGACTGTGCGCCAACTTTTCATAATGCACTTAGTATTAAAACAGCACACCATGCTTACCTACACTGCTGACAATACTAACAAGAGGCGGAATGATATAGTATGCACATCTAATGCATCCTCAAAACATGTTTTTGTAGAAAGATTTTTTACATTCTTAGGTCCATTTCTGTACAATAGGTTAAATAGAAAACTAAGTATCTTTAAATTAAGTTACTTTAGCTGTAAACAAATTATACTTAAATATTTAGTAACCATCGATTATGCACAGACAGAAGATCTACTTGTTGTTTGCAAATAGAACGACTAACATAGTGCTATTTCACTTTTACTTTCCTAATTTTAATTTAGTTTTTACTTTATACTCCTTGTTAATTTATTAAACTAAGTATTTATGCACTTACTAGCCTGAAACACAGGTTCAACCTAGTTCAGGCAAATGAGCAACTGTGCTCTATTTTAATTATTAAGGTAACTTTGTAAATGTGCCCCTTTTTATAAATAAACGATATTATATTATTATAATGTCAAAATTGGTATGTTACTTAAATAATCATAATCATAGTCAAATATCAATTTATTGTTAGGTATTGCAAAAAATATGAATAATTCAAATATGTCATACAAGTCAAAGTTTGTTACTTCAATCTATACTAATATTATAAAGCTGAAGAGTTTGTTTGTTTGATTGAACGCGCTAATCTCAGGAACTACAGGTCCGAATTGAGAAAATCTTTTTGTGTTGGGTAGCCTATTTATAGAGGAAGGCTATAGGCTATATACTAATATTATAAAACTGAAGAGTTTGTTTGTTTGATTGAACGCGCTAATCTCAGGAACGAATTGAAAAAGTCTTTTTGTGTTTGGTAGCCTATTTATAGAAAAAGGCTATAGGCTATATAACATCACGCTATAACTAAGAGGAGCGGAGCAGTAATGAACAATGTTGCAAAAAAGGGGAAAATCGCACGGGTAGGCGATTCGATGCGACGGGAAGGGTCGGGGGAACAAGAAATTTAACGCGGAAGAAGTCGCGGGCAGAAGCTAGTAATATTATAAAGCTGAGGGGTTTGTTTGTTTGAATGAACGCGCTAATCTCAGGAACTACTGGTCCGAATTGAAAAAATCTTCTTGTGTTGCGTAGCCTATTTATCGAGAAAGGCTATAGGCTATATAATATCACGCTACAACTAAGAGGAGCAAAAACGTTGCAAAAACGGGGAAAACCGCATGGATAGGTGATTCAACGCGACGGGAAGGGTCGGGGAGCAAGAAATTTAACGCGGGCGAAGTCGCAGGCAGAACTAATAGCGATGAGAATAGTCCATGTCTCTTATACGGTACTACCTTCCCAAGTAGCACAAAAGTGCTGTATGACAGCATTTTAACAGTGCACAGTGAATGCATTAGTTGCTGAATAATAGCGTAGACAGCGCATCCTCAGAGGATATAACTCTAATTTGGGCACAAATTATTCAGCACATAGCTGTATAAGAAATCCAATTGATAAAATAAAATAAATAAATAAAATAAATATTATAGTAGCATTTATGTGTGTTACAGTCACCTAAAGAGCTGAATAATGAGGCACGTGTTACTTATTATACAGCAAGGAAGACGAATGTGTACATTGTGTGTACTTTTATACAGTTGAAATTGAGCGAAATTGTGGAATGCAATAACTTAAATTATTTATTTTTCTTTGATATGAACTGTCAAATTGTAAAACATGAAGTGTATCGTTGTGTGCAAGATCTCAGGTGCCATTTGTGAGAATATACATACATAAAATTTAAGGTAAGTAAAACATCGATTTCCTCCTATTATAATTGAAATCTTATTGGGAAGGTAACTTTACTGTCAAATACCATACATATTTAGTTCAAAATTTTCACGCGCCCTCGGAATACCACTAAATACTAAAAGAAAAGCAACAAAATTAGAATGAAAATAAAATTAATATGTTCGTTTTTGTACAAAGTAACCAAAAAAAAAACTGTTTTCGTGTAATTATTTTTTAATCCATATTTACAATTGATATCCTCTAAAATAAACAAAAATTAAAAGATAAAATTTTATAATAATACAAAGTAACGCAGTGAATATGGCGGATGGCAAGTGAACAGTTTTAATCTCAATTTAATGCTAAGGTCTGTACGGGTGTTCACATGTGGCCTGTAATTCAGCCAAGAGTAAAATAGTTTAGCACTTGTGAAATACAAATCAGACATGGATCGATTAGGAGAGTAAGTAGTATTGGTTCACATTTGCGTCAGTTACCTAGATAAGTACCTTTATGGATCCAAGCATTTAGGGTTCCGCCGTGGTTCTTTTAAAGCCATTTTGTTCCCTTTTTTAGTTGTTATTCGACGATAAGTACTTAATTAAAATTGTAATTTAAGTAGCTGAGATTGTAATTTAATTATATGTATAATACATAAGTTATTGATTTATTCAATATGCGACAAAATACCTATAAATTAGTCGGTACCTATCTAAAGATAATGTATTTTTCTGGCCTAATAATTTAATTACTTCCACATGAAATAGCATTATGTTATGTTAAGTTTAGGTATTTAATATGTTATTGTATCTTTTGTTTTTTTTCCTCAAAAACTGTATAGATAATGTTGTCATTAAGAAACTGATACTTCTATTATAATAAGTATATTTTTCTTGTTTTTACAGAACGAGACTTTCAAAATAGTTCAGACTATAGAGAGAGGTGTTGTCGATCTAACATTCGTTCCTGCACAGTGGAAAACTAAGGAAATTCTATGGTGGCCACCGAGAAGTACTTTTGTACTTCTTGAAATTATAAAAAGATGAAATTCAAGGCCTGGACCAGGGTGGTACACCCTAAATTGTACTTTAAAAAGGGAACATTAAATAAACATAAAGAAAATTACGTTGTGATGCTAGCTGTACCGGTATTTCCTAACTGACCAAAACCTCTGACAAAAATTGTCGAAATCTGGAATCTTTAAAAGTCTCGAAAGGTATTAATTTATTACTTTAAAAAAATCTTGGATTTCTCTTCATAAATTTTCTTCATTTTTAGGTAAGTACCAGAAACATATAAAACAACAATATTAATTTTGTCGCAACCATATTAGTCCCGAAAATGGGTAGGTTATAAGAAGATTTTTGTAGCAGGGCATTTTTGTACCTACTCAGCCTAATGTCATCAAACACACTGACCTCTATTTATAAAGGCTTTTTTGTATTGTTTTGTTCATATGTGCAATTATTATTTATTGTTACTTTAATTTAAATCCGACGTAAATTTGAAATTTTATTTTATTTCAACTATGTGACGTATATTTTTATTTTGTTAATGACATTTTATTCTTTTCTGCTGCAGCATTGTTACTTTTATCTTAATTTTTGTAATATGGGTTATGTCTGAAATAAATTAATTTCATTTTATTTATTTATTTTTTTAATAAATATAACATACGGAACCCGTCGCGTCCAATATTCCATTCGCCGACACTTGGATACATGCTGTTATTCGAGTGTATAGTAAACACCTGACTAATAGGGGAAAAGTGAATCTGTATGCAGCATAAAGCATTAAATTTTTGTTAAATAACTTCACAAAGTAACTGATGATGTTATAGTGGGTGATATGTTCTCTCTTAAAATGCAACGGTTGTATAGTACACGTGTGGGCTATTATTCAGAAAACTTACAGCTAATAGGGTACTGCACTACTAAGCGCTCAATAACAGTGACTTTGTGGCGTGTTTGTGGTGCTTAATAGAATTACTGTACAGAAAAAAGCATTATAGTTGGCCACGTTTTTTTCGAAACAGCTGTTGCAGCACAGGTGAATACTAATTAGTCTTTATAAATGCTTAGATTACCGCTGTGGGCCTTAAGTGACCATTTATAATGCAGTTCTGTGCTACATGGGTTTCTTCTACTAAAATTGTTTGTCCGAAAATCATTATCCATAACAAGTTAGCTATAAACGGCAGTAACCATAAAATTCAAAAAGTCTAAATTTTGTTTTACATAATTATCTTTGCTTCTAAAACTGTTTTGTCATAATATCATCATCATCATCATCAGCCTATAGCAGTCCACTGCTGGACATAGGCCTCCCCAATTGCACGCCATTCAGCTCGATTTTCGGCAACTCTCATCCAGCTGCTACCAGCCACCCTGCGAAGATCGTCGCTCCACCTAGCCTGAGGGCGTCCTACCTTACGTTTGCCGATTCGCGGTCTCCACTCAAGAACACGTTTACCCCAACGGTCATTGGTTCGACGGCTAATATGGCCGGCCCATTGCCACTTCAGCTTGCTAATCCTATGAGCTATGTCGACAACTTTGGTTCTCTCTTTGGTTATCAAATACTATAATCATTAAATCTCCTAATTTTGCATGTTATAAAGTCATATGTCCTAAGCATTGTATTATATAAAGTGTATTATGCCGAATGTTCATTTATAATAAAATCGTTATTAGTGAAAAATTGCTACCAGTTTAGTGACAGAAACGAATCGCTGTAAATCCGACTCCACGTAGTCTTGTCTGCCCTACCCCTAGAGTGTAATTTAAAATCGCGTAGGCGTGGAGGGGCCAAGCGGCCCGCGAGCTGAGGAGCAGGTGGTTGTAACGTTCGCCGCCGCTGCTGAGGCTGGCCGGCCAAGCCGGCCAGCAAGACGAAGCTGTGGTGGTGATCGTTAAACCGTCTGCGACGATAAGCTCGCGTGGGACCGCCTAAGCCCCGCAGTGCCGGAGCCGTGACAGAAACCATGCCTGCTGCATGATGCATGCTCGCTTACATGCTGCTTGCCTGCTTGCATGCATGCTCGCTTGCATGCTTGCTTGCATGCTACATGATGCATGCTTGCTTGCATGCTTGATTGCATGTTGCTTGCTTGCGTGCATGCTGCATGCTCGTTTGCATGTTTCTTATTGTTAGAGGGAAATAAAACCACATGTTCACAATCACCTGTGTTTTTGAGTGACATGATAATACATGCAGCGCCATGCCTGGCCTTGATATTTGCCATAATGCTTTTGCATCTTTACTATTTATGTATTGTATCAGTTGGATTTGATAAAATAATGAAATTCTTAATGAACTTCGTAATACAAATTTGTTTTAAAAATATAATTAGGCTAAATAAACATAAAATAATTTGAATTTAGAACTTATAACTTTTATTGAAAACAGTTTTAACATCTAAGTCCCTGAGATACCACATTTGGTATCGACACAATTGTTTTTTAATTGTGTCTGTAATTACGGTAATTGACTGGTTAAGTCTTTTGTATATGATAAATGATTTTATTTCTGTAAGTAGGTTTGTACAAACACTTTTACAAGTCAATAATATTTTTCTGAGCTAGATGAGGTCGGCGTTTCCTATCTGACTACTCTGAGAAGAAAGGCCGAAACAAACTCAGAGGTCACAGTCTCTTTTAAAATCCAGACATAATATTGGTAACATTATGTGAAGACTATGTAGATAGCTGTCTGAAATGGTCTTTAGAGGAAAGAACCAAACAGATTGAGTGGACCTGTCCAGTCAGTGCACGCATTTGTCACTAATCGTGTGGCTCAACTCAGAACTTGAGAAGCTCGTTATTGATAGTAATATTTATGACAAACGGATTTAGGGCAAATAGTATTTAGGGATTTCAATTTTATGGTATGTGACATTTAGTTCAGGCAAGTTATCATTCGGACAAATGATGATTAGGACAAACAAAAATATGGCTCTTTAGAATAAGGATAAAAAAGTTAGGTCACACAATAGAGAACCCTCTTGTACAAGTCAGGATTATGTTAGTTTATCTTTCTGTATTAATGTTTCTCTAACAAAACCTATTTCAACCTATTTTTTAATTATGTGGCTGTATCTTTCCTCCAATATTTTGGTAATTTATTAAAAGATTTGGCGCCATACAGAACACACTCTTACGTAGTAACGCTGTTCAAGGTCTCGGGATGCAAAGTTAGCTTTGTTTCGAATTACTTTATCTGATAACTAGCTAACCCAGCGAACTTCGTACCGCCTCAGAATCAATAAATGTTGTGTTAACTTATCAGATCCCACCAACACAAAGCAAAGAGCACCAAGTACCATATACCCATGTTAGACCAAGTTATGACAAAGTGGTACTTTGAGGGCATAAAGCGTTTTCTAGCTATCACACACCCATGTTAGGTGAGCTCTTACCAAGTTATGCCAACCTGGTACTTCGAAGACATAAAGCGTTTTCTAGCTATCACACACCGATGTTAGGTGAGCTCCTACCAAGTTATGACAACCTGGTACTTCGAAGACATATTAATAAGGAACTTTTTTGGATGACTTTTTACACCTTGGGTCCGAAAACCCAAATATCTTACGGACCCCTATTTTTTCTAAAATAAAATATAGCCTATGTTACTCGCAGATAACGTAGCTTTTTGATGGTGAAATAATTTTAAAATCGGTCCAGTAGTTTTTGAGTTTATCCATTACAAACCAAGAAACAAAAATACAAATGTTTTCTCTTTATAATATTATATAAGCACTAGCTTCTGCCCGCGACTTCGTCCGCGTCAAATTTTTGCTCCCTGACCCTTCCCGTCGCAACGATTTGCCTGCTAGTTTTCGTCCACTTTTCGTTGCTGCTCGCTCCTTTTGAGTTATAGTGAGTCAACCTTAAAAGATAGACATATGCTCTCGCGAACTTTTTTTTAGAACTTTTTAAAAGAAATAATTCCGTCATACATGATTTTTGCGTTACTTTAACCGTTTACACAGCGCACGCAACGGAAACTCTCAAAAGGAATAAATTTTCCCCGTTTTTGCAACATTTTTCATTACTGCTCTGCTTCTTGTAGTTGTAGCGTGATGTTATATAGCCTATAGCCTCCCTCGATAAATAGGCTACTCAACACAAAAAGAATTTTTCAATTCGGACCAGTAGTTCCTGAGATTAGCGCGTTCAATCAAACAAACAAACAAACAAACTCTTCAGCTTTATAATATTAGTATAGATAGATAGGGAAAATAGATTTGGTTCATTTTGACAAACATCATCATTTCAGCCAAAAGACTTCCACTGCTTAAGGCTTCCTTAAGCACCGCCACTTCGACCTGTTCTCGCTCCGTCTTCCAGTACGCTGTTGCCACTTCCAGAACTTTCCGACCCTGACAAACATAATGGTTTCAAAATGTATATGATAGATGAAAGGGTCAACTTGTCAGTGTCATGGACATAGAACCACATCTTTTTTTTGCATATGTCTAGAGGAAAAGCTGCCTTAGAATAGTTTAAAACATCTTGACTGCTATCATCAGATGCTATAAATAGATAATTTAAAACAAAAACAAACAGATCCAATGTTCAAAAAAACCAAATCCAAATGTTTATTATTATCAATAACTCTGACTTCTGAAAATTAAAACAAAGTACCTGGATGCCCGAGCTTTGCTCGGTACATTTTTTTTTTTTTGTAAATTGAGTTGTTTAGAAATTATATTAATATACAAATTACATTTAAGTTACTTCTTATTTTCATTAGGCTATAAAACATCACGCTACGAATAAAAGGTGCGGGGCAACAACAAAAAATGTTCGAAAACTGGCAGGCAATTCAATGAGACGGGAAGGGTCAGGCGAGCAAAAATTTGACGCGGGCGAAGTCGCGGGCAGAAGCTAGTCATAATATAAATTCATAATTAAGTATTTTGTGAAGTTTTAATTGGAAATCTACTACTAGATCGGTGAATCATGTCAGATTGTTATATCCGACATCTGATATAGTCGCATTACAGGAAAACTGGTTGCTACCGCACGACATTTCTTTTCTGAGCAGCGTAGACCCTTTTTTTTCAGGATGGGAAATCATCAAATGACTTCTCCCGCTCTGGGCGGAGCGGGAGGGCGTGTCAGACTTTTACTGACTAAAACCCACCCGTGTTCAATCAGTTGCCCATGTGCCAGGGTCACGGTATCTCTTTCGAACAATCACGCGACCCCGGCTGGCATCGGTCCTAGTAGACCCCTACAAGCGTAGACCCTTATTTCGACTTCGTGGGTAAATCGGTAGTAGATACCTTGGCGGGCATCCTACGAGTGACTTTACGGTGGAGTAGCTGTGCTGTGGCGAAACGGCGCCTACGAAAGCGTGTCTTCGGATAGTGCAAAAGTGTGCGTCTCATAGCTATTAAAAACTTAAAAATAATAACCTACTTCCTTAAAAAAAAACACTACAAAGTAAAAAATAACTTTAATTTCGGAAGTCAGTGTCTTAGGATCTGTATTTAAGGTTTTTGGCACCGACTTCCGAGAGTAAAGTTATTTTTCGAATTAAGATTAAAATTTATCACAATATCCCAATAAACATGAAGGTATGTACTTTAGCTAATCTGAAAAGTGGGTGATCTATTGTATTTTTAGTCTTAAAATTATGTCTTTCACTTAAATCACTACATACGAGTAACTACATAACATTTTTATGAAGGAATTGGCAAGGTACCATGATACCAATCGATATTTTTTTTTTAATATTTCTGGCAGCATAAGCATAGCCGCCACGCAAGAGATGTTATATGAAGGCCTTTTTGTTATTTCTCGTTTAGCGTGATAGCGTTCTAGCACATTGGACTCTCTTCTCGGGTCTGCACGGTTCAAAATCGAACTGATAGAAAAACTCGTTCACGGCGCACTGCCGATCGCCTTCTCTTATTAGTCCTTCTCTAACTCATAGGGACACGTCTGGTCATTTCTAGAAGAAGAAGAGTTTGGTTTTCTATGGAAGCGTGGTTTTTAGTTGTTTTAAATCTTTTATAAAGCTAACTGTCAGTCTGTTTGATACGATACGCACTCAAACGGTTGAACTGAATTGGATGAAATTTGGGCCTATGTCCTGGATATATACTGTTTAACCCGGTCATGTGTGTAGCCACGGTGGGGCAGGGTGGGCGCTTGCCCCAACCTGGCTATGACCTGTACGGTACCTAAGCAAACCTAAAAAATAATAGTTAAAAAAAAACTAAAAAACACGCTTCCATAGAAAATCAAACTAAAAAGTAGAAAATTATGGAAAAAAACGTGGTGTGCTTTTTAAGGATTTTTTTAATTGATATCAGCCCCACTAGCCAAGTTACAACCGTTTCGTGTCGAATTCCGTTCTCCAATCGGTAACGCCTCGGTGTCAGCAATTGTAGAAAACGATAAGTTTGTAGCCATGTTGACGGGCCTGAGTCGGTCGCTCGTTCTACAATGTCTTTAGAGAAACGATAAATTATAACAAAGGATTTACCGTTGAACATTGTAGAAACGATAAAAAATCATTCTATCAATTTGAAGTATGTGAATTTGGCTACAAATTTTCTATTCGTTTGTTCTAAGCACGTGACTTAACGTTGAGCGACTAGCGTTAACGATTGCAGATTGTCAACTTGGCTAGGGGTGCAGGCATCCCAAGCTTAGCACGCAGTGGTACCACTTGTGGGAAGAAAAAAATATGGCATTGAATGTCCCGAAAGACGTGGAAGTGCGAGAACTGATAAAGGATTCAGAAATGTTGCGCCTGTTGTGTTGTTGCCCAACCGTGTACGACCCGTACTCGTCAAGCCTCGTTTTGACACGCTGAAGGACCGCTCTGGTCGTTCAGCATGTCAAGACGAGGCTTCGATCCACCATGAGTGAAAATCGTCTGAGCCGTCTCTGTATACTGCGTGTCCACAGGATGAGGATCGCCGAAGCGAAAAATAAATTGGAAGCCGAAGTGTTAAGGAGGTTCTGCCAGAACCCACGCCGCTTCTTTTAAAGTAATATTATGAACTTAGTTAATACCTAAATAAATAAACAACCTATGTGTAATTGTATACTTACTGTACCTGAAAGTACTATCTATAGATAGATAGAAACATCTAAATTGACTGATTAACAAATTGGCATACACCCAGGGCGCAAACGGCTGAAGTTAGAGACACATTTTTGGATGGAAGATGTCGTGGTGTAGGTAGGTGAGCAATAAGAAAGTGTTTTGGATAATTCGAATTATACATACATAATTGCTGGTGCTATGCTATAGGATGTAACCTTTTTGTGTTAAAAAAAAACAAAGGGTGGGGCAGCAGTCTAAAATAATAATTTTAGACTGCTGCCCCACCCTTTGTTTTTTTTTTTTTTTTGAGGCCATGGCTGGGTACGCCCATGAACCCGGTACAATGCTCCCTTGAGATATCTTGCCATCACGCGGTTGAAGCAGTGGACAATCGAAAGTTATTAATAGAAATATATCTCATACAGTAGACAAAACACTTGCAACTTACAATGTTTACTTTAAATGATAAATCGGTATTCCCGTTGCGATGTTTTTGCAATACGTGAACGGAAGAAGACAAAAAATATGGCGTCATACAGTAAAGGGTCACCGAGTTATCTTTGTGATGACAAGAATTTCCACTTTCTCTTATTTACCGTCTCTTATCAACATTCCAAAAGTACCTATTTATTTGCGGCACACCAGCATTCGGCTTCAGAATCAAAAGAGCGACTCCAGAAGTGGGTCTACCCTTGTTGAAACAACTTTGTTTTTTGGAGGAATAAAATGGGTAAGACTCAGTGTGTGCTGGTGTTGACGGTGCTGTACGTGGGGCTGGCGCACTCCTGGGGTGAGTATGAGGATCGTAGTTTATTTTACTCTTAGGACTTAACACCGGAGGATACTCTTTCTAAAATTTTTAAAACCATGTAACTACGTACAATAATTTCCCGCAATTTCTTAACTGTATGATGTACCTAGGTAGGTAGGTATTTCGGTTTAAATACTTTATTTTCAAAAAGACAAAGAGTCACTTATGTACATGAGAATACAAAATAACATAGTGTAATTAACTTATTCTAGGTAACGGACATCAATATAAATTCTAATTTCACTTACATTTTTGTTCTGCTTAATTTTGATGGATTCAACAGTTTTATTTACAACTCAATTATAAAATTTGCAAGTTTTGATTTAAAAGGGCTGAAAGAGCTTACATTTTTTTATGGGATGATAAATCGTTATAAAATTGTGCTCCTTCATTACCTATGAAGGAGCACAATTTTATAACGATATTTTTTTTTTGCATAGTTTGTACGTGTCTTTGGTAGGACAAATAAGCTAGGTCGACGAAGACTGCGTGTACTTATTTGCGTATCTACTACACAAGATAATCGTAACTAATAATATTATAATTTTCTATACGGTTAAATAAGTTTGTCTGTTAGTTTGTATGTACGGGGTAGTCTCCTGAACTAACAGTCCTATTTGAAAAAATCTTGCATTTGGTATCCTAAATCTTGTGGAATGTTATAAACTATTTGATATCTCGCTACGACCCTCAGGAGAAGTACAAAAAGAAAAAAGTCAGAAAAAACGCAAAGTGAAAAACGAATTTCCAGCGCGGGTGGGCGATAAGATTCATCGGGGTGGGAGGGGTTAGCAAGAAATTTCACGGGGACGAAATCGCGGGTAGAAGCTAGTAAAATAATAACTTTTGCATAGATTAACAAATCATTGCATCACATGTTCAATATTTATACTATTTATTTATTGACTAACGCTACGCTGCTTCTGGTCAGAATTTTAATTACTCAACTCATTACTTGAGGCTCAACTATATGTAAATAACTTACTTTTACTACAAGAAAACTGAATGTTGTTAAGCTATGCGTAACTGTGTATTTACGTAATGTTCAGTGTCTGAGAACAATGCTTTTGTAAACAATCATATGAAATTTCTACATAACGATTTGATTTTCGCCTTATCGTCATCTGTTTATGGTCAAAAGTTATAACACAACTCTTGAGTTATTTGGCTATCAGTTTGGTAAAGTAAAACGTTACTTTCTGTTTCAGACATCGCCGTAAGTGAAGGAAGTCAACTCATATTTTATACCAACGGGACAAAAAAAAAAGCCCTGAATTTACCTTCCCGCCACCTCACTGAGTTAGCTTACGATGAAAATCACAACATGATGCTGTACATTGACAAGCAGAGCGACAACGACGCTATATGTGGTTATAACTTACATTCTAAGGAAAACAGTTGTTTCCTCAAAAGGAACAGGGGTAAAATTCACAGTATTGCCTTCGACCCTTCAACAGATACACTATTCTTTACTGATATTAAAGAAAGGAGCATAAATTGGATTTCTTTAAAATCTGTGTCTAATAACAATGGAAACCTATTAATTAAAATGGATGACCGAATTCCCGGTGATATTGCCGTGGATAGCTGTAGAAGGTACGATACCGATACCGATGACGTTTTAAAAGTGAAAATCATGCATTTCGTGATATTCAATAATATTGTTCAACTTACAGGTACATTTACTGGACTAACATAATTATTGGCGATGATCACATGGAGAGAGCTCGATTTGATGGTTCCGACAGAAAAGTGGTATACGATTTTTTGCCAGTATTTAGCATGACCGTGGACCCACAACCAGGAAAATTATTTTTTATTGAAGGTTGTGATCCATGTCCTTACGAGTTTCTAAATATAGCAGATTTGAAAGGACGAAGTGAAAAAGTACTTTATGCACATAGTCATTTTTCTCCACCAAAACAGTTGACTGTTTCAAACGAATACTTATACTGGATGAACAGTAGCGAGAGCTACACAACCGTTTGGCAGTTACCAAAGAACCCAATGAATAATGAAGAACCAAAAGAGATTAGTAAGTTCCATAACAAAGGATCACGCGGCTTAGTCGCCAACTACAAACTTAATGATCAAATTCAGGGACTTCAGGAGTGCGAAGCGCTGTCGAGTCGGATATCAACAACCACCGAAACTAACGACTCCCTCAATATTCAACAGACCACAGAAGCAGAACAGATGACAGAATATGAACTGTTTTGTGTTCACGGTATAAAAGATCATCACACATCTGTTTGCAAATGCACACCTGGTTACATCGGAGAGAGATGCGAAGTTTCAGTCTGTGAGAACTATTGTTTGCAAGGTGACTGCAGTTACAATAATGATGAGGCACTTCCTGAATGCAGGTAAAATATGTTCGATTCCTTCTGATGTTTAAGTACAAGCATAATCAGTCTATGATGTTCCCGGAGATGGCCATAATCCATCACGCTCTGCCATTGCGTGTTGGCAACAACCAACACGCAAAATTTTGGTTGTTGAAATTTTGGTTATACGATGTTCTCCTCCACCGTTTAGAGTGCAATTACACGAAGTGAAGTGTTTGCTAGATTTTTAACCTACGACACGTGAGTTGAGGCAATTACTACCGGGCCTCCGCGGGTCCTAATTTGTCGTTTTTCCTTTTTCTCTGTTGTCTTGTTAATCTTTGCTTAAATCACCATGTTTACCATTATTACTATTCCAGATGTAACGCCGGTTATTCTGGGAAACGATGTGAAGTGTACGCATGTCATGGTTATTGTCTGAATAGCGGTGTCTGTTCCCTGAACCAAGATAATATGCCAGTCTGTGAATGTGTCGGTAACCACGAGGGAACAAGATGCGAAGCTGTTAAATATGACGCTATTAACAACATACCTAATTACGACTCAGCGAATGGAACCCTAACTCTAGCTGATTTATTGTCGCGTTGGCGAAAACCTATTTCAAAAATGTTTGTAACTGTTGAAATTTAAGCTAATATCCAATTGTTACTTATTATTAGTAGGCTGTTTTTATAAATATATTTCAAAAAGCTTTGGGCTATCATTTATCAGTATGTGTATCTAACTATGTTAATATCTGATTTAATTCAGTTTATATTTTAATCAAAGTCACTGATGCCAAAATTATGTTTTATTGTCTCATTATTATAAGTTGCACACAGACAGATCAGTAAGTGGGATGACTCACACATATTAAACTTGGTGAGGGAATTCTGTAGAATTCGCTAAGTCTCATATTTACATTGTAAGATCTAGTTTGACTATTCTAATTAGTAATTGTTTCGACTGTGGGAAGTTTCTTGACCTTAGGAAGGAAAGTAAAATAATACCTTTGTTTTAATCAAGTTGTACATCAGACCCCTCCTATTTAAGATCTATTACAGCAAGATACAAGATATCTATTTTGTTAAAACGTGAGTATACATAAATGTAAGCCCTTGTATAAGAGTTCGATTGAGTCACTGTTGAGTTTTTCCTTAATGGCGTACAAAATATAACTGATTAGAAAAATTTAAATCATCACAATATTTAGTCAAAAATGCATTCACCACCGTCCCACTGCTGGGACATAGGCCTCCTCTCGGTGACAGGGAGTGGGGCATAATCCACCACGTGGGCCCAGTGCGGGTTGGTAGATGTCACATGTCTTCGAATTTTTGGTTCTAAGACATGCCGGTTTCCTCACGATGTTTTCCTTCACCGTTTTGAGAGCAGTACTTAACAGCAATAATTATCGTACAAAAGTTCTGAACTGCATAATGTCAAAATTGGTATGTTACATAAATAATCATAGTCAAATATCAATTTATTGTTAGGTATTGCAAAAAATATGAATAATTCAAATATGTCATACAAGTCAAAGTTTGTTACTTCAATAACTAATAGCGATGAGGATAGTCCATGTCTCTTATACAAACAAGTCAGGGTTATGTTAGTTTATCTTTCTGTAGTAAGCTTTCTCTAACAAAACCTTTTTCAACCTATTTCTTAATTATGTGGCTGTATCTTCCCTCCAATATTTTGGTAATTTATTAAAAGACTAGCTTTTGCCCGCAGCTTCTCCCGCGTGGATGTCAAGTTACTAAGTTACTCCTTGTTACATCAGCACCAGTGAAAGTCCCGTCAAAATCGGTCCAGCCATTTCAGAGATTAGCCGGAACAAACAGACAGACAGACATACCGACAAAAATTGTAAAAAATGTTGTTTCGGTATATGTACCGTGTATACATCCATATACACTTAGTAAAAAGTGGTTATCTTAATATTACAAACAGACACACCAATTTTATTTATTTGTGTAGATGTATAGATTTGGCGCAATACAGAATACAATCTTAGCTAATAACGCTGTTCGAGATCTCGGAATGCAAAGTTAACTATTGTCGCGTCTGTTTCGAATTACTTTATCTGATAATACGATGCGATGACTTATGAAAGATAACTTAGAACAAAAATAAAACAGATCCTATGACTCTGACTTCCGAAAATTAAAATAAAATTGTCAGAATAGTGTTTCTTTTAAGTTACTTCTTATTTTCATTAGGCTATAAAACATCACGCTACGAAAAATGTTCGAAAACTGGCAGGCAATCCGATGCGATGGGAAGGGTCAGGGTAGAGGGCACGCCACAATTGCGGCGGTAAGTCCCCTCTTTGAGGAGTGGATAGAGAGGCGCCACGGCGTCCTCACCTTCCGCCTGACGCAGGTTCTCACCGGGCATGGGTGCTTCGGTGGGTTCCTGTTCAGAATAAAGCGGGAGGATACGCCCGGGTGTTTCCATTGTGAGGATCGTCTGGAGGACACGATGAAGCATATGGTGGAGGTGTGCCCTGCCTGGGCGGAGCACCGCCGTGTCCTCGTGGAGGCGATCGGCGGCGGCGACCTCTCGCGTCCGGCCCTGGTGCGAGCCATGGTACGGAGCGAGAGGGAATGGGAAGCCGTCACCTCCTTCTGCGAAGCGGTAATGCTCGCGAAGGAGGAGGCGGGGCGCGTGAGGGAGTGGCAGTCACTGCGCCCTCACGTCCCTAGCCGCCGCAGGAGGAGACGCCCCGGGCGTCGGGAGTCGATAGCGGACTCCCGGCCACCGTAGGCGCGAGCTTGCGGGCGGCGAGCAATGGGTAGCTCGCTGCCCGGTAAGGACCAGGCTCGGGTCGACGGCGCGTAGTGTTCCACGCGCGCCTCAAAGAGATGTCAGCAGCAGTGAAGGGGTCTACTAGGACCGATGCCTGCCGGGGTCGCGTGATTGTTCGACAGAGATACCGTGACCCTGGCACATGGGCAACTGATGGAACACGGGTGGGTTTTAGTCAGTAAAAGTCTGACACGCCCTCCCGCTCCGCCCAGAGCGGGAGAAGTCATTTGATGATTTCCCATCCTGAAAAAAAAAAAGGGTCCGGGGAGCAAAAATTTGACGCGGACGAAGTCGCGGGCAGAAGCTAGTCATAATATAAACTCATAATTAAGTATTTTGTGAAGTTTAAATTGTAAATCTACTACTAGATCGGTGAATTATGTCTGATTGTTATATCCGACATCTGATATAGTCGCATTACAGGAAACCTGGTTGCTACCGCACGACATTTCTTTTCTGAGCAGCGTAGACCCTTACTTCGACATCGTGGGAAAATCGGCAGTAGATACGTCGACGGGCATCCTACGAGAGTGACTTTACGGTGGAGTAGCTGTGCTGTGGCGAAACGGCGCCTACGAAAGCGTGTCTTCGGATAGTGCAAAAGTGTGCGTCTTGTGGCTATTAAAAACTAAAAAAAATATAACAATCGGCTTCCTTAAAAAAAAACACTGCAAAATGAAAAATAACCTTAATTTCGGAAGTCGATGTCTTGTGATCTGTATTTAAGGTATTTTTGCCACCGACTTCCGAAATTAAAGTTATGGTATGTACTACCCACACTAATCTAATCGCGTTATTCGTCCATTTGTCGCGCACATACTTAACCGGTCAATTACCGTAATTACAGACACAATTTAAAAAACCGGCCAAGTGCGAGTCGGACTCGCGCACCGAGGGTTCCGTACAAACCTGTAGGTATTTTCGGTTTAAAAATATATATATTTTTTAATTTTTATATTTCAGTTGATTGAATGTAAGGTAAATTGCGGTTTACGATTTATGACGTTTTAAAAAAAAACTACTCACTCGATCTCGTTCAAACCAATTTTCGTTGGTAGTTTGTATGGTAATGTACATCATATATTTTTTTTAGTTTTGTCATTCTCTTATTTTAGAAGTTACGGGGGGGGGGGACACACATTTTACCACTTTGGAAGTGTCTCTCGCGCAAACTATTCAGTTTAGAAAAAAATGATAATTGAAACCTCATTACCATTTTTGAAGACCTATTCATAGATACCCCACACGTATGGGTTTGATGAAAAAAAACATTTTTGAGTTTCATTTCTATGTATGGGGAACCCCAAAATTTATTGTTTTTTTTCTATTTTAGTGTAAAAATCTTAATGCGGTTCACAGAATACACCTACTTACCAAGTTTCAACAGCATAGCTCTTATAGTTTCGGAATAAAATGGCTGTGACATACGGAGGGACAGACAGACAGACAGACAGACAGACAGACAGACAGACAGACATGACGAATCTATAAGGGTTCCGTTTTTTGCCATTTGGTAACGGAACCCTAAAAACCGGCCAAGTGCGAGTCGGACTCGCGCACCGAGGGTTCCGTACAAACCTGTAGGTATTCACGGTTTATGCATAAGGCTTGTGTTTATGAAATTAAATCCTATTTTTTTAATTTTTATATTTGGGTTGATTGAATGAAAGGTAAATTGCGGTTTACGATTTATGACGTATAAAAAAAAAACTACTTACTAGATCTTGTTCAAACCAATTTTCGTTGGAAGTTTATATAGCAATGTACATCATATATTTTTTTTAGTTTTATCATTCTCTTATTTTAGAAGTTACGGGGGGGGGGACACATTTTACCACTTTGGGAGTGTCTCTCGCGCAAACTATACAGTTTACAAAAAAATGATATTAGAAACCTCAATATCATTTTTGAAGACCTATCCATAGATACCCCACACGTATGGGTACGATGAAAAAAAATGTTTTTTGAGTTTCAGTTCTATGTATGGGGAACCCCAAAATTTATTATTTTTTTTCTATTTTTGTGTGAAAATCTTAATGCGGTTTACAGAATACATCTACTTACCAAGTTTCAACAACATAGCTCTTATAGTTTCGGAACAAAATGGCTGTGACATACACGGACAGACAGACAGACAGACAGACAGACAGACAGACATGACGAATCTATAAGGGTTCCGTTTTTTGCCATTTGGCAACGGAACCCTAAAAACCGGCCAAGTGCGAGTCGAACTCGCGCACCGAGGGTTCCGTACAAACCTGTAGGTATTCACGGTTTATGCATAAGGCTTGTGTTTATGAAATTAAATGTAATTTTTTTAATTTTTATATTTGAGTTGATTGAATGAAAGGTAAATTGCGGTTTACGATTTATGACGTATTAAAAAAAGAACCACTTACTAGATCTTGTTCAAACCAATTTTCGTTGGAAGTTTATATAGCAATGTATATCATATATGTTTTTTAGTTTTATCATTCTCTTATTTTAGAAGTTACAGGGGGGGGGGGGACACACACATTTTACCACTTTGGGAGTGTCTCTCGCGCAAACTGTACAGTTTAGAAAAAAATGATATTAGAAACCTCCATATCATTTTTGAAGACCTATCCATAGATACCCAACACGTATGGGTATGAGGAAAAAATTTTTTTTTAGTTTCAGTTCTATGTATGGGGAACCCCAAAATTTATTGTTTTTTTTTTCTATTTTTGTGTGAAAATCTTAATGCGGTTTACAGAATACATCTGCTTACCAAGTTTCAACAGCATAGCTCTTATAGTTTCGGAAAAAAATGGCTGTGACATACACGGACAGACAGACAGACATGACGAATCTATAAGGGTTCCGTTTTTTGCCATTTGGCAACGGAACCCTAAAAACGATTGTTTGCATACCAAATGTGGTTTCTCAGGGACTTAGAGGTTAATGCAAAGACTTATAAGGTTTTCACATTGATCCCATTGTCAGAATGGAACCAAATTAAAATGGGACCACACGGGAAGCACCAGCTTTCAAATAAAAATCATTAAAATCAGTTCACCCAGTTAAAAGTTCAGAGGTAAAAAACATTTAAAAAAAAATACAGTCGAATTGAGAACCTTCTCCTCATTTGAAGTCGGTTAAAAAGATAATGATCTTTTTTTTTCTTAAAGCCGTGTTCCGTTCTATATTTCAGTTATGTTTTTATCGCTAAAAATCAGTTATTATTATTGATTAAAAGCCTGAAATGAAAAACCTGAATATCGGCTTAATCTGAAGCTTCCGACAGGTTGCCTTGGAAACTTCACTTTAAGTCCATTATATTGAGGTAATGTCAACTAAATTCAACCGTTATTTTATTAATGAAAAATACCTGTTTTATAACAGGAAAGACTACTAACCCAAAAGGTAATACATAATTATACAACATTCATTAAACATAAATAATATTTATGTTTAATGAAAATAATATTTATGTTTAGTCAAGGGCAATATTATTGCCCTTGACTTTGCCATAGAAAATTCAATGTTGAAAACACTATTATTAGGCGCTTTTGAATCCATTTGAAAAACAATCTAAAAATAACCTAAAAAAACATTGAATCTAAGACCCAGTGCTCAAAAAACGCAACAGAATCCCAAACAATGTTACGAATACCTAGTAAACAAAAAAGCATTTATGCAACCAACCGTATCTACCCGCGAATGCAGCACACACGCAGAATATTTTCTCCTACCCGAAAAGAAAGAAAATGCACGAAATTGTGTCTTATAATAAGTAGATCAAAACAAATGATTTCGTTTATTACTAAATATATTCCACTCATTTTCACAGGCATCGGGTAACGGCGCAGAAAAACTTTTATCCGACCTTAGAGAGAGAAAACTGTATCGTTTTACGGTAGTATGAAAAAGATGGGTATGTTGTTGTGTGTTTCGTTGTCAGGACAAAGGGTATATATAACCTTGTGCAGTAGCTAATTGATGCAAGTGAGGTATTATAAGCCCCGGCTGGAGGCCTAAAAAGGTAACTTTTTAGAACTCGCCGGGCTACAATCCGTTTAAGTAGTAACAAATTAACAATCTTTCAGGATTAACTACGCGATGCCAACACCAAAAAAAAAAAAATATTGATGCAAGCCACATGCGCGCCTTGGTTTGTTCGGAATATCAACCTCCACTTAGATATGAAACTCCCGACTATCCATCAGTTCATGAAAAGCGCTTCGAAGCGTTTCTTCGATAGGGCCGTATCCCACAGCAACCCTCTGGTTGTCGCGGCAGCCACTTACACCCCCTCCCGTATCAGTAAAGTCCGCCGTCCGCGGCACGTTCTATCCGATCCTGACGATCCCACTACTCTCCTCCAGGAGAGTCGAAAAGAGACCAGTACAGTGAGCAAACCACACAAACACAAACCGTACCGACCTCGCCGCCGAGGTCCGTCGTCGCGACCCCGACTTAATAGTCCCTCCCGACCCTTGCAAGAGCCAGCCCGCGATGCTGCGCCATTAGCTTTAAATTAGTCCCTAAATAATTTAACCCAGATCCAGCCAGTCCCTTGCTGTCCCCCCACCAGTGATTGCCTAAGCCGAGGTTCATACCCCTCTCGGGGTAACCCTTAGAGCTTTCGCTTTAGTTTGTAAGTATAATAAGCCCCGGCTGGAGGCCTAAAAATGTAACTTTTTAGTACTCTACCGTTTAGTACTCTACCGGCTACCGTCCGTTTAAGTAGTAAAAATCTTTCAGGTTAACTACGAGATGTCCTACAAAAAAAAAAGCTTATTAATGCCATACATTGTTCTTAAATACGTAGCAGATGTTTGGTGTGTTGGTCTTAATGTTGTTAGGTTATTTCGTGAGGATCGAAATTCTATGATTCATGGCAGTCTTTGTTTTTAAATGAATGCTTTGTGGGATTCTGAGACAGATATTTGGTGGCAGAGGGTTTAGTAGGTCTAGAATTGTTGCAAAAATAACCTAACGAAGCAAGAGGAAGGATCGTAACAGTGTGGCGTTCTGGAGTTTCTGCTTACCCCCTGGGAAAGAAAGTGTGGGTTTATGCAGGAGTTTGTACCAAATGAAAGGTTCACAAAGGTCTTATAAAAAGGTTGTCAAATGATCTAAATCTCGCTTATACTTACCACATAGGCACATAAAAGGCACTTTAGAACATGAAATTTGCTTTTAACTGTACTAACTGATTCTCTGCCCCTTCCAAAAGGCAAGAAACTCCACCGGTACTCTTTTCACTGTTTTACAATATTTGTATACACTAATTATACGTATAGTTAAAAGTCTAAACAAGTCCCTGATCAAGTCAATATTAATTCTATGCTTTTATCATCGAATGGACAGTCATGGACTGTTTAAGAAAGAAAACTAAATAGTAAAGAGAAATGAGCAAGCAATTGGTTGGAACCAAAGTAATAAAATCTTTTACACATACAAGACGAAACGGGTGTTTCCATACCGTCCATATTTATGCTACTGTGACGGAGGGCTTTTCCCCGAAACTAAACCCCTTGACCTAGTCACTGATATTACTTACTAATAGTTAGGTGTCAAATGTTATCGTTTTAATAGTTTCAAGTTAAATTGCTGGTTCCTTATCTCTGAAAAGACATTTTAAAGAAGTAAAACAAGATAACAGTGCGAACATTTTTTTTTCTTTGGATAGGAAATCATCAAATGACTGCTCCCGCTCTAGGGTATAGCGGAAGGGCGTGTCAGACTTTTACTGACTAAAACCTACCCGTGTTCCTTCAGTTCTCCATATGCCAGGGCCACAGTAACTCTTTCGAACGAATCTCGCGACCCTGGCAGGACAGTAGGAACAATGTGTTTATTATAAAACGACTTGAAAGACCGAAAGTTTTCATGTGAAATTTAAATAACTGGCAACTAGTTTGATTTTTCTTGACTCTAGATTGTCGTATGAAGCAGGACTAGAATGTTCTCAAACATTTTAATCTTGAATATAATTCTTCTTCTCCTTTTCGTTCATTTATTTTATTGTAATATAACACTAAGTATCCAGACGTAAAATTTATTACAATACACATGTATGTACACAACATGTATGTACAGACGCCACCAGGTCAAGCTACCCGAAACTGTCAATTTTTCCCAATGAACCTTGAACCTAATGCTCTAGAAATAAAGTCGAAAATCTATCAAAGAAATCTGACAGATTGTAGTAGCTTGATGTGTTGGCGTCTGTACTTTAGCTAATCTGAAATCTAAAAGATGTCGTTTTTTTCTTCCATAACTACATAATATTTTTATGAAGGAATTGGCAAGGTACCATGATACCAGTCGATATTTTTTTTATATTTCTGGCAGCATAAGCATAGCCGCCACGCAAGAGATGTCATATGAAGTCACTTTTGTAACTTCTCGTTTAGCGTGATAGCGTTCTAGCACATAGGACTCTCTTCTCGGGTTTGCACGGTTCAAAATCGAACTGATAGAAAAACTCGTTCACGGCGCACTGCCCGTCGCCTCCTCTTATTTCTCCTTCTTTAACTCATAGGAACACGTCTGATTGATGATTTCTAGAAGAAGAAGAGATTGGTTTTCTATGGAAGCGTATTGTTTAGTTGTTTTCAATCTTTTATTACAACGTGCGATAAGGAACTTTGTTCCAAAATGTAAAGCTTACTGTCAGTTTGTTTGATACGATACATACCTAAACCGTTGAACTGAATTGGATGAAATTTGGGCCATGTCCTGGATACATACTGTTTAACCCGGTACTATGTTCCCTTGAAATAATTTCCGAATTCCATCACGCGGTTGAAGCAGCGGACAATCGAGATAGCTCATATCATATCATATCATAGTAGACAAAACACTTGCAACTCACAATGTTTACTTTAAAGAATAAATGGGTATTCCCGATGCGATGTTTTTGACAAAATATGACATCATACAGTAAAGGGTCACAGAGTTATCTTTGTGATGAGCAGAATTTCCACTTAGGTATATTAACGGGTACTCTTATCTACCGTCTCTTATTCCGAAAAGACCTATTTATTTGCGGCACACCAGCATTTGGCTTCAGAATCAAAGGAGCAATCTCCAGCAGTGGGCCTACCCTTGTTGAAACAACTTTGTATTTCGGAGGAATAAAATGTGTAAGACGCAGTGTGTGCTGGTGTTGGTGGTGCTGTACGTGGGGCTGGCGCACTCCTGGGGTGAGTACGATGATCGTAGTTTATTTTACATCTTTTAGGGCTTAACGCCGGAAGATTTTATTTCTAAAATGTTTAAAAACCTTTTTATCAAAATTAAACCGCCGGAAAAATAAAAAGCAAAAAATTATAAATCTTAAAATTATGAGTCGGTGCTTTGAGTGACCTTTGTTCATTGGTTTTTCAACACCGACGCAAAATTTTAAGATTTATTATTTTTTGCTTTTCAGTTTTTTCGGCGGTTTATTTTTTTGTTAAAAAGTTTTTTTTTGTGACTTTAATATACTAATAATACTTGGCAAGGTATACCTTATCAAATGAAAAAAGAATTATCAAAATCGGGCTACTCTGTATAAAGTTATGCGTAGTTATACATAACAATCAGTGAGTGAACAATCAGTCATCCCCTGTTTTCCGAACCTTGGGGTTCGTTTTTTTTTTTCTAAATTTATATGGAACCACCTTCGGAGTATAACCCTTTCCAATAAATTTATAAATTATCACAATCGGACTACTAAGTAAAAAGTTACGCGTGACCAGACATAAAAAAAAACAAAAAAATATACGCGTCGAATTGAAAACCTCCTCCGTTTTTTCGTCGGTTAAAAACCATGTAACTACGTACAATAATTTCCCGCAATTTCTTAACTTTATGATGTACCTAGGTAGTACCTAGACATCTACTACACAAGATAATAGATATTTAGAATATATTATAATTTTCTATACGGTTAAATTAGTTTGTATGTAAGGGGTAGTCTCCGGAACTACCAGTCCAATTTGAAAAGATCTTGCAGTTGATATCCTAAATCTTGTGGAATGTTATAATTATTTGATATCTCGCTACGACCCTTAAGAGAAGAGCAAAAAGGAAAAAGTCAGAAAGAACGCAAAGTGAAAGAGAATTTCCAGAGCGGGCGGGCGATATAATATATCGGGGTAAGCAAGAAATTTCACGCGGAAGGAATCGCGGGTAGAGGCTAGTAAAATAATAACTTTTGCATAGATTGACAAATCAATGTGCCACATGTTCAATATTTATACTATTTATTTATTGTCTAACGCTACGCTGCTTTTGGTAAGAATTTTATTTTCTCAACTCCTTACCTGAGGCTAAACTATACGTAAATCACTTAATTTTACTACAAGAAAACTGAATGTTGTTAAGCTATGCGTAACTGTGTATTAACGTAATGTTCAGTGTCTGAGAACAATGCTTTTGTAAACAATCATATGAATTTTCTACATAACTATTTGATTTTCGCCTTATCGTCATCTGTTTATGGTCAAAAGTTATAACACAACTCTTGAGTTATTTGGCTATCAGTTTGGTAAAGTAAAACGTTACTTTCTGTTTCAGACATCGCCGTAAGTGAAGGAAGTCAACTCATATTTTATACCAACGGGACAAAAACAAACACCGTGAATTTACCTTCCCGCCACCTCACTGAGTTAGCTTACGATGAAAATCACAACATGATGCTGTACATTGACAAGCAGAGCGACAACGACGCTATATGTGGTTATAACTTACATTCTAAGGAAAACAGTTGTTTCATCAAAAGGAACATGGGTAACATTCACAGTATTGCCTTCGACCCTTCAACAGATACACTATTCTTTACTGATACTAATGAAAGGAGCATAAATTGGATTTCTTTAAAATCTGGGTCTAATAACAATGGAAACCTATTAATTAAAATGGATGACCGAATTCCCGGTGATATTGCCGTGGATAGCTGTAGAAGGTACGATACCGATACCGATGACGTTTTAAAAGTGAAAATCATGCATTTCGTGATATTCAATAATATTGTTCAACTTACAGGTACATTTACTGGACTAACATAATTATTGGCGATGATCACATGGAGAGAGCTCGATTTGATGGTTCCGACAGAGAAGTGGTATACGATTTTTTGCCAGTATTTAGCATGACCGTGGACCCACAACCAGGAAAATTATTTTTTATTGAAGGTTGTGATCCATGTCCTTACGAGTTTCTAAATATAGCAGATTTGAAAGGACGAAGTGAAAAAGTACTTTATGCACATAGTCATTTTTCTCCACCAAAACAGTTGACTGTTTCAAACGAATACTTATACTGGATGAACAGTAGCGAGAGCTACACGACCGTTTGGCAGTTACCAAAGAACCCAATGAATAGTGAAGAACCAAAAGAGATTAGTAAGTTCCATAACAAAGGATCACGCGGCTTAGTCGCCAACTACAAACTTAATGATCAAATTCAGGGACTTCAGGAGTGCGAAGCGCTGTCGAGTCGGATATCAACAACCACCGAAACTAACGACTCCCTCAATATTCAACAGACCACAGAAGCAGAACAGATGACAGAATATGAACTGTTTTGTGTTCACGGTATAAAAGATCATCACACATCTGTTTGCAAATGCACACCTGGTTACATCGGAGAGAGATGCGAAGTTTCAGTCTGTGAGAACTATTGTTTGCAAGGTGACTGCAGTTACAATAATGATGAGGCACTTCCTGAATGCAGGTAAAATATGTTCGATTCCTTCTGATGTTTAAGTACAAGCATAATCAGTCTATGATGTTCCCGGAGATGGCCATAATCCATCACGCTCTGCCATTGCGTGTTGGCAACAACCAACACGCAAAATTTTGGTTGTTGAAATTTTGGTTATACGATGTTCTCCTCCACCGTTTAGAGTGCAATTACACGAAGTGAAGTGTTTGCTAGATTTTAAACCTACGACACGTGAGTTGAGGCAATTACTACCGGGCCACCGCGGGTCCTAATTTGTCGTTTTTCCTTTTTCTCTGTTGTCTTGTTAATCTTTGCTTAAATCACCATGTTTACCATTATTACTATTCCAGATGTAACGCCGGTTATTCCGGGAAACGATGTGAAGTGTACGCATGTCATGGTTATTGTCTGAATAGCGGTGTCTGTTCCCTGAACGAAGATAATATGCCAGTCTGTGAATGTGTCGGTAACCACGAGGGAACAAGATGCGAAGCTGTTAAATATGACGCTATTAACAACATACCTAATTACGACTCAGCGAATGGAACCCTAACTCTAGCTGATTTATTGTCGCGTTGGCGAAAACCTATTTCAAAAATGTTTGTAACTGTTGAAATTTAAGCTAATATCCAATTGTTACTTATTATTAGTAGGCTGTTTTTATAAATATATTTCAAAAAGCTTTGGGCTATCATTTATCAATATGTGTATCTAACTATGTTAATATCTGATTTAATTCAGTTTATATTTTAATCAAAGTCACTGATGCCAAAATTATGTTTTATTGTCTCATTATTATAAGTTGCACACAGACAGATCAGTTAGTGGGATGACTCACTCATATTAAACTTGGTGAGGGAATTCTGTAGAATTCGCTAAGTCTCATATTTACATTGTAAGATCTAGTTTGACTATTCTAATTAGTAATTGTTTCGCCTGTGGGAAGTTTCTTGACCTTATGAAGGAAACTAAAATAATACCTTTGTTTTAATCAAGTTGTACATCAGACCCCTCCTATTTAAGATCTATTACAGCAAGATACAAGATATCTATTTTGTTAAAACGTGAGTATACATAAATGTAAGCCCTTGTATAAGAGTTCGATTGAGTCACTGTTGAGTTTTTCCTTAATGGCGTACAAAATATAACTGATTAGAAAAATTTAAATCATCACAATATTTAGTCAAAAATGCATTCACCACCGTCCCACTGCTGGGACATAGGCCTCCTCTCGGTGACAGGGAGTGGGGCATAATCCACCACGTGGGCCCAGTGCGGGTTGGTAGATGTCACATGTCTTCGAATTTTTGGTTCTAAGACATGCCGGTTTCCTCACGATGTTTTCCTTCACCGTTTTGAGAGCAGTACTTAACAGCAATAATTATCGTACAAAAGTTCTGAACTGCATAATGTCAAAATTGGTATGTTACATAAATAATCATAGTAAAATATCAATTTATTGTTAGGTATTGCAAAAAATATGAATAATTCAAATATGTCATACAAGTCAAAGTTTGTTACTTCAATAACTAATAGCGATGAGGATAGTCCATGTCTCTTATACAAACAAGTCAGGGTTATGTTAGTTTATCTTTCTGTAGTAAGCTTTCTCTAACAAAACCTTTTTCAACCTATTTCTTAATTATGTGGCTGTATCTTCCCTCCAATATTTTGGTAATTTATTAAAAGACTAGCTTTTGCCCGCAGCTTCTCCCGCGTGGATGTCAAGTTACTAAGTTACTCCTTGTTACATCAGCACCAGTGAAAGTCCCGTCAAAATCGGTCCAGCCATTTCAGAGATTAGCCGGAACAAACAGACAGACAGACATACCGACAAAAATTGTAAAAAATGTTGTTTCGGTATATGTACCGTGTATACATCCATATACACTTAGTAAAAAGTGGTTATCTTAATATTACAAACAGACACACCAATTTTATTTATTTGTGTAGATGTATAGATTTGGCGCAATACAGAATACAATCTTAGCTAATAACGCTGTTCGAGATCTCGGAATGCAAAGTTAATTATTGTCGCGTCTGTTTCGAATTACTTTATCTGATAATACGATGCTATGACTTATGAAAGATAACTTAGAACAAAAATAAAACAGATCCTATGACTCTGACTTCCGAAAATTAAAATAAAATTGTCAGAATAGTGTTTCTTTTAAGTTACTTCTTATTTTCATTAGGCTATAGAACATCACGCTACGAAAAATGTTCGAAAACTGGCAGGCAATCCGATGCGATGGGAAGGGTCAGGGTAGAGGGCACGCCACAATTGCGGCGGTAAGTCCCCTCTTTGAGGAGTGGATAGAGAGGCGCCACGGCGTCCTCACCTTCCGCCTGACGCAGGTTCTCACCGGGCATGGGTGCTTCGGTGGGTTCCTGTTCAGAATAAAGCGGGAGGATACGCCCGGGTGTTTCCATTGTGAGGATCGTCTGGAGGACACGATGAAGCATATGGTGGAGGTGTGCCCTGCCTGGGCGGAGCACCGCCGTGTCCTCGTGGAGGCGATCGGCGGCGGCGACCTCTCGCGTCCGGCCCTGGTGCGAGCCATGGTACGGAGCGAGAGGGAATGGGAAGCCGTCACCTCCTTCTGCGAAGCGGTAATGCTCGCGAAGGAGGAGGCGGGGCGCGTGAGGGAGTGGCAGTCACTGCGCCCTCACGTCCCTAGCCGCCGCAGGAGGAGACGCCCCGGGCGTCGGGAGTCGATAGCGGACTCCCGGCCACCGTAGGCGCGAGCTTGCGGGCGGCGAGCAATGGGTAGCTCGCTGCCCGGTAAGGACCAGGCTCGGATCGACGGCGCGTAGTGTTCCACGCGCGCCTCAAAGAGATGTCAGCAGCAGTGAAGGGGTCTACTAGGACCGATGCCTGCCGGGGTCGCGTGATTGTTCGAAAGAGATACCGTGACCCTGGCACATGGGCAACTGATGGAACACGGGTGGGTTTTAGTCAGTAAAAATCTGACACGCCCTCCCGCTCCGCCCAGAGCGGGAGAAGTCATTTGATGATTTCCCATCCTGAAAAAAAAAAGGGTCCGGGGAGCAAAAATTTGACGCGGACGAAGTCGCGGGCAGAAGCTAGTCATAATATAAACTCATAATTAAGTATTTTGTGAAGTTTAAATTGTAAATCTACTACTAGATCGGTGAATTACCTATGTCTGATTGTTATATCCGACATCTGATATAGTCGCATTACAGGAAACCTGGTTGCTACCGCACGACATTTCTTTTCTGAGCAGCGTAGACCCTTACTTCGACATCGTGGGAAAATCGGCAGTAGATACGTCGACGGGCATCCTACGAGAGTGACTTTACGGTGGAGTAGCTGTGCTGTGGCGAAACGGCGCCTACGAAAGCGTGTCTTCGGATAGTGCAAAAGTGTGCGTCTTGTGGCTATTAAAAACTAAAAAAAATATAACAACCGGCTTCCTTAAAAAAAAAACACTGCAAAATGAAAAATAACTTTAATTTCGGAAGTCGATGTCTTGTGATCTGTATTTAAGGTATTTTTGCCACCGACTTCCGAAATTAAAGTTATGGTATGTACTACCCGCACTAATCTAATCGCGTTATTCGTCCATTTGTCGCGCACATACTTAACCGGTCAATTACCGTAATTACAGACACAATTTAAAAAACCGGCCAAGTGCGAGTCGGACTCGCGCACCGAGGGTTCCGTACAAACCTGTAGGTATTTTCGGTTTAAAAATATATATATTTTTTAATTTTTATATTTCAGTTGATTGAATGTAAGGTAAATTGCGGTTTACGATTTATGACGTTTTAAAAAAAAACTACTCACTCGATCTCGTTCAAACCAATTTTCGTTGGTAGTTTGTATGGTAATGTACATCATATATTTTTTTTAGTTTTGTCATTCTCTTATTTTAGAAGTTACGGGGGGGGGGGGGGGGACACATTTTACCACTTTGGAAGTGTCTCTCGCGCAAACTATTCAGTTTAGAAAAAAATGATAATAGAAACCTCATTACCATTTTTGAAGACCTATTCATAGATACCCCACACGTATGGGTTTGATGAAAAAAAACATTTTTGAGTTTCATTTCTATGTATGGGGAACCCCAAAATTTATTGTTTTTTTTTCTATTTTAGTGTAAAAATCTTAATGCGGTTCACAGAATACACCTACTTACCAAGTTTCAACAGCATAGCTCTTATAGTTTCGGAATAAAATGGCTGTGACATACGGACGGACAGACAGACAGACAGACAGACAGACAGACAGACATGACGAATCTATAAGGGTTCCGTTTTTTGCCATTTGGCAACGGAACCCTAAAAACCGGCCAAGTGCGAGTCGGACTCGCGCACCGAGGGTTCCGTACAAACCTGTAGGTATTCACGGTTTATGCATAAGGCTTGTGTTTATGAAATTAAATCCTATTTTTTTAATTTTTATATTTGGGTTGATTGAATGAAAGGTAAATTGCGGTTTACGATTTATGACGTATAAAAAAAGCTACTTACTAGATCTTGTTCAAACCAATTTTCGTTGGAAGTTTATATAGCAATGTACATCATATATTTTTTTTAGTTTTATCATTCTCTTATTTTAGAAGTTACAGGGGGGGGGGGACACATTTTACCAGTTTGGGAGTGTCTCTCGCGCAAACTATACAGTTTAGAAAAAAATGATATTAGAAACCTCAATATCATTTTTGAAGGCCTATCCATAAATACCCCACACGTATGGGTACGATGAAAAAAATTTTTTTGAGTTTCAGTTCTATGTATGGGGAACCCCAAAATTTATTATTTTTTTTCTATTTTTGTGTGAAAATCTTAATGCGGTTTACAGAATACATCTACTTACCAAGTTTCAACAACATAGCTCTTATAGTTTCGGAAAAAAATGGCTGTGACATACACGGACAGACAGACAGACAGACAGACAGACAGACAGACAGACAGACAGACAGACATGACGAATCTATAAGGGTTCCGTTTTTTGCCATTTGGCAACGGAACCCTAAAAACCGGCCAAGTGCGAGTCGAACTCGCGCACCGAGGGTTCCGTACAAACCTGTAGGTATTCACGGTTTATGCATAAGGCTTGTGTTTATGAAATTAAATGTAATTTTTTTAATTTTTATATTTGAGTTGATTGAATGAAAGGTAAATTGCGGTTTACGATTTATGACGTATTAAAAAAAGAACCACTTACTAGATCTTGTTCAAACCAATTTTCGTTGGAAGTTTATATAGCAATGTATATCATATATGTTTTTTAGTTTTATCATTCTCTTATTTTAGAAGTTACAGGGGGGGGACACACACACATTTTACCACTTTGGGAGTGTCTCTCGCGCAAACTGTACAGTTTAGAAAAAAATGATATTAGAAACCTCCATATCATTTTTGAAGACCTATCCATAGATACCCAACACGTATGGGTATGAGGAAAAAAATTTTTTTTAGTTTCAGTTCTATGTATGGGGAACCCCAAAATTTATTGTTTTTTTTTTCTATTTTTGTGTGAAAATCTTAATGCGGTTTACAGAATACATCTGCTTACCAAGTTTCAACAGCATAGCTCTTATAGTTTCGGAAAAAAATGGCTGTGACATACACGGACAGACAGACAGACATGACGAATCTATAAGGGTTCCGTTTTTTGCCATTTGGCAACGGAACCCTAAAAATGATTGTTTGCATACCAAATGTGGTTTCTCAGGGACTTAGAGGTTAATGCAAAGACTTATAAGGTTTTCACATTGATCCCATTGTCAGAATGGAACCAAATTAAAATGGGACCACACGGGAAGCACCAGCTTTCAAATAAAAATCATTAAAATCAGTTCACCCAGTTAAAAGTTCAGAGGTAAAAAACATTTAAAAAAAAATACAGTCGAATTGAGAACCTTCTCCTCATTTGAAGTCGGTTAAAAAGATAATGATCTTTTTTTTTCTTAAAGCCGTGTTCCGTTCTATATTTCAGTTATGTTTTTATCGCTAAAAATCAGTTATTATTATTGATTAAAAGCCTGAAATGAAAAACCTGAATATCGGCTTAATCTGAAGCTTCCGACAGGTTGCCTTGGAAACTTCACTTTAAGTCCATTATATTGAGGTAATGTCAACTAAATTCAACCGTTATTTTATTAATGAAAAATACCTGTTTTATAAAAGGAAAGACTACTAACCCAAAAGGTAATACATAATTATACAACATTCATTAAACATAAATAATATTTATGTTTAATGAAAATAATATTTATGTTTAGTCAAGGGCAATATTATTGCCCTTGACTTTGCCATAGAAAATTCAATGTTGAAAACACTATTATTAGGCGCTTTTGAATCCATTTGAAAAACAATCTAAAAATAACCTAAAAAAACATTGAATCTAAGACCCAGTGCTCAAAAAACGCAACAGAATCCCAAACAATGTTACGAATACCTAGTAAACAAAAAAGCATTTATGCAACCAACCGTATCTACCCGCGAATGCAGCACACACGCAGAATATTTTCTCCTACCCGAAAAGAAAGAAAATGCACGAAATTGTGTCTTATAATAAGTAGATCAAAACAAATGATTTCGTTTATTACTAAATATATTCCACTCATTTTCACAGGCATCGGGTAACGGCGCAGAAAAACTTTTATCCGACCTTAGAGAGAGAAAACTGTATCGTTTTACGGTAGTATGAAAAAGATGGGTATGTTGTTGTGTGTTTCGTTGTCAGGACAAAGGGTATATATAACCTTGTGCAGTAGCTAATTGATGCAAGTGAGGTATTATAAGCCCCGGCTGGAGGCCTAAAAAGGTAACTTTTTAGAACTCGCCGGGCTACAATCCGTTTAAGTAGTAACAAATTAACAATCTTTCAGGATTAACTACGCGATGCCAACACCAAAAAAAAAAAATATTGATGCAAGCCACATGCGCGCCTTGGTTTGTTCGGAATATCAACCTCCACTTAGATATGAAACTCCCGACTATCCATCAGTTCATGAAAAGCGCTTCGAAGCGTTTCTTCGATAGGGCCGTATCCCACAGCAACCCTCTGGTTGTCGCGGCAGCCACTTACACCCCCTCCCGTATCAGTAAAGTCCGCCGTCCGCGGCACGTTCTATCCGATCCTGACGATCCCACTACTCTCCTCCAGGAGAGTCGAAAAGAGACCAGTACAGTGAGCAAACCACACAAACACAAACCGTACCGACCTCGCCGCCGAGGTCCGTCGTCGCGACCCCGACTTAATAGTCCCTCCCGACCCTTGCAAGAGCCAGCCCGCGATGCTGCGCCATTAGCTTTAAATTAGTCCCTAAATAATTTAACCCAGATCCAGCCAGTCCCTTGCTGTCCCCCCACCAGTGATTGCCTAAGCCGAGGTTCATACCCCTCTCGGGGTAACCCTTAGAGCTTTCGCTTTAGTTTGTAAGTATAAGCCCCGGCTGGAGGCCTAAAAATGTAACTTTTTAGTACTCTACCGTTTAGTACTCTACCGGCTACCGTCCGTTTAAGTAGTAAAAATCTTTCAGGTTAACTACGAGATGTCCTACAAAAAAAAAAGCTTATTAATGCCATACATTGTTCTTAAATACGTAGCAGATGTTTGGTGTGTTGGTCTTAATGTTGTTAGGTTATTTCGTGAGGATCGAAATTCTATGATTCTGGCAGTCTTTGTTTTTAAATGAATGCTTTGTGGGATTCTGAGACAGATATTTGGTGGCAGAGGGTTTAGTAGGTCTAGAATTGTTGCAAAAATAACCTAACGAACCAAGAGGAAGGATCGTAACAGTGTGGCGTTCTGGAGTTTCTGCTTACCCCCTGGGAAAGAAAGTGTGGGTTTATGCAGGAGTTTGTACCAAATGAAAGGTTCACAAAGGTCTTATAAAAAGGTTGTCAAATGATCTAAATCTCGCTTATACTTACCACATAGGCACATAAAAGGCACTTTAGAACATGAAATTTGCTTTTAACTGTACTAACTGATTCTCTGCCCCTTCCAAAAGGCAAGAAACTCCACCGGTACTCTTTTCACTGTTTTACAATATTTGTATACACTAATTATACGTATAGTTAAAAGTCTAAACAAGTCCCTGATCAAGTCAATATTAATTCTATGCTTTTATCATCGAATGGACAGTCATGGACTGTTTAAGAAAGAAAACTAAATAGTAAAGAGAAATGAGCAAGCAATTGGTTGGAACCAAAGTAATAAAATCTTTTACACATACAAGACGAAACGGGTGTTTCCATACCGTCCATATTTATGCTACTGTGACGGAGGGCTTTTCCCCGAAACTAAACCCCTTGACCTAGTCACTGATATTACTTACTAATAGTTAGGTGTCAAATGTTATCGTTTTAATAGTTTCAAGTTAAATTGCTGGTTCCTTATCTCTGAAAAGACATTTTAAAGAAGTAAAACAAGATAACAGTGCGAACATTTTTTTTTCTTTGGATGGGAAATCATCAAATGACTGCTCCCGCTCTAGGGTATAGCGGAAGGGCGTGTCAGACTTTTACTGACTAAAACCTACCCGTGTTCCTTCAGTTCTCCATATGCCAGGGCCACAGTAACTCTTTCGAACGAATCTCGCGACCCTGGCAGGACAGTAGGAACAATGTGTTTATTATAAAACGACTTGAAAGACCGAAAGTTTTCATGTGAAATTTAAATAACTGGCAACTAGTTTGACTTTTCTTGACTCTAGATTGTCGTATGAAGCAGGACTAGAATGTTCTCAAACATTTTAATCTTGAATATAATTCTTCTTCTCCTTTTCGTTCATTTATTTTATTGTAATATAACACTAAGTATCCAGACGTAAAATTTATTACAATACACATGTATGTACACAACATGTATGTACAGACGCCACCAGGTCAAGCTACCCGAAACTGTCAATTTTTCCCAATGAACCTTGAACCTAATGCTCTAGAAATAAAGTCGAAAATCTATCAAAGAAATCTGACAGATTGTAGTAGCTTGATGTGTTGGCGTCTGTACTTTAGCTAATCTGAAATCTAAAAGATGTCGTTTTTTTCTTCCATAACTACATAATATTTTTATGAAGGAATTGGCAAGGTACCATGATACCAGTCGATATTTTTTTTATATTTCTGGCAGCATAAGCATAGCCGCCACGCAAGAGATGTCATATGAAGTCACTTTTGTAACTTCTCGTTTAGCGTGATAGCGTTCTAGCACATAGGACTCTCTTCTCGGGTTTGCACGGTTCAAAATCGAACTGATAGAAAAACTCGTTCACGGCGCACTGCCCGTCGCCTCCTCTTATTTCTCCTTCTTTAACTCATAGGAACACGTCTGATTGATGATTTCTAGAAGAAGAAGAGATTGGTTTTCTATGGAAGCGTATTGTTTAGTTGTTTTCAATCTTTTATTACAACGTGCGATAAGGAACTTTGTTCCAAAATGTAAAGCTTACTGTCAGTTTGTTTGATACGATACATACCTAAACCGTTGAACTGAATTGGATGAAATTTGGGCCATGTCCTGGATACATACTGTTTAACCCGGTACTATGTTCCCTTCAAATAATTTCCGAATTCCATCACGCGGTTGAAGCAGCGGACAATCGAGATAGCTCATATCATATCATATCATAGTAGACAAAACACTTGCAACTCACAATGTTTACTTTAAAGAATAAATGGGTATTCCCGATGCGATGTTTTTGACAAAATATGACATCATACAGTAAAGGGTCACAGAGTTATCTTTGTGATGAGCAGAATTTCCACTTAGGTATATTAACGGGTACTCTTATCTACCGTCTCTTATTCCGAAAAGACCTATTTATTTGCGGCACACCAGCATTTGGCTTCAGAATCAAAGGAGCAATCTCCAGCAGTGGGCCTACCCTTGTTGAAACAACTTTGTATTTCGGAGGAATAAAATGTGTAAGACGCAGTGTGTGCTGGTGTTGGTGGTGCTGTACGTGGGGCTGGCGCACTCCTGGGGTGAGTACGATGATCGTAGTTTATTTTACATCTTTTAGGGCTTAACGCCGGAAGATTTTATTTCTAAAATGTTTAAAAACTTTTTTACCAAAATTAAACCGCCGGAAAAATAAAAAGCAAAAAATTATAAATCTTAAAATTATGAGTCGGTGCTTTGAGTGACCTTTGTTCATTGGTTTTTCAACACCGACGCAAAATTTTAAGATTTATTATTTTTTGCTTTTCAGTTTTTTCGGCGGTTTATTTTTTTGTTAAAAAGTTTTTTTTGTGACTTTAATATACTAATAATACTTGGCAAGGTATACCTTATCAAATGAAAAAAGAATTATCAAAATCGGGCTACTCTGTATAAAGCTATGCGTAGTTATACATAACAATCAGTGAGTGAACAATCAGTCATCCCCTGTTTTCCGAACCTTGGGGTTCGTTTATTTTTTCTAAATTTATATGGAACCACCTTCGGAGTATAACCCTTTCCAATCAATTTATAAATTATCACAATCGGACTACTAAGTAAAAAGTTACGCGTGACCAGACATAAAAAAAAAAACAAAAAAATATACGCGTCGAATTGAAAACCTCCTCCGTTTTTTCGTCGGTTAAAAACCATGTAACTACGTACAATAATTTCCCGCAATTTCTTAACTTTATGATGTACCTAGGTAGTACCTAGGCATCTACTACACAAGATAATAGATATTTAGAATATATTATAATTTTCTATACGGTTAAATTAGTTTGTATGTAAGGGGTAGTCTCCGGAACTACCAGTCCAATTTGAAAAGATCTTGCAGTTGATATCCTAAATCTTGTGGAATGTTATAATTATTTGATATCTCGCTACGACCCTTAAGAGAAGAGCAAAAAGGAAAAAGTCAGAAAGAACGCAAAGTGAAAGAGAATTTCCAGAGCGGGCGGGCGATATAATATATCGGGGTAAGCAAGAAATTTCACGCGGAAGGAATCGCGGGTAGAGGCTAGTAAAATAATAACTTTTGCATAGATTGACAAATCAATGTGCCACATGTTCAATATTTATACTATTTATTTATTGTCTAACGCTACGCTGCTTTTGGTAAGAATTTTATTTTCTCAACTCCTTACCTGAGGCTAAATAAATCACTTAATTTTACTACAAGAAAACTGAATGTTGTTAAGCTATGCGTAACTGTGTATTTACGTAATGTTCAGTGTCTGAGAACAATGCTTTAGTAAACAATAATATGAATTTTCTACATAACTATTTGATTTTCGCCTTATCGTCATGTTTATGGTCAAAAGTTATAACACAACTCTTGAGTTATTTGGCTATCAGTTCGGTAAAGTAAAACGTTACTTTTTTGTTTCAGACATCGCCGTAAGTGAAGGAAGTCAACTCATATTTTATACCAACGGGACAAAAACAAACACCGTGACTTTACCTTCCCGCCACCTCACTGAGTTAGCTTACGATGAAAATCACAACATGATGCTGTACATTGACAAGCAGAGCGACAACGACGCTATATGTGGTTATAACTTACATTCTATGGAAAACAGTTGTTTCATCAAAAGGAACAGGGGTAACATTCACAGTATTGCCTTCGACCCTTCAACAGATACACTATTCTTTACTGATATTAAAGAAAGGAGCATAAATTGGATTTCTTTAAAATCTGGGTCTAATAACAATGTAAACATATTAATCAAAATGGATGACCAAATTCCCAGTGATATTGCCGTGGATAGCTGTAGAAGGTACGTTACCGATGACGTTTTAAAAGTGAAAATCTGTTGCATTTCGTGATATTCTATAATATCATTCAACTTACAGGTACATTTACTGGACCAACACAATGACTGACGATAAGTACACGGAGAGAGCTAGATTTGATGGTTCCGACAGAGAAGTGGTTTACGATTTTTTGCCAGTATTTAGCGTGACCGTGGACCCACAATCAGCAAAATTATTTTATTTTGATGGTTGTGATACATGTACTTACGAGTTTCTAAATATAGCAGATTTGAATGGACAAAATGGAAAAGTACATTTTGTACATACACATTTTTCTGCACCAAAACAGTTGACTGTTTCAAATGAATACTTATACTGGATGAACAGTAGCGAGAGCTACACAACCGTTTGGCATTTACCAAAGAACCCAATGAATAATGAAGAACCAAAAGAGATAAGTAAGTTCCATAACAAAGGATTACGCGGCTTAGTCGCCAACTACAAACTTAATGATCAAATTCAGGGACTTCAGGAGTGCGAAGTGCTGTCGAGTCGGATATCAACAACCACCGAAACTAACGACTCCCTCAATATTCAACAGACCACAGGAACAGAACAGATGACAGATTATGAACTGTTTTGTGTTCACGGTATTAAAGATCATCACACATCTGTTTGCAAATGCACACCTGGTTACATCGGAGAGAGATGCGAAGTTTCTGTCTGTGAGAACTATTGTTTGCAAGGTGACTGCAGTTACAATAATGATAAGGCACTTCCTGAATGCAGGTAAAATATGTTCGATTCCTTCTTATGTTGTCCACTGCTAGGACAGACCTCCTCTTTTTGAGAGGGAGATGGCCATAATCCATCACGCTCTGCCATTGCGTGTTGGTTGTTGTTGTTTTTGAAATTTTGGTCAGACGATGTTCTCCTCCACCGTTTAGAGTGCAATTACACGAAATGTAGTGTTTGCTAGATTTTAAACCTACGACACGTAAGTCGGGGCAATTACTACCGGGCCACCGCGGTTCCTAATTTGTCGGTTTTCCTTTTTCTCTGTTGTCTTGTTAATCTTTGCTTAAATCACCATGTTTACCATTATTACTATTCCAGATGTAACGCCGGTTATTCCGGGAAACGATGTGAAGTGTACGCGTGTCATGGTTATTGTCTGAATAGTGGTGTCTGTTCCCTGAACGAACATGATAAGCCAGTCTGTAAATGTGTTGGTAACCACGAGGGAACAAGATGCAAAGCTGTTAAATATGACGCTATTAACAACATACCTACGTACGACTCAGCGAATGGAACCCTAACTCTAGCTGATTTATTGTCGCGTTGGCGAAAACCTATTTCAAAAATGTTCGTTACTGTTGAAATTTAAGCTAATATCCAATTGTTACTTATTAATAGTAGGCTGTTTTTATAAATATATTTCCAAAAGCTTTGGGCTGTAATTTATCAACATGTGTATCTAACTATGTTAATATCTGATTTAATTTAGTTTATATCTTAATCAAACTCATTATTACACAGTGATGCTAAAATTATGTTATTATAAGCTGCACACAGACAGATCAGTTAGTGGGATGACTCTTTAGCACACATAATAAACTTTATAAAGTGAGGGAATTCTGTAGAATTCGCTAAGTCATATTGATATTGTAAGATCTAGTTTAACTATTCTAATTAGTAATTGTTTCGACTGTGGGAAGTTTCTTGACCTTATGAAAGAAAGTAAAATAATACCTTTGTTTTAATCAATTTGTACATCAGACCCCTCCTATTTTAGATCTAGTACAGCAAGATACAAGATATCTATTTTGCTAAAACATGAGTATACATAAATGTAAGCCCTTGTATAAAAGTTCGATTGAGTCACTGTTGAGTTTTTCCTTAATGGCGTACAAAATATAACTGATTAAGAAAATTTAAATCATCACAACGCTATTTAGTCAAAAATGCATTCATCATCATTCCACTGCTGGGACACAGGCCTCCTCTCGGTGAGAGGGAGTAGCCATAATCCACCACGTGGGCCCAGTGCGGGTTGGTAGATGTCACATGTTTTCGAATTTTTGGTTCTAAGACATGCCGGTTTCCTCACGATGTTTTCCTTCACCGTTTTGAGAGCAGTACTTAACAGCAATAATTATCGTACAAAAGTTCTGAACTGCGTAATGTCAAAATTGGTATGTTACTTAAATAATCATAATCATAGTCAAATATCAATTTATTGTTAGGTATTGCAAAAAATATGAATAATTCAAATATGTTATAACAAGTCAAAGTTTGTTACTTCAGTAACTAATAGCGATGAGAGTAGTCCATGTCTCTTATATCTCTTATATATTATATATCTCTATATATTATACAAGTCAGGGTTATATTAGTTTATCTTTCTAGTAGCTAAGTAAGCTTTCTCTAACAAAACCCTTTTCAACCTATTTCTTAATTATGTGGCTGTATCTTCAATACAGAACACACTATTACGTAGTAACGCTGTTCAAGATCTCGGGATTCAACGTTAGCTAATGTCGCGTCTCTATCGAATTACTTTATCTGATAATAGGGAAAATAGATTTGGATTTATTTTGACAGACATAATGGTTTCGAACTGTACATGATAGATGGAAGGGTCAACTATCAGTGTCATGGACATTGAACCACATCTCTTTTTTTAAACACATCTCTAGAGGAAAAGCTGCCTTAGGATAGTTTAAAACATCTTGACTGGGCCTATCAGATGCTATGACTTATGGAAGATTACTAAAAACAAAAAAAAAACAGATTCAATGACGCAAATCGATATAATTGGATTATAATAGATATAGCGGTATATAATATTTCAATAAATAATAGTAAAAATAAACTAAAAGTACACTTCCACCGAAAACCAAACTAAAAAGTAGAAAATAGAAAAAGTGTTTTATTAAACTATTATTTATTTTCTATTTTTTTAGGTGTTATGTGACGTATGTCAGCGTATTTTTCGAAGAAATTTTTGTTTTGCTATCCTGATAACCCCGGCAAGGATGATGGCACAAATTTATAAAATTATTGTATTGTCATCGGTTTTGGATAAGTATGCCGAATTTCGAGTTACCCAGATTGATTCCTTTCTCACTAGGAGGCACCATATCGGCAAAGTAGCCAACTGCAAGGTCATACCCGGTGAGAGTCTTACTGCACAGCATCGTCTTCTTGTCATGGACCTCTGCGTAAAGACTAAAGTCAAACGCGTTGAGCGCTGCCGACGCCAAATCAGGTGGTGGCTGCTTGATGAAGCAAAATCCGAGGAGTTCGCCAAAGTTACCAGCGACATATGCGCGGGGATTGATGGCGAACCAGTCCAGGACCACTGGGACAGGATTCAAGTAGCTATTTCTGGAGCGGCAAAGGCAGTGCTCGGCATGTCTAAGGGTGGCCGCAAATGTGACAAAGAGACATGGTGGTGGAATGACACAGTCCAGAGGGAGATAAGGGTAAAGAAAGCCCTCTTTAAAAAGTGGCAAGCGTCCAAATCTCCTGAAGATCGGGACGCGTACAGGGTTGCAAAACGTGTGGCTAAGAGAGCCGTAGCCAGAGCCAGACGAGACCACTTACAACCACTCTACGATAAATAAGCTGGAATCGTCCGAGGGGCAGAAGCTTATCTACAAGTTGGCACGCTCCAGGGTCAAAGCGGCACAGGATATTTCCAAGTGCCGCTGTGTTAAAGACCTTCACGGCAACCTGTTATATGTGGACGTCGCGGTGAAGGAGAGATGGCGCTCGTATTTTCGCGACTTGTTAAACAAACAGCATAAACAGGTACAGCCACCGGACCTCCGAATCAGGGACTGGTGCCGCCAGTAACACCTGAAGAAGTGGAAAATGCTCTTCGTCGCATGAAAAATCGGAAAGCTGTCGGAGCCGATGGAGTACCGATCGAGGCCTGGAAGGCGATGGGTTCTCGTGGTGTGGGCATTTTAACTGACCTTTATAACCGCATACTCCTCACCGATGAGATTCCTCGTCAGTGGAGACTGAGTGTTATTACTCCGGTCTTCAAGGGCAAGGGATCGATGCAGGACTGCGGCAGCTACCGCGGTATAAAGGTCATGGCCCACACCATGAAGCTCTTTGAGCGGATAATTGACTCTCGGATCCGTCAGGAATGTACAGTTTCAGATGGCCAATATGGTTTTCACCCTCGTCATGGGACCAAGGACCCTGTTTTTGCCCTAAGGATCGTCATGGAGAGGTACAGGTCGAAGAATACGCCTCTACATTTCTTGGACATGGAGAAGGCCTTCGATTGTGTTCCTAGTGTGATGATCTGGTGGGCACTGTGGTCTAAAGGAGTACCAGGGGCTTATATTGACACCATCCGAGACATGTACCGCGATTCGGATTCCGTGGTTCGGACCGCTGTTGGCGACACTAATCCCTTTCCCATTACTGTAGGTGTGCACCAGGGATCCGTCCTGAGCCCGTTCCTATTCAGCGTAGTATTAGACGTTGTATCAGACAGCATCAGGAACTCCCATGAGCAACCCCCGTGGCTATTCATTTATGCTGATGATATTGCGCTGGTAGACGCGGACAGGAGACGACTGGTGAGACGCGTGAAGGCGTGGAAGGGTACGCTTGAGAACGATGGTTTGAAGCTCAATGTGGCGAAGACAGAGTACTTGGCCTGCAATACAGCAGATCTCACATCCATCCGCATAGGCGAAGACACGGTCGAGCGCACGGACCAGTTTAAGTACTTGGGATCTGTACTCCACGCGTCTGGTAACATCGACTACGACGTCAAGGCGCGCACTGCTGCAGCGTGGGCCAAAGCGCGAGAGATGTCTGGTGTCATTTGTGACCCCAAGATACCGGTTAAGCTGAAGGGACAGGTCCATAAATCCATCATTAAGCCTGTCCTTTTATATGGCAATTGCGGCGGTAAGAGCTTCGGTGGGTTCCTGTTCAGGATAAAGCGGGAGGATACGTCCGGGTGTTTTCATTGTGAGGATTGTCTAGAGGACACGGTGGAGCATACGGTAGGAGTTTGCCCTGCCTGGGCGGAGCACCACCGTGTCCTCGTGGAGGCAATTGGCGGCGGCGACTTCTCGCGTCCGGCCCTGGTGTGAGCCATGGTACGGAGCGAAAGGGAATGGGAAGCCGTCACCACCTTCTACGAAGCAGTAATGTAAGGATGAGGCGGGGCACGTGAGGGAGTGGCAGTCTCTGCGCCCTCGCGTCCCTAGCCACCGCAGGAGGAGACGCCCCGGGCGTCGGGAGTCCATAGCGGACTCCCGGCCTCCGTAGGCGTGAGCTTGCGGGTGGCGAGCAATGGGTAGCTCGCCGCCCGGTAAGGACCAAGCTCGGGTTGACGGCGCGTAGTTTTCCACGCGCGCCTCAAAGAGATGTCAGCAAAACTGAAGGGGTCTGCTAGGACCGATGCCTGCCGGGGTCGCGTGATTGTTCGAAAGAGATACCGTGACCCTAGCACATGGGCAACTGAAGGATCACGGGTGGGTTTTAGTCAGTAAAAGTCTGACATGCCCTCCCGCTCCGCCCAGAGCGGGAGAAGTCATTTGATGATTTCCCATCCAAAACAAAAAAAAGGCGTGGCCCGTACTTAAGCGACACAAGCAAGAACTGCGTGTCACGGAAATGAAAAGGTTGCGCTGGATGTCCGGAGTTACGCGGAGAGATCGCGTCAAGAACTCACGCATTGGCGGCAGCCTTCATATCCGTGACATAGCAGACAAATTGTAGGAGTGTCACCTACGGTGGTAAGGGCACGTATTACGGAAACCGGCTAGCCATGCGGGGAACAAATGTCTGGCCATGCCACCTCCGCGGGGTCCCTGTAGAAGGGGTAGACCAAAAACGGATGCAACCGGGATAACGCAAGGATGATGATGATGAAGATGATGCCAAATTTCGAGTTAATCCGACGTTTTGAAGAGGTCAAAATCATGTTCAAATTTTCCGTTACATAGGCACATACTAACATACGTATGAAGCTAATAAAAGCGTGTTAAAATTACAGACAAATTGAAAAGTCCTTTTCGAATTTCTCTTATAAACAAGTATTAGAGGATTTGTCAAGTTTGACAGAAGGAAGACCACGTGACCAAGGTGACGCGCCGCGCGCCGAGTGGAAGGGGCGACACAGCGTGAGCGGGGCGCACAGGCACCTCGGCACTTTGCTCGAGAGCTCGGAAGCGACGGACGTGTACTAGGAACTGCAGATTCTAATTATTTCGATGTCTAACCGTTTCACGTTGTTGTGATCTATTTTTTATTACGTTAATTTTAAATAAATAGTTCTAGGTAGTTTTGCTTTTCTTTTAAAAACGTCAAATGACCGCCTGATCCATAAGATCAGTCGTGGGATAGACATACACGCGACTTTGATCGTTCGCCATCTATTTTTGCTGTTATTAGTGTTCCGTTTTAAAGTAACATGGAAACACGTGTTAAGTGTTTTAGTCGCGTTGAGATTAAGGTTGTGTGCATTTGAAAGTGTTGCACTGCGTGTTAATTATTTCATTCGTTTATAGTTCGTACGCATTTTTAAGCAAACCAACACGTGTTACCTTTCCTTAAATGTGTGTGGTTAAGGTTATCGTCGCAAGTAATAAATTATTTTACGTGGTGTAGTGTCTACTGTTGTAATAATGGCGGGTCACGAGTACCCACCGCGTGAAAATTCACCTAATCTTAATTCTCGTAACTACTTTATTGCGCATAACCGTTGAGATGTTCGTAAGAGGAGTCTATACCGGTAAAATCTATCCATGGTTTTAAATCTAACTTTGATCCGTCCATGCGTAGTTTTGATGTGCGGTGTAGTGAGGTAGATCATGTGCGTTCAATAAATTATGGTGTACGGATAAGCATCGGAGGGTTGACCGCGAGTTTTTAGAATGAATCGCTCATTGCGTAAAAAGTAACGTAAAGCTACATGGCTAAACGAGTGGGTTAGCAACTAACGTAGCTGATCTAATTTCAAGCGGGAATTTAAAACATTGTGCCCACTTTAGTTAGATTTTTCGAACATTTTGTTCGACGCATAAAACGATAACTACCCGACATTTGCAGCATATGCTAGGCGTTCTTAGTAACAATTTGGATAATCAGAGCAGATCCTTGTTAATGTTATGCGTATTGTTACTGATACCGATATTCATGCAGCTAGTACTAATGACAAATTAGTGCCCGATTGTTTCGACAACTTTTTGTCGGTAGACGTGAAATGTACGTAGGTTCGTCAACGCGGTAGATTTCGTATAAATGAATCTAGTACAAGTATGCGAACACGGTGGCAATGTTGATTTGAAAGATGGTTCAGTGTTTTCATGAAAAAAACGTTTTGGCCGGACGCAAATGTGTCGTAGAAGTATTCAATGAGAAAACCAACTAGTAATCGTGCATATGGTTCAAGTACAAGCGGCAGTGCAATCAACCAGGCACCTAAATCGTAAACTAGTTCTTTCAGAGAGACACTAAAAAAAAATAGGTCATTAAGGAGGATTGAGCCACGTAGCAAGTACAATGATAATTTTTGTCAGGAAAATGTTAAGTTGTTTTAACAAAACGATTAACGACCACAGTTATTAGAGTGGTGCTTGTTGATATTTTAAAATGTCACGGAGCATTTGCAGTGCACTCAAACGACATAATTTCGAGTTTTGCGTGCGATAGGTAGTCAGGCAGGAGTCCTTGTGGCTTAGTAATAACAGCCGCACGGATCGATCGATCAGGTCAAGCTATGCTTGCCGCGGTTTGTTCGTGGATGGGTAACCATCTTTAGATACCAAGACTCCTCCGTGCCTCGGAAAGCACGTTAAGCCGTTGGTCCCGGCTGTCATTTGTGGATCTTTGACAGTCGTTACGGGTCGACAGAAGCCTGAAAGTCTGACAACCAGTCTCACCATGGGGTATCGTGTTACCCGGTGACTAGGTTGTGGAGGTCAGATAGGCTGTCGTTTTATGTAAAATACTGGTATTCAGCTACATACGGTTAGACTGGAAGCCGACCCTAACATGGTTGGGAAAAGGCTAAGCAGATGATGATGAGGTAGTCAGGAAGTAGAAACATCTTACCGTACTACTTTGACAGGTTTCCTGAAGTTACGCTCGAAATTAACTTTCGTGTTGTTTTGTTGTTTTGAATTATGAACACGGTCATTATAGGTACTGATGTTCTAAATAGAAATGGAGTCACATTTACTCACGTGCGAGGTATGGAACGACTTACTAAAGTCGACAACGTCCTTGTTTGGAATTAAGTCTGATTTGTGTTTATAGAAGTATGAGGAACGTGGTGAGTTCTTCATCTTTCATAGACAGAACACTATCTGGTGGGTTAGTGCCCCATGCTTGCTACCGTAACGTTGTATTTATGCTAGTCCCGGGGTGAACTTTGCTTGAGCGATGCAGGGTTTTATGAGACGTCAGTGTGATGCGTAGTTCACATGTGGCATCGTAGAAGCCGCCACACGTTCACTGATTGATTAAATACTAGTAGGTTAGGTTAGTAAGCGGCTAATGAAAATAATTGATGTGTTTGCAGATAACCTGATGACAGGTACTGCTACTACTACTGTGCAAACGGTATCATGCACGTTCGTTTATAGAATGACACCTCAGTCGTTTATCAGCCGTTTTAAATGAGGAATTATAAACGCTAACTGGCGCTAGATTTTCGAAATTTTATGTCACTTATGGTTTTAGCCAAAGCTTAGAGAATGTGAAGGGCAGGCGTATTTGGAAACTGTCTCATGTAATGTTGTCGTTCAAAAATTACTGATTCCCAGCTTAGTTTGAATAAATGACTTTTGATTTGATCGGTAAACCGAAATATAAATTTACTTTTTTGGATACTGAACTCGAATACTTTGGCAGACTTATTGAGCATGGTCAGGTACGGCCGAGCTCGAGTAAGGGTTTGGTTAAGTTTCCGAAACCATCTAATGTAAGAGTGGTTCGTCAGGTTTTGGGATTGGCAGGCTATTTTCGTAGGTACAGTACATTGCAGGCTATGCCTCACAAACCGTTTGTATTGCTAAGTTGCTCAGGAAAGGTGAGCCTTTCAAATGAGCGCGGAACAAGACTTAGTCCGTACTTATGTAATTAAAAGCCTAACGGAATCACCTGTTTTAGCAATTTTCGATCCTAATTTGACCACTGAGCTTCATTCCGACGCCAGTGTTATTTGTTGTAGTAAGATTTAATGTGATACCACGAGTTTAAATGAACGCGTGTCGTTGACTATTTTAACAGATCCGCAAAGGGTGCTGTCTCGATACCATAATGAACTTGAGACCTTAGCAATTGTTTGCGCATTTCAATTTTTTTGGCACTATGTAAATTAATCGGTGTAAAGTACAAAAAAAATTACCGCATGCAACTCTGTAAAGTTGACCGATCGTAAAGGGATTTATTACGAGGTGGCACTCTAGTGGATTTACATGTGGTACTTCCGATCCGCGTTAGAGCATCTGAGTTACTTGTTGAAGGTCTGCTGTGACATGACGTATATGTGAGTGAACTTCGTCGACGGCCACGTACATTTGCTGTCGGCAGTTTTATGTTTGTTGACAGGGGTTCCCGAGGTACTGGGAAGCTGGACTCCTGGATGCGCGGTCCCTGTGGGGTCGTGCATGCGCTACCACCTCTCCGATAAGAGCATGACCTGATAGCTGGTTCGTACGAAGAAAAGACTCAGACCGCCGCCGAACACATGGTTCAGTGGTCTGGTGAGTGGAGTCCGGAAGCGTGTAAGATGTTTATCTGTACTGGTCAGTGGATTTGGTAGCCCCGACATTGTGGCAACTGATTATTCATAGCTGTGACAGTATAGGTGTTTTCTGCCTCGACATTTGGCAGTTAGGTTGGTTATAGCCTCGACCCTAGGGCTATCCGTCTGCCTCGACATTATGGCAGTTTGGTTTATTATAGCCTCGACATTATGGCTATCCGTCTGCCTCGACATTATGGCAATTTGCTTAGTAATAGCCCCGACACTAAGGCTATCTGTTTACTTCGATATTGTGGTAGTTTGTTGTGTTACAGCGTCGACAGTTCACATTATGGTAATCTGTTTGCCTCGAATGTGGCTGTTTGTGAGAGTTCCTCTGGAAACCTGATCATATTTATCAGGCGATGTTGTGTTTGTTTCGGTAATGATTGAGGTCCGGAACTCTTTCATTGGTGATACAATCTACAGCTGCTGTCTATAATGGTGTAAAAGCTGAAGAAAACGATTGCATATCATTGCAATGGGTAGCTGAAAGTTCCAACTTTCAAATTACTTTGTACTGGTCTTGGCTTTGTTATGTTTCAGGTGACGAGCCCACCATTGTGGATCAAGCAAGCAAGGACCAGACAAATAAGCAGTCTTTGCGAAGAAGCCAAGCTGACGAGGTCGTTCAGCTGTCAGGAGAGGCCGTATTAGAGGATTTGTCAAGTTTGACAGAAGGAAGACCACGTGACCAAGGTGACGCGCCGCGCGCCGAGTGGAAGGGGCGACACAGCGTGAGCGGGGCGCACAGGCACCTCGGCACTTTGCTCGAGAGCTCGGAAGCGACGGACGTGTACTAGGAACTGTAGATTCTAATTATTTCGATGTCTAGCCGTTTCACATTGTTGTGATCTATTTTTTAATACGTTAATTTTAAATAAATAGTTCTAGGTAGTTTTGCTTTTCTTTTAAAAACGTCAAATGACCGCCTGATCCATAAGACAAGGTATATTCGAACTATTCACCTACCGACTGAATGTTTCACTAATAGACTCCATTAAACCGAAAATGCAACCAGAACTACAAAAATAGATTAACATTAAAAAGACCCCGACCCCAACCTAAAAGATTGTATAATAAACAAAAATTTTATTACATAGCAAGATAAGATAGCATAGGTGGAGCAGGGGTGGTCCAATAGTAACGGCCGTGACTTACCGGTTGAAGGTCATGGATTCGAATCCAAGTGGGCACTTTACTTTGTGTAACTGATTTCATCACCACTGCTCCCAAAACGATGAAGGATAACATCGTGAGGCAACCGGCATGTCTTAGAACCAAAAACTAGAAGACATGTGATATCTACCAACCCACACTGGGTCCACGTGGTGGATTATGGTCCACTGTCTCTCTCTGAGGAGAGTCCTTTGCCCAGCGGTGGGAACATCATAGGCTGCTGATGATGATTACAAACCAACAGTAACAGTACGATTTCATAAGGTATCGTTGAACTCTTAAGACTTATTTTAAATGCATGGGAAGATAAATGCGAAACCTTGGGCATCTTTTGTGATTTATCTAAAGCATTCGATTGAGTTCTTCATCAATCTTTAATCAGGAAACTCCGTCACTACGGGATCCGCAACACTGCTCTGGATCTTTTTTTTTTCTTTTTTCTTTTATTTACGTAAATATAGTAGTAACAGTGGGAGTCCCAAATAAGTCAATACTTAGAACTTTCTTTGTTATATTATTGAGTTGCCATACCTCATAATCTAAACTTTATAATATCGACGGTTGAAAGGCTATTTGATCTAAGCGACATTTGCTGAAAGTTGCAGGAGAGTGATTCAAAGGTTTATTTTACAAAAAAAAAACTTTATAAAAGAACTAGTGATTTGACGAGGACGAAGTCGCGGGCAGAAGCTAGTCATAATATAAAATCAAGTATTTTGTGAGTTTTAATTGTAAATCTATTACTATATCGGTGGATGATGTCAGATTGTTATATCCGATATCTGATATAGTCGCATTACAGGAAACCTGGTTGCTACCGCACGACGTTCCTTTTCTGAGCAACGTAGACTCGTTTTTTTTTAGCAGGAGGGCTTGTCAGACTTTTACTGACCAAAACCCACCCGTGTTTCATCAGTTGCCCACGTGCCAGGGTCACGGTATCTCTTTAATAATAATATCTTAGAACAACTAACACAACGTTATCTGATCCCAAACTAGGCAGAGCCTGTACTATGGTTATCAGACAACTGATAAACATACTTATATATTTCTAAATACATACATATTATAGATAAATTACACCCAGACACAGAACAAATGATTGTGCTCATCACACAACATTTGTCCTGGGTGGGAATCGAACCCACGACCTCAGTCTTAGCAGTCAGGGTCACTAACCACTAGACTAACAGGCCAGTCAAAACAATCTCGTGACCCTGGCAGGCATCGGTCCTAGCAGACCCCTTCAGTATTGCTGACATCTCTTTGAGGCGCGCGTGGAACACTATGCGCCGTCGACCCGAGCCTGCTCCTTACCGGGCGGCGAGCTACCCATTGCTCGCCGCCCGCAAGCTCTTGCCTACGGTGGCAGGGAGTCAGCTATCGACTCCCTACGTCCGGGGCGTCTCCTGCCGCAACTAGAGATGTGAGGGCGCAGAGACTGCCACTCCCTCATGCGCCCCACCTCCTCCTATGCGAGCATAACTGCTTTGCAGAAGGAGGTGACGGCTTCCCATTCCCTCTCGCTCCGTACCATGGCTCGCAGTAAGGCCGGATGCGAGAGGTCGCCGCCGCCGATCGCCTCCACGAAGACACGGCGGATCTCCACCCAAGCAGGGCACTCCTCCACCGTATGCACTCCCGTGTCCTCCAGACGATCCTCGCAATGGAAACACCCGGGCGTTTCCTCTCGCTTTATCCTGAACAGGAACCCACCAAAGCACCCATGCCTTGTGAGAACCTGCGTCAGGCGGAAGGTGAGGACCCGAGGCGCCTCTCTGTCCACTCCTCTAAGAGGGGACTTATCGCCGCAATTGTGGCGTGCCCAAGCGTAGACCCTTAGTTCGACTTCGTGGGAAAATCGGCAGCAGATACCTTGGCGGGCATCCTACGAGAGTGACTTTACGGTGGAGTAGCTGTGCTGTGGCGAAACGGCGCCTACGAAAGCGTGTCTTCGGATAGTGCAAAAGTATACGTGTTATGGCTATTAAAAACTTAAAAGTAATAACTGACTTCCTTAAAAAAAAAACACTACAAAGTAAAAAATAACTTTAATTTCGGAAGTCGGTGTCTTAGGATCTGTATTTATGGTTTTTGGCACCGACTTCCGAGATTAAAGTTATTTTTCGAATTAAGATTAAAATTTATCACAATACCCCAATAAACGATATATGGCGAATAATGTATGTTTTGTTTTATAATATTAATTACTTACACAATATTGTATAGAATCAAGTTCTTCTAACTTAACAGACAGCTGTGCTGCTGGGGAGTTTGTTCCACCACTTCTTCTTCCCAGCTATAGCACTAGGAAGTGTCGAAGAGTGGGCGTTTTGGGGGGACTGTCTTTTGTAACTTTGACGTTCAAAAAGTGCTGACTCTCAGCCTAGTTTGAATAAATGACTTTTGATTTTTGATTTTGAAACATGAAAATTAGCTAAAGTACATACCGTACTTTAGCTAATCTGAAAAATGGGTGATCTATTTTGAGTACTACATAAAATTTTATGAAGGAATTGGCAAGGTACCATGATACCAATCGATAATTTTTTTTAAATATTTCTGGCAGCATAAGCATAGCCGCCACGCAAGAGATGTTATATGAAGGCCTTTTTGTTATTTCTCGTTTAGCGTGATAGCGTTCTAGCACATTGGACTCTCTTCTCGGGTCTGCACGGTTCAAAATCGAACTGATAGAAAAACTCGTTCACGGCGCACTGCCCATCGCCTTCTCTTATTAGTCCTTCTCTAACTCACAGGGACACGTCTGGTCATTTCTAGAAGAATAAGAGTTTGGTTTTCTATGGAAGCGTGGTTTTTAGTTGTTTTAAATCTTTTGTAAGGCTAGCTGTCAGTCTGGTTGATACTCGGGAGTCGATAGCGGACTCCCGGCCACCGTAGGCGCGAGCTTGCGGGTGGCGAGCAATGGGTAGCTCGCCGCCCGGTAAGGACCAAGCTCGGGTCGACGGCGCGCAGTGTTCCACGCGCGCCTCAAAGAGATGTCAGCAGCAGTGTAGGGGTCTACTAGGACCGATGCCTGCCGGGGTCGCGTGATTGTTCGAAAGAGATACCGTGACCCTGGCACATGGGCAACTGATGGAACACGGGTGGGTTTTAGTCAGTAAAAGTCTGACACGCCCTCCCGCTCCGCCCAGAGCGGGAGAAGTCATTTGATGATTTCCCATCCTGAAAAAAAAAAAAAAAAAAATGTCTGGTTGATACGATACACACTCAAACGGTTGAACTGAATTGGATGAAATTTGGGCCTATGGCCTGGATATATACTGTTTAACCCGGTCATGGGCGTAGCCACGGTGGGGCAGGGTGGGTGCTTGCCCCACCCTGGCTCTGACCTGCAAGGTACCTAAGCAAACCTAAAAAAATAATAGTTTAAAAAACTAAACAAAAAAAAAGCACGCTTCCATAGAAAATCAAACTAAAAAGTAGAAAATTATGGAAAAAAACGTGGTGTGCTTTTTAAGGGTTTTTTTAATTGATATCAGCCCCACTAGCCAAGTTACAACCGTTTCGTGTCGAATTCTATTCTCCAATCGGTAACGCCTCGGTGTCAGCAATTGTAGAAAACGATAAGTTGGTAGCCATGTTGACGGGCCTGAGTCGGTCGCTCGTTCTACAATGTCTTTAGAGAAACGATAAATTATAACAAAGGATTTACCGTTGAACATTGTAGAAACGATAAAAAATCATTCTATCATTTTGAACGATGTGAATTTGGCTACGAATTTTCTATTCGTTTGTTCTAACCACGTGACTTAACGTTGAGCGACTAGCGTTAACGATTGCAGATTGTCAACTTGGCTAGGGGTGCAGACATCCCACGCTTAGCACGCAGTGGTACCACTTGTGGGAAGAAAAAAATATGGCATTGAATGTTCCAAAAGACGTGGAAGTGCGAGAACTGATAAAGGATTCAGAAATGTTGCGCCTGTTGTGTTGTTGCCCAACCGTGTACGACCCGTACTCGTCAAGCCTCGTTTTGACACGCTGAAGGACCGCTCTGGTCGTTCAGCATGTCAAGACGAGGCTTCGATCCACCATGAGTGAAAATCGTCTGAGCGGTCTCTGTATACTGCGTGTCCACAGGATGAGGATCGCCGAAGCGAAAAATAAATTGGAAGCCGAAACGTTAAGGTGGTTCTGCCAGAACCCACGCCGGCTTCTTTTAAAGTAATATTATGAAGTTAGTTAATACCTAAATAAATAAACAACCTATAATACCTATGTGTAATTGTATACTTACTGTACCTGAAAGTACTATCTATAGATAGATAGAAACATCTAAATTGACTGATTAACAAATTGGCATACACCCAGGGCGCAAACGGCTGAAGTTAGAGACACATTTTTGGATGGAAGATGTCGTGGTGTAGGTAGGTGAGCAATAAGAAAGTGTTTTGGATAATTCGAATTATACATACATAATTGCTGGTGCTATGCTATAGGATGTAACCTTTTTGTGTTAAAAAAATTGCCGCGGTAAGACCGCGGGTCGTATAGTTTGCTAGTTACATATTATTTTAGACTGCTGCCCCACCCTGAGGCCATGGCTGGCTACGCCCATGAACCCGGTACAATGTTCCCTTGAGATATCTTTCCATCACGCGGTTGAAGCAGTGGACAATCGAAAGTTATTAATAGAAATATATCTCATACAGTAGACAAAACACTTGCAACTTACAATGTTTACTTTAAATGATAAATCGGTATTCCCGTTGCGATGTTTTTGCAATACGTGAACGGAAGAAGACAAAATATGGCGTCATACAGTAAAGGGTCACCGAGTTATCTTTGTGATGACAAGAATTTCCACTTTCTCTTATTTACCGTCTCTTATCAGCATTCCAAAAATACTTATTTATTTTGCGGCACATCAGCATTCGGCTTCAGAATCAAAAGAGCAATCTCCAGCGGTGGGTCTATACCTTGTTGAAACAACTTTGTATTTCGGAGGAATAAAATGTGTAAGGCGCAGTGTGTGCTGGTGTTGGTGGTGCTGTACGTGGGGCTGACGCACTCCTGGGGTGAGTACGAGGATCATAATTTATTTCACACAGGATTTTCTTTCTAAAATTTTTAAAACCATGTAACCACGTACCTACAATAATTTCTCGCAATTTCTTAACTGTATGATGCACCTAGGTAGGTAGGTATCTACTACACAAGAAAATCGTTACTAATAATAACAATACAAACCGTTAAGTGCATAAAGCGCTTAACAGTTTATTTTGTAATGAAAGTTAAAAAAAAGTGCTTAAAATAACAAAACTTTAACGAATTTGCCAAGTTTGATGACTTTTTTTATATGATTTGTTATATTTTTCTTACTATTTTAGAACAAACTTTGAATTTTCATGACTATGATAAGCGAAAAATGTTCTAAAGTTTACCCACCTACTTTCACGCGAACGGAATCGCGTGTAGAAGGCGTAAAATAATAACTTTTGCATGGATTAACAAATCATTGAATCACATGTTCAATATGGGGGGATTAAATAAATAACCAATTTATTGAATACTATTTATTTATTGACTAAAGCTACGCTCTGCTTTTGGCAAGAATTTCATTTTCTCAACTCGCTTTTTTTGGATAGTAAATCATCTTATTACTTCTGCCGCTCTGGGAGGAGCGGGAGGGCATGTCAAACTTTTACTGGCTAAAACCCACCCGTGTTCCTTCAGTTGCCCATTTGCCAGGGTCACGGTATCTCTTTCGAACAATTTCGCGACCCTGGCATGCATCGGTCCTAGTAGAACCCTTCAATGCTGCTGACAACTCTTTGCGCGTGGAACACTACGCGCTGTCGATCCGAGCGTGGTCCTTACCGGGCGGCGAGCTACCCATTGTTCGCTGCCCGCAAGCTCGCGCCTACGGTGGCCGGGAGTCCGCTGTTGACTCCTGACGCCCGGGGCGTCTCCTCCTGCGGCGGCTAGGGATGTGAGGGCCCAGAGACTGCCACTCCCTCACGCGTCCCGCCTCCTCCTTCGCGAGTATTACTGCTTCGCAGAAGGAGGTGACGGCTTCCTATGCCCTCTCGCTCCGTACCATGGCTCGCACCAGGGCTGGACGCGAGAGGTCGCCGCCGCTGTTCGTCTCCACGAGGACACGGTGGTGCTCCGTCCAGGCAGGGCACTCTTCCACCGTATGCTCCACCGTGTCCTCTAGACGATCCTCGCAATAGAAACACCCAGGCGTTTTCTCCCGCTTTATCCTGAACAGGAACCCACCGAAGCACCCATGCCCAGTGAGAACCTGTCTCAGGCGGAAGGTGAGGACGCCGTGGCGCCTCTCTATCCACTCCTCAAAGAGGGGACTTACCGCCGCAATTGTGGCGTACCCAGCGCTGGGTTGCGACAATCGTACCCGCCATGTCGCCATGAGATCAAAATCAAAATCAAAATCAAAAGTCATTTATTCAAACTAGGCTGAGAGTCAGCACTTTTTGAACGTCAAAGTTACACAAGACAGTCCCCCCAAAACGCCCGCCCTTCGACACTTCCTAGTGCTGTAGCTGGGAAGAAGGAGTGGCGGAACAAACTCCCCAGCAGCACAGCTGTCTGTTAAGTTAGAAGAACTTGATTCTATACAACACTGTGTAAGCAACCAATATTATAAAACAAAACATACATTATTCACCAATGATATTATATACATAATATCATTGTTATTCACCATATGTCAGCTAGCACACGACAATATACCACCAACAAAACATTGAAAACTAAACTCAAGCTGAAATAAATAATAAAACAAAATCGCAAACAGAACTCAAAACGCAAACAAAGCCTCCAGGCATATCGCGTGCCCGCTTACACATCGTCATCTGTTTATGGTCAAAAGTTATAACACAACTCTTGAGTTATTTGGCTATCAGTTTGGTAAAGTAAAACGTTACTTTTTTGTTTCAGACATCGCCGTAAGTGAAGGAAGTCAACTCATATTTTATACCAACGGGACAAAAACAAACGCCGTGAATTTACCTTCCCACCACCTCACTGAGTTAGCTTACGATGAAAATCACGACATGATGCTGTACATTGACAAGCAGAGCGACAACGACGCTATATGTGGTTATAACTTACATTCTAAGGAAAACAGTTGTTTCATCAAAAGGAACAGGGGTAACATTCACAGTATTGCCTTCGACCCTTCAACAGATACACTATTCTTTACTGATATTAATGAAAGCAGCATAAATTGGATTTCTTTAAAATCTGGGTCTAATAACAATGTAAACATATTAATCAAAATGGATGACCGAGCTCCCAGTGATATTGCCGTGGACAGCTGTAGAAGGTACGTTACCGATGACGTTTTAAAAGTGAAAATCTGTTGCATTTCGTGATATTATATAATATCATTCAACTTACAGGTACATTTACTGGACCAACACAATTACTGGCTATAACAAAGAGTACACGGAGAGAGCTAGATTTGATGGTTCCGACAGAAAAGTGGTATATGATTTATTGCCAGTATTTAGCGTGACCGTGGACCCACAATCAGGAAAATTATTTTATTTTCATGGTTGTTATAAATGTACTTACGAGTTTCTAAATGTAGCAGATTTGAATGGACAAAATAAAAAAGTACATTTTGCACATAGACATTTTTCTGCACCAAAACAGTTGACTGTTTCAAATGAATACTTATACTGGATGAACAGTAGCGAGAGCTACACAACCGTTTGGCAGTTACCAAAGAACGCAATGAAAGGTGAAGAACCAAAAGAGATTAGTAAATTCCATAACAAAGGACCACGCGGCTTAGTCGCCAACTACAAACTTAATGATCAAATTCAGGGACTTCAGGAGTGCGAAGCGCTGTCGAGTCGGATATCAACAACCACCGAAACTAACGACTCCCTCAATATTCAACAGACTACAGCAGTAGAACAGATGACAGAATATGAACTGTTTTGTGTTCACGGTATAAAAGATCATCACACATCTGTTTGCAAATGCACACCTGGTTACATCGGAAAGAGATGCGAAGTTTCAGTCTGTGAGAACTATTGTTTGCAAGGTTACTGCAGTTACAATAATGATGAGGGACTTCCTGAATGCAGGTAAAATATGTTCGATTCCTTCTCATGTTTAAGTACTGGACATAGGCATACGTTCCCACTGCTAGGACAGACCTCGTCTTTTTGAGAGGGAGATGGCCATAATCCATCACGCTCTGCCATTGCGTGTTGGTTGTTGTTGTTTTTGAAATTTTGGTTAGACGATGTTCTCCTCCACCGTTTAGAGTGCAATTACACGAAATGTAGTGTTTGCTTGATTTTTAACTTACGACACGTAATTCGGGGCAATTACTACCGGGCCACCGCGGTTCCTAATTTGTCGTTTTTCCTTTTTCTCTATTGTCTTGTTAATCTTTGCTTAAATCACCATGTTTACCATTATTACTATTTCAGATGTAACGCCGGTTATTCCGGGAAACGATGTGAATTGTACGCGTGTCATGGCTATTGTCTGAATAGCGGTGTCTGTTCCCTGAACGAAGATAATATGCCAGTCTGTGAATGTGTCGGTAACTACGAGGGAAGTAGATGTGAAGCTGTTAAATATGACGCTATTAACAACATACCTACGTATGACTCAGCGAATGGAACCCTAACTCTAGCTGATTTATTGTCGCGTTGGCGAAAACCTATTTCAAAAATGTCCGTTACTATTGAAATTTAAGCTAATATCCAATTGTTACTTATTATTTATTAGTAGGCTGTTATTATAAATATTATTTTAAAAAGCTTTGGACTATCATTTATCAATATGTGTATCTAACTATGTTAATATCTGATTTAATTCAGTTTATATTTTAAACTAAACTCATTGTTACACAATGATAGATAGTGGAATGACTCTTTAGCACACATAATAAACTTTATAAAGTGAGGGAATTCTGTAGAATTCGCTAAGTCTCTTATTGACATTGTAAGATCTAGTTTAGCTATTCTAATTAGTAATTGTTTCGACTGTGGGAAGTTTCTTGACCTTACGAAGGAAAGTAAAATTATACCTTTGTTTAAATCTGGTTGTACATCAGACCCCTTTTATTTTAAATCTTTTACTGCAAGATAAATAAAAGTTCGATTGAGTCACTGATGTGTTTTTCCTTAATGACGTACAAAATATAACTGATTAAGAAAATTTAAATCATCACAACGCTATTTAGTCAAAAATGCATTCATCATCATCTGGGACCACTGTTGGGACACAAGCCTCCTCTCGGTGAGAGGGAGTGGGCCATTATCCACCATGCGGGCAAAGTACGAGTTGGTAGATGTCACATGTCTTCGAATTTTTGGTTCTAAGACATGCCGGTTTCCTCATGGCGTTTTCCTTCACCGTTTTTAGAGCAGTACTTAACAGCAATAATTATCGTACAAAAGTTCTGAACTGCATAATGTCAAAATTGGTATGTTACTTAAATAATCATACTCATAGTCAAATATCAATTATTATTCCCTTTATTCATCGTAATAAAAAAACATTTATAAAATAAAAAATAGTAGCCCACCGGTATCGGGAACAGAGTCCAAGCATCCGGCGGTCAGGGCTCCAGAGAGAGGAACCTCTTGTCAATGCGAGCCGTGTCCAGAAGTACCGCTTTTTGAATCAAGCCCTTGATCCAACTGCTCAACGAGAGCCTCTTCAGGTATTGGTCGAGGCTCTTGGCTATCAACCCATTGGCAGTGATGACTATCGGCACAATGATCGCTGAGTCCACATCCCACATGTCAACAACCTCGCGAGCCAAGTCAAGATACTTGATTTGTTTATCTTTCTCGGCTTTCACGAGGTTCTCGTCATGCGGAACCGTTATGTCAACAATCATTGTGCGCCATTCTAGTCGATCCACCACCACTATATCAGGCTTATTTGCAACAACAGACCTCTCAGTGATGATCGATCGATCCCAGTACAGTGTGATATGGCCATTTTCAAGAACTGGGTCGGGCACATACCTTTAGTACGGCACTTCTGATTCCACAAGGCTGTATTTCAGAGCAAGTTGCTGGTGGATAATCCTAGCTACAAGATTGTGTCTATGCAAGTACTCTTCGTTAGCCAGACGTGAACACCCGGAGATAATATGTCTGATTGATTCCACCGGACGGTGGCATGCCCGACAGATATCCACCGTACTGTCTTTCACAATAAATCTCCGGTAATTGTTCGTCATCGTAACTTCGTCCATAATTGCACAAACAAAACCTTCGGTTTCCCCAAAGAGATCACCGAAACGCAGCCAGGCTACTGACGCTAGAAAATACGTCGGGTCCGTGTAGGGCCCGGAAGAAGCGTCCGTGAAGCTCCTTACTCTGCTATACCTCCAAGCGGTCATTAGTTTCAAGTACTACAGGCTTGCGCCAGTTCTCGTTAGCCAAGGAGAGCGGTGTGAAGCCCTTGTCCACCGCGACTACATCTCGATGCATCCCCACGTCGGCTTCCAGGAAATATTCCCTGAGACTGCATATCTCGCGATTGTGGAGAGTCTTAGCGTTTAAAAAGCCTCGACCTCCACACTTTCGCAGGATATACAGCCTCATAACCGATGACCGTGGGTGATGCATTCGATATGCAGTCAGCAGCGTACGGACCCTTCTATCCAGGGCGTCGAGTTCGGTCTGAGTCCATTAGAGTATGCCGAAAGAGTACATCAAAACCGGCATGACCCAACCGTTGAAGGCGCGCACCTTGTTTCCGCCTGATAGAAGACTATTAAATACTTTCTTCAGGCGGCCAAAGTAGAAAGCGCACCTTCAACGTTTGCTTCATGTCAGTAACATTAATTCCCAACGCTTCCGACATACTCAAAATACTTATAGGTTTCGGATGTGGAGAGGGTTCGAAGGTTTATGAAATCCGAGATTTGGGTTCCCACGGATTCCACATCCTCCCCTCTTACATGCATGACCGCACATTTGTCCACACCAAATTCCATCCTGATGGCGCTACTGAAGGTTTCAGTTACCTTCAGTAGTTCCATCACTTGCAAATTGTTGTTGGCAAAGAGTTTAAGGTCATCCATGTACAGGAGGTGAGATATAACCTGACCACCTCTCCTCAGCCGATAGCCTATACCTGAATCCTCAAGCAGTGTGCTCAGAGGATTCAGAGCTAGGCAAAACCAAAGCGGACTCAGACTATCACCCTGAAATATGCCTCGCTCGATCCTTATCGGCTCGCTATTCCTCCGAATATTTCGACATCCTGGATAGCGAAGGGCCGTCCTCCATTGCCCCATACATGACATCAGGAAGGCGCGCAGAGTTGTATCTACTTTATACAACTCCAGCACCCTCATGAGCCGTGTATGTGGCACCGAGTCATAGGCCTTCTTGTAATCTATCCAACATGGCGACAGATCCTTTCGGGAACGACGAATCTGTTGGCTAATGGCCATATCAATGAAGAGCAACTCCTTAGTGCCACGGGACCCTTTCCTACGTCCCTTTTGAGAGACAGACATGATAGAGTAAGTGTCTATATGATTGTAAATTTTAGCTCTCAAAATGGATTTGAGGACTTTATAGATCGTCGGTAAACACGTGATCGGCCTATAATTTTTGGGTTCCGCGGTGCTACCTGAGTTATGGAGCAGGTGGGTAACTCCTGTTGTAAGAAACTGGGGTAGCGAACCAGACTCCAAAGCAGTCTGGTACTGAGCCGCCAAGCGAGCATGCGATCTTACAAACCATTTAATCTAGAAATTGTGCAGCCCGTCCGGTCCTGGAGACTTCCAGTTGGGCAACGGACGGACTGCACGAGCTACATCTTGGGGCCAGATAGTAATAGCCCCCATTTCTGGTATAAGACCGCAGGTTCGCTCGACTTCTCTAGTGCAATTACCTTCAGTGTTACTGACAGGCACCGACCAGATACTGCGCCAAAAGGAACACATGGCGTCATCATCCGGCAGATGCGTGTCAGCCACACCTTGGATCGGTCGCTCCCGAGCCCTATAAACCCACCTTTCATCACTCTGGAAGGTGCGATTCTGAGTGTCTGATACACTCCACTCGCCGCTTATACCTACGAATACGGCTTGCCCATGCATACATTTTCTGCTTTAGAAAGTCTATGCGCTCTGTGACACGGGACATGTACTCTGGAGGACTGATTCCAGTCCCCAAGAATGCCCGTCTCACAAAGCGCATCACTCTAGGGCGAGTATTGCCCTCCCTGAAGCAAATGAGTGCTCTGGCCCCACTAATACGACGCTCAATTCTGCACTGCCAGGCTGGTACGGCTGGTTTTGGTCGTGTAGCTCTAGAGTCACTGGCAAATTTGACGTGAGCTACATGACATGCCGCTACAGCCGCGCAGTACAGAACCGCATGAGTATCAGTGAGGTCTTCGCAGTCATCAAAATAGATTGACAACTGCGAATCCAGAGCCGCCACCAGCACCCTATTTTTATTATGCATGGGCAAACGAGGTAAGCGTGGCCTAAGTTCGGGTGACATGAACCGATACTCTCGAATCGCATCCTCCAAAGCACTCCTCAGTTCCAAAACAATAAATATCAATTTATTATTAGGTATTGCAAAAACTATGAATAATTCAAATATGTCATACAAGTCAAAGTTTGTTACTTCAATAACTAATAATAACGATGAGAATTGTCCATGTCTCTACAAGTCACGCTTATGTTAGTTTATCTTTCTGTAGTAAGATTTCTTCTAACAAAACCATTTTCAACCTATTTCTTAATTATGTGGCTGTATCTTCGCTCCAATATTTTGGTAATTTATTAAAAGACTAGCTTTTGCCCGCGGCTTCGCCCGCGTGGATGTCGAAAATTAACGCAGGTATTCTTCTAAAATAAAAGATTTTTCTAAAATAAAAGTAGCCTAAGTTTCTCCTTGTTACATCAGCTATCTGTCAGTGAAGATCCCGTCAAAATCGGTCCAGCCATTTCTGAGATTAGCCGGGACAAACAGACAGACAGACAATAATTGTAAAAAAATGTTGTTTTGGTACCTATATGTACCGTGTATACATCCATATACACTTAGTAAAAAGTGGTTATCTTAATATTACAAACAGGCACACCAATTTTATTTATTTGTATAGATTTGGCGCAATACAGAATACAATCTTAGCTAATAACGCTGTTCGAGATCTCGGAATGCAAAGTTGTCGGATTGTCGCGTCTGTTTCGAATTACTTTATCTGATAATACGGAAAATAGATTTGGGTTCATTTTGACAGACATAATGGTTTCAAAATGTACATGATAGATGGAAGGGTCAACTGTCAGTGTCATGGACATTGAACCACATCTCTTTTTTTAGCATATCTCTAGAGAAAAATCTGCCTTAGGTTAGTTTTAAACATCTTAACTGGGCCTATCAGATGCTATGACTTATGAAAGATAACTTAGAACAAAAAAAAAAACAGATCCAATGACTCTAACTTCCGAAAATTAAAAAATATGTCAGAATAGTGTTTCTTTTAAGTTACATCTTATTTTCATTAGGCTATAAAACATCACGCTACGAATAAAAGGTGCGGGGCAACAACAAAAAATGTTCGAAAACTGGCAGACAATCCGATGCGACGGGAAGGGTCAGGGGAGCAAAAATTTGACGCGGACGAAGTTGCGGGCAGAAGCTAGTCATAATATAAACTCATAATTAAGTATTTTGTGAAGTTTTAATTGTAAATCTACTACTAGATCGGTGAATTAAGTCAGATTGTTATTTCCGACATAATCGCATTACGGGAAACCTGGTTGCTTCTGCATGATATTCCTTTTCTGAACAGTATAGACACTTTTTTTTTTTCAGGATGGGAAATCATCAAATGACTTCTCCCGCTCTGGGCGGAGCGGGAGGGCGTGTCAGACTTTTACTGACTAAAACCCACCCGTGTTCCATCAGTTGCCTATGTGCCAGGGTCACGGTATCTCTTTCGAACAATCACGCGACCCCGGCAGACAGTATAGACCCTCAGTTCGACTTCGTGGGAAAATCGGCAGTAGATACCTTGGCGGGCATCCTACGAGGGTGACCTTACGGTGGAGTAGCTGTGCTGTGGCGAAACGGCGCCTACGAAAGCGTGTCTTCGGATAGCGCAAAAGTGTGCGTCTTGTGCCTATTAAACACTTAAAAAAAAAAACAACTGGCTTCCTTAAAAAAAACACTGCAAAATGAAAAATAACTTTAATTTCAGAAGTTGGTGTCTTAGGATCTGTATTTAAGGTTTTTTTGCAAAAAAGTTTTTATTTTTAACTTTTCAGTTATGGTACAAGTATGTACCCCGCACTTAGCTACTCGCGTTATTCCTCCATTTGTTGCGCCCATACTTAATGTAAATTGAAGATTTATATGGTTTTCACATGGATCCCATTGTCAGAATGGAACTAAATTAAAATGGAATCACACGGGAAGCACCAGCAATCAAATAAAAAAGAATTATCAAAATGGGTTCACCCAGTTAAAAGTTCTGAGGTAACAAACATAAAAAAAATCAGTTGAATTGAGAACCTCCTCCTTTTTTTGAAGTCGGTTAAAAAGATAAGGATCTTTTTTTCTTAAAGTCGTGTTCCGTTCTATTTCAGTTATGTTTATTTCGCTAAAAATCTGTTATTATTACCGATTAAAAGCCTGAAACGAAAAGCCTGAATATCGGCTTAAACTGAAACTTCCGACAGGTTGCCTTGGAAACTTCACTTTTAGTCCATTATATTGAGGTAATGGTGCCGATTCTGTTGTCACAAAATTCTCTAAACTAAACTAAAAATCACTAAAATTTGGTTTATTCCTGTAAAACGACGATTTCCTATTCTGAAATAGACTAAAGTGACACAACTTAACTATATTTTAGTTTGACAGCACTAAGATTGCACTGAGTTATTAGTTTAGTGAAAATGTCAATTTTGCTATTCTGAGTTTGCCGGTTTTCACCAAAAATTTTGACTATAATAATTTATTTTAACTAAATCTGACTATTTTTTAAGCGCGATTAAAAAGGTGTGGAATAAAACTAGTGGTCATGAACTAAAATTCTCAACAACGCCTTGCCTTCACGTGCAAAAACAGTTCTGTATTTTTTATTTTCTTTTTGCTTATATCTTGAAAATGGCGTGTCCTATCGCAAAAATAATGAAATTTTCGACCCCCTTAGTATACCCCGGAACATTTAAATATCAACACGTGGGTAACATTTTTTTAATATTTTTCAAACAAAAGTGAAAAATTCCATATAAAACACGTCCAGGCTGCACACTAGCACGCGCCTTCGTCTCTCAAAAAATTCATTCTACGCAATGCACACACAAGTAAACGTTGCGAAAACAAAAGAAAAAAAAATACCACGCTGAGTCGCGATTGTCAAATTCGATTTTAGTCGTGTCAAAATAGTTTTTTAATTTAGAGATTTTTCCTTGCAGAATAGCGTTACAATTCTCATAGCCAAAAGTAAGGAATTTTAGAGATAGTTTAGTTAGTTTAGTTCGTGTACAACAGAATCGGCACCAATGTCAACTAAATTCAACCGTTATTTTATTAAGGAAAATACCTGTTTTATAACAGGAAAGACAACTAACCCAAGAGATAATACATAAATACAACATTCATTAAACATAAATATTGCCCTTTGCTTCATAGAAAATTCATTGTTGAAAACACTATTATTAGCCGCTGTTGAATCCATTTGCAAAACAATCTAAAAATAAACCTAACAAAAAACATTGAAACTAAAATCCAGTGCAACAGAATTCCAAACAATGTTACGAACACAGTGTTATTCTACACCGCCTAACAGTAAAAAATAACATTTATGCAACCAACCGTATCTACCCGCGAATAGAGCACACACGCTCAATATTTCCTCCTACCCGAAAAGAAAGAAACTGCACGAAATTGTGCCTTATAATAAGTAGATCAAAACAAATGATTTCGTTTACTACTAAATATATTCCACTCATTTTCACAGGGATCGCGTAACGGCGCGGAAAAACTTTTACCCGACCATAGAGGAAGAAAACTGTATCGTTTTACGGTAGTATGAAAGAGGTGGGTATGTTTTTGTGTGTTTCGTTTTTGGGACAAAGGGTATAACCTTCTGGAGTAGCTTATTGATGCCATACATTGTTCTTAAATGCGTAGCAGATGTTTGGTGTGTTGGTCTTAATGTTGTTAGGTTATTTCGTGAAGATCGGTTTTCTTTGATTCTGGTAGTCTTTGTTTTTAAATGGATATTTTCTGGCATTCTGAGATAGATGTTTGCGGCAGAGCGTTTAATAGTTCTAGAACTGTTGCGTTGCAAAAATACTAAATGAAGCAAGAGGAAGGTTCGTAAGAGGTGGCGTTCTGGAGTTTCTGCCTACCCCCATGGAAACAAAGTGTGAGTTTATGCATGTATATGTGAGTACTAAATGAAAGGTCCACAAAGATCTTATAAAAATATTCTCAAAATCTCTTAATCTCGCATAAACTTCGCAATAGGTAATTCAAAATCAAAGTCAAATCATTTTCGTAAGAGCACATCGAAAGCATTTTGAACGTTAACATTTACATTAAAATATAATTGATTCTAGTTGCCCCTTCCAAAGGATAGCTTCGTATGGAGATGAGTGAGCAAGAAACTCCACCGGTACTCTTTAAGCTGCTTTACAAAAAAATATTCTATAATTATGTAGTTAAAAGTCTAAACAAGTCCCCGATCAAATCTTTTTTTAAATTCGCAACATATAAAATCTGATAAACACTCATGGACTGTTAAAGAAAGAAAGATAAATAGTAAAAGTAATAAATAAGCAAGCAATTGGTTGGAACAAAATTAATAATACCTTTTTCCAATACAAGACGAAACGAATCCCAGTTATCTTTTATTTCCTTATAGTGAAAACACTAGTTAGACAGAAAACTGCTGCAAAACACTGCTATAATTACAATAATGGCATTTGAAACCTCTCGTATCGACTCACCACTCGAATCCAACAAAAATACTGATTATTTTCCAATACTTCACAAACGGCCATCAGTTAAAGCTAACAATATTAAGTGCAAAAATCTAAAGAAAACTGTAAAAAAGCTGAGGAGACGAAGGCTCATCGTCCACGACGCTTCTGATAAGTGACCAGTTGCAATCTCAAATCGCCCATGAGTTTTCAGCATGCCAAAGTACAAGTATTTCAATAGCGCCACGACATTGCTTATCATAACTAGTTAGAAATATACCACATTCAAATCAGTATGCTATTCAAATTATACAATTTTAATACATAAATTCCTAGATAATTCCTTTATTAATGGTTACGATAGATATACTTCGAAGTTGGTCCCTTTTAAAATTGAAAAACTAAATTTTACACCTACTGAATTTTCACTTGTGAACTAATTATGTTAAAACTTTTTTTTTGCTGGGAAATCATCAAATGTAGAAGACATTTGATGATTTCCCAGCCACGCTCTGGGCCGAGTGGGATGCAATGTCAGACTTTTACTGACTGGGTTTTACCCACCCGTGTTCCTTCAGTTGCCTGTGCCAAGGCCATAGTAACTCTTTTGACCAAATTCGCGACCCTAGCAGGTTATTCAAATTAGACACTGACCTGCAAACTGCAAAAAAAAAACATTAAACATCGTGTAATATAATCTTAAAATATCGTGAGGAAACCGGCATGTCTTAGAACCAAAAATTCAAAGACATGTGACATCTATGTACCTACCCGCACTGGGCCTGCCTGGTAGATTATAGCCCTCTCCCTCTCACCAAGAGGAGGCCTTTGTCCCAGCTGTGGGAACATTATAGGCTGCCGATGATGGGCTATCTTATCGTATCCCCGTTAAACTGAAAAGAAGAAATGGCGCATTAAACTACACAGCGGAACAACCTTCTGTTAGGTTAGATGAACTAGATTCTATAAATAGTATGGAAAGTTGTTAACATTATAAAATAAAGAAACGTCAACATTTTTGCTTGCCATATATCTAGGTACGTGGTTGTGGATGTGTAGATTCATTATTAGTACAAAAATAAAATATTTAAAATTGTATTGTATGCCTCACGGCTGCGCCAAAAAGGCTCAGTTCAGCAAAAAGCCAGAAAACTAGTGCCTGACGCTGGTTTTCAACTGGACTCTCCTTGTACCCATATAAATCAGTAGCATCGTCGACAATGGGTCTTACTTCAGTCTAGCTTCAGAAAGCTTCGTAATACTTCGGTTCACTTCGCTGCGCTTCGCTTCATCCCGAACGGCTCGAATTAATGACGAGGCGGCGAAGTGTCATTGAAATAATTGACATATTCCCGTATAGTAGACTCCTTTGAAAAAATCGTCGGTCCAACGCTGTGCCTCGCTTTTTATGCACAGTAATCAAATTCAGGACTTCAGAGTATCAGGATAGGCTGGAAATTGAAAGTAGAACTTTAATTATTCACCTGTAATTAAACGATTTCAGCCTTTAAATGTTCTACTGCAGACTAAAGAAAAGGACAGACCAGTGATCTCAAAGATGGTTACTCTGTATTGGCAATTTCAGGCCATTAGAAATATGTAGTTTCCTAAAAATCAAAATCAAAAGTAATTTATTAAAATTAGGCTGAGGATCAGCACTTTTCAAACGTCAAAATTACATAAGACAGTCCCCCAAAACGTACCCTTCACCACTTCCTAGTACTTTAGCTGGTAAGAACAACTGGCGCAACAAACTCCCCATCGAGGGTAGTCCTCAAAAAACTAAAGTATACAGCTCCGCTATTATTTTATGTAATTTATCTGTAAAAGGACTATATTTATCCTAATTTTAATATAAAACGAAAGAGATTAGACCAATAGTGAAGTACAAGTGTTATTACATTAAAAAAACTAAGACTCATGAAAAACAAAACAAGCTCAAACCAGTGAAGTGTCAACAAAAAATAACTATAATCTAGAAGTTAATGCGTGCAGTTAAACGTAATCAGTTGCATAGTGGTGGTGATAAAATAAATTCTGGTCGTAATAAAAGTGAGGAAAACAAAAAACAAATAAGTGTAGAAAAAATATTATTTCTCTTGAGTCATACTCTAATGGCTCCGTTTATTTCAAAACAGTACTGTTAGAAACGTGTGCCTTATTTCAAAGTAACTCTTAACAGTACAAATGGTTTGGAGGCGTTAATGTATATCTCCAAACGTGAAGCTACGAGTACGCGCCTGGGAACGAGCGAAAGTTTTTGGAATTTTAAAAGTTTCAAAAATCGGTTTATTACTGTCATCTACGACTTGAGTCGTCGGTCCAAAGTATAATTACGGTAATTACAATGGAGAATGAGCAGGCTGAGAACATAACATTTTGAAAACCACAACGTTCGAGTTCCCTTTGTGACTTGTCAGTAAATCAATCACTCTTTGATACAACAATGTTAAGTTTACCTAATTCGTCACTTAACGAATCTCAAAACAATACTGAGCTTCACGATAAACTTAATAAACTACAAGAAGAATTACTGATTGCGAACCAAGAACTGACTAACCTTAACTTAGAAAACACTACGTTAAAGCAAGAATTACAAAAATGTAAACAAGTTATAGATAATTATAAAAAAGTCTGTACAGCCGAAAAAACTATTCGAACACCAAAACCAAAATTAACGAAAAAGAAATGTTTTTCCAAGACTCCAAAGTTGTGCAATACACCTCCATTAATACTGCCTGTGACCAGTGAACATCCATCGGAGAATAAGGTATGCTCACCATCACATAAAATGGGAAATCAAGGAGATCCCTATCCTGCTATAAACAGTTATGAACCAAAACCAAAATGTACACCAAAACGAAAGATTTGTTTACTCAGTTCGGATAATAAAAACGACGTATTGTCAGCAGCAGAAAGCAATTTCCCAAACCACTGTAATCTACTGCATTATTTAAAACCACACGCAAATACAAAACAGCTTCTAAGCGATCTGGCATCAAAGTTAGTGAACTATACCATGAACGACTTCTGCATTATATTACTTGGGGAAGAAGACTTTAAGAGGACTAATGATTATTGTGACATTATTTATATTCCATATACGAGAGGTACTTCAAGTTGTGCAACACACTAACATAATTATTTGTTTGCCAACATATAAATACCCATTTGACACTAGTTTATTCATCTGTCGTGTGGAGACATTTAATAATCTCGTAAACTTAGATATATTGACGCATGGACACGCATTTCTTTTGGACAGTAATCTGAATCTGGAATATGATTGCAGCATGTTTAATAAATACTCTGGCAGAATAAATAAACTTGGACTGCGTACTATATTTAAGGATTTACTAGACTTAGTTACTAACATTATGCAAAACTTTGACATACAACACAATATGAATGACATGGCCTGCTAACTAAATGTGATCTTCTTGCAGTCTGCCTCAATGAATTAATTGATAGAAACATTAGCGTGGATGTGTTATGCATTACGGAGCACTTTATGATGGAAACGTATGAATAATATCTGAATTTAAACAACTACTGTTTAGCGGCTTGTTTCAGTCGGACAGAATCCAAAAGAGGTGGGGCATGCATATTAGTAAGGTCCGGCCAACAGTGGAGAGAACTGCCAAAAATAGCAAAACTATCGACGAGTGGTGTCTTTGAATTTTGCGCCATTGAACTAATGACCCACAAAATCGTGTGTGTTTGCATTTATAGAGTACCTAATGCCAATAATTTCAATGTATGTATTAGTAAATTAGAACGGCTATTACATATTTTGCTGAAAAAGGATTTTAAAAAGATTATTTTGGCGGGAGACTTTAATATGGATGTACTTAAAAGAAATAATCAATCAATAGAATTCGAAAATCTGTTACTAAGCTTTAACTTGAAACTGGCGATTTATCAATCAACCCGTCTGCAGAGCAACACATGCATTGACAATTTTGCGCATAATTTTAACAGATCCTGTAAGGCTTCAGTATTAGAGCTGGCTTTGTCGGATCACACAGCCCAGTTATTGAAATTCCCAATTAGCACAGTATGTACTTTTGATCGGTGGAGTAGGAGACGACGTGACTATCACAAAGATAACATTAATAAATTTAAGGCCTATCTGCAGAGTCTGACGTTTTCAGAAGTGTATGCAACACTTGATCCAAATGTAGCTTTTGACGCGTTTTTAGAGATTTTTTCTTTACTTTATAGCCAGTGCTTTCCCGAAACTATCGTCTCAGTAAATGTTAATAAAAAACAAAAATGGGTATCACGTGGTATCAAAAAATGCAGCGAGAAAAAACGGCAATTACTGTGGCAGTTCCGATTAAAACCTACTCATCAGAATAAAATGCGTTTTTAAAATTACACGAAATTGTTTAAAAACATTATTAATTTCACTCAGCAAGCTCAAAATAACCATAAAATAAAGACATCAAAAAAAATAATCCTAAGCAACATGGCAAATTATAAATCAAAGGAATTTAAATATTCCGAATAATAATAATGATAAACTTAGAATTAATAATAATGAAATTATCTCGGATCCAAAATATATTTCTAATGTATTTAATGATTATTTTATTGATAAAATTCATCCCATTAGTAATTCGGAGCCCGAGTCACAAAGTATATTTTAAACAGAAAGGATTCTATGTTCATGGCTCCAAGTTTACCAAATGACGTATTAAAAATTACTTTAGCCCTTAACAATAAAAATAGTGTAGGTTACGATGGTATTTGTACAAAAATACTCAAAGCAGTAGCTGAGGAAATTTGTTGCAAGATAGAACGAGAACAAGATAGAGAGTTAGTAGAATATTACAGGCCGATTTCATTGATACCGATATTTTCTAAAATTATTTGAAAAATATGTATATAAAAAAATTATTTGAAAAATAGAACTCAGTTTATATTTAGAAGCGAATAATATTCTTTGCTACGAACAAAAAGGATTTAGGAAAAACAATACAATAAACATGGCTATTTATGACTTTTTACATATTGTTATTACAAATATGGACAAAAATACTCCAGTGTGTGCCATATTTTGTGACACGACCCAGGCGTTTGATTATGTGCAACATAATATTTTACTAAAAAAACTTGATTCTTACGGTGTAAGAGGAAATGTCTTTGAGCTCTTCAAATCGTACTTACACGATAGAAAACAAATGACGGAAATAAGCAGAATTAATAGAAGCACCAAAAGAGAAGAAATATTTCTATCTGAGGAACGTAACGTCATTTACGGAGTTCCACAAGGAAGTCTTCTAGGGCCACCGCTTTTTACACCTTATATTAATGACTTTCCGATGGCAATCAAACATCCTATGACACTGTTCGCGGATAACCATACCTTGTAATGAAAGGAATTTTTATAAAGAAGACATAAATATGACATTAACAGAAGCTATAGAATGGCTAGACAATAATAATTTAAAAATAAATTTAAATAAGACCGTAATTATGCATTTTAGCCAGCGCGCATTGACTCTTCCCAATCTTGACATAAAATATAATGACATTACAATTGACACAGTTAGTACAACTAAGTTTCTAGGGCTTACAATAGATCGCCATTTAAATTGGAAGGCGCATGTAGAGAGCCTGACTAAGAGACTAAGTAGTTGTGCGTACGCCTTGTACAATCTGTCTCGGGCTGTTAACATAGATGTACTACTAACGGCTTATTACGGGTTAACTGAATCCATTCTCAGATACGGTGTTATCTTTTGGGGTAACTCGGCTAACAAAGAAGTTGCATTTAAAGCACAAAAGAGATGCCTCAGAGCGATGTTTAAGTTAAAAACTACCGATAGTCGTAAGCCCTATTTCATACGCTATAAAATATTGACATTGGCATCTCTTTATATTCTGGAGTCAGTAATATTTGTTAGAAATAATAATCATTTATTTTCGCGAATGGCAGATAAATTTCCCAGAAACAGGCGTGATCAAAATCAGCTCTGTCTGCATAGTCGTAAGACTGCACTTATGCGCAAAAGTGTTTTTTTGCATGGCTCCCATAATTTATAATAAGTTACCGAAGATTTGGAGGGAGCTTAATAATTTACAATTAAAAAAACAACTAAAGTCATTTCTAGCCGAGAAAGCGTATTATAATATTAATGAATCTCTGACAGAACCATGTATTTTGACATAGATTTTTTTTTTTTTTTTAATTTTGATTTTTATTATTTTTATTGTTGACATTCATAATTTCTTACAGTTTGTTAATAATATTGACTGGACTACCTAAATGATTAACAATCTGATTATAATTAATATTTGCACGCCATAATATGTGGCAAACATGTCTGAACTTATATTTGCTTTTATGTTATCCTGCATGCACGTTGTCATTTCTGTATGAAATCAAAATCAAAATCAAAAGTCATTTATTCAAACTAGGCTGAGAGTCAGCACTTTTTGAACGTCAAAGTTACACAAGACAGTCCCCCCAAAACGCCCGCCCTTCGACACTTCCTAGTGCTTTAGCTGGGAAGAAGAAGTGGCGGAACAAACTCCCCAGCAGCACAGCTGTCTGTTAAGTTAGAAGAACTTGATTCTATACAATACTGTGTAAGTAATTAATATTATAAAACAAAACATACATTATTCACATATGTCAGCTAGCACACGCCAATATACCACCAACAAAACACTGAAAACTAAACTCAAGCTGAAATAAATAATAAAACAAAATAAAACAAAATCGTAAACAGAACTTAAAACGTAAATAAAGCCTCCAGGCATAAAGGGCGTGCCCGCTTACACATTCAACGATGCAAATTGATACATACAGCTAAGTTGAAGTTACAATAGTTAAACTAAGGACCTCCGGACCAAAATAAAATAACAGTTAATACAAGTAACAATAACAAAAACCATGGTCAGCAAGACGACCAGTCACCACAAGCAGCACCCGTTCACGAGCATAACGCAAAGGTCAGCCATTACCCCCATCGCCATATTTGAGGGAAGGTGGTAACCCGACCCCCGACGCTACCGCAAGCAGTGACATCTAAGGGAGCATGACGAACTTGCTGCCGGTTGGGCAGGCAAGAATATTATTAACAGCTGACGAGGTCGCTAGCTAACTACATGTTGCAATACAACTCATTTAAAATCATTGTAATGAGTAGATTATGTCCACAGTAAATGAAATTAAAATAAAATAAAAAAAAATTAAAAAAAAATCAGTTAAATAAAAAATTAAATTATATGAACTACCCATATAAACTGTCGGTAGGAAAGCTAATTCTGGATTGAAAGAACATAAACATTGTCTTGAGTTAATCACAGCGACCAGCTATTCTTATCGTTTAAGTAGTCGTTGATAGAATAGTATGCCTTTGAACAAAGGTTGGATTTTACTTTAGCTTTAAACTCATTAAACTGCAAATCTAGCAAAGCAGAGGGAAGCTTGTTATAAAAGGTAATACCAAGACCAACAAAAGAATTATGAACCTTATGAAGCCGGTGAAAGGGGGCTCGTAGTTTGTCCTTATTTCTAGTATTAATATTATGAAAATCACTGTTTTTAGTGTACAAGTGTATATTTTGCCTAATATATAAGATGTTGGCGAAGATGAATTGTGATGCCACCGTAAGAATACCAATATCTTTAAACAAATCTCTCAGAGAAACTCTAGCACCTAGTTGGTAAATCGCTCGAACAGCTCGTTTTTGAAGAACAAAAATATTTTGAATGTCCGCGGCTTTGCCCCACAGCAGAATGCCGTAGGACATTATGCTATGAAAATAACTAAAATAGACTAGTCGAGCTGTATCAACGTCCGTGTACTGTCTAACTTTCCTTACGGCGTAGGCGGCCGAACTGAGCCTTCCCGCTAGGCTCGATATATGTGATTCCCACTGAAGTTTGGCGTCTACTATTATGCCCAGAAAAACTGCCGAGTTAACAGTTTCAAGCACCTTATTATTTAAAACGACATTGGGTCCCAGGTTCCTAACATTCGGTAAGGCAAACTTTATACATTTCGTTTTCTTAGCATTAAGAACTAGGTTATTTGTAGTAAACCAATCCGTGGCCATTGAGAGCGCATTATTCACGTCATCAAAATCTTTTCTATTCCTGTCTACTTTAAAGATAAGTGAGGTATCATCAGCAAATAGTACAATGTCACAGATATTCTTTAAATAGAATGGTAAGTCATTTATATACACTAAGAATAAGGACCCAGTATTGAGCCTTGAGGTACACCTAACTGAACTAGTAGCCCGGAAGATTTTACACCATTGATATCTACACATTGGTGCCTATTTTGCAAATAAGAACTTATGACATTGAGAGCTTCGTTTTGAACACCGTAATGACGCAGTTTACGCAAAAGTGTGTCATGGTGAACGCAATCAAAAGCTTTGGAGAGATCACAGAAAACTCCGATAGCATTTTGCGAGTCCTCCCATGCGTTGAAAATGTGTTTTAGCAGAGCAACACCCGCATCTGTTGTCGAACGACCTTTTGTAAAGCCATATTGCTCATTATGAAGGAGGCTATTTAAATTAAAATGTCTTAGTAACTGCTTGAGTATTAACTTTTCAAATATTTTACTAAATGCAGGTAAGATAGAAATGGGCCTAAAATTGCCAACGTTATTTTTATTACCTGTTTTAAATAATGGTATGACTTTACTACTCTTCATGAGGTCAGGAAAAGATCCTGAATCAACACATTTATTAAAAGTTACAGCTAGATAGGGGGCTACAATGTCTATTATATTACTTAACAGTTTAATGGAGATGCCCCAGTAATCTCCAGTGTTTTTTGACTTAAGTGTCTTAAAAATATTAACCACGTCACGAGGCGTTACATGTTCAAAACTAAATAAGCGACTACATCTGGGCACACTACTATGCAAAAGGTTTTCAGCTTTAGACGGGGACGAATTTAAAGAGCAAGTCGTAGTTATAGGTATGTTGGCAAAAAACTCATTAAATGCCTCAGCTACGTCGGCAGCCTTATTTACCAATTTGTTGTTAATCATAATCTCTAGTTGTTTTTCCTGTTTAACCGATTTACCCGTTTCATTGTTAATAATTTTCCAAGTGGTTTTTATTTTATTACTGGATGTTTTTATGGTATCGCTTAAAAATTTAGATTTAGCGAAAGCACAGATTTTTTTAAATAACTTTGAATAATTTCTGACATACTCTAGAAAAGGAGTATCAAATATATATTTTTTTAAACCATATAACTCGTATAGTCTCGCTCTACTTTTATAAATACCTGGAGTAGCCCATTGGTTGAAGCTAACAGAGGTTCTATTAATGTACACATGTTTGGGCAAATAAATTTACTTTGACTTTGACTTTGACAGAAGCACAGCTGTGTGTTCTGTTCGAAGAACTTGATTCTAAACAATGGTAAGAAGTAAACATTAAGCTACACAAAACATTAAATTGAATGATTTGCCATATGTCAGCTAGCCATCCCAAGCTAGCAAAAGATGTCTTCCTCTACCTTCACAGCCTAAGATTATCTTAGATAATGCATATTAAAATTTACAAAAACACACTAAAGCAGAGTAAAAGTAAAAACAAAACCCACATTACAAACACCATTATCAAGCAGTATGAATAAGATACACAGCTTCCTTCACGCAATGAAAAACGAATTTATCACTTTACAACAGTAATAAAAGCATGCCACAGATAAACCCGTTTTACACACTTTTCCCGTCATAAAACATAAGTAATCATTTTCGACGCTTTCCAACAGAGAGTATGAACGTGAGGGTAGGTCGATTTTTTTCTATCTCTGGTGTTGGGTAGCGCAGCTGCGCCATTGTTAAGGGCTCACTACATCAATAAGCCATTCTGGGAAACGGCCGTAAGGGGACGGTTACACTCGGGGTAATCTTGTGGAGGTAGAAATAGGTTACGTTGATGAAAAGATGTTGTTTTGGTTAGTTTTAGAGCGAAAAGTCGTAGATCTTCTCTGGGGATCTATTATCTAAGGATCGAAGGATCTAAGGATGTATTGTTCTTCGAAGGTGGTCGATGTACATAAGATTTGTTCGGGGCCCGTACTTAGAATGATGATAACACGATTTGACAGTAGTCCTTACTCCCGATGTGTTGTTGCCTGTTTGAAAAAGTTAATTAATTCGAAGTAGGGTTCTTTGTGAGACTCTCACTGAGAGGAGGCCTGTATGCCAGGAGTGGGAATATTATAGGCTGATTGTAACGATTTACTCCGAAGTTTCGAACATGTTCGGGTGGGCACGTATCTTCGTTGATGGGCTTAGAGACTAGAAAGCAGGTCCCCAGTAACGAATCATTAATTAGATTTATTTTAAAAAAGGCTGTGGGTTATCTCTAAAAGCTCAGGCATAAGTCTGTCTTCTCCCTCTTCTCTAGCTGTAAACCAGAACCTGATTATGACTTTCTTACCACTCAACTTATCCATGCTAAACCATAGTAGATTTCATAACAGAAGACCTTTATTATCTCACTGCAAATCAAAGGCTTCCCTTTCCTTTTTTCATACAGCACGATCCTACGCCAACATGGACCCATATCGCCTATAGACATTAAGGTTGTCCCGCCATCTACACCTGGGTCTTCTGCAATGCCTCTGGACGTCCTCTTTTGGAGCCCATGCTATGGTGGTCTAAGCCTGTGAGCTAAGACCACAATTTGTGTGCATCCGACATTCGGCAAATGTGTCCAGCCCATTTAGCTCAATGTATGCGAAAAACTGTTTGAAGTTTCCCTACGCCATCGAATAACAAATAAAGACATCCACAGGTCAACCAAGGTAAACCGACATAGCACGGAGAATTGCCAAACTTAATTGACAGGGCACATTGCTCGCAGAACAGATGCTCGATGGGGCCGAAAGGTTCTGAAGTGGCGATAGACGTAGCGTTGGAAGACCTCCCACAAAGCGGACCGATGCCCTTATGAAGGCCACAGAAATACGCTGGATGCGGGAAGCTCAGAACCAGTCCAAGTGGCGGAGCTTGGGGGAGGTCTTTGACCAGCAGTTGATGTCTTTCGGCTGCAATGGCGATGAAGATAACGCGAAAATCTCGGTATTTCTTATTCCATTCATGCAATCATGTGCAAACAAATTACTTCAGGAGAAAAAAGGTGCAGACACATCGTTAAACCCATCAACCAGAACAAAGAAGAAAACATTTCTTCCCAAATCACCGTACATTGTGTACGGTCCCTAAATTCGGCACCGTATGTTTATTTATAGGACATTAGAAGAGACGAATTCACGTTTCTCCGGGATCCTTTTTGTGCGGCAGTTAAGTTTCAAAGAAAATGCTCAATTTTCACACGGTATATCGTCCTATAAATATTGGGGTATAGGTTACTGGGAAAATGTAATTTGATGGCTATATTAACATTAATATAGTAATGTATTTGGTAGAAGAATGGTGGATGGTGGGTGGTGAATATTTCGTTGATATTACTGGTAGAGGAATTGTGGGTGGTGGTGGATGGTAGGTGGTGACTTCTCTCGTTAGCCTAGTGGTCACAAGCGCTAGTGCTGAGCATGAGGGATTCGATTCCCACGTCGGGCAAAGTGCTTATGGGTTTCTTCAATCTCAATTTTCTCAGTAGCAGGCCGAAATCTGGATTTGTGTCCGGTTGATGGCAATAGGGGCCTTCTGTTACGTGTCACTTAACTATAGCTGGATAAAGGTGGCGTCCATCCGTTCGGAGAAACAAAGTGTGATGTTAGTTTGTAAAGAGAAGTTTGCGGGTCTTGCTTTAGAAAAAAAAATCAATTGAAAACAATGCAAAAAAAATAATGTCCATTGCTGAGTTGCAGATGATGGAAAGAACAATTTCTTTCAGTGCCGTTCAGTTTCTGAAATGAAATTATTTCTTCAGTAACTAAATTATTTTTAATCGACTTCAAAAAAGGAGGAGGTTCTCAATTCGACTGTATTTTTTTTTAATGTTTGTTACCTCAGAACTTTTACTGGGTGAACCGATTTTGATTATTATTTTTTCATTTGAAAGCTGGTGCTTCCCGTGTTGTCCCATTCATTCCAATTTGGTCCAATTCTGACGATGGCATCTATGAGAAACAAACACTATTCCTATATTGCCGAATTAGTGCGGGGTAAATACCATAACTAAAAGAAGTTAAAAATAAAAACTTTTACAAAACAATAACAACCGACTTCCTTAAAACATTACAAAGTGAAAAATAACTTTAATTTCGGAAGTCGGTGGCTAAAAACTTAAATACAGATCGTAAAACACCGACTTCCGAAATTAAAGTTTTAATCACTTTAACCACACAATTAAATGCTAGACTGGTTGTACCTTTCCCAGAAAGCGATTTTAGGAGGAAAAAATTATTCGTAATACCAATGCTTATCGCACATCTTATCACAGTGTGTGTTGCCCTGATGCAATCTTATTTGCTTCTTAAAATAAATAACTATAGGAAAAAAATACTAAAACTACTTTATTTTTTATGGATGCACGCAGTCAAACAGTATTTTAGATATGGACATTATCATTTCAGCCGAAACACGTCCACTGCTGGACAAAGTGTCTCCCAAGCACCGCCACTTCGACCGATTTTGTGCTTCTCATATCCAACGGTTTCCTGTGGACTTCATCAGGTCATCGGTCCATCTTGTGGGAGGCCTTCCAACGCTACGTCTTCCAGTACGTGGTCGCCACTCCAGAACTTTCCCAAAGATGTGGAGTTATGGCTGTATAAAAATAACGCTGTTTGACTCTGGTACATATCGCACCTTTGGGAACAAAGGATCACTTCTGCATGTTTTCCAACTTTACAGGAAGAGCATTTTTATTTTATTTTTTACGTATTTCTGTAATAACTTTGTACTGTTTCAGAGTATTAAGGCCATTCTTATAGTCTAAACACTCTGAAACAGTACAAAGTTATTAAAGAAATACGTAAAAATAAAATAAAACTGCTATTCCTGTAAAGTTGGAAAACATGCAGAAGTGACCCTTTGTTCCCAAAGGTGCGATACGTACTCTATTAAAGCAGAATACATTCTGTATTCTACTTTTTGGTTGGCGATCCCAGTATGGTGGTATAGTGCATAGGGAACCCACGAGAAGTAATGGAATGGTGATATTCTTTACGTCCAGTCTCACACGGAACACGATTCATATAATTATACGTACTAGTGGTCACCTAGCGGTCGACATTCGACCGTAATAATAAATCTATATGCATATCCATTAAAACTAAATAAAAAAATAATATGGTTACATACTTGACATTCAGTAAGACTATAGACACAAAATATTAAAGACAGATATTCTCGATTAGACCACAGATTTCAATAATAAACTTTCGTAATCCATAATTATATTTGACATTCAGTAAGACTATAGACAAATAATACCAAGAACAAATACAGACTCGAGTTGTGTATGTGTGTATTAAACACACGGTAGTGAATAGTAGTGTGTGTAACTTGTTATTTATTGAAAATAATGTATTTTACGTATAATTTAAAAAAAAAATATTAGCATTCGTCACTTCTTCTGTGTATGAACTATAAGTATGCGAAATTTCATACTCCTCCGTCCGCCCAATTTTCGTAAAAAGGGATCCAAAGTTTTCACTTCACGTATTAATATATAGATAGATAAAATCCCAAACAAAACTATAAGTATGCGAAATTTCATACTCCTCCGTCCGCCCAATTTTCGTAAAAAGGGATCCAAAGTTTTCACTTCACGTATTAATATATAGATAGATAAAATCCCAAACAAAACACATAAAGCTACTAAAAACAACCGCGAATCGCACCATTCATAATGAGGTTTACAATTCGACGATATTTTCATAAAAATCCATATCTTACCGATTACTGTCGGTAATTAGGCACCGGAGTGATCGTTAGGAGTACGCGTTGTACCGAATAATTTGCATTGAGTCTACCGCCTGTTTTTAATGCGGGGGCTGTGTAAGTTATTGTGGTCTGTTTTGTAGAAGAAATGTGAGGGAAATTATGGCGGAATGGTGGGTATTTTTCTTTCGAGAATACGGTGAGAGGAACGAAGGTCTAAGGTTACAGTGCAACAACGTTATCTGGTGTATTCCGCTGATATCGGATTTGAATTTTGGCTTGGAACTGAATGACATATTTTTTTTTTTACTAGCTATCATAATCTGGATTATGATTACAGACAAATGCGTGCGCTGACCTGATTGAGTGTAGGTACAAATAACTCAATCTGTATGGTTCTATTCTCAAAATACCATTTCAGAGACATACTCGTAGTCTTCACCAGATTATGGACTTTAAATGAAACTGTGGCCTCAGAGTTTATTTCGGCTTTCCTTCTCAAAGTATCATAATATTATAAGTTTTTCTCTAGCACACACACTACAGTCATCCCTGAAATGATGGATATGGAGGTTTCTTGCTCATTCTTCTCCATACGAAACTTTTGAGACAACCACGGAACTATATTCATATACCTCTATATCAATCAGAACATTCATCGACGAGGAGTAGCCACCGCGACTGGCATGCGACCGCATCTGGTCGCCGCCGCGACCGCAATGCTGACGGAATCCCAAGTATTTCAGAAATTTCATGTATTATGTTTGCGTACACTATATTGGGTGAGTAGTGGTGTATGACATTCTATTAAAGTCGGAAAATGGAAATATCTGAACGTATAATTAGGTTTGCAAACAGGCTTCCTTATCATTCTAATAAGAAGTTATAAAGGTCGAATTCCCTCGACCTCGGACCTGTAATGTCCAAGGTTGATGCATAAGACAACAGCTAACGAAAGTTACCAAAGTAATGAGTATAATCAAATCAAAATATATAAGGTGTATCTATTCATACACGAAATATTTTAAGGGGTACACCTGTATGTGGTATATAGCGTCTGTACGCTGCCAGACTAGACCCCTACAATAGGTTTTAATTATTATGTGGAAGCGTGCTAACCGTGGGGCTCTAGAGACAAGAGTGGCGAGCGAAACTAGTCCATCGTACGCGGAGCAGACAATATAAGAGAACAATTGCAAGTAACTTAACTACAATACAACAAAAGAACTTACCTGTTGGTTGAAGGACACTGCTCTGGTGCCAACCTGGAGTTATGTATGTAAGTGAGTGTGTATGTATCGTATAGTGAGGTTATGAATAAGTATTCTCAGGAACAGGTTACCATTTGCCGCTTCAAGAGGTCTGGCGTCCAGACATGCGGTCTCCCACACTTAACCTTCAATGTTCTTTAATGTCAAGAAACTAAATCCGTATTCCTTCACCAAATGGGGTTATTTAACACAATATCATTGGGTCATGACGTATTGTCCGCAAAAACGACCGATTTTCAAGGATTAATTTACAAAAAACTCGCGGAAGCAAAAATCTGTCCGACGCTCTCAAAGACCAAACTAAAAAGGGAGGAAAAGGAAGAGACAAGTGTCAAAATCAAACTTGACAAGTCAGATGTCATTCCGTTCGGGCGGCGCGTTCCGAAAGCGCATAGAGTAACAAAGTGTTCGTTCCGAAACATCTACCCCCCCCCGGACGGGCCTTCCCGTCCGCTAATCAATTGGCAATCTTGACAAGGTTGCGACCGCTCTCTTCACGACCGATCCGTCCACCAAAACCTCTGCAAAACGAGGAACCCCGTCAGTGCCAGCCACCAGATTGAGAATGCGCCCCCGGCGCCAATACAACGGCTTAAGGTTGGCATCCTTAATCAAGACGAGGTCTCCAATTTTGGGCGGACGCGTTTTATCAGTCCACTTGACGCGCTGCTGGAGGATGTGCAAATACTCCAAGCTCCAACGCTTCCAAAAACTCTGAGCGAGCTGCTGCACCAACTGAAACCGCGATAGCCGATTTTGGCTCACATCGACAAGAGGGTACTCGGGCAGGGCGACAAGTGGCTGTCCAATCAAAAAATGGCCCGGGGTCAGGGCCTCCAAGTCGTTCGGGTCCGAAGACAGCGGGCACAATGGACGCGAGTTCAGTGCAGCTTCAATGCGGCAAAATACCGTAGCTAACTCCTCAAAGGTGAGAACGGTGTCTCCTAACGATCTGCGCCAGAGTCCCTTTGCCGCTTTCACCGCGGCCTCAAAAATACCCCCCCAATGGAGGCAGGCTGGCGGGTCAAACAACCAAGTGACCCCTTGGCGGGCTAATTTGTTACCAATGTCAACCTGGTTCTCAGCAAGGAAGGCGTATACCTCCTTCAAATAGTTACTTGTACCCTTGTAGTTAGTACCGCAATCAGACCTGATCAAAGTAGGTAACCCACGGCGAGACACAAATCTATCCAATTTCGCCACAAAGGCCTCCGTCGAGAGGGAGGTTACCAACTCCAAGTGCACTGCCTTAGTTGACAGGCAGACAAACACACACAAATAAGCCTTAACAATTTTACTATTCCGAAGAGGAGACGTCTTCACCAAAAAGGGACCAGCAAAGTCCGTTCCGACGCCTGCAAAGGGTCTCGCCTCATTGACACGATCAGCCGGCAAGTCTCCCATCATTGGCTGCATAGTAGAGGCCTTAGTCCGGTAGCACGGCAAACAACGGAAGACGATGCTACGAATAGTACGACGGGCCGACAATATCCAAAACTCTCGCTGCAGAATGGCCAACAGCGCATTGCAACCGGCATGCGAGTTCTTAATGTGACGATCAGTCACCAACAATTTAACCAAATGGCCCTCCTTAGGCAACAAAAGGGGGTGACGGGCCCCATAAGGAAGGCTAGAGTGCCTCAACCGTCCCCCAACACGCAAGAGACCCGTATCGTCCAAAAAGGGGTTCAATTTACTAATGGCTCCCGACAATTTAGCCTTACCAGACTTCAAAGTTTCAATCTCCTTCTCAAAGTGTGCAGCCTGCACGGAGCGGACCCAAATGAGGAGTGATTCCTGTCGCTCCTGAGGAGAGAGAACCGGAGACAGGCGTTTGTTCCCGGAGTTCCTAGAATTATGACCAAAACGCCTGATCCACGAGGTAACGTTCAACAATTTGTCGAGGGAGCTGTATCGATTCAACAAAAATTCAGGGTCAAACGGAGGGTCCTTCGTTCCAACAGCGAGCACCTTGAGCCCGGGCAAAGGACCCGACATCAAGACTGGCGTTCGAGGCCAATCATCCTCGGGGTGAGTCAGCCAGTCTGGTCCCCACCATAGGGGGTGAGCAATCAGGCGGGGTGCCATGCACCCACGTGAGGCCACGTCGCCCGGGTTCAAATCTCCAGGCACGTGCCTCCAAATCAAAGGCGTTTCAGAATTTTGAATCTGGGACACTCGGTTCGCAACAAAGACCTCCAAAGAGTGGATGGACGTCTTCAACCAACACAAAACAATTTGACTGTCCGTCCAGGCGTAAGAAGCCCGAATGTCCACAGTTCCACCCAAAGTGTGAGCAACGTGGTTCAATAGACGCACAAGAAGCGCCGCCCCTGACAATTCTAATTTAGGGATGGTCAGTGCCGTCCGGAGGGGGGCCACCTTGCTCTTGGCCATGACCAGTGACAACTTCACCTGGCCTGTCGCGCTGACGGTGCGCAGATAAACAACAGCTGCATAACCGTGCGAAGATGCATCACAAAACCCATGAAGGGTAGCAGTGTAGCTCCCAGGGGGGAGGATAGCGCGGGGTAACACGACCTCGTTGACTGCAGGGAGTGCGGATACAAATTGGAGCCAATCTTCCGACAGGGTTTCCCGAAGTGGCTCGTCCCAACCAAGTCCCGCAGTCCAAAGGCGCTGAAGAAAACATTTCGCCCAAAACAATACCGGGCATATCCAACCATTCGGGTCAAAGGTCCTCGCGACAGTAGACAACACCAGTCGTTTAGTCCAAGTGTGAGGTGACTCCAAGTCGACATCGTATGTGAAGATGTCTTGGACTGGTCGGTACTGAACGCCGAGAACTGGTATCATAGGAGGGTTGTCAACATTTTCAAACAAAAGCGGGTCCTGCCTATGATCCTCCGGCAAACCTTCCAATAGCGCTGGCGAGTTGGACACCCATTTACGCAACTCATAGCCAGCGGAAGCCAAAATACCAATCAATTCGTCACGCAACAGGACGGCTTCCCCAACTGTGGGAGCTCCAGTACAAACGTCCGCAACATACAAGTCCGTTTTCAAGATGGCGGACGCACGAGGGAACTTCAAACGCTCTCGGTCCGCGAGCTCCCAAAGGGAACGAATAGCAACAAAAGGGCTCGATCGGAGGCCGTACGTATTCGTATTGAGCTCATACACAATCATGGGGTCCTGGGGATTCTCTCGCCACAGGATCAACTGATAACGTCGGTCATCCTTGTGAATAACCGTTTGGCGGAACATCATTTTGATGTCGGCCACAAAAACTACCTGATGACGACGGAAAGACGTAATGACGTCACAAAGATCCCTCAACAATTTGGGGCCTGGATGCAAGCAATCATTCAAGGAGACACCAGACGAAGTCCGCGCAGACCCATCAAACACCGTGCGCAGCTTACCGGTGGATGGCTTGAGGACCGCGTGATGCGGCAGGAAATAATGCTCACTTGAGCGCCAATCCAAATTTGACACCGACATGTGTCCCAAATCTGCGTACTCCCGCATGAAATCCAAATATTTCTGCCGCAGCACTGGGTCCCTGCTCATGCGGCGCTCCATTGCCAACAATCTCTTCTCGGCCGTAGGTCTGGATTCGCCGAGAGGTGGTCGCACCGCAACAAAAGGCAACCTGGTCACAAGCCGGCCGGAATGGAGTCGACCTGTGTTGTTCTGGTAGAACAACTCGCACTCCTCGTGTTCCGGGTTCAAACGGGCTACCTGAGGGGGCTCTTCAACCTCCCAAAACCTCTGAACGGCGTCAGAGAGGGCGGAGCCGGATGACAACACAAAATCAGGTTCAGGTGTAGGGGGGACCCTCAGCACTGGTCCCATCAACGCAAAGCCAAAGATGGTCGAGACAGCCACCAAACCGCGTGGCTGCAGAACCTTTATATCACCCAAAAATATTCTCCCTAGTACATCGGAACCCAACAACAAATGCGCTGTACTAGGGGAATCAAACCGGGGGTCAGCCAATTCCAGGCCTGACGTCAACCGGACGATTTCTGAAGACAGCTGACATTGAGGATGACTACCCAAAATATTCGTCAGAACAACGGCTGAAGCAACAATTTTAGGTGCCAGACAATTCAGAGGAGTGACCTCAAACCAAGCCAGTCCGTTGGGGGTGACATCTGTTTCGCCCACTCCCCTAATTTTGCGTGAAAAGTCACGCACATCAAGGCCCACCTGTCCCGCTAAAGAAGATGACAAAAGGCAACCCTGGGCTCCCGTGTCCAAAATGGCACGGACCACAACAGAATTCCCCGTGGGCCCCCAGACCCTGACCGATGCCGTTGGCAACAAAACCGTTTCGATCTGATAGGGTTCCTTAGCGGGGCAGGCGCCAATGTCCTAACAATGCCTGGGCGGCGACCGATCGCCGCACCCAGGCTCAAGTCTTTCCCGACGAGGATAAAGGTCAAATTCCTCGTCCGCGCGGTGTCCCGAGCCACGCGCCATCGCTGGAAGGGCATATCCCACCGGATGCCTGAATGGCGGGGGGCGTGACTCCAACCGGGGACGTTCCGCCAAAGGAGGGGAGGGAAGGCGGTGCTGGTCTGGCCAGCGCTGCCTAGCAACAGCTACGTAATTACTTTTACGTGGGGAGACCAAATGGCGATCGCGCGGCTCCCGATCAACTTGCGCGGGGGGAGGAGTGCGACGCTCAAAATTGCGGGCCTCTCCCCGGTTCTGAACCGGCGAGGCAGAAGCCCGGTGACCAACTCCATGGTGCCCCCTCGTACGCGAACCTTCAACAGAGGCTGGTCTGCCAGCGTGGTTCGCGTTAGCGCACAATAGGTCCAAATGGGACCCCCTACAAATTCCACAAGGGCGGGGGTTGGGGCAGTCCCGATGGAAGTGAGCCCCCAAACATGAGAAGCACAGACGGCGTGCACTGGCAACTCGGCGGCGGGCACTCACGTGCAATTTCAAAAAGGCCGCGCAAGTTGCCATGCCATGCCCCGTGTCCTTACAAAACTCACAACCAGGACGACTCTGGGTGCCAGCAAAACGAGCGGCGGGGCGACCATCAACAGGCCCGCGAGCCCTAGTCCGTCCCTGGTCTCGTGGCCGGGAAGACGGTTGGCGTGACTCGGTGGCAACGCTAGAGTTGTCCATAAACCGACACTCATCCTCCAAAAATTTGACGAGGTCACCAAATGGGGGGAGGTGTGTGACACTATCCCCACCATACTTTTGCTCGAAACGAGCCCTCAAATCAGCAGGAAGCCGTTGCAGCACCACATGTACCAAAAGGTAAGACCAATGGTCCACCGGCAACTCCAATCGCTTTAAAGCGTTGGTCGCTGCCACCAACGGGTTCAACAGGTCAGTACGCAATGCTGATAATCTTGTAATGACCGGTAACCCTAAAATCTGTTTGATGTGAACATCAGCCAAACAACGTTTGTTTTGATACCGCCGGGTGAGTAGTTCTAAGGCGGTAGGGTAGGCTCAGTCAGTCACCGACAAATGCTGTACCAAGGCTCGGGCCTCACCTTCCAGGACAGACAACAAATAGGCCAACTTTTGGGCGGGTCTGAGGTCCGAGCGTGCATCAACCAAACTTTCAAACAGGTTTTGGAAACCTAACCACTGGTCCAAGCGACCGTTAAAGTGTGGCAGTTCCAAGGTAGGCAGTCTACTCAATAGTCCGGGACCTGAAACAACCGAGGTCTCCGGCTTGACCTGGACAGGTGTCCGGCTCTCCAATATTTCCCGAGCACGTTGACCAATGACATCCCCCAGGTCCAAGATCTGGTCGTAGTCAGCAAGGACCTTATCACGTGCTGCCTGATCCAGCACTTCCAAAGCCACATCACAAATGTACTCGTTGTAGCGAGTAAGCAGAGCATCAACGTTGCCGAGTCTTACGTTCAACCGCTCGAACCGAGCAAGAGTGATCCCTTCGAGATCCTGGCGCTCAGCAGTCGCTGCAGCTGAAGTGAACCACCGTAGCTGTGTGGTCAATCCACTGATTGCCTCTCTCACCGCTTTGTGTGCCATTGCACAAACAATACAATTGAAATAAACCAAGCAAAGATAATTAAGTAACAAAGTTCAAACAATCAATTACAAAATAACTACAAGCAAACAATCAAACTACCAAACTGGTAGACCACAACTCAAGAAATAACAAAATACTGGTTCTAATTTAATGAACAAAAATAAAGTTTTATTTTAACTCAAACCAATGTCAACGTTACAACAATAATAAACCTTTATTCCAATTTTCAATGTTAATGCTCAATAATGCCAATCAACACTGTTAGCATATAACCAGGCTGACTATGGTAACTTCAGTTTACCCGACAACATGAGTTACTCGACTCAATAAATTTAAACAAATTATTTCAAATAACAATTAATTACCATTAACAAACATTTACAGCGAATTACTACTTCCCTTATAGAGACTGCCAAGTAATTAGCCTACTGTAAATTACCAATTTGGTGGTTATGTCTTATAACCGCGCTCTGAATACCAAAATGTACGCTGCCAGACTAGACCCCTACAATAGGTTTTAATTATTATGTGGAAGCGTGCTAACCGTGGGGCTCTAGAGACAAGAGTGGCGAGCGAAACTAGTCCGCCGCACGCGGAGCAGACAATATAAGAGAACAATTGCAAGTAACTTAACTACAATACAACAAAAGAACTTACCTGTTGGTTGAAGGACACTGCTCTGGTGCCAACCTGGAGTTATGTATGTAAGTGAGTGTGTATGTATCGTGTAGTGAGGTTATGAATAAGTATTCTCAGGAACAGGTTACCATTTGCCGCTTCAAGAGGTCTGGCGTCCAGACATGCGGTCTCCCACACTTAACCTTCAATGTTCTTTAATGTCAAGAAACTAAACCCGTATTCCTTCACCAAATGGGGTTATTTAACACAATATCATTGGGTCATGACGTATTGTCCGCAAAAACGACCGATTTTCAAGGATTGATTTACAAAAAACTCGCGGAAGCAAAAATCTGTCCGACGCTCTCAAAGACCAAACTAAAAAGGGAGGAAAAGGAAGAGACAAGTGTCAAAATCAAACTTGACAAGTCAGATGTCATTCTGTTCGGGCGGCGCGTTCCGAAAGCGCATAGAGTAACAAAGTGTTCGTTCCGAAACAGCGTCAGAAGCTAGGTGCACGGTTCCAAATTGTTGATTCCTATGGAGAAGAGCCAGCAAGAAACTCCATGGTTACTCTTGGCTTTTACAATGTTTTTAAATTACAGTGTTAATAGGTATGGGAGGACAGTGTAGGCCTGCCAGAAAGTATCAGGTACTTAATAAAATAGAAAATTGTTTACAATCTACAAGGTCTACAACTTTCTCACATTCACAAAATATAAAAGAATCTACGTAAACCATGTCAACCAAACATTCATTATTGCCATGACAACCAAAAATAAACAGTTCAAACTACAATCGTAGGTATTTAATGTCAAATATGGAATCAACGCTACTTGGACTGCAAACTGTCGTATTAAAACATCATCAATATATACTACTAGCTTTTGCCAGCGGCTTCGCCCACGTGGAGGTCGAAAATTATCCCGCGGGAACGTACTACCGGGATAAAAAGTAGCCTATGTCCTTTCTCAGGCTCTAAACTATCTGTGTACCAAATTTCATTTAAATTGGTTCAGTAGTTTTAGCAGGAAAGCGAGACAGACAGACAGACAGACAGAGTTACTTTTGCATTTGTAATATTAATAGTAAAAATAGTAAATAGTATATAATAGTATATAGTATAATAGTATATAGTATATATAGTATATAGTATGGATAGTATGGAGTATGGATAGTATGGATTAGTATGAATAGTATGGAAGTATGGATAAGAAAAAATACGTATTACTGAACCTAATACAAAAACCACGAAAAAAAACTTTACCAAATCATTTGGGACCAATCGGTAGTAGTCCCATATAATTTGGAAAAGTTTTGAATATTTACAAATAACAACCGTCTTCCAAAAAAAGTGCTACAAAGTGAAAACTACTTTGTACATGGAAGTCAGTGGCAAAGAAAACGAAAATACTAAACCAAAGACATCGACTTCCGAAACGTAAAGTTATTTTACATTTTGTAGTGTTTTTTAAAAGTACATTATTTTCAGCAAACTAGGTAACCTTACAGTAACATATAGTGACATTATTGGTGATGTTTTTTCAGAAGGGTCAGGTGTGTAGTACTGTTAACTGGCGTGCGTATTCATATACGCACGCCAGTTCATCCAGATGTATTAATTTAAACGAAGCAATATGAGTATGGATCGTACCTAGCAGGTGGCTTTCTATAGTTTCTGCTTACCCCCATGGGAAAAAAGACGTGAGTTTATCTATGTATGGTACTACCTCATACTAACTTTTCACTAAGATCTGTACAAAACTTTCGACATACAGGTCCAAAATTTCACAGTCCAAGACATCCAGACTAGTAGACACTAGTAACAAATATTTAATTAAGCCAAGTACTAAGTGAAACTAAGTATTGAACAAGAACGTCGAGCCGCTAGCCGGAACCCCATTGAATAACTGATGACCCTCATCTTGCTTACTTGATCCAGCTTATCGCAGAGGATCGAGGAGTGTGGAGGTGGCATGGCTAAGGTTTAGTCATATTGTTTATCTGATTAGGTCCATATAAAGAAAAACTATTTTTTGAAAAAGAAATTGCGGAGTTCAAAGTTGATTCAGAAAAAGATTAAAAGGTATTAGTTGCAGTAAAGTTTTCAGTAAACAGGTGGCAGGGATATCGACGCACAAATTAAGACAATAAATTAATCACACAATTTTAGATCGTAGAAATTTTACATTAGGTATCAAAAAAACTGCTGTTTCACAGAAGAGTGCAATACTCACGTGTTGAAATTTCCACACAGTTGGATTTCTTGGGGCTATGTTGGTTCCCTCTTCTAAACTTATGATATTATTGCATTACCACGTTATTTATGTAATAGTTATAAGGATATCCTTGAGAAGACTACTGTACAGCATAAACGTGTAAAATCAGCGAAGTTACCAATTCATCATCCATCTAGCCGTTTCAACATTCAACATTCAACATTCATTTATTTCATAATCAACAGGTTTTTAACAAATAAGTTGTAGAGGCCTCCTTTTAAGTATGGAGATACCTGTAGCCCCTGTTTCACAACTAAGTTGGGGTTGGCTTCCAGTCTCACTGGACGCAGCTGAATATTAATGTTTTACCTAAAGCGACTGCTTATCTGACTTCCACAACCTAACCGGGTACTAGGAAAAACGTAAAACTGGTTGCCAGATACGAGGATTGTGACAGTGACGACTGTCAACGATCCACGAATGACAGTCGGGCCTGCCGGGGTCGCGTGATTGTTCGAAAGAGATACCGTGACCCTGGCACATGGGCAACTGAAGGAACACGGGTGGGTTTTAGTCAGTAAAAGTCTGACATGCCCGCTCCGCCCAGAGCAGAAGTCATTTGATGATTTCCCATCAAAAAAAAAAAACAGTCGGGACCTACGGCTTAAAGTGCTTCCTAAGACTCTCCTAAGACAAGTATGTAATAATGATCACCCATCCTCAGACCAACCGCGACATTTGAACCATAAACTGATTCATCAACCTGTGCAGCAGTAATTAAGTAATTACGGCTAAGTAGCCGCAAGCCCTCCCTGAAGTAAGTTACCAACTATTAAACAGTAAATACGCCGCCATTTCACAAGAAACAGCAAATAAAATAAATCAGAAACTCGTAAAGTAAAAAATTATAATATGATACTCAATGAACCTGAAACATAGGATTTCTGATTAAAAACAAATTATCTGCCAAAAGAACTGCCACTGGCTGGTGCTCGTATAAATAATACTTGTAGGGAGTAATCATTGGGAAATCATTATCCTGGTGATAATTATTTTTATCATGAATGCACTTATAATGTTGTACTCGCATCACATAATAGACTACCTTCTGGCTGCGTGAAATTTCCTGCGCATCGCATCGGCTGCTAACCAGCGCTGGTGCTCTCTCTCTTAGAGTCGCAGCATTATGCTGAGCGATGGCCGTTTTGAGTGGATGTGGCGCATATTTTCCCCAGATTTTTAAATATTTGTTGTGTTCAGTTTTGATTTGCGTCATATTTACCGCAAATAAACGTATTTCCTTTCTTCTATTACTTCGTTTTCGCTTAACTTTCTTTCTGACTTTCTTTTAGAGTCCCAGCGTGACCACCTATATATAGTCTTAGCCCGCGTAGCCTCCTCCTTAAGAATTCTTCCTAAGAATTTGGCTATCAAACGCAAACGTAGTGAAGGATGGGCGTTTTCTCTCTCTCCCTCTCTCTATCTCTCTCTCTCCCTCTCTCCCTCTCTCTCCCTCTCTCTTCCCTCTCTCTATATCTCTCCCTCTCCCTCTCTTTCACACTCTCTATCTCTCTCTCCCTCTCTCTCACACTCTCTATCTCTCTCTCCCTCTCTCTCACTCTTTCTCTCTCCCTCTCTCTCTCTCCCTCTCTCTCTCTCCCTCTCTCTCCCTCTCTCTCTCTCTCCGTTCCAAAAACTTCATTCCAAAACAAAATCATCATCATCATTTCAGAGACGTCCACTGCTGGACTTAGGCCTCCCCCGATTTGGGGGGCTTTGCCATAATCGCCACGCTTAGCAGGCGGGTTGGCGATCGAAGTATGGTGGTAAAATTCATAGAGAACGCTGCTGCCCATTCTCTAGTAAAAAACAAAATATATACAGTCAAATTGAGAAACCTCCTCCTTTTTTTAAGTCGGTTAAAAAGTGTCGTTACAACTTTTTCTATTAATTCCGTCTAGCCCCCTTTCGCAACGCGCCATAAGGAACTTCGTTCCAAAAATCAAGTATTAAATACTGTACGGTAGTACGTAGCCCTTCAGAGTGCGTATTGAAGGCATACTTGGCCGCTTTTTATCACCATTTCCAGCCCCAAAGCTATCTTTATAACCCGCATCAACTCGACACTTGTAGTTCTCAAACTTGCCAGAGTAATGAGAATTGTTCAGAAGAATACCGTTGTTCGTAACATAAACAAAATGTTCATGATCTGAATAAAAGCAGTCCTAATACCGTATGTTGTGTTTAGTATGCCTTAGGAGTCAGGCTAGGAAACTATAGTTTAGGAGATTGCAGAACGAATATAACTAGGGTTTTTGTTAGTGGGTTTTGTCCTAGTTTATCTAGTAGACTTAACAATAGCGATAGAGTTGCTGTTGTTTGCCTCCAAAGAGAAGCCAGTAGGAATCATGTTATATGGTGCTTTTGTCGCTGGTGTCTGGCCCTTGGCATGAGGTTCAACTATTTGTCTGGCCCCCAATTACACTAGAAATTCGTTTTCACATATGCTTTGCATCTGCTAGGGAGTTTGTTCAGCCACTTTTTCCTAGCTAAAGCACTAGGTCCGTGTGGACTTAAAGAATAGCAGTATCCCATTTTTTCTTGTGGGTGTAGTAAAAGGCGATTAAAGGACTTACCAGAGAATGGGCAGCAGCGTTCTCTACGCATTTTACCACCAAACTGCGATCACCAACCCGCTTGCCAAGCGTGGCGATTATGGCAGAACTAGCTGTTTTGGAGGAGGTCTAATTTCAGCAGTGGACGTCGTTTTGGCTGAAATTATGAAAGCACTAGGAAGTGGTAAAAGGCGGGCGTTTCACGGGACTGTTTCATGTAATTTGTGATGTTCGATAAGTGCTGAATCTCAGCCTCGTTTGAATTGATTTATGATTTTGTTTTATCAAACCAACCCTTCATAGTGGTAGATATCTTGGCTACTTCCCATTTGGTAAACTTCCCATTTCGTAAACCTCAAACTGTACCTACTAAAAAGTTGCGTTTGGTAAACATTATACATTTCATACATTTAGTCCCATTTCGAAAACATTTCAATATTTTTTTGTGTTATATCCCATTTGGTAAACTTTCAGATGAAATGGGTACAGTCAAGTAAAAAAAGAACTTTGCACAACATTTGAACGTTCCGTCCGCAAAGTAGTGACGGACGTCATTTAAATGTGCAATTGCACTCTTTGAACCAAACACAATCATTCTATTTTCACCGTCAATCTCATCAAACAATAAATTGTCTTTAAAACGGTCAGGAATCACGATTTCTGTAGAGTTAGAGTGCTGAGATTTTGTGACCTTACTAACGTTTTGTGTTTAATAAAAATATGTCTATCCCAAAAAAGTTTAACATTATTCAATAAATACATTGATAAACTATTATACTTTGTACAAAAGCATTCGAATTTGGTTATAAATTTCATAACTTTATAGATACTTAGGGTTTTCAGCAATTTTAGTATCAAAAAATCTTTATTTCATATGATTTATGAATACCAAAGTAAGTAATGTAAATACAAACATCAGAATTTTCATAATAACGCGATATACGTGCAGAGTTAGTTCAAAAGTTGGTAAAGGATCATTGTATATTAATCTAGCAGTTGCCCGTGGCTTCACCCTCGTGGATGTCGGAATATGCATCCAAACAAACGGATAAAATAAAAAAAATACTATATTTTCTTCATTAGACGGCTTAGCGTTTTATTCAAAACGTGCTAGTGCCTAATACGTATTTCTGGATGTTTCGATTTGCCCACATATAAATTAACTTCATGCGAGTCGCCAATAGAAAACTGGCTTCTGTTCACATTTTCGTCCGCGTCAAATTTCTTGCCCTCCCGACCCACCTCGCCGCATCGAATCGCCTGCCCGTACGAGTATTTCGTATTTGTGACTTTTTGTCTTTTGACTCGGCTTCTTAGGATCCTGTTGATATTTTAGGATCATTAAAATAATATAATTCGGAAAATTATGCAGGAACGTAATTTTTATTTAACATTGACAGATGAAGATGGCGCGAGAGAGAAAAAATAGTGTTGCCAACTTATTACAAGTAAAATATGTAGTTAAGCCAACAAAAAAGAATATTTATGGTTGCGTTCTCATTTACTGACACTCCCTCTAGAACGCAATCCCATTTTACTAATACAATATAAATGTTTTGCAAGTGTTACACCCTTAGTTAAATTGTCAGCTACTATATTACAACTGTTTACAAATAAAAATTTAACTTTACATTTAGCAATATTTTCTCTGAGAAAATGCAATCTTATATCTATAGTCTTCGGTTTATAACAGTCAGTTGATGCTAGTCTAATTGCACTTTGGCTGCCACTATAGATAAGTAATGCACTATCCAGGCCTTGGCCGAGCTCAGCCTGTAATTTCCGAAGCCACAACGCCTCCTGGGTCGCCGAAGCCATCGCCATATATTCGGCCTCTGCTGTAGAGAGCGCCACAGTCTGTTGTTTACAGGAATTCCAAGATATGCTAGCATTTTGAAAAATAAAAGTGTAACCGGTGCATAATCTTCTATCCTGTGGGTCACCAGCCCAGTCAGCATCACAATACCCAGTTATTTCTTTCGAGTCATCTCTGACATAACATAACTTTAGAGTTTTAGTTCCTTGAAGGTATCTCATGACCCCTTTTACTCCAAGCCAGTGTTGAATCCCTGGGTCATTACAGTACTGACTCAACTTGTTTACTGCAAAGGTGTTGTCAGGTCGCGTAACTTGCGCCTGATATATCAGACAGCCAACCGCTTCCCTGTATGGGAAATTACTATCACTATCCTCAGGTTTCTTATCAAATTTCATATTTACCTCTATCGGAGTACGAACTGGTTTGCATTCAGACATGTCAAAGCGTTCTAACACTTGGTTAATATATTTTTCCTGGTCCAACATGATCCCACCACCTACCTCACGATCTCTATTTATATTTATACCTATACACTGCTGTATCTCACCCAGATCTTTCATACAGAACTCCCTTTTTAAGTTTTTCTTTGATATCTGTTGCTGTTTTCTTGTAATTTGTAAAAATCATGAAGTCATCCACCCGAACAGCAATATAAATTATTTTTGATTCATTTACAGAATAATAGACACATGGATCTATTTTAGACCTTTTCAATCCAATTTTAAGTAGAATATTGTTTAATTTTAGGTTCCACTGACGACTAGCCTGCTTAAGCCCATAGATTGATTTATTTAAGTGACATACATGACCACTCTCTTCATAGCATTCTGGTTGTGACATATATAATAGGTCTTTACCTATGAAAATGCCGTTTTGTATGAAAAAAATTAAATGAATTTTTTTCATGTATTTTTATTTGTTTTTTTTTTTTTTTTCAGGATGGGAAATCATCAAATGACTTCTCCCGCTCTGGGCGGAGCGGGAGGGCGTGTCAGACTTTTACTGACTAAAACCCACCCGTGTTCCATCAGTTGCCCATGTGCCAGGGTCACGGTATCTCTTTCGAACAATCACGCGACCCCGGCAGGCATCGGTCCTAGTAGACCCCTACACTGCTGCTGCTTTATTTGTATTAATCGAAATAATCACCCATGCAATCAATGATCTTTGCCAACGCAGTGGCAGTTTATTGATGTCCTTCTTAAAAAGATCAGCTGGACGGGAGGCAACAAATTCTTCAAAGGCATTTTGTACTGCCTCTCGGGTATTGAATTTATTTTCCCGCCAAGAAGTTATCCAAATTCTGGAAAAAGTAGTAGTCTGTAGGCGCAAGGTCTGGTGAGTAGGGCGGATGACGGAGAGCTTCCAACCCCAGTTCTTGCAACTTGGAGACCGTCTGCTGTGCAGTATGAGGTCGCGCGTTGTCGTGCAGGAGCAGCGGAGACGAGCGATTGACCAATGCTGGTTGGAGATGTGCCAGCTTCTCCATCATTGAGTTCAGTTCTTCACAGTACACATCTGCAGTAATGCTCACCCCGTTTGGTAAGAAGCTGTGATGAATCACACCGGCGCTAGACCACCAAACAGTGACCATCACTTTTCTAGGGGTAAGTTTTCGTTTAGGGCATTGTTTAGGTGCTGAACCAGGATCCAGCCAACTTGCTGAGCACTTGCGGTTATCAAACAGAATCCATTTTTCATCGCAGGTAACAATGCGGTTCAAAATTCCTTCATTTGTGTGTCTGTTGAGTAGTGCAAGGCACGTCTCGACGCGTACTTCGCGCTGGCGATCATTGAGTTCGTGGGGCACCCATTTGTCAAGCTTTTTTACCTTGCCAATTTGACGCAAATAGACCAATATTGTTTTGACGCTAACGTCGAAAGCTGCTGCTAATTCAGCCGTAGATTGTGTATCATCAGCTTCCACAATCGCCTTTAATTCGTCATTGTCGACCAAAGTCTTCGGACGACCGCGAGGTTCATTTTTCAGGTCGAAATTTCCAGAACGGAAGCGAGCAAACCAATAACAGGTGGTGCGTTGGTTTGTAGTGTTAGCTCCGTAAACGTCGTTGATGTTGCGTGCCGCTTGTGCCGCGTTGCTGCCACGACGGTACTCATATTCCATAATTACTCGAATGTTTAATGTATCCATGATGACGAAAAAGATTGAAAAGCGATGAAAATGTAACACCAATCAATAAACAAATGACTACTTTTGGAAAAAGCATTCCATGTTTTTAAAATAAAATTAATTTGAAATTACAATTCTTAGACAAACAAAAATGATTCTGATTTGAAATGGCCAGTACTGCAGAACGGCAATTTCATAGGTAAAGACCTAATATTTCAGTGTCTATGTCACCTTGAAGAAATGCACTTATAGCATCCATCTGAATCATTTCTAGGTCGTATTTAGCAGCTAGAGCAAGTAAGAAGCGAACTGAGGTATATCTTACCATTGGAGCATAGAACTCATCATAGTCATTCCCTTTTCTTTTAGCACATCCCTTAATGACTAGTCTTGCTTTAAATCGAACAATTTCACCTTTCTCATTTGTCTTACTTTTAAACACCCATTTACAAGGCAAGGCTCTCTTTCCTGATGATAAATCTACCAATGACCAAGTTTTGTTCTGTATTAAGGAATCATATTCCTCCTTCATGGCATTCTTCCACTGATCAGCATGTGAAGATGATAGAGCTTCCTCAACAGTGAGAGGATCGCTCAAATTAAGAATTGGACAAAAGTAACTCACATCATGGTCATCCCTTTCTGCATACCTGACAGCTCTGCGTGGACATAAGTTTATATTTGGGACAAAAGTAACTCACATCATGGTCATCCCTTTCTGCATACCTGACAGCTCTGCGTGGACATAAGTTTATATTTGGGACAAAAGTAACTCACATCATGGTCATCCCTTTCTGCATATCTGACAGCTCTGCGCGGACGTAAGTTTATATTACGTGCTGGTGACGATAGGTCAACTGATCCTTCTGGTATGTAGGATGGATCATCGTTGTCGCCTGACAGGTACTCATCACTCGTAGACTGATCTAAGCTGGTTTGAGATTCTTCTTTGCAGGCCTCTTCAATTAACTGTATTTCAGGTTCACTATTAGATAAGCAAGGTGAGTACACATTGTGCTCAAATCTTTGGACGTTTTCTAAAAATGTTATGTCTCTTCTTTTGATAATTTTATTAGTGACAGGATCAAATAGTCGATATCCCTTACTGGAACCAAAATAGCCAATAAATAAATATTTTTTAGATTTAGAATCCCATTTTAGGCGTTTTTCTTTAGTTACTTGAGCCATTACTTCAGAGCCAAAAATTCTTATATTTGATAAGTCAGGTTTCTTGCCTGACCACATCTCTATGGGAGTTTAGCCATCAAGTGATCTAGTGGGTGATCTATTTACTACATAGGCTGCTGTTGCTAGCGCCTCTGCCCAAAATTGCTTTGGCAAATGAGCATCAAACAACATACACTTAGCCCTTCCTATCAACGTCCTATTCATCCTTTCTGCTAGGCCGTTCTGTTGAGGTGAGTACGGGGTACTTGTTTGATGTTCAATTCCATACCTACTCAGAAAACTATTAAATTCTTTGTTACAGTACTCTTTCCCATTATCTGAGCGAACAATTTTTATTTTAGTATCAAGTTCATTCTCTACTTTACTTTTATAGTCTTTGAACACTTCTAGTACACTCAATTTGTCTTTCAAAAAATAAACATGAATTTTTCGAGTAAAATCATCTATAAAGGTAATGAAATACTTCATAACTCCCAGTGATATTTGTTCCATCGGTCCACACAAGTCAGTGTGGATAAGCTGCAGTGGGTGTGAAGCTCTGGAGCCAATGTTGTTGAAAGGCAATCTGCTTTGTTTACCTTCGAGGCAGGTGGTACATGTGAAAGGACCTTTAGTTTTGTCAGGGAATGGATTTACTCCCTCTGCACACTCCGGTAACTTGTTAACATCTGAAAAATTCAGGTGTCCCATGCGTTTGATTTTACTTTGTTCATTACCATTCATCAATAAATTGACCTTTCCCATATTTACCACAGGTAGCGGTGTCTTACTGGCAACAGTTATGGCAGGGTTTTTATTTAACATTGACAGATGAAGATGGCGCGAGAGAGAAAAATGGTGTTGCCAACATATTACAAATAAAATATGTAGTTAAGCCAACAAAAAAGAATATTTATGGTTGCGTTCTCATTTACTAACAGATCCTAGCGTGATATTATATAGCCTTCCTCGATAAATAGCCTACCCAACGCTAAAAGTTTGTTTTCAATTCGAATCAGTAGTTTCTGAGATTAGCGCGTTCAACCAAACAAACAAACTCTTCAGCTTTATAATATTATATAATATCGATATTATGTTATTTACAAGTAACGATTCGCCGACAAGTTCATTCGTGCGAGTGCTAATAAGTCTTTTTTTCCCAATTTCGATTGTGTACGTATAAGAATTTTAATATGTATGAAGATTATTACATCGACAGGTTGATATTTTACTACCAGACTCTCCAATAAACTTAATCTAACTACTAAATGAACCTCGTATATTTTAATTCCTGTTTAAAAACTTAAGTGCGAGTAAAGTCGCACTTATTGCGGACGTTTTAAAGAGCTGAAGCAAACAGTATCCTGACTCAGTCGCGCAATTTATCACGTGATAATAGTTGTCTAGGTTTTATCTTCTTTTTGTTCAATGCCGCCATTGTAACTTGGTAGAACAGAAGGTTTAATGGACATACATATATAAACTCAGGCATTTTTCCCATGAGGGTACGTGGAAACTACGGAACCACCTGCAACGATCAAACTCCTTTCGCCTCGTTTAGGTTCATACTGAATTAACGCTGTGGAAATGTGTACCTTACGAAGCTTGTGTGGTGTGACTATGAATATGGCTAAGGAATGATGTGTTAAGACAACGGTGTGGTTTAAAAGAAGATGTAGTAACAAAAACTGAATTTTTTTTACAAAAAAAAATAACAACCGACTTCCTTAAAAAAAACACTACGAAGTCAAAACTAACTTTAATTTCGAAAGTCGGTGTCTTAGGATCTGTATTTAAGGTTTTATGCCACCGACTTCCGAAATTAAACTTATTTTTGACTTTGTAGTGTTTTTTAAGGAAGTGGGTTGTTATTTTTTTGTATAAAGGTTTTATTTTAAAGTTTTTAGTCATGGTAGATACCCCGTACTAACCTAATCAAGTTATTCGTTCATTTGTCGCGCAAATACTTCATGCAAATTTAAGACTTATATAGTTTTCACATGGACTCCATTGTCCGAATGAAACCAAATGGGACCATTCGGGAAGCACCAGCTTTCAAATAAAAAAGAATAATCGAAATCGGTTCACCCAGTCAAAAGTTATGAGGAAACAAACATAAAAAAAATACAGTCGAATTGATAACCTCCTCCTTTTTTTGAAGTTGGTTAAAAAAGTATGCTTAGATGGATCAGTGTAACCCGTTTAAAATCCTTTTTTTTAATGATTGGGTTTTGTGGCTTAATAATAACAGCTGCACAGGTTGTTGTTAAGCTACGTTTGCCGCGGTCAGTTGGTGGAGGGATGACCATCCATTACACATCAAGACCCCTCCCTGCCTCCAAAACCTGGTTAAAACGTTGGTCCTGCCTGCAATCGTGGATCTTAGACACGGGTAGTCAGTCAGAAGCCCAAGTCTGACAACCAGTCTTACCAAGAGGTATCTTGTTATCCAGTAACTGAGTTGTGGAGTCGGCCGTGTGGTGCCGGACGTAAAGAATAACACCACCCCATTTCTTCCCGTGGGTGTCGTAAAAGGCGACTAAGGGACTTACTAGAGAATGGGCAGCAGCGTTCTCTATGCGGGTTGGCGATCGCAGTATGGTGGTTAAATACCACCATACTGCGATCGCCAACCCGCCTGCCAAGCGTGGCGATTGTGGCAAAGCCCCCCAAGTTGGGGAGGCCTAAGTCCAGCAGTGGACGTCTTACGGCTGAAATGATGATGATGATGATGAGTTGTGGAGTTCAGACAGGCAGTCACTCCATGTAAGATACTGGTATTCATTTCCAAGCGGATAGACTGGAAGCCGATCCCAACTTAATTAGGAAAAAGGCTAGGAAGATTCATTAAAAATATAGTTTTTTGTAGATTTGCTGCATGGGCCCTTTAATACCTTTCCCCATAGTACTTCCTATTTTCACCACATAGTAAGCCGCACGTCAGTAATAATAGGTAAATTCTTATTCTTTGTAATTTTCTAGCCACACTTTCTATTTTCCACCGAAGAAAAAAAACGGAGGAGGTTATCAATTCGACGCATATAGATTATAATGTATAACCACGCATAACTTTATACAGAGTAGTCCAATTTTGATAATTCTTTTTTTATTGGATAGGGTATATATACCTTGCCAAGTATTGTCAGTACATTAAAGCCACAAAAAATTATAAAATAAAAACTTTTTAACAAAAAATTAAATCGCCGAAAAAACTGAAAAGCAAAAAATAATAAACCTTAAAATTTTGAGTCGGTGGTGCTCGGCGCTTTAATTTTTTTGTTGTAAAAAAGTTTTTTTAATTTCCGTATCTAATAAAATAATGACTTGCAATTAGCGTGAACCTTCTCCAACTTCTCCATATCCTGATATTTCTGTGTAACGTCTCCCTGTTTCCTGGAACTGCGTCTGCAGCAGCTGATTAAATGCATAAAGCTCTGTGTATATTATCTATATTATTTAAAAGCTTCTAGTACTAAGCATCCCCTTTGCCAGAGAAGTTTGTCTAAGAGAGCAATCTGTAATTGCGTAGTTTCCATTTTAATGTTCTAGTTTGGTTAGCTAGGTACTTTCAAGATTAGGGGAGCGGCGAGCAGGTTGTTACAATTTTTAGATAATTGTCAATATGATAAAATAATTTATGCTATCAAATAATTTATACATTTGATTGCTTTTATCGTTAGTATGTCTATTCAGCTATTAAAATATCATTGAAAAGTTATTAAATTTGTGTTGTTTTTTCACAATGGACAATTTAACCAAAAAATTTGATTGTAACAACTTACCCCCGATTTGGGGCTAGTTGTTACAACTTCGGGGCACGCGGTAGATGAATAAACAAAATCATCAATAATAAAGCAAACTTTCATTTATGAGTAATTATAATATCTATATCGCATTTTTTGAAGATTTTTGTATGTAGAAAAATAACATGACTTTGGCAGGAACTTTTTAAAATCTTATATAAAAACAACAACTTTGTCTGCAAATAACAACTTGTAGTAAATTATTTATACTTATAAGTTATTTTAATAAACTTTTAGCTAACTAAAATACTTTGGATTCTAACATTTTTAAGGCAAGAAGTAGGTAAAATTTTTTTTATTAAATTAGTCTTCATCAGATTTGCAATCAATGCAAATGAATGAGTGAACGTTTCCCGTTACACATTTGACATGGGCCCATATTTTGTAGGTAACAACTTACCCCAAAAAATTGTAACTACCTGCCCCATGGCACGTTTTTTAATATAAATTGAAGTCACAATTAATTACACTAGTCTACAAAAACAATTTTTTTTTTGTCCATGACATGAAACATGTTTTATTTATGTAGGCTATGGATGGTAATTAAAACATATTTTTTTATTTTTCCTAGCACGTCACAATTGAAAATTGTTCCGTTAAATCGTGGGTTTTCCATAACAAAACCATTGCAAGAAGCCTATTTATATTATTTTGGATTTTCGGTGTCAAATCAATATAAAAATCAGATTCCTCATGTGATTTGCATTAATTACAGATTGGTCCTCAGCTTCTGGTACTCAGGTAAAAATAGATCACTGAAATTTGATAAACGAATGATATGAAGAGAGCCAACTAACCACGTAATGGATTGTTAACTTTGTTTAACAAAAACTCTTGATTTCAACTCAAAAAACAAAGATAGTATAAAATAGGAATATGTTCCAAGTAAGATGAACGTAAAAAATACATGTTTAGTTAACCCAAAAAAATTAATATTACCACCGTTTCACATTGAGTGTCAGTTGGCTTAGTGAAAAATTTAACCAAAGCTTTGGATAAGTCTAAGTCTGCATTTCAATACCTCTGCCCTGTATGTACAAATCTTTCTGCGGCTAAATTAAAGGAAGGAATATTTGTGGGTCCTCAAATCAGGAGAATATTGGACGATACAAAATTTGAGAGCCTTTTAAACAAGGTAGAAAAAGGAGCCTGAAACTCTATCAAAAGTGTCGCAAAAATATTTTTTTTGGCAATAAAACAGTGATAATTACAAAAAGATTATTGAAAATCTATTGTAAAATTATGAGCGTATGGGTGTAAATACATATGTCACTAAAACTTCTTTTTTGCAATCCCATTTAGATTTTATTCCAGAACATCTTGGTAGTGTGAGTGATGACCACGGTAAGGATTTAACTAAGATTTAAAATCATTTGAGCAAAATTATCAAGGTTTTTAGGACCAAAATATGCTAGATGACTATTGTTGGGCTTTTGTGAGAGATACAGATGAAAATATTCTTATAACAAAAGAGCAAAAATTACCCATTTTTAACCGTCAATTGTTTATTTAGATGTAGTTTTCTGTAAAAATTTTCTTAATAAATATTAAAAAAACTGACTGGATTTTGTACAATATTTTTTCCGAGTTGTAGATACCCAAAGTAACGTAACCATATATATTCCATTTCATGGACAAAACTCATGTAAACTAGTGTTATTCATATCGAAAGTAGAAAAAAACAATATTGCAAATTAAAGGTTTAAGGATATATTATGGATGTCCAAGGTTAAAAAATTTGAGAAAATAAAAAATATAGACATCAGGAGTCAAAAATTTCGTAAAGGAATTTTTTACTTACTTGGTTAAAATCGAGGCACATGCACACAACCTAGCAGCTAGGCGCTTGGCGGGTCACTGATCGTTTTTATGTAATGCGAATGCGAAGCGATTTCCATGGATTTATCATAGAATTTTTCTAAAAGAGTTACGACGCGCTAGTCTGTGGGAGCTTTAAATCAAATCCGTGCCTACAACCCTTAATAATCTATGTGTAGGAGACCAAACACATCAGGTAAGTATATAATAAACACAAAGTTACATTATTTAAAGAAAACACTATTTAAAACGTTACAATATTAAAAAAAGAAAGAGTTCATACATGTCTTTTGAAATAAGCTGCACGAGAATCGAAGTCAATATTGTTTTTATCTTTAGAAATTGATTTTTTAATTCAACACAATTTACTCGAAAAAGACACAAGCTAACCTTACCTCATCATCATTATTTTAGAGACGTGCACATTTGATTAAGGGACCGAGTGTGGAGGCCTTCATACAAATCTTCGTTCTCTCTCCGTGTCGTGTGGTCAATCAGTCAACATTATTAATATGTTGCAACACCTATCAAAAAGGATTTTGCAAATGCAAAATAAGTCTTCAAATAAAATAGGAAACGCTTTTCTAAAAAAGGAATTAAATACAAAATGAAAATAGGTATTTTAAATTTTTTATTTAAAAAAATACTATTATTTGAAAATGTCTCATCTCTGGTAGGAATCAATGCGAAAGTCCAAGAAATATCTTGCTAAGTATGAAACTTCCTACACATACGTATTTCTTGTACTTCCTCAGAAAAACTCTTATCTTATTACCAAGATTTCCTGTACATGATGCATAGATATAAGATAGAGAGATTCCGCAGCCCATTCACTTTTCCTTATTCGTCTATCATCACGACACCCTTGAGATGGCACTGATTTCCCTCATCCAAAAACACCAGACAAGGAAAACAATGAATTAATTTAAGAACCATTGATCAGTTTCATTCTATTGTAGTATTATAGTTTCTGTATAAACAATTTTTATAGCTATTCTATTATGACTAAAAACTTTAAATCAATCATTTTGTGATAACCTGTTCCGTTTTCAAAGATGGCGGCATTTCAAAATTCATTTAAGGAAGTTATAGACTAGTTAAAAACGTATAAAATTTTAAATTAGGATGCTAAAAGTTAAAACTAAATGATGATAAATGATTTCGAATTTTATAGTCACTTTACGAGTTCATTGGTTTTTATAGAATTTAAAAAAAAAATGGCTGTGGTGTTTATGGTAATAACTCCATTTTAAGTTTGTATTTCGATCTCTGATACATCGAACTTACTTTCAACATATCTCGACAACGTGGCACTTTAGGGTACCATTTCCTCGAACATTTTTTGTTTTTTTTTAATGTTTTAGTGTCACATATATCCATATGTCAGTTACATCGTACACCGTAACTTTCACGAAGAAAATCTCGCGATCGGATGAAAATGCCTGCTTCAATTGTAAAATTTACAAAGCCCATTAATAATACATATATAAAATAAAACATCGCGCCTATTTTACAGATTGGTTAAGCAGAGGTGCATCTATAGTAAAAATTTGTAACCAACTAATATTATACGTATTAGTAATAGTACAAGTAATATTTCACCACACGCTTTTTAGAAAATGTTTTCTACTTTTTAGTTGGGTTTTCTATTATGGCGTGTTTTTTAAACCTTTTTTTTTTTGTTTCGGTAACTACAAGCTTGTTATCCTGGATAATGGCACGAATTTATAAAATTATTGTATTGTCATCGGTCCTTGAAAATTGTGCAAAGTTTCAAATTAATCCGACGTGTTAAGGAGGTGAAAACCATGTACAAAGATTCCGTACACATAGATAGGTACATACATAAATACCAAGCTAATAATAAAAGTGCGTTAAAAACAGTGAGCTCTTAGGATACAAAATGTCGATATACAACGAGATGAGGTCTTAAATATACCATCTAAGGATGGTAGGAGGTGTGAAAATAATTAAAGGTCAATTTCACACTTCAGTGGCTTGTTAATCAATAAGATGGTGGTCCGTGGCTAAACTAACGACACGGATAATTGCCAGCATCTTCATTATATAGCTTAAATACTTTACGTGCGTCATACTGACTTAAAAATCAAAGTACTTATATTTATTTTACTTTTTGTCAGGGATCCTCCTTCAGTGGTCTATGGATTTACATATCAAATGACAGTTACTCGTACCATCTGTCATTATGGGCACGCCACAATTGCGGCGGTAAGTCCCCTCTTTGAGGAGTGGATAGAGAGGCGTCATGGCGTCCTCACCTTCCGCCTGACGCAGGTTCTCACCGGGCATGGGTGCTTCGGTGGGTTCCTGTTCAGGATAAAGCGGGAGGATACGTCCGGTTGTTTCCATTGCGAGGATCGTCTGGAGGACACGGTGGAGCATACGGTGGAGGTGTGCCCTGCCTGGGCGGAGCACCGCCGTGTCCTCGTGGAGGCGATCGGCGGCGGCGACCTCTCGCGCCAGGCCCTGGTGCGAGCCATGGTACGGAGCGAGAGGGAATGGGAAGCCGTCACCTCCTTCTGCGAAGCAATAATGCTCGCGAAGGAGGAGGCGGGGCGGGTGAGGGAGTGGCAGTCTCTGCGCCCTCACGTCCCTAGCCGCCGCAGGAGGAGACGCCCCAGGCGTCGGGAGTCCATAGCGGACTCCCGGCCACCGTAGGCGCGAGCTTGCGGGTGGCGAGCAATGGGTAGCTCGCCGCCCGGTAAGGACCAAGCTCGGGTCGACGGCGCGCAGTGTTCCACGCGCGCCTCAAAGAGATGTCAGCAGCAGTGTAGGGGTCTACTAGGACCGATGCCTGCCGGGGTCGCGTGATTGTTCGAAAGAGATACCGTGACCCTGGCACATGGGCAACTGATGGAACACGGGTGGGTTTTAGTCAGTAAAAGTCTGACACGCCCCGCTCCGCCCAGAGCGGGAGAAGTCATTTGATGATTTCCCATCCCGAAAAAAAAAAAAAAACCATCTGTCATTATGATTGATTTACCATGTTCGAGTGTTAATAAAGACTTTTAAAAAAACAACCGACTTCCTTAAAAACACTAAAAAGTGAAAAAATACTTTAATTTCGGAAGTCGGTGCCTTAGGATCTTTATTTAAGTTTTTTGCGTGAAAAGTTTTTATTGTATGTAAAAAATAAAAAAAATTGGTTGCCTGTAAAGTCGGTATACGGGCGAAAGTTTTACGTGACAACGACTTTGAGTGGTAAAATAATTTTATGTCTGTCTCTCTCGCTCTTAGGCGGGCTAACCATGCCCGAGTGGAAGGGACGCGTGCCTCTCACTCGCTCTCATTGTGAGCGCATAACGTGAGCGGAGCGTAACGCAGTTTCTTGAAGTGTCACCCGGCAAACCAATTTATAAGACGTTGTCACGTCAATAAGATATAAAAAGTTTTCCTTGTATGTATCTATTATGTTTCATCATTCGACTTCCATTATTGACAAATAAAGAAATTACTGCATATCTTTACGACTGTTCCAAGACATTACAGTGCGCACATTAAAAAAAGCAGTTGAATTTTAATCAGCCCAGTTTATGAGCATTTCGCTTTACACTGCCACAGCCCGCACTTAATTCCCTTTTAATGAACAATAAAAGGAGATTAGCAATGCCACCTTTTAAGATATCAATCAGGATTGATTGGAATTCAAATTGTTAAGGTTTTATTGATTTTTTTAAAATTAAATTGGCTAAGTGCGGTAAGTGCGACGGGTGAGGTCTTGGTCCGTCCAGCAGCGCTGATACTTTAAATCAGGGACCATTTTGGTTACCCGTTGAAAGGGTTTTTGATAGGGTTTTGAAAAAGTGTTGTTTTAAAAACCATTTAATATTAGTTACACTATTTTACGAATACTCTCACCAATGGATAACCTCTTCCTAACCCTTTCGATTTGATTACCTGTACATTCAAAAACCCATTCTTGGTGGGTTATACTTTTTAATGGTAAACCCTTTTGAACGGGTTACCCCTTCAACGACTGTAACAGTGTTATCCATTCGAACTACAAGTATTGTAATTTTATCTCTCGTGCCTTTACTTTAAAGTACTAAACTGCATGCATTCGGCGGGTATGCCGAATGCATGCAGTCGCAACACGCAGTCTAGGCAATAGCACTCCGTACACATACGATTATAGTTATTATTGCAGTGATTTTAAAGTTCAGTGTATTTTTTTCCGGAATAGTCGGGTTTTTTTTTTTTTTTTTTTTTTTTTTTTTTTTTTTTTTTTTTTTTTTCAGGATGGGAAATCATCAAATGACTTCTCCCGCTCTGGGCGGAGCGGGAGGGTGTGTCAGACTTTTACTGACTAAAACCCACCCGTGTTCCATCAGTTGCCCATGTGCCAGGGTCACGGTATCTCTTTCGAACAATCACGCGACCCCGGATAGTCGGGATTGTTTCATGTTTAAACTTGTAATTTTTACGGAATCATAAATGTCATTCGATCATCTCGTCTCACTCATGATTAGTGGTGGACATAAAAAAAAACATTGATGGTTTTTCGATTTAATGCATCGGATAGTGGCATCGATGTAATATCGATATATCAAAAAATACATCGATGTTTTCTATACATCGATTGTTTTCCTATAAGTTAGATATTATGTAGACTCTGTTTCATGAAAGAAGTCTCGTCGTGGGAATTTAATGGCGCTAGCGTCGCAAAATAAAAAAACCTTGTTTTTTAATATTTTTTCTTCTGTATCGTGTGGTGCCGGACGTAAAGAATAGCGTCATCCCATTTCTCCCGTGGGTGTCATAAGAGGCGACTAAGGGACTAAATAAGAATGGGGAGCAGCTTTCTGTATGCATTTTATCAGCACCACATACTGCAATCGCCAACCCGCCTGCCAAGCGTGGCGATTATGGCAACCCGGAGGGGGTTGCCATAATCGCCCAAATAATGACAAGCACAAACAAAAAACGGCCCCTAGTGCCGGGCGGCCCACCTACCCTTGGCTATGGTAGCGGTCAAGGCCACGGTGAGGCAAGGGGTGCTAACAATCCCCGGAAGAGATCCGGCTACTAAAATCACCGACAACTGGACCTGGCAACCTACAACACGCGCACACTCCGGACTGACGAGAAGATCGCTGCACTTGAGGAAAAATTGAGCAGGTTACGATGGGGCATAGTAGGGTTATCTGAAGTCCGAAGACAGGGGGAGGACTCGATAATCCTAAATTCCGGAAACCTGCTCTATTTCCGGGAGGGCGAACAACAGTCCCAAGGTGTTGTCCGGTTTATCGTCCATAAGTCCCTTGTGAGCAACGTTGTGAAAATCGAGAGTGTGTCGACCAGGGTGGCCTACCTTATACTCAGAATATCCGTAAGGTATACGCTGAAGATCATACAGGTGTACGCCCCGATCTCGTCACACCCCGACGATGAGGCGGAGACTATGTATGAGGATATTTCCAGAGCCATGCATAGTTCCAAAACTCATTTCACTTTTGTCATGGGGGACTTCAACGCGAAACTGGGCAAACGAGACGGCGATGAGCTGCGAGTGGGGCAATTTGGAGTTGGACGACGGAATCACCGGGGTCACCTACTGGCCAGTTTTATGGAAAAGGAGGGCCTCTTTATGATGAACTCCTTCTTCATAAAGCGTGAACACAGAAGATGGACCTGGCAGAGCCCTGATGGTGTAACTTAAAATGAGATTGACTTCATTATGTTGACGAAGAAGCAAATATTCAATGATGTCTCTGTGATCAACGCGGTGAAAACCGGGAGTGATCACCGCATGGTAAGAGGCACATTGAATATCAATATCAAGCTGGAAAGATGTCGGCTGATGAAGTCAAATGCTCCGTCCAGCACCGATCCAACTTCAGAACCCCGAGAGCTTTCAGCTTGAACTCCAGAATCGTTTGGAGTGCCTAGAGAGCTCCGTGGACGATTATAATGATGGGTTCGTGGAAACTGTCCATACGGTCGGGTTTAAGTTTTCAAGACCCGCCGTACTAATAGAAAAAAGAAACTTTCAAATCCAACCTTACAGTTCATGGAACAGAGGCGCGAAATGATCCTGCAGTCTTCAGAAGCTGCACTCGAGTACCGGCAGCTCAATAGACGGATCTCTAAGTCTTTGAAAAGTGACCTTCGCCGCTTTAATACGGAATGTATTAAAGACGCGATAGAGCGGAACAAGGGCTCCAAAGTCTTCGCAAGAGATCTGTCTATTGGGCAGAGTCAGCTTGCGAAACTGAAGACCGACGATGGCAGAGTCGTGTTCGCCAAACCTGAGCTATTAGGAGAGATCAAGAAGTTCTATGGACAGTTATACACGTCCACCAGAAACCCCGTTATGAATCTGCCTAAAGACCCGAGAGTTAGATTGACTCGACACTACACTGAAGGTATCCCGGACGTCAGCTTGTACGAGATTAGGATGGCTCTGAAGCAGCTAAAAAATAACAAGGCCGGGTGATGACGGAATTACGGCCGAGCTCCTGAAGGCCGGCGGAAAACCTGTTCTAAAGGCCCTTCAGAGACTGTTTGATTTCGTCATACTTGAGGGCAAAACGCCACAGGCATGGAACAGAGGTGTAGTGGTACTTTCTTTAAGAAGGGTGACAATACCCTACTTAAGAATTATAGGCCCATCTCACTTCTGAGCCATGCCTATAAGCTGTTTTCAAGAGTCATCACGAACCGTCTCGCGCGCAGATTTGACGACTTCCAGCCTCCCGAACAAGCCGTATTCCGTAAAGGCTTTAGCACCGAAGACCACATACATACGCTGCGGCAGGTTATACAGAAGACCGAAGCGTATAACCTGGCTCTCTGCGTAGCGTTTGTGTACTACGAAAAAGCTTTCGATTCGATCGAAACCTGGGCTGTACTACAGTCTCTCCAACGGTGCCAGATTGACTATCGGTACATTGAAGTGCTGAAGTGTTTGTATGAAAACGCCACCATGTCAGTCCGGCTCCAGGACAGAGCCTCGAAACCTATCCTTCTGCGTCATCTCTCCGAAACTGTTCACCGCTGCACTGGAGGATGTCTTCAAAGATCTGGACTAGAAAAGGGCTGACATCAACATCAATGGCGAGTACATCACTCATCTTCGATTTGCCGACGATATCGTAGTCACGGCTGAGACTATGGAGGGCCTCAGTACAATGCTCGATGACCTCAGTAGAGCTTCCGAAAGAGTGGGTCTTAGGATGAACATGGACAAGACAAAGGTCATGCTCATGTGATACCCATTCCAATGAAGATCGGAGGCGCTACACTCGAAGTTGTGGACGAATATGCGTACCTAGCACAGACTGTCCAGTTAGGTAGGTCCAACTTCGAGAAAGAGGTCAATCGTCGAATCCGACTGGGCTGGCCAGCTTTCGGGAAGCTACGCAGTATCTTCTCGTCCCATTTACCGCAGTGTCTCAAGACAAAAGTCTTTGACTAGTGTGTGTTACCAGTGATGACATATGGAACCGAGACGTGGTCGCTCACAATGGGCCTCATAAGAAGGCTTAAAGTCACCCAAAGAGCAATGGAGAGGGCTATTCTTGGAGTTTCCCTGCATGATCGAATCAGAAATTATGAGATACGTAGGAAAACCAAGGTTACCGACATAGCCCGAAGAATTGCCAAACGTAAGTGGCAGTGGGCAGGGCGGGCACATTGCTCGCAGAACAGATGGCCGATGGGGTCGGAAGGTTCTGGAGTGGCGACCGCGTATTGAAAGACGTAGCGTTGAAAGACCTCCCACAAGATGGACCAATGACCTGGCAAGGCAGGCCGCAGGAATGCGTTGGATGCGAGAAGCACAAAACAGGTCGAAGTGGCGGTTCTTGGGGGAGGCCTATGTCCAGCAGTGGACCTCTTTCGGCTGAAATGATGATGATGAATATTTTTTCTATCTTACCTCTTTTTACAGAAACAATATCAGATTAAGATACAAATAATACATATTTAATTGATTTCCTACTTTAATAGTCTGCTCCTACTTCCATCCAATGTTGATTTTTACCTTTTAGTACACTATTCGCCGCGGGACTTCTTTCATAAAACAAAGTCTATTTGGTTTAGAAATAAAAACAAGCATCTATTAAAAAAAAATATTACGTTTACATTTATTTTTATTAAATATCCCAATACTCTTTATCTATACTTTGTAAAAACGAAAGTTTACCCAATCTTTTACCCTTCAATGAGTTTCTTTGTTGAGTCATTACCTGCGCCGTTTGCGAAAACAGTCTTTCAGATGGAACCGATGTGCCCACCATTGTTAGATATTTAAAGGCAATTTTATGCAATGTTGGAAACTGTATTTTGTAATCTTTCCAAATTTCCAGAGGATTGTCGTTAAGTCTTCCAACAGGACTTGTCAAGTAAACTGAAAGTTCATCTGACAAGCTATCTGCAGATTTATTACTCTTCCAATTGTAATGTACCAGTTTGTAATGATCACTCCACAGTGAAAATATCTCTTCACTTTTATCAGACTTATCTGAGTCTGACTCGATTTATTCATTTTGACGCAAATGAATCTTCATTAAGTCTTTGATTTTTGAAACCGCATCGCTACAAGCTATTGTATCGCTACAGTATTTTTTTTTTAAATCGATGGTCTAAAATATTTGCAATAGCAAGAGGAGTTACATGTTCAATGGAACCCATTCTTTTCGTAATTTCTTGCAAAGCCAGTCAAAATGTTCGAAAATTGGTGATTTAGTATATATACTGATTACATACGTATTACACCCTCATTAAAAGTTTAAAATATATTCAACTAGCTTCTGCCAGCGGCTTGGCCAGCGTGAAGTAATTATCCCATGGGATCAGATTACCGGGATAAAAAGTATCCTATGTGGTAATCCAAGTGATAAACTATCTGTGTTAAAAATTTCATCCAAATCCGGCCAGCCATTTTTGCGTGATTGAGTAACAAACATCCAAACATCCACACTTTCACATTTATAATATTAGTAGGATGTACACACACAGGTTATTTACAGTTTTATTATATGTTTTATTATATGTGATACTAAATTAAAATACACTTACTTACCTTTGTTCATTTTCAATATTCAGACGTCATTTAAAACTTAAAAAAGAAAGCACCGTCCTATCAAACCGAGTAAGAAACACTAATGAACGATTCTATATGATTTCAAACTTCCAAGGTCAATACATATTCCTCCACTCCAACGTAATTTAAAATGATTTGATTTAAAACCCTTTGATTACCCCAACAAACCCTTTCAAAGGGTTATCTTCTTCAATTGGAAATCATACAAGAGACGGTAACATCTTGTACTAGTTAACTTATTGATAGGGTTACCCTAACGTTAGTGTTATGAACGGGCTACCACGACCAAGAGGTAACATCTTCCGTTACTGTAGGCGTACAGTGTGTAACACTTTCAAAAGAATTAACTTATATTCGGGGTTGTACGGTCCCTGCTTTAAATAGAGGAGGGCGGTTTTTAAGCGTCGAGCGTATATACGAGGTTCAACAGAATAAACGCAAATCCTAGTTTCTTCAAAATTGACTTCTGAATCGAAATTGAATTCAGTCATTTGTAACATAGGTATTTTTTAAAAAAAAGTTATACTTATTTCAAGGCAATAAAACTCTATTTGAAATGCCTAAAGTAATGTTAACGATTTCTGAATGAGTGATGTTTGTGAGTGATGAATGAAACGATTTTCTTGATTAATGACAACTTCAAAAAATTGGTTCTGGCCTTTGTGTAATGCTTTTAACTTAATACTATATATGGGATGTATTAGGTTTTGCGTTAATTATGTTATAGGTCGATTTCCATAATTCCTTTTTTCTTGGAGTTTTGAAGTTGATCCCATTTAAAATTTAAAATCAAAACCCAGCCCTAAGTGAATAAAAATAGGGTTTTTATTTTTAGGTTGATTGATTTTCCACCTACTGAGTTTTTGCTTATGAACCAATTATGTTGAAACTTTTTTTCAACGTGTAGAAAAATAGGGGTCGATTGATTATCTACTTACTGAATTTTCACTTTAGAACCAATTATGTTGAAACTTGGCTCACGTATGTAGTTCTGATGTATTTTCAATATAAAAACGAAATGGAAAGCAAAAAATTTAACCGCTAATTGCTAATTCTGAGTCGGCGCCAAACAAACAATCAAATGCCATTAAATTACTTGACGCCTTTATGTTTGGCGCCGACTCAAAATGAGTCTTTTACGTTAATGTAACAACTTAGTTAGTCTATAAGGTTTATCTTTTGCCTTTCAGTTTCTTTTTTCGTCAGTTTAAGTTTTTGTTACTAAGTTTTGGTCGGTCATAGATTTAGTAAAGACACAGACTGTCAAATAGATTCATTTTCTAATCAGAAAAATCATATGGAAGTATCTGTCTAACATAATAAGTCGCTGTATAACACTATAAGTCGCTGTCTAACATTATAAGTCGCTGTCTAACATTATAAGTCACTGTCTAACATTTTGATATGTAGCTTCATTTTACTAAGGTAGGATTTTGAATCAGTAGAAAGATCCGAACCCACAAGGTGGGGGGTCAACTCTCCAAGTTCGTCAAATAAGATACGGGCCCGGCCGTCAGTAGTTGATCCGTCAAAAGAAGTGCTAAATTCCATTTTGTCGCATGGGCCAAAACACATCGGACGTAGGGACAACTGTCAAAGCGTATTGTCATTCAGTTAAGTTCGTGAACGGGCGCTGTCGGTTTAGACTGGTCATCTCTTAACTTCTAAAGGATATTTTTAATCTTATATTTAGAATTGTTTCTTCAATTTTTTATACTGTTCTCAGAAATAGTAAAAAGCAACAAGAATATTGTACCCAAGATTTTGTAATGGTGGGTGGATGTGCCAGGGACACGGCAACTCTTTCTTACAAATCCGCAACCCTGGCAGGCAATCGGCCCTAGCGGACCCTTTCAATGGATAGAAATCTCTTTCAAAAATGCCTGTAAATGGTTTGGAATTTTCAGTTATTTATTAAAGTTTCTTAGTTCGGTAATCTAATCTAATCTTACATCCGTAAGAGATACGCAGTAAGAAACTCCCTAAAATTCGGCCGAATCTTTAAACTACGTGCATAGATTAGACCATCAGGATTGATAATCAAGAGACCACTATATTACCACAAAACTTTAAAATCCCAACAATGCATTTTCATCACTCAACAATATTTCTAAAGTCTTAACAATAACTTTACTACCGATTCTAATCCATAACCACAAAAAAATTCTCCTTACAAATACAATACATACCTCGATACTCCAAAATAGGGCTCCTTCCCCCGAGAATATGAGATATTGATTGGACTTTTCCCGCTGTTTTCAATACTTTATTATCCCTTCCCTGTAGGCTGTATACATCTATTGTTTTCGTCGAGATTGAGCTTCTATCGATAATAAACTTTTTTGTTTTTCTCTTATATTTTCGACAAGTACACTCCATTTGAAATGGAGATGTGTATGTAGTGAAGTATTGGTGCTCTGGGATCGTAATTTGGCTTCGTGTTTTGTTAGGCATAAGGCAACCAATTTTGGATGGTGATTGTAGTTTGTTTTGTGTTTTTTTTCACTGATTGTTTTGATAAGAATAGTGTATGTTTTTGCTTCTATGTTAATTAAAACTATCGGTTTCATCGTTTTTGGTAATCCCAGTATCTAATGGCTGATAAATATAATTTACTGACCGTTATTGGTTACAATTAAGACTCTTGTATCTTTACTAATAATGAAGAAACACCTCATAGCATTGCAAAGTAAACCTTCCTATATGAAAGAAGCCTCCACAGATAAAATACAATACGAATCTATTTACATGCCCAGTTTGGTAATAAAAAATGCTACCATTGGTAAGCAAAACGATTCGATTTCGTTTATAGCAACCGAGCATAAAGGTGTACCAATGACCTGGTGAAGGCTGTAGGAATCCACTGGATGCGAGAAGCCCAGAACCGATTGAAGTGGCGGTGCTTGACGGATGCTTATGACCAGCGGTGGACGTCTTTCGGATGGAGTAATAATGATGATGAACTGAGCATACGAAATTCTGTCTTTCATTCAGTTAATCCTTAAATCTCAATGATATACAACACGTTGAACGACGGAGCGCAGGTCTAATTTTACCAGCTTTATCTACGCCGGCCTCGTCATCATCATCATCTCAGCCTCTCAGCCCAGAATCACCCACGGCTGGGTATAGGCCTCCCACCTTTTCCGCCATACACCTCTGTTCTTGCGTATATTATGCATTAGAGATGCGCTTCCCGCGACCTTGACGATATCGTCATCCCAACGCGCTGTTGGACGGCCTTGGTTTCTTTGGCCTAATCTTGGACACCATTCGATCACTGCATTACCCCACGCTGGCCTAGTATCCGAATAATCTATGACTTTCATACACAAGATACCTACTGGATCTGAAGCTGCTCCCGCTAAGATTGGCCGCCATGGCTAGAAATTTGGTCCGCAGGACTGCTTTATGTCCAACAGAAAGACGTGGATAGTCTTTCTTAGAATTTTAACGATGTAAAAGCTAAATCATAAGTGCTTTAAAAGCGTTTTAAAAGCAGTGGTGGCCCAGTGTTCAAGCAGGCGCTTTATTTTGTGTAAATAATTTACCACCATTGCTCTCAAAACGGTGAAGGAAAACATCGTGAGGAAACCTGCATGTTCTAAAAACAATTCGAAGACATGTGTCATCTACCAACCCGCACTGGGCCCGCGTGGTAGACGCTCACTCCTTCTCACCGAGAAGAGGCCTGTATCCCAGCATTGGGAACGGTATAGATTGATTATGTTACCAACAACAGACAGAAAATAACCCCCCTACAACTCACGCGAACAACAAAAACGCGACAGATACCCCACTAAAATATTTAGGGCTGTACAAAACCCCAATTAGTAATCACATTTGTGGATGCTGGTGAATGCTAGACGTATTGTGTGGAGTAGTGATGATGGCACATAGGTGGCATTCCTGAGGGGCAGGTAGCGGGTAGAGCACTGAGAAAAATGTCATTTTGGCATAATCTTAAAATATCGTGACGTTGGTTTAAAATAGATGCGTTGTCTTATAAAATGTTGATAATAAGTAAATATTACGCTAGAACTGAAATGTGTTAAGATGGAATCGAATTTTTTGGGTAAATAATGCAATATTATGATACTTGTCATCGTAAAAATTTGTAATTATGAAATAACATTGTCTTCTTCAAATAATAACACAATGTAATAGAAAATGGTCCACTGTCCCATAAATTAGTATGATAATTATAAATAAGATTCTAATTAAAAAACACAATGACAGTCACCGTAATATAAATAGATTTCATAGTTTAATATGAAGAAGTATCTCTAAAAATACGATGACCTCCCCCTAATGTACTATATTAAATTATAATGCTTTAAACTTATATTTTTAAAGTAAGCATCATTTTTTAATATTACAGTCATATTATTTTATGTGAATCCTATGATAATACGATTAAATAATCTCATATTTTTAGAGTAAGCATCAAAGTTCAATAATATAGTCATATTATTTTATGTGTATCCTACTAAATTATTATTACAGAGACCCATTTATGAGTAGCATTTGAATGATGTCCTACAAATTTAAGGTGACGGCATTATATAATGAGGTCTCCCTCTCTCACTTCATTCCGCCGCCGCGCCATTTCGGTCGGCCATTTGTATTTCACCGCTACCAGTGTTTCCACAATGAGGGGAAATTCCCCTTTTAAGGGGTAATCAGGGTCCAGAGGGGAAGAAAAAGGGGAAATACTATAAAAGGGGAAATTGTAGGAAATCATATATTAAACCTCGCCTGAAATGTTGCATAACGAGGGTTTTTGCGTATGAGAAATCCACTAGGTATCAAGACGTAGGCTTGTGGTCTATCTGCTACGTGTTTGGTGAATTTTGACATATCTGACAGTGTCATGTCGAAAAAAACCAATCATGCTGCAGTTGGAACTCACGCCTACGTATTGCCATCTAGCGGATTCTTCATACGGGAAAACCCTCATTATTTATGGACTAGTGTGTTACCATTACCTTATAAAAGAAACAGTGACAACACATGCATATGGCGCATACTTACCCTTATTCCCATTCTGTTTAAGGCTTAAAATATTATTCTGTGCTTTAGCATACTGTATACTGACTTGGAATAAAAGGTAAGTAATGATGTGCAAAGTCGACAAATCTTGTCGATGATTTTGTTGACGTATTTAGTGTAAATAATATTACTATAGTTAAAAGGCAGGCTATAGAAGAAAAATGATATAAACATTTTTTTTCTTTTATTTACTACACTAGTGCTAAAACTACAGCAACATAATTTTTGAGGGGAAAAAAGTCCAAAGAAGGGGAAATCGGAATTGAGGGATGGGGAAAGGAAATCATTATAGTGGAAACACTGACCGCTACAGCCGGCAAGTCACGACTCACGACTCGTTTAATTAATAGCAATAACAATTCCATTAGTGCCAGTGAACGTGTTTGATCAGTGCAAAAATGGATATGGCTACGCGTGATCTTTTGAAGAAGTGGAATTTGGAACGCTACATCGATCGTTTTGAAAGTAAGTTGACAAACCTACCTAGTAAGTTGCTAGCATGAGCTCACACATTACATTCACACATTCTAATTTCTAGCAAGAATAGGGTCAGAGTGTCGTCTTAGAGGCACTATGAAAATATACTTAAAAAAATTTCGCGACCAATTTCAAGGTCACAGTTCTAACATAACCTTACCTATGGATCCCTTCGACATCGTTTTTACGACAAACGGTTGGTCGGAGACAAAAATCACCCAGACACTTTTAGCCTTTCTAGGTGTTACATACTATAGAATCGAGAAAATAAACGATTTGCGAAAATAACACTTTTTTGGCCGCTGTACACTCCAACCAAGAATAGTCTTGTCGTATGGTACCTACCCACCTACCTAGATATACGTTCATATTTATATTATACACTAGATTCGATGTGCAACTGCAACCCAAAAAAAAACAAATAGGTAGAGTGCGTCTAAACTAAAATGACGCGCCCCACTACCGCATTTACCGTAGTGTACGTATACAAATTTAAGTAGTGGGGCGCGTCATTTCAGCTTAGACGAGCTCTACCAACCTACATTTTATAAAGTCGATGCGACGTAGTGCATTTCACAGCTGCAATCAGGGCGCTGTTAAATTTACCTTTTTTTTTCAGCTGAAAGAATTGATATCGCAACAATGCAGATGCTTAGTAAACAAGACATACATAGTATGTTCCCTCAAATAGGGGACAGACTCCGGTTTGAAGCAGCTCTGGCCATGTTAAAAAGCGACCAACCAAAAGATATGGTTTGTTTTCATGTTAAATTGTATTTCAAAAAAGTAAATTTTGTTTTAAACTTTTTGCTTACACATGCCCTGCGTCGCTTAAATGCACATTCTCCTACTTGCATGTAGGTAGGTAGGTACCTACTTATTAACTTTTATTATTTTAAAGTCTTCTTAAGATACCTAACAATTTAACCGGTGCAGTATTTATTTAAAAAGTGGAATAAAATCATAACTTTTCATCAGTCTTGTTAGTTTACCAACTAAGTACATTATTATTACACACATACAGGAATTTTAAATTTCTTGTTAAATTTCAGGATAACTCCTACAATTCATCACTCTTTGAAGAGGTCCTGAGGAATGACTTGTTAACTAGTCTACCTTGTAACTTAGAGCCTCTGCCACCGTGTGAAGGACTGCAAAGCTCAATCCTCAACCAAGACTGCGAAGCAGGACTTAACCAGGAAAATTTGGTAAGTTCTGCAAAATTGTAGAAAAGTACTCGTACTTACTGTTTTTTGGTTCAAGAGCAATATGTATTAATTTGTAATTACATCCATACTAATATTATAAATGCGAAAGTAAGTTTGTCTGTCTATCTGTCGGCTGGGGCAGGACCTTTTCACATTTTCATACCTAAGACACTGAACCGATGCAAAATTTGGTATAGACATTCTTTGAGACCAGGATCAGTCCTGATCTTGATCGATTAGTTTTTATCAGGGCCGGATCAAGGGACGAGGGCAGGACCGTTCACACCTGCAATGCTGAACCGATTACTAGTAAAAAAATATAACACTTCCCTTGAGTTATCTCCGGCTAGGGCTAGCTATAGCCTGTTAGTTAACGGTCGCACTCGGACACATTTAGTGATTATTTCAACGATTATTGAGGTTAATTGACCGTACATACTCATATTATCACACCTTTTTGTTACATGTACTATTATAACATTGTCTCAAAGTAAATATTATTTTAGGATGGTGACATACTGGTGATACCACTGGACTCGTCGTCGTCAGTGGGTGAAGCAGTTAGACAAGAGTCCACCGGGAGCAATTTAGTAAGTTATTGCCTATTATCCTGTACTTTTGATAAGGAATTTAAATTGACATTCAATATTGTTAACCCCCGGCGTAAACAGATAAGTTTAACGTCTGTACCTGTCCTGTCCTGTATGTGTGTACGGACGGCCGTTTAGGAGCTATACTATATGTCACAAAGATCAGTAATATATTTGGAGTTGGTGACAGCTATAACTAACAACTAAATGCATGATGCCTAGACTGGCACCGACTCCAACTGATCATTATACTGAATGGAAGGTAGGTATTGAACCTGTATTTTCAACATTTTAGTGACATTTTTTTTTAACTTTTACCTTGCATATTTAGTTTGTAATGCCATACTTATACTATTTGTGTTTCAGGTGAATACCATACTGAATTCATCAGTCGAGGGAAAACAAATAATAGCAATTGGGCAGAAAACGGGCACCTTACCCTCAAACGTGCGTGGGCGTTTATGCAAGCTGCTTATGGAGAAGCTCATTACGGCCGAAAACCCGGTACTTCTGACAGATTCGCAGCTGCTTGCTCTATCCTACGACATTGGCAGATTATTTAAAGAGGAGTCACCACCCCTATACTACGCGCCGTACCTGCCGGCTGATGCTTACCAGGCTAAGCGCAATATCTCTGGCTGGTTAGTCACCGCCAGAAGGGCTCGACGGCAGCATTTAGTTTCGTTGGGCCTTATTGAAAAGCCCAAGTCACGTTCTCGCTCCAAGTCCAGTCCTAGGCTAGACACCCCTCCACTCGCTGGAATCGACCTGACCGGACTTAAAGAAGGTAACTCCTTTTCAAGAAATTTTATGTTTTCAGATTGAATTAAATTATCAAGAACAAAATTATTGAGAAAAATATCTGAATTAGTATAAATTTTCGTTACAAATTACAAAATATCTGAATCTAAGAACCGTTATTGTCATTGTACTAATTATTAATCGTTTTAATTTTTGTGTGCAGGTGAAGTGGAGGACGTAGCGTCAGCATTAGAGCAGCTGTCAAGTCCTTCAGCTGGTCCATGGCAGGAGGTCAGTGCCCTGTGGCGGGAGACGGTGCGAGCTCGCCTCCGGTACTTGTACTACGAGGAAGGGACATTACAGGAGTACTTCAATAAGTATCCTATCCTGAAGTCAAGTGATGGATGGCGACTCCTGACTCATGACTACGAAGCACTGTTCCCTGATAAATCCGGGGGCCTCGACGCCTTGGATGCTTCATCGGAAAACATACTAAAAGCTGCTCAGCAGAAGCTTAACACCACAAAGGACTCGTTTCTTCGTCGAAAAATAGCTGATACATTGGCAATTTGTGACGGTAAGGAAATGATTCTGTTATATAGTTCTAGGTGCTCGACCTCCCTGGGTCGGTGAACCCGTTATAAAATATATAGACAAAAAAGAATTTAAAAATTATCTAACATGGTGCAGTCGTTCAGAAGTAACGGGCGGGCGGACACACATTTCGGCAATTCATTTTTACTTATATAGATAGATTTTATTTTGTTCTGATACTTTTCCCTATTTGCTCAGTTAATGATGATGTGTTGTGTCAAATATACTATTATTATTTTCTTTCCAGATGAACAACCGGAGACAAAATTAATAGCAGCGATATTGCTACTCGGCTGTCTCTTTAATATTCCTCCTGCCCGTCGATCTAGAAAAGACTGGCAAGCTTCACGAGCGGAGATATTGGATGGATTTGTGACCATCGTGGATGATGACGCAGACGTGCAAGTGGTAATTGAGGAGCGTCGCCAAAAGCTTCAAAACCTAGGTATTAGCCTCCAACCATTTATAATTTGGTGCCGCCAGTCAGGTGTCTCCTTCACAGTATGTGACAATACGTTTTACAAGTTCACAACACTAACTGAGGCTGTTGATGTGACTTTTAAAATATTTCATGCTACTGCGGCTAAATATCCTACTGAAAGCTATAACATTTGGCTTATTATCCAAATTGGTTTTTACAAAGTCAAAACATCGTACGATCGTATGTCACAATCTGTGAAGGAGATATTAGTTACTCTCGGAGTCACAATTTAAATTAAGATGAAGTGTCACAGTTGTAAAAGGACTTTTCCCACGTTTTCTTCACTTATTACCCACATAAGGAAAGAATGTGAAAAAATTGATATTACTGGAGTTTATAAATGTGGTGAAGACGCATGCTACCGGTATTTCACGGACGTTAGACAATTTAGAAAACATGTTAACTTAAAACATTTGAATAAAGTAAACACTCGTTATTTGCCATCCACCTCAAACGAGGCTTGCGTAGTTCCTATGTGTGAAACAGAGACTACCAAAGTAGCAACTGAGCACATATACATTGAAGCTGATAGTGAACCGGAAGTCCTTGATAATGCTGATAGTATTATTCATAAAGAAGTTTTGAAATTTATTTCAACGCTCTATGTAAATCCCTCTGTATCTCGATCGTCTGTACAAGCTATGGTTAGTCATTTGCAAACCCTTCTTGACAATATCGCACCGTCTTTAATGTCCGTATTCGGCCCTGTGCTAGCTGATGAGGAAAGCATGTCTGGAAGCGAAATTAATAAACGACTTCATAAGTTCAACACAGCTTTGAAGGGCATCTTTTTTCCGTTTCGTTCAGAATATTTGAGATTCCGAGAATTGAATTTATTAGGTTCTTTTATACCACCACATGAAGTAATCGTTGGTTATTGTCCTGACATTTCACAAAGGAGTAACACTTTAACATTACACACCAAGCCACGTACAATGCAAGTAATTCAACTTCGCCAGGTTTTGAAGAATTTTTTTTCCATTGACACTATTTGGAAAGATGTAACGGATTATTTGAACCACCTAAGGGGTAATTTAATAATCCGTGAAGAAAATCCGATGAGGCCAATGTGTCTAGAAAATGTAATGCAGGGATCTGTATGGCTGGCAATGTGTACACCGCAGGCGTCGGACATTATTCTTCCTTTAGTAGTATACTATGATGATTTTGAAATTGGAAATCCTTTGGGGAGCCACGCTGGGGTGCATAAGCTTGGTGGTGTATACGTTTCCTTGCCAGCACTCCCACCACATTTATTTTCATTGTTGAATAACATTTTGCTGTTAGCTATTTGCCATTCTGCTGACAAAACTAAATATGGAAACAAAGCTATTTTTGACCCTGTTATTGAGGAATTGAATTACTTGCAAAACAAAGGAATTTTTATAGAAAATAAGTTTTTTAAAGGAACCGTAAAATTGAAGGTTGTTGCTATAACTGGCGATAATTTAGGCCTGAATTCAATTCTCGGGTTTACTGAAAGTTTTTCAGCTAACAAGTGTTGCAGAATCTGTAACATTGACAAGAAAGGTTTGCAAACTGCTCTATATGAAAACAGTAACTTGCTTAGAAATATGACTTCATACCACGCTCAATTGCAAGAAAACGATACACCTAACACGGGCATTAAAGAATCATGCTGTTGGCTTAAGGTGACAGGATTTGATTTATTTCAAAATGTAGCAGTAGACCCAATGCATGATATATTAGAAGGTGTAGCTCGTTATGTAATGACCTTTGTCATAAACCACTTCCTTGCCGAAGGTCTTTTAAAGATCTCAGTATTGCAACAAAGAATAATTTCATTTGATTATGGACCAGATAGGAATTCAAAACCAAGTAATTGTTTAGTTGTCCAAGGTTCGAAAGTAAAATTGAAAACTTCAGCATCAGAAATGCTTACCCTTATTAGATACTTCAGCCTAATAGCCGGGTTTTACATTCCTTTAGAAAATAAAGTATGGAAATTATACATTATGTTGCGGCAAATCACCGACAGGTTATTAAGTCATAGGGTCTTCAGTGACACCAATATTCAACTCCGGGTTATAATAGCAGAATTTAATCAATTGTACACGGAGCTAACAAAATCACCCCTGCAGCCAAAGTTTCATTTTCTGACTCATTATCCTACCATGCTAATGAAGTTCGGCCCCGTACGTAACATGTGGGCTATGCGTTTTGAAGCCAAGCACAGGGTATCTAAGTTAGTGGCTAGATCATCTTTTAATCGAGTCAATGTTTGCAAGACTCTAGCAATAAAATGTCAACTTATGCTCAATGACTTGTTTGTGAAAAATACAATACCTACAACAAAAATACTAGGAAAAAAATCTGCATTAAATTCAGGAGACACTGTCAAGTTTTCTCTCGGCACTGGCGTTGTCCTCAAATATTCGGTTACTTCCGCTACAATAGCTGGTGTTATATGGCAGCGGAACTCTATTGTTACTGTAGATATAGATGATGAACAATTCTTACCCACTTTTGGCCAAATTGATGCAATTTTGGTGACAGATACTGAAGAGGTTTTTTTCCGTTGCTGTATGTTTGAAACTATTGAATTTAATTCTCATTACAATTCTTATGAAGTTAAACGTGGTAATGATTATCTGTGCTTTCCTTGCCAAAATGCCGTTTCTCCGTGTCCTAACACGCTCACTCTAATGCGAGGTAACACGTCATATATTACAAGTAGATGGTACCTAGAGTAAAAATTTCAAAATTCTGTAGGTATTCTAACGGCTTACGGTCGCTGCTATAATACCTTGAAAATGCGCAAACGAGTTAACTCGTTTGCTCATTTTTAAGGTGTTTTTATTTTGAATCCAGTAATATCATTTTTTTTTGGAAACGTTTACATAATTATTAATTATGTACTTATACCGTACGCGGCGTTGCTAGTTTGAGGCACTGCAGAGTCCAAGGGCAGTTATTTTTTTATAGCAGAGTGCGCTCAACTAGTAATCTACCCTTAGTTACGGTATTTATCGGATATCCCTTTAGGATATCCTATAAAGACGGCCCGATAACGGTGTCCGCATAAAGTAATGGTATGAGCCAGCACCAATAGCTGGTTTAAGGTGAACGCACACTTATCAGAGCCGAAGGAGGCGAAGGAATCAAATTTTAGAATTACTTAAATGAAGTCCAATGTAACTTCGCACACTTATCCGCACCGAATCGTACGACCTTATTCGTCCGATTCGGTAAGTGTGCGAGGTTCCATAGGATTTCATACAAGTAATTCTAAAATTCGATTCTTTCGCCTCCTTCGGCTCTGAAAAGTGTGCGTTCACCTTTAGTAATAGATTTTAAAGTAAAGTATTTGTATGAGGGATAGATTAGTCTCATCGGAGTGTTTATAGTAGCACTTTACTTGAAAATAGATATTTACTATAATAATATAACCAATTTATTGTATGCAGCTTTAAGGTGAAAGCGTCAGGGTAGCCCGCGAAATTCAAATTTTCTTACGTTTTTTGCAATTTGCAGGCCAGTGCTAGGTTTTGATTGAAATGTTAGACGCGGGTGTAAGACGTATGTAGTACAACTTATGTACTTACACCCGCGTGCAACATTTAATTAACATACAACCTAGCACTGGCCTGCAAATTGCAAAAAACGGCTACCCTGAAGCAATCACCTTAAGGGCAAAAATGTTTTAGTTATAGGTACATTAATGTAAAGTTTGTTATTTTTTGTAAATTAAATTTCTACTCGTCTCAACCTTTATTTTAATTTGTAAAAACTAGAATTATTGAACATAATGTATATAATGATTCTTTATAATGACCGACAAATAGATACTGTAATCATTAAGGCGAGGATGTTTCTAAACAAAACAGTCTTCTTTTATACTGAATATAAATGTTTAGAGTATATAATAATTATTCATTCATACTATGGAAATAAAAATACCATTCAATTTTCTGTTTAATTTATACATACATCCCTTTTCACCTTCTTACCATTCTTGCCAAGGTACTTTTTTCTATTTTTTTTACTTACTCTCCATTTTTTTAAGGTTCAAGTTTAGGGTTCTTCAGTTTTTTTTAATGTTGAGCTCACACCTAATAATATTTAAAAGGAAAGAACCAATATTGGATACTTAAAAATAAGGGGATCATGTAAGTCCAGTGGCGCCCTCAATTATAGGAGGATTGTGATTTCTAATAATCCAAACAATTTCTGTGTAATCCACCAGTATTTAGTTGTAGTCCTACTGATGGAGAATGAGTAGAACTACAACTAATCACTGGTGTATTATAGAGATATTAATTGGTTTATTAAAAAACACAATCCTCCTATTGAGGGCGACCTCCGTAAGATAATAGGCTATAACCAGAGATATGAGGAAATAGTAGGAAAAGTAAGAGGACCTAACCTAAAATACGAGGAGGTTACCGAAAAATAGTAGGAAAAATAATAGGATATAACTGGATATATGAGGAAGGCACCGAAAAATAGTAGGAAAAATTGTATGACATAACTGAATATGTGAGGAAGTCACCGAAAAATAGTAGGAAAAATAATAGGATATAACTGGATATATGAGGAAGGCACCGAAAAATAGTAGGAAAAATTGTATGATATAACTGAATATGTGAGGAAGTCACCGAAAAATAGTAGGAAAAATAATAGGATATAACTGGATATATAAGGAAGGCACCGAAAAATAGTTGGAAAAATTGTATGACATAACTGAATATGTGAGGAAGTCACCGAAAAATTGTAGGAAAACTAATAGGATATAACTGGATATATGAGGAAGGCATCGAAAAATAGTAGGTAACTAAAACTAAATCCATGGTGACACATCATCTTAAATACTGTTATCATCAACATCAGTATTATCATCGTTCTTTTTGGTGAATCACTATGCTCCGTCCTTTGAGTGAATTCATCATACTTTAAGCTGAATTCACCTCTTTTATGATTGTCAGTTTTCTCAGTGAGCGACAATAATAACAATTAGCAGCGTAGGGCTGTGCGCTAATTTCGCGGTCTAATGACCGACATACCGGAGTTGGGATGGAGGGGACGGATTTGGAGACGGGAATTTTTGTTGGTGGTGTTAGAAAATAATGTATAAAAAAGTTTTTGAAGTACATGAAGTAATATTCAGGAAGTTATACGTGGACATTAAATATTCAAACACATATATTTGGTGCTCATACGGCGAAGCAAAGAGGAGGGTTATGATTTTGACCGGTATGTTCATCTGTTCCCTCATAAGTTCTAAATTATATATCATATTTTGATAAATGACGTATTGCTAGAAGCGTCAAGATTGTCCGCTGGTTATAGGCCATGTGATGTCACATCAAATTGAATATGGCGCTGTCTAGAGGATTAAGGGTCGGTTCACATCTGACGGAAGATGCGTCAGCGTATCATCGGTCGCGTCTATTCGGTCAAATAGTGTGTTTTCATATCTGACGGAAGATGCGTCGGGCGTAATTTTGTTTTTTCCGTGATAAATCGTTCTGTATCAAACATTTTCAATGCAAGAAAACTTCGAACGGTCAGTACACAAATATCTCCGCAGATGTTACGTCTAGTCTGAATGCATCAGTCAATATACGCGTGGCACGACGGTGCCACCCTTTACGTCGGCCGACAATGCGTTGACGGAAACGGAACAGACGCTGTACGCTCGACGCACTAACGCATCATCGGTTAAGTGTGAAAGGTTGAATGTTTTTTCATATAATTGTCTGTTCTGGCGTTACGCGACCGATGATACGCGACGCATCTTCCGTCAGATGTGAACCGACCCTTAAAGTGAAGAACGGTTTCGTTTTTCACAGTTAGTAGGGTGAAATACCAAATTATGTAATATCCTAGACATTGAATAATTTTTTACCAATGATATAGACAAAAAGTACGTAGGTAGTGCAATATTACACTAGATTATAGCACTCTTAAAACAGTTAATGAAGCTAAAACAATCCACGAAAAATCAAATTTAATTAAACATTATTTTTATTTTTGTTTCATCATACTTCATCGATAGCTCTTTATTATATCATATGGTTCTTTGAATCTAGCGTGAGTATGGGACAAAAGGGGAAAACACGTGCCTATGATTCTGCGAATGACAGAAAAATGGAGTGTGTGAGTTTATTTTTCCGCGTAACCGGAATTGAACGTTTCGCAAGCAGCTATGGGGTGGTAATTTATCATGTTTTGTGAACCTAATGGTTTGAAATCATACTGAGATACTTGAATAAAGTTAGAGGTGTTATGGAACAACTCCCATGGAATAAAAGACGAACCTCTTGGAGCACCGGGCACATATCCAGACTCTCGGCTGCTACTAATAATTTCTTCCAGAAAAATCTATGACTTTGCTTGACCCGCGCTAAGATTGCAAATTCTGATAGCTAGATTTATTAATTTATTTAGGATCTCCAAGACAAGATGTACGAAATACATTGACACATACTTAATAAAGGGCAATATCAGGTATTAATTAGGTGCATTCTTTCACTTATAGGAGACCACAGCATGCACAATAGAATTTACAAGTAAGCAAACCACGTGAAATTTTTTATTATAGCCATTTGGTAACAGTTTATATTTTTTTATAGGACACACAGAACCAGAGGAAATGACACATTTTGAGTTTTTTTTTCTTTATATAAACATACACTGTTGCACTGCTGAGCAAATGCCGCTCTAAAATCCCTTCAGACATCCTTTTTGAGGGCCACCTCCACCCAACCCTTGCAGTACGAGTTTAAGTCGTCGTCTTCTTGGGCCGGCCTCGGCGGCGCCGTCCATCCTCCATCCTTTGAGATGCTTAAATTAATTAAATGAAATATTAATACAGATTATAGAGCGAACAGCACTATATCTAACACCCCTAACAAAACTATGTTTAAGCAATTCAAATCCCATCCATGGTAACGACGGCTTCAAATAGCATTTCGCCAATAATTGTAACTCTACTTACCGTTAGGATCATAAGCAACTTGATGCTAGCTGCATGCAATGTAGCGGTATGAAATACCTGAGCATGACTACAAGTTATAACGTTGGTTACTTGAAGTTATGGTTGGTAACTTAGTGTTTGAACATCATGTTATTACTGCAAATAGTTGGTAGCAAGTTGTTGTAAGTATTGAAAAGTGTCTGTAGGTATCATGTTCTTTCATTTATTTAAACTTAAAATTTTAAAACTTTTGTCAATACCAGAAGAAGCAATACAGTGTGAATTTTCTTCCCTTTTTTTAAACTCAAAGCATTTATTTCAATGAAACCTTAATAGATACTGCTCTCAAAACGGTGAAGAAAAATATTTTGTGTAATGAGGATGTCCTAAAATCAAAATTTCAAAGACGAAGATGTGACATCTAACAACCGTCACTGAGCCTGCGTGGTGTTATGGTCCACTCCATCTCAAAAGCAGAGAGATAAGGCCTATGATCTGCCTGCCGGGGTCGCGTGATTGTTCGAAAGAGATACCGTGACCCTGGCACATGGGGGCCGTTCAAGTATTACGTAAGCACTATAGGGGGGGCGGGGGAGTCTTTGCTTTGCTTATTTTTTATGACATGGGGGGTGGGGGAGTCTAGATGGTGATTACGTCAGCAGTAGTTATTTAATTTTTTACACATATGGCAACCCATAGTCATTGTATATGTTTGAAAACGAAACGCATTTTCGGGGATTCCAACAAAGCGTCAGCGCACACCAAGAGCAGAGCATTTTCTGAGACTAATGAAAAATGTATCTTAAGACAATGCAAAATTAAATACACGTCCAAACTTGATGCTTGACCATGCTCAAGCTTGCAGGATGCGTGTTCTAGTCATCAGCAGCCTATAATGTTCCCACTGCTGGGACTATAGGCCTCCTCTCAGTGAGAGGGAGTGGGCCATAATCCACCACCGGGCCCAGTGCGGGTTGGTAGATGTCAAATGTCTTCGAATGGTTGGTTCTAAGACATGCCGGTTTCCACACGATGTTTTCCTTCACCGCGACGGTTGGCGGTGTGCAAAAAAAAACACACGGTTGGCAGAGGGTTAATATTATTGTCTCTAATAAAATTGAAGAGTTTTCTAGAATTATAACTGCTTCTCATGAATCAATAAAAAAAAACAATAAAAGAAAAATGCAAATAACAATGTTTACGTCAGCATGGTGGGGGAGTAAATAATTGTAATAATTCTGCTTACGTAATACTTGAACGGCCCCATGGGCAACTGATGGAACACGGGTGGGTTTTAGTCAGTAAAAGTCTGACACGCCCTCCCGCTCCGCCCAGAGCGGGAGAAGTCATTTGATGATTTCCCATCCAGAAAAAAAAAGGCCTATGATCTGGCAGTGGGGTCATTATGGGCTGATTAAGTTTAAACAATTACAGACACCTTTGAATTGTCACGAAGATGGTCAGACAGGTGAAGCTAGTTGCCCATTCCATAGCGTAATAATTTCCTATGGAGAAAAACGAGCAAGAAACTCCATGGAAACACTTCTAAATCAAGATCTTTATTTTTCTTTCTTAATATACTGTATTAAAAGGTGATAAGATGACATTTTGAAAACGCTCATTAAAACCTGATGTGGCGATCTAGTGCCATTCTTTATTTTTTTATCTCCATATCACCGAGCTTCCAAAAAGACAGTTTTTTTTCTTTTATCATCGTCATCATCAATTCAGCCGAAAGACCTCCACTGCTGGATATAGGCCTTCCGCAATTTAGGGAGTTTGCCATAATCGCCACGCTTGGCAGGCGTATTGGCGATCGCAGTATGATAGAAAAGCACATAGAAAACGCTGCTGCCCATTCTTTAGTAACTCCTTTAGTTCCCTCTTACGACACTCACGGGAAAAAAATGGTATGCTGTTATTCTTTCAGTCCAGCACCACACGGAACACGGAACAATTTTTCTTTAATTTCGATCAATATTGTTACGTAGATCGTAAAGACTTCAAACGACACACTAACGCCATCTATTATCAAGTAGCAGGTACTGCACGAACAATTATCCGTAGACGCTCATCGCCATCTATTATCGATTAACGGAATTATCTTTCTGGTATAATCTATATACTTCGCCGCTGACTGTGAACTGCAGCAAAAAATCGCGAGGATTCAAGAATGACCAGTTCGGCATATACATAGCGGATTATTGGACTGAGAGGACAGTTCGGTTACGAATGCGATACAGTGAATACAAGCAAAGCAGAGAAGTACTAGTGATTACAATTAACATTTCTGATTACTGCGGTATTTGTGATTTGTTTTTGTGTATTTTGGTAAAATTGGTTTAAACTTATATATCCTGAACCCCAGATAGTAACAATATTAACAACCTACTTAACGCGTTCATGCCTACATCCGCCAGAAATCCATATCCACAACAAGATTAACTCAATAGAATTAACATAAGGACTCAATTACACTTCTCCAGCCACGTTTGCTATCGCATACGGGTTCCTAGCTATGATTCCGCTGTTTTGCCCAACAGAATCAACACATTACGGACCAAAATCATTGACCTATTTACATGTTTGCTCTAGTCATTGATTGAATGCATACGCTGTGGGTGTAATCGAGCGTGGATGGAAGTTATGTTGAAGTTGGTGGAAGGCCTGAGATTCATCATCGTTGTTTTTGTCTGAAAATGAGCCTTTTGGATCTTGTTAAAGGAAAGTTTTCGGATTTCACTAATTTGCGTTATTTTATAGACCTGATTGTACTTGTTTTTATTTTTGTTATTGGTTTTGAGTAATCGACCTCATACCGGTGACTGTTTTGTAAATTTTGCTGTAAGAGGTTTAATGTCATATTTGCAAAAAGTTTTGATGTCATAACGGTGTGAAAAAATTACAATGTATTGTTATGAAAGCAATCTATAAAACGTTTAAATCACTTCATAAAAAAGTAACTAAGTCAAATTTTATAGAAAATGGGCAAAGCATTGTAATTGATTTCAGTTACAAAGAACTCTCATTTATAAAATTAAAACAACAGAAATTTAGTTCAGTTCAAGATCTTTCATATCATTTCCATTGAAAAAGCAAAAAGAATTAGTAATAAATAATATTTTTAAACAACTTAAATCTCGCATCATTATTAATTTCCTAATTGATTAGAAATAATCGTTGAACCGACATTCCATGTTGTGTACCTATTAATTATATGGCAATGTAGTATTTTTACTATTAAAATACATCTGTAGAACCAAGCAAATCAGCGAAAAATTAGTTGGTTGAAAAGTGTTCGGGAGTTTTGAGGCCCACGAATAGAAGTAGGGTGCTAGTGGATAACTATAAACAGATAACACTATTTAAGGAAGGAAATGGTGGTAGGATTCATTTAGAAAGGAGATAAACACATTTAAAGAAATGGGTTAACCGTTTTGTTCGTTGAAAAATGCTACGCAGTTCTGAGGACCCCGAATGGAAGTAGGGGTTCCTAACTAAATAAACAGATTACAGAAAATGCCGGTAGAATTGATGTAGGAAGCAGATAACCAACTGTTACTATCAGCAGATGACAAGTCTCAAGACTGTATTCCGTGGTAAAGCTGGAAATGAAGCTAAGCGATGATTAATTTTTGCAACAATGTGTAATAAAGTTGAATACCTATTACTTAAGGGCCCGGCGACGGTCAATCTGTCCATACAAACGTAATACCAAAATCATTTGCAATTTGAGCATATTTCCACCATTTTAAGATGATATTCGGCTTTAGACAGTATTTATCTAGGTTATGGTGACGTTTTTTTTAAAAAAAAACTGAGCTAAAATGAAGTTTGAGCGAATTACATTTCGCACATTTTTACAACGTGAATGACATGTTTTCTTTTTGTTTTTTCTGCATTAAAAACAACAATATCTGTAATAATGTTATATCCATAACACAGCTTATATTATCAAGATACAAAATAACGAAAACCAATTTAAAATTCATTAAGTTTTCATTCATCATTTTTGGTATTACGGAACACAGCCAAATTATCATGAATTTTCAATAGCTAATAGTGCTATCGCGTCTCACAAAAATGTCAATGTGTGCACGGTCGTGCGGCTCGCAGTACGTGTGTTATGTAGCGCTCGGACATGCATTCACACTAGCGCAACATGCATTTTGGGCGTACTTTTATTTGTTTATTCAATTGTATTGTGATATTTCTGACATTATTATTGACCTATGCTATGGAACTTGGATTTTTATTTTTCTTCTGATTTGGTATCGAGTACAGAGACTGAATGACTGATGAGAATGTAGAATTCTGACGAACTTTGCCTTTTTTTTTGTTGGATGGAAAATCATCAAATGACTTCTCCCGTTCTGGGCGGAGCGGGAGGGCGTGTCAGACTTTTACCGACTAAAACCCACCCATATGCCATCAGTTGCCCATATGCCAGGGCCACAGTAACTCTTTCGAACGAATCTCGCGACCCTGGCAGGAACTTTGCTTTGTTTACGGACCTGGATTTAGACGGGTTGCAGACTAAGAGCTAAGCTAAGTTAGTTTTGCTTAGCTCGCATAGCTGACGCAGTTTTCCATACATATCGCAGAGTTTGCGGTCTGCACACAAGTATGGAAAACTGCATCAGCTATGCGAGCTAAGCTAAACTAACTTATCTTAGCTCTTGGTCTGCAACCCGCCTTATTGTTTACGATTCGGTTTGGCTGCCAACATGGACTCCGAACGTTGGGATGTGTCTCACAGTAAGTACCTATTAGCCAATGATCTTTCTTTATCTTTATTATTATTACATATTATAAAATAAAGTCACTTCGCTGTCTGTCTGTCCCTATGTATGCTTATATCTTTAAAACTACGCAACGGATTTTGATGCAGGTTTTTTTAATAGATAGAGTGATTCAACAGGAAGGTTTATATGTATATAACATCCATAATATAGTAAAGAAACACTGATAATTTAAGAGGTTACTAATGTGATGTCATAAATAACCACATTTTTTTGCGCTTACATTGCGAGCGCTGGCTGAACCCTTCGAAATAGCTCAAAATAATGTACTACAGTATTGTACACCTTAAAAAGTTCTACAAAAAAGTCCGCGATGGTATATGTCTAACTCTTAGGGATAACCCATAATAACCATTTTTATCCTTTACTTTTTACGATAAATAATGGCTTATTTATGAATGCGATTTTAAGCAATACAGCATTAATCCTTATCCAATTAAGTACCTTAAATAAATTGTGCATTTCATGTAGATCAAAATTGCCCTTTACAGCATATCATTAAAATTAATATTTTAGAAGATATCAGAGATTATAATAAAATAGCCGCAGAGCGGCTAGCGGGCCGTTCCACGTCCGGCCATCTCGCTTGGTAGCGGTCGGGTAGTGCAGGATTAGTAGGATTGTAATTCATATTACTTGGGCTTCATAGTAATTGCATATCATCATGTGTGTTCGAAGTACTCAAAATAAAGCTAATTGTATTATTCCAAGTAAGAGACCGTGAAATATGGCTTAGATGTTTAGATTTTTGGATGGATCTGGATTTTTGGTTATCCTGGATACTTACGATATAGGATACTTTATCCCGGTAGTACGTTCCCGGGTGATATTTTCCGACAGCTATACGGGCGAAGCCACTGGCCAAAGTACTATTCTTATAACTATGTTTAATTTGGTGTCTGGTAAATAATTGAGTGTCTGTATAGGTAGAATAGAAGCGTTAAGAAAAACCTGAGACTTATATTCAATTCAATCCAGCCCTATGTCGCAGTCTTCTTACTCTGAATACTATTAGTTTTATTTTAAGTACATCAAACACACATGATATGTAAGGATCGGAGCAGGTGGTGTTCCGTAGTTTCTGCCTACCCCCATGGGAAAAAGGCGTAATTGTATGTGTGTATAACATGGATTAATACATTCTTACCGCGGTAATACGTCCTCTTGCGATAATTTCCGACATCTACGCGGGCGAAGCCGCGGGCAAAAGCTATAATATTATAAAGCTGAAGAGTTTGTTTGTTTGTTTGATTGAACGCGCTAATCTCAGGAACTACTGGTCTGAATTGAAAAATTCTTTTTGTGTTGGGTAGCCTATTTATCGAGGAAGGCTACGCTACAACCAAGAGGAGCGGAGCAGTAATGAATGTTGCAAAAACGGGTAGGCGATTCGACGCGACGGGAAGGGTCGGGATAGCAAGAAATTCAACGCGGACGAAGTCGCGGGCAGAAGCTAGTATATTATAAGTTATCTGCCTAATATTTTCTTGGCTACTAATTGTTTACACATATTTAAACTCAGCCCAATGAAATAAACATTATTTATTTCGTGGGTCGAGTTTAATAGTAGCAAGTACCTAACTAAGTATATTTTGTATAAGTTAGTATTTACCTACCTATCTAGGTATAGGTTCATTATGTTATGACTACGTTAATGTAATACGTTAATTATGTTATGACTTAACACACGTTCCCACGGACGTAATAAAATCGCGGTTCGTTATTTTCGTGCACTGGGTCTTCAAAGTACTGCTCAGCGCCAAGAGGTGAAAATCCAACTGGGCTTCGACGTGTTGAGACTCACCCGCGCTGTAGGGGTCTACTAGGACCGATGCCTGCCGGGGTCGCGTGATTGTTCGAAAGAGATACCGTGACCCTGGCACATGGGCAACTGATGGAACACGGGTGGGTTTTAGTCAGTAAAAGTCTGACACTCCCTCCCGCTCCGCCCAGTGCGGGAGAAGTCATTTGATGATATACGATCCTGAAAAAAAAAAAAAAAAAATCTCACCCGCGCTGCACTCTGTTGTATTCTCCATGCTCGGTTTAACACCGACAGTTGAAAATGCGATCTTATTACGTCAGTGGGAACGTGAGTTTCACCATAATTAACGTAGTTTTAATTATTTCTGGGATAAACAATTGCCAGTATAGAAAATAACAGAAATCGATTCTGTAAACGATTCTGAACAATTTATTATCATCATGTTCATTTATTGTGTTACACACACTATTTAAACCTACTTCTACTATCCTTCACCAGTTTTTATTCATTTGTTGGTATATTGGCATAGCTAGCTGACATATGGCAAATACATAATCAGTCTATAACGTTCCCTGCTGGGATCCAAGCCTCCTTTCTGAGAGGGAATGGGCCGTAATCTACCACGCGGGCCCAGTGCGGATTGGTAGATGTCTGATGTCTTCGATATTTTAATTCTAAGACATGCCGGTTTCCTCACGATGTTTTTCTTTACCGGTGCGAGAGCAATGTTGATGAAATTATTTATAAAAAGTAAAGCGCGTCCCTGGGTTCGAACCCGCTACCTATAACTCGTAAGTCTGGGCCATTACCACTGGGCCACCACTGCTCTTGCAGATATGGTAAATTTTAATAATGTATTGTAATATTCTGTGCCTCATAATTATTGTATAGAATCAAGTTTATGTAACTAAACAGACAGCTGTGCTGCTGGGGAATTTGTTGCGCCGCTTCTTCTCAGATAAAGCACTAGGTATTGGTGACGGGCGGGCGGTTTGTTGTTTTCACGTTCGGAAAGTGCTGATTCTTGGGCACGCCACAATTGCGGCGGTAAGTCCCTTCTTTGAGGAGTGGATAGAGAGGCGTCACGGCGTCCTCACCTTCCGCCTGACGCAGGTTCTCACCGGGCATGGGTGCTTCGGTGGGTTCCTGTTCAGGATAAAGTGGGAAGATACGTCCGGGTGTTTCCATTGCGAGGATCGTCTGGAGGACACGGTGGAGCATACGGTGGAGGTGTGCCCTGCCTGGGCGGAGCACCGCCGTGTCCTCGTGGAGGCGATCGGCGGCGCCGACCTCTCGCGTCCGGCCCTGGTGCGAGCCATGGTACGGAGCGAGAGGGAATGGGAAGCCGTCACCTCCTTCTGCGAAGCAGTAATGCTCGCGAAGGAGGAGGCGGGGCGCGTGAGGGAGTGGCAGTCTCTGCGCCCTCACGTCCCTAGCCGCCGCAGGAGGAGACGCCCCGGGCGTCGGGAGTCTATAGCGGACTCCCGGCCGCGAGACGCCCCGGGCATCGGGAGTCCATAGCCGACTCCCGACCACCATAGGCGCGAGCTTGCGGGTGGCGAGCAATGGGTAGCTCGCCGCCCGGTAAGGACCAGGCTCGGGTCGACGACGCGTAGTGTTCCACGCGCGCCTCAAACAGATGTCAGCAGCAGTGTAGGGGTCTACTAGGACCGATGCCTGCCGGGGTCGCGTGATTGTTCGAAAGAGATACCGTGACCCTGGCACATGGGCAACTAATGGAACACGGGTGGGTTTTAGTCAGTAAAAGTCTGACACGCCCTCCCGCTCCGCCCAGAGCGGGAGAAGTCATTTGATGATTTCCCATCCTGAAAAAAAAAAAAAAGTGCTGTTTCTAAACCTAGCTTAGCTTAGGAGAGTAACGTGTACATTAAAAATAAATGTTAATTAAAAGTCTTTGTTTTTTATTTATCCTCTTTTATCTGCACGTCGCGTAAATATGTATAAATTATAGAAATATTTTTGTCTGTTACTAATATTTTGCGTAACACTTTCTACTATTCATCTATACTATATAATATTATAAAGCTGAATACTATATACTATATATTCTATATTACTATATATATTAGTATATAATATTATAAAGCTGAAGAGTTTGTTTGTTTGTTTGATTGAACGCGCTAATCTCAGGAACTACTGGTCCGAATAGAAAAATTATTTTTGTGCTGGGTAGCCTATTGATTGAGGGAGGATATAGGCTATATAACATCACGCTACAACTAAGAGGAGCGCAGCAGTAATGAAAAATGTTGCAAAAACGGGGAAAATTTATTCCTTTTGAGAGTTTCCGTTGCGTGCGCTGCGTAAACGGTTAAAGTAACGCAAAAATCATGTATGACGAAATTGTTCCTTTTAAAAAGTTCTAAAAAAAAGTCCGGGAGAGCATATGTCTACCTTTTAAGGTTGACTCACTATAACTCAAAAGGAGCGAGCAGCAACGAAAAATGGACGAAAACTAGCAGGCAAATCGATACGACGGGAAGGGTCAGGGGAACAAAAATTGAAAATGCATCTAAACCTTCCTCATAAAACACTCTATCTATTGGTGAAAACCGCATAAAAATCCGTTGAACATTTTTCGAGTTCTTCGCAAGTAGGCAGACAGACGCAGCGGGGGACTTTGTTTTATAATATGTAGTGATAACAATTTTTAAAATTAGTAAAAAGAATACTTACTTACATAAATATGACAGGTGGACTCACGTCGTTCATGTATCTATTTATAGAAGACCACAAACAACATAATTATACATTGGTTTACAAGTACCAAGTTAGGAAAGGTATGTAAGACTTTACAAAAGGCCTAGATCTCGAGATATTGTAATAATTCGAGATACCGACATTGTATAGAAATTTCCACAAAACGCATTACTAGTCTGTACATTTACTAACGATTCCCCAGAATAGTCAACAAAAATAAAGCAAATAACGAACATACCTAATTACTAGTAAATAAAAATGCCTCGGAGTCGTTATGAATAAAACGTAAGTACAACTTCTTACTCACACACGGCTGCATACCGCGTCATCGTTGGCCTTCTATTGTCAAACAGAGACAGCAATATTCCGACCGAATATTGCCCTTGCGTCTCGGCTCGTGGTTTGCGAGTATAGGCGCCGCGTTCTTAAGAGAAGAAGCCGACATGAAATATACGAACAATAGTGGCTACAGGTACGCGCCAAAAAATTGCTCAAATCTTTTTTCTTGTTGTGAAGTTGCAATTCTGCAATGATAACAATATGAAAAACAATCATGTATCTGGCAATCTGATAAACTCAAAATAATAGATAAAATTTTGACTGATACCTTCGTTCTTCAAAGTGAGATGTCTACCAAATTCATCGGTTTTAACTATATCAAATAGATTTCAGTCTATTTTTAAAGAAAACTCATCAATCTATCTAATAAAACGTATAAATCGTGTCACTAAGAAGTGATTAATGATGTGTGACTGATGTCTTTGAAAAAAAAAAATTGGTTTATCTCAAGATTCACTACAGTTTTCGTAGATAAAAAGGTACTTTTTAGACGTCAAAAGGCTGAGTAACCGCTTATAGAATCCTAGTGATGAATCATCACTAGGATTAAATTTATTGAATAAAATAATAGGAGAAAAGGTGTTCTGTTCGCCTAAGTGAAGGCTTTTACATAGGTGTGTAAATGTTCCAATAAATTATACTTATCGGCACTGACGAATTTTGGAGGCTGTGGATTTCATTAATTTGGTAAGTGTCTTGGATCCAGTCTGTCACATTTCATTGATCTAGTTAATAAAAAGTAATTTATCATTAAGGCTTGAAATAAAAAATTAAAAATTATAAGCCATCCATAAACAAAAGGGATTTATAAGCAGATGTGAGTGGAAATCCCGGGAGGGGACGCCTTTTTTTTTTTTTTTTTCAGGATGGGAAATCATCAAATGACTTCTCCCGCTCTGGGCGGCGCGGGAGGGCGTGTCAGACTTTTACTGACTAAAACCCACCCGTGTTCCATCAGTTGCCCATGTGCCAGGGTCACGGTATCTCTTTCGAACAATCACGCGACCCCGGCAGGCATCGGTCCTAGTAGACCCCTACACTGCTGCTGACATCTGTTTGAGGCGCGCGTGGAACACTGCGCGCCGTCGACCCGAGCTTGGTCCTTACCGGGCGGCGAGCTACCCATTGCTCGCCACCCGCAAGCTCGCGCCTACGGTGGCCGGGAGTCCGCAATCGAGGAGGGGACGCCTTAGGAGGACATTATAGTGACCTTATTGGTGATGTTCTTCAGAAAGGCTTGGTGCGTAGTATTCGCAACCAGCGTGCGTGAATGACTAGATGTATGAATGTAAAAGAGGCAAAAGAGATATAAGTTAGGATCGTAGCAGATGGCAACCTGTAGGTAGTTTCTACCTACCCTCAAGGGAATGAGGCGTGAGTTTTTATATGTGTATGTATCAACGATAATGGAACCTATACAAATTAAAAATACTAGTGATCGCCCATTGGTCGAAATTCGACCGTACTTCATTTGAATAGAAATACATTATTAAATGAAAAAAAAATATATAATAATAAATATAAAAAAATAATATGGTTATATTTGACATTCAGTAACACTATACACAAATTGTTGACGCTGTACTACTGTGGAGAGGGTTCGCTGGCGGGATGGTGATGGCCAGGACCAGGACGTAGTTGTAATGAGTAAAGAATACTTCTTCAGGACTCTCTTCTTTATTTTCTTAATACTTCTTAACTGCTGGATATGGAATGAATTATCACAGAACGCTCTGTTTTTATAGAATTTTCCCTATTGTTTTTAATTAATGATGACAGTTCAAAATTTCATAATAAAATTATAACCACTAATAACCAGCCTGTACAATCTATGACCAGCCTGTACAATCGTGAGGAATACAACCTCTACAGTTTGCACAGGATACTAAGTTTTTTATGGGAAACTTACTAATGCCATACTTGACACTTCCCATAAAACCACAAAAAATATTTCTTTTAGATCTAAATTAGATTCATAACGTCGCTAATACAAATAATATTAAAGACAAATATCCTCGATATGATCATAGATTTTAAAAATGAAATAGGTTATATATCTATAAAATTAATTTATTACCTATGATACTTGACATTCAGTAAGACTAAAGACACAAAATATTAAAGAATACCTATGCATGTGTGTATTAAATACACGGTAATGAATAGTAGTGTGTGTAACGTGTTATTTATTGAAAATAATGTATTTTTAAGCATAATTTAAAAAAAAAAAACATTCGTCACTTCTTCTCTGTATAAACTATAAGTGTGCAAAATTTCATACTCCTCCGTCCGCCCAATTATCGTAAAAAGGGATCCAAAGTTTTCGCTTCACGTATTAATATATAGATATATATTAAGAAACTAAGAAATTAAACTTTAATTGTAGCAGTCACAACAAAAACTTTCAAAAAACGAAAAAAACAAGGGACACCCGGATGGAACGAAGTTCCTTTCCAGGATTCATTTTTTTTTTATTATTATTTATTACTAGCTTTAGCCAGCGGCTTCGCCCGCGTGGAGGTCGGAAATTATCCCGCGGGAACATACTACCGGGATAAAAAGTAGCCTATGTCCTTTCTCAGGCTCTAAACTATCTGTGTACCAAATTTCAATTAAATCGGTTTAGTAGTTTTAGCAGGAAAGCGAGACAGACAGACAGACAGACAGACAGACAGACAGACAGAGTTACTTTCCCATTTATAATATTAGTATGGATGTACAAAAACCTGTATACACTCAACAAAAATATTATCTCTCTCTCTCTCTATACAGTCGAATTGAGAAACCTCCTCCTTTTTTTTAAGTCGGTTAAAAAGTGTCGAACACTTTTTAACCGACAACTTTTTCTCTTAATTCCGTCTAGCCCCCTTTCGCAACGCGCCATAAGGAACTTCGTTCCAAAAACAAATCAAAAACCCACTACACATTTTGTACTTCACATCACATCCCAAGTTCGGCCCTGCTAATCATCGCACAGGGCTGCCTCGCATACACGTTTAATTAATTTTAAATTTACATGTACCTAAGGGTTGAAAAAGATACAACATTCAAGTTTCAGAGGGCGGAATGGCTCGTTATTTAATTACTTACATTTACATCAAGTATACCTCTAGATCTGATTTTGATTATACAGGTAATTTTGGGAGGATTATGGTGGGAGGTTTTATTCGTTTCATGTGTTTTTCTGGGTTACTTTAATGTGATTCTCTGCAGAATGATTCTCCCTAACTGCAAGATCTACGCGTATGCAGATGACACTGCAATCGTCATTTATGGACCAACTTGGTATATGGTTAAATCAATGGCAGAAAACGCACTAAGTCAGATTATGAACTGGTTTCACGATAGCCTACTAACCCTTAACTTAGATAAAACCTGTTACATCCCTTTCGCAATCCGACGTAATACTATGCCCTCTAAAGACTTCACAATAATTGCTCATTCATGCCAGAGCCCATCTGATACTTGTACTTGCCCTACACTGGACAGATGCGATAGTGTCAAATATCTAGGCTTGCAAATTGATGAATGCCTTAGATGGGACAAACAGCTCGATATGATAACTTCCAGAATATTGCGGCTCATCTACGTTTTCAAATCGCTAAGAGATCCCGCTGATATGGGCACACTGAGAATGGTTTATTTTGCACTGTGCCAGTCTATAATTGGATATTGCATTACTGTTTGGGGTGGTGCATCAAAAACCAACTTGCTGAGAGCAGAGAGAGCTCAAAGAGCTGTACTAAAGGTTATGTGTAAAAAGCCATACCGATATCCAACTAAACAACTCTACGAGGACTGCGAGGTCTTAACCGTTAGAAAACTGTTCATTCTGCAGTCAGCCCTCAGGACTCATAGATCCATGCCCAAATCAAACCCTAAAAAGCGCATAAATGTCCCTTCAGGCGTTAAACATAAAACCTCTTTTGCCCAACACCAATTTTACGTTTTAAGCAAGTATTTATACAAAAATCTGCACAAAAAGCTGAACATACTGGATTTAAATAGATATACGTTAAGGAAAGAATTAAGTAAATGGCTATTACAACAGGACTATGTGGCAACAGAGAATCTGCTCACCTACATCTCATAATATAATATAATATATGTATTCATAGATCACACTTTACATCTAATTATTATATATTCATTACATTCACGGAATCACTTCCCCCCCACACTCATCCCCACACACCCACACCCACACAGTCACATACCACACAAACCCAAACATACCACACACACCCACACACCCCCACATATACATACATACACATGCTCACTGCATGTCTGCTCATTCACACTCCTTGTGTTACTTACGATTAGTTTTTATTTATTTATTTTATTTAACCATTTATGTACACACAAATATTGTATTATTTTATTTTTATTTCTGTACAGCTGTTAGTACAAATCATTGACACTGTCTTCACTTGTTTCTGGTTGTGAATATTAACAGAATCCACTTGGCTGAACCCTATCTTTTAAGATACAGGCTAGTCCTAGTTTAAAAGATAGAGTCTAATATTGCATCATTATGTAAATATATTTTCAAACAATGTATACAGTGCAAAGTGCTATGTTTTTTGGGAAATAAATACTTTATTATTATTATTATTTCCTTTATTACATTTAAATACATATAGATTACATTTTTAAATATTAAAATATTAAAAAAAAAAAATGAAATATTTAAAAATATAAAAAATAGTAGCCCACCGGTATCGGGAATAGCGTCCAAGCTACCGGTGGTCAGGGCTGCTGAGAGAGGAACCTCCTAACGATACGCGCCGTGTCCAGAATTACTGCTTTCTGTATCAGGCCCTTGATCCAGCTGCCTAACGAGAGCCTCCTGAGATGTTGATCGAGGCTCTTAGCTATTATGCCATTGGCCGTAACGACTATCGGCACAATGACTGCTGTATCCACATCCCACATGTCGACAACCTCGCGAGCCAGGTCAAGATACTTTATCTGCTTATCTTTTTCAGCTTTCACGAGGTTCTCGTCATGCGGTACTGCTATATCAACAATCATTGTGCGACGCTCTAATCGATCTATCACCACTATATCTGGCTTATTGGCAACAATAGTCCTGTCAGTGATGATAGATCGATCCCAATACAACGTGATATTACCATTTCCGAGAACTGGGTCGGGCAGATACCTATAGTATGGTACTTCTGATTCCACAAGGCCGTATTTCAGAGCAAGTTGCTGGTGGATAATCCTGGCTACAAGGTTGTGTCTATGCAAGTAGTCTCCGTTAGCCAGACTAGAACAGCCAGAAATAATGTGTCGGATTGATTCCCCCGGACGGTGGCATGCCCGACAAATGTCAACCGTGCCATCCTTCACAATATATTTCCGGTAGTTGTTCGTCATCATAACTTCGTCCATAATTGCAAAAACAAAACCTTCGGTTTCTCCAAATAGATCTCCGAATCGTAACCAGGATACGGACGCTAAGAGGTCTACATCAGGTCCATGTAGGACCCGGTAAAAGCGTCCGTGAAGCTCCTTGCTTTGCCATACTGCCTTGCGATCATTAGTATCTAATACTTTAGGTTTGCGCCAGTTCTCGTTAGCCAAGGAGAGCGGGGTAAGGCTCTTGTTCACTGAGACCACATCTCGGTGCATCCCCACGTCAGCGTCTAGGAAGTATTCCCTGAGACTGCATACCTCACGGTTGTGCAGGGTCTTAGCATTCAAGAAACCTCGACCTCCGCACTTCCGCGGGATATACAGTCTCATTACCGATGACCGTGGGTGATGCATTCGATTTGTGGTCAGCAGTGTGCGGACCCGTCTATCCAGGGCGTCAAGTTCCGTCTGAGTCCATTTGAGTATGCCGAAAGAGTACATCAAAACCGGCATGACCCAGCCGTTGAAGGCGTGCACCTTGTTTCCGCCTGATAAAAGACTTTTTAATACTTTATTCAGGCGGCCAAAGAAGCGCTCCCTCAACGATTGTTTCATGTCAGCAGTGTTAATACCTAACGCTTCCGACATACCCAAATACTTGTATGTTTCGATTGAGGCAAGGGATCTTAGGTGTATGGAATCCGAGAGTTGGGTTCCCTCGGATTCCACAATCTCCCCTCGCTTTACATGCATGACCGCACATTTGTCCACACCAAATTCCATCCTGATGGCGCTACTGAAGGTTTCAGTTACTTTCAGTAGCTCCATCAGTTGCAAATTGTTGGGGGCAAAGAGTTTTAGGTCATCCATGTACAGGAGGTGAGATATAACCTGACCACCTCTCCTCAATCGATAGCCTATACCTGAATCCTCCAGCAGTGTGCTAAGAGGATTCATGGCTAGGCAGAACCAAAGTGGACTCAAACTGTCGCCCTGGAATATACCTCGCTCGATCCTTATCGGTTCGCTGTTCCTCTGGATATGTCGATATCCCGGATAGCGAAGGACTGTTCTCCACTGCCCCATACATGACATCAAGAAGGTGCACAGCGTTGTATTTACTTTGTACAACTCCAGCACCCTCTTGAGCCAGGTATGTGGCACCGAGTCATAGGCCTTCTTATAGTCTATCCAGCATGTCGACAGATCCCTTCGGGAACGACGAACCTGTTGACTAATGGTCATATCGATAAGGAGCAGCTCCTTAGTACCGCGGGACCCGTTCCTACATCCATTTTGAGAGACAGACAAGATCGAGTTTGTGTCAATATGATTGTAAATTTTAGCTCTCAAAATGGATGTAAGTACTTTATAGACCGTCGGTAGACAAGTGATCGGTCTATAATTTTTGGGTTCCGCGGTACTACCAGATTTATGGAGCAGGTGGGTTATCCCTGTTGTTAAGAACTGGGGCAACGACCCTGACTCTAAGGCTGACTGGAACTGAGATGCCAAGCGAGCGTGCGACTTTTGGATCCACTTGATCTAAAAATTGTGCAGTCCGTCTGGCCCTGGAGATTTCCAGTTAGGCAACGGACGGACTGCACAAGCGACATCTTGGGGGCTGATGGTAATTGCCCCCATTTCTGTTATTTGACCGCACGCTCGCTCGATCTCCCTAGTCCAATCACCTTCGGTGAGATTGACAGGCACCGACCAGATGTTTCGCCAGAACGAAGACATGGCGTCATCATCCGGAAGGGGCGTGTCAGCCACACCTTGGTCCGGTCGCTCCCAAGCTCGGTAAACCCACCTTTCATCGCTTTGGAATGTGTGATTCTGGGTGTACCGCTCCACCCTCCGCCGGTACCGACGTATACGGTTTGCCCATGCACAGATCTTCTGCTTCAGGAAGTCGATGCGCTCTGTGACGCGGGGCAAATAATCTCGAGGACTAACATCCGTCCCGGAGAACGCCCGCTTCACAAAGCGCATCACTCGAGGGCGAGTATTGCCCTCCCTGAAGCAGATTAGCTTACCGATGAGTGCTCTAGCCTCACCGATACGACGCTCAATCCTGCACTGCCAAGCTGGTACGGCTGGTTTTGGTCGTGTAGCTCTGTCATTGTTAGGAAACTTGACACGAGCTACACGACAAGCCGCTACAGCTGCACAGTACAAGATCGAGTGGGTATCGACCAGGTCTTTGCTGCCATCAAAATATGTTGACAGCTGTGAGTCTAGAGCACACACCAGTGCCTTGTTTTTCTTATGCATGGGCAAACGAGGTAGACGTGGTCTAAGCTCAGGCGGAGTAGAGCGATACTCCCTGAAAGCATCCTCCAAAGCGCTCCTTAATCGTGCATTGCATTGAGTACTCACGGATATAGCCCCGTCACCATCCTCTTCACCAACGCAGTTGGGTCGCGGTGAAACACTAGGTAAATTTTGCGGTTGCACCGCGACCCGTGGCGAAGCAGGCGTAACATGGCTATTCCGTGATTCCAGGCAAAGTCGATCAAGTACAGTGGCATCCAGCATATGATTACGCTGGATGACCCGCACCTGATCCGACAGTCGTTGCGACGACACGTTGATAGCTGGTTCAAGCACCTGAAACAGAGAGAGCATCCGACCACGGTACGCAGTCAAGTTAGTTCCCCCTTCTGTAGCCCCATAGTATGCGCGCATGACGTTTTCGTTGACAGCTTGTGTCCACTTCATGCGCTGCACACTTCCACCGGTAGCGGGGACCCTATCAGAGGCCGGTGGGCCTCGGAGTCCCAAACTGGCCGGTGGTCGGCCTCGTCCGCGCCGACGTACTGGTGGTGGTGTCGTCGGCGGCGAGAAGTATTCGTCGCTCGAGCTCGACGCAACTGCAGCAGCCGGTGTCACTGGACTCACGTCTGGAGCAGGATCCGGCAACTGCGAGGCGGAGCTGAGCGACGAACCCGAAGATGTTGGGTGTGTGCTTTGCAGCAGTCGTGCCCGACTTCGCGTCAGCATTTCACTATTACTCGTGTATTGTTATTTTGTCTAGTCTTGCATTATGCAGATTTTTGGTTACAGTACCAATTTTTGGCACTCCACTGCTGGTGTTTAAACATATTATAAAACATTTTTGCATTATTAGACTTTAAAAATACTAGAAAAATACACGGTGAGAAAAAATGTTGTTCCGTCAAGTTGACAGTCGGGCCACAGATTATTATTATTATTATTATTATTATTTTGAGTCGATTTTCTAGGGTAGAGTGGTGTTGTAGAAAGTAAAAGATTTGAGACAGGTTTAATGGCAGTAGATTATAGTAAAATATTGTTAGTTACTCCTGGTAACACGGAAGACTCAGTTGTAATTGTAATTAGTTGGGGAAAGGTGAAGTTTTGAGCACTACATGAACCTGCAACTTGATCACATTGGTAGCTATTGTTCTTTTTTCTGCTGTATAATTTGGTGGAGTTTGACGTCATCTAAATCAAATGATTCACCAACAATAGAGGGGATGTGGCACTCGGCGGGCACTGCCGCGGAATGCTCGCTTCGCTCGCTCGCCTTCGCGCGAAATTGAGTTATAAATTAAATAAAAGCTTATAAATAAAAATATTACCTTTCCTTGGTAGTCTGGGATTGCTTAAAGTACCTATACCGAGCTAGAACATCAAATTACTGGATTCGGTTCGAAAATTGTTTCTCTTCATTACCTGCCTAACTTTTTCTTAACACGTTGGGGTCGGCTAGCAGTCTTACTAACCGGTTGGAGCCAACACTCTTTTTCTTATTCCCCTCAAAAGAGAAAGAAATTAAACACTTATTGTACAAACAGAAGTGGCAAAATGTGGCCGTACCTTCTATACAGGGTCAAATTTAATGAACTGGCAATACTTAACCCACGTTTTTATCTGCCCGATTACATCAATCGTAAATTTGTGAACCGTCCCTGATTTATCGGTCTTGACGGTAGGCGAATTGGACGCAGTAACTAAACCAGGACACCCCGACCCTGCCGGGGTCACAAATTGTTCGAAAGAGTTACCGTGGCACAGGAAACTGAAGGAACACGGGTAGTTTTTGGTCAGTGAAAGCCTGACACTGAAAAGCCTCCCGCTCCGCCCTGGGCAGGAGAAGTCATTTGATGATTACACACAAAAAAAAAGAACTGGAGAAGCAGGTTAGAATTCTTTAACAGCGCGTTAGCCGAGTGAGCGGAGCGAGCGGTGCCGCGCTAGAACCCGACGCGGCGCGAGCGCTACTTCCAAATTGGTCGCATTTACTTGGCTATTTAGTATTCGCGCAAGGTGCGATCCATCGCATGTAAGTTTGAGATGTAGGTACCACGATTTGTTGATTTGCCACGGACCGATTACTGATACTGGCGAGATAGATTAAACTAACAATATTCATAATTATACGACAATTAAAATCATTAATAAAAATAGAACCATCAACGACAAATTCGTAAGGCCCACTAATCAAACTTTACTATTCTTAAATGAATCTTCATTTTTATTTAACTACACATAAAATAGTACTATAATAAGCAGGGCCGGGCGACATAAATTAGTGCAAACAACACATAAAACTCGATCAATTTTATTGTTCAAGGGCGTCAAGTACATTGACCCCTAGTCAAAACAAATGACAGTCAAGAAACTCGGAGAGTTCAACATTTTGACGTGACGAACACATGATAATCATAAAATAAAGGATCAACTTGTTTTAGAGAAGATTAATTACGAATAATAGGGGATCAGTGTGTCTTCGGCTTAATTTGTTAGTGTTCTGTGAGGGTGTCCCCATGTTTTAAATGCTAGGCAGGGATTTGTGGGATTTACCGACCACCTGTTTTCGTGTTTTCCGTCGGAACATATTCTGATCTGGTTAGTCAAAATATCTTCTCGTTCTTAATACCGCAGTGTCTCAAGACGAAAGTCTTTGAACAGTGTGTGTTGCCAGTGATGACCTATGGCACTGAGACGCAGTCACTCACAATACGCTTACCTTACCTCCAAAATAATCTCGATAAATACGTACATAGTCAGCTTTTAATGTCCCCACTGCTGGGACACAGGCTTCCTATCTTCCAGGGGGAGGCGGCTGTAATCTACCACGCGGGCCCAGTGCGTGTTGGTAGATGTCATGTGTCTTCGAATTTTTGGTTTTAAGACATGCTGGTGCCTGCCGGGGTCGCGAGATTGTTCGAAAGAGATACCGTGATCCTGGCAAATGGGCAACTGAAGGAACACGGGTGGGTTTCAGTCAGTAAAAGTCTGACACGCCCTCCCGCTTCGCCCAGAGCGGGAGAAGTCATAGGATGATTTCCCATCCAAAAAAAAAAAAGACATGCCGGTTTCCTCACGTTGTTTTCCTTTTTGAGATCAGTGGTGATGAAATTGATGCAAAGTAACGCACCAGTCGTAGAACTGTCGTTAAAGGCGACTATGGGACTTACTAGAGAATGGGCAGCAGCGTTCTCTATACATTTTACCACCATACTGCGATCGCCAACCCGCCTGCCAAGTGCGGCGATTATGACAAACCACCCCTTTGGGAAGGCCTATGTTCTGCAGTGGACGTCTTATGGCTGAAATAATGATGAAAGCATCAGTCTGGTTTTGAATCTACGACTCCGTAAGTCGTGGTCGATACCACTGCCACTGGTCGGTGTCACTGCTCTCACGACAAATAACGTCCTCCAAAAATATTTTTTTTACAGTCCCCTACAATTGTGACAGTAATAAGAATACAGTTATAAAATAACAGAACAGGGGTAACGCATTACTGCCGTACTTAATTAGGGACGAGAATTAAATTACCGATTTTATAGTTCAATATAGTTTTATGGGGCAATGCATACGATTCATTAAACGTTATTAAGATTGCATTTTTATAATACTTACTTCGAGTTAATCGTTATTATTTTGGAATTGAACTAAAGTTTAATTAATTAATTCGTAATTAGTTCATCAGCGTATTTATTTTAACTGAGCTTTTAATAAAACTTTATAGTAGTTCGTTCGTAAATAGTTATTCAATGTACATTTTTTTAATTTGTAAACTTTGACTGCTAATATAAAGGTTTACTGCTGAGTAATGGTGGCCCAGTAGTAGTAACAGCCGCAACTTATAAGTTGTAGGCCGTGGGTTCGAACCCAAGCAGGCACCTTTACTTTATGTAAATTATTTCATTACCACTGCTTTCAAAACGGTGAAGGAAAATATCGTGAGGAAACCAGTATGTCTTAGAACTAAAAATTCGAAGACATGTGACATCTACCAACCCGCACTGAACCCGCGTGGTGGTTCATGACCCACCCCCTCTCACCGAGAGGAAGACTGTCTCCCAGCAGTGGGAACATTATAAGGTGCTGATGCTGATGACTGCTAAATATTGAGTCAATTTAGAGACCAATGTCAAGTAAAACTTTTTAAAGAATTTTACTGATACGTGGCTTAGTTTTTTTTCTTTGTTAGCCTATCCTATCCCTATCCTATTCCAAGGTCTCTATTTCTGCACCACTTCGAACCAACCCTCGCGGTATGCGTCCAATTCATCTCGCCATCTCTTTCTGGGCCGGCCTCGGTGGCGCTGACCATCTTCAGGGCCTCAAGTCTGCTATTTTTTATTAATTCGTCATTCCAACACAATCCCATTGTCATTTTGCTAAAAGTTCGTAATCTGCTAAATCATAATGGTGGATCATTGGTCGGTCAGTGGTCTCATAATAGAATCGTGGTACAATGACAATGTCGTATTGCCATTATTATAAAACTCGTTAGTAGAAATGATTTTCTAAAAACTACTACTCAATTTGAACATTTAATTATGCCAGATTTCATTTATATATATATTTACATATTATTTACTAGCTTTTGCCAGCGGCTTCGCCCGCGTGGAGGTCGGAAATTATCCCGCGGGAACATACTACCAGGATAAAAAGTAGCCTATGTCCTTTCTCAGGCTCTAAACTATCTGTGTACCAAATTTCATTTAAATCGATTCAGTAGTTTTAGCAGGAAAGCGAGACAGACAGACAGACAGACAGACCGACAGACAGACAGAGTTACTTTTGCATTTATAATATTAGTATGGAAGTATGGATATATGGATTAGTGTTTTAAACAATCTGAAGTAGTAAGAAGTTCGTAAATAGCAAAAACATTGCATTAACATGTGTAACGCGGATAAATGTGAAAATAGACAACTCAATCATATTTTATCTGTTTAGCTGTCAAAGTCAAATGTGGCATTACTTCCTACTGACGTTAATCTGTTTTTATTTCCAGCGGCCGGTGTTTTGTGTGTTAATTATTTATTCAGTTTTCTCACCTTAATTTCTGCCGATACGCTAACGTTTCGACGCGGTCTGACCATAAGGGGAATGAGTTCTTCAATTAACCCCCTTACTGAGTCCTTTCCAAGGCGAAACGTTTTTATAAATTCCGCTTCGGAAATATCAATAAAGGGGTTTGTATTCATTCTCGTCAAGCGACGGGCTCGACGACGTCTTTTGCATTCTGCCCATCTTCTTTCTTTAGCATCCACGGCGTTTGGGTAGCTCGAGAATATTTGCTCGTAGTGAATACATTTCTCCGTTCAATATTCCACAAACACGATAGCTAGCAAACACTTTTTGACAACCGAGCTATTACAATACAAGCAATGACTGCACAATGACGGTCCAATGGTAGGTCACTGATCAAAGGAACTGTCAAAATTTGAGCAGATTACCGCATAAGTCAGTCATTCATTTGTCATTATGTACGAGATTGCCATTTCTTTCAATGGAGTGTCAGTGGTTGACCATTGGAAAGTCATAATGACGCCATTATATTAGTAGATTACTAAACTTGTCAAAATCAACAATTATGAAATCAATGATAGACCATTCTGACACTATTGTAATAGCAGACTTGAGGCCCTGGTGTGGAGACTTTTGCCCAGGGATCATCGTGCATGCGGCTGATGTGACCCGCCCAATACTATTTGAGCTTGGTAATTAATAACATAAAAAGATTAACCTCTAAGTCCCTGAGATACCACATTTGGTATAGACACAATCGTTTTCTAATTGTGTCTTTAATTACGGTAATTGACTGGTTAATACACTTATGGAAATAATGTTATAACACTCTTATCATTTCAGCAGAGACGTAAGATGTCCACTGCTAAACGTAGATCTCTCCCAATTTGTGGGAGTTTGCGGATCGCAGTATGGTGGTAAAATGCATAGTTAATGCGGCTCCCCATTCTCCAGTGAGCCCTTCAGTCGCCTCTAATGACACCCACGGGAAGAAATCGGATGGTGCTATTCTTTACGTCCGGCGGCGTCTCACGGAACAATATGATTTGGAAACTTATCCGGGTTAAACCGTGGGGCGCCGCTAGTTGAATGGTAAAACTCTCCATGATTTCAATGCACTTTTGAATACATCTTCCTACGTATGTCAAGGACCCGTCCTAGGTATCACATTTCAGTTCACCAAAAAATTCTAGTCTTCTTTTTTTACAAGTTCTAGTTATTCAAATCCTCACCCAGAATGAATGGGCACAGTCCTTCAACTCATAAAGTGCGCACACTACCCAATGAAGTGCTATTTAAAGCTAACAGAAACAGTTTAACTTAATGAGATGGGACCGAGTGTGCGTGACGTGCCCACTTTATTATATCTTTAAGGTCGTGGCACAGTTGAAGCTGGGATTTGTTAAGCTATAATTTTGGGTTATTATGTCAGACGATGCTTTAAAATTTTTCAAGTCTCGCAAACTAGATAGCAAGATAGAAAATGTTAGTGCTTCGCAAAGATAGCCAACATGATTGGTGATAAAAATTATACATATGTTTATACCCTGCGACGTGTAGGCATTCTAAGATGACAATAACGTTAAATAATATAAAACCACCATAGTACTTCCATGCAATCAAATAAGCTTTGCTGATTAGAAAAACTTAACAGAAAGTAATACATTTTCCTTCATCATCATCATCATCATCATTTCAGCTGGTTCTGCCATAACTGTCACGCTTGGCTGGTGGGTTGGGGGATTGCAGTGTGGTGGTAAAATGCATAAATAATGCTGCTTCCCATTCTCTAGAAGAGCTTTTTAGTAGCCTTTAGTAGCCATTGACATCCACGGGAAGAAATGAGGTGGTGCTATTGTTTACGTCCGGTACCATAAGGACATTTTCTTTAGTATAAAAATGCAATTAATGATTAATTGCTCAATTAATCATGCATTATTCAATTAATCATTCATTAATTCTTTCAACACGAATGAAAAGCAAGTTATAGCTTTTAAAAGCACCTGTTCAAAAATAACAAAATACCAGTTTAAACTATTTCAAGATCCGACGAACGAGCTTTGGTCATTACTGCCACGATTTACATCACCAGCTTCGCTCTCACTGCGCACAAGCTTTACAGTCCGGGCACGTAAGCACACGTGGTCACAATATTTACTTCGTGAACGCACTCTGCATATTTGGCTCCTTATTACGTCGCTTATTATATAGCTTTCGGTGGGAGACAGCCTGTGATAGATTAATATGAAGGATTTTTGCTAATTTTAAAGCCGTTTTTGCCTTTTTCGGGATTTTACGCGAATTGTAAAGAGTTTTATGAGTGATTGTTTTGAGTTAACAGTGTAATTTTATGGGTTATGTTATGTATGAAGTTGATTAAGTGTATGTTTGTTCAGTTGATGGATTACCGCCGCGTACTTTTTTTTTTTTTTTTTTTTTCAGGATGGGAAATCATCAAATGACTTCTCCCGCTCTGGGCGGAGCGTTAGGGCGTGTCAGACTTTTACTGACTAAAACCCACCCGTGTTCCATCACTTGCCCATGTACCAGGGTCACGGTATCTCTTTCGAACAATCACGCGACCCCGGCAGGCATCGGTCCTAGTAGACCCCTTCACTGCTGCTGACATCTCTTTGAGGCGCGCGTGGAACACTGCGCGCCGTCGACCCGAGATCGCCGCGTACTTACATCTACATCTGGTGGGTCTACTTTAACATCTTGTTACGTTGCAGTCCATGACCTTTACTCGTGAAAAATAACAACTTAAATGTTGGTAATCTAATTATCATCATCATTCATCATCATCATCATCATTTGATAAACGTCCACTGCTGGACATAGGCCTCCCTCAAATGGAGGGGGTTTGCCACGACGTTTAGCAGGCGGACCGGCAATCTAATAAAATATATATTGAACATAACTAATAACTAGCTTCTGCCCGCGACTTCGTCCGCGTCAAATGTTTGCTCCTCTGACCCTTCCCGTCGCTTCGAGCTGCCTGCCAATTTTCGTTGCTGCTCCGCTCCTTTTAATCGTAGCGTGATGTTATATAGCCTGTAGCCTTTCTCAATAAATAGGCTACCCAACACAAAAATATATTTTCAATTGGTACCAGCCGTTCCTGAGATTACCGCGTTCAACCAAACAAACAAATTGTTCAACTTTATAATATTAGTATAGAATATTCAATATTGTAATCTAATACCCTACTCGTCCGCATCGCTGTCACCCGGAAATGTGCTTAGAAGATTGGCAGCATTGCCACGTTGAATGACAATGCTAATTCTTTGGCCAAATAACGACCCACCCTTTTGATCAGGTGAATTGTCGACCAGTCTGTGAGAAATTTCCTCAAAAAGGAGACGCGCATTAGAGCCCCATGAACCGCTTGTTTCAACCCCAAACGGCTCAAAAATGTACTTACTTATAAGGTTACAGTATTTGCGCCGCTTGAGGGTCTCAGCAGCCGCAGCAGCGGCGCCAGCACAGCCCGCCGTGCTAGGAACATGAGATGGCTCAACGGTGTCGACACAGGTTGCGTCCCACACCAGAGGCCTACCCACCTTCCAAGGCAACAACGTCATGCCGTCTGGTCTCTTCCCATCGTCACGTACCAAGCGGTTTTTTTCTAATACCGCTGGTACGTCGGTGGTGACAAGGGCTCGAAGAATAATATCGTGGATGCTGGCGTGATATGCTATGCGGTCTGAGCTCCTGCAGCAGGGCAAGACATAGTGCCCGAGACTGTCAACAACATCACTACTGTGACAACTATGCGGAGGAATATAAGATCAGTTATTCAGTTTCACAGGAAGCTCTATTATTCATCATCATAATCATCATTTCAGCCGTAAGACGTCCACTGCTGGACATAGGCCTCCCTCAATTTGGGGGGGGGGGGTCCATAATCACCACGCTTGGCAGGCAGGTAGGCGATCGCATATGGTGATAAAATGCATAGAGAACGCTGCTGCCCATTCTCTAGTAAGTCCCTTAGTTGCCTTTTACGACACCCAGGGGAAGAAATAGGGTGATACTATTCTTTACGGCCGGCACCACACGGTGTCTATCATACATAACTAATATATTTTCCGGTTTCCGTATAGGATTAACTAGAAAGTAATTTCTATTATTTTCTACCTCTCTAGCTGTATTGTAATGATATTGAATACATACAAGTGTAATAAGGTTAATCTGTATTACAAGTCGATTAGAGTTGGATTAGAGGCACTCTGTAGCGACATTTTGTTAGCTATGGCTTACTCGTAAAGAAATTAGAAAATAAATAATTTAACTGCCATACTCAGCCTATAATTTTCCCACTGCTGGGACACAGGACTCCTCTCTTAGAGAGGGAGTGGGCTACAATCCACCACACGGCCCAAGTGTGGATTGGTAGATGTCACGTGTCTTCGAATTTTTACACGCTTTATATTAGCTTCACTAGTTTGTTTGCTTGTTTGTATGTTTGTTTGTAACTGACTCCTTATAGCGCAATTTTGACCCACTTTAAACGACCAGATTTCATTCAAACTTTGCACACCTGTCAAAGACCGATGACAATGCAATAATTTCCTTGCCAGGGTTACCAGGACAGCAAAAAAACTGTCTTCGAAAACTACGCTGACATACGTCTCAAAATTCGAAACACCCTAAGAAATAGAAAATGAATAATAGTTTGAAAAAAAAAAACAAAAAAATACGCTTCCATAGAAAACTATGGAAGCGTGTTTTTTAGTTTTTTTTTTTAGTTCTAGGACATGCCGGTTTCCTCACGATATTTTCGTTCACCGTTTTGAGAGCAGTGGGGATGAAATTGTTTACACAAAATAAAGCACCTGTCGGGGTTCGAACTCACGGCCACGGGCCACTAGGCCACTACTAGGCCTCCGCTGTTCTTTAACCTCTAAGTCCCTGAGATACCACATTTGGTATAGACACAATGGTTTTTAATTGTGTCTTTAGTTACGGTATTCAATGGGTTAATATCATATTTTTTTATTTAAAGGTCTTTTTTTTTGTAAAAATGAAATTTTTGAATACGTACTTATACTATCTTGCACCAAATATCACAAAATGTATTCAGCTAACGTGTATTCAAAACATTATTTTTTATCCCATCTTTAAGTGGAACGCGCCAGGGTAGTCCGTGCAATTTAAATTATGTTATGTTTTTGCAATTTGCGAAAATTTCAAAATGTGATTTGAGATCCGCAACACGAATGTATTATATTTAGATTAAGATTTTGTCTCCAAAATCCTTCGTTTTATGATAAAAAAAGACTATTAAGCAATCAGGGGTGAAGCGGGGTAACAGCGTATCTGCTTTTCTTTTATGGGTGAAAAATCACCAAATGATGTCTCCCGCTCTGGGTGGAGTGGAAGGGTGTGGCAGACTTTTACTGACTAAAACCCACCCGTGTTCCTTCAGTTGCCTATATGCCAGGGCCACGGTATCTCTTTCGAACAATTCTCGTAACCCTGGCAGGACTGTGTAACTGATTGGCTTACATTTTGTTTGATAGTTCTACAACATTCATCGCTTTATTTACGATGTTGACGTGACAATTTTTTCAAACTGTGTATATATACAAATATATTTAATATTCTTTAATTTCGGACAACAATGACTCAGCGTGTTAGTAAACAATATTACAAACTTACAACTTATAACTAGTGTTAGTAGTTAAAATAAAATTGAGAAGAACATAGAATTAATAGTATTGTGAAAAAGACATCCACTAATGAATGTTTGGTGATTGTCCTTCTCACAAAAAAATAAAATAAAAGTAAGTCTGAAAGTGGCACCAATAACTGAAAAGTAGTGTGGGAATCGGTTGTCGTGGTATGGTCACGTGATACGGAGGAATGAGAAAAATGTCGTGAGGAAAGTATTGAGTATGAATGTCGATGGCTATAAGAGTAGAGGGAGACCAAAGAAACGATGGACGGACTGTGTGAATTATGATATGGATAGAAAGGAGGTGACTACTGAGATGACGACTAATAGAGAAGTGTGGAAGAAAATAATAGTTTAAAAAACTAAAAAACACGCGTCCATAGAAAATTATTTTCTACTTTTTAGTTTGGTGTTCTATGGAAGCGCGTTTTTTAGTTTTTTAAACTATTATTTATTTTCTATTTTTTAGGGTGTTTCGAATTTTGAGACGTATGTCAGCGTAGTTTGTGACGTATGTCAGCGTAGTTTTCGAAGACAGTTTTTCTGTCCTGGTAATCCTAGTAAGGATAATGGCACAAATTTATGAAATTATTGCATTGTCATCCGTCTTTGACAGGTGTGCAAAGTTTGAATAAAATCTGGTCGTTTATAGTGGGTCAAAATCGCGCTATAAGGTGTCGGTTACAAACAAAAATACAAGTGAAGCTAATATAAAGCGTGTAAAAAGACATGTTGCGCCGACCGCAAATAAATTGGTATAAGGGCAGGAGAATGATGATGTCCTTCTAATAAAACTTTTATTTGGAGAGTCAATACTCTCCGCCATCGTTTTTAGAATGCTGTTGCCACTCGCCCACAACTTTGACAACGCAACAGCAACGCGGTTTTCCAGCTAATGACGACGTGGAAGCCGTCAGTGCGGTTCTGCGCAAACATAGTATAAGCGCTGCACTGTCGTGGCAGTCCCAACATGAATTAGCCATATCCATCAGATTATGATTCAGTCTGTGAATATGGTGCAGGATACATGCAAAGATGTCGAGAATGAAGTCCGAAACATTTTTTTGTTCCGTCACTATTTCCACCGAACCTTCCTCCCCCTGACGTAACTGCCCGGGGCAATCCCGATAAGCTCAATAACGTTAATGATAACGATAGGCTAGGTAACTCAATACAATAACAATACCAGCCCCCTGTGTAAACTGAAACCGACTGACGCGACGAGGCCGTTAAAACAGCGGGCATGGCTTGTTGGATTAAAAAAACGGAAGAAAATTAACTAAAGCTTCTATAAAATATTGATGTTCATTATTCAAATTTGGGGCATTGATGGCCCTTTGCTATTGGACCCAACTAAGTGAGTTGTAAGGTCATGAATTCGAACTGATGTAGAGACTTTGTGTATTTAATTTTATCATAACTGCTCTCGAAACGTTGAAAGAAAACATCGTAAGGAAACCGGCATGTCCTTGAACCAATTTGAAGACATGTGACATCAATCAACCCACATTGGGCCTACGTGTTGGGTTATGGAGGATTGTCAGAGGTGGATAGAGAGAGGAGGGTAGCGTCCCAGCAGTGGGAACATTATAAGCTGATTGTGATGTTTGATATTTCGTTAATAATGTAACCTACGATAAAACACCACGACGCTAACATGATGCTAAACATGACCCCGAAAATATGACAAACCAGTCTTATTAAAGGCAATCGTATTACCCAGTAACTGGGCTGTGGAGTGCAGTGGTGGACCATGGGTTCGAACCCAGGCACGTGTTTTACTTTGTGTTAATAATTTCATCACCACTGCTCTTAAATTGGTGAAGGAAAACATCGTGAGGAAACCGGCATGTCCTAGAACCAAAAATTCGAAGATGTGTGACATGTACCAGCCCGCACCGGGTCCACGTGGTAGATTACTCTCCAAGAGGACGCCTGTGTCCCCGAGGAGGGAACATTCTACGATTTATCTTATTATAGGCTGTGGAGTTCAAATAGGCAGTCGCTTCATGTAAAATATTGAGCTGCATCCGCTTCTACTCGAATTTAACCTGCCCCACTATAGTTGGGAAAACGCTAGACAGATAGACAGAGGTATCCACCAGCTGGTTTTGTGGCCTACTGTCACTATGTAATACAGTAATGACCACTCAAGGGTCAACAGCCGCTTGACAAACAAAATGTTACTGAATTATTAAGACGTAAGATGTTCATTTTAGTACCACATTTTCCACCAAAAATACTATGTTTACCGCTGCCGTTTACCTACAAAGAATACTGTTGTTTCATCTATATCTTCTTCTACGTTACGTAAAGTTAAGTAATGATGAGTGACTGAGACTGCTGGTGGATACGCTAAGATAGACCGCGGAACTCATTTTTCCGTTTTATCTTTCCGTTTTCAGCGGGACAGTGTCATGTCCTCTTAAACTGTTTTACAATTTCATGAAAAAAAAAATACCTTCCAGGTTTGCCAGCGCGACATGGAGCGCAGTAGTCCTGGAGGTTCGAACTTCAGACCGACTGCGCGACGTTACCCAGAAAGCTGCTCAGCTTAAGAGGGACTAGGCCGGAATATCTGCCGCATGTCAGATGACAAATGAGCGAAGAAAACCAGCGATTAGATCCACATAAACTTTATGTGGATCTAATCGCTGGTTTTCTTCGCTTATAGCTTTGTTTCTTTATGTCATAAAGAAACAAAGCTATCGCAGCAGGCCAAGACTATGATGGCGGGACGAGCTTAACTCCTAAAAAAAAGATTTGGCCAGCTCAACTAAAAGACAGAACTGTGTGTGGAAAAGAGAGAGGGAGGCCTTTGCCCTGCAGTAAGGAATCACGAGGTAGTTAGGATTAGACCCATAATCTCATGGTTCGTAGCATGTCTTCTTCATCCATACTTCTTTATTAGTCGTCATCTCAACTGACTGGCCTGTTAGTCTAGTGGTTAGTGACCCTGACTGCTAAGACTGAGGTCGTGGGTTCGATTCCCACCCAGGACAAATGTTTGTGTGATGAGCACAATCATTTGTTCTGTGTCTGGGTGTAATTTATCTATAATATGTATGTATTTAGAAATATATAAGTATGTTTATCAGTTGTCTGGTTACCATAGTACAGGCTCTGCCTAGTTTGGGATCAGACAACGATGTGTTGGTTGTCCTAAGATATTTATTATTATTATTATCTCAGTGGTCTTCTTAGTCCTTTCTAGACATATCGGTTTTCATACCAGTTGGGGCTATCTTTGATGTCATTATAAAAAACTTAATTTGATGTGGATTAAATTTGATTTACGATATCTGAATCGAAATGTTTGTATCTTATTATTGGTTTTAAAGAGGTTTAAATTCGCGAAGATAGTCAAGAAAAGCTGTTTTTCTCGAGAACAATAAAACTTAAGAACCTTCGTCGTCATATTGCTCTTTTGCTATTTTCTCAATAAATCCAATTTAGATTCTAGGAAAAACTAGAACCCTGCAAAACATTTTGACATGTCTTCCAAGAAGAAACTTTTTAATACTTTGAAATTAAAAGTAGATTCTATTTAGGAACACGAAGAAAAAACAAGTGCAGAAAGAGAAAATACCCACACATTTACTACAAATAGAAAGTTAATAATATACTTTTCTATAAATTGACATCGCAGACAATATGCGAGACTAATACATTGAAATATAGTAGTAGACAACAATCTTATTTCATGAGTTACTGACCTTTTGGAGGTTGAGTCAAAGTAAAAATTTGTGTTTCTGTTTCACTTTTATTTCATCAATGGTTGTTGAATTAGTAAGTACTATATTTTTTTATATTTGCTCTCAAAACGGCGGAAGAAAACATCGTAAGGAAACCACATGCTTGTTTCTTCACGATGTTTTCGCTCACCGTTTTTAAGAGCAGTGGTTATGAAATTATAAGGTAATTAGATTAAATTATTTACACAAAGTAGAGCACCTGCCTAGGTTCGAACCCAAGACCTACTATTTTTAAGTCGGGGCTGATACCACAGGGCCACCACTACTCTCAAGGTGGTGAGAGTTGCTCTCGCCACTGCTAGTAAAAGTTGCATGCCGCAAACCATGCAGATTACTCTCTACAGTACCTACACCTCTGCCCAACACTTTTGGAGTACAGGCATGGTGAAATGTTCATGTTAATTTTACTGAAAAACAACAAATTGAGACTTATGAACAACTGACCATGTAGGGGCTTGCCATGTTTGTTGAAGGACCGATGGCCAGTCTACCAGACGAATCCAGGAGCGGAGACCACGTATCGGCAAACGTAGGGTGGAACGCCCATCGGCGGCGGCGACCTCTCGCGTCCTACCCTGGTGCGAGCCATGGTACGGAGCGAGAGGGCATGGGAAGCCGTCACCTCCTTCTGCGAAGCAGTAATGCCCCCGAATGATGAGGCGGGGCGCGTGAGGGAGTGGCAGTCTCTGCGCCCTCACGTCCGTAGTCGCCGCAGGAGGAGACGCCCCGGGCGTCGGGATTCGATAGCTGACTCCCGGCCACCGTAGGCACGAGCTTGGTAAGGATCAAGCTCGGGTCGACGGCGCGTAGTATTCCACGCGCGCCTCAAAGAGATGTCAGCAACACTGAAGGGGTCTGATAGGACCGATGCCTGCCAGGGTCGCGAGATTGTTCGAAAGAGATACCGTGACCCTGGCACATGGGCAACTGAAGGAACACGGGTGGGTTTTAGTCAGTAAAAGTCTGACATGCCCTCCCGCTCCGCCCAGAGCGGGAGAAGACATTTGATGATTGCCCATCCAAAAAAAAAGGGTGGAACGCTTCAAATCATCTCCTTACTTTCAAAACACTATCGTATTTCATTTTCCCGGTTACTAAATCTGTTACTGGTAGACATGGATAGATAAATAAAATGAAGTGCCTGTCAATATTTGCAGTCATTAGCGGCTAAACGTCAATCCGCTCCGCCCACGCTCTCAAACCTGTGGATAGGACCGACACTTCCAATACCTGCTGTTGAGGTATATCATTGTGTACAGTTTCGATCATAAATACTTCACGTTTACGCAAGATTTTAACTCGCTGTTTAACCGTCTATAAAAATAGGAAAAGATTATCATTACATATAGATTTTTTTAAATGTTTGTTACCTCAGAAATCTGTCTAAAACTTTTACAATTCAAAACAACGATTTTTTAATTGAAACATCCTTCTTTTGTTTAAAGGAGATTTTTTCAATTTTCAATACTTGTCGAATGGTTTCTAATACATTTGTCAAGTTACGATGGATGGTTTTTAAGTTAGCTTCAATAATACCTATTTTTTTTTTTCACTATGTATTGTTCTTATAATTATAATTTCCTGTCAATGTTATTCACTTAGTTAGGTTTAAAGAAACTTTATTCTCAATAAAAACATACATGTTATGTTTTTATTGAGAATAAAGTTTCTTTAAACCTTACTTGAGAACAATAACTATTACTTAAATTAATACTAATATTAGGTTCGACTACATCCGTCACAAACGAATTAAAAACTACACGATACCCGACCCACCCAACGCATTCATTTTTCAAGTTAATCAATTGTCCACCATGATTTACTACCGCCCTTACGGGTTGAGGTACATCTTAATGATCGCCAATTTAGTCCAGCTTGGCGAGTACTGGCTTCCCTTGAGGCGACTGACCCCTGAAGTAATGTCTGGTTTGCGATTAGGTATTGGCTAAGCTGAGTTTTGAATGCATTGAATGAGTGTAGGTTTCGTATGCGTGAGGGTAGCTTATTGTATAGCTGTGCTCCTTCAAATGTAAGCATTTTTTTGCCATAGTTGGTCCTTAGGATAACAAATTTGTGTGGAGTAGGAACCACAGCCAAAAAATGAAAAACAAAAACATTATTACAATACGTGCGTCTGCCTTCCAAGCGTGATAAAGGTCAAGAACATTCAGGAATTTAAAAAACAGCTCTCATTTCGGAAGTCGATTGCAAAAAAAAACGAAAACAAAACCAAAGACACCGACTTCCGAAATTACATTTATTTTTTACTTCGTATTTTTTTCTATTGAATTCGGTTTAGTTAAGTAGGTAAAATGTTTTACAAGCCATACTTTTATATGAAAAAGATCTTTTCTCAAAATTGCAATCGTGATTTCACGAGAAAACGCTTTTGAATTTTGCATTATAAGATGTTTATCCTGGCGACTGTATAGGCTTGTTGGAATAATTAATTGAAATGTTACTTCGACATTGGATGTTTTATGTGACGGTTTAAGATTTGTAAAATTAATTAAGGAAATATTGTTTGTTTATTTAATGTAATTTATTTTTATTAGGGTTGCAAATACAGTTGTTTTGTTTGTTGAGTTCGATTTCCGGAGTCCTTTTACAGAAATTTTCAAAATTGTTATATGAAATGAAATGAATTGCACCGATCCCAGCGTGGTTTGACCAGACTCGATTAATCGAATGAACCCCGAGATTTGCACTAGCCCTTGAAGCGTCATGATTCATGGTGATACATAGGCCATTGCATATCAAGAAGTAGACCGGGGGGCGCTGTAATGGTAGGGAAGACGTGCCCATAGGATAGGAAAGGATTACGAGCCTACCGACTATGCAGCCTTAAGTAAGCATTGGACTAGTGGAGAGAAGGGTGATATTTGTCTATAGGAGGGCATCTTTTCACGTCGTCGCCGGCATGTTGATCCAGGTCTAGCTTCACCGATGCATCTTTTTTTTTTTTTTTTTTTTCAGGATGGGAAATCATCAAATGACTTCTCCCGCTCTGGGCGGAGCGGGAGGGCGTGTCAGACTTTTACTGACTAAAACCCACCCGTGTTCCATCAGTTGCCCATGTGCCAGGGTCACGGTATCTCTTTCGAACAATCACGCGACCCCGGCAGACCGATGCATCTTTAGGTGGGGTTTTTTCTATGTCGAGGCTTCGCTATGTTCCGTGTTGTTGTTTTCTTGGTCGTCTTCTGAGTTCTCGCTGATATCAGTTTCTGGTTTTTTTTTTGTAGATATCACTAGCCGCTTACTTGATCGTATTTCCGTCTCCAGCCGTGTCCCTCCAAAACTGGATATCCTTGTCGAAGTATTTCATGTCCTGTTTTAGATTGTCATTCCATGAGTAAATCTAAATAGATCGTCTGACCTTCTTAGATTTGGCCCTGTACTGCATTGCTGCATGAAACAGGTGTGGTTCAGAGCGTCTGAAAATGTGTGCCAGGTAGCAGCACATCCTGTGGTTCTTGATGCGTTTTGTTATGTTTTCCCGTCTAAGATTTGATGCATTTTCTCTGTCTCGGTTTGTTGATCGAGTCTCTCTAATAACTCGTTCATATCTTCTCGGTCTTGATCGGTTCGCCTTTGTGAGTGCTGATACTTTTAAGCCATATATCATACAAGGTACGATACTGTCTCCAGCTGTGTCCGTCCAAAACTTGATTCCCATGTCGAAGTACTCGTATTTCGTGGTTGTCGTTCCATTTGTAAGTAGGTCGCTCGACCTTCTTAGATTTGGCCTTGTACTGCATTGCTGCGTGCATGCGTGGTGTAGTTCACCGTGTGCTAGGTTGCACATCCTAGGGTTCTTGACGGGTTTTGTTGCGGTTTTACCGATTTGGATTTGATGCATTTTCTTATGTCCGCAGTTCCTGATTTCCTTTTTCCTAGCTTAGCCGATCAAATCATGACTCAACTCGTTCATTTCTTCTGAGCCGCAATAATGCGGTATTGGATGCGTTTAGTTCTTCCAGCTCATCTGTAATGAGTATAAGGTCGTCCGAAAATGATAATTCCACCGGGAGTGATGATGATTTCCTTTGTTTCTTTCGTGGTCGGTCTTTCCTTCGATTATCAGTTTTGTTTTATTAACAGTTGGTATATGAAGGCCCTCGGACCTTTTTTTTTCTTTTCTCCCGTTTGAATATCGGTACCCTGTTTTTCAGTTTTGTTTGTTGCTTTTTTTTTCCTGTGGAATGTGTTGAGCGATTGCATGTGTTTTGCGGGGTGATTTTTTTTCCCCTAGTCCGGTGAGGCAGGTTTATCAAGTCGTTGTTTGCCTGTTTCTTGTTCTGATATTTAACCTTTTGGAGTGTTGTCTGGCTTTCTTTTACGTGATTTTGCATATTGGAGTTATTTGGTTGCTTGCTTTGTAGGAATTTGGCCTTCTGTAGGTTAGGAAGGGCTAATCGGTGGTCCCTTGAGTAAATTGTCTGAAGAGTCAGAGTTATCTCCGTTAGAATGTTCCAGGGTACTTCGATGTTTTCATTCGTTGGGGTGATTACTATATTTGCTAGTTTTTTGTTATACAGTCCTGGTATTTTGGTTTGGTAGAATTTCTATTCAGCGCGGCACAGTTGCATTGTTTATGATTGACATACTTGGTCTCAACCGTTGTTTCATTCATACCTTGTCATTGTTTTTGTGTTTGGTTTTTTTTTCTCCTTTTTGTTTACGGTTCTATGATATTTGATCTTGGCAGTCCCCACATTATTTTATTGTATTCTATTTGAAGTGTTTCCCTGTTGGCAATATTCATTAATAGTTCGCCGTTGTAGTTGGAATCTTCATGCTGAAGCGTGTGTTGCATCAAACCTTTGCGTTGGATACTTCGACCTCGACCAATATGGGCGTTGAAGTGCCGTATTTGCAGCGCACCTTTCCTTGTTTTTCGTCTAATCAAGCTTAATACGTTTGTGAAGGATCTGATTGCTTTCTAAGTACAGCTGTTGGGTGTGAATTTATTATGTACAGAGGAGTTGGCTTGTCTCTTCCGATGCCAACCTCAAGGGTAGCTGACATCGCGTCGGTATACTTTTTATTGTAAACTGCTTCATTTTGGGCATCCTTTCTTAATGAAATTGCAAGGCCCCGGTGTGTGTTACCCGCAATTCCTGAGAGGTGTCATTCGTAGTGTGTGGAGATATACGTTCTTGCATTCATCCCTGTTCCCCGTAGATTGGCTATATGAATGCCTCTACGTGAAAGTTCAGCGTCTAAAATTTTTTTTTCTTTTTTTTGGTCGGTTTTGAATCGCCGCGATCGTTTCAACTTGCAATATTCAGATCTGGGCAAATGTACTTTTTGCGGTGGTGGTCAGGTTTCTGGTGTACGTACATGCAGTGTCGTCTGCGATTATGTCTGATAACGGTGTAGGTAGTGTGGCTTCTTGTTGTTCGCACGGTGTTAATGAAATAACTAATTGGGGACTGTTCGTTTGAAGCTGACGTTTTTGTGGCTTTTTCATGTATATGTTGTACTGGTTACCTAAAGGTCTGGTATAATGTGTGGTGGTATGATGCGTTTGTTGAACTTTGCGTTTTGTTTATCCAGTTGTTGTTGTATTGTTACTTTGATCAGGACCCAGCTATCATAGTGCTCCGTGTAGAGAATGTGTATTGGCGGATGTATTGGCGGATTCTCTCGATCGCCAATCGGTGTTTTTCTGCGTTCTGTTTATGTGTACATTCACATTTACGAGGTACAATTCGGACGCGGTGATGATGGTATATTCGATATACCAGAATTATTAATTAATTGCACGGTTATGTATTTTGTTATCCTTTGTTCCTGGAAAAGAATGCTGTTGGGGAGAAATTCCTATATATTATTTAGAAGTGCTAGGCGAAGTCTATCATACTGATAATGTTCCAAAACATATGTAGCGAGACTTTGACGGATAATCTTGTGATCAAATGTTAAGCCCGTTAGATTAGTTACGAGTATTTGGTGAGATATCTTACAAGACAAACAGTTCCCGTCTAACAGTTCCCGTCTTTTGAGATGAGCACGATTATAAACATTGTAATTGCTTTTGTTTAGTCAAACACATTTGTGTCAGTAAGAGGCTGAAACTGTCTAATTTGTGAGCTTGACCCTTTTTTTTGTTTTGTATCGCTATCTGTAGAGCAAAAACGTCTGGTGCAAACTCAAGAGTTCGGGGTATATTTTTTTATCTCTTCAGTCCACATGTACATCTAAATTCCGGTGACCGTGGCCTTTTGCAATACAATTTAAGGAATTTGTTACCATGGTACACACGTCGACAAATCAAGCCATTCATTTCCAGTATAAACTGGCTTCTCTTTGTACGGAAAGCCTATACGATGCGAGGTCTGTTAAAACTGGAAATCCATAGCTTGATACGTAGCCGTGTGTACGGCGTCTTTAACGATGTCATATTTAGTGTTAGAATAATAACGTGAATTTGTTGGTGTGAAGACACTAGTCCGCAACGGCTGCTTGAGATGAGGTTGTGTGCGCGTGCGCGGCATATCAAGGCCCGTCGTACGCAGTTTAGCAAACGAATCCCTGTAATATTAAGAACAGTCTCACCGGGTTTAACGCCATGGGTTACTCGTCCTCCTGCAGTCAGTCTTCACTACAGTGTTTTGTTTTATACAAGGTGTAACAGAATAGATGCAAATCCGCCGAATGGCTCAAAGAGAATTCAACCTTATTTGAAGGCTATAAGACACAATTTTAAATGCGTAGAGTGATGTTAGGGTCAGCCCGATTTTATTAATTATAACTGCTAGCTTTAAAAGGAGTAAGTTTTGGTTATTGTATTATGCTTTTAACTCAATAGTCTAATGGGGGTATATGAGGTCTTGCGTTAATTATGTTACACGTTGTAGCCACCCGATTTTACAAGTTACGACACAGAGAGACACAAACACAAAAAACGCGTTTTGATTTCGAAGTCGGGCGAACCAACATGTGTTGCGCGCGCGCACAGACGACCGCTTGCGACGAGGGTTCAAATTGAACTAGACATGGGTAGTTCGCGAACGATTGAAGGAAATGAAATACTTCATTTCACAAAATAAACTTATCTTTCCTTCAGTAGTCATTCAAATGTGTCTCTACTTCATTTAGTTCAGTCTTTCTTTCACTCGCATCAACTCAGCATTCGTTTCGCTCGCATGCATGACTCGTACGTGTTCGTGTCACATCGCCGGCCGGTCGGCTGACGTCCGGCTGACGAGTGACGATGGCGCCTTGCTGACTATGTGTGTGTCGCGCGTCTAGCTTACACACACATGGCAATACACATGACAATTTGTTTTTTTTTTTTAATTCGTTTCATATTTCTTGGTCGACAGTCCTAAGCCTGTATAAAAGTATGAAGGAAAATCGAGATACGTATAAAAGTGAAGTGTAGAGCATCATTCTTGTAATGTATCACACTACGTGAGCTCTCTAACTCATTGAATCGTTCAGATTTGCTGAACTAAATGAAGTACTGAACTAAATGAGTGGACTGCTTCATTGAGTCAAAAGAGAGATACGTATAAAAGTGAACTAAGTGAAGTGCATCATTCATAGTAATGTATCACACTACGCGAGCTCTATATCTCATTGAGTCGTTCAGATTTGCTGAACTAAATGAAGTACTGAACTAAATGAGTGGACTACTTCATTGAGTCAAAAGATATACTTCATTCATTTCTTTTCACTGACACATTTTGCGCATGTCTAAATTGAACTCCCCAGAAATTTTCAAAATTGTTATAGTGTTTTTATTTTACACTTTTTAGTTATGGTACCCTACACTTATTCGTATATCACTACTGACCACAGAACAAAAAGTATTAGAAATCATCACGATATATAAATTTCGATGTCTTACACTACTATGTAGGTAACATAAAACTACCCAACCAAGGTTAATAAAATTTATATGAGACTACCCGCGAAGCATACTCTATTCATTAAAAAAAGAAACATCAAAATTGACTAACAATTGCCGGAGATATTGCGAAACATACATACACACAAAAAACTTGAAAAATGAATTGAGAACCCCCTCATTTTTTAAGTCGGTTAAAAATGAAGCAATGACAGATACATTTCGATGGTCCCTATTAACAATGTCGGTTATGCATTTTTACCAATATTCACTTTTTAACAATACATAAAACGATCAGTGCAAATTTGAACATCCAGTCTTGTATTTTTTTTTTATCGCCAAAACAAACTTTGAACTGCTCTACTGAACAGTAGCGACATTGTTAATAGGGACCATCAATTTATATAAAAAGTAAATATTGGTAAAAATGCACAACCGACATTTTTAATATGGACCATCGATTACTTACTACGAACGAATTTCTTCACAGAGAACTGCTATAACTATCTAAACTAAACTGTTTTTTGCCTACCATCGGCCCTGCATAAACTCCCATCAATTCAAATCTTGCAAAACCATCCAACCACTTAAAAATCAATTATCCACCAAGTTTCTACAACAATAAGTTCGTGATCATTCAACAAATAATTAAGAACTGAAGCTTACCTATCTGTTCTAGACGAGTTGGTCTCCCACGTTGGTCGTGACCGGTCCATCGCATTGATCGTCGCGTGCGCAGATAAATCATCGCTGTTCGAAGTTTGAACTGACCGGAACTTTACGCAGATGTCCGTTGAATTGATGTGGCTTGTGAGGTTGTATTTATTACCTGTGCACGCACGGCTTACTCATCAAGCTATACATTTCCACTATAAGCTGACCTCTCATTGTACAGTATATGTATTCAATGCGAGCTCAGCTTAAACTGGAAATGTATAGCTTGATTAGTACGAGAAATTATTGTGAGGTTGCTACCAAAATCTGGAAATTATATTCTTATTGGTTTTATCGTTTTTCTTCTTTTTTTTTCGAGGCTTACCGTCAGATAAAGTGCTTTTTATTCCCGAAAAATAAAAACTAGGGTAACATGCGAGGTCTCTAGTGACCCGTCCATCGCACTGATCGTGGCGCGCGCAGATAAATCATCGCTGTACGTGGATGTCGGTTGAATCGATGTGGCTTTTGAGGTTGTATTCCTAAAGGTGCACCTCAAAATTTTTGTGAGGTTTTTGTAAAAATCATGCAAATTAAATTCTTATTTGTTTGTAAATGATTCAATCATTCAATGGATTATTTACGGCTTACCAGCAGAAAAACTACTCTACTAACTTTACGAATGAAACGACGGGAACGAAGTTTACGGACGGAGGACGGACATATTTATTGTGTTTCTTGCCAAAATTACCATAGAAACTTATGGAAACTCTACGATATCTTATGTTTTGTCTGTCGTAGTCGACGTTCCCTGATAGAAAGAAAAGAAAGAAAGAAAGAAAATAAATTTATTTAGCACAGTTGAAAGGCACATAACAGTTAGTTTTACAGCAGGAAAAAATAAAATAAAAATGTGTAAGGTGAGATGTCAGAAACTAGCATTACTACAGTTTTGATAGAAAGGAAAGAAATTTATTTTGGCCAAACATAAAATATCGGTTAAGTTATTATAAATTTATAACAAACGTACGTATTATTTAACGTGGTAAAGCTAAAATGTATTTACAATTCGAATTCTGAAAAGTAAAAGGAACGATCGATTTAATTCGTTTTTTTTTTAATCCTTTCCAGTTTATTTACATCCACGTTCCTACAGAATTACATCACTATCACAAAGGTGGTACATCACAAAATGTCCTGCGCAAATTAGCCGCTTTCTGACTGAATGTAATTTATCGGTTCTGCTTGATAGGTTACAAAGAAACGTAATTAATAATACCTGATACGATTTGGAATGATTTTTTTATTTGTAGTGAGAAATGAGTTAGTTTACATTACATAACCCTCCTTTATGACATACGGTTTTGAACTGCGCAACGGATTTTAATGCGGTTTTCATCAATAGACAGAGTGATTCAAGTGAAAGGTTTTATGTATAATACGCATGTAAAGCCTGTGGTAAAAGCTAGTTAAATTGTATATGAATGATGAATTTACAATAGGTTTTTAATGTATCTACCTATACTTAGAAGAAATCAATACTCTATAATTTCTATTTTTGACGAAAAATACTGAACAACATGGTTTTCCCAGAGGCTTAGCCCGCGTGGGTAGCAACGCAGTACCGGTGTAAAAAATATCTTATGTGTTAATCCAGGTTACAATCTGTTTGCCAAATTTCATCCGAATCCGTTCGGCCCGTTTTTTTTTTACACATCCGACAGTGGCGTAGCGTGCCTTGGCGGGGCCCCGTATAAAAATTTGTTTGGGGGCCCTTATGAAGGGTAACGATTTCTCATAAAAGAAAAAAAAATGTTTGCATAAAATTAAAATAAATATTTATTCATCATAATTATCTATTTGTCACTTTTTCCAAAACTTTTACAAACAATTCAAATTAAATAACTCTCCTTGCCTTTTTTTCAGCAAACTTAAGATAATACATAATTATACTGTTATCCAATTTTAGTAAGTTATTTTACCAAGTGTGTATATTTTTAAAAACGAGAAAACGAAAAAATCACGACGTTTTTATTAATTTTTGCTTACGCACGTCGGGGGCCCCCGTGGCCCGGGGGCCCCGTATAATTGATACGGCAGATACGGCGGTAGCTACGCCCCTGACATCCGAACGTATAAACATTCACATTTACAATATAAGCAGGATTAAATGTATTGATAACTAAAAAATTACACTTGGGTTCCATAACCCGAATTTTGAAAAATATTCATACTAATATTATAAGGCTGAACAGTTTGTTTGTTTGTATGATTGTTTGTTTGATTGAACGCGCTAATCTCAGGAACTACTGGTCCTAATTGAAAAAATGTTTTTGTGTTGGGTAGCTTATTTATCGAGGAAGGCTATAGGCTATATGACATCACGGTACAACCAAGAAAAGCGGAGCAGTAATGAAAAATGTTGCAAAAACGGGGAAAATCGCACGGGTAGGCGATTCGACGCGACGGGATGGGTCGTGGGAACAAGAAATTTAACGCGGACGAAGTCGCGGACAGAAGCTAGTTCTAAATATTTTCCAAAATGGTTCACTTGGGTAGTATTCCTACAACGAAGCAATATGAAAGTCATTCAATAAATTCGGGATAACATCAATCATTACTTTGAAGACATTGTGTACTTATAAACTTACGTAATTACAAATTACACCAAAAATATAAAATTGAAAACTTTTTACAGCAACATACATGCGCAAAAAAAACTACAAAAATAAGTTAATTTGCATAAAAAAGTGCTAAAACAATTATCTTTACGTCCCGGAAGGCTAAGCTAGACTAATAACTTTTAAACTTGACCAACGTAACCTTCGGACCATAATTTAATAACGCTAACACCTACGATGTGAAAAAAAAACTAGCGGTCAAGAGTATGACGGGCCATGCGTAGTGTGGTTCCGTAGGTGAAGATAATGGTTTGGTAGTTTTAAGAAGTAAAATTTTACAACTAGTATTCGAGCCTCCTTTTAACCCATTGCATGCCGTAATTACAGACACGATAATAAGCATCGTGTCTCTCGTGGATCCAACTTCACGGCTTATGAAGAGTTAAGTCTATGTTGAGAGATTTCTAATTATTTCATTTCTAATTTCCAATTGAGCACCGAATGTTCTTCCTCCTCTCTCTTACTTGCTGTGCCCAATAGGATCCATAATCATGACTTCAATAATGATTTCCCTTCCAACTATGCGTAAACATTATGGTATGCAATAAAGAATTGAGATTCCACTCTCGCTTAGCCTAAATAAGTATTTTTTACTTGTTTTATATAAATGAAGGTTAAAAGTAAAATATTTAAAAAGAGAGAATTGGGCTGTCGATGAGGATGATGATTTGACTGAATTATTTAAATAAATTTAAGATTAATTTAATCTTTGCCCAGTAGTAATACAGGAGGAATACAAAACAACAGGATTAATTTGTGACCATATTTTCCATAAAAGGCGTGATTGTATGTATGTATGCATATTTTCATATACCTAGGTGAGATGATGATAGCTTTTAATTTCTCTTTTCCCAAAATGCCTCTAAAATATAAGTATTTCAAGATCCAAGGAGCAAATCAGCACCACAATGTCCTAAACCGTCTCTGAATAAATGGCTGCGGCATATGGGCGGACAGGCCATGACGAAACATACCTAAAGCGTTGCCTATTTTGCCACGGAACCCCAAAATAAGCCAATAAAAATTATAAAATCGTGTCTTTAGATTAAAATTCTGTTTAGAATCGTAGTAACAATGTAAGAATGATATAAATCATAGACGCACAATAATTAAGGGGGCCACAATGACTAATGAAGTCGGCAAAAAATTGCTCAATAGTATTTTTGATACGACAAAAAGTTGCAGATGTGGTGTAGAGTAAGTAGGTAGGTAGATGAGTTTGTGAATGGTTTATGTTGTTTGTGCCTAAGAGCAATGTTTTCGAATTTTTTAAATATTTTTTTAGAGGCAATATTACTTATCTTATTTTGTCATAAGCAGGTAAAAACCAAACATAAAGCTTTTTATACAAATTAAAATAAATTGGACGTAAGAAGATTTTTCTTTTAATTGGGTCGGTTTTATAAAAATACATATTTACAATTTTTCCAGAGAAATAAAGATTTATTTTTCACACGTTGAATCAGTCGCATCAAAAGGATAATTGGCACTTGTTGCAAATGTTGAAATTTGTAAATAGAAAGCTTAACCCATTCACTGCCACTTAAATTTTAAAACGTCACCTGGGTGCCACTTAATATTTTTCCTTCGCCAAGACCTTCACAACACTAACCGTTTTTTCCTTACCAAAACAAGTATGACAGATCGAAGCAAAAACCAACAGTTTTTTCAGTTTTTTTGTTTTTCTTTTGTTTAGAACTGATTCATTTTTGTTAAGTATTGTTTTTGTATTGTTTCTGTGCGTGTCCCAATAAATACTTTTTCTTTCTTTCTTTCTTTCTTTCTTTCTTTCTTTCTTTAACAATTGTTTCTAGCCGTGTATGGTGGCAAATATTTAAATAAATTCTATAATTTTAAAGTAATTCCAAAAAACGTCTTATAGTACACTCAACGCATATGGTGCGTTAGTGGCATGACGTAGTTATCTCAATCAACGCAAATGGTGCGTTGGTGGCAACGAATGGGTTAATGTAATGTATTATATTAATAAACGTATTACTTTTTAACCGGTTATATGTTCTAAGTAGCTTTTTTGAAGGTTTAAAAATGAAGGAGCCGAGGACCTCACAACATAGGGAATCCTAGTGTGAGGTGTAGGAATTCATTCCACAAGAATCTAGCTAAACTTAGAAAAATAATATATTCTTATTTTGTTAGCTCGAAATAACAACAGGCAATGTGCCTCTTAAATATAGAGAACAGTACGTATATCTCGCGAAACAACTTGACTTCTATCGAATAAATAATGACCTCGAAATAGAAGGCAGGGTACAGCTAACTTGGAACAAATATTGAGGCTTAAAATAAATATTGAAAAGCACAATGCCAATCAACAATTATACAAAACTGCAGAATACTTATCTTCTGCCATGCCTTATCTTTGCTGAAAAAAATAAAAACAAGTTAATGACATGTAAACCAGGAATTGAGCGCAGCATGCTAAACGTACCGAAATTTATAAATAAAATTAAATTATAAATAAATTGAAATTATAATTGAAAAGATAAGACCCACTAGAATTAGAAAAATTGTCCAATACAGGGATGACAGGGATAGGCTAGTACAAGCCCTAACACAAAATGGAATTGGGCCGGCCATGTAGCGCGTCTACAAGACCAGTGGTGGAAAAAAAGTTAACGGAATGGCAGGGCCCCCAAGGGACACGTAAGAAAGGGAGACTCTACGCTAGATAGGAAGACGAAATTAAAAAAGATGGCTGGAATTAAGTGGACTGAAACAGCCCAGTCTAGAGAAGACGGGATGTCTTTGGAGGAGGCCTTCATGTGTATTTGTGTATAAATAATAAATAAATAAATATCTCAGGACAGCTCCCCGACCCCCCTATCCATGTTCGGCAAGCAGATCCCTTGGGAGAAGCGAGCCAAATATCTAGGCGTGATCTTAGATCAGCATCTCTCCTTCTCTGAGCACATAAAGAAGGTCCGCTCGCGGGCCGCTTTCGCTCTCGGTAGGCTACACTCCGTTCTCAATCCAAAGAGCAAAATGTCACTTCGGTGCAAAAAGCTCATTTATACCGCGTGCATAAGGCCAATTATGACCTATGCTTGTGCAGTCTTTGCACACGCGAAACCCCACCACGTCCATAGGATGCAGACCCTCCAAAACCGTTTTCTCCGCAACGCCACAGGTTCGCCTTGGTACGTTCGGAATGCTAATCTCCACCTCGATCTTAAACTCCCGACTATCCATCAATTCATGAAACGCATCTCCAAGCGTTTCTTCGATAGGGCCGCAACCCACCGCAACCCTCTGGTTGTCGCGGCAGCCAACTACATCCCCTCCCGCATTAGCAAGACCCGCCGTCCGCGGCATATTCTAACCGACCCTGATGACCCCATTACCCTCCTCCAGGAGAGCAATAGGGCCACCAGCACCTTACTTAAACCGAAACTTCCGTCATACCGACCTCGCCGCCGAGGTCCGTCGTCGCGACACTCTCGAATAGCTATTAGTCCCCCCCGACCCTTGCATGAGCCAGCCCGCGTCGCTGAGCCCTTAGTTAACGACCACCCAGATCCAGCCTATCCCTTGCTGATCCCCCCCACCAGTGACTCCCTAAGCCGAGGTCCGAACCCCACAGGGGGTGCCCTTAGGTCTTAGTCGCTTAGTTTGTAGTTTTTCCTTTAGTTTGTAAGCCCCTGGCTGGAGGCCTTAGATTCGCGTCTAGAGTCATTCGCAGGGAAAGCCCGCTTAAGTAGTAAAAACCCTCGGGTTAACTACGAGAAGTCATTGTCCAAAAAAAAAAAATCTCAGGACAACCAACACACCGTTATCTGATCCCAAACTAGGCAGAGCCTGTACTATGGTAACCAGACAACTGATAAATATACTCATATATTTCTATATACATACATTTAATAGATAAATTACACCCAGACACAGAACAAATGATTGTGCTCATCAGACAAAGATTTGTCCTAGGTGGGAATCGAACCCACGACCTCAGTCTTTGCAGTCAGGGTCACTAACCACTAGACTAACAGGCCAGTCAGTATAGGATATCTTCAGAATAAATGTATGATTAAGTATACTTAGAAATTAAATAATATACGTAAACGCGCTATAACATAGCTCAGAATATAATTACATAGTAATATTTAGTACTTTTATGTTTTGCTGTGTAGCCTAATTAAGTTTGGCAAGAAATATATATTTTTTTATTTTTTATGTTTCTGTTATTTTTTTTTTTTTAATGTTTTATACCAAACCCAAAGTGACTATCTGCAAAACTGCAAACATTATCCCATAATCTTTGACAAGAGTTACTTACAAAAAATTCTAATATTAAGTAGAGGCGATGTGCTGCAAACGATGACGATGCAGATTCTTATAAACGTATAGTTATCTTACCTACGAACAGATTAACCATCCATATAGTTAGGTACCTCCATATAAAAGGGAGATGTTCTAACTAACTGACTCATCAACTCTAAGCCTCATCATCATTTCAGCCGAAAAATGTCCACTGCTGGACATAAGCCTGCCCCAATTTGAGGATGTTTGCCATAATCGCCACGCTTGGCAGACGGGTTGGCGATCGCAGTATGGTGGTACAATGCATAGAGAACGCTGCTGCCCATTCTCTAGTAAGTCTCTTAGTTGCGTCTTACGACACCCACGAGAAGAACTAGGATGGTGTTATTCTTTGCCTCCATCACCACACGGTAACGCTAAGCCTAAACCAATGAAATAAAAAACATGGATGGTAGATAGGTTTTGTGGTATATGGTTATACTTTTATGATGCAATAAAGTTATATACAATAAGGGTAAAATAGTTCTGCCGGGGTCGCGTGACCTGCCGGGGTCGCGTGATTGTTCGAAAGAGATACCGTGACCCTGGCACATGGGCAACTGATGGAACACGGGTGGGTTTTAGTCAGTAAAAGTCTGACACGCCCTCCCGCTCCGCCCAGAGCGGGAGAAGTCATTTGATGATTTCCCATCCTGAAAAAAAAACAAAAAAAAGGGTAAAATAGTTTATGAATAGGTTTGTGTGGAAAAGTACGAAATCTACGCGGAAGGCGCTGGCAAAATGCTAATCTTAGTAAATAACTTCATAATCTTATTCTAATTGGCATCTATTAACATATCGGATAGCTAAATACCCCCATTTACTAAGGTAAGGTTATACGTATATTATCTTTAAAAGACGTGTATGAATTAATATTAATTTCTTTATCTCGGTAGAGGACATATTGAGTGCCTTTATAAAACGGTTATCTTTTCACGTTAAATTATAAATGTCAACAAGGGAATGGGTCGGTAAGATAATGTATGGACTTGCTTTGAGTTTGTATCCAGTAAATAGTGCAATATAATATTAATTTGTCTTTAAGGTTAAAAAGATGGGTGATAAAACTGTGACAGATACAATATTACCACATACGGTCTTATTACAAAAAACTCAATAAGCCTTGGTTTAAACCTAAACTATCAAGTCCAAGCTCATCTGTAAAACCATGGTCTAAACTTGTTCGTATTACAAAACATTTATAAATCGTGGTCTTCTTAATACCGTCATTTAAACCATTAACTTAATATCAACCACAGATTAACACAAATATCACTCGTTCGTCATGATATCATTCTATTGCAACGTTCCGTATCCCAAGAAAAGAAAACGTTTTGATAGTATTATCAATGATTTAATTATGTAAGGAACATTCAAAATATTGAGACTTTGTTATTTTGCATGGACATTAATATTACTTATCGATTGCAGTTTTGTTTAGGTTTAATCACATTACTAATGTATTAGGTAGTAGTACATCTAAGTTCGTGTAACGAAACGTAACATTTTCGCGCGTTTTATGAAAACAAAATTTATACAAAAGTATCGCAAGTCGAAGAAACGCTTGGTTTACTAAGCGTTTCTTCGACTTGCGATACTTTTGTATAAATTTTGTTTTCTACTTTCGCCTGAAATCTTCATCGGATAACTCAATGAAGGGATTGACTCGAACCCGATTTCTGTTGAATCGGCGTGACCTTTCTAATGACTGAATAGCTTCAATATCCTAATTATCAATTAAATCTACCATGTTAATGTCCATTTTTGGATAAAAACAACACAACACAACGAAATAAATGATAACCTAAAAGTGGAAACTCGACAGATGCGACTTAGACCCATCGATAAACCAGGGGTCGCCCAGGTTTAACGTTAAACAAGGGTTTAGTCTATGGTTTATCGCAAAACCTTTTTTTGTAATAAAACTTAAACTTAAACCATTGTTTAATGAGGTTTAAACCTGGGTTTTTAGTTAAACTGCTTTTTATAATGAGACCGATAAAGTTTGCACTCTGGGAATCCTCGAGGTTCCGCATTGGTATGAATAAGCTACAAATGTCCGTGACTCGGTGTTGTTTTATAATTGCATGAGAGTGGGTGGGCACCCCAAATAGGGATCAAGCAAAAATCACCACGATGGCCAATTGCGTGCTACTTGAAACCATTAACTCCAGATTTTCTGTTAACGCTTTCAATTAATTGTGCGTGGCTCGTGGGTAAAAAATAAAAGTCACACGGGTCAATCGAACCCCCTACCTCCCCCCTCTATCCTTATCGAAGTCGGTCCGTAGATAGATGACCATCCATTACATATCAAAACTCCTCCGTGTCTCGGAAAACACGTTAAACCATTGGTCTCTACATTGGCTGCCATATGTAGATCTTAGAGTCGTTCCGGGTAATCAGAAGCCCCAAATTCTGACCATCATTTTTATCAAAGGGTATCGTATTACCCGGAAAATGGCTTGCGTGGGTCAGTCGCCCCATGTAAAATACTCATACTCAGCTTCAGCCCGTTAAACTGGATCTGGAATGCAGATGATGAAGCTACCAACGTCGGACCGCATCACACCTCGCCTTTTATCACTCAAAAGTTTTTTTGTAAATGTATAGAGATGTTAATAATCCCAGTACATTGTAAATTGCATATGTATTTAAATATGATGACCTTGAAGATGAGTTATGTTTAGCTATCAATGGCCTTAAAGCTCCCGCAGACGGCAACGGCACGACAGGGCTCCGCGACTCTAGTAGAACAATTGTAAAGGAAAGGCTATGGAAATTCTTCTACCAGTGTCGTGTCACACCTTTACGTTGTGCCTGTCTACAGGAGCCTTTATGCACATAGGTAAATAACCTCTTCCGAAAAAGCGAGGCAGAAAGAAATCGTTACATAGGCCAATTCTTGTTTTTGAAAGCGTTCAAAAACTAGTCGCAGTCTCATCTCGGCGATAATCAAATGTCATAAACTTGTTAAAAATGTGTGGAAGGTATTTTTGACAAATTGAGACAGATCACTACCTCGTTGGTCTAGTGGTAGCAAACGCTACTGCTGAGCATGAGGTCCTGGGTGCGATTCCAAGGTCGGGCAAACTGTTATTGGGTTTTTCATCTGGAATTTCTCAGTAGTAGCCCGGAGTCTGGATTTGTGCCCGGTTGATGGCAATAGGCTCGCCCCCTATTACATGGGACTTAAACATAACTGGCAAAATTTTGGTGTACTATAGGTACACCTCTGCCTAACCCGTCGGGCAAACAAGGCGTGATGTTATGAGACAGATCAGACTGTGAACGTTCTAAAAAAAGAGAATTGACCCTCAGGTGTTCACTATTTTTTTTTTCTCATTAAGTATTGCAATGTAATGTGTTTGTGTGGAAGTTATGTGCAAACCCCACATTACTAGTAAAAATTCTTAAAAACAATATTTTCTAATAGAATAAAATACTAATCCGCTTTAAAATAATCCTATTATTTTGTCAGCAGACTAAAATTATTTATAGCTGTAAAAATTAAAGCCTTTTGTTACATTATCCTACAATATTTATGACTTAATATAATTCACACGTTAAGTCATAGTTTTAGTTAAAGAAACAGATTTGTTTTAATGTTGGCGTTCCGTTTTATTTATGTTTAGCCTAGTTTAGGCAGATTTTAAGGCGGGGCCTAATTAGTGTTTTTTTTTTTGGCAATTTTACTGTAGTTATCACGAATTTTTGTTTAATTTTTGTTTGTAGGACATGCCATGCCATGTTTCTTCACGATGTTTTCCCTCACCCTTAGAGAGCAGTGGTGGCTACTGCTCTACATTCCATTTCAACATATGATGTAAATATCTTAGCATTTTGGTTGTGGTACTGGAATCGATTTACGAGCTGTAAGGTCGTAGGATCGAATCCAGACAGGCAATTTACTTTGTATAAATTATTTCAACACCACTGCTCTCTAAGGGTGAGGGAAAACATCGTGAAGAAACATGGCATGGCATGTCCTACAAACAAAAATTAAACAAAAATTCGTGATAACTACAGTAAAATTGCCAAAAAAAAAAACACTAATTAGGCCCCGCCTTAAAATCTGCCTAAACTAGGCTAAACATAAATAAAACGGAACGCCAACATTAAAACAAATCTGTTTCTTTAACTAAAACTATGACTTAACGTGTGAATTATATTAAGTCATAAATATTGTAGGATAATGTAACAAAAGGCTTTAATTTTTACAGCTATAAATAATTTTAGTCTGCTGACAAAATAATAGGATTATTTTAAAGCGGATTAGTATTTTATTCTATTAGAAAATATTGTTTTTAAGAATTTTTACTAGTAATGTGGGGTTTGCACATAACTTCCACACAAACACATTACATTGCAATACTTAATGAGAAAAAAAAAATAGTGAACACCTGAGGGTCAATTCTCTTTTTTTAGAACGTTCACAGTCTGATCTGTCTCATAACATCACGCCTTGTTTGCCCGACGGGTTAGGCAGAGGTGTACCTATAGTACACCAAAATTTTGCCAGTTATGTTTAAGTCCCATGTAATAGGGGGCGAGCCTATTGCCATCAACCGGGCACAAATCCAGACTCCGGGCTACTACTGAGAAATTCCAGATGAAAAACCCAATAACAGTTTGCCCGACCTTGGAATCGCACCCAGGACCTCATGCTCAGCAGTAGCGTTTGCTACCACTAGACCAACGAGGTAGTGATCTGTCTCAATTTGTCAAAAATACCTTCCACACATTTTTAACAAGTTTATGACATTTGATTATCGCCGAGATGAGACTGCGACTAGTTTTTGAACGCTTTCAAAAACAAGAATTGGCCTATGTAACGATTTCTTTCTGCCTCGCTTTTTCGGAAGAGGTTATTTACCTATGTGCATAAAGGCTCCTGTAGACAGGCACAACGTAAAGGTGTGACACGACACTGGTAGAAGAATTTCCATAGCCTTTCCTTTACAATTGTTCTACTAGAGTCGCGGAGCCCTGTCGTGCCGTTGCCGTCTGCGGGAGCTTTAAGGCCATTGATAGCTAAACATAACTCATCTTCAAGGTCATCATATTTAAATACATATGCAATTTACAATGTACTGGGATTATTAACATCTCTATACATTTACAAAAAAACTTTTGAGTGATAAAAGGCGAGGTGTGATGCGGTCCGACGTTGGTAGCTTCATCATCTGCATTCCAGATCCAGTTTAACGGGCTGAAGCTGAGTATGAGTATTTTACATGGGGCGACTGACCCACGCAAGCCATTTTCCGGGTAATACGATACCCTTTGATAAAAATGATGGTCAGAATTTGGGGCTTCTGATTACCCGGAACGACTCTAAGATCTACATATGGCAGCCAATGTAGAGACCAATGGTTTAACGTGTTTTCCGAGACACGGAGGAGTTTTGATATGTAATGGATGGTCATCTATCTACGGACCGACTTCGATAAGGATAGAGGGGGGAGGTAGGGGGTTCGATTGACCCGTGTGACTTTTATTTTTTACCCACGAGCCACGCACAATTAATTGAAAGCGTTAACAGAAAATCTGGAGTTAATGGTTTCAAGTAGCACGCAATTGGCCATCGTGGTGATTTTTGCTTGATCCCTATTTGGGGTGCCCACCCACTCTCATGCAATTATAAAACAACACCGAGTCACGGACATTTGTAGCTTATTCATACCAATGCGGAACCTCGAGGATTCCCAGAGTGCAAACTTTATCGGTCTCATTATAAAAAGCAGTTTAACTAAAAACCCAGGTTTAAACCTCATTAAACAATGGTTTAAGTTTAAGTTTTATTACAAAAAAAGGTTTTGCGATAAACCATAGACTAAACCCTTGTTTAACGTTAAACCTGGGCGACCCCTGGTTTATCGATGGGTCTAAGTCGCATCTGTCGAGTTTCCACTTTTAGGTTATCATTTATTTCGTTGTGTTGTGTTGTTTTTATCCAAAAATGGACATTAACATGGTAGATTTAATTGATAATTAGGATATTGAAGCTATTCAGTCATTAGAAAGGTCACGCCGATTCAACAGAAATCGGGTTCGAGTCAATCCCTTCATTGAGTTATCCGATGAAGATTTCAGGCGAAAGTAGAAAACAAAATTTATACAAAAGTATCGCAAGTCGAAGAAACGCTTAGTAAACCAAGCGTTTCTTCGACTTGCGATACTTTTGTATAAATTTTGTTTTCATAAAACGCGCGAAAATGTTACGTTTCGTTACACGAACTTAGATGTACTACTACCTAATACATTAGTAATGTGATTAAACCTAAACAAAACTGCAATCGATAAGTAATATTAATGTCCATGCAAAATAACAAAGTCTCAATATTTTGAATGTTCCTTACATAATTAAATCATTGATAATACTATCAAAACGTTTTCTTTTCTTGGGATACGGAACGTTGCAATAGAATGATATCATGACGAACGAGTGATATTTGTGTTAATCTGTGGTTGATATTAAGTTAATGGTTTAAATGACGGTATTAAGAAGACCACGATTTATAAATGTTTTGTAATACGAACAAGTTTAGACCATGGTTTTACAGATGAGCTTGGACTTGATAGTTTAGGTTTAAACCAAGGCTTATTGAGTTTTTTGTAATAAGACCGTATGTGGTAATATTGTATCTGTCACAGTTTTATCACCCATCTTTTTAACCTTAAAGACAAATTAATATTATATTGCACTATTTACTGGATACAAACTCAAAGCAAGTCCATACATTATCTTACCGACCCATTCCCTTGTTGACATTTATAATTTAACGTGAAAAGATAACCGTTTTATAAAGGCACTCAATATGTCCTCTACCGAGATAAAGAAATTAATATTAATTCATACACGTCTTTTAAAGATAATATACGTATAACCTTACCTTAGTAAATGGGGGTATTTAGCTATCCGATATGTTAATAGATGCCAATTAGAATAAGATTATGAAGTTATTTACTAAGATTAGCATTTTGCCAGCGCCTTCCGCGTAGATTTCGTACTTTTCCACACAAACCTATTCATAATGGGGCCTAATTAGTGTTTTTTTTTTTGGCAATTTTACTGTAGTTATCACGAATTTTTGTTTAATTTTTGTTTGTAGGACATGCCATGCCATGTTTCTTCACGATGTTTTCCCTCACCCTTAGAGAGCAGTGGTGTTGAAATAATTTATACAAAGTAAATTGCCTGTCTGGATTCGATCCTACGACCTTACAGCTCGTAAATCGATTCCAGTACCACAACCAAAATGCTAAGATATTTACATCATATGTTGAAATGGAATGTAGAGCAGTGGTGGCTACTGCTCTACATTCCATTTCAACATATGATGTAAATATCTTAGCATTTTGGGTGTACATATTCAAAAAAAAAGACGTGTGGCACTCGGGGACTGCCGCGGTAAAGCTATTGCATAGCATTTTGTATCAACTTATGCAATTATAATTATTTATTTATTTTATTTATGCAGTATTTCTTTTTCTTTGATATTAAAAAAACGTACACTAAGGAAAACTTATTTTTGGTGGTAAAATTTGGAACTAAAGCATAAAGGTTAGTACATATGATTGCCACCGCAAAATTTGATAAGTAAACTTTAGTACCTAGTTTTGCCACCGCACAAAAGGACTAGTACTCCATGCCCATAATACTCTATGGCCTGGTTTGTTACCTAGTAACCGATGACAAATAACAAGACGATAAATATTTTGGGTTTTTACCTAGCAACCGATGACAAATAATACAAACACTTTATACACAAATTTTACAAGTACAGCTATTCACTGTTGTACATAAATACCTATACACCTATACACCTATATACTTTCTCATAAACAGCTGCTTATGTATTCGTCCGATTTCGGAGCAGCTCGTCTCGATTCGTGCGAGCTTCGTAGAGTCGTACAATACGGCTAGTTGCACGCACACAAACACCGTGTCGAAGACTGCCGAAAAGAAACGACGTTAGACAATGCACGGCCTTCAAGCCACACCTCCGTGCCCGTCGGAGTGGGGAGCGTGAGGTTTTTTTTTCGTTACGGAATTTCTGGATTCGGTCCCCGCGCTCAAGGCCCTCGATAGAAGCTATGCAATAGCTTAAAAATCTGTTGCTGACCGTCTCAGATATTTTTATTTTTTTTTCACAAAATGTATTCAAAGAATACTTACTAGAATCAAAAAGAAAGTTACATACAATGATGAAACATAATGGCATCATTTACATAAATGAAGATATTGCAGCCATTTTGTTACCACCACTTATACACATTTCCTCATTTCTTCCCGTTTCGTAAGAGGCAACTAAGGGACTTACTAGAGAATAGGCAGCAGCGTTCTCTATGCATTTTACCACCATACTGCGATCGCCAAACCGCCTGCCAAGCGTGGCGATTATGGGAAACCCCCCAAATTGAGGAAGACTTAAGTCCAGTAGTGAACTTTCGTCTGAAATAATGATGACTAATACACATCCATTTAATCCAATCCAATTTAAATAAAATATATGGAATAAACCTACCATTATATTTAACCATTTTTAATTAAATTCAAAAGCTTAACCCAAATATTAAAATTGTCCAGATCTCCTTATCAACAACTGATAAAATTTTCAATGACAATGTGTGGTGCTCTTATCAGTGGTTCCCACGGCTCGTCCAAACATGATGGGATTGTCAACAAACGATAAGATTTGGGTCATGTTTATTATTATGATGGCGGCTCAAATATTGTGTTTATCTTCCAATTGGTCTGTTAATTCTGATGACAGAAGAGCTGGAGGATGATTGATTTTAATATTATCTGTTGGAAGACTGATTGGTTGAATGAATGACAGGACAAATTGTTTATTTATAAATAACTTCTGCTCGTGGCTCTGCCCGCGTTGAAGTTGGTTTTTGCTACGCGGACGTGCGTCTGAGACAAAAGTGCTCGTTATAATATTATTTATCTGTCCCGTCAAAATTAGTCCAGCCGTTTCGGATATTAGACGGCACTAAAAGACCGGCGAACAAAAATGAACATTTTCTTTAAATGAACTTGTAATTCTGGACACTTGTGTAGAAATATTTCGCAATTATTATTTTAAAAAAGACCTGGAAATTAATTATTATATGTAAATTACTTGTCCATACATTTTGACCGCGTAGGTGTGTACCACACCTATGTAGTAACAATTCAGGTACCTACTATGCACAGTTAACTGAAAAGAACGAATTACTTACCGAAATATTTGGACCTGGAGTTACTTATCATTTATCAGCAATCACAGAAAATAATCAAAACCATTGTTTAATTTCAATCCAAGATATTTAACAGCAAAATAAATTAATGGTATTCATGGAATTCGTTACAGAAATCAAAATCCTGCCTAACAAAATATACAACAAGCTTATTTCTACCTTAACGTGTAGATTTATTTTATCTATATCCTCAGATTTAATTAGAAATGTCTGTAGCTCACATTATTTACATACTTTAAATGGTGTTGTAGCTATAAAGTAATTAATTTGTACGCACAGCACCAAATCAAGCCATACATTTCCACTATAAGCTGACTTCTCATTGCACGAAAAGCCTATACAATGGGAGCTCAGCTAAAACTGGAAATTTTTAGCTTGACATGTAGCCGTGTGTATTTGATTCTATGCAGTTGAATGCAATAACGTTAGTAATTTATAAAGTCAACGACAGCCCTATTTCGGGGTAGCGAGAATATTACGATATTATTTAGTACCTAATCTATCACAATGTGGGTAATAGAAAATGTACGGCTATATCGAGGCAGACCCAGGAGATGGCAGAATGAGCTTAACCCAATGAATACCGTAATTACAGACACAATTAAAAACCATTGTGTCTACCTATACCAAATGTGGTATCTCAGGGACTTAGAGGTTAATCATCACCATCGTTCAGCCGGAAGACGTTCACTGCTGGACTCCCCCAATGTGGATAGGTTGCTCGCTTGCCAGGCGGGTTGGCGATCACAGTATGGTGATAAAATGCATAGAGAACGCAGAAGCTGCCCATTCTCTAGTAAGTTCTTTAGTCGCCTTTACAACACCCACTGGAAGAAATGGGATGGTGCTATTCTTTACGTCCGGAAACACTCGGAACAACACCGACAGTTGAAAATGTAATGCACAATATAATCCTGTCGGGATATTGTTAAGTCCGTGCGAACCCGTACTTATTCCCATCAGTGGTCTCGAACGTCATAGAGCGAGATCGGTAGAATTGCCAGTTAAAACCGGTGTATTTGTACCCAAAATCGGTAAATGACATTTCCATGTGTACTGTGAAATCGTAGAATATTCGTTATATTTCGGTATTTCGGTAGAACAGAGCCCATATCGGTAGAAATACCGAAAAATCGGTAGGTTCGAGACCACTGATTCCCATATTCCGATTCTATAATACCTACCTTTTTTTTTGAATGGGAAATTATCCCATGTACCAGGGTCACGGTATCCCTTTTGAACAATCACGCGACCCCGGTAACACTCGGAACAATACCGACAGTTGAAAATGTAATGCACAATGTAATCCTGTCGGGATATTTTTAAGTCCGTGCGAACCCGTACTTATTCCCATATTCCGATTCTATAATACCTAACTTTTTTTTGGATGGGAAATCATCAAATGACTTCTCCCGCTCTGGGCGGAGCGGGAGGGCGTGTCAGACTTTTACTGACTAAAACCCACCCGTGTTCCTTCAGTTGCCCATGTGCCAGGATCACGGTATCTCTTTTAAACAATCACGCGACCCCGGCAACACTCGGAACAACACCGACAGTTGAAAATGTAATGCACAATATAATCCCGTCGGGATATTTTTAAGCCAATTTTCCCTGCGAACCCGTAGGTACTTATTCCCATATTCCCAGTCTTATAATACCTGCCTAACGTATCGTTTGGTTCATCACCATTATCATTATTATTTCATCCGAAAGACGTCCACTGCTGGACATGAGCCTCTCCTAATTTGGGAGGGGTTGCCATAATCGCCACGCTTGGCAGGCGAGTTGGCTATTGCAGTATGGTGGTACAATAGCGAACACTGCTGCCCATTCTCTAGTCCTAAATCCGTTAGTCGCCTTTTACGACACCCATAGGGAAGAAATGGTAGAGTGCTAATATTAGGTCTTTACCTATGAAATTGCCGTTCTGCAGTACTGGCCATTTCAAATCAAAATAATTTTTGTTTGTCTAAGAAATCTAATTTCAAATTAATTTTATTTTAAAAACATGGAATTCTTTTTCCAAAAGTAGTCATTTGTTTATTGATTAGTGTTACATTTTCATCGCATTTCAATCTTTTTCGTCATCATGGATACGTTAAAAATTCGAGTAATTATGGAATATGTGTACCGTCGTCGTGGCAGCAACGCGGCACAAGCGGCACGCAACATCAACGACGTTTACGGAGCTAACACTACAAACCAACGTACCACCTGCTATTGGTTTGCTCGCTTCCGTTCTGGAAATTTCGACCTCAAAAATGAACCTCGCGGTCGTCCGAAGACTTTGGTCGACAATGACGAATTAAAGGCGATTGTGGAAGCTGATGATACACAATCTACGGCTGAATTAGCAGCAGCTTTCGACGTTAGCATCAAAACAATATTGGTCCAATTGCGTCAAATTGGCAAGGTAAAAAGCTTGACAAATGGGTGCCCCACGAACTCAATGATCGCCAGCGCGAAGTACGCGTCGAGACGTGCCTTGCACTGCTCAACAGACACACAAATGAAGGAATTTTGAACCGCATTGTTACCTGCTATGAAAAATGGATTCTGTTTGATAACCGCAAGCGCTCAGCAAGTTGGTTGGATCCTGGTTCGGCACCTAAACAATGCCCTAAACGAAAACTTACCCCTAGAAAAGTGATGGTCACTGTTTGGTGGTCTAGCGCCGGTGTGATTCATCACAGCTTCTTACCAAACGGGGTGAGCATTACTGCAGATGTGTACTGTGAAGAACTGAACTCAATGGTGGAGAAGCTGGCACATCTCCAACCAGCATTGGTCAATCGCTCGTCTCCGCTGCTCCTGCACGACAACGCGCGACCTCATACTGCACAGTAGACGGTCTCCAAGTTGCAAGAACTGGGGTTGGAAGCTCTCCGTCATCCGCCCTACTCACCAGACCTTGCGCCTACAGACGACTACTTTTTCCAGAATTTGGATAACTTCTTGGCGGGAAAAAAATTCAATACCCGAGAGGCAGTACAAAATGCCTTTGAAGTATTTGTTGCCTAGTCCAGCTGTTTTTTTTAAGGGAGTTCAAGCTAAACCCTCGTCGCAAGTGGTCGTCTGTGCGCGCGCGCAACACATGTTGGCTCGGCCAACTTCGAAATCAAAACGCGTTTTTGGTATGTGTCCCTCTGTGTCGTAATAACAAAACAAAGAAGCAAAAGTGTCATAAGTTCAGGCTGTAGTGAAGACTGACTGCCGGAGGACGAGTAACCCATGGCGCAAGACCCGGTGAGACCGTTCTTAATATTACAGGGATACGTTAGCTAAACTGCGTAGACGGGCCTAGATATGCCGCACGCGCGCACGCAACGTCATCTCAAGCAGCCTTTGCGGACCAGTGTCTTCACACAAACAAATTCACGCTATTATTCTAACACTAAATGTGATATCGTTAAAGATGCCTTACCTAAAGATCTTATAATTGTACACACAGCTACATATCAAGCTATGGATTTCCAGTTTTAACAGACCTCGAATTGTATAGGCTTTCCGTGCAAGGAGAAGTAAGTTTATACTGGAAATGAATGGCTTGATTTGTCGACGTGTGTACCATGGTAACAAATTCCTCAAATTGTTTTGCAAAAGGCCACGGTCACCGGAATGTAAATATACATGTGAACTGAAGAGATAATAAAAAAAAAATACCCCGAACTCTTAAGTTTGCACCAGACGTTTTTGCTCTACAGATAACGATACAAAACAAAAAAAAGGTCAAGCTCACAAATTAGACAGTTTCAGCCCCTTACTGACACAAATGTGTTTGACTAAACAAAAGCAATAACAATGTTTACAATCGTGCCCATCACAAAAGACGGGAACTGTTACACGGGAACTGTTTGTCTAGTAAGATATCTCACCAAATAACATTTGATCACGGTCAAATATCCGTCAAGATTAGCGAGATCTTGACGGATATTCTTGTGATCAAATGTTATTTGGTGAGATATCATATGTTTTGGAACATTGACAGGATGATAGAATTCGCTTAGCACTTTTAAATAATATATAGGAATTTCTCCCCAACAGCATTTTTTTCCAGGAACAAAGGATAACAAAATATATAACCGTGCAATTAATTAAACATTCTGGTATATTGAATATACCATCATCACCGCGTCCGAATTGTACCTCGTAAATGTGAATGTATACATAAACAGAACGCAGAAAAACACCGATAGGCGATCGAGAAAATCCACCAATACATATACACATCCTCTACACGAAGCACTATGATAGCTGGGTCCTGATCAAAGTAACAATACAACAACAACTGGATAAACAAAACGCAAAGTTCAACCAACACATCATACAACCACACATTATATCAGACCTTTAGGTAACCGGTACAACACATGAGAAGTACATGAAAAAGTCACAAAACGTCAGCTTCAAACGAACAGTCCCCAATTAGTTACCTCATTAACACCGTGCGAACAACGAGAAGCAACACTACTTACACCGTTATCAGACATAATTGCAGACGATACTGCATGTACCTACACCAGAAACCTGACCATGAAACGATCGCGGCGATTCAAAACCAAAAACACACACCGGGGCCTTGCATTTTTATAAAGAAGGGATGCCCAAATTGAAACAGTTTACAATAAAAAGTATACGGATGCGATGTCACCTACCCCGCAGGTTGGCATGGGAAAAGACAAACCAACTCCTCTGTACATAATAAATTCACACCCCAACAGCTGTACTTAGAAAGCAATCAGATCCTTCACAAACGTATTAAACTTAATTAGACGAAAAACAAGGACAGGTGCGCTGCAAATACGACACTTCAACGTCGAAGTATCCAACGAAAGGTTCGATGCAACACACGCTTCAGCATGAAGATTCCAACTACAACGGCGAACTATTAATGAATATTGCTAACAGGGAAACACTTCAAATAGAATACAATAAAATAATTTGTGGACTGCCAAGATCAAATATCATAGAACAGTTAATAAAAAGGGGAAAAAAACCAAACACAAAAACAATGACAAGGTACGAATGTAACAACAGTTGAGACTAAGTTTGTCAAACAATGCAACTGTGCCGCGCTGAATAGAAACTCTACCAAACCAAAATACCAAGACTGTATAACAAAAAACTAGCAAATGTAGTAATCACCTCAACGAATGAAAACATCGAAGTACCCTGGAACATTGTAACGGTTGTAACTCTGACTCTTCAGACGATTTACTCAAGGGACCACCGATTAGCCCTTTTTAACCTACAGAAGGCCAAATTTCTACAAAGCAAGCAACCAAATAACTCCAATATGCATAATCAAGTAAAAGAAAGCCAGACAACACTCCAAAAGGTTAAATATCAGAACAAGAGACATGCAGACAACGTGATAAATATGCTTCACCGAACTAGGGAAAAAAAATCACCCCGCAAAACACATGCAAACGCTCAACACATTCCCCAGGAAAAAAAAGAAAAAACCGAAAAAAAGCAGGGTACCGATATCCAAATGAGAGAAAAAAAAAGGTCCGAGGGCCTTCGGCCCGCTTCGACCGACGACGAAAGAAACAAAGGAAATCATCATCACTCCCGATGGTATTATCATTTGCGGACGACCTTATCCTCATTACAGATGAGCTGGAAGAACTAAAACGAATCCAATACCACATTATTGCGGCTCAGAAGAAATGAACGAGTTGAGTCATGATTTGATTGACCAAGCTAGGAAAAAAGGAAACCAGGAAATTGCGGTATGTCCGCAAAGAAAATGCATCAAATTTAAATCGGTAAAACCGTAACAAAACGCGTCAGGAACTACAGGATGTGTTACCTAGCACACGGAGAACCACATCACGCATGCATGCAGCAATGCAGTACAAGGCCAAATCTAAGAAGGTCGAGCGACCTACTTACAAATATAACGACAACCTAAAACAAGACATTAAATACGAGTACTTCGACATGGGAATCAAGTTTTGGACGGACACAGCTGGAGATATTATCGTACCTTGTATGATATATGACTTAAAAGTATCAGCACTCACAAAGGCGAACCGATCAAGACCGAGAAGATACGAACGAGTTATCATGAGAGACTCGATCAACAAACCGAGACAGAGAAAATGCATCAATTCTTAGACGGGAAAACCATAACAAAACGCATCAAAAACCACAGGATGTGCTACCTGGCACACATTTTCAGACGCTCTGAACCACACCTGTTTCATGCAGCAATGCAGTACAGGCCCAAATCTAAGAAGGTCGGACGACCTATTTACTAATGGAATGACAACCTAAAACAGGACATGAAATACTTCGACAAGGATATCCAGTTTTGGAGGGACATGGCTGGAGACAGAAATAAGATCAAGAAAGCGGCTAGTGATATCTACAAAAAACCAGAAACTGATATCAGCGAGAACTCAGAAAACAACAACACGGAACATAGCGAAGCCTCGACATAGAAAAGAGCCAAGCAAACGGTTAACTCCACCAAAAGATGCATCAGTGAAGCTCGACCTGGATCAACATGCCGGCGACGACGTGAAAAGATGCCCTCCTATAGACAAATAACACCCTTCTCTCCACTAGTCCAATGCTTACTTAAGGCTGCATAGTCGGTAGGCTCGTAATCCTTTCCTATCCAATGGGCACGTCTTCCCTACCATTACAGCGCCCCCCGGTCTACTTCTTGATATGCAATGGCCTATGTAGCACCATGAATCATGACGCTTCAGGGGCTAGTGCAAATCTCGGGGTTCATTCGATTAATCGAGTCTGGTCAAACCACGCTGGGATCAGTGCAATTCATTTCATTTCATTTCATTCCCGTCCAGCTGTTTTTTTTAAGAAGGGCATCAATAAACTGCTACTGCGTTGGCAAAGATGCATTGATTGCATGGGTGATTATTTCGATTAATACAAATAAAAAATACATGAAAAAAATTCGTTTAATTTTTTTCATACAAAACGGCAATTTCATAGGCAAAGACCTATTATTTACGTCCGGCACCTCTGACAGAACACGTTTAGTTACCGATAAGATACTCTATCTTATCAAAAAAATCTCAACATTGTAAAGCATACATTGAATAAAACTGCAATTTTATCAGCGATCCCCTACTTTCGAAGTACGCCTATACTATGTTCTGATATCACCATGCTATTATCTTCGTTACAGAGGGTGAGCAGAACGACCTAGCAACAATGGATCTTCACAAAGTCAGTAGCAATTGATAACTGGTGACGATTTTATGTGGCTTTTGTGAGGTAAGTAGTTAAAGTAGTTATTAACACTGACTTATTATTAATTATGAATCATGCGTGTATTAAAAATTACCTTCACGAACGGTGATTCCTATGGCTCATTAGTATTTTCGCACGATTTTACTCACCTGTATCGGGCGAATTGCCCACAACTTGAGTGTCTTGTTAGTCAAGCGGTTAGTGACACTGACTGCTAAGACGGAGGTCGTGGGTTCGATTCCCGCCCAGGACAAATGTTTGTGTGAATAGCACAATTATTTGTTCTTTGTCTGGGTGTAATTTATCTATAATATGTATATGTATTTAGAAATATATAAGTTTGTTTATCAATCATCTAGTTGGGCTCTGCCTAGTTTGGGATCAGATAATGGTGTGTTGATTTAAAGAGAAAAAATAAAACACTACCTTACATGCCTGTTTGTGTGACTCTTTCATCAAAGATCATTTCCGACGCTGATCTATATTACATGATCCTACTAAGATTATGTGCGAATTTTAATTTTTAGTGTGTATACTTCATCATCATCATCATTATCATTTCATCCGATAGATGTGCGAAAGCTGGCCTCACACTCTGATTCCGCTGGTCGTGAGAAGCGTTGTGCCGCGATGTGACGTTGATCTCTGAGGTCCAGCAGGACGTCCTCAGGCTGAATCATGATACTGAAGTATTTTCATGCTATCGACGCGCAATGGGTACCATGGATTCAGAACATGGTTCTGACGGACGAGAATTCCATCGCAAGGGGCGTTGGAATTCTTGCATGCTTTCTCCTGCGTTTAAATATGACGTCGATTATTTTTTTATTTCTTTTAATCTAGCTGTTCCATAAAGTATGGCTGCGTAGGTAATTTCTATATAACGGCAGATTTTTTTTGAGAACCGGCGATTTTTTTTTTACATTGATGACATCATAACTAAAATAGGGCTAGGGGTTAAACTCACGGTAAGTTTGCGCGCCAATTTCCCTGCCACTCTGTATAGTTCGTGACGATACGACGGAACAGACATTGTTTATTGTCCCGGTAATACAACAAATGCAGTAAGCAAGCTGAGACAACATGAGCACCTTAAAATATTACCAACAGCTAGGTAACAAAGTATTATTTGCAGTGAGCTCTAAAAAATGTTGCTATCGAGGGAAAAACCTGGATGAGGCTGGCGTAGGAGCGTGAGGATTAGCAATAGGTGAAGTCGGGCTGTGGATAATGATGAGCTCCAAATTAGGCAGTTAGCCTGCATCTTTGGAGTACGAATACTAAAGTGGAGACTAGTCCCAATGTGTTATGTGGCGAAAATAATGACTATCACATAGAATAAAATACTCAAGAAGAAGAGCAGTGACCCAGTTGTATTGGCCCCAACTTAAGTGTTGTAAATTGTTGAGTTCGAACCCAGTCAGTCATTTTACTTTGTGTAATTAATTTTCGTAGTCACTACTCTCAAAACGGCGGAGGAAAACATCTTGAGGAAACCTGCAGGTCCCAGCCCCAGGAAGGCAATTCTCGCGTTTTCACTCGTAAATCTCACATTCGTTGTTTTCGCTCGCGTTCTAAGTCGCTTATAAAATGGTGAGATTATCTGAAATCAGCTATTCTCAGTACAAGTCGATCGTAAATTACGAATTTAGAGACAAAAATGTTGCCATTATGCGTCACATCATGTAATCCATTTTACATAACGATGCTATTGATATAACGCAGTCGTTATTTTACTTTCGACCAACTTTAAAAATTATTTTCAAGTCAGAAAAATGTATTGAGCAGCGTATTTTATAAACATTTATCAATATCATCATTCTTAATTTCGTAACTCCATTTTTATTTTCAATATTAACATTAAAATAAGTTCTCCTTAGTATTTGCTGCAACGGAACGCATCACTGCTGCCATTTTGTCAATGTCAACCGATATTCGTCACGTCAAATTAAAGCCATCATTTGATTGTTTGTTTACATCGGTCAAATTTGATCTAATTAATAATTAAATAAAACAGAATGACTGCCAATGATATTCTAAGTAAACAGATTATAGGTAGTAAACGGTTTATTGTGGTCAATAACATCAAAGCTTCTCAAGATGAAGAAGAAGAGGAGGGGGTATAACTGACGTAATGCGTGCGGTTGTGCTCCAACCGGACTGTCCTGTCCTGCTGTTCCAATGACGCAGCTGTATACCTATGTGATCCATGAAATTACTATACAAAGGCCCAAACGAACGTTGGGAAATTCTTGCGAAAACAAACTTTGCCCTGCGAGTCGCGTTAGGAGTCTCATCAAACACGAGTGCCAGACGATCATTTTTCGACATTCATAAAGAATTTGCCCGAGAGGTGAAATGAACCGGCGATTTCTAAACTCGAGGATAGCCCGCGATCATGACTCCGACTATTCGTAATAACTAGTGATTTTTATAATGTACTGTTTACGTAAAGTAATGTTGTTAGTATTATACATTTTTCACGTATACTAGCTGTGTTTTTAATTTATAATACCTAGTTTATTTATTTATAAATACCAAATTTAAAAGCTAACTTTCTTTAAATAATAACATGTGCAAGGTACAAAAGTAATATATATCTTATCTTAAATGTATAAATTACGAGTCACGTTTTTTGTCCGGGATGGAGTCCTAAACTACTTAACCGATTTTAATAAAATTTGTAGACCACGTGCAGTTTGATCCAACTTAAAAGATAGGATAGTTTTGATCTCAATTACTGATCTCAATATTTGCAAATTAAATATTTTTTATAGGACAATGTGTGTGTTCATTGGTTAGTTCTATGAATTCCTAATAAATGGCGTGGGTTTCAATTTCTAGATAATCATCTTTACATTCTTAGATTTTTAAACTGCGCAAAGGATTTAACACGGTTTTCACCAATAGATAGGTTGAATCCAGAGGTTTGTAAGTATAGAAGCCGCTGGAAAAAGCTAGTTACTTATAATACATGCTTGATTGCGTTAATAAATTTTTATTTAATTACAAATATTCAAATAAATTCTCCTTTGTATTTGTTACAACAGAATGCATGGCCGCCTATAGAAAGATGCTGATTTGTAAATGTCACGAGTTTTATCACGTCAAATTAAAGTCATATTTTATTGTTTACAATGGTTACCTACCTATACATATAATGTAATTTAAACAGAATGTTTGCCAATGAGTAAACTGATAACTACTAAATAACATTAAAGCCAAACACGATGGAGAAGACGAAGTGTGATTGTCGTAAAGACCGGAACGAATCACTGGCTCTCAGTATAGCTTTTGCGTCCAACCGTTCCAACGACACAGTTGTATCTATATACATATGTGTTTCAGCTACATTACTCTACGAAGTCTGAAAATATTGTTAATATTTGTGTTAACAAATTTCTTGCCTGAAGGACAAGCGGTAGGAGTCTTGTCGAACACGAAATTCAATTTGTTTGTGGTGAAACTGCTGGACGACCGTGTGTCCACATTCACGTAGACTTTGGGCAAGGGGTGTACAGATTCAGCGATTCTTAAGCGGGCTACTGAACAGCATACCACACATGATGCCGACTAATCATGTAAACTAGTGATTCTTATAATGTATTGTTTATGCACAGTATTGTTCCTATTTATAAGTTTAATATTGAAAAAATACAATAAAGAAATAATTATTGTTTGCAATGTCTTTAATATTCTCCACAGTATTGGTCCTATTGTAAGATAATAATAATAGGTGACAAAAGAGCCTTTACAAAAATACACCACAGACTAGTTTACATAAATTCAGAATAAACCACAAAAACAGAATTATTATCACACCACACTTGGGTTTAGTCATGCTTCACTGTAACATGTAAACTCAACACAAGCCGAGAACAATTCTGGGCTAAGGACGATGGACTTTTGCAGCGCAGGAACCTCAATGATGAAGTACTTAAAGTGTGTAGTAGTGCTCTACTTCATCTGCGACAGCTACAGCAACGTCCTTCCATTAGTACTCATTTGGCTTTGGCTTCTTGTCTATCTATGTGTGGGTGAAATCGGGAAATATGCAGAAGGATGGTGAGCACTGCAGCGCAAAAATCGTCGCTTGGAGTGGTACCGCGTATGTAATGATTGCCACGCGATAGACCTTTCTACGAGGCCTGAAGATTTCTTCGTATGTGTTTTCCTTGTCGTGGCGATCGCAGCGTCTTCTGTGATGTTTATGAACACGTAACACATTTTGTTAAAAATATTTATAAATTTCTTTCGCAATTGACACAATCATGACATACTGACTGTTTGACGTTAGAACGCCCCTCGAAATGACGTCATGGCCGTTTCGACTGGTCTCCACCACTCTTTGCATGTCGCATGTAAACGAGGGCATATCGCGTGGCTTTCCTCCGAGATAAGCTCGAATCGACGTGGCGAGAATAGCTCGACTCGATTTTAACGAGTGAAAAGTACGAATCGAGCGACAATAACGAATCCGAATTGCGCGAGAATTGGCTTCCAGATATGTGACATTTACCAACCCGCACGGTGGTGTATTTCGGTCCTCTCCCTCTCATTCAGAGGAGGCCTGTGTCCGTACAGTGGGAACATTATAGGGTTATTATGACTCAAGAAGATGTCGTTTACGGTTTAAGTATCGTTTAATTCTCGTTCCCCACATACTCCCACGAATATGCGTCTCCATTCATATTCCACATTCACACAACACATTGCAAAATGGAGGTGTGTTATCAAACGCTTTTAATTGAGCAGAAATTATTATGAGACGTGTTACTCGAATCTTAAGATCTATCCTGAGATACGTCTGAAGATATGAACTTCAGTAACATGTTCAAATAATTTATGTAGATAGGGGTGATGTCATCCTCAAGATAAAGTGTAGAGATAGTTTTATTTCTAGCATCAAAACTTTGACTTATGTGGGAGTTTCGGATAAAACTGAGTTGGTTTCCAGACCTTGAGTCTCGCGTCTTAAGATTATTCTAGCGATTTTATGTCCATTATTTTAAATTGAGACTTGTAGTAGGTATTGGTAATCTATTTTGATATGAATAAATATTGGATCTGTGGACTAGTTCATGCTGGGTATAGTATTTATATCTCATGAAGCGACGCGCGCTTCATTAAAACATAATTTTAGCAAGACCTCATACACCTCAATAATAGTATTAAGTTTTAAGCGTTTATTCTGTTCCTCTTTTACATCTACTCTTATGATCCATATCTACCTTCTTTCGGATGATTAATCATTCATGTGCTTTGACCCAAATCAAGCCATAAACGTGGGAAGGACGCTTATGGCCCTGCTGACCATGGGTTTCATCATCGTTTTATCAATGGAATTCATTAAGATCCATTAGTTTAAACTTTCATTTCCACCATCCGCTCCTGGCATGAGAGTGGGTCATGCGCACCAAATAGGAATCAACCATTAATCACCACGTTGGCCAAATGCGTGTAACTTGAAACCATTCAATCCAGATTTCCTGTTAACGTTTTCAATTAATTCTGCTTGGCTCGTGGCTAAAAACAGCGCGTCGATTGTAGGTTAAGCTACCCTTGCCGAGGTCAATACGTGGATGGGTGACCATTATCGAAACCTATCCGTTCCTTGCAAAGCATGTAAAAAATTTCGTCCCGCCTATCATTTATAAATCTTTGTGTCGTTCCGGGTAGTCAGAATCCCGAAAATATGACAACCAGTCTTATCAAAGGGTATCGTGCTACCCAGTAACTGGGTTATGGGGGTTGGAGAGGCACTCGCTTCAAGTAAAAGACTTGGCTGCATTCGGTTAGACTGGAAGCTGCCCCCAACATAGTAGGTAAAAGATAGGCAGATTACAATGAAGGAGGTTTGTATTGGTAACTCTCTTACCCGAGTCGCATCCCTTGTGGTGTCGGACGTAAAGAATATCACCATCACATTTCTTCCCGTGGGTATCGTAAGAGGCGACTAAGGGGCTTACTTAAAAGCACAGCGAACCATAAATAAATCAGACAAACACTAAAAGTACTAAAACTGTTGAAATAAAACACATAAGCGGGTACCATTTTAAACTACAGTAAAACCAAGCCAATGAATTAAGTACATAGTTAATACTTAAAAGTGGTTTATTCAAGTAACATTTAGACTTAGAGTAACAATGGGTATCCCTTCCAATTCCTTTCGGAGGAATGTGCGAGATCAAAGCACAGTTAAATAAAATGCTGTTGCTTTGTTGCTAACTAACGAGGCATTTACGGTCTTATTACAAAAAACTAAATAAGCCTTGGTTTAAACCTAAACTATCAAGTCCAAGCTCATCTGTAAAACCATGGTCTAAACTTGTTCGTATTACAAAACATTTTTAGATCGTGGTCTTCTTATTACCGTCATTTAAACCATTATCTTAATATCAACCACAGATTAACACAAATATCACTCGTTCGTCATGATATCATTCTATTGCAACGTTCCGTATCCCAAGAAAAGAAAACGTTTTGATAGTATTATCAATGATTTAATTATGTAAGGAACATTCAAAATATTGAGACTTTGTTATTTTGCATGGACATTAATATTACTTATCGATTGCAGTTTTGTTTAGGTTTAATCACATTACTAATGTATTAGGTAGTAGTACATCTAAGTTCGTGTAACGAAACGTAACATTTTCGCGCGTTTTAAGAAAACAAAATTTATACAAAAGTATCGCAAGTCGAAGAAACGCTTGGTTTACTAAGCGTTTCTTCGACTTGCGATATTTTTGTATAAATTTTGTTTTCTACTTTTGCCTGAAATCTTCACGGATAACCCAATGAAGGGATTGACTCGAACCCGATTTCTGTTGAATCGGCGTGACCTTTCTAATGACTGAATAGCTTCAATATCCTGATTATCAATTAAATCTACCATGTTAATGTCCATTTTTGGATAAAAACAACACAACACAACGAAATAAATGATAATCTAAAAGTGGAAACTTAACAGATGCGACTTAGACCCATCGATAAACCAGGGGTCGCCCAGGTTTAACGTTAAACAAGGGTTTAGTCTATGGTTTATAGCAAAACCTTTTTTTGTAATAAAACTTAAACTTAAACCATTGTTTAATGAGGTTTAAACCTGGGTTTTTAGTTAAACTGCTTTTTATAATGAGACCGTTAGAATTCAATTTATGTCAAATAAACTAACACGTGGTGGGACAATAAATAGATCTTTGTCGACGGATTGGGTTGGGATGTAGTGGTGGGAGAAGCGAGAGCGGTAAATGTTATCTACAGTTCTTTATATAGGATAGTTACTTCAAAAAATTTCGTGTTTATACCGCTTAGATCTTTTAAACTATGCAACGGATTTTAATGCGGTTTTCATCAATTGGCAGATTGATTCAAGAGGAATGTTTATACACATAATGCAAAAGCTAGTATATTAAAAAGAGGAAAGAATTGATTGTTTCTAAATTGTTTGTAATGGATAAACTCAAAAACGACTAAACCGATTTAAAAAAATCTTTCTCCTATGGAAAGCTACATTAATTCCGGAGTAATATGAGTTACACATTGCACGCGGACGAAGTCGCGGGTGAAGTGCTAGTGATTAATAATTCAAAATCTGAAAAACATTCTGCCTGTGGTACTTCTTAAAAAATACCACGACTTCCAAAAGAAATAATTTTAATCTCGGTAGTGAGAAATTGTCCCATTTATACGGTCTATCTATCTACAAAGTTACAATTATAGAAGATAATTTATAAATCAAGTCTCAACAATCTTAGAAAGGTTTGAAAATATCCAATCAGTTGTTTCAAAGCAAAAGTGTCGGTACTTCATTGTAATTGTCAAAAACACAGATTTCTCATAAATCCGGGGCTCACTTATCCAAGTTTCTTTGTATTTATTTATTTAATATTGTTATTGTTATTCGAATGTGTATATTATTAAGTGGCTAACCGCTGACAGCAAGTCGTCAGCACAGCCTCTGACCAACATACGGTACGTTGCCATCTCAAAAGTAGAGTTGTAATCTATACTATACTAATATTATAAAGCTGAAGAGTTTGTTTGTTTGTTTGTATGTATGAATGTTTGATTGCACGCACTAATCTCAGGAACTACTGGTCAGAATTGAAAAATTCTTTTTGCGTTGGGTAGCCTATTTATCGAGGAAGGCTAAAGGGCATATAACATCACGCTACAACTAAGAGGAGCGGAGCAGTAATGAAAAATGTTGCATAAACGGGGAAAATCACACGGGTAGGTGATTCGACGCGACGGGAAGGGGCGAGGAAACAAGAAATTTAACGCGGAAGAAGTCGCGGGCAGAAGCTAGTCTATAATAAAATAGTAATGAAGAATTCTCATCCATTTATCTGTTTTTCTGGATGTATGAATCCGGATTGGCGCAAAAACAGGTGAATGGATTTGGATGAAAATAAACACACATATAGTTTAGTTACATCACTTTTAATTCCGATAGTACGTTTTATGGGATATTTTCCGATCTAGTTAGTATCATAAGCTTGTTCATTGGTAACCTAATGGTATATTGTATTATATGTCTATAAAGTGTACAAAAAACAAAGCAGGTAAAACAAAGTACTCATTTTTTGACAGATCAAAAGAATCAAGGTCGCAGCCATATTTAGTGAACATAATCTGCTATGTCTAGACAAGTCTGTAGACAAAACTAGACAAACATATTACGTCCTTCTTATGATTATGTTATGGGCAGACCCCGGCACGTTTATGTCATTATGTGTGGAGTTAAGTGGGCTAAGACACAGGTGGCTTAATTATGGCAGAGATGGAAAGGATGGCGATGTTTGACGTGACGTGTACTTGTAGTGTTTAAAAATCTATTGAAACGTTATTTTGGACTGTCTTGGCCTAGCAATACACCTACTGTACCACAAGCCTCTTGTAACAAATATATTTCTGTATACCTATGTCGCTGATGGATTGCCGAATCCGCTGTTAAATTTATTAAAGCAGCGGGTTAACGATTAGCGGTTACGTATAACAGCGTAGGTATAATACAACGTCAGGTTGTAGAAATTCGTAAAGTTTTCGGCAATTTTTTTTTCGAGTTTTTTACATCTGTAACAGCGTTCAACACAAAAATAAATAAAAAGTGTAATTTAAGTGGAAATTGCCTTAAAACAGTAATTTTAGGGTCAATTTAAAATAAAAGATATCAGGGTTTTACGAAAGTCTAAACGTACTAAGTAGCCAAGTAGCTGACTGCGCTCGCCAGCTGCTGTCGGGACAGCGCTGGCTCCGCTCGCTCGGCTCGCGCGCTCTAATCTCAGCCTCAACCAACCGCTTACTATGACTGCAGATAAACCATTAAACGATACGTCCAAAGATGACGCAATACCAACAACTGAACATGTTCAGCTGGATATCCATTACGCTACATATAACATAACGAACTTGTTTCATTAAAAAGCTAGCGGTTATTTAAAACAGTTAATTAAGCAGTCCATCTGCGGCATATATCTCCATATGTTTGAGTTTAATATTATATCAATTATACGCTATACGCTCCGCTTATCACCAAGCCCTAACATTAGAAGTTAGCGCGCGGTCAACAGCTGCCTTCACGAGTGGATTAAAACAATTGATTAATTCAAGTGCAACTAACTGAATGAGTTTCTGGATGCTTTCCAGATGTCCACGGCTAGAACGAAAACACAATCGGTCGGTGCGGGCCCGCAACGCTGAAATAACAGCTGAAATTTCATGTTTGCAGAGCTTTACAACTGGATACGGGCCTTTATCATTCGTCGTGCGTAGAATTGTTGCTGTGTCGTTCGTCTGCTTCTGCTTTGCGTGTTGTGCAACAAGGCAACAACGTGGAAGTAATAGATTGTGTCGTTATGTTGGCCCTAAGCGTGTGGTGGTTGGTGATAGTCTGGATTTCGTATAAAAAGTTTATCTATCTTTATATATAATCTAGGGACAGCGAAAGGATAGCCCAGGCAATTCAATTTTTTTTAACTTTTTGCTATTTGCAGGTTAGTGTCTGACTGGTGTTTAACAAAATATGATTTGCGACCGTAAATAATATTTATTTACAGAATTGTTATCAGTAAGGCCATTTCCATCTAACTTTATAATTTTGAATGCTATGTATATCTTAGCTAAACATGTTTGTGCCATATTTTCTACTTAACACCATTATATACCATGTTTTACGCAAATAAATATTTGATTTGATTTGATTTTAATTTATAACTATTTACATGAAAAAGTCTGTATCGAGTTAGACTGTATGTCAACATACCTTAGCTCATTCTTCTTTATACAAATCTTAAATTTATTCATTCCCTTACTGACAGATTTAGCCTAAACTGTTGTGTCTAAAAGCATGCAATTTCGCACAAGAGTTATACCTAGCATATACCTAGAGGGAAAGTGAGCAAAAATAAAAATAAGAAATAGCGATCTTAGAATATTCATCCTTCGGGCTCATATATCTACGAAAGATAAAAATGTACCCTTTTACTGTTATAACTGACAGTGGCAACAGTAAAATCAAGAATTGGCATGTCGCATTGCGATGTGCGGCACCTCAGATTTAAGCTGTGTAGTTACTAGAGGACTAATGGCCCGCGACATAGCGTGTCTCCAGAGATATCCCGCGACATCACCTGCTCGAAAACAGACAGGGTCTGCGGTTCCTGCCACGGTAGCGCATTTGTATGAAAGAGTTACCTTGGCCTGGCATAGGCAACTGAAGGAACACGGGTGGGTTTTAGTCAGTAAAAGTCAGACACGCCCTCCCGCTCCGCCCACAGCGAGAGACGTCGTTTGATGATTACCCGGACACAAAAAAAGGGTCTGCGGAACGGTTCCGCACCGAACTTCAGTGTGTTGTATGTTCGCCCTTAATGAATACCTATTCCTAACACCGATGTGTACTCTCCTTGTTCTATATTTCGCGATAATAGCTCGTTTGTTATAGTCAATAGATGTTCTATTAGAAATAGCAAATTTCCACTTAGCATGAGTCAAAACATTGATAAATTGTTATCAGTTGGTTCTTAAACTAGACTATCTTGGAGGATAATATTGTCCTTTGTGTCCGTAGTGAAGACGAAGTCTCGTGGTTAAATAATGAAAGCCACACGAGTCGATCGAATGTTAAGCTACGCTTGCGGCGTTTAGTTCATGGATGGGTAACCATCCATTACATATCGAGAGCCCTCCGTACCTCGAAAAGTACGTTAAGCCGTAGGTCCCAGTAGTCTTTCCTAGAACTTTGACTGTTGTTATAGGAATTCAGAAGCCCAAATCTGACAACCAGTCTTACCAAGGTGTAGTTTGTTACCCAGTAACTGAGTTGTGAAGTTCAGATATGCGTATATGGAGCATATAAAATATTTGTACTTATATAGCAGTAGTTGTGATTCGCGGATTCTGGCGCAAGCGCCAGAGCCCGCGCTTGCACCAGAGCCCGCGAATCTGTAGCACCCATCGTAAAAAAAAAAAAAAAAAAAAAAAAAAAAAAAAAAAAAAAAAGGTTTTGGTGTGCTCTGATCTCAAATCTGCGGTCCATTTTAGCGTAGGATGCGTGGTTCTGGAGTTAAGCAAATCAATTAACTGTTATCTCATTGATTTCCGGTGGTCCTGCACCCTCATTAGCATTCCATTGTTCGCCTAATCCTTTTATCTATTATACTTCGAACACCTCATTACGTTGCGCCAGAACCCACGAATCTGTTGCCCTACGGTTGATTTGGCGTTCTTATCTATTACTCATTGTATGTCTGCTTTTCTATGTCATCAATAAAACACATTCATTTTTATTTCAATATTTTATTACTTTTTTCTACAAAATATGAGCGGAAGATCTCATCCACAAAAATATCATTGTGCAGTGTGTTCCCTGTAAATATGTTCGTAAAACTATGCATTGAACATCCCTGAAACTTAAATAGCAAATACATTAAGCAATATTCACCACAAACTGAAGTCCAATCATTCTGAATCCTATCAACATTCCAGTCCCATCTCTTACAATTCCTTTTCAAAAACTGGAGATGATATCGCTCAGGTGTTCGTCCATATGAATCAAAATATTGACCGATACCATTCGTATCGATATGTACAGCTACCCAGTGTGAACCTGGTTTATCATCCGCATCCAAATTGCATATTATATACGTTGGTACATGTGTATACATAGGTAGTCTATTAGCAGCATAAACATTATTTTCTAGACTGGGATGAATCTTTTTCATATGTTTTTGTAATTCTAGTGTATCCATGATATTACTGTTATTAGCAGATTATTACAGTACCAATCTATTCAATGGTTGTCATAGGAATGTTCAATTATAGTGATTTGTAAATATTAAATCGCATTCTTTGTGGGAGTCACAAAGCTTAGGATTATCATTTTGCTGCAGCTAATTTAAAGTTTGTTATATGGGTCTGATTATATTAAATAAAACACTTTGAGTACATAGACATTTTTAATTAACTGATCAACACAATAATTATTAAATAAATAAATTAAATACAGACATATTATTATCAAAATACCATTTTCTAATACACACAGCATTATTCAATGCACAATTCAATTTATGGTTCACACAATTAAAATCAGTTTTATTTTTACAGAACTTTTTTTTTAATGTCGCAAAATTAGGACATCCCTTCTCACCTATGTCAATCACTTCACAGTTTGCACATAACTCTTTAATCCACGTAATCTTTTCCAAACCCTTTGTCATAATTTTTTTATTTTCTAAATATGGTAAAATAACACGTTTAAACTCTTTGTAGTCTATGTAGCCTTCACTCCAGTAAATTCCTCGATTTCTTTCTAACCATCTCACCTGCTTTTTTTCTTCTAGTGTTAGGTAATGGAATGAATATGGTGGTTTCACCAAGAACGTCTGTGTATGATCATGACTCGCAATGGCCAATTCTTTGATAATAAAATGATTTAAAGAATCTTTAAATCCTTGGAGTTCCACTATAAGGGTGTCCGTCTTCATGATATCTTCTTAACAATGTTACTTAATGGTTTGTATTCAACAATGCAATCGTTCAGAATGAGACAATATGCTGAAGTTTGATCTGGTATCTCCGAATCACTTTCAATTTCTACTCTCACGTCCACAACTGGCCCTGTCTTTAGATTATCCACTTGTCTAGAGCAATCAATGACAAACAGCGGTGCTAAATCTCTAAACTGTTTTTCGCTTAATATGGGTTCCGGTCGACGTCCGTAATACGACTGTTGAAATCTGGTGTATTGCTCGTTGTAAATATTAAATCGCATTCTTTGTGGGAGTCACAAAGCAGGTTGATGCCTGTTGCGAAGGAACGTGAGATAAGTTTGTTGACTCATAGAGTTACAATCAGTTTCGTTGTACTTAGTAATTTGCTTTAGATAAGAATAAGGAACGTGAGATAAGTTTGTTGACTCATAGAGTTACAATCAGTTTCGTTGTACTTAGTAATTTGCTTTAGATAAGAATGGTGCTATATAAGATCGAACAGTTGCAGTCATGCAGTCAGTCTATGGTCGTTTGACCACAGTGGATTATATACGTCTACCAATACTACGTTTGTGTTACTTCAACGCATCAATGGCCATGGAGGTAAGTGTTTATTCTATTGACAAACTTACTTGTATTTCTGTTGTTGTTTCCTAACGTGTGTGATTAAGTGTAAACAAATTGATATTAACGTGATAACTCTGTTGTTGCAGAGATCATTCAGCTTCGCAGACGATAATGAAAATACCTATAAACAGTATTACTACTCGCCACTCTCTCCTCAACACGAAGAAGAGAGTGATGACATCGTCGTTAATAACACAGACGATGGTGGAAAAAGGAAATCGCAACCGATTGATCAATTTTTTGAAGTGGTACCAAAAATAAAAAGGAAGAAGCTGCTATCCTCGACTGTGACACGAGCTGCTAGAGATGGCGTATCATACATCTCTACAAATTCTGACGACGGAGACCAAGCGACGCATCTCATAAAAATTGAAATGTATGATATGAAGAAACTATCCAAGATTCCAACTAGTGATCACTGGAAGCACGCTACCACGAGGATTAAATATTACATAAAGAATAATAAGGATAGCATCTACGACAACACAAACGGCCTCGTATACAATATTACAAAGACAATAGCAGAAAGTGAAAAAGTTAAAAAATACTTTTTTAACAATGACACTCATTAGTGGATTAGTGAATGTGATTCTGTTTACTTAAAGTACTTCTGTGTACTCATTAGATTTTACATGACTTTCCTAATCCTTTGTTAGACTATGAATATTGGACATTATTTGAAATTGGGTATCAGTTGCTCTACCAACACTTAACTGTTACTTACTGTGCTACATACTTTCTTCTTTATTATAAAGATGGAAAACTTCAGTGAAATGTGCACCAGTGCTTTCTTTTCCGCGCCCATTGAAGAGAATATAGAACAATCCAACAGCGAATTCAATCAGGAGCTGTCTAAAGTTTGTGATGAAATAGAGAAGCATGAACTGTTCGATTCATCGTATGATGATGAGTTGTATAATCAATGTTTGATGGTTGAAACAAAGTTGATGTAAGTATTAGAAGTACAAACTCAATAAGAAATATTATTGTAGTAATGTTTTATTTTAAGATTTGTCTAATAATTTTCTTTTTGTTACAGTCAACAACAAGTTGGAAGAGGTATCAAACGAGGTATCACTACTGATGAAAATAAGGTTACCAAGAAAGCAAAATTTGATGAAGGAGCTTCTACATCATCAATTGAAACCAATGATGTGGACAACAATAAGGTGGAATGTGATACATGTCATGTTTATATTAATAAAAGGTATCTAAACAACCATTTAAAAAGCAATTCACATAAAAATAATCTTTTAAAATCACATAATTCATTAACAAATGTTACAGTTGTTGAAACCGCTTTTGGCAATCGAATTTTAACATATAGAATTAATAGTAAAACACTTCAATCGGGACAATATTTTGAAACACCGGAATCGTTTTTAAATTCGCTAAAAATTGATATCTTATTTTTGATAAATGAATGTATTCAACAACATACAATTTTTAAAATAAACTTCATATTGCATGCTGATTTCATACAACAAACTAAAGATATTAAAAATACGTTTGATTTTCAAACGTTTAATTACATAATTTGTCAGGGAGATGACTTAAATTTTTTTTATTCATCATTAATAGACACTGTAGTCGGTAAAATTTGTCAATTTGAAAAAAAAGATAGTGGTTGGAGTCTTAATCAAATTAAATACATAGATATGAATGTTAACAAATTCAACCCCCTACGTGGTAGTTCATATATCGACCTTCCTCAAGATATTAAATCAAAAAAAGCTGTAATCAATGTTAAAAATAATGATAATATGTGTTTCAAATGGGCATTACTCTCTGGTTTATATCCTGTATGTAAAAGTGTAGATCGGGTAGCATCTTACGCAATTCATGGAAATAAACTAAAATTTACTGGTATTTCTTTTCCGGTTATAATTGCAGATATATCAAAAGTAGAGAAATTAAACAATATTAGTATTAATGTTTTTGGCTTAGAGTATAATAAAGAAAAAAAGTGTAATTCTGTTGTAGGTCCTTTATATTTAACAAAATGTCGTACACCTAATCATATTAACCTACTATATATATCGAATGGTACTAACAATCATTACTGTTATATTAAAAACTTATCGCGATTAGTTAGTTCACAAATATCAAGACATCATTGTGCAGTTTATATATGTGATTCATGTTTACTTCATTTCCCATCGGAGGAAAGACTTAATAACCATCAACAATATGATTGCGCTCACATTTGTACGGAATTACCAAACGGTGAGGATTCCAAAAAGGATTGGTTTGGTAAAGCAACCTCAAATAATAAATTAAAATTTGATAAATTCGTGAAAAAGTTGAAAATGCCCTTTGTGGTTTATGCAGACTTTGAGGCATTTTTGAACCCAATAGAATCATGTAGTAACGATCCATCCAAGCCTAGTACAATTAATATTCAAAAACATGAAGTGTATAGTTTTGGATATTACATTAAATGTTCATATGATAACAGATTATCAAAATATGAGACGTATAGTGGGTCAAACTGTGCACAAGTGTTTATGAATCGCCTTTGTGAAGATGTGAAAACAATATTTAAAAAAAATAGTTTCCAAAAATGTCTCGTTCCATTATCAGATGAAGATAAAATTAAAATTTCAAATTCAAACATATGTCATATTTGTGAAACTGAGTTAAATGAAGATCTTTTTTACGATTTTGATTGGCACACTGGCAGTTTTAGGGGTGTTGCACATCAAGTGTGTAGTTCTAAGTACAGAACCCCTCGTCATATTCCAATATTTTTACATAACCTCAGTCATTACGATGCTCATTTCATTATCCATGCATTAAACCTCGATGATGACAAAGTTGAAGTTATTCCACAAAATAAAGAACGATACATATCATTTTCAAAACAGTTAACAATAAATAATCAACCAGTAAGTTTAAGATTCATAGATTCATTGAAATTTTTATCGTGTAGTTTAGATCAACTAGCTAAAAATCTTAATGATGATCAGTTTACAGAACTAAAAAGGAACTATCCTAATAATGAAGATTTTTCACGTTTAAGACGGAAAGGTATTTATCCTTATGAATTTATGTGTAATAGTGATTGCTTGAAACATCCATCACTTCCTGATCAACACCAATTTTATAGTTCACTCACAGATTCAAATATTTCAAATGATGATTATAATCACGCAAAAGATATTTGGCAACATTTTAAGTGTAGTAGTATGTCTGATTATTCCAATTTATATTTAAAAACTGATGTTTTACTTTTGACTGATGTATTCGAAAACTTTAGAAAGCTTTGTATTAAAACTTATGGATTAGATCCTGCTCATTACTATACTGCCCCAGGTTTAAGTTGGGATGCAATGTTAAAATTTACCAAAATAGAATTAGAATTGTTAACGGACTATGACAAAATTGCTTTTTTTAAAGCTGGTATTAGAGGGGGTGTATCTCAGTGTAGCAATCGTTTTGCTAGAGCAAATAATAAATTCATGGAAGATTATGATAGTGAAAAACCTAATTCATATCTAACATATTTTGATGCGAATAATTTATATGGTTGGGCAATGTCTCAATCTCTTCCTGTTGGTGGTTTCGAATGGATAGATTCTAATACAGATTATAATGTGTCGGATAACTCTGATTTCGGTTATGTTTTAGAAGTTGATTTGGAATATCCTGATGAACTTCATAATTTGCATTCTGACTTTCCGTTATGTCCTGAAAACATATGTGTGGGTAATACTAAAGAAACTAAATTAGTTCCTAATTTAAATAATAAAAATAAATACATCATTCACTACAGGAATTTAAAACAATGCATTGAAATGGGGATTAAATTAATTAAAGTACATAGAATTTTAAAATTTAAACAGAGTTCTTGGTTAAAGAAATACATAGACTTAAATACTAGTTTGAGAACGTTAGCTACATCAAACTTTGAAAAAGACTTTTTTAAATTAATGAACAATTCTGTCTTCGGTAAGACTATGGAAAATATTGAAAAAAGAGTAAACGTTAAACTACTAACTCACTGGGATAATCGTGGTAAAGTTTTAGGTGCTCAGGATTGGATTGCAAAACCAGAATTCCATAGTTTATCAATATTTTCAGAACATTTAGTTGCAATACAATTACACAAAACAAAATTAATTTATGATAAGCCGATTTATTTAGGATTTTGTATTTTAGATATATCTAAGACCCTTATGTATGAATTTCATTATAACTACATGATTAAAAAGTTTCATAATAAAATTAAGTTATTGTACACCGATACCGATAGTTTGATATATCAAATTTTTACAGACAATTTTTATGAGGATATAAAACCAGATCTACTTCACTATTTCGATACATCAGATTACCCGGAAAATAATATTTACGGATATCCAAAAATAAATAAAAAAAAGTTAGGTTTTTTTAAAGATGAGAATAATGGTAAAGTATTGAAGGAATTTGTAGGGTTGCGATCAAAAATGTATGCCTTAGAAATAGAAGATAAATTTATAGCAAAGGCAAAAGGGGTTAACAAAAGTGTTACCAAAAAAATGAATATGGAAAATTACAAATCGTGTTTGTTTAATAAAAATGTATTATATTGTAGTATGCTTCGATTTAAGTCAATCAAACACACTATTTTTACACAAAAAATAAATAAAACATCTTTATCATATAATGATACCAAACGATGTATTATGAACAACAACATTGATACATTGGCTTGGGGACATTATAAATTACGCTAAGTGTAATACTTTTTACTTTTATTTCTGTGTGTATATACAAATTTTGTACTGATTGTAAAATTATGATATTACTGTAATGTTATATAATAGTTTATTACATATTTAAAATTTATTGTTTGATTGTAAATAATGTAAAATAATTGTAGTTTTTATTTGTGTGCTTAAATTTGACGTTGAGGTGATTGTGAAATTCTGATAAGTACTAATTGTGTTAGAAATAGTATACAGATCATTCTGTTTTTCACAAATTACATGTTTTATATAATTTTAGCAATATATATATATATTTAATTTTTACACCAAAATTTTCATTTTTATTTCATCCCTTTAAAACTCTAGACGTGTGAAATGTTTCACTTTATCCATCCGTTTACTGCTATTGTGGCAGGACCAAGTGGATGTGGGAAGTCAAATTTTGTAACAAATTTCATAAAATCAGTTAAAGAAATATGTAATTGTGATTTTAATCAGATCACATGGTGCTTTGATGAAATGCAGGCTTTAAATAATTTACCAAATGTTAACTATCATCAAGGAATTCCAAATCTTAATATGTTTGATGGTGAAAACCCACACCTTATTATTATTGATGATCTAATGAGAGAGTCTGATGGAAGAATTGTGGATATATTTACAAAAGGTAGTCATCACAGGAATCTTAGTGTATTTTATTTAACACAAAATTTATTTCATCAAGGTAAAGGTCAAAGAGACATTTCTTTAAACTCAAGTTATATAATTTATTTTAAAAACCCTCGAGATAAAACTCAAATAAGATATTTAGCACGACAAGTGTCACCAGATAACCCAAAATTCATTGAAGACGCCTACAGGGATGCAACTTTAGAAGCGCATGGATATTTAATGGTAGATTTAAAACAGAATACAAATGATTTTTGTCGTATCAAGACAAATGTATTCCCATTTAATGGTTACTGCACAGTCTACGTCCCCACGAAAGAGTTTAAATACACCAAGAATCAAACAATTCAAATCATTTCTAAATGATACATCGTCGACTCACAACGCATAAACATTTGCTAAACGCTTTGCAGTTTAAATACACCAAGAATCAAACAATTCAAATCATTTCTAAATGATGCATCGTCGACTCACAACGCATAAACATTTGCTAAACGCTTTGCATACGCTTAAACCAAAATATCAAAGAGCGTTACTTAAAACGTGTGATGAAGAAGAAATAAATTGTATTTGTGAATGTATTCATAACGTTTTACAAGGAAAGATACCTCTTAAAGATCAAGATAAACAAAAATTGAATAAACACAAAAATATACTCCGTAAACTGGTGCATAAGTGTAAACATAAACTAAGAAAAAATATTATTATACAAAAAGGAGGAGCTTTCTTACCAATAATATTAGGTGCAATATTGAGTGGATTAGTAAGTGGACTAGCCAGTTAACATGGAAAATGCTAAGAAAATGATACTTATTGAACCGGGATTGATTGAAAAATTAAAACAAGAAAATAAGGTTACTAGTAATTTGTCTCGATTAGATATTGAAATGCAAAATATTATGAATAGTAAGACGGAAGACCGAAAGAAGTGGATGTTATATTTACAAACACTACAAAGATACCTTCACTTTACCGAAGAGGATCGTCAACCACTCAGATTACCAATTTATTCTGATACATCTAATGAAGATTCAAATGGGTCTAAAATTGGTTTTAAAAATAAAGATAGAGATCTAAAAAGTTCAGTTGATGCTGAATCTTTGTTGGAGGAGAAAGGATCTATTAAAAGTATAGAAAGTGAGGCAAATCCACTGTATTCATCAACACAAATACTCAGTTTAATACCAAAAACTTATAATAAAAAAGGTGAGTCATTATTAAACTTAATTGGAACAAGTAAAAGTAAAATACGTTGGGATAATGAAGGCACAGTCATAATTGATAATGAAAAAATTCCAGGAAGTAATATTGTTGATTTAATAAATGATTCACTTAGACCCTTAAAAAAAAGTGATCCGATAGGGTGGGATAGATTTGCTAAAGCATTAAAAGATATTAAAGTACCACTTACTTATATTGGAAATCCAAAGAGATGTGAGTTTATTAACCAACTTCAAGTAAAAGATCTGAACAAAACCTCTGAGATTGAAGTTCAAGAGTTTTCTACACCGAGCAGTGGAGATAAAAGATCTATAACTAAAATACATAAAAAGATCGATTGGGAAAAATGGACCCCGTACTAGAAGAAATTAACAGGATTTATTATGATCCATCTAACCCCGCTGGTTTTGGTAGTATTGATAAATTATCAAAAGCTATGAAGGGTAAAATGGATAAAAAGCAAGCAAAGGAATGGTTACAATCACAAGAAACATATACATTACATAAACCCATTCGGAAAAAATTCCCGCGTAATAAGTACATTCTATCAAATATTAATGAGCTGTGGCAAGCTGATTTAAGTGATATGCGAACTTATTCTCAATATAATGATGGTTTCAACTACATACTTTGTGTTATTGATGTATTTAGTAAATATGCTTTTGCAAGACCAATGAAAAAGAAAAACTCAGAAACAACTAAAGAATGTTTTGAAAGTATATTTACTGAAAGTAATACAACACCTACTCACATACAATCTGATAAAGGTACAGAATTTGTTTCAAAAGATGTACAAAAATACTTTAAATCCAAAAAGATAAATTACTATACCACTAACAATCCTGATATTAAGGCTAGTATTGTTGAACGATTTCAAAGAACTCTAAAAATGAAAATGTGGCGTTATTTCACTCATAATAATACTTATAGATATATAGATGTTTTACAAGATTTAATATACTCTTATAATCACAGCATTCACTCGAGTATTAAGATGTGCCCATGTGATGTAAGTTCCAACAATATTATGACAGTTTGGACTAATCTTTATGATAGAGGGTCAAACAAACTTTCTCTAGAAAATCCAAAACCAAATTTCAACGTGGGTGATTATGTTCGAATAACTAAATATAAACATGTTTTCCAAAAAGGATATGAATCAAATTGGAGTGATGAAATATTTATTATATCTTCAATAATTGATAGATCTCCATGGGTTGTTTATACAATAACAGATTTACAAAATGAACCAATAGTTGGTACTTTTTATGAAAGAGAATTACAGAAGGTCACTTACAACCCCACCTCACAATATAAAATAGATAAAATAATTGGCACTCGTTATTCGGGTAACAGAAAAGAAGTATTAGTGAAGTGGAAAGGTTATCCAGATAAATTTAACAGTTGGATTTTAGCTTCTAGTTTAAAAGAAATATGAATAAAGAAAGTTTTTATTTAACTTTGCTCAGCAATAGTTCAATGGAATACTTTCCTGATAACAAGACCACAAATTTTTCAACAAAATTACCAAAAGCTATGAAATTAGAAGGTGAATGGGCGGTTGGAGTTGTCGAGTTTCAATATCCATGCACCATGTTTACTGTTCAAGATCATGAAAATGTTGTATACATCACAAAAACCATGTTAATGCCTAATGAAGATAAACCATCAACAGTGTACTACAAAAAACATATTCCCGCTACCAACTACGATAACGTTGAACATATTTTAAGAGCGTTAAATGGTATCAGAGAGAGCTTGAAATTTCGTTATGATGAAATAACAAAATTTGTGTCTGTTTCTGTTTTGGATAAAAATATAACATCCGTAACATTATCACCCAAATTAAGTTTACAACTAGGTTATGAACCAAATACAAATCTCCTAGACAGAAATTTTGGGAAGTGTCCTGCTAATTTACACTTAGGGTTACCATCTCAACTATTTCTATATTGCGACATTATCGATCCTCAGATTGTGGGTGATGTTATGACTCCACTATTAAGAGTCATTTCATTAGATCCTTCAAAATACATTTATGGTGCGAATAAAATGTACATTTTCTCTCCACCTCACTACTTACCTGTTATGCGAAGAGAGTTCGATACGCTGGAAATAGATATAAGATCGAGCACAGGACAAAAAATACCATTCCAGTTTGGAACCGTGTGTGTTAAACTACATTTCCGCAAATTATAATAATGTATTCTCCTCATGATCATCATAAATGTCCATATGAAAATTATTATTCACATCAAGCTGGATCAGGAGTTGGAGTAATTTATAAGGGTTCACCATACCAACGCGGTCATGGTATTGGGAGCTTCTTAGGAGGGTTATTTAGATCAGTTTTACCTTTACTTTCAAGTGGTGCTCGAGTGGTTGGTAAGGAGGCATTAAACGCTGGAGTAGGACTTTTATCGGATATGGTTCAAGCCCGTCCTATGGAAGCCTCAATAAAAGATCGTCTAAAGCAAGTTAGTACAAACTTAAAACGAAAGGCTGATGACAAAATTGATCGATTTAACATGACAGGATCTGGGTATATAAGTAAAAGAAAACGATTGGCCTCGTTCATTCCACCACTAACAGCTAAAGTGAAAGCTACGAAAAAACTTGGTCTAAAACCAAAAAACATCAAAGATATATTTTCAAATTAAGTATGTCTTTCCTTCATAATCATTCTTGTGAGTGCGTTAAGTCAGAATTAGATTTGTTTGCATTACCGTCTACACAAACAAGCATTGAAAATGGATTGTGGATTCACTATAAACCAATTTCATCTCTTGCTGATGATGGACCTATCGAGTTTCAAGTTCCTGGAACAGGCGATGACTACATAGATTTGTCTCATACATTACTCCACATAAAGGCAAAAGTATTAAATCAAGATTCAACAAACTTGATATCAGCTACAGCAGTAGCACCTGTAAATAATTGGTTGCATTCACTTTTTAGTCAACTCGATGTTTATTTAAACCAAAAACTTGTATCACCACCTAATAATACCTATGCCTATCGAGCATACATGGAAACCCTTTTAAACTATGCTCCTGCTGCTAAACAATCTCATCTTACTTGTAGTCTTTGGTATGATGATACAGCAGGAAAAATGGATTCCACAGATGGTAAAAACATAGGATTTGTTAAAAGACAGGAATTAGTTAATGAAAGCAGGGAAATAGAAATGATTGGTCATCTTCATGGTGACATTTTCAATCAAGATAAATTTTTAATTAATGGCGTTGAAATGAGTGTAAAATTAGTTCGGTCAAGAGAGAGTTTTAATTTAATTGCTGGGTCAAATGATGTAAAGTTTAAAGTTTGCATTACGGACGCAACTCTTATTGTTCGAAGAGCACGAATTAATCCAAGTGTATTACTCGCACATCAGAAAGTTTTAGCTTCTACCACTGCTAAATATCCTATTACTCGTGCTGAAGTTAAAGTTTTAACAATTGCATCGGGTGTTCAAGGAAAAACTCTTGATAATATATTCTTAGGACAGGTACCCAAAAGGTGTATTATTGGTTTTGTGAATAATTCTGCATTTAATGGTTCACTTACTAAAAATCCATTTAACTTTGAAAACTATGGTATTAACTCTTTCAGCTTATATATTGATGGTCAACAAATACCTTCCAAAGCTTTGCAACCATCTTTTAATAATAATATATTTACATCAGCATATCATACTCTATTCTCGGGGACTGGTATTCACTTTCTTAATGAAGGAAATGCAATCTCTCGTGAACAGTATGCCAAAGGTTACTGTCTTTTAGCATTTGATTTAACTCCTGATTTATCAGCTAACTCATCAGCCCATTGGAATCTCATAAAGCATGGTAGTGTAAGATTAGAAGTACGATTTGAATCCTCACTAATACAAACAATTAACTGTATTGTTTATGCTGAGTTTGATAATATTATTGAAATAGATAAAAATAGAAATGTTACTGTAGACTATAGTAGTTAGGATTATAATGTGTGTTGTGTTTTAGATATATGTGTTATGTTTAATGCATTTTGTGTGTGTGTAACTAAAGATAACATTATAAAATTAAATAAAACAAATTGTATGCAATATACTATCAAGGATTTAAAGATTCTTTAAATCATTTTATTATCAAAGAATTGGCCATTGCGAGTCATGATCATACACAGACGTTCTTGGTGAAACCACCATATTCATTCCATTACCTAACACTAGAAGAAAAAAAGCAGGTGAGATGGTTAGAAAGAAATCGAGGAATTTACTGGAGTGAAGGCTACATAGACTACAAAGAGTTTAAACGTGTTATTTTACCATATTTAGAAAATAAAAAAATTATGACAAAGGGTTTGGAAAAGATTACGTGGATTAAAGAGTTATGTGCAAACTGTGAAGTGATTGACATAGGTGAGAAGGGATGTCCTAATTTTGCGACATTAAAAAAAAAGTTCTGTAAAAATAAAACTGATTTTAATTGTGTGAACCATAAATTGAATTGTGCATTGAATAATGCTGTGTGTATTAGAAAATGGTATTTTGATAATAATATGTCTGTATTTAATTTATTTATTTAATAATTATTGTGTTGATCAGTTAATTAAAAATGTCTATGTACTCAAAGTGTTTTATTTAATATAATCAGACCCATATAACAAACTTTAAATTAGCTGCAGCAAAATGATAATCCTAAGCTTTGTGACTCCCACAAAGAATGCGATTTAATATTTACAAATCACTATAATTGAACATTCCTATGACAACCATTGAATAGATTGGTACTGTAATAATCTGCTAATAACAGTAATATCATGGATACACTAGAATTACAAAAACATATGAAAAAGATTCATCCCAGTCTAGAAAATAATGTTTATGCTGCTAATAGACTACCTATGTATACACATGTACCAACGTATATAATATGCAATTTGGATGCGGATGATAAACCAGGTTCACACTGGGTAGCTGTACATATCGATACGAATGGTATCGGTCAATATTTTGATTCATATGGACGAACACCTGAGCGATATCATCTCCAGTTTTTGAAAAGGAATTGTAAGAGATGGGACTGGAATGTTGATAGGATTCAGAATGATTGGACTTCAGTTTGTGGTGAATATTGCTTAATGTATTTGCTATTTAAGTTTCAGGGATGTTCAATGCATAGTTTTACGAACATATTTACAGGGAACACACTGCACAATGATATTTTTGTGGATGAGATCTTCCGCTCATATTTTGTAGAAAAAAGTAATAAAATATTGAAATAAAAATGAATGTGTTTTATTGATGACATAGAAAAGCAGACATACAATGAGTAATAGATAAGAACGCCAAATCAACCGTAGGGCAACAGATTCGTGGGTTCTGGCGCAACGTAATGAGGTGTTCGAAGTATAATAGATAAAAGGATTAGGCGAACAATGGAATGCTAATGAGGGTGCAGGACCACCGGAAATCAATGAGATAACAGTTAATTGATTTGCATAACTCCAGAACCACGCATCCTACGCTAAAATGGACCGCAGATTTGAGATCAGAGCACACCAAAACCTTTTTTTTTTTTTTTTTTTTTTTTTTTTTTTTTTTTACGATGGGTGCTACAGATTCGCGGGCTCTGGTGCAAGCGCGGGCTCTGGCGCTTGCGCCAGAATCCGCGAATCACAACTACTTATAGCTGACTTCAAAATAGTTGGGAAAAAGGCTAGGCAGATTGATTATGCTCACAGTGAAGTATTGATTCACAACTCTGCAGCAGATAATCAAAATGGATTATTTGGTGAAATTGCTCTCAAAACGGCGAAAGAAAACATCGTGAGGATACCGGCACGTCCTAGAACCAAAAATTCGAAGACCTGTGACATCTACCAACCCGCACCAGGCCCACGTGGTGGATAGCGGCCCACACCCTCTCGCCGAGAGGCCTGTGTCCCAGCAGTGGTAACATTATAGGTTGATTATGATTATGCTATATGGTGAAATTGATAGTAAGGCAACCGCCAGGCAGCCAAGCAGGCAGGTTGGTTGTTGTGTTCTATAATGCACTTCCTAATGTTGTAACCAATAGTGACACCATTTATAAATTTAAAAAAAGCCCTAGAAGAACACGTTAGAAAACAACACTAAAAATATCGACTGTCGCCTCTGTTGCTTCGCTTAATGTGAGCACAGAGAAATGCACTTACTTTTATTTTTATACTTACACTAGCTTCTGCCCGCGACTTCGTCCGAGTTAAATTTCTTATTCCCCCGACCCTTCCCGTCGCGTCGAATCGCCTACCCGTGCGATTTTCCCCATTTTTGCAACATTTTTCATTACTGCTCCGCTCCTTTTAGTTGTAGCGTAATGTTATATAGCTTAAAGCCTTCCTCGATAAATAGGCTACCCAACACAAAAAGATTGTTTCAATTCAGACCAGTAGTTCCTGAGATTAGCTCATTCAATCAAACAAACAAACAAATAAACGAACTCTTCAGCTTTATAATAGATATTAGTATAGATTTCTCGATATCTTAAGTGAACTGTAATGTTCTTGTTTTTTTTTTTGTGAAATAAATGTCTTTAAACTTTAACTTTAAACCAAAAGCCCAATTGCACCCATCACTTAGTACTTTATATGCCGCTAAACATGATTTAAAACTGCATTTGGTTTTTGTAGTTCCCAGATTCAGAGATTAAATAATTGCACTCGAAAATATTACAACTGATATAGTATTAATATTTCCACTTCTAAACTACGGAATTCCAATCCAATATGAGTGGAAATGAGCTTAATATTTACCAATTTTTATTCTTAAAACAAATTATTTTACTCAACTCCACACCGCGTATTCGTCAAACTTGCTGGTCATTATGTTTATCCCCCACACGATCGTTCATTGCTTTACAGTCACCAATATTCAACGGCGCAACATTTACAGCTTAGTGTAATATAAAATAGCACAAGTCAGCCCACCAATCGCATGGCCGTAGCCGATTGTTTAAACCAATCAAACGAGCTTACTGCGTATCGACGTAACTTGGATTGACTGCAACACCGAACGTTATCTGATTAATTAAGTCAATTAATGCGACGGTGTTCATAATCCCATAGGGTAGTGACGTAGAGCATTTAATGGGAGCAATGCATGAAACAATGTACCTAGATGAATTTAATGGAAACTCACTGTTAAGGAATGGAAATTGTGATTTAGACTGAGAATGAATTAGACTAAAAAAATGAATTAGAATAAGAATGAATTAGACAGAGAAACACTTTTGCCACAGTTTTGGCAGCTCCAAAACCCATTTCAGTTCCTAGTGTTTATTATATATTATATACGGGTTCCCTCTATCTGGCAGAAACTTGATGCTCCGAATTTTATTTGGCATAACACACTTGGCATAATCTTATTTAAACGAATATTTGTAAGGCATAAAAAATGTTTAGCATAATCATTGTTTGGCCGAATGTTTATATGCTCGACTTTACGCTGGCATACTTTTAAGATGGCAGAATTTTATTTCGCATAATTACCTTTGGCAGACTTAAAATTCCGCATAGTTTCGTTTAGCATAACATTTATTTAGAGCAATGATTATTTGGCATAATTTCACTTGGCATACTATGAAGATGGCAGAATTTAATTTAGAATAGTTTTGTTAGGCATATTTTCATTTCTATTAAATTGCATTTTAACCTTAAATAAAATGAAATAGTATCTCAAAAAGTCAGTATATGTTGTGCTACAAAAAATATTGACAGAAACGAATCGCTGCAGAACCGACTCCACGTAGTCTTGTCTGCCCTACCCCTAGAGTGTAATTTAAGCCCGCGTAGGCGCGGAGTGGCGAGGCGGCCCGCGAGCTGAGGAGCAGGTGGTCTTGACGGTTCGCCGGCCAGCAAGCCGAAGCCACGGTGGTGAGCGTAAAACCATCTGCGACGATGAGGTCGCGTGGGTCCGCCGGAGCCCCGCAGCGCCGAAGCCGTGACAGAAACCATGCATGCTGCATGTTGCATGCTCGCCTGCATGCTGTATGCTTGCTTGCATGCTGCATGCTTGCTTGCATGCTGCATGCTCGCCTGCATGCTGTATGCTTGCTTGCATGCTGCATGCTTGCTTGCATGCTGCATGCTTGCTTGCATGCTTGCTTGCTGCATGCTTGCTTGCAAGCTGCATGCTTGGTTGCTTGCATGCTGTATGCTTGGTTGCTTGCATGCTGGATGCTTGCGTGCATGATGCATGCTTGTTTGCATGCTGCATGCTTCTTCGATATGAAATGTATGCCAAAAGATGATTCTAAGTTTAAAGTTTCTGAGATATGATAGTTCTGCCTTTTAATAACTATCGATATGAAATTATGCCAAGAGACGATTCTGACTGCGAACTTTCTGCGATATGATGGTTCTACTTTTTAATTATTATGGAATAAAATTTATGCCTAAAGATGATTCTGACTTATAAAATTATGCGTTGTGAATGTATGATAAATGAGTGTATGCCAAACGATTTTCTGCGAAATGAAGTTTATGCCATCCGCTGTTATGCAAAATAAAATTATGACGAAAAAAATTCTGCCATAAAGGGTGGACCCATTATATACATATATATTCCTCTTTTTTAGCTAAAAAAAGAAGCAGTAAAACATGATAATAATCTAGGGTAGATCCACAAGATAGCTAAGTATTATAAGCCATCTTGTAGGTATAGTTGATCTTGTAATTGATAACCTTTAAGTTGACTTTCACTTGCACTTCAGAAAATTATATGGTCTTTAAAGTCTTAGTTGACAGTTAGATAGTTTCAACTTTAATGAAGTTTCCATTTATTGGGAATTGTTGTCAAAAGTTGTAACGCAATTACGCGGACGAATATGGAAGTGGTGGGGAGTATTATCTATTCTGTGTCGATGAGCCCTCTGCAAACCCAGATGGAAATAAGTGCAATAAGGTCTTAAAGAAAGGACTCATTTTCATTTACCTACAAACTACTTGGCTCGCCTAGGATTATGGGTTGATGATACCAAGTATATACATACATATAATAAAACAGCAACGAAGTCAAAACTATAAGATCATTGAATATTTTTGATAAAGTTATTGCTATGGAGTATTGTACGAGTCAGATGCCGACAATATAGTTTTAAGATTTTTATCCGTTTGTCTGGATGTATGTTCCGGATTGGTACAAAAACGGATGAACGTAGTTGGATGAAATTTTGGCACATAGATATTTTGTAACTTGGATTAACACTGGCGAAGCCGCGGGTAGAACCTAGTAAAAGTACAGACGCCACCAGGTCAAGCTACCCGAAACTGTCAATTTTTCCCAATGAACCTTGAACCTAATGCTCTAGAAATAAAGTCGAAAATCTATCAAAGAAATCTGACAGATTGTGGTAGCTTGATGTGTTGGCGTCTGTACAAAATGTGTGCATTTTATATTTTTACAATCATAAATCCATAGCAAATTCTTTCGTAGAAAATATTTAATAATTAAGGCACTTCATATTAAAAGTGAGCTCGACATTTTTGATGAAAAATTTGAAAGAATAAAAAATTTAATTTAATGCGTAGGCACTGTCTGTAGACAGATTAAAGGTGAAGAAGATATATGAAAATGAATAAATACAGACGGTAGTTTGTCTAGACTAGGTAGACACAACAACAGACAAACTACAGAAGGTCCATCCACTACGAAATCTGCCCAAACAAGGTTGTCAAAATATGCTGTTTTTCTTTAACACTGAGCGTTAAAAGTCACAGAAAATCTCACAAGAATATTTTTATCGAAATTCCTTGGCTTTTTCTTCAGCACTATCAATGAGAATGGGAAGGGTATTGCAATGATTGTTGTTGAACCGTCAAAATTAAAGCCGTTCCTACTGTCAGTGTTACGGCTATTACCACGAATTTACCTATTGCTTATTCTATAAAGAATTAGGCAATTAACATATTACTATTATTTACCATACTGCTAAATCACCGGTTAAGTGTTCAGTTGATGATGAGAAATCAATGCAAATAAATCATATCACAAGTCATCATCATCATCATCATTTCAGACTTAAGCCGTCCACTGCTGGATATGGGCCTCCCCCAATTTGCCATAATAGCCAGTCTTGGCAGACGGATTGGCGATCACAGTATGACGGTAAAAAGCATAGAGAACGCTGCTGCCCATTCTCTAGCAAGTCCCTTAGTCGCCTTTTACGACACCCACGGGGAGAAACTGGTGACATTCTTTACGTCCGTATATTACTGGTATGGACTCATAATATTATTTATTTACATTCACTTTTGTTGTATGGTATCTCTTCTTCATCTAATAGGTAATCCTCTCCAGTACAACTTTCAAACCTAAAAGCTGTCAAAATGCACCTTCTGTTCCCCTTTTCTTATACAGTGACGAACGAGGGTGGACTGTCTAAAACCTTTAACCGGATTAAGAAAGACAGCTGATATTAAGACCTTCTTAGTCTGTTTAGCTGGACTATACGAAGGCTAGTAACTGCATATTAGCATCCTATAGTATCAATTTATAGGAGAGTTTTTGTTTGACAGCAATTGAAAGATATTTGTTGAACAGTCAACTAAAATTTTTAAACGGCCTCAAAACAAACGGAGGAGGTTCTCAATTCGACTGTATTTTTTCAAATATTTGTTTCCTCAAAACTTTTGACTGGGTGAACCGATTTTGATGATTTTTTTTTTTTATTTGGAAGCTGGTGCTTCTCGTGTGGTCCCATTTCATTTTGGTTCAGTTCTGACAATGGTATCCATGACAAAACCATATAAGTCTTAAATTTGCATTAAGTATGTGCGCGACAAATGGACGAATAACGCGCTTAGATTAGTGCAGGGGTAGATACAATAAATAAAAATTTAAAAATAAAAACTTTTTTCAAAAAATTAGCAACCGACTTCCTTAAAAACACAACGGTGTCTTGGGATCTGTATTTAAGTTTTTTGAAACCGACTTCCGAAAGTAAAGTTATTTTTCATTTTGTAGTGTTTTTAAGGAAGTCGTTTGCCATTTTTATAGCAAAATCGAGTCAACATCATCATTTCAGCCAAAAACGCCCACTGCTGTACATAGGCCTCCCGGCTTGGCCTTCCACATTTTCATAATTAGATTCATTGTGTTAATTGCCTAACTTCAGCATCTGTTTTACGGGCTAAAACTGATGAATTGTCGGAATCAGTTACGTTCCCAAACTAACTTATTCCCCTCCATAATCAACAGAATTACAACCACTAAAAAATGATTTATACCCACTACTTAATGTACCAAGTAGTAAAAGTGTGTGATTAATCCATATTTATAACAGAAAAACGTGCCAAAACCATGTCAAAACTATTCTTCACGATAATTTTAGGAGTTACATGGAAACCAGCCTTACTTGACACTTCACAGTGGCGCCACTTGCTTCGGCAAATGTCACAAGTAATGTCAGTTTCGGTACATTTTCATTTTATTTCCTATTTCCACCGTATGCCAAGTTATATTGGACATTAGTATCTAAGGTCGTTGAATGACAAAAATACGGGGTTTGGTGCCAAATCCCATGGAGACGAGCCGCTTGTATTTTATATAAGGATTGTATTGTGTAGTTATTTGTCATATGTGAGAACTGGGTATTGTTATTAACTGCTTAAGTCAGTTAATAACTTATCAGGTCGCGGGATACTGTAAGCCGACGACCATACGGATGTAATAATATCGAGTAGGTTCTTTTTTGCGCAATGCATCTTCCACCCACTGCTCAGCGCCGAAGGTTGAAAATTACAAAGTGTGTTTTTTCTATGCATTGAAACGCACGCTGTTGAATTCTCAATAATAAATGATTTTATTTCTGCAAGTAGGTTTGTACAAACCTTTTTAAACGTCAATCATATTTTTCAAATTAGATGACGTTGGCGTTTCTATCTTAGTACTTACTCTGAGAAGAAAGGCCGAAACAAACTCAGAGGTCAAGTCTCTTTTAAAGTCCAGACGTAATTTTGGTCAGATCATATAAAGACCATGTGGACTGGTGTCTTAAAGGGTCTTTTGAGGAAAGGACCATGAGTGGACCTGGCCAGTCAGTGCAAGCAATTCTATGCTAGAGGTAATATTATCATTGGATTCTACCGACTAGAAATAAACCTGTATCTCAGGTTAACATCAAAGTTAATTAAATACTACAACAAACACTTTTTTTTTTCAGGATGGGAAATCATCAAATGACTTCTCCCGCTGTGGGCGGAGGGGGAGGGTGTGTCAGACTTTTACTGACTAAAACCCACCCGTGTTCCATCAGTTGCCCATGTGCCAGGGTCACGGTATCTCTTTCGAACAATCACGCGACCCCGGCAGAACAATCACGCGACCCCGGCAGTACAACAAACACTTACCTAGTAAATAACTTTCCATTAGCACCCATGTAAGTGCGTAAAAATTACACAATACAGTCCCGCAAAACGCCCGCCCTTCACCACTTCCTACTGCTTTAGCTGGGAAGAAGTGACGCAACAAACTCTCCAGAAGCACTGCTGTCTGTTAAGTTACAAGTTTTTTTCTAAAGTTTGATTCTGTACAATAATATGTAAGTAATTAAGATTCCGAAACCATTGCCATATGTCAGCTAGCACACGCCAATATATCAACATAACATTGAAAACTATAGGTACTCAAGCAGAAATAAATACTAAAAACAAAAACGTGACAGAATTTTAAACCTTAATAAAAACCTCCAGGCATAAAGGGCGAACACGCTTACATATACAATGCTGCATTATGTTCATATATCCAAGTTAAAACTTAAAGTAACACCTGTTAAACTAGAACTTTCGGAGCAAAATAAGTTAACAGTTAATTCTAATAACAATAACAAAACCATGGTCAGCAAGACGAACAGTCTCCACAAGCAGCACCCGTTCACGGGCATAACGCAAAGATCTGCCAATAACCATGTTCTATAAAGAATTTTGCTAATTGCGTAAGTACAAAAAGATCGCCTATTATTTATCTGAGCAGAATTTGAATAATCCTCTCATTGTACGTACAAACATGCCCTCACAATTCACATATTATACGAAAATGGGTATACATACAAGAGTCTACTAACCTTATCTAGGCGACCTGGGTGACCTATAATGTGTTGCCGATAAACTTCACGGGCATTGTCGCGCGGTTTAATATAAATTAGTTACACGTAAGGTTGTCTAAAGGACGCTAGCTTTACATACTGTGGCAAGATTGACAGTATTCATGGTATGTTAAGCCTATATTGAGATGGGTTTCTATTGAATTGTTTGAATGACTGGTTTATTAATAAGCCCAGCTTTGCACGAGTGTAATAATATTACATAATCAGCCTATATGGTTCCAAGTGCTGGGAAACAAGCCTTCTCTCTCTCTGAGGGAGTAGGCCGCAATCACAGAACGAAAAGAAAGAAAACAGAAAGGTTTAAAAGCATAGCTGGGCATTAACTCGTTAATCCGTTAATCGTGAATTAACGAAGTTAACATTTTGATTAACGGATTAACTTTTAAGTTAACTTTTAAAAATGTTAACGGACACATTAACTTCCGTTAATATGCAGAAGTCCGTTAATCATTAATCCAATGCCTACTGTTTACCGCACAGCACCGCGGCGCGGCGCGAAAAACAGGTTCAGACAAGTATGAAACGACAAATGCCGTGTGGGAGCGAGTGAAACAAAAACTAAACTGGATATATTTTGCCGGCGCGTGTGAGTGAGAAACGAACTGCGAAGAGATCTGTTTCGTTTATTCATTCCATTACTTAGCGCCGGTGCTTAGAGTGACGAGTGTTTTGTTTGTTGTTATTATAAATTACTGTCAGTGATCATTTGCGTGTTGATAAAGAAGAGTGCAGTGTAATTTAGTTAGGTAGAAAAAGTATACTGTGCAGTATATGTAGTAATTAAAACCATATCATGGAAGACATGGAATCGGATTCCAGCGGTCCTGATGAGAATCCATGGCCACATTTGACTGAGTATGTGGAATTTATATCCAGATCGGGCCAGCAAATACTTTTTGCGTATACGCGATGCTTGCCGAAAGACACCAAAAAAAAAAGATTAAATCACACATTTGAATTGAAGACATGAGTGGATGAAGGTGATATGTCGCCTTTTCAGATTTTCGCTGTTCTATGCACGAATGATGGTGTTATGTGCATACAAACAATTTTAAACCTTAAAAATATTAAACGGTTGGCGCCGCTAGACACCCTTATTGGATAAATACATGTAAGGTGTTTTGAAATATCCTAAACTGTTTATGTGAAACTTTGAACTCAATTTTCTCGAAATTAGAATTTTGCGACATATCACCTTCATCCACATACGTCTTCAATTATACAAGTATTTTTTTTTGTTGCTAACCTGTTAACTTCCAGAACCTAAACCAACAGGTTTTATTAGTTCACTAACGCAAGGATATAAAAAACCGGCCAAGTGCGAGTCGGACTCGCGCACCAAGGGTTCCGTACAAACCTGTAGGTACCTATCCTCGGTTTATGCATAAGGTTTATGTTTATGAAATTAAATGTTTTTTTTTTTTATTTTTATATTTGAGTTGATTGAATTAAAGTTAAATTGCGGTTTACGGTTTATGACGTATTAAAAAAAAAACCACTTACTGGATCTCGTTCAAACCAATTTTCGGTGGAAGTTTATATAGTTATGTACATCATATATTTTTTTTAGATTTATCATTCTCTTATTTTAGAAGTTACGGGGGGGGGACGACACACATTTTACCACTTTGGAAGTGTCTGTCGCGCAAACTATTCAGTTTAGAAAAAAATGATAATAGAAACCTCAATACCATTTTTGAAGACCTATTCATAGATACCCCACACATATGGGTTGGATGAAAAAAAAAATTTTGAGTTTCAGTTCTAAGTATGGGGAACCCCAAAAATTTATTGTTTTTTTCTATTTTAGTGTGAAAACCTTAATGCGGTTTACAGAATACATCTAATTACCAAGTTTCAATAGCATAGCTCTTATAGTTTCGGAGAAAAGTGGCTGTGACATACGGACGGACAGACAGACAGACAGACAGACAGACGGACAGACAGACAGACAGACATGACGAATCTATAAGGGTTCCGTTTTTTGCCATTTGGCAACGGAACCCTAAAAATGCAATTTTACACATATTAACGGATTAACTATTAACGTTAACTTGCATTAATTCTTCCGAAATGTAACGCTTTAACGTTTAACGAAGCTAACTTTTTTTGTAGCGGATTAACGATTAACGAAGTTAACTATTTGATTAACGGTGCCCAGCTATGTTTAAAAGAGGTTTTATCTGGTCTGTGGCATTTACCACGCGGGCCCGGTTTGGGTCGGTAGATGTAACGTATCTTCGAATTTTAGACCCTAGGACATGCTGGTTTCCTCACGATGTTTTTCTTTACCGTTTTTGAGAGCAAGAGGCGATGAAATAAATAACACATAGTAAAGCGCCTGTCTAGGTTCTTACTCACGACCAAGTACTCGTAAGTTGGGGGAGTTACTACTGGGCCACCACTTATCTCCCGGGTGTACTGGCGACAAGTCTAACATCGAGATTTCGGTGTTATACGTAAGTTAAATGTTGATCAATAATAAAATAAAATAAATAAATAAATATCTTAGGACAACCAACACAACGTTATCTGATCGCAAACTAGGCAGAGCCTGTACTATGGCAACCAGACAACTGATAAACATACCTATATATTTCTAAATACATACATATTATAGATAAATAACACCCACACACAGAACAAATGATCGTGCTCATCACACAAAGATTTGTCCTGGGTGGGAATCGAACCCACGACCTCAGTCTTAGGAGTCAGGGTCACTAACCACTAGACTAACAGGCCAGTCAAAAATAATAAAGATGAAGAGTTAATTTTTTTTAGTCTTTAGTAGTGTTGTCATTTGTTTCTTACAGAATATAGAACGAGCACAATAGCTTCTGTTGAATGATGGAATAAGTTAGACAATTGTACAAAAACTCATGCCTTCTTCCCGTAAAGGTAGGCAGAGATTAAAGCTACGATCCTAACACACGACTTTTGCTTTGTTTACGGTCATACACCTGATCATACAAGCATGGCGATTGCGATATAGACTTGCAAATCTATACGCTTCCGTACCGAATCGAACATCAATGTGTTATCGTAGGAGTCCTATAAAGTCCGCTTCACAACTCTAAAAGCTGATAAAATCCGATATCCTGCCGAATGCTTGTGAACAGCGATGTAGATTCGAAGAAAATTACCAATAAGGTACGATTAAGACGAAAAACATTAAACAAAATTTGACGTGTAAAAGTGTTTGTACAAACCTACTTGCAAAAATAAAGTCATTTATCATTTATCATTTATCAATAATTATGGATTTCTAAGCTAACTCAAGGTAAGATAAGCGTGACAGTACAACATGAATGAAACCGCAACATGAATATCAAAATTGTATTAACAAATCATAATTCTCTTACTTCAGAAGTTTCGGAGTTTGACGTGTATTCAATATTAATTAACTTTGAAAGTAGGTGTCAAGATTTATAATTGGCATTTTAGAGAATAGCGGTTATTTAAGGGTAGTTAGAGTTATAAATAGAAATTAGCTTGATTAGTTGTGATCAATGTGGCTTTTGCCAGTTTTTCTGAAAACTTTTTAACGGGTTTGTCCAACGTTATTTTGTTATCATCATCATCAATAGCAGCATCATCATCCTCATCTGTTCCTAACAATAAGAGGTTTCCACTCTAATCGGATGAGTACAGATGAATGCGTATGGACGCTCCCCAGCTAAATGGAGCAACGACCTCTAAAAGGTGGCTGGGACAGACTGGATGCAGAAGGCGGAGGACAGGGTGTTGTGGAGCAGCGTGGAAGAGACATATGTCCAACAGTAGACTGCGAACATACCTTGATCAACTCAGCCTAGAGTTGATCAAGGTATGTACTAATATTGTACATGCAGCAACTATCTGACCTCCAATATCCAGTTAGGTACTGGGAAACAAGATACCCCTTGAAATGACGAAAGACGTATTTTCAAAATATTTTGCATTACTTACTGCCGGTTTACATAGACATATGCTCTCGCGGACTTTTTTTTAGAACTTTTTAAAAGGAACAATTCCGCCATACATGATTTTTGCGTTACTTTAACCGTTTACGCAGCGCACGCAACGGAAACTCTCAAAAGGAATAAATTTTCCCCGTTTTTGCAACATTTTTCATTACTGCTCCGCTCCTCTTAGTTGTAGCGTGATGTTATATAGCCTATAGCCTCTCTCGATAAATAGACTACCCAACACAAAAATAATTTTTCAATTCGGACCAGTAGTTCCTGAGATTAGCGCGTTCAATCAAACAAACAAACAAACAAACTCTTCAGCTTTATAATATTATTATATATTATATATATTATATAAAATATAATATATTATATATAGTATAGATAGATATGCGGGCGAAGCCGCTGGCGAAAGCTAGTAACATATTATTAGACTAACAGGATAACTGTGTAAAACATTAACAACAAGATGGCTTTCATTTTAGCAGTTCAGCGACATTTATATCATTATTTCATCATCATCATTTCAACCGATAGACGTCCACTGGTCTTAGGCCTCGCGCAATTTTGGAGGGAGGCTTAATTGCCACGCCTTTTTTTTCTGGATGGGAAATCATCAAATGACTTCTCCCGCTCTGGGTAGAGCGGGAGGGCGTGTCAGCCTTTTACTGACTAAAACCCACCCGTGTTCCTGCAGTTGCCCATGCGCCAGGGTCACGGTATCTCTTTCGAACAATCACGCGACCCGTACACACACTTGTGCACTATAATATGTCCCGCGCCGATAGCTAGTCTCCATTGAGATTGGCCGTCATGGCCGAAATACGGTCTGGAGGACTACATACCAGCTGAAAAACATAAAACGGTCTCCTACTGAGCCGTTAAATTAAATAGTAATAAAGTAGGATGACTCCAACAATATAATTTAATTTGATTACAACTGTACCTTTGTGAAGATATTCTCTGAAATCTTTTAGTTTTTCGTCGCGCCTAGTTTAGTATAAATTGCGCGATCTTTTATTTGGATTAAGGTCGAAAACAACATTTATTTAATTAATTCAGTCTTTGTGAAGTTCACAGCTGGACTTTATTAAGTCTTTCAGTCCTTTTAAGCTTGAACACTTTTTTTCAGTCTTAGAATTTGATAATAAGCCTTTGCCTCGTACAGTCTGCGTTAAAAACCGAGTAACACCTCAGTTTAAAAAAAAATCTTAATACTTATTTAGCTTTACATTTAATTAAAATCAGAACCCAACTCTTAATATTATATAGAAAACTGAAATAAGAGTACACACAATAGGATCATAGATCCAGATACAAAGAAAAATGTTTATTCTGCACAAACAAAACATGCCCGTACCAACAATCTCAATTTATTTCTAACTTCTAATGCATATTTTCATTTCTATGCTTTGCTTGAGTTCTAAAATCTTCGAAAGTTTCACTTCACTTCTTTCCTTCCATGCATGCTACTTTCAGAAAATTATCTAAGCCTAAAATACATTTTAGGTATGCCAAAACTAAAACTCGAAGCAATTTAAGCAATTACAGGCACTTTTTAACTGTCAAGGAGTTGGTCGTTCAGAAAAATGAGGTTAGTTGCCCATTAAAAAAATGTAGTAGGATCCTATGGAGAATAACGGACAAAAAACGCCTCACCGACAATCCTCTAAATTAAAAAAAATATATTGGTTACACCTTTTTTTTCTTTTTCTTTTTTTTTCTGGATGGGAAATCATCAAATGACTTCTCCCGCTCTGGGCGGAGCGGGAGGGCGTGTCAGACTTTTACTGATTAAAACCCACCCGTGTTCCTTCAGTTGCCCAAGTGCCGGGGCCACGGTATCTCGCTTGAACAATCTCGCGACCCCGGCAGGCATCGGTCTATTAGACCCCATCACTGCTGCTGACATCTCTTTGAGGCGCGCGTGGAACACTACGCGCCGTCGACCCGAGCCTGGTCCTTACCGGGCGGCGAGCTACCCATTGCTCGCCGCCCGCAAGCTCGCGCCTACGGTGGCCGGTGGGGAGTCCGCTATCGACTCCCGACGCCCGGAGCGTCTCCTCCTGCGGCGGCTAGGGACGTGAGGGCGCAGTGACTGCCACTCCCTCACGCACCCCGCCTCCTCCTTCGCGAGCATTACTGCTTCGCAGAAGGAGGTGACGGCTTCTCATTCCCTCTCGCTCCGTACCATGGCTCGCACCAGGGCCGGACGCGAAAGGTCACCGCCGCCGATCGCTTCCACGAGGACACGGCGGTGCTCTGCCCAGGCAGGGCACACCTCCACCGTATGCTCCACCGTGTCCTCCAAACGATCCTCGCAATGGAAACACCCGGGCGTTTCCTCCCGCTTTATCCTGAACAGGATTGGATACACCTGCTAGTTGAAATTATAGATGTGAGAACGATGTAGAAAAGCGTGCACGTTAAAAGTGACCACAAAATACCATAAAAAAATAAGCCATGGCAGCTAAGAGATGAAAACTGAAGAGGTCCGCTAGGAGCCCTGCCTGCCAGGGTCGCCAGATTTGTTCGAAAGAGTTACCGTGGCCCTGGCATATAGGCAAATGAAGGAACACAGGTGGGTTTTAGTCAGTAAAAGTCTGACACTCCCTTCCGCTCCGCTCATAGCGGGAGACGTGACACCCACAAAAAAAGGGATCATAATCATTTTGAAAGAAACCGAATGATCTAACACAAGCGCTACAATTAACGATACATTTGAGTGAGCATGACGCACTCTCATGTTTATTCATAATACATATATACTCTACTACATAACCTACGCTTTACACGTGCACCCTTGCGATAATTCTAGTTATTCATGTTATCAATACCCAGTCTTATAAAGTCTGTAATATCAATATGTAGATGTGTTATATGCATATCTGTAATAGTCGTTCCGGGTAATTCGTCATCATCAGTCTATCAGTGGCGAGGTGTAATTTTTTCGAAAAGAGAAGCCGATGCGAAGTCGGCTTTAACTTACTGACTCATCAATAAAGAATACTTACTATCATTCTAAAATTAATATAGGAATATAATGAATTAAATACAATTAAATTGAACAGCTGAAAACCGAATAAAATATGCAATATTCCTCTATCTCGTTCTCGCTGACGCATTTTTTTATACCTGTCTCTGTCATAACCCGTTGTACAGCGGCTTGCTCTCGTACATATCAAGCGGTGCCTCGTGACCTAAAGTGACATCATAACGGGATCGCTGTTGTATGAATTTTTAGTTCCCGATTATGACGTTTTGGCGCCGGGTTAATTTCTCTTTTGTTGTAATACAAAGCTATAAATAACCTTTTTTGTTGTTTGAATGTTATGGTGAATTAAATACCCGTAGTGTAACTATATTTATTGACAATAGTAGCCACTATTTACATACTATTGTATTTTTAATAGTGATAGAGTTACCAATGCGAATCCCCGAAGGCAAGCCGGTAGGAATCGTGTTATATGGTGCTTTCGCCACTGCAGTCTATAGCAGTCCATTTCATGCTTCACGGCATTCAGCTCGATTCTTGTTATCTCTCATTCAGCTGCTATCAGCTACCCTGCGAAGATCGTCTTCTTCAGCGGTCTCCAGACAATTGCAACAGTATGTAACCCAATAACTAATTAAACCTAGTAGGGTTCCTTCTGTCGTATTAGCACAATCTATAGGATAAGGTCCATGATTAACTAGGCTTGCTTGTCTGACCGGATGATGAGTCATCATCTGACGAGAGTGGATGGTGGGTCATCATCATCATCCATCATCCGCAAACCGACTTCACCCACTGCTAAGTACAGGCTTGTCTCGTCTTGTGCCAATCTTCTTCGTCACTCCTGTGCGTTAACGATGGTTAAACCTGGAACAAACAAAATACGTTTCCCGGGCACAGCTCAGTACTGAACAATAATCTATACTATCTATACTAATATTATAAAGCTGAAGAGTTTGTTTGTTTGGTTGATTGAACGCGCTAATCTCAGGAACGACTGGTCCGAATTGAAAAAATATTTTTGTGTTGGGTAGCCTATTTATCGAGGAAGGCTATAGGTTATATAACATCATGTTACAACTAAGAGGAGCGGAGCAGTAATGAAATATGTTGCAAAAACGGGGAAAATCGCACGGGTAGGTGATTCGACGCGACGGGAAGGGTCGGGGAAACAAGAAATTTAACGCGGACGAAGTCGCGGGCAGAAGCTAGTGTTCCAATAAAGCTCCAAAATGTACAACAAGTAACTAGGGATACTACCTTTTGGAAGCGTTTAAAATCAAACTTATTATTTCTAACGTTCATAAATGCTTATTAACTTGATATAAATGACTTAAGGTTTAAATACTTTATTCTCAAAAAGACAAACAGTCACTTACATGAGAATATAAGATAACATAATGTAATAAACTTATTCTAGGTAACGGACATCAATATAAATTCTAATTTCACTTACATTTTTGTTCTGCTTAATTTTGATTGATTCAACAGTTCTATTTACAATTCAATAATAAAATTTGCAAGTTTTGATTTAAAAGTGCTGAAAGAGCTTACATTTTTTATATGGGATGGTAAATTGTTATAAAATTGACTTGAACTTCACCTCTCTCATCATCAGCCTATAGCAGTCCACTGCTGGACATAGGCCTCTCCAATCGCACGCCATTCAGCTCGATTCTCAACAACTCTCATCCAGCTGCTACCAGCCATCCTGCGAAGATCGTCGCTCCACCTAGCCTGAGGGCGTCCTACCTTACGTTTGCCGATTCGCGGTCTCCACTCAAGAACACGTCTACCCCAACAACGGTCATCGGTTCTACGGTTCACCTCTCTGCATGTCCTGTATAGCCGTAGTGTAAGCTTAGTCTCTAGGAGTTTGATAGCCGTCTTTAGAAGAAACCAATAATCATAAAAGTAATATATTATTTTATTTGTAGAACACAGGTGAACAAAAAATTACAGATGTCAATATTAACTAAATTAACGCTGTCTTGCCGTTAACGGCGCATAAATATTCCTATTAAAATTTCTAATTAATCTATACTAAATATTATAAATGCAAAAGTAACTCTGTCTGTCTGTCTGTCTCGCTTTCCTGCTAAAACTACTGAACCGATTTAAATGAAATTTGGTACACAGATAGTTTAGAGCCTGAGAAAGGGTTAGGCTACTTTTTATCCCGGTAGTATGTTCCCGCGGGATAATTTCCGACCTCCACGCGGGCGAAGCCGCTGGCAAAAGCTAGTGAGAAATAAATACAAAAAGAACGTCAAAATGAATAAATAAAACTAAAATATAACAAAAAATATGTCATTTGTCGTGTAGGTCATTCATTGATTGTGTTATATAAAAGCATCTTATGCTTTTATATTAAATCAACAATCAATTAAGAACAGCCCTTTTAAAATGGTGTATGTCAAAATCTTTTATTGGATTGGGTAGATATTTTATTATATATTTTGTGTCCCATTTCTAAATATCTTTTGAAAATTGCGCTGTTTTGTGTCGTATTGCATATTTTTTGTTGCATCGTCTTGATTCAAAATTTAAAACAAATGCAAGTAAAACAAATCCTCTTTCAGGCCCTCCTGATTCCTCCTCCTTTCATTAAAAAGAAAAAACAAGATCTAAGAAAATATAAAACATTTCACAGCATGTAACTGCAACTCCAGAATCCAGATAACTTCCTTCCTTAAATGGAAAAATAAATGTTTATCCAAGCCTAAACCAGGAAGTTGGATATATCTAAGTGAAGTAGGTATGATCCCATAGCTCACAAGTTTATCAGTTTTCCGTGTCAACGGGTCTAGGTCCAAATTCACGATATTAAAGTAATATAGACGCTTTACGATTTACTCTTATTGCTGATATTGAATTTCATTTTGGCGGTCCGGAGAACGTTTTTTGTTGTAGGACTTTTCTGGAGGTTGTTTTTCCTCCTTTTCTTAAAATACCTTTGCTGATTTTGTTTTCTTAGATCACTGAATATGTATTAAAAGGGCAGCTTATTATGGGTATATTCGGTTATTTATAGTTTTTGTAATAATCCGAGATGTGGTCAATGCCTAACTCCATCTGTCAAGCAACGAGGAGGCTAGGAAATGAACATTTTATGAGTGACGATTTATATAGGGTTATAGACTAGAATACCAGAGTAGCATATACAACTGGTCATACAGGCCTGAGGATAAAGTGGAAATAACTTAGGTCTCGCAGCAACCTAGTTACTGTAGATATATTTACATTGTCAAGACAAGAACAGTGCCAGATCCAAGTTTACTGATTAAGTACTGCCTACCTAATCCTAAGATTTATGAAGATGTAAATAAAATTAGTACCTACCTGTAACGGCCTCGACTTACGAGTTGTAGGTCGTAGGATTGAACCCTGGCAGGCGCTTTGTTTTGTGTAAATTATTTCATCACCACTGCTCTCAAAAGAAGATAACGAAAACATCGTGAGGAAATCGGCATGTCCGTCATCATCACTGCTGGGCTCTCCAATTTCACGCCATTCTGCTCGATTTTCGGCAACTCTCATCCAGCTGCTACCAGCCACCCTACGAAGATCGTCGCTCCACCTAGCCTGAGGGCGTCCCACCTTACGTTTGCCAATTCGTGGTCTCCACTCAAGAACATGTCTACCCCAACGGTTATCGGTTCTAACCGGCATGTCCGAAAAACCAAAAATTCGAAGACACGTGACATCTACCAACCCGCACTGAGCACACGTGGTAGGTTACGGTCCACTCTCTCTAACCGAGAGGGATGGACATTATAGGCTGATTCTGATGTCCTACCTGTAAACTTATCGACGAGTCTTAAAGTACCATTCTTCACAGAAGCCATCAAACGATAGAATTCCTAAGACATAAATATATAAAGATCATATTTACCTCCTCTAGGAACCCGTTCATCCTTTTAATCCGGAAAAGTATGGCAACCTATCGGCATAGCGTGTTCCCTTTGTTGTTACAGAACAATGTATGGTATTTTTTACGACATTTTTCGGTCCACACTGAAACTTTATGACAAAGCAAACGCCCGAAGTTTTAATTCTGAATAAAGACTTGGAACACTAAAATGAAATTGACTTTGCCAAGTGAAATTATATTAAGTCCCTATTTTATGATTACTGGATGAGCTTTGTTCGTGTCCCTAATTTTGGGACGAATACCTACTAAGAATAAAACTTAAGTAATGATTCAATAAAAATGTTTAAATGAACTGGATGTAATCGAGTATTAAGGTTAATTTAAAATTGAAGCTAACTTCGCTATTATGAAAACCTTAATAAAATAAAATCTTAATGAGGCTAACAGTGTTGCTTTACTAGGTAATGCTGAAGTCAGGAATTATGGTGAAGCAAAAACATAAACTGCAGTATCGCACTAAGAGAATTCAATACCAGAGATTAAATCAGCATATTTAATGTTAAGTTATGCTCCATCTCTAAAATTAGTTCCAGCATCGACCATACATTGACAACAACTAATTGTAAGTAGTACATTGTAACAGACTATTGAGCGTGAAATACAAAAATATAAACCGTAAAACCTGCGTATGCAATAACGAACAAAACTAATAACGAACGAACCAATTCGATTTTCGAGTTTTTGACGACCACTCGACGTCGTCTCGACGCGCCGACGTCACTTCACCACGCCAGTTATAATTACACGCCAGTCCGAGAGGCGGCGCTAGTCGCGCGACAACACAGCAACACCATCACGCAACCAACGCTACCTGACCCCTCCGACCCTTACCCACACACTCGCAGCGCCACCGACGCACAGAGCTCAAAGTAATCCAGCCGAGAAAGTACGCTCAAATTGTTCACGGTAAACATTTACATACAAACACACTCAGTGATCGCGAGGAGGTATCTCCTGTAACGGTGAACCCAAATCCAGGGATTAACTTCAAAGGGCCACACGGCGATTCAGAAAATGCGTTTTTATAGAAATACCGGCTTTGACTACAAAGATTTTGTCAGCGGATTGTGGAGAGCTGAATTTCAGCGGATCAGCCGATCCTGTTTCAGGAGGTAGGTCATTTCATGGGATAAACGTCGTAAAGACGCTTGAAAGAAAGTCATTATCGTAAAGCGCTTTACAAGATTTCGTAAGCAGGTGGGTATGTGTCTCCAATCATTTTATTGTTGGAGAATTCTTTCGTTTGCAAATTGCCGAACGACTTGAAATGAATAACTCCATCGAACAGAGACAATTTCGAGCAGTGCTAAGCGACTCGTATAAAGTTGAGAACCCTTTGTGAAGTACCTAAATAAAACTATAATTTCCAAACAAAAAACTCACATAAAACAAGATATTGTGAGAAGCAAAGGCAGATCGAAACGAAAAGCATTTGGCATTTCGCAGCGATCAGAATTCAACAACAATATTTTAATTTAACAACATGTACAGAGCACCTGTCGGTGAGGCTTGTAATAAATAGCGTACATGTGCATTATTTAAATACTTTACGTCGATACAGCGAACACCACAAAGGTAGAACATGAAATAAAGCTTATATCCTGAATACATCGAATATAACGTCGGGAAATGTTTCACGTTTCAATCATGCTCCAACGCTGTGGTATTGTTAATATTGTATCCATATATTTCTTATTTTTCACCACTGTCAATAACGGTAGCTTTATTTCCAATTCCATTAGAGTTGTATATGTGTAAACTTATAATGTTATTGTACGCTAACCTCTCTGATGTTGCATTCATTTGAAGGATTTGGTCCGGTTGCTCGACCCTATTTTTTCTATTTTCGACGCCGACCTTATTGGTAGCAATTTAAAATGTCGGGTAAACGCTGGACCATAATTCAGAATTACCGCCAAGCGCCATCTTGTCTACTAATAGGGGTTTATTAATATCGTAAAACTCGTAGCTAGCCTTAAGCGGGCATTTTGCTTTTAAATTAACGTCCATCGCGTATAGGGTTTACTCCTGGCTTGCATGCAGCGTCAGCAGAAATCTTCGTGAATGAGGATAGTCGATCTTGATTAGAAATTGTAATCCAACTTGATTGCACAACGAACAAATCTACTGATGAAATAGAAGAATTATGTTGCACTTTGCAAAGTTGTAACGGTTTATTTCCCTCCAATTCTATTTCCAATCTAGGAGTGCTTGTTGTAGTGACTACGGACATAATTGGTATTCTAAATCCTATGATGAACGTAAACATAAATGTATTCATAGGTCCAGTAGAACCCAATGCCTATTAAAGAACAATTACGAGGACAAATAGACAATTCTGAAAGGCTGTCGACGTAGTTCCAATAAAACAGAATTGTAAATAGTCGCTACAAACAAAACCTAACCCGCGACCTGGCTAGCTAGGGCAATGCTCTGATCAACTGAATTATAGATGCAATATGCTTTCAAAGATACAATAATGAAGGTACGATACGAAATGTAATATCGAACGAGTAGCAATCCGTTGTAAATTTGATTGTAGATAGAAATGCAGCGTGTTCTAAGCCCGGGTGAGTTCAGTTCAGCCTTTATCGAATGGAAAGCGTTGGAAGAGACAAAGACCTCACGTCTCGTGTCGCTGGGAAGCGTGTCCAGTGCGACACGTTGGGATTTTTACTATCTTTATCTATCGCGGCGTACACTGCACTTCTATCAAAGATCCGAGGCCGCTCTAGGCCGACGCACTCGCCGACATAACACGTGCATTACTCACGAAATATTTTCATAAAACCGAACCAAACGCACCCGTCCACGTCCCCCCGCGACCCCGCGTCCCCAGCAAAACCAGTTCAGTTCGTGCCCGGCTGCCGTGCGCGTCGGTTATCTCGCGGAGAGTGTATTCGCCGCGCTGTGTTACGAAAAACATCTTTTGTACCAAAACCAAACTAGTGCTGTGGATTCCTATTATAATAGTGCTCGTGTGAGATTGTGCCATTTCATATTGTGATGTTGCCTGTTGGAGTGTTATAGTGGAGGATTTCTCTTGAAAACTGTGGAACGGGTTCCGCCTGCCGCCGCCGGACGCCTTTTCTCTCCGATCTCGGGATATCATTAAGGTATTTATTGTTACACCGGCTCATTGTTGTAAGGAATTCTTTCTACGACCCTCGTGTAGAGTTAAATCGATAGTCTTGATTCGGTTTCGTATGCGAGTGAGGAAGCACAGTTTGTAATGCGTCGATGTTGAATCGCAGATTGTGGATGGTGTTTGTGGATTTGCATTGTAGATGCGCGCGGCGTGCAATGTGCAGTAAAAATTGCGGCCCTGCGAACGGGTTCGAGTCCGGCCGAGGCTCGAGTGGGCGAGTATTAATTAGACGACTTGGTGTAACGGTACATCTTGATGGTACCACCACCCGGCACCACTTAACGATCATTTGATAACTTTTGTTGTTGGATTTTCGTCGATTCGATTATAATTGTGTTAATAACAATTTTTTGATGGTCGAATGAACATTATGAATAGTTACACCGACAGATTACCGATAGATAAGATTAGTTACGGTGACTGAGCTTTTAAGTCGAAGGAATATGAAAGCTTAATTTCGAAATGATCACATAGGTACTTATTGAGGTCTTCTGATTTATACACAAAAGTTAGTAAGCAGGCATGGTGTGTAGTAGTTCAGTATCAGAATTAAAAAAAAACTTAGTAAAAAATAGATTACTTATCATTCTGTTGACTCCTCATAGCAACGGCAACAAAAATCTTTTTACACCGTAGTCTTGTAACAGCTTTTCTATAAACACGATGAGCCACAAAATACAACACAAAAAAACAGGACTTAGAGCCGTTCGAATTCGCAGAATTTTGAACGTTGTATTGTAAAGTAGTTCTCATTCACCCGCCCGATAGATGGCGGCACTTGTGGCAAAACAAATAAAACATGAGCTTTTACCACTTTAGGCAAGCCATAACGTTTTTGGGGCGAATCTTAACTGCTAATTATACAAAACAACATAATAGATAGCTTAGTTAACCCGATTTCACTGAAACAGCTATGACAAACATTTTGAACACTAATTTCACGTTTCGACATTAAAACGGCACGTAATTTACATCACAAACAAGCCATTAAACTTTCCGTGGACAATAAATGGTTGTATAAACAAATTATGCAAAATAACTTATTGATTAAGCACTGATTTTAATCATTTCGATTATTTTAATCGCTCCGGGCTCCGCATTACACACCAAAGGGAGAAAAAATAATATTTGACATTTAAATCAGCGGGAATTTTATGACATTTGTCATTACATAGAGATGTAACGATAATTCAGTGAAGTGCTTTAGAACTTACTAAATCGAGCAGATAGTGGGAATCTCAAAAACTTCATCGCTTCCTACGTTATTACAAGCAGCAGTACTCTCAGATTCAGTTTTATTATCCAACTTTGAATACTTACATCGGATAACATAATTTTATAGACAATTTAAGGGTTACAATTTACAAGATGAAACCGTTGATTTAGTCGTAAAACAAGTCGTAAAGGCAGTATTGATGGCGTTCGTATGCAAGATAAAGTTGTGGATTTTGAATAATAATAAATATAGCTCGGGAAAACAATAAAAGTATGGAAATTGGAATGTGTGAAATATTATGGCATTTGTGAACGGAAGCCGGAATAAAATTTTACAACAAGATGGTGACGTGTTTTGGCAAATCTTGTAAAAAATCGTAAGTTAAGAAGCCAACTGAACGTTTAGATTAAATGATACCAAATGAAAAAGAAAGCTATCAAAAAGTTACTAAGGATTTTCCCATTCCTACGCTTCTATTGTCGTGTTACGAATCCCGACTCAACATTGTTTCTAGTCACACAATGCACTCGTAATCAAAAACAATGCAGATGTATTTATTCCTGTTCATTTAGGGTGTTAGAACGCACGTGTCGCGTGTTTTTTTTGAGTTTATGCCTTCGAGCGTTAATAAAAAATCTTAGTCCGGAAACGTGCGTGTCACATCGGTAGTTGTAGAACAGATGTTGACATGTGTCGCCTGGCTGTATGGTGCGCTGCCGTGAGCTAATTGACTAGGGAAAAAACGTGAGCTGCGTTCCATACTCTACGTTTGCGCGGGAATACGATTGATGCGACCCGACATTTTTTTTTTTCATGTCCTTTTTGATTTATCTGCTTTTATTTTTGGTTGTAAATCGTACTGGAATGTTTCTATGTTCGGCAATGTTACCATTTTTGGACTAACGTATGTAAACGCGGGACTGGGCAGCAATAATTAAAATGCAAAAATATCTGTGGTATTTTTTGCGTTGTCATTATTTTTATGAAGTCTAAATTAAAACGTTAAGTTTTATGTGGCACAAATTTTAAAATGTATTTACTGAAAGTGAATTTTCCTTTCATTACTCTAATGTACTCCAATTTTATTCGAAAACATTAAATTAACGAGAAAATTCGCACGCTTTAATTTTCACTGAAAGTTCACAGATAATATTTTTCTATAATAATTCAAAAACTAAATCTTTTACTTTTTAATCTAATAACGCGATGGTGTTAAAATTTACGGCTGTTCAATTGGGCTTTTAGATTTATAAGAATTTTCTTTTTTGAAAGTTGGTTTAATGCAAAAATTACTTTGGCGTTTAGGAGTGGAATGAGGATTAAGTATAAAATGTACTTACATATGTTTCATACTAATTGTATGTTTCTGAGTCATGTAGGTACCTACTTAGTTTATTATTGCTTACAGATAAAATAAACCTATCTGTTGTACATTCTAAATTACTCATTTTCTGTAATTGTATTGTTATTGCTTGTTTTGATACTGTGCCAAAGGAAAAAAAATAAGTCTCAATGGAGATGCTTCATGTAATTTGCAGATGGTTGTGTTCCGATTCTCGATTTTATTGTTGAGTTAGTAATTAAGGACTTATTTTTCTTCAGAAGACTATTTATGTCTTCTGCAGTATAATTTGCTAAGTAATAAAACGAATCAAACCTTTATTAAAAAAAAAATTAAGACAATATCTTCACCTATCCTCCTAGATAACAATAAAAAAAACTGACTTAAGTAAGTTTACGTGTTATTTCAACTTTAAGAGCGTTGATCCTGTGAGGGCTGGCAACGTTGCATTTCTGGTAGATTTTCGTGATAATCTAATTAAGTTTAAAACAAACTAGTACACCTATCTTTTGAAGTGAAAACTTCTTTAGCACCGTTGTGATTTGAAAGTCTATGAAACGAAAAAACGACAGTAAACAGAGACAATAAGATTTAACGTGGGAGAAAATGAGATAGGAAGCATTCTTAGCTTCGTACCCCCTCCACTCGTGTTTATCGTCTGAATAAATCTATGTAATATAATATATACGAATAAAATCCACACTTATCCACACTTAATATTATAAATGCAAAAGTAACTCTGTCTGTCTGTCTCGCTTTCCTGCTAAAACTACTGAACCGATTTAAATGAAATTTGGTACACAGATAGTTTAGAGCGTGAGAAAGGACATAGGCTACTTTTTATCCTGGTAGTATGTTCCCGCGGGATAATTTCCGACCTCCACGCGGGCGAAGCCGCTGGCAAAAGCTAGTGTAATATAATTATCAAACTTTGTATCACTATCCGATCATTACTAAAACCTACAATTATCCTCTTCCGGAAATTTTACATTCGTCTCATTATCTTGAAGCCAACATTTTTGAAGGTTTCACTTCTACCACGTGTGAATTGCCCACATGTTTTTTTTTTTTCATCTAAGCACTAGAATCTTTGGTATTTATAAGTTTGTATGCTATTTTTAAGTCATTTTTATAATTACAAATAAAACTCGACATATTATTCTCAATTATTTTATATTTGATAGGTACTTATTATGATTAAATAATTATATTTGAGAGTAAATGTTAAACGTTATTATAAATACTAACGAGCTAATCCTTGGCTGAAAAACAATTGTAGGAAGTTTGATTTAAATTTAATAAAATAATCACGTAAAACCACTAGAAAGTCGACGTTACTCTTAACCATGGTCTGAACCATGTCTGTACTATGGATCAGAAAACATACCCGTGGATGAGTGCTTTGCAGAAATTGAGTGCTATCATTTGATTATTTTTTGAAAACTAAAACCCGAAATTCGGATTTTAAATCGTGTGGTTATAGGTAGATGTTTTTAATTTAACAATTGAGGTTAACAAGACAACATTAGTTTTCCTCAATTTGCTTACAATTTAATCATTGTTGGAATTAGTAGTGAGATATAATGTTAAACCTTAAACCTTATAAAGAACAAATTTTATAAGGTTTAAGCGGCGAACTCCCGAACAAATTTTTGTTGACATTTTTTTTAGCGTCTGCCTAAGAAAAATATGTAAAAGTATAGAGATTGAATTGTTGAACAGTTTTGTCTTCAGTTATACTTTTATAGGGAGTCAGGAATTTAAGATATTTCAGGTTGAAGTTTTAGAGGTTATGTCTCGTCAACAAGACTTATCGAAAAAAATACTATATAATATAATAATATTTCATCAACAATTCTCTCGCCGGTATCCCTTACATAAATGGTTCACTTTTTTTGCAGCCTTTTAAAAGGCATTACCTTTTTAACACGCTTTTATTAGCTTCAAGCGTATGTTAGTATGTGCCATGTAACGGAAACTTTGAACATGATTTTGACTTCTTCCAAAACGTCGGACTAACTCGAAACGTCATACTTATCAAAAACCAAGACAATCGATCAATGACAATACAATAATTTCATAAATTTGGGCCAATATCGGTTCCAGGATAGCAAAAAAAGTCTTCGAAAAGTAAGTTGACATACGTCACAAAATACGATCACTATGCTGATATAAGTCACAAAATTCGAAACACCCCCTAAAAAGTACAAAAATAAATAAAATTTAAAAAAAAAACACGCTTCCATAGAAAATCAAACTAAAAAGTAGAAAATAATGGAAAAAGTGTAGATATTTCCAAGCTGCTTATGTAATACATAAATTGTATAGCATAATCGGCATGTGCCAACTGCTGGGATACAGGCTTTCTGTGAGAGGACAGCGGGCCGTAATAAACAAATGTGGGTAGGTAGATGTCACACTTCTTCGACTTTTTTCTTTTGGGTCTAGGACATGCATGTTTCCTCACGATATTTCCGTTCACCATATCTATACTTTATTATAAAGCTAAAAAGTTTGTTTGTTTGGTTGAACACGCTAATCTCAGGAACTACTGGTCCGAATTGAAAAATCTTTTTATGTTGGGTAGCCCATTTATTGAAAAAGGCTATAAGCTACTTAACTTCACGCTACAATCAAAAAGAGCGGAGCAGCAACGAGAAATGGTCGAAAACTGGCAGGCAATTCGATGCGACGGGAAGGGTCACGGGAGCAAAAATTTGACGTGGAGGAAGCGCGGGCAGAAACTAGGAAATTATATAGCTACTCGATGTAGCTACTTATAATTGTAAATCGATCTGCATTATCATTAACATTGTTCGTCCATTGTTTGATAACGAACCTACATCAACGTATTAATGATTGGTTTTATGTAGGAAGGATGGCCGAATGTCGATTTTTTATCGAATATTGGTTTACTACTATCGGTGAAGTTCAATGTTGATTGATAATGTCAATGGAGTGCTTTTATCGATAGTATTTCATTATGGTTGTTTTAATACTTACTTAGTATAGTAATCAAGTATTTTTTTTTAAATTAATTGTTTAGAGGAAACGCGTTTACGTGGTCGTTGGTGATCATTCCATACAAAGTCGATGTGACAGACTTGTTTGTTGTTGCGATTTTATTAAGTCCGCGTGTATGTCGACTTATGTATTCATGTTTTTCTCCCTGCTTCATGTTACTAATCCAAATTATATTTTTTAATGATATAAGTAATGTACTTATATCTAGTTTTGTAATATCACTACGTTTTCTTGGTATCTCAATGACGAGTATCTAGTGTGTACATTTTTCGTTCAACGATCTTCTTCAATTCAATCCTTTTGCTCGACATGACGTCATTGTTTAAAACAGATTAAAAAACACATACATAAGTGACATTCACCATAATTGCTTCCAACCAAAGACATTAAATTATTAAATCTCTTTGCTTCCAACAAACATCTTCCCTTACAAAAACAACCCAACATAATGCCCGTGGGCACTTACAAACTAAATCTAAATAAACCATCAACTTATCTTTGACATTTAACAGTAAAAAAATTCTGGACCAACGCTTACCGTTATACGGTCAGTAAGTGCGACCACAGATAATATGAGATCCGTCGTCGCCATGTTTGATCTCAACGGATTAATTAAATTTGACAGGCCATTGTGACATGGCACGGCATCATGATGAAAATTACTGTTAAGTCTGTTAGTGCGGGGCCAATGAGTCGTAATCTCGCGTCGTTTAGCGCGTACGCCATGTTTTATGACCATAGATCAATCAGACGTGTTTGGAGTCAAGTCGGCTGTCAATTTCGCGTGATTGGAATCGATTGAAAGTTTTAAGAGCACATTGTTTATGGGTTTGTTGTTTATGGGTAAATTTTGAATTTGAATCGAGGAATAGAACTTCAATGAATAATTGCTGAAGAATAAGTTCACAAATTGACGGTGTTTAAAGTATAGTGTGATTTTTCTTCCATATCCTAATTGATAAACAGACAAAACTGTTTAGTAACTAAACAGTGTTGTGATAGTTAAACAAATTCAATCTAATTTAATGCCCAATTATTAGCTTAGCTAATAATAACCACGTGAAATTAGATGATTACATCCACTGTTGATTGATGTTGATTAAGTCATCCAGATTAGCGCGTCATGTCAAATTTGACACATCTGTCAATGATTTTATTAGTTAATAGCTACACGGACCGTTATCTGTGTTTCCTGCTATTACGTTTTCCTGTTTTAAAATATGAAAGGTTTACAACTAAAAGAGAGACAAAAGTTGAAACGGTCGTAAAAAAGTATCGTTAAGTTATAGAATTGTTGTAAACTTATCGACTTCTATTAACGAAGTAAAAACCTATTTTTTTTAAATAGAGGTACAGTTAGACAAAAGTGCTAGTTTGACATTGATAGCGCCCTTATGTAGCAGCAGTAATGGCGATATTTGTAGTGCAAGTTGAGTGACTAATGTGCGGCTGACTGTACAATATTGAAAAGTCTTTACTGAGAATCCATTCTGTTAGAAGTAACGGCGATGCATTGAAGTGCCGGTTGAATGGAATTCCATACAATTTTCAGCCTTATGGACAGCCTTTTACGTGTTATTTTCTGAGTGTTTTGACTGAAAATGTGGCTTTCTATAAAATCCTGGCTTGTAAGTTGTACGTCATTCCAAGGAAGTAAAGTGGCTTTTGGTATTTAGTCATAAAGTATTCTTGAGATTTCAAATCATTTGGCGGGTTTTAGTTTAACAATGTGTACGTGGCCTTACAGTTTTTATGGTTGAGGTACCTACCTCGAAAGTTAAATACTTGGCGTAGAATCCAGTTGATCCCGTATTTAACGTGATCATATCACTACAATGGCAAATCACCACACCAAGCCTTTCTTGCACTCATGCTTCATTTTCCACTGTTACCCTCCATTCGTGAAATTGATTGCTGATTCATGACTGACAGTTGACGTTAGTGACAGCTACCTCACTACTGATGGATATGAGATAGTGTTTACATATCGAATAAATGTAACTCGAGGTAAATATTCGATTACAGTTTCTAATAACGAAATAATATGTAGAAGCAAGGACTTCTTAAGATTCTATCAAACTTCCTAGCCTTTTCTCAACTATACTGGGATCGGCTTCCAGTCTAACTGTTTGCAGCTGAAGTAATGGTTTTCAGCTTTTACATGGAGCGATGGCCTATCTGACCTCCACAACCCAGTTACTGGGTAACATGCTATCCTTTGGTAATAATGGTTGTCAGACTTTTGGGCTTCTGTCTGTCAAACGACTTTCAAAGACTTATGAATTACCGGGCATGGAGGGGTCTTGGTATGTAAAGATGGTTACCCATCTACAAACTAACCGAAGCCCGGAGAAGGTTATCTTTAAATTTGTATGACATACTCAAACTTGAAATAATCAAAATTACTTTGTTTGATTGTTTGAAAAGATTGGCATGTCTGTATCATTTATTTAATACATGTCTAATAAGTGTATGTTCCAAACATTTTTAAAGAAATAAAGCATTTGTCATTAATTAAACTACATCCACTGAAAGCTATTCGTTTTTTTTTAACTACAATCTACTTTTTGATGTCCACTTCAGTCAACCTTTTTATTTCAACGATTTTTTTAAATGCTCTCTTCAGAAGCGAGTTTAAACCACAACATAAAACTTAATTCAGAACATAAATTCCCTTTTCATGTGGCTTTAAGAAATTAAAGAAACTTTATTTTAACTTAGCCGTTAAAGTGTCCTCTTTATAGGCAGTTATTAATAGTATTTAAACACTAATGGCATTCAATGGCGATTCAGGTTAAAATGGCTGCCTCAGACTATTTCAAAATGTAAAATCTGAACCTCATTTGCAAGTACAGTCTGCAGGTTTTCTGGTCTAGCATTAGTAAATCGTTTCGAATATTACCCTTGATTACTGTAAGAATCAATATTATAATAGCAGACTCATTAAATCAGTAGTGTGTCCCTCAGAGCGACGCGAAAACTCGCTCTAAGCCCCGTCAACTATACTTAACTGCATTTACCCAGACTTGGACCTAGTTATAGAAGTCCGGGCAGATGTTTATTTTTTTTCTACATCTCGAGATGTTAAGAACAGTAATCCTGGGAGGTTTGCAACATTTTATTGTTTTATTACTCTCTGGTTCTGGCGGAGCGCGTAAGGAAGTTACGCACAGTACTGAATAGCCCCAAGGCGGAATGGTTGTAAGAAAGCTATTTTACCGCCTCGAAGGCTCGCCTTGAAAATAATTTCGGTGGCCGTTAGGATCTCCAGTTGAAAGTTTATTGAGGAACGAAATTGTTTCAGAATTATAGACTTTCGGTTGTTCGAATCTATTGTCAATCAAATAACCTAACACGGCATTGCATGATAGAACGAACTCGAAGTCATAAAAAGTGTGCAGAAATTGCTTGAATTCGGTTGTGTAGGTCGTAAGCTGATGAGATTACAGAGCAAAAACCGAGGTTTTCAATCTAGCAATCAGCTGAACAAACGATCGATTTATGGTACGCCACGTTACAAGTTCCTCCCCACCAACATTGTATAGTAACAAGCCGACGATTCTGCATACCCAGAAATCTGCAACCTACTGAGTTTTCTCATTATAAATTCGGCGGGATTTGCGTGTAGAAGGAGTAATGTTACGATAACAGCGACAGGATCGTTCATTTATGTTAGATTACTGAATGGCGGTGAGTCAAGTCTCTCGCTGGGGTTTTACGAGTTTCGTATGAGTCCCGATCGGCTCCGAGGCAGTTTTCCAGAACTCATTTGAGAAGTTTGGCGTCATCAAAAGTGGAAATCCGTGCGTCATAAGACGTATTCCTTTGCTTAGTCGTATTAAAGCTATAAAACTCTTGTAACTGGGTATCTATTCATTATTCATCAAAGCTGAAATTGCTACTTTGAGATGTAATCCGATCACATATAAAGTCAAAACATTGACGCCACCTTTTATTTTTATAGAATTATCGCCCCGTGAGAACCTATTCTGAGTGGACGTCATTCATAACATCCTATAAAGCGTCATCAGAGCATAATAACATTAAGGGTATTTCAAAAGTGTCGCACACATTTGCGACCCATGTAATACCACTGTCAACGCTAGTAATAACATCAGGTAAAAATTGGAGGCCGAACTTGTCCCTTCGGATCGGAAGGGCGATATCGGTTCTCTCTTTCATTAATTGGTTCGGGAGGACAGAATAACTCGAGCCCGAGAAAGCCGAAACAGATGGATCACGAAGCATTTGTCATTTCAAAACGTTCGATTGGAATCCCAACGTTCGGCCCACCGATAAAAATTAGGCGCGCCTAAAATAATTGAACTCTTTTATTTGGGTCGTAACTCCGAACATTTGAGATACTTTGAACGCAATCAAGTTCGCCTTCACTGCTTCGGAGTTAAATTGAGACATTGAATGTTTGCCATTTTCTTTTCCCTCCAATTTCGCGCCAATAGCAAAAGTAAAAAGGCTCGCCGATACCACCAACATGGAAGCGATATACGAGCTCGCTGGAGAGAACCGTTTCCTTTAATGTTTTCATGAGTCTCGAGAACTAAAGAGCGTGTAACAACGTATCTGTTCGTTGCCTTTTAATAGCCCAAGAGCGAACAAACTGCCAAGTATTAAGTTTTATCAACCATCTGCACGAATGTCACGTCTTTATTACTACTTATTCTTTGTCCTCATGAATGCAGCGACCGAGAGAGAGAGATGGGACGATGTGTGTGTCCCACTTTCGTCTTGTGGTTTTTGCTGCGCATGAAAAGGTAGGGAAACGAGCGTCCCTTTCGGGCATAGGTGTTCAATTCAATAAAAAATGGCGTACCTGAACCGGTCCCCTGACATGTTTATACATTTTTCTTACTGTTGTGTAGAGGATTTTTTTGTTACGTACTTTTCGATTGAGATTGAATCCGGAGCGTTATTAAAAAAGTTTGTAGCGTAATTCTCGCGGTGATTTTTACTCTGTGCTACGGATTTTTTGGCGAATTTTTATTTTGTTTTAAACCTTATCGAGAGCCCGGTGTGACGTTGATTTATGGTTTAAGCATGTTTTGAACACACGGGGCCTGTATTTCAAATGTGATTAGTATTTTAATTAAATATAAATTACTACTACTGTAAAAGAAAAGGGTCTCGGGTTTGTATTGTTAACGTGAATACATAAGTTATGAATATCAAATGTAAGGTTGTTAGTCGACCCAAACAAGGCCGCTTGAGTGGCTTCACGAATAAAACAGTTTTGACGTAAAGAGCGACCTGAGTATTTTAATTTGTACTTACCTACATTCAATATTACATAATAATACATTACCTACTATTGTGAAGCTTTGTTATTTAATAATTACGTGGTTACGGATTCCTGGTATAACTTTGCCCGTAATATTGGATTGTTATTATTTGCAGTGTACCTAAATGAACAGATAGTGGAACTATTTAATAGAGTTGGCTATTTAGAATAATTATAATATTTGAAATAGTGGATAGCTTCGTGTTTTTTTTACCGCTTTATTATGTTTGTTGGCGGACAAAAGTAAAGGAATTTAATAATACCTACGGTTATAATAATATACTTAGCTCCCAGTTATTCGGGAATACCCAACAATAATCATCGTACAATATAAATAAACAGCCAAAGCGTTAAACAAATCTAAATAAGCTACAAACAAGCCATTAACCCGAAGAAAATTCGAAACAACTCCCAAATATCCCAATAGCTAATGCAATAAAAACAAATTGTATACGAACTCAATCGAATCGTTTGTCTATGCGCGCAGTTTAAAAAAAAATAAAAATCCAACATGGCGGGTGCTAGCACTCACAGCTGACTCAGCGCACCTTACGATGGCGTCGGACGACGCTTTGTCCCGCTGCCTTTTGCCACAGTAAAGATAATCTATACAGTATTTTGACTCGGCCCTATCCAAGAAATAATTACCTACAGCACGCGCGGTACGTAAACATGCGGTAGACGAGGTAGGGCTGCCCGCAAAAAGTATTTTGACTTCATCTACCTACTTCAGTTTCTTTGATTGTAAATATTATATTTTTATTAAAAGAAAACAATGTTTGGACTGTTTTTTATTAAAAGTGATAAGGGTGGAAGATGTAAATTATATCAACTTTTATTTATTTTTAATTACGATACGATCTTTGCTGGACCGATTCAAATCCTGCGATCAAGATCGTTTATCGATTCAATGATTTACGATCGAAATGATCGATTCAAATCAGAAAGAAAGAAAGAAAATACATTTATTTAGCACAAACTCAAAAGATCGGGCACCCCAGGCTAGGAAACTACCTGCTACTACTACGAGCGTAGTTAGGTCTCTCGTTTGTCAATTTTTTCCCCTATCCACTTACTTATTTAATAATCCTGGTATTTTACTTGGTGTAAAAAGCAGAATACCTACCTAATAAAAACGAAATAAATTTCGCACTAGTAGGTATATAAAAAAAATCTTGTCTTTCCTTTCAAAGTTTCCAGGGTAAATTTAAAAAAATGTATCTCTGGGTGCATTATATAAGAATTCAAGCAACCAGAAACAGCAAAATATAGTTTATAAGTTCTATTTGCCATATTAAGTAATCATCTTGCACTGATTATTATTAAATATGCACAAATCGCACGCTAACTGCTTACAAACAAAACATTAATAACACCGCCCGCCATCCGTTTATCAAAGCGGTGCGTACGCGACTGCGTATGTACTCGGAGTGTACCAGACTCGAGGCGCGTAGGTACGACTTGCGTTCCGAGCGTTTGTATGAAGATAGACTACTGTATAGATATATTTACCGTGCTTTTGCTAAGCGTTACGATTGTTACTGCAGTTTTATCTTTTGGGAAGCATTGGCGCCGAGTAGAGACGACGTATTGGTACCTACGGAATTTGAAATAAAAACCTTGAGTCGACTGAAAGGTAATATCGTCCGCTCGTGATTTGATCTGGTACAATTTTGAGTTTCATTTACACAAATATATAAAATAGAAGTGTCTGTATGTAATGTCAAATTATCAGCTTTTTGCTAAATGCTAATCTGTAATTTTATAAATACCTACATATACGGTTCTTACAACAAAACCACATTTTATTTACGTTTTCGCATCAAACTGCTGTTTGCTCCGGCTAATTTCCGAAACGGTTGGACTGATTTTGGCGGGACTTTCACTGGCTGATAGTTAATGTTATACTTAAAACTATAACATGGGCTTTTTGTATCACGTCTCCTTGCGATAATTTCTAACATACACGAGCTCGAAGCCGCGGTCAGCAACTAGTCAGCTATATTATTTTCAAAGAGAGATAAAAATAGAAATAAACTACCTGATTCAGTTGAAGATGGCCGAGAGCGCGACTCAAGGGTCAGAGCTCGGTAACCTTTTCGGAAACATCCCTAAATATTTGATGTACTCTATAAATAGAAGTCTAATTTTATCATTTACTAGCAGGTGATATTGTGAACAACTTTATTTCCTTCTTAAGTTACGTAATGTCCCCATTCAGTATTATTTCTCACAGTCAAAGTAAAGATATAAAAATATGCCAAAAAAAACTGCACGGAACCATAGAGAATGCCAAGCTTTTACCATAGATAATTATTTTCGATCTATGTACTCGGAACAATTGCAAAACCGAAAGTATTCTTCTATCTACACAAAGGCCCGGGTTCGATTCTTAGATAAGAATTTTCTGTTCTATTATGTTATTCTGTTTCGCAATAGACGTTTAGTATAGAGTTGAGTAATCTTAGATTGAAACATCTTCATTGAAACAGTAACCTAAAGAGACGTTGAAGGGAATTTTTGCTACCCGACTGCGTGACAGCAAAGATAGGGTTATGTTTTTCATGCGTATCTTTGTATGTGATTCATGCTCTCGAAGCATCCTAACGGCAGTATGGATTTTAGTACATGCGTAATGGTTGAAAGCTAGGTTTTGTTTTTATAAAATCAAAATGAAAGATTTATGTCATCATTAAGTAATGTCTTGGACAAACAAAACGCACAATATCCATGTGGAGTACCTATCCAAATAAAGGATGATTTAAAAAAAAAATACTTATCATAACATCTCGCGTTGTTTCCCATAAGGGTAACGCGCAGAGGAGGAGTACCCTTAGTAGGCACAACCCTAACCGAAAAAAATATTACACTAAAAAGTTGGAAAGAAATCTGAAATTAAATAAATTACTGCCACCAACTGCTTCAAAAGTAAGCTTGATTTTAAGTTTTTAGTTGCAAACCTTTTGACTATACTTATATTTTCGGAATAGTGTCGCAATCGCCCAAAAAGAAATTAAAAATATCATAGTAATCATCGTGAAAGTGTCAATTAAAATGGTATAATGAATACAAAAAATAGCGACCGAAAAATAAGTTTTATTTAATTAAGAGGTAAACCCTTACACTTCATAAAAACACAATTAACACTATCATTAGTTCTTAGTCTTAGAAATCATATTCATATCACATGGTGTTTGATATCTCATAAATTGCGTACAATATTCTTGATTGCGTTGAACTATGACATTGATACTTGACTCCTGTTAAGATGGCGATAATAATAAATGCTAAATGCTCAAATGTTATGCTAAATACGCTATTATGTCAATAATTTGAAATACAACACTTTTAAATACGGGGTAACTGACACTAGATTAATAAATACCTATTTTATACATAGTTTACTTACTAATCATAATTTCCAAACAGCAAACAAATTATCTATCATAGTGGAAAAGTATTTTTTAAATGTATTAGGATATTTTGGCGCGTTGTCAAAATTAGAACTAAAAGTGGCCATCTTGATTTATCGGTACAATATCATAAAAAAAAATTGCCAACATGACATTGACAGTAGGGCGCGCCCTACTGTCAATGTCATTCAAGAGTCAAAAGATTGTTGCGATACATACGATCGTATGTGTGTCTATGGTCAACCTCATGTCTATAAAGACTAATTCCTTGTTGTATGTTACCTTAAACAGGTAAAAGTAGTGTGAGAGACCGCTCTAGTGAGATGGCATTATGACCTGAAAGACTCCTAGGTAGACAATATGGAAGCTAGAGGAACGAATAATGTGCACTCTTGGGTAATACTTATTACCCCTATAACGTAGGTGTTATATAAGGTGTATCTATTCATACACGAAATATTTTAAGAGGTACACCTGTAGGTGGTAAAGAAGCTATAGCAACGAAAAATATTTTTTTCTAAACGTATTTTTTTTTAAATTTTAAATTATTTGACGCACACAAGAAATACTGGCTCCTACTTATTTTTAACGGCCCGAGACACCGCGGCCATGCTCGTGCCGTCCGGTCGCCGCCCTCACAGCGTCAGGTGGGCCATTCATAGAATTTGGAGTAAAGGTTTTTGCAAAACGTCTCAAGCAGTTTTAAAATTATAATACTTACGAAAATTCAAAAACGCTTAGATAAAAAAATTCTTTTTGCTTCTATAGCTTCTTTACCACCAACAGTTGCACCTCTTAAAATATTTCGTGTATGAATAGATAGATACACCTTATATACGTACAACTCTGTTTAACCCTTCGAGTAACGCAGGCGTAATGTTATGTTATATACCCCTAAGAAATCAGAGTACACTTACACCAGTATTAACTTCGTATTAATAATCCTATAATTTTTGCAATTTAAGGCATAATATTGTTCCGGTTTTATTTTAAGGCAGAAAGGGTTTCCCGTCTTAGCGAAAAATTCTTTAAATTGCGATTTTATAGAAACAGTGTATGTTCTACCTGCCAAAGTTAATTTTATTACAAGGGAAATGAGTTTTCAAAATTCATTGGGTTTGCAGGATTGTCCGCCATTTTTTTTTGTATGTTATATGAAACCTAGAAACGGGAGTCCAGTACGCTGGTTTGATTGAATTATTGTTACAAATATATATATATACAGGCCATAAAACTAATAACAAAACCGCTAGGTATTAAAACATAATGTATACAACTTACTCACCTTAGCAAAAACAATATCCTTAATAAATGACGTATTAGAACGACCTTGAAAACCATAAATAATTATTTCACCCATGAACATTTAATTATAAAACTGTCGCGTTTCAAATCGAGTCGGCCATATTAAATGCTCACCTATATTTTTTATGGTTCCGTACCCAAAGGGTGACAACGGGTGCCAGTGGTAATGATATTACTGAGGCTCCGCTGTCCGTCTATCTGTCACAGGCCCATATCTCTTGAACCGTAATCGTAACCCTTTAAATTTCCACAGAGTGTGTACTATGGCCGCTATCATTATTTCAGTCGAAAGACGTCCACTGTTGGACCTAGGCCTCCTCCAATTTGAGAGCCAATCGCCACGCTTTGCAGGCGGGTTGGCGATCGCAGTATGTTAGTAAACTGCATAGAGAACGCTGCTGCCCATTATCTAGTAAGCAAGTCGCCTCTTACGACACCCATGGGAAATATATGGACGCTATAGCAATTAATAAACAAGATGTAGTGGTGCGGAAGTACAGAACCCTTCGTGTCAGCCGTTTTTTTTAAACCGTTTATTTACATGCAGCACTGCATTTATAGTTCCGAAGTACAACGCGCGATTGTTGATATGATGACTCATACAAGTTGACACTTATGCACGCAGACACACGCAGATGTTGTTCATTTGTGTCAGTCTTTGTTAAAGTTATCGGTATTAAGTCACCTTCAAGGAGTAGGTAAGTTATTATTAAAATTTGTATTCAAATTAGTGGTATTGTAGTCAAAATAAGACGTCTGCCTCGCAAGTAGATAGAATCACCATTTAGCCGAAAGACGTCTACTCTTGGACATTGGCGTCCCCCAATTTGAGGGCATTTGCCATAATCGCCACGCTTTGCAGGCGGCTCGGCATTGCAATAAGGTAAAATGCATAGAGAACGCTTCTGACCATTCTCTAGTAAGTCCCTTAGTCGCCTCTTACGACAGTCAGGGTAAGAAATAATATGGTGCTTCTATGGTGATTCTTTACGTCCGGCATCACACAAACCTTATATATCGACCGGATAGAATACCATATGTAATAAATGAACAGATATTTACGTACATATCATTTCAATCTATAGGTACTATTCAAAGGTACAAGTTGGTAGCTGACGACATGAAGCTGCAGCAAACGACGTGTCGCAGTGACACTACTGGTTTCTACGTATTTCTATGAAATGTCGTCTGCTGCTGCTGCGTGCAGTCGGCTACCAACTTGTACCTTAATAATATAAAGCTGGAGAGTTTGTTTGTTTGTTTGGTTGAACGCGGTAATCTCACGAATTACTGGTCCGAATTGAAAAAAATCTTTTTATGTTGGGTAGACTATTTATTGAGGAAGGCTATATAACACACACGTTACTATCAAAAGGAGTGGAGCAGCCACGAAAAATGGACGAAAACTGGCAGGCTATTCTGTGCGACGGGAAGGGTCAGGGGAGCAAAAATTTGACGCGAAGGAAGTCGCGGGCAGAAGATAGTTCTGAATAAATGAATACTTTCATATAATGTTAGTAGGTAACTTCTCACTAAAATACAATTAATTCACATGCTAGACTGTACGTGCCAATAATTTGTGACGATCGTATACTCTAAGATGAGTCACTCGCTGAAGATGAGATCATCTCTGGTAACCTCTACTTTCCTTGTGGATGCTTCAGGATAATATTAAAGTTAATAATTAATTTAACACTTCAGACAGATTCGTAGGTAATTAAAATGAGTTTATTGAATAAATATTTTAGTACTAGCTACTTCCCGCGACTTGTTCCGCGTCAAATATTTACTCCCCTGACACTTCCCGTCGTATCGCAGCCTGCCAGTTTTCGTCCATTTTTTTGTTACTGCTCCGCTCCTTTTGATCGTAGCGTAATGTCATATAGCCTATAGCCTTCCACAATAAATAGGCTACCCGACTCAAAAATATTTTTTCTATTCGAACCAGTAGTTCCTGAGATTAGCGCGTTCCACCCCTCATTTTAGGGAAGTGGTGGGTTAGAAATAGACAAAAAGTAGCCTATGTCACTTTCCATCCCTTCAACTCTACTTAAAAAATCACGTCAATTCGTCGCTCCGTTTGGCCATGAAAGACGGACAAAGCTACTACCAGCTGACAATTTTCTTTAATAGATTTTCAACTTTATCGCCAAATTATAATTCAAGATTGATTGGGAACATTTGACAGTTTCGAGTAGCTTGCTGTGCTGGCGTCTGTACTGACTTCAGTCTAGTCTTCTACAAAAAAGATTACTAAAAAAGTGAACACAGATAGTGGAACGCCATAACGGAGACCATGCTTGCCCAGCAGTGGGACAAATTAATACAAGATGATAAAAAAAAATTAGTAAAACACAGCTGGCTGAAAATACTTTGCAGAAATTTATGTAATATGCTGTCTGAAAATGCTTTTCAAAATCAAAATCAAAAGTCATTTATTCAAACTAGGCTGATAGTCAGCACTTTTTGAACGTCAAAGTTACAAAAGACAGTCCCCCCAAAACGCCCGCCCTTCGACACTTCCTAGTGCTTTCGCTGGGAAGAAGAAGTGGCGGAACAAACTCCCCAGCAGCACAGCTGTCTGTTAAGTTAGAAGAACTTGATTCTATACAATATTGTGTAAGTAATTAATATTATCAAAACATACATTATTCGCCATATGTCAGCTAGCACACGCCAATATACCAACAAAAACATTGAAAACTAAAGTCAAGCTGAAATAATAAAACAAAAACGTAAACAGAACTTAAAAACTAAATAAAGCCTCCAGGCATAAAGGGCGTGCCCGCTTACATATTCAACGATGCAAAATAATACATATACATACATTGATGCATATAGCTAAGTTGAAGTTACAATAGTTAAAGTAGCACCTCCGGAGTAGAATAAAATAACAGTTAATACAAATAACAATAACAAAAACCATGGTCAGCAAGACGACCAGTCACCACAAGCAGCACCCGTTCACGAGCATAACGCAAAGGTCAGCCATTACCCCCCTCGCCATATTTGAGGGAAGGTGGTAACCCGACCCCCGACGCTACCGCTACCGCTACCGCTTTGCCGTCTATAAAATGGAAAAGAATAAAACTGAAATGAGTTTTAACTGTACCATATTGCAAAAATAACGATAGTTTAGAAAATATTGCATTTAAATGTGTCCATAAAAATTTTAATATCAGTGAATCTTACTCAATCAAAGCGGATGGATTTAGATCCAAATAAAATCTCTTTCAAATCCAGATGTTCCTAATGTAGGTTAATGCATTATTTTAATAAGGTTAACCCTATAAAAACATATGTTCGAGTAAGAAGCTTGGAAAAAGAATGTCTTTAAAAAGTTTTAAGTATGATTTAAAAATGGAACGAGTACGGAACAAAAACAATACATTGTGTTTGTGTTTTTTTTTAAATTGAATAGAACAACTATTTACAATACAGAGGATTGGTCTACACCAGGGGTTCCCAACCTTTTTTTGTCTACTGCCCACTTTAAGAATAAATTATTTTTTAACGCCCCTCTTTTTGTCTTGTCGGTGTCTAAGAGTCTTCCTAGCTAGGTAGATGAAATTATAAATCGACCCCAAAGCCCTACACAATGCCCCCTTTTTTTTCTGGGTCTCTTACCGCCCCCCTTTAGGCCTGCAGCGCCCACAAGGGGGCGTTATCGCCCACGCCACGTTGGGAAAGACTGGTCTACACTATGGTCAAGATAGAGGAGGGAGTCGAAAGGAGAATGGGAGGTATTTGCCTTGCAGTAGGATAATATAGGCTAAAAATAATTTATCATCATGTTCCTGCCTTTGTATGGAATAAGGGCATGATGATGAGGATGAATTATTCTACTGATGACTTACTTGGGGTCAGCGAAACATGTTTTCTCCTTTCATTCTCCCCTGTCAGCCGTCACGCTATCATTCACTCACTTCTTTTTCAAATCATTCCTCTTTCAATTTGGCCATCTTTTCTTTAGCTTTCCTCTCCCCCTCCATCCTTCATACATGTATATTCATCAATGGCTAAATAAATTTGCGGCCAGTGTCAAAACACTTAACATTTTTCGGTTACATAAATGAGATTGTAACACAAAATAAAATGCCTCCTAACACGCATAAATTCGTATTCGCATAGCAAAACTTCCTTATCTACAATTATAAACGACTTTAGCTATTTATTGCTACTCTAGTGTAGATTCCATTCCACACCCCGTGAAATTCCAGGAACTTTCACAAAGTTCAAACCAAAGTATGTACTACTAAATAGCGTCTGTCTCGCTCCGTCTTTATTCAACCGCTACGTGTGAAAGAGACGGGTGTATGGGCATAATTCACGCAGCTTTTAGTGGTGGAGACATAAATCTTCGTAGTCAATTCGCATAGATCGTTTGCGCCGACGCAAAAAGATACGCCGGTGTCCTTTAGATAAGATACACACGTTGTTGTTGAAATCGACGAAAACTAGTGAATCATTCTGTCAAAGATTTCACGTTTTAAAGTTGGTTTTTGAATTAATAAAAGTTTACGTTAAATTAGCTTATTTTACTTGTTGAGAAGCTGAGCAAGAGAGACGCCAAAATGTAAAATACAAGTGATTTAAAATAGACCACGTAGTCTCCTATTTTTCCGCGACTTACGAGTAGTAGGTCGTGAGTTCAAACCCAAGCAGGCGCATTACTTTGTGTAAATTATTTCATCGCCACTGCTCTCAAAAACGGTGAAGGAAAACATCGTGAGGAAACCGGCATGTCTTAGAACCAAAAATTCGAAGACATGTGACATCTACCAACCCGCACTGGGCCCGCGTGGTGGATTATGGCCCACTCCCTCTCACTGAGAGGAGGCCTGTGTCCCAGCAGTGGGAACATTATAGGCTGATGATGAGTCTCCTATTTTTTGTATTGTATTAAGTAAGGGCAACCCAAAAAGGGTTACCCTTTAACTACATTCTGGGTTTAAATAATGTTAAAATATTAGATAGCCTATAAGTAATACTCACTGCTAAATGTAAGTACCGGTACTTTTTAAAATAGTCGTTTATAGACGTTTTAAAATTACTACGTCATTGCAACCGCCTGCCTAACCTGCTGACCACATCATACTAAACAAACACACAGGACATCCTACCCATTCTCTCCACATAATCCCTTAATACCCTCTCCCCGTCACCCAACGGAAGAGTTCCCCCCATTTTTCCTGGAACCACGCTATTACAAATATGTACAGTATAAAATTGAAAAGGTGTTGTAATCCAACCTACCGTGGGCAGATTTAGAAATTAGGTCGAGCGTGCTATTTCGCCCAGCCTATCTCGATTGTACGGATCTGCCAAACACAAGAATAAATCTGATAACAATAACTTGTACTAACTATTTTACTAAGAAACTTGAAACAAGTTATTGGAACATTATTTAGTACGATTTCTAAAGCATTTGCATTTGAATAATTTTATTGATTTATTGCGTTAAGGTGTGCTTAGACGCTTGTGTGGATTTCTTAACAGGGTAACCCTTTTCGTGCTAGGTTTTAGTGAAAGATACTAACGATTTCAACGCATTTATTAGATCGTGCGATTAGTATTTCGTTTGCCAATCGTGTTGATTATTCTCATATTACTATTTAATTAAGGCTGGTAAACATTGTGCAACCCTTTAACAGTATTTCCATTTCTCGCATAATAACGGTTAATTGGTAACTTAACTCAATTGAATTATTTCCCAAAACTTTTTAGTCAAGTTGAGCTCTTTGAAAAGCCTCCCATTTAATGTAAACTATACACGGTAGTTAAGGTTTACTAAGGCTTCTATTTCGCCGTCGAATGGCCCCATCCAGAATCCTTGTTCCGAAGCGCTTAGTTCCAAACTAGGTCAAACGGAACATCAAGAGACTGACGTCTTAAAATTGCATTGCACACAAATTCCACTACCCAGACATAGATTAATGACTATGAAGTTAATTATGCAAGTGAATAGAAACTATTTGAGTATAGAAAGCTAGAGAAACGGTAAAGATGTGCATTGTACTGATCTCGTAATCATAGGGATGTGCAAAAGTTCAGATGTTACGATAAGATTCGAGTTCGTTGCGCAATTGTGAGTATTGAGTGTGTGTGACGTGAATTGAGTGGTATAAGTTATGAACTTATGAGAGGTGGAAAATAGCTTAATTATGTTATATATAAGGTAGTATTGCCTGTTAAGGTTAGAGGTTAATTACTAAATAGAACTGTCAAGCTTTACGTAATCCTATGAGAAAATATTTTTCCAATCTATTTTACGACAAAATACTTTTCGCATATAACTGGTGTATTTCGTATTTAACTGGTGCTTGCGCTGTCATTTAGTCACACGCGCGGCAACGTTCATCAAATTAATCGTATCGTGCCTTGCACCATACAAAAAAATGTTGAATAGGCAACGTAGCGCAGTCTCTAGCGCCTCACTGTTTCGAATCATTAATTTGACACTTGAAATAGCTCAGAAGTGTTACAATGGCAGTACGGACCCGCCCACAAAACGTTTACGGGTTAAAGGTTGGCGATCTTTTTAAATGTGGCTCGGAATGGTTAGGCAACCCTGCTTTTGTTAATGGAAATGTAATGAGTAAGAGTGAAGGCTGGTCGAATGGGCCCCGGCAAACATAATTGGTGTGTTGGATCGTGCCGCGCGGTTCCGGGTTAGAAATTTAAAATTCGAAGTCGGAAAAATGGAACGTGGAGATAAAACTTTAGATATAGGAGTGGAGATTTGAAAATAGAACGGGATAGTGGTTTGAATGAGATTATTAGATGGCCCATAAGTGGATTCAACGTATTGTTTATGCTTTATGTCGCAATAAATTAGACGTTAAGGGAAATACTTCTATTTGACCGCCCAATTCGCTGTGGTTTTTCATTTAAATTGAGATTTGTTTTTAAAACTGCTTTGATCATTTATGTCAGTCCCATCTTGTACCATCAAGACTTTATTCGTTGAATATCATATCTTGTCTTCTCTCTACAATATTGGGACAGCTTGTCTATGGCACATACGTATCCCTTATACGTCAAACCTCATTATAATTCTGCACCACGCCATGTAACATGATAACCCACTATATACTCTTGTAACATTTTATATCCTATAGTATTACTTTACACCGAATATCCAATACATGGATTAACAGTACTTACCTTTGTGGTTTATGGGTCGTTACAGCCTATATGGTGCAGTTATCATAGGACAAGATCGAGTGTTACGTTTTAACAGGTTATGTCCTGCGATACTTGAGAAATTTAGGTACAGTTCGTGTTTCGTCTTAATAAGAGCCGCAAAGTCAATTGTAGGTTAAGCTGTACTTGTCGCGGTTGGTTAGTGGATGGGTGACTATCAATTGCATGTCGAAACCATTGCTTCCGGCTGTCATCCGTAGATCTTTGATAGTCAGTCAGAAGCCCTAAAATCTGGCCAACAGTCTTACCAAGTGGTATCTTTTTACCCAGTAACTGGGTTGTGGAGGTCAGATAGGTAGTCGCTCCTTAAAAGTATATGTTATTCACATAAGTAGTACAAAGTGAGTTTAGTAGTAAACACATTAGCAGTCGGGTATTTCCAGCCATTACTAAAGAAAGAGTGATGCAAAGAAATGTGGTTTCCATTGTTTTATATTGTTATATATCATTAACTGTCTGCTTTAACAGAAAACAGTTCAATAATTCATGAATGGTAATGTTCACATTCTGAATCAGACTGATTAACATAAATACCTAAATAAAATTAACTAGTAATGATTATTAAGAATTGTGGGTAAACTGTACTTTAAGTGCACCGATGGGTAACCCTTCTTGAAATGCAGACGTGATGTTATGTAATTTTAAGTACTTAGTTACCCTTTTTCATGTACTTCTTATTCTGAAATCGTGGCACAAAATAAGCAAAATTATCGAAGCAGAATGACCAGTGTTCCATTTTATGACGTAGGTATCTTATAGAGGATCTTTTAGCACTATTCGAAAAGCCGTTATTTTCAAATCGAACACCAAAGAGGCCACTTCCTTTCATATTTAGAACACCACACCAAAACTGGCCACACATAAAAATAAAAATGAATGTCATGGGCCATCAAAGTTGACAAGCCCATCATTGGCCACCATTACTTATACCATAATGAAACCGTTCCGAAATGGACCTCAAACGCCTAACCCTACGCAAAACTAAGGGTATCGCTTGGAGGACTTGGGAAGTCGATCAAAGTGGGATTTGCGCTGAGATCCGTACGGAACTGGGCAGGCGAAGGGTTGGTTCGCAAATTGAAATTTTGTTTTCGTTTATTCAGATCGTCAGGTGAGATTTGAAGGGTTGAATTGGATATTGTTTGGGGAATTAATTAAAAATATATCTACGTTACTTACCTACTGTATTTGATAACACACAGGAAAAACGGGGTTCTATGCTTCTGAATATAATTGTGTTGTAATAAAAATATGACTGCGATATATAACAGAACATTATCTACACTTATAAATATTATAGAGAGGTAAAATTGTTGAGTTCGTACATAGGCAAAGAAACATTGTTTATTTTGCAACAAAAAGCAGATTAAATAAAGAGAGAAATATAACAAAAAAAAGAAAAAAAAAACATGAAAATGCACCCATAAAATGTAGCCAAAAGCCCCGTATTCAGGCAAAACAAGTTTTTTAATTTTGTTCATTGCTTGTTGATGTCAGGGCTAGGGACCAAAGACAATACAAATCTTTTCGGGCGGTTATCTCTGGAACTATTCCGATTTTTTTTTTTACTAACGAAATGCTACAGTAATGTCATAGGATATATTTTATGTTAATAAAACCAAGAAATTCGATGTGGAGAACTAGCAGGCAGAAAGAAGGTAGTAGCGCATTGATAAATCTATACTAATATTATAAAGCTGAAGAGTTTGATTGTTTGTATGTTTGTTTGTTTGATTGAACGCGCTAATCTCAAGAACTACTGGTCCGAATTGTGTTGGGTAGCCTATTTATCGAGGAAGGCTATAGGCTATATAACATCACGCTACAACCAAGAAAAGCGGAGCAGTAATGAAAAATGTTGCAAAAACGGGGAAAATCGCACGGGTAGGCGATTCGACGCCACGGGAAGGGTCGGCAGAACAAGAAATTTAACGCGGACGAAGTCGCGGGCAGAAGCTAGTGTATGATGAATATTGATTCTAAAAGTATTCAAACAACGTTAGGATAGGTATAACTTTGAGACCAACAGTGTCAGTTAGTTTTGCTATAGGTAAATAATAAAGATAATTTTCCGTGTCTAAAATTGTGATAAATTAAATAAACACCTATTCAATGTTTTATATCCTTAGTCATGTTTTCAATGAGTAACAGTAGGTTTGAATTATGGAGTTAGTACCTAAATTATTCCATGGATATTTATAAATGGGTTATTCTGTGCCATTTAAATTATTGTAACTCACATTTATTTCATATTAAAAAAACTGCACAGATTAAATTATCCAAAATAAAACTAAGGGAACACATTCGTTATGTTATGATGAATTCTTTTCAGTTACGTTTAGCAACAAGATTGGCGGCCATAGTATCTAAATATCCCCGTATCATTCACAAAATTAACAAGCAACACTCCTACTTAAAACTCCAATCCCTACCAACCGAACGACCTTAAAATCATAATCAGGACCAACTTAAAACAGCACAATGTTTTGGCAACCCTGTCAACTTAATACACCTCATCTTAGAAGTTAAATCCTTGAGTTGCAACCCTAATCTTTCACGTCGAAGGCTCTACAAGACGAAATAAAGCGGCGTACACATTATCCAGAGTTAAGTGCTTGAGAATTAAAGTTGGGGACTAAATTAAGAGAACGAGAGAGGTCTTGCCCTCAAAACGGTGAAGGAAAACATCGTGATGTAGGCGGCATGTTCTAGAAAGAAAAATTGGAAGACATTTGACATCTACCAACCCGCACTGGGCCAACGTGGTACATTACAGCCCATTTCCTCTCACAGAGGCTTGTGTCTCACTGTCCCAGCAGTGGGCATATTATAAGCGACTGTCTAAAACGTCCTATATTGTCTTGTCATCCATTATTACTCACTGGAGTCGTAATAACAATAAAGAGATTTAGTCTAGATTTTCGGCAACACGGTCTTCTTGTCTGTCAGTTGCATTACCTATAGCAATCCTTCTGCCAAGCTTAGTGGAAGTATGGACCTGTTCCCATGCCGTTGGTAAAGATCACTGTCCAATGTGAATTGAAGAATTGGTATTAACTCAGCCTTTTGCTGTCCACTGTGGGACCTCTCCCACGCTGCGCCACAACACCTCATTCTCTGCCTTTCGCATTCAGTCTGTCCCAACCACCTTCTTAAAGGTCGTGGGTCCATTGTTGCTCCGAAGCGTCCTCGTCTGCTCTGACGACCTTCGGTGTTTCGACAGACACGACCAGCCCACTGAATAAAACGCCGGAAAAATCACTTTTCCGGCGTGATTCGGATTTTAAAGCCGTTCAGGCTAATGTGAACGCAGCTTTACTGTTTAGCTGGCGTCTGCCTTATTTGCATAAGTATTATGTCTAGAACTGGAAGCTAGTTCATGGAACTGCTTAGTCCTCTTGTTGTGTCTATGGAATTGTGATTAGATGTTTATTTGTTTTCAAATTTGTAATTGGGAGAGGGTTTCGCGGCTAAAGATTATCAGCAACTCGAGTCAATAGAAGGTTAAGCTCCGCTTGCCGCGGCCGGTTCGTGGATGGGTGACCATCCCTTCAATACCGACACCCCTTAGTGCCTCAGAAACCACATTACGCAATTGGACTGGGCTGTCATTCTTGGCTGTTTGGCAGTCGTTACGGGTCATCAGAAGCCCGAAAGTCTCAACCAGTCTTGCTAGAGTGTCGTGTTATCCAGTAGCTGGGTTGTGGAGCTCAGCTAGACAGTAACTCCATGTAAAATATTGTGATTCAACTCCATCCCTTAGACCGGAACCCGACCCCAACATAGTTGAGAAAAGGCTAGGCAGATGCTGCAGAAGATTATTTGAAACTGGAAGCTAAGAAACGAAACAAAACACCATCGCAAATTATAAAATCAAAATCAAAATCAAAAGTCATTTATTCAAACTAGGCTGAGAGTCAGCACTTTTTGAACGTCAAAGTTACAAAAGACAGTCCCCCCAAAACGCCCACCCTTCGACACTTCCTAGTGCTGTAGCTGGGAAGAAGAAGTGGCGGAACAAACTCCCCAGCAGCACAGCTGTCTGTTAAGTTAGAAGAACTTGATTCTATACAATATTGTGTAAGTAATTAATATTATAAAACAAAACATACATTATTCGCCACATGTCAGCTAGCACACGCCAATATACCAACAAAAAAAAATTTAATACTAAAGTCAAGCTGAAATAATAAAACAAAACAAAAACGTAAACGAAACTTAAAAACTAAATAAAGCCTCCAGGCATAAAGGGCGTGCCCGCTTACATGTTCAACGATGCAAAATGATCCATATACATACATTGATGCATATAGCTAAGTTGAAGTTACAATAGTTAAACTAGCACCTCCGGAGTAGAATAAAATAACAGTTAATACAAATAACAATAACAAAAACCATGGTCAGCAAGACGACCAGTCACCACAAGCAGCACCCGTTCACGAGCATAACGCAAAGGTCAGCCATTACCCCCCTCGCCATATTTGAGGGAAGGTGGTAACCCGACCCCCGACGCTACCGCAAGCAGTGACATCTAAGGGAGCATGACGAACTTGCTGCCGGTTTGTCAGGCAAGAATATTATGAACAGCTGACGAGGTCGCTAGCTAACTACATGTTGCAATACAACTCATTTAAAATCATTGTAATGAGTAGATTATGTCCACAATAAATGAAATTAAAAGAAAATCAAAATAAATAAATAAATTAACAAAATCTGTTAAATAAAAAAAAAAAAAAAAACAATTATATGAACTACCCATATAAACTTTCAGTAGGAAAGCTAATTCTGGATTGAAAGAACATAAACATTGTCTTGAGTTTGTCTTGAGTTAATCACAGCGACCAACTATTCTTATCGTTTAAGTAGTCGTTGATAGAATAGTATGCCTTTGAACAAAGGTTGGATTTTACTTTAGCTTTAAACTCATTAAACTGCAAATCTAGTAAAGCAGAGGGAAGCTTGTTATAAAAGGTAATACCAAGACCGACAAAAGAATTATGAACCTTATGAAGCCGGTGAAAGGGAGCACGTAGTTTGTCCTTATTTCTAGTATTAATATTATGAATATCACTGTTTTTAGTGTACAGGTGTATATTTTGCCTAATATATAAGATGTTGGCGAAGATGAATTGTGATGCCACCGTAAGAATACCAATATCTTTAAACAAATCTCTCAGAGAAACTCTAGCACCTAGTTGGTAAATCGCTCGAACAGCTCGTTTTTGAAGAACAAAAATATTTTGAATGTCCGCGGCTTTGCCCCACAGCAGAATGCCGTAGGACATTATGCTATGAAAATAACTAAAATAAACTAATCGAGCTGTATCAACGTCCGTATACTGTCTAACTTTCCTTACTGCGTAGGCGGCCGAACTGAGCCTTCCCGCTAGGCTTGATATATGTGATCCCCATTGAAGTTTGGCGTCTACTGTTATGCCCAGAAAAACCGCCGAGTGTACAGTTTCAAGCACCTCATTATCTAAAACGACATTGGGTCCCAGATTCCTAACATTCGGTAAGGCGAACTTTATACATTTCGTTTTCTTAGCATTGAGAACTAGGTTATTTGTGGTAAACCATTCCGTAGCCATTGAGAGCGCACTATTTTCGTCGTCAAAATCTTGTCTATTTCTGTCTATTTTAAAGATAAGTGAGGTATCATCAGCAAATAGTACAATGTCACAGATATTCTTTAAATAAAATGGTAAGTCATTAATATACACTAAGAATAAGAATGGACCCAGTATTGATCCTTGAGGTACACCTAACTGAACTAGTAGCCCGGAAGATTTTACACCATTGACATCTACACATTGGTGCCTATTTTGCAAATAAGAACTTATGACACTGAGAGCTTCGTTTTGAACACCGTAATGACGTAGTTTACGCAAAAGTGTGTCATGGTGAACGCAGTCAAAAGCTTTGGAGAGATCACAGAAAACTCCGATAGCATTTTGCGAGTTCTCCCATGCGTTGAAAATATGTGTCAGCAGAGCAACACCCGCATCTGTTGTCGAACGACCTTTTGTAAAGCCATATTGCTCATTATGAAGGAGGCTATTTAAATTAAAATGTCTTAGCAACTGCTTGAGTATTAACTTTTCAAATATTTTACTAAATGCAGGTAAGATAGAAATGGGCCTAAAATTGCCAACGTTATTTTTATTACCTGTTTTAAATAATGGTATGACTTTACTGCTCTTCATGAGGTCAGGAAAAGATCCCAAATCAACACATTTATTAAAAGTTACAGCCAGATAGGGGGCTACGATATCTATTATATTACTTAACAGTTTAACAGAGATGCCCCAGTAATCACCAGTGTTTTTTGACTTGAGTGTGTTAAAAATATTAATCACATCACGAGGCGTTACATGTTCGAAACTAAATAAGCGACTACATCTGGGCACACTACTATGCAAAAGGTTTTCAGCTTTAGACGGGGACGAATTTAAGGAGCAGTTCATAGTTATAGGTATGTTGGCAAAAAACTCATTAAATGCCTCAGCTATGTCGGCTGCTTTATTAACCAATTTGTTGTTAATCATAATCTCTAGTTGTTTTTCCGGTTTAACCGGTTTACCCGTTTCATTATTAATAATTTTCCAAGTGGTTTTTATTTTATTATTGGATTTTTTTATGGTATCGCTTAAAAACTTTGATTTAGCTAAAGCGCAGATCTTTTTAAATAATTTTGAATAATTACTGACATACTCTAGAAAAGGAGTATCAAATCTGTATTTTTTCAAACCATATAACTCGTATAGTCTTGCTCTACTTTTATAAATTCCTGGAGTAGCCCATTGGTTGAAGCTAACGGAAGTGCTATTGATGTCAATAGTTTTGGTCTTGAAAGTAGATTCGTATTCTTTTTGCACAATATCAAAAAGGGCTTCATAGATTTCATTAGGATTCTCGCGTTCTACTATAGATGGTGTAATCCTATGAGCTATATTATTTTTAAATTTATTACTACGACTAGCTGTATAAGGCCTGCATTCTATTTTATGCGGCTTTTTAAGTAGTGGCAAAGGGAAGCTGGCTAATAATCCACAGTGGTCAGACGTTAAGTCACTTAAAACTAACTTATTTTTGGCATCACAATCACTAAATATATTATCGAGACAAGTCGACGAAGAAGCCGTGATCCTAGTTGGTTCAAGGAACAAGTTTATTAAATTAAAAGACCTAAACAGATTGAGCAGTCTAATACTTAATGGAGTAACATCTAAAATATTAATATTAAAATCTCCACATAAAATTATACATTTATTAATTGATTTTAATTTATTGAGTGAATCCTCCATTACCGATTCGAAACGAATTAAATCCCCAGAGGGGGGCCGATAAACGCATATTATGACGTAACGCTCCAATTCAACGCAAGACAACTCAATAACGCGCTCAATGGAAAGATTAACTAGATCTAACCGTTGTTTACATTTCAACTTGTTCGAAACAAGAACTAATGATCCTCCGCGCGAATAGCACTTTTCCTCACAAATGCACTTTGCACAGTAAAAAAATCATCATTCATAAATACTACTTCATGTTCCTTCAACCAGTGTTCAGTCAAACATAATACCTGAACATCATAGTTTTCAATAAATAAACTTAACTCTAGCTCTTTGCCGGACAGACCCTGCATATTTTGATGTACAACATTCAACACATGCGGCTTACCCGTTGTCGCATCTAACAGTTTAAACTACTAGGTGTATCAAAAGTGGCGTTAGTACCACTACTAACAGTAATCGCTGGTACCCTACAAGTACCAGTGTCACGGTGTAAATTGTATGCTAAAAGATTAGCAATTTGTCTCCTACAACTAGGTGGCAAATACAAAGTATAATAAAGTAAATAAATTCGTTTCTATCGCGTTAGGCTCTCACAGACCTGCCAGGGTCGCGAGATTTGTTCGAAAGAGATACCGTGGCTCTGGCACATGGGCAACCGAAGGAACACGAGTGGGTTTTAGTCAGTAAAAGTCTGACACGCCCTCCAGCTCCGCCCAAGAGCGGGAGACGTCATTTGAATATTTCCCACCCACAAAAAAGGCTCCCACAGACAGGCGCAAAGCGTAGAGCAATTTCTTCGAGAACTTATACCAGTATAGGGTCGCACCGTCGCGCCTTGCCCGTCTGCGGGAGCCTTTAATCGCAATCCAAAGTTACGTCATCGCAGCGACCGTTATATTGCAACAAAAACCATTTCGTAAAATCAGCTCCAAGCGACTCCAAATTGCTTTCAGGTGCCCCAGTTTAGGGCTTCAATTTCGGGAGTCCGGTCTTGAAAGTTTCAGCGGTAGCACCAATAATCCCCGGTCCGAAGGCTTGTTGTATCGTATATTAAAATGGCTACCTAGCGTGGCAATTTAATAGAAATAGGGGTAGGTAATATTTTGGAAGTATTTGCTTTTTCTGCAAGCATTCATCCGTATGAATGCTGTTCCGTGTGTTACCGACGTTAAGAATAGCATCATCCCATTTCTACATGTGGATTTCGTAGAAGGCCACGAACACCCCTTTGGAAGAGGGAGGCTTATATGAGTGGACGTATTTCGGCTGAAATGAAGTAATAAGCTGTTTTCGTATATTTTTTTTTTTTTTTTGTGGTTGGGAAATCATCAAATGACTTTTACTGACTAAAACCCACCCGTGGTCCTTCAGTTGCCCATGTGCCAGGGTCACGGTATCTCTTTCGAACAATCACGCGACCCCGGCAGGCATATCTCATATGGGAGTTGAACCGACTTTAAACTTTAATTTAGCGGTTTGTGTTATCATCAACATATCATGCCCCGTGCGAGTGTGTGTGTGTTTGTAGGACCATGTGTGTAATTGTGTTTTATAGTTCGCAATAGGCGCCTGTATTCAAACCTACGACCTACAACTTGGTAAGTCGCTTCCGTTACCACTGGGCCTCCACTACTCTCTGACGGCAGAAAGCTGGTGACTTATCCTTTTTTTTTGGGTGGGAAATCATAAAATGACGTTTCCCGCAGGGTGGAGTGGAAGGGCGTGTCAGAGTCTTTTACTGACTATAACCCACCCGTGTTCCTTCGGTTGCCCATATGCCAGGGCCACGGTATCTCTTTCGAACAAGTCTTGCGACCCTGGCAGAGTCCTACCGTAAGTTGTGTTACAGAACTTACTTCCAAAAATATCAATACAATACAGTTGATTATTTTTTCTTCAAAAAGTGGTACAGTCTGTTGTAATTTCTTTTATTTTTAACTTATCCTTAAACCAAAATCACACCTTTGTACGTACCAAGTATTTTAAGCACGTAATTACTAATTAATGACTTAATTGAAAGTTTATTTTTCCTCGATACTTATTTCCGGACTAATTAAGGCGTCATTACGGCGACGCCTTAAAAGTTTTATACCAAAATCGTTTATAAAACAAATCGTTGTCAAGAAGTCTTTATTATCAAATTGTATCACGCCATTCCTAATTAAGAATATTTACTTTAGCAAAAAACTTTTTTCAACAGGAAAACACAATTTGAATTCGGTCCTAATTTGGAACTTTAGTGTTTAGGAAACAAGAAATAGGTTAATTTATTGTCTGGTTCGTATCTTGATCGGGACAAATCGTTAGGTTTGAGTTTTAGTATTAAGCCAATTAGTAATTTTGCGTTTTGAGTATGAATAAGACAAGGTGTAAGAGGAAATGTGATACCGTGGTCGTTGGCGTTCATTCTGCAATACAAACGCATGTCTGTTTTCCTGGTTAATCATATTAGAGCAAATAATGTAAATCTAAAACTGTCATATCCCTATGGTTTGTTGACGGCAGTTGATTTCGATTTGTATCTCATTAATAAAGTAGAAAAAAGCGGAATACGTGTGTATCGTGTGTATGGTACGGACTAAGCCCTAATAACCACGTGACATCGCGTTTATGTGTATTGCATATTGCCGACTTGATGATTGACGAGTTGCTGATATTTTGGAAATGCTCATCACATCATGTTCATCATGTTAGAAAAACGAACTCGTATGTTCTGTTGATTTCGCTTTCCCGGAAAAGTTAAAGACCGTTCGTTCATGAACATACATGCCATCATCAGTATCATTTCTATACTAATTGCCCCTGACAGTAACTCGGAATAATACTTTCTTCGACATAAATTGAATTTAGGAACTCACTTGAATTCCCTCCATTGGTCAATGCGGGCCATTTTATTAGTTCTTGCATACCTAACCTGCAATTCCTGCACGTGTTAATTTCAATGTTATTCGTTTCTTGTTGCGCTCTATGTCTTATTCATTCCCTGGCATTTACAACAGCAATACTGAAATTACTGCATTATTTAGAGCTTTGTCACGATCACTGACAGCAGTTAAATTATTGCTTGTTCAATAGAAGTGTCGACACTTGTATTTAGTTCCAATTAAGTGGTTTTAAATATCTACGCAAGAACCTAATTTATTTGTGAACTAGCTGGACAAGAAATTATTGCACAGGAACGTGCTAATCAGACAAAAAGTAGCACATGTTACTCCTTATAATATCAACTACACTGGTCAGCAAATAAACTGAGCCACCCACTACCTAGGAACTCTGATTCGATTTTCTCAAAAAGTATAAAACTTACAACTATCAAAGTTATACCTACGAAAAGTGCGTTTCATGATGATTAAAATGACTACAAATTAATTCGAAAGTACCGTCAACTCACATTGTAATCAAGCAACAAACACAATGCTAACGATTTGCTCTGTTTTCACCAGAGTTTGAAATTAGCGTTCTTTTTCTCTACAATGAGGGTAGTCGGATATTTCTTATCATTTCTTTAGTTTTTGTCCATCGTTTGCTCAGACGCGTGTGTTTTTGCTACTTTTTTCGATTAATAATGGATACAACACCTCAGGAAGCAGCTCAAGCTGTAGCATTACTTCAAGCAGGCATTGCGCAACATGAAGTCGCTCGAAGGCTTCGAATCAGCAGATCTTCGGTGCAACGAGTTTACAGACGATAACTAGAGACTGGAGCATTCGATCGCCGTCCAGGTACGGGCAGACCTAGGGCTACATCAGCAGCAGATGATCGTTATATCCACCTTACTGTTCCGCGAAATCGCCACCTCAACGCAGTTCAAGTCCAACAAAGTCTGCGTGACGAACACCAAGTGGTCATAAGTTCAGATACCGTCAGAAGGAGACTTGCTGAACGGAACCTGACCCCAAAAAGAGCTGCAACAGGCCCAGCATTAACGGTAGCACACCGTCGAGCACGACTTGAATTTGCTCGAGAGCATAGGGATTGGACATTAGAGCAGTGGAGTAATGTACTCTTCACTGATGAGACCAGAGTGAGTCTACATGGAAGTGATCGACGTCAGAGAGTATATCGTCGCCCTGGAGAACGTTATTCTCAGTGTTGCATCAAGGAAACTGTTGCTTATGGAGGAGGATCTGTAATGGTCTGGGGCGGCATCTCGTTAACAGCACATACAGCGTTAGTTTTCATCGAACCGACGAGCCGTACACGTGGACTGACTTCTCATCGCTACATTACTGAAATCCTCGCAGACCATGTGGTACCTTACGCAGGATATATCGGACAGGATATGCAATTGATGCATGATAATGCACGGCCTCATGTTGCTCATGTGGGAACCCAGTATCTACGCGACGTCAGCATTCGTACGATGGACTGGCCAGCTCGAAGCCCGGACTTGAATCTGATAGAACACTTATGGGATGAGCTGAAACGTCGGGTTCGAGCCCGGGTACCTGCTCCAACAAGGCTTCCAGAGCTGCGAATCGCAATTGAAGAGGAGTGGAATACAATTCCTCAAGATTTTATCGTCAGGCTCGTAAGGTCGATGAATACAAGGATGCTGGCAGTTATCCGAGCAAGGGGAGGGAATACGGAATATTGATTAAAAACTTTTTTTTGACTTTATCTTTGTTTTTGGCTTTAATTTTTTTTTTCACTTTATCATTACTAACGATTGTCACGACTGGAAAACGACTCTTCTTTGTAAAATCCTTAATTAACACTGAAATCTTGATTAAACCCAATGAGTTTCCTTTCATTTTAATCACCATGAAACGCACTTTCTGTAGGTACAACTTTGATAATTGTAGGTTTTTTAGTTTTTGAGAAAATCGAATTAGAGTGCCTAGGTAGCGGGTGGCTCGGTTTATTTGCTGTCCAGTGTATATGCCAGTAAAAGTCCCGTCAAAATCGGTCCAGCTGTTTCAGAGATTAGCCGGAACAAACAGACAGACAGACGAATTTAAAATTTTAAAAATTGTTTTTGTTTTATGTAAGTACCGTATTATATACTATCTATCATATGCATTTCGTGAAAGCTATTAATTTGTAATTACAAACAGACACTTCAATTTCACTTATTTTTATAGACAGACGGGCTAGTTTCGCACAAAAACTTCATTTAAATTTCTTAGAATTTTGAAACGTTTCTTTATTTAATTAAGTTTGAAAAGTTTGTAGCAATATTTTACTATTATTTAAGTTAATACCTAAGTAATTAATCGAGTTTTTTACACAACGTAAGCCTATTTGAATCAGTTACGAACTTTGTTGAATTTACGGAATAAGTGTTTTTTTTTTCAACCGTCTTCATAAAAGACTAGGTTCTCAATTCATCTGCGTGGTATATTTTTTTTGGGATGTATATTCCGCGATATCCCCGGCAATTGTGGGTGGATTTTCAAAAATATTTTTTTTGTGGATAAAGTATATCTCCGGGGTAGTAGAAGTAGGTAGAAGAAAATAAAATTTATCTAGGACCACCATATAAATTTTATGGTGCTTGGTTATTATTGGTGATAGGGGCGCGGAATTGTCCGAAAGAGTTCCGTGGCCCTGGCATATGGGCAACTGAAGGAACACGGGTGGGTTTTAGTCAGTAAAAGTCTGACACGCCCTTCCGCTCCACCCTAGAGCGGGAGACGTCATTTGATGATTTCTCACCAAAAAAAAAATTTTTTGAGAAAAAACAACCGACTTCCGAAATAAACACTATAAACTGAAAAATAAATTTCGGAAGTCGGTGTTTTTCGTTCGTCGCTGTATTTTAGTTTTTCTTGCCACTGACTTCCGAAAGTAAAGTTATTTTCCAGTTTGTGGTGTTTTTTTTTTCGGAAGTTTTCTTGAAATAACCTCTCTTCAGCTACTGGAAAGGATTTTTCGAAACCCAGAATTTAAGTTAATAGCTCCAATATCCAAAAATATCACCATCTAACAATCGTCAAGCATCTTTTCGGATCCATCTCTCACCATGTCCTTTCACCCTGGTACCATTTACTCTGAAAGACCCGTTCGTCCCCAATTTGTTATAGTTACCGTGCATCCCGTTTTGAGACAAAACCTCTTAATGTCTATCAACAGGATACACCATAAACAATACTCTTCATATATTTAGTTAACTAGACTACCATGTGGTCGCCATCTTGGATGTTTACGAACAAAATTGACGTTTACGACGTTCAAATAAAGTTTAGAATTGTTTGTTCGTACTTGTCAAATTGAATTGTGTTGTTTGACAAGTTTAAATTTGTTGCTTGTCTGGTGTTCTGAAGTTTGAATTTGGTCTTTATGGCTTTGTGTTAAAGTTGTTGAGGTATTTTCGGGGGTGTAATTTTAATGTTGTAATAGTACTGTTGTTTGGGTATTGACAGACATGGAACACCCGAACAAAATAGTTGGGGGGTAAGATTTTTTTATTATTAAATTTTTCGTTTGTTATTAATCTATCAGGGGTTTTTGGTAACAAGCTTCATGACACCTTGTTATTCTATGTGCTCGTTTCAAAATAACTTGAAACGATTAATTTGAAAAAAGATCGGAATACTGTCTGGAAAAAAATATTTGGGGTCAGTGCAACATGTCATTTTAAAACGCTTATATTAGCTTGGTATGTATCTATGTAAGGGAATCTTTGGACGTGATTTTCACTCCCTTCAAAACGTCAGATTAATTTGTAACTTTGCACTCATATCCAGGACCGATGGCAATACAATATTTTTATTGATTTGTGCCAGTATTTTGGCCAGGATCACTAGGATAGAAAAAAAAAACGAAAAATCCGCTTTTACAGCTAGCCGAACTAAAAAATTGAAAATAAATAAAACACGATTTCGTAGAAAATCAAACAAAAAAGTAGAATCTAATGGAAAAAGGCGTGGGGTGCTTTTTGAGCTATTTTTTAATTCAAATACCCCACGCTTTTTTCCATTGTTTTCTACTTTTGACTTTGGATGCTATGAAAACGAGTTTTTTTTTTAGATATTTAAACTATTATTTATACTTCAATATTTCTCTATTAGTCTTCATCTCTGTAGTCACGATTCCAAGCCACATCATCTGTAGTATAAAATACGTTTTTAGATATTAATTAAAAAGCTTACCTGGAAACCTGTTTATCCTGCAGCGCATGCGCAAAAGCGTGAGAGAATGTTCTTAAAGACCCCGTTCACAAACCCCCGACGCCATCATTTACATCCACCATTCCGTTTATAAATACGACACCCCATAAAAATACATAATGTACACCGAAATTTTTACATTTTTTTCGGCGAAAAAACTTTATTTCATGACAAAAAGGCACTCGCCCACAAGAGCCACTTGAAAAAAAAAAGTACGAAATAACGCGCGGTATCCTACCGGAAGCCGGGCGGAGGAAGTCGCTAGGCTTCCCGGAAGTGCTGAAGGGCACTCGGGAGCGGCCCAAATTGTATTTAATCACAGTATATTGCAACCTCAGAGGCTGAAAATCGGCACGTAGCGTGTGGACATGAAATTATTAAAATTTTAAGAGCTACCCTTCATTTAGGTGGTCGATACTTAATGTCGGTCGGTGTAAATGTGGGTCTAATTTTTTATTTATTTATGACCCGTTTTTGGTAATGGTTTTAGCGGGAAAAGAAAGGTCTTAAGGCTCCTGCAGACAGGCGCGACGCAGTGGTGCGACGAGATTATGGAAATTGTTTTATTAGAGACGCGTCGCGACTTTCTGCGGGGGCTTTTATTTTATTGAAAGTATTCGTAATACTGCATTGATTATAATGGCTAGTTAAAGACCTAAACTGACTGCAATTATTATTTGTTAGCGGACCACCATGCATGATTACTATACTTTTCACCACCAAACACAGAGTCCTTTAACTAATAAGCTAGGTCTTGCCGGTAGTGTGACTTGTATTTTGGAAAAAAACGTAACTTTGTTTTTTTGAATGTATCTATATCTACATAAAAAAAAAACAAACAATAGGGGTTATCGCATCCTGCGATCTCTTTCAGGCAACCTATGCCTTCTACATTATATTTGATTACAGAAAGAAGTCTTATAAAAATCCGTTCAGCCGTTTCTCCGTGATAGCATAACAAACATTTTCACAAAAATGAAAACCAAACTTGGTTTTCATTTAATTAAATAAAAAACAAAAAACTCGACTGTAAAAACACAGCTCAAGAAGCATAAAGACTTACAAGTATATTTGGTTTTAAAAAAAGAACTTCTCATAGAACAGAACAAGCGGCAACTTTTCCTACAGTATCCGACCAGCCCAGACAAATACGAGAGAAACTTATTTACGTTAAACGCTTTCTCCCTTTCTTTGACCTTACATAATTACCACTCAGCCGCTACTAGTCCTGACCCGAGTAACTGTAGCTACATTAAAGAACTTTTTTCCCCTAGGACTTTGTAAAACTCAGCACAGAAAAAGCGGAGCGGCTACTTTTGCAAAGCGTTGGCGATATTTTTGGACGCTTCAAGGCGCAGTGCGACTTTGTTCTACAGAAGTCGCGTTGCGCCTGTTTGCAGGTGCCCTTAAAATTTTCATCGAACCTTTTTAAATAAGATGCTATGAGGAGTTATAATAAAAATGGCGAGAAATAAATGGAAAAAAATAATATTTTGGACGCTTCAAGACGCGGCGCGACTCGTAAAACATGTTCTACTAGAGTCGCGTCGCGAAACATTTTCATGGAACCTTTTTAAAAAAAAAAAATGCTATGAGAAGTTATAATAAAAAATGGCGAGAATTAAGTAGTAAAATATTTTGGATGCTACAAGGCGCGGCGCGACTCGTAAAACGATGTTCTAGTGGAGTCGCGTCGCGCCTGCTTGCGGGTGCCCTTAAAATTTTCCTGGAACCCTTTTAAATAAGATGCTATGAGGAGTTCTAATAAAAATGGCGAGAAATAAATAGAAAAAAAATCTTGTGTCGCTTTTGCTTCGCTAACGCGGTCTCGTTTTAACTCAGTGGAGTCCTCAAGGAATACTTCTAAATACTCGTCCAAATAAAGCTGAGTACATACCGGCGAGATATTAAGTCTTGTAAGTACTTGTCAGAGAACTAAAGTTGTAAATTGCAAACTTTGCGTCGGGACGCTCGATGCGCGTCGAGTTCGCGCTCATAATGTTTTGATGGTGGTGTTTCATTTTAAAAAGTAATTTCTGTGTGTTTTTCATGTTAAGCTGCTATTTTAGGAGTTTGGTTACGTTTTTGGCTCGAGGTTTAAGATTAATTTTTAATTTTGCTTTATTTTTAATCTGGAGCAAAATTTCGTTAATCTTATTTGAAGCGTTCTTCACATAATTTTTTTGCACTATTTTAAGTTGGTCATCATCGTCATCATTACAGCCGTAAGACGTCCACTGCTAAACATAGGCCTCACCCAATTTGGGTGGCTTTGCCATAATCGCCACGCTTGGTTGGCGAGTTGCCGATTGCAGTATGGTGGTAAAATGCATAGAGAACGCTGCTGCTTCATTCTCTAGTATAGTCCTTTAGTCACCTTTTACGATACCCACGGGAAATAAAATCATGATGCTATTCATTGCGTCCAGCACCAGACGGACAATTTTAACTTATTTTTATTTAATACAGGTCAACTAACAACCAGTTTAACTCGCTCCTGCGTCCCTATTTCAATAATTACGCTGTCAATCTCTGGAGATAACCTAAAAAAATCACACCAGAAATTGGCAATCAACATAAACGTCGACCCGTTCCCATAAAAACGTCACGTCATTTCTAAGCTTACCGTGAAACCAATAAAACTCAAGCTATACCCCAAAACGAAATACACATATATCAAAACATGTTGTACTGTACGCTTTTTTATTTATTATTTTTGTTTACAACATGTCAAATGCAAGGCGACGCGATCTATCACTAGCGCGCCTGGCGGCAAGCCAAGGAAACTATTTCCAACTATTCGGACAGTCTCGCTAATAGTTTTACAGTTGTGGCCCTCGCGTGTGCGCTAAGCTTTGTAATTAATACCCAACTAGGATATGAAGTCCATTTAGTTGTTGAATTGACGTTCGAGAAAATATTAATTGAGAAATAAAATTTATGACATGTTTTCCGAGCTTTAAAATGTCGGGTCCTGGAACTTTATTTTGTTGAAGCTTGGGTTTTTGAAGAAGAGTCAGAGAGATCGAACAATAAAAGCCGCACGGGTCGGTCGATTAGATTAAGCTACGGTTGCCGCAGTTGCCTGAGGATGGGTGACCATGTCTACATACCAAGACCCCTTCGTGCTTCGGAAAGTACGTTAAAGTGTTGGTCCCGGCAGTCATTCGTCGATCTTTGACAATCGTTACGGAACGTCAGAACTCCGAAATGCTAACAATCAGTCTACCTATCTGATCTCCACAACCAAGAACTGGGTTGTGGAGATCAGATCATCTTAGTCATCAGGGCAATCATTTTATAAAAAAAATACTGGTACATCCATTGGAAGCCATCCCCAACATAACTGAGAAAAGGTTAGGCAGATGATGATGACAGTCGAATAATATTGTTTTCAAAAGTTATCATCAACTAACTGGCAGATTTTAGAAGGATATGTCAATATATGGCTCAACGAAAAGACATCTAACAAAATATTATTTCAAAATAAACCGTATGTAGAACGATGAACATAAACATTCAAATGTTTTTATATTTCGAACATCCAGTGTAACGTTGCAGTTCACAGTGGCGCTGCTTGCCAAGGAAAACGTCAAAGATCTGTCAATTTCAGTACATTTTTATTTAGTTCCATATTTTGCCGTCTGTAAAAATATCTTGTTCAAGATGAATGTCGTAAGCGTTTGGATCTTTTTTTATAGATGACATCTTTCAACCGTTTGACTGCTGATGTTGTTTATGATTTAGTGAATTTTAAACTGTAATAACGTTTTTAGTGTCTGCCGAAAACGTTGGATTAATTTATAATTCGTAGGGATTATAAAATGTTTAAATAAATTATAGCTTGTAAAACATCACAAACAAAAATGTTGGTTAGACTTTTATTTCACAAACATAAAAAAAATAAACTACTATAGTAAGTAATTACTTATCTACCTGATTCATTTTTTTTACGTTTTCTTTTCTTGGATAAATGGAATGCAATAGATAGATTGAAACATAATTTATGTGATCTCTTCCTGGGCGATTGCACACCCTATCTGCGCTCTTCAGAAAAGGCAATTTTGAAGATTGTACGAGAGATTTTCGAAAACATAAAATAAAACAACATGGTTTTCTATGGATTGCTAAATTTCCGCGTGTCTGACTAGACCTGTATCCTGCATTTTCTACGCTATGTGTAAAAAATCTTAGATCGAATTATAGAATGGAATAACGTTTAGTTTATCCAGTATTACAGCTAGTAATAGTAGATACTTACACGAAACCAAGAAAATGATTCATGCATCAACATTATGCTTACCTGAGCATAATGTTGATGCATGAATCATTTTCTTGGTTTCGCTTAGCAATCTAGAGGACCTCCTCTAGATTGCTAAGCGCTGGTTTTCAATGTCAAAGTCAAGACACATTTCAAATAGGCACATAAAAGGCACTTTTGTACGTAAACATTTAAATTAAAATAGTAATGATTCTAGTCATCCCTTCCAAAAGGTAGTTTCATATTCAGAAGAATGGGCAAGAAACTCCACCGTTACCCTTTCAGCCACCTCTACTAGACTTGACTAGATACACAGTCTCTCAAACTCAGAAAAATGTACTGCTTCTAGAACAAAATTAAACCCTCTTAAAACTATCACATAAATACCTACTTCAAAAAACAATATCAATATAAAAAAAAACGTGACATCTATGACGTCCCGGCTAACGCCTAATGAGTGGGGGTGAGTGACCTTTGGAGCGGGAATTTTGCAACCGCAGCGAGTTCCAAGTCCTCTTGTATTGAGGGTTGCCAACCTATTTGCTTTTTGCTAGTATCCTCCTAACCCTGTAAAAAAATATTGTTTTTATTTTTTGTAGTGGCAACTATTGCTGGTTCAAAGAAGTCTGGTTTTTTGGGGTTATGAAAAACTAAGTTTATTTGGGTTAATTGGGTTGCATGTTTTTATAACGCAGTTGATTTTAATGAAAGGATGCGATGTGATCTTTCTAAGAACTGTGACTCACGTAATTCTTGCATTATTTTAACGAACTTTAACTTAGTGGTGAGATCATCAGCAATTTAGATAAGTCTTCACCGTCTTGCAAAGATTTTGTTGCTTTTACCTGTAAGAAGAGTAATCACTAACTTGGTCACTTGTTCGAGAAAATGCCATTGCAGAAAACTTTATTCTAAAAAAAACAAAACACGACAAAGAGAAAACTTACTTTAATTTCAGAAGTCTGAGTCTTGGGATCTGTAGTTTTTTTCACCTTTGGGTTATGGTATGTATTTTAATATGAAGGTACCACTACACAATATTAAACAATCATCAAGATACACAGTTGATTAAATACGTATTATTGAAGCTAACGCGAAAAACTACACAAGCAAAGTACTTAATAAAATTTATATTAGATTTTTTCGAAATCGACCCAAATTCGACGAAGATATCGCGCAATATTTTAATATAAAAAATTCAAACGAATTCAGAAATAATTCTCCCTTTTGAAGTCGTTTAAAAAATAACTTGAGATTGTAACACCCGATCTATGAGATCGGATGTTTTTTTCTATCTATGTATCTTTGAAAGTAAATCTATGAACCTTCCAACAGTCCACAATACTCTTAACCATAATAAAGTAAATATATAACATTTCTATCCCTCAACACCAGCCACAAACGTTAGCTAACCTAAATGAATATCCAACAGTAGTAAGGATTGATTAGTTAAAAGCCTTGACCTGATTCTGGCGACCCCATGACAGCTCTGTCTGTTAGAATAACGTTTCTGAAGCAGTTCGTGCATTAATCTTTGAAAATGTGTCTGATTTTGCTACTAAGATATAATTTTATGATGGAATTGCTAAAGACTGTAATTAAACTTGCTCTATTCCAATTTCGTGAGAGGTAAAACAATAAAAAAATAAAAAATGTGTTTTTAGATGTGAATTTCGGTATTCAAATTTTAAACGGTTTATTCTATTGCATAATTGTTGTACGGGTCAAATCCGGTGATTAATTTTACACTGACATTCCGTAATCCGACTTCCCTGAATTTTGGCATACACGTGTAGTTTTGATGACATTACAATATTGTTCAAAAATGGAAATAAAATAATCCATTATTTTTAATAGCTAGATAAAATTTGGCTTAGCAAAACGGTAACGGAATGCAAGTAAAGCATAAATAACAACTTCACATACCATACTACCTACCACATGGGACCAAATACCTTTCAGAGAATTGAAGGGGGTCATACACCTCTGCACACCCTTCAGAGATCACTGGCTAGACGGTTATCTCTAACGCAATTTTTGGAACCATACTTTTTTACAAACTTTAATCAGGTGGCAATTTTTTACAAAGATAAATTGACGAGTGTGGAAATTTCGGCTTCAAAATCTGATTTGAATCTGAAATAATAACACTGCACCCATTTTACAATCTTAAGGTCTTTCCACCTGAATGAAAATTTATCATTAATGCATGTTTTCCCGCAGCTTTCCTTTTTTTGTGGGAGTTTGGTATTTTTTGCGTCATGTTTACCTCAAATACACGTACTTTCTTGCTTTTTAGGGTTCCGTTGCCAAATGGCAAAAAACGGAACCCTTATAGATTCGTCATGTCTGTCTGTCTGTCTGTCTGTCCGTCCGTATGTCACAGCCATTTTATTCCGAAACTATAAGAGCTATGCTGTTGAAACTTGGTAAGTAGGTGTATACATTTGTGCCAATAAAGATTATTATTATTATTATTATTATTATTCTGTGAACCGCATTAAGATTTTCACACTAAAATAGAAAAAAAACAATAAATTTTGGGGTTCCCCATACATAGAACTGAAACTCAAAAATGTTTTTTTTCATCAAACCCATACGTGTGGGGTATCTATGAATAGGTCTTCAAAAATGGTAATGAGGTTTCTATTAGCATTTTTTTCTAAACTGAATAGTTTGCGCGAGAGACATTTCCAAAGTGGTAAAATGTGTGTCCCCCCCCCCCCGTAACTTCTAAAATAAGAGAATGACAAAACTAAAAAAAATATATGATGTACATAACCATGTAAACTACCAACGAAAATTGGTTTGAACGAGATCGAGTTAGTAGTTTTTTTTTAAAACCTCATAAATCGTAAACCGCAATTTACCTTACATTCAATCAACTGAAATATAAAAATTAAAAAATATATATATTTTTAAACCGAAAATACCTACAGGTTTGTACGGAACCCTCGGTGCGCGAGTCCGACTCGCACTTGGCCGGTTTTTTTCTTTCTAAAAACCAAAAACATAACAAACAGATTTGCAAGACAAAGACACGTTAAAAAATCGAATTTCCCAACTCACGGCCCGCCTTGCAATTTTCTAAAATAATCCCATGTTTCTTTACCAAACAAAACAAACGCACAAACCCATCAGGGCGGATCAAGTGTCAATCAACACGAATAGATTCAATCATCCGTTTTGATCCTAAACAAACCAAAGCGCACACGCACGATAGATAGGAAAAAATCTTCTAATCCTCCATCACTTAGGATTTAAGCTGGAGGGAATAAATTTCGGAGAGCACTGGTATTTTTTCGTAAGTGTGAAAATGTTAGCTTTACTTTAGTTGGAAACTTCAATGAAAGGCAGCTATCAAGAGCAGTGACTTATGAGTTGTAACTCGTATTTTCGAACCGAGTCATCAGTAGGTACTGCTCCCAAAATGGTGAAGGAAAACAACGTAAGGAAACCGACTTGTCCTAGAATATAAGATAAACGATAAGTCCTCATCTATACCTACTATATTTCATTCGCTGTGCCCGACAGTGTCCACGATTGTAATGTATTGTCTCTAAATCCAATGTTTACTACGTAAACATATAAATTGTAGAATGCAATAAAGTATTGAACATTGAATCAAACGTTTACCCCAACCCAGTACGGGCTAGTAAACGTTTACGTTTACTAACCCGTACTGGGTCCACGTGGTAGATGGCCACAGAGAAGAGGCCTGTGGCCCAGCAGTGGGAACATCATAGGCTGACTATGCTTCAACAGCACTCCAACACTTGATCTTATCGTTTCTGAAAAATTTCATTGCTCAATATTTGTAGTTTAGAAAATCAATCCTACTTGTCCTAAACTAAATGTTTGTCTTTTTAGAAGGAAATTAAAGAAAGAATAATATTTTATTTGAGACCACGCACAAGACATAAAAACAATAAAAAGAACATAGAAACTTTTAGGATAACAAAAAGGTAAAAGATATAAAATTAAAAGAATAAAACCTGTGCGAGGCCAAAAAGGCTATCTCAGCATAATGCTGCGCTATTTGTAAAAATGCTTCACCATTACTCATTTACTTAAATGTTGTGCCACTTTCCTTCTAAAAACGACCGATATTTACTCCCAAGCTATTTCTAAACAGCTAAAAAACTCTTCTATTTGCTCTCCTCACTAAGTAGCTTTTTGTATCACCTTTTTAAGAAGCTCATAACTCCGTCCGGAGCAAACGTTCTCTTTAATTACGTTCTTATTGGAACTAAAAATAAATGCCGTTATATCCATTAGGTGCGCTGACAACCCTGCTCTCCAATATCTGAAGAGCTTTCATCGGTTCTTTCAAATCGCTTACGCCCCTCGCCCCCTCTTTCGAACGTTGAGAACCACTGCCAACACGGGTCCCTTGTTTTTAAGGCAAAAATTATGGGTTGTACTGTCGCGCGTCGGTTTTTATTTGGCATCCTGTGTGCTACGTTTTTGGCGGCGCACAGACGTTTGGATCGCTCAATTCACTGGCAACATTCTCAACCCTTTTTCGGTATGTTTATTGTAATTTTTTGAAATTCGAACGGTGTTTTTAACGACAGTATTAAAATTTGAGTGTCACTTGTTTTTTTTTTTGTTTTTTATTTGAATCAAAAGGTAAAGAACTATCGATTTATTTACACGTTTCCGACAAAGATGAATTTCCTATAGGTGGCGTTATTGTTTGATAAAATCGAATCCGTGACAAAGCTGGGTATTCTGTAGGGACAAAGTAATTTGCTAAAGTGGTAATGCCTCCCCTTTTTCACCCCTGACACCCTCCAATAGGAGTATGTCGTCTATCTACTAAAGCTTAGACGCTTAGTGGTTATTCTTTCTATCTTTTCATCTTGTTTTCTATGATAATATGATAAATATGGTCTTTGTGTAAAACGAACTTATATTTTTAATCAAATTAAATATTTTATGAAATTGCAATCCTATTTTTTTATATTTCAGATAGCTAACGTAATATGTATAACAAAATCACTAAAATAAGCAAATTATAACTCCAAATTCCACATTTAAAAATAATTCTGACAAGGCAGTCGCAAACCGTCGCAGGTGAAAATTCCTTTAAAATTCTATCACATATTAACGTCGAAAAGCGTCGTAATTCATCTCTTAGCTTTTAGTAGACGACAGTGGCGTTCGAAATTCGAAAATAAGCTGGTACCTGATGTAAGTATGTTTTATGTTACAGTTATTACATGTCAGGTTGTGTATATACATACAACATACGACTTTATTCCGCTAGACATTGGTTCGCGATCGATCGCTGCGTTGGAAAATGATTTTAGGGGAATAATGTCTTAATTAGTGAGTGAGTTGTGGCAGGGCTACATTAAACAAAGATTTTGGGGCTTCTGTGGTTAGATTCTTATAGTTTAACCAAGAATCTGCAGGTAGCTTAGTCTAGAGCATTTTAATACCATAGTTGCCTATCTCAGATAGAAACTAGTTGAACTGTAATTTAGGTAGCCATTAATTTATAGTTATTAGATATTCCATTGGAGTCTATTTTAATTCATCACTCTGTTAAGCAACGCATTTGAACGGGTTTTAGGATAAAATGTTATTTTTATTAGACTGTATTAGCCAGGTATACCTAATGCCTGTTTTTGTGAAATGCAAATAACGCTTTACGTTACTACATTAACCTTCACGGTTTTACGAAATCCATCTAAACCAGAGTAAAGTTTAGCACCTGCGTTTGAGTAAATAAACAAAACAGTTTGTACTATTTTTTTAGTAATCGTGAAAATAACCGTATCTTTGCGGCCGTGACCGATTTGTCTATTTTGGAGTTACGCCGTTTTTCGTCGAGTCACAATGCCATTCATCAAAATTGTTTATTTTATAGCAATTATTTGTAATTACTGGCTGTTTTCGGTTCGGGGAGTTGACAGTCGAAATAATGTTTATTATTTGTTTAATATGATTAATGGCGCGGAATTTACTGTTTATACGGCGAAAATAACTATAATTTTCGTGGTTGCGGTATACTTTTTCTCATGTCACCCAAAATAATGTGCTAGACTAGATAGACCAGGTTTTCAGCCTGGGCACTAAAAACTCTTTCCTGTCAACAGATTTAGGAACATCAACCATTTTTTCAGATAGAACTCGAGTAACTTCTTTTTTTTTATTGTTAAAGCAACCATTGTTATTTTATGTGATGATAAACAGATACAGTATTAAATGTCTACTTATAACAATAATATAGGCTCATAATTGGTACAATATTGCAGCCCACTACATTATCCGAATGTTAGCAATATTAAAATAACGTAAAAAGTGCCACCAGATCAGCATTACACAGATATATAATATAAAAATAATAATTGATTATTAAAATACAAACAAATTATTAAATATTGAATGAAAAAAAAATATATAAAAATATCTTGTTGACCAGAATCTCTTTGTTTAACAAAAAAATATTCATCAGATATATATATTTTTTTCATTATTTTATTGCGTACCAACACAGTACCTCCAATTTGGGAGGAGTCTCCCAAAATTAGGTTAAGTCTTCCTTCCGAAATTCCGCAACGAATTCTTCATTTGAGTGCTTCGTTAGCCGAAGGAATGGCGAATAATTATGAAAATTTCGTAATACCCTCATAATTACGTTTAAATCGTCGGCAATATCGATACTGGAGTGCTGTGTTGAGTTTCGATCGCGGAGTGTTATGTCAATCGTGGGGTGGGAATTTTTGAGTAAATGTTTAGTTTTGAGTGTAGAATTAATGGTGTAACTAACATGAATAGATAGATAGAACATTTATTTAGTGCACGCAAAAGACACAACACAACACCTAAAACTACAATTAAATGATGAAAAATAACAATAATAAAAAATAAAAACAAAACACGGTGGCATTATATCCCCAAATGGAAAAACAAACTTAAAATAAGGGTAGTTGACACACTATGACATAATTCAAATGACAAGGTGGGGTGTGCGTCTCAAGGTTGCACCAAATGGGAATCCAACTCAGCATGTGTCAGGTAAGTACACCTGACGCTGATATTCTGCTGGATCCCTGCAGTGACATCCGGACATCGAGTAGATCAGATAATTTGGTGTTTTGACGATGTGTTATGCACGGAGTTAAATTATGTAAGTAAGTCATCAACATCCACATACATACATAAACTCACGCCTTTTTCCAAATGGGGTAGGCAGAAACCACGGAACGCCACCTGCTACTATCCTTAAGTACTACTTTTGCCTCGTTTAGGTTCATACATCTGATCATACACGCAACTAACATTTTCTAACAATATAATGTAAAAGAGTGTTCAAGGATTTTCTTGCCCGTTTTTCTCAATAGGAACCTCCTACGCTTTGAAACGGCTTCATCTTTCTGGATGGTTAAGTTCAATTAAAATAAATTCTTTGATTTTGGATGATACTATTTTATCTCGGATCATCATCATAAATCGATTGTTTGGAAGAGAAAAAAGGTCTTGATGAATTCTGAAAAATAGAAAGTTAGCTAATCCAAATTCAAAACAACAATATATTGACACTACTAACTAATCCTAATACATATTATAAATGCGAAAGTTTGATGCATGGATGTGTGGATGTTTGTTACTCTTTCACGCAAAAACTACTGAACGGATTTGGATGAAATTTGGAACACAGTTAGTTAATAACCTGGGTTAACACGTAGGCTACTTTTTATCCCAGTAGTACGTTCCCGCGGGATATTTTCCGACCTCCACGCGGGCGAAGCCGCTGGCAAAAACTAGTAAAAAATAATTAAATAAAAAACTCAAAACGGTCATTTATGAAGTTATAGTAAAAAAAATAAAGGTAGGTTTACGCGCGATAAGGTCGGGTAACGCCGTAACAGGTAAACGCTGAGTGGTGGGTAAACAGTGTTGTTTACCCTCGCGATTGGGGGATTATGGCGCTGTTGCCACGTGGACTCGTGGGGCAGAGGATAAAGTGGCGCTATCACGCGTTGGGCGTGGGTTGGAAATGTTGGTTTAATGTTTATTTGTAGTAATTAGGAGGCATAAATAGGAAACACACGTACAAAATATAATCGTTTCCTAATCCGATTTTCTAATTTTGAGATTTTTTTTTTCAAAACTATTCGGTAACTTTATAGCATTTAATCATTTTTTACACCGACTCTAACCGTAATTTACACAATTAAATAACGTGTACGAAAAACATCGTGAAGAAACCTGGACGTATAGTTAAGTCCTCATTTCAGATGAGAGACGACCACTGCTGGACTTAGGCTTTACCAATTTAGAGAGGTTTTCCATAACCGCCACGCTTGGCAGGCGGGTTGGCGATCGCAGAATGGTGGTAAAATGCATAGAGAACGCTGCTGCCCATTCTCTAGTAAGTCCCTTAGTTTTTGACGTCAGGCGGCACACGGAACTTTAAGTAATATAAATCTAAAATGGCCAACCCATCTTGAGCAATCGTGGTGATCAATGCTCATCTCTTCTCTAAAGGAGAAGAGACCATAATTAACCCTTCAGAAGAATAATGACTGATGTTATTAATATAGGTATCTAATTCCATTTAGTTTTAAGAATGAAATCCGTAAATCCATTGGAACTGTAACTCCGAAACAATTTAGCCATATTCTATCTCCAAACCGATATTTCCTGTATCGTTACCGAGAACCTTTAAATTCGATCCCTAGAATATTATACATATATCGAGTTACGATCCATTTTATACTCCGTAATACAATATGGTACTTAATCATTGCCAATATAAATGGAAGGACTTCTTGGAATGGTAGTATCTCGGTTGATAACCTGGACTAACATTGCACATATTTGTCTCTTGATTACATGTTGTTTTTACAATAAATAAATGATTATGAGATAATCATTTTAGATGTAAAACGTCCACTGTTGGACATAGGCCTCCCCCAATTGGAGGGGCGGGGGGTTGCGATAATCGCCACGCTCGGCAGGCGGGTTGGCGATCGCAGTATGGTGGTAAAGTGTATAGAGATCACACGGAACACTTACACGGTTTTTACTCTAAGTGGCTACTATTATTATCTTATATGTGACAGGTCCAGTGATCCTTTAAAAGGCTCAGGTAGATGGCCTTTGGTCTTACACCCACATTCTGGTTCCTTTATTGGTTTTGAGTGCGACAGTAGAAATTATGGGCATCACTATTAATTTTATTTTTAACCGACTTTAAAAAGGGGGAGGTTCGCAGTTCGTTTGTATTTTTTTTGTGTGTTGATATGTTTCGCGATATAACCGGCCTTTGAGGATTAATTGAAATAAACAATTTTTAATAGATAGGGTGTGCGTGTGCCTCAAGGCTGGTCGTTATATAGTTTTATTAATTTTTGCTTGGGTTGTTTTTGTGTTAGCTTCAATAATACGTATTTAATCCAATTTGTGTATCTTGATTATGTTCTAATACCTCCTGTCATTATTGTTTACATAGCAAGTAGTGGTATACAAATTGATGTGGAGTAGGTGCCATAACTAAAAATTATAAATAAATACAATTTTACGACAAAAAAAATTGTAGCAAAAATCTAAAACACAAATCCAACCTAAAACAATTGTCACATACTTTTATTTTTTTAGTATTTGAAGTCGTTACAAATCCTATTCATATTTGGAAAACATGACAACCTAATCTCCACAGCATTGAAATTTTCCCAAGAACATGTCAAAACAGGGGCGTAGCTACCGCCGTATCTGCCGTATAAATTATACGGGGCCCCCGGGCCAGGGGGCCCCCCGACGTGCTTAAGCAAAAATTAATAAAAACTTCCCAATTTTTTTTTCAGTTATGAAAAAAGTCACTACAAGCAATTTTTTTTCCGCTTACAGCGTGCGTTCTAAAGTTGGCAACACCCTACATCGGTTATCGCAGGCTGCGGGATTTCCCCATTTATAGTCTTTTTCACATAGGATGGGTACAGTGACACTTAGTCACGTGACTTAAATAGTGAGGTCTCTTTGCGTAATGAATTCGATTATTAGCAAAAATCGAGAAGGTTTGCAATTGAACATTAATCTATTTTTTAAATAGATGTGGTTGATCATAAATAATTTCTAATACAGATTATGGATGTAAAAAGAAAAACACAACAATTCATAAAAATCATTTTAATCTAATTCGTTGTCAGATTGCATTGGCAAAGACGAACAGTCATCCGAATCACGTAAGTCAATAATAAACTCATCTCTGCTCTAGTAAAGTCGTCCTGCACAGATAACAAATTTGACAATTTAACAACATTCAGTTTAAACAACTTGAACACTAAGAAACACACGGAAAGCATTCGAAGCAGACGCACTCATAAAATAGCCGATCTGACTTATCGATTATGGTGCGTCAATCTCTATTACTGGGCGGCTCATTTCTCGCATCAAACGCTTAAATTATTTTTTTGTTTTCTCGTTTTTAAAAATACAACACACTTGGTAAAATAACTTATTAAAATTGTACTTATAACAGTAGACTTATGTATTCTCTCCAGTTTACCGAAAAAAAAGGCAAGGAGAGATACTTAATTTGAATTGTTTATAAAAGTTTTGGGAAAAGTGACAGATAGATAATTATGATGAATAAATATTTCTTTTAACTTTATGCAAACATTTTTTTTTCCTTTTGTGAGAAATCGTTACCCTTCCTAAGGGCCCCCAAACAAATTTTTATACGGGGCCCCGCCAAGGCACGCTACGCCACTGTGTCAAAAATTGATTCTCTTTTCCAAGCCAGGACCCATAAATCAACATCCCATAGACAGCTTGTCAACGTCCGTCCTAAGACCTCTATAAACCATTTGATATGCACCGTGTGTGGGCGCATTCAAATCCTATAGTGTCATGGTATCTTATCTCTCCTTAGAGGACTTCCTGAGGTCTTAGGGTGATCAGAGGTCCGTCATGTGTGTTAAGAACGCGGCGCCCTAAACTCGCAACCACGAGCCGACGACAAGGGCAAAACTCGATCGGAATATTGCTATCTCTGTTTGACAATAGAAGGCCAATGCTGACGCGGTGTGCAGCCGTGTGTGAGTGAGTAATAGTACCTACCCTTTATTCATAACGACTCGACGCATTTTTATTTACTTGTAATTAGGTATGTTCGTTATTTGCTTTATTTTTGTTGACTGCTTTGGGGAATCGTTAGTAAATGTACAGACTAGTAATGCGTTTTGTGGAATTTTCTTTACAATGTCCATATCTCAAATTATTACAATATCCCGAGATCTAGGGCTTACATACCTTTCCTAACTTGGTACTTGTAAACCAATGTATAATTATACTGTTTGTGTTCTTCAATAAATAAATACATGAACGTTGTGAGTCCAATAACCCGATTAGTTTTATTACCTCATAATACGCAATGTATCGTTACCGCGCCAAATAGTGAACGGCAGCGCAGCGAGCCTTCGGCCGTTAGGCAGAAAATGAACAGTTGATGGCGGCGGCACACGGCGCAAAAATTGTCACACGCACGCTGCGTAAATATAAATGATAGGGATGTTTATTATTATTGCCTTCATTTATTTTAAGCCTATTTATGTTTGTTCATTCCCTTTGGAGTCAAATCAAATCAAATCACATCACAGGAGTGGTCTCAACTTTAAAAAACGAAGGCTTTTTCTGTCATATTTACGTAAATAAGTATTCTTTTTACCAATTTAAAAAAATGTTATCACTACATAATATAAAACAAAGTTCCCCGCCGCGTCTGTCTGTCTACTTGCGAAGACCTCAAAAAATGTTGAACAGATTTTCATGCGGTTTTCACCAATAGATAGAGTGTTTTATGAGGAAGTTTTAGATGCATTTTCCAGCCTACACGCGGGCGAAGCCGCCGGCAAACTTAACTACTTATAAATCTATATACTATATAATATTATAAAGCTGAAGAGTTTGTTTGTTTGTTTGAACGCGTTAATCCCAGGATCTACTGGTCCGAATTGAAAAAATCTTTTTGTGTTGGGTAGCCTACTTATCGAGGAAGGTTATAGGCTATATAACATCACGCTACAACCAAGAGGAGCGGAGCAGTAATGAAAAATGTTGCAAAAACGGAGAAAAAGCGCATGGGTAGGCGATTTTCGCCGTTTTTTGCAACATTTCGGGGAAACAAGAAATTGAACGGGGACGAAGTCGCGGGCAGAAGCTATAATGAATAAATGTCACTAAGAGTGTTACGCAAAATATTAGTAACAGACAAATATTCCAATAGTTTCTACATATTTACGCGATGTGCAGATATAAAAGAGGATAAGTAAAAAACAAGGACTTTTAAGTAAAATTTATTTGTAATGTTCTTACACGTTACTCCCCTGACGAAAAAACCTTATAAAATAAAAATCACTGACTTCCGAAATTAAAGTTATTTTTCACTTTGTAGTGTTTTTTGGCGATATAATAAAGTATGCACCAAGCCGGTGTAGAAGAAAAAAAAAATTGCCATTGCTAATGGTAATTTGGATCCTGACGGCATTCCTTATATTACAGTTGTAGTAGACGGTTTATGGGCTAAACGATCGTATAGGACTAATTATAACTCTTTATCTAGAGTATCGTGCATAATCGGTTTTGAAACTAAAAAAATCTTATTTTAGGGCATCAGGAATGCATATTGTTGCGTATGTGCTTTAGCTAAAAATAAAAATACAGATCCGAAAGTTCACCGTTGCTTTAAAAATTGGTCGAAAAGCTCGACGGCTATGGAAGCAGATGGCATTGTAGAGGGATTCAAATGTAGCATTGAAATGCATCAATTACGATATAAAACGATGATCGGTGATGGTGATAGTAGCGTTACTAGCGCTCTCAACGAATCTTTGCCGTACGGACACTGCACTACCATTAAAAAAATTGAATGTAGCAATCATTTGCTACGAAATTATTGCTCAAAATTAAAAAAATCTCGTTAAAAAGACAGAAAATAAATTGGGTTTGGTCCCAATAAAACTAAGAAAAACCCTGGATGTGAATATTTTGAGAAAAGCTATAAAAGGGGCCGTCGATTATACGACGAAACTTCCAAATATGACCACGACCCAAAAAATTAATAGTTTAAAACAAGATTTACTAAATAGCCCATGTCATGTGTTTAGTGATCACGAAAACTGTAAACCTTATTTATAAAAATTGTAATAAATGTGCTTACGTAATACTTGAACGGTCCCTTACCAAGGAAGAGGTCGGATCTTACACATCATATTCGACCACTATATGGGTTGCTCATTTTTTTAATAACCGGATCACAGATGGATTTAGAATCTTGAAGTGATCTATGGTAATTGGTAACAGTTTGCGCGTCGATGTACAGCTGACTCTCTGTATAGGTATGCGATGCTTCGCTAGTAGGGGCATGGCGAGGTATAAAATAACTTTGTGCCTTCACGATGGCGCAATGTCTCCATGTACACGGTAATTACCGTAGATGCACCGTAATCTGGTATTATTCTACCGTCAAGGTAATAATGTATTACCGTGTCATATATCACCGTAATTCACTGTACTGCCAGTATAAATTACGTTGTTGTAAATATTTCATCATGTAAGTACTGCGTAAAACGAATCTCAGTCAGTCAACTTAACAATTTTTTTAATGGCAGCACTGCTCCTTCATTGCCGAGAATTTTAGGGAAATCCCTCAATATCTAGAAGTTGTAGATATTGAGAGTGTCTTTTATCTCCACGCAATCTATTCTCGTCCTTATGATGGGTGAATGACGTAAAATTTACTACGTTGTCTTTTATTCGAGTTACGATTACGACGCGTTACAAATACGTAGTAAACAGTTTCAATTTCAAGTTTTTATCTTCTTAGTTAATTTTTTTTTTTTGTTTAGCCACTGCTGGGCAAAGGCCTCCCCCAATTTCTCAGGAACTCTTGTCCCGCGCCACCTCAAACCAGTCGTCGCGGTACGCATCTAGGTCGTCTCGCCACCGCTTTCTGGGCCGACCGCGGTGGCGTCGTCCATCTTCAGGCACCCATTGTATGCAAACCTTTGCCCAGCGGTCATCTGGCATACGGCTAATGTGATTATGGTTAATAATTAAAAAAGCAAATATATTCAAGACTTTATTTGATTCACAATGTTGTTTTTTTCTTTGAAAAATTACACGGTAATTTACGCGGTACAATTTTAGCAGGTTCACCGTAATTTTGTCTAGAAACACGGTATTTTCACCCTTGCAACACTGTAACTCTCGATTTACATATGGAGACACTGATGGCGGTATGTTTACTTTCGGTGACAAACGCGCTCCTACTGTATGAACTCTGCACATAACTACACCACTCGCGCATCCATAGCTTCCATCCATAACACGCACCCTTCCATGTAAAAACAGAGCTTAGTTGAACCCGTCTCCACCTGTACTACCTATGGGAGCCAATGAATATGATTGGTGAATATCAAACGCATCCTTCCTTCCTTCTCTGGTGGAAAAGCAAACTAAGTCTGAGAACAGTCCTTGAGATAATTACCTACGCCCGGTCGGTGACATGAGAAAAGAAAGGGAAGAAAGAAGAAATAAAAGTTGATAGGTACCTACCTATAAAGCTTTGTTTGTTCCGTCCCTACATATCTACCTAGATAGGTATGTAAATACACTTATACAAAACTAGCTGACCGTACAGACGTTGTCCTGTTTCCTAGAACTCGATAGCAGCACCACCTACCGGGTCCAATAGTTAATCTAAACCATCCAGGGTGCCACCCAAACACATACAAAAAAGTTCATTCAAATCGGTCCAGCCGTTTAGGAGGTTCAGTTACAACGAAAAGTGGCATAGATTTTTATATAAATAGACTAGCTGACCCAGCAAACGTTGCTTTGCCGGGTGAAAAAAAGTGAAAATTTAAAGATGTATGTATTTTTGTATGTTGTATCATAAAAAAATAGAAATTAAAAATTTTGTCTAAAAAATAAAAATAAAAATTTAGGGGTGGACTACCCCTAACATTTAGGGGGATGAAAAATAGATGTTGGCCGATTCTCATAGATACCGGATAAGCACAAAAAATTTCATCAAAATCGGCCAAGCCGTTTCGGAGGAGTATGGCAACGAAAACTGTGACACGAGAAATTTATATATTAGATATAGGTACTTAGTTAGGTATACTTACTACTAACTCGGACCACAAAGAAATCTTTATTTTATTGGGCCGAGGTTAAAATAGTGTAAGTAAACAATTTGTACCGTGTGGTGCCGGACGTAAAGAATAACACCACCCCGTTTCTTCCCGTGGGTGTCGTAAAAGGCGACTAAGGGACTTACTAGGGAATGGGCAGCAGCGTTCTCGATGCATTTTACCACCATACTGCGATCGCCAACCCGCCTGCCAATCGTGGCGATTATGGCAAAGCCCCCCAAATTGGGGGAGGCCTAAGTCCAGCAGTGGACGTCTTACGGTTGAAATGATGATGATGAATGAATGATGATGAATTAGTAGCCAAGAAAATATTAGGCAGGTAACTTATAATATCTGTGAGACACATCCCAACGTTCGGAGTCCATGTTGGCAGCCAAACCGAATCGTAAACAATAAATCCAGGTCCGTAAACAAAGCAAAGTTCGTCAGAATGTAGAGTACTCGATACCAAGTCACAAGAAAAATCAAAATCCAAGTTCATAGCATAGGTCAATAATATTGTCAGAAATATCACAATACAATTGAAAAACAAATAAAAGTATGCTCCGCACCGTAAGGCAATCGTCTCGCACTGACAACAAACATCCCGAGTGAACTTCCCGCTACCCAAAATGCATGTTGCGTTAGTGTGAATCTATGTCCGAGCGATACACAACACACCCACCGCAAGCCGTACGCAACCGTGCACACATTGACATTTTTGTGAGACGCGATAGCACTATTAGCTATTGAAAATGTATGATAATTTGGCTGTGTTCCGTAATACCAAAAATGATGAATGAAAACTTAATGATTTTTAAATTGGTTTTCGTGTTTTAGTATCTTGATAATATAAGCTGTGTTATGGATAAAACATTATTACAGATATTGTTGTTTTTAATGCAGAAAAAACAAAAAGAAAACATGTCATTTATGTTGTAAAAATGTGCGAAATGCAATTCGCTCAAACTTCGTTTTAGCACAGTTTTTTTTAAAAAAAACGTCACCATAACCTAGATAAATACTGTCTAAAGCCGAATATCATCTTAAAATGGTGGAAATATGCTCCAATTGCAAATGATTTTGGTATTACGTTTGTATGGACAGATTGACCGTCGCCGAGCCCTTAAGTAATGAAGATTGTGGTATTGGATGTGAGTTACAGATTTATAGATGAATATGTATATGTAAATAATATGATTAATTCAAGTGTTTACACGCTTTATATTAGCTTCACTTGTATGTTTGTTGGTAACCGACTCCTTATAGCGCAATTTTGACCCACTTTTAACGACCAAATTTCATTCAAACTTTGCACACCTGTCAAAGACCGATGACAATGCAATAAGTTCATAAATTTGTGCCATTATCCTTGCCAGGGTTACCTAATCCAGCACAAAACTGGCTTCGAAAACTACGCTGACATACGTCACAAACTACGCTGACATACGTCACAAACTACGCTGACATACGTCTCAAAATTCGAAACATCCTAAAAATAATATAATATAAATAATAAACAAAATAAAAACTAAAAAGTAGAAAATGATGGAAACAAAGCGTGGGGTGCTTTTTAGTATGGTTTTCTATGGAAGCGTTTTTTTTAGTTTTTTTAAACTATTATTTTTGTTTTCATTGTGATGGAATGTCATCTTCCAGGTCAACCTATGAGGTAAACGAGGCTTATGAAGCTTCTTAACCGGACTTGCCTGTGGCTACCTAAATAAGTTAAGCCAGGGCCTAAAAACTTAAAACTAGAGCGACTACTCGCTAAGGGCTCCCCCTGTGGGGTAAGGACTTCGGCTAAGGGCATCGCTGGTAAAGGGCAACAAGGGACGGGCGGGATCTGAATAATTTTTATTTAGGGACAAATTTTAAACTAAGCAGGCTCAGCGGTGCGAGCTGATTCGAGCAAGGGTCGGGGAGGAAAGATTGATTTCATATCAACATAACATCACGCCTTTTTTCCACGAAAGTTTGGGCAGAGACTATAGTACACCCACATTTCACTAGTTATGTTTTAAGTCCCATGTAATAGGGCGCAAGACTATTGCCTTCAACTGTTCACAATTACAGACTCCAGGCTGCTACTGAGAAATTTGGATGATGAAAAACACAGACAACACAGACAGATGGAAAAACATAATTACACTTTACCCGACCTGGAAATCAAACCCAGGACCTCGTGCGCTGTAGTAACGCGATTTTATAGTTAAAAATGGTTTTCCTCTTTAAAGATTTTTCAGTTTTAAGTTTACTTCTTATTCCAAGAACCTGAACCTCGTCAGAAGCCCGAAACTCTTGACAACCAGTCTTGTCAAGGAGCTTCGTGTTACTTAGTAACTGGGCTGTGGAGCTCATATAGGCAGTTGCTCCATGTAAAATGCCTCCGGTTAGACTGCAAGCCGACCCCAGCATATTTGAAGAAAGGCTAGATAGATGATGGCCATATTGATTCGAGTGGCCAGTACCTATCGATTTAATATCAAGTTGCCGATCGTGTGAAACTAACCCGTTTAGTCTGAGACCACTCAGCTGATTGTCACTGCATTGTGACGCTGAGTCTGCTATCAATTGATTGGTTGGATTGAGACGTGTGATGAGTGACATACAGGTAGGAAGTTTGGAGAGCATTCGTGGTTTTGGTCTTGATGTATACTTTTATGGAATACCTGTTACTTGTTGATAGGCCTACAGGTCCTCTCGATAGCTGTTGACAGTGTAATTTTTAAACTTTGTTATAATCAATTATTTTTAAAGCGATACTGTGCAGTTTCTTGCCGGCTCTTCTCCGTAGGAAACAATCAATTGGTTCTTCTGACGCTTCATAAGTGACCATGTAGGCTTATGTGAAATGAAATATTTTGATTTTGTTAGGTTAGGTTTTAATGATCCTACTTCCTTGCTAAACCTAGCAATATGGAATGCTTGTGGCGTGTTTTCAGTATGAAACAAGATTGTAGAAATGATTAATTTAGAATTTTTGAATAAAAATTGCAAACTAAGCTGTTTATTTATGGCAAAAAAAACGAATAAAATAATGAGTTAAAACTAAAACTTTAGGTAACTATTTTTGGTTGTGTCATACTCATAACGTAGAAGCTGAAGTGAAAACAACAAAAAACATCTTATACTAGCTTTTGCGAGCGGTTTTCCTCACGTAGAAGTTGAAAATCATCGCACAGAAATGTACTACTGCGATAAAAGTATCCTTAGGGTTAATCCGGGTTACAAACTATCGGTGTGCGCAATTTCACCAAAATTCGTTCTGCCGTTTTTGCGAGACCACACATTTATAATATTATAGTAGGATTAGACCACTCATTAACATTTTAATTACACTAATTAAAACCTCCAATCCCTTCAACAACGCCAATACTCAATCGCATATTGATAAAGTCTCTTCAGAGGAACCCCTTTTCAATTTAAAAAGAAATGGTTTTATATCTTCAAAACTAGGTCAGCTGCTAATCATAGTGTTTGAGACGTTGAAAGAATTTTTAATCCTCTACGGAAAGTGGATTTGTATGGGATGAGTTCCGAAGCGACACGATACGGCGGGTAGTTATTAATCATCTGTTTAGAAAATGTTTCCTTTGTTGAGTTAGATATTGAAGTAATCCCGAGTTGAGTGGTGTTTTTTCTGTTAAGCCACGATTAAATGTTATTTGTGGTGAGGTTGACATTTTGTTTCTTGAGAAGATAGAAATATAATTGGAATTTGGTTTGTTTTTTCACGTAGTAAGTTCTTTCGCCCTTAAGGTCGAATGAATTGTCGCTAAATGTTTTTTTCTTTTGTGCTAAATAAATATTACACCTCCAAGTAAGTTATTATAAGTGAGCAGTAAATACTTTCAATACTTACTTAAAATATGGACGGATTTCGGCACGAAAATGCATGCTGCTTTTTTTTTCAATCTATTTGTGAATCCCTGGGTTATATAGTATGCTAGATATCCTATAAAGTATCTTAATCAGTTTAAGGGCCTTGGTTCGGTTTAGTGCCGTAAAACGATCACTTTCTGAACCAATCTATTCATTAACGGCTTGGTTTGAAAACTTGAAAAAAAAAATATTTTTGCTATAGATTCATGTACATAATTTTGTCAAGAGTACTTTTTTCGTAGGGTTAAAACCTTTGCTGTAAAAAAATATTTACGAAAACCCCATTTTTTGCCTTATATTTCCTACTCCTTCTAAACAGCTTTGTTATTTGAAAATATTTTTACATAGAAAAATAAACGGTTATAGGTTCTAGGATTCCACAATAAAATATTGTAAATTAATCAAAATTTTGCAAAGAAATACCCCCACCTTAAGCTGTCAAGGGTATAGGGGCTTTGCACGGGCGCGGTCTGCAGTCGTGCATTAGCATCCTGACGGGAGGGCTGTGTCGCTCGCTGCTCCGCTCCGGCTATCGACCGACTATGCACATACGTATGTGTTAGTGAAAATATTTACGAACTTTATGTATTAGTATGCGTTACCATGCGTTCATAGACTAGCTCGCTCCAGATAGCTTCATTCGATTGCGCGCGTAGGCGCTTTATTTATTGTTGACTATTTGATGCGTATTTATTTTTTATGGGACACGTAAGTTTTGGCATAAGAGTTAGCTCGTCGAACTAACAAATCTGTTAAACTCCTTGTCTTTTTCTAATTACCATTTACTCTATCAGAGTGAGAGAGGCGGAAAAAGATTTTTGTTTTGCCTTGTGTCTTAGTTTCGCTAAGTTCAGCAACACTTCTCAAGGTCAGCCCTTGGATGGGTGACATTTAGTTTTTGTTTTGCCTTGTGTCGCAGGTTTGCTAGGTTAAGCTACACCTCTCAAGGTCAGCCTTTGGATGGGTGACCATTTAGTTTATGAGTGGCGTTATGTCGCAGGTTCGCTAGGTTAAGCTGCACTTCGCAAGGTCAGCCTTTCGATGGGTGACCATGTAGTTTTTGTTTTGCATTGTGTCGCAGGTTTGCTAGGTTAAGGTACACTTCTCAAGGTTAGCCTTTGATGGGTGACCATTTAGTTCATGTGTGGCGTTTTGTCGCAGGTTCGCTAGGTTAAGCTGCACTTCGCAAGCTCAGCCTTTGGATGGGTGACCATGTAGTTTTTGTTTTGCCTTGTGTCGCAGATTCGCTAGGTTAAGCTACACTCCCTAAAGTGAACCTTTAGATGGGTGAAAATTTAGTTTTTTCGTACCTCGTAGTTGGTTTGCTAGGTTAAGCTGCACATCTCAAGGACAGCCTTCGGATGGGTGACCATTTAGTTTTTGTTTTGCCTTTTGTCGCGAGATCGCTAGGTTAAACTGCACTTCTCAAGGTCAGCCTTTGGATGGGTGACCATTTTTTTTAAGTGAAAATCTTTATGGGACATAATTACTACGGAAGTTTCAGTTGTACTTATGTATATAGTTTTATGTAAACATATGTAAATAATTAGTACATGCAAGTGAAACAAGCTTGCGTAGTAATTAATTCGGGATAATCTGTAGATTTTTATTATAAATCTTGTCTATTATAATTTCCAGTCAATTTTTAGGGTTCCGTTGCCAAATGGCAAAAAACGGAACCCTTATAGATTCGTCATGTCTGTCTGTCTGTCTGTCTGTCTGTCTGTCTGTCCGTCCGTATGTCACAGCCACTTTTTTCCGAAACTATAAGAGCTATGCTGTTGAAACTTGGTAAGTAGATGTATTCTGTGAACCGCATTAAGATTATCACACTAAAATAGAAAAAAAAAACAATAAATTTTGGGGTTCCCATACATAGAACTGAAACTCAAAAATGTTTTTTTTCATCAAACCCATACGTGTGGGGTATCTATGAATAGGTCTTCAAAAATGGTAATGAGGTTTCTAATATCATTTTTTTCTAAACTGAATAGTTTGCGCGAGAGACACTTCCAAAGTGGTAAAATGTGTGTCCCCCCCCCCCCCCCCCGTAACTTCTAAAATAAGAGAATGATAAAACTAAAAAAAATATATGATGTACATTACCATGTAAACTACCAACGAAAATTGGTTTGAACGAGATCGAGTGAGTAGTTTTTTTTTAAAACGTCATAAATCGTAAACCGCAATTTACCTTACATTCAATCAACTGAAATATAAAAATTAAAAAAAAAAAATATTTTTAAACCGAGAATACCTACAGATTTGTACGGAACCCTCGGTGCGCGAGTTCGACTCGCACTTGGCCGGTTTTCTTTACTGTAATGTATTTTTTGTTTGCACACTCATTGACAGGTTTCGAATATTTGGATTTACATTGTTACAATTTACAATATATTTAAACATTTTTTTTTGGAGTTTACTCGTTATAAATCTATATTCATATACATATATCGATTATAAGGCCCGGGTATGAAAATTAATGGGGAGTAAAATCGAACTTTCTCCGTTACGTTACGTTATGCGTTATGTTATGTTATGTTTATTAAACTATGTAATTTATAATCGCACGTAAGGAGAAAACTCCAATCGTGCGTACACAATTTTTTATTTTTGTAAATGATATAAAATACCAATGCAAAAAACATCAGGAACTGCAATCAAAAATACGAAAGAAAATTAAAATCTACAAAAATTGGAAATGGCTTGTATTTAAAAGAATCTTTTTACAAATTCTCATATTGCGTTCCCAAAAATATTATTGTACACTCAAATAGAATATTCGCGCTTATTGTGAAAGTCAAATAAATACAAAATAAAATATATCCACTCTTTCAATTGTTTAATTGAACCGTGGTCCGATACAATAACCGATCGTCTATATATGTGGAACCTATACATGACGGCAGGGACATGCACGCGCATTCTGTTAAAGATTCAGTACATGATTCTGAAACACCTACGTTGAAAATTTTAATGGCAGGGACTTCCACGCGCAAACTGTTGAAGATTCAGTACATGATTCTAAAACACCTACGTTGAAAATCTTAATGGCAGGGACATCCACGCACTAACTGCTAAAGATTCAATACATGATTCGGATACACCTACGTTGAAAATTTTAATGGCAGGGACATCCATGTAAAACTGCTAAAGATTCAATACATGATTCTGAAACACCTACGTTGAAAATTTTAATGGCAGGGACATCCACGCACTAACTGCTAAAGATTCAGTACATGATTCTGAAACACCTACGTTGAAAATTTTAATGGCAGGGACATCCACGCAAAACGGTTAAAGATTCAGTATATGATTCTGAAACACCTACGTTGAAAATTTTAATGGCAGGGACATCCACGCGCGAACTGTTAAAGATTCAGTACATGATTCATGGCAGGGACATCCACGCGCAACTGTTAAATATTGAGTACATGATTCTGAAACACCTACGAAAATTTTAATGGCAGGGACATCCATGTAAAACTGTTAAAGATTCAGTACATGATTCTGAAACACCTACGTTGAAAATTTTAATGGCAGGGACATCCACGCAAAACTGTTAAAGATTCAGTATATGATTATGAAACACCCACGTTGAAAATTTTAATGGCAGGGACATCCACGCGCGAACTGTTAAAGATTCAGTACATGATTCTGAATCATCTATGTTGAAAATTTTTTGGTAGGAACATCCACGCGCAAACTGTTAAAGATTCAGTACATGATTCATGGCAGGGACATCCACGCGCAACTGTTAAATATTGAGTACATGATTCTGAAACACCTACGAAAATTTTAATGGCAGGGACATCCATGTAAAACTGTTAAAGATTCAGTACATGATTCTGAAACACCTACGTTGAAAATTTTTATGGCAGGGACATCTACGCACAACTGTTAAAGACATGATTCTGAAACACCTACGAAAATTTTAACGGCAAGGACATCCACGCACATTTTGTTAAAGATTCAGTACATGATTTTGAAACACCTACGTTGAAAACTTTAATGGCAGGGACTTCCACGCGCAAATTGTTAAAGATTCAGTACATGATTCTGAAACACCTACGTTGAAAATAATCGGGTACTAAAAAAAATTCTATTCCATATAGTCTGACTGATTAGGTACGGTCAGCCAAGAAAGTGGTGTACCAGTTTTGATTTAGTTTCCCGGTCATCGAAAATTACAACAAGGTTCGTTATAAAAAGATATTACTGAAAGAGACAACATTATCATGACGTAAACCTATGTATTTAGTATTCATACGTCATATGTCACATATAAGTACATGACATTTTAACCTTTAGTATAAATGAAAAGGATGTTTCCAAACAAAAGTAATAAAAACTATTTAAATAGACAACCGAATTCCATTTGAAAAAGAAAACTGACAATTGACATTTTGTCAAATATATGCAAAAAATCGATATATTTTCCGTGTTATTTTTCAATCAACTGCATATAAAATCATCTCAATGCCTGCCAACTTGACCATTGCCGAAAGAGCACAAATAATTGCCCAATTTAATGAGGGAAGCAGTATCAGTGCGATATCCCGGAATTTGAATATATCGAGGCGTTCTGTCCGCTTTTGGATTCGTCGTGAAGGAGAGGAGGGAAGTTTGTTGGATCACAGAAGAAGTGGTCGCCGGCCTGCACTCTCCAATAACGATAGAGAATTCATGAGACGGGAATATGAAATCAATGGTTTTAAGCCCACAAAACATTTTGCGGAGATGTTCGATGTGAGTGCCCAAACAATAAGGAATCATCTACATTACATGGGGTTGCACCACAGGCATTACGCCAAGAAAATATATTTGACGGATGCTCACAGACTTGCTCGTCTGAACTTCGCCAGAGAGCACTTAGACTTTGATTGGTCTAATACAGTGTTTTGTGATGAAAAAACGTTTAAATCCAGTCAGCATGGACGTCTTCACCTTTGGCGATAATTCAACACGGTATAAAGATGATCATGTAATCCCAAATAGAGAATCAGGTCGAATTTCCGTAAATATTTGGGGCTGGATGAGTGCGGATGGTGTAGGAGAATTGTGTTCTCTACCTCCTCGAGCGACGGCTGTAAATTATATCGACGTGCTTCAGAATGCAATGCTACCGACAGTCCGTAATGTTTACCCGGAGAACGAAGTGCCACAATTTGATTTTGTTCAAGATAATTGTTCAATTCATAATGCGAGGATCGTAAGAGCCTGGTTTCGTTCACACACTGACGTAAGGGTAATTCAGTGGCCCTCAAGATCGCCGGACCTCAACCCGATAGAAAATCTTTGGGGCCTTATGGTCCAACGATGGTCGCATCAAAATGAAAGAACCAAACAAGCTCTTATTAGTCACTGTAATTATATTTGGGAGGAAATGCGGGGAACCGATATTTGCTCACGGCTTGTTGGTTCAATGAGGTCTCGTCTTTTAGAGGTTATAGAGGCCAACGGTGGTTACACCCGTTTCTAATTTTTAAAAATTTTCAATATCTTCTAAATATTACTATATATGCTATGTTTTTGTTTGTTATAAGTATTTTAAAATTGATTGTAGAAATTTAATAAAAGGATAAATCTATTTTTAGCTTGTTTTTATTGATATTGTAATTACAAGTTTACAGAAATTGTAGGTTTGTGGATTCGCCTTGTGCCTTTACAATTTTATGTAACTTGTTGATTACAATTCTGAATTTGTAGATACAATTTTGTCATCAAAATCTACAGACCCCCGCCGTTGATTTTACGACGTCATTGGTTCCATCAAGTTCAAACTAAGAACAGCTGTAACGTTACAAACAGTAATAGTCGTTATCAATAATCAGATAAAGACAGCAATAGAAGTTGTCAGATCGATCTGCAAGCGAAACTAATCTTTATCACCTATGAATCTGCAAGCGATATTCAACCTTAGGGTGGTACACCACTTTCTTGGCCGACTGTACCTATGCATTTATCCAAGAAACAGTATTTTTTATGATAACCGACGAAAAATTTCCACTCCACGTGGTCTAGACACATATGTTGAATTCGCGGTCATAGTTTGCGAATATTCCCAGTCACCCCCGCGGGGATTGCCACCGGAGGCAAATGGGAATAAAAATTCCCAGTTGCCACCGGTGGTGACTGGGAACTCATTGCCCCCACTTCACTTTCGCTGTACATTGCTTTCTCCATCGTAGAGAATAAAAGGATGAGGCAACTTATCCTAAGCCTGCCTATATCTCTAAAAAAAGACAAAATGCATTGATTATTTTTTTATTTTGATTTCGATATGAATAAACTTGTTAAAATTAAACATTTGAGCTGATATATTGTATCACAGATAATCAGACTCTTAAAGACAGTAATTAACCCTTAAGTTCATTTTGTATAGTATACCATACATACAACTTCAAAAAAAATACACGGTCACTACAAATAGTTTTTAAGTTAGTTTTATTATACACATGACATTTCTAGACGTTTCTTTACACTTCATAAATAAAAATAGTCGTTTATCTGTCATAATTTTAAATCAGTTTTGAAAAATAACCGACAAGATGCGCCTGTCAGTTTTATCTAAGGTAAGTTTTATTTTATTTTTATGTTTGAATACTTCATGATAAAATACACATGCCTAAATGTGTGTTCTTACATATTTTTATATAAATTCTGTTGTCGCTATAGGAATTAGCATGTTTTTGTGGTGTTTTCTACTAATGTATATTATACTATACAATGCCGCAGTAGCAGTAATTTACCTTCCGTTTGTTGTGTATAGAGTAATATACATTGCTAACTTCACGGCATCAATATTTTTCTGTTCTTCAATACAAAATTAAATTACAAGTACGTCTATCTGAACTAATTAACCAATTTTATTACAATTTAAAAGATAGATAATTATACTGTTTTGACTGCCTCGTTGGTCTAGTGGTAGAAAGCGACTGCTAACAAACGCGCTTGTGGGTTCGATCTTCATAAAAATACTACTATTATTATTTGGTATTATGTTTACTATTGCATTTTAAAATTATTTACCTATATATAATACACTATTGTTTGGTTTTACTATGGTGATGGTTTCTTTGCATGTTTCTTTTTTTTTTGGTTTTAGACTGATAAGAGTGAAAAACTAGACGCATTTTATCCCTGCCCGGAAGGATGGTGGTGCCTGAAAAGAACGCAGACTCTGACGCAAGTGACGGAGCAAGTAGCGGTGATGAAGCTGGAATGATTAGATCAGCAGAAAGTTCTGCAACGCCATCGATAAATTCCAGTTTCGAAAGGTTAAACCTCCTACAAAGTTCTGATGATGAGTTAGGAACGCATGCAGATGATGTTTATGCCGATACAACTAAGGTTCCTCTTACATCTATTCTTACTCAGGTATTTCCAAATACATCAGAAAGTAATTATGACGCTCTACCTTCAATTTCATCTTTGCCCTCTTTGCCTTCAAATCAGCCACTTGAATCCACGCCTGTTGGTACACATTTGACACGCACTCAAAAAATAAAACGCAAGACATCTGCCATCGTTGCCCGAAAAATGAAAAGACAATGTTGCAGAAGAATTAATTTATCTTTTCATTGGCAAAAATCACAGTTTCAACACAAGGCTGAAATAGCAGGACCTACATTTTGGAAAATGTACCATCTGATTGGTCACCTTTAGATTATTTTTATAGATTTTTTGCTGAAGAATAGTAGATATAATTACTACTCACACGAATTTATGTAGCGTACAACGAACAGGGCGATCCATAAAAGTTTCAAGGAAAGAAATACTAGATTTTGTGGCAATAAATGTCATCCTAGGTATTGCAGTTTTGCCACCGTACAAAAATTACTGGAAAAGGTGAACTGAAATTGTTTTTTTGGAATGCCACTGAAAGCAATAGAATCTCCTGTCAGGATCGCGAGATTCGTTCGAAAGAGTTACCGTGGCCCTGGCATATGGGCAACTGAAGGAACACGGGTGGGTTTTAGTCAGTAAAAGTCTGACACGCCCTCCCGCTCCGCCCAGAGCGGGAGAAGTAATTTGATGGTTTCCCATCCAAAAAAAAGTCAATAGGATCTCTGAGTTTTTATATTACCAGTATTTTATAAAAGATTTTGTTCAAGAAACTTTTTTTATTAAACTTTTTTACTACCAACATGGGTATTTTTATTTAAAATTATGTCATTTACAATACTTTTTTAGTCTAAGTTAAAAACTAGCAGTTAAATTTATTCTTCCTAAACATAGCAATGTATAGCATAATATACAGTCCCAAAAATGTGAAAATCACTGTAAGCGTAGCAATGTATATTATAGTATACATAATGTTTTTCCAAAATTACCATAACACGATTTTTTCATTTATTTTTCTGATGTGTTTTATAACCCAAATAAACTAACCATACACATTTTTTTTGCTTTTCTTAAAAAAAAAATCTTGCCACTTTAAGGGTTAAATTAAAAAAGTGATACATAATAATATTTTTTTAATAAATACGTATTATAAACAAGGCTGCAAATTATGCCAACCTAGTACTTCCAAGACATAAAGCGTTTTCTAGCTACCACACACCCATGTTAGGTGAGCTCCTACCAAGTTATGCCAGCCTGGTACTTAGAAGACAAAGCGTTTTCTAGCTACCACACACCCATGTTAGGTGAGCTCCTACCAAGTTATGCCAGCCTGGTACTTAGAAGACAAAGCGTTTTCTAGCTACCACACACCCATGTTAGGTGAGCTCCTACCAAGTTATGACAACCTAGTACTTCCAAGACATAAAGCGTTTTCTATCTACCACACACCCATGTTAGGTGAGCTCTTACCAAGTTATGACAACCTGGTACTTCGAAGACATAAAGCGTTTTCTAGCTACCACACACCCATGTTAGGTGAGCTCCTACCAAGTTATGACAACCTAGTACTTCCAAGACATAAAGCGTTTTCTATCTACCACACACCCATGTTAGGTGAGCTCTTACCAAGTTATGACAACCTGGTACTTCGAAGACATAAAGCGTTTTCTAGCTACCACACACCCATGTTAGGTGAGCTCCTACCAAGTTATGACAACCTAGTACTTCGAAGACATTAATAAAAAAAATATAGCCTACGTTACTTGCAGATAATGTAGGTTTCTAATGGTGAAAGAATTTTTAAAATCGGTCCAGTAGTTTTTGAGTTTATCCATTACAAACAAACAAACAAAATTACAAATTTTTCGTCTTTATAATATTAGTGTGGATAAGAGGCAGGTTTAGGATAAGTTGCCTCATCCTTTTATTCTCTACGATGGAATAAGCAATGTACAGCGAAACTGAAGTGGGGGGCAATGAGTTCCCAGTCACCACCGGTGGCGACTGGGAATTTTTATTCCCATTTGCCTCCGGTGGCAATCCCCGCGGGGGCGACTGGGAATATTCGATAGTTTGTGCATCAATGTCCCTGCCAACTTATTGAAAGCAGAAGCGCTCTTATCTTAATGATAGCACTAGCCGTTAGGTTGTAAATACAATTTTGTGAAATATGCCTATCTATCAAACTTTTTCAAAATTTACCATGTTCGGTTCTTGAAAACTTTAGAAGTGACTCACACACAGCAACATTTTCTTTAGAATAAAATATTTTTTTATTCGCATAACCATAGGCACTAATATAAAATATGATAATAAAAAAATTGATTAATAATCATTCCGTCGAGAGTTAACTAAGTATGTACTACAGATAGTCACCCATCCACGAACCGACCGCGGCAGGCGTAGCTTAACCTGGTCGATCGATCCGTGCGGCTGTTATTACATAGTCATATGTTCGAGCAAAGTAAATATATTTTCTTATCTTACTTTAATCAATCACATACCTACATGTTTAAAAAAATATGTCCATTATAAACATAAAAATATTTGCGTCTATACTTATATAAAAATATCAGCCTTAGACCACCATACCTCCTAGAGTCGTAGGCATAAATACCGAACTTCGTCCGCCTTTGCATATTCTTTGGTAATCTTTTTAGTGTAGCGCGCCGCCGCCGCTCGTTACGTGTGTGCGGGAGTATTGAGCTTAGCTCCGCCCATATGCTCAAGGTTAACGAGAAACCTATGCGCCTTAAGCGTCCCTGTCACGTAAAGAAATTTTGTAATGTTCTCTATGCAATTTACCACCATACTGCGATCGCCAACCCGTCTGCCAAGCGTGGCGATTATAACAAACCCACATTATTTGGGAGGCCTATGTCCAGCTGTGGACGTCATTCGGTTGAAATGATGACCATGAGATTTCACTCGTCAATTTGTTTACCAATATTGGCATCCGTATGTGTTAACAAGTGTAGCAACGTTTAGGGACACTTCGAAGGGAATTATCCCTGAATTTAGCCGTCCCTATGTCCGGACTTAGGGCCTGTTCCCGGTAAATCGGCTTGTCCGATATTTTGTTCCGTTATTTATGAGATAAAAGCCCATTTGTTTTTTGGAGTTTTGAAAGTGTTTTATTTACATTTTAAGGAAAGAAAGTGGGTTAAGTCGATTGAAAGCTGTTTTTATGATGAACCTTACTTATTTGTTGTTGTTTTTTTTTTGTTTCAGGTAAATGCTACAACGTTTACAAAGATAACATTTTCTTTCGGAATTTAAGGTACACATTTTGTTTGCTTCTTTATTGAATGACGCACTCTTCCGTCTTGAACACAGTTAAACGTTAAAAATAGCAAGAAGGCCAGAATTAACAGGTGACAACAACTAAAAAGATCTATTCAACGAACAATCACTGTAATGTGTCTATTAGTGCGCAGGAGTTCACACGAACACCGAATTAAAAACACATCAGAAACGTATTACGCTAACTCTTTACCACCCGCGCGGTATGCCTTTGTATCTTAAGCTGCGCCATATTAGACTCAATGCGCCTAATAATACGCGCTAAGAATATCTAGGAATAAATCTTCAGTCAACCAAATTTGAACTTTAATGTGTAAAGAATAAAGTTTAAATTTCAATGTGGCAAGTGTTCCCGGAAACGTAGGGATGGGAAGGCATCGAAACCGGTTTTGCGGTTGTTTTTTTTTGTGTTGGGAGTTCAAAAGTGGAATTAAGGTTGTAAAGTAAGCGTCGTCGGACCGATACCGGGAAGGTCTCGATAGGTACTCGTAGTTGTAAGATAAAAAAAAGGATAAAAGTTTCATATTTTTAGATGGCGGGATAAGGTCCTTAAATCATTTTAATTTCGCATTTTACCTTAAAAATACCGATTTGTTTCCGTTCCCAACGCAATAATAAATGTAAATTTCAGGAGAAAAATGGGAAAATAGTTTTACCTTAATGATAACTGACTTTGTGATCTCATGGCGACATGGCGGGTACGATTGTCGCAACCCAGTGCTGGGCACGCCACAATTGCGGCGGTAAGTCCCCTCTTTGAGGAGTGGATAGAGAGGCGTCACGGCGTCCTCACCTTCCGCCTGACGCAGGTTCTCACCGGGCATGGGTGCTTCGGTGGGTTCCTGTTCAGGATAAAGCGGGAGGATACGTCCGGGTGTTTCCATTGCGAGGATCGTCTGGAGGACACGGTGGAGCATACGGTGGAGGTGTGCCCTGCCTGGGCGGAGCACCGCCGTGTCCTCGTGGAGGCGATCGGCGGCGGCGACCTCTCGCGTCCGGCCCTGGTGCGAGCCATGGTACGGAGCGAGAGGGAATGGGAAGCCGTCACCTCCTTCTGCGAAGCAGTAATGCTCGCGAAGGAGGAGGCGGGGCGCGTGAGGGAGTGGCAGTCTCTGCGCCCTCACGTCCCTAGCCGCCGCAGGAGGAGACGCCCCGGGCGTCGGGAGTCAATAGCGGACTCCCGGCCACCGTAGGCGCGAGCTTGCGGGTGGCGAGCAGTGGGTAGCTCGCCGCCCGGTAAGGACCAAGCTCGGGTCGACGGCGCGCAGTGTTCCACGCGCGCCTCAAAGAGATGTCAGCAGCAGTGTAGGGGTCTACTAGGACCGATGCCTGCCGGGGTCGCGTGATTGTTCGAAAGAGATACCGTGACCCTGGCACATGGGCAACTGATGGAACACGGGTGGGTTTTAGTCAGTAAAAGTCTGACACGCCCTCCCGCTCCGCCCAGAGCGGGAGAAGTCATTTGATGATTTCCCATCCTGAAAAAAAAAAAAAAAAAAAAAAAAAAAAAAAAAAAAAAAAAAAAAAAATTATAACTGACTTCATTTCTGTAAAATCAGTTTTAAGGGGCAGATATTTTTTTACATGTTTCCGATTTTTATTAAAATCTAAACTATCATTGTCATGGCTGAGTTTGAAGCAATTTGCTTTAATTGTCAGGCGGGTATTGATAGCTGTAACATTTTGTAGTTATTATCGTTTCTTGTGTAATAATATTTTCAATTTGCTGGTAAAAAAAACTTTGACACACAACATAAGCAGTCTATAATATTCCCACTGCTGGGACCTGGGCAATCCACCACACAGGGCTAGATGTCACATGTCTTCAAATGTTTATTTCTAGGACATGTCGGTTTCCTCACGATGTTTTCCTTTACCGTTTTGAGAGCAGTGGTGATGCCTCTTCTTTTCTTGCAACCTAAGCCCAAACGTCCATTTCCCAACACTATAGATAGGTATAATCAAGTAGGTACAATCACTAAGTGCAGTTCGCTCGGTAAGCACTTGATGCAGCAATTAACCATGTTACGGCAAGTGACAAGTGATTTAACCAATCGGTGAGCGTTACTGAGCTTAGGACGTTGCTAATTGGTTGAATGATGGTAGAGAGCTGTCTCTGATTGTTGATTTATGGAAGGGCAACCAAAAAGCTTGGTTTTTGATGCCATTTCGGCTAGAGAGTGATGACGTCGAGATCCATGATAGAGAAAATAAATTAAGATCTTCTTTTACTTCTTTAGCTGACAAAATGAGCCAACCACAATCAGTCTCTTGGATAAATTACACAAACCAGGGGTTGGTTTGTGTAATTTATCTTAAAGACTTTCGTTCCTATATAAGACAAGGGTTTCTTTAAATAAGAATCTAACACAATTCTAAATACAGTTTTTTTTTATATTAGGAACCTTACCTAAATCGAAATAAAGTTGTAAATATGCAAAAAAAAAATGTCTTAATCGTCACGCTTGACTGGCACGTGGGCGATCACAGTATAGTGGTAAAATGCATACGGAACGCTGCTGCACATTCTCTAGTAAGTCCCTTAGTCACCTTTTACGACACCCACAGGAAGAAATGGGATGGTGCTATTCTCTACGTCCCGCACCACACGGGACAGTAGACCTCAAACTATCGAAAATTTGTAGAAAATAAGATTATAGTTAAAATAGATTAAACTGGTTGAACTTCAATCGATTTTAACTCTTAAAGCCCACTTGACACGGGTAATCCGTTGTAAATGGCATACAACTTGTGAAGATGAAGTGGCGGCAAATATTTGTTAAGCACACCATCGTCTTTGACGGGACGTCGACACACCGCCAAGTTTGCATATGAAGGCTGCCTCGCACTTCCTTAGATGGTTGTATCCATAATTCTAGTCGTTTGAGAGACTTTCGGCAGTTGAAAGAATGTTTGGACTATGATTTTCACTTTTGAATAAGAAATCTGATGTTGTCCTTGGTTGGATTTCCAGGTTGCATAGTTTCATTGGCTATTTCATTTTCTATATGGAATTTTTTGGAGCAGTCCGGAGTCGGAATTCGTGTTCGGTTGATGGTAATAGGCTCGCCCCCTATTACATGGTATCTAACCATTTCAGAGGATATTTGGGTACCGTTCGGGAATATAAAGCGTGATGTTATGTTAGTAATCTGATAATAGCAGCACTCTAATTGCGTAAAAGACTATCAATCAGAATCTAAATAATTTTGAAGGATATCGCTAATCCATTGCCGCATATGTTCGAAAAATTTGTCGACTCAGCAACGTAAATACCGTAATGAACGTTATTGAACTGTCAAAATGGCCGACATTTTTAGCGAGTGTTACCTTGCAGGGTATCAATTCTTGTTTTTTTTCTTTGTAAGAGAAATGAAATTGCTGGCATTTCTTAAGTATGCATATTTGGACATTTATAAGTCACAACTAATAAAGTTAGGAAAAGAAATGGCGCCAATATTGAGCCATTTCTAATTCACAGGTTCCCTGCACAAATGCCATTTAAATTAGTTTCCAAACCAAATATTTTTTGGGGTAGTAAAACTTTTGGTATAAAAGTTGTCCAGATTTATTAGAAATTTCGTATGTACGGTTTTAAAGGGCACTGAGCTAGTGCATTTTAGTTTTGGGCTTATTGAACTAAGTTCTGTGAACTGTTAGCGATAAATTCCGTCATTTTAAATGGTAATCAACATATCATAATCATCATTAGAGCCGAAAGACGCCCACTGCTGGACATAGGCCTTCCCTAATTTGGGGAGGGGGGGGGGGGGGTTGCCATAATCGCCACGCTTGGCAGGTGCGTTGGCGATCGCAGTGGTAAAATGCAAAGAGAACGCTCCTGCCCATTCTCTAGTTAGTCCATTAGTCGCCTCTTACGACACACACTGGAAAAAATGGGAAGAGTCTTGTATAACAACAAATGGAAACAGCACCCTAATTGCGAAACGCACTATCTATCAGAATCTGATTCGGATTTAAGATTATTTCTAAACCATTGCGTCATTTGTTCGAATAAATTGTCGGCTCAGCAACGTAAATAACTCAATGAATGTTGTTTAACTATCAATATGAAACCAATTCGTACGGATAGCAAGTTCCGCAATTACCCCTCAGTTCTACTATAGGCGTATAAAACACATTAGTATTTATTCAAAATATACTGATTTATTGTTCTAGAAAAAAAAGCACTTATACTTAAAAGCATCAAGGCTCGTTTTTTTTTTATTTAAATGATTTTGTAATACAATACGTTTAGCCTCGGATGTGAATTTAGTGCTACAACTAGAAATCTAAATATATTTGATGGCTCACTAGCCTTGTATAGTTGTGCGTGTCTTTGCTAATATTTTAGACGAATCCTTTTATAAGGGGTCACTGTAAAATTATAGAAAATAGACAGGTGTGGTTGACATTACATGCCTTTAAAGACCAAACAAAAAACAAGTATTGCTATTGTAGTAAAAATTTGGACTAAAAAGCTTTTCCTTGATATTTTAAAATCATCGTGTTTAAAATGAATACTATAGAGTATAGCTCAACACAAAATTTTAGCATATGGGGCTGTAATACGACAATACACATACGTCTCTTAACTTAAGTAATACTACAAAATTCGAAATGGTAAAATCTTTACTGAAAAAACAATGCATAAAATAATAATATCAAAAATGCAGAAGATACGTTGTGTATTTGTTCTTAAAATCTAATCAAGTTTCCTAGCCATTTTCCAACTGTGTTGGGGTTGTCTTCTAGTCTAACCAAATGCAGCTCAATACCAGTATTTCGCAAAAAGTGACTGCCGATCTGACCTCCGTAACACAGACACTGGGTAGCATGATACTTCTTGTCAGACTTTCGGGCTTGTAACTACCCGTAACTGTTAACTGCGAATGTGACAGCCAGGACCGACGGCTTAGCGTGCTTGTCGAGGCTCGGAGGGATCGCGAAACGACCACGGCAAGTTTAGTGTAGCTTGTCGTTTTAAGTTTTTTCTTAGAATCCTTTATCATCATCATCATTTCATTTGAAAAACCTCCAATGCTGAACATAGGCCTACCTCAAAGGGAGGAGGTTTGCCGTAATCACCACCCTTGACAAGCGTGTAGCCGATCGCATTATGGTGTAATAATAGAGAACGCAGCTACCTATTCTCTAGTAAGTCCCTTAGTCGCCTTTTACGACACCCACGGGAAGAAATATGATAGTGCTTTTCTTGCACCACACGTATTCCTTAAAGTGTTGTAACTACAAAACTGACGGTCACCCTACATGTCCAAGCGTACGTGCACCAGAAGAGACACGACGAATTTATACGACCTTCTTACAGAACTTTGTAGAGACGCCGATGTCTTTCAAATTCCTCAGAGTTACTTCCATCATTATTTCGTGTTTTATGTACTGTTCTGTTATAGATTGTTGAGTCGTGTGAAACATTGTTGTTTTAGATTTAGTGGCCACTAGCCGTGGATGAATCTGGGACGCTGGTTGAATGTGTTAGTGATTTCGCACTGGGTGTCAGTCTGTTATGAGATTTATGTATGGATGTTTACGATTGGTTTTTTGTTGTAATAGATTCTCTGTCAAAGGGTGGTTAGTAAAGTTGACGCGTTGTAGCGCGATAATAGCGCTTATATTTTTGGATTAACTTTTTAAGGACTTGTGGCTAAGTTACAACACCTGTACGGGTCGATCGTTCAGGTTAAGCTACGCTTGCCGCGGCTGGTCCGTGGATGGGTGACCTTCTTTACATACCAAGACCCTTCCATGCATCGGAAAGCACGTTAAGCCGTTGGTCCCGGCTAGGGTTGCCAGGCGTCCGGATAAAGCCGGACACAGTCAGGCTTTTTGGTTGTGTGTCCGGCCAAATTAGACGGTGTCCGGCCTGTCCGGTTATTGTTAGGCTTTCAAATTTGATCATTTTGTCTTGGTTTCAGCTCCACCCACCGCACCTTGTATCGCTAGCGCAAGCGAGTGAACTAGCACTGTCCCCGCCTTATTAAAAAGAAAATTAGCATTTAAAGCATGTGTCTGCCAATCAGAAATATTAATTCGTTTATGTTACTTATTTATTTTAACGTTAATTCATTAGTGTTTTGTTTAATTTTGTTTTAAGATTAAATAATTAAAGATGTCAGACCTTTTTACCCAAATGTCCGGCTAAACTGACGGGTCTGTCCGGCTTTTCGATTTTAAGACCTGGCAACCCTAGTCCCGGCTGTCTTTCGTCGTTACGGGTCGTCAGAAGCCCAAAAGTCTGACAAACAGTCTTACTAAGGGGGAACATAATAACCTGGCATGTGGAGGCCAGATAGTCATTCGCTCCATGTTTAAATACTTGGTATTCAGTTGCATCCGCTTAGACTTGAAGAAGACTCCAACATAGTTGGAAAAAAAGCCAAGGCAGATGATGCAGACCTCTTTTCATGCTTTCTAAGTAGAATTTTCTTGTCCATAAAATGTTATTTTAAAATCACAAAAGCCGTTGGCGCAGCTTAAACAACTAGTGTGAAGATAGCTGTAGTTACTAGTGATCGTTAAACACATCGTAAATTTTATGTATCTGTAACTTCATGTGCATAAAAGTATAGTGAAGAGTAATTAAAAAACGCAGACAGTCTTATGAAATTCACTGCGCGTGCTCGTATTTTGCCCGTATTTAATATTTATGTCGTTTTCCGATTTGAAATTCATAAGGATCCTTTTTCGTTTGTGACTTATAAAAAGACTGGACTCTATGGTCGAACTCCTTTGTTGATATAATGAATTAATGGTTTCGATTTTTAAATTTTCAAATACGTCGGTGCTGGTTTTGTTGTTCACAGATTAATAAAATCATATTCATACTGTTGCTGTCTTTTACTTACTTAGAAAACAAGAGAGGGATAGAAAAACAATAGTATTTTTTCGGAATTAAACTTACCTATGCAAGCAGTGGTGACCCAGTGATAATGGCCACAAATTACTAACAATAAGTTAGACTCCGAAAAGCGGTTTACTTTGTGTAAAAATATTTCATCACCACTGCTCTGAAAACAGTGAAGGAAAACATCGTGAGGAAACTGGCATGTTTTAGTATAAAAAATTGAAGACGTGTAACATCTATTAACCCGCATTGAGAACAAGAAGAGGAATCTTTTTGTTTTGTTCAAAAGATATATACTAATGTCTAATATTTACACGCTTCTCTTTCATTTGGTAATGAAGTCAGATACTAATTGAAGGCGGTAATTATACTTTTAACAAGTTCTACCATTGACCTACACTACTGTACGTGCCTGCCAACTTTGTAGCAATAATTAACAGGTATTAGAACAAAAATGGAGAGCCAGTCCAGTCATTGATATTATGGTCAAAATACTCGTAGTGTATCGAATGTCACTACAAAATTTGCGAAGAATTGCGGAAAACCAAAGCGGAAAGTTTGAACAAAGCTTTGGCGATAATCCTCTAACTAAATGATATAACAAAAATAACATATTCAGAATTCTAAACATCGACTTTAAGTGCATAAACCAATGTAAATGTGCCTCAAACATATATAACATTTATACACAAATTAGCGAACATAGACGTTAGAATTTACATATTTCCGTCGTTCTTTATTCGTTGCCATTGATGCGATATCCACTTGCCTATAAATAAGACAGCAACTGGGCCTATAAAACGGTTTTTTATGCAAAATCTAGAGGAACTAATTCTGTGCGCGTTCTCTCTTGTATATTTTAACAATGTCTTATTTTGTAACGTTTGTAAACAGATTTTAGGCGAGATACGCACTAGATTTAGGCGCGTTGTCTTGGCGTTGTCGACATTTTTATGTAGGGCTGTGATACGAAAAATTGTTGGAACCGGTTTGTCTGGTGTCAGTGGTTTGCAAATTTGAAAAATGTAAGAAAATTTGAAAGAGCAGTGGTGGCCCAGTGGTATTATAGGCTGCTGATGATGAAGAAAATTTGTATTTTGCGAACTACCTTACCCACTGTCAATTTGTATGTTCATTAAAATATAATTCGCGACAAACTATGAACGAACCAGGAATACGACCATCAGAAATGGGATGAGGGTGGACATATCAGCCGCATATCAGACGACCAATGGGCCAAACTCACGACCCAATGAGTCTCTCTTAATCGCACGCGACATCGCGGCAGGCCCAGATGGAGATGGTGGGATGAGCTGGACTCCTTTATCAAGAACTAGTCAGCTTTATAGACAGGGAGAAGTGGGAAGTCAGTAGTGGGGCTTTTTGCCCTATACTGATATATTTATTAAATTCACCGAGAGGTGGCCTGTGTCTCTGCAGTGGGAATATTAGGCTGCTGATGATGAAGAAAATTTGTATTTTGTGAGCTACCATACCAGTGTCAGGTTGTATGTTTATTACAATATAATTCGCCACAGTAAATAATACAATTTTACAGAATTGAATGGTTAAGTGGACAAAGGTGTTATCTGACAAAATCAAAAAAATGCGACTTCTTTACATGAACATAGGTTTTAAAACACTCTAATTATAATTCATTACACATTTACAGACGCTAGCAAAGGTTTTAACTGTCAAAGAGTGCAAATGTGTTAACACAGAAAAGTCGGTTTTTTTTTTTTTGTCAAATAACACCTTTGTCCACTTAACCCTTCAATTATAATCTGCGAAATCACATTGAATGACTATTTCATGAATAGGTTGGTAATTTCAATTATTTCAATTTTGCAATTACAAAAGGGTTAGGGTTGAGAAACGTGTTTTGTTAGCATATTTGTTCTCTTTCTGTCTAGTAGTCATAACGAATGAGTGATTCCAGCGTGGTAGCGTGGTTTGACCAGACACGATTAATTGAATGAGCCCTAAAAGTTGCACTAGCCTCTGAAGCTTCATGTTTCATGGTGCTAAAAGACCATTGTAATATAGAAAAAATAAAAGGGATGTCCCACAAAAAATAATTAAGTCCACTTAGAAATATACCCCCTCTCGCCGAGAGGAGGCATGTGTCCCAGCAGTGGGAACGATATAGGATGATTATGTTGTGAGATGTATGTTAAAAATATACATCTCAACTCTATACAGGATGGCACGGACATTGACCAAACTTTAAGCATGAATTCGGGACATGATTCTAGACGCAAAATGTGTGAACAGACATTATTAGGGTTCCGTACCCAAACGGTAAAACGGGACCATGTTACAAATACTCAGAAGGAACACGGGTGGGTTTTAGTCAGTAAAAGTCTAACACGCCCTCCCGCTCCGCCCAGAGCCGGAGACGAAATTTGATGATTTCCCACCCACAAGAAAAAGGGTCTCCCATACAACAAACGTGGTGTTTTTTTGCCGTTTTTATAGATAACTAGCTTTTGCCAGCGGCTTCGCCAGCGTGGAGGTCGGAAAATATCCCGCGGGAACGTACCACCGAAATAAAAAGTAGCCTATGTGTTTATCTAGGTTATAAACTAACTGTGTTCCAAATTTCATCCAAATCCGTTCAGTAGTTTTTGCGTGAAAGAAACAAACATCCACCAATCCATACATCAAACTTTCGCATGTATAATATTAGTAGGAAGTAGGATAGTACGGAACCCGTCGTGCGCGAGTCCGTCTCGCACTTGGCCGGTTTTTTTTTAAATAACCGAAACCAGAATCGTGCACTGAATCTATGGTAGCATTTTGCGCTTCGGTGTACCTGCCACCCGGTGTTATTGGTACACCACTATTCACATTTTTACCTTGACAACCTATTAACTTAGTCATACGCACACAAAAATATTCATTACAAAAATAACAATATTTATGCACACTTCTTATCGAGGCCTAAAAAAATAAAATCCATTATACTAAGCACATTATTTATATGACTTTATCTAACAAATTAACATATTATGTAAAGAAATAAAGGAATCCCACTTAAAGCGTGGACACATTAGCATATACCCAAATGTATGTTATTAGGAGATATGGCGGGGCTAATTGTGTTTTTAATGTTACGGGTAAATGCGTTTTGTGTTTAAATATGGGCGCCATTTTTTGTGTGGTCAAGAACTCGAGAATTTTTTTTTATGGGTTGTGCTAATACAGGTCTGATAGGCAGACGCTCCATGTCTTCATCATTATTTCAGCCGAAAGATGTCCACTACTGGGCATAGTAGACCTCCCCCAAAAAGAGTGGGGTTTACTACAATCGCCAAACTTGCCAAGCCGGTTAGCGATCGCACTATAGTGGTAAAATGCAGAGAGAACGCTGCTGCCCATTCTCTATAAGTCCCTTAGTCGCCTTTTACGACACTCACGAAGAAATGAGATCGTGTTATTCTTCACGTCCACATGGAACTGCTTTCCAAGGCACGGGGAGGTCCTGTTAAGTGAAGATGGTGACCCATCCACGGACCAAACGTGGCATGCGTAGCTTAACCTGATTAATAGAACCGTTCGGCTGTTATTACTAAGCTAGCAATAAGACTTGATTAGCTTATGGAATAAAAAAAACCGGCCAAGTGCGAGTCGGACTCGCGCACCGAGGGTTCCGTACAAACCTGTAGGTATTCTCGGTTTAAAAATAAATGTTTTTTTTTTAAATTTTATATTTCAGTTGATTGAATGTAAGGTAAATTGCGGTTTACGATTTGTGACGTTTTAAAAAAAACTACTCACTCGATCTCGTTCAAACCAATTTTCGGTGGTAGTTTACATGGTAATGTACATCATATATTTTTTTTAGTTTTATCATTCTCTTATTTTAGAAGTTACGGGGGGGGGGGACACGCATTTTAGCACTTTGGAAGTATCTCTCGCGCAAACTATTCAGTTTAGAAAAAAATGGTAATAGAAACCTCATTACCATTTTTGAAGACCTATTCATAGATACCCCACACGTATGGGTTTGATGAAAAAAACCAATTTTGAGTTTCAGTTCTATGTATGGGGAACCCCAAAATTGGTGTGTTTTTTCTATTTTAGTGTGAAAATCTTAATGCGGTTCACAGAATACATCTACTTACCAAGTTTCAACAGCATAGCTCTTATAGTTTCGGAAAAAAGGGGCTGTGACATACGGACGGACGGACAGACAGACAGACAGACGGACAGACAGACAGACAGACAGACAGACATGACGAATCTATAAGGGTTCCGTTTTTTGCCATTTGGCAACGGAACCCTAAAAATCAACCTAACCATTAAAAAAATTAGCAACAAAATTGCGTATCTCAGTCAGACAAACATACTCATTCATAGATCAGTGATTAAAATAAATGATTATACAATTCGATCGCATTTGGGCTCATATTGATGTGACCTTCTCCCTTATCTCCGAGATAAACCGGTTCCCGCTCGTATTGACTATACAAAGTAACTTTTTGTTGAACAAGAACGCTCTTGTTTAGTTTTTAAGTAGTTTTGCAACTATGTGTGCGAAGTGCTTGATAAGATTAATGATTGATTTATTAACTTCAGATTCAGGCTACATAGTACATTAAAAAAAAATGTATGCTAGGACACATAGAAGTGAATCTTCATCGGACAAGTGGACTCTCAGAGGGCGTCTTCCACATTTTAAACTCCGATCACTTCAATTAACTATATAAAACAGATTTTAAAAAAATCGTTAAATAGAAAAATATATTATAAGTAACTAATTAAAAAAAAATATTTAAAAAAAACCTATTTGTCACTCTGCCGCTAAACGGGGAAAAACGGACAATAAATTCCTTTTTAATTAAAATTTTTACACAAATATTATTTAATTATAAAGTACGGAGTATTTAAAGATCGTAGTACTAAGTGGGTGGCGTTCCATAGTTTCTAAGTACCCCCATGGGAAAAGGCGCGAGCTTACGTATGTATTAGTAAATATATATATAAGTTAGAGAAAGATGTAAACATGAACATTGTAGTTTCTGCATGCCTTTGTCGGACAAAAACGAATGAACCAGAAAAAAAAACAAAACACACAAGACGAAACAAAGAGTAATCTAAGATGGCGGAACAAAACAAAGCAATAGAAAGCAAACGAAGTCACCTACCTTTTCGCGATTTAAATTAATTAAACACCAAAGCTTTTTTGCGAGCTTGTATTTCAGCTCACATTCTTTTGAAACAACCTGTGTATACCAAAGTGGGTAGTGAGAACTTCTCTGTAACATAGCAACGTTTTAAATGCTACAATGTCGGATGGAATGGTGCTAAAAATCTGGCTGTAATTTCTTTAGCTGAGTTCTACTTTCGTTATTCTAAAAGGTTTTAGAGGTTTCTCGTTGAATTCTCATTTTGTGATGAAATGCAGTTTGGTGAGTTAGAACGTCTTCTAAGAGACACTATAGTTATCATCAGCTGTAAATATACTTTTATTTGTGTTTGTATTCTTAGCACCCTATTTGCGTATCACACTATCCATTAGAATCTGAATTATTTTGAAAGATATCACTAATTCATTGCTTCATAATAATATGTTAGAAAAATTGTCTCTTCAATAACGTAAATACAGCAATTAATGTTGTGAACTGTCAAAGTGAAAGCCAATTCTATAGTGCCAGTGTGTTGCGCAGTTACCTCATTAGTCTCTGAAAGCCCTATAAATTATATCGGTTGTCACTATCTTGCCTTGATTAAAACTTTGACCTACCTATTCATCAACAGAGATTTTATAAATTTAAAAATATCTGCTTTTAAATATCCATGAAACTTACAGGTTGTTCATGCTGAAAAAGCATTTATTTTTCCTACATAAAACAAAAATGTATTTAGATTAATATCAAAACGGCTTATAAAATCGGAAACGAAGAATGTTTGTCAGTCCTTTTGTATGCGTATGTGTATCTTTTGTATAATATGTTCACGATTGGCGCAAAAATGGCTGGGCGGATTAAGCCCAAAGGCACACAGATATTTCATAACCTGGATTAACACTTAGTGTACTTTAAGTCCTGGTACCTCGTCCTCGTGGGATATTTTCCGACATACGTGCGAGCAAAATCTAGTCTTAAATATTTAAGGTACCTACTTACTCTCTCGCCAAGTGGCGTTCAATTTGTCCACCCTGTATACAGTTAAACTGAATGCAGAAGCTGCATTTTCTAAAGGTCTGGTGTCATGGCAACTTTGTAGCGTTTTAAAGTTTGTAGTAAAGTGCCCGTAAAAGTATTATATGTTCCACTTTTGTTACGTTTTTATTGCGTTCTCTTGCGTTACCGTAACAGAGATGATTGAAGTTGATGGACGAATGCATTTTCAGGAAAAAGTAACGGATATTATCGGTTAAAACTTTGTTAGATTTTGTCATATCTTAGACGTTTCAGTATCATAATTCCACCAAAACATTTTATGTAGGTAAAGTAGGATGCCAAGATTTACATAATGCTTAAAAAGATATTAGATCTAATGACGAGCGTAGCCCCGAACTCTACAAGGCCTAACTCTATAAACCTTATATCTTCAGTATTATAATCCTACCAAAAACATTTGATGTAGTTTGCTAATACTTACATAACGCTTTCGCTGTTAAAATTTATCAGATCTAACGAAGAGCCAAGCCCTAACTCTATAAGGCCTAACTCTTTAAACCTTATATCTTGGTCAAAATCTACGACTTGGCCGTTTTGCACGAATGGCTTGTAGTAAGAAATTAAGTCACTAGTCTAATGTTGTGTCATGCAATAGTTCAGTGGAACGGCCAAGCCATGCATTTTGACCAAGATGTTACTCGCAAAAGTTCAGTTACTCGCTACTTCATTCTTGGTGATTTGTATCTTTATTTCGAGTAAGCACTTACAGCTCAAAATATTGTCTTGTCAGGTTAAGCTGTGCTTGCCACGACTGGTCCGTAGATGGGTTACGTAGGTACTAAGATGGAAGACCGTTGCGTGCCTCGGAAAGCACGTTTAGCCGTTAGAACATTTGTAGATCGTCGCCAGTCGTTACGGGTTGTCGGAAACCTGAAAGTCTTGACAACCAGTCTTATCAAGGGGTATCATATAACCCAGTAACGGTTGTGGAGGTTAAATATACAGTCGCTCTATGTAGAATACTGATGCTCAGTTGAATCCGGTTAGAGTTCAAGCCGACCCCAACATAGTAGGGAAAAGGGTAATTGAGATAAAAAATATTCGCTATATATTTATTTTTAATGTAGGCGTATTTGCTACTTGTTAGTGCTACCTTCTCCAATTTTAAAGTATAGCACAGCAGAACCATGCATACTTCAGATTATAATTTTTAATCGCGAAATTAAAACTAAGTTGCAACAAATACCAAGTTTTAACTAAGTAACGAATCATTTTTGGTTAACAAACTGACCAATATGTGAAACTTTAAAACATTGTGCTTTCAACGAATGCTTTCTTTGGACGTGTTAAAACAACTTTTTGTTAACACCATAGTTAGTTACATGTAAAAGGAAAGATTTTTAACCGTGTGCAAGAAACCCGGGGTAGCTGTAAGTGGAGCCATAAATTGTTAAAAGTAGAAAAACATCGTTGGCTACTGCTGCTTGGTTTAATTTTAGTTTTCTTGGCCTGTTTTTGTAGTTGTATGGTGTGTGTTTGTTGTTTTTATGGATTGGGGTAATTTTTAAGGTGAAACTTCCTTCGATAATACAGACAAATAAATAAAATTTGTGTCTGTTTGTAATATTAAAATAACCGCTTTTTACTAAGTGTATATGGATGTATACACGATACATATACCAAAACAATTTTTTTTTAAATTTTGTCTGTCTGTCTGTTTGTTCCGGCTAATCTCTGAAATGGCTGGACCGATTTTGACGGGACTTTCACTGGGAGATAGCTGATGTAACAAGGAGTTACATAGGCTACTTTTATTTTAGAAAAATACCTGCGTTAATTTCCGACATTCACGCGGGCGAACCCGCGGGCAAAAGCTAGTTGAGAGATAAATTTCTAGGATGCATTACGTTTAGGTAGTTTTCGTTACATGAGAGAAAAGAAAGATGTAACTCTCTCTCTCTCTCTGTGTTTCTCACACATAATAAGCCTATAATGTACCCACTTCTGGGTCGCAGGCTTCTTCTCTTTGAGAGGGAGTGGGCTGTTAAATACCACGTGGACCCAGTGCGGGTTGGTAGATGTCACATAGAAAGAAAGAAAGAAAATACGTTTATTTGCGGTAAATATGACGCAAAAAAAAAAAAAATTGAGACACTACAAAAATATAAAAAAAGCTGGGGAAAATATGCGTCACATCCACGCAAAACGGCCATCGCTCAGCATAATACTACGACTCTATGCGTGACAGAGCCCCAGCGCTGGTTTTCAGCGACAGCCGGCGCCGACGTGTGACGTCGAACGGTGCAGCAAATCATGAGTAGAAGAAGTACAAATACTAAAATTTAAATAATAAAAACACAGTATTAAAGCAAACAATGAGTAAAAACAAGTACAAATACTAAAAATTAAATAATAAAAAACACAGTATTAAAAAGCAAACAATGAGTAAAAAAAAGTACAAATACTAAAACTTAAATAATAAAATAACACAATATTAAAAAGTGGCAACATTCCGTTAAGACAGCAATACGACGACGCACGCGCCGCCGGATTTTATTTATCTGTGCCATTCTTGACATGTCTTCGAATTTTTGGTTCTAGGACATTTTCTCACGATGTTTTCCTTCCACGTTTTAAGAGGAGTGGTGATGAAATTATTTATACAAAGTAAACCGCCTATCCGGGTTCGAACGTATGACTCATAAGTAGAGGCTGTTACCACTGGGCCAATACTGGTAGGCCCCATACGCTGATTATGTTTAAACAGTATGATTAGATATTGTTTAATTGTTGACGTGACAACGTCTTATAAATTGGTTTGCCGGGTGACACTTCAAGAAACTGCGTTACGCTCCGCTCACGTTATGCGCTCACAATGAGAGCGAGTGAGAGGCACGCGTCCCTTCCACTCGGGCATGGTTAGCCCGCCTAAGAGCGAGAGAGACAGACATAAAAAGTGAAAGGCACGCGTCCCTTCAAAGTCGTTGTCACGTAAAACTTTCGCCCGTATACCGACTTTACAGGCAACCAATTTTTTTTTTTTGATTTTAAAGCATGTGTTATTGATTAGTTACTAACGAAGTTTATTAAACAAAAACAACAAATTTTATTACTGTGACCTCAAATGATGTTGTAATGGTATTGGAAAAGTCAAGAAAGACTTTTTTAATATAGAGGGGCTTTGCTCGATCAGGTTAAGCTACGCTTGCCGCGGTTGATTCGTGGATGGGTCATCAGTGTGTTGAAATTTAGTCTTAAGAATATTATGTTGTTCTAACTTAAGTAATAGTAAATATCTTAGGACAACCAACACACCGTTATCTGATCCCAAACTAGGCCGAGCCTGTACTATGGTAACCAGACAACTGATAAATATACTTATTATATTTCTAAATACATATATATTATAGATAAATTACACTAAGACACAACAAATGATTGAGCTCAACACACAAAGATTTGTCCTGGGTGGGAATCGAACCCACGAACTCAGTCTTAGCAATCAGGGTCACTAACCACTAGACTAACAGGCCAGTCATATGATGGACTAGCTTCTGCCCGCGACTTCGTCCGCGTCAAATTTTTGCTCCCCTGACCCTTCCCGTCGCATCGATTTGCCTGCTAGTTTTCGTCCATTTTTCGTTGCTGCTCGCACCTTTTGAGTTATAATGAGTCAACCTTAAAAGATAGACATATGCTCTCGCAGACTTTTTTTTAGAACTTTTTAAAAGAAACAGTTCCGTCATACATGATTTTTGCGTTACTTTAACCGTTTACGCAGCGCACACAACGGAAACTCTCAAAAGGAATAAATTTTCCCCGTTTTTGCAACATTTTTCATTACTGCTCCGCTCCTCTTTATTGTAGCGTGATGTTATATAGCCTATAGCCTCCCTCGATAAATAGGCTACCTAACACAAAAAGAATTTTTCAATTCGGACCAGTACTTCCTGAGATTAGCGCGTTCAATCAAACAAACAAACAAACAAACAAACTCTTCAGCTTTATAATATTAGTATAGATAGACTCTGAAATATTTCGCAAAATCTCATTTCTGTTAAGATTATCGAATTCCCAAAGAAATACAGTTACGCACACGAGGTTTATGCTTAATATATAATTGATATATTAAAATTGATGGCTCGCTCATCGCTATTAAATGGTCCCACACTATAAAAATCCGTACATAAAATTCCTCGTAACTTTAGTAGTCAATAAGAATGATATTAAGGTCATTTCGGACCCTTAACGTAATTGAATTTCAATTTACGACTTATCCTCACATTTTAAATAATACTGTATTAAATCATGTATTTATCTTCATTTATTTTAACATATCCATAATACGTCAGAAAAGCTGCAAATTATTTTTAAGTATTAAACATGTCAACGTTTAAAGGGTTGGTAATAGTACATTATGGTACAAGTGTGTAATGTTGGTGATTACCGCTGAGGCGCCATTGAGACCCGAGCCGTCAGGTGAGGGTCTTAAGAGAGCCGAGGACGGTAATCATCAATACACACGTGTATCATACGACGTTTTTCAACACACTTGCGAGGAAAAAACAAATATGTATTGCATAAATCGTTTTACCACACAGCAACAAATGCGATACAAACAAAATATGAAAATTAGGGGAAAATTGGGAAATGGCGCGCAATTTTTTTTTTTTTTTGCACGCGCCAAATGTAAGTTGATTGATTACAGCCATACAGCCTACTTCAAAATGATAATTTTTGTGATAAAATGCAAATATTTTATAAGAAATTATTGTGAATTATAAATAATTTGATAATAATAAATGTTTTTTCGTCTTAATTAGGGACACATTTATTTATTTCAAAAATGTAAATAGATTTTCGGTGGCATAAAACCTCTTTGTTGTTACAAAAAAAAAAAAAAACTGTATTACCCGGTTAAATTGAAAATGCTCTGTTTACTCGCATATAATTTGCAGTTAGGTACTAACTTAACTTTGTAGGGATCATTCTATTATGCACTAGTGTGTAATATTATTATGCACGTGTATGTTATAGTTCGGTTTATGGCCCTAAGAACGATATAATAAGGCTCACTTTACGAGCAAGTGTGTTGAAAAAATTATACTGCCATTTTAATAGAAATTTCATTGTTGTATGTGACTTTAAATACTGACATTTAGTTTCGGAATTCTGTAAATCAACGTAAATGGCGTTTGTGGTCAATAAATCTTTAATATCAGAATCGTAAATACAGTATTATTATCCTAATATCACGCGTTTAGTTTATCTACCAAATCGAAGTTATTTCTTAGATCTAACTTACTTCTATATTATTTGATTTGAGGCAACGAATCAATAACTTAAGCTTTGTAAAATGGCCGCCGTAATAATTGTTACATTTTGATTGAAATATTGACATTTATATGTTAAACTAGCTTCTGCCCGCGACTTCGTCCGCGTCCAATTTTTGCTCCTCTGGCCCTTCCCGTCGCATCGATTTGCCTGGAAGTTTTCGTCCATTTTTCGTTGCTGCTCGCTCCTTTTGAGTTATAGTGAGTCAACCTTAAAAGATAGACATATGCTCTCGCGGACTTTTTTTTAGAACTTTTTAAAAGGAACAATTCCGTCATACATGATTTTTGCGTTACTTTAACCGTTTACGCAGCGCACGCAACGGAAACTCTCAAAAGGAATAAATTTTCCCCGTTTTTGCAACATTTTTCATTACTGCTCCGGTCCTCTTAGTTGTAGCGTGATGTTATATAGCCTATAACCTCCCTCGATAAATAGGCTACCCAACACAAAAATATTTTTTTCAATTCGGACCAGTAGTTCCTGAGATTAGCGCGTTCAATCAAACAAACAAACAAACGAACTCTTCAGCTTTATAATATTAAAGTATAGATTCAACCCTATTTAAATAGTCTTGATTTTAGATTAACGACCAAATATCTTGGGTACATGTTCCAAATATAAACAGACAGTTATAGTTTTAACTTGCTAAGTGTTTCCCGCGGCTTTGCTCGTATGGATGTTGGAAATGATCCCACAGAAACGTATTAGCGGGACAAGTAAGCGTATGGGATATAATATCAGCTATTTGTATGTGAAAGTCCCGACAATTGCTCCCGTTTTTTTATTTTCCGGCATCACACGGTCACTGACAATAGCATTAAACATTTCACATGATTCATGTTAACTATTCTAGTAAACTAGTTTGATAAAATGTAGTAAACGCGTGTAGCTTGCTTTCTGAAAATCAAACAGAATTTTCAAACTTCTCACGAACGAAATCGTGGAGCACAGCTAGTACTTTAATAGAACTCGTTCCTCGTGGCGGTAGCGTGACTATTGCCAGATGTGGCCAGTCTAGCTAGCCACTCAATCTTCTTTTATTTTCTTCTCTTTGCTAAAACTGTATGTTTGTTCTACGAAGAATGTAGGAGAAAATCAGAATGATTGCAATGTCAACGATAAAATTACGTCGCTATTGTTGAACATGAGGTCCTGGTTTCGGTTGCCAGGTCGGGCAAAGTGTTACTGGGTTTTTCTGTATGGAATTTCTCAGTAGGAGCCCGGATTCTAGATTTGTGCCATTGGATGGGCCCCCTATTACATGGGACTTAAACATAACGGGCGAAATCTGAGTGTACTATAGGTATACCTCTGCCTAACCCATCAGGGGAACAAGGCGTGATGTTTATGTTATGTGTAAAATTACGTCATCAAAAAAATATTGCTCCCAAACGACCTACATTCAAAACGATATATATTTACATTTTTATGAGTTAAATTTATCAAATTCAATATGAATTATGAATCGGATTTGTCGTGTATCGATTAAATTGGTATTTAATATCGATACGACCTCATGGGAAATCATTCGTTATCATAATAAATGGAATATATTACCGGAAAAATATTTTATTATTGACGGTTTTGTTCGTGATTGTACTTTTCCTAATTGCTTTTTTATTTTATTGTAATTTTTATGTTATTTTCATATTTGATATTTAACGTGGATTGTATGCATGGCTACAAATCTAGCTATATGTTGCCAATATAAGCTGACTTCTCATTGTACGAAAAGCTTATACAATGGGAGGTCAGTTAAAACTGGAAATGTATAGCTTGACATGGTAACCGTGTGTACAGTCAATGACAAAACATACGAAAAACTAAAAAGGTTTTTTACAAACAATAGGTGAACTTTTAGACGAAGTGGAAAAATATTTTGCGAAATTACTTGAACTTACGAGAGGATATATCTTTCCGAATGGAAACTCTTTGCACAAGAATCACGGTCCAAATACACTGTGAATAAACACAAGCGAAACTAAACTATTGGTGGAAGGATTTGGATTTCCACACAAAAAAGTCGTTTATTGGAAAACTTTTTAGTAAGGAATAATAGTTGCCAGCGCTGTGTTCGGCTATGAAACCAGCGGGAACCAAAACCATCTGAAAAATAATAATATTAACAAAAATATGTACAATGTACAGACGCCAGCAATTCAAGGTACCGGAAACTGACAAATTCTGCCAATCAACCATGCACCTAATGCAATAGGGATAAAGTTGAAAATTTATTAAAGAAATTTGACAGATTGTTGTAGCTTGATGCGCTGGCATCTGTACATGTATATAAAATAGAGAGACAAGAATTAGAGGGCATCAAAAAACCCGTCTACATCGCTGTCAATGGGAAAAGTGCCCTAAAAGCTGGAAGCATTGCCACGTTATACTGATTTTTTGGCAAAAAAATAGGCCAGAACTCTGGTTACGTGGTTACCTACTCAGCTTTGGATCTTCTTCAAAGCAATATTCCAACTAACATCCCCATGGATATAGATTACGAGTTCCTATTTTATAGCAAGTTTTACCACGCAAGTTTTGCTACAACCACTGTGCAAGTTTGCAATCATTTACAGCAAATGGACTTGAAGCACATTTTACCACTAATTGGAACAATTAAACTTGCTAGATTAATCTGTTACCAATATGATATCTAATATGACATTAATAAGCACCTATGTAGGTACAGTCTCTTCCCTGTTCATAAGAGCGTACTGCGACAAATGGTATGATGTATTGCTGACCACCAATCAGTGGTCAGTAATTCAATTGAAGAGCGGCTAAGTGTGATTAGTGCAAATATTTATTAAGCTGAAAGTCATGTTAAGTCAAGTTAATGAACAATCTACGAGGCATATTAGCCTTAAAATCCCAAGGGGACGGAAAAGTCCCGGATAAATCCAATCCTATGTGTTAATTCCGGTAATAAACTATCTGCGTGCCTTTTTTTTTCTGGATTGGAAATCATCAAATGACTTCTCCCGCTCTGGGCGGAGTTGGAGGGCATGTCAGACTTTTACTGACTAAAACCCACCCGTGTTCCATCAGTTGCCCATGTGCCAGGGTCACGGTATCTCATTCGAACAATCACGCGATCCCGGCAGGCATCGGTCCTAGTAGACCCCTACACTGCTGCTGACATCTCTTTGAGGCGCGCGTGGAATACTACGCGCCGTCGACCCGAGCCTGCTCCTTACCGGGCGGCGAGCTACCCATTGCTCGCCACCCGCAAGCTCGCGCCTACGGTGGCCGGATCTGCGTGCCTTTAATCCAAATCCGTTCTGTCGTTTTTGCCTGATATAGTAACAAACATCTTAACATACACAGTCTCTTGCAGGCAGACACTTGGCCTTCCAATTCACTCACAATATTGCTATCTGACTAATTTTAACCATAGCAGGATCTATTTGGATATCTCGAGCAAAGTAAAAGGACCTACGTACAAGCGTTATCCCTTGCCTTCGAGATATTAGGCCATCTATGCGTATCCATGGCATGACCTTTTGCTTTCCGCCTCCGCCTCCGCTCCTCTCATGCTTCCCGCGATCTTCCTGGCCCCACAGCTAGTGAGAAAACATTCAAGCGAGGTAACAACGTTGGGTAACTTTTACGGCGACCATTCCCAGTAGTAGTCTTCGGCCTACACCCCATATCCGTTTCCGGGCATTTGGCTAATCGCTTATTGTCAACGGAATCTTTTTTTTCTTTGTGATATATTGGTTTTGGTAGAAATTCGTTTTTTGTCGTGAAAGTGGTGATCTGAATTGTGATTTTGTGGTAGTTTTTTTACTTTACTTTTATTGAACAGTTTTAAGAGGCCGCATACGTAGTTTTTCAAAGTTTACTGATTACTTCCATCTCTTTCTACGTTCATAGGTTTAGACCATTGTTTAATACTCATGGTAATCGTTCCATAGAACTGATTTCAAAGAAGGAGAGAGTCTGTAGAAGGATTTATACTCCTCTTAATCCTGGTCTTTTCGTCTCCGAATTTAAATAATTTCACTGTTTGTGAATTCTTGTCAAAATATATTGCTCGGATATGGCTATCACAAACAGACACAACGGATTTTATAATTTAGTATATAAATATTGTATTCATATAAATCGTATATTATATATGCAAATAAATAAAATTTAAGTGTCTGTTTTTAAAGTCAAAATAGCAGCTATTGACTAAATGCAGAAACTAAATATGGTACTTAAAACAAAACACCTTATTTTTGTCGGTCTGCCTGTTTGTTTGTTCTGGCTAATCTCTGAAACTGCGAAACCAATTTTGAAGTTAATTTCACTGGCTGATAGCTGTTGTTGTAAGAAGTAATATAGGCTACTTTTGCCTCGATAGCACGTTCCTGTAAAATAATTTCCGACATCCAAATAGGCGAAGTAAAAGCAACAGAACAACGATGTTACTAGATTTGATCGTGGAACTCCAAAACTGACTTGGAAACCGCATATACGGCAGTTAGCAGTTCTCGTAATAACAATACCAATTCACAATACCCGCGTTACCACATAACAACAAACCTACAGAACTCTGAAATCAATACTAAATAGTGATTTTAGTTAAATAGGAGCGCCTCGTTACACACGGGGGAGCATTCGGAAAGTTTCGCGGGGATTAGTTCGTGGGTTGCTGCCGAGTTGGTTGGTAAACAGCTTTTCAACTAGTGTGGACTGCACCGCTGAGTGTTCGGTTTTTGAGCAAATGTTTAAAGTATTTGATATGTTGTAATTATGCATGTAGTTTTGTAGTATCATCATTACCTACCCGAAATCCTTTGTTGATTATGGTTTTTGAATATCAACGTTGCGTTTTGTTACTTCTTCTTTTGATGTTAAAGCCCCATTTAAACGTTGAAACCCTACCTCCGTTGTAAAGAAAATCATTTATATAACAAAAAAAAAAAACGAGTTTTAAATGGGACAAAGTGAAAAAATTACTTTAATTTTGGAGGTCGGTGTCTTTGGATCTATAGTAATATAGTGTGTAGTAATAATAGAGATTGCGTTATTTTTTAGATTAAAATCGTTTTCTAACTTCACATGAGTGACAGCTCACTTGAAGCTGACTTCACATTAGTGACATCTCACTTCACTTAGTTTCGACGCTGAAATTTGTATAGAATATTGATTCAGATGTGACACACCACATTAAAGAGGTTTTGTTTAACAGAATCAAGACCACGAAGAATAATCTTATTTAACTACTAGCTTTTGCCAGCGGCTTCGCCCGCCTGGAGGTCGGAAATTGTCCCGCGAGTACATACTACCGGGATAAAAAGTAGCCTATGTCCTTTCTTAGGCTCTAAACTATGTGTGTACCAAATTTTATTTAAATCGGTAAAGTAGTTTTAGCAGGAAAGCGAGACAGACAGACAGACAGACAGAGTTACTTTTGCATTTATAATATTAAGTGTGGATTTGGAGCCAGAAAATCACCTTTTCTCGAAGGAGGGCCAGCCAATGCCGTAGCTGAGCCTGTAGCTTGAAATTCCTCGGCTGATAAATACTATCCAGGTTTAATCGAGCTTGTCCCATCTTGCTGTTCTTCTCCCATATACGACGTCCTAAACCAACCTGGGCCAGCCACAGAATAGTGCGGTTAAGTAACTTTCTTTAAAAAAAAAAAAACACCGACTTCTGAAACTAAAGTAATTTTTCACATAGAAGTGTTTTTTGGAAGCCGTTTTTTTGTAAAATCGTTTTTCTATTTGTCTGAGGCAAGAAACTTTATCACGGAAATGGGGGTTTAGTATTAATAGAAGAAGAAACAAAACACAACGTTTTATTGTCACAGTCAACAAAGGATTTGGGGTAACGTTGATAATGCCCCACTATTTCGTGACCAATCTTGACCCTTGGGTGTCAACAGTGTCAGTAATAGTCACTACGGGTGACGGGATGCTCTAATGACCCCAATTTCATAATCTTTGTGTCGATCTTCGTTCGTAATCTATACTACATACCTACTATATCTTTACATAGTATAAAACAAAGTCGGTTCCCGCATCTGTATGTAGATCTTTTAAACTACGCATCGCATTTTAATGCGGTTTTCATCAATACACAAAGTGATTCAAGGAAGGTTTATATGTATAATACGCGGGCGAAGCCGCTGGCAAAAGCTAGTAATGTATAAATGCACGGGAAGAAACACATCGGGTGTTGGGACATCTGTTAAATTGTGTTCTCATTCATTCTCAGTTCAAGCCCCGAACTATGCTCGTGTCTTCAGCCGAAATTTCTAATTTCATGCTTAGGAAGAAGACCACCTTTATTTGGGAAATCTATAGACTTCTCCCGCTCTGGGCGGAGTGGGAAGTCATGTCTCTTACTGACTAAAACCCACCCGCCAGGGCCGCGGTAACTATATGGAACAAATTCGCGATCTTGGCAGAAGAGAGACCTCTAGATACGTGAGGAATGTGGATAGACCTTAAAGACTCAATCGAAAATAGGCTGAGTCTTAGTTATTGAGAAACTCTTGTCTAAATATATTTACGAAATAATAATCAGTGTGTATTGTTTGAATATTTCGTAGTTATTAAAAGTGTGATGTTGAAAGATACCAAAACAAAGATTTTCATTCGTTTGAACGATGTATCAAGATATTTTTAGACCTTTAACTAGAATAGTTTAAAAACCGACCGCTAATACAGAGAATTAAACCGTTAGCCGGTAAACACGAAGTGGTTATCCATTATTTAGAACCTTTACTGAAATCCAAAGAACATGCACCCTTACTGCGAAATACTTGCAATCAAAATCCGATGGGCTTTTAAGGCAATTCCCAATCCATTGGTTCGTATGTTTGAAATATTCGTCTGCTGAACAACGTAAATGACGCAATGGACGTGGCTCTGCTCTCTTTGTATGTATGTTACGCAATTACACCCGCTGTATTTTTTTTTTCGATAACAATAGGTCTTTGTGGCTAAGTATTAACAGCCAGTTAAGCTACGCTTGCCGCGGTTGGTCCGTGGATGGGTAACCATCTAAACATACCTCTACGTGCCTCGGAAAGCACTTTAAGCTGTTGTTCCTGGCTGTTGTTCCTGGCTGTCATTCGTGCATCTTTGTCAGTCGTTACGGGTCTGCAGAAGTCCGAAAGTCTGGCAACCAGTCTTACCAAGGGGTATCGTATTACCCAGTCGCTGTTTTGTGAAGGTCAGATAGGCAGTCGCTCCATTTAAAGTAGACCACAACATACTAAGGCAAAGGTTAGACTGATGATGCCTTTTTGGTCGATCACACCATGCTAACTGCAGTTAACCAATCAATATCAACTTCAGCTGACGTCAAACGAAAGATTAAGTCAAAAACTTAGCGCGAAATGTTTCCCAGTTCAGCTAGGGCACAGTGAAACAGCAAAAGAGTACGAATGTTTAAACTGAGTTTAACGACTCTTTAATGTTGTACTGCGAAGTTGAGGTTTGCGAAGCGGAATAGATTAGACCTTTTATGAGATCTAAACTCGGTTCTGGAAAAGGGAAAGCGAGACAATGTGTTGTTGCTTCTTTGTATACGAATTGTCGGTTTTATACTAATGTTTATCTGGGTTTTAATGGCTTATTAGTTTATTCGCACGATAAGGGGGAATCGACTCTTTTAAATATTATAATATATGATTTTTTGTAGGTCGCAAAGAGTTAATTGATAAGTGGGCGAGACCCGTTTTAAATGTTATGCAATTCAGTAATTACAGACAAAAGTACACTAGCGCACAGTGCTAATTGCCTAATACCTACGTATTTCTGGAGTTAACGATTCGCCCAAAAATTTGCGAAGTGATGGGGTTTTGGGCGACTGTCTTGTGTCATTTTGACGTTCTAAAAGGGCTAACTCTCAGCCTAGTTTGATTAAATGACTTTTGATTTTGAATAAATAAACTTATTTCAACTCGGCTGTAGAAAATGGTATATTACTTATTTCAAACTGTCGATTCCCACGTTTCGTGCGTATCTACCTGGAAGCCATTTTGATTAGTCAGAATTCACACGGCTCCTAGTCTTGCTAAAAACTGCAGATAAAACGCTAAAAACACAGAAAAAAGACAGATGTAGAAGAGAGTTACGTCCATATTAACATTTATTGATGTCTTCCATAAGAAGACAAGTGAAAACATTAATAACTAATGTAGAACTTTAATAACTCCTAGTTGGAATAAAAAGGATGTCGTAAAAATGAAATATGTCTAAGGCCGACTGTTAATAAGAGTGATGCTGGTTATCTGATCTTGTGACAGAGCTGGGGTCGAGATGAATTGAAGGCCTTGTCTCGTTTAGTCAGAGATTTAACCTTGGTTTGTCTTTTGATTTAGCGTTTAGGTTTAAATTTTTGGTGGAACTGGCAGATGTGTAGAGTTTCTTTTCGATATTTTTGTTAAAAAAGAATATCGGAAAGAAAGAATATTTACTGTCAACATCATCATAATCATTGCAGCCAAAAAGTCTACTCTTGGAGATAGGCCTTCCCCAATTTTGGGGGTTGGCGATCGCAGTATAGCGGTAAAATGCATAGAGGACGCTGCTGCACATTCTTTAGTAAGTCCCATAGTCGCCTTTCATGATACCCACGGAAAAAAATGGGATGGTGCTATTCTTTACGTCCGGCACCACACGTGATCATACGGTGATCTCATTATTCCCTCCTATTTTAATCTCATCTTCTGCTAAAAAGATTGTCTAAAAATCAAAACTCATAATATTTGAAAAGACAGTCTCCCATTATTCTCCTTTAAATTCTAATAAACTTGTAAGCCAGTTAACATGGAAATGCACAGAGCCATACGATCCGTATTTGCGTTTCTGCAAAAGAATCCTGATGTTACCCGAGTCTTACATTACTCGTAATAGGATTTGTTTAAGCTCATTATTTAACAGAAAATAATGTATTTATTTGAAGAGTGTTAGATGAGTATTACTGGTAAGTATTATTCATTTAAAAACGGAACGTGAAACGAATTTTGGACATCCCAAAACGTTATCACTCCGAAATAACGCCTGGGTCATTTTTTTTTTTTATAATAAATGATTTTATTTTTGGAAGTACGTTGGTACAACGACTTTTACATGTCCATGATATAAAAAAAATAATAATAAGGCCAGTGTTTCTTATCTGACTACTTCTAGAAGTAAAGCCGAAACAAGCTGAGAGTTCACAGGCTCTTTTAAAAACCCTTTTTTTATTTCTAGTCATAATCTTGGTCATATGATATAGATTTTTAACGGCGAAGTTTATGGCCTCTAAGGCACTATGATAACCTATCCCCAATCTAAAGAGGGGTAGGTAGGTATTGGCGGGCAACTGAAGGTATTTGGGGATAATACAACACAGGGTGGCAAAAACATAGACGCACAATCTTTTAGCATGGATTCTGTATATGATTCTGAACTCCCCTGTGCTGAAATTTTTCATAGATATAGTAGTTATTCCATACCTTTTGGCCATGAAGGTCAATGGCACTGTTGATAAGCTACGAATATTGTCGCTAGGGGATTCAGCATCATATGCTGAATTCATTGTTACAGTTTGCCAATAGATGTCTCTGCCTCCTTATATATACACCTTATGGTGTATCTGTTCATACACGAAATATTTTAAGAGGTACACCTGTAGGTGGTAAAACGCTACAGCAACGAAAAAATTTTTTTTCTAAATGTATTTTTTTCAAAATTTAATATTTATAAATTATTTGACGCACATTCGAAATACTGGTTCCTTCTTATTTTTACGGCCCGAGACACCGCAGCCATGCTCGTGCCGTCCGGTCGCCGCCCTCGCAGCGTCAGGCGGGGCATTCATAGAATTTGGAGTAAAGGTTTTATGCTAAACGTCTCAAGCAGTTTTAAAATTATAATAATTAAGAAAATTCAAAAACCCTTAGATAAAACATTTCTTTTTGCTTCTATAGCTTCTTTACCACCTACAGGTGTACTTCTACTTACCTCTTAAAATATTTCGTGTATGAATAGATACACCTTATATATATATAGACTCGAGTCTTACTAACCTAAGTTTTATTATAAGTAACAATAGACATCAGACAGAGAAGTCGTCGTAATTTTAATAACGTTCACAGTCTGGCCACAGTCTCCATCTGTCAAAAATACCTCGAGATTCCATACATTTTTGACAAGTTTTTGACATTTGATTGTCGCCGAGATGAGACTGCGACTAGATTTGAAACGTTTTTATTACCAGAATTGGCCTTCAGATCTTCCTAAAAATATTCGCCACCCTAATTACCTTCATGCCTTTTTTTTCTTTTTTTTTTTTGTAGGTCATATTCAATTCATTCATCAAATTACGTCTCCCGCTCTGGGCGGAGCGGGATGGCGTGTCAGACTTTTACTGAGTAAAACCCACCCGTGTTCCTTCAGTTGCCCATATGCCAGGGCCACGGTAACACTTTCGAACAAATCTCGCAACCCTGGTAGGCATCAGTCCAAGCGGACCCCTTCAGTTATGACCATAAGTCTTAGTTCAAAATGCCTCATTAGGCTTAATTTTCGATCAAAACCCGGTGGTACTCCGTCAAATCATTACAGAAAGCTCTTTGAAAAATACTCGAAGAAAATTTACAATTCTTGAATTCTCCATCAGTTGGATAACCATTAAGGTTTATACACGGAGGTCGGAATTTTGAAGTCTACTTGAAGTCCCTCAAGTTTTCAAGTATCGTAATTTAATTATTCTCTTAGTTTTTTATGTAATTATGCGACTGATTTCGCAATGTAAAATGGTTTTTAGTACATAAGTTTTTTTTTTTTATAATGATGTTCAACATTTATTGATTTTTTTTAGTTTCTTGTTGAAGAGAAGTGATTAAAGCGCTGTAAGGTTGTACTTACGAGTGGCGAAATTAAAGCGGCCATTCGTTGTTTTTCTGAGCAGTGGTGGCCCAGTGGTAACCGTCGCGACTGAAGGTCGCACGTTCGAACCCAAGCAGGCGCTTTCCTTTGTGCAAATTATTTCATCACCTCTGCTCTCAAAACGGTGAAGGAAAACATCGTGAGGAAACCGGCATGTCTTAGAACCCTAAATTCGAAGACATGTGACATCTACCAACCCGCACCGGGCCCGCGTGGTGGATTATGGCCCACTCCCTCTCACCGAGAGGAGGCCTGTGTCCCAGCAGTGGGAACATTATAGCCTGATGATGATGATGATCATGTTTTTCTGAATACACACAAGTGACATTTCACAAAACAATTGGTGTAGCGACTACATGCGTTACTGGTTCGCTTGAAGCCCTAGTTTCGATTCCCTAGTCGGACAACATTTTATTGGGTTTATTCATTCGGAAATTCTTAATAGCTGTCCATAGTCTAGATTTGTGTTCACTTAATGGCAATAGGCTCGCCCCTTATTACATCAAAATATAACAGGCGAAATGTGTACTAAAGGAATTCCTCTGCCTTACCATTGGGGCTGGTGTGATCGTCATTTTACCGCCAAAATATTATTTTAGACTGTATAGGCTTCTTTGTTATTATCGTGTATATGGTTTTAAAACGAGCTTTAGTAATTTGGAAAGTTGATCCTCGTGTCTGGTGGTCATCGCCAGCAGACTCAAAGTCGTCGAAATAAGACTGCTATTGCACCCAAGTATAAAATATTCCAAACCTTTATGGTCAACTAGCTTTTGCCTGCGGCTTCGCCCGCGTGGTTGTTGGAAATTATCCCGCGAGAACATACTACCGGGATAAAAAGTAGCCTATGTCCTTTCTCAGGCTCTAAACTATCTGTGTACCAAATTTCATTTAAATCGGTTCAGTAGTTTTAGCAGGAAAGCGAGACAGACTGACAGACAGACAGAGTTACTTTTGCATTTATAATATTAGTTTAGATTTAGATTATATTATATTATTATAAATTATATGAATTATATATTATATTATATATATAGTGTGGATTAAACGGATTATTTGATACCTTTGCCGATAACTATCAATCTTACATTTCACGCTCTATTTAAAACCTGCAGTCCCACTTCACTGACACTTACGAGCTCTGCTCACCCTATATAAGGCAAAAGACTGCAAAGACAAACTATCTGTTTGGTATACAGGATGTCAATTTGTTTCTTTCAATGCAAATCAAGTTCTATTCAAATCTTAATGCTTTAATACTCAAGCATCATTTATGGAACCGACGACTAAATTATTTATGGTCTGTCGGCTGTCTTCGATATTTGAAAAAAATCTAATCTGTAGTAGTTTTTTTCTTTCTTAAATGACTTATTTTCTAGATTTGAATTTGATTAAAATGTCAGGTTTAATTTACGAGTTCGAACTTTATCGTTCGAATTATGAAATCCTAACGTTTTTTTTTCTTGCGTGATAAACTATGATTTGGGCTTATCGTTAATTGATGTTTTGGACGCTAATTTTATTGCTAAAATTATCAAAGAAGTGAACAATTTTTTTAACGTTTCTTGCCTGACAGTTGCCTCCTATTTATATAGAAAAACGTATAACATAATATTGAGCATCTTTAGTCGATCAAGGAACTTCATTTGACAGTCTGGACCCCAGAAAACCATCTCCGGGAAGTGTGGTATTACAAAATTGTGGTAACTGGCGAAATGATGGTATGCTATAGATATTCCACTGCCTAACCTTTCAATACAGCCGTGATGTCATGTGGTACTTCACATACGAGTATATTATTAACTAGCTTTTGCCAGCGGGATCGCCCGCGTGGATGTCAGAAATTATACCGCAAGAACGCACCACCAGGATATAAATGTACCCTATGTATTAATCCAGGTTATAAACTATCTGTGTGCCAAATTTCATCTAAATCCCTTCAGTAGTTTTTGTGTGAAAGAGTAACAAACATCCATAAATCTTCACAAACTTTCACATCTATAATAGTTGTAGGATTAGTAGAATTAATTTCTAACAAAATTAGGCCCTACTTAATTATAAACAATCTCACCTACTCAGCAGTCCAAAATCGATCTACACATAATCTGACATCTCAATAGAACACAGCCATCTTTAAAATTCCCCCAAAACAGCAAAAAATCTGAGCCCTCTGGCCTCTGGCCAAAACAGGTGTGTTACACCTAAATAAAAAATACCCTCTCTTCTTCAGCTAACATGATCACTATAATAAACCATTATGAATAAGTTAAAACCTTCGTCCTTCATTTTTAGGGATATTTCCTTTGGGTTGTACGTTACTGCATAATAAATATCCTAAATGGATATATGAGGAGGTATTTCAGGGTTATTGTGTCCGGGTTATTTTTAGAAAATTACCCGGTATAAACGAGTTATGAAAAGGTTGGAGTGGGTAGGTTTTAATCTAGTTTTTAACTTAGAATATGAGGAATTACGGCACGTAGGTTTTTACTTATTAGTCTTAGGCATATTTGAGGGACTATGGGATTATATGGCTAGAAAGGGGTTGATGATAGAGAAGTATAGAAGGAATGAATTAAGATAGCGGCAAAAGAATTAAATGATCTTTAAGAAACTTTGGTCCAAAATTCTTCAATGCACTGCGTTACTATAGAGATTCTTAGCGTAAACGATAGCAAAAAATTCAAAAAGCTTTTGCCAAAAATTCACTAACGCAGTCATAAGACCATCACAGGTGCCAGGGCATGTGGCGCAGGATGAAAAAGAGGCACTTTTGAACGTCACAATTTCCAACAATGTATTCTTGTTCTCCTTTCCAAAAAGTAGTTTCGCACGAAAAAGAATGGGCAAGAAACGCTACCGTTTACTTTTGCCCTCAACACGAAACATTAAATTTAAAATCAGTTGGTTCCTTCCACTCATTTTGCTCTCATACCGCCTACGGATACATGGGGAGGCCTATTCTTATCCGAGATTACGCGATCTAAATAAATCAGCTGTTTATCACCCACGCAAATTGGGATAAGTAAGATTTAAGGAAGGAAGGTTGCCATGATTACATTTCTTTTTAACTTAGTTATATTTTAAAGATGCGTAACGTCAGTTAGATTGGCCATAGACTTAGGACTAGTCGTGTAGAGGATGATGACCATAGTTATATAAGTAAGAAGTTTTTAATATTTTTCTTTTCTGTCTTTATATACCTATGATGCTCCATGTGGTGACGGACGTAAAGAATAGTACCATTACCACCCCTTTTTTTCCGTGGGTGTCATAAGTGTGCGATTATGGCAACCCCCCCCCTAAATTGCCCTAATTCCCCCTAAATTGGGGAAGGCCTATGTCTAGCAGTGAGCGTCTGTCGGCTTAAATGGTGGATATCATTGATTTTTATCAGTTTGGACTATCAAACTAGTTGACATGTAGGTAAACTTAGCAATGGGTACTTGTAACTAATTGAGAAATACAATATTTCTGTCATTGCCAAAGGTGAAAGTTGAATAACAAATCTTGCTCAAAATCCATTTTTGGCCTACTTCATAAATATTTTTTCTTTTAAATCTTCAAGACGAAAAATCTGCATGAATCCACACTCAAAACCTAGTGCTTTTAGTACTCGAAACAGTATTCTATGCAAAATCAAACTGAAACACCACTTCTAATACAAAACAGACTCTTCAACTTAGTCTGATAGGCTTTCTCTCGAGGCTTAGAGGATCACATCAGAAGTCTAGACTTAATGAGAGGCCATAATGGAAGTAAGCACCAAACTTTGTAATGAATAGTTTTTGCCCGAAAAAAGTGGATGGAACTCCTTTGTCTTTGAAGATCTCTTTTGTGCTACACCTTTGTGGTATTATTGAGCATTTTGAAAATGGAACAAATGTTTTTTTTTTAAGTTTGTAAGTAAATATAATTACTGTGTTATGATTTTTTAAATTAGTCTATAGACTAAAATAATATGTGAATAATAAAGCGGTTTACTAGCGATTATTAGTCTAAGCAAATCTTGAATGTTTTGTTTCGGGCTAACCGATACCTGGTTGTGAAAAGCTTATAAATACAACCAATACGCCTTCATAATACAGGGAAGTAATAACAATAATTTCGGACTGCTAATCTAAGCAGATAACGTGAGATAAGAACATGTTTATTGAACTTATCAGCTTCTCAAAAATCGGACTGGTAGATGTAGCCCAAAAACAGAACAGTGAAGCTACTGCTTTACGACACTAGTTTCACAATGTAAATCCCGCTTAGACTGGTTATTTTCATTTATTCGCGCTCCCAATGTATCAAGACTTAATTTCACCAGTTCACCAGTATTTTAACGTGTTTAAAATACAAAATAACACAATTCAACTCACGCAAACTCCTCCATAAATCCTAGGTACACTATAAATACCCTTGCTTACTGCAATTTGACATCTATGTCAATACAAATCACTAATACCAAAGTTTATTGCTCATCAAAATCAGCTTACAATCAAAACTATCAATGAAAGCTATTTATTCCGAACAGTGCACTGAATGAAGCAATCACAAGGGCTATAATACATCCAATAACGTCGTCCCCGAGCTATTTCAAAGCTTTTGCGGTTAACCGAAACGATTTTCTCTAATTCCGTTTTAATTTCAATAAAAACATGGCGGGCGTGTTTTTAACAAAATGGCGTCCACCTGTTACAACCAAATTATATGCTTGGGTCGCAACGAAAGCAAATGAAAAAAAAAAGATGTTGGGTTTGGACATAGAGTGCTAATGGCCAGTCATATTAAGATTCTGTTTTCAAAATGTTCGTTATCATTTTGGGTCTTCGCTTTTCAATTAAACTTTTTAATAACTAGAATATCTCTTTTTTTTCTTTAAAAATGGTGAATTTTATTACGCCTATATAAATATTAACTTCATAGTTATACAATATAAGCCATCTCGCCATTAAAAACACCGAATTCTTCAACAGCCTGTTTGCACTTTTTATAAGGGGAAACGTGGCCAGTGGTCCAATTTGTTTACATGTTTGCATCCAAATTCGGTTTGGTCTTTTGGCCGGTTTTTCGCCAGCATGCAGGATCGCCGGATGCAAGGGTTTTTGTCCCCGTTTTAAGTGCAACTCAAACATTGGGCGAATGTGTTTTCACAGCCACTAACTTTTTTTTTACACCAATTTCGTTATTTGAGGATAATTCTGCTGTCACATTTTTGGCCATATTATGCTTGCGTAAACGGTCGTAATGGTGGTCAATTTGGCTGTGAGAGTTTTAGCAAATATGGTTTTAAAAAACCTCACATTTTTTTGGTCGAAGAAACAGTCCTTATTAAATATAAGCCCGCCTTACCCTTTTTTGTAATTAATCATTAAACGTTAACTATTATTTCAACAAAGTTTAAACCTTTTTTTATATAAATCAGCCACTTTCGTAAAGTGTTAAGTAAAAACTGCCATTACTATTTCATAAAACATTTAAATTCGCCACAGATGATGTAAAACCTAATAAAAACTGCGAAAACTAATCCCCGATGGGCAGAACGATGGTCATCGTGGACAAAAACTAACTAACGTTTTTATGAAAGCCTCTAATGGCGGAATTCGTGTAGCCATTCCATTTCGCCTCAATAGATGTTCTCTGTTGCTAAATTGAGGGTTTTCACGACCTTGTGACATTAAAAAAATGCTTAAGACCAAAGTAGATTACTTTCCCTTTCAAGTTTTAAGTGTCTGTTTCGTAACTTGGAGCTATTTGGATTTGTAATTAAAATTAGAAACTTTTTTCACGGTGTCCGTTTTAACTTTTCTTTTCAGCGGGATTTTTCCTTTTGAGATGTACTGTTGAAGTTGGAAGAGAATTGATTTGTTTTGCAATTTAATGAAAGAATAAAGCGGTCTTTGTTTTTGTCGATTATTGTGCTACTGTGTCGAAGTAACCGCCTTTTCTTTGATTTACTGTACCATAACAAGAAATAGTTAACGATCAACCAAACCCAGACACACAGTGATCCAAATCGAGCCACAATCAATTCGAAACTCGAGCTAAATGCTTCATTATCCCCGAACTAAATACCAAGAGAATAACGGAAAATAATGTTAGTCACGTTTTTTATCTCATTAATGGCTGAGGGCTATTTATCTCTCCATGTCGTCCGTGTAGCCACCATTAATACATGTCAAAACGGACTTTACTGTCGCCGCTCTCAGGGGACTTTCGTATTTCGTTTTGTCTAGTGACGTTTCGATTTCGGCACACTGTGCATTGTCTTTTTGTGAAGGTTTGTTTCTCTGCACGTTTGAGGGGATTTCGGGATTATGAAAATGTTTTGTTTTCCGGTTTGTAATGGATGTTTCTAGTTTATAATTGCTTGGAATAAATACTTATTTGTTTTGTTATTGTTGCAGGTATGATTGCATGTTTGGTTGGAGTTTCTCCTCTAAGAGATGAGTAAGTAATTTGCAAATCGTTTTTAAATTGTTGCGTCGACCGTAATTTTTAACGTGCCTACTATGTGAGTTGTTATCTATTATTTTGCTATTGATGTCAAATAGAGGTGTAGGATTAGGGATAATACAGTAGTATATAAAAACCCTAATTATCTTTGAATTGGGGCTTTCGTATACTTTTTTTTTGTGGGTGGGAAATCATCAAATGACGTCTTCCGCTCTGGTTGGAGCGGAAGGGCGTGTCAGACTTTTACTGACTAAAACCCACCCGTGTTCCTTCAGTTGTCCATGTGCCAGGGCCACGGTATCTCTTTCGAACAAATCTCGCGACCCTGGCAGGGGCTTTCATATATTTCATAAATAAATGAGCAATGTAAATTAAATTTACTGATAAACATTCAAAGAACATCTTTTTCATTCCCATTTAAACATGACAAGTAAATCTAATGGTTGCGTGGGCAATGTTTACTACAAACGACATCTAAATAAAATTGCTCGAGACTGGTTACACCGCCTAGGGGTAGTAATTAAAGCAATGAAGTCTTTATAACGTGGGTACGTGGGTTTGGCGCCGTGTCGGGCTCATAACGGTCAGTGCTTATCTCGCTCTAAGATCTTCTAAGCCCACTCTTACAACCGGATTTAAACAGGTACCTGGTTTGCATGGATGGGCATTTTTTATGCGAATATTTTGAATGAATTGTGTAAAACTATCCTTTCGCAGCGATGACGCTGCACAAAGTCCACAAATTTAAGGTCGCTCAGCGGATTATGGAGCGGGCTATGCTTGAAGTTTCTTTGAAGGATAAAATCAGGAATGAAGTTATCCGGAAAAGAACTGGAGTTACCGACATAGCTTGCAGAGTAAGCAGGCTAAAGTGGCAATGGGCTGGCCATGTCTGTCGAAGGACCGATGGCCGATGGAGCAGACGAGTCCTGGAGTGGAGACCACGTATCGGCAAGCGTAGTGTGGGACGCCCCCCAGCTAGATGGACCGACAACCTCAAAAAGGTGGCTGGGACAGACTGGATGCGGAAGGCGGAGTATAGGGTGTTGTGGCGCAGCATGGGAGAGGCCTGTGTCCAGCAGTGGACTGCTATAGGCTGAGTTGATTGATTTGGTGTAAAACTATCAATCTATCATAAGAAGCTAGAGTGAGAACAATGTCAGAACAAGTTGTGTGAACAAGAATCAGATTCTATCAACGATTGATTACAATAAAAAATTATAAAACTTAGATACGTATGGGTGACGAGACTGCCTCGTTGGCCTAATGGTAGCAAGAACTACCGCTCAGCACAAGGTCATGCGTTCGGCTTCCCTGCCAGGGTCGCGAGATTTGTTCGAAAAAAATACGGTGGCTCTGGCATATGTGCAACTGAAGGAACACGGATGGGTTTTAGTCAGTAAAAGTCTGACACATCATTTGATGATTTCCCCACCCACAAAAAAAGGTCGGGCGTCACATCGTCGTTGTAATAAGGTCGCTATTAGGTTGTTGTTATCAGAGGTAAATTATCGGACTGTAAACTAAACGTCAAAAGTTATATTAGTCATAGAAATCTGTCAAATGATTTTTTAAACCACAGACTGTATAAAATAATTATAGAAAAATTGCGAATTCTGGAGATCCTGAAACGGATAATGGAATCAACTTATTAAGTTATTGTATTGTCATCGATCCTTGATATGTATGTTAAACTTCAACTAGATTTAACGTTTTGAAGTGGTTGAAAATCACGTTTAAAGTTGTGTTCCATAGATGTAGAGATACAGATGAAGATAATAAAAGCGAGTAAAAAAATATATTGTGCTAGGGGTCATATTACAGTCCTAAAAACAAGTTTTAATGTAAAGTTCACAGATAATTTTGTAACTAATATTCAGATAAAACATTTAAGATGCAAAAGGAGTTATGATATTCAAAAATGATCTAAAATTTTATGAATATTCAATTTAATAACTAGAGATAGGCTCTTTGTAATCTACCTCTGAATCAATTAAGTTTAAAGGTCTACCTGCGGCATGAATAAATTAATTTTAAATTTGGCAACTTAGTTTATTTTTGGCAATGAAAACTGTTACTGTGTTAAGAGGGATGTTTGGTGTTACACGAATGGAAAAAAATAAGAAATGATGTACTCATTTCTAAGAGAAACTCTGAAAGTGGCACCAATAACTGAAAAGTTGTGTTGGAATCGGTTGTCATGGTATGATCACGTGATACGGAGGAATGAGAAAAATGTCGTGAGGAAAGTATTGAGTATGAATGTCGATGGCTTTAATAGTAGACGGAGACCAAAGAAACGATGGATGGACTGTGTGAAGTATGATATGGATAGAAAGGGGGTGACTATTGAGATGACGACAAATAGAGAAGAATGGAAGAAAAACTATGTATGTATTTAAGGTTTTTTGCCACCGATTTCCGAAATTAAAGTTATTTTTGACTTTGTAGTGTTTTTTTTAAAGAAGTCTGTTTTTTATTTTCATCTTTTTAGTTATGGTAGATCCCCGCACTAATCTAATCGCATTATTCGTTCATTTGTCGCGCAAATACTTAACGCAAATTTAAGACTTATATGGTTTTCACATGGATCCCATTGTTCGAATGGAACCAAATTATTATTATTATATGGGACCATTCGGGAAGCACCAGCTTTCAAATAAAAAAGAATCATCAAAATCGGTTCACCCAGTCAAAAGTTATGAGGTAACAAACATAAAAAAAAATACAGTCGAATTGATAACCTCCATCTTTTTTTGAAGTCGGTTAAAAAATACATGTTGCGCAACCCAAAATAAATTGGAATAAGGGCTGGAGAATGCTGATAGAAACTGATACTATATTGTAATTTGTAATGTCTAGTGGTCATGAATACCTGAGGATTATCACCCTAATTGCGTAACACAGTATCGATCAGAATCTGAATAGTTTTTTACGGATATTGCTAATCCATTGCTTGATGTGTTGGAAAGATTTGTCTTCTTAACAATGTAAATAGCGCAATGAATGTTGTTGAACTGCCAAATTGTACTACATTCCTACTGTTAGTGTTTTAGGCAATTGCCTCTCCAGTTTCGTTTCTGAAGGAGCGCGTTGTATTACACGGGCGCTTTAAATCAGATGTCAGCAATATTGAAGGGGTCTAGAGACGATACCTGCCAGGGTTGCGGATTTTTTCGAAAGAGTTACCGTGGCCCTGGCATAGGCAACTGAAGGAACACGAGTGGGTTTTAGTCAGTAAAAGTCTGATACGCCCTCCCGCTCCGCCCAGAGCGGGAGACGTCATTTGATTATTTCACAACCAAAAGAAAAGGGGTTGGAAAACTGATGCTAGGTCATCTCTACTTACAATTAGAAATGAAAATTTCAACAACATTGATTAAATTATTTTCGTTGTTGAGCAGATAATTTTTTCGTAAATATAAAGCAATGGAATATCCTTCAAAATGATTCAGACTCATAAGAGTCTGAAACATTTTGAAGGATATTCCATCACCCCAACTGCGTTGCACACTATCAATAATGATAGTGTGCAACGCAGTTGGGGTGTAGGTACGCGTTCTGTCAAATTTCTTTAATACAATTTCAACTTTATCGCTAAAGTTTTAGGTTCAAGAATTTATTGGGAATATTTGACAGTTTCGGGTAGCTTCATGTGCTGGCGTCTCTACCTAGACTATAATCTATGGCCTAGTCTAGCTTAGCCATGTTTTCATACCAAGAAGACATAAAATCATGGGCGGTCTACAAAAAAAAAGACAAAAATAACAAAAGACAACCTATTGCCACGCATCTCATTGGACAAGACAATAGTTAAACAATAAACGATAAATAAAAGCAATAATTAAAACATCTAAAAATCGTTTTCGAGACGAGCACATGCAAATTGACAGACAGGTAAGCAAGCCCACGAACGGACGTGGCTCGGAATTTAAAATAAATTGTCATCTGCATACCTTTGGGATAGGTCTTGAATGTACACCCGACCTTTTTTATTGTCTAGCCAATTCTTGTGTGCAGTGCCTATTATTCTTTTTTTAAAACCAGTTTTTTTTTACTTTTATCATGCTATGGGGTCCCGATCCTTTGAAAACGTCCCATAGAAGGAATCGCCGGACGAATTCGGAAGATTTTCTTTAGTTCGGTGCGGTTGATTCTTTCGGTGCGGAAAAGTGTGCGTTTATCTTAAAACTAGCTTCTGCCTGCGGCCTCGCCCGCGTGGAGGTCGGAAAATATCCCGCGGGAACGTACTACCGAGATAAAAAGTATCCTATGTGTTAATACAGGTAATAAACTGTCTGTATTCTAAATTTCATCCAAATTCGTTCAGTAGTTTTTGTGTGAAAGAGTAACAAACATCCATACATCTATACATCCATACATAAAAACTTTCGCGTAGGATGTGGTACATCGTATTAGTAGGATGTGCTGAACGCGTTCAGTTACATTAGTGAATTTCTTGTGAAGTTTGAATTTTCAGGAAATTGACATAAGTGGGGAAATTATAACAGGATTGGGTAATTTCACTTATGCCCGGCATTTTATACTATGTCCAGTACTGTGGACTGCGATAGGCTGAGTTCATTGAGGTAGTACTTATACTGTACATGCTGCAACTGTCTAATCTGACCTCCACAACCCAATTAAGTACCGGGTAACACATTACCCCTTGGACCTATGAAAGACGTCATGTAGTCCCGTCTGTAGTCTAGTACGATAAAGGCTCCCGTAGACAGGCGCGACGCGAAATCGCAACGCAACTCAAGTATAACAAATTCTACGAAAATTTCATGGAAATGTTTCTACAAGATTTGCGACGCGCCTGTCTATGGGAGCTTTGACAAGACAAAATTCGATTAACGATGTTAGGGTGATAAACAGTCCCCACTTTTGCTATCTACAATCAGTCGTCTGTATCGTAACGTGGCTTATCTTGTTATCTACCAGTGTGTGGGGGGTGGTTGGCCACTCCTCGACACCATCTGTTCAGTGATAACGTGACAGTAACCCTAAGTTGCTTATCAGTATCTATTGTATCTAATCTAGCAAAAACTTGCTGGGTTCAGCTACTTTTTTAGGTAGAACTGACTAAATAACCTCAGCTCAAAAAATCCTACTAATATACCTAATAAACTAGCTTTTGCCAGCGGCTTCGCCCGCGTGGAGTTATGTGTTAATCCTAGCTATAAACTATCTGTGAGTCTAATTCCATGTAAATCCGATCAATAGTTTTTGCGTGAAAGAGTAACAAACACACATCCATACAAAACATCAATACTCACAAACTTTATTAGTAGGATGTGAAAAATTTGTGTTTGGATGTTTGTTACCCAATGAATAATAAATTATAATGTGGATTAACTCATAGCATATTTTTCATCCAGCGCGCGTAGCATGACCGCCCTAGAAACGGAATTTGTCGACGGAAGACAAGACAAAATGATAGATTGTATCGTAGAAAAATTGTGTAAATCTGAAAAAAAGAGATTTTTCTATTCTTCAGTCGATAAAAATACGATGTTAAGTATGATGACTATTTTTCTGATGAGATAGAAATATCTTTACAGAGTTAAAAGCCAAAAGGAACTTTATTTGTTCGTGGTAGAATAGATATAGAATTGGTCATGCTACGCCGGCAAGTAGCACATTCCCGTGGTATAATTTCCGACCCACGCGAGCGAATCCACAAGCAAAGCTAGTAACTGTAATAAAAATCAACGTTTGAAACAAAAACAGCTAAACTACGCTACATAAATCATACTAAGTAAAACACTTTAAAGTTTTTCAACCACTGCAAGCTACGACGTGGAGGAGCGATAAAATATAGCATCATTAAACACAGAAATCGTCTATCTATGCACAATGGTTCGCCAGGTGTCACCGCCACCCTCACTGAATCTATCATAGTGCTATCAAAGCGCTTCCATTGGTTGTGTAAAAAATTAAGTATGTGCTCCTGTGTTTAAGTCATGGTTCCGTACTGTGTTTTTATTCATATTAATTTTGATTGCTATTGTTTTGATTTTTACTTGGAACTGTTTAAAATTGGCAACGTGTATTTTGCTGACTTATTTTTGGAGTTGAATTGCATTGTATTTCATTTTGAATACAAAAATGTTCTTTATGTATTGTATGGTAATATTATTTTGCGAAAAGAATATGTATTTGAATATTCTAACAGTAAACAGTGCGGCAATGTATAGATGTTTAAGTTTCTTCGAGACAATAGGTCTCGTCTACATTTTTGTATTTCAATGCAAATGCGTCAAGAGAATTCGTAAAAAAAAAAACTGTTAAAAGTATTCAAAAATTTTACTTACTCAAAATATTGCCGCATTTTTCCCCCATTTAAAATTTAGTAGCCCATGAATTATGACGACCACCGCAGGGCAAACGCTCCCCTCTTTAAACCACCAATAAAAACGCATAAAGTTTAAACCAGGAAAAAGCTACACAGTACCATGAAGGGAATTAAAGGTCCTTCCGTAGACGGAACCCAAAAAAAACCCCTCCTGCGCTATTACAGATAAGAAGATGTAAATTACTCCTGGAGGGTGTTAAAACGAATTTGCTGAAGCGTTCCTCTTGAACAAAATTGATGTTTTGGAGGCATGATCGAAGATCAGGCCACTCAGGTGCAAACAGCCGGTTTACTTATCAACGGTTAGTCCAACAAGGACCCGATAAACGAGGCGAAATTGCTTAATTTTTTTTGTTTGTATAAGAACTCCTAACCCTGCTGAGGAGATTTTCTAATGATCCAAAACTTGAGGCAGATTCCGTTACTCTTATTTCCAAAGTTGAAGAAACTAATTGCTTAGCCTACCAAATCCAGAAAGCAGCTGAAATTCAGTAAATTTGAATTCAAAGGCACGACCAAACATTCCTAGTCTGGCTTTCCCACAATATTCTCTTCATCATGATAATCAACCTAATTTCCCACTGCTGGGACAGAGGCGGCCTCATGGTGAGAGGGAGTTGGCCGTAATCTACCACGCGGGGCCAGTGCGGCTTGGTAGATGTCACATGTCTTCGAATTTTTGGTACTAGGTCCTAGTACCAAAACCGGCATGTCCTAGTAACTAGGACATGCCGGTTTCCTCACGAATCACGATGCTTTTTTTCAACGTTTACACATTGCAACAACAACAATTTCTCAATAATCAACAATTATCTTAAACATATTTAAGTATAGTCTATGTCAATCAAATTTTTCAAATATGTAAACAAACAGGGTCACTAACCCTACTATAGACGGTTTTAATTAAGGTACAGTATCACCACTTTATAACAGTGATAATAATCAAAATAGAAATACATGATAGCGAATCACTTCATTAGACAAATATTAGATACAACCCTGATCAAGCATTAGTGTGTACACGGTATAGATAGATACAGTAGGATGACTCTGTGCAACAAGTGAAATCGTGCGCACGCATAGACGCTAACATACGTACGCGGCGGCATCATTCATCATTTCATGCGTAAGACGTTCACTGCTGGACATAGGCCTCCGGGAAGTTTTGCTATGATCGCCACGCTAGCCAGGCGGGTTGGCGATCGCAGTATGATGTTAAAATGCCTAGAGAACGCTGCTGCCCATTCTCTAGTAAGTCCTTTAGTCTTTTTTTACGACACCCACAGGAAGAAATGTGAAGGTGATGGTATTCTTTAAGTCCGGCATCACACGAACTAGTGGCGGTGCTAGGTACGCGACTATCTCAAACAAATGCCAGTCGCTAGTGCAATTGCACTTGCTGTAAATGATGCGTGTCTATGTGTACGAACGTTTTCAGTAATAGTTTCAAGCGGGTATCAGACCTCCGCCGAGAAATCAGTAGCGAAACCGCGGTAGTTCGTCCGTTGTACGACGAGCGAAACAGAAGCGAACCTGTTTGTTGTAAGTTGTTGTAACGTACAGATTTGATGATGATTTTATCTATTTCCCGCGTGATTTTGTCGATCTGCTTGGAAGCCTTCACGGTCAGCCAGCCATTCTGTTGCAGTCCTGCTTTTGTTTCGCATGTATCTGTGGCATTCGACAACTTTATAAAACATGCTTTTTCTTGTAAAATATGAAAGTCCGAATTAGATCTATACTGTAATTACTAAGTCGAAATCGACGACATTTAGCTCCGAATGTCCGAATGCTACAAATCAACTGACTTGCATGATGTTCCGCGACATGACGTAATGTTTCGCAGTGGAATTCTATAAGCGGTTTCGCATTAATAGTTTCGCGTCGGAGTTGTGCTAAAGCCCTGAAACTGACCTTCTGTCCCTATCTATTTTGTGTTGCGTTCTAAGCTAGATACGGCAGATATACAAGCCCCACACTTCGATATATCAACAATGGGCGCTTTGTTCGCTTATCGATTCAACACAGTGGGACACATTGCGCTGGGGTGGACAAAATTGCCGTTTCTGTAGGTTGGGATTTTATTTTATATAGATCTGTTGGAGTCATGTAGGGTTTTCTGGTCTTGGATTTGATTACATTGAGGGAATGGTAGCAAGTATTTCGATTAGATTTTTGACATTGAGAGTAAATTTCAAGTATCAAAATTGTGTGGTTGCAAATAGTTGCAACCACACAATTTTGATACTTCATACCTATTACCTTCCCTTCATACCTATATATTCATACCTATAGAGGTATGAATTTAAGTATTTTTTGAAGATTCAGGCAGCGTTGTACTTTTAGTATACACGGCTACGTATCAATCTATACATTTCCAGTGTTAGCTGACCTCACATTGGGGCTTTTCGTATAATAAGAAGTCAGCTTATACTGGATAGCTTCACCTATAGCCGTGTGTACACCCACATTTTGCAAGGTATGTTTAATTCCCATGTGTAGGAGTCAGTTGAAGCCACTAAACGGGCTCAAATCCAGACTCTGGACTGTTACTGAGAAATTCCAGATGGAATAACCCAATAATACTTTGAACGACATGGGAATAGAACAGAGAACTTTATGCAGTCCATTCTAATCTACAAGAAAATTAAAATGATTAGGTCAATATTTCTTTCAAAGTTATTGTTTCTAGTTTTTAAGTATTTCAGAGTATGTTTCGTGTGGTGCCGGACTTAAAAAATAGCACTTGTTCTTCCCGTATCATGAAAGACGACTAAGGGACTTTCTAGAGATTGGGCAGCAGCGTTCTCTATGCATTTCACCATCTTACTGCGATCGCCAACCAGTCTGCCAAGCATGGCGATTATGGCAAACCCCCCATAATTTGGGGAAGCCTATGTCGAGCTGTGGACGTCTTTCAGCTGAAATGATAATTATGATATAGAGGTAGCATGTATGTTACGTCTATAGCTAGAAAAAAAAATAACAACCGACTTCCTAAAAAAAAAACACTACAAACCGAAAAATAATTTTAATTTCGAAAGTCGGTGTCTTAGTATCTGTATTTAAGGTTGTTTTGCCAATGACTTCCGAAATTATTTTTCACTGTGTAGTATTTTTTTTAGGAAGTCGGTAGTTATTTTGTTTGTTAAAGTTTTTATTTTAACTTTTTAGTTATGGTAGATACCCCGCACTAATCTAATCGCGTTATTCGTTCATTTGTCGCCACAAATACTTAATGCAAATTTAAGACTTATATGGTTTTCACATGGATCCCATTGTCCGAATGGAACCAAATTAAAATGGAACCATTCGGGAAGCACCAGCTTTCAAATAAAAAAGAATCATCAAAATCGGTTCACCCAGTCAAAAGTTATGAGGTAACAAACATAAATAAAAAAAAAATGAAAAAAATACAGTTGAATTGATAACCTCCTCCTTTTTTGAAGTCGGTTAAAAAACTAGGACCATTAAGGGTAAAACAATCATTTTGTCAGTTCTAGCGTGTCCCACAAAAACTATTAAACTGTTTCTCATGGTTCTTTCAGTTTCACAAATGGACGTTCACAACCAATGCATTTTGACATCTAATCTGTTTGCAGAAAACACACTATTGTTAATCACTTTTTGCTAACATACTAATAGCTTTAAGGCTCAAAGAGACAGACGCGACGCGAGCAATTTTTATAAAAACTTTAAGGATATTTTTCTATCGGTATCACATCGCGCCTGTTTGCAGGGACCCTTAAATCTCCGAAATCCATATGAAAACGCGATATAATTATTACGCATTTTTTTTGTGGGTGGGGTCATCAAATGTCGTCTCCCGCTTTGGGTGGAGCGAGAGGGCGTATCAGACTTTTACTGACTAAAACTCTTTCGAACAAATCTCACGACCTTGGCAGATTATTACCCATCAATCTTCATTGATACATTTACATAACTATTAAAGTGAATTATGAAGTCATTATGTACTGAAATCGCTAATAATACACCAAATGGCAGCCGGTATATACCTACTAATTTGTATAATTCCATACTCTCTAATTTAGCTCGAGTATCTCTGATAACATTATTGACTCAGGTTTCTATAATTCAATTGCACAGTGGTCTCGACCATTAGCGATGTGTAGACAAAATTATCTTGCGTCTGTGGTGTTGTTAGTCGACGTACACACGGCAACAAGTCACGCTATACATTTCCAGTATAAGCTGACTTCTCATTGTACTGAAAGCCTATACAATGCGAGGTCAGCTAAAACTGTTTTTTTACAGCTTGATAATATGTAGCCGTGTGTTTGTAATAATATCATAACGGGTTTTTCGCACACTGTATTTTCAACACACTGGTTAGTGCTGAGAGTCTAAAATCGAATATTACGTTTTTTCGACGAGCTGATATGGACTCTGTTGGGTTTTCAATACATCACTGTGTTGTTGGTGCGCGTTAAACTCCCGCCACGATATTTCTACGCCAGTGTGAACGTTTACTTAATCTGGGGTCGAACTTACCTCCCAGGCAGACACAGGTTGGATACCTAAGGCACTCTAACTAAATTACTTCGGCTACTCTGCACGAAATTTATTTGGAAACTTCCCCACGTTACACGGTGAATGATTAAACAAGAGAACAAGTTGCGTTAATAAAACTGCTTGTTTCTGAATTGTTCGGAGTTCGCTGAAGAAAGTTTCTTAAGAATTTCAGCTTAGATAAAATATACGTTACACGCAAACGGTTGCCGTTAATGTACAACATCGAGTTTTAATTATATTTTAAAAATGTCACTTTGAGAAGAAATTGCTAGCGCCCGATAAAGTAACAAAGGCAAAGCTGCAGTGGTCTGGGATACCTGATTATATAACAAAGGGTCTATAGAATTAATTGTATTCAAGGCGCAATTTTAATGAACGGGAGAGCTGAATAAATTCTAGAGACATAAACTTCATTTTTGTCTTTTTATCGGTGAAATGTTTTTACCAAAAATTCAAGTTAATGGCGACAAGTGGGACTGTAAACGTCTAAATATATGTCTTCGTGCTACCGGGCGCACAGTGGGTGCAAACAGCCGATAGCGCGGACAAAAAGATTCCACCGCATTGTGGCCGCCACACAATGGCACGCCGCGAGAAAGGAGAACTTGTAATTACTATTTTCCTACGGGCGCCTTTTCAGGGGGTTTATATTTCAGAAAAATGGAATATACGTGAGGTGAGCCACTTCTTTGTTGAGCCTTCTCATATCTTCGGCATGCATCACAGCCAAACGTCTAAGAAATCAACGTAAAAGCTATTCTGTACCCTAATTGTGTAACACACCATCAATCACAATGTGAATAATTCTAAAAAAACATTGTTTGGGGCTAAATAAGTTAAGCTACGCTCGCCGTGGTAGGTTAGAATAGAATAGAATAGAATAATATTTATTTGCTAAAAAACATGGTACAAAGATGGTAAAAAAAATATATATCAAGAGCATAGGGGAAGTACGTCCAAAATGACATACGGTTTTGTTTTTTAATCATATATTTTTAATTAACATAGTTACAATCACTGTTTAGGTTGAATAATCATCTTTGGTTCATAAGTTTTAACCCTACTTGGCTTATAACTCTTAATCGAAGCATCTAAGAAAATTCATTTTGAATACGAAAATTATGAAGTACATATTTCACAAAATATTAAATATGAGCCCAAAGAGAACAATTGTTGCACCGTAGCCAGCACTCGTTGGGCTTGGAACGGGCAAAGAGGTCGTTACAGTTACAGTAAACGCATGCGCATTCATCATCATCACCGTTCGACATAGCTGGAAATCTTCTACATTCGAATCCTCAGCGAAATGAGTCTTCTGAACTAGGGTTCACCTTTTTTCTGACCGCTTTTAAGGATCATTATCGTATTTCGATTGAACATTGAAAACCTCATCATTGAATAAAGGTATATCGTTTTACCCCGAATGTAAGTATGTAATTTGCCCCACAGGTTATCTAAACACTAATTAAGTCATAATTACTATAAATACGAGATTTATAAATAAATACTTTTAAGTAATGCAGCATAATGCTACACTTTTTGAATTTACTACAAAAGATGTAATAGAAACCACGAGAAACTGATAAAAAATAGGACGAAATCAATAAAAATAAAAAACTTTTATGCGCACAAAACGCTTTCCTGCAAGTAACTTCGGCGTTACCAAGTCAATGGCGGTATAAACTTAACAGGTATGCCACCATGGCCGGCGTCACATAATGATATGCCAACTGCAGGATTATAGCCCGCCAATTTCGAAAAAAGCCCGGTGTGTCATTTTGTCCGTATATGTCAGTTTGGCCGTACTTCCCCTACATGTTTTTGCTTAACAGTATAAGCGTACAAATTTATACAAGCATATTTAACATTTATAATCTAAAAATTATTTAACAGTATAAAAACTATGACTACACACCCATTCATGCAGTTTATTTTTGAATAATCTCATATTTATAATCTTGAGATTACTTGGTATCTTCCCAAAAATCCCATCGTATCTCGGAAAACAATTTAAGCAGTTGGTTCCGGTTGCCACAACCGGTCTTACTAAGAGGTATCGTTTCCCCCAGTGATTGGGTTATGGAGGTCAGATAGGGCGTCGTTCCATGTAAAATACTGGTACACAGTTAGTCTGAAGGCCGACTCCAACGTAGTTGGGAAAAGGCTAGGCAGATGATGATTGCTTAATCTATTGCTTCATTTACTCTAAAATTTTGGCTACTCAACAACGTAAACAACGCAATGAATGTTGTTGAGCTGTCAAAATGAAAGCCATTAGTACTGTTTGTGTGTTACGCAAATACCTCGCTGACATGCATTCTCCTTGTGACATTCATATTTGTGACCCAAATAACTCTTTGTTGAAATCCCTACAACATTTAACGCTGAAATGGCTACAATTTAAAGCGGAAATTCAGAATATAGATGTGACATTAACTGCCTAATTAAGTAAACAGAACGAGCTGCCTGACAAATCACTTTTATATGTAGCCAACTCATAACGTTTTGTTAAACAAATATTTCTTGATTTCTTGATATGTTAATCGTTATTTATTAACGGATAAAACTAGATTGGTACGATAAAGACATTAAATTATGTAACCTCACTACGCAAGATCTAAAGCAATCGAAATCTTCTCCGAAGATGGCCGTATTATTACAGAAATTGCTAGGTATAAGCTATTAGCATCGAACATAATGGTCATTGGTTGGTGTAATCTCATAAAAGGATCTACCACAAGTAAAAGAGAGCCTCTCAATATTTACTGGAATAAAGTGTTCTTCAAAGAGCAAATGACAAGAATGAGTCGATGTAAGGAGCGAGTGAGAGGCAACGCAGGCTATTTACCTCGATGGCACATCTGTAATTACTGTATAGCGTATACGAGAGTTAAAATATCCCGTCGCTTACTTGGAATTTTGTCCACGCAACTTCAACGTAAGTGCCACTGGGCGGCGAGCGATTATCAACTGTATTCGCTTTAATGAACCGCGTCCGCACACTGCGCCGCTGTTAAGAAACTTTTCATAGTTTCATAGTTACACTAACTAGTTTGCAGAGATAATTAAATACGAAGCATTGAAACCTTTGAGAGTTGAGAGTTCCAGTGGCCTTTTGTTTCTGTGAATGAGAGAGGTCAACAGACATTGTGTCGGGCCTACTGGCCACAAACAATAAACTTTGGCCAGACTACTTATTACCAATAAAAATTGGAGAGAGAACTTTTAAGTGGCATTTAAGTGTCAGTCAACTGGTGTTTAGGCCGTTTTGCGTTTGGAAGTGTGCGACCGGCCTGAGGCGGACTGGTTTTAACCGAAGCCGGTTGGACAAAGTGTAGCGACTTACTAAGTCGCTATGGATACTCCTTTGTGGGCGCATTCCGATAGATACGGGCCCCGCCAGACTGAAATGCGGATAATGAAGAGCGCTTATTGTGATTTGTGTGGCATCCGAGTTGGGAACTAGATATGCAGTTGGTCCTGTTTAGTATCATGAGATCGGTAGATTTATGCTCTCATACAAGTCTTTAGCATCGCTGATGCGAATAAATATTGCTTAGAAGCCTTTAAATTGCATCTTGTTTCGTAAAAAAACTTTACAAGTTGCAGAAAAACGTTGCGAGAGTAAACCGCAGAGGATTTTTTTTTTTGGTGTCTTTTTGAGATGGTGTTGTGGCATGAATCTCAAGTTATTTCGGATTTAAAAAGCTCCGAACACGAGAGGTTACGGCCAAATTCGGCAGTTTTACGGCCCTCAGATAGGGTTATTTATACCGGGAGTCTTATTTAATAACGTTATCGGAATCGCTGTGTCGTTAAATCCATTAATGCTTGTCTTACCTGTATATTTCGGATGTTTTAAAAGATATATGCCTTGCATTTTGTTTTTTACTGCTCTTAAGTTCTTTAATGGTTTAATATAACAACTTTGTAGTATGCATTAAAAGAATCTTGTTTTAAAACCAAAGGGAATTAATCACTTTATTTAATCTATCTGCGAGATTCTTTAAACAAAAGCCGATCACTTACATATAAGCAAGAAAAAAACTACGTAACAATAAATTCACGATAATCTGATTTCTGATCTTTAAATCGCGTAAAATCATTCACTCTTCAACAATATATTATCTGTGGCTTCTCACCACAGACAAGCAAAGTATTCGACGCGTCCACAACTCAGTCAGTGGCCACATAACACATCATAATATCTCATATCCTGTTATTCCGACTTCCTTCTATGTCGTAATACAATTTACTGTAATCACATTAGTTAGTAATGACATCAACACACTGATCCATTTAGCCATGCTTTTGTTTTGTACTCTTATATTCTGGTCGAAAGATTTGTTATGGTAGATATTTTTGAATGAATTGACTATGTATTAGGGTAATTCGTAACATACTAACAGTAGGATTATCTTTCAATTTGACAGTTCAACAATATTCATTGCTGTGTTTATGTTGTTGAGCAGACATTTTTTTCGAACATATAAAGCAATAGTTACGCAATTAGAGTGCTGTTTGTAAGTTTCATATTAAGGTATTTGGAACTCAGCTTTGATAATATCATTCTAAGAAAAGTTGTTTCCTATTTTAGTGGAACTATTTGGCGGTGGCTTAGCCCTAAAATGAAACTCCTAAAAGGAACTTCCTCCCCGTTCGAGTTAATTTTAGGAAATGTATTCTGTTCAAACTTTCCACGAAAAATTCTTGATTATTGCTCTTATAACGCCTCTAGCTGTTTCTCTGTAACCAGACTATTTCAAACGAAACAATCGTGTACGAAATCTTAGAAAAGGAATTTGATATGCAACTTAACGTCACCTTATCGTAAATCTATGAAAATATCCTTACAAAAAACTTATCTTGCATCTAAATACTGCAATTTATCTCGAAAAAGCAGGCCAAATCTTCCGAAAAATGGTTCAATGACCTCCTTAACATACTCGGCGCGTAGCAGCAAATTTTTTTCACCCACTTTTAGCCATGCCATACCATTCCATGGTGTTTAAACCCAGCACACGTTACAACGCAGAACAATTGTGATTTTATTTAAAATTCATGAGACGCAATAATATTTTGTCCATAAAATTATAATTTTGGTGGAATGGCCCACTGTGTATGGTCGATTTGGGTTAGTGGTGGGACGTGGGGCTTACTGTTGCTATGTATTAAATGTAATTGTATTTGAGAGAGATTCTGAGTTCTCCTTCATATAATTAGGATTATTTAAGATGACTGAAACTTCAGTGTACATTTAATTTAGTTTTCGTGACTTGTTTGATTTACTCACAGATTTTGATAAAACAAAAATTTCTGGATTTAAAGTATCGCCTCCTGTTACATGGGACTTAAACATAACCATCCCAGCCCAGTATAGCACCATCTCATTTCATTTCGTGGGTGTCGTAAGAATAGATATGAGCGCCGATGCACAGTGGAACGAATGTATGGGAGCGGTTGGACGTAGACATGTCCGAAAAAAAAGAGTAAAATTATGCCAAACTAATGATGCCATCTTATTCGATTACTTAATGCCTTCATAACTTGTGGTGATGAATTTCTTCATAACTCCCATATTTCGGGAGTAATTTGAGAAAATGTGAAATTTTACTATGAAAATGAGTGTATCGAGCTCTCTCCCTCCTGATTCCGGGCTTGTTTCAAGTAGCGGTCTCTAATATCATAATGCTAATACTAAGAGCTATATTTAATACTAAGACACATAGTGCGCCAAATGTGCACTTTCTGGGATAAAGAGTGATGTTTATTTTATAACACAATTTTTTTATTTTTTGTTTATTTTGTTGATTAAAACCGTTTTTCTAAAGGTTTACCTTATTACAATAACATTTCTGAGCAGCCAATTAGAGAAGATATAAGCTAATTAGGATATATAATTAGGGACTTAAGGTTTACATATAAAACTGATGCACTAATGATTACTGATAAGAACATTGCTATTATTTAATTACTAAATGGCTCTTAATACACTAATTTAGCATGCATCATTTACTAATTATCACAATAACTAATTACCTTGCAATATTTAACAAAGGATACCTGGGATACCTGGATTTTATATAAATAGGTCACTATTAGTAACTTTAAAATCAGTGTTGATTTACACCTCGTTGTATCCAAGCTAATCTCGCAATGTATTTTCCAAATTTTAATACAAATCTTGATATTCACGTTGCTTTATGCGCACGCGCACATAAAGATTTACGCGACTTTAACTATTTGTTCAGTGTTTTAAAAGATAACAGTTGTGTTCAGTTATGTGAAAGTGCTGAAACAAGTTTAAAAGACTGGTGTCGTCGATTTTGCTACCGCATTTATGCAAAATGGACACAGTCTGGAAGAAGCACAGATAAGTTTCGGAAGAAACATGAGATTTGGCTACAGGCTGCAATTCAATGGCCGGAATTACAGAATGAAAATATGGAACCTTCTACAGAAAATATAAGTGACGTCATCGAGCCCATAATTTCTCCTGCTAAATCTGATGCTTCAACTTGTACACATCCTAGTCCTCGTAAATCTTTTGAGGACCTTAGTAACCGGCAAAAAAGAAGACGCACTGAAGATAGTCTTTCATGCAGCAGTAGCAGCGCTGAAATTATGTTTTCGGCCGAAAGGGCGCTTCAAAAGGCAGGACAAAGCGATACAGCTTATGTTATGAAATACTTGACGGAGAATCCAGAAGAGGCCTCAAAAATCAAAGCCTTCATTGAAGGTAAATCAATTCAGGTACGGGAAATATCCCCTTTGAAGGCATTGGCTCTTTATGTATCGATGAACTTATCGAAATGGCGCTATAACACTCTTCGGGATTTCAACACTCAAGAAGGAGCTCTTCAATACCCGAGTTACTACATGTTGGTTAAAGAAAAAATTAAGTGCTATCCGGCCAAAGAAGATCTCACAGTTACAGAGAGCTCTGCAAAAATCAAATTACAAGCCTTGATGGATTTAACCTCAAGAAGACTTATTAGGTCGTTAGAAACCCCTGTTGATCCCAATCAACAGCTCGTATTGACCAGCAAATGGGGTTTTGACGGATCATCTAGCCAAAGCATTTATCATCAAAGGACGAGTGAAGATGAGCAAATCGATCTTGCTAGTAATTTTATGATTAGTCTTGTACCACTGCGGCTCGTCTCAAAAGGTGTAACAATTTGGGAAAACGAGCGACCATCTTCCACTTCATTTTGCCGGCCAATATTGTTTAAGTTTATAAAGGAAACCAAAGAAAATGTGCAGAGAGAGATGGCTGAAATCGAAGCAGAGATTGAAGCCTTAACTCCATCCACCATCACTGATGGAATTAGTGTCAAACACCAACTGCTGTTGACAATGATTGATGGTAAAATTCATTCCATTATATCCAATACAGCAGCTTCAGTGTGTGACATATGCAAGGCTTGTCCTAAAGAAATGAATAATTTAGAGTTAATCAAAGATAAACACGCAAACGAGGACATGTATAAATATAGCTTAAGCACCCTTCACGCTTGGATTCGCTCAATGGAATGCTTATTACACATTTCCTACAAATTAGACATAAAATCATGGCAAGTAAGGGGTGATATAGCAAAAAGGCAAGTTGATAACAGGAAGAAAAGAGTTCAAGAGGCTGTAAGAAGAGAAACGGGCTTACTTCTCGATGTTGTGAAACAAGGCAGTGGATCCACCAACAATGGCAACTCGGCAAGGAGATTTTTTGAAAACTACACTAAATCTGCTGAACTGACCGGAATAGATGCTATGCTTTTAAGAAAAATCTGTGTGATCTTGCAGTGTATTTCATCAGGAGAGAAGATCAACGTAACTAAATTCCGAGAGTTCTGCTTTGATACTGCTAAGCTTTACGTGGAGTTATACCCATGGTATTATATGCCTTCTTCACTTCATAAAATTTTAATGCATGGGCCAGACATAGTTCAGAACATGTCAATTGTGCCCATTGGTTTTCTATCCGAAGAGGCATCTGAGGCTAGAAATAAAGATTTTAGAAAATATAGAGAGGGGCATTCTCGAAAGCATAGCAGTATCTCATGCAATGAAGATATTATGCACAATCTTTTACTGTCTTCTGATCCACTTGTTACAAGTATCCGTCCAAAAGGAAATAAGTTTGTAAAAAAATCTTCTTTTAAGGAATTTTATGAGCTTACGGATTCTGAGAAAAGTGATATCGAATTTGTTAACATAAATGATTTAGCGGACATCGATTCTGAATTTGAATTAATTGATGATGATGATGATGACGAAGATAATTAAATGATGTTATTGTTTTAAAATGTGTAACTTAGTAAATTAGAGCTTACATCTTAATTATTTATTGTACTTTTAATGAAACTAGGTAATTTATTATCAACTTACTTAAAAGTCATACTCTCATCAGTTCTTGTGAATATTTTTGTTAATATATATTTCTGTATATATATAATATATTTATAGACCTCTTAATAAGTCTGTCTGCGGTTTAAAGTAAATACAAATGGGGAAAAAACGTTTTTTTTTTTAAATTTTCATTTCCTTTTATCCCAGAAAGTGCACATTTGGCGCACTATGTGTCTTAGTATTAAATATAGCTCTTAGTAATAGCATTACGATATTAGAGACCGCTACTTGAAACAAGCCCGGAATCAGGAGGGAGAGAGCTCGATACACTCATTTTCATAGTAAAATTTCACATTTTCTCAAATTACTCCCGAAATATGGGAGTTATGAAGAAATTCATCACCACAATTTATGAAGGCATTAAGTAATCGAATAAGATGGCATCATTAGTTTGTCATAATTTTACTCTTATTTTTCGGACATGTCTACGTCCAACCGCTCCCATACATTCGTTCCACTGTGCGATGGCCCATCTTCCGGCGGCGGCGCGCTGATTTTTTTAAGTCAGCGGCGGCGGCGTCGGCGGCGTGACCTTAATTTAACTACCATAATTTAAATAAAAAAATAATATACGTATAATCAATATTTTCGTTTTCGAAAAGGCTTCAGCACCGTAGACCACATCCATACTGTTCGGCAAATTGTACAGAAGACCGAGGAGTATAATTAACCGCTGTGTATGACATTTGTGGACTAGGAGAAAGCCTTCGACTCCATCGAAATTTGGGAAGTTTTGGCCTCTCTGTAACGATGTCGAATTGACTGGAGATACATCGAGGTGATGAGGTGCTTGTATGACGCTGCAACGATGACTGTCCAGATCTAGGATATGAAAACTAGCCCAATCTAACTGCTCAAGGGGGTGAAAAAGGGGGATGTGATATCCCCGAAACTGTTCACCAATGCGCTGTAGGACGTATTTAAGAAGATGGACTGGACTGGACAGGGAATCAATGTAAACAGCGAGTAGGTACATCTCACACCTTCGTTTTGCCGACGACATCGTCATAATGGCAGAGACGCTGGGACAGTTAGAACAGATGCTGCATAGCCTAAATGGAGCCTCACGGCGGGTATGCCTCGGCATGAACTTGGACAAGACGAAAGTCATGTACAATTCGCATGTCTTGCCGAGTCTAATTGGCATCGAAGGGTCGCTTCTCGAGGTTGTGAAGGAGTATGTCTACCTTGGGCAAGTCATATAGCTTGGTAGACACAACTTCGAGAAAGAAGCCGACAGCAGGATCCAGTTGGGTTGGGCAGCGTTTGGAAAACTTCGTCAAGTCTTTTCGTGGCCGATACCGAAATGTTTGAAGACCAAGGTCTTCAACCAGTGCGTCCTAACCGTCACGACATACGCTGCCGAAACGTTGTCTACGTACTGACGGTTGGGCTGGTCCACAAATTTAAGGTCGCTCAGCGAGCTATGCTATGCTCGGAGTTTCTTTGATGGATAAGATCAGAAACGAAGTTATTCGGAAAAGAACTGGAGTTACCGACATAGCTTGCAGGGTAAGCAGACTGAAGTGGCAGTGGGCTGGCCATGTTTGTCGAAGGACCGATGGCCGATGGAGCAGACGAGTCCTGGAGTGGAGACCGCGTATCGGCAAGCGTAGTGTGGGTTGCCTCCCAGCTAGATGGACCGACGACCTCAAAAATATAGGTGGGACAGACTGGATGCGGAAGGCGGAGGATAGGGCGTTGTGGCGCAGCATGGGAGAGGCTTATGTCCAGCAGTGGACTGCGATAGGCTGATTTGAATCAAGATTTATTATAATTTTGACGTGACAAATTGAACTGAGAAGAAAATAAACTCTTTCGCTTGGGGTACTTGTCCGATGTGCGTACGGTTCGGTCAGCGCGTTTGGTAAAACTGAATGCCGCCGCTCGGGCTCGGCGCGCCGGTGCCTAGGATCAGCGGCGGCGGCGCGGCGGGAAACGTGGCGGCGGCGGCGGCGGCGGCGCGCCGGCGCGGCGCTCATATCGTAAGAAGCGACTAAGGGACATACTAGAGAATGGGCAGCAGCGTTCTCTATGCATTTTACCACCATACTGCGATCGCCAACCCGCCTGCCAAGCGTGGTATTTAAGGCAAATCTCCCTAAATTGGGGCCTATGTCTAGCAGTGGACTTCTTTTGGCTGAAATGATGATGACATACTGTATAGATTAATTCCCGTCTTCTTTAGAATCTATAGAAAGCCACCTACTAGATTAGCCCCCTTTGCTTGATTTACGTTCATACATCTGTAGCGTCACGAATTATGCATTTGTTAACGCGCCTTACATTACGTGGCGTCGCCTATACTACGTTTAATTTAAATAATGTTATGTGTTGTTGATGATGTTGATTCTAGACTAAAGTACAACTGACAAGCATCTCAGACAATACAGAAACACAATATCACAATTTAAACTCACATTAAAACTAATATGCAGTTGTCACAAGCCATTATTCGACATTAGCTGTTAACTAGATTATTTATAGTTTATGCAGCCCATAATTTTAATGGTATCGTGTTAAACAAAATATATCCCGGCGATAATAGTGCAGTTAAAATGAACTTCTCATTTTATTTATGTGCCCCTCGTTCCAATTTGGGTGAACGAGGAATATCTAGTTTATATGATGTTAGTTGAATTGGTGTCAGCAGGACTTTCGTTCGAAATAGGCTGTTTTAGGAGTCATAAAATAGCTGATGAATGTGGCACGTTTTTGTCGACATTTTTTTATTGTAAAATGGTAAGGCAGATTTGTACAGACGCCAGCACTTCAAGGTACCCGAAACTGTCAAATTCTCCCAATCAATCTTGAACATAATGTGTTAGCGATAAAGTTAAAAATCTATTAAAGAAATTTGACAGATTGTGGTCGCTCGATTTGCTGGCGTCTGCACTTCCACACTTCCAGAGTTCCAGAGTTGTACACCCTCATCGCACAAGTTATGTTTTATCGTCTTCATCATCATCATTATTTCAACTGTAAGATATCCACAGGTTGGACTTAGGCGGGAGGCCAATTTGTGAGAGTTTGCCATAATCGCCACGCTTGGCAGGCGGGTTGGCGATCCAACCCAGTATGATAGTAAAATGCATAGAGAACGCTGCTGCCCATTCTCTAGTAAGTCCCTTAGACGCCTTTTACGACACCCACGAGAAGAAATCGCGGTCTAGATAGTCGCTAGTCCAGTTCTTAGGAAATTAATATCTTTAATTTTCGACGCCTAAATGACAGCCCAATTCGATCGATCAGGTTAAGCTACGCTAGCCGCGGTTTGCCCGTAGATGGATGATCATTTTTACATAACGAGAGGCACGGAGTATGGTGCTTCGGAAATCAGGTTAAGTCGGTTGTTCCTGCCAGGGTCGCGGATTGCCGTGGCCCTGGCACCACGCGGGCCCAGTGCAGGTTGGTAAATTTCACAAATGTCTTCGAATTCGGTTCTAGGATATGCCGATTTTTCTCCCGATGGTTTCCTTAGCCGTTTGAAGAGCAGTGGTGATGAAATAATTTACAAATGCTGAACTTTCTGTATTCGATCCTTCATCCTACATCTCGTAGTCGCTTCACTTATATGTCTAAAAGATATCCAACAAAAATATCCGTTCTTGTGCCAAAATTGTCTATCAATTCTATTTTATGTTGCGTTGTAGTAAAAAACAATAAACAACACTAGAACATGAATAGAATTGTTTTTTCCCCAGCGTCGCGATTAAGGCACACTGTGCATTATATTTTATCGTTACCGATTCGCGCAGGGTTTTATTGCTCGGCGTCTTGCTAGCTAATATTGCGATGTTTATTGTCCATTGTTGTTTTCGATCGTAGGAAGGTACAGGGAAAGAATTTCAAAGCAGCTTTGTATGGTGTTTGACGATTTTGCATCGAGACTTCGAGAGGTGTAAAATAATAATAAAGATAGATATGTGGAGAAAGATTCATGAAAAGCTGTAAAATAAGATACACAGTCGGTTCAAAAAGAAACCGGACTAACGCTGTATAATAAATGCAAATGGAGTTTCCGCAGATCTCTTAATTTAGTTTTCAACGTACATCCCTCCTCTATCTACACATATTTTACAACGCTCGTACAGATGACGGAACGCTTTCGGAAATTCATCCGCAGAAATACTGTTTAAAGTCTTTGTCATAGCAGTTTGAATGGACGAAACATCTTCAAAATGCACTCGTTTCAACTGAAGTTTTACTTTAGGGAAAAGAAAAAAGTCAGTTGGAGCCAAATCAGGTGAACATGGCGGATGATCAATTACTTTAATTGATTTACTTGCCAAAAAACTCCGAACAACAATAGAAGTGTGACTCGGCGCGTTATCGTGAAGTAGAAACCAATCATTTGCTTCAAACATTTCCTTCCATACCCGCCGTATTGGTGCCAATAAGCGTGTTAGTACGTCTATGTAAAATTCTTCAGTCACCGTTTGCCCAGGCGTTAAAAATTCCCGGTGAATAATGCCTTGAGAGCAAGGGCGGATCCAGCTTTGGTGTCAGGGGGGGGTCACATAGTCGTGGTCAAGTCACAAGAAGTTATAATTTAATTTTTGTAATCATACATAAAAATAAAAAGTAGGTATTTTATTAATGTATGTATAGTCTGGCAAAAACGGGTAGAAACGGCAATTAAAAGTTTGGGAATTTGCACTGTTCTTTTCGATGCGTTCGTTCCCGAATAATGCGTTTGCTGCTATCATACAAAATATTAATTTATAATCATCATTCATCATTTCAGCCGAAAGACGTCCACTGCTGGACATAGGCCTCCCCCAAGCTCCGCCACTTCGGCCGGTTTTGTGCTTCCCGCATCCAGCGGATTCCTGCGGCCTTCACAAGGTCATCGGTCCACCTTGTTGGAGGCCTTCCAACTCTACGTCTTCCGGTACGCGGTCGCCACTCCAGAACCTTTCGGCCCCATCGGCCATCTGTTCTGCGAGCAATGTACCCTGCCCACTGCCACTTCAGTTTAGCAATTCTTCGGGCTATGTCGGTTACCTTGATCCTCCTACGGATCTCTTCATTTCTGTTTCGATCGCGTAGGGAAACTCCAAGCATAGCTCTCTCCATCGCCTTTGGGTGACTTTCAGCCTTCTAATAAGGCCCATTGTGAGCGACCACGTTTCGGATCCATAAGTCATCACTGGCAACACACACTGGTCAAAGACTTTCGTCTTGATACACTGCGGAATGTGGGACGAGAAGATATTGCGTAGCTTCCCGAACGCTGCCCAGCCGAGTCGGATTCGACGATTGACCTCTTTCTCGAAGTTGGACCTACCTAACTGGACAGTCTGTCCTAGGTACACATATTCGTTCACAACTTCGAGTGTAGCGCCTCCGATCTGCACTGGAGCGGGTATCACATGAGCATTGGACATGACCTTTGTCTTGTCCGTGTTCATCTTGAGACCCACTCTTTCGGAAGCTCTACTGAGGTCATCGAGCATTGTACTGAGGCCCTCCATAGTCTCAGCCATGACAACTATACCATCGGCAAACCGAAGGTGAGTGATGTACTCGCCATTTATGTTGATGCCAGCCCCTTTCCAGTCCAGAATCTTGAAGACATCCTCCAGTGCAACGGTGAACAGTTTCGGAGAAATGACGTCTCCCTGTCTCACCCCTCGCTGCAGAAGGATAGGATTGGAGGTCTTGTCCTGAAGTCAGACTGACATAGTGGCGTTTTCGTACAGACACTTCAGCACCGCGATGTACCGATAGTCGATCTGGCACCGTTGAAGAGACTGCAGTACAGCCCAGGTTTCGACCAAATCGAAGGCTTTTTCGTAGTCCACAAACGCTAAGCAGAGAGGCAGTTTATACTCTTCGGTTTTCTGTATAACCTGCCGCAGCGTATGTATGTGGTCTACGGTGCTAAAGCCTTTACGGAATCCGGCTTGTTCGGGAGGCTGGAAGTCGTCAAACTTGCGTGCTAGACGGTTCGTGATGACTCTTGAAAACAGCTTGTAGACATAGCTCAGAAGTGAGATGGGCCTATAATTCTTAAGTAGGGCATTATCACCTTTCTTAAAGAAAAGTACCACCACACCTCTGTTCCATGCCTGTGGCGTTTTACCCTCGAGTATGACGGAATCAAACAGCTTCTGAAGGGCTTTGAGAACGGGTTTCCCGCCGGCCTTCAGGAGTTCAGCCGCAATTCCATCATCAACCGGCGCCTTGTTGTTTTTGAGCTGCTTCAGAGCCATCCAAATCTCGTACAAGCTGACGTCCGGGATGTCTTCGGTATACTGTCGGGTCAACCTAGCTCTTTGGTCATTTGCCAGATTTTTAACGGGGTCACTTGTTGACGTGTATAACTGTCCATAGAACCTCTCAATCTCCTTAAACAGCTAAGGTTTGGCGGATACGACCCTGCTATCGTCGGTCTTCAGTTTCGTAAGCTGCCTCTGCCCAATAAACAGATCCTTAGTAAAGCCCTTGGAGCCTTTATTCCGCTCTTTCGCGTCCTTGATCCGCTCTGTGTTATAGCGGCGAAGGTCGCTTTTCAAGGACTTAGAGATCCGTCTATTGAGCTGCCGGTACTCAAGCGCAGCTTCTGAAGATTACAGGATCATTCCGCGCCTCTGTTCCATAAGCTGTAATGTTGGATCTGAGAATTTCTTTTTCCTATTAGTACGGCGGGTCTTGAAGAACTTAGCCCCGACCGTATGGACAGTTTCCACGAACCCATCGTTAAAATCGTCCACGGAGCTCCCTAGGCACTCAAAACGTTTTTGAGTTGGAGCTGAAAGCTCTCGGGGTTTTGAAGTTGGATCGGTGCTGGACGGAGCGTTGACTTCATCAGCCGAGATCTTTTCAGCTTGATATTGATATTCAATGTGCCTCTTACCATGCGGTGATCACACCCGGTTTTCACCGCGTTGATCACTGAGACATCATTGAATATTTGCTTCTTCGTCGTCATAATGAAGTCAATATCGTTTTTTGTTACACAATCAGGGCTCTGCCAGGTCCACTTCCTGTGCTCACGTTTTTTGAAGATTCATCATAAAGAGGCCTTCTTTCTCCATAAAACTAGCCAGTAGGTGACCCCGGTGGTTGCGACGTCCAACTCCAAATTGCCCCACTCTCAACTCATCATCGTGCATCGCCTCGCTTGCCCAGTTTCGCGTTAAAGTCCCCCATGACAACGGTGAAGTGAGTTTTGGAACCATGCATGGCTCTGGAAATATCCTCATACATGGTCTCCACCTCATCGTCGGGGTGTGACGAGGTCGGGGCGTAAACCTGTATGACCTTCAGCGAATACCTTGCGGATATTCTGAGTATAAGGAACGCCACCCTGGTCGACACACTCTCGATCTTCACCACGCTACTCACCTTTGACTTATGGACGATAAACCCGACACCACCTTGGGACCGCTGGTCGCCCTCCCGGAAATAGAGCAGGTTTCCGGATTTGAGGATTATCGAGTCCTCCCCCTCTCTTTGGACTTCAGATAACCCTACTATATCCCATCGTAACCTGCTCAATTCTTCCAACAACCAGTTCGGCGATCTTCTCGTCGGTCCGAAGTATACGTGTGTTATATGTTGCCAGGTCCAGTTGTCGGTGGTTGTGGTAGCTGGATTTCTTCCGGGGATTCTTAACACCCCTTGCCTCACCGTGGCCTTGACCGCTACGTAGCCAAGATTCGGTGGGCCGCCGAGCACTAGGGACCATTTATTTTTGGTGCTTGTCATTTTTGGGGGGGTTTGCCATAATTGCCACGCTTGGCAGGCGGGTTGGCGATCGCAGTATGATAGTCTGCAATGCATAGAGAACGCTGCTGCCCATTCTCTAGTATATCCCTTAGTTGCCTCTTACGACACCCACGGGAAGAAACGGGGTGGTGCTATTCTGTTAATCCGACGCCACACGGTACCGGTAATTTATAATAATTTGATTAAATATTGAAGGTATTTAAATAAAATCTATATTGTGACAAAAAATATATCCTTACTGAAAACCATTACCTATGTTTAACAATTTTAAATAGTGGTCCACGGTGGACCCACCCCAGGGGGGGGTCATGACCCCCATGACCCACCCCCTGGATCCGCCCTTGCTTGAGAGTCGAAAAACGTAATCAACATGCTTTTCACAGGTGACTGCGTAGACCGAGCTTTTAGCAGCTTCGTTTCGCCCTTTCCCACCCATTCCATGGTCTGACGTTTAGTGGTAGGGTCGTACTGAAAGCACCATGTCTCATCACCCGTAACAATCTTATTCAGAAAGCCAGGATTATCATCAGCGAAAGAGAGAAAATCCCGTGACGCGTTGACGCGTTGTTGTTTCTGCTCCTCGGTAAGGAAGCGAGGTACAAATTTTGCACACACTTTTCTCTTGCCTAATTTGACATGTCCGATTATGTACACACTTCCTAACCCAACTGATAGGCGATCATTTTGCATGTCAGTCTACGATCTTGTGCTAGAAGTTGACGAACATTGTCAATGTTTGCATCGGTCGTGCTTTGGTCGGTCTTCCAGACTTTGCGTCATCCTCAAGCGACTTACGGCCGTTCTTGAATCTTGAAAACCATTCATAGATTTGCGTACGAGTCACAGCTTCCTGTCCATATGCATCTCTTATCAGTTTTAATGTTTCCGTGGCTGTTTTACCGGTGAGAAAGCAGAATTTAATTGCTGCACGTTGCTCCATCGTGACGTAGTCAAACGACGTCGTACACTTCGCGAGCGTACTGCCAGCAAACTAATACATATTTATAAGTGCGGTAAATGGTGACTGATAGAAGAAAGATTACACTTAAGAGTACTGGTGGTTTCCGATAGATGGCACTATTTATTTATTTTCTATAACATTAATCCGGTTGCTTTTTAAACCGACTGTGTATATTGTCGACTTTAATTATCAATCCATTTGATATGCGTAACATCACGCTTTTTCTCGCAAAAGTATTAAGCAGAGGCACACCCATGATCCCATATAATAGGGGGCGAGCATATTGCCATTAACCGGGCACAAATCTAGACCCCGGGCTGCTACTGAGAAACCCAGATGGAAAATCAAAATAACACTTTTCCCGACCTGGGAATCAAATCCAAGACCTCCTGCTCAATAGTAGCGCTTGCGACTACTAAACCAACGTGGCAGACCAAAGCTCTAGGCAGAGTAATAAGTACAATACTATTCGTTCTAGAGTTATTAATATTGCTGTAAGTTATAACTGCTCTTTATCCCAAAAAAAATATCATCATCATCATCATTTCAGCTGAAAGACGTCCACTGCTGGACATAGGCCTCCCCCAAAAACCGCCACCTCGACCTGTTCTGTGCCTCTCGCATCCAACGCATTCCTGCGGCCTTCACCAGGTCATCGGTCCATCTCGTGGGAGGCCTTCCAACGCTACGTCTTCCAGTACGCGGTCGCCACTCCAGAACCTTTCGGCCCCATCGGCCATCCGTTCTGCGAGCAATGTGCCCTGCCCACTGCCACTTAAGTTTGGCAATTCTTCGGGCTATGTCGGTAACCTTGGTTCTCCTACGGATCTCTTCATTTCTGATTCGATCGCGTAGGGAAACTCCAAGCATAGCCCTCTCCATTGCTCTTTGGGTGACTTTGAGCCTTCTTATGAGGCCCATTGTGAGCGACCACGTCTCAGTTCCATATGTCATCACTGGCAACACACACTGGTCAAAGACTTTTGTATTGAGACACTGCGGTAAGTGAGACGAGAAGATATTGCGTAGCTTCCCGAACGCTGCCAAGCCGAGTCGGATTCGACGATTGACCTCTTTTTCGAAGTTGGACCTACCTAACTGGACAGTCTGTCCTAGGTACACATATTCGTCCACAACTTCGAGTGTAGCGCCTCCGATCTTCATTGGAGTGGGTATCACACGAGCATTGGACATGACCTTTGTCTTGTCCATGTCCATGTTCAAAAAAAATATTTAAAAAAAACTTCCTATCTCCAAAAAGTTTTTCAAACGCGTTCCTGATGCAGGACAATTTTTTTTTAAATATATCTTAGGACAACCAACACACCGTTATCTGATCCCAAACTAGGCAGAGCCTGTACTATGGTAACCAGACAACTGATAAATATACTTATATATTTCTAAATACATACATATTATAGATAAATTACACCCAGACACAGAACAAATGATCAGACAAACTTGAATGTTAGTCTTACAAAAGTAAGTAAATATTTTGTGTACAACTTAAAGTTTAACGAAAATCTGCAACCTGCTCTTCTCATAATTTTCATTTTATTTGGGTATTGAAGACGTAATATATGTGCTTTTTATCTTGTACTGGTCGATTTTGGTACAATTTAGTATTCCGATAATTTGGCTTTCATTGCCTTTGAGTGGGTTGAAATGTATCATTTGTGTAATTTCTCTTTATTGAATGCACCGTCACCAAAACATAAGTAAGTAGGGTCAGATGTATGCGAATGAAATTTAATTTGATAAATGAACTGTTTGTTTTCGATTATTAAATCAAATTTACTTTGAACATTTCCACTTGTTTCTTAGTAAACTTTAACAATATCTGAAGACCCTGGTTACTTAAATCTTTTGCTAACCGTACATACTGTTTTAAGTATCCAACCTACCTAAGATTTACTAAGGAAACACATGCAGGAAGGCGTTACAAATTGATAACTTAATCATTGCTAAACTATATAAAAATAACTTTAGCATAAAAAACATAATAGCCCAAACTACCAGTCTGCAATACATAATTGCTACAACCTGAATTTTGTTACCTAAAAATAACCGCGAGAAAAAAAAAAACTAGTCGTTTGTTCCCACGTGCTTATACTTCATCAGACAAGCTTCTAATACTTTTGACATTGCCACGAACCACACAAACATACTAACACATTGTTTTCAACAACTGTATTTTATTACTCCTTCCTCTTCATGAACACGTAATACAAATCGACAAGGGTATTAAAATTGTAAGAAACAATCACAGTATTTTATACATCCGTCCCTTTCACTCGTATGCAATAAAAAAGAGATTGCAATACTTTATAGCCCGGTGATCGCGAGACAAGATCGGTGCAGCCAAAAAACATTTATTACACGCCATCAATTTTTATAAACCCGTGTAACTTGACACCGGACAACAAATGAATGTGTTCAAGACAACCAAAATGCGTGTCCGACCGCACAGTGGGCCGAATAGTGATGTTACATGGTCATAACATTTTTTTTTCTCCGCTAACCACAGATTTATTCATTCGTTACAGTTTTTTTATGTTTAACATTAAACGTAAAACGATCGTTAAATAAATTACGAGGTATTAATTGTGAATCTTTAATTTTTGTACTAAAAGCGTAAAAATAGTCGCGGCAGCCGGTCGTGAACGACGTTTTTTGCCATTTTACCCCTTGGCTGTTAACGCGAACAATTTAATGAGAAACTGTAATAAACTGATATTATAATAGTTCTCTTTAATATCTAATAATGGCGGCGGGCAAATAAAATAGGTCGTTAGAGGGTTAAAACTTAAATTTGCTGCTACGTTACTGGAACATAATAGTTTGAGTAATTTTAGAACAAAAGCCAGCGAACAATATGATTTGAATAGACTTTACCTACATTTCAAAACTAAGCATACAAATATACTGTAAGTCCCCCATTCCCATGTTAACACGAACCCTACAACATCTGCAGCATTTACTAACATGTCACAATCGTAAACATTCCGATTAACCGTCACAATAAGTTAAAGCCCACTAAACCTTAGCGTTCTCTATTCAAAATATCCCACAAATGCTTTTACATCCTTACAATTCGATGGCAACTAAGGCCGCAACTTGGTCAGTCATAAAACTTGAGCATAAAACCGTAATGGTGCAATTACAGGGTTAATTAGCGAAGCTAAGGCGTTTGTCAGTCACAGTTTTACGGTTTACGTGACTGAATTCGATGGACGCCATGTCAGAACAAGTTGGTCACGTGGTGTATTTATTTTTGGGGCGAGGGCACGGAATTAATTACGAAGGGATTAGGTAGATATTTTTCCGGAAAAATCCGATAGAAAATGGAGATAAACAGCTGTTGAAGGCAATAGAGTTTGGTATTTTGTTTTGGGTGTCTTGTCTTAATTAAACGTGTTTATTAGGACATGTAATGTCAACAATTTTTTCTGAATAACTTAATTCTTAGCCGTCAAAATTTGGATTAAAAACAACTGACATGTTATGTCAACTTATTTATCTAATAACTTAATCTTAACTTAGCCATCAGAAATTCGGAATAAAACAATTAACTTAAGTATTCAAGGACTAGGCCGGTTGGTGTAACTTCAGTAACTTTCGAAATCATTTCTTAATTTAGTCGAACTTAGATTGCCTTGAACACTAATTACCATATAAAGTAGACAGAATGGCTTTAATTGACAAAGTTAACAACAAAACATTTAAAGTAATCATTAAGCACTGTCAAACTTAACTTAATGCTAACTTAGCACACGCGCAAATTTAAAGTTCAATCATATTTAATTACACAACTAACTTCGTACATTATTTCTCGAAATTCAAGAAAATATAGTGTTTCTGCTACCACGTTTAATAATTTCTTAAAAACTGGAGTTCCTAAGACTTTTAATTAAGTTAAATAGGTTGAGGGAGGATGTGAGGAGTCATTTCTTGTCGTTATGAGAGGAACGCGGAATCATGTGAAGGACTAGGAAACGCCCTTTTTCTTGTCTCACTCGTTAAAATGGAGTTTTAAACGTGTTACCTCGAGTAATGTAAGTTAAAGTAACTTGAGGAAATATTTTTGTCGCGAATTTAAGTGAGACGTGATTTGTTACACTGTGCAGAGCGTGATTTAAATTGTAAGTATTTATTATATGAGTTTCTTTATTTTTAATCTATACTAATATTATAAAGCTGAAGAGTTTGTTTGTTAGTTTGGTTGAACGCGGTAATCTCAGGAACTACTGGTCCGAATTGAAAAAATCTTTTTGTGTTGGGATTGATATTTAATGAGGAAGGCTATAGGCTATATAACATTACGCTACAATCAAAAAGAGCGGAGCTGCAACGAAAAATGGGCGAAAACTGGCAGGCAATTCGATGCGACGGGAAGGGTCACGGGAGCATTCACATCTAATCAAATCTAAGTGGTTTTTTTTAATAACATCTCACAGTTTTTCCTATGATGTTGTCGGCTACTTAACCGGACTTGGCTGTGGCTACCTTAATAAATTAAGGCAGCCAGCCAGGCCTTATAAACTTAAAACTAGAGCGACTGCTCGCTAAGGGCAACCCCTGTGGGGTACGGACCTCGGCTTGGGGCATCACTGGTAGAGCAAGAGACGGGCTGGATCGGAATGATACAAAGAAAAAAATATAGTCTTGAAAAATTATCTGTTTTTGTGAAAACATCCTTCTTTGTAAGTCGGTTAAAAAACAATAATTCTAGCTCTAAAACAAACTCGAGATCGCACAGGGCGCGCATCGTTTCGCGTCGGCGATAAATCTCAGCACAATTTGCTGCAATGAATTCGCTTCGCTTTAGCAACGCTGTGGGAAACTAGGCTTATGACGATTTTACCGCAAGAAAGTTTATTTCGTCCTACATATTGTTCTGTGATAATTTTGAATTAAGAACAGTTCGGTCACACTTATTTTAACTACGATTTTGCTTAAAAATCGAAGTGATCTTTGTACTCGTTGCAATAAGGTTGCGTTTGGGTTGCTGCCATCGTGGTTGCTGCTTACAATCAATATTTCACGCGAATGAAGTCGCGGGCAGAAGCTAGTTTAAAATATAATATGGATTCGCAATAGTTTTTTATTGAATTACACGGATGTGAACATAAAGAATAAAGCTCTAGGTTATCATTAAGATATAATCTCATTGTAATTTAACTTTTAATTAACTTCTTAAATCGCTTTGTTAGATAAATTCGCTTAAAAAATGGAATTAGTACTTGGTACAAAATGTTTTCTTGTTTGACAAACATTGTACAATAAATTATTGTAGTAATTTGTCAGATTGTTTTGCATATTCAATTCATCGTCATTTCAGCCGAAACATGTCCACTGCTGGACATAGGCCTCCCCCAATTTGGGTGGGTTTGACATAATCGCCACGCTTGGCAGGCGGGTTGGCGATCGCAGTATGGTGGTAAAATGCATAGAGAACGCTGCTGCCCATTCTTTAGTAGGTACCTAAGTTCCTGCCAGGGTCGCGAGATTTGTTCTAAAGAGTTACCGTGGCCATATAGACAACTGAAGGAACACCAGTAGGTTTTAGTCACTAAAAGTCGCTCAGAGCAGGACAATTATTTCCCACCCACACAAAAATAGTACCTTGGTCGCCTTTTACGACACCCACGGGAAGAAATGCGATGGTGCTATTGTTTACGTCCAATGCCACACAGAACAGCAAGATATTACAAACATATTAATATCAAGACACCAAACATTTGACCCAGCTTCAGCACCAAGGTCCAAAATTGGAGCATCTTGAGATAACACCCTACTATTGTATGCGTCGCATCGACGTAGGCCTTCAGCCATCGTATTAATTACTCCTATCTCTGAGCCATGTAGAGCCAATTGGAGCCAATTAGACGTAGAACTACCACCAGTTAAGGAGTACAGGAGTTGGCAGGTCCACAGACGAGTAAAGCAGCTTCTCGATTTCGCCGGGTTATGGTCGTGAGGACTTAATTTCGGGGTGTTGAGATTAAATTGATCGAGTGGGGAGTTAAGGTTCATATTTGGAGCGATTGCAGCGTTTGATAGTGATGGTGCGTCAGTCTTTGTTGGTTTGAATTGCTGAGTATTTTATTGCGATGAGATTGGTTGTGTCTTTGCAGCAGTTTATTTTAGCAGTCACATGAGTTATGTATGACTTATGACTAATTAGAAGTGCCGGGCGGTTACACCCGGGTTCGATCCCGTGAAAATATTGGGTTAAAAAGTAACCTATGAGTTAATCCAGGTTATAATATACCTGTGTGCCAAATTTCATACAAATCCCTCCAGTAATTTTTGTGTAATTTGAGTTATAAGCAAACAAAAATTTCATATAAATCCGTTCAGCCATCTTTGGGTGATTGAGTAATAAACAAACTTTCAGATTTATAATTGACTAGCTTTTGCTAACGGCTTCGCCCGTGTATTTTACATATATGTAAATGTTCCTCTTGAATCACTCTGTCTATACATGAAAACCGCATTAAAATCCGTTTTGTAGTTTAAAAGATGTAGGGGGAAGTCCCCTAGTGGCGGACATATAAGCTTTTCCGGAAATAAAATTAAAACTACTTCGAGAAATAAGTATTTGTTTATGAATTAATTAAATGAACAAAATATGAAATCAAATTAAATTAACAAAAATACGACATCTGCGTAAACATAAGCTAGGAACGTTAATAAAGTTTTGGTGAAAAAAATTGAGTCTTTAACATTGGCACCTAGTACCGGACGGGTAAATCTTCAAACCTCAAGCACCGGACTTTCTTAAAACATTGGGCACCGATCACATATATCGGTATCTCCACATTCCGGAATGTCTGCACATGCTTCATGGGTCCATTCTCGGCACCTGGAGCATTGTATCCAGGCCTCGTCGTGGTCCTCCAAACACACTACACAAGTAGTTTTTTCATATTAAATATTACAGTTAGTGGCTCCTTTGTCTTATCGTTATAACTACTTTTTCTTTTGCCCTTCACATCTTTGGTTTGCTTTCCCTTTTTTTCTATTGTCGTTTTAAACTTATTCCCCATTCCTTTTCTTTGTTCCTTCTTACTCTTTTCGTTCTCTTCTTGAACAAGATTTTGTACGGTGATGACGTTAAAATTTCACTTTTTCTCTTCCGAGCTGCTGATCTTTTTTTTGTGGCATTGGGCAATGGCAGTTTATATACAGTCTGGACAACATCAAGATCAAATGCTCACTATACTAACGGTACGTTGGTTAATGCTATAGGAGGGTCTGTCTATCCTTCTGAGACTAAATTATCACAGGACGATGAGCTAGCCAAGGCCAAATCAGTGGAAGTCACGGAAACTTCCTTGCTGCAACTTGATATTCGGGTGAGGAGGTTTTTATAAATCTACCAACCTTCGGTTGCAACGTGACTTCTTCTCCACCATTTAATGCCGTTATTTTATCATGTAGAGTGCTTTTTGGGGCATTGTAACGCGACGAAGCTTCTCTGAGACTCATTTCTTTGGACAAAATCTTGTCCATCGCAGTTTTTAAACTTCATTCACCTCATTTTCCTTTCTTTTTTCTCTCTTCCATGTTGAAATTTCTTCCTCCTTCTATCCTGTAAAACTACAAACAATCATTATTATGATATAATTATAAATGCTCAATAAAAAGCCAACTTATAAACTGTCCGGTGGTAAGGGACAACATTGTGTCCGGAGATAGGGGACAGTGAATGTCAAAAATTACGTATTTCATACTAAAACTGTTTAGGTAATTAATGAAAACTTTTACAATTTACGAATTATAATGGAACAATGTCGTTATTAAAAATTAACAAAAAACAATTAAACACAAAACCATAGCAGTAATACTCACTTGAAATTTACGTGACGCAACGCTTTCCCGTCTAAAACAGCAATCCACCTCTCCTACCGCGGTTGTGTGCCTCATTGGCAAACCGCGTCGTGTGATCATGTATCCCTACGTTCTTCCGCGCCCGTTTCACCGATATTTGAATAGATCGCGTTGTCGTTTATCGAGATAGTACGAGTGTCCGGCGCTAGGTGCCGTCCGGCGCTACGGGACTTCCCCCTAGTCATACAAACACGAAATGCGACTTTGTTTTATAATAAGGTAGGTAAAGAGGTAGGATAGTAGGATAAATTCATAGTTATTTTGTTGTGTGATACCTAATTTCTGCAAAACTTTTCGACAGGGGACAAACTTGACCAATATAACTGCAAGAGCCATCAAACAATTAAATATAGAAAATTTATTAAAATCATGACCATAACTCATTTAAAATCAGCAAAACATTTGACCAAAACCTGGTCAAAAACCAATCATGTGGTCTGAACAAAAACACCGCAGTACCGACCACACTTTATTTACCCAACAATTGAATTCAAAGTCCAGTACGAGAAATCCCACGAGATTTATAACAGATAGCTACCAATACATAGATAGATACAGAAGGTTGACTGATACAACGAGTGGAAACAGGTGCACGCACACATAGACGCATTCAAGAACTTACGGCGCGGTCACAAACTCATCATTGTCTTTCCATTATCTCAATTTATTTTGGGTTAGCGCTACGTGTCTTTTTCTTTTATACTTCTCTATTACTTAGGCGCTCCACCCACTGCACCGCGCCCCGCCGCGTAGCGCGTGATGGCAGATTTTACCATTGTATGCAAGTATCTAAATTTATATAGAAATCACGCCTAGCACAACCCACTGACGACGCGGAAATGCGCGGGAAGGCGCCCTACGTTTATCCGTCGCTCCGCGCACCGTGGCGGGACGCATCTTCAGTGGGTGAACCGCCTTAGTCGTCATCTTCGTAGTTCAACCCCTTTCTGGCCATAATATCATCTTTCACACATTCTATCCATCCATCGCTTCTTTGGTCTTCCCCTACTCTCATAGCCATCCAAATTCATATCCAAATCTTTCCTCCACATCATATGCCCAAACCATGATCGATCGATCATACCAATTTTTAATCACCGGTGCTTTTCTCAACTATGTATATTGGGGTGGGGTTGACTTTCAATCTTACCTCATGCAGCTGAATGCCAGTATTTTACTTGGAGCGACTACCTATCTGACCCCCACAACCCAGTTACTAGATTCGATACCCCATGATAAACTGGTTGTCAGACTTTCGGGCTTCTTACAACTCGTAACGGCTGTCAAATATCTACGAATGAGAGCCGCGACGGACGGCAACGTGCTTTCCGAAGGCACTAAGAAGTCATCGAGGAATATGTACCCATCCAAGGATCAACCACGGCAAGCGTAGCTTAACCTTTCTTTTAGAAGCTTAGCAATACCTTTTCTTACTTTCTTGGCTAAAGACAAAAGACAGTTGCGCTCGCAAGTTCGCTTGCACTCCGTGCACGTCAACATTTCAGCCGAAAGACGTCCACTGTTGAACATAGGCGCCAAATTAGGTGGGATTTGCCATAATCGTGGCAGGCGGGTTGGCGACCGCAGTATGCTGGTAAAATGCATAGAGAACGCTGCTGCCCATTCTCTAGTAAGTCCGTTAGTCGCCTTTTACGACACCCACGGGGAGAAATGAGATGGTGCTATTCTTCACGTTCGGCACCACAATGTCTTGGCTAAGTAATAAATAACAAATGACAGTTGCGCTCGCAAGTTTGCTGGTACTCGATGTACACACGGCTACACATCAAGCTATACTTTTCCACTTTTAGCTGAGCTCGCGTTGTATGCATATGCAGTACAATGAGAAGTCATCTTATAGTGGAAATGTAAAACTTGATATATAGCCGTGTATACGTGATGCCTGTCAATATGTTCGTGTGTTTTCGCTCATTGTACGGAGCCAACCTTCTGTATCTATTCTTTCTTGTGCTGCTCTGCAGGTGAAGTTATGATGACAACCTGCTAACATGCTGGGACGGGGTCGTCCTGTGACACAAGTTTATAGTACTGGTAGAACAATGCCGCTATTTATTATTGTCCAGCCGCACAGTGCGATGAACGGTGGACAAAAAATGTGATTGAGATTTAGAGCAAGTTGGACTGGAATTAGATTGGCGGGGTCGGAATGAAATTGTTGGAAAAGTTTTATAAGATAGACTTGTGTTTTAAAGTGAAGTCTTCTGGTGTCAGATAAATGTCAAAGTGATTTTCCCGGTTGATGGCAATAGACTCGCTTCCTATTACATGGGTTTTAGAATTTACTGGCGAAATATGGGTGCACTAAAGGTACCTTGCACCTCCAACCCACCAAACATGGCGTCATGTTGTTATGTTATTTGATTTTTATAAGTGGTTTGGTAAAACTAATTATCCAACAAAATACTAAATTAGATTTCGGGCTCCTTTGCAATGTTTACTAACAGAAACTCACAGAAATTGATTGTTCTTGTCACAGTCAAAATATTCATAGCAAAACTTTAAATGATATTTCCAAAATTATGACTTTAAAACCACTTTAAATTATATTTCTTCCCTCCCTCTAAATACCGGGCTTCCAAATATCGCGATCCTAACATCGTTACAACTTAAATCACTTGCCCAACAATAGACCAATTACGAATTGATTGTAAACTTGCTATCACAAAATAACAGTTTAATTTATATTCAAAACTTCATCCGGAAACGTTTAGTGTTTTTGTTGAAGCAATTTTTCATTATAATTACTTGTAAAATATTTATGGGGCATTGTGAACAGTTTTTATGCCTCCCGAGGTAAGGCTGGGTTGAAGAAATAATTGTATAATTTATGTGTTGTAATTTTGTCCAGAGCAGTTGGAGATTTATTCCACTGTGCAGTGAACGTATGATTTGTAACAGTGTGTTTGAAGGCTATTTAACTTGAGCGTTTGACGGAATCGTGTTGTTGTTTTGGTTACGTGATTTAGTGTTTAATTGTTTGTTTCTTACTAATAGATTTTATTTCGAAATATTTGGCTGTGTAGTTAGAATGGTATTAAGTTGAATGGGAGTTTTAAGGATGCCGTAGATAGGCGCGATGCGACTCTGATAAATCAATTTTCAAGTAATTTTTAACCGACTTCATAAAAGGTTCTATGTACCACTCTATGTATATTTGTTTAGGTGTTTTCATCGTTTTCTCCATCAACTGTAGACTGATTTCAAAAATATTTTGTCTCATATAAATGTTATTGACTTAGTTTTGGTAGTTTTTGCGTTAGCTTTGATAATACTTATTGAATACACTTTGTTTATCGTGATAATATTCTAATTCTAATACTTCCTGTCACTGCTATTGACCTAACCAATAGTGGTACTTATACGAAGTGTATCACTACAATATATCGATTCGTAATCATCCGATTTAAAAGTTCTCTAACGAAGAAAGGATATTTTTAATTCATGCCTGAAGTATTTTTCTTTCAGGTCACTTCCGAAATATTGGCGAGTGCAAGTCTGTACTTTTCAGTATCCGCAAATTAACTGTGTCATTAATTAGTAGTTTCAATTATTTACACTCATTGTAGCACCGTGTGAACTGGTTCTGACTAGCTTTGAAGAACCGGTAAAATTAAGGTTCTTAAATGTACCGATTTAGGTTCCTGTTTCAGTTCACAGAACCACTAAACACCGGTGGTATTTTAGGACCTTTTCAATCCCTGGTTCCTAGATGAAATATTCCCTTAAAAATATTATTATATTTTGCCAGAAAGACTGGAAGAATTAAATGTAACTAAACTCAATAGTTTTTATTGTATTTATTACTTCCTTTGTTAATTCCCGCCATGGTCGGTTGGATCTGCATACTTTCGATTCCACGTTGGTCTAGTTTTTGTTACGTGATGGTAAATATTTAAATAATGCTTTTACCACGCTCTGTGGGCAGATTCGTTCGGCTTTGGGTTTGTACCGGTAGTCTTAACTGACCAGTGGTAGGTACCGTTAGGCTTTAGAAATTATGGTGTTGACCCTTTATTATCTTTTCATATTATGCGGTAGAAGTAGAGGATATTTAGATAATCTAATTTTGATGTTATATTTTAGACTAGCTTCTGCCCGCGACTTCGTCCGCGTTAAATTTCTTGTTCCCCTGACCCTACCCGTCGCGTCGAATCGCCTACCCGTGCGATTCTCCCCGTTTTTGCAACATTTTACATTACTGCTCCTCTTCTCGTGATTGTAGCGTGATGTTATATAAGTTATAGCCTTCCTCGATAAAAAGGCTACCCAACACAAAAAGATTTTTTCGATTCGGACCAGTAGTTCCTGAGATTAGCGCGTTCAATCAAACAAACAAACTCTTCAGCTTTATAATATTAAGTATAGATAGTATAGATTTTAGATTACACTATGTAGTAATCACAATCTGAATCGTTATGAACGATATTGCTAATCCATCGTCGCTTCATATGTACGAAAAATTTGCCTTTTCAACTGCGTAAATAACGCAATGTACAGTCACAATGAAAGCCATTGATACTGTGAACGTGTGTTACGTAATTACCCCGTAGGTTTTTGTTTTGTGTGAGATTTGTGAAAGCAGAAAAATACTGATTAAATTCTAGTGTAGAACAAAGTTATATTTTGCACACAATCTGTGAGAAAAACAGCCTTTGTCTTAATCAAGTTGCGGATACCGAGAGGGAAGCTATGTGACTGACTAGCCAAATCATAGGTTCTAACATTATGAGCGATAACGCTTACTAGACTTGTTTCTTTAAACTCATAAATAGGGTAGTGGTAATGATATCTTCCTTACAACTACGAGTAGGTATATTATATTATATATTTCAATATGATTTTGGCAATAGGTGTTTCAGATTCGCAACAGATAGTAAGGGGGCAAAAAATAAGGCTTCTGTAAAAAAAAAATACAGTTGCAGTTGGCAAAATAAGTTTGAGAACCTATGGGCTAGATGGTCAAACAGGTAGATATTATATTGTAGATTTGGTCATGTTGTAGCACAATTTCGATACTGAACCATGAAAAAATTACACGTGGCAAATAGAAAAAGAATAAATCGCGTGTCCCGTCATTTTAATCTTTGCTCTTTTTCCCAACAAGCACGATCGTGCACATACAGGTTGTAAGCTCATTTGTTTAATAAACGTCAAAGAATACATATTAGCAGTAATAAATAAAGGAATTTCCTGTACATTTGTAGTAAACCACGCGACTCGAACACGCAATTATTATTATTAATTGTGTTCTTATTTCGAATCTGTTAAATTATTATTTATTATCAAGATTGGAATAGAGCTTGAACTGAAAATGGCGCAATGTCAAACGGCCTGTAGAAGCTAAGCTATTTGCTGTGGATTTGTTCACGTTGTATTATAATTATATTTGTTATTCAATTTGAAACTATCATATATTATTAAATTATATAAATAATATATATATTTTTTTTTGCTTGAGTATTTAACATGGACTGCTGTCTTGTATGGGTCAAAATGTTGGGTCACAAAAGGTATGAATGAAAGGTAATTGCATGCAGCTGAGATGTGAATGTTAAGAGGGATGTGTGGTGTTACACGAATGGATAGAATAAGAAATAAGTACATAAGAGGAAGTCTGAAAGTGGCACCAATAACTGAAAAGTTGTGTGGGAATCGGTTCGGAGGAATGAGGCAAATGTCGTGAGAAAAGTATTGAGTATGAATGTCGATGGCTATAAAAGTAGTGTGAGACCAAAGAAACGATGGATGGACTGTGTGAATTATGACATGGATAGAACGGGGTGACTACTGAGATGACGACTAATAGGGAAGTGTGGAAGAAAAAGACATGTTCGGCCGACCCCAAATACATTGGGATAAGGGAAGGAGAATTATGAATGATAATGCTTTTACATGGACTGATCAAACGGTCTTAATTGCTTTTACAAGAACTCTAGAGATTATTACCATCTGAAAACCACTGCTCCGTGTGTTGCCGGACGTATAGAACAGCACCACCCCATTTCTTCCCGTGGGTGTCGTAAAAGGCGACTAAGGGACTTACTAGAGAATGGGTAGCAGCGTTCTCTCTGCGTTTCACCGCCATACTGCAATCGCCAACCCGTCTGTCAAGCGTGGCGATTATGCCAAATCCCCCTTTGAGGGAGGCCCAAGTCCAGCAGTGGAAGTCTTACGGCTGAAATGATGATGATGATAACCACGAACGATTTCATTAATTAAAACAATACGAAATATCAATTGTAAATTAAACCATTTACATAATTACAGTTATTGTTTTACTGTTGTAAGCAGCATGAAAGTGGCAGTTAATAATAAATTGGTATTCGCTCAGTAATTATATTTTAACCACAGCAACGGATAACATGTCTGGCATTTTTTTAAAGGTGTGTTCACACTTGTGAAAATGATGGTGTGATCTTGCTTAAAACTTGATGGTGATGAATTTCATTGGAAGGGAATATTTTCTCCCAATTAGGTATACGGGTGGCATATAGATATAGACGGACTAACTCACTATGAATTCAGCGCATTATTTTAGACCCCTTCGTAGCGTAAAAAGTTTACGTTGATAAACAAAAAAAAATATTTACAAGATTGCCTTGAAAACCATTAAATTAATTCTAAATAATATTTAATTTAATTTAATGAAATAAAATAATATTACCTGTATTAAAAATAATATTATTATTTTTATAAATTATTTTATATTTTGTGATTAATTCAATGATGCCCAGTGAGAATTTCACTATACCTACAGCATTTTTCCCTTTGGACATAACTTCGTTTTAATTTCAGCAATACATTTTACATAAGGAACAGACCCACAAAATCAAACTATAAAAGACTTTACATTTATTCCGTTATACTCATCTACCTACTATGCTTAGTATGCATACAGCTTTATACTTAACTAATTTTACTAGGTACTAGTTAACTAATTAACCACCCCACAGGAAGTTGTACTCAGTTGTACTTGTGATTATGTTCTGTTTACTATGAAAGAAGGGTAGTTTTGTAAGGGCGACGCCGGTTGCTGGTGTCATACATTTCTATGAACATTTTCTATCATTTATAGCTTAGGTTTGTTAAATATGTCTGAAAATAAGGAAATGTAGATACGACATTACTGAAGTTTGAATAAAAATATAATAGTTTAAAAAAAAAACGCGTTTTCTTAGAAAACAATACTAAAAACTAGAAAAAAGTGAAAAAAAAAACGTAGGGTGTTAGTTATCAATTAAAAATACTTCAAAAAGCACACCACGCTTTTTTTTCCATTATTTTCTACTTTTTATTTATTTTTTTCTTGGCAAGGACAATGGCACAAATTTATGAAATTACTGTATTATCACCGGTCCTTGATAAGTATACAAAATTTCAAATTATTCCGACGTTTTGAAGGGTGTGAAAATTAAATTCAAAGATTCCGTTACATACATGTATACCAAGCTGATAAAAGCGTGAGGTAGATTGATGAATGTCATACAATACAAATAACACATTTTTCTGTAGTCGGGTAAATACTGAAGGATTTTACTTAAGATATTTTCTACTCGTGAATAGAGAATGCAATTTATAATCTTAATGTATTAATTCCAAATGCAGGGTTAGTTATTCATGAATAATTATATTGATACTTTTGAATAATTAATTTAATACGGCGTTTGTATAATCATGAATTTATTATGTATACCTATATCTTTGCAATTCAAATATAATAAATGTAGTTGTGCTCAGAAATCTGCATACTAAATATTTTGAAAATAGTTGAATATTTTGATATAAGATTACATAATCACGCCGATATTTCTTGAAGGGTTAAGCAGAGGTGTACCAATAGTACACCCACATTTTGCCAATTGTGTTGAAGTCCCATGTAATAGGGGGCGAGCCTATTGCCATGAACCGGGCACAAATCTAGATTCCAGGACGCTAAGGAGAAATTCCAAATGGAAAAACCCAAATTATACTTTACCTCCCCAAACACAAAGCAAAGAGCACCAAGTACCATATACCCATGTTAGACCTAGTTATGACAAACTGGTACTTTGGAGGCATAAAGCGTTTTCTAGCTACCACACACCCATGATAGGTGAGCTCCTACCAAATTATGCCAACCTAGTACTTCCAAGAGATAAAGCGTTTTCTAGCTATCACACACCCATGTTAGGTGAGCTCCTACCAAGTTATGCCAACCTGGTACTTCGAAGACATAAAGCCCATGTTAGTTGAGGTCCTACCAAGTTATTATGCCAACCTGTTACTTCGGAGACACAAAGCGTTTTCTAGCTATCAAACACCCATGTTAGGTGACATTAAGTGTTCTTAAATTTTCAATTTTTCCGCGCAATTTTTAAATTTTTTTCTTTCATAAGAACCTTCTCCTGACAATAACAAACACAACAAAAAAAAAGTGAAATCGGTCCAGCCGTTCACGCGTGACCAAGGGAAATAGGGATTCATTTTTATATATATATAGATGATAAGGGATACTTTATTTATTTTTTCACTTTCGAATTTTATCGTTAGAAATTTAACAGAAGTACCCGTCATCTGTGTGTTCGAACCTAAGCAGGCACTTCGTGTTTATTATTTCATCACCACTGCTCCCAAAACGGTGAAGGAAAACATCGTAAGGAAATCGGCATGTCCGAGGACCAAAAATTCGAAGATTTGTGACATCTACCAACCCGTACTGGACCCGCGTGGTGGATAACAACCCACTCCCTCTCACCGAGAGGAGGCCTGTGTCCCAGCAGTGGGCACAATATAGGCTGATGATGACTGCTCCCAAAAAGTGAAGGGAAGCATCGTGAGGAAATCAGCCTATCTCAGAACCAAAAATTTTAAGATACTATGTGACATCTGCCAACTCTCACTTTGCCCGCATGTTGGATAACGGCTCACTCTCTGTCTCAGAGAGGAGGGCGATGTTTCTTCAGCAGTGGGAATATTGTCGGCTGATTATGCCATCTACCGTAATATAAAAATGTTCACCTAAAATCATGATATCGTGTGAAAAGTAAATAAAAATAAATTATATATAGTTGCAAGTCATACTACAACCACCTGTGATTTCACCCGGTCTAAATTCGTATAATGAGCGGTGGTACGAGTTTGAGGAGAGAGCGGATTAGTCCATTTTTTTAGGGCTATGTCAATGACGTATACAAATTTCTGGACAGAGTAGCTCGAACGCGTGACGTCCACAAAACGTAACTTTAACGTAGAGTAAATCCGAATGATTTTTGAGTCGACCTCCCTAAAGCATTTTGTGTATACCAGTGAAAATAACTAATCTATTATAGCCGCCTCCCTAGAAAAAGTGTGTCGTAAAAGAAAAGCTAAATATAATCAATTATCATGGTGCTTATCATGAAGAGCTTCGACAGACACATTAAATTTATTAAAGCACCAGAAAAGACCTTTTCGCAATTTATTAATTTACTTCTAAGATCTTAATCGTAAAAGAAAATCTAGCAAAAAGCAAAGCGTATTTTCCTAGAGCTACTTCATAAGAGAGAAATATTCCTTAATCATTGCAAGCAATATTAACCAGTCAATTACCGTAATTACAGGCACAATTAAAAACCATTGTCTCCTATACCAAATGTGGTATCTCAGGGACTTAGAGGTTAAATAAAAATCATAAAAGAACTCGTATAATTTTATTAATTCATAGAATTCCTCAGATCCTTATTGGTTTCAGGTAAGTAGTAGTACAACGACCAGAAACCAATTAGGATCCGAGAGTGTTTTTACAGAAAATAATTTTACAGTTCTTTTTGTAGGAGTACATTCGGGATTTTGCCACTAATTATCATGTGAACCTCCTGTTTGCTTACTTCACCTTTCAATAACGCAGAAAACAGGCCGGGTGCAGTGCACAATATTCGCAGAACAGAGACCGATGAGGCCGAAAGGTTCTAAAGCGGCAACCGCATTCCGGAAGACGTAGCGTTGGAAAGGCTTCCCACAAGGTGGACCGAAGACCATGTGAAGGCCGCCGGAATCCGCTGGATACGAGAAGTACAGCTTGGAGCTGGGAGAGGCCTATATTCGGCGGTGGACGTCTTTCGGCAAAAATAATAATGATGATAAACGCATAAAACTTGTGTCTTGTGCCGTACTTGTATTGAGCCATGAACAGAGTCACCAACATAAATATAATGGTATTGGTTAATACGCTATAAATAGTGGTTGCATTATGAATTACAGAATCAGGAGTATTTTTATCTATTGACATAATAATATTATAAATAGTGTAATATCTTTGTACAGTCCGTGTGTTTATATAACTGTAAGGATTAGATCAAGTTTTTCAATCTTTATGGCAGATTAAATACCAAGTCACTTTATGATATTACCCGATTATGTTGAGCAAAAAAGGGTAAATATCTCTGCAGTATTTTACTTTAAAAGCTGACAAAGCTAATTTATGCTCAGCCAACTCAAAGAACTTTTAAAAGTGACATAATTTTCCACAATTTTCTTTTTTAACCTACATTTTATGCAAAATAAAAATACACTAGACTAATTTTTTTTTTAACTTAAACCTGTAACGCGAAAGTAATTTCATAAAACGCTTATAACAATGTGCATTCAGCGTAAGGTGCGTGCAACGATGAACGACATCAAAGTGAACGAATGGATGAGCTGTGAACGAGTGACCGGGTGAATGATTCCGCACGCTCCGCTGAAAGTGACCGGGATAAGTGTGGTCATTCGAACTTACGATGTTTAAACATTCGATTAGTCGTTCCTGAGTTTACCCTGAATGAACTAAGAGATAAATAATAACAGGATGTCCTTGTATAGGACTGGATTTATGTTTTCTAAAGTATAAATGTCAAAATTAATTTTTACTTGAGTCTTCTGTTTAGATTATTTAAATGGCCAATGTAATTGGCAGTTGTAAATGCTCGTCATTGGTGTTGACGAGTTGATTTACTGAAGGTTACCTCTTCTCGGAAGTTTTAATAATTATAAGGTCTCTCCTCACTCTCTTCACAGACAATGGTTCACTACACCCTTATCACCTACATAACACACGTTAGGACCTTAAGACCTAATGGCGTCGTCAGCGAACGATATTGGTGTCGCTGAATTTTGGGCCAAATTAATTTGAAAACTATACTTCTGTATTTTTGTCATTCGCTTTACAAAACAGCGTTTAAATGTACGGCTTTGTTTGTATGTTCGTTCATTGACAATACATTCTGTCTGTTTAATAAGTCAAATTGTAGTTCGTGTGACTCCACTAGTCTCCACTTAAGGTGGATGCGCTCAGCCGGTAGCCCGCTAAATAAAAATTTTTGTTCAATGGGATCATATAATTCTGTAAATAATTGCTTGCTATTGTCTCGGTTTTATGTTGTTTATTCAACATAAAACCTATCATTGACCGGCAAACTGCAAAAAATAGAACGAAGAAAAATTGAATTTTACTACCCAATGGTGACCAATATATCTATTGAAACACCCCTTACCCTACATCCATACAACATTTAAAAAACCGGCCCAAAAACCACAAATTAAAATTCTCTCTAATGCTAATTTTTAAATAAACCATGTAACAGGTCAGTGTCCACGGGCCCATCCGTGAACGAATGAGTGAGTGAGTGAACGAGTGAACGGCTGATTTATTTGATCGAGCCGATCCCGGCGGAATGGTAGCCAATTGAGGGTAGAACAAAGCTTTGAATGAAAACTTATTTGGAATGCTTAAATAGACGTAAAGTAAAGCAGTGGATACTGTTAATTTTTTTCGAACGGGTTTTTTTGGAGTTGATTTTTAGCGTTGGGTTTTCAATGAGGTTAGTAGGAGGCGCTCAGTGTGCTAATATTAACTTTTGAGGTGTATGTGCATGATTGGTTGATTGTAATAGGGACCTCGACAAATTCTTTTTAAACACTCTAGATTTCTATAAGGTCTAAAAAATGATGGGAAAATAAATAACTACTTTTTTAACATGAACAAGAACAATTTAGCCATGCGTCGTATCTGCGTATGATCACAGGAGTAATTGTCGTAATTTTAAAAACGTTCACAGTCTGATCTCTGTTCCAATCTGTCAAAAATACCTCGAGTTCCCATACAATTTTGGCAAGTTTTTGACATTTGATTGTCGCTGAGATGAGACTGCGACTAGATTTTGAACGGTTTTAATTACCAGAATGGGCCTTCAGGTCGTTGTTTAGCAAAATGTATCCTATCTTCAACAGCTTTGGTTTCCAGCACCTACCTCTTGAATGACGTAATGACGTCCGCCGCACACATAACATACATAATCAGCCGTTCCCACTGCTGGGACATTGGCTTCCTCTCGGTGAGTGGGAGGGGGCTGTAATCTACCACGCGGGGCCAATGCGGATTGGTAGATGACACATGTCAAATTTCGAATTTTTGGTTCTAGGACGGTTTTTACGATGTTTCCCTTCACCGTTTTGAGAGAAGTGGTGATGAAATTATTTACACAAAGTAAAGTGCCTGCCTGGGTTCGAACCCACGACCTATAACTCGAGGCCAATACCACTGGGCCTCCACTGCTCCTCCACTCCGCCGTATTTCTAAGTATTTATGAGCTCTCACGCAAACAACGGGAACAGGACCACACAACACGACATAATTGCCATTAACAACTATCATTGTACAATTTAAAAAAAACTTCGACCATTGACCAATTATGTTCCACCTACTATAACTATAAAAAAAGTTTACAACCTCTGATAAACATAACGGTGTCAATCTTGAACTCACTCGTTAGAAAAAAGTCGAACGGTCGCTTAACGTGGTTACATTGTACAGTCGAGTTAACAAAACCTTAGTCAGTGTTCAAATTCATTATTTTATCTAGCCCTTGTACTTATGCCTTTTGAAATTGTATGCTACGTCTTTTTTACGATTATTAGATATCAAATCATTTGAAAACAAAGGTTGAAATAGAATAAAACTTTGGCAAGTGGCTAATTGATACCAATCAATAATTCTAAAGACTGGCCATTTTATTAAATTTTAAAATAAATCAAATATTTTTTTTTTATTTAATTGTCAGTGGAGATAAATTTTCGATTATTTTTGCTGTGACTATACTACGTACCTACGGTGCACAAAAAAGGCTATATTTACCCCAGCAACTGCCGTCTCAATAGGTATTACACTCGAGATGCTCCTTACAAAAGAATCTTTTTCTCTTCCATGTTAAGTAGAAAGGTTTTTAGAAATGTACCGTCAGCAGGCAAAGTTTCGATTGCTTTGTTTTATGGAATGTTCCTTACTTTTGTTTTGCTAATGATGTTTTTGTCTTTTGTTACAGGTAAGGAATGTTCGTTGTATTGAATTGGAGGGATTTATTTGCAGTCAGCGGTATTGAATTGTAAGTTTCATTTGTGAATTGTTTATAAGGCAAACTGCTTAAAATTTTCTTTTCTTATTTACTTGTAATTTTACTCGAGAGTAGGATAATTCCTTTACCGCTTAGGTAAATACATAAATGTCACAAAATTTAAAAACAATATTTTTCTGTGGAAGCAGAAATCGAATTCACGACCGTCCACATTAAGTACATACGGCTACATATCAAGCTATACATTTCCAGCTTAAGCTGACCTCTCATTATGCGGTAATCCCGTACAATATGAGATCAGTTTATACTGGAAATCAACAGCTCGATGTGTAGCCGTGCGCAGAAACCTTCATCACTGCACTGACCTATCTCCAAAAGCAACAAAAACATACAAACAAACAAAAACAACCATGTTTTCAAAATCAAAATATTTCACATAAACCTACATGGGCACTTATAAAATGACAGAAGCTAGGTACACGGCCAATTGTCTCCTAAGCAGAAGACCCGGGAAGATACTCCACTTGCCACATTATTTAAAGTCATTACCCACACATGTAAAGTCCTACATACAACACCAACACCAACATCAACTTACCCAATTTATTCTGCTAACTGTACTCCCATTCGTCTCGCCGACGCAAGGGCTTGCTACTGAACAAAGGTAGCAGAAACCAATTTGTTACGTGATAATATGCCCCCTCTCCCCTTCGATACGGAATGAGCCCAGCCTACTCTTTGACAATAAAACGAACGTTTATTTGCCTTGTTTTGTTAATAATCATGTGGCGGCCTCTACGACGCCGCATATGAACTACGCATCAGAGTGACGTCACGGAAAATTTTGTATCGCGCAAGCACAGTTTTCCGATCAACTAGCATATTTAGGAACAACGTCCCGATATGAACGGTCGGGAGCCCATGGTGAAGGCCTTTTTTTTTGGATGGTAAATCATCAAATGACTTCTCCCGCTCTGGGCGGAGCGGGAGGAAATTTCAGACTTTTACTGACTAAAACACACCCGTGTTCCTTCAGTAGCCCATGTGCCAGGGTCACGGTATCTCTTTCAAACAATCTCGCGACCCTGGCAGGCATCGGTTCTAGCAGACCCCTTCAGTGTTGCTGACATCTCTTTGAGGCGCGCGTGGAACACTACGCGCCGTCGAACCGAGCCTGGTCCTTACCAGGCGGCGAGCTACCCATTGCTCGCCGCCCGCAAGCTCGCGCCTACACGGTGGCCGGGAGTTCGCTATCGACTCCCGAAGGGTGAAGGCCTTAATTTACTCCTAAATTGATCAATGAGAAGTCACTCCCAAAAACAAAAAAAAAAGCAATCGTGAGGAAGTTGCCCATTCCCTACTTATCCATAAATAAAAAATACTGTCAACATTTCCCATAGTTGCATTGCCATGTAGCATGTCGATGATCCATCTCGAACGCTGACTGTTAGCCATCAGTATATCAAATTGTGAAGTATTGATAGGCAGGCACACTTGTGAAACTATCATACAAATTGATTTTCCAAAGTACATCACTTGCATTTGGATCTCTCATAGAAGAAATGGATCTGGAGTCATCGCTTAGAGAACAGTGGTAGTTCAGATAGGCGCACTTTACTTTGTGTAAATTATTTCATCACCATTGCTTGCAAAACGGTGATGGAAAAATTCGTGATGAAATTGGCATGTCCTAGGAACAAAAATTTGAAACATGAGACATGTACCGACCCGCACTACACCATTGCGCGTGGTGGATTACGGAGTTTTAAAGATTTAAAAATAAAACAAAGTCTCTCGATTTGGCGAAGAACATGGAACTTCTAACTGTGGCTGTACCTACCTAATGATCTGTCAAAAAGATATAACTCTCACTTCAATAACTAACATCGTAAAATAACCTCTTCACAAATCTCAACAGAAACATCAAAACCCGAGACCTATCCGAATTCCAATAAAACGCTAAATCCGTCTTACGGCCAATATTACCAATATATACCGCTCCACCAATATTTGTCAAAGGCAAAATCACCTCGGCAAGGCATGTAGGGCGGGGCCGAGTTGAAAGGCGTACTGGCGTACTCCGGCGTACCACAAGACGTAAAGGTGTAATTTCAATACGCCGTCTACAGTAAGACGTCAGATTATGCGTGAACTTTGCATAAAATGCTTTGACTTTGGTTTAGATGTTCTTTGTCAAAGGGTGTATTAACATACTGTGTAGATTGATCAGTGGTGACACACTAAATTGAATAATATAAAGGTTTTTGAATGAAACATTGGGTAAAATCAGCGTGTGCTTGCGGTAAAAGTTCTCTAGAAGACACAAAACTGTCAAGTGGTTGCAAGAGCGGCTGCTAAAGCGAGGGATCCTGGGTTAGAGTCCCTGGTCGTGTGGAAGGTTTTCTGTCAGGAATGTCTTAATAGTTTAGTTTCGTCTTATTTTTATTTTATTTTATTGACAAGAAGCTGGCCTAAAATAATGCTGAGAATAGAGTTACGCCGTAAATCTCTGCCCGTCTTGTATATACGTCGTGTTTTGTTTTGTAACAAAGCCAACAGGAAATATACCTAAAGTTTTGGCTCTGAGTATTTCAATGATAGTTTGACATACCTACACTTTTTGGCAGCCTTGATACGACACAATACGACTAAGTGTAAGTCCCTAAAACGCCACCAATCGTAGTGATTTATACAACAGTACAAATTAACATAAAAAATAATCTACTCACTGTTAAAAAAGGTCCAAAATTACATACTTTCGATACCGTTTATGAATAAACGGTATGTGGTAGAAATAAGTTAAATTAAAATGACGAGGGGTTGTCGATAAGTGCCCTTTCAGATCGGAATATATTTTGGAAATTTCTCATTTGTCCCAGCCCTATGATCTCATACGGTCGTTGATACTATAACACTGGAAACGACAGTCGAAATAACATGATTTTTACCTAAATTGTGTTTATATATTTCTTACAGGATTGTTGGTGAATGCGCTAAGCTAGCCCGTAAATTCAAATTTTCTCGAATTTCTTTGCAATTTGCAAGTAAGAGTCCGGTTGAAAGTTGATTTAAATAATATTCACGACTGAAACAAACAAAATACAGCTTTCATCATCAGCAGCGTATAATGTTCCCACTGCTGGAATACAGGCCTCTTGGTGAGACGGAGTGGGTCATAATCCACCACGCGGGCCCAGTGTGGGTTGGTAATTTTCGCATGTTAATGTAATATAAAAGATACCTAAACAAAACCGTGTAAAAGCATTGTGATTGGCAATGTTTCATACAGGAAACATGGTCTGTTAAATTAATCCAAGATAACTATCATGTATGATGTATTATTTACAATATCTTGATAATATGATATTATGAAACTTAATTACAGCTTTTAAGTAATAGATTGAGCTTTTGAAGGCGTTCTTAGACGTCTTTATATGGTTACAACGATTTGTGAGTATTGTTGGATAACATGATCATGATGAGGGAATGTATTGTCATTGATTTACGTATTATATTTATCAAAAACAGTCCATACAGTTAATTTATGCGACAATATTGTCTTCAATAAACGAGAGGATTTCTTCCTCTTAACGCGTACAAAAGGTATACTTAGGTACAAATATGGAGGTACAGTTTTCTTTTCATAACACACCGCATTAGAAATTGTTCATAAATATTAGTTTCGATGAAAACTACAACGAAGTTTAGTCTACGTGATTTACAAAGGATAACCAAGATTGTAAGTGGAATTTTATCGACTGTAATCGCATTACAATGAGTTTTACCAATTAATGAGTCTCCTTGATATTTATGAGGTTATAAGAAAAACCTTCAATAGCTAAATTATTCTAAAAGCTATCGAATACATTTACACTTATAAAGAATCTTTAGAAACTTTGCAGGACAACAATAGCTAGGCATTAACCAGTCAATTGCCGTAATTACAGACACAATTAAAAAAAGATTGTGTCTATACCAAATGTGGTATCTCAGGGACTTAGAGGTTAATTTTCTCTCAAATTGCACCAAACATAGGTACTGACAAACAAAACTACGCACAGCCACTTCTAGTAAATGTTAATATCATCTAGTTAGTATCGGGAAATATATTAAATTCGTCGTGAGTACCGGAGCACCCTTCCGTGTCGTAACGATGTCTGTCCGGCCCTGTCCGGTCCCGACCGGACTTTACCTAAACTTGTTTGGACTTATTTTTTATACTTGTTTGGAACGGTAATGGGCAATGGCGGCTTATGGCGAATTTCAACCGTTGTTGATGTAATTTTTTGGGATTATGTTTTTTGTTTAATATGTGAAATTAGAAATTCAGTTGAAAGCCCCAAGCTTACAAGGAATAATGATTGTAAGAACCAGGGATGTTAGGGAGCTCCGTAACCGTAACCGAAACTATCGGATATCCGATATAAAAATTTATCCGTAACCGTAACCGAATCCGAAATAAAAGTTTCGGATAATATCGGATTTGTTATTACATTTTATTTTAGGTAGATTAGATAACACTCAATATATGTATATTTATAATAATTTTTATTTTAAGTAGCTGTAATAATTACTCACAGACTGATTGTAATTCCTACCAAATGGTGACATATAAATAAAACCATTTTATTAGCTATTTGTATTTTACTTTTGAAATTCCTTAAAAGTTTAATATCCGTAACCGAAATTATCCGAAACTAACGGATAATCCGAACAAATTTCATATCCGTATCCGTATCCGGTATAATAATCATTCCTACATCCGTATCCAATCCGTATCCGAAATTTCATATCCATAACATCCCTAGTAAGAACAATCAAATCAGTAAGTAGCGCAGTTTTGTAAGCCCTAATATCTGGTCATACATCATCATCATCAGCCTATAGCAGTCCACTGCTGGACATGAGCCTCTCCAATTGCACGTCATACAAATCATGCTAAACAAGAATAGGTCTGGTGTAGGTTTTTGTATTAAACAAACAATACTTAATCCGTAAATAGTACAATAAAAGATATGTAGCTTAAAAGTTGCCCTATTACTTTTGGCAAAGAATTTATTTTTAATACGCACATAAAAGGCACTCTTGAACGTCACATCTAGGTACTTTTATATAGAGTTGATTCTAGTTGCCCCTTTCAAAAGGTATGTCGTATGGAGAAGAATGGGGAAGAAACTCCACCTCCACCTCCTCTTCCTTAATGAGTGTAAAATTTTAAAAGGTAAGAGGCGCAATGATTTATGGCTTCCGAAGAAAGGCGCGACACGACTCTGGTGGAAAAAATACTTGCTCTACCAGAGGCATATAGGCAACTGAAGGAACGCGGGTGGGTTTTAGTCAGTAAAATTCTGACTCGCTCTAGCTCCGCCCAGAGCGGGAGATGTCATTTGATGAATTCCCACCCACAAAAAAAGGGTGATGTCTGTCTACGGGAGCCTTTATCAGTATAAAGGGTTCCGCAGACAGTCGTAAAATCAACTAACTAATAACTAAGATTGTGAAATCAACACTCTTCAGAATCTTTACCCGACAATGCGTCATCTATTTATTTATTTACATCTTTATTTCTGACACAAACAAAAACCCAGTTATTAAGCAAGTTTGTCGACAAACCAAAGCTATCATTGTCGAAGTAACAATTTTCTTTTAATCACTGGTGTGAAATTAGGCTTTTTTTCAGGTGGTTTTAATTACGATTTGTTTTAATTTTCTTTATTAACTGTCTTGGGTAATTACTGTATTGTGTGTATGTGAGCGAATTGATTTGTTTTTGTAGAACGTGTAACCAGTTTTGATGAAAGTTGCGTATGGGGAATATGAGTATTTAACACTTCTTCAAACTATCATCTTCGTTCGGCTGCCCTTTTACCAATTTATTTTGGGGGTCGGCGCAACTTGTTTTTTCTTCCATATTTCTCTAATTATCGTCATCTCGGTAGTCATCCTCTCTCTAAGCTACAATAAATGTCAAAGAATCATTTATTTCAATTAGACACAAAATACACTTTTGTACGTCGCAATTAACAAAAAAAAAAAAACAAATGAATTGATTCTATTTACCTCTTCCAAAAGGTAGTTTCGTATGGGCAAGAATTGATCAGAAACTCCACCGTCACTTTTTTAATTGTTTTGTAATATTTTGTAAACATTTTTCACACAGTCCATCCATCGTGTCTTTGGTCTATCCCCTACTTTTATAGCTATCCACATTCATACTCAAAACTTTTCTGACGACATTTTTTTTCTTCCTATAACATTCCTTTTTCATATTATCAACATACTTTCTCATATATGCTCTTTTAATTAGTGCTCGGCTTAAATTTTGACCAGACGCGACCAACCACTCCAGCTTATATAAAAAAATGATCAGGTTTTGTCGCTACAAATATGATGCTACATCATTTTTCATGTCAATTTAGCAAGTGAATAAATGGCTTGTCAATTTTTTTTATCGAAAATCGGTTGCATAATTATAATTCTTGTTGGTACATAAAGTTTGGTCTGTTCAGCTCTCACTCCACCAAAAGCTGTGGACATTAAAGCTGCTTAAATGTGCATAACTTATTACAGCATTCATGTGCAAATACGAGGCATTTTCACAACGATAAAATACATATTTATCGATTCAACTGTACTTACCCTCCAATATGATTCAACAGACACACTCCAAAAATTATCATAACCAACTCTTTTAATATTAATCTTGGCCCTAAGAGTCCCAGCACATTATGCAACTCTATAAAATTTCGGCGAAATTATTTCTAAAAAACACAGTACAACTTAAAAAGGTAAGTATAAAGTAAGTGTTGCCAAGTTACCACTTTACGACAACGCCTCTTAATGAAAATGAAAGTCTCGTGGAGTTTATTTTCATAGTACCTACCCTCGGATTAACCACAGGACGAACGTAGAACGGGGAATCGTAGTAAAGCAAATAGAAACCATGTGTGTGTGCAAATATGGTGCCCTTTTTGCGAGTCCCAACGGATGGTCTATTGTTTGGCCAAAGAACCTGGGGTCTTTTGGTTAAATTCTCCGTATTTTTGTATTGCGGTGTCGTTGTTTTAGTTGGCTGTAGCTATATCTACCCTCCAGTCTATATCACCCTTGTGGAATGGAGTGTCTAGTTTATCCTACGTATTTGCTCTGTTCCAAGCTAACTTAGTTGTTGGTTTTAATAATTATACTGCTCAAGTTTCTGTAGGAAATTATTCTAATATTTCTTAAACATCCCTCGGGTATCGTGAAAGTTGACGGTGGGGTTTTATCAGATGGTTAGATAACTTACGCTTCTGCTGATACAATCGTAATTATAATTGCAAAACATAGGATGCAGTTTTAAATGACGTCCCTGTAACTATTTCTGCTTTATGGAAATTGTAGATATGCGTAATGACTTTTCTGGAACCAACATTAATCGGTTTTACTAATGTTTTCATAACCTACATTGCGTTAAATTTCTTTAATGCTTTTCCATTTATATTCGCTGATAAGTCCATGTTATAAGGTATAGTTTCTAGATTTCTAAATATAGAACTGTTTTCAATAGATACACTCAAGTGAATCAATGTATTAGGATAACAATTTAGATTAAGCGATGCCACTCCGACCAACTCAAGCCCAAAACCTAAGGGACTTAATACTCTGTAAGATTCAGGATTCAGAATCCAATTCTAATTTAATCCAAGGATAATAGTAATCGAAATATATTTTCGTAATAACTCTCCTTTCTCTAATTGAAATATTACTAAGAATCCCGGGAAGTCCTACCAACTCGAAGATATTTAATATTGCTCTGCATTTCATTTTACAAATGAATTTTCGTATTGTGATTCCATCCAAGTTCTAAAATGTAATCAAAACAATTGAATTTATTGTTTTCTTTATTATTAATAATGGAATTTTTGTGAACATTCAATTTCCCGGGATCTTTTGTTCTAATTTTGTCATGTCCTGTTGTGAGGGATATTAGTTTTCGTATTGGGTTGTCTGTTTTGTTGTTATTGTTTTAAATACCGACTCTCTATAACATAATATCACGCCTGGTTTCCCTGAAGAGTTGGGTAGAGCTGTACGGATAGTACACCCACATTTCGCTAGTTTAGTTAAGTCCCATGTAATAGGGAGCGAGCCAATTCCCATCATCTGGACACAAGTGACACACTACGGGCTAATGCTGAGAAATTCCAAATAGAAAAACTCAAAAACACTTTGCTCGACTTGGGAATCGAACCCTAGTCCACATGCACATCAGTAGCGCTTGCGACCACTAGACCATTGAGGTGGTGTTATGTGTGGACAAGGAATGCGCAAAATTAAAATTTTCTTACTATTTTTGGCAATTTGTAGCTCATTGTCAGGCTGTATGACAACTATGTATTCAGATAATTTCAGTAAAAGAACTACAACAGAATCATGGTTCTAGACTACGCCTCTGAGCTTAGAAGACGGTCGTTATGTCAGTTACTCAGAAAAAAATGACCTATAACTCCAAAACCTTACTTTCACAAAGAGACTTACCTTGTAACCCCAACTTTAATCAAAACGGAACAATATCTAGGAAATGCTTTATTTCTTTCGACAATTCTTAGATGTCGTCCCCCAAATAGGATGGGTTTGGGGGCCATAAAGCAAAATAAGTCAGATTTACAGTCAGGTACCGTCGGAACAGCAGAGATACAAGGGAATGGTTTATAGGGAATCTGCATGAGTGATTTAGATATCATCTTCGTTTTGTAAGCCCCCTTTGGAGAATATTTATTTGACTTGTGAGGGGGAAACCGGGATTGGTATCAATGTACTTTGCGGGTTTTAAAAGAGGTTTAAAAATACATATTTCAACAGTTTATTGATCGTATTTTGAGAATTGAGAAAAGTTGTTCTTCAAAAAGGACTACCTTCTTTTTTAACAAATTTTCTCAAATCTCAATCAATTCGGTGGTTTATAAAATTTTATATATACATACCACCAGCATTTGTAAATCGTTTTCTACAATTCTTGTTAATGGATAGGGTGTGCCCCGGAGTGGTCCCATATAAATTTTATTTACTTTGCTTGGATATTTTTTGAGTTAGCTTCGTAAATACGTATGTTATCCACTTTGCGTATCATGTTGATGTACTAATACTTCCTGTCACTGTTGTTTAACAAATAGATGTCGGAAAGGCACCATGATTTAAAACGTGATAAATAAAAAACTTATTTATACCTTTGAACTTAAAATTTGAAATGGTTGTTTCTTTTTTGTAATAAAGTTTTGTGCGAGAGTTTCAGGTCCTCTTGCTATTTTTTGTCCTTTTACTTTAATATTCCACCTGTTTATATAAATAATATCTATTTAAAAACAAGGACAACTGTAACAAGGGTACGAGACTACGGGCCAACCAATGATTCCGAGATAGGATGTCATGAAAAGTTAAATTGTTTCGGAACCCAACCGCAAAAAACAAGGGTAACAGAAATAATATGCCAAAAATATCTAGGTGGGAGACACAGACACACAATTCCGGAAATATCTTTACGTTTTACGGAGTGGGCAGGACCCTTTGTCTCGAAATAATATTGGAGAAAAGACTTTCAAGACCTGATTAATTGTATTGTCATTACATTGCTTGTTTAAATGTCAATATTCAGCTATGTGATTGTTTTTACTAAATAAAAAGGTAGAATTATATCGAAATGCGTCAAAATATCAGTTCCATAAATTTTTGTTTTTGTCCACATGATGTTTGGACATTTTGTTTATGCGTTATTATTTGTTTACTGTGAATGATGACTTAATTTGATTTTATTATTGACAAACATAATTTCAAGACCTTTTTCACTCAAAATTATATTAATGAATTATTGTCAAGATACCTTTATACATAATACGAATCATATCTAAAAAAGAAGATATTCGCTAGAATGTTAAAGCACTTTAGATATCTAATTCAGAAAGAAAGAATTTACCCATTTATGTCCCTATAATTCTAACAATTCTCGGAAAAAATAAAACCAGTCTATTACTTAGTCAGCGATCTCAGAACCACATGTCGCAGTAAACGCTGAATTCGGACAATTCTGTACACGACCAATTCTAACTACTACTTCCCTTTCCAACATTATCTGCAATCAGTGTCACACACGTGGCCAGCACGTGTTTACATTATTAGCCACAAGTGCTGACCAAATTATAAAGACCCCTGAGCTTTCATCGCATCATATTTTTTTCTTTTGTTAATTGAACGTGAGAGGGGATGGAAGGACCAGAGAAACTGGTCCTTTGGTACCCTATGCTTTTAGGTGTCATGTGCCAATGGTGACATTGGCACATGACAAGAGTGTGAACTTTTGTGCGGTATTGTTAGTAACAGTGTGTGATATTATGATCCTTATGAGTTTTCGTAGGAAGCACTTAGTACAAATCTATGTATAATCCCCTAGAGGTACCTCTAGGGGATTATACATAGATTTTTACTAAGTGCTTTTATCTCTATGGATGCAACAAAATAATTGGATGAGCAAAAAAACTTTATATACCCAAATCGCTTTAACTTGGTAATAGCGGTCATTGCCCTCCTCCCTAATAACTCTCCGTAAGAACCCAAACAGTAAAGCATATATGGTTTCACGATAAATTCACGATGTTAACGCAATTTATTATAGTTTTTTAAATGAAAAATGCTAGAAATTCTAGGTGACTACACTGACCATTTGCCATGCCGATTCTGGTATAGGGGAGTTATTGGACACTTAAAAACAATAAATGGGATTCAAAAACCAAAATGGAAGTTACCTATCAATGTGTGTTTTTGGTCCTGTAAGCTGTGTGCCAGGTTTTTATGCCATTTGGGGTTAAAAACTGGGGTTCATAAACCTCAGGCTTACATGGTGTGTTGGAAAATATAAGTGGGTCAATGACCATTAATACCACATTAAAGCGATTCGACTATAGTGTATAACTAACCATGAAATGAAGGGAATCAGACAGTAACGAGTTGTCGTGATTTCGTGAGTTCAAACCGGGAGCGTATCAGGTTTTTTCTAACACATCACATCACTTCTCCAAAGGGTGAAGTACAAAACATTGGTAAAAAACACTCTACAACAACATAAAGAGCTCTTTGTTACATAAACAGGAAAGATTTGTTTGATGGCCTAGATAGATACGAAGTTTTTACGAATCCCTTACAATGGAATTTAGGAGCTCCCGTAAAAAAACGACTCATTCAATCCTATTGACTACATGACACACAACACAATATGAAACCAGGACTATGTTGCTGGCACAGAAGAGAAAGGAAATAAATTCGACCAACTACGTGCTTTTTTTAATTTGGAGCTAGTTCTTCGCTTCAGTTCCAAATTCAAAAATGCCATTTCGACATTTCACATCTACCCTATTTTCGTCTTAAAAACACGAAACGTTTCGTCTTAAACCTCGTTCAAAAACAGCCAAAGCTTTGACCCGAAAACTGCAAAAGCCTACCAGTTAGGAGTCGGCTACAGAGGTCCATGGGCGTGTCCGATGTGGAAATTGCATTTCACTACCCTTTGTCGGAGGGTTTTTTGTTTACCCACTCAGGTGTTGATTCCACTCACAACTCAACTGTATTTGCCGCGTGTGAGGGTAATCCTACTTGATTAATTCACTGTTGATTGTCGTCACTAATTAAGCCACTGATTCTAACTAAATGTGTAGAATCAATAGGGTTCGTCGTTCAGCTGCCTAAATGAATGAATCATTTAATTTCGACGATAGATTTTGTGTGTAGAATATTTATCTACGGGAGTTTGATTTGTCAGTTCCAAACAGTCGACTAGACAGCAGTTTTATCTTTCACGAAAATAGAAACAACAAAAACAAATCCATCGTCAAAGTCAAAGGTATAAGCGATAAACCAAAAACGCACAAAGCCCAAAAACAAATACATATCGATATCAAAGAAACGCATCCTAGCCAAGATAAAACAAAAAATAAAATCGTCTGCTCCATACAGCTCAGTATGCAATGGAGCGTGGAACGTGGACGCCAATTATTGGCCGCTGGATTTACGTCGCGTCACTTTTCTGCCCGGTGATTGACTGACGGCGGCCATCTTTTTTTTCCATTTTGTTAAACAACTAGCACTCTCTCAGTATAAAGGAAATCTAGCTATTATTAAATGTTTATAAAGGATTTGTTCCTGTTGTCTTTCTAGAATGATTTGTTGTACGATTTAGATGTGTAGGAACATAATTAAAGGACCAAGCAATCTGGTCCTTTGACCCTCAAATGGTACAAGTTAATTTTGCTACGTTTGTGTCCCTACAAAACCGACCCTATCATCAAAGAAAAAGGGACACTATTTTACATAACCAAGTCTTTTCATCTCGATCGATTTATCTGTCCTTGATAGCGATTGACAAAAAGGCCTTCTCTAATAGGGTTTCCTAACCCTAGAATAATACCTATACACTCGATGTTCCCTGTGTAAAGTGGCGTAAATATATTCGATGGCACTATTCCGCAGACACGTCTCAATCCTCGCCGGTAAGACGGAAATCATTTACGCCAATAACGGCCCTCGCCCCCTCCAATCTTGGGCGATTTAAAAAGGGGCGAAGTACTTCAGTAAATATCGATTTTCTTAGGTAAATATTTACGTCGTTTATTCCCTTTTTTGTCGTCGTTATGAAATTGTTATTGAGGCATAAAAGTTGAGTAAAGATGAGGCGTTTAAATGCCTATATAAAGTTGAAATTGTGGATGAAGACATTTTCTGATGGATTTTTTTTTTAAACCGTTTTGGTAGTTTATGTTTGATATTATAATAAAGACAAAGAAATCTAGTTGTTATCACCAAAACGAATGCATACTTAACAAGAAAAAGACCAAACAATTATTCCAAAAAAAACCATGTCGGACATTTACACTTAGGGATATTTTTCAAGAAAAAAAAACTTTTCAAAGGCATGAAAACGGAAATAGACGCACAAAGCGGCGTTGTAACGAGTGGGCTAGCTCTCATTACTTCTGTAACAAAGATGTACAATTTTGCACGGAAATGACTCGGCCAGTTATAGGGACTTTCACCCCTCGAAACTTTCGTAACTCGCAGGGTAGGCAGAACTCAATTTGTTTTAGAGATTGCGATAGTGTCAGTGCCTCTGAGATTTTAATACGTTTTCGTCTAAATAAAACGTTGTGTGTAACCTTTCAGTACATTTTATGACTGCGTATGAAGGCATTAATTTAAGTATCCAATATATTTTATGCCTAGACATAAAAAAACGGCTAGCGTTTACTTCATTTTAGATCATAGCAATTCAGCATCTAGCCAGGCCCAATTTTAGTCTGTGAACCTATACTGACTACAAGATTTACTACCTCCTTGGTATAGTCGTCGCACGCGCTACTGATGAGCATGAGGTCTTGGGTTCGATTCCCAGGTCGGGTAAAGTGTTTTTAGGCTTATCTATCTAGAATTTCTCAGTAGCACACGGAGTCTGGATTTGTGCCCGGTTGAAGGCTCATCTCCTGTTACATGGTACTTAAACATAACTGGCGAAATGTGGGGTCATGATATGATAAGACCAAAGACCAGATATCATTATCATCATCATCAATTCAGCCGAAAAATATCCACTATCGGACATAGGTTTCCCCCGAGGAGACTTGGGAGGGTTGGGGGTTGTTGGGATGATATTTTAATAACTTTTCTTTACTTGAATACGGGGCTTTCGGCCACTTTATACGTGTGCATTTTCTATATCTATCTGATTTTATTTTTCATAATGTGCGTTAAGTTTGTGCAGAATAAACAATTTTTCTTTCTTTTCTATTTAATACCACATATAGTTTTTTTTAATAAAAATAATACCCCTTCTAACATGTAAAGTACCTATATGTCTAACACAGACATACATAAACTAGCTCTTAGCACAAGTGGTGCCGGGTGTTTAAATATCTTATGATCTTAGTGAACGTATCCAAACGGGCTTGCCAGGCGTGACATGGGGCACACCTGTCGCTGCGGCCATTCTCCTGTAGATGCCGATGTCGTAAGTAGGCATTAATTTATCGGTGATACTAATAACATCTGTTGGTTTACGATAGTCTTTTGACATTTCGAAATGTGGTAGTCGTGAAATTCATAATGGGTAGCAGCTTCTATCAGTCTTTGTTGCTTTCGGATCGAAGGACCAGAAGTTTTGGTCCTGATGTCTTTAGTGTGTCCATTGTAAGTTTAATCTAACTAGTGCTCGCCCGGTGGTCGAAATTCGACCTTAAGTCATTAAAAAAATTCATAATATTTCTAATGCAATATTATGTAAAAAATATTACTCATTCTCCATATAAACCTTAACTGTTTGAAATGAGCATTCTCCTTTCATACTTCTCCGTCCGCGTCACTTACGTAAAAAGGTACACAGTTTTTGCTTCACGTATACTTACTTACTTAATAAGATAATAATAAGACCACCATCTGCCTAACTCAAAATATTATTTTAGTGGAGCGACTCTCCACAACCCAATTACTATTTAACACGATACCCTTTGGTAAGACTGGTGGTTACACTTTCGGACTTCTGACGGCCCATAATGACTGTCTAAGATCCACGAATGGCAGCCGGGACCAACGGCTTAACGTGCTTTCCGAGGCATGGCAGGGTCTCTGTATGTAAAAATGGTCACCCATCCACTGACTTAACCGAACGTAGCTTAACCTGATCGATCGACCGGTGCAGCTGTTATAACTTAGCGCCGAGCACTTTAAGAATAAGACCGATGGAAAGAAAATTTGCACTAGTCTTTTTTTTAAAGAATCTGTAAACTTCCTAGGTTTTGATGATCTGATAAAAATAGCTGTCAAATACTACAACTAATTTGTTCTTAAAGTATTTTCTTCAAAACGACTTGAACAATATATCCAGGGTATACGCTCGAATAGAGACAAAGAAATGTCACCCAAAGACGTTGTCTCCAAGGGTCGATGCAAATTGGGGCACATTTCCCATATTGACTCGTTTTTATTGGGCGCTTGTTTAAGGGCAAAAGGACCAAATATACACGGACGTAATTGACAAAAAAATATATATTTTGGTCCTGTTTTGTTGGTGGTCATTAAAAACTAATAATTTTTGACTGGCCTGTTAGTCTAGTGGTTAGTGACCCTGACTGCTAAGACTGAGGTCGTGGGTTCGATTACCACCCAGGACAAATCTTTGTGTGATGAGCACGATCATTTGTTCTGTGTCTGGATGTAATTTATCTATAATTTTTATGTATTTAGAAATATATAAGTATGTTTATCAGTTGTCTGGTCACCATATTACAGGCTCTGCCTATTTTGGGATCAGATAATGGTGTGTTGGTTGTCCTAAGATGTTTTATTTATTTATATTTGAACTAGGTTTTGCCACCGGTATCGCTCGCGTATTGTACATATAAACCTTCCTCTTGATTAACTCTGTCTATTGCTTGCATCTGATCAAAACTGTAACCGTGATGACATTAAATACACAAAGTAAATTTCCTGCCTGGGTTCGAACTCATGGCCGATAGTACCCTGCCAGGGTCGCGAGATTGTTCGAAAGAGATACCGTGACCCTGGCAAATGGGCAACTGAAGGAACACGGGTGGGTTTTAGTCAGTAAAAGTCTGACATGCCCTCCCGCTCCGCCCAGAGCGGGAGATGTCATTTGATGATTTCCCATCCAAAAAAAAAGGCCCATAGTACCGGCCCAACACTGCCCCGATGCCTTATCCCTGGGCAATTATATTTCTTTATATAATTGTTAATTGGAAAGTACTACAAGAGAAAGAGATGAAGAAAGATCTTTTTCTTTCAGAGTGTAATTGAATCGTGGGTTTCATGAAAAAGAAATGATTATAACAATGAGACTATTAATATTTAAGTTGGGCCAAAGATATACGAATGACTAAGCACTAAGACCCTAAAATATATTTTACGATATTATTACATGAAATGAAATGTTTATTTTTGTAAGTATATGTTATAAAACACTTACACGTCAATATTTCAAAAACTAGCTGGCGCCGGCGTTTCCTAACTGTTCATTGAGACGAAATGCCGAAACACACTCAGAGGTCATGGTCTATTTTAAAATCCAAACATTTTATTATTATAATTTTTTGTGAGTCTAATCGGACCATGTCTGGAAGGGCCCTTTGAAGAAAGAGCCTTTGCAACTTTGTCCCAACAGACGGCATGTATGTATCAGTCGTCGTGTAGCTCAACCCTATTATAGGTAGCTCAACGACCCGTCATAAGTCGCTACCAGATCTGCAGGACATGGCCCTTACCTCGATAAGAAAATTGTTCGATTCCTATGAATAAGATTATTTTTGCGAGCAAGGCCGGTATAATTTCTACTTTTTTGAGAAGAAACATAACATTAATTCCAAACTGAAGCTCAGGTAGCCTTCCCAGCACCTCTGAAACTTTTCTAATGGAATCCGAGAACCCTAAAGTTTATCGAACAATTTTGACGAACAAAAAATACTCGCATGTTTCATAAAAATTGTATATTTATTATTATAGCAATATATCGCTATATGTAGCAAAAGTATGATAGGTTTTCCATGTACAGTATTTATTTACTTTAGTTTCCAACTATTAAGGAAATATGTCTGGGATGTTCATGAAAATGTGTTTTTACTTATTAATGTAAAACTTTTTTTTTGTTTGGTTATTTTTGACTCGCACGAGTAGATTTTGTCGAAGTACATTTTCTTCCTAAGAAAGTTGGATTAAGTTAGAAAGTCTTGGTTATTTTTGTTACATTTTGCAGACACGTGTATGTGAACTTTGTTTGTTTTTCTTGGACTTTCTTTCATTGGTATAGTGAAGATCCTGTAACTCTTATTCTTTTCCCAAATATGTTGGGGTCGACCTTCAGTCTAACATAATGCAGCTAAATACCAGCGTTTTACATGAAGCGACTGCCTATTTGACCTCCACAATCCAGTTACTGGGTAATACGATACCCCTCGATAAGACTGGTTGTCAGACTTCCCGTAACGACTGTTAAAGATTTACGAATCAAAATCAAAAGTCATTTATTCAAATTCGGCTGACGATCAGCACTTTTCGAACGTCAAAATTACATTAGACAATCCACCAAAAATTCCCGCCCTTCATAATGACAGCCGAGACCAACGGCTTAACTTGCTTTCCAAGGGACGGAGAGTTCTTGGTATGCAAAGATCCACGGACCAACCGTGGCAAGCATACCTTGACCTAATCGATCGACCCGGGCGGTAATTAATACTAGTCACAAGCAACCCTGGACTTAAAGGTACTTAATATAAGTCTGAAATTTCCATCCTGTCTTGAGCAAGTGTGATGATCAGTGATCGGAGTAGGTAGATTGAAATGGGATCAATGAACTGGCACGTATATATTAGTATGGATATGCCTCCGGGATTCCGGGATTTTGAAATTAATTTCAAATGTCGTAATGTGTAGAATAAAGAATACAACAATATGAATAAGAAATGTTTTTGCTGAATTTTTAATAGTATATAAGGTGATCGGCCGTCTACAGAAAAAAAACAATTTTAAATGTTTATCTATCGCATTCTATAAATTTCTAATGTAGGACCTAGTTTAAAAATCTTTACTTTCACAATATTTGATTCCATCCCGTTAGTACCAAAATGAAATCCCGGAAAAAAGGCTTATCCATGTTGTGATTTCTATGACTATTCATGATGCGAGTACGTAAAATCAATTCAATCCCGTAAGTACCAAAATGAAATCCCGGAAAAAAGGCTTATCCATGTTGTGATTTCTATGACTATTCATGATGCGAGTACGTAAAATCAATTCAATCCCGTAAGTACCAAAATGAAATCCCGGAAAAAAGGCTTATCCATGTTGTGATTTCTATGACTATTCATGATGCGAGTACGTAAAATCGATCTATCTACTCCGAACATTGGTGATGATCAATGCTCATCTTATGTGTTTGAGAACAGGCTTTGCCCAGCTGTGGAGATGTAATAGGCAGGTATTATTATTATGATCAATACTTCCTTGCTTATTCTTTCATACACACTTTCGTAAAAATACAAGGTTTTCCTGCAAATGTTCATTGAGCGAATTCATCCCTCAAAATTCTACTCGACTACATGTAGTAAAATAGGAGCTTGAAGATATGTTGAGCTTACTCAGCGTCTTCGGGATGTGACCCGTCCTAGATTTCACTGCAGGGGTGGCACAAGACGTTTTTTTTTTGCTTTTTTCTGATCCATGTTTAGATTGCTTTCGCGTTTCGAAGAAGATTGGTTGGGTATATCTAGCTATATATCTACCTAATCGGTTTCTAAAAAGCGGCCAAGTAGCAAGCAAGATTCGAAGCATTACTTGTGACTTACGTTGGTTATGTACTTACCGATAGATGTTTACTGCTATAATAGTTCATCGTCATCATCATTTCAACCGAAATACGTCCACTGCTTGACCGGTTCTGTGCTTCTCTCATTCAGCGGATTGTTGTAGCTTTCACCAGCTCCATCGGCCCATCTTATGGGAGTCTTTTCAACGCTTGCTACCTACATTATTTGCTACCTACAAGCTCCTGCCCGCGACTTCGTCCGCGTTAAATTTCTTCCTCCCCCAACCACTCCGTCGCATCGAATCGCCTGCCCCTGCGAGTACTTCGTATACGTTACAATCGCCACGCTTGGCAGGTGGTTTGGCGATCGCAGTATGGTGGTAAAATGGTTAGAGAGCGCTGCTGTCCATTCTCTAGTTAGTGCCTTAGTCGCCTTTTTCGACACTCACGGAAGAAATGGGATGGTACTGTTTTTTACTTCCGGCATCACATGGAAGAGAAAAATCGGTCAGTTTTTACATTTTAAAAGTTCTGAACTCCCAAAGTTTATTATATCATATTTGGGATACTGTGTTAACAAGAAAATATTCCCCAATGTGATGTTATTACTCAAAATTTGAGCCTTAGGAGATAGTAGTAAATGCGAAATTTGAGCACAACGTGCCGCTGCCTGCGCACGTCTCGGGGTTCGAGCCGGTTGCCTAGATTGTTTATCAGGGTTGGCAGTATCGATTTTATTGACTTCCGATTAATTTGTTTTTAAATTAACGATGAAAGAAAACACCAAAAGTAAACCTCATTTAGTGCAATATGAATGAAGGTGACCGATTGTGGTGGTAGTTTAATTTCTTCCCTGCTTTTGAAATGGTCTGCCAGCTGATAAAAGCAAGAAAGAAAGAAAAACTATTAATAGCAATCAATTACTTGTTCACAAGGGCGTAAAGACTGAATGAAAAAGTTTCACCTAAGGGATGATAGGTCAAGAAAGGCTAAAATTAGAGAAGAAACAGCTGGAAGAGGCATATGTGTCACAGGACACGCAGAACAATAAACCGAGAAATGCGATGGGTTTGATTATAAGTGTTTGCTGCTATATATACACAACAATTGACTACTGATTCAGTAACTTTAAAATTTTAGATATCTTGCCATAGCTACCGCCGATTGAGCCAAAGAAAATTCAGTCTTATTTGAAGGCAATAAAGATTCAATTTTAAATGCATATATTATTAATGCTAGGGTCAACACAATTAGCTTTTAGCTATTGCAATTAGCAGTTAGCTTTAATAAACAAGTTTTGGTCATTGTATTATACTTTTAACTGAATACTCTAATGAGGGAATATAAGGTCTAGCGTTAATTATGTTACATGTAGGACAAATAATTGTAATGTTTGGTACCAGCAATAAAGGCTTGATCGAAAGACGAATCAAAACATTAAACAGAAAGGTTTTTTATATTTATTTGTTGCCATTATATTATCTGTTACTGAATTTATAAAGCAACAAAAACCCGGAACACGTTTCATCACTCTTATACTGAACACATTTGTTATTCCTGCGGCCATGACGGATCCAATATTTATTTTTGTGTGTGGATTTACTACATACAATTTTTTTGTTAACGTTTTTCCATAGAATGATTCAATTTTCAGCAGTTTTTTAGATATATTCTGGAGCTGGATTACCGGAAATATGTTAACTGTTTTTTTTGTGAATTTGTGTTTTGAAACTGCAAATTCGAATTTAAAAATCATGCGTGACCGGATTTTACCAGAAAGCTTTTAAATGTTTAAATAAACTCAAATCACTAAGCCAGCCATGACCATGTCCTGCCAGGGTCGCGAGTTTTGTTCGAAAGAGATACTGTGGCCCTAGCATATAGGCAACTGAAGGATCACGGATGGGATCTATTCAGTAAAATTTTGACACGCCCTTCCGCTCCACCCAAAGCGGGAAACGTCATATAATGATTTCCCACTCACAAAAAAAGCAAAGACCTCGTTCAAATCAACAAAGCTGCAAAAAATAGGCTGTAACAAAAAAAAAATAATACAATAGCAAAAAAGTTTTTTTTTGTTTTAGGACAGCCCTACTGCTGTCTTATCTCGTCGACAGGTACGCTTGACGGGACTGCGTCAATAGACAGGGGCCTATAGCCGTCTATAGCCGTCTGTAACCATCTATAGCCTGGCCCGTCTGTGTGTGTGTCAATCCGTCTGTATTCGTAATGTCCGTCTGTAGACGTGGTTATTAAAATAGGTTTACTTACGTAACACACTTTCAGTCAGATTTATTTTGAAGAATATTGCTAATCTATTGCTTCATTATGTTCGAAAAATTTGTCTGCTCAACAGTGTAAATAATGCAATGGATGTTGTTGAACTGTCAAAATGGAAGGCAGTTTAAAAGTGTGTTGCGCAGTTATTCCTCTGATTTTCGCCATCGCCAAAATGATGAATACTTCCCTATTCTAAAACCATGTATTCCTATCATAAATGCGCTCCGCGGTCTACTCCATAACATGTCATCATTTCATTTCAGCCGTAAGACGTCCACTGCTGGACTTAGGCCTCCCCCAATTTGGAGGCCTTTGCCATAATCGCCACGCTTGGCAAGCGGGTTGGCGATCGCAGTATGTTGGTAAAATGCATAGAGAACGCTGCTGCCCATTCTCTAGTAAGTCCCTTAGTCGCCTTTTACGACACCCACGGGAAGATTTTACCCCATAACATGTAACTTAACCAATATGTTCGCCTAAATAAACGCACATGCGTTAGGTATGTGTCGTCTTTTGTGATAAATTCTGTAAATAAAATCTTTGTCATAAAGAGCCGAAGCTGGAAATCATTGCTGTGAAAATATGGAAAAACGCGTCTAGAATTCAATAGTATGAATTTTAGAATTGTTGTAACTCCTTAAAAAATTGTATCACAATTAAAGATTTTTCGAATAATCTTCATTACACCGCACAAGATCTTCATTATTTATTTCAAAATTAAAAGTCATTTATTCAAACTAGGCTGAGAGTCAGCACATGGTCAGCACTTTTTGAACGTCAAAGTTACTTAAGACGTCGTTTGCACGTCACATCATGTGGCAAATTTGTCTATACCTTTTAATGTTTGGATCATCTTGCATGCATGTCTTTCTTGTATGTATGACTCATTTTTAAGCAAATAAATATTAGCTATCTTTTGATCTAACATACATTTAAGCTCACTACCGGTTTTACACAGCAATTCCGATACAAAACCATTGCCCTCACATCATCAATTCTTCCACCAAACATATTTGACAAAATATACCATAAAGAAAACCCCTGAACACATGATATATTGAAAAACATACTCTTTAGAAGCGAAAGCTTTACCGTCCCACAGAATTTCATACCCTTTATGATAGCGAATTTATTTCTTCAAGTAAAATCGATTTCTGTTCGTGCTATAATACATTATTCAGGCCAGATTTTTGAAGCCGGTGAACGACAGTGAAGACCCGCCTTTATTGTGCTACTTCCTACCTTCTTACTAAACTTTTCATAGAGTTGTCGGAAATATGATATAGTTCGTTGAAAATTTTGTGGTATTATTAGACGAAAGACAACAGGGTCTTTGTTAAATTATTCTCTTTATGGAAAATGCGCTAAAATCGCCTGCGAAATTCAAGTTTTCTTAAGTTTTTTTGCAATTTGCTGATCAGTGCCAGGTTTTATGTTGAACTAAATATGATTCGCGAGCGTATAAATAAATAGTCATTATTTTGGATTAAATGAACTTAGAGGGTCGTATTGCTGATTTTAAACACTATTTTACTACATAAACATACTTGTTACTTAACTTATTGTTAGTAAAAAAAAATCACGAGGTATCCTGGAGCTTCTTTTAGGGAATAAGGCATTGGATAATAGTAGTTGAGGACTGAATTAAATGGCGGACAATTGAAGAGGCCTATGTCCAGCAATGGGCTGTTCTTTTATGAAATAATTGAAATACAGATAGCTAGTTGTCATAATTTTTAACTCATTTAAATTGCTTTCAAAAGTGCACTCACAGCAAATTATCTGAAAATATCGAACTTTAGAGTTACTTCTATAAAATCCTATGAAAACTCGCACACTATTCGCGCGGAATAGAACGAATCGCCGAAAGAATTCGGAAGGTTTTCTCGAATTCAGTGCGGCTTCGGTGCGATTACCTTAAATAGCCGAGTCTTCCCAAGGCGTCTTATATTACCCAGTAACTAGGTTGTGGAGGTCAGTTAGGCAGTCGCTGTATGTAAAATACTGTTACTCAGCTATATCCGGTTAGACGGGAATCCGACCCCAATATATGTAGTTGTGAAAAGGCTAGGCAGAAGATGTACTCCGCTTATCGTAAAGAAACAATACATTTAAGCAATTTATTAATTTCCTAATACACACATAACATACCACAATAAATTTACATAAATACATACACATCTGTCTCAGGATTTATATGTATATATCGAGATACAATGTATATGTATGTATTGTTCAGCGCCGGATACTGACAAGCTCAGGTGATTAAGTTCCGTTCTGCCAACGTTGAGATAAATGACAAATACCTAATCAGTCGAATGTTATGCTTGATGTTACATTGTTTGTGGGGTAAGCAGAATTAACAGTTGGAAATAGACTTGATAGTACATAATTTCTTTTTTTTAATAATTTCTGTTACTGCACACTTAATAGTCTGCAGTAACCAGGAAATATTTCTTACTATCTAAATAGGTAAGTTGTGATGATTCTGGTGTGTCCTTAATTGAAGAAAACTTGGAAATGGCGGTATGAGCTGGAATCCTTTAATAAAGATTGGTACTGGGCAGGACACATGTCTGCGAATTTTTGGTTCTAGGACATACCGGTTTCCTCTCTATGTTTTCTTTCACCGTTTTGAAAGCAGTGGTGATGAAATTATTTACACAAAGTAATGCGCCTGCCTGGGTTTGAACTCACGAATTACAACTCGTAAGTCGGATCCTACACCACCACTAGGCAGCACTGCTCTTCACATTCTGTACAAAGAAAGGTGACAAAAGAGTAGGGAGGTGTGAGACATTAATGGCTAAAAAACAACTTAAGTACGCACTATATAACAAAACAATACACATACATGATGTTATGATTTATAATATGGCATGTATTCATACAAAAAAAAAATATAGATCTAAGAAAAACTCATCAACAGACTTCGTATAAAAGGACCAATAAATAAGAAAGTAATCTGCGAGAAAATATAAAAATCTCATGCAAACACAGACTTAACTATCATTTAGCTACATACAAATAGGGTAAATTGCAACGTAGCAAGATATGCTAATACCGAGATCTCCAGTAAAATTGCTCCTAGATTATCATGAATAAGAATAAAAAAAGGCTTTACAAAAAACCTACCGAAGCATGGCTCCCACTCCAGATTAAACGTACATTCAGCAATATTTTTTACAAAGGATACCTTAATCCCTAACAAGTGGGGGTAAGCCTTTATGCCCCGATTTTCATAACCGCTCGCTCTTGGAAATTGAAATTGCACCTATATGAAATAGAGGATTGGTTTTGTGGGAAGGTAAGTTTGAAATTTTAATGCAGAGCTTTCATTTTCGGCTGAATATTGCCGAGATATGCTAATGACTTCTACATATGGTTTTATCATTTCCTGTTGAGTATTTAAATACTGTAACGCTAACCTATTTTCAACCTCTCTCGCTCCAATATGGCCGAGTCGAAGATTCTAAATCATTCCAGAAGCTTCCTGGATGAGACTGACGACGCATGCCCATGTTTTGTCTTCTGCCATCTGACATCTGTCAACTGGCCTACGGTCTAAGTCCATCAACAACGATACGGGTCTGTCTGAAAATAGATCGATACTTCGAAGTGTACGCTACATCCGATTAATTCACTTTTGCAGACGGGCACAAATTGGAAGTAAGAACAACTGTCAAATCGTGTTGTCATTCATTTTTACTTCAGGCAGCAAACGAATCCTATGTAGTGATACAGAGATGGACAGCCCAAATCTTCGACTGAAATTAAGTCATACAATTCATAAAACTTTTGTCCTCACCTGAACCACTTAAGCACCATTTTCCCACAACACAGTATTCCGTTCGGAATTTAGGACCAAAAGACCAAAATTCTCAGCAACCTCATTAAATCACATCCAATCGTTAATCACTATAACAACCTACCCATTTCCGTGTTCAAACTTTAAATACCAACATCAAATATTTACCTTTAAAACGAGTAAAACAAAACCTCGAGCCATCTGGGACTGGCTATGATTTCGAAACTGCTCGCTATATTTCGCGTGCGATAAGATACCGCTGTGTTGACAATAGGCCGCATAGGCTTTCATTCCGATATTAATATTGCCGAGTTTCAACTCGTCGATGGGTAGCCTACACTTTTTTTTTATTGAAAACTTTCTGGCATCAATGGTGTCTGGTCAGTGAACCTCGGTTACAATATTACGGGGAAGTTGAAATATGTAGTTTTTTTGTTTTTCATCGATCTGTTGGTAGTGGCTCAACATCTGCCTAGCCTTTTTCTAACTATGTTTGGGTCGGCTGCCAGTCTAGCCGGATGCAGCCGAATACTAGTATTTTACATGGAGCAACTGCCTATTTGATCGCCACAACCCATTTACTGGGTACCACGATACCCCTTGGTAAGACTGGTTATCAGACTTTCGGCTTCTACAACCCATGTCAGCCACGACCAGCGGCTTAACGTGCTTTCCAAGGCTCGGAAGTGTCTTGGTATGTAAAGATCACCACTACTCTCAAAATAGCAAAGGGAAATATCTTGAGGTAACAGGCATGTCTTAGAATCAAAACTCAAAGTGATGTGACATCTATCAACCCGCACTGGTCCCGCGTGGAGAATTACTGCACTCTCTCTGCCTGGCCTGTGTGCCAGTATAGACTGATCATTAGATGATCGAAGGAGTAGTTAATCGGTTGAAGGACACTGAACGAGACTCAATAGAAGTTTTATTGATATTACGCATGTGGGCGTTTAGTATCCTTCAAACTTTTGAGAGTAGGGTACTATGGTACCCAAAACTTTCAAAGAAATCGATAGTCTTTCGACTTAATTAAGTCGAAAGACTATCGATTTTTTGTTCAGACTCCAATCTACATTCATTAACAGTTTTATTAACAGCACAGAACGTGAATATAAAATCAGAAATTATAACTTTCAACCTCGTAAAATCTGAGTCTGGAATAATTATGAAGTGCCTTAGAAATATTCTTGCGCAAAAATCTATAAGGACCAAACCGAGGGGAAGACGTATTTTTAGACTTTAAAACAATGGGCAATTAAGTTTCGCTATTCTAAGGACATTATTAGTGTTAAGTTAATCTGTTGTGACGGATAATTAGTGAGGTAAAGTAGTTGAAACGATACTTTATAGGTAACTACTCAAGACTAAATAGAGCTAGAGCTAAAAGTAAAAGCTAGTATTTTACTTTACCTGTAACCTTGTACCTTCCTCTTAAATCACCGTCCCTATTGATGGAAACCGCATTAAAATCCGTTGCGTAGTTTAAAAGATCTCGCTGAGATCTTTTAAACTATATTACAGACGCGTGAAGCGATTTTGTTTTATACTTTGTAGAGATAGAGAAAATGCAAATGCTTACTAATATCCATTGTTAAAGTTAACATTTCGAACTATAGAGGGTGGCAGGGACATTCGTGCAATACACAATTAAAAATATAAATAAATAAAACCTAAAACCAAATATATAAATACCATAAAAGCAAATAATTCTATTTAAATTATACTATTTTATTTTAAAATTTATGGTAATTTAATTTAAATATTTTACAATTCCTTATTCAATACTAAAATTAATACATTATGTACAGGTATATAAAGTTTATAAAAACAGAGAAAAAGAATCAGAGGGCTTCAAAAAACTCATCCGCATCGCTGTCAATGGGAAAAGTTCCCAAAAGGCTGGCAGCATTGCCACGTTGTATGGCAATGCTGATTCTTTGGCCAAAGAATAGGCCAGCCCTCTGGTCACGTGAAGAGTCGACCAACCGCTTGGCTATGTCTCGAAAAACCAAGTGGGCACTCGGACCCCATGGTCCTAATGTTTCAACCCCAAACGGCTCAAATATGTAAGTTCCAATGAGATTGGAATATTTTCGCCGTTTGAGATTTTCCGCACTTGCAGCAGCCGCTCCAGCGCATTCCATCGTACAGGGAAGGTGGGATGGCGCAAGGGTGTCGACACATGTTGCGTCCCACACCAGAGGCCTGCCCACCTTCCAGGGCATTATGGTCATTCCATCTGGTCTCTTCCCATCGTCGCGTGCCAAGCCGTTGGGTTCTAAAACAGCTGGCACCCCGGCGGTGACGAGAGCACGACGGATGATGTCATTAATGCTGGCGTGCCGGGCCAAACGGCCTGCGCTCTTACTGCAAGATAGGCCATGGTGGCCGAGGCAGTCGACAGCTTCACCGCACTGGCAGCGATGCGGAGCCCCGCATGGAGCGCCCAGACGCAGACAGGTAGCGAGCCGGAAAGTATTGTCACACAACATAGTACCTATGTTGGGTGACGGTAGTGCCTGAAGCCAGAGGCCCGACTCCCATTCTCCCACAGCCAATAAGCGGGCACGCTCAGCAGTATTGGTGGACGTATTGATTAGATTATTCCGTACCAACCTGCAGAGCGGAAAAAATTTATTGCTTTCTTAACAAAAAGCGCCTTCATCCTCTCTCCTATTAAAAATTAACTTTGCTGTGCCCGACAGGGTCCATAATTGATTCGATGTTTTGACATACTAACTGTTATATGTACACATTATGGAATGCAATAAAGTATTGAGTATTGAGTATTACGCATAATCTGGTACCAGGGATTCAGTCCAAGATTCTGAACCCGGGGTGTTCAGAATCTTGAACTTAAATTGTTGAAAAAAATGCTGTTTCCGCGTAGGTATTCCACTTTCAAAGACACAAAAGACTTATTTTGTAATCGATACTAAAAAATCTTCACTGGTCCAGAACCGTGCGTTGAATTCACGGTTTCAATTTGCGCGTCCATGTGTGACACCATCACACCATGTATAATAAATAGCAATCTATATTTAAAATATTGCTCTTAAATAACATCAACATTTCACAATGAAGAGAACAACAACGAATAGTTTGGTATTTTTGTAATTCTCCCCGACCAAAAATAAAATGTTGTAATAAGTGGTAAATATTATTTTCACTCTTATGTCAAAATTCTCTACACTTAACAAGACAACCCTGTCAGAGGTCAACACACTGCTAACCTTGTTTAATAAAAAGTAATTAGCGTTTTTAAAACATTAGCCAACGACATACAATGAAAAAATATAACACAAAATAATTTGCCCTTTCAGTAAGTGTCGGGGGTCGAAAGTGATTATGCCTGAACACCATAATTTAGGATGAAAGTTAGAAAAGATTCCGTCCAAAGAATTAAGGACAAAGGACCTTTTTCGGCCAGTTTACATAATAAAACAATGGCTACCAACGGAACCCCGTTTGAGGCTAGGGTTGTCAGAATCTAAAAAGGATTTAGGACCAACTTTAAAAAAAAAATGCTTTAGAATTTAAATTAAAACAAAACAACCGGTATACATTAGTCTTTTTTTTTACTAAAGCAAAGAAAACAAACAAGAAGTTATTAAGTTGGTCCTTAGAGCCATTAGGACCCAGGTAGCACATTTTTACGACCGCGGATACGCATATTTTGTATCGGAAGATGATCTCAGCCAAATGTGGCCAGCATACATAATTATTATCGCAGATTAAATTAAGGTTTGTGTCCGTGAGTCAGTGTGGAAAGGAGCGAAACAATAAATTTATTTTACGACCATTTTTTGTTGAATTTTCTGATTTAATTCCGGCGATTGTTGTGGTGATAATAATTTCTTCTTGTTGTATTTTAATTTTAACACCTCGACTCGGAAGGTATCTAAATATTTTATTTAACTAGACTACACTTCTAGCCATTTATTATCGTTTTAATTATGTCTTAGTAAAATGAAAGAAAGAACACCGTTTTTTTGACATAGTAAAACACAAAATAAAGTAAATTGAAAAAAAAAAAAAAAAAAAACAACAACAAGTGTGTGCCTCACTGCTGCGCCAAAACGGTTTATTTCAGCATTAATGCCAGACAGATGCTGTCTGACGCTGGTTTTCTAATAAACCTATTGGGACAAGTGACGAGGAGTACAAAACAGTTTCAACACACATTATTTAAGACTTATAAATAAATAAACTAACCATTAATCATATTTATTCACAAACACAAAACGAAACGAAACGAAGACCACAGAAACTAAAGCAAAACCTTCTCCAGTGCGCGATGCACTCACACACACAGCACCTTAGCGCCGCGGATGGCACAGCAGCGTCATCCAGTCGAGGACATTTGAGGCAGCAAAGAATGGAGACCGGGTGGCACAACAGGAATTAATGCTGACAACCCTACCGTGTATACCGAATAATAATGCGTCATTTGACGTGAATTATGTGAGTTATTCGCGTTAAAGCAACTCCAACCGCAAAATTTTAATAATGAATTAAAACATCCTTTCAAAATGTTAATTTTTAATTAGTATTGCGTCGCTATCCCTTCGGTGTTTCAGACGCTTATTGCGTTATGGTGGTTCGTGATGCTCAGTTTTGTTAACTATAGTCGAATCGCTTTAACGTGGCAATAGGGGTCGTTGCCCTTTACCTAATATCTCTCCGTAGAAACTCATACAATAAACTATGTATGGTTTTTCGCTATTGGAACAAATTGAAGATTACGATAGTAACTTTTCAATATTAACGGACTTTATTTTAGGTTTTGAAATGGTTTTGGGCAATGACCCCTACGCCGATTCGGCTTATTATAATAATATACTAAAAAATAATAAAAATATTTATTTCATAAATCATAATCATTTATTTCATAAGACGACATTGCATTGTATACATTGTATATTATAAATGTCACATTTGTCGCACAGTTAGCACAATTATTTAGAATGTATCCATTAAACTAGGTCTAGCCTGTATCTTTAGGGAGATACGGGGTTCAGTCAATGGGTACATGAAATAATTGACATTCTGTTACAAGTAAAACAGTGTCGATATTTAAAAGTCGATTCTCACTAATATACTCGCCTGAATCGGGCGAATTGGCACTTTGACATAGTATACGACTCGCTTGTTAAGTTAATTTATTTATGGCCGAACCGAAAAATCCAGTAATAAATATGAGGCAATTGACATATTTTGAATTTTATGCAATTTTAAGAGAAGACATGCAATATATAAATTAACTTCATGTGAGTCGTCTTTAGAAAAATAATATAATGATTGAAATGTGTCGATTCGCCGGAAAAGGGCGAGTAAATTTGTACGAATCGACCAATAAACCGTCAATTCAGTTATGAGGGAGTTATCGGACACTTAAAAATATTTTATCTAGATGTATTTTTATTTACAAGCCCCATAAATTAACCACTTCAAAACAACATACTGTCATTTAAAAACACACTGATAGGTAAGTGACAGGTTTTAACACCATCTGGTGCTTAAAACTAGAGTTCATTAACCTCAAGCCTACATGGTGTGTAAGTAAGTTAATCCTAAAACTGTGACAGGTTAAATTCAAGCTAAAATAAATTTTACTTACTGTAATATACGTGCAACCCTTAAAACTAAAAGCCGTTATTCGTCTGTCCGAAACAGAAGCAAAACGGAGTTAAATTGTTTTGTAGGCAGCAAGTTTACTCAGTCAAAAAACCCGTAATTACAATAAATACCACTAAGTGTCACTTCAAAACAAGCCATCCCCAAAAACGGGGCACCGTTTCACCCCCCATTGAATACCTCTTTGATCATCTGCACTCCCAATATTAAGAATTTAATAATCGGGCATAAACAACAGCATAATGTGTCAACAAACACAATCCCCAAACAAGTTAAAAGGGAATTTTATTCTCCCCCTTTTTCCCCCAATTGGTCCTTTGTCTGCACAGAATCGATCCCCCATCACTTAATAATATTTCTATAAGAAAATCAGAATCACCCTTTTCGAATTTCTATTCAAAGCGCCATTTTAAGCTCATTGTCCTTTAAAGTACAGTCAGCGACGAAAATTTCAATTAATTTTTTTAAATCGTTTTCCGATTTTTATTTATTTCTCAGGAAGTATTTAAATGTCTTGTAAATAAATTAAGTTGAACATTTATGGTAATGTAATTAGTCTATTAAGGTTCTGAATTGGGGAAATAATTTGGATCAAATCGATTTTTGATCATTTAAACAATATAAATATAACTAATTTGTATAAAACAGTTGGTAGAATGCTAATGTTGGTTGTCAGAACGCCTTTTATTCTTGTAATGTTCATGTTTGAATAAATTTTCTTGTCTTTTGATATTTTAAGTCTGCATACATTATGTTGAGCTTGTTTTGTTCGTAAAATATGCGTGTTTCGCTTTATTTTTGAGCAAAGACATAAAATATAGTAATTCGTAATGAAGATTGAAACAAAACATGCATTTGTATGTGTCGTAACTTTGTGTATACACAAATTTATTCAAATTACATATTCGACTTTGAAAATAAAATTAATGGTCTTGTTCTCATGAATTTTCGTTGTTTTAACTTAATTGTCCTTTACAAACAAATGGTTTAAAAGCTAAGCCACCTCATCAATTGAAGAAATTAAATTTAAGAGACACAGGGACAGTTTCAAAATCATTCACCACCATTGCGAACGAAAGTAGACATAAAAGCAAAAAAATGCCACCAATTTTTCACAAACTCAATAAAAATCTTGTCAAAATTTCAACCGTCAATAAAGACATCCCCTATACAATTATTACAATAATAATGAAGCATTATGACAGCGTCGAAGTTCCCGGATAAGGGGAGAAACACACCGAGCATAAATATATTATTCGAACACTTTAAACTGTCCTCCCGATGGGCAACTTCCTTAAATATTGCAGATTTATGCTAAACGTTAACGTGGACTCCGGGTTTTTTATGACCGCATAAAAACTTCATTCGAATTAACTCCCAGTGTAAGACGAGTTTTACTTTTACCCTTCTGGGGAAGTCTTGAAAATGTTTTCGAGTTTCATAATCATTAATGTAAATCTTTAAAACCTAATTAGAATCTTAAAAAAGAAGCAAAAAGGACCATTTGTTCTCAAGATGAATGGTTTTTTCAATGGCAATCAAGATTGAAATGAAATTTAACGGACCCTATTTCAATTACATTTTTCCTTCGGTCATTTCTCAATCTTATTTCATCACAAATCATAGACTGAATGAATAGTTATACCGCTCCGGTCATTTCTCATAAAAATTAAATCATTCATTCATTTTCTTCTGTACAATTGAATTAAGTCATTATTTCAAGATTAACGCAAAATGTTCTTTGCTGAATGGATTTTCTAGAAATAATATTTTAGTTTCTCTATGAAAATAACAGCCAAGCGTTCAAGCAATTCTTATAAACTTTACATCTGAGAAAGTGAAAAAGTAATAATAAGAAAATAAAAGACGATTTAAGATTATCAAATACATATCTCTAACTTTTATTCACGCGAGGATTATTATACGAAAAATGTCTATACATAGTGTGATTTCAGGTTTAGTGTTGCAAAGGACTCGAGTCCTCGAGTCGTAATTTTAAAGACTCGACTCAATTGTGCAAGACTCAGTGTGCTCAAAAGGCTCGGAGTCTATAGTCAAGCCGAGCCCGAGTCATTCTCGAGTCTAAACAAGGGACTCGAGTTTTAGGTAAATAGGACTAGAGTCTCAATAACGACTCGAGTCTTGTAGCTCATCATTCGAAAAAACTCGTTTGAAATTGAATTTATTGCCTCCTTTCGAGTCTTTTCGAATGATGAGGTACAAGTTTCATCTTCATGCTCTGAGTTTTTCTTTAAGACTCGGGTTTAATTTAAGACTCGAGTCCTTTTTAAGACTCGAGCCCTTTTTAAGACTCGAGTCCTTTTTAAGACTTGAGTCCTTTTTAAGACTCGAGTGCTTATCTGTAGACTCCGAGCCTTTTGAGCACACTGAGTCTTGCATAACTGAGTCGAGTCTTTAAAATTAGGACTCGAAGACTCGAGTCCTTTGCAACTCTAATCAGGTTAAGCTACGCTTGCCGCGGTTGGTCCAAAATTGAGTGATCATCTTTACATACTAAGATCCCTTCAGTGCCTCGGAAACCATTTTAAGCTCCCGGCTGCTATTCGTGGATCGTTGACAGTCGTTACGGGTTGTCAGAAGCCCGAAAGTCTGACAACCAGTATTACCAAGTTAGATAGACAGTCGCCCCATCTAAAATACTTAGGTAAGTAGGCAAAATAAGGCATCCAGTTAGACTGGAAGGTGACCCGAAAAAGGCTAGGCATATGATGCGTATTTACTTACATACAGTATTAAATAAACCAATAACAGAAACCAGATTATTCTACAATGTCTAAGCAGCAAAGTCTGTTCTAAAAATAATCTAATGTACCTACTACAATAATTTTCGCAGAAAAGCATACAGACAAAAAATGGACAGAGTAAATGAAGCAAGCGTGTATCAAATGTAACACGAAAGTGACTGGTTTTTAGCCAAATGTTTTTGTCTGAAGATATGTGAGCATTTAAACCATTTAAATGCTCACATATCTTTGGAATACTAACTGCCCAAAACCTTCAGAATTCAGAACATTGAGGTTACAGACTAAAAAGATCAAAGGGCCAAGAAACTAGTTGACTAAACTTGGTCCCGCAAAAACCAATAGTCCGCAGTTAAGACCTCGTCTCTATTTAAATGTTCTGATTGAAATCCGAAGATTGAACTCTCAGTCGAAGTTACCATCCCAAATTGGACTTAATTTTCTAGCCGTTAAAGTTGAAAGTTGCTGTTGAAAGTTAAGATTTTCGTCTACCCTCATCCAATGAATAATTCAAGTGGTTCCTAATAACTAGTACAGTGTTGGGGAATGTATAGATTTGGTCCTTCTCGAGTTTTTTTTTTTTGGATTAGATGAAAGGAATGATCGATGATGGTCGCATGTCTTTCTTTTGATGTGCCTGACTGTACTTATGTTCAGTGAAAATATATTTTCTTTTTCTTTTTAAATCCTATGCAATAAATGTTATACCAATATTAAATGCAAAGGTTTTGTGTTGCCCTTTCGTCTACGCTCTCAAGATATATACACTTCGCCCGCGACTTCGTCTACGAAATTTATAGCATATTATATTTTATAGCATAATTTATACATTAATCCGAAGTACAGTACTAGTTCTTCGGAATAATGTAGCTTTCCATTGGTGAATGTTTTTTTTTCAATCGGTAAAGTAGTTTTGGTTTTATCCATTACACACAGAAAAAAAACCTTTCCTCTTCATAATATTAGTAGAATAGCTGTTGTCAGCGGTTTCATCCGCGTGGAGGTATAAAATTATCCCACAGAATAAAAGGGCCAGACCAGGACAAAAAGTTTCATCCAAATCCGTTCGGCCGTTCTTACGTTATTGAGTAACAAACATCCAAACATTCACATTTATAATATTAGTAGGGATACATATTATATTAGGATCACATTTCACATTTGTAAAGCACATTACCTCTTCTTAGAATGACTAAGTAGGGCATTGGGCTACGCTTATCTTGGTCGTCTGATTAAATTAGCGCGAAAACCCTAATTGATACCCAGCTCCTTTTACTAATTGAATGTCTGAATAGTATCAAAGTATCTTGTTGCAAGCTCTGCCCTACGGCTTCTCTTGAGTTTCTGGAAGGATTATTGTTTCAGTTAAAAGTATGAAGTTGTCTTACAACATTTCATTGAAACTAGTCCTCCACCCTAATTACGAAACGCACTATCTATCAGAATCTGAATCGGATTGAAGATTATTTTTAAACTATTGCGCCATTTGTTCGAATAAATTGTTGGCTCAGCAACGTAAATAGCGCAATGAATGTTGTTTAACTATCAATATGAAACCAATTCCTACTAATCTAATCAAATCTAATCCATCGTTCATCATTTCTATCTAATTCTTATTAATGTATGATCATCTTGTAATTTACATTTAGCTTATATTTTTTTATTATTAATCCGCTGTTACTAAATTTAATTTATTTTTTGTAAACAGGAGCCAAGGGTTTGAGCTGAAAACCAACGCTTAGAAACCTGCAAGGGGGACCTAAGCATAATGCTGAAGTTTAAACCTTTTGCTTCTAGTATTATAGTTTTGTGTATGTGTGTATCTACTAGGGTTGTAACGGAGGCCTTCTTAGCGAAGGCGGATGCGGATGCGGAGGTGACGAGTTTCAGCTCCGCGAATGCGGAGGTTAACGGAGGCGGAGGCGGAGGTGAAAGTAGATGTAGAAAAATTAGTACAGTAGTCCCCCGGTAATCCAGCCCCTGTCTAATCCGGCACCCCCTGTAATCCGACATGTCTTTGATGATTGAATATTTTTTGACAGTCTTCGCTAATGTAATAAATGCATGATTGAACGGGAAACGGATCTGTAATTTGTCGGATTACAAGGTACTTGTAAAAAAATCCGGACTATAGGGGTCTTCTTAGGCAGTACTTATAATCCGACAAATTCGATAGTTCGACATTGCCCTGCAAAACATTTGTCGGATTACCGGGGGTTGACTGTAATTTGTGTCGTCCAAGAAATTCGACAGGTTGATTCCTGTCGTGTATCGTTTGGCAAATGACATACGCCCACCCAACCGCGTTCCCGCCGCGCACTCGTTGATTCTTGACCATTTCGCGCGCAACACGCGGCGTTATTGTTATATGATTCGTAAATAAACCTCCGATACAACTCCGCAAAAGTTGTACGGAGCCGGAGGCGGAAGCGAAGATACGATTTCTTGCGGAACTTCCGCAGTAACGGAGGCGGAGGCGAAGTTCCGTTACAACCCTAGTATCTACTACTAGCTGTAATACTGGAGACAATAAAATTTTATTCTATTCTATTCTACTAATAGCAAGTTACGCGATTACCCCTCTGGATTCTGAGACAAGATGGCACTTAGATAATTTTAAGGCGTTGACCTATTCTTGCGATTGAGATTTCAAATTAATTTGTGTCTCAGAATTCGACCGTAATAAAGAGTGAGAGACAAGAGCGACGCGAAAATTTCTATGGTAAACTCATGAAAATTGTTCTATCTGAATCGCAACGCGACTGTCTGGGAAGGATTTAGTTTAGTCGTGAAAAGGCACCAAAACGAATTTCAACTACTGGGCTCTATACTACCCGTAATCTGCAGAATTATAATTTAGCATGATCAGCCTATAATGATCCCACTGTTGGGAATCAGACCTCTCTCTGAGAGAAGAGCGGGCCGTTATCTATCACGAGGGCCCAGTGCAAGTTGGTCAATATCACAGGTATCCGAGTTTTTGGTTTTGAGAACAGTAGTGATGAAATTAAACACACCAAGTAAAGTGCCTCCCTAGTTTAGACTCGACTCGTTAGTGTAATTTTTATGGTGTAAAAATAAAGAGTATTCCATTTATCTCGAAAAACAAGAAACTACACGCTGCCCCTGTTAGCTACATTCTAGCTTTAAAATAACTTTACTTATTGTACACGTAACTAACTGAAACTTTTTTTTTCAGGTACGTACTCACTCCTCAAGTGCGGTAATCAACAAAGTTCTCCACTCCACTGCAGTAAATTTAACAGTGGCAACACTGGCAACAAAAGAAGTTCACAGGCGCCATCTAGCGGTGTTTTCTGTAAGTTTACAAGTTAGTACCACGAATTGTAGATTGTAGGATTCTGTGAAGAAAGTTTGAAAAAACGTTTTAGGTGTACTTTAAATTGAAGATTATGAAGCTTGCTACATTTGGTTTGTGGTTAAGAATATGCTATTAATTCTTCGCTCTCTGATGTCGTAAAAGGTAACTTATACATAAATTACACTTAGGGTACTGACCCTAACAAATTGTGAAATGAATTCCTTATAAAAATCGCTGTCATTTTGACAGTACTATTGTGTGCGGACACCCACCGCCTAAGTAGTTAGGGAGGTGGCGAGCAAAATTTCGATATGATCAGCACACAAGGCAGACGTTATTAATAGTGATAATTATACCCTAAGAAACATCAAGGACCTCGTCTGCCACCATAGTGACGCTGCGTTGTAAATTTACAGCGTTTCAAAAATGTAAAAAAAAAGGTGTGCTATATTATGCGCACACGTCTGCCACTGGGGCTGATGATCACAGTCATTCCAGAAACACAAAGAATCGAAAAGGCAGACATACAGGGCTCTGACTTTTGTAGTATTCAATTTTTTAATTTATTTTTATGATTTAAAAAACTGTATATAAAGTGCACACTTGGCAGATTTGAATTGTTCGATTAAAAACAATGAGATGAACCACGGAAAAATAGTCTGGCAATATGTTGCCTCTGCGTTGTCTATTGACAGTGCTCCAGAAATGTAAAAAAAAGAAGGTATGCTATATTATGCGCACACGTCTGCCTCTTGGACAGATGTTTGAATTACTTATGAAAACCAAGAAAACCGATGAGGCAGACGTTCAGGCCTCTGATATTCCAAAGGCAGGCCATTTGATGTACTTTTTTCCACCCGACGCTCGCGCCAAACCAAGCAGGTATAAAATATCCCCATAGATCCTTTCGTGGTGTCTCTCTTTTCTTTGGGAATATGAGTGAGAACGGTATAACTCAGTTCCAACCTTTTCCGTATTGTGAAACTAAATGTATAGAGCGTATATCTATATACAGCTTATATCTATATCTATATACGTATTTTACAAAAATAAAACGTGATTTAAAAAGTTAAAGACTGTTCCTATCCAGATCCTAAACCTATTCAGATTACATTCAAGCATGCAATTAAAAAAAAAAATACTTTCTCATTAGAGTTCCAAGCGCATTTCGTTTCTGCTTGGCATTGAGAAAAATATGATTGCATAGATTTCAGCTCCAGAAGTTTAATCGTTACCGTGAGTTTAGAGGATAATATTAAACAAAATTATAAGAATAAAACTATAAACAATAACAATAATCCCATGCAATACTCGCTGTCCCTTGATTCCGTGAATTTCAAACAGTTATACAGCTGAAAATCAGTGAGCAAAGTGTCTGCCACATGTTTTTTCGAATCCGCAGAGTCATAGTGAATCGAATGGGCGCAATGAGAACCGCGTGCAAATGACTTAGTAGAGCTTTTTTTTGACATTTTTACAACTCCGTCGCATGCTAATGCAGAGTCTTGAATGTCTGCCTCTTCGATTTTATTCGTTTCCAAGATGATTGTGACCATGTACTCCAGAGGCATACATGTGCAAATGATTTAATACCCCGATTTTTTTAAGCAACTTCAATCCGCTGTTACGCGAAAACGCAGCGACATAGAACCTTAATTGATTAGAGCAAATCGATTCGTAATGATTTAAACTCCAATCCACCTCGACGTCAAACGTGTGCAAATCATATACCGAAATGCTCGCCACCTCCCTAACTATAGGTGGACCGACGGTCTTAAAATGTGACTGGACCTGACTGGATACGGAAGACAGAGGACAGGGTGTTGTGGCGCAGCCTGAGAAAACCCTATGCCCATCAGTGGACTCCGATAGGCTGAGTAAATTGATTGTGTCTATTGTCAGTTATAGCAGTGTTTCGTAAATGAGGTGTAGTGTGAATTCAATAGGTGTTTTAATAGCTATAATATGTGTTGTGGCCTGTTATAAGAGCAATCTGAAAAACTCTAGTAATTAAGATTCGAGATCGTAGTAGTCATCAATGCGAGGCCTATGTTCAGCAAGTGGATATTTGGTAGGTTAGGAGGATGAAGCAACTTGTGGACTGAACTATAAAATATTCATATACTTGGTATATTTGGTCCTTCGATCCAAAATACAGTTTCCATTCTATCGTGCTGTATCCTGTGATTGTCCTCTGATAAATTGCATAGAATGCGCCGTTCGAATGTGACTAGCATCGTTGTTCCTGTGATCTATCTTATGCCATTTGTATAGATTTACTTGAAATGGTCCTGTCACACAGAAGGCATACTTGTTTTAACAACCATTAAAATAATCCAATGGTCATTGAGAGAAAAAGCTTGGCTATGAAATTTCAAATGAAGCCGTCAAAACAAAATAAAAAATTAAACCCTATTTTCATAAATAAACAATACCATAAACTCTAAAGCAAATTTTACGACTATTCCCTCAAAAATTATTGCCCTATAAAACGTAACAAAAATAAATACATATTTTTTGAATGGCAGCACCGAGCTGTCAAAGGCATATTCAGTCATAAATCAATGAAAGTACTTGGTGGAACATTGGCATTGTTTTATAAACATGGCGGTATATACGTTACGGAGTTAGCAACGATAATATATACAGAAATACGAACGTGACCAATGTATTAGTTTCTGCCATATTGATGGTAAGGTAAACAATCTTTGCTTTGAATAGCGGAATGAAAGATCGTGCAAGTAATGTTGATGTTTTTTTTTTGTGCCGGAGATTGGGTTTATTCTATCCTTTTTCATGACTTAATTTGAAAGTATTGGTTAGGTTGAAGATAATAATTGTGACAATGAGGATCAATTCGACAAAAGGATATAGGAATTTTCAAAAGGATATACTACATCGAATACAATATAAATATCTGAGTTCATTTCTTTTTGAATCACTCAAATCCATCGAGAAATTACGAAGTTATTAAACTTTAAAAAAAGGGAATTTTAAAACGCACGCCGCGCGCGCGAAACTGCTGATGACGTCACGAGGCTCGATCGCCCGCCACGCGCCGCACTGCTTTGTTATGATTTGCGGAGTTTAATCGTTGTTTCTTGTTTATTTATGTTTTATAGATATTGGTAGATAGGAAACATGGAAGTCGGATTTACCCAAGGCCCAGACGGACCATCTCGCGAAGATTGATACGTTTATGGTTGAAAAGTAAAAAAAAAAAAAACAATTTATTCCAGTGCACAGGTAGGTACTACGTTTTAGAATGTTTTGATTTGGCAGGTAGGTACCTTTTTCGTGTTTCTACAATTTATAGACCTCTCTACCTATTTTAAATATTATTTCTTACTAGCTTCTGCCCGCGACTTCGTCCGCGTAAAATTTTCTGCTCCCACAACCCATCCCGTCACATTGAATCGCCTGCCCGTGCGAGGTCTTTGTATGCGTGACGTTTTTCTTTGTGCTCGGCTCCTAAGGGTCTTTGCGTGACCTTATATAATATATAGTCTATAGCCTTCCTCGATAAATGGGCTATGCAACACTAAACGTACTTAACTCTTCAGCTTTTACTTGGGTGTGCTACGCAATAAATTTTTTGAGAGACCAAGGCGCGCGCAATGGACGTGTTTTATATGGAATTTTTCACTTTTTCTTCGAAAAAAAAAAAATATTACCCACGTGTTGAGAATTATATGTGAGGAGGTTGCAAAGGGGGTCGAAAATTTCATTATTTTTGCGATAGGAAACGCCATTTTCGAGATATAAGCAAAAGAAAAGGAAAACAAAAATACAGTACTGTTTTGCACATGAAGGCGAGGCACGTCAAGGGGAGGCGCGAGGCGCGCGCAATGGACGTGTTTTATATGGAATTTTTCACTTTTTCTTCGAAAAAAAAAAATATTACCCACGTGTTGAGATTTATATGTAAGGGGGCTATAAAGGGGGTCGAAAATTTCATTATTTTTGTGATAGGAAACGCCATTTTCGAGATATAAGCAAAAGAAAAGGAAAACAAAAATACAGTACTGTTTTTGCACGTGAAGGCGAGGCGTTCGTTGGTGTGAATTTTAGTTCATAACTACTAGTTTTAATCTACACGTTTTTAATCGCGATTAAAAATAGATTTAGTTAAAATAAATTATTATAGTCAAAATTTTTGAAATGCAGTATAAAGTACTTTTAGTTAAGGGGACATGGGGCGTCGCTCCTCATGAAAGTACACCACTTCTTTCTATTTTTTGGGTATTTTGGGACACAAAATAACAATTTGTCCGGTGTACCAACACTTGTATTTTGGCATCGTGGCACGATACAATATTTTAAGAAGACATTATTCGTTTAAATGTTCTGCGAGTCACGTAACTAAAGGCAGAAAGAACGTGCGCGGCGGTGCCGCGGACGCGAACGTGGAAGATGACTTCATCAACGAATTGTGCGTATTGGCGAGCGTTTTTGAAAATGCAAAATTAAAACCGCTCTATTTTCGTCATTTTTGGTCCAATTTTAATAATTCTTTCACTGAAATAATTGGTTTAGGTATGACTGTAATTCTACATATTTAACTAAAATCGTCGCTGATCCTCATTTCGCAACGAAATTATATGCAAGATTTTGATAAGAATTAATGAATATGATCTTCTCTATTGATTTATAAATAAGTGGCAAAATATTTTTTTCTTGATACGATTGTAAAATGCCTTGTCCAGTAGTGGACGTTTTTCGGTTGAATAATGATGACTGATAGTTTGAATAAGAATAGGATGTACAAACAGGGTGGCAGGGACATTAACAAGCAAGCTGTTACCTTGGATTTAGCAGGTACATGATTCTGAATCCAGTCGAGTCGATAATAAAAAAATATTTATTAGGTTTTCACCGAAATAGCAGTATTTTATTATCATCACCAAAATATTTCTGCTCTAGGTGGTCTAGAATGTCGTGTTACCGTTACCCTGGCACAGGCAACTGAAGGAACACGGGTGGGTTTTAGTCAGTAAAAGACGCGACGAGCGGGAGAAGTTATTTGAGTATTTCCCATCCAAAAAAAGGTGGTTTAGAGTCATGTGCTGAATTAAAGGTTTGTGCGTCGATTTACCTTGTGTAATTCTCACTTGTGAAATAAATCTTCACAAATGAAACCGCAGAACTCCATGCAACGCTTACTACATTAATGGCATACGTATTATATCCTCTATTAGTACACAGCGTAAGTTTAGTATGAAAAGTTGGATAATAATACACAATTATGTACCGCGGTTTATGTTTCATACCTCTAAATATACCGCTTCTGTATCTATTATGCTAATTCTGGTTTAGTTGACGTCACATCCTTAATCCTGAGAAATGCTAGAATATGGAGGATAATAATAACACTAAAGTATACTAATTAGGTTTTGAAACTAGAAATATAGGTTAATGGCGTTTTAAAACTGACAGTTATTATGCTCCTTTTGGTTTTGTGTCCTTGTTATTAAGGAATGTGTGTGAGAAACCTCTATTCAGAAAGGTACAGAAAAAACTTGACTGTAATAGTAGTTTGTGAAATTTTTGCATGATGAGGGGTATTAAAATACGAGTGTGTATTTTAAAACTGACCCGTAGGCGAAGGCGAGGTTTATAGTATCACAGGAGGATAATTCCTAGTTATATGCAGTTTCATACACTACTTTATCTACTCTCATATATTGGGATTGAACCTCCTAAATAAAAGATCAATGTTAAAAGAGAAAGAAATATAATTTTATAATGCTATAAAAATGGCGCATCCTATATGCGTTCCATCAGAAAAAAAATATTGATGAAGACTCCTTGGTAATATTAATTTCTTGGATTTGCCCTTTATGGTATTGGAAGAAAATGTACATTATTTTGTTATTAAAAAAGTGTGATTATATTTTCGAATTTCGGTTTTGTGAAAAAATTAAACTAGTGACTTAAGGAAACATCAATATTTTCTACTATTTACACTTCTTTATTTATTTAATAAATAAATATTAACTTATGTTTAGTATTCAGGAAATTTCCTAATAGTTAATGAAAACCGCATCAAAATCCGTTGCGTAGTTTAGATGAAAAATGCGGTCACAAAAACACACAGAAAATCAACTTTTATTATTTCTATAATTATGTTTAGATAGAACTATTTCCCAACACAAACCCTAACTTTCACCAGAAAAGGCAAAGACCAGAAAACGGTATAAAATAAAACTTAATTTCCACAAACAAGACGGGTAATAAAAACCTTTTTAGTAATGCCTTTGTATTGTTTGTTTCAGTCTCGCATGACGGTTCCAGAATTGGGTCATAGTTGGTGCATAGTATGCGGATGCAGCTCCGAATTCGCTTGTACGAAATTAATGTTAGTAATTGACTTTAGTTTAGTTAACTATTAGATAAATTACATTATAATGCTCTAGTTTGTATTTTGTACTAGTTTTTGGGATTAGAAAGGATATGCGATGGTTTTAAGTAGACTAGCTCCATTGGGGTCGAAAATGGACTTGTATAACTTTTGTCCTGTCTTTTGCGTGTAAAATCTAAATACGTAAAGGATAATTTAATCTGGAGGACCTTATACATGGAATTATGAAGTGTAATTAGTATTATTACGATAGCAAAAAAAAACTCTTACTTTTTTAAGGCTATCATTAATAGGTCAGCAGGTACCTATCAACTAGCTTTGGATTAAAAGTTATATCCCTTAAAGGCTCCCGCAGACCGGCGCGACACAACTGCGCGCGCGTCTTTAGTAGATCACTTTCAATTAAGTTTTCATACATTTTTTTCCTAGTAACGTCGAGTCGAGCTGTCGCGCCACGGTTATCTGCGGGAGCCTTAAAACCGTGCTATCATAAGCATTTAGTTTATAGTAACTCTAGTCGTACCTACTATTATTCTTTATTATGATGCAAAAGCATAGTGTAGTAACTGAGCACAGTTGCTCACTTATAAATGCATGTACCACTTGACCTAATTTCTATTTCATTCAATCTAGCTTAAAAATACGACCTACTATAAGTACTAATGCGCACCCTTGACCTAGTTTGCAAAAAGTCCTTTTTAAAACGGGAAGCTAATTCTGAAATCAATAGTATTATTTTTTTAAGTTCACTCTAAAATTGAATTCAAGTGACAGCACACAATTCGAAAGCGAATTCATTTGTTTACTTTTTTTGTTCAAGTCATAATTTTTTTTCAAAATCATTGTAGTTTCACAACGAGACACCCGTTCGAATTTCAAATTAATGTATTGCGAACAAAACGTATGACTTTTTTTTAATTAAAAGGGCAGTGTGGAAATGTAAGTGTCTTCACACGGTTCATAGTAATTATAACAGTTTTCAAACGTAGTATCTTATTTTCTATCGCCTTCTCAGCCAATATTGGGTATTGTATACATAAGCAAGTTTCGTAAGATAACAATAAACTGTGTCTCGGTCTAGCTTTTCATATCCATCCACTTTTTTGTTTTACCACAATTCGAATGGAAACTCATTTGCGTTTAAAAATAAATCATGGCGGCTTGACACCTTTCGAATTTCAAAATGAGATGTTTAACGAACAACACCACTTTAAAAAAGGGCATTGTGTAAAAACGTATGCAATGACATAGCCACTCCAGAAAATATGACTCCAGTCCCACAATGGGTGGTAGGAAACTGGGTCAGGAGCCAGAGCTACTCGGCACCATGAGAAGGTGCAACTTTGTTTTTATTCACGATTGCTACAAACTGTTTTTGCCTGCCCCACTTTTTTTTAGGTTAATTGGATTGTAGGTATGAGCTGTTCCGTGGAAATGGAGTGTTTCCAGGATTTTCATATTTTAGTGGTTTTTTGAACTTGCTATGGCAGAGATAGGTGAATGCTTTATTAAATTGAGATAGTTATATCAATTTTACTGGAATTTGAGTTTATGGTTGTAATTTGTTTTTACTGCACTATTTATAAAACGGACATGTTTATCTTATTTATTTAGGGTCTTATGTAAAGAGGGGGGTAGGTAGGTACATAACTATCCACCATTCTCAAGCTCTTTAGCTCAATCCCCAAATACACTATTTAATGCACATTAAATAGACATCATTACATAGACATTGATAGAGAGATATTCGAATACATCTAGATTGGTGCCCGGTTGATGGCAATAGGCTCGCCCCATCTATACTAATATTATAAAGCTGAAGAGTTTGTTTGTTTGTTTGTTTGATTGAACGCGCTAATCTCAGGAACTACTGGTCCGAATTGAAAAAATCTTTTTGTGTTGGGTAGCCTATTTATTGAGGGAGGCTATAGGCTACATAACATCACGCTACAACTAAGAGGAGCGGAGCAGTAATAAAAAATGTTGCAAAAACGGGGAAAATTTATTCCTTTTGAGAGTTTCCGTTGCGTGCGCTGCGTAAACGGTTAAAGTAACGCAAAAATTATGTATGACGGAATTGTTCCTTTTAAAAAGTTCTAAAAAAAAGTCCGCGAGAGCATATGTCTATCTTTTAAGGTTGACTCACTATAACTCAAAAGGAGCGAGCAGCAACGAAAAATGGACGAAAACTAGCAGGCAAATCGATGCGACGGGAAGGGTCAGGGGAGCAAAAATATGACGCGGACGAAGTCGCGGCCAGAAGCTATATTAGATACATGGGACCTCACAACTTTCCGCATGATATTTTCTTCATTCCTCCGCATCATATTATGTCAATCGTCTTCTAGATTTGAGTAAAATTTCGAAAATTAGGGTTGTGATTTACCTATGCCTTTTTTTGCTAAGTACTTAACCAGTCAATTACCGTAATTACAGACATAATTAAAAAACTGGCCAAGTGCGAGTCGGACTCGCGCACCGAGGGTTCCGTACAAACCTGTAGGTATTCTCGGTTTAAAAATATATTTTTTTTAATTTTTATATTTCAGTTGATTGAATGTAAGGTAAATTGCGGTTTACGATTTCTGACGTTTTAAAAAAAAACTACTCACTCGATCTCGTTCAAACCAATTTTCGGTGGTAGTTTACATGGTAATGTACATCATATATTTTTTTTAGTTTTATCATTCTCTTATTTTAGAAGTTACGGGGGGGGGGGACACATTTTACCACTTTGGAAGTGTCTCTCGCGCAAACTATTCAGTTTACAAAAAAATGATAATAGAAACCTCATCACCATTTTTGAAGACCTTTTCATAGATACCCCACACGTATGGGTTTGATGAAAAAAATCATTTTTGAGTTTCGGTTCTATGTATGGGGAACCCCAAAATTTATTGTTTTTTTTCTTTGTTAGTGTGAAAATCTTAATGCGGTTCACAGAATACATCTACTTACCAATTTTCAACAGCATAGCTCTTATAGTTTCGGAATAAAATGGCTGTGACATACGGACGGACGGACAGACAGACAGACAGACAGACATGACGATTCTATAAGGGTTCCGTTTTTTGCCATTTGGCAACGGAACCCTAAAAACGATTGTGTCTATACCAAATGTGGTATCTCAGGGACTTAGAGGTTAAGGTTGATAAAAATTTCCAAAAAAAACTTCGGGATTTGATTAGCAACGCGAGTGAAAGGTATGTTTATGCTAAGCTTCAAAAACTAGATACGCTTAAATTTTAGAATACGTACAATAGGGGTTGATTGACATTACGAGCCGGTCATCATTAATAATAAATGATAATAGACTGTTGTATTACCTGTCGTGACTAGCAAAGAATAAAGTCTAGAATCTTTATACAAATAAAATTACTGTGAAACACATACTTAAGCATACATACATGTATGACACGCATTATTTTATTGTGTTAAAACAGACAAGGTCATTCATAACAAAAGTACAAACGAAGCACACGAAAAATTACTAAGCTTTGATAAAACATACCAGAACCATATATTATTTTAGAAAATAGAATATCATAGAAGCCAATTCTATTAAAGTAAAGTACAACAAAACTAGACCCATATATTTTGGATGCTAGAATAGAAAATGATAGAAAGCAATTCTTTTATAGCCAAGTTCAATAGATAAATATAATAATAACAATAGATCGTAAATCACTGTATCTGATTTCTTTTGCACTATTTTTTTCATCAAATCCGATTATCTTTGTTTTTTATATTATTATTATTTTTTATTTTAACAATGCGCATGCCCTTATTTTGCCTCCTACTGTGTCATTAATGCCGTTGTGTGTTGTGCCGTTTAATCTTGTGAGTGGAGCTTTTTACCTAATGCCAGGTCTGCAGGCAATTTAATCATTGATTCTCTATTCTTTATTTGAATGATGTCACCATTGACCGAATTTTAAGAAAAAAAAATTGTGAAAAGATGTGTAAAAGAGATTGCTGTAACTCTAGAATTGTCATTTTTTTATAGTATGAGGTATCGTAAAAAATTCTGACACCGGTACCTCTTTAAATTGACATAGAAAATGACAAAGATAGCTTCTTTCAAAATGAGTGGTGTTTTTAATTATTTTTCTTCAAGACACAATTATTATTTATGAAACCATTACTTTAAATAATCCTTTATTCAAACAAGAATTGATTTTTCAATACTCAGATAACAATGACAGTTTGACATATTTCCTCTATAAAAGCTTTCAAACCACATTATTGTTTCCTCAGATACGACTTATCACAAAATAAAAAAAAAATCTGCCTTAAATCAAAAATATAAAATTTAATCCTTGTCCTTTATATTTAATCGCCGGCTTTAAATTTTGTAGGGCATTCTATTTCAATTGTCCCTATTGGACTGTTCCCATCCAAAATGTCACTATCCAAACATAATATTTGAACTAGGACCCAAAAAAAAAAGTTGCATAGAAAGTTGCCACTTGCTGGTCGTTAATGGCACAGTGGCGGTAACTGCACGCACGCGACACTCCTTATAATGCTACCCTCGGATTTATAATAGAGAGAAATAAAATGTTCTATCGATCCAGCAGGGGACTTGCGTAGGGCTGTGCTGAAGAGAAATATTAAGAATAACAAATATAACACACACATAACATCACGCCTTGTTTCCCCGAAGGGTTAGGCAGAGGTGTACCTACAGTACATTACATAATAAATTCCAGATAGAAAAACCCAATAAACACTAACAAATATACAAAACAAACAAATAACAAATATACTTTTATGAAAAAAAAAAATTATAGCAGAAACCTGCCAAAAGCAGGCGGAGAAATAAGTATAGTCAAGAAAAAGACGTCTTGGCTTTACAAAAATGTAAAAAAAAACCAGTTAACGGATTTTTTCTCTTCTTAATTATAGTGGGTTCAAATGTCAAGTCCGGTAGATATTTTCGATTAAGTTTCTAAGTTATATTCCTTTATAGATCTGAGAATTTTTATTACCAATATGAAAATATGCACATTTTCTTAGGCATCATTAAAATGTCTTAAATATTACTATAATTATATTTAGAGGTCAATAACGCAAAGATACAACGATAGACATATAATTTCCATAATTAATATTAATCTATTATGCATAATTAATTACCAATTATTTTAATACGTCTCATTAGTTTTAAAAAATACATAACAATAATTTTGTTTTAATAGGTATTTTTATGAATTAATTGGGAATCGAAATATTGTGGATATAAAACTTGTAGATATTATAATTATTGTCATAACGTAATTATAAAATAAAGTATTGAGAATTGATCTATTGTCATTTACGTATGGTTGTTACTGCTTACTTGTAAAACCTTATATGCCCTTTAACTTAAACTTTTTTGTCCTTTTAGCCTGAATCTGGATATTTGAGTAACATGATTTCCTTTCCATAAGTGTCAATGTCATGTTCAGCTGCCTCATACTTTTGCTATAGTTATAATCAGATCGTATGGAAATACGATCTTAAACTTTTCGTAAAACTTCCACTCCATTCTCATAAAAAAATGTCCATGACAATCGCGCTAAACCTAATACAATTTTAATTGTGCTGTACAAATCAAATCATTTTGATACATGAAATTCATCGGCACCCATACCCTACTGCCAAAAAAACAACTAAAACGCACGCACACACGCTGTCTACATCTCTGTATCTTCTCTCCTATCGCAGGTGTGCTGGAAGAGATTTCTTTAGAAATATGGATCACCTCTGTAGATTTTTTCTGTTCTTTGCTTGTCTGTTTATATGTGTGTACATTAATGGTTAAATAAATAAGTAAAATGCGTTAGTGAAAACCCTGGCACGCGACTTATGAAACGCGTGGTTCGCACGGACTGTTTATATTACCAACAGTCATTGCCATTTTTTTTTGGCGTTGGAACCATTGAATCAGAACTTAGCTATAATGCGAGTAATCGTCTATATCCGTTTATTTTCTATTAGATTATATTTTTAGTGATGGCTAGTGAATTATGGGCATTGTCCTTTGAATTGAAATGAGATTTCGATCTAGTCCATATTGTTGTTAAGTGGTTTGAAAATAATACAACATTTTTCGTTGTTAAGTGAAGGTTGAAACTAACAAAAATGGCTGTTTTGTGTTGTATTTTTTATAAGTAAGAAATTGATATAAATGCATTTTTTATGCGTTGAAGCCAAAAAATGTTTTACGTGAGAAATGTTTTGGAAAAATGGTTATTTAAAATGAATAATTAATAGAGCATCCTAAAGATGTTTTTCAAAGACCTTATTCACTTTACATAGTTCGTCGACTTTATTTTCTTTTCTTTTCACAAAATGGCGTTTACATATGGCTTTATTGAATTTTGATTGCTGTCATGTCTTCAGTGACCCTCGGCACATTGACGCATCATCAAAATTGGCCCCACACGTTTGGTCTCTAGAGTTCCACAAAGGAACAAACACAAATACACAGGTTCATTGTCGGGTAAAAATATCTTCATTTAGCATTTCACACCAACAATAGTCATACAAACAAAATCGGAAAAGAAAAAATGTTGACATCCTTTTGTGTTTTTTTTCTTTGATCCAACTTTGTTAGACTCACCTAAAATTCTCGTATTGTAAAGTTTGGAATTTAAAACAGACCATGACCTCTGAGTTTGTTCGGCATTTCTTCTCAGGGAACAGTCAGCTAAGGAATGCCGGCGCTATCTAGTTTTTAAAATATTGAAGAGTCAAAGTGTCTAATAAGATCTCCACACGTACACTTATAAACACTTCATTTCCTAATTAAGTTCCAAAAACGCAATTTCATCGTACTCAAACCAAAATCGAATTGACCATGTAAAACAATAACGGAACAGATGCGAATCATACACGCGTCCAAAGAACAGTCCCAGAGGGGGAAAGTCTATACATCCCTTAATAAAGGCCCTATTGTCCTCCCCTTGTATTTATTTCAGAGATAGATAATCTTTTATTATACCTAGTCACAATTTATGGTCGAACGTCGAATTTCATTTGTCATTGACAGGCTTTGTGAGCGATTCTTTTGTACTCGATTCTCGTAAGGTAATCGATAGTCGACTGTTCGGTCGAGAATCGATTTGCTAGTTTCGTAATTTTTGTGTTAGTTTGTAGGTAGTGTAGACCGTGCCTAATGGGTTGATGTCAACGTTTCTTTCGTGTTTTTGAAGTGTGAAATTAGTTGATAACGTTACTTCAAGTTTATAAATGATTTGGTATCAGAACTGTGGATTTATAATCAAATCAAATCATTTATTTGCTTAATACAGGTAGGTATAAACAGATGTTACAAAGAACTATTAAGTGCTCTGTATCATTACCTAGTAATGTGTGCAAATATTTATATAATTGTTTATCTAATTAAATAATTATCAAATTTAAAATCAGTAATAAAATAAATTCGGGTATTACAAATGTTGGCTTAAAGATAAAAAAATGTTAGATTAATTATAGTATAGTACATGTCATATGAATACAATCTAATAGATGAAATTAAAATATATGTCCAAATTAAAATAAAATGGCGCTGAGTTTTTGGAAATTTATTTTACAAGCTTGGTTTGATCGAACAGGTTAAGAAGCTACGCTTTCTGCGGTGATCCGTGAATGGATGACCATAGTTACATACCAAGACCTCTCCGTGCCTTGGAAAGCACGTTAAGCCGTTGGTCCCGGCTATCATGCGTGGATCTTTGACAGTCAGAAATGGGTTGTGGAGGTCAGATAGGCAGTTGCTTCGTTTAAAATATTCTGACCACAAAATTATTGGGAAAATGCTAGGCAGATGATGTAGTTACGGGTCGAGAGAAGCCCGAAAGTCTGACAACCATTCTTACTAACGGGTATCGTCTTACCCAGTAGGTAACTACGTTGTGGAGGTAAGATATGAAGTCGCTCCATCTATGCTATATCTATACTAACATTATAAAGCTGAAGAGTTTGTTTGTTTGTTTGATTGAACGCGCTAATCTCAGGAACTACTGATCCGAATTGAAAAAATCTTTTTGTCTTGGGTAGCCTATTTATCGAGAAAAGCTACAGGCTATATAACATTACGCTACAACCAAAAGAAGCGGAGCAGTAATGAAAAATGTTGCAAAAACGGGGAAAATCGCACGGGTAGGCGATTCGACGCGACGAGAAGGGTCGGGGGAAAAAGAAATTTAACGCGGACGAAGTCGCGGGCAGAAGCTAGTGTTAAATATTTGTATTCCGCTGCATCCGGTTAGACTGGAAGCCGACTGCAATATAGTTGATGATGATGATGATTGAAGCCTCCTACAAACCGGCGCGACGCGGCAGCGCGACGCGACACTCGTAGAACAATTTTTATGTGAACTTCTTGGAAATTGTTCTACAAGAATCGCGTCGCGCTGTCGCGTCGCGCCGGTCTGAATAAGCCTTTAATTACAATTAATTGCAAAACACAGGCTGCTACATTTTTTTACAGTTTAAAAGAGTGTTATTTAAAAGTATGATTCCAAAAGTCTCCTTTCATTTGCTACATTCAACATCTCAAAATATTATATTTAAGCGTTATCTAACAAAATAAAAATAGTACCTTTACGTAAAGTTTACAACAAAAAAGAAACACGTCAATAGGAAGCTACATAAACCTACACATCAACACGTATTCTCTATACAGAACAACAACCGGTTAACTCAAAATAAGACAACACAGTACCAAGGCGTAAAATCACACCAAATTTCCCAACACTGGTACCTTCCTACTTAAAACCATAGGAAGTGTTTTTTCTTAATAGGTACCATTCGTTACCGTCATTTACCGAACATTAGGCCCGTTGTACACTGCACGCTTTATACGATAGGGCGCGTTAGCCAGATCATCATCAATTCAGCCGAAAGACGACCACTGCTGGACACAGGCCCCATTTTGGGAGGGTTAGCCATAATCGCCACGATTGGCAGGCCGGTTGGCGATCGCAGTATGGTGTTAAAATGCATAGAGGACGCTGCTGCCCATTCTCTAGTAATTTTCTTAGTCAGCTTTTACGACACCCACGGGAAGAAAGGGGATGGTGCTATTCTTTACGTCCGGCACCACACGGAACCTTCTAGTCACACCGTAGACTAATCGTGTAAGCTTGTATGTCCTAGGCCTAAAGTCCGTCAACAAAGATACAAGTCTGTCCGTAAGTACTGTGATACTTCGGAATGAACTCTACTCTCGATTAATTAAGTTATTCGGACGGGCAAAAACACATCGGTTGTATGGACAACGGACAGTTGTCAAATCATGTTGTCATTAATTCTTTATTCGGATACCGATCTGCCTATGTCTGAACTTGATATGAAGAAGGAAACGCCCGTAAATTCGGCGGAAACTACGGATTGCTTTGAGAGTAGTACCGAGACACAGTAAATTACAGGACGTTGAATACGGCAACGGGCGGCGCACCATGACTGTCAACAAATTTCTATAATGATCCATAAGTACAACCACATCGCATGCACAGGACGATTCAACTGTAGTTTTTCACAGCAAAAACACGTGTGTGTGTTACGGGCCTAAATGACTTTCTCAGGTAGCTGTCGACGTTACTTTAACTTCGTTACCAAATCAACGGGTCGTTTCTTAAGTATAAGTATGCGTTTGTTTAATTCTTAGTTTTTACGACTCTAAAACGTTTTTATCGATAAAACCTGTTGTTTTCGATGTATCGGTAAGGTACGGTTGAAGAGAAAAGTGGTTTGATTGATTCGTGTAATTTGTATCTGTTTATTTATTAATGGTCTGCGGGAAATGTGTAATTTTTTTCTTTCTTTTTCTGTAAAACGGGAGTATGATTAGAACAAGTTAAAGGTATAAAAATATAACATTACATCTAGGGTTGCCAACTATACTGTTAAAAACAGTATTATATTGTTTTTCACTACATTATACTGTTTACTGTTGAACAAAAATAAAGTATACAAAATACTGTTTTCAGCATCAACATGATTAACACTATAAGTGTTAGAATTTGACGCTAACACATAAAGACTGTAAATTAATAAGTTGTGCGAGAAGCTCTCAAAAATATGTATTTAAAACATTCAATAAATAAAATACTGTTAATTTTTCTAAAATACTGTTTAATAAGTATATTATAAATAAAGATTATTGAGATCTGAGAAGAATTCTCAGACCTCAATATACTTTATTTCTTGTAAAAAAAGTTGGCAACGCTAATTACATCACCCTTGTTTTTCTTAAAGGGTCTGGCAGAGGTGACCCAAATTTCTCCAGTTATGTTCCAGTCTCGTGTAAAATAAGCGAGCCTAAGAAAAAAAAAATGCGCTTTCTCTTATTCATTCTTTATCGTTTTAATTATCTATACTTAATATTATAAAGCTGAAGAGTTTGTTTGAACGCGCTAATCTCAGGACTTACTAGTCCGAATTGAAAATATCCTTTTGTGTTTGGTAGCCTATTTATTGAGAAAGGCTATAAGCTACATAACATCACGCTACGATCAAAAGGAGCAGGGCAGCAACGAAAAATGGACGAAAACTGCCAGGCAATTCGACGCGACGAAGTCGCGGGCAGAAGCTAGTTTACCAATAAATCTTTTTTAAAGTGGAGAACAGCACGGTTAGTCGTATTCGAAGACCATTTAACCAAAAACACTACCAAACCATGGGCAACACAATACAAAATATACTTACACCGGAACTTATAACCTCCTCCCTATTTTAAAGTCGGTTAAAAATTAAGCGTATTTCACGTAGTTTTCTACACACCAGTACTGTTTTACGATGTTAAAGGCTATAATTGATTTTGCAATCAGTCCTGAGTTATGCACTTATTGTGTTCTGCATAATCAATTTATTTAACTGATAGCCCATAGCCTACTTCTACAAGTTTTACAACACAAAGAAAACTTGTTTTTTAATTATATTTTATTGTTTTTTTATTAGTGTGAAGTCTTGCCTTTTCCAAAAACGTTGGGGCCGGTATTCTGTCTAACCTAGGATGTAGCTGAGTAGGTACCAGATTTTTACATGTAGCGCCTCTCTATCTGACCTCCACTACTCAGTAAGTAAATGGGTAGATAATATGATACCTCTTGCTAAGAATGGTTGTCAGACTTTCTGGCTTCTGACGTTCCGTTCCGACTGTCAATGATCTACGAATGACAGTCACGACCAACGTCTTAACGTGCTTTCCGAGGCACGGAGGGCTCTTGGTATGTTAGGATAGTCTCCCATCTACGGAATAACCGAGGCAAGTGCAGCTTAACCTAATCGATCGACCCATGCAGCTGTTTTAACTTAACCACAAACCTTTCTAATAGTGTAGTCCATTTCTTAGTGTGAAGTATGGAAATGGTTTCCTAGTTTTGCTTTGGCAAGGCCTCAGCTCAAATTGAAACGAAGCTTGGCACGGAATCTGTCGGTTCCATGTTTATAAAATTTGTTGTCTATTTAAAAAACTGTATCTTTAGTAGCATTTTTGTCCGATTGTTTCCTTTACAATAGAATACAATATAATAGAATTACAGATTTAAATGTGGTAATTTTATATGGAGTGACCCAAGGGCCTGTACTATCGTCAAAAGTGAGGTTTTAAAGAGAAGTTTTGGATGGATTTAAAGGCAGAAGAAGAGAAAATACTGTTGGTAGACTTTGGTGTCTTGATTTCTGCATTTGTCTACTTCTTGACTTATTTATAAAAAGTTCATTGCATCCATTCTTTTGGCTGCAATGATTTTACTCAATGTTTCTTGATTATTCTGCTTAACGAGTAACAAACAAACCCTAAATGCCAAACCCAAAAAATGCAATAAAGAATAGCATCAACCAATTTCTTCCCGAGGGTATCGGAAAAGGCAACCAAGGGATTTACTAGAGAATAGGCAGCAGTGTTCTCTATGCTCTTTCCCACCATACTGCGATCGCCAACCCGTTTGCCTATCGTGGCGATTGTGGCAAATACCCCTAGATCGGGGGAGGCTTATGCCCAGCAGTGGACTTACGACTGAAATTATGATGAGTTATAGAAAAGCCAAAGAAATACCTTCTTCCTGAAATATTTAATAACACCATACAGTAACGACTTACACTAAAAATGTCTACATATATAAAATTCAAAGTCCTGAGTGCCTTACTAACTGATATATCAATGTACAGCTTAAACCGGTGGACCTAGAGACATGAAATTTGGAGGGTGTGTTCTTTGTGAGGAGTAGGTATCCACTAGACAGGGTTTTTTTCGAAATTCATTTCCTAAGAGGGTGAAATGGGGGGTTGAAATGGTGAAGTTTTCGACATCCACGCGGGTAAAACCGCAGGTAGAAGCTAGTGGCTACATACAACACTAATTTTCACGTCGTTTTCAAAACAATCTAAAATTTCTAAATCAATCCGAGCTAACAATGGGCCTTTAATCAACTATTGTTAATAGCTATTTATTGCTCATTAAAGGGTCTTATGAAGTATGGGCCATTCGCGGGGCCCATAAATACGGGCTACGATAGGCAATTAGACCGAAACGCTTTGCTATAGCCATATTGCCTGGCTATGTGTTAGTGCGTGAATTGTTTCCCCATAACTAGGGTTACCTACCATTTTGAAATTCGAAAAGTCTTGATAAAAATCTAGATTGAGACATTTTGATAAAATAACGCCTTTTGTTGGATTAATCTGAGGGCAATTTGTCTCGTAATTATTAATTAAGGACGTTCACACTCTGACCAAAGTCTCCATTTGTCAAAAATACATCGAGCTTCCATACATTTTTGACAAGTTTTTGACATTTGATTGTCGCGGAGATGAGACTGCGACTACAGTCGGTTCAAAGTTATTTTACGTCTGACAGTAGTGACAATAGCAACCCAACAGCAACCTTATTGTAACATAAAAAAAGATCACTTTGATTTTGACTGTGACGCAAAATCAGAGGTAAAATAAGTGTGAATGGATTGTAGAAGTTTTAAAAGTTTTTAATTACAAGAATTAGCATTCTGTTGTTCACAAATTAAAAGTTTTGCCAAAGTTTCGATAATAGATCATTAGTCCGGTAAAATCCGGTACGAACTGCCTCGTTTGTCTAGTGGTCGCAAGCGCTACTGCTGAACAAGAGGTCATGGGTTCGATTCCCGGGTCGAACATTGTTATTGGGTTTTCATCTGTAATTTCTCAGTCACAGCTCGGAGTCTGGATTTGTGCTTGGTTGATGGCAATAGGCTCTCCCCCTACTACATGGGACTTAAACATATCAACGCTTGAAAGGCGAAATTGACTAAGCGACATAGGAACACAATGGCGCTTAGTCAATTTCGCCTTTCCAGCGTCGATACGTACCTGGTGAAATGTGAGTATGCTTTTGGTAGAACTCTGTCCTGACGCTTTGGGTACAACAAGCGTTATGTTATGTGGATATTGTGGATATACGAAAGGATGGTAACCCTACCAAGCATTTTGTAGTGTTAAAATCGTTTTATAGTCTTAGAGGCTGTAACTAGTTGGGTGTTTAGAAATATGCCACCTATCTCACTTTAATGGTTAAATGCTAGATTTAATATCGGGGTAAAGGTAGCATAAACCTAAGGCATCCACGTTCATGTTATGCCTAAGGTAGTTCCTCGTGCGTCTCAAAGAGATGTCAGGACACATTGAAGACCACTAGGGCCAGTGGCAGGGTCGCGAGATTTGTTCGAAAGAGTTACCGTGGCCCCTGGCATAGGCAACTGAGGGAACACGTGTGGGTTTTAGTCAGTAAAAGTCTGACACGCCCATCCGCTCCGCCCAGAGCGGGTGACGTCATTAATTTGATGATTTCTCAGCCAAGAAAAAGCATCCACGTTCGTGTAGACGTAAAAATATCGAGACGGTATATACTCGTGCATTCGATCATCAACGCACTGCTTAGCGCCTAGAGTTGAAAATTGAACACTATGTTTTTTTAACAAGCTGGGATGTACTTCTGTTGGATTCTCAGCGCTCGGTCTAACACAGAGAGTTCAAAATCCGGTACGCTATATCTTTACGTGGTGCGAAAGTGAACTTTGTCTCTTGAGATCTAGTTAGTTTTAGGCATGCCTCTCTCAGGAGTGGAATTTCTAAAGAAAAATTATTTATGGCTTAAATAATTTGAAGCTAGGATTTCAATTATTTAGGATAATATCTTGAATATATATTGTTCCCGAAAGAGTTTTTATTTTTATTTGTCTTTTCAAGTTTAAGTAAATTTTATATTTTATGTAAAACATAAAATAAAGATGAATGGCCAAACTTAAGTGGCAGTTTGCAGGGCACATTGCTCGTAGAACAGGTGGGTGATGGGGAATTCTGAGAAAACAAATAAAACATAAAATAAAATACGGCCAAATTCTGAATAACCTTCTTATTTTAATGATGATTAAAAGTTTTTTTGCTATTTTAAACTCACGATAGCAAATATTCTGAATGTCTCAATTTTCCACAATATGCCAAACATAACTCAAATTAATTACATTTGGCTCAAACATTGTCTAAAACAAGCCAGAAAACTAAACCTCCATTGATAGAATACCATTACCGCATACAGTATTGACTTTAACTATCGGAAATCCGCAACACACAGCATCCCAACACAAACGGCTTATATACGGCTAATACCGAGCGTACAGTTACAAACGAAAGTACATAATTCGTCTTATTCCAAATCACCATCTAATTTAGCTTCTAGTCAAAATCTCTGAGCCATTTCCAACTTTATTTTGATTTGTGTAAAGTTCTTTATGTAAAAATGACATTCGTGTCTCTGTGACTATTTTTTTTTCTACACTTCTTCGGCTCTTAATTCAAAAACTGTCTTGGTGGTTTAAATCTAGTGTAGTGTGTGAGATCTTAGGGGCCTAGACACGTGATAATCACTTCCAAAGCGTTTTGTATTGCTACAAAGGATTGACATTTAAGCATTGCGGTAGCTTATGTCAATACCAATTGACTTTTCCAGTATCGTTATCTCTGATTAATTGTCACGTCTTTTTTTTTTGGATGTGAAATCATCAAATGTCTTCTCCCGCTCTGGGCGGAGTGGGAGGGTATGTCAGACTTTACCCACCCGTGTTCCTTCAGTTGCCCATGTGCCAGGGTCACGGTATCTCTTTCGAACAATCTCGCGACCCCGGCAGAATTGTCATGTCTAGGCTTATTTGTGTCTCTTAAAGACTTTATGTTTTCATCCTTTTTGGGTTCGGCGTAGCATGTCTTCTTCGACATGGAGAAATATCCGCTGTCATCTTTCTATTTACGTCCCTTTTTAGCCATATCTTCTCGTCACTCACACCGTCAATCTATTGTTACAACATACAGGTCATTATTTTCAAAATCCGAAATTCTTCTGCATTTTGGCACCTACTAATTGAGAATATTTGTCTTGGTCGAATTATAAGCCAGTTACCAGGGTTGCAAAGCCGAATACAGTGTGCCAGCGAAGCATAGTAAAGCATAAAGGTAACCATATTTTCGGGCAACTTGTTCTTTAGATTGTGTTCTTTCTCTGCGTCATTTTTACAGCAAATGAGCATATTTTCTTTATTTCTTTCTTTAATCTGTAATGATTCCACTCCTTGTAAGAGAGAGTGACCTGTAACCAACCACGTGGGCCCAGTACAGATTGGTAGAAGTCACTTTGAATTGTCGAAATATGGCCTCTCATTGACGCATTATTAAGATCATCGACAGTTGTCGTTGACTGTACCAACCCGTTACGACAAATACCATTGAAATTGTTTGAATTCCTCCAACGTTTGTAATACGGGCGCCATGTTTGATTGTGCGTACCTAATTGATTTTCAGTTTCATTGTTTTGCATTTAATTACGTTTATTGAAAAGGATTACCGCTAATTCTATGTTTCGATTAGCTAGTATTGTTTTGGCTGTGGTTTGATAGTCATTTTTGTTGACTGAATGCTCTAACTCCCAGATTATGATACTGAGATTAAATGTTCTTCACAGATAAATCAATATGCATAGCCTTTTCGAAACTATGTTGGGTCGGCTTCCATTCTAACCGAATGCAATTCATTACCAGTATTTCTGGCAGGGTCGTGAGATTTGTTCGAAAGAGATACCGTGGCCATGGCACATGGGCAACTGAAGGAACACGGGTGGGTTGTAGTCAGTAAAAGTCTGATACTCCCTCCCGCTCCACCCAAGAGCGGGAGACGTCATTTGATGATTCCCCACATACACAAAAAAATACCAGTATTTAACATAGGGCGTAAGTTGCTTGCCGTTTGGTAAGACTGGCTTTCAAACTTTTGGGCTTCTGGGACGCCCTATAGCGTCCGTCTTAAGTTGCGGGTAGATATATAACATTCCCGTTACAGTCTCCAAGTTCAAAAGCCAACCCAAAGACAAAAACTGCACACACCGTGTCATTGTAATAGCAATATTTCATAACATTATCGCTAATGTAAACCGCCTGGGTTCGTTTGCCCTCCTTCGCTTCCTAGCATTGTGTAGACGCCACACTCCACTGCCTTTGCTCCTATAAGCTTCTGCGTTACCTGTAGGGCTGGTACCAAAGAAAAAACGTTTTTTTTTTATAAACGCTCTGTATAATGAATTTACATTTGCTTACAAAAAAATTATTATACACACGGTATATTGTGTTTCTAATTTCTTTAAAAAAATATTTTTTTCTATCCTGTATATCAAGTAAGGTTTTTATTCCTAGGAAAAAGTGCGCTTTTTTACAGAGTAATGCACTCTTCATTTTGTATTTTTTCCAAGTGATGTTATTCCTATATAGGGATTGATAAAGAAGTCCAATAAAAGTACCAGGAATAAGTAGTAGGATAGTAGTTTATTACTGTGCGCTTCCATTTTGTATGGTTAATTATATTTTTTGTACCATTCGTGTCATGTCTAATTATACACCCTTGAAGTTTATGATTGCAATTGATTAAGCCGTTTACTGCTTTTTTATTACTACTTAGATACACTTCTATAATTTCCTTTTAGTTACTTATTTAAAATTCTAACTAGACATTACATATTAGTAGTAATCAGCCTATAATGTACCCACTGTTGGGAAACAGACCTATGAGAGGGAGTGGTCATGGCCCACCACGCGGGCTCAGTGCGGGTTGGTAGATGTCACATGTCTTAAATTTTTTGGCCCTAGGACATGCCGGTGTCCACCTTCTAAGAGCAGTGGTGATGAGATAATTAACATTAGGTAAAGTGGTTGCCTCTATCAGTAACAATAGTAATGTACCTGACAGAAAAGATTTATCTTGTTATCATGTAAAAACCAAAATCCAGCGACCGAAAAAACGGAATTACGAAACACAAAAACACATCTAGCGTAAAGCAAAAAAAGAAAGTGACAGCCCTACATACACGTATGTTGTTTCACACATAAATCCAGGGCTACCACGCGGGTCGGCAAAGGTGTTTGATTTAGTACGCCGCGAGAATAATATTGCATTCCCTTGTTCTACCTGTATTCTGCTTACATATGATTTATAAAAACGTTTTTTGGGTGTGAATTTCCGCCGTAAATATGATTTTCGGGCTAGACTTTTGTCGAGTTTATGTACCCTGTATATTAGGGTGGTGGGCCCAAAATGTTGGGTTCGGGGATCGCAGAATTGGGCCGTGTTTAACATAACTTAGCGTTAAGGGAGGGACAGGTTGAGGTGTGAGATAGGTCGTAGTGCTTTGAATTGATGACATAATTAGGATGCCTGGGTAAATAACTGTTTGCGATCGGCTGAGAATGTAATGAATGGACGATAAAATGTACTTTGTACCGGAACAAGCTAGATTATCATCAATAGAAAGGTTTTCATGTTTTGTGGGTAATATGGAAGTCCACCAGATAGACAGTTGTTTTTGGACGATTTTATGTTCCCGATCGTTTACTGGAAGTGGTGGAATTTCATTGCGCACTGTGCCGAGATTTGAACGGTGTGTATTTTTTGACACGTTTTAATTCTCAATTTTCGGATTAACACGCAATGTTGAAAAATGCTGTGCGTGATAAAACACCGCTGCGATATTTTTACGTCCATGAAAACGTGGTCTAACGATGGAAGTTGAGTATTTTAAAAAAATATCAGGAAGAAGCATTGATTAAATCGTGTTTGTTTCGTTTCGACGCCATTACGGCTAGAAAAATGTGCCTGCAAATCATCATCATCATTTCAGCGGAAAGACTTCCACTACTGGACATAGGCCTCCCCCAATTTGGAGGTGTTTGCCATAATTACCATGCTTGGCAGGAGGCATAGCGATCACAGTCATCATCATTTCAGCAGTAAGACCTCCACAGCTGAACATAGGCCTACCCCTAATTTGAAAGTGTTTGCTATAATCGCTACGCTTGGCAGGCGGGTTGGCGATCACAGTATGGTGGTAAAATGCATAGAGAACGCTGCTGCCCATTCTCCAGTAAGTCCCTAAGTCGCCTCTTACGAAAACCACGGGAAGAAATAGCATAGTGCTATTCTTTACTTCCGGCACGGAATATGTCAGCACGAGTCTTACAAAAAAAATCTGGAATAATTATGCCAAGTATTGATGTAGTTAATGGGCAGAATGGTACAAGCCAAATACCTGCAGACACAAGTGTCCGACATTAAATGCAACTTTAGACCCCTCAAAGACTCTTCAGACAATAATTGGAGAATATTGCCAAATCCAATGCACTTGGCAGGAACGAGTGCTGATTGCATTATGAAGTTGCCGGGCACAGGTGGGTGGACTTCCCTTTGTATTCCCTCAGGCTTTTGATGGGGTACTCTTTGGAAACGGAAAAGAGAAAATTGTTAATGGAATATTTCGTCTTTGGGTAATGAGAATCCGTCACAAGGACTGCCGCCCTTCACCACTTCCTAGTGCTTTAGCTGGCAATAAGAAGTGGCGTAACAAACTCCCCAACAGCACAGCTGTCTGTCCAGTTAGAAGAACTTGATTCTATATAATGGTTTGCAGTCGAAACATTAAATTAAATGTTTTGCTATAAGAGCATAAAGACGAACATATCACCTCCTCCTTTTTTGACGTAAAGGCCATCTTTGGTCAGTGTTGCAAAACATTACCGTAATAACAATGTTTATCTACTTCTATTGGCTAGTTTTTAAATGTATGCAGTATAATATGAAGTTAAGAAAAATCTTGTATTTTGTTTACTAGATAATAGGAGAAATCTTTTTATGTGATTACTTTATTGCATACAATTCAATTGAAAAATGAACCAATTGCCTAGTACATGTTACTTTAATTGTCATTATGCCCACAAATACATTTACTTTGTGAGAATTGCTCAAAGAAAATAATATTTTACTTAATAGTGTCGATGCGCACGTTTCGAAGGAAAAAAATGATCTAATCGACTAATAATCCTTAGAGTATACAAGTACCTTATGTATCATGAATAAAGGCAAAGCCCTACGTATATATTAATCAAGCAAAACAAACACATTCACACCCACGAGAAAATCAACACTCATTGCAAATTCCCGCTCATAACACCTCTATGGCTTCATCAAACATTACGAAATCCGATATCATTCATTACTAATACAATGGGTGGTCCGCCATAACATTGTTTTTAATTACGAAACGACTAATCATTCTTTGTAACACTGAATCAGTAAGATCGTGTTCAAAGAAATCGAAATATCACCATTTTAATTCAACATGCGGCGAAATCTGGAACTAAATTTGAAATTGTACTGAGTTTTGACAGTTGACGTAGACAGTGGCGCCGCCCCCGAATGTCATTTTACTATGGTCGGTTCTGTAAATTCGGTGTTCCATTTCTTGAGTATGTGAATTGGTTTTGTGGTGTCAGTAAACAACGGTTTGGTTTCGTTTCTTGTTATAGAGTTTTAAAGCTTATCTGACACTTTGGAATAATGTAATTAAGCTGTGATTGGTAGGCTATTGTCTGACCAACTCACGGGAATGTGGAATTCAATGTTTCTTGAATTTGCTTACAGAATTATAATCATTAAAATTATGAATATAAATGTTACCGTCTTATTATAAAACGCGATCTAACTTTTGTTCTAGCCTAAAGCTCTGCGCCAGTTTTATATTTCCATCTTTATTTCATTTTTAGTTCTTAATACAAAAATGACAACTGACCTGACAAGCACTGGACTACGTTGTCAGTTTTGTAAAAACAAGTGCGTTTCTATACATATTTGGTTATTAATTCAAAATTAATAGTTAAAAAAAAGCGTGGGGTACTTTTTAAGGTTTTTTTTATTGATATCAGGCACCCCACGCTTTTTGCGTGTTTTTAGTTTTTTTAAACTACTATTTTTCCATTATTTTCTAATTTTTAGTTTGTTTTTCTATGGAAGCGTGTTTTTTAGTTTTTTAAACTATTATTTTTCCATTATTTTCTACTTTTTAGTTTGGTTTTCTATGGAAGCGTGTTTTTTAGTTTTTTAAACGATTATTTTTATATGTTATAATATCTTTCTATTTCAATGAATTTTGATCTGATTTCGACCACTGGGCTACCAATAGATCACACATACTTGTTATTAGCTTTTGTCCGCGGCTTTGCCCGCGTGGATGTCGGAAATTAACGCAGGTATTTTTCTAAAATAAAAGATTTTTTCTGAAATAAAAGTATTACATCAGCTCACCAATAAAAGTCCCGTCGAAATCGGTCCAGCCGTTTCGAAGATTAGCCGGAACAAACAGACAGACAAAAAGAAATTGTTTTTTTGATGAAGTACCGTATATACTTTCATATGCATTTATGGAAAAGCTGTTAATTTGAAATTACAAACAGACTCTAGAATTTTATTTATTTGTATAGATTGTATAGATGTATAGATTGTTGCGAATATATTTTGTTCTACCTACATACAGCTTGAAACTGAGCAGCAAATAGCTAAATTCGTTATTAAATTTGAATTTCGCGACATTCCTTAGCGCAGTCCCCTAAATGACCTCGCTATTAACACTTGTGGTAGCATGCTGGTATAAAAAAAACTACATCTACTAGAAATAGAAAAGCACCATAAGCTAAGTTATTGACAGGATAATCGAACAGAGTGATGAAGATTTACTATTACAGAATAATTCTTCATTTCCACAGAAATAAATTATACCATAAAAAGGCAAGCAAGCCTTCACTAAACAATAGTAGTAACGACTTGAAGAATAATAGGAGTTTACCTCATATAACGTTAAAATTTACTCCATATATAAATTTTAATATGATATTCTCTAAGTTGATTTATGTGGTGAACTCCCCGCCTATGAGTCGCTACTACACGACATAAATTAAAGCAGACTCTTAGACTATTGCCTACTTCCACCTCATTTTTGTTGAGTTATTTCATCCGGTACTAATCATGGTTTTGACGCCATAATGATTTAAGGTCATTTGCAAAGAAAGGGCGTAATTCTTGTTTAAACTTGCGTTTTAATTATATGTCTGCTGCTTGTCAGGAAATGAAGATTTTCTTGTAACCACATGATTCCCATGTCATAGTTAATAGAAGAAACTAATAAACTAATAAGAATATTGAAAAATAGCCTTCTTGAGTAGTGACACTAAAATAAACATCGTGTGCAGTTAGCCTGAGCTAACCCGAACCCAGTCTGACCCCGGTGGCATATTCCGTATGATGTCGGAAGTAAAGAAAAGCTCCATTCCATTTCTTTCCGTGAGTGTGGAAAAGGCGGCTAAGACACGTATTAGAGAATGGGCAGTAGCGTTCTCTATGCATTTTACCACCATACTGCGATCGCCACCCGCCTGCCAAGCGTGGCGACTATGGCAATCCTAAATTCGGGGGTTGGCCTATGTCTAGCCATGGACGTTTTTCTGCTGAAATGATGATGATTATGATGATGAAAGGCTCCAGCAGACAGACCCGACGTGATAGCATGATGGTACAGTACCTACTAGAACAATTTCTATGAAAACTTTATGGAAATTGTTCTACCAGATTTGCATCGTACTGCTACGTCGCGGCTGTCTGCGGGAAGCTTACCACCTTGGTTACTAACATAATCATTTCACCACGATATAAGTTAACATTATATGGAGTCTTTGTTGCGAAATAAAAATCTATATTACTACAAGCTATTCTAATATAGTTGATGGCCGATTTGAGAAAAAAATAATCAGTTAAACCGACAGAAACACCTAAAGTATATTTTTCCCCTATGTGCGTATATATGTAACCATGTATTCGATACTGAAATTAATTCAGGGACGAACAGTCAAATAAAAAAGCTTGAGAGATTAAAATTAAATACTTTACCCCATGGGAAGAAAGCATGAGTTTATGTATGTAAAAATCCTAGCACATAACATACACACTCAACTTACCCCTTCTAAGGGTAACAGGGGTAATATCTCCTTATGCGACAAAATCCAAAATGGCGGCACCGAATTAGCTGAACCGTCACGAACACATAAATTAAAATCATACAAACATAATCCTTATTTTAACGAACGGATTAACAAAATAACAATATTTGCAAAGCATTTCACGATAAAACAGGAACTTGGATATAATAATAATTTATTTTATTTTTAGTAAATATTCGTTCCGTGTTCCAAAGAGAATAGCACCAACCCATTTCTACCTGTGTCGTAAAAGGCGACTAAGGGACTTACTATAGAATGTGCAGCAGCGTTCTCTATGCATTTTACCACCATACTGCGATCGCCAACCCGCCTGCCAAGCGTGGCGATTATGGCAAAGCCCCCCAAATTGAGAGAGGCCTGTGACCAGCAGTGAACGACTTAAGAATGAAATGATAATGATGAAATAGTTGCAGTAGAGGGGCTCTTAGCAAGTGAAAGTTAAGCTACGCTTGCCGCGGTAGATCGTGGATGGGTGACAATACATTACATATTGAGATCCCTCCATACCTCGAAAGCACACTAAGCCGTTGGTCCCGGCTGTCTTTCGTAGATCTTAGACAGTTGTTTCGGACAATCACAAGCACAAAAGTCTTACAGACAGTCTTACCAAATGTTATTGTTTTACCCTGCTGTGCAGGTCAGATAGGCAGTATAAGTATACTGATATTCCAAAGCAACTGGTTCAGCTGGAATTCGGCTCCAACATTTTAATTAGTCGGGAAAATACTAGACAGATTATTGATTTTAGTAAAGTAAATAATGTAAATTAATATATGGTAGGTATATAATGTAAATGAAAGCTTTCAAAAACATATTAAAACAATTGATTTTACGGACATAAACCAAATTGAAATGCGTGGATTCAATAAACAATAGTTAATATTTTGAAAGCTTTGTTTATATTGAAATTAACGCTGGTTTTAATTAATTGAGATCTAAAATCATCATCATCATTTCAGCCAAAGACGCCCACTACTGCACATAAGCCTCCCCTAAAAGGGGGTTTGCAGTTATCACCACGCTCGGCAGGCAGGTTGGCGATCGCAGTATGGTGGTAAAATGCATAGAGAACGCTGCTGCCCATTCTGTAGTAAGTCCCTTAGTCGCCTCTTACGACACCCACGGGAAGAAATCGGATGTTGTTATTCTTTTCGTTTCATCTAAACTTTTAAACTTAATATTATAAATGCAAAAGTAACTCTGTCTGTCTGTCTCGCTTTCCTGCTAAAACTACTGAACCGATTTAAATGAAATTTGGTACACAAATACTTTAGAGCATGAGAAAGGTCATAGGCTACTTTTTCTACTATACCGGTAGTATGTTCCCGCGGGATAATTTCCGACCTCCACGCGGGCGAAGCCGCTGGCAAAAGCTAGTAAGGAATAAAGCGGAATGACAGTTAATGATTCTTAAGTAGTGGAAAAAGCATAGAGGCTCTCAGAGAGACACATAGTGTGGTCTTCGTCAATAAGACTGTCAGACTCCTCTGCTCGATCAAATTCGGAGGAAATGTATAAATTTTTCTCAAGAGACGCCTATCACCACGAAAGTAACTACTGTAGCCACCTTTAATTGCTCTAAAATCTCTTCCAACTAAAAACGAAGGAATGCATACCTGGTAAAGTTGCTTACTTTCCCATTCATAGTGGGCTCAGCAACTTTAAAACAAGCGTATACCACGTCAAGTTTTTCCATAAAAAACCTATCAAAATCCCATATAAAAGAAACAAAACAGAAATAAACAAAGGTGCCGTCGATCGACGCGTCTAAAATATCCGACTACCCTCTGTCGATGTTTATTAATTAAATTTCGTACATTGTTAGCGTTCGGGAAGTGGCGATTTACCTGTGAATTAATTTCGGATCAAGTTCGACGTGTAACACTTCTGGAACAACCCTAGCATGTCTTTTCTAGGGCTGTCACAGAACGGTTTCGAAAATTTGTTGTCAACTAAATGGCTGCCAGGTACGTGGAGGGGTTCGTGGTGAAATAAAAAGAGCGAACGGGTCGATCCACCATCAGTTTAAGCTACGATTGCCGGGTAGTTACGGCTAATCAGAATCTCCAACTAGTCTTACTAAAGGGAATCTTATTACTCAGCAACTGGGTTGTGGAGGTCAGATAAGTAATCGCTTCATTTAAAGTACTGGTATTCAGCTGCATCTGTTAAGACTGGAAGCCAACCCCAATATATTTAGTTGGCAACAGGCTACGCAGATTGGTTTTGGTTAACTAAATTGGTCAGCATGAGGTCTTTATGAAATCCACGAGTCTATGCGAGACCCAATGTTTTTTTCTAGGCAAAACATAAATGACAGTTTGTTAGAATGAAAATTTAATATAAAAGGTTGCCATAGAGGAATCTACATGATAATTATGTGATAAAGGGTGCATAGTGTTATATGGTTCAATCAACTAGTCAAATATTTGCATATTACCGCTTTGTGGTATCTAGTTTGATATTACCATTGACAGAGACCCGTTTATTATGTTTAATTAACTTAATTACAATATGACAATAAGACATTCAGTGTTAACGGATTTTCACGACGAAAGGTATTTTGCTCTACGTGTTCTTAATCCGAATAAAACTATTACAAAAGCAAAACTTTTTCATTCCGATATAGCCCGTCCCTTGCTGCTTTCTATCAGCCATGCCCTAAGCCGAGGCCCATACCCCCGGGGATGCCCTTTGCGACTAATCACTCTAGTTTTAAGTTTTTAAGCCCTGGGTGGGTGCCTTAATTAATTAAGGTAGTCACAGGCGAGCCTGATTAAGCAGCTAACAACCTCATAGGTTGACCTGCGAGATGTCATCAAAAAAGGAGAAAAAAAAAAACATTTGGTAGTCTTTATTTGACCAAATAGACGTGTAAAACCACAACAAAATTCACATATCACTACAAAAATTAGAACCCGACATAAAAACATAACCAAATTAAGCTTCTCATTTTAAAACAACTTCAATCAATTAGCGCACATAACTTAATCGAATCGAATTAATTAATTTTTTAATTGCACAGCCCTGTGACGTTCTCTACGAGTCCCTAGGGCTGCCAACTTCCACAATTTGGTTGGTAGTGTTGGCACAAGTTGGGTTGGTGTCCAGCGAATAACGTATTTAGTATTTACCGTTGCGAAATATTAATCTGGTTGGTAACGAAGTGGCAATAGTTTGGTGGACAGGCGTCACAGATTATGACGTGTTCAGAATTGTTCAGATGCGACATGTCTGTTACCAGGCAGACATTTATCTCCACTGCCTCATTGCTCTAGTGGTCCTTGGTTCGATTGCCAGATTGAGCAGTGAGTTTTTCTTGGTGGAATTTCTTAGTAGCAGCCCGGAGTCTGGATTTGTGTCTGGTTGATGGAAATAGGCTCGTCACCTATTGCATGGAATTTAAACATGACTGACAAAATGTTTGTGTATTAGGTAGACGTCTGCCCAACCCTCTGGGAAGACCAGGCGTGATATTTTGTTCTAATTTAGTCAGTTAAAACACTTCTAGGCATTTTTGAACGTCAGAACGTACAAGATAGACGAAGAATTTGTTCTTATTGCCCTCTTTCAAAAGATAATTTAGTATGGAGAAGAATGGGCAAGAAACTCAATGGTTACTATTAAAGAATATGGTTTTACTTGCCTTCAAAAATACCAAAGAATTGAATCATCATCATCATCATCATCATCATCATCATCATCATCATCATCATCATCATCATCATCATCATCATCATCATTTCAGCCGTAAGACGTCCACTGCTGGACTTAGGCCTCCCCCAATCTGCGGGATAAAACCGAGGTGCCAGCAGCTACTTCAAGTGTTCCTTGCTGATTTATGTTCGCCTTGCACGGTGGTTGCGCCATGTTTCTTGCTGCGTATTCATCACGTCGGGGTCACCAATTTGCCAAACTTCTTGGCAGTATAAGGTTAGGTATAAATGAGACCAAAGATGTAGTATAGTCTGGTTATAATTATCCAAAGGTGCATCTTATATACTAACGACTACGTGTCGATAACAGATAGTAGAAACATTTAATAGATATTGAACGTGCGATAAAGAACATAAGATTGCGATGTAGATTGTAGATACAGCACAAAGATATTGTACTGCAACAATATGTGTTTAAAAAAATAATTGATGCAATAAAACTCAAGTTAATTACTATTAAAATAATGACTAATTTAATAAAAAGTAAACGCGCATTATTCATGAAACAGGGTACAATAAAAGTACAATAAATTATCATCGAATAACAACTAAACTGAATAGATATTTAATTAGTTTTCATTGCCATAAAATCAAGTGTAAAATGCAAAGTAAGCCATAAATGTATCTATTGATATTCACACTACAAAAGTGCGAAAATATCTTAGTGTTTTGCCAAGAGTTTGAATAAAGATATAGAGTTCTTGTACAGAGCCACGATGAAAGAACGATGTTCTCAAAACACAATCAACGTCAAAAATGTATGTCCTTTCCTAGTCATTTTACATTTTTCTGCAGCAACCAACAAAGACCTTATAGTAACAACAATAAAGATCACTGTATTTTGACACATTTGTCAGTAGCAGCAGCCCAACAGGAACCTTAATAAATAAAAAATAAAATATTTTCAGACATCAAGACCCATGGGCTGTTAGTATTTCATCTTACTTAAAATCTATATTAGTAACATGCAGGAACACTAAGAAAAAAAAAATCACAATCACAGGAAGGTTCAACAAGCTTTATTGCCAACAGCTTGGTGAACCTTCCCATTGTAAGCCAATCTCTCTCTGTAAACAATGTAAATTGTTACGACAATAAAGATCATTGTAATTTTGACAGGCTTTACAGTGCTAGCAACCAAACAGTAACCTTATTGTAACGCTAATAAAGACCATGCTGTGATTTTGTAGGTGATGCAAAATTAGAGGTAAAATTAATGATAAAAATGCACTGTAAGAAGAATTTAATTTGCATAGGGAGTCGGGTTGACATTAGATTGTGTTTTATTTATTTATAATCAAAACTGTTAATAAACATGTAAAACTCTATTTGAACTTAACAGTTTAACAGTCTTATTGATAAAATATTGCTCGGTAGATTGCTCTAAAATTCCATTTAAACAAAAAGAAAGAAAAATTCTAATAACACATTAATTTTTTTCACAAAAATCTGTGAAAATTGACTACCTATTTGTACATGAAACTCCAGATTAGGTACTTGTAATTTCACCACGATACTGAGTGATAAATTGCTCGAAAACTTTACCCTTGTCTAATTCTTTCTCGAGGTACAAATAAATACCTCAGTGTTGCCCTCTTGCTCGCCTCACTAAATTAGTATTTTATTGCCCGCGCTCGTTTTCAATTTTTATTACTCTTTGCCAAATAAAACCAATAAATCTTGTTGCTTTGATTCCGGACAATTTGTTTATTAGTGTGTTGGAAACATAACTGGTTTTATAACTGTTTTGTTGCTAATAGTTGTTTAAAGTAATTCATTAGGCTAGGTGTAAATTACTGGGCGATTCTTGTAGAACAATTTCTATGAACCGTGTCGCTGATCCCAAAAATTCTAACCCGCACAGAGCCGCACCGAGCTGCGTGGTGGATTATAGCCCAAACATAGAGACGGTCTCGTCGGTCTCGTTTCTGTGTCCCAGCAGTGGGAATATTATAGGTTGATTATGAAAACAGCCCTGGTGTTGAAAGCATCCAAAATAAACTATTTTCTCCAACATTACAACCCCACTTTTCATTTAAATAATCTCTTTCCCAATGACAGCACATTTTGCTCGCATAACTTCGTTTTATGCACTAAAATATAACCCGAAACACTCATCTATAACAGTGAGTGTAAACAGATGAAAATTTAACGCCTGTAACCAACAATGTGACTTAAATTTAATTGGATTGACACTAGAAGCGTCATTTACGAAGTTTATATTGTTAACTGGAGTTTATACTACTTGTTGAAGTTGTTATACAAGCTTTTATTATACCGAGTGGTTTTAATTTGATTATTTTTATGTGTAGTACAGTAAGAATGCACAGGGTTAGAGTATAAAGAAGAGCAAGCATATTGGGCCAGAAATCCTAAGTGTGCCTGGAAAAAAATGTTACCCTAGTCGGGGAAGTCTTCTTATATTTATTTTACTACTGCGTCGAATCTCTAGGACCATTCTTTCATCTTTAACAAGTGTTATCTACTATGACAACAAACCTCTGGATTGTTCCTATAGCATTTTTTTTTGATATTAAGTAAATATCAAGGTTACTTTTCATTTAATTTTGCCAATCGGAAAGTACTTATAGGTATATTTTATTAAAATGTATAAAGTAAGATTTTTAAACTTTAAAAACAGCTCAAAGAATGTTCGTAGAAGTTCGGGGCATTAGTACCTAAAGCATCATTTTTATATTTTTCCGAATGTGATCTAACTTCAAAAAATCCATAAATGACTGGTCACATTTCAAAAGTCACATTTTGAAAACGTGAACGTATAACTTAATTTTAACACAATACACTTGCAGCCAAGTTCAAATAACAAGGCTGCACTTAAAACATCTGCAGAGCAATAAACCATTGCTTATAACTTCCACCAAAATTAAGTACGTATGAAGAATGGTCTTTAAACTCCATAATTGTAGTATTTACCATAAAAGTGTGGTATGAAACAATGGAGAAATATGCTATGGAACATCTTTCACAGTTTCAACAAGTAAAATCCCATAAAAACGCCACACCATCATTCTTGTAAAATGGGTAATATTTTTACGTTTGGCAACACTGCAATTGTCTGTCAAGAAGTCGTAATTGGCAACACTCGCAATTCATAAATCAAGAGAAATGGAGTATGTACTGACCCGTTACAGTACATTTTTATGTCATTTATTACAGAATTGTAGTTACCAGTTGTCTAAGCTGTTTTTTTAAGCCTTCTTATCTTGTGATCTAAATTATTGTAGCTAATCCAGTGTCTTCTTTATTTACAGGTACGTCAACAAGTCAACATTCTTCGTAGCTGTACTTAGGCATTACCACACGAAATCTAGCAATTACTATTAAATCAAGTTAGTATGACAAATTACTACAATTTATTTCTTATTAAAATGACCCATATTTTCTCTATTACGCACTAAGGTACAAAAACTAGGCACAAAACTACGCAATGAAACGATTTCTTGATTCTATAACTAATTTAAATTCAATTATAGAAGCTGGTGGCTAAATGACACGGTTTAGTTACGCTTGCCACGGTCAGTTTTTGGATGGGTGACCATACATTACATATAGAGAGACCTCTCCGTGTTTCGGAAAACACGTTATGCTGTTGGACCCGGCTGTCATTCATATATCTTTGACAGTCGCCACGGTTAATCAGATGCCCCAACTAGTCTTATCGTATTACCCTTTTTTGCTGTGGTTGGGAAATCATCAAATGACGTCTACCGCTCTGGGCGGAGTGGGAGGGCGTGACAGACTTTTGCTGACTAAAACCCGCCCGTGTTCCTTCAGTTGCCTCTATGCCAGGGCCACGTTAACTCTTTCGATCTAATCTCGCGACCCTGGCTATCGTGTTACCCAGTAACTAGGTTGTGGAGGTCATATAGGCAGTCACTCCATGTAAAATACTGGTACTCAACTGCATCCGGTAAGACTGGAAGACGACCCTAACATAGTTGGGAAAAGGCTCGGCAAATAGATACAAATTCAATTACAATAATTTAACTTGACAATTCCTCTGCAACTAATTCGATATTCTAAGTTATTGTTGTGGATGTTTTGCTCCGTCAAGCCAATCTAAGTTGCGTAGACAACAATTATAAGTTGTGCCGCTTCCTGTCATTTTGTGAAAATGTCTGTTTAACTTAGATGTAACTTTGTTTTCACAACTGTAAACTGTTGTGGTATTTTGTATACATTTTCTCTGTGTATTGCCTCGATGTCCTAGAGCTACTACTGAATTTGAAGGCCTGGGTTCGATTCCCGGGTTGGGCAATGTGTTGTAGGTTTTTCCCATCTGGAATTTTGTAGTAGCCCAGAGTCTGGATTTGTGCCCGGTTGATGGCAATAGGCTCCCCCCTTATTACATGGGAATTAAACAACTGACGAAATGTCGGTGTACTATAAGTACTGCTCTATCTATCCCTTCGCAAAATACAGGCGTAATGTTTTGTGATCTGCCAAGGTCGCGAGATTTGTTCGAAAGAGATACCGTGGCCCTGGCATATGGGCAACTGAAGGAACACGGGTGGGTTTTAGCTAGTAAAAGTCTGACACGCCCTTCTGCTCCACCCTAGAGCGGGAGAAGTAATTTGGAAGAAAAAATGTTTTGTGATGTTTCTCTACAATAAGAAGTAACTTTATTTAAACTCACTGAGGTTTAAAAAAACTAGCAGGTTCTATGCTCGTCTAATCTAGGTCAGCCATTGTTTCTCTTCCGCAACCATCAACTTTTTTCATTACCTCAAAGTGCACACTGCGCCACCCCACAGGTATTCTTTACACAAAAACTAAATCTAAAATATTTCCATTTAAACGCAAACCAACAACACGTACGTGAAACTGCAAAGTGGTACGAACGAGTAACGACTCTCGATAAAAGTTCAAACTAAAGAAATCACGTTTCACGAACCATTGTCACCTGCGTCCACTACCAAAAGTGCATTTTCAAGAAACTACACTCAAGAGACTTAGTTTTTGTTTTATTTGTAACCTAAGCCAACTACGAATGGCCGTTCTCACAAACAAATACACATCCACCCGTAAAAACTAAATTAAATTGCCTTTACTTTGTCAAAAATAAAAATATAACGTTTGTTCCAAAAGTTGCGGAACAAAAATATCTTGCTGTTTATTGCTGTTCCAAAAAATGTTCAAATAGAATAATGTTTCAACCTGACAAACGTTTTTATGATTCAACAAGACCATGCAGCTTAGCTTGCAGTCTCAACGTTTTGCCGTCGGAAAAACTTGAACGAGAGGCGGAATTATAAATCGGGGCAGTCAGACAGAGACAACAGATGTCTGGAATAGAACAAGTTCGGAAATTTACGGGCTGACCAGGCCGTCAGTTTTTTGGCCAACTACTATAGTGCTTAACCACACTGGGTGTGTAAAATTCATGTAATTTAAAACTTTTGTTGGATTAGTGACTTTTTTACCAACGTGTGATTAATGTTACCTTTATACGGAAGGTGGGGGGTATGGGGTGGGGGGAGGGTGGTGAAAACTTTTGCTATTACTTTGAATGGATGTTTAAATTTCTCAATAAAAGTTTTCTTCTAGGTTGTTTGAGACTCGCATTGTGTATTTGATATTTTGACAGAGCATTTGGATCGAAGTCTTGTGTTCGGGAAGTTGGTGGAAACCGCTTAATAAACGTCTTTGGGAGGACCTTTGAATATGTAGACGTGAAGTTTGTACGTGGAAGTTATTTATAAGGGAGCAAAGCTTGATTTCCGCTGAAAATTTAGGTTGATCTTTTACAGGGAGGAAGGAATTGGTCCGTCAACCTGTTACCATGGGTAAATGATTCTGAACATGCGTTGAAATTTTTGGCCAGTTACAAATAAACTAAAAAATACTGTGCCTTTTGCCAAAATGAGGTGACGTAGTGTAAAGTTCATTCAACCTCCGTAGGAAAGGGAGGATCCTCCAACCAGACGGGTGTCGTGTCTGGTGGGCAACTGCCCGACGATAGATGTCAGGACGTTGTATAGTTGCGCAGTAAACTCTGCTTGTGCAGGATTTTGCGTGACGTCAGTGTAATGAGTAGGTCGCATGTAGCGGTAAAGATGCCTACAGCCTACAGCCAAATATGTTGAGCTCATCGTTAATACTTATCTATGAAACAACTTATTGGTTTTGATAACTGACTCCACACAGTGGGTACCTGACGATGGATGGCGCCGCCAAGACCGGGTCAAGAAGAATTGGCGAGAAAACCTAGACGCATTTTACATGGGTTTAGTCGAGGTGGACCTGGAAAAGGATGCCTGAAGGAGGTGGAGGCCTTGCCCAGCAGTGGGACAGTTTAAGCTACTGACGAAAAATTACTTCGTTAGAGGGGATGAATTCATGGTTTTTTTATTTTTTACAGTTTGTGTGTCGACGAGTGCCTGTACCTATTGTTTTTGATTTGTGTGTGGTTTATTATAGATGAAAGGTTTTTGCTGTGGGTAGAAAGGTGCCGAATATTGTGAAATAAAGAATTGAGTGTTTTGGAACCGATGAAGTTTGAACACTTTAAACAAAACTAAAAGTAAAATAACGTAATATTTTGTTTTGTAAATTTCTTTAAAACCTTAACAAGTTTGCTCTTCTAAAATTCGACTTAAAAAGAACATTATATTCAATTGAATTAACATTATCAACACTGAATGATCAGCTTTGACAAAGTGTAGTGAATTGTCAAAGTAAAAATTACTTAATATAAATTTAATCGGATTTTCATACCTTTATTTGTAAAGGTTACATTTTAATATTTAAACTACTTTTGCGTGGGTTGACATTCAAATCGAAAATTCATAATTTTAGCGTCAGAAAAATACTACAGTACTGTTCGTTTTTTTTTAAATGGATCCTTAGCATTTCTCTAAGGAATTTTCCTACAGGAGACTTATTAAAGAATTACTTTAATTGTATTTCGTCACCCTTCATATCTAAAACAAATGAAAGTTTTCCACCTACAAGTATTATTTAATGCTTCGTCCACGGGTCACAACGCTTCTCAATAGAATAAACTTTATCCTTTGCACAATTTCAAAATAAAATAATGGAAGAAAGCGTGGGTTGCTTGACATAAAGAAAATCCTCAAAAAGCACACAAGTTTGGTTTTCTATAAAAGCGTGTTTTTAATATAGTTTTTAAACTATTATTTTTCCCATATGCTTCTTTCTAAAGCAAAACAAAAAACTCGGATTGATCATCAAAAAACCAGCATCATACTCAAAACACATTCCGAACAATACATCTTACTTGACATCATTTAGGAGGAGATAAATGGTGGTATCCGATAGCTATATACAAGCCGTATTCGCTGTGTTGTCCAGTTTTATCTCAACAACAAAGATGCAGCTTCTCCGGCCATTTGTCAAGCTGACAACCTGGATACGTTGCTGTACAATCATTATGGATCCTGGCATGTGTATTTTGCAATGTAGTTTTCGGGAATTGTGACGTTTTTACTGTAAATACCGTTTGTGTTTTTGAGAAGTTTATATGTAAATGTACATTCATCATGTATGAGGGACATTCCACTAAGGGTTGACACCAGAGGTGGAACTACAATACACCCACATTTCGCCAGTTATGATTAAGTCCCATGTAATAGGGGGTAAGCTTATTGCCATCAACCTAGCAAATCTAGACTCCGGGCTGCCACTGAGTAATTCCTGTTGGAAAGAACTAATAACAGTATGCCTAACTTTGAATCGAACCTAGGTCCTCACACTCAGCATTAGTTTGGATATTACATGCAGCATAATCAGCCTTTTGCGTTCCCACTGCTGGGTCGGAGGCCTTATCGGTGAGAGGGAGGGACCGTAATCTACCACACCCAGTGTGGGTTGGTAGATGTCACATGTCTTTGATCTATTTGGTTCTAGAACATGCCGGTTCCCTCACGATGTCTTCTTTACCGGCTTGAGAGCAGTGGTGATGAAACAAACCATACAAATTAAAGCGCTTGTCGGAGTTCGAACCTAAGACCTACAGTTCCGAAAGTCTATGATGAACCATACTATTTGCACGCATAGTTGTTCTTTATTTAAAACTCTTACCGTTTTCAAAAGAATATTCAAATACAAAGAAGATCTTAGATCTTTTGCAAGATTTCAACTTTTTTTTTCTCCAAGAAATACTTAAGAAGAAATTCCAGACATTATCGATAAAAATATAAAGTCTATCTTCAAAAAAATTGCTGAAAATTTTTGTTTCATTCACTAATTACTTAAGTTTGAATTAACCTTTAAGGTCATTTTGTAGACTTAGTAATTAGCCGTGCGTAGAATTTGAATATATTATCTTATAGAGTTGGTTTCAACTGAAACATTAACGAAAATAGTATCATTTCAGCGGCTCTATTCGATACGGGCCCATCCGAGAGTAGGTGATCCGTCAAAACCAGTCTTATTTTTTTTTTCGGTTGGACATATAAACACATCAGGTATGGGAACACCTTTTTTTTTGGATGGGAAATCATCGAATGACTTCTCCCGCTCTGGGCGGAGCAGGAGGGCATGTCAGACTTTTACTGACTAAAACCCACCCGTGTTCCTTCAGTTGCCCATTTGCCAGCGTCACGGTAACTTTTTCGAACGAATTTCACGACCCTGGCAGGCATTAGTCCTAGCAGACCCCTTCAGTATTGCTGACATCTCTTTGAGGTGCGCGTGGAACACTACGCTCCGTCGACCCGAGCCTGGTCTTTACCGGGCGGTGAGCTGCCCATTGCTCGCCGCCCGCAAGCTCGCGCCAACGGTGGCCGGGATGGGAACACCTGTCAAATCTTGTTGTCTTTCATTCTTACTTTGGACCCGGATAGTAAGTAATACGGAATTGGAAAAACTCGTAACTTCAGCCAAAATTTCGTACTTTTTGTTTAGGAAGAAGACCACCAGAAGTCAAATCTTTGAGAATCATTATCATCTGTCAAGCCTTTTCCAACTATGTTGGGGCCGGCTTCCAATCTAACCGTATGCAGTTAATTAACAGTATTTTACATGGAGCGAATGCCTTTCGAACCTCCACGCCATTTACTGAGTAACGTGATATCTGTTAATAAGACCGGTATTCTGAAAAATTCCAATCCTTGAGACACGAAGACGTACGAAGGTATTTGATATCAGACAGCATATTATGGAGCTTTAATGTAAGACAGGACACCTGACAAGGCTTAGTGAAGACGGGTGAAGTAAGGCTATGGCAAAGTCCAAGGACTGGTAGACGAGATGTCGGTCGTCCGGCATCCAGATGAGGGACGCAATGGCATTATTGCCATCGCGTCCGCATAAGACCTGGATGAGGCTGGCACAGGAGCGTGGTGATTTGCACGAAAAAAAAAAAAAGCCTGTGCCCAACTGTGGGCAGTCGTGCTGGAAAAGTGGTTTTCAAACTTTGGGCGTAATGACTGTCGAAGGAAATCTACAAATGATAGGCGGGTTCCTTGTAGAGTTGCAAAGGACTCGAGTCTTCGAGTCCTAATTTTAAAGACTCGACTCAATTAAGCAAGACTCAGTGTGCTCAAAAGGCTCGGAGTCTACAGATAAGCACTCGAGTCTTAAGAAGGACTCAAGTCAAGGACTCGAGTCTTTAAAAGGGCTCGAGTCTTAAAAAGGACTCCAGTCTTATTATGAACCCGAGTCTTAAAGAGGAACTCGGAGCATGAAGATGAAACTTGTAGGTACCTCATCATTCGAAAAGATTCGAAAGAAGGCAATAAATTCAAATGAGTGGTTATGATGTAACTTTGCGTAGAAAAAAATCTGACGAGTTATTCGAGTTTTTTCGGATGATGAGCTACAAGACTCGAGTTCATTTTAAGACTCGAGTCATTTTTAAGACTCGAGTCCTTTTTAAAACTCTAGTCCCTTTTTTAGACTCGAGAGTGACTCGGGCTCGGCTTGACTCTAGACTCCGAGCCTTTTGAGCACACTGAGTCATGCACAATCGAGTCGAGTCTTTAAAATTACGACTCGAAGACTCGAGTCCTTTGCAACACTAGTTCCTTGTGGTCAGATTGATCAAATATTTCTCATAGGAATTTCACCTGGAGTTCCGAAGTCTAAATATATAGGCTAGTAGATTTTTTGTAAGTTTCCAAAGTCAATATAAGGTTTTGCAGCAATAAACTACAAAGTTTTCTATTTAGCAATAAATAAGTTTTCAAGGTTGTCTGGAGAAACCACAGTTCTTCATTGAAACTTTACTTAAGTAAGAACAAAGTTGTAGCTTTCTTAGTTGTAAATGAAAAAAAAAAAAAATAAGTTTGTTCAGAGTTTTCTGTTAGTAATTAAATACTAAATCCTCAGAACCAAAAAATATATACGTATAATATTGTTCTTTTTGAGATCCGCATTCGTCTACTAAATTGTTACCAAGTATAATACGGGCACTATGAAAACTGTACCTAAGAATTAACCTATATCTATATACTAATAACTAGCTTCTTCCCGCGACTTCGTCCGCGTCAAATTTTTGCTCCTCTGACCCTTCCCGTCGCATCGAATTGACTGCAAGTTTTTGTCCATTTTTCGTTGCTCCTCCGCTCCCTTTGATCGTAGCGTGATGTTATATAGCCTAAAGCCTCCCTCAATAAACAGGCTACCCCACACAAAAATATTTTTTAATTCGACCCGGTAGTTCCTGAGATTACCGCGTTCAACCAAACAAACAAACTCTTCAGCTTTATAATATGAGTATAGATAAGGCTATAGAGTTTGTTTGAACGCGCTTATCTCTGTAACTACCAGATGAAATTGAAAAAGTCTTTTTTTATCTGATAGCCAATTTTTAAGGAAGGATATATATATGCTAGTTATTACCACGGTATATCCCTTAGGAGCCGAGCAAAAAGAATAAAGTTATATCGTGGGCAGATGATGCGGTACGACGGGGTGAGTCGGTGGCACAAGACCCTGCCGGGGTCCCGAGTTTTTTTCGAAAGAGGTACCGTGGCCCTGGCATATGGGCAACTGAAGGAATACGGGTGGGTTTTAGTCAGTAAAAGTCTGACACGCTGCGCCGTTCCGCTCCACCCAGAGCGGGAGACGTCATTTGACGATTTTCCACCCACAAAAAAAAGGGGAACGAGACATTTCACGCGGACGAAGTCGCGGGCGGAAGCTATTTTAGAAATATTTACAAAGCTAAAAACGATAGTATCTAATAAAATCAGTAGAATCGAGTTTCTCAAATAACCATTTATAGCGTGCAAATGTAAAATGACCCGAACGAAGCCGTTCAAAAATTCTAACAAATCTTATTGGCATATCTGATTCATTACTATACTTCCCACGGTACAGACGCCAGCACATCGAGCTACTACAATCTGTCAAATTTCTTTAATAGATTTTCAACTTTATTGCTAAAGCTTTAGGTTCAAAATTGATCGGGATAATTTGACAGTTTCGGGTACCTCGATGTGCTGACGTCTGTACAATATAACCGTAGTTAAATTAAACAATTACATATCATCAACAGACGTTACAATTAATTGGGTCGTCTCCCGCTTGACCTTAGAAATTGAGGTTATCAAAACATGCAAACTTTCATACTTGCCGCATATCAGATCGTGGACACACCTGATTTAGGGTGACGTTAAGTATCCTGAAGGAACTTGGAACTCGTACTTCGATACTCTGAAATAAACAACACATTTTACATTAACAACAATTAACAGCAGGCAGCAAGAATGGTGATTGAAAAGGACGAAAAGTGAAAAAAAATGCAACCTTTCGCAGTCCAGTGCTCTGGACACAAGCCTTTTTTTTCTGGATGGGAAATCATCAAATGACTTCTCCCGCTCTGGGCGGAGCGGGAGGCGGGGAGCGTCTCAGACTTTTACTGACTAAAACCCACCCGTGTTCCTTCAGTTGCCCGTGTGCCAGGGTATCGGTCATCGGTCCTTTGATAAATTTGGCCAGCCCATGACTTTCGTGCCCTTAGTAAATTCTCCCTCTACCTCTTCATATCCATATACAAACTAATTTAGTAATCTATAGGTGAGAAGGTGAATTTATTTGTCTGTTACACTTATATGGCGAAACGGCTGAATACATTGTGATGGAATTTGGTATGGCGATACTTTGAACCCTGGGGCAAGACATTGCTACTTTTTATCAACATATCACGCGGGCAAAGCCGCGGATGGAAGCTAGCATTTTATATCTTAAGTTTTCTAGAAATGAGGTACCCTTGATTCTAAGCAGTGCCATTTTCTAAATTCAAATTCTTTTTGACACCTACCCAGCAATTGGAAAAAATACAGGTTGATGTTTTAACGCCTCCTATTTCTAGCCCAAACCTTTACCTGCGAACGTGTCATCCTTTTAACTTAATTCAAGCATACATATAAAAGGTATTAGACGATAATACAGGATGATGTACACGGCTGTATTAAGTGCGGTCGGGTTTCACCTGGGACCCTGCATCAGGCTAACGTTATACATGTATGATGGTTTGATGGCGCGACAACTTGACAGTTTCGCTAATACTTTGTTATAGATGGTTTTACACTTTAGTGGTTGTGATAGGGATAGTACATTCTCTTGTTTTTCAATATGGTGTACGAAATATTATCAAGTATGACCCTCCAACGATAATATTACAATTAAAAAGTGTTCTTTTCAAGATGTTTTAAATGTTATTCTTATCATCGGGTGGTATTCCTCTTTCTCTTATTAAAATCTGGTCTGCTGCATTTTTATCTAGAGATCTTCTATTGACTTGCTAAGACCACGAAAGCAATCAGTCTAATCCTATTCCTGAAACCTTATGTTTTTTTAAGGCGGTAGGTACATTAAATTGCTTCGCGAGTAGATAGATAAAACAGCTTTTCATCTACCTTATTTTGTAAAAAAAATATAAAACTACTCTTCATTCTTGTAACAAAACAAGAACCTTATTATGTCATTCACTTACAACCAGACGGGACTTAACATCATACCCTCTTCTACCCCAATTTTTGACCAACACTTCACTAAGTACCTACAACAAGTGACCAAAAGAGGGTAGTTTATTAAATATTCTTATACGTCTAAGTGACGTCACGTCCGTAGAGCTTACATTTACATAATTAAGGGCGGCCATCTTGTATCATTAGTGCGCTTATGACATTATGCCTTTATTTTTATGTCTCTATATACAGGATGTGGAGAATATGTGTAAATATGGTTAGGTGTATAAGGAAAGGCGGTTCTTGGTAAAATGGCGAGTAAAAGGATAAATAATTTGATGTGTAGGTGATATAATGTGAGTAGGATGTTATTATAAATATGCACCTATATCATCGTACCGTGTGGTGCCAGACGTAAAGAATAACACCACCCCATTTCTTGTCGTAAAAGGCGACTAAGGGACTTACTAGAGAATAGGCAGCAGCGTTCTCTATGCATTTTACTACCATACTGCGTTCGCCAACCCGTCTGCCAAGCGTGGCGATTATGGCAAAGCCCCCCAAATTGGGGGAGGCCTAAGTCCAGCAGTGGACGTCTTACGGCTGAAATGATGATCATCATCATCAGCCTAGCCTTTTCCCAACTATATTGTGTTCAACTTCCAGTCTAACTTGATGCAACTGAATACCAGTATTTAACACTAGCTTCTGCCCGCGACTTCGTCCGCTTTAAATTTCTTGTTCCCCCGACCCTTCCCGTCGCGTCGAATCGCCTACCCATGTGATTTTCCCAGTTTTTGCAACATTTTTCATTACTGCTCCGCTCTTCTTGGTCGTAGCGTGATGTTATATAGCCTATAGCTTTTCTCAATAAATAGGCTACCCAACACAAAAATAATTTTTCAATTCGGACCAGTAGTAGTAGATCTCAGGAAGATTAGCGCGTTCAATCAAACAAACAAACAAACTCTTCAGCTTTATAATATTAGATGAAGGGATAACCTATCTGACTTCCAAAACCCAGCTACTGGGTAATAGGTAATTTTATACCTCTTGGTATAAAACTGGATGTCTGAGTTTCGGGATTCTGACGATCCTTTACGACCGTCAAATACCTACGAATGACAGCAGGGACCAACGGTTTAAGTGCTTTCCGATGCACTGAGGGGTCTGTTGGTCACCCATCCGCGAATTAACCGCGGCAATAGTAGCTTAACCTAAGCGATGAACCCGTGCGACTTTTAATACTCACCCATGAGCCAGTAATATGCTCCTACATAAAACCTATATTTTGTGTTGCAATTATTAATATTAAATGATAATATTTTACATCCAAAATAACCTCATTTGCTTTTTATTTAAAGCAAAAAAAGACATCTACAAATAATAATATATATAAGGTGTATCTATTCATACACGAAATATTTTAAGGGGTACACCTGTAGGTGATAAAGAAGCTATAGAAACAAAAAGATTTTTTTTTTCTAAGCGTTTTTTAATTTTCGTAATTATTATGATTTTAAAACTGCTTGAGACGTTTTGCATAAAACCTTTACTCCAAATTCTATGAATGGCGCGCCTGACGCTGCGAGGGTGGCGACCGGACTGCACGAGCATGGCCGCGGTGTCTCAGGCCGTAAAAAATAAGAAGGAGCCAATATTTCTTATGTGCGTCAAATCCACACTAATATATATATTATAAATATTATATTATTTATATTATATATTATATATTATTATATTATATATTATCCACACTAATATTATAAATGCGAAAGTAACTCTGTCTGTCTGTCTGTCTGTCTGTCTCGCTTTCCTGCTAAAACTACTGAACCGATTTAAATGAAATTTGGTACACAGATAGTTTAGAACCTGAGAAAGGACATAGGCTACTTTTTATCCCGGTAGTATGTTCCCGCGGGATAATTTCCGACCTCCACGCGGGCGAAGCCGCTGGCAAAAGCTAGTAATTTATAAATATTAAATTTCGTGTATGAATAGATACACCTTATATAATTAATAATAATTACTTCTTATTTCAAATAATTCATCTTCATTCTCCTGCTTACCGTGGCCCTAGCATTTGGGCTTGAAGGAACACGACTGGATTTTAGTCAGTAAAAGTCTGACACGCCCTTCCGCTCCATCCAGAGCGGGAGACGTGATTTGAGGATTTCCGATCCAAAAAAAAAAATTCCTGCTCTTATACTAATTTATTTGACGTCGGCGCAATATTTCTTTTTCTTCCACATTTCCCTATTAGTCGTCATCTCGGTAGACACTCCGAACCTACAAACTTTATTAAAATAATTATTTATCGAAAATCTGTTTCAGAATGTAGTTAGCCACAGTACCTACTAAATTAAACATTTTGCATTATATAAATGAAGAGTCACTTCTATCTTTAAATACAAAGTGCAACGTTCACAAAGTAATAAGTAAGTGCAATAAAATATAATTAAGTGCGTGTTGATATTCTCTTGCACTTAACGACTGCCAACCCATTTCCTTGAAGACAGTTAAGATTTGCTCGAGATGATAAATGGGGACAAATAATTATATGTCTGCCACTTATTTATCTTTGGCTATTTACAATTGACTTATGACAAGCAAAAGTTCATCTTCGAATATATGAGGGCCACCTAATAACATGCGATAGTCTTTTGTTTCTTTGGAACATTCCAATTTCCCACTAAAAGTAGGTAATAAGTGGGACATAGGCCTCCTCTCGGTGAGAGGGAGTGAGGCGTAATCTACCACACGGGCCCAGTGCGGGTTGGTAGATGTCACATGTGTTCGAATTTTTGGTTCTAAGACATGCCGGTTTACTCACGATGTTTTCCTTCACCGTTTTGAGAGCAGTGGCGATGAAACTATTTACACAAAGCAAAGCGCCTGCTTGGGTTCGAACCTACGACCGACTTGTGCGCCTTGACGGTCGGGGCCGATACCACTGGCCCACCACTACTTTTGTCTACTCTCGACACATGTATAATGTCCAGAATTAACACAAAGAATATGAAAATGGTCAAATGTACCCACATTTAAGTAGAAGCGTACCTGTAGTAGACACATCTGTACCTACTATAGGTACACCGCTGATTAACCCTTCAAGAAAAACTGGCGTGTTGGTTTGTGTATAAACCAACTGTTATTCATATTTGCCTATGACTTCATCACCATCATCATAATTTCAGCCATAAGACGTCCACTGCTGGACATAGGCCTCCCCCAAAATGCAGGTGGCTTGCCATTATCGCCGCGCTTAGCAGGCGGGTTGGCGATCGCAGAATGGTGGTAAAATGCATAGAGAACGCTGCTGCCCATTCTCTAGTAAGTCCCTTAGTCGCCTCTTACGACCCACGAGAAAAAATGGAATGGCATATGACTTGTCTTGCCTTTAATCCATACTCCATCTAAACTAATATTATAAATGCAAAAGTAACTCTGTCTGTCTGTCTGTCTCGCTTTCCTGCTAAAACTACTGAACCGATTTAAATGAAATTTGGTACACAGATAGTTTAGAGCCTGAGAAAGGACATAGGTTACTTTTTATCCCGGTAGTACGTTCCCGCGGGATAATTTCCGACCTCCACGCGGGCGAAGCCGCTGGCAAAAGCTAGTATTAAAATAATTTTCACCATATTACTACTTACATACACCAAAACCAAGGAATTTTCTAAGAATTTTATCCTAATTATCCAGTCTCACATTACCCTGTCAAATTGATACAAGTCATCCATAAAATAGCTGAGTCAGAACTATGAATAGATCTACTTAATAATTGTCAATTACCTATCCGTACTATAGATAGCGACGTATAATAAGATATAATTATTATAAGATGTAGTCTCACATTCATAGATGAATCTGTTTTATAATTATAGGGAAATCATTGTGGTATACTTAATTGTTTAAGGGAAAGAGTTATGTTGGCTGATATTTAATCTCATTAGGTAATAAAAAAAATCTAAGCATTTTTTTTTTTCTGGAACAGATGTTTTATTCGTGGCATTTACAGGAATCTCCATATTAAGACTAAATAACGGGTTTTGTTTCTTAATTAAATTCTGCTAAAAATTATAAATGTGAAAATTTGTGACAATGTATAGATGTTAGTTACGTTTTCACAAAAACTACTGAACAGATTAGGATAAAATTTGGCAATGGCAGGAAATTTTGGCACATACATAGTTTATAAACTGACATAACACATAGTATACTTTTATCCCGGTAGTACGTTCCCCGGAGTACCGACCTCCACGCAGGTGAAGTCACTGGCAATAGCTAGTAATATATGGTTCTAAAATGGCCTCACACCTTGCCTTAACAAATAAAAAATGCAATGTAACGCATCATTGTGTAGAGGATTAGATATCTTTACAAAATGGCCGTACTAAGTACCTACTACCTACTTTCATGAGTTAATTTAGTTGTATTCTCACGAAAAGATAAACTATAATTACTTATTGTTTCGAATCGTTTTCAATTTCCTACTTTCACGTGGTATTGAAAGAAAATATGTAGTTGAATTAAGTAATATATGTATATAAGTTATTTTAAGTACTAGCTTCTGCCCGCGACTTTGCCCGCGTAAAATTTCTTGTTTCACCGTCCTGCAATGTCGCAACGTCCGTACTAGTTCTTCTTTTTCGCTTAGCGTTCTTTGCCAGATAACGGACTCTATTTACTTACATGTCATAAGGTCGGGAATACGGACTCAGGTAGGTACTTAGTGTAATTGCTATCACCACCAATGCGCCCAAAACGGTGACGAAAAACGACATGTCTAAGAACCAAAAAATCCAAACATATGTGACATCCACCAATCAGCACCGCCCGTGTGGATTATATTGCGTCCCAACAGTGGGAATATTGTGACCTGATTTTGCAGTCAACATTTAGAACCGATGTATCATTTTCTATCCCAAATTTCACGCTACCTAATTTGCCAATACTAAACAATGTACAGACAGCATCATCAATCATGAACCTGTACAGTCGGCTGCATCATCAACTAACAAAGGCTATAATCACATGGTAATTAAATGTAGAGTACGGATGCAAGGTAACATAAATCTTACGGAATTACCTTAGAAGCTACGTGAAATGTTGCACTGAAATACTGTTTTGTTTTAAAGTTAATTCTGTAATGGATAAACAGCGTTTCTGTTAGTTTAAGTATATCAGTGAGAAAGTATTCAAATCTGTATAAGAAATATTTTTTTTTAGTTGAACGTTAAACGATTATTATGATAAACTAGTTACGCCCCTCGGTTTCACCCACATAACTATCGATCACGTAGGAATGTCGGGATAAAAAATAATCCAGATTACGGTTTACCTATGTGCGAAACTTCATCTAGATCCCTGATCGGATCTAGATGAAGTTTCGCACACGTTTTACCGTGAAAGCGTTATAAACAAATATACCAAAATCGTATCTTTTCCCTTTATAATATTTTGGTTAAGATAAACGTTCGGCCCTTCTGATGGCAGTCTATGGACATCTGGATCTAGAGGTTTCATAGTAAGTTGCCAGTCAAAAGTCACCGTGCCTTTAGTATACCACTAGCTTCTGCCCGCGACTTCGTTCGCATCAAAGTTTTGCTTCCCTGACCGTTCCCGTCGCATCGAATTGCCTGCCAGTTTTCGTCCATTCTTCGTTGCTGCTCCGCTCCTTTTGATCTTAGCTTGATGTTATATAGCCTATAGCCTTCTTATAAATAGTGAAGTATCTATACTAATATTATACAACTGAAGAGTTTGTTTGTTTGGTTGAACGCGCTAATCTCAGGAACTACTGGTCCGAATTGAAAAATTATTTTTGTGTTGGGTAGCCTATTTATCGAGAAAGGCTGTAGGATATAAAACATCACGCTACAACTAAGAGGAGCGGAGCAGTAATGAAAAATGTTGCAAACACGGGGAAAATCGCACGGGTAGGCGATTCGACGCGACGGGAAGGGTCGGGGGAAAACGAAATTTAACGCGGACGAAGTCGCGGGCAGAAGCTAATAAACTATAACTGTGCCAAATTTTACATCCGCGTAATTTTCGTAAAATATAGGTATACAAAGGTTTTGTTTCACGTATTAATATAAAGAAGCATAACATTTTTAAGTAATAACCGCACCATGGGTCGATAAGGTTAAGCTTTGCTTGCCGCGATTGGTCCGTGGATGGGTGACCATCTGTTCATGCCTAGACCCCTCCGTGCCTCGGAAGCCACGTTAAACCGTTGGTACCGACAATCATTCGTAGATTTTCGTAATTCGTTACCAGTTTTACCAAAGGGTATCGTAAGACTAGGGTTGCCACCTTTCTTTCTTGCAATAAAGTACATTGGTTTATTATAGATATGAAAATAAAAGTACGTAGTATAAAAATAAAGTACGATTTATTTTTCTTTATTATTATATTTAAAAACATTTTTTTTTTGGCCTTTTGCAGTTTGTATCAAATAAATTTGGTTTAACGAAACAGTACTTACGACTAAACTTTTCAAAATCCCACAGAAATCAAATCTTGCAAAATAAAGTATTTTCGTTATTGTTCTCATAAAGTATTGAGTACAGTTGTGTGAAATAAACACTAACAATACTTTATTATAAAGTACGGGTGGCAACCCTACGTAAGACCCAATAACTGGGTTGTTGAGGTCAGATAGGCAATTCCTCCATGCGACCCACCAGCCACCCTGCGAAGATCGTTACTCCACCTAGCCTACGCGCGTACGCTTTACGTTTTCCTATTCAAGGTCTACACTCAAGAACACGTCCACCCCAACGGCCATCGTTTCTACCGCAAATATGGCCGGCCCATTGCCACTTCAGTTTGCTAATTCTGTGAGCTATGTCGACAGTTTTGGTTCTCTGCCGGATCACCTCATTACGGATTCTATCGCTCAGAGATATTCCAAGTAGAGAGTTCCATAGCTCGCTAAGTGACTTTGAATTAATGGACCAGACTCATCACGTCAATCATTCTTCATTACAGCTAAAAGATGTCCACTGCTGGACATACGCCTCCTCCAATTTCGGGAGGTTTGTCATAGTTGTCACGCTTGGCAGGCGGGTTGGCGATCGCAGTATGGTGGTAAAATGCATAGAGAACACTGCTGCCCATTCTCTAGTAAGTCCCTTAGTCGCCTCTTACGTACACCCGCAGAAAGAAATTGGATGACGCTACTCTTTACGTCAGACGCCACACAGAACACACATCAGCATCACATAATAAAAACAAAAACAACTCTAAATACCACTCTCACAAACACAGCAAACAGAAAAAAAAATTACACGATTCCATTTCAATAATTTAGCGTTGAGAAACGTTGTCAATACAATGTACAATGGGAAACGTACCCCGATCCAGCGCATTACTCCCCCCCCCCCACCCTCCCCCCTGCGATTACGTTCAGGAACCGTACCAATGATGGATAGCCGGAACTTACCGGTGCTCCAACATTGCTGTCTATACCTAGGGTTGTCTAAATCATTAGACCGGCGCGTGGAGTTTTGAAACCCCCTTTAATTTCATCCAAATGGCCCGTTTGTGAATTATTGCAGGAGTATTATGTATGTATGATATTCTGTCTGTTTGTGGTTGTGGAACGATTATAATGAACTAAGCATCCGCCGTTGTTTCGCTCGGTTCGAGACATCGAGGTTCTTGTCCTGTACCTGTGTTCATATTAATGTCATATGTTTATAAACCTCCCGGAATAATTGTCTAAATGGTGGTGAAAACCACCCAATCCATTGCGTAGTTTAGAAGGACAACGCGGTCAGAGACACGAACAAAGAAATTTATAAAACGTATGATCAAGTGATTTATCTATGTCCTTTGTGTGTTCTAGCGTACACATGATCAAACATGAACACAAAAGCGAAGTTTGAATTTTGGGGGGTAAGATCTGCGAATAAATCCATTGTTTGTTCATTATTATTAGTTACTAAGTTTTAAAACTATGTTAATCAATTCTAAAATCAACCTAAATCATAAATCAAGCATAAATAATAAAATCATTTAATCAGTCGTCCAGACACAATGTCTAAAAAAAAATTTAAAAAAAAATTAAATTAAATAAGTGGATGAATCTACCCAGCAGTGCAGATTCTGGCCTCTCAGAGGTATCCGTAGGCAATACTGCACATATTAAAAGAAACAAAAAAAAAAACATTTTGCAAACACTTCACTTAAAGCAATTTAAAAATCTTTACTTTTATGGTAAAAGACATTGAAGATGGTAACCCTATAAACACCTAACTCATTTTGCTTGAGCACGTTTAAAATATGACCCGTGTCGCGTATTGACGTTTTTCATATCCGTATTTTGTAAATTTGCTAACGGTAATTTGTTTTTTTAATGCTGTTTGCTGACGGGAAGGGTCGGGGGAACAAGAAATTTAACGCGGACGAAATCGCGGGCAGAAGCTAGTACATATATATATTCAGATAATTATATTAAACTGAAAATCCAATTAACTAAGCGCTCTCATAAATCAAGTCTTTAATTACTTAGCTTAATTACAGAACATCCATCTACAAACAGAATACCTAGAAACTAGACCAAACTTAGTAAATGACCCACAATACTTCTGAAACTTCCTACCTAATTACAACACATCTCCTAAGTTTATTCCTGCGGCTTCGATACATCGAGTGCGAGAAAATTTTGTCGTCGCGCGAACTCTCGCTGTAACGACATCCGCTATGCGTAAACATAGTCCAAATCTTGTTTTAACGCGAGATAAAGCAAGGACAACATTTAGTCGTGCATGGTCAAAACCAAAACCCCAGTTTGTAAGCCACAAGGCATGAAACGTAAACTTTGTCGAATTAAACGTGAAAAGCGAAGTGAAGTTTCCGTCTTGCGGTGAGGGTCGAACTAAGCGGATCATAACGTTAGTGAAATTTTGCGGTTTGTCAAATAACTATTGGATGTCAATGAGTCCGTGGTTGGAATCCTTATGAGGTTGTGTGTAATATTTTCTTTCATGCGTGGTGCGTTGAAAGCGTTTGACGGGGTTTACTATATTCTGAGTATACAGGATTTTTTTTTTACCAGTGCGTAAATTTTTCTTTGGTGATTCAGTATCTATACTAATATTATAAAGCTGAAGAGTTTGTTTGTTTGTTTGTTTGTTTGTTTGTTTGATTGAACGCGCTAATCTCAAGAACTACTGATCCGAATTGAAAAATTCTTTTTGTGTTGGGTAGTCTATTTATCGAGGGAGGCTATAGGCTATATAACATCACGCTACAACTAAGAGGAGCGGAGCAGTAATGAAAAATGTTGCAAAAACGGGGAAAATTTATTCCTTTTGAGAGTTTCCGTTGCGTGCGCTGCGTAAACGGTTAAAGTAACGTAAAAATCATGTATGACGGAATTGTTCCTTTTAAAAAGTTCTAAAAAAAAGTCCGCGACAGCGTATGTCTATCTTTTAAGGTTGACTCACTATAACTCAAAAGGAGCGAGCAGCAACGAGCAGGCAAATCGATGCGACGGGAAGGGTCAGGGGAGCATAAATTTGACGCGGACGAAGTCGCGGGCAGAAGCTAGTCAGTAATAAAACACATTTCAATTATTTATTCAATACTTTTATTATTTTTATCCGACACTTCCTATCTCATTTTCTCCTACCGCTCCCACGTTAAATCTTATGAATTTATTTGTCTGTCTCTTTTTACCGTCGTTTTTTCGTTTCATAGACTTTCAAATCACAACGGAGCTAAAGAAGTTTTCACTTCAAAAAAAAAGTGTACCTATTTGAAAACCTATAAAAGCTCTAAAATACTATTAAGTCAACTAACAAATACCGATCTGTTAATTGTTAGAAGTAAGAATAAAAAATAACCGACGTTCCATCGAGGTATTTAACAAAACATTCAAAGGTTGCCTTCAAAAGGACGCTTCTAAAAGTAGAAACGCAAGTACTCAAGCCATGAATGTAATAATGACACGTCATAAAAAAGTGACATCTGCATTGTACAATTCAAACAATTCCCTTTATCAAGCCGTAAGTCATTACTAATAAGCTTCATAATTACATAATCGCGGTATGATTACAATGCATTAGTCCCCAGACGGGGCAGGATCGGAAAAATTGCAACACATTACATTTTAATAACGTAATCGTTGGATCTGACACATAGCATGCATTTCCTGGTCCCGCGCGAAGTTACATTTTAATGGGACTTTGGAAAGACGCGGTTAGTAGTAGTTCTTATTTTGAAAATGACCAATTGGTTACATTCAAAATAACAACGACTACTACTGGTCTAGTGGTAGCAAGCGCTACTGCTGAACTTGAGGTCCTGGGTTCGATTCCCAGTAGCAGCCCGGAGTCTGGATTTGTGCCCGGTTGATGGCAATAGGCTCGCCCCCTATTACATGGGACTTAAACATAACAGGCGAAATGTGGGTGTACTATAGGTACACCTCTGCCCAACCCTTCGGTGAAACAAGGCGTGATGTTATGTTACTACTACTACTCTACTTTCGAAATACGCGGCTAGTAGTAGTTCTTATTTTGAAAATGACCAAATGGTCACATTCAAAATAGTTCTTATTTTGAATGTTACCGCGTATTTCTGAAATAACTACTATAAGAAATTACAAAACTACTACTATATTACTACTTAAGAAATAAGCGGATAGTAGTAGTTCTTATTTTGAATTTGACCAGTTCAGTCATATTCAAAATAAGAATGCTTAGTTAATAATAATAATAAAAATGTTTATTTGTATAGACGGAAAAAACATATCTATACATATAAGTACACATTAAGGAAAAAAAAATTGTACAATAGTCACAATAAAAGGCAAACTGATGCCTCCTAAACTAGGCCAAAAACCTGTGCTTTAGGAGACAAAGTTCCTCCAGTTATAATAGCATACAATTTGTATTAAGTGTCATGCAAGTACTTATAGATAACAAAAAATAAAATAAACAATGCCTTAATTTAAATACAGTAATTAGATCTATTAAGAGACAATCAAAATCAAAAATCAAAATCAAAATAATTTATTTGCATAATACATGGTAATAAAAGGTGTTAATGGTATAAAAGTACATTGTATTACAACCTAATGAGGTGTGCAAATTAATAAAAGTGGGTAATTACAAAAGAAACATAAATTTAAAATTGAGATTATACATAAAAAAAAACGCTAAAATAAAAATAATAAATTAATGATCATTGTATTTATGGTGCCATGTCAGTTAAAAAAGTCATCTTTCATTTAAATAATCATTAATTGAATAGTAACATTTTGCAACTAGATATTCGTGCAAAACTAATTTGAATTTTTCTATTTTGTGTAGGTCTGTGATACTGTTTGGCAGCTTATTATATATTTTGGGTGCCATGCCTAAGATATTTTTATTAAACACTGCTTTTTTATGTCGTCTAACGCATATTTTATTTTTGTGTCGTGTGCTTCTTGGATGTGTATAAAGATGTAGATTCGCCTTGACAAAAATCGCCACTTCGTATATACAAGATTATTTTTAGTATATGCGAAACCTGAATATAGTTTGTTCAGAATCAGTAACTGAATCGATTCCAATAATTTTTACACCATGTTATATTTTTTACCAAAAATATTTAATTACGCTTCCAAGTCGCGGGCCTTAGTGTTTTGTTTCGATTTTAAAATTATCATGTCTTTCTCGTATTCAAACGTCCATTACACGGAGATGGTACGTACACTAGCTGCTTGTGGTGATCTGCATATGTTTTTGCGTGGACAACCAGGTAACTTATCAAGCTTATAACTTTGTGATTATTAATGATACAGTTTTGAATTTTTTTTCATAGATTCTTTACATAAAAATACTAGACCCGTGTTTCGGGTTTCGCATAAACAAAAATTAATGTTGTATAAAGACGGGAATGTTAATAGCTGAAACTGTTGAAAATGTGGTGACATTGCTCTTATGCATTGTTTCTGAGCTTTAAATGCCATTTCTCTGTCTGGCGAGTTCCCCCAAAATATAAGTCCGTAGCGTAAAGTAGATGCAACATACCCGTGATACGCCATTAATAATGTTTCACGATTTGACACTTTTTTGAGGTTATGGAGAGCATAAAGCCTCGTCCTCACTAGGAACATTTGTCGAGCGACATGTGTCCCCGGTGACATCGGGCGATGTCGGGCGACGTCGGACGACATCGCCGCGACATTGTTGAAACTGTTCCTTGTCGCACAGTCGATGAAGAGTAGTGATAGAGTGTGGACGTGCGTGCAACCTGCGACAATGTGGTCGAACGACGTAGTGCTGCGACTTATTGAACTATATCGCTCCTATGAGTATTTGAAAAATTATAAAAGTGTATGATAAGGACGTGTAAGAATCACCACTTGCTAGGTACCTTAACGTAACAGCAAGTCTATATTTAGCATCCACGGGATCACGGAATCTAGTTTTCTGTTTAGATATTGATGGGGATATTTTACACAAGAGTATTTCAAAGTCTGTTGATGACATCCGAGTAAAATTATGAAATGAGCCGTCTAGAACACTGAGATCATTAAATACACTTGTTTTGTTTCGCAAGTACTGTTTAATCCACCATCTTCTCTTCTTTTTTGTTATTGATGCATTCATCATTATATAAGCCGCACTGTACAACACTACCTCTTCCGAAGACATGATAGGTTCGACTGAACTGATGTGGACGGAGACAAGACATCGGGCGACGTGGGGCGATGTAGGGCGACATCGCCTGATGTCTCCGGGGACACATGTCGCTCGACAAATGTTCCTAGTGGGGACGAGGCTTTAGAATACTGACTAAGCTTTTTGCATGTATTTTCAACGTGTGTTTTCCAGTTCACATTTTTATTTATCCAAATACCCAGGAATTTTGTGTGTTCTGCTTCACTGATGTGTGACAATTGTAATAAGATTCTCGGTTTCGTCATATGTTTCACATCACAACCCAGTGGTTCCCTCTTAATGGTAAGCGAGATCGCTGTAGACCCAGACAGAAATTGCTGGATGAACTGGACTTCCTCAACCCGATCTAATACTTAGCAGCTTTAAATAGGAAGAAGTGATGAGTGATGTGGAAGCGTATGCCCTGCAGCGGGACTCATTATCAGCCCATAATGTACCCACTGCTGGAGCACAGGCTTCCTCTCGATGAGTGAGAGTGAGCCGTAATCCACCATACGGACCCAGAGTTGATAGATGACACATTTTTCGTTCATGGACATACCGGTTTCCTCACGGTGTTTTCCTAAACCGTTTCGTGGTTGCAGTGAAACATCATAGGTTTTTTTATAAAATATTAATTATTTGTTACAGAATTAAGTTTGTAGAAAATTTAGCTTCATTAGGCTTATTGATTGTACAGGTATTATTTTACGCTGTTCTGTAAAATGCAGTAGTTTCTGGCCATTAAACTAACGATGTGTTTAATTTTTTCAGGTAATTTTCCGGCACATCAACTTTATTTTTTCACAAGAAAACAGTAAGCAAACTGACCTATATTTTATACTTTGGCACTATAAATGCAATGAGGCAAGCTTGAGGTCGACTGGGTTTGATTCCCAGGTCAAGTAAAGTGTTATTCGAAAACCCAATTTGGGATTTCTCAGTAGCAGCCCGGAATCTGAATTTGTGTCCGATAGCTGGCAATAGGCCCGCCCCAATTACATAGAACCTAAACATAACTGCCGAAATGTGGGTAGATTTGTTGGTACTTTAGGTGCACCTCTGCTTATCTCTTCGGAAAATAGAGACGTCATGTTATGTGTAAATGCTAATTGCTTTTTAACTGCCCGGTTGGTCTCATGGTCGCAAGCGTGAGTGCTGAGCCCTGGGTCCTCGGTTCGATGCCCAGGTCTAGAAATGTCTTATTGTGTTTTCATTACGAAGTTCTTAGTAACCGCCCGGAGTTAGAAAGTTGGCGGTGTGATACCCCCGTGTCTCGGAAAGCACGTTAAGCCATTGGTCCCGCGCCTTATCCTTCTCCGAACGTGTAGAATTGCCGTCCCATCGGACTATGAGATTAAGGGAAGAGCGAGTGTGCCTGTGTCTGCGCACACACTTGAGCATTATAATATCTCCCGCACCGATGGCTTGTCTCCGTTGAAATTGGCGGCCATGACCATATTACGGTCTAGAGGGGACTATAAATGCCGATTTTACCAAGACGTAAATATATAAACACTTCGATAAACTAAGATAGTTTTTTCTCAAAGAAACATTTCGTGAAAGAGCTTCAAATCATTGAAAAAAATCCATCCCTACTTACTAATAAAGAATCAGAAAATCAATTTCCCACTGAAAATGAATTGTCACATTCCAATGACAGACGAAAAACAATTTTAAAACATCAATTGGCTGACTCGATCGGCGAAATTTATCGGAAATGGGAACATTTCACTTCAGGTCCTCCAGAACAGAATGACAGCTGCGAAATTAAACTTTATTATATTAATTTAATGTTCTGTCAACATCAAAGAGTGTAATCACTGTAAATTATTTGGTAAAGGTTCGAATGTAGCCAGATTTTTTGGACCTTACTTAATATTTTTATACCGGACTGCGCGACGCAAAGAAACCAATGTCAGTGTCACTAAAGACATGACAGTAATCAAAATTCAAAATGGCGACCACCAGACGCCATATTGTGAAAAAGAAAAATATATAAGGTAACGAATTATGTCAAATGGGGCATCATTGAATAGGATTTTGAAGATTTTGAACACCATCTTTAGGTTACTCGTATAATTTTTCATTCTGAACGATAATTTTTAGAAATTCGTTATGTTATTAGTATTTTCCACGAGAAGATGAATGGACTGTGTGACATGACAATTAAGCCCTTTGCAAGCGATGGTATAAACGTCAATACATAGCCCTAGCAAGAGCAAGACTATACCTAACTCGAGTCCTTGTAGCATTACCCACCTTGTTTTGCAATTCCTGCTAATCTTGGATCGTTTACACGATTTCACGATTTACTAACAATTTCTTAAACGATTTAATTATCAAAAAGTTAATCTATAAGTTAAATGATACTATATGCGTCCATTCCCGTACCTACATCACAAGGCCAAAATATATATCTCTTCCACAATTTCTATGGGAGCTCTTACCCTAAAAAGCCATGGTGCCATTTATAACAATTACCATTGATTCGTCTCTTCCATGGTGATATTTCTCAATCACGACCCTATTGAGGTCGTGAAGGTCGATTCTGGTAGTTTTCTACAATAGTCCGTTAATGTTAGTTATTTGGATTAGAGATATATGTTATGTTGTATGTTGTACGCTTTTATTTTTCGCGGGTGAGCAGAATTGTAGCTTATAAGAAAGTAAACTCAAATGCTATGGCGTTGCCCATAACTTAAGACACCGTAAAATGCTTTGTTTTTTTGTCGCACAGCTAAGCGTATTATTACATATTACAAACTAAAAAAAAATTGAGCTTTTATTGACAAATGTTGTAAAAAGACTGATTCAAAAATATTAAAAAAAATAAAATTGTAACATGGATAGAACGTTAGTACAACAGAGCTCAAAAATATATTTTTGGCCGCATAATCTATACCTACTAAAATCTATACTAATATTATAAAGCTGAAGAGTTTGTTTGGTTGAACGCGGTAATCTCGGGAACCACTGGTCCGAGTTGAAAAAAAAAGGCCAACACGGCTAGCCAATTTATTGAGGAAGGCTATAATATATATATATATAGGCTATATAACATCACGCTACGATCAAAAAGAGCGGAGCAGCAACGAAAAATGGACGAAACCTGGCAGGCAAAAAATTGACGCGGAGGAATTCGCGGACAGAAGTTTGTCTTAAATAAAAGACTTATCAAAAATATTTCATAAAAATTAAATAGTATCATGATAAAACAATCGTAAAACAGAGCTCAAAAATATTATTTTTGGTCGCATAATACTTAACACCTGAAGAAATATCTAAAAATAAAAACATAAATTTCACACTTTTGTTTTTATTTGGGTTGTCATCTCGCCGGTCAACCTCTGAGGCTGCCTAACTGGACTTGCCTGTGACTACCTTAGTAAATAAAGGCCTCCAGCCAGGGCTTATGAACTTAAAACTAGAGCGACTACACGCTAAGGGCACGTCCTGTGGGGTACGGACCTCGGCTTAGGGCACCGCTGGTAGGGGGCAGCAAGGGACGCGCTGGATTGTGTTTTTTATTTGATTAAAACTGAAAAATGCTTAAACTAACATCAAACGGGTGAGAAACTCGATGGAGACTCATTTCAATTTTGATAATATACAACATGCATGTGAACACCCCAATTAAAGTATTGAGTTAAAAACATTATTCATTGACCTAAACTGATTAAAAGCCAACTGTTATTATTAAGAAAATCGTGTTAACCCTAGCATTAATTTATTCATTTAAAATTGAATCTTACCTCCTTAAAATAAGATTGACTTTTTTTTTGGCTCTATCGACTTACATAATTTAAAACAAAATACCCATATCAAAAGTTACTAAAATCGGTTCAGTAGTCAGTTATGAACAAATTACTTTTAGGACTTTTATTATATTACACTATATAAAATCCCCACACCAAAATCAAGAACCCATTTAAAATTACCTAAATATTGAAAAGCGAATCTAATTCCCCCAACTTAAGTATCATTATCCAAGACAAGATGACAGCTGTCTTTTACATTCTCATGCCTTAATGAAGAGCACTCCAGTTAGTTCTGCCTGTACCCAATTTGTATATGGTCGTGAACATTTCTGTTTCACGCCCTCATATCAAAATTAATCTTCATCTGGATGACATGGTTATTTTTTGGGATATTAGTGCCCGCATGTTTTTTTTTTTGTCAGAACTTAATAACGATACTTCTTTTTGAGTATTTAACCGACTTCAAAAAATAAAGAGGTTCTATGTTCCAATGTCTTTTTTTTAATGTATGTTCATCGATTTTTCCGCCAGACTACCAGCATTAAACATGGAGCGACTGCCTATCTGACCTCCACAACCCAGTTACTGGGTAACACGATAACCCTCGGTAAGACTGCCTTAAAAGATCAGCAAATTAAAAACGTTGGTAACTGTAAACCATTATTTTAATGTTTCACACCAGTTCTATAGTCAGTAGCGACTCGGTTTACTCTCCCTATAACTCCTTATGAATCCCACAAAGTACGTCCGTACGTACGTTAATTATACATAAAATAAATAACTCCTGTCTTACTTACTCCAACGAAAACTTTATTGTATTCAAACTACTGCAATCCGTCTTCGAACATTTTATTCCACCTCATTACCCCAGCAAAATATAGATTGCCAGGAAAATGACCACAAAAAAACCAAACAGCCCCATATGTCAATCTTTTTGTGCACAACACTGACTCAAAAGTAAACTCTACATTACTAAATACAGGGTTGTAAATCCTTTGGTTCAAAAATCGATGGTAAATAACAAGTTTGTCTGTTTGTCACAAGACGTCGCGGCCAATTTAAGAGGCAGACAAAGACTAAAAAAAAAAGTTAACTTTAATAGCTAGGACATGCGTCCCTTTTAAGACCGTTATTTTTAAACAACACACGTTTAAAAAGAGAATATGATCGTCAACTGTGATTATGTTGTTAGTAAACTGTTGGTGTTCAATTTTAATATTTATTTAGATGAAGTTAAGTGTCATATTTAATTGAGAATTTTGTTGTGTTTAATTTTCATGGGAAAGCAATATTTATTTATTTCTTCTGTTATTAACAGATGACTTAATTATATTAATCCTTCTTTATTATGTTATTTTATTCTTGTAAAAGTATGTTTTAATATTTACGCCAAAACGGCTGAATGGATTAAAATGAAATTTGGCACACAGTTATTTTATAATTTATCTCAGTAATACCTGCCGGTTGGATAATATCAGACCTACACGTAGGCGAAGCCGGTGGCTAAAGCTAGTAATCTAAAACGACTGGTTAATTCTAGCATTAATTTATTTTCAATTGTTTCAGTGCCTTATAAAATCTTCTACTAGAAATATTCCCCTATCACCACATTACCCCAACTTTATACTTACTACCGACATGTAAATAAAAATTCGCTGCCTCACGCAACTTGGTAGTTGTCCCTCCAATCAATTGAATAGCAGCAAATAAACGTATTTGAATAAATAACGCTTGTGGCAACCCTAGCTCAAGCAATTGGCGTCAAATTCAGCGCTCGGTGAAACATCAAAGCGCGCCGACTTGTCGCTAGGGTTGTCTCGCTATTGATTTGTACACGATACTTTCATGTTAGTAAAAAATGCCTTTATAAATTTTAAACATGGTTTTGTTTTAAACTATATATTTTTATAGGGCTTAAATCATATTTTTTAGGTTCGGTTGACTATTTGCTTAGAATTTCCCGAGGAATAATGCATAAACTATTTGTTAGGATTTTTTTTGTATACTGTCGTTCCTTATCAAGCTCTTAGTAAGAAGGTTTGTGGTGTTTCTAAAATAAAAATAAAAAATGCCTTGTCTTTTCCCAGCTTATGGATGCAGCTCAATATCAATAGTTTACATGAAGTGACTGCCTATATGATCTTTAAAACCTAGTTACTGGATAATGCGATACTCTTTGGGCTATGGACTGGTCACCCATCCACGGGTAACCAAGGCAAGTTTAATATCTATTGCAGAAAAAATAAGTTTTTTGCAAACTTTAAAATCAGTCGTTAGTAACTTAAAACAAACCTTTACTAAATCCTATTACACACAGCACAATGTAACATCCCATATCCTACATAATCCAGAATATTGATATAGCCAATGGCTAAGCAATGATATACCGTACGGTAGCCAGTTCGATGCCCCGGGGGTGCAATTACGAGTATCAGAGGCAAATTTCCTCTCACGCCGCCTGTCCGTGGGTTAATGATAATAACCCTTATGGATATGGCATTGTTTCACGATGTATATTATATTATATTAATGCAATCTATTCCTTACTGGTTGTATATAATTTTATATTTGACCTCATTTCGGTGGCTAGTGGCTACTGTTTCCTTGAGTAGTTTGTCTTATAAACCGGATGGGTTTTCAAAGTTAATCTTGGTTTATTTGATTATGTATCCATATTATTATTGTTAAGGCGACCTGGGTCAACATACTTTTGAAGTATGAAGAAAGCTAGTTGAATAACTGACATATGGTAAATGATTTAATTTAATGATGTGTCTCTCGTAATAGTAATTACTTTGACTACCTACTATTGTATAGAGTCAAGTTGATAAATAAACGAAACAGACAGCTGTGCTGCTGGGGAGTTTGTTGCGCCACTTCTTCTTCCCAGCTAAAGCACTAGAAAGTGGTGAAGAGCGGGCGTTTTGGGGGATTGTCTTACTAGTATCTAATTGCAACGTCCGAAAAGTGCTGATCCTCAGCTTAAATTGAATAAATTAATTTTAATTTTAAAGTCCACTACTGTGGGCTTATTGCCGACCTCCAGCGGGTGAAGCCGCGGGAAAAGCTGCAGATTCTCTTTTGTTGTCTGGGGATGACATTTCAAAAGTTGTAGCGTGTTGTATTCACCCAAGTATATGCTAGCTATTTAGATGGGACTTTCAGGGACACCGAGAGAGTCCCTTCAAAATAGCTTCAGCCGTTTCGGAGATTAGCCGGAACCAACACACAGATAGTCAAGATGTTTTTAACATTAAAAAGCTGTTATTTTGATATTTCTATCAGACACTTCAATTTTATTTCTAAACTGAAAGTCTGCTGATTCCAATCCGCTAACCTACATCTCTTCCACCACATCAACCCCCCTTTCATATCCTCAAACACTCGTAAACCTTTGCTATCTACACAATACTACCCACACAAACTCACACTCACCCACGTACTCTCACTCACACACACTCACCCACTTACACTCACTTACACTTACTCACTGCCATACACTCGTACACACACATTAATCTCATAATCATATCCATTATTTAATCGTTTTTAATTGTTTTTTTTTTAATATAAGTATATATTTCTTTTATATCACAAAATAAACAGTGAAAACTCCATCACACATTTTTTAGCTCATACTTGTCTTAATCTAATAATATACAAAGTCTAACTGTAAGAATTGGCCTGGTGACCCGTAACAGGTATACAATATCTTCTTCGAAAACCAGTCGCTCACAAATGTTATTATATATTTTTAATTAGTTTAAGCACTTTATGTACCAACCTGCAACATTTGTGATGAGAAAATAAATCTAATTTTATGTTATGTTATATTTATTTTTATAGGAGTATCGTTTTACCCAGTAATGGGGTTATAGACGTCAGACAGGCATTCGCTCTATGGAGAAAAAACCGAAAATACCGATATTCAGCTGATTCCGGTAAGACTGGGAGCCGACCCTTGCATATTAGGGAAAAGTAGGTAGATTGATCAGAAGTAACCCCATTAGCACTTAAAGCGCCCAATAAGAAAATTTACATTGAGCAGTGCTCTGACTGTTCTTAAGGAAATGACCGCATTCGATTCTAAGTTTTCTACAAACGCATTTCAGCCAAGTTCTAACCCTCCAAAGCTGCACTAAACACTCCCAAGCACTACTTTGACCTTTCCTTTAACCCGTTAGTACTCATAAAGACGATTCTGTGTTTGTCTTCTTTCACAAGTTGTTGGAATCAATTGAAATAAGCAAGTTTAGTGGTTTTCTTGGATTCTTACATTACATTTTATGTTATTTCGTGTTTTATGCACACTGTTGAAAGGGCTTTGGGATGCCGACTGGTTTAACACTTTTGAACCTTTGTTGTACCGTTAGTTTAGGGTTTTAGTTGTAGTTTGCTTTCTTATAACATAACTGTCTGGCGGTTTTGAGTACGCAAATGTTTTGCTGATCTGGTAGTGTTTTGTGACGGGTCGTTGAGCTCCCTAAAATAGGGTTGAGCTACACGATGACTACATACATGCCGTCTGTTGGGACAGGCCAGCTCAAAGCTGCAATGGCTCTTTTTTCAAAAGGCCTTTTTCAGACATGGCCCTGTATTGATAGACTCACATAAAATTCTAATAATGTTTTGACTTAAAAAGAGACCATGACCGCTGAGTTTGTTTCGGCATTTCTTCTCAGGGAACAGTCAGCTAGTAAATGCCGGCGCCAACTAGTTTTAACAATATTGACTAAAAAAATATAGACGTGTAAAAATGTGTTATAAGATAAGATAACATAACATAACATCACGCCTTGTTTCCCCGAAGGGTTAGGCAGAGTTAGTTATGTTTAAGTTCCATGTAATAGGGGATGAGCTTATTGCCATCGCCCGGGCACAAATCCAGACTCCAGGCTGCTACTGAGAGATTTCAGATGGAAAAAAACCCAATAAAACTTTGCTCGACTTGGGAATCGAACCTACGACCTCATGCTCAGCAGTAGCGCTTGCTACTACTAGACCAACGAGGCAGTCACAGTTATAAGATCTACTTACATATTTAAACATTTAATTTAATTTCATGAATGTTTAGTGTTAAAATAGATGTGATTTTAACGGTTTACTTGAGAACCTTCTGTGCAGCCATTTATTTTTCTAAGTTGAATCCAAGATCAAGACACAGTGAGCATCAAATCTTTGTATCAAAATGGGCATCTGCGCTGGAGTGGAAATTTTCTGACCATTGTGACTAAATTAAAGTAGTATTTGCATCACGCCAACAGTAAGAAAGACTTTAATTATGATAGTTAAACAAAATTCATTGCGTTATTTACATTGCGGAGCAGATAATTTTATCGAACAAATGAAGTAATGAATTAGGAACATCCTTAAAAATGATTTTGATTCAGATTGATAGTCAGTTACAATTTGGGTGCAGGTTTTCAAGTGACAATACAAATATTAACAGTAAGTAAAAGTAAAACCTACCTATATAAGGTGTATCTATTCATACACGAAATATTTTAAGAGGTACACCTGTAGGTGGTAAAGAAGCTACAGCAACGAAAAAAAAATGTTTGAATGTATTTTTTCAAAATTTAATATTTATAAATTATTTGACGCACATAAGACATACTGGCTCCTTCTTATTTTTTACGGCCCGAGACACCGCGGCCATGCTCGTGCCGTCCGGTCGCCGCCCTCGCAGCGTCAGGCGGGCCATTAATAGAATTTGAAGTAAAGGTTTTATGCAAAACGTCTCAAGCAGTTTTAAAATTATAATAATTACGAAAATTCAAAAACGCCTATATAAAAAAATTGTTTTTGCTTCTATAGCTTCTTTACCACCTACAGGTGTACCTCTTAAAATATTTCGTGTATGAATAGATACCTACACCTTATATTTGAAAAACTGCATAATCAACCTATAATGTACTGGGACACTGGTTTCCTCTTTGTAAGATCTAGTAGGAGGAAGTAATTCATCTAGGTTCAGTGCGGGTTGGGAGAAATCACGGGTATTCATATTTTTGGTTCGTATCCTTATGAGAGCAAAGTAAACCGCCTGTCAGGGTGCGACTATACGACCAGCTCGTAAATCGCGGCCTTTTTCACCTCTCACAAATATACCTCTTGAAAACCTACACTATCGCGTAATTTCGCGTAGCATTTCATCCCAAAACAAGCTCCAAGTCGGTATGATTACATTCTAATTGATACCACATAACATTCAGAAACGTTAAAAGGCATTTGACGAGAATTACCGTATCCTAAACCTAGTGAATGCACGGAGGATGTAGGCATTCAATTGAGCAGCACGGATCGGGGAGAGGAATTTAGCAAAATATTTTATGACAGGTCTGCTCGCGCCAGATGTATCGAATACCTGAGTTTGCATACCTTTGTATACTCCGTGTATTTCACGAGCATAACATAACTCCACATCTAAATGGTTGGGCAGAAGTCATCATCTGACTAGTCTTTTCCCATTATGTTGGGGTCGGGTTTAGTCAAACCAATACTGAATACCAGTATTTTACATGGAGTGACCAGATACTGGGTAATACGATATCCCTTGGTAAGGTTGGTTGACAGACTTTCGGTCTTCTGACGACCCGTCACGACTGTTAAAATCCACAAACGACAACCGGGACCAACGGAACTTGCTCTCCGAGGCACGGAGGGTTCTTGGTATGTAAAGACCACGCATCCACGGACCAACCGCGGCAAGCGCAGCTGATCGATCGACCCACGCGGCTGTTACTGCTTAGCTACAAGCCCCTCTTAAGGGTCCTCCCAAGGGTTGAGCAGAGGTGTACCGGTAGTAATATAGGAACCGTAACAGCAATGAAACACAGTTTGTTGAAGAATTTCACTAATTATTAATTATTTATTACACTGGCTATAAAATTTATTTTGTTTCTTCTATTCTATCTTTAAATTACTTTGATTTTTCGAATGTCAACAATGTAATTTACTCTAGACCTAACATAATGTTATATTTTGCATGCAACTTCTACAGAATACCCAAATTTCGACAATTATGTTTAAATCTCATGTAATAGGGGGCGAGCCATTGCCATCTACCGGGAACAAACCCGCTGATTTCTGGCTGCTACTGAGAAATTCTAGAAAAAAAATCCCCAATAACATTTTGCCCGACCGATACCTAACAAATACACAAAATTCAAAAGCAAATGGAATATTCGATAGTATCTTCAATTTAGTTGCTCATAATTAGTGATACAATTTGATCAAATTAGGCAAATAAATCTCGTTTATTTTGTGGCAATAATTAATTCATTATTTTTTTAATTAATAAACCTGCTCTATGTACTCTATATTATTAACTTTTGTAATATTGTAGCATTCACTGAAAATCATCATTTTGGTTCAAACATTCGTTTGAATTTCTCCTAATAAGATAAAAAATTAAAAAATCTAAACTATTTTGTATAAAATGTTGATTTGTCGTTGCGCCTATAAATAAATGAACTTCGTGCGAATAGCTTACAGACCATATTTTTTAAAATATCGATTCGCCCGTTTCGAGAAAGTAAATTCTAACAAGCCTAACAAATTTATCAAAGTAAAGACGATACTTACTTACAAAGAAAATAATGTGCATTAGAAATACTCAACAATTTGAATATATTACTAATCACGAGATATTCAAGATTCTCCCCTGTATAGCTGATTTACAAGTTGTAATGTTTCATTCTTTGAAAGATCTAAAGAAAAAGTTTTTGTGAATGCCAGTAAGTATGACATTGAATTGTAATTTGATGTACTTTTATTTTTGTATATCATTTCAATTACAGTCGTATTGGTACAATTATAAGTTTTATTATATTTACTGATTCATAATAAATCTAAAAAAAACGAAGAAACATTTTCGAATGAAAAGTAAAATTTAAAAAATCCGCGACCCCCGAAACCTAAAAATATATATCGTAACGACCCTGTAAGTTTAATAAGAAGTTTTAGGTAATATTTTGATCAAAGGATAGTCGTGTCGAAACAGCTGAACGGATTTCGATAAAACAAGAACCACCGCTAGAAAGCTTACTTATGAATTAAAAGAATCGCATCCAAATCGGTTCACCCGTTTAAGAGTTACGGTGCCACAGACAGACCCACATATTGGTCAAACTAAAACGTGGTAGTATCTGTGAGTTCAGCACGCGTAGCATGACCACCGTAGAAATGGGTTTTGTCGACGGAAGAATAGACAAAATTACAGATTGTAGAAAGATTAAAGATTGTAGAAAGATTCGTACCGTTTTATGCTGGCGTAGCATGACAATTTTATCTCTATTCTACCAAGAATAGACAAAGTTCTTTCTATGGTGGTCATGCTAAGCGTGCTGGATGTGTGTTATTATAACTAATCTATATATCGTTCTGCAAAAGAACAATGCGATTCTGCAGTTACCAAACAACCCTTGTTTGGTGGGCTCTAAATCAAAACAAATGATTGGCATTCCATTATATCTTAGAACAAAAATTTCGGAGACATGTAAGATGCACCGACTCGCAGTGAGCCCGCATGGTGAATGGCTGGGTGGTAGTCAACTGCCTCACACAGAGAAGAGGTCTATGTCCCAGCAGTGGGAATGTTATAGGCTGATCCATTATCATAATTTATAATGACACTGCTGGACATAGGGCTGGCGGGGTTTGCCACAATCGCCACGCTTGGCAGGCGGGTTGGCGATCGCAGAATGTTGGTAAAATGCATATAGAACGCTGCTGCTCATTCTCTAGTAAGTCCGTTAGTCGCCTCTTACGACACCCACGGGTAGAAATGGGGTGGTGGTATTATTTACGTCCGGCACCACATAGAACAGGCTGATTATGTCATATAATTTCTCTTTGATAATGGCAAGTCTTATCATATGCACTTATCAAACATAACCCGGCAGTTATTGCCACAAGTCCCCACAATAGTAAAGTTTTAATAATCAGACTAATCAATACAACTATCTCCACATAATATAATTTTAACACCGATACTAAAGCCCCGAAACAATGGATTCACACCCCTATACAAGGGAGGGGGTTCACTGACCTTCGATTGTTAAATTGCACAAGCAAAACTCGACCCTAAACCGACGTGGTAAAGTTTAATTTTATTTGTTAAGTTAAACATTTTGATTATCATTTTAAAAGTACTCATAGACCAAGGTGTTTAACTAAAATTTGAAATTTATTGTGCTGATTCTTTGGTATTTCTGAGGGTCGGGAATGAACCTTAGACCTTTAGTGAAGGTATGATTTATGGTTCACATTGTGTGGTGGACAATAGTGGATGTATTTAAATTGGTTGAAATGAGTTCGAAGTATTTTAATGGGGGAAGCCACACAGGCGCGACGCGACTTCGCGATATGACTTTGTGATGTTACAACTCTAAGAAGTCTCGCGATACTTTATCTATAGAAGTGATAATTCTTAAACAAATAACGTTGCCTATAAACTTAAACTTTGTAAATCATCCGTATCTGCCTAACCATTTCTCCGCTGGTCCGCCTCCAGTCTAACCTGATACCACCAAATACCAATATTTCACATGAAGCGACTGCTGATCGGACATCCACATTCTACTTACTGGGTGAAAACAATATTGCTTGAAAAGACTAGTGTTCAGATTTTTGGGCGTAACGATTTTCTAAGAACTACAAATGACAGCCGGAGTCCTAAAATATCCCTGGGGCAAGCACGGCCTACCGTGACATCGTATGAGTTTGACAATTTATCATAGTTTGGGCGATAAAACCGTTTTTCTTAGGACAAATATAAGACATGACATAATGTATCACGTGTTCTGTTCATTCCGCCACAGCCCGTCCCTTACTGCCCTCTACCAGCGATGCCCTAAGCCGATGTCCGTACCCCACAGTAGGTGCCCTTAGCGAGTAGTCGTTCTAATTTTAAGTTTTTCAAGCCCTGGCTGGAGGCCTTAATTTATTAAGGTAGCCACAGGCAAGTCTGGTTAAGCAGCCGACCACCTCATAGGTTGACCTGCGAGATCTCATTAAAAAAAAACCGGCCAAGTGCGAGTCGGACTCGCGCACCGAGGGATCCGTACAAACCTGTAGGTATCCTCGGTTTATGTTTAAGGTTTATGCTTATGAAATTAAATGTTTTTTTTTAATTTTTATATTTGAGTTGATTGAATGAAAGGTAAATTGCGGTTTACGATTTATGACGTATTAAAAAAAAACTACTTACTGGATTTCGTTCAAACCAATTTTCGGTGGAAGTTTACATGGTTATGTACATCATATATTTTTTTGAGTTTTATCATTCTCTTATTTTAGAAGTTACGGGGGGGGGTGGGGGCACATTTTACCATTTTGGAAGCGTCTCTCGCGCAAACTATTCAGTTTAGAAAAAAATTATATTAGAAACCTCAATACCATTTTTAAGACCTTTTCATAGATACCCCACACGACGGGTTCGATGAAAAAAAATGTTGAGTTTCAGTTCTAAGTATGGGGAACCCCAAACTTTTTTTTTCTATTTTAGTGTAAAAATCTTGATGCGGTTCACAGAATACATCTACTTACCAAGTTTCAACAGCGTAGCTCTTATAGTTTTGGAGAAAAGTGGCTGTGACATACAGACGGACGGACAGACAGACAGACAGACATGACGAATCTATAAGGGTTCCGTTTTTTGCCATTTGGCAACGGAACCCTAAAAACACGTGTTCTGTTCGCCCACGGTCGCCCCGTTTGTGCGAATTGTGGCGTTTGCTACGCTTGAAAAAAGAATCACGCTTTGTCCAAGTCGCACCTATGTAGACAAAGCCTAAGACTTAGCGCAGACAATCACAAAACTGCGCAACTGTCATTGGTATGCAAAATGTTAAGTCGAGGGTGTGTTCAAACCCTTAGGGACGAAAGTTTTCATAGTTACGAGTGTACATGTGGCTGCATTCGGGTGTGCATGTGATTTTAACCCTTACCCACTTGTAGCCCCCCTGAGAAATGGGGTGGCTCGTACGTGCACGTGGCTCGTTTTATTAAGTGTTTTAAACGGATTTGGATGAATTATAAGGTACTTGAACTGATAGGACTTGTGATTTTTTTAATAATGTAGATGTTTGACAGCTGCCGCCATATTGAAGTTAGGGCTTATATTTTCTTAAAGAGCATTAGCATTTTAGAATATATATATAATGCTCAAAGTGTCAGTCAAAGTATTAATTACTATTAAAAGAACTAATTGAAAGACTTTCGAGAATTTACAGTAAGAAAGACAAAGCAGAAAGTGCAGTGGCCTAAAGCTCGCAAAATAATAAATTTATACAGCGTGACGCATTTACGAAGACATTCATTTAACACGTTTACGGTTTCGCGCTTTTGTTTTAAGAACATATTTCAATTTTATTTAAAGTTATTATTTATTGATTTATTTATTGTACATTTTCTAAAATAGAATCTTGAAGCAACCTGTACTTAAACAACTGCAGCGCAGAGGTCATTTTCACGGATACATAAATGGAATTAAAAAGAATAACGTGCACTTTGCGTTTAATTTAAAGAAAGAGAGAGTCCTAAGTCTGCGACAGGAGCAGGCTGTATGTACGTTTTCCATTCACCATTTTGCATTCTCAAAGTGGTGAAGGAAAACATCATCGTTAGGAAACCGGTATGTCTTAGAACCAAACATTCGAAAATATGTGACATTTACCAACGCGCACTTGGTCCGGGTTGTGGATTACGGGCTACTCCCTCATCATTACGAGGCCCAGCAGTGGGAACATATGACTATGATGATAATTTTTCTGACTCATACATATGTTAAATGAATGTGAAATTTAGCCCTTCTACATTCCTAGCACATTTTCACGAACAACTTTTCTAAATTCGTTCTTTTCTCGAGAGAATTTTCACGAAAATCCTGCTCCACTATCCCACATCCATTTCCCACTCGTATCACCTCAAAAAATCTTATCATAAGCCAGTAAATCTGTGGAATAATACTCCACTTTGGCTGAATAAAATCCTCATTTCTCCAACTATTTGTTGCAGTCGGTCTAAGCTACGTGTCTGTCTAGCAGGAGTCTAGAAGATTGATCCAGACATTTGCATAGCATTAGAAGATAGCACTGTTTTAGTTTGAATTTGTAGATTTTATTCTCTGTTTTTATCGCTTATTAGATTGGTGACTTTCAAAGACTGGATCCCGCTTGGTGTGTGTCGGATGTTTCGAATAGCACTATCCTATTCCTTCCCATGGGTGTCATAAAAACCGACTAAGGGAGTTACTAGAGAATGGGCAGCAGTGTACTCTATGCATTTGCATTACGTTACCGTGGGATCATTACAAATCACCACGCGGTCGAAGCCGTTGGCTAAAGCTTGTTAATTAAATAAATCCGTAGTCGTTTTAAAACTGCATTTCCCACAAAACACAATACATTGACCCAAAAAATAAAATGTTGTTGTCAAGTAAAATACAAAAAGTGCGCTACTCTGTAATAGTTTTATGTATGGTATGACCGAGCTTATATTTTTATCGCCAAGATGGCGGCCATGCCAGTTATCTCCAGATCCGCGGATTATATTTGATATCTACCCTCCAGGGCACATCCTGGGGCAGGGTACCTGTCAAGCGTTTCGTTTTTATGTTCAGTGAACAAATATGCCCGCTGATTTGTAAATTGTAGGGAAAAGTATACCTTTGAGAAAATAATTTCGATGTTATTGTGATGTCCTTTGTTATATTTCAAGATTCGTTTTGTTGAATGCTAAAAAACTGAGTGAAAATTAGGTTGATGAATAAGAAGTTACTGAAAATAAGGTCTTATTAAGTGTATAATTTTTTTCCAGTTATATAAGGGGTGGCTTCCAGTTTAACCTAATGCAGCTGAAGTGGTGTACAGTCACGAGCACGGATACGCTTACCAACTTTTAAAAGGGATTTTCTCCTATTGTACTGCTTGTAATTTTATTTTATTACGAACATAGTATTTTGGAACCCACACTATTACGAAACTTGCCTTATCTCAAAATTGCAATACTTATTTAAAGAGAAAATCGCTTTTGATTTTAGCTATATGCATAAATATTATTACTCGTGACTGTACATGGAGCAAATGCCTATTCAGGTAGGCAGTTCAACACTCACAGTTTTTTAGCTGTCAACAAAAGCCATCTTGATATCCACAACCCAGTTACTGGGTAGCTCAATACCCCTCGGTAATTCTATTTGTCAGGGTTTTCCTAGTTTTTTAATTCTTTGCCTGTTGTGGTATGGTAATTTTATTTTATGTGCATCGTCTTCATATATTATTATATAAATACTGTACACGACTACTGAAAAGCATTTTAAAAGAGTTACGGTGGAGTTACTTGCCCATTCTTCTCCATATGAATGTACGTTTAAGAAGGGTTAGGGAAGGCGACTAGAAACAATATTATTTTAATGTAACTGTTGACGTTCAAAAGTGTCTATTATGTGCTATTTGAAATAAATGCTTTGACTTTGACTTTTTGCTTTGGCTTTTTTTTTTGGCTTTGGCTTGATAAGCCATATTTTCTACAAAAATGCAAATTGTCCAATACCACAAAATCTACATACAGGTTATTTTCACACATCTACCTGCCCAAACAAAAAATCCAATCACGATACAAATAATTTTCACGCCGCCATCTTACTTGTCAAATTCTGCCATTCGACTGAACAATTTATAACGGTTACACTGTACCGGAAACGGATCCGAGTGAATTCACGTGCGTAGTTTAACGGCTGAAACATGGCATCCGGAAAGGACGGCTACGGATCCGTAAATGTGAACCTACCCTTATACCCTTTGTTCTGTGTAAGGTGCACCTTATTATGTGCGAATTTCAAAAACGTCGCCTGTATGGGTAGAGGAAATGGATGGTGATGTATGGGGTTTAAAGGGATTTTAATTGTTTAGGTTAAATGGATGTTTTGAGGGATTTTATATACTGGTTTTGTGATTATTGGAGGGTTGGTTTGATTTGCTTAAAGAGAGTAGTTTGTTTATAAATTGACTACTGAATCGATTGTAAAATAAATTTTGTTTCCTAAATTATGTATTTTCCCATACTTATTTTCGATTGAGCCAAAGAAAATTCAATCGTAAATCAAGGCAATAATACTCAATTTTAAAATGCACAAAGAATCGCTAGGGTCAACACAATTTTCTTAATAATAACACATATACATTTGTGAGCTTAAAAAACAATTGGTTTAAAAATCAAAGTTTTGGTCATTGTGTTATACTTTTAACTTAATTGGTCTTGTGTTAATTATGTTACACGTTGTATTATCCAAACTTTCTATTCGCCCGAATTAATTCGTGCGAATTCATTAATAAGCATAATATAAAATCCGCTTTTCACCTATAGATACCACAAGATCATAAGATAAACCACCCACCTAATAAGATTTTAATAAATAAAATTAATTACTACTATCTCCAGCCACTGCAAGCGTCTACAACATAAATATTCACGCCGAATCTTAAAGGGACCAAGCTGTAAACATTTTCGAACCCCGAATGTCACACCGACTGACTTTTCCACTAACATTATCTAATCTATATCCTCTCTCGCACTGTGTCAAGCGAAAATGCGCCTTGTTTCTTCAGCTCTAAGGTGCTTGAAAACTGCAAATGAATTTTGCAATAATTAGTATGCCATAGCTGTACGTTTTCGCTGATTGGCTGTTGCAAGGGGGCTGGTGGGGGATTAAGATTTCCCCTTTATCGGTTTACTCAAATGACTGCCTTAAAACTTGATTTCCTAAGATTTTAAATATAAATAAATTGTTTCGGTTTAGTGATTGAACTCGCTACGAAAATCGGGTAATGGTTTGTTATATAATTTTTGATCATTAAAATATGAAGGGTCTATTAAAATGACATGACGAATGTCAATTAAAATTAATCGACTGTCTACTTAGAATGAATATTTTATTTAAATTGAAGTTAATCCTGAAAACGTTGTATTCTTACTATAGACTGTTAAGTCTAATTTCAGAATTTAACGCTAAAAATCGTTCGATCGTTTCAGTTTTTTAGCGCACTAGCGTTCATGGAGACTAATATTGGAACAATTTTATTCCGTTTATTTATCTTCTTACATAGTTGGTTCCAAGTACCTAAAAAACTAAAAACGCGCTTTCATAGAAAACCAAATGAAAAAGTAGAAAGTAATGGAAAAAGGCGTGGGGTGTTTTTTGAGGATTTTTTTATTGATATCAAGCACCCTACGCTTTTTCCATTATTTCATATGAAAGCGAGTTTTTTAGCTTTTTAAACTATTATTTATTTTCTATTTTTTTATTCGGTTAGCTGGCCGAAAACAAACGAAAATCTTTTGTTTTGTTCTCTTTTTTTTTTACTTTCCTGGTGATCCTGGCTAGGATAATGGCACAAATTATTGTATTGTCATTGGTCCTTGGTAAATGTGCAAAGTTTCAAATAAATCCATAGTTTTTTGAAAGGGATGAAAATCACGTTTAAAGATTCTGTCACATACATACCAAGCTAAAAACACAGTCGAATTGAGAACCTCCTTTTTTTGAAGTCGGTTAATAAAAGAGTGTTAAAAAGCTGGCGTATCTCATGCTTATCAAGAAGAGATACCAAGACCTTCTAGAATTTAGTTCCAGACCTGTTATAACCGAATCCTACAGCAACAAAACAAGAAAACAAATTACAACCAAGTCTAAAGCCTGATTCAAATCGAAACAATTAAATTTTCAACATGGCAGTACCACCCTTAGTTAATACAATCACATATAGTCCCAATGAGAGAACGTTAATAGATATATGTTCTAGTATTCTCTTGGTAGGTAGGTACTATTAGTTCAAATTAGTTTAACACACTCTACAGGGCGAGGCGATAGAGAAATACATAGAATTAGTAATAGTGCTTATATTAACGTGACTACCGCAGGTTTAAGAGGTTCTAAAGAGGATTTGGTATTGGAAAATGGAGATGTTATTTTTGTTAAAGAAAATATCAAAAGTATTGGTAATTGAGGAGTCATTTATGTTGGAGTTGCTTGCCCGTTCTTCTCCGTAGTTTTCTACTACGCTTTGGAATCGGCAACTGGCTTTAGCTTTCTGACGAATCGACCCCTTGACGATTCAGAAGTGTCTGTAATTGCCTTATCTATACAAACTATCAAAATTGAAGAGGCTATTTATAATGTCAGTATAACAGCTTAATACTAAATGCAATATAAAAAAACTTTTATTTATTTTTGGTATGTCTGTTCGTTCCGGCGAATCTCCGAAACGGCTGGACCGATTTTGACGGAACTTTTACTGGCAGATAACGAATGTTATAAAGAACAACTTTTATTTTAGAAAAAGGACTAGGTACCTAGGGTGTCTAAAAAACTCATGAAATTCACATACACGTGGGAGAAACCGCGGGTAGAAAATATGTAGTTTGAAATAAATGTCTTGAGTTTAAGACGTCCAAAACCAAATAAGTACTCAAACAGCCTATGGGTATCTTGAAAAGTTACTAACGATTATTTTAGAGTAAGTACCTATGGATATAAGAAAATATATTGAATAGTAAAAAGAACTATAAAGGCCTATGTTATGTCATAGGTTTTTTTCTATGTATTAATAATGAAAAATACTTTTATATTTCCAATCTAGAACATGTCAAAAACATCCACAGAATCGATGAATCTTTTGATGTTAAGGCTTATATAAATGCTTGGAACAAAAACATTCTTGCGACAGTCTAATAAATTAATAGTAGGTATCATAAATATTTATGTCATACGAGTATTTATTTCATCAACTATTCAAGACATTACTGAACCAAATAGAGGTTAAAATAACTCGAATAAATTAACCCAGAACGCTAAGTTGAAGCCAATAAATCATAATTCAAAAACTACTTTTGAAAAGCCCTCAAATAAGTGTGGTTTGGTTTTCACACAAATTCAAAGTCAGCTTCTCCTATTCATTGATACCCTTTCACCGTTATTTTGATTAATTAATCACTATCCCTTAATTTGAATGAAACAACTTTGGAGCTCTATGAATAGCCACTAGCGTTGATTACTTTGATTAAATTACTTAATTCTGTAAGCCTAGGAAATAAATTTTATTGGAGCTGGATTCTTCACCGCTGAAAATTTTACTGAGCGTAGATTTGTGTTGCGGAAGATGATTAATGATGTTAAGGTTAAATTTGTACTTGCCAAATAATATTTTGGACAGTTTCTAGACACTTGTTGCCCGCACGATGTCAGATGGTCACGAGAGCTGCGCCATGCCGCCTGTAGCTGGTCTTGTCAACTCGCTCGAACGTCAGGCTAGACTCTATCGAAGCGCGCCAACTTCACGCTTGCGTTTCGTTGTCAATTGACATCCCGTACTCATGACTCTTCCGTTATATGTATATTACGTGAAGTAAAAACTTTGTAAGTGCTATAAACAAAAATTACGCAGACGAAGGAGTTAAATTTTACATGGGGAAGGAGTGCAGAAACCTATTAAGCGTCATATAAAAATGCAATAGTAAAACATTGAATTTTAAATGAACTATGGTCTAATTTCGATCACTAGGACTGATAAATGCGTGCACTGACTGGACAGGTCCACTCAATCTATGTGGCCTTTCCTTAAAAGACCATTTCAGACACCAGTGTGCATGGTCTTCACATGATCTGACCAACATGGACTGCACGTTAAAAAAAAGCGTGATCTCTAAGTTTCGGCCGTTCTTCTCAGAGTAGTCGGATAAGAAACGCCGACCTCATCTAGTTTATAAAATATGATTGGCGTGTAAAAGTATTTTTACAAACTTACTAACAGAAAAACAATCATTCATCATTCATTTTTTTTCATTTTTTTAATAATAACAGCCGCTCAGGTCAACTTGCCGCGGTCAGTACGTGGATGGGTTCATTTTAATATCGATACCACTCCATGCCTCGAAAAAAACTTTAAACCGTTGGTCCCCGCTGTCATTCGCAGATCTTTGACAGTTGTTACGGGTAACTAAAACCCCGAAAGTTTGACAACCAGTCTTGCCTAGGGGTATCGTGTTACCCTGTCACTGGGTTGTAGAGGTCACGTAGGCAGTCGCTCCATGTATAACACTGGTCAGCTGCATCGGGTTGGACTGGAAGCCGACCCTAACATAGTTGGGAAAATCCTTGGCAGATTGATTGACTTATACAAGATTCAGTTTTGAACCTGCAAAACATTTCAGGAGGTTGTTATGAGACTCGTAAATAATCATATAACAATACCATACCAAGTCAATATAATCAATAATACTTTTTATTTTAGATTTTTCAATTTTATTGTTTTTTTTTCAGAACAACTCTCTTAATAACTCTCTTCAAAAAAATTATGAAAGTAATGTCGGTTGCGTTTGTTTGTGTGTGTGAAAGCGCAGCTTAAGGACACGTACAGACTGGCCGCGTTTTAAAAAAGGGAGTTCACACTTACCGATTTCCGTAAATAAGAATAAAATGAAAAAAAAAAATACCTGCCCATTTTATTGTTGATTCGGGTCGAGAATCACTAACATAATTACCTCCTAAAATGTTTTGCAGATCCAAAACTGCACCTTGTATTTTTGTATTCGTTGTTTTTGGTCATTCTCGTCCTCTTTTTTTTTTGTGGGTCAATCATCAAATGAGGTCTCCCGCTCAGGGTGGAGCGGAAGGGCGTGTCAGACTTTTACTGACTAAAACCCACCCTTGTTCCTTCAGTTGCCCATATGCTACGGCCACGGTAACTCTTTCGAACAAATCTCTCGACCCTGGCAGAATCTCAGTCATCTTATATTATATTTGCAGGCGTCATCAAAATTGTTTATTTAACGAACCTGAATTTCACAGGTATGACCGCTCGTGTTTAAAACATTTTTAATAAAACTGATGAAGAGAAATAATTCCTCTTTTAATTACGAAAGGCTTTTTCATAGTTTTTTGCGGAAGATTTTTAAGTAACATTTATCGAATTGGTTCATCAGAAATTGCCAAAAAGAGCTTACTTAATTTTCTGTCGAATAATTCCGAACAAAGGAGCTTAATGTTTTTTGGTATCGAAAAATAAATAGTAAAAGGATTATTTTACCCATATTTCTGTAGACAACAGACCTTTTTTTATTAATAAATCTTTTTGAGTTCGTTGAATATGAAATTAAATAATTTACCTACGTATTCATATTTTTATTGAAGTGCTTGAGGCTAAATAATAAAAGCCGTACGGGTCGATTAAAGATATGCATGTCACGGTCGGTGCGTACATGGGTTACAATAACACAATTTGACATGGAGCGTCCGCCTATCTGACCTCCACAACCCAGTAACTGGGTAATAGGATAAGGATACCCCTTGATATGACTGTCAAACTTTCGGGGCTTCTGACGACCCGTAACGACTGTCAAAGATCCACAAATGACAGACGGGACCAACTGCTTTATGTGCTTTTCGAAGCACGGAGAGGTTTTGGTATATAAAGTTAGTTACCAATCACAAGTCCTTCCAATCCATATGAATCACTATCAACATAGTATAAAACAAAGTCGCTTCCCTCTGTCTGTCCCTATGTATGCTTAGATCTTTAAAACTACGCAACGGATTTTGATGCGGTTTTTCTTAGTAGATAGAATGATTCAAGACGAAGGTTTATACGTATAATACGCGGGCGAAGCCGCTTGCAAAAACTAGTGTACCTATAAAAAAAAAACATGATATTGACGCCATCTTTGTTTAATTTCCAATATCAAACGATAAAAACAATGCATCGTACCGTTCTTTCTCAATAAACACAAAACCATTATTAATTTGGTCTTTTCCATCCATTTTCGTATATCTTAAATGGTGTAGAAGTAATTGCATTAAGAAGAACATTAATAGCTTCGGGACAAACGTATCTGCAGCTGTCAAACTGGCCGTCAAATTAATGAATGTCAGGGTTCTGAGGTAATGACATTGTGGGGCACTCATTCGGAACTGATAGTAGACATCAGAATAGGGATGAGGTACTGAAAAAAGCGGGAGAGATGGCGGAAAGCGATTTGAAGAGGAAATAATGTCTGTGAAAGTGTATGCATGAGTAAATATTGACATAGTGTTATTTTTTTTTTTTGCTAAACAGCATTGAGAAGAGATGAAGTCGTTTCTTTTGTTCCCAAGAATATTAATACATTATCAGTAGCATTAAAATTTAGCTTCAAATTAAATGATTCATCTGCAACTTTTTAAACAATTACCATTATCAGGATAATGACAATATTTTAGAAGAGTTTCAAATGAACCATCTGCACTTATTTGGGGCCAGCGCAACATGTCTTTTTCTTCCACATTTTCCTATCAATCGTTATCTCGGCAGTCATACCCTTTCTATCAACCTCACAATCCATCTATATCTAAACTACTCAAAATTTAATCTTCTGTGAGTTGAAAAACTTACATTTACGTCTTACTTAAACTTACATTTCGTGTCTACCGAGAAAAGTAGTCTTACCCGTTATAACATCAGTTATTACCTATAGAATCGGTCCTGCTTTTGCAGTGATTAATAAAACAACAAACATTATTACATAGAAATGTTGAAAAAATGATTTATTGTTATAATACTGTATATTTATACTTTTACATGCATTTATAAAAATAAATATTATTCTGACATAACAAACAGGCACTTAAATTTTTTGGTATAGATTATCTTCTCTGATACCATATGAAACAATGACATGAACATCATCTACACCATCCGCTGCCTTCAAAGCCCCACTGAAAACAAAAACAAATACCACCTCTGTCTCTTCACAACTAAGTCCACAATCCCTTGCACCATCACCAGGGGTTCACAGTGGCTTTCAATTGATTTGGCCAGAAGCAATCTCTCCTGATTCTTAGAGATTTCTTTCCCAGCCAAGTATTTGCATTTACTTGAGTGTATACAAAAGGGGGAATTTGCTTACGTTTGTTAGAATTTGAATAAAATAGTCAGTGGAATAGGAACATATTGCTTTCTCTTTTCTTTTGCTTTGATTGTTTTTGATGGAGTAGGGGAAATTCATTGGAGGGTAATTAGAAATTGGTGTGCATTGCCGGGCGTGAAGAAAAGTATCATTCTATTTCTCTATGTATTTAACCACCATACTGCGATCGCAAACTCACCTGCCAAGCGTGGCGATTATGACAAACCCCACTTAATTGGAGGAGGCCCATGTCCAGCAGTGGACGTCTTTCGGCTGTAATGATGATGATGATGATGATGATGATATACTGGAAGCCGACGCGAATATATTTGAGAAAAGACTAAGCAGATGATGACACTATTGACTATTGAGAATAATTATAGTAACTATTTTATCTTGACCTAAACCTATCGCTAGAACCTATCGAAAGATCATCATAACAGTTATTAATTATACGTTTAGCAAATACAATTAAGTAGGGACATTGCTTAATACTGCAGGAAAACTTAATTAATTAACTAACTTTACTATTAATATAAATAATAATATGCGTTATTATTTCAGATAATTACCTGTCACATAATTCATGGAAGCAGCCAGGGTTTAAATTATCTACATATGTATGTAGTACGATTGTTATGTACTGAAGCAGGAAACGTTTTGTGGTTCAGTTTCATATAGTGTGATATATAGTTTTGAAAATCGAAATCTAATTAAGGTTTAGAAAATACAAAAATAAACTCACTCCTTACTATGGGATAGGCAAAAACTACAGAACACCACCTTCTACGATCCTCACATATTTCTTTTAGCTCTTTTACTATCATTAATCTGGTTGTACACCTGATCTTTCTAAAAAACATCACCAAGCACTGCCACTGCGACGGGTTCTGTGCTTCCCGCATCCAGCGGATTCCTACGGCCTTCACAGGGTCTTCTTATCGCTTCTTTGGGTTTTCAGGCACCTGATCGCCATTCCAGAACTTTTCCATTCCATCGGCTATCTGTTCTGCGAGCAATGTGCCGTGCTCTTTGCCACTTAAGTTTAACAATTCTTCAGGCTATGTCGGTTATTTTAAATTCTCCTGCAGTTATTCTCGTTTCTCCATTGCAAGACGTCTCTTTTCTAGTGTCAAACTCTACGTTCCCGTGGTACCAGTTACTGGAATCAGTCGGCATTTTAATAATATCATTCAATGATTAAATCCACGTGTTGTTATCAATACACTTGTCATTTTCGACATGTCCAAACATTACCGCGAGAGGAGATCGCGTCATGCATACTAATGAGAATGTTACAGTTGGTGACGTTTTCATCATTAAATCATTATAATTATGAGCAGGTAATAGGGGAGTTTCGGGTGCAGTGATGATGAATAGGGGAAGAGCATAACGATGGACGAATTGTGTGATTGTGGTGAAAGAGATGCCTACTGAAATATATGGAAGAATATGACATGAGTTGTTACACGCTGCCTACGTGTTCCTACAATTCTAATTTCAACTATTTATTACTGTTGTGTTTTATTTTTACGTTTTGTGTATGTAGATTCTCTTATATTTTGTAAATGTGAGAACTTTGTAGGCCCTGTAGAATGTAGACCATCTTCTATTTCAACCTGGTACTTGTTGACAGGTCTATACTGTCCTCTCATATCTATTATCACTGTAATTTGAAACCATTGTAAAAGACAATTAGTTTTAAAAGAGTAACCGTGGAGGTTCTTGCCGGCTCTTCTCCATAGGAATCAACAATTTGGAATCGTGCACCTACCTTCTGACGTTTTATAAGTGCCCCTGTAGTTCTATCCACACTAATATTATAAATGCAAAAGTAACTCTGTCTGTCTGTCTGTCTCGCTTTCCTGCTAAAACTACTGAACCGATTTAAATGAAATTTGGTACACAGATAGTTTAGAGCCTGAGATACATAGGCTACTTTTTATCCCGGTAGTACGTTCCCGCGGGATATTTTCCGACCTCCACGCGGGCGAAGCCGCTGGCAAAAGCTAGTATAAAATCAAATATATTTTTTATTATTTAACTGCACAGACTCTATATTAATTGGGACGACAGTGATGCTGATGGTAACCAAAAAAACCAAAATATTATTAGAGTGCCTTCCTTCCTTGAAAATCCAACCAGGATTGAAATAGATCGTTGGGTACCTGAAAAAGGTGGCAAAAAGAATCATGAAGTAAAGATGACGGGTAAAAGCATCATTTTCGTTCTAATAACAACGAGTAAACACTGAAATTGCTTCCGCCGAATGCCAACCTACAATCAACTTAGACTATTGTAATCCACAGCTGGAAATAAGCCTCTCTCAGGCTGCGCCACCACACGCTGTCCTTCGCCTTCCCCATCCAGTTTGCCCCAGCCACTTTCTTTAGATCCACGGTCCACGTTGCTAGGGGGCATCCCACGCTACGCTTGCCAACCTTGATAGTACAATATTAGCTAGACGTCCATAAAAACTTGAAACTGTGAATACAAAACTTTCGACAGTTATCTGATAAATCCATCTGAATTCCTCTGTTGTCATAGATTTTTCGCTGTCTTTCAAAACACCAAGAAAACATAACCCTAAAAACTCAATCTTCCAATAGAAATGTCACAACTTTTCATGTTTACGTTCATCATAAATAGATTGAATTTTATACCGGGCTCGGAACAATAAAAATAAATTGCTTTTCGGTCCGTCAATACGCAACGAATAAAATGACAATAACGCCACCCCGTGGCAACAGACGGGTAGATAGATAGATACTATTGTATGATAATCTGTTACAGAAAGCAGAGTAATCCTGATCTGTCAGAGACTTGCCTTGTATCTGGCAAGCAAGCCGTAATCGCACAATAAATAGTTGGCAACCCTAGCGCATCTGTCACTTAACTAGTAAAATATACAAACGTCATTCACCAACTCAGTGAAAAATCGCGCCGTTCTGTACCACCCCTAGCATGTACCGTCAACAAACAAAACGTTTCAAACTTTAAAATAAAAGCGTTAAAGTCGATTTTTATATGCACGCAACAATGAATAAATTTAAATATTTGTTAACTTAAAATGTAACCCATGTTACCGGAAATACAGTCTAAATTGCACGGGTGAACATTTGTTTCTTCAATTGTGTTTAACGCGAGTTGAAAGCAACTCTGTGTTTTCGGTTTTAAAGATGGAAATTGAATGTGTTTGTTCCTTATTCCTGTCAACTTTGCGTAGGGGTTATTTAACTTTGAAGTCGTTCAAAAGACCCACGATTTGGGATTCTGGTGGATTTCTTTTTGGATTAAAGACCCCATGAATATAATGATAATGCAGTCGAGGGTTATTACAGGGCGATTTTGTCACGCGTCAGCGTTTGCATAGGCTTTCTTTTTTTATTAAAGGAATCATGTACCGTCACATCAAATAAGAGGTTATAATGATGTGGGTTTTAATTCTTTTATTCAGGTAAATTGCTGTAGAAATGAAATAGTTATTACTGAATTTAATTAGAAAGATATGAAGAGTTTGACGTTTTAATAGTACCTACAATGTCAAGTAATTTTGCAAACTAAGAAATTAAATAAAATGTCGAGATTTTGTATTGTAGAGATAAAAATTGGGTAAATGTCGAGATTTTATATAGTACAGATTACAATAATTACAATTATCAAGCTTTGTTTCATTTAATTAAGTTTCTGGTAGAACAATTTCCACAAAGTCAACATTCTTCATGAGTCGCGTCTGCCAGCGGGAGCGTTTATTTTTTCATAATCATTTTTTATGCAACTCTCATCGTAAAATAAATTATCTAATCTTCTTCGCAAATAAGACCATTTATTATATTATTATGTCGACAGTACTATGGGTGCTCAAAAAAAAAACCCTTTGAAGTGACAGCTAATGGTGTTGACTTTGCAAAAAAACATTTTTAATTACAGCCAATGTGTGTTCAAATGTTTATTAGTTTGGGGCCAATATTTGCGTTCATGGTCGATTGGTATGTTTGCATTAGTGTTTGTTTATTTGTTTATATGTGTGTTTTATGTTTGTTCCAGGTATTGGCTGGAGTCAATTTAATGGCTGAGGCAAAACTGTGTTTGGATTTTTAAATTTATGGTGAGGTTGTGTTTTTTACAATAAATTAAAATCGGTTAAATTGATAATCGTAATCAGTACTCAATTAATGAGTAAAATCTTTTGATTTAGCAGAATACTATAATTTGATGAAAAGCTCTATCGCGACGACTTAAAAACAGACTTTAAAGACATGTATGTATGGATCACATAGAGCACGGATCGATAAAAGGTAAAACTACGCTTGACCATTCATTAATTACTAATAGAAATCTCTCCTTACCTCGAACAGCAGGTTAAACCTTTGGTCTCGGCTGGCATTCCAATATTTGTAACTCAATACAGGGCAGTCATAATCCCAAAAGTCTAATAACCAGTTTTACCAAGGGGTATTGTGGTACCCAGTAAATTGGTTGTGGAGGTCAGATAGGCAGTCGCTCCATGTGAATCTGCATCCAGTTAGACTGAAAACCAACCCCAATACATTTGGAAAAAGGCTAGGCAGACCGAAGAAGTCTTCTGAAACTTTCATTAGTACGTACGAATTTTTACCATGAGGTTTTTGCAAATATTTTTAAGTTAATTTCCATTTCTTACAAAACACGAAATCCCAGTTTCCTGTCTACACTTTCGAATAAACCTCCAACTTATACATCCAGTGACGAATCAGCAAAATCTTAGTACCCACAATTTCCAAGCAACACGTACCTTGGTTCAACTATTTTGCTTCAGCAAGAGAATTTCCCCAGATAATTTAAATGTAAAATTTATGTTAATCACATTCACACCTTGAGTGTTTTGTGAACCACGGTGGCTGGCCTGTTTTCTGTGTGGGTATAGACATAGAATAAGAATGTAGAAGGTAAATACTTCCAAACGCATTCTAAATGCCTACTGTTTAAGGCCTAAGCTACGCCCAACGCAGTCATTAAACGAAGATCTCTCTGCCCCTCAGAAAGTACGTTAAGCCATTGGTCCCAGCTGACATTCATGGATCTCTGACAGTCGTTACGGGTTGTTAGACTCCTGAAAGTCTGACAACTAGTCTTAGAAAGAAAGAAAGAAAGAAAGAAAAGAAAGAAAGAAAGAAAATTGCGTTTATTGGCACTTTATCATTTTAAAGTAAAACCTTAAAACTTAGAAACAATATAATACAAAAACAGTGATGATAATGCCAAAAGGGCCTCAGCTCAGCATAATGTCAGATGACAACACAAGGTGTGCCACCTGACTAGGGTTGCCAGGCGTCCGGATAAAGCCGGACACAGTCAGGCTTTTTGGTTGTGTGTCCTGCCAAATTAGACGGTGTCCGGCCTGTCCGGTTTTTGTTAGGCTTTTCAGATTTGACCATTTTGCCTTGGTTTCAGCTCCACCCACCGCACCTTGTATCGCTAGCGCAAGCGAGTGAACTAGCACGGTCTTATTACTACTCAATTTAAAAATAAAATTAGCTTTTAAAGCATGTGTCTGCCAATCAGAAATATTAATTCGTTTATGTTACTTATTTATTTTAACGTTAATTCATTAGTGTTTTGTTTAATTTTGTTTTAAGACTAAATAATTAAAGATGTCAGACCTTTTTACCCAAATGTCCGGCTAAACTGACGGGTCTGTCCGGCTTTTCGGTTTTAAGACCTGGCAACCCTACACCTGACGCTGATTTTCAGCTGCAACCCACGAGTGCCGTACGCTAGAATAATAAATACATACTAGGGAAGTATGTGTCCGCAATAATAAATGAAGAAAGTACAAAAAATATAGCCCTAGCCCTATGCTATCGTAGTACCCAGTAGCTGGGTAAAGGAGATCATAACGGTACTAAAATATTGGTAATGGGTCTGCACCTCGTTGTTCTTGAAGCCGACTTTAACACAGTTGGGAAAGGGCAAGCAGATGATGTCGTGGTTTGTGCTTTTGCAGTGAGCCTAGCACGAACGCGTGGGTCAAACTTAGCGTAAATTCGAAAAATGTAAAATTTGAAAAAAAAAACCGTTTTACACATTATCGTATTAAACACAGCTGTGGGTTACACTGCGGGTTGGGAAAGCCTTCGATGCCAGGAGTTGTAAATCAACGCTTCTGTGTGATATTAAATATTCTGTGGTATAGATAGATAGACACGCAATTTTGAGCTTTATTGTTACTGACTGATGGGCTCGAATGTAGGTACTGATCGGTGAACACCGTTCATGCGTGTTGAGATTAAGAACAATATATTCTGTTCATTTGCCACAAATAAATGGATCTGCGTAACATTTTAGTGATGTTTTTCGATGGGACGTCTTTGTAAAACTCAATAATATAGTGACGTGTAGGCAGTACCTCGGAAGTCTGACAACCAGTTTTACCATGGGGTACCGTATTACCCACTAACTGAGTTGTAGAGGTCAGATAGGCAGTCGCTCTATGAAAAACTTTTTAACAAAAAATTAAACCGCCGAAAAAACTGAAAAGCAAAAAATAATAAACCTTAAAATTTAATTAAATTTTTTGTTAAAACGTTTTTATTTTATATTTTTTTTGTGGCTTTAATGCACTCATAGTACTTGGCAAGGTATACCCTACCCAATAAAAAAAGAATTATCAAAATCGGACTACTCTGTATAAAGTTATGTGTGGTTATACATTACAATCAGTGAAAGAACAATCAATCATCCCCTGTTTTCCGACCCTTAGCGTTCGATTTTGTTTTCCAAATTTGTATGGGACCACCTTGGGAGTATACCCTTTCCAATAAAAAAAAAAAAATTATCACAATCGGACTACTATGTAAAAAGTTATGCGTGGTCATACATAAAAAAAAAAAACAAAAAAAAAAACTCCTCCGTTTTTTTTCGTCGGTTGAAAAATACTGGTATTCAGTGGCAGCTGCCCGGTGGCAATCGCAGTATGGTGGTAAATGCATAGAGAACGCTGCTGCCCATTCTCTTACGACAACCACAGGAAAAAATAAGATGGTGCTATTCTTTACGTCCGGCATCACACGGAACGCACATTAGGTACTTCAAACGCAACCGAATCCCATACAAGAAGTTCAATCTCTACTTACTGTTTAGGCAAAACCGTGAGGAAGATAACATTCTATTTAAGAACACCTTTTCGAGCTAAAATTCTAGATAAGTGCCCATTGTGCCACGATAATCTTATCTAGGCATGTTTATGGTAACCTAGGTCCTATTTCTAGGTCGTAAGCTTGGTTACCTAGATTTTAGACTAAGAAAGGCTTTCGTTGTATGTTTCAGTCCAACTATATGGGTCCCAGTAGAGCAGTAGGTTCAAATGTTCGTAGTTTTATGTAGATGAATGTTTTGTTTAGACTCTAGGTCGACCGACTATGTCAGGGTTCTAGTTTAGATACGAATATTTTAGGTTTCTTTGAAGGCTGAATGTCAAGTTTATTTTTGGGAAATTGTCTTTATTTGTTCTAAGATAAAAATATGATTGGATGCTCTTTGTAACGATGTATTCCCTAATCTTATGTCCAAAGAAACAACTTTGGTACAACCCTAACTGAAGAATGGAAGAGTATACTAAAAACATATTCGAACTCTTTTTTATTTAACAAGAAATCGGCTAAGCAAAAAGGAGGGTCATGATTTTGATGTACGTTCATCTGTTCCCTCCTAACTTCGTATCATATTTTGACAAAACATTTAAGCACACCGTTTTTATTATTACGTCTTCAATCTGCAAGTTTTTCAATACCCTATGCTTGTATTTATTTTAAAATATTTACATAATATAAAAAAGAGTAGGTAGGTATATCCTCTTTGACAATTGAGGTTTCCTTGGAACCGTCTTGAACTTGGTCGTCAGCTAGTAATAGACTTTATGAAGTCACATTCAATTTACTACAGTAAACAATAGTAAGCGATTATAAGCTTCAGAACAAAGTGACATACGACTACGGCTTTCAGATGAGAATACTTTCCTGTTCCGTACTCTTTTTTTTTGTGGGTGGAAAATCATCAAATGACTTCTCCCGCTCTTGGGCGGAGCGGGAGAGCGTGTCAGACTTTTACTGACTAAAACCCACCCGTGTTCCCATGTGCCAGGGCCTCGGTATCTCTTTCGAACAAATCTCGCGACCCTGGCATCCTGTGCCATACTTTAGAGCGTGATTTTTCAGTAGTAAATTTGTAGTATTAGAATTATTTTTTTTTAACCCTCTGCCAGCCCATACCTGGACCAAGCCTCGCCACACCTACCCATAACCGTAACACCAACAAACTTAAACTCTAACCCTTCTCCCCACGATTGCAACTTAGTTATTTCAGTCAAATAGTCTGTAATATCGCTGATAAACTCGAAACTTACCATCTACGCGAAGGGCTAAGTAAATCTTATATGCAAATTTAGTAACTTAGAGTTTGGTACAAGGCACAGGAGATTAGCAAGGTTAGAAGTACTTAAGTTTAGTGACATTTATATCTGGGTAGATTTGAATGTAGATTGGAGTTTAGATGGTTAATTTGATAGTGTTATTAAAAATGAATTTTAAGCCATTTTGTCATGTAATCACATAAATTGACGAGTTGCTTGTTTACTTACATGAAAATTTCTTGTTTATCTCGTACTTACTCGAGAGAAAAAAACGTCTGAGATTCCTATTTACCAAACAAGAAATATAAGGCTAATTTCATAGAGTTATAATGGAGTACATATATGTATATCGATGGTTAATTTAGACTTAAAGAGTAAAACTTTTTTTAAATCTAGACACGCGGCAGCGTGGCGTGTCAAGCCATTGTATTTTATAAAAATAAATTAGAATAAAAAACATCCATTGTAAAAATATTGTTAGTCTCATATTTCTCAGAACTGGGGGTCTCGGTATGTAAAAATGGTCACCCATCATGGTACTGACCGCAGCCAGCGCAGGTTAACCTGATTGAGCAACCTAATCATGTTAAATGAATTGTTTTAAAAAACGCTTCCTCTCGCACCATGACCGCTCCCTATCTCATCCGCGGACTGATGTCATTGCATAATAGCTGTCAAATGCGGCCGCACACCAGATGACGACTCAAGCGGTTTTGGGAATAGCAAATATGCTGCGCTTGCGACCGTTAAATAAATATTTGAATAAAACTAGGCAAGTGTTGTGAGGTTAGGGAAAAATTTATTAGCATTTTCGTGAGAATTTTGATGGAGAGAGCACACTTTATACTGTCTGTGTGATTTTGGTTACTATTCGGTTTATCAAGCGTGGTTAAAGCCATGACTACAGTAACTTATTGTGCTGGTCAAATTAACCTATATACCTCCAATTTTACAAAACAAGGTTTTTATTTAAATCTGGTTTAAATCATCGACCCAGTTTCTAAATTATAACCCAACTAGCTTCTGCCCGCGAGTTCGTCCGCGTCAAATTTTTGCTCCCGTGACCCTTCCCGTCGCATCGAATTGCCTGCCATTTTTAGTTGCTGCTCCGCTCCTTTTGATCGTAGCGTGATGGTATACAGCCTATAGCCTTCCTCAATAAAAAGGCTACCCAACACAAAAATATTTTTTTTAATTCTGACCGGTAGTTCGTGAGATTAACGTGGTCAACAAAACAAACAAACAAACTTTATAATATTATTAAGTATATTAAGTATAGGTAGATAGGTAAGAACTATAGTTAAATGAAATTAATTTAATTTCGGAAGTCAATGCCTCCGGTTTTGTATTAATTCTTTTATCACCTCTTAGGGCGCGTTCCCACTATGTCGTAACGATTAATTAATCGTTGGACGACTGTCGTCTCTAGCTGTTCCCATTAATACGATTGTTTGTCGTCAATATTTTTTATCGATTAGCGACTATCGTATCTAGCTCTTCCCATTGGACCGCGATGACATTTTATCGTTTCACGGCAGTCGCTTTGTCGTTTACACGTCATTAGCAAGCTACAAATCTACAGTCGCCTTTACGTTTTCTTGGAGATCAGTAGTGCGTTTAGGCTCCTGAGTTCAATGGACGAAGACGAAATTATAATAAAGTATTACTTTGCGGGTGCGAGGTGGAAGGCAAAATACGTGTAAACGACGAGACGATACTTTTATCGTGGCTACAATAGATTTGCGGTCACGATTTAGTCGTAATGATTTTTTATCGTTTTACGACTGTCGTGCTAGCCGTTCCCACTGTCATGACAATCTCTTGTCACTGCAAAAAATGTTGTAGACGACCGTAAATCGTGTCGTTCTATATGTGAACATCTCCATTTAAACATATAAGCCACGACACTTAAAACTACACGATTATCTGTCGTCACGACAAAGTGGGTACGCGCCCTTAGTTAGAAGTCTATTAAAAATCAATGGGAAAAGCGAAAACCTGTTCCAGTCCAAATTTCGTCCTCCCAAATACATAAGAATTCATCAAATATTCCGTAAGTAAGTACCTCGTCTAATAATAATAATCACCCTCAATCAATCATAATTGCCTAAATCAAAACTTTGACCCAAATAATAAGCAGATCAAAAGTTAGAAGTCAAATCAATCAAAATTTTAAACCAATTAGTTATTAACTTGATTAAGTTTCACCTTGGCTGCTTTAACTTTTTCGAATAACAACCCCCTAGATAATTTAATGGCAGTTTAAAATTTAACTTTCCACTTAAACTTAGTTATGGTTACGGTTAATTACTTATATATCATGTACGGAGACCTTATATTTGAAACTAGCTTCTGCCCGCGACTTCGTCCGCGTTAAATTTCTTGTTCCCCCGACCTTTCCCGTCGCGTCGAATCGCCTACCCGTGCAATTTTCCCCGTTTTTGCAACATTTTTCATTACTGCTCCGCTCCTCTTGGTTGTAGCGTGATGTTATATAACCTATAGCCTTCCTCGATAAATAGGCTACCCAACACAAAAATAATTTATCAATTTGAACCAGTAGTTCCTGAGATTAGCGCGTTCAATCAAACAAACATACAAACAAACTCTTTAGCTTTATAATATTAGTATAGATATTCATACTTTTCTTGGTAAATGTTACAATATCTCTAATATTGTAACATTTACCAAGAAAAGTCAGTCAGTGGAAAACTACGTTTTCCTAGAACTAGTACCTAGTAAAAAATCATGATTATTTAATTACTAGGTATTCATAAATAATACTAAAACCCACAACAAATGAAATGCGAACCATTTGGAATAATGAAACATTTCGTTATTAAAACCTCTTGTAGCAGGACTGAATACGATTTCAATATCGAAATGTTTTTATTCAAACTAGTGATCGCCCATTGGTCGAAATTCGACCGTACTTCATTAGAATAGAAATACATTACTAAATGAAAAAATATAGATAATATAAAAAAATATAAAAAAAAAAGATATGGTTACATTTGACATTCAGTAACACTTAAGTTCCTTGGTAACACTATAGACAAATTGTTGACGCTGTACTACTGTGGAGAGGGTTCGCTGGCGGGATGGTGATGGCCAGGACCAGGACGTAGGTGTAATGAGTAAAGAATACTTCTTCAGGACTCTCTTTTTAGGGTTCCGTTGCCAAATGGCAAAAAACGGAACCCTTATAGATTCGTCATGTCTGTCTGTCTGTCTGTCTGTCTGTCCGTCCGTCCGTATGTCACAGCCATTTTATTCCGAAACTATAAGAGCTATGCTGTTGAAACTTGGTAAGTAGATGTATTCTGTGAACCGCATTAAGATTTTCACACTAAAATAGAAAAAAAACAATAAATTTTGGGGTTCCCCATACATAGAACTGAAACTCAAAAATGTTTTTTTTCATCAAACCCATACGTGTGGGGTATCTATGAATAGGTCTTCAAAAATGGTGATGAGGTTTCTAATATCATTTTTTTCTAAACTGAATAGTTTGCGCGAGAGACACTTCCAAAGTGGTAAAATGTGTGTGTCCCCCCCCGTAACTTCTGAAATAAGAGAATGACAAAACTAAAAAAAATATATGATGTACATTACCATGTAAACTACCACCGAAAATTGGTTTGAACGAGATCGAGTGAGTAGTTTTTTTTTAAAACGTCATAAATCGTAAACCGCAATTTACCTTACATTCCATCAACGTAAATATAAAAATTAAAAAAAAATATATATTTTTAAACCGAAAATACGTACAGAGGGGTAATTGCGGAACTTTTTATCGGTAGGAATTGGTTTAATATTCATAGTTAAACAACATTCATTGCGTTATTTACGTTGCTGAGCTACAATTTATTCGAACAAATGACGCAATGGTTTAGAAATAATCTTCAATCCCATTCAGATTCTGATAAATTGTGCGTTTCGCAATTAGGGTGCAGGTTTGTACGGAACCCTCGGTGCGGAGTCCGACTCGCACTTGGCCGGTTTTTTATTTTCTTAATACTTCTTAACTGCTGGATATGGAACGAATTATCACAGAAGCCCTGTTTTTATAGAATTTTCCCGGGCTATTAATTTTAATTAATTATGACAGTTCAAAATGTCATAATTATAACCAGCCTGTAAGTGTACAATCGTGAGGCATACAACCTCTAAAGTTTGCACACGACACTAAGTTTTGTATGGGAAACTTACTAATGCCATACTTGACATTCCCCATAAAACCACAAAAAATATTTCATAAAAATCTAATTTATATTCCTATCGTTGCTAATACAAATAATATTAAAGACAAATATTCTCGATATGATCATAGATTTTGAAAATAAAATAGGTTTATATCTATAAAATTAATTTACTACCTATGGTTATACTTGACATTCAGTAAGACTATAGACACAAAATCAGGCTTACCAACTTAGGGGTTTTCCCAAATTTAGGGGGTAAATAAGAGGATAGAGATTTTTTAGGGGCATTCTATTTTTAGAGGTATTCTTAGGGATTTTTTGCCATCTTACATTTCCCATTGTGTTTTTGATTACAATAAAAGTATTAGCGACTTCTAGTACGGTTCCTCGATACTAAGAATGCAGAGTGAATGATTAACAAATGTCGCGTAATAAATATAGACAAATATTACTTCTGTGTGCCGGTCTATGATTACTGAACATTCGTTGGTTATTTTCATTATAATTTTTTAGCGGATTTTTTTAGTAATCTGGCAATTTTAGGGGTTTTTAACTTAAGCTTTAGGGGTAAATATTTCTGAATGTTGGTAACCCTGCACAAAATAATAAAGACAGATTTGGACCATAAACAAAACAATATCTATGCATGTGTGTATTAGATACACGGTAATGAACAGTAGTGTGTGTAACGTGTTATTTATTGAAAATAATGTATTTTAACGCATAATTTAAAAAAAAAATTAGCATTCGTCACTTCTTCTCTGTATAAACTATAAGTGTGCGAAATTTCATACTTCTCCGTCCGCCCAATTTCCGTAAAAAGGGATCCAAAGTTTTCGCTTCACGTATTAATATATAGATAGGTCGTTTTAAGTACTTAAATTGCCAGAAGCTGTGGTTCGATGCAATGATTCTGATGAAACCCGAAATTAAAACAGTACGCGAGATATTTCTTTTCATTTTACTCTGAAATTAAAAGGTTTTGGTTTGATAGCTGACAGTACTTTCCTAGAAAGGCATAATTACATAACACACAAACAGTAGGAATAACTTTGATTTTGGCAAGTCAACAATTTTCATTGTGTTATTTACGTTGTTAAGCAGATATTTGTTTCAAACATATCAAGCAATGGATTAGTAATACTCTTCAAAATGATTCAGATACTGATTGATAGTGTTTTACAGCAAGTTATCTATTACCCATACATATAACATGACTGTAATATGAATAGTAGATAGTTGCCTGCAGTTTCCATGGCGTCCTTCTTCACGTCTATTGTTTTCTCTTATCCGTACTTCAAGTAGGTTTTCTCAATTTCTCTCTCATGTCCCATATTGGACAAGGTGTATCTATTCATACACGAAATATTTTAAGAGGTACACCTGTAGGTGGTAAAGAAGCTACAGCAACGAAAAAAAACTTTTCTAAATGTATTTTTTTCAAAATTTATTATTTATAAATTATTTGATGCACATAACAAATACTGGCTCCTTCTTATTTTTTACGGCCCGAGACACCGCGGCCATGCTCGTGCCGTCCGGTCGCCGCCCTCGCAGCGTCAGGCGTGCCATTCATAGAATTTGGAGTAAAGGTTTTATGCAAAACGTCTCAAGCAGTTTTAAAATCATAATAATTACGAAAATTCAAAAATGCTTAGATACAAAATTTCTTTTTGCTTCTATAGCTTCTTTACCACCTACAGGTGTACCTCTTAAAATATTTCGTGTATGAATAGATACACCTTATATTTTTCTTCTTCTGAATTCTTTTCTCTATCTTTATCAACCGTCATCTGAGTACTCGCCCCCTTTTTAGCAATAATATCTTTCACGATCCATCCATCGTTTCTTAAGTCTCCCCTACTGAAAAAAGTTTCTTTGCGTAGCAAATCTTTTTCTTCTTCTGAATTCTATTCCATATGTCTATCCATCAACCGTCATCTCCGTATTCGCCCTCTTTTTAGCAATTTCATCTTTCAACATAGTTCCATCGTTTCTTAATTCTCCCCATTTCTTTCAACTTTTCACATTCTTGATTTAACTTGGAAATATGGAACAGCCGATAAAAAACCTCAAAAGAAATAAATCCAAGTCAGTAATAATACACCAACAATACAACTGTAAGCAGTTATTCAGAACCATTTGTTATATAGTCCTAATTTTCTTCTTTGATTCTTTCGTCTACTTTCACCCTTGACCCATCATTCGTTACTATTAGCTAAAGAACCTCTATCCACAAAACATCTTTTATCACTTGTTTATCCAATCCAAATTCAACCTTAGCGTGTAGCAAGTAAGTCCTGTTTGACAGATCATTGGTGTGGATATAGGATGTTTCGTTTTCTGTAGCAGTGTTGCCAGCCTTATATAAATGCTAACAAAATGTCGGGTTCGCGTGATATACAGTACTTATCGTACTTTTACTATTTTGCATATATTACCTTGCTATGCATATTCTGTTGTCGGTGACTCTACCAATTTTATGTTTTCGCTTCATTCGCTAATGTAATCAATGTTAGGTCTTCCATCGATGGAAGATATAATTCTGTTATGCTAAATAATTTTCGGTGTAATAGAAGCGCCTTGGAAAATATGAACGAAGAGCTCTTTTATGAACTAAAATATGAAGTTCCATAAAGCTTTTGTCCTATAATGACTACGGCAAAATTCTGGGCTATGTACTTTAGGTTAGGTTTATATAAAAGGGATGTAGGGATCGGGGAGTGAAAAACATGGTACCTGCTTGCCAAGTTGTAAAACTTTTCGGAGGGGAACTGTTGCTATGGGGCGCGTAGGTTTTTGCTTGGCTACCTGTCAACAATTGGATTTCTACAGAATTTCTTATATGTATAGTTTTCAGTTTCATTTGCGTTGTCCTTTTTCGTATCGTATTGCCCAGTAACTGGGTTGTGGAGGTCAGATAGGCAGTTGGTCCATATAAAATAATCAACTGCTTTCAGTTAGACTGGAAGCCGACCCCAACATAGTTGGGAAAAGAATTACAAGCAGATGATGATGATGCGTCATCCTTTATCATTATTTCATCAATCTATTGGTTATCAGATATTATTCAGATCTAAATGTTTAAATAGTATTTGACCACACTATGTCTTCTCAGAATGTTGTATTTTTTTAGTTTTTTTGTAAACCGTATGTTAAATCTACAATTTGTATGCTATGGTTAGGTACTATATATTCTCAACACACCATAAACTCCCAAAACATTTCTCTTACATTTACAACTTAATCAAGTTCACGGAAAACACTTCAAACTTAAACTTTACCTGGATTCAGCAAATCCTGGATTCGCCCGAAGCTGCGTGGAGCTTCCAAGGGTTCACATTATCATAACTTTGAGTTCCCTGAGCCCTTAATCCCAGGTATAATCCTTGATCAGCGCCATCCCCTCAGTTCAGAACAGGTCATGATGGGCCACTAGGGCGTTATTTCAATAATGCGATCGATCTTCAAGTTAACAAGTTACGGGTAACATTTGCTTAATTCTTTTTCGCAGTTTTTTTCGCATTTGTGAAAAGTTTTCTGTTTTAAGTGTTTCGTTGCGTGTTGTTTTTTTGAGATGGTTTGTTTATTGTTTGTTTGTTTTGTGATTCGTTCGTTTTGTGCCTTAATATTTGTCGAAAGGACATAATCTTTTATTTTTTATCGCTTTTGGTGTAAATATCTAAATTCTTTGTTTATATTACCTGTCTTGGCAGCAGGAATTCCTTCAATCATTCCAATAAATATCTTAAAATACTTGACGCTTTTCGAAATATTTTCACGCCGGAATGCGCAAAAAATATTTCAACATTTTTTCTCAAAATATCTTCGAATTCTGCGCAAATCTTAAAGGAGTTCATGCTTCAAATTCAGAATAAAGTCAAGAAAGCGCCATTGTTCAAGCACCAGTATCTGAATCTACTTACCGGAGACTTGGAGGCATCCAATGCAATCACTTTGGACCTCCTCTAGGATCTCCCGAGATCCCCCCGCGAAGGGATGAGACATTAGCATTTTTATCGATAGAAGAAATTGTAAGACGTTATTGACTGATCATTGTATAAATTGCCATTATATATGGTTGGCAATTCTTGAGTTATTTTACGCATTTTTTTTTGTGAAAAAACGTTTATACATTATTTAATCTTTATGTATTTATAAAAAAAAAATGTTGTAATAATAAATGTTACAAGATAAGAAGCGACTGAAGTAAAAGTATCCCACTAAAAAGTTTCGTTACTTAAACGATTTCATAGATCATAGAACTGAAAATGCCTATCAAAACTATTTTTTTAATTTAGAAAACTATTTCAATGGAGGGTTTTTAGTTCTAATTAAAAAGGAATACTTACAACGATACTATCCATTCTCGATTGATGGCTAGTGTTGGTACCAAAACTATCGATGGCCATCCCGGGATCCGTCTAAACGCACCCGGTGCGCCGAATTTCCATACGTACACAGAGCCAAATCCAACTGAAGTTATTGGCCATCCCGCGGGACTTCAATATATTCGACTATTTTTATTTACTTGAAAGGAAAAGCTTTCGCGCGTTCACTACGTTCTACCGTCTCGCGCACGTAAAACGACCGTGGAATACGTTATTTTTCGTCACATCTCTATTCCTTAACGTTATTTTTTTTTTTTAATTTTTAAATTTTATGAACGCACCAGACACGAAAAAAATTGCGCATATTTTAAAAACGGAACGTTACTAAGAGGAAATGTTCGATGCTTAAAATTTTAAACAATAGAACGCTTTTCGTATTTGGAATGTCATAATACCATGGCTTTTATGTCACTTGAGGTGCTTTTGTCTAAGAAATGATGCACTTTATAAAACTTATGTTCAATATAAACCGCCAACATTAATTGGACAAAGAAACTCATTTCCAAGTTTTAAAGCGTTCGCTTTAGAAGTTTATTTTATACTATAATAACGAACATAATGCGATTTAGACCACCCACAACTATTAATGTTCCCACAAGATTACAACTCGAACCCGCACTAAAAAAAACTTGAATGGTAAAGAAGATTTAACAATTTTTTTAATAGTAGACAACTTAGTCGCCATGCAGTATTGTTGGTATTAGGAAAAACATCACAGTGGTTCTGTTACTGAAAGCTGTAGAAAAACATCATTGGATTTTTCAGAAACAAACAGGTATTGACTGAAGTTTTTACTACATACATATAAGCTTTCATGACATACAACCAACACAATCTTTTTCACCACAAAAATAAATTCGGGTTGTGAACAATATAGCAAATTTTCATTAATATCTGTGTTGCATATTCGTGCTAAGACAACACCTGAAAACCCATCTTAAATATCATCAAACCACCCCATAAAATCTACGCAGTAAACATTAAGATAACTTCACAAACAATAATTGTGGCAAGAGAAAAAACGCGGGAGTTTGTAATTAATAAAATGGCGGCTGGAATTTCTGCAATTCAAACATGGCGGCCCGCGGCCCAGCCAATGAGCGACTCTTTATGTACATATGCTAATGAGTGACAGCCCTGCGCGAATGGAATTGTCATGTAAGGGCTGCCATTACGTTATACCATGAGGTTACAGGGATGAGACGACAATGTTATTTTTGCATTTGAATGTATCTTGTCAGCTTTGTAACGTCATTTTTCGTTATGTCTCTGTTTTGTTGGGGAGAGAGACATGGTTCATAAGTAAGTGAATAATCCAATTGGGATCCTGTGTTTTGTAGCTTTTGATATCGTTATAGTGATGTATACTCCGTTTATTATAGCATTAGAAAAATTACTGCCAAATAACAAAAAAAAGGTGCATAATTTTTTAGTTGACTGCATTTTAGACTTAGTATACGTCAACATATCGAAATAACAAAAGGGTTATAACCGTTATGTTTCGAAGGTATAATAAATAGAGTACAGTCTATTCAAAAAGTTACTATTATAGGTTTAGTGCTCCTGACAAAAAATCCATCTATCTACACGTTAAATGTCCATTACGTTTCATGCATTTGAATCCAAAAATAACTTTAGTGATGTGACAGATAACTTCAATTGTTTAAGTCGATTTGTATTACAGAAGCGTGAATGGACTGAGCTGCTGTTACCTAAATTCATTTTATTTTATTAGTAAGTAATAAAAAAAGTCTTTAATAAAATACAGAGCTAGTTTTATCTTAATCCTTCAGGCCGTTTTTCAACTATTTTTTCTAGTCTGACCGGATGCCGTGGAATACCAGTATTTTACATGTAGCGACTACCTATCACACCCCCACAACCCACTAACTGAGTAACACAATACCCAAAGTAAGACAGGTTGTGAAATTTGGGCTTCTGATGAACCGTAAAGACTGTCAAATATCTACAAATGACAACGGTTAGACGTGGTTTTCGATGCGACTAATCGACCTAATAATCTCAACTAAACAAATTAATATTGATTCGACTGGACAATATTTCATACGTTGATTCTCCGAAAATGAGCCCGTCAAACTCACGAAACGTTCAACAGATTTCGAACCAGGTTTTCATAATAATAATTAGAAAGTTTATTTTGTAAAGTAAAGTTGGCAGCGATAAAACTGCACGTTACGATATTAAACGTCCTGTACGCAAAAGTTCGCCTTCCCCCGGGAACGCTTTATGAAACATTTCAAAGAATTAATGAATTTTGGAAATTTTTAAGTAGGTGAGTTACGGTGGTTCTTACACACGAAGTATAATAGAAATTGAGGCCGTGGGTAAATAGTAACCACTAGGGATGTTATGGATATGAAATTTCGGATACGGATTGGATACGGATGTAGGAATGATTATTATACCGGATACGGATACGGATACGAAATTATTTCGGATTATCCGTTAGTTTCGGATAATTTCGGTTACGGATATTAAACTTTTAAGGAATTTCAAAAGTAAAATACAAATAGCTAATAAAATGGTTTTATTTATAAGTCACCATTTGGTAGGAATTACAATCAGTCTGTGAGTAATTATTACAGCTATTTAAAATAAAAATGATTATAAATATATATTGAGTGTTATCTAATCTACCTAAAATAAAATGTAATAACAAATCCGTTATTATCCGAAACTTTTATTTCGGATTCGGTTACGGTTACGGATAAAAATTTATATCGGATATCCGATAGTTTCGGTTACGGTTACGCAGCTCCCTAACATCCCTGGTAACCACGTTTAACTGTATCGAGGTGAAGTTGAACTTGTTGCGGCCAGTCTGTGGATTGGTCACCGTCCTTTTTGACCAGACTCAGATTAGAGTCATCATCATTTTAGCCAGGTTAGGTTAGGTTAGGTTAGGTCAGGCAGGTTAGCGATTGCAGTATGGTGGTAAAATGCATAAGGAACGCTGCTACCTATTTTTTTGTAACTGCCATGGTCGCCTTTTATGACACCCACAGGAAGAAATGGGGTGGAGCTATTCGTCCGACATCTCACGGAACGTTACTTGTAATTATTGACGATAGTCTGGTGTATGCTTCTCGCAAAATACTAACATACACTACATAATCAGCCTTTAGCCTTCCCACTGCTGGGGCCTCCTATCATTTAGAGGGAGTGGGTGGTAATCCACCACGCAGGCCTATTCATGCCCAGGACCATGGTTTGGTAGATTACAAATGGCTTCGAATTTTTGTTTATTTTTTCCTTTTCCTTCTCCGTTTTGAGAGCAACAAAATACCTTATTCATAGCTTATTCCAACGTGGCTAGGAATGCTTTGGCTGACGCAGCATTTTAGGAGAGAAAACTTTTTTTCGGAAGAGAAAATTGGTTTTACCTCATGATTGTTCATTAACACTATAGTACGATAACATAACATAATATTGGAAATAGGCACGACACTTAAAACACTTCACTATTCGACTAACCGACAATAGTTAGACTCACTTATCGACTAACAAGCACAACACTAAGTCACCGATTGATTACATAAAGACTACTATTCAAAGGTGAATCGCGTTTACATTTAAAATGTCCCATTCACTACAGAAAATGTTTTTATATGAAGTAACGAGTGAACTTTATATTCGCGTAAAAAATTTCGAAGACGCTCGAGGGTGTAGCAAATCGTTTATTTTACCGTTTTTTTTTCTTCTATAAAGCAACCGTTTCTTACGTAGAACGTGAGACGTTAACGCAGAATTTATTGCCCTACGTTGGCTCTTAAAGGTGAGTTTTGCTTGGAAACTAAATCGGTTTTGTTGGTACTTACCTTTCTAATTTACACGAGGTTGCGAGGTACTTTGTTCCTTATTTGACTTGGGATTGGGACAGTCGTGAACAGAAGTGTTGGATCGTGGCGTGTGGAGATTGCCTATTACTTATAGAGTTTTTTACTGTTTAAAGTAACTCTTTATTCCTTAAATTATGTTAATACGGCTGTGAGAGTATTAGAATACTTCTCACGAACCAGAAATAGCTGATACAATGTATGTGTGTGTTCCATTTCCACAACTAAGACGTTTGTACTCGTATCTACTTGTAATATAGCACTTGTGCACGAATATGTACTAACAATGTGCTGACCAATGTACAAAGTTAAGTTTTGTAACTCGAAACTTAGCTGCCTGGTACCCAGAGTTAACAATCTTGATGGTAGGGCGATAAAATGCAAACATGTAGAAGAATATTATTCATCATCATCTGCATTTCAGTCGAATAATAAAATAATAATAATTTATTTATTAATTCTGACAACATGATCCATTTTGTTAGTAAACATGAGTTCCACTGCTGTACTGAGGCCTCCCTAAATTTTGGGGTGGTTTGCTACTGGGTTATGGATCGCTCTCTCTCACAGAGTGACGTGTATCCCAGTAGTGGGAATATTATAGGCTGATTATGCCAAATTCCGATTAACATAAATAAATAAATTCTTTATTGCCATAAAAACAGGTTACAGAAAATTTGAGACCCTGGCTCCAGAGCTAGGTTAAAGTACCTGTATTCCAGGAGCCAGTGACTTCTTCCATTTAGGTTGTAAATATTCATGTTTTATGCAGCAAATGGTGACATATGAGGCATATCAAACAATTTCAGTTCCACTTTTGAACTGTAGCTATCCATTTGTTAAATCTGTCAGCCACATCACACATCTCATCGGCACCATCATAATTTCAGCGGAAAAAACGTCCAATATTTGGCATAGGCTTCGCGCAAGCATTTTGGTGGCGTTTGCCATAATCGCCACGCTTGGCAGGCGGGATGACGATCGCAGTATGGTGGTAAAATGAATAAAGAATGCTGCTGCCTATTCTATAGTCCCTTAGTCACCTCTTGCGATGCCCACGGGAAGTAATGAGATGGTGCTTTTCTTTACGTCCAGCGCCACACGTATAACATCTATCAACACACATCTATCCGTTCTAATTACCTCGATCGACCCTAGAAATCAATTCAAAAGCCAAGCTACTGAAACTCTGAGAGTGCAGCATAATTTACACAGCGTTATAAGAAAACAAGGATATCGTAATGAATACTGCAAGTAAATTACTTAGCTTGCAAATTCCAACATTAGAACCGGCGTTACCTGGAAACGGTTCTCAATAAATAAAAGTAAACGAAATAAATTCCTTTTGCAACTGGGATGCGCATATATTACACTGAGATAACGGAGATGTGTTCAGTTTTCAAAGAATACTGGAAAAGTTTTGCGAGGGAATTTCAATTGTGCCTTTTAAATAAGAGTGCTGGAGGAATTTTGAAATAGTGATTTGTGGGTCTTATTGAAATGTTTTACAAAAGTGGTGGCTGAAAGACTTTTCAGTTTGCGTTTGGAGTTTGGGACTTAAATGTTTGAAAGAATTGTGGTAACAAAGGATTCTTACCTAGTCACTTAAAATAGTGAACAGTAGTGGCCCAAAGGTTGAACCCAGGCAGACACTTTACTTTGTGTATTTTATTTCATCACCACTGATGTCGAAACGGTGAAGAAAAACACTATGACGGATCTGACCGCCGTAACCCAGTTACTGGGTAATACGATACCCATTGGTAAGATTGGTTGCCAGACTTTCGGGTTTCTGCCTACCTACCCGTAACGAACATCTGTCTAAGATCCACGAATGATAGCTGGGACCAAAGGCTTAACGTGCTTTCCAAGAGACGGAAAGGTCTTGGTATGTAAAGATGGTTACCCATCCACGAACCGACCGCGGCAAGGGCGTATCTTCATCGATAACATCGTATGTCTGTTATTACTTAGCCACGAGCCCCTCGTAAAGAAATAAATATACTAACAAGTAATAATCCGAGGAATTATTTTCGTCAGAAAGAAGGCATAGAAAAATATTATTTGTGTAACTACATATATTGGGTCAGCTTCGGCTTCATTTAATAGTAAAAGACTATTCAAAGATCATTTAGTATTAATAATGTCTTTTGTATTCCTTTGTCTGCCAGTCATATTGAGCCTAGATTCAAATTACTATTACCATTATGAGTTCCAAAATTTCGTTTTTCTTTTGTCTTTCTGCGTGATATTTGGCAAAATGTTCTTTAATCTTCGGATCTAGAAAGAACATCTAAGTCTGATTATCTAAAACACTTAAGTTAAGCCTCTGGCATAATGCAGCCCGCATTGCAGTAATTTTAAAAACACTAGACTTAATCCTAAAGTCAAGATTTAGGTTTCAAATTCTAAATTAATATGCATGCCATGTCTATTCTTACTGATGCAGCATTTAAACTTAGTCCGTTAAGATTAAGTTTTACTACTTTGAATCCATCTTTTATTTTACTGAATTATTTTTGACAAATATAAAAACGTGTTTCAGAGTTCAAATAAGATACTGTAGCTTTATTATCATCAATTTTTCGACTTATCTCGAATTTGTCCTTTAAAGGGTGTCTCTAATTTGGTCATTGGTCCTTGTTAAAAATAGCGTAGGTGTAGAAAAATCTTTTGACATAATTTTGTGTCTACTAAATCTTTCTATAATATTATCAATTCGTAATTGGCAAATTATAGAATATCTCCTAAGAGCTAACAAAGTATAGGTACTAATATTTACACCTACAATTATCAAATAAATCATAATTTTCTAAAATCTTGGAAAATGAAAATGTGTAACTCATTTAATCATATCGCTCTCATATGCAATGATTTTATTAACACTGCGAGGCAAACACGACTAAGCGACAAACATGTTCTAAGCGACAAACATGGTCTAACCGAGCAAATATAAACTTAATATACATTATGTAGGCAGCCGGGACGCATTCAGTTCTTCATGTTTGTCGCCAAAAGCGCAAACAGCCGTGTTTTTTCAATATAAAACACACATACCTTTAGTTTACTTGGAGTTTCGAGGAATTGTTTGATTTTACCTATGCTGAATCGTTTGTACGCTGTTTGTGTAATATTGAAGTGTGGTGTACTGGTTTTTCTGTGTGGTCTTTTCATACGAAAATGTCAGCGAATCTTTTTAACGTAAGAAGCGGAGATGATGGATGGAGTATCAATATCCAATTATGATAAAGAAATCTGGTTTCATCATTGTTAAGAAAAATGGAAGCGACCAATCTAATATATAAAAGTCAGTGTTGGTTTCTTTGTGGTTTATGCGCGGCACTACATTTCTCCGATTGCTGTAAACGCTTGTGGAGTTATTGGCGCATTGGCGCCAATGCATAAAAATACTTGCGGGCGAAGTCGCGAGCAGAAGCTAGTATAGAATAAAAAACTGATTAAACGACCCTTACATCACCAATTTATAAGGTCCTTACATCAACCACAGAAGGTACTGTTTAAGCATTTCTCTGAACAATTCCCTATAAAACCAATAAACGGAAGAAAGTATTACTCGACATTTTGTCCGTAAGAAAAAAATAATGTATCTAAATTATTTCTTTTATCCTTCGCCAATAGAAGGGAATTGTTCTCGAATTCGTCGTTTCGTTCGACAAAATCCCTTTGATGACTACATAAGCTTATTTGCCTATAGGGCTTAAGAGAGAAGTTGGTCTTTGTCCCATCCATGAATATTGATGGTTGATTGCTAAACTTCGTGATTGACTTATAAGTTTGCATTTGATGGGTGATCATGTTTTTGGTTGTAGTCTTTTGGCTTTGAACTATTTTTGAGCCAAATATTGTTGTGTTAAGACCATCTCAAAGTTGCTTTAACACTGATTGAGTTTTTGGAATCTTGGCTAGTAATATAACCTAGATAAACTCGTGACTGTTTACAAAAAAGAAGAACTTTAATGGGACTGTTGGCAGTCTAATTTAATTTTTACTGGCATACAAGGTTCACGATAACAGTGTAAGTTGAGTACTAATCATGCATGATACTTGTGTACCAGTAACAAAAAATAGACTTTAATCGTAACACTAGTGAATAAATTAGACTGTTAATAGTCTAATTTAAAGTCTTCTTATTTGTAAAGGGTCTATTTTAATTGTAACTGGTACAAAAGTTAAAATTCTTACTAGCCAAGATCCCAAGAGCACAATCAGTGTAAGTTTTTTAAGTACTACTAGAGTCTTATTAAATGTAGTCTTCTACAACAGAAAATCGCAAATCACATTGATCTTCAGAACCGATGCATAATTTACAAAAAAAAAATGGTCCTTCGGTACAAAAAACGTACCACAACAGAAAACCCGGAACAAAATCCTTTTCAAGACTGAAAATGATTTACAAGAACGTCCCTCAGTCCCATAGTCCCACAGAATATCGACTTTGCCACATAATGCCTTCGATCCTGAAGAAAATGATATCCGTTTGATGTGGCAGCTTTATACATATTTAAATGACTCAAATATTTCTTTACTGCCGAGCCGTGTTTTTTTTTGTTTGTTGTATATATTTCTTCTTCTGCACACGTAGATGTTTTATGATGTAAAGAGATTTGTGGTCCTTTTTTCCGCAATGTTATTATGTTCTTGGGTGGTTGGTTATTTGGTGTATGGGATTTGGTGATCGTTTGGCAGTATATTTTGACTTCTGTGCTGTTTTATAGTTTCTGCTTTTTCGTTGTATTGATTATTTCATTTGTTTTTTTATTAAATAAGCTTCGAAAAGAATTCGGCCACTTCGACAGCGTTATCATTGACAGTGGTGTCAAGAGCCAAGAGATGGGGCATAGTTTGTGATGTCGCTCCCCAGTTTCATTATAGCTCATCGTAGTACGTTCCCACGTGTCTAAGGTTGTTGCGGCTTTGATCTCAATGGTTATCGTTGTTTTGCTAATAACTACGTGGGGTATTTATTGATTCACATGTCTTTCTTATAGTTAATTTTCGCCAATTTTCCGAATTCTACGTTCAGTTTGTTGGACTGCAGGAACGTGTGACGCCAGATCCTTGCTTATGACCACTAGAAAATGTTTTTTGCGTGAAATGATGATAGTATTCCGTTATATTGAACAGATTTGGCGTGTTTTTGCGTGGTGTATTATGGCCCGCTCCCTCTCACCGAAAGGAGGCCTGTGTTCTAGCTGTGGGAACGTTATAGGCTGCTGATGTATGTGTGTGTGGACAGATTTTTCTTTAATGAAGATTTCAATAAAAAACTAGCAAGGTATCTATCAGGCACTTTCCATCGTTGGTTAAGTCTTCACAAGCTCTACTGCTAAGATTAAGCCCGTGGGATCAATTCCCGTGTCAAGCGACGTAGTATTTGATGTTTCCATCTGAAATTTCTTAACAGTTGCAAGAAGTGTGGATTCCTGGTTGAAGGCATTAGGCTCGCCCCCTGTTATATGGGACTTAAAAATATCTGGCAAAATGTGGGTGTACTATATGCGCACCTCCATTTAACCCTTTTGAAAATACAGGCATGTTATGTTTTTATTTTGCTTCTCTTTTTTGATCTATCATTCATTCATGATACACCAAATCTGAGAAAATGAATGATGAAAGTTTTCGACCTAAGGTTTAATAAAGATACGGTCTCAATTAACCTTGGGAGCCTATCTGTCTTTGACTATGTTTCATTAAGAAATTACACTGATTAATGAGCTTACAAAATTAGGAGCGGTAGATTCTAGACAGGCTGACTTTGTAAAAATGAAAATATTCTGCGCCAAAGATGGAATTGTTTGGGTTGATAGCACAGCCTTTTATGTAAGATGTTTTGCTTAGTAATTCATGACATTTGGATAAGCGGTAGGCCAAAAATATTTAAGTCTGAGTCCCGCAACTTTTAAGGTAGGAAACTTAGCTATGGCATCAAAGTCCAGTACTTTGTAAAGTACCAATCAGTGTTTCTACGTGTTAATCCAGAATTTGAAAATCGTATAAAAAACAAAATAATTGAAACCGAGTGTCGCAGTGAAAAAATAATACAATTTACCCTTCTCATAACGGTAACAAAAAACTGGGGTAAAAGTCCCAATTGTCGTCCAACTAAATACGTCGATTATATTTTCACAAATCCCATTTCCGTCGACGTCCCGCAAATGACCAAGAACGCTAAGGTAAACGGCACAATTGTTGTCCGGTGGGCCCCCAGGTGTTTCACCCGTACACCGCATTTCTCCACGTCATCGTCATACCAATCCAGTTTTTACTATACAACGTACAATTTATGTGTTTATGTTTGTTCGTATGTTCGTGAGCATAAAGTTTTAGTACAACTGCGGTTTAGTGTGATGCAGAAATATGAATTTTAGTTTTTATCACAACGATATGAAATTTTTCGTGGTTTATGCTTTGCGGCGGAATGTAGGTATGCATTTTTTAGTTTCTTTTTTGTTTTATGCAACGCTTTATTGCTTAACGTGGGTACCTAAACTTGTGAAAAAGTATTGTTTATTTATTATTTTATCCTTGTTTAAAGTACGTGTGATAAAACGATTGCTACTGAAAGTAAATTTACTATTTCTTTTTTGCACTTAGTCATTTTTATCCAACTGCTTACTCAAGTTATTGTAAATCCTAGGCTATCGTCAAGGTCGTGCTGTAACCAAACTGTTCTTGTTATTACTACTATATTAGTACTTTTGCTTGAATATTTTACGGCGATGAACTATAAAATATACTAATTCTCATACATTAAGAATGTCCGCATTCTAATCTCGATTTATCTGTCAAAAAAATCTTACAATTACCTTTTTGCTATTATTTTCGCTGAGGTGCGAATTCAGCTTGAGTTCTTAATGTGTTCCTTAGTAAATCTGATCTTCACCGCAAATATTTATACAGCTACACCATTCATCATCCCCAATTTTATTAATTATCTTAAGCCACTGACAGAAGAATTAACACAAAACACAAAGAAAAAGCTAGCCCCTACATCAAAAACAACATTTTCACTACCTATTATGCAAAACAAAAAATTAATCATCAATTGTCATCAACAGAGTCAGGTGTGTTTCATTTTACAATTCACTCGCTCTCATACAGAGGGAGGCCCTATAAATCATGCTTAACCGTGCCTCCGGGGATTGTTCGCGTTTTTGCTCGCCTTCCCATCAAATCCCATTAGTTTACCAGTGGTTAATGAGTCTAGCATTTCTTTTATTTTCCCTTCGTTTGTGGTAATTAATGTTGAATTTGTTAATGTGCGTCAAGTCGGTTTTTGTTACTAAGGTTATTATGGATGGTAATGTTATATGGAAGATGTTTGTATCATGTCAATATATTTCCTCCATACTTTGGGTCCATACATAGAAGCCGATTCCCGAAACTAACAGTATTTATAGTCCTGATCGTAGACGATTCTAAAGTTAATTTAGTCTGTTTGTCGCACCAGATGCAACTGTCTATCATTGCCCATTATAAATTAACCTGCATCTTAAACTTAATTTTTAACGATACAAATAAAACAAGGGTCAAACACAATAAAGATAAGAACTACTTAAAGTCGCTCTAAAATTAGATTGATGAATACACCACCGATAATATTTCAAAGGAGGATATAAATCAAGCATATACATATACTGGCAGCAGTATAAAAATGAGAAAGTATAACATTACATCTAACGTTAATCTCAACTTTAACACATGAGTAAAAGGTTCAGTTTCTAATGACATATGTTGAAAGAAAGATCATAAAACAATTTTGGATGCGTTGAAATCTGAGCTATGTGTAAAAGAATTAAGGGTTGTAATCCTAGAGCAAGATAAATTGAAATTTAAAGTGGCTGACGTATAATGCTTATCGTCCGACTTAACTGTAAACTGAGAACCTTACACTTGGACTGTCATTAATTTACCCGGTCCGATTCATTTCGTTTTAATCTCGATAACGTCTCGGTAAAATTCATTTCTGTGAGAAAACTTAATTTATTGCACCGATTTAATTTGATTTTCGGGTTTAATGGCACTCCTACGAATTATAATATTTTGTTTCATTGGGCTGAATCTTTTTATATGAGAATTATACCAATTGATATTCAGTCACATTTGGTTGGACAAGAAGCTGATCTCGGCAAAAGTTGAAAAAAACTTGATGGTAATGATGAAAAGGAGTCTTACTTTACAGCTCAGCTTCATATGTCCTTAGAGGCCTAAATCCAAATTCGTCTAGACGGAAAAATATATCAAGATACCAAAAATAAACCCCCGAGACTACCATAAGCGAGAACTCCAGAATAAGATTATCTGAGAATTCTCTGAAGGCAGACATATTGTCTATTCATGTAATACCAGAACAACAGGCTAGGATGAATCAACTGGTTCTGTACTTGCTAATGAGACAAGAACCGGATACTACATAAGTCGAATTTTGCAAAGGCAAGAACTAGGAGTATTAGATTGTAGCAGAACTCCTGGGACATCAGACACAGATCGCTTTCATCACAGAACTGTGAATTTATTATCTCTGTAGGTTACATAAATTTAACTGAGAGTATTCTTTGTAAATACGCGAAGCAATATGTAATTCTTTTTCTATTCTCTCCAAGCATTCAACCAACGTTGCATTTTTAAACTTTTTTTATCTATTACAAAATATGTCATGCGAGGGTAGACCTATAACAACATCATCATATTATAATCTTAACAGTTTAAATTTAGACCGGTAACAATCAATAATGTGAAAACTTTACAGACCACTCTACAGCAACTTATGACCTTTCATTTTAAGAGGGATTTGAGGCTAACATGAGGTGGAGTATTTCCTTAACGAGACACCACGCGAATAGGCACTTAGCGTATGAAATTTTCACAGCGCCTTCAATACTTGAACGGCGATTTAGTGGGGGAATGCATTCGCCAAATTGTAGCCGACGCGGAGTTACGATGCCGACAACTGGGGGTCTCACCTTACTGAATAGTTGAATGAAGTTTTATTCACTACGTTTTATTTAGGTCTTGTATTTTTGTGGTTAAAGTTTTGAATCTTACTCTTTAAATTGTAGTGGAAAGCCACTGATTTCTTTTCATTACATTTTGTATAAGCAAACGACATTTATCGCTAATATTAGAGTAATTCCTAAAATCTCGAATACCCAGTGGTGCGATATAATCGAATTAACGTTGTAACGTTTTAATAGTTTATTGTACATTAATAAATCCATAGCCTAAACTTTAGACTGTAAATCATCTAAGATCTAGATTGTAGGTCTCTATCATAAATATCTCCGTAACGAATACCAAACACATTAACACTATTTCATATAGTTGAATATTGTAAGCAAACCACAGAACTCTATTTCCTTCGTAGCTCCTGCTTTAGTCTAGAATGGACGGGAAATAGTCTAGATTCTAGATCCTTATCGCACATAGGGAAATCGGGACTATGCCACAGAACGCTTAATATTGCCGGCTTGAATATGCCAATATTTCCAACGAAATTGTTACATTACCATTCTATTTTGTAGATAGCTTGTTTAATATAAGTATTATGGCTTTGGAATTCAGAAAGTCAAATGTTAGGTTAAGTATTATTCTGATCTGATATTTCTGAATAATCGTGAGAAATGTTAAACTTGTTGTAGATATACATGCATTTGTTAGGATGATTGCTACAGAATGCAAAGATACTATTGAAACTAGAGCTAATAGTGACAGTGTTATCATACAAATCGTTGCAATCACAGAAATAAATAATAAACACAATACTAAACTAGACAATAATAACAAAAAAAGCGACAACCTGCAACAAATCGGTCTGATCATAAAACTAAACACTGATACCCATAAATATTCTCTAAAAGTATTGAACACACATCCAGCGCTGATGCTAAAACGACTTCCTTAGCATGAAGTAGAAAAATTCTTTTAAGTACAGTACTTGGTCCCACTGCCTGAAAACAGGGTGGAACCAGGCCCGACCTGTTTAAGGCCATGAAATTTTAACCCCGCCTGCGACGCAACACTGGTTAGGTGGGGTGTGGTGTAAAGGGTTAGCTGATGCGATCTTGATAATAATAGATTGCAATGATGAATTTGTTTCTTGAAAGGTCAAAGGGTGTTAAGTGAGAATTAATGATTTAAAAGCTATACATGATGGAAATGTTGTCGTTGATGTTGATTTAGAATTTGGTAAAAGTGTTAAAGGTAAAGAATATATGAAGAATCCAAGAGTGATGTATTTAGGCGTGACAAAAACATTTGTAAGAAATCTCTTTCATTACCATCTCGGTATAAAAACACCCACAAAGTTAATATTAAAAGTTTTTACACCAGTCAGCGACTATTCCAACTCCGTTATTAGCTTTAAGTTTCACAACTTCACATTTCACTTCGCTTTATTTCCAAAGCCTTTCAAAACACTAATTATTATTATTTAACTAGCTTCTGCCCGCGACTTCGTCCGCGTCAAATTTTTGCTCCCCTTACCCTTCCCGTCGCATCGATTTGCCTGCTAGTTTTCGTCCATTTTCGCTCCTTGAGTTATAGTGAGTCAACCTTAAAAGATAGACATATGCTCTTGGGACTTTTTTTTTGAACTTTTTAAAAATAACAATCCCGTCATACATGATTTTTGCGTTACTTTAACCGTTTACGCAGCGCACGCAACGGAAACTCTCAGAAGGAATAAATTTTCCCCGTTTTTGCAACATTTTTCATTACTGTTCCGCTCCTCTGAGGTGTAGCGTGATGTTATATAGCCTATAGCCTCCCTCGATAAATAGGCTACCTAACACAAAAAGAATTTTTCAATTCGGACCGGATTCGATTCGGAGATTAGCGCGTTCAATCAAACAAACAAACTCTTCAGCTTTATAATATTAGTATAGATAATTAGTTGACCCAGCGAACTTCGTATCGCCTCAGATTCAATAAATGTTGTTATAAACGTACCAAGTTTGACAACCTGGTACGCGGTGGTGATCTGGTAAGCGTTTTCTAGCTGACACTCATATGTTAGGTTAGCTCCTACCCAGTTATGATGACCTGGTACTTCGAAGGCATAAAGCGTTTTCTAGCTGACACTCCTTTGTTTGGTAAGCTCCTGTCAAGTTATGATAACCTGGTACTTCGAAGGCAACGTTTTTGTCATAGTACCACGTTTTATAGTGACTTGTATTCTCTTTGACGTTTTATGTGACGTCTCACGGGAACGCGGTCGTAAAAAGGGGAAAAAAAAAAAAAAAAAAAAAACGGGATAAAAAGTATCCTATGTCCTTCTCCTGGCTCTAAACTACCTCCCTGCCAATTTTCAGCTAAATCGGTTCAGCCGTTCTTGAGTTATAAGTGAAGTAACTAACACGACTTTCTTTTATATATATAGATTATCCCGCTCTCCTCTACAAACTTTTGCCCATGTCCACTAGAATGCACTGACCATTCCACTCAGGCCATTTCTAAATTTAGATTGGACATAACCAACGTTCCTTTTAAAGAATAACTGACCATCTTGGATGTTATTACGAACGTTTAATTGCGTACGTGAAAAATGAGCGGCCATTTTCTTTTTGTCGTGTTCAATATTCATTTTTATGTGGGTAGCTTTTTCTAATGCTGCCTTTTTAGTTTTGTGTCGTTTGTCCTGTTTTATGTCTTTAGCTGATTTGTTATGCTAATTAGTGTAGAGAGTATCTATTATTTTAGTTGTTGCATTTTTTAAATGATTTGTATCCATCTCGTTAAGTGGTCTGACAGATGTCTAAACATTCTTTTTACTCAAATCCAGTCACTTAGCACCAGTAACGAGCAAAACACCGCCAGAAATGAACACAGTTGTTTGAACCACTACTTAGCAATTTCCACAATCCTTAACAGAGACATCTTAGCAACACTTACACCAAAATTGATGACCCGTTGAGTTTTTAGTCCGACTCTGCTGCAACTGCAAATTCCTTTGCAAAACAAACTGTGAAACCGGGAATGGCAAAACAAACAATCAGTCAAGAGGGGGGAGCGTTCATCCCCCGCAGCCCCGCACCTGAGCTCGACCTCCCTCCAGAGGGCTAAAGAGGAATGGACCTCAGGATTGTTACGATAAATGACTGTTTATATTTCTTCTTAGCGTGTCAGACCTGTCTGAAGCCACTTATTCAAATTTAATTCGATCCGCAACAAGCTCGTTTTACCGGATTTAAAATTTTTGCATTGTGTTTTAATTTAATTAAACTTGAGTATAAAATTGTGATGATTTAAAATTCAAACGAACTAACAAACCCAGATGGAGTATAGAATTATGGAAAAATATTTTTCAGTAGCTTTATTGGATGGAATGAAAAAGTTGAGTCCCATGTTCACGATATGGTTTAATTATAAATTGAGTTTTAGTACGGTTTATTAAACTGCACAATGCGCGCTGATAAATTTGAAACGTAAAATGGCAGTAATTCGAAAGAATATTAAGAACAATTTTGAATAAAAAAAGGCAGGAATTATTTCCTGCCTTTTTTTATTCAAAATTGTACCAACATTTAAAAAAATTTGCAAGTGATACACTTGCTGTAACTCCCTAAGAGCATTGAAGAAAACTCGTACGAAAACCAATAAAATTCTCCTTTCTAATAAAACGTATACGATAACTCATGATAACACCTGTGTAAGATCTCAGGGTGGGTAGTCCACCTGAACTTCAGCGTGTCCCGGGGGGCTAAAACAATTTTCAGTTACGATCTACGGACCCGGGGTGTCGGACAAGTCCGAACGAATTTCCTGACGTCGTTAAGCATAGAAATATCGTCGAAACGTGAGAATTATTCTCATCGCTGGCTCATTGATCCCGTGATCGGCTATTCTCTTTTATTTTTCTGTAATGGTGTGTAATGATGACATTTACCCTGTTAGAATCCTTTTTATGTTTATCTTTTTTAATAAACGTTTTTCTATTGTAAAGCTTGGGCCTTGTTTATATTAAATCCTCACTGAATTTAGTTTAATTTGGTCAGTTCTAAGAAGAACATTTGATTATAGATTAGGATCTACTGTCATTAATATCACGCTTGTTTTATTTACTGAATGAACAGCATTGCCTGCGGCGTTAGGGTTGGCAATATCTTAAATAGCACAACGATAATTTGCTGGGTTTCAATTCTGTAACTTTGAAAGCAATGATAATAACTCCGCTTAGGGGCACTATAGTTTCACTTATCATAACTTATGCAGGATATTAAGAGTCCGATTCTGAATATATGGCCGACAAATCGACTACATGTATTATATCATTTGAATTAGATTCATTTTCTTTATCAAATTTGTTATGAACAGTGGCTTCATATAAATGACTAATATCGATGCTTTTTAACCGACTTTCAAAAAAAGGAGGAGGTTATCAATTCGACTGTATTTTATTTTAATTTTTTTTTATGTTTGTGACCTCTCAACTTTTGACTGGGTGAACCGATTTTGATAATTCTTTTTTTATTTGAAATCTGGTGCTTCCCAAATGGTCCCATTTTAATTTGGTTCCATTCGGACAATGGGGTCCATGTAAAAACCATATAAGTCTTAAATTTGGGTGTAATTTATGTATAATATGTATGTATTTAGAAATATATAAGTATGTTTATCACTTGTCTAGTACCCATAACACAAGCTCTGCTTAGCTTGGGACTAGATGGCGTTGTGTGATAGTTGTGGAATATTATTATTATTATTATATTTGCATTAAGTATTTGCGCGACAAATGAACGAATACCGTATGTTTGTTACCTCATAACTTTTGACTGGGTGAACCGATTTGGATGATTCTTTTTTAATTTGAAAGCTGGTGCTTTTTGAATGGTTTCATTTTAATTTGGTTTCATTCGGACAATGGGGTCCATGTGAAAACCATATAAGTCTTAAATTTGCATTAAGTATTTGCGTGACAAATAAACGAATAACGCGATTAGATTGATCTACCATAGCTAAAAAGTTAAAAATAAAAACTTTTTATAAAAAAAATGACAACCGACTTCCTTAAAAAAACAACGTCAAAAATAATTTTAATTTCGGAAATCGGTGGCAAAAAAACCTTAAATACAGATCCTAAGACACCGACTTTCGAAATTAAAGTTATTTTTGACTTTGTAGTGTTTTTTTAAGGAAGTCGGTTGTCATTTTTTTGTAAAAAGTTTTTTTTAATTTATACAGTTCCAATATTGGGCAAAAGTCTGTCCTATAGAAATTCACATGTCTACCGTCTCTGGCTAATTCGTTATGAATCATCAGAAAAATTTCATCCTCAATGCGAATGATATCATCAAACCCAAAGTTTTTTAATATGCGATGTCTGACAAATCTGCTATATCAACTTCATTTCGATTAGATTCATGTTCTTTACTGAAATCATTACTAACCATTAGAAATAAATTGTCAATACCCTCGTCAACGTTGTTCATCGTCAATTCCGATGATATTATAGGGGTCCACCCTTTATGGCAGAATTTTTTTCGTCATAATATTATTTTGCATAACAGCGGATGGCATAAACTTCATTTCGCAGAAAATCGTTTGGCATACACTCATTTATCATACATTCATAACGCATAATTTTATAAGGCAGAATCATCTTTAGGCATAAATTTTATTCCATAATAATTAAAAAGTAGAACCATCATATCGCAGAAAGTTCGTAGTCAGAATCGTCTCTTGGCATAATTTCATATCGATACTTATTAAAAGGCAGAACTATCATATCTCAGAAACTTTAAACTTAGAATCATCTTTTGGCATACATTTCATATTGAAGAAGCATGCAGCATGCTTGTTTGCATGCTGCATGCTTCTTCAATATGAAATGTAGCAAGCAAGCATACAGCATGCAAGCAACCATGCATGCAAACAAGCATGCAGCATGCAAACAAGCAAGCAGAATGCAAGCAAGCAAGCAGCATGCAAGCAAGCATACCGCATGCAAGCAACCAAGCATGCAGCATGCAAACAAGCATGCAGCAAGCAAGCATGCAGCATGCAAGCAAGCTTACAGCATGCAGGCGAGCATGCAACATGCAGCATGCATGGTTTCTGTCACGGCTCCGGCGCTGCGGGGCTCCGGCGGTCCCACGCGAGCTCATCGTCGCAGATGGTTTTACGCTCTCCGCGCCTACGCGGGTTTAAATTACACTCTAGGGGTAGGGCAGACAAGACTACGTGGAGTCGGTTCTGCAGCGATTCGTTTCTGTCAATAATTTTTGTAGCACAACAGAGTTTTTGAGACACTACTGACTTTTTGAGACACTATTTCATTTTATTTAAGGTAAAAATGCAATTTAATAGAAATGAAAATATGCCTAACAAAATTATTCTAAATGAAATTCTGCCATCTTCATAGTATGCCAAGTGAAATTATGCCAAATAATCATTGCTCTATATAAATGTTATGCTAAACGAAATTATGCAGAGTTTTAAGTCTGCCAAAGGTAATTATGCGAAATAAAATTCTGCCATCTTAAAGTATGCCAGCGTAAAGTCGGACATATAAACATTCGGCCAAACAATGATTATGCTAAAAAAAAATATGCCTTACAAATACTCGTTTAAATAAGATTATGCCAAGTGTGTTATGCCAAATAAAATTCGGAGCATCAAGTTTCTGCCAGATAGAGGGAACCCATATTATAGATTCCAAAATTCACAAATACCGTCGGAACCAAAATATTCCATTATCCGTTACCACACTGGACTAGGAGTTGCTGGGAAGATTAATGAGTTAGCTTTGAGCCCGGATTGGCACACCTGAACCGGCCGGTTGTGCTGTGCATTGTTTTGTGTGTAAACAGTTCGGAATTTCACGTTTTACGGTGCTAAAGATATATGGGGAATAGTTATTAAACTGTTGGTGGGGGAGCTGTTTGTTTTGTTACTAGTTTAGAAATTGCTGTTTTGTGCTGTGAAATGTCTACTATATTCCATATCTTTTTATCAATAGACATGTTATATATGTTTGCTTGTAGGGGGCAATCTCTGGACCTGCCAAAATGATTTGAAAAATCATTTTTGTTTTTGAAAGCATATTTCTTAAGACAGCTTATAGGCTATTATTCATCATCAGTCTAAAATCCTAAGTCAGGAAGAACGCTAAAAGAACGGAGTAATATTGCGAATAAGCGGTGCGATGCTATGAGATATATTTTATTTATCAACAAGAACAAGTGATTTTACGTGGATGAAGTTGCGGGCAGAAAGTAGTTGTAGAATCATTGGAGGCAGGAAGTAGGAACTATTTCCTATTTCTATCCCTAATAAGCATTGTTGGGTTCTGTTTTAATCCTAGTCCTGGTGAAATAACAGTGATATAAAATATTTTACCAAAATAACATTTTTGTCTAATTCCATTTATTTGATTGTGGTTCATCAATTCTTTAAATACCACTAAACATAACGCCTCAGCACTTGCTATAAACTATGTTAATAAATCTAACTTTTAGAAAAACTTGCAAAACTTCTAAAAAAGCAAAAAGTGTAAATTCACTTTCGCGAATATCCCAGACACAAATCTTCAGACTTTAGTAAAGTTAGCACGCCGTAAAAACTAAGCAATAATAAAATCGTATCCAATTTAACACCTCTCCGCTCAAACGTGTTCAAGAGCTCAGCGGAGAATGATATAAAAAAAATAATCCCTTCGTTATCGAAAACTTGACAAAAAATGGACAAAACCGACTCATTAGAAGACTAGACTTGTCCAGTCTTTAATCCGGCTTTAAGAAACATGTTCATCTTACTCAGACAGACTTTATCTTCGTCATTGGGCCGCAGGTGGCTGCAATGCATCCCCCCCCCCCCCCCCCCCCCCTACCACATCAGGGTTTACGTTCCACGATAACACATACTGTCACATCCCTTGATGAATTGCTTATTAGATTGTCGGTGGCATTCCCGTTTTGTGCTTATTTTCGTTCCAATAATCCCGCCTTTTATTTTGTGTAAGAAATTTATTGGCGGCCGATTGTTGGTGCGTTTACCCTATTAAGTTGTTAGTGTTTTTGTTTGGTGTTTGTGAACTCGTGTTTATGTGTAGGTGTGTGGTGTTGGCTTGGCATGAGCAACAAAAAAATAATGGATTGCCAATCATCGCGCCTAAGTCTAATAATTTTACAGGCAATATTTTATGGGTTTCTACCATAATAGTGTTATATTGAGCATGAAATTGTGGTGCATTTTACACAACAATGAATTTATATTATAAGTATCGGCTTGTGCGAGCGTAGATGCACTTATCGTATGCATGTATTGATGGCCGTACATTAAACATCAAATTAACACCTTAATAAAAGTTTCAACACATATTTTTGCAATTCTGCACACCACAACGTGTGGAATGTTCTGCCTAGTATGGTATTTATCGAACATTGTATGTTATTAAGTATCTTTACATAATTTAAAATGTAACGGTCTTAAAATAATAATATGTACATGCATCTTGAAATAATAATATACACAATGAGCATGTATAAATAAGAAAATAATCTTAGGGCATCAAAAAATTCGTCAGCATCGCTGTCAACGGGAAAAGTGCCCAAAAGACTGGTAGCATTGCCACGTTGTATGGCAATGCTGATTTTTTGGCCATAATAGGCTAGCCCTCCGGTTACGTAAAGAGTTGATCAACCGCTTGGTAATGTCTCGAAAAACTAAGTGGGCACTCGGAATTCATGATCCTAAAGTTCAACCTCAAACGGCTCGAACATATAAGTTCCAATAACATTGCAATATTTGCACCGTTTGAGGTTTTCGCATTTGCACCACCACAAATCAAAATTGCAACTATGGGGGGAGGCTTACTCTCAGCATACATACATACAATCACGCCTTTTTCCCATGGGGGTAGGCAGAAACCACGGAACGCCACCTGCTACGATCTCTACACACTCCTTTTGCCTCTTTAAGGTTCATACAATTGGTCATACACACAGCAATGGACATATTTTGACTAAATATAAGATCTAGTTTACCAGCCACTGCAAAATCAATTTTCATTATAATAATTACTAACGATATTTATCTCCTTGTTACAGATGCAAACCCAAGATGAACCCGGAATTTGACCACAATCAACCACAACATCTCTAGCAAAACCCTACCACCAACAACCATGTCTGGCCACCCAAACCTAGACCCGGTTCTAGAACCTTCTGGAAACCCAATAACGACAAAAAAGAAGAGTCTACAAGACCTCAAATATCTTCTAGAAGATAGAGGGTATAAAAGAAGAGGATATAAAGAAACAATTAGCAGTAATAGTTATGACAATAAATGTAAAGAATCTAGTGTAGTGAATGAAAAGTTTAGTAATGGTGGCTGGTGCTTTAGTAGGTTTAAAACTGTCATGTTTTTGTTATTAGTGTTTCAAGTGATTGTTGATAATACGCACGCCAGGAGTTCAGGTGAGTGTCTCAAATATTTATTTAGCTGTGTATACATCAAGATTTGAACAGTTGAAAACTTGTGACCCTTTTTCCCTAAAACTCCATTTGCACGATGCAAATTTCTTGTCTGTCGCATTCAATAAATTTGAAGCTACAAATGACTTAACATAACATAATCAACCTGTAATGTTCCCATTGTTAGGAAATTGGGCACAGAACGGATTAGTAGTTGTCATATGTCTTCGAATTTTTTGGTTCTAAGACATCCCGGTTTCCTCACGATGTTTTCCTTCACCGTTTTGCGAGCAGTGGTGATGACATAAATTACACATACAAAGCGCCCGTCTGGGTTCCAAACTACGACCTATTTAACTCGTAAGTCGCGACCTACCACTGGGCCACCTCCACCGTTCTCATAAATGACTTCCATCGTCTAAACATTGAATCATACTTGCTTCAAAGTATTATATGCCACAAGAAATTGCACCGCGCCGTATATATCAGGATTTAAAGTCTGGTGACGTATTGGCTTTGATAAGAACACTGAGAATAATCATTGAGTGAATAACAATCAAATTAAGGAAAGCGACAACATTTCAGGAGAAGCTTATCTTTTATCTTAAATAAGCTAATAAATACATTTTCTTTGTATTTCTTCATATGCTTTTATGATACTTAAGAATAAGTAGACGTAAAATGAACCGACAGAATACGAAACACCACGTTGCGCTACAAAAGGGGAATCTTAGAGGTAGGCAAAAAGGCTGCCAAGCTAAAATGGGACTGGGTGTGTCACGCCATCTTCATGCATAGTGAGTGATCACTGGGCAATACTCTACACATAGTGGGTGTCTGAGGATGGACGACTCCGGCACCGCCAAGGCCGGTCCAAGTAAAAGGTGACGAGACGACCTAGACGCGTATTGCAAGGGTGGAATTCAGGTGGCCCTGGAAAAGGATCCCCTAGAGGGATTTGAGAGAAGCTTTAGCTCATCAGTGGGACAGCTTTTTTAAAAGACTAAGTAGTGGAACTCGAGGCCAAAACTGCTTTAACTGCTCATTAGAATTCATTGTAATATCTCTAATCTATAAAATTAATAAAAGTATCTTCAAAGTTTTACTATTTTACTTAATTGATCATAATTTAATCTCAACATTTTTCATTATGAATTTTGCAATATAAATTAACGTGAATGTCACATTAAACCTTTGCTAGTCAAGAAATTAGCAACACGATAGAAGCGTGCGCACCTCTTGTTGCGAATAAAATTACTCGAACTAAATCTATCAACTTTTGTGTAAAGAAACCGATTAGTGTAAGTTTTTTGCTTATGGGACAATGTTTTTGCAAGATTCTCTTTGTTGATGATAAAGGGGATAAAAACCGAAAAAATAATGAAGTTTTTTGAAGTCTGACTTTTTTCAACAACATGTTTTGTTATATTTCGCTTTACATTGTACTGTTTATTAAATGTTTAGTCGACTAGGTTTTAATGGGTGGTAAGTTAGTGTTTTTGACTTGCCTGTATATTTTTTGAAGGAGGACTTGTGTTATCCTAGATATCAATTCTTAAAAAACTGTTCAAAATGGACGTGTTTATCTACATGGGACTTACAAATTACTGGCATAAGTTGGGTGTAATATAGTCTATCTCTGCCTAACCCATCTGGGAATATATGTTTAATGTTGTGTTTATGATTTCTAAATTAATGTAATTCATCTTTGCAGCGTTCAATCTATCATTTGTGTTGATATTTATTACTCAATCAGTCAAAAACTGCTGAACGGATTAGCATGTTTGGCACACAGATAGATAGTTTATAACCTGAATTAACACATAGGATACTTTTTATCCTAGAAGTACGGAATTTCCAACCTTCACGTGGGCAAAGCCGCTGGCAAACGCTAGTACACTATATTAGCTTCTAAATGAGTAATACAAAACAACTACGAGAAAGTCCAAATTCGAATGAAGTACCGCAACTTTCAAAATAACCGTATTTACGATTAACAATAACTACAAACATTGATTAAGATCCTAACTCATTCAATGAAATCCAAACTAACAAAGAAAAATGTGAGTAATCGTAAATATTCTGTATTTACGACCACATAGATGTAAAAAACCCAAGTTTTACCTACAAAGGAACAAAAGATTTACCTTGTATGAGTAAGCTTAGTAATTAGCATGTTTTGGTTCAAACTGAATTAACAGATTTCTTGGTATTAACAAGAATTTTTGGTTACGAATGTATTAAGAATAATTAGCAAAATCTTGACGGCTTAGCAATTGTGTTTTGTCTTTGTACGACGAAAAACATAAGTCACCCCACAAAGGTAAAGTCACCCTGAGACCACTTGCCATGATGATCTGCTATTTTCCAATGTTATTTTGGAGTCAGCTTCCAGGCTAACCGAATCCAGCTGAATAACACTATACCCTTATTTTTTGGATGGGAATCATCAAATGACTTCTCCCGCTCTGGGCGGAGCGGGAGGGCGTGTCAGACTTTTAATGACTAAAACCCACCCGTGTTCCTTCAGTTACCCATATGCCAGGGCCATGGTATCTCGTTTGAACAATCTCGCGATCTGGCAGAAACACTATACCCTTTGGTCTGACTAGTTGTCAGACTTTTGGACTTCTGAATACCCGTGACGATTTCATCATCATCATCATCAGCTTATAATGTTCCCACTGCTGGGACACAGGCCTCTTCTCGGTGAGAGGGCGTGGCGTGGGCCATAATCCACCACCCGGGCCCAGTGCGGGTTAGTAGATGGCACAAGTCTTCGAATTTTGGTTCTAAGACATGCCGGTTTCCTCACGATGTTTTCCTTCACCGTTTTGAGAGCAATGGCGAAGAAATAATTTATACAAAGTAATGCGCCTGCTTGGGTTTGAACTTACGACCTACTACTCGTAAGTCACGGCCGTTACCACTGGGCCACCACTGGTCTTCGTGACGATTTACACGTCATAAAAACACAAGGTCTACTTATTGGTCTAGACTTTCAACCTCAGTTAAGTTTCCATTTACTGGGAATTACTGTCAAAAGTGTTAGTACAACTACAAGGTCATATACATAATATCACCAGCCTATAATGTTCCCACAGGCCTCCTCTCTGTGAAAGGGAATGGGTCATAATCCACCACTCGGGCCCAGAGCAGGTTGGTGGATGTCACATGTCTTCGAATTAGTCCTGGGATATGCCGGTTTCCTCACGATGTTTTCCATCACCGTTTTGAGAGCAGTGTCGATGAAATACTTTACACAAAGTAACTGACTCGTAATCTGACTAAACGAAATTCTTTGTTTCTAAGAGTAAACACAAGCATTTTCTAGTAATTTGTAAACACAAAATGAATGGCAACATTTCCACCCAAGATTCAGAATGAATAGCAAACCGTACAATAAATTACCTCTTAGAAATAAAATACATCGTGCAAAACGATGGTAATTAATTCTACCAAGCTCTTTATACGCGCGTCGTGAATGTATAAGGTATACATATAGACACAGTACAAGGAATGACTTTAAATCTTGAGACTGCGAATTTCAAGGACCACTTGCAGCGACTTCTGAAGTTGCAAACAGTTTAAATAAAAGGGGAATTTACGAGAAGTTGTTGTAGAATATTTGTATTAGAAATTAATGAGTAGTAGTGATTCGCGGATTCTGGCGCAAGCGCCAGAGCCCGCGAATCTGTAGCACCCATCGTAAAAAAAAAAAAAAAAAAAAAAAAAAAAAAAAAAAAAAGGTTTTGGTGTGCTCTGATCTCAAATCTGCGGTCCATTTTAGCGTAGGATGCGTGGTTCTGGAGTTATGCAAATCAATTAACTGTTATCTCATTGATTTCCGGTGGTCCTGCACCCTCATTAGCATTCCATTGTTCGCCTAATCCTTTTATCTATTATACTTCGAACACCTCATTACGTTGCGCCAGAACCCACGAATCTGTTGCCCTACGGTTGATTTGGCGTTCTTATCTATTACTCATTGTATGTCTGCTTTTCTATGTCATCAATAAAACACATTCATTTTTATTTCAATATTTTATTACTTTTTTCTACAAAATATGAGCGGAAGATCTCATCCACAAAAATATCATTGTGCAGTGTGTTCCCTGTAAATATGTTCGTAAAACTATGCATTGAACATCCCTGAAACTTAAATAGCAAATACATTAAGCAATATTCACCACAAACTGAAGTCCAATCATTCTGAATCCTATCAACATTCCAGTGCCATCTCTTACAATTCCTTTTCAAAAACTGGAGATGATATCGCTCAGGTGTTCGTCCATATGAATCAAAATATTGACCGATACCATTCGTATCGATATGTACAGCTACCCAGTGTGAACCTGGTTTATCATCCGCATCCAAATTGCATATTATATACGTTGGTACATGTGTATACATAGGTAGTCTATTAGCAGCATAAACATTATTTTCTAGACTGGGATGAATCTTTTTCATATGTTTTTGTAATTCTAGTGTATCCATGATATTACTGTTATTAGCAGATTATTACAGTACCAATCTATTCAATGGTTGTCATAGGAATGTTCAATTATAGTGATTTGTAAATATTAAATCGCATTCTTTGTGGGAGTCACAAAGCTTAGGATTATCATTTTGCTGCAGCTAATTTAAAGTTTGTTATATGGGTCTGATTATATTAAATAAAACACTTTGAGTACATAGACATTTTTAATTAACTGATCAACACAATAATTATTAAATAAATAAATTAAATACAGACATATTATTATCAAAATACCATTTTCTAATACACACAGCATTATTCAATGCACAATTCAATTTATGGTTCACACAATTAAAATCAGTTTTATTTTTACAGAACTTTTTTTTTAATGTCGCAAAATTAGGACATCCCTTCTCACCTATGTCAATCACTTCACAGTTTGCACATAACTCTTTAATCCACGTAATCTTTTCCAAACCCTTTGTCATAATTTTTTTATTTTCTAAATATGGTAAAATAACACGTTTAAACTCTTTGTAGTCTATGTAGCCTTCACTCCAGTAAATTCCTCGATTTCTTTCTAACCATCTCACCTGCTTTTTTTCTTCTAGTGTTAGGTAATGGAATGAATATGGTGGTTTCACCAAGAACGTCTGTGTATGATCATGACTCGCAATGGCCAATTCTTTGATAATAAAATGATTTAAAGAATCTTTAAATCCTTGATAGTATATTGCATACAATTTGTTTTATTTAATTTTATAATGTTATCTTTAGTTACACACACACAAAATGCATTAAACATAACACATATATCTAAAACACAACACACATTATAATCCTAACTACTATAGTCTACAGCAACATTTCTATTTTTATCTATTTCAATAATATTATCAAACTCAGCATAAACAATACAGTTAATTGTTTGTATTAGTGAGGATTCAAATCGTACTTCTAATCTTACACTACCATGCTTTATGAGATTCCAATGGGCTGATGAGTTAGCTGATAAATCAGGAGTTAAATCAAATGCTAAAAGACAGTAACCTTTGGCATACTGTTCACGAGAGATTGCATTTCCTTCATTAAGAAAGTGAATACCAGTCCCCGAGAATAGAGTATGATATGCTGATGTAAATATATTATTATTAAAAGATGGTTGCAAAGCTTTGGAAGGTATTTGTTGACCATCAATATATAAGCTGAAAGAGTTAATACCATAGTTTTCAAAGTTAAATGGATTTTTAGTAAGTGAACCATTAAATGCAGAATTATTCACAAAACCAATAATACATCTTTTGGGTACCTGTCCTAAGAATATATTATCAAGAGTTTTTCCTTGAACACCCGATGCAATTGTTAAAACTTTAACTTCAGCACGAGTAATAGGATATTTAGCAGTGGTAGAAGCTAAAACTTTCTGATGTGCGAGTAATACACTTGGATTAATTCGTGCTCTTCGAACAATAAGAGTTGCGTCCGTAATGCAAACTTTAAACTTTACATCATTTGACCCAGCAATTAAATTAAAACTCTCTCTTGACCGAACTAATTTTACACTCATTTCAACGCCATTAATTAAAAATTTATCTTGATTGAAAATGTCACCATGAAGATGACCAATAATTTCTATTTCCCTGCTTTCATTAACTAATTCCTGTCTTTTAACAAATCCTATGTTTTTACCATCTGTGGAATCCATTTTTCCTGCTGTATCATCATACCAAAGACTACAAGTAAGATGAGATTGTTTAGCAGCAGGAGCATAGTTTAAAAGGGTTTCCATGTATGCTCGGTAGGCATAGGTATTATTAGGTGGTGATACAAGTTTTTGGTTTAAATAAACATCGAGTTGACTAAAAAGTGAATGCAACCAATTATTTACAGGTGCTACTGCTGTAGCTGATATCAAGTTTGTTGAATCTTGATTTAATACTTTTGCCTTTATGTGGAGTAATGTATGAGACAAATCTATGTAGTCATCGCCTGTTCCAGGAACTTGAAACTCGATAGGTCCATCATCAGCAAGAGATGAAATTGGTTTATAGTGAATCCACAATCCATTTTCAATGCTTGTTTGTGTAGACGGTAATGCAAACAAATCTAATTCTGACTTAACGCACTCACAAGAATGATTATGAAGGAAAGACATACTTAATTTGAAAATATATCTTTGATGTTTTTTGGTTTTAGACCAAGTTTTTTCGTAGCTTTCACTTTAGCTGTTAGTGGTGGAATGAACGAGGCCAATCGTTTTCTTTTACTTATATACCCAGATCCTGTCATGTTAAATCGATCAATTTTGTCATCAGCCTTTCGTTTTAAGTTTGTACTAACTTGCTTTAGACGATCTTTTATTGAGGCTTCCATAGGACGGGCTTGAACCATATCCGATAAAAGTCCTACTCCAGCGTTTAATGCCTCCTTACCAACCACTCGAGCACCACTTGAAAGTAAAGGTAAAACTGATCTAAATAACCCTCCTAAGAAGCTCCCAATACCATGACCGCGTTGGTATGGTGAACCCTTATAAATTACTCCAACTCCTGATCCAGCTTGATGTGAATAATAATTTTCATATGGACATTTATGATGATCATGAGGAGAATACATTATTATAATTTGCGGAAATGTAGTTTAACACACACGGTTCCAAACTGGAATGGTATTTTTTGTCCTGTGCTCGATCTTATATCTATTTCCAGTGTATCGAACTCTCTTCGCATAACAGGTAAGTAGTGAGGTGGAGAGAAAATGTACATTTTATTCGCACCATAAATGTATATTGAAGGATCTAATGAAATGACTCTTAATAGTGGAGTCATAACATCACCCACAATCTGAGGATCGATAATGTCGCAATATAGAAATAGTTGAGATGGTAACCCTAAGTGTAAATTAGCAGGACACTTCCCAAAATTTCTGTCTAGGAGATTTGTATTTGGTTCATAACCTAGTTGTAAACTTAATTTGGGTGATAATGTTACGGATGTTATATTTTTATCCAAAACAGAAACAGACACAAATTTTGTTATTTCATCATAACGAAATTTCAAGCTCTCTCTGATACCATTTAACGCTCTTAAAATATGTTCAACGTTATCGTAGTTGGTAGCGGGAATATGTTTTTTGTAGTACACTGTTGATGGTTTATCTTCATTAGGCATTAACATGGTTTTTGTGATGTATACAACATTTTCATGATCTTGAACAGTAAACATGGTGCATGGATATTGAAACTCGACAACTCCAACCGCCCATTCACCTTCTAATTTCATAGCTTTTGGTAATTTTGTTGAAAAATTTGTGGTCTTGTTATCAGGAAAGTATTCCATTGAACTATTGCTGAGCAAAGTTAAATAAAAACTTTCTTTATTCATATTTCTTTTAAACTAGAAGCTAAAATCCAACTGTTAAATTTATCTGGATAACCTTTCCACTTCACTAATACTTCTTTTCTGTTACCCGAATAACGAGTGCCAATTATTTTATCTATTTTATATTGTGAGGTGGGGTTGTAAGTGACCTTCTGTAATTCTCTTTCATAAAAAGTACCAACTATTGGTTCATTTTGTAAATCTGTTATTGTATAAACAACCCATGGAGATCTATCAATTATTGAAGATATAATAAATATTTCATCACTCCAATTTGATTCATATCCTTTTTGGAAAACATGTTTATATTTAGTTATTCGAACATAATCACCCACGTTGAAATTTGGTTTTGGATTTTCTAGAGAAAGTTTGTTTGACCCTCTATCATAAAGATTAGTCCAAACTGTCATAATATTGTTGGAACTTACATCACATGGGCACATCTTAATACTCGAGTGAATGCTGTGATTATAAGAGTATATTAAATCTTGTAAAACATCTATATATCTATAAGTATTATTATGAGTGAAATAACGCCACATTTTCATTTTTAGAGTTCTTTGAAATCGTTCAACAATACTAGCCTTAATATCAGGATTGTTAGTGGTATAGTAATTTATCTTTTTGGATTTAAAGTATTTTTGTACATCTTTTGAAACAAATTCTGTACCTTTATCAGATTGTATGTGAGTAGGTGTTGTATTACTTTCAGTAAATATACTTTCAAAACATTCTTTAGTTGTTTCTGAGTTTTTCTTTTTCATTGGTCTTGCAAAAGCATATTTACTAAATACATCAATAACACAAAGTATGTAGTTGAAACCATCATTATATTGAGAATAAGTTCGCATATCACTTAAATCAGCTTGCCACAGCTCATTAATATTTGATAGAATGTACTTATTACGCGGGAATTTTTTCCGAATGGGTTTATGTAATGTATATGTTTCTTGTGATTGTAACCATTCCTTTGCTTGCTTTTTATCCATTTTACCCTTCATAGCTTTTGATAATTTATCAATACTACCAAAACCAGCGGGGTTAGATGGATCATAATAAATCCTGTTAATTTCTTCTAGTACGGGGTCCATTTTTCCCAATCGATCTTTTTATGTATTTTAGTTGTAGATCTTTTATCTCCACTGCTCGGTGTAGAAAACTCTTGAACTTCAATCTCAGAGGTTTTGTTCAGATCTTTTACTTGAAGTTGGTTAATAAACTCACATCTCTTTGGATTTCCAATATAAGTAAGTGGTACTTTAATATCTTTTAATGCTTTAGCAAATCTATCCCACCCTATCGGATCACTTTTTTTTAAGGGTCTAAGTGAATCATTTATTAAATCAACAATATTACTTCCTGGAATTTTTTCATTATCAATTATGACTGTGCCTTCATTATCCCAACGTATTTTACTTTTACTTGTTCCAATTAAGTTTAATAATGACTCACCTTTTTTATTATAAGTTTTTGGTATTAAACTGAGTATTTGTGTTGATGAATACAGTGGATTTGCCTCACTTTCTATACTTTTAATAGATCCTTTCTCCTCCAACAAAGATTCAGCATCAACTGAACTTTTTAGATCTCTATCTTTATTTTTAAAACCAATTTTAGACCCATTTGAATCTTCATTAGATGTATCAGAATAAATTGGTAATCTGAGTGGTTGACGATCCTCTTCGGTAAAGTGAAGGTATCTTTGTAGTGTTTGTAAATATAACATCCACTTCTTTCGGTCTTCCGTCTTACTATTCATAATATTTTGCATTTCAATATCTAATCGAGACAAATTACTAGTAACCTTATTTTCTTGTTTTAATTTTTCAATCAATCCCGGTTCAATAAGTATCATTTTCTTAGCATTTTCCATGTTAACTGGCTAGTCCACTTACTAATCCACTCAATATTGCACCTAATATTATTGGTAAGAAAGCCCCTCCTTTTTGTATAATAATATTTTTTCTTAGTTTATGTTTACACTTATGCACCAGTTTACGGAGTATATTTTTGTGTTTATTCAATTTTTGTTTATCTTGATCTTTAAGAGGTATCTTTCCTTGTAAAACGTTATGAATACATTCACAAATACAATTTATTTCTTCTTCATCACACGTTTTAAGTAACGCTCTTTGATATTTTGGTTTAAGCGTATGCAAAGCGTTTAGCAAATGTTTATGCGTTGTGAGTCGACGATGCATCATTTAGAAATGATTTGAATTGTTTGATTCTTGGTGTATTTAAACTGCAAAGCGTTTAGCAAATGTTTATGCGTTGTGAGTCGACGATGTATCATTTAGAAATGATTTGAATTGTTTGATTCTTGGTGTATTTAAACTCTTTCGTGGGGACGTAGACTGTGCAGTAACCATTAAATGGGAATACATTTGTCTTGATACGACAAAAATCATTTGTATTCTGTTTTAAATCTACCATTAAATATCCATGCGCTTCTAAAGTTGCATCCCTGTAGGCGTCTTCAATGAATTTTGGGTTATCTGGTGACACTTGTCGTGCTAAATATCTTATTTGAGTTTTATCTCGAGGGTTTTTAAAATAAATTATATAACTTGAGTTTAAAGAAATGTCTCTTTGACCTTTACCTTGATGAAATAAATTTTGTGTTAAATAAAATACACTAAGATTCCTGTGATGACTACCTTTTGTAAATATATCCACAATTCTTCCATCAGACTCTCTCATTAGATCATCAATAATAATAAGGTGTGGGTTTTCACCATCAAACATATTAAGATTTGGAATTCCTTGATGATAGTTAACATTTGGTAAATTATTTAAAGCCTGCATTTCATCAAAGCACCATGTGATCTGATTAAAATCACAATTACATATTTCTTTAACTGATTTTATGAAATTTGTTACAAAATTTGACTTCCCACATCCACTTGGTCCTGCCACAATAGCAGTAAACGGATGGATAAAGTGAAACATTTCACACGTCTAGAGTTTTAAAGGGATGAAATAAAAATGAAAATTTTGGTGTAAAAATTAAATATATATATATATTGCTAAAATTATATAAAACATGTAATTTGTGAAAAACAGAATGATCTGTATACTATTTCTAACACAATTAGTACTTATCAGAATTTCACAATCACCTCAACGTCAAATTTAAGCACACAAATAAAAACTACAATTATTTTACATTATTTACAATCAAACAATAAATTTTAAATATGTAATAAACTATTATATAACATTACAGTAATATCATAATTTTACAATCAGTACAAAATTTGTATATACACACAGAAATAAAAGTAAAATGTATTACACTTAGCGTAATTTATAATGTCCCCAAGCCAATGTATCAATGTTGTTGTTCATAATACATCGTTTGGTATCATTATATGATAAAGATGTTTTATTTATTTTTTGTGTAAAAATAGTGTGTTTGATTGACTTAAATCGAAGCATACTACAATATAATACATTTTTATTAAACAAACACGATTTGTAATTTTCCATATTCATTTTTTTGGTAACACTTTTGTTAACCCCTTTTGCCTTTGCTATAAATTTATCTTCTATTTCTAAGGCATACATTTTTGATCGCAACCCTACAAATTCCTTCAATACTTTACCATTATTCTCATCTTTAAAAAAACCTAACTTTTTTTTATTTATTTTTGGATATCCGTAAATATTATTTTCCGGGTAATCTGATGTATCGAAATAGTGAAGTAGATCTGGTTTTATATCCTCATAAAAATTGTCTGTAAAAATTTGATATATCAAACTATCGGTATCGGTGTACAATAACTTAATTTTATTATGAAACTTTTTAATCATGTAGTTATAATGAAATTCATACATAAGGGTCTTAGATATATCTAAAATACAAAATCCTAAATAAATCGGCTTATCATAAATTAATTTTGTTTTGTGTAATTGTATTGCAACTAAATGTTCTGAAAATATTGATAAACTATGGAATTCTGGTTTTGCAATCCAATCCTGAGCACCTAAAACTTTACCACGATTATCCCAGTGAGTTAGTAGTTTAACGTTTACTCTTTTTTCAATATTTTCCATAGTCTTACCGAAGACAGAATTGTTCATTAATTTAAAAAAGTCTTTTTCAAAGTTTGATGTAGCTAACGTTCTCAAACTAGTATTTAAGTCTATGTATTTCTTTAACCAAGAACTCTGTTTAAATTTTAAAATTCTATGTACTTTAATTAATTTAATCCCCATTTCAATGCATTGTTTTAAATTCCTGTAGTGAATGATGTATTTATTTTTATTATTTAAATTAGGAACTAATTTAGTTTCTTTAGTATTACCCACACATATGTTTTCAGGACATAACGGAAAGTCAGAATGCAAATTATGAAGTTCATCAGGATATTCCAAATCAACTTCTAAAACATAACCGAAATCAGAGTTATCCGACACATTATAATCTGTATTAGAATCTATCCATTCGAAACCACCAACAGGAAGAGATTGAGACATTGCCCAACCATATAAATTATTCGCATCAAAATATGTTAGATATGAATTAGGTTTTTCACTATCATAATCTTCCATGAATTTATTATTTGCTCTAGCAAAACGATTGCTACACTGAGATACACCCCCTCTAATACCAGCTTTAAAAAAAGCAATTTTGTCATAGTCCGTTAACAATTCTAATTCTATTTTGGTAAATTTTAACATTGCATCCCAACTTAAACCTGGGGCAGTATAGTAATGAGCAGGATCTAATCCATAAGTTTTAATACAAAGCTTTCTAAAGTTTTCGAATACATCAGTCAAAAGTAAAACATCAGTTTTTAAATATAAATTGGAATAATCAGACATACTACTACACTTAAAATGTTGCCAAATATCTTTTGCGTGATTATAATCATCATTTGAAATATTTGAATCTGTGAGTGAACTATAAAATTGGTGTTGATCAGGAAGTGATGGATGTTTCAAGCAATCACTATTACACATAAATTCATAAGGATAAATACCTTTCCGTCTTAAACGTGAAAAATCTTCATTATTAGGATAGTTCCTTTTTAGTTCTGTAAACTGATCATCATTAAGATTTTTAGCTAGTTGATCTAAACTACACGATAAAAATTTCAATGAATCTATGAATCTTAAACTTACTGGTTGATTATTTATTGTTAACTGTTTTGAAAATGATATGTATCGTTCTTTATTTTGTGGAATAACTTCAACTTTGTCATCATCGAGGTTTAATGCATGGATAATGAAATGAGCATCGTAATGACTGAGGTTATGTAAAAATATTGGAATATGACGAGGGGTTCTGTACTTAGAACTACACACTTGATGTGCAACACCCCTAAAACTGCCAGTGTGCCAATCAAAATCGTAAAAAAGATCTTCATTTAACTCAGTTTCACAAATATGACATATGTTTGAATTTGAAATTTTAATTTTATCTTCATCTGATAATGGAACGAGACATTTTTGGAAACTATTTTTTTAAATATTGTTTTCACATCTTCACAAAGGCGATTCATAAACACTTGTGCACAGTTTGACCCACTATACGTCTCATATTTTGATAATCTGTTATCATATGAACATTTAATGTAATATCCAAAACTATACACTTCATGTTTTTGAATATTAATTGTACTAGGCTTGGATGGATCGTTACTACATGATTCTATTGGGTTCAAAAATGCCTCAAAGTCTGCATAAACCACAAAGGGCATTTTCAACTTTTTCACGAATTTATCAAATTTTAATTTATTATTTGAGGTTGCTTTACCAAACCAATCCTTTTTGGAATCCTCACCGTTTGGTAATTCCGTACAAATGTGAGCGCAATCATATTGTTGATGGTTATTAAGTCTTTCCTCCGATGGGAAATGAAGTAAACATGAATCACATATATAAACTGCACAATGATGTCTTGATATTTGTGAACTAACTAATCGCGATAAGTTTTTAATATAACAGTAATGATTGTTAGTACCATTCGATATATATAGTAGGTTAATATGATTAGGTGTACGACATTTTGTTAAATATAAAGGACCTACAACAGAATTACACTTTTTTTCTTTATTATACTCTAAGCCAAAAACATTAATACTAATATTGTTTAATTTCTCTACTTTTGATATATCTGCAATTATAACCGGAAAAGAAATACCAGTAAATTTTAGTTTATTTCCATGAATTGTGTAAGATGCTACCCGATCTACACTTTTACATACAGGATATAAACCAGAGAGTAATGCCCATTTGAAACACATATTATCATTATTTTTAACATTGATTACAGCTTTTTTTGATTTAATATCTTGAGGAAGGTCCATATATGAACTACCACGTAGGGGGTTGAATTTGTTAACATTCATATCTATGTATTTAATTTGATTAAGACTCCAACCACTATCTTTTTTTTCAAATTGACAAATTTTACCGACTACAGTGTCTATTAATGATGAATAAAAAATATTTAAGTCATCTCCCTGACAAATTATGTAATTAAACGTTTGAAAATCAAACGTATTTTTAATATCTTTAGTTTGTTGTATGAAATCAGCATGCAATATGAAGTTTATTTTAAAAATTGTATGTTGTTGAATACATTCATTTATCAAAAATAAGATATCAATTTTTAGCGAATTTAAAAACGATTCCGGTGTTTCAAAATATTGTCCCGATTGAAGTGTTTTACTATTAATTCTATATGTTAAAATTCGATTGCCAAAAGCGGTTTCAACAACTGTAACATTTGTTAATGAATTATGTGATTTTAAAAGATTATTTTTATGTGAATTGCTTTTTAAATGGTTGTTTAGATACCTTTTATTAATATAAACATGACATGTATCACATTCCACCTTATTGTTGTCCACATCATTGGTTTCAATTGATGATGTAGAAGCTCCTTCATCAAATTTTGCTTTCTTGGTAACCTTATTTTCATCAGTAGTGATACCTCGTTTGATACCTCTTCCAACTTGTTGTTGACTGTAACAAAAAGAAAATTATTAGACAAATCTTAAAATAAAACATTACTACAATAATATTTCTTATTGAGTTTGTACTTCTAATACTTACATCAACTTTGTTTCAACCATCAAACATTGATTATACAACTCATCATCATACGATGAATCGAACAGTTCATGCTTCTCTATTTCATCACAAACTTTAGACAGCTCCTGATTGAATTCGCTGTTGGATTGTTCTATATTCTCTTCAATGGGCGCGGAAAAGAAAGCACTGGTGCACATTTCACTGAAGTTTTCCATCTTTATAATAAAGAAGAAAGTATGTAGCACAGTAAGTAACAGTTAAGTGTTGGTAGAGCAACTGATACCCAATTTCAAATAATGTCCAATATTCATAGTCTAACAAAGGATTAGGAAAGTCATGTAAAATCTAATGAGTACACAGAAGTACTTTAAGTAAACAGAATCACATTCACTAATCCACTAATGAGTGTCATTGTTAAAAAAGTATTTTTTAACTTTTTCACTTTCTGCTATTGTCTTTGTAATATTGTATACGAGGCCGTTTGTGTTGTCGTAGATGCTATCCTTATTATTCTTTATGTAATATTTAATCCTCGTGGTAGCGTGCTTCCAGTGATCACTAGTTGGAATCTTGGATAGTTTCTTCATATCATACATTTCAATTTTTATGAGATGCGTCGCTTGGTCTCCGTCGTCAGAATTTGTAGAGATGTATGATACGCCATCTCTAGCAGCTCGTGTCACAGTCGAGGATAGCAGCTTCTTCCTTTTTATTTTTGGTACCACTTCAAAAAATTGATCAATCGGTTGCGATTTCCTTTTTCCACCATCGTCTGTGTTATTAACGACGATGTCATCACTCTCTTCTTCGTGTTGAGGAGAGAGTGGCGAGTAGTAATACTGTTTATAGGTATTTTCATTATCGTCTGCGAAGCTGAATGATCTCTGCAACAACAGAGTTATCACGTTAATATCAATTTGTTTACACTTAATCACACACGTTAGGAAACAACAACAGAAATACAAGTAAGTTTGTCAATAGAATAAACACTTACCTCCATGGCCATTGATGCGTTGAAGTAACACAAACGTAGTATTGGTAGACGTATACAATCCACTGTGGTCAAACGACCATAGACTGACTGCATGACTGCAACTGTTCGATCTTATATAGCACCATTCTTATCTAAAGCAAATTACTAAGTACAACGAAACTGATTGTAACTCTATGAGTCAACAAACTTATCTCACGTTCCTTATTCTTATCTAAAGCAAATTACTAAGTACAACGAAACTGATTGTAACTCTATGAGTCAACAAACTTATCTCACGTTCCTTCGCAACAGGCATCAACCTGCTTTGTGACTCCCACAAAGAATGCGATTTAATATTTACAACGAGCAATACACCAGATTTCAACAGTCGTATTACGGACGTCGACCGGAACCCATATTAAGCGAAAAACAGTTTAGAGATTTAGCACCGCTGTTTGTCATTGATTGCTCTAGACAAGTGGATAATCTAAAGACAGGGCCAGTTGTGGACGTGAGAGTAGAAATTGAAAGTGATTCGGAGATACCAGATCAAACTTCAGCATATTGTCTCATTCTGAACGATTGCATTGTTGAATACAAACCATTAAGTAACATTGTTAAGAAGATATCATGAAGACGGACACCCTTATAGTGGAACTCCAAGGATTTAAAGATTCTTTAAATGATTTTATTATCAAAGAATTGGCCATTGCGAGTCATGATCATACACAGACGTTCTTGTTGAAACCACCATATTCATTCCATTACCTAACACTAGAAGAAAAAAAGCAGGTGAGATGGTTAGAAAGAAATCGAGGAATTTACTGGAGTGAAGGCTACATAGACTACAAAGAGTTTAAACGTGTTATTTTACCATATTTAGAAAATAAAAAAATTATGACAAAGGGTTTGGAAAAGATTACGTGGATTAAAGAGTTATGTGCAAACTGTGAAGTGATTGACATAGGTGAGAAGGGATGTCCTAATTTTGCGACATTAAAAAAAAAGTTCTGTAAAAATAAAACTGATTTTAATTGTGTGAACCATAAATTGAATTGTGCATTGAATAATGCTGTGTGTATTAGAAAATGGTATTTTGATAATAATATGTCTGTATTTAATTTATTTATTTAATAATTATTGTGTTGATCAGTTAATTAAAAATGTCTATGTACTCAAAGTGTTTTATTTAATATAATCAGACCCATATAACAAACTTTAAATTAGCTGCAGCAAAATGATAATCCTAAGCTTTGTGACTCCCACAAAGAATGCGATTTAATATTTACAAATCACTATAATTGAACATTCCTATGACAACCATTGAATAGATTGGTACTGTAATAATCTGCTAATAACAGTAATATCATGGATACACTAGAATTACAAAAACATATGAAAAAGATTCATCCCAGTCTAGAAAATAATGTTTATGCTGCTAATAGACTACCTATGTATACACATGTACCAACGTATATAATATGCAATTTGGATGCGGATGATAAACCAGGTTCACACTGGGTAGCTGTACATATCGATACGAATGGTATCGGTCAATATTTTGATTCATATGGACGAACACCTGAGCGATATCATCTCCAGTTTTTGAAAAGGAATTGTAAGAGATGGCACTGGAATGTTGATAGGATTCAGAATGATTGGACTTCAGTTTGTGGTGAATATTGCTTAATGTATTTGCTATTTAAGTTTCAGGGATGTTCAATGCATAGTTTTACGAACATATTTACAGGGAACACACTGCACAATGATATTTTTGTGGATGAGATCTTCCGCTCATATTTTGTAGAAAAAAGTAATAAAATATTGAAATAAAAATGAATGTGTTTTATTGATGACATAGAAAAGCAGACATACAATGAGTAATAGATAAGAACGCCAAATCAACCGTAGGGCAACAGATTCGTGGGTTCTGGCGCAACGTAATGAGGTGTTCGAAGTATAATAGATAAAAGGATTAGGCGAACAATGGAATGCTAATGAGGGTGCAGGACCACCGGAAATCAATGAGATAACAGTTAATTGATTTGCATAACTCCAGAACCACGCATCCTACGCTAAAATGGACCGCAGATTTGAGATCAGAGCACACCAAAACCTTTTTTTTTTTTTTTTTTTTTTTTTTTTTTTTTTTTTTTTTTTTTTAACATGGGTGCTACAGATTCGCGGGCTCTGGTGCAAGCGCGGGCTCTGGCGCTTGCGCCAGAATCCGCGAATCACTACTACTTTAATGGATTAAACATTAAGGCTTGTCTTTGGTCTAGTAGTTGCAAGCACTACTGCTGAGCATGAGGTTCTGGGTTTGATTCCCGGGTCGAGACAAAGTGTTACCGGGTTTTCCGTCTGGGATTTTTCAGTACCAACCCGGAATTTGGATTCGTGCCCGGTTGATGGCAATAGGCTCGCCCCCTATTACATGGTACTTAAACATAACAGTTGAAATGTGGGTGTACCTTTGCCTCACCCTTCAGGGCTATACGCGTAATATTATGAAACTAAAATAACGGGTTGATAATAAGCCAAAACGAGTTTTAGAAAAAAAAAAATTGTACAGCTTCATCTCTTTTACAAACACCTGTGTGACAGTGTGTGTCAAACACACGGAAAAACAACATCAAAATAAGGAAAAAATGCAAGTGTTTTGGTACAGCTCCTCATTTTTTTCCGTGGGTGTCGTAAAAGGGACTTACTAGAGAATGGACAGCAGCGTTCTCTATGGATTTTACCACCATACTGCGATCGCCAACCCGCCTGCCAAGCGTGGTGATTGTGGCAAAGCCGCCCATATTGGGGGACGCCTATGTCGTCTTACGATTGAAGTGATGATGAGGTACCCTCTGCCTGAGCTTTTAGAGAAAATAAGCTCATATGTAAAATTTTAAAGAACTTGTTATGCAGATCAATATTGAAATCGAACTCATTCTACACTTGATGCTTAGCTAAACAATAACACGACCGAGGATACCAAGAAAATCCGCAAACCGCTTTACCCGTTGACCTACCTGGAGTTACCTCTCAGCTTACCCTGGAAACAATAACAGGGAGCTGGAACTATCTGATATTAAAACAACATGCCAATAGTTCTGAACAACATTCCGCGAAGTATATAGAGAACAATTGTTAACTCTGTTTAGTTCTGTAGTTATAAGTATCTATGTATTGGACTATCAGTCACAATAGTTATAGATGTTAGGTACTTATTGTATTAGGACTAAACAGTCACTGCCAGGGTCGCGAGATTTGTTCGAACCGTGGCCCTGGCATATAGGCAACTGAAGGAACACGGGTGGATTTTAGTCAGTAAAAGTCTGTCTTACATTTTAGGCCTACCAGTTTTACCAGCATTATGCAATGTGAGAAATCAGAATTGAAAATCAAAAGTTATTTCTTCATAATTAGACTGAGAATCAGCACTTTTTAAACATCAAAATAACATTTCAACAACGAAAGAATCGGAATATAATATATAGCAAAAGCCGAAGCGGGCAGAACTCGCTGCCAGGGTTTGTATTCTCTTCCAAATTTAACCCTTCAAATGAAGAGTGAACAGGCATCTACTGGGCATTCTCGTTCCATCATCATTGACCTTATCAATCGCTTTTCATCAGACGTGATCAAAATTAAGAAAGAGCAAACCCATTCACCAATAAAAATTAAATAATTGCCATGACTGGTTCTAGAACTGGCCCTTTTAGAAACACATCCAGAATCCTACTACTGTTGGACTCTGTTTTCTGAGCTACAGAATCTAAATACATACCTATTTATGTTTAAAAACATCCAAAAGAGAATAATATGACCAACCCTTTCATTCATCTCGCTAATCGATCCGCTCGCAAAGCCGATCGGATACGAAAAAAAACGAAGCAAATTGGATTAGCTGCAGACATCGACTGAAAAAATTAAATTGTTATTTTCCCTAATTGCTCGCCACGATTCAAAGGGACGAAATAAAAAAGGTCCCATTGCGTCGGAATACGTTTAATACTCTATAGGAACCAATCTACAGGCGGATTGTGGATAAAAAGACTTGCAAAATATCTGCAGGTAAGCCGAGTAGTCCAATCATACCATAATCCATTAAGATTTCGCTCCGCTTCGACGCATACACTTCCAAACTCCCGCGAGGTAAATATTTCACCCTCCCCTCCAGCTTTCTCTAGTATAATGTATTCTACACCCCCCAGACCTCATCTTTCCATCCCTATTTTGCATGAAGGGGGAATTTAAATTGTGTAATCTAACTTTCAATTCATTCATACATTCAACGCCATCTCTCGGTGATAAATTGAAACTGGGATGGATTCTTACAGTCATTTAGCTTTTGGGGCAGTCGCGGGGCGGTCGTGTCGGCAAACGTCGCAGGATTGGTATGGAAATGCGGTTCCCACGATGTTTTCACTGCGTTTAAGTAGTTAAATAACTTCAGTGGGTCAACTTTGCTAGTTCATATCTGGGGCACATAAAATTACCAACTTTGTTACACTGTGTAATGAAGTAGTTTCAGCTTGGGACCGACGAAACTTCCAACATGTCTTGGTATAATTAAATGTTAATATTATGTTTTGAAAATAAATTTCTCTGTGGTTAGATACCGATATAGTTTGCCAAGTTTTATCTAGAAGAAAAATAACGTTACAACAACGAAAAAATTGATAAGTGCCCCTAGAGTCTAAATGGACAGAGCGAAAACTGAAATTATGACTATTTAACACCTCTTAAAGGTTTTCCGCATCTTTGTTTAGGCAACGAATGGAAGAGATCTCGACGAATAACATTACGTTAGCTTAGATCAAATTAATTTGACAGAAATCTAGTTATTATTAGATTATTTCTTAAGTTGGACACCAACAAAGAATTCTTAAGGTCTTAAACAGAACATCATTTGTACTCCTAACATTATTGACCCCTTTCTACGCTTATTCAAGTAAGCTCTCAACAAGTAGTCTTACTACAAAAATGCTATATAAAACCTATGTAAAACCTTTTCATCCAAACATAATAACCTAGTCCACATTTCCTTCTATACCAACACAAAACCTTTTTAATAAAAAAAGAAAGCTATGAAGCAAATCCTGGTTGCGTTGTCAAATATCTTTTTTGTCACTTTTCACAGGCTTGCTTTTATACAATTCGAGTTGTCGAGTTGAATCCCTTTGTCTTCATTTAGAAAACCATTTCTCTTGTTTTACTCTCTATCTGTTTAGTAAAAATGGATTGTAAGCTTTATGAGCTAGGGTCTCATTTTCCAAATGTGCCTTTAACAAGATTATGTGACGATACAATAAGTGCTTCCCTTTTTCTAATAGGTTTTCTCCCTTTTTTCCTCATTGATTGTCGAGTTTCATTCGATTATGGAAATAAGGTGGGTTTTGATGTTCCTCATTTTCTACCTTTTACTTTTACGTGTCTTTAACGCTGCGAAAGAGCTCATTAAGGTGGTCCTGATACGTTTGGAAATTACACAGAAATGGGCCCGAAAGTAATTCTATTTCGGGTTCTTAGGAGCAAATAGAAAATGTTAATAAAGACTGGATCTTATTCATGTGCTGGAATAATATTTACGAGCTTCAGCAGCACGCTGACATAGCAAATATTGGTCGCAAAGATGAGTTTTGGAAACCAATCTCGGTACGACTGGATGTAAACATGTTTTGGTTAGACCAGAATTGAAACCGAAATCTGCTTTGAAATATAATAAGGAGTGTTTATTAATAAAATATTTTCGTTAAAACTCAAATGACTTGTAATCAGTGAAAGAAAATATTCTTAATTAAATTCAGAAATTCGTGGTAAAAAAAAATCTCTCCCATGATAACGGAAAACAGTACAGTACCGTGAAATATATTTTAGTTCTAGTCAATAGGCTTAAAAACTGGCTGTTTTTGTATAACCAAGTTTTTTTCGATTTTTATCTAACAGAAATTGAATTATACAAGTTCTAAATACAAAAAATTACAACTTAGAACCGAACTAAATTGTCAGATTTGTTTAAAGAACTATGTACAGACGCCACCAGGTCAAGCTACCCGAAACTGTCAATTTTTCCCAATGAACCTTGAACCTAATGCTCTAGAAATAAAGTCGAAAATCTATCAAAGAAATCTGACAGATTGTAGTAGCTTGATGTGGTGGCGTCTGTACTTAATTCGATTTATATCACGTTCTAATTTCAAAAACATTCTCGATGATTTAAACCACACCTCAAGAAAAACCTTGTATTGTACTAAGACCGTTTGTTAAACCCAAGAAAGAGAAAAAATACCTCAAAATCTTGAATGATTTTGAAAGTCGCCATTTGAATCAACCTCTGTTTTAAGTTCTATACATGCAGAATCGTTTTCTCCTTTATAAAGTCGTCTAAAAATAGAAGGAAGGAAAATCCGTGTTCGTCCTCACAATCAGCGCTAATGAAAGGGTCCTCCTGTCCGTTTATCACTGAATTATCTTCGCACGTCTGCCCGTCTATACGCTTTACCTCCAGAATTACTGAACCGTTTTCCGAGAGGTGTAAATCCAGACTGTTTTAATGCGATTTTCATGTCTGGCAGGGAATTAAAAATACAGTTACTGCTGATTTTAATCGTGTTGGATTTGTCTTTCTACTCGATTTGAGTTGTGATGTTTTTTTTCGTTTTGATTTATTCTTAGTTATGTTCTTCACATTATGAATGCAATGAAACAGATTCAATGTGTTGTTGAAATGTTTTTATTACAGAAACGTTAGCTAAATCTACATTAACTTAGAAAAACCGGCCAAGTGAGTGTCGGACCACGCACAATAAAGGATTCCAGTACCGTAATTGGGATGAATTTATTCCAAGATCAAAGTTAACTTTATGATTTTAAAACATGTTCTACCATACATTTTCAATACATAAGTTGGTCGACTATTGTACATTGACTAGGTATTACTTGCGAAGACTGTTTAGTTATGATCGGTGTCCTTTTAAGTACGTTATTATATATAACGAGTAAAATATAACATTATCATCATCATTTCAGCCGTAAGACGTCCACTGCTGGACTTAGGCCTTCCCCAATTTGGGAGGCTTTGCCATAATCGCCACGCTTGGCAGGCGGGTTGGCGATCGCAGTATGGTGGTAAAATGCATAGAGAACGCTGCTGCCCATTCTCTAGTATGTCCCTTAGTTGCCTTTTACGACACCCACGAGAAGAAATGGGGTGGTGTTATTCTTTACGTCCGGCACCACACGGTACATCCCCACTTTATATTTACGGAGGTCCAGGTACCATTAAGATTTTCTTTTCAAGTTTTTCAAAAGAAATCTGACTGATATGTATATTTATGCCAAATAACAGCATTCTAGTAATAGAAGCCTCTGAAATTTTAGGGTTTCTTGTTGACTACGGAACCCTAAAAATGGTATGAAAGATTTTTGCCCCAAAAATGTGAAGCTGATAAATAATATTACTACGCAAAACCAAATGATCTAAACACGCCACGATATATGGTTTCGATCATTCCGCGAACATTCACCAGATTTTCGTATGAGGATAAAAAATAGTGGAAAAAATTGTATCGTAATGTTCATCTTTCCTCGACAGTCGTAAAAGTCAACTGAGAGGAAAAACTTGCTTTATGTGCTGGCAAAAGAAACCAAGTTTATGGTACATAGTTCATTACTAATCTCGTAAAAACAATGTAGTTTTCTTAAAGCTGGATGTATGTAGGCTTATCACGGTACCAGAAAAATAAACTACGGATTTTGTTTGTCACTCCACATTATCCAACAAGGTTTAAATACAAGAACAACAGGGTTTGGTTCTTAATTCAAAAACTGACTTTTTCCAGGGCTTTTTTTTGGATGGGAAATCATCAAATGACTTCTCCCGCTCTGGGCGGAGGGGAGGGCATGTCAGACTTTTATTGACTAAAACCCACCCGTGTTCCTTCAGTTGCCCATGTGGCAGGGTCACGGTATCTCTTTCGAACAATCTCGCGACCCTGGCAGGCACCAATCCAGGGCTAATTCGAGCTTCGAGAGCGAACGATGCGTTAAGATGGTTAAAAGAAACTCACACTAGGGCCACAAGATTTGAATTAAGAACGAAACATGTTAAAAAATGCAGTTATTTTTACAAAACTGACAATTTAGTCCAGTTCTAAGGTATCATTTTTGTATTAAGAACTTAACACAAATCGAAATAAAGTTGGAATTGCAAAACCTGGATTCTAAGGTAGATCGTTTTGAAATAAGACAGTTTATGTTTAGTATTGATGGACAACTGCCCTATTGGTCTAGTGGTCGGAAAGCGCAACTGATCAATATGAGGTCCCGGATTCAGTTCCGATTCTGATTTAGTATATTTTTTCGAAAAATAAAACCTCTTCCTTGAAGTCGTAAAGGGCGATTAAGGGATAAATGACTCGTAGTTTCTACCTGTCTATTATTAATGTTGTAATTATCACAAATTTCCCTGATAATAATGGTATTGTCTTCGAAAGGTCATGTATAAATAGAAAACGGATAAACATCATTAGGACCCAGAAAATGTTACACAAACGATTTTATTTATACTTCACACTTAGCTTGGATCAAATCTTTCTATTGATTTTTCAATCACTTCCTGTAATCCTGTTGAGATGAAATTTGGCGTACCCATGTAGTTCTGATGACAATGCAATATTATGATGTAATTTCTGATCTGATGATGATGGAGACATCTTCAGATTGAAAGTAAACACACGTACTAGGAGCGTACTAAACCGTGAACACTGGCAGTAAAGAACAGAAGTCTAAACCCAGTGGGTTATCTAGGCTGTTAAGATAAATCAAAAATTAATCTGCCTAGCCATTTCCCAACTATGCTGGGGTCGAATACCAATAATTTACATGGAGCGACCGCCTGTCGACTACCATAACCCAGTACTAAGTAATACGATACCGATACATCTCCGAATGTAAATGGTCAATGGTCACAAAGATGGTCAATCATCAACAAACCGACCGTGGTAAGCGTAGCTTAACTGAAGGATTGACCCGTGCGGCTGTAAGTCAGATAAGTCAAATAATAATCCTACTATATATCCTACTAATATTATAACTGAATGTTTGTATGTATAGTTGTTTGGATGTTTATTACTCAATCACGCAAAAACGGCTGAACAGATTTGGGTGAAATTTGGCACAGAGATAGTTTATAACCTGGACTTTTTTATCCAGGTAGTACGTGCCCGTGCGATAATTTCCAATCTCGAAAGCAAGTTACTTCATCAAATGTAAAATAGTTTCTCCTTGACACTACTTGTTAGTTATATTTTAGTTTTCCCTGCCTCTATTATGCCCATGATGGGTGCTCCAAATAATACAAACACCAAATTTCGCAACATCCGTTTTAAAAATTCATTTTTATACGTCCATTTTGTTGGTCTATAACAGATGGTGAATGAAGTTGGAATCGTATTGCATAGTGACCCCATTCTTTTCCATAGTTTTTTTCTGCTTTTATGTGTCATCTATTTGCATGACAATTGGTACAATGCTTATACTATAACATTGTGAAATATGGTACACCTGTTTTGAGATTTTTGTTTGTGAAATGTTTTATTGTGTGCCAATGTGGCTTGTACGGGTTTTCGTTAGTGACGTCATAGACGGCTTTTATTTCTGGCTATATTTGCAAGTCTGGAGTTTTCAACTTTAGATTATATCTGATTGCTTTGTGAAGCTTAGTACTATGTGTCGGAGTTTCTCTGGTATATTGTTTTCCTATTATACGAATACTTATTTCATTTTGTATTGTTTGTTATTACCAAAGACATTAAATTATTTCTATATATTAATACGTGAAGCGAAAACTTTGGATCCCTTTTTACGAAAATTGGGCGGACGGAGGAGTATGAAATTTCGCATACTTATAGTTTATACAGAGAAGAAGTGACGAATGCTAATATTTTTTTTAAATTATGCGTAAAATATATTATTTTCAATAAATAACACGTTACACACACTACTATTCATTACCGTGTATTTAATACACACATGCATAGATATTCTTTTGTTTATGGTCCAATCGAGAACATCTGTCTTATAGTTAGGGAGCTGGCGAGCATTTCGGTATATGATTTGCACACGTTTCACGTCGAGGTGGAGTGCAGTTTAAATCATTACGAATCGATTTGGTCCAATTAATCAAGGTCCTATGTCGCTGCGTTTTCGCGTTACAGCGGATTGAAGATGTTGCTTAAAAAATCGGGGTATTAAATAGTTCATGGTCACAATCATCTTGGAAACGAATAAAATCGAAGAGGCAGACATTCAGGACTCTGCATTATCATGGGACGGAGTTGTAAAAATGTTAACAAAAAAAGCTCTACTAAGTCATTTGCACGCGGTTCTCATTGCGCCAATTCGATTCACTATGACTCTGTGGATTCGAAAAAACATGTGGTAGACTCTTTGCTCACTGATTTTCAACTGTATAACTTTTTGAAATTCACGGAATCAAGGGACAGCGGGTATTGCATGGGATTATTGTTATTATTTATAGCTGTTGTAACATGTTGGCAGACTATTTTTCCGTGGTTCTTCTCATTGTTTTTAATCGAACAATTCAAATCTGCCAAGTGTGCACTTCATATAGAGTTTTTTTAATCATAAAAATAAAAGTAAACAATGAATATTACAAAAGTCAGAGCCCTGGATGTCTACCTTTTCGATTCTTTCTGTTTCCAAGATGACTGTGATCATCAGCCCCAGGGTCAGACGTGTGCGCATAATATAAGGTGTATCTATTCATACACGAAATATTTTAAGAGGTACACCTGTGGGTGGTAAAGAAGCTATAGCAACGAAAAAAAAAAAAATTCTGGGGGTTTTTTTTTAAATTTAATATTTATAAATTACTTGACGCACATAAGAAATACTGGCTCTTTCTTATTTTTTACGGCCCGAGACATCGCGGCAATGCTCGTCCGCCGGTCGTCGCCCTCGCAGCGTCAGGCGGGCTATTCATAGAATTTGGAGTAAAGGTTTTATGCAAAACGTCTCAAGTAGTTTTAAAATTATAATAATTACGAAAATTCAAAAACACTTATATAAAAAAATTCTTTTTGCTGCTATAGCTTCTTTACCACCTACAGGTGTACCCCTTAAAATATTTCGTGTATGAATAGATACACCTTATATAGCACACCTTTTTTTTAAACATTGTTGGAACGCTGTTTTACAACGCAGCGCCACCGTAGTGGCAGACGAGGTCCTTGATATTTCTTAGGGTATAATTATCACTATTAATAACGTCTGCCTTGTGCGCTGATCATATCGAAATTTTGCTCGCCAGCTCCCTAACTATTACTGAATGTCAAGTATAACCATAGTTAATAAATTAATTCTATAGATATATATTATATGTATAACCTATTTCATTTTTAAAATCTATGATCATATCGAGAATATTTGTTTTTAATATTATTTGTCTATAGTGTTACTGAATGTCAAATATAACCATATTTTTTTATATTTATTATTATATATGTTTTTTCATTAAATAATGTATTTCTATTCAAATGAAGTACGGTTGAATTTCGACCAATGGGCGATCACTAGTATTTACAATGACATAATTGTCAATGTCGTAAGGCAGACCTATTTGTATTGTCTTTGGTCCGTAGCCTACATCAATAGCAATGGACAACATTTTAAAACTATTTTATACTTGAATTTTGGCTACCTTGTACCTGAGTTTTTTTTTTGTAGTTGGCTGTGACCTATCTCTGCCTACTCCTTTGATGATGATTGAATGCAACCCCATCTAGTTACAAAAAAATATGATTGACGTCTGAAAGTGTTGGTACAAACATCCTTAACGATATAAAAATATTAATCATTACCTGACGAATGACAGCGTTCTCTATGCATTTAACCATCATACTGCGATGGCGAGCCCCAGGCGGGATGATTATGACAAACCTGATCAAAAAATACCGGTCAATTTACCTACTGGTTGGGTAAGGCCTGTGTCTAGCAGTGTATCTCTTTCGCCTGTAGTGATATCATTGCCTAACTTCTCACACATATCGATAATCGACAGTTTAGTCAACTTAATTACCTACTATAGGTAATTGGTTTTCCATTCTCTCGAAAAAAGCTCTTGAATTCACAATAAACATATAAATTAAGTCATCATTAATAAAAATATAATGTTGCCAACAATCTATCCGAAGAATCCGGACAAACATTAAAGAAAAGAATAATTAAAGACAATAAAAAAATACTTTCTTGATACAATCACATTACACTCAACATTGAGACTTAATTATTAAGCTTTAAAAGTCATTCTCGTCTAAATCAACAAAGTAACTTTGAGAGAAAAGCGTTGTCAAACTAGGATATAATTTTTGTAAAGAAAAAAAAACTCGTCTTGAGTTCCATTTTGATAACATTCAATTATGAAAAACGCAAATTAGGACGCAGTAAATAGTAATGGGATTTTTTCCTCCCATTTCTTTCTTTTCTTTCTTTCCTGAAGCGAGTTTTCATTGTGAAATCTTTTCGGTACATTGGTTATGAACGAATTTACGGCTCAGTGAGTCTTTTATATATTAGCGGCCATTGGCGTTCGAAATGCTTTTTAATGAATTTTCCAATTTTAATGGACGCATTAAATGTTTTTTGGCGTTTTCACGGTCATGGGTTTGGTTAATTTTTGCTTTTGATTTTGGATAATTTATGAGGCCGTTTTTTTTTGTGATAGATGGCATGTCTGCTGCATGGCTATTTTTGCCTTTGTGACTAGTTGTTGACTTATTATATCGAGAGTTTATTTCTGCCTAGCATTGTCCCAAATACCACTATTTTACGTGGAGCGACTGCCAACTGATCTGAATGAAAAACCCAGTTGCTCTTGCAAGGTAAGACACGTTGTCAAACTTTCGGGCTTCTGCCGACCCGTAACGACTGTCAAATATCTACGAATGACAGCCGGGACCAACGGCTTAAAGTGCTTTCCGAGGTCTTGGTATGAAAAGATGGTTACCCATCCACGAACCTACCGCAGAAAGCGTAGCTTAACTTGATCGATCGATCCGTGCGGCTATTAATACTTAGCCACAATCCCAAGGCGACTTCTCTGAAATGAACTTGATTTACTTGAATTGGTCCTTGTGGCGAATATCTTTCAAATTCTTCAGGATTATAGTGCGCTACTTTTTGCGATCAATTTTTGATCCACGGTGTCTATTTATTTTGGATAATATTCATTTAATCTTACCTCATTTTTGATGAACTGAACCTTTTTAGCGCAGCCGTGGGGCACACATAAATGCTAGTTTTTATCATAGCACTTTTATTGATTTTCTTTTTAATTTTATGTTTTTTGTTAATTTATGTATTTTTTGGTGTATTATTTTGTGCGCCTTTTGAGTTTGTGCTAAATAAATGTATTTTCTTTCTTTCTTTCTTTCTAACACTGTTCGTGACTGCCTGGTCAGCTGTACCTCTAGGTATGTTCCCCACTCGCACATTCCCATTTCCCCCCGATACGTCGAGAGTATTGCGATGGCTCTGTCGGGAGTGTTCTCTGCCTTTTTCACTGAGCTTTGTTTGTTGTCCACTTCACACCGTCCATGCGGACGAAGATGGCCGCTTTCGTTTATTTTTTGTTTCGTTTGTATAGTGTGTTTTTCTAGGTAATTGCTAGATTTGTTGCGAGAGAGCGCCGGAGGCTAATTCTGGTTTATTTTGAGCGCAGAAATTAGCTTGTAAATTGTGTATAGTCTTTATTGTGGCGTAGTCACGTGAATTCTTCCAATTAAGGTTAGAATAGGAGTGAAGTGGTTTTTAGGAAGAATTAGTTTTTTTCTGTAGGTACATCAACAAAATCAAGTACTAACTCATTATTTTCTACGTCTAACTCAACCTAATTCAATAATCACTTCAACTTTACCAAAAAAAACTTTGTCTCTCACCCCAAACCACGTTGCCAATTAAAATAATGACCAACCGCGATAAACGTAACACAAAACTTGTACAATAACCGTAAAACAGGGGTAACCCCATACAATCAATGGTAACCCTCCACTCGCTGGTACATTTATTGTACCAAAACCGATCTCGGACGATACGGGAAGCACCCTCGGGGGAAGGCGGCACTCCAACTAAATTTTTAAGCCGTGGCATCAGCAGGGTTATGGGAAAAGCCTGTGAAAAGTTTTACGAGTTTAAAATAGTGGGTGAAATTGTGGTTGCGATTATTGTTGTGGCCATATTCAAGGTAGGAATGTGGTGGTTAAACTGTTTGTACGTTTCCGAATGACAATACTACGGATGATCGGCGCCTAAGTGTCCTTCGATTCTTTATTTTTTTGTGTAGAAAGCTCGTTAATAACACGATTCGTACCGGCTTGCCTTCGGGGATTCGCATTGGTAACTCTATCACTATTAAAAATACAATAGTATGTAAATAGTGGCTACTATTGTCAATAAATATCGATACCGGAAATTTCAATTGTCGTAAAGGACATTTTGCCGAAAATGAGTTATATATATATTTGGAATCAGCGTCGCAAGCTCTATCGATTGGTATATTAAAAAAATTCTATCTTTAAAAAAAAGCCCCTTACGACCTGGCTTTCCCACAGCTCTAGCGCGATTTTTTATACTATTTGGGATGTATCGTAAAAATAATTTTCAATAGGGGAGCGTAAAGTCATGTTTTAATTATTTAAGAGGTCGTAATCCTCATTTTTGCATTAAACTTTTTATACGACATTCTTAACCACATAATAAAGATATAGTCTTAACCCTTACGACCAAATCTATGCTTTGTTTTAACTTACGTAATTAGGGCGTAAAGGACGTTTGCAACGTGTCTGGTATACATACCTTTACGTAATATTAACGTATGAAACCTCCACGCGTGAGAACAAAAAGTTATAAGTTTTTTTTTTGTATGGGTGAAAACACTTAAAGTTAATTTATTTGAAACTGAATGGAACTGAAGGGCTGATGCCCACAAGAGGTATTTTACCATACACGGCGATCAAGGTGACATCAAATTCATATACCTTTCAGTGCCGCTTCGCGCGTACCAAATTTTTTGAATTTTCGAGACGTGATTTTTCAATGCTTTGACATGGTCAAACGAAGTTGAGCATCGATTTACTTGTACTGTCGTTAGTTAATAGCCTATTAATTACTTTTTTAATGAGAATAATTAAATACGATATTGATCAAATACTTTTTTTTTTACAAAATTGCATAATCAGTCACAATCACGCTGATTAACAAGTGACTAAAAACTGATGTTACTAAGTCCCTCATTTGTTAATCACCGTGACTATGGCTGAGTTATAATGACACGCCCTTCCGCTCCGCCCAGAGCGGGAGACGTCATTTGATGATTTCCCAAACACAAAAAAAGACCTCTAACTTATTAATTTCCGTAGGAGTTGCTTTACATATATCACAAGTCGGAGATGAGGTATTTGATAGATGGGAAGTGATTTTGCCATCAGTCATGGTCGTAGGCATCGAGTGCTTAACAGAATGGCCTCCCATAATAGAAGGCTGCAGGTCTTCAATCTCGTTTCCAATCATAGCCTGTTCTTCAACTATGTTCAACCTGTTTTCGTTTGAAAACTTAAAATATAATGGTCTGCAGAACATTGTGAAAGATGGCTCTGGATTCTCCCATATCACTTCTTCACCACAAACTAAGCGCAGGGGCTCAAACGAACATATAAAAATGCTAGAATCGTCATCCTCTGCCAAAGTTTGCTTATACAAACTTTGCCCTGAAGCACCATCAAAACCCCACTTGAATATAAGTATACATTCTTTGCCATGCAGTGAAGATTCTACATGAAAAAATATTCCATGTCTAGCCACAGTTTTGTTCAAAATAGCTTGAAGTGTTACTTTAACCCCTCTTTCCGTGACTTCTATAGCATCTTTTGGCGGATAGCAGTTCTTCTTCGCTTCAAGGATAGCTGTATAAGAAGGATACAATGGAATTCCTTCTTCTTTTGCACAATATATTAATGTTATATACTGCCACTTCGAAAGCTTCAATGAGGTCAAAATACCTAAAGCTTTATTAGCAGAATATATAGGCATAGTTTTCTATGCCTTTAACAATTCCTTTATCTTTGTAGCTTCTTCGGGATGCTCCGAGACTAGTTTAATGATATCTGTTACATTCTTATTTTGTGCTTTTAAACCAGTTGCATGAGCATGACTTTCAGTTCTGTATGTTTGGAGCTCTTCCACTCTTCTGTAGCGGGCTTAGCTTCACACATGGTTTTCTTGGACTCACAACTGATGTTGATGTTCCAACACTGCACGTTTCCGGTCCACAGGATGTTGATGCACCCTCATTTATAGCGAAGTCAGAACTGGAACATGGTTGCTGTTCTACTAACACCATAGAAGGGGTTATCTTTTCCCTCACAACCTCAGGCCATTTTATGTCCTTTTGCAGCTATGTCTCATACTTTTTGATGAATGTACCTACGTCTCGTGCGATTACGCGAGATCCATTTGTTCCTCAACGAGCACACATAAGTCTGACAGAATTGTTTCAATTCGTTCTTTTCATTTTTGACAAATCAACTTTATTCGCAAAAACTTCAAATAACATTTGAGGTTGTTAAAAAAACTGGTGTTTGCCACAAACAGGAAAATGTCCAAATTGGTAACAAAACCTTCCATCACAACACAATAAAATTATAAATATAACGTAATAGCGCAAAACATTTTGTTTAAATTTTGAATTCCTATTAGAACAATATTTTTACTACTTTTTTTACTAAATATTTGAATAATAAATAAAAAATATTTTAATTTCACTTGTTTTTACTACATATTGTAGGTATTTCTATTCAAAACTTTAGGTTTATTGTTCCTTTTACCCCCTTAGTCTCTGGTTTAATTGACCTGTACTATTCAATGTTAATCAAGATTAGTCCTTTACGACACATCTGACTTTATCATAACCAATTTTTCGTGGCTGTAAAGTACTTCAGTTAATTTTTTTTGGGCTGTAAAGGACTCTCATTTTCGTCAATAATTATGTTTGGTTTATTTTATTAATTTTTATGGATAGAACACGAAAAAATACTGAGGGTTTCTTTTGACATCATGAATATAGTACTTTGTTTGAAAAAGATATAAGTCAAAAACTATATTTTTTTTTGTTTTTTGGCTCTACTGAAAACTCGTGTTTTGTCCTTTACGACAATTGAAATTTCCGGTATCGATATAGTTACACTACGGGTATTTAATTCACCATAACATTCAAACAACAAAAAAGGTTATTTATACCTTTGTATTACAACAAAAGAGAAATGTTCTAAATTAACCCGGCGCCAAAACGTCATAATCGGGAACTAAAAATTCATACAACAGCGATCCCGTAATGATGTCACTTTAGGTCACGTGGCACCGCTTGATATGTACGAGAGCAAGCCGCTGTACAACGGGTTATGACAGAGACAGGTATAGAAAAATGCGTCAGCGAGAACGAGATAGAGGAATATTGCATATTTTATTCGTTTTCATCTGTTCAATTTAATTGTATTTAATTCATTACATTCCTATATTCATTTTAGAATGATAGTAAGTATTCTTTATTGATGAGTCAGTAAGTTAAGGCCGACTTCGCTTCGGCTTCTCTTTTAGAAAAATTTACGCCTCGCCGCTGGAGAACACTAACATCCTTGGGTGCGTGTTAGTGATATTTGCCTTGTAAAAGCAAACTCCAGAGTACATCAGTACCTACTAGGGTTGCGAGATTTGTTCGAAAGAGTTACCGTGGCCCTGGCATAGGTAACTGAAGGAACACGGGTGGGTTTTGGTCAGTAAAAGTCTGACACGCCCTCCCGCTCCGCCCAGAGTGGAAGACGTCATTTGATGACTTTCCATCCAAAAAAAAGTTACATCGGGAACTACCACATATAAAACTTTTAACACGTGTTGGCAATCATGAAAAAGTGATTTTAATTATACTCCCTTCCGATTAAACATGGAGAGATTATAATTAAACATAAATGGACTACATTAGTACGTTTCAAATGAAGGTTTAATTCGTTTTTGTGCAAGTTCACGCCGCGTGTTAGTTCGCACGGCTCCTTACCTATTATATCAACATTATTGGTTTCCACATTTATTTGGGGGTTGCACAGAGTAGGGTTAGTGCAGAGGCAGCAAAAGATGAAAGCTTTTTTTTGTTCGCTTATAAGTGGTCTAAAGTTTGGCTATCTGACCTGGCAGACGTTTTCCCATTGAAACATACAAAAAAAAAAACATTAAAATCGGTCCGACTCGTATTGACACAGACCTCCTCTCTGAAAGGGAGTGGATCATAATCCACCACGCGGGCCTATAGCGGATGCCTAATGACTTCGAATTTAGGACATAGGTACCGGTTTTTTTCGCGCTGTATTCCTTCACCGTTTTGAGAGCAGTGGTGAAAAAATTAGTAACAAAAAACTGAAAAGCAAAAAATAATAAACCTTAAAATTATGAGACGGCGCTTTGAGTGATCTTTGTTCATTGATTTTTCAGCGCCGACTCAAAATTTTAAGGTTTATTATTTTTTGCTCTCCAGTTTTTTCGGCGGTAATATTTTTTGTTAAAATGTTTTTATTTTATAATTTTTGTGGCTTTAATGTACTAATAATGCTTGGCAAGGTATACGCTATCCAATAAAAAAACTAATTATCAAAATAGGACTACTCTGTATAAAGTTATGCGTAGTTAAACATTACAATCAGTGAGTGAACAATCAAACATTCCCTGTTTTTCGGGTTCGATTTTGTTTTCCAAATTTGTATGGGAACTTTCGGAGTATACCCTTTCCAATAAAAGAAGAATTATCACAATCGGACGATTATGTAAAAAGCTATGCGTGGTCATACATAAAAAAAAATACGCGTCGAATTGAGAACCTCCTCCGTTTTTTTTTGTCGGTTAAAAAGTAAAGTGTAACTGCTTGGGTTCGAACTACCGACTTAGAACTTTTAAGTCAAGGCTACCACTATTACTCACAGTTTACACATCTGCGCATTAAGTTCATAAATAAACCCCATACTGCAACCTCTGTCATCGTCGTACTCTGTACCGAAGACTAGAACGCGTTGGCACGCCCGTAATGGACTCGTCGAGACTTCCCAAACTTTTACAATGTTTAGGCAATTGTAGCAACCTGCCTCGTTTATTGTTCGACTTCCATCGTGTTAGTTATTGTAAATTAGTTTATTTTAACTTTCACGCCATTATTTCTGATGGATTTAGCCGTCTGCGAAATTTTTGGGAAGTTTAGTCTCTGTGGGAATGTTGGATGAGTGCTTCTGTATTGGGTAATGGCTTATTGATTTGTATTGTTATTTTAGAACTCAGTCGCCGTGAGGATAGTTGAATGACTGACCTGTTAGTCTAGTGGTTAGCGACCCTGACTGCTAAGACTGAGGTCGTGGGTTCGATTCCCATCCAGGACAAATATTTGTGTGATGAGCTCAATCATTTGTTCTGTGTCTGGGTGTAATTTATCTATAATACGTATGTATTTAGAAATATATAAGTATGTTTATCAGTTGTCTGGTTACCATAGTACAGGCTCTGTCCAGTTTGGGATCAGATAACGTTGTGTTGGTTGTCCTGAGAAATGTATGTGTTGGTTGTCCTGAGAAATGTATATTAGTTTTGAGTTTGAATGTGGAGGCTTATAAGAGTAGAGAAGGCCAAAGACACAATGGATGGACTGTGCGAAATATGATATGATTAGAAAAAGAGTGTCTACCGAGATGACGACTAATAGAGAAGTATGGAAGAAAAACCATGTTGTGCCAACCACAAATAAATTGGAATACAGGCAGAAGAATAATAAAGTCACCTAAGAACAGAATTTCAAATCAAAAACTTACCCTAAGTTTTATAGCTAACTCTTTTTCTATCTTAATTGAATATACTGGAGATTCTGGGTAAGTGTTAGTCGTAGGTACTCAAGCTTGTATGATCTCAGACTGTGAGATGAAGAAAGGAAAAAGAGATGGTCAGTTTGAAGCAGAATCGAGTGTGGAAAAGTATGTACGGTAACCAAAAGACAAGTCAACGAAAATAGTTGAAGTCTAGTAAGAAATCGTTGCACGTTTTCGAATGAAATTCAATTTGGCTAATTGATAGAAAACAAACAATACATTTTTCACATTAAAGTTCATTTGAAAACGTTGATCGTTTTCATATCAAACTTCAACTGTGTATATCCGACGACCCTGGAAATTTACTCTCTAAATCCGTCAACGAAGATCGAGTCAGTCCAAAATTTGTTGTTCCGTCACATGACAGATTCAATTTTTCGTACAGGAAAAAATACGCGGAGGAGGGACAACCATCAAATCGTGTTTTCATTCATTCTTAGTTCAGGCCTCACCTCAAACGAATCATATGTCCATAAGTACGGAGTATAAATTGCTCGTAATTTCGGCCGAAACTACGGATCTCTTCGTGATGAGAGAGTAGAGTGTGTCCTGGTAAATTAAATTTTTGGAGACTGCACTTTAGACATTGTTTAAAATCTATTTTTTTTTTATGAACAAGCATGTTAATCCTTCCTCCTTACGTAAACCCTTTACAGCAGTAGGCCAATTACAGTCCAATATTGCCTAGAAGCCTCTCAAATCGATTGCCAAGTCAAGTCTGCTCTCAAATAACCTGATCAATAATATGCTATATTTCTCAGCCAAACTTTCCAGACTCTACTGCTTGAAAATAGCCTACATGGTTCAGCTTTTAGGCCTAATATGTCATCTTTAAGTTTTAGAAACTGTTCGACAGGTCCTGCATATAAATATCACGTTCCTCGCTTGATTTGCGAATGGAGTTCGGAAATTTTTTGGCGGTTTAATTTAATTGGGTGGGTAAATGACGTGTGAGCTTAAAAGTAGTGGAGGATGAAGACAAGTTATGGTGAATAATAATGGAATTCTTAATTAATGAACTTTATCTATGTCATGCCTTTGCAGTTTACTGTTGCTGAATATATACATGTCCTAATAAGCTATGAAAATGACATTCAGTTCTCTATACAGGGAGTTTGACACATGGACCGACAACTACAATTTTTTGGGGGGATTGGTTAGGTCGTGTAATATCTTTTACCCATGGACCCCATGTCTTAAATGTCAGTGTGTTCACCCACGGTAAGAAATAGGACAGTGATGTTCATTACGTTCGACAGCACACTGAAAGTTTTGCTAACTAAGAGCATACAATCGTGTTGATGATTTTAATGATTATATTATTTCCCCATATCTATACTAATATTATAAAGCTGAAGAGTTTGTTTGTTTGTTTGTTTGTTTGTTTGATTGATTGAACGCTCTAATCTCAGGAACTACTGGTCCGAATTGAAAAATTATTTTTGTGTTAGGTAGCCTATTTACTGAGGGAGGCTATAGGCTATATAACATCACGCTACAACAAAGAGGAGCGGAGCAGTAATGAAAAATGTTGCAAAAACGGGGAAAATTTATTCCTTTTGAGAGTTTCCGTTGCGTGCGCTGCGTAAACAGTTAAAGTAACGCAAAAATCATGTATGACGGAATTGTTCCTTTTAAAAACTTCTAAAAAAAAGTCCGCGAGAGCATATGTCTATCTTTTAAGGGTGACTCAGTATAACTCAAAAGGAGCGAGCAGCAACGAAAAATGGACGAAAACTAGCAGGCAAATCGATGCGACGGGAAGGGTCAGGGGAGCAAAAATTTGACGCGGACGAAGTCGCGGGCAGAAGCTAGTTTTTTATAAACACGAATCATATTTTACATACATATATAAAATCACGCCTTTTTCGCATGAGGGTAGGCAGAAATTACAGAACGCCACCTGCTACGATCCTCACATATTACTCCTTTAGCCTCGTTTAAGTTATTACCTCTTTCGGTCACGCACACCGGTTACTACGCACCGGACCCTTCTGAGGAACATCAACAATAACGTCATATTTTTTTATCAATATACAAACTGAAACTGACCTGCCAATTGTAAAAAAACGTTAGAAACTGTAAATTTATTTAGCGCATCCTCTATTAGATACTCTTACAAAAACAATTAGAAAATAAACAAAACTTACCATACTTATCAAACATCTAACAAACACACAAAAACATGGATGACGGTCTCATCCCAAAGCGACAAATAAAAATAAAAAATGGCCGAACAATACAAAATGATTTTAAACGAAGTTCGTGGGGGTCGGGTTTAAAAACGAATTAATCAATGGAAGACCACACAATAAGGAAGATCGCAGCTCATTTCACTGTGGTTATGGAACATCATAATCTAACTCATTAGAGAAGTATTTAATTTATTGGTGACAGAGGTTTTTGGTGGGTTGTGTGAGTGGATGCGGCATATGAGCAGAGTCATATTCTTTTGTATCTTTGACGTATTCATTGTAAATTAAACAGTACTAGTGATCGCCCATTGGTCGAAATTCGCCCGTACTTAATTTGAATAGAAATACATTATTAAATTAACAAATAAATATAATAATAAAATAATATGGTTATATTTGACATTCAGTAACAATATAGACAAATAATATTGAAGACAAATATTCTCGATATGACCATAGATTTAAAAAATGAAATAGGTTATACATATATCTATAAAATTAATTTGTTACCTATGGTTATACTTGCCATTCAGTAAGACTATAGACACAAAATATTAAAGACAGATATTCTCGATTGGACCACAGATTTGGACCATAAACAAAAGAATATATATGCATGTGTGTATTAAATACACGGTAATGAATAGTAGTGTGTGTAATGTGTTATTTATTGAAAATAATGTAGTTTTACGCATAATTTAAAAAAATATTAGCATTCGTCACTTTTTCTCTGTATAAACTACAAGTGTGCGAAATTTCATACTCCTCCGTCCGCCCAATTTTCGTAAAAAGGGATCCAAAGTTTTCGCTTCACGTATTAATATATATGTAGATAACAGGAAACAAAACAAAGTCGCTACCCGTATCTGTACCCTTGAATCTTCTAAATTGCGCAACGGATTTTAATGTGGTTTTCATCAATAGACACAGTAATTCTAGAAAATGTTATGTCTAATACGTGGGCAAAGCCGCTGGCAAAAGCTAGTAATTTAAAATTTCCATGTTTGGATGTTAAGATGTTTGTTACTCAGTCATGTAGAAACGGCTGAAGTAATTTGGACGTTTTTTTAGCTCGATAAAAACTGGCAGAATAAAAAGGACCCTATATAAGTAGTGTATAAGTTACGATTGGATAATTTCCGACCTCCACAAGGGCGAAGCCGCTGGCAAAAGCTAATTATGAATAATTTGATTTGGTTATTATAGTATTTAACGTCTATATATTTCTTATTGAATAACTAAAATTGCGTTACACGTTTTGTGGAAAAATAGCTGCATTTAGGAGGCGAAAACTTGAAGACAAGTTTCTTGTTGTTTAAGAAACTTATCATCAAGATTTTACATAAGATTTGTATGCATAAGAGTTCCTCTGCATACACAATTTATCTGTATTCTAGATTGAGGTTGTCATGTAAAACTTGTAAGTAAAACAAGTTGCTCAAATAAGTATTATCCCAGAAGTTAGGTTTACTTTAAAAGTTCTGGAGATAGTTTGACACATTTCGAAACTACAATACCATTGAATTGTAGCTAACATTTTCAATTTCTTCTTTCAAGAAGGAATTAATGTCAAAAATTAAAATCAAAAGTCATTTATTCAAACTAGTTTCAGAGTCAGCACTTTGTGAACGTCAAAGTTATATAAGACAGTCCCCTAAACACCCGCCCTTCACCACTTCCTAGTACTTTAGCTGGGAAGAAGAAGTAGCGCAACAAACTCCCCAGCAGCATGGTTGTCTCTTAAGTTAGAAGAACTTGATTCTATACGATAATAATGTAAGTAATTAATATTACGAAAACAAAACTTAAATTAAATTATTTGCCTCTTGTTGTTGTGTTTGTATTGTTTTTTTTTGTGTCTTTTTGAAGCTGCCGAAGCTTCAAAAAGACCCAAAAAAAAACAACCATGTCCAACTTTTCTAAACTCGGAGCACACGAAACATATTTCACACAAACGTGATCAATCTCCACCCGCGCACGCCGCACGTGTGTACGTATCTTTATATCTTTTACTCGACGCCATTTTAAATTTTTATTCAAATTTCTAATTCCACTGATGACTTTATTTTTGTGATATATTGGGGCTTTAAACGCCGCTTACGTTATTAATGTCGATATTTATTAAAAGCTAGGTTTTATAAATGTAATTTAATTGTTTACGTAATGGATTACATCATTACATGTCGTTTAAATGATTGTAGGCGTTGTTCAAATTGTAAACCGTCGTTTTATTTTTTGTTGACATATGACTTAAGCCTAATCAGCCTTTAGTGTTCCCACTGCTGGGACTCAGGCCTCCTCTCGGTGAGAGTTGTGCCGTTATCTACGTGGGCCCAGTGTGAGTTGGTAGATGTCACACGTCTTCAAAAAATTTTTTGGGACATGCCGGTTTCCTCACGATGTTTTCCTTCACCGTTTTGAGATTTTCTGTGCTCCTCACAATTTTTGAATTAACTCACGCTAATCTAAAAGCGGTTGCTGATGTTCTAACTTTTAGATCTTTCTTATGTGCCCTGTAACATTGTCTAAATACGAGTCTAAATAATTGCTAGTCCCTAGAACGGCTACTTACATTAAAAAGTAGCTACAGATTTATTGGTAAGTAAAAAAGAAAGCGATTGCATTAAAAACACATTAAAGTTAAAAAACCGCTATAAATTAAAATAATGGGAACCAATAATCAAAACGGCTTGAAATTAATTGAAATTACACGTAAGAAAACATATAGCGTACAATTAAATTGAATTACATTTGAAATTAATTTAATTACTCCTTTAACAGACTTTCGAACGGTGATAGAGTTGTACGATCTTCATAATTGCATATTTTGTTATTTAATTAATTGATATTTATTACATATAAAGTATCAATTAAGTGACATTAGCCCTGTTTATTAAGTTCAATTAGTGAATGAGAATAATGGAATATCAAAGGAAGAGAATTAATTTTGTACTTCCAAGTGTAGTCGTTGAAATTGTGTTCTATTTGGATATAAGTTTCTTTTGTGTTTTCGTGTTATCAAGTTTCTATTTTAATTAAGGAAAGAAATAGCAATGGCCGTCAATATGCAAACAAAATGAAATCAAAAGATACTTAATGTAATGATCTCGTATTTAATTTAAGTATGTAAAAGGAACAGGAAAAACAAATGGCGCAGGTAGGTAACACTGTAATATTTAGGCGTAGTAGGTATGAATGATGGAAAAGTCATCACAAATAAATTACAAACCCAATCACCCACATAAAAATATATCATGCAAAATATGAAATTAATCTACTAAAAATAGGATTCCAATATCCATTCCTGAAGCAATTTTAATCGTCCCTCATTAAGGCTATCGCCGCGTAACCACCGGATTTTATGACCGCCATCTTGAATTAATAATACGTCAACAAAATGGCCGCCGGTTTGACGGTATGGACAGTAAAAATTTTATTAATCTCAAATGAAATCTTGAAAGCGTGAATTGCTTTACCGCGCTGTAATTATCATTTTATTAATTTTCGATTTTGGTTTTTACCCTCTTTAATTGTGGGGTGACTTTATTTTATTACACACAATTGTGTGAGATATAATTTCATATTTTGGTTGTGACGTATAATTTTCAACACTACGGCTTACGGTTTAAGACGTTTAAGGGTTATTCACAGGTATTTACAAACGAAAAAGTGGTTGATGACTTAAAAGTCCCTTAAATTCTTTTAATGGTTTTAGTATCAGGCATTTTTTGTGCTTAAACATTCTTTTACACCTGATAATGTTTCTCGTAAAACTCTATGTAAAATAATCATTTCCTCCAGTCTTTCAACAGAACATAATTGGCCTATCAAGGATTGAGGAAGGGTATTGCCTGAATTACCCTTTATCCAGCCAGTTAGGCTGAAAACAAAACCGCCCTAGACATAACCCATTGTTTTTTTTATTTGAAAAGCAATCACTGTCAAGACCAGCCGTTTTTCCAGAACCATTGCTTAATATTTAACTGAAAGTCTACGGCCATTTTCCTTGTTTGAGTCTAAGTGATAAGCGGTGAGCCCTGCCGGGGTCGCGTGATTGTTCGAAAGAGATACCGTGACCCTGGCACATGGGCAACTGATGGAACACGGGTGGGTTTTAGTCAGTAAAAGTCTGACACGCCCTCCCGCTCCGCCCAGAGCGGGAGAAGTCATTTGATGATTTCCCATCCTGAAAAAAAAAAAAAAAAAAAAAAAAAAAAAAAGCGGTGAGCAGAGAATAACAGTAGTTTTTTTTCACCTCTTATGTTGGTGTTAATTGTATGAGAACTGCGCAGGCAATGACGAAAAGATTAGCCTAATTAAGTTGTCATTATCATAAAACAGACAAGTAACTTATTCCTTGACTGGCCTGTTAGTCTAGTGGTTAGTGACCCTGACTGCAAAGACTGAGGTCGTGGGTTCGATTCCCACTCAGGACAAATCTTTGTGTGATGAGCACAATCATTTGTTCTGTGTCTGGGTGTAATTTACCTATAATATGTATGTATTTAGAAATATATAAGTATATTTATCAGTTGTCTGGTTACTATAGTACAGGCTCTACCTAGTTTGTGATCAGATAACGGTGTGTTGGTTGTCCTAAGATATAAGATCTATATCTCAACATAGAATATCTATATATTCTAGGTTGAAATATCTGAAGGTTCTATTAATAAAGTCCGAAAAACAGCTGTAGTGGCTGCTGTAAAAATAATGGCTATGGCAAAATAACTGCTACTTTGCACAAATTTTTGGGTGCTGCCTGTCTTTTTGGTCAATTTTATTTGCAATTTTACATCATGAGTGCTCTGAGACTTTTAACCGATTTCAAAAAGGTTCTCAATTCGTCTGTATGTTTTTATGTAGGTATAGTATTCTCCGCGATATTTACGATAATTGTGGATTAATTTCGAAAATGCTCTCATTTAATTTGGGTAGTTTACGCGTTAGCTTCGATAATACGTGTTTAATCCACTCTGTGTATCTTGATAACGTTCCAATACTTATGTCACTGTGGTTGAAATAGCAAGTATACGAACTGGTGTGGTTAGGTTCCATACCTAAAAAGTTAAAAATTAATAGGCAGTACCTAAGTAATAGACATTCTTTATACGTTTTATCTTTTCGACGGTAGGTCTACGCTTTGAGTCGACTTCTATTTTGTTTGAGCCCAGTAGATGGCCAAATTGAAGACATGAAACCACGAAAGTCTTTTACAGTCTTGCGAAAAGCATAAAACATAATCTTAACAGAAAAAAGAAATTGTTACGTTTGGTCCCAAAAAATATCTCTTAAAATGAATACCTCGTCCGCTTATGCCTTAACCCCCTCGTTTATAAAGCATTCATAGGACAACCACTAACACAGGCTATGTCGCCGTACCTTACTATTAAAATGTCTTTGTGTTCATGTAAATAACATGTTTTTATTACCTTTTGCCACTGAACCCGTTTGTTTGATGTTTCATTACCTATATTAGATGTTGTTTAACAAGTGTTTGTATTAGGTTTTTCTGTTTCTGAGTATGTTTTACTATTCATATTAGCTATTGATCTAGCATATTTTACATTAAGTACATTTTGAGTTTTATTTTTCAGAGGTTAAGCAAGTATTCTTAATTACTTTGTTAATTACATTCTTGTGAGTTCCACTTCCGTTTTCCAAGATTTTTATTTCAATATAGTGAATATTGAAATAATATCTTCTTCGTATGGGTCGATCGATCTGGGGGCTTACTCTTTAGCCTAATTTTAATTCCAGTTTAAAACCAATACGATTCCAATATTAACTTTGCATAGACGTGATTCGGTATTCTCGAAAACAATAGTGTCAACATTGGAACAACAACAACGCTCGATCCCGATTCCACCTAGTTCTCAGAAATGGACACCCAATTTAAACACATTTTAGCAATAGCGTCGAACTCAAGAATACGAAACGTCAAAATTCCAATGTCAATCGATCGGAATTAAAATCAAGAGTAAGCACCCGGGTCTACTCTGCTGGCCGCGTTTGTTCTAGGAATGGGTGACCTTTACATACCAAGATTCCGTATCTCGGAAAAAAAATTAAGCTGTTCGTCTCGGCTGTCGTTCAGGCGGATCTTTGATAGTCGGTAGTTAGAACCTCGACTGGTTTCTTCTTCTTCTTAGCGTGTCGATAGCAATCTAAATATAGTCAAATCAGAATTTGGCTACGAGCTTAGCTCGATTGGCTGACAATCAGTCTTACCTTGCTAAAGGGTTGTGAAGATGAGATAAGCAGTCGCTCTACGTAAAATACTAATATTCAGCTGAATCTATTTAGACTGGGAGCAGACCCCAAAATAGTTCGGAAAAGAGCTCTTACACACGAGTGGCATGTTGCCAACGGCAAAGGTAATTGCTACTGTCGATACGTGTCGGCGGCAGCCGTCGACGCGTCTTGACGGTAGCTGACGGCAGCCGACCACAACTGACGGCAGATGTCGACGCGTCTCGACGGCAGCCGACGGCAGCCGGCGACACGCCATCTTCAAAGAAACGCGTCATCATCGCGTGTCGACGGCTGCAGTTACCTGCCGTTGGCAACATGCCGCTCGTGTGTAAGAGCTCAAAGGGTCGGGGCAAGAGAGATTGGGCAAAGACAACCTTTCAACCAGATAGAGAATCAGGCATTGCAAAATATCTATATAGCATTTTTGATTCGTGTTCACTACCCCATTTCTTGCCCGTGGGTGTCGAAGATGGCGACTGAGGGACTTACTAAAGAATGGGCAGCAGCGTTCTCTATGTATTTATCCACCATACTGCGATCTCCAGCCTGCTTGCCATTATGGTAAATACCTCCAAACTGGGGGAGGTCCATGTCCAGCAGTGGGTGTCTTGATGATGATGAAATGAATTTATGATTCTAGCGATAAAAAACTAGAGTCAAATTCAACTATGAATATTTAACATTATTTACGAATAAAAATACAGCAAATACGTAATAGATTTTATAAAATAAACGTAAACTACGACAGCTGTTTCGCTTCTCACGGAATGGAAGATTGTATTGACTAGGGAAAATGTATTCGTGGACGATCGACTGGCAAAGCTAAGTAGCAACTCACTGAACGTTTACTTATATAAATGTTGGGGGATTTAGTATTGAAGACTATTATTGGCTTTTACAATAGGATGAGTTAATATTTAAAGTATTTTGTTTGTAAGTACCTATCTATGGTGTAGAATGTCTTGAGTGTGATGGCGAATTTCACTAGCCACCTACAAATAAGCACCGGTTGACCTATATGACAGGTTATTTCATGAAAAATGTTGATTTACATGATGCCTTTTCAGACATTGTGAGTTACTGAAACAGCTAACGCCCCCTTGCCACAGACCCGCTCCACCGTCTTGTATTTTTTTTTCCTTTTATATATATCTGTATATTTATGGTGGACTTCGCAACAAAGAGAATTCGTACCATGTCTAGGATTTTTGGTTTTATCCTTAAAGTGCATCTATCAATGTTATTATTTAAAGCCAAGACTCTAGTTAAAATATTTACTATTTTATTTGTACATTAACCTTATATTTCTTTCATCCTCTTGGCTGATTAGGAATGAGTTTTATGTCAATAAGTAACGGTGAATGCATAAAAGTTACTGTGGTCTATCTATCTCAAATACAATATTAAAAAAAAACCACTGTAGTCTTACATCTATATATCTTATAATTTTAACATTAGGATACTTTCTAGCATTTGTCTTAAGACTCATGATGATCTTTGTTTTGACTCATGTCTAGGTCACATTTTGACTTTAGCATTCAATCTAGCCAAAAATAATAATCTTTCAAAGATTTTGAGTGTAGCTAGCTCAGAGCACAGACAGATCGTCCCCAACTTCATTATCTTAATAGGATTCACGTCACTCATTCCCAAAGCTTTACCAAGAATTTAATTATTCCACCCCATAAGACATTCAATAAAAAACCATAGGAATGTCTCGTTACCACCATGCTTGTTATGTAAGGCAGATAATAAACAATTTGAAGGCAGACAGCACGTTCCACTCAAGGAGTCTGGCAGCCATTTTAATTGGAATAATGATGCCGCCATTTTGAGATCGTTTGTGAAGTGTGACTAGTTTCATAATTAAGTTATTGTTTGATAACAATTACTGGGTAACTTACGGAATCTGAACTTAGTATTCAGAATGGTAGATGATGTTTACCTAACCATCATTAAATTTTAGTCTAAATTGTTATGTCGATTGATTTTAAAATAAGTCTATCGTGATTAAGCAGCCCACAGTCGCAATAAATCTGGAAAAGTAGAAATAGGGAAGGGACGCCGTTGCCCTGCAGTGGGACTATACACTCAGGTTTATAACATAAAAATAAAAAGTAACCATATTGCGAGTTATCTATCCATAAACACTTTATGAATACTTCATTTTTTAACCCCCGACGCAAAAAGAGGGGTGTTATAAGTTTGACCGCTATGTGTGTGTGTCTGTGGCACCGTAGCTCTCAAACGAGTGAACCGATTTAGGTGCGGTTTTTTATTTAAAAATAGTATTTCAAGCGGTGGTTCTTAGACATACATACATACACATACATACAATCACGCCTTTTTCCCATGGGGGTAGGCAGAAACCACGGAACGCCACCTGCTACGATCTCTACACACTCCTTTTGCCTCTTTAAAGTTCGACTTAGGTTAGGCATCATTTATCAAAATAGGTTCAGCCGTTTTGACACGACGATCTTTTGATCAAAATATTACCTAAAACTTATGAAACCTAAAGGGCCAATACGTATATTTTTTTTAATTTTTGTCATTGGAATACTTAACATGGCAACTACTGTCCCTCTTAAGGGGAATCACTTTCAAAACTACAGGATGTTCATAGTTTTTCTACGACTCCCACAATGCACATTATATCAACATTAAGATCCTTAAAAGTGAAAAATGATACTTTTAAAATACAGTTCTCACCCTCAGCCTGTACATTCATATATCAAGCCAACAAAATAAATTGTACGATATATTTTCTATATTACTTCTGAAAGCACGCGTGGGATTCAGGATTCGCAGAAAAAAACGCTGAAACATAAGGAAACAGAGCCTAAACGAAACGATGTGGAAATGTATACTTTAGATTATAACCGTAATTTACTTTGAGATTTGTGGAAATTAAATATATTGTGGGGTTGGATTTGTGGGCTACTTGAATGTGAACTTATGCTTGTAAATTTTGAAGGGGTAGGCAAAACAGAAAGTAGTAGAACGCATTTTGCCAACTTACGCGATTGCCAACCCGCCTGCGTGGCGATTATGGCAAACCCCCCAAATTTGGGAGTCCTTTGTCCAGCGGTGGACGTCTTGCGGCTGAAATGATGATGATGATGATGATGAGGCAGAAGAACAGCAGTTCGCATAGCTCATATAGACAGTTTGATTCTGATGACAAGAAATTTTATTCCGATCCAGTCCGTCCCTTACCACCCTCCACCAGCGTTGCCCTAAGCCGAGGTCCGTATACCATAGGTGGTGCTCTTACCGAGTAGTCGCTTTAGTGTTAAGGTAGCCACAGGCAAGTCCGGTAAACAACCTCATAGGTTGACTTGCGAGAAGTCATTCGGAAAAAAATAAACAAGATAAGAAATACTGTCTAAATAGCGAATATTTTTTCGGAAAAAAAATAAAAAATAAACAAGATAAGAAATACAGTCTAAATAGCGAGGATTTTTTCGGAAAATAAATAAAAAATAAACAAGATAAGAAATACAGTCTAAATAGCGAGTATTTTTATGCTCATCTCCTTAGGAACTCTAAGCGCAATGTTACCTATATATTTTTGTTCTTTTTGATTACTTTCTTCATTATGTTATTTTTTCAATTTTTTTAAATTATTATTCGTAAGTAAGAGTTTAAGTTTAAGTATAAAACATATTAAGTGCATTTTAAAAACAAATGACCACTTTATCGGCTAGTTAGTCCACACTTAATCCGTAAACATTTAATTTACGATTATTGATTGCAGTATTCCTGTACACATCCTGTATTAATACCTATTAATTTATTTTATTTCCTAGCAATAATATTTCCACTCTAAGACATTAATATATATAAATTAAGTACTTCACAACATTAATTTACAGTATTAAAATAAATAAAACAAGTATTAATTATATTTTATTTCTTTACAGGTAAGCCGACTCATAATTTTGCAATCTTTAAGGCGAGGGGTGAGTCGATCATAAATATAATTACGTTCATTAAAGTCTAACACATAATGCAAATTAATGTTATACGTCGTAAATCTGCAGGGAGCCGGAGTTCGAATAATGCGATGATTCCGCGGGATTCGCACTTAAACGACGAAACAGAGTATCTCTTATTCAAATAACGTTAACATGTGGGACATACTGCAGTTAAAATCAGCATGCGTGTTGGTAGACAGATAGCTTCATTTGTTTGTCTGAAATATGGTATTTTACACATCTTATAACACACACAATAATTCTTCATATCAAAAAAACACAACAATCGCAATAACAAAAAAGAAACAACAAAATAAACACAAAAACACAACACAAAACACAATAAAAACAAACAATTCACAATAAAACACAAAACACATCAAACAAAATCACATCATCAAGATCATCATCATCATGATGATGTTCATTATCTCTGAATCACATAACTTCGAAGAAATTTCAGAAGAGTGATTATTCGAAGCGATTATTCGAAAAGTAAAAGCACGTTTATTTTTTATTTGCTGTCAACAAAATATCGTATGGCAAACTTGAAAGTTCCAAATTCAAATAATGTACTTCTAAATAAATCATTGTATAAAATTTATAAAAATTACAATTTGAAATGTGTGTGTGTGTGTGTGTTTGTGTGTTTGTGTGTTTGTGTGTGTGTGTGTGTTTGTTGTGTGTGTGTTTAATTTTTTGTGTGTGTTTGTGTGTTTTTGTTTGTTTGTGTTTGTGTTTGGTTTGTGTTGTGGTTTGTTTACCTTCTTATCAAATAAAAAACACGTTAAGCTGTTGGTCCTACGCCTGATCTCTGTCCGGTCGTGTCAGATTGCCGTCCCATCGGACTATGAGAGTGAGGGAAGAGTGAGTGCCCCTGTGTCTGCGCACACACTTGAGCACTATAATATCTCCCGCGCCGATGGCTGGTCTCCGTTGAGATTGGCCGCCGTGGCCGAAATACGGTCTGGAGGACTATATACCTAATTATCAATGAACCCTAGAATATCAATTCGGATTACATTACATCAAAATTAAGTTAGAATAAAGATCATTTTATTGAATTTGTATTCAGCGCCTAGCTATATTTTTATTATATTCAGTCAGACATTTCAATTTAATATCGATATTTCAATTACAAATTCAACATTGATATTCTTTTCAAGTTGGTTTGTTATTTCATACATTTAAGGCTCAACCGAATTTTAAACTGTTTGTAGAAACTAAGCGATTATTAATTGCTTAGAAATCGATCTGAAAATAATCTGATTATAATGATACTCTATCAAAATGTTATATTGTTACGTAGATCGTAAAGTCTAGAAACATCACGCTAACTCCGTCTCGGAAAGGGGCAGTGTGACGTAAATCGAAAAGTCTAGAAACATCACGCTAATTCCATCTAAGGACGGGGCAGTGTTGGAAACTTCTGGAAATGACACGCTAACGCCATCTGTTATTGAGTAGCAAGTACTACACGAAATTGTACGTAGACGCTACTGCCATCTATTGTCGAATAGTGGCATTAAACAGTTCGATGGAAGTTACTAGAAGCTTCTACGCTGTGGCAGTGTCGAATGTTCGAGAATGTTCTGCTCGGGATATAAATAGCGGATTGTTGGGCCGACAAGCAGTTCGATTTCGGAAGCGAGCGAATACGATTCGAGTGATACAGTAGCGAAGCGAAACAAGTGATTCCAAGTGACGTTTCTTGTAGTTGCGATATTTGTGTTTATTTAATTAAACAGTTTGTGTGTTTTGGTAAATTGGTTTAAATTAATTTATCCCGAACCCCAGCGCGTAACATTTGGTGTCAGAAGTAAGGGATAAATTATGCCAGTTTTACCGAAGGAGGATACGGAAGGTATCCGTACCAAGAGTCAGCGCCAGCAGGAGGTGGATCAGAGGCTGTTTGAAGGAACTTCTAGACAGACACCTGGGGGTAATCAGCCAACGACAGAGCCAGTCTCCCAAGCGTCTGGTGTTCCTACAGCATCACCAGCCATGGATCTTTCTGCGCTAATGGCGATGCTGCAGGAGCAGGCCCGCCGACAGGAAGAACAGGCCCGCCGACACGAAGAACAGGCCCGCCGCCTACAGGAACAGCTGCAGCAGGACAAAGAGGAGCAAGCTCGCCGACAGGAAGAACAGGCCCGTCGACAGGAAGAACAGACCCGCCGCCTGCAAGAGCAGCTTCAGCGCGATAAAGAGGAGTAGATTCTCCTTTTGAAAGATCTACACGCGACATTTGGCAAGGACATCAAAGCCATGAAGGAGACTGTTCAGGTACATGAAAATCGTATCTCCGAGGCCGAAGTCCAGATCGCCGATATAAGAAAAGCGGTTGGAGTTCTGAAAGCTGGGGACCGGACTACGGCTTCGATAGTTGCTGCACCTTCCGTGCGCGGGTTTAAAGTGCCACCCTTCGACGGAACATCTTCCTGGTCAGCATATAAAATTCAATTTGAAGCTGTCATGAGTGCAAATGGGTGGACAAAAGGGCAGACCATGACCGCGCTTACTTTGGCCCTTCGCGATCAGGCCTTAACCGTGTTAGAGGCTCTCGGCAAAAATATTACCTATGAGCAGCTTGTTGAGGCGTTAGAAGCCAGATACGGTGGGGCGCACCTGGAACACGTTTTTCGTGCGCAGTTGAAGGATCGTGTGCAGCGCAGTGGTGAAAACCTGCAGCAGTGGGCCCTAGAAATCGAGAAGCTGGTTCGAAAAGCGTACCAGTCTGCGCCTGCAGTCATCGAAGGGACTCTGACTCAAGCTTTCATAGATGGCATACGGGACCTGGAAGTAAGGGCTGCTGTAAGACTTGGACACCACGAGACGCTCAAGGACGCCTTGGCCCATGCGTTGGAGGTGGAGGCAGTGAGGCATGATCATCGAGCCCATCGCATCAGGGAGGTTGCGGCTTCACCTGTTCGTGACCGTCTGAGGAACAGCCGTAGGTTCCACACTTATGGGGAAAAGGGCCACCTCCGTTCAAGTTGTCCGAAGCGTAGCACTGCCAACGAAGATCAGACCCGGGAAAGAAGGGCGGCAGATGTCACTGCCCAGCAGCAGGAAAACTAGTCAACGCCAAGACTGCGGGGCGGGTGCTGGCTGGTGTTAAAATAGCCCCAAGAATTTCGGTCTCACAAGCCCATGATGGGAACACCCTAGTCATAAAAGGTGAAGTGAACGGAAGACCATGTAAGCTGACATTGGATACTGGAGCTTCTCGCACGGTTGTCAGTTCCCAACTAGCGAATCGTTTTCTTGGGGACTTCTTTGGTAAGCATGACGGCGTAAAATTAGTAACAGCCACGGGTCAGCACATAACCGTCCGTGGTGAGAAGGAGGTGGAGTTAAAACTGGGTAACACAATCTACCGGCATAAGGTCATCATGGCTGACATAGTAGATGACTGCATCCTAGGTTTGGACTTCATGCGACAGCACTGTTGCGAGATCGACGTTAATCAAGGAGTCCTAAAATGTGGATCAGAAGAAGTCTTCATGGAAGGTGCACCATCAGGGAAAGTGTACTGCTTGAAGAAGATTGTTCTTCCTCCCCGATCGGAAACAATAGTTCCAGTAAGTCTCCCACATAATTCTGGGCAGAAGAACCGATGTATTCTCATTGAAGGATTGGATGATAACCTTCCATGGAAGATTGCGCGGACCTTGGTAAAGGCAATCGACGTTGCAGCCGTACGCATAATGAACCCAAGTGAAAAGGAGCAAGTAATCAAGAAGGGTACATTGATGGGTTCCTGTGAGGAAGTAGCTTGGATGCGTGAATGCCAACATGGGCCTCCTCAAAATAACGCCCAAAGTGCAAGATTTAACGTGTTAAATCTTTTGGAAGACTGTCGTAAAGATCTGTCAGAAGAAGAAAGAGAGAAGGCTAGGAAGATGCTACTTCAATATGCAGACATATTCTCTACAAATGATGCTGACATAGGGAAGACTGGATTGGTTCAACACAGAATTAATAGCGGAAATGAGTTACCGATACGACAGCGACCAAGAAGACTACCAGTGGCAAGAGAAAAGGAGGTAGATACCATGATTAAAGGAATGGTAAAGGATGGAGTTATAGAGCCTTCGTCTAGTCCATGGTGTTCTCCTGTGGTCCTGGTGAAAAAGAAAGATGGCAGCATGCGGTTTTGTGTAGACTATCGTCGATTGAATGACGTTACTAAGAAAGACAGCTATCCACTACCCCGGATCGACGACACACTGGACACGCTGTCAGGAATGAAGTGGTTCACCACGTTAGACCTAAAAAGTGGCTACTGGCAAGTGGAAATAGACCCTAAAGACAAGGAGAAAACTGCATTTTCTACGGGAAAGGGACTATGGCAGTTTAACGTTATGCCATTCGGATTGTGCAATGCTCCTGCAACTTTTGAAAGGCTAATGGAGCTAGTTCTCACTGGACTAATTGGAGACGCCTGCCTTGTCTATTTAGATGACATCATCATCGTGGGCCGCACATTCGAAGACCACCTTCAAAATCTGGAACATGTTCTATCAAAAATCCGAGGAGCCAATCTTAAGCTAAGTCCAAAGAAGTGTTCATTCTTCAGACAGCAAGTAAGCTTTTTGGGGCACATGGTTTCGAAGGAAGGAGTACAAACAGATCCTGAGAAAATCGTCGCCGTCAAGGAATGGCCAGTCCCGAAAGACAAGACGCAGGTCAGGGCATTTTTGGGTTTGTGCTCGTACTATCGACGGTTTGTCAAGAATTTTGCTGACATTGCCAAACCCCTTCACAAGCTTACTGAGGAGAAAAGACCGTTCTGTTGGGATGAGAACTGTGACATCGCATTTCGAGATTTAAAGGAACGTTTGTGCAATACCCCAATTTTAGGCTACCCTGACACAGAAAATGAATTCATAGTTGACACGGACGCAAGTAATACTGGAATTGGCGGTGTGTTATCTCAAAGAAAAGGAGATTATGAAGTTGTGATAGCTTACTTCAGCAAATCTTTATCAAAGCCAGAAAGAAATTATTGTGTCACGAGACGCGAACTTCTTGCCGTAGTAAAGACATTACAGCATTTCAGCAAATACTTGCTTGGACGCAAATTCCACCTGCGAACTGACCATGCTGCATTAAAGTGGTTGTTGCAGTTTAAGAATCCAGAAGGACAAGTGGCGAGATGGATTGAACTGCTACAAGAGTACGACTTCGCAATTGAACATCGTAGTGGGAAGTCTCACGGTAACGCGGACGCTTTATCAAGAAGACCTAGTCCTGAAGACTGTAAGCATTGTGTCAGGCAAGAAGATAAGGAAACAGTACCTGTCAGGATGTTAAGAACGGACCTTAGTGACGAGTGGAAGGAAACCCTACGGCATGCCCAGCAGAGTGACACAGATATCAGGCCAATTCTCGAGTGGATTAAAGCTAATGCTCCCAAACCCAAATGGTGTGATGTTGCAGCGATGAGTACCACCACAAAAAGTTATTGGGCACAGTGGGAGAGCCTGGTGATCCAGGATGGTGTCTTGTGCCGAAAATGGGAAAATGCTCGAGGGAATAGCTGTCACCTGCAAATGGTAGTCCCAAAAATGAAGGTACCAGAAGTTCTACGGCTCTACCACAATGGTTCTTCAGGTGGTCATATGGGAGTAAGAAGGACTCTGTTAAAGATCCGAGAAAGGTTTTACTGGATCCATTGTCGAGAGGATGTGGAGGACTGGTGTCGCAGATGCACCAGTTGTGCAGCGGTAAAAGGACCACACACACGCAGCAGGGGTGCATTGAAAGTGTACAACGTAGGCGCCCCCTGGGAACGAATAGCACTAGATGTCGCTGGGCCATTCCCCGAAAGTGAAAGTGGAAATAAATATTTCATGGTTGTCATGGATTACTTCACCAAGTGGCCGGAAGTCTTCGCCATCCCTAATCAAGAAGCTGCAACAGTCGCTGATAAATTAGTCCACGAAGTCTTCTGTCGGTTTGGGGTACCCTTGGAAATCCACAGCGATCAAGGAAGGAATTTCGAGTCTCAAGTGTTTCAGGAAACATGTCGGGTTATGGGTACTCACAAAACCAGAACCACTTCATACCACCCACAATCTGACGGAATGGTGGAGAGATTTAATCAGACCTTGGAAAGATATCTGGCAAAAGTTGTAGCAAGCAGACAAAAGGATTGGGACAAGCACATACAACCGTTTCTTCTGTCATACCGAAGTGCAGTTCACGAGAGTACAACTGTGACGCCAGCCTTCGCGAACTTTGGAAGGGAGTTAAGGTTACCAGCTGATCTAATAACCGGCATTCCCCCTGATTCACCACGGAGTATAACAGATTATGCAAATGATCTGCGCAACAAGATGAATGACGTATATGAGCATGTCAGAGAATCAGGCCAACAGATGTCCGAGAGAATGAAAACTCGTTATGATCGGAAGATGAACAATACTGGCTTCGACGAAGGTTCGCTAGTGTGGTTGCATAACCCAGTGCGCAGCAAAGGAAAGTCCCCTAAACTGCAGGCAAAATGGGACGGGCCGTACCGAATTGTGACCAAGATCAACGACGTCACTTACCGAATACAAAAGGGTATGCGAACTGCACCTAAAATTGTCCATGTAGATCGATTGGCACGATACTACGGGAATAATGATGCTCGGGACGAGCATGTCTAAGGAGGGGGCAGTGTTACGTAGATCGTAAAGTCTAGAAACATCACGCTAACTCCGTCTCGGAAAGGGGCAGTGTGACGTAAATCGAAAAGTCTAGAAACATCACGCTAATTCCATCTAAGGACGGGGCAGTGTTGGAAACTTCTGGAAATGACACGCTAACGCCATCTGTTATTGAGTAGCAAGTACTACACGAAATTGTACGTAGACGCTACTGCCATCTATTGTCGAATAGTGGCATTAAACAGTTCGATGGAAGTTACTAGAAGCTTCTACGCTGTGGCAGTGTCGAATGTTCGAGAATGTTCTGCTCGGGATATAAATAGCGGATTGTTGGGGCGACAAGCAGTTCGATTTCGGAAGCGAGCGAATACGATTCGAGTGATACAGTAGCGAAGCGAAACAAGTGATTCCAAGTGACGTTTCTTGTAGTTGCGATATTTGTGTTTATTTAATTAAACAGTTTGTGTGTTTTGGTAAATTGGTTTAAATTAATTTATCCCGAACCCCAGCGCGTAACAATATTTATTGAAGAGCCATCAATAAATCAACTTTTTAAGGACTCTAAAGAGGCTTCTTACTAAAGAAGGAAAGAGCAGCAGTAAGATAATTAGATTTTTTTGCAGCGTTTTGTCAACTTAAGTCCACGATTAAGTCTAGGAAAAACAGCCTTTCCCAAGATTCTGTGACTTGTACCAGACAATCTTTAAATGTGTCCAATTTCCATTATTTTCGATACGAAACATAACTCCTGAAATCCCCGAAGGTTTAAGAATTGGTGTACCTTTAGGACACCTTGTACATTAAGACCAGCTCAAGTGGAGATTTACAGAAGACTCCGCCCTGGAGTGTAAATGTGGTGCTGTCTCACAAACAATGGGGCACTAAATATCTTGTCCAGCGTGTCCTGTTGTTTGTACGCTACAGGATTTGATGGACGCTACTAAAAGTGCCATGTTCGTAGCCAAATTCTGGGCAGACTGTATTTGAATTGCTATGGACATGTTAAGAAGAAGAAGACCATATACATTTAGCCAGTTAGGTTTTATGCCCCATGTAATAGAAGGCGAGTCTATTGTCATCAACCGGGCTCATATTCAGGCTTCGTTCGGATTCTTAGTAAAGGCCAAATGAATCTAACAAGGAGGCTACCTTAAAAAAATAGATAAAGTCGAGTCCCTAACATAAAAACTTCGTTCTCTATAAATCAGTGGAAGCACAAAACCTTTAGAAAACACTCTGTTCTCAAGGTGTGGAAGAACACCAACAAAACAGTGCTTTCAATAGCTCCTTCACTTCGCCACCTCTATGTCCCGCCGGCAAAACCACGCGTTCTAAGATTTTAATTTGGCGAGGACTGAAGCCTAGTCGTTTTAATCAGGAGGCGAAGTACCACGGGGCTTGTTTAAATTTTCTATTAAATCCATGAGACGAGTAGGGGAGACAAAAGCGACGTATCTCCGATCTATTAATAAGGCAGTTTAATTTGGAAAGCGGTAGGTGTAGCGACAACGTAAAAGGCGAACGAAATCATTGTTTTAATGAAAATTGAGATCGGGTTTTTGTGTACGAAAATTTTGTTTTCATATCGCTTGGGAGCAGGTTCTTGTGTTATTTTTGTCATAATAGTCGTATTTTCAGTTAATATTTCTGTATAATAGGCTATTTGTGTAATGTTGTGCATTATAACTTTTACATTTTGTATTTTTTTTACTAGTAGTTTTATTGTTATGGGCTGATTTATAATCCTCTGTGAATGACAGTTTTACTCCACATATGGTATAGTAAAGTGTTATTGAGACCAGACAATAAAAAAAAACTTATCTCCAGCTTTAAGTAAACATTTCACCAAGAAGCCACATTCACGCAATATTTACCAAAAGATTGCCAATCAGCGAAATAAACCTAAGAAAGACAAAAATGGAGAATAACAGTGCACCCAGTGATAACAGGCCTATACATTATTCACACATCGCTCCAAGAATCAGGCCTAAAAGCTCTCAAACCAACGAGCCATCATAAAGTAACACATTTCACATATTTTTCGAGTATCAAAACTAATGAGAGTTATTTGGAAAATTTATTTTTGATGTGTGTATTGTATTTTTTTGGCAGAAATTCTTCTTTCGCAAACATTTTGTTACGAATTTGTGCCTTCTTGTAGTCCTCTTAAATGTCTCGACGACATCTAGAGATATGAAGTATTTTTCTTGTATTTGTGTAATGAAAATATACTTGCTTGAAGTTGTTAATATTTCAGTATATTTCTATATTACTGTGACTCTCACGATATTAACTTAATAAGGTATTTTTATTCTTAGTAAACCATTGTTAAGAATATTTTCTGTTCACTAGAAACATTGCTTAGGCAATCACAGAAATACGTATTACTTCCAAGAATTTACCGTGAAAACAATAAAAAAATAACTTCCATCATATTTTCATTCGTATTTTTTCACAATTTTAATTAAGATCTTCGTTGAGAATTTTGCTGACTGTACCTTTCGCTGTGACAGTTTCGTACACTCGCCAGATTAATGGTTATATTTAAATTCCCGTGTATTTTATGTTACTTTTTACTGTATTTCAGCCAATTTCTTTATTCAGCTTTTTTCTGCATTGTATTTTATCTTTTTCTTTCACTGCATTTGATGTTCCAATTACAGTTTGAGCTTGTTAGGGAATTGATTCTATTCGAAGTGAGATTATTCGAAGCAATATTATTTGTGTTTGAAAACAATATTGCCGGGATAACTGGATTCGATTAATTTTCTCGGAAATGTAGGTTACTTTAATGTTAAATCTGCAATAGCCGAGTTAAAAAAAAATGATAAAAATAAACTTATTTCAATAACAGATAAGATGCCATTTCCTATGCCGGCAAAAGAGAAATTACTTTAACACAAAGCCATCTCAATTCACTGAAACACAGGAAACGAATTTACCTTAACGGCTTCAATACATATTAGACTACATTTAAAAACAAACGACAACAGAATCAGGAAGAAACAAAAAAAAACCTTTTTGCTCCCGACCTTTTCCCACGGAAATTCGCCTCATCTACTCCAAAGGTGTTATCGAAGGAACCGAAAGCCTTCCGAAATTCCACTTTCAATAAATAGGGAGCCTCTTTGTTCTACACTCAAATCACACCTTTCAATTTCGCCCCAACTCACTCTGTGGTTGTCGAAGGGAATTAATTTTAATTACTACCTCCCCACTCTTCCTCTTCTTGTCTTCTGCGAGACAATGTTTTGTATCAATCGGGATTTGAATTTCGAATTGTGGGTAGATGAGTTTTTGTTTTTGTTGCTGTCAGTTGGATTATATTTTGTATATGCACTTTTAGTATTGATATAATATGAAGGTTTTACTTATATTTTTAAATTGAAAAAAATAAGCTATTTTCTTTAGCGTAAAAGCATTTTCAGTCAATAATCCTAGAAATGGCCTACTTCCTTTTTTGGAATTAACAAATTAATTAAACGTGGACTGCCTCGTTTGCCTAGTTGCCGCAAGCGCTACTTCTGACAATGAAGTCCTGGGTTGAATTTCCGGGTGGGGCAAAGTGTGATTGAGTTTTTCCATCTAGGATGTGTCAGTAGTAGGAAAAGCAGTTGTTCTATAAGTACATATTAAGTTAATCCTTCGGGGATTCCAGGCCTGATTTTATGTTATTACTAAGCAAAACTTTCAGTTTTTTGAGTATAAGCAGAAATCAATCATTTAAAGTATCCTGCCAAGGTTGCGAAATTTGATCGAAAGGGTTACCGTGACCCATACGCAACTGAAGGACCACGGGTGGGTTTTAGTCAGTAAAAGTCTGACATGCCTTTGCGCTCCACCCCTCTGGATAGGCGGGAGACGTCGCTTAACGATTTCCCATCCACAAAAAGGCATTCAAAGTGTCTGTTGTGCTTATAGATCTAATGCGAATAAAACAGAATGTAGAGCAATAAAATCAACCATAAATATCCACATTACCCGGTCAATCTGGACATTACCCAAAAACCTACAATAGTTCTAATCTGTGTCGTAAGTCACAATCGCCTGCTGTACGCAATCTCAGGAGTCATAAATCATACGTTTCTTTAAGTTGTATATACTCACTGTTTATGTAGAACTGTGTTAGTTGTGCTTAATCTCTGTTTAAGCGAGTAAAGGAACACGCCAAAGGCGCATTAATATTAGAACTTAGTAAAGTATAATTGTGTTTGGTGTTTTTCATAAGCGATAGCGGTTTTGCCTTTAAATGTGCAGACGCGGTTTTGAGGCGATCCTCGTAGGTATTTGAAAAGCGTTCGCACTTTAATTTAGAACTCAATCTATCAAAAATACTTGTTATTTACATACATTTTTGACAAGTTAATGACACCGATTGTCACTGAGAGTAGGTTGCGATTAGATATTAAACGTTTTTATATACGAGAATTGGTCTGCAGGTATTTGATTGACGGCTACAGAATATATGGGTATTTGGCAGCGAAGTACGTCTTTTATTTTAATTTATTTAGGGCATGCGCCCAATGTAAGGATTTTTATATGACAAATACAAGTAAGTATAGTTTCAAAATTCGGGGGTTTACCATACTTGGCACGCTTGGCAGGCGGGGTGGCGATCGCAGTATGGTGGTGAAATAGTGCATAGAGAACGCTGCTGCCCAGTTCTCTAGTAACCCCTTAGTCGCCTTTTACGACCATCCTATTTCTCCACGGGGAGAAATAGGATGGTCTTTATCTTTAAATCTTCATTGATATACCTTCGGGGCGATCCTGGCCTATGTGGTATGCATAAGTCACGCATTTTATCACGGATCGTGATAAAAATGTGAGTCAAGCCTATCGCAGTAGGCAGTACTCACCCTGCTACAGTTCTACGTTTCGTTTCTTGAGGCAAAAACCCTTTTAATAAGCCCGCTATACGTTCATAGCTTAGGACTAAGCCCTAATCACGATTACATAAGAAATCTCTGAAAAACTAAATCGATGTATAGACGATAGTGAAATCTAATTTATGCAAAGCGTAATTTTCATTTCGTTTTCTTTTCTTCCAAGAATTTTTATTTAACTTTATCGCTACTTAAAAAGTTAATGGGAAAAAGCTTGTAAATTACACTAGTCGTAAAAAAACTTTTCATAGTTATTATTGTAACAGAAACGTTTAGAATATGCTTTTTCCTGAATTTTTGAAGTTTTTGGTAACTGATTTAAAACTGAATTGCAGGGAAGTCAATGCGATCTGAAACCAAGAATACAGCACTTTTTCGTCGATTATCAAAAAAAAACAACATTTTTTTCATAGAGAAGTGTAACCTAAGAATCCTTATGTATATTTCTGTAAAATTTGTAGTGGAATAATTTCCTGAAATAAATTTTCTTTTTTATACATTAAAAATATTTATTCCTAAATAATGGAAAAAAAAAAAATTAAAGCATTTTCATAGGCGGGTTCCAAATCATGTACCTACGAAATCTTTGGTAATAAGTTGTTCATAGGTTTCCCGCCACCCTATACAAATTAGACGGAATATTTCTTAAACCCATCTACATTATAAGACAAAGCTTCTAAGGAATAATAACATCACCTAGATCTATCCCGATTGCCCAACGCAATTTCCTAGGCAACCCTCAATGGATTTCCTAGAATAAGATCTCAGATGAAAAGAACTCATTTCTATTTTATCCTTGTCCATTTTCAGAATCAAAACCTTCTTTATAAACCCATTGAACTTGGAATAAAATGACACCTGACTTACTTGAAAAGTTAGGAAAAACTCCCCCCACATTTCGCCAATCAATCAATTACTTATCTAATGAAGATAGGTATTCGGTCCCAAGGTGTGGGTGTCCCCGTGTGGTTCTGGACGAAAAGAATACCACCATACTATTTCTTCCCACGGGTGTCGTAAGATGCGAGTAAGGGGCTTACTAGAGAATGGGCAGCAGCGTTCTCTATATATTTTACCACCATACTGTGATCGCCAACCTGCTTGCCAAGCGTGGCGATTATACACCCCCAAATTGGGGGAGGCCTATGTCCAGCAGTGGACGTATTTGGTCCCAAATCCTTTCTAATACCTAATTCCGGGTTGTATGCATCAGAAACACTACATTTTTCATTGTATTCCGGATTAGAAATAAAGTTCTTAAAATAACGCTAAACTCACGACCCATTTAAATTAGCATTACATAAGTCTTAGCGTTAGTATGTGCCCGGAAATTATGAATTCAAACCTTTTCCCCGGGATTCTAACTAAATACATTAGCTATTTAGGAGCCGACTTAACCCTTGCACTGGCGAGTTGTCTGGTTAATTTGGCATGAAAACACGCAAACAGGCCCTACGTAGAGGGTTGAGTCACTAGATGAGGTTCGGACACTAGGAAGAGATTGTGAGCGCAGTGCCGGAAGAAAAAAAAGGTAGCACAAAAAAAAATGATGTGTCTGTTTGTAATGTCAAAATAACTGCTTTTTATCAATAAAAAAAAAACTACTAATTGTTTTTATCTGTCTGTCTGTTTGGTCCGGCTAAGCTCCGCAACAGCTGGACAGATTTTAACGGGACTGATGTTATAAGAAATAAATAAAGCTACTTTTAATTTTACAAAAGAAATGGCGGATAGGTACCGCGCGCAAAAAAGAAAACACTTAAAATCCAATTTGTTTTCCAATATGCAGTCGAAGTGACGAGAACAGCTGGTGTTATTTAAAACTGTAGTTCTAGAGGCTAAAAGAAAATATGTGCCAAATTTACTTCAACGAATCAAAAACTCGCAAATTTTGCCATAGAAATTATTCGTTTTAACAATCTAAGCACTCAAGTGTGTAAGTTAACAGGACAAGACAATTGACCTTATTTTCCTGTCACTTTCCAACCGCCAACCTTTTTCCATAAGGAAAATCACGCGAAGATAACGCTCCCTGCATAATATGGGACACGTATCTTATTCGCAGTGGCATTTCTAGTGGACCATAACTCTCTGAGGGAGCACTAAATATGTTGATTTGGCTATTTATTCTTAGTTGCTTCTAACCATCTGCTTTTGTATTACTAAAGAGAAACCTCTTTGTTTTCCTACCACTATATTAAACTGAGGAAACAGATAGTTTGGGTTAGTCATTAGTCTAGAACTAGTTGGATCTGAAAGTCTAAATTTGGTTTTGCTTGTTGGGCTTTTCGTAAACCATTTTGTTAATAAGTGGTTCTATTTCATCACAGATTATCACAGTCCTCTGCTGGATATAAAACCTTTTTTTTTTGTCTCAAGTCTTGTTTATTCAATTTCTTTTATAATTGGATTTCGAAATTCAAACGCTCACTGACGTTTTATATTTTGAATTTTGACAGCTTCGTGGTTACAGCATCATTTTATCGCTAACCATCGCATTAACTTAAGCATTCAGGGTCACATCCTGATTATTATTTATGATATTTCGGGATCCCTTAGCTTAATCTCCCCTTTCAACCATATTATCCTCTATAGCTATATACCAAGCCATCCATCAACACCAACTTTTAATTTGACATTACCAACTCATATAGGAATTATGAGCGGCCATTTTGATGAACAATTCGATAATAAAATGGTTGATTTCGAAACACCATTAATACATCAAATAGTTTCCGATGCAGACGTTACGAACTCGTGTATTGATGGTAGCTATTAATATTAAATATTTTGGTTAACGCAGTTCGTACTGAATGTATTGTTGTTTATAAAACTGATATGGAATTTTTGTGAGTTTTGTCGTTTGTATTGTTTTTGTTTCGCATATTTTTGAGCTTTAACTTAAAGTATGTTTTTGCGGGAGCACGAATAACTTTGTATTATTGTTTTCGTCTAAATTTGTTACTAGCTTTTTCCAGCGGCTTCGCCCCGTGGAGATCGGAAATTATCCCGCGGGAACATACTACCGGGATAAAAGTACTCTATGTGTTATTCCAGGTTATAAACTATCTGTGTGCCAAATTTCATCTAAATCGGGTCAGTAGTTTTTGCGTGAAAGAGGAACAAACATCCATACATACAAACTTTCGCATTTATAATATTAGTAGGATTAGAGCAGTTGTGGCCCAGTGGTATCGGCCCCGACATACGTGTTGTAGATAGTGGGTTCGAACTCTGGCAGGCGCTTCACTTTGTGTAAATAATTTCATCACCACTGCTCTCGAAACGGTGAAGGAATATCGTGAGGAAACCAGCATGTCCTACAACCAAAAATTAAAAGACATGTGATATCTACCAACCCGCACTGGGTCCGCGTGGTAGATTACGGCCCACTCCATCACCGAAAGGAGGCCTGTGTTCCAGCAGTGAGAACAATATAGACTGGTTATGTATGGTTATGTATATCTATATGTCAATCGGTCTGCCGTTAAGTAAAGTTTAAAAAAAGTGTTAGTGGTTTTCAATTATGACAATATCGCTTCAATTTCTAGCAAACACTCAGACAACTTAGTGGGTGGTAACAGAAGCAATATCAGTTTACGTGTCCACTTGAACAAGTAAATCACTTAACAAAACCATGAATACAAATTAACAGTCATTCAAAACTCATACCCACAAATTAAATCTTGCACAACACACAAGGAAACTTGAGAAAACCCACGCGAATGTAATAAATTCTGACCGAGCGTAACTGGCGCCACCTGACATATCGAAAATGAACTACTGGAGCTACGTGCAACCAGTAGTTAAGTCACCAGAGTGATTAACATGCTGGGAGTGAGTAATGCCTTGTAGACCCGGAAGGCAACGAAAGGTAATGCTTACATTAGAATAATTTTACAGAGGGGAAACTATGTAGATGTCATTTTAATCTTATGTTGCAATGCACTAGCAATAACCATAAGTATAAGAGTCAAAATCAAAAATATAAAAGTAAGGATAGCTGCCGACAATTTCTGCTTATCAGTATGAGATAACAAACATGATGTTAAAGTTGATTTATTAGAAACAGAAGGCTCTCAGTCAGATCATGATATCGATTAAGATGAAACTGGAACACTGGTATTGAGCCTATCTCATTCATACTTGAATGTCTTCAAAGTTCAAAGAGGAGATTCAATTCCTAAGCCTATAATCTTGATTTAGACTTGAAATAGATCGACTATAGTGAATACTTTATCGACTACAGACACTGAAATATAAAGCGTATATCGCTATACATTCAGAAACTCTAAAGCATAAAAGAATATTAGACCACATTTTAGATATAGATACTCTTCACACGGAAAATATTCCCGTTCTACATTGTACGCCAAATCAAAAGAAATATCTAGAAATAACACACCTCCAAACGCCAAAAGGCGAAAATAGCTAAATTGAATTTCCACATATCCAAATCGCATAATGTCATTATATTACCAATGGTAATAACTCCTAACTCGAGAAATTCGAGTCTATATTTGCCAGTATTGAATTTACTTGCAATCCGGTATAGTAGCGTTCTGAATTGCACTCTGATTAAAGAAAATATTTTTGGAGCTGGTATTATGTTGATAGTATTTTTAACCCCCGACGCAAAAAGAGGGGTGTTATAAGTTTGACGTGTCTGTCTGTCTGTCTATCTGTCTATCTGTCTGTCTGTCTGTGTGTCTGTCTGTCTGTGGCATCATAGCTCCCGAATGAATGAAGCGATTTCAAAAAAAAAAAATTGTTTTAAAGGTGACTTATGTGCGAGTGTTCTTAGACATGTTTGATGAAAATCGGTCGAGCCGTTTAAAAGTTGTGGGGGAGAAAGTGGGGAAGGGTACCAGAATGTCAGCAAATATACTCGACTGGGGTCTCAAATGAAAGTGCACTGAAAGAGAATATTGATGAATTAATCGAAAGTGTTCTAAGCTTCGTTTGATTCTACATTATAATTATTATTATAATAAGTATGTACCTATAAAAAGTATAAAATAAAAAATTAAATTAAAAATTTTAAAAACCCTCGACACAAAACCTAATTTCCCTTTAAAAAGTAAAAAATAATAAAAAAAACTCAATCTTAAAGTACCTAAGTATGTACTAATAATTAAAAAAAAACATGCGTCGCGTTGGGGGACCGCTCCGCGAGGGCAGACGTTGACGGTCGTATCCTAAATGCAATATTGTGAAGTAATTTTATAAAAGTTTTCTTTTCTTAATTAGTTAGGTAATAGACTATTTGTAATTAAATTGTTAGGTCTGGAGCGGTCCCCCAACGCGAAGTTTTTTTTTTGAATTATTAATACATACTTAGGTACTTTAAGATTGAGTTTTTTTTATTATTTTTTACTTTTTAAAGGGAAATTAGGTTTTTGTGTCGGGGGTTTTTTAAATTTTTAATTTAATTTTTGATAAGTATAAAACAATATCAGTACAATTACGAATATTGTCTGTAGAATCTCCTATTATTGTATTAGTTTTAATAGTCTTTAGAAAAAGCATCACGTGATAGGTTTTCGTATACTTTTTGCTTATTAATTTGAAGTCGAATCAAATGTCAACGCAAGAAACTTTATTATGCCATCACTGAATTAAATAACAATGGATAAAAGTCATTAAAATGTCCATAGCCCATTTGTTCTATTAACAACAATGTCACCAAAATATTTAAAGCCTCTAAACTTAAAACGTCGTTACCAATAGATTACAAAACATTTCATTTCCAAATCGAATTTGCTTTCCATTCCAAAATTTCGACCGGCTTATCCATCATCCAAGATTTATTTTAAGTGGTGTAAGGGGTTCAAATGTCTTACCTATTGATTTTGTGGAAATAGCGGCACGTCTCGACGATTCACGGGCATTGCCGAGGGAATACCGTTCGTTGGGAAAGAGACGCCTCGGCGCGACTTGGCTTGTCTTTTTAACGTGTCAAGATCTATGTTAGTGTCTAATGTTTTTAGGATTTCTCTAGGTTTGTGTCTGGAATACGTATTTTTGGTGGAAAGTATGTAATAAAAAGGGTAAATTCTCACAACATTAGAATGTACTTTTTCGTATACCTTCTCGCCGAGAGACGGCCTCTGTTCCAGCAGTGGGAACTATATATGCTGATTATGATACTTTTTCGTCCGTAAGCGTACTACATGTTTGCTGACGAACAAGTATAAGACATAATGTAACCAATCAACTAACTAAACCGTTTAAAGCAAAAAATCCAAATACTTTTAGGTAGACACTACAAATTTGTTGGGAATCACATAACAAACTCAAAATTATCTCTTCTCCTAAATATTTCCTCTCGAAGACCTCTCAATATCGATAGAATTTACCAATTCAAAACTCGATACGACTGTATGTAGGAACAGAACCTCTATTTTATTTTTACTGCCTTGTGTATCGGCTGAAGCTTTACTAAGAGCTATATTTTAGTTTCTACTGCTCAATTTCCCTATATATGAGTTCCTGTTGCATTTTACAAAGGTTTCTCTATGTATTATTTAAATGTATGTAGTAATATTGTAGGCAGGCTTTTCTAAACATTCTCATAAACATCTTTTTACTTATCTTGAAGGTTTTTGTCTTTGTGCTCTGAAATAGATTTTTCTGTCACTCTACGTGGTTAGATAAACCAGAGAAGCTGATTAAGTAATTTATTAATAAGATTGGCTGAAGCATCGAGATTGGCAATAACAAACATTAATGAAATTACGAAGCGCGTTGATTTTAGCAATAACTTCCCATGAGCGATATTATTTGCGAAAAATATCCTCTTCAGCATTGAACATTTACGATTCTGGATGCATACGATTAACCCACAATCCAATTTCATCCCGCCACGAATGCATAAGAGCATAGTTTATTAGATTTTAGTACCAGAACGATAAAAAATTTAGTTTCAGAGAGTTGCAGACAAAAGCCAGTGGTTTAATAAAAATGTTGCTAGCTCAATGGCATGTGAAAATTTTGTTGTATGTAAAGTTCGCCACTTCTCTTGTTCTGAACTGGTGACCCAGTTTTGACTACGTTGTCTGTTTCGACCATCGCTAGTTGCCTTTTTGGATAAGTAGAACAATTGGTGATACATTGTTTCACTCTGGATATTGGATGACTTTTTTTCTGGGCTGACGCGAGCTATCAAAAGTTCGGAGAGTGAACATATTATAGAAGCTATCTGCTTTTATATTCCCCTAACAGAATCTAATTTAGTTGTAAGCATTTTTCCCTAAAGATATGAATACAAGAATACAAAATATCCAGAAGTAATAAAAACTGACAACAGAATCACACCACAAAACCTCACAACTAGAAGCAAACGAAGCAGAAAATAGCTATCTGGAAGTCTTCAAGACAATACTAATAACCCGATTCCCAGACCATAAACTTGTTTCCAAGAATATCAAACGTCAGGGTCTCAGACAGATCAACGCACTCGGCATGGTCCCTTGAGGCACACCCGCATTCTATCACCCGACGAATTAACTCGCTTTCTGTTTCAAGTATTTGATTGTATTAAGGACTTATATGCGCTGTTTTTAAGTTGTCATTTCATTTCTTTAGTGTTTCATTGGTGTGCAAAACTTTTACTTGTTACAAAGATTTAAGTTTTGAACTTAGATTTTGCCAGTCAGTCTATATTAAAATTGATTTGTGTATGAGTGGACCCAAACGTCATTCCTAAAACCAAAACTTGCCATGAGCATAAAGTTGCCAACTTTCCATAGACTCATCAATTTCGCCTTAAAAATCATCCCGAAGAAATAGAACTGCTTTCTGAACACATAATCCCAAAATAAACAATAACGATATTAATAAGTTCACTTCTAATCTGTAAGAACCCACCAACTTTCAAACGTCAACCACATCCAGTAATCCTATCGCCGGTATCACTGCCAGGATCCTCCTGGGGTCAGTTAACAATAGACCACGGGGCTTCCATAGCTGTTTTGTTAAGACCCGCATGCAAGGACTAGGGGGAATTACATCCACTGTTTGGGTTACGGGGTTAGATATTGTTGAAAACTGAGATTAAATTGACTGTTTTGGTTGATAGTCTGTCTATCCATCTGAAAAGGATTTAATTCTCGTATTGAAATCAGAATGTGGTTTTCAAGTCGATTTTATTACATGACATGTTTTTGTTGGCGTAATGTAATTTCGCAACTTTAAATCAATTCTGTTAATGTGTAACGAGTGTGAGGCAAATTATTTCTAAATTATATGTAAGTAGGTTAATAAATCTTCTCGATAATCAATCATCTAGGTTTCTGTCACAACTTTAACTTCAAAATGGCGTCGTTACTGAAATCTATTTAAATCTGCAACTTCTTGTACCTAAATGATAACTATAATGACAGTCATAATATCAACGGTAATGGATTTTGTAATTTCAATTTGAAAGTTTTTGTTGGCTTATCATTTATTAAAACTTTAATGTTGATGAAGACTTTATGTGCTGTTAAAATAACAAAAGCTGTTGAATTAGAAAAATATATAATCTGTGTGATACATTCTTTATCTATACTAAATCATATAATTATTATCTGCCTAGCCTTTTTCAACCATGTTAGGGTCGGCTCCCTATCTGACCTCCACAATGCAGCTAATGGGTATGACGATACCCCTTGGTAAGACTGGTTGTCAGACTTTCGGGCTTCTGACGACCCGTAACAACTGTCTAAGATCTACGAATGACAGCGGGGACCAAAGGCTTAACGTGCTTTCCGAGGCACGGAGGAGTCTTGGTATGTAATGATGGTGCCCATCCACGGACCAACGGCGGCAAGCGCAGCTTAACCTGATCGATCGACTCCTACGGCTATTATTGGTTAGCCACAAGCCTCTGCTAAATCATATAATGTCTTTTATAAATTCCGATCCGTGTGACAGTTACGATAGAAATTATAACATAATTTAAACTAGTTTCCTTTTAAATCTGATACAGGAATAACGTCGGATGATACAGATAACGATTGCTACATAAATTATATCTCCATAGCTTGTATTTCTGCAATGGCTCGTAAAGGTAAGAGTTATTAGTAGTGTCCGACCGAAACAAGATTTCAAGCCGAAACCGAAACCGAACCTTCGGTCTTAGTCCCAGTTTCGGCCGAAACCGAAACCGAAACCGAAACTTATTTGAATTTTTAAAGCATGTTAAATCTATTGTATTCTTACGCATATAAGACAGTTAACACGTATAAAAAAATAAAATGCAAGAATTAAAGTACCTATGTAACAAAAATAGTTCTTTATTTACGAATGCTTCGCCACTAAAGCATATGGCATCTACAATTATTAGGTCAATTATTGCTTTCTCAATCCTTTTTGTAATTTAATGATCATCAGGCCATTGTGCAATTTTAAATTTAGAGGTCAAGCCTGGGATCGTTGACTGAACAAGATTCGGTCGATCAGTGTTCAATAATTCCAATGAGATGTTCGAGCTTGATCACTTTAATTTGGCTAGGTTTTTCAACTCATCTACCTCTGATTGTCGTTTTAAGACCTGTCTGTGTTCCGCGTTATGAAAATTTGATAAATGTTGTTTAACTCCGTGTAACGTTTGTTTTTTCGTTTCGTGACTTCCAAATGATAATGCTTTATTGCAAATTTTACAAAGAGCCTTAGATTTATCGATATAGGTTTTTTTTTAAATTGCCAAATGGGATTCTTTTCTTTTAGTGACATTTTTAACCTGAAAGAAATCAGTCTATGATAAATAAAAACTATCTCACAGATTAAAATACAATAAAAGCTAGTAAGGTAAAAATACCTATGGCAGTCATTATGAATAGGAAAATTAACTCAAGTAAATAATGAAGTTTAACTAGAAAACTTTCACGTACTACTGTACTACGCATCCGAATTGACTAAGCACATCGCGTACTAAAGGGAAAAATGCGACATGACTAATAGTACTGAAGGTCATTCACGGTAATAGTTAAATCACCGGAGAGAGTTGTGTATGGGATGTACGTGGCGGTTTGAATACGGGTACAAAATGTAATCCACCAATAATTACAAACAAATATAGTAAATATTTGAATCAAACATCACAGGTATCTTCACACATCTTTTAAGTGTTACATTAATTTCTACATAAATTCATATTGTATAAGTTCTAGGGAATAACTCCACAGAACCAAGTAAAATATCTAATGAATTCTATTATATTACAACTTACAACATATTTATTTTCCTCTGTAGGACAAGACTCTAATAAATGCCATAAAAATACATCATCATTAATCATAAGTAAAAACAAATACCTACCTAATAGTGTTTGCGCGAGAAAAACCACATAACCTGAAATCATCAACTCAACTGGCAATCACATTCACTCACTCGAAGGTAGTTGAATGATGCGCGACAATTCATGAACACCTAGTTTCGGCTGGGCCGAAGGTTCGGCCAATTATTGGCCGAAACCGAAACCGTGGCCGAAACTAGATTTTTTGACCGAAACTAGCCGAAACCGAAACCGAAACCGAACCTTCGGTCGGTCCTTAGTTATTAGGCTTCCACCAGCAAAACGAGTATCTAAGTATATCTTATGAGACAGAAAATGCTTGAATAAGGATATAATTAATATTATGAAGTCTTAAAATTGTTATTGGTTATTGAATCTTTTCGTTTCTCGTATATTTTGTCTTGATAATAGCACTGTTGTATCTTTTGCTGTTGAACTCTTTTCATCGTGAAATACAACTTTATTACTATGATCTTTAACTACATTTTCTAAACTATTGATTGTTGAAATAATTTTTATTCCAACCTATTTAAGGGCAATAACGGGGTCAGGTATTTATTCTTTAAACTTCACCTGTGAATACAGGTTTTTATTCAGGTTTCCATTACCTTCTTCGGGAATCCGAAGAAGGTTTAGTTCAGAAACTGACTGACTGACATATCAACGAACAGCCGAAACTACTGGGACGGCTTCCTTTTATAGTGTAAGGAAGCACCTAAGAAGGGGTTTTTCGAAATTCGACCTTTGAGGGGATGAAAAGAGAGGTTGTACGAAAAATCATATTCCTTGAATTGATAAACTTGAAACTTGACACGAAAACTATTCTGCAAGTAAGTAAATAATACAGTTTTTTTCTTAATGAACCTCTCAAGGGAGATCAAGGGTGTTTTAAGTTTGTATGGAATAATATTAACGCGTGATCTGGTAAATTCAAAATTCAGTCTTTATTTTGTAGAGACAAATACAGAATTGTCACAGGTGAAGTGCTAGTATAATATAAGAGTAAGTATTAAAGTTATATCTACCCTAGTAAACAATAACAGAAGCGCATTAGACAAACCAGTATTTGGACAAAGCACAATGAAAGAGAACTCACATCGTACATACGAAAGTAAAAGAATGTAACCACTACACTGCGTGCCACCGACTCGTTCCAAATTGTAAGGTACAACCAATTAGTCCGTCGGTACCATTAGAACGTAAACTTGCTGAGATTGTGGTTCTACTTAATAGCTTTAAGTATAAGGGATCGCAGCCATTGAGCGAACTCGACGGGAATTACACTAATATTAACAGCTTCTTAACTTGCTTAGATCAGTTTACTACGCCATAATAAGGCGGTTCAGCAAAAATTGCTCGAGAAAAAGTACTTCAACCTGTTAGTATGTTAGAAGTTAATATGGGTTTGTGGTTCTTGTTTGGCTCGCGTTCGTAAGGAAATCTCGAGAATTTTACATTTAAATACGGAGTGAGTTCATCGTCTGTTTTACTAAGTCGATAGCTTTCGGACTAAATCTACATTACAGTGTACAACATAAACTAAATTCACATAATGTTTCCGAGGCATCTTAATACCTCTTAATGAGGGAACCGATATAAACAACTATTAGCATCTGTTAAATGAAACCGTTTATCAGAATTTACCGTTTCCCGATACAAGCGAGCCCCTAAATGTTTGACTATTTCAAATCAGATACGGGTGCGAACCAGTTTGGGCCGGACGAAACTGGATCACAACCGGGACGGACTGGTCGAAACCAGATTAATCCGGTAAAGTTCCTCGCATGGTTTCGCTGATTTAGAAACTTGTTTGTTCCTTGAGACGGCCGCAGCGGGTCCTATAGAGTTTCTCTTCAAGTTTAATGGAAACTAATTCTAGATAACATCGTCCTTTTGTATCTAGCTTTATCAGATGTCTGTAGGTAAATATTTGGGTAACTTCGGAAATTCTTGTACCCTTTCAATTTGATTATTATGACTGGCTGGGTTCAAGGCCTTATAATTCTAATATAACTAAGGTTGTTTGCTAAGATACTGTTAGATTTGATATTATTACTTTACCGAGAAATGAGAAACCTTGTTTATAAAACAAGATTCCTAGAAGATTCCTAGATATTATCGGGTTACTGCCATCTTAGTTTTTTCAATGAAAATTGTATTGTGTTTATTTATTAAACGAGGCACTTTTCAGACAATTATTGTAGTCCACATTTGTGGCGAAAACCGCTCGAATTGGTGAGACCTTGATCAGGGGAGACCTTTGTCCATAAGTGAACGTCTTTCGGCTGTAATGGTGATAATGATATTCTTTTTACATAGGTCCTTAATCTCACAATCAAGATTGGATAATGTCCTCAAAGGATAGACCGACAACCTTAAAAAGGTGGCTGGGACAGACTGGATGCGGACAGTCAGTATGTTGTGACGCCGCCTGCGAGAGGCCTATATCCAGCAGTGGACTGCGATAGTCAATAGGCCGCCTTATCAACGAAATCAGGGGGCCTATTACGAACTTTTAAAAAACCAGGCAAGTTCCAAGCAATTCATTTCACTGGCTGGTTAAATTTCGTACTATGACATTTCAAATTCTGCCCGACTTGACGCTGGCTAGTTTGTCTATGGCTGGCTTGTAATTCTGTGTCGCAACGTTCAGAAATAGAATTAAATATTTATCGGTAAGTTACGGTTTTATTTAAATCATTTATTTTATGATAAAAATAATAATCTAGTTACACTAGTATAAAAGTAGGTGAAAATATAAACACAATATTTATTGCGACATACAATTAATTCATATTATAATTTTCTATGTTTGTAAATTGTAACGCGAGATTATGTTTCCGAACGTACTCAACAAGTTAGGAAGTATTGTTTCACAAACTAAGACAGATAACGTATTGTTCGTTTGATACTTCCGTTCGTAATATATTCGGAGTATAAACAAAATCATGGCGTAAGTGTTATTGAGTGTTTTCAATGAATATTCAGTTTTGAACATGATATAATATTAATATATTTGTAATTATTATAGTTCAGTGCATGAGAGTTCTAGCCGTCGTCGGCGCGTAACTTATGTGCAGCTGGAAACATTGTAGGTGTTCTTAAATTCCCACAAAGTGGCGATTGGGTACAATAAATCTGCCCAAGCACGAGAGTACTCAAAGCGGTCTCAACTCCTCACAAAGATTCAGTACCAAGTCTTTGCTAAGTCGATATCTTTGAATAAATTGCACAACATCCATGTCGAACGCATTACATTCATCACGAAGTCGTCTTCTTTTGTTCCTTGACACTCTATTTCGATGAGAAAAGTCACTTTCCAGGAACTCAAATAGTTCATATTCGTCACACATCATATTTTCTTTTACTAATCTAGATAATACTCGAATAATTTCGCCAAATAAACTCAAAACAATTCAATAAAAGCTCCTCTGACGCAGCGTAAACAAAATGGATTGTGAAGTTACTTTTTGACAGCTCTAATACGAAAAAAAATGTCAAACGAACGGTCGTATTACGGTATTGCCAGGCAATATTCGGTCAGAAGTCGGCCAGGGTGTCACGTGACCGCTGACTGGCTTGTTTGGCGAGTTCATAATACGAAATTGCAAGGCAGTTCAGTTTACGCCGTAAACTGCCTGGAAATAAGAGTTCGTAATAGGCCCCCTGTCATCTAAACCTCATATTTACCATCACCAACATTCACAAACATCCAACTTCCAGACACAAAACTGCTGAATTATTTTGAAATAAACTGAAATATACAAAGTTGTGCTGTATGAAAACAGGATTTCGCACTGAATGGACAGTAAACATCCGTGGTACTTCAAAAGACTGCGGGTACACTCGGCACAATAAACAAGACACCATAATATATCTACCCACCGCGCAACTTATGTCCGCAACTTGTTTATGCGTCTTAGTTAGCTTTAAAGTTTGTATCGCCGGTTTTAAATAATACATTTATGTCTTTAAAAGGAAGCTGTGTTGCGTGATTGGGAGTCTTTATTGATACTAAAGAAATTTTGTTTTTGTGTACGTATGATTTAATTATTGTCGTTTCAAATTAGTTATGTTCATTTGATGTTTTGTATTTGTGTCATGGCAATTGGAATGAAAGGAAGCCATTAGTTTTAACTGTTCAGATTGTTAATCATAATCGAGATTTAATCGCAGGATACGTAAAGGAATTTGTTATTTTGTTCTTTTACTATGAATTGGAATAGACTACATAAACCTCTTAGTTTATGTGAACATTATGCTGGGAACTAGATTATGGTTGTATCTATTAAAAACCCTTTACTGACATTTCTAGAAACACACCTATTACTTCTGTATTAATTAAATTAAAATCACCTTTTCCACACTCTCCACATTCCCGCAAAATTCATCTCCTTTTTCACGAGTGATGCGGTCAGAAGCATTGGCGTCTGACTGTACAGTATTGTACAAAATTCTCCGTGCTCAAATTTAACCATAGTAGAGATACACTAATTTTCAGTTTGTCTTTTTCGTGGTCCTAGTATTGTTTGTAACAACACGATTTTAATGTCTTCGCAACCTGAAAGAGTTTTGAGTTTGATGTAACATTCGCGGTTTGTTCATTCCTGTATTTGGAATATTTTGTTTTGCATTTTCATTTAGATTATGGTAACTACAGTATTTTGTTAATTGATTTCATTAGTATATTTATCACGCATAATTAGCCTATTATGTTCCCACTACTGGGGCATAGGCCTATGCCTCCTCTCTCGAGAAAGAGTAGGCCGTAAGCCGCCATTTGGGCTCAGTGCGGATTGGTTGATGTCACACGTCTTCGAATGTTTGGTACTAGGACATATCGGTTTCCTCACGATGATTTTTTCACCGTTTTGAGATCATGTTTTGCTGTAATTATTTATCTCATCGCCTCCATCAAAATAAATCATTTGGCATTCTCAAGAAAGAAACATTGTTTGTTCTGATGGACACTGATGAAGGGCGTTTTGATTGTCTTATGTCATTTTGACGTTCAAAAGTTGCTGACTCTCAACCTAATTTTAATACATAACTTTTAATTTTGATTTTAAATTACCGTCATACAGCATTTGTCTGGCATTGATGTTAAAATGATAATTTTTTGTGCAGTCGTGAGGCACACTCTGCCGGCGTAGCATGACCAATTCTATATCTATTCTACCAAGAACAAAAAAAGTTCCTTATGTATTTTAATTCTGTAAAAATGTTTCTATCTCATCAGAAAAATAGTCATCATACTTGACATCGTACTCTTGTCGACTGAAGAATAGAAACATCTCTTCTTTTCAGTTTTACACAATTTTTCTACGATACAATCTATCATTTTGTCTTCTCTTCCGTCGACAAATTCCGTTTCTAGGCGGTCATGCTACGCGTGCTGTTGTGGTTTTTTATATTTTCACTTTTCTTGAACAGTATTCTTTATTTTCTTCCTTTCTTTCTATCTAGTCTTTCAATACATACCGTTGTTGCTTTTTAATCTGAGTTTCAACTTCTTCATTATTTTAGCTTGAAAGTGTTTATTTTGGAAAAATTAAAGTCTCCCGTAGTAGACTGTTAACAATTCAATTAAATACAACTATAGAGTGTTTCTAATTTGAATTACGTTAGTTTCAAAGTCAAATCTAACTCCTAACGTTAGGCAAGTTAGCCAAACTACCTACTTAGTTTCAGATCATAATTCACTTCACAATCATGTGTTGTTAAAACTTCACCAAAATTTCAAGACTTCACAAATATAAATCACGATTCAAAAGCAACAGAGTTTATACACTCGAATTCACTTGCGAGCTAGAGAAATCGTCCACCCGTAAATTAATACATCACTGTGAACTACTAATTAGCTGTGTAATCTTCAAAGGGGCCGCTGTGTACTATAGCATACAGGTTTGTGTACACAAATTGTGTGTACAGGTACGTCTAGATGACAGATTGTGTTTAAATTGCAAGTGAGACTTATAAATGCGTAATTTAGGTTGAAGAATCGATTTAGGTGTGGTGTGGTCTTGGCTGTGACATTTGGGTTTGAGGTTTACGTTTGCAGATGTTGTTTTAAAGGTTAGGTTACTGTAACGAATTCAAAGCATTTATTTCTATTAGGTATATCAATTGCACGCACTTTTGAAATGTAAAGGGGTAAAAAAGAAAGATGAAGCTAATTACCCATGCTAAAGCGTTCGGTACCTAATCTGTACAGTTGAAAATTGCTGATGTATTGAGTTGAGGTTCGTTTTCTTCGTTTTTGTATTTCAGTGTTTCCTAAGGATAGATTTCAGATTTCACCGAATCCAATGTCGATACAACATGCTCCAGGAGGGTTTGAAGGTCATCTCCTAAATAAAGAATATATACTCTAAGACAGGATTAAAATAATTTGAAATTGAAGCGGGAAGCACAAAAACGGTTGAAGTGGCGGAGCTTGAGGGAAACATAGGCAGTGCACATCTACCAGCTGCTACGATAATGTTGATGATGCTAATTGAAGATCATAGTATGGGCTATGACAGAATAAGGAAAATATCGCAAGGAGAGTTTTGAGTATGAATATGGATGTCTTAAAGAGTTGGGGAAGATCAAGGAAGCGATGGATGAACGTGTGAAAGACGATACGGCTAGAAAGGAGTTAGCTACCAAGATGAAGACTAATAGAGAAGCATGGAAGAAAAAAAAATTTAGACAAGGGCAAGATAATGATGATCCTTTTATTCTATAAAACAAATCACGATGTTACTACAAATTCTCTAGGAACAGGTGAGCATCGAGTCGGTAAGCAATAGCAATCAAAAGGCCAATCCCTTTCAATTGAACCAACACCTTGATGTTTAAATAAATATTCTCGACTGCAGTATTAATTAAAGCGAATTGAAAAGTAAATACCATTTACTTAAGTCAACTGAACTGAAACTTGCTATCATTGACTTCATTTAAATAACATTGAAGCCAAAATTTTCTTTTTTTGAAATTTTGAGTGTAATCAGATTTTTAAATGAGTCTGAAATACGAAAAGTAAAGGATTTTTTGCTGTTTTTAAAGCTTGTTAAGGGTCGATTTTAGAATATGTATAACAAATTAGATTTATTAAATATTTACAAATCATTTTGAATTTATTAAACTAAAGATTTTGAATTTACAAACATTTTGTTGTATTATTTTCGTACGTTCGACATAAAATTGCATGCGCATAAATATTACCTACACCTGTTACTTATACAACATTTACTCTCTTTAAAAACATCTTTTAAACACATGTTACGCTTTAAATTAAACCAAATTATATATTACGTGACCCAAGGCTCAGGGTGCCTCCCTGCGAGACACCCGCAAACCGCGAGCCCTGCACCCTCTTTGACTTCCGTTTCCACTGCGGTTGTAAGAAACATTCTCTTGGAATTGTATTACAGTCGCCAGAGGAATATACAGGTTGTTTGGAAGCGAGAAACCAGCAAATAACGTTAATGACAGTGTCATTTGCATGTGTTAGAACGGTAACAAGGCCATTTGTTGTATTGGATAGCGTCTTTAATTCTTTTTAAGTGTTCTCAATGTGAGTTTAAGGTTGAAATTTCATTGCATATACTACTCGTTTGGTTTCCAATAAAGGATTTTATCTATGATATTTGTTTAGCTTTACACAACATTTAAAAAATAATGATTACCTGACTCTTTACTATCAATAGGTATAATTGCAAAATGATTAATGTTGTACCAATACTTGTAATAATTCGATATTGTTTGATTTATTACAATTACAACTTAACAACTACTAGTTACGCTTAGACATTTTGATTTATCACTGCAGGTTATAAAACAAAGTCTCCCGCCGCGTCTATATGTCTGTCTGTTTAAACACGATATTCTCAAAAACTACCGAACGGATTTTTAATACGGGTTTCAGCGATGGACGAAATGACTAATCAGGAAGGTCAATGTGTATCATACATAAAGGTTTTGTGTAAATTGGTTAAAATATGATGATGATTGTTGAAGAGGTCGGAAAAATTATGCCGACAAGGAGCTGAGAGAGATAACTTTAGAGCAGCGCGCTGCAAAAAAAAACATGAAATTTGGCACACAGATAGTTTAAAACATGGGGTACCAACTATAAATCCAGGTAGTAACGTTCCCATGGGATACGTACGTTACCGACATCCACGCAAGCGAAGCCGCAGGCCAGAACCTAGTCTAATAACTTTAACAAGAACTGTTGCTGTAATATGCCAAGAGAGCAAATATCACACTGGCCTTTTCGGTGAGAAGAAATTTATCATAATTCTGTGATTTATTTCTAAAACGACTATAATTTTGAAAGTTTCTGTTTATCAATATACACGCTTTGTTTTCCTGAAGGGTCTTGCAGAGGTATATTTAAAGTATAGTCACATTTCGTCAGTTATGTTTAAGTCCCTTGTAATAGGGGGCAAGCCGATAGCCATTAACCACAAACCCAGACTCCCAACTGCTACTGAGAAATTCCAGATACAAAATCCAGGACATTATGCTCAGTAGAAAGGCATACCAAGTACTAGACTAACGAGGCAGTCTGTTTACTTATCCACTAATAAAGTTTAACCTTAAAAGTTATCCATCTGTATTTAAACCACCGAACTTATTGGGGCTTATGCGGTCGAATTAAGAAATTTAACCAAGACTACGTTCGGACGAACGGCTACGAATATCAAAAGTTCATGAACAACTTTCTAAGAAGTTCCGAGACTGAAACTTGCCCAACCACAGTGGTCCGCTGTTTGAAAAATGAATTGTCTGCACTCCAAATATATGGTTTTAGTTGTGGAGTTGTGCAAAATATGGGAAACTTAGGGAAATTCTGTTATTACCTTTTTTCTTTTGGTTTTGCAGCGTGATTTACGAGTTAGCCTTTTATACTGCTGCAGATTTTAAAAGAAAAGCGAACAATTTGTGGTCTGTTTTTTTAACTGTTTTACAATTTTATTCTGTGTGCAGACATTCATTGTTTGCATTTTCTAAGTTGATATTGCTATAATTCTTCCTTATTTGCGTAAGTATATACCACAAACTCAAATTCCTTTTCACCTCTGTGACCTTAAGGGAATCTAGGTTATCACATGATATCATTCGTCTGTATGTCGAATCGTTGAGCTTTTTAAGTTCTGAGTTGAGCTACACGATAACTGACAAATGTGTGCACTGATTGGTTAGTGTGGACTCAATGTGTGTGGTTCTTTTTTCAAAAGACAATTTTAGACGCATGATCTTCACGTGATCCGATGCTGACCTTATTAATTTTTTTAAATAGAATTGACGTGTAAGAGGATTTGTTTGAACGTACTTAAAGAAATAAAATCATTTACCACTATCCTACTAATCCTACTAATATTATAAATGCGAAAGTTTGTGAGTATAGATGTGTGGATGTTTGTTAATCTTTCACGCAAAAACTACTGAACGGATTTGGATGAAATTTAGAATATAGGTATATAGTTTATTACCTGGATTAACACATAGGATAGAGCATACTTTTTATTCCGGTAGTACGTTCCCGCGGAATAATTCCGACCTCGACGCGGGCGAAGCCGCTGGTAAAAGCTAGTCCTGTATAATGTTATTAAGTTATAATAGCCTATTAATAGTCTTAATTAAAACACCCATAATCTTTTAAACATGTCTCTTAATACTATTTTAATCATAAAATGTGATACAAAAGCGTCATTACAGAATCTGTTTTAGTATTTATAGTCCAGAATTAGCCCTGTACTGACGACATTGAAATATGAAGCGATTGAAACAATAGAATAAAGGGTAAAAGATGATTCGATGTAAAAACTGAAGACTAAATAAATAACAATGATGAAGACGGAGAAACTGGGTCTGTCATTGAACTAAGTTCAACTATTTAACCTTAACCTTTAGACATTCCGATACAAAAGGATTCTGATAAAGTTACTATTATTTGTATAACTTTACTTAGAACAGCTGTTACCACTTTAGGTAATGGTGTAGGAATTTTCCACTTTACTTAGGAAATGTAAGTAAGGACTAAGTACAAAATTGTTGCTACTAATTTATAAGTATTGTTAGTAGTAATAGTACTATTTTTCCATACGATAGAGTTTCCAAAATCATCATCAATCAGATGTTATTAGAGTAGTTTTAAATTCAAGAATTCTAGATTTTTCTAATGCTGAGAATGGTGAAATTTTAACGGTGTAATGATGAGAGAATGGAATCAGTATATTTTGTTTGCTACTGTGACTGCAACCAAGCAAATACCAATAAGCGAATTAGTTCCATCTCTTGGCTGTTCTTAGTTTACGAAATCATTGACAACTCTGCTGACCTCTTTTTATATACATAAAGGTGTATAATAAAAACTGCTTGCCGCAGTAAAGTCCGATGACCATCTTTACCTACTAAGTCTTCGTGCCTCGGAAAGCACGTTAAGCAGTTGGTCCCGGCTGTCAATTCTGGATCTATGACAGTCGTAACAGGTCATCAGACCTGCCAAAGTTGCTAAGACAACCAGTCTTATTAAGGGGTATCGTATTACTCAGTAACATGGTTGGAGAGACCAATAGGCAGTCGCTTCATGTTAAAACTGGTGTTCAGCCAACGTAAAAGGCTAGGCAGTTGATAAAGATTTACTCTTTAACACAACTTATTGGCAAATAAGCTTAAATGAGGCAATGAGATTTGTTTTCCAACCAGTTTATCTCCTCGCCAATTTATTAGTCCTTCAACCCAAATTCTACTACAAATCTAAGACCTTGTTTGAATCAAGAAAACTCCACGAAACAGGACCTGCAGTCGGCAATGTTCTCTGTTAACCAGTTTTCAACCTTATGACTAGGGAATAAGGGTGCAAGGAGTTCCACAGCCAGGTTTGCCGACTGTTCCCAACATTGGAGATGTGGGTAGAATTTATTATCAAAGTTACGTGTGGGCTGCCCAGTCTTAAGTTATAGTGACTATGCATGCTAACTCATAATGTAACGTATGTACACATTATATGAGTAATGCTTCTGATAAATAAGACTTACCTTGTATTAAATATGGGCTAAAAGTTGCCTGCAACACTCTTTATAGTCTTGAATGAGGTCAGAATGTTTTTCATGCGACGAATGAATGAATTTAATATTAGATGGTTTAGGCGAATGAAAACTATGACCATTTGCAAATGTCAAACAATGACGTTACTATATTTTGACGTCATTCCCTTCAACTGTCAAGAAAAATTTTAATCACCGCCTACAGGATCTCTTCATTAAGAATACATCACTGATATTTACTGAAACAACTTGTAATAAATTGAAAAATGAATTGTTACTTGCGTAATATCTTAACAAAATGAAATGCTCTCGAATTTATACGCTAATAATGTTACCACTGCTAGGACGCTGCCTACCTCTCGGTGAGAGGGAATTGGCTATTATACATCACGCGGGCCCAGTGCGGTTGCTTCTTCGAATTTTTGGTTCTAGGATATACCAGTTTCCTCACCATGTTCTCCTTCATCGTTTTGAGAGCAGTGTTAATGAAATAATTTTAACAATACAAAGCGCCTATGTGGGTTTGAACCAACGACCTACAATTGTAATGAAATAATGCGATTAATAATTTAGAACGGTATTTTGCAAAACGAAATATTTTCTTTCCAACAATGAAACCAACCCGTTAACATATTCCCATATTTTATATTCAACTTCCACCGTCATCCGCAATGTAGTACACAATAGCGATTCATATAAATTCGCTGGTTGCATGTCTTCTCTTATTATTGACCAAGTAATACAGGCAATAATCGCATGCAAACTGTACATTATGTATGCAGCTTGCATCCAGTATGCTATAGCACTGTGTGTAGGTACCAATATGATGCTTGAACGCTTTCTACGTAGTGCCATCGAAGAATGGATTCAAAAGGTCCATAATCTTTAGATTTTTTTCTCCAACGCAGCGCTTTACTTGTGGTTGACATGTGTCCAAACACGCTGTGAATGTGTGTGTAGGCGCAGGAGCTCTCGGTGCCGTCCGAAACAACAATGGTGACGTCGGCAGTGTGTGTGTGTCTATGTGCATGTGTGTGTTATGTGCTGACGCTACTCGTCTTCACGCACACTTTCACAGCTTATTTTACACTTGGTTACCCCAAGTAAAGCGCGTGTCGCTTCTTGAGGTGAAAATATATGAATGCCTGTGATGACGATGTTAGGATCATAATCGCTATAAAATTATCGACGGGCCTAAAAAAAACTCCAATACCTACTCGACCCAAAGTGTGGGACGGCTGATTATTTTAACGCTATTACGATGTCGGTAGAGCACTGGTGGTCCAGCATGCGTAGCATGACCACCGTAGAAATGGGTTTTGTCGACGGAAGAATAGACAAAATTACAGATTGTATAAAGATTAAAGACAGAATTAAAGATTGTAGAAAGAAGTGTACCGTTTTATACTGGCGTAGCATGACAGTTCTATCTCTATTCTAGCAAGAATAGACAAAGATTCTTTCTATGGCGGTCATGCTACGCGTGCTGGTACCACTGCTCTACCACCATCGGGCGACACTTACGTAGATTCGAACCCGGAAATCTATAGAATTATTATCATGTTAATTGAAGGTGAAGGCTTTTTATGTGTATGATGATATTCCCATGTAGAAAGTGGTTCATTTTGGTAGTCTGTAACTCTGCACCTCACAAAACACTAAACTTTTCCTGGTACCTACACCCTTTATGTAGACCTTCTTACTATTTTCTGTACAATACTAATACGATACCGTTCTTGAGTGTGTTAGTTCATATTAGGAATAGATATTGTCAATTATTAAAACTAGAATTCGAATCTCTCATGCCAAGCAAGCAGGCATTGGGGCTGAGCAGAATACCAAGTATAATAAGCAGTTAGGAACTATAAAGTTATATGTTAAGATAATGCATTTATTTATACGAAGTGTCAAGTGTTTGAATTTTTATTTAATGATTATTTTATTATATTGCTTGAGACTTCCAAGTGGGCCTTTTTGATACCATATGGTGATATTATAAATAACTTGCTTCAGCCCGCGGCTTCGCTCGCTTAATTATCCCACAGGAAATTAATACCGGTATAAAAAGTATTCCGTCTTAATACAGGTCATGGCCAATCCGTATGCTTTTCATCAAATTTCATTATTGAAAGACAGACTATATTTCAACCTCTTCATCATCATCTCAGCTCGGCATCACCTACTGCTGGGTATATACCTCTCCCTTTTTCTGCCATACGTCTCGGTTCTGTGCGTCTCTTCACCATGAGTTTACCGTTCCCTACCTCTTAAATCGCTTCAAAAGAGGATAACGAAAATTCAATATTACTTATAATTTTCAAACATTTACCCCATTTGGGAGGTGATTTTATAAAACCTGTTACAAAGTAGGCAAAAATAAATAATCATTTTAATCAATCATAATGGGTAAAATACGGAATTGACATTGTTTTTTTAAATGTTTATTTCATGTTTGGAAGGCTGTAAATTCACATTACCGTCCATTTTATTTGTTTTTATTTTGTTTTTAATTTTACTTTATTTTTATTTTATTTGTATAATTATTTTTACTTTTGCATGCCGTAAGATAGTGTGCTGGAAGTGTTTTTACAATGTTAACATCCTATTTTGTACCCACATTCATGGTAAATAAATGATTTCTGATTTCTGAAAGAAAAACTGACATTCAACAATACCATTGCAGCAACAATCTCCGTTAAAAAAAAACCAAAAACATCAAAACACATTTCGAAGTAAAATCCAAAACAGGCAGCTAGACACAAAAAAAAGCCTATTTCGACCAGATCGACCTCTGTCCGAGCTGGTAATCGCACAGGCGATCAATCAGCCACTGTCTCCCAACATTTATCTTCGCAACGAATATTAAAAGGAAAAACTGAATACATGGGGAACGCAAAACGGAATTATTCATGTACCGATATGGGATAAATTGGTTCTGTGGGTTCCGTAGAAGAGTTTTAACTACATATAACTCTTGAATGAGGCAGAGCACATTGCTCACAGAACAGATGGCCGATGGGGCTGGAAGTTCTAGAGTGACAACATCGACACGTTGGAAGGCCTCCCACAAGATGGACCAATGACCAGGTGAAGGACACAGGACGCTCCTGGATTCGAGAAGCACAGAACCGGTGGAGGTGGCGCTGTTTTCCAGCAGAGGACCTACCTCGGCTGAAATGATAATAAAAATAAAGATGTATTAATTTGTATAAACATGCGTAACATGATACATAAATATGCACATATGGATGGAAACGAGTTTAAAATTGCTGGTTCAACATGTTTTGCCATATTCGGCGTACAAAATAGTTATAGTAGGAAATAAATGTAAAATTCAATCAATTGAAATACATAGTTACATTCAATACAAATATATTGTCAAGAAATTCAAAATAATGAAAACAATAAAAATAAAATAACTAAAACAATAAAATTAAAATAAGTAGTACAATAAAATTACTTCAACTAAAATAAAACAGAATATTAAATAATGCTAATGATGATGATGATTTTTATAATGATTTAAAAGTGTTGGTTCGGGTGAATCATTCGTGCGAGTTGACTAATAATAAGTTATTTTGTTATGAGCAACCAGTTAGAAAATATTTAATAAAATGTATTTATTTAGATTTCTCTGTTTCAAACTAACCATTCTGGAGAAGACGAAGTTATGTCAATAATTTAGGTGTGTGAGCTCTTTGTGAACTTAATAAAAATCTAATTAAAATATAGAACGTAACGTTACTTAACTACAGTGGAATCCGGTTATAACGACGGTGAAGGGACCGGTGATATTACGTCGTACTAACCGGAAGTCGTACTAAAAGAAATGACAATTTTTGATTTTTATTCAAATCATATTCATATGTATACATACATACATACTTAATGTATTTAATAATATTTACGTGACCTAGAGAAAAAAAAACATTTGAATCAAAATATTTATTGATTTCACATAATGTACCTACATATAAGGTATAATAATAATGACACTTTTGTCTTCAACAGAGAAACTTTTTCGTTTTGTAGAAGCCATTCTTGTACGCGAAATCACGCATCACCCGCAAATTAATGCCGCGCCGTAAACTAAACAGTCGCATTCAATTCAGCTACGTGCAGGCAAGGGGGAAGCGCGGGGCGGAGATAGTTTCTTACCTACGATTTATTTGTAAACACGTCAACGGTCGTCGTCGTTGTAACCAGACAATTTTGTGTGAAATTCCGTCGTTAAAAGCGGTTGGTCGCTGTAAGCGGAGTCGTAATAAACGTATGTACTTTCATAGTGGCTCATATTAAAACCAAACATGCGCCTATACTTACGTCGTTAAAAACGGTTGGTCGTTACATGCGAAGTCGTACTAAACGGACTCTACTGTAAATTATTTTCATTCTGGGAAACAGAATAATTTTATGCAGTTTATAATTTATGTGTTCATTATAAAGACATAGACAAAGCCGCACATCTGTCATGTTAATAGGACTCAAGCACTTATGAAACTCCTGATAGAATTATTTGTCTAAAATACACTCGTTTTGTTGGAAATAGTTCAGTGGCATGCACTGCATATAGGTAAATAAGAATAGAATAGAATAAAGTTTATTGTCTCCAGTATTACAACTAGTAGTAGATACACATATACACAAAGCTATAATACTGGAAGCTGGTTTAAACTTCAGCATTATGGTTCGGTCCCCCTAGCGGGTTGCATAAGCAGTGCCTACCTCGGAAAATCACCATTATATCTGTCAATTATATTTTAATGTGTGTCCCGACATTATTAAGAAACTAACTAAATTATCATACTTAAAAGAAACGCTTTTGTCTGCCTAGACAAGAACAGGCGGACTAGTGCCTACCTATACAGAAAGGCAATGCACGCCACTGAAATAGTTTAACGTTTGCGGATCCCTAAAACAATCCATGTCATGGACCATCGCGTAACAGATTCATAGTGCTAAAATAAATATTGATTTCATAACAGATGAGTACTGACTTTTGATACAACGTAAATAGGTATTTTTTAATCGATTTTTGGTATATTTTAACTAACAATTACATATCATCATCATTTCAATTGAAAGGCGTCCACTGCTGGGCATAAGCCTCCCTTTACTCTAATCGCCACGCTTGGCAGGCGGGTTGGGGATCGTAGTAAAATGCATAAAGAACGCTGCTGCCCATTTTCTAGTAAGCCCCTTGGTCTCTTTTACGACACTCACGGGAAGAAATGGGCTGTTACTTTTCTTTACGTCCGGCACCAAACGAAACAACAATTACAATAATATGAAAACATTTACATATACAATCATTAAAATATCAGTAATAATTAAATATACAATCATTTAAATATCAGTAACATTTACATATACAATAATTTAAATATTAGTAACATTTACATATACAATAATTTAAATATCAGCAACAAATACAACCGAGAAAATAAAAATCTAAGGTTAACGTAAAATAATCCAAAAAATATTAAAAATAAATTAACACACTGCAGAAACCATTAGGTACAGTCGGCGTCATAAATTACACAACATTGTGAAATCCACAATTTCCCCATTCCCGCTCAATTTATTTAGCGAAATAAAAAACAGAAAAAAAAAGGAAATAAATTGGATTCATTTATGCGTCCCCCGTTCTCGCTATATCCGTTAAGGGTAGACACAAAAACGAACAATGAAATACTAAATTGAACTTTGGTTTGTGACAACGCAGTTGCAGTTTTAAAAGGCTTCATTCGGCTATCAATCAACTTTCGAGGCTATTTACATTTTTATCTTCGCCTTAAATTGTGTAAACGGTTTTTTAGAAGGGTTGTTACTTTATTGAATGTGGTCAAGGGCTGAAATGAGAACTGGATAACAATTCTGCTATCAGCTGCATGCTGAATCATTTTGATTGCTAATCCATTGCTTCATATATTTGAGAATTTATATACTCAGCAGTGTAAATAAAGCAATGAATGTTGTTGAACTGTTAAAATTTTAGCCATTCCTACTGATAGTTTATTACGAAATTACCCCGTAGGTCTAATGTAAGATTATGTTTCTTTATTGCCTCGATAGTTATAGTTTTATCATTTTCACATTGTTTTTACAGAACAATTTGAGATAAAATCTTGTTATATTTTACGTCTTTAGTCTCTTGGTTTATCAACTGAATGTCAAAAAACTTTGTGCGTTTATTTTTTTTACAATATTAATAATGCAAAAACGGCTGAACGGATTTCACACAGATAGTATATAACACGAATTAATACATTTATATGACACTATTTTATTCAGACAGTTTGGTCACGTGGCATAATTTTCGACCTCCTCGCGGGCGAAGCCGGTGACAGAAGCTAGTTGTACTATAATTTTAAACGTATTGCTATCCGAAAATACTAATTAATTCAAAAACAATATTTCTAATGACTTTTTAAACTCCACCAATAATAAATAAATCAATTACTTACAACCAGCTCACCAAAATGCAATTACGAAAAATTATTATTCGAACAAAAACCGTCTTGAAACTAAATACTCCAATAGTAAAGCAATTTGTTGAGGATAACGAATATTAGTTTTTCATAGTTATTTGAATCGCAGCTGGTTAGAAACTGTTATTCTATTACATCTATTAATTTCAGGCTTAGCAATTTATTCCCAAAGTTTCTGCCATCTTTCATAAAATAATTAATACTTACTTTCATTCTGAAAGGAGTTCAATATCCAGATTAATCTACTGTCCAGATATAATATGTTACTTTCCGCTAAGACTCTAAAGACCAGAACTATTATTTTCATTGAGAAAATTTGGTCCTTCGGGTAGGATGGTCCTTCGGGACAGGATTCTTAGCAATGACAGTTACTGATTCTTTTGTACTCACAGATCAAATATCTTGTCCCCTACTACCCTCAACTTCAAAGACAATTATCAACGCATCCCAATATTTAAGCTTCTTTTATTTTTTATCCCACTAACATTCTTCTTATCAGTTAGTATTTCGCCCGCAATTTGCATTTGGAATTATAGTGTGTCTTGCGCCTAATTTGGCTGGGGTGACATCTTTGAGTGTTGGATTTTTTCCGTAATTAAAGTAGGGTGGGGTAAGTATGTGTTCAGTAAGAGTTGCTTTTATTTCTTTGAATTTGAGAACTTAAATTCCTTATTTAAAAATCTTGAAAGGTTTTTTGAGTCCAATTTTCGACATTCAATCTAACAATAAGATAACATTGATAACTGTATTTTGTACAAAATAAGGAGTTTTCTAAATATATAGGGTGGCTGAGACAACGGTGTTCAACCTCCTACCATTAATTCAATATCTACATAATTCTGAACCCCTCTTTCTTCTTTATTTTTGGTGGGCAATCATTATATGACTTCAACCCGCGGGTGGAGCGGCGGGTGGGTCAGACTTTTACTGATTAAAACCCACCCGTGTTCCTTCAGTTGCCTGTGCCAGGACCACGGTAACTCTTTCGCACAAATCCACGATCCTGGCAGATTAAAAGACCTGGTCCTGGCCTAGACCTGGTCTGGTTACGTACATTGGAAAAAAATCTTCTGTACGAAACAAAAGTGCAATATCTACGCGATCAAAATGAACAGCCATGTTTTCTTCAAATAACCAACGAAAAACTTTAACTCAGGGGTTTCATTAAAACCATGTACGGAATCTAAGGTAACAAGTTAGTATAAAATAAAATTACCTGTACTCGTTTATATATACTTTATAAATGAACATAAAACTAATTATAACAGCAAAGATGTCTCCGACACGGTGGTCTTTCTATAGAAGAATGTTTGACATTCAATTTCCTGGGATACGCCAGGATCTGTAAAGAGAGCTTGTTATATTGGTACTCATAAGTTTTAATTGATTATAAATTAATCAGCAACTCAGCAGCATTTATTGCAAGGATGGATTATATAAGCGTCTTTTTAAAATTGTTTTTGCTTTTAAATCACTTTAACTACCTAATTTCAGTTTTTACGTTGAAATTGTAAGGGTGTAAATAAGGGCTAGTATTCTGTTTTTCTTTTAGGAAACTCAAACTTAACAATTATTTTAGAAGAGCCCGTTATCCTGCAATGGGGCGCTATAGTTTATTAAATTCCGCAGCGCAATAATTATGAAACCGTCCAAATCTTTCGGACGCTACAAAAATTGTTCCGCAAAAATGTTCTTTCATAATTTTCACACGTCACTGAAACATTTTTCAGCAACAATATCCTAAAAGCTTCATAATTTGATGGATAAATTAACGTTGAGCATTTTATATACATATTTCAAGAGTGGCGACATTTTTACTTTGCACGAAATTTAGGATACGTCCGTAAAAATATCTAAAATGTCTCTCTGTTGTCCCAGTACAGTCGGCAACAAAAATAACTGACATTTTAAAACGAATATTTTTGTGAGCCTAAGTGACAACAAATTTTATTCGAAATTGGAATTCCAATGTTTTGGAAAATAACTTAGATTTAATTTTATATTTCAGCACTCACCGGCCCATTCTTCACACCTTAATTACATTAGTATACCAAATGTTGTTTATTATGGAATGGAATTTTAATAAACAAACACTGTTATTCTACAAAGTCGTAACGAAAGGACACTAATTTGTTTCCATGGAGCGAACTCCCGGACACAAGCTAGCATACTACTTAAAATAAATGAAATTGTACGTGCTGTCATAAATGTCGGTATATGACATTAAAAATGCATGGAAAATGCAGTAGAGACAGCTAATACGCGCGTGTGACACGGTTAGAAGGAGGTACAGTCGGGTAGAAACGTAAGTGTCAACTACAAAATTGACGTTTAAAATGTTCTATTAAGAATTTTCGAAGTCCCCGGGAGTGTTATTATCGAATCAATTTTGTACTATGATGCTTTTTCAATGACAGGTAATAATTTCATTGTATGTGAAGGTGAATTCCATTATTTGTAAAAACGGTATTAGGAAATTGACGGTAGAAAATTGTGTTTTGTTTTTATTTAGAAAATAATTATAGGATAACCAAGTTTGTTTTAGTTACGTTTTAATATAATTTATTTTGAAGTTAAATGAAACTGTACACTAAGTTTGTTAAAGTTTTCTTTGTTTAATGTGTGGGAGATGCGTGCAGCGGACTACTATGTAATATAAAAATAAAAGAAGCAAAATAAATAAAAATAGAAACGTAATTTCTTTGAGAGAAATAAATAGTAATAGTATGTAGTTTAGATATTAAGAAAATATTATGTACCCAAGTTACCGTTGCTTGTCAAAAAAAAAAAAAATTACAAAGTAACCCTTTTCTCGGCTTGGGATAGTCTCAAATTTAAATTCAACACACGAGCATTAAATTTCCATCCATACATTAATGAGTTCTATATTCGGTAGCGAAAATCGCTCAATCTGCTAATGCTTATCGTTATTTTCGATCGGCTCCGTGATAAAATGCGTAATTCGGAGATTACGGCGCCCTCTTTGAATTATTACGTGATATTACGTAATTTCGGGCTCGTCCTACGAAGCAATTAACGTGGCTTACTGTACTCGGGCATGTTTTATTATCGACTCTATAATGTTTTGATCGGTTTTTGTTTTATATGTGAGTTTGATCTATTTGAATTAGGTTCGCATGTGTTTTTTTTTGAAAAAGTGTTTGTTTGTGGTTTTTGCTAAAACTTTGGTGTTTGACTATTAGTCAATGTTAGTTGCCGCTGTTTACTGTCTGTATCATCCCACTACTGGGTGCCGACCTCTCCCTATGACTTCCAGTGCTCGCGACCATCATCAGCATTTCAGCCGTAAGATGTCCACTGTTGGACATAGGCCTCCCCCAATTTGAGGGGTTTTCCCATAATCGCCACGCTTGGCGGACGGGTTAGCGATCGCAGTATGATGGTAAAATGCATAGGGAACGTTGCTGCCCATTCTCTAGTCCAATGCTATGTGGATATCTCTCGTTTGTTTTGTCCAGCTTGTCCCACAATCTTGTACAGGATCTGCCGCGACGCCTACACCCGTTGTAGTTTTCACAAAAAAAATCTTTGTTACAATTCGGTGTTTATAACGTTAGAAGCTCTAGTGAAATAGCTACCAAGTTCTAAGTAATACAGACTTCAAAAAAAGCCTTTACAAAGACATTTGAATGTTATATAAAGGAGGATCTTATCCTGTAGGCACAACACGACAACCCGACCAGTATATGAGAAGACATTACAATGTCTAAACAGGGTTATAAATACGCAATATTATGTTAATGTGCACAGATATTTTCCTTATATAACACCAACTGTTTAACTCCATTAATAAAATTTATACTGCATCTAATTACTAAACACATTAAGCCTTCCTGGTTCTTATTTTGTTGAGTTAAGGTTCGTTTTTGTCTGTGTTTTGGGGGATATTTCGTACGAATGGCGGCGATTCGATGCGGGGTATAATGGCTGGATTAGACCCACATGTGTTTAGATGTTGTCAATTTTCGTCGCATATGTGCTAAGATGACTCTGTTCTGATGTGTAATGGTGACTCATGGTGATATTAACATGTGACGGAAACTATATTTTGCGTGCGATTGTTATTGTGATGGGGTAGTAATAGTAATTTGATAGTTATATTATTTATTTTAGTTTGAATTGGTTTAGTTTATGAACGGATCACAATTAGTGGCTTTAGTAAAACTTTTAGAAACGAAAACAATGTGAAATTAATATGAGGAGTAGGTATGTTATATTTTCGCCTAAGAAGAAATAATATTTAATTTTAATGCGGTTTTCATCAATAGACAGATTTATTAAAGAGGAAGGTTGAAATGTATAAAACGCGGGCGAAGCCACAGGTGAAAGCTAGGAAATCATATTTTTTAAAGTATTTTCCGCTCAAAAGCAAGAAAAAAATTTTTTTTCAACATTGCAAGTAGTGAGGCAACTACAGACAGAAAATTTATTTATTACTAGCTTTTGCCAGCGGCTTCGCCCGCGTAGAGGTCGGAAATTATCCCACGGGAACATACTACCGGGATAAAAAGTAGCCTATGTCCTTTTTCAGGCTCTAAACTATCTGTGTACCAATTTTCATTTAAATCGGTTCAGTAGTTTTAGCAGGAAAGCGAGACAGACAGACAGACAGACAGACCGACAGACAAAGTTATTTTCGCATTTATAATATTAGTGTGGAGTGTGGATTTTAATCCAATTACTATTTCTCTCATTCGTTTTAAAAAAGAAAACAAGGGAAAGGCGCAATCACCAATAAAATTAAACCGAACCACAAACACGACTGCCAACTTGTCTGCATTTTTACATCTTCACCAAGCCGTTCTGAATATCAAGTTGCGTAGTCGTAGGATTTCGGATCATATCTAGGGCATGCAAAACCCGGGTTGTTCATAAAAACCGTTTTTTTTTCGGGTTTTCTGTTCACAAAACCGGTGAAACCGGTTAAATCGGGTTTTTCGGTATTTTTTTTAATTTTTGTTAATTAAATAAGAAATATGTCTGTAAAGAAATGAAAATACCAAAGGCTAATCAAAATATGTATTTTTTACGGACTGAAATAAGCTACAACTACTCGACTGGCCTGACCCTGACTGCTAAGACTGAGGTCGTGGGTTCGATTCCCACCCAGGACAAATCTTTGTGTGATGAGCACGATTATTTGTTCTGTGTCTGGGTGTAATTTATCTATAATATGTATGTATTTAGAAATATATAAGTACATTTATCAGTTGTTTGGTTGCCATAGTACAGGCTCTGCCTAGTTTGGGATCAGATAACGGTTGGATGTGGATGGATGTTGGATAAGCAATACAAAAAGTTTCTTTTCTTTACACATAACATAGAATAATAATCATAACTCTTATTTTTTATTTAGGAAAATAACATATTCTTTAAAACTTAAGGTATCTAACATACACAATTAGGAACATTTGGTAGGTAGACAAAGGCCTAAAATTACAGAATATTAAATAACAATTTAACTGTCATAAAATACAAACAGGCAAAATCAACAGTACGTAAAATGAGTTCCTAATAATTATCGAAATATCGCATAAAATAGAAGTCTTATTACTAATAAACCAAAACAAAATATTATTATAGATATAATAGATTATTAATTCTAAATTAAAATTACACAGCTAAATCAATATACTATTTTTTACTTTCATAAAATTACCATATGAATGACCGTATATTTTTTACTTTGATAGGATACAAGTGCATCGAGTGAGTCATCATTTAGAGTACTACGGATTTATGACACACTAGCTTCTGCCCGCGACTTTGTCCGCGTAAAATTTTTGCTCCCGTGACCCTTCCCGTCGCATCGAATTGCCTGCCAGTTTTCGACCATTTGTCATTGCTGCTCCGCTTTTTTAAATTATAGCGTGATGTTATATAGCCTATAGCCTGTCTTAGTGAATAGGCTACCCAACACAAAAAGATTTTTTCAATTCGAACCAGTAGTTTCTGAGATAAGCGCGTTCAACCAAACAACCAAACTCTTCAGCTTTATAATATTAGTATAGATGAGACCTGCTGATAAAAAGGCTCTCTCTGATCCACACTTTTATTAAGTGCTCACCCATTTTTCCTCCATCGTCGTAAAGTGCCATCTCCACCCTCATTTTAGTTTCTAAATCAAGTTCTGTAGATGGGCTTGCACCAGAGGTATGTTGTTTGAGTGTCTTCTTTATTTCTTGTCCGAGTTGGTCCTTGATGTTCCATGAAACATTAAGTTTTCCTGAGTTGTAGTTGCCGTCGGTTTAGTAGTCGAAAAATGATTATTTATAATGTTAACCGAAAAAACCGAAAACTCCGGTTCTGATATCCTCAAAAACCCGGTTTTAAAATCAGTCGGTTATCCGGTTTTTCCGGTTATCCGGGTATCCGGTTTGCATGCCCTAATCATATCGTGTTATTTCAGACGAATTCGTTTCTACATGGAAAATTATATTCCAGAACCTGTGAAACTAAACTTTCCATAAATGTCTAGACTAGCATTGGCCAGTGTACGGCACCTATACACAGCGTATAACCAGAAAATAAAACAGAAAATAAATTACGGCATATAAACAGAAAATAAATTAAGACAACGCAAAAAAAAAACAATACAAGATTTTTTTTTAGTTTTCGGTTAGTATTTGTGATGTTGACTGTACTTACAGTTATACGTTACTAGCTTTTGCCAGCGGCTTCGCCCGCTTTCGCGTGGAGGTCGGAAAATATCCCGCGGGAACATACTACCGGGGTAAAAAGTAGCCTATGTCCTTTCTCAGGCTCTAAACTATCTGTGTACCAAATTTCATTTAAATCGGTTCAGTAGTTTTAGCAGGAAATCGAGACAGACAGACAGACAGAGTTACTTTTGCATTTATAATATGAGTATGGATAAGTGTGGATGTGGATTGCCAATTCTGTATTTTATTATTCAACTACAAAATCATCGTATAATATCTAACAGTTCATCTGCTTTCCTTTTTCCATCTTGTTGGGGTCGGCTTCCAGTCTAACCGGATGCAGCTGAATACCAGTATTTTACATGGAGCGACTGCTTATCTGACCTCCATAACCCAGTAACTGGATAAACGATACCTCTTAGTAAGATTGGTTGTCAGACTTTCGGGCTTCTGACGACCCGTAACGACTGTCAGAGATCCACAAATGACAGCCGGGGCCAACGGCTTAACGTGCTTTCCGAGGCACGAAGGGGTCTTGGTATGTAAAGACGGTCAACCATCCACGGACCAACCGCGGCAAGCGTAGCTTAACCTGATCGATCGATCCGTGCGGCTGTTATTACTTAGCCACAAGCCTTTTTTTTTTTTGTCAGGGTGGGAAATCATCAAATGACTTCTCCCGCTCTGGGCGGAGCGGGAGGGCGTGTCAGACTTTTACTGACTAAAACCCACCCGTGTTCCATCAGTTGCCCGTGTGCCGGGGTCACGGTATCTCGCTTGAACAATCTCGCGACCCCGGCAGGCATTGGTCCTAGTAGACCCCTTCACTGCTGCTGACATCTCTTTGAGGCGCGCGTGGAACACTACGCGCCGTCGACCCGAGCCTGGTCTTTACCGGGCGGCGAGCTACCCATTGCTCGCCGCCCGCAAGCTCGCGCCTACGGTGGCCGGGAGTCCGCTATCGACTCCCGACGCCCGGGCGTCTCCCTCCTGCGGCGGCTAGGAACGTGAGGGCGCAGAGACTGCCACTCCCTCACGCGCCCCGCCTCCTCCTTCGCAAGCATTACTGCTTCGCAGAAGGAGGTGACGGCTTCCCATGCCCTCTCGCTCCGTACCATGGCTCGCACCAGGGCCGGACGCGAGAGGTCACCGCCGCCGATTAGCCACAAGCCTCTAGTATAAAAGTTGCAGTATGAAAAGAATACGATAGTTTTACCTCAACAATCTACATATACTATATTTTAATATCATAAATGCAAAAGTAACTCTGTCTGTCTGTTATGCTTTCACGACGAAACCGCTGAACCGATTTTGATGAAATTTGGTACGGGGTAAGTTTGAATCCCAAGAAAGAACTATTTTTATTCCGCTACTTCATCTGCGTCCGCGATAATCGACATTTACGAGGACGAAGTCGCGGACAAAAGCTAGTACAAAATCAACGTACCTATTATAGATAGATACAAAAAGCTAAATGAACAGGTAGGTAGGTACAGGTAAGCGCTCAATGGCGCCGGACTAGCTAGCGATTAATTAAAATAGATATAAAATGGAATATTCGATGCTACCCGTCAATATCCGGTGCGGCCGGACACGACGCCATTTTGTTTTGTTGCGTTTTGTTAGTACAGTTTTTACATTAAAACTGTGAGGGTAAAATGTGGGGTAATTAAGGGTTGATGGGCGTTACCTATGATCCAACGATTATTTCTTGATTTTTGGCATTATTTCAAGAGAAATGTCTAATATGAATTATATGTATACAGACCGTGAAATGAATTCTTACGTGTAAAACTACATAAACAATTAACGAGGTTACATCAACATTAAACGGGTAAAACTGCATAATACAGCGTATAAAGGACACCATTTTTGAATGGGACTCTTAATAATTTCTATACCATACCCTTAAATATGACCAAACGTTTTAAATCATCATTTTAGCCGAAAGACGTCCACTGCTGGACATAGACCTCCCTTAGTTTGGGGGGGTTCGCCATAATTGATACGCTTGGTACCACCTTGGCGAGCGCAGTATGGTGGTACAATGCATAGAGAACGCTGCTGCCCGTTCTCTAGTAAGTCCCTTAGTCATCTCTTACGACACCCTCGGGAAGAGATGGGATGGTGCTATTCTTTACATCCGGCACCAGGATACACGGTATTCTGTAGTAAACTAACCTATTTACTACTCGCTGTATAAGCAAATTCTATTCCTATGTGTGTGTGTCCAAAACAATATTAATAGCCTTATTTCTTCTTTTTAATTACCCACATACTATCTAGTTTCACACATTCATTTCTAATGTTCCCTTATTTTTTGTTTCAGGTATGTACCAACAAGTTTCACCGGCTACTTCTCCAATTACCTACAATTAATTAACTAGAACACCGAAATAAATAATTAGACTAAACAAGTCTAAATTAATGACCGCAAGAAAATACCACGGTAAATATGTGCCTAAATGTGATATGTATATAATGTCTTTGACATCTCTTTAGAAAGAGACGCTGGTACAGCTTTTTTATTTCCGTAGCGACGCGTGCTTTACTTGTGGTAATCAAGTGTACAAACACGCTGTGAATGTGTGCGTGACGACGAGTAGCGTCAGCAATTTTTACACACGCAGACACTTCCGACTTCGCCAATGTTTCGGACGGTGCCACTCTCGGTATCGTCGACTCCTGCGACACACACATTCATAGTGTCTTTGTACACTTGGTAACCATAAGAAAAGCGCGTGTCATTTCGTAAGGTAAACATACTGAAACTACCGACGTACCTAAATACGACACATCGGCCTTAAGAAAGACATAGTGTCACACTGGCATATGAGTGAAAGAGATAACGATCTCCAAAACCCAAACTTAAAATGTATAGCCATATTTCTAATAGGTAGTTTCGTGTTTTTGCATACAAAATGCATAGGTACACAATGTTCGACAGACTTCGGCCAAAATTCGGTAAAATGCGCAGACACATAAATAAGGGACAATTTCAACGACAGCAACACTGATTGGTCTAGTTAACTAGGGGTTGTAATGTGAATTCTCTCGTTATTTTTGTTCAAAAGGGTAATGAGTGTAATTACCCTTTCAAAGGGGTAAATCGTATCAACACGTGTTTAAATTCGGAACATTTGTAGTAATTGTGGATAATGAGATGTAGTTAATTTTATATGTGGGCAGTTTGAACGTTCTAGGCGGGGGCGGATAATCTAACTTAAAGTGTCGTTGGAAGAATAGTATATTTTAAGCCTATATTAACCTCCTTTGGGCAGCAGCGTTCTCTAGACATTTTACCATCATACTGCGATCGCTAACTAGCCAGCTAATCGTGGCGATTATGGCAAAATCACCCACCAAAAATGACAAACACGGCCGCTCCTGCCCGGCTTCTCGAAGGTAGGGTTCGGACTCTACCGTTGCGGGGGTATGGTGCTTGGGGGCTATGTTGAATTTAATGTGACGTCACATAGCCCCTAATCACTTCCAACTATACGTATTTGTTAAATAAAATTATGATAAATAAGTAGTTTAGAAGTTATGAGAGAACAAACGAACATACATACCTACCCATTTACATATACAAGGTGTAACAGAATAAGTGCAAGTCATGAAAGTAGTTTTTTCATAATAGAATTGACTATTGAATCGATATTAGTAATTATCAATAGTAAATTCAATCTTATTTCAAGGCAATAAGACTCAGTTTGAATTGCATAAAGTAATGACTAAGTTCAACACGATTTTCTTCATTGCAATAGTTAGCTTTACAAAAAAAAAAGTTTCAGTTATTGTATTATGCTTTTAACTCCATATTCTACTACGTGTGTATGAGGTCTTGCGTAAATTATGGTACTTGATGTATACATATACGTACAGTTCAACAGCGTAACCCTCTTTTTTGCTTCACAGCAGTCGGGTAACAAAAGGGAACAGTCTATTTCTGCCAAGAAAGTTACAGTACCGAAGCTTGCATTACAAAATTCACCCACTAAAACGCACACGGTATCACATGACCTACAATTTCGGATCGCTAATCTCAAGATATAAATACAGCCAACCATCTGCTCCTAACATTAATAACCAGTACCTACCTTGATCGAGGGTTAAAGCGATTTCGCCTTCATAATTAAGGAAATTTGAAAACCGACATCAAAACGGGGTTGAGTCGGGGTTACGATCTGATACGGCGGGGTGAAAGAGGGGAGAAAGGGGACTATTCATTAATCAAGCAAGTGACAGATCTGTTGCCATGTGTTCCTAGTAGATTGTCTCTGTTTCTAGTTGTTTGGTCAGCGTATTGTTTGATTGTGTGTATAGATGACGCGATAGAGATATGTGAAGGATTGCAAAGGATCTATCTTGAGATGAATCGTTGGATAAATCTTATCATTTAAATAGAAAAAATTAAAAACACGCTTCATAGAAAACCAAACTAAGAAGTAGAAAATAATTGAAAAAAAGCGTAGGGCGCTTTTAGACGTACAGACGCCACCAAGGTACCCGAAACTGTCAAATTTTCCCAATCAATCTTGGACCTAACACTTTAGCGATAAAGTTGAAAATCGATTACAGAAATTTGACAGATTGTAGTAGCTTTATGTACTGGCATCTGTACTTTTTAATTAATATCAAGCAGCCTACGCTTTTTTCCATTATTTTCTACTTTTTAGTTCGGCTAGCTACAAAAGCGGGTATTGAGTGTTTTTTTTCCATCCTGTTGATCCTGGCCAGGTTAATGGCGCAAATTTATGAAATTATTGTAATGTCATCGGTCCTTGATAATTGTGCAAAGTTTCAAATTAATTCAACGTTTTGAAGGGTGTGAAAATTACGTTTCAAAGATTCCGTTACATAAATACATACATATCTACATACCAAGCTAAAAAAGCGCGTTAAAAAGTAAAATAACCCCAGCAATCCAATATTTAATTAAGTCTGTTCGATAGCAGTTTTACCGGTATCTACAGAAAAAAAATTACAACAATTTAAACCAACCATAGTTATTCCAATTCTTTTATGCACGTTTCACTAATTAATGGATAATAGAACTGCCGTTTCACGTAATTTCAGTTGGAGAGGGGTTTTGTATCTAAGAGCTCTTACACACGAGCGATATGTTGCCAAACGGTAGGTAACTGCAGCCGTCGACACGCGATGATGACGCGTTTCTTTGAAGATGGCGTGTCGCCGGCTGCCGTCGAGACGCGTCGACATCTGCCGTCAGTTGCCGTCGGCTGCCGTCAGCTACCGTCGAGACGCGTCGACGGCTGCCGCCGACACGTATCGACAGTAGCAATTACCTTTGCCGTTGGCAACAGGCCGCTCGTGTGTAAGAGCTCTAAGTAATAACAGTTGAACGCGTCGTTAGATCAGCTTAAGCAACGCTTGTTGCGGCTGATCCGTGGATGGGTGACTTTACCAAGACTCATCCGTGCCTCGGAAAGCACGTTAAGCTGTTGGTCCCGCGGCGGCGACCTCTCGCGTCCGGCCCTGGTGCGAGCCATGGTACGGAGCGAGAGGGAGTGGGAAGCCGTCATCTCCTTCTGCGAAGCAGTAATGCTCGCGAAGGAGGAGGCGGGGCGCGTGAGGGAGTGGCAGTCTCTGCGCCCTCACGTCCCTAGCCGCCGCAGGAGGAGACGCCCCGGGCGTCGGGAGTCGATTGCGGACTCGCCACCGTAGGCGCGAGCTTGCGGGTGGCGAGCAATGGGTAGCTCGCCGCCCGGTAAGGACCAAGCTCGGGTCGACGGCGCGCAGTGTTCCACGCGCGCCTCAAAGAGATATCAGCAGCAGCGTAGGGGTCTAATAGGACCGATGCCTGCCGGGGTCGCGTGATTGTTCGAAAGAGATACCGTGACCCTGGCACATGGGCAACTGATGGAACACGGGTGGGTTTTAGTCAGTAAAAGTCTGACACGCCCTCCCGCTCCGCCCAGAGCGGGAGAAGTCATTTGATGATTTCCCATCCTAAAAAAAAAAAAAAAAAAAGCTGTTGGTCCCGGCTGTCACTTGTTGATCTTTAACTAATTTTACGTATTATCTGAAGCCCGAAAGTTTGACAACCAGTCAAAATGTTTTCAAAAAGATGATCAAATATTACATCTATCTAAAGATGATGTGAAATCGCCCATTCACTGTCTCAAAATCAAAATACATACTGTATTCACATAATCCTAAATGGGCGCCTGACGCAGGTTCTCACCGGGCATGGGTGCTTCGGTGGGTTCCTGTTCAGGATAAAGCAGGAGGATACGTCCGGGTGTTTCCATTGCGAGGATCGTCTGGAGGACACGGTGGAGCATACGGTGGAGGTGTGCCCTGCCTGGGCGGAGCACAGCCGTGTCCTCGTGGAGGCGATCGGCGGCGGTGACCTCTCGCGTCCAGCCCTGGTGCGAGCCATGGTACGGAGCGAGAGGGAATGGGAAGCCGTCACCTCCTTCTGCGAAGCAGTAATGCTCGCGAAGGAGGAGGCGGGGCGCGTGAGGGAGTGGCAGTCTCTGCGCCCTCACGTCCCTAGCCGCCGCAGGAGGAGACGCCCCGGGCGTCGGGAGTCAATAGCGGACTCCCGGCCACCGTAGGCGCGAGCTTGCGGGTGGCGAGCAATGGGTAGCTCGCTGCCCGGTAAGGACCAAGCTCGGATCGACGGCGCGCAGTGTTCCACGCGCGCCTCAAAGAGATGTCAGCAGCAGTGTAGGGGTCTACGAGGACCGATGCCTGCCGGGGTCGCGTGATTGTTCGAAAGAGATACCGTGACCCTGGCACATGGGCAACTGATGGAACACCCACCCGTGTTTTAGTCAGTAAAAGTCTGACACGCCCTCCCGCTCCGCCCAGAGCGGGAGAAGTCATTTGACGATTTCCCATACTGAAACAAAAAAATCCTAAATGGGCACTTATGTAACGTCCAAAAGCTAGGTGCACGATTTCAATTAGTCGTTTCCTATGGAGACGAGCCGGCAAGAGAATCTTCTTAAAAATAATTGGTTTTTACAATATTTTTACAATGTTGTCGGGCTGTCAATAAGTAAGATCCACACTAGTCCACGCTATCCACACTAATCCACACTATCCACACTATATATAATATTATAAATGCAAAAGTAACTCTGTCTGTCTGTCTCGCTTTCCTGCTAAAACTACTGAACCGATTTAAATGAAATTTGATACACAGATAGTTTAGAGCCTGAGAAAGGACATAGGCTAATTTTTATCCCGGTAGTATGTTCCCGCGGGATAATTTCCGACCTCAACGCGGGCGAAGCCGCTGGCAAAAGCTAGTATTATATATGCAAAAGTAACTCTGTCTGTCTGTCTGTCTCGCTTTCCTGCTAAAACTACTGAACCTATTTAAATGAAATTTGGTACACATATATTTTAGAGCCTGAGAAAAGACATAGGCTACTTTTTATCCCGGTAGTATGTTCCCGCGGGATAATTTCCGACCTCCACGCGGGCGATGCCGCTGGCAAAAGCAAGTACATAATAAAATAGAAAATTGTCTACAAATCTACAGTCTCTCTCAAATCTCGTCTTCTATGATCCCAAAGATCTGACCATCTTTCAGAGAAAAATCTTAAAATACTTCAAATATATAGTCCAAGGTCGTCAGGGTAGCCAATACACCAATAGTCCTAACCAAACAAGGCCTCCTAATTGAATCAAATGTGTTTCTGGGTTTTATAATTTATTCCGTGTGAACTTTGGTCCTTTTTGTAGTCGACCTTCGAGAAACTGGAAGTTTCTAAGACTCGGTACATTATGTTAGGTTAAGGCTTTCTTCCGTTTCTTGCAATTTGCAATCAGAGGGTAGATGCTTGGTAGATGTCACGTGTATCGAATTTTTAGTTCTAGATCATGTCGGTTTCCTCATGATGTTTTCCTTAACCGTTTTGAGGGCAGGACCGTTTTGGTGGAATCATCACCAGCAGGCTATAATGTTCTCACTGCTGGGATACAGGTATCCTCTCGGTGCGAGGAATGTCACATGTCTTCGAATTGTTTGTTCTAGGATATGCCGGTTTCCTCACGATGTTTTCGAGAGCGGTGGTGATGGAATTATTTTCTTACAGTTAAGCGCCTGTCTGGGTTATTTGGCTTGGCCGTTATCACTGGCCCAACACTGCTTTCTTTTATTGTTAATCACATATTAAAAAATATAATTTTCATAAGTACTTATACAGGATGTTGTGTATAATTGTACAGGGTGTTGTTAAATGAGGGTTCGTTTATCAACATTTTGAATACCAAAACAGTTAGCAATGTTGATAAAGACGTGGTATACAGTTACAGGTACAAATATTATTTACGTTCATAATATGAGTTGTTATTGAAAGCAATTCACGGGTCAACAAATCTTGAGGCACGAGGCAAATGTCAAAGGTCTGTGTTAGATGTTAGGAATAGTAAACAATTGAAGCTATAAATGGAAACCCATCTGAAAGCAAAGGCCTGGAATAGGGAACTGAATAGAAATTAACTAGATTGTATGCCATTTAAATAGAGCAGAAGCTTAGTGTGGACTGAAAAGATAAAAGAAATGTTGTCACTTTTGTAGTTTTATATTCTATCTATACATCTTCGGCAATATTTGTGGGTCTATTTTGAAAATTCTTTGTTTAATAGATAGGGTATAGACGGGGTAGATGCCTCAGGGGTGGTCCCGTTTTTGCGTTAGCTTCGATAATACAAATTTAACTCATTTTTTGTATCTTGATGAGGTCCTAATACATCACTGTTGTTTACATAGCAAGTAGTGGTATATTCAAATTCATGTGGGTTAGATACCATAACTAAACAAAAATAACATAACTAATATGAAAACAAACGATCAACTCTAACAAAAACTCAACAATGTGAAAAATAAGTTTTATTTCGAAAGTCGATGATCTAAAGAAACCGCCTTCCTCCTACTTTTTAAAGTCGGTTGATAATGATGCTTTAACACTAGAAGCGTGGCTGAGGTAAATTTGGATAAAAAAATATGTATATTGCAATTACGTGGTTGAAGTCTCGTATAAATAATAAATAATAATAATCATCATATTTCATGAAAAGTCATAAAAAGTTATGATTATATCCATAATAAAATATTAATTAGAGCAGGAAGAATATCGAAGTGGGTCAAATTTGGGACGCCCGCACTTCTAGTGTTAAGTAGGTTTGATTGACAACAAGACAGACTATAATGGCTGGCCAAGCTTGCTTTGCTTGCTTGCATGCTTGTGTGTGACCGTGATAATATGAGCTATAATTAATATTCAGCTGCATCCGGGTAAACTGGAAGCCGCCCCCTACATAGTTTAGGAAAAGCTAGGTAGATTAATGATGACAATACACGTATGCAAAATGAAAGGGACAGAGAAAGAGAAGACAAAATTTAAAAGTAACTAGCTAAAAAGAGAACACAAAACCAATTCAAAAGTAGGGGTAACTTTCTAGACATGAAAGTGATAAAGGTATGTAGGAAGGTACGAACGGCTCATAAGTCTGTGTAGGCCGTAAGATCTAGAAAAGGGGACGTTTGAATAGGCCTCGTGGGCATGAAGTTCGCATTTTGTCACTGCCCACACATCTGAAATCGTTGAAACAATATTAATTGAAGTGTGAGCTTGGATACAGATTTAAGAACATACAACACATATTATAGGATTTTATCTTAGACTTTAAATATATTTACATAATTTTAAAACTCATTGTCTTAAAATAACAATATGTAGAATAATATAAAAAGGAAAATAATCATAGGGCATCAAAAATTTGTCAATAGGAAAAGTGCCCAAAAGGCTGGCAAACTGGCAACATTGCCACGTTGTATGGCGATGCTGATTCTTTGACCAAGAAATAGGCGAGCCGGTTGGTCACGTGAATGGTCGGCCAACCGCTTGGCAATGTTTCAACGACTACTTAAACGATAAGAATAGTTGGTCGCTGTGATTAACTCAAGACAATGTTTATGTTCTTTCAATCCAGAATTAGCTTTCCTACTGACAGTTTATATGGGTAGTTCATATAATTGTTTTTTTTTATTTTATTTTTATTTAACTGATTTTGTTAATTATTTTTTATTTTCTTTTAATTTCACTTATTGTGGACATAATCTACTCATTACAATGATTTTAAATGAGTTGTATTGCAACATGTAGTTAGCTAGCGACCTCGTCAGCTGTTCATAATATTCTAGCCTGACCAACCGGCAGCAAGTTCGTCATGCTCCCTTAGATGTCACTGCTTGCGGTAGCATCGGGGGTCGGGTTACCACCTTCCCTCAAATATGGCGAGGGGGGTAATGGCTGACCTTTGCGTTATGCTCGTGAACGCGTGCTGCTTGTGGTGACTGGTCGACTTGCTGACCATGGTTTTTGTTATTGTTATTTGTATTAACTGTTATTTTATTTTTACTCCGGAGGTCCTAGTTTAACTATTGTAACTTCAACTTAGCTATATGCATCAATGTATGTATATGTATCATTTTGCGTCGTTGAATATGTAGGCGGGCACGCCCTTTATGCCTGGAGGCTTTATTTAAGTTTTTACGTTCTGTTTACGATTTTGTTTTATTATTTATTTCAGCTTGAGTTTACTTTTCAATGTTTTGTTCGTATATTGGCGTGTGCTAGCTGACATATGGCGAATAATGTATGTTTTGTTTTGTTTTATAATATTAATTACTTACACGATATTGTATAGAATCAAGTTCTTCTAACTTAACAGACAGCTGTGCTGCTGGGGAGTTTGTTCCGCCACTTCTTCTTCCCAGCTAAAGCACAAGGAAGTGTCGAAGGGCGGGCGTTTTGGGGGGACTGTCTTTTGTAACTTTGACGTTCAAAAAGTGCTGTGCTCTCAGCCTAGTTTGAATAAATGACTTTTGATCAAATCAAAAGTCATTTATTCAAACTAGGCTGAGAGTCGTTTTTGATTTTTTTTGAAAAACTTACATATGTTTTCTGGGAAAGATATTTAAACTACTAAAGTAATATCGTTTCTTCTTCTTTGGAAGAGATCGGTATTCTATGGAAGAACTGAGCTCATTACTAAATTATTTTTATTGATAGAAGACTATTTGCCGATTGCTATAGGTTACGCGGACGAAGTACGAGTAAAAGCTAGTCTAAAATATCAGAACACTATTCTGTTATTAAAGGAAAAGAGTCAAGTTATAGATACATTAGGATTATCATATAATTGATTGAACATCGAGAGTAGGAAAAAATAATCTTATTTCAACTCTGCCAAATCTTGATTTACTACTACTTCACCTAGACTCATTAGACCTCCCAGATTTCCACTTATTCGCAAATTCCTATCGATATCTCAAAATAAACTGGTTTCGGAAGTCAGAAATAACAATATGTCAACCAAATCTTACCTATGTCTAAGATAAGGGACCAATAAAATTTTATAGTACCGTAATTCAGGCTTTATTTTAGAACTGTAATTAGTAAAGTTAGTATGTGAACGAACTCAAAGTCTTGGTATGAGTTATGCTAGAAACGCCTTTGGCAAAGTCGAAAAGTTAATTCGGAGTCAAATGTATGAAGAATACGAGTATTTCGTTGGACTCATGCAAATGTTTGGAATTATTCTTATGTGTGTTTTTATTTCTTTTCTCGTTGCAGGGAGAGATATTGAGACTGTGTTGTTTGAATGCTTGATATTTTTGTTGTTGGTGTTGACATATACATTTATGTTTTGTTACAATTTTTACAGTTTACAGTTTCACTACTTACGACATAGATATAGATATTAGAGCCAAAGAGAACAATGAAGACTTAAAACTAGAAGTACTTAAATTTATAACAGAGATTAAATATAAAAAAAGAAGAATAAAATGTTTTATTAGGCACGGTGTCTTAAGGAAGAGCTCACCTATTTGAACTAAACTGAAAACTAACATAAAAAATAAACTCATGTATTTTATGTCTACCGTGGAAGGATTATCCATGGATCCCTGGAAGAGATCGCAGAAAGCGATTAGGCCGCCCATTATATGTTTTTATGGTGTTAACTGTACTTTTTGGAATGTATTTCTGGTTCACAATATATTATACATAAAAAAAAAATTATACGAACCTGTGTCTCTGGCCACCATGCCTGATACTAACGAAAAATTTCAAATTAGTTTCCTAATTCAAAATACGGCGGCTCAATCTATCATATCACAGAACGAGAATTTCGAGGATCTTCCTAAATCAGACCGCAATGAACAAAAGATCAAACTTACAATCCTTACCCCAAAACCTGGACACAAATACTGGCCAGCCTTTATAAACAAGATTTAGTTACAAACTACCAATTGGAACGCCTAAAACACTTATTAATGTACTAATGAAATCCCGGGCATTGGATCGTGGAGAGGGGTGGCATAAAACGTCCATTAGCACTCAAATGCATTTATATTCACTACTAATTATAGGGGGTGAGTGCACACCATAGATTTAGGGGAGACTGTGATGGCTCCTTTTGTTAAAACGCCACCTACTGTGCTTTGTGTAAGTAAGTACATGGCGGGAAGTGGAGTACCTGGCTTCATGTTGGAGAATGCTGATACGCTTCATTTAGATTTGATAATGGTTGATAAGGTAAAGAGGGATGATTGTCAACCCTCGGTAGAAACCGCAGAGGCAATCTGTTTAAGTAATTCTCTGGGTGGTGGGACAACAATCTTTGCTGACATAACTATGTTTTGAGAAAGCAGAAACATTAAACATGACACTAATGAAAGAAGTGATCATTAAAGACTACCTCTTTTGTAGGTTAAAGTACGTATTGCAGATGGTGTAAATGAAAATGGGCCAAAATACTTTTTAATGCCTAATCTGAGAATAGGATTTTCATTTTTTCTTTCAAAATAAAATAATCATTTTCTTATTTTTTTATGCAGATATAGATATGTTGTATTTCGATTTACAACATACCTACCTCTGCAGCGTTAGTTTTAATCATTTTACTGTATTTGTGGCATATAATATATCGAGGTGTCGTAAAATTAAACAACTGCGTTACTTTTTTACAATTTTTTTTTTATTATTAATATTGTACATTGAGACTTACTAGTAAGTCAGTTTTGAACTGGAATGCTTTTGTTTGCCTCCTGTAAAGTTAAATCACAGAAATAATCAGTTTCACAGAATATTCTTATTAATCTAGATTACTGCGTTACCAATGTTGAATTTTAAAACTTAAACTTTTCCATTAGAGACAAAAAAAAACTTCAAATTAATTCTAATTGACGACATAATATTCTTCTTTTGATGAATAACACGTCCGTATGAACTTGAGGCATTTTTAATAATTAGAATCCCATGTATTATTGAAAATACAATAATTAATCAGAGGGACACAAAAGTAACGCAGTAGTAAGCCTAGTAACACAGTAGTATTTTCTTATATATAATACTTTGTACTTTCTATAGAGATCTTAGTATAATGATAAAAACAAAACAAATTGAACTTTTTATGACTTGACATAAAATAAAGTATCTTAAATAACAACAAAGAAAACAAAGCTTAGCTAATTAAATATAAAGTTTACCCACGTCAATATTCATTAGGAACCAATTAATATTATAAAACCAACCTTATAAACTAATGAGGTACTTTCGATTTAGTCTTACTTTTCAAAAACGTTTAATGGCTTATCAAAGTTAAAATATACCCTTTTACCTTTCACGACAATTTTGGGGTTAGGAACAATTTCTATGATGTTTTCGTAGGGTTCGTAAGAAACATCAGTCTCTACTACTTTGAATCTTTTGCCAGTATTATCCATTGTCTTGTAAAACATAATTTTGACGTCTCCTTCCTCATCAACTTCACTTTTAGCAACACCTAGGTAAGTGTAATGTTTGTCCTTAATAGAAGACACTTTTACTAAAACATGGACACCGTCATATATCTTTGTAGGATGAACGTTTTCCTTTTCAATTTGCTGCATTTCTTTTATATTAGAAATTGACGGTTGGTTAAAGCTTGCTAAGGGCATGTCGTCAGAGCTGGAAGATGACGAATAAACCGTATTATAATATGTTTTTCTAGGTACGGCAACGATATTAGAAATGTCATCTAAGACTATTTCCTCATCCAATCCATCCATTAGAACGTCTTCTTTAAGTGTGTCATTGACGGGAGCAGGAACAGGGTGATATGTTTTAGGATTCATGCAGGAACAAAAGCCCCTTTGGCAAAAACAACTGAGGTCTCTGTATTGAAGTTCACCGAGAGTGTCAGTAAAAACTTGATGTACTTGCATCGTACCCTGAAGGGGCACTAGGTTTTTAGGTAGTACTTTTTCAACGTTTTGAATGTCACTGTCAGTCACTAAGTACAAACGGACCTTACTCAACTCCTTCAGAGTGTAAAAAAAATCTTCTGCATTAGAAATATCTGAACCAGCAGCTACTTTTCCATCTGCAGTGCGTTTGAGATAGCCACCAACACCATCAGCAGCCCCTTTCCCGTGCCCGGCTTCAAAGAAATTCCATGTTACGCGAGAGATGTTGTATTCGCTGAACATTCGGTGACTTATGAAATAAAAATTTTGCTTCTGTCGGTACTGAGTAGCTGGTCCATCAGAGAAAAAGTGAATTGTAGTTATGTGAGGATTGTTATGTTGTATGTCACTAATTATTGGATGTAGGTGTGCCCAAATAGAAGCAGGATTATGGGAATTATTTGCAGAAATGGTACAAAATGAATTTACAGTTGGCTTGTTATGTCCTTCAGGTTTTGTGTACATAACTCCAGTATGTAAGGTTACTTGCTTTCGTGACCCTCCAAAATGATGGGACTGCACTTCTTCAAAATGTTTACAGTTATAGTTTTCGCTAAAGTCGATGTGCAGAACGATTTCGTTATTTTTCAAATTATCTATAGCAGCTCGATAACTCTTATATTGTACTTTAATGTTGTAAATATGTTTCTTTAATTGCACCAAAGCTTGTTTGAAGTTTTCTATCAATTCAGCAACTGTCCCTTCAACTATTTCCTTTACGTTTTTAGTAACTTTAATTTTTTTGTCTGATTTTTCTATCGTTTCCGATTTTCTTGTCCATTGATTCCATTTCACTAATCTGAGATTTTCTGTTGTTTGCCTATAAAGTATTTGTTTTGTCTCGCAGTCTTTACAATTGCCTGTCATGCAAGCTTGGTTATATGTCGAACATACTGTGCTAGCGATGAGGTCGTTTATGTTTGTGTGAGCAATGACCTTGGTTTTGTGGAGAGCATTTATCATATACTGCGCATTAGTATGTATCTTGCATAGGCAAGTCTCTCTTCCAGCAATTGAAGGCGGTTTTATGTAAAATGGCCTATTTCTTATGAAATATGAATAAGAACATCTCAGTTCTGGATTTTCTCTATTGAATGAACGAAATAGGTTTTTCATTGTATCCAGTAAATATCGCTTCTGCATTTTTAACTTTTTACTTGTGACAGTTTCTCGTTTTCCAGCCGTAGCTCTAGAAACATCATCGCGAACAAAATAGTTTTTAATATTGTCAACCAGACAGATCTTCTTTAAGGAATCCTGCTGTCCTTTTATCACTTTCATCTGATCAATGCCCAAAGTCTCGCGTACAATAGCAATCTTCATTTTAGACTTAGATATGCCCACTTCTTGAAAAATTTGTTTCAACGCTTTTTTCTCTTTCACTGACTTCAAGTTTTTGTAGTGATCTTTGATGGCATTAGATAACGTTGAATACTTATTTTGGTTGAGCTTATTTACTTGTTCCGTGTCTTTGATTGAAGTTTTAGCTCTTTGGTATCTCTTTTTGTATTTACTACACCTCCTTGTCATCTTTTCTAGTTCTTCCTGCAATTTTATATTTTTTCTGTACACTTCAGATCGATCTCTTCGAATTTGTCTTCGACCTCTAGACCTCGGTGAAACTGGAGTTCCTGGGCGTGGGCTGGACGGCGGTGTAACTTCCATAATTTGTTGAGCAGTCTTTTGACGTTCTCGTCGTTTCTTATTCGCATTCTTCCATTTGCGCTTTGCACTTCTATGTTCACGCTCTGTCATGTCTTTCACAAGTTTTTTATTTGCGTGGTACCTTTCAAGATGTTTTTTTTTGGCTTCAGCATTTTTTGCAGGGTCTAGTTTTAGCTTTAGTCTGTAGCGACGTTGTTTTTCTGCGTTCGTCAAGGCCATTTAGTGCAGAAGTTTCTTTCTGAGAAAAAAAGATAAAATATATGGGTGTTTCGGTTTTAATAGCGTATTAACAACTTTAAAAACAACTGCGTTACCGATGCAACTACTGCGTTACTTTTTTTCAGTAACGCAGTGTAGCAGTTACGCAGTTGTAAATATTCGACTATCTTGTAAATTATCACAAAATAAAATAACAAAATGCAGATATTTTAACACTGACTGATCCAATACATAACTAACTGCATATGAAAATAATAATAATGTAAACATCGTCAGTACGTACCTTTCGGCAGCGGTAACTCAGCGGCCACACAATAAATACACGCACCTGTCTCAACGACTATGACGCGACTGATCCGGCTAACGTACTCCCCCCCCGCAGTTGCTGTCATTTGTTATACGAGTTACAACAAGTCGAATCGATTGAAATGCAAGAAAACGTAATACATTCACTTTAAAGTTTATTTTCATACAATAACGCAAGGTAGTTACGGTTTTATTCTTTGTTGGGGACACAGATTAAATTATTCTTTGTTTCATTAAATGTTTAATTAAAAAAAAATCTATTAGCATTGTAATAAGGTCCAAAGCTGACATTTTTATGGTGGTATTTAAGATAAAACGTCATCTAGGAAATATTATGAGAAATTGTTCAGTATACTTCAGACACGTGCTCCAGGACAACAGTATTTAGTACGAAAAACTACTGCGTTACTAAGAATGTCAACGTTGTTACTGTAATTTTCAAATTAATGATATATTTTTAATGTCCAAATTTTGTTTTTGTATTAGAAAATAATGTTACATTTTAAACTTAGTATACCATTTTCACAAGTTTATACTGATTTCCCATAAAATTTAATTTTCATTCCAAGGGACTGGTTTTTAGGCATCAAAAAGTATTTTGGCCCAAATACCTAAAATACAGTTACCAAAACAAAACAGTGAGATTTCCATCATCACATTAAGGAATCTTTTATTTAAACTGTTCGCAAATCACCACTTCCCGCCATCGTTGTATCAAATCACCGTATTAAAGAACAAAAGGGCACATCAGCCGACCGCGCGGAGAGCATTTGGTAGTAATGCGTTTGCACTAATCGTGGCAGCCATTTTGTTTGATTGATTGGCGGGAGATTTTACTTTGATGACTGTTTCTGGTGAAGATTTATTACTTTCAAGGTATTGGAAGGCTTTATCATCAGCTTTAACTGTTGCAGACTGTGTAGACCTATTTCCAAGATTTAATTAATTTCTCTTTTTTGTCATCATCAACAATGAACTGAATTTACGGTTATGCAAACTGTATGTTCAATTTAGACACAACAACACAAACAACACAGCGTTTCACAGTCCAACTTTGAGAAGAGACTCTTCCATTGAATATTTCCTACCTTAAAAATTCTCAGAATCCCGCAGAAATAATTGGCTCTTCTCAGTACGAAATCTAACACATGTTTTACGTAGTTAAAATCAAACTCCGAACTTGTGAAGTTATTTACGAAGTAACAAGTTACAAATCTTTTAACTTTGCTAAGCTTGATTGACAGCCAATTCCTGGAAATATTCAGATTATTTTGTTATCATCCTAGGATTTAAAAAGGTCGGAATTGACATCCGTTATTACTTACTTAGCGACAAGCCCAGAAGAAATAACGTATCTTCTGTAGAAACTGTCTCATTTATTCTTCGCTTCATTACAATGTCTTGATTCCTCAGATTTTTATTTTCGTCTACCAGCATCCATAACAATCTTGATAAGCAACATTCATACATAACAGAATGTCTAACACCCAAAAATTCCATCTTCGCACCTACCTGAGATAATTCAGACACAAAACCTCTGAAAGAATAACTTTTTCTATTACGAAACACACTTGATTCAGAGTCGGTGCGATAAACACCATCGGTCGGGATCTCATACATATTAATACATTCTGCGACGCATAATGACTCTCAGAGGACATTCGGAGGAGTCTCGTGTTTATTTAGCCAACTCAATGCAGCACGAGAGAATTATTGTTTTAATAATTGCGAGCAATTTCTTTTAGGACCTCCCTGGAGTCACACTGGACGCTTGAGGTTGTTAGAAACCTTACAGTTGATTAGTACTACGATGTTAGTTGATTAGCTTTAGAAATGTTTTACAGGACCTGTTGGGACGCTTATTACTCCAACCAAGGCACTATTCATGATCAAAGGCACTAATTGCTTATAAAAAAAAAAATATGTCACCGTAGAATTGTAAATACCGTTAGATTATAATCTAACTAGCGAGATTATAATCTGACGGTTCACAATCTTTCGTCAGATTACATTCTCTCGAGTTAGATTATAATCTAACGGTATTTACAATGTCATGGTGACATTTATAACTAAAATTATAGTCTCTCCAAATTGCTACTCGTTATGTCTGCAGAGTCTCAGGTACAGTCTCTGTCTCTCTGTGGTTACTACTGAGCCTTCAAGCTTTATACGTCCAAATCATAATTCCAAGCACATATGAAGAGCTTAACATAATCCGTAATAAACGAATGAACATCTCGGGCAAGTCTTGACACTAAACAATATTCTTGGCAAAAAATGGGAATTAATTTCCTGCAAACCTCTATATTTCCCGCGTCTAAATATAAATAAGAGGCTCGAAGGCTTAGTGGCTGTCGGCAACCGTGTCCTTGCTTCATAATGTCGCTACGTTGTTGACATCGCGGGATCCATTCGCCCGCCATTTTCGTCGCCATTTTGGACGCGCCAAAAGCGCGGGAATCTTGCTGTCATGGCGGGAAAAATAATTAGATTTCGTCGGCGCACTTCTTCTCGGTTCATTTCTGTATGTTTTGTTAATTATTTCTTCGTGAATGTCACGCCGACGAGTCTTAGTGTCCTCCCTTTTTTTTTTTTTGTTTTCGCAAGGTGTTTTTGTTCCGCTAAATATCGCTAAAAAGAGAGGTGTAGACTGCCAACGTTTCTTTTTCATTTTTAATACGGCCGCTTTCTGCAGCCGTCTCCGAAGTTTTCCATTTGTTTTGATTTTACTTTTGTTTGTAACAGTGCATTCTTTGCTTTGTATAAATTAACCATTCTGTACAGGCCCCCTCAAATGTACAAATTGATATTAATTGTGTTAGAAGCCCTTACTGCATTACCCCATGTGTTTTTCTTAACAATCAAGCGGTTGCACAATCCTTTTGCTGTTAACAAAGTGAAAAATAGTGTGATCCTCGACTTTATCGCACAGATAATAGTAACACAATCGAAACCATTCGAGCAGAAAATTAAGTTAGATAGTCTGTCGTGTCTCTCACTATTTCGAAATTCAATTTGTGTTCGAAATACAAATTGTGGCGGTTAAATCCCACGCGTCGGCCATATTTGAATTAATTTCGTTTTTAACTAACGCGGGAAAGCTCTTTATAGGGGTGACACCTTGTGAAAAGTGGTTTTATAGTGCATTTGGGAATTTAAGCCATATGAGGAGAGTCTGAGACGAGTATTGCTGCTCTAAATTAGGTGTAATTACTGTGAGAATATTTTATAAGGGTAAAACTGTGTAATGCGCTTGAATTTTTTAGTACGTTCAATGTTGGTTGCAAGTTCTAACTAACGGACTAATTAGATTTCGTGTACCTTTAAAAATATTTTTAAAGCTGGCAATAAAGGTAATTTATTAACATTTAAGGTAGTTTAAATAATTAAAGGTACTTTTATCTAAACCCCACTCTAAATAAGCACCAATTAATCACAAAACAAGAAGTTTCAACATTAAGCCGTGTTCACACCTACATAGGTACCATTTATCAAAGTATATTACCCGGGTAATACTAATAAATTCGAGTAAATGTGTAACAGTTGCCAACTGTTCCAATTCGAGTGTTAACATGAGTTCTCACGTGTGAAAGTTTGCTGCCTTTTTTTTCTCAGTCTATCATCAAAGTATAGTAATTGGGGAAGTTTGCTCATTATTATTTTCGGCTGACATTTTTTTTGGGTCGTGTGTTGGGCTATGTAAGTATTTATTACTTGTAACTATTTTATTGGATATAGTGTGAATTTCTGACAGACCTTTCTGCTGATTTAATAAGGACTAAAGTGAGCTATGTTTTGAATTTTACTCCTAATGCTTCTAGATTTGTTCTTGTAATTTTTTAAATTATTTTTCGTACATCGACAAAAATGTCAACTTAATAAAATAAAATGACACACAGACACAAAAATCTAAATCTTTCACAAAAGATTACCATTTTGCCGACATTACAAAAGATAAAAGAAAGATTCCTACCCCAGACAGTAAAACACACTCTAACCTGAATATACTAAAAGAAGTAGGTGCTATAGGCACTTCGCAAATATCACGACATTTCTGGATTGGCATATGTGGAGCCGACATTTTGATAAAGGTCGCTGCACAATAGCTTTGTATGGTGATTCAACGGATGTAAAAGGTCTATTATAAAAGACTGTTTTACGGAAAACTTTGTGTTTATTTTACGAAGATAATCGAAAGCGCCAATCCAGAAATTAGAGTCCTATTCAAAAGGAAAATAAATAAAAATAGATTATCACAGAAATACGTACATTTGCCAGCACCTCAAGCTACCCGAAACTGTCAATTTTTCCCAATCAATCTTGAACCTAATGCTTTAGCGATAAAGTTGAAAATTGATTATAGAAATTTGACAGATTGATTGACAGAAATTTGACAGCTTTATATGCTGGCAACTGTACATCAAAGCGTTACTGTGTTTAGGGCTAAGCATGCACCACTAATTTTCATCTTTGCGATAAATAATCCTACTGCCTTTAATGGGCCTTATTAAAAGGCTAAAAGTCACCCAAAGGGTAATAAAGAGGGCTATGCTTAGAATTTCCCTAGGTGATCAAATCAGGAATGAAGAGATTCGTAGGAGAACCAAGTTAATCGACATAGCCCGAAGAGATCCTGCCAGGGTCGCGAAATTTGTTCGAAAGATTTACCGTGGCCCTGGCAGAGGCAACTGAAGGAACACGGGTGGGTTTTAGTCAGTAAAAGTCTGACACGCCCTCCCGCTCCACCCAGAGCGGTAGATGTCATTTGATGATTTCCCATCCAAAAAAAAAAACATTGCCAGTGACAATCTCTTTAGTCCAGTCGTTTCGGATTTTTGTCCGAACAGACATAAATAAAAATATTAGCGTACCGTATATAGTTTTAGTTTCATATGCATTTTGTAAAAAGGTGTTATTTTTACATCACAAACCAATACTTTAATGGTACCTATTTATCAGTACTAGTGGTCGCCCAGTGGTCGACATTCGACCATAATAATAAATCTATATGCATATCCATTAAAACTAAATAAAAAAATAATATGGTTATATTTGACATTCCATAACACTATAGACAAATAATATTAAAGACAAATATTCTCGATATGATCATAGATTTAAAAAAATTAAATAGGTTATAAATATATCTTTAAAATTAATTTATTACCTGGTTACACTTGACATTCAGTAAGACTCAAGGAACTTATATCGTAAGACTATAGACACAAAATCAAGTGAATCTATGTTCCTTGCACAAAATATTAAAGACAGATATTGTCGATTGGAGCACAGATTTCAACAATAAACTTATAATTATATTTGAATTTCAGTAAGGCTATAGACAAATAATACCAAAAACAAATACAGACTCGATTTGACCATAAAATTCCAAATAAACAAAAGAATATCTATGCATGTGTGTATTAAATACACGGTAATGAATAGTAGTGTGTGTAACGTGTTGTTTTTTTGAAAATAATGTATTTTTACGCATAATTAAAAAAAAAATATTAGCATTCGTCACTTCTTCTCTGTATAAACTATCAGTGTGCGAAATTTCATACTCCTCCGTCCGCCCAATTTTCGTAAAAAGGGATCCAAAGTTTTCGCTTCACGTATTAATATTTTTCAGTATATGGTTAAGATATGCGGCTACCCTCAAACCGACGTCAATGAAAATATTTCTAGCTTCAAACAAACCTATAGATTGCCACCTTTGCCACCTTTGCCACCAACACCCACACAACCACGCGGTTCCCTATTATTAGTAACAAATGTTTCTCACATTTAAAACCGCAGTTATTTCGGTAATAACAAGCAATCACTAACTAAAGCATAGAAATATACGGTTAATTAATGGGTTCAAAGTAACGAGACGGTTTTCTAAAGCCTATTCGAGTCGATAATCAAAGATACTTTAGTTACCAGTTAACTTGGTCTCTCACCTTCTGCACTGGAGTTGGGGTTGGAGTATGAATGTGGTGTAGAGCGCTGTCGTGGCTTTGACACCTTGCAAAAATACAAACAATAGTACTCTTTTTTCTAAATACTTAATTTAATACAAAGTTAGTTGGTCCTGAGACTCAGTTTCTTAAACATTAAATTAATTGACATGTGGTTTAAAAAAAATACAACTTCTGACACTCTTGCTACATAACCCTTTTTTTTGTCAGGATGGGAAATCATCAAATGACTTCCCGCTCTGGGCGGAGCGGGAGGGCGTGTCAGACTTTTACTGACTAAAACCCACCCGTGTTCCATCAGTTGCCCATGTGCCAGGGTCACGGTATCTCATTCGAACAATCACGCGACCCCGGCAGGCATCGGTCCTAGTAGACCCCTACACTGCTGCTGACATCTCTTTGAGGCGCGCGTGGAACACTGCGCGCCGTCGACCCGAGCTTGGTCCTTACCGGGCGGCGAGCTACCCATTGCTCGCCACCCGAAAGCTCGCGCCTACGGTGGCCGGGAGTCCGCAATCGACTCCCGACGCCCGGGGCGTCTCCTCCTGCGGCGGCTAGGGACGTGAGGGCGCAGAGACTGCCACTCCCTCACGCGCCCCGCCTCCTCCTTCGTTAGCATTACTGCTTCGCAGAAGGAGGTGACGGCTTCCCATTCCCTCTCGCTCCGTACCATGGCTCGCACCAGGGCCGGACGCAAGAGGTCGCCGCCGCCGATCGCCTCCACGAGGACACGGCGGTGCTCCGCCCAGGCAGGGCACACCTCCACCGTATGCTCCACCGTGTGCTACATAACCCTTAAGTATTAGTATTAGTATTTTCAAAGTATCTATTAAACTTGACATTGTCCTTTAATAAAATGAAATAAAATAAAAATAAACATTTTTGCTACATAACCCTTAAGTAAATGTTTATTTTTATTTTATTTCATTTTATTAAAGGACAATGTCAAGTTTAATAGATACTTTGAAAATGTCTCTATCTCGTATAAGATTATCTTCTTGCAGATATTTTTAAATGCAAGTGCGGAAAACATTTGAAACACAACTGTTAAGTTTTTCCAAAGCCTTATTCTCACATTGCCATATTTTCAAAAACCTTTGGTTTTTTTTCTTCTTATTTATTAACTCTTACCCGTTCCTATTGGGCGGCAGTGGGAAATCGACGCGTAGAGAACTATAACCATAAATTCAGCACATGATTCTAAACCGTCAGGACTTAGGGGAGTTTTTCGTAGGTAAAAAAAAAATTGTAGCAGCGATTTCTTTTAATGTTCCTGTCTAAAAGTGTCAACGGTACTGTAACAGGTCGCGCTTCGATGTCCTATACCACCTTGTATTTGGTTTTATTTTTTCTCCTTAAATCTCCTATGGAAGTTCAATAACACTTCGTCAGATTACTACCCCTCGATCCACATGAAGATAATGAAGAGGGCAGATGAATGTGTATTCAAAGATCCAGTATATTTGGTCTGTTATATTTCCGTATCGTCTGCTCGGCGGGTAGGTAAGGCGAGGGCTAAGTGACAAGCCTAGGCGTTTTGTGATAACCTGGCATAGGCAACTGAAGGAATACGGGTGGGTTTAGTTAGTAAAAGTCCGACACGTCCTTCCGCTCCACCCTAGAGCGGGAGACGTCATTTGATGATTTCCCCACCCACAAAAAAAGGCGTTTTGTAATTCCCGTTTCTTAATATTTAATTGGGCATTAATCATTTATGAAAATGTGTGAAGGTAGGATATAATGGTAATCTTCTATTAACTGGTTTGTTCATTGGTGTGGTGAACACAGAGATTCTCGTAATTGCTGAGATTATTAAGATACATAATTGAGAGAAGAATATATTTGTCAAAAAACTAATACGTATGCGTTGTCTTTACATTTTCATGGTACGTCCCCTCCCCTCCACTTTGATAGATGCTTTCCCTTTATAGCAGGAATCTCACCCGAATTAAAAAATGAAGCGCTAAAAATCGCTGCCATCCTATGCCTTGCGCCCTTGTCGAGTAGTCAGCGTCACAGCGCAACGAGGCGGACGAGCAGCCTTGATTGTGGGCTAGCTACTTGCGCTAATTACTCGCCCGAGAACTAGGTGAAGTAACTACCTTACACCGACTTACGCGAGTTACGAGGTGTGAGGTATGTTAGACTTTTCATTTGACTTAGTGTGATGATGCTGTGTTTGAAGTGCGATTCAGCCCTGAAAGTATTTCTAATAGGCACTTAAAGGGCACTTTTGTACGTTTTACCAAAACGTTGAATTGAATCTAGTTCCTTTTTCTTTAAGGGAGTTTCGTATGGAGAAGAATGGGTAAAGAGAAAGACAAGAATAAGCTTGATAAAATCAAGTATAGTCTGTGCCAGAAGTGAAAAAAAATAAAATTTCATTGACACCTGCCTATCAATGTATTCAAATTACCGTTTTGACCGTGCTAGCGACACTTTCTTTACATTTTTTTTTCGTATCGTTTTGAAATATTTGAATACATTGAAAGGCGGGTGTCAACGATTTTTATTTTTTTCACATCTGGCACGGACTATAGTAGATAACTTTGATACGTTGGGAATATTTAGAAACCAGTAGGTACTTAAAACTTAATAGGTCGCTAATTATCCCATGGGAACGTGCTACGGGGACTAAAAGTATCCTACGTTACTCATAGTGAAAATCTTATCAAAATCAATTCAACTATTTCTGAGATTAGCCAGATCAAACAAACAGACTAAAAACGAAAAATATTTCTTTGTTATAAATACCTTGTGTACTATTGTACTACTATTTGTATTGAGTAAGAGCTGTAACGTTAACATTGTAAACAGAGACTTAGATAGTTTTTAGTAAAACTAAAAAAAACGAAACGACACAACGAAAGAGTACATCTCACGAAAAGTTACTTTGGAGAAACCTATTTTATTATAGAATGTAGTCCTACATAGTTAAGACAAAGTATTACCACATATTATAATATTCCCATAATAACTCGACCATCCCAAATACTTAAAACGTCCATATTTTTCCCATAAAAAAACTATGTATGAGTCCCATTTCTGTAATTATTTCACGCCCAGACATAAAACTGTTTAGCACTTTTCATGGAAAACTTATCACTCTGGCGTAGGTACTAAAAGCATTAAATATGTTGGGTTAGTTATGGTCACATCAATATAGAATCTTCCAAATAAATGTAACCTCTTCATCATCGTTTCAGCCGAAATACGTCCACTACTGGGCCCCCCAATTTGGGGGGGTTCGCCATAATCGCCACGCTTGGCAGGGGGGTTGGCGATCGCAGTATGGTGGTAAGATGTATAGAGAACGCTGCTGCCCATTCTCTAGTAAGGTCCCTTAATCGCCTTCTACGACACCCACGGAAAGAAATGGGATGGTGCTATCCTTTAAGTTCGGCACCACACGGAATCTACCTGAAATAAAATAAAGGGGGTGATTCTGCGCGTCATTCTGAACAACAACAGAAACACAACAGAGAGAGAGAGATAGAGAGAGAGATAGAGAGAGATAGAGAGAGATTTCTGAGTAACAACTCAGAAAATAAGATTCGATCCCTGATAGATCACCTGCCTTTTCCCAACTATGTTGGGGTCGACTCAGTCTAACCAGATGCAACTGAAAACTAGTATTTTACATGAAGCAGTTGCTTATCTGACCTTCACGACCCAGCTACTGGGTAATTCGCCTTGATAAGACTGGTTGTCAGACTTTCGAGCTTCTGACGACCCGTAACGACTGTCTAAGATCTACGATGACAGCCGGGACCAACGGCTTAACGTGCGAGGTACGGAAGGGTCTTGATATGTAATAATTGGCCACCACATCCATAAACTCACCGCGTTATGGTCGGTTCCCATCTGACGGAAGATGCGTCGCGTATTATCGGTCGCGTAACGCCAGAACAGACAATTATATGAGAAAACATTCAACCTTTCACACTTAACCGATGATGCGTTAGGGTCGGTTCACATCTGACGGAAGATGCGTCGCGTATTATCGGTCGCGTAACGCCAGAACAGACAATTATATGAGAAAACATTCACCTTTCACACTTAACCGATGATGCGTTATGGTCGGTTCACATCTGACGGAAGATGCGTCGCGTATTATCGGTCACGTAACGCCAGAACAGACAATTATATGAGAAAACATTCAACCTTTCACACTTAACCGATGATGCGTTAGTGCATCGAGCGTACAGCGTTTGTTCCGTTTCCGTCAACGCATTGTCGGCCGACGTTAAGAGTGGCAACGTTCCGCCACGTGTATTTTGACTGATGCATTCAGAATAGGCGTAACATCAGCGGAGATCGTTTGTGTACAGACCGTTCGAAGTTTTCTTGCATTGAAAATGTTTGGTAAAAAACGATTTATTACGGAAGTACAAAATTACGCCCGACGCATCTTCCGTCAGATATGAAAACACCCTATTTGACCGAATAGACGCAACCGATGATACGCTCGACGCATCTTCCGTCAGATGTGAACCGACCCGTAGCTTTTATTAAGCCCTTCATATTATAAAGCCACTCAATTACCATATTTAGTGCATTTGCCAGTATGTAGGTCAAACATTAAACGGCGCATCGCTCATAGTTGATTAGTATGATTAAATTAGTGTTAATTAAGGCGAAACTAATCCAAATCGGTTTTAATTGATATTTTCTGGTAACTATTGTAAACGGATGATTACGGTTGTTGCAGTGAAGCGGTACGATTTGTATTAATTGGTTCATTGATTTTACAATGTTTGATAACACGGCCATGCATATATTTTATTGTTTTACAAAATAAATGGCGGTTGAATTAAGTGAAAAAGAAAAGAAGGAAAGAAAGAAAAATAAATTTATTTGTTACAGAAACACATGCATACTTTACCTACACTCAAAAATATTTTTTCAATTCGAACCAGTAGTTGAGATAAACGCGTTCCACCCCCCATTTTAGGGAACTGGGGGGTTAGAAAGAGACAAAAAGTTGCCTATGTCACTCTCCATCCCTTCAACTATCTCAATTTAAAATATCACGTCAATTCGTCGCTCCGTTTTGCCGTGAAAGACGGACAAACAGACACACACACTTTCCCATTTATAATATTAAAGTATAGATTAATATCGTCCCGTGTGGTGCCGGACATAAAGAATAGCATCACCCCATTTCTTCCCGTGGGTGTCGTAAAAGGCGATTAAAGGATTTACTAGAGAATGGGCAGCAGCGTTCTCTATGCATTTTACCATCAAACTGCGATCGCCAACCCGCTTGCCAAGCGTGGCGATTATGGCAAAGTCCCCCAAATAGGGGGAGGCCTATGTCCAGCAGTGGACGTCTTGCGGCTGAGATGATGATGAGATTAATATCTGGTTGACCGAGCTCTGCTCGGTATTTTTTGGTAAATTATATTTAAAATAATAATTTTATGTTCAAGTTGATTTTGGTCATAGAAAACAGGAATAAAACGACATTTTATAAAAATGAATCCTAGCTAGATCGATTTATCGCCCCCGAAACCCCCGGTATACTAAATTTCATGAAAATCGTTGGAGCCGTTTCTGAGATTCAGATTATATATAAGGTGTATCTATTCATACACGAAATATTTTAAGAGGTACACCTGCAGGTGGTAAAGAAGCTATAGAAGCAACAAGATTTTTTTTTATCTAAGCGTTTTTGAATTTTAGTCATTATTATAATTTTAAAACTGCTTGAGACGTTTTGCATAAAACATTTACTCCAAATTCTATGAAGGGCAAGCTTGACGCTGCGAGGGCGGCGACCGGACGGCACGAGGATGGCCGCGGTGTCTCGGGCCGTAAAAAATAAGAAGGAATCAGTTTTTCTTATGTGCGTCAAATAATTTATAAATATAAAACTTTGAAAAAAAAATACATTTAGAAAATTTTTTTCGTTGCTGTTGCTTCGTTACCACCTACAGGTGTACCTACCTCTTAAAATATTTCGTGTATGAATAGATACTCGCCAACCCGCCTGCCAAGCGTGGCGATTATGGCAAATTCCCCCCAAATCAGGGAGGTTTATGTCCAGTAGTGGACGTCTTTCGGCTGAAATTATGAATAGATACACCTTATATATTTTTTAAGTTATCAATTCGCCCGTTTCGGGCAAGTAAATACGAGCGAACCGACTAATAACCCAAAAATCTAGACTCCGGGCTACAAATTACAATTACACTCTCGGGGATCTAATTCAGATAGATATTATTAAACCCTATACACTGCAAAATCTTCCTAAACCTAAATACAGCTTTATATATCAATAAAAAACCCGTTCAAATAAAAAATGATTTCCGAACTATAACGTAATAAACAATTGTAGTCCGGCCGTCACTTTCAACAATCACTTGTGGTAATTGCATTCCGGACCGTAACTAGTGGGGGCCACTTAAAAACCGGACTCCGGTTAAAAACCGTCCGGTTAAAAGAGATATTTGCGTTATATTTTACGCAGGGTAGGTGGTGACATCTGGCGGTGACATGTTGTTTTAGATGGGGTTTAAAGTTGATTAATTTTATGCTGAGTTTTATGGTTTTGAGTGGCCTGCTTCGGTAAGGAGTTCGATTTTGTGTTTTTGTAAATATTTAGTCAATATTTAGACATTTGTTAAATGTGAATGTAGGTGTCTATACACTTATAATATAGCTGAAGAGTTTGTTTGTTTGAATGCGTACGTATCTGGACCTATAAGTCAGATTTGAAAAACCTTATTGTATATGATAGCCACATTCACGAGGAAAGCTATAGACACTTTAATATTACGCTATGACCCTTAGTAACTGTAAAAAAAGTCGGAAAAAAAGTGGGCGGGCGATGGGGTAGGACGAGACGAGTCGGTGGCCAAAATTTCCCGAGAACGAAATCGTGGGCAAAAGGTAGTAGTTTCATATATAATATCTAATATATAAAATTCTCGTGTCACAGTTTTCGTTGCCATACTCCTCCGAAACGGCTTGACCGATTTTGATGAAATTTTTTGTGCTTATCCGGTATCTATGAGAATCGGCCAACATCTATTTATCATCCCCCTAAATGTTAGGGGTAGTCCACCCCTAAATTTTATTTTTTATTTTTTGGACAAAAATTTTAATTTCTATTTTTTTATGATACAACATACAAAAATACATACAATCCTCTATTTTCACCCTTCTACGATCAACCCTTATTTTTTAATAGCCATTTTAGTAATTTAATCATTTTTCCTCTCCGGTCGAAAACTGATCAATCGTCATTTAATTAGTTATCCCCGCCTAGGAAATTATTTATATGGCAAAACAACGTTTGCCGGGTCAGCTAGTAATATATAATATTGATAACAGCAGTTAAGAAAAACCACTTAATCTTAATAATTTTCATTTGTGAGCTCACGTAAATACGATGAAAAAGAAACAATTCAGAAACAGGGTCGCATAAGACATTAAGACATTTATCCAAGTTTTACTCGTTAAAATAAATTACTTCTTTACATCTTCTACAACAACGATAAAATCTCGCTAAAAACTTCCTAGGTACTCCAACAAAAAACCGATAATTACGCCACTAACCGGTAACCGCAACCGTAAACCTCTCCGTAAAAATTACCGGTCCTTAGAGCCTCTAATTGACCGGTACATAATACATACTTGTAATAGGTATGGACCGTAAATCTTTCACACCTGGACACTCGCGTGCTTTCGGAAATGGTCGGGTATACTCGGGAATCGTCGGCAACTTTCTCGGAGATAAATCACTGAAGGGATGGTGCGAGAAGATTAAAAATCTTTTCTGTTTTACACGGAAAAAGTTAGACCTTAAGGTAGGAAAAGGTATCTATTATACCAATATAAAGCGAAGTTTACATTATAAAACTAGTGTCGTGAAACGGTAGTTATTTTTTACTTAATTTTAACAAACATGCTGTCCCTATCTTATGTTAAAAGCTCAGATAAGTTGGCTTAAATAATAGCCTGTTAAAAAAAATATAACAGTGAAATAATGGTGATCACCCTTTTGTGTACCAACTAAACTTAATTAAGGCCATTGCTATCTTTTTCTTTCTAACGAACAATAAAGAGACAGAAATAAATAAGAGCTCTCTAATTTAGTTGAACAAAGATTTTTTTGACGCAGTTGCGACGAACGAAATTCATCATGCTTAAAATCACGTTAGATTCAAGGCAATCGAGACGAAATTTAGTTTGACAATTCTAAAGCGTCACTTGTCTTTTTCTTTAGCGGGCTGTCAGTAAGAGATACCAATACTCTTATATTAGTTTAGGTGTCGAAGAAACAAATCTATTGCGGAATTGTCATTTTGTTTGGCGGGAAAATTCATTAAACAAAATACCCAAAATCTTTACATAGAATCTTGAATTCATGAAAATGACATTATAATTTAACCTAAACTAAAAACAGTTTATGGAATAATATTCGGCAGAAGATTCAGAAGAACTATCAATGATATTCATTGCTGCCATCAATCTACCATTACTGCAGTCAGAACCGTCAGTTATTGAGTTAAATCAGTCTCTTCTAAATAAATCGTATGAAAGCCGATTCTGCTCAAAATACATCGTCATTATCCCCTCAGATCATCAAGAACACATCTGCACTCCCATATATAATTACAGACTTGTCCCGAAATCAGCGCACGCGATCAATCAATTGTTTTACGACAACCAGTCATTACTAGGGATTCCAAAGTATCGATACTTCGTTTACGATATTTTGGAACAGTGTAGTCGATATTTTTATAGTAACTAACGGAAAGTATCGGTTTTATCTCTCAGTGCTAGTACGTTCAAAAGCAAATTTTTTATATAAAATAGGAAAGAAGAGTTGCTTGTTTGCCCTAACGTATTCAGATATTTCGACAAATCTAGGCATTTAATTTTTTAACCAGCAGCACCACAATTATTGTCCAACGACGTTAATGACGCAATGAATGTTGTCAAATTGTCAAAATGGAAGACATTGCAATTGTAATTGTATTACGCAATTACCCCACAGCTGCCGGGGTCGCGTGATTGTTCGAAAGAGATACCGTGACCCTGGCACATGGGCAACTGATGGAACACGGGTGGGTTTTAGTCAGTAAAAGTCTGACACACCCTCCCGCTCCGCCCAGAGCGGGAGAAGTCATTTGATGATTTCCCATCCTGAAAAAAAAAAAAAAAAAAAAAAACCCCACAGAAGTAGGACATAATAAGTACTACTAAACTACTTAATAGCTAAGTATCGATTAGTAAGCAAAAATATTACTATTTACTAACTTGTATTATTATAAATGTGAAACTCGTTATGTTTAGATGTTTGGATGTTAGTTACTCAATCTCGTAAAAACGTTCCTGTGGGATCCCTACCTACACGCGGGCAATGCCGCTGGCAAAAGCTAGTTACTAATAAGCACAATATCGATACATTTCATTCGCAGCCATATCCCTAGTCATTACGAGTGGGGGTGACCGAATGACGTAACGAATTGCATCCACCGGTAATTAATCCTAAATCTGCGGGACCAACAAGTCTAAGGGTGAACGACCTCATTTAGGGTTCCTTATGAAGGGGACCGTTGATTGATTGTAAGAAGTTTCTACTCAATATTTGTCAAAATATTTCATGGCTCCAGGGTTTTGGTTTGAATCGTTTTATTATTTTGTGTTGGGGTTAAAATTGTTTATTTGGCATAGAATAAAGAGAGGGAAAGACAAGCAGCACGCGTAGCATGACCACCATAGAAAGAACTTTGTCTATTCTTGGTAGAATAGAGATAGAACTGTCATGCTCCGCCAGCATAAAACGGTACAAATCTTTCTACAATCTTCAATTCTGTCTTTAATCTTTCTACAATCTGTAATTTTGTCTATTATTCCGTCGACAAAACCCCTTTCTACGGTGCTCATGCTACGCTTGTTGATGTCAAGGCTAATAAGTTCGAAAGCTACTCCTAATAAATTAAGTTTTTTGGTCCTGCAAAATACATTTTTTTTTCTTCTTTTTTTTTCTTTTTTCAGGATGGGAAATCATCAAATGACTTGCGACTGAGCGAGTCAGACTTTTACTGACTAAAACCAACCCGTGTTCCATCAGTTGCCCATGTGCCAGGGTCACGGTATCTCTTTCGAACAATCACGCGACTGCAAAACACATCAGGAGTAGAGACAACTGTCAAATTGTATTGTCATTCATTCCTAGGTCGGGCCCCTAACTAATCTAATGTCCTTAGGTGATACCGAGTAGAAAGCACCGTAATAAAATCCAGTCGACACTACGGATTTCGGGTTTAAGGAGTAGACCTGCAGGATTCATTGTCATAGGCGATAGTGTGGTTTCATAAAGTTCTAACGTCTATAAATATTTCATCACCATCATTTCAGCCTAAAGACGTCCACTGCTGGACATAGGCCTCTACTAAGCACCGCCACTACGACCGGTTCTGTGCTTCCCGCATCCAGTGGATTCCTGCCGCCTTTACAAGCATCGGTCAACCTAGTGGAGGCCTTCCAACTATACGTTTTTTGGTACGCGGTTACCACTCCAGAACCTTTCGGCCCAATCGATAATTCTGTTCAAAAGATTAGAATGATATCAATTCTAAATCACGCAACACCCTCTCTGAACTAATTATTATGATGAACAATATCTTCCAGATTGTAAGTCTTTCATTCACTGCTCTATCGTCAGTTTTCTAACACACTGTTCCTTCATAGTTTCTAGCCTTATAAACTGTGTACATCTGTGTTAATAAAACCAAAAGAAGAACTAATGAGTAAGAAGGAGAGCAGGTTTCTAATAGGTTACCGAAAGAAAATAAAAGATTCTTCTCAGTGGATATGTAGCGGCATCTACATCGCTACTTGCGAACTACGGTCACTGACATCACGCAAAATCCTGCATCGCGCAAGCAAAGTTTACAGCGCAACTAGCATATTATATACAACTTCACGACATCAGTCGTTGGGAATTTGCCCATCAGACACGACACCAGTCTGGTCGGAGATTCCTCCCTTTTCTAAGGAGGTTGAGTGAATTTTAAACCTTTCAACTTTCAAAAATAGGTTAAAGTTGTATTTGGCTAACCAATAATAAAACATCACTACTAAATGATGTACTCGATAACTCGAACGACAATTATGTTTACTATAGATATTTTTGTTAACTTTCTCATATTAAGATGATCTATGTCGATTTTTTGAGAAATAAGTTTCTTTAAACCAAATGACGGTTTCATTTTGCAGAATAAAATCTAATCATTGTGATCTAGACTAGACTTAGTGCTTTTCTTATACTGCCATTCCTGTTCTTCCAATTTCTTTTCTGATTAATTTCGTGGCATATTCCAAAACAGGTAAATCATTACTCCAAGAACCGTTGTGAAACATTGTCTCAGCATTTTCTGTTGTAGATTCAACTTCCCAATTGCATAAAACTTTTAGAAAAAATCCTATTTCATTGCTTCATTCGTAATAAAAATTCGTCTGCTCGACAACGTAAACAACCCAATGTATGTTGCCAAATTTTCAACATGAAAAGCACTGCAATTGTTACAATTAGTACAAGCAGCAGCGATAGTCGGGAATAGTTTGCCTAGACATTTAAAAAAATGTCTAGCCATTAAACTAAAACTTAGAATACGATCACATTCTCAAACAATACCCAAAACTAAGACTCGAAGGCGTCACCACCAAAAACTGAATAGATAAGACAATTAATTTTAGTAATTACACGTAATGGTGCCATTCCAACTTACCTAACTCCGCGTGAAGGTGTAAAGGACGTTAATGAAGAAATTAATTATCTAACAATAGGCACTATTCATTACCTTTCGCTTATCAGATCCTGATTCCAGTAAGGAAAGTTTCTAACAATGACTATGAATGGCGCTGGCAGGGCGGATTTATGGGAGGACCGCACAAAGGGACTGAAGGTCGGAAATTAAATGGAGAGGAGGAATTGGGAGAAAAACTATTTTCGTGAAGGTATGATTGTGAGGGAATGGCTTAGAATGGTTCTGATATACCTATTGAAGTATCAACGTTGCCGGGTTCCGATTTTAAGCGCTTGAGTGAGTGGAATTACCGATTTTTATGACTCGGGGAGTTCACTAACCTTTTCTGAACTAAAATTAATACTATAACTTTTTTTGTTTTATCTATAATTTGTATGTATTTAGAAATATATAAGTATTTTTTTCAGTAGTACAACACACTGTTATCTGATCCCAAACTAGGCAGTGCCTGTACTATGGCAACCAGACAACTGATAGAAACACTTATAGATTTCTAAATACGAGTACATACATATCATAGATAAATTATACCCAGAAACAGAACAAATAATTGTGCTCATCACACAAAGATTTTGTTGGGTGGGAATTGAACCCACGACCTCCGTCTTAGCAGTCAAGGTTATTAACCACTAGACTAACATACCAGTCCAGTAATTATAGGTTCTAAAGTGTGCATTTGGAGCGACTTATGCCCAACAGTGGACTGCTGATTGTGAACTATTCTGGCTCAGCCAAAGTTAAACAGAATTAATCTAAACTCAGCGAAACTTTCCACAAACTAAACTAATTTCATCATCATCTGCCGAGCATTTTCCCAACTATGTTGAGGTTGGCTTCCAGTCTAACCGGATGCAGCTGAATACTAGTATTTTATATGAAGCGACTGCCTATCTGACCTCCACAACCCAGTTACTGGGTAAAGCCTCCTACAAACCGGCGCGACGCGGCAGCGCGACGCGACACTCGTAGAACAATTTTTATGTGGACTTCATGGAAATTGTTCTACAAGAATCGCGTCGCGCTGTCGCGTCGCGCCGGTCTGAATAAGCCTTGATACGATACCCCTTGGTAAAACTGGTTGTCAGACTTTCGGGCTTCTAACGACCCGTAACGACTGTCTAAGATCTACGAAAGATAGCCGGGACCAACGGCTTAACGTGCTTTCCGAAACTAAACTAATTTATTATAAATAATTCCACCTACTATAGTGACGTTATTAACTAAACACCACCTAACAATGCAGGGACCGATCTCCCTGCTTATCCATCAACAAACAGCGTTAACATACAATGGCGGAGCAACAATGTAGCTATTTCCAATAATGTACAGACGCAAGCACTTAAACGTACTACAATCTGTCAATTTTCTTTATAGGTTTTCAACTTTAAAGCTAAAGAATAAGGTTCAAGATTGATTGGGAAAATTTGACAGTTTCAGGTACCTTCTGTACAGTCAGACAAACAGATGCCATACGAAGATAAATGTGCCAGTGTTTTGATTCTAATGTTTAAATGGAATATTAAACATTTTCAATACTTAAGTATTTATTTGGTTCTTAGTTTTGGAACAATACAAGGTGAAATGCAATAAACTACTGTTCCGTAAGATACCGGTCGTAAAGAATAGCTCCATCCTATTTCTTCCCGTAAGAGGCGACTAAGGAACTTACTAGAGAATTTTACCACCATACTGCGATCGCCAACCCGCCTGCTAAGCGTGGCGATTCTGGCAACCCTTTCAAATTGGGGGGAGGCCTTTGTGCAGCAGTGGATGTCGTTCGGCTGAAATGACGATGACTTTACCCACGTGTTGGGTATTTATATCAAAAACCATTGAACAGATACAAAACTATTGGACATACGAAGGCCCGTAACCGATCACCTGTGTTTGTAAATAATAACAAATACAATAATATCTTAGGACAACCAACACACCGTTATCTGATCCCAAACCAGGCAGAACCTATATTATAGTAACCAGACAACTGATAAATCTTTATACATATATGTATATAATTCTACTGTACGTGTGTATGTCACTGAACTCCTCCTAAAAGGCTGGACCGATTTGATTGAATTTTTTTCATGCGTTTGGGTGGCACCATGGATATATTTATATATTTCTCAATACATACAAATAATAGATAAATTACACACCCCCCCACCCCACAATTGTTCGTGAAAAGATAAGTTTTACGAATTTCCAAAAACAAAGTATAACAGTAGTTTGGTTGCCTTAATATACACGTCAATGTCATATAAAGTTTAAAAAGTTGGAATGATGACAAAAAAAACTTTTTTGTTTTTCATTCGTTTTCGATATCGGTAAGTCCCAGTCGTGGGAAAATTATAGACTGACTAAGAGTTTATCAGAATAAAAATAAACGTTATTTCTTGAACCCAAATGTAATTGATCTAAAACTAACACAGCATTCGATAACATTTTTCAATATTTTAAAATATTGATAAACATAAAATCTAAACCAATTAGAACCCCCATAACTTGAAAATATTTTAAAATCGTTAATTTTAACTGCAATTCAATTCTCACTTCATCAAAACACATTTCAATTAAACAAAACAAGAAGCATCAAGTTTGCTCTTTAAAACTCTTCAGTACAGTCAACTTAATCGCTACTCTAATATATCTTGTATCTGCTGTTCACTGTACAAGAATCCATGACAAAGCTTAAAGGGTCGTTAAACTCAGCTAAATATATGACACACGGCCGTTAAGTTTATCGAACGATATCGGGTAGTGTCGCGTTTTTGTAATAAAATGTTTTGGTCGATTGAGAGTTGTTTATTATCTGTCCACGTAAGGAATAAGGATTTATGTCTAAACTTTAACTTAATAGGCATAATAACTTACTTCACATTTTGAATGTTGACCTACAATTTCTTCTTTATCCCGTCTATCCTACTTGAATATCATTAAATCCACATTCGCGAAATTTCGCCTATCTGACCTCCACAACCCAGTTACTGGATAACAATAACCCCTTGGTAAGATGGTAGTTGTCAGACTTGTGACAATTGTCAATGATCAAGCTGGGACCAACGGCTTAGCGTGCTTTCCGAGGTACACAGGAACGCAAAATTGGTCACAAACCCACGGGCCGACCGCGACAAGCGAACTAAAAATACATCCGACACAATTAAAACCGAGAAAATGTATTGTACTTTTCTAAAATGTTATAGCCCAGTCATATTAGGGGTTTCACCTCGGAATGAAAGATAATAAGCTGTAATTTGGTATAAACCTTTGTTTTGTCGTTCTAAATGTTGTCTCAAAAGTCACAATTGCTATCGTGTCCGCGTCTTAAAATATAGAAGGTCAAAGGTCATAAAATTCGGTTTTTCACGAATATCTCGGTTCCTGTTGCTTAAATGAGTTTTGCATTTATGATAAAAGTTGTAGGATATAAAATTCTCTACAACTTTTGTCTGGACTTTTTTTTCATACGATCAACCGTTTTTGGGGGTAGAGCGCGAAGAGTGCGCAGCGTACAGTCATATATGGGCTAATGCAAGGTCAAGCGTGAGTTACGGTTATCAGTACGTTGTATAAAGTCAATTATTTACAAAAAAAAATACAATTATTAAACAATGCCCATTATTTATGTACTCATTATTAATTATTTAAATTTAATTAAAATAAGTAACTTAATCTATACTAATACTATAATATTATAAAGCTGAAGAGTTTGTTTGTTTGAACGCGCTAATCTCAGAAACTACTGGTCGGAACTGAAAAATTCTTGTTGTGTTGAGTAGCCCATTTATTAGGAAAGGCTATAGGCTATATACCATCATGCTACAATCAAAAGGAGCGGAGCAGTAAATGAAAAATGGACGAAAACTGGCAGGCAATTCGATGCGATGGGAAGGGGAGCGAAAATTTGACGCTGACGAAGTCGCGAGCAGAAACAGTTATTTATATTTAACTATAGTATATTATTAATTCTGGATTATATTTTAAATAGCTTCTGTATGCGACTTCGTCCGCGTCAGATTTTCTCTTCCCTGACCTTTCCCGTCGCATCGAATTGCCTGCCAGTTTTCGAACATTTTTCGTTGCTGCTCCGCTCTTTTTGATTGTAGCGTGATGTTATATAGCCTATAGTTTTTCTCAATAAATAGCCTACCCAACACAAAAAGAATTTTTCAACTCAAACCAGCACTACCTGAGATTAGCGCGTTCAACCAAACAAAGTCTCATATTATATAAACTCACTCTCAATAACGACAAAAATTAAATAATAAAAAATACTTTTTAAGTTGCCAAAATTAGTAAAAACTGGGCAGCTGTGTACGGTCTATTGTTGCTTCACTATCCTAGTCCGCGCTATTTAATTAACTCGACTGTCGTTATCATAAATACCGAACTTTCTAAGAAATCCGTTCTTTTGTTTACAAATTGGGATTGCTTGCACGTGAAGACTCTTGCTATTAGGAGTCATGGATTATCTATACGTTATCATATTCTTAGTTGCTCACTAACTTTCAAACTGTAAACATGGCAAGTAATAGAAAATCATTGTGTATTGATGAAAAAGTTATACTGATACGCGTAGTAGAGGCGGGACAGAAGATGTTGGCAGACGCGTTACTAATACTAGTCTCAAATAAACTTTATATTTTTCTAATACATTTTTCTAACGACAACTCTCTATAACGTCAAAATATGCACAGTCCCTTGAGTGTCTTCACATAGAGTTTGCACTGTATAACTAAAATATAGAATCCAGAATTAATAATATACTACAGTTAAGTATAAATAATTGAGTTACTTATTTTAATTAAATAATTAATAAATTAGTACATAAATAATGGGCATTGTTTAACAATTGTAATTTTTTTGTAAATAATTGACTTTATACAACGTACTGATAACCGTAACTCACGCTTGACCTTGCACTAGCCCATATATGACTGTACGCTGCGCACTCTTCGCGCTCTACCCCAAAAATGGTTGATCGTATGAAAAAAAAGTCCAGACAAAAGTTGTAGAGAATTTTATATCCTACAACTTTTATCATAAATGCAAATCTCATTTAAGCAACAGGAACCGACATATTCGCGAAAAACCGAATTTTATGACCTTTGACCTTCAATATCTTAACACGCGGACACGATAGCATTTGTGACTTTTGAGACAACATTTAGAACGATAAAACAAAGGTTTATACCAATTTACAGCTTATTATCTTTCATTCCGAGGTTGACCCCTTTTTTTACCTAAAATGACTGGCCGGGCTATTATGTTTGTAATATCCAAAACCTGCTGCATGTCCTTCATCGAACGAACGAATTTCCTTGAGACGCACACCGCACCTTGTCATTTGAATTATGTCATAGTGTGTCAACTACCTTTATTTTGAGTTCGTTTTTATATTTTGAGATATAATGGCACCGTGTTTTGTTTTGTTTTTGGAACGAAGTTCCTTATCGCGCGTTACGAAAGGGGGCTAGACTGAAAAAATTAAGACCAAAAGTTGTAACGACACTTTTTGCTATAGTTGTAAGTCGTGTGGCGTGCGCGTGTTTCTCTGTCTGTCTCTCTCTCTCTCATAGAAAGCAAGCCAGTTATTTTCGTTTCGTCTTTCTATTTCGCATTGAACAGTGTGGTGTCGCGACGATTATTTTTGTTGAGTGTATACAGGTTTTTTGTACATAATAAATAATAAAAAAAATATATTACAATTCCTTCACTAATTAATAGAAAGGAACTTCGTTCCATCCGGGTGTCCCTTGACACCTCTCAAGTTTTTTTTTTAATAATTGTTTTTTTATAATTTAATTGTAGTTTTAGGTGTAGTGTTGTGTCTTTTTTGTGCACTAAATAAATGTTTTATCTCTCTTTATCTATCGAACTTATCCGCCAGCAAGCCAGCGCCCCCTACCGCCAGTACCCCCGAACTACAGAAGCCGGTTTAACAGTAGTAAATCAGTGCGGTTACCGTGGTACCCCTGCCATCACTCTTGGTTAAACTCCCAAGGTTTACGGCTTATGATCTATGGTGTGACGGTTAAAACCATGCTGAGATGATGGAACTGGTCGCTGCTTAGTTTACTAGCCTTTGAGGTTGGGACATAGTATGTCAATGTTGTTCTGTTTTGGAATATTGGTCTTTATTTCTGTAAGTAGGCTTGTATGAACACTTTTATACAACAAGCATGTTTTAAAAACTAGATGAGGTCGGCGTATATTATCTGATTACTCCGAGAAAAAAGGCCGAAAAAACACAGTTACAGCCTCTTTTAAAGCCCAGACCTAATCTAGGTCAGATCATGTGAAGATCTTTGTAGTATGGTGTCTGAAATGGTCTTTTGAGGAAAGAATTAGACAGCTTGAGTGGACACTAGCCAGTCACTGCACGCATTGATCAGTCATCGTTGAGCTCAAGCTCTACGGAGAACGTAAGTGAATAACCAGCCTTATTAATGCTAGAAATTCCTGGATGCATTAATTTTATATATTATGCCTCATTCTCAAAGGTTTATTTTTCATATAAATTCTGAGCTAGAGAATGTAATCTTAGAAAGTGTTCTTACCACACCTATTCTGCCGCAAAACAGAATATACAGTGTTTAGTTTTAAAATACATCATTTGCATTGGTTGATATTTTTTTTTTTTTTTTTTTTTGTGGGGCATCTCGTAGTTAATCCTGAAAAGATTGTTACTACTTAAACGGATTGGGGCCCGGCGAGTTCTAAAAAGTTACCTTTTTAGCCTCCAGCCGGGGCTTATTATACTTAAAAACTAAAGCGAAAGCTCAAAGGGTTACCCCGAGGGGGGTACGAACCTCGGCTTAGGCAATCGCTGATAGGGGGGGCAGCAAGGGACTGGCTGGATCTGAGTTAAATTATTTAGGGACTAATTTAAAGCTAACGGCGCAGCATCGCGGGCTGGCTCTTGCAAGGGTCGGGAGGGACTGTTAAGTCGGGGTCGCGACGACGGACCTCGGCGGCGAGGTCGGTACGGTTTGTGTCTGTGTGCTGGTCTAGCTGTACTGGTCTCTTTTCGACTCTCCTGGAGGAGAGTAGTGGGATCATCAGGATCGGTAAGGATGTGCCGCGAGCGGCGGACTTTGCTAATACGGGAGGGGGTGTAAGTAGCTGCCGCCACAACCAGAGGGTTGCGGTGGGCTACGGCCTTATCGAAGAAGCGCTTCGAAGCGCGTTTTATGTATTGATGGATAGTCGGGAGTTTCATATCTAAATGAAGATTGATATTCCGAACAAACCAAGGCGAGCCTGTGGCTTGACGGAGAAAACGGTTCTGGAGTGTCTGCATCCTATGGATGAATCGGGGCTTAGCATGTGCCCAGACTGGGCTTGCGTATGTCATAATCGACCTGATACAAGCGGTGTAAAGCCGCTTCTTACACAGAAGAGACAATTTACTCCGCTTGTTCAGGACGCAATGGAGCCTACCCAGAGCGAAAGCGGCCCGCGAGCGAGCCTGCTTTATGTGCTCAGAAAAGGTGAGGTGTTCGTCGAGGATGACACCTAGATATTTGGCTTGCTTCGCCCAAGGGATCTGCTTGCCGAACATTGAGATGGGTCGGGGAGGGGGTGATTACGTCGAGGTCGGGTGTAAAAGACCGCCTGACTTTTATCGGGATTGACTTCGATTCGCCACTTCCTGAACCATTCGCCGAGCTCGTCGACTGCGGTTTGGAGGTAGCGAACCAGCGCTGTGTCACTAAATCCCGAGAAAAAGATGGCAGTGTCGTCTGCGAACAGAGCTAACCTTGCCTTCTTGCTTCTGGGGATATCGCTAGTGAACAGCGTGAAAATGAGGGGGGCTAGTACAGAGCCTTGAGGGACTCCTGCACGAATCGGGTGAGGGGAGGAAAGTGCCCCTTCGATGCGATAGCGAAAGGTACGGTTCGCAAGAAAGTCACGTAAGATGAGCACGAGACGGTCTGGCACTCCGAGTTGGTACAGCTTATATAATAAGCCGTTGTGCCAGACTTTGTCGAACGCTTTCGCTATATCGAAGTATACAGCGCCCGTGAACATACCACGCTGAAAACCAGCATTGATATGTTCGACGATACGGTGTACCTGATGGACACACGAGTGTTGGGTTCGAAAACCAAACTGCTCGTTGGGAATGAGGCCCTTGGTTTCGGCATAATCTCTGAGTCGCTTATAAATAAGTCTCTCATAGATTTTGCCGAGAACTTTGAGCAAACTGATGGGGCGATAGCTCGTGGGCTCGGTTTTGGGCTTACCGGGCTTAGGGATGCCAATAACGGTGGCTTCCTTCCACGCTTGGGGGAAAATGTTATTACTCAAGGCACCATTGAAGATGGTACACATGAGCATAATCAGGTGCGCGGGGAACAGCTTGATCACTCTGTTGGTGATGCCGTCTGATCCGGGGGCTTTACGAGATTTCAGACCCTTGATGATCTCGTGCACCTCGTCAGGTGTGACAGGGGGCAGGGGATCATCAGGGTCTTCAACGGGCGGGAGTGAGGCTTTGCGTTCGACTTCCGCGTTTACCTTATCGACAAACGCTTGGTTTACTGGCTGCGAACTGGGTGTGCATTGGGCTTCGAGGCTATCGGCTAGGCATTCAGCCCTGTCGATATCCTCGAATGCAATGGTCGCATCGGGGCGGGTCAGGGGGGGCATAGTGGAAAACTCAGAGGATTTCAGTTTCCTCTGAAGTTCCCAGAAGGCGAGATGAGTCGGCTCTAGTTCGCTCACCATCTTGTCCCAGTTAGCGTCACGCAGCTCAGTCACACGTGTCCTTACAGCACGCTGTAAGTAACGCATGTGAGCTTTGTTAGCATCACAGGGAAAGATGCTGTAAGCACGAAAGGCCGCGTTCTTCTCTGTCAGCAGATCACGTACATCGTCGGGGAGTTTCCATTTACGGTCACCCGTATCTGGAACCTCCCGTGAGCTTTCGCTCACGATCGATTGTACGTGTTCCGTGAGAGAGTCGATCGCGGCCGTTGTGGCGGCGACAGAGTCAAACTGATCTGGGATAGAGTCTAAGTGATGTGACGTGTTAGATTGTAAGCGTTCGCTTACTTTCTTCCAGTCAGTGATCACTTTAGTGGCGGGGGGTTGGGAGGGGTCGCGAATACCTAATCGGGGGGCCAGGTTCATGACTACTGGTCGATGGTCAGAATCGAGTTCGTGAATAGTCTCTATAGAATCCAACCTTAAGTTGATATTCTTAAGGAGCGCTATGTCAAGAACGTCGGGTAGCTGATCGACATCGAAGGGGAAGTGAGTGGGAGTCATCGGGGCGATGACATCGAAGTTCATGGTAGAACAGAGGTTGAAAAGTTGCCTACCTCTAGTCGAGGTCCTGGTGCTATTCCAGGCGGGATGTTTGGCGTTGAGATCGCCCGCTATGATAACGGAGTCACTCATGCCGAAGAGATCGGAAAGGTCGTTAGCGAGGAGTTGTGGGTCCTCTGACTCATGTGTGGGAGGAAGGTAAGCCGACACAATAGTGATCGGCTGGTGACCTGTCAGTGCTAACCGACAGGCCGAAACTTCTAATCGGGAGAGATTAGTTGATAACGAAAGATAGAATAGATATATTTAAGTCCGTGGTTACAGGCCATGTTAGCTCTCCTAACATATAAACTTTGACCGATCATCATCGTCATCATGTCAGCCATAAGTCGTCCACTGCTGGACATAAGTTCCTCCAAGGCAGTTTTGCCATAATTGCCACGCTTGGCAGGCGGGTTGGCGATCGCAGTATGGTGGTAAAACGCCTTCTACGACACCCACGGGAAGATATAGGATTGTGCTATTCTTTACGTCTGGCAAAACACGGAAGAACTTTGACTAATATAAATGCTCAATACGAACTTTAAGCGAAACCCCGTAACCCGCCAGTCAACCCGATAAAACTCACTATAATAATAATATATGCACTTAATAATGATGGATAGATACCTCTAAAAGTGTTACGATTTGAATAACCGTGTGGTCAATGATCTTATAAACCAATCTAATCTATCATGGTAGTCCAAAAAACGTGTAGGAGACAAAAACAATATATTTTATCTGTGGTCTTTGAAAATAACAATTGACAAATAAGATGAATTGTCACGCTCTCAGACGTGGTTACTGTATTTTAATATGGTGACGAAAATTGTATTTGAAATCTTTTAAATACATGGACATATATAATAAAGTTTTCAATTGATATAAACAGGTAGAAAATAAAGTCTTATTTTATTTATTTAATCATTTAATTCGAGCAACAAGACCCATATTAGTAACAACTTGCTTAAGTGTGAACTTACAAAGACAAAAACAGAAACAGATTGTGACATCACTGCTGCAAGGTGACAGCCCCAGCTGAAACCTTGCAGCAGTGGTTCACAAACTCACTAGCCAGCCTACTTGCTATCACAGATAGGATACTGTTGGCGCTGCCCCGCACCCTACGGACCAGGGATGCGCACTGTTTCCGCATCACTACGTAGAAACAGTCCACGTGAGCTTCAGCAAACATTCCTAATGCGCTGCAGTATCGGGGCAACCCCATCAGTACCCTGAATGCGTTATTGTATTTGACGCTATAACAAAGCGCGATTAATCTTTAGTTCTAGACAAAATCTGTGTCGCCAGTCCTTACATTTCCAAATTATTTTGATTTGAGTAACGTTCTTATTACAAAAATGACAACTTGTCGTCGGAGTAAGTTTTTAATTTTGTAAAAAGAACTATATTTCGATTTCTTTTAGGTTCTATTTAAAAAAGAGGCTCGATTGTTTAAACCACAGTTAAAGAAATTCATTTTTTCAAATAAGATCTAATGAGTTATATAGAGTTAATTAAACCTGCAGTGGCTTAGACAGAGGAGAAACAAGTAGAAGACGTCAACAATGAATAGTGATAATAAATTTACAGGACACCTCAAAAACCACCTATAGAACTTGGCTTATTTTTAAAGCGCCCACATTAAACTTCAAAAAGCATACAAAAATAAAAACCAAAGCCACACCTTTTCCGATGTAATTTAATAATAAACCCAGTATTCTCTCGCCAATAATAATTTGCATAAAAATGGTGAGCTACCCTTTAGGCCACGCATGGCATAACACAATCATCTAAGGGTGGGAGGGGGACGGGGCAGGAATTTCCCGCTCTATTTCGCCTGGACATCGAACCGGCACTACAGAAGGGTTAGGAATAGGTCGCGTGTAAAATGTCCCGGACATACCCTAGCGAGTTATTTTTGGCGTTTTTTTGCACAAATTCCTGTTAGGAGTAAATAAGGCTTTGATGGTGTTGGCCTGAAAATTTGGAGTCATTGGTTCTGGACGGTTTGGTGGAGGTCTTCAAAGTGTGGGCATTTAGGTTGCCTAGGGAGATAATTAGGGAAAGGGCTAATTAGACAATTTTAGACTTGTTTAACAACTAGTTCATTGTGGAACGGGTCACTAAGTTCATCTTTCTGACCGACACCTTAACAACTTAAAACTTTTGTTGGAAAACTGATAAGGATATTTTTGATATTTAAGGGAAAAAAAGTTAAGCACACTTGTGCTAACATGATCCACCATCCAAAAAACCTACAGCAATCATACGGCCTGGAAAAGTGACATTCTATCAGTGATAAAGATGATGGAAAAGCCAAAAATAACTGATACAAGCTACATATATGCTTAAGATTTAAAAATGAATGCCACAGGCCCTCAGAGAAGTTTTTCTCCGCCACGAGCCCCCTTCAAAACAAAAGCACGATTACTGTTACTGTTAACCTGCATCATCCCACTTCTGAACAAAGACCTCTCCCCGTGACTTCCAACTCTTTCGATTCAGGTCTATAGTGGAACACTGGTAGTTTGTTTTCTCCAGCTCGCCCCGCTTCTTCTAGGGATTCTGCCGCGATGCCTTCAAGCTGTGTTAGAACTCTACGTAGTGGTTATTTAGGCTCATAACTCATTGGCAAAGTACCATAAGATAAATCAAATAAACTTCAATCATAATACCGGCTAGGCTGCTCAGTCTCTCGACTGTGAGATCCGAGTTGAGTCGATGGCTACCTCAATTTGGCTAAAAGCTAAAACATCTAAATACACAATTCATAGATATATAACGAACGAACGACGAACTGGATGAGGCTTTCTGGTTGGTCTTATTGGTAGGTTGGATACCATAATATTTATGGCAAATCTACTGTTGCATATGATTTGTTCAGTGGAAGGGGTAAAATTTTATTCTTAGTGTCCAACAGCCGAACATCTTGCTGTTTTTTTTTTGTTTAGCTTATGTAGTCCCACTGTTGGGCAAAGGTCTCAGAAAAAAAATGCAAAGACAAATAAAGAGAGATGAAGAGTGTGGAGAACCACTTAAAAGAAAAAAAATGTAGTTTTAAATATCGAACGGTAGTGCGGAACCCTTCGTGTGCGACAATGTCACGACATGTCAACATCCTCATCCTTCACTTTTCAGCTCCATTTTATTACGTCACATTTAACCATGCTTATATCACTTCTAGCACGACAGAGTTCTATGTATAACACAATTTCAAACTAATTGAACTATGGCGTTTGTGAACTACCCGCCATAACGAGTTAGGCCATCTTAGCATGAATTTATAATACATCCCTTATTTATGTAGGTACAGTGCGCAGCCGAAAATATGGTAGCTCTAGTTTAGGTCATGTAGAGCGCTGTCTCTGTCTTTATGACTGTCTCTTTCTAATACTCGATGTGTAGTAATTTACATACAAATATACTTCAAAAAACAGTACAGTACTTTCAAGAATAATCGGATATTGTCAGTCTTTCTGTTGGCTTGTAGGTGTCACAAAGGAAAGCCTGATGTAAGTACCATAGTTAAACCCTAGTTCTCTTCACATAAAATAATAGTTTTAAAAAAACACGCTTTAATGTAAAACCAAAATAATAAATAGAAAATTAATAATAAGGTACTTAGAGAATGAAATCATTTTAATGTAAAAAGGCTTTCTGAGGAGCTTAATTATTGCCAATTGGACTGTCATGTCCTGAAAGAAATACGTCAAGTTATAACTCACTCTGTCTTATCAGTGAAACCACATATGGAAACCGAATTTCAGCAGCAAAACTTTAAATGAATACTAACAAAATAATTTATCTCCGCGACGTAAAACCGAGCTAAACGAAATAACACCGCGTTATTTAATTAGTACGAAAAACGTTTGCACTAAAACCGACTCGGAAACAACGAAATAATTACTAAAGCACTAAACCTAAGAACCGCTTATTTCCGTCGTAAATAAAGAAATTCACGTGAACACCGCCGCCATATTGGGCCCAACTAAAACAAACGACCGATAAATATTACTGAAAGAATTACCCCGAATAACTATCTCATAACTGTTTCTATTAATAACAGAAAATTCAAGATGGCGGAAAATTCTTTATTTATTGCTTACCAGCCTTCATTAATGTGGGTACTTGTTTTCTTTTGACGTCACACTAGTGATGTGATAATTTTGGTTTTTAGTTTAGTCGATTTTTAGCTGACGAAAAAAATGGACGAAATTAGGCCTCGTTAGTCTAGTGTTGAGCATAAGATCCTAGGTCAGGCAAAATATTTTTAGATTTTTCATCTGGAGTTTCTCAGTAGCAGCCCGGAGTGCCCGGTTGATGTCAAGTTTTAGGGTTTGCCCCTTTTACATGGGACTAAAATGTTACTGGTGAAAAGTGGATACTAAAGAGGTGCATCTTCGTCTAACTCTTCGGTAGACGGCATACAGGCGTTATCTATACTTAATATTATAAAGCTGAAGAGTTTGTTTGTTTGTTTGTTTGTTTGATTGAACGCGCTAATCTCAGGAACTACTTGTCCGAATTGAAAAATTATTTTTGTGTTGAGTAGCCTATTTATCGAGGGAGGCTATAGGCTATATAACATAGGCTACAACGAAGAGGAGCGGAGCAGTAATGAAAAATGTTGCATAAACGGGGAAAATTTATTCCTTTTGAGAGTTTCCGTTGCGTGCGCTGCGTAAACGGTTAAAGTAACGCAAAAATCATGTATGACGGAATTGTTCCTTTTAAAAAGTTCTAAAAAAAATCCGCGTGAGCATATGTCTATCTTTTAAGGTTGACTCACTATAACTCAAAAAGAGCGAGCAGCAACGAAAAATGGACGAAAACTAGCAGGTAAATCGATGCGACGGGAAGGGTCAGGGGAGCAAAAATTTGACGCGGACGAAGTCGCGGGCAGAAGCTAGTGTTCTAATAAGCGTGGACTTTAATTTAAAAAAAATATTGAAATTACTGAAATCTGGACAATTATTGCATAAAGTTTAAGATTACTTATTTGAACGCATATTTTACGATTTCAGCGGCTGCATCCACGTGGTATTTCGATAAAAAAGCCAATGTCCTTCCCCAGCGTCAAAAGTATCCCAATATCAATTTTCATCAAATCAGTCCAGCCGTTTCACAAATTAACCGAAACAAACAGACAAACAAAAATTCAAAAAATTGTCTTGTTGTTAACAAGTACGGTCTAACAGGCCGTCCTTGACTTGTTTGTTAGTAAACATAAACTAAACACCAATACAAAACAGCCAAATTAATGTTGCGAGGGACCAACCCCATCAAATATACATAAAACCCTGCGTCTTAACAATCCGGAACTCAAGTACTGACATGTCACGAGTTTTAGTTTTAGACATTTACCCCTTTATTCATAAACGTTGTTTAAAGTTAAGTAATGATTAGCTGCTGTTTAACCATACATTTTTGACGTTTAAACATCTCTTAAGTTTAATCATCGTTTATGAATAAAGGGGTTTGTCATTATCACAACCCTACAGTGTCCGAAACTTGGCAAAACTTGTCCTATAGGAGCAAGTTGGTCATCCCTACTAACGCCATCCTTGTCTTACCTGCAGGTGTTATAATTTGTTGTCTCGCTCGCCCTTTTTGTAATTAATAATGTATGAAAGCCGTAGACGCTATGCATCATTATGATGTACGGCCAGCTCTTAGCCCTTTGTAGCGTTAACAAAAAAACGTTGAATTTAATTAATACTATGTAGTTGATTTATCGTACCTAGGTGAATTTAAAGTGGTTCTCTTAACATGTCATATTATTTATTATAAAATACATCTTCATAATATTATTGAGTTGCAGTGTAAATAGCTGTTTTATTGATACATGCGCAAAGACACGTCTTGTGGCTTTTATTCTTAAGAAATTGACATGTTTTAAATGGTCGATAATTCATTGCTGTCACTGTCATTTTGCATCCATTAAAGTGAAACAGCGATACTGTTAAAGCTAATTCATTTTCTGTATAGGGCCTTTGTAACTAAATGGTTATTGTGAAGGCATTATTTTCGATGTGAATAAGTGAGTGTGGCAACAATACTTAGTGTTATAATAAGATAGTACCTAATTAATTTGTGTCGTTTTGAATTCAAAAATATGCAGAGATACGACATGCACGTGTTGTTTAAAATATAGGCCAATTTTGTGAATGAAGAAAACATAAGTCCACTTCATTCACTCATGGTCACAGTCATGCGTTGCATTTTCAAATAGATTTGAGATAGCGGGATGAGCTGGACTACTTCTTAAATGATTGGCTCACAATCACGGTAGAACGGGAAAAGTGGAAGGAGGGAAGGGAGGAGGCCTTTGCCATGTAGTGGAACAACACAGGCATATTATTATAATAAAAAATACATTTTCTACTAATATTATAAATGTGAACGTTTGTATGTTTATTGCGCAATCATGCATAAACGACTGAACGGATTTGGATAAAATTTGGCACACAGATCTAGACACGCGGTAGCGTGTCAAGCCAAGTTCAAGTAACAGAACTGGCGAGCAGCACCGTGTGTAATATTACACGAACCATTAGGAGCCATTTTTGACACCCTCATAACTCAAAAACTTTTTCACATAAACGTAGTGTATAACTAGGATTAACACGTAGGATTTTTTTTTATTCCGGTAGTACGTTCTCGTGGAATGAGTTTCGATGTACAAGCGGTCGAAGCTGCTGGCAAAAGCTAGTAGTAAGTGATAATATTTGTATTTTGGATGTAGGGGGTAATCTTTGGAACTGCAGATCCGAATACGAAAACTCTTTCACTAATGGAAAAAAGTATTGCCGAGTGTAATAAGGTATATTTTATATTCAAAAAATAAATTTCACGCGAACGAAATCGCGGACAGAACCTAGTTAACTAATAATCCTGCACCAAGTTTATTAATATTTTAGGTAAAACAATATTAGTTTCGGCATTACCCCACTAGTTTCGGACTAAGGTCGATAGTGAACTGTACACTGTCGAAAATCGTGAGACTGAATCTTTTTTCTCCATTTTTCATACCTGACTGTATGAGAAAATGAAAAATATATTTCGTGAATTGCTTTTGCCTCCCATTTTATTAAAATGTGAAAGGTTTTAAGAAATCATTAATATGGATTAGCCGGAGACAATTTATTGCGACGTGGATGTTCTGTAACATATTCGCGAGTGCTTTTTAATTAAAATAAACTTGGAATGAGTAATTGTTTGTTTGAGACTAGGTTTTTAAGGTATACCTTCTTGCTTACTTTTCTTATGTAATGTATGGAAATTGAGGTCTACGTTTATACCTTTTTGTGATATTTTTATTTTCATTTGCGACACTAATTGTTCATTTAATTATCTGTAAAGGCAGGGCTATGAACAAATATCTTTGTATGTTATACCCGAGAAGCCTTAAGGTTGCATGGACTTTTATTTCTTATCAAGTTTTTTATTTAAAAAAAGCTATGTTCTTTTTGGCGAATATAATATTACCTTTTCAGTTCATGTGAATTAAGCAATAAAAAATAATACAAATATTTTACTTTTTTTTCAATAAACACTAGTAGATACTTGATATTTGCGTCATAAAAGGTTTGCTAAAAAAAATATAAATTAAATCTAAATTCTCAATTAGATTTTTATGCTGACGCTTCTAATGAAACCATCGTAAAAGAGTTTTCAGTTATTTATTCATTTAGTTACCTCACGTTTTATATAATACATATATTATACAAAAGCTCCCTTTAAGTGGATTCAACATAAGAATTAGGTGTCATGCCTTAAACTAATTTCAATTTAAATGTGTAAATATAAGGTGTATCTATTCATACACGAAATATTTTAAGGGGTACACCTGTAGGTGGTAAAGAAGCTATAGAAGCAAAAAGAAATTTCTTATCTAAACGTTTTTGAATTTTCGTAATTATTATAATTTTAAAACTACTTGAGACGTTTTGCATAAAACCTTTACTCCAAATTCTATGAAGGGCCCACCTGACGCTGAGAGGGCGGCGACCGGAAGGCACGAGCATGGCCGCGGTGTCTCGGGCCGTAAAAAATAAGAAGGAGCCAATATTTCCTATGTGCGTCAAATCTAAACTAAAATTATAAATGCAAAAGTAACTCTGTCTGTCTGTCTCGCTTTCCTGCTAAAACTACTGAACCGATTTAAATGAAATTTGGTACACAGATAGTTTAGAGCCTGAGAAAGGACATAGGCTACTTTTTATCCCGTAGTATGTTCCCGCGGGATAATTTCCGACCTCCACGCTTGCGAAGCCGCTGGCAAAAGCTAGTAATTTATAAAAATTAAATTTAAAAAAAAAACTCTTAGAAAAATGTTTTTTTCATTGCTATAACTTCTTTACCACCTACAGGTGTACCTCTTACAATATTTCGTGTATGAATAGATACACCTTATATAGTTAGGACATTGATATAGTTTTGCGTTTTCTCAAAATCATCATTCTCCTCCGTTTTTCTAATTTATTTGGGGTCGGCGTAACATGTGTTTTTCTACCACACTTCTCTATTAGTCGTTATCTCAGTAGTCACTCCCTTTCTATCCATATCATCATTCACACAGTCCATCCATCGTTTCTATAGTCTCTCTCTACTCTTATACCCATCGACATTCATACTCAAAACTTTCATCACAACATTTTCCTCATTCCTCCGTATCACGTCACGTGAACAAATCCCTTTTTTTGACATGATGACGATTACGTTTTACTCAAAATGCGTCGTAAAATTGATTTGTCTTTATCAATATTTTGGAATAGTGTAAAATGTATTAATTATGTTTTTCATTTTATTTACAGGTAAGACATGATGCTGGTATTTTAATAGAAAAAGAATTGAGATAAGTATGGAAATAATTCGAAAATCAATACGTAAAGTCTACCTTCCATTTTGATTTTACATCAATTTCAATTCCTCCCAAAGTAAACTTTAAAAGTAATTTCAAAGTCCCTGATTGAAATATTATCATTTCCTCTCCCCAAAATTATCAGGGAAGCATAACTCTTCAACATTTACAGTTACATCCTTCTACATCAACTCCATCATACTTAAACGCCCACCCATCCAATTCTTGGCCTTTACATTACTCAACAGTAACCACAACAATCTAGTATGACATAACTAAGCCATTCCTCTGGTCACCTCAACTTGACCACACAACTTTTAACCTTATCCCACCAACAATAGAGTACAAATTAGACTGCCTCAATTTTCAAAATCACCATAGAAGTTGTACCAGTCAATTTTAAACCGTATGACTCAAAAAATAGATTAAAAATTCAGTTGTCATTTGTTCAATATTAACACAGAGTATATAAATTTGGTATTTAAATTCGATAGACCATACGTTATCCGGTACTGTTACATGAGAATCGTTTTAACTGTGGCGTGGCTCGGTTTCTATAGATTATCGAATATTTATTTCGAATTTTCGATAGTTAATGTGTTGAGTCGGTGTAATTGTGGCCTATATTCGTGTAGCATGATGTTGTAATGATGAGTTGCTAAGTGTGAGGGCTTGGGTTCAATTCTCAGTATGGGTAAAACTTTTTGGATTTTGTGTAACGAAATTTCCAGGTACACTCGGTATAAAGACAAAATTTATTTGCATGAAGAGAAAGATGTGTTTAAGAAAACTCAGTTTGTTAAAAAATAATAAATTTCGCTTTAATCAATTAATGTAGAAATATCCTAAAATAAATGTAAAAGAGAATATTTCCCTGGCGGAGTAATTAAAAAGATTAAGTATCCCTACCCACTTTCAGAAAAAAAATAATTCCAGTGATAGTGACGCTTAAGTTAATCCAACCTTTTCGATACTGCTATAATATTAAACTAATAAAATTGATAAAATAGATCAATATTAAAATCTTAATTTTTTAGACCGAGTGAAGTTATATGATCGCCATGACGACATGAAGTTCTTGTATCGTGATAAAACAGTGTTTTTTGTAGCTACCTTCACACACTCTATGAACAAGATTTTTTTTACACTATCCACACTTCCACTCTAATATAAATGCAAAAGTAACTTTGTCTGTCTGTCTCGCTTTCCTGCTAAAACTACTGAACCGATTTAAACGAAATTCGGTACATAGATAGTTTAGAGCCTGAGAAAGGACATAGGCTACTTTTTATCCTGGTAGTAAGTTCCCGCGGGATATTTTCCGACCTCCACGCGGGCGAAGCCGCTGGCAAAAGCTATTCTTAAATATATGATAGAATATAGCCTGTAGACCCCCGCACGGTAGTCTTCGAGCTCTTGTGTTACCTTGTTTATGCAATACAATATCCACTAGGTATTAGCATAGAGATTATTTTTCCCTAACTACCTTTATCTATCCCGTATGTTGCACCTGCCGTGTTTTGTCTCTGCATCACCCTAAGGTTGACAAAAAAAAAAGCTCTATAAACGTGGAATTAACCACCTTTATAGAGCTTTTTTCGTTCCTCTTGGTGCCGGACGTAAAGAATAGCATCATCCCATTTCTTCTCGTGGGTGTTCTAAAAGGCGACTAAGGGACTTACTAGAGAATGGGCAGCAGCGTTCTCTATGCATTTTACCACCATACTGCGATCGCCAACTCGCCTACCAAGTGTGGCGATTATGACAACCACCCCAGTTTGGGGGAGGCCTATGTCCAGCAATGGACGTCTTTCCGCTGAAATGAAGATGATAATGACAGCATATATTTACGTGTGCATACATTAAAAAAAAAACCCGTCTAAGGCTAATAAAACTGTCCGAAAACAAGTTAAAGAAAATCTTTATAACATGACAACATCAAGTCGAGCGCGCGTCGTCACTCAAATTTTTTTGTTTGTTATACGACATCAGTTTTCAGCGGTTTCAAGCCGGAGCGTGAATCCGTCCTGTCAGGCGTGTCTGTAAACTTCCTACCTACAAATTATTTCAGGCCCCAATTGTTTGCGAAACCCCTACCATGTGTCACGGGCTTATTTATGGCTTTATTATAAGAGAGAAGTTGAGTGTTTTTGGGAAAGGTAAATCCTAATTTCAAGGTATGTTTTTGGCAAGCTTTGCCTACGCAATCCGACTTTAGTAAAATGTTCTGTTCTAAATGATTGAATGCTAATTGGGTCTGATTTTGACAACATTAAAGAATATTGGTTGCTAGGCATTTTACGAATTGCGTACCTATTTAGAGCAGTGGTGGCCCAGTGGTAAATGGAAGTGGAATTGCTACTTGTAGGTCGTGGGTCCAAACCCTGATAGGCGCTTCATTTTGTGTAAATTATTTCATCACCACTTTCCTCAAACACGGTGAAGGAAAACAACATGTCTCGGTACCAAAAAAACTTTTTAACAAAAAAACAAACCGTTTTTATTTTACAATTTTTTGGGGCTTTAATGTATTAATAATACTTGGCAATTATTGCCAAGGCTTGGTATACTCTATCCAATAAAAAAAGAATTATCAAAATAGGACTACTCTGTATAAAGTTATGCGTAGTTAAACATTACAATCAGTGAGTGAACAATCAAACATCCCCTATTTTTCGACCCTTAGCGTTCGATTTTGTTTTCCAAATTTATATGGGACCACCTTCGGAGTATACCCTTTCCAATAAAAAAAGAATTATAACAATCGGACTACTATGTAAAAAGTTAGGCGTGGTCATACATAAAAAAACAAACAAAATAAAAAAAATAAAATATACACGTCGAATTGAGAACTTCCTCCGTTTTTTTCGTCGGTTAAAAAATTGAAGATATGTGATATTCAACAACTCGCACTTGACTCGCATAGTGGATTACGGCACAATAGCTATAGTGATTTTTAACCTGTTTCAGTGACGAAAAATCATACCTACTTAATTTATTGTGTTCTTACGGACAGATATTAGGAACAGGGCAATGATCGCTATTACCGTGCTAAAAGGCATACAACTACTTATAGTGACAAAAATCTGTTAAAAAGAAATAATTACTCATGAGACAAAGATTATCACGTAATTAAAAAAAGAAATTGCATAACAAAAAAAAATAACATTACCTACGGTACCTACGTTTGGCTTAAGTAGTCAAGTGAAATGGACTATTTAAGTCACACGTATCTAACGTGAGCTAAATTGCTACTTAAGTCACGCTTTTCTGTGTAATTAAAAAACTAAAAAACACGCTTCCATAGAAAACCAAACTAAAAAAGTAGAAAATAATGGAGAAGGGTGTTTTTCAGTTTTTTTTATACTATTATTTATTTTCTATTTTTTAGGGTGTTTCGAATTTTGAGACGTATGTCAGCGTAGTTTGTGACGAATGTCAGCGTAGTTTTAGAAGACAGTTTTTTGCTGTCCTGGTAAGTCTGGCAAGGATAATGGCACAAATTTATGAAATTATTGCATTGTCATCGGTCTTTGACAGGTGTGCAAAGTTTGAATGAAATCTGGTCGTTTAAAGTGGGTCAAAATCGCGCTATAAGAAGTCGGCTACAAACATACTAACATACAAACAAACATACAAGTGAAGCTAATATAAAGCGTGTAAAAATGGATTAGTTAAGTCAGAAAAGTGTGACTTAAGTGCTAAATGCAATCTCTTTTCTCTTTTACTAAATTGTATTTCCAACACAATAGTAGGGGCTAAACTTCAGCTCACATCTCTATGTATTTTAAAGGCTCCAGTAAAGAAGACAACACGCTGTAGTGTTGAACTTGTCACAAACAAATGTTTACAACTGACTTTGTTTACATAACGTGCAATAGTATGGTCATTTGCACAGTTTAGATTCAGTGGAAATCTGTTGAAACTTGCCTGTATATCTCTGAGATTTTTGTATTCAGATTAGACACGTGTTTTCCTAATTGTAGTTGTAGTGCTGATATTTATAGGTTTAGGTTTAAATATACTTTATTCTCAATAAAGACATAAATGTCACTCACTTGAGAACAATATTAAAACATATAGGTACATAATTTACAGAAGGTTCGTCGTGATCAGTTACACAATACTAAAAATACATTAATTAAACAGAGCTCGTCGTCATCAGTTAAACACTAGATATATATATAAACATACAATGCTCTCATTTCTCCAAAAGTAATCGATCCGCAATTATATACTCACTAAGTTGGGTTTTAAACATATTGAAAGAATGTAGATTTCTTATATTAGATGGTAATCTATTATAAAGTTGTGGTCCTTCAAAAGTTAGCATTTTTTTAAGTTAGCATTTATAATAGTACCAGCCTGCGGGTTGTGATGGTCCAGTGGTAATGGCTGCGACTCACGAGTTGTAGGTCGTAAGTTTGAGCCTGACAGACGCTTTACTTTGTGTAAATTATTTTATCCCCACTGCTCTCACGGTGAAGGAAAATATCGTGAGGAAACGGGCATGTCCTAGACATGTACAGACGCCAACACATCAAGCTACTACAATCTGTCAGATTTCTTTGATAGATTTTCGACTTTATTTCTAGAGCATTAGGTTCAAGGTTCATTGGGAAAAATTGACAGTTTCGGGTAGCTTGACCTGGTGGCGTCTGTACCAAGTGTACCAACCCGCACTAGGCCCGCGTGGTGGATTACCGCTCACTCCCTCTCACAGAGTGGAGGGCTGTGTCCCAGCAGTGGGAACAATATAGGCTGATTATTTATCTATGTTCTAGGCACAGCGAGAGGTCTGTTCTCTCACATAAAAAAGTGATACTACTTGATATAGTTCGTCGATTTCCATTTTTTTTTTTTCATTGTTGTCGCCATATTGATTTTTGATTACTGTCTGTAATGAAACTAACTGGATTGAGACATATCGATTGACGTAAGAATCATCGAATTCGGCCCACGCGTATGGTCTTTAGAATGCCTACAAAGAAACAAACATACATACTTAGGCTAATAATGACATAACCCTTTGCGTCGCGCAGTCGGGAAAAAGTTTGGTAAAATCCCCGTAACATAAACGAAAAAAATGATTTTATCATTCTGATAAGTACTGAAAAACGGGCTTTATTGAATATGAAAAAAAAATGAACAACCATAACCCATCCTTCACAAATTCATCAGCTTATGCCAACGATACCAAAACACGGCGTAGCGTCCGGCAACACGTTATTAAGTCACGTTTAAATTCTGCTGTAGCGCCCAAAATATACCGAAAACAGCCCAAAATTCGGCCAAAAGCTATCCCACGTCTATCCCTCGGGCAGTTAAAATCACAGATTCCCTTATGGAAAGCAAACATGACTGGTTTTGCGCAATTTTCAGCGTAGAAGCCTGAAATTTAAATAAAAAAGAAATTACTTCCCACGTAGATACATTGTTTCCGTATTGGAAATGTTTTAGTTAGATATTATTTGCATTTCATTCCTTTTCATTTCATCTGCTATTGACACAACTGAATTCTTGCGAAACTTGTTGGTTTTTTATTTATTGATAGCAGTGGTTCCCTAGTGACAAAGGCCGTGACAGTTGTAGATTTGAACTAATGATAGATAGGTGCTTTACGCTTTATGTAAATTATTTCATCACAAATGCTCTCAAAATGAAAAAGGAAACCGTTGTGAGGATAACGGTAAGAAACATTAACATTCACCTCTTCATCACCTTGCTCCTTGCTACTATCCTAATTTATCAGGAGTCAGCCCTCCTAGTACTTCTGCACCACACCATACAGTTGTGGGTTGTCTCTTTTGTGTTTCTCGCTATCATGTCATTTTTTATTCTTTGAAAACCAAGTTCTCTGCCACTTAACATTCAAATCAGCATCAGTCTTAGACATCATTCAAATGTTGTAAAGAAGATTTTAGTGCATAAAGAAAAATAGTGTCTAGTTTCGCTGTTCCCTAGCCTTTGGTATCCTTAAATTATAAGGACTTAAAGTGTAAAAATGATTTCTATTAGGGAACTCACTCTCGAATTTTTGGTCCTAGGACATGTCCTAGGACCAAAAATTCGAAGATATATGACATCTACTAACTCGAACAGGGCCCGCGTGATGAATTACAGCCCGCTCCCTCTCGCAACGAGGAGGCTTGTGTCCCAACAGTGGGATTATAGGCTGATTATGCCATGTTTACGTTGAAGGCGGTATTTTTCAACATATCCACCAATTTGAGTTGCAGCTGATCTAGCAAGGCTCAAATAAATATGTTTGTAATAGAGCAATACGTGTTTACTTCAACTACAAGGATTGCTAAAGACCCCTACGAACTATTCCTCGGTACAAACCATTATGTCGAGACCCAGGATAGGTCATTCATCATTTCAGACGAAAGTCATCCACCGCTGGATTTAGAACTCCCCCAATTTGGGGGGGTTTGCCATAATCGCCACACTTGGCAAGCGGATTGGAAATCGCAGTATGGTGGTAAAATGCATACAGAACGCTGCTTCCCGTTCTCTTGTTGTTGCCTTTTACGACATCCACGGGACGAAAATTCCCGAAAATTGTAAAACAAGATCCCTGAAAAAGAAGAAGGAAGGGAAAATAAAAAATATCAACAAACCCACCCCTACACTTGAAGTGTAACACCAATATTATCCTTCATATCAACTCCAACAGGATTATACCGACACAACCCTTCACACGCTGTCAAATACCGAAACCGATACCGGTCATATCTTCAAAATCGACCAAAACCTGCCCCCTATTACCAAAAGCTCCTATAAATCAATTATCAGTGTGCAACATTTGTCAACCTAACCCTAAAATGCGTTACATAAGGTACACCTGAACGCTGCTACCACCTGCAAATGTCGTCTAGAGTTAAGCCGATAATTACGGGATTATTCCCCCTCAGTCTGGATCCCCTTTCCTGTCTCGCCCCCCACTTCAATCCCCCCCACTCCACTTTGCTTCAATGCACCACAGTATGTGAGCTAATGGTTTTAGGGGTATAATTTTTCGTCTGATGGGGTTTTTTTTCGTGAATAATTCGAGCGAAATTATTTTCTAGTGCACTTGTGGGAAGTGTTTCTGTTTGTCGATTGTTTGATGTGAGGTATGTAATGGCGTCTTGTGTAAAATATAATATAAAATGGGTAGACTAAAAACATTTTTTGGACATTGTACGACCGAAAAATATCTTTCTGTAGTCGGCTTTCTTCTGTGCAATTTAAATCTCTCATAACGACCATGAACGATGGGCCATTTGACATGACGACCTCCCAAAAATGATGACAGATTTATCCAGAAATCCGTAAGACATTCTCGTTGTCAGTTTCGAATACCGAAACAGGAACATCAAACTTATTAGTTGAACAGTTTAACACAAGTGTTTGCAAACTCAATTAAATTAACGTTTATCTAACATTCTATACAAGCTACTACACCAAATATTACCGCGTTGGGAGCCAATGAAATCCTCTCAAGACATCTTATTAGACCAACTTGGATTGCCTTGTAATTTATTACAGTTATTGCAAGTTTTCGCGATCTTACGACCGAGCGCGGTGAAGCAGGGTTGACCAAATCAAAAGGAAATTGATATCAATGTTAGTAGCAGTAATACAAGTAAATTCGCGTGGGCTTTGTTAATTAATTTGGTTAGAATTTCTTTGTTTCTATGTTGAATTGAAATAATATTGATTTTAACATAAATTATTATGGCCGAAGGGCGGTTTTATTTAATCTGTGGACTTAATATTTCTAGAATACTCTGATTAATGAGGCTTAGGTAAGTCATGAAATTGAAATTGAGTTATTTTTAGGCCTTAATAAGTCCGGTTAAGCAGCAGACAACCATGTAGGTAGACCTGCGAAACGGCAAAAAAAAAAATTATAAAAATGGGAGACGTTTCAAAATCGAAAAGCTATCGTGTAAGTAGACTTCTAAATTAACTTATATAACTAAGTTCGGTATGCCATCGTAATTTCAAGTTAATGTTATCCTCATCACAAAGTTAATGCTAAGTTATTTTAGATTGTTATCGGCAGCTTAGCAATCACTTGATACACACTTAATGCATTACTGCAGTTTTGAGAGCGACAGGTGTCTTCAATCTTAACTTAGTCTGAATGTCTGGCAACACAACCAAACTCTAAATTAGATATATCGAGTCTCAGACTGTCAGACGGCAAGGCAGACTCTGTGTATAAAATATTAATGATATTTAAGTGTATCGGATTTGGCTCGAAATCTACGAATTGCTTTACTTAGAAGATGGTATTAATTAATAATGAGTGAAGAATGGGTATACGGTTAATTTTTGTGTCTGATAAATTTGACATTTCATTCATTCCTTAATTGAATTCAATAAACCGTCAACGGCTAAAGTCGTTAAAACCACATTTTTTTTTTTAAATCTTAAATATTGAGCGAAATATTTAATTTAAAATCAGAACAGAAGTAACATTTTAATAATATTTGTACGGGTAGCTGTATGATAAATGAAATATATCGTAGTAGATAGTATTAACGAATAATTTTGTCTCAATTTCGACAAATGTTGCAGACTATATCAAGAAATAATTATCACTTGGCACCCCAAAATAAATGGTTAGGTAATGAAACATTTAGCTACATATTAACTTAATAGACAAGTCATTAATAAAAAAGCTGTATGGCTGTCCTTGACCACGATCACACCTGATGGAAGGTGATGGATGAAAGCCATGATGGAACGAGCGTACCCAGAAGATGCCTGTCCACTCTTGATTTGAAAGTAGACGGGTTATATATGGAAGGAAACATCTGCACCACCATATTTTCTGAAGAAAAAAAAAAGCACCAAATCTTTCAACCATCGGCCATATTTCCGTATCCCATAATATAACTTCGCCGCCTATTTGATATGAAGGCTATCATCATGCGTGTAATGGCGTTAGGGTTGCACGCGGAGCGATCAAATTGATGGAAAGTGGAAAGTACTAGTTGCGGACTAACTGCTTCCGAGGCGGCGCGGCTGTGGCGTTAGGATGGTTATACACGATCGTAGTTTAGATTTTTTTAGGTCGATGGATTATTTTTTAAGTCTGTGGCATTAGGACGGTTGTACACGATCTTGGTTGTTGGTAGTTGTTAGATTTTTTTGGGTCGATGGATGATTTTAAGTAGATACAAGAACAATTCTTGTATTTATCTTCATTAATTTGGGGTCGGCGCAATATGTCTTTCTTCTTTATTTGGCGTCATCTCAGTAGTTACCCCCTTTCTGGCCATATCATCATCAACACAGTTCATCCATCGTTACTTTCGTTTTTTCCTATACTTAATGTCATCCTCACACATTTATATAATACACAAAAAAATCCTATCGAGGGAGAATGAACAAATAACCTAGAAAAAATAAATGCGCTCAAATCTTCTAGATCTTAAAACCAAAGTTTTCTAACCTTGAAACTAATTAGATTTCGATCAGGAATCCTCTATAAGGAGGTACTTTATTTTTAGATAATAATTAAGTATACTCCATTTTAATATTCTGTTACTGTTACTAATCAAAACACTAAGTAGGACACTTTAACATTATCACAAAAATTGACAATGTATCAGTGAAAATATGATAAAGATCCTCCAGATCCAGGTGCTTCCCGAGGCACAGAGGGTCCTGCTATGTAAAGATGTTCACCCATCCACGGACCAAAAGCGCTGGTTAACAACTGATTGATCGACCTGTCAGGCTGTTATAACTTAGCCACAAGCCCCTCCGTTAAAGTGTCCAAAGCAGAACTTACAAATACTTCACGAATCTCCAAAAAAATATCGATTTCGGAACAAATCTACTAGAATCCAAATTTAGAACTACAAAGGGCATACCACGTCACACAGACGTATCTACCTTCATTGCAACACAAAACAGAACAACTACTAAAGGGAGTATAAAATTAATTATAAACATACCGAAATACATGCATTTCGTTCTTGAAAACACAAAATGTACGTGTAATAGCAGTTTAAAAAACGATAAATTTGTAAGTCGATTAATTGGAAGCAATGCCCTTTAGTTAAAGCTGAATGTACAGACACGGAACTGTCAAATTTTCCCAATTAATCTTGAACCTAATAATCTAGTGATTAAGTTGAAAATTTATTGAAGAAATTTGATAGTTTGTAGTAGCTTTGTGTGCGTCTGTACCTAGTTAAGTAGTAATGTCAAATCTGATACCTACAAATTACTAATCGCTTAATTACTTACTTTAAAGATTTGAGGATATAAATTAGATTTTTGATTCAGGCGCGATGATAAGAAAAAACAAAAATGATTTTCATGGGGGTAGAATAAACAACTTAGACCTTAAACTATGATTAGCAAACCTGTCAACGATTAAAATCATTGTGTCAACTTTACTTTTAACAACCATAATAATAAAAAGTACAAATTTAACAGCATAACAGTCAAGGTGTCGATTTCCTTAGCTATTGTAAAAGCAATCACAGCATATCAAATGTACCTATAACTACTATAGCATCCTCAATATGCAAATATCACAAGAACTAGTGCGCTCGAACTTAATCGAGTGACGTTCAAGAGGGTGATAGGAAACACAATTATTTTTATGGCAACACAATTTTCCTCGGCTCATTACATACATGCCGTGGTTATACGTACTGGCAACATTAACATGCCGGGTGGGGCTCTGTAATGCCCCGTGGGCACGCGAACCCGTTTCTGATTATTTCCCCAAAATTATATCGTATTTTCACACCAAAAGACCCTTAGCGTGTGCACGACCCAAGCTTATGATATTCGTGACCAGAGACAAAATGTTCAGAGTCACGGCTTCGGGAGAATCGACGCCATTTTGGTTTTTTGTTCTTTTTTCAATCTTCCCGCCTCCGGTTGGTAATTATGGCGGTCTTGGCAGTGTGCGATTCTTTCGCGTGAACTGTGCTAAATTGATTTTTGTGAAAATAAACGCGTTGAAACAAGAGCTCTTAAGCGATTATTGTAATGTTGGATATTTTGTGTAATAAGGTTTCCAAATGACGTTGTTACACTTTATATGCTGTAATTATAATGTTTTGATTCAGTCTTCATTTATGGACCAATTTTGTACATCAATTAAGGTTTATTACTTAAACAATTTTGGCTATTGAACCTTTGAACGATAATGTGACTTACAATGTTAGTTCTGCCCTAACTGACCTACCAAAATAAGCAGACGTCATAAACATAAACCCTAGTTATAAAGTTCTAGTGACCTTGCAGCCTAATGAAGATATCAGTCATGAAATAAATCCCTGAAACGACTCCAAAAATACTTCGTGACACGCATTTACAGTTCTGAAATCGCAGACTAGCTTATCGGGCCGTTCAAATCGCGCGGCGGACCAAAACGCGCATTAACTTACATAATCTACCAAAACGAGTTCAATAAATGGCGAATTTACGTTAAAATGGCGGGAAAATCGACTAGGAGCAGTCGCCAGACGGATCGGATGTTTTTAGGTTATCCCGGTAGGTGCGCTAGCGTAGACTGGATAATGGCTTGTTTCCCTAATATATAGTTTTGTTTTCTCTTGTAAAAAGGTTTTCTTCGGGCTTTAAGGGCTTGAATGAGGTCCATTTTTTCCCTTTTTTGTAGATTGTGCTAATAAAAAGCTTGTAACAGATGCGTAGATTCTGCTAGTCATCGCACTACGTAAAAATATTTTGTCGAACTATGTATACTAAGGTTTACGGCTGATTTGAACAGGTAATGATGGCGGAAGAAATGGAAAATGTAATCCCCAATATCTCGTATTGTTTTCATCGTATACATTAGAGATTTCATTTGTATTTGCGATAAGTCGCATTAGTGCTTGGGTCGCAAATCGAAACTGTTAGACGATTTCCAATCTTTGTTTTGTAGACGTTTTTGTGAAGAGAACTGAACGCAAAAGACGCGAACATTAATTTTACGTGTAAAACATTACTGCCATAAAAAATACATATTCGTTTCATAAAGATTACATAAACTCAACATTACTCAAACGAGAAACATGAACCGACGTTCAACAGCCAAAGTTAGTGTTGCCGTGTCCGGATTCCCGTGAAAAAATTTGTCCTCCTTGTTTATGGTCCGATTTAGATAAAGATATTAAGAGTTAAGTGCGCCACTGTATCAAATTTGCTCGCCGGTATTATTTTTTTTATTTAGGCAAGTCACGCGAGCCCGTAACATGACCCAGGAATGCTGTTATCGCTCCGATTGCATTAAACAGATTTTTACAGCGCTTTATTGTGTGTACGCAACTTTTTACGATAAGTTTGAGTTACGTCGCTTATGTTGAGACGTCATTTGACATCTAATAATGAAAAGGGCAAGTTTAAATACCATTTTGTAATAAAACTAAGTTCATGATTCATTGTTTTATGACATACGAGATTTTGGTTTTTCACGGTAAAAGGATTACTGTAATTAATCGATTTTATCACATGTAAATACAACATTTAAGTTGTCGGCTTTTGATCCTTAATTGGTTAAACCCAATACAAACAAATTATTTTATTTCCCCAGCCGATATCGGCATCGAAATCAAATAAATCATGATGTAACGAAATTGATACGCGGTAAACAGAAACACTTTATTTGTAATGTGAATATTAAAATGTTTAATGTTGGTATAAAGTTATAATAAACTAGCTTCTGCCCGCGACTTTGTCCGCGTTAAATTTCTTGTTCCCCTACCCTTCCCGTCGCGTCGAATCGCCTACCCATGAGATTTTCCCCATTTTTGCAACATGTTTGATTACTGCTCCGCTCCTGTTGGTTGTAGCGTGATGTTATATAGCCTATAACCTTCTTGGATAAATAGGCTACCCAACACAAAATATTTTTTTAATTCGGACCAGTAGTTCCTGAGATTAGCGCGTTCAATCAATCAAACAAACAAACAAACTCTACAGCTTTATAATATTAGTATAGATTTTCAGAATCGAAATCTACGTTTCAAAAATGACACCTCTCTAGAGAGATGTTCGAATTTCAAACGTTTTGGCGGGAACGCAGTGTCAAGATGGCCGCCGCAGGACGACAGCGCGCGATATCGCACCAATTCTTTTGTGCAAACTCCGCGGATATATCTTCTTGAAAACGTATTCCAATCCGATTTGAAAGGACAAGCTAATCTCGCTATCATTGTACAGAATTGTACTATAAATTTTGCTTTCTACATTTACACTTGGCTTTTTAAATTTTCTTTGCAAGTCGAGGATTTTCTCCACTCTGAAAGTTAGCCTTATTTTTAAATATCTGTGAAAACTAGTCTGTAACGGAAGGTTGCTAAGTTTAGATTTAATTTTAAGTTAGCAAAGCTTTCGTGTTCGGGGGTGTCTGTAACGGTTTTAATTACCTAAGTGTAAGCTTAAAATATTTGGAAAACATAATCCTACACGAATACAGCGCTATCGTACATTAAAAATTCTGCCCTCGTCGTAATCCCGGCTTTAATTTTTATAGATACTTAACTAATGACTGTAATTTTTAACTTTATAGATAGTAAGATTTTGTAAGATACCATAAAATATTTATAGCGAGAAATAAACGTGTGCTTTTCATAAAAAAGCAAGTTAAAAATGCAATTCGATGTATAAATAGCTATAAAAATAGGGTTGTTTTAGTATAACGGTTGGTCACGCCCACAGAGTAATATAGTGGTCACCATTAAAACATAACGAGTTCTTTCACTATAAATAACCCACAGCCATTATAATTATAGCGAACGAAATTCCTCTTATCACGCTCATATTTCACCAAAGAGTCTAGCATTAGGCATAAACACAAAATGCCGTGGCCTCAAAAAAAAAGTATTTTAAAGAACAACGCGGCAAACAAATTACTTTCTTTCACCTCGATTAAGTGATCATTACAGGAGCAAATATCATTTATAATGGCGTTGGGACAGCTAGGCGGGCTCGCGAAAAATAAAAGCGTAGGAAATTGCGTGTGCGGTTAAAAAGAATGGGTACCTCTACCTTCGTAAGCCGAGCGAAGTGGCGGGAAAGACAACCGCCCTTTTGACGTGACATGCCGCCATCTTAGAAATCATCTTTTGTCAAGTGTAACGAAATGTCGATTGAGTCACGTATTTCCGTTTCCTTAAACAAATCTTGGCTGCGAATAAATTCTCCTTGAAGATGTGATGTTTTTTGTGATTTCATCGATAAATAATAACCATGTGTTTGTTGGGTTATTGAAGATACGTGCGTGACACATGAAGATACAATACAATGAAATAAAGTCAACAAGAAAAGACGCGTATTATTGTTTCATATCGTTTTATTGAAATGAAACTTACGATAAAATGTACCACACATCAGTTATGTATGTATGATAAATGAAGTCTTTTGAATATTAACAGAACTAACGAATGAATTACCTCTTTCTCTTTAAAAATTTACCAAACGACAGAAACGTTGGCTGTCCACAATTTTATTAGTCCCCCAGTAATTGCTCAATGTGGAATGATTGGTGAAATAAAATAAGATTCGCTTTATACAACGTTTAAGTGAGTTACGATTCGAAAACAGCGGGACCGGTGTTCCATCACTAAATAGCGTAGAACCGGAACGAACCGATACGTAATCGAGTTTGCCGAGTATCGATTCGCGTTGAAGAAACTTTTACGGTTTTCGTGGCGGGAAGACAATTATTTTGGGCTGTTTCCCGCTGTTGTTGTATTCTATAGATCATTTTATAGTTATAAGGGTTGATTGAGAGTATGACAAAGGTAGGCTGTTCTATGTGTTGTCCGCAATGATTCCCATTCACACATAACATCACTCCTTGTTTCCTAAGGGTTGGGCAGAGGTAAACAACATTAATTTTTGTTTATGCGAAACCCGAAACACAGGTCTAGTATTTTTATGTAATGAATCTATGAAAAAAAATTCAAAACTGTATCATTAATAATCACAAAGTTATAAGCATGATAAGTTACCTGGTTGTCTACGCAAAAACATATGCAGATCACCACAAACAGCTAGTGTACGTACCATCTCCGTGTAATGGACGTTTGAATACGAGAAAGACATGATAATTTTAAAATCGAAACAAAACACTAAGGCCCGCGTCTTGGAAGCGTAATTAAATATTTTTGGTACAAAATATAACATGGTGTAAAAATTATTGGAATCGATTCAGTTACTGATTCTGAACAAACTATATTCAGGTTTCGCATATACTAAAAATAATCTTGTATAGTACAGCCACATTTCGCCAGTTATGTTTAGGTCCCATGTAATAGAGGATGAGCCTATTGCCATCAACCGGGCACAAATCCAGAGTCGGACTGCTATGGAGAAATTTCAGATAGAACAACCCAATTAAACTTCGCCCAACCTGTGTAATGAACACAGAACCTCATACTCAGCATCGATTTCCAACGACGGCTATCGATCGTCAGAATGATTCCCATTCATCCTACTTCTTACCAATTTTATAAATGTGAAAGTTAGGATGTTTGTGACCCAATCACGCAAAAACCGTCGAACGGATTTGGATGAAATTCTGTTCACGGATAGTTTAAACCTGGATTAACACATAGGATAGTTGTTATCCTGGTAGTACGTTCCCTCATTGCGGGCGAAGGTGCTGGCAAAAGCTATCCTACTAATATTATACAAATGAAACTTTTTGAGTATGGATGTATGTTTGTTACTCTTTCACGCAAAAACTACTGACCCGATTTAGATGAAATTTTGCACAGGTAGTTTGTAACCTGGCTTGACACATAGGGTACTTTTTATCCCGGTAGTACGTTCCCGCGGGATAACTTCCGACCTCCACGCGGGCGAAGCCCCTGGCAAAAGCTAGTGTTCTACAATTTCACCTCGATCGAAAACTCTTATTTCCGTGATCGGAAACTTTTCTTTAACACCCACACAACGTCGACTCTTCCGCAAAATATGGCGCAACACAAAATCCCTGAGGAAAAAAAGCCCAGAAAGAAAAGAAATAAGTTCCTTTTGTCGCGTCTAGCATCACAAATTCACGTCTCACGTACTAATGTGTGAAATAATATTTTTTCCCCTAGTAAAAACCTTCAGGCGGTTCTCGTACGTTGACATGTAGTACCTACGTAGCATTCGGTAATTCAATTTTTGTTCCTCAAGAGGCGCTAGGGCTAAAATAGGTACGGTTTGTGGCGTAGACAGATATGCGACAATCAAAACGTGCGATTCACACTTCGGGTTGTGGAAGTCAATTGGGGGTATAGATTTCGATGAAACTAACGAGATAAGATTTTCGGAAGAATTTGTACTGTAACGGGGTGGTTTGTAATGGGTATCACTTTTAGCCGGCAACGTTCCCACTGCTGGATATAGGATACAGAACTCCTTTTTGTGTAAGGAATTGGGCCATATTACACTAACCAGCACTGGGCCCACGTGGTGACACAAGACAAAGACATGTCTTAAATTTTTGGTGCCAAGACATGGCAGTTTCCTCGCAATGTTATCATTGAATGTTTTGAGAGATCAATAGATAGCACAATCAATTTATTATGTTCCCACTGCTAAGACACAGAACAGAGATTACCTCTGTGTGAGGTAGAGGGCCATAATCTACCACACAGGCCCAGTGCGGGTTGGAGTAGGTTTTATATCTTCGTTTTTTTTTTAAGTGAAACTTTTTTTACATCGTCTCACACTTTTTCGTCTGTGTGTTGCATGTCGCGTGACGGTCGGCCGCGGAGTAGGGATAAAGTGAAAGGCGCTCACTGGTGCACGTTGTTTTGTATGGATTAATTTCAATTTTGAGTGCTTGAATTTATTATTTAACTTATTTCGTATGAATATTAAATTGAGTCTCTTTATTAAGCTATTGCATATATTCCGAAAATTTTTAGTTAAATGTTTATAATGTGAAAAAACGTTTCACTTTTACCGTGGTTTCATAAAAACCACACAATCATTTTTTGGTTTTATGACCCGCGCCGGTTTACTCACGACGATATCCTTCACTAGTTTGAGACATTAGTGGATATTAGGCTTATATTTTCAGCCATCATGAAAGCAGTTATCAAGGTTGATTCACTCGTCTTACATTAAAGGAAGTACATTAAAAGATCGCCACACGTGGAAGCTATTTTTAATTCACCAATTAATATTAACAAAACGATAAAATCCTTGAACTGTCGAACAAGACGAACTTACAACAAAGCAAAACAACTCCAAGTACCTGTTACTAAATTCCAATTTTGCACATAAAAAAACTCTAATTACACAGCACACCCACGCACAGCCATACAAAGTATAAAAATAGACCAGCACTGTTGTCATACTGGATTTTTTTCATGATCTGTGTACTAGTATTGGGTGTCCTGTGGTTGTAACTTGACTCCGGTGGTCAGAAACATAGCCTGGCCGGAATTATGCGGTCGTGTGTGCCAGGGTTTCGGGCTTTGTCTCAGTTGTATCACGGTAGGTCTCATGAGGGGTCGGCTGTGGTACTGGGCGGGGTCAGTCCACTCTTGGAGGACCTTTTCCGTTTAACTGTTTTATTTAACAATTTTTTTGTCAACATCAATTGCCTTGCCTTTTGCAATTTGCAGGTCAGTGTTAGATATGTGAATTAGCGACAGTAACACGTAAATTATACATACCTTATTAAAATCTAACAATCTCTAATCTATTATAAACTAGAGAATGGACAGCAGCGTTTTCTATGCATTTTACCACCATACTGCGATCGCCAACCCACCTGCCAAGCGTGGCGATTATGGCAACAACCTGCTTCTTAACAAGTTAACTGCCATGGTTAAAATCAGAAAAGTCAAAAAATGTACTAAATGTATTTCACATTAAATAGATTATTTATTCCATAAATACATTATTTATTCCAAAAACATGGCCGCCAGGCACCAACGACATGTTTAGATTTTGTATTTGTTGTCGGTCATATAGTCCGACAATGCCCGAATGGAACAAAAAGTGTCGGACACATAGTCCGATATAGCAGTTAATGTGTAATAAATCTTTATCTTTACTTAGTCTAATATATAAAATTCTCGTGTCACAGTTTTCGTTGCCATACTCCTCCGAAACGGCTTGACCGATTTTGATGAAATTTTTTGTGCTTATCCGGTATCTATGAGAATCGGCCAACATCTATTTTTCATCCCCCTAAATGTTAGGGGTAGTCCACCCCTAAATTTTTATTTTTATTTTTTAGACAAAATTTTTAATTTCTATTTTTTTATGATACAACATACAAAAATACATACAATCCTCAATTTTCACCCTTCTACGATAAACCCTTATTTTTTAATAGCCATTTTAGTAATTTAATCATTTTTCCTCTCCGGTCGAAAACTGATCAATCGTCATTTAATTAGTTATCCCCGCCTAGGAAATTATTTATATGGCAAAACAACGTTTGCCGGGTCAGCTAGTATTTATATAAAACAAAGTCAATTCCTGCGTCTGCTGCGCTTAGATCTATTAAACTACACATCCGATTTTAATGAAGTTTTCATCAATAGATAGAGTGATTCAAGAGAAAGGTTTATAATAATCTAATAATATTTCAGTTAGCTTATACGCGAGCGAAGCCGCTGGCAAAACCAGTAAATAATTTTCGGACGCATCGTAAGTATTGTAAGTAATGTTAGTAGGTACGGACCGGTCGTGATGAATAACTTTGAAAAACCATTCTATGACGAAAATGTAGGTAACATAGTGTCCAACAAAATTCTATTCAACACCCGCTCGGTATCCTGGTATCTGAAACCGATACTAGATTGGATAGAAATTCAATAACGGGAAAAAAATCGGTCTAACTCGTCGGTACCAAACTATGAACAAGCCGAGTATAACAAAAATATTGGCTTTTTTTGGTACAAAACTATGCCTGGTTACCACCTGGGGAAAATGTTTTAGAAAATATGTTTTTTCATGGTAGCTCAAAGAGGTAATATTGAAAGTTAAATTATTTTAGTTAGTTATGTTTTATTCTTTTTTTTAAAATATAGTAGTAGTATATATGTTATGGACCATGTGATTAATGCGGGCATTATACATAATGTACGAGCATTATGAATAATGTCTAGCTCTATCGGGCAACGTGACTAATACTGTCTTAACTTCATTATTCATCACATTACACGGTCATTATTATATTGCTACATGATAATTGGGCGATTTGATAATAATGCCCGGTCAATTTGATTATTTGAATAATTCTTATCAAATTGCATTCTCATATTGGGCATTTTTCATAATGACCGGGCATTATGTATAATGCCAAATTTCTCAATTGGTCCATAACATATATATCAACATTTCACTACTAAATGCTAGTTTCTAACATCGCACTTTACACATTTTATTGATTTTCTTTTTAATTTTTGTTAATTTATATATATTTTTTGCTCTATTATTTTCTGTGCCTTTTGAGTTTGTGCTAAATAAATGTATTTTATTTCTTTCTTTATTTCTTTCTTTCAACACACTATCAGTAGGAAACGCTTGTATTTTGTCAGTTGGACAACATTCATGGCGTTGTTTACGTTGCTAAGTACACAATTTTTTCGAACATATGAAAGAATGTATTAGTAAGCTTCAAAATGATTCAGATTCTCAATAATAGTGTGTTGTACAATTAGGGTACTAGACCAAAAAGTCGTACAACCAGTCTTATCAAGGAGTAACAAGTTTTGTTGAATTAAATTGTTAATTTTATGTGGAATTCAGAAACTTCAGAAGGTTAAAGTTATTATTTCAACTGAATGTTTTATTTTTCACTAGCCTTCGCCAGCGGCTTCGCCCGCGTATTATACTTATGAACCTTTCTCTTGTATCTATTGATGAGCACGCATTAAAATCCGTTGCGTACTTAGTTTAAAAGATCTTTAAGCGTACAAAAATGAAATACGACTTTCTTTTATACTATGTATAGATTAAATGTTTCAATCAATCATAATAAAATCTCTCATAATAAAATCTTTTGTCCAATTTTCAATGTTATTTTCGTTGTAAACAAACTATCACGTGTAACAGGCCTAAGTATTGCGCAATTTTCAAGGATTTCTGTGGTTAGTTTTATTGCAAAAACTGCGTTTTTTCGCACGCTATAGAAGAGAATGTCGCAACATGATACCCATGCAAAGAATTCTGACACTTGTGGTTTGCATAGTTGTTAGGCTTCATACATACCGGTGGATATAATAATCTTGATACTTTTGTCCGTAAACTGACGTTCACACGGACGTAATTATATCGCGGGGTTTCTTTCGCGCACTATAGCTTCTACGCACTGCTTATTGCCGAAAGTTGAAAATTGAACAGAAAAATAATAAAAAATAAAGATAAGAAAATACGTTTAAAACACAGTCTTCGAATTTCAACGCGCTGTTGGATTTTTAATGCTCGGTTCAGCACCAAGAGTTCAAAATCCAGTGCGTAAAAAAATCCCGCCACGACTTATTATTTATTTGAAAATTATTTGAACATAATAAAATATTTATAAAAAAACTGTCTTCGAAAACGTACTTACTTACTGTACAAAACATTTAAAATCGCATAAAAGAACATAATTTAAAAAGGACAATATTCACCATTAATATGAATGTTTTAAAAGCAAAACTATGAAATTGAAATACAGCGTTCATAAAAAAAACATCTTAGTGCGATTAAACAGTCTTGATCTAAGAACAGTCTAAAAAATTCAAAATAAAAAATAGTATTCCAATCACGTCTTTTTTTTTCAAATACCTACTTGTATTTAAACTGCCCAAGCTTTAAAGCTAGCATTCCTTTACAGTAAGTGCAATTTCAAACACCCAATATTCGCTGACAATAGACTCACGACACGTAGGGAACCCTACACTAAGGGTCCGTACGGAACCCGCGTGAATTTAGTGCACTACATTGTATCAAGATTCGGTTTATTTATCGCTCTTGTAGGGGATCCCGCAAAGCCTTTAGCACTTAAAAAATAATTCAGCCACAGGCTATAAATAGGTGGAGGCACCTATGTTTGTATATTCTGCAGGGATGTTAGTTATGACCGGGAGCGGGGGACGTGAATTTTTACCGGGACGGTAGTTTTTATCCGACTGCCTCAGAGAGAGGGTAATGTTTTATTTTTTAGTAGTTGTTTGCAGTAGTCGTATAGTAGTGTCGCAGGAATTGTTTGTGGCTGTTATGGTTTTATTATTGTGGAAAGTGGTCTGAGAAAATTGTTATGCAATGTTACGTTTTGTGTTGAGATGGTTTTTGATCTTTATTGTGATAACTAAATAGTTTTTAGAAGTATTCAAACACTAGTAATAACAGAAATAGCTCAAAAAGCATGGCTCAAGTATGCCATTTGATCCCGCATTGTTGAAAGAGTTGCTCAAAACTCCTGTAGTATCATTCATTAGCCATGCTTGATATCACTCCCTCACAATGAATTTGCACATAATCCCCAAACAACACACGAAAAAAACTGCTCACCTCATTGCCGAAACTGACGGTGCATGCGTTCAACCCCCTGGGAGACCAACACACCATACATGAGCAGTGTGGGATAAAAGTATCAAGTTCCATAAATCAACCATAGAAAAACATTGTACCTACTAATACCAGTTAATTTCACACAAATGTGAACTTTGGGGCTTGAAGAATAAAGTTTATGTTGTAATGACAATTTTTTGTCATAAAACAATTTGATAGTTGCAACTTGCAATAGAATTAAATTATAAAGAGTGTCTGTTTGATAGGCAATGTATTAAATAAAATTGAAAACGGGTGCGGAAATTATTTCAAACCTAGGTACCTAAATTTTATACGGAGCTGGTAAAACAAGGCGAAATTCTTTCGAAATGTGTGAATACCCACACACGAAAATGTATACAAACCCCTTACGTCATATACTTACGGAAAACGGTGCTACAACACAAATTGTATAACCGGACGGACCCTCTTGCCTGAGGGTAGATTGAGGAAAAAATCTTATTTGGCAATGACAACCCCCTGCAATTCGCACCTCCCTGCAAGGAGGTGTGAAGTCGAGTCATGTGCAATAGCGGGATAGTGTGGAGAAGACTTTATCGTTCTTTTTATAACTGGGGGGAAGAAATTAAAGTATTTATTTAACATCAAAGCTAATATAAATTAACGAAAGTAAACTACACATAGAGATATGCAAGGAAGACTGTAAGGATCGTTGCAGGTGACGGTCTTAGTTCCTTCCTACGCCGGAATATGAAATATTAACCTAAAAGTATCAAGAATGTAAAACACAAAAAAAAATACTAAAAAGAAAATAAAATAAGTTTGTAACCGAGTTGTTAGGCAATCATTAGATAATTATCATGGTTCATAAAAAAGTCTCTTACTCTAAATCTACAATACAAATAATCCATCAGTTTTCAGGTTAGTACGTTTCTTTTATTAAAATAATTAGAAGGACTAAAAGTCTGATAAAGTCACTTCAGAGCAGAAGTTTTTATTATCACAAACCCGAAAAGGTCAAGAGTTCTTAAAGTAATTAGTCTTTTTTCATAATCGTTTATTTCCATAACGACCAATTAGGTAGATAAACAACATTACGTTAAATCGATTTTTTTACAGTCAATCCGATTATGTTCGACTCGATTAAATCGTTATTTATTCGATAAAAATATCGTTTAACTTAACACTTTAATCGAATTTCGAAAAAAGAATTCCGTATTCATCTTTTATCTTCCGGCTTATTTAGGGTCCTGCCCATATTTTGGTACACTCCTATCATAAAACGTAGTCATGCTTACAGAGACAGGCGGCTTCGGGAAATGCGATTATACCAGACGAATGACCAGCTATACTCTATCCGTCTCCACCCAAACAAAAGAAAGAAAATAAAGAAAGAACGGAAAAAAAGAAAAATGAAACCGTTCATACAGGAAGCGACTTCATACGAGACGTGATCAGGGGTGCATAATATCTGAGGAGCCGTTAAAAAAGCCCTAAGGGTTTGCTACCTCTGCCTCGCCCCTCGAACGCCGTCGCAATAGTTGGCCAACGATTTACTGAAATCATGTTTTATTTTTTGCTACAACCAACTTTACACCTTAAGTCTCTGATCAAAAAGCAGACTTTACAAAAAAATTTACACTGCAGTTTTGTTTAAAATTATTTTATAGGATTATAGGTTTTATTTTCAAAGTTTATAAGGGTGTTTTTTCTGAGAATATGAAAATAGGGTGTATGATGTCTCAATTAGGTTATGATGTCCAGTCACTTGGTATAATCGTATTTGACAATGAAATAATATTGGAACTAAGTTGTTTGGAGAGGCCACTTAGAGATCAAAAGGCGGAAACTCTACTGGTGCATGTTTTTATGAATTTTTTTTTTTATGAAAGCCATTTCATTAGTTATGTCTTCTGCATCACTTGCAGCCTGAGATCATCTTGAAAAAAGATGTCTGCAGCTTACAAATGTAACACCAAGCGTCACAAAGAGACCTAATACCATAAAAACAACAATTCTGAAACTGTAGAAAATCTATCTCATATTCTATGAGCACCTGAACACTCTTCAGGAGATTCCAAGTTACAAACAACTGACAGTCTCCGGATTTTATCGCAACATAAACATGAGAATAACTTTGATTCCCACCTCATATCTAACTCGGTAGAAAATCTACATAAACCTAAAACATGCAAGCATTCTCATTCACTATGTGTTGCTCAGAGGATCCGGCTACAAATCTCTCGGGCTTTATTTTTATCAGAACACAGCAAGTTACGTCCCTATTTCCTTATGTTACCGCCAAATCGGGCCGCGATTTTGTAACTCGTGAAACAAGTAGTAAAACGTCTCCTTCAGTTTGAGAATCGATCGCCCGGGACGTCAGACGGGCTCAGCGTTTCGCTCCGCTCCGCCATTTTACTGCCGAACGGTTAAATCTTTTAAATTTCGAATGGTGGCCGTTCGATTTTTGTTTTTACAACTTCAGTTCGTCTTGATATCTCCAGGTGAATGGTTGGCTCCTATCTATGGATTTGTTACGGAATGGTTTTTGTTCAAGATTGCAAAGTAAGTTGTTAGAATTTTGTTTTGTATGCTGCATTTAGATACTGCAGCTGAGTGTGTAGTATTTATTGTTCAATTAACATTTTTTCCGACCATCATTATGTAAAAATCTGCATCACATAGGTGCCCATGTACTTTGACAAAACAACAACTTTTCCATAACTCATAAAAAAGGACATTAACGAAATCAAAAGGTAGGGTAAAATGTTCAGTTACTGACCGTACCTATCCGAGTTTTTGGTAGAAAATATGTAAATTCCTGTAATTAAATCCGCGGACCGTATTTGACGTCCAAAACTGTTGACCATTTAATTTTTGGTACGGGTACTGTTATTTTTATGGCTTTGATGGCAGAAACAGGAAAGGAAGGAAAACCTTTCAAAAATTCAATAAAAAAATAAAACGATTTTTTTTTGAAAAAGCATTTTTCTTTATTTCCTCATTATAAAAGCAAAGTCTAACATTTTCCCAAACCAAGTCTTCCTCCGCCATTCCTAAACAAAGCGAGACACGAAACAAAATTTTCTTTCTATTGGCAATGTAAATAATATAACGTGCTTTCGCCTTCCAAGTCACCTGCCGCTAAAATTGCGATGGAAATTTCTCTCAAATATATGAAACGTCGCATCCTCGGGGACCTCGTAAAATATACTATAAAAAAGCCTTTTCAGTTTGTCACCATGCTACCGAAAGCGTATCACTTCGTAAAATTATAATTTATTTAGAAATAATTTTGAGCTTATAAAATTAGTAGAATAAGAAATTTAAAAACAGAAGAACAAAGACGTGGAAAAAATAGTAAATAAATATGATTGGACATCGTTATCTTAAAGGACAATGGCCAAAAAAAATCAATACTACAACAATAATGAAAACAATTACAGATTATTTAGGGCATTAAAACACATATATTGCAGCTTCCCTGCACACTGCATTATCACAGAGTCATTAAAATTTTAACCACAAAATCTATCTGCATAATTATTTCCACCCTAATACCATCCGCTGACCAGAAATTCTGTTAATAAAATTCCATACAATCCCCTAGAATAACCGACACTGATCTCGATTAATGACGTAGTGAATATAATTCGTCGGAAAACCGATACTGTTGCATCTGCAGCGAAATATTAATCAACAACAATTTTGGACTTACTCCTGTGAAAATAGTGAATATTTTTGCTTAAAAATTATGAGAGCATTTTTGGGGCATCCACCCTGAATGAAGGTATTGAATATCAAATGACAATAGTGATGGGAATCACGCGGTTTTGATGGAATTAATTAGGCTTTCGGTTTTGCGCATAAAACATTAAAAGAAGGATTATTGAGGAGTCGTGGCATATCTGAATTTGCTATACATTGATAAGCAAAACCATGAATGAAAAAATAACATGTTTTTTTTTGCTTCGTGTTATTTTGCTTGTCAATTAACCCCGTATGTATTTACAAATTAGTGGTCAGACACGCAACTCAAACACGAATACCTGCCACTCCTGAACCCGATTCAGTCCCGACTCGATTCAAATAACAAGAAATTCAATTGACGCGAACATCACTATCAAATGACATTCACGTATTCCCAACAAGGCTCGACTAAACAATTTCCTTTTACAACCTAATTAAACAACTTTAAACCCTAACACAAGTGAATAAGAAAGTAGTGGTGAGAAAATAATAAGTTTGCGCAACCTACCCGGGTAATTACAGGCTTTGAAAAAGGAATTGTAATGTAGCGATGTAATTATGTTGCTATGTGTGAATGAGGGTTTGTATGTGTGTGTGCCGTGTGTGTGAATAAGGGTGTTTGTACAATAGAGATGGTGGAATACAAAAGAGTATTTGTGTTATCGTTATTAAGTTGGGTGTACACCGAGTTAATTATATTATACTGAAATTAAATTACAGTGCAACGTTTTTGAGATAGGAGTTTTGTTAAAATTGATATTCTTGACGTATTATTAAAATCTAAATATTTATTTTTGCTTGGCTTACTGCAGAATAGGATTAGAAACTAAATTGAAACTGAAGAAATAACTTGTTTCAAAAAGAATATTGATTTATCGCTTTATAAAAACACATGTTCAGAGCTGTTCAATAATAATGAATTTTGATGCGATTTGACTAGTTTCATTAATTACCCAGAAACCACGATATACATGGAGTGATTGAAATTATTTCACCCGGAAAGTAAAAAAATAGTAAGCCACCTAAAAAAAAAAACATTTTTAAAATACTCCCGGAATATCCCATCATCCACCAAGGGCTACCCAAATTGTTTTCAACCCCAAGTGGGTAACTGGACATCTCAAATAAATCATTTTTATTACTCACCCCTCAAGCCTACTATTAAGGGGGTGACTAGCGATTCTGCCCACGATACGACCCGTTATTTTCTAGTGATTTAAAATAGTTTCTGATATATCTAGTTTTATCGACATTAAGTGCAGTTTCGCGTGTTTTTGTAGTGTTGGGTCAAATCTGGTTTTTGAGTTGTCGATAGATTTAATAGAAATTCTGAGGGCAACAAAATTTTTATCGGGATTGCCACTGGAGATAAACTAGACAAAGACTAGAGTGGTAATTCCCGTATTTTTTCGTTCTTTTTCGTGTCGAAATATTGAACTTATTTAACAAAAGAAAAATACTGAACTCATTTCAAATTTTCCAACTCACCATTATTGCAAATTCCGTTTGCTGCGATCGGAGGATCGAAAAAAACCGAAATGATTTTGATATAAATTTAATTACTAAATTAAAAGTACAAAATTAACCTATGAATTATTATTACAGTTCAAAGCAGGATAATAGAATAATCATTCTTACAATTTATTGGACAAACTACAACTTGCGAAATCGTTTGACGTCATAGGTGCATCAGCGAATAAAAGTAATTACAATAGTAAGTATCGGCGCGGATCAGCGATCTTCATAAAGTAGTGCTATGTAATTTGCAAGTAAACGACTACAGTCTTAAGCAAATAAACTTACTATACTTACCCCATTAATAATGCAAGCATCACCATTCATACATAGACAATTGCTTTGAAAATTAAAAACGTTTCCCAGTATATTGACGTCACATATCTGTCATCACTAAAGACTTTACAAACGGATCCATTAATGTCATTGTATCGGCCATTAAAATGATCAAAGGAAAACCTACTCAAGTATTCTGAGATCCTTTAATTAAAGCTACGTTCCTCCATAATTATATTTCGATACATCTAAACATTTTGTTTTGTCAATAATAAATGGCGACCGTTATTGAAGACGTTTGTTTTCGTAATAAGAACGCGGACGATTCGAATTTCAAAATAGATCCGCTTTAAATTGGTTGTAATTAATCGGCATTACGCTGTAATGATGACGATTTCGGATACCTATATTTATCGATAAATCTAAGGTAACGTCACCTTAATTTATTAAATGGCCGTCTGACAGATTGTCTTTGATGTGTTTGTTGACTAAATTTGTGATCATTTTATGTATACTGCTGTTTGTTGTCCCTAATAAAAAATTAAAAAATACACTGGACACATTTTTCAAGTTATTATTATTTCCTTTATTCCATTGAAACATACATATAAATTATATTTATAAATATTAAAGTTTAAAAATATAAAAACATAGTAGCTCACCGGTATCCACCACAGGGCCACAGGGTCTAAGCTACAGGTATTCAGGGTTGCTGAGAGACGAACCTCCTAACTATACGCGCCGTGTCCCGAACTAATGCTTTCTGGATCATGCCCTTGATCCAGCTACCTAACGAGAGCCTCCTGAGATGGTGGCGGAGGCTCTTGGCTATCATGCCATCGGCACAATGACTGCTGTATCCACATCCCACGTGTCGAAAACCTCGCGAGCTAGGCCAAGATACTTGATCTGCTTATCTTTTTCAGCTTTCACGAGGTTCCCGTCATGCGGAACCGCGATATCAGCAATCATTGTGCGACGCTCCGATCGATCTATCACCACTATGTCCGGCTTATTGTTATTATTGTTACCTTATATTTAAAATATTTTTTGCACAAACTCGATTTATATTTGCATAACATCTGTTCCCAAAATTAGTGTAGCACACACAAATCTCCATTATGAAATTTACATAATTTAGCTATTTATTTAATGTCCTAAAGTGTGTGCAATAAATTGCGTTATAATCTAATAAACATATTATTCACGAAATATAATAAAAACCGCTGCTACTATTTGATATTTCTAAGAGATTTTCTTTGTCTGTAATTTATTTTAACAAAATAATCAAAGATCGTTGTCAGCGTTATTAACATTAAAATTAGGTATTATTTTCCCAGAGCACATCTCTAATTAGCGTTTTGATGGTAGGTAATCTAAATAGAGTCGATCCAGCATTTGGCACTTTCAGTAGCGTCCAACAGCTCCTGTAACGTACAGACAATAGGACTCACTGGACACAATATTAAGTTCCCTATTGTTTGTGGAACATAAAAGCACATCACTAATATTTAATCCATTTATACTTAGCTAGGTTTCGGCTTCACCCGCGTATTATACAAGTAAAACTGCCCCTTGAATCACTCTCAAATCCGTTGTATACTAATCGATGGTCCCTATTAACAATGTTGGTTATGCATTTTTATCAATATTTACTTTTTTATATAAATAGAGTCACAATAAAAAGGTCTATCGAACGTATTTTTTTTTTTTTTTGAAAATCATCATATTTTGCCAGTTTTAGTACTAAAACAAACTTTGAACTGCTCTACTGAACAGTAGTATTTTTGCAGCACCGACATTGTTAATAGGAACCATCGAAATACGGAAAGCGACTTTATTTTATACTATGTACGGAAGATTTAAGGAAAAGATATTCTAAATTTTTGAAATACGAATTCGGAATATCTGAAGCAAATAGTATGAGTCTCAACTTATTCTAAAGTTAAGTTGTCACAATATTTTTTAATAAAACCGTCACTTTTCCGTACGTCGAGAACTTTCATCGAAAATGTTTGAAGATCGAATTTATTGCGAGGACATGAGGCTTATCGTTAATCTGTTCGAACAATAAATTGCTCTGGCAACTCTTTTTGATTAATAGCAACGTATTCGTTCGATTATTGCGGCTGGTGACGTATGTATTGCGTTTGTTATTATTTATATGGATCATATGTCACATAAGATACGAAAATATCCTTACGTGATGTTTTTTATTGATATTGTTTTCTTTCTGTTGTTTTCCAAAGATTTCTATACTATTTGTCTTCTCCTATTTAGCTCTAGGAAGTGAATCTTGACAAATTTTGAGTTTTTCAATTGACTACTTTCATCTAAACTACATGTCATATTCAGTCTAATAGTATCATGTAAGTGCCTTGCCTAGTTCAGTTACATTAAAATAGGCTGAAACTAAATAGCTGTTATTATCACATTTAAAGCCTGAATTTTATTCACAAAATTACACGCTCCCGTGATTTAACAAAATAGAACTATCAAACAATAGACACCACAATTAATTCGGTCCACAAAAACAACAGCCGCTATTCCAATCACAGCAAAACATCCCTAATTAAAATAATCAAACATTTTCACATTTTGCCATCGAGAACATTCATTCGTACATAAATCCAATTAGGCCAATCACGGATATTGTAACCGGATCGTTACGCAAACCCATTTATCTAAAAACACCTACAGAAGACAAAACAAAAAGTGTCGACTCAACATTTCATAATCAATTTTGGAATTCATTTTCGGAGTGCGAAAAGCAGACCCCATCCCTAGTTACACAGACTACATTGCTTCTTTTCTTCGTCTATCTTTAACTTGCCTTGAACTAGACAGGCGATGGATGTTCCATGAGTTTCATCGCTCGTTGAATAGGGCTGGCCATATTGTAAGGATCTTGTATAATAAATCTGGCTAAATTAATGACGGCCCTGACAGATCGTTTACTCGTTTTCGTCGACTCACACTGCAAAATGAGCGCCTGTGTATGATGGAGTGAGAACCCTGTTTTAGGGTTGTTTTATTCAGCTTTTTTTAATGTTACTCGAGTTCTGGGTAGTTTATTAGTGGTAATTTTGATACTTTACGTTATTATAACAGTGGATGTGAAAGATGGATCGGACTAATAAGAAGTTAGTGCTGTGAAATTCGCGTAGGACCGTAGTAACACCTTTTTGGTACTTTATATTATTATGTTTTAGGTACTATTTAATAAAAAAAAACTGTTGACGTTCACACTAGTATTTAATATAAAATATTAAAAATAGTTGCCCACCGGTTTCGGGAATAGGTTCCAAGCTACCTGTCACGAGGGCTGGGATCCTGAGAGACACAATTTGTCGAACAGAGGGATTATGGACCAATCAAAATCCCCAGTGCTAGTGCGGTGCCTTTGATCAGACCGTGCCTCACCTGCTGGAGTGTCCTAGATGCCTGTTCACCTGCACCACAGATGGCACAATGTAAAAATCGTTCATGAAATTAATAAATAAAAACCTGGCTATAGACTGGGTTTAAACAATATAAAACATCGAAGAAGAGAACCATCGACAGTTACAGAAAAATAATAGTGACATTTCGAGTTTTATTCCAAGTTACACAATTCGTAATACGCAACCTAAGTCCTTTGCAATTTGCAACCTATTCTAACCTATATCTCTTTTCTTCTCTCCAACAGAACCACGATACGAGACAGCGTACGCTTGCGAAGGAAAGACCCTGAAGATCGGCTGCAGGGAAGGTTCAGTCATCCACCTCATCAGGGCGAACTATGGAAGGTTCTCCATCACGATATGCAACGACCATGGCAACACAGACTGGAGCGTCAACTGCATGTCTACTAAGAGCTTACGGGTTCTACATAGCAGGTAAGGAAAATACTGTTATTCTTCTATTGTAGTAGAGGCAAAAAACTGTACAATGGAACACAGATAAACCACCACTTAAACCATTAAACAGCGTCAGAGAGCATCTCATCATTATCATCACCATCATCATTCATCATCATCAGCCGAAAGACGTCCACTGTTGGACTTGGACATAGGCGTCCCTAAATTTTGGGAGCATTTTGCCATAATCGCGACGCTTGGCAGGCGGGTTGACGATCGCAGTATGGTGGTAAAATGCAGAGAGATCGCTGCTGCCCATTCTCTAGTAAGTCCCTTAGTCACCTACTACGGGAAGAAATGGGAACACAGCATCTGTCTGGCATTCATGCTGAGTTTAAGTTTTTGATGCAGCTTTAAGGCGCACACTGTTGTTGTTGAAACATTGCTTTCAATTTTTTAATCAAGTTCAAAAAAAGTAGAAATTTCATAATTTGGCTGTATTATTTTTTTGTTTGTTACCTCAGAACTAGGGATGTTATGGATATAAAGTTTCGGATACGGATTGGTTACGGATGTAGGAATGATTATTATACCGGATACGGATATGAAATTATTTCGGATTATCCGTTAGTTTCGGATAATTCCGGTTACGTATATTAAACTTTTAAGGAATTTCAAAAGTAAAATACAAAGAGCTAATAAAATGGTTTTATTTATATGTCACCATTTGGTAGGAATTACAATCAGTCTGAGAGTAATTATTACAGCTATTTAAAATTAAAATGATTATAAATAAATATTCAGTGTTATCTAATGTAATAAAAATGTAATTACAAATCCGATATTATCCGAAAGTTTTATTTCGGATTCGGTTACGGTTACGGATAAATTTTTATATGGGATATTCGATAGTTTCGGTTACGGTTACGGAGCTCCCTAACATCCCTGCTCAGAACTCCGTCATTTATTAACCGATTTGAGAAATTATTTTGTTTAAAAAGGTATACTTGTTCCCATCTTTTCTGATAAGAAACTCTCAGTAGCAGCCTGGAGTCTGGAATCATACCCCGGTAATAACAAAAGACTTCACAAAACGAAATAATAACTGACAGCATTTTTGTGTTTATCAAACACTTCTGCTAATCCCTCCAGGGAATATAGGCGTGAATGCGTGACGTCACTATGTTATGTCATTGTAATTCAAAACAAAATACCAACAACATCAACCCTTTGCACGAAAATATAGCTATCTGATCCTACATCGCTAACATTTTATACTCCACGCCATTATTGACTACAAAATGGCGTCGCGAGAATAGCTGTGGTGTTATTGATAATCTGTGCACAGATATAGACTTAAATAACGATTACATTATGGTTATAGTTATACGCTTAAAATGCGGTATTTTATTGGTTATAAGCAAATAACTGACGTTATTGAACGTCTTTGGGCTTCGGTAACTGATTGGGATGAATTCTTGACAAGATTATGGTTTTGCAAGCTTAGATATTTGATTAATAAGATATGCAGTCAGATATGCGAACGAAGGGGGTTACAATTATTATAATTTTACAGTTACTGTGGGGGGTGGAGAGGGTCGTGGCGTGGTGTAAATAGTATATAGCCTTTCTCAAGGATTGGGCTATTAAATCTATACATGCATACAAATATAAATGTAAAATGTAAGTGTCTGCAACGTCAAAAAAATCAGCCTTTTACACAACGCATATGAGAGTAATTACGATACCTATATATAACAAAAAAAATAAGAATCTTTTGTTGTCTGTGTTTCTATTCATTTATTCCGGCGAATCTCAAAGAAGGCTGGACTGACTTTTACCGCAGATAACTGATGTTATAAGAGTATACTTATTTCGCCGGGTAACACGTTTCTGTGGGATAATTCCGATACCCATGCAGACGAAACCGCGGGCAGCAGTAAGTGCAAATAATAAACTTTTCAAATCCATCTGAAGTTCCACAGATCAGCGCGTTCAAAGAAACAAACTCTTCAGCTTTATAATGTTAGTATAGATATTCAGTTTTAATAATTTTACGTTTTTTATTTCTGTGTGTTGATCATGACATGACGTCTCCCATTCTGGACGGAGCGGGAGGGCATGTCCGACTTTTACTGACTAAAACCCACCCGTGTTCCTTCATTTGCCTGTGCCAGGGCCACGGTGTCTCTTTCAAACAAATCCGCGACTCTAGCAGACTTCTACAGATTTAGGATACTGCTATAGATATTTTTATCGCCTTTAATGTTCCTGTTCTAACATTATTAAAAGTAGTTTACAGAAGCCTAGCATATTGATTTTATCTTTTAGCATAAAATCTAGTGATATTATAATATTACACTGATCTAAAACGCATCAATTTTTTCTCATTACGACCACGTAATCCTACACTCAATAAGAAAAACTAAATAAAATACTACATTGAAACTCAATCCAAATTCCATTTTTAGTAACAACTTATTAAATTTACGATATTAAGTTTAATTTATACATTTTAATATCGAATTAGGGTTTTTATTACAATATTAACCTAAATAGGTTTATTTATTTGAATTAATAATCATATTGTCTGTAAATTTGACATTGATTTCTGAACTTAAAAAGATATTTTACACTTATTGATATTCATTACAAGAGAATTAACATGAAATGGTAGCTAATGACATTACCATAATGGGAAATTAAGTTTAATGTGATAGTAGTCCAAACTTGCTTTGTATTATTTTTAGCATTATTACCGTATATCGTATTTATTTGAGAATTTTCGTCAATGGTATTGCAAAAATAAAATAATTAGAGATGCCGCACATCGCAGTTATTCGGTATTCGGCATTACTCGACATTGTTTTGTTATTCGTCAAATCCTACTATCCAAGTAGGATACTAATATTATAAATGCGAAAGTTTGTGAGTATGGATGTATGGATGTTTGTTACTGTTTCACGCAAAAACTACTAATCGGATTTGGATGAAATTTGGCACTCAGGTAGTTTATAACCTGGATTAACACATAGGGTACTTTTTATCCCGGTAGTATGTTCCCGCGAGACAATTTTCGACCTTCACGCGGGCGAAGCCGCTGGCAAAACCTAGTACGGAATAGTTAAATAGTTGTACAAAATAAACTTTTAATCAACCAGCCTTTGAGTTGCCAGCATTTAAAAATATAAAATCAGTTTACTATGAGACTGATTGTTTTAACTTCATTTTTAGGGTTCCGTTGCCAAATGGCAAAAAAGGGAACCCTTATAGATTCGTTATGTCTGTCTGTCTGACTGTCTGTCCGTCCGTCCGTCCGCCCGTCCGTCCGTATGTCACAGCCACTTTTTTCCAAACTATAAGAGCTATGCTGTTGAAACTTGGTAAGTAGATGTATTCTGTGAACCACATTAAGATTTTTACACTAAAATTGAAAAAAAAAAACAAAAAAAACTGAAACTCAAAAAGTTTTTTTTCATCAAACCCACACGTGTGGGGTATCCATGAATAGGTCTTCAAAAATGGTATTGAGGTTTCTAATATCATTTTTCTCTAAACTGAATAGTTTGCGCGAGAGACACTTCCAAAGTGGTAAAATGTGTCCCCCCCCCCCGTTACTTCTAAACTAAGAGAATGATAAAACTAAAAAAAATATATGATATACATTACCATGTAAACTACCACCGAAAATTGGTTTGAACGAGATCGAGTAAGTAGTTATTTTTTAAAACGTCATAAATCGTAAACCGCAATTTAACTTTCATTCAATCAGCTGAAATATAATTTTTTTTTTAAATACATTTATTTTCATAAACATAAACCTTGTGCATAAACCGAGAATACCTACAGGTTTGTACGGAACCCTCGGTGCGCGAGTCCGACTCGCACTTGGCCGGTTTTTTCTTTTCTCATAAAATAAAAACAATTTTAGATTTCAGTAATATATACATTATTTATAAGTTTAAGACTACACAAGCGTGATATTATTATGTGAAAACAAACAAATTATTTTTTATATTCCATTTTTTATGTCGAATAATAATAGCGAGTTATTGGACTATTCGCCATAGGAAATGGCGACTAATTGGTATTCGACTATTCGCTATAACAACTATTGCCGTCATCTCTAAAAATGATGCGTTTTGTTCTTTGCATTAAAACTTTTTTTTTCAACCTGTATTAACCCATTGCTGGGCAAAGGTCTCAACTTATCCCTGTGTGTTAGCTTTTCCAGCCAATCTTTCAAATCAAAGCAGCGACTCTCGGCGGCAATGTTATTAAAATAATCTTTTATATACAGGTGAAGCAAATTTGTTCATTACTAAGTTTCAATACGAGTGTTTAATAGAAATTATAAACACCAAGTTTAAATCGACTGTAAAAAAAAGCGTCGTCTAATAGAAATTATAAACACCAAGTTTAAATCGACTGTAAAACCCAAAAATTTAGCTAAAATAACGCAATTTAAACATAAACACGGGCGATAATAACAAATCGTTATCCCGAGGCCGTCCGGAAACAGCCGAGGATTGCCGAGGATCGCCGAAAATTGCCCAAAATTAAATATTCGTGTAAGTTGATCGCGTTAGCCTGCGAGATTGCCAATAAAGTGCGCAGACCCCTCTCACTCGTGTAAATGACGCTTAAATTGATTGTCGGCGTCACACGTTACACTTGTATTTATATTTTAAAGGTTTATGTAAATATCTTGTGAAAACTAAATTAAGTAGATAGGAAAATAAACTTATCGGTGGCAAAAACTAAAATTCATATCCAAAAACACCGACTTCCGAAAACTTCCGAAATTAAAGTTATTTTTCACTTTGTAGCGCTTTTTTGGAAACCGGTAGTTTTTAGGATAATTTTTGATTTTTCCCTTTTTAGTTACGGTACCTACCCCGTACTAATTCGTATACCACTACTAGGTAAACAGCAGTGACAGGAAGTATTAGGACATCACGATAAGCAAAGTTTATTATGTATTTCCGTATTAACGAAGCTAACGCAAAAACTACCGTAGCAAAGTCAATAAAATTTATATGGGACTACTCCTGTAGCATAACCTATCCATTAAAAAAAAAGATTTTTTGAAATCGACCAAACATTGACGGAAGTATCGCGGAACATACACACAATTAAAAAAATTAAATTTAAAATTTAAAAAACCCCCGACACAAAAACCTAATTTCCCTTTAAAAAGTAAAAAATCATAAAAAATAACTCAATCTTAAAGTACCTAAGAATGTATTAATAATTCAAAAAAAATACGCCGCGTTGGGGGACCGCTTCAAACCTAACAATTTAATTACCAATAGTCTTATTACCTAACTAAGCAGTCAACGACGCGACGTCTGCACTCGCGGAGCGGGCACCCAACGCGACGTTTTTTTTTTGAATTATTAATACATTCTTAGGTACTTTAAGATTGAGTTATTTTTTATTATTTTTTACTTTTTAAAGGGAAATTAGGTTTTTGTCTCGGGGGTTTTTTTAATTTTAAATTTAATTTTTTATTTTGTACTTTTTATAGGTATATACTTAATATAATGTAGAATCAAACGAAGCTAAGAACACTCTCGATTAATTCATCAATACTCTCTTTCAGTGCGCTTTCATTTGAGACCCCACTCGAGTATATTTGCTGACATTCGGTTACTCTTCCCCACTTTCCCCCCACAACTTTTAAACGGCTCAACCGATTTTCATCAAACATGTCTAAGAACACTCGCAGATAAGTCACCTTTAATACATATTTTTTTTTATTGAAATCGCATCATCCGTTCAGGAGCTATGATGCCACAGACAGACAGACACGTCAAACTTATAACACCCCTCTTTTTGCATCGGGGGTTAAAAATACAGATGAATTGAGAACCTCCTCTTCTATGAAGTCGGTTAATAAACGAAAAATAATCTTTTTTCTTGCTTCTGCAAGATGTAGATTTTTCTATGTCGAATTCTACTGAATGTAATGTATAATACATATGTAATTAGGTCCAAAAACTATAGCAAAAAAAAGAAACTACGTAAGCAACAGCCTAAATTGTTAATTATTGTAGGTCCTTCTTATCCCACTTTTGACAAAGGACTCCACTCATTGCTGGGTGTGGGCTTTTCTCGCCAATCTATAAAATTAAAGCCTCGAAGTCATCACGCCAGAATTTCCTCAGCCTCTCGGTGACGACGCCATCTTGGTCATTATCAGAAGCTTCTTTCTCTGCTAAATTAACATAAGGTCCTCAACCTTTTACATCATCATCACCATCATTTCAGCCGAAAGACCTCCACTGCTGGACATTGCCCTTGCATAGAGAACCCTTCTGCCTATCCTCTAGTAAGTCCCTTAGATGCCTCTTACGACACCCACGGGTAGAAATAGGATGGTGCCATTATTTCCTCACGGGGCCTTCTACATAGGCAATTGATATTAAACATTTCTTTTCCTCCATTTCCAGATGTAGCATGCACCAGAATTGCAGTATACTGGCCAGCACGAATATGTTCGGAGACCCGTGCCCCAACACGCTCAAATATCTTGAGGCGCATTACCAATGTGTTCCCGGTAAGTTAAGATCATCATAATTAATAATATACGGACTTAGGAAGTCAGTTCTGGACGGCAATAAACAGTTGTGTATATGATTTTGCCAACATTGATACGAATCATAAAACAGGTTTTCTGAGGTGCAAATTGTGAAATGGAAATGTCTAAGTTATCCTTTGAATATATTCTGAAGGCTACTTTTCGTTCCTCACTTAGTGTCGTTTTTGCTAAACTATTTTTTGCTTAACTGATCAGCCCATAATGTTCCCACTGGTGGGACGCAAGCGTCCTCTCTAGGAAAAGGGAGTGGGACGTAATCCACCACGCATCCCCAGTCCGAGTTGTTAGATATCACATGTCTTCAAACTTTTGGTTCTAAGACATGCAGGTTTCGTCACGATGTTTCCCTTTACCGTTTCGAGAACAGTGGTGATGAAATGAAAACTGAAAATGAATAAATAAAATGAAATCATGCCCAACCACCACCACTTTCCAGGATTTCAATGAAACCAGTGATAAAGCTGAGCATTGAGAAGAATGCAATTGCAAGAAGAGAAAAAAGCCAACAAACACTCACTAACATAAATTTTCTTTCAATTTCAGCGTCAACCACAAGTACAACAAACCGGCCATCGCCACCCTGGCTCATCACATCCCAGCCGACAGTCTGGAGGTCTACCCAGCCTCCTATCCCGAAGAACCCAGTGCAGACACAGCAGAACGAGAGAAAGAAGCCCACAGTTATCACGCCACCGACTTTCAGGCCTCATATCACGTTGCCACCTGAGGTAAAACTTGGGGATGTGGCTTCTAAGGTGAGGTGTTATTTTAACTGAAAAATTTAACACACAAAGCAGTTCTCGGTTCTTCGTATTTTTGGAACGAGGCTTTTTAACGCAGCATGCGGTAGGTTTAAAACTTGTAGATTATTTTTAAAATGCAGGTAATGAAAATTGTATGCGACTTTTCACTATATGCACTAGAAAGAGACGAGAGAAAAAGAGACTGTTTTCATGGCTTTCGAGGGTGCTGAATTCGATAGTGAGGTCGGCGCATTAAAATCGCAAGATGGCGATAGTGAGAATTTTGAAATAGTTTAGAGTTTTTTTTGTCGTTATAAACACTCGACAACCCCAACCCAAACCAAACGACAAACTCAACCAATCTACAGCGACAAGAAAACCTACCAACATCTTTTTAACCTGAGAGTAAATCTGCTAGACGTATCTCCAAAGTCTATCCCAAAAAGTTGTTCCCATTCATAAAAGCAACCCCTCATAACACTTAACTCCTTTCAGAAGACCACGACAAGGACGCCGGACTCCTCATCCGAGAGGGAACCTCCTCAGAACCCCCGGGACAGTATACCTGAAATCAAAGAGGAACCCAAGGCTGTGGAGCCTGAACATAACCCGAAGAACGACAAGCCCGCTAAGGATGATGAACCAGGTAAGGATCCAGACTTTTACAGTTTCCACTTATTTTTCTGTAAGTAACAGACTGTTTCATTTGGCTAGAGTGGTGAATATGTCCATGGGTTCGAGACCCAGGTTAAGCAAAGTGTTATTTACAAACCAATTGTTTGGATGTGTGCCCAGATAGTGGTAAGAAGTTCGCCTTTTATTCAATGGAAGTTAAAACTAAGCGTTGCCAAACACTGAACCAAAAGAAACGGTACCGCGGCACAAATCCGCGCGCATTTAAAAATAAAATTGTGCAACTCTTCAAAATGTATTGTGCTACTCTATTTTTAGTTGGGAAAAGTCTAGGCAGATGATGATTATACCTAATAAAATAGCCTTATTCTTTTATTTTCCAGCAGTAACAGAAGGCACTCTTGAATGGCCAGCGAAGGACGAAGACTCGGAGCCGACACCATCGATACACTTGTCTCCCAAAGACAGACCAGAAACAGATCTTGTGGACGAATTTGAAAGAACTTTTTGTAAGTTTTATATTATTCACTCTGTCTACAATGTAATTCAGTTAACTGGCATATGAACTTATCAATAAACACGTACAATATACGTGTTTTTTTTAAATATGAGACACAAATCGTGCAATAGATTACTGAAATAGACTTAATTTCAAGGACAAAAGTAGAAACAAATTTATTTTAGAACCCATATTATACGACCATTATATGATTTTTACGGACTTTTGTATATTGTACAAAAGTTATCTACTTAAAAAGGAGGAATTTACTGACAAAGATATCATCTAGTTTTACTTAGCTCTACTTGTAAGTTATTTATCTACTTAACTCTCTCCGTAATTCAGCCCCATTTTAAACACGTACCTTTCTTTGTTACAGCAACGCTTGCAACACCGAACATCGGTCGTCGCGTGTTCTGCCCACAGGTCAGCGCCCGAGGGCTGAACTGGAACTGGACAATAGCAGGCACGTATGCCGTGCAGCCTTGTCCAGGAGGCGCCACGGGGTTGGCTAGGTGGAAGTAAGTATAATTTTTAACACATTTATAAAAGCAACTTTACAACTTGGCAAAACATGAAGATTTCTTAATTGTGCATCCTGCCAGGGTCGCGGTATTGTTCGAAAGAGATACCGTGGCCCAGGCACAGGCATCTGAAGGAACACGGGTGGGTTTTAGTGAGTGAAAGTCTGACACCCCTCTCGTTCCGCCCAGAGTGGGAGAAGTCATTTGATGATTTCCCACCCAGAAGAAAAAATGGTGCGCAAACAGACAAGAAAAACGACTACCATTTATCATATGTATAGATAGTCCTATGTAAAACTCGAAAGATCTACCTAGCGTACCTCTGTTCAGTCGTTTTTATTGGGCTATATTGCCGTTATCATTCGGGGTATTTGCCTGATAGTTCCTAGCCATAAACTGAACGAAAATTGGACGGATCTGACGAGTTACAAAGCAGTTTGAAACTGTGAAGAGTCATGAGAGTTTTAGTATTTTCCAAGTTGAGCTATATTTGGTGTACATAGTACATACATGTCCCTAAACTCATAGGATACATATTAATATTCTCAGCTTATCGTATTGATGGCGTCAATTAGGAGTTCTGTATAACAAACCGATATATTTTAAGCCAATTGTGTTCATATCCTTTTAGAATCCATCGTAGAACATACTGAAATGATGTCTAGGATATAGTTCTATCCATCTTTTTCCACTTCCAGATGCACACTAACTCCTCACCAATACACTGACGAGGAGCGTCCCCGACGGCGAGGCACGGGTCTACCTTCAGGTGAGAACTACCACGACCTGGGGCTGGAGCCCAGTGATAGGCAGATGCAATTGCTGAGAAGACTGGGTTCTGAAGCTCTGCTTAAAGGTAAAACTGCGTCTTTCATTCACCATTTCCTTCACCCTTTCATTCATCATTTCATTCACCATTTCATTCATCATTTCATTCACCATTTAATATATTAATTGTAACTAAAATGATGGTTGCTTACATAAGGAGTCTTGGCCCAAACCCAAACAAGGAGGTTTGTGTTTGGGCCAAGACTCCATTATAAATATTAAATGTTAGATTATAAAACATTTCTTTTATTTCGATCAGGTAGAATAAACAATCCAATACGTATAGAAATGCAGTTTTTTTTTTACAAAATTGACAAGTTAGTCCGGTGCTAAGTTGTCATTTTTGTATTAAGGACTTTACCCAAATCGAAATAAAGTTGAAAATGCAAAACTAGCTCTAAGATTCCTCAATATACCAATCCTCAATGCTCTATAACTAAACATAACCAAACCTTAAATTAATAACATGAAACTATAATACAAGTTAATAACATTGGTGCAGGTCGTGATGGCGATTCTTCAGAACACATTATCGACTATCGCGGTGTCAGCAACCTTGCAGAAGCAACTGGCAACCAACTGAACCAACTTGCGAACGACTTCATACAGTATAGTAAGTACCCAACTTATTTATGTTCCTACCCGAAAGTATCAAGAATGGTCAGCTATTCTTGATACTTTAGTATACGTCTACCCCATCGATTATCGGTTCTACGGCTCATATGGCCGGTCTATTGCCACTTCAGCTTGCTTATTCTGTGAGCTATGTCGACAACGTTAGTTCTCTGTCGTATCACTCACGCCTTTTGCCCATGGGGGCTGGCAGACACTACAAAACGCCACCTGCTACGACTCCTGTTTAAGTTCATACATCTGGTCATACACGCACGTCGGTTGCCAGTACTACGCACCCGAACTTTCTGAAGAACATCACCAATAAGGTCACTATATGTTCTCCTAGGGCGTCCCCTTCCAGTCAAATCTGCCTTGTAATGGATAATATATATAATCTTGTGTTTTCTTTTAACAGCTGATACGATACCAGAATGGCACGGCCCCACTCCAGACCTTAGCGAATGTCGCTCCGTGTGGCTGAACAGTTTGGAGGCGAGGGTCAGGGAAGGAGAGTCATTGCTTAGCATCAGCAATGACTTGGCACAGGTATGTTCTTCTTGATCAATGTAATTCTAACACATTCTTTCTTTAACATCCCATGAGATATTTTTGTAGATGTATTTTGTATTCGAGATTCATTTACTGATCAATTAAAAAAAAAATTGCTAAAGTGAAAGCGCCAGAATAGCTCGCGAAGTTCTAATATTCGGACGTTTATAATATACGACGGCATATTATAAACGTCCGAATGCGAATTTTAATCATACTAAATTAAAATTTTGCTCGGTACCTGAGCGCGTTCACTTAAAACTTGATTCTTGAAGTAAAAACAGATATTTGACGTCATCGATATAATCTTACATTTCATGCATTTCTTCTGCATCCCGTGGGTGCCATAAAAGGCGACTAAGGGACGTACTAGATAACGCGCAGCAGCGTTCTCTATGAATTTTACCACCATACTGCGATTGCCATATTACCTGCCAAGCGTGGCTAGGGGTCCATGGGCTATGTCCCAGGCATTTCTTCTCGACTTGCTGGTAACAAAATCCCAAAATCCACTTGTGATTTAACTAATTAATTTCGCTCTCTCTTAAAAACCAACTAACCCAACCTCTCTCTCCCCACAGGTTACATCCTCAAAGACCTTGTATGGTGGCGATATGATGACCACGACCAGCATCATGAAGAAGTTGGCGCAGCGCATGTCACAGAACGTGCAGACCTTCCCAGACCCCAGGCAAAGAGAAGCTATTGTCACTGATATGCTGCTTGGAGTTATTAAGACTGGTGAGTTTTGGTTTTTGTGTAGGTATTTAGTGTTCCTATTGATATTCCAATAACTCTATGATATTAATGAGACCATGTCAAAGAATCAACTGGCATATGATTTACATTTACAACCTGTAAAATTTCTTTAATAGATTTTCAACTTTATCGCTAAAGCATTAAGTTCAAGGTTGATTGGGAGAATTTGACAGTTTCGGGTACCTTGATGTGCTGGCGTCTGTACAAAATAATTCGACGTTACGATTATTTATGTCAACTACCAGTTTCCGTGAAATATCATAACGTTGCATTTTTTTGCTTTAAATTATTTGTTTGAATGAAAATGATTTGCGCGTACATATAATTTACTCAAACAAATGAACCCATATTCGAGAAAAAAAAAAAAACTATTACTATAAAATAGTTATTTGTTATACAAGAGTGCAAAGTTGCTTTTTAACCGCGTGCTCAATTTTGATGACCGAGCAAGCGAAGGATTCTAAAATTGAATCACGAGCGCAGCGAGTGATTCAAAATTAGAATCCTGAGCGTTAGCGAGGGAATCAAAAGAGCACGAGGTGAAAAATCTTTGCACTCGAGTGCAACACGTAACTTTTCATTCCACCTCAGCGAGGAAAGAGTATTTTTAATCTTCAATATCTGAGTGGAAAAGCCGTTTTTATTCTCTAGAGGATAAAGTAAATTGAATTTAGAACATCGTGTGCACTATCACAAACTTAGTGCACACGATGTTCTAAATTCAATTTACTTTATCCTCTAGAGAATAAAAACGGCTTTTCCACTCAGATATTGAAGATTAAAAATACTCTTTCCGAGATGGTGAAGATGAAAAATGTTTTTTGACATGGTTTCATAAATACCCTGTAATGGGATAATGTAAAATACTGGTATTTAGCTGCACCAGGTTAGACCAGTCATGATATATTTTTGCATGATTGAACTGATGCAAAAATATATCAATAGCCTAATGCTGCCAAAACCAGTATCAGTATTTAGATGTAGAAGACCAATATCTATATTTAGATTTAGATATTTACATGTATGTATGAAAAAGATTTCTGCTAAACCTAAAACGCTGCATTTGATGTTGATATGCTTTTGAGCTTTTTATATATATTTTTTTAAACGCTTTCTGCTAAAATTGGAGCTCGATTTTTTAATGTTTTGAAGTAACTCACCAGTAACTTCACAAAAAACTCATTCACTCACTCAAATCTGTGAAAGAATCAAAAAACCGGCCAAGTGCGAGTCGGACTCGCGCACCGAGGGTTCCGTACAAACCTGTAGTTATCCTCGGTTTATGTATAAGGTTTATGCTTATGAAATTAAATGTTTTTTTTTTTATATTTGAGTTGATTGAATGAAAGGTAAATTGCGGTTTACGATTTATGACGTATTAAAAAAAAAACTACTTACTGGATCTCGTTCAAACCAATTTTCGGTGGAAGTTTACATAATTATGTATATCATATATTTTTTTGAGTTTTATCATTCTCTTATTTTAGAAGTTACGGGGGGGGGGGACTATCAGTTTAGAAAAAAATGATATTAGAAACCTCAATACCATTTTTGAAGACCTATTCATAGATACCACACACGTATGGGTTTGATGAAAAAAAAAAATTGAGTTTCAGTTCTATGTATGGGGGAACCCCAAAATGTATTTTTTTTTTCTATTTTAGTGTAATAATCTTGATGCGGTTCACAGAATACATCTACTTACCAAGTTTCAACAGCGTAGCTCTTATAGTTTCGGAGAAAAGTGGCTGTGACATACGGACAGACAGACAGACAGACAGATAGACAGACAGACAGACAGACAGACATGACGAATCTATAAGGGTTCCGTTTTTTGCCATTTGGCAACGGAACCCTAAAAATGGTTTCCAAAAAAACAAAAAACGAGTTCCAGCTTCAAACTATAACCGCTTTTCTGCTTACCCTTATCAGGATCGACCCTGCTTAATTTGCCCCACTCTTCTCCAGGATCCAACCTGCTGGAAGAAAGTCAAAGGTCTTCGTGGGCTGACCTTAGTTCTGAGGCCCAGAGCAGGGCGGCCAGTGCTCTGCTTACCCAACTTGAGGAGAACGCCTTTCTGTTAGCTGATGCTGTTACTAAGGAGAAGACTATTCTGCAAATTGTTAAAAATATTTGTAAGTACTTGTTTTTTTGTTATTATTCATCTTTAATTATATGGTCGGTAAAGGGTTGACTAGTGCTGCTGGAGAGTTTGTTGCGCCACTTCTTCTTGCCAGCTAAAGCACCAGGAAGCGGTTAAAGGCGGGCGTTTTGGGGGTCTGTCTTATGTAACTTTGATGTTCAGAAAGTGCTGACTCTCAGCCTAGTTTGAATAAATGACTTTTGATTTAGATTTTGAGTGAAATTACGACTTAAAGAGGATAGAGAAATATGGTAGAAGAAGAATCAGCCGACTCCAAAGGAGATCAGCTCGATTGGGCCCAAGATAAAAAGGCAGCGAAAAATAATGTCGAAGACCATGCCGGAGAAGTCCTTCTTATATTTTTTTTACCATCACGCCGAATGTCTACGACCATACCTTAATGTTTTTTTCATTTCGTTTCGCTTATCTGTAGTTATATATTTTATTAAAGCTCCTTTTTTCTCGCTTTTGGTTTTGGGCCCAACTTTGTATGAAACGTATCTCGTGTCCTTTATTGGGATAAGGGGAAGTTAATGAAGATTCAGTCTTAATTTTTAGCCTGAGGGTTCACTATTAATCATTAGTCTTCTTAAGCAATAACGCACGTAGAAACCATATTGATCCATGAGGTCTGATGTTGGCATACTGGTTATTAAAATAAGATATAGTCAAAAGACTCTTAGATCTAAGAATAAATCGAGCTTTGTCTCTGAGCATCATTGTAGAACTCAGTCTTATTTGAGCAAAACTAAATACAATTAACGAAAGAAATGCACAGTTGTATCAATATTATTGTGAAAGTGTATGCGTAGCACCTTTTATATGTACCGTCACCAAGAGTGATAAGTAACCATAGTCTTCGGATATAGTTGAAGTTTAGCAAGAAACTGATGGATGTTTTCGAATGAAATTTAATTTGAGAAATGAAGTATTTATTTCTAATAATATCTTAGGACAACCAACACACCGTTATCTGATCCCAAACTAGGCAGACCCTGTACTATGGCAACCAGACAAATGATAAATATATTTGTATATTTCTAAATACAACCCAGACACAAAACAAATAATTGTGCTCATCACACAAAGATTTGTCCTGGGAGGGAATCGAACCCACGACCTCCGTCTTAGCAGTCACTAACCACTAGACTAACAGGCCAGTGTTTCAGTCAGTTTCTATAAATAAAATTATATTTTATCGGAAAACAACCATCGGTTTCTGACTAAACTTCAACTATTTTTTACGATACAGGTTAATTTTCTCTTTTGGTGACCGTACATACATAACTGACATGATGATTCGTATATGTGTGAATGCGCTGTTATGGACTATATTATAACATACAAATTTCAACACCTGAAGAGAAAGGACGTGAATTATCTTCACGAAGTGTATATAGAAATGACACCGCGTTGCATGAGCTAGAAGCACTTTTAAGTCTATTACCCGACTGAAGCGGAGCCCAAACCTAAACGGAGGGTATGTTTTTTTGTTCATTTTCTTGTAAACGTGTCTAGGGCAAAAACAACACGAAAAAAAAAATCTTATAGTTTGTCAAATTGGTTTGGGCCAAAACTTAGCAACGTGAATACCATTCGCTGGCGCAGCCAGGCCCTCACATTTTGTTTATAAAGAATTATGTAAAACTAAGTTCTTCATTACTCAACAGGTTTATCAGTGAGGGTTTTGGAGGTAAAGAACGTAGAAGACGAGACGTTCCCGTCGGCCATCGCACAGGAACAGTGGAAGGGATCTGAGGATACTATCACCATCCCGAAAGCTGCTTTACTTGGTGAGTACAAGTTTCATAAAATTTGTTTATCAAGCAGGCTAGAATGACTCATAGACATATACCTTACAAATCAACATACATAATTATGAAACAAATCTTTTTTTACTAAAAGTAGCTTAAAGTATGTTAGTAGCCATTCACTTCACTTCACTAGCTTGTCCGTGAGCTGTCCTGTGGCACTTGTCCGCGGAAGCGACGGAACACCACGTCCTGTGGCCAAAAGTCTTCATCCATGACAACGCATTACTTCATTCTCCATGTTTTTCCAGACAACCGCCAAAACGACCTAGTCCGGATCGTATTCTTCGCCTTCGACCGTCTCGAGGAGATCCTGCCGCCGACCTTCGGCAAGACTCCTCGATTCCTCTCCACCTTCCAAGCTGACAGCGGGACTTCTTCATCCACCAGCATCAACTCGGAGAGGGAGAAGAGAAATGTTACTAGAGTGCTGAATTCTAAGGTCAGTTTATGTTTTCTGGTTGCGCCCTTTCGTAAGAATAATATATTTGCTAAATATGCAAGTTACATCCTCAATCGGATAGAACCATTAATGAAGAGACGTTCAAAAAAATAAGAATTTGTTCAAAAAGGTCCAATGCTGAACAAGGTCCTCCATTGTCAACCTCGCAATTTACACAGCATAATCAGTAAATCTGCTGCTAAATCATATACCTACATACATACCTATTAGTTATCATCATCAGAAACTGAGGGAGAATCACCCTTATTTACACACTCCATTGACGATACATTGTCTAACCAGTTGCTCACTTCAACGGCAGTTTTCTAAACTTAACTTTTTACAGGTGATATCAGCCAGCTTAGGCAATGGTCGTCACATCCAGCTGTCCCAGATGGTACAGATCACGATGAAGCATATCAAGACTGAGAACGTCACTAATCCAGCTTGTGTTTTCTGGGATTATACATTGCAGTAAGTTTTATTATTTACGTTGAATATTTTACTTATAACCACGACCGCGACTTCGTCCGCGTGAAAATTTGGCTGCCATGCATCGCCCGTCCGCGCTGTTACTTTGATTTTACGTAGCGTTCTTTCCGAGTTTGTTTCGGGTCCTAAGGGTTATAGCGTGATTATAAATGGGCATGGGCATTTTAAACCTCCTCCATTTTGAAGCGCTTGGTGTGACATCATGACGTCATAGTCTATGATTACATAGATGAAATAGACTGAATCGCAACCACCTCTATAAAATACATTGACAATTATTACATCATAGAGTGTTAGGCCACAGACGCTGACCCCAATGGCGTCGCTTTTCAAATATTTGAATTTCCCACAATTTTATTACCTACACTTTTAAACATTAATTTCTTGTTCGAAAATAAATTATTATCTAATAATACATTGATGGAAGCGTCATTTTGCAGAAATATCTATACTAATATTATAAAGCTGAAGAGTTTGTTCGTTTGTTTGATTGAACGCGCTAATCTCAGGAACTACTGGTCTGAATTGAAAAATTCTTTTTATGTTGGATAGCCTATTTATCGAGGAAAGCTATAGGCTATATAACATCACGGTACAACTAAGAGGAGCGGAGCAGTAATGAAAAATGTTGCAAAAACGGGGAAAATTTATTCCTTTTGAGAGTTTCCGTTGCGTGCGCTGCGTAAACGGTTAAAGTAACGCAAAAATTATGTATGACGGAATTGTTCCTTTTAAAAAGTTCAAAAAAAAAAGTCCGCCAGAGCATATGTCTATCTTTTAAGGTTGACTCACTATAACTTAAAAGGAGCGAGCAGCAACTAAAAATGGACGAAAACTAGCAGGCAAATCGATGTGACGGGAAGGGTCAGGGGAGCAAAAATTTGACGCGGACGAAGTCGCGGGCAGAAGCTAGTAGTAAATAAAAGTTGCTCCTTATTTGAATCACACATGCATACTTCCAAATGGAAGAGGCACCAAAAGAAAAAAAAAAAGAACTTTTTTCCAATACCTAACCGCCCTCTTTTCCCGCAGTGGCTGGTCGCCCGAGGGCTGCCAGGTGGAGTGGTCGAACAGCTCGCACACGGGCTGCGCGTGCTCGCACCTCACGAACTTCGCCGTGCTCATGGACGTGCGCGGCGTGGCGCTGGGCGCCGCCCATGCGCTGGCGCTGCAGACACTCACCTACGTCGGCTGCGGGGTCTCCGTCGTGGCCTTAGCCGCTGCCATCATAGTTTTTACTTGCTTCAGGAACGGAAAGGTATGTGAAATTTTAATTTACAATAGGTACTCAAAAAATTTATTTATTTATTTTATTTATATCAGACATCATTTGTAGTCCATAGTTTTACATAAATCCACACTAATATTATAAATGCAAAAGTGTGTGCAAATGCAAACTGTCTGTCTGTCTTGCTTTCCTGCTAAAACTACTGAACCGATTTAAATGAAATTTGGTACACAGATAGTTTAGAGCCTGAGATATGACATAGGCTACTTTTTATCCCGGTAGTATGTTCTCGCGGGATAGGTTCCGACCTCCACGCGGGCGAAGCCGCTGGCAAAAGCTAGTACTTTATAAAATACAATTTTTACCTGCCCCAAGCCCGATAGACAGGTGCATGTAATGCCTGCCAGTGCTGCAAGAAAGGCCCGTCCAACCCGTTGTCAACAACGATAAGAAGACTGTTGGCACTGCCCCGCGCTCGAGGTCGCCCTCTTGCGCATGTTGGCATAAAAACAGTCAATGCGGACTTTTGCGAACATTCCCGATGCGCTGCAGAAGCGAGGCAACCGCAGCAGCGCCCTCAGTGCATTGTTATATTGAACGCGCAAATGTTGCTGCCTACTATTTTTTCAGTCTGACATTACACTGTTGTTGTTATTTGTTTTCCGTTTGTTTACTTTGTTATTGTGTATTGTGTCACGAAGTGTGTTCGGTAAATATTCGGTATTCTTTTTATAATATAATATTCAATTAAAAAATTACCGAACCGAACATTCGGTAGGATTCGGCGCGCCTTATCAGTGCATCTCAAAAAATACGTCTATGCTTGTCGAGTGCGTTGAAGTGTCCCGTGCGTCCGCTAACGCCGTCACTTTGGGTCCAGATTATTAGATTTTTTTTTTGCATGTTAAAAAAATACCTTGTACTTATAATTGTACCACTTCACATAATATGCTTATAGTCGTTTTTAATACATTATGATTCGGTAAAAATTTTAGCACTTTATCCGAATGATCGCACGAGTACGAATGTGCGATAAACCCACCGAATATGCTGAATACCGAACGAATATTGGCCCATCCCTACTTATAATGTCGCCTTAGATGAATCTGTGAAGGTATTATAATTGTAATACAAAGAAATAATGATAATTTTTGTGGGAAATCATCACAGAACTAGTCGCAGTGGTGCTAATTACTCATGTCCTGCAGTGGACGTTTTTTGTTCTATTATTCTTATAAATTAATATCTACCACAACATTATTTCCTCCATCTTTAAAATTTAACCCTTCATTCTATTCAGCAGTCCGACCGCGCGCTGATCCACAAGAACCTGTGCGCCTGTCTGCTAGTCGCGGAGATAGTGTTCCTCGCCGGCATAGACAAGACACAGAACCGGATCTTCTGTGGAGTTGTGGCTGGACTCCTGCACTACTTCTTCTTGGCGGCTTTCGCTTGGATGTTCCTTGAAGGTATGTATGCTGAGATATTTGAAGATAGGTGTTGCTAAGACGCTTAGTTTTTATTTCGATTTCATAAAAATTGAGTATGTTTCTGAAGTGAAAACTCTACAAGAGATATGCTTTTAAAAGTACCTCACATTGCCACAATCATTCGACAGGTTGTCTAATATGGCATTATTTTAATCACTTATTTACCTCGCCCCCGACAGCAAAGCTACCAAATAAACAGTTTTGGATTTGTGAACAGCCTACAAAGGACTCTTTACGGTACTCATATCGAATCGTTCGCAACAATTCCATTTCATAAATTATTCCAGTTGATAAGACAACACACAAGTTTAAGATCAAAAAATCTGCCGTAAAGTCTTATAAAATGCCTTCTCAATTCAAATCTTTAGTTAGTCATTGTAATATCTTCTGAGAGTCGGAGTAAAGCTTTGAGAAAACATATTAAAGTCCAAAAAAAAAAAAAAAAAAATGAAAAATACTCTTGTCTGTATGTTTTGAAGATTCTTTGCCCAAACACTGTTTCAGCAGGTGCAGTTATAATTTTGTCCATTTTGACTTCCTGATCTTTTCTTCTTTTTTACTTCTTAATTTATAACAATCTTTCTTTTTCCAAGACAAGGTTAGAATGGTCGACATTGACTTTCCTCGCCATAAGAAAATAGAATAGACTTTTTTTTTGAAGATTTTACATAAAGACAGCACTTCCCATTATCAACCTAAAACCCTCTCCCAGGTTTCCACCTATACGCGATGCTCGTGGAAGTGTTCGAGCCGGAGCACCCGCGGGGCCGCTGGTACTGTACATGCGCGTACCTGGTGCCGGGCCTCATAGTCCTGGTATCGGCTGCAGTGTACCCGGCCGGCTACGGCACGGACACGCACTGCTGGCTCACCACGGACCGGTGGTTCATGATGAGCTTCGTTGGACCTGTCATTTTGGTGTTGGTGGTAAGTTTATGGGTATTTTTCAGTTATATTTCGACTTAAGCAAGCAGTTGTAGAGCGATAACCTTGTGAACGGTCATGTAGAAAGCACAGATCCGTTTACAGCCAAATATACCCAAAAATTTACTTTGGGGCAGTTCAGAATGGAAAAATGACCGAGAAATTTACTGGCTTTGTTGAAAATAAGACTATATTACCATAGCCTAACGTAGAGAATTGTATGAATATCGAAGCAGTCGACTTGCACATGCTCGGGACTGGGATGCTAAATGCAGCCAGAGTTAACTCAAACCTGCGCGAGGATTTTTCGAGTCAGTCTAAATTGACCCTTCTGCGCATTCAAGGTTAGTGCTCTAAAAACTGCGCCCGTACTCGTGCCATTTTATTTCTATATTATTCCAGTGTTATTCTTCCCAAAGCATACATATGACGTTAAACCTAAGTATTAAGGAAGTTACCAAAACATTGTCTATTTCCAGGCAAACTGGATCTGTCTGATCATGGTGATCTACATGATGTGCACACACTCTACCGTCTCACTGAAAGCTAAGGATGACGCCAAGCTGTATAAGATGAAGTAAGTTAATACTTTTAAATATAGTACTTACTCTATGCGCCAGCGCATAATCTAAAAAAAATCTAGGTGTGAATTAAAAAAAAAGATGAGAAGCAGGCATCTTTATTAGCTATTTTGAAAGAAAGTCAAATTATGTCATCTGGTCAGTTCACGGTCAGATTTATCCATACAAAGCAGTTTAACCGTCTCTTTGGGCGAGTTTAAACTAAGCGATGTTTTAAACTGTCAATAATCCATATACTACCATTAGTCTTTTGACATAATCGATGCCCAGAGATTAAACTCTCTCCCGTGGTTTAGAAAGAAGAAAAATAAATAAAACAAATTTATTCTGCACAAACAAAACGCACATTGCCAAAAAAAAGAAACAAAATAGCCAAAAGCCCTGTATTCAAGTCTATAAAAAAACAGTTTAATAATATTGTCCATTCAAAATCAAAATCAAAATCAAAAGTCATTTATTCAAACTAGGCTGAGAGTCAGCACTTTTTGAACGTCAAAGTTACAAAAGACAGTCCCCCCAAAACGCCCGCCCTTCGACACTTCCTAGTGCTTTAGCTGGGAAGAAGAAGTGGCGGAACAAATTGCTTGTTGATATCAGAGCTAAGGACCAATCAGGTCAGAATTAAAAAAAAAAAACAACCGACTTCCTTAAAAAAAAACTACAAAGTCAAAAATAACTTTAATTTCGAAAGTCGGTGTCTTAGGATCTGCATTTAAGGCTTTTTTGCCATCGACTTCCAAAATTAAAGTTATTTTTAACTTTGTAGTGTTTTTTTAAGGAAGTCGGTTGTTTTTTTTTTGTTGTAAAAAGTTTTTATTTTTAACTTTTTAGTTATGGTATATACTTCGCACTAATCTAATCGCATTATTCGTTCATTTGTCGCGCACTTAATGCAAATTAAAGAGTTATATGGTTTTCACATGGACCCCACTGTCCGAATGGAACCAAATTAAAATGGGACCATTCGGGAAGCACCAGCTTTCAAATAAAAAAAGAATTATTAAAATCGGTTCACCCAGTCAAAAGTCATGAGGTAACAAACATAAAAAAAAAGAAACACAGTCGAATTGATAACCTCCTCTTTTTTTTGAAGTCTGTTAAAAATACGATTGCCTTGGTTTCAATTATTACTAAGTACAATTTTCCAAACCCAAAAGATCATTATGACTTTCTCTGTAATATTATTCTTCTTCTTCCTTCCAGGGTCTGGCTAAAAAGCTCGCTAGTGCTAGCCTTCCTCCTAGGTCTTACGTGGACCTTCGGCCTGCTGTACCTGAGCGAGCAAACCGTCGTCATGGCGTACGCGTTCACCATACTCAACTCTCTGCAAGGACTTGTGATCTTCATCTTCCATTGTTTGCAGAATGATAAGGTGAGAATTATCTTTATTACTGCCCAAAATTGTTTTGCTCTTAAAGGGGAAACGCCCACCACGAAATTCATATTTTATTACGTGTTTATGCATGTCGCTGGCTACCTTAGCGCTCCAACTTAATATTATAGATCTACTAGCTTTTTTTGTGGGTGGAAAATCGTCAACGCCTCCCGCTCTGTGAGGAGCGAAAGGGCGTTTCAGACTTTTACTAAATTAACCCACCCGTGTTCCTTCAGTTGCCCATATGCCAGGGCCACGGTAACTTTTTCGAACAGATCTCGCGTCCCTGGCAGGGTATCTACTAGATTCTGCCCGGAATTTCGTCCGTGTGAAATTTTTAGTACCCCCGAACGACCCCGTTCATGGATCGCATTGCCTGAATTAATTATTTGGCTTTCACTTATCGCTCTTTCTGACTTTATTTCTATTTCTTCGGCTTTTAAAGGTCCTAGCATGACGTTAAATAGCCTATAATCTTACTGAAGAATTTGGCTATCAAATGCAAAAATATTTTTTTTTCTAATACAACTGGTAGATCAAGATATTAGATCATTCAAACATACATACAAACTCTTCAGCTTTATTTTTAGTTTAGATGTCTAATTATTCACCCCAAAATTCTCAGTTTCGCAACGAATGTGCCCGCATCGGTCGCCGACACCCCTGGCTCTCCTGCTGCCTTCACTTCACAGGCCAACCCTCAGAAACTCTTCAGCATAACAACGGACCCACAGCCTCTTCCTCCAATCACATGGACACCAGGCAAGGGTCTGTGAAGAGTCGGAGATACCACCAGAGTAATGCTGATGTTGATGATGTTGTGGATCCCAGGGATGTAACGGTATGTTGAAAAATTACAATTATTGGGGAATAATATGGGTGTGTCAAACTTGCATAAACGCTGAATGGACTGTATTAAAATATTTAAAAAGTATGATTATAAGTACCTCTCACAGACGTAATCAGCAGTGAGAGCTGTGTCTCAGCAATGGGAATATTATAAACTGATTATACGCTAATTATAATTATACTTTTCTTAACTTGAGAACTGAAACTTAGCCACTGACATTATTTGCGGCCTTTTCTTTCTGATATTTTTTTTTTAATCAAACCGATTTCTATGCAAGTTTGACAGGTATAAGCTGCTAACAAATTGGAGGAAACATGTGAGGGTACTAAAATACTGCGAATGGGCATAAAATGGAATTTATTATTTAGAATATAAATCTGTTTACAATTTTATGTTCCTCAAATCTTTACAATAATTAACGTCGATAGATGTTACTTTCGATATTCGGCGCAAAAATTTAGCACGATAATGGTGGTGGTATACAAAACTAAATTATAATAACAAATAAATTGTCCAATACATTCTTTTTGATGTAATCTTAAGACTAAATAGCTACACTATTAAAAAAAAACACTTAAGTAGGTTCCTATATAAGACCCTGAATAACATATATTTATAGTATCTAAGATATATCACAAGTATACCCCAAATAAATCTAAATTCCACCTTATAGCAGAGCACGGCAAGCACATCTGGGCTCCCGGCAGCGTCAGCCTCAACAACAAACAACCTAATCATCAAAACATTGAACGTTGTTGTCAACAACAACAACCATAACAATAACAATGTTGTCAACAACGCCGCTGTCGCATCCCTAGCCGCTGCCGCGGCAGCACACAGCTATCACTCAAATAGAAATAGACGAACCTCCCAAGAAAATCAAAATTTTGGCCCTTCATCCAATTTTGGACCTAGTCTCAATGCGACAGCGTCGAATTTTGGTCATAATATCCCTGAGAGAGAACCCCCCGCACCCATGACGCAACTGAGGAGCCCTGTGAACCCTGGTAGCGGGAGATACCCTCACGGATACCGGCAGAATGGCCAACAAGGTGCGTACGCTAATAGAGATAGGGTATTTCCAAATTTTATGATCGAAAATTTCGATTCCATACCACCAGACACCACGGCTTTTGTCACTAATTGGTTAAAGACAGCTCAATTTTTTATGTTTGTTTTAACATTTTTTTTTGTGTGTAAAAATGTCACTAACATTTTTCATGTTTGTATGTTTTTTTTTTTGTTACGGTAAGTCCAGTTTTTTTGTTTTTTTTTTTCTACTGTCTATCAAAGCCTTCTATCACTAATGCTTCACTAATAAATAATTTCAAATTGTCTATTAACACTCTTTCTTTAGTGGTGTGGTGGTTATAGTTAATACTGACAGCATATCAGAATGGGATCAAAATATTTCTAACTAACTAGTTGAAAATATTTAAACATTCAGTTTGGAAATACGAAGAATCCTATCTCTAAATGCGTAACGCATACATTAGTCATTCTGTCGTCTATCCTGCATAGTATATGTATTTAGAATATAATTATATGTGTAATATATGAACAATTCTTTATATATAGAGCTACAACTTGCAACCAGAGCCGGCGCGATGGAATATTCGTCCTACAGCACCAATTTACGTACCAAGCGATGACGCAAGATCGATGCGTGTGCCTACACCACAGAATATACCTCATTCTACATCCCACACTCAAAGTATTGCGTCGATGCATAGCTACAGAAACAATATAGAGGTTCCTAATGAATACCAGAACTTGCGGTCTCGTTCGCCATCTTGTTTTTCCAACAAAATGGCGGCGTCGATTGGCGCGAACGAGTGGGCTGTAATGGCGAACGCTAACGTCTGGAAGGTGAGGGGAGGGCTGTAAAAACGCTTGTCGCTCGTAGTTTTCCTATTTTGATGTTTTGTTTTCTAGTTGTTTTTGCGTTTTGGTAAGATCTACGTGTTTAATGTTTTACATGTTGGTATATTCGAACGATAAACTATTGGGCGTTTGAAGATTTATTTGGTTACAAAAAAAGTTAAATTAATCATCTTTTTTAGGTGAATCAAAAAATTAGGCTTAGTATAGTAGTATACACGGTGCCAGGGACATACGGGCACGGAAAATGTAACCATAAATTCAACGCATGTTTCTAGACTCCTAGTGTAGTTGGTGATTTGCAATTTTTGAACACGTATTGCACTTTTGTACCTTCAAAAGTGCAATACGTGTTCAAAAATTGCAAATTGCTGGTCCATACAATCAGTCATTTTTATTTATAACCGACGAATAAAATTTTCTACTCCTGAGGCTCAGAATCATGTTCTGAATTCATGGTTACAGGTTTCCCGTCGGTGTTCCTGCGCTTTGTATAGTACCTAAGTACTTATGTATTTAAAAAATATTAGATGAAACTTAACTAATTTTACTTTTAAGTAGTAGTTAACCTAATAGGTAAAGAAACAGCAGGCAAATATGGACTTTATTATATTTCTCTAGGATACCAGATTGTACATAATATTTAGCATTATAATAGAGGGGCATCGTCCCGACGACTAATACATTCGATGTACCGATAAAATTTTAGAAACTTATTTTGTCTCATTTTAACAGGATTTTTATTTTCAGATATTATGTAAATAATAAAATATTTAAAAACTTTATCACCTATATTAAAAAACCACTTGGTGACGGTCCATACTGGGAACTCAAAGATCTTACTAAATCGTAAAGAATCACCCTAATCTAACTGCATGAGAATAACCGTAGCGGACATTGCATGACGTCACTTCACTGCATATAGCCCTACCCATCTCCTTCCGAATACTTCCTGTACACAGTCGCCCATTATGGCCATTAATCAACCATTGAATGTGCTGCAAAGTGTTTTTCGTTTGATGTCACAGAGTAATTAGCAAATGGAGTTCCAACTTGCACTTACCCCTCGAACTTGTATAAGATGTGTTGTGCAAAAAACATCTATGGATGGACACTATCAATGCCATCTTCACCCAAATGGCCTCTTTTATCAAGTCGTCATCGTAGTATTGACATAAACTATAAATGAAACGTCAACTTAATTGGATTATATCTCTAACTAAAACGATCGAATTTGACTGAGGCATTATAACAGTTTTCTCGACTGTCAGTCGCTCATATCCTGTACGTTTTTACTCCATTTGTTTTTGTCCTTCGTTCTGTTTTTCATCAGGGCTAAAAGTACTCCAACATCCGCCACTGTGTATAAGGATTTTAACACTTCATAGCACTTAGTCTAGCTAAGAGTAGCACTACCATACTGACTGTCTTGTACTAGTGAATATTAATAAACTAAAGAAAACCTTAACTGAATACTTTACACGCTTGTACATAATACAACTACAAATAAGAAAGTAAATGGCAATACTTCCGAACATACAACAGTCAAGAATTCATTTTAGTATTTATTGTAAAACTTGTCTCAAATGTTACTGTGTTCTCTTTAATATTTTCAGAATTATTCCAAACAAAATTGAGCTGTCTTACGCCACAGCATCTAAACCTCCATTCTAACACGACTCTTTGTTTTACAGAACACTTCTTCTAAGCACCATCCGGTGAGCTCTTCGACTCTTCCTCATCACGACACGTTGTCGAGGCAACTGGCTCAGCAGAACCACATCCACAGCCCATACGAGTGTGATGCCCCTCTCGCGCCCCCTTCACCTCGACATGCCATAAAAGACGAAGAAAGTCCACTGCATCATCCCCAGGGGTACCAAACCACTCGAAGCTACAACCATGACTTCAGAAACCCACACGTATACATGTCCCAACATTCTCCAGGCAGCCAAGAAATGATCTTCAGGAAACATTACAAAGACGACCGCAGGAAACATCATCATCACCACGGAAGCCAGAATGTTAACCACACGTATTCAGAAATTGCGAATCAACAGGCAGGCAGGATGTACAGGCGAGGGTCTGAACAAGAATTCCGCGTCATACAAGACGATCCCGTCTACGAGGAAATCGAGAGGAACGAGACTCTAATGTCTGACATGTCAGATGACAACTCTGGTCCAGATAACTGCCGACAGAACCCTGGACACCACGGGTCGTCCAGCTCGAAGTTTTTTGGCGATCACCGCCCTTTAATCTCCTACAGCCCTGGAGAGAGGCATCACCATGAACAGGAGCATTATGGGAAGTATGGAAAGTGGGATACTTTGGAACGTTACGACCAGAGGCATTATGAGAGTGGGAGGCTGATGCACCCATACCATCAGCCTCAGGAAAGCAACATGAGGGCTTTAGCAGCTGTTCTTAACGGAGAAAACAATGTGGTCTGCCATCTGGAGCCACACAACTCCTACGACGTGTACCAGCCGCAAAGTGGAAACCCAAGGACTGTGTCGCAACCCAGTTTTTAAAGAGTGCAATTGACCTTGTGATTAGACTGTGAAAGTATGTGTTAGCGACTTCGCGTGTTGTACAGAAAAAAAAAACTAGTAAAAAAAAACGGAAATTTTTCTATGGGCGTAGACAGTTAGAAGTCTTAGAAAACACTTAAGATTTAATTAGAGAAACTTGCCATAACATGGACATTAATATTTATAGTATAGTGACTTAAATTTAAATCACTTTTTTCACTGTGATCCTATTTAAATATAATGGCTCAAGATTCTATGTCGCGACCATGTACTCATTGCGAGTTGATAGTAATTTTGTATATATGGTTAGCGTTTAGTACTAGATATTAGTACTTACTTCCAGTGTGACCTTACTATCGTTACTACATGGGTTACAATCATGGCATTCTGTCGCATTACATGTTTTTCTTACTGTAGGAATGATATCTGTGATGTCTCAGTTCGTTGTTGTGTTTAGCGGATGTTTCTGACTTTAGGCAGTGTGTTTGCTTAGGTTGGCGTGTTTCTGACCTAAGGCGCTGTGTTTCTGTCTTAAGTCGGCGTGTTTTTTTACTTTAGGCACTGTGTTTTTGACTTTAGCAATGCAAATAAGCGTTGACTCTTATGACATAAAATACGCTTATTATAAAATAAATTAAAGTTTACAGTAACTTTTTTGTTAAATGCAAGATTTTAACTATCAATGCAAGATTGAATGCAATAAATAATTTTAATAATCTTTCGGTGGGAATACTTTCCCCGTTTTGAGCTCAAGATATTTTTAAAACATTGCACACATTAGTTGATGTAGTAAAAATATGTTTTTTTTTAATCTTAGTTTCGGTAAACACAACGACGAATTGTTCTGTTTAGTTTAAGTGCGCTTTTAGCCATTATTGTATCACTGCCATATTATAGTACCGTTTCTTATGCTTTTATACAATTTTAAAGCTTAACTGTTACATTGTACGGTCGATTTTAGTTTGAAATATCCGTAAGAGGTGGTATTTTTAAAAACTCCTAGATAAACTACAATAGGTACTTTTTTAAGACTGCAATAAACTGGAATGTGTAAAGCCAGCTTGCGAAATAGAAAATATTAAGATTTTCACAATTTGCAGGTCGGTGTCTGTATGTTGATTAAAATATTATTCTCGACCGTAACACATATGGCTTTACATAATTAATATCTGGTTGACCGAGCTTTGCTCGGTATTTTTTGGTAAATTGTGTTTAAAATAATAAGTTTATGTCCAAGTTGCTTATCGATAAACTTGGTCATTGAAAACATGAATAAAACGACATTTTATAAAAATGAATCCTAGCTAGATCGATTTGTCGCCCCCGAAACCCCTTGTATACTAAATTTCATGAAAATCGTTGGAGCCGTTTCCGAGATTCAGATTATATAAATGTATATATAAAAGAATTGCTCGTTTAAAGGTATAAGATAAACATTAGAAACAGCAAAACATCATCTTAACTTTTTATTGGCCTCAAATGTCATAATTTCTTGAAATAGTCATTCAATATCCTATGAAATTTGAGAGATATATTGATTATTTTTATGATTATAATTCTACATATAAGTAGTTTTCGGCCGCGAATCATATTTAATCGACAGATATTTACCTGCAAATTGCCAAAAATGTACTAATTTGAATTTCGCGTACCGCCTTAACGCATTAAAACTATGAAAAGAATTAATACAAACTAATGTAGTGATTTTGATAATTTAAATCACAACTTTTATAGACCTGAATATTAAGGGATGTTTATCTTTTTAAATGTAAATAAAATATCCTACTAGCACAAATATTTTAACATTCCTACTAGATTTTTTTAACTACCTTTATACTCAAACACCAAAATACAGCTACAAAATACATGCATTTAACACTGCCAACATTAGGAGTTTTTAAGAAACCCCACTTAAAACTTAGCGCACATTATAACGGGCCGCAGTAACATATTCTGTTACAAATTATTTTGCTAGTTCAGTTGACGCGCGGCCCGAGGTGGCCGGCCACGTCCCAGTGAGGCCTATGACGGACCAGCGAGGCCTACGACGGACCAGTGAAGCCTACGACGGCCCAATGAGGTCTGCAACGGCCCAATGACCTGATACAGCAAAATGCGGCCCATCATAGTGGGCGCGCTTTACCACAGCTTTGTAATACTATCATTACTATAATTTGTCAATATTTCAAAAAATCCATCCATCCAAAACCTATTATAGACTGACACCACTTGATGTTGTGCACTTTCTGTACATTAGAACTTAGAATAAATATCTCGTTTAATTAAATAAATGAAAAAAAAAATGACAAAAAATATTATTTCTACGTAATGTAGATTTTTAATGCCATGGATATACCTGTTACTTTAATAGAATGGCGCTGGTGGTTCTATTAGGCTTTCAAATGGTGATAGAAACTGAAATAATATGTAATTTTTATTATACCACAGTTTTAATAGTTTGCGCTGAAGATCAACAAAACGTGTCTAGGCAAAGATTTTGTCGGTCGTTTTCGCAACCGAATTTTAAACCTCCTTTTTAAGTATAGACTTAACTGTTGTACGTAATTTTAATTAAGATAAGTCAAATAGAACCATCAACCCCCTTATGATAAGGAATTGTTTGATTAGAATTGATAAAAGTACAATAATAACAACATTGATTTCCGTGTATATTTTAAATGTAAAGCAATATATATTAGACTGAAGTATTTGATAAATTTTCCGCCATTTTTTACTATAATACAATTAATTTATAAACATTTATACATGTAGGCGAAAATTTATAAAATACTTTTTTAATGGGAAAATAAATGATAAAAATTTTCTTGGGAATGATTATTTTTTCTAATTGGGTATACTAGTCCATCTATTTTTCCCATTCGTCTGAATTAACGTAAGTGTACATTTCTCATGTATTTCTGTTACATATTATTATTATTTTTTTTGTTTTTGTAATGTATTTTAAAAACGTTAACGTCATAAATGTAAAGTAGAAAAAAGGAAATGTGTAAATAAATTAAAATTTATAAAAATAAAGAGTGGCCGTTCTGTGAGGACGACGCATATGATTTTTGAGATTTTATTTTACCCTTCTTCTCTCAAAATACAAACAAATAAAACCTAATCAACACAAAAGGTTAACATTTTAGTTGTAATATAAAGTTAAGCACACATCACAACTTAGTTGTTAAATGGGTTTTTCACATTAACTAAATACCATATAGTCTTCTCTATTCTATAGTAATATTTAGAACATCCACACTAATATTATAAATGCAAAAGTAACTCTGTCTGTCTGTCTCGCTTTCCTGCTAAAACTAATGACTTTTTATCCCGGTAGTATGTTCCCGCGGGATAATTTCCGACCTCCACGTGGGCAAAGCCGCTGGCAAAAGCTAGTTAGATATACAGTGTACGTTACCCTAGCAAGAAAGTGTCTCCTAGAGTTATATGAGTAGAACGCATAATGTGTGCCTTATCTGCTGTAAATGTGCCCCCAAATAAAAAATGTGTGCCCCCTGTCGTTTTGGAAAAAAACGGAAAAAAACGATTCTTGCTGGGGTAACGTTTTTCTAGCAGGAAAATTCTAAACGAATGATCGGAGAGAGAAAAATTTTGCATGGCCAGAGAGCTTATATGTGTGCCAAAATGTGCCCCCAAAAATAAAATCTGTGCCCCTTCAGGTTTTCGAGATATTGCATTTCCTGCTGGAGTAATGTTTTGATGAATCGTATATCTCTAAAACCATTGCATGTGCCCCTGTAGAGTAAACATACATAAGGGGCACGCTCTTAATGTGTGCCCCTTAGTGCCCCAATTAGATTCAAGAAAATATTTATAGTTTTCAACTAATCGCGGTTTAATGAAAATCCGAAAAAACATCGCAGCGCCTAAATGAGACAAGGCACAAGTTTGCTGAAAACTGTATTCGGTCCTTCTTGACGCTAATAATAACCATACAAAGTTTAAAAACTGTTCATGCATGCGTTTTTGAATAATCTTGCTAAAAGTCAAAACGATGGTGTCATAACTTTGACGGCAAAATACAAGGAACCGGCTCAATCCCAGATGTGTACGTGTAAACCAAAATCTTGTGCCTTTAGTCAAAAATATATGGTGAAAATATTCAGCTTGGAATGTTTCGCATTAAGTAAATATAAACAAAAAACCAAAATATGTAAGCAACGGCTGGTTATCCGACCAAATTCCAATGACTACTAAAAAGCGACGGATTCATACATATCGATAACCTTCTTTACTTTACTCACCAACCGGTTCACACGTGTTGTGCCTGAGTACACTGAAGTAGAAAAGTAATAAGTAATAAAATAAAGTTGCAATGGGATCATATTCTACTAGCTGTTTCTATGACCATAAACATTATTAAGTACATTATAAATAGTAGCCTAAGTGCTATTCCAAGGTAAGCTATCTTCTCCATTCTAAATTTCATTAAAATACATCCAGTAATTTATGTGTGAATGAAAGATATGGCAAATATCCAGATATTTGCCATTTGCCAGGTCTTTGACTCAAAATTTGATTGTTCCCGATGTTTAAAAAAATATAGTTCATGAAATGTGTGATGAATACCTAGAGGTAGTAAGGTTGTACAACCTAGCACTGGCTTGCAAAAAACGTAATAAAATTTGAATTTCGCGGGTTAGTTGGAGCATTCACCTTAACCAAATAAATCTTGGTACCTACAGTTTTGAGAGTTGTATTTCACTAAATATTCCTATTGTCAACCGCACAATGATCTGTGTTTCAACAACGTGTTTCCATTTTTTATGTCGTATTACGTACCTATGAGGGATTTATAATTATATTTTAGACTTACAAGGAGACCGCCAAGATTGTGAAATCAGTGATTTTTATATATGTTTTTATGTTTGAGTAACTGAGTAATAACCCAAAAGGAATTCACGCAACGCTCAATAGTTTCAGAGTTGCTTCTACCGAGCAACTTAAATATAAGTTCAGTATAAAAACTCAAAAACAATTGCAACTCTATTTGTAGAGATATAAGGTTCAAACTTGCACTGTTTGATTTGATGATAATTTTATTAAAAAATCATTTAAATTGAAATTGCATAGCGGTGCGTAGCCTAGTAGGCAGGGTGACGTGGCTGGCATGCAGATGGTCAGGGTTCGATTCCTGCTAACGTTTTTTTTTTTTCATTTTTTTTTTCTTATAAAATTAGCATATTTATTCATCAAGAAATATACAAAATTGCAAGAAATTTGAACCTTATATCTCTGTGGATAGAGTTGCAAATGTCTTTAAGTTTGTATACTGAACTTATATTTAAGTTGCTCGGTAGAAGCAACTCTGAAACTATTGAGCGTTGCGTGAATTCCTTTTGGGTAATTACTCAGTTACTCAAACATAACAACATATATAAAAATCATTGAAATCGGAGGCGGACAATCTTGGCGGTCTTCTTGTTAGATGAAAAACTGATCTGTGATTTAAATAATAATGACTACACAACGTGCAAATAATTTCTAATACTTATAGGTAGGAAATGTAATCTGTGATTTGATGCAATAATTACTTTACGAATTAAAATTTAAGGGAATGAAAATAATAATTTCCACATCAACAAGCTGTTTCATTTAATATGGTCACAAGGTGCATTTAATATATTTTTTAATCAGCCCCCAAAACTTTTGAACGCGACTGTACGGACAACAGCTTAGGTATAATACGTCCAATAAAGGAAGGACAAGGAAGGAAGGAAGGTCATCGATATGTATGAATCAGTCGCTTTTTAGTAGTCATTGGAATTTGGTCGGATAACCAGCCGTTGTTTACATATTTTGGTTTTTTGTTTATATTTACTTAATGCGAAACATTCCAAGCTGAATATTTTCACCATATATTTTTGACTAAAGGCACATGATTTTGGTTTACACGTACACATCTGGGATTGAGCCGGTTCCTTGTATTTTGCCGTCAAAGTTATGACACCATCGTTTTGACTTTTAGCAAGATTATTCAAAAACGCGTGCATGAACAGTTTTGAAACTTTGTATGGTTATTATTAGCGTCAAGAAGGACCGAATACAGTTTTCAGCGAACTTGTGCCTTGTCTCATTTAGGCGCTGCGATGTTTTTTCGGATTTTCATTAAACCGCGATTAGTTGAAAACTATAAATATTTTCTTGAATCTAATTGGGGCACTAAGGGGCACACATAAAGAGCTACTCGTGTATGTTTACTCTACAGGGGCACATGCAATGGTTTTAGAGATATACGATTCATCAAAACATTACTCCAGCAGGAAATGCAATATCTCGAAAACCTGAAGGGGCACAGATTTTATTTTTGGGGGCACATTTTGGCACACATATAAGCTCTCTGGCCATGCACAATTTTTCTCTCTCCGATCATTCGTTTAGAATTTTCCTGCTAGAAAAACGTTACCCCAGCAACAATCGTTTTTTCCGTTTTTTTCCAAAACGACAGGGGGCTCACATTTTTTATTTGGGGGCACATTTACAGCAGATAAGGCACACATTATACGTTCTACTCATATAACTCTAGGAGACACTTTCTTGCTAGGGTAACGTACACAGATATACATATAACTACATCCATACAGATTGGGGAAGTAAATCATAATTTTATATCTGACGGATGAAATTCATCAGCGCCACAAGCAATTCAGGATAGGAATAGGGTAAAAGAGGAGGGGAGCTTATATCTTAAAAGCCTGTCTCTAGATTCTTTGAATCAAATTTAGATTAACAGCGTCAACTTTGGAGGAATTTTTCACATATAGAACAATGTCATCGACATATTGTAACATCTGGCAATTGTTATTTGAGTAGTTAAGATCCAATATAAACCGTAAACAAGAGATTGAAGAGTATGGGACAGAGGACATAGCCTTGACGGAGTCCCTTTCATGTCTGCCTTTAATCAAATTCCTCACCGAATCATCTTAGCCGGAAGACTCGGCTGTTGCAGTTTTTGTCTGTATCTCAGACGAAACTCTCAGCTTTTGCAGTTTTTGCTTAAGTACGGGATGAAGTACGTTGTCATACGCAGAAGAGATGTCAAGGAAAGTGGCAACAACGAATTAATTTACAGGAAAAAGGCTTAGCTGATTTCCGTGACTAATATGCCAATACTATCCATTGTACTAAACAAACATTTACCTATTTTCCCTATTTCCTGAAACCAAATTGACGATTGATGATTGATTGAAGTCTCTCTATTTGACTATCCACTTGAGGTGATTTTTGATAAGGTGCTAGCTAGTGTAGTTTAACTAGGACTGAAGACAAAACATTTGGCATAAGGTCATTTGGGTCACCTGCATGTTTGTCTAGTTTCCATAAAGGAATAATAATTAATAACTTCCACAGCTATAACAAACATTTTAAATATTTAAAAAGAAGATTTTAGTATTTTCACCAGAATGGGTTATAAATGAATATGGCACGCCATTATAACTAGTAGCCGAGTCCCAGACATGTTTGAGTACCACATTCAATTCCTCCAAAGTAAATGGCTCATGGAAAGGACTCTCTGGTAGATTATGTAAGGGTGCGGTTTGACTTTGACCCTGATTGCTGGAGTGCATTCTGGATCCAACCACGGGGTTGAAGATAAAAATAATACCTTCCGTTGAAATCATCCGTTTTAAAATGCAGAGATCCAGAACGTCCAAGATCTCAACCAAAGCTAAGCCAAAGACTTCCACGTCATCAGAGTGTTCAGACCCCCCATTTGTAATTTTGTTAATAAAAATCACCTAAACCTGTATGAACGCTAAAAAAATCTTTTTAAAATTATTAAAAAAACATGGTAAGTATATATGCAAAATAAATGGAAAACACTGTGATGCCCTGCGTCCTCCATGTGGCAATGTTTATATCATCTGTAAGTGAAGTCAAAGTGAAGGGCAACACTGGGTTCCGATTGTTGACTAAGAGAGCTGCCTCTCCGTAGCTATCTGTTATCTGAGAATGTTGAAATATGGCCTACGGATTCTAAGACTTGGAGTAAGCCAAATGCTCTCAGCTATGGGACAAGGCAATGGCTTTTATTTTTTTAAATGAATTTGAGCTCACGCTTTTTATGCCACACGGTCCTTACATTCCACTAAAGTAATACCAATTGGCAAAACCCCATTACTTATATCTAAGAGAAGAGTTATAAGTTGGCTTGCAACGTTGGATGGTGATTGGGTATTAGAAGTAGAAGAAGAAATGACGATACGTAAAAGTTTTATAAGTACATAGTTCAAAAATAGAAGAAGTAGGTACTATTACTGAAAGGTACATTATTATATTACTGACCACAGCCTTTAAGCTGTGAGAGTTGGAGGAACTAATCATCTGCTGATGAGCAGCTTTGTCATAAGACTGGGAAAGAAGGGCATAAGTCGTCGACTTTAAGATGATTAAGTCTTGCGATAAGACTAAGAAATCTGAGTTTTAGCAATGTTGGCATAGTTGCGAGAAGCTGTTGGAATTAATTTGTTAGCTTCAGCATAAGGCATGGATTTTTCAGCCATAATGGTCTAAAGGGCTTTCTGTTTACCATACTCGGGGCATGATTTGCTGTTAGCGGAGTGATTACCCGAACACAAAATACAGAAGGCGTCGCCCGTACAAATGTTGCAACCATCACCTGGATGATCGTCGCTACATTTACTGCAGCGTGGTTTAGACCTTCATACATTAACCACATGTCCAGATCTACACTTACAACATTGAATGGTTGAAGATATGTACAGTACCATCCCTTCTGCAGGGAGGGGTGTGTAACTGCAGAAGATTCTTTTGGGTAAGACGTTAAAGACGTAAGTTGGTTTCCTCTCATCATTCCCGTCTCTCTGAACTTTTCTACTAATGCGACGGACTTTAAGAGTTTTCCCACAACCTGAGGGCACAAATAAATAAGTGATAGCCTCTTCTTCTGAAATATCAAAGGGAACACCAGTTAATACTTCCATGGTGGTGTTAAATGTAGGGATAGAGACAGCATAACTGTACTTGTGTAACAGAGCGTGAACCAAGAAAAAATTTGGATCCTGAAGAGAATCAAACTCTACGGACACGCGGTTTATACCAACTTTATTAACACCCCCACGAAGTATGTTCGCAATGTTGTTGTTAATTAAGAACTTTCCAAAATTAACTGGATGTAAAGTGGTGCCTGAGTTAGTTCGGGTTTCTAAACGGGAGACGTGGCCGATGTAAGAATCCTTGTCCATTACCGAGTATTTGACACGACTGCTTTTTTGATGCGGTTGGTTTTAAGATATCCTCGTTACTGGAACGTTTAAGGGAAGATTGATTTAATTGGAGATGTATCTCCATTCCATCCGTCTCTGTGACACTACTGAGAACATCCGCAAATTGTGATAGTGGATTTGGGGGACGATGTAATGAAGGACCTGGAATGTCGGGATGACTAAGATCAGGTGATGTTTTTATATCCGTCTTGGATAAAATTAGTTCATAATCCGACACCGACCCGTCCGATCCGACCTGTCTACGAACACAGGGGCAACACACGTATATGAGAACAAGTCATAAAATCAAACAACTTCAAGACATTCGTCCTAACCAAGTTTCTCTGAAGTTCTTCAACCGCCAATTTCCTTAAGAGAATGGTCCTCATAATGATACATGCATACCGTCCGTTGGGACAGGTCAGCTCGAAGCTGCAATGGCTCTTTCTTCAAAAGACTCTTTCAGACATGGCCCGGCTTTGTTAGCCGCACATAAGATTCTAATAATATCGATACCGGAAATTTCAATTGTCGTAAAGGACAAAACATGAGTTTTCAGTAGAGCCAAAAAACAAAAAAAAATATTTGTTTTTTTCTGATATCTTTTTCAAATAAAGTAGGTACTATATTCATGATGTCAAAAGAAACCCTCACTATTTTTTCGAGTTCTATCCATAAATATTAACAAAATAAACCAAACATAATTATTGACGAAAATGAGAGTCCTTTACAGCCCAAAAAAAATTAACTGAAGTACTTTACAGCCACGAAAAATTGGTTACGATAAAGTCAGATGAGTCGTAAAGGACTAATCATGATCATCAAGGGATAGTACAAGTCATTTAAACCAGAGGCTAAGGGGTAAAAGGAACAAAAATCCTAAAGTTCTAAATAGAAATACCTACAACAGGTAGTAAAACCAAGTGAAATAAAAGTATTTTTATTATTTTTTATTTATTATTCAAATATTTAGTAAAAAACTAAAAAAATATTATTCTAATAGGAGATCAACATTAAAAAAAAATGTTTTGCACTATTACGTTATTACGTTTTATTTATAATTGTGTTGTGATGGAAGATTTTGTCACCAATTTGGACATTTTCCTGTTTTTGGCAAACACCAGTTGTTTTTAACAATGAGGTTGTTAAAAACAATGTTATTTGAAGTTTTTGCGAATATAGTTGATTTGTCAGAAAATGAAAAGAACGAATTGAAACAATTCTGTGAGACGTATATGTGCTTGTTGAGGAACAAATGGATCTCGTGTAATCGCACGAGACGTACATTTATAAAAAAGTATGAGACATGGCTGCAAGAGGACATGAAATGGCCTGAGGTCGTGAGGGAAAAGTTAACCCCTTCTGTAGTTTTAGTAGAACAGCACCCATGTTCCAGTTCTGACTTCGCTATAAATGAGGGTACATCAACATGACATTGACTGGCCTGTTAGTCTATTGGTTAGTGACCCTGACTGCTAAGACTGAGGTCGTGGGTGCGATTCCCACCCAGGACAAATGTTTGTGTGATGGGCACAATAATTTGTTGTGTCTGGGTGTAATTTATCTATAATATGTATGTATTTAGAAATATATAAGTATGTTTATCACTTGTCTGGTTACCATAGTACAGGCTCTGCCTAGTTTGGGATCAGATAACGTTGTGTTGATTGTCCTAAGATATTATTATTAACATCCTGTGGACCGGAAACGTGCAGTGTTGGAATATCAACATCAGTTGTGAGTCCCATAAAACCATTTGTGAAGCTAAGCCCGCTAAAGGAGAGTGGAAGAGCTCCTAACGTACACCAATGAAAGTCTTGCTCATGCAACTGGTTTAAAAGCACAAATAAGAAAGTAGCAGATATCATTAAACTACCCTCGGAGCATCCCGAAGAAGCTACAAATATGAAGGAATTGTTAAAGGTATAGAAAACTATGTCCATATATTCTGCTGATAAAGCTTTAGGTATTTTGACTTCATTGAAGCTTTCTAAGTGGCAGTATATAACATTAAGATCTGGTGCAAAAGAAGAAGGAATACCATTGTATCCTTCTTACACAGCTATCCTTGAAGCGATGAAGAACTGCTATCCGCCAAAAGATGCCACAGAAGTCACGGAAGAGGGGTTAAAGTAAAACTCCAAGCTATTTTGAACAAAACTATGGCTAGACTTGGAAAATTCCTACGTGTAGAATCTGGATGGCAAAGAATTTATACTTACATGCAAGTGGGGTTTTGATGGTGCTTAGGGCAAAGTTTGTATAAGCAAACTATGGCAGAGGATGACGATTCTAGCATTTTTATGTGTTCGTTTGTGCCTCTGCGCTTAGTTTGTGGCGAAGAAGTGATATGGGAGAATCCAGAACCATCTTCCACAATATTCTGCAGACCAATATATTTTAAGTTTTCAAACGAAAACAAGTTGAACATAGTTGAAGAACAGGCTACGATTGGAAACAAGATTGAAGACCTGCAGCCTTCTGTTATGGGAAGCCATTATGGGAAGAACTCCTGCGGAAATGAATAAGTTAGAGGTCTTTTATGTGTTTGGGAAATCATCAAATGACGTCTCCCGCACTGGGCGGAGCGGAAGGGCGTGTCATTATAACTCAGCCATCGTCACGGTGATTAACAAATGAGGTACTTAGTAACATCAGTTTTCAGTCACTTATTAATCACCGTGATTATGACTGATTATGAAATTTTGTAAAAAAAAGTATTTGATCAATAACGTATTTAATTATTCTCATCAAAAAAGTCATTAGTTGGCTATTAACTAACGATAGTACAAGTAAATCGATGGTCAACTTCGTTTGACCATGTCAAAGAATTGAAAAATCACCTATCGAAAATTCAAAAATTTGGTACGGGCGAAGCGGCACGGAAAGGTATATGAATTTGATGTCACCTTGATCGCCGTGTATGGTACAATACCTCGTGTGAGCACCAGCCCTTCAGTTATATTCAGTTTCAAATAAATTAACTTTAAGGGTTTTCTCCCATACAAAAAAAAAAATACTGGAGATACTATTACGTGGAGTAACTAACCTTTTATAAAGGTATGTATACCAGACACATAGATATTTTTTTCTGACTTTGAGTTTCTTTGAGAATGGTGCTCGTCAGACCTCTGTACGCCGTCGGTAATTAGAACGAAACGAAAACTTTAATTGTGTTTTTGTTAAAATTAAGGTCGTAAAGGGCAATAAATAAAACAAACGTCCTTTACGCCCTAATTACGTAAGTTAAAACAAAGCATAGATTTGGTCGTAAGGGTTTCGATTTTCAAATAACATGTTTACGACCTTTTCATTTGTAATAATAATTATTGTTTATAACGTCGTATAAAAAGTTTAATGCAAAAATGAGGATTACGACCTCTTAAATAATTAAAACATGACTTTACGCTCCCCTGTTGAAAATTATTTTTGCGATACATCCCAAATAGTAAAAAAAATCGCGCTGGAGCTGTTGGAAAGCCAGGTCGTAAGGGGCTTTTTTTTAATGATAGAATTTTTTTAAATATACCAATCGATAGAACTTGCGACGCTGATTCCAAATATATATATAACTCATTTTCGGCAAAATGTCCTTTACGACAACTGAAATTTCCGGTATCGATATAATGTGTTGGACTTTAAAGAGATCATGACCTTCGAGTTTGTTTCAGCATTTCTTCCCAGGGCCATCTAGTTTTTTAAAATATTGACGTTTAATGATTTGTGACGTGTTATCGCCTCATAACGGCCGCCGTAACGGCTGCCATGAAAACAATGTCAGCAGGAATTGATTTGATAGTGTCAAACACGCTCTCTAAAAACATACACCAACGTACTGTCATTAATAACTCGCTTCGTCGATAAATTGCGAGCAATTAGTGGCGGCCATCGTTGTTCTCTGGAATCGTACCTTTAGATTAAACCGTTGACTTCAGACGTCAGGTAAAACTACCTGCAGTTTTGAAGGACTACAAATTGCGTAATCGCGCGCTCGTGCGCACATTGAATCTTTTGGAGGTATGAGGAGCGGGGTGTAATGTCGTGTGTGAAGGTGGTCAACTAGTAGTATATATGCTAGTTACGCTGCAAACTCTGCTTGCGCGATGTAGGATTTTGCGTGACGTCAGTCTGATGTGGCGGTGTAGATGCCCGCTACAATCTATTCTGATACTGATTACATTCCCCTTGAATAATGATTTTCGCGAGTAAGGTACTCTAACACAATATTCTTAGTGGTATTTACTTTTAGATCAAGGTATATTGTTAAACGGGTAGGTAGTTCTGATATAAAACAAATCTGTTTGAAATATGTATTGTATTTATATGTTTTAACTTACATTAATATTAAACGGGATGAAAACATATTATATGGAAAACCTTGCCGTGCGCCTTTGACAGTTAGCTTTGTTTACTTACCTGGGCTCTAGGTGGCGCCACCTCTTGTCAGGTTTAGCGTAATATTCCCCATTGGTTTATTTCTGTTCCGACTTCTGCTTGATATTATAGATAGGTACTGAAATGTTTGTTCTTTCTACTCCGATAGCCCGTTTTGATTAATCGTTGCGGGATCCAGGATAGTTAAATTGTTTACCCTAGATTCGTCGAGTTTCATTGCGTAGGTGCTTTTTTGGTGGTCACTATTGTTAATTGGCTTTTAGTGGTTAGGACTCCACTACCTATACTTTAAGAGCCACGCGCCAGGGTTCACAAATTTAACGGTATAGACGTCTGGGGGTCTAAAAAGGCCACTTTGGTGGAATCATAATAGGAAAATATTATGAATCATATTATAATTCGTAAAATGGTCACAAACTGACAATTCATAATATGTTCTGCGTACAATTCGTTAAACACAATTCATATATTTGACAGTTTTGTATGGAGATTCGTAAAATGGTACACTTAATATGAATTGCTATAATGAAGTTTAATGTCAAATAGCAGAATCATAAGAAGTTAGTCAAGAGGATCATTTTACAAATCATATTTGGGATTTTGTGAAAAAATATCGTAATAATGGCAAATTTAGGCCTTAAGAACATTTTCTTGAGCACGCTCGTGATATGTAGTCCATTTTAAGTCATCAACGAATTGTGGCACTTCGAAAAATGGACATAGCGTTTCAAATGTGGGTCCTCCAGGTTTTTTTGCGTTATATAGGCAAAATATATGTCGTGATAAGGTCCATGAGCTGGAGCCGTACATACGTACTGCCGCGCTGGCATGAGTACTACCTACCTTCAAGAATAGTAATGAAGTAGTCAGTTTAAAGGTAGTTCCAAATAGACACTACCATCTAGTCTGTCCCGTGTGGTGCCGGACATAAAGAATAGCATCACCCCATTTCTTCCCGTGGGTGTCGTAAAAGGCGATTAAGGGATTTACTAGAGAATGGGCAGCAGCGTTCTCTATGCATTTTATCATCATACTGCGATCGCCAACCCGCTTGCCAAGCGTGGCGATTATGGCAAAGCCCCCCAAATTGGGGGAGGCCTATGTCCAGCAGTGGACGTCTTGCGGCTGAGATGATGATGATGACTACCATCTAGTGTTGTGAATGTTACAAATTATTACAATCTTCATATTTTAGGCACTGAGTAGATCCAATTACTACTTAAGCATCTGGATCACACAACAGGCTAATATGGGCGCACACCATATACACAACACAACATATACTTATATACAACGATTAACGATTAAATATTGATTTAAGATGAATAAGTATTTACTTACTCTGTATTAAAAACGATCCAACTTACATGAAATAAACATACAACCTACCTTCAAGAATAGTAAAGAAGTAATCAGTTTTAATGAAGCAGTTCTAAATGGACACTACCATCTACTCTTGTGAATGTTACAAATTACTACAATCATATTTCACAGGCACTGAGTAGATCCACTTAGTACTTATGCATCTGGATCATACCACAGGTTACCAAGGGCGTACACTATATGAAACACCAAGTTAGTGTATAAAACAGTGTGATAGCTGTAGGTACCAGTAACTTTCTTCTCAGAGTAGTCACTTGGGAAACGCCGAACTCATCTAGTTTAAAAAAATATCATTGACATGTAAAAGTGTTTGTACAAACCTACTAACAGACATAACTGGCGAAATGTGGGTGTACTATAGGTTCACCTCTGCCTAACCCTTCGGGGAAACAAGGCGTGATGTTATGTTATGTTGTGTTACTAACAGAAATAAAATCATTTATCATATAACTCGTAACACTTGTCCCAGTTGAAAATAAGAATTATTCAAAAGTACAGACTATTCACACCTAGCTTATTTTTGTAATTTGCACCCAGTAAGTAATAAACATTTCCAGAGGAAATATGTAGGTATATTTATTTTCCACATCATACTGCCCGTTCACAGACAGACAGATGGACGGACCAATGGACACTGGAGGCTTAGTTATAGGGTCCCATCCTGGTTACTCTTTGGTTACAGAACCCTAATAAAGATCTACAACCTACGGGGGACATAGGCCTTATATTACTTTACTTTCACTCCAATTTTATTAGGTAGTGTGTATCTTTAAAATAGGACATACATTTTATCTTTATACCTATTATTTAAATAAAACAATACACAACGTTAAATTATTTTAATACAATTCTCATGTTGTACTGTGTAAAAATCTAGCAATAATCAAATAATGAAACTAACATAAACACTATAGTTAATCAGTTTATTTTTCTATGAATATTTTGTGTTGATGCTAGTCACGGAGCTGCAGAGGCAAACGATGACTGCTTGGAACAACTCCACCAGGCTAAAAAAGAAAATGTGTGGTTTTTAAGAAAGTCAAATCATCAGTCAATAATTAACATAACTGCTAAATAAAATGAAATTGAAAATAATAATATCATTGTTTAAGACACCCTAAGAACAACAGTGATGACAGGTTGGCAATAATAGTAGACTTGGAGCCCAATAGCTTCTTTAGTTATTGTTTAGTTACATGGTAAAATATAGTTTATTTTCCTATTTTTATTTCGTTATATATTTCATGAATGTTATCAATAGTGGGTATTCAATTTTATGTCGAGCCAGAGGGCACCTAAAATACGTTATATAAATAACATCATAATCATTTTCAATCGTCATCATAAGTCTTAGTCGCAATAAAAATAGCTGTAGGGTTAGAAAACTCCACTCACTTCGGTATCTTGATTGCTGAGTTCCACGAGTCAAAGCCGCTGTTGTAACATCGGCCGGGATAGAGCTTAGTGCTGGCACACGAGTCTCGCCAGAACTAGACACTGCAGTGATCTCGATAAAGGGTTCAACAACGACAGAACTCCCATTATCAATGCAGAAAGACGAGCTCGAGCAGAATGTTCTTCGATTGTGTCTCGGATCAGCTGCACGCCATTTTATGCCTACAAATTATTACGTCCAATTAAATACCTTTGAACCTAAATGATACAATTATATATTGATTCAAGATAAACAAGTATTTACTTACTCTGTATTAAAAATGACCCAATTTACATGAAATCATTTATGTTTTATTTTGTTGATGTAACCACAGATTATTATAACCACAGAGTAATTATGACGTACACGTATCTGAAGAGAAAACTTTTATGTATTCGTTGCCAGCTTATAAAGTTTTTATTGTTTCTAGTTTCCCTTTTCAGGGCTTATTTGTGACATTCTTATAATTTTTATGCATACTGTAATTAAATAACATTTCAACAGTTAGAAATAATCACTTGTATTTATTAAATCTTCAAAGAAATATTTACCGGTAAAATTACGGTCTTTATTTTTTTCATGCTGCAACATTTACACCAAATGTGATTCGGATATGAATTGAATTGAGTATGATATCGCTAATATGTGTCACCATTTTACGAAAGTTAGAGGAATTGCTAAGGTATTGCTGGGAATTCACAATATGAATTAGTTTTAGCAGAAATGCTTAATGTGGCCTTTTTAGACCCCCTAGTATGCAGAACGCTTATGCAAAATGGCACACTGCGCAAACGCCTAACTTTCGAAAAAAAAAACTTGCCACACACACACACACACACAGATGATGCCACAGATGATATACGAATATTTCACAGATGATATACGAATATTTCACTCCTAGGTTGTTCCGCTTTACGTTCAGTTGGTTGTACGTTTTAGTAAATATATACAACATTTATTCAGTGTCAACAATTGTTGGTACTTTAATATAATAAAAAAGATGTATTTCGTAGGTACTGGTTATGAAATAAATCAGACAAAATAAGTTTTTGTAGACATATATATTTCTTAAAGAGTTTACACCCACAAAATAATACGAATCGTTAAGAATTGAAAATTTATTGTATAAAAAACTTATCAACGTGAAAATGTTAGTGTTTTTGACAATAAACGAGTTACGTCGAATAGATTCTAACACAAAAGTCTTAAAAACCTACGATGTTTATAATAAACAATTTATTTTTCTTTATTTTGTTATCCAAAAGTTTTGGGAGATCTTTATGAAGGCACTCAATAGAACGGCTGCCTTAAAATGAGATCTAATTTTTGAAAATTTCTACGCCCATTATAATTTTTCTAAAAAAAACTTACATTACGAAAAAAAATATCTAAAACATTTGATTACGCCAAAATAATACATCATATTACAAGGGTAGGTACTGATACAATAATATTTAGTATGTTTTATAAATAAAGCAACTATCGTTTAAGCACCACCCGCTAGAATCTTAAAAGAAACTACGTATTTTTATTATAAAAATATAATTTTGAACGAGATCCAAACAATATCAAAAGAGAAATTCCAAAAGTACGTATAATATTACATCGAATTACATAGAGCTACCTACTTACAATTAAATTTTGATGGTAAAAGTGATTATGAATACATTAAGATGAAGAATACGTGAATGCAGAAAACACAAACTCATTTCACGGGCAACTTATATTAAGTAAACTCTTAAATTTCTATCAATACATTTCTCAAAAAATCACTGACATTTTAATTATAATTTTGGGTCATCAAACTGGGTCACGTTAATGGACTGAATATAATTTGATTTCATCGTTATCGCAAAATTAACAAATACCTAAATGGTGTTCCCAGAATTTAATGCATGATTATCATTCATATCATAACATAATGCCCGTGTAGCATAACTATTCACAACCATTCGACAGGCTATTGTATCGAAAATGACACATTTCGATAACCAGAGGGGTAATTTCGTAACTTGCTATAAGTAAGAATCGGTTTAATTTTGGTAGTTAAACAACATTCATTGCGTTATTTACGTTGTTGAGCCGACAATTTATTCGAAAAAATGATGCAATGGATTAGAAATAATCTTCAATACGATTCAGATAGATAGTTCGTAACGTAATTAGGGTGCTGATTTGGCATGCCTCCGACAGCAATGATGATGATGATGATTCAATTTAAACTGACAAAATTTTCGGGTTTTAAATTTGGAAACAGCGTTTATAGGACTCCTACGTTACCATTGATTGACATTCGATTCGAAGCATCTCGAATGTTTGTGAAGCTAGTTATGTTCAACTATGAAATGCGAAACTGAACAAAAACCAAGTCTGAAATAAGACTTGCAATCGAAGAAAATAAATGCCGTTTTGAGACGCAAGTTAAAAGAATTACTTGATAACTCATTGCTACATATAAAAAATAAAACGATAAATGTACTATCGCTTGAACCTTTACACTATCTTAATATAAAAGTCAAGGGGTCATTTCGTTGGAAAAAAAGTACGATTATTGATTTAAAATAATTAATTAAAACTGATAATCGCTGGTTTTAGAAGTTAATTAATAAATAGCGACACGCGTAATAGATAACTAAGTATACAGATATCTAAAACTGACAGATGGTTTGACAGGTCGAAGATGTCATTTGATGATTGACAATATACTCGAAATGGGTGATACCTACTTACAAGTGATGTTACAAGAATATGAGACGACGCGATGGTTCAAACGAGGCTAGGTGTATTTAAGAAAACCAGATTAACTAAAAAAAAGTTCTGGACTGACGTAGGTATAAGGCATATCTCAGTTCCCGTAAGAAGAAATTAATAAACAAATAATGCCGCAAAAGAAACAAAACTACAACAGATTGTGTTTATCAAAAGTAAGTAATATTAACGCTGCTATTTTATCCATTAGTTCTGCCTTTCTAAAAGTAACTTTATAAACTGGCATAATAATAACCAGTTGACATAATTACTAGCCTCGTCTGAACCAGACATTACAAGTTGAGTAATTTATACTAGACGTAGGTACAAACGTAAAATAAAAATGTACATTTTTCACACTCACGGCACACAACACAAAAAGGTTTGCAGTCTTCAACCGAATATCACATAGCTATAGACTCCACACTTAGGGCTCCCAAGATATCTTGCATATTTTAAAAATACTAAAAGACGATTAAAGATTTTTTAAGATAGTTAAAATATCGCACGGAATTTTAGGGTTAACTTTTTTCTAATGTCAACACTGACGCAAATTTATGAATGAATAAACTTATTTCATTGTGAATAATAAGAACGAAGTTAAGATAAGCTTTAATAAAAACATAAAACAATTACGCAAAAGATTACTTTCATTACAAAAATAGGCACAACATACACAAATGCTTTGATAAGAATTAAAAGAAAGAAGTCTCGCTTTTGAACTGTAATCTCAAACTGCGTTTAAAGAAAACCATTTGCAATCTTGGAGCCCAAACTATTCTAATACGTTGCTATGAGCATCCGCAGCTTTCCACGACCATCCCGGGAATAGTCCCGTATATAATATTATAATCATGGTCGAAATACAGCATGGTGATGCTACTCATCCTACGAGGAGCGCAGCATGGCCCCCCACTTCCCTGTGGAGCGGCCAGATGGACTAAATGAGTGTGTGGATACTTTTGAAGGAAGCTGTAAGGACATTCTCCACTGCAGTAGTTGGCGTCGTAGATTTTCGGCGCAATGATCCAATCCCAGCCAAATTCTTCGAAGTTTACTACGAGGGGGTAACGGCAACAACGTGCTTCTTTTGAATTCTCCGTGCAGTCCATGCCGATGGTACGGCGTGTTCGCTTGTGTGAATTGTCCCTTAGACTTACTTCTATGTATGGCATCTGGAATGAGACGAAAATACAATTATTTTTCATATTTATTTAGGATATCTAACAAAGAATAGGCACATCATTATAAATCACAGCAATAAAAAGTTCTGTAACGTGTGTTCTTTTATTTACAGGAGACTACAGCATGCCTATATAACTAGGTGTAAACAAAATAAAAATAAAGGAAATAAATTATGAACGATGGAAATAAATACCGAAATTAGAGAAAAGGGTAAAAATATATTGCTTGTCAAGATTGAGCATTTACGTTGCAATGGTATCAACAAGATATAAATAAAAATAGAGGAAATTAATAGTGAAAAAATAAAAATAATGAGTATTTTGGTCAAGGTCAATAGAAATAGTTCCATACAAGATTAAATAAAATCTCTGGTAATTTCGCGTGTCATTTTACTTTCGTCAAATATTGAGGGTAAAGTTGATAATGCTCTTGACGCACAAATGGTGCAAACATTGCGTATTTTTATATATAGCTAGATAAGCCCAAGCTAACTGGTACATCTTTAAGAGCTGCTATTATTGGCATGGGCAAATCTTCTATTTCTATGAATGTGGCTCTCAGTCCTTTGGCAAATCGGGCTACTTCATCATCTACCATCGTAAAGCCTTCTTTTAAATTGGGCCCTAACAAACCAATGCAACATTTGATTCACTAAACAAAAGTTTGAAGTAAATAGAACTATGGGAGCCTTAAGAGCGTTAACGTCGATTTTGGTTGTTTGACCCAAAAAGCGTACTTTTCAAACCATTTAATCACCTCATAAAACGTATCTAACGAAAGTGTGAATAACTAAATATTGTTGGAAATATTTCGGTCTGAAAAGTTGACTGAAAACCTTTTTACATTAATAAAGTATTCGTGAATTCTAACCAGATAAACAAACAGTGTTTTCTAAAATCCTTTTACTGTAGTCATTTCGAAGCTTAAAATATCCGAAACCACTAATAAAATTGACAAACTAATAAACATATTTAATTGTTCACATCCTTGAGCAAAAAACTGAGAGAGACTTTTTTGATTTTCAGCGCCTAACATAATAAATAAAACAATAAACAAAGTGAAATTACCAAGAAAAAGCAGTTGCTAAATTCAGTATTTCTTCCAATAAATCTTATTTAATTTTACAAAATAAAGGTGTATTCTAATAGAAGAACATCTTCTTTAAAACTTGCAATAAAAAATTTCAACTAAATTAGTTTTATTATTTTTCTACAATTATTTTAAAACTACTATAAAACCGTGCGCGGTAATAATTTTAAATCAGTCCGCCGCGAGGCTGTTCAAACAGTGGACGTATCGCTCAGTGCTCTACGTGTGACCTCTCCCGACCCTTGGCATCGAGTGAGTTTATAGTGCGATATAACGATCTTGGGTTGGTAAGTAAAATAATTATTTTTTATTTAGATAATTGAAAACAATGTTTTTCGAAACAACAAAAATTGTTTCAGGTGCCATGGGGAATAAGAGTAAAAAAACGAAACTAGTTTTATCAAGGAAAAGGATGAGACTCAATCAAGAGGTTTTAGCTAAAGCTAGGGCTAAAAGGTTGGGTAAAATAATATTTTGAATAGAACTTGATTTGTTATCTTTGTTGATCGAAGTTTGCTATATAAGGTCCTCGTTTATTAATTTATTTCCTTGTACTACTCAAATACATTTTTTTTTCTAAACGATCAATTTCGAAATTGAAAAAACAATACTTCCTTAAACTAAACCGTCGATCATCTGATTTTTTTTTAACTTGCATTGTAATAATAATAATTTAATTGATTTGATTTAATTTAAACTTTATTTCTTCTTTTTAGAGAATTTAACTAAAAGCTTGTTTTTAAAAATGTTTTTAGGGTTCTGTAGTGAAAGAGGAACCATTTATAGTTTCGCTAAGTTTGTCTGTCTGTCCAACCGCGGCTTAGCTCAGAGACCCTTAGTACTAGAAAGCTGGAATTCAACATGAGTAAACATATGAATCACGCAGACAAAGGCGTAAAATAAAATCCTGTTTTTTTATCTTCAGGCATTGTAAAGAAAATAATGTTGTTGTGAGTACGGAAGATGTTAAAATCCAAAATGAAGTAAAGGTAAAGCACAACTAACGTTTTTTTTATTTACAATTTCATATTTACGTATGGGATTACATCTATCTTTTTTTTTTCAGGACTTAGCCTCGTCTTCCAAAACCAGCTTGTCGATGTGTGGAACACACGTGTCGGTTATCTTTCAAAGTCGGTAAAGGAAAACATTTATTTAAATCTACATACAAGTGCTATATATCATAAGTATTATATTATAAATAAAGAATTCTTCGATATTGAAATATTTTATTTTAAAACTAGAATACTTAATAAAATGCCTAGAGGACCATCGCGACTTCCTACGACTTCAAAATGATGAACCCCCTTCATTATGATTTTTTCATGTACTTTTTTATCAAATGAGCAATTTTTAATCAAAATTCATTTAGTAGTTTTTGTGAAAGAGTAACAAATATACATCTACTCATCCATAAATAAACTCTCAAACTTGCGCGTTTATAATTATTATTTGAAAATATGATCTGTATGGTATTCTAATGTGTAATCGATATGAATTGAAGTTTCATCAAAATTCGTTCAGTAGTTCTTACGGTAAATTATTTAAAATCATTCATCCATACATCCTCACAAACCTTTGTGTTTATAATATTATTCGTAGTAGGATTTTACATTTGTACAATATTTCTAACTTTTCTCCCCTAAATAGTACCTACCTACTTACTATACTACGTATCCAAAATTGCCTTTTTATTTCACAAGCATGTATTAAAAATAAGAATAGTAAATAAAAATCAACTGAAGATTAAATAAGTAAGTATCATTAAACATTACGGATCAACTTGGGTTAGTTTGACTATAATGACGGGCAGCACACCAACTCTACGCACACAGTTATGCGCGTATCTGTGTGAGTGGAAGGAGCACTGCAATTACCTAAACTTGGTGCCGTGGATTTCACGTTAACGCTCTTAATAAATATTAAATCATCATTATTGCAGCCAAAAGACGTCCACAACTGTTTCCCATAATCGCCACGCTTGGCAGGTGGATTGGCGATAGCAGTATGGAGGTAAAATGCATAGAAAACGCTGCTGCCCATTCTCTAGTAAGTCCCCTAGTCGCCTTTTACGACATGGGATGGTTCTATTCTCTACCTTCGGCACAACACGGAACTGGGTTGTTTAATATATATAAAAAAAAATATATTTAGCATAACTGGTTCATATAATATAATAATCAGTTAGAAAATTACGTCAGAGGTCACCGCGGCACCCACAAAAATAAATTTATAGCATCCCTAATTTCCGCAAAATGTCATCATTTAGAATGTCACAAATTAAACTCTTTCTGATAACTTCTGTGCCCAATTGAATAAGTAGGTAAAAAAAAATCAACATTATCATTTTGACACGCTTTTTTTTCGGGCCATATCGGCTCTACAGATCAGCAGTGACCTTTTGAAATATAATTATATTAGATTAAAATGACTTGCACTCCAATTCGTGAATAAGTTACGTGATCAAAAACCTAATTGGGGGGAAATAATAAATAAGAGACTTTTGTTAAGGAGCTACTCCGATGGCCGGTGATCCGGTGACTACCTATATTTAGCTAGGTCTATACCCGTCTGCTTATGAGCAGAGTTGCTGCAATGATCAAGTTTATGGTGGACGCGCTAAGGCAGTCCATTATTTTTTTTTTCGGTTTTGCAATTTTATAAGCTCCGTGTCAAGCTGTAAGTTGATTAAAACATCAACAACTGTACTGCTGGATATACGCCTTCCCTAATTTGGGGGCTTTGCCATGATCGCTACGCTTGGCAAGCGGGTTGGCGATAGCAGTATGGTGGTAAAACGCATAGAGAACGCTGCTGCCCATTCTCTAGTAAGTCCCTTAATCGCCTTTTAAGACATACACAGAAAAAGATGGGATGGTGCTATTCTTTACGTCCTGCACCACACGGAGCATTGATCATTCACCATCAACTCCCAGTAACTTAAAAACACTTACCAAAGCATTATTTGATTCAGAGCTCGGATGCGGCACAACCAAACTCATCCTATTCTTCGAGTCTTGTACTCTCACAACTATTGCTAAATTCTCTCGCGGCAGTCTGCAGAACTCCGCAACCATCGTGGTTATATTAATCTTCAACCATTTCCCAGCTCTCAGATCTTTTCTGGTCATCTTCACCGAGTTATCGGTGTAAGGGACAGAAGCTTTGCTTCCCTGATTGTTCCTCGTCACCCTGCTGACCTGCAGGCTGATGGTGAACGGCTCCTCAGGGTCTATGGTGGTGTTCCGTGCCTCCAGCTCCTGGACGTGCAGGTTCAGGACTGCTTCATCAAGCTCGTTCTGCAGCACTTTGTTGGTGAATCTGAAGTTGATCACTTTTAGACCCTTGAAGTGACTATGCCGCCGTGTGTCTGTCGGTTGGAAAAAGTTGGATTATTACAAGAATTTTAGAGTGGTGTGAAACTTTTTTTTTATCTTATCTAATAATAATGCCCATAATTTAGATAGAAGCAACATTGATGCCCTTCAAATATCAAACAGTAGTAGATACCTAAGTGTTTTAAATAATTTTACCTCAGTTTAAGACTATCTTACAAACTAAATAATACCTATTTTCTTTATATTCTATGCGTACGTTTTCCTACATAGGTTTTTTTGTAGGCTAGGGCCTACCTACTTCAGGCCACGTTACATATTGAACGACATTTTTTTTTTATTAGGAATAATGTTTCAAAATTTAATAACATTCACAAACTATTTCATACATCCACATGCATATGGATCATCCATGAAATATAATAAACTAAAGCCGCCACTTTAGCAACTATACCCAAGGAATCACCAAATCATAAATCCCCATTTTCGTTTGTTGTAAATGTTAATAAAAAAAGAAAGATTATACCGAATTTCTTAAAAATAACATTTTCTAAATACTATATTTTAGTTAAAATTTTTCGTGGTTTGGTTCATTTTATAAAATATTTTAATTATTTTTAAAATTGGTTTAATTTTAAAACTGAAGGATTTAAAATTTCATAAGTTTAAATTAAGGTCTTATTTCAGTTTATATTTATCATGTACATGTAAACGTTAATTTAGAATTAGTTTCTAACTCAAATTTGATCTCATTTAAAATTTGATATCGTAATTTAGTTAATGATGGCTGATCGATGCTGGAATCTTCTTGTTTCATGATCGCTAGGGCAGCCAACATCTGAAAAGAACAGAAAGACACATTTATTATAAGATGATAAAGTTATTATTTGAAATATACCAATATATACAAGGTGGCACGGACATACGTGCAACCTTTAACCAAGAATTCAGCCCATGATTTTAGTGTAGAAATCTTTCGTTGGTTATCCATAAGAGAATTCTTCTGTTTCATAGAAAAGTACCCGTAAAATACCTACGCGGTTTAAATGTATGGAACAGCTTTTAATAACCAACAAATGATTTCAACCCAGGAGAGTGCAGATTTATGTTGGGTTGTGTGAGTATGTCGGTTGCGTCGGAGTCACCCTGTTCATGAATTAGTAAAAGATGTTGTACACAGTTGAGCAGATAAGTAAATTTTGTACTATTACATTTTTATAAGAGCCAGTTCCGATCTGATGCGCTTGTTTTCGGAACACGGAATTTTCATAGACTACGTGTTTAAAAAAAAAAAAATTTCAAATATTTCTTATCAGGTCAAACGCTAACGAGTAGCTTAAAGTCCACATAATTGCGTTTCGTCATGAGTACTTATATACATACATAAACTCACGCCTGTTTCCTATGGGGGTAGACGAAAATACGGATCGCCACATGCTACGATCCTCACATGAGTAGCCTTGTAATGTAGATAATATTTACGGAACATGCAGTAGGTACCGTTCAAGGGGAATAATAGTTTAAAATTAATTACTGTACGATATCAGAAAACTAACAAACTGACCTAAAAGTATACAAAAATGCGTTAAATTCTAGTTCTAGAACTAAATAACAGAACACAGAAATAAAACATCACCAGCACGTTAGGTTAATTCGAACGGAAATCTCTCTAGTTCATTATATTAATTGTGCCATCGAATCCACGGATGTGTTTAATCACATTAATTTACGTACCGAGTCCCCCTTAACAAAACTGGTAGAAATCTTTTGAATATAAATGATATTTTAAATAATTATTTATTTTAAAACATTTTAGTTGGGTGATAATTTAAAAATATTTTACTTGGGTATGCCCCTAAGGCTACCCACTGACCTATTATTCTTTTTTTAAATATTTGTTGACCATATTGCATTTTTTTTTACAAAATACACGTAGGAATCCCTATTTTTACTTACGTTATTAATTTATCACTTTCCGATGGAATAAAGATAACTAATTAGGAACGATAAAGTGAAAAAGAAATATAATTTAAAATTTATGAAATTATTTAAAAAAAAACAGTGATTTTAGAATGTGTTGTACTTTACAAGAGGCTACAAGAAAGAGCGGTAATTTACTTTTGACAGTACAATTTAAGCAAGAATTTTATAACATTTTCTTTGGCCTACAATTAAATCCTTTAGTTACATAATTACATATCTATTTATACTATTTTGTTCACGTGTAGGGACTATATGAAAGTATAAACGTCTGTTTACACCTGAATGAACTGACCTACGCGTGAACTTGGCATGGAAAATGTCTTTCACAAGTAGCAAGGTTGGTCATGTTAAAAATATTTCGCAAATCTAGTAGTGCAAATACGCACTTAGATTGTTTAATAACACTAAATAAAGGGTTAAAAAAAGCGTGCAGAAGAATAATTGAAGGTCTAAATAGGCAATGTATTTTATTAGAAGCTTTAAAATTCATTTAAAAATCAATTAAATATTTTGGATTAGAGTAAAAAGTCTAAACCTATCCGACGGACAAACGCCCAGAGTTTATTCTTTTCCCAATATTAAAAAAGAGAATCTATTAAAAAAAAATCAACAATAATTAATCTATAAACGATATTTAAAATAAAATAGAATTTCCAAAAATAATTTATAAACGATATTTAAAATAAAATAGAATTTACTACAAAGTAAAATTTAAAAACGTTATACTAAATTCCATTTTTGAAAAGTAAATACCTTTCAACGACGCTCAAATTACCAATAAAGCTTACCTGCAATAAAAATCACAACTTTAATCATATCTTTAAGCTCACACTGCCTTTGAAAGCTTCACTAGCTCAGCAAACCTACCACTACGTGACCTGGCAAGCCACACCACCTCTCCACACTAGGCCCAGTTTAAAGTTCGCGAACCGAACAGGTGCTAAAAACTCATCTAAAAATAAAGAGTTCGTTCATCTAGATAAAGAAGGCCGACCCCTCCCACTGCGGATAACATCACCATGATATTTTAACGATAATATTTTAGTTTTACTAAACTATTCGACATGTACGCTGAGATATGTTCAAAGTTTTGACAGTTTGTGTATAAATCCGTCGTCGACTGTTTACAATTAAGTTTTTTCGGTTTATTGATACAAAGCAGGTGGTTTTGGTTAAAGCTAATGTTAGAATGCCTGGAATGATCTGGGTTTTAGGATTCCGTAGTTTGGGTGGTTCGGAAACCGATTGCTAGCTCTTTTTAAAAACTACTTACAACACAATTTACATATATAATAAAAGACGATTTTTCCCTACAATAGTGACGAGACACATCCAGTTACCGCTGCTCTGTGTTGTACGGAAACTTGTTTACGTATTTTGACAGTCTAGCCCGCGTAGCGAAATGACACATTTCCATATTGTCCATATTTGTAATCTACCCTCAAAACATATAATCAAACCCAGTTATATTGTAATAAGGATTTTGTGATATTGTCCAGTTTAAAATATTCTCTTGTAAGTGAATTGTAATTATTTTGAGAATAATTGATCTCAAACCAAAAAATTCAAAACATAAAGCAGACAAATAATAATCTAAACTAATATTATAAATGCAAAAGTAACTCTGTCTGTCTGTCTGTCTGTCTCGCTTTCCTGCTAAAACTACTGAACCGATTTAAATAAAATTTGGTACACAGATACTTTAGAGCCTGAGAAAGGACATAGGCTACTTTTTATCCCGGTAGTATGTTCCCGCGGGATAATTTCCGAACTCCACGCGGGCGAAGCCGCTGGCAAAAGCTAGTAATAAATAAATATCAGTCAGAAAAATGGAACCAGTTGCCCAGGGGCGTAGTAGTTCCCGGACGTAGCTGTAAGTCAATGATCTAAAACAGACGTTACGGGTAGTCAGAAACTCGAAAGGCTGACAACCAGTCTTACCAAGGGGTATCGCGTTACCCAATCGAGTTGTTGAGGTCAGATAAGCTGTCGCGCCATGTAAAGTTCTGGCAAAAGCTATTTAGTTGTTAAAATTAATATAAGCCAAAAAGGAGTAAAAGACCGGGACATTGAAAAACTAAAAATGTATACAATTCAAAATGTTGCAGAAACCAAAAAGATTTACCTACGTTTTTAAAATAAAACAGTGAAATAATTTAAAGTTTTAAATACCACAAACTGCAACAAACTCTTGGCAAATCACTATTTGCAATCTAAACGTTAATCGCTGTAAAATATTTAAGCGCACTGAATTTCAAAGGAAATCACTCAATCTATTTCATGCAGCACGCGCTTAGAAACTGCTGAAATGCGTAGTTTTACGAAATTATTCATCAAAATCCAGCGAGAAGATGTATTAGATAAACAAGTTGTAATTTATTTGTGAAAGCATTCTCGAATGTAGTTTAACAGGGAAGTTTCAGTTAATTTATTTTATTTATCATCGCGTCAGTAAGACATCCACGTGCTCTAGCAGATGATGTCCAGGTATCTAGGTACAACTTTAGTGCTTTGGGGACGAACGAACTGTAGGTAAACACACATATTTTGTCAGTAATGTTCAAGATAAAATCACGCCAGAAAACCGTAACGATTGGGCAGAGGTGTACCTTTTCTCCGAAGGGAAATGTTCCTGGATACCCTCCGTCTGAGAGGAATGGAGTAAAAGTCCACTGTTCCTTTTACTACGATAAGGGGCTATTCGCGGAGCCCAGCGCGCCCGATCACCAATTGCAGCCGATCTCACGACCGCATTTACCATAGATATTCGCATGGATATTCCATGTGAGCGAGTTCTTTGGGTCTGGCGTTACGAGCTATGGTGACTCTACGTCCTCAGTAATTGAGCGCGATCCTATTGTCCTTAACCGCACAAAAATCCAAGTATTGTTTCCTAAACGTTAAAAATTGCGCAAAATTTGCGCGTATTTTTTGCTCTTGCATTTGCAAATGCTAAAAATACATCACTGCCAAGTAATAACCAATTTCGAACTCAATCTTTAATGATAATTAGCTGAAGTAGCGAACCACCACGTCAGTTTATTTGCATTTGTTGAATGCACAGTAGCTCATTTCTCTTTAAAGCTGTTGCCAAATCTCAAGAGAAGTAAACCGACACCAACATTTACTATACTAGTCGCTGTCAGGTCACCATCACACCTGCCAGGGTCACGAGATTGTTCGAAAGAGATACCGTGACCCTGGCACATGGGCAACTGAAGGCACACGGGTGGGTTTTAGTCAGTAAAAAGGTCACCATCACTCGCACTCTTCAAACCTCCGCAATCGTCTTAGGCGCTTGGTTTCAGAAACAGAGCGTCAAGGTCAACCCTGATAAGAGTCAGGTAGCTGAACGGTGGTAGATCGACGCGCTCTTTTCTAGAAACCGCACCCATTACGTAATGATCGGACTGAGGAGGGAAAGAAGGCTTCCTCCCTAGTTCGATCACTGTGTACAGTATGCCGATCCCTTGGGAGAATCGAGCCAAATACTTGGGTATGATCCATAAAGACGGCTCGTTCGTGCCACTTTTGCTCTCAGTAGGCTCCACTAAATATTCACCACCCGTAGAAAATTATCCTTAAGTGGAAATTGCGCATCTACACCGCGGTCATACGCCGTATCATGACTGATGGATGCGTCATCTTCGCGCACGTGAAGATACGCCTTTTACACTCCCTTCCGCACTAGTAGGATTCGTCGACCGTGGCATTCCCCTTACCATTCCCGATGATACTACAACCCTCCTCAAGAAGAGTAGTAAGCTCATCAGCACTGCACCGTTATCACCGCCAAGGCCCGCCGCGACGTAGATCGTCGCGGCGGGCCTTGGCGGTGAGAACGGAAAGACGTCCATGTCCCATACCCTTGCTCGAGCCAGCGGGGCATTACCTGTAGGGTAAGGACCTCTGTGTCAGTCCTCAACCTTAGGGTGTAGTCGCTTTACTTTCAAGTTTTTTAGCCGTCGCTGAGGCTTTAATTTATTAAGGTAGCCACAGGCAAGTCCGGTTAAGCAGCCGACAATTTCATAGGTAGAACGTCGAGAAGTCATTCCAAAAAAAATATGTTATTTTTTTCTGGAGTTCTGGACATTTTTTTGATACGATAGCCTGTGGAATGCTTGTGAGCGCTTGTGAGCATTGGACAAACTATCGTATCAAAAAAATGTCATCTTAGGATTACCTGATTTGCCTATCCCCTGACAGCAAGCAGCTGTTGGGTAGCTGTGGTATATTTGATTTAAACCAGAGGCGCGCAAAGCATATAGGCAGTGCCTACCTCGAAAAATCACCATAAGTCTGTCAATTACATTTTAATGTGTGTCCCGAAATTTTTAAGAAACTAACTAAATGATTATACCTAAAAGAAACCCGCGTTTGTCTGCCTAGACAAGAACAGGCGACCTAGTGTCTACCTATACAGAAAAGCAATGCACGCCACTGTTGTAGACTGACAAATTTTTCGGGTTTTGGATTTGCAAACAACGTTTTTGGTACTTCTACGATAACATTGATTGATATTCGTTTCGGTACGAAAGCGAATGGTTGTGAAAAGGTATGCTGATGGCCAATGAAAAGCGGAACTTACCTAGATGGGAAGAAAACCCAAAGTGATTGCTGCAGTGTTGCAAAGTACAAATATTTGTTTTTGACAGATTGGGCAAAAATCTAGAAAAAATAAGAGAGAGTCGAAAGATTTGGAAAAAAATTGTAAGCGGAGCAAATAAATATCGAACAAACAAGCTTCGCACGAGAATAAAGCAGTCAATAATGACGTCTCTGATAATCGGATTGCAACACTCAATGATAATTAATAAATTACATTATCTGTACCATTTTTTACGACTGATAATATTCTATTTTTAACACGACTCGGTGGTAATTAACTATCTTAAATAATTATCAGTTACAGATACTTAGGCTTAGCACGCACTGCGATTAAACGCGGGCGGTTTTGAAAAAGCTGAAAACGCTAACAAAGACACTGTGCGGCTGTTTTTTTTTGTCGTACCACCATGGAGTTTTGGCGAGCAGCGTATGTTGCAGCTTTAAAACAAAAATAGAAAACGTAAACAATGCCACTACCATGCGTACTGGGTCCATCCACTTACTGATTGAAAATATACTTTTGCAAAATATACATAAACAACAAGTTTTGAAAAAAAATATTACAAGCTATGGGCCAGTACTACGAATACACTAAGGCAATACCACCAGAGCCCCAGTGCGGTTAAAAGAAGATCGCGCGATTTCAAGTCACTGAAAAAAACCGCCAGTGCGGACTAAGGCTTACAGTGTAGGACATTGTGTGGCAACGCCCCAATTCCTGCTATTGGTCAGTGATAAAAACCATTACTGTATACCTGCTCGAAGGCCACTCCCACTATCGGTGAGCAAAAAAAAAAACAGGCCAAATGCGAGGCGGAAGATTCTGGATTATTATCAAAAGAGAGAGCACGAACGTAAATCTATGAACAATGAATCTTTTTTTCGAAATTTAATGAAAGATTAGTAATTAATGACATCTTTAAAAGTTAAAGTTCGTTTCTCGTTAGTTGTTAGTCAAAGAGGCCAAAGGGTGAATTTCACCAATTAAACTGATCGTGACCAAGGGTGAATTTCACCAATCAAAACAGCGTCCAAACAAGAGCCACCATGTCAGTGTCAACATTGTTGTGAAATATTGGCACATATGGTAGGTATAAATCTCTGTGTCCATTTTCCACAACGTAGCTGTCACGCTTGAACGTGATATAAATGCGGTTCGGATCGCAATGAGTTTGTTGGTGAAATTCACCCTTAAGTAACAATTGCGCAACTTCTTCCGTGCCATACGGTGAACAGGGGCTTTGGCATAGTAATAGGCTCCCGTTAGCATCCTTAAGGTTTGTAACCTTTAACTGAGGTGAGCTTAGGAAGCGCTTGTCTATTCACTGAAGTAGTAGTAAGTGCTAGAGTTGAGCATGAATTCAGGTCTTGAAATACTGGGTTTTATCCATGAGCAAATTCGCAGTAAAAACTAGGAGTCTGGATTTATACCCGCTTCACGCTTCATTAATTTCATCAATTAATACTGGCGGAACAAAGGTTCGGGTCGGCACACTTTAAATGTTGAAGTAGAGCCGACCGAAACTTTACTTCTACGTTACTACACAAAGCAACCTACCAGTAAAAGATTAGAAGGTAGCTGATGTTGCAAGGAATAACTTTTGTTCTTAGTTTCGAAAAAAAACTAAGCAGACAGACACATGATTGTGTTGCGACATCTTCGCAAACGAAGTCGCAGGCACAGCTTAATCAACTAAACCTATCGTAGTCCACTGCTGGACATAGGGCTCTCCTAGGTTGCGCCACAACACCATGCCTTTTTTTAACGTGGAGAAATGCTCATGCATACTGCACTACCACGGGGAGATAGCGCAGTTATGTGGGACTCCAACCCACTAAAACTCCACGGTGTCCTCCTGTGCCGCTTATGGCGGGAAAACGGGCACACGTAATTCTTCCGCGAACTCGCCGCGGCTGCCCGTCACCGCACCCTCCTCTGGTGGATAAGGTACCCCCATTTGAACACGCATAGCACGCCGTGACCACCCCGGGGACCAATAAGCACATAGGTGCCAAACGACCCCGTGTATGGCACCCTTGGATCCCCTGCGACGGGTCAGGACTGTGGCCCCGCCGCCTACCACTTGTCGGCCGCAGGAGATAAGGAGAGTGGCCAACGCTATACCAACACACTTATTCCCCTGCGGCCCCACCGCGTCCGCCATCGAACGGTGGCGACCCTGTTCAGGCCGCGGAAGGTACGGATAGCTGTGCACCTCAATACCGGCACTCCTCTCCCGCCGCGGCCTCCTAACCTCAGCCGCGATGCCTCAGATACTACGACGTCGCGGCCCGCCTCAGTTGCGTTGTCACCCAAGCGACACCGCAACCTACGTTTGCCGCCACCTCGTTGGCTTTGGTAGCAAAAGCCCTGACGAGCGGCCCCTCCGCGGGTTCCTCTTAGCTCCACCGTGGGTATCCAAGCCAAGGCTACTGAGCCCCCCGCCTCGACAATGCAGGAACCCTCCGGGTGGACAACACCATGCCTAAAATACCCTAAGTTCATATAGAATGAACTCAGTCGTAATCAGTGGTCGCTGCGCTATGACTAATCAGATGACATCACAGTAAGTCTGCACCTCTGCACTTTTAGCCAAATAATCGTTTCGTAGTATGTAATCATTATTCATTGATATTACTGTCATGTTTGCGTCGATGTCCTGGCCACCCGATAGGTAGGATTTAGGTATAAGGTATATCCCGGGTCGACGTAATCGGTGTCATTGACGATGTCAACAGAAGTGAAGGGCTCCGCTAGGACCGATGGCTGCCAGAGTCGCGGATTTGTTCCAAAAAGTTACCGTGGCCCTAGCACTGGCAACTGAAGGAACATGGGTGGGTTTTAGTCAGTAAAAGTCTGACACGCCTTCCCGCTCCACCCAGAGCGGGACACGGCATTTGATGGTTCCCTACACGGAAAAAAAATTGGTAGCAGATTGTGTTTCAATGCTCCTCCCCTTGTTTAGGTATTGGGTACATTAAAATAATAATTAAAACATCGTGAGGAAACCGGCATGTCTTAGCATAAAAAATTCGAAGACTTGTGACATCTACCAATCCGCACTGGGCCCGCGTGGTGGATTATGGCCCGCTCCCTCTCACCGAGAGGAGGCCTGTGTCCCAGCAGTGGGAACTTTATAGGCTGCTAATGTGAAATAATAAATGTAACCATGTTTAAAAAAAATATGTCATTAAGTTAGTTACCTTTATTTTTTTTCGCTAATCGTCGCCATAATATTTACTTCACAATGCACACCTTGTTTGGCGATTTTAACCATTCATTAAATTTCTTACGTGATCTTGCACGTGGATGGTCGATTCCAGGAAATTAAATATAAATCGCTGGATAATCCATCCATCAACTCATCCATCTATGCCGCTAAAATACACAGATTCTCTCTAAATTTAGATTATTTTATACGTTAGAGTTAACATGCTTTATCTCAAATCTCAATGTAGTAGCTTCTAGGTTTTTTGTCCTCCAAAGTGCTTCACAAGACGTAGGTACCTAAATTTATTTTTAGTTTACTAAGTAATTTTTGCCGACAGATTGAGGAGTAATAACAGCCGCACCGGTCGATAGAAGGTTAAGCAACGCTAGCCGAGGTCATTCCGAGGATGGGTGATCATCACCGAGCCCTACCGTGCCTTAGAAAGCATGTTAAGCTGTTGGTTCCAGATGTAATTTGTGGTTCTTTAACATTCGTTATAGGGAGTCAGTAATTGGGGTCTCATCCATGTGGAAGTCATATAGCAGATTATTATCACCTCCTGCCAGGGTCACGGATTAGTTCGAAATAGTTACCATGACCCTGGCACAGGCAACTGAAGGAACACGGGTGGGTTTTAGTCAGTAAAAGTCTGACACGCCCTCCCATTTCGCCCAGAGCGGAAGACGTCATTTGATGATTTCCCACTCAAAAATTAATTCATCCTCACCTCCTAGCCTTGTCCCATTTTACTTGAGGTCGGCGCAACACGTTTTTCTTCCATTCACTCACTTCTCTTTGATATCATTCCTCATACAATCCAATCATCTATTCTTTGATCGTCCTCTACCTCTCCATGCATCAAAACCTATATTCTTTACTCTTTTAGTCACATACGATTCCTGCTCCTCATCACATGCTCATACCAAGCCAAATTTCCCTTAATTTTTCTCACTGGCAACACTTTCAAACTTCCTCTTATACAACGTATAACATAATTAAAGCAAGGTCTCATACAACCCAATTAGAGTATTGAGTTAAAACCATAATACAATGACCAAAACTTTTTTCTAGAGCTTACTGTTATTATTTTAAAAAATCGTGGTGACCCTAGCATTATTTTAAGCATTTAAAATAGAGTCTAATATCCTTTTAATAAGATTGCATTTTCTTTGGCTCAATCTGCGGTGGGTATGTCAAAATAGGTACATAATTTTTGAAAACAGGTCGACATACTCGTCTCCGCTGCCGCATTTTCTTTTCATCTGTCTTCTTAGGCCTTATCACGGACTTGTAAATATAGGTCAGATAGCAGGTGCTGCATGTAACATACTGATATTCAGCTACATCCGGTTAGGTTGTAAGCTGACCCTAAAATAATTAGAAAATAAGTACGTAGAGGATGCTGCCCGCGGATGAATCGATTCCTAGGAGGCGAATTAAATGGATTGGATTTTGAAGTGTCCTGTGTATTAATCCGTTATCTAAATTCGTTCAGTTGTGTTCCAAACAACTTTACAAACTGTCACATACAGACAACTGTAACACCAGTAAAATGTAGTGTAATATAAACATATTTTTGGTCGTAAGGTTTAAGTCTCAGCACTGAGCCGAGCAATCAAAATCTAACTGCGCTTTTGTTTAAGTGTCGCCTAAGTAAAACGGCCATAAGAGCTTAGAACTTTACAAAATAAATTACAAATCACATCAACTGCTTTCTTTTAGTATTTCAACCAAGAATACACCCTCGTCGGATGTTTGGTGGTTAATTGTTTTTTTCATTCGATGATCAATCAATTCCGGAAAAATGAAAATGTGTTTTTTTTATTATTAAAAAAAAGCTTTATCGTGCATTCTCACGAGAACCAAACATGGGCCAAAAATCAGCCCGATAACTTTAGTCAAAGTGAATTAAATATTGATTGCAGAAATTCCAGAACATACAAGTGACGCGTGCTTGCGGATGGCGAGCAATGGGTAGCTCGCCACCCGGTAAGGACCAGGTCCGGGTCTACGGCGCGTAGTCTTCCACGCGCGCCTCAAAGAGAAATCAGCACACATTGACGGGGTCCGCTGGGGCCGATGCCTGCCAGTGTCACGGAATTGTTCGAAACAGGTACCGTGGCCCTGGCATAGGCAACTGAAGGAACACGGGTGAGTTTTAAAAGTCTGACACGCCCTTCCGCTCCATCCAGAGCAGGAGACGTCTTGTGATGAACTAACAAAACGTCTTGTGATGAATAAAAAAAAGGAACTACAAGTGAACCTAAAAAAAAAATAAAAGGTAAAAGCTTTTAAATACAAATTACATTAAATGAACGTCCATTTCATTAATTTTATTATCATTCGGAACGCTATAGTGAAACATCATCATAATTCTCCGCCCAAATTCCAATTTTTTTTAGGTTGGCGCTACTAAGGCGAAATCGAATATAGTTAGAACCGCATACAATTGCCTAAATCTCTATCATTACAATCTGAATAATTTAGAAGGATATTGCTTATGGACAATTTTTTTTACGTAGGAAATCATCAACTGACGTCGCCCGCTCTAGGGTGGAGCGGAAGGGCGTATAAGACTTTTACTGACTAAAACCCACCCGTATTCCTTCAGTTGCCCATATGCCAGGGCCACGGTAACTCTTTCGAACAGATCTCGCGACCCTGCCAGGTGATTATGGACATTGCTTCATAAATGTTCAACAACCGACTTCCTCAAAACATCTCTCAGCGTGTCTTAGGATTTGTATTTAAGGTTTTTGCCACCGACTTATTTTTTACTTTGTAGTGTTTTTGAGGAAGTCGGTAGTTTTTTTTTTTTGTAACATGTTTTATTTTTAAATTTACTGTTATTGTATCCACCCCGCTGTAATTTCAAACAAATAATGCATATTTATGCGATAGCAGAAATCGCGATTGATTTGCTGTCATTTTTTAAAGAGTTCCGGTGTCTGTCTCCGGAAATCATCATCAGATCTATATGAAAATTAAATGGGACCATTTCGGAATAAACCTCTTTCGAACAAAAAAAAAAAAAAAAGAATTTCGCAAATCCGTCTATATATGACGGATTTATGGCCGAACATACATAAAAAAATCCTACTAATATTATAAATGCGAAAGTTTGTATGTATGGATGTATGGGTGTGTGGATGTTTGTTACTCTTTCACGCAAAAACTACTGAACGGATTTAGATGAAATTTGGAATACAGTTACTTTATAACCTAGATTAACACATAGGCTACTTTTAATCCCGGTAGTACGTTCTCGCGGAATATTTTTCGACCTCCACGCGGGCGAAGCCGCTGGCAAAAGCTAGTATGTATATAAACGTATGAATTGAGAACCTCCTCATTTTTGAAGTCGGTTAAAAATGTGTCTACTCAACGACGTAAATAACGTAATCAACGTTGTTGACCTGTCAAAGCGGAGGCCATTCCTACCGTAAGCGTGTTACGCAGTAACTTCGCACTTCACTAATGAATTGATTTTTATGTTTATGTCTTACGTTTCAATTCAAGTTAATGATGTCGAATGAAAGAAACAGGTTGTTAGGTGCAAGGTCGACAAAAAGTTTTGGGGGATTGGATGGGTGGACCCCTTGTCCTAAGTGTCACTCATAGATTAGACCCCTTAGTATCGTTGTTCTTCATAGATAAATAAATAAATAAATATATTAGGACAAACAACACAACGTTATCTGATCCCAAACTAGGCAGAGCCTGTAGGTACTATGGCAACCAGACAACTGATAAACATACTTATATATTTCTAAATATATACTTACATATTATAGATAAATAACACCCAGACACAGAACAAATGATCGTGCTCATCACACAAAGATTTGTCCTGGGTGGGAATCGAACCCACGACCTCAGTCTTAGGAGTCAGGGTCACTAACCACTAGACTAACAGGCCAGTCAATTAAGACTAATTCATATTTAAGAGTTTGAAAGCTCGTCAAGTATTTTCTTGCTATATTTAGAACTAGCTTCTGCCCGCGGCTTTGCCCGCGTGGATGTCGAAAAATTCACCATTGCAACCCCCCATTTCACCCTCTTAGGAATAGAATTTCAGAAAACCCTTTCTTAGTGGACCTACTCCTCACAAAAAACACACCCTCCAAATTTCATGTCTCTAGGACCAGCGGTTTAGGCTGTGCGTTGATATATAAGGTGTATCTATTCATACACGAAATATTTTAAGAGGTACACTTGTAGGTGGTAAAGAAGCTATAGCAACGAAAAAAAATTTTTCTAAACGTTTTTTTTTTAATTTTTATATTTATAAATTATTTGACGCACATAAGAAATATTGGCTCCTTCTTATTTTTTACGGCCCGAGACACCGCGGCCATGCTCGTACCGTCCGGTCATCGCCCTCGCAGCGGCAGGTGGGCCATTCAAAGAATTTGGAGTAAAGGTTTTATGCAAAACGTCTCAAGTAGATTTAACATTATAATAATTACGAAAATTCAAAAAAGCTTAGATAAAAATTTTCTTTTTGCTTCTATAGCTTCTTTACCACCTATAGGTATACCCCTTAAAATATTTCGTGTATGAATAGATACACCTTGTATATATATCAGCCAGTCAGTCAGTCAATCAGGACTTTGAATTGTATATATATTGATAATCATACATTAGAAAATGCAATAAACTTATTTGATGCAAATACAACAACAAACTAAAAAAAAATGTCGTTAAGACGATGATTCAGGTAATTTTCAAAAACAAAAATAAAAATTCGTTTCTCGATTACAGTAGAAGGGGAAGGGGAAGTGAAAGGGGATTCATCTATAAAGGCAGGTTTTCATTAGAACTTTAACATCCTCGCTCGATCTGAATGAGCGAAGTGAGCATACCACACCGCTTATATCTTCCTCGGTAAAGGAAATTAAGTTCAAACCGTGAATTCTTGTAACGAGCCGAGCGAGTAGAGTGCGTTAAAAGAGCGAGCGTAGCGCTCTTACGATACAGCAAACGAATCGACGCACGCATGCATTTGATGATTTCTCACCCACAAAAAAACCGGCCAAGTGCGAGTCGGACTCGCGCACCGAGGGTTCCGTACAAACCTGTAGGGATCCTCGGTTTATGTATAAGGTTTATGCTTATGAACTTACATGTTTTTTTTTTAATTTTTATATCTGAGTTGATTGAATGAAAGGTAAATTGCGGTTTACGATTTATGACGTATTAATAAAAAGCTACTTACTGGATCTCGTTCAAACCAATTTTCGGTGGTAGTTTACATGGTTATATACATCATATATTTTTTTGAGTTTAATCATGCTCTTATTTTAGAAGTTACGGGGGGGGGGACACACATTTTACCACTTTGGAAGCTTCTCTCGCGCAAACTATTCAGTTTAGAAAAAAATGATATTAGAAACCTCAATACCATTTTTGAAGACCTATTCATAGATACCACACACGTATGGGATTGATGAAAAAAAAATTGAGTTTCAGTTCTAAGTATGGGGAACCCCAAAATTTATTATTTTTTCTCTATTTTAGTGTCAAAATCTTGATGCGGTTCACAGAATACATCTACTTACCAAGTTTCAACAGTGTAGCTCTTACAGTTTCGGAGGAAAGTGGCTGTGACATACGGACGGACGGACAGACAGACAGACAGACAGACAGACAGACAGACGGACAGACAGACATGACGAATCTATAAGGGTTCCGTTTTTTGCCATTTGGCAACGGAACCCTAAAAAGAGGTGTCATATTGCCCAGTAACTGAGTTGCGGAGGTCAGATAAGCTGCCGCTCCATATAAAATGTTGGTTGAGCTGCATTTGGTAAGACGAGAAGCTGACCGCAACATAATTACGAAAAGGATAGGCAGATGATGACTCAGTTAAACAGATATACAATTTTATGCCGTAAGCGCTACCACCAAAGGAAACTGCGTGTTTTCTAGAAATTCTAGTAATTACGAGCGCCTAGTGATAAGGTACAATGCTTTTGATTAAGACAATACCTAATTATGAGTATGACAAGGTCTTATATATTTATCGAGACATAGTCTAACAATGAGTCCAAAGAGAGATCTAGACTTAATCAGTACAATTATCATTTATTTATGTATTAAGGATCTCTAAAATTATTTATATTTGTTTTTTAATTAAATTAAGGTGAAAAGAAGGATCAGTGATGGCTAAGTGGTAAAAGCCACGACTCACTAATTCAAGGTCGTGGGTTCTAACCCAAGCAGGCACTTTGTGTAAATAATTTCATCAACTAACCTCTAAAAAACGGTGAAGGAAAGCATCGTGAGGGAACCGGCATGTCTTAGAACCAAAAATTCTACGCCATGTGCCATCTACCAATCCGCACTGGGCCCACGTGGTGGATTATGGCCCTCTCCCTTTCACCGAGAGGAGGCCTGTTTCCCAGCAGTGGGAACATTAAAGGCTGGTCATGTTTTGATGAAAATGAAATGATGAAATTAGAGAAAAAAATTACCTATCAGGATTGGGCATTCTTAATACAATTGGTTAGTAGGTATCATAATTATTTCACAGTCATCATTGAAGAGTGAACAGGCAATTTCTGGGGACGGTAGTTTCATCATAGACCTCATCCATTACTTTCCATCAAGCATGATCGACATCGAGAATAGGCCCATTCAGCAAAAAAAACCGGTCAAGTGCGAGTCGGACTCGCGCACCGAGGTTTCCGTACAAACTTGTAGGTATTCACGGTTTATGTTTATGAAATTAAATGTTTTTTTTTTAATTTTATATTTGAGTTGATTGAATGAAAGGTAAATTGTTTACGATTACGATACGATTTATGATATATTAAAAAAAAATACTTACTAGATCTCGTTCAAACTCATTTTCACTGGAAGTTTATATGGTAATGTACATCATATATTTTTTTTAGTTTTATCATTCTCTTATTTTAGAAGTTACAGGGGGGGACACATTTTACCACTTTGGAAGTGTCGCGCAAACTACTATTATATCTATATCTATCTATATCTATACTTATAATAAAACTGTAGAGAGGTCAATTCTGTACATTGAATATACATTCAAAATTAATATTGGAGGATGAATGGTGATCGATACTGATGCCAAAAATGCAATCAGTAAATTTTTTGTCTGTCTGTCTGTCTGTCTGTCTGTATGTGCACGCATGGGTCAAAAACTACTGAAGGGATTTTAACCAAACTTGATACGATTGTAGTCCATACTCCTGGGCAGGTTATAGGCTATATAACATAACGCTAAGACATATAGGAGCTGAGCAGTGACGATAAATTTGAAGCAAGTCGGATGAAAATGCGCTTTCGAGCTCATACCTCACATACGTTGATCATACACCAAAAGTAAGTTCCCGCGGGTTTATTTTCCGACCTCCACGCGGGCGAAGCCGCTGGCAAAAGCTAGTTTATAATAAAACTGTAGAGAGGTCAATCTGTCTGTCTGTATGTGCACGCATGGGTCAAAAAATACTGAAGGGATTTTAACCAAACTTGGTACGATTGTAGTCCATACTCCTGGGCAGGTTATAGGCTATATAACATAACGCTAAGACACATAGAAGCTGAGCAATGACGATATATTTGTACCCTCTGGGTATGTGTCAGGTAGAAAACGCTTTATGGCGACGACGTACCAGGTTATCATAACTTTGCAGAAGCTTACCAAACAAAGGAGTGTCAGCTAGCTTTATGGCGACGACGTACCAGGTTATCATAACTTTGCAGGAGCTTACCAAAAAAAGGAGTGTCAGCTAGATAACGCTTTTTTGCCTTTGAAGTACCAGGTTATCATTGCACCACTTGGTAGGAGCTAACCAAACATGAGTTTCAGCTAGAAAACGCTTACCAGACCACCAACGCCTACCAGGTTGTCAAACTTGGTAGGGTTATTACAACGTTTATTGAACCTGAGGCGATACGAAGTTCGCTGGGTCAGCTAGTATTAACTATATTTAGAAAAAAATGATATTAGAAACCTCAACATCAATTTGAAGACTTATCCATAGATACCCCACACGTATGGGTATGATAAAAAAAAAATGAGTTTCAGTTCTAAGTATGGGGAACCCCAAAATTGATTGAGTTTTTTTCTGTTTTTGTGTGAAAATCTTAATGCGGCTGTGACATACGGACGGACAGACAGACAGTCATGACGAATCTATAAGGGTTCCGTTTTTTGCCAATTGGCAACAGAACCCTAAAAAGGGTAAAGTTTAATGTTAACTCGTAGGTCTAGTGACTGCAAGCGCTATGGCTGTGCATGAGGTCTTGTGATCTATTCCTGGTTGGGCTAAGTGCTATTGGGTTTTTCCATCAGGAATTTTCAGAACTCAAGTAGCAGCTAGGAGTCTGGCTTTGTGTGCTAAAACATCAGTTTGACTTGGTTTCGGCTTTATTTCACTTTATCAAGTCACCGAAGTAGGAATATCGCTGTGAAAGAGAGATGAAGGAAATTCCTAAAGTAGAGTTGTTTCTTGTAGGAATGACTCCCTCGACCGTCTAGTGGTAGCAAGCGCCACTGTTAAGCATGAGGTCCTGGGTTCTATTCCCAAGTTGGGTAAGGGCTTTTCTATAAGGAATTTCTGAGTTGTTTCTTGTAGGAATGACTCCCTCGACCGTCTAGTGGTAGCAAGCGCCACTGTTGAGTATGAGGTCCTGGGTTCTATTCCCAAATCGGGTAAGGGCTTTTCTATAAGGAATTTCTTAGTAGCAGCACGGAATCTGGATGTGTACCCAGTTGATGGCAACAGGCTCGCCTCCTATTTACTGGGACTAAACAAATTTATCGAAATATACATGTACGATAGGAACACCTCTACCTAACCGTTCAGGTATAACAGGCGTGATGTTATGTTGTTTATAATCCACTAGCTTTTGCTAGCGACTTCGCCCATTCTCTTTCGCCCATACTACCGGGATAAAAAGTACCCTACCTATATGTTAATCGAAAATGGTAAAAAGTTAATCGTGTCCTATATGTTATGGTAATTTCAACGAAATCTGTTCAGCCATTTCTACGTGATTGAGTAACAAACATACGAACGTGCAAACAAACAAACTTTACTAGTAGAATATACGATTTATTTCCATTTTACTCGTGAACACGTGGAAAATGAGTTCAAGGATGCTTTCGGTAGTTTTTGCTACGATTAATTATTTCCGACTTGCGTCCAGGTAAATCACTCGAATTTATCTTGGCTAGGGTTACCATCTAACCCGATATAAACCGGTCTTGACCGTCTTTTTAGAGTTTTGATCGGATTACGCCCGGATTTCATTCGAGACCGGATCTTTAAAAGCAATGTCGTCTCAATTTACCTTGACTATGGTTTTAAGAGCTGAGACTGGATTTCACCCGAATTTCGTTCGAGACCGGATTTTTTATCAGCGGAGCAAAATCTTGTCACTAATGACATCTCAGGGGACGAAAGAATAGATTGTCAGTAGACTCTAAAAAAGCTATACTACTATCACAATTTAACTTTCACGACACCAGTTTTAAAGAATTTTACTGTAAAATTTGTGCACACAAAGTTATTTATTGAAAGCCGGTGAATCCAAATATTACATGTAATATAATTAACGCAAAACTTCATACACCCTAATAAAGGCTCGTGCAGACAAGCGCGACGCGACGTCGCGAGCGATTCTTCGATTTATATCCGTAGAACAATTTCTATGACCGTGTCGCGGCGCGACAGGTCAGCCCTGTGCGTTTTCATAGAAATTGTTCTACGGATATAAATCGCAGAATCGCACGCGACCGTCGCGTCGCGCTAGTCTGAACGAGCCTTAAGAGTATTGAGTTTAACGGTCCAAAAATGGTGCTAACCCTGGCATTCTTTTATGCAATTAAAATTGAGTCTTACTGCCTTAATATTAGCTTGAATTTTCGTTGGCTTAATCGATGGTAAGCATAGTAAAAAACATAATTTAAAAAAAAAACCTGTTATCGATTCAGTAGACAATTATGAACTAAATACTTCCAGGACTTGTGTTTATTCTTTTATCCTCTAAGTTTTATTTTGAGTTTAAGACCGAACATTTTTTCAAAAAATCAGGATTTTAACCGCCTACAACCGGGTTTCCGATTCCTTGCCCTCGTAAGCGATAAATATTGACCAAGAAGAAGACCCGGTTTATTTAGGATTATTTTAGTTGAAATTTTAACTCTCAGCAATTTTATTTGATACTTACTGAAACGTTTGGAATGCCACTATCCAGATTAATATACTTTTTCTCATAACAGGTAGGCAACTATACAATGTGTTCCTATTAATGTCTAATAATGATAAGTAATAATGATACCATGTCAAAAAATCAACTGGCATATGATTTCTTTTGTCTTTTCAATTTTTCATTAATAATATTTCAACACCACGATTATTTATGTAAAACACCCTTACGGGAAATATGATAAGGTCGCATTTTCTAAGCTTCAATTTGAATAACTGTTTTGAATGAAAATTATTTACTCGTACCTGTCAATGAAAGGTGGTGGTGTAACTACACCCATGTTTAAGAAAAAAAAAACCATTACTTTATTAAAAATTGCCCAGCTGTGGGTTATTCCTGAATAGAATGATGATGGTGCTATTCCCCATTCTCATTGGAACAATGGTTTTAAATGACACCCTATGGCCTCTACAGGGCAAGAATGTAAAGAAAGAAAATACGTTAATTTGCGGTAAATATGACGCAAAGAAAAAGTGAACACAACAAAAATATCAAAAAAGTAGCTGTGGAAAATATGCGTCGAATTCACGCAAAACGGCCATCGCTCAGCATTATACTGCGACTCTATGCGAGACAGAGCCCCAGCGCTGGTTTTCAGCGACAGTCGCCGCTGACGTGTGACGTCAGTGCAGCAAATTATAAGTAAAAAGAAGTAACGATACGAAATCCAGTGGAGATTTAAATGGTTGTAGACTATACAAAGATACAGTTAAAGTTGTACGCAAGATATTGAGATGTACAGACGCCACCAGGTCAAGCTACCCGAAACTGTCAATTTTTAAACGGTTTTAAACGGTTTTTATTTAGCTCACCCCGTTTGTTTTATTTATTATTCTTGGGTCAAATTTAGTAATTCAAATTTCACCCTCTTCCTGTCAACCGATTAATCTGAAATTTTGTATACACTTTGGATTTTGGTGACAATACAATTATGTTTATTCATTATCATTATAAATTCAAGATGGCCGCTGCTACAAAATGGCGGATAATTTATGTTTTATTAATCCCATCAATATGGGTATCAAATGAAAGGGCTCAACAAGCAGAATACAATATACTATAAAAAATTGAAATCCAAGATGGCAGCCGCTACAAAATGGCGGATAACGTAGGTTTTATCAATCCCATCAATATGGGTATCAAATGAAAGGGCTCAACAAGCAGAATACAATATACTATAAAAAATTGAAATACAAGATGGCGGCCGCTACAAAATGGCGGATAACGTAGGTTTTATCGATCCCGTCAATATGGGTATCAAATGAAAGTGCTCAACCAGTATAATACAATGTAAGTACTATATAAAATTAAAATCCAAGATGGCGGCCTCTACAAAATGGCGGATAACTTAGGTTTTATCAATCCCATCAACATGGGTATCAAATGAAAGGTCTCAACAAGTAGAATACAATTTACTATGCAAAATTGAAATCTAAGATGGCCGCCGCTACCAAATGGCTGATAACAATTTTTTATCAATCCCACCAATATGGGTATCAAATAAAAGGGCTTGACAAGAAGAATACAGTGCACTATACAACCTCAATATTTAAGATGGGCGCAGCCACCAAATGGCGTATAATAATAAGATTTAAATTTAGAAATTGAATCTGTAATTTAGGTATCTAATTAATCCAGCCTGAATCCACCACCCAAGTCAAGATTTTGTATCGTGTTGAGGACTGTGTGGCGTTAGGGTGGCTAAAAATGATACGTCGTTAGCGGTACACCACCCAAGTTAAGGTGAAAGGTTAAAACGCGCCGAGAACTGTATGGCATTAGGGTGGATAAAAATGATATGTCGTTAGCGTTTTCCCCTCAAGACTCAGGCGCATCTTGTTGTACATAGCCTTGCCCCTTTTTTTGGCTCTTAGTAGAGTAAGATCTTTGCAGGGACTACGTATAGAGGAGTTGGACTGCAATAAACTAACGGGCAAGAAACCTTGCAATAATGAAGCACTAAATGAATTAAACAGAATGCGAAATAAAAACTAAAAACTAGAATTTGTAGACAATTGACGTGCCCCACGGTTTTATTTTAGTCTAGTCTATGCATATGTTTATAATTCCCACGACTGTATCTATTTTATTATTTTTTGGTTTTTAGTACATTTATCTTAAACATTGCAATGTATGTTTAACATAAAACCGTTTAACTTAAAAAGTTTTTTTACCTATTTTTATTTTCTAGTTTTTAGTTTTTATTTCGCATTCTGTTTAATTCATTTAGTGCTTCATTATTGCAAGGTTTCTTGCCCGTTAGTTTATTGCAGTCCAACTCCTCTATACGTAGTCCCTGCAAAGATCTTACTCTACTAAGAGCCAAAAAAAGGGGCAACGCTATGTACAACAAGATGCGCCTGAGTCTTGAGGGGAAAACGCTAACGACATATCATTTTTATCCACCCTAATGCCATACAGTTCTCGGCGCGTTTTAACCTTTCACCTTAACTTGGGTGGTGTACCGCTAACGACGTATCATTTTTAGCCACCCTAACGCCACACAGTCCTCAACACGATACAAAATCTTGACTTGGGTGGTGGATTCAGGCTGGATTAATTAGATACCTAAATTACAGATTCAATTTCTAAATTTAAATCTTATTATTATACGCCATTTGGTGGCTGCGCCCATCTTAAATATTGAGGTTGTATAGTGCACTGTATTCTTCTTGTCAAGCCCTTTTATTTGATACCCATATTGGTGGGATTGATAAAAAATTGTTATCAGCCATTTGGTAGCGGCGGCCATCTTAGATTTCAATTTTGCATAGTAAATTGTATTCTACTTGTTGAGACCTTTCATTTGATACCCATGTTGATGGGATTGATAAAACCTAAGTTATCCGCCATTTTGTAGAGGCCGCCATCTTGGATTTTAATTTTATATAGTACTTACATTGTATTATACTGGTTGAGCACTTTCATTTGATACCCATATTGACGGGATCGATAAAACCTACGTTATCCGCCATTTTGTAGCGGCCGCCATCTTGTATTTCAATTTTTTATAGTATATTGTATTCTGCTTGTTGAGCCCTTTCATTTGATACCCATATTGATGGGATTGATAAAACCTACGTTATCCGCCATTTTGTAGCGGCTGCCATCTTGGATTTCAATTTTTTATAGTATATTGTATTCTGCTTGTTGAGCCCTTTCATTTGATACCCATATTGATGGGATTAATAAAACATAAATTATCCGCCATTTTGTAGCAGCGGCCATCTTGAATTTATAATGATAATGAATAAACATAATTGTATTGTCACCAAAATCCAAAGTGTATACAAAATTTCAGATTAATCGGTTGACAGGAAGAGGGTGAAATTTGAATTACTAAATTTGACCCAAGAATAATAAATAAAACAAACGGGGTGAGCTAAATAAAACCGTTTAAAAATAGGTAAAAAAACTTTTTAAGTTAAACGGTTTTATGTTAAACATACATTGCAATGTTTAAGATAAATGTACTAAAAACCAAAAAATAATAAAATAGATACAGTCGTGGGAATTATAAACATATGCATAGACTAGACTAAAATAAAACCGTGGGACACGTCAATTGTCTACAATCGTTGATTGTAGACAATTAAGTCGATAATTTGTAGACAATTGACGTGCCCCACGGTTTTATTTTAGTCTAGTCTATGCATATGTTTATAATTCCCACGACTGTATCTATTTTATTATTTTTTGGTTTTTAGTACATTTATCTTAAACATTGCAATGTATGTTTAACATAAAACCGTTTAACTTAAAAAGTTTTTTTACCTATTTTTATTCCCAATGAACCTTGAACCTAATGCTCTAGAAATAAAGTCGAAAATCCATCAAAGAAATCTGACAGATTGTAGTAGCTTGATGTGTTGGCGTCTGTACTTTATTCATCATCATCACTTCAGCCGAAAGACGTCCACTGCTGGACATAGGCCTCCCCCAAGCACCACCACTTCGACATTTAGTGCTTGTCATTTTTGGAGGGGTTCGCCACAATCGCCACGCTTGGCAGGCGGATCGTCGATCGCAGTATGGTGGTAAAATGGACAGAAAACGTTGCTGCCCAATCTCTAGTAAGTCTCTTAATCGCCTTTTACAACACCCACGGGAAGAAATGAAATGTTGTTATTCTTTACATCCGGCATCACACAGGACATGAAATGTACTTAATAACACTAATTTACTAGGATCTACTCATTTGGCATGAACTGTTCATGCATGCAAGATGCTTTGAAAATGTTAAATGAGTATAAAAAGACTAAACTTTGTATGACATATAATTTAACGTTATCGAGCAGATTATGTGGACTGTGAAGGATAATGCGTTTATGTCCACTTTAGTAAATTTGAATGCAAATTTGAATGCAAGTCCCTAAAAGTTTTAACATTTCCGTCATTATATATTCTAGAAATGGCTATGTTTGTAAGGAAAAATAAAAATTACTTTCTAACAGTGTCAGAAACAAGAAAAGGGCCTGTCAGAAGCCAATATAGGAACTTATTGCAAAACGTTAGCTACAATACAGCTCTACTTAAGAAAAGTGTGTTCGGCATGGGCCCCACTATATACAACAAAATACCCGATATTATAAAAAAATATCCAATCCATATATTTAAAAAGAAACTGACAGCCCTATTACTTGATAAATGTTATTATTCTGTAAATGATTTTTTAATTGACAATACTCTTTAGATTTATTGATGACATTTTATTTATTATTGGACATTGCTTGGTTAAAACTTTTCTATATTATAATTTTTTTTTTTTTTTTTGACATTTATAATTTTACTGACATGTTTCTATATGATATTATTTAGAATTGTTTGTCAATATTTGCATGCCTAATTTAAGGTAGATAGTACCAGGATCACAATTTTGTCAACATCTTATTTTATGTACCTACTATCTTTGCAAATAAACGATTATGATTATGATTATGAATGCATTACGGCCCCTAATCACAGAGAAGAGGCCTGTATCCCAGAAGTGGGCATGTATTCCGTGCGGTGCCGGACATAAAGAATAGGATTCTTCCCGTGTCATAAGAGGCGACTAAAGGATTTACTAGAGAATGGCCAGCAGCGTTCTCTATGCATTTTACCACCATACTGCGATCGCCAATCCGCCTGCCACGCGTGGCGATTATGGCAAGCCCTCCCCAAATTGGTGGAGCCCCAATTGATAACGTGGGCTATGAAGAAAAATGAACTTTTTTTACTTTAATAAAATGAAATGGCCCGCCTTAAAATAGAGAGACGGCCTGTTCCAGCAGTGGGGACATTATAGGCTGATAAGGTACCTATGCTTATGCTAAATGGAGTGAAACATAGCGAGTTGCAAGACCTGGTCCTTAGCAACGGAAAACCGGGAACATAATGGACACCTGTTAGTCCATTATCAGTAGCAAGTTACTTGGTATATTATAGATAATGAGTGAATATAGATTTACAATGTATTGCCGATATCTCTGGGCTTTCCAGTTTATAGCCAGAAGGTACTGACTGATAACACTATTATTGGCAACATTGACAGAGTCCTTTTAGAATAATTAATTTAAACTGTTTAAGAACCGAACTGCACGATTAGTGACAAAAGCGCACACTGACTGGACAGGTCCACTCCATCTGTGTGGTTCTTTCCTCTAAAGACCATTTCAGACTGCTATCTACATTGTCTTCACATGATTTGACCAAGATTATGTCTGGACTTTAGAAGATACCCCTGAGTTTGTTTCGGTCTTTCTTCTCAGAGTACTCAGATAGGAAAAGTCGACCTCATCTAGTTTAAAAAATATAATTGGCGTGTAGAAGTGTTTGTATAAACCTACTTACAGAAATAAAATCATTTATTCTTTCATTTATCAATAATTAAAGGTAGTCGAATTTGGGTACCATTTCTTCACATGGGTATCCTAAAAAGCGACTAAGGAACTTGTTAGAGAATGGGCAGCAGCGTTCTCTATACATTTTACCGCCATACTGCGATCGCCAATCCCCCTGCCAAGCGTGGCGATTATGATAAACCCCCCAAATAAGGGGAGGCTTATGTCCAGCAGTGGACTTTTTACGGCTGAAATGATGATTATGAATCTGGGTACCGTTTTTAGGATTAATTAGTTTAGAACGAAAGTATAAGGGAAGAGAGATTTACGAATATGATTAGTAAATGGGATATTGGTTTTTAAGTATCTATACTATATATACTATATTACTATATATATTTTATATTTATATATTTTATATTTATATATTTTATATATAATATTATAAAGCTGAAGAGTTTGTTTGTTTGATTGAACGCGCTAATCTCAGGAACTACTGGTCCGAATTGAAAAAATCTTTTTGTGTTGGGTAGCCTATTTATCGAGAAAGGCTATAAGCTATATAACATTACGTTACAACCAAGAGGAGCGGAGTAGTAATGAAAAATGTTGCGAAAACGGGGAAAATCGCACGGGTAGGCGATTCGACGCGACGGGAAGGGAAAGAAATTTAACGCGGACGAAGTCGCGGGCAGAAGCTAGTTAGAGGTAATATTTAAGGGGAAAGTAAGTAAAGCCGTTGGTCCCGGCCCTCATTCTCATCTTTGACAGTCGTTACGGGTCGTCAGAAACCCGAAAGTTTGACAACCAGTCTTACAAGGGGTATTGTATTACCCAGTAACTGGGCTTTGGAGGTCAGATAAGCAGTCGCTCCATGTAAAATACTGGTTTTCATCTGCATACGGTTAAATTGGCAGCCAATAATCATTTAAGAGAAAATCTCTAGTATACATAGTTAAATTATATTAAGTTCCATTGTGGATTTGCATTATGTAGATCGACACTGACACAAATTCATTATAATAGGACAAAGGATTTGTAATCAAATGTCAATACATAGCGCAGGATTCAAAGATACAATTTTATTATTAAATTATTATTGTCTACAATTATTTTAATATGCTTCTATTATTGCAAATTTAGTTTGGTCACCCGGATACAAGATGAGAAGATTCTTCAGATATAATTTAATTGAATAAAGCCCAAAATAGCTATGACTAATTTGAGATATCTTCCAGAGAGTGCCGGAAAACCCCTCAAAAATGATTGTAAAGAATTTTCGTTACACATTTTCGCATGAAATAATGCCGATAAATAAACTTTTTAAAAATCAAACTCACCGTTTATTGGTTGCTCTGAAAGAATTTAACGGACATTAATGAACACCACACGAAATGTATCGCAAACAGAACATGTTCAGCCGAGTTCGAAATTTGATTCGCAAAATTCGAAATCCGCGGATTCCATATTTGAAAATTGGGACGCGCGCGCATGCTAGCGGCCAGTTTGAGACTGATGCTTACACTTACAGAACACAAACCCGACCCCGCAGTGAACAAAAATGCGTGGGCTCACTACAAAATTGAATCATGTACATTTTATTTCACATTCGAATTATCAACTCTATTTTTTCAGTCACAAGGTCGGTTTTACGTGGGCTATAAGGATAAATTTTACCTTTTTAATTTTTCAATTTGTTTAATTGTACATGTTGCGATGAAGTGGTGAAAAGTTGAGCTTTTAACGCTATTTTGTGGGAAGATGTCTTAATTGGTACAATAATTGTGTCTGTACAATTAATTTTCTTGCTCCCGTTTGACTACTTATATTGGGTAAATCATAGATACGATGGACGTCTGCAAAAAAAGAATATGAAATATCTATTCATGAAATGAAATATCAAGCGAAATGGAAGGAGAAAATGAATAAAGCTGAGGTTTTTAGCTTTTCAACCACGTTGATCCAAACCTTGCAAAGAGAGTAACAGAGATTGTGGTGCAGTAAAAAGAGAGGAGAAATGGCCCATAACGGGACGTCATCATATAATAACGCACGATAGATAAAAATAATGATTAAGTGTTCTGTCTTTTCAGACAAATTAAATGGACTTGTCATTCGTCGCTGATTACCTGATCCATATTTTTTATTTAATCTTTCAATTTGACCGCAATTATAACTGAAAACAAATGAATTCAATTATACTGTGTGTAACTTAAATGATTGTCTTGGCTTAATTTTTTGGTCCTTCCAGGCACGTGATGGATGTTACACCTAATTATTGTTTTGAGAGCAGAAGGACCAGTGTTTTCTTCTGGTTAGGTAGTTTTTAATTATTTTTCACTTCGTTTGCGTGAAATATCTTGTTCCCCCGTCCCACTGTCTGTCGTATCGCATCGCCTACCGGTGCGTTTTCGCTAAGCGGTATTTCTGAATTTTTGTTGAATTTGCTCGGCTCCTGTGGGTCTGAGTTTGATGTTAAATAATCTATAGCCTTCCTCAAAAATTGGGCTATTAAATTGCAATAAGAATTTTTGACATCCGACAAGTAGTTCCAGAGAATAGCGCACTCAAACAAACAAAAAAAAATCCAACTACTTTATTAAGAAAATATTGTATATGAAACATACTATGGGAATACTTTGCACAGTTCTCATACATTTACCAAACACTCGAAAAGAAAAGCCTCTTGCAATAAAATGGTTATTTTTCACATTGTGTTGGTAACCAATATTTTAGTGTTATAGTTGTTAGCAATTCTATTCGTACTAAAAAAATAAAAAAGATGAAATATGTTAACCCTTCTTTGCCGACCCTGTGCTACGCACGTCAGATCGTCTCGCTGCACGCACCTCGCTGCGCAGGAGTGTACCCATTCGTTGTGACGACGTGTGCGCGGTCGTTCACTACAGCACAACGTGTGACAATGACCCTTTGTCAGATTTCTTGGATCATCCGGATTGGTAGAATAAAAAGAGTTTGTTATTTTTACGTGCGAATTGTATTAAACTCCTATCAGTAGTGTTTAATGAATTAATATCAGGGTTATCATTTCTGACGAAATGCATTTAAATTTGTTCAATTTCCACAGCATTTGTTCTACTTTCCTTCATTGCATTTGTACTTCTTTTGCCACACCCAACATTCACTACCCGCATTTACTCTTCATTCCACATCATAATTAATCTTTACATCCTTTGTAAACAAACTCGCCAAATATACGAACTCACTTACTTGCTCCACACTCTTATCATTTATTTTCACATTACACACCTATACATTCTCTTCTCTTTCAAACACCAAGACCTTCGTCTTATTCACATTTATATTCATCCCCTGTAGAACTGGTAACTGGCGTGCGTGTATAACCAGATGTATGAACTTAAACGAGGCAAAAGGAATATGTGAGGTGGTGTTCTGTAATTCTGTCTATCCTCATGGGAAAAAAGCGTGATTTCATGTATGTATGTAAGAATTCAATGAAAGTTGATTCCTTCTAAATCGAAGCCCAAAAATGTTGACTCTGTGCGACATAATTGGTCCTTCATCTAAAGCTACGGATACTCAGAGGAATTTAGAAGATGACAGACAAATCCTGGCTGTGATAAACTCATCTGCGGGTATCGGAGGTTAAAAAATATTATACTAACCCTAAAAGAAATGAGAAATGTCGCAGCTTTTGACACAGAACTTACTGTAACAGCAACAGACTCGCCCCGTATTACATGGGACTTAAACAAAACTGGCGTAATGTGGTTGTACTATAGGTACACATCTGCTCAACCCTTCGGGGACACAAGGAGTGATGTTATGTTTATGTAACACCTACATTAATGCATGATCATAATCAGCTTATAATGTGCCCACTGCTGGGACACATGCCTTCTCCCTTCGAGAGGGAGTGGGCTGTAACCTACCACCTAGATCCATTATGGGTTGGTAAATGTCATAAATGTCTTCGAATTTTTGGTTCGAAGACATGCCCATTTCCTCATGACATTTTCAGAGTAGTGGTGATAAAACTATTTATACAAAGTAAAGCACCTGTCGGGATTCAAACCCACGACCTACAACTCGTAAGTCGGGGCCGTTACCGTGAGCCACAACTGCTCCCACATCTTCATTGATTAGTAACGAGAAAAAAATCTCTAAAAAAATAATAATAACTTTATGATGAAATCCATCATAACATACTACTATCCCTAACCAGAAAAAAAAGTGACAATTTAAAAATAGCAACGCTTCAGTCTGGATCTCAAACTAATCAACACTTTCTCCCAGACGAGTTTTACGATCGGCGCAAGCGCATAAGTCATATATTCTATGTTTAACCTCTATCAACAGAAGGATGTTTGTCTTCAAGATCGTTCCTTGTAGGATAGTAAAGTCAAGGTCTTCGATAAGCGATTGGTCCTTATGCACTTAGAGTGTAAGGTCAAAGGTCACCGCAGTAATAGTATCTATAGTAAAAAGTAGCACGACTTTATCGCTATCTTGTAGTTATAAATGATAGTTTATTAAAGAAATGGAATGATTACAATTTAAGTACAGTTGTTCACTGATAACGTCTTGATTTTATGGATTTATTTATTTTAAACAGTTTTAACCAAAAGCTGTTTTCGTAAATATCGCACTGCTTAATTACGTAACACATTATCAATTTTAACTTTAATAATTCTGAAGGATATTTCTAATCCATTGCTGTATATGTTCGAAAATGTTGTCTGCTCAGCAACGTAAATATCACAAAGAATGTTGTTGAACTGTCAATATAAAAACTACTCCCCTCTGCTACGTGTGCCGTGACTGATTTTGAATTTTTAACATAATATTTTAAATTCACGTGCAAAAGGACTTTAAAATCAACAAATAGACAATCATACGCGAAATTAGATGCACCATAAAAGAGATGTATAAATTTATCTAAAAGGACAGGGCCAACCCGACCATTACGGAGCGAAAAATATAAGCACGCCGATTTCGGGTTGAATGAACAAGAATATTTGTCAAAAAATTGTGTTAATGCGGATAAGTACTAACCGAATGAAATATTGCTCAATCGTTTTTTTTTTAACCGACTTCAAAAAAAGGAGCAGGTTATCAATTCGACTGTATTTTTTTTTTTGTTTTTTTTTTATGTTTTTTACCTCATAACTTTGACTGGGTGAACCGATTTTGATGGTTCTTTTTTCATTTGACAGCTGGTGCTTCCCGAATGGTCCCATTTTAATTTGGTTCCATTCGGACGATGGGGTCCATGTGAAAACCATATAAGTCTTAAATTTTCATTAAGTATTTGCGCGATAAATAAACGAATAACGCGATTAGATTAGTGCGGAGTATCTACCACAACTAAAAAGTCAAAAAATAAAAACTTTTTACAAAAAAAAAACAACCGACTTCCTTAAAAAAAACACTACAAAGTCAAAAATAACTTTAATTTCGGAAGTCGGTGTCAAAAACCTTAAATACAGAGCCTAAGAGACCGACTTGCGAAATTAAAGTTATTTTGGACTTTGTAGTGTTTTTTTTAAGGAAGTCGGTTGTTTTTTTTTTAACTATCTCCTTTTATACTTCTGGAACGAAGGACCAAAATTCTCTCACTCTAAGTGTATTTGCGCAGTAAGTCAAACGAGCTCTAGATTCTTAACTAGAACGCACCGGGTGCCGAAACGTCTAACCTAGACAGACATTAAAGGTCGTCACTATAAAAGCCGTTACGTGATCGTCCACACCGTTTCCTTATAAATCAATTATCCTATATGTTGTTGTGATACTTTTATTTGCACTATACAATCGCTGGACCGTTTATTTAGACAGGCAAGTAATTTAAACGTGTTCTATTGTCAATTGTTAACTTCTTTATCTGGGCTATGACGTTTTATGGATGTAAATGTTTTAATAAAAAATATATACATGATATGGATTGAAAGGGGGTGACTACTGAGATGACGACTAATAGAGAAGTGTGGAAGAAAAAGACATGTTGCGCCGACCCGGAATAAATTGGGATAAGAGCAGAAGAATGATGAATTAATGTTTTAGTAAAAAACTGGGAATGTTGAAAAATCACAAAGCGATCAATTTTTACTTTATGTGTTTAAATTCATCGCGACTGCTTTCAAAATGGTGAAGGAAAACATTGTTAGGAAACCTATATGCCCTAGATACAGAAATTCGAAGGCGGTACGATACAATACAGCCCACCCTCTCAAGAAGAGACCTCTAGAGAGGTATCTCTACCCAAGTCAAATTGGCTGAGTGGTCAAGGCGCTATATTTAAGCACTGGTTCCCAAGAGGGAGCGTGGTTTCAAACCCCACACCTGACAAATATCAGACTACTTTTTACCTTGTGTCCCAGCATTGGGAACATTGTGGGCTAATTATGCTTATAAATCATCGAGAGAACCTACTGTTGAATTTGATCATTTCCTGCTATTAGCATTATCACTTCATTCGTAAAACAGGCGCACCACAGCAAGAATTATATAGAATTATATATGCACTTATTGCTTGCTTTACTTAACTGTGTCATTTCATTTTTTTTTTGTTATTAGGTTATGGGATAGCTTCTTAACATTTGTTTTCTTTTTTATACAATAATTGTAATAGTGACATTTTTTTTATGTATGTTTTTTAGGATAGCTTCTCAACAATTTCTTTTTATGCAATAATTCTAACTGTAACATATAGTTTAATTTTTTAGTTTATAGGATACTAGCTTCTGCCCGCGACTTCGTCCGCGTCAAATTTTTGCTCCCCTGACCCTTCCCGTCGCATCGATTTGCCTGCTAGTTTTCGTCCATTTTTCGTTGCTGCTCGCTCCTTTTGAGTTATAGTGAGTCAACTTTAAAAGATAGACATATGCTCTCCCGGACTTTTTTTTAGAACTTTTTAAGAGGAACAATTCCGTAGTACATTATTTTTGCGTTACTTCAACCGTTTACGCAGCGCACGCAACGGAAACTCTTAAAAGCAATAAATTTTCACCGTTTTTGCAACATTTTTCATTACTGCTCCGCTCCTCTTAGTTGTAGCGTGATGTTATATAGCCTATAGCTTCCCTCGATAAATAGGCTACCCAAAACAAAAAGAATTTTTCAATTCGGACCCGTAGTTCTTGAGATCAGCGCGTTCAATCAAACAAACAAACAAACAAACAAACTCTTCAGCTTTATAATATTAAAAGTATAGATTAGTTTATAGGATAGCTTCTAAATGTTAATTCTTTTTTTATAAATTTTTGCGTGCCAATTTCCAGGCAGAATGTACATGGCTCACTTTTATCTACTCCACCTTTATTTTAATGTAACTTACATTCGTTGCAAATAAATGATTTGATTGATTGACTGATTTACCTACGTTTATGCTACTATAAGGGCGGACATATAGCGCGAATGTATATATGTCTACATCATAAGACAGTAGACATACATACATTAATTTCCACGGATCAAAAATATTCATTGCGTTTTTAGGGTTCCGTTACCAAATGGCAATATACTATAAAAGCTATGCTGTTGAAACTTGGTAAGTAGATCTATTCTGTGAATCGCATTAAGATTTTAACATAAACGTAGAAAAAAAAAACAATAAATTTTGGGGTTCCCCATACTCAGAACAGAAACTCAAAAAAATTTTTTCATCAACCCCACACATGTGGTGGGGTATCTATGGATAGGTCTTCAAAAATGGTATTGAGGTTTCTAATATCATTTTTTTTCTAAACTGCACCCCTAGCCAAGTTGATAATCTGCAATCGTTAACGCTAGTCGCTCAACGTTAAGTCACGTGGTTAGAACAAATGAACAAAAAATTCGTAGCCAAATTCACATCGTTCAAAATGATAGAATGTTTTTTTATCGTTTCTACAATGTTCAACGCTAAATCCTTTGTTATAAGGTGTCGTTTTGCTAAAGACATTGTAGAACGAGCGGCCGACTCAGGCGCTTCAACATGGCTACCAACTTATCGTTTTCTACAATTGCTGACACTGAGACGTTACCGATTGTAGAACGGTAAACGTTTGTGACTTGGCTAGGGGGGCTGAATAGCTTGCGCGAGAGACACTTCCAAAGTAGTAAAATGTGTATCCTCGCCGCCGTAACTTCTAAAATATGAAATGATGAAACTAAAAAAAAAATATGATGTACATTACCATGTAAACTTCCACCGAAAATTGGTTTGAACGAGATCTATTAAGTAGTTTTTTTTTAATACGTCATAAATCGTAAACCGCAATTTATCTTTCATTCAATCAACTCAAATATAAAAAAAAAAGTTTAATGTCGTAAATATAAACCTTATGCATAAACCTAGAATATCTACAGGTTTGTTTGGAACCCTCGGTGCGCGAGTCCGACTCGCACTTAGCCGGTTTTTTTACCTTGTTGAGCAGACAAAATGTTCAAACATATGAGCAATGAGTCAGCAATAATCTTCAAAATGATTCAGATTTGTACATGATTTTGAATCCGTTAGAAAAAAGCCTGTTCTATATATTTGACCGTGAAGGTATTGCATTTTTATAAGAAGCAACGTTTTTTTATATATATAACCAACGAATAATTTAATTTACTGAATCTATGGAGACAGGTCTATGTGCTTGCCACCCTATATAAACATTTTATACAATATTTTTATTCATAGTCATATTTTGGTTAAACTGGAAATCAAATCCAACCGGATTCAATAGGGAAACCAATTGAAGAAAAAAAAAGTAATATAGAAATAAAACACCTTTAAACACTCACCATTTCCTTTCGCTTTTCCCACAATCCTGACAGTTACAAAGTGCCAAATTTATTGAAGAATCCTACACGTTTTTCGCCAACGCACAAAAGAATACTGTGCAGACTGACCTTCCATTATCTTATCATCACGCGGAAATCTTTCGCAGTGCGTCAAAGACAAAACCGAGGTCGTCAAATTATTCGTTTTCGGATAGCGAGCCTTTCAATTACTCACTTTACACGTGTGCACTTAGCACGTGTAAGTATTTATAAATACATATCTTAGGACAACCAGCACACAGCTATCTGATCCCAAACTAGACAGAGCCTGTACTAAGGCAACCATACAACTGATAAATATACTTATATATTTCTAAATACATACATATTATAGATAAATTACACCCAGACACAGAACAAATGATTGTGCTCATCACACAAAGATTTGTCCTGGGTGGGAATCGAACCCACGACCTCAGTCTTTGCAGTCAGGTTCACTAATCACTAGACTAAAAGGCCAGTCAATTTACACACTGATGCCTATTATATTCTCTGCATAGACATTTTCGAGGCCCAAATCCTTCACGACAAAGTCAAAGTTTTTTGTATGATTCAGCTTAATCAATCCTTTATTTATAAATGTGTTTCTTTTATTGGTGGGTGACTCGTTTCTGGAGCACATTTTAACAAGAAACAAAAGCTTCTTTATTGGGGAAGCTTGCAAGTTAAGTGCTTTTATTTATCATCTTCATGGTCTACCTTTTTTTTTTTCTGGATGGGAAATCATCAAATGACTTCTCCCGCTCTGGGCGGAGCGGGAGGGCGTATCAGACTTTTACTGACTAAAACCCACCCGTGTTCCATCAGTTGCCCGTGTGCCGGGGTCACGGTATCTCGCTTGAACAATCTCGCGACCCCGGCAGGCATTGGTCCTAGTAGGCCCCTTCACTGCTGCTGACATCTCTTTGAGGCGCGCGTGGAACACTACGCGCCGTCGACCCGAGCCTGGTCCTTACCGGGCGGCGAGCTACCCATTGCTCGCCACCCGCAAGCTCGCGCCTACGGTGGCCGGGAGTCCGTTCATGGTCTACCTTGACTTTACCAAAGTGTGTTGAGGTCAGCTTCCAGTGTCAGGTGCATCCTTAGACTGGAGGCCAACCCCATACCAGTATTATCCATGGAGTGACTGCCTACCTGACTCTTTTTTGTGGTTGGTAAATCATCAAATGACGTATCCCGCTCTTGGGCGGAGCGAGAGGGCGTGTCAGACTTTTACTGACAAAAACCCACCCGTGTTCCTTCAGTTGCCCATGTGCCAGGGCCACGGTATCTCTTTCGAAAAAATCTCGTGACCCTGGCTGGCATCAGTCCTAGCAGACCCCTGCAGTAATGCTGACATCTCTTTGAGGCGCGCGTGGAACACTATGTGCCGTCGACACGGGCCTGGTCCTTACCGGGCGGCGAGCTACGCCTATCTGACCCTCACAACCCATTAACCGGGTTATTACCCAGTAGGTACAAAGGATTGTAGGTTAAGTTAAGACTGGTTGTTCAATTTCGAGGTTCTGACGACCCGTTACGATTCTTAAAGTCCTATAAATGACGGAGTTCGCCTCTATAATAAAATGAGGTGTCTTGGCATATCATGTACAGATGGTCACACATTCACGGGCAAACCGTACCAAGCGTAGCTAAAATGATCCATAGTAAGTGCGGCTTAGACGAAGAAAACGCTGCTGCCCAGTCTCTAGTAACTGGTCCTAAGTATTTGCAGAAATCTGAAACTTGGTTCTTAGATTCATTCGTCTCTATAATGTAATGGACGTCACATAGTACAGCTTTCTGATACTTTTAGATATCATTGGACAAAATAATGTGCCTTAGCATATATTTGACTGCTATATATTTGGCGGGTTTCACCAAGTCATACACCTTTTGTTACCCCTCACTGACCTCTTACGCCATTCTGTGGAAGGGAACCAGCGAGGATAATGACTGCCTTGTTCTCAGGGAATCCTCGGCGGTAACACGTAATATAAACACCTAATACATTTGACCCGAACTTTGGGGGCATTGAAATGAAAAATGATCACTCTTGATTTGTTTGTAAACAATTCTATAATTCGATTGCCGGATGATAAATGGTATACGGATGTCAATTATTTAGAAGAAACCTACATTTGAAAGTTTTTTTTTTTAATATTTCGAATGTGATCACTGTTTAAATGATAAATTATAAATGATTTTATTTCTGTAAGTAGGTTTGTACAAACACTTTTACATGTCAGTGATATTTTTATTAAATTAGATGAGTTCGGCGTTTCCTAACTGACTACTCTGAGAAGAAAGGCCGAAACAAACTCAGAGGTCACAGTCTCTTTTAAAGTCCAGACATAATCTTGGTCACATCATGTGAAGGTCATGTAGGTTGGTGACTGAAATGGTCTTTTGAAGAAAGAACCACACAGATTGAGTGGACCTGTCGAGTCAGTGCAAGCATTTGTCACTAATCGTTTAGCTCAACTCGGAACATAAGGAGCCCAACGCTTTGACGAACAGTACCAAAGAAAGGACATTTGGGTAGGCCACATAAATTACTCAAACTGCCAGATCATGATTACTGAGAAAGAAAAAAAAACAAAATTTTAAAAAAGACCCACATAGTCTTCACATTCACAATAATTAAAACAATACGATACTTTACAAAGTAAATATTCATGTCATTGTATATGTATATAATAATTATCAATGTCAATGTGTATATAAAAAAAAGAAACGGATATAATTTTGTTGGTCAGATCATTTGATGACCATGTAGATCGGTGTATGAAATGGTCTTTTGATGAAAGAAGGTGAAAGAGAGTTTGAGTTAGTACTGATTCCCCCCGATCTTGTTATCACACGAAAAGTTTACTATCCCGTTTTAACAGACGAAATCGAGGTGGAGAAAACAAGATCGGGGGAAATCACTAATAACCCCACTGTATCTAGTTTACTCTGTGGATCCTTTTTTCGTCGTTTTCCCAATCATGACCCCAATAACCTTATTTCGTTCAATAAATCCATCAATGAATAGACCTTTGGCCTCTCCAATCGCTCCCAATTTTGGATCGATATGGAAACGTGCAAAATTTGCGACGTACTGAGATCTGGCACCCGTTCGCCGAAACAGCTACATTGAACAATTACGGCCAATATTGCGAACCTCGCTGACCACCCGAATGAATCACGAGCGAAAATCATCAGCACTCAATTTTGGACCTTAATATCAGAAAAATAAGTGCCGTGGAAGTGATTTTGTGAGTTTTTCATGTACAAATCGTTGTGTTTTCGCTGGTTTGAAGCGTATGTACCTAAGTTCAAAGTCACCGCTACCACATAACGTGGTCTTGAATGATTCTGTGTGAGGCACGTCAGCGTCCACTTGTAAACGTTTCGCACAAAGACCTAGTTAAAAAGATTCCTTTGCAGAGTGGTCCTTAGTTCCGGAGTCGAAATTTATGTGTGAAATGATGATGGACTAGCTTTTTGGTAGTTTGACCTCTTAGATAATCAGGAAGACTTACATACAAGGACGTTTCATCATGGACAAGATAACATTCAGTATTTGTACTACTGGTATTATTAATGAACTGATGATCTTTGACAATCTTTACTGGTAGTCACAATCAAATCTGACAACCAGTATCATTAAACGGTATCGTACACCCAGTTAGACTTGAATCTGACCCCAACAAAGGTGGGTAAAAGCTGGGCAAATTGATTTGGGTGGCATATTCTTTACATAGTATAAAACAAAGTCGCTTTCCGCGTGTACAGATGCTTTGATTTTTAAACTGCGTAACGGATTTTGATGCGGTTTTCATCAATGGACAGAGTGTTCACGACGAAGGTTTATATGTATAATACGCGGGCGAAGAGGCTGGCAAAAAACATGAAATGTTTGAGGGTAGATAATTGACTACAAAACCAACAAACTAATAAACACATAATTTTTGAAATATCGTGCATATATCTCCTCTTAACTTTATTAAAAATGTACTAATATTGACTCTGTAAATTCAAAGTCGAATTTAGAAACCTAGTAAAAGTTAATAAGGTGAATGGACTACTGCGTTTATTAGCAATCATAGCCTGCAGTCGTTCTTGCAACTACATTCCAGAGAGTATTATTCACGAATTAAATGTTAGAATTTTTTGCCCATCTTGATAGAGCATCTATTATTTCTTCTTGAACTTACTTTACTATAAGAATGAATGCACTTTTTAAGTAAATTCAGTTCGCGAATTAAGTCAACCCTAATTCTGAATCATTAGTTAATAACTTTTTCAGCACAAAATTTATTGGTAAGACCACCAAGGTCGGTCGGTTGGTTTACGAAGATTTTGAGTTTGCAATTTTAAATCTTTGTATAAACGCATAAAGTTAAAGAAAAATTGTCGTTGAATTCCGACCAGAAGTCACGTGACACATTGGGAGTGACGTTTGCCCCCCAACTGTGGATGTTGTGAGTGCCTTAGCGGCGAATGTGACGACTATTATGATCTTTGGCCAAAACATTTGGAAGTTACGGTCATTGGCGTCTTTATTTCCGTCCGTAGGTATTTGTCGTTTATTTCTGGCGACAGAATTATAACAGGAACTGGTCTTTTGATCCGCAATAGTATTTAATTTACCTCATCATGTCAGTCGATAGACGTTCACTGCTGGACATAGGCCACGCCCAATTAGGGGGGCTTTGCCATAATCAACACGCGTGGCAGGCGGGTGGGCGATCGCAGTGTGGTGGTAGAATACATAGAGAACGCTGCTGCCCATTCTCTAGTAAGTCCCTTTAGTCGTCTGTTACGGGCGAGGACGATGCTATTCTTTACGTCTGAGACTGAAAGTCTGACTTAACAACTATTATATTTATACGATGAAAAAGGCTCAGATATAAAGAATCCAGCTTTTTTGTTTGTTATCAAAACTCAAGACAATCTTTGTATGAAATGAGGATGCGACATCCGATTAGTTAGTGGCTTGTTCTTACACCCACTGAAAGAAATGTTTTATTAAGTAGGTCATGTGTCATACAACGATATTCACGTGACTAAGAAATTTCCCGATGAAATCGTCCAAAACACACAGAGAAGCGGCTGTCCAATGACGCCCATTTTTTTGATTTTCGTTCATTTAAGCCGTAAGGACCAAAAACATCTTTTTTTGGTATATTTCCCGGAAAAGACGTTAGGCCTTTGGTCTCGGTTATAATTTTTGGAGCTTTGGCAGTCGTTACAGGTCGTCAGAAGCCCAAAAGTCTGACAACCAGTGGTATCGTTTTACCCAGTAACTGGGTTGTGGACGCTAGATAAGCAGTCGCTCCATGTAAAATACTGGTACTCAGCTGCATCAGGCTAGACTGGAAGCCAACCCCTTTATAGTTGGGGAAAAGGTTAGCCAGATCATCATTTCCCGCCACAGAAATGAGTCTTTGGAAGTACTTTGGGCGAATTAGTTATTTGATAAAAAATCCCATGTTTAGTAGAGGTACTGCTTAGTCAATTGTGTCACATATCGTCATGAGTCAATTGGGTTCATCATGCAGTGGCAAAAAAGCAGTTTAGGAGTAACGGTCCTCGGTTCATCGCTCTGAAACAAATGCTTTATTTGCATACCTTCTACCTCAGAGGTCCTTAATCCTTAAGAAGTGGAGTCCAGTTCAGAGAGGCCAGAGTGTGGGGGAAGCGACTCCATTCCCACGGCCGTGCCGGATGCTGCGGTCACTACCAGCCTGATCGCAGTAGGTGGGGGGAATTGTCGATATGTCGATAAAATGTTTTATACTTTTTTACATAACAGTGATGAGCAGAAAGTAGCTTGAGATAGAAGAACCTACAGGAAAAATAAAAAACCGATGCAGTATGAAGTGGGCTTATACGGGCAGAAAAATTCTAAATCGTGTCAGAAACAAAATCTTTGATGTAAAACAAATTTTAATGCCGTAGATTATTTATCTTCCATCTTTTTTTGTGAATATAATGTATGAACAAAACCAATGTATCGCTACGACAGAATTACTGTGCCAAATAAAATCTTGTAGACTACAAGTTGCACGTTTAGCGTCGTCCTGATCTGTCAATTTGATAAAATTTATATTAACTTTATCAGAGATCTTTGTTTTTCTCTATCTTTCTTATTCAAATGTCCGGTGTTAGAATGAGAGAGGAGATGTAATGATGTCATGTAATTTACCGTTTATAGTCGCCACAATGTCTGGTGTATTTGGGTGTCGACAGCTGTTCCATAAGTCATCCGGTTTTGGTTTATTTTTAGACCATTTTAGGGATGCTTTGCGATGTTTCTTTTGTATGAAATTCAAAATTTTGCAAGGCAAGACTTGGTAAATGTTTAATGTCGTTTAAATTATTTTAAGGATGCCTTTGTTTCTCATCAACCAACTTCTACGTCTCTAAATTCATCAGTTTTGATAATTTTATCAATCTTTCTGTAAATTTATCCTCTGTATCTTCAGGATCAACTATGCTTTCGAGATGTGCATGTTACTCGAATTGTTTATTTTTAGATTATCATGTGACGTGATCTTTCATTGATAGTTTAAACGTAGGTAGGCCCATATCCATTTCAGTGAGTCATTTTGTTTCTAATTTTATATTTGTTAGGACATAGACCTTTTTGTCAGCTGTGGTTCTATGTGTCTCTAAACAAAGCATTACGGACTAGAAGAATGATTAATGATAATTTTATTTGCCGTCTTTTGTATTTAAAGAAGTCTTCATTTAGTATCTTATTTCTTTGTTCACTTAGCAGTATCTACTTCAGCATTACTTGTGATCCCCATCGAAAATATTAACTGCGTTATTCGTCGTGAGGCCTGACTATAATTTACTGATTTTCAATACATTTTCACCAATGATAATGTCTTTGGAAAACTTGGTTTTACTTTGACACAATCGTTGTATGCAATAACACCCAAAGATACAAGAATTTTCACGTCAACTAATGACATGACACCAACGGTCCAGAACCTCATATCGATAAAGAAATTCCCAACACTACTAAGAAATAGGGTCATTCGCCCTCACACAACAATTCATTTTTAATTATGTGTGTATACTCCAATCTTTCCAACTCATGACGAACCGCATATGGTCCTCTCTTACGGTCTTTGACCCTATTTTTTTCGCGAGCCGTAATAAGTTGAACATTTCATAAAATGGGTCAACACGGTTTCGGCGAACACGCCCGAATTTAGGTCGAATTGAATTGATTGATTTATATTGATGGCAATATTTGAGTTGATTTATTCAAGGACTAAGCAATCTGTTGTTTCCTCTTTTTGTAAATTGTGTGGTCAGTTGAGTTAAAGAATTAAACTTTTGCGACCGGTGCTCTCATTTCTTTTATGTAACTTGCGTCTTTATCATCAGTCATTGTTTCCGTCTCTTCCCTTGCTGCACCTCTTTCAAAATTCGTTGATATGACTTTTCTACCAACATTAGCCATTTCTTCTTCATAATGTCTACCAAACTCAAACCGTTTATTTCAAATAAATCAATGACAGGCACTTTTGAATGGTCAATGGGTAGGTTGGACAGAAAGATAAAGCTAGTTACGCATTCCAAAGCGTTTTATCCACCTATGGAGAACAACGGTCCAGAAACTCCACGGACACTCATATATTGGTACAAAAAATTGGCAACATCATTCGTTGAAACTATACATGTGTGAGAACAACGTATCTATCACATTTGACAGATTCTCACTCACATCCGTCCCCTACGAAATTAGAACCAGTAAAACCGTTACGGATTATCAGGGGTTTCAACAAATTGAATAACTATCTGCCTACCCTCATGTTATTAAGTCCGATATAATGGCGATCATAAATATCAATTGTAGATAGTAAAACAAACGTGCTCCTGCCAGCCCTGATTGATGGCTGGCGCGATAAAACGGAGCCAAGGCTAGCGAAGGACAATGTTCCCGGCGGGTGGTGCGCGGGCGCAGGGGGACGGGAAAGCTTAACGTCTTTTTTTAAAGACACTCAAGTAAATTAATACAACATTACGCCTGTAATCTCCGATGGGTTAGGCAGAAGAAAAGATATCGTAACACTCATATTTCTCTAGTTATGTGGGTATGGTAACGTGTGCTGCCGGACGTAAAGAATAGCACCATCGCATTTCTTCCCGTGCGTTTCGTAAAAGGCGACTAAGGAACGTACTAGAGAATGGGCAGCAGTGTTCTCTATGCATTTTACGACCATACTGCGATCGCCAACCCACCTGTCAAGCGTGGCGATACCCCTCCAATTGTGGGAGGCTCATGGCCAGCAGTGGATGTCTGTTGGCTGAATTGATGATGATGTGGGAATGGGGGCGAGCCCATTGCCATCCTTCATCCATCCTAAATTCCCAATACAAGTTTACCCGATCTGGGAATCGTATTGTCAGCAGTTGCGCTACTACCAATAGACCAATCTCGTTGGTCTATCTTATATCTTTAAACGAGCAATTCTTGTATATATATATAATATCTGGATGACCGAGCTTTGCTCGGTATTTTTTGGTAAATTGTTTTTTAAAATAATAAGTTTATGTTCAAGTTGATTATCGATAAAGTTGGTCATTGAAAACACGAATAAAACGACATTTTATAAAAATGAATCCTAGCTAGATCGATTTATCAGCCCCAAAACACCCTGTATACTACATTTCATGAAAATCGTTGGAGCCGTTTCCGAGATTCAGATTATATATATATATACAAGAATTGCTCGTTTAAAGGTATAAGATATAATCTGAATCTCGGAAACGGCTCCAACGATTTTCATGAAATTTAATATACAGGGGGTTTTGGGGGCGATAAATCGATCTAGCTAGGATTAATTTTTATAAAATGTCGTTTTATTCGTGTTTTCAATGACCAACGTTATCGATAACCAACTTGAACATAAACTTACCAAAACATACCGAGCATCAGGTCATCCAGATATTGAGTCCTTAATCTGCCTAGTCTTTTTCCAACTATGTTATGTGTGGATTTCCAGTCTAACCGGAGACAGCTGAATACCAGTATTTTACATGGAGCGAGCGCCTATTTGACCTCCACAATCCAGTTACTGGGTAATACGATACCCGTTGGTAATACTGGTTGACAGACTTTTGGACTTTTGACGAATGTCAAAGATCCACGGTTGACGGACGGGATCAACAGATAACGTGTTTTCTGAGGCACAGAGGACGAACCGCGTAAATTTTAAAACAGTTAGTTTTTAAATATCTATAGTATTGGATGGTATAACGTTTAAGCATAACTTTTATTAGCATAATTATACTTTGGCATAAAGGCTCGTGCAGGCTAGCACGACGCGACGGTCGCGCGCGATTCGGCGATTTATATCCGTAGAACAAATTCTATGAAAACGCACGCAGCACTTCACACAGGGACCTGTCGAACCGCGACACGGTCATAGAAATTGTTCTACGGATATAAATCGCCGATACGCTCGGGACGTTGCTTCGCGCTAGTTTGCACGAGCCTTTACGCAAAGGCACAACTGTCATTTGGTCTATTGTTTTTGGCATAATTTGGAGCGGCATACATTTTGAATACGAAAATAAAAAAATAGGTGTTATGTACTCACATTATTAAATACAATGCGAAAACTTTGTATCTACCTACCTACCCATTTTTACGAAAATTACGCAGATGGAGGAGTATGAGGAGATCGGCAAACAGTCCTAAGAAATTTGGCCTCAATGAACAAAAATGAAATAATTTGGGTTTTCAAGGGGTGATACTAGTCTATAGCCCTGTGTAATTATTTTTTCGAAAAAACATGGGATATGAAAATTAAAAAAAAAAACTTTATATCAGACCGTAGTCAACAAATCCCATTAGCATTTGTTCCCGCTCTTTTACTAGGTTATGAGTTTTAGTGATTTTGAAGGTCAATAGGTACCTATTTCTGGAAGAACGGAGTCCAAGAACGAAATAGGAGTTAAAAAGGCAGCTACAATTGTCCAAAAACACAGCAAGGGTCGGTAATGCAGCACTCAAAATAAGCATATAACGCAAGTGTTATGACGCTTTCCGGAAATCTGTTGTTGACAACCGATTGATTGACAAGTAACAGCCGTATCGAGTGTTGCAGTTCACAAAAATGCAAATAGGTTTTTCTATGAAATCATTAAAATAACATAAACGACAACAAAAAATATTCTATCTTAAATCATTGTTTCGCAATAAACTCATAAAAAACTTTTTTAAGTGAAAATAAATATAAATCGAACATTGTAATACAAATCTTTTAACGGGAAAAACATTTTTATTTAAAAATAGTATAATATGGCAACATCAGACAACTGCAACGACAGCAGGAATACATGAATTGACTTTTTTATTTTTTTTTTATTCCTTTTTCCTACGTTTTTTTAGGAAATGATAAATTATAGTAGGGTTTATAACTATTTAAATATTATTTCGAATAGTCTAATACTTTGTCTATCGGGGCCAGGAATCGCCGATCTCCTTTAGCACAGTTAAAGTTTACGGAGTGGAAAAGTTAATATTTCTCATAAAATAATGCATTAGAAATAAATTTCTTATACCACTAGTTCAAATAAAAGTCGGTGGTTTTCTACAATATTGCAATACCGCAGCCAAAATGTATGGAGTAGCACTTTTGTTTCTGACACTAAGCTAATTTTGGCCCTTTCAGTTTTGTCTCGAGGCTGGCATCGTATCTACAATGCCTTCTATTTTACAGATGTTCATAGTCAGCGGCGACCTCTTTCGAGTACCATCAGGACGCTTTTATAACCGTCTCTTAACAAAAAAAGTACTGCCTTGTATAGGAGTCAATTATTTCGTTCCCTGCGTGCCCCCAATAAGTTGTCGTGAACGTACACAAGCCACCCACATAGCAGGGGTTTTCCGTTGGGTTCTAAGTACCTCTATTGTGTCGCAGCGGAACCCGGTTGACGATGCGGGCGACCCCACGCAAGCTTCCTCTAACAATTATTGAACGTCAAAAGCAAAATTTGAATCACGGTGAATTTTGGGTTCATATAAAATTATGTGATTGAAATAACGGACACTTTTGACAGTAAATGCCATAAAATCATCAAAGATAGGTCAAATAGGAATATATAAGGTGTATCTATTCATACACGAAATATTACACGAGGTACACCTATAGGTGGTAAAGAAGCTATAGAAGCAAAACGAACATTTTTATCGAAGCGTTTTTGAATTTTCGTAATTATTATGATTTTAAAACTGCTTGAGACGTTTTGCATAAAACCTTTACTCCAAATTCTATGAATGGCCCGCCTGACACTGCGAGGGCGGCGACCGGACGGCACGAGCATGGCCGCGGTGTCTCGGGCTGTAAAAAATAAAAAGGAGCCAGTATTTCTCATGTGCGTCAAATTATTTAGAAATAAGTATTAAATTTTGAAAAAAATACATTCAACAATTCTTTTTTCGTTGCTATAGCTTCTTTACCACCTACAGGTGTACCTCTTAAAATATTTCGAGTATGAATAGATACACCTTATATGTGGAATCATTTATTTTTAAGACCTCACTTTGTGTAGGTACCAACTTTATCCACACCCCCCCTTCCTCCCTGCCTAAAAAGCACATTAATCCGTTGATCTCGGCTGTCAAACTGTTTACTGTAACTTCTGCAAAGTATGACCAAAACTTTAACTGAGCGTGGTGATAACTAGTCAAATCAAATCAAAATATTTTTATTTCACATAAGCCTACATGGGCACTTAAGAAATGTCAGAAGGTAGGTGCACGGTTCCAAATTGTTGATTCCTATGGAGAAGAGCCGGCACGAAACTCCACGGTTACTCTTTTAAAAATAATTGTTTTTTACAATGGTTTCAAATTACAGTGATAATAGGTATAGGAGGACGGTGTAGGCCTGCCAACAAGTACCAGGTACTGAATAAGATAGAAAATTAATTTATTAAAATATATATTAGTGACATTAAAAATCTATTGTGACTTAATGACAGTGTCGTTACTAACAGCGTAACTTGTTTTACTGGGCTCGAAGGGGTCTTGATATGTATGATGGTGACCCATCCACGGCGCAGCCATGGCATGTGTAGCTTAACCTAATCGATGGACGCGTGCAGCTGATATTATTTAGCCATAAGTCCCTCTGGTTTGTCCGCACTTTCCATAGGAAGTCGCCTTTTATGACACTGACCATAATTATTTATACGTATTTGATAAACTTACTCTATATGTATCGCTATTTTCTCGATTAACATAATCTAAGGTTAATGGCACAAATTCATGAAATAATTGCATTGTGATCGGTCTTTGACAGGTGTGCAAAGTTTGAATGAAATCTGGTCGTTTACAGTGGGTCAAAATCGCGCTATAAGGAGTCAGTTACAATCAAACATACAAGTGAAGCTAATATAAAGCGTGTAAAAAGCTATTTAATTTAGCCTTTTGTCTACTTAAATTCTGCGATACATACTTTCAAAGAACCGTGCTATCTGCAGTTTTAATCTTTGCTTATGCATGAGCTTAGTTGCCATGCCAGAATCGTTGTCGATGCAAATTCGTGTTTCAAGGTCTCTCTTTTTGTGCATATTCCTGTCCAGACGGCAGGCAGACGGTGGCTGCATAAAAAGAAAGAAGTTTTGTGGCTACGTGACCAAGTTTTAGATGTTCCATTGTTTAGTCATTGTCGAATTTGGACTCGAATTTTAAAGGGCGATTGATTTGTGCCAAAACTATGTTTGGCAAAAGCATTGTCTAGTTAAGAGGGTCGTATATGAAGTTTTGTAAATTTCGCTGATTTACTTTATTTTACAGACGCGGTTTTAAAGTTAAAACACTTCTTGCTGTCGGATTCTCATGCGTTTTTGCTTAGTTATGTCAAGGTCAAATCCTTTGTTTTAAATAGGCACATATAAGGCTCTCCTGAACGCCATAACTACAAAATTAGAATTAATTGTAGTCGCCCCTTTCAGAAAGTAGTTTCGTATGAAGAAGAATGGGCAAAAAACTTCACCGGTACTCTTTCAAATTGAAATTTTTTCGAAAATTGAAAATTTGTTTATTTGTCCCAAATCAGTTACATGAATTATAAATGAGACATCCCCAGTAAGTAATTGATAATACTCGTGTTGGGGACATCTCGCTCTTTACCTTAATTATTAACAATTGAGACTATTATTCACAAAAGGTGACCAAAAATACAAATAAAATTTAAAAAGAAAGATAACATTAAGTAACTTAAAAACTAATTTGCAGCTCTTTGTATAACTGTAGTTCTATTACTGTGTGAATCTGTATGTGCGTCTTATTTTAACCAAGTTTTGTGCTGGGGTGTGTGTATGTATGTGTGTGTGTGTGTGTGTGTGTGTGTGTGTGTATGTGTGAGTAAGTGTTTGTGTGTGTGTGAATGTGTGTGTATGTCTTCTTGAAGTGCCGAAATTTAAATTAAATTACTAAAAGATTATGAACATTGTTTAAGCAAGTCTAACTAAGATTTGCTCCGTTTCCTCGTATGTTAAGGTTTTTAGGCACTCTGTTATTGCGTTTTTGCATACGTGTGAGTCCTGATGGTGGAACTTTACTTTTGCATTTATTTTATTATAAATGTAGGCTGACTGGGTGTCGTACTGACGTCGAGCAAAAGCGGTTCGTACCCTAGGGGAGTAGGCCACTATATCCTTTCGTCTTTTCTCCTGCCTGTCTTTGTTAAACGGAATAGATTTTTGTAAGTGTAGAGTCGTGATTAAGAAATAAAGTTTTCTGACTGAAAGTAAGCCACAGATTCTATATAAATCGACTGTGGGGTATCTGAATGGTTTATAGTATGACTTTTATAAGTGATCTTTGGGCTCTTTCTAACTCGAGGAATTTAGTTTTAGTGGCTCCTCCCCAGACTGGTAAACAGTATGAAAGAACTGATTGTGTGAGCGCAATGTAGATGCTATTTAGTGTCTTCGGAGCCATCACATATCTTAGATTTTTAAAGATCCATATTAATTTTCGAACACGTGACGTGACAATGTCAATATGTGAATGGCAAGTTAAACACTCGTCCACTACAACCCCCAGATATCGCGTGGACGTGACATGTTCAATGGCTTGACAATCACAATTTTGGTGCAAGTGGTCCGCACTCGTGTGGATTCTAAGTCTAAAGTTTAGGGCTGGTTTAGATCTTATACTAGGAGAAATACAAATATAGTTTGTTTTAGGAACACTGAGGGTTAGTAGATTGGCTTTGAGCCATCTGTCTATAGCAACTAATCCTAGTTCTGCATTATTACACGCATCTTCCCACGTGTCTCCAAAGTAGACAATAGCCGTGTCGTCCGCGTAGGAGAAAAAGTTACCCCCACCGATTCGTAAGTTGCAGAGTTCGTTGATGTACTCTAGAAAGAGTGGTGGGCCGAGGACTGATCCCTGCGGAACACCGAATACAATAATATTTTCCTCCTCACTATGCGACATACCTATTTTTACTTGCTGTTTCCTACCTCGGAGGTAACTGTCGAAGAGGGAGAGAGCCTTACCTCTTATCCCTACAGCTTCAAGTCTCTGCACAAGGATGGGGATAGATACGGTGTCAAAAGCCTTTTTCAGGTCTAGGAACACCGTAACGCATTTATAACCATTGTCCACCTTTTTAGTGACTTCAGATGTCAACGCAATGACCGCATCCTGGGTTGACCGTCCCTGTCTAAAACCGTATTGTGAATCGGATAAAATGTTGTATTTGTTTAAATAACTTACGAGTCTTTTATTTAATATTTTTTCTATTATTTTCGAAAGGGATGATAAGACAGATATTGGTCGATAGTTGTTGACATCGCTCTTGTCCCCATCCTTGTGCACAGGCGTGATAATAGACCGTTTTAGAGCGTCAGGAAATATGCCCGTTTCGAAACACCGATTAGTTAACTGGCTGATAAGAGGAACAACAAGTTCTCGAGATAATTTAAGGAACCCTACAGGTATGTGATCCCATCCCGAAGCACATCCTGAGTCAAGCGACCCAAGTATACTGTCTTCTTCTGCCGGATCGGTCTCCAGCAACACGAACGAATTAATTTGAGAGACTGAAGTTAAGTTAGTGACAGGGATAGATACTTGTCCAGTAAGGGTTAATATTTCTTCCGCAAGTGTTTTTCCAATGGTTACGAAGAACTGGTTTACTCGGTTTAATGAGTCGAGGGGATGTGGTGTGATATGCAGTAGGTGAGTACTAGACACCTTGGGTTTTTTATAATTGGTGATGTCATTAATTTTACGCCAGAGTAGTTAAGGATTTTTTAAAGAATTTGAAATTTGATTTTTATAATAATGTCGTTTGAGTTTCTTAATTAGATTAGTACAATATGTGCGAAAACGCCGGTAAGTTATATTCAAGATTATGTTAAAAGGGTCTTTCCGCTTCTGTAACTGTAATTTATTTCTGAGCCTTAAACATCTTAGGGCCCCCACAGATATCCAGGGCTTCAAGGTTCGCTTGGAGTTAGATACTGAGACAACTCTAGTATTTTGGAGGAGAGATGTCCTAATCACGTCAATCAACGCATTAGCTAGAGCGTTAGGGTCTCTATGTGCGCTAAGAAAAGATATATCTATGTCTAAAAGATGCTTATAGGCATTCTCCCAGTTTGTTATTGTTTTATGTTTGACACAAGGCCTGCTTCGGTGTGTGTGTGGGTTATATTTAATAACACCATTGCATGATCCGTAACAGACGTATTTAGGTCTGCCACGAAGGCCGAGTTTTTTAATTTGTCTAGTTTAAGGAGCATGTGATCGAGGCAATTCTCTTCCCTAGTAGGCAAACAATGTCCTGGGAGGAAACCATGTATAGCCGTCATATTCAAATAGGTCAATCTGCCAGTTCTTATTTGTGCTGATTCTGACGGCTTTCCTATTAAGTTAATATTTATGACTCCAGTAATAATAGTGTTTCTATGCGTGTGAATACTTAGAAGATATTGTTCAAGCGAATTAATAAAAATGTCAGTGGATATATTCGACGGAGACCGATAGATACCAATGATGGTGAAATTTGAGATGGTAATTTGCAAGGCTGATGCATGTGTTAAATTAATTTCAGTTGCCTGCGGTAAGTGGCAGTTTTTTATATAGGCTACTACGCCATCATTTTGGTTTAGTTGGCGAACTGTATTAAACGAAGTATAGTTATTTAAAGTTGGTAGTGGTTTATTTGCGTGTAATCTGCATTCTGTTAAGATTAGCACATCTACCTCTAATCCAATTTGAGACAGGGTTATCTGAAGATCGTCGAAGTTCCTGTATATGCTTCTTATATTTTGGGTCAGGACAGTCAAGCTATTAGAATCTAGTTGTAGGTATGAATGTAAGTGTGTGTGTGTGTGTGTGTGTGAGTGTAAGTGTGTCTTTCAAATGTTTAATTATATAAGTTAAGACAATGCACCTAGAATAAAATTACGATACCACAATAAGTTAAAATAATAAAAAAATAAGCAATGACAGGTAAATTAATTCCGCGATAGAGAGATCGATATCATACGTCATACTCGTATTTCAAAAATATTCAAAAGTAGATGACTTCCGTAAAACTTTAATTAGTAATAATTTAGCGAGTGAGTTAAAGTAATCACGGAATATAAATAAAAATTATACAACTGAATAAAAAATTGATCGATTCGTCAAAATTGTATGAATTGCAATGAATTGGTCAAGTCTTAAAGGTAAAACTCGTAAAGTTTCTGGCATAATTGACCCATAATGTTCATTTGAATCGATAGCTACTAGGTAGGTTAGTATATTTAGGTAAGTACCTATCAACAGAGAGCAGTCGTGACCCAGTGGTATCAGCCCCGACTTGCGAGTTGAATGTCGTAGGTTTGAACCCAGGCAGGCGCTTTACTTTGTGTAAATTACTTCATCCCCACTACTCTCAAAACGGTGAAGGAAAACATCGTGAGGAAACCGGCATGTCCTAGAACCAAAAATTCAAAGACATGTGACATCTACCAACTCGCACTGGACGCGCGTAATTCATGGCGCACTCTCTTTCACCCAGAGGAGGCTTGTGTCCCAGCAGTGGGAACAATATAAGCTGATTATAATGACCTATCAACACAGTCGTAAAGACGCATAAGTATAGTTCTTAACAGACCTATTTGGTCTGTTATTCTCAACCATTCAAAACGCTCCCGTACCGAATCGAACACCAATCAATGTTATGGTAGGAGTCCTATAAACGCTGTTCACAAATACAAATCCCGACAATGTTGGTCATCATCATCATCATCACTTCAGCTAAGAGACGTCCACTGCTAGACATAGGCCTTCCTCAATTTGAGGAACGTTACCATAATCAACACGCTTGGCACGCGGGTTGGCGATCGCAGTATGGTAGCAAATGTATAGAGAACGCAGCTGCCCATTCTCTAGTAAGTCCCTTAGAGCTCTTACACACGAGCGGCATGTTGCCAACGTCAAAGGTAATTGCTACTGTCGATATGTGTCGGCGGCAGCCGCAGACGCATCTCGACGGTAGCTGACGGCAGCCGACGGCAACTGACGGCAGATGTCGACGCGTCTCGACGGCAGCCGACGGCAGCCAGCGACACGCCATCTTCAAAGAAACGCGTCATCATCGCGTGTCGACGGCTGCAGTTACCTGCCGTTGGCAACATGCCGCTCGTGTGTAAGAGCTCTTAGTCGCTTTTTACGACACCCACGTTAAGAAATGGAGTGATACTATTTTAGGTCTGAGCCTGCGGCTTGACCCTCTGAGATTACACTTTGTATTTTGTCAATGAACGGCACGTTTTTACTAGCTCATTTCACAGTAAGGCGCCCTTTTTACGCGCGCCGCCTGTAGATACGAGGGCGGGACGTGCGCGGGAGGCGCGGTACGCTTGGCCGGCGAGCGCGGTGCGCGCGATCTTCAGTACGCTGTATTTTGCCGAGTGATAGGCACGTTCGTGTTAAACAGTGAGACTGTTCGAGAGATTATCTTTAATTGTGTACGGATTATCTCGATTCTAAGGTGAGTCACCTATTTTTAATTCTAAGATGGTTACAAAAATAGTCTGTGTGTTTTTTTGTAGCATAGATAGATATTTTCCAGTGTTTGCGTGTTGAAGTGAGATTATCGTCGCTTCAATTATAATAACTACAACTTTCTCCCTACTCGGACTCACCCATGGTAGTCCTACGTGGTTTTTACCACTTAGTTTTGATCCCATCATGTGAGATCATTATTACCCTGCAGCCCGTCGGCTCAGGGTAATGACCCAATCAAATTGCGGCTCAATGAAATGAGCCGTCGGGGTCGGCTCAATGAAATGAGCCGTCGGCTCAACATTGTGAGCCGTCGGCTCAACATTGTGAGCCGTCGACTGCGTATAGTGAGCCGTCGGTCAAGTTTGAAAAGCCGTCGGATAAAAATCTTGACCCATCGACAAAATTACTGGAGCAGTCGGGTCACATTATATTCAATGCCTAACTCAAGAGCTGTTCCGTCAGGCACTCTTTTCACATTATTTATGTGATGTCTCCTATTTGCAGGATGAAACATGGCGCTATCTAAAGCTTTCACAACCTTGGGAGAGCTCGCTAACGTCGAGGTACCATTAGAGGACCGAGAAATTTTGGATCGTCTCATCGAGGTTGTTGATCAAATTTATCCGGACTCATGGCGTGACTGGAATGTTGTTAATTATAGCAAGAAAGATCTGTTTGGCTCAAAAATAGACCCACAAGTATTGAATAAGCTGAGGTATGCTATTCCAACGATATCTATCATAAAAGCTTTTGATTTAAATACAATCTCAATATCCGAAAAGGCTTTTAAGAATTTGAAGCTGTCTCTTCTGGACTGGGCTTTCTGCAGGGCTCTGATAATAAGTCCGAAACAACTGGCCCTCAAAATACATGGGTCAGCTTCTAATTTAGAAATTTTCATGGCTGCCATTCAGGACATAAAAGGCAGTTTTGTGTCGAGAGAAGAGGCAGAAAATTTGATGTCCGGTGGTAATAAGAGGAAAAGACCATCGTCTCAGTCCTTACAGTATAACTTTCATAAAAGAACAAAGAAGACAAATTCAAATAAAGAGATAGAAATTCTCAAAGAGCAGACAAAATCCTTGCAAAATATGGTAAATCAATTACTGGGTAACCAACCGTCTTGCAACAACTCACTTGTAAATCGTAATATGCGAAGATACGAAGACGATGACTTGGATTTGGAAGACTCCTTGTCATTGAGCGAACCCGAAGAAGAAAAAGAAAATGATAATAGGCCGTTATCTACGTTCCGTGCTCCTGATATGGTTCTAGACTTACCAGGAGGTAATGAATATTTATTTGATTTCTCCCCTTCTGTTAAAGAAGCCGAACCAAAAGTCTTGCCGGCTCCTGCCGATTTGTTGGAGCAGGCCATATCTTGCCAAAGGTTTGGTAAGCAGAGTTGGGCAAACCTCCGATATAACGAGGTTAACAAGAAACTCCAGGCAACTCCGGCGTTTACATCTTTATCGGTGAACCCCCAGTTGGCTGGAAAGACTCCGAACTGGGTCCCTTACGATCAAGTTCTTAAGTTTGATCAAACTTTGGGTGCCGTAACACATGGACTTCTACTGCACTGGAAACATATTAAGGGAAGCCTTGTCGAAGATAGCAAACGAAGTGAAATCAACAGCTCTGAACGAAGCTATTGCGAGACATATCACTGGGTCGGAAACTGATTTTAAGAAGTCGAGCGACGACATGCTTCAATATGTGTGCGGGCGTCGTGCTGAACTTATAGAGTTCAGACGTTCTGTTTATAAGCCGCCCTCGAAATTCATGCAGACCATACTGCATACTGTTCCTCCTTCTTCTACCCATCTCTTTGAAGAGGATGCTTTATCCGAGACATTTAAGCAGAATGGCGGTTTTTATAAGTTTTTTCCCGCTCCCAAAGGCGCAACTTTCTCTAAAACCAAGAGTCAAAGAGAATCTTCCACTTCTCAGAACAACCGTCATCAGCAGTTTAAGAGGAATAAACTTCAGTCAACCTCATCTGCATTGTCGTCAGCCAACAGAGGTTTCAGAAAACCCTTGGAGGCAAAACCAAACAATAGGAAAACAGGGGGGGGGAGGGCATGGAAAACCCTCTGCTTCACCTAGACGGCCGACGACAAAACCCTATTGACTATGCCGAGAAAAATCATCTAGCGGGGCGTCTGAGATATTTTATCAGAGAATGGGAGAATCGAGGCGCTCCAAATTATATCAAAAATATTTTAACGGGTGTGGCAATCCCTTTCAAGCGAAAGCCTCCGCTTATGTCGGCATCAAAGAAAAATTTAATAAGACTAAAAACCGAAAAATCCCAAGCTATGCATCAAGAAATAATGAAACTACTCCAAATGGGGGCGTTAAAGAAATGCAGTCACAAATCAGTTTTCCTCTCGCGTCTCTTTCTAGTTCCAAAGTCAGACGGCAGTCAGAGACCGGTACTCAACTTGAAGCCACTGAATCGCTTCATGAATCCGAAACCTTTTCGTCTCGTAAATCATCAGAAAGTACCGAATTTTCTCCAACGCAACGACTTCCTAGCAAAAATAGATTTATCAAGTGCATACCTACACGTTCCCATAAAACCATCTCACAGAAGGTTTCTTGCTCTATCATACAACAATCAGTGCTACGAGATGACCGCACTGCCATTCGGTCTCTCTGTGGCCCCGGTAATATTCGCTCGTCTAACGAACTGGGTAGCCGGTCTATTAAGGTCAAAAGGAGTTCGAATAATTGTTTACTTGGACGATTTCTTACTGGCATGCCAGGAATTGAGTGTATTAAAAAGTCACATTCAATTAACCATACAAATCTTAACCGAGTTGGGCTGGATAATAAATTGGCAAAAATCAAGCTTGGTTCCAACCCACAAGTTAGAGTTCCTGGGAATTATATGGGACACCGAAAATAACGTCAAGTACATCAGTTCGAAAAAGGTGAAAAAACTAACAGAAGCGCTACTACGGACAAGAGAAACTGGTTACTGGAGTTGGAGAAGGGCAAAGTCGTTACTAGGTCTACTAGTGTTCGCGGCTTTTGTGGTGCCCTTGGGACTTTTGAATTGCCGACTAATACAGAGGGCTGTGAACAAGCTAAACTTACTTCAGCCAGATCGATCCCATATACTCCCCAAGGCAGCTCTTTGCGACGTGGACTGGTGGCTAGCGAATGTGCACAAGCGCTCTCCAATCTTCGCGAAAAATCCGACTGCCTTCCTGTCAACCGATGCATCCAACTGGGGTTGGGGATCGGATCTCAACGGAAAGACCATTTCAATCCCCTGGGAGGCAACACAAAGATTATGGCATATAAACCTCAAAGAACTCTATGCAGTCTACAAGTCCATAAAGACGCATATCGAAATGCTAAAAGGTCGGACCATTGTAGTCCAGTCCGACAACCGAACTGTCATCTCCCATATACGAAGACAAGGCGGCACCAAGTCAGCAAGTCTATTAAAACTATCCAAACGCCTATTGATCTTGTGTCATCGGGCGCATATAGTTATCCAACCACAATTCATCCCGGGGTGTTACAACTTAACGGCCGACGGCCTCTCCCGCAAGAAGAAAATCGCAGAGTGGAGTCTGTCTCCTTCTGTCACCACAAAAATATTCCAGCGATGGGGCACTCCGGAAATAGACTTGTTCGCGACCGAGGCGTCAGCTGTGGTTCCACTATATGTCAGCCAAGATTTGAACGACAAGAAAGCAGTCTTTACGAACGCTTTCAGTCGGGATTGGAATTTCAATCTAGCTTGGGTGTTCCCTCCACCAGCATTAATGCCGCAAGTGCTACAGCACTTAAACAGTGCAGTAGGAATGTACATAATCGTAGCACCCAAGTGGGAGAAATCGTTTTGGAGAGTAGACCTTCGGCGGAGGGCAATTGCCTCTCCATACCAAATTCGCAACCTTCAACATCATCTGGTAGATTTAACCGCAGCGACTCCTCCCCCCGAAGTAAACAAATTAAAATTGGAGGCTTGGAGAATTCGGGGTGGAGCAGTCTAGTAAAGGATTGGACGTCAGGTAATATAGCCTTACTAGAAAGCTCATGGAGGAAGTCGACGCTGCTTGCGTATAAATCAGCCTGGAATCGATGGCTGCGCTGGTGTTGTTCGAATTCAGTATGCCATTCTAACCCATCGGCCATAAATTTAGCCCTTTTTCTCTGCTATTTGCATACGGATCTGAAACTAGCTCCCAGAACTATTAAAGTCCATAAGTCGGTTGTTTGTACCTTCTCGAATCCTTCCAATACAGATAATCTAGGCTCGCATCCTTTAGTTTCAAGAATAATTAAAGGGATCGAACTGGCAAAACCACCTCTCGCTAGGAAATGTATATGGGATGTTTCGGTATTAATAAAGTGGCTTTCAGAAAACCCTCCTCAAGAAAATAGTTTTTTCCAGTTATCCAGATTTGTTGCTTTGCTGTTACTATTGAGTTCTGGACGTCGTATCCACGACTTAACGCTATTACATATAAGCTCAGAGGATATGATATCGATGAAAGACTCTATAATATTTTGGCCCAAGTTTGGATCCAAGACGGATTGTACACGCTTCAGGCAATCAGGCTGGGAACTTAAATCAGGTCAGATAAAAAATTTAGATATCCCCTTTTGGACGTCCAAGCTTATTTCCTTATCCGAAAAGCGTAGAGCAGCCCGTTCCGATCTAACAAATTTATTTATAACAACCAGAGGTGTAGTGAAAGCTGCTTCTCGTAGTGTTATTGCTGGATGGGTAAAAACAGCTTTCGAGAGCGCAGGCACTAAAGCGCCACCAGGGAGCGTACGTTCAGCGGTGGCTTCAAAAAATTTCAATTCGCTGCCGCTGGATGAGGTCTTAAATAAAGGAAACTGGCGAAGTGAAGCCACTTTCTTTAAGCATTATTTTAAAGAAATAAGTCGTGTTGATTTTAGTTCTAATCAAAAATCAAACACTTTAGATAGTTCCTTTGAACCTTTATTGTAATTATATGAGTCTGATTATATGAGTCTGATTAAATGAGTCTAATTATATGAGTCTGATTATATACGTCTAATTATATGAGTCCGATTATATGAGTCTGATTATATGAGTCTGATTATGTTATGAAACCTAATTACATAAGTAATAGTCTAATAAGTGAGCTATTAATGTTGATTGGTGTTTTATCTAGAAAGTTATATTAGAATATAAGGTTTATTTGTTTCATCAGTCATAATGTTGTTAACATAAAGTTACTATAGTTCTAATTTCCAGATTTTGTTATCAAAGAAAATAAAGAAGTCTGATTTTTCTTTGAATAATATTTTTATTTCTCTTAGCCATTGTAACCATCCTAGGAAAGTAGGTAACTCAATTAGTATTCATTTTCACAGTACGCTTCTATGGCCGGCAGAAACCAAACAAGTCTCAGAGGGTCAAGCCGCAGGCTCAGACCTAAAATAGAACCGTTTTTCCCCCGAAGGGAACAAAAACGGATATTTTGGGTCTAGCCAAGGCTTGACCCAGGTTTAAGGCCTAGCCGGCCCTTAATGAGATGGTACTGAAGATCGCGCGCACCGCGCTCGCCGGCCAAGCGTACCGCGCCTCCCGCGCACGTCCCGCCCTCGTATCTACAGGCGGCGCGCGTAAAAAGGGCGCCTTACTGTGAAATGAGCTAGTAAAAACGTGCCGTTCATTGACAAAATACAAAGTGTAATCTCAGAGGGTCAAGCCTTGGCTAGACCCAAAATATCCGTTTTTGTTCCCTTCGGGGGAAAAACGGTTCTATTATTTACGTCCGGCACCACACTGACCATTTTGGTCAGTTTAAATCAAATAGATAACCAGTATTCTTCCCACAGCTGCTTGCTGTTAGGTAAATTAGGTTATCGAAATGTCTCATTTTCAATACGATAGCCTGTCGAATGTTTGTTTATAGCTATGCTGGAGATATAATCAACTTCTGGTGGGAAGTCTGGTTGGACTAACCACCGACGGTCGTTATGGCCCATGTACAAAGGTCCACCTGAAGGACAAAGTGCCGAAACCAAACCCTTTAACATAACATACATTACCTCTTCATGAATCAATAAAAAGTAAACGTGCAAGTGAGATTAAAAGATTCAAAATTAATTTACATTCCATCTTATTTTTTTATTTCTACATACCTATAATTAATTAATTACTTAATCTGTCTGAATTTCTTTTCTACAAATCGTTCTGCTAAGTCAACATGTACTTACTGAAATAAACTTATCCAGTTTTCTTTTACAATTGAACATTTTGACCGCAAGAGTCATGTATAGATGACAAACCAAAATGTGCCCAGCACGCCACGGTCACGATACCATGACAGACTTTTTAAACGTAATTAAAAACGTAACTACGCTACACAACTGGATAACTCCACTCAAACTGTGTGAATCTTTCCTTAAAATACCATATCAGACAATCTACATGGTCTACTCCACATGATCTGACCAAGATTATATCTGGACTTTAAAAGAGACTGTGACTTTTCAATCTGTTTCGGCCTTTCTGCTCAAAGAAGTCGAATATGTGGCGACACAGTACCTGTCGCACAGTTACCATATACCATCGAACCAATTACTCATTACCTTACCACCGAACCTTACCATATACATGCGAAGCAGTTACCACATACCACCAAACCTATTACCTCATACCTCTGAACCAGTTACCTTTACCACGTTTTTAACTTTCTGCAAGAAGAAACAGTGAAGCAAACTCGTCTTTTTCAAGACGGGACATTCTGCAAGAAGAAACAGTGAAGCAAAAACAGAAAATACCGACCTCATCTAGTTTTTTTTTAATATGTTTAACGTGCAAAAGTTTAGCAGTAAAGCACTACTTTCGTATTTATATGGTACGAATATACTTACAGAAATGAAATACTTTATCATTTACCTAATTACGGGGAAAAATGCATAATTAACCTCTTTTTCTGAACTCGATAAAAATCGGCAGCCAACAAACTATAAATAAAACAAAAGATATCAGAATAGCCTCTATCTAAATACGGCGTAAATGAATGTTACTATTATTACAGGAACATAAATCATTTCTGACAGGCCGATACGCGGGAAATCGTAGTGACAGACAGCCAGACTGATAAAACTAATTAATTTTATACTGTGTTTGTTATTAAGCGTATTGAAATATTCAATTTGCTGGCAACATTCTAGATTAGGCCGGTTGAAATGTCTTGCGCATATTATTTTTATAAAATTATATGTATTAAATATTGATTTTATTAATAGAGGGCGCTAGCGCATTTGCTGAGCATGAGGTTCTGACTTCTATTCCAAATGTATTTTATAAGTATTTTCTGCCCGCGACTTCGTCCGCATTAATTTTTTGTTCCCCTAACCCTTCCCGTCGCATTGTATTGACTGTCAATTTTCGTCCATTTTTCGTTGCTGCTCCACTCCTTTTGATCGTAGCGTGGTGTTATATACCTTCCTCAATAATTAGGCTACCCAACACAAACATATTTTTGAAGTGAAAACTTCTTTAGCGGCGTTGTGCACTCTTTTTGTAATGGGTAAAAAATGTTAAACTCGCGTCAGCACACGTGACCTGATCGAAAATTCGTAAGACGGACGGAGAGTAATTTTTCTGAGAGATAAACTTATTAATGTAATATAAATTGTCATGTTTGTGTACGATAGCGCAATAAATAAATATTGTATTCTACCACATAAATGATAATACTTTTATACTGATAATTAAAACAATTCGTGCAAAATTATTCCCTAACCATTCCAAAATATCAAAAATGCACAACGTTAATATTCAAGTTTTCACTTCTGCCGGCACTCCCGGAGTGCAACACGTCGTTTTTTTTTTTTCAGTACGGACCAGTACTTCCTGAGATTACCGCGTTCAACCAAACAAACAAACACTCTTCAACTTTATAATACTACTATAAATTGGGTTTTACAAACGAGAAATTGCAAAGCACCGCCACTTTGTCCGGTTCTGTGCTTCTCTGATCTAGGGGTTCCTCCACCAGGTCATCGGTCCACCTTGTGGGAGGCCTTCCAACGCTACGTACGCGGTTGCCACTCCAGAACCTTTGATCATCTGATCTGCAAACAATGTGTCATGCCCACTGCTACTTAAATTTGGCAATTCTTTGGGCTATGGTACCTTGGTTCTCATACGGGTCTCTTTATTTCTGATTTGATCGCGTAGGGAAACTCTGAGCATAGCCCTCTCCATTGCCCATTATGTGACTTTCACTTTGACTTAAACCCTCATCATAATCAGCCTCTATTGTTCCCACTGTTGGGACACAGGCATCCTCTCGGTTAGAGGGAATGGGCAGTAATCCACCACGCGAGCCCAGATTGGATTGGTAGATGTCACAGGTCTTCGAATTTTTGGTTCTAGGACATGCCGGTTTCCTCACGATGTTTTCCTTCACCGTTTTGAGAGCAGTGGTGGTGAAATTATTTACACAAATTAAAGCGCCTGCCTGGGTTCGAAACCATAAACCACTCGTATACCTTCACTTGCTATACGAATAAATAAAATCTAAGTGTCTGTAATGTCCAAATAACATGTTTTACTAAATGTAAAAAAGTATATGCGGAACTTATAAAAAATAATCATTGGGTTTTTCTGTTTGTGGGTTCCAATCAAAATTCATGTAAATATGTATAATTCTTAGAATGCATTAACTTCAGAATATCTGTATATCTGTTTGTTTTTGTCACTTAATCTTGAAAACTGTTGACCCGACACTCATTAATCTCATTAGTTCTTGTCATTTTATCAACGAAGCTATAAAAATATTGAAGTAGGTAACTGCACTTTGCTTTCCTTATTATGACAAAAAAATAAGTTGAACTTTCAGTTTATCGTATCAGGGGCTTTACTAAAAACTCATAAAAAAATCGGAGCATTTATTGCAATTCTAGGTTAGGGCCATCTCTTGAACAATAGCGGAACTAATATACATTTTTCGTTGATGATTTCTGAATAAGTGTGCTATTTAGAAGCATCGTTTTATTTTTCCTACAAACTTTACATAGAATAATTTTAGATTGTTCTCTATGCAAACTTCAGAGATAAGGGAGGACGGGTTTTTTTTTTAAATTTTGTAAAAAGTCGGATACTATGCACCTTGAAACAAAGCATCTCAAAACTATTCCAAATTTCAAGTTGATAGCATAAGTAAGTAGTTCTTGAGATATCTAGCTGTGACAGACAGACTGACACGTAACCCTACCCAACTGTCACCCACCAATCAGAATGAAACTTTGCACATCGATATAACAGTAAAAAATATTGAACCCATGCTTTTTTTATTTTTCTGGAATCCACTTTTTAGGGGTAGAAACCATCCCCTAGGTTTATAAAGGTTGTAACGGTTTGTGGGGATAAGTTATATTAGGGTTAAGGTAGGTTAGCCTATCTGTGGTCAAGATCGTAATGTTCTGATTGAAAAGCAGTCGAATAAACTCACTCTACCCAGAGTTACCTGAGTTACTCTACTTAGGGGTTATTACGGGTGGTTTCTACCCCTAAAAAGTGGATGCCGGAAAAATAAAAAAAAACACGGGTTCAATATTTTTTAGTGTTATGTCGATGTGCAAAGTTTCATTCTGATCGGTGGGTGACAGTTGGGTAGGGTTACTTATGAGTCTCGCCATAAGGGTTCCGTTTTACCATATTATAATGAGTTAATGGATTTTGCCACAGGTACCATTCTACGTAAAAGGTAAGACACCGTCACACTTAGGCCCATATGTCACTAAGACATTTTGGTTGTAACCATGGTCGCAATGCCAAAAAATGTATGGTTGGTTGCGGTACCCATTGGACGCCTAGTGAGATAACCACCATAAAGTTGTATACAGGGCAAATTAAATTAGCTATCAATCTTTAGTGGCCATCCATAAATTACGTCACACGTTAAGGGGAGGGAGCGGGTTGACCAATTGTGACATTGTGTGACATGGGGGTAGGGAGGGGCCCTAAATTTTGTGACGTCACAATTCAAAATTGAATATACATATTCAAAGTACTATTAAAACACGAAATAAAACTATGAAAGAAACATTTAAAAAAAATTCAATGTGTAAAATTGCAAAATATGTGACATCACACTAGGGAGAAGGGGTCTCACAAATGTGACCACCTGTGACAAGGACAGGGGGGGAGGTCAAAACATAATGAAATGTGTGTGACGTAATTTATGGATGGCCCCTTATCCACGTGTTGGGTATCGATATCGAACACTAAATACAGAAAAAAAAATGTATTGTTTTTTCTGTATTCTGGCTGATGATGTTCAAAACTTTAAATGACACTGATATGTATTAAGGCAACCAAACAACCGATAAATTAATGGTTTTAAGAAAATCGTAAGAAATATATCTATGTTCCACGAAAAATTACAAAACTAGCTAATGGATTACGGGCATTCACCTTTCGACCAACAAATAAAGAAATACATTTTTCACGTTAATTTTCGCTATTGATACCGTGGGAAAAGCCATCATCATCATCATTTCAGCCGTAAGATGTCCACTGCTGGACATAGGCCTCCCCCAATTTTGGGGCTTTGCCATAATCACCACGCTTTTTCTTTTTTTTTTTGGATGGGCATCATCAATTGACTTCTCCCGCTCTTGGGCGGAGCGGGAGGACGTGTCAGACTTTTACTGACTAAAACCCACCCGTGTTCCTTCAGTTACCCATATGCCAGGGCTATGGTATCTCGTTTGAACAATCTTGCGAGCCTGGCAGGCATCGATCCTAGCAGACTCCTTCAGTACTGATAATCGCCACGCTTGGCAGGCGAGTAGGCGATCGTAGTATGGTGGTAAAATGTATATAGAACGCTGCAGCCCATTCTCTAGTTAGTAGTTAGAAGAAATGGGGTGATGCTATTCTTTACGTCCGGCACCACACGGGGTAGATTCTATACAATAACTAGCTTCTGCCCGCGACTTCGTCCGCGTCAAATTTTTGCTCCGCTGACCCTTCCCGTCGCATCGAATTGTCTGCCAGTTTTTGTCCATTTTTCGTTGCTACTCCGCTCCTTTTGATCGTAGCGTGATGTTATATAACCTATAGCCTTCCTCAATGAATACGCTACCCAACACAAAAATATTTTTTCCAATTCGGACCAGTAGTTCCTGAGATTACCGCGTTCCACCAAACAAACAAACTCTTCAGCTTTATAATATTACTAGCTTTTGCCAGCGGCTTCGCCCGCGTGGAGGTCGGAAAATATCCCGTGGGAACGTACTACCAAGATAAAAAGTAGCCAATGTTTTAATCCAGGTTATAAATTAACTGTGTTCCAAATTTCATCCAAATCCGTTCAGTAGTTTTTGCGTGAAAGAGTAATAAACATCCACACATCCATACATTCATACATACAAACTTTCGCATTTATAATATTAGTAGGATAAGTAGGAAGTAGGATGTAGTAATCATTATCATTACATATTATAAAATAAAGTCACTTCCCGCTGTCTGTCTGTCCCTATGTATGCTTAAATCTTCAAAACTACGCAACGGATTTTGATGTGGATTTTTTTAATAGATAGAGTGATTCAAGAGAAAGGTTTATATGTATATAACATGCATAATATAATAAATAAACGCTGATAATTTTAGAGGTTTCTAATGTGATGTCATAAATAAACACATTTTTTGCGCTTACATTACGAACGCTGGCTGAACCCTACGAAATAGCTCAAAATAATGTACTACAGTATTGTACACCTTAAAAAGTTCTACAAAAAAGTCCGCGATGGTATATGTCTAACTCTTAGGGATAACCCACAATAACCATTTTTATCCTTTACTTTTTACGAGAAATAATGGCTTATTTATGAATGCGATTTTAAGCAATACAGCATTAATCCTTATCCAATTAAGTACCTTAATTAAATTGTGCATTTCATGTAGATCAAAATTGCCCTTTACAGTATATCATTAAAATGAATATTTTAGAAGATATCAGAGATTATAATAAAATAGCCGCAGAGCGGCTAGCGGGCAGTCCCGCATCCGGCCGTCCCGGTTGGTAGCGGTCGGGTAGTGCAGGATTAGTAGGATTGTAATGTAATATTGTAATTCATATATATTACTTTGGCTTCATAGTAAATGCGAATGTCATGTGTGTTCGAAGTACTCAAAATAAACCCAATTGTATTATTCCAAGTAAGAGACCGCGAAATATAGCTTAGATGTTTAGATTTTAGGATGGATTTGGTTTTTTGGTTATCCTGGATACTTATCATAATATATACGTTCCCGGGAGATATTTTCCGACAGCTATACGGGCGAAGCCACTGGCCGAAGTACTATTCTTATAACTATGTGAGTGTCTGTATATGTTTGTATAGGAGCGTTAAGAAAAAGCAGGAAGACTTATATTCAATTCAATCCAGCCCTATGTCGCAGTCTTCTTACTCTGAAAACTATTAGTTTTATTTTAAGTACACCAAACACACATCATATGTAAGGATCGTAGCAGGTGGCGTTCCGTAGTTTCTGCCTACCTCCATGGGAAAAAGGCGTAATTTTATGTATGTAGTATACATTCTTCTCGTAATACATTCTTACTGCGGTAGTACGTCCTCTTGCGATAATTTCCGACATCCACGCGGGCGAAGCCGCGGGAAAAAGCTAGTAGTATATATAGTATAGATAAGTAATTAACATTACGAAAACGGAAAACGATTACGGATAGAATCCGGAATGAGGTGATTCGGCAGAGAACCAAAGTTGTCGACATAGCTCATAGGAATTAGCAAGCTTAAGTCTGGCTACATTAGCCGTAGAACCGATGACCGTTGGGGTAGACGTGTTCTTGAGTGGAGACCGCGAATGGGCAAACGTAAGGTGGGACGCCCTCAGGCTAGGTGGAGCGACGATCTTCGCAGGGTGGCTGGTAGCAACTGGATGAGAGTTGCCGAGAATCGAGCTGAATGGCGTGGGATTGGAGAGGCCTTTGTCCAGCTGTGGACTGCTGTAGGCTAAGGATGAACATTACGAAGCATTAAATTATCTGTCAAATGTCAGCTACCACTAGACCACCACTACTCGGAAGTAAGGTTCAAAAACATTAATAATACTTACTTCATTTGCAACACCAAACAGTTCAAGTCCTAAAATACAAAATGGGCGTCATCATAAAAGTCTAGAAATAGTACTGCAATGGGTGTTAACTCCTGTTTTAAAGGTTTGTTACCCCTGGCAGTGTTATGAGTAATAAATGTCATATTGAGCGTATTCAGAGAACACTTGCGCTGGAGTCGATGAGAGAGATTTGGTGTAAGTGATAAGCTAGAGCGGGGGAAAGTATTTGGAAATTTATTTCGACGCTTTGTGAAATTATTATTATTCAGCCGAAAGACGGCCACTGCTGGACATAGAACTCCTCCAGTTTGGCGGGGGTTCGCCATAATCGCCACGCTTGGCAGACGGGTTGGCGATCGCAGTAAGGTGGTAAGAAGACTGTATTGTCAAATGTAAAAAGAAAATACTTAGGTTCGCCGCATAATTCGCAAAAAATAAGAAGAGCGTAAACTATCATATTTTATTTAATGAAAATAAATAGAAATCAATCAGCTAAATAAAAACCTCAATATTATTTCATTAAGCCGTGCATTTACTTTTAACTGACTAAATAAAAACTAAAAAATTACCTTTATTTTGGTTGTCATAACACCTAAAACATTGGTTCTTACAGCGACCTTCGTCCTTCTATAAAAAGGACCAAAAAGAGGTGAAAGCTGTATTTTTTTAAAGTTAGTTTTGGCGTAGCTCAACATAACATAGCATCACGCCTTATTTCCCCGAACGGTTAGGCAGAGGTGAACCAACGGCACACCCTCATTTCGCCAATATGTCTAAGTCTATATCAGCTACTAGCTTCAGCCCGCGACTTCGTTCGCGTCAAATTTCTGCTCCCCTGACCCTTCCCGTCTCATCGAATTGCCTGCCAGTTTCGTCAATTACTCATTGCTGCTCCGCTCCTTTTGATCGTAGCGTGATGTTATATAGCTTATAGCCTTCCTCAATAAATAGGCTACTCACCGCAAAAAGAATTTTTCAATTCGGATCTATAGTTCCTGAGATCACCGCGTTCAACCAACCAAACAAACTAACAAACTCTGCAGCTTTAAAACATTAGTATAGATTTAATGAATTCATTTTCAGTAGATTATAATCTATCAGATGTCTTCGATATTTTTGGTTCTGGGACATGCCAGTTTCCTCACGATGTTTCACCGTTTGGTGATGACATAATTTACACAAAGTGAAGCACCCTAATTGCGAAACGCACTATCTATCAGAATCTGAATCGCATTGAATATTATTTATAATCTATTGCGTCATTTGTTCCAATAAATTGTCGGCTTAGCAACGTAAATAACGCAATGAATGTTGTTTAAATATCAAAATGAAACCGATTCCTACTGATAGCAAGTTACGCAATTACCCCTCTGGGTTTGAAACTATGCCCTGTAAACTCGGTAACTATATCTAGGCTTTAAGGTCTTCTAAACAGCGAACATCTTTGAATTAAGTTTCAGTAATCCCTTCACCAAACGCTTTCGCGAAAGTGAAAAGCAGTAAAGTAGTATCCATATCTAGAGTGAGGCTTTACGAACTGCGACTGACGATCAGTCGTTAAACGACGTCGTTAAAATAATAACGATCGCTTCTGAAGGGATTGCTGACCGACTCGTGATTCGTCAGAGAGAATAATCTTGTATTTTTATTTTCGGTACTTGTGACTAAAGAAAAACTTAAAAAAAAAGTACAGCCACAAAAACACTACAAAGTGAAAAATAGTTAAATATTTGGAAAAATAATAAATAACTCTTATATACTAAACTAAAGACACCGGCTTCCGAAAAAGTTACTTTTCACTTTGTAGTGTTACTTTTTTAACCGACTCCAAAAAAGGAGGAGGTTATCAATTTGATAGTATTTATTGGAAGTTGGTTGTTTTTAGGGTTCCGTTCCCAAAGGGTAAAACGGGACCCTATTACTAAGACTCCGCTGTCTGTCCGTTCGTCTGTCACCAGGCTGTATCTTATGAACTGTGATAGTTAGGGAGTTGCAATTTTCACAGATGACGTATTTCTGTTGCCGTTTTATAACGGCATTTTCCTGTTTGTCTGTCCTGTTTGTCTGTCCTGTTTGTCTGTCCTGTTTGTCTGTATACTGTTCTTTTGTTGATAACAACAAAATACTAAAAGAACAGAATACAATAAACATTTAAGGGTAACAAATCACGTTTATTGAATGGGAGCCCCATACAACAAACGTGATTTTTTTGCCGATAATGGTACGTAACCCTTCGTACGCGAGTCCGACTCGCACTTGGCCGGTTTTTTTTTGTCTATGTAAATACCAGTAACAGGGAGTTATTATAACATCAATATACCACCAAATTAGATAAATACGTATTATTGAAGCTAAATTAAAAACTACCTACGCATCATCATTTCAGCGGAAAGGCGTCCACTCTTGGGCATAGGCCTTCCCTAGAAAATGGGAGATTTTGCCATATTCGCCACGCTTGGCAGGCGGGTTGGCGATCGCAGTATGGTGGTAGAATGCATAGAGAACGCTGCTGCCCATTCTCGAGTAAGTCCCTAACGACACCCACGAAAGGATGAACCACTGGAAAAAATAGGATGGTGCTATTCATTACGTCCGGCACCACAGGGAACCTTCAAAGCAAAATAATGTCCCACGCTCAGCAGTCGTGCTTGTGACCACGATACCAACGGGGCAGTTATAAGAATAATATCTTATCTGTTTCCTCGAAGGATTGGAGAGAGGGTTTTTTTTTCTGCATGGGAAATCATCAAATGACTTCTCCCGCTCGTGGGCGGAGCGGGAGGGCGTGTCAGACTTTTACTGACTAAAACCCAACCGTGTTTCTTCGGTTGCCCATGTGCCGGGGCCACGGTTTCTCTTTCGAACAATCACGCGAACCCGACAGAGAGAGAGGTACCTATAGTATCCACATTTCGCCAATTATGTTGAATTCCCATTTATTAGGGGGCGACAAAATTACCACCAACCGGGCACAAATCCAGACTCTGCTACTGAGAAATTCCAGATACAAAAATCCAATAACACTTTGCCCGACTAGTGAATCGAACCCAGGACCTTGTGCTCAGCAGTAGCACTAACAACCACTAGACCAACGAGGTAGTCTAAGAAATCACCGTAGGGAAAACGGCATAACCAAAAACGGAAAATTCGAAAACATGTGACATTCCACCAACCAGCATTGTTCTACAACTTCAAACTTTAAACTGCTCTCCTGAACAATTTGGTTTTTGTCGCTTATACCTTTTAACCGTTGATATTTACTCTGTTTTTTATTCTATTTTTGTTTGTATTTTATTTTCGTAAATTGTTATTTCTGTTCTCTTATTTAAGTGTGCACCTAGACTTAAGTTAGCAATTAAGCGGTAATCTGGCGTCCTTGTAGTCTGAGAGAGTAGAGAATGCCGTGTTTACCTGTAATTGGCATATATATTAGAACAAGCTTTTGCCAGCAGCTTCGCCCGCGTGGAGGTCGGAAATTATCCCGCGGGAACATACTACCGGGATAAAAATTAGCCTTTCTCAGGCTCTAAACTATTTGTGTAAATCGGTTCAGTAGTTTTAGCAGGAAAGCGAGACAGACCGAGAGATAGAGTTACTTTTGCATTTATATTATTATATAGTGTGGATATTACCTTATGATTTATTGTTTGTAAGTATGTAGATGTATGTGCTGTGGGTGAACCTTTAAGTAAATAAATAAATAAAGCATAAGACCTTCATATTGGATTATAGTACAAGCCCACTCTCTCACAGAGAGGAGGGATGATTCCCAACAGTGGGAACACTATAGGGCAATTGATATAATAATTTGCAAGCCCTAATCCAGATTTGGTAGTTCTGACATCATCAGGCCAATGCCCCCAACATGCACTCGGCATCAATTAAACTAAAGATGCATACCCAACGTGTGTTGTACCAAGAATGCAGACCACGTAGAGTCTAGACGATACGTTGTATGCTAATAGAACATTGTCATGCGATTTTCGGCAATCTATTCTTATTCGTTAAGTTTGCTCTTAAGGAGTGGCATAAACATTATGGCATGGGAAAAACACTAAACCATACTTCTATGCTTAATATTAGCTTTTCCAAGCGTCGAAATCCCAAAAAAAAACCCTTTAAAATCTTTCTCCATATCTAGTATGTTCCGTAGGATATTTCCCCTGATAGTGCGGACGAAGGCACGGGTAAATCTGCAACTTAATTTTTTTGCACTGTTGTGGAACTGTCTAATCCTACTAATATTATAAATGCGAAAGTTTGTGAGGATGGATGTATGTGTATGTTTGTTACCCTTTCACGAAAAAACTACTGGACGGATTTGGATGAAATTTGGAACACAGTTAGTTTATAACCAGAATTAACACATAGGCTACTTTTTATCCCGGTAGTATGTTCCCGCGAGATATTTTCCCTCCTCCCGCGGGCGAAGCCGCTGGCAAAAACTAGTATTACCTAAATCACGGCGGTAAAGGTACCAATGTTATGAGTGAGCAACTAAGGAGGCAAGATATCATAAAGGAGGTAATGAAGACGTAGTGGTCCGTTTGACTTAAATCTGTCTCTGCAGAGTTCGGACTGAAAACAAATAACTTAGGTATTGAATATTTCTCTAGTTGTCTAGATCCTGTTGGGTCATCTTAATGCTAATTCTTCAAGTATGATCACCGTGACTTTCCCTTACCTAGGTATTTTTCGTCGTGGGTTCAAACCTAGCCAGATGTTTTCATCATCATATCATCACATGTCAGCTGAAAGACGTCCACTGCTGAACATAGGCCTCCCCCAATTTGGGGGGGGGGGGGGGTTGTCAACGCAACGATTGGTAGGCGGGTTGGCGATCGCAATATGATGGTAAAATGCATAGAGAACGCTGCTGCTCATTCTCTAGTAAGCCCCTTAGTCGCCTTTTACGACACCCACGGGATGAAATGGTATGGTGCTAGTCCTTACGTCCGGCACCACACGGGCACACCAGAGTTACCGTGGCCCTGGCATAGGCAACTGAAGGAACACAGGTGGGATTTAGTCAGAAAAAGGCTGACAGGCCCAGAGCGGGAGACGTCATTTGATGATAAACAGGCACAACACGGACAGGCTTTTTTCTTTGTGTAAATTATTTCATCACCACTGCTCTCAAAATGGTGAAGAAAAACATCGTGAGGAAACAGACATGTCTAAGAACCAAATATTCGAAAACATGTGACATCTACCAACCCGCACTGGGCCCGTGTGGTGGTCTACAGCCCACTGTTTCTCAGCAGTGGGAACAACATTGTAGACTGATTATGTACCTACATAGGTATGTTTTTAACATACGTACCTGAATTTGAATTAATTTTACATAATACAACGCGGTTCTTTGTTGTATTGTTCGAAGTTGAAAGCCATTGTACCAATATAATGGCAACCGATAGCATCTCTACAAGTTTTGGATACAAAGTCGATATGGTGTTCAGTTCTTTATTGTTCTTCGTATTCTTCTTACCTATAAATGCGATGTCTTTCATTTTCCGAGTAGACAGCATTCATTGCGTTATTTACGTTATCGAGTATACGAATTTCTCAAATATATGACGCAATGGATTAAGAGTTTCTTTGACTCTTAAAGAAAGTGTGTTTCCGATAGAGGTGCGGGTGTATTGTTAAGCTGTCTCTATTTTTAAAATTTGGCTATTATGCCAGCCTAAATTATCTGGTACTAGCTTCTGCCCGCCACTTCGTCTGCTTGAAATTTCTTGCTCCCTAGACCTACCTTGCCGAATCACGTCGTGCTCGCCTAGTGTTCCGTCTTACTTTTTCTTCTTGCTAAGAGCCCTAGCGTGCTGTTAATAGACTGCAGCCTTCCTCAAGAAATTGGTTATCAAATACAATAAGAATTTCAAACCAGAGATGAGCGGGATCAAACAAAAAAAAAACTTACTAATAATTTACTATGACTTCCTTTGTTGGTCTAGTAGCGTCAGCAAGCGTCCTGATACAGTCATTCAATCAACTCTCACAAGACAGTGACGTCATCTAATATCCCACAACTAGGTCGTTGTTGTTGTCGTAGTAATACAATACCCCCTTGGTAAGACTGGTTGTCAGTTTTCGGGCGTCTGACGACCCGTAACAACTGTGATATGTGACAAATGACTGATAAAAAAGTGTGCGGTCGGGGAACCCCGTCAGGGACGAAGTTCTTTACGCGATACTCACATGCAAACCCGCTCGTTTTATAGGTATACAGAAGAAAAAGAAAGTGTGAATTATTACGCGTTTTTAATACAGCGCCATCTAGTATAAGTTTTTAGAAGCTCAAATAAAGTTGTCACCATCTTGAATTTTCATTTTGACGTCTTGAAAATGAAAACTGTCTCTCCTTTCTCTCTCCGTATCTTTATATTATATTTAACAGAAAGTCGCATGGCATTTTGCTTTTTCGTTATTTGACAATTTCTACCAGTTTTTTCCTACTCCAAGTTGCGATAGACAACTTCGTTTCAATAGTAACTAAAGTTGGCTTCACCTTAACAAAAGCTGTATATATGTATGTATCGTATGCTTAATGGTCTAGACTACCTATTGTGATGTCTAGGATGCCTTTTAAGAAGTCAGTGCTGCAATGGTGACGAAATCAGACAAACTTTGAATAATGTGTGCGTCCACAGCTCGATACATACATAGGTAATAATCAAGCCTAGTTTATTAGACAGACTAAAAAGAAGGCAAAGACTAAGGCATTCGATACTTTATTGGTTTCCTTACATAACTTGTGAAACATTTAACTCAACTTAATATTAACACTAGGTACTAAATTACATTACTAACTAACTATCCCAATAAATACAAAATTCAAACATAAAGCATTGATTAATGATTTTATTTCTGTAAGTAGGTTTGTATAAACACTTTTACACGTCATTGATATTTTTTTAAACTAGATGAGGTCGGCGTTTCCTATCTGACTACTCTGAGAAGAAAGGCCGAAACAAACGCTCTCTTAAAGTCCAGAAAAAACCGTTTCTTTTATAGTCCAGTCCAGTCCATCTTGGTCACATCATGTAGATAACTGCAGCATTTATCTATACTAATATTATAAAGAAAAAAAGTTTGTATTTTTGTTTGTTTGTTTGTAATGGATAAACTCAATAACCACTGGACCGATTTAAAAAAATCTTTCACCATTAGAAAGCTACATTATCTGCGAGTAACATAGGCTATATTTTATTTTTAAAAAAATAGGGGTCCGTAAGATATTTGGGTTTTTCGGACCCAAGGTGTAAAAAATCATCCAAAAAGTTCCTTATTAATATGTCTTCGAAGTACCAGGTTGTCTTAACTTGGTAGGAGCTCACCTAACATGGGTTTTATTGATTCTGAGGCGGTACGAAGTTCGCTGGGTCAGCTAGTTTAAAATAAACCAATTACAGGCACTTTTGAATTATCAAGGGGCGGTAAGTCAGAAAGATAACGCTAGTTGATCATTCCAAAGCGTAGTAGATAGTATGGAGAAGAACGGGTATGAAATTCAACTTCACAAAACAAAAAAGACACATATCATCGAAGTACTCTTCCGCATCGCTGTTCCAGAAGACTAGTAGCACTGCCACGTTGAATGGCAATACTAAGAACAAGCCATAGGGCACAGGACGTGTCAACCAGTCAGCAAGACATTTCCTTAAACAGGAATGCACCTGGGCCCCATGACCCACGACTCCAAACGGGTCAAAACTGCAGTTACCGGTAAGGTTACGGTAATTGCGCCGCTTGAGGGTCTTAGCAAAATATATAATTTTTGAAAAAACTAGCTCAAAAGTTACTGAAATGGATTCAGTAGTCAATTATTCCGTTACACCTTATATATTATAGCTACCTATCTATGAAAAACCTGAGCAGCGTAACCATTTGATGAAAAAAATTAAACGTTTAAAACAAAGATATTTATTCGTAGGATAAGTATTTTACAGAATTCTAGAAACAGAAGGATAGAATTAATAACAATTATTTTCACACTATTATGACTGGTTTTTAGACACTTCACTATACGATTGTTGTATTATATGTCACCAACAGGAATCCTTACCCTATATCTTCGATGGCCAGACACCCTATAAAAAGGCTCATGTTCCCAAGGATACCTGGTCAGCGGCAGTCTTGGTACCCTCGGCACTTCATAATCAGGTCCTGGCAGGCTGAGATCCCTTGCAATACGCCTCGTATATCCCGGAAGATACATCCACGAATTCCTTGTTCTGAAAGGTCCAGGTTGACGGCGAGCCCCAGGATCTCTCAAACTTCTAGCAGGTCTTGTATGAGGATGGAAGTTAATATTGTCAATTATTGATGGTAGAATCGGATGATCTGCAGTTGACGGCACCTTTGGGTTATCACCTTCGTACCAATATGGAGGTGGGTCATAAATACCCCGACGAGGTCTTTGGTGTTCCAAAGAAAATGGCTGCTTCTTCGGTAGAGGAGGTGGCCGGTAAGTGGGTCGCTGGATGAAATCACACGTAGATAAATTAATTACAAATGCTGCTAAGACAGCTAATATGAATGTAGGTTGCCACATCTTGATTGACTTTTCTTCAAGTAATAGGTAAGCTCGTTTAATTCGAGTATTTATATAGTCCCGTGCTAGGTTATATTACCTTATGGAATAGTTTTGTGAGGAAAAGGGAATTACCTATCTTAGTAGGTACTGTTTGTTTATGTTTCTACTTTCCGCGTATGTGTCATGTTTTTATGATAAATCGTGTGAAAAACAATCATGTTTGTTAGTAGTACCTACCGTTGTCATGAGTTTTCCCATTTCCGATCGTTAGTATACAATGTGTAACATAATTAACACAAGACTGTATAAAACCCAATTAGAGAACTGAGTTAAAAGCATAACACATTGACCAAAACTTATTTTTTATTTTAAAGAAAATGACTTAATGCATTTATAATTGAGTCTTATACCGTTGTAATAAGATTGAATTTTCTTTTACTCTATCGACGGCAAACTATTTTTTTTATATCAGACATCATTGTAGTCCATAGTTGTACACAAATACATAAACACTATGAAATTACACGAAATAAAAGAGTATACACTAAATAATTACACAGGATAAAACAGTATACACTAAATAATTACACAAGATAAAACAGTATACCTACACTAAATTAATAGTTAACATTATAAACTATTTTTAAATTCGAGACTGATTAAAATACCAAAAACCCTTTTTTCAAAAAAATAACAACCGACTTCTTTAAAAAACACTACAAAATGAAAAATAGCTTTAATTTCGGAAGTCGGTGTCTCAGGATCTGTATTTAAGTTTTTGCCACCGACTTCCGAAATTAATGTAATTTTTTACTTTGTAGTGGAAGTCGGTTGTTATTTTTTTTTAAGTTTTTATTTTTAAGTTTTTAGTTATGGTTTGTACCCCGCACCAATCTAATCGCGTTATTCGTCCATTTGTCACACGCAAATTTAAAACTTATGTGGTTTTCACATGGATGCCAATGTCAGAACTAAACCATTAAACCATTAAAATTACTGATGATCAAAACCACAACGACGCTGTCACTGAGACAATAACCTCAATAGTGAAATGGTTAGATAATAATAATCTTAAAATTAATATTGATAAGACAAAATTAATGATGTTTAGCCAACGGGCAAAAATCAATATGACAGTACACTATAACAATAAAATTATAAATAACCCAAGTAGACACATCCAAATTCCTAGGATTAGCGATTGACGAAAAATTGGACTGGAAAGAACACACGGTGGAGCTAACTAAACGTATTAGCAGATCAGCCTATGCCCTATTTAAACTGACCCAAGTGATTAACGTCGATGCTATAATCACAGCATATCATGGTCTGGTGAGTTCAGTGTTGAGGTATGGATATGGTGTAATTTTCTGGGGTAACTCAACCAATAGAGAGTTAGTTTTCAAAGCACAAAAAAGGTGCATTAGGTCAATGTTCAGACTCCACAGCTTAGATTCCTGTAAACCGTTCTTTATTAAACACAAATTATTGACATTTCCTTGCCTATATATTTTTGAGATAGCTGTATTTGTCATGACCAATCCAGATCTTTTTACTAAAATATCATTTTATCACCAAAGAACTCGGCCACAGAACCATAACTTGTGCGTAAAAAGGTCTCATACAGCATTGATGCAAAAAAGTGTTTTATGGCACCAATCATATACAACCACATACCTACTTCAATTAAAGAATTAAATATAAACCTATTTAAGAAAAAGCTTAAATCTTTACTGATTAGTAAAGCATATTACAGCATTTCGGAATTTTTGACTGACAAAATGCGTTGACTGTTTTTGACTTTAGTTGGTACTCAATGACCTGGTATATTATTTAAATTCAAGTTCAACTAACAGTTTAATTTGTATAATTACTCTCTTTTCGCTCTTTGTTTAACTTCATTTGAATATTGACATAGTAAACATTCTTTCTTTTCTTTTTTTGACATGCATTATTTTCATATTTTTAGGGTTCCGTTGCCAAATGGCAAAAAACGGAACCCTTATAGATTCGTCATGTCTGTCTGTCTGTCTATCCGTCTGTCTGTCTGTCCGTCCGTATGTCACAGCCACTTTTCTCCGAAACTATAAGAGCTATGCTGTTGAAATTTGGTAAGCAGATGTATTCTGTGAACCGCATTAAGATTTTCACAATAAAATAGAAAAAAAACAATAAATTTTGGGGTTCCCCATACTTAGAACTGAAACTCAAAATGTTTTTTTTTTTCATCTAAACCATACGTGTGGGGTATCTATGAATAGGTCTTCAAAAATGGTATTGAGGTTTCTAATATCATTTTTTTCTAAACAGAATAGTTTGCGCGAGAGACACTTCCAAAGTGGTAAAATGTGTGTCCCCCCCCCCCCCCCCCGTAACTTCTAAAATAAGAGAATTATAAAACTCAAAAAAATATATGATGTACATAACCATATAAACTTCCAACGAAAATTGGTTTGAACGAGATCAAGCAAGTAGTTTTTTTTTAATACGTCATAAATGGTAAACCGCAATTTACCTTTCATTCAATCAACTCAAATACAAAAATTAAAAAAAAAACATTTAATTTCATAAACATAAACCTTATGCATAAACCGAGGATACCTACAGGTTTGTTCGGAACCCTCGGTGCGTGAGTCCGACTCGCACTTGGCCGGTTTATTTTTTATATTTGGATAAATCAATTAATAAGTTTGACTAATCTAATGATATTATCAATTTTTTAATTTTTTGACTTCAAGAATATTTGTACGCCTTTTGGTATAACATAGCGCGCCTGTATCTTTTATTCATAACAACTATTTTACTGTACCTGTGTTAACAAATGATTAAATGATTACCTATGATTACCTATGATTACCTAACCAAATTGAAATGAGACCACACGGGAAGTACCAGCTTTCAAAAAAAAAGAATCTTCAAAATCGTTTAATCCAGTCAAAAGTTCTGAGGTAACAAACATAAAAAAATATAGATGAATTGAGACCCTCCACCTTTTTTTGAAGACGGTTAAAAATAAAACAATTTTTGAAATAAGACACAGAAAATGACTGAAATCGATTCAGTAGTTAATCATACAAACTACTTTCAGTATTTGCGTCTATTCTTTTACACATTGTATCTTTACACTTATTCGGATAATTTTAATTATGTTCCGGGATGTAATTATTGTATTTCCCAGATCTACAATATTTACCCAACTCTACATCAAAGTCGGTATTAATTTTCCCGGATGCATATAATTCTTGTATTTCCCAAAAATCTAGTTAGCTAGCTCTCTATGAATGTCGTGTAAAGTCCACTGCTGAACATAAGCCTCCCCCAAAGGAGGGGGGTTCCATAATCGCCACGGTTGGCAGGCGGGTTGGCGATCGCAGTAGGTATGGTGTAAATATGCATAGAGAACGCTGCTGCACATTCTCTAGTAAGTCCCTTAGTCGCCTTCTACGACACCCATGGGAAGAAATACAAATAGTCGGTGAACTATGTATTTAGGTATATATTAAAACAGTGTCTTTCAATTATTCTAACAGTATTAGGGAAAATTTAAATTAAAAAAGAAACATACATATTTTGTAGTATTTTAATTAAAATTAAACTAGAGGTTTCATACAACAAAACTGCAACATAATTAATTCAAACTATCTTACAATTAATTTAACTACAGTTAATTACAATTATTAATAAATTATAATTATGATAACATTACATTCTATAGTATTAATTAAAACTTAGTACATACTTATTGCTACGGTTGTTTAGGATACCGGGGTTTGTAACAACGGACAGTCGCCAGCACATCAAGGTACCCGAAACTGTCAAATTCTCCCAATCAACCTTGATCCTAATGTTTAGCGATAAGGTTGAAAATCTATTGAAGAAATTTGACAGATTGTAGTAGCTTAATGTGCTGGCGTCTGTGCATAATATTGGTTCATTTCTACACAGATACAAGTAAGTACAACAATCAGAAGGGAGGCGTATATTTCTGTACCCCTTTTTGCTTCAGACCAGTGCATAATACATGCCGATAAAATTAATATATGTATAGTCAATTTAATGGGTGTTCACAGGAGTTAAGTAAGTGTCTCGCACCTAAAATGTTGACCAAGCATAGTGCGATGAGTCGTAAAGATTACTAAAGAGCGAGATTCAACGCGATTGTGATCGCTCGTCTCGGAGCTCATTTTGATGGATATAAACATTGCAGATGTCGATACGGTAATTCTCATAATTTTAAGAACGTTCGCAGTCTGATCTCAGTCTCAATGTGTCAAAAATACTTGGAGTTTCCATACATCTATGACATGATTTTGACATTTGAATGTCGCCGAGATGAGACTGCGACTAGATTTTGAACGTTTTTAATTACGAGAATTGGCTTTCTGATCACGCTAGAAAATTAATACATTGGTTTTAAACCATCAAAAAACGGAAAGAAGAATAGTGATAATAATAAAAGGTCTGAACTCTGAAACATGAAAAGAATCAGCTATTCCATACAAAAGTTCAATACAAAGTGCAAACAAGATCAAAATATTATCAGTATCATCATTTCAACCGTAAAACGTCCACTGGTGGACATAGGCCTCCCCTGATTTAGGGGGGCTTTGGCTTAATCGTCACGCTTAGCAGGCGGAGTGACGATCGCAGTATGGTGGTAAAATGCATACAGAACACTGCTGCCCATTCTCTAGTAAGTCCCTTAGTCACCTCTTACAACACCCACGGGAAGTAATGGGATGGTGCTATTCTTTATATCCACCACACGGACTAAAAATAATAATATAGAACTACAGATTTTTTTTTTTCAATGTTTCGGAGTCGGTTGCGTAGCAAAAGATTTACATATGCACGAGTATAACGTGCAAAAAATGTGCAGGTATTTTATTTGGATCTTATACATATAGAAAATACATAATAAGATCCCAAATTACCCTCAAACAAGACTAAATCACAATCACAAGAAAGTAGACCAATAAACCACATTGAGTATAAAAAAAGAGAATGGAAAGAAGAAGCGAGAGAACCGATCGATGTATACTGCTGTCTCTCTCCCGTTGCAGAATGTTTCGTATTGAGGGATGGAGGCTGATGTGCTGGCTCGAGTGTCCACTGTGGTTGGAAATATGTGCTGGAAAGAAAATAACATGAATAATAATAATATCTTAGGACAACCAACACAACGTTATCTGATCCCAAACTATGCAGAGCCACAAACTATGCATGCAACAAGCCCAAGCTATGCATGCAACTATGCAGAGCTATGGTAACCAGACAACTGATAAACATACTTATATATTTCTAAATACATTCATATTATAGATAAATTACACCCAGACACAGAACAAATGATTGTGCTCATCACACAAAGATTTGTCCTGGGTGGGAATCGAACCCACGACCTCAGTTTTAGCAGTCAGGCTCACTAACCACTAGACTAACAGGTCAGTAATATAACAATTTTAAGGCTTTTTGGTGCTGTGGCAGAATATAATCTTTAGTGCTACGGTTTAACGCTTCAATTCCAGCTCGCAACCAATTTTGTGGCCTACAGAAAATGCGTGAAACAGTGAAGGCCCATTTGTATGTTCGAAACCTGGCAGGAGCTTTACTTTGTGTAAATTATTTCATCACCACTGCTCACAAAACGGTGTAGGAAAACATCGTAAGATAAACGGCAAGTCCTTGAACTAAAAATTCGATGACAGTGTGACATCTACCAACTCGCACTGGGCTAGATTATGGTCCATTTCCTCTCACAGAGATGAGGGCTGTCTCCCAGCAATACGGAAGTTATAGACTGATAATAATTATTATACTACAGATAGAGCCTGGGCAGATATGTTGTTACGCAGTTGCTGTCTAGCGATTAGCCGAGAACAATCAACTTAGCATGTCGCAGTCCACTGCAGAATATAGGTCTCTTCCATGGTGCACCACAACACCTTGTCTCCACCTTTCGCATGCTGTGTGTCCAAGCCACCTTGTGGCCAAGACACGAGGTACCAATTCATTCTACTCAGCAGTATGCAACTACCTTGAACCTAGACAGTTTAACCATTACCTACTCGTAAGCTTTAAGTTTTTTGCACCACATGCGATGCGGAGTTTACGGCGCGACTGCATATATACAACGTGTACCACCAGACACAACACCTGTCTGGTCGAAAGATTCTCCCTTTTCTATAGAGGATCAAAAAAGCATATATTCGGCACTTTGAAAACAAAATCCGTTACGAAGCTTACAGCATAACGCGGTCATGCAGACAGACATCGAAATAGCAAGAACCGTTTGTCTTTTAATATGCGGATAATGCAGTGGGCTGCAATATTGTTATTTATACCAAATTTTTTATTCTGTTAAAATTATATATTGTCTCTTAATAAAATAAAACAAAAAAACGGAAAGTACCGGTAGTAGCACTTTTATAACCAGTTCCAAGCCCTGGGAACGACTCGATTTTGGACTTCGCCCGTCGTCATCAGAATATTCTTCCCATCTCATTTCAATCTATGCAATCTTCTAGCAAATAAGCGAAAAGCCACACAGTATAAACTAACAAAATAAACCTTGAATGCATCCAAATCCCTGGAGAGGTCCTCATCAGAGTACCCTTTCATAGCCTTAGTGGCTACGGGACCCATGTAGTTATTGACCACGGCGAACTCGAAGAGTGAGAGGAACACGAAGACGGAACATGAGGACATCCAGACGTCGATGGCTTTCACGTAGGACACCGGTGGTAGGCTTTGTTGGGATTGTGTGTTTTGGGTTGCTGTGGAGAAGAATATTTCGTTTATTAATTATGTAATAGTAGAGGATAAAGGGGCTTTTGAGGAGAAAGTTCTAGTACTCACATTTCTGCCGCCAAATATCTTTAAGGAGGAGAAGCATAAAAGGCAGCGCGCGAAATTCAAAATTTTCTTGAGTTTTTTGTGTTTTGCAAGTCAGTTGTAGATTAAAATATGATTCGCGGCCACACACCACAAAAACAGTGCAATTTTTACTGTATGTTATTTGGCAAGAATAGGAGCAGCCTTTCCCGAAGTGGGCGATAATGCCCCCCTGCGGGCGCAGCAGGCCTAAAGGGGGGTGGTAAGAGACCCAAAAGGGAAATGGGGGCGTTGTGTAGAGTCTACACAACGCCCCCATTTTTTTTAGGCCTACGGCGCACGCCCGTTAGGCCTGCGGCGCCCGCAGGGGGGCGTTATCGCCCACTTTGGGAAAGGCTGAATTGGAGGATGCTACCATCATTCTGACGTCAGCATCGATTTGTCTTTTTGACACTCAAATGAAGACCTGCGATGGTAACTTCATCATCTTCAGACTACACTAGTCTACTGCTGAAGATCGACCTCCTCCATTTTTTTTTTTTTTTTTTTTTTTTTCAGGATGGGAAATCATCAAATGACTTCTCCATTAGGGCGTGTCAGACTTTTACTGACTAAAACCCACCCGTGTTCCATCAGTTGCCCATGTGCCAGGGTCACGGTATCTCTTTCGAACAATCACGCGACCCCGGCAGGCATAGGTCCTAGTAGACCCCTTCACTGCTGCTGACATCTCTTTGAGGCGCGCGTGGAACATTACGCGCCGTCGACCCGAGCCTGGTCCTTACCGGGCAGCGAGCTACCCATTGCTCGCCGCCCGCAAGCTCGCGCCTACGGTGGCCGGGAGTCCGCTATCGACTCCCGACGCCCGGGGCGTCTCCTCCTGCGGCGGCTAGGGACGTGAGGGCGCAGTGCCTGCCACTCCCTCACGCGCCCCGCCTCCTCCTTCGCGAGCATTACTGCTTCGCAGAAGGAGGTGACGGCTTCCCATTCCCTCTCGCTCCGTACCATGGCTCGCACCAGGGCCGGGCGCGAGAGGTCGCCGCCGCCGATCGCCTCCACGAGGACACGGCGGTGCTCCGCCCAGGCAGGGCACACCTCCACCGTATGCTCCACCGTGTCCTCCAGACGATCCTCACAATGGAAACACCCGGGCGTATCCTCCCGCTTTATCCTGAACAGGAACCCACCGAAGCACCCATGCCCGGTGAGAACCTGCGTCAGGCGGAAGGTGAGGACGCCGTGGCGCCTCTCTATCCACTCCTCAAAGAGGGGACTTACCGCCGCAATTGTGGCGTGCCCTGCGCTGGGTTGCGACAATCGTACCCGCCATGTCGCCATGAGATCACACCGGAGCTCTGTCCGCCGAACCGCGATTTGTCGCGGCAGCGGAGTTTCGCCCCGGCGTTTAGCCTCCTCGCGCCACTCCCACATGTGCGCGAGGACCTTTGCCTCCAGATCCCATGGCGGCACTCCGGCAAGGAGGCTCGCCGCCTCGCACGAGATCGTGCGGTATCCTCGGATTAACCGGATAGCCATGACCCTCTGGGCCGCACTCAACCGGCGCGCTGGGCGCAGCCTCAATGAGGGCGCCCACACCGGTGCCCCGTAGAGGGCCATGGACCGCACGACCCCCGTGTAGAGCCTCCGGCAGGAGGCGTTTGGACCCCCCAGATTGGGCAGGAGCCGCTTTAAGGCAGCCCCAGCCCGCTCCAGTCTGGGAGCCAAACGTCGGAAATGTTCGACGAAGTTCCACCGGCTGTCGAGGACAAGTCCCAAGTACTTCATCGTCGACTCGACGCCGATGTGAACCCCTCCTACCGTTAGTTGGGAACCCGCAGGTGGCGCGTTCCGAGGACCATGAAAACCCATGGCCTCGGACTTGTGCAAGGCCACCTCGAGTCCCAATTGCCGGATCCTATCGACGATTATCGCAACCCCGCGTGTCATTATGTCGGCCGCCGCCTCGTATGACCTCCCCTGCGCAAGGACCAGCGTGTCGTCAGCGTAGCAAACCACGCTGACGCCGCTAGGGAGGTCAGCGCGCAGCACCCAGTCGTAACCGATGTCCCACAGATGCGGCCCCAGGACCGATCCCTGTGGGACACCGCACGACATCTCTCGCCGGTTCCACTCTCCCTGGTGACCGGGGTAGATTACGGCCCTATCCGTGAGATAGGCCTCGACCACGCGACAGAGGTAGGTCGGCATCCGGTGATACCGGAGTGCCTCCCTAATGCAACTCCAGGGTAGGGTGTTAAAGGCATTGGCTATGTCTAGAGACACCGCCAAGACGACCCCACCCCGGGCCACTGCATCCCCCGTCGTGAGGGCTCGCACGCGCATGATGGCGTCCACCGTTGAGCGCCCCTTGCGGAAGCCGTACTGGCCGTCCGACAAGTCCGGCCCCTCCCGCACCAGCCACCTGACGAGGCGGTCTGCAATCACTCTTTCAAAGAGCTTGCCCACCTCGTCGAGCAGCACGATGGGCCGGTAAGCGGACGGAGAGTCCGCTGGGCGCCCAGGTTTCTTAATGAGGACCAGTTTCCCCGTCTTCCAACGAAGTGGGAACTGGCCCCTCTCCAAGCATGCGCTAAGGAGCCCCCTGAGTCGAGGCCCGAGAGCCTCTGAGGCCAGGACCCATGCTTTGCCAGGCAAGCCGTCGGGTCCTGGGGCGGTATTCTTGGCATTAAGCCTTCGTACCGCCGCCCTCATCTCTACCTCGGTCACTTCGTGAGCACCGTCGTCGTCGTCAGTGGTGTGGTCCGCATCGGGCACCGCAGTAGGCGGAGCCATTGGTGGGGGACTATGTTCCCCTCGCGAAGGGAACAGTGCGCTCACCACGCCCTCCACGAGTTGGGGCCGGAGACTCTGAGTCAGCGGAGGAGCCCATGGGCGGAGTTTCTCCCGGACGGCCTTGTAGGGCCGTCCCCATGGGTCCCTGTTCAGAGTCTCCAGCGACTCCTTCCGGGCCAGTCCTCTGGCCCGCAGGATCTCCTCTTGGAGGGCGGTCTTCGCCGCTCTGTACCCCTCATATAGCTCCGCCTGAATGGCTTCCGTATCCGGAGGACGGATACGGAGCCTGCGGTGCCTGGTGTACCGGCGTCGTGCCGCAACGCACGCTTCGCGCAACGCTGTCAGCTGCGGCGACCACCAGTACACCTGGCGCCAAGCCCGTCCTGGCTGGACTCGGGGCATAGCCACGTCACAGATCTTGGACATGGCCTCCCGGAACCACTCGGCCTCGTCGTTGGTGTCAGCAGGCCTGTCCGGTGGTGACACCCAGGCCTGCACGATCGAGGCTTCCAGGAGAAGCTCCCGGTCCAGCTTCTTCAGCGCTCCTCCATTAATTTAGATTCCCGGCGAATTTCATAGAGCTGTCACCCAGCGTTCGTGCACGAATCTTCGCGATATGATGTGATGGTCGATTATTAGCAATAACTGTCTACAAATCTAACTTTACCTAAAGTGAGCAACGACGTGACACCCAGCGTGACCCTCGCCGGTATAGCCTCAGGCTTGATCCAGAACGAGATCCAGGACATGACGACGATGAGGGCCGATGGGATGTATGTGTGGAACAGGTGGTACCCCAGGCGGCGTCGCAGGTTGAACACCACGGCCAGGCAGGTGAAGTTACCTGGGCAGAACGTAATTAATGATAATGGACTGATTTTTTAGTCATGAGATAACATTTATTAGAAAATTTATTGAAAAATCGGCCTAAACGAATAATATAATTGGTAAAAATAGTTTGTTGATAGGATCGAATGTTGAGGGTAATCTCCAGAACAGCCTTTCCCAAAGTGGGCGATAACGCCCCCCGCCGCAGGCCTAAAGGGGGGTGGTAAGAGACCCAGAAAAAAAATGGGGGCGTTGTGTAGACTCTACACAACGCCCCCATTCCCCTTCCCACAAGGCGGCATTATCGCCCACTTTGGGAAAGGCTGCTCTAGAACTATCAGTCGGATTGGAAAATTATTTTTTCATTTGATTGCACAATTCCTGAGGAAGATTATAGATTATCTAACATCACGCTGAGACTCTAACGGGCCGTTTAAAGAGGAAAAGTCGGAAAGAAAGCGAAGTAACATTGCATATGTTAAAACAAGAAATTAAAAGAACCGCCCCCAAGGCGCGGGCAGTATTTTTTGTAATATATTAATTCCCAGACACCGAATTCATAGTGATTTTAGCATAAAACTTGAAAAGTAAGTATAGTAAAAATACATAAATAACACAGGCCGACAAATTTTTAATTCAGAAACCAGACTATACTTTTCCGAAGGATTTTGACGCGCTGAATACAAATCTGACCTCAAAATTGCTCTATCAGGGTTTCGAGATATCCTAATCTAAAAGTGCAAAAGACCCTATTAGTGATTAAACTTGCTGTTTCCAGGGTCAGGGGGTTAGCCTGCTTGGTTCTTGGTTTGGTAGGGGTAGTTTTTAGGGGTTATTTTTTGAGCTTACGAAAAATTCTGATCTTATAAGGTGAATTGGACCTCGGAATCGGAATCAGCGACCCCAAAAACACAAGATCAACGTGGTCTGGTCTCGGGCAGAATTTTTACAATATTTTTTTTGTGGTTGGGTTAATACGCTAAAGTGTTTTCAAATAGCGATATTTTGGTGAAAAAAAAGATATTTGATAAAATCTAAATAGGTTTAAAAGGGACAGTATGGTACTTTCAATTGACATAAAACGTTTTTTGATAATCACTATTTTTCCTTCTGTCATGTAACCTCAAAAACTGCAAAAAAAAAACGCGTTTTTTGCTTTTTAGGTTAGGATATCTCAAAAACCAGACGTACAGGAGCAATTCTGAGCACGGATTCGGGTTCAGCGCATCAAAATCCTTTGGGTATGTTAGGTCTGGTCTCTGGGAATGGACTTTTGTTAAATTTTGTCGGCCTGTGTAATTAAACAAAGGCGTAAAGTCTGAGCTATGCAACGCTGCGTCTTCCGAACATCTGTTCCCAGCGACAATTGATATCTTACGGCTAAAATGGTGATATCTTACCAGTAGAATACTCGATGGTGCAGTCAGAAGTGTAGTTGTTAGAGATGTCGAGCTGAGGCAGTTCGATGTCCGGGTTGACCACCAGCGGGTCTGTCAGGTTCCAGATGAACACCAGGTCGTGAACCGTGTGTGATACTGGAAGTAAGACATAGATATTTGTTATTATCGTGTATTCGTTTTAAGGCATTCCCAATGTTTATAGTGAGTAGTAGTGATTCGCGGATTCTGGCGCAAGCGCCAGAGCCCGCGCTTGCACCAGAGCCCGCGAATCTGTAGCACCCATCGTAAAAAAAAAAAAAAAAAAAAAAAAAAAAAAAAAAAAAAAAAAAAAAAAGGTTTTGGTGTGCTCTGATCTCAAATCTGTGGTCCATTTTAGCGTAGGATGCGTGGTTCTGGAGTTATGCAAATCAATTAACTGTTATCTCATTGATTTCCGGTGGTCCTGCACCCTCATTAGCATTCCATTGTTCGCCTAATCCTTTTATCTATTATACTTCGAACACCTCATTACGTTGCGCCAGAACCCACGAATCTGTTGCCCTACGGTTGATTTGGCGTTCTTATCTATTACTCATTGTATGTCTGCTTTTCTATGTCATCAATAAAACACATTCATTTTTATTTCAATATTTTATTACTTTTTTCTACAAAATATGAGCGGAAGATCTCATCCACAAAAATATCATTGTGCAGTGTGTTCCCTGTAAATATGTTCGTAAAACTATGCATTGAACATCCCTGAAACTTAAATAGCAAATACATTAAGCAATATTCACCACAAACTGAAGTCCAATCATTCTGAATCCTATCAACATTCCAGTCCCATCTCTTACAATTCCTTTTCAAAAACTGGAGATGATATCGCTCAGGTGTTCGTCCATATGAATCAAAATATTGACCGATACCATTCGTATCGATATGTACAGCTACCCAGTGTGAACCTGGTTTATCATCCGCATCCAAATTGCATATTATATACGTTGGTACATGTGTATACATAGGTAGTCTATTAGCAGCATAAACATTATTTTCTAGACTGGGATGAATCTTTTTCATATGTTTTTGTAATTCTAGTGTATCCCTGATATTACTGTTATTAGCAGATTATTACAGTACCAATCTATTCAATGGTTGTCATAGGAATGTTCAATTATAGTGATTTGTAAATATTAAATCGCATTCTTTGTGGGAGTCACAAAGCTTAGGATTATCATTTTGCTGCAGCTAATTTAAAGTTTGTTATATGGGTCTGATTATATTAAATAAAACACTCTTGAGTACATAGACATTTTTAATTAACTGTTCAACACAATAATTATTAAATAAATAAATTAAATACAGACATATTATTATCAAAATACCATTTTCTAATACACACAGCATTATTCAATGCACAATTCAATTTATGGTTCGCACAATTAAAATCAGTTTTATTTTTACAGAACTTTTTTTTTAATGTCGCAAAATTAGGACATCCCTTCTCACCTATGTCAATCACTTCACAGTTTGCACATAACTCTTTAATCCACGTAATCTTTTCCAAACCCTTTGTCATAATTTTTTTATTTTCTAAATATGGTAAAATAACACGTTTAAACTCTTTGTAGTCTATGTAGCCTTCACTCCAGTAAATTCCTCGATTTCTTTCTAACCATCTCACCTGCTTTTTTTCTTCTAGTGTTAGGTAATGGAATGAATATGGTGGTTTCACCAAGAACGTCTGTGTATGATCATGACTCGCAATGGCCAATTCTTTGACAATAAAATGATTTAAAGAATCTTTAAATCCTTGGAGTTCCACTATAAGGGTGTCCGTCTTCATGATATCTTCTTAACAATGTTACTTAATGGTTTGTATTCAACAATGCAATCGTTCAGAATGAGACAATATGCTGAAGTTTTACAGTACCAATCTATTCAATGGTTGTCATAGGAATGTTCAATTATAGTGATTTGTAAATATTAAATCGCATTCTTTGTGGGAGTCACAAAGCAGGTTGATGCCTGTTGCGAAGGAACGTGAGATAAGTTTGTTGACTCATAGAGTTACAATCAGTTTCGTTGTACTTAGTAATTTGCTTTAGATAAGAATGGTGCTATATAAGATCGAACAGTTGCAGTCATGCAGTCAGTCTATGGTCGTTTGACCACAGTGGATTGTATACGTCTACCAATACTACGTTTGTGTTACTTCAACGCATCAATGGCCATGGAGGTAAGTGTTTATTCTATTGACAAACTTACTTGTATTTCTGTTGTTGTTTCCTAACGTGTGTGATTAAGTGTAAACAAATTGATATTAACGTGATAACTCTGTTGTTGCAGAGATCATTCAGCTTCGCAGACGATAATGAAAATACCTATAAACAGTATTACTACTCGCCACTCTCTCCTCAACACGAAGAAGAGAGTGATGACATCGTCGTTAATAACACAGACGATGGTGGAAAAAGGAAATCGCAACCGATTGATCAATTTTTTGAAGTGGTACCAAAAATAAAAAGGAAGAAGCTGCTATCCTCGACTGTGACACGAGCTGCTAGAGATGGCGTATCATACATCTCTACAAATTCTGACGACGGAGACCAACCGACGCATCTCATAAAAATTGAAATGTATGATATGAAGAAACTATCCAAGATTCCAACTAGTGATCACTGGAAGCACGCTACCACGAGGATTAAATATTACATAAAGAATAATAAGGATAGCATCTACGACAACACAAACGGCCTCGTATACAATATTACAAAGACAATAGCAGAAAGTGAAAAAGTTAAAAAATACTTTTTTAACAATGACACTCATTAGTGGATTAGTGAATGTGATTCTGTTTACTTAAAGTACTTCTGTGTACTCATTAGATTTTACATGACTTTCCTAATCCTTTGCTAGACTATGAATATTGGACATTATTTGAAATTGGGTATCAGTTGCTCTACCAACACTTAACTGTTACTTACTGTGCTACATACTTTCTTCTTTATTATAAAGATGGAAAACTTCAGTGAAATGTGCACCAGTGCTTTCTTTTCCGCGCCCATTGAAGAGAATATAGAACAATCCAACAGCGAATTCAATCAGGAGCTGTCTAAAGTTTGTGATGAAATAGAGAAGCATGAACTGTTCGATTCATCGTATGATGATGAGTTGTATAATCAATGTTTGATGGTTGAAACAAAGTTGATGTAAGTATTAGAAGTACAAACTCAATAAGAAATATTATTGTAGTAATGTTTTATTTTAAGATTTGCCTAATAATTTTCTATTTGTTACAGTCAACAACAAGTTGGAAGAGGTATCAAACGAGGTATCACTACTGATGAAAATAAGGTTACCAAGAAAGCAAAATTTGATGAAGGAGCTTCTACATCATCAATTGAAACCAATGACGTGGACAACAATAAGGTGGAATGTGATACATGTCATGTTTATATTAATAAAAGGTATCTAAACAACCATTTAAAAAGCAATTCACATAAAAATAATCTTTTAAAATCACATAATTCATTAACAAATGTTACAGTTGTTGAAACCGCTTTTGGCAATCGAATTTTAACATATAGAATTAATAGTAAAACACTTCAATCGGGACAATATTTTGAAACACCGGAATCGTTTTTAAATTCGCTAAAAATTGATATCTTATTTTTGATAAATGAATGTATTCAACAACATACAATTTTTAAAATAAACTTCATATTGCATGCTGATTTCATACAACAAACTAAAGATATTAAAAATACGTTTGATTTTCAAACGTTTAATTACATAATTTGTCAGGGAGATGACTTAAATATTTTTTATTCATCATTAATAGACACTGTAGTCGGTAAAATTTGTCAATTTGAAAAAAAAGATAGTGGTTGGAGTCTTAATCAAATTAAATACATAGATATGAATGTTAACAAATTCAACCCCCTACGTGGTAGTTCATATATCGACCTTCCTCAAGATATTAAATCAAAAAAAGCTGTAATCAATGTTGAAAATAATGATAATATGTGTTTCAAATGGGCATTACTCTCTGGTTTATATCCTGTATGTAAAAGTGTAGATCGGGTAGCATCTTACGCAATTCATGGAAATAAACTAAAATTTACTGGTATTTCTTTTCCGGTTATAATTGCAGATATATCAAAAGTAGAGAAATTAAACAATATTAGTATTAATGTTTTTGGCTTAGAGTATAATAAAGAAAAAAAGTGTAATTCTGTTGTAGGTCCTTTATATTTAACAAAATGTCGTACACCTAATCATATTAACCTACTATATATATCGAATGGTACTAACAATCATTACTGTTATATTAAAAACTTATCGCGATTAGTTAGTTCACAAATATCAAGACATCATTGTGCAGTTTATATATGTGATTCATGTTTACTTCATTTCCCATCAGAGGAAAGACTTAATAACCATCAACAATATGATTGCGCTCACATTTGTACGGAATTACCAAACGGTGAGGATTCCAAAAAGGATTGGTTTGGTAAAGCAACCTCAAATAATAAATTAAAATTTGATAAATTCGTGAAAAAGTTGAAAATGCCCTTTGTGGTTTATGCAGACTTTGAGGCATTTTTGAACCCAATAGAATCATGTAGTAACGATCCATCCAAGCCTAGTACAATTAATATTCAAAAACATGAAGTGTATAGTTTTGGATATTACATTAAATGTTCATATGATAACAGATTATCAAAATATGAGACGTATAGTGGGTCAAACTGTGCACAAGTGTTTATGAATCGCCTTTGTGAAGATGTGAAAACAATATTTAAAAAAAATAGTTTCCAAAAATGTCTCGTTCCATTATCAGATGAAGATAAAATTAAAATTTCAAATTCAAACATATGTCATATTTGTGAAACTGAGTTAAATGAAGATCTTTTTTACGATTTTGATTGGCACACTGGCAGTTTTAGGGGTGTTGCACATCAAGTGTGTAGTTCTAAGTACAGAACCCCTCGTCATATTCCAATATTTTTACATAACCTCAGTCATTACGATGCTCATTTCATTATCCATGCATTAAACCTCGATGATGACAAAGTTGAAGTTATTCCACAAAATAAAGAACGATACATATCATTTTCAAAACAGTTAACAATAAATAATCAACCAGTAAGTTTAAGATTCATAGATTCATTGAAATTTTTATCGTGTAGTTTAGATCAACTAGCTAAAAATCTTAATGATGATCAGTTTACAGAACTAAAAAGGAACTATCCTAATAATGAAGATTTTTCACGTTTAAGACGGAAAGGTATTTATCCTTATGAATTTATGTGTAATAGTGATTGCTTGAAACATCCATCACTTCCTGATCAACACCAATTTTATAGTTCACTCACAGATTCAAATATTTCAAATGATGATTATAATCACGCAAAAGATATTTGGCAACATTTTAAGTGTAGTAGTATGTCTGATTATTCCAATTTATATTTAAAAACTGATGTTTTACTTTTGACTGATGTATTCGAAAACTTTAGAAAGCTTTGTATTAAAACTTATGGATTAGATCCTGCTCATTACTATACTGCCCCAGGTTTAAGTTGGGATGCAATGTTAAAATTTACCAAAATAGAATTAGAATTGTTAACGGACTATGACAAAATTGCTTTTTTTAAAGCTGGTATTAGAGGGGGTGTATCTCAGTGTAGCAATCGTTTTGCTAGAGCAAATAATAAATTCATGGAAGATTATGATAGTGAAAAACCTAATTCATATCTAACATATTTTGATGCGAATAATTTATATGGTTGGGCAATGTCTCAATCTCTTCCTGTTGGTGGTTTCGAATGGATAGATTCTAATACAGATTATAATGTGTCGGATAACTCTGATTTCGGTTATGTTTTAGAAGTTGATTTGGAATATCCTGATGAACTTCATAATTTGCATTCTGACTTTCCGTTATGTCCTGAAAACATATGTGTGGGTAATACTAAAGAAACTAAATTAGTTCCTAATTTAAATAATAAAAATAAATACATCATTCACTACAGGAATTTAAAACAATGCATTGAAATGGGGATTAAATTAATTAAAGTACATAGAATTTTAAAATTTAAACAGAGTTCTTGGTTAAAGAAATACATAGACTTAAATACTAGTTTGAGAACGTTAGCTACATCAAACTTTGAAAAAGACTTTTTTAAATTAATGAACAATTCTGTCTTCGGTAAGACTATGGAAAATATTGAAAAAAGAGTAAACGTTAAACTACTAACTCACTGGGATAATCGTGGTAAAGTTTTAGGTGCTCAGGATTGGATTGCAAAACCAGAATTCCATAGTTTATCAATATTTTCAGAACATTTAGTTGCAATACAATTACACAAAACAAAATTAATTTATGATAAGCCGATTTATTTAGGATTTTGTATTTTAGATATATCTAAGACCCTTATGTATGAATTTCATTATAACTACATGATTAAAAAGTTTCATAATAAAATTAAGTTATTGTACACCGATACCGATAGTTTGATATATCAAATTTTTACAGACAATTTTTATGAGGATATAAAACCAGATCTACTTCACTATTTCGATACATCAGATTACCTGGAAAATAATATTTACGGATATCCAAAAATAAATAAAAAAAAGTTAGGTTTTTTTAAAGATGAGAATAATGGTAAAGTATTGAAGGAATTTGTAGGGTTGCGATCAAAAATGTATGCCTTAGAAATAGAAGATAAATTAATAGCAAAGGCAAAAGGGGTTAACAAAAGTGTTACCAAAAAAATGAATATGGAAAATTACAAATCGTGTTTGTTTAATAAAAATGTATTATATTGTAGTATGCTTCGATTTAAGTCAATCAAACACACTATTTTTACACAAAAAATAAATAAAACATCTTTATCATATAATGATACCAAACGATGTATTATGAACAACAACATTGATACATTGGCTTGGGGACATTATAAATTACGCTAAGTGTAATACTTTTTACTTTTATTTCTGTGTGTATATACAAATTTTGTACTGATTGTAAAATTATGATATTACTGTAATGTTATATAATAGTTTATTACATATTTAAAATTTATTGTTTGATTGTAAATAATGTAAAATAATTGTAGTTTTTATTTGTGTGCTTAAATTTGACGTTGAGGTGATTGTGAAATTCTGATAAGTACTAATTGTGTTAGAAATAGTATACAGATCATTCTGTTTTTCACAAATTACATGTTTTATATAATTTTAGCAATATATATATATATATTTAATTTTTACACCAAAATTTTCATTTTTATTTCATCCCTTTAAAACTCTAGACGTGTGAAATGTTTCACTTTATCCATCCGTTTACTGCTATTGTGGCAGGACCAAGTGGATGTGGGAAGTCAAATTTTGTAACAAATTTCATAAAATCAGTTAAAGAAATATGTAATTGTGATTTTAATCAGATCACATGGTGCTTTGATGAAATTCAGGCTTTAAATAATTTACCAAATGTTAACTATCATCAAGGAATTCCAAATCTTAATATGTTTGATGGTGAAAACCCACACCTTATTATTATTGATGATCTAATGAGAGAGTCTGATGGAAGAATTGTGGATATATTTACAAAAGGTAGTCATCACAGGAATCTTAGTGTATTTTATTTAACACAAAATTTATTTCATCAAGGTAAAGGTCAAAGAGACATTTCTTTAAACTCAAGTTATATAATTTATTTTAAAAACCCTCGAGATAAAACTCAAATAAGATATTTAGCACGACAAGTGTCACCAGATAACCCAAAATTCATTGAAGACGCCTACAGGGATGCAACTTTAGAAGCGCATGGATATTTAATGGTAGATTTAAAACAGAATACAAATGATTTTTGTCGTATCAAGACAAATGTATTCCCATTTAATGGTTACTGCACAGTCTACGTCCCCACGAAAGAGTTTAAATACACCAAGAATCAAACAATTCAAATCATTTCTAAATGATACATCGTCGACTCACAACGCATAAACATTTGCTAAACGCTTTGCAGTTTAAATACACCAAGAATCAAACAATTCAAATCATTTCTAAATGATGCATCGTCGACTCACAACGCATAAACATTTGCTAAACGCTTTGCATACGCTTAAACCAAAATATCAAAGAGCGTTACTTAAAACGTGTGATGAAGAAGAAATAAATTGTATTTGTGAATGTATTCATAACGTTTTACAAGGAAAGATACCTCTTAAAGATCAAGATAAACAAAAATTGAATAAACACAAAAATATACTCCGTAAACTGGTGCATAAGTGTAAACATAAACTAAGAAAAAATATTATTATACAAAAAGGAGGGGCTTTCTTACCAATAATATTAGGTGCAATATTGAGTGGATTAGTAAGTGGACTAGCCAGTTAACATGGAAAATGCTAAGAAAATGATACTTATTGAACCGGGATTGATTGAAAAATTAAAACAAGAAAATAAGGTTACTAGTAATTTGTCTCGATTAGATATTGAAATGCAAAATATTATGAATAGTAAGACGGAAGACCGAAAGAAGTGGATGTTATATTTACAAACACTACAAAGATACCTTCACTTTACCGAAGAGGATCGTCAACCACTCAGATTACCAATTTATTCTGATACATCTAATGAAGATTCAAATGGGTCTAAAATTGGTTTTAAAAATAAAGATAGAGATCTAAAAAGTTCAGTTGATGCTGAATCTTTGTTGGAGGAGAAAGGATCTATTAAAAGTATAGAAAGTGAGGCAAATCCACTGTATTCATCAACACAAATACTCAGTTTAATACCAAAAACTTATAATAAAAAAGGTGAGTCATTATTAAACTTAATTGGAACAAGTAAAAGTAAAATACGTTGGGATAATGAAGGCACAGTCATAATTGATAATGAAAAAATTCCAGGAAGTAATATTGTTGATTTAATAAATGATTCACTTAGACCCTTAAAAAAAAGTGATCCGATAGGGTGGGATAGATTTGCTAAAGCATTAAAAGATATTAAAGTACCACTTACTTATATTGGAAATCCAAAGAGATGTGAGTTTATTAACCAACTTCAAGTAAAAGATCTGAACAAAACCTCTGAGATTGAAGTTCAAGAGTTTTCTACACCGAGCAGTGGAGATAAAAGATCTATAACTAAAATACATAAAAAGATCGATTGGGAAAAATGGACCCCGTACTAGAAGAAATTAACAGGATTTATTATGATCCATCTAACCCCGCTGGTTTTGGTAGTATTGATAAATTATCAAAAGCTATGAAGGGTAAAATGGATAAAAAGCAAGCAAAGGAATGGTTACAATCACAAGAAACATATACATTACATAAACCCATTCGGAAAAAATCCCGCGTAATAAGTACATTCTATCAAATATTAATGAGCTGTGGCAAGCTGATTTAAGTGATATGCGAACTTATTCTCAATATAATGATGGTTTCAACTACATACTTTGTGTTATTGATGTATTTAGTTAATATGCTTTTGCAAGACCAATGAAAAAGAAAAACTCAGAAACAACTAAAGAATGTTTTGAAAGTATATTTACTGAAAGTAATACAACACCTACTCACATACAATCTGATAAAGGTACAGAATTTGTTTCAAAAGATGTACAAAAATACTTTAAATCCAAAAAGATAAATTACTATACCACTAACAATCCTGATATTAAGGCTAGTATTGTTGAACGATTTCAAAGAACTCTAAAAATGAAAATGTGGCGTTATTTCACTCATAATAATACTTATAGATATATAGATGTTTTACAAGATTTAATATACTCTTATAATCACAGCATTCACTCGAGTATTAAGATGTGCCCATGTGATGTAAGTTCCAACAATATTATGACAGTTTGGACTAATCTTTATGATAGAGGGTCAAACAAACTTTCTCTAGAAAATCCAAAACCAAATTTCAACGTGGGTGATTATGTTCGAATAACTAAATATAAACATGTTTTCCAAAAAGGATATGAATCAAATTGGAGTGATGAAATATTTATTATATCTTCAATAATTGATAGATCTCCATGGGTTGTTTATACAATAACAGATTTACAAAATGAACCAATAGTTGGTACTTTTTATGAAAGAGAATTACAGAAGGTCACTTACAACCCCACCTCACAATATAAAATAGATAAAATAATTGGCACTCGTTATTCGGGTAACAGAAAAGAAGTATTAGTGAAGTGGAAAGGTTATCCAGATAAATTTAACAGTTGGATTTTAGCTTCTAGTTTAAAAGAAATATGAATAAAGAAAGTTTTTATTTAACTTTGCTCAGCAATAGTTCAATGGAATACTTTCCTGATAACAAGACCACAAATTTTTCAACAAAATTACCAAAAGCTATGAAATTAGAAGGTGAATGGGCGGTTGGAGTTGTCGAGTTTCAATATCCATGCACCATGTTTACTGTTCAAGATCATGAAAATGTTGTATACATCACAAAAACCATGTTAATGCCTAATGAAGATAAACCATCAACAGTGTACTACAAAAAACATATTCCCGCTACCAACTACGATAACGTTGAACATATTTTAAGAGCGTTAAATGGTATCAGAGAGAGCTTGAAATTTCGTTATGATGAAATAACAAAATTTGTGTCTGTTTCTGTTTTGGATAAAAATATAACATCCGTAACATTATCACCCAAATTAAGTTTACAACTAGGTTATGAACCAAATACAAATCTCCTAGACAGAAATTTTGGGAAGTGTCCTGCTAATTTACACTTAGGGTTACCATCTCAACTATTTCTATATTGCGACATTATCGATCCTCAGATTGTGGGTGATGTTATGACTCCACTATTAAGAGTCATTTCATTAGATCCTTCAAAATACATTTATGGTGCGAATAAAATGTACATTTTCTCTCCACCTCACTACTTACCTGTTATGCGAAGAGAGTTCGATACGCTGGAAATAGATATAAGATCGAGCACAGGACAAAAAATACCATACCAGTTTGGAACCGTGTGTGTTAAACTACATTTCCGCAAATTATAATAATGTATTCTCCTCATGATCATCATAAATGTCCATATGAAAATTATTATTCACATCAAGCTGGATCAGGAGTTGGAGTAATTTATAAGGGTTCACCATACCAACGCGGTCATGGTATTGGGAGCTTCTTAGGAGGGTTATTTAGATCAGTTTTACCTTTACTTTCAAGTGGTGCTCGAGTGGTTGGTAAGGAGGCATTAAACGCTGGAGTAGGACTTTTATCGGATATGGTTCAAGCCCGTCCTATGGAAGCCTCAATAAAAGATCGTCTAAAGCAAGTTAGTACAAACTTAAAACGAAAGGCTGATGACAAAATTGATCGATTTAACATGACAGGATCTGGGTATATAAGTAAAAGAAAACGATTGGCCTCGTTCATTCCACCACTAACAGCTAAAGTGAAAGCTACGAAAAAACTTGGTCTAAAACCAAAAAACATCAAAGATATATTGTCAAATTAAGTATGTCTTTCCTTCATAATCATTCTTGTGAGTGCGTTAAGTCAGAATTAGATTTGTTTGCATTACCGTCTACACAAACAAGCATTGAAAATGGATTGTGGATTCACTATAAACCAATTTCATCTCTTGCTGATGATGGACCTATCGAGTTTCAAGTTCCTGGAACAGGCGATGACTACATAGATTTGTCTCATACATTACTCCACATAAAGGCAAAAGTATTAAATCAAGATTCAACAAACTTGATATCAGCTACAGCAGTAGCACCTGTAAATAATTGGTTGCATTCACTTTTTAGTCAACTCGATGTTTATTTAAACCAAAAACTTGTATCACCACCTAATAATACCTATGCCTATCGAGCATACATGGAAACCCTTTTAAACTATGCTCCTGCTGCTAAACAATCTCATCTTACTTGTAGTCTTTGGTATGATGATACAGCAGGAAAAATGGATTCCACAGATGGTAAAAACATAGGATTTGTTAAAAGACAGGAATTAGTTAATGAAAGCAGGGAAATAGAAATGATTGGTCATCTTCATGGTGACATTTTCAATCAAGATAAATTTTTAATTAATGGCGTTGAAATGAGTGTAAAATTAGTTCGGTCAAGAGAGAGAGTTTTAATTTAATTGCTGGGTCAAATGATGTAAAGTTTAAAGTTTGCATTACGGACGCAACTCTTATTGTTCGAAGAGCACGAATTAATCCAAGTGTATTACTCGCACATCAGAAAGTTTTAGCTTCTACCACTGCTAAATATCCTATTACTCGTGCTGAAGTTAAAGTTTTAACAATTGCATCGGGTGTTCAAGGAAAAACTCTTGATAATATATTCTTAGGACAGGTACCCAAAAGATGTATTATTGGTTTTGTGAATAATTCTGCATTTAATGGTTCACTTACTAAAAATCCATTTAACTTTGAAAACTATGGTATTAACTCTTTCAGCTTATATATTGATGGTCAACAAATACCTTCCAAAGCTTTGCAACCATCTTTTAATAATAATATATTTACATCAGCATATCATACTCTATTCTCGGGGACTGGTATTCACTTTCTTAATGAAGGAAATGCAATCAAGTATGCCAAAGGTTACTGTCTTTTAGCATTTGATTTAACTCCTGATTTATCAGCTAACTCATCAGCCCATTGGAATCTCATAAAGCATGGTAGTGTAAGATTAGAAGTACGATTTGAATCCTCACTAATACAAACAATTAACTGTATTGTTTATGCTGAGTTTGATAATATTATTGAAATAGATAAAAATAGAAATGTTACTGTAGACTATAGTAGTTAGGATTATAATGTGTGTTGTGTTTTAGATATATGTGTTATGTTTAATGCATTTTGTGTGTGTGTAACTAAAGATAACATTATAAAATTAAATAAAACAAATTGTATGCAATATACTATTTTTTATTTCTTTATAAACCTCTCCTATTTAATCTTATACAAAACAGTGTTCGAGTTTAAACTTTACATAAGCACATACGAAACTGATTGTAACTCTATGAGTCAACAAACTTATCTCACGTTCCTTCGCAACAGGCATCAACCTGCTTTGTGACTCCCACAAAGAATGCGATTTAATATTTACAAATCACTATAATTGAACATTCCTATGACAACCATTGAATAGATTGGTACTGTAAAACTTCAGCATATTGTCTCATTCTGAACGATTGCATTGTTGAATACAAACCATTAAGTAACATTGTTAAGAAGATATCATGAAGACGGACACCCTTATAGTGGAACTCCAAGGATTTAAAGATTCTTTAAATCATTTTATTGTCAAAGAATTGGCCATTGCGAGTCATGATCATACACAGACGTTCTTGGTGAAACCACCATATTCATTCCATTACCTAACACTAGAAGAAAAAAACCGGCCAAGTGCGAGTCGGACTCGCGCACCGAGGGTTCCGTACAAACCTGTAGGTATTTTCGGTTTAAAAATAGATATATTTTTTAATTTTTATATTTCAGTTGATTGAACGTAAGGTAAATTGCAGTTTACGATTTATGACGTTTTAAAAAAAAACCACTCACTCGATCTCGTTCAAACCAATTTTCGTTGGTAGTTTACATGGTAATGTACATCATATATTTTTTTTAGTTTTGTCATTCTCTTATTTTAGAAGTTACGGGGGGGGGGGGACACACATTTTACCACTTTGGAAGTGTCTCTCGCGCAAACTATTCAGTTTAGAAAAAAATGATAATAGAAACCTCATTACCATTTTTGAAGACCTATTCATAGATACCCCACACGTATGGGTTTGATGAAAAAAAACATTTTTGAGTTTCAGTTCTATGTATGGGGAACCCCAAAATTTATTGTTTTTTTTCTATTTTAGTGTGAAAATCTTAATGCGGTTCAAAGAATACACCTACTTACCAAGTTTCAACAGCATAGCTCTTATAGTTTCGGAATAAAATGGCTGTGACATACGGACGGACAGACAGACAGACAGACAGACAGACAGACAGACAGACAGACAGACAGACAGACAGACATGACGAATCTATAAGGGTTCCGTTTTTTGCCATTTGGCAACGGAACCCTAAAAAGCAGGTGAGATGGTTAGAAAGAAATCGAGGAATTTACTGGAGTGAAGGCTACATAGACTACAAAGAGTTTAAACGTGTTATTTTACCATATTTAGAAAATAAAAAAATTATGACAAAGGGTTTGGAAAAGATTACGTGGATTAAAGAGTTATGTGCAAACTGTGAAGTGATTGACATAGGTGAGAAGGGATGTCCTAATTTTGCGACATTAAAAAAAAAGTTCTGTAAAAATAAAACTGATTTTAATTGTGCGAACCATAAATTGAATTGTGCATTGAATAATGCTGTGTGTATTATAAAATGGTATTTTGATAATAATATGTCTGTATTTAATTTATTTATTTAATAATTATTGTGTTGAACAGTTAATTAAAAATGTCTATGTACTCAAGAGTGTTTTATTTAATATAATCAGACCCATATAACAAACTTTAAATTAGCTGCAGCAAAATGATAATCCTAAGCTTTGTGACTCCCACAAAGAATGCGATTTAATATTTACAAATCACTATAATTGAACATTCCTATGACAACCATTGAATAGATTGGTACTGTAATAATCTGCTAATAACAGTAATATCATGGATACACTAGAATTACAAAAACATATGAAAAAGATTCATCCCAGTCTAGAAAATAATGTTTATGCTGCTAATAGACTACCTATGTATACACATGTACCAACGTATATAATATGCAATTTGGATGCGGATGATAAACCAGGTTCACACTGGGTAGCTGTACATATCGATATGAATGGTATCGGTCAATATTTTGATTCATATGGACGAACACCTGAGCGATATCATCTCCAGTTTTTGAAAAGGAATTGTAAGAGATGGGACTGGAATGTTGATAGGATTCAGAATGATTGGACTTCAGTTTGTGGTGAATATTGCTTAATGTATTTGCTATTTAAGTTTCAGGGATGTTCAATGCATAGTTTTACGAACATATTTACAGGGAACACACTGCACAATGATATTTTTGTGGATGAGATCTTCCGCTCATATTTTGTAGAAAAAAGTAATAAAATATTGAAATAAAAATGAATGTGTTTTATTGATGACATAGAAAAGCAGACATACAATGAGTAATAGATAAGAACGCCAAATCAACCGTAGGGCAACAGATTCGTGGGTTCTGGCGCAACGTAATGAGGTGTTCGAAGTATAATAGATAAAAGGATTAGGCGAACAATGGAATGCTAATGAGGGTGCAGGACCACCGGAAATCAATGAGATAACAGTTAATTGATTTGCATAACTCCAGAACCACGCATCCTACGCTAAAATGGACCACAGATTTGAGATCAGAGCACACCAAAACCTTTTTTTTTTTTTTTTTTTTTTTTTTACGATGGGTGCTACAGATTCGCGGGCTCTGGTGCAAGCGCGGGCTCTGGCGCTTGCGCCAGAATCCGCGAATCACTACTACTATAGTGCTGACAAGATGCTTGTCACAGGCTAGCTAATTTGGTAGGGATTTCTGGTTCTTCGACTAAATATGATGCGGTCGATAGCATAACCAGCCTACTATGTTCCCACTTTCTCAGTGCTAGGGCACAGGCCTCATCACTTTAAGAGGGAGAGGGTTGTGATCAAGGGCCATTGCGGGTTTGTAGATGTCACATGTCTTCTAGCTTTTGTTCCTAGGACATGCCTGTTTCCTCACGGTGTTTTCCTCCACCATTTTGAGAGCAGGGGTGTAAAGCTACCAACCCGCACTAGGCCCACGTGGTAGATTATGGCCCACTCCCTCTCACCGAGAGGAGCCTGTGTCCCAGCAGTGGGAACGGTATAGGCTGATTATGTTAAAGCGGCTGCTGGGTTCGCACCACGAAGCAGAGAAAAAGGTTCGCACCCACAACCTAAAATTCGTAAGTCGAGGCATTACCTACCACTGTTCTATTTGGACTGCTAGGGAGTTTGTTGCACTGCTTCTCTCCGGCTAAAGCACTACTAAGTGGTGAAGGGTGAGCGTTTTGGGAGACTGTCTTATGTCATTTTGTCGTTCAAAAAGTGCTGACTCTCAGCCTAGTTTGAAATTACTTCATTTGATTTGGACGATACAAAATACTTGTTCAAGAGAAAGATTTTTTCGCCATTGATTTACGAAGACAACATGGCTTCGCTTTCTCGTACACACTATTAATCATACTCTGCATCATTTTGAGGGTTCTTGGTAATCCATTCTTTCATATGATCAAAAAAATCTGCTTAGCAACGTAAACAACGCCATGAATGTTGTGGATCTGTCAAAATGAAAGCGATTCCTACTGATAGATAGTATACTACGCATTTACCCCTTTGGACACGGACATGGGAATAACTTATATAAAATAACGAACTTACAGCTTTCAATCATCATAGAACAGCTCTGCGTGTCGTGAGGATACGACTCAAACTTCATAGCGCAGGATAGTACTAGCGTCAATCTGAAAAAAAAAAACATAAAATAACTAGATTAAAACTGTGCATGAGCTTTTCGTTCATGAACGACTGTTGCCATCTTGTAAATGATTTTACCCATCCTTGTTAGGGTCAGAGGTTTGTTCACATTTTCAATGGCAACTCAATAGTATAAGTGACCGATTACTAACGAGGGTGTAGTTTGAGGCACGACGTTCAGCCTCAATCGCACTTTCTCCAGGGTGATACGAGGAAAGTTTTCTATCACAAAAACCCAAATACAGTGATCATTTGTGATATCAGAATCTGACATTGTGAAGGAATTTAAAACAATTTTCAACAAAACTATACCACATACTTTTGCTGAAAATAGATTTAATTTCCTTCCTTGCTTGTGGTGTGGTAAGTGTGAGGTGTGGTGATACTGACCACATAGTATTATATACTTATTTAATTAGAATACTGAATACGGAATTGCCCTACATTTTAAAATGAACACAGCACGTTAAAATTTTCATACACTTTTTTGACCCACACATTTTTACAACAGTAATGACCTATATTATTCAGTCTCATTAAAAAAATATACCAAGGTATTTTTCGAGCAGATATAGTTTAAACTTTGCGCTACTTATTTTCTCTTACTAGAAATCACGGTATTGGTGGACCAGCTTTTTTGTCGACTGAAAGTAATATTTATTGCTTATTTGTGCGTGGGTATTCAAACGGAATCATATTTTGATTCCATGCTTACTTGGACATATAAAGCAGCGTCTTATCATGGTATAACCATAAATAATGGTTTGGTATGCTCATCTCGTGAAAGGTTACTTTCTTCGCGTTCTTGAAGAAGCAGTCAGGTCTCCAGATCTTGTTCAGCCAGTCTACATCGAGGATTCTGTACTCCTCGTGCATGTTCTCGGGGAGTCGAAGCCGAGGATCTCTCCAGGATTGGGCAAGGAATATATCTGCTACGTAGGTCTGGAATTCATAGATGAATGTTTGGTTTTGGTTAGGCTTTAGGAAAAGCTAGTGTATACGAAGACCGGTGGAATTCGGATCGGAGGTAGATGCAGACACTCGCTGAATTTTAAGTGTAAATGTTCATCTGTGTCTGCAACCTACTAACACCAGAAGTTAAGTTACTAACCCTACTCTGAATTCCTGTCTGAAAATTCTTTTTTATTCTAATCATGACAGCCGCCACGGGCCGCAACGCAACGCATTTTCATACAAAAAGACTTGAATCATGGAAAACGTACGAAAATGATGAAGGATGATTATCAAATTGCGCTGCGGTGCGTTTTTAGGGCTCATGAGGAGTTTACTTTTTCTAAAAAAAAATGTCCTTAAGTCGAAAAGTCCAGAGAAATGACAGGATTGATCAAAAATCCAGACGGAGAGCCAAAAAATCAGACATGTCTGAACAAATTCAGTCGAACGACGATGATAATTCTACCCCCGAAGGTAACAAAACATAATCAGCCTATATTGTTCCCACAGCTAGGACATAGCCTTCTCTCGGTGCGAGGAGTACGAGATGGCAAAGGTCACGTCTTCGAATGTTTAGCCCTAGGACATGCCAGTTTCCTCACGATATTTTGCTTCACCGTTTGGGGGCAGTGGTGACGAAAACCTTTTCATAAAGTAAAACGCCTCTCTGGGTTCGAACAACTCATCTGTATTCAACTCGTACGGCGCGGCGCGGCCATTACCACATGGCCTCCATTGCTCCCAGGGTAATGTAACAACTGATATAGTTTGGTTAAGACTTGACAAATTAAGATGCTTTGAAGTGTGCTTACCATGCTCTCCTCATTGATGGAGTCGAGTGACAGCACAGTGACGTGGAAGTACACGATGGTCGGCTGCCCCTGTAGCTTGGGGGCTCGGTTCTTGTCGTAGAACTTCGCCTTCTCTGGCAGGATGTCTCGTAATGATAAGCTGGATTCGCCCTTCAGCTCTATCTCTTGGTAAGAGGCGTTTGTTCTGGAAAAGTTTTTTAGAAATTATAAGATCTTCCTCGATTTGTACTCTGACAGATCACCAAACTGTTAAGAGGCTGAAAAAATGACGGAGCAAGGCGGCAATTTTGGATTTGCATACCGACATAGCTTGCTGGCCAAGTCTGTCGAAGGACCGACGGCCGATGGGGCAGACGAGTCCTGGAGACCGCGTATCGGCAAGCGTAGTGTGAGACACCCCCCAGCTAGATGGATCGACGACCTCAAAAATGCTGAAGGCGAACGACAGGGTGTTGTGGCGCAGCATGGGAGAGGCCTATATCCAGCAGCGAACTGCGATAAGCTGAGTTGATGTTGATGAGACGAGAAGACACTTTCCCATGAAGTTAACTTTAAGAATCAAAGGCTAGTGAAATCTTTAACGGCAACACAACAAAGTAACTGGCAAATACTTACAGAAAACTGACAGCGGCTTGAACTCTGCCCGCCTCACTTGTGCTTATCATAGTCATTAGAAAAGTCACTAGAACATTCACTTCCATCTTCATCTTGAATTTTAACAATTCACTTTAGTCCATTTATGTAATAATAGTTAATTTGAGCAACGTTTTAAAAATATCATGTTTGAAATTGTCATTTATTTCTATGAGTTCAGAAGCATTCTTTTTTGTATTACATCAACTACCTAGCCTTTTCCCAACTATGTTGGGGACAGCTTTCAGTCTAGCTGGACTGGTCGGTACGTGGATGTGTGACTATTTTTTTTCCTGGATGGGAAATTATCAAATGACTTCTCCCGCTCTTGGCGGAGCGAGAGTGCGTCTCAGACTTTTGCTGACTAAAACCCACCCGTGTTCCTTCAGTTAACTACATGCCAGGGCTACGCTATCTCGTTTGAACAATCTCGCGACCCATGTGTGACCATCCATTGCATAGAGACCCCATCATGCCTTAGAAAGCACGTTAAACCGTCGGTCCCGGCATTCGTTGATCTTTGACAGTCACTACGGGTAGTTAATAACTCAAAAGACTGACAACCAGTCATGCCAAGGGGTATGCTGTCATCTGGGTTGTGGACGTCATATAGGCAGTCGCTTTATGTGAAACTAGCTTTTGCCAGCGGCTTCGCCCGCGTGGAGATCGGAAAATATCCCACGTGAATGTACTACCGGGATAAAAAGTAGCCTATGTGTTAATCCAGGTTATTTTTTTAGCTCGAAAGCGCATTTTCATCCGACTTGCTTCAAATTTATCGTCACTGCTCGGTTCCTATGTGTCTTAGCGTTATGTTATATAGCCTATAACCTGCCTAGGAGTATGGACTACAATAGTACCAAGTTTGGTTAAAATCCCTTCAGTAGTTTTTGAGCCATGCGTGCACATACAGACAGACAGACAAAAAAATTTACTGATTGCATTTTTGGCATCAGTATCGACTACCATTCATCCTCCAATATTAATTTTGAATATATTTTCAATGTACAGAATTGACCTCTCTACAGTTTTATTATAAGTATATATTATTAGCGGGAAAACGTTATTTTTTAAACTACCGTGCGGTAGTGCCTATAAAAGCAGAGCGCCGCCAGTACTCGCCCCAAGCCCCGGCTGGAGGCCTAAAAAGGTAACTTTTTAGAACTCGCCGGGCCACAATCCGTTTAAGTAGTAACACTCTTTTCAGGATTAACTACGAGATGGCCCACAAAAAAAAAAAAAAGTACTCGCCCCTTACTTCGTCTCCAGCAGTCGTCGTGATAACATCGTTTTTCTAATTTTGTGTAAAATCGTAATATTCAAATCAGTCAGTACATTTTATAAGTTTAAAATTGTTTTGCTTTTAAATTGATTAAAGTTTAGGTCATTTCGTTCGTTTTTTTTTTTAAATCAAATTGATATTAACCGCCATTATCAGAAGTGGGATTAGGCTCCATTGCCTACCTCATTTGTCGGCGTCGTGCGAATAGCCTGTAAATCATGTCGGAAAGACCTACCACTCGTAATAGAGGTAGAAATAGGCGTGATCAAGACAGCGATGCAGCCGAGCTTCAAGAAACCCTAGGCGCTATTCTGGTGCGCCTGACCGCGCTAGAAAACACCAGCCTACCCGCACCTAGCACCGTGCCGGCGACTCCGGAAGCACGTGCCATTGTGGCGCCTGGGCAGATCATCGCGTCTTCACCGCAGGAGCCACAACGAGCAGCACCTGAGTCGAACACCAGCATTGTTGGAGAATCACTAGCAAGTACTTCGACGTCACTAGATGCTACCGATCGCCTCATTGGAGCATTGAGTGCGTTAACCAAGGTCAGATCCAGCCATTATCATATCTCAAACTTTGATCCCAGCATACATGATATCGATTCTTGGTGTGAAAAGGTTGAAAGGGCACGTTATATGAATAATTGGGACGATAACGAGTGCTTATCCCGAATAGCTAACTGCCTTAAAGGTGATGCTCGTGGTTGGTTAAACGACTGGGTCACAAACGATCGTACCTGGTCTAATTTTAAAATCGGATTTAAACCGCTTTGCTCGCGAAGAATCGATGTTGCGAATATTTTGTTTGTCCGCCCCTAAGGCTACCCACTGACCGTAATGAGTACTAATTCCGACAACTATTCCACATACGCAGATTATGCTAGACGTTCCATATTGAGATTAAATATTGTAAGAGGGTTAAGCGATGATTTAACGGTCGCAATTGTCATACGTGGGGTAACTGATGCACAAGTACGTGCCGCCGCGACTAACGCCCATTTAACCACCGAAGATCTTGTTGAATTCTTTTCTATTTATACCAAACCGAAACCCAACTCGTTCGTAACCTCTGTGAAATCTTCACAAGGTAAAAAGTTAGACCGAAACTCTCGAAAACGTCCACATAATGATATAAATCGCGAAGTAAAGTGTTTTTCTTGTGGTAGTGTGGGTCACTTGCAGCGTGCGTGCCCTAAACAATCGAAAACGGTTAAATCAGATGAATTAACAGAACCAACAAATAAGAAACCGAACGGGTCGTGTTCATTCTGTAAAAAGCCATGCTATGACGTCTCGGACTGTTTTGCTAAACAAAGGTCTGAAACGCGTAATTAAAACAACGTTAACTTTTGTTTAGAGTTGAAAGGCACGTCAACTGACAGCGATGTCACAACGTACTAATACTAATAGACAGCGGATCGCGCGTTTCACTTATTTCGGAGTTGGTACTAAAATATTTTAAGTGTACCCGACTACCCACTTATCAAGTATTATGTGTCATAACATCAAAACATTGAGTGTAATAGCCGTGTAAAATTAATTATAGAATTTAGTGACATCTCCTTAGAAGTGTATCTTTTTATTGTTCCTCTAAAATGTGTAACTTATAGGAACTGATGTTTTGATCCGCGATGGGTAACGTACATTCGTGCAAACAACCAGCAACGTATTTCTCGAATTCGTAGTTCGGTTAGTCAAACGGTATTGCTCATCAACTCAAGTGATTAGTTCGTAGTTAACAGGCCGCCTAAGGGAAGCGATCGTGAAAAATTGATGTCGGTCTTAAATCAGTTTAAAGATTTTTTCTTATTACCTACTGGGTTTGCCTAACTACAGTTACAACTGGTAATATGCGCATTGAGTTGACGAGCGATACACTGATTTGTTATAGGCCGTACAGACTATCTCTTAGGGTCAGGTTAGACCGAGCGACAAGTAAATTGAGGTTTTAATTGACTCCCCTGTGCCCATAAATAGAAAACAGGCTCGACAGCAGCAGGGTATTTTCGTCACTATATACCCAGCTATGTACCTAAGACAGCGCGCTAGCGATTTACTTGACCAGAATATACGTCAACAAGAAAAATACGTTTATAGAAATCGGACGGTCAAGTGTAAGTTTAACCTAAATGATGATTTTTTTGTCATAAAAAGTTCTCAAGTTACAGACAAGCTGGACTCGGGAATGCGATGGCCATATCGTGTGGTGAAAACCCTCCCACACGATCGATACGAGCCACAGCTGCTAACTAGTTCGTATGGCAAAGTCACTCAGGCTGCCGCCGAGCATGTGGTTGCTTAGCGAGGTGAGTGGACCCCCGAGTCATGTGCCACGTTCTTCGATAGTAAGTAGATTGTTGTATTTACTTTGCTATCTAAATTATGCATGATCATGTAGTGTATCAAATGTGTTTGATTACATGGACTAAGTCATCTACTTATGTGTGTAATTGTGTACATGCATATTGGCTTGTAAGGGCATTGAGCGATGGCTCTGCCGAGACATGCTAACTGGGTGCCTCTGTCTGTTTGTAAGGGCATGGAGCGATGGCTCTGCCGAGACATGCTAACTGGGTGCCTCTGTCTGTTTGTAAGGGCATGGAGCGATGGCTCTGCCGAGACATGCTAACTGGGTGCCTCTGTCTGTATGTAAGGGCATGGAGCGATGGCTCTGCCGAGACATGCTAACTGGGTGCCTCTGTCTGTATGTAAGGGCATGGAGCGATGGCTCTGCCGAGACATGCTAACTGGGTGCCTCTGTCTGTATGTAAGGGCATGGAGCGATGGCTCTGCCGAGACATGCTAACTGGGTGCCTCTGTCTGTATGTAAGGGCATTGAGCAATGGCTCTGCCGAGACATGCTAACTGGGTGCCTCTGTCTGTTTGTAAGGGCATGGAGCGATGGCTCTGCCGACACATGCTAACTGGGTGCCTCTGTCTGTATGTAACGGCATTGAGCGATGGCTCTGCCGAGACATGCTAACTGGGTGCCTCTGTCTGTATGTAAGGGCATTGAGCGATGGCTCTGCCGAGACATGCTAACTGGGTGCCTCTGTCTGTGTATAAGGGTATTGAGTTATGGTGTAACTCTGCCAAGAGACACGCTAACTGGGTGTCTCCGTCTCGAACCGTTTACAAGGGCACTGAGTTAGTGTAACTCTGCCAAAATAGACGTGCTAACTGGGTCCCTCCGTCTAGATGTGTTGTATTCAATTACAACAAACACGTTAGAATTAAGTTATAAGGATGTTGCTAAAAATTGCTATTCTCTCATTTTTAGCTGAAGAGGATAGTCTCACAGCACCATCTACCAGTTCAACTAGCTGTGAAGACCACTCGAGTCGTGGAGATGCAGACACACACCAGGGTCCATCAATTACTGATGCAGCTATTGAAGACAGCCTTGCGCGTTGCCCGAGTCCACTTGCCGAAGATCGTGACTGCAGCGAACAAGGACCATCATCTGGACAATGTGGCTGAGGACAACCACACGTCAGGAGAGGCCGTATTAGCGGGAAAACGTTATTTTTTAAACTACCGTGCGGTGGTGCCTATAAAAGCAGAGCGCCGCCAGTACTCGCCCCTTACTTCGTCTCCAGCAGTCGTCGTGATAACATCGTTTTTCTAATTTTGTGTAAAATCGTAATATTCAAATCAGTCGGTACATTTTATAAGTTTAAAATAGTTTTGCTTTTAAATTGATTAAAGTTTAGGTCATTTCGTGATATTAACCGCCATTAATATAGATACTGGCATTCAACTGTCTCCTGGTTATGTTAGAGTGAAAGCCGACAGCAACTTACTTGAGAAAAGGCTAAGCAGATTCTGTTAGTGTTGTTATTTTTGATTGCATATACATCCAGGTATCGAAACTAAACTAACTGTCCCGTTTGGTGCCGGACGTAAAGAATAACACCATCCCATTTCTTCCCGTGGGTGTCGTAAGAGGTGACTTAGGGAATTGCTAGAGAATGGGCAGCAGCGTTCTCTATGCATTTAACCACCACACTGCGATCGCCAACCCGCCTGCCAAGCGTGGCGATTATGGCAAATCCCCCCAAATTGGAGGAGGCTTATGTCCAGCAGTGGACGTCTTTCGGCTGAAACGATGATGATGAATGATGATTGAAACTAAAAAGAAGAGAAAGCCCCTACTATAAAACTGAGGAGTAATTGCATCTGCCAGGGTCGCGAGATTTGTTCGAAAGAGATACCGTGGCCTAGGCACAGGCAACTGAAGGATCCAGGGTGGGTTTTAGTCAGTAAAAGTCTGACACGCCCTTCCGCTCCACCCAGAGCGAGAGACGTCATTTGATGATTTCCCACCGAAAAAAGGGGGTAATTGCGTAGCACACTATCAGTATGAATGGCTTTCATGTTGACAGTTCAACAACATTCAATGCGTTATTAACGTTGTTGAGCTAACAAATTTTCCGAGCAAATGAAGCAATAGATTAGGAATAACCTTCAAAATGATTCGTATTCTGTTACGCTCCCAGTTTATAACACAGTTGAAAACTGTTAACTTATATAATTTTCTCCTCTACCAATCGTTATATCTCCAGACTAAGTCAATTTTCGTTATAATTATAACGTGTTCGCCGGACGCTGGGACTCGCCTATGTGGCAGCATTGGATGTGACTACACACTGCGGGTGGTCGCGTCCAGGGCTTGCCATAAACGGACACTCCTATGCGATACCACTTTTTGATTTTCTTAGTATATACTAACAATAGATTTATAAGGTTTTTTGTGTTTAACAACAATATGGACATAAACGTGTCTGAAATAAATGTCTTAAATTAAATTATGTATCATTTATGTATGTATCTATCTTTGTATTTAGTATTCATTATTTTTCGAGTTATCTATCCTTTATCCCTGCTTTCCGAATTGCGACAAAAGCGATAATATCGCGAATCCGACCAACGCGGAACGTCACAATTACAACTCAATAGCCCTTATATTTTGCGACTATTAAATTTGGTAGGATTCGCGAAAAAATCACTTATCGCAATTCGGAACCGCACTTATGTTGCACCTGCCATGTTTTTCTCTGCATCACCCTAATATACCGGTTGAGTGGTAGAAAATGCTTCATGCAATAAGTCCGCCTTTGTACAGTAGTTTTACTTGTGCATAAAGTTTTAATAAATAAATAAATAATTTTACAGTTATAACGTAGACGTAGTTATAACATCCACTAGATAATAGACTAAGGATATATATCTAACCTCGCTAGCAGACTTAGGTAGGTAGGCATCTAAACCCGACCTTGATGTTATACATAAACTACACAACAATGTTGTTTTATTATAATTGAAGACTTACGCTCGCGTACAAGTGTAATCCATTTACAAGGGCTGCAGGTGTCAAGTATTTCATAGATGGCTATTTTTGTATCTACCCTTCACACTTCTTTTGTCTGCCAGCGCGCACATAAGTGTTTCGCATAACTAAGTTAGATATACACACACGCAACATAACGCCGTTTTCTCCAAAGCACCATACCATTATAAGTGTATTTTTTTTTTTACCATAATTCTTAACATGACTTAACATCACAGCTGTTTTGTTTCCAATTTCTTTCTTAATTACCTGCCACACATCTTTTATTCTACATACATACGTACATAAACTCACGACTTTTGCCAATGGGGTAGGCAGAAACAATAGAACGCCACTTGCTACGATCCTTACATAGGTACTTCTTTTGCCTCATTTAAGTTCACACATATCGTTTATTTTCATATATTTATTTTCTTACATATTATGTATGTTTTTACAAAACGCATACAAAAACATTAAAAATATGAAAAATTGTTGCCCATCGGCAACAGGAACCGGGTCGAAGCTGCCGGTGGTCAGTGCTCTAGAAAATGGAACTTCCGGACTATGCGTGCCGCATCCAGGAGTACTGCTTTCTGAATTAAGCCCTTGACCCAGCCACGCAATGAGAGCCTCCTGAGGGTCGAGGCTCTCCGCTATTTTATTATTTTATTCTTAAAAATATTATTTTTGTAACTTATTCATTTAGATTTACCTTGAGCGCAGACTCTTTTGAATATTTTAGAATCGTTTCTTACATAATTTATTTAATATCTGGTTGACCGAGCTTTGCTCGGTATTTTTTGGTAAATTGTGTTTAAATAATAAGTTTATGTTCAAGTTGATTATATTATCGATAAAGTTGGTAATTGAAAACACGAATAAAACGACATTTTATAAAAATTAATCCTAGCTAGATCGATTTATCGCCCCCGAAACCCCCTGTTTACTAAATTTCATGAAAATCGTTGGAGCCGTTTCCGAGATTCAGATTATATATATATATATACAACATTAATTTTTGTTTATGCGAAACCCGAAACCGTATTTTTATGTAAAGAATCTATGAAAAAAATTTCTTCACTGTATCAATAATAATCACAAAGTTATAAGCTTGATAAGTTACCTGGTTGTCCACGCAAAAACATATGCAGATCAACACAAACAGCTAGTGTACGTACCATCTCCGTGTAATGGACGTTTGAATACGAGAAAGACATGATAATTTTAAAATCGAAACAAAACACTAAGGCCCGCGACTTGGAAGCGTAATTAAATATTTTTGGTACAAAATATAACATGGTGTAAAAATTATTGGAATCGATTCTGAACAAACTATATTCAGGTTTCGCATATACTAAAAATAATCTTGTATATATATATATATATATACAAAAATTGCTCGTTTAAAGATATAAGATTAAAGCCGTATGTTTGTGCTTAAAGTTTATAATTAAAAAAAAACTACAAAGTCGGACTTATGAGGTTGTATACGAAATTTTGTCGATTTCGCTGATTTCCTTTTAAGTATCTACGGTTAAAATGCTGCACTCTCATAAGTTTTTATGCAAATCATGAAAAATCGTTTCAGTTATCTATACTAATATTGTCTATAATACCTATACTTAATATTACAAAGCTGAAGAGTTTGTTTGTTTGGTTGAACGCGCTTAACTCAGGAACTACTGGTTCAAATTGAAAAAATATTTGGTGTTATAATTAGGTAGGCTACATAACACCACGCTGCGACCCTATTGGTCGCAGCCGACCTTTACGGGTAGGGGCGGAGCATCAACGTAAAATGTCACCTAATCTCAGGAACTACATTTAGTGTTGAATAGCCCATTTATTGACCCTTAGGAGCCGAGAAAAAAGAAAAATGTCACGAATACGAAGACCTCGCACAGACAGGCGATTCGATGCGACGGGATATGTCGGGGGAGCAAGAAATTTGACGCGGACGAAGTCGCGGACAGTAGAAGTTATCTAATAAATGAGCTTCTTTTTATTGTTGTCGAGAATTAGAAGTTTGTTTTTGTTGTTTGCATTTTATGAACGACAGGGGTAATTGCGTAATATCCTATCAGTAGGAATCGCTTTAATTTTGACAGCACCACAACATTGAAGACGTTGTTTACCTACTTTGCTGACATTTTTTTCGAACTAAGAATGGATTAACAATACCTAACCATTTCAGATTCATATTGTGAATAATACTGTGTTACAATTAGGGTGCTGACTAACAGAAAAAAAACTTAATTAATTATTATACTTATAGATAATTTTCACAACAATACAATTTAATTTTTACATAATATGTAGATGTTCAAACGATTCGTAATTAGGTATGTGTTAGTCTAAACCAAAACAAGTGATTAAATTTAAAAAAAACGGCCAAGTGCGAGTCGGACTCGCGCACCGAGGGTTCCGTAGAAACCTGTAGGTATTCTCGGTTTATGCATAAGGTTTATGGTTATGAAAATAAATGTTTTTTTTTTATTTTTATATTTCAGCTGATTGAATGAACGGTAAATTGCAGTTTACGATTTATGACGTTATAAAAAAAAACTACTTGCTCGATCTCGTTCAAACCAATTTTCGGTGGTAGTTTATATGGTAATTTACATCATATATTTTTTAAGTTTTATCATTCTCTTATTTTAGAAGTTACGGGGGGGGGGGGGGGACACACATTTTACCACTTTGGAAGCGTCTCTCGCGCAAACTATTCAGTTTAGAAAAAAATGATATTAGAAACCTCAATACCATTTTTGAAGACCTATTAATAGATACCCCACACGTATGGGTTTGATGAAAAAAAAAATTTTGAGTTTCAGTTCTATGTATGGGGAACCCCAAAATTTATTGTTTTTTTTCTATTTTAGTGTAAAAATCTTGATGCGGTTCACAGAATACATCTACTTACCAAGTTTCAACAGCGTAGCTCTTATAGTTTCGGAGAAAAGTGGCTGTGACATACGGACGGACGGACAGACAGACAGACAGACAGACAGACGGACAGACAGACATGACGAATCTATAAGGGTTCCGTTTTTTGCCATTTGGCAACGGAACCCTAAAAAGGAGCTCATTCACTTGGTCAAAATTAAAATGATCTTTCATTTGGTGCATTAAAACTTATAGAAATTAAATCATTAAAATCCGAAAAATTTCGTATACCTAAGGTCTCTTAATATCTGAGGCGTTTTCTACCACTCAACCAGCAAATACAATAATTAGGAATGGCTTGATCTTAAGTCAATGATTTCTCGCCATACAAATTACATATCACTCTGCTTATTCTAAGCCAGTAATGGCCAATTCACTAGAACCAAAACTCTCTCTCTTATGAAGGAGTGCTGAGTCCCAGTTGTGGGCACATATGTTGATTGTGTTGACTATGGTAGCGAGTGCACATATTACCCTAATTTTGCTGCTCTTACAGACAATGGAATTGTTGCGTAATTACTAGAAAATGGGCAGCAGCGTTCTCATGTATTTACCCACCATACTGCAATCGCCAACCCGCCTGCCAAGCATGGCGATTATAGCAAATCCCTCCTTTTGGGAGAGGCCTATTTCCACCAGTGGACATCTTATGGCTGAAGTGATGAAGATGAACAGACAATGGGGCTTAACCGACTCTCTACAAAACATAAGGAATAGATCATGCCATAAGTAAGAAATCAAGGCGTTCGTAACAGTTTTTGCTACTAATTAGTTTCATTAACAGACTAATTTGTAGAATTAGGGTCAGGATTTGATTCGTCGGTAAATATGCCTATCTGAGGAAATGTGAGTACATAGTAGGTATAAGTCCATATTATCCCTTATTATAACCTGCAATGCCTGAAGACGCAGGTAGAGGAGTATATTCTCCTGTCAGGGTCGAGAGATTTGTTCGAAAGAGTTACCATGGGCCTGCCATATAGGCAACTGAAGGAACACGGGTGGGTTTTAGTCAGTAAAAGTGTGACACGCCTTCCCGCTCCGCCCAGAGCGGGAGACGTCATTTGATGATTTCCCGCACACAAAAAAACGAAGAGTATATTCTCAAGCAATAAAACAAGAGGCAAGTCTATTGTAGGATTGCTACTCATTACCTAGACACAAAATAGATATTGTTTTCAAGTAGGTATCTGAATGCAAAATAAATTCTAGATCAGCGTCCAATCTAACAAAATTTATCACAATATCGGTATTAAACACCTAAGTTTTTAAATCATTTCCTTGTAACATTTATTCTTTAAGATTTGAAAGACATTCAATTGGGTTAAGAAAAAATCTTACTACAGACATTATTGAGATTTCTACACATCCCAATTCCCTTCAGATCCGACGAAAAATCACTACAACCTAGGTAGTATCTATAGTATGAGAATACGATATTATTATACTAAGTATAATCCTAAGCAGAAGACTGCATTGTACTTATGTGGATATATCATAGTAGGGCTTCATTATCTAATGTGCCACAACCACAATTCAATATAGTGTGAATCGGCCGCTACTCGGAATCTATGTTCTATTGGTCTAAATAACTAAACATTCAGGTGGACTGGAGTACTTATTAGTTACTTATTTCTACTCAAAAAGGTTCATAAATGTCTTAAGTCTATATTGGGTTCCATAGATTGATCCATAGTGTATTAGTGTCTATCTAATAAGATGGTCTAAATGAGCCCCAATTCACTTATTTTTTATGACAAATGCCTTTATTTTGTGGGTGGGAAATTTTCAAATGGCGTCTCCCGCTCTGGGTGGAGCGGAAGGGCGTGTCAGACTTTTACTGACTAAAACCCACCCGTGTCCCTTCATTTGCTTATGCCAGGGTCATGGTAACTCTTTCGAACAAATCCACGACGCAGGTATGACACATACCTACTGACCAATCTACTGATATTTGAAGTGAATAGCAGCATACTATATCCCCACTGTTGGGACAGAGGCCTCCTCCCTGTGAGAGGGACTGGTCTGTATTCCACCATGCGAGCCCAGTACGGGTCGGTAACTCCTTTACCACTCTCTAATCGGTACCTACCGTTTAGACAAGTAGGTGGGTATTTTTCAATGTGGCTTATGTTTCTTATGTGATAATGATCCTACGTCATCTTCAAACAGATATACTTAAACCTTCTTAGCCTGGAAAAATTATAGACTCCATAGTACGGTAAGACAAACCATAATTTCGACTGATATGTTTTAAATAAAATCTCTATCGCGCCATTTTGGGCTGTCTGTTCATTAATTTAAGGTAAATAGCACTCACAGTATTTAATCAAATTAATCACTATTTTGAACTCTAATCTTACAAGGTTTATAGTTTTAACACAAACCGCTTGATGCCCATTTTTTTTTTCACTCAAAAATAATTCACTGTCACAAAAGAGTTTTTTTGCTAAAAGTTTGAAGTATATTTTCACAAGTATTTAACATTTTTTCACTATGTCGAGCAAACGCGACTGCCTTCAGCAGTATCGAAGCCAATTTTGCTGTAGTGTGAAAAGTAGTAAGGCTATGGTTTCATTGAAAGCGGGTAGCGGGAAATGGGAGCGAACGCGGTCAATATAAACAATGAATCACCATCGTCTGCCTACCCTTTTCCCAACTATGTTGGGGTTGGTTTCTAGTCTAACCGAATGCATCTGAATATCAGTATTTTACATGCAGCAACTCCTTATTGAGGTGAGGTGGTCTCCACAACCCAGTTACTGGTTAACACAATACATCTTGGTATCTTCTGTAAGTTTCAATTACTGCGTCACACGATATAAGTTTGTTAGATTTTAAACAGGGAGCCGGACTCCCGTTTCACCACTGCGTAGACTGCCGAGAGGACACGGCGCAGCATATGCTGGCAGAATGTGCCACTTGGGAGGAGCCGCGCCGTGCCCTCATTTCAGTTACAGTGACCTGTCGCTGCCGGCTATGGTCGAGTCGATCGGCAGCGAGAAGTCCTGTGATGCGGTGGTATCATATTCCTAAACAGTCGTGTCGCAGAAGGAAACTGCGGAAAAGGAGCGGGAGATATCTCGCCAATATACCAGCAGCCTATGTCCGGCTTTCATAACAGGATTACCGTCCCCGCGGCCTTGCGCCACTTGTTGCTATTTCACACACCGCACTTTATCGACGGTGATCGATTCTTTATCATCTTTGACGAGCCAAACTAGGTTACGTTTTCAATCGACTTAAAAAAGGTTCTATGTCTGAAAGCATGTACTTTTATATGTGTTCACAAATATCTCCCCCAATTGTGGATCGATTACAATTATTTTTTTTGATGTATGACATTTTTAATGGATACTTTTATGTATACCAATGTTAGGAAAACCAAGGTAACCGACATAGCCAGAAGAATTGCCAAAATTAAGTGGCAGTGGGCAGGGCGCATTGCTCACAGAATAGATGGCCGTTGGGGTCGGAAGGTTCTGGAGTGGTGACCGCGTACTGGAAGACGTAGCGTTGGAAGGCCTGCCACAAGATGGACCGATGACCTGGTGAAGGCCGCAGGAATACGTTTGCGGTGCTTGGGGAGTCCTATGTCCAGCAGTGGACGTCTTTCGGCTGAAATGATGATGATGATAGCAATATTGGCCCAGTCACTGTAAGAAGCGTTACTACGAACCGAGAATTGTCTTTGCAATAAATGTTTTATCAAATTGTGTACAGTACATTTAAAAAAAAACATGTTATTGTTCATTAGCGACATCATTAGGCGACAAAGTGGTACTTTACTGAAAAGTTTAGTTTAAATTATTTCAAAGTGATTCGTGAGAGCGCTAGTAGTCCTTCCTATTTTAAATTATTTTAATCCAAATGCAGGCAAACCTTTTTTAACAGACTTCAAAAAAACCGGCCAAGTGCGAGTCGGACTCGTGCACCGAGGGTTCCGTACAAACCTGTAGATATTCATGGTTTATGCATCTATTTTTTAATGAATGAAAGGTAAATTGCGGTTTACGATTTATGACGTACTAAATAAAAACTACTTACTAGATCTCGTTCAAACTAATTTTCGGTGGCAGTTTACATGGTAATGTACATCATATATTTTTTTTAGTTTTATCATTCTCTTATTTTAGAAGTTACGGGGGGGGGGGACACATTTTACCACTTTGGAAGTGTCTCTCGCGCAAACAATTCAGTTTAGAAAAAAATCAAATTAGAAACCTCAATACCATTTTTGAAGACCTATCCATAGATACCCCACAGGTGTGGGTTTCATGAAAAAAAAAATTGAGTTTCAGTTCTGAGTATGGGGAACCCGAAAATTTGTTTTTTTTCTATTTTTGTCTGAAAATCTTAATGCGGTTCAGAGAATACATCTACTTACCAAGTTTCAACAGTGACATACGGACGGACAGACAGACATGACGAATCCATAAGGGTTTCGTTTTTTGCCATTTAGCAACAGGAGGATAAAAAAGTACATGCAGCCGCATATAGAACATATGCGACTGCATGTACTTTTTTATGTACCTATATTCACAGATAGGGTATGTCTCATGGGTGGTCTCATATAAATTTTATCACCTCAGATTAGGCATATATTGCGTTAGCTGGGATGATACGTATTTAAACCACTTAGGCGGTTTTTTTAATACCAATATCCAATTCTCTAAGTCACAGTTTACCTATTAATATTACAATATTATCTACAGTCCCAACAGAACCGTCCCCATAATTAAAAACTTCCCAACCCAACAGAACCGTCTTCTTAATTAAAAACTGAATATTAACGGCATATTATTTTATTAAAGACCAGTATAATACTCCAACTTACACTAAAATAACATTTAAATAATGCAACATAATTTCATGATTATTTACAGTCCGATCGATAGTCATCTAATATGTGGGTACATGCAATATTTTAAATTAAGAAATATTTTAATCTGTGGATTATTTTATTGAATTAAAAACTAGAGAAAAGGCACATTTAGGAACGGAAGACTAAATATGATATAATAAAACAACTGCCTACATTTCAAGGTACGGCACTCTATTAACTAATGACATCTCGCCTGTTAGCAAAAAATTGGTTGCCTGTAAAGTCGGTATACGGGCGAAAGTTTTACGTGACAACGACTTTGAGTGGTAAAATAATTTTAATGTGAATATTCATTCGTATAGTAGGAAGAAGGATGAAATAATAGTAACAATTTAAAACATTTATTTATACAAAGAATTATATTTAAAGGCGCGTGCCTTTCACTTTTTATGTCTGTCTCTCTCGCTCTTAGGCGGGCTAACCATGCCCGAGTGGAAGGGACGCGTGCCTCTCACTCGCTCTCATTGTGAGCGCATAACGTGAGCGGAGCGTAACGCAGTTTCTTGAAGTGTCACCCGGCAAACCAATTTATAAGACGTTGTCACGTCAAAAAGGTTAAGGCAGAGGTGTACATAAAGTACAGTCAGTCAAAAATATGGGGACAGACTGTTTAAAATGATCTAAGAAAATTAAACTTTATTTCAATTGGATAGAGTGATTGCGATTTTCTTTTTCTTTCTTTTTAGTGATCCTGCATGTTACTAATATAGTTTCAAAGTAAGATCACCCTGTGCCTTGATGCTTGATAATATATTATTTTTAATTAAGTTCTATCTAAAAAGTTCTTGACAGAATGACAGTTTAGGGGACAGTCTTCATTCTGAAACGTTCCTTATGTTCATAGTTGTTTAGATAATTTTAAACAGTGTGTCCCGATATTATTGAGGCTAACTGTACACCCACATGCCGCTAGATATATTTAAGTCCCATATAATAGAAGTTTATAGTAGGCGAGCATATTGCTATTTTTTATTTTTGCTTAGCCCATAATGTCCCATAGCTGGGCAAAAGCCTGCCCCGTTCTTCCCGAAACTCTTAACCAGCCAAAAATCCAGACTCCGAGCTACTACTGAGAAATTCCTTAGGGAAAAACCCGATACCTGATTTGGAAATCGAACTCTGGACCTCAAACTCAACACTAACGACTGCGACTACTAGACCAAGGAGGCTGTAATAGTGTTATTGTTTTGCTTCCTTCAAAAATGTATTTTGTCAATCCTACATCACTCATACAAGCCATACTTGCAACCGTTCGGCCAACACAGATTAAGCTCTTTCATCCCCAAATGCGCATTATACCAAATTTTCTAAAAACACAACAACATCAAAAATGATATTTGAATTTGCAATAACTATCATAATTACACACAAAATGTTTCGTGACTTACCTAACACTAACCTATGGTATTCATAATCATTTGAAACGCTTTCGAATCGAAAATCAATCACTGTTATCGTAGGATTCCTATAAACATCAGCAGCCTATAATTTTCCCACTGCTGGGACACAGGTCTCTCGGTGAGATGGAGTGGCCCAATCAGTGGGGAATTTTTGGTTCAAGGACATGCCGGTTTCCTCACGGTGTTTCCCTTCACCGTTTTGAGAGCAGTGATGAAATAATTTACACAAAGTAAAGCGCCTGCTAGTAAGTCCCTTAGTCGCCTTTTACGACACCCACGGGAAGAAATGGGGTGGGGTGGTGTTACTAGAGAATGGGCAGCAGCGCTCCCTATGCATTTTACCACCATACTGCGATCGCCAACCCGCCTGCCAAGCGTGGCGATTATGGCAAAGCCCCCCAAATTGGGGGAGGCCTAAATCCAGCAGTGGACGTCTTACGGCTGAAATGATTGATGATGATGATGAAAGCGCCTGCTTGGGTTCGAACTCACGACCTTACTACTCATAACTCGCGACCGCTACCACTGGGCCTTCCACTGCTCTAGCTCTCTACATCTCTCTGCTCTGTTCACAAGTACAAACCCGAAAATGTTGTCCGTTTCAATCAAATAGACGAACGTTATTATTCCAACAGCGTTTTAATGACGCTAGGTAAATCAGGTTATCGAAATTTTCGATACGATAGCCTGTCGAATGGTTATGGATAGCTATGTAGGTTCGCACGGGCGATCTTATTAAGATTTTTTTTTAAAGCACTCTAATTTCAACTCTCAGTAATGGGCCGTACGTTGATAATCTAACAGCAGGCCTAATCTCGTAATTTTGAGAATGTTCACAGTCTGATTTCAGTCAGTCTCAATCTGTCAGTTATACCTCGAGGTTTCCTACATTTTCGACAAGTTTAATCTGTAAGTAATACCTCGAGGTTTCTTACAAGTTTTTGATATTTGATTGTTGCCAAGATGAGACTACGACTAGATTTTTGAACAGTTTTAGTACGAGAATTGGTCTTCCGTGCGCTTTCCAGAGCGTAAAGAAAATATTCTGTTAAATTTTCAACTCTCTGCGGTAAGCTGACGGTTGAAAATGGATTGAAAGCACATCACCCATGCATACTTAGACTAACATTAAAACAATATTAATTACTAGCCATCGGAGTACCTTTCTTTCCAGTTCCATAGATTTTCTGACAAAGATCAAGGAATCTCCACTCATTCAGTTCTTCAGGTGTTTCCCTCACCATATTTCTATACTGAGTCCGAATCTCGGACATTTTCTTCGAACATGTAATAGCACTTTTGTTCAGCATACTAGAAACTTCCATCCACAGATAGCTTCTGACGAATTTCGGGTTCTTGAACTTGTCTAAATTGGTTAGATACCATTCTAAAAGCTGTTCCGTCTCCACATCAGACCAGGTTTCCTCAACTCCTGGCTCCTCAATCACAGGTTTCGGTTGGTTTTCTAAAAAGAGTTTGATTGCTATCTCTTTAGCGATGATTTCTTTTAAGAATTCTGCAAATGGTGTCTTAACGCCTGCTACTTCGTCAGTCTCCAGATTGTAAGCTTGTTTTAAATAGTTGATTTTGTTGAAAACTTTAGTAATTGGTTCGCAGACATAATTTGCCAGCTCAGTCCATAGATATTTCTTTTCAAATCTTGGACTGACGAAATCTTCAATGTTCTCTAAATAGTACTGCAACGCTTGTACCACCTTATCATCAGATAATGTTACATCTTTGTAAATTTTCCCATCTTTTAGGGCCTTATTCTGTTCTGTTTTAGTGAATTTTGGCTTTAGACGCATTACTTTCTCTAGCAAAGCGAAATAGGGCGTTTTCTTCATATTAGGGTCGTCCTCATCAATCAGTTTATGATTAGCCTTTAGTTTGGCAAACATTTTTCTACAAGATAATGGTGTCTTATTAGGTAGTTTAGATGCTATTTCTGCCCACATTTCTTTAGCATTAATTTCCTTCCCTTTATGTGTTCTGATATAGTTTACGTAGAAGATAAGCAACCTCTTTTTAGTTCTTTTCGTCCATTTAACAAGATGTTTCACCTCTTTTGGAAGTTCTGCGAGGACAGTTTCTTCTTGAGGCATTGGCTGATCTTCTTGGGGTATTGGTTGGTCTTCCTGAAGCATTGGTTGGTCTTCTGGAGGCTCTGGATGTTCTTCTTGAGAAATTGCTTGTTCTTCTTCAGGCATTAGATGTTCTTCTTCAGTTATTGGATGTTCTTCTTCAGATATTGGATGTTCTTCTTCAGGTACAGGATGTTCTCGTATTATAATTTGTGCGTTCTCGATCTGCGATATATCTTGCCCTTCTGGAATAACTATGATACATTGGTAGTCGTCTTCTGTAATAGAAAAAAGGTTTTATTAGTAAAGATTGATAAAGTAATATGAAAATTGTACCTCCTTAGGAATTATAGAAAGTATAAAGATATGCATTTAGAAAAAATCTATTATTTTGACTTGATATACAGATACTTCAATTTTGTTTAATTGTTGATTATAATATTTTTCTCTCTCTCTTCATGAGTATAGATAAGTAGTACTAACCTTCTTGGTCTACTTTCTCATCAGAGTCCGCTGGTATCTCCACATACGTCTCATCCTCCAATGTTTCCACACCATTCGCTTTAGTATTAAAAATCTCTTCAAACATATTAAAATATTTCCAAGAAATCTTTACATCCGGATTCCTACTCCTCATAGTCTTTAACTTCCTATAAGACTTACGAAGTTCCAAAAACTTTTCCTTGCAAGAATTCTCACCTTTTCCTATCTCGCCAGACAAATCCGACCATTTGGTCGTGTCGTCAATATTACTATTGATATCATCATAATTTTGTGAGAAATAGTTGATTAATTGTTTAATTTCTTTTGCTGACCAGTCTTCGCTGTCATCTGAATCCAGTTTTCCGTTTTTAAGTTTAGATTTGATCGCTCTATAGCCAAACACTTTTTTGCATAACGCATAGTAAGGCCAGAGAATTGGCATTTCTGGTTTATTGATTTCTCTTTGGACATATGCGGTGTAAACTTGCTTCAAGTTTCTAAATCTGTGTGCGCATTGAGTAGCAGAAATGCCAAGTTGTTTAGCTAGTATGTCCCATAGAGAATGTTTGTTTCTATTCGTGGTTGAGAACTTGTCTTTGTTCTTTTGGTAGTATTCGAGGATTTTGAACGCTTTGGAGTCTCCGGAGCGACGTTTTGTGCGCTTCGTGAAGCCTCGCTCGTCGTAAGATTCATCATCATCGCTGAATTCTTCGATGGCGTCCTCCATTTTGATGTTCACTTTCTTTACTGGAAATAAAAGGAAAGAATTATATTCTAAGTTGTAGTCTCGGTAGGTAGTTCATGTGAAAATAGTAATACAAACATACATTATACATATTCTTTTATACACAAAAAATACTGCTCTGCATAAGAATGAGGAATTATGCATCAGCTCGACAAAACAACAAACATATCCATTTGTTCTTGATACTCTGACTCTTCTTAGAGATGTAAAGGTATGGACAGTAACTAATTTCCTATGTTTTAACCAAAATAAAACTTCAAAACTCACCACCAATCTTCCCTGTATCATTTTTTTGACTCTGTCCAAATCCCTTCAAGGTTTCATACCCAGAAAGCAAGTTAGTATCCATGCCATAGTCAAATATCCTATCAAAGACTTCAATATACCGCCAATCTATCTGCATGTCAGGATTTTCTTTCTTATCATCCAATATTGTCTTGTAAAGGTTTAAAAGATCTTCCCACTGGCTCCTACAACTTTGTAGGCTCCTTTTCAACTTTCTGACAACGCCTGCCCAGCATACAAAGTGGCAAATAAGGTCTTTATACATCTCTATGTTATCATAGAAGAATTGCACCAGCTCATCCAGGTCCTCAGTCTTCCATTTCTCAAGTTGCTCAGGTTTTCGTCCACTTTTCATTATCTGATTCTCAATTTCTTTGGATATTATATTGTCAAATAATATTGCAATGGGTTTTCTGGTTCGTAAGTCATAACCTCCATCTATGTATTTGTCTAAATGTGCGTTCTTTAATTCTTCGTATTTTGATTTGCAGGCATCAGCAGTCTTGTCTAATAAACGGCCAATTTCGGTCCAAAGGAAATTGTTGGGAATTGTCTTGTCTTCAAATTCGTCAAAGCAGTCAAAACAGTACTTGACTAATACAGTCATTTCGGTGGTGTCCCAGTCTTCAACTTTAGGTGCTGGCTCTTCAACTTCAGCGATGGCCTGGTTTTCTATTAATCTGTACTCTTCGGTCAGATATTTTCTATGGAAATCTTCATCACCTTCAAAGATTTTGTCGAATAGTTCCAGGTAAGGCCAGTTGATGCCCTCTGAGCCGCTTTCTCGTCTTTTATCAATCAGCCTTAGGTAATGTTGCTTGTAATTCAAGAACCGTTTCTGCCAATATTCTCCATCATCCTCTCCTATCTCTAAAGCAATGGTCTCCCATATGCCACGTCTCCAATACTCTGCTTGGAAGTTTTTCTTGTACTTTAGATACAACTTCAGCATTGTTTCAACTTTCTCATCAGCCGTTGACCGACTATTAACCTTCTTTACTACCATTACATTATCAAAATTCTGTTTTAAAGCTGGAACTTTGATTATTTGTGGTTCTGGTGTATTTAAGGTTTCAACAGTAATCATGGGGGTATCCTCATGGAATATTTGATGACATAGTTCAAAGTACGGCCACTTTACATAGACTCCTTTCTGTATGTGGCCAACAATTTCGATATACTTTGCGTGTAAGCTGTTGAGTTTTGCTTCACATAAGTTTGGGTTTTTACCGATGAGCATGGTTTTGCATGCTACAGTCCAGAGATGTTTTTTCTTCGTTGTCCCAGATATGAAAGTCTGTTTGTTATCATTATAGAAGACAAGAAGTCTTTTACTTTCATCCTCGGTCCAGTTGTCTGCTAAAGCAGATTGATCAGTGCTGATTTCATGGGAGTTGTTGTCGTCATCTTGTATAATATAAGAGTTGCCTTGTTGCAGTTGTATTGCTTGATTTTCTATGCTTTCAACTGTTGTTAGTACTCCTTCTTCATTGCCACCATTTTCTGTAAGTAATTATTTGTAATTTTTAGTCTGAAATGAGACCACTGCTTTGAAATTTTTCATGTTAGAAAGACAGGAAACCTATCAAAATTGTATAGTTAATACATTAATTTTTATTCATACTATGCTCGGAAGCAGTTCGCAAAACTTCTGTTTACTAGTACTATAAGCTGGGAAGAAGTGCTTCAACAAGTTCCAACAACTGTTTACTAAGTCAGAAGAATTTGATCGTAAACAATTAGGATTATGAACCTTCATTGCAGAATTAGAAAGAAAAAGAAACATGACACAAAGAAAGACACACAAAAAGAAAAAGCTGGGGGAACGCATGGTCACACATCCACGCAAAATGGCCATCACTCAGCATAATGCTGTGACCGTGTGACCCTATATGAGACAGAGCCCCTGCGCTGGTTTTCAGCGACAGCTGGCATTAATAATCATCAGCCTTTAATGCCAAGTTAAGAACTTACCATCAACATAGAAAAGCAGTATTTCTCCATTAGACCCCATCTCCGTTTTTACCACTATAGACCCATCCATCTTATTTTAGTGATTTGCACACCTCTTCCTAAAAAAGAAACTATATTACTTATTTTATGGTTTGAATATGTAACTAATAAGAAGTACTTATTAGTTTTAGTAGCTTCTGCCCGCGCCTCTATCTGCATTAAATTTCATGTTTCCCCGACCCAGCACATTGCATTACATCATATACCCGCACAATTACTTTATTTTTGTTAAGCATTGTGTCTTTTTTTTCTCATCTCCTTAGGATCCTAGCGAGATATTAACCATTACCATTCCTCGAGAATTGGGCTATTAAACAAAATAAGAATTTCTTGAAGAATTCCAGCGATAGAAAGAGAGAAACAACAAAAAATATACTCTATCTTTATTATTAGCACTGATAAAACGAAGACTAAATATGCAGATAAGTAACTTAAAATAAATAATCTATTTTAATAATTAGTTATGAATTACTTTTATTTTTTAGCTACTCACAATACAGCAAGCGAAGTGAGCACACTTGTGACACAATAGAGTAATAATGCTGCTAATGCTCACTCGCAATATATTTGGCTGAATATTTCTAAGTTAAAATGTGTTGAAGTAACTAAAGTACACAACATTATTTCAACGTTGTTGGTTAAATAAAGCAGTTTCCTAAAAGGATCATCATCATCATCATTTCAACTGAAAGACTTCCATGCTGGACATAGGCCTCCCCCAAGCTCCGCCTAAAAGGATATATTTTAGTCAATTGTATCGTAATGCAGTTGATAGGTAGTAGTTTGTCATTGCAACAACATTTTTATCTACATTCCAGTAAAAATCAAACCGTAAAGAAGCCAATATTGAGAGAACTAGTTGTTAACTGGGTGGGTCAGCGGGTCGTCTTAGGGGCGGCGATTTTGATAGGTAAGCCTCGCAAAGCATTGATTTCACAACATCCTAAACATTCTGAAATCAATGATTTACTAGGCGCTAGTCAACATTGAGGGGTTGCGGATAGAGGTCGAGTAAATAAAACCGTATATTTCTAAGCCAGGTACTTTATTTTGGAAGTAAACATGTTCGTATTGCTGCAGTTACCTATCTTGCAGGACGCCGGTGACGATAATTTTATTTTGTACTTATTTTTGACGTCATCGAAAATTACCGCTTTATTTAAGGGCTTAGATTTAATTCAGAATGTAATATTTTTCTATAGCTCCAACCAAAATATAGTTTTCGAGGTCTATTGACAAGTTTTCGTAAAGTTCTAAAGAAGACCTACTTATAAAAATTTGAACACCAAACAAAACACTAGGGCTTCGTTGCGTACCTAGCTAATGAATTACAGAACGCATTATTACGTCTCATCTATATAAATTTTGATTTACTTACCAATAAAATGTTTCAAAACAATTTATTTTGACCCAATTTGACATTAGCGGCCAAAACATTGAATGTGATCGGAAATCAAAACAATTTATTCAGAAGAAGCGCAGCAATGCGGTATCACGAAGCGTTTCGGGCCGCCATTTTGATTTTTGAACCACTTCAATTTAGATAAGGACGGTGCACACTATACACACGCTACCGTTTTCTTTTTTTAGCTTCAAAATGATTAATTTTGTTTAACTTCATGTTTCATAATTATTACACATAATTTTGACACGTATCGGTATGTTACTGGTAGATAAAATCGTATTACAAAAAGTAATTAGGTAAGACTTTTTATACAAACCTCAGTTTAAAAACAAAAGTCTGTATACTATACTCGTCTTTGAATATTACACAATGTTATATTACGCACATAAATCAATGTCAGAAATATAGGGTTTCCCGCGAAATTCAAACCTTAGATTTTTGTTGTAGGTACGTAAGTTCTATACAATGGCTGGAGGCCTCAATTTATTTAGGCATCAAGAGGATGTCGTGGATTTGCAAGATCAAGTCACAAAAAAAGACACGTACCACATTATCTTCCCGTGTGTATCGTTGTTAAGGCTTGTGGAGATATTAATGCATGACTTCATAAAGATGACCTTGAGCAGCACCTGCGGAGCTTCTACGTCACCGATTAAGGAGCCCGCGAAATTCAAATTTTCTCACATTTTTTGCAATATATTGTATCTTAGGACAACCAAAACACCGTTATCTGATCCCAAACTACGCGCCTGTACTATGACAACTGATAAATATACTTATATATTTTTAAATATACACACATATAATAGATAAATAACACCCAGACACCGAACAAATAATTTTGCTAATCACACAGAGATTTGTCCTGGGTGGGAATCGAACCCACGTCCTCGGTCTTAACAGTCAGCGTCACTATCCACCAGACTAACAGGCCAGTCATATGCAGGTAAGTTTCAAGAAGTATGTTGATTATTATATGATTCATGAACCGTGAAATACGGTTTTATTAAGAATCATTAAAAACATTAATTCAACCCTCGAGTTCATTGAATCCCATTGAATGAATTTCGTGAAGTTAAAAGTCAAATGGGATTAAATGAACAGAGGTCGTCTTAATATACTGAAAATGTAAGTAGGTATATCTCGGTGTATCGTTGGACTTGTCCAGTAGAGATTGCATAATTGTATTGATGGTTGCCTGTTGGTTAAGCATGACGGTGAAGATTATCCACGCGTCCCGTTCGTGAATCGCCCATAACCTCAACAGGCAGATGAGGCCTTAACTGCAATAATTATTTTGAATTGTATTTTTTAAAATTATTTCCAACTGTACGGGATCAAATTAAATTAGCTTACAAAACTTTACCCACGTATTGGGTATTATCATTTCAGCCGTATGACGTCCACTGCTGGACATAAGCCTCCCCCAATTTGGGGGGATTTGCCATAATCGCCACGCTTGGCAGGCGGGTTGGCGATCGCAGTATGGTCGTATAGTGCATAAAGAATGCTGCTGCCCATTCTCTAGTAAGTCGCCTCTTACGACACCCACAGGAAGAAATGGGATGGTGCTATTCTTTACGTCCGGCACCACACGGTACAGATATCGTATTGGATATAGATATCGAGATTTCTTTTTCGTTATTCCATGAGCGAAGGTTGCCCTTAAACGATCAGCTGTTTTGGTAATTTTTCATGGAGGACACAATAACATGTTTTATAATTACCAGAAACCAAAAAAAAATAACAGTGTTATTTAAAATACTGAACAAAGTGGGAACGACAAAAAGTTTTTATCAATACACAAAACTGTAGCCAGCTAATTGAACTTGACCCTGTAGAAACTTATAGAAGCAACAAGAATACTGAACCCAGGGTTTTGTGAAACTTATCTTGATTTAAATTAAAAGAGTTTCCATGGAGTTTCTTGCTCGGTCCTCTTTAGAGAGATCTAGATTTTGGAATTTGCAACTTCAACTTTCAGACTCACTCTGTGATACTTCAAAAATGCCTCTATAAGATTTAATTTAAAAAAAAAAATGCTCTGAGCTTATTATTATTATTATTTTTTTCATCATCATCATGATCAGTCTACATTGTTCCTCCTGCTGGGACAGGCTTCTCTCGGTGAGAGGCAGTGGGCCGTAATCTACCACGCTAGCCAAGTGCGGGTTGGTAGACGTCACATGCCTTCGAATTTTTGGTTCTAGGCCGGTTCCCTCACTCTATTTTCCTTCACCGTTTTCAGTGTAGTTATTTACACAAAGTATAGCGCCTGCATGGGTTCGAACCCGCAACTGGTAAGTCGGGGCTAGTACCACTGGGCCGCCGCTGCTCTCTCTCTCTTTTTTTTTTTTTATCTACATCCGCGTTGATCACAAAATCTCTATCGATATAAGATTGCAATAAACGTTTGTGGGATGTAGGTAACTTTGTTTTTAGTAAATCTGTAATATCACTGGTGAAATTTTGGGAAAATAAAACAACTTTTTGGAAAGTTTGAAAACACAACTTTATTTTCAAGAACATTCGACAAATAAAATAAATATAAATCAGTCATTAACACATAAAATCATTGTTGTTCGGTCGAATGTAAATGTTTTGTGACTATGTATTAAAATTAAACGAACATCTAAGTTTTTAATATATACTTTGGCAATCTTATTATTGTTATATAGCTGCGTTATATGTATTTCTGCTTATAATACTGCTAATATTAAGATAGAAGCCCTTAGCCCGGGAAATTCATATTTTCTTACGGTTTTTGAATGACAATTTCATTAAAAAAGTAATTCAATTGAATTTAATAAAATTACAGGTTTATTGATGACTTAAATGATTATAATTATGTAAAGCCGTATTTGTTACAGTCACAAAACATAACTGAATCAACATATACCTGCAAATTGCAACAACAAAAAAAAGCGTAAGAATATTTAAATTTTGCGGGCTACTCTATAGAGCTTCCATCTTAAGATTCTGGTATACAATAGCCTGAAAATCAAGCGCAGATACTATTTCATCATTCTGTACACCGCTTTATGTACGGTCGGCAGCAAAAATTCAATACTGTCACTTTTACATTATGTATATCATAAGAATAGACTCAAATGTTTTGATTAACTACTTTTCAGTTAGATTAAAGTTCATCTTTATCGATTTACTTCTGTTCTGATCGTATAAATAAAAAAATTAGTCAACGATTAAGATTTTTTAAAGTAAAGTATAAATCGACTTTAGTTGCCGGCTGTACATGAAAAAAAAACAACAAATACTGCTAGGAATTGAGATGTAGGTAGCTAGGTGCCTTTATTACTAGGTTATTTTGAATTTCCACATAAAGACTTCCACAATCAGTACTAGAACAATTTCTATGAAAACTTCTTTGAAATTGTTGTATAAATGTCACGTCGGTCGTGCTTGTCTAAAGAAGCCTTCATTCAAAAAAGTGTTACTTATGAAGCTATTTGTCATTAAAAAGCTGTTTACATAGGCCATTGTACACCAGAGCTATTGAAATCGTATTTAAATTCCCATTTTAATACTGTTACATATTTTTGGTTATTTGGAAGTTGATTTGTGTAATATGTATTTATACTAAAAAACTAAATTATTTCAGGTCTATATGGGCATGGATATTATAAATAGCTAAATCTATTTTGGTCACAATCTAACAAATTCTAATGATATGGAATTGTTTTATAAAAGTACTTTTAGAAGATACGATTTGGTTTGGCCTGCACTCTAATGTAACACACTATCAATCAGAATCTGGATAATTTTGAAAGATATTCGTAATCCATTGATTCATATGTTTGAAAAATGTATTTGCATAACAATGTAAATAACGCAATGAATGCTGTTGAACTGTCAAAATAAACGCCATTTTTACTGTTATTATGTTACGTAATTATCTCTCTGTTATTAATTATGACGCTTTTAATATCTGTATTTTCCTTTTCTTTTTTAATCATTTGTGTTGCGTGCGTTTTCAATAAGTTTCTCAGCCGGACCATATCGTATCGTCTTAAAGCATATGGAAGTTTAAAACATTCTGTGATTGATTTTGTAGTCAAAATATTATACTAATCTTACATAGTTGATTAAAAAACAATAGTTTTTTTTTTACCCTAAGTAGTTTGAATTATAACGTCGCGTTTAATATGAATAAATGTATTTTTTTTTGTAGAGCTTACTTAATTTAGGTATGTAATGGCGACTGTGTGGATTTTATGATTTCAAATATAAAAGTTATTTACTTTACCGCTTCTTACTTATAGGGGACATCGAGAGACAAGAAGTTTATTGTCATCTTACGTTATTTTAACTCGCCGCCATTTTCAATTATGATGCTTTTTCTACCAGTTGAGAATTAAACTACATTACATGACTAACCCATTAGGAAGTTATATCAAGTATTTCAAAAGCCGAATATTGTAATATTTAATTTAGATTGACTGGATTAATAGGAAAGAAGTATAACTATAGATACAATTTGCTCATAAGTCCACATTTCTAATTGTGGATAATTCATTTAGCTAAGCAAACATAGTTTTGGTAACAACATCGGAAAACTCACACTTATTTGTACTCCCGCTCGTAAAATACACACAACAATAGCTATCTATTATCTACTGGTTAACATACATTTTAAAGCAAAACATCGATAAAATAAAAATTCGATTATGTAAAATATACAAAAATATGTATTTTGTACAGTCCGCTCGAAAATCTATGCACCTGCAAAAATAATAAATTATAAAAAAAAAACTAAAATTATTGATATTGTTTCTCAAAAGTGCACCGTACACATATTTTTGACGCCGACTGTACCTAAGAAAACACTGACACGCACATTATCTTATAATATATCACACAAATACCTCTAATAAGATAAAAATAAAGCATGATTATTATTTATAAAACATCAAAAATGACCAGCATCTTTTCATAAAACTGTCTACAGAATTAATTTAAGACTCGTGTAGCCTAGGCGACAAATGTCTCAGAATTTGTGCAATGTAATGTGTAGTTACATATCAAGCTATATATTGCCCGCATTGTATACGCCTTCTGTACAACTAGAAGTCAGCTTATACTGAAAATGTGTAGCTTGATTTGTCGCCGTGCAAACAATATAGTATTGCAACGATAGTGGCAGATCGAATGCTACATTTACACATTCGTGCAAATCGCCAGGCGAATGGCGAGGCGAGTAACGAAAACGTACATTTATGTAAACAGTGCGCTCGCTATTTGCCTCGTGCCTCGCTTCGCAATTCGAGCATTCGCGTTGGGAGCGGTTTTTCGGACGCGAATCAAAGGACACGAACGGCGAACACGAACTTACTGTTTACACATTCGCCTGCATTTAGTTGACAAGCTAGCGCCCGACTCAACAGGACGCGAATACGTAATTATTTCCACGTACTCCATGTTCGTGTGCGAATGAAAAAATAATTCACCCTACAAATGTGTGAACAGTAAGTTCGCGACGGCACTCGCTTACGAATGTTTCGTCGAATGTTCGTCGAGTGACGAGACGAATAGCGAACACGACTGTGTAAATATAGGGTCACCTTTAAATGAGCTACTATTCGTCGACCAATGTAGGAACCTTAAGCTTTTTGAATGGGTCACTACACTAGTCTCATCTTCTGACAGATCTTCTCCTTGACAATTCAGTCTCGAAATAAACGCTTCGAGTTTGACTTTGACAATGCTACCCATATTGCTGGCTCTATGGTCACATGCAACACCGCGAGACATTAGTCGCCTAGCGAATTCGAGACTTTAGTTGAAACAAATAGATGGCACTATTAAAATTACGATCCATTTTACTTAATAAGTACATTATGTCTACACATTGCACATTTTAACACACTCAACTTAAAATTAAATTATGCAGTATGTACATGACGAAATAATTGTTACATTTGGAGATAGAAACTAAATTTTAACATGAAAATATACAAAAAAAAAAAAAGAAATATAGGTACATGATTTTGTTTGCGCTCTGGTTTAGTAATTAGATGGACAAAAAATATCATTAAATAAAATTAAGAAAATAGAATTGATTTACTATCCCATTCATAAAAAAAAACAAATTATTGGAATTTAAACTCGTATGGACACGCACAAGAAAATAATAGTTTAATTTTACATTTTAAACAACTAAGTTATCAAGGAATATAGAGAATACAATGCGAGATTTAATTAGATCTAAATTATGTATCCTAATACAAGAAAATAAAGTGTATTTCTGAATACACCTTGAAAATACCTTCACAAGTCGAGGACAAAATAGGGACCTAAGTAGGTAATAGTTTACATATAGAACATATTATTATTTCTCTGGGGCTGAATTTAAGAGTCACAATTGCCCAGGATCTCTAAACATTGATAAATTGTAAATAATAAATTTTAATTCATCCATATTTTAACACAATTATGTAATAAATATGTCATTATATATTGCAATTTCATCAAAGCATTCAGGCACCTACTAACAGCTATCTTCATACGAAATCCTTGTGGTTTAAGAGTGTTTTCAGTCTAAGAAATATTGCAGTGCAAAAAAAAAGATAAACTTCATTGCACGCCAACTCAGTTAAATCTATTTCTCATATTAAAATAGGTATTTGAAAATAATTGCACTTATTTCTGATGCTGACTGTACCTGCGGAACGCATGGAGGTGCTGGCAGACAGGCGCGACGCGACGACGCGTCATGCCTGCCTGCGAGAGCCTTAATACGTTCGAGCGAAAAAAAATGCTGTATTCATCGTGGAATATTTAGCATATTTTTAGTTACAGTTTTAAAACAATGGTTTTATTTGGGCTCTTCAAAGATCCGATGAAACGTATTTTATTCTCACGCTGCAATATTTCTTGCAAAAGAAAACGCCCTAAGCAGAAACTGCAGTGACTATCATGGTGATCCTTTGGCACTTGATATCACCCAGTGACTGCTGCTAATCAACTTATGTTTATTTCTAATTTATTATTATGTTTGGCTATTGTACTCTGTTATTAAGCCATGTCTACACTGACAAAATTTAACAAAACATTAAAAAAAATATGGGTAGCTAATAGATTTTTGTACAGTGTGAACAAGGCTTTAACTATTAATTCTAACTAACCCCCGCACTAGTATCCAATATGTATAAAATCATTTTGTTCTACAGAGCGTTCACATTTTATTTTACCTCTGATTTTGTGTCACTGTCTAAATCAAAGTGATCTTTATTTGTGTTTACATAAGGTCTCTGTTAGGTTGCTGTCACTAACATGCCTGTCAATACTACTATACAATGATCTTTATTATTGTTGCGATAAGGTTGCTATTGGGTTGCTGCTGTTAAAGAGGTAAAATAATTGTGATCGTATAAGTATACCTAAACGCGTTAGGTACTAATAACTCATATACCCGTGTTACACAACAGCTAAGCTCATAAATATACATACAGTGTATAATAAATATCAAAATGTTTAGGGTAGGCCACCCTTGATATTGCGAAGCAGTAAGAAATGGAATTATCTGTGGCCAATCGGTGATAAGCCGTATGACGTGACGCTTGCCATCGTCCAATGGAAAACGTCTATAATTTCTACCTCTAAATTACGGTTATGTCATTAATTCTTTTGCAAAATATTGATACCATTCTTACTACTCCGTCCTAAATAAAGACTAGTTCAGTGAATAAAACAGACGGGCCAAAGTATTTTTCAATTCAGTAATGCCCTAATCAATGATGTTTCAACTCAACTGCATCTTCTTCTAAAAATGATGATGATGATTTAATTTTTAAGCCGCTGCAAGACTGACTAAAGTTGGTTTTTTTAATCCATAGAGTAATCTGACATTTCATTATAGTTTTTTTTATTTGACATTACACTTGTCAAAATTAGTCTATGAGATTAAAAAAATAACTTTATTTCTTCTCTGTCAAGACGAACCCCGAGTGGCAGTACTGTAACTCGGGACACGTTATTTTAAAACCTCACCAGAATTGACCTGTCTGTCCCATTCACCGTTAGAACCTATTGACCCCTACTGAACGTCTATTCTGACCTCTACCAGACTTCACATTTGTCACGGGGATTCATTTTAGACCCTATGGGGCAGTTGAACTCTTCGGAAAACTCCCGTAAGTTGGCTATGGGGCCTATGACTCGGTACTTCGCAATTGTATGGTCATCTTTTTCTACTTGCATCTTCGTGGATTCTTTGGTCATTGCTGAACACCATACCTAGAACATACCAAAAATTAAGCTTATGTTGCTTTAAATGATTGATGATTTTGATGAAAAAAGAAAAAGTAGGTTCTCAGCTCAGCACCCCTCAAGTTGATAATCTGCAATCGTTAACGCTAGTCGAAAACTAATCAAATGTATGGGAATGAAATCATCTCAACGTTAAGTCACGTGGTTAGAACAAACGAATAGAAAATTCGTAGCCAAGTTCACATCGTTCAAAATTATAGAATGAATTGTTATCATTTCTACAAGGTTCAACGCTACATCCTTTGTCATAATGTGTCGTTTTTCTAAAGACCTTGAAGAACGAGCGGCCGACTCAGGCGCGTCAAAATGGCTACCAAGTTATCGTTTCCTACAATTGCTGACACCGAGGCTTTACCGATTGGAGAACGGAATTCGACACGTAACGGTTGTAACTTGGCTAGGGGGGCAGTTGTCTCTTTTTAATTTTCGTTAGCTCAGAACGCCGTAATTTATAAATCCATTTGGAAAAAACTTCTTTGAAAGGGTATGTATACTTAAAACGTGATCCCATATTGGTCAAGTTCTGACGAGTGGTTTTTGAGTTAGCTTCATAATACGTATTTTATCCACTTAGTTGTTTGTTTATGTTGATGATGTTACATTAATAATATTAACTTCCTATCACTGTTATTTACTTAGCAAGTAAACGACACATTCTAATAGTAATAAGCGATTAGAAGCTTTAGGGCAAAGTGGCATTCGATCACGGCTTTCAGATGAAAATATTTTCTTTTAAGTTCGTGTTTTTTGTCATGCTAAAGATAAAGTACTCGTTCATCATTATAATTCATAATTTCAGGGGAAAGACGTCCACTGCTGGACATAGGCATCCCCCAACTTGGGGGGTTTTTCATAATCACCACGCTTGGCAGGCGGGTTGGCAATCGCAGTATGGTGATAAAATGCATAGAGAACGTTGCTGCCATTCTTCAGTAGATCCCTTTGTCGCCTCTTACGACCCCCATGGGAGGAAATGGGATGGCGCTATTCTTTACGTCCGGCACCACACGGTACAAGTACTCGTTTGGGAAGGTTAATGAAATTTTTTGACTAACCTGAGCAAAAGAAATGAAGAACAGCTGTCGATCATTATATTTCAGGCCCGGTAGAGTGAGGTTCACTTGGGCAGTCCTGGCATGGTCTAAATAAGCGTGGAATGACGCCTTCAGACCTCCATTGTCGGCAATGTTCTCACCTGAAACGATGTTTTAAAATTTGTTAATGAGTGGCTGTGAATTTTCGTAAATTAGGATAGTCCTAACTTTACACACCATTACAAATCATCATCTGTCTAGCCTTTTCCCAACTATGTTGGGGTCGGTTTCCAGTCTAACCAGACGCAGCTGAGTACCAGTATTTTACATGGAGCGACTGCCTATTCGACCTCCACAACCTAGTTACTGGGTAAAACGATACCCCTTGGTAAGGCTGTTTGTCAGACTTTCGGGCTTATGACGACTCGTATTGACTGTCTAAGATGTCTAAGATCTGCCGGGGTCGCGTGATTGTTCGAAAGAGATACCGTGACCCTGGCACATGGGCAACTGAAGGAACACGGGTGGGTTTTAGTCAGTAAAAGTCTGACATGCCCTCCCGCTCCGCCCAGAGCGGGAGAAGTCATTTGATGATTTCCCATCCAGAAAAAAAAAAAAGATGTCTAAGATTTACGAAAAGCACGTTAAGCCGTTGTTACAACGGCTTAACGTGCTTTCCGAGGCACGAATGGGTCTTGGTATGTAAATATGGTCACCCATCCACAGACCAACCGTGGCAAGCGTAGCTTAATCTAGATCAGGGGTTCCCAACCTTTTTTGTCTACTGCCCACTTTAAGAATAAATTATTTTTTAACGCCCCCCTTTTTAAACATACTTAAAAATCGCTAAGTACTTATAACTGATTATTGAAACGCAAATTTATAGTATTCGGACAGAGTATCTTTTATTGAAAATAAAACAAACATAATCAATTCTTATATAAAAACTAATGTGAAGGTTGAATCTGATGCTGTTCAATAAGTTTGTTGATATCAGGTTCCAATTTACTCAAAAACAGCCGCAAGTCGCCACGTTCGGTAACACGCAAACGATTTCTCTTTTTAGTAAGCAGCGTTGCCACAGCACTAAATCCACGTTCACACAAATATGACGATGGGAATGCTATCAAAAATCGTTGAACAATTGACCACAATCCAGGGTACAATTGCGGGATCGGTTTTTGGTAGCCAAAATTCTTGATATCCATTTTTGAACTTGATTTTTATTTCTTCGTTTGTTGTCAATTCTATAAGTTCTTCTTCCAGCTGAGGTGACATTGCTGTGTTGACATTTGAAAACGGATCCAACACCCAGTCTGGTATTTCCAAGTTTAAAATGTCCTGGTATCGTTCGGTGAAGTCAATGTGGAGGTTTTCCAAATGTTGCAGTAGGCAAACAAGTCGTCGTTACTGCAGTATACTGATAAATTCGGAAAATTGTGAAACTCACGTCTGCCCATATTCTTTTTGTGCAGAAGCAGTTTGGCTGCGAAAGCAGCAACGACATTTTTTGTTTTAATTAAATTTAGTTCATCGCCTTGCAGTTGGAGGTTCATGTCGTTGAACATTTTATACAGGTCTGTCATGTAAGCTATATCATTCTTTGATGTTATGAGCTTGTTGCGCAGTTCTGTATCTTTAGTTTCCAAGAACTCTATCATAGAGTCAAACAGGTTGTAAAATCGAATCAGACAATTGCCTCTTGACAGCCAACGAACTTCAGTATGAAGCAACAAACGGTTGAAATCTTCGTCATTAGTAACACAAAGCTGATGAAATAATCTATCATTCAAAGAGCTGCTACGGATTTTATTGACTGCTTTGATGACATATTGCAGTGATTGAAATAGTCGTTCACTTAAGTTTCTAGCAACCAAATGTTGTCTATGAATAACGCAATGTATAGCAAGGACATCTGGAATTTTATTCTTTAAGTATGCTATGAAGCCTTTATGGCGCCCTGTCATAGCCGGAGCGCCATCCGTAGCAACTGATATAATATTTTTCAAAGGAATCTCTTTCTTTTCACAATACTTTTCCAATGTATTGAATATGGTTTCGCCTTTTGTATCTGTCTCCAAATTTCTGGCAAAAAATAGTTCTTCACGTATTTTCTCATCTTTAATAAACCTCACGTAAGATAGCAACAACGCTTCATTAGTTGGTAAAGTGGACTCATCGAGCTGAATTGAGAATTGACTAGTCCTCAGATGATTGCAGAATGATTCTTCAATGTTTTCAGCCATTTCATCAATTCGTCTTTGCACAGAATTATTACTCAAAGGAATTTTTCGGATAATATCTGCGGCCGGTTTATGAAGCACAGTAGTTATTATTTCCTTTATTGCTGGTAAAATTAACTCTTCTCCGATGTTGTGTGGTTTGCCTTTTTGAGCAATTAACAAAGAGATATTGTACGAAGCTCGAAGTCCGTCGTCATCTTGCTTAGCAGCCGCCGAAAATAGTTTTGATACACTTGGCTGAGTATTATGCTTCTTCTCTAGGTCTTGAAAATATGCTACATTCTTTTCTGTCTTATCTGGATGCATTTTATTCAAATGATCTTGCAGTCTTGAAGGCTTCATTGCTTCGTTCGAAAATGTTTTTAGACATAGAAGACACAAAGGCGACGACGGGTTTGTGGGATTTTCAATAAATCCGAATTTAATATATTCCGCAGAGTATTGCCGTCTCTTCTTTTTTACTTCCGACATTGTTTTGTTTTAAGAAATACGTAAGTGTTGAAATCAACTGTTCTACAACAGTCGCGTCGCGCCTGTTCGTAGGAGCCTTAATTCGTCTACATAGTCATGATTTAAACCGCCTACTACGAAGTCTTTGTGGACAGTTAGATTATGATTACCTAGGGTAAGCTACATTAGTTCCAACGGAGCGAGAACGGCCTCTGTGATTGACTTGAGTCACGCATTTTACCACGGTTTTTGCTCCCCAACTGTGATAAAATTGTGTGACCGAAGTCTATCACAGTAGGCCGTATTCGCCCCGCAGCCTTCCAAACGTTCACTGTAACATAATTTACTTTTCCACTACAAGAAGTTATCACAACATGGCGTTTTCCACGTGCTTTGTCTATTTTGCACATCATTATTATGTTTTAGGACTAGTCTTACCAAGTGTCTGCTTCCCGTTGAGACGCTGCCCCTCCACAGAGTAGTTGGAATACTGTTCTTGAATACATTTGGCTCGCGTCTTGAATCTGGCTATTGTTGCGTTGTTCCACCACTGGTTTAAGTTTCCAAACCTGTTGATGAAAATAAAATATTATGAGGCTGGCGGAGTACTACTGTATATAGTAAAATGCGTGCGGCGATATTACCCTTGTATGGCAATATTACCTATAAATAGCATATGGTTACCCTAGCATGGCATTATTACCGTCGTATGGCATTACCATTGAATGGCAATATTACCTTTAAGTAAGATAATTATCCTAACGTAGCATTATTACCTTTAGGTAACATAATTACCCTAGCATGGAAATATTAACTTTAAGTAACATAATTATCCCGGCGTGGTATCTACCAACCGTTACAGATATTATATAATACATACGGTTGGCAATATTACCAAAAGGTACCAATATTACCCAGCATAAACATAAGAATCACTAAAGCCTATAATGTTCCCATTGCAAATCAGTAGCTCACAATTGCCCCGGGCTGGGTATTACTAGGAAACAGATCAGTAAATAAAAGAAGGTAGTGTATGCTTCTTTACAACAAGCCAATCAGCCTATAATATTCCCACAGTTGGAACACAGACCTCCTCTCTGTGCGAGGTCGTAATCCAACACGCGGGTCCAGTGCGTTGTGTATTATTTCTTCGACGCATGCAGCGGTGAAGAAATAATACACAACATAAAGCGCCTGTCTAGGTTTGAACCTACGAACTACAATTCGATAGTCGACGCGGCTGTTACCAATAGGCCATCACTGCTCGCAATATTACCTAAAGGTGATAATACTTTAACATGACAATATTTCCAAAGTGTGGCCACATTACCCACAATAAGCAATATTACCTATACTTGGCAATATTTCTCTCACCTGTCATACTCTCTTCCCTGGTCATCAAAAGCATGTGTCAGCTCATGCCCCATCACCACTCCCATGGCGCCATAGTTCACTCCCTTGGGGTTGTCCCCATCATAGAAAGGTAGCTGGAGTATACCGGCAGGGAAGACTATTTGATTCTTAGTTGGAGTGTAGTACGCGTTTACTGTTGATGGTGTCATGCCTAAAAACAAGGTATTTTCGTAATTATTACTAGTAATATTTCGTTTTCCAAGTTGTAATCTGAAGTGCATTATCGTAGTGCACATAAGTCTAGACCCTCTAGTGAGAAATTCATTAACGGTTATTAAAAAATCTGCTGTTTCATACAAAAATCCAATCACCTTCGTGTTCAAAATGTATGGAACAGCAATTTTGTTATTAATAACCGAGGGTTAAGAATCATATCAGTTTTTTTTTGTGGGTGGGAAATCATCAAATGACGTCTCCCACTCTGGGCGGAGCGGGAGGGTGTGTCAGACTTTTACTGACTAAAGCCCACCCGTGTTCCTTCAGTTGCCTATATGCCAGGGCCACGGTAACTCTTTCGAACAAATCTCGCGACCCTGGCAGAAAAATCATGTCCTGAATGGTAGCAGGTTGCGCTCGATATTCTTGCCACCCTGTATAAATCTTAGAGGTCTTAATTTCCTAAGGTAGTGACTCGCAAGTCTGGTTAAGCAGCCGACAACGTCATAAGTTGACCTGCGAGATGTCATTCCCAAAAGAAAAAACATTAGTTGGGCAGGTGTCTACGAGACATAACATTCGCCTGGTCGGAAGACCTTCCCTTTTCTATAGAGGATGAGTGAACTATACACCCAGTTCCTCATATCCTAATTTCTGTGCGACTACCATCATTTCAGCCGTAAGACGTCCACTGCTGGACAAGGCCTCCTCTAATTGCAGGCGTTTGCCATAATCGCCACGCTTGGCAGGCAAGTAGAGAACGCTGCCCATTCTCTAGTAAGTCCTTTAGTTGTCTCTTACGACACCCACGGGAAGAAATGGGTTGGTGGTATTCTTTACCTGCAGCGCCACTCGTGCGACTATACTTTACTGAAAAAAACTGTTATTCAGTTGATTGGGGTCTGATCGACCATGTTTTCTTCACTTCTAAAACCCTGGCACCAAATTAATGCAAGGTACTCACCCCATTTAGTCTTGTTGACAGGTTTATCCAGTTTGTTGAGATCGTTCTTCAGACTGAACACGTTGAAGGCTATGTTGTTCTCAAAATACTCATTGGGCTTCACCTCCAGTTCCTCATACTGCTTGTCCAGCTCATCTTTGTGGAGAATGTAGTCGGGGAAACCTAGGGATGGCAGTTTTATTAAAGTTTCATCTTCTTGCTGTTGCAAGCATATGGGTGGAATTGACTTTTAGAGATTATTTATGAGACGTGCTGGAGCCTACGCTTATGTATGAAAGTGAATGTTGGGTGTGGCATAAGATGCATGAAAGTAGAATAAATGCTGTGGAAATGCGTTCCTTGCGAAGCAGTGTTGCGTGACTATGAATGATAGGCTGAGGAATGATGTGATAAGAGAACGGTGTGGTTTAAAAGAAGATGTAGTGGCAAAAAAATTAAAAGAGTATGCTTAGATGGTTTGGTCATGTTGAGAGGATGAATGAAGGACGGCTCACAAGGCAGATGTGAGTGGAAACACCGGAAGGGACGCCCTAAGAGGACATATAGTGACCTTATTGGTGATGTTCTTCAGAAAGTTCAGGTACGTAATACTCGCAACCAACGTGTGTGTATGACCAACTGTATGAACCTAAACGAGGCAAAAGCAGTGTGTAGAGATGGTAGCAGGTGGCGTTCCGTAGTTTCTGCCTACCCCCATGGGCAAAAGGCGTGAGTTATGTATATATATGTATGTTATGAGACGTCCATCTTGGAAAGAAAAGGAGATCGATAAAGTTGGGCCTGGCACTGATAGCACAGACACTAGACAGGCCGGGAAGAACGTCTTAACATGCCATTCGGTGCACGGAGGGATCTCGGTATACAAAATCCATGGACCAAACGCGGAATGAATTTAACCTAATCGATCGATCCTTGCGGCTGTCATGACTTACCGACGATCATCATAATCATCATATATTGTTCCCACTACTGGGACACAGGCCTTCTCTCGGTGAGAGGGAGTGAGCCGTAATCTACTACGCAGGCCCAGAGCGGGTTGGTAAATGTCACATATCTTCGAATTTTTGGTTAGCCACGATATCAACATAAAAAAATAGCAACATAAAAATGCCTCGAGTATTTCGTTTGATGAGTCACCAGTTCCAGACTTCGGGTCACGCAAATCTGGTGACACTTCAAAAATGGCGGTATATAAGCTCCCCTTCAAAAAACCTTTTTCTTACCCCAAAACCTACCAATCATATCAGTGATAGCATCAGCTTTTATCTCAGCAGCCTTTCTGGTCTCCGCATCCATCCAGTCCAAGTTCTTGAGATTCCTCTTGAACGCGTTCCTGATGTTGTTGATCATGATCTCTCCTTGAGTCTTGGCTTCGCCGTGGAATACTTCTCGGACGAACATGGCTCCTACTGCGAAACCTGGAGGAAAAATGGGACTGTGACTCATTTTAGGATTGATAAGCTAGTTTTGGATGAAGATGAAATGGGGGGACGAGCTCGATAGGTTCTTCTAAAACTGGAAGAAGGACATTCAGGCTCGCGAAAAATGGAAGGAGTGGAGCAATTTATCAAATGAAAAACATATTTCGTTTTAGAATTCAAAGAACTTAATTGGTAACTACTATTAGAAATTGGAATCCAAAAGAACGTTCTTTGAACCATTTGTTTACATTGTTTTGTGCACATCAGATAGTTTTGGAACAGAACATAAAAGCACCCGCAGACAGGCGCGACGGTACAGTGCGACACAACTTTAATAAAACAATTTCTGTGAAAACTTCGTGGGAATGGATTTACTAGAGCCAAGTAGTGCTGTCACGTCACGTTAGTCTGCGGGAGCCTTAACAGTGCAGAACTTACCAACAGCATTATTAGTATCAGTGACGCAGTATCTCCAAGACTCCTCGGTTCCCTCAGACCCGAACAGTGCCTTCCTCAGGATCTTGGTGGCGTCGCGGAAGTTTTTCGACAGGTAGGTAGATAAGGACCGGGAGACTTGCCACATCATGTAGCTGGTAAGAGTTCTGGAAGGGAAAATATGGATGAAAATATATTTGGAGGTATGAGGAACAGGAAGAGAAGTTGACTCAACCTCCGTAAAAAATGGAGGATCCTCCAATAAGAGGGGTGTCGTGTCTTGTGGCCAACTGCCCGACGATTAACTCTGCTTGCGCGATGCAAATTTGCGTGACGTCAGCGTGATGCGTAGATCGCATGTGGCGTTGTAGATTCCGCTACACATATTTTAACATCACGACTGGATTTCTTAAATGATTTATTTGCTCGACCTGAGCTTAGAAACCAGATGCACTTGCAACCAGTAGCATACATAGCATAGACCAGACATGTCAACATGAGGCCCTTTACACTGCCAGGGTCGCGAGATTCGTTCGAAAGAGTAACCCCGTGGCCCTGGCACAGGCAACTGAAGGAACACGGGTGGGTTTTAGTCAGTAAAAGTTTGACACGCCCTCCTGATCCGCCCAGAGACGTCATTTAATGATTTCCCATCCAAAAAACAAAAAAAAAAAATAAGCATACAAAGTATAGACAGTCTTTTAAGGAATGCACGTACCTTTGGTCGTCTTCAGTCTTGCTATATTTCTTTATGACTTTCGTGAGATTCTTGAAGTACTCCGGTGCATATACAACGATTCTCTCTGTATCCGGTATCTGTAAATCACATTGATACAATCACAAACATATTATACAACAACTTCCATTGATGGTTTTTTGATTTAAGCTTTTTATTTAATTACATAAATGGAGTGAATTATAGATGAATACAAAAGAGGGATTCTGAAAGTGGCACCGATAACTGAAAAGTTGTGTGGAAATCGTTTGTCATGGTATGGTCACGTGATACGGAAGAATGAGGAAAATGTTGTGGGGAAAGTTCTGAGTATGAATGTGGCTATAATAATAGTGGGAGACCAAAGAAACGATAGATGGACTGTGTGAATGATGATAAGGATAGAAAGGGGTTGTCTACCGAGATGACGACTAATAGAGAAGTATGGAAGAAAAAGACATGTTGCGCCGACCCCAAATAAATCGGGGTAAGGGCAGCAGAATGAAAATTTACATAAATAGAGTGCTGCGGTACGAATAATATAATTTTACATCGAAATAGGAATAGTAAAAGAGAAATCGAAAAAAATATCCTGAGTAATTTTCCGGTGGAATATGATTCAATATAAGGAGCTGAAGGCACCCTGTCATTTTGTTAGAGCAAGGGCTATCTCTTACAACCTTTTTTTGGATGGTAAATCAGCACATGACGTGTCCCGCTCTAGGTAGAGTGGAAGGGCGTGTCAGACTTTTACTGACTAAAACCCAACCGTGTTCCTTCAGTTGCCTATGCCAGGGCCACGGTAACTCTTTCGAACAAAGTCGCGACCCTGGCAGGCATCGGTCCTAGCGGACGCCTTGAATAATGCTGACATCTCTTTGAGGCGCGCGTGGAACACTACGCGCCGTCGACCCGAGCCTGGTCCTTACCGAGCGGCGAGCTACCCATTGTTCGCTGCCCGCAAGCTCGCGCCTACGGTGGCTGGGAGTCCGACACCCTTACACCCTCAGATATATGTAGATTTTGAAAACATACTCACAGTTCTATTCACCAATTTAAAAGCATCATTAAAGAACATAGTCCAATTAACGAAAGGCACTTCTTTCTGCCATTGTCTTATCGTATACGGGTTATACAAGCCCTCTTCATCTCTCCTATCCTCAGAGGGGGTGGTGATATTCGCCAGTTCCGTTTCAAAGAGGATAACTTTGTTCATTTGGTTTCTCGCTTCAGTTTTATTTGCTCCTAGTAAGACGCATATTCGCGTCATATAGTCTAGGTATGCGTCGAGGACCTTTTTATGGGCTGTTCTGTTGAGGTAGTTGTCTCGAGTAGGGAGATTTAATCCACCTTGGTCGAGCTGAAAAAATACGTGTAACATGTTGTTAAAAAAGATAGGTAAGTTAAGGTTCCTTCAAAGAGGCGTAACGCGACAGAGCGACGCGAATGTCGTGGAACAAATTCTATGATTTTTTTTTTCTACAAAAGTTTATGTTGATGATATTATAATAACCTGGCATTTACTTATAAAGCAAAGGTATACGAATTTATTTGGGATACCACACAAAAAAGTGAAAACATCAAAAGAAGAATTTTAAATTGAATTTGAATAATTTTATCTATTAAAATGCCGCTACTTTATTATCAACCACTGCATCTGCTGCCACCCTATATTTACATTAGGCCAAACCTCCAAACGGTCTCCACTGCTGGATTGCCATAACAACGAGTAGTTACTACTCTCGGATTCTGTAGATCTTCACAAGGTCATTGATCCACCTTGTAGACATATTTATCTTTCAACATTAAGATTAACATACTAACCACAATGACGTGTTTGGATGAGTTGCGGTCGTCTTCCGTCACTGCCCAGTTGAATAAACCTCCCAGGTTGAATCTGAAATAAAAATATAATCTATTTGAAACATAACAATCCTGCAGCAATTTTCCTGAGACTAAATTGTAATTTAAAAAACCGCAAAAAAACTATGAGGTTTTTCAAAAAAGATTGTAATGTTTTATTTGTATATTTTCTGCGGATTGTCGGTAAATGTGCTTTAAAAATTTGCAAGCTTACCAAGTAGACTTTGACTTTTGCCAAGTTGACTTTGATTTTTCTGCCGTGATTCTTTAAAAGGCAACCTTCCGACAACACCGATTTTCAAAAACACCGCGAAAGCGGTCTTTCTTTCTGTTTTTTTTTTTACTTTACTGTGTAAAAATTTATCCAGGATACAACGGGCACCCCTTTATAAAAAAACCCACCATATATGTTTTATTTCTTACGCATATTAATTTAAAAAAAAAACAAAATGAAATCAGTGCCGTCAGAAGGCCGCCTTTTAAAGAATCACGGCAGTTTTGCCAACTTCACTTTGAATTTTGCCAAGTTCACTTTGAATTTTGCCAAGTTCGCTTTGAATTTTGCTAAGTCCACTTTGACTTTGGCTAATTTAACTTTAACCTTGTTTAAACTGACTCTAGCTTAAACGTTATTATCAAAGATATCATTTTAACCAGTGCGCAAACCGTTTAGATATTTAATTACCTAAAAAAAAAACTAAAACTGTATGAAACAATAAAGCAATTTTGTTTTTAATGGCCGAAGCAATATTCGGCTGTCTAGAATCATATGCTGAAGGAATCATTACAGTTTGCATAATGTTTAAAAAATACTTTACGTATGTTGCTGTTGGTTTACTTATTAAATAATAATTAATTAAACTTACGTGTTCTGCACATCCTGCACCAACTTCTGCAGGTCCCATTTCTGCTTGGTCATGGTGGAGGGGAGTATGTGCCAGCCGCCCAGCTGCTTGATGACGGCTACCAGGGGCTTCTCGCCCAGCTTCTCAATTGTCTCGTTGGTGTCTATGCAGGCGTCGTAGTAGATACGAGCTTTGGCTTCCGCGTCGGCTGTGTTTGAGATGTTTACTTTTTCTGGAGAGATAAAAATAAGATGAGAAACGGCACACACATGCAAGACGCGACGGTGTGACGTGCTTCTGGTAGAAAATTTTCCATAAAAATTAATTTAAAGAAATGCCCGTTTGTGGCAGTCTTAACTGCGTACGCACAATATAACATCAAAATTGTGTTTTTAAGGAATGGACGGAGGTGTAGGTACAATAAACACATGTCGACATGTCGTCTGATTATAAATGGGACTAAAGTAACTAGACTCATTAGAGCAGCGGTCGGCAACCTTTTAGCAGGCAAGGGCCACAAGGTGACAAAATAAACTAAAGGCGGGCCGCACTTGTGAAATGATCCCTAGATTGTAGGTATATTGGGCAATACTGCCGTGATTTTTTAAAAGGCAACCTTCTGACAACACGGATTTTCGAAAAAACCACGAAAGTAGTCTTCAATTTGTTTTTTATTTTATTTTAATTAATCTGCGTAAGAAATATGACATATATGGTAGGTTTTTTTTAAAGGGGTGCCCGTTGTATCTTATTTAGGCTTACTGCATTCGCGGTGTTTTAAAAAATCAGTGTTGTCAGAAGGTTGCCTTTTAAAGAATCACGGCAGAATATACCTTTAATCTTACAAATAACCCATATATGGTCATATCCTACAGAAAAATTGAGAATGCTATTAAAATTGTTAAAACAAACGGAATTTAATTCGTACACGTAATATTTACATTATGTTTATATGTTTGGGATTTATAGCTAAAAAAATAATCACCGAAAAATGGAAATGAAAACTACAAAGTAACAGATTTTATACAAATTTCAGTGTGATAATCTGAGGTTGCATTTGGGAGGCTATTTCTTGTATGTTAGCTGTCATGTCGTTGCAGGCGAGAAGCATATTTATTTTTTCTATAATTGACAATTAAGAAAGTTTTGTCGCATAAATAAGTGCTACCTCTTAAAAATTGCAAGCTACCATGAAAAATTTAACAAGATCATTTATTTCATAGAAAAAACTTTTGAGAGCATTAATAGATTGGAAATCAATCGCGTTCACTTGTATACGACTCGGTACTCCAGTATCACACGAGAAAGGCCTTGCTAAAATCTTCAGTTAGCTTGAAACTTTTTCAAAATCACGAAAATTGTCGCTGAATTGAGTTTGCAGTAGTATTAAAAAAACTTGAGAGGTGTCAAGGGACACCCGGATGGAACGAAGGTCCTTTCGATTAATTAGCGAAGGAATTGTAATATTTTTTTTATTTTTTATTATGTACAAAAAACACACACACTCAACTGTATACACTCAACAAAAATAATCGATTATTTTTGTTGAGTGTTCAATGCGAAATAGAAAGACGAAACGAAAATAACTGGCTTGCTTTCTATGAGAGAGAGAGACGGACAGACAGAGAAACACGCGCACGCCGCACGGCTTACAACTATAGCAAAAAGTGTCGTTACAACTTTTGGTCTTAATTTTTTCCGTCTAGCCCCCTTCCGCAACGCGCGATAAGAAACTTCGTTCCAATATCTTTCATTCGATCACTTTTCCAATAAAAATTAGTTCTAACTTCCTTGACAGCCTTTTTACAATTCTGAAAATGATCCAACTCTTTTTCATCAATATGTTTTATAAAGAGTATGATTTTCATTTGGAATGCCTTTACGTCTGTGTGCTTAGCAGAGATTTTTTTTTTACCTTGAAGCCTTTCATTCAGCGTATTTAATTCATGAGTTACATCTGTCAAAAATCCAAGGTCTATTAACCATTGAGTATCTGTCAACTCTGGAATAGATTTGCCTTTTTCATCCATAAAAGTGTTCATTTCTTTTATGAGATCAAAATCTTTTCAATACTGCACCTCTACTTAACCATCTCACTTCAGATTAATAAACAACATTTGTTCGTTCGCGGGCAGAGCGAGGCGCGTTCTTAAGGCTGGATCAGGAACACTATACGATCGCGGTTCGTTCATGCATTTCTTTTGATATTTCTTACTTATTTACAAAACATTTACGGGCCGCAAGTAAGACGTCCGCGGGCCGCACATGGCCCGCGGGCCGCGTGTTGCCGACCCCTGCATTAGAGTATAAGAAAGCGATCCTTGATATATTTGAAAATACTCATGCCATCACGTCTTGTTTCCCCGAAGGTTTGGGCAGAGGTGACCTCTAGTACACCCCCATTTTGCCAGCTATGTTTAAGTTCCATGTAATAGTTGACGACCCTATTGCCATCAACCGGCAATCGAACCCAGGACCTCATGCTCAGCAGAAGCGCTTGCGACCACTAAACCAACGATTTAGTCAATCAATTGAGGGATTTGAAGATAGATTATGACATCAATACCTACGCGGTCAAAAGATATGTTCTGTAATATTTTTTTTTTAAATAACAGATGAAAAATATCAACGCAGGAGGTTTCAGAATCATATACCCATGGTCACGGAATGCGCGTCTAAGTCCCTGCCACCTACTAAAAGCTCGACTTGGGGGATTACGCTTCAACCTAATTTTAATTCCAATCTAATGCCAATACCGACTTGATAGCCACATTTTCCGCAATTTTCCGGCCGACCGCAAATATTATTCGATCACATCCAAATCCGATCACATACACATCCGTAGTTCGTAAATTAAAATCACAATTGTATACCAAAATAAAATATACAGTTAAAAAGCTGATATAAATGAGATTTTTTTTTTATTAATTTTGAGGGTAGATGTTAGTTATGTTCGTTCTGGGTACTACAGTACCCCTTGGCGCTCTACAGGATACGATTCCAATGTTAATTTTGCATACACGTTATTTGGTAAGTACTCTTGAAAACAATAGTGTCAACATTGGAACAACAACAACGCCCGATCTCGATTCCACTTAGTTCTAAAAACTGGACACCCAATTTAAACACATTTTGGCGCTAGCGTCGATATCAATAATACGAAAAGTTCCAATTCCAATGTTAATCGATCGGAATTAAAATCAAGAGTAAGCACATTGGCCGGGCCCGGCCTGTACCTGCCGATTGCCACCTATAATTTGCCATAAACCTTCCGGAATAAATTCTTTAAAATCCAAATGATGGTACAAACCGCATTAAAATCCATTCCACACCTACCACCTACACGAAAACCGACAGGTGTCGGTACCTGGACATAAATCTTCCCCTTATCATTATTGATTTTCCCTACATTACAATGCGTTTTTCGTTCGTCAATATTTAAATTCCAAGACGTAATTTTAAGCACAATACCTTCCTTTACAAATATTTAAATCTACAAACAAACCAATTTTGAAGATCACCTACAGCACTATCCCCATATTTGTTCACGAGAACAATGCTACAATCGTACTTGTTATTTAACTAACCATATAACATTATTACGCATGAAAAGACGTCAAAAACCCATGAAGGCACATAATAACAATATAACAAACTATACAAATATTCACATTTGTATTTTGTACGTGAAGCATTTTTGGTAGTTTGCGTTGCTACTAGAGAATAGTATACAAGAACATGCAGAAAACCAACGGCAACGCGTTCCTGCATTTTCTCTTTTTTTTATTTCTAGGTATTGTATTTATAAATTCCCCAGCCACTTTCCTAAGGTCGTCGGTCCATCTAGCTGGGGGGCGTCCCACACTACGCTTGCCGATACGCGGTCTCCACTCCAGGACTCGTCTGCTACAGCGGACAGACTGGATGTGGAAGGCGGAGGACAGGGTTTCGTGGCGTAACATGGGAAAGGCCTATGTCTAGCAGTGGACTGCGATAGGCTGAGTTTATTGATTGATTGTATTTATGTACGAGAAAATTGATAAAAAAAAATATTTGACGCTTGACGAGCAAAAAAAAATTCAAGTGTGCTTCCCAACTAAGTTCGAATTTTATCAATGAAACTCAACGCGATCAGTATCTTAACGACGTTCAAGAGCCGTCAGTGTCAATAATCCACAGATCGTATTCACTGACAGGTCTAAAACGTGGTGTATGTACAGATCGTGGTCAATTTCGTTGGTAGAATTCGGCCCTGGCGCCCCTTAGTCGCCTCTTACGACACCCACGTGGAGAAATGAGATGGTGCTATTCTTTACGTCCGGCATCACACGGCTCGAATCCGATTTCAGTATGTATAATAGTTAAAGGCAAATACTAAAATATTGTATCTAAAAAACTGTCAAACTAATTTTGTAAAACCGCCTCTGATTGGAGTATGTTATTATTATTATCGCCTCTTCTGTTATCTATTTTGTAATGGCAGAACAAAATAAAAATTGTATGAGATCTAATTTTTCATACATATAGGCACTTAAGTATAAAGCGATAAACGATACAGCTCGATTAAGTATAATTTACAATAGTTTACTAATATGTTGTGAGTATACATGAAACAAAATACCGAAACTTATTATACAGTGTGTTTTTGATAGGTGTAAAGGCGCTTCCCAAACGTTAGGACACCGTAAAAGGTTCAGATTTTTATAGCACAGTAATACTTTTTAAACACGCTTTTATTAGCTTCAGCTGTATGTTTTTTTTTTTTTGTATGTAGCTATGTTTGTAACCGACTCCTTTGGACTTGATTTTGATCCACTTCAAAACGGTCTGATTTCATTTAAAATTTGTAGACGTATCGAGGACCGATGACAACACAATAATTTCATAAGTTTGTGCCATTATCCTTGCCACGGTTACCAGGATAACAAAAAAAACTAAAAGTTTTTTTTTGTATCATCTACGTTTTGTGTTCTTTTGTAGCTAGCCGAACTAAAAAATAGAAAATAAATAATAGATTAACCTCTAAGTCCCTGAGATACCACTTCTGGTATCGACACAATGGTTTTTTAATTGTGTCTGTAATTACGGTATTTGACTGGTTAAAAAAAAAAAAACTAAAATCACGCGTCCATACAAAACCAAACTAAAAAGTAGAAGAGTTGAGAGTTAAGTTTTGTAAAGTATTTGTTTTTCCTGTATTAATAAAAACTGAACAACATAACATTCACCCCAAAGGTGTACCTATAGTACACTCACATTTCATTTCAGAGCATGAGGTCCTGGGTTCGATGTCTAAGTCGCAGAATAGAATATTATTGGGCTTTTCTATCTGGAATTTCTCTGTAGCAGCCCGGTGTCTCGATTTGTGGCCGGTTGGTGACAATAGGTACACCCCCTATTATATGGGACTTATAACATAACTGGCGAAATAGTAAATTAATAGATACAACTCTGCCCAAGCTTTCGGGGAAACATGGCGTGAAGTCATGTTATGTTAGCTTTCTGATACTTACGGTTTCTGTTACTTCAGATAAGTGTACTGTTTTGGTGCATAAATTAGAAGTTGCTATATAAAATTGTAGTGTATGTGTTAAACCGCATTTAATTTGCATTGTTACCATAAAAGCTTAAGTTTTAAACGAAAAGGAACGATGATATCATTATCCTTTCAGACACTGCTATACATTGACGTTTGCATAAATTAGGTACGTATTTCAAAAGGATATCTTGAAATATACTGAGCTTGTCTTTTGCAATTAACGGCTAAGACAGCGAGTCATGAAGAAAAATAAAGCGTTATCATTTCAGCCGAAAGACGTCCACTGTTGGACATAGGTCTAGGTAGGATTTGCCGTAACCGCCACGCTTGGCAGACGGATTGGCGATCGCAGTACGGTAGTAAAATGCTTAGAGGTTGCTCGCCACCCGCAAGCTCGCGCCTACGGTGGCCGGGAGTCCGCTATGGACTCCCGTCGCCCGGGGCGTCTCCTCCTGCGGCGGCTAGGGGCGTGAGGGCGCAGAGACTGCCACTCCCTAACGCGCCCCGCCTCCTCCTTCGGGAGCATTACTGCTTCGCAGAAGGAGGTGACGGCTTCCCATTCCCTCTCGCTCCGTACCATGGCTCGCACCAGGGCCGGACACGAGAGGTCGCCGCCGCCGATCGCCTCCATCCCCTGACCCTTTCCGTCGCATCAAATTGCCTGCCAGTTTTCGTCCATTTTTCATTGCTGCTCCGCTCCTTTTGATAGTAGCGTGATATTATATAGCCTTCCTCAATAAATAGGCTACCCAAGACAAAAATATTTTTTTCTATTCGGACCAGTAGTTCCTGAGATTACAACGTTACAAACAAACAAACTCTTCAGTTTTATAATATTAGTATAGATGGTGTCACTATGTCCAAGACTTGCATATATTCATTTACACTTTGTATATAAGGTTCTATCTACAAAACTACCTACGAAACAGCTATACGTCTAGTTCACAAGACACGTAGACATTTTCCTGCATTTGTTCTACGATGACGCAACTAGTAGGTGGATAATATACCTATTGTATGACAACAATGGACATTATCTTGATGTCATAACCCCGTCATAGAGTCGTAGACGATATCTTTACGGTTCGGTTGAGTAACGAAGCGAGAAATTTAATGTTTATTACAGTTTTAGTGATAGGGCAAAATTTTCAGACAATTTTATACTGACAAAATTCGTAAATGATAAATCTAACAGCTATATCTAAGACCAAATCTTATGTATTTGTCTCTTGAGTTTCCCATGTATACCTAATACGTACGGTAAAGTACTGCTAGGTAATGTCATTCAGTCAGTCAAAAAAATTATTTTGGTTTCAATAGTGTTCGATACCGAAAACTTATGGGTCGTGGGACTTTCGGGACCGGGACAGCGGTCCCGGATTCCACCTAAAATACAATAATTATTTTGCAGTAGTATTGTGGGACCACAAAAAAATGAAGTTAAAGTACAGTGAACAAAAAAAAACAACGAGTAAAAATAAAACATTTTCTCATACATTTTGTGTATCAGCTACAAAACGCGTTATACCTTTTAAGTACGAGGTTGTCAGAACTTAGTAGGAGCTTACCAAATATAGGAGTGTCAGCTAAAAATCGCTTTATGCCATCCTTCGATGGCCAGAATGGCCAGAATGGCCTTCAATGGCTTTGGTGGTTTCGATACCAGGTGGTCATAACTCGGTAGGAGCTGACTTTACATTAGTGGGTATGTATAAGCTAGAAAAACGCTTTATACCTTCGAAGTACCATGTTCTCGTAACTTGGTAAGAGCCTAATAAGTTAACACATCATTTATTGACTTTAAGGTAGTACAAAGTTCGCTGGCTCAGCTATTTATTTTTAATGTCATTGATTATGCGTTTAGTTTTTGAAGTAGGGTGTTATTATGTTTAATTTACAAATATAGTACTTAATGATATTAAATGATTGAAATGATTATGACCGCTGCTGACGTGTCTAATTACGATAGTGAAGTTTTTTTATAGTTTATCGTTAAGTTTCGGTGGCTGATTAGGGGGACGATAGGTGATTTAAATACTCAAGATTACTTTTTTTTAAATAGTATCTTGTATTATTTTTTAGGTTTAATTCTTATAGAAGGCCATTGATGAAATAAAATAAATATTATATCGTTTTAAAAAACATTATAATTTTATTTTTATATCTTCAAATTTTTGGTTTGACCGTACTTTTCGAAGACACAACTTTGTTTATTTTACTTGTGGTCCCAAAATACTACTAAAAATATTTCTTATGTTAATAGGTGGAATCCAAGACCGCGGTCCCGGTCTTAAAAGCCCCACGACCCAAACTTATTTCGGTATCGAACACTATTGAAACCAAAAAATTTTTTTTCGTCTTTCGATAGGCGAAGATCAATGCCCGTATCGGTCAGCGAACCTCGTTGCAGGGCTGTTTATGTAATTTTTCATAGAAATTAGATATTTTTATACGAATTTCCAAAAACCATAACATAACAATGGTTTGGTTGCCATAGAGTCGTTATCACAATGTTATTTAAAGTTTTGAACTAAATTCGAATTCAGTTATTTTTTTATAGTTATCGTTTTATGACATCTAGTAATGTCGTGATACTTAGTAACTGGGTTGTAGAGGTCGGCAGAAGGAGGCGCAGGAGGTCTGCAGTGGCTCCATCTAAAATACTGATATTCCGCTGCACCCGGTTAGATTGGAAATAGACCCCAACATAAGTGTGCAAGGCTAGGCAATCGATAATTCTATTATACCCGACGACAAGGCAAAAGTTTCGTTCACTTACCAAGTGCATATCTGATAATCAACTGGTTCTGCAGCTCAATCTTGCTGAAGATGCCCCAACTGGATTTCCCCTCAGGTATCGGGTTGTTCTTGATCCAGCCACCGCATGCGAACTCATAGAAGTCATCGCAAGGATCCTGTGTGTCATCCAGCGCCCTGATCACTTCACTTGCTGTGTATATGCAGGACCCTTTTAGGCACACAGCTTGGTCTGAAAGAGAAGGTAGAAGTGGTGAGCAAATGTCTTGACAACAGCAATTTGGAAATGCGGATTAGGGGTGAATTTATGTATGAATGTTATTGCAAGTACAAAAATGCCAAACTTAATTCTTACCACACCCGAAAAAATCTCAAAAAAAAAGTCAAAAAAATTGAAACTATCTAACCGATACAAAGACAAATAGACCTTGTCGTTTTATGACGTGCAAGTGAAATTGAACCTTGGGGTGATGAGGTAGACTTCTCGTCTAGCGAACTCTAGTCAGACAGTCCAATTACCATTACGCTTATATTTTTGCTATTTCTCATCATAATTTCAACCAGTAATCCACTACTGAGGCCTCTTTCTTTAATGCCATTTTGACGGTTCTCCTTGTCCAGGTGTTTCCGTAAAATTGACGATGACGTCAGAGTTTTATCACGGTATGAGCTAGCATAATTTCGATAAATGGCGGAGAAGAAGACAATTATCCTTGTTTTTCTACCTCTCTTGTGTCTGAAGGTTGGCTTTGTCCTTTGCGCGGTGGTAGAGCTTAGCGGCAGTCGTGACTCTGGCCCGTCAATGTTGCACGTTTGGTTTGAGCGACATGAGGTAACGAGGAAGTCAAGTTACCTTTGCTCTCGGGCTGATAGCACGGTGGCACGGGCAGGTAAGTAGGTCCTCGCATCGTCAGCAGCAGGGTAGTGGTCAGAAGTACTATCACGAACAGCACCGCGGCTGCCACCATCAGCACCCGCTCCAGGCGGGTCCGCTGATGCCAGCCGATAAAGGAGACACCCTGGAAAAGAAAAGGTTTTTTTATAAATACATGTTTTTTTTGTTATAGAAATCATTTGAATATCTTTTTAGTTCAGGTGGATGTTGAATGGGGGATAATTTTGAAGGAAGGTTTAACGGAATAAAATATTCGCGAGTTTTTTTACGTGTGGTAATATTTATTGATGTATTCCGCCATAGTCCTGAAACTACCTGTAGTATATCTATTTATTAGACCACCTCGGCCGCGACTTCGTCCGCGTGACCTACAGGAACTTTGCATTTTTTTCAGGATAAAAAGTCCACCCTGTCAAGCCTATGTTACTTGGTAATAATGTAGCTTTCTGTAGGTTAAGGAATTTTTAAAATCGGTTCAGTTGTTTTCAAGTTTATCCATGACAAACATACATACAAAAAATCTAATCTTTCCTCTTTATAATATTATAATTAATTTAGATGTAAACAGTATCTCTTGGACGTCATTAGTGACGCAGCTGTCACTAATGTCAACTGTCAGTCACCACGAATGGCGGGAAACAGTAGAAGGTGATTCGTCGCCTACACGAGACGCTTACAAAGAAATATGTTATCAAAATTTGTGTTAAACATAATGTATAAGCTAGTGTAGCAATGAGCCAGTGTAATTATATCAATATCATCATTTCCGCCGACGGATGTCCACTGTTGTACAGACGCCACCAGGTCAAGCTACCCGAAACTGTCAATTTTTCCCAATGAACCTTGAACCTAATGCTCTAGGAATAAAGTCGAAAATCTATCAAAGAAATCTGACAGAACAATCTGTCAGATTTCTTTCTTTTTTCTTTTTTTCTTTTTTCTTTTTTTTTCTTTCTTTCTTTCTTTTTTTTTCTTTTTCTTTTTTTTCTTTTTTTTGTTTGATTTCTTTTTTTTCTTGATGTGTTGGCGTCTGTACATTGGCCTCCCTCAATTTGAAGAGGTTTGCAATAATTGCGACGCTAGCAGGTGGTGCAGGCGGGTTGGCGATTGCAGTAGGGGGATAAAATGCATGCTGCCCATTGTCTAGTAAGTCCCTTAGTCGCCTTTTACACCCACCCACGGGACGAAATGAGATGACACTATTCCTTACATCCGGAACCACCCCCAGATTTGGGACAAATAAATATATTTTCATTTCCAACCACACGGACCCGTAGTGATATAACCAGGTTAAATACGGGTACCAACAAGATTCTATTTTATTAAACCTTTCGAGTTCTTCCGTAACTGAACGATTAGACAGTAGACCGTCTTAATCAGAAGGCGTTCATATAATTCCCAATGCATACTTTAATTGGCCTTATACCAAACTCCATCAAGTGGTTCACGTACCGACTTTTATCACTTCACTGTTACTCATCCGTGCATGTGGTGATCTTGAGAACGTTAACCGTGGGACGCTGATCACCTAATCAGGATTAAGTGGCGCGGCATTAAACTAATTAGCTTCAGTACAATGAGCATCATACTATCAAAACATATATGTCTGCTAATAACAACCAACAAGGCTGAGAAAACCGCAACAGCTTTTTAAAGTGTGTCCTCCCACTCACTGGCGAACGGTCTACGGAAAGGCAAACTACTAACTAAAACTGTGGCGAGGTTGTGCTTTCGTCTAACCCATTCGTCTAACCACCTGAGAATGTCGCTCCTACTTTTGTTTTGTGGATGGGGAATCATCAAATAACGTCTCCCGCTCTGGGTGGAGCGGAAGGGCGTCTCAGACTTTTACTGACTAAAACCTACCCGTGTTCCGTCAGTTGCTTATATGCCAGGGCCACGGTAACTCCTTGAACAAGACCCTGGCTGAGAATCTCGCACCTGGACATGAGTTATGTTGGGATACTTAAATAGATTTTGGATGTGGGTAGGTTTTTTTTTTCATGGTTGGAAATCATCAAATGACTTCTCCCGCTCTGGGCGGAGCGGGAGGGCATGTCAGACTTTTACTGACTAAAACCCACCCGTGTTCCTTCAATTGCCCATGTGCCATGGTCACGGTATCTCTTTCGAACAATCACGCGACCCCGGCAGATCTTAGACATCTTAGTAAAACATACTCAGGTGAAGATTTACAGATGACTCCGCCTTGGACTGTAAATGTGAGTTAAAATCATATCTTTTCTAAAAATTGATGCAACTAAATCAAACCACCATGATTTATTTTTTATACCAGATCAATAAGACCCTTTTACACGTCATTTTTGTGGTCAAATTCTAAAACTAGATTTCGCTGGTATTTACTTATTTACTGATCTCTGAGAAGCCAAACCAAAACGAAATCACAGGTCATTGTCTTTTTAACCGACAGAAAAAAAAGGAGGAGGTTATCAATTCGACGGGTATTTTTTTTTTTTTTTATGTATGACCACGCATAACTTTGTACATGGTAGTCCGATTGTGATAATTCTTTTTTTATTGGAAAGTGTATACTCCCAAGATGGTCCCATATAAATTTGAAAAGCAAAATCTAACCCTAAGGGTCGGAAAACAGGGGATAATTGATTGTTCACTCACTGATTGTAATGTATAACCACGCATAACTTTAAACAGAGTAGTCCGATTTTGATAATTCTTTTTTCATTGGATGGGGTATACCTTGCCAAGTATTATTAGTACATTCAAGCCACAAAAAAATATAAAATAAAAACTTTTTAACAAAAAATTAAACCGCCGAAAAAACTGAAAAGCAAAAAATAATAAACCTTAAAATTTTGAGTCGGCGCTGAAAAATCAATGAACAAAGATCACTCAAAGCGCCGACTCATAATTTTAAGGTTGATTATTTTTTGCTTTTCAGTTTTTTCGGCGGTTTAATTTTTTGTTAAAAAGTTTTCGTATTTGGTATTCAGTGACTCCAAGATAAGCCTTGCCTGATTGCCCAACAATGTTTCTAAAAGCAACATTTCGCTTTAAAAACACGCTTCTCCTTATCAACTATCAGTATTACAGCCGAGCCCGTCTGACGTCATCCGGGACGTCCAACGGACTCCCCTAATGAGAAACGCCATTTTGTGAGAGATAAACACCGTTCCTGTAATCTTGAAGACGTAATGAAGAAGGGAATCTTATCAAGGGAAAATGTTAAGCCTAAGAAGCTTTGTTGGATTGAATTTAATAAGGTTTAACTGTTTTTAAACTGAATTCTACAATAAACTTGATTCTATCTAGGATTATGAAAGATTAAACCTAAAACCAGGCTACGACAATAAAAAGGTGTAAACCAAGTGCTACTATCATGTCTTGAAAGGGTATTGTAGATGTCTTTGAGTCCCTAACAAACCAAAATTCTTGTTTATTGTCTTGGTTGAACACCAAGCGAGAGTCAAGTGAAACTGGGCACAGGTTTGCAGAATAAATTAAGGGAGACTTCAAACTACTTTACAGAAAAACTTCAGTACGATTTAACAGTAATGGAGTTGGTGTATTCTTCATGTGACCTGAGAATGACCTTGTAAAATTCAGTAATTATAAGAAAACTAGGTTTTGCCAGCGGCTTCGCCCGCCACTGCCTCTTGGATCAGTCTCTCTATTAAAACCGCATTAAAATCCGTTGTGTAGTTTAAAAAGACGTTGTTTTATAACATGTAAAGAAAATACATGATATTGATAAGAAGTAAGATATCCAGCACTACCAAGAGAATTGCTAGAATTAAGTAGAGAATTTAACAAGACTTATAAAGATTAATTTCAAACTTCAGACACCAATCTCTGATTTTCTGATCAATTATGGTATTCTACATTTTACAACATATTGCTTCATATGTTCGAGAAACTGGTCTTGTCCGCAACGTAAATAACGTAATGAAAGCTGTTGAACTGTCAAAATGAAAGCTATTCCTACCGTTAGTGTGTTACGAAATTACCCCACTGTATAATTATTTATGATTATCTTCTGCCCGCGACTTCGTCCGGTTCAAATTTTTACTCCTCTGACTCTTCCCGTCGCATCGAATTGCCTACCAGTTTCGTCCATTTTTCGTTGCTGCTCCGCTCTTTTTTACTGTAGCGTGATGTTATATAGCCTTCCTCAATAAATAGGCTATCCAACACAAAAATATTTTTTTGAATTCGGACCAGTAGTTCCTGGTATTAGCGCGTTCAACCAAACAAACAAACAAACTCTTCAGCTTTATAATATTATATTATATATTATATATATATATATATATATAATATATAAGGTGTGTCTATTCATACACGAAATATTTTAAGAGGTACACCTGTAGGTGGTAACGAAGCTACAGCAACGAAAAAAAACTTTGTAATGATTTTTTTCAAAATTTTATATTTATAAATTATTTGACGCACATAAGAAGTACTGGCTCCTTCTTATTTTTTACGGCCCGAGACACCGCGGCCATGCTCGTGCTGTCCGGTCACCGCCCTCGCAGCGTCAGGCGGGCCATTCATAGAATTTGGAGTAAAGGTTTTATGCAAAACGTCTCAAGCAGTTTTAAAATTATAATAATTACGAAAATTCAAAAACGCTTAGATAAAAAAAAATCTTTTTGCTTCTATAGCTTCTTTACCACCTACAGGTGTACCTCTTAAAATATTTCGTGTATGAATAGATACACCTTATAGAACAGATAGTAGTAGTAGAGTATAGATAATACCTACTTACAATACGTCTCTCCTCACCATCATCATTTCAGCCGAAAATCATCCACTGCTGGACATAGGCCTCCCTAATGAGGTTTGCATAATCGCCACGCTTGGCAGGTGGGTTGGCGATTGCAGTATGGTATCTAGTAAAATTCCTAAAGAACGCTGCTGGCCATTCTCTAGTATGTCCCTTAGTCGCCTCTTACGACAGCCACGGGAAGAAATGTGATGGTGCTATTATTTATGTTCGGCACCACACAGAATACTTACTTTAAATTTCTCCTACTTCGACTGATTTATCGTCATGTTTGGGGTTAGTCCCTGAGTACCCCGTTCCCCGAGGCCCCCGTCCCGGAGGACCCCGATTTTTTTTTATCTAGATAAACTCAATTAACAGTCAATTTAGCTTAAAGTACCGTCAGCAGATGATATGTTAAATTAAATTTTATTACTCACTAAAATTATAATACTTTAAGAATCAGGAAAAAATTATAAAGTCTTGCTTGGTCGTTACAGGTTTTAATTAGTATCACAATAGTTCCTTTTTAAATACAGAGAATCAAAATATCTACTCTACATGGAGCATTAACATAATTTAAAAAATACGCGAGATCTCTCACTCCCAACTATTTCCTATGCTACATGCATAGGAAATAGTTATAATAGTTTATATAAAATAAATCTTCTAACATGTAAAATCAGTTTCACTTACATTATTTTTTTTTTACAATACAGTAAATCAAAAATACTATTAAAAATATATTTATAATATTGTAACATTTATTTTATATTTAAGATACATTTTATTCAAACTGTAATAACCTCTATTACAACTATGATTCGACATTGTACAAAATTTCAAATAAACTACTTTCGTCTTATGCATTTCCTTCACATACATTTAAGCACTTTTTATGTCGATCGTACAAGTTGAAAGCAATAGAAAAAAGAAATGTAATCATATTTAACGTACTCGGGGTTCTCCGGGACGGGGGCCTCGGGGAACGGGGTACTCAGGGACTAACCCCATGTTTGTGGATTAAAAACTTTAGTGAATTTTCCGTTTGAGTTGCTCCGTTTATTCGAGAGGATGCTTTCGCTCCTCCATCCCTTGATCACACTGACAAATCCCTTAATCTCCTCTTCCGACATACTCAAACAAAGATGAGATGGAATCCCTTGATTCCTAATTCTTTGCTGGACATGTAATATACGAAGATAAGATAGAAAATATACGGGTGAAAGATTCACGGAACGTTTTTGGCCATATAGTTAATCTTATTGTTGTTAGTGGGATAGGTCAAAATTATAGACTGAGACTAGTGACATGCCCGGGTTTCGTACGGGTGTATAGTGTATGTGATGGAAGTCGTATAACTATAGAATTAATCTCCGCGGCGTGGACGGCAACGGGGCATGCCGGCCGACCGCCCGTTTTGCTGAGTTCGATATTTTTTTTTTAATCTGTGATATCTCCTTAGATATTCATTTTAATTATACAAGATTATTTTTAGTATATGCGAAACCTGAATATAGTTTGTTCAGAATCAGTAACTGAATCGATTCCAATAATTTTTACACCATGTTATATTTTGTACCAAAAATATTTAATTACGCTTCAAAGTCGCGGGCCTTAGTGTTTTGTTTCGATTTTAAAATTATCATGTCTTTCTCGTACTCAAACGTCCATTACACGGAGATGGTACGTACACTAGCTGTTTGTGGTGATCTGCATATGTTTTTGCGTGGACAACCAGGTAACTTATCAAGCTTATAACTTTGTGATTATTAATGATACAGTTTTGAAATTTTTTTCATAAATTCTTTACATAAAAATACTAGACCCGTGTTTCGGGTTTCGCATAAACAAAAATTAATGTTGTATACTGTGAATGACATTTGATCTACATTAAATGCACAATATATCATACATTACGATTATAATTTAGACGGTTCTGTTAAAAATAGCTTCGTAAAGAATCTATTACTTCATTTCTGTAGAAATATGCATGTATTCCTTTGTTCTTGTAAAACTTCTTGTCCTTCCTTTGTTTTTTGTAAAAGATGAAAATGGTACAAAACAGCGACTTTATACTATTTAGAGATTAGAGGATATACTAGGTACGGTTTACACGGTTTTTTAAAGATCCAACTCTATCTATCTATCTCGGATAGGTATATTTTTAATTAAATAGGTACTTTAAAAATGCTTTTTTCATACATGCGACTACTGTAACGAGAAGCAAACGTGTGCGCCAAATTTCAGCCCGATAACTTTAATCGAAGTAAGTGAAATGGTGATTGCAATATTCCAGAACTTGCAAGAGAAGTTCAGTAAAAGCTTTTAATTTATTGATCATTTCGTAAAAGACATAATTAAACAGACTAGTGATCGCCCATTGGTCGAAATTCGACCGTACTACATTTAAATAGAAATACATTATTAAATGAAAAAATATAGATAATAATAAATATAAAAAATAACCGTCAAAAGAGGCATCTTTACCATATTTTTTTACCTTTATGCAATTTACTCTAACACGGAGTTAGTTGTTTAAGTTTTTATTGATTTATATTGTAAAAAAGGTGCGTCTCTTTTGGTTGAACCAATGAATTCTACTAAATCTCACATAGTATCGCTATATTAACCAAAAGTATGAGCAGGGTAAAATTGACACATTTTTGGCAACTTTACCTAGCCTACGTTTATACTGAACGTGTGTCCCAAAATGCACGCGACGTAAAGTTACTAATAGTCCCGGCGCTAAAAAAGCGATGTATTTATTTTCGAAACTACCATCTTCGTTTATCAGGCACTACCAATACATAGGGAACGTTGCCACAAGAATTTCAAAATTATCATAGAAACGGGTGAATGCCATCAGGGTTGTCAAAAATAATAAAACATTAACATTAAAAAAAAATAAAAAAAAATATTTATTAAGAAACCAAGTAATAGGGACTTTTGTTTATGCATTACAGTTTAATATCTATTGTGGTTGTAAACACAATAACAAAAACTATTCTAGACATTAAAACTTTGCCTAAAAACAGTAAACAATTAAATACTATGCGTATTTATAATCAAGAATATTCGTTAAACAGTATAAAAAAGAACTCTCGCAGACACAGAACAAATACTGGTGCTCTGGTTCCCTGGGTGGGAATCTAACTCACGACCTCCGTCTTAGCAGTCAGGGTCACTAACCACTAGACTAACAGCCCAGTCATTGAATTTTTTACACATATGTTTCATAAACGAATAGAAAAAAAACGATAGGTATTATATTTAAAGTCCTGAATAACTGAACGAAAGTCCAAAACAGTTCCCACATAAAAGTAGATTACTTAGGCGTGCTAAATTTGACAACCCTAGTCATAGGTAAAGTTGCCTTCGTGCTAAGCGAGGTAACTTTACCTAATATCAAGCATCATTACCTTTTGCAATAATTCAAGAAATAGTAAATTTATAAGATTGAATCATTGCGATACACTATAATAACAATATGCCACATACTATTTAATATAAGTCACTTATTTGCACATTGATTTTCTGTAGGAAAAACAATCTTTATGCGATGACGCCGCAAACATAATTGACCACATAGAACGAAATAGCACCCTATTTTGAGAACTAACGAAGTGGCTAGCTTAAAAAACTTTTTGGGATAGCACAATTTAATATAAAATCAACCAATATGCCTAAAATTACGGCAAATGCCCTAGACAAAAAAATATTTAATTGTAGTTTTAGACATGAAATTTGGAGAGTGTGTTCTTTGTGTGGAGGAGGTATCCACTAACAAAGGGTTTTTTGAAATTCCATTCTAAAAAGGGTGAAATGGGGAGTTGAATTTTCTGTGAAACTTTTTATTCTCTGGCTCCATTGACATGCGGACAAAGTCGCGGGCAGAAGCTAGTTTGTTTATAGTTTTACAAGTTGTTTTCTATTTACGTAATAGAAGCCGTTCTGCGAAAATGTCTGAAAAAGTGTGAAGAATTTTTTTTTACACACAAACAAACAAACTCTTCAGCTTTATAATATTATATATAGTAATATAGTATAGATTATACTATTCTATTCAGTTTTTTTAGTAAAAGAGAAGTATCATCATAATCATCATTTCAGCCGAAATACGTCCACTGTTGGACACAGCTCTCAAATTGGAGGGTTTTGCCATAATCGCCACGGTTGACAGGTGGGTTGGCGATCGCAGTATGTTGGTAAAATGCATAGAGAACGCTGCTGTCCATTCTCTAGTAAGTTCCTTAGTCGCCTTTTACGACACCCACGGGAAGAAATAGGATGGTGCTATTCCTTACGCCCAGCACCACACGGACTAGAACACAAACTGAAGTAAGTATTCATTAATTTTATTTATTTATTTTATTTAACCGACTGCCTTGTTGGTCTAGTGGTCCCGCCCAGACCCTTGCTCGAGCCAGCCCACGCCGCTGAGCCTTAAATTCGCCCCTAAATAATAATCATTCCGATCCAGCCCGTCCCCTGCTGTCCTCTACCAGCGATGCCCTAAGCCGAGGTCCGTACCCCACAGGGCTGCCCTTTGCGAGTAGTCGCTCTAGTTTTAAGTATTTAAGCCCTGGCTAGAGGCCTTAATTTATTAAGGTAACCACAGACAAGTCCGGTTAAACAGCCGACAACCTCATAGGTCGAAATGCGCGATCTCATTTAAAAAAAAAGTCTAGTAGTAGCAAGCATTACTACCGATCTTGATGTGCCGGATTTGACTCCCGGTCAAGCAAAGGGTTATTGGGATTTTCTACCTGGAATTCCTCTATAGCCCACGTTTGGATTTGAGCCATAAGCTTGCCCTTTACATGGGACTTAAACATAACTGGCGATATGTAAGTACACTATAGGTACACCTCTGCCCAACCCTTCGGAGAAACAAGGCGCGATGTTATGTAATTAAATTTTATTTATATTGCTAAGGTATAGTTAACTGTATTGCTGCTAATTGTGTTAGTGTAAAATTAATTAGTTTTAGCATGTTAATTAAGTTTAATTTCCAATCCTTTCTTCTTCATTAATTAGTATTGCATTTGTAATTACTTTCAAAATGATTCACTTGTTTACTTCTTACTAGAACGCATGTCAATAAAGATGTAATTGATATTATTCTCTCTAATCATTATTTTTACGATTATTTTATTACACACGTGTTGTGTTAATTTCTTTGTTATTATTTTACGTAGTAAAGTAAATAACGCTTAAAACTACATCCAAGTAGAGGGTCAAAATAAATTAGCTAGCGAAAATCTCACACGAAAAATTGAAATAAAAAGATTGAATAGATTTTTTTGTGGGGGCCAAATCGAACGCTTATAGTTTTTTATTTGAAGTATAAGTTAAAGTACCTTTTGTTTAACCGTATTAAGATATCGATACCCATCACGTTTGTGAACTTTGCATAAAAAAACCGGTAATTTCAAGTAATTCCACCACCTGCGCTTCATGACCCCACAAAAAAAAAACATACATACATAAAATCACGCCTTTTTCCCTTGGGGGTAGGCAGAAACTACGGAACGCCACCTGCTACGATCTCTACACACTCTTTTTACCTCGTAAAAAAATATATTTAAATACTAGCTTTTTCCCGCGACTTCGTCCGCGTGGAGTTCGGTTATATCGTAGCGTAACGTAGCGTAGGCGAACGCTAAGAAATGAAGTAGAATTGCACGGACGAAGTCGCAGCCAAAAGCTATTATTGTCACCCCTTTTCCACCTTTTAGGGGTTGAATTCTGAAACAGCCTGAAACACTTTATTTACTCATTTATTGATAGGAGTACTCCTATGAAGTTTCGAATAAAATAGTTTAACTTATCTTGTTTCCCCATACAAACTCTCAACTCCTTTTTTACCCCCTTAGGGGTTGAATTTTCAAAAACCCTAGGACACGTAATTGTTTATTTCTAATCTTTAACTTAAAAACAAAGTTTCAGGTTTCTAGATCTAAAAATGACGGACTTCCATACAAAATTTTAAACCCTTTTTCACCCCCTTAGGGGGCGAATTCGTCATTACAACTATCTGTTTGCCAAATTTCAGCGAAATCCATTCAGTAGTTTCGGCTGTGCGTTGATAGATGAGTCAGTCAGGTTTTCCTATTATATATTTAGATTATTTATTTATTTAAACTTCTCGCACACAAAAGGTACAAAGGTGGCCTTAGGAATTCTCTACCATTCAACCGGTGGTGGTGGGGGTGGTGATTATATTTTTTGTTTATCATATTTAGATATTCACTATATTTATTTTTTTGATATCCGCTAGAAATCGTCTGCGGAGTATTTTTAAGGTAATTTACAACTACCACGTATACTTCTCTTTTCCTATCTGCAGTTAGGAAAATTAATTGTATAGCAAATTGACACTACGTCAATTTTTTGTGTCAACTTTCAAAGAAAGGCAATTGCGATTTAAATATATGGATGGATTAAAGACGACGAATTAAGTTGGTCAACAATGAATTTTCTTGACTTTGCGTAGGCGGAAAATCTCGGAGCACACGTGCGAGAGTTTTCAAGCTAAGATTTTCCTGATTGTATACTTAAGAATAAGTCGAGTCTCAGAATTCGATCTTTTATTTACTAGCTTTTGCCAGCGGCTTCGCCCGCGTCAAGGTCGGAAATTATCCCGCGGGAACGGATTACCGGGATAAAAAGTACCTACTCTATTTGTTAATCCAGGTTATAAACTATCTGTGTATCAAATTTCATATAAATCCGATCAGTCGTTTTTGCGTGAAAGAGTAAAAAACATACATCCATACTCACAAACTTTCACATTTATTAGTAGGATGTAAATAATGTTTTCCTATTTAGTCTTTAGAGTCGTATTTTGCAAAATACGTGCTTGAACTAGGAGTTGCCGACACCAGCCTGTTAAACAACACAATACTAGAAACTACAGTCTGGCTGTCGAGAGAATGCGTTCCTGACACCAGTCAGTGCGACAGTTCAGGTAACTAATAAAGATCAAAATCGTATAACACTTGCTGTCAGACTTTCGGGCTTCTGACAACCCGTAACGACTAGAATGGCAGCCGGGACCAACGGCTTAACGTGCTTTCTGAGGCCCGAAGGCGTCTTCGTCTGTAAAAATGGTCACCCATTTACGTATTAATCGAAGCAAGCGTAGCTTAACGTACTCGATAGACCCCTGCGGCTTTTGTATTACTTAGCCAGTACAGTGGTAATTTAAAAAATGTATCTAATTCATTATAATACCGCCCGTTTAATCCCTAAAACGGGTAGCTCTCCTTCAGTTTTACATTTTGCATTATTAATTTAATTCCATCATACTTATTCGATTAAAACCAGCTTAATCGCATTTCCTTTTCCAGTATACCTACCTGCTTAGGTAAGGGCTCTTAACTCCCCCTTCCGTATCCGGGTAATGTGATTATGATAATATCCCCACAAGACAGCGATGCCATTTATGAGATTATAGAAGGGGTGAACGTGTGCGGTAAATATTTTCCGATTAATATCATGGTAAACTGGTTGTTGTATTTAATAAAAATTAAACATTGCATTAAATCGAAACTGCGGGGAAATTTCGTAAAACACTCACAATCTCAAAACATTGTTCCCTGTGCTAACATTGGTCCTTCGAACCGGATCGCTGTTAGCGCGTGGAATAATGAAAGAGTGGACTGTATATAAATAAGCAGTAGTTTAATTCTGTCGGTTAACCTACGTTATCGTGCAGACGATTTTTTCAAGCTTTAAGTATGATGTAGTGATAATTCACTACATCATACTTTATCTACTAAGAATCCTTCGGATTGTGATGGAAACTTTGTTACGCAATTATGAAAAAGTTACCGGTTAGAAAATGTATATATGTGGGGGTTTTAGAAATGGACGAAGCGAGGTTTTTGATTCTACTCAAAGAATTACTTCTTTTGTTTGTAACGGGCAGGACGTGATAGAAGATATCAACAAAGAAGCATCCATTATGAAAGCCTAGACATAGCAGGACAAATCTTGGCAAAAAAGCAGCAACAACTAAATTCACAATAGTTTAGTATTTGGGAAAATAAGCGATGAATGAAATAATAACGAAATTCGATAGTAACCGTTTTAAGTTGAATAACAACGAAATTATATAAATTGGCGTAGGTAATTAAATTAACAATGTCGAAATTGACGGAAAAACTCTCTAGCTGGACCCAATAATTGAGATCGGCTTTCGCGCTCGGAACTACTCGTTTACAATGGACTGATTGAAGTTCACATTTCACACACATTAAAGGAATTTCAGGTCATTACGCCTTTTATAGGTCGTAAAGAGAGCAACATAAATGTTATTGTTATTTTTGTAATGAAAATCAAAGGTTGGCACGCTATAAAGATAAATTAAATGTGTGTTATACGGTTCGTGATGCTATAATAGGTCAATAATTGTTGTGCGCGTGACTGAATGTGAATAAGTTTTATTGCCGTATAATCCATTCCTAAATAAAGTCGAAAAATGTACCATGATCACGAAAACTATTATTGTCAGCAGATAACGTATAGCCTGTTACCATAGTTTCAGTACATAATTCTGAAAATCCCTGTCTTGCACTTTTTCGTGGGTTATTAAAAAAAAGTCGTTGTGCCATATACTTTCACCGCGTAGGTGTTGCACTTTTCCATGGAACAGCCATGTGCTGAATTCATGGTTTCAGTTTCGGTATCGGTGTTTCTGCCACCCGACATACACCATAATTTCAGCCCTTATTTATTTTAGGTAGATATTTCCAGTTTGATGGAATATGGTAGTTCGAATCGCCAACGGTGACCTGTGAGTTACAATCCGTACATTAGGAAGGACCAAATTGCCAACTGAACAAATTGAGGAAAGGTTATTCAGTTGGATATATAGCAAAAATGTTATATATTGTCAAATATAATAACTAATAGAACCCTTATGTAACCTAATGTGTTCCATAAAGAGCTCTCATTATAAAATATACTTCCTATTCATTTATATACTCGATATATCGTATGTTAGACACGAAATAATCGCTTTAGAATAAGCATTTCTCTAAACTAAATATAACAAACACTTCATCGAACCTAAAGAGGGTCTATCTTGTTGACAATTTTGCCAATGTGAAAAGTAATCGGGACACCCGAAGTCGTAACCTTTGACCCAATAGCGAGTGATGACCGGCCGGCCAATGGCACGGTCCTATTCCGGATAGCCGATTATTTTGTTAACGTATACAGTTTGCGACTTACGATCGAATCTGCGTAACAATGTGAAGATAGAGTTGGTGAGTTGACTTTTGAGTTCTAGGAAGTGTTTAAGGTGGATTATATCAATGTCAATGTTAGAGAATTTCATGGAATAGTAGATAAATGGGATTAAATGAACTAAGGGGGTTGTATTGATGATTTTACATACAAATATACATAAACTCATGCCTTTTTCCCATGGGGGTAGGCAGAAACTATGGAACGCTACCTGCTACGATCCTTATTGCTTAGATGGTTTGGTCATGTTGAGAGGATGAATGAAGGACGGTTTACAAAAGGTATTTAACAGGCAGATGTGAGCGGAAACACCTTATTGGTGATGTTCTTCAGAAGGGTCAGGTGACCAATACATGACACAAAGTATGAACAATTGTATGAACCTAAAAAAATAACGAAAATGATGATGATGCGATGATTTTAATAAAGTAATAATTGTTACAGTCGCGAAACATATTTTAATCAACATACAGCTTGACACTGAACTGCAATTTGCAAAAAACGGAAGAAACTTTAAATTTCATGGACTTCCCTTTTTTTTTCAGGATGGGAAATCTTCAAATGACTTCTCCCGCTCTGGGCGGAGCAGGAGGGCGTGTCAGACTTTTACTGACTAAAACCCACCCATGTTCCATCAGTTGCCCATGTGCCAGGGTCACGGTATCTCTTTCGAACAATCACGCGACCCCGGCAGGTTCATGAACTTCCTTAAGAACAAACAAAGAAGAATAACAAACAAACTCAAATGGTTCAGAGTATGTATAGATATTGAAAGTTTTCAAACTTTCAACATGCTATAGACGAAGGAATATAGTGTCTTAGTGGAATAGAAAACGATAAAATAATAGAAAGACTCAGCAAACTCTAAGATCATAAATAGTTTCGCAAACTTCGAGCTTCGTAAAACAATAAGGATGGAGTATTGTTTGAAGAGACAGTTAGAACTACATTACTTGTACATACAGTCTTTGTTTCTAGTTACAGATACGCATGTATCACAATGGGAATTGTAAACACTAAGTACTGAAGAAAAAATCTTCTCATCTATATAAACTACTTCTCTTTATAAATGTTGAGTAAAAGAGCATTTTTTTTTTTTTTTCAGGATGGGAAATCATCAAATGACTTCTCCCGCTCTGGGCGGAGCGGGAGGGCGTGTCAGACTTTTACTGACTAAAACCCACCCTTGTTCCATCAGTTGCCCATGTGCCAGGGTCACGGTATCTCTTTCGAACAATCACGCGACCCCGGCAGGCATCGGTCCTAGTAGACCCCTACACCGCTGCTGACATCTCTTTGAGGCGCGCGTGGAACACTGCGCGCCGTCGACCCGAGCCTGGTCCTTACCGGGCGGCGAGCTACCCATTGCTCGCCACCCGCAAGCTCGCGCCTACGGTGGCCGGGAGTCCGCTATTGACTCCCGACGCCCGGGGCGTCTCCTCCTGCGGCGGCTAGGGACGTGAGGGCGCAGAGACTGCCACTCCCTCACGCGCCCCGCCTCCTCCTTCGCGAGCATTACTGCTTCGCAGAAGGAGGTGACGGCTTCCCATTCCCTCTCGCTCCGTACCATGGCTCGCACCAAGGCCGGACGCGAGAGGTCGCCGCCGCCGATCGCCTCCACGAGGACACGGCGGTGCTCCGCCCAGGCAGGGTACACCTCCACCGTATGCTCCACCGTGTCCTCCAGTAGATCCTCGCAATGGAAACACCCGGACGTAGTAAAAGAGCATTACCTTTCCTTTTTATTGTGAATATTAATAATTTAGCATTACGTATTTAAGTATATGTTATTTTTTTGCATTTATTACCATCAGCAGCTGCCTAAACTTTTTTTCAACTATGTTAGGACCGGCTTCCAGTCTAATCGGATGCGGATGAATATCAGTATTTTACATGAAACGACCTATTTGACCTCAACAACCCACACATATTATATTTCAATATTTTGGTTTAATAATAATAAACATTTATTTCAGACCAAATTATCCATATGTTGTTAGTAAAAAGTCTTAACCACATGTTAGTAAAAAAGAAGAAGAAAGACTAAGAAGAAGACTTTACATATTCATATTTTTCTCTCTTTATTTTTCTATGATCATACATTTCCTCAAGTATGTCTTATCGCCACGTATTTTACTGCGTGTACATAAATAATCAATTAAATACCCACCACCATTTCAGCATCTCTAAGTTAACCCCAGAAATAAAATAAAAAAACTGTCGACGCTGAAATGGGTCGACAGTTTTATTATATCAGCCCAAAAAACCAACAAACATTCCAGAAATTTCTCTCTTCCCAGAAATATTCGCATTAGTAATGCAGCACGAATTCGAATTATTTTCTTTTCGCAAGGGCCAGAATCCCTCTCGGCTCGAAATAGCAATCCTTTGCAACGTAGAACAAGATTGTGATTTATCGAATTTCCAGAGTATTCTGACCTCGCATTGTATAGTCTTTAAGTACGATGAGAGGTCAGCATATACTGGAAATGTATAGTTTTATATGTCTTACATGTGGACCAGTCGATTCCGAATTGGATACAGATGAAAGCTTCAATGTGCCAGATATCTCGTGAGAAATGCAATAACGTGGTATATGTAGATGAGATATATATAGGGTTGAATGTTATCTGTGATAAGGGTTATCGCCTATCAGAACAAGGTTTATTATAAGGTAGGTTGGCTACATTGGATCGGAGAATCTGGAATTTGTATAGATGTGGTCAGATTAAAGGTTAGAGATACTAAGGTACAAGTAAACATGATAGTTAATCGAAATGTACACAAAATACCAAAAAGTCAGTTAAAACCTTGAAGAATGTTGATCTTGAATGAAGCTGTTGTTGTGTACTCCGCAATTAATAATAACAGTAGAAAATTAATAAATACAAAGGTTTAGTTACTGGTCCACAAATGAAAAACAGTAACTGAGAAAACTTTTATACGCGAACGGAAAATGCTACCAAAAATTACAAAATTGCAAAAGTTTTTAATAGAAGACGATCAAGCGAGTGAATAGGTAAACAATATCTTAACTTGTAAACCTTTTCCTAATAACACCAATATCAAAGTTGAAGTACATAAAAAGGGTTTTTAATAAATAAAACCAGAAGTTCAATCATATGAACTCTCTCGAGAGTCTAACCATTGAAAAGAAATTGAAGGTGATGCTAAAAAAAACTCACATGATTTGCCATCGTCCACCTCACGCCACTAACCAACTAATACTGGACCTGCTCATCAAATGGACAATGACTAGTGCATTGTACCACAATAACCAACTATATAATAGTACCCGGTGAGTACCAGTCACTGTCCGTAAATCAATTGAGATGCGACATGAATCAACTTTAGGTTTTGCGTTTAGTAGTCAATTTAATGGCTGGACAGTTCAGCGTTGATGATGATATGTCTTCTACTTCCAAAAGGGTATCATAGGCAGTCTGGACGTTGTCAAGTTCATGACCTCTCTATTCTACTTCTCATGAAACTGGATTTTGATACCTCTACGCCTAATGCTGAAGCCATTTCCCCGTCATCAGACGTCCTTTTCTAGAACATAGGCGTCCCCCAAGAACCGCCACTTTGACCGGTTCTGTATATCCTCTGTCAAGCGGATTCTTAGTTCAACTGAGACATGGTTATTGGTTCACATTGTGGGGCGTCTTCCAACGCAATGTCTGCCGGTTTGCGGTCACTACTCCAGAATCTTTCGGACCATATAGTAATCAAAATGATAGTCAATAGATCAACCACGCATGGTACAGACGCCAGCACATCAAGGTACTCGAAACTGTCAAATTCTCCCAATCATCCTTGAACCTAATGCTTTAGCAATAAAGTTGAAAATGTTTAAAGAAATTTGACAAATTGTAGTAGCTCGATGTGCTAGCGTCTGTACAATATCGCTCGACTCTTTCAAGCCTTTTTTGTCAAATATCCTGCTTTAAGAGGATTGGGGGTATAGGAGACTTTGCACATGAGACACATTCTTGTCTTTCGTTTAAATGAAATGAAATTATTAAGTCTGCAAAAACGATACTGGATTCACTTTTACATACCATTAAAAAAAAATGGCGACACAAAGTCTGAGTTTCAAACTTCAAAGTCTCTTTTAAAATCCAGACATAAGCTTGGTCAGATCATGTGAGGACCATGTAGATCCGTGTCTGAAATGGTCGTTTCAGGATAGAACCACACAAACAGTGGGTCCAAGTGAAGGAAATCTTGGCCCTGGTAAATAATGAATTATTTGATTTCTGTTATTAGGTTGGTACAGACACTTTGACATGTCAATCCTATTTCAAAAACTAGATGAGCTCGGCGTTTCATATCTGACTATTTTGAGAATACAAGCCGAAACACACTCAGAGGTCACAGTCTCTTTTAAAGTCTAGACATAATCTTGGTCAGATCATGTGAACTAATGTTAAGACCACGTGGATTGGTGTCTGAAATGGTGTTTTGAGGAAAGCACCAAACAAATTAAGTGCACCTGTCCTATCAGTGCACGCATTTGTCCTTTCATACATATTCAGGAATTAGTACAACACAGATTATTCACATCTCTATTTAAATCTCTTTCCTTTGTGACGTCACTATACCTACTCACAGACAATCCAACTCAAGGGCCACGTGTACCATTATGGGCTAGATTGATGATGATTGTATATGACATGAATCAATCACGCGAACTTTATGGCTTCCCTTATATGAATGTTGCCTACGTCATACATACGCCACGATTTTAAACTACGTTGCTACTATGACCGTACTAGCATTTTCGAAACTTTGTAGTTTGGGATTGACTTCCACTGTTATCGGATGTGTCGTAGAAAATAATGCAATATTCTTGCATTGTATTGTATTGTGAATTCGTATTGCAGGAGAGCTGTTGGTACATACATACGCCACGATTTTAAACTACGTTGCTACTATGACCGTACTAGTGTTTTCGAAACTTTGTAGTTTGGGATTGACTTCCATTGTTATTGGATGTGTCGTAGAAAATAATGCAATATTCTTGTATTGTATTGTATTGTGAGTTCGTATTGCTGGAGATCTGTTGGTGTTCTTCATCATCAGTGATCGGAGTAGGTAGATTGAAATGGTATCAATGAACTGGCACGTATATATTAGTACTTTAGGATATGCCTCCGGGATTCCGGGATTTTGAAATTAATTTCGAATGTTGTAATGTGTAGAATAAACAATACATCAATATGAATAAGAAATGTTTAACCCTTTTGCTGTCTTTTTAATAGTACATAGGTGATCGACCTTCTACAGTAAAAAAAAAAAACAATTTGAAATGTTTATCTATCGCACTCTGTAAATTTCTAATGTAGTACCTAATTTAAAAATCTTTACTTTCACAATATTTGATTCAATCCCGTAAGTACCAAAATGAAATCCCGGAAAAAAGGCTTATCCCTATTGTGATTTCTTTGAGTATTCATGATGCGAGTACGTAAAATCAATCTACCTACTCCGATCACTGTACATCATGCATCAATATCTCTGCACCAAGCGCATCTAAACATTTTAGAGAGTTTTTATTCAAGAGTATTCCATCATGGTCACTTAACATTAAGCTTATTATGTTCCCACTGCTGGGAAGCAGGCCTCTCTTCGAGGCGGAGTAGGCTGTCTTCTACCACGCCAACTCAGTGCAGGTTGGTAGATGTCACATGTTTTCGAATTGTTGGTTCTAGGCAGGGATGTTAGGGAGCTCCGTGACCGTAACCGAAACTATCGGATATCCGATATAAAAATTTATCCGTAACCGTATCCGAATCCGAAATAAAAGTTTCGGATAATATCGGATTTGTTATTACATTTTTATTTTAGGTAGATTAGATAACACTCAATATATATTTATAATCATTTTTATTTTAAATAGCTGTAATAATTACTCACACACTGATTTTAATTCCTACCAAATGCTGACATATAAAAAAAAAAACATTTTATTAGCTATTTGTATTTTACTTTTGAAATTCCTTAAAAGTTTAATATCCGTAACCGAAATTATTCGAAACTAACGGATAATCCGAAATAATTTCATATCCGTATCCGTATCCGTATCCGGTATAATAATCATTTCTACATCCGTAACCAATCCGTATCCGAAATTTCATATCCATAACATCCCTAGTTCTAGGATATGCCGGTTTCCTCACGATGTTTTTCTTCACTGTTTTGCGAACAGTGGCGATGAAATAATATTCGCAAAGTAAATATGCAAGATGGTGAGCAACATCGACAGAACGAAACTACAAATGCTCGCTTCTCAAACATCTCACAAATTTAGTAGATATACGGAGCTGTAACAAATCACCGTTACAGATAGTGTTAACGCAATCTGCACTCTAACTGCATACTATCAATCACAATGTTGAAGGATTATTGCATTACTTCATATATTCTAAAAAAAAAACTGCTCAACAATGCAATGAACGTTGTTAAACTGTCAACATGAATGCAATTACCCCCCAGTATACACTGGCCTCGCATTCTGTTAATACTCCATCCTGCTCTAACTGAGATCAAAGTGTTACTAACAATGCGTGCGATTTACTGGACCATTCTTGATAAAGAGGTTGAGGGATCCGTTAAACTTCTTATACATTTAATTCACTTTCTGCCCGTATCTACGTATAGTAACGTTTGATAAATCCCTCATTCTTGAATCCCGCTTGCTTCGCAGAACTTAACCTAACCTAATAGTACACAAAGAAGTTGACTGGCCTGTTAGTCAAGTGGTTAGTGACCTTGACTGCTAAGACTGAGGTCGTGGGTTCGATTCCCACCCAGGAAAAATCTTTGTGTGATGAGCACAATCATTTTTTCTTTGTCTGTGTGTAATTTATATATATTATGTATACATTTAGAAATATATAAGTATGTTTATCAGTTGTCTGGTTGCCATAGTACAGGCTCCGCCCAGTTTGGGATCAGATAACGTTGAGTTGGTTATCCTAAGATATTATTTATTTAAAAAAAAGTCTATGTTGAAGATTCCGATCTAAATAAGATAATAGATACACTAATGGTAGTCGTTACAGCCAATAATAGTTGACAAAGCGTACTCGGTGACCTTGTGGAGGTTGATTTAACATAACAATTGCATGATCTACGTAACAATAATTTTCTAATGACGGCACAATTATATATACATGTAAGGTCAAGGAACATGAAATTATTAAAGAACGTCATCAATGCGAGGAGCTTGCGGGCGGCGAGAGCTTGCGGGCGGCGAGCACTGGATAGCTCGCACCCGGTAAGGAGCAGGCTCGGGTCGACGGCGCGTAGTGTTCCACGCGCGCCTCAAAGAGATGTCAGCAGCATTGAAGGGGTCTGCTAGGACCGCTTGCACGGACCGATGCCTGCCAGGGTCGCGAGATTGTTCGAAAGAGATACCGTGACCCTGGCACATGGGCAACTGAAGGAACACGAGTGGGTTTTAGTCAGTAAAAGTCTGACACGCCCTCTCGCTCCATCCTGAGCGGGAGAAGTCATTTGATGATTACCCATCCAAAAAAAAAAGGCCAATGAAACGATGGATGGATTATGTAAATGATGATATGGTAAAAAAGAGGGTGACCACGGAAATGACAACTAAAAGAGAAATGTTGAAGAAATTACTGCTAGAACTCATTAATGTTTCATATTATTGTGCAGAGTATAAACTCAGGAGAGTGACGCCAAACGGAGATAGTAACTTTGTGGTTATCATAGACGGCAATACACGAAGTTATTTATAGCTGACGAGATATTTAAGATATACATAAATGATTCTACTAATCTACAGACAGCAGAGGTGGAGCAGTGTTGGCAGTGACTTACCGAGTCGTAGATCGTAGGTTCCAACACAGAAAGGCACTTCGAGTAAATCATTTCCCTTATTATAAGTAAATTTTTGTGACAGAAATAAATTATTTAAAAAATATATACTTGAAACCACTGCTTTTATTATAATTTTTATTTGTCTAAGGGATTTTTGTAACACCAGTGCTCTTAAAACAGTGCAAGGAAACATCGTGAGGCATATCCTAGAACCAAACATTTAAAAACATGCTACATCTACCAACACACATTGGGCTCGCGTTTAGATCACGGCCCACTCCCTCTCACCAACAGGCCTGTGTCCCAGCAGTGGGCTTGTTATAGGCTGATTATTTAATTATTAATCAACAAACAAGTTCTGGCTATAAATTGTCGCGTAATTCCAAACATAGGCCCTGTTCGTAACATCTGGCCAGCGCAGGCACCTAGTTACACATGTACTTCGACAAACACATGTTTATTACCCTTTATCTGTTCAGTTTGATGTCACTGTTCTATGTTTAGATTGAAGAACTAGATATTATTGGAGACGATTTCACTTGAATTAATAGAATTCTAACGGATGGTGATTTTAAAGAGCGCTTGTCAATTATTTTGGTCAAAAGATCAGCTTTGCCACGTTTTCAATCGTTTTTTCAGTTGACAGCAATGCGGACTAATTTTTTAATCCCCTATAACTCTTTTCCCTCCCTTTTTATTTATTTGTATATATCGCACCTTCAGAATTATAAAGACCTAATAAGACATTTTTAGATTTCAACTATGACTCATAAATATTTAAAAAAAATATTAAAATAGAGCCCTATTTGTTATGTTATGGGGCTCTGTTTTAATAAGAATTTTATAATTTTAAGTGTTAAAGTTGAAATCAAAAAATTTCTTATGTCTCTATAATTCTGAAGGTGCGATATGTATACAGGATATTTGGCGCATGGACCCACAATACTTCACCAATAGACATCATGTTCATGTCCTTAGTGTCACTCATAGATTAGACTCCTAAGTGTCGCTGTTTGCCACAGATTAATTAATTTTTAAGACTTTGTAAGCTCGTCCAATATTCTTTAGCTCACGCTCAGTGGAATAATTTTTAGCTTGATTGAAATCCCTTTATTATCATTGCATAAAATAATGTACGACTAAATTTTGCTTCCCTGACCCTTCCCGTCGTCGCTTCGAATTGTCCGCCAGTTTTCGTACATTATTCGTTGCTGCTCCGCTCCTTTTGATCAAAGCGTGATGATATATAGCCTATAGCCTGCCTCAATAAATAGGAACACAAAAATATTTTTTCAATCCGGACCGGTAGTTCCTGAGATTAGCGCGTTCAACCAAACTAACAAACAAACTCTTCAGCTTTATAATATTAGTATAGATTTATAAAATATTTTAGACAATTCCATTCTTTGAACAATTGAAAATACACTCAATTTTTTTTCTGTCTTGTAATATGTACCAATACGCCAAACTGTACGACGAAACATGACCGTTTAACGACTACGTTTAGGCAGCGCCTTAAGTATATCTGACTTCCACACCGACGAAGTCGTGGACAGAAGCTAGACCTAAATCCATACCTATATCCGCCAGCGTAGAGACAGTTTTCTATGGTCGGGGATCTCCCCAATTATTTGCAACGATTTATACATCTTGTTAACTAGATCAAAATAGAAATGAACAGAGAACATGATAGATTAGCTAACTTGATTCGACAATAAATTCAAAACACAATAGTAATTTTTGATTAGTCGTAGGAAATGCTTATTGTAACAAAGCAAATCCATCTACTCAACAATCACGTTTACTGGCTTTACGACTTATGAAACTTGACAATGCTCTGTCCAGTCAACCCTCAGAAATTGTAGAAGACCACAACAGCTTCAGAGCAGTGGTGGCCCAGTGTTAACGGCCGCGACTTACGAGTTGTAGGTCGTAGGTTCGAACCGAAGCAGACGCTTTACTTTATGTAAATTATTTCATCACCATTGCTCTCAAAACGGTGAAGGAAATCATCGTATAAACCGGACTGTCTTAGAACCAAAAATTCGAAGACATGTGACATCTACCAACCCGCACTGGGCCTGCGTGGTGGATTATGGCCCACTCCCTCTCACTGGGAGGAGACCTGTGTCCCAGCAGGAACATTATAAGTGAGTACATATTAGTGAGTTACACAATTACCTCTCTAAAACTGCCCTATTAAATTCAACCTCAATGCTTCACTTCATTCTCCTGGTTGAACTAACAAGGCCCTCATGTCATTCCCAGCGAGCATATATAAACAAACACGTATTTGAAAGATAGTAATCAGAAACGCTCGCGGTGTTAAGGCAACACTCCACAGCAGTCCAAAGCTATGCTACGCACGGACACATAGCTTTACTTTTTATGAAAATTAAAGCGGGAAAGTCCAATTCGCCCCACGATCACGTAACTCACAAAACAAACGCAGTATAACAAATGAAACATGACAAACCTCTCCGTACGCATTTTATTGTCTGTTTGATTCCAAGAGTCTCAAATAATAGTGTAAGCAATGGGTTTGCTTACACTTTTATCTGTTCAGGTTCAATCACGCAATCATTCACTAAAGAACTCAATGTGGTCTCTCACAATGGGCCTCATAGGAAAACTGGAAGTCACCCAAAGGGCAATGGAGAGGGATTTGCTTAGAGATTTTTACGCTATCGAATCAGAAATGAAGAGATCCGTAGGAAAACCAACATAGCCGATGGGGCTGGAAGGTTCTGGAGTGGTGACCGCGTATTGAAAGACGTAGCGTTGGAAGGCCTCCCACAAGTTGGTAGGATGACCTGGTGAAAGTCGCCAGAATTCGCTGGATGTGAGAAGCTCAGAATCAGGCGTTGTGGTGCTTATGCGGAGATCCATGTCCAGCAGTGGACGTCTTTCCGCTGAAATGATGATGACTCACTAAATTAAGTAACACATTCATTATGGTTTAACTTTACATCTCACCACTTTTTCCAAACAATATTCATAAAAGTATTTCAAAATTGAGGTTATAAAATTAACGTCAGTGGGGAAGGCAACTGTCAAAACGGCGCTGTCGTCGCTAGTTCTCAATACAAACTGAATTATACAAGGTGGTTTTTATTTATGTTTGCGATACAAAGGCATGGTTATGTTTCGAAATACTCCGAAATTGGAGTACTTACACCATTTCCCGACCCAAGAATTAGAAGATTAAATTAAATGAAATTTTGGTAGAGATTTTAAGCGTTCGAGACTTCGAGGTCACGTCGGAAACATTTTGAAGAAAGTGATTACGAGGAAATATTAAAGGTTTAAAATTCTGACACTATCCATGTCATGTCCTCGTTCGTCTAGTGGTAGCAAGCGCTACTGCTGAGCATGAGGTCCTGGGTTCGATTCCCAGGTCGGGCACAGTGTTATTGGGTTTTTCCACCTGGAATTTCTCAGTAGCAGCCCGGAGTCTGGATTGGTGCCCGTTTGATGGCAATAGGCTCGCCCCCTATTACATGGGACTTAAACATAACAGGCGAAATGTGGGTGTACTAAAAGTACACCTCTGCCTAGCCCTTCGGGGAAACAAAGCGTGATGTTATGTTATGTTATCCATGTCAAATAGTTGATTTATGAAATTAAACAATAGTCATGAATGAAAACCACGTCATCTACAATTAACTTTGTAAAAAAAACTTCTAGCTGATTTATGATAAAATTTCGGGATAAAGTATTCAAATATGATTATTAAAAACAAATATGATGATGATTATTTAATCAAAGAACTCAATTGCTAAGAAGTGGTAAAAATTGGCATCCACATTTACGTTTTCATTTCAATTTGTTTCCTTTTCTTTCGAAACTGTTGCTACAGACTATCCGTAGCTAGCCAGTGGATGGTCGACATAAATCGTGTCAACACGTGAGTTTATAACGACAGGCACGCGATCCCCGGCAGTGTAGCCTCAGCCTTATCTATAGACACATCATAACATGTTGTATAATTAATTAATGAAATGATTGTTTAGTCTTCTGAAGGTTAGGAAGTTAGGTCAACAGGTTAATTGTAATTTTTAGTTGTAGGAAATGTAACCTCTTTACTTGATATAGGGTAAAGGTTGGCTAATTGGTGATATAGGGTAATATGGTGATAAATTTGGTTTTGGCTAGCTTTGTAGCGCCCAGTGAGCCGGACGCAGTTTTTATGTATAATATCGCGTGCCCCTGACCCCTCTCTTCAATTTGCTACCGGCCACGACGCAGGGTGTACGCCGCACTCGCGCCCCAGCGGTCTCAAAATGGCGAATTGGGAGCATAATAGGTACGTAAATATCACTATATTACTTACAATACTTATGTGTGGCTTCTAACTGTATTTTCTATACGGCATTAATGAATCTAAGTTATAAGATAGTACCATAACCATCGTAACGAACCATGTAAAAGGTATATAGGTATGCTTTATTAGTGTGAATTTAGAAGCTTACGAATTTGTTATTTTTTCTTACAGAACCGCATCAGTGGAGCGCAAGACTCGAAGAATGAAAGGCAAAACCCGTCGCGATTACAAAGCCCCAAATTTTTGAATCTATGAACGTTGCCATTGCATATTCAGTAACTTTTCAACAACAGCCACTTAATGAACAGTCCCTTTCAAATAAAAAACAGCTGTCTCCAGAAGATGGCTGTTTCTTCACAAAATAAAAGAATACCCGAAGGTTCTTCAGGCTGAAACAAAAGACCAGGGTCCCAAAAAAACGCAATGTGTGACATATGCGGAGGCTATTGCTCTGAAGATGTAGCCTCCAAAAATGGTGCTGTTTGATTATTCTAACCAAACAGCACCATTTTTGAAAGTTACATCTTTGGAATGCGGACAATGGTATCACCAGAAATGCGTGGGTTGCTATTCACCACAATTTCTCAGTTTAAATTGTGACGCACATTGTGACTTTTAAGACAGTAACGACGATGATTGGGCTTCAGAATAAATAATCACAATATTGCCTATAAGGTGTCACTGTATTACTCTATTGTCACCGTATTGGCACATATTCAGGAGAGAATTATTAGGAATAATTAATGTACGATCCAAAAGACAGATTGTGAAATTTGTAACCAAATTAGAGACTTAATTTTTTTAACATAGTGTTATTGAAATTGTTGATTTGACGTCTAAAAATTGTGTTTTGTCCTTATTATCACTATATAGCCAACCTTTACCCAGGGAAGTATGACACGAAGAGATGTGGTCTGAAGTCCACAGTGAGCGCAATAAGGCCGCCAATTATAATGACTTTGATAGTGATTAGGTACTCTATTCTCCACAAAAGTAAATAAAAGGTCATAATTAGACAAATTTATAATACGATGATTGTCAAAAACTAATCGATTTTTTCCAATGATGGTGTTAACATTGTTTCGGTATTTATTAGTACAGTAGTGTTAGTTAGTGACTCTGTAACAGTGAATTGGGCAGAAGTTGAAGGAGCTATTTCCTTCGTTTACCCGTATCCCAATTCTGCGGCCACGAGTATTACTACTACTATACAATATTACAAAGTAGTAATCAGTAAGCCTAAACAACATTAGTAACTGCTTCTAAGAAAGACGACTAAAGACTATAGATAATAACAAACTTTAGATCTTATAGACACTGTGTATATCACTAAGTATGTCTGATCGGAATCCTATGTACCTAGATTCAATAGGACTTGCGAACCATTCAATACGCTTCGGTGCCAAATCAAACCAATCAATTTTTCGAAGGATACCTCTAAACGCGGTTCACAAAACTGAAACCCTAACAATTTCAACCAAATAGGTGACCTCACGGAGAGTAGTGGTGGCCCAGTGGTAACAGCTCCGACTTGCGAGTTGTAAGCCTTGAGTTCGAACCCAGGCAGGCGCTTTGCTTTGTGTAAATTATTTCATCACTACTGCTCTCAAAACGGTGAAGAAAAACATCGTGAGGAAACCGGCATGTCCTAGAACCCAAAATTCGAAGACATGTGTCATCTACCAAACCGCACTGGATCCGCGTGGTGGATTACGGCCCAGTCTCTCTCAAAAAGAGGAGGCTTGTGTCCCCACAATATACCTCAATTCTTCGGACGGCTATTTGCTATCAGGAACTAGGTTAATACAGAACCTAACCTAAAATATGTCATTTTCGACTCGACAGCAACCATACGGTGCCGAAACGTGGACACTGACAGTCAGGCTGGTCCACAAAGTTATAGTCGCTCTGCGCACTATAGAGCAGGCTATGCTCGGAGTTTCTTTGCAGGATAAAATGAGGAACGAAACTATCCGGAAAAGAACAGAAGTTACCGACATAGCTTGCAGAGTAAGCAAGCTGAAGTGCCAGTGGGCTGGTCATGATTGTCGAAGGACCGATGGCCGGTGGAGCAGACGAGTCCTGGAGTGAAGACCGTGTAGTGTGGGACGCCCCCAGCTAGATAGATCGACGACCTTACAAAAATGGCTGGGAGAGACTTCATGCGGAAGGCAGAAGACAAAGTGCTGTGGAGCAGCCTGGGAGAGACCTAAGTCTAGCAATTGACTGCGCTATATAGTTTTGACTGGTCCTAGGAGTTTTATGATACATCGTAATAATATAGATAAAGTAGTTTCCTGCAATCGTTAACAAATAGGAATTTCAATGAAGATATTAGCATATTTGGAATGTTACGCCATTAACATAACAATCCTATGCATTTCTTCACATTATTATTCGTAAGCGATGACGGAAAGACACTTTGAATAGAAGCATAAATTATGGTCGTTGAGTAAATTATTTAACTAACATGGAGTTTATTTTTATGCTTGGTAGAACTAAGGAAGATGCAGCTAGAACCAGAAATTGTGGATTTCAACCGAATTGTAAAAGGTGGTGATGCTGATGACGATTAGTAAAAAGTTACTTATCTATACTTAATGTAGGGTGGCAGGAACACCGACCCACAACCACTATTATCATTTAGTTCATGATTCTGAATCCACTGTGTTCAAATTTTTGGTATTTTTATTTTTCGTCCGCTTAAGTGTCGGGTATCGCGAACGCAGACGATTTCGCGAAATATAAGCACCCTATGTCTTTTCTTTTCCCTTTCCAAATTTAAATAAAATCAGTTCAGTGGTTTAGTCGTGAAAGCGTAACAGACAAATAGAGAGATTTTCGCATTTATACTCGTAATATTGATATAGATGATATAGATAGATTGATTGATTGATTTTTAGAAAAAACAGTTTTTTTTTTTAAACCGTTGAAAATTTCATATTATGTGCTGATTTCATGATTCAGTTTGAGCGTCGATGTCTCTGCTTATCTGTAATATACACGTTGTGCCTTTTGGTATGTTAGTATAACTTTAGGCTATTAGAAAGATCATGTCAAAGAATCACTACAATCGCATAGGTTGGTATGTCTCGCATAGACTGACGGATAAGTATTCGCTAGTTGCAAGCCGCGTGCTCCGTGTTGCCGAATGTATGTATGTAAAGAATTTCACCATCCCATTTCTTCCTGTAGGGGCGACTAAAGGACATACTAGAGAATGGGCAGCATCGTTCTGTATGCATTTTACCACCGTACTGCGATCGCCGACAAGCCAACCAAGCGTGGCGATTAGGGCAAACTCCACCAAATTGGGGGAGGCCTATGTCCAGCAGTGGACGTCTTTCGGCTGACCCAGTATCTGGGTCTGTTACGTTCGTGTGATGACGACTTATCCGCTAGTTACAAACCGTGTAAATATGTCAGAAACTTTATCTTTCCAACATTCATCTAAGGAAGGTAAGTACTATTGTATTTTCGTAGATTGATAACCGATTGTAGTCTGGCCGGCGCCGTTGTTCCTGTGTTGTGTGTGGCGTAATGAGGATTGATGATATTTTATTTATTAGTGTTTATTTATTTAACAGTTTATTGATGTACAGACGCCACCAGGTCAAGCTACCCGAAACTGTAAATTTTTCCCAATGAACCTTGAACCTAATGCTCTAGAAATAAAGTCGAAAATCTATCAAAGAAATCTGACAGATTGTAGTAGTTTGATGTGTTGGCGTCTGTACCTACACCAACCTCTACCTACTGTTCCTTTCTTCTCATCTGTTTATTATACAAGTTATTGATATACAAGAAGAGTGTTTACGATCATTAGCAGTCAGATAGAGTATGATGCAGGATACGTATTTAAATGAAAGAGGAAATTAGATACAATAATTAAAATATATCGATATTGCATTACTTTTTAATACATACTAGTGATCGCCCATTGGTCGAAATTCGACCGTACTTCATTTGAATAGAAATACATTATTAAATGAAAAAAATGTATATATAATAATAAACATAAAAAAATAATATGGTTATATTTGACATTCAGTAACACTATAGACAAATTGTTGACGCTGTACTACTGTGGAGAGGGTTCGCTGGCGGGATGGTGATGGCCAGGACCAGGACGTAGGTGTAATGAGTAAAGAATACTTCTTCAGGACTCTCTTCTTTATTTTCTTAATACTTATTAACTGCTGGATATGGAATGAATTATCACAGGAAGCCCTGTTTTTATAGAATTTTCTCTATTATTTTTAATTAATTATGACAGTTCAAAATGTCATAATTATAACCAGCCTGTACAATCGTGAGGCATACAACCTCTACAGTTTGCACACGACACTAAGTTTTGTATGGGAAACTTACTAATGCCATACTTGACAATCCCCATAAAACCACAAAAAAAATTCTTATAAATTTTAAAAATGAAATAGGTTATATATCTATAAAATTAATTTATTACCTATGGTTATACTTGACATTCAGTAAGACGTATTAAAGACAGATGTTCTCGATTGGACCACAGATTTGGACCATAAGCAAAAAAATATCTATGAATGTGTGTATTAAATACACGGTAATGAATAGTAGTGTGTGTAACGTGTTATTTATTGAAAATAATGTATTTTACGCATAATTTAAAAAAAAATATTAGCATTCGTCACTTCTTCTCTGTATGAACTATGTGTGCGAAATTTCATACTCCTCCGTCCGCCCAATTTTCGTAAAAAGGGATCCAAAGTTTTCGCTTCACGTATTAATATATAGATATTAAGTTATTACAACTTACACGAATTCACTTGCTTTTCTATTTTATGCACTTTTTGCATATATTTGCCGTGGTCTTTTTTCAAAACGTGCAGTTCAAAACGAGTAAATGAACAGCCAAATAAATGAACTTCGTGCAAGTCGCCTATACACTAGGGGTCTAGAATCATGTGCTGACTTCATGGGTAAAGTATGCACATCCGAGATGAAACAAAGAAGAACCCGGAGGGGCAGATTCTCGTAACATTAAGACCATTTACAATGTGATCTTAGTCTCAATCTATCGAAAATACCTCCAATTTCCATACACTGTTGACAAGTGTTTGACATTTGATTGACGCTGAGTCTGCGAAGAGATTTTGAACGTTTTTAATTACGAGAATTAGCTTTCTGGTGTGTCAACCTTTTAATAAGCCATGACAGGTACTGAAAACAATAAACCAAATTCAAAAATGTCACTTATCAATAATGCCAATTAGTCTTACAATAATTCCACTTGACCTTCCAATAAAGTTATCATCATCATCATTTCAGCCAAAAGACTTCCACTGCTGGACATAGGCCACCCCTATTTTGGGGGATTTGCCATAAGCACCACTCTTGGCAAGCGGGTTGGCGATCGCAGTATTGAGGCAAAAAGCATAAAGAACGCTGCTGCCCATTCTCTAGTAAGTCCCTTAGTCGCCTCGTACGTCACCCACGGGAAGAAATGGGATGGTGCTATTATTTACGTCTGGCACCACACGGAACAATATCGTGATAGTTTTCTGTAAAGATAAGTCACCTGTTGAAGATGTAAAGCAGGGATGTTAGGGAGCTCCGTAACCGTAACCGAAACTATCGGATACCCGATATAAAAATTTATCCGTAACCGTAACCGAATCCGAAATAAAAGTTTCGGATAGTATCGGATTTGTTATCTAATCTACCTAAAATAAAAATGTAATAACAAATCTGAAACTATCGAAAACTTTATTTTAAATAGCTGTAATAATTACTCACAGACTGATTGTAATTCCTACCAAATTGTGACATACCTATAAATAAAACCATTTTATTATTATAGCTATTTGTATTTTACTTTTGAAATTCCTTAAAAGTTTAATGTCCGTAACCGAAATTATCCGAAACTAACGGATAATCCGAAATCATTTCATATCCGTATCCGTATCCGTATCCGGTATAATAATCATTCCTACATCCGTAACCAATCCGTATCCGAAATTTCATATCCATAACATCCCTAATGTAAAGCCACCAACCAAGGAATTGCTTTAAGAACGAAGCTCGAAGTCAAGCATTTTGAGTTTTTGATTAGGTATGAAGATGATCTTCTCTGACCCTTTCCTGATAAGCCCACATACGAAAATAGACATATACACACAGATATTTGTATACTTTGAATTGGGGAAAACCGGCAAATTTTAATTAAACACAATTGATAATAAAGACACATGTGCTCGGGCAACGTTATCCACGAAATATACGACACATTATCAGTTTAAAAGCACGAATTAAAGAAATAAAGAGAACATAGATTTTGATAGCCGTTACGTGTAGTCAGAAATTCAATAAAGTATGACATGTCGACCAAAAGGTATCCCGTAACCCAGTAACTGGGTTGAAGAGGTCAGATAGGTAGTCGCTCCATGTAAACGACAGCTGCATCCGGTAAGACTGAAAGCTGACCCCATCATAATTGGGAGTCGGCCTACGACTGATTTTACTGACTGGTAGTCCTGTCCTGTTAGTCTAGTGGTTAGTGACCCTGACTGCTAAGACTGAGGTCGTGGGTTCGATTCCCATCCAGGGCAAATCTTTGTGTGATGAGCACAATCATGTTCTGTGTCTGAGTGTAATTTATCTATAATATGTATGTATTTAGAAATATATAAGTATGTTTGTCAGTTGTTTGGTTACCATAGTACAAGGCTCTGCCTAGTTTGGGATCAGATAACGTTGTTTTGATTGTCCTAATATATTATTTATTTATTTCTCAAATAAATAAAGAGAGTTGCAAAAACAAAGATATTAATGAATTAAAATTGAAACAATTGACCTCGTTCCAAAAACATCATGTTTATCTTTATCATTCAAATACATACACAAATGCGGTTTACATTTCCAAACTAATGAGCGTGGTATACAACGTGGAGCTTAAAACTGGACCACGTGCTCAGGATCAGTCTAAAATTAGTCTTATGTGTTTCACTAACAAAGCATAGGAGTGTTTGGAACGGATCAATTGTATAATCCGTAATAATTAAACTTTATTGCGTAAAATTTTGAAAAGACTAATGCAAATGAGAATCATCATCTGTCTAGCCTTTTCCCAACTATGTTGGGGTCAGCTTCCAGTCTAACCGGGTGCAGTTGAGTACCAGTATTTTACATGGAGCGACTGCCTATCTGACCTCCACAACCCAGTTACTGGGTACCACGATACCCCTTGGTAAGACTGGTTGTCAGACTTTGGGGCTTCTGACGACCCGTAACGACTGTCTAAGATCTACAAAAGACAGCCGAGACCAACGGCTTAATGTGCTTTCCAAGGCACGGAAGGGTCTTGGTATGTTAAGATGGTCACCCATCCACGGACCAACCGCGGCAAGCGTAGCTTAACCTGAACGATCAATCCGTGCGGCTGTTATTACTTAGCCACAAGACTAGTATTTTAAAGCGCGGTTCCAGTACTTTTTTTACTTTTTAAACCTCTATAAATATAGCAAGATGACAAGTTTCCGTAAAAACAAAAAAAAAAAATAGGAAAATTTATTAGGTATATTGTCAAGTGCGGTGAGAGGATAGAAACGTGAACAAAAAACAATTGCTTCGATAAAAAAAACCACAAAGATGACACTAAATCGCTACTTAAAACCTTGAATAGATTCCATCATTAAACCATGTTAAACTTATACCAAAAGATAGGGCTTATTCTTTTGATACTAAAAATATAAAACACATATTATTTTTCACAATATATAGTAATAACCATGAAACAATTGCAAAGTACAAACAAATAGTCTTTAAAGAGAAAGATAGGGTTTAATATCACGTTTACTTTGATGTACATATATTAGGGATTTTTTTTTACAAAATAACTTTCGGTTTATCCCAGACAAGACCTTGATCTTTTGCTCTAAAACTGTTATCAGAAGACATAATAAGAAAAGCGAGATAAGTGAAATAAATAAGTTAGAAATAATTTAATTAGGACAGAAGCCAAACATTGTCCCTTGGGGCGGGGTTGAAGTATATTCACTTCGTAAATGACAGTTCGGAATCCCGTGCGATAGCATGTCGTAATTCCGAGCTTATTACATTTTTAGTCGACAATATTCTCGACCACGGTCTATAAGATTTAGGTATGTTTAGAGGAATATAAAGAACTAGCTTTTGCCAGTGACTTCGCCCATATATTATACATTTAAACCTTCCACGAATGAACACCACATTAAAATCTGTTGAGTAGTTTGAAAGATCTAAGCCTACAAACGCAGGAAACGACTTTGTTTTATACTATGTAAAGATTGCATTGTCACTGATCATTTGATAAGTGTACTAAATTTCAATTTGACCTGACATTTTTAGTGGTTGAAAATTACGTGTGAAGATTCCGTTACATACATAGATAGATATAGGTGTTGCTAATAATACTAAAATAAAAAAAAAACAAGTGTTAAACTCAAAACCCCAAAAACAGGTGTAACATTTTTACATGTTATATAGGCTAACAGACAAAGTAAAATAATTAATATAATATAGTATTTGAAAACACACAAAAAGAATCACAGTGCATCAAAAAACTCATCCGCATCGCTGTCAATGGGAAAAGCGTCCAAGAGGCTGGCAGCATGGGAAGCTGTCACCTCCTTCTGCGAAGCAGTAATGTTCGCGAAGGAGGAGGCGGGGCGCGTGAGGGAGTGGCAGTCTCTGCGTCCTCACATTCCTAGCCGCCGCAGGAAACGCCCCGGGCGTCGGGAGTCAATAGCAGACGCCCCGTGCGTCGGGAGTCAATAGCAGAGGCCCCGGGCGTCGTGAGTCAATAGCAGACTCCCAGCCACCGCAGGCACGAGCTTGCGGGCGGCGAGCAATGGGTAGCTCGCCGCCCGGTAAGGACCAGGCTCGGGTCGACGGCGCGTAGTGTTCCACGCGCGCCTCAAAGATATGTCAGCAACACTGAAGGGGACTGCAAGGACCGATGCCTGCCAAGGTCGCGAGATTGTTCGAATGAGATACCGTGACCCTGGCACATGGGCAACTGAAGGAACAGGGGTGGGTTTTAGTCAGTAAAAGTCTGACATGCCCTCCCACTCCGCCCAGAGCGGGAGAAGCCATTTGATGATGTCCCATCAAAAAAAAAAGGTCAGCAGCATTGCCACGTTGTATGGCAATGCTGATTCTTTTACATATAACATTCTATAACATTATCAACCATGCAGTAAACATAATTAGACAGTCTTGCAGGTACATATAACTAACATCTAAAAATATTCTCTACGAGGTAAACTAACCAGGCATTGAATGAAGTGTTTGGCACGCTCCAGAGTTTTATAATGATGTTTGTAGTACCCAAAGAGTATCGAATAGCACATGAATTTTGTAAGAGGTAAAGATAGTAGAAGTTGTAGGATTTATTTACAGGATAAGAATGGTAAAAGTACTTTGACTAAAATCTACCATTTATGTCATAGGCTAGAAGAAGACTTTTTGAAAACATAGGTATACATAAAACCGAAACAACGTGACAAATTAGTGCACAGGTCCACTCAATCTGTGTGGTTCTTTCCTCAAAAGACCATTTCAGATAAAAATCTACATGGTCTTCACATGATGTGACCAAGATTATGTCTGGACTTTAAAAGAGACTGTCACCTCTGAGTTTTTTTCGGTCTTTAGAGTAGTCAGATAGGAAACGCCGACCCCATCTAAATTAAAAAATATTATTGACGTCTTAAAGTGTTTGTACAAACCAACTTACAGAAATGCTATCATTTATCATTTAACGGCCATCGAAAACGCAAGAGTAGATAAATAGATACACTACATGGAGGCATAGAAAAATGCGATACATAAATATGCTGTAAAAATGTATGGAACAGCTATTTCTTTTAAAATAACCGGTGAAAATGTTCAACGCTGGGAGGTTCAGAATCATATACTGAATGGTATAGTCTAGGGATGTTATGGATATGACATTTCGGATACGGATTGGTTACGGATGTAGGAATGATTAAGTATAATAACGGATACGGATACGGATACGGATACGGATATGAAATTATTACGGATTATCCGTTAGTTTCGGATAATTTCGGTTACGGATATTAAACTTTTAAGGAATTTTAAAAGTAAAATACAAATAGCTAATAAAATGGTTTTATTTATATGTCACCATTTGGTAGGAATTACAATCAGTCTGTGAGTAATTATTACAGCTGGATAAAATAAAAATGATTATAAATAAATATTGAGTGTTATCTAATCTACGTAAAATACAAACGTAATAACAAATCCGATATTATCCGAAACTTTTATTTCGGATTCAGTTACGGTTACGGATAATTTTTTATATTGGATATCCGATAGTTTCGGTTACGGTTACGGAGCTCCCTAACATCCCTGGTATAGTCATCGCTATCGACGCACATCCAGTAACTATGACGTAAAATTTCTATGTAATGGGGTTCAGAATTATGTTTTGAACCCCGTTACATAGAAATTTTTCGTCAAAAAAAAAAACTGCTGTTTCATAGAAAAGTGCAATACTTAAGCGGTCAAAATGTATGGCAGAGTAACTTTTTAACCCTGTAGGTATTATTGGTTGGGAGATAATCATGTGCTGAACTCAATCTTTTACTTTGCGCATCGATATCCCTGTATAATCTTTGGACTTTAACACGATAACTGCCATGGCTAAAATCAAAAAAAGTCGAAAAATGTACTTACAATTAGTGTTATTTCACTTTTTTTTTTTTTTGCTTTATAAGATATCGCATTTGATGATATTCACATTACAATCTAGCCTATTAGCTAATAAGTAATTTAAATATAACTTAAACTGCTAAGTACATAACTATAAAACTAAGAAATCGTCCAATAAAGTCTTTCTTATTCACTATAAGTTACAGGGAAGACACTTGATTCACGTGTTCTTTAAATTTTCACTTTAAATAGATTATTTATTGCATAAATACATTATTTATTCCAAAAACATGGCTACTAGGCAGCAACGACATGTTCAGATTTTGCATGTGTTGTCGGTCATACAGTCCGACAAGGCCTGAATGGAACAAAAAGTGTCGGACACATAGTCCGACATGGCAGCTAACGTGTTAAAAAGAGACCATGACTTCTGAGTTTGATTGATCATTCCGATCCAGCCCGTCCCTTGCTGCCCTCTACCAGTGATGCCCTAAGCCGAGGTCCGTACCCCACAGGGGTGCCCTTAGCGAGTAGTCGCTCTGGTTTTAAGTTTTGAAGCCCTGACTGGAAGCCTTAATTTATTAACCTCTGAGTCCCTGAGAAACCACATTTGGTATGTAAACCATCGTTTTTTAATTGTGTCTGTAATTACGGTAATTGACCGGTTAAACAGCCCCATAGTTTGACCTGCGAGATGTCATTCCAAAAAAAAATATTTTGTCGGTATTCTCAGGGATCAACTAGAAAATACCAGCGCCATTAAGTTTTAAAATACTGACCAACAAAATACTAACGGGTAAAACTGTCTTACATAAATAAACTTTCGATATCCTTTCACTTAGGAACATTCAAATCAGCCAATTAAACTTAATTGTCCTATTTGAAGCTCAGACTGTTCGTAATTCTGATCCTAATCGCTTTAAAATTATGGAAATTGCTTCTCCGAGACACGTTGAGTCAGACTAGGGTTTGTTAAGACTAATTTGTATGTAAGATAACTAAGATTTCAACGTTTGGCCTTAAACTTGGGTGATGTATTGTCGTTGTCTCCAGTAATATGAGAATAATGAGGTTCATTAACGAGAACGTGATTAATTTGTGCACCATACGACCACATCTAATGTTTTATTCATAACTAGCCTTACCAAGGGGTATCGTATTACCCAGAAACAGTATTGTACAGGTGAAATAGGCAGTTGTGCCATGTAAAATACTGGTATTCGGTTAGACTGGAAGCCAACCCCATCATAGTTGAAAAAGGCAGGCTGACGATATAAATGAATAACGTTTTACTTAAGTATATGGAATACCAAGAAAATTACAGATATATAAATGTAGAAAAACTACACAGAATGACAAAATGACACAATGGGCGCTCCAGTCGTTAAAAGCGATCATTTATAGTTAACCATTAGATCGATTTAAAAGAGAAGTTAGTATCTCTTCCTGGACTAGTCTTTGGAATCTTAAAAGGGATATTGAAAGGATAGTATCAGTAATTCGTCTGATAAATAATACGTGCGCAGACTAGCCAGGTCCACTCAAACTAATCATATAATATCTTAGGACAATCAACATACCGTTGTCTGATCCCAAACTAGGCAGAGCCTGTACTATGACAACCAGACAATTGATAAATATACTTATATATTTATAAATACATATATATTATAGATAAAACTATGTGGTTCTTCCTTCAAAAGACCAATCTACTATTGGTGTTCACATAATCAGACCAAGATCATGTCTGGACTATAAAACAGACTGTGACCTCTGAGTTTTTTTCAACCTTTCTTCTCAGAGTAGACAGATAGGAAACGCTGACCTCATCTAGTTTTAAAAATATGATAGACCTGTACAAACGTCTATGCAAACCTACTTACAAAAATAAAATCATTTATCATTGTCTGCCTTGTTACCCGTTATCACTCATTGAAGTAGCCATTAGGAGATTTATGTCTAACAGTAAGCTTCTTGGGGCTTGAAAAATAAGTTTTAATCTCACTTCTTTCACAACTACGAGTATATACAACCTAGAAAAATGAAAACAGAGGTAAATGTTAACACAAGTGTAAAATTCGCAACTTATTCATTTCAATCTTTGCTTGGTAGCAATATTACCTTATTTATAGGACTAGTAAATTCTCTTTTATTAGTTCGAAACTTTAGAGATTTACATATGTCATTCGTGTTGTTAGTGTTTACAGAAGTAATTCGACCTAAAGCCCATGCTCCATCTTTAATTAAAACTATGTCTCCTACACTTAAGTTATTTTGCACTTGTAGCCACTTATTTCTAGTTTGTATATAACATAGAATTGTTTCCTTTATACATCTGGACTTTAAACCATTTCTCGTTCCTTCGATCCGCATTCTAATTTGATTGTTATTCCTCAATTTTGAACCAAAACTCAACACTGCTGTAGTGTTATTGACTCAACATTTAGATGTTTCAGTATAAATGCCCGAAAAGATTGGCTACTAACGTTATAGAAGTTTAATATTTACTTATTATATTTACCGAAGCAGATCTAATCATTTCCTCAAACATTTTGGTGATTGAAATTTTCAGTGTAAAAATTACATTCACTTGAAATACGTGGAGAGCTGCTAAATATTATCTAGATAAGAGAGAGCGGTAAACAGAGGCTGTTTACTTTATAATTATTACAATCTTTAGATTATTATCAATTAATCCGTGATACACTCGCCTTTGTTCAAACAGCAAGATGATCTAAGACACCGTAAGATATTTTGAGTTTTGGACAAAAACGTTTTCAAAATTACCTTGTTAAATCCATTAGCAGGTTCAGGTTTCGGAGTTCTGTCAGTATCAAAAAGATTTAATCTGGAGCTCTGGAATAAATCTGGACTGGAGTTTTCCCTGGAAAACAGTTCTGCTGTGGAGCTCTCCCGGTTAAGAGACGGCCGTGCTTTTACAAAAGGATTGTTTCTTGCAGCCTGGGCTCTCTTTAGCCAGTTAAATTTTTTCACATCTTGAGGTGCTGGCGAGGGTGTTGGCGTATCCTCAGGAGTATCACTCGGTGTTGGCGTATCTGGTGTAGACGCCATTACTTATCAATTGTTTTTATTTTGGATTTCAATCAACACTTTTTTGGCAGCTTCAGCCGGATTTTTGAAACGTTTTGATTAGATACTGTTACTGTTTGGACTCACGAAATTTTGTCTAATTTAGCTGTTACATTTAACACTACATAAGCAAAAATACTCTAGCACATAAACACTTCACTTCGCTAAGCTATTTGCCAGCAATTTTTACGCGAATTCTTAAACCGAACATTATAGAGCGCGAAATCGATTCTGTATACATGTACAACGTGTTGCAGCGGATAAATTTAGAATTTAGCAATTATATCTGTAGGCACGTCTATATTCGTTAGGGCTCAGAGCGCGACTGTTATAGAATACGTATTTCGAACGACTCCGGCGCATCGTATGCTTACAATATCAGTTTGTTTAATACCATTTGATTTGTGTAATATAGTTTTTCAGTTGTTTTTGTATGTGTATTAAATCATTTGAAAGGCCGTGAATATTTTCAGTCTATGACGTCTATTATTTTGAATGTTTAGTAATAGTATTGAAGTCTTTTAATGGCGTTTTGAAGGTGAAATGGTTCAGCTGGTGTTTTTCTGTGGAAAATCGTGCTGCTGAAAGAAAAGTATAGAAGGACTACTTTACTCTGTTCCTCCATGGTAAAATATTGATTTTAATACTTCACACTTGGTGCTCTATATTTTAATTGCAGTTTCACTCTGCTTTATTCAGTTTTTCTGTTATTTCGGTTGTTTGGTGTCGATGGTCAACCGCTACTTCTGAGCGTCAGTTACTAGGTTTGATTACCTGGTCGGGCAAAGTGTTGTTAGGTTTTTATCACCCGAAGCAAAAAAGGGGTGTTATAAGTTTGGCCGCTATATATTATGTCTGTCTGTCTGTGGCACCGTAGCTCTTAAACGGGTGAACGGATTTGGGTGCGATATTTTTTACTTAAAAATAGGCTTGCAATGGTTCTTAGCCATGTTTTATGCAAATCGGTTCACTTAATTATTTGATCAAAATACAGTAGAGCGTCGATTATCCGAACTAATTCGGGGACAGGATTGTTCGGAAAATCGGATTTTTCGGATAATCGAACTGTATTGATTCAGCCATACATATTTATGTACAGGTGAACGAAAACCTTATGTTTACACATATCATTAATGACAAATAGTTTCTTTCACGCGGTAAAATTTAGTTTATCAACTAACGGCTACTTCAGAGTGTCATACGAGTACATACAACTAATAGTTCGAGACAATTTCGCGTGTATTGTAGCGCGGGAGGAGGATAGCAAGCGCGAGTGGGGAGGGCGTAGTAGTTCGGATAAGCGGTCGTTCGGTTGATCGACCTTCGGATAATCGACGCTCTACTGTATTACCCACAACTTCTTATGAAACTTAAAGGGCCTTTACGTATATTGTATGAAATTTTTCAATAGCAGCCCGATTTCTGTATTTATGCCTGGTGATTAAAACTAATCAAAGGGCATCATAATTTCGTCAGCACCGCTGTCAGCAGAAAAACTGTCCAAAGAAGGAATACTGTGTTTTCTTTATTTATTTCTGTAATGTAAATTCTATAATCAACAGTAACAGTAAAAGATTAGACATTCTGTCCCACCATTTGGGTTGCTGCTTCCGCAATTGACGAAAATTATTCAATTGCATTGCGGCTTCCGTTCTTTCTTGAGTGTTGTCAACTTGATACCCTCACTCTTGAACCAGTCTAAATAACGGCCATAGTAGACATCATACAATATATCACTCCTACACACACACGCACACACACACACACACACACACACACACACTCAAACACACACACACACACACACACATTTATTACAAACTAGCCTCTGCCCGCGACTTCGTCCGCGTCAAATTTTTGCTCCCATGACCCTTCCCGTCGCATCGATTTGCCTGCTAGTTTTCGTCCATTTTTCGTTGCTGCTCGCTCCTTTTGAGTTATAGTGAGTCAACCTTAAAAGATAGACATATGCTCTTGCGGACTTTTTTTTTAGAACTTTTAAAAAGGAACAATTCCGTCATACATGATTTTTGCGTTACTTTAACCGTTTACGCAGCGCACGCAACGGAAACTCTCAAAAGGAATAAATTTTCCCCGTTTTTGCAACATTTTTCATTACTGCTCCGCTCCTCTTAGTTGTAGCGTGATGTTATATAACCTATAGCCTCCCTCGATAAATAGGCTACCCAACACAAAAAGAATTTTTCAATTCGGACCAGTAGTTCCTGAGATTAGCGCGTTCAATCAAACAAACAAACTCTTCAGCTTTATAATATTAGTACTCGCGTTAAATTCCACCCCCCCCCCCCCCATTTTAGGGAAGTGGGGGGTTTGAAAGAGACAAAAAGTAGCCTACGTCACTCTCCATCCCGTCAACTATCCCCACTTAAAAAATCACGTCAATTTGTCGCTCCGTTTTGCCGTGAAAGACGGACAAACAGACACACACACTTTCCCATTTATAATATTAGTATGGATTATTTCTAAGATTTTGCTGCTAATAGGTATTTTAATCTTTAGTCTTTAAAATACATAAAATTTAATTATAGAATATTATTATGACCTGAATATAGTAGGTAATAGGGTACATTTTATCCCATTAGTACGTTCCTGCGGGATAATTTCCGAACTCCACGCGGTTAACAAACGTTAGTTTATAAATATTACTAGCTGTTACCCACGTCTTCGTCTTTGGTATGTCCCTTGGTATGGGATAAAAAGCACCTTTTATAGCAGTAAAGTATATTTATTAAGGATAATCATTACAATGATGTTAGCGGCGCGGCGTATTTCCATTCTGTACATGGCCAAAACGCAACCATAGGAATCTGCTCGCGTATACTTTGTAATGCAATTTTTAAATTTGGGATTACAATGTATACACGAATTTTGCGTACTACTTGTATAAAGTTTGTAACGTAGACGCGCACGTGCATCTTTCCACAAGTCAAGGCCATAATGCCACCATAGGAATTTGGTAGGACTTCTGATTGCCGGGCTTCGATTTAAGGGGTGGTAGGGGGGAGAGAGCGGAGAGGTGTGAAGAAAAGTTTTGAACCCCCCCCCGCCCCCCCCCCCCATTTTGAGAAAGATTTTTTTAATATTCTAACCTAACTTTCGAATGTTCGTGTACCGACATCGATTTAAAGCCCGGAAGAGGTGTGGGGTTGACGAATAAAATGAAGGGGAAGTGGCAACGCTCGCGCTCGACAGGACACTGCTGACAGGGCTCGTCAACAGAATCAAGGCGTTTCCATAGAAGGTCACAGTTTTAATCTAACCTAACCTCCCCGAACCATGTCGTTTCTGGCACTCGCCGGCCGCTCGCCTATAAAGGATTAGTTTGCATGCGGACTAGCACTGTATATTATGGAACAATTTAGTTACTTTGGCCACTACAAAGTATACACGAGTATTTGCGTACTACTCTTCTATAGATTGGAAGACCTTGAATAAAAAGTGATTTCCAATCTATACGCGACTAGTTTCACACCCTTGCGTTCTAGCCTTGTACAGTATGGAAATACGCAGCGGCGCGAACGCGGAACTGAACGACTGACACTTGCGAATAACTAATGATAGAGGTGGCACTGCTCACGCACTTCGTATTACTTTAACAATCTTCGGTCCAGAAATGAAAAGCAACCCATGTCCTTACTCAGGTCATGGTCCTGCGTGCGAAATTTTTATCCAAATCCGTACAGCCCTTTTAAGCGTAAATAAAAAATATACGCAGATCTATTTGTATTGTCTTTGGTAGTGTTGCAAAGGACTCGAGTCCTCAAGTCGTAATTTTTAAGACTCAAGATCATTTTAAGACGCGAGTCCTTTTTAAGACTCAAGTCCTTTTCAAGAATGACTCGGGGTCGGCTTGACTCTAGACTCCAAGCCTTTTGAGCACACTGAGTATTGCATAATTGAGTCGAGTCTCTAAAATTAAGACTCGAAGACTCGAGTCCATTGCAACACTAGTCTTTGATCCCTAGCCCTGACATCAACAAGCAATGGACAATATTGTTTAACGTTTTTTATACTTGAATACGGAGCTTTTTACTACCTTGTACGTGTGCATTTTTTGTATCTATCTTATTTTATTTTTCATACTGCGCGTTTTGTTTGTGCAGAATAAACATTTTTCCTTTCTTTTCTTTCTTTCTTTATATACAAACTTACTGTCGCGTTTATAATATTAAGTAAAGATGTATGGATTACGTCCTTCTTCCCACGACTTTGCCAAGTAATTAACTGGCTTCAAGGCCCTTGATATTTGCTGTCTCCATGACAACAGATGTGAAAATGTATTAACATTTCATGAAACATTTCTCGTGAATGTTTTCGTGAATTGTCCTTTGTGAGTTTTCAGTAAGTACCTTGTAAAGAAATGTATAAGGACCGAATTACAACACACAAATTTTTATTACGCAGTTTTGGATTGTTCCGTGTTGTGCCGGACGTAAATAATAGCATCATCCCATTTCTTCCTGTTGGTGCCGTAAAAGGCGACTAACGTCTAATGTCCTAGAACACATGTTACATCTACCAACCAGCCCTTGGCTCGCATGGTAGATTGTAGGAGGCTTGTTTTGACCTAGCAGTGGGAATAGACTGATTATGCTCACTCAAAGAAAAAGTATCTACAATTACTAGGTTCGTTGTCCCTAAAAAAGTTTTTTTTTAAATTTTAATTTGATTTGTATTAGGTTCCCGATGGGAAGCGATGATGAAATTGATGATGCATCAAGGAAATCGTCAAAAGCATCGACTCCTGTGCTGAACCAGGGACACAAAGCTACCTCAAAGGTCACAAAAGACCTTAGTTAAAATACTATAAAATGCGGAAGACTCTGAGCCTCTGTTGATTTCATTCCGATCCAGCCCCTTCCTTGCTGCCCTTTACCAGCGTTGCCCTAGGCCGAAGTCCGTACCTCATAGGGGGTGCCCATGGCGAGTAGTCGCTCTAGTTTTAAGTTTTTAAGCCCTGGCTGGAGGCCTTAATTTATTAAGGTATCCACAGGCAAGTCCGGTTAAGCAGCCGACAACCTCACCGGTTGACCTGCGAGATGTTATTCCCAAAAAAAACAGCCTCTGTTGGTCTGCTTGTCTGTTCTTACCTTTTCACAAAATGGCTGAAGGGTTTTTGATGTAAGGTAAGACACAGATATACCTACGAGGAATTATTTCCGACATTCACGCAGACGAAGCCGTGGGCAAAAAGCTAGTATAGCTATAATTACTACGTTTTGCGGTAACAAGAAAAGTTACGGCCATTAAAGTAATGAAAACGGACATTTAGTACTTACTAAGTCATGTAGAACGGTCTATAGCTACCTAAGTACTCGCTACGTTTGAAGGCGACAGAGCGTTGTGGTCGGGAGTTGCGACTAGAGCTACCATTCGGTCGGATTTTTCCAGACTTTTGCCAATTCCTGACTTGAATCCACGTTCACATTCTTCATTTGTTAATACTTTAATTTCATCGTAAACATAACCTTTTATGCGTTTTGTGTTCATGGTTTTAGGGTTCCGTAGGTGGCAGCGAACCCTTATAGTTTCGCCATGTCCATCCAGCCGTCCGCATGTCCGTCTGTCAGCAACTTAGCTCAGAAACTCTGAGTACTAGAAAGCTATAATTTAGCATAGATAATATACATTACAGTAGAGCGTCGATTATCCGAACGTCCGCTTATTCGCACTACTGCGCCCGCCCGACTCGAACGAAGTCATACGTCACTCCTAAGTAGCCGTTAGTTGGTAAACTTAATTTTACCGCGTGAAAGAAACTATTGGTCATTAAAGAAATGTCTAAACATTTATGGTTTAAGGTTTTCATTCACCTATACATAAATATGTATGGCTGAATCAATACAGCTCGATTATCCGAAAAAAAAACGGTTTTCCGAACACCCCTGTCCCCCAATTAATTCGGATAATCGGCGTTCTACTGTATTAGCAATTTTTTAGAGGATCTACCTTCTGTACACGTCAAATGGAGATTGGATTGTGAAATATTAAGCATAAAAGTGCCAATTTTTTGTTAGATTCACTTGAATCTAACAAAAAATTCCGTGCACTCTAAATTGCTGTTATGGACATGTGAAAAAATTCACGGTAGTGGAATATGAAGCTAGGTTAAAAAGAAAACTATCACAGTTAATAAATCTTTATTTAAAGCTTTATAAGTTACCTAGTCGACCAAATTACATTAGCAGTTGGAATTTGGTCTTGGGATATATTCGCCCTAACTACGGAAACCTTCATTGTGCGCACGCATTTTGCCGGTTTTTAGGGTTCCGTTGCCAAATGGCAAAAAACGGAACCCTTATAGATTCGTCATGTCTGTCTGTCCGTCTGTCTGTCTGTCTGTCTGTCCGTCCGTATGTCACAGCCACTTTTTCCGAAACTATAAGAGCTATGCTGTTGAAACTTGGTAAGTAGATGTATTCTGTGAACCGCATTAAGATTTTTACTCTAAAATAGAAAAAAAACAATACATTTTGGGGTTCCCCATACATAGAACTGAAACTCAAAAACCTTTTTTTTCATCAAACCCATACGTGTGGGGTATCTATGAATAGGTCTTCAAAAATGGTTATGAGGTTTCTAATATCATTTTTTTTCTAAACTGAATAGTTTGCGCGAGAGACACTTCCAAAGTGGTAAAATGTGTGTCCCCCCCCCCCCCGTAACTTCTAAAATAAGAGAATGATAAAACTAAAAAAAATATATGATGTACATTACCATGTAAACTACCACCGAAAATTAGTTTGAACGAGATCGAGTGAGTAGTTTTTTTTAAAACGTCATAAATCGTAAACCGCAATTTACCTTACATTCAAACAACTGAAATATAAAATTAAAAAAAAAAAACATTTATTTTTAAACCGAGAATACCTATAGGTTTGTACGGAACCCTCGGTGCGCGAGTCCGACTCACACTTGGCCGGTTTTTTTCTTCACAGTCTGTCATGCATATTTAATAAATAAGGGAAACATTTTCAGACAGTATAATTACTTTGTTTAAATTTTCATTTTGGTAGGCCAAATAAACACACCTAATAAGAAATAGCCGTGTTCTAGTCTACCTACATTTATTCGACTTAAAATCAGGAATTGAACCTAGACATGGTAACACCATTCGCGACGCAGCGCGGCGGTGGCGCCGACAATTAGTAGATTACATCGTTTACGGTAAATTGAACTTTAATTACTGTTGTCTCAGTTCATTCTTAGCTTGGTGATAATGATAACACATCCTCCTTTGTGTCGGTTGAACTAAGAGACTCCATTTTAATACTTCTGAGAATTCTTAGCACGTCTACGCTGTTTTACATAAATGGAGCCTACACTTTAAAATCAATTTGATTATGTAAATTAACACGTTATTACTTCAGTATAAATACACTTGCGTGCTATAAATTGGCCCACCTGAGGAATGCTCTCAGTTTGAGAGACTATATCTAAAAAATCTTAATTAATATGATTTATTATTTTATATTGTGAAAGTAGGTAAGATACAGTTTATTTGTATATACACTATAATATAATAATATTCCACAACTATCACACAGCGCCATCTAGTCCCAAGCTAAGCAGAGCTAGATATTTTATAAGCACAATATTAATTACTGACTGCCTCGTTGGTCTAGTGGTAGCAAGCGCTACTGCTGAGCTTGAGGTCCTGGGTTCGATTCCCAGGCCGGGCAAAGTGATATTGGGTTTTTCCATCTGGAATTTCTCAGTAGCAGCCCGGAGTCTGGATTTGTGCCCGGTTGATGGCAATAGGCTCGCCCCCTATTACATGGGACTTAAACATAACAGGCGAAATGTGGGTGTACTAAAAGTACACCTCTGCCTAACCCTTCGGGGAAACAAGGCGTGATGTTATGTTATTATGTACAACATTCATTACAAAATTGACGAGATACTTTCAGATGTTCTCATCACTCACTTTTGCTTGAAAAACGTGCGGGACGTGTTTGTCAATAAAAGTGACAACTTTAATTTTGTTTATACCTATCCGATCGCTTGTTAATGTAGCTTGAATTTTTAGGAACTTCAAAAAAGGAGGTGTTTATTTGACCCCCATGTTTGTACGTCCGCGATTTTCTCAAAAACTAATGAATCAGTATATACCTTTATTTCTGTAGTAATCTAGATACTTCCAGGAAGGTTTTAGCATTCAATAAATTAGATTATTGTCAGTGAGATTTGTTCAATGGTATTGTTTCAAATGGAAGAGCATGGGCTAGGTCGATTTCATTGTAAGCAAGTGTAGTAGGTACTCAAAAATATCTGCCCTTTATCTGCGACTTCACAAATGCAGCTGGTCTTTTGAGACGTTTCTTTTGTATGATAACATGGGCTTCGCATTATCCAAGTCTTACCAAAGGGTATCGTGTTAACCGGGTACTGAACATGTATGAATGTATGAACTTGAATATGTTTAAGTGGATTATACGAAACCTTGATGCAAGAAAGGTTTCCTGAGAATCAGATTACCCGTTTATTGCATTTAGTAATCCATTTGACAGGGGATATAACGCAGCCTTGACAGAATTTAATCATACTTTCAAAAAAAAAAATATCTGGTTATGGGTACTAATAACAAAATCTTTCTATGGGTTTCTGAATTCAGCATCTCATTTGATGGTCATTGCAGCAAACTTCGAGTTTCTATTCTGAATTCGAAAGGTCGAGGGAGGTGTGAATCAGAGACGATTTCCTTTAAAAAAAATCCACCGACTTCAAAAAATAAACAGAAAACGTGGCTTGATTGTTTTTTCGTCTTTTGCTACCGACTTCCCAAATTAATAATAATAATAATAATATGGACTCAGCGATCATTGTGCCGATAGTTGTCACAGCCAATGGCTTGATATCCAAGAGTCTCGACCAACATCTGAAGAGGCTCTCGTTGGGCAGCTGGGTCAAGGGCTTGATTCAGAAAGCGGTACTTCTGGACACGGCTCGCATTGTCAGGAGGTTCCTCTCTCTGGAGCCCTGACCGCCGGTAGCTTGGACCCTGTTCCCGATACCGGTGGGCTACTATTTTTTATATTTTTAAATGTTTTTTTTTTTACTAATATTTAAAAATATAATTTATAAGAATGTTTAAATGGAATAAAGGATAATAATAATATCTTAGAACAACCAACACAACGTTATCTGATCCCAAACTAGGCAGAGCCTGTACTATGGTAACCAGACCACTGATAAACATACTTATATATTTCTAAAAACATACATATTATAGATAAATTACACCCAGACACAGAACAAATGATTGTGCTCATCACGCAAACATTTGTCCTGGGTGGGAATCGAACCCACGACCTCAGTCTTTGCAGTCAGGGTCACTAACCACTAGACTAACAGGCCAGTCAATTAAAGTTATTTTCTACTTAGTAGTGTTGTTTTTGGAAGTCGATTGTTTTTTTTTTTAATCATCTTTTTATTTTTCACTTTTTAGCTGTAGTACCTACCCTACACGTATTCGTGTACGCACGGCGACAAATCAAGCTATACATTTCCAGTATAAGCTGACTTCTCATTGTACGAAAAACCTATACAATGCGAGGTCAGCTAAAACTGGAAATGTATGGCTTGACCTTTGCCGTGTGTACCTTCACTTGCTCGGTAATCAGTGTCAGGAAAAAGTCAGTGTAAACATCTTAATATTCACTAAGTGGCAAAAATACGTAGATATTATTGAAACTAACTCAAAAACTATGTATTAGAACTTGTCCCAGAACGGGGACTCTCTATGTGTACCCTATTGGGTAAACAAAGAAGAATATTTCGAATGAGTTTATAAATGACGGAGTGCTGAGGTAACAAACATTTAAAAAAATAAAAGTAAAGAAAAAACCTCCTTCTTTTTTTGAATTCGTTTAAAAACAAACGTTTCCGAAAAGTATGTTCTGACTAGAGTGAGACTTCGAGAGAACTTGATACTAGAAAAGTATTGCAGAAACATTTATACTTGGAAAACAATGGAAGTTGTAGGTCATGCCGATCCAGCCCGTCCCTTGCTGTCCTCTACCAGCGATGCCCTGAGCCGAGGTCTGTACTCCACAGGGGGCGCTCTTAGTATTTAAAGCCCTGGCTGTAATTTATTAAGGTAGGCCACAAGCAAGTCCAGCTCAGCAGCAGACAGCCTCATAGGTTGAACTGCGAGATGTCATTCCAAAAAAAGAAAAAGGAAGTTCTAGGGATGATATTACTATGGGAATGTTCATTGACATTCCATCCCGAGGGTCGCTTCGTTAATTCATATTCTACTTAGAATGATAAGCTAAGTATACATTCCATGTTTTATCTAGTCTAGATCTTCAGATTAACTTGCGTATTACGTGTTACTGAGCTATTTACTGTTCCTTTACTACGCCCGCGCATGCGACATTTTTGTAACTTTTTTGTAGTATCGTGACGTCAATATTTTGGCTGACAGAATAAATATGTTGGTTGTATTCAGGGTGAAAAATCTATACTATAATATTATAAAGCTGAAGAGTTTGTTTGTATGTTTGTTTGGTTGAACGCGGTAATCTCAAGAACTACTGGTCCGAATTGAAAAAATCTTTTTGTGTTAGGTAGCCTATTTATTGAGAAAGGCTTTAGGCTATATAACATTGCGCTACGATCAAAAAGAGCGGAGCAGCAACGAAAAATGGACAAGAACTGGTAGGCAATTAATTCAATGCGACGGGAAGGGTCAGAGAAGCAAATATTTGACGCGGACTAAGTCGCGGGCAGAAGCTAGTAATAATATAACATTACGGCTATATTCGACGAAGGGCTAGACCGCGGTGTACCTATATTTGTAATTCTTTCACACACCGAAAGGAAAATACAAAGGAAATAAGCTCTAAATACCGCGCAATCAACATAATAACACAATAGCTATACGTTAGTGCTTTGTTTGGCGATAGCGAAAGGCGCGAATAGGGAATCGAACCCATCGATTCCCAGCGAATATTTCACACATTCATGTTGGAACCTAAACATATGGAGCGCAGGATTCTGCCGTGGTGTACCCACAATTCGCCAGTTATAATTTTAAGACCCTGTAATAAGCTGTAAGCCTATTGTGATCAAACGGGCACAAACCCAGCACCCCAGTTGCTTAACACACTATCAGCCAGAACCTGAATCATTTTGAAAGATATTTTTATTCCATTGCTTAATATTTTAAATTTTTTAGGTGTTTCGAATTTTGTAACGTATGTCAGCGTAGTTTTTGAATTTTGTTACGTATGTCAGCGTAGTTTTCAAAGACAGTTTTTTTTGCTATCGTGGCTACCCTGGCAAAGATAATGGCACAAATTTATGAAATTAAGTCTACCAAGTTTAAATGAAATCTGACCACTGGAAGTGAGTCAAAGTCGAGTCCAAAGGAGTCGGTTACAACATACAAACATACAGGTGAAGTAAATAAAAGCGTGTTAAAAAAAACATACAAGTGAAGCTAAAATAAAGCGTGTAAAAAAGTCTACTCGACACCGTAAATAACGCAACAAATGTTGATGAACTAACAATATGAAAGGCCTTCCTATTGTTATAGTGTGATAAGCAATTAGTTCTCTGACTGCAAGTTGCTACTGAGACCAATTCATTGTGCATTATCGCAGGATAAAAGGAAATGTAAATTACTGTAAGATAGTATTGGTGTAAGACACAGCGACAACCACCAACCCGCACTGGGTCCGCGTGTTGGATAATGGCCCACTCCCTCTCACCGAGAGGAGGCCTGTATCCCAGCAGTGGGAACATTATAGGCTCATGGTGATGATAGCGACAAAAATTGAAAAGAGTATTTTGAGATAGTTTAGTCATGTTGAGAGGATAAATGAAGGGCAACTAAGAAAACGTATTCACAAGGCAGATGTGAGTATATTGTGGAAACGATGTTACGATGCTACGGTTGAGCGCAATTTTATTAGGGGTATTCGTATTACCCAACAGGACCTGGGTTGAGGACGTTAGATAGGTAAGTCACTCCATGTCAAATTTTGATATTCAGCTACATCTGGCTACATTGGAATCCGACCCTAACATAGTTGGGCAAAGTCTAGGCAGACTGATAGAAGGGAGATTAATTAGTAGCCATAATATCACTTCAATTAAAACTGACGTTACGAATCAAGAACCAGGAAGTAAACAAACAACATAATGACAGACAATGCCTCCATTAATACAATTTAATCATCTTGTAACGATTGTTTATAAACCTATAGATATAGTTGTGGTTATCTAATACACTGTGTAATACACTTACATAAACTCTTGCCTTTTTCCCATAGGGGTAAGCAGAAACTACGGAACGCCACCTGCTATTATCATTATGCATACCTACTCGTTCATACATCTGGTCACACACGCACGCCGGTTACCAGTTCTACGCACCTGACCCTTCTTAAAAACCTTGGACGTAATAGATAGTAACACATAGTGTGTTACGCGATTTCACTGCTGCCGGTGAAAATATCGAGGGTTTGATGACGTTGGGCATAATCACGTAGCGATATTTATTCGGTGCCATACGAATATGGACTAATAATCTAGGCGCACAAGACCTTGAACTTGTCTCTTAAATTTAAAACTTTATAGCAAAAAGTGTCTATTCAGGTCACAGAACAGATAAAAGTTAATCTGTTCAGTCATTCATTTGGTCCTTTCTATAAGTAATTCAGTCAAGTCTCAAGTCTATAGATAAAGCAACCATTCAAGACTTTAATCGCAACACTTCGTGCAAAATAGTTTTATGTTTACATTGTTTTTTATTTGGGGGTGACTACTGAGATGACGACTAATAGAGAAGCGTGGAAGAAAAAGACATGTTGCAGACCCCAAATAAGTTGGGAGAAGGGCATGACAATCATGATTGTTTTTTTTTTGTATGTATGTTAGTCTGTAAGGTATTTATATTTAGAATTAAATTGATTTGATTTAATCCTCGCATGGAAGCGTAGATCACCTTCTACACGACTTTTACTACCGCACCGTCGTCAGTTTGCAATTACTCAGCAGTAAACTATAAATTCGCCATATTGCTTCCTAATAACAACACAAACAATTTGACGGCCATATTGTTGTTGGCAGGAAAATCGCCTATGTAGCGGAAGGACCACAGTTCCCATATTTGGATCTGTTATTAATTTCCTTGTAATATTGACTGATAAAGAGCCTTGGGCACGATGTTACGTGACGCAGTTCCGGGTATAATGACGTTAGACAAAATGGCCACTTACAATTTAATAACACAATAAAAAAGTGAAGACCTTTGTTATGGCGCTCCGTCATAAACACATAAGTGACGGGTGTGAAAAAACGATGTACTTCTGTCTTAGTGATATTTTTTAAGGAGGTATAAGGAACAGGTATAAAGTTTCCGATCAGTGTCGTGTCTGATGGTGCGCAGCTGCCAGAAAATTGTTTGTTTTTTGTAAATGTAATCTCGCAGGTCTGGTACCCTACTTTGCCATGTCTGTATTTGTCAAAAAAAATCACACTGATTTAAACGATTAGATGAAGTAGTCCCACGTAACAGGCGCGAAAACAGTAGGATATGCTCTCGTACTGCGAGAACATCCCTCATGCGCAAAAGTGTTTTCTGTATGGCTCCTACGATATTTAATAAATTGCCTAAAAGTTGGAGAGAACTGCCCTTGTCACTTTTCAAGTAAGCTGAGATTTTTTTTAGTTAATAAAGTGCATTACAAAGTTTTACATTATTTTTAATGAAAAGGACTTTTCTATTCCGGCTTCTTATATATATGGTTAAGAATAACAATTTAATCATGTGAATTTTAAATCAATTGAGTTTTGGACGTACTGGACATCATTTAATTTATTTTTGACTATAATATATTCATTTTTGACTTATACCATAATATCTTGACATCAATTATAATTTATTTCTTGTGGATTTTGTAATGAAATTTAAAATAACTAAGTAAATGCAAATAAAATGTAATTTTTATACCTACAAAACTTGTACGCCGTTATTGGCAAAACATGGACGCTCACAGCATATTAATCTAATACCTTGCATGTCTGATTAGTCAGTTTATGTAAACGCATGTTTGACAAATAAATTTTCTTTCTTTCTTTCTTTCTGGTTGTCCGGCTTCTGCCAGGGTCGCGTGATTTGTTCGAAAGAGTTATCCTGGCATATAGGCAACTGAGGGAACACTGGTGGGTTTTAGTCAGAAAAAGTCTGACACGCCCTCCCGCTCCGCCCAGAGCGGGCGACGTAATTTGATGATTTCCCAACCACAATAAAGAAGTTTGTCCGGCGTAATAAACTTAAAACCAGAGCAAATACCTACTCACAGGGGCACCCCCTGTGGGTACAGACCTCGGCTTAGGGCATCGCTGGTAGTGGTGGGCAGCAACGGAGAACCTATCGAATGAACCCCGACGATACACATTTTGACTGGCCTGTTAGTCTAGTGGTTAGTTACACTGACTGCTAATACTGAGGTCGTGGGTTCGATTCTCATCCAGGACAAATCTTTGTGTGATGAGCACAATCATTTGTTCTGTGTCTGGGTGTTATTTATCTGTGATATGTATGTATTTAGAAATACATAAGTATGTTTATCAGTTGTCTGGTTGCCATAGTACAGGCTCTGCCTAGTTTGGGATCAGATAACGGTGTGTTGGTTGTCCTAATATATTAGATACACGGTACGTGGTATATACTAGTTGTCCCGTAAGCTCTGCTAGCGCGATGCGTTGTAGATGCCGCTACAGTACCTGGTACCTTCAGCCTTCAGGTTAGAAATATGTTGAAGGTCAAAGTTCCACATTTCATTATTTTTTATTATTGCCTTATAAATTTTATTGACTATGCTTGGGCAGTTTCTGAGTTAGCTTCAATAATAAGTATAAGTGTAATAATAAGTGCATATTTTCCCCCTTAGTGTGCATTGATAATGTAATAATAACTTCCTATCACTGTATTTTCTGTAGCAAATGGTAGTATGTACCACAAGTAACTAACAAGTGAGAAATAAAATGCTTTTTACAAGAAAAGAAACTACAAAGTGAAAAATAACTTTAATTGCGGAAGACGATGGCAAAAAAATAATATACAAAACCAATGACACTAACTTCCGAAAGTAAAGTCATTAATCACTTTGAAGTGTTATTTTGTGTAAAACAGTTTTTTTTTTTTAAGTGCAACAATTATTTTGCCAACTCATATTACATAATCCCTACACAGTGATCTAAGAGAAAAACAAGAGGCAACAGCTGTTCCTAGTTAGACGTAAAACTTTATTGCTGGTAAGCGGAGGAACTACAACTAATGAACTTAAGGTAACTTGGAACTTTATGGACCATTTTCCTCAGGTTTAACCGACATAACTAAAAGAAAAGCAAGACCAGAAAGAACAGATGTTTGGCGTAAGTTTACAAAATATTGCTTTAAGAAAATCGCTGTCTGTGCTCGTGATTTCGTTCGCGTGGGTGTGGGAAAACAAAAATTAAGCACTTTACTGATTCTTTATATTTTTCTATAATAAAAGCTTACTCCTTATACAGTTAACTGTTTCGAAGATAAGCCGGAACAAACAGACAAACAGACAGACAACAAATGTAAAGACACCTGATTTTATTGTAGTATACTTTCATGAGAAGTAAGAAGCTGTTATTTTGGCAATACAAACAGACGCTTCAATTTTATTCATTTGTGTGTGTGTATGTATTATGCCAGCATCATCATCAATAAGATAATAAGATATGATCTTATCTTATCATCATCATTCCAGTCATAAGACGTCCACTGCTGAACATAGAATTACCCAAATCTGGCGGACTTTGTCTTAACTGCCACGCTTCGCAGGCGGGTTGGCGATCGCAGTATTTTGGTAAAATGCATAGAGAATACATAATGCACAAAATCTCATTAATAAACTGAACACTCTTTAATCTTTTATTATTTACTCTATAGATATAGCAACGGCGGCACAAAAGCGTCGATAAAAATATCAGCTAACTGTTAGCCTGAAAAGCGCTCCCCGCTCCACCAGTGTCGATTGTAACTTCAAGAGACGCGCACGCACGGCTTAATTTTTGCATTAGATTATTTTGGTGAAAATGACAAGTTGTGCGATAAAAATCTGCAGAAATTACAAAGGACGTTTACGAACAATTAACAAAATCTCCTACCATCGGTAAGTAACTCAAAACTAATAGTAATTTACAAAAACAAAAATAATGTATTGATATTACGCGTTCGCTTCATATTTTGGTGTTGCCAGTTGTAGATTGCGAATTTACCCGTATGGTTCAATATTTATAAAAACTGGTCAAGATATAAGTACTATGTATGTATGTGGGTATGTTTCAAAAAGGAAACTGATTTCAAATTAACAAAAAAGATCGCCATTTTAAATTAATTTGTTAATGGACAGAATTCTTTCAAAATTGATATATGGGGTTCCCTATGATCATTAAAAAGAAATCTGATGTCAAAATACAAATAAATGGACGCCATTTTGAAATTCTTTGTTATTGGGAAGAATTCTTTTAAAATCGATATCTGGGGTTCTATTTTTTTTCGCGTGGCGATTATGGCAAAGCCCCCAAATTGGGGGAGGCCTAAGTCCAGCAGTGGACGTCTTTCGGCTGAAATGATGATGATGATTTTTTTTCAGGATACCTGTTGATCCTATAATTAGAAGTCGATGGGTGGAAATAATAAGAAAAAGCCGTGGAGAAGAATTTTGGAAACCATCTAAAACTACGGTGATATGCTCTGAAGATTTCCGTGAAAAAGACTTGTATTTTGCAAATAATCAAGGACGTCGAAGATTGAAAAAGGAAGCGGTACCGAAAAAAGTATGATTTTTTACATGCAGGCTCATATTAATATATTTAAATTTTAATATAGTTAGCGATAGTGATTCAATGGTAAGAGCGACGAACTTTCAACGAATTATACATACAATGATTATTTAACTTTGTTTATTGATTACAGGCATTATTTTTATCATCAGTGATATCTGACGAAAGTGATGTCGCTGATGAAGTGGCGTTGGAAGATAATATTGAAATAAAGGAAAATAATATTGAAATTAGTAAGGATAAAATTGAAAGTAATGAAGACAACATTGAAATAAATGAAGATAACATTGAAATAAATGATAACAAAGAAATAAATGAAGAGTTTTCAGATATCGATTCAATTTTTGACACTCCGAAAAAAGCAAAGCTGAGAAGAGAATTACGCAGAAGAATTCTTATACAAAAGAAATATTCTTTAAAAATTCAATCACTTAGAAGAAAAAATCTCCGACTTAAGAAGAAAATTGCAACTTTCAAAGATATTCTGGTAAAATTAAAAAATGAAAGATACATAGATATATCATACGCATAACGTTTTGAATAGTAACGTATTTGCCGCCGAATTATATACCACTATGAAAAAAAAGTTAAAGAAAAAATCTAAGAGACCCGTATCTAAATATGCACCAGAATTTAGAAAATTTTATTTAACTTTGCATTTTCTATCGCCAAATGCGTATAGATTTGTCAGGAATAAGTTTGAAACGTGCCTTCCTCACCCGAAAACCATATCGAAATGGTATGCGAATATCGATGGTTCTCCAGGATTTACAGAAGATTCGTTAAAAATTTTAGATGCTAAAAGAAAACAAACTGATAAAAATATGATTTGCGCGTTAGTAGCAGATGAAATGGCTATCAGACAGCAAAAGTGTTATAATGAAAAAACTAAACAGGATGATGGTCTGGTTGATATAGGCACGTGTCCTAATGAAAATATGCGAATCAAAGCTTCAGAAGCTTATGTTTTTTTGTTAGTGTCATTAAATGAGCCATGGAAGTTACCAGTCGCTTATATTTTAGTTCATGGAATGACGGGAGCCCAAAAAGCAAATATTATAAAAACTTTACTAACTAAATGTCACGAAGTAGGGGTTTATGTGGTATCATTGACTTTTGATGGTCACCCTTCAAACACGTCGGCTATGAAGATTCTGGGTTGCAAATTGGATGATCCCAAACGATTGAAAACTACATTTCAACACCCATGCGCTGACTATGAAGTAGCAGTGTTTTTGGATTTCTGTCACATGCTTAAGTTAATTCGAAATCATTTTCAATCGAAGGAAATCTTTTTGTACAAGAATGATCAAATAATGTGGAAATATGTCAAAAAATTATCAGATCTCCAAGAAGAAATTTGGCTTCATCTAGCGAATCGCTTGACAAAAAAACATATCGAATTCCGAAATTCTATAATGAATGTCAAATTGGCAACACAATTATTGAGCATGAGTGTTTCTAAGGCAATACAATATTGTCGACAGGAGCTGAAATTGACTGGTTTCGAAGAGAGCGAGGCGACAGAAAAGTTCATAATGGCTATAAACAATGTTTTTGATGTTTTTAATTCCAGAAACTTCCAAACATATGGCTATAAACGGCCCCTGAATCCAAAAAATAAAGATGAGGTATTTTCATTACTAGAAGAAGTAAATGATTTGATTTTGAATCTATATTTGAAAGTCTCGAGAAAAAGAACTTACACAGAACATGAAAATAAAAAGATAATAACTCTAAAAAACTACACATCGGTGCTGAAATCAAACTCTTTCACTGGATTTCTTGGAGTTCTAATTTCTATTAATAGTTTAAAAGCGTTATATGCAACTTTAATAGACTCACATAAAATGCAGTATTTAACCACATATCGCATCAGCCAAGACCACATTGAATTGTTTTTTGGAGCGATACGCATGCATGGTGGTTATAATGATAACCCTAATGCCCGACAATTGAAGGGTATATATAGGAAACTTCTGTGTCACATGGAGATTAAATCTGTTAGATCAGGGAATTGTGTGCCTCTAGAGAATATAAGCATTTTGACGTGTTCTTCGGCACTAAAATGTATCAATTCAACTACTCCGGCAACACGAAAAGATGATGAAGATGAAAGTGAAACGGCAGAAGAAAACATGTCGGATGAAAACGGAGAAAAAATGTCTCGATTCTTAGATGACTCTACACTAACTGAATTTACACAACAGATAGTTGGTTACATTTCAGGTTGTGTTGTGAGATGTCTCCGTAAACAAATCAAATGTACTACATGCATTGAATCTTTATTATCAAATGAAAAGCATGAATACCATAAACTAGTTAGCGCACGGGATGAAGGCGGACTGATTTATGTTTCAAGGGATGTATATTCTGTATGTAAGACTTCGGAGACAGTAATCAGAAAGTTTCTGAGACCAAATTTTATAATGACCAGCTCAACTTATACAAAAATATTGTCCTCTATTATAAAACAATTTATTGGTAATCAAACTACTTATTTTAAAGTTGAAACTGAACACGCGTGTGGTTAACTTCACCAAGTGAATCTAATAAGACTGGTCGCCGAAAAATATTTGACTATACGCTTTTACTATATTGCTAAATTAGATAATTTAAAAAGTGATGTAGCCTCAAAACGCAAATTATTTAAAAAACAAATACAAAGAGAGGGCCACTAAATTAGTAGTTAGAAACATAGGCAATGGGCTCAAATTTCAACTCACTACTAATTTATGAAGAGTTTATTTTTCAGATAGTTGCTCGAAAAATTAAAAAAACGTTTTTTTTTATTTAAATTATTATTTATAAGTCGACACCATAAATTAAATAATAAAGCATATTTTGTAAATACGTATTAGATTTTTGATTGATTACCTTTTCATCTTTTCCAAAGGAAACACTTTCATCATTTATACTTTCTGAGATAGATACCGATATAATTTGCATGGCCGCCATCTTGAAACCGACATTTTGAAGTTTTTTTCTGCTCACTGAAAATTGGATAAGGTTTCGAGTCATTTTTGTTTGAGCACCCCCACCTATCTTCAATACCCTGGCCGTGCTCCTCACCCGACTCACAACCCTCAATGAACAGCTCTCTCCGTATTTTTCCTCCGAATGAATTTTTGTCCTATAAACAAAGTAATCCGTGAAAAAAAAAACATCCAAAATTTTACAGCAGAGGTGATAATGAGTGAGTGAGTGAGTCAGTCAGACAATGAATTAGCACGAGCAGCTACTTATTATATTAATTAGTTATAATTTATGATTTTATGAACATGATGTCAATTTTACAGATTTTCTCCATTTTATAGGGATGCATTCATTAGCTGGCAACTCACAGATACAAATGGCGCTAGCGTAAGACATAGCTACTGCTAACCTTGTGTGCGTGCCTCACGCACACACGCAAGTAAACACTGGCCAGTTTTTGTTGAAGCGCTCAATGCGTGACGCGTTATCTATAGAGTAAATAATCTAAGTCTTTAATATTTAGGTAACAAATAATACAAAAGGGACCTATTAAAGGTATTAGGTTAGCATTATTATTCTCCTCCCCTTATCTCAATTTATTTGAGGCCGGAGCAACATATGTATATTTTTGTCCACATTTCTCAATTCGTCGTCATGTTGTTGGTTTAAGTCACTCTCTTTCTAACCATATCATCTTACACTCAGTCCATCCATCATTTCTCTAGTCTTCTCATATTTTTATAATCATATTTTAGGTTTTAGATATTATAGATGCAAGAGCTATCCAGTTTTAAATTACTATCCTTGAAAGTCGTCTAAACGGACCCTAGTTTGTAGTATCAACATTGCAACGCAATACTTTCAATTCCATATACAAAGTTGCCATTTCAAGTCACATTTCTAACAGGACTCACACCTTTTTCCCATGGGGATAGTAAAAAAGTACAGAACGTCACCTGCAACGATTCTAACATATTCCTTTTGCCTCATAAAGACTATGTTAGGATCGTAGCAACGTTTACGTTCAAATACGATTTCATTTTATTTTTGTATCCACTTTATTTTACACTTAAAAGCTCGATCATTAGTCAAGATTATGTCGCTTACGTTGTAAGAAAAGAAAATTTAATACCAAAAAAAAATTACTGGCAAGGCTAAATAGAAACCTTTGATCATTCGTTTGACCTCGCTGATCCAAACAAAACTGTCATAGGAAATATATAAGGACGCGAAGCCCTGATTCTTGGATTGGAAACGATATAAAAAATTATTACCTCCCACTCAGATATGAAATATGTATAAGGTGTCTCTAACCTAATAAATATACGATCGTTTTCTAATGAAAATATCGAATTACATGTCGAAATTCTACTATAATTGCAGTCTTATGTTCAAGGCCAGACGACCGATCTTCAGGGAATTATGAAGGCAATTTAGTTGATAACAGGGTTTTAGGCTCCTTGAGAGGTTTAGAGTGAAATCAAAGGCGTTATAAGTTTTGGGCTTATAACGCCACTCAGATATGTTATTAAGCCTTGTTTGGAGTTTACTATTAGGATCCCCAGCAGATGTTTCATCCATTGTGAGGGAGGCTGTACGATTGGCATATGTCCTAATGAGAATATTTTGTGTATATGGGCATTCCTACGGAAATAAAAGAGAACGCATAGGGCCTATGACACTACCCTGAAGCATACCTGCTTTTATCACGTGTAACTTTGTAGTCGAGCCGTCGTACTTTGTGTACAAGTGTCGTTCGCTGAGGTAGGATTTGATGAATTATAAATAGTTATTTGGTAGCGCCTTACATAGTTTACCAAGCAGGCTTTTTTTACTATACTCGGTTGAAAGTCTGACATATATCCAGAAAAACGCTGAGACATATATGTTTATTTTGGGTCATTGCGTAAAACATTTATCGTAATTAGCCTGTAATGTTCCCACTGCTGGGACAAAGACCTCTTCTCTTCGAGAAGGGTGGACTATGATCTATAGATCTAGTCAAATTTCTTAGAATTTTTGGTTCTAAGACATGCCGGTTTTTCGAACATACATGCACATCCTCGCCATATTTTTTTCAGTGTTTTGTGTGCAGTGGTGATGAAATTATTAACACAAAGTAAAACGCCCTTTAATACTGAAACAAAACTGAAACGTGTCATGTCGAATTGCTTGGTGGCAGATACAGGAATGGTGGTACATTTTCATTGGACGAGCTCCTCCACTTAGGTCTTCCTGAGTTGAGCCTCACGACTAACAAATGCTTGCACTCAGGAAGATACATCTACTCTAATCTCTGTTTTCAAACACTTATCTACATGATCCTCAGATGATTTGACCAAGATTCTGCACTTTAAAACTTTTTTGGACTTTGAACCCTGCGTTTGTTTCATAATTTCTTCTCAGGTGCAGTTAGATAGGAAACAAATGTCGACTAAGTACATCTAGTTTTTTTAATGATGTGTAAAAGTGATTTCGAAATCCAATTTATAGAATAAACCATTTCATTCGATTCCAATTTCATTTAATTTTATATGGCACTAATACCACGGTCTAAACAAGAACAGGAAAACCCAAACATATCGATTGCAAGCTCTACAATGATTGTTTTGTTTATCAAGAGTTATACCAGTTACCACGTAACACAATTAGCATTAATATTCGTTGGTTCACGATTTTTACTGGCTTACTTGAATCAACATCTACTAACGCCAGTAGTTATCAGTTTAACACTTCTTTAATAGTAGTTTTTTATATCAGTGTAGTAACAAAACTTAAACTTATGATTAGATGGTTTGGTCATGTTGAGAGGATGAATAAAGGGCAATTAACATAAGGCAAATATGAGTGGAACGGCGGCAGGGTAAGCTAGGAGAACATTATAGTGATGTTAGTGATGTTCTACAGAAAGGTCAGATTTGTAGTACTCGTACAAGGAGTATGAAAGGATTGTAGTAGGTGGCGTTTCGTGGTTTCGGCCTTATGAAGAGAAGGCGTGGTTTTATGTATGTTTGTATACCTCAGAGAGCCAATTACTAATGTTTTTCTTTTAAACTTTCTCATTTCAAACTCTATCTCAACTTGTCTAAAATAACTGTGATTTTCATACATTTTTGACAAGTTAGAAACTGTGAAAGCGAGAGCAGTGGTAGCCCGGTGGTAACGGTCTCGACTTAAAAGTTGTAGGTCGTCAGTTCGAAACCGGAGAGATGCTTTATTTTGTGTAATTTATTTATTTATTTCATCACCACTGCTTTCAAAAGAGAAAACATCGTAAGGAAATCGGCGTGTGCTAGAATAAAAAAATCGAAGATATATTACATCTACCAATCCACACTGGGCCCGTGTGATGAGTTACAGCCCACTGTGTCCCAACTGTGGGAATTGTTATAGGCTGATTATGCTAGTTATTATTGTTATGCTGTCGCTTTAATGAGATTAACACTAGATTTTGAATATTTTTTGGTTATCCCTTCAGGTCTTTAGTTTAATGCTCCAATAAACGGTCCGAAGTGGAGATCTATACCCATAGAGAGCATGTCAACACTTCAAACATAGTTCACGTTCAAGTATCTCACTCATTGACTGGCTATAATAAAGAAAAGAAAGTATAACTAGTATAATATTAAAACTAGAAATAAGGACAAACTACGTGCTCCCTTTCACCGGCTTCATAAGGTTCATAATTCTTTTGTTGGTCTTGGTATTACCTTTTATAACAAGCTTCCCTCTGCTTTGCTATATTTGCAGTTTAATGAGTTTAAATCTAAAGTAAAATCCAACCTTTGTTCAAAGGCATATTGGCTATCAACGACTACTTAAACGATAAGAATAGTTGGTCGCTGTGCTTAACTCAAGACAATGTTTATGTTCTTTCAATGTTTATGTGATTTTAAAAATTATAATAGTATTAACAAAAAGATTATACGACTTACCCAGACCACTCAAAATAATCATTTCATAAACACTTCTCAAAACAAGTCAAAAGCTGCATGGCAAGTAATAAACAAAACCAAATTTCGCCTACCACAACATCTAATACCATCTATATCGAGAGGCGATTCCATTATCACACATCCCACGGATATCGCAAACGAATTCAACAACTTTTTTGTAGATGTTATTGAAAAAAATATAAATAGTAACGTTAATTCGAATAGTAATATTACTTTTAACAATCTGACTACAAAATCATTATATATGCAACTAGTTTTACCAGTTGATATAGTAAAAATTATTAATAACCTGAAAAATACTAATACTGTTGGGTATGATGGAGTAAGTACTAAAGTTGTGAAATTTGTCAAAGAAATTATAGCACCACCACTAGCGCACATTATTAATTTATGTATAGCAAATGGTGTTTTCCCCAATAGTCTAAAAAAAAGTAATTATTAAGCCCTTATTCAAAAAAGATGATAAATCAGAAGTAAAAAATTATTCGACCTCCTTTTATTTTATTATTTTAAAAAATTATTATTTTTGAAAAAATTGGAATTTTAGCAATGGGTCTATGCTAAAATTCCAATTTTTTCAAAAATATTCGAGAAAGTAATTTATAATTCTATATATAGTTATTTTGAAAAGAATAAGTTATTTTGTACCGAGCAAAAAGGATTTCGAAAAAACACCAATATAAATATGGCATTATTCGACCTCCTTTCTTATATTATGACGTCTGTCGATGAAAGATCTCCGGTCTGAGCTTTATATACAGACATGACAAAAGCATTTGACTAGGTGAACCGCAAGATTTTGCTAAAAAAACTGTATGGATATGGAATTCGGGGAAATATTCTAAAACTTTTGGAGTCATATCTTGATAACAGATCACAGTGCACTGAAATCTCACAATTATGCCATATAAGTACATTAGTAATAATTCATAAATCTCAGCAAAGAACTATAAAATACGGGGTGCCACAAGGTAGCGTGCTAGGGCCGCTACTTTTCTTAATATACTGGGTGTTAGTGTAAACACCGTTATCCTTGAAACCAGTGATTTGGTTTCGTTAATAGAACGTAAAATCAATGAAAAAAAAAACAACTTTTTTTTTAAAAGAAAATCTGCATTTTTCCACAAGAATATTCCCTATGCGCGAGGGCAACGAACTTCGGGAACTACACCGCGTTGCACGACGCGACGCCGACACGGGTCGCGACCCCGCAGTCAGTCAGCTGGCAGTCTCGCTAGCGATCGCACGTAACGCCGCGTCTTAGCGTTCGTCGCTCATTTCTCGCGCGTGAATTGAGTGTGTTACAACGTCTTACACAAATGAACAGTGAACCGAAATGGTTCGGCTTTACGCCATTGCGGGTAATGATCTGAATGGGGCGCGTAGGATGTACGCAGAATTGTTCCCTGCACAACCTGTGCCAAACCGTGAAACGATGTTGGCGGCGCGCAACGTACCTACGGCCAGTTCACTGTGCCGGCGGTTCAATTTTCAATGTTTCCCACTGGACACTATGGACAATACTCTCCTCATCGATCGTCAACATCCATATCATTTCAGCCGGTCCAAGAACTAAATGATAACGATCGCATACCACGGATGGTATTTTCGCAGTGGCTTATCAATAACCTCGATAACAACAGAATGTTAGACGGAGCCCATTTTGAACACGTGTTGAGGTTAATGTAGGTCGGTAAGTGTTGATATTTTATTCAGTCAGTGTAAATTTAATTTAATTTTTAATTAAACTGTACATAAAATTGTGATTAACGTTTTAAATACGCCAAAAGTACCTACCCAATGGTTTGGTTTATTAAAAACAAAATGTTTTCAAATCATTTAGAATCCAAAGCCATTTCGAATCAAATTTACATTTAGACTCGTCACGCAATACAGGTTACATCACAGGTAATGTGTATTTATGTGTTGTGTGGACGGAACGCCTGGCGATCGTTGTAGTGATTACGTCACTGATGCGCATATCCATGAATTTGCGGGCGGTCTGGGATAAAATTCGTTCTAAACCTTTTTAGGAGAATATTTTTTTTTATTTTTTTAACTCGCTCTGTTATTTTATATTTAAGTCAAATTACCCATGGGTTAAGTGACAACGGTGTTTACCCTTACAGTCTGTATATAAACGATCTCCCGATACTCATAACTCAAAATATGGTTCTCTTTGCTGATGATAGTACAGCCATTGTAAAATGTAATAACCCTGACTATTACGAGAATGACATAAATGATTGCCTCAATAATATAATTAAGTGGCTTATTAGCAATGGCCTGGTAATTAGTTTAAACAAAACAAGAGTAATGCACTTTCGTCAAAGATGTGAAAAACTTCCAGTTCATGTCATATATGAGAAGTGCCAAATTGAAGATACGGACAAGGCAAAATTTTTAGGAATTTCGATTGATAGTAAGCTAACATGGAAACCCCATATCGAAGAAATTTGTTTAAAACTAAATAAATCTGCATATGACCTGTTCCAGCTATCGAAAAAAGTTAATACACAAACTCTTTTATTAGCGTATCACGGATTGGTTGCATCTGTTCTGAGGTTTGGAATTATTTTTTGGGGGCAATCTTCTGAAAGAGAATCGGTTTTTAAAGCGCAAAAACGATGTATTCGGTCCATATGCGGCTTAAAAACGATTGAAACTTGTGAACCTCACTTTAAATCACTGAAATTACTGACATTTCCAGCGATATACATTTATGAAACTGCTTTGTTTGTTAAAATCAATTTACATCTGTTTCAAAAACTCTCTGATGTTAAAAAAACTCCAATGCGTTCTCAATATATAAATGTCACCGTTAGATAACAAGATCCGCAAGTTTATAAATTTCCTAGGAAATTTATAAACCTTCGTAGGATTCTAAACTAGAGATAAATTGTATTATTTTACGGTCACATTTTCGCAAATTTATCAATTTGCAACGTCTCGTGGTAAATTTATAAACTAACGGATATCCATTCGTAAGATTCTAAACGGTTCGACCAATCGCAGAAGAGCTTTCAATTTTACGCTTCTTTAAACTACGGAAAATAACACACCGCTCTCTGATTGGTCGATGCTGACAGGGGCAATGCTCGTGTCCCTATAAAATGTATTTTATTTTATTTGACAATGTACCTAACTGTCTTACTCAGATGTTAGGTTAGGTTAGGTTACATTGTGACCTTATGAACGCGAGCGAAGCGAGCGACTGTTAATTAGGTAAGCGTTTCAACATTTAAACATAAATAATATTTTTTGGCGAACAATGGCGGTGGAGAGGAACGAGAAGGAATACGTGACTTATTCAACCAATCAGAGCGCGTTATTGCTTACTTATTATTTTACTCGTGACTTCGGTAAGTTTATCAATTTACGAAAATATGGCCGTTAAATAATACAATTTATGTCTCGTTTAGAATCCTACGAAAGTTTATAAATTTCCTAGTAAATTTATAAATTTACGGTTCTTGTTATTTTCCGGTGACATAAACCAACTGTGCAACATAAAATACAGAACCGCTTTAATGAAATAGAGTATTTTTGGCATGGCTCCGAAAATTTTTAATAAAATACCTGACAACATAAAAAATTTGCCCCTGATAAAATTTAAGAAAATTGTCTACTCACTATTATTGGAAAAACGTTATTATACTGTAGAAGATTTTATTAATGATAATAATTTTAATATTTCTTAAGCGATAAACACTTATATGTATTTAATATAACTTTAAAGACTGTTTTCAGATTTTTGAGACTGTTTGTTTTTAAGTTCTATTTAATTTTAAATTTTATAAAGTTATTTAAAATAGTTCCTTTTCTCATAAAAGAGTTTACGTTTGTTTTTCTTCTTATGTTAGTAGTTTAATTGTTATTTTGTTTTTATTTCAATATTTTTACGCCTTCACGGCAAAACATAGCGCACATATATTAACCTAAGATCTTTATGTAAATACCTGTGTTTCACAAATAAACATTCTGATTCTGATTCCATCAATTAGCTTTACTACTGACAGTTTATATGGGTAGTTCATATAATTGTTTTTTATTTTTTATTTAACTCATTTTGTTAATTTATTTTTATTTACTTTTAATTTCATTTATTGTGGACATAATCTACTCATCACAATGATTTTAAATGAGTTGTATTGCAACATGTAGTCAGCTAGCGACCTCGTCAGTTGTTCATAATATTCTTGCCTGACCAACCGGCAGCAAGTTCGTCATGCTCCCTTAGATGTCACTGCTTGCGGTAGCGTCGGTGGTCGGGTTACCACCTTCCCTCAAATATGGCGAGGGGGGTAATGGCTGACCTTTGGGTTATGCTCGTGAACGGGTGCTGCTTGTGGTGACTGGTCGTCTTGCTGACCATGGTTTTTGTTATTGTTATTTGTATTAACTGTTATTTTATTTTACTCTGGAGGTCCTAGTTTAACTATTGTAACTTCAACTTAGCTATATGCATCAATGTATGTGTATGTATCATTTTGCATCGTTGAATATGTAAGCGGGCACGCGCCTTATGCCTGGAGGCTTTATTTGGGTTTAAGTTCTGTTTACGATTTTGTTTTATTATTTATTTCAGCTTGAGTTTAGTTTTCAATGTTTTGTTGGTATTTTGGCGTAAGCTAGCTGACATATGGCGAATAATGTATGTTTTGTTTTATAATATTAATTACTTACACAATATTGTATAGAATCAAGTTCTTCTAACTTAACAGACAGCTGTGCTGCTGGGGAGTTTGTTCCGCCACTTCTTCTTCCCAGCTAAAGCACTAGGAAGTGTCGAAGGGCGGGCGTTTTGAGGGGACTGTTTTATGTAACTTTGACGTTCAAAAAGTGCTGACTCTCAGCCTAGTTTGAATAAATGACATTGGTTTTTTTTTAAGAATGAAATATTGTTAATAAAAAAAAAATTGTTTGTTGTTGTTGTTGTTGTGTTTGTTTGTTGTTGTTGTATAAGAGTTTATAATTAAACGTTTGTAATACAGTAACAGACAATTTGTAATGAGATATCTTTGACCTTAATTAGTGGGACCTTCTCTATAATTAGAAGATAGAAATCAATACAGTTTTCAATATACTCCAACATGACAAGATTATTTTACACGAGTATGCCAGTTAAATAGAGTAAGCTGTGTTAATGGTTCTTCTATCTGGAATTTCTCAGTAGCACCCCGGATCCTGGATTTGTGTCCGGGGTGATGACGAAATGGGTGTTAAACATAACTGGCGAAATAGGGTGTCAAAAAGGGTACCCATGTGCCGATCCTTCGGAAATTACAGGCGTGATGTTATATTATGACTAGCTTCTGCCCGTGACTTCGTCCGCGTCAAATTTTTGCTCGCCTGACCCTTCCCGTCGCTTCGAATTGCCTGCCAGTTTTCGTCCATTTTTCGTTGCTGCTCCGCTCCTTTTGATTGTATCGTGATGTTATATATTCATAGCCTTTCTCAATAAATAGGCTACCCAACACAAAAAGAGTTTTTCGATTCGGACCAGTAGTTCCTGAGATTAGCGCGTTCAACCAAACAAAAAACAAACTCTTCAGCTTTATATGTAAACTTTTTCACTAATTTGATCCATAAACTGAAACCTGACTACTGAACACCACACTTAAAAAATGTATGAAACAAGAAAATTATCATTTGAAAACCCGCTTTTTTATTACTCAACTAGGTTCTGCCTGCGACTTCCTCCGCGTCAAATTTTTGCTCCCCTGACCCTTCCCGTCGCATCGAATTGTCTGCCAGTTTTCGTCCATTTTTCGTTGCTGCTCCGCTCCTTTTGATCTTAGCATCATGTAATATATAGCCTATAGCCTTCCTCAATAAATAGGCTACCCAACAAAAATATATTTTTTAAATTCGGTCCAGTAGTTCCTGAGATTACCGCGTTCAACCAAACAAACAAACAAACTCTTCAGCTTTATAATATTAATTATATAATTATATAGTATATATAGTAAGATTAGCCCTGTCATTCGATACTCAACACGGCAAACTTAAAAAATAAGTACTTCATGTAGTAGTTCCGTGTTTTGCTGGACGTAAAGAATAGTACCATCTGATTTCTTCACGTGAGTGTCATAGTAGGCGACTAAGGGACTAACTAGAGAATGGGCAGCAACGTTTTCTATGCATTTTACCACCATACTGCGATCGCCAACCAGCCTGCCAAGCGTGGCGATTACGGCAAACCTCCCCAAATTGAGAGAGGCTTATATCCAGCAGTGGACGTCATATGGCTGAAATGATAAGTAGGTACTTTATGCAACATACATATTTCCACATATCCAACCTTAAACTATCTAATTAAGCCGAATGGAAATGTACCACAGAAACAATACATTTCGTACCGATACTAAATGTTAACTAAACAGAGCACGCTAATAAGACAGTTGCGAATCCGTCAGTCTGGTCACTCGTACATTAGTACCGTCAACATTTGCATGTGAATTTATTATTTTGTATGTAAATAATGTTATTGTGTGTTATCCCGGTAGTGTTCGGTAGTAAAATAATAGTTATTGGTGCGAACTTACAAGGAAGCGTCCGCCCATGCTAAACATACGCTTGACATGACATGCGGCCTATCCAAATGTCCTTTTCTTGATATTGTTCGACTACTCGTTGAGCTTCTTAAGTTCTGAGTTGAGCTGCATGATAAATGACAAATGCGAGCACTGACTGGGCAGGTCCACTCACTTTATGTGGTGATTTCCTCTAAAGACCATTTCAGACAGCTATCTACATGGTCTTCATATGATGTGATCAAGATTATGTCTGGACTTTAAAAAAGACTGTGACCTCTGAGTTTATTTCGGCCTTTCTTCTCAGAGTAGTCAAATAGGAAACGCCGACCTCATCTAATTTAAAAATTTATCATTGACATGTAAAAGTGTTTGTACAAACTTACTTATAGAAATGAAGTCATTTATCATTGACAGACTTGGAAATTTAACAACTTTATCAAGAACAGAATTACTACATGCCAGAGGGAAAGGAGAGCAGTATGCTTAACATCGATGACCTTGTGAAGGCCGCAGGAATCCGCTGGATGCAAGAAAAACAGAACCGACCGAAGTGGCGGACCTTGTGGGACTCCTCTTTCGACTGATATGATGACACTCAAAATAAAGAAACAGCATAGAGTTCGTCACTCAAAAATTCGATGTACATTCAAAGCAATCAATGCCTTTATACACGCACTCAAACTTAAGTGGAAGTGAACCGGCCATGTCTTAAGACTGCATGACAATAGGTTGGTCAAAAATGTGACTTCTTGGAAGGAACCGGCTGGCAAACGTAAACGAGGAAGATCACATACTCGCTGCCGGTGGGAGGACGAGTTCGTACGTTGAATGTTGGATTACTGTGGCGATTATGGCAAACTGCCTAAATAGGGAGAGGCCTAAGTTCATCAGTGGATGTTTTTGGCTGAAATGATCAAAAATTATGAACAGTAAATTTTACGCTTTTACTACTCATACTATGCCTTTTCAATCAGAAAAAGAGGAAGAGAGAGCCACTATTGGAATACATGTGCATTAAAATGCAGTCTTTATTCAAACTGAAAACCAAAAAAAAGAATAAAAAAGAAGCAAAAAGAAAGAAAGAAAAACAAAGAAAAAGAAGCAAAGAATTTAAAACGGCTTTTAACAGACAAAAGGCTCGTTTCAGTCCAGAGGAGATCAATTATTGCCCTTAGATTTGCAGACTGCATTCAAATTGAATTGCTACGTCTAGATTGAATAGACTATTGATACTGGAATCAATAGTCTATTAATATGTAGATATTGCCGAGGACAATTCAGTTTTATAGACATCAGTGTCTAACTTTTCTGTTTCGTATGTAACTTAACCTCTCCCGTCCCACTGACGAGATATCGGGTCAGCCGAAAAATGTCCTCTGCGTCCCGAAGATTGACTTCACGCGACTATATGCTTTTTACACGCTTTATATTAGCTTCACTTGTATGTTTCTTTGTATGTATGTTTGTTTGTAACCGACTCCTTATAGCGCGATTTTGACCCACTTTAAACGACCAGATTTCATTTAAACTCTGTAGACTTATCGAGGATCGATGACAATACTATAATTTCATAAATTTGTGCCATTATCCTTGCCAGGGTTACCAGGACAGCAAAAAAACTGTCTTCGAAAACTACGCTGACATACGTCACAAACTACGCTGACATACGTCTCAAAATTCGAAACACCCTTAAAAATAAATAATAGTTTAAAAAACTAAAAAAAACACGCTTCCAACGAAAACCAAACTAAGAAAAGAGTGGGGTGCCTGATATCAATAATAAATAATAAAATACATTAAAAAGCACCCCACGCTTTTTCCATTATTTTCTACTTTTTGGTTTGGTTTTCTACGGAAGCGTGTTTTTTAGTTTTTTTTTAACTATTATTTTTACTATGCCGTGAATGTGTGTTTTCAGTTGTAGTCATAGGACGCGATATCGAGTCTTCGGGACGCAGAGGACATTTTTCGGCTGACCCTATATCACGTCAATGGGACGGGGGACGTTAACATTGCATCACGCCTTGTTTCTCCGAAGGGTTTAGCAGAGGTGTATATATAATACACCCACCCCGATATGTTTAAGTCCCATGTAATAGAACTTGTAATGGTATGCTTTCAACCGAGCACAAATTCAGTCCTGAGAAATACCAGATACAATAACCCAGTCACACTTTTTGCCCTACCTGGGATCGAACTCAGGATCACATGCTTTACAATAATCTACTTTTGGCTCTGGTTTCACTTTCAGGATGATTTACCCGGGACAGACGAACTGTTGTTAAGAGTAGTCTTAGTCTCAGTAAGGACATGGAGCATGGATATCCCCCAAGGTTTCGGGAGAAGTTTTTGCTTGGCAGTGAGGCATTGTAGGCTTCTTCTTCTTAGCGTGTCGATAGCAATCTAAATAGTTTTTTTTTTTTTTTTTTTTTTTTTTTTTTTTTTTTTTTTTTTCAGGATGGGAAATCATCAAATGACTTCTCCCGCTCTGGGCGGAGCGGGAGGGCGTGTCAGACTTTTACTGACTAAAACCCACCCGTGTTCCATCAGTTGCCCATGTGCCAGGGTCACGGTATCTCTTTCGAACAATCACGCGACCCCGGCAGGCAAATAGAGTTAGCTCAGAATTTGGCTACAAGCTTAGCATTTTCAGTAGTGACCATCAACTCCTGTGGCATGCAAACAACAGGACATGCTGGACAAGATATCAAGTGCCTCATCGTTTGTGGGACAGCACCACATTTACACTCCAGAGCTGAGTCTATGAATCTCCACCTGTACAGGTTTTCTTTACTGCGGCCTACCTGAGTCCGGAGTCTATTTAAAGACTAAAGTGTAAGCTGATTTAAGAACTAAAAGAAAATTCATGAATATCAGATTTAAATAGCAAACTCCACGTACGAAATCCTTGACTGCCTCGTTGTAGTTGGTGTAGTGGGTGCAAGCCTACTACTGACCTTAAAGTCCTGGATTTGTTTCCAGGTCGTGCAAAGTATTATTGGGTTTTTCTATCTGGAATATCTAAGTGGCAGACAGACTAATGGTAACAGACTCGCCCACTATAGCATGGGTCGGTTATTTGTGCCCGATAAATACATTGGACACCGTCTGAGCCGCCGGCACAATCTTTTTGCGCAACTGCCATCTAAGACTGTAGCCAGAGCTGAATCCCCAGTCTGTCGCACTTTAAAATGCTAAATGGCCTCCTGACTGCCAACCCTGAATGTGATGTGTTTTTGATGAATGGAATAAAATGATGCGTATATGTCTGGTGTTCTGTGAGAGAAAATATGCAAGGGAGTCCACTGTGGAACAGTGGTAATATAGGTAATACAATAAGGTACAGATTAGTTGTTAATATAGGTAATTGTTTATTTTTTTGTAATGATTGTCAACTTTTTATGTGTTTCTATGTTAGTTAATTTAATTGGTGTTGTACCGTTCTAATTAACTATAAAATAAATAAATGGAACTAAACGTAACTAACGAAATGTGCATGTACAAAAAGGTATACCTCTCCCGACAAAACCCACCCCGGTTTTGTCGGTATCAGTTTGTCAAGAGAGCGTTTTCAACACCTATTAAGTTTTCGGTTACCTATCGACCTTCAAAACTAAAACAATCCTAATTCTCCAACCAATAACTTCGCAACTTTATAAGGATTCCTTCAGAAAGTCTCCCCCGCCTTACGTAAGTCACTTGGCGTCGTCAAGTCCTCTTATTAAATGGAATTTCTGAAGGTGGAAACTTGTTATGAAATGACTGAACTTTCAAGATACTGGCATAAATTATTGGGAAAGAGTCACTTGTGAAATTCTTTAAGAAATTTCTGGTGCTTCGTTACAAGTTATGTTTTTAATGAGGGAATGGAGAAATGAGGATCATGTGAGTCCTTCTGAGGTTTTTTAATTATCTACTTCATGATGGAACCACAAAAAATTTGATAGGTACTCATACTATTGTGCAGATATTTCGAAATAAAACGTCTTTTGAAAAGATTGTAATATCTAAATCGGTTCTAAAATATTTGGGAGCCTGATAAATATTTGTTAAACTAAGGTAGGTCTCTAAAGCATGATCAAGTTAAGTCACGTTAGTCGCAGTTGGGTTGTATAGTTAGGGAGCTGGCAAGCAAAATTTCGATATGATTAGCACACAAGGCAGACGTTATCAATAGTGATAATTATTCCCTAAGAAACATCAAGGGCCTCGTCTGCCACCATGGTGGCGCTGGGTTGTAAATTTACAAAAATGTAAAAAAAAAAAGGTGTGCTATATTATGCGCACACGTCTGCCTCTGAGGCTGATGATCACAGTCATCCTGGTAATACAAAGAATCGAAAAGGCAGACATCCAGGGCTCTGACTTTTGTGGTATTCAATTTTTTTTAATGATTATAACTCTGTATATGAAGTGCAAACTTGGCAGATTTGAATTGTTCGATTAAAAACAATGAGAAGAACCACGGAAAAATAGTCTGCCAACATGTTGCCTATGACAGTGCTCCAAAAATGTAAAATAAAAAAGGTGTGCTGTATTATGCGCACACGTCTGCCTCTTGGATTGATGTTTGAACTCCTTATGAAAACCAAGAAAAACGATGAGGCAGAAGTTCAGGTCTCTGATATTCCAAAGGCAGCCCATTTGATTTTTTTTTTTGAACCCGGGGCCAATTTTCAGACGAGGAAGGAGACATGGATGAGAGCGCCGACATGGATGATCGGCAAGGTTTCTCGGATACCAGCGATGACGCCGCTTGCTAAATATAATCGTTTTTTTTTAATTTTCCATTGCAAAAAAAAAAAAATAGAGTCTTGGTTCAAAATCTTACGTATTTTACACAAATAAAACGTGATTAAAAAAAGTTAAAGACTGTTTCCTATCCAGATCCTAATCCTATTCAGATTACATTCAAGCATGCAATTAAAAAAAAATACTTTCTAATTGAAGTTCCAAGCGCATTACGTTTCTCGTTGGCATTGAGAAAAAATATGATTGCATAGATTTCAGCTCCAAAAGTTAAATCGTTACCGTGAGTTTAGAGGATAATATTAAACAAAATTATAAGAATAAAACTATAAAGAATAACAATAATCCCATGGAATACCCGCTGTCCCTTGATTCCGTTAATTTCAAACAGTTATATACAGCTGAAAATCAGTGAGCAAAGTGTCTGCCACAGGTTTTTTCGAATCCACAAAGTCATAGTGAATCGAATGGGCGCAATGAGAACCGCGTGCAAATGACTTAGTAGAGCTATTTTTTTACATTTTTACAACTCCGTCCCATGATAATGCAGAGTCCTGAATGTCTGCCTTTTCGATTTTCTTCGTTTCTAAGATGATTGTGACCATGAACTCCAGAGGCATACATGTGCAAATGACTTAAAAAAAAAATATATTCTTTATTAACTTAGACAACAAAGATCCATTTTATGTTAGTAAGTTAGGTACAAAAAAAAGCAATAAAAACTTAAGAGCTATGTTAGTGTGTTATTTTAACTAAATAAATACTGAGCTTACAGAAACTATTATTTACAAATATGCACCAAGACAATACGAATCACTCCTGCCTAACCAACACTTGCATGAAGTGATTCATCATTGGTGAATAAAATTTATCCATTAACATTAATACCCCGATTTTTTTAAGCAACTTCAATCCGCTGTAACGCGGAAACGCAGCGACATAGGACCTTAATTGATTGGACCAAATCAATTCGTAATGATTTAAACTGCGATCCACCTCGACGTGAATTGTTTCAGTGCTGTTAGTGGAATGTCTCAAGTGCCGTTCGGGCAAGTGCTGTTCAAATCAGTGCTGTTAGTGGAATACCTCGTAAAAGTAATTTTCAATGAAACAAATGACGGTTTTCTCTTGTTTTTTAGAGGAAAGAGGAAAAGTAAATAAATGATTACTTTCTCAGCATTACTTTAAAGGGGAAAGTTAAGTTTTGCATATTGCATTCTAAGTCGTGACAAGCAACAAAGTGCGGCCTGTCAAGAATTGTTTAAACCCGTAATTAGTTGTAACTGAAATATTGCCGGCTTTAGTTAAATACAAACAGTTAAGTATATTGGAATAGTCTTCGTAGTCGTTGTTTGTTGGAGTTTTAAATAGTCAGTGGATTTTATCGATGTAACTGTTACTTTATAGTAAGAAAGAAAGAAGGAAATAAACAAAAATATTTTATTTGAGACACTGACAGGACATAAAAAAAATAAGAAGCACATAGAAACATTACATTTCAGATACAAATAACAAAATATTACTAAAAGATATAAAAATAAAAGAGTAAGACCTGTGCGAGCCCAAAAAGGCTCCTATCTCAACATAATGCTGCGATATTTGTAAAAAAAAAAACAATTACCGCAGCGCTGGTATTCTGATAGGGCCCACTGAGATGTCACGGACACACTTACGGACATGACGATGAATCCCACAGTGGAAAAGTATAACATATAAACAATAAAACAAAATATAAATGAAAACAGTATTTAATTAGGTAAGAACCTACAAAAAAATCCGTATTTAACCCTTGGTCCTGCCGGGGTCGCGTGATTGTTCGAAAGAGATACCGTGACCCTGGCACATGGGCAACTGATGGAACACGGGTGGGTTTTAGTCAGTAAAAGTCTGACACGCCCTCCCGCTCCGCCCAGAGCGGGAGAAGCCATTTGATGATTTCCCATCGTGAAAAAAAAAAACCCCTTGGTTACACAAAAAGTAGAAATGGCATTTATTTTGACAGTTCAACGACATTAATTGTGTTAAAGAAACTTTGAGCAGCTGAATTTTTCGAGCATTATATATGAAGCAATATAAACTATGCTACGTAAACTTTATCACACTTCTAGATCATATTTGATCTAATAACATACATTGTTATTGGGGGCCCTGGTGACTCGTAACACAGGTATTCAACGCCTTCTTCGGGCTCCAGTCTCTCACAAATATTTTTATATATTTTTTATATTAGTTCAAGCACTTGCTGTACCTACTTGCAACATTTGTGATGAGTTTTTTTTTTTTAAATTAATAAATTAACAATATCCACCAAAATTATTCAGATTGTAGTAAAAAGTGTGTTACGCAGGTATTTTGTTTGTGGACTTGTTGTGACTCAGTAATAACAGCTGCACGGGTTGATCGTTCGGGTTAAGCTACGTTTGCCGCGGCTGGGCCGTGGATGGGTTACCATCTTTACACACCAAGACCCTCCGTGCCTCGGAAAGCAAGTAACAGTCGTTACGGGTCGTCAGAAGCCCGAAAGTCTGACAAACAGTTTTTCCAAGGGATATCGTTTTACCTAACTGTGTTGTGGAGATAATAGGCGGTCGCTTCATGTAAAACACAGGTTTTCAGCTGTATCCGGTTAGACTGGAAGCCGACCCCAACATAGTTGAGGAAAAAGGCTAGGTTGATGAATGACGATGACGCAGGTATTTCGTTTGAACCTTATATTTGTAAAGTTTCTGTCGTATTTCCTTTGTTCTTTCATTTCATTCGCACTCGGAGAAAATAACGTGAATACAAACAAATATGTTTCCATTTCCCCACAATAGGGTTACTCTTCCTTATTGAACACAATAATTGAGTTATTTTAACATACAATAGTGTCCAACCGGACAAATGGAACCATTTGCAAAGCCGATCATATAACGATTACCAGGCGTACGCAGGGCTGTCACAACCATACAAACGTTACTGAATAGACCCGTATAAACATTGTTTTACGCTTATATTCATCGAAAGGGGTTGATAGTAGTGTTGCCAATTTAGCGACTTGTCGCTAGAAATGGCGATATTTGCCAAGTCTTAGCTAAAAAAACAAACTTTTGACGACAATTTCTTCGCCCAACAGACATAATAGCTGCCTCACTTAAATAAAAATAGTAACTGAAAAATCTAACCCTTGTAAAAGCCTTTCAGTATTTAGTTTAAAAATGTTTCATTTAGTAACTAGGTGTGAAAGCATATTATTCGCTGTTGCATAACCCCACTTCCCCAAAACCACCTTGTAAATTTATTACAAGTTAAACCACAAATTAATAATAAATTAATTTCTAAATTTCGTGACTGAACACCACGTTAGCTGGCGAGTGGAAAGTTACCACGATTTAAAGCTTCTGCAGGTAATAAAACGAAAGTTATGCCTTCAGTAAGTTTCCATTTTATCTTCAGGCACTTTCATGAGCAGTGAACGAACGGACATAAATGTGCAGTGAGATCGGCACACCATTTTTTGATACATTAAATGTTATGGGTAGGTACAGCTTGAAGTGCTTGAAATCGTTCGTGACTGTAAGAGGGCGGAAGTGAAACTGTTAATAAAAACAGTGGGCAATTAATGTTTTCCATCGTAATCCTGTTACCCTTCTTCTTCTCTACACCACTTCCCTGTTTTCACCTCCTTCTAGCCTTATTTATCTTTCCTTTCCAGATATTTTAGTAATCCATATTGATCTCATTCGTAGAAGTTAGGTTATGTTTTTGATTAAAATAATGGTGTTGCTGTTTAAGTTGTTATTGTGTTGTTGTCTGTAATGTTTTTTTTTGTTTTTAACGTCTGTTTGTTTGTAAGGATCGTAGCAGGTGGCGTTCTATAGTTTCTGCCTACCCATGGAAAGAAAGCGTGAGATTATAAAAATATGCATATTTGTACGTTTTTTGCAATCAATTAGGTTCTTAAGTATCAAATTGTACTCTGTTTTATTTAAATCAGCTCATTCAAGTCCACTGAATTCGCACTGAAATATCATAACATATCGGAAATTGGGCCGAGCTCCAATTTGCAACGGCACGATATATGGGACAGCCCTATTACCTACGAGTAACATCGGAAACAATATGAGCGCCTGGACGGCGATGATAGGCAATATGTCGCGTTCATGTTACAAGCAGTCTTGTATTTAATTCAGGCGTATGTGTGTGTTCTAATGTATTGAAATGTTTTGATGTTGATGTCAATAATATTACGGGTTTATAAATGTGTGGGTTTTATATTTGCGATGGGTTGTATTAACTGTATTGTCACCAGGCGAGAAAGTTATGTCATGATCGATTATTATTTCCTTTATTTCGATTAACACACTTTTATATTATATTTTTAAACATTATTATAAAAAACATTAAAAAAATAGTAGCCCACCTTTATCGGGAACAAAGTCTAAGCTACCGGCGGTCAGGGCTCCAGAGAGAGGAACCCCCTAACAATGCGAGCCGTGTCCAGAAGTACCGCTTTCTGAATCAAGCCCTTGATCCAGCTGCCCAACGAGAACCTCTTCAGGTGTTGGTTGAGGCTCTTGGCTATCAAGCCATTGGTAGTGACGACTATCGGCACAATGATCGCTGAGTCCACATCCCACATGTCGACAACCTCGCGAGCCAAGTCAAGATACTTGTCATGATCGATTATTATTATTTGTTTACCTGTTCTATAAGATACCCACATGTTACCTAACTAAAGTGAGTGAAACGCCCGCGCCGGGAAGGGAAACCAATAAGGATAAATAGTGACCTTATTGGTGATGTTCTCAAGAAAAGCCAGGTGCTTAGTACTTGTAACTGGGTTGCGTTATAACCAGATGTATGAAAGTAAACCAGGCAACATGAGTATGTAAGGATTTTAGCTTTCTGTAGTTTCTGCCTACCTCCATGGGAAAAGGCGTGAGCCTGTAATATACCCACTGCTAGGATACATGCAATCTCTCGATGGCAGGGAGTGGGTCGTAATCCACCACGCGGGGCCAGTACGTGTTGGTAGATGCAACAGTGTGTGCATACTAAAGTGCCTGCCTAGGTTCGAACCCTCGACTTGCAACTCGGAAGTCGGGGCCGTTATCTCTAGCCCACCACTACTTTCATTGTTATCTGCTGGGGAGTTTGTTGCGCACACTTCTTCTTCCCAGCTTAAGCACTAGGAAGTGGTGAAGGGTGGGCGTTTTGGGAGACTGTCTTATGTATTTTTGACGTCCAAAAAATTCTGACTGACTCTCAGCCTTGTTTGAATGAGTGACTTTTGATTTTGATTTCTATATAGCTTTTGAATTATTTGAATACGTAAATAATTTCAGCCTTATGTACCATGACGCAACTTCTCGTACGTGTAATCAACCCACCGCATATTATCGTTGTACTGTCTATTTATCTAAACTTGGTCTCGCTCGCTTTCGTTACTCAATCTTCCCAGCTATTTCCTAACTATGTATGTTGGGGTCGGCTCCCAGTCTAACCGGAGTATTTTACGGAGCGAGTGATTATCTGACCTCCGCAACCCAGGTACAGAGAATCACGATACCCCTTGTTAGGACTGGTTGTCAGACTTTCGGGGTCCTGACGATCCGTAACGATTGTCAAAGATCCAACAAACTCAGAGGTTGTAGTATATTAAGTAGTCTGACGGTATGTCAACATAAGATGATAATTGTATGTGAGGGTGTTTGGAAATAAATCAGTGTTTAACCAACCTGCGTGTGTTTCATTACATGGTGACAGCGGTGTGCCTTTTTAACACTTTTATGAGTTTAAACGGACTTGAACCTATAAAATATTGTATCTTAGTGCTGTGGCACATCGGTTTGTAGAAAAATAAATAAAAATGGAGCACGCACGTCCTCCAGCGGAATTATCGCTTGACGGTGGTCCTGCCGCTCGGTCCGACGCGTGGCACAAATGGCGGAAGCTGTTCGAAGTTTTTCTTAAAGCATCTGGAGTGAGCAAAGAGCCTAAAGAAGTCCAGGCTAGTTTGTTGGTAAACCTCATTGGATCAGCCGGTTATGAGGCATACACAACATTCACGTTTGGTAATGGTGAAAGTGAAGACGACATAAATTGTGTATTGCAAAAGTTCGACAAGTATTTCGGGACAAAACCAAATATCACAGTGAGGCGGTTTAAATTTTTTACACGAAATCAAGAAGACGCAGAAAACATTGACCAATACGTAACAGCATTGAGGGTATTAAGTCAGCAGTGCGAGTTCAGTGAATTGCATGAGAGCCTCTTGCGAGATAAGATTGTGTGTGGTATTGTCAACAACACTGTGAGAGACCGACTCCTTCGCACGGATGATTTGTCACTACCAAAGGCGATACAGATTTGCCAGGCCGCAGAGATGTCCAAAGAGGAAAGTAAGTGCATCGACAGCGCATCAGCGGGTGTGCAAGTGAATGCAGTTAAAGATGGTAGCAGCGCAAGAGGCGGACGGTGCGCTAGAGGACGACGTGGCGGTGGCAGCGGAGCCCGAGCGCGCGGTGAAGGCGCCGCTGGGCCGCGGCCGGCGCGCACGCAGCGCAGCGCCTGCGAGCTGTGCGGCAGCGGGCGGTGTCTCGGCGATGAGCGCTGTCCGGCACGAAACGCCATGTGTTATGTTTGTGAAAAGAAAGGTCATTTCTCGCGAGTGTGTGAGCAAAAGAAAGCAATACGCAAAGTTTTAAATCTCAGTGTAGAAACCGTAAATAGTGATAGTGATGATAAAGAAATGTTTTATGTTAATACACTCGAAGAGGACAATCAACAATGTAAGTCGTCAATGGAATGGATAGAAGTTGTAAAATGCAAAACATTTCATTAAAAATAGATACAGGATCAATGATTAATGTTGTCTCTAAACTTACCTATTTAAACTTAGGATTATTAATCACAGACCTTAAGCCGTTCACAAAACGTGTACATTCGTTTACCGGTAATCAATTACCAGTTATAGGAATTGGCAATGTGCCGTTTGTATTTAATAAAACACGTTACGTGTTGTCATTTGTTGTTGTTGATTTAAAATGTCAGAATGTACTCGGTTTGGAGGGTTGCATTGCATTAGGATTAATAAGTCAAATTAATGCAATAAATATTGATCACTACTATGACTTGTTTCAAGGACTGGGAAAATTACCCGGTAAATATAGTATCGTAGTGGATAAAAATGTACAGCCAGTTGTTTGCCCAACCAGGAAAATTCCTTTGGGACTTAAAGATAAATTGTTGGATGAGATACATAGAATGGAAGAGTTGGGCGTAGTAAGAAAGGTTACGCATCCAACCTCTTGGGTTAATGCAATTGTTCTGGTCGCGAAAAAAGATGGCTGCATTCGTGTTTGTTTAGATCCACGACCTCTAAATCGCGCGGTGCGGCGTGCGCAGTACTCGTTGCCGACGGTGCCCGAGCTGGCAGCGCGCTTGCGCGGTGCTACTGTATACAGCGTGCTAGACGCTCGCTGCGGTTTCTGGATGGTTCAGATAGATGACGCGAGCGCCGACCTTTGTACTTTCAGCACACCGTTCGGACGATACCAATTTCTACGTTTACCTTACGGTATAAACTGCGCGCCAGAGGTATTTCATGCGAAGCTTAGGCAGCACTTAGAAGATTTAGAAGGCGTAGAATCTTTTATTGATGACGTAATAGTATGGGGGCGTACTATGGATGAGCACGATCGGAGATTGGAGTGTCTCTTGCGACGTGCTAAGGATATCGGTGTAAAATTTAATCGAGAAAAATGTAAATTTGGTGTACCGGAAATTACATACTTAGGTCACAAGTTTGATGCAAACGGAATGCGGGCAGACGACTCAAAAATTAAGGCTATAATGGAGATGCCGTATCCGACAGATAGGAAGGCTCTGGAGAGATTTTTAGGCATGGTCAATTATTTGGCAAAATTTATACAAAACTACTCAGAGTCTGTAAATGTACTTAGGTCATTGTAAAAAAAGGAAACTGAGTGGTCATGGGAACCCCAACATTCAGAGGCCGTGGACAGCTTAAAAAAAAAGCTTAGCAGTGCACCGGTACTGGCGCTGTACAGCGACAGCGTGCCTGTAGTACTGTCGGTGGACGCGTCCAGCGTCGCTCTGGGAGCTGTGCTTCTGCAGAGTGGCCGCCCGGTGGAGTTCGCCTCGCTAACGCTCACCGACACCCAGACCAGGTATGCACATATAGAAAAAGAAATGCTGGCTATTGTGTTTGGGGTCGAGCGGTTTAGACAGTATATTTATGGCAGGTCTGATATCACCGTGCATAGTGACCATAAGCCACTGGAAGCATTATTTAGCAAGCCATTAGTTTCGGTTCCAGCCCGGTTACAACGAATGATGATGAGAGTGCAAGGGTACGACTTTAAGGTAGTATACACTCCGGGTAAATATATGTATATAGCGGACACGCTATCGCGGGCTCCTCTAAAGGAAGTTATGCAAGACCGAGTGTCTGCAGAACTTGATGTACAAACTTGCTTTATGTTAGAGAATGTGCCTTTCAGCCAACCAAATATGGAAGCCATTAAAAAAGAAACTGAGTTAGATAGTGACAGCAGATGGTTAATTAGGTACATTACGAAAGGCTGGCCTAAAAATAGGCGTGATGTGAACGACCGAGTTAATGTTTTCTGGCCGTATCGCGAGCAACTACATTGCGTTGAAGGTTTACTTTTCAAGGGGGAGTGTGTGTTTATTCCGCGTGCTTTACGAGAAAACATGCTATCACGAGTCCATGAAGGACATTTAGGTATAGAAAGATGCAAGCGGCGCGCGCGCGAAGTAATGTTTTGGCCAGGAATGTGCGAGGACGTGGAACGTGCGGTACGTTCGTGCGCGGCATGCGCGCTGCACGCGCCCCGCCCGCGCCGTCAGCCGCTGCTGCAGCACAGTGTGCCGGCGCTGCCCTGGCACAAACTAGCCTCGGACACATTTGAATATAAAAAAAAGTATTATATTGTTTTAGTCGATTACTTTTCTAACTATGTTGAGGTCGGACAGTTGTCAAGTATTAGCTCTAGACAAATTATTACTTTTATGAAAGAGCAGTTCTCGCGGCACGGTATACCAGCGGAGCTGGTGAGTGATAATGGACCGGCTTATAGCTCACAGGAGTTTAAAAGGTTTATGTACGAATGGGAAATACGGCATGAGACGTCATCACCGCATTACCCGCAGTCAAACGGTAAAAGCGAAAGAACCGTACAGACAGTAAAAAATTTGTTAAAGAAATGTGTAGATTCGGGACAGGATTATTTCTTGGCACTGTTAAATTTTAGAGCTACACCACGCCATGATATAGACTCACCCGCACAGATTTTAATGGGTAGGCGTCTTAAAACTAGGTTACCAGTTAGTGCTAAGTTGCTAACGGAGAAGGTAGATAATGACCAAAATTACAAAAGAATAATGATAAACAGAAAACAAATTAAATTAAATTACGACAAAACGGCGAACACACTAAAAAGCCTGACATCAGGTGATAAGGCAACTTTAATTAGTAACGGCGACAGAAAACCGGTAACAATAGTAGCACATGCAGCACAACCACGCTCGTATATTGTAGAAGACGAACGCGGTGGTCGCTATCGGCGAACACGAAGTCAATTGGTTGTGCGTACGGGATGCTCAACAGAAAGAGTAGGGGAGTCAGAGAGACATCCAACAGATAGTGCAGGTAGTAGCACGACACCGAGTGTGGTGACGACGACAGTTGTCCGTAGACGTAGACAAAGGACACAGGCTGAAGTTTCAACCCAAGCACAGACAAGTCCAGCTAGCAACAATCAGTCAGCACTGCTCGACGAGAGTGGTGACTTTGAAAGTCCAACTGATACTAGCGATCAGTCATCTACACCTTCGCCACTAGTGGTTCCTATTGAAAGGTCTAAGGAAAGAACTGTACGAATGCTGACTAATCTGTTCTTGGGTCGAGAATAGAAAAGCTTACAATTGGCTGAATAATAATAACATAGAAAATAAGTATTGATCTAATTTATAATAAGTTAAAAGCCGCAACTGGCATAATATTATGTAAGTAAAAGTAGCGTTGTTATATAATATTATTGTAAATAATGTCAGTAGGTTAATTACATAAACGAAACAGTTTGTACGTTCAGCAAACAGCATTAAAGTAGTCGTTAGTCTTATTTTTAGGTCTTTAATAATCTTTAGGCATACTTTTCTTGGAAGGGAAAGATGTAGTATATTAAGTAGTCTGACGGTATGTCAACATAAGATGATAATTGTATGTGAGGGTGTTTGGAAATAAATCAGTGTTTAACCAACCTGCGTGTGTTTCATTACAGAGGTCACATTCTCTTTTTTATGTCTGGACTTTAAAAGAGACTGTGACCTCTGAGTTTGTATCAGCCTTTCTTCTCAGAGTAGTCACATAGGAAACGCCGACCTCATCTAGCTCAAAAAAATATTATTGACTTGTGAAAATGTTTGTACAAACCTACTTACAGAAATAAAATCATTTATCAAGAATCATAGTCTAGACCAACGGAGGCACGGAGAGGTCTTGGTAGGTAAAGATGGCAGATAAGTGATCATCTACTAGTTAGGGAGCTGGCGAGCATTTCGGTACATGAACTACCTATAGAGCGGTGGCCCAGTGGTGACGACCGCGACTCACGAATTGTAAGGTCGTGGTTCGAACCCAGACAGGCGCTTTAATTTGTATAAAATATTTCATCACCACTGCTCCCAAAACGGTGAAAGAAAACATCGCGAGGAAACCGGCATGGCGGCATGTCTTACACGTAACCCTACTGTCACCCACTGATCAGAATGAAACTTTGCACATCGATATAACATCAAAAAATATTGAACCCGTATTTTTTTTTTTCGGAATCCACTTTTTAGGGGTAAAAAACCACTTCCTAGGTTTATAAGGGTTGTAACGGTTTGTGGGGATAAGTTATATATTAGAGTTAAGGTAGGTTAGCCTATCTGTGGTCAAGATCGTAATGTTCTGATTGAAAAGCAGTCGAATAAACTCACTCTACCCAGAGTTGCGTGGGTTAGCCTACTTAGGGGTTATTAGGGGTGGTTTCTACCCCTAAAAAGTGGATTCCGGAAAAATAAAAAAACACGGGTTCAATATTTTTTTGTGTTATATCAATGTGCAATGTTTCATTCTGATCGGTGGGTGACAGTTGGGTAGGGTTACTTGTGAGAGGAATACACACATAATTATGTACTTCTTACTTCCTGTAGGAAAGTTCTTTATATCCAGTAATAAATATTAGCCGTGTGATAAAAGCTTTTAATGAACGATGCCCTTAACATCACACCATATACACATAATCATCATTTCAGCCGTAAGATGTCCACTGCTGGACATAGGCCTCCACCAATTTGGGAGGCTTTGCCATAATTACCACGCTTGGTAAGTGGGTTGTATATCGCAGTACGGTGGTAAAATGTATAGAGAACGCTGCTACCCATTCTCTAGTAACTCCCTTAGTCGCCTTTTACGACACGGGAAGAAATGGGATTGTGGTATTCTTTGTTTATTTTCAAAAATGGCTGAGTAATGAGTAAGCGATTCATTGGGTTTCTTTCAGTGAACAAAATGATTGGCATCGACATGTCAATATAAAAGACGAGGTCAAAGTGAATTTTACGTTTATAATTGAACACGTTCAGAACCCGTCAAATCTGACAGTGACGGCCCTTTGTCATAGGGAAACAGAGATGGTGCTATGCGTCCTGTATAGCTCCATCTCACTCTTGCATAAAACAATGATGGCGGCGGTAACACGTCATACACACGCCAGTGAACGTTTATTTGCGCGGCTTTTCAAATCATTTCAATGGTTTTTTGAAGGGCTTATAGGCTTATGTACGTAACTTACTACAACTACAGATAAATTAAGTAGAAAGTATTGCCCGTTTTCACTATCAGTAAGTGACACCTAAATGAATGCTCTACCTTCCTAAAAGAGAGCTGTTGGGATTCAACACTCAATAGTTCGCGCGTTGGGCGCTTTAATTTAAGTGTCATTTTAGGTGTCGCTTTTTTCTGCTTTGTATGAAAATTGTAGATGGACTTTTAAGAGGTAATCAGCCTTGACACTTCCTCAATTATTTATTTTTTTCACTGTAAAAACTTATGCAGTAATGTTCGGCAAAGGACCAAAATGGCTTCATGTCTGCGTCAGCCTCCTTTAAGAAGAAGTTTGAAAGTAATATTACAAATCCCACTATTCTACAATTATTATAAAAAAGTGAAAATTTGTGTTTATTACTCGATCATCCAAAAACGGCTAAACGGATTTCAATGAAATTTGGCAAACAATTTATAACCTGTATTAAACACATAGATACTTTTTATCCCGCTCGTACGTTCCTGTAGGATGAAATCCGACTTCCACGCAGGCAAAGCCTTTGGCTCAAGCTAGTGTTAAAATGTCGTAGTTATTAAACCTCTTTAATGAGGCACGTGGAAACCCAAAGAATAGGCTTAAAGGCAATTGTGTGCTCTCCTTTTGAAAGTGCTTAATTTGCACGCGAACTCGGGCAGAATAAGATATAATACTTTTGTAGTTTACATTTTCTTTTGTATCAAGTCTCGGTAATTATTTACTGTTATACTATAATTTACTGTTTGGTAAATACTTAGTCATTAAGACGTGTTATTTCATTTCATAGGGTTTGTTACGACTGCCTCCTTGCCTCTCTCGTTGTCATCATCATCATTTCAGCCGCCAGACGTCCACTGCTGAACATAGGCCTCCCCCAATTTGAGAAGCTTTGCCATAATCGCCACGCTTGGCTGCGCTGACCGATTGCTCTGCCCTGACCGCAGATCGATTGTCCCGACTGACAGCGTTGTTCATACATGATGCGGGCTGCGTTCACTTTGACCTGACCGCAGGCCGCAGAACGCATACAGTGTGTCAAATCCTTTATTACTTTAAGACATGTGTCGGTTATTATTAATGAAAATGGGCATTTGGTTTAATACAAGTTTCTTTTTTTCTTTTGCCTTACATGGAAACTGTACGTAAACGGATTTTGAAGAGTTCGTCAGTCCTGACATAACAGTGACCTTGCTAATCGTCTATTTTATTTTTTCATAATAGTAGCTTCTCGTCTAACTCTCGTAGCAGAGCCGATAGAAGATAGTCAATGATTTCTAAATTCGTCAGAAAATATAAAAAACATCCTTATACGTTGATACACCATGTGAATTAAGGACTTTAGGACCAGTGGGATAATTTACAATAGTTTTATATACAAATAAAATGACAGTCAGTCTTAATGCCTTTCAATTTGATAGTTCATTACGTTATCTACGTTGTAGAGCGGATTAATTTTTCAAACCTGTGGAGTAATGGATGCCAAAGTACAAAATGGCATCCTGTCTGCGTCACCCACCTTTAAGAAGAAGTTCGAAAGTAATGTTACAAATTCCACTATCCTACAAGTATTGTAAAAAATGTGAAAAAATTTGGTTTTTACTCAATCACGCAAAATGGGCCGAACAGATTTGAATGGCACACAGATAGTTCATAACCTGTATTAAGCACATAGATACTTTTTATCCCGATCATACGTTCCCGTGGGATGAAATCCGACTTCCACGCGGCAAAGCCTTTGGTTAAAGTAGTAATTAAACAACCTCTTTAGTGACGCACGTGTAGAGGATACAATCCCGAGCATGTTTTTCAATCCCGGGATTACGGGATTTTTGAAGCGTAATCCCGGGATCCCGGGCCTATCCCGGGATTAGACTATGTGGTTTCTAATTGGTCTAAATTGAAAAAACAACTTAAATAATTAAAAAAAATCTTTTTAATGTCTTTGCACAACAAAAATCACAATATAATAAGAAAAGATAAAGACAAAACAAAAAAAAAAACTATACTTTTGCAAGAAATCTAAAAGACAACACAAAAAAAAATATTTAAAATTTCGAAAATATAATCGCAGTAAAATATCAAAGCATCCAATCTTTGACTTCCAAGTCTGCTTCGTAGTTTATTGCCAACATAAGCAGCAGCTGAAAACACTCGCTCAGGTTCTACACTGGTTGGAGGAATAATAGACAATTCGTGTAGATACTTATATGCTGTTTCTAAGTGATATCCACGAACTCCTCCATTTTTGAACAGGCTCATTTCACGTCTAATACTACAATATTTGCCAACCCCAATTCATTTTGTACTTGTACTTCAGGATCTAGGGATTTCATACTCTTGTTAATTTCCAGATGTAACTTTTCCTTTAAGTCCCTTCTAAGTTCTACGACAAACATATGTATATTAGGACTGTACCTGTTTAGTGTGTACTGTGTATAGTAGGTACGTATCGTACGACGGCGTATCTAAGGGTTGTTTTTTGTCGTTATGTAATAAATGCTTTTCATATAATCTAGGCAAGGTTATTGTCAAGGCACAACGGACTACGGAATACAAATTAGACTTGTTTGTGGCAATCCCGAAAATCCCGGGATTAGCCAAGTACAGTCCCGGGATTTTCAGGGCCAGAAAACGGTCGGGATCCCGGGATCCCGAATTTCGGGATCCCGGGATTGTATCCTCTACGCACGTGGAAACTCAAAGAATAGGCTTAAACGCAATTGTGTGCTCTCCTTTTGAAAGTGCTTAATTTGTGCGCTAACTCGGACAGAATAAGATACATATAATAAATGTTTTGTAGTTTACATTTTCTTTTGTATCAAGTCTCGGTAATTATTTCAATTTACTGTTTGGTAAATACTTAGTCACTAAGACGTCCACTGTTGAACATAGGCCTCCCTCAATTTAAAGGGCTTTGCCATAATCGCCACGCTTGGCAGGCAGGTTGTCAATCGCAGTATGGTGGTAAAATGCATAGAGATCGCTGCTGCCCATTCTCTAGTCGCCTTTTACGACACTCACGGGAGGAATTGGGATGGTGATATTCTTTACGTCCGACAGACGGGAACCGATTACTTTTCCGATTTTTTTTTTTGTTCGAATTTCATTTTATCGAAAACTATTGGCCGACATCTTTTTTGCAATATGCATGATTTGACATATTTTTAAATCATCGAAGTGTCATGTGTCATAGGTAGGTATTATTTTACCGGATTATGTTTCGCCGATTTACGAAATAACTTTTTGCTATTGGCCGAAGCCTCTTTTGAACTTCTTTTATTTGCCAAATGATTTCTTTGCCATATTTTCACCACAGTGAAACAAAATTTTAGGGAATATTGTTTGGTCACAAATATATAGCCGGTTACTTGGTAGCGTTTTCAATAGATATTAAATGAAATATATGTAGTGTCATAAAAAGTCAATGTATTGTGCAACAAAATTTAGTGAGAAACGAATCGCTATAAAACCGACTTTACGTAGTCTTGTCTGCCCTAAGCCTAGAGTGTAATTTAAGCCCGCGCAGGCGCGGAGGGGCAAGGCGGCCCGCGAGCTGAGGAGCAGGCGGCCTGAGCAGGTGGCCTGGTGAGCATTAAAACCATCTGCGACGATAAGCTCGCGTGGGGCCGCCCAAACCCCGCAGCGCCGGAGCCGTGACAGAAACAATGCTTGCTGCATGTTGCATGCCTGCTTGCATGTTGCATGCTTGTTTGCACGCTGCATGTTTGCTTGCATGCTGCATGCTTGCTTGCTGCTTGCCTGCTGCTTGCCTGCTTGCACGCTGCATGCATGGTTGCATGTTGCATGCTTGTTTGCATGCTTCTTACTGGGACCCTTTAAAACACTTTTGTTCATAATATCCTGTTTTATTAAGTGCCATTACATTTAAATAAATAATTAATTAAACCAAAGAGTAGGTTAATCTTAACATAGGTATAATGAATGTCTGGAAACATAATACTTCGAACAAATGTTATTTCGGCTAAGTGTAACTTCGGTAAAGAGTTTATCGACCAAATGAAACGTCGGAGTAACGAAAAAAGTCGAATTGATAATAGGTCAACTGATACAGTGGCAGACGTGACTTCGATGAAGTAAAAAAAAAACGAAACGATAATCGTTGAAAAGTTTTAGGGGAAATAAAATCCGGTCAAACATTTTTCGAACTTATGATAGGTAACCCTGACAGACACCACACCTCGCTGTGTGCACACGTAATTCTCAGAAAAACCGCAACGGAGTATGATATGGGGTTCAATATCATTTTGCGAATTCCCCGTTGTATTAGTTCTAGGATTACAGTACCTAGTGATTTCCATATTTATTAAAACACACCGGTCTCTTGTGTAAGTTATAAAACCTAGCACAATATAGATAACAACGAGGTTTGCACTCATGGTAAATGATGGAAAGCTTTTACTCTCATGGCCCATCAATGGCTTTTAGCGAGGCAATATCATCGAGGCCACTCGAAACTCCAATGCCCAGTAATTAACTTAATTACAGCCAATCTATGCGTAGTAGGTGGCGCCAACAGATTGGTTGACGTATGATTTAATTTAACTTAACTCTGGAATGAATGACCTTAAACTGGCTAAATTGTGTGCCATAAAATCTATATATTAAATACGGGAAGCAAAAACTTTGTACGCACGGCGACAAATCAAGCTTTACATTTCCTTTACAAATTTTTACTTGACAAGCAACGATTGGCAAAAACATGATTTGTCATTTCATCATTATACAACAACAAGTTTGTCAAATAATTCACTTAAAAAATTATTATTCGATAAACTTTTTTAGTAACGTATTATTTGACAAACAATTCATTTTATCTCATAAAACAACGTTTGGAATAAAAGTCATTCGGTCATTAGGCTATTTAGGATGTGGTTTTTTCTAAGCCTTGAAATACCCTTCGGGGCCGATCCGTCATGGTTTGGGGAGGTTAGGTTAGGCTAAAACTGTGACCTCATAGGATGTCACGCACGAGCACGAGCCGAGCGAGCGAAGCGAGCGGTGCCGCGACAGCGGCCGGCGAGGACTCATTCGTCAACTCGCGCGCAATTAACTCGCTCGCTCGAGCGAGTTAGCACATTCCGATTTTATCTGTTTTTGTTGTCGTCAACTCGCGACTGAGCGAAAATTTACAGTCGTCTACAAAAGTGTTTTTATAAATTTAACATTTTATTTAATTCAACCTACTTCACATGTTTAAGACATTAAACGTATAGAGTAGGTTAACTGAGGGTCAGTAGGTCGTCTTAGAGGTGAAATTCTGCTCGCGGTTCGAATCTTTCTTTCCAAAGAAAAGCTTTTGTTAAGTTACCATTTGGCGAAATTACGAGAATGGTTGGTTGCATTATATCTCAATGTCCGCGAGATGAAAATATTTTCAAATTTGATTATTTTTTTGTAGAGACTTGGTTAAATGACACTTTATTTTTTGCCGACAAATGGTCTTGCTATAACAGGCATCATCGTACTACAAACATGGTCGAGAGCTGGTATTCTACTATAAATAAAAAAGTCAACAATAAACCCTCAAGCATTGCACATTTTTTGACCATCTTGAAAAAAGAAGATGATTATTATCAAACTTTATACTTGAAAGGGTCTACTAAAACAGTAAATTCAAAAGAAACTTGCGCTATTGATGAACACATTACATTTACCATAAATGAATTTATGCACGGCGCTATAAGTATCGATTTATGTATCGAACTTCTGATCTTGTGATTATTACATATACACAGTAGTTATAAAAATCATTTTCAGCACTGTGATTCTTTTAATCAGTAATATATTAACGTTTGTTATAAAAATCATTTACAACAAACCCTGATCTGTGATTTTATAGTTCCTAAGACTGTGATTGTTGTCATTAGTAAGTAAGTAATATGTTAAAGTTTGTTATAAAAATCATTTACAACAAACCCTGATCTGTGATTTTATAGTTCCTAAGACTGTGATTGTTGTCATTAGTAAGTAAGTAATATGTTAAAGTTTGTTATAAAAATCATTTACAACAAACCCTGATCTGCGAAGACCTATAAAATCACAGATCAGCTGTGATTTTATAGTTCCTAAGACTGTGATTGTTGTCATTAGTAAGTAAGTAATATGTTAAAGTTTGTTATAAAAATCATTTACAACAAACCCTGATCTGTGATTTTATAGTTCCTAAGACTGTGATTGTTGTCATTAGTAAGTAAGTAATATGTTAAAGTTTGTTATAAAAATCATTTACAACAAACCCTGATCTGTGATTTTATAGTTCCTAAGACTATGATTGTTTATAGTAGTATTAAGTAATAATTAGCCAAATGGTATACTCGTATGTTTTTCATATTGTTGATTTTACTTTGTTAAATTTGTTTAGTTTAGTCATGTTACATACTAGGTTATTAATCAAAATCTTGAGGAAAAAAAATCTTTAAAAAATGTGATATTGTTGATAATCTTCAAAATGTAGGTAACATAAATATGAGCAGTTTTTTTAATGTTTGGCATGTGTTGTAAATTATAAATACATAATATATCTATTAAAAAACTACATTTATTTTATTTCAAATTCAAATCGTACAACGCCTTATACTTATAAAGTATGTTTCTATATTAAATTTATTATAACACTTTTATAGATGACTGTACCATTTTTCGCTCTAGTCGCGAGTTGACGACAGCAAAAATAATTAAAATCGGAATGTGCCAACTCGCTCGATCGAGCGAGTTAATTGCGCGCGAGTTGACGAATGAGTCCCGGCGAGTGGCAGAAACGACTAGATTTTAGTGAGGTAGTTCTATAAAATTATGCAAAAGAATAACGTCATGATCACTTTGTGACTGGTTTAGAAAATGTATTAAAAAATGATATTTAGTATAAACGTAATTTTTCCAAAAGAAACGGATTTTTTCTAAATATTACATGAAAAAGGCATGATTAAATATTATCCGACACATTTGTTAAGAAAAGCATTTGCCAAATAAATGTTTGTAAAGCGAGTGTTTATAAAATAAATCATTTTCGGGATAAGTTGTTTGTGAAAAAAATAATATACGAAACGTTGGTTATAAACTTAAAATTTATTAGTGGTATTTTAGTAAAACATTAGTGAACCAACAAGGGGCGAACCTATTGCCACAAAATACACTTTGGAACCGCTACCCGGTTACGCGGGAGTTAAACCCAGGACCTCATGCTCAGCAGCACCATTAACGAACACTACACCAACGAGAAAATAGATGACAATAATTATAAAAAAAACTTGAGAGGTGTCAAGGGACACCCGGATGGAACGAAGTTCCTTTCCAGGATTCATAATTGTTTTTTTATTATTTATTATGTACAAAATCTGTATACGCTCACCATAAATATTATCTCTCTCTCTGTCTCTCTCTCTATGTCTCTCTCTGTCTCTCTCTCTCTCTCTGTCTCTCTCTCTATCTCTCTTTCTCTGTCTCTCTCACTCTCTATGTCTCTCTCTCTGTCGCTCTCTCTCTCTCTCTGTCTTTCTCTCTACGTCTCTCTCTGTCTGTCTCTCTCTCTCTCTCTCTGTCTCTCTCTTTCTTCGTTCCATAAACTACGTTCCAAAACAAAAAATATACAGTCGAATTAAGAAACCTCCTCCTTTTTTTAAGTCGGTTAAAAAGTGTCGTTACAACTTTTTCTCTTAATTCCGTCTAGCCCCCTTTCGCAACGCGCCATAAGGAACTTCGTTCCAATATAAAAATATATTTAGATAGGAAAAAACCAAAGCTTCTTTATCTAATAGTGGAACTGATAATGAAAGTAAATAGGTTCGTCTGATAAAATGATACCCTTTCAAGGGTATCTAATACTGTCTGGTAACGCCAACACTGATTATATAGATTTACTCTTATACTATGAGGCAGTTTGTATTTCCCGCTCCTTTTCCCACCTGTACATGCAGCGCTTTGGTATCATTCAAAAGGTGAACATGAGAACGAGAGAACGAGGACTGACAGCTGTCAGTTCGACGAAGAAATTGCACATGAAAGTACGTGTGTAACGGATCTCTCGAATCACCCCCGCACCGCATGACGAGCCTTTTCGTCTGACCCCGCGAAGAGACGAGGATCTTCTCGAGCCTTTCTCTGCAGTTTTCAATACATTCCCGCTCCGCCAAACGCATCCTTGTGTTTGATTACCCAGTGTAATGAGAAGAAAAAGTATATTCAAATATTGGTCGCGCGACCCGCGTGTGATACTCTGCTGTGTGCTGGTCGAAGGAGATTGGATCCCGCTGGCCTGCCCCTGGTAAGTGCTGCATGTCCCTTCTCTTCCTCTCTTCTCCACCTCGACTTTTGCAACTGCCGCTTCACTTTAATTAACACGTCCACCGTATCGAAGGTTGGTTCTGATACCTTTCAGGACTGAATTATTGTTGGCGTGACCACTGTCTTTTTATTGCAAAAACATAAAATTTGCTATTGCGGCATATTAGTCGACTAGCACGAATTAACACGTTAACTGCCATGTCGACAATGTGTCCGACACTTTTTGTTCCATTCAGCCCTTGTTGGACTATATGACCGACAACACATACAAAATCTGAACATGTCGTTGCTGCCTGGCGGCCATGTTTTTGGAATAAATAATGTATTTATGGAATAAATAATCTATTTAAAGTGAAATAACACTAACTACATTTTTAGGGTTCCGTTGCCAAATGGCAAAAAACGCAACCCTTATAGATTCGTCATGTCTGTCTGTCCGTCTGTATGTCACAGCCACTTTTGTCCGAAACTATAAGAGCTATCACGAATATGCCTATTTAATAGACTCTAATGCAGAATTAACTTTTGACTATGAAATGTTTTCTGTACAACAAGGACATATAAATGGAACAGGAATGAAGAATATTTTTACTAACCTACAGAGGACTATAACTGAAATCAATACTGAAAATAATATGGCAACGTCTAATTCCTTTACCCCAGAAATTAAGCACTCAGACATGTTTTTTCTATAATTATCATCGCACCAAAACATCGCGGGACTCTTCAACAAAGTAGATCAAATAACATTAAACCTGCAAGAACTAGCCGAACAAAGAAACAGTATAGATATAATTTGCGTTACGGAACACTTTATGGAGCGAGGACATGAGGAGCTTCTTTCAATACCTAATTATAAATTAGCCACTTACTATACAAGAAGTACGAAAAGAGGAGGAGCCTGTATTTTGGTAAAACTTGGTCTCCAATACAAAGAACTTACGAATGTCAGTAAAATGTCAGTTGAAGGCATTGTCGAAGTTTGTGCAATTGAACTAATACCACATAACACAATAATTATTTGCATATATAGAGTACCAAAGTTAAACAATTTAGAGGTTTTCTACTCGAAATTAAACATTATATTATCAAAATACTGTTACGGGTCGAATAAAAATGTAATTCTATGTGGTGATTTCAACATTAATATTTTAAAACAACATAAATTATCTCTAGAATTTACTAGTTTCCTATTGAAGTACAATCTAAGTTTACAAATTAATTAACCAACTAGATTACAAAGCAATACGTGTATTGATAATTTTGCGCATAATATTTCACGAAAATGTACTCATAGTGTCCTCGATCTACATATGTCAGATCATACCGCACAAACTTTAAAGCTTCCAGTAAAAAAGACATGTTTGATTAAAAGTTGGAATATAAAAGTTCGTGATTTTAGTAATGAAAACTTGATGAAATTCAAAAACTGTTTGAAATCAATTTCATTTTCTGATGTCTTTCTAACTAAAGATCCTAACATAGCATACAACAACTTTTTAGAATTATTCTTGTTGTTTTATAATTTATGTTTTCCGATTACGTATAAAAAAAGAAAATTAATAAAGAATCCAAATTGGTTAACGCCTGGTATTAGACGGTGTAGCCAAATAAAAAGACAGTTATTATGGCACCATAGATTAAATTCGTCTAAGGTAAATGTGACGAAACTTAAAAATTATTCAAATCGACTAAAGAAAATTATAAAACTGACACAATTAGCAAAAAATAATTATAAGATAGAGACAGCATATAACAAATCAAAAATGACGTGGAAAATAATAAATGAAAATAGGAGCAACCATCCACCAGAGTATATAAAAGAAATAAATTATGACGGAGCTACATTCACTTCACCCAAAGACATAGCAAATACCTTTAACGACTACTTCATAAGCCAAGCAGAAAAACTCTCAAATTCTTCGACACCACTGACCACTGACAATAAAAAAATTAAACCGCCGAAAAACTGAAAAGCATAAAATAATAAACCTTAAAATTATGAGTCGGCGCTTTGAGTGTTCCTTGTTCATTGATTTTTCAGCGCCGACTCTAAATTTTAAGGTTTATTATTTTATGCTTTTCAGTTTTTCGGCGGTTTAATTTTTTGTTAAAAAGTTTTTATTTTATGATTTTTTGTGGCTTTAATGTACTAATAATACTTGGCTAGGTATACCCTATCCAACAATAAAAGAATTATCAAAATCGGACTACTCTGTACAAAGTTATGCGTGTTTATACGTTACAATCAGTGAGTGAACAATCAATCATCCCCTGTTTTCCAACCCTTAGGGTTTGATTTTATTTTCCAAATTTATATGGGACCACCTTGGGAGTATACCCTTTCCAATAGAAGAAGAATTGTCACAATCGGACCACTATGTAAAAAGTTGTGAGTGTCAGTGAGTGAACAATCAATCATCCCCTGTTTTCCAACCCTTAGGGTTCGATTTTGTTTTCCAAATTTATATGAGACCACCTTGGGAGTAAACCCTTTCCAATAGATGAAGAATTGTCACAATCGGACCACTATGTAACAAGTTATGCGTGTTTATACGTTACAATCAGTGAGTAAACAATCAATCATCCCCTGTTTTCCAACCCTTAGGGTTCGATTTTGTTTTCCAAATTTATATGGGACCACTTTGGGAGTATACCCTTTCCAATAGAAGAAGAATTGTCGCAATCGGACCACTATGTAAAAAGTTGTGAGTGTCAGTGAGTGAACAATCAATCATCCCCTGTTTTCCAACCCTTAGGGTTCGATTTTGTTTACCAAATTTATATGAGACCACCTTGGGAGTAAACCCTTTCCAATAGATGAAGAATTGTCACAATCGGACCACTATGTAACAAGTTATGCGTGTTTATACGTTACAATCAGTGAGTAAACAATCAATCATCCCCTGTTTTCCAACCCTTAGGGTTCGATTTTGTTTTCCAAATTTATATGGGACCACCTTGGGAGTATACCCTTTCCAATAGAAGAAGAATTGTCACAATCGGACCACTATGTAAAAAGTTATGCGTGATCATACATAAAAAAAAAAAAAAAAAAAAAAAAAAATATACGCGTCGAATTGAGAACCTCCTCCGTTTTTTTTCGTCGGTTGAAAATACATTTCTCTGCACAGTCAATGTTTTTAGCCCCCATCATACCAGATGAAGTAAACAGAATTATAAAAGACTTAAAAAATAAAAATAGTGCAGGATACGACGATATTTCAACAAAGGTTCTAAAGTATGTTTCAGAAATAATATCAGAGCCTCTCAGCTACATAATTAATTTAAGTATTGAGTCTGGAACATACCCTGATAAGCTTAAACCAACTGTCATAAAACCTTTATTTAAAAAAGACAATGAGAAAGACATTAAAAATTACAGGCCAATAGCTCTCATTCCGGTAATATCCAAGATATTGAAAAATGGATCTATAGGTCCATAGACGGATACCTCAACAAACATCATATACTTGTGAAAGAACAAAAAGGATTTAGGAAAGATCACTCAATAAATATGGCAATATATGACTTTCTTAATGTTATTATAGCTAATATGGATGAAAGAGTCCCAATATCAGCAATATACATGGATATGACGAAGGCATTTGACCTGGTCAACCATGATATACTGCTGAGCAAGTTAAATGCGTATGGAATAAGAGGAAATGTTTTATCACTCATAAATTCTTACTTAAAAAATAGAACACAACGTACAGAAATAAGTCGAATTTGTAAATTAAGTAAAACCGTTATAAAATACATATCAAAAGAGCGAAAAATATCATATGGAGTGCCCCAAGGCAGTGTGCTAGGGCCTCTATTATTTCTTATATATATAAATGACTTTCCCCGGAATATACCCTATCCTATGACATTGTTTGCCGACGATAGTACCATCATTGTTAAACTTGACAAAAATAATAAAGACTTTGAAGCTGACATAATCAATGCATTACAACAAACCGTTAACTGGCTAGAACAAAATAATTTAATTATAAATTTGAAGAAAACAAAAATTATGAATTTTCGTCAAAGAGTAGTTAATTCAGAACTAAATGTAATATTTAATAATGAAAAAATTGAAGAAGTCGAAAACACAAAATTTCTGGGCTTAACAATCGACAAACAATTAAATTGGAAACAACATACTACGATACTAATTAAACAATTGAGTAAGTTTGCTTTTGCTTTATTTAAACTAAAGAAAATAGTCAATCAGGCAGCAGCAGTCACTGCATACTATGGGTATGTCGATTCTTTACTACGCTACGGAGTCATGTTTTGGGGAAACTCCTGCAATAAGGACATGGTGTTCAAATCGCAAAAAAGATGCATTAGAGCTATTACCGGAATAAAAATAACTGACAGCTGCAAACCTTATTTTGTATTGTTGAAAATAATGACTTTACCTTGCCTGTACATATTTGAGACTGCCTTATTTGTTAAAAAGAACATGCATCTATTCAAAAAAGCATCTGAACATCGCTATAAAATGATTAGACAAAAATATAGACATGAATTATGTGTTCGACCATCTAAGACCGCGTTGATGCACAAAAGCATACTTTGCATGGCCCCAAAAATATTTAATAAATTACCAAATGGAATTAAAGACTTAAATATTATTCAATTTAAAAATAAATTAAGACATCTGTTATTGGAAAATTGCTATTATAGTATTGACGAATTCCTTAATGATAAATTGTAACCTATTTGACATAATGATATATTGTAACCTATTTGACAAAATGATAAATTGTAACCTATTTGACATAATGATAAATTGTAACCTATTTGACATGATATTTATTTAATTCTGACATTGTATTATTATCTTTATTTTCATTAATTATTTGCATGATTACTCAACTGTTAATTTTTTGCTTGTCATTTTTTCTGTATTCAGTGATGTTTTATTTTGTTATCAAATACGTTAATTATTCTTTTTTATACAAATTACTAATTGCTGCAAAGAGTGTACACCTTTAAGGTAGATTTTTGAGGAACGAATTATTTATTGTTAAGATCTCATGTAAAATGTACTATTAATCACACTAATAAATGAATTTGAATTTGAATTTTATGCTGTTGAAACTTGGTAAGTAGATGTATTCTGTGAACCGCATTAAGATTTTCACACTAAAATAGAAAAAAAAAAACAATAAATTTTGGGGTTCCCCATAATTAGAACTGAAACTCAAAAAAAAAAAATTCATCACAGCCATACGTGTGGGGTATCTATGAATAGGTCTTCAAAAATGGTATTGAAATTTCTAATATCATTTTTTTCTAAACTGAATAGTTTGCGCGAGAGACACTTCCAAAGTGGTTAAATGTGTGTCCTCCCCGTAACTTCTAAAATAAGAGAATGATAAAACTAAAAAAAATATATTATGTACACCACCACAAATGTATGATGTGGTGTATAACCATGTAAACTTCCACCGAAAATTGGTTTGAACGAGATCTAGTAAGTCGTTTTTTTTTTAATACGTCATAAATCATAAACCGCGATTTACCTTTAATTCAATCAACTCAAATTTAAAAAAAAAAACATTTAATTTCATAAACATAAACCTTATGCATAAACCGAGAATACCTACAGGTTTGTACGGAACCCTCGGTGCGCGAGTCCGACTCGCACTTGGCCGGTTTTCTGACTTTTTCTGATTTTCACCATGGCAGTTAGTTAACGTGTTAATTCGTACGAACCGGGTGAATCGTCATTTTAATATCATATAATATTTTCAATAGGCGACTCACACGAAGTTCATTTATCAACCGACGAAAAAAAACGGAGGAGGTTCTCAATTCGACGCGTATATTTTTTTTTTTTTTTTTTTTTTTTTTTTTATGTATGATCACGCATAACTTTTTACATAGTGGTCCGATTGTGACAATTCTTCTTCTACTGGAAAGGGTATACACCCAAGGTGGTCCCATATAAATTTGGAAAACAAAATCGAACCCTAAGGGTTGGAAAACAGGGGATGATTGATTGTTCACTCACTGATTGTAACGTATAAACACGTATAACTTGTTACATAGTGGTCCGATTGTGACAATTCTTCTTCTATTGGAAAGGGTATACTCCCAAGGTGGTCGCATATAAATTTGGAAAACAAAATCGAACCCTAAGGGTTGGAAAACAGGGGATGATTGATTGTTCACTCACTGACACTCACAACTTTTTACATAGTGGTCCGATTGTGACAATTCTTCTTCTATTGGAAAGGGTTTACTCCCAAGGTGGTCTCATATAAATTTGGAATACAAAATCGAACCCTAAGGGTTGGAAAACAGGGGATGATTGATTGTTCACTCACTGACACTCACAACTTTTTACATAGTGGTCTGATTGTGACAATTCTTCTTCTATTGGAAAGGGTATAACTCCCAAGGTGGTCCCATATAAATTTGGAAAACAAAATCGAACCCTAAGGGTTGGAAAACAGGGGATGATTGATTGTTCACTCACTGATTGTAACGTATAAACACGCATAACTTTGTACAGAGTAGTCCGATTTTGATAATTCTTTTATTGTTGGATAGGGTATACCTTGCCAAGTATTATTAGTACATTAAAGCCACAAAAAATCATAAAATAAAAACTTTTTAACAAAAAATTAAACCGCCGAAAAACTGAAAAGCATAAAATAATAAACCTTAAAATTTTGAGTCGGCGCTGAAAAATCAATGAACAAGAAACACTCAAAGCGCCGACTCATAATTTTAAGGTTTATTATTTTATGGTTTTCAGTTTTTCGGCGGTTTAATTTTTTGTTAAAAAGTTTTTTTTTTCTATACTAAAGCGAAAGTAACTATGTCTGAAGACAAACCACTGAACCGATTTTGATAAAATTTGGTACGGGGTATGTTTGAACCCCAAGAAAGGACATAGGCTACTTTTTATAATGCGAGTTCGTCTGCGTCCGCGATACCGACATTTACGCGGACGAAGTCGCGGCCAAAAGCTAGTTTATTACACGCTTTATATTAGCTTCACTTGTATGTACCTATGTTTGTTTGTAACCGACTCCTTATAGCGTGATTTCGACCCACTTTAAACGACCAGATTTCATTCAAACTTTGCACACCTGTCAAAGACCGATGACAATGCAATAATTTCATAAATTTGTGTCATTATCCTTGATTTATTATTATTAAAAAATAGAAATTAAGTAATAGTTTAAAAAAACTAAAAACACGCTTCCATATAAAACCAAACTAAAAAAAGTAGAAAATAATGGAAAAAAAGCGTGGGGTGCTTTTTAAGGTATTTTTATTGATATCAGGCAACTATTTTTTTACTAGCTTCTGCCGCTGTTATACATATAATTTTTTCTCGTGAATCACTCAATCGATTGCTGAAAACTGCATTAAAATCCGTTGAGTAGTGTAGAAGATCTAAGCGAACAGACAGCGGCAGAACAGACACCTAGCTATATACATATCTAAAGATATTTCGGACATCCTGACAGGCCATTACTATAAAAACTTTTTAACAAAAAATTAAACCGCCGAAAAACTGAAAAGCATAAAATAATAAACCTTAAAATTATGAGTCGGCGCTTTGAGTGATCCTTGTTCATTGATTTTTCAGCGCCGACTCAAAATTTTTTGGTGAGCGAGTCGACGATTCCAGTATTACGGTATAGGTCGGGGTCTGGTCGGCTGACCCACACTACCTTCAACATACAAGAAGATATTATACTATTTAAAAGTGCTCATTCGCCCAATCCGGGCGAACTACTCCATGCAAGTTGATTAATAAGCTGTGTAGAACTTCAGAACAAAGCATCCAGCCATGCGTGGAGGCTGCAACTAGATACATTGCCTGTACCTGCATTGTTTTCCATTTTGCATATTACTGAACGATTAAACCCATTCGAAAATGGCCAAAATGCAAATTATCTGTGCGTTTGCTGCTCTGGTTGTGATATCCGACTATGAATCCGTTGAATTTTATGTAGCTTTAGCTACCGCCCGCGACTTCCGACACTACCTATTTCTTCCTTTTCGCTTAGTGTTTTTTTGACTTTTTGCTTGACTGCTAAGGATCATAGCGTGATATTAAAGAGCCATCCCGAGATATTAACCTCCCTCAAAAATGAGGCTATCAAATTCAAAAAGAACTTTTGAAATCGATCTTGTATTTTCAGAGACTAGCGCGTTCAAACAAACGCTTCAGCTGTATTATAAGGCTAGATTCAAGAAATATTCAAGTAGTTCTACTATTACCAGTACCAAGTCGTAAATATATATCTCATGTTTTTGAAAAAGTTCAGCTTTGTATAGCTTCGTCTACTCATCACCGTTTTCACTCATAACGCTTTGACATACTGTTTAAAGCCTTTCAATGTTCCATGTCAGAGGGTTTGGTTTCTATACTTAGTCCTATAGGTGGGCCATTGTGAATGAGCCATAACGGGGCCATGATGGCCGTCAAGGGTTAATCAAACCAGGCCACTGCCCACCTACCTCCAGAAGTTGATCATGTCTCCTGGTCTATTAACAACATCTGTGTAAGATCTAGGTGTTCCGAGGGTTTCTGTCCTAATTTGAGTAACGCCTGTGCCTTCAAAGAATACATACACAACGGTCTCCTCAGCCTCCATGTAAGCCCTGCATAGAAGACTATCCATTATGACTATTGTGTGAAAGTGTTTGATTAGCGGCTATCCTGTGATGGTCTCCGTCACCAGGCGCAAGCCGTTACTGTCCAGGCGTAATAGACGTCTGGTTAGCCTGCCATCTAAGGATGGCATGGCTTTCCCGGACTGCCTGCAGCCCGGTGTCGAAGCCCACCAGCTCTTCGCTTGAGTGTTGGTGAATTCCTGTAGCCACGTGCATAACTGGTTAAAGAGGATGGGCACGATAGGTTCGGGTCCTCAGACACAGACTTTTAAAGCCCTTTCTGACATACCACAACCATACGATGAGCCAAAGGGTCTCCAACCAGCACTGTAGTTACCACGAAGCTAACCCAAGGTTAGCTGCCGTCTACCAGTACAGTCTATCCAGAAATGGATCAACAGACAAAGTAATGTAATGGTACTCACCATATGGTACCGTATATGGGTACCACCGGACCTGACGCCCTCATTCAGCTGTATGGAGCTCACGCTACCCGCGTCGTCATCCATGAAACCCGTCTTCTTGTAACGTGCCATCTGCAAAAGAGAAAAGAAAACTATTTATTTAGCTAAGCTTTTGGCCTATTGTTGATCGGAGGATTTACTCTGTCCCATCGCAATGAGGAAGCGGCTAGCCAACAATGATTTTCTCAATCAACAAAGTGTATGTATACATAAGATTGTAGGTCTGGTGTTAGTAAAAGAGTTACATACCTGTATATTAATAATTGACCCCTGATTGCCATAATTGCGATTCTCCCAAGCGACACCCTAAGACGGGTTCCGGACCCCACAGGGGGCGCCCTTAGCGATAAATCCTGACTAAAGGCCCTAATTTATGGAGGCAACCACAGGCAAGTCCGGTTTAGCTACCTACAATCTAATTTTTTTTCGTGTCGTATTGGAATTCCTCTTGGATGTCCACCGACCAGGGGTGGGTAGAAGGGTCTGTCAGACTCTTACTGACTAAAACCACCCCGGTGTTCCAACCCACACCGACACCATGCTCTTGTCGTGCAGGGAAAAGTTAAAGGCACAAGAGTTTGTGGCAGGTCGCCCATGCGTCGGACGGATCAAGTCAAAACTAACACTTAATGGTTCAATTCACGAATGTACGAAAAAGCTGCAGTTCGGGAGGAATGGCGACGGATTGTGAAGCTCGCTACCACAAAAGATGTGACGACCACGAACTCAACAACAACAACGATGAAAGAAGAGGCTCGCACAGCACCATCCAGCTACCTAGCAGTGGCAACTGGCAACAGGTCAATAAAAGCCGAGTTTCATCGGGTTACCTTTAAGAAACCCGACCACCCTTCGACCATTCATTATTTCAAAGAAAAATTATCTTTTATGTATTTCTAAGTATTACTTAGTGAAAAAAAAAAAAAAACTAATCCGTCCGTATAAAACTCGCTGATTCTAACTCGGTATTAGTGAAACTGGGGTCTTATCTTCTGAAGAAACTTTAAGCTTGCATCAAATAGTTTTTTTTTTTTTTTTTGGAACGCCTTATCCTGGCAATCATTCCACCCTTCGATACTGCTAACTAGGTAGACCCGACTCCGACTGACCACAGTCAAGGTAGGGTTTTCTGGGTCTGAATTTAAATATATGTATTTCGTTTGTGTTACAAACTTACGTGATGTTGAACTTAATATCTTGTTTTTATACCTATCATAAATGCTACGCTTTTAAAAAACAGGGTTTTTAAAGCACTCACAAATTCTGGAGACGTGGTCTTTTATGTTAAAACTTTTAACCAAAACACATTACTTAACATCGAAAAGTTTTACGTAAGTCCACTGAAGCTAAATTAATGATGTTGTTATTTTCGCTTCAAAAAGAAGGCATTTTCTGGGTTAGATTTTAATATTATTATGTTATGGTGGACAAATACCTTATCATCATCATCATTTGAGGACAGGATATAGACCTCCCCATGGGGGGTACTATTATCGCCACGCTTGATAGGTTTTTTATTGGACAGGAAATCATCAAATGACGTCTCCCGCTCTAGGGTGGAGCGGAAGGGCGTGTCAGACTTTTACTGACTAAAACCCACCCGTGTTCCTACAGTTGCCCATGTGCCAGGGCCACGGTAACTCTTTCGAACGAATCTCGCAACCTTGGCAGGCATCGGTCCTAGCAGACCCCTTCAGTAATTGCTGACATCTCTTTGAGGCGCGCGTGGAACACTACGCGCCAACGACCCGAGCCTGGTCCTTACCGAGCGGCGAGCTACCCATTGCTCGCCGCCCGCAAAGTTACGCCTACGGTGGCCGGGAGTCCGCTATCGATCCCGACGCCCGGGGCGTCTCCTCCTGCAGCGGCTAGGGACGTGAAGGCGCAGAGACTGCCACTCCCTCACGCGCCCCGCCTCCTCCTTCGCGAGCATTACTACTTTGCAGAAAGAGGTGACGGCTTCCCATGCCCTCCGCTCCGTACCATGGTTCTCATCAGGGCCGGACGCAAGAGCTCATCGCCGCCGATCGCCTCCACGAGGACACGGCGGTGCTCCGGGGCACACCTCCACCGTATGCTCCACCGTGTCCTCCAAACGATCCTCGCAATGGAAACACCCGGGCGTATCCGCCCGCTTTATCCTGAACAGGAACCCACCGAAGCACCCATGCCCGGTGAGAATCTGCGTCAGGCGAAAGGTGAGGACGCCGTGGCGCCTCTCTATCCACTCCTCAAAACGTTTGATAGGTGGGTTGGCAATCGCAGTACGGTGGTAAAATGCGTAAAGAACGCTGCTGCCCATTCTCTAGTAAGTCCCTTAGTCGCCTTTACGACACTAACGGGAAGAAACGGTCTGAAATGAACCCTTCAATTCCCATGTCCAACTTCATAACATTTTTGCCTTTCTTTTTAACTAAAATAGCTTATCTACAATTGTTTAGGATAGAAAAAAATAAAAATAAAAATTATCCCCTCCCTTAATTTTTTTATGGGGGTGTCACCTACAGTTGTCACTGGGATTTAAGTAAAGCAGTTTAACAAGTAAGACTAAAGGACACACACGATTTTTCTAATTCTTTCGGTAGAAATAAAACTTTAGTTTTTATATTAGTATTCATTTATGTCAAAAAAAATACACTTATTTATTATGAAAGCTGTACCAATACTTTCGATGTAATTTGCTGACATTACTATACCATTTTTATAATATTTTCTTTTTTTCTTCGGCGCAGATACGTCGATATCTTCGCCTTCTTCCAGGTCGTGTATACGATTTTCTCCAGAGACGGAAAGCCTATTTTATAGTTTTACTTGAGATCGAAGCAAGCGACTAGGCAGATGAAGAATATTAGCTTCGTTTTTATCCCCACTGCCTTCGTCAGTCACGACACCTCATCTAGCGTAAACCTATAATTCGTAAAATAAGCTCTAAAACACCATCAGTGGTGATGCAATAAGACCAAAAGTGAACCACATTCTGCGAATGAATTCAGAACCATAGAGTAGTATTGCCCAGTGTCACCCACAGGTGACACGGCATTTTTCTAGCGTTGCAGCGATAACACTATAAGTTATTATTATCGCAAAATACGTTTGTAATATAGCTCATTTATTCATTTATTATATGTAATAAGAAAAAAAATATACTTACTGTCTGGGCATTTTTATTTCACTTTATATCGTAAGAAATGACACAAACTCAGAATGCTACAATTACGCGCGAAACAACTGAATGAATTAGACAAATGACGTATGGTGGGTATAACCAGAAAAAAACAATGAAAAGTGCAACTAATTGGTTTGGCTACAATAGTCGCAATAGAATTAAAATATAAAATATCTGTGTGGTAGAAAAAAATATTAAACTTCTGTCACCTACAGGTGACACTGGGAATTGAAGAGTCAAAGTTTATTTCAATACGCGAATGACCCTGAAGTGTAGAATACCTGATTAATCATTAGTATGGTGATACTTATTTGTAGGCACAACGGATGAGCATATTTAACTCATTTGCAACGGAAATTCTCAATTGGATATGACGATAAAGGGCTTCTAAAATATGCAGTACTTGTTTTAATCGGCCCTTATATTAATGACTAGCTGACCCAGCGAACTTCGTACCTCCTCAGAATCAATAAAACCCATGTTAGGTGAGCTCCTACCAAGTTATGATAACCTGGTACTTCGAAGACATATTAATAAGGATGATTTTTTACACCTTGGGTCTGAAAAACCCAAATATCTTACGGACACCTATTTAAAAAAAAAAAAAAATATAGCCTATGTTACTTGCAGATAATGTAGCTTTCTAATGGTGAAAGAATTTTTAAAATCGGTCCAGCGGTTTTTGAGTTTCTCCATTACAAACAAACAAACAAAAATACAAACTTTTCCTCTTTATAATATTAGTATAGATGAACGATCTGTTTCTTTATACCGATTTAGGATTTACCCTTCTGCTCTTATTCCAATAGAAATGATCATGATAAATGACGATGATACACGTCAATCATATTTTTAAAACTAGATGATGTCGGCGTTCCTTTGTGACTACTTTGAGAAGAAAGATCGAAACAAACTCAGAGGTCTCAGTCTCTTTTAAAGTAGAGACATAATCTTGGTCACATCATGGTGAAATTGTGAAATTATCTTTTGAGTAAATAACTACACAGATTGAGTGGACCTGTCCAATCAGTGCACGCATTTGTCAGTAATCGTGCAGCTAAACGCAGTACTTATGGAGCTCAACCATAACCCGCTCCATCCTCTTACGACACCGTGAAGGAATGGGTGCTATTCTTTACGTCCGATACCACATCTAACATAGATAAAACTAAGTTTATTTTTTACTTGAACTTAGATTTAAATACTAAGTTAGGGAAACGCTGTCGTTTTACTGACCTATTTGCAAGGTTGGCTTTTACTAAAGGAAATTGCCGTGTTCACATTAGCATTCTGAACAGCCACAGTAAATGTATTTGCTACACGTACACGTATCTTGTACCTCACCTCTTAGTCGTATTTCGTGAGTTATTTTCCTTTGTACCTCCCATTTTAGATTGCTTTCCACTTATCTCGTGACCTCTTTCCACGTTCAGAGTACGTTATTTTGCTGAGACCTTTTTGGCGATCCGTTTTTGGCGTTTAGCAAATCACTTCACTATTTAAAAGATTTCTTTAAAACGAAGGTTTTCAATTCAGCTGCATTTTTTATGTCTGTGTCCTCAGAATTCCGTAATTTATAAAGTAATTTGATTTCCAATTTCAGTTATGTGAAAGGGTATATTAATTATAATTTTGACTTAGCTTCAATAATAGCCATATTTTTTCACTGAGTGTACGTTGATCATTTTATACTTTCTGCCACTTTGCAACTAAAAAGTGAAAAATAAAAGTTTCTTCAGAAAAACAACTGTCATTTCGAAAGTTGGTCGCAAGAAAGCGAAAATACATAATTTATAAAGACATCTACTTTATATTCCGGGTATTCCAAAAACCAAATCAAAATTACACTTATACAAATTAGGCTGAGAATCAGCTCTTTTTCGAACGTCAAAGTTACATAGACAGTCCCTCGACACGCCCACCCTTCACTACCTCCTAGTGCTTTTAGCTGAGAAGAAGAAGTGGTGCACAAAACTCCCCAACAGCACAGCTGTGTGTTTAGGCCTCCCCCACATTAAGCGTGCGCGATCCTCGGGCGTGTGAGTAGCGCGAGCGCTGCGCGCGCGTCGCGAGCGCGCTGCGTGAGCGTCACGTGTTGCCGCCGTGTGACGTGTGTGCAGCGAGCGCGCGGCGCGCACGCGGCCCTCGCCTTGGCGTTTAACCCCCTTCAGTCAAGTCAGTCACAATTTGGACAATTTGCGTTTCAAAATCCACACTATCCACACTAATATTATAAATGCAAAGTAACTCTGTCTGTCTGTCTCACTTTCCTGCTAAAACTACTGAACCGATTTAAATGTAATTTGGTAGGTACTCAGATAGTTTAGAGCCTGAGAAAGGACATAGGCTACTTTTTATTTCGTGACTTTGTCTGCGTCCGCGATAAACGACATTTACGCAGAAGAAGTCGCGGGCAGAAGCTAGTCTTTTATAAAGTGCTGATTTCTTTCTCACACCTTTTTTTTGCAATACGATCACTACTATACTCCTTTGTAGTCCTGTCCCATATCGCAGGACGATTCTGTATTTCTAGGATAAAGCTTTCGATATTAATTTCACTCGGTGACTCTATTTTTAACGTGTGTCAACACAACACTGCCCACCATGTGACTGACCGAAACAGTAGCGGGCGAAGGGGTAAGAACGCGACTCGAGCGACGCGTGCGCGCCGCGTGCGCGCCGCGTGCGCGCCGCGTGCGCGCCGCGTGCGCGCCGCGTGCGCGCCGCAGGGCAGCTAAACGCGACGCTCCCGCAGCGCGCTCGCGACGCGCGCGCGGCGCTCGCGCTACTCACACGCCCGAGGATCGCGCACGCCTAATGTGGGGTCAGCCTAGTCAAACAAGGTGGATAATTTTGTATGTCGTGGTTTTACAGAGGATAGCTGTCTATCATCAGCAAGCTGTAATAAATTGAAGTCATCTACATAATCAGCCTATTGTGTCGACACAGGCCTCCTCTCGGGAAGAGGGTGTGGGCCATAATCCATCACGCGGGCCCAGTGCGGGTTGGTAGATGTCACATGTCTTCGAATTTTCGGTTCTAGGACTAGGCAGGTTTCCTCACGAGGTTTTCTTTCTTCGTACTGAGAGCAGTGGTGATGAAGTTATTAACACAGATTAAAGCGCCTGCCTGGGTTCGAGCCCACGACCTACAATTCGTAAGTAGTATCCGTTACCACTGAGCCACCACTGCTCTCTCAGATGGCTGTGTAGGTCCTGGATTTCCTCAATTGTAGAAAATATTCATAACAGTCTCTCCGCAACTGATATTGTCGAATCATGCTGTACAGTATCAAATACATATAATTTAACTTGTTAAGTCACTATTTATGATAAAACTCCTCATCATCATCAGCACCATTTCAGCCGAAAGACGTCCACTGCTGGGCATGGGCCTCCCCCAATCGCTGCTGTCCATTCTCTAGTAAGTCCCTTAGTCGCTTCTTACTATTGGTGGAATTTTTTATGTCCACCACAAAGACAAATTTATTCACTACTTACATACAAAAACCTAAATCTACTTCAGGTATGTACATTATAAAGTCCTCAATACGGTTGCATCATACCGTCATCTCATTCACGATTGAACTACGTAAGATCAAACGCTCTCAAAAGCTCAGTTGAACGGCAATGGAAACATAATGCGCATGATCATGGAAATTGGAACACGTTGTATGGTAAACAACGTCTTGTACTTAAGCAGAATTGATTCGTTGTTCCTGATTGTGAATTGTATGTTTCTACTTGGTATGGTTGACTTGTTAACTTGTGTTGAGAAAAGTACTTATAACAAAGTGAAACTGATTTTGCGTAAATAATTTCATCATCACTGCTCTCAAACGGTGAACGAAAACATCGAATCAAACCACCTAACAATAAAGAATAGCCAGGATTTAGTATGAGAGACAGAGATAGTTATATGTTTCAGTTTTATCATGTAACGGAATGTGCTTAAACGTGACACAATCTTGAAACTTAACTCTCAATCCTAAACAACTTATCAAACTGACGCCTAAGAAGTATCCCTTCAAAAAACTTTTTACAAAAAAAAAAACAACCGACTTCCTTAAAAAAAAAACACTACAAAGTCAAAAATAACTTTAATTTCGAAAGTCGGTGTCTTAGGATCTGCATTTAAGGTTTTTTTGCCACCGACTTCCGAAATTAAAGTTATTTTTGACTTTGTAGTGTTTTTTTTTTTAAGGAATGCGGTTGTTTTTTTTTTTTGTAAAAAGTTTTTATTTTTAACTTTTTAGTGATGGTAGATACCCTGCACTAATCTAATCGCGTTATTCGTTCATTTGTCGCCGCAAATACTTAATGCAAATTTAAGACTTATATGGTTTTCACATGGATCCCACTGTACGAATGAAACCAAATTAAAATGGGACCATTCGGGAACCACCAGCTTTCAAATAAAAAAAAATCATCAAAATCGGTTTACCCAGTAAAAAGTTATGAGGTAACAAACATAAAAAAAAAATAAAAAAAAATAAAGACATATTGATAACCTCCTCCTTTTTTTGAAGTCGGTTAAAAATAGTTTTACAAAGCAGACCAGCGTTGTAATTACATAATACACTCATCATACTCCTGCCCTTACCCCAATTTATTTGGGGTCGACGCAACATGTCTTTTTCTTCCACACTTCTATAAGTCGCCATCTCAGTAGTCACCCCATTTGCATCCGTATTCATACAGTCCATCTATCGTTTCTTTAGTCTCCCTCTACTCTTATAGCCATCGACATTCATACTCAATACTTTCCTCATTTTTAACCGACTTCAAAAAAAGGAGGAGGTTATCAATTCGACTGTATTTTTTTTTATGTTTGTTACCTCATATCTTTTGACTGGGTGAACCGATTTTGATAATTATTTTTTTATTAGAAAGCTGGTGCTTCCCGAATGGTCCCATTGTAATTTGGTTCCATTTAGACAATGGGGTCCATGTGAAAACCATATAAGTCTTAAATTTGCATTAAGTATTTGCGCGACAAATGAACGAATACCGTATCTTTGTTACCTCATCACTTTTGACTGGGTGAACCAATTTTAATAATTCTTTTTTTATTTGAAAACTGGTGCTTCCCGAATAGTCCCATTTTAATTTGGTTCCATTTGGACAATATGAAAACCATATTATATATAAGTCTTAAATTTGCATTACGTATTTCCGCGACAAATTAACGAATAACGTGATTAGATTAGTGCGGAGTATGTACCACAACTAAAAGGTTAAAAAATAAAAACTTTTTACAAAAAAATTCAACTGAGTTCCTTAAAAAAACCACTACAAAGTCAAAAATAACTTTAATTTCGGAAGTCGGTGGCAAAAACCTTAAATACAGAGCCTAAGGCACCAACTTTCGAAATTAAAGTTATTTTTGGCTTTGTAGTGTTTTTTTTTTTTCAAGGAAGTCGGTTGTTTTTTTTTCCGTATCTCATGACCATAACATGACTACACATTGTGTAACACACTATTTGTAGGAATGGCTTTCATTTTAACAGTTCAACAACATTCATTTCGTAATTAACATTGCTGATCAGACAACATTTTCAAACGTATGAAGCAACAATGGATTAGCAATAAACGGCAAAGTTATTTAAATTTTGATGAATAGCTGTATGATAGGTTTCAATTTCAGCGTTGTTGCCAATGCTTGTAAATTACAATGAAGACGAATCTAAACATTGTTAAGATCGTGTCTGGAGCATTAAAATGTACTGCATTAAAACGTCACAATATCTCACGCCAAAAGCTATCAAATACAAAGTTGGAAATGTGCATTACTAAAATACTGTATCTACTAACAATGAAAAGGAAATATCTATTAACATTCATTTACTACTGGCATTACCTAAATGTATATTTCAGCCGAATCGCGTGCATAGGACGTGGATCTATAGCCTCCCCCACTACCCCCCCCCCCCCCCCCCCCGTCCGCCATGCTTGGCAGGCAGGCGGGGTGGCGATCGCAGTATGGCGGAAAAGTGCAGTTTTCTATGCTGGTCTTGACGGATCAACTACTTTCGAACGGAACCGTACGTTCGTTGACGGACTTAGAGAGTGCCAGGTACGAATTTGCTTGGTCTTAAGATAGAAAGAAAAAGTATTTATTGTAACTAGCACAGGAAGATCACATACTAAACTAAACGCTACACAATCAAAACTAAAAATAATAATTTTCCATCTTCATCATCATTTCTGCCGAAAGACGTCCAGGGCTAGACATAGACCTCCCCAATTCGGAGGGGTTGCCGTAATCGCCTCGCTTGGCAGGCGGGTTGGCGATCGCCGTATGGTGGTAAAATGCATAGAGAACGCTGCTGCCCATTCTCTAGTATGTCCCTTAGTCACCTTTTACGACACCCACTTGAAGAAATGGAGTGGAGCTTTTCTTTATGTCCGACACCAGACGCAACCACGGAAATGTATACAGTAAAATTAGATAACAAATGTTTATCAAATTTTCAAAAAGATAAAAATACATGGTGTATCAGAAAGATGTGACCAAAAAGTGTGTGGCACAGACCATCAAAATGAACATCTTTCTCCATGTTACGCACGGGCACAAATCAAGCTTTACTTTTCCAGCATAAGCTGACCGCTCACTGTACGAAAATCCTATGCAATGCGAGGTCAGCTAAAACTGGAAAAGTATAGCTTGATATGTAGCCGTGTGTACCAAAATCGTAATCACGAAAAAATATTCAGTTGTTACATTACATACATTATGGTTCAAGTAGGTATTGAAGTTTTGCATAACACAGTTCTCTATGCCAACATACTGTGATCGCCAACCCGCCTGCCAAGCGTGGTGATTATGGCCTATGGTAAACACCCTCCATTCGAGAAAGCCTATGTCCAGCAGTGGTCGTCTATCGGCTGAAGTGATGATGATGGTGATGGCCCAGTTTTTATTTTTTTTTTGCGATTCAATTTTGATTCTACGGAGAAAATTGTTCAGTTTTATGGATTGTACAGTCAGCGTCAATAATATCGGGTCGAACAGACTGTTCAAAATGACCTAAACAACTATGAACTTAATGTTCATAGTTGTTTCATTATGGTCATTTTGAACAGTCTCTATTAACTCAATGACACAATGAATATTTCAGAATGAAGACAGTACAAGACAACTGTCATTCTGATAACAACTTTATCCAATAGAGAAAAAGGGTAATTTCTTTAGTTGTGGAGATCGTTTTGAACAGTCTTTTAACACTTTTTCTGTTCACTTTTCTATTTAAATAATAAATCATTTCAGGCTTCACGAAAGAACACAGGTACTTTTATTTTCTCATACATTCCCTTTCGCCTGGAGCACTAGAAAAGATTGAACATCAAAAATTGACGACGGGTTATCACAAAATGGTTCATTCGACCTTGTTCAGGAGCCTCGTTCACTTACACTTTTTGAATCTCTGAGTGAGCCTCAGATATCATCATAAATACTAAAGATTCTAGGATAGGTATGAGATTGTATCTCTTGGTTCGAAAATTGTTATAAGATATGCCTGAGAAACGTGAGGCTAGTTTTTCTAAGCTAGTACAGCAGGCTAAAATCTTGATACTATCCTGGCTTGGCACATACTAATACTGCTTATATGATGCCAGATCATTATAACCAGTACCTTCTAATCTATACTAATATTATAAAGCTGAAGAGTTTGTTTGTTTGTTTGGTTAAACGCGGTAGTCTCAGGAATACAGTAGTATTCCTGAGAGTTCCTGAGAGTAGGTCCGAATTGAAAAATTCTTGTGTTGGCTAGCCTATTTATTGAGGAAGGCTATATAACACCATCTACGATCAAAAGGAGCGAAGCAGCAACGGAAAATGGATGAAAACTGGCAGGTAATTCGATGCGACGGGAAGGGAAGACAGGGGAGCAAAAACTTGACGCGGAAGAAGTCGCGGGCAGAAGCTAGTTCTTTAATAATAAAGCTGAAGAGTTTCAATTGAACGCGCTAATTTCTGGAATAGAAAGTAGTCTAGTCGGATTTGAAAAGATCTTTTTGTATTTGATAGCCCAATTCTTGAGGAAGGCTATAGGCTGTTTAACTTTATGCTTTGGCTCTTAGGAGCTGAGGAACAAGTTGCGGGTAGAAGCTATTCATAAATATAAACACGCAAGAGTTAGTGAAGGAGTTAGCGACAGCAAGGATAGTAAAATCAGTGGTGGGAGTGCTACTATTCACAAAATTAAACATCTTTCCTAACTATCCCAGCTTTAGATAGCTTACCAGCCTAGAAATGTAGCTACTTCTGTATAAATAGAGCCAAAGTTGCTAGTTTGCTAGGTTAATTATATTAGCGTACTATCCTAGCTTGAGAAGTATCTTCGTTATCTGTATTAGATCACGTATTAGACGCTCTGGATTTTCAACTCTAGATCTCAACACGGAAAGTCGAAAATCCAGTCAACGCTCAGTTCGAACTGAGCACTGACAATCCAACAAAAAGCTTCAAAAACATATTATTAGATTTTCAACTTTAGGCACTTACCAGTCTGTTTAATATCCAACGCGAAAAAATCCAACCGCGATATTTGGACGTGAACTTAGAAGCAGAATGGTCTAGGTGAGATTCTGTGAACTATTTATAGTAGTTACTGACACTTCCCAACGTAAATACAGTCAAAACTGACAGAGATCATAAATCATGTTGAATGTTTGTTAAGAGATAAGAGCGCCGGAATTTCGGAAGTCCACAAACTGATAGGACACCAAATTAAATTTTTATCACTCCGGAAGAATAATTATTTAAAATTAAATATGTGCAAAAGTCTTTTATCACGAATGCTTACTTATTACACAGTAATTGCAAAAAAATCGCGGATCTTTGCAATCTCCTGCCCTCATCATCATCAGCCTATAGCAGTCTATGCTGGGCATCATAGGCCTCTCCAATTGCACGCCATTCAGATCGATTCTCGGCAACTCTCATCCAGCTGCTACCAGCCACCTTGCGAAGATCGTCGCTCCAGCCGCTAAGGCGAAAAGCAGCAAGACAACTTGTTACCAGGCAAAAGTTACCATGGCCTACTTGGGAAATCTTAAACAGAAACTTGAGGCTTGACTTGAGGGGCCTCGACTCAGGGGGCTCCTTAGCGCATGCTTGGAGAGGGGCCAGTTCCCACTTCGTTGGAAGACGGGGAAACTGGTCCTCATTAAGAAGCCTGGGCGCCCAGCGGACTCTCCGTCCGCTTACCGGCCCATCGTGCTACTCGACGAGGTGGGCAAGCTCTTTGAAAGAGTGATTGCAGACCGCCTCGTCGGGTGGCTGGTGCGGGAGGGGCCGGACTTACCAGACGGCCAGTACGGCTTCCGCAAGGGGCGCTCTACGGTGGACGCCATCATGCGCGTGTGAGCCCTCACGACGGGGGATGCAGTGGCCCGGGGTGGGGTCGTCTTGGCGGTGTCTCTAGACATCGCCAATGCCTTCAACACCCTGCCCTGGAGTTGCATTAGGGAGGCACTCCGGTATCACCGGATGCCGACCTACCTCTGTCGCGTGGTCGAGGCCTATCTGACGGATAGGGCCGTTATCTACCCCGGTCACCAGGGAGAGTGGAACCGGCGAGAGATGTCGTGCGGTGTCCCACAGGGATCGGTCCTGGGGCCGCATCTGTGGGACATCGGTTACGACTGGGTGCTGCGCGCCGACCGCCCTAGCGGCGTCAGCGTAGTTTGCTACGCTGACGACACGCTGGTCCTTGCGCAGGGGAGGTCGTACGAGGCGGCGGCCGAAATTATGACACGCGGGGTTGCGACAATCGTCGATAAGATCCGGCAATTGGGACTCGAGGTGGCCTTGCACAAGTCCGAGGCCATGGGTTTTCATGGTCCTCGGAACGCGCCACCTGCGGGTTCCCAACTCACGGTAGGAGGGGTTCACATCGGCGTCGAGTCGACGATGAAGTACCTGGGACTTGTCTTCGACAGCCGGTGGAACTTCGTTGAGCATTTCCGACGTTTGGCTCCCAGACTGGAGCGGGCTGGGGCTGCATTAAAGCGGCTCCTGCCCAATCTGGGGGGTCCAAACGCCTCCTGCCGGAGGCTCTACACGGGGGTCGTGCGGTCCATGGCCCTCTACGGGGCACCGGTGTGGGCGCCCTCATTGAGGCTGCGCCCAGCGCGCCGGTTGAGTGCAGCCAAGAGGGTCATGGCCATCCGGCTAATCCGAGGATACCGCACGATCTCGTGTGAGGCGGCGAGCCTCCTTGCCGGAGTGCCGCCATGGGATCTGGAGGCAAAGGTCCTCGCGCACATGTGGGAGTGGCGCGAGGAGGCGAAACGCCGGGGCGAAACTCCGCTGCCGCAACAAATCGCGGCACGGCGGACAGAGCTCCGGTGTGATCTCATGGCGACATGGCGGGTACGATTGTCGCAACCCAGTGCTGGGCACGCCACAATTGCGGCGGTAAGTCCCCTCTTTGAGGAGTGGATAGAGAGGCGCCACGGCGTCCTCACCTTCCGCCTGACGCAGGTTCTCACCGGGCATGGGTGCTTCGGTGAGTTCCTGTTCAGGATAAAGCGGGAGGATACGTCCGGGTGTTTCCATTGCGAGGATCGTCTGGAGGACATGGTGGAGCATACGGTGGAGGTGTGCCCAGCCTGGGCGGAGCACCGCCGTGTCCTCGTGGAGGCGATCGGCAGCGGCCACCTCTCGCGTCCGGCCCTGGTGCGAGCCATGGTACGGAGCGAGAGGGAATGGGAAGCCGTCACCTCCTTCTGCGAAGCAGTAATGCTCGCGAAGGAGGAGGCGGGGCGCGTAAGGGAGTGGCAGTCTCTGCGCCCTCACGTCCCTAGCCGCCGCAGGAGGAGACGCCCCGGGCGTCGGGAATCGATTGCGGACTCCCGGCCACCGTAGGCGCGAGCTTGCGGGTGGCGAGCAATGGGTAGCTCACCGCCCGGTAAGGACCAAGCTCGGGTCGACGGCGCGCAGTGTTCCACGCGCGCTTCAAAGAGATGTCAGCAGCAGTGTAGGGGTCTACGCCGGGGTCGCGTGATTGTTCGAAAGAGATACCGTGACCCTGGCACATGGGCAACTGATGGAACACGGGTGGGTTTTAGTCAGTAAAAGTCTGACACGCCCTCCCGCTCCGCCCAGAGCGGGAGAAGTCATTTGATGATTTCCCATCCTGAAAAAAAAAAAAAAAAAAAGGCTTGACTTGAAAGAAACTTGGGTTCGAAACCCAAGTAGGTCGCAGCAAGGACAACCTCCACGAATTTGGGATTCATGGACGGTTCAGACTTCCGGTGTGTAAGCGGTGTCTCTCCACAGACAATGGATCAGCTCCCATCTTGCACCGCATGCCCTGGCACCTGCACACTTGAGGACCTAATGGCTGCGTCAGGAAACGGTATTCGTGATACGGTACGGAACGGTATGGTATTGCTGAATTTTGGGCCCAACTTATTTAGAAAAAGGAAGAAAGAAAAATGTGTTTATTTAGAAAAGGTTATATTTCCGTACGTATTTTCGTGTTATTTTTGCCATTCGACTCGCTTAGAAGAAGAAGAATTACTACTCTTCATATTATTGCTGTATTGAATGTAATATTTCATGAAAATCATGATATTTGAGGCCAAATCTACCGGCCTACTGCTGATTCTAATTAATATAATTCAGTAAAGCTTCATGTTACGGTTGCAAATCATATATATTATAATCACAACAACAACATTGTTGTTGTTGTTTTTTTTTTTGTTGTTGTGAAATCATTGATTGTTTTCTCCCGCTCTGGGCGGAGCGAGATGGCGTTCAGACTTTTACTGAGTAAAACCCACTCGTGTTCCTTCAGTTGCCTGTGCCAGGGCCACGGTAAATCTTTCGAACAAATCTCGCGACCTTGGCAGGTTAGCGTATCATTTAGAGTTTATGGAGTTGGTACGATTCGTACTTACATACCGACATTTTCTGTGAATGTCAGTCGTCATAGCAACGTGTACTTCCTTCCTCACCATTATATTTTCTTTGACAAGTAAGTAACACAATTCCACCCATATTTTCTTTGATCTGCGCCAGCCTTTTTTACCGACTTCACAAAAAGGAGGAGATACACATTTCGGATGTTTTTTTTAGTGTTTGTTACTTCAGAAGTCTGTCAATAATAAACCAATATGAAAAATTCTATTTTAAAATTTTGTTTTAAAAGGTATGAGGTTACTGAGTGATCCTATATAAATTTGGTCAAGTTTTGATAAGTCAAAGATCTTTATTGCGAGACAGTGGTTTAAGAGTTGGTATTGAAATATTTTGGCGTGCGTTTGCACTGCTCTACCATGTTAGGCATACAATAGTTTGAAATAATTTGTTATCTTAGACCTAAGTTTATGTGATAGGTATATTTAAATTCAACAAGACATTTAAATGGAATTAAAGTTAATTTTTGCATCAAAACATAAAAGCAATTTGGCACTAACTCATCACAATTCTGTCGGACCAAAATTAATGTACTGTATAATATGGTCTCATTACAAAAAAAAACACTACCTAGTGAAAAATAAAGGAAATCGGTTTTGTATTTTCGTATTTTTGCCACCTACATTCACTTTATAGTGTTTTATTTGGCACACAAATAGACCATAACTTGGGCAAGCACATGGGCTGCTTTTCATTCTGTAGAATCGTCAAGATACTTCATAGGAAAACGATATAGAAAAATACCGTCGATCCAACTTGTTTCCTGTTCCTGTCAAATCTCCGCGAGATACAATACTCCATAGATTCAGTTTCCGTAAAGAAACGGATATTACTGTCGACCTAGTTCTGGCGTAAAATTCTTCTAGATGTCAAAGAAATGGAATCCTTTTAACGTTTTTCTCCTAACGACCATCTTTGCGCTCTGGGATAAAAATAGTTTAGAGAGATACAAAGCTTCTTTTAGCTTTTGTACAAAATAATGGTCTATGGCATGAGAATCATGTCATATGCTTCCAAGAAATTCAAATAATCATGAAACGAGTAGCAAAAAAATTTGTCCATCAAATCAGCGAAACAAAATACGATACCACTCATATTCTACTCTCTATGTAAAATAATATGGTCTGTATCTTCTCGAGAATCGGCAACCGAATGTTGATTTGACATGACCTCGAATAGCCCTAATTTCAGCAAAATTTTTCAACATAAAAAACAGCAATTTTCACACGTTCCCTACCCAAAGCTAAAACGCTCGCATTAACATACATAAATCTTCCACATTCCTCCCAGGACTACAGTAAAAACTCCAGAAAATGTTTTACTTTCCGACTATAGAAGGAGGTGGCCATAACAGTAGCCGACCTTCAGACACCGGGAGACAATAAAATTATACAATACACTGACTGGATACAAGGCCTGGCCTTGGGCCTAAGATAAAGGCCGGGTTAAAGCGATTTCAAACGAAGAATGAAACGAACTGGAAAATACTGTTTCTGACGCAAATATTTGGCAAGGAGATATTGAATTAGTAATCGATAAAGAAATTGAAAATGTTTCTGGGTATAATTTGTTGCATGACGACAGTGAAATTGAAAAGGGTAAAGAAGAAACAAAAAGGAACCCTGAAACCGCTGACACAGTTTTGGTTGTTGTTTTACGTCACAACGTTGCGGCTCAGATGTTTGGTTTGACTACATACACATAGTTTTAACGAACGCCATCCCAGTTTCATACATTTTTAATGCTCTGGTTGAAAATGGCTCGGAATTTTTTACTGTAAATTATGGAGAGCTTTTTGCCCATAAGCAATAAACATTTCATAAAAGCTGTTATAATGAAAAATTGTGTACGAAAGGCCACAGCTTCGTCCAGTACTCAATTTCGCAAGATTTTTCATTTTCTGTGTTCAATCTCTGCCAGTTTAAATAAACAGCCGTTCTATCTTCGAGAAACAGCCATTACGCTTGCCTAGACACGACCGAAGTTTAACTCCCAAAGGTTGGGCAACATTATTGCTCGGCGATTCCTCTTCTTGAGCTATGTAACTTTGTTTCCTTAGAGACTATCATTTGGAACATATTCCTTAGTAATACTTTCCTTTTTGTAGTTATTGGTGTTGATTTTGGCTTTAGGGAGACGAGAAATGGAGTTTAATGGACTAGATTACAGAGGGAAGAAAAATGTTATCGGTAAAACCTTATTGGTAACAATTTAGTATTGAAACCGAGAATGGACATACTTCTATAGGAAAACTGCTCGTAGCCCTTAGGGCATCATAAGCGAAATGGTTATGTATGATATTAAACAAGGGTTAAGGGAACCCTATTGGTAATGGCCAAAAAAGGGACGGTCAATAGTATTTATCCGGATTCTTATGTTATTATAGGGCGGATAATAGAAATGGCCGCTGTTTTATAGACGTAGCCAGTATTGACGTACCTATCTTATTTATATAAAAATCTTGTGTCACGATGTATGTTGCCAAAAAACTCCAAAACTACATAACAGATTGTTACCAAAGTTCTTAATTATTTGTAATTTGGTCCAACTTAAAACATAGGATAGTTTTTATCTCAATTGTTGATCTCAATATTTGAATTTTTTTTTTATAGTATTTTTATAGTTCATCATGATTCTGCTATCATAAACATACTATTGTGATCATAATTACGTCAGCGAAGTGTTATTATATGGGAATAATTCCTAACAATTATGGCCTATCTATGAATAGACTCATGGTCGGAGTGGCCATTTTATGGGCTGAAGTAAACAATGATGATTTACATGTAAAACAATGTAAATAATAATGTGTCTAACATTGTAAAGCTATAAAAAGGATGCAACTGCATGCAACACAATAATGTAGTATTGTCATGATAACATTCAGTGCAAATCGATGTCTGATAACGACAGCGAGTTCTATGCTTATCATTATCAGTACATCATAAAAAAAAACAATGCTAATATTGTATTTGTATAGAAGTGGTGATGTGAATGACGTAAAAGCATACTGATGATAAAACAGTTCCTACATGGATACTCAGGCTACATCTAATAAATAAAAATATAAGCAAAGTACACTATTAAAAAAAAGCGACAGATCCTCCAAATCTCGTCGTATGTAAATATATATATATATATATATATATATTCTGTTAATTTAATACTGATTCGAATAAAGCCTTGAAAGCACAAGCCTAGTGACACCGCGATAATACACGGTCGATAAATAGTACAAACCGTCAGTAAATTTCTACAGAACTCTCGGATTCGTTTACGTTTCAATAATCTGGATGGAATTTTTGTCTACGTTCTTGCCATATATCATAGCAACATATCTTCTCGGGTCCAGTTCAGCTGCAAGGGCATGTTTTAGACAGACTAAGTAAACACGGCTTTGCAACTGAATTGATCTAGGTCCTAGCTAGACGATCATCGAAAATCCCTTCCCTGTATGCTCTTTTTTTCTGTGAATTCTCTATCAATGACAACATGTATAACCAAAAACATCATCAATAATATTATCCCTATTCCCAGTAAATTCTTTATCGTTTTCCCAATAAACTTCATCAATAGTTTTGCCCCACATAAAACCCGAAGCCGCTGAACTGTTAACCTCGAACTTGGCAACAAAACAGTCCCATAAATTAACAGTAATTGTACTGACGACAATATGGTTCACATAACTAACTGAAATTAACCAGGGTGAGTAACATTCAATTATCTCATAACTGACTGAACTATGGATGCTATAAACTTCAAACAGCGCAGAAACGACAGTTTGATTTGAATTTGTCGTCTTGGAACTAATAACAACATCAATTTATTAAAGATGGTTTGCCAAAATCTATGTTTGATATGAAATTCAAGGCGGTGGCTAAAATTAGTTTAATAGAACATTGTCCACAGTTTTCAATATAATTTATATATCCTATGATAAGATTCAATTTACTTACTCCGTCAAAAAATAAAACATATTCAAATGATAAATGATTTTATTTCCGAAGAAGGTTTGTATTGCACAAACACAAAACACTCAAACACAAACACTTTTATACAATGTATAGATCATATGAAGACCATGTAGATTGGTGTCTAAAATAGCCTTTTGAGAACCACACAAATTGACTGTCCAGTAAGTGCACGCATATGTCAGTAATCGTGTAACTCAACTCAGAACTTATGGTACTCAACGATTCGATGAACAATACCAAAGAAACGACCATTAGGGTAGGCTATATGAATTACTCGAATGGCCAGATCCCGAAACAAACTAACTAAGAATAAAAAGTAATAACTAATATAGTCCTCACATTCACCAAGATTACATTAATTCACAAAAGACATTATTTAAGTAAAAGATTCTCTTAACAACAAGAATCTAAGTAGATGCTAAGCAAGGAAAGTTCCTACAGGAAATATTCCAGAAGAATCTATATATAGTTCAAGAAATTCTGCAAATTGAAGACATCGGAATTTGCCAGCTGTTCAATACTGTGCTCATGGAAAGCCGATAGTAGAGGGTCCTTGTAACTGAAGCGTCTTTTAAGATCGACTTAACGATTCTGCGACATCAAAGCCTGAGTTAGGCTTTTTAGAAGAGCTTTCAAGACGTTGCTATAAGCTGCGGTACTCTTGTGATTAACATTTTTGCATTATCTTTTGCTTTTGCCTTCGACTCATCCACGTGGAGGTCGACAATTATCCCACACTAGCTTCTGCCCGCGACTTCGTCCGCGTTAAATTTCTTGTTCCCCCGACCCTTCCCGTCGCGTCGAATCGCCTACCCGTGCGATTTTCCCCGTTTTTGCAACATTTTTCATTACTGCTACAACATCACGCTACTCCTCTTAGTTGTAGCGTGATGTTATATAGCCTATAGCCTTCCTCGATAAATAGGCTACCCAACACAAAAAGAATTTTTCAATTCGGACCAGTAGTTCCTGAGATTAGCGCGTTCAATCAAACAAACAAACAAACTCTTCAGCTTTATAATATTAGTATAGAATTAGATTGATATAATTTAAACTATTAAACTATCTGTGTGCCAAATTTCATGCAAATCCGTTCTGCAGTTTTGCGTGTTTGAATAACAAACATTCAAACATAATAGTAGTAGGATAAAGTATGTCAATTATGTATTATTTGACGAATTAGAAATGTAGGGGTGAATCGGGGCAAAACTTTGAAATGGATTTTAACTATGATGAAATAATAAAATAGTTTGTTGCCAACAAGGACAACTAATGACTCGTTTTTTGGCAACAAACCTAAATCGATATATTTATTTACAATATCTTACAATATTTACATAATTTAAAATCTAAGTTTAAATCAAAAGAAAAAGAAAGATATGTACATGTATATATAAAAATAAATAATTATTAAGCATCAAAAAATTCGTCTGCATCGTTGTCAACAGGAACAAACTATATTATTTCAAAGTGCCTTTCTTTAAAGTTTCGTCTTGCTTCACCCCTCCGTCCCTATTCACCTAGTTTTACGGTATAGGCTTTGCACTCGTATTATTATTGGTTGTGTTTCAATTAAATTAGTACGGCCTTAACAAACCGGAAAAATTCAACACCAACTGGTACATCATCATCATCATTTCAGCCGTAAGACATCCACTGCTGGACTTAGGCCTCCCCCAATTTGGGGGGCTTTGCCATAATCGCCACGCTTGGCAGGCGGGTTGGTGATCGCAGTATGGTGGTAAAATGCATAGAGAACGCTGCTGCCCATTCTCTAGTAAGTCCCTTAGTCGCCTTTTACGACACCCACGGGAAGAAATGGGGTGGTGTTATTCTTTACGCCAACTGGTACATTTCCATCGGTACTGTACCCCATTAATTGTTATCTCACCTATCATCATTTGCCTAGCCTTTTTTAACTATGTTGGGGTCGTCTTCTGGTCTAACCGGGTGAAGCTGAGTACCAGTATAAATATAGCATGGAGCGACTGCCTATGTAACATAATTATCATCATCCAGGTAAAAGACGACACTGCAGGACACAGGCCTTTTCTTTTTTTTTTCAGGATGGGAAATCATCAAATGACTTCTCCCGCTCTGGGCGGAGCGGGAGGGCGTGTCAGACTTTTACTGACTAAAACCCACCCGTGTTCCATCAGTTGCCCATGTGCCAGGGTCACGGTATCTCTTTCGAACAATCACGCGACCCCGGCAGGCATCGGTCCTAGTAGACCCCTACAAGGACACAGGCCTTCCGAAAACATCGCTATATCGACCGGTCCTGTGCTTCTCGCATCCAGCGGAAACCTGAGAATTTCTCCAGATCACCGGTCCATCTTTTATATGGCCTACCCACATAGACCTAACTTTGGACAAGTTTTTCTATGCTTTGTGTGATGTTGGTGTCGAGTTGTTTCTGTGTCCAACAACGCCTTTAATATTGTCTTATAATAAAGCTGAAGAGTTTGTTCGTTTATTTGAACGCGCTGATCTCTGGAACTGCAATTAAAATGTGTAAAAATATTTTTGAATTTTGTAGCCCAATGTTTGAAGAAGGTTACCTATAGGCTATTTACCATCCCATTAGGACCCTTAGAAGCAGAATAAATAGAAAAGGAAAGAACACTAAGCGAAAACGAGGTAATAGTGCGGGCACGCGAGGCGATTCGACAGGGTGGATGGCGAGAACAAGAAATTTCATGCAGACGAAGTCACGGACGGAAGTTTATGTCATAATATTTCTTTTTAATCTAGTTTCAAACTTTTAGACCTGCAATGCGGATCCTCACTGAAACGCCAAAATGTAGTTATCGTGCACCTCGACAATGAAGGTGCAGTTTTGCTTCCCATAAACCAGTTTGTTTAACTTATTTCGATTTATTTACTTTGGAAGTCGGTTATAGTCTTTTGATGATAGCTAACCACGCAAGCCGCGAGTTTTCCGTTATCTATGACCAATCTACGATCATAATGATTTATGATAAAACATTATGGCTCCAAACGGTTCGTGTAATATTACACACTGTGCTGCGCGCCGCGCCAGTTCTGTTACTTGAACTTGGCGCTGCCGCGTGTCTAGATGGAGGCTCTTAAAGGTGACAGAGATAAAATTTATTTCTTTGCTATTTCAGCGGCTAAGTAGTATTGTTGTATGGCTTTCATTTTGATAATTCAACAATATTCATAGCTATTTACATTGTTGATCAGACAAATTTTTCGAAGCTCTGAAGCAATGGATTAGCAATAAATACCCTTCAAAATGATTCAGAGTGCGATTTGTAGAGTGTGACGCAATTAGTGAGCAGATTTACAATCACATAATGATGAAAAAGACCTTATTAAAAGGCTAAAACACACTCACATACACACACAAAGTGCAACGAAGAGGGCTATCTTTGGTGCTTCCCTACGTGATCGAATCAGAAATGAAGACATCCGACATAGCCCGAAGTATTACCAAACTTAAGTGACAATGGGCAATGCACATTACTCGCAGAACAGATGGACGATGTGGCCGTAAGGTTCTGGAGCAATGACCGCGTATCGGAAGACGTAGAGTCGGTAGAGATCCAGCTTTTGGTCACTGAATAACATTTAAATATAAAACTTACTGTCTTGCGCAGTAGACTAGGAAAAGTAAATGTCATGTTGACCGAGAGGTTCAATTGTATTGAATTTCAAAGTAAATTTATCTTTAATATTGAATTTACTGAGTCCACAGACTCAAGCCAGACGGCCAGCATTCAAGAGTGAGTTAGCTCGCTCTATGCTGCTGAATTTTGAATGAATAGCCCCCGACTCACAACATTAAATTTCAATGCTGTATTAGAACATCCTTATGGTATAGAATAAATAACAAAACCCCAAGCGAATACTCACATTGTTTTTTTTATATGTAAAGCTTTAGTGCGATAAGAGGTAGTCGTAGTCAATTTCAAAGTTAAATTTTTCTTTCGTATATTTATGTATACATACATACATAAATAAACTCACACCTTTTTCCCATGGAGTTAGGCAAAAACTACGGAACGCCACCTGCTACGATATGTATGTATACGCATTATATACTCGTATTCGCAAACCTAGTGAATGTGGGCTTTAAATATTATAATACGCACTTCTTCTTAGCGTGTCGAATAGACCTAGGAATATACCAAAAAATAATCCTAAATAGTCAAGCAACTGCGACCAACTTGGATGTAGCGCTCAACGACCGCTGCTACTGAACTGCTCGCTTCGCTCGCTCTACTCACACGCGGTTGATCACAGTTCTAACCTTACCTTACCCGTTTAGTAATAGTACCCTGGCTTAGTAACTGCGACGAAAGGTAAGAAAAGTTCAGATAGTAAAAAAGACGTTCAATGATTTGAAAAAAAAGTTTTCATCATTAGAAACAAAAAAGTTATTAGAGAATCATTAATTTAAAAAGCGTCAACAATAAGAAGGTCAGTATGCTTTAAGAGGAACAGTTAAATATTTCCTAGATATAACTAATGTTTAGGGTTCCATGCCTCAAAGGAAAAAACGAAACTCTCATAGGATCACTTAGTTGCCCGTCCTTCCGTCTGTCTGTCACAAATATTTTTCATCACATACCTACACAATCAATTTGAAACCATCGTATTCTAAAAATAAAGAGAATGCAATCAATTATAGAGATAACTATCTAAAATGAATCCACTGAGTAGAGCATTTATTTTTTCGTTTAATTAAAACTGCAACATAATATTTATTTTGGTGGTCATTCGATTCAACTAACATTAAACGCATCAACGCAACGCTGATTTGAACAAAATCAAAAATCATTTCTTCAAACTAGGCTGAGAGTCAGCACTTTTTGAACGTCAAAGTTACATAAGACAGCCCCCCAAAATGCCCGCCCTACACCTCTTCCTAGTGCTTTAGCTGGGAAGAAGTGGCACAACAAACTCCTCGGCAGCACAGTTGTCTGTTAACTTAGAAGAACTTGATTTCATTAATATGTAAGTAATTAATATTACGAAAAACAAAACATAAGTTAAATTATTTGCCATTGTCAGCTAGCACATGCCAATATACCAACAAACATTGACAACTATACTCAAGCTAAATATAAATAATATAAAACAAGAACTTAAAACTTAAACGAATCCAGGCATAAAGGGTTGAACATGAAGTTTTGGGAATCTTATTTGTAGCTGCGATGCGCTATTGTCAAGTATATATGACTGTCTGTCAAGGACAAAAAGGAACTCTCACATATCACACAATGTTAGCTGGTAAGTACTTTGTATCGATCTTGATCTTTTGAATCTTTTATCGTGCGTTACTTTTATCGTCACACATAAATTATTACAAGACTTTAAATACCTCATGAAGACTTTATTAAGGCTGTTAGCACGGACGTAAAAATATCGCGGCAGGATTTTATGCACTGTGTTGGATTTTCAGTGCTCGGTTCAACACCAAAAGTTGAAAATGCAGTTCGTGATAAAAATCCTCCGCGACAGTTTTACGCCCGGGGAACATAAAATCACGGCTCAATCCCGAAGAGTTTGGCAGAGGTGTGTCATACACAGTATGAACATAAAAGTGTAAAAATATAATATTTACATTCATATAAAACACTTACTTAGGAAACTAAACCTAAAGTGCGGACTCTGAATCCTGTCTATGAGAGATATCGTCAGGCCGTTCATTAATAAACGTCCATCGGAATATTGATCCCCCTTGACTTTGCTTCAAGTTGACTGTCTATGGCGTCGTTGTCTCACCTTGAAATTATGCTTTCAAGATTATATTGATAAAGGGCAGTGGCGTGCGGTCCATATAGGCAAAAAGACACTGCAGACCCTAGACTTAGATCTAGACTAGTTACTAATATTTCAATAATAAAGAAAATATGCTAAGTAATAAATTTATTCAAAAAGTTTAAACGCCTAATATAAATGAGAAGCAACGTTCATACGGTTCTATTAATGTACTTGCGGCGCAAGCAGGCAGCGATCGAAAGTGTCTTCTTTTCATTCATAAATGTACGCATGTAGTGGTAATTTCTTCTACATTTTCGTGTCTGCACATGTCACACAAAAGCGCGCTAATAAAGCGTAATAAAGCGAACTCCTGCCGCAGGATATCCAATCGCGGGCTTCCCTGCGCCAAGCTAACCAATCACGGGTGGGACGCCTATACGCCATTATTGGTGCGCTGTGAGTATTATGCGATCAAGTTGAATATTACGTAGCCTCAAGCAAATTCCAATTCGCAATGATACAATTTTATTTGTCAACGTTTTAGTTGTCAAAATTTAGAAATCGTTTGTTTACGAAAGGATCCATATTGATTTCTTAGTGGAGCGCGCTGTTTTATGTTTTTATTTTGACTGAGTTTTGTTGTGATTAATTCATTTACAAACGTTAATATTTAGGTCGATTTGTTGCTTATTTCAACTAGTTTTTTTTTAACTGTGTTAGTTTTTCGATTTACTTAAGTACTACGCTTTTTGTTAGTTTTTTTTTTCAAAATGTTGTTTGTGTTGAAAATGTGTTTGTTAAAAAGTGTATCTAAAGGGAAGTGTACGAGAATTAACCCAGCAAAGAGGTAATGCAACTCGTAAGTTTCATAGTAATAATTAAGAAACATAAAACCGGCTGTGTTTTTGTTTACACACATTTAAATTATTTTGTTTTCCTTGCTAGTTTAGTAGTTCGAATACAGTGTGGAATTGTTCGGGATTTGCAGATTTATATGATTTCTATCCCGCGGCTTGCTCAAACATAAATACATTTGGTAATTATCGTATTGAGAGAAGTGTTACGAAGAAGTTTTACGTTTAGCGAAGTTTATTGTTACTTTTCCAAGCAAGCAGCGCATCGACAGAACGTTCATTTTCATTAAAACGTATTCTCACGTACCTATTTAAGAAACACACAAAGTCAACAACGAGTACAACATATTTCTGTGCTTTCGACGGAAAAAGAATTATCATCATCAGGAAATCGCCATTTCAACCTTTTAAACCACCTAGTGAATTTTTCTTCACTAACTTGAGCAATTACGAGACAAGTTTTTTTTTTTTTGAATTGCCTACCCGGTCATAAAACCCTGTGCACGCCACTGATAAAGGGTTATTACTCGTATAGCTTTTACAGTTTCATTTAATTTTCTTCTTGCTTATTCTTTATTACAGTATCTAGGTCAGTGTCATCTTTGTGATCCTTGGAGTTTTCCATCGCTTTGGAAACTTTTCAAGGTAGAATTCAGGCTTGGGAATTAGCTAGATAAAAAAAAACAGTATTTTTCCAGCTATGTTTGGGTCGGCTTCCAGTCTAACTGGATGCATCAGAATACTAGACCACCGGGATTTTACTATATATAGCGTTTATATATTATAAATATTGGCCTGTTTTAACCCCCAACGCAAAAAGAGGGGTGTTAAAAGTCTGACCGCTGTGTGTCTTTGTGGCACCGTAGCTCTTAAACGAATGAACCAATTTGGGTGCGGTTTTTAGGGTTCCGTTGCCAAATGGCAAAAAACGGAACCCTTATAGATTCGTCATGTCTGTCTGTATGTTAGCCGGACATTTGGGTAAAAAGGTCTGACTTCTTTAATTATTTAATCTTAAAACAAAATTAAACAAAAAACTAATGAATTAACGTTAAAATAAATAAGTAACATAAACGAATTAATATTTTTGATTGGCAGACACATGCTTTATAAGCTAATTTTCTTTTTAAATTGAGTAGTAATAAGGCGGGGACAGTGCTAGTTCACTCGCTTGCGCTAGCGATACAAGGTACGGTGGGTGGAGCTGAAATCAAGACATAATTATCAAATTTGAAAAGCCTAACAAAAACCGGACATGCCGGACACCGTCTAATTTGGCCGGACACACAACCAAAAAGCCTGACTGTGTCCGGCTTTATCCGGACACCTGGCAACCCTACCTACAACTTCTTATAAAACTTAAAGGGCCAAAACGTATTTTTTGTTACTTATTGGACGTTTTTGTTTTGGTCGGGGTTTTTTTAAAGAAGTGAATAATATTCTAATCACTTACACAATTAACTCCATTAACCCTGACAGCATCCTTTTGTTTATCATTTTCAGTCGGAACATCACACTGGTCACTCTGATCACACATGCGAAAGTCTAACACACAAACAATATATACCTACCACGTAAGAGTAAATAAACGGACCGAACGCGAAAGCAATTGACATTGAAAGCTTTTCCCTATAGAGATTACATTACGATAAAACTGATCGATACCGAACATACAAACAGAATGATTCATACGTACAAAGAGAACCATATTCTCTTCATAATACTAATATCTACGGTATTTTGCTGAAGAGTATGAGCGGAACTTGACTTAATTTGATTAATATTTTCGTTTATCAAAAGGCGGTAGTAAAACATTTATATATTACGTTTTCATTATCACGGAATGATATCAATTTTTCTGCGACCACTTTGAAAACCTGACGTGTTATTGTGTAAATCTGTTTATTTATATTTAAAAAATCAACATGGATAAGACATCATATCAAATACCCCTGTAACACCCACTCTCATGAAGATCGTAGACGCTACACTCGAGTTTAGGAAATACTGTCCAGTTAAGTAAGTCCACCTTCGAGAAAGAGTACAATCGTCAAATCTGATTCGGCTGGACTGCGTTCGGGAAGCTAGAGAGTGTCAAGACAAAAATCTTCGACCCGTGTGTATTGCCAGTCATGACTCATTACTGAAACAGAATCGCTCACAATGGGCCTTATTTAGAAGCCTAAACCTCTCAAAGGTAATCGAATCAGAAATGAAAAGATCCGCAAGAGAACCAAAGTAACTGACATATAGCCCGAAGAATTGCCAAACTTATGTGACAGTAGGCTGGGCGCACATTGCTCACAGAACTGATGGCCGATCGAGCCGAAAGGTTCTAAAGTGGCGACCGTTTACCAGAAGACGTAGAGTTGGAAGGCCTTCCAGAAGATGGCAAGAATCTACTGGATGCGGGAAGCACAGAACCGGTCAAAGTGCGTATAGTGCGGCCGACCACAAACAAATTGGAACAGATTATTTCGAGCAACACTCCATGGGGTGAACGAACTATGACATTTAAACAATGAGTTTAATTAATTAGGCAAACATTTTGCTTGACATCGCTGCGTGAATAATTACTGTAATTTTTAATTCAATCGGTGACGCGATGGCGCTTTAATTACATATTGTTTTATTTCAACGATTAAAATAATGTTCACTATGTGTGTTTTGGATCATTAAGTTCCCTTCAAAATGGGTGAGCTGAATGCTGCTGATCCATACGTCCTGTTAGTGAACGGGCACCGTCAGTAGGGCCTGGTCATCTCTTATATCTTCTCTCTCTTAGCTGTCACTGCTTATTTTTAATTTTTTATTGTTATTTTATTTTTTGTTTTAACGGACGCGTTTAACGTAAACGTATTTTTACATCGTTTTCACACTGATAATTTAAACATTAATGCCCGTTCTTCTCCATAGGTACCTACTACGTTTTGGAATGGGCAACTTTCTGACTTACCGCCCCTTGACAATTCAAAAGTGCCCGTAATGGGTTTATTTGAGGTCCAGTTTGAATAACTCTTTACAATTTGACCGTCACTGACTTGACGCTCGGTTCCGTCGGGAGAGTACAGTCTCGGATGACCAATATGCTTTCCGTCCTGGCCACGGGACCATGGACCCTGTTTTTGCCCTGGATCATCATGGAAAAGTACAAGGTCGAAGTATACGCCTATGCATTTCCTATTTTTGGACATGGAGAAGGCCTTCGACTGTGTTCCTCACTGTGGGCACTGCAGTCCAAAGGAGTACCGGAGGCATATTAATACCATCCGAGACATGTACTGCGATTCCGTTTCCATAGTTCGGAACCCTGTTAGCGACACCAAGCCCTTTCCCATTACTGTAGGTGTACATCAGGGATCCGTCCTTAGCCCATTTCTATTCAGCGTAATATTAGACGATGTGTCAATTCTCAATTCTTTATTGCATTGAGAATTGACACATCGTCGGATCGACAGGAACTCCCATGAGCAGTCCCCGTGGCTGCTCATGTATGCTGACGATATCACGCTGGTACACGCGGACAGGGAACGACTGGTGAGACGCGTGAAGGCGTGGTACGCTTGAGAAGGTGCACGGTGATGTGAAGCTCATTGTGGCGAAGACAGAGTACTTGATCTGCAGTAAAGTAGATGTCACATCTGTCCGCATAAGCGAAGACACGGTCGAGCGCACGGACTAGTTTAAGTACTTAGGGTCTGTACTCCACGCATCTGGTGACATCGACTGCGACGTCAAGGCACGTATTGCTGCAGCGTGGGCCAAATGGCGTGACGTTTCTCGTGTCATTTGTGACCCTATAATGATTTAATCTGAAGAGACAGGTCTATTAATCCATCATTGGAGTGTCGCTTGCGTTGGTACGGGCACGTTTTACGGAAACCGGCAAAACAAACCGGCGGAGAACAAATGCCTGGCCATACCGCCTCCGCTGGGCGCCGGCAGAAGAGAAGACCCAAAAAATACTGGCTTGACGTCGTAGCGGATGACATGCGAACCAAAAGACTCACCATAAAGGATGCAGAGGAAAAATACTGGCTTGACGTCGTAGCGGATGACATGCGAACCAAAAGACTCACCATAAAGGATGCAGAGGAAAAATACTGGCTTGACGTCGTAGCGGATGACATGCGAACCAAAAGACTCACCATAAAGGATGCAGAGGAAAAATACTGGCTTGACGTCGTAGCGGATGACATGCGAACCAAAAGACTCACCATAAAGGATGCAGAGGAAAAATACTGGCTTGACGTCGTAGCGGATGACATGCGAACCAAAAGACTCACCATAAAGGATGCAGAGGACCGTCCGAAGTAGAGGGTTCAGAGTAGGAAAGCAGACGGGCTCCGAAAGGATGCAACCGGGATATCGCAAAGATGATGATGATGATAATCGATACTAGGTGGGATTTGAGTTTTTACGAACTGATGATTAAAAAATACACTAGACAATTACCTGTGGGATTTGAGTTTTTACGAACTGATGATTAAAAAAATACATCCAATGGTACAGCACATTTAAATCTGTTAAATTCGAGGATGTACAGGGTGGCAATCTGCTATTTCGTACAAAAATGGAAAATGCAAAAGCAGAGCAGCTTTTTTTTAATTTCGATGAAAAATTTCAAAGTCTGGGTCAATCGTATACTTAGTCCATAGTACCGGCGCCAACACATCAAGCTACTCGAAATTGACAAATTTTCCCAATCAATCTTGAACCTAATACTTTAGCAATAAAGTTGAGAACCTATTAAAGAAATTTGACATATTTTAGTAGCTTTATGTGCTGGCGTCTGTACTCTGCCACCCAGTATAATATCCAGTTATCCACCAGCTCGCCGTGGACACACGCTTCGCTTCCTCAAACACAGAGAAGGCCTCCTAGCATTGACCTAATCGGCCGATTATGCTACAAAAGTCTATAAACGGCCTCTGCAATTACCATCGTTGGCAGTGACATTGACCTAAACGATCATCGATTCACCATCGCCTTACCATTGACCTCTATTCCTCCTAATATTTTAACCAACTAGCTTTTGCCAGCGGCTTCGCTCAAAAGTTATCCTACGGGAACGTTCTACCGGGATAAAAAGTAGCCTATGTGTTAACCAAGTTATAAACTATTTGTTGGTCGAATTTCATCTTTATCTGTTCAACTGTTTTTGCATAATAAATTATAAGATGATAAATGATTTAATTTCTGTAAGTAGGTTTGTACAAACACATTTACAGGTCAATAATATTTTTTGAGCTAGATGAGGTCGGCGTTTCCTATCTGACTACTCTGAGCAGAAAGGTCGAAACATACATGATTATGTAACAAACAACCAAACGTTCAAACTTTCACAATTATAACATTAGTAGGAATATAAGGATGACCACAACCTTATCGCAGACTACTACTGGTAGAGTGTAGCCCCTCTCTTTAACATTTACATACAAGTATAACTGCCGTCCAGCCAGCTTCAGTAAGTTTTTAAAAGCCATCACCAAACTGCCTAACTTCCCCTGTTCAACATTCTACAGGCTCCTACACACAGTGCCGGTGGCAGGGCCGCCGGCCAAGCCGCCGTGCACCCGGCGGCATTGAAAGCCGCCGGGGCAGCTTGTATTGCCGGTGGCATAGCCGCTCGGCGTGAACCCGGCGGCATTGCCGCCGGCACTGTGTGTAGTAGCCTTAACATTTTTTTCTACTAATGTTCCTTTTGATAACTCTAGAGTTTTAATGACACTATGTCAAAGAATCAACTGGCATTATGATTTTTTTATACAAAATTATTCGACGTCACGATTATTTATGTAACATTTGTCAAATATGATAACACCGCATTTTATTATTGGTTTAAATTTAAATTATTGGTTTAAATGAAAAATTTACTCGAACTTATCAATGAAACTTACATTTATTCAAAAATAAAAAACCTACTATTTAATAAAAATCATAGGTTGGTCGATGGGGTCGGAAGGTTCTGGAGTGGCGACCGCGTACTGGAAAACATAGCGTTGGAAGGCCTCCTACAAGATGAACCGATGACCTGGTGAAGGCCGCAGGAATACGTTGGATGCGAGAAGCGCAAAACCGGTCGAAGTGGCGGAGCTTGGGGGAGGCCTATGTTCAGCAGTGGACGTCTTTCGGCTGAAATGATGATGATGATGAGAAGCACAGAACAGGTCGAAGTGGCGGTGCTTGGGGGAGGCCTATGTCCAGCAGTGGACGTCTTTCGGCTGAAATGATGATGATGATGATTATAGGCCAGTTGATATGCTTTGCCATGGTCTCATTTATATCCTAGAGTTATGGGACATCAATAGGAACAGTTGTACTGAACCTTATAACTATAAAACCCCTATCAATACAACCATACCGACTTCTATCTAACCATATAGACTACGCGTATAGAATATCGATTTCCCTTGACTTTCTTTCAAGGTGACGTTCAATGGCGCCTGCGATCTCATCAATAATGTTCGTTGCAATGTTATGAAAGTAAACAAACACTCCCCTGTAGTTGGGTAGCCCTGTATAGGGCTATAATTAGATTCCTTTTGCTGAGTAAATGTCACGTATGGACCGTTGATTAATTGTCCGTATTTGTACAAAATGGAACCACCCAGCAAAAACGCACTTCTGAGATATCAAAGGATTTACAAAAACATGTGCAGCTCTGTTAGATGAAGTATAATTACTATTTATTTTATTTAAATTTATTGAATTTATCAATAAATTTAAATAAAATAAATAGTAATTAGTAACTTAACGTAACTTATTTAAGTATGCGTATAAATTTGCTCTGAATACTCTTAAACGTACTAGATAATTAAGAAAATGTGCATTTTGTTCCTTTTAACATTCACGAATTGATAGGTTTTCTCATACAAAAAAATAAACCACAACCCAGGGATTTACTGATATCAATGAAACTATGTAACTTGGTTCCATTTGCTATATTAAAAATAATTGTTAATAATAGAAATATGTGTAATGTATAATGGTACCAAGTATGTGTGGATCTGTTTTGTATAAAATGACATAGTAGTAATATCGTTTATTTCTTTGAACAATTGTGTCCCGTTGTTCTGTGGTTCGGTTTTGCTTTATATGTAATATTTATTTTTGCTGTTGGTTCCATTCTGCTTTTAGTATACCTTGTTCCCAAGGGAAAAATCATGTTTTTTTTTTGTATAAGAATTTAGACCACTTTTAAATTAGTATTCTTCAAAAAAATTAAAAAACTAAATTTGTTGTGTGGTTCCATTTTGCATAAATACGGACAATTTGCTTCATATTTAACCACGGTTACGATACCACAGGGTCAAATTAAATAAGCTGGCAATGTTTTACCGACGTGTTGGGTACCGATATCATTTATTTTTCCTTAATAGGTATTAGTTTAGATATGCACTTTAAGTGTATATCTAAACTAATATTAAGCGGAAGGAAAGGAAAGACAGGGTAAATAGATCAACAGCAACACTGATGATTCAGCTAAGAAGACCAAAACTGAGCAGTAGACCATATCCGTGGGAAGTAGGTTCTACCAAGCACCCTAATTGCGAAACGCACAATTTATCAGAATCTGAATGGGATTGAAGATTATTTCTAAACCATTGCGTCATTTGTTCGAATAAATTGTGGCTCAGCAAAGTAAATAACGCAATGAATGTTGTTTAACTATGAATATTAAACCAATTCCTACCGATAAAAAGTTCCGCAATTACACCTCAGGCCTGCACCCTTACTGCGCAACACGTTATTTTCTCTGAGTGCGAATGACATGCAAAGACAGACATGAAGTATACAAATCAGGGATGTTAGGGAGCTCCGTAACCGTAACCGAAACTATCAGATATCCGATATAAAAATTTATCCTTAACCGTAACCGAATCCGAAATAAAAGTTTCGGATAATATCGGATTTGTTGCTACATTATTATTTTAGGTAGATTAGATAACACTCAATTTATATTTATAATCATTTTTATTTTAAACTAGCTTCTGCCCGCGACTTCGTCCGCGTAAAGTTTCTTGCTCCCCCGACCCTTCCCGTCGCGTCGAATCGCCTACCCGTGCGATTTCCCCCGTTTTTCCAACATTTTTTATTACTGCTCCTCTCCTCTTAGTTCTAGCGTGATGTTATGTAGCCTATAGCCTCCCTCGATGAATAGGCTACCCAACACAAAAATAATTTTTCAATTCGGACCAGTGGTTCTTGAGATTAGCGCGTTCAATCAAACAAACAAACAAACAAACAAACTCTTCAGCTTTATAATATTAGTATAGATAGCTGTAATAATTACTCACGGACTGATTGTAATTCCTACCAAATGGTGACATATAAATAAAACCATTTTATTAGCTATTTGTATTTTACTTTTGAAATACCTTAGAAGTTTAATATCCGTAACCGGAATTTCATATCCATAACATCCCTAATACAAATACTAAGCTATAAGGTTCAAATAGAGAAAACAAAGAAGAAAGAAAGAAAAAAAGAAAAGTCGTAGAATCGAACCCTGACAGGCGCTATACTTTGTGTAAATTATTTCATCACCACTACTCTCAAAACGGTGAAGAAAAACATCGTGAAGAAACCGGCATGTCATAGAACCAAAAAATCGAAGACACCTGGCATCTACCAACCCGCCTGTGCCTGTGTGATAGATTACGGCCCACTCCCTCTCACCAAGAGCCAAGAGGAGGCCTGAGCCAGCAGTGGAAACATCGTCGGCTAATTATGCATATTATGCAAGGTGTATCTTCTCGTCCCATATACCGCAGTGTCTCAAGACGAAAGTCTTTGACCAGTGTGTGTTGCCAGTGATGACTTATGGAACCGAAACATGGTCGCTCACAATGGGCCTTATTAGAAAGCTGAAAGTCACCCAAAGGGCGATGGAGAGGGCTATGCTTGGAGTTTCCCTACGCGATCGAATCAGGAATGAAGAGATCCGTAGGAAAACCAAGGTAACCGACATAGCCCGAAGAATTGCTAAACTGAAGTGGCAGTGGGCAGGGCACATTGCTCGCAGAACAGATGGCCGATGGGGCCGGAAGGTTCTGGAGTGGCGACCGCGTACCGGAAGACGTAGAGTTGGAAGGCCTCCAACAAGGTGGACCGATGACCTTGTGAAGGCCGCAGGAATCCGCTGGATGCGGGAAGCACAAAACCGGTCGAATTGGCGGAGCTTGGGGGAGGCCTATGTCCAGCAGTGGACGTCTTTCGGCTGAAATGATGATGCAAGGTTTAAACAATATACCTGTGTCATCTGCCTACCTTTCTCCCAACTATGTTGGGGTCGGCTTCCAGTCGGACCGAACGCAGCTGAATACCAGTGTAATACATGGAGGGACAGCCTATCTGACCTCCGCAAACAGTAGACTGGCTGTCAGACTTTCAGGTTTCAGACAGTCAGCAGGTCGCTACTGACAAAGATCAACAAATGACAGCCAGGTAACGGCTTAACTTGTTTTCCAAGGCACTGAGGGCTCTTGGTCTTTTAAAGTCACTAATCCAAGGACTAACCGCGGCAAACGCAGCTTAACTTGATCGATGGACCCATGTCGCTGGTATTACATAGCCACAACAAGCCCACCTGAAAAATACCGTCAACTATGGGATCTTTACTTTCCATGAACAACTTTACCTATGCGTTTAATATTATGATTATGAATGAAAAGGTCTCTCAATTACTAAAAAATCTTATTGTACAAATAGTCGAGTTTCCTACTATTGTATTGCTTTGATATTAAATGGCTGCAACAGGTGACAGTATTGTGATATACTTAAAGACGGTATTCATAAAGTTGCTCATAGGAAGATTAGGAAGTAAAAATGCCACAGTTGATCGTACATACGTGCATACACTTACAATCTGAATCTAGTTTTGAAGGATCCATTGCATCATATACACGAAAAATTTGTTTGTTCAGCATAATTATGTACATATAAGTAGGTACATAAATAACGCAATGTAATTTGTTGAACTGTCAAAATAAAAGCCATTTCTACTTTAGTGTGTTAGCCAATCATCCCTGTGTCTCACATGCCATAACCGTGGCTTAGTCTCTTGTTGAAGGTCATGAATTACATCCTTAAGATTCGCATTATAAATACCTCAGATAGACGGTTATTCAAGCAGAATCTTCTAACAGATATCACTATCTGTCTTTTATAAATAGCACAAATTCACCAAATCTGTCTAATAGTTGCTATAGAAACTAAAATCCTTTTTGTACCAATCTACCCAAAGATAGGAGCAGCATTTGATAAAGAAGCTGCGCATTAGAATAGATTTTAATGCAAATAAAAGATAACTTTATCAGCGAGGTTCAAGATTCTTAAAACAATCAAGATTGTTGACTTAGTAGTGTTTGTTGTCCTAAGTCTGACTTCGGGCTCAAGTAGGTCAAAGCAAAGAAAACCTGCTTAGGTGAAGATTCACAGTTGACTCCTTCTTTTTTTTGTGGATGGGAAATCATCAAATGACATCTGCTACTCTGGATGGAGCGGAAGGGCGTGTGAGACTTATACTGACTAAAACCCAACCGTGTTCCTTCAGTTGCCTCTGCCTGGGCCACAGTAACTCTTTCGAACAATTCCGCGACTCTGACAGGAGATGACTCCATCCTGGAGTGTAAATGTGGTGCTGTCTCACAAACTATAGAGCACTTAATATTTTGTCCAGCGTGTCCTGTTGTCTGCACGCTACAGGAGTTGATGGACGCTACTGAAAGTGCCAAACTCGTAGCCAAATTCTGGGCTGACAGTATTTAGATTGCTATTGACAAGCTAAGAAGAAGTGTTTGTTGTAGCCGCCATATATTTTTAGGGGAGCGGAGCTATGAAGTGCTGACAAAACTTTACCCAATAGAACTCTTTACCAAATTCACGTCTTTTCTTTAATTCATTATACACTATAGCGTCACAAAGGTTAGCTTTAGGTATAAGTTTATTTCCACGACCAATGCAGTTGACGTGTTCATGAATGATGAGCACAACAAGCAACCTTAAGGCAAGATACCCTTAGGCTGGGGGCGACAATCGTTTCTTGGAACACCCTGCGGAGACCGGCGTTAGCACCTGGATGAGAGTGGCCGAGAATCTAGCTCAACTGCGTGGAATTGGGCAACCCTATGGCGAGCAGGCTTTATAAGTTAAAGATTATGATTGAATCTAAGCCTTTGTTCCCTCTCTTTCTTAGCTTCGAACATCTTATCAACTTCAGTAGATATGCCCTCGTATACTCCATGTCCACTACCCTGCTTCGCGGTACGTAGACGCTCTTCACTGTTTTCTCACTTCAATCCATGTCAAGTTACACAGACTTACAGCCAGGCAAGTCAGAGAAATGAATTGTTATGAAAATTGTTCCCGTGCATCTACTTGCCGTGTTATAGCCCTTTCTAGATCTGTCAAAGACCATAGAGCAACACGGACCAGCCGGTGGTCCGTGTTGCTCTATGATGTCAAAGACTGACGATTATGATTTGAGTGTGCTGACAATTTAAGTTGGTAGCCAATTTTAAACAGTGGTTTTGTATGACTTTAATAATAACTAGCTTCTGCCCGCGACTTCGTCCGCGTCAAATTTTTGCTCCCCTGACCCTTCCTGTCGCATCGATTTGCCTGCTAGTTTTCGTCCATTTTTCATTGCTGCTCGCTCCTTTTGAGTTATAGTGAGTCAACCTTAAAAGATAGACATATGCGCTCGCGGACTTTTTTTTAGAACTTTTTAGAAGAAACAATTCCGTCATACATGATTTTTGCGTTATTTTAACCGTCTACGCAGCGCACGCAACGGAAACTCTCAAAAGGAATAAATTTTCCCCGTTTTTGCAACATTTTTCATTACTGCTCCGCTCCTCTTTGTTGTAGCGTGATGTTATATAGCCTATAGCCTCCCTCGATAAATAGGCTACTCAACACAAAAAGAATTTTTCAATTCGGACCAGTAGTTCCTGAGATTAGCGCATTCAATCAAAGAAACAAACAAACAAACTCTTCAGCTTTATAATATTAGTATAGATATAATAATAAATACACATTTTATTTCAGACATCTATTACAAAAAAAAACATGTGTATAGTCCTCCAGACCGTATTTCTACCATGGCGGCCAATCTCAACAGAGTGTAGCCATCGCAATCGGCTTAGGAGATATAATAGTGCCTAAGTGTGTGCGTCCAGACACAGGAAGCACTCACTCTTATATAGTCCGATGAGGCGGCAATCCGACCCGACCGAAGAGAGATCACGCGCAGGACCAACGGCTTAACGTGCTTTCCGAAACACGGGGCTCTAATACCGCTAAATTCCAAAGTCCGGGGTATGTATTACTAAGAAATTTCGAATAGAACAACCCAATAAAAATTTTGCCCGATTTGGGAATCGAACCTAGGACCGGGACCTGAGCACGGGCTCAGCAGTCGCACTTGCGACCACGAGACCAGCAGTGCAGTTTCATAAAAACATACCACTAATTTACAAATCAATTAATCTTTGCAGGTAGCTTTGGACCGGGGCTAAAAAACCACATTTAGATCTTCCTTATCCGGGGACTTGCGGACTTACTAGACCCAATCGGGAGCGACAAAAACAAATCTTCGACCGGAATCTTGACTTCAATTCGAGATTAATCGTGATCAACGATCGTACGGAAACCTACAATAGTTTTCTGCTTGAATATTCTCGATCTATCGGAGAGAATTTCAGTGTAAGAATAATGTAGAATATTCAAGGTCCTAGGTAATTACCAATTAAGTGCCTAAGGTTCCATGATCATAAATGGTGTCCAAAGACTGGAAGACTAGATGTCGGTCGTCCAGCGGCGAGATGGGTGGACGACATTGTTGCTATCCCGGGCAAAACCTGGATGAGGCTGGCACAGGAGTCTGGAGATTGCTAGAAGAAAAGAGAAGCCTATACCCAGCAGTGAATGAAGTCGGACTGTTAATGATGATGATGAAGGTAAACATGATCATCTCTATCACGATCAGAGCAGTTATTTCGAGCTAACATGTGTTCGTCTTCCATTAAAGTAATTATTGTGGCTAAAGATAAAACAACCGCACGGGTTGATCAAAGATAAAGCTACGTTTGCCGCGGTTGGTTCGGGGATCGGTGACCAATATTACATATTGAGACCCCTCGAGATCCTGGCTATCATTCATAGATCTTTGACTGGGTATGGGTAGTCAGAAGCCCAAAAATCTAACAACCCGTCTTGCCAAGGGGTACACATAACAGAACCAGCCTATAATGTTACAGGCACACTACAGGCCTCCTTTTGGTGAGAGAGAATGGACCGTAATCAACCACGCGGGTCCAGTGTGGTTTGGTAGATGTCACATGCCTTCGAATGTTTATGTTCTAGGACATGCCGGTTTCCTCACGATGGCCAAGGGGTGTTACCTAGTATTTAACAGCGTTTTGGTGGGCAGTTGCTCCATCTATACTAATACTAATATACTAATCCTAATAATATTATAAAGCTGAAGAGTTTGTTTGTTTAATTGAACGCGCTAATCTCAGGAACTACTGGTCCGAATTGAAAAATTATTTTTGTGTTGGGTAGCCTATTTATCGAAGAAGGCTATAGGCTATATAACATCACGCTCGCGCTACAATCAGCGCGGAGCGGAGCAGTAATGAAAAATGTTGCAAAAACGGGGAAAAGCGCACGGGTAGGCAATTCGACGCGACGGGAAGGGTCGGGGAACAAGAACGCGCACGAATTCGCGGGCAGAAGCTAGTGTAAAATACTGGTATTCAGTTGCATCACAAGTCGATTCCAACAAAATAGGGAAAAGGCTAGTTTGATTCATGGGTTCTTCTTCCATGTACCTACATTCTAAGTAATCTCCTTTCTATCCTATTCATCTTGTTCATTCCTCTAGAAGTTGTATGTTTTCGTTTTAGAGAAGATTTTATCTACGTTACGTGAGCTGAATTTCTGAAATCTATAACATTTGCATACCTATTGCCCGATGCTCCCAAGTTTAAAGACCTCCTTCTCGAGAAATAAAAAGAAAGCGTCTGTCTGTGGTTTACAAATGGATATTGATTCTCTTATTATTCAGTTGTTTACTTCGAAATCAAAGTAACTTTATGTATGAAGATGTAGTGACAGAAATTGAAAAGAGCATGTTTCGATGTTTTGATCATATTGAGAGAATGAATGAAGGGCGGCTAACAAAGGGATTTACATAGCAGATGTGACTAGGTATATACGCCGGCGCTGTATAGGGACGCCATAACGGGACGTCTTAGGAGAACAATATAGTGATCTTATTGGTAATGTTTTTCAGAGAGGTCAGGTGCGTAGTACTCGCACCGGCGCGCGGCGTGCGTGTATGACCAGAGGGGTAATTGCGGAACTTTTTATCGGTAGGAATTGGTTTAATATTCATAGTTAAACATCATTCATTGCGTTATTTACGTTGCTGAGTCACAATTTATTCGAACAAATAACGCAATGGTTTAGAAATAATCTTCAATCCCATTCAGATTCTGATAAATAGTGCGTTTCGCAATTAGGGTGCAGATGTATGAACCTAAATGAAGCAAAAGGAGTAAGTTAGGAGCCAATTCTCTTAGTTAAAATCGTTCTAAATCTAGTCATAGTCTCATCTCAGCGACAGTAAAATGTCAAAAATGTATGGGAGCGAGGTTTTATGACAGATTGAGACAGACTGTAAACGTTCTTAACACGGTAACTGCCACGGTTAAAATCAGAAAAAGTCAAAAATGTATTTAGTGTTATTTCACTTTAAATATTGGGTTGGTGCATATGAAATTGCCGATTTAAACGAGGATCAAAAACATAAAATAATTTATTTAAAAATTATTTATTCGTAACAAAATAATTACCATTGGCTTCAATACGTAACCACCAACGATCCACCAAAGAATTTATGCCATTATAAAAAAACATCATTTTTTGAATCAACAAATTCATGAAAGGCATTTTGTATTTCTTGGTCAGATTTAAATTTCTTATTTTTCAAAAAAATGTCAAAACTTTTGAACACATGGTAATCTGTTGGAGAAAGATCAGGCGAGTATGGTGGGTGCGGTAAAACTTCATATTCCAGCTCATGTATTTTTTTATTAATGATTTGTGCGACTTGTGGTCTAGTGTTGTCATGAAGTAGGATTACACCACTTCTGTTAATCAATTTTGGCTGTTTCTCTTTTAATTTTTCATGCATCTTTTGCAGTTCGGCACAATACTTTTGGGCGTTCATTGTCTCACTTTGTGGCAAAAAGTTATAATTGATAACGCCTTTTTGTGACCACCATACAGTAAGCATAGCTATTCGAGGGTGAAGTTCGTATTTTGGGGCCAAACGTGGACGTTCATATTATCATAAAGCATGGGTGCATTATGGGCTTTTCATCGCATGCTACTATGCGGTCAAGAAAAGGTTCAGTTTTTTGTCGATGGTAAAGAGATGATTTAACGATAAAACGATTTTGCTTATTTTGCTCTGAGAATTCGTGTGGTACCCACTGATCAAGCTTCCTTACTTTACCAATTTGTCTGAGGCCTCGTACAACAGTTGTATGATGGACAACGAATTCTTGTGCTAGTTCTCGTGTGCTTATATGCATATTGGACTCCAATAATTGTTGTAAAACTTGCAGATCCAGTACGAGCGAAGGTCGACCGCGAGGCTCATTTTCAAAATTCTCTACTCCACGACGAAATTTTCGGAACCAATTTCTCACTGTCCTTTCAGAAACTGTATTCTCCCCTAATCTCTCATTTATTTATTTTTTGCTGTTTCACATGCACTTAATCCACCTTTGAACTCATAAAACATTATACCTCTAATTTTTTTCGAATCCATGGTAAGAAAGAAAATCTTAAATTAAATCACGTCTAATGTCTAAATCTCCTGATGGTGTTTAAAATGCTAATCAAGTGTCGATACTTTGTTTAACATAACAAAAATGAACAAGTCATAATTTGTTCGGTAATAAGCGCCCACTGTTTTACATTGTTGCGAAATCGGCAATTTCATATGCACCAACCCAATAGATTATTATTTTTTCCATAAATACATTATTTATTCCATAAATACATTATTTATTCCATAAATACATTATTTATTCCAAAAACATGGCCGCCAGGCAGCAACGACATGTTCAGATTTTGTATGTGTTGTCGGTCATATTATTATATTCCGACAAGGCCTGAATGGAACAAAAAGTGTCGGACACATTGTCCGACATGGCAGTTAGCGTGGTAAAATTACGCCAATTGCCCCTCTGTTGGGCAACATCTATACAGTTATTGATCGCTGCTCTAAAGTCCCTCCAGCTATATTTAGATTAGCTAAATCCTAGACTACCTTTCTAATAATATTTCTGTTAGATAAATAAAGACTGTATGCCTGAGCCAATAATCTGTCCCATATTGGTTTTGATTTACAATAATGTAGCTTAATCTTAGCGTTATTGCGATTACAAGGATCTCATAGGAATCTTCCAGGTCATATCTTACTTGATACTGCGGAGATATCATCAGCATTATATAATTTATTATACAGGCAAGGCAATAAATTGTATATCAAATTGACTGCACACAAATATTGAATCCGTATAAGTATTCAAATGTAACGGCTGCGATGTATGAGAAAGAATAGCAATTGTTAGGGTTCGAACCTAGGACCACCAGTCCTAGGTTCGAACCCTGAGAAGTGCTTTTCTTTGTGTAAATAATTCCATCACCACTGCTCTCAAAGCGATGAAAGAAAACATTTTGAGGAGCCCGGCAGCGTATTTACAAAGGCTATACTATTTTAGTCACGAGTCAGACTCTAATCAGTGAGCTTTTGTTTGTGCATATTACTCAACAATATCTAGTCTATCTCAGTAAAAAAAATGACTCAAATAGACTAGCTTTTTGTTTTAATAATTTCAAAGAAAATGCACGGACAAAATCTAGTTCTATATAATACATATCACTCGAATAGCTAAGCTTTTGGCGAGATATTTTTAATTTTATACTCGCAACAAGTGGGTAGTGTTCTTTACCTAATAAAAGTACTTCTCGTTTGTTAATTCATTTTATTTTTGTTTATCAAATACATAATAGAAACGAGCAATTAAAATGATAACAGTTGCCATGTAAGTAACAACCTATAATTGAAGCTTATCTATTTGATTAATATGTATTCAAAATTAATATGTATGTAACTGATTGCCACCTGCGCTAAGATAGGTCGACGGAGCCCCGCTTCGCGGGGCTCCTATTTCTGGGTGGTTTAAAAAAAATAACCACGAAGGCTAAGGCGGGAGCTCCGCTCCGCTTCGCTCCCGCCTTAGCCTTCTAACCTAACCTATCCGAGTCGGGGTACTCTGAGTCGGGGTATTAACCATGGATGGGATTTCGTCCACGCGTGACTGAAATGGTACTAGATTTTGTCCGTGCATTTTCTTTGAAAATATCAAAACAAAAAGCTAGTCTATTTGAGTCAATTTTTTTACTGAGATAGACTAGGTATTGTCGAGTAATATTCAGAAACAAAAGCTCACTGATTAGAGTCTGACTCGTGACTAAAATAGTATAGCCTTTGTAAATTCGCAGCCCGGCATGTCCTAGAACCAAACATTCGAAGACATGTTATTGTGACAGCTACCAACTTGCGCTCAAGCACAGGTACGTAGAATCGTGTGGAAGATTTCGGCCCCCTCCTCACAGAACCTGTGTCTGTATTCTTCCCGTGAGAACATTAAAGGTTGGTAGATGTCACTTCGGTTGTTGTTCGGTTGTTCGGTGCTTGTCGGTTGTAAACGGTGAAGGAAAACATTGTGAGGAAACCGGCATGTCTTAGAACCTAAAATTCGAAGACATGTGACATCTATCAACCCGCACTGGGCCCGCGTGGTGGATTACGGCCCACTCCTCACTGAGAGGAGGCCTGTGTCCCAGCAGTGGGAATATTATAGGTTGGTGATGATGATGCTGATGAGATGTCACTTCTCTTCGTATTTTTGGTTCTAGGACATGCCGGTTTTCTCGCGATATTTTCCCTTCATCGTTTTGAGAGCAGTGGTGATAAAATGAAATACTTATACAAAGTTAAGTGCCTGCCTAGTATCTACCGAAATGATTTATTTAATTACTTATTATACATATGTAATTAGGTATTTTACTCTTTGGCAATATCTAATTCATTACCATGAAAAGTTTAACAGATTTTTACGACTTGATATGATAGACATATTTCATGTCATATCTCTAATGATAAGTATGACTTGAAATACGTTGTCTGAGATAGGATAATTCGTCACAACTGTCAACTAGAAAGTAGGTACAAACGTTGAAGACGAAGACTCGAAGACTTCGACTGTACGTCGAATCGTTGAGCTCCTTATGTTTTGAGTTGAGCTGCACAATTACTGATAAATACGTGCAGTGACTGGTCAGGTCCACTCATTCCATGTTGTTATTTCAACAAAAGACCATTACAGACATCTATCGACATGGTCGCCAATCTTCAGATGATCTGACCAAGAACATGTCTGGACTTTAAAAGAGACTGTGACCTCTGATTTTGTTTCGGCCTTTCTTCTCACAGTAGTCATATAAGAAACGCCGACCTCATCTAGTTTTTAAGGGTTCCCTATCTGGCAAAAACTTGATGCCCCGAATTTTATTTGGCATAACACACTTGGCATAATCTTATTTAAACGAATATTTGTAAGGCATAAAAAATGTTTAGCATAATCGTTGTTTGGCCGAATGTTTATATGCTCGACTTTACGCTGGCATACTTTTAGGATGGCAGAATTTTATATCGCATAATTACTTTTGGCAGACTTAAAATTCCGCATAATTTCGTTTAGCATAACAATTATTTAGAGCAATGATTATTTGGCATAATTTCACTTGGCATACTATGAAGATGGCAGAATTTCATTCAGAATAATTTTGTTAGGCAAATTTTCATTTCTATTAAGTTACATTTCAACCTTAAATAAAATGAAATAGTGTCTCAAAAAGTCAGTATAAAATATGTTGTGCTACAAAAATTATTGACAGAAACGAATCGCTGCAGAACCGACTCCACGTAGTCTTGTCTGCCCTACCGCTTTTTTTTTTTTTTTTTTTTTCAGCATGGGATATCATCAAATGACTTCTCCCGCTCTGGGCGGAGCGGGAGGGCGTGTCAGACTTTTACTGACTAAAACCCACCCGTGTTCCATCAGTTGCCCATGTGCCAGGGTCACGGTATCTCTTTCGAAGAATCACGCGACCCCGGCAGGCATCGGTCCTAGTAGACCCCTACACTGCTGCTGACATCTCTTTGAGGCGCGCGTGGAACACTGCGCGCCGTCGACCCGAGCTTGGTCCTTACCGGGCGGCGAGCTACGCATTGCTCGCCACCCGTAAGCTCGCGCCTACGGTGGCCGGGAGTCCGCTATTGACTCCCGACGCCCGGGGCGTCTCCTCCTGCGGCGGCTAGGGAGGTGAGGGCGCAGAGACTGCCACTCCCTCACGCGCCCCGCCTCCTCCTTCGCGAGCATTACTGCTTCGCAGAAGGAGGTGACGGCTTCCCATTCCCTCTCGCTCCGTACCATGGCTCGCACCAGGGCCGGACGCGAGAGGTCGCCGCCGCCAATCGCCTCCACGAGGACACGGTGGTGCTCCGCCCAGGCAGGGCACACCTCCACCGTATGCTCCACCGTGTCCTCCCTGCCCTACCGCTAGAGTGTAATTTAAGCCCGCGTAGGCGCGGAGTGGCGAGGCGGCCCGCGAGCTGAGGAGCAGGTAGTTTTGACGGCCGCCGCCGCGACTGAGGCTGGCCGGCTAAGCCGGCCAGCCTCAGTCAGCTTGCTTGCATGCTGCATGCTTGGTTGCTTGCATGCTGTATGCTTGCTTGCATGCTGCATGCTTGTTTGCATGCTTCTTCGATATGAAATGTATGCCAAAAGATGATTCTAAGTTTAAAGTTTCTGAGATATGATAGTTCTGCCTTTTAATAACTATCGATATGAAATTATGCCAAGAGACGATTCTGACTGCGAACTTTCTGCGATATGATGGTTCTACTTTTTAATTATTATGGAATAAAATTTATGCCTAAAGATGATTCTGACGTATAAAATTATGCGTTGTGAATGTATGATAAATGAGTGTATGCCAAACGATTTTCTGCGAAATGAAGTTTATGCCATCCGCTGTTATGCAAAATAATATTATGACGAAAACAAATCTGCCATAAAGGGTGGACCCAGTTTTTAGGGTTCCGTTGCCAAATGGCAAAAAACGGAACCCTTATAGATTCGTCATGTCTGTCTGTCTGTCTGTCTGTCTGTCTGTCCGTCCGTCCGTATGTCACAGCCATTTTATTCCGAAACTATAAGAGCTATGCTGTTGAAACTTGGTAAGTAGATGTATTCTGTGAACCGCATTAAGATTTTCACACTAAAGTAGAAAAAAAACAATAAATTTTGGTGTTCCCCATACATAGAACTGAAACTCAAAAATGTTTTTTTTTTTCATCAAACCCATACGTGTGGGGTATCTATGAATAGGTCTTCAAAAATGGTAATGAGGTTTCTGTTATCATTTTTTTCTAAACTAACCCCCGTAACTTCTAAAATAAGAGAATGATAAAACTAAAAAAAATATATGATGTACATTACCATGTAAACTACCACCGAAAATAGGTTTGAACGAGATCGAGTGAGTAGTTTTTTTTTAAAACGTCATAAATCGTAAACCGCAATTTACCTTACATTCAATCAACTAAAATATAAAAAATTAAAAAATATATATTTTTAAACCGAGAATACCTACAGGTTTGTACGGAACCCTCGGTGCGCGAGTCCGACTCGCACTTGGCCGGTTTTTTAAATTATGATTGACCTATAAATGTGTTCGTACAAACCTACTTACAGGAATAAAATCGTCACTAACAATAAGTCCCAGAAAACTCAAAATATTTATTTCTCATAAACCTACATGAGCACTAATGAAACGACAAAAGCAAAGTGCACGTTTCCAAACTGTTGATTCTTGTGGAGAAGACCCAAGCAGCAAAATGTGGTCTAGTGATTGTCCTGGAACCACCATTTCATTAGGACTATAACGGAATAGTAAGCAATTATAACCACGGAAAAGGGCCCAATTTATAGGCGTATTTTACCTAATTAAATATCTATAGTAGACTTGGTGAATACCACTTTGACCAATTACGACCTTATAGTTGGACTACGTAAAACTATTTACTCCCGCGAAGCTAACTATCAGCGTTTAATGGAACCAAATACGACTATAACGTACACAGTGAATCTCTTACAAGCTCATACAAAGTGCTGTGATTTGGTGAATGCTGCGCACATTTGTAAAAATTAATATGGATAGGTAAAGGTAAATTATTCATCCATTTCTTATAAATTCGAATATTATCTAGAATATCAATTATGAGTTAACAATAAGTCAAGATGTATGATGTGTTTGAATGTGCATGGCGCAAGTATATTTTCGGTGAAGTATTATAAGTTTTTTATCAAAATTTTTACACGCCCCTTGAAATTTGCGTTTTCATTAAATTGAATTTTAAAATAATGTTGGTTTCAGTAAGACATACAACGAAAAGTCGCCATTTTGACAAAGTTGGTTTTCCCAAATACATTAACAAACCATTATAGGCGTACTTTGTTTAATAATGGTAAATATCAGAAACCATTGCTTGGCCATATTGTTTGGAATTAGAGTTCCGCAAATATTTCTATAATCGGATGGATATTTTATATTGCTATTAGGTACCTATGTCTTATTTAAATGTTTTTTTTTTAGGCGTCTGCATTGAAAATGGTAACGTTTCTGGACGTCGTCGATCACTTTTTGACTAAAACGGATTTCCGAGCTTTAAAAACCTTAAGGTGGCTTTGGAACGAAACACGCTTTTTGTTGTTGTTAAACACAAATGTCGTTGTTGTAACCATACAGTTTCAAAAAATCTTGCAAGACGGCCCCGACACTTCGTTCTAAATAAAGAACACATAAGATCATTGTTAAAAGAAGATAATTTCTGGTGTGAAAAATGCATGCTTCTACTCAGTTTATGACCACTTCACCAGTGACAAATGTGAACTTGGTAACTTACTCAATAGTACCTAATTTCTGTCAGTTTAGGTTTAATTTATCTGTTTTCTCTTTACCTATACCAATAAGTCATTCATTTATACGGTATATAAAAATGAAATACTTATAGCATTCAAAATATCTATTATGTACAATATACACTTACACGCATCGATATTTTTATATAAATATACTATATACTATGTCATAAATATCATAAAGTTTGCATTATGATATGTATAATGAATGCACCAGTCGATTGTTAAGAATGATTTTCTTTATTAGTGTCAAGAAATGTACGGGCATCCTTAGGCAGGACATATTCAATCTTCTTATCCAAAATTTCTAATAAAGAATTTAGTGCCGCATGTTGTATATTGTATTCTACAGCCCATTTTCTAAGATCACTATGTAGTTGAAAATTCGAATAGAGTTCAATATCGCTTTCATGTTCTTGCACAAGTTCCTCACTAATACAATCTTCTAAGTCTAAATCGCTTTTTATCGATAATACGTCGAATTGTGCAGAATTATTAATATAAACATTTTGTCTAAAATTTTCAAAGTAACTGTTTTGTACGGAACCTTCTCCTATTTTTACGATTCGTTTTTCGCCGGATACAAAGCTAGAACCCGACACCTGAATTATCTGTTTATAGATTTTCTGAACTTTTCCTTTGTAATAACCATTTCTTTTTAGCCGTTTCCATTCAGATAGATCCATTTTTGAAAGAAAAGTAAATATAGAAGCACGTCGGCAACGAATACGATACAACATAAAAATCAAAATGTCCGTAGTGAGACTATAACCGCATTTGCAAGACCATTGTAAACCAATGTATTCTTGTACAGGACACCACGGATATAGTTTTGGATACTAAATATATTATATTAAACCTTTATAATCGTGTTAAGATTATAACAATATTGGTTTATACCACTATAAAACCGCTCCATTTTACTTATAATTGTTCTGTAAAGTAAATTTATAAACCCTTGTAAAACCAAATAATAAATGCAAATAGTTTCCAGTATGTTTAGTTCTGTTTATCACTCTTATTGGCGTACTTTACTTATAGTAGTTCTATAATGCTTCTTGTTAGCAGTTATAAGTATAGCTTACCAGTTTATCTACTCTTGAGTGTTTACACCCTCGCGATACTTTTATAGGTCATCCAAGCTTACATTGCACCTTTAATTTCTACCTATAAGTAATTATAAGTTAATGTATAAGATCAGATATACTATAAGGCCCAACTTACTCCATGCTTGCTATTATAAGCGTGGCAGCAAATACTAGAACCATTAAGAGAATATTATAAGTGCTGGAGGCCTATATCATCTGCACTATAGGATAATTTTGCTGCTTGGGGAGCCGGCAGGAAACTCCATGATTACACTTTTAAAATATGTATAAGGGGCTTTTATTGTAAATGATAGTGTTAATAGATATGGGACAACAGTGTAGGCCTATCAATAAGTACCTACCAGGTACTGTATAAAATCGAAAATGGTCTAGAAATCTACAGTCGACAAGGCTTACAAATAGGTTCCTACCTCGTACAAGTATATATAGATATATACCTCTCCTTATCCCCTTTAGATTCCGGTAAGTACATGAAAAAGGTTCTCAACTCAAGATTTTCCGTCCGACCCCGCTATGGTCAACTTGAATTCTATGAAAACAGAAAACATTGTTTTGAAACAAAAGACTTTCCTACCACTCATAAATATTTTTTTCAAGGACGAACTGAAATATTCAGACCTCTTTTATACATAAAGCTTAAAATTAAATATGAGGCCAGCAATTGTTAATTTGCTTGACGCAATCCGAATCAACGAGATTATTTTACTTCGGGAAAACTTGTGCAGAAAATATTATGTAATAAATAAAGAAAATTCATTGCTTTGACTCTGGTTATGGCACCCAATATAGGTACACGCAAAAGTAATATAGGTAGGTACATACATACGTAAAAAAACACGCAACAAAAAATACAAGAAATTTAATTAACGTCACGATTTTACGTAGGTCAACGGTTAATGCTCATTATTATTATAAAAATCACGGCTAAGGTTTTGAGAGATTCCACGTCCCATAATATTTTATCGACCTTAGAGTTGCGGATTTCTAACGAAGAACGAAAATATTGACGATGTTTTAAACAAAAAGATTTATGGTGTCTTAAATCTATGGCATGGCAATGAATAACAGCTTCTCTTGCTGTATATTTTTAACTAAACTCCATTTCACGGCTATTAATACAGCAAAGCTTAAAAATATATCGTAATTTTCGGAACATCGTAAAAATATTTACCGTGATTCCGGGCTTCAGGTGTAGTGAGGGCATGGGTCCAAATAAAACCACTTAAAAAATCACTTCACACCACATTTACTGTTTATGAAAATTATTTGTATTTTTTCTAATAACCGCGAATACTTCGGGCGCGAAATATTACTGGCGCCCGACTCATGACTCGATTGAATGTTATGGTTTGAGACGGGTTCGCTTCCAATGTAATGATTAGGATTCCTTTTTTGATAACAGCGTCATCTGTTGTTGCACTCCTAAGCTCTCTACAAAATTTGAACAGACTGTGTTACCCATTAACGTCCTTTTATTGATTTATCTTTTTTATATTAAATAAGATAAAAATGATTTTAAAACGATTGTTTCTTCGTCATTAGAGGTGTTTAAAACTCATTAAAAGTTGTATTACAAATTTCAAATAAAAAATTAAACCAATTGCAAACTTTGGTTAGCGCCATCTTTGATTTTTCAGGGATACTACGACGAACCATAGTTATTGGCTTCACCAAACTTCACAACCAACCAAAACGAAGGGCGAGTTTTACGCTTGCGCAGTGGAGGGGATCATAGTAAACTCATTCAATGAAGGAAGATAATCAGTGGACTTTTGTCGATAGTGTATATTCGTAGCGCCGAGTCGTACGTATTAAAGATTTGCGAAAATTTATAATCCCGGTAACGCCTACACCCGGTTTATAAATAAACTTTGTGTTTGTGCATAGTGACTGGATTTTGTGGAAAATGTCGAACGCACCGGTGAAAAAAGTCCCCATCCACTTGCAGGTAAGTTATTATTATTCGCACCTGTTGTTTTCGTTTAAATTCGCGAAACCGAAATAATTGAAGTCGTTTTTTGTGAATAAATCGTCTCGTGATGTGTTCTAGCTTCTTCAGAACACTACAAAATTACCGTAACGTTTCTTTCTCTGCCAAAATCTATACCTAGGAATAATCTGGCCTGATTTTCATTCAGAATGAGGTTGCCGGCGATTTGCGAAAACGTAGTCACTTAAAACAATTATGCCTACCGTCAGGACAGATAATATTTCGAGTATTCGTGAATTAATTTGACAGTATATTTGTACATAATGAGTAAAATATTAAAAGATCGTGAGGTAGGAGAAAAATCTTTTGACAACATTTCGGCTATAAACCGAATTCACGCGGCGATAACACTATCGAATGGTAACTACTTTTATCGTTCTCTGTAAGTTTTATACGTTTAGTATACCTACCAGTTAATTAACTATCAAAATCTCGAATTCATTAACTGTACATCATTTACGATATACCTACCAGCAGAATGGATAAGTACTTACTAGTTCCTTAATTAATATATGCAAACCATTTTTTTTTGTCTCTTTCAGTGCGTTCGGGATAGTTCCTAAATTCCGTATTTGTTCTAACTATACGCTAAAAAACTATAAATTAATTCAGGCCAAACAGTCTCCGCATACAGATAATATTATTGCCGTAATAAATTCCCATTGCCAAGACATGCAATGTCAAAAAAAAATGGCAATAAATTGTCATGTTGTAGCCTTGGTCCCGGTGAATGACCCCATTTATGGAGCCCTCTAGCTACGAGTTTCTAGGGACCTTTCCCGTTTGGTTGGCAGGACTAACGTGACATGCGCAGTAGCTACCGGGGTTGAGATCATAGCGAAACGTGCGAATCGAGAATGCGGATATTTTTTGTTGCTAGGTGGAGCTATTGTTGCTTTTTATTGTTGAATAAGGGTTAACAATAGAAAAAATTGAGGGATAGACTGGGTTGTAATGATTGATAGATTTGCCCTACAGTGAAGAACAGAGGGGTAATTGCGTAACAGACCTTAAAGTAGGAAAGGCTCTCTGATAGATAGTTCAACAATATTCATTGCGATAATAACGTTGTTGAGCAGACAAATTTTTCCAACTTAAGAAGCAATATCCTTCAAAATAATTCAGATTCTGACTGATAGTGTGCTACGTAATTAGGGTGCAGATCGTTACGCCCCAGGTCAACAACCCCCAAAGCGGGATTGCCAACTTTCCGGTCAATTAGTCTCGTTCCTTGACGAATTACAATAGTCAGTTCTCTCATCAGACACTGCCGGCTTTACTACCTATTAGTTAGCAAACCGTTTGATAACAGCATAGGAAAGTCTCTTCTACTACCTGATTCAAAAAGCTGGTCCGTACCTACCTAGTCAAGGAAACAGGCAGACAGATTTTTCGGCTTAGTAGTCGATTTTTTCGAATTTAAGATATTTTCCATAAGCGACTTGCACAAAGTTAATTTATTGAAAACTGCAGAAATACGTATTAGGCAATTGGTGGTTGAATTCTATGCAGCAGTAAAGTAAAAAAAAATACACTTTATACTACAAAAAAATAACTTTGCATGAGTCGCCTACAGAAAATAATACCTACCTATATTATTTTAAAATGTCTACTCGCACAATTTCGGGAGAGTAAAGGTGTGCGAATCGGCTATTAAATTAATGAGATTCGTTCCACAATCTCCGAAATAAAATATTAAAATATTTGGAAAAACAAATTGTCACCCAACATTTGACGTGAGATCGTCAAATGTTGGGTGACAATTTGTTTTTCCAAATATTTCGTCCTTTGCATATTTGACCAAAAAGTGTCGAAAAGATTAAATAATATTGATGTTTTGAGGTGTGGTGCCAGATGTAAAGAATAGCACCACTCCATTTCTTCCTGTGGGAGTCGTAAAAGGCGACTATGGGACTTACTAGAAAATGGGCAGCAGCGTTCCCTATGCATTTTATCACCATACTGCGATCGCTAACTCGCCAAGCGTCTCGATTATGGCATAACTCTCTTTGGGGAGGCCTATGTCCAGCAGTGGACATATTTTGGCTGAAATAATGATGATGATGATGATTTGAAGAATCTGAGAGTAGATCGTTACATACCCACCTATTCACCAGAAACTTGCAATTTCAAGGATTTAGAACGAAGCCAAATAAGCGGACGGCAATTGTTTCTTCAATCAAAACGGATACTGGCAATCCGGGAAAACGCTAGAAAGGAAAAAGAAGTTTACTATTGCCAACGACAGATTAGCAAAATTGGAGCATTAGCTTGTTGAACTGTATTTTGTTAGACTGTGGCCGATATCAAAGCTAGCTGATGCATGATTATTCTCGCAACTTCGAACTCGACGATTTCTCTATCAGGAACTTCTCACTCGCAGCTCGGAGTCTGGATTTGTGCCCGTTTGATGGCCATAGGTTCGCCCCGTATTCATTATTCATTACCTATTTCAGCCGAAAGAGGTCCACTGCTGGACAAAGGCCTCCCAATTTGGAGGGGTTTGCCGAAATCGCCACGCTTAGCAGGCGGCTTGGCGATCGCAGTATGGCTGTAAAATGTATAGAGAACGCTGCTGCCCATTCTCTAGTAAGTCCCTTAGTCGCCTTTTACAACACCCGCGGGAAGAAATGGATGGGATGGCGCTCTTCTTTACGTCCGCCCCGTATTACATGGGACTTAATTGGAGAAATGTGGTGTGGTTTGTGTGTGTAATTTAGAATTAGATAGACCTCTGCTTGACAGTTAGGTCATTTCAGACGTCATATTATGTGACATTACCAAACGATTTCCATAAGACAATAAATCACTGTGCTACAGACCAAATAACAGCATTTTTTCCGCGAAATGAGCTCCATTTTTCGCATAATAATTTCAATTATTCATACACGTGCCTGCTCCAATTGAAGAAACACACAAAAAATGTTAACATCGTAACATTAATACTATCTTAATTCAAGGTTAATTTCGTTAACGTCTTTAATTCTCCGGCAACTCTTTATTCAAGTGACCACAGCATAAAAAAACCGGTCTACCAAGCCTGCTAATAAATTAATTGAGGAGTCAATTAATTTCGTGTCATTTCTGTGATAGGCGATAATGGGGCTTTGGTGGTCGCTAATTGTTTCTATGTTTATTTGTCTACGACTCAAATTAAGTAAATCGTCCGTGTGTTTCTCGCTATCTCCTGACCAAATAATTTTCAAAAACAGAGCTTTTTCTCTCCTATCCTTTTGCTGTGCCCTACAGGGTCCATAATGATCTAAATTTATAGTTACCACCTAAGTACACATTATGATAAATAAAGATATTGAGTATCTTAATCGGCCGTTTGGGATAAATATTGACCGCTGTATGAAGGATGCAGTCATAATCAAGAACTGATGAGTATCGCAGGTTGTCATTCGTAGACCTTTGACAGCTATCCTTCAGTCATCCTTTCAACATGACCAAACAATTTAAGCATACTCTTTTCAATTTTCGTCGCTACATCTTCCTTTAAACCTCATCGTTGTCTGGCCGGCTGCTCATATTCTTGAAAATCGACCTAATCCCTTAGCCAATTTTTACGACTCAGCAAATGCCTTTATTTGCGTTGTATTCTTTGCCTAAAATAACCGTGAAAATGCTCTCATTTTCTTTCCAGCCAGGATTATTAACGTATTCCTCGCTGATTAAAGTTTATATTAATTTAGAAAAATCTTTCTTCTAGAAAGTTATTTTGACCAGCCAGAGAGACGAAATAGTACAGTATTTCGGTTGAAGCAACTCGGTCTCTATTCGTCTGCAAAATCCCTGCTTTTATCATCTTCATCATCATTTCGGCTCGGAAACACCATCTCCCGTTTTTCTGTGATACTTTCCAGTTCCGTGCATCTCTCATCCAGGTGTGTCCTGTGAATATGACAACATCTTCAATCTGCATCGCTTTTAGACGGCCCTGGTTTCTTTGGCACCAATGAATCAAATCTCACTATAATTTTCCTGCCTTTATCGCAATTTATTTGGCGTCGGTGCAACATGTCTTTTTCTTCCATACTTCTCTATTAGTCGTCATCTCGGTAGACAACCCCTTTCTATCCATATCATCATTCACACTGTCTATCCATCGTTTCTCTGGTCTCCCGCTACTCTAATAGCCATCGACATTCATACTCAAAATTTTCCTTACGACATTTTCCTTACTGCTCCGTATCACATGCCCTTACCATGATGACCGATTTTCACACAACTTTTCAGTCCTTGGTGCCACTTTCAGACTACCTCTTGTGTATTGATTTCTTATTCTATCCATTCGTGTAACACCACACATCCCTTTTAACATTCTCATCTCATATGGCAAATCATTTAATTTAATGTTTTGTGTCTCTTAATGTTACCTCCTTACAATTGTATAGAATCAAGTTCTTCTAACTTAACAGACAGCTGTGCTGCTGGGGAGTTTGTTCCGCCACTTCTTCTTCCCAGCTATAGCACTAGGAAGTGTCGAAGGGTAACTTTGTAACTTTGACGTTCAAAAAGTGCTGACTCTCAGCCTAGTTTGAATAAATGACTTTTGATTTTGTTTTTTTTTATGATTTTGATTTTTTTTTTGATTTTGATCTCAGTTGCATGCCTTGGCCCAACATTCTGACCCATCAAATCTCACCATCATCTTCATCATCATTTCAGCCGAACGACATCCACTGCTGGACATAGGCCTCCAATTTGTGGGGATTTGCCAAAATCGCCACGCTTGGCAAGCGGGTTGGCGATCGCAGTCTTGTGGTAAAATGCATAGAGAACGTTGCTGCCCATTCTCTAGTAAATCGCTTAGTCGCCTCTTACGACACCCACGGGAAGAAATGAGATGGTGATATTCTTTATGTCCGGCATCACACCGAACCCATCAAATCTAAACGAACAAAAAATTTGATCTAAACGGGCATATAATGTTATAAACAAACACCTTGATTCACTTAATAAACACTTACTATTCATTAGTAGGTACCACATCTAGCTGTAAATTGTTTCACTTACCAAGTACGTTGAACTACTAGTCCAAATCCCATCCATGTTACTAATGTCTTACTTACAATTAGATATATTTACATAAGTAGCGTTTGCCCGCGGCTTCGCCCGCGTGGGTGTCGGAAATTAACGCAGGTATTTTTCTAAAATAAAGGATTTTTTTCTAAAATAAAAGTGGCCTAAGTTACTCCTTATAACATTAGCTACCTGTCAATAAAGTCCCATCAAAATCGGTCCAGCCATTTCAGAGATTAGCCGGAACAAACAGACAGACAGACAAAAGTTTTAAAAAATGTTTTTTTGGTGTAAGTACCGTATTACTTTCATATGCATTTAGTGAAAAGCTGTTAATTAGAATTACAAACAGACACTTCAGTTTTATTTATTTGTATGTATGTATAGATTATAACTACAGACGCCAGCACTTGAAGCTACTTCAATCTGTCAAATTTCTTTAATAGGTTTTCAACTTTAACGCTAAAGAATTAGGTTCAAGATTGATTGGGAAAATTTGACAGTTTGGCGTCTCTACCGTCGGAATTAACAGACCGTCATAGAGAAGTAATGTATTTGATTGATGTGCAGCATCCGTGGACTGTGACTAAGAACTTACTTATATTAATAGGTTTACTAGCCCTCATTTCCGACTACCATAATATCCCGTTTTTAACCGACTTCAAAAAAAGGAGGAGGTTATCAATTCGTCTGTATTTTTTTTTCTATGCTTTTACGTGTAACTACGCACGGAATTGCGCCATTTTCTACGCCATCTGAGAATGGGCTTCAGTGTTTCTGTGTTATTGTTATTTATAATATTACATCACGCCTGTTAATTCTGAAGGGGTAAGCAGAGTTGTACCTGTAGTACACTCACATTTTGGTAGACGTTTTAGTTTTGTATCATCTATTGCCATCAACCGAGCTCAAATCCAGCATCCTAATTAAATAACACATCAATCAGAATTTTAATAATTTTGAAGGATATTGCTGATCAAGTTCATAACTTCGAAAAATTTCTCGTGTCAGTCGCTTCATGTAAAAACTTTTTACAAAAAAATAAAAACCGACTTCCTAAAAAAACACTACAAAGTGAAAAATAACTTTAATTTTGGAAGTCGTCGGTGTCTTAGGATCTGTAATTAAGGTATTATTGCCACCGACTTCCGAAATTAAAGTTATTTTTGACTTTGTAGTGTTTTTTTTTAAGGAAGTTGGTTATTTTTTTGTAAAAAGTTTTTATTTTTAAACTTTTTAGTTGTGGTAGATACTCCGCACTAATCTAATCGCGTTATTCGTTCATTTGTCACCCAGTCAAAAGTTATGAGGTAACAAACATAAAAAAAAATACAGTCGAATTGATAACCTCCTCCATTTTTTGAAGTCGGTTAAAAATACTGATACTCAGCTGTATCTTCTGAGGCTGGAAGCCGACCCTTACATAGGAAAAGGCTCAGCAAATTATGCTGATAATGATAATTCTTAGAGATACACTCTCTATGAGATGCGAAATCCTAACATACATACATACATACATACATAAACTCACACCTTTTTCCCATGGGAGCAGGCAGAAACTACGGAACGCCATCTGCTACGAACGATCCTTTCGTAATCCTTTTGCCTCGTTAAGGTTCATACAATTGGCCATACACGCGCCGGTTGTAAGTACTACGCACCTGACCTTTCTGAAGAACACCACCTGCCTCGTTTAGGTTCATACAATTGGTCATACACGCGCCGGGTGCGAGTACTACGCACCTGACCTTTCTGAAGAACACCACCTGCCTCGTTTAGGTTCATACAATTGATCATACACATGCCGGTTGCGAGTACTACGCACCTGACTTTTCTGAAGATCACCACCAAAAAGGCTAACCTACTTTAAATAAAGGGTACTGAGGAAATTCAATCTTGTAAGCGGCGCAGAAGAAGCCATGGGAAGTCATAAACTAAACATCTACAAGTCACTTCATTAATTTTATTACTAACAGAAGGCGTTTTATAATTACTTCATTACGTAGTCAGTGCTGTACAAGTAGCGGAATGACTAATCCAATCTAGTATCTATCTACCACATCTGTTAAATCTTTATCCGGTTAGTGTAACAGTCCGTTAACGTTACTCTGTAACGTTTTCTCGATCTATTGCTTTGGTTCTGTTCTAAAAGAGATTTAATCTGAAGTCCAGACCAGAGGTGTAATTGTGTAACCTACTCATCATCATCATCATTTCAGCTGAAAGACGTCCACTGCTGGACATAGGCCTCTCCCGATTTGGGAGGGTTTTCCTAAACCTCCACGCTTGGCGGGTCGGCGAATCGGATTATGGTGGTAAAATGCATAGAGAACGCCCATTTTCTAGTAAGTCCCTTAGTCGCCTCTTAAGACACCCATGGGAAGAATTTGAGTGTTGCTTTTCTTTACGTGCGGCAACACACGGAACATACTATCATTAGGAATTCGCTTTCATTTTGATAGTTAACAACATTCATTGCCTTATTTACGTAGTAGAGCAGATTTTTTTTTTCGAACATATAACGCAATGGATTAGAAATAATCTTCAAAATGATTCAGATTCTGATTGATTGTGTGTTTCGCAATTAGGTTGCTGGGTTTTTGCGTATATTAGCATCATCATCCGCGGATTGACAGCATTGTTTTTAAACTCAGCATCAGTAACAATCGATTCTGATATTCAAGTTGTGACGTATTCATTGTGTACTGACATCATAACACTGGTCGCTCTCCTTTATAAATGGAAACGAATGTTTGTTAGAATAATACAATTATTCCGTTTTTTTTTTAATGTTACGTAGATCGTTAAGACATGAAAAATCACGCTGCCGCACAGTGTCTCGAGTAGAACAAGCTAGGTGGACAAAATTATTTTTCACCATTTTTCTATAACACTGTGTAAATTGGTTAATATAATGAGTATTTGGATAATTATGTATCTCAAAATTTAAGAGTAGTATATTAAATACAAAAAAAGGCAAAAACAATTATTTTTAAAATAATGATTAATAATAATTTAGCATCAAATTACAATATACATAAGAAATAAATTAAAACAAAATTTAAAATACACAAAAAAAGAAAACGTACAAAAATGAACAAAAAAACGTAAAATAAAAAAAAAAATTCTTTTGTTACATACTAAATTTATTTACAAATAATTTAATAAAAAAGTTAGTCCGATTCCACAGAAGAATCCTCTATGAGATAATCATCGTTAATTACCGTCAAAGGCCTAGCCCATGGTACAGTTTCTGTCACAACAATGTGCTCCTCTGGAGGATAACAAGCTTGTTTTGACTTAACCAAGCTATAGTATGATGGCCACACATTATGTCCCGCCTTCATAGACCACTTCCTTGTCTGCTTATATGAGTGTGTTGTTGACTTAGAGTCGACGTAGTAAGCTAATGCCTCATTGTAACTCAATTGTCTCGACTCCACGGGCTTCGTATTTCTAAATGTCACTTGTGTAATGTAACTTTCTACGTTTCTTCGTCTTAAATGACATGTTTTCAAAATCTTTTTGACGCTTCCCGGCTGGACTCGCATCTTGAAATGATGTAGAAGGTCCTGGCTAGGTAGTGCATACACAAAATTGTATGTCCTTTGCATTTAACCAACTTTCATTTGCAGTTAAAAATCGCTCCTTTCACTTCCCTGCGCACAACCATTTGGCAGCAATTTTGTTCGATAAACTTGCTATTTTTATCTTTTTTGTCTCTGGCAATCTTCAGTAATATCGTCAAAATCAAATTTTTGTGAAAAAAATTAAAAAAGAAGCAAGTTTCTTTCGTCTTTCGTGTGCCTTAGCCACTCTTCAAAAAACTCTTTTCTTGAAACGGAGTGAACCAAGTCTGAAAAAATTAAAAAAAAAATGTTCTACTCGAGTGTGCTACTTAAAATAAACTACACTATAAAGAAGAAGGTTGCTTCTTTATTATATAAAAAAATTAGCCCAGAAACAAGCGGGAACATGCTTTTCCTGAATGTTTGAAGTTATGAAACAAAGAAAAAAATATACCTTATCTTGAAAATATTTCAAAAATTTCTATCTCCATAATGTAGACGAAATATAAATTATATCATGTGAAAGAATATAGTACTCACCCTTGGAAATAAAATCCATTACAAAAATCTTCCACAAAATCACAAGAAATCACTAAAACGTATTAACCAAACTGTCGCGAAAATGCAACTGATTAATAAAATAATTTGCACTTACCCTCATTACCTGACTTTGAACCCTATGACTCATCAGTTTGGAATGTTAGATCAAAACAAAAATTGGAATCGTGTGTTTTGGGGTGTCCTTATCATTAGTTAATTATCATTTCCTGGTAAACGTGTCATGTATTTTGTCCACCTAGCTTGTTCTACGCGAAATACTGTGTGCCGCCATCAATTATCAAATAGCAAGTACTACAGGAATTGGATTATCTGTAAACCCTACTGCCATCTATTATCTAATACCGGAACTATCTGTTCTGGTATTATCTAGGGACGTCGCCGTTAAATGTGATTAAGTGGCAGTTCTTTACGAATGTTCGCGAATATTATTGGCAATTAAGCTCGGCATATAAATAGCGGATTGTTAAACTGTGAAGACAGCTCGGTTTCGAATGCGAAACAGTGAAACATAAACGAGAAACAAGCGATTTGGATTAAAAGTTTCTGACTGTGGTACATGTGATTGTTTGATTAAACAGCTGTTAGTGTCTTTGGTAAAATTTGTTTAAATTTATTTTGCCCAGAAACCCAGCTCTAACAATAATAACTTGTCTGTTATTTAAAGTGAGGGAACAAATTGGCTACCTTTATAGTAAGAATGATGGTATATTTAAAGTAATTTAATCAACGGTGTACAAAGTTGGTCCCTTCACAGTCAGAAAGGTACACAAACCTTCAAATTTATTGTAAAATCCTTTTGCTGGAACTGGTGGATGGAAAGGCCAGTCGTAAACTGCCAAATCCCCGCAGGAAACTGCTATCAGTGTACAATTAGCAGCTGGGAGCTAAGCTGCGTTGTTAAGTGCCTTTTATACGATCCCTTTGAAGCTCTTGACAGATTGACAGCAGTAGTCTCCTGTCAATCTGTGCCATACGGTGGGGGGCCGTTGTCTATTCTTAGTCGGCCACCACATGGCGTAACGGGTAACGTAATTTACTTAATTTTGTGGTTATGGTACCGCCATCCTCCATTTTTCAATTTGTGTAAGCTTGTCGTAGCGTGTCTTCTCCTTCCATACCCTTTTCTGGGTGAGAAATCATCAAATGACGGCTCTGAATGAAGCGGGAGGGCGTGTCAGATTTTTATTGACTAAAACCCACCCGTGTTCCTTCAGTTGCCAGTCCCCGGGCCACGGTACCTCTTTCGGACAAATCCGCGATCCCGGCAGGCGTTGTCCCTAGCGGACTCCTTCACTTATTGCTGACATCTCTTTGAGTTGCGCGTCGAATACAACGTGACGTCGACCTGGGTCTGGTCCTTACCGGGCGGCGAGCTACCCATTGCTCGCCGTCAGCAAGCCCGCGCCTACGGTGACCGGGAGTCCGCTGTGGACTACCGTCGTCCAGGGGTCTCGTACGCCAGCTAGGGGCATAACGGCGCAAAGATTGCCTGTCCCTCCACTCTTCGCCTCCTCCTTCGCGAGCATTACTGTTTCGCAGAAGGAGGTGACGGCTTCCCATGCACTCTTGCTTTAAGCCATGGCCAGCGTTAAATAGCTTATAACCTTCCTCAAGAAATGGGTTATCAAATGCAAAGGATTTTTTCAAATACGACTGTTAGTTCTAGAGGTCTTACAAACTTAGAAGACGTAGATTACCTCTTTATAATAGTCTAGGTAAAGGATAGCCATATAAGTTGCAATGTTAGCAAGATATCCACCATCTTTGTTAAGACTCAAATGCTGATATGCGTTAATCAAAGCATAAATATTATTGTTTGTACATTCTGATGCCGAACAATAGCATGTATCGCCATTCGCCAATATGCATTCGTTATCGTTTATCATAATAGCACTTATGAGGCAACACTAAATTTTTACGATAAATGTTTGACTCACTTTGTTAGTCAGAAATTGGTACTGTTTACCTATATAATGAGCTTACATCACAGATATGTCCAAATTCGCCGCCACAGAAAAATGTAAACTGCATCAACAAAATTGCCTTTAATTTTTGATACTACTGGCTTGACATCAGCTGCCATTCTGATCCCATTCTTTCCCGTGGGTGTCAGAAAAGGCGACTAAGGGACTTACTAGAGAATGGGCAGCAGCGTCCTCTATGCTTTTTACTACCATACTGAGATCGCATACCCGCCTGCCAAGCGTAGCAATCGTGGTGTTTTTTAACAGTGTTTTTTTTATCAAAAGCCTTTTTTGAATCTTAGTAATCAAACCAGCGGTTAAGAATCAACACACACACACACAACAAAGAAATCGTCAGCACAACTTACCTGCGTATCGCAATGCGTTTCCGACAAGTACCAAGTTTATTCCCGACCAGTACCCAGCAGTTACCTAATTAACATGTAAATATTCAAACCGAAAGCTAACTAGTACAGTTAGCAAAATTAACGGCGTCAACGTCCGGCACACTCATTTTCTATCGCAAGACCGTTTCCGATATCCCCTCTTTTGAAACTATCGACCTTACTGTTTAAAACATAAGGTTTAGATTCCTTTTTCGGCTACCCATGGGTTCTTGCAGTCAAGTAGAAGCTATTCTTACCATGGTATAGGGGATCCTCCCCTTCTTCCCATACAAAGGCCCATAAACAATGATTTACGAACACGTTAAACGACTAAACTTTATTCAAAACTTGTGGTTCAAACATGGCGGGGTGTTAAATCTTTCAAAGAAAACCCGTTAAATAGTTCGCAGAAATTGTAAAACGGATTTTAGTTAGTATGGAAAATAGTGCATGGTTAAAAGCGGAGAAATTCTAAGTATTTATGTGTGAACGACAAGAATTTGAAGAATTTTCAGTCGTGTTTAGTGTTTTTGACTATGCTGTTAGTTTTTATTGAGTTGACCTTGACCTTGATTAGTTTTGTAAATAAACTACCCCTCAAGTCAAGACTTCCATTAGTATAAAAACATGAAGTAATTTTGGAGGCCACCTCGATACAATCTTTGATTTTGCGATATGGTCTTACGAAACCGTTGTTCATTTGTGGAATACGATTAATTTACATACCTGAGGGGTTAGTGGCTCTGCCAGGGTCGCGAGTTTGTTCGAAAGAGATACCGTGACCCTGGCACAGGCAGCTGAAGGAACACGGGTGGGTTTTAGTCAGCCGCTCCGCCCAGAGCGGGAGAAGTCATTTGATGATTTCCCATCCAAAAAAGGGGGTTTAAAGGGGTTTGTGGCTAAGTAATAAAAGCTGCACGTTTTGATCGATCAGGTTAAGCTACGCCTTCCACGGTTGGTCCGTGGATGGGGGACGTTCTTTACATACTGAGATACACTTCCTTATACGCAAAGCATGGTAAGCCTTCGGTCCGGGCTGTCATTCGTCTATCTTTGACAGCAGGTACGGGTCTTCGGCAGCTCGAAAGTCTGACAACCAGTCTTACCAAGGAGTATCGTATTACCCAGTAACTGGATTGTGGAGGTCAGATAGACAGTCGCTCCATATAAAATACTGGTGATCACCTGCATCCTGTTAGACTGAAAGCCAGCCTCAAGATAGTTGGGAAAAGGGTAGGCAGATAATGATCTGATTCAATCAAATAGAAGGTAAATTGTTAGTTCCCAAAGTCCACGATACTCCTATCTAACTAGCCTTTTTTTGTTGGTGGGAAATCATCAAATAACGTCTCCCGCACTGGGCGAAGCGGGAGGGCGTCAGATTTTTACTGACTAAAACCCACCCGTGTCCCTTCAGCTGCCTATATGTCAGGGCCACGGCAAATCTGTCGAACAAATCTCGCGACCCCGGCAGGCTAACTAGCCTGTATTGTCCCTCTGCAGGGCAAAGGCGACCTTCTCCCTTTTCCACATAATTCTGTCTTTTGCTAGTTCTGACCAGTCCTTTCAGTAGAAGTCAAGCTCGTCCTACCACCTTCGTCTCAGCCTGCCGCGATGTCATTGTGTCGTGTTTACTGGGACCCAAATAGTGGTTCTGTAAGCCCATTTGTCATTTGTCATCTACAATACTTACTGCAACGTATAGGAATTCCCAACCCAATCGATTCTATTCAATGACAGTTTTGTCACTCATTAAAAATGTAAAGAAGTGGGCCTCACCTTCCATTTCATCGATTCGTTGCACAGTACCATTGTAAGACATTATGGCATGATACGAAAAACAATTGTATTACATAACCGAATAATTTCTAGGCCTATAACTACCTTTTAGCATGCAAAGTAACCAAATGATCCAATCCGAGTCAATTTGGCAATTTGATTCATTTCATTAGACCTATATTGCTCTGCTTTCGGATGGCAATGTCCAAGGATTCTTATATAGAAACCTGGTAATTATATTGTGCTAAATTGTGATTAAACGACCTTTTGTTTTGGCCTGTAATTTATCTAATGACATCATTGTATTTTACATTATGTTCATTACAATAGACGTTGCAGATAGAGGCGTTCATCAACACACGGTGTTGTGTTTATTTAACTAGTTCCTTTAAACAATGCTGTTTTGTATAATGAGCCTGTATTTTTCCCACTGTTGGGACATAGATTTCCTCTCGATGAGACGAAGTGAGCTGTAGTCCACCACGCGGGACCAGTGCGGCTTCAAATTCTAAGACATGCCAGTTTCTTCACGATGTTTGCCTTCACCGTTTTGTGAGCAGTGGTGACGAAATTATTTATACAAAATAAAGCGCCTGTCTGAGTTCGAACCCACGGCATGTAGGTCGTAAGCTGGGGCCGTTACCACTGGCCCACCACTGCTCCACACTGGACTGCTGTTTATGCTAGCGTGTTAAATTGTTTATCAACTCTTTAAATCATCATATTACCGCCCATTTGCCTCTTCTACAATTTCCTTCCCAAAATGTGTAAAATCTCATACGATTCATTATTCTCTTGCCTTTATCCCAGTTTATTTGGGGTCGGCGCAAGATTTCTGTTTCTTCCAAACTTCTCTATTAGTCGTCATCTCGGTACTCACCGTCTTCTATCCATATCATCATTCACACATTTCATCCATCGTTTCTTTGGTCGCCCTCTACTTTTACACCCATCGACATTCATACTCAAAATTTTCCTCGTTGCTCCGTATCACGTGACCATACCATGCCAGTCGATTTCCACACAACTTTCAAGCTATCGGCGCTAGTTTCAGACTTCTTCTTATGTACACATTTCTTATTATATCCATTCAATTGTATCGCCTAACCATTACATACAACATTTCACTGCTTATCCCTTTGGACTGCAGCATCCTGCTTCAAAATATTACTAACAAGAACAAATTCATAACACTAAAGATTCCAGCACTTCGTGAAGTAAAATTTTAACTATTAACAAGTTTCCTAGCAGCCAGCTACAATGTCAAACAATGCGCTTGCGGTCTCTCGTCAACCAGCTGTTTTCACTTTAACTTAAGCATCAGGAAATGTATGGAAACCAGTAATGTCGAATGTTTTATGTGTGGAACTGCGGGCTAATGAGTTTAGTCCACAGTGTGGCTAAAGACGCGAACGTTTTTGAACGTTGACGACAGCCGAGTTTATGGTTCGCACTTAGACCACGTTCGGCTTTTTCTCTGTATTTCCCAAAGCATCCACTTAGTAATTAACTCTCAAGCGCGCGTACGCATGGCGACAAATCTCGCTATACATTTCCAGTATACGCTGACTCACTCCACGAAAAGCCTATACAATGCAAGGTCAGCTTAAACTGGAAATGATATGTAGCCGTGTGTACATACAGACGTAAAAATATCGTTGCAGGTTTTCAACACGCACTGGATTTTCGACTCTCGGTGTCAATGCACTCTGTTGGATTTTCGACTCTCGGTTCAAAGCGAGAGTCGAAAATCCAACAGAGTGCATTCCAACGCGTCGAAAGAAAACACTTCGATTTTGAACCCACGGCACTAAGCAGTTCGTTGAAAATTGAGTGCTTGAAAAAACGTGGAGTTAACTACTAAGCGGATGGTGTGGAAAATACATAGAAAAGAAACCACACTAAATGAGCTTATATTCATTAAATCATCATCATCATCCTATTGCCTTGATTGTCCTGCTTTCAAAACTGTGAAGGAAACATCGCGACGAAAACGGCGGTCCTAAAACCATGAATTCGAAGACTTGTGACATCTACCCGCACTGTGCCCGCATCTTGTATTGCTCCTCCCTCTTACCAGCCGGAGGAGGCCTGTCTCAGCGGTAGGAACATTATCGGCTATTTATGCTATCGTCTTGGCTTTTTTGCAATTTATATGTGGTTACCGGAGCAAGACTTCTTAGATATATTCGAAACCACCTCATTTCGAGCGATATCATCTTTCACAAACACTAAATGCTCTATTGTGATATCGTCTCCTAATTAGTCCAAAATTGTTTTTCTCTGCATTGCTGAAAGGGCGACTGGCAGAAAATGATAAGAAGGTTTTGCTTGGGGAGAAAGCGTCAGAGTAGCCCGTGAGAGTCAATTTGCAGCTCAGTGTCAGGCTATACATATTTTTTTATTTATTCATTCCTTATCGCCTTCTGCCCTTATCCCAATGTATTTACAAAATTATAATCTTAACACGTCGTCTTAAGAGGTTCGCTACAATTCTCTGACTCCCATTAACGCCGAGGATATCATTACCGTGGCCGAGGTGATCAGAATTTTTACTAACTTTGCGACGTGTTAATTTATTATGTTATCGGACCAAAACAATTATGCAATATCTATATTCCTACGCGAATTTCGAATTCCAAAATTTCGATTAGACACCGAGAAAAAAAATACGGCCGATTAAAACGTGAAAATAGGGAAAATTTTCAAAAAAAGAAATTTTTCGCATTTTTTTCACAATACTACCGCAAAGGTATCAACTTTTTACTATGATCAGAGGTGAAGATGGCACTCGAACATTAAGAAGTTTTTTTTTTATTTTCAGAAAATTTCATCGACGCAATTTTTCAAAATGGAGCTGAGAATGATAAATCTTAATCTATCGTTTTCTTAAAAACTAAAAAGCCAAGAAAAAAAAATTTGAAGAAAAATGTCTTTAAATTATTCAAGGATTGATTTCATTGAATTTTTGATTCTCAGATTCTGAAAGAGCATCAAATTTTGCGTAGGAATAGAGATATTGCATAATTTTTTTGGTCCGATAACATAATAAATAAACACGTTGCAAAGTTAGTAAAAATTCTGATCACCTCGGCGTTAATGGGTTAACAAGTAGAATTACCATGCATCCACCTAACCTGCACCCTAATTGCGAAACGCACAATTTATCAGAATCTGAATGGGATTGAAGATTATTTCTAAACCATTGCGTCATTTGTTCGAATAAATTGTGGCTCAGCAACGTAAATAACGCAATGAATGTTGTTTAACTATGAATATTAAACCAATTCCTACCGATAAAAAGTTCCGCAATTACCCCTCTGGTGAGTATATGAATATATCCTTCTTTGTAACGATTGTTTGTTTTAGAGTTTAGTGACTCCATTTCCTGAGCACGAAAATAGCCAATGTCAAGAACAGATTATCCTGATAATGTATTGCTCTGTAAATGGAGATTCACTTCCGATGTGAGACCACATGAAGCTTCTCATGCGGTTACGACGATATTTGTAGTTATTTTAATACTTTCTCATCAAAAGATTTATGAGAAGAGTAAACCGGTGGGATTTTTTTCATAATTTTTTTATGTTTAAATCGTAACCGCTACAGGCACTAGTTGTCTGGCTTTTTTGCTCAAATGGGCATATTTGGCACTTTCCTGCTGGAGGAGGTTTCTCAATTCGACCGTATATATTTTTTTAATGTGTGTTCGTGGATAACTTTGTCGTTTATGAACCGATTTTGATGATTCTTTTTTTGTTGGAAAGGAGATATCCCAAGGGTGGTACCATGATCCATAATAAGCATATTTCAAAGTCATGTAGAGAACTCGTCAAGTCGTAAAAACCGTGCGAAGTAGGGACGTGTTACTAGTATTTACAAAGTATTTCCCATTCAAAATGTCGCCACCATGTCTGCAGCAGGCGTGCATAATTTATTTCTATTGGTTCACGTTAAAGTAGACGATTTCTATTTTTAGACGTCGTATAGTATGCGAATCGATTACTTGGTTTCTATTTACTTTTAGTAAGTTATAGTTAAACTGTTGTGTCACATGTATTTTCTTATTGATTCATGTGTGTTGGTCTTACAACCATTACCATCGAATTAAAAAGTTTCAGATTACGTTATTTCGTCTTTAGTTTGCATCAATAGATTTTATAAGACACTAGCTTTTGCCAGCGGCGTCGACTTCGGCGTCGGAAATTATCCTACGAAAACGTACTACCGGGATAAAAGTACCCCATATGTTAATCCGACTTATAAACTATCTGTGTGCCAAATTTCATCTAATTCCGTTCCGAAGTTTTGGCGTGAAAGAGTTACAAAGATCCATACACAAACTTTCACATTTATAATATTAGTAGGATCAATTTCTTGGTATCGATTTCTTGAGAATTGAAAAGGGTATGGTTTTTTTTCGTAAAGAACAGCACAATCCCATTTATTCCCGTGGGTGTGGTAAAAGGCGACTAGGGGACTTACTACCACCATACTGTGATCGCCAACCCGCCTGCCAAGCGTAGTGATTGTGGCAAACCCCTTTGAGGGAGGCCTACGCCCAGCAGTGGACGTTTTTCGGCTGAAATGATGATCATGAGAATGCGTGCAAACTCACTGGTGAAAAAGACAGCAAAGAACATCTATGATTCTCTTTCAAACAAAATCTACTTCATTACTGATGTAAAAAACAAACCCTTTTGCCAAAAATTCTTACATACCACGTACCGCTACACTTTTCATGATACACACGGAAAATTACGAGACAGTTTACTTTGTACGCACACCTCACGGGATTTCCCATTACATACATACATACAGACACTCAGTCTACATTACAGTACAAACTGCGAGCTAACACAGAAGTACTTCCAACAAAAATCAATAAATCAGCGGATGCGACTATATCTGTGCGTCAGACAACGGGCACATGAGTAAATGTCAAACAGAGCCCGAGGATGTACTTTTTTAAAGTGAGTGACTAGCATAGGAACAAGTATGGAGTATGAATGTCGATGGCTATAAGAGTTGAGGGAGACCAAAATAACGATGGATTTCAAAAGCTACCTCCCCGTTGCTATGGAAATAATGACTATGCCTTTGTCTTCATAGAAACGCTAGTTTACGGGTCGGCCTCGGGTAGAAGAGATGTCAAGTTGGGTAAAAAGAATTACGTCTATTCTTGGTAGAATAGAGATATGAAATGGTCATGGCCTAGGCCTGTAGAGTGACATACACTGTCCCTGAGCTAGCCATCATCGTTCATCATCATTCTGTGCCCATATAGTGGACAAATTAAAAATTGTCTTGCATACACAGATTTAGAGAAATCCCATCTGATAGTGCCCCAGAGGCTGAAGAGCAGAAAAATTTTTCGAGGGTGGCGTGGGTTCAGCTAGTCTAGCGAATAGAAATGCCTGGACCTGTATAGACCCCCTGATAATTTTATCGAATTATCTGAAAGCCCTCTGCCTGGACACGCGATACCGTGGCTGACTTGAAGATCTCTAAATCGACTTCGAACCCAAGTCGACCGGAGCAAAGACAATCTCTACCGATAGGGTTACACGGACAGCTCAGATCTGAGGGGCGTTCGAGGCACCTCCCATCCTGCGCCACATGCCACCAGTGCATTTAATAATCCTATGACTAAGTCAGTGAGCGTAGTTCGTACGGCAGAATTTCGGCTCAAAGATGTTTGAACTTTTTGCTATCGATTCGCTAAGAAGATATGATATTCCAGGAAGATCAGCGCTACTGTCGTGAGTTTGGTCTCTGTTGTATTATCTACTCTTGTACACGAGTGAAGTGCGGTGTTATTCTGATGGGCAGCTGACATAAAACCATCAGCGTGACTTGATAAACGTTGAGTGGTTTGTTATACTGGACTTGATTAGCCTAAGCCTGAGTCCGCCTTTAATTAGGACCTTGATTTAGGTACTGATAGCAGATATTTGAAGTCGGAATCAACCGCAGAGTAAAATTAAAGTGATTTCCTTCGAACTGAACAGGTATGGATTTTTTTTTTAAGTACACACAAAACACTTATTAAATAGAGAAATATAAATAAAGATAGCGGAGCTCACAGGTTAAGGTATGGAAGAAATTTCTGAAGAAAAAAGACTAGGTTTTTCTTCAGAAACTTCTTGTAGTAGACGAATTGAATGCGAGACAAATGATTTTAGTTATAAAACACAGGTGAATCAAAAGTACCTTGCATATGTTGATATCAATCAAATGAACGCCATGTCTTGCAGTCAACGGCACACAAATATTCTGATTAAAATTTATAATTAATTAGTAATAAAGGCTTATTCAGACCGGCGCGACGCGACAGCGCGACGCGATTCTTGTAGAACAATTTCCATGAAGTTCACATAAAAATTGTTCTACGAGTGTCGCGTCGCGTTGCCGCGTCGCGCCGGTTTGTAGGAGGCTTAAGGCACGAAAACTGTCAGAACGAAAGCCATATAGTGTTGTTAATATGTGACGCAAATAACCCGCAGTTTTCATTTTTTGTTGATTTTCGAATTGCGCAATTATTTATTTTAGTTTCATTTCAACACAGACTTATTTCTTACACTACACCACCAAACCACAAAACATCGCAATTGCATATCAGTAAGTAATTACTGATTCCTCCAACCCACCCCTTTATACTTTTGAACACGCACGGAAAACCCCACAAAACCCACGAAATTTATCGAAAACCGTATCGACAAAACGAAAAATTGGTTTATTTATCACAGAAACACGTGCTTACAAAAAGATAATAATAAAGAAAAAATAAAACAAAATAGATTTATAATCACAAGCACAGAACAGCTCCCTAATTGTGTAACACGCTATCAATCACAATCTGAATCATTTTGAAGGATATTACTAATTCATTGCTTGATATGTTCTAAAAATCTTCTGGCCAATAAGGTAAATAACGCAATGAATGTTGTCGAACTGTTAAAATTATAGCCATTCCTAGTGTTAGTCGGTTCTGCAATTACTCCGCAGAAATAGTCGCCAATTGGACGTAGTGACTGTGATAAAAAGGCTAGGCGTGGCTAGATTAAGGGCACTTTGTTTCCTTCTGAGAGATGTAAAATGACAATTAAAAGAATTAAAGTAAATCATCATCATCAGAGCCAAAAGACGTCCACGGCTGGACATAGGCCGCCCCGCAATTTGGAGGGATTTGTCATAATCACAACGCTTGGCAGGCGAGTTGAAAATCGCCGTATGGTGGTAAAATGCATAAAGAACGTATGTTGCCCAAAATCCAATATTCGTCACTCCACAAAAGGTTCACGCAAACACAAACCTGTTAAAGAACAAAGCACCCAAAGTAAGTGGTATGCTAACGAAACAACCACTTCAGAAAATAAAAACACTATAAATCCGCGCTAAAATATTATTCTAGCCAGACTGAAAATTTCATCATAAAACTACCCTCGTATAGACTGCAGACTGAATTCCGTGTAGCGTACTCGTAATATAAAATGGTTTGCATGCCCACTTTTAATACGATTGGGGCTAGAAAGCTCGTTATGACTCAGGAAAAGGAGAATGAAATCTATGACTTTGCTGAAATCTATATATTAATACGTGAAGCGAAAACTTTAGATCCCTTTTTACGAAAATTGGGCGGACGGAGGAGTATGAAATTTCGCACACTTACAGTTTATACAGAGAAGACGAATGCTAATATTTTTTTAAATTATGCGTAAAAATACATTATTTTCAATAAATAACACGTTACACCCACTACTATTCATTACCATGTATTTAATACACACATGCATAGATATTCTTTTGTTTATGGTCCAAATCTGTGGTCCAATCGAGAGCATCTGTCGTTAACAAGGAACTTAAATCCAACCTGGAATGCGCACAGGCTGCCAATACGCGGTCCGAGCGAGATAGCTTCGAGAGAGCCCTCTGTCCCTTTCGTTAGGGTGACCAAGCAATATGATGTAGGTAGATACTAATATAACAGGATATAATATATATTATCCAATAATTTGATTTAAAAAAAATAGTTACGCTTTTTTTTTTTTTTTTTTTTTTTTTTTTTTTTTTTCTGGATGGGAAATCATCAAATGACTTCTCCCGCTCTGGGTGGAGCGGGAGGGCGTGTCAGACTTTTACTGACTAAAACCCACCCGTGTTCCATCAGTTGCCCATGTGCCAGGGTCACGGTATCTCTTTCGAACAATCACGCGACCCCGGCAGGCATCGGTCCTAGTAGACCCCTACACTGCTGCTGACATCTCTTTGAGGCGCGCGTGGAACACTGCGCGCCGTCGATCCAATAATTTGATTTAAAAAAAATAGTTACGCTTTAAAGATGGATTAAAGTAAAACGGAGTAAACATAAACGCAATGCAACGCATAAACTCTGCTATCGAGTATTATTGTAATGTACAACCTGGAATATCTGGCGCGCTGGGCAAATAACCATTTTGTTTAGTATTTACTGTCGTAAAAATCTAACAGACGTAGTTTTTAACAGGGATGTTAGGGAGCTCCGTAACCGTAACCGAAACTATCGGATATCCAATATAAAAAATTATCCGTAACCGTAACCGAATCCGAAATAAAAGTTTCGGATAATATCGGATTTGTTATTACATTTTATTTTCGGTAAATTAGATAACACTCAATATATATTTATAATCATTTTTATTTTAAATAGCTGTAATAATTACTCACAGACTGATTGTAATTCCTACCAAATAGTGACATATAAATAAAACCATTTAATTAGCTATTTGTATTTTGCTTTTGAAATTCCCTAAAAGTTTAATATCCGTAACCGAAATTATGCGAAACTAACGGATAATCCGAAATAATTTCATATGCGTATCCGGTATAATAATCATTCCTACATCCGTAACCAATCCGTATCCGAAATTTCATATCCATAACATCCCTAGTTTTTAAGAAAAATGGTTGGGACACTTTTTATTAGGCAAATGCGTCCAAATTGTGGACTTTACCCGTAAATAATCTTATAATTTCGTTCATTGTGGGCACCCTACTTCAAGAAAGGGACACAGGGCTCTCGAAACGCTTTCTCTCTCGGACCGAATTTCTCTTTGACCAAGTGATTTTCTGTAATAGAACTTAGGTGTCATATACAAAAGGTTTATTTTTATAATGGTGTCAAATTGACAATGCACATTCCAGGGGTCGGGTATAAGTTCCTTGGTCGTTAATATTTTGTGTCTATAGTCTTACTCTTACAGTCCGTTCACTCTTATTTTACCTCTGATTTTACGTCAATGTCAAAATCAAAGTGATCCTTGTTTTCACTGTAATAAGGTTGCTTTTGAATTGCGGCCACTAATGAGTCTGTCAATGTCACAGAGATCTTTTATGTCGTTAAAATAAGGATGCTATTGGGTTGTTGCTGTCAGAGGTAAAATAACTGTGAACGGACTGTAGATTATAAACCTCGTCTTACTGAATGTCAAGTATAACCATAGGTAATAAATTAATTTTATAGATATATAACTTATTTCATTTTTTTAATCTATGATCGTATCGAGAATATTTGTCTTTAATATTATTTGTATTAGCGACGATCGGAATTTAGTTTAGATTTATAAGAAATATTTTTTGTGGTTTTATGGGGAGTGTCAAGCATGGCATTAGTAAGTTTCCCATACAAAACTTAGTGTCGTGTGCAAACTGTAGAGGTTGTATACCTCACGATTGTTCAGGCTGGTCATAGATTGTACAGGCCGGTCATAGATTGTACAGGCTGGTCATAGATTGTACAGGCTGGTTATAATTATGACATTTTGAACTGTCATAATTAATTAAAAATAATAGGGAAACTTCTATAAAAATAGAGCTCTGTGATAATTCATTCCATATGCAGCAGTTAAGAAGTATTAGGAAAATAAAGAAGAGAGTCCTGAAGAAGTATTCTTTACTCATTACACCTACGTCCTAGTCCTGGCCATCACCATCCCGCCAGCGAACCCTCTCCACAGTAGTACAGCGTCAACAATTTGTCTATAGTGTTACTGAATGTCAAATATAACCATATTATTTTTTTATATTTTTTATTATATTTTTTTTTTTCATTTAATAATGTATATTCTATTCGAATGAAGTACGGTCGAATTTCGACCAATGGGCGATCACTTGTACAATTAATTAGACATGGCAATGATTGAAAGGGTGTAAAAGCTTTTAATAATTAGTGAACTCGTAATGTTCCATAATTCGTACCCAACATACTATGTAGATGATGATGATGATGATAATTATGACTGTTCCAAAGGCTCATTCATTATCAGTCTATAATGTTCCCACTGCTGGGACATATGCCTTTTCTCTGTGAGAGTGCGTTTTGGTAGGAAGGTATCACGCCTTCAAATTTTTGTGTGCCTATTTCCTCACGATGTTTTCCTTCATCATTTTGACAGCAGTGGTGATGAAGTAATTTACACAAAGTAATGCGTCTATGTTCGAACCTGCTCCCTAGTCTACCTACAACTCTTTAGTCGCAGCTGTTACCACAGGGCCACCACTTTTCTTTGCGTTTTAAATAAAAGGGTCATTCATGAACAAAATTGAATATATTTAGATTTCACTTTGTAATAAAAGTAACTCGTTACGAAGCAAAGACCGTAAAATGTATTCAGACTCCATCATAAAACTTTCCTTATTTAATTAACCTCCATGGTGTATAATTCAATCGCTTTTTCATTCAAGTAATCCATATAGGTTTATTAAGAAAGAAATGTATCGGATCGCAAACTATGAGGACAGACAAGTAAATAGAAATTAATAGAAACTCGATCTAGACGTTCTAGATGCCATCAATATCTCTAAGGCACTAATCTATTAGATAAATATTTGGAGTGTCTGTCTGAGAATTTCCAATAGTCTTCAGGGCTCTAAGGAATTCAATTTCTTGACTGAGCCAGCATTTTGCGAATTGGTGCCTCCATACTCTGAGGTTATAAGACGATGTTAGACGTCTTCCGTCTAGTACCGGACGTAGAGAACAGCACCACCTCATTTCTTCCCGTGGGTGTTCATTCATTCATTCATTTATTTATTCATAACAATTAACAATTGTGTTGAACATTACATTAATTAAATAAAATTATCACATGCACAAAACAATACATTAAAAAGCCTAATTAAAGTTAAAAAGAAATGTGTGAGTCAAATTAATTAAATTAATAAAAAAAATAAAAAAATGTTAACAAATAAATACAATGTCAAATTAATGTCCGATATGTCCGGTGTCGTAAAAGGCGACTAAGAGATTTACTAGAGAATAGGTATCAGCGTTCTCAATGCATTTTACCACCATACTGCGAGCGCCGACCCGCCTGCCAAGCGTGGCGATTATGGCAAACCCCTAAATTGTGGGAGATTTATGTCCAGCAGTGGACGTCTTTCGGCTGAACTGATGATGAGACTACGCCTTTGATTTCATATTTATCTGATATAACTTTATCAAACCCTATTCGCTAATGTTTATCTTGCATCTTATCTATGTCAAAAAGATCTGTGATAAGGACTATCTACACTTAGCCCTGCCTCTTAACAATGTTTTCATTCGTTCCACAGCTATCTTCAATACTTTGGATAGCCCTGCAATATAATTATGGGGGGGTCTGCTAGGACCGATGCCTGCCGGGGTCGCGTGATTGTTCGAAGATACCGTGGCCCCGGCACATGGGCAACTGAAGAGACACGGGTGGGTTTTAGTCAGTAAAAGTCTGACACGCCCTCCCGCTCCGCCCAGAGCGGGAGAAGTCATTTGATGATTTTCCACCCAAAAAAAAGCCCTGCATTATCTTGTAAATTTTTCAAATACTGAAGTATAATGATTCGTTTCTCCCTTGAGGGTTTTGTGGTTAAGTAATAAGAGCCGCACTGTTCGATCGATCACGTTAAGCTACGCTAGCCGCGTATGGTCCGTGGATGGGTGACCATCTTTACATACCAAGACCCCTCCGATGGACGTTTAGCTATTGGTTCCGGCTGTCAGATAGTTCTACGACAGTCGTTACAGGTCGTCAGAAGCCCAAAAGTCTGGCAACCAGTCTTATCAAAGGTATCGTAGTACCCAGTAATAACTTACTTGCCTGGCTTGCTAAGGCTTGTACTGTCTCGATGACCTCAGTAGAGCTTCCGAAAGAGTGGGTCTTAGAATGAACATGGACAAGACAAAGGTCATGTCCAATGCACGTGTGATACCCACTCCAATGAAGATTGGAGGCGCTACACTCGAAGTTGTGGACGAATATGTGTACCTAGGACAGACTGTCCAGTTAGGTAGGTCCAACTTCGAGAAAGAGGTCAATCGTCGAATCCGACTCGGCTGGGCAGCGTTCGGGAAGCTACGCAATATCTTCTCGTCCCACTTACCGCATTGTCTCAAGACAAAAGTCTTTGACCAGTGTGTGTTGCCAGTGATGACATATGGCACTGAAACGTGGTCGCTCACAATGGGCCTCATAAGAAGGCTCAAAGTCACCCAAAGAGCAATGGAGAGGGCTATGCTTGGAGTTTCCCTACGCGATCGAATCAGAAATGAAGAGATCCGTAGGAGAACCAAGGTTACCGACATAGCCCGAAGAATTGCCAAACTTAAGTGGCAGTGGGCAGGGCACATTGCTCGCAGAACGGATGGCCGATGGGGCCGGAAGGTTCTGGAGTGGCGACCGCGTACTGGAAGACGGAGCGTTGGAAGGCCTCCCACAAGATGGACCGATGACCTAGTGAAGGCCGCAGGAATGCGTTGGAGTCGGGAGGCACGGAACAGGTCAAAGTGGCGGTGCTTGGGGGAGGCCTATGTCCAGCAGTGGACGTCTTTCGGCTGAAATGATGATGATGATGATGATGCCTGGAGGCATTTCCGACCTCCACGCGGGCGAAACCGCTGGAAGCATGAAAGAACTATGCATAGGAAATGGTCAAATGGGCAAAACCACAGGATTTCCTTCCACAACACAAAGTAAGCACAAATATAGTCAAACTAACGGCCAAACACCAAATCTTAAACTAACCAGCAAAACAACGGCACGAAGATTAATCTTATCTAAAACCAACGTTAAGATTATCTGAATGCGATGAGAAATAGGTCAGTCGGTTAGATGACACAATGTTGGGTATATCTTTAGACTGTCGTTGCGACGATTATGCAATTACATCGCAGAATTGGACAGAAGGTCTGTTCAATACAACGAACGAGAATGCAGGCGAGCATAACGAGTGCAAGTGCAAGTCGAGTCTGGGACTTTTGTCAAAGTTAGTTGAAAGTAGTTGCTCTGTTAAAACAAGTAACATATCAATATTTAGACGGCCTAAGACTCAGGAAGATTCTACGACAACCCGATCCGGACTACTAGACTCAGGCCCGTCCGATAGTAGTTAATGTGACAAAACAAGTAGTACATTTTTTTTTTACACCGGCGTAGACACATCGTGTGTAGGGACACCTATCGAATCATTTTGTCATTCATTCCTAGTTCGGGATCAGAACTATGAATTAGTTTCAGAGAAAGAGTCTTGGAGTTCTCGTTTTTCCGGGGAATTTCGAGACCGCATAGTCTCTATTTTTTTCCCGTGACTCAAAAATGCAGCAAGTCTAAAAAAGCCCGAGTGCATGCCCCTGTTGCCCTCGTTGGACCTTCATCACCATCATTATCATCATTCAGCCAAAAAACGTCCACTACTAGACATAAGTCTCCCCGAAGCTCCGCCACTTCAATCGGCTCTGTGCTTCTCTCATCCAGTGGATTCCTGCGGCCTTCACAAAGTCAACAGCCTATCTTGTGGGACGCCTTCCAACTCTACATCTTCCGATACGCGGTCACGACTCCAGAACCTTTCGGCCCCATGGGCCATCTGTTCTACGAGCAATATGGCCTGTTGGACCTTCTGTACTGTTCTATTCTTTGTCCATGTCTTCGTAACTGTGTTTACATTGGTCATTGTTAATTGATTCTGCAGAAGTGTGGGATTAGGTGCTTCAATGGAGCTTACGTCATCCGTTATGTAGTTGTCATTATTGATCTAGAGATTGGTGATGATGTCAAATTCTATTGATGTACTCGCGTAATTGGACATGACATTTATACAGAAGCAGTAAATATTAGAATGGTGTTTGGTAAAGTTTTTGCCACCGCATCTCATTGAGATAAAAATAAAACATATTATATTTATAGTTAACAAAATTGTTAGTTGAAATATACCTAAAAGAAAATTCATGACTTTTGAGACATGCGTCTTTTATATAATACTATTAAATATAACTCTCATCAGCATCATCACCATCATCAGCCTATAGCTGTCCACTGCTGGACATAGGCCTCTCCAATTGCACGCCATTCAGCTCGATTTTCGGCAAGTCTCATCTAGTTGCTACCAGCCACCCTGCGAAGATTGTCGCTCCACCTAGCCTGAGGGCATCCTATCTTACGTGTGCCGATTCGCAGTTTCCACTCCAATATAACCCTATAACAGCTTAATAGTTGTATGTGAAAATCTGTATTATGACCATGACATCAATTATACGTTAACGTAGTACAGCTATGTACATAAGTAAACAAACCTTTTCAAGATCAAACATAATCCAGTTAACACTATTGTGAAGAATATGACCATTGAATGCAACACTAACGACGTTTGTTTTAGAAAATTTGTCTACAGAGAGTGGTTCTTTACATCTGTTTTAAGAACCTTTATCTGTCTCAAAATTACTTTAAAACTCAGCTTCATTTACCGAAGGCCCTTTCTCATGGGCATTAATTGTTTTCCCTTAACAACAAAACAATTCTTCATGTTTACAACTACATACTGAAAATACAGTCAAGGAAACGATATTGCTATCGCGAAAATATCTTTATAGCTTCTACAATAATATGAATGTTCAGTCAACTCACGTTGTTGCTGTGATACGGAACATAGAAGTGGTGAGTTATTTTGAAATTATTTGTGTGAATATAAAATGCGCCCACGCTGGGTTTGTGAGTGAAGGAAAACTTGCTATGACGCCACACTGTCGAGCTGTGATGTGCCATAAGTTTTGCCATACAGACGAGTCAAAAATTATTTTGTAATTGTAAGATTTCATTAAGATGGTCTTTTAAATTAGACATGTAATGAAATAAATGTAAAAGCAACCATGTTTATTCAAACACAAGAAATGAGGATAGTAATATTGATTAATTTTGTAGCATGACTGTTTATATTTTGTAATGATCCGTAACTATCGTATGTAGTGAAAATAATCTTCCAACACTCCGTAGCTAATCTAAATCAATGAAATTCCAGTAGGAATCAATGAAGGTCTAGTAAGTTTCTCGTAAAATTGGTTTCATTTCCAGCCATTTTCTTTCGAATTAACTTGGCTGTCAAATGCAGGGTATCGGTTTAATAACTTAGATCGTTTTACGATCGCTGCAGTCCATTATTAGCTATTATGGATTCTTATATTTATTTTAGATGACCTAATACGGTAACATGATTATTTTATGAATTCTTAGATATTTTAGTTACGTCGTTATCTTCTTTGTTAGCATTTTGTAGCTCATTGCCAACTTCTCCGTTAGTTAAAACAATAATAAGCTGCTCATTAAAAAGTGCGCCAGTTTCATCATTAGTGACATAACAAGTTTTTAGATCATCGATAAGAGAATTCGAAGAAACTAGATTTTCAAGATAATGCTGTAGATAAGGTATGCCATTCACCTTATTTACATTTGGCTTATCGTCTCTTATTTTCATCATTGTGTCATTAGAACTGAACAGAACATAATTCTTTTATACCTCTTAGATGGTCAATGGCAAAAAAAAAAAAACTGTTTTCTCTTTGGCCCTAAATTCAACAACGCGGTGTCTTGTCTTAACAATTCGTCCACAGTTGTTGTCCCTGTGATTTTGCGTCACTGTCAAAATAAAAGTTATCCTTATTCTCGATAAAATAAGTTTGTTGCTGTCACAGAAAAGTCTGTCAACGTCACAATGATCTTTATCCCAGTGAAGATAAGGTTGCTGTTAGATTGTTGCTCTCAAAGATAAATTAAAAGTGATTGGAATGTAGATCTTCCGTCTAGTCCTGGAAACAATAGATGGAAATACAAAGTGGTATCCAGCAGACATGGACTAAGTACAATCACCTAGGAGACCTCTAACTGCGCAACAACGATTTAATTATACAAGTCGTATAAACTATCCTATTGTACCTTTGTACCAGTCCACTATAGGCCATAGTCCAGCATAATACAGCCTACCTGCATTGTGGCAACATGGCCTTCCTAAGTACTATTTTGCATGGCATACGACGTTGAATTCGCCATACCAAATGAACTCATTTCCTTTCATGGAGGTTTTTAAACTTGTATGTTTTCAGCAATTCAGTTACGCTGAATCATTGCTATTTCACTTGGCCATTTGCATTTGTAATTTCATTTTTGTTGTAACTTGAGTAACTTCGTGACTAAACATGGATTATTGTTTGTATATGTATTGTATAAGCAGGCGGTGTTACTTCCGTTTGTAGAAATCAATACGTGAGTGAAGAAATTGGTGTATTGTGGGTTCCAATACCTTTGGTATTTTGATAGGCTTGTTGAAGAAAGTTTCTTTTTTATGGAGATGCCAAAATGTCATCATCATCTGCGGAGACTTTTCCGAGGAGCAAAAGGAGAGATGTCAAAATGTCTTGTCTTAAAAATGTATACAACGGGTGCGGCGTTTCGTCCGTAATGTCTTTCTTTCAGAAATATAGGTCGACGTTGTTTGTGCTTGAGGACAGTGAGGTGACAACATTGAAATTTTATTATAATGTAATATTGAGTCAACTGCCCCGCATGTCTCGTTGTCGCAAGCTCGACTGCTGATCGTGGGGTTGTGATTTTGATTCATGGCTCGGCCAAAGTGATCTTCGGTTTTTCTATTAGGAATTTCTTAATAACCAGCCGGAGTTTGGAATACTCGTATGGTGATGTGATACCCCCATGGCTCGGAAAACACGCTAAGCCGTTGGCCCTACACCTGATCTCTCTGGTCGCGTGGGATTACCGTCCCATCGGACTATGAGAATGTGGAAAGGGAGTGCACTGAAGGCTGGTCTCAGCTAAGATAGGCCGCCACGGCTGAAATTCGCCTGAAAACTATTATTTTAATGGATCTTAAAAGCATCGGCAAAAGGTCTGAAGACGATTGATGGAATGGCCATCCAGTATGCCAAAAATATCCCTAATGGATGCAAATGTTGATGAAAAATTATGCGGCAGTTGTGATGCAAAATTAAGACTCAAGAGGACCTGCTATATGCTATCCCTGCATTATGTTTTTTTTATTTTTATGATTATGGACAGAAAGCGGCACATCTCTATGCCATGGACATTAACATTACCGCAGTAGATCTTTTCTCTTCATTAGTCATGGTTGTAATTTGTTGCTTTGACATTTACATGATGTGATCAATTGATTTCCATTTACGACTTTCATTGACATCTTTAATCAATCAATTAAGCCTATCGCAGTCCACTGCTAGATAAATAAACCTCTTTTTAAGCTTGAGCTCCTGGTTTTCTGCTTTCCGCATGCAACTGATCGCCCTTTTTGCTCGACTACGGCGTGGCAAAAAAGAGGGTTATGGTTTTGATCGTTATGCATGTATGTTCATCTGTAACTTCATAACTTGTTAACAACTTGGTATAATTCATAGAGGACGCTGCTGCCCATACTGCCCATTCTCTGGTAAGTCCCTAAGTCGCATCTTACGACACCCACGGCAAGAAATGGGATGGTACTATTCTTTATGTCCGGCACCATATGGAACATTAATGACATATATAAGAATAATATATCAAAACCTATATGGTCTAAATTCCATTCGACTGAGTTTTGTGACCTTTTGCAAATTTACATCTCAATTATTTATTATTCTTAGATGGCATTTGAATAATACAAAAATAAAACTAGTTTCAGTTGTTCAAACTGCCAATTTAGTTGTTAGACAACCTTTACTAGCTCGTCTATCCATTAATGGATATTTAACATTTCTTCAACCAGCTTTTCCACATAGGAGATAGTTTAAATCTTATTCCTGAATTCCAAAGCCTTTTTCATCCCGGGTGCCATGGCAGGCATGTCGAACTGCCTATTTTAACCATAAGGCTAGCCGTACATTGGATGCGTTTTGTTCATCGTTTTGCACCGTAAATATTTATATGACAGTGTGCATGCTGTCTGCGTTTTTGTCGTACAAAATGATGAATGATGATGGTCAGAGTGGCATTCCCCATATTTGCGAAATAACTCCGTTCGTGTTATCTCTTGCTGCATCGTTATTCCTTAACCTTTAGTTATGCACCTAATATGTAAGATATTTAATAAAGATTCACTCTATAAATCGTTTAAACCACGATTACCTCTAGATTCCAGGAATTTCTTTTTGCTATCTCAAACTGGCGTAAATACTTCACGGAAGGTCACCAGTTTATTAAAATAACTAAATCGCAATTTTTTTATAACGTATACATTTTACGTTTTCAAAATTTGTATATGATAGAATAATACCTAAATTAGTGCTTGAACTGCCCATACTAGCCAGAGCCACGCTTGAATTAGCGTCAGAAACTTGGTGCTCCCTTAACGATCGTATTCAAATCTCATTCCCAAACTGTCAAAATATGTCTCATTTCCATTAATTCCCAATTTTGGCATTGATTATCCGCTTGATGAATGCAAGAGCAGTGGTGGCCCAGTGGTAAAGGCCACGACTTACGAGTAGTAGGTCGTGAGTTCAAACACAAGCAGGCGCATTACTTTGTGTAAATTATTTCATCGCCACTGCTCTCAGAACGGTGAAGGAAAACATCGTGAGGAAACCGGTATGTCTTAGAACCAAAAATTCGAAGACATGACATGTGACATCTACCAACCCGCACTGGGCCCGCGTGGTGGATTATGGTCCACTCCCTCTCACCGAGAGGAGGCCTGTGTCCCAGCAGTGGGAACATTATAGGCTGATGATGATGATCCGCTTGATGAGATTACGATGAATATTGAACGTTTTTATAACGGGAATCGGCTTTCAGGAATGATTTCTATTTCAAATAAGTATAAAAACACAAATATCCCGGAAAATTGCAGTTGATTTCGCACGTCGGGACAAAAATCGCAACTATACGCGCATAGAAGCGTTTGTACGAGCTATCACATTTAAGTACTTCAAGAATCAGGATTGTTCGTTCATTCTCGTCCATATTAGTACGAAAACGCACCCAGTGTGCGGTCACCCGAATCCTCTCTGCAGTAGGAATTTGCGGTGAAAGCGATCAATAAACTCGGTAAAACGGTATTCTCTAGTATATTCTCTATTGACTAGTAAGTGACAACAGGAATATCCCGGAAAATTCGGGTTGATTTGGCACCTTAAAACAAAAATCGGAACTGAGTATACACGCGTGGAAGCGTTTGTCCGAGCTATCACACTTAGGTACTTCAAGAATCGGGATTGTTCGTACGTTGTCGTCCATATTTGTACGAAAACGCATCCAATGCGCGGTAACCCGAATCCTCGCTGTAGTACTTGCGGTGAAAGCGATCAATAAACTCGGTAACGCGATATTCTCTAGCTAGTATATTCTCTTTTGAGTAGTATGTGACAACAGGAATATCCCGGAAAATTCGGGTTGATTTGGCACCTTAGAACAAAAATCGGAACTGAGAATACACGCGTGGAAGCGTTTGTGCGAGGTATCACATTTCGTTGTCATCCATATTCGTACCAATACGCACCGAATGTGCGGTCGCCCGAATCCTCTCTGCAGTAGGAACTTCCGGTGAAAGCGATCAATAAACTCGTAACGCGATATTCTCCGGGTTTTCCTTTTAGTAAAGTAAACATTGCGTCACGAGACGCTCAGATGAGTTCAGCTATAATTATAGCGTTGGTGTGGCAATGCACTTGCGAATAACGAGTGTTATTTTATCCATATTGATGACAAATGGTAGTTCATAACGTGACATACACCTTGTTCACGCCAGTTTTGATTAATTCCCCTGTAATAGGGCCGAGCCTGGTGAAGGAAAACTTCGTCAGGGAACCGGCACATCTTAGAACCAAAAATTCGAAGACAGGTGACGTCTACCAACCCGCACTGGGCCCGCGTGGTGGATTGTGGCCTACTCTCTTTTCCCGACAAGGCCTATGTCCCAACAGTGGGATCATTATAGGCTGTTGATGATGATGATGATATTTGATAACGTCAACCTTGTTGTCTTATAGTACACCCACATTACGCCAGTTTTGTTTAAGGGGGCGAGCCTATTGCCATCAACCGGGCACAAATCCAGACTCCACTACTGAGAAATTCTGTATAGAAAAACCTCATAACACTGCCCGACCTGTAATTCGTTGTGATTTTGATATCTAGTACGCATCTACTAGCTGCCTATTTTAATTGACAATTCCCTCACACTTGTGTTTGCGAGGCAGTCATTTCGGTAGAAGACAAATTACTGTCAAGCGAATGTGCGAATGAAACAGGCATGTCTTAGAACCAAAAATTCGAAGACAGATGACGTCTACCAACCCGTACTGGGCCCGCGTGGTGGATTGTGGCCCATTCTCTCTCCCCGACAAGGCCTATGTCCCAGCTGTGGGAACATTATAGGCTGATAAGCCTATGGTGTTGAGAATAATTAAAACACATAATAATAATAACTTTATCAGTTATCAATTTCTAAACAAACTTACGAATATAAATTTAATTAAAACATTTCTTCGTTACTATTACATTCAAATGTTATCTTAACGCGATATAACTGGTTTACGTTGCAAACGGATATCATTAATAGTTTTTATACTGACTAACCTACATGCGCATGATCTTAAGATTGCGATTACAAGCATGAGAAAAAACCGGCCAAGTGCGAGTCGGACTCGCGCACCGAGGGTTCCGTACAAACCTGTAGGTATTCACGGTTTATGCATAAGGCTTGTGTTTATGAAATTAAATCCTATTTTTTTAATTTTTATATTTGAGTTGATTGAATGAAAGGTAAATTGCGGTTTACGATTTATGACGTATAAAAAAAAAACTACTTACTAGATCTTGTTCAAACCAATTTTCGTTGGAAGTTTATATAGCAATGTACATCATATATTTTTTTTAGTTTTATCATTCTCTTATTTTAGAAGTTACAGGGGGGGGGACACACATTTTACCACTTTGGGAGTATCTCTCGCGCAAACTATACAGTTTAGAAAAAAATGATATTAGAAACCTCAATATCATTTTTAAAGACCTATCCATAGATATACCCCACACGTATGGGTACGATGAAAAAAATTTTTTTGAGTTTCAGTTCTATGTATGGGGAACCCCAATATTTATTGTTTTTTTTCTATTTTTGTGTGAAAATCTTAATGCGGTTTACAGAATACATCTACTTACCAAGTTTCAACAACATAGCTCTTATAGTTTCGGAAAAAAATGGCTGTGACATACACGGACAGACAGACAGACAGACAGACAGACATACATGACGAATCTATAAGGGTTCAGTTTTTTGCCATTTGGCAACGGAACCCTAAAAACGTTAAAATAATGTTCGTAAACTATGATTAATTAAAACCTTACATCCTCATAAGTCAATCAACCTGCCTAGTATTTTCCCAACTATATTTGGGTCGGTTTCAGTATAACCGGGTGCTGGGAATATCAGGATTTTACTTGGAGCGACTGTCTATCTGACCTCCTAAACCCAGTTACTGGGTCGTATTACCCAGTTACCAAGGAAGAAAGAAGCTGAAAAGTCTGTCAACCAGTCTTACCAAGGGGTAAGTTTATTTGTTAGACTTTTGGGCGTCTGACGACCCGGAACGATTGAATAGAATAGAATAGAAACTTTTTATTTCATTCGTTAGTAAAAAAGAGGGTTACATTACATATCACTTACAAATCATAATTTTACAAGTGTTTTTCGTTGTATTTTCATTTGGCGCACTATGTCCGGGTGAGGATCTTTTGCAACCTATTGTGTAATTCTTTTCACACACGATTGAATTATTTAAAACAAGTGTGAGAAGTTTTGGATTTAAGATCCCGGTCCTAGACCTGAAGTAACTTATAAACTAGTAGTGACTCTGCGAACCGGAACGAATGTTTAATATCCACAAAAGACAGCCGGAGACCAACGGCTTAACGTGCTTTCCGAGGCTCTGGGAGAGGTTTCGTTTTATAAGGTGTATCTATTCATACACGAAATATTTTAAGAGGTACACCTGTAGGTGGTAAAAAAGCTATAGAAGCAAAAAGATATTTTTTATCTAAGCGTTTTTGAATTTTCGTAATTATTATAATTTTAAAACCGTTTGACACGTTTTGCATAAAACCTTTACTCCAAATTCTATGAATGGCCCGCCTGACGCTGTGAGCATGGCCGCGGTGTCTCGGGCCGTAAAAAATAAGCAGGAGCCAGTATTTCTTATGTGTGTCAAATAATTTATAAACATTAAATTTTGAGAAAATACATTTAGAAAAATTTTTTTGATCCTTGCTGTAGCTTTTTTACCACCTATAGGTGTACCTCTTAAAATATTTCGTGTATGAATAGATACACCTTATATAAAGATTATCACCCAACCGCGGATCCACCTTGGGAAGTCATTTCATAAGTTTACAGTAACATTATTTGCACTTTTATTGATTAACTTCTTCCAGACCATAGGTTACTTCTCATAGAGCATTGGTTACCATATCAACAGGCTTGCAATGGCTCTCTTTTAGGCAGTTCAACAACATTCGTTGCGTGATTTACGAGCAACATCCTTAAGATTCTAATTGATAGTATATTGCACTTAGGTTGCAGATTTCCTCAAAATGTCCAAACAGTGTCAATGTCAATGTTAATGTGTCTCAGATTTCCTTCAAAGCTTGTCATTTTTGGCCATTGAATAGTGCTGCTCCTATACCCGATATGGACCTAAGTGTTTTAAATTTTGAAATTATTTAAGACGTGGATGTCCTTCAATTTTATAGCCCTAGTGTGAGTTTTCAGCAGCCCTTCACCAATCCAGAGTTAATCAGAGCGACAAACATGGCCTATGCGTGAAGTTGAGACGCGTAAAAGAAACTCACACTAGGCGGGGCGCCACACTGCTCCCATGAATTTTCACCTTTACCTATGTAGCGTTACTGACCTTCCAAACTATTTAAAATAAGGTAGGTTTGTTCTTGAACATACGACCTTAGGTACAATTTTTATGGCTGATAATCTTATCGTAAAAAACGTTTCATGTATATACGATTTCTGATAACCACATACTCTTTAGTTTATGCTGTGTTTAACTAAACGATAACCTTTACCCTTTTTGAGTCATAATGTAGGTAGTAAAAGCGACTAATTGGCTAGATATAATCATATAAGTTATTGTATTTTCTTGTCCGTTTATTTACTGTTTATGGTCGTGTATGTAGGCAAAGATTTGATCATTCCAAGCATCATTATTTACAATTGAGAAGACAAAAGCGAAACTGGAAATCATACCCTTTGTGATTGCGCCGATGACTAGCAAATGTTTGAATTTAAATACAAATTTTACGTATAACTGAGGAACAAACCAACACGATGCGACGGGGTGGGTCGGGCAAGTAATTTAACGCGAACGAAGTTGCAGGCAGGAGCTACTGGATGATATAGTTAGAAAGGGGGCAGAAATGGCTGATGTATGAAGTGGAAAACGGCAGAGAAAAGGGCACGAGGAAGATGATTCAGAGCTAGCTTTTGTCCGTGGCTTCGACCAAGTCGTTGTCGGGAAATATCTCACGGGAACGTATAACTGGTATAAAAAAACCATATATAGCCTAGGCTATAAACTATCTGAGGTTCAAATTTCAGCCAAATCCGTTCAACCATTTTTGATCTGATCTGTTTGTCAGATGTATAATCCGGATATACCTACGTACAGCCAAAACGGACGAAAAATGTATTGTTACTATTATATTTTATTATAAGTATAGATTATTTAGTTAACTAAACCCACTGACACAAATCAACACAATACCCATCCTATAAATACCTCCACCTAATTTCCACCTACCTTTGAAAATGCCAAGCTAAATGCTAAATAGAGTTATTACACCTTTCAGGGTTCCGTGAGCATTAAGTGCCTAGGCTTCGCATGTGCCTTTAATTAATTACTTTTTTCTGCTGACGTCACGCCACGGTTATGGGTTGATAAAACTGTTTTTAACACGCTTTTATTATTAGCTTCGTACGTATGTTAGTATGTGCCTATGTAACGGAAACTTTGAACATGATTTTGACCCCCTTCAGAACGTCTGATTAACTCGTAATTTGACATACTTAATACTTATCAAGGACCGATGACAATACAATAATTTTATAAATTTGTGCCATCATAGTTGCCGGGGTTACCAGGATAGCAAAAAAACTGTCTTCGAAAACTACGCTGACATACGTCGCAAAAAACGAAAACTACGCTGACATACGTCGAAAAATACGAAACCGTAAAAAATAGAAAATAAATAATAAGTTCAACAGCACCTTACTTTTTAGTTTGGTTTTCTATGGAAGCTTGTTTTTTAGTTTTCTTTTTTAAACGTTTATTTATTTTTACCCAAAGTAACGGTAACAATATCATCGTCTGCTTTGTAGCTTCCTATTTTTGAGACCAATGAAAGAAAAGTTGATTAAATGGATTCATATTTGTATGTTTATTATGAGGGGCTCGTGGGTGAGTAATAAGAGCCGCACAGATCGATCAGTCAGGTTAAGCTGCACTTGCCGCGGGACGTCAGTGGATGGGTGACCATCTATACATACATACCGATAAGACCGATTTGACGTTCGAAAAGTGCTGATCTTCAGCCCTATTTTAATAAATGTCTTTTGATTTTTATACACCTCCGTACGTTTGAAAGTACATTAAGGCCCTCTTGTAGTGCGGTGTGTAGGCATGAAAACGCCTCCTCACCCCCCGCATAATAGGTATGTATCGAGCGTATAGACGCAGCGAGCGAGCGCCCGGCAGCTAGCCGATGCAAGCGTTTGAACATGCCACAATGCAGCGTAAATGCAGAAGGTAAAGTATACTGGGTTCCTTTAAATTGACGTTAGAGATTTTTTTTGTGATTCTTCTTTTATTAATTTCTTAAACTTTGTTTGTAGCGCATGGGTGGAGAAAATGGGAATGTCGATTGCAAAAAACAGTTTTTCGAACTAGGAATGCCCGATGCCTGTAGCTATGGTGCCAGTCGTAGCCTCTATGTTTGAGTCCAAAGACTTTTTCTCTTCAGTATCAGCAACATTTTCTGAACTGACTGACACAATTTCTTGGCACATGTTGGATTGGAGCTTGAATTTTGCCATGAGCCCAAATTTTCTTTCGCCCATTATTTTAAAATGCCTTTTTTACATTCAAACAACGCGTTGTGCTATACTTTCTCTTGCAATTGACGTAAGAAATAATTCGCGTCTATAGTTCGCCTACAAGCAACACTTTTTTCATCTGCGTTGTTATTCTTTACCTCAACAAACAAAGAATCGTCTCAATCGGTCCTAAAACAAGCGAATTTGATATATCAAAAATATTAAAAACTCAGATCGCTGAAAAAAATGGCAGTAGGTAATATAATAATTTTATTTGCTTAAATTTAGTGGCTTCTTTAATAAATCGATAATTATAAAGTATTATACACAAAATACATAATAATGTAAATCTCAAACAGATTTTATTCGAATTTTTACCATTCAATCGATTATTCCAAGAGGAATGTTTAGAGAAATATTTATGATTATTTGGGATATATTACCGAGAATAACCCTTGCGAATTGGGGTAGGTCGGCTGGTCTATTATAATAACGATAACTTTATTAGAAAACAACCTACTAAAGAAACGCATTATCACAACACATAGTCACAGAAAGTGTATGGGAAACTTTAATGTCTGGGACTATATTATGCAATATCGTATGTGGAATATTTCCTTGTTCATTTAAAATATATCAAAATACAGATACATGCGTTATTTACTTATAATACATAACATAGTACGAGAGAATGTATCTATTAAATTATGGTGAACTCACTGTGACTAGTAGTTCGTTCTGAACAGAGACCATGTGACTAGATGGCGCTGGAAGTTGCAAATGTATTTCGTTGATTACTTCGTTAACTTATTACAAATGAAGGCCTTTCTTTTGACTCACTCTAACATTATACTTTCTTATATTAATTTTTTCAATCCCCTCTTAGATCGTTACCCCTGCGACCGATTATGCTCAGATTCAAACTTAAAAATTGTATTTGACTCAACCACTCCTCAAACAAAACGAAGATTAATTGAAACTGTAACTGTTGTAATGTTTTTGTACATGTGTAAATTATGTTTTGTTTTTTGACGTCATACACTTTTAGTAACTATGTAAAGATGGAAAAATCGGAACATGCATTGTGAGGTCTCAGTTCTAGGCGAACCACTAGTAATAAAGTTAAAGTACTTATGTGGGACTTTCGCATATTGCATTCAAATTTATCTAAAGAGTGACAACTACCCATGGCTTTTTTGTTCCCATTGAAGCGCTGCAAAATAAACTTCATGTAATCTGATACATTTTACGTCGTTAGATAATTTTAATGACGTGAAACGACGTTTATTTATATTATATCATTTATATCGTATAGTATAATAATTGATTTTGAAAAATCTCGGTATAATTACCTAGATTTTTTAATATCAATTATTTTACTATACGATATTTAAAGTTATTGAGCAACCATAAAAATAGTTTGAACAAATTCAATCTGTTCAGTAAATCTTTACCTACTGTACTTTTTTATATTGTGGCACGTCTAAGCAATGATTGTAGGTAAATAATGTTTGGAACTGAAACGTTATCAAACGAAATTATTTACCGTAAATAAGTAGATTATCTACTTAATTATTTATTTACAGTAAATTATTAGAAATTACGTAGGTACGAGTCAAGTACGAATTTTCGATATACCTTAGTTTTCAACTTTCTGTATATCCTTTTATTCTTTTTATTACCCATTTTTGTTACAAACCAACACAAGTTTTTATTAAATTGTTTATCTATTACAAAGCGCAAGCGAGGGGGGAAGTCTGTGGAACAAACGGCGTGCGTCCAACCTCGAAGACGTCTCGGCGTGCACTGGCCGGTCGTTACGAGCGCTTGCACTGCTAGATTTCGTGTAAATTTGTTTCGTAGGAAAAAAATATAAGGAAATTATAAAATGTGTTCTCACCAAACCCTTAAAAACAATGAGCCCTATCTTTTGGTATAAATTTTACATGGTTTGATGATGGAATCTCTTCAGGGCACACGTTTAAAATAGTGATTTAGTGTTATCTTTATGATTTTTTTTTATCGAGTCAATTGTTTTAATTCACGTTTCTATCTTCACACGACCCTGGACAATATAATCAATTTTCCTAAACTATTTTTGTTTTTACGGAATATTGTCATTTTGCACGATTTACAGAGGTTTGAAAAAGTTAAAAAGTACTGCAACCTCGCCTTAAGCCGTTGGTTCCAGCAGTCATTACTGGATATTTGTCAGTCATTACAGGTCGTCAACATCTCGAAAGTCTGACACAATCTTACCAAGGGGAGTCGCATTACCAAGTAACTGGGTTTTGGAAGTCACATAGGCTTAGGCAGTCGCTCTTTTTTTAGGGTTCCGTTGCCAAATGACTAAAAACGGAACCCTTATAGATTCGTCATGTCTGTCTGTCTGTCTGTCCGTCCGTCCGTATGTCACAGCCACTTTTTTCCAAAACTATAAGAGCTATACTGTTGAAACTTGGTAAGTAGATGTATTCTGTGAACCACATTAAGATTTTTACACTAAAATAGAAAAAAATACAAAAAAAAATTGGGGTTCCCCATACATAGAACTGAAACTCAAAAAGTTTTTTTTCATCAAACCCACACGTGTGGGGTATCTATGAATAGGTCTTCAAAAATGGTATTGAGGTTTCTAATATCGTTTTGTTTCTAAACTGAATAGTTTGCGCGAGAGACACTTCCAAAGTGTAACTGCAATTTACCTTTCATTCAATCAGCTGACATATTTATTTTTTAAATACATTTATTTTCATAAACATAAACGTTGTGCATAAACCGCGAATACCTACAGGTTTGTACGGAACCCTCGGTGCGCGAGTCCGACTCGCACTTGGCCGGTTTTTTAAATACTGGTATCCAGCTGCATACTGTTTGATTGGAAGCCAACCCCAACAAAGTTGGGAAAAGGCTCGGCAAATGATCTGTTCTTGCACATACTATTATACCTACCTCTACCTACTACATTTTGTATGTTTATTAAATGCCTGAGTTCATTGGTTACCTTTTGTTAATTACAATGCGGGCGAGGGCGGAATGACCGCAAAGCTGCTAAAGTTGGTGGAGCTCCGGGTTTAAACGAGCTTTTTGTTTTAAGTCTAGCGGTTGGCGACAAATAGGGGATGGAGAGGACAAAGAACAAAACGACAGTAAAAGTAAGACTAGTAGAAATCTCGGAGAAAAAACTAAAATCTACTCATCGTTTATTGTCGCGAAGAAGTGCTCTATTTTCCTGCCGGGGTCGCGAGATTTATTCGGAAGGCCATGGTCCTGGCATATGGGCAACTGAAGGAACACGGTTGGGTTTTAGTCAGTAAAAGCTCCATCCAGAGCGGGAGACGGGTTTTGATGATTTCCCACCCATAAAAAAAACAGTACTCTATTTTCGGGTTATTTTACGCAGCACATTGACGATAAAAGAATGACGTAAAACCATTAGTATGTCATTGCAATGTGTGTCTTCACGCACACATTTATAGCGTCGTTGTTCACTTGGTTACCACAAGTAAAGCGTGCGTCGCTTCCTGAGATAAAAATACTGTAGGTACACTGAAGCGGAACTACATGCGCGAAGCCGCTTTTACCGCTCAGTTTTGTTGGATAAACTTTCTAGGGTTTTCTATAGGTACTGCAAATTCTATTACCTTAAAGTATAACGTTTCTCGGCACATGAGTGGCATGGCTGGGCGTTCCCAAGAGTTCAAGCCACTCGACTATGACCGATTATTCTACAAATTATATAGGTTTCTCTTGTAGAAAATGTATGTTTCCGAACAGTCTGACGGAACACGGCAGCTGCTGATTAGGTAAAAGGGGGTTGGCTGGTCGTGTCAAAGAACCCAGAAAATTAGCAAAATGGGAGTAGGCCTCGCACATGAAGCATTCCGTATCACCGTACAATATTTAACACTACATATAAAAAAATAGGAAACATGTTTCTTGTATGGGGATGGGAGGAGCCCTTAAATTTTATCTTTATTTACTTATTGTCAAAGCGGCAATAGGGGGGTTTAGCCATAATAGCGATAGCGCTTGGCAGGCGCTTCGCAGTATGGTGGTAAAATGCATAGAGAACGCTGCTGCCCATTCTCTAGTAAGTCTTTTAGTCGCCTTTTATGACCCACATGGGAAGAAATGCGACGGTGCTGTTCTTTACGTCCGGCATCACACGGAACAAAATAGGAAAAAATTGGCATCTGCGGTTGACTGGTCATGAAAAGTGCTAGATTTGGGAAGAGGAGGTGGTACGCACTGCGACAAATCGAACCATATATTCCCAGTATAAGCTGACTTCTCATTGTACGAAAAATCTATACAATGCGAGCTCAGCTAAAACTAGAACTGTATAGCGTGATATGTAGCCATCTTTACGTGTAAGTTTCGCTTAAAGGCGATGTGCAATGATGTATTTAAATTAATAAAATATCGTACATTATTTTGATATTTTACAAAAAACACGCATAAAACTTAAGATTTTATAGTTCAAATAAACTTCGTTTAAAGGAAATTGCCCATCACAGGAACACAACATAAAGTACTAATGTATATAGTTTTAGCATAATTTACAGATCCCTCATTAGGTGTTTCCTTGAAAATTTCATTATTATAACGTAAATAATCAATTATGATCTTACACACGACCATGAAATTCATGGTATGTACGGTTACCAAAAATGTTAAGTAAAATATAGTTGAAGTTTACTAAAAAACCGATGGATTTTTTCTGTTATTATTAAATTTATATAAAATAAATTCCGTATGCTGCCAGATGTAAAGAATAGCACCATCCCATTTCTTCCCGTGGGTTTCGTAAGAGGCGACTAAGGTACTTACTAGAGAATGGGCAGCAGCGTTCTCTATGAATTTGACTACCATACTGCGGTCGTCAACCCGAAGCTAAGCATGTCGATTAAGCCAAACTACCCCAAATTGCGGGAGATTCAGCTAGTGCTGCAAAAAACTCGAGTTCTCGAGTCGTAATTTTAAGGACTCGACTCAATTATGCAAGACAAGCTCAAAAGGCTCGAAGTCTGGAGTCAAGCACTCGAGTCTTAAAAAGGACTCGAGTCCTAAAGAGGACTCGAGTCTTAAAAACTTTTTAACAAAAAATTAAACCACCGAAAAACTGAAAAGCATAAAATAATAAACCTCCTTGTTCATTGATTTTTCAGCGCCGACTCAAAATTTTAAGGTTTATTATTTTATACTTTTCAGTTTTTCGGCGGTTTAATTTTTTGTTAAAAAGTTTTTATTTTATAATTTTTGTGTTTTAATGTACTAATAATACTTGACAAGGTATACCCTATCCCCTGTTTTCCGACCCTTAGGGTTCGATTTTGTTTTCCAAATTTATATGGGACCACCTTGGGAGTATACCCTTTCCAATAGAAAAAGAATTGTCACAATCGGACCACTATGTAAAAAGTTATGCGTGGTCATACATAAAAAAATATATATATATATACGCGTCGAATTGAGAACCTCCTCCGTTTTTTTTTCGTCGGTTGAAAAGGACTCGAGTCTTAAAATGAACTCGAGTCTTCAAAAAAAAACTCGAAGCATGAAGATGAGACTTCTAGCTCATCATTCGAAAAGACTCAATAGAAGGTGAAAAGTTCAAATTAGTGGTTATGATGTAATTATGCGTACAAAAATAACTGACGAGTTATTCATAGACTCGAATTCATTTTAAGATCGAGTCCTTTTTTAGGACTCGAGTCCTTTTTCATTCAGACTCGAGTGGCTGTTAAATGACTCGGGCTCGGCTTAACTCTAGACTCCGAGCCTTTTGAGCACACTGAGTCTTGCATAATTGAGTCGAGACTTTATAATTACGACTCGAGGACTCGAGTCCTTTGCAACACTAGGTTCAGCAGTGGAAGTCTTTCGGCTGAAATGAAAATGATGAATACAAAACTAGCAGTTCATTTATCAAACTAAGTTTTATTCGAAAAAATCCATCGGTTTGTTACTAAACCTCAACTAAATCAGACGAACTTAATTACTAATCTGTTTTAGTGACCGTACATCTATGTATAAATATTACCATCTGTGTGGCATATTTTTAGTTACACATACAAAAAAACTCATATACAAACGCAAACACAGCTATTTACAGAGAAACATAATGATCATTATGTAATTACTAATTAGCAATTACAATGATCATCGTAATAACTGTAACAGTTCAATACCATTCAAACGAAAGAAACTGTTCTATCGACTGGGAAAGTTAATTCAAGATGGCCGACTCAGTTTCGCGCGCCTTTCCCGCAACCCGGTTTTTCTGGCTCTTATTCTGTCATAGTAATGGGAAAGAGTTTTTTCTCTTCGTATTGTTTTTAAATTGATAATGGCTCATTTATTGGTCTGTCAAAGTCACAGAGGAGTGATAAATTACTAAAGATTTTTCTCTTTTCATTTGGTAGCACTTAATTTTCTAAACTGTCAAAGCTGACATTTGATGTACGTTTCTGTTTACGACCAGTGGTAGCGACCTACAATTTGTACGTAGTTCTTGGATTGAAACCCATTCAAGCGCTTTACTTTTTAGGGTTCCGTTGCCAAATGGCAAAAAAACGGAACCCTTACAGATTCGTCATGTCTGTCTGTCTGTCTGTCCGTCCGTCCGTATGTCACAGCCACTTTTTTCCAAAACTATGAGCTATGCTGTTGAAACTTGGTAAGTAGATGTATTCTGTGAACCGCATTAAGATTTTCACACTAAAATAGAAAAACAACAATAAATTTTGGGGTTTCCCCCATACATAGAACTGAAACTCAAAAAAAATTTTTGCATCAAACCCATACGTGTGGGGTATCTATGAATAGGTCTTTAAAAATGGTAATGAGGTTTCTAATATCATTTTTTTCTAAACTGAATAGTTTACGCGAGAGATACTTCCAAAGTGGTAAAATGTCCCCCCCCCCCCCGTAACTTCTAAAATAAGAGAATGATAAAACTAAAAAAATATTGATGTACATTGCCATGTAAACTACCACCGAAAATTGGTTTGATCGAGATCGAGTGAGTAGTTTTTTTTTAAAACGTCATAAATCGTAAACCGCAATTTACATTACTTACATTCAATCAACTGAAATATAAAAATTAAAAAAAAAAACATTTATTTTTAAACCGAGAATACCTACAGGTTTGTACGGAACCCTCGGTGCGCGAGTCCGACTCGCACTTGGCCGGTTTTTTTTAAATAATTTCATCACCACTGCTCTCAAAACGCAGAAAAAAATTATAGGAAATTGTTACGTCCTAGAACCACCAAAAATTCGAAGATTTGTGAAAAACGGTGAAGAAATAAAAATTGTGAGGAAACCGGTACATCCTAGAACCAAAAATTCGAAGACATGTGACATCCACCAAACCGTACTAGGCCCGCGTGGTAGATTACAGCCCTCTCCTTCTCGAAAAGAGGAGGCCAGTATGCTAGCAGTGGGAACATTCGTCATTTCAGCCATGAGACGTCCACTGCTGAAAATTACCCTCCCCCTAAGCGGGGGGGTTGCTATAATCGCCACGCTGGGAGGCGAGTTGGCGATCGCAGTATGGAGGTAAAATGCATAGAGAACGCTGCTGCCCATTCTCTAGTAGGCCCCTTATTCGCCGTCTACAACACCCACGTGAAGAAATGGGATGGTGATATTCTTTACGTCCGGCAACACACGGAACATTATAGGCTGACAATGTACACGTTTCTGTCCAATTTCCCTGAACTCTATTGTTCAGCCCTAAACTATTTCCTTAGAAGTGTTTTCATCAAACGAAGTACCGTCCCATGACTCAGGACCGCAATCAGACCAATCGTCATTCTGTCCTTAATTACTAGAAAGAACTCGATTTAGAAATAACTTCCCGTCGTGAAACCAATTATCCTAATCCCCGGCCTTGTTTTGATTACAAACGAACTCATAAATCCGACAAACCATAATGTTTTGGAAACGATAGTAAACTACTATACTTCGACTGTTAATCCTATTCAGTAATTTGACAGTTGAAGAGTTACACCAGATTTTGACGAAATAAAGATAGTGACGTCGTGTAAGAATGAATGAACTTAAAATATTGTACTGACATGCCAACTTTTGGTTTTAAATTTAATAACTTGACATTTACTATAGCGTCTATGGTTGCCAGAGAAAATAAAATGACTTAAGTAAAAAAAAGTAAAATGATTTTTATATTTAATTTTGTTTCTATTAGAAGAAAAAATAAAATGAAATAAATGTTAATAGTAGGTAGTATTTTAAGCAATTGATATACGTTAGTTCATTCGTCGTGATTATTTTAGTCTTTAAAATCAACCTCTTTAGTATTGTCCGCTATATTGTCGCTTTCTATTTCATGTAAAAACCTATAGTTATAAACGCAACGCAAAGCGAGGGGACGTCCACCTTCTATTTTCGGTATCACATTTTCAGTTTCAGCCGATCCCGCGTACGGCGCGCCGGTCGCCATTCTCGGCGTAACATAGCATTAAACGCGAATTATTACCGTTTCTGCTTGCTTATTGGTCAGTTTTATATTCCAAGTTTGAAAAATGACGGTTGATTCTACACCGACGTCGGTTTCTGGTATCAATATTAAAGTGAGTTCAATTTTGTCTCTGTTTAAGAATTTTCGCTCATCCTTGTACGGGTTATATTTTAAATACTTCTTGGATGTCTCAGTGTGATATTCATAGGACGTTAAGTCAGTCGTCTGACTAGAATTTGCAATGAACTTCCTTTTGTATGACAGTGCATATTATACCGTTATTTCTCCACATTAGGGTCTAACATTTCTCGCTGTCTTCATTTTCTAATTCTTTTGTTTATAGCATGACTAACTTTGGAATCTTATTGCTGAAGTTACTTAAGTTATTTTTATTTCGGGTCTCTTTAAGGATGGTACTTCATATTTTCTTTATCTAATTTCTCGCTTTAAGTGCTACAACCTTCAGTAAATACGAGGCATCTACCATGTCAGAACCTTAACACCGATTAGTAATATTTGAACAAGATAACACAATGTAGGACTAAAAGTATATTGTAGTTACAGTTATTATACTAACTAGTGATCGCCCATTGGTCGAAATTCGACCGTACTTCATTTGAATAGAAATACATTTTTAAATGAAAAAATATAGATAATAATAAATAAAAAAAAAATAATATGGTTATATTTGACATTCAGTAACACTAAAGATAAATTGTTGACGTTGTACTACTGTGGAGAGGATTCACTGGCGGGATGGTGATGGCCAGGACCAGGACGTAGGTGTAATGAGTAAAGAATACTTCTTCAGGACTCTCTTTTTTATTTTCTTAATACGTCTTAACTGCTGGATATGGAACAATATGGAATGAATTATCACAGAAATTTGTTCTGTTTTATAGAATTTTCCCTATTATTTTTAACTAGCTTTTGCCCGCGGCTTCGCCCGCGTGGATGTCGGAAATTAACGCAGGAGGACGTACTACCGCGGTAAAAATGTGTTAATCCAGGTTATATAGGTAATTTATACTCGATCCAGATCCATTAAGCCATTTTTGCGTTATCGAGAAACAAACACCCAATCATACATTATTTTCACATTTATAATATTAGTAGTAAGTACGATTATAATTCATAATCCTTCGGATTCATAGTTTATGAAAATATCAAGTGTGTTGGCGTTCGCGTTCTTAAAACAAAACTAATAGTAGGTATTCCGAGTAAGAAGACTGCGACACAGGGCTTGGTTTAGTTGAATATAAGTCTTCCTGGTTTTCCTTAACGCTCCTATTTTACCATACAGACACTCAATCATTTACCAGACACCGAACATAGTTATAGGAATAGTACTTTTGCCAGTGGCTTGGCCCGTATAGCTGTCGGAAAATATCACCCGGGTACCTACTACCGGGATAAAGTAGGTATGCTATCTGTTACGTATCCAAGAAATATATCTTTGTGCCAAATTCTATCTAAATCCGTTTGGCCGTCTTTGCAACAATGAGAAACAAAAAAAATATAAACATCTAAGCCATTTCGCGGTCTCTTACTTGGAATACCATTAGGTTTATTTTGAGTATAACGAACACACATGATATTCGCATTTACTATGAAGCCAACGTAATATGAATTACAATCCTACTTATCGCGTTACGTATCGTACTACCCGACCGCCGCCAACGGACGGACGGCACGGACGAACGCCCGCCAGCCACTCTGCTCCCGCTTTTTAAAACTCTGATATCTTCTAAGATATTCATTTGAATTACATGCTGTAAAGGGCCATATTGATCTATATTAAATGCAAAATTTATTTAAGGTACTTAATTGGATATGGATTAATTCTGTATTGCTTAAAATTGCTTCGTAAATAAACCATTATTTCTCGTAAAAAGTAAAGAATAAAAAATGATTATTGTGGGTTATCCCTAAGAGATAGACATATACCATCGCGGACTTTTTTGTAGACTTTGTTAAGGTGTACAATACTGTAGTACATTATTTTGATCTATTTCGTAGGGTTCAGCCAGCGTTCGCAATGTAAGCGCAAAAAAATGAGTTTATTTATGACATCACATTAGAAACCTCTAAAATTATAAGTATTTCTTTACTATATTACGCATGTTATATACATATAAACCTTCCTGTTGAATCACGCTATCTATTAAAACAACCCGCATCAAAATCCGTTGCGTAGTTTTAAAGATATAAGCATACATAGGGACAGACAGACAGCGAAGTGACTTTATTTTATAATATGTAAAGATTAATTATGACGGTTCCATATGTCATAATTATAACCAGCCTGTACAATCGTGAGGCATACAACCTCTACAGTTTGCACGCGACACTACGTTTTGTATGGGAAACTTACTAATGCCATACTTGACACTCCCCATAAAACCACAAAAAATATTTCATAAAAATCTGAACTAAATTCCTATCGTCGCTAATATAAATAATATTAAAGACAAATATTCTCGATACGATCATACATTTAAAAACGAAATAGGTTATATATCTATAAAATTAATTTATTACCTATGGTTATACTTGACATTTGACATTCAGTAAGACTATAGACACAAAATCAGGCTTACAAACTTAGGGGTTTTCCCAAATTTAGGGGGTAAATAAGAGGATTGAGATTTTTTAGGGGCGTTCCATTTTTAGGGGTATTCTTAGGGATTTTTTGCCATCTTACATTTCTCATTGTGTTTTTGATTACAATAAAAGTAGTAGCGTCTTCTAGTACGGTTCCTCGATACTAAGAATGCAGAGTGTAGAGTGAATGATTAACAAATGTCGCGTAATAAATATAGACAAATATTACTACTGTGTGCCGGTCTATGATTACTGAACATTCGTTGGTTATTTTCGTTATAATTTTTTAGTGGATTTTTTTAGTAATTGTGGCAATTTTAGGGGTTTTTAACTTAAGCTTTAGGGGTAAATATTTCTGGGTGTTGGTAACACTGCACAAAATAATAAAGACAGATTTGGACCATTAACAAAAGAATATCTATGCATGTGTGTATTAGATACACGGTAATGAACAGTAGTGTGTGTAACGTGTTATTTATTGAAAATAATGTATTTTAACGCAAAATTAAAAAAAATATTAGCATTCGTCACTTCTTCTCTGTATAAACTATAAGTGTGCGAAATTTCATACTCCTCCGTCCGCCCAATTTTCGTAAAAAGGGATCCAAAGTTTTCGCTTCACGTATTAATATATAGATATAAAAGATTTTCTTCAATTGTTTTATCAACATCTATCATTTTGCTTTTTGTGTTTGTCTGTGTGACCATGTTGTTTCTAAACAAATGATTTTGATGCGGTTTTTACCATAATGTAGAGAGTTTATTACTGAAAGTTTATTTGTCAAAAATTATTAATATCAAAACATACATGAAAATAATTCTTGAAGTTTTGACGACGCGTAAAGACCGTGTGAAAGCAGAGGCAGTATATAGTTCTTAATAAACTAGCGATGCAAAAATATACCCTAAGTATACCAAATAATTGTACCACGTATAGTTTTGAACTGTGTAAGGGTTTCTGCATTGAAAGGGTTCCTACCCTCCCAGACTTTTCTAATCATGGGCTATTGTAGATAGTCCTTTTGTATAGACGCTCTATTGAGCCTTGAATGGGGGATGAGCTGTCATCTTGTCAAACGATACGTAACATGGATTTATGACATTTATAGTAACTTTCTTAGAGTTTATATCTGTATGAATAAGTAATAATCGGTTTGTAGATGATTTATAGTCTGACAAGGCGAGTTACGAAATGAAACAGGCGGCTATTGTTCCGAGCTGTCTTATATTCTCATTCATAGCAGTAATATCAATATTGATGAACTGATTTACGAGTTCAAATGTAATATATAATGCTGCCAACTCCTAAGGGAAGTCTGAATGTGTACTAACGTTTCTTCTCTATCTTTTCAGAGCTCTCAGAACCGGCTGCTGATCAAAAATGGCCGCATCGTCAACGATGACGGCATGGAAGACTTGGACGTGTACATTGAAGATGGCGTCATCAAGTAAGTACTTGCCTCCTTTGTTTTAAAGGGTTTTAATGTATGAAGACTTATATGTAACCAAATTTCGGATATTGACTTTGACTACTAAATAATCTACCAATCCATCTGGGCGAGGGCAAAAATATCTGCAATGTATCTTGATATCTGCAATGGAAGGAACTAGCAAAGTTTTTTTGGCATCTCAACCACGTAATCCTGTCTAGACCTGGATTCTTTATTATAGTAACACGTTCCTACACGTTTTCTGATAACTTGGCGTGTTACACAGCAGTTCATTGCCAAAACGTAGATATACTTCGATAAATTCATCTTTAAAAAATAAAATACTTAAGCTGAAGCTGTATGTTTTTGTTTGAACGCGCTAATCTTTGGAAGTACCAGTCGGGTCTGAAAAATATTCATGCCTTTTGTAGCCAAAATCTCGAGGAAGATTATAAACTATTTAACATCGCACTACAATTCTTACGAACCGGACAATGAGCAAAAAGTCCGAAAGAACGCGTATTACTGCGGGTGGGCGATGTGATGTAACGCGCTTGTTCGGGGGCCGAGGGATTTTAGTAAAAATATTGCTGTTATTTAAGCAAATTATGTATCTAAAGACTTCCATGCGCAAGAAGTCACAGGCAAAAGCTTGGCATAAATGATAAAGAATAAGCATCCGCTATAGATATGCCTTCAAAACATATCAGACAAAGTGTAAATACATTATAAGCTTGAATATGTTAGACCTGTTTAAATTGACAGGTTGCAGCCCGAGGATATGGATGTTTGTTACTCTTTCACGCAAAAACTCCTAAACGGATTTGGATAAAATTTGGCACGCAGATAGTTTATATCCTGTAATAAAAGTATCCTTGGTATTAATTCAATATATAAACTATCTGTAGGGGAAGTACGGCCAAAATGACATATACGGACGAAATGACACACCGGGCTTTTTTCGAAATTGGCGGGCTATAATCTTGCAGTTGGCATATCATTATGTGACGCCGGCCATGGTGGAATACCTGTTAAGTTTATACCGCCATTTACTTGGTCACGCTGAAGTTACTTGTAGGTAAGCGTTTTGTGCGCATAAAAGTTTTTTATTTTTATTGATTTAGTCCTGTTTTTTATCAGTTTCTCGTGGTTTCTATTACATCTTTTGTAGTAAATTCAAAAAGTGTAGCATTATGTTGCATTACTTAAACGTATTCATTTATAAATCTCGTGTTTATAGTAATTAGGAGTTAATTAGTGTTTAGATAACCTATGGGGCAAAACGACATACTTACATTCGGGGCAAAACGACATACCTTTATTCAATGATGAGGTTTTCAATGTTGAATCGAACTACGATAATGATCCTTAAAAGCAGTCAGAAAAAAGGTGAACCCAAGTACAGAAGACTCATTACGCTGAGGACTCGAATGTAGAAGATTTCCAGCTGTGTCGAACGGTGATGATGATGACTGAGCATGCGTTTACTGTAACGACCTCTTTTCCCGTTCCAAGCCCAACGAGTGCTAGCTACGGTGCAACAATTGTTCTCTTTGGGCTCATATTTAATATTTTGTGAAATATGTACTCCATAATTTTCGTTTTCATTATGTATGTCATTTTGTCCGTACTATATGGACAAAATGAATTTTCTTAGAGGCTTCGATTAATTTAAATTATATTTTTTATATGGGTCCTATTCAATTATGAGTAGACGTAGGTTAAAACTTATGAACCAAAGATGATTATTCAACCTAAACAGTGATTGTAACTATTTTAATTAAAAATATATGATTAAAAAACAAAACCGTATGCCATTTTGGACGTACTTCCCCTATGCCAATTTTTATCCAATCCGTTGAACCGTTTTTGCGTGATTAAGTAACAAACATATCACATTTATAATATTAGTAGGATGACATCAATAAACGACAGCATCTAACCAAGGCGGATCGCTAGACATAAAATAAATCTATCCTATACAACTTTTGAACTGTATCCGAGTGCCAAACGCGATTACTTGAATCTCCCATCCCATCCCCCCAAGACGGCGCGTATTGATCCAACGGGCTGCCCCATCTCGGCAGACGGCGACGAATGGATGTATATGTATATATAGCGTCTTTTGTCGTATGTACAGGATGGAAGCGTTAAGTATCAACAGGCGGTTGCTTTGACAATATTACGAGTATTGGAAAACCATGATTTGAATCAAAATTTAAACTAGGAAGTCTAGGCTAAATCAGTGTCAATTTTCTTTTAAAATATTTGGAAGACAAGATTTGCAGGCCATATTTGAAGCTATGACTAGAGAAGAATGGACAAAATAATCATACAAGAAGAATCAGCCTATAATGTTCCCACTGCTGGGATAAAGGACTCTTCTCCGTAATCCACCACGCGGTCACAGTGCGGGTTGGTAGATATCAACACTTGTCTTCGAAATGTAGTGGTTCAAAAATATGCCGGTTTCCTTACGATGTTTTGCTTCACCGTTTTGGGAGCAGTGATGATGAATTAATTTACACAAGGTAAGCGCCTGTCTAGGTTTAAAGCCACTCGTATGTCGCGGCTGTTAGCAATCCTTAAAAAAGTAATCATGAGAACTTGGTTAAAATATTCGCGAAATGAAACCCGTATTTCCAATAGCATGTTTTACCCTGAATTATACTAAATGTAATGTGATTACCTCTAAATAACATATAATAGGCGGAACTGCGGACGATGTCGACCTATTTTTCGGGTAATACTGCAGATAACCCTTACGACTTGACGGCTCAGCTTTTTCTGCTATATCGACCGATTTTGTATTATTAGGTTCAGTGTTAGGAACTTACACACCTGCCAGGTTCGCGACATTTGTTCGAAAGAGTTACCGTGGCCCTGGCATATAGGCAACTGAAGGAATACAAGTGGGTTTTAGTCAGTAACATTCTGATACGCTCTAACGCTCCACCCAGAGCGGGAGACGTCATTTTATGATTTCCCACCCACAAAAAAGTACTTATACAACAAGTAACATAATTAACCCAAGACATACACCCAATTAGAGTATTGAGTTAAAAGCATAGTACAATGACCAAAAGTTTTTTTTTTCGATAACGTACATAATCTATTAATTTACTCTCTTTTTACGTACACACTTATTAACAGGGTTTTATGGCCTATCATAGTACCTTCCCAACTTAAGTGATATTGGCAAAATGGTGGAATCTCCACCGGCTTTTTTTTTGGATGGGTAAGTAAGTAAGTAAGTAAGTAAATTTTATTTGTTTAAACATGGTGTACATACATTGCATGCAAGATATTAATGAGATACAGAAAGATCAGACATGTTCAGCCGCATATTGTGGCGTACAAATTAGGTAGGAAGAGATGGTGATAGACCGTTATAATATTCATCAAAATTACATTTCTAAATTATTCATTAAAGATACCTAATATTTATATTACAATTCAATGTCAAAGTAGTGATTAAATTAGTTGGTCAATAAATATGAAATAAAATAAAATGTCACTAAAATTACAAATATTCCAAAAAAATACATTGGTTAAAAAAATAATAAAGTCCAAAATACAACATTGTCATCTCAAAAACGGAGAATATTGTCCTCTTTCATAAATTCCGATACACTATAATACGCTCTTTCAGTTAGTATTTTCTTTAATTTACTTTTTAGAGCAGAAATATTTAACGTTTTCCACGATTTGGACATTTTATTAAAAATGTTCGGAGCCATGCAAAAGATACTCTTATGCATAAGAGTTGTTTTAGCGCGTGAACACAGATTTTGAAATTATTACGTCCATTCCTAGGAGCAACATCAGACAAACGCTGGAATAAATGAGAATCGGATTTTATAAACATTATTGCTTCCAGGATATATAATGAAGGTAATGTCAATATCTTACGCTCTATAAAATAAGGTTTACAGCTGTCCATTGTTTGCAGTCTAAACATCGATCTAATGCATCTTTTCTGTGCCCGAAACGCTATTTCAATGTCCGTGCTATTCCCCCAGAAAAATCATCAAATGGCTTCTCCCGCTCTGGGCGGAGCGGGAGGGCGTGTCAGACTGACTAAAACCCACCCGTGTTCCTTCAGTTACCCATTTGCCAGGGCCACGGTATCTCGTTTGAACAATCTCGCAACCCTGGCAGGCATCGGTCCTAGCAAACCCCTTTAGATCACCGGCTGTCTTGTAGATCTTTGACTGTAGTTACGGGTCGTCAGAAGCCCAAAAGTCTGACAACCAGTCTTACCAATGGGTATCGTATTAACCAGTTACTGGGTTGTGGAGGTCAGATAGGTAGTCGCTCCATGTAATATACTGGTACTCAGCTGCATCCGGTTATACTGGAAGTCGACCCCAACTATGTTGAGAAAATGATGAATGATTAGAGCTATAACGCACTGTCGACTTGTCGCCGGCGACCGGTCGCTCGGCGACCACAACATAGGCAACTAGGCCCAGGAGACCAAGCCGAGCGACAGTATTCCAAGTAGGTACATACGTGCAGAATAGACGTCGAAGAAGACGTCCGGTCGTTACGATAGTTGCTCGCAGTGTGAATGCTTCCATTTGAAGCCGTGTTCCTATTGGTCGCCGGCGACCCGCAGTCGCTTCTGCGTCGCCACTACGCGACGAGTCGCCGAGTCGCCTGGGCGACCGACGACCAAGTGCGTAACCACCTATTTAAACTGTAGTAAGTCACAGTCGCCAGCGACCGTGTCGCCGGTGACTAGTCGACAGTGCGTAATGACACTTAGGCATGTGTTAATTACGCAGACCACGGGAGACCAGAGGACCAGAGACGGATCCCTCTGGTCTGGACCATAGATTTAACTCTGTTAGAATAAAACTAAAGCAATAGGTTGATAAAACGTTACAGAGTAACATTAGCTGACGCATACGCTAACGGATAAGTTTAACAGATTTGGTAGATAGATTCTAGTAATGATAATGGTGGTGTATCTACGGCGAAAGATATTTTTCTGGAGATTTGAAGTAGAAATAAACCTTAAAATACTCCCTAAAGTTTTTACAGACAAGCAACTCTATTAGATCAATATCTATGAAGTCTTTATGGAAATTATTCTACTAGAATCGCGTCACACCGTCGCATTGCGATTGCGTCTGTGGAAGGATTAATGGCTTTTGCATTGGAAACCCAGGATTTATACGATTAGGTTTAGATTTGGAAGCCTTAGGGCGTTACTGAAGCACTTATAAGTCTTTACTGTCAGTTGTTAAAATAAAATTACCTATCTTACATCAGCTCCCAAGGGAAACAGAACTCTTCAAAATCACAGTCAATAAAAACTACTCTAATGGCAAGCACTCATGCAAATGTAGAGGGAAACATGCGACGTGTATAAGTAAAAGTGGCGTAAGTAATCACGATCAGATAATTTTTCACTTTCGTTACTATACAGCGGCATCGAACTTGTTTACTACACGCGAACGTGTTAAGACGATCAAAAGTTTGTTGGATTGTTGTTTATTTATATTGTTAGTTTGGTTGTGTAATCACCATTTTTTTTATTGTTTTTATAAGGCACTAGCTTCAGCCTGCGACTTCGTCCGCATTAAATATATTGCTCCCCTGACCCCTCCCCATCGCATCGAATCGCCCGTGCACGCAACGGAAGCTCTCAAATGAATACATTTTCCCCGTTTTTGCAACACTTTCCATTGCTGCTTCGCTCCTATTTCTTGTAGCGTGATGTTATATAGAGAAATGGCGATAGCTAAATGGGCTACCCAGCACAAAAAAAAAAAAACAATTCCAATCAGTAGGTCTTGAGATTATAGCGTTCAACCAAACAAACAAAGAAACTTTCCTTTATACTTTTTCCTCAAATTAATTTCATTCTGAATCCTAATTTATTACACATTACAATTACTATAAATCGTCTGCTAGACTTAATAGACGAAATAAACAGCGATTGTGAGTGCATTTCGAAATTCTTAGGATGTTTTGCTCCATTTTAACTAAAGAAGCTTGAGTTTATAAAGTATCGACACAGTGTAAATTGGGTTAGTATTTTAAAAAGTCGCCGTTCGACGGTCGTTTTATCAGATTTTTTCTGTATTTATTTTCTGTATTTTATTACGAAATACGCAGTACGGTGGTGGCATTTTTAACACGCTTTTATTATCTTCATACGTATGTTTAGATGTGCCTATGTAACGGAAATTTTGAACATGTCTTTGACCCCCTTCAAAACGTCGGATTAACTCGAAATTTGCACACCTACCAAAGACCGATGATAATACAATAATTTTATAAATTTGTGCCACTATCCTTACCGGGGTTACCAGGATAGGCAAAAAACTGTCTTCGAAAACTACGCTGACATACGTAACAAAATTCAGAAGATCCTAAAAAATAGAAAATAAATAATAGTTTACGCTTCCACACAAAACCAAACTAAAAAGTAGAAAAATAAAACTAAAAAGTACATTTAAAAGATAGCGAGCGGTCCCTGGTGCAAGAGACATGCTCACGGCGACCACCACCTAGAGCACCGCTACTATCGCTTAGAGGTCTCGTAGATACGCGAGTCTATGTGAGTATGCCGTTCCGAACGTTTGTTCGTAGTTTCTATACTGTCCCTATTTAAATTGTGTTATTGACCCGGAGAACTAAATAAAAAACTATTAATACTTCATGCCCGGGGTGCGATGCCAAATGTGATATCAGGTCGTTAACTCGTTCAAGAATCCCGAGAAGCCTTGAACGTGATATATGACAACGATACACGGTCAAGGGCGTGTCCTCGATAAAGATAATTATCCTTTTTATTATTCACGATAACCTCATTTTTTATCGGTTAGAGTTTATAAATAGACCCTGTGAGCTTTGTGGTGGTTTGAGCTTGAATATAAATTGGATCATTAGTTGCTATTTTTGAAATGTGACGATTTGGAGTGGTATTTGTTTTTATTATTCTTATTGGCTCAATGATCGGTAATGACGGCAGCCTGATATTTTATGCTCTTTGGGTAGATATTCTTCTCTCAACTTGGGGTTCGTTTCCTCATCATACTTCATCATCATTTCCGCTGAAAGACATCCACTGCTGGACATGATCGTCCCCCAATTTGGGAGGTTTGCCATAATGTGCATCTGGATTGAGGGCCCATTTTTTGAACCCTTGCGTACCGAAATAAGATTTATAGTGAAATTAGTTAAAAATAGTAAAAAGGGTCATAAATTTCTTAAACGTGAATTAAAACTGTTATGATGAAGAAATTACATTAAAAATAAGGAAAACCAAATTGTAATTAGTAGTTATATAATACTTTTAGCTGCAAATTATGACTTGCCGAATGCACTTTACAAAATGTACAGATACTTTGAACATTATGGTCACTCTACAAATAATTATCTTTCAAAAAGTTGAAAATCAATTTTCTCTTAAAGTATGACATTTAGAAGAACGAACGATATGTTACAATTTAATTAAGAAATAGTTAAAACTTTTATTCTAATTTGCGTTAATCTCTGAGGTTGAGCCTAGTCAATAAAGCCGAAAATATTGGGCTCGCAGTTCAGACTTTTTAGTAAAATTCGACTTTCATTTACTTCTTAACAATTAAGTTTTGTGTCCTTATTTCTTTTTAACTAATTCACATAGGTATGTAAGTAAAACATGTTAAAGTCGTATTTATGTATTTCTTCAGATATAAGTATTTATGTTTTGCAGATTCCTCAGTACAAACAATAATGAAGTGAGGGCCCTAGATATGCCGCCATAAATCGGTAATGTTATATTTTACAGATTTGGGAATTTCTTAAAATATTTAAGAAATTCTTAACTAAATTCTTAAACAAAAATTATTAACCCAGAGATAGTACTTACTGAGATTTAGGCTATGCCACTTTATGAACGCGTCTGGATTGAGGGCCCAAGTTATTTCATCATAACAGTTTTAATTCACGTTTAAGAAATTTATGACCATTTGCTTTAAGTTTTTACTATTTTTAACTAATTTCCCTATAAATCTTATTTCGGTACGCAAGGGTTCAAAAAATGGGCCCTCAATCCAGATGCACATTTTGCCATAATCTCCACACTTGGCAGGCGGGTTGGTGATCGCAGTGGGGTGATAAAATGTCTAGAGAACGCTACTGCACAATTTGGAGTTTACACACCACACACACTACACACCTCACATACCCCACCACATATCAGACGAAAATAGTGTACTACTGTAATTATAAATAACTAAAATGTATCTCCAAAAATAATAATAATAAGTAAGTTTAAGTAAGTTTCAAAAATAGCCAAAGCCATGGAAGTGCGGAGTCTCCTAACACAGGCGTTATCATGCTTAAAAGGAGGCTCCAATCAAAAACTAATGGTATACTAGTTGGTACTTGAAATAAACATTTTGAATTTTTTGAATTTGAAATTTGGCAGGTGACTTGGTGATCACAGTATGGTGGCCCAATCTCAAGTAAGTTCCGAAGTCGCCTCTTACGACACCCAGGGGAAGAAATGGGCTATTGTTATTCTTTATGTACCTAACCTAACCCAGGACCTCATAACTTCAGTAGCGTGTGGTGCCGGACGTAAAGAATAGCTCACGGTATCTCACGGTGGTCCGTGAGAGTGTCGTAAGAGGCGACTAAGGGACTTACTAGACAATGGCATCAGCGTTCTCTAGGAATTTAAACACCATACTGCGATCGCCAACCCGCCTTCCAAGCGTGGCGATTATGGCAAATTCTGAATTGGAGGAAGCCTATGTGCAGGCTTTTGGCTGAAATGATGTTGATGATTATTAGAAATAATCTTATCTTCAACTACACACTTCAAACCACTTCGCAAGGTACTTCACAATAGTACGATGTTACGTGTATCGACTGTTATGGTCGTTACGCGCGAGCGCAGCGCTTAAACGATGGGATGATAACCTGTCATTACATCAATGTTTTTATCTTGCATTGGTTATTTATTTATGCTCTGTTATTGCACGCACTGGCTCAAAAGGGACCGCTTTGAGAATAACCCACCATGAGTTTTCCCAGCGTGCGTGTTAGTGCAAGCTATATTTTTCCAGTTTTAGCTGAGCTCGCATTGTATACATTTTTCGTACAAAGAGAAGTCAGCTTATACTGGAAATGTATAGCTTTTTGTAGCGTACTCAATCGACATACACAATCGAGTTTTATTGCGAATACAAGCTTATGTAAGGAATTATGGATGGGCCATTAATATCCTTCGAACGTGCTTCGTGGCTTGCCATCTCCAAGATTTATTGGTTTATGGCGGTTTTTATAACTTCCATACTATTTTGGATACCTACCGTTTAATACGTATTATCAGCATGATAGCTGTGACGCGTCTACTTCTGGTGAAAGGCCTCCTCCAAGCATCAATCACCACATCGTCTATGGTTGCAGTAGATTCTCTCGACGTTCACCAGGTCGTCAGTCCATCTTGTGCGGAACTAACTACGCTGTCGTCCTTTCTTTCAAAATGATACCAATGCCCCAATGCCAAAGATTTCCTCTCGATAAGAGGTATGTGCCCTATTCCATCACACGGACCCAGTGCAAGTTTGTAGATGTCAGATGTCTTCGAATCGATCATAGGAAATACCGGTTTTCTCACAATGTTTTCCTTCACTGTTTTGGGAGCAGTGGTGATGAAATAATTTACACAAAACAAATCGCCTGTCTAGGTTCGAACCTTCGACTTACAGCACTACTTTCTAATTTATAACATATCCTCGAAATTTCTTGTGGGAAGCGTCATAGAAATAGAACACTATGTTTCTGTAAATATTGTTAGATACATTTCCGACTTTCCAAAATAAAATAAAGCCACACGAGATAGATACGTGGGTAGTCCCTAATTTCACACATCGCAAGTTACTAACCTCAGCTGCCACACTCGCCAGTGCTGCCACCCACATCATAATATACAGCCGACGTACTAAACCAGGTCACCGACAGTTACACAGCTTGGCACTTACACATTAGTTATGGTTAAACAATGCATTTCCACGACATACGCAGCGGGAAGTAGACCACTTAAAAGCAGGGTTCCTGTGTGGACAAAAACAGGCGCAAGAAAATAATTTCTTGGAATTCCTGTTGTAAAAAGCAATGGGAAAGAGGTTGAAGCCATGGCAATAAATTCCTTTCAAAGAATCATCGGACTATTTCCACTTTTCCTCATTCGAGTTTCGTAGAACCTCAGCTAAGGAAGGATTTTGGGAAACTCCGCCCGTAATGAGGTGAAATAAAGAGTGGAAGTTTGAATGAAACTCCGTCAGTTTTGAAACTACGTTCTTCAAATGTTGTGTTTAGGCTGACGATTAAAATTTATTTTGTACGTATCGCAGTGTTTTTGATAAATCTACCTTCCGAAGAGCTGAAAAAGAGGATGAAGTTGTGTGCATAAACCCTTCATTTTCAAAGTAAACATAATTAAATTTTAATATGTTATGGTTGGAAACAAAATTTCCGACATCACGTGGGCGAAGCCGCGGGCATAAGCAAGTCTATCATATAGACATACCCATAGGTCCTAGTGTTTGCGTAGGAACATTTGTTGTCCTGACTAATAACCAGTTACAAGATCAGAGGGGACCTAGTTTTTAAATGAAACTAGATCTTGGTTCTTAAACACTTGAGCACGGTTCTTTGTGGGTTAAGTGGCATTAGCACGAGCTCCATCAAAGACAATGAGATCATCTGCATAGTGCAGAAAATGCAGGTTTGGCCTAGATTTGTCTGCCATTCCCTAGTTAAATTTCGAAATTTAGAGGCTTTGTAAGATCGCAAAAGACAGTTCAGAATATAACATTGTCGTTGATGCGTGTCGTTTCTGTATGAGTTCTTAAGCGCATTAAAATTAAGACAATAATGGGAACGATGCCTATCTATTCCACCAAATAAAAACATGAAAGAAAAATCTTTACAATGAAGTTAATAAAACAGTAATTACATAAATGGTCGCGTGATGTTTTTGTACGTTAGAAAATGCACGTATTGTCTGTCATTGCATTCGCGATATTCTCACTGACGGCAAACTGCATACAATAGTGTTGGGTCAAACACCTGAGCGCTCCAATTAGTAAGGTTACTGGTTACTGAGGTCTTTATGCCAGCCAGTGCAAAGCCGGTCTACATTGAAAGCGAGTTTCGAGGGGCCGTTATTTTGTATTGTTCTCTTTTTAATTTGAATTTTTGGTTTCGTTATGATTCTGTTTTTGAATTTGTTTGTTCTTGCTTACGTAATTGAATGGAATTTGACATTTGAATATTTTTATTGTTCTCTTTTTAAATTTTTATTGTGTTTTATATTTTTATTATCATAATGTCATTCCCTAGTGTTGGGATTTGAGCTTTTATTATGAAGTCGATTTTTTTATCTCTTTGAACTCTTTTGTTTCTTGTATAGTATTGTTAAAGAAAAATGAATCGTGGGTGTAACGATACGGGAAGTCACTGTCCTTTCGTATGTGTAAAGCAATAGCTTATTAGATGTAAAGATTACATAATGTTTAGCTCATTATGATTTACTGAAGCGGCAAATTGGGCTAATTCTCTCTGTTAGTCGCGCTTAGATGAGCAGCTAGTAAATACTCAATCTTTCTTATATCTCACACAGAAGTACATCCCACGTACTTTCCATTTTTACCAAGAACCACTATGACCTACATTCTCGTACCCGCTTGTTCATAAAATTATAAATAACCGATTTCCTCAATAACGTATAAACGTAGTACTTTGATCGTTTTTCGGAGCATGTCAATCTCGCCGCGAAGCTTTCGTGACCAAACGTTGCGTGACATTCACTGGTTATTATTATTACGTCAATTTGAGAAAATATGCGCACGCACAGTGATGGACACGGAATTGAACGGCTTAGACTTTCCGTGAAAGAAACTTGAAGGTTAACGTTGAAAATGTACCCTTATCGGGTTAAGTTAAATGCAATGTAGATGACATGGATTTTTTATTTAGGTATTTTAATGGATTTTCTATACGAAAATTGGCCATAACTTTGGTGATTGATTTACTGTGGATTGTTTTACTAAATTTGTGGAACGTTTAATTACTTTTTTGGAAAAAACATAAAAACCTAAAATCTTCATTTCAAAATAACATTAGTTTTGAAGAGAATATTATTTATTTTGATAAAATAATCCTATTTTTAAAATCATCGATAGAATTGGAAACCGACGTCGTTTTATCGTCCCATCACTAGTCATCTGTTATCCATTTTTTTATTGAGACGAAGAATACTATTCGCTTTGATTTGTGTCATGTTTCTTATCATTTATTTGTACCTCGAATTCAGTTACTCGCAAGTATCTACTGAATACAGGAATAAAATAACTGACTCTTTGAAAAAAACTGCTTACGTAATAACAGCCGCATGGGTGGATCAATAACAGTGTCAGAAAAATCAGAACTTGACCAAATTTCTGTGAGATCACTCGGGAAGTCTACCATTTCAAACCATAGAAGAATTTGTCAAATCGTTTTATAAAAATGACTTCGTTCTGGGGTAACAAACAAAAAATAACACCGAATTGAGAACCTCCTGTCTTTTAAAGTCGGTTAAAAAGAGTAAAACTGGTTTGCGCACAAATAAGTGTTATTTTATATGTATTGAGTAGGGTTGCGAGTCCATTTAGATTTATTATGTAGTTAGCTTCAATCACTGGCATTAACTACGGTTGCGCGGGCGCATCGTTCGCGCGGATTATCACACACATACACACACACACACACACACACACACACACACGCACACACACACACGCACACACACACACACACACATTCAAAAAGCATAGTCGACGGACGGAAATAAAAATATCGCGGCAGGATTCAGTTTCTAGTTTTTAGTAGCTTTTTTTTTGCGGGTGGGAAATCATCAAATCACTTCTCCCGCTCTAGGGTGGAGCGGAAGGGCGTGTCAGAATTTTACTGACTAAAACCCACCCATGTTGCTTCAGTTGCCCATATGCCAGGGCCACGGTATCTCTTTCGAACAAATCTCGCGACCCTGGCAGGAGTTTTTAGTAGCTTCCATTTTTCTCCATTGCAGCAATACTAGTCATTAACTAAGAGGTTAAAGGGACATGAGTCCCTCGGCAGCTATTATTATATGTTCATGAGTTCTGGACCTCACAAGTCTTATGATTGAATAGATTCTGCCAAGTTAGCAACTATGCTCCTTGCCAAGATCCAGCTTAGCAGTAGTTAGCTGCTATCGAAATTATTATCTTCAGTCTTAAAATACAGAAAAACAAAACCAGTACGCAAACTGTAACCATGAATTTGCTGTTCCATACATTTTGACCGCGTCACTAACGCACTTTTCTATGAAATAGCAGTTTTTATTAATAACCGTTGAAAAATTTCTTTGGTAAGGGTAAAAAAATATCCTGTCCAAGCTTCTGCACGCGGAAGTTTTCGTTCCCCCTGCTTATGTATTACTTCGTTATCGCTTAGCATTCTGATTTTTTTTTCAATTGAGGAATTTGAAAAAAAAAGTCAGAATGCTAAAGCTCCTATGGGTTTTAGCCTGATATTAAATAGTCTATAGTCTTCCTCAAAAATCGGGCTATCAAATGCAAAAACAATTTTTGAAATCCGGCTGTTAATTCCAGAGATTAGCGCGGTCAAACAAAACTCTTCAGCTTTATAATATGAGTATAGATAGATACATGTAACAAGAAAATAGGCAGCTTTCGGACTTCAGCATAAAAATATAAAACTTAACGATACGTAGAATATACACACAACTTTTATGTTCCGTGGCAGAAAATAATAATTCTATTAAAACAGGAAGCAAGAATGGCTATGAAATAAACCCATATGGGCACTCGCCCACCTACAGGTGTACCTCTTAAAATATTTCGTGTATGAATAGATACACCTTATATACAGAGAGTTAACCGTGTAGTAACGTGTGGTGCCGGACGGTACGATGTGGTCGAAGACGGTACCGTGTGGTGCCCGACGTAAAGAATAACACCATCCTATTTCTTCCCGTGGGTGTCGTAAGAGGCGACTACGGGATCTACTAGAGAAGGGGCAGCAGCGTTCTCTACGTATTGTATGACCATACTGCGATCGCCAACCCGCGTTCTAAGCGTGGCAATTATGGCAAAGCCCTCCTTAATAGGGAGGCCTATGTCCAGCAGTGGACGTCTTTCGGCTGAAATTATAAATGATTATGATGAAATAGAGTTTCTGTCCTCGAATATCTACCTTTTTATTCATCATCTGCCTAGCCTTTTTCCAACTATCTTGGGGTCGGCTTCCAGTCTAACCGGATGCAGCTGAATACCAGTGTTTTATATGAAGCGACTGCCTATCTGACCTCCACAACTCAGTTACTGGGAAAAGATGTCCTTGGTTAAATTGGTTGTCAGACTTTAAATCACGTGACATGTGACATAAACACATGAACATTTTGTAAATCACGTGACATAAACACATGATTTTTTTTAATGGTGTAGTATTGGACATCAAATGAAAGAGTAATAATAAGCACATAAAAAAAAGTTAAGTAACCTCAAAATAATTGATAATAATTAATAAATAAATAATTTCAATTGTTATAATAAATTGTTAGTAATAATTGTTGGTAGTTGTAATAAAAAATCATTTCAATTGTTTTAGTGTTAAGTTCAGTAAGCTAATTAACTGAAAATTAGTCGGGTACTAACTATACTATGGTCACGTTTCCCTAAAGATTGTAATCTAAACGATTACAATTTATAGAGAAAAGAACCTAAGTACCGTTAAAACGGTCTACAGTTAAAACATCTTGTTTAGGGTAGATGACATACGACCACGCCTTTCAGATGAGTATATTTTCTTGTTTCATACTTTTTAGTGCGTTATTTCAGTTCAGTAGTCGGGTTTTAGTGATAGAACTTACTTTTTTGCGGAGCTGTCGAATCACAATTCGGTAAAATTCGCAAATCTTGCATGGACATTACGGCTGTGAAATATCAAAACCCAGTCTCTGCATAAAACAAAATTTTACAGGAGAACCGAAAAAGATTTCTGATTTCTCTAGATGGATTCGGTCGGGTCGGTTTCCGACTTTGAGTAACTTGGTATTTGATTAATTTCTGGGAGTTTTTGCTAGCCTAGTATGTGGAAGGTGGCCTATAAGGTCGAAAAATCAAAAACCACCCGTTTTAAAAAATGTCCGATACTAGGTTTTGAAATTGAACAGCCGATTCGAGCCTCGTCGTAACGGTCAAGAAGGTCTCCTAGTGTGAATAAGCCTGAATGCAGTCATGGTAGCTGTGTGTCATTCATTTATTTATAGCATGTTTAGTTTACGCTGCATTTCCATTTGTTTGTTTTGTAATAGGCATTGATTGATTTTCATTACGTAGACCGGGAGTAATCTGTCTGCTTCGTTCTCGAATGTAAACATGACATATATAAGTTAAAATGGCGTAAAAATAACCTCCAAGCGGGGCAATAGTTTATGCAAGCGGATATCTAAAAGGCTGATCCATTCTCTAATATGAAATGTCACGTTTGATCTTGTCATTAATGTTGGAAATAACGACAGCTGCAGCAGTTACAGAATAGAGCTATAGAGGTATCAGAACAGGGTTAACAGTTCAGTCAACCTCCATAGAAACGAGATGATCCTCCGACCAAACGAGTGTGGTGTCTGATAGGCAACTCCTCGACAATTGTTTTTTTTTTGTTGAGAATAACATCTCGCAAGTCAACCTTTGAGGTTGTCGCCTGCTGAACCGGACTTGCCTGTGGCTACCTTAATAAATTACGGCCTCCAGCCAGGGCTTAAAAACTTAAAAGCTAGCGGCTACACGCTAAGGGCACCCCCTGTGAGGTACGGACCTCGGTTTAGGGTACCGCTGAAAATCGGGCAGCAAGGGACGGGCAGGATCGGAATGCCCCGACGATTTATGTCGGTGACGTTGTTACTAGAGATTCGGCAGCAGCGGTCTCGTTGCATTTTACCACCATGCTGTGATCGCCAAACGACTTAATACGACCACACCGCTTGCCAAGTGTGGCGATTATGAGAAACCCAAATTCGACGTCTTTCGGGTGACATGATAATGGTGATGACAATGGATTAGGATGGTGTTATGCAATAAGGGTGCTGAATATACCGAATGGCACACCCTGGACAGTGAGCAAAGTGGTAGAGACTTTGCTATCTTGCTAATATTTTTGTCAGGGCAACTTTAGTATGTGGAAAAGGGAGAGAAAGGCCTTTGGCCAGCAGTTAAACGTTACGACCTAATAGATAGATAGAAAGACAATTGATCGTTCAGGTTAAGCTACGCTTGCCGCGGTTGGTCCGTGGATGGGTGACCATATTTACATATCAAGACCCTTCCGTGCCTCGGAAAGTACGTTAAGCCGTTGGTCCAGGCTGCTTTTCGTACATCTTAGACAGTCGTTACGGGTCGTCAGAAGCCCGAAAGTAATAAAACAACCAGTCTTACCAAGGGGTATCGTGTTGCTCAGTAACTCAGTTGTGGAGCTCAAATAGTCAGTACCTTCAAGTAAAATACTGGTACTCAGCTGCATCCGTTAGACTTGAAGCGGACCGGCGGACCCCAACTTTGGGAAATGGTTAGGCAGATGACGAGGATCGATGAACTGTTCTCAAATGGTTCGTGAGAGATGCACAGAAAATGTTCTGAGACCTAATTTACATAGCTATTCTAATTAAAATAACATACAGTTCACACCTCGTGTGTCGAGAAAGTTCAAATTCTGGGAAAAATGAAGATAAAAATACTGTACACCTATTTTTAGCTTGAGGTCAATATCCTATATTTCGGCTGGTGGTGCCGCCCGGAAAAAAAATTGGCAATGGCTGTTGCACTTTGTGTTCATTTGTAAATTGTACCTACTGGTTAATAGTTTCAAGTGCCAAGTTTTGTGAGTCTTTATAACTGTACACCAATGATTTCATGTTTATGTCTGCAGAGTGTACTGCAGAATAGGTGTCGAGAAGTAGAATTTAATCGTTTTTAGGGCAGTCTGCAAGAGCACACATCCTGTAAATTGACAAAACCTTGGGTCTTTCGCCCGTGTGTCCTAATCCGTGCAACTTCAATACGGCCACGCTCATGTTGCTGTATTAAGAAAAAAATAGTTTAAAAAAACTAAAAAACATGCTTTCATAGAAAACCAAACTAAAGGCGTGGGGTGCTTTTTAAGGTATTTTTTTATTGATATCAGGCACCCCACGCTTTTTTTCCATTATTTTCTACTTTTAGTTTGGTTTTCTATGGAAGCGTGTTTTTTAGTTTTTTAAAACTATTATTTATTTTCTATTTTTTACGGTGTTTCGAATTTTGTGACGTATGTCAGCGTAGTTTGTGACGTATGTCAGCGTAGTTTGTGACGTATGTCAGCGTAGTTTGTGACGTATGTCAGCGTAGTTTTCGAAGAAAGTTTTTTGCTGTCCTGGTAACCCTGGCAAGGATAATGGCACAAATTTATGAAATTATAGTATTGTCATCGGTCCTCGAGTCTACAGAGTAAATGAAATCTGGTCGTTTAAAGTGGGTCAAAATCGCGCTATACGTAGTCGGTTACAAACAAACATACAAGTGAAGCTAATATAAATCGTGTAAAAACGACTTCTCTTCACACATACGACTCTTAGATATCGAGATTAAGATATTTTAAGTTTTTCTTTACTCTTACAGTGACAGCATGAGATTCAACGCCGATTTAATTTGATACTTGTTTTGACGGATCAGCTACTTTTGGGCCGGCCCGTATCTTCGTTTACGGACTTAGGGAGTAAAGTTGCTTTGTCTTTACTAAAAAGATCGATAAAATCTGCAGCATATCCTGCAGTAACACTGCAGTTTCCGCCATTTTTGCAGTCTTCAGAGAAAGTTTAGCCGTAGAAGTCTGTCTATGGTATACGTAATAGTTGTTATGTGGTAATGTCTGACTGAAATGAGTAAACTTTGTTATGAATGTGTGAAGTTTGTTGTAGCGAAATGGCCCGAAATAATTAATTTTAAAACAGTTTTATGGTGCAAATGTTTCTGAAGCTTGGTAATTGCTACTACTTCGTCTACTTCATGCCAGCCGAAAAACGTCCACAGCTGGACATCCGCTTTTCCACGCACCGCGAATTCGACCATACTGATAATCAGTAGCTTCCATTAGTTCCTGTTACGTATCAGGGTTCAAGGCAGCACAGGACATAATGCCAGTTAAGGCTCCCAATAGACCAATTTCTATGAAAACTTCATGCAAATTGTTCTACTAGAATCAAGTAACACCGTCACGTCGCTGTCTGCGTCGGTGCTATAAAAATCGCCTTTACCCTACATTTTCCGAAGCTCATCTCTTTGGGGACTTCTTTCTTTTACCGTGACATAAAAGTTACCAATAGGATATCCAGGAAAAATAAGATCATAATATTTTCAGTGATAAATATATCAAGTTCCGGATATAGCTTTGCTGTCGCCAGGCTGTCTGGGATTGGGGGTGTGTCAATAAATTCCCCTTTATGATTGTTTGCGGATCAATATGAATGTAAATAATGAATCACGCGGGTTACCGCATTTGCCTTTATTTGCAAACTTTTCAACCGACGAAAAAAAAACGGAGGAGGTTATCAATTCGACGCGTATATTTTTTTTTTTTTTTTATGTATGACCACGCATAACTTTTTACATAGCGGTCCGATTATGAAAATTCTTCTTCTATTGGAAAGGGTATACTCCCAAGGTGGTCCCATATAAATTTGGAAAACAAAATCGAACCCTAAGGGTCGGAAAACAGGGGATGATTGATTGTTCACTCACTGATTGTAATGTATAAACACGCATAACTTTATACAGAGTAGGCCGATTTTGATAATTCTTTTTGTGTTGGATAGGGTATACCTTGCCAAGTATTATTAGTACATTAAAGCCACAAAAAATCATAAAATAAAAACTTTTTAACAAAAAATTAAACCGCCGAAAAACTGAAAAGCATAAAATAATAAACCTTAAAATTTTGAGTCGGCGCTGAAAAATCAATGAACAAGGATCACTCAAAGCGCCGACTCATAATTTTAAGGTTTATTATTTTATGCTTTTCAGTTTTTCGGCGGTTTAATTTTTTGTTAAAAAGTTTTTTTATGACGACAGACTTTACCAAGAGGCATTGTGTTAACCAGTAACTGTGTTGTGGAGGGCAGATAGGCAGTCGTACCATATAAAATACTGGTATTCAGCTCTTTCTGGTTATACTGGAAGACGACTTCGACATAGTTGGGACAAGGGTAGGCAGATCAAAAGGGTAGGCAGGTAATCATCAAATGACGTCTCCCGCTCTTGGGCGGAGCGGGAGGGCGTGTCAGACTTTTACTGACTAAAACCCACCCGTGTTCCTTCAGTTGCCCATGTGCCAGGGTCACGGTGTCTCTTTCGAACAATCTTGCGACCCTGGCAGATGAACACAGACTTAGAACACAGACTTACGCGGTATCTAGAGCAGTGGTGGCCCAGTGGTGACGGCTGCGACGTACGAGTTGTAGGTCGTAGGTTCGAACCCAAGCAGGCACTTTACTTCGTGTAAATTATTTCATCACCACTGCTCTCAAAACGCTGAATGAAAACATCGTGAGGATACCGACATGTCTTTGAACCAAAAATTTGAAGACATGTGACATATACCAACCCTCACTGGGCCTGCGTGTTGGATTATCTCCGAGAGGTGGCCTTTGTCCCAGCAGTGGGTAACACAGACTTTGGTCCCTCACTCTGTCTCTTCTTTATCATTCTAGGACAACACATGACATAGCATCACGCTACTATTCCTCGGTGGGGCAGGCAGAGATTTTTATTACTGTCACTAAAACATTTGAAATATTAGTTTGATTAAATTTTCATGACATTACAGAGCATAGTGATTCTACTGTAAGTAAGATGAAACAATGCCAGCAAGCCAATAATTACTACTTCCTTAGATTAACTAAAATTTTTAATGACCCCTGTAAACTACGTAGATATAAAACGACACGTTGATAGGCAATCAAGGGGCCGTAATTGTGAATTATGGCCCGCTGATCCGTTGAGGTATACCTAGGCCTTGGCCTGGCTTAGATGGAGAGGTTAATTGGAAGATGAGAGTGCATCAGCTGGCAGCGACGGTGGTATCGCGATCTGATACATGAATTTGGCCCTGATAAGGTTTGCAGGGTCGCGAGATTTGTTCGAAAGAGATACCGTGCCCCTGGCCTATAGGTAACTGAAGGAACACGGGTGGGTTTTAGTCAGTAAAATTCTGACACGCCCTACCGCTTCGCCCAGAGCGGGAGACATTATTTGATGATTTCCCACCCACAGAAAAACAAAAAAAAAGGACCAACATGGCAACAGAACGTAATAGACAGGTATATTTGGATGGAAAAAGGTGATGCCTTTGCCCAGTAATGGGACACAATATAAGCTTCTTGACAAAAAACCGGCCAAGTGCGAGTCGGACTCGCGCACCGAGGGTTCCGTACAAACCTATAGGTATTCTCGGTTTAAAAATAAATGTTTTTTTTTTTTTAATTTTTATATTTCAGTTGATTGAATGTAAGGTAAATTGCGGTTTACGGTTTATGACGTTTAAAAAAAAACTACTCACACGATCTCGTTCAAACCAATTTTCGGTGGTAGTTTACATGGTAATGTACATCATATATTTTTTTAGTTTTATCTTCTCTTATTTTAGAAGTTACGGGGAGGACACACATTTTACCACTTTGGAAGTGTCTCTCGCGCAAACTATTCAGATTAGAAACCTCATTACCATTTTTGAAGACCTATTCATAAATACCCCACACGTATGGGTTTGATGAAAAAAAAGTTTTTTGAGTTTCAGTTCTATGTATGGGGAACCCCAAAAATTATTGTTTTTTTGCTATTTTAGTGTGAAAATCTTAATGCGGTTCACAGAATACATCTACTTACCAAGTTTCAACAGCATAGGTCTTATAGTTTCGGAGAAAAGTGGCTGTGACATACGGACGGACGGACAGACAGACAGACATGACGAATCTATAAGGGTTCCGTTTTTTGCCATTTGGCAACGGAACCCTAAAAAAGGCCTGTCTCGTTAGTCGCTACCGCTACTGTTGATCATGAGGTTCGATTCCCAGTTCGCTCAAATTGTATTGGGTTTTTCCATCTAAAACATGTAGTACCTATGGAACAGAACATATTTTTTTATTTTTTGAGTCTTTGGCACACACGGCGTATCAAGTTATAAGTTTTCAATTATAACCAACGTCACCTCTTATAGGCTTTTTGTACAATAAGAAGTCAGCTTACACTCGAAAAAATATAACTAGAAAAGTCGCCATGCATACAACCAATAATATTTTGTCGTCCTTCTAACCTCATAAACGTTTTAGTCCTATGTGACAAAAAAAAACGCAAAAAGTCCAAGACATTTATGAGCCCTGTCAAATATCAATCAACGTATTTTATTCATATCCAACTTTAAGCACTTCCATCATAATTAAAATGATTACCATCTATATTCGTCTGAAGACGAACGTGCTCCATCAATTGGATGCCATCCATTGAACTTGATAATGGATCGGCAGGACATATGCGGGCGCGCATCTATCAACGAAAATATTATGGTGACGTCATTCATCAACGCCATATGAGGGTACGCTTGGCTGTTTGTCGATGATGCGTCATTTGTCAACGAAATTGAAAATGACAGTTGACCATCATTCGCGTTGATTTATTTCAAGTTTGATGAAGGAATAGGTCTACTATGTAATACACATGTAAACAAGCTCGCCTAGATGTGTTACATGTTGCAATGCGTATGTCGCAGATGGATTGTCGAATCCGCTGTTTTACATAACTGTTTGCTGTTTTACATAACAGTTTCGTAATGTTAAACCACTGAACAACGTTCGTTTAAAAAAACTGCTACGAACGTTTTGGCGTAATGTAGATAGATTGGCTTATTACCTTATTAGTCACAATAAGCATTTGGTGTCTTTGTTTTATATTCTATTGTCGAATCGGTCGCAGTAAGCCACGGCACCCTTACCAATCGGTTTGGGTTAGGTTAGACCTGAGACCAACTGCGCTACTTCCAAGTGGTCACAGTTAGTTAGCTATTGTTTGTACTGTACTGTTTTACATAGCCTCTCTTCGTTGACCCGCAGCATTCTTAAATGCAAAACGTTTGTGCAATTTTACATGTTAAATCCCTTAACGTCGTTCAGCTGTTTTACAAAACGGAACTTTTTTGTAAAACAGCGCCATTGATAATCCATTTTCGACAGATGTCGACAGATGTGTGATGCAAATGGAGTTGTCTCAGGATTGACCCTGCTATGTTTCTGTATAGCAGTAGTCCTCGCCAATAGCATGGTAATAACGTACCAATAGCCTCCGAGCATAACTGCATTTGGAAACCCAAGAAAAGAGAGCTTCCGTAACAGTGTTCCTATTGTGCAAAAATGAGTACGGTCTCTCAATAATACAAAATTCCCATTGTTTTCGAATAGTTTCTTAACTTTCAGTCATAATCATTTATAACGTAATAAGTTTTCCTTACTGCCTATAAGCAATGTGAAAGCTTTTAGGTTCTATTGTGCTGTCTTTTTTATTATTATTGAACATGGAAAATAGTTAATAGTAAATGTCTTCATATAAGGCTGGTGACGCTTAAATCCGAAATAGACCTTATGCAAGCTAGAAATTCATGACTTGGACTATTAGAAATCTTATAATGTAATTAAATTGATGAGCGCAGCTCCATGCAGTGATGGCCCAGTGGTAACGGCCGCGATTTACAAGTCGTAGATTCGAACCCTGACAGACACTTAACCTGGTATAAAATTGTTCATCACCACTGCTTTCAAAACGGTGAAGGAAAACATGAAATGAAATGAATTGCACCGATCCCAGCGAAGTTTGACCAGACTCGATTAACACGTTGAGTGCCGATCACGCGATATCGCGTGATTCGTCGGCTCTGCATAATATGGGCGATCACGCGATATCGCGTGCTTGCTACTAACAATTTTGTATGCGCTCTAAATCTGTGGCCATATGGGATTGACCATCAATCTGTGTTTGGCACTCAGCTTGTTAATCGAATGAACCCCGAGATTCGCATTAGCCTTTGAAGCCTCATGTTTCATGGTGCTACATAGGACAGTGAAGAAATCACCATGGTCTGGGACATCTGCCAACCCGCACTGGGCTCGCGTGGTGGGTTACGGGCCACTCTCTTTCTCTCACAGTGAGGTAGGCACATTATAGACTGTTTCTGCACCTCCATTTCAGAACCACCGGCTGTCAAACCAAGATCAGTAACCTACCTTTAGCCTCCTTATTTGAAACATTAAAACACCACCCCTTATTAAACATAAGGTCAAGTTATATTATTGTAGTAGTATTATTATATTATTTATTATATCTTATACCTTTAAACGAGCTATTCTTGTATATATTGTAGCGAGACGGTTAAAGAAAAACACCATATTCACACCACTTTTATAATCTCGACAAAACAAGAAGTAATAAAAATACAGCAGTAATATAAAAAATATATAAAAAACAAGTATATGGTTAACTGCAGATGAGGATATCAAATATTTGGTTTTGTTTAAAAAGAGGGACGAATCAAACTTAGTGGTTAATCAGATATAACGGAAATTATCTTCGCGCACGACCTATCCCCAATACGATTGCAATCGATTTAAAAAATAGGCCTATGCACGTCGATTTATAGGTTCCTTTTTTATAACGAACACCTAGTTGAAACGTGAAATACACGTTACATCAGGATGCGTAAAATAGAAAATTATCTAGATAATCTATTACAAAAAAATAGAAAAAATAGGTAAGTTAAAAGGTTCCTTATAACCAGCCGGGCGAAACTATCCAGAAGGACACTGTCAGTGCTGCGTGCAGCGACGGCAGCAAGCAACCGTCTATGAGGGCGTCAGGCTCTGCGTCGGTGGCAAACGTCCGCAACACGCCGCTGACCTCAGTTTAATCCGACGGCTGATAGCCCGTCGGGGGGAAAAACCGAAATTCGGCTTGTATGGTCGTCGTCTAAAGACAAATAAACAGAACGATCAGACCAAGGTTACAAGCGGAATCTTCGATATAGCTAGCGAGAATCGCCGGTAGAACAGATTAGATAGTAAAAGGAAAAGAAAAGACGTAATACGTACCAGTTAAATGGAAGAGTTGCACACAGAACTTTATCGATATGAGCAATTTTAAAAGTAGCACCAGATAGGACACACGTAGGTTTAGTAATAAAATTATAGGGCTAAAATTGATAATTTAAACTTGGGAGTTCCGAAAATAAGAATATTGATGTGAAACGCTCAGCTCCCATCTGCAGTCTGCCAGTTGACAAGCAAAAATTTTTTGGCGTAAGATTTTACAGGATCGAAATTTGAAATAGAACAAAAAAATATAACGGCCAGTGTTTCTAAAAAAAAGGTTGATTTAGAAACCAAAAAGTTTCGTCCGCAGCGAATTTACGCTGCAGCACCCCTTTTCCAGCAAAAAAAAAAGTGTGGCAACCCTACAAGGGAGTGACAACCCTAAGTGAGTGACCACTATATATGAGAGTGCCAAACCTATAACAGAGTAAAATGTATAAGGAGGAGACAACCCTAGAGAGGAAGACAACCCTACTAGGATTAAATAAGCTAACTTAATCAACCTATAAATGATATGACTCAGCAAACGAATTAAAAACTAATTAAATCTAATCAACAACATCGCAGTGCAGCTGATACAGAATAAAATTGAAAGTCGACCTTCACTTAAACGTTATCAGTGCGAGCTCCAGATGTGTCCACTAAACCTAACAAAAACAAAAGTCAAGAAATCTAGGAATTAATTAATGAAAAATAAACGACCTAATTAAATCCTGGGGATCCCCTTAATATATACAAGAACAAAGAATAATAAACGACTTCCGTCAGACTTCAGAAGGACAAAACATCTTCAGTCAGACAAAGAAAATTAATACTAATAAGAAAGGTTAAATTAACGTAGTTAATTATTTAAGAATATCTTTTATATGATATTTGCCGGTATGAGAGGAATCACAGTCTTGTAGGACATATGTGGTCCTAAAGACGACCCTGATCACTTGGCATTTAATAAAGCGAGGAGCAAGCTTTCCAGAAAAATATTCACTAGCTGAAGATTTTGAAAAATTACGCCTCCATACAATGTCGCCAGTGTTAAGTGGAATTGCAGTCCGGTTTGTATTATAAATCCGAGAATTTCGTAGGAAAGCAGAAGAGAGGTTGTCTGCCACTTTCGCATAAACCTCAGCCAGAGAAGTCAGATTCTTTGCGTGTTGTTCCCGACTTTCAGCTAAATTAGTGCTTAGAGTCTGGCTACCAACGCGAACTGAATCCATACAGACTTCTCTACCGAATATGAGGAAGTTTGGTGTAAAACCTGTCACTAAATTAATACAGGAATTAAGATAAAGTTTGACTTTGGGTAACAAATTTTGTCCAGTTTCTTTGGTTCTCACCAACCAATATGCTCAAACACGTCACGACACTTTGGTTATAGCGTTCTACCGTGTTGGCTTGCGGAGTATAATTAGGGGTATATGTTGGGGAATCAATGTGAAATGACCTAAGAAAATTTATAAACTGATTACTACGAAAAACTGTAGCATTGTCACAGAGTATAGACCGCGGAACTCCGAAATTAAAAAATATTTCAGATTCCAAGGATTTAATAACTGAACTCGCGTCAACCTTTTTAAGAGGAAAAAGCCAGACATATTTAGAAAAAACGTCGACAATAGATAGGATATATTTGTTCCCAAAATAAGCGAGAATCTTTTTTGTGGGAAAGGCGGACAATCTTCAGATTTCATAGGAGATGGAAGACTAGAACCTGGAGTTGCTCTAGGTGGGATCGGTGGCGGTCTAGAAATAATCGGACTTTCGCGAAGGGGTGTCTCACTAATAGAAGCTTCTTCGGCCATGTTTTATAACTCAAAAGAAAAATCAGGGATAAATGACAAGTCTGCTGAACCTAGCTGGAATGCGTTAGATACCGAATGGTAAGATCGATAGATAAATAGGACGACAAATACACGACAAAGGAAACAGTTGGGCTAAGAATCAAAAAAAAAGAAAATAGACACTAGCAAACCAACATTCAAAAAGCTTACCTTATTATCGCGACGCCTAAACATCCACACATCAAACACACACTACGGGAAACTAACTACAGCTACCTACAGGAATGGAATAAAACACGGGATGAATATGTATTTCATTGGGGGAGAAATAAAAGAGATAGATATTGGGTATGGTTAAAAAGTTATTCTTTGAAATTATATTCAAAAACATCACATTAAAACAAGGAACACAAACTTCAGTAAGCAGTTCCGTAGGCCAATCGCGTATGAGGTATATTCAACGAAGCATCCGAGACACAAACTCCTTTCTAGTTCCACACCAGATTCTGTCTGATACTAAAATCTGAAACTCACAATGAAATTAAAATTTGCTCATATGGAGCAACCACACACGAGATAACAAAAAAATTAAATTATTGGTAATGAACTTACCTTTAGTTCGGGCGCCATTTTGTAGCGAGACGGTTAAAGAAAAACACCATATTCACACCACTTTTATAATCTCGACAAAACAAGAAGTAATAAAAATACAGCAGTAATATAAAAAATATATAAAAAACAAGTATATGGTTAACTGCAGATGAGGATATCAAATATTTGGTTTTGTTTAAAAAGAGGGACGAATCAAACTTAGTGGTTAATCAGATATAACGGAAATTATCTTCGCGCACGACCTATCCCCAATACGATTGCAATCGATTTAAAAAATAGGCCTATGCACGTCGATTTATAGGTTCCTTTTTTATAACGAACACCTAGTTGAAACGTGAAATACACGTTACATCAGGATGCGTATAATAGAAAATTATCTAGATAATCTATTACAAAAAAATAGAAAAAAATAGGTAAGTTAAAAGGTTCCTTATAACCAGCCGGGCGAAACTATCCAGAAGGACACTGTCAGTGCTGCGTGCAGCGACGGCAGCAAGCAACCGTCTATGAGGGCGTCAGGTTCTGCGTCGGTGGCAAACGTCCGCAACACGCCGCTGACCTCAGTTTAATTCGACGGCTGATAGCCCGTCGGGGGGAAAAACCGAAATTCGGCTTGTATAGTCGTCGTCTAAAGACAAATAAACAGAACGATCAGACCAAGGTTACAAGCGGAATCTTCGATATAGCTAGCGAGAATCGCCGGTAGAACAGATTAGATAGTAAAAGGAAAAGAAAAGACGTAATACGTACCAGTTAAATGGAAGAGTTGCACACAGAACTTTATCGATATGAGCAATTTTAAAAGTAGCACCAGATAGGACACACGTAGGTATTATAGGGCTAAAATTGATAATTTAAACTTGGGAGTTCCGAAAATAAGAATATTGATGTGAAACGCTCAGCTCCCATCTGCAGTCTGCCAGTTGACAAGCAAAAATTTTTTGGCGTAAGATTTTACAGGATCGAAATTTGAAATAGAACAAAAAAATATAAAGGCCAGTGTTTCTAAAAAAAAGGTTGATTTAGAAACCAAAAAGTTTCGTCCGCAGCGAATTTACGCTGCAATATATAATCTGAATCTCGGAAACGGCTCCAACTATTTTCATGAAATTTAGATACAAGGGGTTTCGGGGGCGATAAATCGATCTAGCTAGGATTCATTTTTATACAATGTCGTTTTATTCATGTTTTCAATGACCAACTTTATCGATAATCAACTTGAACATAAACTTATTATTTTAAACACAATTTACCAAAAAATACCGAGCAAAGCTCGGTCAACCAGATATTTATTATATTATTATAGTATTAGTAGTAGTATTATTATTATCACCAAGCTAGCTTTTTAAAATTAAGAATCCAATGTGTATAGAAATGCAGTTCCTTTCAAAACAACTGACAACTTAGAACGAGTTGTCATTTTTGTGTTAAGAACAAGAGTTGGAAATACTAGAACCTATGTCGACTAAACGCAAAGTTATACCCGCGTTTTGTAATAAGACGGAGAGTGTTAAACTTGATCTGTTTTTATCAACCGACGAAAAAAAACGGAGGAGGTTCTCAATTCGATGCGTATATTTTTTTTTTTTTTTTTTTTTATGTATGATCACGCATAACTTTTTACATAGTGGTCCGATTGTGACAATTCTTCTTCTGTTGGAAAGGGTATACTCCCAAGGTGGTCCCATATAAATTTGGAAAACAAAATCGAACCCTAAGGGTTGGAAAACAGGGGATGATTGATTGTTCACTCACTGATTGTAACGTATAAACACGCATAACTTGTTACATAGTGGTCCGATTGTGACAATTCTTCTTCTATTGGAAAGGGTATACTCCCAAGGTGGTCTCATATAAATTTGGAAAACAAAATCGAACCCTAAGGGTTGGAAAACAGGGGATGATTGATTGTTCACTCACTGACACTCACAACTTTTTACATAGTGGTCCGATTGTGACAATTCTTCTTTTATTGGAAAGGGTATACTCCCAAGGTGGTCCCATATAAATTTGGAAAACAAAATCGAACCCTAAGGGTTGGTAAACAGGGGATGATTGATTGTTCACTCACTGATTGTAACGTATAAACACGCATAACTTTGTACAGAGTAGTCCGATTTTGATAATTCTTTTATTGTTGGATAGGGTATACCTTGCCAAGTATTATGAGTACATTAAAGCCACAAAAAATCATAAAATAAAAACTTTTTAACAAAAAATTAAACCGCCGAAAAACTGAAAAGCATAAAATAATAAACCTTAAAATTTTGAGTCGGCGCTGAAAAATCAATGAACAAGGAACACTCAAAGCGCCGACTCATAATTTTAAGGTTTATTATTTTATGCTTTTCAGTTTTTCGGCGGTTTAATTTTTTGTTAAAAAGTTTTTTGTAAAAACTGGCGAATTTTGAAAAAAGTTTTACCTAAAACCACATAATTTTTTCGTTGGTCAGCAAAGTTGCAAACGATATTCGAATTGTAGGGCTTCCTTTAAAAATAAAAAGGATGACTAATTCGGTAGGGTGAATTGATTTAATCGTCTGCGACATGACGTCATCTGCAGCCCCATGGCAAGGGCGTGAGGTTTACTATGGGGTGTTTCAGTGTCCATGGCGAAACGCAATGAACTTAGTTTTGTTTTGTCTGGAAATGCCACCAGGTAGGGGTGGTAGGGGTAGGGGTTCAATGACCTTTCCTATATTTCCCTCTGCATTGGTTGAATGACCTTTGTACTCTACTCATCTAATAAACCACATGATACTGCGTTCTCTGTAAATAATAAAAATATATTACAGATAGAAACACATCTTCACATATGTACTTTTCATTCGATCTACTCCATCAAATTTATGATTCTAGTACATGCCGGTTTCCTTATTCCTCCAACGTTTTGAGAGCAATGGTGATGAAATTATTTACACAAAATAAAGCACCTGCCTGGGTTTGAAACCACGACCTACTCGTACAAATCGTACGTCGGGGCCGCTACCACTGGGCACCACTGCTCTCTAACACATTTAACAGTGCTGTATTTTTTCAAAAAATAAATTATTATTTTAGAATAATACATATGCTGTGGTTCCGTGTGGTTCCGGACATAAAAATAGCACCATCTCATTTCTTCCCGTGGGTGTCGTAAGAGGCGACTAAGGGGCTGAGTAGAGAATGAGTAGCAGCGCTCTCTATGCATTTTACCACTATACTGCGATCGCCAACCCGCCTGCCAAGCGTGGCGATTATGGCCCCTTAAATTGGGGGAGGTGAAGCAACTGTGGACGGCTTGGTAAAAATAATGCCAATCAGCAAGCTTTTAAATGAACCGAGTTCACCGAACGCTCCAGGTTTAAATGAGCTAACCCAAAAACCTGATATATTAACCTTCATATACATATGTATCGCCATAAATTATTTGACAGGCAGACTACATACAGTCACCACACCTAAAAACATGTTCAATTTAATTTCACTAATTAGTTTATTTCTAATTAGGTCACACAGAGTGGGTCGTGTGAATTTCATGCCTAATATCCATTTCAGTTCATACATGTGTAGATATAGTTTGTCTGTTTGTAAATGGGTGGAGCATTATTCATCTTCATCATTTCAGCCGTATGACGGCCATTGCTGAACATAGGCCTCTCCCAATTTGAGGGGTTGCCATAATCGCCACGCTTGGCAGGCGGGTTGGCGATCGCAGTATTGTGGTAAAATTAATAAAAAACGCTGCTACCAATTCCCTAGTAAGTCCCTTAGTCGCCTTTTTCGACACCCACGGGAAGAAATGAGATGGTGCTATTCTTTACGTCCGGCATACGAATCCCGGTTGGAGTAATGCCAGTTAAATCGATTGGCTTAATATCCTCATTCCCAATTGTTGGGTTGCGCAGGTCAGATAAGGACGATAGGGTAGCAGATTCGTTAAATATTTACATTCGGCTGCGCCCAATCAGACTAAAAGCTTGGGAAAATATAGGATAAGCCTTTTAGATGATTTTTTTCCTGCCACACAGCTATCTTAGAGATATCTGAAAGAATATTATTAATAGTATAAGGATAAGACCACTACTAGCAATATTTTGTTTGAACATAACATAACATCACGCCTTGTTTTCCCGAAGGGTAAGGCAGATAAGATAAGATAAGATAATCATTTATTTGCCCAAACATGAGTACAAGACATACAACACAAATTGTCAGCATGCAAGAGATGTTAATAGCGGATATAAATACAGATCATCACGTTTGCCGTAAACAATGGCATGCAAATATTTAAACAGTAATTTAAAATGTAAGTACGAGTAAAAATTTTTTTTAACCGTCATAATAATAAGCGAACATTAAAACAAAGAATTGGTAAAACATAGGTAATCATAATCAAAATCTCTCATCTAAAAACTCATTTATATTATAATAAGCTTTATCTGCTAGAAAATTAATAACTTTCCGTTTGAATGGTAGATCACTTAACTCCTTCCAGCTTTTAGGTAGTTTATTATAAATTTTTGGAGCCATGCAAAAGACACTTTTTCTCATGAGTGACGTCCTATATTGTTGTAGGCAAATTTGGCTATTGTCACGTCTATTACGAGGAAATCGATCTGCCATGCGAGAAAAGAGGTGAGGGTTAGACCTTAAAAATATTATATTTTCTAAAATATACAGTGAAGGTAATGTCAAAATTTTGTATTTTTGGAAATAAGGCTTGCAACTCTGAGTTGTTTCAAGTTTGAACATCGACCTAATGCAACGTTTCTGAGTCTTAAATATTAATTCCCGATCCGTCGAGTTACCCCAAAATATAACGCCATATCTTAAAATTGACTCCACCAAGCCGTAGTATGCGGTGAGCAAAGAACCTATACTAATTACTGCTGCCAATTTATACAGAGCATATGCTGAGCTACTTATTTTCTTACTGATCGTCTCTATATGTGCCTTCCAATTTAATTTATTGTCAATAATAAGTCCTAGAAATTTTGTTGTATCAACTTCGTCAATATTATTACTATTATATTTTATGTCTCCATTATTAATGAATGTCAAGGTGCGCTGACTGAAGTGCATAATTTTAGTCTTATTTAAATTTATTTTTAAATTATTATTATTCTGCCATTCTATAATGTCAATTAGTGAATTATTAATGTCAGATTTATAATTGTTTCGATTTTTACACGCAATTGTCACTACACTGTCGTCGGCAAAGAGGCTCATAGGTTGATCCGTGCGCTTAGGCAAGTCATTAATATATAACGTAAACAGGGGAGGACCTAAAACACTTCCCTGGGGAACACCGTACAAAACATCACGTTCTTGCGACCGATATGTCTCTTCTCGTTTTGTCGTTACGTTAACCCTACTGATTTCCGTTATTTGCTTTCTGTTTTGAAGATATGATTCAAATAGTTTTAAAATGTTACCTCTAATACCATATGCTTCGAGTTTCTTTAGTAGGATATTGTGCTGAACATAGTCAAACGCCTGAGTCATATCACAGAATATACTACACACCGGTTTATGTTGATCCATATTAGTCATCACTGTGTGTAAAAAATCATAAATTGCCATATTAATTGTTTTTTTTTCCCTGAAACCTTTTTGTTCACTGCAGAGGATCTTATTGTGTTCTAAATATGAGTTGAGTTGTTTATGGATATACTTTTCAAAGATTTTGGAAATTATAGGGATGAGCGATATCGGTCTATAGTTGACCATCAACTCTTTTTTGTCTCGTTTAAACAGTGGTTTTACGATAGATGTCTTCAGTGCAGTTGGGAATATGCCTGCACTGATACTCAAATTAATTATGTAACTCAAAGGAGAACATACTACGCCAGCTACAGCTTTAAGTATTTTTGTCGAAATGCCATCGTAGCCTACACTATTTGTATTTTTGAGGGCTGAAATGATTAATAGTACGTCTTGTGGTGTACTAGGTGACATAAACATAGAGTCCCTTTTTTTCAAAATATGTTGCGTTACTGTAGTTCCAGCATTGACTATGGGTTGAATTTTGTCGATAAAATAGTTATTAAAAAGATCAGCTATGTGTTTTGGCTCTGTGATGGTTTCATTATTAATTTCAATCTTATCTACTGAGGGTTTTGGTGTGTTTAGTTTGCTTTTTTTTATTATTTGCCAAGTCGTTTTTGATTTATTGGTAGATGTTAAGATTTTATAATTATTTTGGGCACGCTGTGTAAGATTTATAATATTTTTATACAATTTATTGTATTTTTTTAAACGTATTTTATTTGAGGCACTAGGTTTCATCCTATAATGCCACAGGAGTTGTCGTTTCTTTTTACTGCAAATTTTAATACCTCGAGATATCCACTTAACTTCTTTTTTTAAGTTTACTGTAACCCCCATATAAGGGAAGCATAAGTCATAAAGCAAAATAAACAAACTGAAAAAAGCGTTATATGCAGTATTGGGGTCGTTCGCACAATATACCTCAGAAAATGTCAAACTGCTTAAATTGTTTTTAAACTTATCTAAGTTTTCTTCACTATAATCCCGTCTATTAATACGCCACTTATTTATTATGCACGTTTTGCTTACGGGGAATTTAAAAAGTTGCGCTGTGTGGTCTGACAATGCGAATTCTAATATTGTTGTCTTGCATGGCTTATTAAAGTTATGAGCAAAGTTGTCTATACATGTTTGGCTCTTCAATCGTGTAGGTTCATTTAGTGCTAGTTTTAAGTTAAAATTTAATAGCAGATTTTCAAATTCTATTGTATTACTATTTCTTTTTAATATGTCAATGTTAAAATCTCCCGCTATAACAATATTTTGAGATTTTTTGGTTAAAGTTTGAAGCAGTGTTAATAATTTATCGAAAAATTGTGATAGATTCTTGCTGTTAGGAACCCTATAAATACATATAAAAATAGTGTTGTGGTTAATAAGCTCTACAGCGCAGCATTCGAATATACCAACGGAAGATATTTTCGCAATCCTTGTCAGTTCTCTCCATTGATGTCCGTTCCTTACGAGTATACATGATCCACCTCTCTTACTTTCTTGTCTACTGAAACATGCTGCCAAACAATAATTATCAATGCATAATTGATTCTCGTATCCCTGCATCATGAAGTGTTCCGTTATGCATAAAACGTCGACTTCTGTGCCTTTTTCAGATAATTCCTTCAAACAGACAGACAGAGAGTCTGCTTTTGATAACAATCCTGCTATGTTTTGATGCATTGCATACAAGTGATTAATCACGAAAAAAACTATTACTCTGTCTGTTATCATTTGCGTGATCTTTACCGTTGACTAGAGAAAAAGGGGATGACACACAGTCTGGTTCTGAGTTAAGATAATGATTTATGTTATCTTCATTACTAAAATCCACAAATTCATTTATCATTAGTCTTAAATTTAGAAATACTTTTCCCATGCCAGCATTATTGACAGATCCACTTTTTTTCCAAAACATTTTATAATCATACGATAAATAATAATTCGAATCAAACAAATACGCATAATTATGAGTAGTCGCATCTAAATACATCAGGCTGTTAAATGTTTCTATTCTTCCGTTAAATAACGTGGAGTAGTCGTTCAATTTAAATGTAGGTGCGCATATTATAATATTTGTGTGTTGTACCTTTAAAAGTGTGTCCCGTACGGTAATTGTTAGGTCAACGTAGTTGGTAGTTCGTCTAAAGTCCTTTTCACCGATGAAAATCAGGCAGTAGTCGTTCATTGTATATTTTTTTAATTTCAGTTCAATGTTATCAATAAGCTTCGTCAGTCCACAATTCGGTGTCAAGTAATGGCAAATTTGATAATCTGGAAACGTATCTTCTGCGATTGTTAGTATTTTGTTATTGTTATTGCTACTTAAGATACATAGTTTGTGTTTTTCAGTGCAATTCTTTTGTTGTTTACTTATATGATGACTAAATTCCTTGTTATTTGTGCTAATATCCTTTTTACTATTAGAGGTTTCCAAACTAGTATAAATTGGTTGGTTTATGGGTACGGATTTCGAAACCTTACTAGTAGAGCCATCTGCTGTAGATAAATGAGATTCGTTGCAACTTTTATTGACATGACATGATTCTGACGACTCACTATGGTCTTTCGAAATTGTATTCTTGGTTTGGTTTGTTTTGCGTAATGTATTTTTTAACAAGGCATTTTCTAGATCGGTGCTTTCATGTGTTGCGACCTGGGTAGTTGCTGAGTTTTCGTTTGAGTTACTTTGGAAGCTATAAGTTAAACGGCGCTTGAGATCTTTACGATTTGGACATGAATTTCTCTTTGTTGAAGTTAGGGGACTTTTGCATATCTGCTTGAGAATTTCAATTTCTTGTATAAGTTGAGAGACTTGTTTCTTCAGTTGAATATTTTCTAAAATAATATTATCGAGCTCATGTTGTGTGCTATATAAATTGGATTTAAGGTCGCTCAATTCTAACTTTAAGTCTTCGATGACGTTGATTTTATTTGTAGATAAATCTAAGCTCCTACCCAATCGCTCGTCGGAAAGTGTTGTATTGAAAGAATCGCTCTCATTCAGGCTTTCATATGATTTTGTTTTCCTTTGACAGTGACGTCTCAAAGTAACATTGCTATCCATTTTTTTTTTTGGCGGTATTGAGTTTATGTTCTTCTTTTCTCAATGGCAAATTATTTATTTATTCTTCTGATGTAATAAATTAATTTCTGAATATTTTATATATATATCTTTTCCCCAAAATTTTCTAATTTAGTAAGTATATTTTTTAATTATGTTGTTCACAACAAAACACAACACAAAAAGTTAATGTCGCGTGCCGGGTTTGAACTCGGGGCACTTCGCCTACAAGGACGATGTCGGAACTATTGAGCCAACTTGTATTTTAGAAGTAGAGTTGAAATAAGCGTTTTGTATGTTCAGTTGTTTCGTAGATAATAAAAAATGCTCGTTATGATGAGTTTTTAATATTTTTTTCTGCAACCGTCACTTTTAATTTCAACACAAATACAACACTTTGTTTTGTTTATTGTTCGTTGTTCCACTTAGATTTGTTGATATTTCACTGAACTTGGATCTTAAAGTTATTGAAATTGGACATTGAATATTTTATGTAAACAAACTGTTTTTGCACTGTATTTTGAAAGCAGGTATTAAGCACTTGAACTTGCATATAACGCCGAGATAACACTAGTACTTCGTTATTATGCTATTTTATTTCTACTTTGATTTGTATTTGCGGCTTAGCTTTATTTTAAATATTTTACGCAATTAAAATACGCGGAGCTGACGTTAAGCGTGGCACTGGCGCCTATCAGAGGTGTACCTATATTTCACCCACATTTCGCCTGTTATGTTTAAGTCCCATGTAATAGGGGGCGAGCCTATTGCCATCAACCGGGCACGAATCCAGACTCCAGGCTGCTACTGAGAAATTCCAGATGGAAAAACCCAATAACACTATGCCCGACCTGGGAATCGAACCCAGGACCTCGTGCTCAGCAGTAGCGCTTGCTACCACTAGACCAACGTGGCAGTCATTTAGCATTTTGTTTGAAACCAGGCCATTATGCAGAAACTCATATTCATATCTTTATTTGCATTCCATAATGTTAAAAGTTCTTTGAAATACAGTTACGAACCTTGTAGGGCCCAGCAAAAATTATTACAACTAATTCTAAAAATATAATAGAAATAAACAACAATTATCAATTTTTAAATAACTATGTCATTAACATTAGTTAGACATTGATTCATCATCATCATCATCATTTCAGCCGAAAGACGTCCACTGCTGGACATAGGCCTCCCCCAAGCACCGCCACCTCGACCTGTTCGGTGCCTCCCGCATCCAACGCATTCCTGCTGCCTTCACCAGGTCATCGGTCCATCTTGTGGGAGGCCTTCCAACGCTACGTCTTCCAGTACGCGGTCGCCACTCCAGAACCTTCCAACCCCATCGGCCATCTGTTCTGCGAGCAATGTGTCCTGCCCACTGCCACTTAAGTTTGGCAATTTTTCGGGCTATGTCGGTAACCTTGGTTTTCCTACGGATCTCATCATTTCTGATTCGATCACGTAGGGAAACTCCAAGCATAGCCCTCTCCATTGCTCTTTGGTTGACTTTGAGCCTTCTTATGAGGCCCATTGTGAGCGACCACGTCTCAGTACCATATGTCATCACTGGCAACACACACTGGTCAAAGACTTTTGTCTTGAGACACTGCGGTAATTAGGACGAGAATATACCGCGTAGCTTCCCGAACGCTGCCCAGCCGAGTCGGATTCGACGATTGACCTCTTTCTCGAAGTTGGACCTACCTAACTGGACAGTCTGTCCTAGGTACACATATTCGTCCACAACTTCGAGTTAATGTGGGTATGAGGAAACCGGCATGTCCTAGAACCAAACATTCAAAGACATGTTACATCTACCAACCATTCAATCAAATCAGCCTATCGCAGTCCACTGCTGTACATAAGCCTCTCCCACGCTGCGCCACAACACCCTATCCACCGCCTTCCGCATCCAGTCTGTCCCAGCCACCTTTTTGAGGTCGTCGGTCCATCCATCAACCCTTACCGGGTTCGAATGCCGAGTGCCCGAGACCACTCCTCACAGAGAGGAGACCGGTATCCCAACAGTGGGAACATTATGTACCGATTATGCTAAGTGCCATTACTGACTGTAGGTAGGAGTACTCGATAATCATTACGATGCAATGATTACTAATGCCCTTGTCCTTAGTATTTGCATACTTGGCATTACTAGATCTGTTACTCCAACGTGGCAATCAAACAAAAACAAAGTAACTTGTATTAGCATTAAAAGGACTGAGAAACAAAGAACCAAAGGAGAATGCAAATGAATTGCCCTAGCATGTTATCTCTTCATCAACGTTCAAGTCCGCCCAAGTACCTTTGCATAAAGTTTAAATAAATAAGAATGGTAGATATTGATCTGATAATGAAAACCGCCTCCTCAAATGACTTATCTGTAACAGAACTTAGTTATGATGTAAAAGATACCAACTGCTAAAGGCTCTAAGACTTTAAATCTATTGAGCCTAAACGGTGGGGTGATTACATAACACACTAGCTTCTGCCCGCGACTTCGTCCGCGTTAAATTTCTTGCTCCCCGAACCTTCCCGTTGCACTATGGGCCAGAACCGTGCGTACCGTCTCAAAAATAGGTTTTCATAATGTTCGATATTGAATATTTCGTTAATGCACACGTCTAACTAAATGTCCAATGCATATTATGTAGTAGTTTAAATCCATTATTTATAATTTTGTACTATTAGACTAAGGCTTGCAAGTTGACGGTTAAGATTATGAGAATTATATAGAACACAATTCCTCCAGTTCGCATGGTCATATTCTCATTAATTTCAAAGCAAATGTGTAAGTGTTACATATGGTTGGAATTGTTAGGAAGTACCCTAATTAAAAATGATTTAATTGAAGCTTTTTGTGAAAACTGGAAAGGTATAGAATTTTTATTTCGGGGCCTAAAATTTTAACCTTATTAGAAACTTCTATTTGAATAGACTTTTGACAGTTAGCCGTGTCTACCCATGACGTAATTTTGGTACTGTTACATAGAGCAACTTATACAGAAGACAGGGCAAAAATAAAATTCTGCCCGAATCTGCCCCCTTTTTTTTTTTTTTTTTTAGGATGGGAACTGGGCGGAGCGGGAGGGCGTGTCAGACTTTTACTGACTAAAACCCACCCGTGTTCCATCAGTTGCCCATGTGCCAGGGTCACGGTATCTCTTTCGAACAATTACGCGACCCCGGCAGGCATCGGTCCTATTAGACCCCTACGCTGCTGCTGACATCTCTTTGAGTCGCGCGTGGAACACTGCGCGCCGTCGACCCGAGCTTGGTCCTTACCGGGCGGCGAGCTACCCATTGCTCGCCACCCGCAAGCTCGCGCCTACGGTGGCCGGGAGTCCGCAATCGACTCCCGACGCCCGGGGCGTCTCCTCCTGCGGCGGCTAGGGACGTGAGGGCGCAGAGACTGCCACTCCCTCACGCGCCCCGCCTCCTCCTTCGCGAGCATTACTGCTTCGCAGAAGGAGGTGACGGCTTCCCACTCCCTCTCGCTCCGTACCATGGCTCGCACCAGGGCCGGACGCGAGAGGTCGCCGCCGCCGATCGCCTCCACGAGGACACGGTGGTGCTCCGCCCAGGCAGGGCACACCTCCACCGTATGCTCCACCGTGTCCTCCAGACGATCCTCGCAATGGAAACACCCGGACGTATCCTCCCGCTTTATCCTGAACAGGAACCCACCGAAGCACCCATGCCCGGTGAGAACCTGCGTCAGGCGGAAGGTGAGGACGCCGTGGCGCCTCTCTATCCACTCCTCAAAGAGGGGACTTACCGCCGCAATTGTGGCGTGCCCTGCGCTGGGTTGCGACAATCGTACCCGCCATGTCGCCATGAGATCACACCGGAGCTCTGTCCGCCGAGCCGCGATTTGTCGCGGCAGCGGAGTTTCGCCCCGGCGTTTCGCCTCCTCGCGCCACTCCCACATGTGCGCGAGGACCTTTGCCTCCAGATCCCATGGCGGCACTCCGGCAAGGAGGCTCGCCGCCTCGCACGAGATCGTGCGGTATCCTCGGATTAACCGGATAGCCATGACCCTCTGGGCCGCACTCAACCGGCGCGCTGGGCGAAGCCTCAATGAGGGCGCCCACACCGGTGCCCCGTAGAGGGCCATGGATCTGCCCCCCTTGAAATGAATCGAAAAATCCCAGATGGGGGGAAAATACAAAATATTTCAAAAAATATTTTAAATTGTGATTGATGAGATTTTTGGACAATTAGATTATTTTTTACCTCTAATTCTTCAATAATATTATCTATTTACAAAAAACCCGGCTTGTTCTTCTATTCGTTATTGCCGACCAATCCTAATGGAATTTGCTAAAGATACTCCCGAGAAAACCCGATCAGTGGTTGGTGATATTAGGGGTCAAATGCACGAAACAGGTCATTGTAATAAGGCACGAGCACCTAACTATTGTGGATGGAAAAGTTACACAAGTTTTAACTGACACAAGTTCTGGAGCTGTGTGTACAGTGTCTGGAGCTAAATCAAGCGAAATTAATCATTTGGAGAAGATTGAATCAAAGCCAGATAATATAAATACATACGAATACGGTTTGTCTACGTTGCATGCATGCATCAGGTGCATGGAGTTAATTTTACATATTTCATACAACCTTTCATTAAAAAAATGGGCTGCGAGAACTCCGGAAGATAAAAAAAGCAAAGAAGACAAGAAAAAGCTTGTGCAAAGTTTATTTAGAAGCCAAATGGGATTGCACGTTGATAAACCCCGACAAGGAAGTGGAAACAGCAATGAAAGCAATACAGCTCGGCGTTTTTTTGTAAACTACACTTGCGCATCAGAAATTACAGGAGTCGACGAGGAACTTATTAAAAGGTTCTATGTTATTCTCCAGACTTTGGCATCCGGTATTGCTGTAAACCCAGAAAAATTTGGTGAATATACTCGCACAACCGCGCAACTGTACGTAACAAAATATATGTGGTATAAATTGCCTTCTTCAGTACATAAAATCTTAATACATGGGGAAAGTATAACTAGACATTTTGCTGTTCTGCCTATTGGTAATTTATTAGAAGATGCCCAAGAATCTCGAAACAAAGATTTAAAAAAAATCTGATTGTATCACGCAAGAAAATGCTCCATATCAGCAACGAATCAAGACATATTTCATAGTCTCCTATTTATATCAGATCCTTATCTATCAAGTATCAGAAAACCATCAGTGACTATTTCCAAGGAATTGTTAGGCGAAGCCAAGAACCTCTTAGATACTTAAGTAGAATTAGAAATATTAATAAAAAAATAAATTTTTGGAATTAATTATTATATTATACATGTTATTTAATTAAATTTTAGATTTATATATAATTAAAAAAATATATTATACAGTAGTAATATGATAAAACTGTAAAATTGTAATTGAATAACCTAAACAAACTATGTTTAATATTAAAAAATACATTTCTATTTTTGTTTTATTTTTTAAATATTTTAAATTCAATATTTGACGAAACATGTTTCATAATTGGATTGTATATACATTCTAGATACTACGTGCCAAATTTGAGCTATTTATTTCAATTACCATAAAAGTTACAGATTTTTGAGACGGTACGCACGGATCTGGCCCATAGTGCGTCGCGTCGAATCGCCAACCCTTGCGATTTTCTCCGTTTTTGCAACATTTTTCATTACTGCTCAGCTCTTCTTGGTTGTAGCGTGATGTTATATAACCTATAGCCTTCCTCGATAAATAGGCTACCCAACAAAAAAAGAATGTTTCAATTCGGACCAGTAGTTCCTGAGATTAGCTTGTTCAATCAAACAAACAAACAAACTCTTCAGCTTTATAATATTAATAATACTAGCTTTTGCCAGCGGCTTCGCCCGCGTGGAGGTCGGAAAATATCCCGCGGGAACGTACTACCGGGATAAAAAGTAGCCTATGTGTTAATCCAGGTTATAAACTAACCGTGTTCCAAATTTCATCCAAATCCGTTCAGTAGTTTTTGCGTGAAAGGGTAACAAACACACACACATACATCCATCCTCACAAACTTTCGCATTTATAATATTAGTAGGATAGTATAGACTATCAGTAGGGCTCTTTCATTTTGACATTTCAACAACATTCATTGCGGTATTTATGTTGTAGAGCAGACAAATTTTGCGAACATATGTAGCAGTGGTTACCAATATTCTTCTAAATTATTTCAATTCTGATTGATAGTGTGTTACGAGATTTAGGGTGCGTGTGATGTATGAATCAGATACGAAGTCGACCATACATATTCTTTATCAGCATTTGCTTTATTGTCAAGTAGATAATGCTCATGATGTATAGGAAAACTTTGGGCATTGGGTACAATCATTTTTAACCAACTCCCAAGATTTACGCTAGAGTATGAATATGTCTGGCTATAAATAAGAGTGAGGGAAGACCAAAGAAACGATGGATGTACTGTGTGAATGATGATATGGCTCAAAAGAGGGTAACTACCGGAATGTCGACTAATAGAGAAGCTTAGAAGACTTTAAAAAAAACCGGCCAAGTGCGAGTTGGACTTGCGCACGAAGGGTTCCGTACCATTATCTGCGGTTTACGATTTAGGACGTATTAAAAAAAAACTACTTACTAGATCTCGTTCAAACCAATTTTCGGTGGAAGTTTACATGTACATCATATATTTTTTTTAGTTTTATCGTTCTCGTATTTTAGATGTTACAGGGGGGGGGGAACACATTTTTACCACTTTCGAAGTGTCTCTCGCGCAAACTATTCAGTTTAGAAAAAAATGATATTAGAAACCTCAATATAATTTTTGAAGACCTATCCATAGATACCCCACACGTAAGGGTTTGATAAAAAAAAAAATGAGTTTCAGTTCTAAGTATGAGGAACCCCCAAAATTTATTGTTTGTTTAGTTTTTTAGTTACAGTCAGCGGTTCACAGAATACATCTACTTACCAAGTTTCAACAGCATAGCTCTTATAGTTTCGGGAAAAAGTGGCTGTGACATACGGACGGACAGACAGACATGACGAATCCATATGGGTGTTTTTTTTTTCAGGATAGGAAATCATCAAATGACTTCTCCCGCTCTGGGCGGAGCGGGAGGGCGTGTCAGACTTTTACTGACTAATACCCACCCGTGTTCCATCAGTTGCCCATGTGCCAGGGTCATGGTATCTCTTTCGAACAATCACGCGACCCCGGCAGGCATCGGTCCTAGTAGACCCCTACACTGCTGCTGACATCTCTTTGAGGCGCGCGTGGAACACTACGCGCCGTCGACCCGAGTTTGGTCCTTACCGGGCGGCGAGCTACCCATTGCTCGCCACCCGCAAGCTCGCGCCTACGGTGGCCGGGAGTCCGCTATCGACTCCCGACGCCCGGGGCGTCTCCTCCTGCGGCTGCTAGGGACGTGAGGGCGCAGAGACTGCCACTCCCTCACGCGCCCCGCCTCCTCCTTTGCGAGCATTACTGCTTCGCAGAAGGAGGTGACGGCTTCCCATTCCCTCTCGCTCCGTACCATGGCTCGCACCAGGGCCGGACGCGAGAGGTCGCCGCCGCCGATCGCTTCCACGAGGACACGGTGGTGCTCCGCCCAGGCAGGGCACACCTCCACCGTATGCTCCGCCGTGTCCTCCAGACGATCCTCGCAATGGAAACACCCGGACGTATCCTCCCGCTTTATCCTGAACAGGAACCCACCGAAGCACCCATGCCCGGTGAGAACCTGCGTCAGGCGGAAGGTGAGGACGCCGTGACGCCTCTCTATCCACTCCTCAAAGAGGGGACTTTCCGCCGCAATTGTGACGTGCCCAAATCCATATGGGTTCCGTTTTTTGCCATTTGGCTACGGAACCCTAAAAATGAGATAATGACAAGCAAAATGATGACTATCAGAGTATACGCCAGAAAGGATGGATAGTGGACAGCAGCATCCCGTCATAGCAAACCAGTAATATTAAACTAGGATGTTGAACTCAAACGGTATGTTATTGAAGTGTTTACAAGGAGACCCAACGCAGTTTAAATAAAATTCATTGGTTAAATTGCTCTTATCCGGCAGACTATAACCGCTGACAGGAGATATATGTACATATTTATATTGGATAACAGTTCAAGGGAAATGCATACGCTGTGACGCTATTTGGGTGCAGAAAACAAAAGTGGACTTTGTTTTTCACATTAACAAGATAACAAGACAGAATTAACAGGATGAAGACCGTAGACGCTTAATAAATTTGTTATGACACTCTAGAATCTTCTTCATGAGGAATTCCTCCGAACATGCTGTGGAAATTTCTAATGACACAAGATGTTCTGAGTGTAAAAAAAAAACTTTTATTCAGATCTTGATCCATATAGTGTTAGTTATGAACACTCAAGTGAGCAGAGTGGTGGACCAGTGATATATCGGCTGCGACTTGCGAGTTGCAGGTCGTGGGTTCGAACCCCGACAGGCGCTTTACTTTGTGAAAATAATTTCATCACCACTGCTCTCAAAACGGTGAAGGAAAACATCGTGAGGAAACCGGTATGCCTTAGAACCAAAGATTCGAAGACATGTGACATCTACCGGAATGGCACATGTGTTCAAAATTTTTGGGCATTGAGCCCTCGTGGTATATTACGGCCCACTCTCCTCATCAGGCCTGTATCCCAGCAGTGGGAACAATAAAGGCTTATTATGATTTTGCACAATCTGTATAAGATATGTTAGAAAGAAAACATGTATGCACCTGTGCATATCGTGCACAAAGGATTTTGTTTTGAAAATGTATCAATCCAGGTGCCCTCGATAGTACATGGGTCCAATGCGCCATATTGGCGCAACAAGGCTTATCACTGATGACCTTCAGAATGTAGTTGACGCTCCAACGCACTCGTGCGCATCATGGACGCATTTTTTTACGCAGGATGTTATTGAAGCCATCGGTATGAGCATCGTCAAACATTCGTGATGCACTGCAGTAACGTGGAAGCCCCAAGAACATTCTCGAGGAATAAAAAAGAAGAGAAGGAGAGACATTAAAGAAAACCTTTATATAGCCAATACATTCTTGATTCATTTCCTCGAGGAACACATATAACCCTGCTTTAGATTCTTCATTCATTCTTCAGCAAAACCATGTTAGGTACCCCAAAAGACAATCGATTTGGCCTTCGATCAGATTTGGCACAATAACTTTAAAATCTCTTATAAAATACTCATCATGATTCTCCTAAATCCCAATTTATTTGGGATCGGCGCAACATATCTTTTCATCTCTAATAAAATGCTATTTAAAAAAAAATCACTAATACATATATGAATATGACACACAAAGCGACATATAGAGTTACACATTTCCAGTTTTAGCTGACCTCACATTGTATAGACTTTTTTCGTAAAATGACTATCAGATTACAAAGAATCTTATTTTTTTTAAACATTTATAAAATACAGGTATAAGTATCATCTAATTTACTATAAAAAATAAATACACGTGATATATTACTACACCCCCCCTCCCCCTTTGTGATATTTCGTGATTTTTTATGGACCCCTCCCCCTTTCGAGCCTCACGTGATTAATGGACAGCCCCTATGTAAACAACAGTGACAGGAAGTATTAGAGCATCAACAAGATACAAAAGGTTGATTAAATACATATTAAAACGCAAAAAAGGACCCAAGCAATTCATAAAATGTAAATAGGACCACCCCTGAGGCATACCCTAGCCATTAAAAACGGGAATGTTAAAATCGATATATTATTGCCGGGGACGCATATCGCAGAACAAAAAGTCGGTTGAAAACCGTATCCTTAAAGATTTTACCAGAAACTGCAAGTCACTAAAGTTATTTGTTCACGCAATTTTAAGGAAGAACGCATCCGTTTAAAAGTAAACGTCAATAATATTTATAAACGTCAATTTCTCTTTCAAAAAGATGACGCATCAACTCTTGACATATCGTCATTACGTCAATTGCAATGTTTGTAAATATGAAACCGTGCCAGCGGTTACGTTATCTCAAACAGAATGCCTTCCAGCTATTTCATCTCACCAACGACCGTATCTTCGTGCATTTTCAGGTCATCATTATTTTTAAACACTATATTTAGAATCTCATACGATTTTCAACCTCATCTTTTAGAAGATAAGTTTGAAAGTTGTATCGTTCACAATGATGCTACATTCCGTGTCATCATAACAATAGGAACGAAAGTGTTTTAATTGCTCTGAAATAAAAAATACAACAACAATCCCGTGAGAAGTATATGTTTTTATTTCAACAAAACGGTGTATTATTGTTTGGAAGGTAAAAGTTATTTTTCTTCTCAATCTCATGAGGCGCCCCATTGTGTGCAGAAAATTGGTGTTCTATAAAAAGTTTGACTTTACTAAACACGGTAAAAGTAACTGCCGGTAAACATACACTTTGGCAATGTTACCATTATAGGCTATTAAATTTTCCTTGTAAACTATACTACTCAAAATGAACCGAAATTTCAGTCGGGAAATTTTACAAATTTACTAACCTGATTTTATCAGGGGTCAGACCGATTCCTTTGAATAGACTGTCTCTTGACATAATCTTAGTTATATCTACTTGTTATAGAGCAGTCATTTGCCAGTGAAAAAGCAAAATTAAATGTCCAAAACCACCTGCCGGTGTTCTTCACGACGTATTTTTAACATAATCATTTTGTGCCCCCCTTTTTATGAGATCAATGAGCAGTGAAAACATTTCATTATTGCTTTTATCGGGCTTTTCAGAACAAATATGTAGTGTAGGTACTAAACTAGCAACACTTACTTCAGAAATCCTAGAAATGACCGTACTTATTTACTCCCAAATGTCCAACTGGTTTTAAGTCTTCCTATTTTTGCAATGGGAGTATTACAAACGGGAAAAATAATTTCTAAAAAAAAAGTCTTCCAGTTCCTATTATTACTTACTCAATTTTGCCAGCGGCTTACGGGAACGTACAGTCCAGATGAAAGTATTCCATGTGTTAATCCAGGTTATATGTGGATGAAATTTGGCACTCAGGTATGAGTGCCAAATTTCATCCACATGCATTCTGCTGTTTTTTGCGTGATTGAGTAAAATACATCCAAACATACAAATCACATTTATAATATTATATCATTATATTAATTATTTATTTTATTTTTTATTATTTTCATTTTTTTTTTATTATTATTATCTTTTATTATTTAGATTGAAATATGTGGGTCATTGAATCAAAAAGGTGTCCAAACTAAAAATCTATAAGTTATCGAACTGTTTGGGATCGCAAAAAGTGCAAGCTACATAACCATATTTTTTCTTGCCTTAAAATATTTATCTAAATCTGAACCCGATCTAAATAACACTGTAACTAATGGTCCGTGAAATTGAATTTGGTTTGTGTGGAATATATCGTTCTACGCCATGGAAGAACTGACAGGTAGCAATTTTTCATCATTGATTAATTCGATCCTTTCGTAATTAATAGAAAAAGGCGCATTTTTAAGCCAATATTTGAGTCCATGATTGAAACGAGAAAAAACTCTTTATAATTCTTGATAAATTGTTAAGTCGTAATAAAGCAGTGAAAAGAAATAACCATTTCAAATTAAAATACACAAGCCATCGCAAAACATGGACACAAACAATCAAATATGGAACCACCAACTACCGCCGCAACAAAAACAGTTGAAAGCCGTTAGGGAAGTGTCAAATACGAACGTTTGAATTGCGAACGCAGACGCGTTCCGTTGGCTACATTCAAATGCGTGCGCGCACTCAGGAAGTCACTAATGCGGTAACGAGCCGACATCCGCGACACCACCATATTGGGTGGCAAAGTACTTGGGGGTACTATCTTAATTTGTTACATAACAAAGTATATTTACATATATGAATGATTTATTTACTTTGTAGATATGATAATACCGGTGACGCTTCGGTTGCGTGCGGAATTTTAAATTGTTTTTTTTTTTAGTTCGTTCTGTGAGAAGTCAAGGCAAGGGTATGTTGACTGATTTATAATGTTAAACTTAAAAATCATTTGGTATTTCATTCATGTCTTCCAGTACGAACATCTACTCCTAGACTTTGGTCATGTATTAATCAATCTGCCTAGTCAGCACCCTTTTTTTTTTTGGGTGATAAATCATCAAATGCCGTATCCCGCTCTAGGGTGGAGCGGAAGGGCGTATCAGACTTTTACTGACTAAAACCCACCCGTGTTCCTTTAGTTGCCTACGCCAGGGCCACGGTAACTTTATCGAACAATTCCGCGACCCTGGTTGGTAGTCAGTACCCTAATTGTGTAACACACGATCAACCAGAATTTGAATCATTTTGAAGGATAATTAATCCATTGCTTCATAAATGTTCGAAACGTCTGCTCAATAACGTAAATGACACAATGAATGTTGTTGACCTGCCACAATAAAAGGCATTCATACAAATAGTGTGTTACGCTAAAACCCTGCTGTTCCCTACAACATGTGTTGGAGTTGGCTTCGAATCTAACTGAATGTATCTGAATTCCAGTATCTTACATTGGGCATTTGAGCGACTGCTTATCTGATCTCCACAACCCAGTTAGTTAATTGTCAACACCAAGGGTATGTAGGACGGGTTGTCATCAAAGATTGATATCATAATTCGATCACCTTATTTATTATGGAATAAGATAGCGATAAGTATTTCATGACCCCCTTTTTGAGGGTATTTAAATCCATTCCGTGTGGTGCCGGACGTAACGTGGGTGTTGATAGTGGCGACTCAGGAAGTTACTAGAGAATAGGCACCAGCGTTTTCTACGCATTTTACCACCATTCTGCGATTGCCAACCCGCTTGCCTAAGCGTGGAGATTATGGAAATCTCCCCTCTTCCCCCAAATTGGGAAAGGCATATAGCCAGCACTGGATTTCTTTAAGCCGATATGATGAAGGCGGTGACGATTATTTTTTTATAAAAAAAAGTCTATGATAAATTAAATTGATTCTCAACCACCATTCTTATTATATATACATAAGTATAAATAATGCACAGAACGCATATGTTGCTCACACATCAATTGCTATTGACCAGAATAGAACGATGGGCCAGCCATTATGGCGCCCATTGTAAGTAATGAATCGCTCTATTCATGTACGAGGCCACACAAGAAGCTCTGATTGGAATTTGATGTATGCCAATCCAGATATAAATAAAGAAAGATATGTAGAAGAAACGTTCTGTTTAGTTATCTGTTTTTTACGGAGGATATGCCAGGCTACCCCGCGAAAATCAACACTTACGTTTTTTTGTAATTTTCTGGTCATTCTAAGGCTGTATGTTGATTAAAATATGACCTTTAAAATATGGCTTAATAGATTTACACACATACATACATAAACTCACTCTTTTTCCCATGGGAGTAGGCAGAAACTTACTTGCAGTAACGCCACCTGCTACGATTCTCACATACTCGTTTTGCTTCGTTTACGTTCATACTTCGGGTCATACACGACCTGACCTTTCTGAAAAACATCACCAATAAGGTCACTTTATGTCCTCCAAGGACTCCCCTCCCGGCGTTTCCACTCACATCTGCCTTGTTAATAATACCTTTTGTAAGCCGTCCTTCATTCATCCTCTCGACATACACATCAATATTATATTGGACAAATGATGGCGCCAACATTTCTTACCTGACTATTCCTTGAGAAAAAATGTTGAAACGAATGCAGAGGTCATGGCGTCTTTTAAAGTCCAAACATTATATTAAGTATTAGACTTTCATGCGAGTCTAACAATGTACATAGATCCATGCCAGGTAGGGCATTTAAAAAAAGAGCCATTGCAGTTTTGAACTGCTCTAAGGAGCTCAACGACCCGTCACAAGACACTACCAGATCTGCAGGACATTTGCATAGGCCATGAACATAGTCCTCCAGACCGTATTTCGGCCATGGCGGCCAATCTCGACGGAGCCATCGGCGCGGGAGATATTATAATGCACAAGTGTGTGCGCAGACACAGGAGCACTCACTCTTCCCTCACCCTCATAGTCCGATGGGACGGCAATCCGACACTACCGGAGAGAAAACAAACGGCTGAACGTGCTTACGTAGGCCGTATACAGAATACTCAAAACCGCCGTATGTTTAAAAGAAGATCGTAAAAAATAACAGCCCATAACTGAATGCATTGTTAAATGATCCTATTTTCTCACCATAAATCACACGCTCCAATACTTTCGTTAAGCAAATCAAAATTAATAAACAGAGTGAATACCAAACGGTTCCCGCACCAATTGAAAACATTGGGTCAATAGATTCTTAACCTTATTTAACGCAATACAGTTAAATGCTTAAATTAGATTGCTTTGTGCTACCAATAGGATTTAAATGGTTGAATCAGTAGTCATGACTCAGCTTGGTGGTCTTCTAATCGATTCTTTTGTAGATTTCTCGATATTTGGCGATTTTGATTTGGGGGTAAAAAAAAATGGCTGCCGGCTACCTGATTCGAGATTGAATCTTGCCTGTTTGCAGAAAATTTTGTTTTATTCTGGGTAACGTAACTTTAAATAATATAAAACCTAGGTACTTTAGCCATGATTGTTCGTGAAACCCCAAAATTCTCACTTCTTCTGATTTCAAATAACATTCTAGGTGTTCAAGTTTTACGCGTACCGCTGCTGCAAATCTGTCGTTTCCTTAGAGCAGAAAACAAACCATAGTTTTATTTATGTTCATTTTAAAAACTGGGTCGTAAGTTAATAACAGCCGCACTCGTCGATCGATCAGGTTAAGCTGCGCTTTCCGCGGTTGGTCCATGGATGGATGACCATCACCACATTCCAAGACCCCTCTGCCTGGGAAAGCACGTAAAGGTCCCGGCTGGCATTCGTAGATCATTGACAGTGGATATAGATAGTCTGATGCTCTATAGTCTGACAACCAGTTTTACAAAGGTGTATCGCGTTACCCAGTAACTGGGTTGAGGAGGTTATTTAGGCAGTCGCTCTATGTAAAATAAAAAAGTATATCTGAGAGTAGACCAGTAGACCTACAATGAAGAGATGCAAAATCCTAAAGGCCTCCTGTTTACTATTGTTCTGTTATTAATATTCCTCTCTTCTTTCCAGACAAGTGGGCCGCAATCTCATCATCCCTGGTGGTACCAGGACCATCGATGCCACCGGCAAGCTTGTCATGCCGGGAGGCATCGATCCTCACACCCACTTCGAGCTCGAGATGATGGCTGCCAAGTCAGCTGATGACTTCTACAAGGGTACCAGGGCTGCGATCGCTGGAGGAACTACTTGCGTCAGTAAGTATGGCGAAGACTGAGCTCTATTAAAGTTAGGGCCTTTGTGATCCCGGTCCTCCTGATACGGACTCATGGTCGCACAAAATGTGTGTGTCACCGTATAATTCTGAACTCACTTAGTTATAAATAATCCTCCAGACCGTATTTCGGAAACTGACCATCGGCGCGGGAGATATTATAGTGCACAAGGGTGCGCAGACACAGGGGCACTTACTCTTCTCACTGCCATACTCTGATTGGACAGCAATCCGACACGACCGCAGAGAGGTCAGGCGCAGGACCAAAATCTTATGTGATTTCCGAGGCACGGGGTTATCATACTGCCAATTTCCTAACTCCGGGCTATGTATTACTAATAAATCGTAATGAAAAAATCCAATAACGCTTTGCCCGACCTGGGAATCGAGCCGACCGGGAGCCTCAGCAATCGCTTGCTACCACGAGACCAACGGGGCATCGTTAGTCATAATCAAGATATCTCACAACATTGTTAACTATCGAAAAAAAGAGAACTGCCACAATCTCATCATCATCATTTCAGCCGAAAGACATCCACTGCTGGACATGGGCGTCCCCTAATTTGGGGGGTTTGTCATAATCGCCATGCTTGAGATTGGCCATCGCCAGTATATTGGTAAAATGCAATAGAGAACGCTGCTGTCCATTCTCTAATACCCTTAATCGCCTTTTACGACACTCACGGAAGAAATGAGATGGTACTATTCTTTACATTCGACAGCACACGGAATTTAAGAGATAGTTTATAAACTAACGGTTTTAACAATCACACGGTGACATATGCATTTTATCTGTCATTTCAAATTGACTTATCGAGTGAGTGAGTGACATGTCAATTGACTCCTAATCTGTGCTCAACAGTGGTGTTATCACATTAACATCTTTTACTACGTAACTCACAAAATATTAGCTTTTTTCTTATGATTCATCTTCCAGACTAAAAAGATTTCTTCTTTTTGGCCCTCGGCCTCGTCGCAAAAAGTGGGGTATTATAAGTTTGACCGTTACGTGTGTCTGCCTGCAGCACCGTAGCTCTTAAACGGGTGAATCTATTTGGTTGTGGTTTTTTTGTTTAAAATTTGGCTTTCTAGTGGTGGTTCTTGGACATGTTTATCAAAAACTGTTTAGCCTAAAATCCTACAACTTCTTATTAAACATAAGGGGTCAATACGAATATTTTTCTTACTTTTTAGAAGGTTTGTTTTAGTCGCGGGTACTTATTTTAAATTTTGAATTTGGCTTTTTTTCGGATCGTCTTGAACTAAATAAGAAGATATCGTAACGTAATTGCTTTACTATAAAATGTATTCTTTTTACCTTCCAGTTGACTTCGTGCTGCCTCTGAAAGGCCAGTCTTTGCTGGAAGCCTACAACAACTGGAGGGAAAAAGCTGATAGTAAGGTATGTCATCACCATCCTATATTTGTCTTTGCGGACCGTGATGAATTTTAAAGACGGAAAACATAGTTGAAGAACAATAACTTAATAGTAATGGGTGCTAACAAAGTCTCTGATATAACAGAAAGCACGTCCACCTGTCACAGGCAGCCAGAAACACACACAAACACACACACACACGCACGCGTGCGCACGCCCGCACACACTCACACACCCACATACAGACAACACACCCACATACAGAAAACACACGCACATACACACACCATACGATACAAGAGCAAGCGTGCACTTAGTTTATTTTTTTTATAGTATAGTTGTACTACAGGCACCTAGGTGGTATCTGTGGTATATCTATCAGGAGTCAGGTCTTTTTTTTTGGATGGGAAATCATCAAATAACTTCTCCCGCTCGCGGAGCGGGAGGGCGTGTCAGACTTTTACTGACTTAAACCCACCTGTGTTCCTTCAGTTGCCTATATGCCAGGGTCACGGTAACTCTTTCCAACAGATCTCGCAACCCTGGCAGAGGAGTCAGGTCTTGAATTGAATTTGTCACACCTTTAAGTATTTATTTATAATTCTACCCAGGTATGCTGCGACTACGGCCTCCACGTGGGAGTAACCTGGTGGTCTCCAGCAGTGAAGAAGGAAATGGAGCTGCTGACATCAGAGCAGTATGGAGTGAACTCCTTCAAGATGTTCATGGCGTACAAGGATGTTTGGATGCTGGACGACTATGACCTGTACTGTGCCATGGAAGCTTGCGCTGAACTTAAGGCTTTGCCTCAGGTGAGTTTCTAATAAGAAAATAAAGAAAGAATTTTTTTTTATTCTGCGCAAACGAGACGCACATTAATAAAGAAAAAATACATAAAATATGTAACCAAAAGCACGGTATTTAGTTCAATAAAAATAAAAAAACAATTTGACAATATTGTCTATTGCTTGTTGATGTCAGGACCTTAGATTATAGGTCAGGACTAATGACTTGCCCAAAGACAATACAAATACATGTCATATTCTATCAACTCAGCCTGTCACAGTCCACTGCTGGACATAGCAACCACAACACCCTGTCCTCCGCTTTCCTCATCCAATCTGTCCCAGCCGCCTTTTTGAGGTCCTCGGGCTATCTAGCTGGGGGCATACCACACTACCCGGTCTCCACTCCAGGACTCGTCTGCTCCATCAGATATCGGTCCTTCTACAAACATGGCCAGCCCATGGTTCAGCTTGCTTACTCTGCAAGCTATGTCGTTCTCCAGTTCTTTTCTGGATAGCTTCGTTTCTAATTTTATAATTACTAGCGGTCCCAGTGGTCGAAATTAGACCATTATATATTTGAAACTTCATTTATTTCTGAAACAAATTAACTTACACACATACATAGCCTGAATAGAATCCACACTTCCACATCCACATCCACATCCACACTTCCACACTATATATAATTATATAATATATAATTATCCACACTTCCACACTATCCACACTTAATATTATAAATGCGAAAGTAACTCTGTCTGTCGGTCTGTCTGTCTGTCTGTCTGTCTGTCTGTCTCGCTTTCCTGCTAAAACTACTGAACCGATTTAAATGAAATTTGGTACACAGATAGTTTAGAGCCTGAGAAAGGACATAGGATACTTTTTATCCCGGTAGTATGTTCCCGCGGGATAATTTCCGACCTCCACGCGGGCGAAGCCGCTGGCAAAAGCTAGTAGAATACATTTCTTTGCTTTAAAACATGGTACAATAAGGTCTGATTAATAAAATTATGATAGTACATGTTTGGCCATGGACTGGCCTACTAATATTTAAACATGTGAAATGTAACAATTTCAAACAACACATTAATTTGTTAATTTATTATTTTAACGTGTCTAATAAGAATAACACTAGAATATGTAGGTACATAAAGTAAAATAATTAAAACTCAGTAACCATATTTATTTGTTACTTTTATCAATAAATTCTTTCACCCTACAAAAACAATCACTAATAAGCCATTTATATAGTTTGTGTTTAAAGTGGGTAAGAGAGAGTTATCTTATTTCTTTTGGACTACTGTTATTTATATTAATTGCTGTGATAAAGATACTTTTATAGCATAATATGCTTTGACGTGAAGGAATTCATAGTGTTGGGTCTCAACCGGTTATATTTTGAATACAATAAAAAATTGCTTGCTATAAAAAATGTTGATTTGATTTGAAAAAAAAACCACAACCCTCCTTTGGCTTTAACGAAGTCGGGCAAAAGCCCAAACACACACATGCAAAAGCAACAGTACCAGAACCAGGCACTACAAAGATGATATCACAGGTGCATGACCTCAAGGATTGCCTGCCTCAACATTTGCAGTAAACTCTAAATAGATAACAAATGTGAGTCATTGTAGTCATAGATTTATATTATACAATAACGTTATGGTTACCATGACATTACAACTATTGTATGGCAGACTCTAAGCAATACAATAGATAACATCACGTCATGACTTTTTTATTTTGTGGGTGAAAATCATCAAATGACGTCTCCCGCTCTGGGTGAAGCGGGAGGGCGTGTCAGACTTTTACTGACTAAAACCCACCCGTGTTCCTTCAGTTCCCTATATGGGGTCACGGTAACTCTTTCGAACAAGTCTCGCGACCCTGGCAGGATGACATCATGCCTGTATTCCATGAACGGGATAAGCAGAGTTACACCTGAATTGGCATTTCCATGTCTACATTGGTCTAGTCAGTGCTGAGATTGGGTATCTGTCCGGAGTCCGGCCCTTTTTCTCCGTCCGGGTTTTTCTATCAGGAACTTTCTCGGTAGCAGACAGAATTAGAACTAAATGGGAATCGGTGAAATGTTGGTTGTACTATTCAGCGTATATCAGAGATGTGCGGTCATATTTAATGACGTGGTACGGATCATCAAGCTGGACAACTTTCTCCTTGAGACCAACAACTTAATCGAGAAAAAAATATCAACTATCCCATACAAAACTTCAATACAATATGTACGGGGCGGCTGAATATCTTGACTATGTTGGTCCAGTAAGAGAGAGCATCGGTAGTATCGGCCCTGACTTACTCGTAGGTTGGGAGTTCGAACCCAGGCACTTTACTTCGTGTATTAAATACATTTCATCACCATTGCCCTTAAAAAGGTGAAGGAAAATATCGCGAGGACACCGGCGTGACCTGGAACCAAAAATTCGAAAACGTGTTGACTACTAAGGGGGCATCCATAAATTACGTCACACGAATTTCATGATTTTTGACCCCCTCCCCCGTCCTTGTCACAGATGGTCACATTTGTGAGACCCCCCGCCCTCCCTAGTGTGACGTCACGAATTTTACAAAATTGAATTTTAATTTTACATCTAGAAATAATTATTGAATTAAAATAGCAATTCCGAAATTAAAATGTTTTTTTTTTATAAAATGAACATCAAATCAAACACTGCAAGAAATTAACAAAACAAAAAACGATTAATTATATTAATTAAAGATCAAACTTAATCATCTTGTCCCTATAGGTAGGCATATGCATGGCATAGCAGCCACATTGTTCTCGTTTGGGTTGTTAATGTCAGGAATATTCGTTGTGTTCACATCTTTCTCATCGAACCATACAGCATCATCGTCATCATCCAAACAAAGAATTTCTCTGGCACGTCTAGCAGAAATTCTTTAAGGACGAATCTTCACGATGGGCAAAACTTGTTGTTTCTTATGTATTTGCTTGTGTTGATTAGTGGCCTTTATGATGCAAAAAATAGAACACAAATGCCACATGATCGCTTAAACAAGTATGCCTCGATACTGGGACAATCATACGAATATGTGTTTTACTTAACACTTAGATTAAAATTGATTTTGAAATGTGACGTCACGAAATTTAGGACCCCTCCCACCCCCTTGTCACACAATGTCACACTTCGTCGACCCCTCCCTCCCCCTTAAAGTGCGACGTAATTTATGGATGGCCCCTAACCCGGGGCCGCGTGATGGAATACGACTCACGCCATCTCACAGAGAGGAGGCCTGAGAAACATTATAGGCTGATTGTGGTGGTGTCATGGAGAAAGTTATTGAGTTAAATAGTTTTTTCCCACCCTTAAACATGACCATACCTTTCTGTAACACGTCCATCTACCCCTTTCGGGGATGCAGATATGATGTTATGTTACCACGGTGAACATAACACCTGTAGCATACTAAACTACAATACAATAGGTAGCTGAACATAATATAATGGTCTGACAGCTATCTTTTGAGCAAGATGATTTAATTTGTGATTTATATGTAAGCATATGAGGAGTTGTGACGTTGTTCTTTATTTTAGAACTAGGTCAGTGAGTATTTATCAACACAATGGCGTTGTCTATGTACTATTTCAGGTTTGGCTGTGCCTGTTCTATGGTCTCTTATTATTCTGCAAAACCTTTACTATAAAGAAATGTACCTTATATTATAAAGAACCTTTACTATAGGTGTCCAACATATGTTTTACTGCCAATTATGTCGACGTAAATAATTATTCACTTCTTTATTAACATGATTTTTTATCTAAACGGAAGGTAAATGCTGTTATTCCAGCATAAGATGATATTCCTTATAAAACCTTCAATTAATTTCTTGCAGGTTCACGCTGAAAATGGGTGCATCATCGCTCGCAACACTGAGAAACTCCTCGCTAAGGGTATCACCGGTCCCGAGGCTCATCAGCTGTCTCGTGATGAGGAGGTGGAAGCCGAGGCTGTCAACAGAGCCTGTGTCATTGCTAACCAGGTAAGGTCCCACCATACTGTGGATGTGATTGTTCTTTTACTGAAATCTGCTTCTCTTTAAAGCTGTTGCCTGCCCTTTTTGACCGGGACATCGACGCTCGAACTGAAACCATAAATTCAGGACACGATTCTAGACACCCTAGCGAAAAAATGTTTCGTCGGTAAAGATATTCAAAATTTAAATAACCGACCAAAAAAGGTTCGGAATCATGGTACAGTCAGTGTCAAAAATATAGGGACGAACAGTGTGTACAAAATAGGGAATGCAGAACCGGTGCTTTTTTAAAGAACCGGGATTTTTGGGACCCTCTGGCTTAAGAACCGGGATTCCCGGTACTATCGATACTTTTGATACTTTATTAAAAGGAAGAAGAAGAAGCCCTGTTCACGAAACCAGTGTGGTACCGCTCCGAGTGGACCCAACATGCTGCTGCGCCCTGCTGTGCCTACGACGCAGCTGTACATTTCACGCCTGCACTACTCCACGACGATTGAAGAAGTAGTGCAGTTTTTGAAAGTGAAGACCAACTGGACTCTGAGGGTCGAAAGGTTGGAGTCGCGCCACAACATCAACTTTAAGTCGTTCGTGGTACGAGTTCCAACCGACCATCTACAGACCTACTTAAGAGAGGACTTTTGGCCGAAAGGTGTCATGTTTCGACGCTTCCGAGGACGGTTACGCGACACCACGCAGCGGAACACGACGCCGTCTGCATTACGTGTTTAGAGACAGTTTTAGTTTAGTTTAGTTTTATAGAATATGTATTAGTTTATAGTTATTGATTTTATATTATTTATGTATTGTTTTTATATAACGCCTTACATAATCAAGAAATAGACAGCACGTACATAAACCTTTTAGAAAATATTTATAGAAACAGCACCGCAGCTATTAAGATTAGTTCTCAGACAGGACCATCTTTCCATATCAATAAAGGAGTTAAACAAGGAGACCCGCTGTCTCCGAAATTATTCACGGCCGTACTAGAGGAAGTCTTCAGAAAGCTGGCAACAGGCTGGGCAGAAAGGGGCATTAAGGTTGGTCACAGGAGATTATCCAATCTCCGTTTTGCCGACGATATTGTCCTTTTTTCGTCTTCAGTTTCCGAGCTGACTCAGATGCTAGAAGATCTTAGCATGGCAAGCCTAGAGGTCGGGCTTCAAATGAATATGTCAAAGACCAAGTTGATGACAAACAGCGTGCATCAAAGGATCATCGTGGCGGGTGGGGAGGTTGAATATGTCGATGAGTATCTCTATCTTGGCCAAATAGTTTCATTCCAGGCAAGACAAAATAAAGAAGTTGCAAGACGCACCGAAAATGCCTGGAGGAGCTATTGGGCCATGAAAGATCTAATGAAGGGTGATCTTCCTCTATCCCTCAAGAGAAGGCTCATCGACATGTGTATTCTTCCCATACTCACGTATGGTTCTCAAACATGGTCTTTCACAATTCAGCAGATGTCCACGCTCGGGGTTTGCCAGAGAGCTATGGAACGGAGTATTCTGGGTACTAAACTTGTGGACCGGGTTAAGAATACAACAATCCGTTCCATTACTAAAATAACTGATGTCGCTCGGAAAGCTGCCACGCTTAAATGGAATTGGGCTGGACACATCTGCCGTATGTCAAACGATCAGTGGGCCAAACTTACGACCCAATGGGTCCCGCTTAATGGCAAGAGGCATCGCGGCAGGCCCAGACGGAGATGGCGGGATGAGCTGGACTCTTTTAATAAAGACTGGGCCTTGGCAGCTCTGGACAGAGAGACGTGGAAAGAGAGTAGGGAGGCCTTCGCCCAGCAGTGGGACAGCAACGGCTAATAATAATAATAATAATTGTTTTTATGGGCCTTAGTAGCCTGAAATAAAGGATTGATTGATTGATTGATTAAGTCTATGTAAGAGAGTTGAAAGTGTTGAAACGGAGAAAGTAAAAAAAAAGACGAAATGACAGGGCAAAGTAAAAACATTTTAATCAAATCAAATAAAACGTTTTATTTCTTGTTTTATAGACACTAAATCAGTCTTATTTGGTATAATTTTACTGGTAATTACGCATATTATGCCAGCAACATTTTTTAACATTAAATGATTTTTATACCTAATCCTACATACTATATAACAGAAACATTTATTAAACATCTTTACTTTACCAAACAAATTAACATGACTCTTATTGCAATTCTGCATAACCGAATTATAATTACTTATTATTTACTTACGTAACATCTACAAAAAAAGGATCTATGGAGTTTTAGCGTAGCATTAATCAGTCTCAATATTTATTGATTAGATAATCTTAACAAACATTTTTTTTTTTTAATTTTATCCTTATATAATAATTCAACAATAGTTTGGAACTTCAATCGACAAATTCTTTAAATCAACTTGACTCTAATTATACATTTAAGAAAAAAATAAAATAAAAATATAACTTTAAACTTAAATATTTTTGCAAAACTTAAACATAGATATTCATCCTTACAATACTATAAATAAAAATAACCAACCTATAAAATTATAAAAATTTGGAATACTTGCTCAGACCAATATTAAATTGGTCTGATTCCTATAGTTACAATGGGAGCACTCAATAACCTAGGTTAGGTGGTAGCTAGGTAGTATAGTAACAGTGCAGCGGCCGGATTTTAGGTAGTAAAATTAGAAAAATTCTAAACGCGAAGTATCTTTTGCCGAAAGTACCGAAAGAACCGGGATTTGGTTTTGGAAATTCCGGTTCCTAAAACAACGGAAATTTCCGGGATTTCCCGGTACTTTCGGTTCCGGGATTTCCCGGGACTATTCACTAGTTCAAAATGATTTCAACAACCATCCACCAACAATGAAACCTCAACTCAATTAGGATAAAGTTCTTGCCAGAATGACAGTTTTCGTGTACTATCTTCATTCTGAAAAATTCCTTGTGTCATTGAGTTAGGGTCGTTCTACTTTTCTATCGACAACGGTCTGTCTCTCGTCTTGTTACGGCATCTCGTTGGAGTATTGATATTTACGGTTTTTTTTTTTTAATTTAGTTCAAATAAACGTCCGTATTTTACTTAACTATTAACATTATGCCATTTTTCATTTTCTCTAACCAACATATTTAATACGTCTTTTTCCCGTAGAATGCCGTGACAGAGTGGTAAGCTGAAATGTGGCCTCCACAGGAAAAGGCCACTTTGTCACATTTTTTTTTTCTATATCAAACATAAAAAAAATATCAGCCGGAAAGACAATTTTTTTTTTAATCACACACGGAAACCACAATTATGGATAGTTCAAAAACAAAAAAAAAACAAAAACTTCGTTTCACTGTCGGTAGAAAAGTAGAACGACCCGTTGATATTTAATTTTCATAGTTGTTTAGATCATTTTGAACGGTCTATTCGTCCCGATATTATTGATGCAGACTCTATGAATCCATTGTAGCAGGTTGCGAGATGATACCCCTACTACCCTGCATTTGACTTCCAAATTTAATATTGACTCATCCACCCATCTAAAACCATTTATCTTCCATTTTCAGGCCAATGCGCCCCTATACATCGTCCACATGATGTCCAAGAGTGCTGTTCACGCTCTCCAACGGGCTCGCACCAGGCAGCGACAGGCATTGATTGGAGAAACCCTCGCCGCCACTGTCGGTACTGATGGTAAGTCCAACATTATCATAATTGGGACGAAAGACGTCCACCGCTGGTCAAAGACCTCCCCGAAGCACCGCTGCATCGACTGGTCCTGTACTTCTCGCATTCAGCGGAAATGCAATAATGTAATTAAAAACAAAGGACTTTAAAAAAAAGCAAGCACGCTGTTACTACAATTTCCTATATTTATTTATTTATTTTTATTTAATAAAGGAACTAAAATTGTCGTATTGGTGTCTCAGACCAAATAAAAAAGGTAGACGGAGCGCCGCGCTCTCGCAGTGAAGCAGGGTAAAGGAAGCCAAATTAGAAATAGGAAGCCGATCGTGTTCCAGTGCGTCGCGTGACACCGAATGCGCTACGTCATAACCCTAAAATTGGTAATTATTGTAAATTGCCTTCCTGTGTTGTGAAAACTTGTAAAAACAATTCTGTAATACAAAAAAAGCCATGTGGGATAACTTTTCACAAGTAAGTGTTTCATTTTGTTTAATTTGAAATCAAAATACAAAAATATTTCATAATGCGTTTTTGGAACATGAAACCTCGCATAATATCTTCGGTGTGACCAGTATATCCATATACAAAACTCCCCGAAATGCGGGTAGTTTAATTATTATTAATTTTAAAATTAGTTTGTGTATTGGTTAAATCTTTTTAATTACTACGAAAATTATTATTATCTATTTTCGACGTGAAATAAACAGAGTAAGCATTAATAAATTACAAGGTGATATAGAAGAAATGGTCAGACGTTTAGACGTGCCCGACTTCAACAACTTAAGGCAGTATATAATTGGTTATATTGCTGGTGCTGTCGTACATTACTTATCAAAAAAGTTAAAATGTGAATCTTGTATCTCGAGACTTTTATCCACTCAGAGACATTATTTTCAACCGACGAAAAAAACGGAAGAGGTTCTCAATTCGACGCGTATTTTTTTTTATGTATGACCACGCATAACTTTTTTTACATAGTCGTCCGATTGTGACAATTCTTCTTCTATTGGAAAGGGTATACTCCCAAAGTGGTCCCATATAAATTTAGCAAACAAAATCGAACCCTAAGGATCGGAAAACAGGGGATGATTGATTGTTCACTCACTGATTGTAATGTATAACCACGCATAACTTTATACAAAGTAGTCCGATTTTGATAATTCTTTTTTTGTTGGATAGGGTATACCTTGCCATTAGTACATTAAAGTACCAAAAAATTATAAAATAAAAACTTTTTAACAAAAAATTAAACCGCTCAAAACTGAAAAGCATATAATAATAAACCTTAAAATTTTGAGTCCGCGCTGAAAAATCAATGAACAAAGATCGCTTAAAGCGCCGACTCATAATTTTAAGGTTTATTATTTTATGCTTTTCACTTTTTTCGGTGGTAATTTTTTTTTTTTTAGTTTTTTCATAAGTAAATTACGGTCAGGGACAAAGGTGGTTTACATTTTCCGTCCAAAGATATTTTTGCAATTTGTTCCGCTTGTGAAATCGTAATAAAAAGAATCATCAAAGATGACATAATAATAAAGTCAGAAAGACAACATTTATATGTCGTTTCTCAAATTTTAAAAACCTATATAGGGGCAAAAAATATTTTTTATGATTTGGAAAACGAACACAATTTCGCCGGCATGGATCACAAAGTAAATTTAATACGTACTGTTGTTGAAAAATATATAAATATAAGATTCCACCATATTTCAAAACTAGATACTATATCCAGAAGTCGGGATACAAAAAGGCAGTATTACCGGAAATTAACGCAACACAAAGGTTTTTAAAATTTGTCTCTTTTATTTTTATTAAAAGTACCTAATCGTAAAAAAAGTGTTTTATTTAAAAGTATTTCTATGTCATAAAAAATCACAATTATTTCATCAGAAATGGGGAAAAAGTTTTTGGTGGCAACATTTTTTCCTTCGCACACAGACGCAATACAAGTGTTGCGACACTGAGGTTACGCACACAATTCTCTAAATGGTGCTTCACTTTTCGAACGCTATTGTTGGCGTACGCGCAGTCTACCTTTTTTATTTGGTCTGAGATTGGTGTACAGTCAGTAACACTATTTGAAAATCTTTAAAATTAAATAACGAAGCTTATATTCTCTTTTTGATAGTTGTGATATTTTTTAGAAACTGAATTTCTGTTTTATCACTGGAAAGTAAGTCATTCAGCTGTTTTTTGTAGCAGTTGTCGAATAAAATGTCACGCCTTTGCCTAGTAGTACCGGTAAACAAATTGTTTTGAATTAGGGTGTCCCGAAAGCTAATTCTCGTAATTAAAAACGGTCATAATCTTGTCACTGTTTCATCTCGGCGACAATCAAATGTCAAAAACTTATATAAAGGGGTTCGTTTTTAACAGACCGCGTGCATTTCAACGTGATGTATTGCCCCTTGCAGGCTCGCACTACAGGAACTCGTGCTTCCGTCACGCGGCGGCGCACGTACTGTCGCCGCCGCTGCGCCCCGACCCCTCCACGCCGCAAGCCATGTGCGAGGCGCTGGCTGAGTGAGTATTTATTTTTAATAACATTTCGCAGGTCAACTTAAGAGGGTGTCAGGTACTGAACCGGACTTGCCTGTGATTGCCTTAATAAATTAAGGCCTCGAGGGCTTCAAAACTGTTAACTAAGTGACTACACACTAAGGGCGCCCCCTGTGGGGTACGGACCTTGGGTTTGGGTTTCGCTGGATGAGGGCAGCAATGGACAAGCTAGATCAGAATTAAAGCTGTGTGCTTATACTATATAGGTGTATATTAGGGAATATATTTTCGCTATTTTCTTACGCTATATGAGATGAAATTGAAAACTTGCGACAACTTGATATAGAATATTCAGTAACTGTTACATAATCTAGACATCTAGACAAATAAATAAAATTGGAGTGTCTGTTTGTAATATTAAAATAACCGCTTTTTACTAAGTGTATATGGATGTACACAGTACATTTACCAAAACAACATTTTTTTTTAATTTTTGTCTGTCTGTCGGTCTGTCTGTCTGTTCCGGCTAATCTCTGAAATGGCTGGACCAATTTTGACGGGACTTTCACTGGCAGATAGCTGATGTAACAAGGAGTAACTAAGGCTACTTTAATTTTAGAAAAATTCTTTTATTTTAGAAAAATACCTGCGTTAATTTTCGACATCCACGCGGGCGAAGCCGCGGGCAAAAGCTAGTCATTAATATAACTTGTTGTTATAGCGAGTGAAACTGTCAACTGTCTACCAGCGGCGAGGTGTAATTTTTTCTAAAAGAGAAGCCGAAGTGAAGTCGGCTTTAACTTACTGATTCATCAATAAAGAATACTTACTATCATTCTAAAATTAATATAGGAATGTAATGAATTAAATACAATTAAATTGAACAGCTGAAAACCGAATAAAATATGCAATATTCCTCTATCTCGTTCTCGCTGACGCATTTTTCTATACCTGTCTCTGTCATAACCCGTTGTACAGCGGCTTGCTCTCGTACATATCAAGCGGTGCCACGTGACCTAAAGTGACATCATTACGGGATCGCTGTTGTATGAATTTTTAGTTCCCGATTATGACGTTTTGGCGCCGGGTTAACTAAGAACATTTCTCTTTTGTTGTAATACAAAGCTATAAATAACCTTTTTTGTTGTTTGAATGTTATGGTGAATTAAATACCCGTAGTGTAACTATATTTATTGACAATAGTAGCCACTATTTACATACTATTGTGTTTTTAATAGTGATAGAGTTACCAATGCGAATCCCCGAAGGCAAGCCGGTAGGAATCGTGTTATATGGTGCTTTCGCCACTGCTGTCTACCTATTACAGTTCATGAGATACAGTCTGGACATGAACTTGGACATGGACTGAGTCTGAATCATGGACATGGACTTGGGTTCAGAACCCAAAAAATCAAATGATTCTTATATTTTACTCCGCACCGTTTTATTCCAGTGACGACCTGCAGGTGATCGGCAGCGACAACTGCACCTTCCACGAGAAAGACAAGGAGCTGGGAAAGGATAACTTCACAAAGATCCCCAACGGAGTGAATGGAGTGGAGGACCGCATGGCTATCCTGTGGCAGAAGGCTGTCAACACTGGTGTGTATTCATTTAATTTCTTTAATGTGCTATACATATCTAGGTAAGGTTTGCATAGGGAACATGTCTTGACACGTTTATAGATCCTCACCGGAGCATTACTAAAAATAGTTTAATACGTGTATCCTACCAGAAACACAGTCACCTTCAGAGGCCGCATGTTTCCTTTGGGAAACACAAAGTGTGCTTTATTCGGAGGGCAGTGGATCTATCAGGAAACACTATATAATACATTTTGAAGAAAAATATAGAAACAAAATTACAGGAAACAAAAAAAAAGATGTGTTTCCAAAACGATACACGCGGCCCTAGAAAGTTAAGCAGTTAAGTTTTTAACCTGAGAAAATTATTTTTTTGTTTTAGGTAGATATAATCTGACAAAAAGGTCGGGCTAAGTGTTTTTGTGTTTTTATATCTGGGATTTCTCAGTAGCAGCCCGGAGTCTGGATTTGTGCCCGGTTGATGGCAATAGGCTCGCCCCTATTACATGGGACTTAAACATATACTTAAACAAAATATTGGTGTGTAGGTACACCTCTGCCCAAGCATTCGGGAAACAAGGCGTGATGTTATGTTGTTTAAAAAGTTTATAAAGTAAATGCGCACGTTTTGAACGACTTTCTAGCAACCCTGACGTTGCCGAGTTTGACAGACAACATAACATTGCCAATTTCCTACTCACTTTCCAACAGGGTCCCAATTTTTTGTGTGCTCGAGGGCCCCAGCATGACCTAAGACGCTTGCATCATCAAGAATGTCAATTATTTCCTGATAAACTACACCTAATCCAACAACATAGTTAACAATTTTCTCTTTATTTCTGCAGGTATAATGGACCCCTGCCGTTTCGTGGCCGTGACAAGTACGAACGCGGCCAAGATCTTCAACATCTGGCCGCAGAAGGGCCGCGTGGCCGTCAACTGTGACGCCGACATCGTAGTGTGGGACCCCAAGCTTGAGAGGACCATCTCTGCTGCTACTCATAAGCAGGCCGTTGATTTTAATATTTTTGAGGTGAGGAGATGATTCAGTTTTTACTGTTCGGCTCCAAATTGCAAAAAAAAAAACGTATGAGTATTGAAATTTTGAGGGGATACTTTAGCACCCACCTAATCCCCCCCTTAATCATTATATACATATATACAAATAAATAAAATTGAAGTGTTTGTCTGTATTGTCAAACTAACTGCTTTTTACTCAATGTATGTATGTATTTGACTGTCTGTTTGTTCCGATGGCTATGTATGGCAATATTTTGACATATGTAGGTTTCTTTTATCGATATACCATAGCAGGTGAAGCTTAATACGAAGCATAATGTTTCCACTGTTGGGACAACAGCCTCCTTTCGGTGCAAAGTACTGGGACATGATCCACCACACGATTCCAGTGGGGGTTGGTGGAAGTAAAGCGCCTGTTGGGTTCGAACCTGCAACTTGTAATTTGGAACCGTTACCACTGTTCAATACTGATGCTCTGCAAATGACCCTCTCCCAGTATTTGTGCATGAAGTATTTGGCAGAAAAAGAGGCCGATTGGAGCTGGATTCTTCATCGTTGAACATTTTACTGGGCGTAGATGTGTGTTGCGGGCGAGAAGAACACTCTGAGAGTGCTTATTAATTTTTAGGTTATATTTGAATTTGCCAATATTTGGGAAAAGAAACGTTGGACAGTTTCTAGACACTATAGTCCGTACGATGTCAGATGGTCAAGAAAGCTGAACTACGCCGCTGTCAACTCGCACGAACGTCAGGCCAGACTCTGTAGAAGCGCGCTAACTTCACACATGCGTTTCGTGGTCAATTGAGATCCCGTACTCATGACTTTTTCGATATATAAATATTATTACTGTAACTTTTAGATGGCTTCTTTTTAGTAATAACGTTTTTATTGTAATTCCAGGGCCAGGCAGTTGTGGGTAGTCCCCAGTACGTGATCGTGAACGGTCGCGTCTGTCTTGACGACGGACAACTACGAGTTGTTGAAGGTAATAATATTAATTAGGTATATTTGACTGGCCTGTTAGTCTAGTGGTTAGTGACCCTGACTGCTACGACTGAAGTCGTGGGTTCGATTCCCACCCAGGACAAATCTTTGTGTGATGAGCACAATAATTTGTTCTGTGTCTAGGTGCGATTTATCTATAATATGTATGTATTTAGAAATATATAAGTATATTTATCAGTTGTCTGGTTGTCATAGTACAGGCTCTGCCTAGTTTGGGATCAGATAACGGTGTGTTGGTTGTCCCAAGATATTATTATCTAAACTTCTAAACTATATATATTAATATATAATTATATAATATATATAATTATATAATCCACACTAATATTATAAATGCAAAAGTAACTCTGTCTGTCTGTCTGTCTGTCTGTCTGTCTGTCTGTCTCGCTTTCCTGCTAAAACTACTGAACCGATTTAAATGAAATTTGGTACACAGATAAATTAGAGCCTGAGAAAGGACATAGGCTACTTTTTATCCCGGTAGTATGTTCCCGCGGGATAATTTCCGACCTCCACGCGGGCGAAGCCGCTGGCAAAAGCTTGTTATTATATAGGGCAGCAGGGACATCAACGACGCGTAATCTGTATCTATGAATTCAGTAATATGATTCTAGGTTTAAAAAAAAAATCAGTAAAAGCCATTTCAAAAATACCCTTCTAAATATTCCAACGCAAGAAACTACAGAATCGTGTACAGAACCCATGGTTTTTATTCAGTACATGATTGTGCGTCAAAATCCCTGCCCACCCTATATACTATAACACGATCATTAAAAAAAAAACCTTTTTTTAACCAGCTAAGAACCGGGGTTCCTAAGAATCAATTTTAATTTAACTTATTTTAAAACTTAGAATTTTGTGGATTGTATGTACTTTACTCAAGTCCATTTCACTTTCTTCAAGCCTCATACAATGATATAAACACTTTGTTCATGTGATGATCAATTGAATGAGTTCTATGAGCTCAATTTTTGAGGACCACAACACGGTTCTCCCCGATCTTATTTGGGTCCTGGTCTGTATTGCACCAAACGATAGTGTTACCCACAAGAATCAAACATCAGAAGGAAATAATCCAAGGAAAGGGCATGGAAGCAGGCATCAAGGGCATCATATCAAGGCCAATGGCTTCCAAAAATACCGGCTTTATGAGGTCCTGGTTGTTATGATAGCTGCACGTGAACCAGAGTAACGCTGCGTTTCGACAGAAATAGGATAAATAGGATTAAATATTGTTACCGTCCATGTTTGGATATTTTAATTACATACATACATAAACACGCGCCTTTTTCCCATGGTGGTAGGCAGAAACTACGAAACGCCACCGGCTATAATCCTTACATACTACTTTTGCCTTGTTAAGGTTCATACATCTGGTCATACACACACGCCGGTGGCAAGTGCTACGTTCCTGATCTTTCTGAAGAACATCACCAATAAGGTCACTTATTTTAATGAATATCGTTTTTTGTGCAGGTTTCGGCAAATTCCTGAAGACTCCAGTGAACTGTCAGCTAGTGTACGACATAGTCCAAGACCGGGAGCAAGCCCCGCACAGGCCTGAGTTCCTGGACACTCCGGCTAATCACGCCAACGGGAGCCCCTCGCCCGGTATGTTGGGACTCGGGATGTTGGTATACACCCACACAAGCTTGAAGCGGAGCTGGCACGCTTGCTTGGGCGAGAGGGGATTTTTTGTTGGCTGTACATAGTCAATGCTTCTTTTTTTGCCAAATGAGTCATTTAACTTTTATAAGGCAGAGAAAATTAGACATAGTCATTTGGTATTTTTTTATGATTTTTAAGTATTTTTTTTTAATAAAAAATCTATGAGATATTTAAGAAAAATAAAAGTGCGGTCAACAATACAGTTTAATTAAAAAAAAAATATTGTTGGTGACATGTATACTGCCTCTACCTTATAAAAGGTTAAGTATGTCAATATTCAGATTTCAAATCGGCCATAGCCAAACGGTAAAAGGGCTGACTGTAAATTGAATGGACTTGTATGAGAATCCAATGCAGTATACCGCAAAACGTGATGAAAAGGGATGCAAGGGTGAACCGGGACAAAACTAAATGGATTTTAAATTTGAAATAATATAGTTTGTCGCCAAAATGGATCTTCTGAGTTCGCTGTAACGATTACGTGTCCTTGTTGGCATGATAATATATCATTTTAACGTTAAAATTCATTCAAAGTTCCATCTCGATTGATCCCTGCCTTCATCGGATTATATGACACTTGAAAAAAAAAACATTATTTTTCGGTTTGTAGCCAAATGCACGCAGGCTAGCATTTTCTATATGCACATATTTTTTTAAGCCAAGCTAGGCTAGATTTATTGTGAAATATCGGTATTTGTGGTTAGGGGCCGGGCAGCAAACCAATCTTACGTTATTTATTCCCGAATTTTGAATATAACTTTTAGTACCGCCAAGTGCGCTTATTTTCTATTTGGATAAAAATTCTACTATTTTCTAGAAAAAATCTCCTATTTGGTAGAAGAAAACTACCATTTGGTAGAAAAATCCTATTATCTTATATAAAATTCTAGTATTTAGTTCTAGAATTTGTATAAGAAAATAGATTTTTTAAGCAAATAGTAGAATGTTTCTACTAAATAGTAGAAATTAAGCGCACATGGCGGTTGGGCCTTCTGAAATCACGAACATTCGGGAATCACGTTCTTTTCAACAAGTAGTGTTTGGTAAGGTCGACTTTGTACAACGCTAGTACCTATATCAACAGTATGATCGTGGTTTCCCCTTAAATAAGTAGTTTATTTGTTTAGAACCCGAGCTGAGAAAAGAAAAGTATTAAAATTATACACTCGGTTTATAAAATTAACAAAAAGTTAGCTAGCTTTTCGCTATTTAAAGCTACATACATATTGGAATCCGAGCTACAAGCTTATTGCCAAATTCCGGCACGATTCCGATCTAACGTACTATTTCTCTTACAGAAAATGTCATGTATAGTTGCTGCCCGACCTGGGAACCAACAAGGCCACAAGGTCTGCCCTCATGCACTGCACTTTTCATTGTTTCCAATTATGTAAACAAAGTATTTCATGAGGATGGTGAAATTCAAATTTTGTCACTTTTTTGCAATTTGTAGGTCAGTTTCATGTTTTGTGTTGAATAAATGTGATTCGTAACCGTAATAAGTATGTGTTTACAGAATTGTAATGATTTAAATCATCAATACAACCTTCTAAGTTCATAATAATCTTATTTAATAACTTTTTCGTGAAGAAGTACAGTCGCGGATAGAATTTTGTTCATCTTACAACCTGATACCTGTAAATTGCAAAAAAACGTTAGAAAATTTAATTTAAGGCTACCCCTTGGCGCTTCTCCCTTTATGTTTAAGGTTTTTATTCGACTCGAGCCAAACAAAACTTTTACCCGTGGCTTCGCCCGCGTGGAACTCGGAAATAATTCAACGGGAAGGGATGCTACTGGGAAAAAAAATAATTTCCAAGTTTACCTACAGTATTTAGATTCCCAGGAATCTAGCGTGGCTTTGTAGATTTAATATTAAACTCGACAATGTCAACCCAAATTGTTTACATCATTGGAATAATGAGATGAAAAACGTGTACGTTGCTTCCTAGACCATCTAAACATCTAACTTTTGCTCTAACCCCCCTTCCCTCCTCTTGCAGACCTAGGTAACATGAACAAGAGTTTTGAAAGCCTGTCCGTGTCTGGATGTAGCACTCCGACTGGCAGGAAGATGCGGGAGCCTGGAGCGAGGAATCTGCAGACTTCTACTTTCTCTATCAGCAGTAAGTTTTGCACTTTTTTTTTTCAGGATAGGAAATCATCAAATGACTTCTCCCGCTCTGGGTGGAGCGGGAGGGCGTGTCAGACTTTTACTGACTAAAACCCACCCGTGTTCCATCAGTTGCCCATGTGCCAGGGTTACGGTATCTCTTTCGAACAATCACGCGACCCCGGCAGGCATCGGTCCTAGTAGACCCCCACAAAGTTTTGCACTTTGAATTGTTTTACGATATTCGAGTTCGAACTCGATTTGATCAATCATCATCACTATCATTTGCCTAGCCTTCTTCCAACATGTTTGGGTCGGCTTCTAGTCTATTTGCTGTTTAATTCTAGTCATTCTAGTTGGATGCAGCTGAACTCATACTGGTAGTATAACATACTGGTAGTATTTAACATGGAGCGACTGCCTATCTGACCTCCAGAACCAATTTACTGGGTTATATAATGTCCTTTCGGTCCATTGCATTGTCAACTACTTTGTCTACAACATATGTATCAAATCAAATTGACATTATTCCGCCATTAGCATAAAGCACTTTTACATTATGCCAGTACTTTTACCCCACCCTATACAACGTGTAGCTTGATTAACGCAAGACTTCATAAACCCTAATTAGAGTACTGAGTTAAAAGCATAACAAGGGCAAAAAATATTTTTTTAAGTATTTTTAGGGTTCCGTTGCCAAATGGCAAAAAACGGAACCCTTATAGATTCGTCATGTCTGTCTGTCTGTCTGTCTGTCTGTCTGTCTGTCTGTCCGTGTATGTCACAGCCATTTTTGTCCGAAACTATAAGAGATATGTTGTTGAAACTTGGTAAGTAGATGTATTCTGTATACCGCATTAAGATTTTTACACAACAATAGAAAAAAAACAATAAATTTTGGGGTTCCCCATACATAGAACTGAAACTCAAAAAAAATTTTTTCATCAAACCCATACGTGTAGGGTATCTATGAATAGGTCTTCAAAAATGGTATTGAGGTTTCTAACATCATTTCTTTCTAAACTGAATATTTTGCGCGAGAGACACTTCCAAAGTGGTAAAATGTGTGTCGGGCCCCCCCCGTAACTTCTAAAGTAAGAGAATGATAAAACTAAAAAAAATATATGATGTACATAACCATGTAAACTTCCAACGAAAATTGGTTTGAACGAAATCCAGTAAGTAGTTTTTTTTTAATACGTCATAAATCGTAAATCGCAATTTACCTTCCATTCAATCAACCCAAATATATTAAAAAAAAAATTAATTTCAAAAAACATAAACCTTACGCATAAACCGAGGATACCTACAGGTTTGTACGGAACCCTCGGTGCGCGAGTCCGACTCGCACTTGGCCGGTTTTTTATTAAGAAAATCGTGCTAGCGCTGGCATTATTTTATTTATTTAAAATTGAGTCTTATTGCCGTGAAATAAAATTGAATTTTCTATGGCTCAATCGACGGTAGGTAGGTTTTAAATACCCATATTCAAAATGACTGAAATCGATTGAGTCGTCAATTATGAACGAAATAGAATCTGTGACGCTCCAGCTTCGACTAAGCGTAATGCTGTGCTATGGGGACCGACACCACTGCAGTGATATTCAGTAGTCCCCCAAAAGACGTACAGAAACCAAGTCCGGAACGTACAGGAACCGAGTCCGGTGGGTACTGGTCATAAGTACATGAATAGTGGACAAAACTAAAAATTAAAATGTGCGCTATACAAGAATATACTGCAATCACCAAACCTTTTGGCTATGAAATATGATTTCTTCCAATATGTTCAGCTGTGTTTTTTTTTATACCTTATCAAAATCATTTTATTTTGCAGAAGAGATCGAGGGTCTGGACACCAAGACTTCAGTCCGCGTGAGGAACCCCCCAGGCGGCAAGTCCTCGGTCCTTTGGTAAACCGGTTCTGATACCGAGACCGGTCTTGGCAAGCTTGCGGCGTTGACACGATTCTGATACTTGTGAATAGTGGTGATCATTATTTTGTTGTTGAAAATTAATCATTGATTTTTGGGAAATGAGAGGTTGTTAAGTCGATTTTTGATTGAAAATTAGGTTTATAAGCCCATTTGTTTGTGATTTTGTCTGTGCTGTTTGATGACCGTGCGAAAATTAGTAATTTCGTTTATCAGATGAGAAAAGAATTGACGTTACAAAAGAAATTGGATGTTAAGTTCCTTTTACGAGAACTTAGAAAATTGTTATATTAGTTTTACCTAAAATTAGGTATTACCAAATCAAATATTATTTTACTCTTCACAAGTAGAAGTGTCCAAAAGGGCTTGAGGCAGCTAAGAACCAATTTTGAAGCTACTCGTTATTAACCCAAAGCTTAAGCATTAGTATATTATATGTTAGACTGTTATTTAGGGCATGACATAATTAAACAGTTATAAAATTATGTTATTTATGCAGTTAGGACACTCGCAAATGAGACAATCGTGATAGCCACTTTTGACCACTTTTCATATCTACATTTTAACAGCATTTATGGCTTAGTGGTGTGTTTGAATCCCTCAGGTATGATAGGAAAACATCAAGACAAAACCGGCATGCCTTAAAACCAAAATTTTCGAAGACATGTGACATCTACCAACCCGTATTGGCCCGCGTGATGGGTTACGTCACGCTCACTCTTACAAAGAGATGACATGAGTCCCAGCATTATAAAAACTCTATTATGTTTTTTACAAAGAGATCAATACGTGAATAGTGTTAATACGTGTTAACTTTAGTAGGTAAAATATGCAACTTTGATGAGATGTATGATTGAGGTGTATGTAACTTTGACGATCTTTTGACTGAGTCCGTAAGTGGAGTTCGCTCAGCTGAATTTTGGGCCAAAGATATTTATACTTTTTGCCATCAATACGCTAAGAAGAAGAGTAAATGATTGATGTGAAAACTTGGGGTTTACGTACCGTTCGCTTACCAAATATATATATAATATCTTAGGACAACCAACATCACCGTTATCTATGGCAACCAGACAACTGTTAAATATACTTATTTAATTAAATATGTTGAAAATACACAAGAACTGCCAAATAGTGGCTGTTGTGATTGGTTCGTTTGCGGGTAGTCTTAAGTAGACTGACAAACTGGCGTAATGTTTAGTAAATTTTATAACAATTATAACATTTGTAGACGACTACGCTGTTAAGTTACTATTAATTGATTATGCTTGTATTACAATTATAAAATTCATTGTTTTCCTGAATATAGTAGTATGTATAAGGTATGGGCCTTAAATGAGATAGCGATTAAAGATTAAGTTTTGCGTGATTCATAAAATCACGCAAAACTTTTGACGATGACATTCGAAGAATTACTTCTAGCGTGTTTTGAATTTTGAAATTTAATCTAAAATCGCTAGAACAGCTTAGGGCCAAGATTGTAGGAAAAAAATAAAGTATGGAGAGATTTGAGAAAAGGAGTTGCAAAAATTAACGATTTTTCTTGAATTTTTTGCAGGTCTTTTTCAAAAGTATTTTTGGCACAAAGCACGGCACGCTAGTAATTTGAAAGGATAAATAATTACGAGTAATTAAAACTATTTGATATTGTAGAAATTGGCTACAAATTAGAAATAGGTACGTAATTACCTATTATCTCGTTTATTCAGGTTAATAATTTCTTATATTGATAATTTGTTTAAATTTTCAATGTTAACTGGTTATAATTATTATTATTAATAAGTTTTACAGTAAAGTTTTAGAATGTTTTCTGTATTCACTTAAATTGTTCGTTTTTAATTATTAATTAGTAGGTACCTACCTAATTTACAGACTTCCAAATCTCCTGTTGCTAAAATGGGCCAAAAATGTTGTTTTTAACAAAAATGCATTTATATTTTTATCTGTTTGTTCATTTGCATTAAAATTGTTCTGTATTTCTATATCTTAGAGTGTATTGAATAGATTTCAATACAACTATTAAGATTTTCAATTTCACTTAATCTTATAATTAATCTTGGTTTAAAATAAACACGAGGATGTTTAAAAAAATACTGGCAAGCTCTATGGTACGATTTAGATACATTGCTATTTCCGGGTAAAAACATCATCTCCCCATAGACAATTTTCAAATATGAAGTAGATTAGTGTTACCATTCTAATAAATCAATGTCGACGAGTTTGCGAGCATTATTTAAATAATTCTGTCTATTAACAATTTTAACGTTTCGTATTAACAATTTTCACTGCATACCCATCAAAATTAATTTATAATAATTAAGAATTTTTAAAACCTTAAAATTGCTGTTTTAACATAAGTCGTAAACTCATAACCATCATTTATTTATATAAGTAGGTGAAGAGCGAATGGATCGCAAGCTGTATGTTGTGCTTTCGTGATGTCTTACTGTGTACCCTAGGATTTATGAGGCTAGGGTTACACGGCGCTGTATCTATTTAATAAAAATTTAATGCTGTTCGTTGGTGTGTGCATGACTTAAGAACGGCTGGACCGATTTGTCTATGATTTTGTTTTAAAATGTTCATATTAATTGGCATAGCTCCTGATTCCAAATTAGGTTTTTGTAGAAAGGAAAATGTTTAAAAAAAAAACGTTTTATTAATTATTCTATGGGATTTTTGTACTTATCAATTATTACAATTTTGATAAGACAGTCGGTCTGGTCATATATAATACGATATTTTACAGTGACATGTCACGGCATTGCAAGGATTGTTGTGCCCTATATCTTTACCGAAAGCGACCAGCGGGATGTGGCTCTATGATCAACGGGATGTGGCCGTATGATAAGCGAGATGTGGCTCTATGAGCAGCGGAATGTGGTCGTACGATATGCGGGATGTGGCTCTATGGTCCTTATGATCAGCGGGATGTGACCGTATGATTACCTGGATTTGGCCGTATGGTTAGCGGGATATGGCCGTTTGATGAGCGGGATATGACCGTGTGATTAGCGGGATGTGGCCATATGGTCAGCGGGATGTAGGTGGCTCTATGATCAGAGGGATGTGGCCTTATGATCAGCGGGATGTGGCCGTATGATCAGCGGAACGCGGCTTTATGGTAATTGGGAAGTGGCCTTATGATTAGCGGGATGTGGTCGTATGATCCCAACATCGTCGTTTCAGCCATAAAACGTCCACTGCTGGACTTAGGCCCCCAATTTGGGGGGGGTTTGCCATAATCGCCACGCTTGGCAGGCGGATTGGCGATCGCAGTATGGTGGTAAAATGCATAGAGAACGCTGCTGCCCATTCTCTAGTAATTCCCTTAGTCGCCTCTTACGACACCCACGGGAAGAAATGGGATGGTGCTATTCTTTACGTCCGGCACCAACGGTAGATGTTGATCCCAACATAACTGTAATATATCGTATAGCACAGCGCCGTGTGAAAAAAGCCTCACAAGAATCGTAAGTTTATAAGTTAGTGTTTAGGTCTGATTGTTTTATAAACACTTTTGTAACGATTCTGTCACCTGTGTACTGTCGACTAGGTGTTAGTTAGTATTGAAGTCGAAAATCTTTTGGATATTAAGTTCTATTATCTAATTCTCTTTGTTCTGTTAATTTCAATCCATTCCTAGCCGTAGAAATCTGAACAACATGTTCTGATTATTTCATTTTAAATTCACTTTTGTATGTAAACCTTTTCTACTTATGTAATAAAATGATTTAAATTTCATCTTCTGCCCAAGGTTTTCTCAACTATGTTGGGGTCGGTATCCAGTCTAACCGGATGCAGCTGAAAACCAGTATTTTACATGGATTATCAATTTTAATTGAAATAAACCAAAATATATTTACTGCTGTTCAGATTTTCGACTTCAATACTTCTAGCGTCATAAAACTGGGATGCAATTGGTCAGTGTAGGGGCCAAAATACCATAAGATCGCAGTACAAAAACTTTAAAATAATTATTTTATCCCCGTATAGTACTAGTCTTGCAACGGCGTCACAATTTTTATAGCGTTTTACATAATTTCTAAATGTATGTTCTCTATTATGCATTGTCACAAATAAACAATGTAATCTCATGTATTTTGTTTTATTTCTAAACCCTTAAAACTAATTCCGTTCCCCGCCCCCCTCCCCCATCATCATGATATTATATTAAATGAACCACTTTCGGGCTCCGTCATTAGACTAGCTCCATGGTATTATATTTTTGCATTGTATCAGGCTGTCATAATTAATTGGGAGCAAAAAATGTTACCTAGAAAATGGCTCGTAGTTCATGATGAAGATCTATGACAGGTTTGGGTAAGTAAGGGTAATTACTTAATTAAAACTGCGAAGTGAAAACTAACGACTATAATTTTCGCGGCAAAGCAGACAGAGAATATTTGACATTAATCATTTGACATTAACATTTTAACCATAACAATGTTGCCAATGTAAATAACAAATTATAGTCTTCTTAATCAATTATGAGCTTTTGCCAGCGGCTTCGCCTGCATATCGAGGGTTTACTGCGAAAACCTTCTAAGTGCAGTCAAGTTAGTTTTGTGTTATTCCGTTTTAAATGTTTATACCTAATTAAAATATTATAATTTCAGTAGATTTCAATTACTTTATTAGTCACGTGGTAGGTAATATAGTAAATATTTAATTTATTTGTAGTATATGTAAATATGTGTGATAAAAATCTGGAAATAAGGAAATTCATGGCTAAGGTCGTACAGTTAGTCGGTTTTACATGTACATAGCGAAAATGCGCTTGAAGCTAAAAAGTTAGTTGGTTTTATATGTAAATATTTATTGACTTTCAAAGAGTAAAAACGGTTACATGCACAATTATATTAATTAGTTACTTTTAATCACATTACAATCAGTTTTAATATAATTATTAATCATCTTCTCCACTTTTAATTTCACCAACTGCTGGTTCAGGTAATTTATCAGCTATCTCATTGTCAGTTTTTAAGTTTGGAACCAACCGTGAAGCTCCTCAGGTATAATTTGTTTGTTACAAAGATTTGTTTGTTAATTATTTTTTTTTGGTTTCATTTATTTGCAGCTGTTCTTCATAAAGGTGGTTTAATTTGCCTTGAAGTTGAAGATTAACAGATGACATATTATTTTCAGTAGGCCGCTTCTTATTTCGCGTCGAATAGGATAGTGGAGTTCCGGCCACCGTAGGCGCGGGCTTGCGGGCGGCGAGCAATGGGTAGGTCGCCGCCCGGTAAGGACCAAGCTCGGGTCGACGGCGCGTATTACTCCACGCGCGCCTCAAAGAGATGTCAGCAATACTGAAGGGGTCTGCTAGGACCGATGTCTGCCAGGGACGCGAGATTCGTTTGAAAAAGTTACCGTGGCCCTGGCATATGGGTAACTGAAGGAACACGGGTGGGTTTTAGTCAGTAAAAGTCTGACATGCCCTTCCGCTCCGCCCAGAGCGGCAGAGTCATTTGATGAATTCCCATCCAAAAAAAAGCGCGTATTACTTTTTGCTAGAAGTTACCTGACAAAGAATTCTATTTTTTTATTATGGTATAAACTAGCTAAAGTAGTTTAGTCGCTTTTGCATGTCAACAATGTGTTGGTAATTCTAATAATTTGGTACATGTAAAATGTGAGTATAGGTATTTATTCGATTTTTGGAGTAAAGTTTTAATAGTAAAAGCAACAATCTTCTCCCGCTAAAAACATTTAAGCTCTCTTAAATTATATCTACGGAATGTATGTAAGAATATTTTGTTAAACTTATAAAAAAGAAAAAACAGGTTATTAATGCTTAGTTTTTTTTGCATGATAATATTTGTGGGGAAAATTTTAGTAGCGTCGTATATGATATTTTATCAATCGAATATTGAGCGATATGTTGTATTTGACTGTTTTTACCATGATATATCTTTTAAGGTATTCAACGTAGCGCTTAGTCGTTTTTACCATTATTTAAAGCTCAAAAAGATAAGAATTTTCATGTATTTAACTAATTTTTGCCAAAAATGTGGTTTAGCAGGTTTTCGCAGTAAACCCTCGATATATAAACCTCCGCGTTCCCCCGAACAAATCCTAAACAAGACTAAAAATGTGCATAATACCTATATAATTTCATTAAGATCAAAATACTACAGCCATCTAGACTTTTTACGCGGTACTAATATTTTTTTAACTTTGCTGAACGCGTCCAATACGCTGGGCGAATTCCCGTCTTTGTAGCGGGTACTTCCCGAGGAATCCCTGAATGAATGAAGTGCAAATAATTCACTCTTGTACGCCTACATTTACATTCACTACATTCTATTTACGCCATCTATCATGAGCAAACTTACTCCTCTTTCTCTCTCAGGAAAATACCGTCAATCTTTGGCTATCATTATCATCATCATTTCAGCCGAAAGACGTCCACTGCTGGACATAGGCTTCCCTAAGCACCGCCACTTCGACCTGTTCTGTGCTTCTCGCATCCAACGTATTCCTGCGGCCTTGACCAGGTCATCGGTTCATCTTGTGGGAGGCCTTCCAACGCTCCCAAGTTGATGGGCGCGACTGGGGCGCTGTCAACGCTGCTTCCCAATCTGGGGGGCCCGAGCGCCGCCTGTAGGCGGCTCTACGTGGGGATCGTGCGGTCCATGGCCCTGTATGGGGCCCCAATTTGGGCAGCTGACCTGACGGCCGGCAGCATCGCTGTTTTGCGAAGACGGCAGCGTGCTATGGCCGTCAGAGTCATCAGGGGATATCGCACGATTTCCTACGAGGCGGCCTGTGTGCTGGCCGGATCCCCACCGTGGGACCTCGAGGCGAAAGTACTTGCGTCACTGTACCGGTGGCGCGAGGAAGCGCGGGAGCGGGACGAGCGACTAACGGAGCGCCACATGGAGCTTCGTCGGTCGCAGCTCCGCGCAGCCCTGGTGGCGAGCTGGCAGGACAGGCTTTATTTATTTATTTATTTATTGGTCTATCTACAATTGTTACACTTTATAATCTAATAATACAAGCTATAATGCACACCAAGTGTACAATATGATGCGATAGACACAGCATGCATGAACTTACTTAAAAATTAATTACAGTGGTTTTACAGTTATAAACATACTTAATATTAAAGACATACTTATAATTAAGACAGTTAAAAGCTTAAATATATAGGTTAAGATTAACATAGTTCAGTGTAGTGTTGATTATTTTTGGTCTTTCACGCCCTACCGCCAGCCTCGCCACCGTCGAGGCGGTCCGGCCAGTACTCGGGCATTGGCTCGGGAGGAGGCACGGCTCCCTGTCGTTTCGGACGACGCAGGTGCTCTCGGGGCATGGTTGCTTCGGGAAGTACCTGTGTCGCATAAACAGGGAGCCGGACGTCCGGTGTCACCACTGCGTCGACTGTCGGGAGGACACGGCGCGGCATACGCTGGCAGAATGTGCCGCTTGGGAGGAGCCGCGTCGTGCCCTCGTCTCAGAAGTAGGCAGCGACCTATCGCTGCCGGCCGTGGTTGAGTCCATGCCCAAGTAGCTCAGAACTGCATTATAAATTGTCACTTAAGGCCCACAGCGGTAATCTAAGCATTTATAAAGACTTATTAGTATTCACCTGTGCTGCAACAGCTATTTCGAAAAAAACGTGGCCAACTATAATGCTTTTTTCTGTACAGTAATTCTATTAAGCACCACAAACACGCCACAAAGTCACTGTTATTGAGCGCTTAGTAGTGCAGTACCCTATTAGCTGTAAGTTTTCTGAATAATAGCCCACACGTGTACTATACAACCGTTGTATTTTAAGAGAGAAATATCACCCACTATAACATAATCAGTTACTTTGTGAAGTTATTTAACAAAAATTTAATGCTTTATGCTGCATACAGATTCACTTTTCCCCTATTAGTCAGGTGTTTACCATACACTCGAATAACAGCATGTATCCAAGCGTCGGCCATGCGCGAATGGAATATTGGACGCGACGGGTTCCGTATGTTATATTTATTAATAAATAAATAAATAAAATGAAATTAATTTATTTCAGACATAACCCATATTACAAAAATTAAGATAAAAGTAACAATGCTGCAGCAGAAAAGAATAAAATGTCATCAACAAAATAAAAATATACGTCACATAGTTGAAATAAAAGAAAATTTCAAATTTACGTCGGATTTAAATTAAAGTAACAATAAATAATAATTGCACATATTAACAAAACAATACAAAAAAGCCTTCATAAATAGAGGTCAGTGTGTTTGATGACATTAGGCTGAGTAGGTACAAAAATGCCCTGCTACAAAAATCTAATAACCTACAAAACCTACAGCTAGCATCTAAAAAAAACAACGTAATTTTGTTTATGTTTATTTAATGTTCCCTTTTTAAAGTACAATTTAGGGTGTACCACCCTGGTCCAGGCCTTGAATTCATCTTTTTATAATTTCAAGGAGTAAAAAAGTACTTCTCGGTGACCACCATAGAATTTCCTTAGTTTTGGGAACGAATGTTAGATCGACAACACCTCTCTCTATAGTCTGAACTATTTTGAAAGTCTCGTTCTGTAAAAACAAGAAAAATATACTTATTATAATAGAAGTATCAATTTCTTAATGACAACATTATCTATACAGTTTTTGAGGAAAAAAACCAAAAGATACAATAACATATTAAATACCTAAACTTAACCTAACATAATGCTATTTCATGTGGAAGTAATTAAATTATTAGGCCAGAAAAATATATTATCTTTAGATAGGTACCGACTAATTTATAGGTATTTTGTCGCATATTGAATAAATCAATAACTTATGTATTATACATATAATTAAATTATAATCTCAGCTACTTAAATTACAATTTTAATTAAGTACTTATCGTCGAATAACAACTAAAAAAGAGAACAAAATGGCTTTAAAAGAACCACGGCGGAACCCTAAAAGCTTGGATCCATAAAGGTACTTATCTAGGTAACTGACGCAAATGTGAACCAATACTACTCTCCTAATCGATCCATGTCTGATTTGTATTTCACAAGTGCTAAACTATTTTACTCTTGGATGAATTACAGGCCACATGTGAACACCCGTACAGACCTTAGCATTAAATTGAAATTAAAACTGTTCACTTGCCATCCGCCATATTCACTGCGTTACTTTGTATTATTATAAAATGTTATCTTTTAATTTTTGTTTATTTTAGAGGATATCAATTATAAATATGGATTAAAAAATAATTACGCGAAAACAGTTTTTTTTTTTTGGTTACTTTGTACAAAAACGAACATATTAATTTTATTTTCATTCTAATTTTGTTGCTTTTCTTTTAGTATTTAGTGGTATTCCGAGAGCGCGTGAAAATTTTGAACTAAATATGTATGGTATTTGACAGTAAAGTTACCTTCCCAATAAGATTTTAAATAATAATAATATATATAATATATAATATTCCACAATAATATACAACATTAGTTTTTGTTTATGCGAAACCCGAAACACGGGTCTAGTATTTTTATGTAAAGAATCTATGAAAAAAATTTCAAAACTGTATCATTAATAATCACAAAGTTATAAGCTTGTTACGGTACCTGATTGTCCTCGCAAAAACATATGCAGCCTACCGGCGGAGGGCACCCACGCCAGCCGCGCGCGCGGCTCTCACTCTCACTCATTGATAATAATTTGCCACAGTGATTGTTTATGTATTAGTTGGTGATAAACATTTTCCATCACGCTTGCAGGCTTTGGACTGTCGTAATGGTCAAGTGTAGGTAGATATTATTATGTAATTTATTCGTAAATGCAGTAGTAAGTGGTAAAATGTAATCAATGCCATTTGTTGCACCTTATGTCAACAACTTAAAGTTCAAAATGGATGAAAATTGTTAAACATCGCATTACTGAACCACAGCAGGCTGTAAACAAATAATAAATTTGTACCCTTGACTATCTTTGCGTGTTTAAAAATGTTAATCATCACTATCTACAATAATTGGCGTAATCACTATTTACAAACTGAAGCAACTGTTCGAAACTTTCTTGTATGCACTGGCATGCCAGGGAAATGTTATCACCACAAACAGCTAGTTTACGTACCATCTCCGTATAATGGACGTTTGAGTACGAGAAAGACATGATAATTTTAAAATCTAAACACTAGCCCCGGGACCTCGGCGTGCGCGCGCTCGCGATCCCGTATTGTTGCGTGACGTGACTGATACGTGCACATCAGTCCGTAGCATTCGGGCGACTGGAGGAAGGGGGGGCGCCGTCGTGCGGTCCCGCGCCTACGCCGCCGCGCCGTACGCGGCCGTTATGAACTTTCGTGACCCCTGTGTGCAAACAGATGATTGCGGATACCAACTTTTAAGCGTAATTAAATATTGATGTGCCTCCGGAAAACATACAGCATTGTCTATGAAGAAGCATTGTATACTTATCCTTTTTCGCGCGGTCAATAGTACGGATACTTTAGTTCAACGTAAAAATAGTAGGTGGCGTAGCTATCGCCGACGTTGAATTTACTCTATGCCAGCTAGGAAGCGGGAACCGCTGTCACTTTTCGAGTTCATAGCGTTGTGTACTTTCGCCGCGTGCGGTCGAAATCTACAAATATTTTTTGAATCGCTTAACCATTCTAAAAAATTATTTGCTATCGTGTTCGATAATTTAGTAATACATTAATAGTTAGTTGTATTTTCAATCCTTTAACTAAAATAACGGTTTGTTCGCTATGAATCCCGCGCCGAGTAACGAACCCGATGAGGCAGCCGCCGGGGCCCATCGGTCGATCGTTTCGAACTCGCCGACTTCCGAGAGGGATCAAGAACAAGAAAAGGAGGACTCCTCGTGCGCTAGCAGTTCATCAGACAGTGAAGCCGAACGAGCGGAACCTCCTCGCAAGAAATTTAAGCGGGATGCACAGGTAACGGTCGATCCTCGAATCGACGCGTTATACCAGGTCAGTTTTCTTACAAACTTTATAATGCACCAACAATACGTACCGAGTACTGCTGTAAATACAAGTGACGTAATCGAACAAGCAGGAATGATCAGTAATGATTTCTTGACTAATCCGTTAACAGAAACGCCTAGGTCGTTGGATTTGGGCGCCTGTCAAACTAGTTTTGATGATAAAAAAATTCTTAAATCGGCTAATGAAAAACGGTTACGCCAATTAATAAGTTTGCAGCATTTTAACAGCCCCACGTGGCAACATATCCGTTATAAGAAAACATTGGGAGACATGCTCGCGTTTCCGGGATTTTGCAATTTAAAAATTAACGATGAACTGTGTTGCCTAAACAAAGGAAAAGATTTCTTGGCCTCAACAGAGGAAATCATGGCTGCGACTACCAACGCCGTGTTACATCAAAGAGAACTGTTGCAGTCTGGCTTACAGGGCATCATTGACTGGGCTCACAATAACCCTGCCGAGCTAAAATCCGATAACCTTTATAATAAAATTTCTGAAACATTCGGCAATGAGTCGTCATCTTATAAATTATTTGAACAAACATTACAAATAATTTGCGGTAAACGTGCCGAGTGTATTGAAATGAGACGTAAAAGAATAATTTGCGAAATTCCGAATAAAAACATTCAAGCTGCGCTAGGTAATATACCTCCAAGCGAAGAGTTTTTATTTGATAAGACAAAACTTTTGTCCCTTATTCAGTCCCTCGGAGGGCCTCATTTCTGGTTATCATCAACACAAACACACAAAACTAAGGAGCAACTCAAAACAAAATACAAAGAACCAACACCGTGTACCTCCAAATACGTTCCTCACACACAGAATAATAAAAATTATAATTTTCGAGATACCTACAAAAAACAACAAACGAAACAAACGTACAAAGGGAAAGGCGACGGTTTCAAACCAACAAAAAATTACTCATTTCGAAACAAAGACGGAAAAAAGTGACTACCCGACACATTTCAGGGGAGGTTGTTTAACTTTGTTCAAAAACCGTTGGCAAGCGCTTCGAGCAAACAAATTCATAATTTCTGCAATTTCGAAGTTCCGTATACCCCTTTACAAAAAACCTCCTCTATTAATGCCAACAAGAAGGATTATGACGCAATATGCAACCACGCCATCCCCTGCAATGTCTCAGACAGTCAAAGATCTATTAGATCAAGCTGTATTGAAACTAGTTTCCAAGAAAACGCCCAGTTTTATCTCCAAGCTTTTTCTGCGGAAGAAAAGCGACGGATCAATGCGCCCAATTTTCGATCTCCGAGAATTGAACAAGTTCGTCAAAACGAAACGTTTTCGTCTGATTTCTCACGCTTCAGTCCCAGATTTTCTCCAGCCTGGAGACTGGATGATAAAAATAGATATATCCCAGGCTTACTTTCACCTGCGAGCAGCAAAGTCGCACCGACCTTTCTTAAGGATCAGCTACAAAGACCAGTTATACGAGATGACATGTTTACCGTTCGGACTGGCGTCAGCGCCGCACCTATTTTCATCAGTAACATGCTGGGTCGCGGAGACCTTGCGTGCGAAGGGATGTCGAGTGCTAGTCTACCTAGACGACTTCCTTCTGGTCAATCAAGACCATTCCAAGTTATGTCTTCAGGCTGCGGAAGCCGTGAGGCACTTGGAACATTTGGGTTGGCATATCAACCGCCAAAAATCTGTATTGGTGCCAACTCAAGATTTGGAATACCTTGGCATACGTTGGCAAACAGCTGTAAATACAATGTCCCTACCAGAAAAAAGGAAACAAAGCATAAACTACACACTAGACCGGTCGTTGTTGAAAAGTCACATAAACCTTCGGGAACTGCAAAGTCTGCTGGGGCGCTTAAACTTCGCCAACTTTGTCGTTCCCCGAGGAAGACTACACTGTCGCAAAATGCAAATATTTCTGCAACACTACAACAAAACACGACCCCGTCAAAAACAGCAACTGCCTCGAGTTGTGCGTCAAGAGATAATGTGGTGGCGCGGAGCCACAAGCCACACATTACCTATACACAAAAAACCTGCTACCCATTTCCTTGCGACGGACGCTTCGGATTGGGGTTGGGGTGCCCATATAGACGGGATTCCAATGTCAGGTGCTTGGGCAACTCACCAACGAAGATGGCACGGCAACAAAAAGGAGCTATATGCAGTAATAGCGGCAATCAAAATGAATACAAAGACGTTGCAGAAGTCACACGTGCTGATCCAGTCAGACAATCGAACCCTGATTGCATACATTCGAAAGGAGGGAGGAACCAGATCGTTAGGGTTACTAGCCCTAACCTTCAAACTATTACGTCTTACGGACAAGTTCAACATAACCCTATCAGCCCACTACCTGCCAGGCAGATACAACGTAATAGCGGACAGGCTATCACGAGGAAAACCACCCGCGGAATGGCATCTTCTACCTCGAGCAACAGCGGAAGTTTTTCGGAAGTGGGGGCTTCCAGAAGTGGACTTGTTTGCGACACAAAGGACCGCGGTAGTAAAAAACTATGTCTCACTAGACTGCAAAGATCGATCAGCAAACTATATAGATGCCTTCAGCAGAATATGGAACCATCGGCTAGCGTGGGTGTTTCCTCCTCCCAGTTTGCTGCCCAGAGTTCTGGCACATCTGAACAATGCAACGGGAATTTACTTGCTAGTGGCCCCGGAGTGGCCTCGAGCCTTCTGGCTTCAAGACCTGAAATCCAGAGCTCTAGACCACCCTCACGAACTTCTGAACCTATCGAAGACCTTGATAGATGTTACAACATCGCAGCCTCCCCCACAGGTACAGACATTGACCCTGAAAGTTTGGAAAATTGGGGGTGGGGTGCCCAAATAAAAGACTGGTCAATACAGGGAAAAGAACTACTCAAGAAGAGCTGGCGACGTTCAACTTTATCAACCTATTTGTCACCACTTAGACGGTGGTTGAGATGGTGCTCTAACTCTCAAGTAAACCCAAAATATCCTCAACCTGCTGACATCGCTAAATTTTTAATGTTTCTCTTTCTAAAAGAGAATTTATCCTATAGTACTATCCTCGTTCACAAATCGGCAGTCTTAACATTTTGTGGCCCTTATGTGGAACAAAAAACATTTTCAAATTTTTTAATAAAACATACACTTAAGGCGATAGGAGTTGCCAAACCTAAAGAAGTACGGCCACCGTTCACGTGGGATCCACGTACCGTACTAAATTGGCTGTCATCAAATGCACCTAAAGACACATTGTTTGATTTAGCACGTAGAACAGCCACAGTTTTATTGCTGGCATCAGGCCGTAGGGTTCATGACCTAACTTTGCTGAAAATCTCAAATGACAGCTTCTTAGATGATGGCGATAATATCTATTTTATACCTGCATTTGGATCTAAAACCGATACACACTATTATCGTCAGTCCGCTTGGAAACTTTCACAACACAGTGATAAAAACATATGTCCTGTCACTTTAGTTAGGCTTTTAATCGAAAAAACTGTACTTAAGAGATCTGAAGTTAGCAATTTGAACAATCTTTTTATCACTGTACTTAATAAAACAAAAGCTGCCTCACGCACTGTAATCGGGAATTGGGTTCGCACAGTTCTCAGAGATAGTGGAATTTTTGCAACTCCGGGAAGCTGCAGGTCAGCAGTAGCTTCTTTAAATTGGTTAGATAATCAATCACTTGATGATATTTTATCACGGGGTAATTGGAAATCATCCAACACCTTCTTTAATCATTACTGTCGTGAAATAGAACTCCACAAAGACAGTCGTGATCCATTTTTCAATACATTTACTTCTAAGTAAAAGTAATCATGAACCAATCGTCTCTAACCTAGACGATTTGATTTATTCTTGGAACATCTAAATTGATTATTATCATCGCCTTTAACTGTTAAGATGATATTCTTAATTATATTTTTGTCTCATGTAAAATATATTGTAAACTACATAATTGTATTTTAAATGTAACAATATACATCAGTAAGAGATACTGTAACTACCTAACTCTCAGAATAAACAATTCATAATCATCATAGCGTTGTGTTTTACCTGTAATATTTCACCAGCAGATAACAAACACGTCTTCATAGACAATGCTGTATGTTTTCCGGAGGCACATCAATATAGCGGTTTTACATAAAAATAAAACCGATATTATGTGCCGAGAGGGAAAACATACAGCATTGTAGGAAGTTCTTCCTGGTGAAGACTATGAACTCGAAAAGTGACAGCGGTTCCCGCTTCCTAGCTGGCATAGAGTAAATTCAACGTCGGCGATAGCTACGCCACCTACTATTTTTACGTTGAACTAAAGTATCCGTACTATTGACCGCGCGAAAAAGGATAAGTATACAATGCTTCTTCATAGACAATGCTGTATGTTTTCCCTCTCGGCACATAATATCGGTTTTATTTTTATGTAAAACCGCTATATTTTTGGTACAAAATATAACATGGTGTAAAAATTATTGGAATCGATTCAGTTACTGATTCTGAACAAACTATATTCAGGTTTCGCATATACTAAAAATAATGTTGTATATGGCACCTGAGATCTTGCACACAACGATACACTTCATGTTTTACAATTTGACAGTTCATATCAAAGAAAAATAAATAATTTAAGTTATTGCATTCCACAATTCATATTTTAGGCGAGGACGCTGGCACCCTAAACACAAGTTAAATCTTACATTGGGTGCCAGAGGTCATCGAAAACACTCACTCCCTTAGTTGTAATGCTGCATAGTATTTAGATAAGTGTTTTTGTACAACTGAAGGCAATAAAAATCTTCTTTTTTTTTTTTTTTAATTTCGCTCAGTGTGTAATTTCAACTGTATAAAAGTAAACACGATGTACACATTCGTCTTCCTTGCTGTATAATAAGTAACACGTGCCTCATTATTCAGCTCTTTAGGTGACTGTTACACACATAAATGCTACTATAATGTTGTTATAATGCAATTATTTGTCAATTGGATTTCTTATACAGCTATGTGCTGAATAATTTGTGCCCAAATTAGAGTTATATCCTCTGAGGATGCGCTGTCTACGCCATTATTCAGCAACGAATGCATCCACTGTGCACTGTTAAAATGCTGTTATACAGCACTTTTGTGCTACTTGGGTGGTCGGTAGCAAGGAGTCCTGGGACGCGGTGGTTTCCTTCTGCGAAACAGTCATGTCGCAGGAGGCTGCAGAAAGGCAGCGGGAGATATCTTCCGCTCACCCAGCCCGCAGCAGGCGCACCGGGCGTCGGCGGAGGGTGGACGACGCTCTCTTCCAGCCCCCCTAAATGGGTCCAGGGGCGACAGATTTGGGGACATTCGTCGCCTATTCCTTAGGACCCGAGATGGTGGCGCGTAGTGTTCCACGCGCGGCTCTCTGTGATGTATGGGGGGGAGTTTAACACCTCGCTCCCCCCCCCCCCCCCCCCCCAACGTGAAGAGGCCCGCAAAGGCGGGCTGGCACCAGTCGGGGATCGCGGAAGACATATTGGTTTCCCGTGGTCCCCGACATAGGTGTGGGACGGAACACCAGGGTGGTTTTAGTCAGTAAGAGTCTGGCAGATCGCTCCGCCCACCTCAGAGCGGAGGACATCCAAGAGGATTTCCACCTAGATATCAAAAAAAAGAAAAGGCCTTCCAACGCTCCGTCTTCCAGTACGCGGTCGCCACTCTAGAACCTTCCGGCCCCATCGGCCATCTGTTCTGCGAGCAATGTGCCCTGCCCACAAGTTTGGCAATTCTTCGGGCTATGTTGGTTACCTTGGTTTTCCTACGGATCTCTTCATTTCTGATTTGATCGCGTAGGGAAACTCCAAGCATATCCCTCTCCATTGCTCTTTGGGTGACTGAGCCTTCTTATGAGGCCCATTGTGAGCGACCACGTCTCAATGCCATATGTCATCACTGGCAACACACACTGGTCAAAGACTTTTGTCTTGAGACACTGCGGTAAGTGGAACGAGAAGATATTGCGTAGCTTCCCGAACGCTGCCCAGCCGAGTCGTATTCGACAATTGAACTCTTTCTCGAAGTTGGACCTACCTAACTGGACAGTCTGTCCTAGTAGGTACACATATTCGTCCGAAACTTCGAGTGTAGAGCTTTGATCTTCATTGGAGTGGGTATCACATGAGCATTAGACATGACCTTTGTCTTGTCCATGTTCATCCTAAGACCCACTCTTTCGGAAGCTCTACTGAGGTCATCGAGCATTGTACTGAGATCCTCCATAGTCTCAGCCACGACTACTATATCTTCGGCAAACCGAAAGTGAGTGATGTACTCGCCATTTATGTTGATGCTACTCCTTTCCAGTCCAGAACCTTGAAGACATCCTCCAGTGCAGCGGTAAACAGTTTCGGAGAGATTAATCTTTGACCAAACTCCATCAAATGAAGCAATTTTGCTTTCGTCAAGATCGCAGACAATAAACACTAAATAGTTTTTATACTTTGGTTTGTGAGCATATGGGCGTAATTGCAGCCAAGACACGACACCGGAACAGACAAATAATCTTCGATCTACAATGGGTCAAGAGCGACTGGTTAATCAAAAGCACGGCTAGTGCTTTCAATCGAAAGAAAAAATTCCAATGAAATCGATTTCACAGAAGTTATTGACGAGTTCAGTAAATTGGAGGCACGAAAACACAATAACACGCTACAAAAAATAAAAATGAAACTATCTTTGATTTATTTTATCTGATTTTTTTTTATCGATTGATTCGTATTTTATTTTCCTCACCCATATCCATTCCATATTGTAGGTATGTATGTTTAATTCGAATTTAAATTTCACTTGCCAGATTTTAACGAAATAAACCTAAACACTTATTTATACATGTAAATGTGAACTGAATAAAAAGCTTGTAAAACTTCATTTTTTTAAGGGGGCCTCATTCAGCTTTAACGCCTCGGGCCTCTGACGGGCTTAGTCCGCCACTGGACAGCCTGGCTGGTATTTCACATGGTAAACAATCTATTCATCGATTCGTTGGTCTGCATCATCTTCTATACTCTTAAAACCGTCCACATTCATACTTAAGAGTTTATTATTTACAGACGCCAGCACACCAAACTACCCAAACTAACAAATTTTCCCAATCAATCTTGAACCTTATGTTATAGCGATAAAGTTGAAAACCCAGTATAGAAATCTGACAGATTAGTAGTTTTTTGTGCTGGCGTCTGTACTAGCACTTCGCCCGCGTGACTCACAGGATTTGTACATTTTTTCGGGATAAAATATAGCCTATGTTACTTGGTGATAATGTAGCTTTCTATAGGTGTAAGATTTTTTTAAATCGGTTCAGTAGTCCTCGAGTTTATCCATTACAAACATACATACAAAAATAATAGTTAAAAAAACTAAAAACACGCTTCCATAGAAAACCAAACTAAAAAGTAGAAAATAATGGAAAAAAAGCGTGGGGTGCTTCTTTAAGGTATTTTTTTATTGATCAGGCACCCAACTATTATTTATTTTCTATTTTTAGGGTGTTTCGAATTTTGAGACGTATGTCAGCGTAGTTTTCGAAGACAGTTTTTTTGCTGCCGGCAACCCTGGCAAGGATAATGGCACAAATTTATGAAATGATTGCACTGTCATCGATCTTCAACAGTTTTGCAAAGTTTGATTGAAATCTGGTCGTTTAAAGTGGGTCAAAATCGCGCTATAAGGAGGCGATTACAAACAAACAAACATACAATTGAAGCTAATATAAAGCTTGTAAAAATCAAATCTTTCCTCTTTATAATATTAGCTTAGATATTACACGCGGGTATAATAAATAAAAGAGCACAAATACAATTTTTAAGTTGTTTATTAAAATAATATTCGTTCAACTGAACACAAGACATGGGACCAGACCTAATAATTGAGTTTACTAATTTGTCAATTTCCTCTACAACAAAAAAATTACTGGCCCAACGTAAGAGCCGTCTGTCTTTACCCTCTTAACAATAAAAAACAACCTATAAAATCTATCAACATAAAGACAAGTAAGGGTATCTCCACAATACCTGCGGGTTCATACATAAATTTGGCACAGACATTATGATATTTATCGTTACAACTGGTCGATATTCCCTGGCAATCTGTAGTTCTAGATGGTTTTGGCACGGGATAAAAATCATTATTAAAATAAAAATAAAAACTTCCATTTCGAAATAAAAAAATCAAATCCATCATTCTCTATAAAACTCAAAAATAGACCTTACTAATTAATTTTAAGAAAATCTAATTTAATATTTAGAAAACTATACAGTACCCATATTATTTATTTAGTATTGCACTAAGTCGGATTTCATGCAAAATCGTACGAATGATCAATATTATAATTTCAACGTTCATATTTCGGTCAAGTTGTAAACAAACTGATGTAGATAATATTTGTCAGTTAATATAAGTGGCATTTCTTTTTGTCAAATATAACCAACTAAAATTCCATTTTTAATCACCGAGAGTAATTTATAATTCAATGAGGGGGTTATTTCAAGTAACAACGTTAAAATTCTTAATAATAACAATAAAAAGTAATTAACAAAAATCATTTGTTGGACAAAACAAACCATCCAAGAACATTCCGAGGGCACTAATCGCTTTTTAATAATAATATAAATGCAATATTTTTATACCAAAATGTCCTATATATTTGTGAATTACAAATTTATTTACAAGTTCGACTCCTATCGGGGGTTGCCAATTATAAAATATCTTGTGTCTTCGTATGTACCAAACATTTTCAGTTTCGAGTCAGTATTTAACTAATATTTTTCTTTTAAACTTCTTCTTTATATAATAATAATAATGTATACATATGTAAGTAGCATAGTACACTTAAATACTAATATGACACAGTTAGATTATAGCTATATTTTTACATCATGTATGTACTTACACATATACAGAGCGGTGTTGTCCCGGAATGCCAATCGACGGGCTTATTCTAGTCGGCCATCTTACGGAAATTACTAGAACTATAGAGAGATGTAAATTGCATGCAGCTGAATATAGATGGCGTTGTTTTAAATTGTACTATGACATCTCATATTTACGCAAGTAGATTTTGTTTAACTAAAAATGAACTCATCATTTAAAAAATATAACAATACATTCAACATGCTATCTTTACTACTATAAAGACACATTATTCCATTATTAAACAATAAAATAAATACCAATTCTACTAACAGAGACACAATTAATATCCGTTGAAACTTGAAATCAATGATGGATCTTTTCGACTCCACTTTATTTTTTGAAGATTTTTCTAACAATTACATTAAAAATGGGCATTCGGCACAACACCTTAGATATACTTCACTCATACAACGTGCCTAGTCTAATCTACGACAGTCTAACAAGTTCCGTACAACGGAAAAACATTTTTCCCTCCATTCGCCTTAACAATAACTTTATACACAAGCATATCACGAAGGGAAAACATTTTAATAACTAAAATCAAAAACTATAACGCTATATGGAACCTTCATCTGGTGCAGGCCGTAGGAAGGAAGTTTTAAGAACACCAGGCCTTAGTCGCTGGTGACGAAAACGCATTTAAGGGGGAAAGCGCCATGGCAGACCGCGAAGGAAAAAAATCTTACGATTTTTGCAGATCAGTGAAGAAAATTTGAATCTCGCAGGTTCTGGTGCTTTCCTCTTTACAATAACATTGGGTCAAGATCTTGATGCAGAAACATAGCTTAGTCCAATGTTCTAATATAATTATATTGTTAGTAAGTAGTAGGCACTCATTGTATTGACGAACACTATCTGACAGTAAATGATATGAATCATCAGAAAATGTCCCTCAATTCAAAGTGTATATAACTGGTTTTAAATGTGTGCTAAGTTTGTTTCTGCATTTCAATTTAAAATTAGGTCTGATTGGTAAAAGAAAACCAATCACTTCGTCAAGATTTAGGCGAATGCCCAATCGTCAAGCAAGAGAGGCCTGTTATAAACAAAATCGTCCGTATCAAGAGAGCAATAGAGGTGAAAATTGTTTGTCACAATATTAAGAAATTAAAACTGATGAAAAATCGTGCATATATATTTTTTCGATGTTACATTACATTTAGATTGTCAAATATTTAATAACAGCAGTGAATTTTAAAATTTGTTTCCATGAATTCATTAATTGATTGAAATCAATGGTTTATAGTAAAAGTGGCTTAAAATATCGTTGACTACTCAAGGTACAGATGGTAAAAGGACCCATACTTTTATTTACCAAACATTATTGTTAAAGACATAGTCTCGTCAAATCAAAGCCCAAAAAGTAAGTTGTAAGAAATTGTTGTAGGTCAAAAGTAGAAAATGAAATACGAATCGAAAAATAAATAATTAATGACTGAATTGTATTGACTGATGACATGATTCGATTTGTATTTAATTTCATACTTCTGTTCATTTATTTGGGGTATCGAAAAGTTTACCTAGCAGAATAAAGAGGTGGAAATTGACAAGCTCCTCGACTACAAAAAATAGTGATAGAAAAATGTTTATAATAAAATATTCATAATGAAACATGGCACATTAGTATGTGACTAGCAAGTCTGAATTTTGATAATATTTGGTCGCTAAAAGTATGGGCTTGTTATAAAAATGCACTATAAATGACTCGATTCGGGCTCACAATTTTGAGATCACTTCGACTGAAGAATGGACTACTTCTAGTATCGTTACTGTAGATTTAGGCTGAAAATGTAGTAGCCACTCTCGAGTTGAACGACGTCGAATGATAGAAATACCGTGCACTTGGTGCGGATAATATTACAAGTTAAACATTAGGCCCTTTTATTTTATTACATGAAAAAAACGGTATCTTTTATTTTTATGAATATATTCTTACCTCGCTATACAATCAGCGAAATTACGATAGTTCACGAAAGTGCCGGTATTCCTAAAAGTCGAAACTCGTCAAAAAGCCGAATAGAGGTAGGTTAGTCACTACGGTTTCCTCCAAACATGATTGAGAACAGCAGTAACAATCGGTACTTATCCTTAGTTCATATCACAACCGACACGACACGTTTCTCGCCGCGGCCGCTAGATGGCGCCGGTGAACGTTCACTCACTGTCCGACAGATGGCGACACACGTCTCACGGAAACTACTCGCTCTACCCTCCGCCGGGTAAAAAGTTCCGTCCTCAAGAGCCTCGAGCGGGGAAAAGAACGAATAGTTTACATTGCACAGTTCGTATCGCGACGCGGCTCTGTAGAGATTTTAGCTCGGTATAATCGCGGAACGTCCATCGAGTTACAATGTCGACAGAGGCGGGTCGCGCGGGTCGCGGGGTCGTGGGGCGCCCCTATGACACGGAGATGACCTCGTGGCCGGGGCGGGGCGGGGCGCGGGGCCACGACTGTGACGTCAGCTGGCCGACCGACAGCGGGTTGTTGGCGTCGCGCGGGTTGGTGCCGACTGGGTTGCGCGGCGGCGCAGGCGGCGGGTCGGAGGCAGGCGAGGCGAGTGACGACAGAGCGCTGAGCCCGCCCGGGCTAGAGGCCGAGTTGAGCGGCGTGTCGGCATCACCATCACTGGACGCGTCCGACATCTCCTCCAGCTTGACGTCCTCTTCAGAGCAGGGCGACTGGGGAGTCACCATCGGCATCGGCACTGTCCCCGACGCGGCCGCGAGTGCTTCCATGTAGCGGACGCACTTCTTCTTCCGCCTAGAACGATGTGGAGTTTAGTTGGGATTCGGTTGTGATAGGGTTTGAGAACTGTTTTGTAACTTTTTTGATGACCAGATGTTTGACATCATCTCATCTGAGGTTTGACATTTGTGTTCAGCAAGTCTAACCGGATGCCGCTGAATATTACATAGAGCGACAGCCTAAATGACCGCCACATGTTACCAAAAAAAATTTACATCATGTTTAAGAAAAGTTACGAAACAGTCCTCCACACAATAAAAGCTAATCTACCCTACAATACACGTAACACATAAATCATAATGTTAACAGTAACATGCTAAAAAACGTGTTAAAATAAACTGAAAACACGCGAAGAACAGCGAACACTCATGCTGAAAAACAATTCGGTTAAAAAAACGTAGTAAAAACTAACCAAAAATAAGCAAACGACTACCTACGACAACATATAAACGCCATTCCTTTTTTAAAAAAAAAAAAACATTCGGGCATCATCTTTAAAATTAAATAAATTCTGTATTATGCAATCTATCTAATAACCAAAAAAATAAAAGAATTATCAGATATCTGATTTTATTTTTGTATTAAAAAATAAATTGAAAAGACAGTACTTAAAATTTTTGAGCGAATAAAAGTCAAAAACAGTCTAAAGTTGTCTACAACACACAGGTCATTCCCGTCTGTCAAGTGTCTACTCATCACCAACCGTTGCGTGGCCGTCGGCGGGGCGGCGCCGGCACTAGAGGTTAACGTAGGTAGGTTCCTGCGGGCTCACGAGGCTGGAGGCCGGGAGCGAGGTCGTCGGCTCCGGCCGGAGGAGGCCCAGGCCTCCGGACACCATCACGCTACTTGACTCGGGGCTGTGCCCGGTAATGACAGGTGAATAACGGGTAGAGGAATGATAATGGACATATGAATAAAGGATCAAAAGGAAGAAGAAAAGAAGGAAGGAAAGAAAGAAGGAAGGAAAGAAAGAAGGAAGGAAAGAAAAAAGAAAGGAAAGAAAGGAAGATTGGAAAGTTAGTGAACAGGAAAATGATTGTGGACATAGGAATGATTGTAGACAGAGGAATTATTGTGGGCAAAGGAATGAAGGTGGTCACAAGAATGATACCAGACAAAGGAATGATGATGATAGGGTTGTAATGATTTGAGTGAGAGAAATGTTGAGGTGTTTATGAAATTGTTACATAAAATGAATGTAAGTATTATTAGATACAAAACAGATAATAATTTGTTGTTTAAATAAATAGTGTTAAATAATATATAATAGGGTGGTAAATAATAAATAGATGACAAAAGCAATAAATAAATTAAATAAATAGAAAAAAAAGAAAACAGCGAGTCAAGTGGCGTGTGGCGAAATAAAAAGATCAAAAATAATAAAAAATAACGTAAAAATGATCAGAACGAGTCACCAATAGTGCCAGCAGATCCAGGGTCCATGAGAAGCGGCAATCATGAGTGGAAAAAACATTTGTATAAGTAAACATAAACCTTGACAACCAATAACAACAACTAAGCGAGCCAATTCAGAAAATGTGTCCAGATTTTTTTGAAAGCTTTCGACAAATGATTGCCCTTTCTCTCTCTCTCTCTCTCTCTCTTTCTCACTCTAGCCGCCATTTTACTAATCCCCTAAGTTTCTACTTCCAAACTTCGGCTACTTTCAAAAAAATCTATTCCTTGTCATCTAAACCATTGATTTCTTTGTGAAAAGACACATTTTCTGAATTAGCTGCTTCGCCGTAAATATATCCTTAATTTACTATATTTATTGTAATATAAAACATAAAAATAAACAACAACTACATTTTGTATAGATTTTTCTTAAATTATAAAAATGCCAAAGTAAAATCGACCGGGCTACTCTTGGTGTGTCAGATAAGACAGCCAAGTCTTTCCACAGAGAAACAATAATATATTAACCACTGGTATTTAATATACCATTGGCTAACCAAGACTCAATTTTGCACAAGCGAAAATAAATAATAAAAACAATAAAGTTGGTAACCCACCTGCAAGGCTTGCACCATTGGTTCTGTTGATCGAGACCATATCTCGCTCGACACTTCTTCAAATTATTTCCTGAAAGTATTACATCACAAGTTTTAGGACACATCCTTTAATTCCACAAAAAAAAAAAAACACTCTGACACTGAACTGATACAAAATGTATGCAAAACAAATTACTTTAAAAACTGCAAATAATACTCAAACAAAAAAAATATGATGTCGAGTAAATTGATAAATTCTTTGGTTGTCGCTCAAATGAAAAAGACTGCAGAAAAATTATGTGATGCGTAAATTAAAGGTTATTTTACCGGAAATCATATTTGAAGCATCTCAAAACATGACAGCTAAGACTACGTTCTACAAAGCTTGGCATGCAATCCCCTTATGTTAGTCCATGCAGGGCGGGATGGGACAAATGAACGGGAACAACGGAAAAAACATTGGTTTTAAAAAATAACATACTACACGCATAAACTTTGAACAAAATAAATGCTAAAACTACGCTATTGTCGGAAAAAATAACAAATAAACATGACGTCTATAAGCAAATTGAAGCAGAATAGGTTCTCCGGAATCAAAATAAATATTTGTGATTTTATTTGGCCAGTATCATTGCACCGCAGATACATAAGCATCAGCAGCTGTGTACATCTAGTCCTCGGCGGTGTTCGCATGGCTGTTCTGGTCCAGACTACTCCATTATGTACCGAGAGAAGGCTGTCCCAGCCTTTTCCGACATCAAACTACTCTCCCTGCAAAGCAATTACTCAAGTATTCAAATATTGACTTGCTTTAGCATGCACGCTCCCTCTCGCACTCAGGAGCAAAACGGAAAGCATAAAACCGGGACAACCTTCGAAGGACTTGCGTGAGGGTCTCTCTCATAATATAGCGTTCAAATCAAATAAATAAATGCGATAAATATTAAATAAACAAAAATACTTGTATATTATATGTATGTATATGTCTACAACCTCGTACCCCTTCAACCAAGACAATATTACTATGTCGCTCGGTCCGTTCGGAGCGGAGTTCAAAGCAATTGAACTGTCGCGGGACAGGGGAGGAGCGATATGCGCGGGGGGCGAGGAGCGGAGCTGCCAACGTCTCCGGACTTAATCCTTCGTTAATTGACCTCATTTTTTTAATGAGCCGATGCGAGTATCGCATTCAAACGACGGGACGTCGGCCGCTCCGGGACATGTGTTCGCTTCGTGACCGACTTACGACACTATGCTGTCGCCGAGCCTGCTCAGCTGATGGCCACGACGAGGGACGGGAGGGGACGGGAGGGGGGGCGGGGACGCTCGTCGACGGAGTGAAAGGCAGTACCTCCATCGGTTGTCTCCTGTTTTCGTTTCCTCTTCTTGCCCCTTTGCGTATTAGCCCTAGACGACCAATCGGGATAGAGTTGCATGTGCAGCTGCCGCTCGCGGCGCGCCAGCTCGTAATACTTGGCTTGCTCCTCGCGGCCGAGCGCATGCCACTGTATCGTGAACGCGCCGAATATGGAAACAAAACAGAGAAATGCACTTGGACGGTGGACTCGACCTGCGACCGTACGTCCGCGACCTAACGCGTGCTAGAAAAACAGCCGCAGAGAGCGGCGATGATAGTAACTAGTCACAAAATTTTGTCCCCTACAGAATGAGAATGGCCAATTGTGATGTTCCTCCCAGAACCTATTCTGCGGTCGGTTCACGCGTCTCGACTAGACATATAACAAACCAATATAGTTTCCGGAGGGTGTAGGGTGTACAGTTTACGTTCACTGGACGACTACGTACACAGAACACGAAACACGTAAGGGCGGCCGGGGCCGGCGCGGGCCCCGGCCGCCCGAGCGATCCCAGCCGCTTTTCTAGCACAGGCAACATCACCTCGCGACACTACCGCTCACATACACACACACACACGGGACGGGGCAGGTAACGGATGCTGACGTTAGTGTGGGGTCAAGCCGCTCGGTTAACACGTGGCACCGGACAACAAGCAAGTCTCCTGTGTTAGTGGGGGTGCGGGATCTCGTCAGGGAGGGTAAGCGGTGTCAAGCGTCCAGTGACGTCCAGTCCCCACGACGCTGCTAGCTCCAATACCTCCCAACTCTGCGGGACTGCGGTCCTTTTTCCGCTTTTTCTTTTTGGAGCCGTAACCGTAGTTGTCTCTTGCGCTCCACCCGGGGTACAGCTGCATATGGAGCTGTCTCTCTTGTCTCGCTTTCTCATAGTACTTTGCTTGTTCCTCGCGGCTCAACGAGTGCCACTGCGTATTATGATACCAGGATATTGGGTTACCAGTCGCCGACATGTGCTCGACTAACTTTTTGTATAAAGACATTGTTATTCTTGTTAGGAATGAGATCGCGTTCCGGGAACGGGTAAACGGGTTCGATTCTCGGTAGCGTTACGGTCAGCTATTTATTATTCAATACATCTATTAGATGGCAGATAGGGCGGCCGCATTGTCCGCACAATGCAAGCTAAGCTGGACGTGCGGTGACGAATCGTATTCCTAACAAGATTAACAAAGGCTAAATGCAATATGTTGAGAGAAATATTAATATTAAATGCGAACACAATCGAAATGATTGCTTACATTACATTAGCTAACTTGGTATGTCACTAAAATGAGGTTGTTGACATCCATTTGACCTCTGATTAGTTAAACCTTCGTCAGTTGCGATTAGATGACGTCACGTAAGCAATCTTATACAATCCCGATGTATTCTACTGCTGAATAGACGTTGGCTACAAGTGCCGGTTAAATACATAATTAATTGATTAATTAACGACTTAAGACCGGATTGATTGACAGTCAATATGATGCAAGATGCTTAGCACTGTTGAATAAATCTTTATGCAGTAGCTTTAGTATTGATGTCGAACCTGATTGATTCTGAAAGGACTGGTCTAAGATTATTTACTGATAAGTATTCTGGTATTTAGAGACTATTTGCAAGATGGAATATAAACTTATACAATAGGAATAACTTTCCATAAATTGGTCATAAAATGTGACACAGTAAATTCCGTAAAACGGATATTAAACCTCATCCGACAGTATACTACATCGAGACTGATGTAACGTCAACAAAACCTATCACAACACACTATATTAAAAAAACAAATTCAATTCATGAATTTCGAATTCTGAAAGTTCTAGAGTTAGACAAATATTTAAATATCGAAATAGAATGTAACGAATTAATTTTGAATTTAAATTATTCGAATTTGAATATTGACGGTTAAAACTAAAATGGTTGTTCGAAATTTAAACTCACCCGTCTGCCAAGTATTTGATTAATAGCTGCTGATTCCTTGAGGGTGCATTCAGCCACAACTTTCGCCCTCATTTCTTTCATGTATAGCATGAAAGCGTTTAGAGGTTTCTTTATGTGTGGTTTCTTATTCTGTTCTTTGTTGTTCGAGTTGGCTGAGTTATCTGAAGGCTTATCACTTGAGGAGCTGCTGCTGCCTTTCTCTAGCGACCTGGAAAATACAGCGTTATTGTTTAGATGAGAGGGGAACATTGGCAATTTCGAAGGCATATATGCCAAGGCGGACTTCGGTAGTCAATATCGAGCTCAATTTCATTGAGTTTTGAGGTATCTCAAGTATTTGAGATTCTGTTACGCTTAATGATTTTATCATAACAGTTGGCTATATTTGTCAAAACATAAGTAACATTTGATATCATAACGCTGATAAAGACATTCTTTGGATAACATTCTTGGAATAAATAAAATTGCATCTTTATCAGATTCCTGAATACAATATTTACATGGCTTGTTTTTGAACATCGGGGATCCCAAAAATCTTTAGTAGACGTTTGAAAATTTGCTGACCAAATTGCGATCCCTAAAAAATCTGCAACACCACGTATTTTTCCAACCATACTTATTTTATTCGAAAAGCCATACATTCTCCAACAGTTGTAGTGGGATCAATATGTTAATAACTAGTTTAGGTGTTAACGACACCCGTCGAGACAGACGACAATAAACAGTGTGCGTCCGGTTGGAAATAGACGCGGTGTTTCCGGCGCGGGCGCACCCGATCATACACGAACGTGGCCGAGAAGCTTCGTAATTATGGCGAGCATACTGATTTTTAAAATGTTTGCTGGGATATGGAACTGTGGGTATTGTGTTTGAAGTTAACGTGGGGGGCAGTTTGGCTACAAGTGAACAATAGAGATACTTTAAAGAAGATGGTTTGAATGGAAGGACCAAATTCTAGACACCGGAACTGGTATTGAGAAAGGTCAGGGTATAATCAGATAGCGCTTTCTGTCAGAGAAAGAAGGCGAGAATAGTTTGGAGCACAATTGGAAGGAAGCAGTATTAGCTGCCCTTGTCATAATAGAAGTTTCTAATGAATTAAATATAGTAAGTAAGCAATTATCTAATTCTTGGAATGTTAATAAGATAGTATGATATCTTCTACACAGTATAATAATTGTACCTATTAGATAGATATGGGGACTAGTCAGGAGGACTAGACTGAAGAAGAGATTCATAAATAGGTCTATGAAAGTAGACCTGCAGGTCAAATGAAGACGAATTGATATCAAAGCCCAAGATATCGAAGTAATCCCAGAGGTGTTAAAGAAGAATTCTTCTAACTAACTATTCAAATAGGCACATTAGCAGATCCTAATCTAAAACAAATTATCCTAAGCCGAGTTGAAACAAACAAATTAGTCACAATGTCACCGCAAGTCACTCCAACGGTACTCTAGACATTCCTCGTGATTTTCCAAAAATAGACGCGAATTTCAGAGATAGCTCTTAAACTGATGAGTCAGCTGATACGAGAAGTCACTGAGGCTTTAAAACTTCACAGACATCCGAATAAGTTGGCAAAAGGCAAATATGGGACCTCTTGAGCAGATTTCAAAAAGATTTTTGCTTATTATTTAAAGGACCTCGTGGCCTAAAAATAAAAGCCACACAGGTCTATCCGAGGTTAAGCTACGCTTGCGGCGTTTGGTTCGTGGATGGGTTGATAACATATCGAGACACCTCCATTTTTCGAAAAGCACGTAAAGCCGTTGGTCTCGACTGTTATTTCTACGTCATATTTGACAGTAACTGATTAGTGAAGGACAGAAGGGCAGCTCCATGTAAAATACTGGTATTCAACTGTATCCGGTAAGACTGGTGGCCAATCCCAACACAGTTGGGAAAGGGCTAGGTAGGCTTTTAAATTGTGTGAGGGATGATGCACAAAAAAGACGACGTGATAGCTGGCAGGGGCCAATGGAAGAGAAAAGCATATGACAACGACCTGCACGCGTAACATGACCACCATAGAAAGAGCTTTGACTATTCTTGGTAGAATAGAGATAGAATTGTCATGTTACGCCAGCATAAAACGGTACAAATCATTCTACAATCTTTAATTCTGTCTTTAATCTTTCTACAATCTGTAATTTTGTCAATTCTTCCGTCGACAAAACCCATTTCTACTGTAGTCATGCTACGCGTGAAATTGGTATTGTGGGACCAGATGGAAAGCCAGCTTCACACACTACATCCGAATTACTTAAATCAAACTAGACGTGTAAAACACAAATCCGTAATAGCCCTAAATCCGTTAATCGAAAAAGAAAAGCAAAACCTGTTAAAAACGACTTCCTGACTTCGATATTCTAAAACTGTATAAATAGAGATAATAAAATACATTGTCAGTGACATATAACTGTTGGTTTAATATGTCCAATATAAAAGTTTTATGCACCAAATTAGTTCTGAATATAACCAAACTAGCTTGGGATATACGACTTCCTATGGACGTTTTAAAAATGGGGAAAGATATAAAAAGAGAAAGAAAATCCGGGCACAATGCGTGTGCGCGCTCCAAACGAGGTATTCGGCGCGCGCGCCGTAATTATGTGTTATGTACAGTCAGCAGGACCAGTTAATGTTAGTTTTGCAATTTTTTTTTTTTTGTAAATACAAAAAAAAAGTACAGTACAGTAAAGTTACAATTTACTAAATTGTAACTTTTATTAAGAAAACTTACGGTAAGGAATTATTTATGTCTTTATTTAAAAACGTTGTTTCCGCATTTTAAAATCCGAATGTTATAAGAATTGTTCCCATAAGTAAAGAATTTTCCCTTAATTCAATTAAAAATATCTGTCATATTTCTTTAAATTTCCTTTACCGTACCGCGACTAAAAACACAGGTAATAAATTTATTTTATTTTCTAAATAATCGTTACTCAAGAAAATCCATTAAAAGAAATAATTACGTAAAAAGCGGAAGTTCATAAAATGTATTAATTAAACAAGATCGTGTAGATTGAATACCGAGTAGTCAACGAATGCGACAAAGCAATAAAATAACCATTAACTATTTAGATCTTTCATGTTAATTACATTTAGAATTATACGATAAAAATGTAGATTATGTATGGACTTAACGAACCTATAGTTTTTTTAAAGTATGTATTAAATTGACACTGCATATAATTACGAGTAAAATTCTTTTTATTATTTCTGTTTTTTCTAGATTGTTGAGGTCTGTTTTTCTCATAATTCCCTCTTTTTTGCACGTTTGCAAATGTCAAGGGGATTATTTGCTTCTCGCAAGCTGCTTCGTATCATTTATTGGCAACAAAGTGCGATCGATAATCCGTTTGCCAAAATCAAAATTAAACTATTAAACACTAGCTTCTGCCCGCGACTTCGTTTGCGTCAAATATATTGCCCCCCCCCCACCCCTCCCCCTACCATGTCGTATAAAATCGCCTGCCCGTGAGAGGTATCCGTATTCGTGACGTTTTTTTTATTTCTACTCGGCTCCTAAAGGTCCTAGCGTGATGTTATATAACCTATAGCCTTCCTCGATAAATGGGCTATCCAACAGTAAAATATTTTTTTTAATTCGAACAGTTGTTCCTGAGATTAGCAACCACCTTCAACCAAACAATCCCCTTCAGCTTTATAATATTATTCATTCATTGCAACAAATATAAAGTTTTTTTTTTCTTATAATGGCTCTAGTGTTGTGTTTCCTCCTACTATCTTAGTCAATCAGTTTTAAACTCATGACCTCTGCGTTTAAAGCTGAAAGCACCAACTAAAAAGTTTTTTTTTATATCATTGCTTTAAAACAGTGTTTATCTTTTCCAAAAATCTCGAGCATTTGTTTCGGCGACTGTACCAGGTGACGCGGCCCGTTAGCCAGGCTGCTCATATATCATCTTAATTAAATTTCTCCTCCAGGGACTTATTTACATGATTGTACCTGGACTTTAACGTATGTGGTTATAAGGTAGCATTGTGAGCGAGAAGCGACGGTTCTGCACGAAATTATAATCAGATATTGTTGTGTAAATGAGAACAATGGTGAATCCTTATTTAGGTATTTTGTAATGTGAAATATATATTTTGTACATTACTTAATGTTGCTGAAACTTAAATAACTTACTTAGGCAATACTTGTGTAATCTGAGGATTCTTTTTGTCAATATCCATAGGCTTAATTGGGAACTATACTTATACATATAAGCGTAAGCTATCGACGCTAAGCTTAAAAGGGTAGGTATATGTTTTTTTTTGGATTTTGCTGATTTACCGTTAACAGTTAAATAGTTACTGTATTTCTTTAAGTTTTAATGCAGAACATGATTTCATTGTTTCAGTTATTATCTAATGACTGAGCTCCTTTTTTCATTTTCTGAAGAATTATAATGCGGCTTGTCAGTTATCTTGAACTATTATTTACCGATTTTTTTTTTCGGAAATGGATTCATGTTGAACTGTGATGGTGATGTCGTTTTTAAGGGGCAACATATAGGTATTATGAGTTTAGCATTTTAGAGAAAATTTAAATTTTCTTACGTTTTGTAAACTGAAAAATTAGTATAATTTCGGAAGTAGGTGGCAAAAAACGAATATACATCCATGACACCGAGTTTTGAAATTGAAGTTATTTTTCACTTTGTAGTGTATTTTTGGAAGTCGATTGTTTTTTTGCTAAAAAAAGCATTTAGTTTTGATATCAAACAAAATCTCAAACTAGTCCTAAAAGGCTTCCTCTGTTTATCGTCAACAGTGAGACCCTATAATTTTGATACATTTTGACTGATGCAGTTTGTATTGAAGTTGGTAACTTGTCGTAAGGCATCAGCTTTCTTGTTACCTGATCAGTCAATTCTGTTGACAGTTTCTTTAAAAACTGCATATTATATACAGTAGCATAATTAATTGCCGACCTTTTTTGGTAGTCATATAAAAAGACCAAAAAAAAATACAATATTAAATTTTATGTGAGTAACCCAGATTATACTGCCCATTGTTGTCCTGGGTTCGATTTCATGTTCCATGTGTTTATTAGGAATTTCTTAGTAATAATAGCAACACATATTGTTATAACTAGCTTTTGCCAGAGTAAAACTGAATGCGCTACATTGCAATTGCAGTCTTTATTTTAGAAAAAGTTTTTGTTATTTCAGTTCTACAGTTTAGAATTTACCTTTTCTTTTCTATAAATATTTTTAGTCAGGGACCTAGTCCGGCGTTGTTTAGATTTTAATTAACTTTGATGTTTTGAAGTTTTTTGGAGTAACAAGGCTAATGTTTATCCAAACTAGGTTACGATACCTGTCGATTAGTACTAGAACTAAGCTTGAACCTACTATTAATATCGAAATAATCTCCATTGTATTTTAGACATATTGTCGTCCGCGCGGCTATCTAAAATCGACTGTAAAAAAAATTATTGAACCTATTTTCTAGTATTTTTCTTGTTTATTTGCTGCAACAAATTAGCAACTAATTGCCCATAAACATTAGCCTCTATTAATTTGATATTTATGGTGAGATACGTACCTACACTTAACCTGAAAACTAAATATAGCATAACTTTTTGTATATTTATGTCTTGATGATTTTTATTTTTGTAACAAATACAACAAATTAAGACCTTTCTTTTGATGTATCATTCGCCTATCTGCATTATTTAGTTTCTGTGTAATCACAGGCGATAACCACGGCAAGTGGCGGTTCTAGCGGCCAACTGTTTTTGGTCGTAGCGTATTTTTTTTTTTTTTTTTTTTCAGGATGGGAAATCATCAAATGACTTCTCCCGCTCTGGGCGGAGCGAGAGGGCGTGTCAGACTTTTACTGACTAAAACCCACCCGTGTTACATCAGTTGCCCATGTGCCAGGGTCACGGTATCTCTTTCGAACAATCACGCGACCCCGGCAGTGTCGTAGCGTCTTAGTTTTTTTTTTGTAACAAATTCAGGAAAAGAGGTGTGTATTGTAAACTAATTCCTGGCAAAATTTCATCAAATTTTAAGAGTTGGCCGCGCGGTGGAAACGGACATCCATTTTTGCGTGATGAAGTAACAAACATCCAAACATCTAAAAATACTAACGTTCACGTTTATAATATTAGTAGACGAAATGATCACTATCATTTGATTTGATTTTTGATTTCGTTTATCGTGACTTTCGCCTCATTATCATCATAAAAGCTAGCCGAAAAATGTCCACTGCTAAAGAGGTGGTTTGCCATAATCGCCACGCTTGGCAGGCGGGTTGGCGACCGCAGTATGATAGTAAAATGCATAGAGAACGCTGCTGCCCATTCTCTAGTAAGTCCCTTAGTCGACAGCGACACCCACAGGAGGAAATGGGATGGTGCTATTCTTTACGTCCGGCTCCACACGGACCTAACCTCTTTGCCTAACCCATGATTAAGTTATAAGCGTGAAGTTATGTGTATATGGTTAAAATGGAGAATAAGATTGTGAATGGTCGATAATGAGTGTGACTCTGTGATAAGCAGAACGCCCTGTGATTAACTTATGAACCTAATTAACACCGGGATCAATTTTGTTTACTTTATGATTTCGGCTTCATTACTTACAAAGTAATGCATAAAACACACCATCAGTAACATGATAAGATACCTAGGTCAGTCCTAGATTGGTCTAGTAGTCATAAACCAGAGAGAGAGAAAAAAAAGGAGAGAGAAGGAGAGGAGGAAGCCTCCTAGTCGGAACCAGTGCGGGACCGCGCTTGCAGGACCCAACATGCTGCTGCGTCCAGCTACACCGACGACGCAGCCCTATGTGTCCCGTCTACATTACACCACGAAGGTTGAGGAGATCGTGGAGTATGTAAGAGTGAAAACCAACTGGATTTTGAGGGTCGAGAAGTTGGAACCGCGCCACAACACGAACTTCAAGTCGTTCGTGGTGCGAGTTCCAACTCTTCAAATCGAGACCTTCCTCAAGGCAGAGTTTTGGCCGAAGGGTGTCGTGTATCGGCGATTCCGCGGAAGACTACGCGACACCACACAGCGCAACACCACGCCGTCATTTCGTGTTCAATAGTTTTACATCGTTTTTATTTGTATATGTTAGTCTGTAAGGTTGTTGCGTACCGTTTATTATCTGTGCGCCTAATGGAATGCGCGTGTAACGAAGTGACATCTGACTTGTCATTGTTTGACGTTGACACTTGACAGCTCTTGATTTGCCGCTAAAAGAAGCGTGGGTCGTCGTGTTGAGTTCCGCGACGCGTTTGTTGAAATTAATCCCTTTAAATCGATCCGTTTGTGACAATTAGTCGTGATCCAATTGTATTAATTGTAATAACCCCCAATTTGAAGAAATAACACGGGTTTTGGACATATTTTCGATAAATAGTTTGAAGGTTAAGCAAAGTGTGACGCTGTTGGGACGAGTGATTTGAAGACCGCATGCTGTGATCGTCTCCAGCCTAATTGGAAGCGGAATCTAACCTGAAGAATACTCGTAACGTCACGACACGATACACATACACTCACTTACACACAGAACTCCAGGTTGGCACCAGAGCAGTGTCCTTCAACCATGAGGTAAGTGCCTTTGTTTGTATATTGTACCTTGTACTTGTATTGTCTGCTCCGCGTACGGCGGACAGTACGCTAGCCACTCTTGTCTCTAGAGCCCCACGATTATAACTCTTCCACTGCGCACTTGAAATCGTATTGTACGGGGTCTAGTCTGGCAGCGTACATTTTTGGTAGCAGAAGCGCGGTTATAAGACATATAACCACCAAATTGGTAATTTACAGTAGGCTAATTACTTGGCAGTCTCTATAAGGGAAGTAGTAATACGCTGTAAATATTTGTTAACTATGATTGCTTGTTTGTTTGAAATTTGTTGGAATTTATTGAGTCGAGTAACTCATATTGACGGGGTCAACCAGGTTTGCATATTCTAACAGAGTTGGTTAGATTGAGCTATGTTATAACCTCTTGTTGTTGTTAATTGACCTCTGTGTTGTATTGAATGTCAGGAAGACATTAAAATATTGAGTTTTGTACCATCAATATGGTAGTTTTGTTGAAATTGGCATTTTTGAGTATTACCATTGTTTTGAATTGGAATAAAGGTTCATTGTTGTTGTACCATTAACAAAGTGGTTTGTGAACTTAACATTTGGAATTGGATTAGAATTTGAATATTTGAATTGAATTTGAAGTTGAATGTTGAACGTTGATATTGGTTTAAAATTAAAATAAAAGTGTATTGTTGAATTGAAAAGAAACCAATATTTTGTTATTTCTTGAGTTGCTGATTAGTCAGTTTGGTAGTTTGATTGTAGTTATTTTGTAATATATTGTTTGAACTTTGTTACTTAATTATTTTGTTTGGTATATTGAATTGTATTGTTTGTGCAATGGCATACAAAGCGGTGAGAGAGGCAATCAGTGGATTGACCACACAGCTGCGGTGGTTCGCTTCAGCTGCAGCGACCGCTGAGCGCCAGGATCTTGAGGGGATCACTCTTGCTCGGTTCGAGCAGTTGAACTTGAGACTCGGCAACGTTGATGCTCTGCTCACCCGCTACAACCAGTACATTTGTGAAGTGGATTTGGAAGTGCTGGATCAGGCAGCACGTGACAAGGTCCTTGCTGACTACGACCAGATCTTGGACCTGGGGGATGTCATTGGTCAACGTGCTCGGGAAATATTGGAGAGCCGGACACCTGTCCAGGTCAAACCGGAGACCTCGGTTGTTTCAGGTCCCGGACTATTGAGTAGACTGCCTACTTTGGAACTGCCACATTTTGACGGTCGTCTGGACCACTGGTTAAGTTTCCAAAACCTGTTTGAAAGTTTGGTTGATGCACGCTCGGACCTCAGACCCGCCCAAAAGTTGGCCTATTTGTTGTCCGTCCTGGAAGGTGAGGCCCGAGCCTTGGTGCAGCATCTGTCTTTGACTGACTCAGCCTACCCTACCGCTGTGGAACTACTCACCCGGCGGTACCAAAATAAACGTTGTTTGGCTGACGTTCATATTGGATTGATTTTGGGGTTACCGGTCATTACTAGTTTGTCAGCATTGCGTACTGACCTGTTGAACCCGTTGGTGGCAGCGACCAACGCTTTAAAGCAATTGGACTTGCCGGTGGACCATTGGTCTTACCTTTTGGTGCACGTTGTGCTGCAACGGCTTCCTGCCGATTTGAGGGCTCGTTTCGAGCAAAAGTATGGTGGGGATAGTGTCACACATCTCCCCCCATTTGATGACCTCGTCCAATTTTTGGAGGATGAGTGTCGGTTTGTGGACAACTCTGGCGTTGCCACTGAGTCATGCCAGCCGTCTTCCCGGCCACGAGACCAGGGACGGACTAGGGCTCGCGGGCCTGTTGATGGTCGCCCCGCCGCTCGTTTTGCTGGCACCCAGAGTCGTCCTGGTTGTGAGTTTTGTAGGGACACGGGGCATGGCATGGCAACTTGCGCGGCCTTTTTGAAATTGCACGTGAGTGCCCGCCGCCGAATTGCCAATGCACGCCGCATGTGCTTCTCTTGTTTGGGGGCTCACTTCCATCGGGACTGCCCCAACCCCCGCCTTTGTAGAATTTGTGGGGGGTCCCATTTGGACATATTGTGCGCTAACGCGAACCACGCTGGCAGACCAGCCTCTGATGAGGGTTCGCGTACGGGGGGGTACCATGGAGTTGGTCACCGGGCTTCTGCCTCGCCGGTTCAGAACCGGGGAGAGGCCCGCAATTTTGAGCGCCGCACTCCACCCCCCGCGCAAGTTGATCGGGAGCCGCGCGACCGCCATTTGGTCTCCCCGCGTAAAGGCGATTACGCAGTTGTTGCTAGGCAGCGCTGGCCAGACCAGCACCGCCTTCCCTCCCCTCCTTTGGCGGAACGTCCCCGGTTGGAGTCACGCCCCCCGCCATTCAGGCCTCCGGTGGGATATGCCCATCCAGCGATGGCGCGTGGCTCGGGACACCGCGCGTACGAGGAATTTGAACTCCATCCTCGTCGGGAAAGACTTGGGTCTGGGTGTGGCGATCGGTCGCCGCCCAGACATTGTTAGGACATTGGCGCCTGCCCCGCTAAGGTACCCCTCAGATCGACACGGTTTTGTTGCCAACGGCATCGGTCGGGTCTGGGGGCCCACGGGGAACTCTGTTGTGGTCCGTGTCATTTTGGACATGGGAGCCCAGGGTTGCCTTTTGTCTATTGTTTTGTTGTTTGTTTGTATTGTTTTGGGCAAAATTGTTTTCTTGAGCGCCTTTGGACTGCGGGACTTGGCTGGGACGAGCCAATTCGGACACCCGGTTGGAAGATTGGCTCCAATTTGTATCCGCACTCCCTTCAGTCAACGAAGTCGTGTTACCCCGCGCTATCCTCCCCCCTGGGAGCTACACTGCTACCATTGTTTGTGATGCGTCTTCGCACGGATATGCAGCTGTTGTTTGTTTGCGCACCGTCTGCGCAACAGGCCAGGTGAATTTGTCACTGGTCTTGGCCAAGAGCAAGGTGGCCCCCCTCCGGACGGCACTGACCATCCCTAAGTTAGAATTGTCAGGGGCGGCGCGTCTTGTGCGTCTATTGAACCACGTTGCTCACACTTTGGGTGGAACTGTGGACATTCGGGCTTCTTACGCCTGGACGGACAGTCAAATTGTTTTGTGTTGGTTGAAGACGTCCGTCCACTCTTTGGAGCTCTTTGTTGCGTACCGAGTGTCCCAGATTCAAAATTTTGATACGCATTTGATTTGGAGGCACTTGCCTGGAGATTTGAACCCAGGCGCCGTGTGGCCTCACGTGGGTGCATGGCACCCCGCCTGTTTGCTTACCCCCTATGGTGGGGACCAGACTGGCTGACTCATCCCGAGGATGATTGGCCTCGATCGCCAGTCTTGATGTCGGGTCCTTTGCCCGGGCTCAAGGTGCTCGTTGTTGGAACAAAGGACCCTGAGTTTGTTGAGTCGATTTGGCTCCCTCGACAAATTGTTGAATGGTTGTTTTGTTGTTGAATTGTTGGTGACTGATCGTCACATTAAGAACTCGCATGCCGGTTGCAATGCGCTGTTGGCCATTCTGCAGCGAGAGTTTTGGATATTGTCGGGAGCCGTTATTAAATTGAACCCCTTTTTGGACGATACGGGTCCTTTGTTGTTTGGTTGACGGTTGAGGCACTCTAGCCTTCCTTATGGGGCCCGTCACCCCCTTTTGTTGCCTAAGGAGGGCCATTTGGTTAAATTGTTGTTGTTGTTTGGTTGTTATTGTTGTTTGGTTGTTTTGTTGTTTGTTATTGTTTTGACCCGCCAGCCTGCCCCCATTGGGGGGGTATTTTGAGGCCGCGGTGAAGGCGGTTAGGGACTCTGGCGCAGACTGTTGGGAGACACCGTTCTCACCTTTAAGGAGTTAGCTACGGTATTTTGCCGCATTGAAGCTGTATTGAACTCGCGTCCATTGTGCCCGCTGTCTTCGGACCCGAACGTCTTGGAGGCCCTGACCCCGGGCCATTTTTTGATTTGACAGCCACTTGTCGCCCTGCCGGAGCACCCTTTTGTCGATGTGAGCCAAAATTGGCTATCGCGGTTTCAGTTGGTGCAGCAGCTCGCTCAGAGTTTTGGAAGCGTTGGAGATTGGAGTATTTGCACATCCTCCAGCAGCGCGTCAGGTGGACTGATAAAACGCAACCTTGTCGGGATTGCCAAGTGATTAGCGGACGGGAAGGCCCGTCCGGGGGGGGTAGATGTTGCGTACCGTTTATTATCTGTGCGCCTAATGGAATGCGCGTGTAACGAAGTGACATCTGACTTGTCATTGTTTGACGTTGACACTTGACAGCTCTTGATTTGCCGCTAAAAGAAGCGTGGGTCGTCGTGTTGAGTTCCGCGACGCGTTTGTTGAAATTAATCCCTTTAAATCGATCCGTTTGTGACAATTAGTCGTGATCCAATTGTATTAATTGTAATAACCCCCAATTTGAAGAAATAACACGGGTTTTGGACATATTTTCGATAAATAGTTTGAAGGTTAAGCAAAGTGTGACGCTGTTGGGACGAGTGATTTGAAGACCGCATGCTGTGATCGTCTCCAGCCTAATTGGAAGCGGAATCTAACCTGAAGAATACTCGTAACGTCACGACACGATACACATACACTCACTTACACACAGAACTCCAGGTTGGCACCAGAGCAGTGTCCTTCAACCATGAGGTAAGTGCCTTTGTTTGTATATTGTACCTTGTACTTGTATTGTCTGCTCCGCGTACGGCGGACAGTACGCTAGCCACTCTTGTCTCTAGAGCCCCACGATTATAACTCTTCCACTGCGCACTTGAAATCGTATTGTACGGGGTCTAGTCTGGCAGCGTACAAAGGTATTTATGTTATGGGTCTTTGTAGCCCGAAATAAATTGATTTGATTTGATAAACGCTACTGCTGAGCATGTGGTCCTGGGTTCGATTCCCACGTCGGGTAGTGTTATTTGGTTTTTCAGTTTGGAATTCCTCAGTAGCAGCCTGGAGTCTGGATTTGAGCTCGGGTGAGAGCTCTGTGTGGTGCCGGACGTAATAAATATCACTATCCTAATTCTTCCCGTGGGTGTCGTAAGGGACGACTAAGGCTGACCCCACATTAGGCGTGCGCGATCCTCGGGCGTGTGAGTAGCGCGAGCGCCGCGCGCGCGTCGCGAGCGCGCCGCGTAAGCGTCGCGTTTAGCTGCCCTGCGGCGCGCACGCGGCGCTCGAGTCGCGTTCTTACCCCTTCGCCCGCTACAATACTCACTCAATACTTTATTGCATTCCACATTGTATACGCTTAGGTGGTAAAACATTTTATTTAGAAACAATTGTGGACCCTGTCGGGCACAGCAAAGGAAAATACCGTAGGTAGAGAGGAGGACCTATTGATTATCCTATAATGTAACTTATTCTAAAATAGTAATTAAAAATAGATGAAATACATGCTTTGGACTTTTCTAAACTAATTTCAGGGATTTATCATTTAAAAATTCGTTGTCGCTATAATACATTTGCTTAACAGCAGCTTTTTTAATTTATTAGTAAATAGATGTTTTTTTTTCTCTGTCCTTATGGATTCTGGTAACTTGTTGTATATTGCTACTGTTTCGGTCAGTCACATGGTGGGCAGTGTTGTGTTGACACACGTTAAAAATAGAGTCACCAAGTGAAATTAATATCGAAAGCTTTATCCTAGAAATACAGAATCGTCCTGCGATATGGGACATGACTACAAAGGAGTATAGTGATCGTATTGCAAAAAAAAAGGTGTGGGAAGAAATCAGCACTTTATTTATAAAAGACTAGCTTCTGCCCGCGACTTCTTCTGCGTAAATGTCGTTTATCGCGGACGCAGACAAAGTCACGGAATAAAAAGTAGCCTATGTCCTTTCTCAGGCTCTAAACTATCTGAGTACCAAATTTCATTTAAATCGGTTCAGTAGTTTTAGCAGGAAAGCGAGACAGGCAGACAGACAGAGTTACTTTGCATTTATAATATTAGTGTGGATGGTGTGGATTTTGAAACGAAAATTGTCCAAATTGTGACTGACTTGACTAAAGGGGGTTAAACGCCAAGGCGAGCGCCGCGTGCGCGCCGCAGCGCAGCTAAACGCGACGCTCACGCAGCGCGCTCGCGACGCGCGCGCGGCGCTCGCGCTACTCACACGCCCGAGGATCGCGCACGCCTAATGTGGGGGAGGCCTAAGGGACTAACTAGAGAATGGGCAGCAGCGTTCTTTATGCATTATACCACCATACTGCGATCGCCAACCCGCCTGCCAAGCGTGGGGATTATGGCTAACCCCCCAAATTGGGGGAGGCCTATGTCCAGCAGTGGACGTCATACGGCTGAAATGATGATGATGAGGGCAATAGGCTATCCCTATTCCATGGGAGTTAAACATAACTGGGGAAATGTGGGTGTACTAGGTACAGTTCTGCCTTACCTTACGAGCAAATAAGGCGTAATGTTATGATAATAATATGCATTTTCCGAACACTTTGCCTTACACTAACAAAAAATAAAAAAACAAATTCACGCAGACATGTGTCCAATCCACCCCTACGCGCTTTATCTTCAATCTATCGAACAAGAGGGCGGGCAGTTAAGTCGAATAACTCGCATAATAGCCGGAGCGATACCATCACGCCATGATACCATCGGAGATTAGCAGAAAGGGTGTGAGTTGCGACAAAAGCGTTGCTTGCGTGTAGTTGATTGAAACGCTTTGTTATTATTGTTTTTAACGTTTAAATTCAATATGTACGGTATAAATTGTTTGGTGCGTGGTGCGAATGAAAAATATTTGTTTGAACTCGTTTCTGTAAATGTTTGTGAATAAAACTGTTTTGGTATTTTGCTGTATTCGTTTTCAATTTTAAAAACAAATATCAATTACTATATTACATCCATTACTAAGGTTTCAAGTAGGGTTGATGAGGAAGTGGTTATGAGGAAGAGGATGCGGATGAGGAACTTTTAGAAATACGTTTTGAGGAAGGGGATGAGGATGAGGATACGAGGAGGAGGATGAGGATGAGGAAGAGGACGTGGAAGAGGAAGATAGAACCTGTGATTTCGAATTGAAATTTTAAATAAAAGAAAGATTGCGAATTTAAGACAACAACAATAACAATTTAAGAGTCAAAATTCACAATAGGGAGGTTGAATTTAATGAAAATTAACTTTGAAGCTGTTTCTCCAGATAGACGATTTGGTAATTCGTCGTAAACTAACCCAGCGCCACTGAAAAGGCGCTCACTAGTGACACTTGATGGAGGGTCTGAAAGATACTGGCGCACAGGAGTCTCTTCCAGCAATTTGCGTTTATCAACCGCGGCTTTTTTTAATTCTGTGTCCTTTTGCTCATACTCGGCATATTCTACTTCATGGCGTGACTTGAGATGACTTCTTAACCCCGAACTTCCGCGCCCTTTCCTTGAATATGTTTGGTCACATATTTTACATCTAACAGTATCAACATCCACTTCACTAAACTACGTCTATATAGCACTACACTTCGGCTTCATCTCAAAAACTTTAAACTTAACAATTAATAAACCTAATTACGCCTTACATACGACCACTCAAAAACAAAATAAATTTAAGACTGGCTAAGTGTCTACAGTGGAGTGGCTACATACACGTACACTACAGTACTACACAATAGCGTACTATATTACATTTCTAAAACACGTTGAGACATGTTCATGACTGATCGTGAACGTACCTTATTCATATTTTATCCTCTTTTCACTGTAACTATCTAATGCAGCGAGCAAAAGACAGATATAACTTTTATTTACATTGACTACGTCAACAACAGTTCCTCATAAATTCCTCTTAATTAATGAGGATGTGGAAGAGGAAGAGGAATATTTTATGCCTGATTTTGAGGATGTGGAAGAGGATGAGGAATCGCTCAAAATGAGGAACTTCCACATTATGAGGATGAGGAAGAGGAATCCTCATCAACCCTAGTTTCAAGCTGATTTCTGTAGTTTAATTTTTGCCATGATTGCCTCGTTAGTCCAGTGGTTGTAAACGCAACTGGTGAGCATGAGGTTTTGGGTTCGATTCCCGGGTCAAGAATTTCTAAGTAGCAGCCCATAGTGCGGATTTGTGCCCGGATTTTTAATACACATCAAAATAAATAGAATAATACATATATAAGGATAATGTTACCATTTACATTGTTCAAAACACACTTAAAGAATGTTTTCTTCGAAATAATACGGCTGTCGCTTACTCCAAAATATAAGGTCTAATCAAACATCTGTATGCAGTACAACAGGTCATAAACTATAAGACAAATCGGTGAGAAATTTTATAAACAATTTGTGGAGGAGGTACGCCATGAAACATACATGATTGTGAACCAAGCCGTTGAACAGAAATGTCATAAATATTAACTTGAATTGAAAATTAGGTAGTGGAGCAGTGGTGGCCTAGTGGTATCAGCCCCGACTAACGAGTTGTAGGTCGCGGGTTCGAACCCAGGCAGGCGCTTTACTTTGTGTAAATAATTTCATCACCACTGCTCTCAAAACGGTGAAGGAAAACATCGTGAGGAAACCGGCGTGTCCTAGAACCAAAAAATTCGAAGACAAGCGAAATCTACCAACTCGCACTGGGCCCGCGTGGTAGATTAAGGCCCACTCCCTCTCACTGAGAGGAGGCTTGTGTCCCAGCAGTGGGAACAATATAGGCTGATTATGATATGATGATAATTAGGTGCGATTTTTCACATGGATTTTTGGGACAGCCCTATAGTTTTTTTTTTGTTGTTTGAAGACAGATGCAATTTTATTAACAAGTGTCATAATTGTGACATTATTTACAAATATAGTCTTTATCAACGGAACTCTGGTCCTTGTAAACATAGTTCTGGGTCTTCTCAACAGAATTCAAGGCCTTCCCAACAGAATTTTAGGCCCTCTCAACAGAATTCCGGGTCTTCTCAACTAAATTCAGGGCTTTCTCAACAAAATTTTGGTGCTTCTCAACAGAATTCTGGGCCTTCCCAACAGAATACTGGGCCTTGTCCACAGAGTTCTGGGCCTTATTAACAGAAGGACTGGTTTTGGAATTAATATTGGCTTTAAGAACAGTTTCTCAAATAATATGGTCCTTAGGACCTGGTTTGTGTGTATTAGATATAATTTGAATGATGTGAAGTTCTTCTTACCTTGCATATCTTGAATGGTGTGAGTCGAGGTCTGACTTAGAAGGGGGAGGGGGCACGAGAGCAGGCCCTAAGCCAAGCCCCAGGCCTCCGCCCAGCGTTGGGGAGAACCGGTATAATTCACTGTAAAAGAACAAGAGCATGAGGAAATTGACTCTTTGTAGAAATATAGTCACTACTTCTTCAAAAGAGGTTTCTGAACTTTTTGCGAATTGAGGTGGCCCTCTTTCTGTGATAGAATGTAAGGCGGGAATTCTATCTGCTGCATTGTAGTTCCTGGCAAAGAGGCCAAGCTATTCATAAAGATGTAAACTCTCTGATTACTTCATAAGCACTGTGATCACTAATAATATACAAAAACAGTAAGAATTTTAAAAGTTCTAGCAAAATTTACTTGTTAGGGGAAATCATTAAAATAAAATTTGAAGTAGTAACTATTATGATTATTTGAAAGTACAGGCGTATTATTTAGCGATAGCAAATGAGCTGTTTGGTCAGATTTTTCACCGAAAGTAGGCCATGTTGGGCCATTTTTAAGAAGGCTGTAATATCCTTGCCACGGCTAAATAATAGTCCTGTACAAAATATAATAAGTATTGTATGTACCTAGGGATACCATACCTCGATAGACTAGAACTTGAGATTGGCAATGACGTGGGGTACGGACTCCTGAATCCGCTCGCCGCTGACGATATGGGGTACATGCTTGGGGTATGCCTGGAAACATAAGGTCTTATTCACTAGTAGCTTTTGCCCAAGATTCTGCTTTTAATCGCTTCTTCTTTTGATGGTGCGAATCAAATTAATTGGGCATACGGTGGGTAGCCACTTTTTACACCAAAAAGCAGACACGATGCTTTGTCTCAGTTCTTTCATGAAGAGAGAGTAGTCGTCATAAAACGCACTGGGCAGGAAAAATTTGAGGGTCCGAAAGACCAAGTTTTTCTGTTTATTTTTAATAGCTTCTGCCCGCGACTTCGTTCGCGTCAAATTTTTACTTCCCTGATCCTTCCCATCGCATCGAATTGCCTGCCAGTTTTCGTCCATTTTTCGTTGCTGCTCCGCTCGTTATGATTGTAGCGTAATATTATATAGCTTATAGCCTTCCTCAATAAATAGGCTACCCAACACAAAAAGATTTTTTCAATTCGGACCAGTAGTTCCTGATATTACCGCATTCAACCAAACAAACAAACAAACATACTCTTCAGCTTTATAATATCTAGTATCTATAGATAGAATGTGAACTGATTTTTGTATAAAATTTTATGGTAAAATGTCACGTCACTTTTCGGTCTGGAACTGGAACCTGATAAGACTATATGTCAATATTTTAACACTGAAGTATACTAGAAATTAAGGCAATTAAGGTGTAACTCTGAACATTTCTTTCATAAAAAAAGTCCTTCTAATAGAACAAGCCTTCCTTTTCATACTTCAATATGTGGCTTTAAATCTGCTTCTGTACATTTTCGTGTTTAAAATATTAAATAAATAAAAAGGACAACACCAAAAAACATACTCAGTATCAAATCATTTATTTCAATTAGGCACCTCAAATGCATTTTTGAACGTCAAAATTAATACAAAAAAAATTTATTCTAGATGCAATTCTCAACGTAGAACAGTTAACTCACCATGAAGCTGCAACTTGTGACATCTCCGGACTTAGCATGGGGTAGGGGTACGTACCCCCGGGGAAGGGGTACATGGGTGTCCGCGCCAGCCCGGCCGCTGTAACATGTACCTAGTTAAGTGTCTAGACAAAACTTAGTTGTAGTTGTCATGTTGGTCCGTGGGAGGGGCATGAATATCCATCCCTTGGATATCAATTGAGGAGTTGGGTGAAATGAGCTAAATTGGTCTTTACTTTTATTGACGTGATTGCTATCGATGCTAATTGAAAATGTACAACAATTTAACTAGCATTTTAGGAAAGAGCAGTGGTCGGTCGTAGGTTCGAACCTAGACAGATGCTTTACTTTGTGTAAATGCTGATTATGAATATGCTTTAATTTTAAGCACATTGAATCAATAGATAAAATTGTTTCCCAACGTTTTTGTCTGGAATTGTTTCCCATTTTTAAGTTTGATGCGTTGCATAATATTAGATGATGCTTTATTTAAAGTTAATAATAAATTACCTAACAGTTTTTAAACTACATATAACTTATAGGTAATCAATAGACACAAAAATTGATGCAAATCTTCAACTTCATGTAGAATTAAATCAATCTTACCTAATTTAGAGTCGAGCTGATATGGCGGAGGGATGCCCATATGGGCCGGAGGTGGCTGGCCCAGCTCACCACCAGGACAGAACAGCGACAGGCTCCCACCTGCTGGCAGGCCCATCTTACCCGTCTGAAACAAAAAGAAAAACAAAGTTATTAAAATTAAATATTCCTGTTTCTGGAACACCAACCACCGGTAAACTTGGATCCTGCTCAACTCCAGAACCATTTTGTCTGTCTGGCGATTGTAATGACTAAAGTGTGACCACAGGATAATAACCTTGATAAACTAAAAAAACCGTTAAAAAATCTGTAGTCCATTTTAAAATATGAATCCAAAAGAATCTTCAGTTTTCAAAAGCTAAGAGAAAATGTGAAATAAAACAAGGATAATCTAATTAAAAATAATCTCTAGACACAAAAAACATCCATCTTTATACCTCCAGGCTACAGACCAGTGGACACAAAAACTTACAGCACCGGCATCATGTCTAAAAAATCCAACATTATTTTTAAATAAAAAAAAAGAAAGGAACAAATAAACACACAACCCTAAAAAAACAAAGTTCCAAGCCAACAAAAACCCGACAACTAGTCTATGGGAAGACGACGCGTCATTAGCAAGTAAATTGGCGCCTGGAACGTATAAATTTCGTTCTACCCTCGCCGTCGCCCAATTATGCAAAATGGCGCCCAACGAGGGCCATTGAGGCGCGTCGCACTTCCGAGCCAGAGTATCTCACCTCTAATTAAACTGGGAATTCTTTTCACCACTTTATTATGCGATATAAACGGCAGTACACGTAGACGTTATTTAATTTTGAAGGTTTTTGTTTCAGATCTGATATTTGTATTTTTATTGTAAGACGTTTTGTTCGAGGAAGGCAGAATTCAAGATCTGTATTTTTACATTTTCTTATTTTTAATCTATCGGGGGATTCAAACTCTAAGATACTAATAAGAAACTGCTGATCTGATTATAAGTTTACTTTAGGTATATGAAATTCTTATCTCCTTCCCCCTCCCGCTCTCCTCTTCTCTATCTTTTATTTTTCTTTCTTTTTCTTATTTTCTTTGTCTTTGCTTGTTTGTTTGATTCTTGTTGGAAAACGGGACTAGCATGAGAACATTTCATCAAAAAACTTGCTCATAGCTACAGACAGTTATAATCAAAACATTTCAAGCCTCGTTAAGAATACTTATTCAAAAGCTAGTGAAGTAGCACTGACCAAAAACGTGCTCCAAAATCATAATTCCAAGCAATTTAAAAGTAAAAGGGCTGACAATCCCCCGCCCGTCTATAGTCGAAGAGCAGGAACTGCTTATTAAGACAATAATTACCACGAACAAAGAAGCCCCACTAATTAATAATAAAACACGAACAAACAAAGACCTCCATTCACGCTCGGGACAATTTAAAAAAAGGAAAAAAAATAACCGAAACGGTGGTCGAAAAACCTCGACATGCGAGCAACGAACAAAAAGAAGCCATAGACAATGATGACAGTCGAGACGCATAATGCGGGAGCAGCGCGTTCTTAATTTGAAAATATTTCCATAATAAGATTTGTCTATGGCGCGACCGGTAGAAACAAAAGAGTTGAGCGCGCTTTGTTCCGTTGACAGACGGTAATAATTCAAAATTATATCACGCAATTAGATAGCGCTATTAAATACTTAACGCTGAGCGTCAGCCACGCTGGTTTATTAGCTAAACAACTTTTCTCGTTAAAACTTGCATTTTTTTCTAAATTAGTAGGCATCTTTTCAGCTTTGCGTGTACATTGAGAAGGTCCCTAATGAAGGCCAGGTGGAGTGGCCGGCTATTGAAGAAATTGCTGAGTGGGTAGTTATTGAAGCCGCATGAAAGCTCGGTGTGACGTCACCGCCACTTGAGCGACAAGCCGCAGTTGCTAATTGGAACTCGTGGCGATAGGACGCGAGAAATGTTGCCTCAATCGACTAATACTTCAAATTTGAATAGGTTTGTTAACGAGCGGACGGTGAATGTTGCGAATAAAGTTGAGTGCTCGGCTCGCATTCAGTAACCGAGTTGGTATACACGCGAGTTTTGCTAGTTAACTTTTAATTCAATACTTCTATCGAAAAGCTGTTCGGAAGAAGTAGATGTCACGGTTTTAAAATGGAATTGGCGAATTCCGTCAGGTCACAGCGGTAACCTAACTGACGCACACAAGCGCAGTCTTCCTACACCCCTTTAGTTCACCAATGCGAACGAAGTAGGGCGTAATATCTTGAGAGTTCGCCCCCGGGGTAGTGGGCGTGGAAGTAGGATGCTGTGTTGCTATGGCAACCATGTGTAGGGGTGATTCGTACACGTGTCCTGAGGCTGTGTGGGTGAGGGGTGGCACTCCTCCCTGTGTGCGGGCGACGGACGCCGAGCACCGACCTTGGAAGTTTTGGTCTAGTTTTAGATCTCAGCTATTTAACTTTTTGCAAATAACTTTTGTTAGGCTAAACAATGTTTTTATTTAAAACAAAGGATGTTTTATTGTCCAGTTTTATTGTTGGAGAACAAAAGCTCTGTTATTATAAAACTACCCACTCTTTAGTAAAACATTGTAAAACTTGGCAATAAAGTAGCAACTGCAAGTAGTACTGTTGGCAGCGTATGTATATAATTTTGCAATCTGAAAACGAGACTACCTTTACGGATTTGACGTCATTCCTTATCCATTTCCGGCATTGGTCCTTCGAGCCGGATGCGATCCCGGCGGATCCATATAACGAGGGAGGCTGCACTATACACACGTATTTACATATCTACCGCCTTTTCTATACAATTTCATATAAAGAGGAGATTATCTAAAGAAAAATAGGGTTATTGTATTGTGTATTGGAAAAATGTATCGAGGGTATTTTTATTATTGAAGGGTGAATTATGAATTTTCGTTTGATAAAAAGAACCACAATGATTACAGGTTACAAGAAAGTAAATATAAAGTTATTAAAATCAACAATTTAAGATCTAATTATCAACCGACGTTCAAGTTTCAATTTTATCAAGTTTCCCACGGAAGACCAAAGTATTTTCTTTTTGTAAATGTCATGAATCAAACATGTATATTTTTTAACCCCAATCACTCTCTCCCTCTCTCTCTCTCTCTCTCTCTCTCTCTCTTTGTCTCCATAATCTATAGTCTCTTTATTTTTAATTACAATATAACGTCATGGAACATTTTGAATACAATACGTAAAATAAAATCCGGACAATATTTATTTTCAGCTTAATGAAACCATGTAAAAATAACAAATACTCTAAGAAAACAAATGATTAAAGAAGCATAATCGACAAAGCTCCCTTTTCTTCTCCACAATAATATTCTTTTAACCAAAATATAATCGGTGAAACTTTTTCTATACATTTCTTTTTCACGGAGAGTCGTTTCAAGAAAATTTAATGGTAAAATTTCGGAGGGTGGCACAATATTCAAATCTGAGTATCGGAGGGTAGCTTGGGAGGCTGCGAGGCTATTGACCTTTTCCGACAGCCTATGCAAACCTATGTATAGGCGGATTAAAATGTTGCTACTGGATGTGGCAAGTTTTAAAATGTATAGAGAAGAAAAATAAATTGTATCGTAATCTTTGTTATAGAACATATTTTTTTATATAAAATTAAAAATGTGTTTCTAATGAATAGTAATAAAGTAACGTTGCTAAAACTCAAGTCTATAATTTTCTGATAAATGTCTAATGATCTACCTACATTATTATAAAAAAGAAAACATAATTAGCACCAAGATTTTTTTTTAAAACAGTATTTCTATTGAACTTCCAATATATAAATAATCGATTAAGGCTGCCTAGCATTAGAAATGCAAATTTTCCTTCATTAAATCTAAAAACTTTATATTTAAATGACATTGAGGAAGGTGTGTATTAAAATGTACAACATACGATGCAATTTGTCCGTTTATTTTTAGGAATAACTTATAGGACTTTTGTTTCATAAATTGCTAAGCATACGACGTCAATTATCTTGCTGTTTGATATATTGGTACTTGCTTATTTACAAATAATAACGTTTAATAAGCGGTTTATAGAGAGCTTATTATTTAACATCAGTTAATACGTTCGTAGATTAATGTCCTCATTTTATGAAAGGCTGTAATAACTGGTATTATATAATGTTAACTTATTAATGTCCAGTATGAACATACATTACAGATCTTTTCTAAATACAACTATTGAAAAGACATTTTTAGATCGCAATCAATAGTTTAAAAAAAAGCCATTAAGCATTACGTGGTAGGTGTCAGACCAAAATTAATTATACAGACGCCAGCACATTAAGCTACACGAAACTGTCGAATTTTCCCAATCAAACTTGAACCTAATACTTTAGCGATAAAGTTGAAAACCTATTAAAGAAATTTGACAGATGGTAGAAGCTTTGTGTGGTGGTATCTGTACATTTCTTAAGCTCAAAATAATGAACGTTATTCTTAGAATCTTATAAAATCATATCTCAGAAGCCTTATCCTCGTTAAAAATACAATGAAAAACTACAATACACCCACTCAAAAAATAAATAAAAAAAAGTCCATGTAACCACGCTCGCACATCCACTTCTAGGCATTTTCAGTTCTTTGCTCATCGACATTGAAGGGCATGCCAATTATGTTTTTGACGTAGGAGGCAGGCTTTCACTAGGAAATTGGAATAGCCGCTGTTTTCCTAGCGAATATTTACAAGGGGTAGGTATGGTATATGTAGGGGATGTTGCTATGTCGAGGGATGGGAGTTACAGTATTGTTTTAGATGGAATCGATTTTTAGAATGGGTGATTTGAAAAATGGTGAGGATTTTTTGTTGTTTTTTGGTATCGTTTTTAATTTAATCCAGTACCTACTAGAAGTGGTATTCTAGTGACGGTGTTGATGATTATAGTTGTTGTCTTTCCGAAATTTTTTACGCACAAACATAGAATATTTGTTGGATTAGAATAATAAGCCTATGTATTTCCACGGCTGGGACACAAACCTCCTCTTTGTGAGAGGGACTGGGCTATAATTCTCCAGGCGGGCCCAGCCCAGTGCTGGTTGGTATATGTAAATTGTCTCCGATTTTTTTTGGTTCTAGGACATGCTGGTTTCGTCACGTTGTTTTCCTTCACCGTTTTGAACGCAGTGGTGATGAAATTAAATACACAAAGTGCCTGCCCGGTCTCGAACTCACGACGTACAAACTCGTAAGTCGGGGTCGATACCACTCGGCCACCAGCCACCACTGTACTGTCAATTAATAAAATAATTATGTATAGGTAGGTAGGTGAGGTACCTATGTGTAGCATACAGTGCTGGATGTACACATGATTACAGTGAAAGGAGCATTTAAATCTGCGGTGCTTTGTTATATTTAACGATAGCAAAAAATAGTTATGGTACATCTATACAAATAAACAAAACTGAAGTGTCTGTTTGTAATTTCAAATTAACAGCTTTTCACTAAATGCATATGAAAGTAATTACGGTACTTACTCCAAAAAATCATTTTTTTATCTTTTGTCTGTCTGTCTGTTTGTTCCGGCTAATCTCTGAAATGGCTGAACCGATTTTGACGGGACTTTTATTGGCAGGTAGCTGATGTAATAAGGAGTAACTAAGGCTACTTTTATTTTAGAAAAATACCTGCGTTAATTTCCGTCATCCACGCGGGCAAAAGCTAGTCCATGATATATTGAGAGTTCTCCGTGCCTCGGAAAGCACGTTAAGTCGTTGGTCTGTCGCTGTTATTTGTACCTACATCTTTGACAGCTGCTACGGGTAGTCAGAATGCCCGCAAATCTGACAACCAGTTTTACCAAGGGGTATCGTATTACCCAGTTACTGGGTTATAAAGGTCAGATAGGCAGTTACTCCATGTAAAATACTGGTATTCAGCTGCATCCGCTCAGACTGGAAACCGACCACAATATAACTGCGAAACTTAGTTTTTCGTCTACTTTTCTCTTCAATTTCTAAAATAAACTGTTCTGAAACGTGTTTAGGTTTGCAGGACAAACATTAAACCAATCTGCGTCAAACAGAATTAGATCTTTATTCTTAGTCCTTCACAAATAACTGAGCTGCGGCAAAGCTATTCAAAATCACAAAAATAAAACAGCTTAGAGAAACTAAGTGGCCATTTTGTCACCGATTCCTCGAATAATTTAATTTAGAGCAAAAAGCCCTGCGTGAACGCATCCATCTCAATCTGCTAACGCGGACACTTAGCCACTGAGTCACTGAGTACCGAGTTCACTGAGTCATAGTAACAGTAATATATTATTCGAAAGAAAACAGTGGAATAGTTAAAATAAAGTTTTTATGTAAAACTTTAGGGTTGAAACCCTCGGGAGGTCCGAGTGCTCTTGGCCTATTTAAGTAAATCTCTAAACGGCTGGTTGACACTTCCCGTGACCCAAAGGCGGGTTTTTACCTTGGCCAGAGGCTAAGCATTGGCATACAACGTGGTAATGCCGCCAGTCTCTTGGGTACATTACCAGTCGACAGTGATGCGGATGAATTTTTCGACGCTACATTTTCATTTGAATTACAAATTTTTAGTTTATTTAGGTTGTTATTTTGTTTCTTTAATTAATTTAAATTGTGAGTTTTCCATAATATTATAATAAATATTTAGTATGTTATCATAAGATTTTGCCCGAAAAATCTTCAGGAGAAAATTGGAAGAAACTTGAAGGTTTTTCTTAAATTATACTGAAGCAAGCATCTCTTACATTATTATTTAATAATGTAAGAGGTGCTTATAATCTTGGCTAAGTCTTGAAGAGACTTGACCTTTCAGAAACCTGCCTGAAAGTGCTTGAAATGAAATAAAGCTTAACATGAAAATGATTTCAGAATTTACGATTTTAATAAGAAAGATCTTTTGAAATTCACTATAAATTATATATTCTAGTTAATTAATAATTACTGGCCCATTTAAGACATATATTTTCTAAAAACAAAACTTTAAAAAAAATAACCCTCTCGCGCCGCGGTCTGCAAAACAAAGTATACGGCACGGTACGAATCAGCACGATCCGGAACGGTTCGGAACGGCAATAACGCCGGTGACAGGTCACAGTGCCACATTCGTATTTTGTTTATCTCTTGCTGCAAGCTTTCACTATGTAAAACATTTCGATCTGCGTGCATCAGAATCCAGGGATGGCAAGAGATTTTAAGTTAAATATGAACTTTAAAGTGAAGGGTATAAAGTAGAAAATTGAAGGGAGGTGAGAGGTTTAAAATTAAATCTGCTTCAACGATTGTCTCCACGTTAATCGTATTTTTTGTTATTTCCGTTATGGTTGTTTTATTGTGTACTGTTGCTGAATTGAATTTAAATTTAGTCTTAGCAACGCGAAATTGTCTATTAATAAGTATTTCATGCAAAGGACAGAGGTAATTTAGATTTCAATAGAAGTAAAGAGATTTACTAGAAACATAAATCAAGAAAAAATATTTCTTAACCAGTCAATTACCGTAATTACAAACACAATTAAAAAACGATTGTGTCTATACCAAATGTGGTATCTCAGGGACTTAGAGGTTAAGAACTAATCTAAGCTCAGCTTTAAGTATTTTTTTTTTTTATAATAGCATATTTATTCCCTGAGATCCATTTGAGATAAATAATTTTAACTAGAATTATCAACTTAAAAACACGATTTTCATTAAAAACTGACCAAGATTCACCAAAATTACTTAATAGTGATATTATCAGTTAAATTATGCAGTAATTTCACAAGATAACCAATCACCCGACCATATCGAAAGCAACTAAACTGGAATGATTTAAAAATCTGCAGGAAAAATTGTGGTTACATTTACGCTGTCTCAGTCGCACTTTCAAGATTCGCGTATGTTCTGTCTCTGTCTAAATGACGAGATATGCCGAGTATTTCCGTTGTGGGCGGGAATTTCGGGCGCTGAGCGATAAACACCTAGTTTGCGATGACTTGAGTAACAAGATAATGGTTTATTCAAAACGACGAGGTACTGACGGATCTCGGAATGAATTGGGTTAGAAGGCCTTATTTTAAAATGTGTGAAATTGAGTAATTGATGAGGGTATAAACAAATTGTAATTTAATTATACTCCTAATAATTTTAACTAGTTTATACAAAATGACTATCATCTTGATATATATTCTTAGCGTGTCGATAGCAATCTATATACAATCCAAATCCAGCCCAAAATTTGGCTATAACTTTGGCGTTTTCAGTAGCGTCCATCAACTCCTGTAGCGTGCAGACAACAAGACAAGACACGCTGTATTAAGTGCCCGAACTATTCTATTAATATTGGCAAAACTGGCTGGCTTTACTACAGCGCACATTAACACAAGGAATAATAATGTCCTCATCATTAATTCCACTTTCTTCAGGTAATTCATTTACATTCTGCATATCAAAGAAACTTTTCCATTATTAACCTTTAATTAGGCGCACGGGATCACTGCGACCCCAACGTGCCCAAGTGATCTTCAAGTTAGGTTATTTTTTTACCTATTAACGATGTCAACCCGAATTTAAAATAATAATATAATAAAATATTGTATAATAGTTACTTTAATCACTAATTTAAATGTTTCTTATTTCATATATCATTTTTTTTATCATCTTATTTCATATTTTATATATCAATTTGGGGTAACTGCAGACCCCGCGCGACTAACAATGTTAGTTTATTGGTGCGCCTAATTAAAGGTTAATATATTTCCAATAACCATATAATTTAGCAATCAAACAGAAAATTTATCAATCAATAACAAAACTTCAAACAAACTATAATTCAAAGAAATTGAATACAAAAACAAAGGCTGTATAAATGACAATATATCCGAGCAATACAGCAAAGCCCTTGAAACGGCTATTAGATATAATAACAGAGTTGTTAGTACCGCAGTGGGGGGTTAACCGCTCTAATCGGAACACGTATGATTATGAAAAGTGTCGTCAAATTAGTGACAACTGACGGTATTCCGGAATTACCAGATAATTAGCGATACGCATAGGTTAGGAATTAGAATATTCATGCGTTATTGACCGGGTCTTTTCTATTGTGAAGAAGGTAGGAATTATTATGGGTATATTTTTTAACCGACTTCAAAAAAAGGAGGAGGTTATCAATTCGAATGTATTTTTTTAATGTTTGTTACCTCATAACTTTTGACTGGGTGAACCGATTTTGATGATTCTTTTTTTATTTGAAAGCTGGTGCTTCCGGAATGGTCCCAATTTGGTTCCATTCGGACAATGGGATCCATGTGAAAAACACATAAGTCTTAAATTTGCATTAAGATTTGCGCGACAAATGAACGAATAACGCGATTAGATTAGTGCGGGGTATCTACCGTAACTAAAAAGAAGTCGGTTGTTTTTTTTTTGGAAAAAGTTTTTATTTTAGTAAAAACTTGACAAGTTATGGCAATAGATATTTCGAGATTTATAAACGTTACGTTTGTAACCCGTAGAAAGACAAGAATGCAGTTTTTTTTGCATAATGACATATACGGTAGGGCACGGTTCGGCACGATTCGGAACGATTCGTAATTATAATATCTAAAACTACACTTCACTTTTTTAGTAAAACGTTTTTATTTTTTACACGGAAATTCGATTCTACTCAACCGAGATAAACGTATGCTTAACCATCGCTAAATTAAACTTTGAACCTCATAAGCCAAATTATTTAAAACCCACGATATCATCATAACTCAATACAACCGATAATATTTTACCATGTCAAATAACACAAAGAAAAAAACAAGAAGTATTTTTCTTCACGTGAACTCAGAATAAGGCCATGGGAACAAGCTAACATGACAAATAGTGTTGTCCGAGACACCGTTTAATAAACACGGCAAAGGGGGCAATTAAACCCCACGACACGTCAAAGGGTTAATACTGGGTTGTCGGCTCGTTTGTACCGGGGGTCGATGGGCCGGCAGAGGGAGGGTTGAATTTTTAAGTGTTGCTTTTATAGAGTTTGTGATATAGTAATTTGTGCGATTATTTCTGAGGAACATCTGTAAGGCTGTCTTGTTTCGATCTGCGGGGTGCGCACGGACTGACGCATTTTGTCACGGTTTTCGTTCCCAACTGTGATAAAAATTTGTGACACAAGCCTATCACAGTAGGCCGTGCTCCCCTAGCTGAAATTGGTTGTCAGGTGTTTCTTTGCAAAGAAAAGAGAAAATTCTTCTGTGATTAGGTGCTGGAAAGGCAAAAAGTAGTAGGTATATATGGCAAAAGATGGGAAGAAGTATTAAATGATTAGGTAATGATTTTAATTTTGTCACACGTCACATGTCAATCATATTTTTAAAACTAGATGAGGTTGCGTTTCCTATCTGACTACACTGAGAAGAGAGGCCGAAACAAATTCTGAGTTCACAGTCCCTTTTAAAGTCCGGACATAATGTTGGTCTGACTATGCGAATACCATGTAGATTCACAATAAAGTGGTCTTTTGAGGATCTATTGTTAAGTCATCAATCTATCTAGATTATTAATAGCTATAGTTGATATCATGGAGCAGACGGGTCCTGGAGTGGAGACCGCGTATCGGCAAGCGTAGTGTGGGACGCCCCCCAGCTAGATGGACCGACAACCTCAAAAAGGTGGCTGGGACAGACTGGATATCATTATCAAATATCAAATTAATCTGCTTAATCATTTCTTAACTATGTTGGGATCGGCTTCCAGTCCAACTAATTTACCAGTATTTTACATGAAGCGATTATCTATCTGACCTCTACAACCTAAGTGCCAAGGGGTTTTCTCCTTGGTAAGAGTGGCTGTTAGACTTTTGGGCTTCTGAAACTCAGGACTCTCAAAGGTAGATCTGGTGATCAAAACAACATCATTTTAAGATCCCTTTCTGTTTCTGAGTTTTAGTGTTCATTGAGAGTATTATCTTAACATGAGAAGTTATACTACAATAATTATTTCTACATATTTTTTCTTTGTGAGAGAACTAAGTGAGGTTCAATAGTCACGTTCAAAAGATGCGTTGAGGTCAAAGATCAGAATAATTATTGAGTAGACTGGTTGGCTGCTTATCAATAAGCACCAAAATATACCCGGAGGAGTAATTGTAAAGCAAGGTTTTTGTTTAGGTATGGTTTAAACCATGGAGCCTTTTTTCGTTACTTTTTTGTTTAAAGCGTCTCATGATCTAGCTTAGTTCTGGTTTAGGTGGTAAAATGGTGTCGATTAGTAACTTAATGTTTTATTTTATTTTTTAAACGCCTAATTGCGTAACGCATTTCCGATAAAAAAAAAACAAATTCATTGCTTGTTGAAAAAAAAATCTGCTCTATAACGTAAAAAATGCAATTAATGTTGTTGAACTGTCAAAATGAGAGACCCATTTCTTTTTTTTTAAATTCAAACCTAACAGAAATCGAAAGACAATTCTTTTTACAAAACTGACAACTTAGTCCAGTGCCACGTTGTTATTTTTGTATTAAGAACTTTACCCAAATCGAAATAAAGTTAGAATTGCAAAAACTGGCTCAGAGCTTTGACTAGAACTAAAGTTAGATCGCGATTAATAAGACGGATGGTCCTTAGCATGAAAACTGAGTAAATCTACGCCATTTTAAACGCCACTTACAATGATTATAGGGTGACTTTTATCACATTGAGACGAGAATATTAGAAAGAGCTCATGGGAGCTCTTTACGAAAGAATCTTCCTACATAGGTAGGTACTACATGATAATCTTAAATAAGAATCGTTTACTATAATTGTTTTTTAATCTCTATTGAGACCATTACTTTCTATAATAAACCTATCATTGCCAGCAACTTAAAATAGTCTAGAAAATTAATGATGTGCCCATAAAATGGTATAGAAATTGTAAAAACGTTATGGTATCGCGGATTCCATTTTCTACATGTAATAAACAGTTTTCTGGTTAACCCTGCGGATGACGCGAGCCCCGCGGCGCCACTTCAAAGGAAATATAAATGTATGCATTGTTTAGCGAAAACCCACCCGCGGGGCCTTTTAGACCTTACACCGGCACGGTGGGGGTTGAAAGTGTATTTAATGTATTTTTACCTGAGTGTAAGTCGTAATGCTTTTAAGTATTTTTCTGAAAATTCATAACGGTTATAAATTCGAAAGGCAATAAAATATTTTATGTAATTTTCTAGGAATAGCTGCGAGTAAAAGCTTCGTCGCGGGGTATACCGTAGCATGCATAATGCTGAGCGCATTGGAGTGAATTTTAGTATTGCTACTGTTGAATTTTTACATAGGATTGTACGATCTATTAAAAATAAAAAAAGCCTGATTATACCCTATATATATCCGTGTATATATTTTTTAGTATATTATTGGTACTAACGACTGCCCCATTTTATGTCCAGGCTAATCATTTTCCATCCGAAGATTGTCTGAAAGAGATCGCAGAAAGCGATAAGGTCGCTCATTACCTATATTATGTAGTATTCGATTTCTATACCTATATTCTAATACTTATTTATATTAATATTATAAATGCAAAAGTAACTCTGTCTGTTACGCTTTCACGACAAAAGCACTGAACCAATTTTGATGAAATTTGGTACGGGGTAAGTTTGAACCTCAAGAAAGGACATAGGCCACTTTTTATTCCGCAACTTCGTCTGCGTCCGCGATAACCGACATTAACGCGGCCAAAGTTGCGGGCAAAAGGTAGTTTTTTATAAAGTATTTTTGTGGTGTACACTAAAGTACCTAGATATAAATAAATAGCCCTACGATTTCTATACTAAAATATGTGGCGTTTGTGTTATTGTTATTACTTTTTCATAAAAATCAAAAAGCCACATTAAAAAGTCATAATTTCAAAAAGATCAAACTTCATAGCAAAAATAAGCCTAAGTTTCATCACGATTAGCAGCCCCTCATAAGGCTTAATAATGTAAGGAGCATGATTAGTTGATGGCACCCTGTCAGGTAGTTATTGATGTGCACAGTATCATTATGCTAGGACACGTCGGTCACCGACAGCTTGATAGGCAGTCGTCCTGATCAGACCGATCACGCGTGACAGGTAAACTGTACAATTTATAATCAGCAACGGTTTTTTTTTTCTGGGTTTTCGAAATGCCACAGTATATTTTAATTTTGTTGAGGTTTTTTTTACTTGAAAGATTTTTTTCTATCTTTGAGTAATCTAAGTCAGGTATGTGAATTAATTGCTAGTAATGAACGTTATAATTTGACGGTTAGATACAGATAAATGGGAAATCAAGTATTTTGAATTTTTTTATAATACATTTTCAACCACTCAAAATACCTAAAATTAAATTAAAAATTAATCGGATCTAATTTTACCTACGTAATTCAAAAAATAATCTTCCTCAGTAAACACGTCTAATAAAAACAAAATTACAAGCGAAACGTCAAATCGAACCAAAACCGCCCATTTTAAATGGAAATAAACAAAATTATATTGCCTTCAGACATGAGCGAACATCAAAAGGAAAAAGTAATGCGCAGAGCCGGGTTGACGATGTCATTTCCCTGTAAAATATTAACGTGGGGTCGCCCGGACCGCGCCCTGTCATTTCAGGGTTAATACTGGTTAATACCGGTATTCTCTTTATTCTATACGATTGTACGGAATTATCCGTCTTAACGAGTTCGTTTTCTTTTTCCATTCGCAGGTATTATTTCTTGTATTTTCTTTTCCTATTCATTTTGTATTAAATAAATTGCTGACTTGGCTAGTATTGAAGTCGTTTGTTCGACAATACTATGCTGTATTGTTGTAGGTTTCATAATTAAGGACTACAGGCTTCTTGTTTTCTGAAATTAATTCATTACTTTGTTATTTTTTTGCTATAAGTATACGATGACTCTACCCACGCTCAAGCAAGTATGTCGGAAACCTACCCTATGGGAAAGTACTATCGGGACTAAAAGTACCCTTTGCGTTAATCCAGTTTATAAACTATCTGTTTTCCAAATTTCATCCAATTCCTTTCAGCCGTTTTGGCACTTAACCAGAAAATACATCTAGATAAACAGAACGGTGCGAACGGCGGTGTATCGTGTGGTGCCGGACGTAAAGAATAACACCACCCCCATTTCTTCCCATGGGTGTCGTAAAAGGCGACTAAGGGACTTACTAGAGAATGGGCAGCAGCGTTCTCTATGCATTTTACCACCATACTGCGATCGCCAACCCGCCTGCCAAGCGTGGCGATTATGGCAAAGCCCCCCAAATTGGGGGAGGCCTAAGTCCAGCAGTGGACGTCTTACGGCTGAGATGATGAAACAGAACGGACGAAAAAGGATTATTCTACTATCGTTACTATTTTAAGGTAAGGTGTCCAGCCAGGGTCGCGAGATTGTTCAAACGAGATACCTTGGTCCTGGCATATGGGTAACTGAAGAAACACGGGTGGGTTTTAGTCTGTAAAAGTCTGACATGCCCTCCTACTCCGCCTAGACCGGAAGAAAAAAAAAACGTACTCGGTGGCAAGGACAGTGACGCAAACTGTAACCATGAGTCAGCACATGATTTTCTAGCCCCTTTAGCGTAAACATTTTTCTTCGATAACATACAAAAAAATCTGTTGTTCTTTATAACATGTGCAGTACCTTCGTTGTTGAAATGTATGGAACAGTAATTATCTATACATTTATATTAATACGTGAAGCGAAAACTTTGGATCTCTTTTTACGAAAATTGGGCGGACGGAGTAGTATGAAATTTCGCACACTTATAGTTTATACAGAGAAGAAGTGACGAATGCTAATATTTTTTTAAAATTATGCGTAAAAATACATTATTTTTAATAAATAACACGTTACACACACTACTATTCACTACCGTGTATTTAATACACACTTGCATAGATAATCTTTTGTTTATGGTCCAAATCCGTGGTCCAATCGAGAACATTTGTCTTAAATATTTTGTGTCTATTGTCTCAATGAATAGGTAATAAATTTATTATATTTTATAGATATACAACCTATTTCATTTTTAAAATCTATGATCATATAGAGAATATTTGTCTTTAATATTATTTGTATTAGCGACGATAGGAATTTAGTTTAGATTTATAAGAAACATTTTTTGTGGTTTTATGGGGAGTGTCAAGTATGGCATAGTAAGTGTCCCATACAAAACTTAGTGTCGTGTGCAAACTGTAGAGGTTGTATGCCTCACGATTGTACAGGCTGGGTATAATTATGACTTTTTGAACTGTCATAATTAATTAAAAATAATAGGGAAAATTCTGTGATAATTCATTCCATATCCAGCAGTTAAGCAGTATTAAGAAAATAAAGAAGAGAGTCCTGAAGAAGTATTCTTTACTCATTACACCTACGTCCTGGTCCTGGCCATCACCATCCCGCCAGCGAACCCTCTCCACAGTAGTACAACGTCAACAGTTTGTCTATAGTGTTACTGAATGTCAAATATAACCATATTATTTTTTTATATGTATATTATATATATATATATTTTTTTTTCATTTAATAATATATTTCTATTCAAATGAAGTACGGTCGAATTTCGACCAATGGGCGATCACTAGTGTTTTTTAAATAGTCAACGATAAATTGAAACGCAGATCCAGAATCATTTACTGAACCCATGTTAATAGTTTCTGCCACCCTGTATACTAACTTACATGCAACTAAACTTTTAAATAAAATATAAATTACTAGCTTTTGCCTGCGACTTCATACGCGTAAATGTCGGTTATCGGTATCGCGGACGGAGAGGAAGTCGAAATAAAAAGTAGCCAATGTCCTTTCTTGGGCATCCAACTTATCCCGTACCTTTCATCAAAATCAGACAGACAGAGTTACTTTCGCATTTATAATATTATGTAAGTAAATAAGTAATAAATAAGTAAAATTATGAGTAATAAGAATATATTGTAGTATAGAAGTATAGATATAGATTACTAACCTACCAAAAATTCACTAACAACAAACTTCAACTTAATTAAGTACTAAGTGACCTCTTAAAAGTTCATAGATTCCCAAAATTATATAGAAAAAACAACTGACACTCGACTTCTTGTACCAACTCCATTTTTTTACTGATCGTCTCTATGAAAACTTAACATACCGATCTAAATATCTACCCTATATTTACTTAATACGAGAGCTGTCATCACCATGACCCATTAATCTAAGTACCGTCATATGAACGACCTGGGCAGACTAAGTCGGCTGTTGAATATCAAAACCCAGTATCTGCATTAAGGCTTATTCAGACCGGCGCGACGCGACAGCGCGACGCGATTCTTGTAGAACAATTTCCATGAAGTTCACATAAAAATTGTTCTACGAGTGTCGCGTCGCGCTGCCGCGTCGCGCCGGTTTGTAGGAGGCTTTAAACAAAATTTTACAGGAGAGCCGGAAAACGAATTCTATAGAACTAACTTTTGCTCTAGATACTAGATTTCCGACTTTGTGTAATTTCATATTTGACTAACTTCTGGGAGTTTTTGCTAGCCTAGTATGTGGAGGGTGGTCTATAAGGTCGAAAAATTCGAAAACAACAGTTTAAAAAAATGTCAGATAGGTACTAGGTTTCGAAATTGAACAGCCGAAGTACAGACGACAGCTTATCAAGGTACCCGAAACTGTCAAATTTTCCCAATCAATTTTGAACCTAATACTTTAGCGTTAAAGTTGAAAACCGATTTAAGAAATTTGACAGATTGTAGTAGCTTTAAGTGCTGGTGTCTGTGCCTATCCGCCATCATGAGTCATAGGTATGTTCCCACGTCAGTTTCCCTATAAACGTTGTATACGTTGAACTATGGCGTAGCATACATAACTGAGACGCAGTAAGTCTATTTTAATTACTAGTATCGATATCGGCAGATCCCCGTCTTGCCTACTCGGGAGCTGTGCTGTACCTGTAGTGATGGGACACGGTCGATGCCGCTGTCGATAAACTGTTGAATAAAGAAAAGTACGTGTTATTTTATGTTTGATGTTCTTAAATCAAAAGGGTTGGCGTTAAGGCTTATTCAGACCGGCGCGACGCGACAGCGCGACGCGATTCTTGTAGAACAATTTCCATGAAGTTCGCATAAAAATTGTTCTACGAGTGTCGCGTCGCGCTGCCGCGTCGCGCCGGTTTGTAGGAGGCTTTAAAAGAGAATATGATTTATGGGGCCGTTCAAGTATTACGTAAGCACTATAGGTGGCGGGGGGGTCTTTGATTTGCTTATTTTTGATGACATGGGGGATCGGGGGGTTTTGATGGTGATTACGTCAGCAGTTGTTATTTACTTTTTTCACATATGGCATCCCACACATTGTCTATTTTTGAAAATGAAACGCATATTCGGGGATTCTCACAAATAATGTAAACGTTTAGGTACTCGCTTCGAACCGAGTCGGGAAATTACCGCGTTCTTTTCACTTGACTAAATTTTTTCCGTCAACCTAATGTTTCGTTTCGCTACGATTGACGATTTGACGTATTTTAAAAGAATATTATATGCGTTAAAGTCCCCTATCCTAAATCTATTTTCTTATTTCTAGAATTATAACTGCTGCTCAGAATCAATAAAAAAACAGAGTACATTAAAAGAAAAATGCATATAACAATGTTTACGTAAGCATGGGGGGGGGGGGTAAGAGCTTTGCTTACTTTTGCTGACAAGGGGGGTGGGGAAGTAAAAAATTGTAATAAATGTGCTTACGTAATACTTGAACGGCCCCTATGCAGTAAATGTGATATTTTTTAAAACGAAGACCCGTTTACATTTGCTTATAGATAATTATAAGTTTCTTATATTGGTAAGACAGGTAAACTGCCTAGTTTACTTATCTTACCAATGTAAGAGTCACACATTAATTATGACTGCCTAGTCATAATTAATGTGTGACTTTTATTTTACTTATCTCGCAAAACTTGTTCAAATAATCAAGAATATTTAAGTGCTAAACAGGCGTCTATAATTTTTGACGTTCACACTAAAATATGTATCGATCGACGTTTTCGCAGTAAGAAGATTCATCGATTAGTATCAATCAACTTCCAATATTGTAATATTAGTTAAATTTATGTGAGAAAATTTAATTATCCGATTCACAAGGTAACATTAAAAATCTTCAACCTTAAATAATCTTAATGTAAACAAAATTCTAAAACCACATTATCATCATATTAGTCATTCATTATAATTGCAAAAGAAACACAATCAATTACATCTACCGAGATCACATAAGAATATCGATAAATGCCAGTCCCAACACTATTTCTAACACAAACAAGGCTGGATAACGAGGTGAAATATTCACGTAGTAAGCGTTGTAATCAGCTGATAGCTGTCTCGCTCGCACCCGTACACCCTACCGCCACCTACCGGCCCCGGGAAAAAGACAGCACGCGACTGCGGCACCTACAAAGGGGTCGCGTTCTCTTTGATCTTGCCGACGCGCGTGCGTACGACGATACGTCTCTGTGTGTGTATGCAGATGAGGACGGCACAGAGAATTTGATAATTGCAAAGATTTATGTTGTTTCCTCACTATGACGTTTTGCGTATTAGTTTAATTAATAATGGAAGCTATTTTTGGGGTATTATTAATTGATATAGGCTGTTTGATTTTAAGATCTATTATTGTTAGGTTTGGAGTTAATTTTGTAATAGAATAGTAGGTATGGTCTTGCCTTTGTGTCTTGAAATTATGATACAACCAAAGAAACAATAGCATAAGACATCATCAAGCCTATTTTGCCAAAAGGGTTGGGCAGCGGTGTAACTATATTTCACCCACATTTCACCCGTTAAGTTTAAGTCAAACATGTTGCAAATTATACCTAGTTACAATCACTGCAATAAGTAAGAATTGCACTTAGTATTTGCCTTAATTGGGAAAAGCCCTTATAGAGCAATCTACTCTTAGATAGTATACTAAGCTATGACATAAAGTAGAGGCCCTGGAGCTATACAGTATAAGAAATACCTTTACCGGAGGTAGTAATATAAAATACGCAAGTAGTTCTGTTTGTGTGTTTCCTTTTCACACCTAAACCACTAAACCGTTCATTGGCGGATAAGGAGCCTAGATAGGTAGCAATAATTGTTTTCATTTTGACAGTTAAACAACATTCATCGCTTTATTTAAGTTATAGCTTCTGCCCGCGACTTCGTCCGCGTTAAATTTCTTGTTTCCCCGACCCTTCCCGTCGCGTCGAATCGCCTACCCGTGCGATTTTTCCAGTTTTTGCAACATTTTTCATTACTGCTCCGCTCTTTGTTGTAGCGAGATGTTATATAGCCTATAGCCTTCCTCGATAAATAGGCTACTCAACACAAAAATAATTTTTCAATTCGGACCAGTAGTGCCTGAGATTAGCGCGTTCAATCAAACAAACAAACTCTTCAGCTTTATAATATTAGTATAGATTGAGCAGATTTTTTTTTCGAACATAATTATGAAGCACTGGATCAGCAATATACCTACTTCAAAATGATCGGTCCAGATTTCGATTGATAATTTGTTACGCAATTAGGGTGCTGTAGCTTAAAAAAAATACCTATATTCCTATGGTATTTAAAGACATACCATAGGAATATAGGGTATTTTTAACACGTAAGTAGAAGTTTATTAAGAGCTATATTATACCATAGGAGACGAATGTCTTTCCGAATTAGAACACCCTGTTAATAAACATAAGACTAAAGTTGGATTTAGCGTCAATTAATAATATTTTACAAGTTCAATAATTAGCATAGCGGAACCATAAAACGTATGGTGACTTAATGAATAGATACTAATGATAGATAACAAAGAGTAATATTCACAAACATCAATTTGACTTTAGTCTGCTAAGTAAAAGAAATGTCATTCGAATATGAGTCATATTTTAATTAACTTAATGTTAATTATTGTATGAATTGCTTATTCACATTCACTTGAACGAATATGATCATTAACTTGTAAAACTTAAGGTACATACTCGAATAAAACGTTTAATTTACAGCAAATTATAGTCAAAGTGCGGTCTGTGAATCTTGTACTTAAATGAATAAATTCGGACCTTAGACAAATAATTTATTGGTTTTATTTTATTGTTAGAGGTGAATGTGAAATATGGGACCAAGCAACTGGTGGGTATGGGAATTTTAGATACTTTGTGTGATATCGTTTTAAAAGGTTTTGCAGAAGTCAAGTGGCATATGGAACGACATATTATTTTCGACCAGATGTACTGGCGGCTTTTCCCGTACCACTTCCATGTGCTACATAATTTATATCTATGGTACTCCTAATAGCAAGCTATCTGCCAGTGAAAATCCTGTTAAAATCGGTCCAGCCGTTTCGGAGATTAGCGGGTACAAACAGAGAGACACAGAGACAGACAGGCAGACACTTTTTTTAAATTGTTCTTGTCTTCCCGTGTGGTGTGTAAAAGGCGACAAGGGACTTACTAGAGAATGGGCAGCAGCGTTCACTATGCATTTTACCACCATACTGCGAGCCTGCCAAGCGTGACGATTATGGCAAAACCCCTTTGAAGGAGGCCTATGTCCAGCAGTGGACGTCTTTTGGCTGGGATTAGGGTTGCCAGGCGTCCGGATAAAGCCGGACACAGTCAGGCTTTTTAGTTGCATGTCCAGCTAAATTACATGGTGTCCGGCCTGTCCGGCTTTTTGTTAGGCTTTTTAGATATGATCATTTTTGTCTTCACCCGCCTCATGTTGTATCGCTAGCGCAAGCTAGGCAACTAGCACGGTCCTACCCGCGCTATTACTACCTAATTTTAAAGGAAAATGAGCTTTTAAAGGAGGTGTCTGCCAGCCAAAAATATTAATTCGTTTATGTTACAAAGATTTTAAAGTGTATTTAGTTCATTAGTCTTTTGTTTAGACTAAAAAATTAAAGATGTCCGGCCATTTCAGCCAAATGTCCGGCTAAACTGGCAGGTCTGTCCGGCTTTTCGGTTTTTTGACCTGGCAACCCTAGCTGGGATGATGGTGATGATGATACTATGCTCTTCTTACAGCACCAAATTTGGCGGACAGTTTTTGTTGGACCAAGTATAACTCCTTGGTTCATCAAAAAACACAAATCAAATAAAAGAAAATTTCAAAATGGTATCAAACTCATATCACAACACATTAGCACCAAACAGGTATCTAATGCAGGTGTAATGAGCCTGTCGGTACGAGGATTAACTGATAACACGCGATAACAGCTAATCCGCCCGCTGTGACTTGGAGTGGCACTCTCGCGCATATCGATATTATTAAATACGTGCTCGTCTATAATATTGTGTTGAGTCATAATCATGTGCAAGAGAGGAAATTGTGTTCAACAATAACATGGAATAATATCAAGAGCAGTGGTGGCCCAGTGGTATTGGCCCCGACTTACGAGCTGTAGGTCGTGGCTTCGAACCCAGGCAACTTTGTGTAAATAGTTTAATCTCCACTGCTCTCAAAACGGTGAAGGAAAACATCGTGAGGAAACCGGCATGTCCTAGAACCAGAAATTCAAAGACATGTGACATCTACCAACCCGCAAGGGGTCTGCGGGGTAGATTACGGCCCACTCCCTCTCACCGACAGGAGGCCTGTGTCCCAGCAGTGGAAACAACATAGTTTGATTTTAATATCATGGAATTATTTTGAAGAAATGGTGTTCAAGACTCGTATACTAAAAAAACTATGGATGTCTAAGGCGCTCCACCCACTGCACCGCGCCCCGTCGCGTAGCGCGGGATGGCAGATTTTACCATTGTATGCAAGTATCTAAATTTATATAGAAATCACGCCTAGCACAACACACTGCCGACGCGGAAATGCGCGGGAAGGCGCCCCGTGCGTTATACGTCGCTCGACACACCGCGGCGGGACGCATCTTCAGTGGGTGAACCGCGTCAGGAATGATAACGTTACCTAAAACAAGACATTCCACAATTTGGTCTTGCTTAAAAGGTTTGTTACTAGTGTTGGAAAGAGATCTCTTAAGACAAGGTATCACAGCATAATTACTGATTTAAGAGAGAAATTAAACAGTGTAGAATGTGTATACCGTTTAATTTCTCTAGAGATTCTAGAAGAGGTCTAGAAGACTAGACTAAAGGCATCGCTCATAAAAAATAGATATGGAACGAGCACAGAAGAAAATAATGAAATATAAAAAGAAATATTTGAAGATCACATTGAAATTCGGTAAGTATGCATCATGAATTTCTGTTTTGTTTGTCCTATAAGTAGCGTTTCGATAAGAAAATCAGATAAATCATAATATACCACGATTATGATCCAAACATGGAATTTTAATTTACTTCTGCTTCCTCCATTACGGACCTTTGATAATTACCGAATTAAAAGATAACATTAACGATGTAAACAGAACGTTTTTAAATAAAATAATTAAATGTACTATCATATCACGCTGATAACGATATACGATAAGTAATTATTAAAGACTACTTATGACAGACAGAGAACAGCCACCTATTTGCTTAACACATTATTATGATCTGAATCATTTTGAAGAATAGAGCTAATCCATTGCTTTATATGTTCAAAAAATTTGTCTGCTCAGCAGCGGAAATAACGCAATGATTGTTGCCGAACTGTCAAACTGAAAACACTACAAAGAGAAAAATAACTTTAATTACGGAAGTCGTGTCTTAGGACCTGTATTTAAGTTTTTTTGCCACCGACTTCCGAAATTAAAGTTGTTTTTCATTTTGTAGTGTTTTTTATAAGGAAGTCGGTTGTTATTTTTTTTTTTTACTTTTTAGTAGGTATGTCAATAACGCACTAATCTAATCGCGTTATTCGTCCATTTGTCGTGCACATACTTAATGCAAAAAGACTTATATGGTTTTCACATGGATCCCATTGTCAGAATGGAACCAAATTAAAATGGGACCACACGGGAAGCACCAGGTTTTTAAATAAATAGAATCATCAAAATCGGTTCTCCCAGTCAACAGTTCTGAGGTAACAAACTTAAAAAAAACAGTCGAATTGAGAACCTCCTACTTTTTTTTAAGTCTGTTATAACCATTCCTGCTGTTACTGTGCTACGCAAATCCCCCCTTTGTGATAGACATGTTACTATAGTGAACCAGTAAGCGGACGTGGGAAATAGAAAAGAAAAACGAAAGAATAAAGTCACTTTGTACTTCATAGTAACAGATACTGTACAGTAGAAAATATTTCCTCTAGAATTCCTACAGCTCAGCTTTCCAATATAGTTTAGACCGTGCATTTGATGGTACAATATTCCAATATCAAAAAGCTAAACGTCAAACATAAAGGTATATCTTGTAAACAAAACCTGTTTTCGTAGCGCTGTGCCAGCGTCTACCAACATACGTGGTTCAATAACAAAGCCTAGCTTTTCCCCGAAAAACGTCGAATCAACGACAAAAGAATCGAAACGCAGGCTCTACACCAAACGCAATTTCGCCAAAAACTAAAAGAAAAACAGGAAAAATTCCTCTGAAGGCCCGATTTCCCTGTCCATTGTCGTTTCTATGTATATTTTTTTTTTCATCTTATTTAGCGCTTTGTCGGCAAGCCCTTTGAAGTGTCCCCCCTCCCCCCGCTCCAGGGTGTTACAAATTGCGTCACGTTCGTATTGTATAGCGTAAACACGATTCGCTTACTAGTGTTCCTCGTTAGTAAAATAAATAACGAATTCGAGTTCAACACAATTTCGAGTCGAAAATTGAAACGGAACATCTTTCCTCGCTTCCTTTATAGCTTATTGATTATCGACAGTCTTCCACTTGCGGGGAACATCAGCATTATTTTTAAGTCTCAACCCAAGGTATCTGTCTAAACTGAAAATTGTCCCAGTGTGTCCATTCGTGACTCAATGACTCTTCCCATCGAATTTAAGATTCGTAATCAAAGATTTAAGTTAGTACTTAACTTCAGAAATCCTATGGCAGATCTTACCGTTGTTCCATTATAACAATAAAGCTCCTATTCTCTAGGACTTTATATAAGGATTCTGTATCACACGTTGTCTACACTAATTTCTTGGTTGACTGGGTCAAAATAACGACGTGATTTTTTGCTTTGTACAAGCACGTTAAGTCATTGAAGTATAAGAAAAATAATAAATTGGAACTTGGAACACAATAAGAGAAGGGAACTTTTAAAAATACATTACAAAGGCACAGCAGTGACGTAATGAGGGAATTCTTGAAAGTTTGTGAAAAGAGCCACATAAGATGTATTTGTAAAGATCACGACTATAGCTGAAAACAGAGAAAAGATGCTGCTCACATCTGACTTGAAATTATTTTTAAGAACTTCATCAGTAACCCATGGTAGGACGCGTTTGAAATCTGAGGACTTCGTCAGACACTTGACTAGCTGCAACATTCGCTGTCACAGCTAACACATACCAAAACAAAAGTTTATATGTATCAACATCAGTTTTCACTACTATACCTGTTTTAGTATCGGAAATTCTTCTTGTATCAATCAACAATGAATTTAATAAACAATAGTTAGATAATATAGATGGATGGATTGGTGGTGTGGTGAAAAATATAATCTGGCACTGACCCACCTCAAGTAACGCATTACCAAGGCGCCTGCCTTAGAAGAGTACATTTTGACAGATTTTATAATGAATATGATAACAATATGTTCATTTACAATAACTTCTTAAACATTGCAGCAATCATCATCTGTATTTCATTTCATTTTATTGAAACTGTAATAACTAGTGATAATGATTTTAGTAACAGGCTTAACATTAGAACATTCCATGGTCTCGTTCAGTCACCCGCTCTTGCCTCATTTCATACGACATACATTCATGTCCTATTGTTCCAATATTGTTTACCAGGAACTCGATTTATAGCTAATGCCTCACACAACTTGAGTATATCACTTAAATCTATCATGAATTCATGATTAAGTTAAACATGGTTTTGAGAAGTGCGTTGTAACCAGACCCTGTTCTCCATATAGGGAACAAAGGGTCAGGTGAGCGGTCTGACTCAGATATCTTGGGACCAGGAGTAGCTAATATGGCATGGTCATATTATGATATTGGTTAGGAAACGCATGCGAATAAAAGAGTGATTAATATTAATGTTGATGGAAGGAGAGAGAGATAAAGGCCTCAGAAAAGATGAATGGATTGTTTGTACTATGATATAGTTGAGAATAGAGTCAATGATAGCGTGGCTGTTGACATGGGAGAATAGAAGAAGAAAACCTGTTGCGCCGATCTCAAGGAACATGGCCAAAGGTCAGGAAGATGATGATATTGTTCTTTAGGAAGTTGTTTAAATTGGCAGTGGAATTGCTTGAACTAAGTTGAGGCAGCTTTCGTATTTATATGACTACTTTCGCACCGATATAGTCAAGCATCATGCAGTCTTTATCGCAAAATATGTTGATATTGCTGAATAGGTGGACGGATAAGATGTATAAAGGACTAGCTTCTGCCAGTGGCTTCACCCGCGTGGATGTTCACTGTAAAATTCACCATTTCAACCCCCCATTTCACCCTCTTATGAATGGAATTTAAAAAAACCCTTTCTTAGTGGATACCTACTCCTCACATAGAACACACCCTCCAAATGTTACGTCTCTAGGACCAGCGGTTTAGGCTGTGCGTTGATATATCAGTCAGTCACTCAGGACTTTGAATTTTATATATATAGATTTTAATCTAATCATATTATGAAGCTTTCTGAAGATCAGAAATATTACCAAAATCGATTATTATCCTGTCATTTCAGTACATATAACGCTGAAGAAGCAGTTCGTCTTTAAAAACATGAAATAATTTCATCGTGGATCAAAAATCAAACAGATTACTTCTGTATCCAAACGGCGTAATCCCTGACTAAACGCTAAGATAACCCCAATCAATTTGTTTAGAACTCAAAGCATATAAATTACAAGAGAAAAGATAACAGTTCCTCCGTGTTTTGAGAAGTTAGGTGAGAAATAATTAACGATTCTTTGATAAAGATGTGATAAACTGTGAAAAAGAAAATCTAACAAGTTCAAGAGATTGAAGTAATAATGATTATGAAAATTAAAACAAAGCCCAGACGAAGAGAGCAAAAACGATCAAACAATTCATCCCTAATTGTTATTAGAAGTAAGTTGAGTGTTGAGTTGGAAAGCTTAAGAATGCATTAAGAATCCAGACGACAAGTAGCCAAGTATTCTAAATTTCATTCAATCGAGCCAGACACATTCTCGTCCATCCGATAGCTGGTGATGTATCAACTTTAATGGCCGCCACCGAAAAAAGTCACAAAGAGAATATATTTGAATAAATCACAATTTCCACTGCTCCGCCCACAATAACTTTCAAATAAATGTGATTATTAGAAAGAGCAAAAATAAGCTATTCACTCAACATTGCCAAATTGTGTCGTGTCTTTACTAAATCACTGAGCTGTACAGAACTTCGTTTGAGACACACAGTCATCTTAGAGATCAAACAAAACGTTTAGAAGCTACAGGAAAACTAATCTTAATATGATTTGAAATAATCAACATCTTTTACCAGATACTTGTACCAAGTAGCACTAAGAAAAATCTAAGATATGATAAGAATAGGATAATTTACAGACAACAAATCAATAAGAGAAGACTGTTACATTATAATAGAATAGCTATTCAAACTTTTGTTTAGTTTAAGATCGCCACCAAAGTTCATAAAAGCGTTTCAAAACCGTGCTTGTTATCACTAGGGCAAGGTGAACAAAAGTTACAGATCTACTTAAAATTCAAAAAACATCGCAATATAATAAAACTGAAGTGCCTATTGTATGTAGTTTAATATTTAAATATAATTCATGGTCGAGGTAGTGGAAACAAATTAAAAAGAGCTGGTTTCCGTCGAAACGGAGTCAGTTATTACTCCTCTTGTAGGTAATGAAGTTACGTTTTTATGATTCTGAGTTTTTTAATTTAAAAATCAAATTATTGGTCAAAAGAGGTTGACATCCAACTTTGTCTTTTATTGTGAGTTTTATAATAAAGTAATATTATTTATGAACTAAATGGTGGTAGTTATTCATTTGGATGAACGCTGTGTCTCTATGTCCCATATCTAACATAAATCTAGAGCGTTGCTCTTCAAAGCAAATTTTTAAATATGCATAAAAATGTCAAACTATGAAATTGATGGGCCACCGCTACGCGGCACGGAATGTGTTTCAACGAATAATATACACATAAATGATGCTGAAACCATTTGTAAAAATAAAATGTGTGAACAGAACCCATCGGTATTAGTTTTGATCCATTCCACTAAATTACTAAGAAATGAGGAGGATATTAAACAGTTTTATGACGACAATACTAGCTTTGATAATGTCTTTTTTAAATTATTGGAACTTTAAAAATCTGCTAATTAAAATAAAGATAAGATCAGTAAAGATATTTAAGAGACCAACAAGCTTGAATCGAGAATATGGTACATAGAATTAATGATGCGTTGTTTTCCAAACAGAATCGATTTATGGGTATTAAATTACAAAAATTGAGCAATTCGACCCAGTTAGCAAAAGTTAAAAGTAAAATCGTTCTGGAGAACAAAGTCTCGTTCAAGACGAGACAAGATTACGACCTCTTCGTTTTATAGGCGCATCATAAAAACGGGAACCAGCCGCTTCTTTTAGTAACTGCTGAAGATTAATTTTATATATGATGGTGCCCACAGTAAAGAGATTGAAGTGTTTTTATTAGTAATAAGTATTTGATTGCTATATAAGGACTGGTTGCAGAAAGATTCATCGAATTCGTTTGAGACTGTTGACTTTTAGAAATGTGATATAACTTATCATTTTTGTAAGCCATTTGATATCCTATGAAACGAAATTTTACGCTAACAACACTATTCTTTATGCCATGAATTTCTTATTCTGTACGTAGTCTAAGTTTCTTCAAAGACACACAAAACATGCGTGTTCCTCAAGGACCACATCTCAGCCTACAACATTCTAAGCCACCAATTCTCCCGAATAAATTAAAATCATTGTAACCTTGTTGTTTCGACCTCAACCGCCCGCTTAATTTACTAATTGGTCATTATTCTTCAACGTAACGACCCAATTAGGTCCAATCAATCCCTGATATAGCATTAACATTGTCGGTGCATAATATATTATCGTATATGACAGTACTCCGGAATTTATGATCGTACAAGTTAATCGTAACATGATAGCCATAAATTCGTCGAATAGAAAATGTTTTTATTGCATCGATAAGGGAAATTAATTTTTGTCTGTTAATAGATATGGGATAATAGATTGATTCGATTTTATAAGGTTTGGGAACATCATTAGATCAAGCAGATATCTATCGATATATTTATGATTAACTTAAACAATCGATTGTACTTGAGTATTTCATTAAATACTGATCCTTAATACACTATCTACGCCCACATATATGATCATCATCATCCACAGCCCGACTTCACCTACTGATAGACACAGGTCTTTGATTGTGCCAATCCTCAAGATCCTGTGCCACTCGCATCCAGGTTCTACCCACCCAATTTAGCACGAACCATCACAAACCATCAATCCCACTTCTCCCAATAAACTTTTGCATTAGAAATGGAAAGTCCATCGATATATAGAATTCCGAGCACACAGCTCTCCCCAAAATGGCGATATGATAATAAAACACGAGCTGCGCGCGCGTCGACACCGGTATAAATCTCTTCTTTCACGACCATACTGTTTTCTGGCGGATTTGACTTAGGAATCGGATAGATACGGATGGTTCCTAGAAGGGATCATTGGTGAAAATTAATGGAAGAAGGCATTGATGCAATCTATCTTATGATTTAGAAGCAAGTATTGTGAAGGAGATACACACATACACATATAGACATACTGCGATCGCCAAGACGCCTGCCAAGCGTGGCAAATATGGTAAATCCCCGTAAACTGGGCAAGGCCTATGTCCTTAGTGGACGTCTTTCGGCTGAAATGATGATGATGATAATTGTGAAGGAGTGTTTGTCTATGAAACTAGATTTGACTCGAAAAGGAAGAGTGATGCTGATGACCGATAAAGATGTATGAAAGAAGAAAACATAAGTACTATGGATTACTGTGCCCAACCTTGTTGCATAGGAAGGATATAAACAAGAATTGTGATTAGTGACATCCGTGCAAAAAATAAATACTATTGTGGAGTCATTTTAATAGGTAACATTTGACGTCTGTCAGTTCATATGAAATAAAAGTACTCGTATCGGTCATTATTACAATAAATATGTAATCGTAATTGAATAAAGTTAAGCAATTGTGCAGTTCTAAGAAAACGAAAAAATATATTATTTTATGCCCGCCGTTACAAGGTTACGTTGTTGAATTTTGATGAATTGTCAAATATCACCTATTAAAATGACTCCATTTTAAGCATCTACCGAACACGATGTTGAAAATAGCAATCATGAAACGAATACGCAATATATTTTCCGCCTAACAAGTGATGGATATCACTCATATTTTCTATTCGGTTACACAGCACTTGCATGAAAATGGACCAATTTTATAGATAACATTGTTTTTACACTGGACAATTTCATTTTTGTGCCATTCCTATGGCTTGTTGACGCAACACCGAAATATTTAGAATATGTTATATATTTTAGTTGAAACTGTAAAGTCTTTTCTCATATTCATTAGTTAAATTGTTTGGACAAAAACATTTGATTAATACAGAGGTGTTATTGGGAGCTTTTTTGTTGTAAATGTTTCAACTGTTACATTTAAATGTTTGTATATTATTCTTAATTTCGTATAATTTAGAGTTATTCTGACACTTCACAAATTACCAACATAACAAATTTAGACGAATCCTAATGTATTTGAGCAAGCACATCTAATTTTCATCAAATTAATTCTTTCATCGCGCAATTTCTGTCATCAAAGAAAATATATGAAAAATTCCGATTCTATGAGAGGAGTAGGTCTGCGGCAGGCGTATTTCGGACGCCTTTGATCTCGCCGCCGGCTTTAATGAGGCGGGGCATATAAACGGTAACTAGTTAGAATTGTTCCTAGCCCACTGTCCAACGTTAGTCGAATAACGATTTGTTAACTTTTCACATAGTGCTCTTTTAAATTTTCTCACTAAATTGTTTATGGTTCGGTAATGGGTGGCCGCGAAATTGTTTGTTTATTGTGCGTTCCTTATTTCTGTTTAAAAGGCTAGCGAGTTTTTACGTTCGTTTTGGGAATTTAATTTGTTATGCGATCGTTTAAGATTTGGTAGAGCCATATTTTACTACACTTGTTCTTAGTACTAAAAACTGGTGCTGCAGGAAAAAAAAAATTAAACGATTTTCCAAACAACGCAACCAACTACACTGAACTTGATAAGGATTTCAGGACTTGGGAAGGAATACTACACCAAAACAGCTGTATGTTTGAGAAACGTGACATTATTCTGTCTCGAAAGCCGCACCGCTACGCTTCCATTTTTGCGCAGCAATTTAAAATCACGTCCGTCTAACCTTTTTACGTGTATTTCCCACTCTTACATCCAATTCAGCCACGCACTATCAAAATTCAAATAAAACTCAATAGCGAGAAACGAACACCCGCAGAAATACAAAAATAAACCGCACTATATTGCTGGACCGTTGCACTTTTCGAAAAAAAAAGTAGAAATGGAACGCGACTTTTCATTTTGTTGCGCGGCAAAAAGCGAACAATAGGCGGGAAAATTGCGCGTCACTCTGGCGTTCCAATTTGTCAAACGGGTGCCGCAAGATGGCGGGTACGGATGCGCGGAAACATGGCGGCTTCCGGTGGCGTTTAATTAAAAATGCGTCTCACTTGAAGCTTGCGAGGCGCCCGGGGAGGACGTGTGCTGTGCGTTTTTCAATTTCGTAATAATTAGGTCAAACACAACTGAAAAGAATAGGAGAAAATGTAAACGATTAATTTACAACAAAATGTTTCATTTATTTTCTCTATACAACGAGAAATGTCAACTCGAAGTCGACAATATCAATGAGATCCGTTCAAATATTTAAGGAACCAATAAGGTTGTTCTCCCAAAAAGCCTAATGGGCCAAAAATTCCGGATTTGGAACGGAAATGAGGGTGGAGTAATGGCGACATTGACGGAAGTCGACCAGGGGTCAGATCTCGGAGCTTTTCCTTTCCTCACTTGGTAAATAAAGTAAGGAATCCGGGGGAAAACTGGGAAAATCAAAAAGATACTTTAAGCAGCTAGTTTTATGGTCTTGTTTAGTTTGTGATGTAAGATTGTTTATACAAAACATAGGTGTTGGAGCGAGATATTGGTTCTTTAGATAGTGTGGGGTCAAGACGTCGGTGTCTTATTAGATTTTATGAGAAAGCGCGTATCAGTGTGATAGATTATTTGCAGAGTTCGCGGTAATTGACTCGTGTATCTATGACTGGGTGATAAGATGATACTTTAGCAATGCATTCATGATATCAGCATTTTGCAAAGTATAGAATTTTATCATGCAGAAATCCAAATGAAACTATGTATTACTCGATCGTCCTACTATTATCCCAATAGGTAATATGCATGTATTTTTTATTCCCTCTTTATCAATGAAGCACATTAATATAAACCCAAGAAAAGTATTAAAATTCAAATTTTACTACGGTTTGCTGTTCAACAATATTATTAAAATTTAACAATTTTTAACTACAGTTCAAACGTCTGTTATTGTCGCAGTCATATTGTGACGTCACTTAGAAAGATATTGCTTTGCATGACATCTCTGTTTTAGCCCCAAATCATGAAAATTGAATTAATTTTTGTGCTTCATTCAAGCTGAAATCAAACTTACCTTGGTGAGAATTCAAGAAGTTTGCTAAGATATTTATTCAGATGGTTTCTGAGCTTACTTGCGGCATTTTCGAAGCCGACGCGTTTTGGATTAACGTTATGTAATTCATGTTTTTTTTAATATAATCATTTGTTACTTGACTCCTACACAATGTACGTATATTCAAATAGAATATATTAAAAAAATAAGGAAAGAATTTTAAATTACATGCATATTCCCTGTTCCGGAACCAGCACTACATGTCTTTTCCTTACAAAAACAGACCACGGCATTACCATAAATAAATCCAACAACAAAACTACCATATCATAATCACTTGGCCCTCAAAAATGGCGAATTAATAAAACGAAATGTCCCATGTCATCCAAGACCCAGCGATCCCCATGTAATCACACAATGGCCAAGTGGATGTCATAGAACGAAAACACCAAGTGGGCACAATGGGGAATAATAGAAACTACCCTCGTATTAAAAAACAAGTGGAGAATCACACAATGGGGATCGAACCTAGGCCCTCCACTCGTCAGGGCTGTGCGTGACCGGAATTTTGAATTTTTATTTATTTGTCTGTTGTTGACTTTGTCTTTTAGTTTTATGGATGGAATTTTAAACGATATTTTTGTTAGATGGATGTGTTTTTATGAAGGTGTGAGGCCAGGATACGGACAGGTTAAGTGGTAGATTTGTGGAAACATGTTCTGAGTTTTATGTTTCAATTTAATATTTTTGTAAAATTGAGATGTTGATTGTTTCTGTCTATCACAGTGTAAGTTATGTTATTATTTATAAGATAGAAATACAATTGTGAAATCATCATCATATAGGGTAGCCAAAAGAGATAAGGAACGAGGGTCGTCGAATATCGGAGAAGTTTAGTAAGAGATCGATATATGTTTTCGAATAAAAAAAATAATATACTTAATAGCAAACAACCAGTTCATTAAAAAAATTAAATTTCAATCGAAAACATCCATCGGTTTTACTAAAGTGCAACTATATCAGACAACCCTGGTTATTTCTCTTTTGGTGAGATTATACCTACAGTAGTGAACGTAATTATTATACACCTTATTATGACTAAGATTGAGAATGATTAAGCAGCGCTTAGAAATCTCAGTAATTCGTCATAGCCAAGTAGGTAATATTGGTGTTCCGTGTGGTAACCGGACATAAAGAATAGCACCATCGTATTTCTTCCCGTGGGTGTCGTAAGAGGCCATTTAGGGAATAACTATAGAATGGGCAGCAGCGTTCTTTATGCATTTTACCACCATACTGCGATCACCAACCCACCTGCCAAGTATGGCAATTATAGAAAAGCCCCCCAAATTGGGGGAGGCCTATGTCCAGACGACGTCTTTTGGCTGAAATGATGAAAATAATAATGTAACTAAAAATAATTTTATTCTACCAACAGTGGCAACCCTAGCAGAAATCCGCGTCCCTAAGCATTGAGTGTATCAATAATACTCACGATTTGTTTGAATTTGGTCTTATTAATTAACTACATCAAGTACGAGTGTTGCGCACTACAAACTACCCTCAATTTTTATTTACAAATTGATTTTTCGTCGTTTTGCTACTATGATTGCGCTCTATCGTAGTTTAGCGATAGGGCAAACTGTTGTATTATATTCTAAGGGATATATTATAAAAGTACGAACAGGTAAATAAATCTGAAACATTAGATAAGTAAAAAATAAAAACTTTTAACAAAAAAAAAAAACAACCGACTTCCTTAAAAAAACACTACAATGTCAAAAATAACTTTAATTTCGAAAGTCGGTGTCTAATGATCTGTATTTAAGGTTTTTTGCCAGCGACTTTTTTATTTTTCACTTTTTAGTTATGGTAGATACCCCGCACTAATCTAATCGCGTTATTCGTTCATTTGTCGCGTAATGAAAATTTAAGACTTATATGGTTTTCACATGGAACCCATTGTCCAAATAGAACCAAATTAAAATGGGACCATTCGGGAAGCACCAGCTTTCAAATAAAAAAAGAATCATCAAAATCGATTCACCCAGTCAAAAGTTATGAGGTAACAAACTAAACAAAGTAACTCCTACGATATCAGAATTTCTTACAACACAGTATGAATTCAACATGCAAAATTAATGTGTCAATATTTCCTCCTATGGGGCTGTGGTTTCGGGGCCCGTCCCATGCAATCTCCCATCTACGCTTCATTCACTACGCAATACTCATCATCTATGCAACGTACTGTCTACCCTCATTTTGAGTTTTATAAAAGAATCTCTAAAACATTCGCAATTTATTTAAAACTGTCATATTTCTCCCCTATGAATATCTTCTATAATAATTAAAAGGGTTTCATGTCATTAAGTCGTACCCTCCCATTTTAATACGCCTTATATCTCTATAGATTTAGCCTTGGTAGATTTTAGATAAATAGAAATGCTTTAAATAAAATTTAGAGATCTATGTGCCTGCTTAGAAAAATTATAAAAAAAAGTATATTCAACAACTAAGAGACCACTTTCAAAATTAAAAAAAAACCGAAAAGTTTCGACTACCCTCAATTTTCACAAAAGAATTTAAAATACATTTTATTGTGAAAAGTTTCGCCTCATTAACGGTAGGGACGACCGCACGCGACGATTACGATAATTCTTCTAACCGGTTCGCCCAATTACGCTGTAACCAGCAATTATGGCGCCCAGCGTGGGACAACGCGTGATATTGAATATGTCGCCTTAATTATCATAGATTAGGGCTTAATTGAGTGGTGTTAGCTTAGACATTGTGGTAATTGGACTTATATATTGTTTGAGCATTTGAAAATTATTGAAGCTATGAGAAAAAACTTAAATCGTGCTGATATTGCAAGAAATTTGGCTGTGCACAGCACTTTTAATTGGTAATACCTACTTTATTTCAACGTTCATTTAGCGAAAAGTAAAAGCTTTTATCTAGAATAACGAGTGCCTTCAATATTATTTCTTGACTACATTCAAAATTCAAAACATTTATCTCTTGAAAATCTTTCAGCTAAAGAAAATTGCTATTTAATATTTGAGAAGTACTCATTGAATGCAAACCTAGTATAATGAGGCATATCAATATTCATAGCAGTGACGGACACGTGTCAACAAGGAGGGTAGTTCAGTATTTCTCTCTCTTGGTCGCACAAACTTTATTTTTGAAGCCATTTCGTTAGTGTTGTCGCGACTTTGCATTCGTGAGTACGTGTTTTTTATTGTCTATTTTTAAAAATGGATCTTTTATTCGTCTGCTTTATCTTTAACTTTTTGGAGTCCAATAAGACACAGGAAACCATGTCTATTTTTTTTAATTTTCTTTTAAAAAGTATGGCGAAAAATTAAATCTCCACTGAAAAATGCGAACGCCTTTTCACACTTTCCAGGATTACAAGAACAAAATGAAACACGAAATATCATGAGATTAATAAAAATAACGCAAAAATCCGCCTAGCAATAAGGAGTGAGGAAAAATGTAAAAAGCCTGCCAAAAAATGTGATTACGTAAATTGTCACAAGCAACGCTCGGGTTTAAGGTTAACACACACTGATCCGTTTCCCAAATACATAGTGCCACCGCAATGAACAAACGCGGTCGGCGACAGCGCGCCTCGGGCACAGGGGGTGGCGGGCGCGCGACTGGGAGGGGGTGCGGTTGGGATCCCTTTGAAGTTCCCGCCGCCGGCGTCTGTAAGCGAAAGCTGGGTAACCGACGCTTAGCTTTGTTTTCTAGTTAAATGATAGACGTTTAGAAATTACTACTGTTCGAGACATCTTAATTTGCGAGCCGTGATCCTTCGTTGGACATTTTTGCCGGAAAATTACTGAACGAAACTAAATTGGTTTTTAACTTAATTTTGAAAGTAATCTGAGCAACAAAAGTGTTACGCTAGGGTGTCCAGGTGGGTGAGGGTCTCGGGACGGTCCGGCCAATCGTGTCCTTTGACATGCTAATGTACACCTAATATTTTGTCTGTTTTTCTACTAAACACTGTTGACACAGTTGTGCACAGTTTGTTTGAGCTTTTTTGTTTTGAATACTTTAAAGTAGTCTGCATTTGTAAAGGTATGTATTATTGTAGTTTGAAATACAGCTAGTAGTTTTAAATATCAGGTGGTGAAAATAATAATAAACCAGTTTACTACAGGCTTTCTCTAACTAGCCCAGATTTGTGTATTGAGATTCAGTGTAAGAGCATATGAGATCTAACATAGAGGCATATTATATTCTAACTGTTTATCGATAAGTACACTTTATAAATACTCCTAACCCAACACCCCGCGAGTGGCAAAAGGCTTCAAAAATTGTATAACTATACTGAGTAACGGTAACCGTTATCCAAACACACTGTATAAAGAAAACATGAGAAAAATCATTTGGATATCGATTATAAACCAATCTAATTTAACAATATATACCCTCAAAAAACTGAAAAAAAAAAAACTTAATCAAACCTCATTCCCGGTACAAACAACTCAATATATTTGAAACAACACCGTGTATTATTGGGAAACGTCCTTCCATTCCTAAGGGTCATGTCATAATTCGCCCGTTTCCCCTCACAATATAAATAAAACATCGTGACGACCGCGTCATGTGAAACGACATATTACGAGTTACGACATTATGACATTATCTAGCAATTTGCATTTTAGTAATCTATTCAAAGCCGCGTTTTTCTTTGATGTCCCCAAGTCTGATGTTAACCTTTGACCCTTTTTCTGATATTTTTATTATTACACGCTGTATTTAACTATGTTTTGATATGAATATTAGATTGACCCGGTGGTCTAGAGGTTGCAGGTACTACTGCTGACCATGAGGTCTTGGGTTCGATTCCCTTTTTATCCCAACCTGATTTTTTTAATAGCAGCCCAGAGTCTGGGTTTGTGTCTAGTTGCAATATGCTAGCTCTCTATGACATGGGTCTTAAACATAACCGGCGAAATTTGGGTTTCCGGTTCCACCGGTTTGTTTAATGTAGACCTGCATCGATGAGGATCTAGCTGCGACAGTGAATGGTATCCGCATTGCTGAATTTTGCGCCAAACAAATTTCAAAAACGATGTATATATTTTCGTGTTATTTTTTCGATCCACACGCTAAGAAGAAGCTCGGTACACATCGAACTCTTCAGTAAATAGAGTTGTTATTTTATTTATGTATTAATATTACCTTACAGCGAAATGCAAATACAAGAAAAGTAACTATTGTAACTTTTTAACGTAGTTTCCAACGGGTTTCCCCATTCACTAACGGAACCTAACCTATTACCACCAGTTTTATAGCAATTACGTTATAAAACAAGACATAACAAGAAAATGGCATGTAAAACACGCCCCGAAAGCGTGGGCGTCACAAAAATGCCAAGAAATAGAAGACACTCAAATTTTAACGACCATCTCAATAGCACTGGAACATGTCATATCCTGTAAAACAAGATGTTGGAAAGAAACTCCGACGCCTACAAAAACTGCGCCCAGCATTAGCAATTTGATTACATAGCCGAGATTGCAAACAAACGCCCTCTGTGGGCGAGAAAACGTCACGTCGAGTGAACGCGAGCAGCATCGCAATGTAGACACATTAGTCCGTACATGTCTCTCTATAGCTGGACCTGTGGTCACACTACTCACAATTATGTTGCATGTTTGTTTGCTTGTTGGATACGTACCTGAAACAAATAGTACACAGTTCGTTAGTTTTGCTACTAAACTTACACGTTTAATATACATAGGTAGCAAATAATGATTCAAAAATGTTTCGGGAATTTTTGATAGACGCATAAAATTTGTGACACGTTCTGGTATTATGGTCGATCGAATGACTATGGGTCGAAAAAAAATGCCAGGATTTTTAAGTCGGTACCATTATCGCGAGAAGTATGAAAGGAAGGATTAAAGAAAATATTTAAAACCAAAAGTACAGTCGATACAAAAACACCTTTTGTATCGACTGTACTTTTGGTTTTAAATATACACTAACTGTCAAATTCGGAGAAAAAAGTTGTCACAATATTTTGTATGCTTTAAATTAATTTCGCTGTCGCATTACTTATCAGTTTATCAATTTGCCAAGTAATCTGTGTTTATTAAAATTAGATATTAAAGTTACCGCTATTAAGAAATAAATTGACAGTGAAAACAGTTTAACGACAAATTACCGAAAAGTATTTCATTCAATAAGTCTGTATTTATTTCATAAATTGAATAGTTTACACTCAGCGGTTTATGCTTTCACTTTTATTGTTATACAGTCAGAGTTCTCAATAAATATTATGGAATTTTAAGCACACAACATTATCGGTTTTATTCGACCGCTCATTTTGGCCGTGATTAGAAAATTTGGTCCTTAAAGGTTTTTATCTGCCATGAACGAAAGTACAGTAAAGGACTTTCGGTTGGTGGGAGAAAGGCAATTAATTAAGTTTAGAAGTAAGTTATTATTTCTAAAAGAATGATGGGATTAATATCTTATATTAATTGAAGAAAAAATATATTTACCTAAGTAAAATAAATTAGGGTTATGGGTGCTTAGCTTTGCATACCAACTAGTTTTGAGACTAAGTGCAGAAAACTAGTATCTAAATGACTTAGGCGATAAACTAACAGCTTCTTAGTAATTTTGTACAACTGATCTCTTTAATTCTATACATTATTTCTATGCGTAGCTTCTACTATAGTTCGTACACCAAGATACCCCTTATTAAGACCTATTACATGTTTTCCTGGCAGGAAACGTTAATGTGAAAATGTATTGCATCTGTAATAACTTGAATCAATAGATTCTCGTCAAAACTTGGATTCGTGTTTGTTATATTTAGTAAGGTATTTTAAAAGCTGGGACAAAACAAGATGGTGGATTGGGATAGATCCCAAGCTTGATGGTACGTCTTCGTATACTGACATACCTATGCAGGTGAAATCACTTCGTCACGGAACCGTTTCAGATGTCATCGGCTAAAATATAGATACGACCATCTATACAAAAGATAGAGAAACATAATGTTTAACTTGAAAAAATACTGGCAAAAAACAACTAAGAAAGATCGTCGATAATCGGGAAGAAAACCAGCATTTAAAAAAGATATCTTAGTAATTAAATAACTAAATTATTACTAGCCTCAAAGAGTGCAGAGGCAAAAGCACGATAACACAGCCAAGTCAATATAAAAACTTAAAACTCACTTGAGCATCTTAAAACAAAGATTGTTTATCTCGCTTACTCAAGAGTTACATAAATGGCGTTTGTTTTTCAACAATGACTTTAAAATCCGTGGTTTTATCTGGGATATAATCTCGGTTTTTTCGTGTCACTAAGCTGAGCTCCGAAGCTTTTCGTGTGATAAGAGGCTTGCCAGGTTTTTTGCTATCACCGCCTTGAAATGTTCTGGTATTTAGATAAAATATTCCAGATGCTTCGACAGGTCAGATAGAAAAAATATAATGCTTGAGCTGCGATTTTTTTCTTGATTTATTCTAGTCGTTTATATACGTTTTAGTATTCGTTTTAACGTGCATAAAGGTAACTTCTGATTTATCTCAAGATGTCAGACATTTAATTATGCAAAATTACTTCTGTGTCCATTATTTCTTTTTAAAAGCATTATTAGCAGAAACTTTGACAGAAAACCTCAGAAAAATAGGTGATAAATACAATTTAATGTTCTTTTTCTCCAAACATTTACATAATAATTACATACATAATATTTTAATATATACTTAAATGTTTTAAACAGACAGATACCACGGTCGGTCGTGCAAGATGCTATCACAGTTGGGTGCAATAACTTTTAAAGCATCGCTTCAAGCCGCTTTTTTATTTATATACGTACAAATCCAGATATTATTTTACTTATGCGTTTGTTACGTAACTTTTGGCCACCCTACTTTTAAACGGGCCAAATGTCAATATTAAATGCTTATGAACAAAATAAAATTATAGTTGGGCACTGATTTTCGATTAGAATGACTTTTATTGGACATTAAAATTTTACGATTATGACATTTATGACCAAACACAACTAAACTGGCCCGATAAACCTATAAATAAAATTAATGATAATCACTTTTCGATTCGTCTGTATTTTTTGCGAATTTAAATGTCTGGTCGTCAACAGTTGTAAGGCTTTTATGGTATCGAGGGGGCGGACAAATGCAATTTATAACTAGAAGAACTTTTTGTGCAAAAACTATCAATTATTAATTTCTATTTACTCGTTTAAAAAGGCGATGATCGGTCGTATGTTCAATTACCGTACAATGCGTCCATTTTAAATTGATACCTTCGTGTAGTTTTAATGCTTAGAAAATAAAGGTTACAATTCATTAGCACGAAGATCATTTGGCGTTGTTCGTGCCGCGAGTCCGTTAAGGCGTCGTTTCTTGCGAATTAATTTAATTCTAATATCAAAAGTGGGAGGGGCGATGCCACCGCGATACGCAACATCGCCGCCTGTGAATATTAATCGTTATTATTTATCGTTTAATGAGCCGCTATAAGAAGCTAATGTCAGTCGATATAGACACGGACGTAATAAAATCACGGCAGGATTTCTTCGCTCACAGAAACTTGGGCGCACTGTTTAGCGCAGAGATTTTGAAAATCGAACATAGTTCTTTTCAACGCGCTGATACTGGCTCAAGTTGCACTGTATTGGATTCTCAAAGCTCGGTGTAACACCGAGAGCTGAAAATCCAGTGTGGAAAAATTTCTGCTGCGATTTTTTTTACGTCCGCATCATGTCAACTAAGGCTATGTGTTGAATGTTAAGATAGCGATAATCACGCGGCTTTTGACGCACGAGTAACTTGCGATCCGCACAACACTTTTGCTGTTAGGATGGGTGCACACCAGAGAGATAGCACTGTGTAATCGACCGTTAAACTTTTTATTAATTTTTCATTGTAATTCGCGATGAATTTTTATTAAAGTCTGCCGGTGGTGCATTTCTAATGTTTTTATTCGGAACACCCACACGGTACAATTAATCATGAATCTGTTTCAATGCTAGCTTCACTACAATACTTAACTGTTTCCCGCGGTTTCACAAGCATTCATGAACGGTCACCCAAAAAAGGTACCAGAAGAGAATAAAATTTATTTTTAATAAGTAATAAACAAACAGTTAATTTACCAAATTTCATTCCAAGACATACATCAGTTTCTTACTGAAGTTCAACTATATCCAACGACACTGGTTACTAAGGTATCTCTTTTGGTGACTGTACCTATCTGGATAAAAGCCTCATATGCCACGAAAAGCTAATATATTAAGTAAATCCAACTCATCGTCTAGTCGACTATCTTTCATTCAAATCTCAACCAAATGAGAACTTCTACCAACTTCTACGAACGTCTACCTTCATTTAAAATTTTAGTAGGTTTATTTATCCTATTCATTATTTCAGCCGAAAGACGTCCACTGCTGAACATAGGTCTCCCCCAATTTGGGAGGGTTTGCCTAAAGCACCACGCTTGGCAGGCGGGTTGGCGATCGCAGTATAGTGGTAGAATGCATGAGAACGCTGCTTCCCATTCTCTAGTAAGTCCCTTAGTCGCCTCTTACGGCACCCACGGGAAGAAATGGGATAGTGATATTCTTTACGTCCGACAACACACGTAACTACTATACTATTTACCGTAATTAACACAGCAAACAGCAGAGAGAAAATATTCTCCACGTTGGAACTATGACTGAGCCTAAAACCATCTAAAAAATTCTCGATAAAGCCCCCACTCCATTCACAATTCACGCGTCGCTTCGTCCCTAAATCCCCGAGCCGAGCACTAAAAGCCGTCGACGTCGTATGCATCAAAAATTCAGCCGTCAGTCTAGACTGAGTCTTAAATCTAGATGTAGGGAATAAGTCGCAAGGTAAAAAGAACTGGGTGAGTCTTTGATGTGAATGTGGGTAACTGGGGAAACGCGAATGCGGTTTTGTTTCACGTAAAACGCTTTTTGATGTCTAGAGCGGAAGATGCTCAGTCAGATAAAAGCTTTTGTTGAAGTGAGCATTTTTCCGTAATCAGCTACAAAATATAATTGTTTTCTTATTTCATGGTACAGCGTTACACTTTATTAAGATTTTTTTCCAAAATAATTGCGATAGTTGTCGGTAATTCAGCCGTTGAGAAACTGGCTTAATCCGCCTAATTGCCATGCATAAAAAAGGGGCAATTTGCAAATACATATTCAATATAAAAGCTGTAAAACCCGATTCGGCTGTGATTTTTATGTGCATGGCGAAAATACATGAAACAAGTAACAGAAAAAAGTTTTTTGAATAACTGTTTTACCTGACTACGGCGAAGTAAGAAGGAACCCGTATGTATGTTCATCTTTTCCCTCATAAATTCTAAGCTACTTATCATAATTTTACAAATGACGTATGGTCTTGATCGTCGGCTAGTTATAGGATATGTGACGTCACGTTAAATTGAATACGGCACCCTCGAGAGGACATAAAGTCATGAACTAAAGGTTTTTTATGATGTCGTGTTGGGTATCAAATGAAATTAATTAGCAAATTTAACAAATATTTAAAAAAATTGCTAACCCCAAAATAATTTGAATTAAAAGCAAGTTCAAAAACTAAAACGCGACTTCAGAAAAATCACGATCTCTTTTTTTCTGGAAGGGAAATCATCAAATGACTTCTCCCGCTCTGGGCGGCGCGGGAGGCATGTCAGACTTTTACTGACTAAAACCCACCTGTGTTCCTTCAGTTGCTCATGTGCCAGAGTCACGGTATCTCTTTCGAACAATCTCTTGACCCCGGCAGGCATCGGTCCCAGCAGACCCTTTCAGTGCTGCTGCTATACACGATCTTTAGATGAGAATATTTTCTTGTTTCATACTTTTTAGTGCGTGATTTTCAAAAGTCGGGTTTTTACTTAGTGTAAACTGGCGACCGTGTGTCTGATGTAGGTATTAAGTACTCGATAATATCGCCAACAAATTAATCAATAGATCAATTATTTGAACACGATATTGCTTTTAATTGATACCATCTAAACATTTTAATTATCAGCGGTAGCGATTTCTGCGTAGAATATTAATGACAAACAGTAAACATTACTAGGATATTTTTCCACTGCTTCCTTATTTTTCGTTTCGACATTGGGTATGATATCGAGGTATCGAAAGAACTTTTTTTGAATTTTCTTGTCGATTTCAACTAACAGTGATTGGGGTCGGCTTAGATTAATCGTATGTAGCTGAGTACTATTATTTTATACTAGCTTCTGCCCGCGACTTCGTCCGCGTTAAATTTCTTGTTCCCGCGACCCTTCCCGTCGCGTCGAATCGCCTACCCGTGCGATATTCCTCGTTTTTGCAACATTTTTCATTACTGCTCCGCTCCTCTTGGTTTTAGCGTGATGTTATATAGCCTATAGCCTTCCTCAATAAATAGGCTACAAAACACAAAAAGCATTTTTCAATTTGGACCAGTAGTTCCTGAGATTAGCGCGTTCAATCAAACAAACAAACAAACAAACAAACTCTTCAGCTTTATAATATTATATATAGTATAGATGGAGCAACAGCCTATCGGACCTCCACAACCCATTTGCTGGGGATACCCTTTGTATCACTGGTTGTCGGACTTTCGGGTTTCTGACGACCTGTAACGACTGTCAAAGGTCCACAAATCCCAGCCGAGACCAAAGGCTTAGCGTGCTTTCATCACATAAGTTCTTTCCACTAAATGCATCATAAGGCGGTTCACCCACTGAAGATGCGTCCCGCCGCGGTGTGTGGAGCAACGTATAACGCACGGGGCGCCTTCCCGCGCATTTCCGCGTCGGCAGTGTGTTGTGCTAGGCGTGATTTCTATATAAATTGAGATACTTGCATACAATGCTAAAATCTGCCATCCCGCGCTACGCGTCGGGGCGCGGTGCAGTGGGTGGAGCGCCTAAGACCACACAAACCGTCTTTGCAGCTAAACAATCTATTAATAGTTGCCGAACTATAAGACGGAAGTATTTAATATTCTATCAACGAAAGTCTAGTTTTGGCCGAGCGGACGCGACTGTACCGTGTGTATGCTCGTATGTCCGCCTAGACATTGTCCTACCTACTAAACTTCCTCTGACGCGATTAGATAGAACTACGGCTTAACTGTTTAGTTTTAGTGTGTTGCTACACTGTGTAATATAAGTAACGCAAGTCCTCATACATACCAAATTAGAGTATTGAGATAAAAGCAAAACGCAATAACCGAAACTATATTTTTTTTAAGCTAATTGTTCGAACCCATTGAAACCCAATGGTGATCACCAATAGGTTTCATTGAGTTCGAACCGCTGCTCTAAAGACGGTGAAGGAAGAACATCGTGAGGAAACCGGCATGTCCTAGAAACAACAATTCGAAGACATGTGACATCTACCAACTGGCGCTGGGCCCGCGTAGATTACAGCCTGTTTCTTACAGGAACATTATAAGCTGATTATGATGAGCCTGGAATTGGGTTAAGAAAAGTGAGATGGTCAAAGCTGTGTTTAAGACTATAGTCCCACAGAACTGGGGGTATACTGGATTATCAGGGAGTTCCTTGCCGGCTCCTCTCCATAGGAACAAATTTCCAATTGGAACACTGCACCTAGCTTCTGACAGTTTCTACATGGGCCCTCATAAAACGTCAGAAGCGAAATAAAATATTAAGATTTTGATTTTATCGAAATCGACCCATATTTATCAGTAAACGCATTATAATGGACTTGTAGTGATTTAAAAAATAAATTATGACTAAGTAGAGAGTAAATATGTATATTAGCTTAGTAATTGAACTGCTAAACTAAACTTGTACGTAAACTTCCTTTGATTTGATAAAGATATCCATGTCGGTACGGGTTTGCGATTTCAAATCGATTATCGCTATTTCTTCACGCTATCTTAACGATTTGATCGATTCTTTTTATTGTTTTGGAGTTTAATGTTTAATATGGTATCTTAATCGCTATTTCCGTCAATAATCACGGAATAACAAACAACAACAAAATATCTAGTTACCATATATTTCGCCGATGAAAGTAATTTGCATCTTTCCAATAACATAAATCCTTTAATTCAATAATTTCAAGTCACTTAGGTTATTTTTCATTAGTTTTTTATATCGATACGCAAAACATGGGTAAATCATTAACTGTTAATTTTATTTGACCCTGTATAATTTGCACGCACATAGCTATGTATGTTTTTCTTTTTTGGTGAACAGACGTAAAACCAATATTCTATCTAAAGCGATACTATAAAACGAGTCCATTTCTGTTTGATTGACATGTTTTGTATCGCGAGCGATTCGATCACGGCCATCGCACTTGTCTCTTACACACAGCGGGATTTTTTAACCTTTTACCTTTTGTAGAATACTACTCAAATATTGTTTTTCAACTAATGTAAACTTATAGGCTTTACGAACGAACAGCATCTCATTAGACCGAAAATGTAAAAAATATAAATAAAAACCTGATAACGTAAGTACTTACGTCACCAACACAGCGATTCCCAACATTAAAATGTGAACAACATATCAAAACCGACAAGAGCGTTGTACCGCGTGTCGTGCGCGTTCATTACGAGCAATGCGCACACGCCGATCGAACTGTCCGCGGCACGCAACTACCCAACATGGCACTGGATTTAATACAGGTAACGGACGAGATTTTCTTGGATGGACTGTGTGAATTAGGATATGGATAGAAAGGGGGTGACTACTGAGATGACGACTAATAGAGAAGTGTGGAAGAAAAAGGCAAGTTGCGCCGGCAAATAAATTGGGATAAGGGCAGAAGAATGATTGGACGCGATTTTCTTAAAACAGTTAAGCATAGTGATTTTATAGTACAAGTTCATCATCAGGCGGATCGTCTGCATATTTGTATGTAAAAGTAGACACGACGAAAGTACAAGGACGTAATAATAACGGACGGGATTTTTTAAAAAAACTGCTGACGAAAATATTGCGATATTTTAATTACGTACTTAAATCGCAACTTCATTTGACTTATAGGTAAAAGCTAGCGAATAAAAGAGGATAAGAAAAAATCGTTAAATTTATCGCTATCTAAACCGTATCTCAGGCTTATTAGATGCGATGCGTTCACGCCCATCGGCGTCTGTCCGCGGCACGCGCCTGCAACCGACGCGGTGTGTGACCGGCTTTATTTTTTTTACACTTGCATGTTTTATTACTTATATTATTATTATTTAGTCTGTTGTAAATTTGTAGGTACCCACATAATATGTATGTGCTGTTTGATACAAGTTATGTGTATTAAAACTGCTGCCAAAGCTCTGCCTGTACCTAATAATAAAATAGGCTATATTTAATTAAACTAAGTACATAGATTACTAGAATCAAATCTGTCAGTCCAGTTTTCCATATCATATCCCTTTTTATAATACCTCTAAAAAGGTATGTCTATTCAATAGCTTATACTGTAAGTTCTAAAGAGTGAATTTATTGTAATTTGTGAAAGAGCGGAACTTCCTAACACAAGTATATTTCTTATTTAATGGAAAATCTCTTCTTCTTCTTCTTCTTAGGGTGTTGATAGCAATCTAAATGTAGTCAGCCCAGAACTTGGCTATGAGCTTAGTACTTTCAGAGGCGTCCATCAACTCCTGTAAATCTCTAAATACCTATTGTAAAACAATTTATCAATCAATCAATCATTTATTTTGTTAAACATAGGTATATATAGTTACAGATAGTACATGTCAAAAATATGCAATATATATTTTGCCAATAAATGGCGTACAAAATTAAAACAAACAAGCAATTAAATTAAGCTGCCATGTAAACAGATTAATTAAATTAAAAAAAATAAATACTATTCAATTTATTGATATAATTATTTTTTTAGTTAAGAGATAAATCGAGATTTAAAAATTACCATTGCACATGAAGAAAATCGAACTTGCTATTTTCGCATGCAATCCAAATAAAAGTTAGCAAACGCAAAACTTTCATGAATAAAAAATGCACGATTTATACCTGTCAAACTAAATTACTCAATGTGACATAACGACGCCGACGTAATAATGCACCAAAATACCAGACATCCAAAAATTAGGGTGGAAGGCCCAGTCGCTGTCACCTGAAGACGAGAAACGCGTGCCGCTATCGAGTATCCGATATATCCGAATACATTTTTTATTATCCACGCTACCCCCTGTCTGACACTGACACATGAGTCGCTGAGTTTTCTGAATAAGACGTCAAAAAGGGCAACTTATTACCGCTTCAACGAAATGGTATATGCGGATTTTATTAAGCGTTTCATATTTAGGGTGTTATTATTGACTTGATATGGGGTAACTTTATGAATATGAATCCTTTGAATATCAATTTTAATATAGTTTATTAATAGTATGAAAGGGTTACGGGAGAAGAGGTAGCTTTTTTGATATATTGATGTGGGTATCTCACACATCACTTGAATGTAAAAACTAGATAAAATCATGAGCTCAGAATCCACGTTCAATTTCAAAAACAAAGCCGAGCTCCATTCAAATAGGTGGACGTTATTTCCAGCGGGATGTTGTCTTTATTCATCCAATCAAGTGGCGCAGTACACTGCTCTCCCGTCTCTAATAGCGCCAAATCGAATTGTGTATTGACTGACAGATGGGCCCACCCCGGCCCGACGAACCGATGACAAATTTGCGATATTACATGCGGATTAATGTCTATGCACCATTTTTTAGGGTTAAATTGTCTTTTCTGGATCACCCTTGTGGATTTTTAATAATCGACGCACATAAATTTCAACTTTATTGTCTTTAATTAGAGTTGGAAATAGATTGTAGTGCTCGCTTCGGTTGGTTTCGACTATGAATTTAATGTCGAGTCGAGATCGCAAAGGGCGATTCCCCATGCTAGATGGCATCCGTACGATGGTTATCATAATCCCTGCATTGACATGATGTGATGACACATGTCGTGTCGTCGTGTTCTAAAATGTCGTTTTAAAAATCCGTCTAGTGCACGACGTGGGTGACAACAGTTACGTTCACCCTAATTTTGTAGTACTTACAGTTTATTTTTGGTTATTTTAGACGCATTAGTTATTTTGTTGGGCCTGGGAAGGTACAGTATGGACCGTTCACAATGTAGATTTTGTTTGTATATGAAGATCGGTATTTGTATTTTGTATGTCTGTCCGTGTTTACTCATCTCGTGTCAAGAGCGAATTTTGTTTGCTAAGTAATCAATAGTTTTTTTTTTTCTATTTGGGTTGTCAGCAATTTGTGGATGAACTGTTTTATCAACTAAATAAAAATACTGAATTCGTAAAACGTGTGCGATTTTAATCAACATGTATATTAGGTCCGTCTGCCTATGATTTGAATACTAAAAATATAAAACGTTTCGTTAAAACACTAACTGACATTCTAAAAAATATAATATTATGGTTATATTTTGATTATGGACATTGAAGTTGTAACCACATAAAAAAAATATTTAAAAATCGTATAAAAATAAATTTTACGTTCCAATTCGTACTAATCTTTTTCGAAGAATTTCATTCCATATTCCAACAGCATTAAAATTTTACACAGTGGACAAAAAATAATGAAGCAAGACAAAAAAATATAAAAATTTCACATTTCCAATCAAAACAAAGTCAATACGTTTGATCCATCGGTAATCATTTGTGCAATCAGCGACTATATTAGCGCAGATTAAAAAATCCTAACAAAGGACTGCAAAGGGAGTAATTTAGAATTAATATCCTACCCTATACAATTACAGCAAACTGGGGCAAACTGCAGAATCATAGAAAATTACAGGATTCCAAACATCCAGGACAAAGGGAACCCCTTGTGCAGTCGAACGTTTTCTATGGAAATAGTAATGGGGACAAATTTTTAATATGGGGAATTGGGGAGCGAGTTTTAAACAATTAGATGTGAAATATATGGAGTTATCAATTTCTGTGATGGAGATTTTATCGTGTTACTTTGCTGATTAATAGGTACATTTTTAGTTTTGCAGGATTACTGAGAAAATTATGTTTTGCTTGCCGTAAATAATATCAGTTTAGGTCTTAATGACATCAACCGCTGTCTTAACAAAATCGATAATGTATGCACTGTTTCCATGAATCGCATACTTCCAAGTTTCCAGTGTTTTCTCGTACATAAAATGGCAACATTATTTTCTGCCAACGTTAGACGAAAAATTAAAGTAAAAATATTATAATATTTCTAAGGTCTCGAGTGCGTTCCACCGCGGTGCTTCACTCTCCAATCGTTACGGGGCAAAAAAGGAAAAGTGAAATAATCGTACGCAAAAACCCTCGCGACAAATGAACATCGGGAACTCGAGAGGTCATTAAAACGAGGCTCGATCTAAAAATGAGAGGGGAAGGGTAAGAGGGGGGACTTTTGAGAACTCTGTAATTGGACCAGGGAGGGTCTTAAATCGTATTCGAACCAGCAGAAGCGGAAAGACGGCTCAACCGACTATAATTAACAACAAATATGGGTGAATCGATTTTTTCTGTGCTCAAAGTACGCCCATTAGGTTATTTCGCAGGGCGAGCAATTACTCAAACAATACACTTGAAATATTAACGCTAAACCCATGTTTTGTGGGAAACCTTGGCTCGTTTAGCAACTGCGACCACCATAATGGTGTGTTGTGTTTTCTTTCAATTTTACAGTAATGCCGACACACACGGTAGTCATTTTTTATTTGTATTTTTCTTTGCCTTGTTTCCGTAATTGAGTATTTTGTGGGCAAACGAAGGGAGACGGTAATCGGTTTAATAATTTCGCTTTAAGTGGAAAACTATGTTTGCATCGTTTAGCCAGGCGTTGTGTTTCATTGATACAGTAAATTCAAGCTTTAAACTAGGGGCGGTACGGTTCCATACTGTTGGAAAAATGACTTCATATTTTATCTCGCATGACGTAAAATAATCCCACAACACGCTAACGAAGCAAGGCATTCTCGGAAACTCGACACAGCGTACGTCAAAACATATAACAAAAACATAATATCTATTAGACCACACAGTGTGACAAGTGAGAAAAAAGTAACAAAACAAAAAACCTAAACAAGGGAATCACGTCACAACATTATGTTAATAGGTTCGAGATATGACAACAACGAAAATAATCCGCTTTGTCCAGAGAATGGGCACATTAGACCAGCGGGCTGTCCTCTGGGACGAGAGCGCCTTTGATTTCGGATTCGATGGAAATTAATATACGCTGCGTACATAGGGTACATATTTAATGTACATAGAACAACATCGACTAGTCCCGTAGGCTGCCGTCGATTCCATAAATATTCATGTGAAAAAATGACATTAAAGCAAAAATAATGTCATAGTTCGCGTGTAAACTTAATTTAAATAAAAACATCAGATCGGTTAGTGGACAACGTAAAGCGATTCTGTGAAACCATTTTATGATAACTAGCATAAATAAAATGGCGGAATCAAAAGCCGCATCAAACATCGTGCGATCATTTAATCATCGCCCCGATGATTATAGCTCACCTGTCATGAAAACAAACATTTATAAAACCGCTATAGTGGTAAGATGGATCATAATTATGGGTTATCTCGCGTTGAATGGCGCCCCGCGAACCGCACGCGATGCCAAAAGGCGTCAAATAGCTCGTTAAATGCCCCTTACAAATAGAAATATTACTCATAACTTAATCCCCCTTAAATAGAATTAACCTGCCATAAAATCATATTCACATTTTTTTTTTGTCTGCGCAAATAGGCGGGGTGGCTCACTGTGCGTATTTATAACGAATTGGCGATTAATACCGCACAATGGTTTTCGAGAGGTTATAATAGTCATAATTCATGTTTTTTTTTTTTGTGTGGATAATCGAGGGGGTTAGGTGAAGGGTATATTCATAAATTGGATTTAATATTTACATCTTTAGTAACAGTCGGTGTGAAATTGGACGCTCGCTTAAGAGTTATTAGGGGTTGGTATAGGGTTAATCCGACATGAGTGGTTATTGATAATGGGGCTAAGTTTTATTGCGTTTTCTCTTATTACAGTTAAATTGGCATTTATAAATTTTTAGTTGGGTATCGATATTGGATAGAAGTTATCTGAATATACAGAGCTGAACATTTATAGAAGTAAAAACCTTACAATAAATTAACCAATGGAGTTGGACTAAAAAAATTATAAGTACACTACATTAGCACTGGGAAGTCGAGAGGAGAGATCGTTGCCCAGCAGTGGGATGGGATGAAACAATTTAACAGTAACAGTTAATATCGCAGGGTTTTAAGACAGCTACTGAACATAATTGAAACACATAACTGAACTATGTGTTTCAATTATGTTCAGTAGCTTAGGCCAGCGGCTGTGCTCGCGTGGAGATATTATCGGGATAAAATGAATCCTATGTCATCCAGGTTATAAACTATCTGTATGTAAAGAGTCATTTAAATCTGTTCAGTCGTTTTTGCTGACTGAGTAACAAAATAGCAAACATCTACACATACAAAGTTTCGCAAGAGTAAAATTAGTAGGATAAGTAGAATAAAAAACAGTAGAAACAAGAAACGGTACATCAAGTACCACTGCAACTACACCAAGCCCTAAACCAGACACAGTGCTAACATAACAAAAGTATATTTCCCATACTAAGTTTTATTACTAATGAAAGTTTATGACACGTGGGCTGGCGACTAGAAACAAAGGGAGTACTAAAAGCAAATGTGTAGAAATGACTTTGAAAAACCCGATAACCCATGAAAGAGGTGTTAAAAAGTCATTTGTCTTATTTTACAGCAAACGGTACCGATGGGTATGGGTGTATTCACGTAGAAACCTGGTAAATGACGCCATTATGCTATCAACGCTGATCGGTGCGAATAATGTTCATACTTTTTGCCAAATCAGCGCGAACTGTCGCCGAGAACCAAAAAGGCCCTATCTGAATTAGTCGACGCCGGATTGTACTGGTTCAAGGGATCTACTCAACAAGTTCGTCAACGAAAGTAGAAATACAATTACAATTTTTCGGATTGGCAAAAGCTTTTCGGTATTAGGGATAACTGTCAAGTCGTTTGGCCAATCATTATTATTTCGGCCCGCGAATAAATCTGTGCTGAAATGCCCATAACTGTGTGCTAAAGTGCTGAAATGCCCATAACTTCGGCCGAAGCTGCTTAGGTAGTAGACCCCCTGACCCTTATACGAACTTGTCGGCGACGGTTTGAGCTTATTCGGCAACAAACTATGAAAACTGCTTGTGCCGACCAGTTTTGTCAACCAGCGCCTGTAAGCGCCAACATACGCTGGCATATCGGCGCCGGTTAGCAGCTTTTTACGTGAAAAAGTGACCTTTCAACGGTTAGTTCGGCTTTTAAAATAGTACGTTTTGTATTTGTTGTTCAAAGGCCATATCGGTAGAAGAAAATAATAGCTTTTTGTTGTTTTAGTAACTGCAGGTTAGGTTTAAAATAGTACCTACAGTTAAAAATAAATATAGGAGAAATAAATTTTTAACCACTGTAATTACGGTACTGGATAAATTGACACAATGCCTACGTTTTGTTATTTCATTATATTATTAGAGCCTTTCCCACTATTTCCTTGGACTTAAACATTACTAGCGAAATTTGGGTGTACCCTACCCTTGCCTAATCCTTCAAGGTATACTGGCGTAATGTTATGTTTCATAAAACTAAAACTACGTTTCTAATCCATTACTCAATGCTCTCTAACAAAAACAAACTAAACAGCAGCTAGTAATAATGAAAACGTACACATTCCCTCACAAATTCACAATTCCATCGGAAACGAGATTAGCTCTCGAATCTAAAATCTAGACCAGACTGGGAGCTAGGGGGTGGTGCAGCCGGCGCACGAAACAGGTGGGGGAGGAAAGGGGGATGGAAATAGGACTTTCTAGGCAATTACCATCCACTGGGACTCGGATAGCTGGAATCTAGATCTTATTGAAAATATATTATATGCATCTCCTTTAGACTGGCTTTGTGTAAAGAGATGGGTATAATTGCTACGTTCCTGTTATATTTGCTCACTCATTCATACGTATGAGCCTCACAATATTCAATTCGAAATTGCAATGAAATACAGTAAATGTACCAAAAAATATATTCAGAACCAAGAATACAGTTACAAATTAAAACATTGCACATTTTTCATGAAACACTCGAAATATCAATAAAAAAAAAGAACTATCAATACAATGCTAACAGGTGTCCATTAAAACAACATTGAAATTGAAATAAACACAGGTTTAATAAATAAAACAAAGAAAAAAAAATCGCCATTTGATTTTGCGAATTGATAAAATAGTACCAAGTAAAAAATTGACACCATTTTTTTCTACGAAAAAAAGGCATCCATCGCTCTGTGTTGTTACGTAGCGACTTCTCTCAGCGAGTGTACGCACAATGAGATATCCGACAAAGCTCTCAGAGAGAGGGTGCCGACGGGATGACGCTTTTAAAAGTATTACTGTCCACCCCCCTGCCCCCAACTTGGCGTGATGACACCCCAACCCTTGTAGTGTTTGATTATTTTATAGTGGGTAGTTGAATATTGAACTACCGGGGAGAATTTACAATGAGAAACTGTTTGTATGAGTTCTAATAGTGATCCCAAGGGTGGTACATAGCTATCTTTTTAGTGGTGTTGTGGTTTTAAAAGGATTTCTAAGTACGATGGAGCTTAAGGTCCGTACTTGCCGCTTGAAAACGGTGAAGGGAAACATCGTGCATCGTAAGGAAACCGGCATGTCTTAAGCTGGCTTCCCACGGTGCGTGATATTGCGGATTGCAGACGCATGCGGACCAGCCCGCACCGACACTGACGCACTCACGGTCCGTGATATCGCGGACGGACGCGGACCATCTCGCACGACACTCCGTAGGAAGGGTCTCGTCCGTGGTAGCACAGGACGTTTGTGGACCGCGTCGTACGCGCTCGGATCGCGTCGCACCGCACCTATGAAGTTACCGCCTCGCGACGGATACCGGCGCACCGCCACAGACGTCCTGTGCTACCACGGACGAGACCCATCCCACGGTGTGTCGTGCGAGATGGTCCGCGTCCGTCCGCGATATCACGGACCGTGGGAAGCTAGCTTTAGAACCAAACATTCGAAGACATGTGACATCTACCAACCCGCACTGGGTCCGCGTGGTGGATTATGGCCCACTCCTTCCACACAAGCCTCCACTCAGCGAGTGGAGGCTTGTGTCCCATCAGTGGGAAAAATATAGGCTGATTATGAAGATATGACCGCCTCTGAACAGTTTAAAACAAAATACGTGTCGGTGTTTACAACTTCCCTTTAGGCGTAGCCCAGTATAATCTCTTTAAAGTCAACGTTTGAGGCTATAAGTTGTTTCAATACTGTCCTCCCGAGTAGTTTCAGAACATGAAGGGTTCACAGTGCTTTAAGTAACTGACTCATAAAGGGTTTTTATTCTTATTTGACGCGTCTTTCTTTTTGCATGTGTGGGTACTTTGTTAGAGCTTTATAAACTTTCAATTGAAATGTTGTTACGTTATGAGCCATTTTAAAAATATGTAAAAATTAAGTACACGGAATAGCAATAAGTGAGAATCGAGCTGAATGGCGTGCAATTGGAGAGGCCATTAACAGTAGATATCCAACAGTAGACTGCTATAATATATATTATATGAATAGCAATTTTGTGTGTTGTGATTTTGACCGGTATGTATTATACGTGTGTTTATCTATTCCCTCATAACTTCTAAACTCCTTATCATATTTAGACAAATCAGGTATCGTATGAAGCGTCTTGATCGTCCGCTGGTTATAGCCTATGTCACGTCACATTAAATGAATATGGTTGCAAAGGACTCGAGTCTTTGAGTCTTAATTTTAGAGACTCGGCTCAATTATGCACGACTCAGTGTGCTCGAAAGGCTCGGAGACTAGAGTCAAGCCGAGCCCGAGTCATTCTAAAAAAGGACTCGAGTCTTAAAAAGGACTCGAGTCTAAAAATGAACTCGAGTCTTAAAGAAAAACTCGTAACATGAAGATGAGACTTGTAGTTCATCATTCGAAAAAACTCTAATAACTCGTCAGATTTGTTTGTATTATAACCACTCATTTGAACTTATCACCTTCTATTTGAATCTTTTCGAATGATGTGCTACAAGTCTCATCTTCATGTTCCGAGTTTTCTTTAACACTCGAGTTCATTTTAGACTCCTTCTTTTTAGACTCGAGTCCTTTTAAGACTCGAGTCCTTTTTAAGACTCGAGTGCTTGACTCTAGACTTGGAGCCTTTCGAGCACACTGAGTCTTGCATAATTGAGTCGAGTCTTAAAAATTACGACTCGAGGACTCGAGTCCTTTGCAACACTAATATGGCAGCCGCTAGACTTAAAGTAAAAACAAATAAAAAAAGTGCCCTGTTGGGTTGAAAAGAAAAGGCTGAAACATTCCAAATATTGCAATGATGTACATATTTAAGTATAAGGAGAACAGAAATGAAAGATAAAATAGACAAAATAATTTGAATGAAGCCAAGTTTACTGTCTCTATCACAGTCAAAATGACCGTGCAAAAGTATTTTTAACGTTTAATAATTTGGAACAGAATCAACACAAAATTCATTAGATGATCAATTATAATAATACATTCTTAACCTTGCCACCAATATCAATACATCAATTAATATCCACACCAAGGTCTCGCCTTATCAAACGGCAGAAACAATAAACCATCATTGAATTGATAACGATCTCGGCGGCATTAGCAAAGAGAATCGCGTCACTGAAGTCGCCGATAAAAATTATAATGACACTTGAGATTTTTTTGATTTTATATGTTGTATGAATAGAAGGGAAAACGGAAGGAAGTTTTGTATCCTGTTTCGTAAGAGGTAGGTGAGTATATGGAATACTAGCTTTTACCAGCGGCTTCGCCCGCGTGGAGGTCGGAAAATATCCCGCGGGAACGTACTACCGGGATAAAAAGCAGCCTATGTGTTAATCCAGGTTATAAACTAACCTAACCTAACCAAATTTCATCCAAATCCGTTGAGTAGTTTTTGCGTGAAAGAGGAACAAACATCCACACATCCATACATACAAACTTTTGCATTTATAATATTAAGTAGGATTTTGTGTATGTATAAGAAAAAAACATATGAGAGGAGAAATGGTCCCAGCTATTATACATGGATCTTTGACAATCGTTACGGGTCATCAGAAGTGCGAAACTTTGACGACCAGTCTTAGTAAAGGGTATCGTCGTATTACCCAGTAACTGGGTTGTGGAAGTCAGATAGGCTGTCGCTCCATGTAATACTAGTACTCAGCTGCATCTGATTAGACTGGAAACCGTACCCAACGTAGTTTGGAAAAGGCTAAGCAGAGAAACTGGTCTAACTTGACTGATCCATATCGATTTCCTTGTCTAGGTCCTTTCTGCCGGCGTAGCATGACCAATTCTATATCTATTCTACCAAGAACAAATAAAGTTCCTTATGTATTTTAATTCTGTAAAAATGTTTCTATCTCATCAGAAAAATAGTCTTCATACTTGGCATCGTATTTTTGGCGACTGAACAATAGAAACATCTCTTCTTTTCAGTTTTACACAATTTTTCTACGATACAATATATCATTTTGTCTTCTATTCCGTCGACAAATTCCGTTTCTATGGCGGTCATCGGTCATGCTACGCGTGCTGTTGTGCATAATCTTTTCCTACACAATATATGATTGATGATATATTGTAAAGGGTAGGCAGAAGCACATAGTGTAGCTGTATTTAAAATTGTACCTACTGTGTCTTTTTAACCGTCGATAAAAAAGGTGGTTTTCAAGACGACGCGTATTTTTGAATTGTTCGACAAATTACATCATGATTAATGATTGAAATAGGTATTTTCTTTTTCCATTTCGATATTGCATTTTCCATTTGCCTAAGTGATTTTTTTCATTCTTTGGAAATCACAGCAAATGCGACTGCCAACATATTTAAGAAACTATCTCACTAAACTATTATTCTTAAATCGCTAAGAGCCTACAACTTACATTTTACAGCTTAGCTGTCAAATACTGAGCTAGGTTCAAGGACAAGCGGTGCCGGGGAATGCGTCCTAGCTTCCGGCAAGGTACCTCTGTGGACGGCATACTTATTAGATAAATGACAGCTTGATCGATCGGAAGAACAGGCTATAACCGGCCCAAGGCAGAAAAACTTGCAGAAGATTATTTCTAATCGGTAAAATGGTTCCTTGAAAATGTAAGCCTTTATAAGTAGAAAAGCCGAACAATGGACACAATAGGTAACCGCGAGCCTCCACAAAATGGCAGAGGATAAAGAAACTGCTAGAGTATATCAAGTGAATCGTCATTAAAGACATAACTCCGTCCTCCAGCCATACAAAATACTTTAAGCGGAAACCCCATACGCATCAAGACTCACAACAATGGCGACATATCTCACAATCGTGAGTAATAAAAGCACGGAGCGCCCACATTAAAATCTTATCCCTTTCTTAAATAAAAAATTCACGAAAAAATAAGAGGAAATCTCCCCTCTATTATTCAGTGGGAAAACGTTCCCCATCCCACCCCGCCATCTGGGTCGAAACCCGTACGCGCGCACCGAAGAAAACACAAAGAAATTCTAACTCTAGCCCCCAGTCAACAAAGTTACAATTGGCGTGACTACTTTGTGTTGTTAACTAAGGAAAATGCACTTTCGATGTAAGGTATAGAGTTTATATTCGAACGGCTTGCAGCTGATCGGGTGTATAGAAATCGCGCCTTAGTATGGTATTTGAAAATGAGATGCAGCGTGGGTAGGGGAGGTAGGGGATCGGGTGGTCTCTCGAAACCCGAATTAGCGGGGCGTGTGTAATGATTTTCCCGGGCGGAATTATGGACGGTATTGGAGACGGATTGGGGACCGGCAGAGATGTTCTTTTTAATGGTCTTATGGGTACATTTGATAAGGGATATCCGACGGAACGACGGTTTATTATAAGCGGAGAGGATTTGTACAAAGGTTCTTGCAAAAATGATCATTTTTCCTCATTTTAGTTCACTTCTTATACATTATCATCATAATTTCAGGCGAAAGACGTCCACATAGGATATAGGGCTCACACCAATCTATTTTTTTTTTTATATTTGTCTGTCTGTCGTGTCTCCCAGTTTGTTCCGGCTTATCACCGAAACGTCTGGAGCGATTTTGACGGGACTTTCACTGGCAGATAGCTGATGCTATAAGGAGTAACGCAGTTATAATTTAGGTAGCATCTTGTCGTGATACATCTCATCGTTACAGCTTGAAAAAGTCCACTGCTGAACATAGGGAGGGTTTTGACATAACCGCCACGCTTGGTAGGCGGGTTGTCGATCGTAATACGGTGGGTAAAAGACATAGAGAATGCTGCTACGTTCTCTATGCGAATAGTGTTCTGGTAAATCCCTTGGTCGCTTTTTACGACACCTACGGGAAAGAAATGGAATGGTGCTATTCTTTACGGCACCACATAGAACTTCAGACTTCTTACACAAATAACTTGACAATTTATAAGCAAGTATTTGCAATCAATCATGCGGTATGTACTCGAATCACCTCAACAAAATTGATGACAAATTAATTGAAAGCCACTACACAATATCGCATCATGAATCAGTTATTACCAATCGATATCAATCGCATCACATTATTACATTGATTGATTGATTGATTGGTACCATTTAACCCCGTAACGCGACCAAGTGTGTGTTACCCTTTATGAATGGTGTCGGTTCCATTCATACAAACAATTCAATGTGTATGTAGTGTTGATTAAAGGTCCATACATTGAAATTGACCCTGAAATACGTAAACTTTACATCACGCCAGTGTTTCCCGAAAGGTAGGTACAGGTGCATATTCGATTCGCATGAATTTACCCGACTGCTGCGGTACATATAAATTCACCAGCATGCGTAGCATGACCACCGTAGATATGAGTTTTGTCGACGGAAGAATAGACAAAATTACAGATTGTAGAAAGATTAAAGACAGAATTAAAGACTGTAGAAAGATTGGTACCGTTTTATGCTGGCGTTGCATGACAATTCTATCTCTATTCTACCAAGAATAGACAAAGTTCTGTCTATGGTGGTCATGCTACGCGTGCAGTTATTTTTAGTTAAACTTCTATAGGAACGAGCCTAATGTCAGTAAAACGGTACAAATCCAGGCTTTGGATTTAACATAATATTGCGCCTGTATTTTACATGGAGTGACTGCCTGTATGACCTCCGCAACCCAGTCACTTGGTAACACGATACTCTTTTTTCTTTTTTTGGATGGGAAATCATCAATTGACTTCTCCCGCTCTGGGCGGAGCGACTTTCACTGACTAAAACCCACCCGTGTTCCTTCAGTTACCTATGTGCCAGGGTCACGGTGTCTCTTTCGAACAGTCTCGCGACCCTGGCATAACACGATACCCTTGGAACGACTGGTTGAGAAAAGTTAAAAACTTTCAGGTTTCTGACGACTCGTAACGACTGTTAAAAATCCATGAATGACCAACAGCTTATCGTGGTTTTCTGTTTCTCGGTATGTAAAGATGTTCACCCATCCACGGACCAACCGGGGCATGGGTTGCTTAACTTTACTGATCTACCCGTGCGGCTGTTATTACTTAGCCACGAGTCCTCCAAGAATGCTGATTCTTCACGTTTTATTTCTATGGTGTTTTAAAGGCTGACTTTTGCAAGCGAATTTTACTTGATGCTAAGCAATCAAAACCACACATGGACAGTTCCAAAACCACTTTAAAAAAACCTTGACCCTCCTCCATCACGAGACAACATACCGTTACTACATAAACTACGTCTGAACAACGTATAATAAGTACTGCACAAATTATAATCTGGCTTAGGTGACCGCCTGCTCACGCCGCCGCGACGTGTCCGCGATACGTCGTGAAGATACACACGTAAGACTATTATATTATACTGATAACAAGTTTATTTATATTTTATGGTGCTGGCTGAGGTTTTTTAGGCTTGGAGGAGCTCTTGATTTAGCAAACATCCCTGTCTCAACCCTCATAGTGTATTATTCCACCTCACAAAATGGTATGAATACCAACATTTAAGTATGTTGAGCACTTACATCGGTACACCTGCATACATAATGGCAACTCCACGGGTGCATCGAATCCTGATGATGTTCACCAATCAGATGGAAGAAAATTTTGTAAACAAGTGTCCAAACAGAGTAAAAATACGCATAATCTATCTTCCTAGTAATACGTGAAAGAAAAACTGATTAAATACTGATGGATTTAGACAATGACTTAAGACAGCTAGTCTTAAGTCATTGTCTAAATCCATCAGTGCGTGTGTAAATGTCGGAAATTAACTCACGAGGACGTGCTACCGGGATGAAAAGCAGCCTTTGTTAGTCCTTATAACATTAGTTATCTACAAGAGAAAGTCACGTCCAAGTCAGTCCAGTCGTTTCGGGGATTAGTCGAAATGAATAGACGGACAGACATTGAAAAAAAAAATCCTGACTTTTTTTCTGTTCTGTGTACGTACATTTTAAAAAAGCTGTTATTTTAACAATACGAACAGACATTTAAATTTAATTTATTTGCCTACATTAAGAAGCTTTTCTTTTCAGTTATTACTGAACTGTGTACAAATCAAATCAACAACAATCACCTCATTAATTGTCATAAATACTTCAGTGGTTAAAACTGTCATGTCGTGTGGTCGTGAGACGTCTCAGCCCTTCCAGTGAATGTCACTCACACACACAAACACACACACAGCTACATAGGATACAGGAGTCATACAATCAATGACATGTTTGTGTGTTTCGGATAGTAGCAAACACTTATGTCATACGAAAAACTTGTGCTGGGAAACCCCAGTTTTGTTTTTGGCAGGCCTTTCGTAGGTCCACCTATGAGGTTGTCGGCTGCTTAACCGGACTTGCCTGTGGCTACCTTAATAAATTAAGGCCTCCAGCCAGGGCTTAAAAACTTAAAACTAGAGCGACTACTCGCTAAGGGCACCACCTGTGGGGTACGGACCTCGGCTTAGGGCATCGCTAGTAGAGGGACAGCAAGGGACGGGCTGGATCGGAATGAAAGGAAAACCCCAGATTATTTTGACAGGTCTTTATAGGATTCAAAGAAGTAAACTTATTAGTGGACAAACGAATTATCCAAATACTACCTTTTCTGGAGAATGAGGTAAGGGTAGTCGACCATTCAAATTTTCTTACGTCTTTTGCACATGCTGATCAGTGTCAGGCTATATATAATATTATAAATGCGAAAGTTTGTATGTATGGGTGTGTGGATGTTTGTTACTCTTTTACGCAAAAACTACTGAACGGATTTGGATGAAATTTGGAACACAGTTAGTTTATAACCTGGATTAACACATAGGCTACTTTTTTATCCCGGTAGTACGTTCCCGCGGGATATTTTCCGACCTCGACGCGGGCGAAGCCGCTGGCAAAAGCTAGTGTGTTTAAAAATATGATTTGCTACCATAACACAAATGACTATTTACCGGGGTTGGGTAAAGTATTATTGGGTTTTTTCCATCTGAAATTTTTCAGTCTCAATTTCGGAGTCTGGATTTGTGCCCGGTTGATAGCAATAGGCACGCCATCTAACATGGGACTCGAACATAACTGATACATTGTGGGTGTACTGGGTTCACCTCTGCTTAACCCTTCGGAGAATATCATTATCAGCCTATAATGTTCCCACTGCTGGGACTTTGGCCTCCTCTCGGTGAGAGGGAGAGGGCCGTAATCCACCTCTCGAGCGCAGTGCGGGTTGATAGATGTCGATTGTCTGTGAATTTTTGGTTCTAGGACATGCCGGTTTCCTCACGATGTTTTCCTTCACCGTTTTGAGAGCAGTGAGAGAGTTCGAACCTGCGACCTACAACTCGTATGTCGCAACTGTTTAACTAGGCCACCACTGCTCGGGGAAATAGGCGTGATATAACTGCCATCCACACTATCCACATCCACACTATATTATTTATATTTTTATATTTATATTATAAATGCAAAAGTAACTCTGTCTGTCTATCTGTCTGTTTGTCTTGCTTTCCTGGTAAAACTACTGAACCGATTTAAATGAAATTTGGTACACAGATAGTTTAGAGCCTGAGAAAGGACATAGGCTACTTTTTATCCCGGTAGTACCTTCCCGCGGGATATTTTCCGACCACCACGCGGGCGAAGCCGCTGGCTAGTATTTTATAAATTAACTGTTATATAAAACTAAAGAAACCATACCAGTCAACCAACAAACCACAAAGCTGTCAAACTAACTAGGCTCACGATAAGGCAGCGTGTAGACTACAGACAATAAGTAAATAACAACGCATAATAATTATTACGAACTATTAATTAACGTTATCTTACTGCAATTCAGTCGCCACGGAAAATTACCGTATTAAGTGTAATTGTTAGAATCGTACTACCATTAATAATTTGGAAGTTTAATATTTATTTTGTGTTTTACTAATACATAAGAGACTGTATTTTGTCCAACATCTATGAAATTATATACATTTTTATAATTATTCCATAGAGGTAAAATTTGTGAGTTTGAATGTAGGGGGTAATCTTCAAAACTGCTGATCCGATTTAGATTTTTTAATCGAAGTGGGTTTTAAATAGTTTTAAACCAGAAAGACGGCTTAAACCAAATGGTTTAAAAACCGTTTTGCATCTTATTTGCTTGTGTGTGATAAAATATGAAACTGCAAACACCAAACCCGTTATTGCGCTTTGTAATTAAGGGTGAATTTCTTCATTTATGGAGACAAGGACACATGCACATTACTGTGGTGACAAAATGAAAATGACAGCTCTCGAAGTTGTCAGTGTTTAATTTCATTGGTGCAATCCGTGAAGAAATAATGTGGAAGTAGATATACGAATAACCGTAGCAGACTATAGGGATTTCCATGTTCAGCAGAGGATACCTGACGAGACAATGATGTTTCATTTTTTTAAGAAACGTGACAGTAATACTAATATAAACGCATTTGTTTTATCTTAATAGGAGGACGGAAGAAGATGGACGCAAAGATTTAAAATAGCTTCATTTTATTTATTCTACTCAAGTTCCGTTTGTTTATAATAACTTTGAGGAAAACCTCATTCATTCATTATTTCATTCTATTCTAAATACCTCATTCAAACACGTCCAATAAAGGAACGCTTAAATTCAATTTAAAAAATAAAATATTCGATTTTCAAATCCCGAGACGGAACGAACGCAAGCGACCCCGAAATTGCCGGCCGCATTCACCCAGACAAAAGCCCTAAAATACACCCCGCGAGCAAAAAGAAAAGCATTTCCATCCCTACCCCTCCTTCATTTAAATTTCCCGCCCCAGAGCGGGGGCGGCGACTGTAGGGGCGGCTTCCGTACAACAGAGACGAAACTTAAAATCTCATAGAAAAGAATGAGACGGTTGTATGTCCACCTGTTGCGTTTCGAGTTTCATATTTTCACGGCGGATTCTTTTTTCGTTTCTTACCGCGTTCCAAAGGATTTGAATGGCGCGCTCGTGCATGCGTACTAGACTTAGGTATTGAACGATATTGACGTACGACGCCCGACGTTCTACGTACGACTTTTAAAGCTTTTCATTCGGTCATTCTAGATTCGAATAAATTCTTTGAAGGATTACTTTGTTTTTTATCTAGATTTTGCGACTGAGCTGTAAGTTTTACTGGGGCTTAGATATTTTGTTAGGTGCAGAAGTTTCCCATGTTAGATACTTCAAAAAATAACAGAAGTTACTATAATTTACTCGGGGGATAGTTGTTTTAAGACAAAGACATTAAAAAAGGACGGTCTAAGGATTTATAAGAAGTACCAAAATGGACAATCAGCCATATTAAAATCTCACCAAACAAAGGAAACCAATAAAATATGAATGTGTAATTTAGTTATTTTCCCGATTGTACACACTGAAGCAGGATGGAGTCAGAAATAAAAACTGTTTGTGTTACCGTTTCCGGCGCGTCCCGGGTTCGATCCCGGGCCGAACACGTGGTGCGGTTATTACGAGGAAATAATCCAATAAAAATAGTATCACGGACGATTATATTACGATGTGGAAGACCATTTTGATGTTTGTTTATTGAAAGATTGTGTAAATATAGTGAGTTTATCTTATTTGAGCTTAGGTGAGGTGCATTTGTAGATGGGATGCTGTTAAGGTGTTTTATTACGTAGTGCATCATATAATTATCTTGGTGTCATGGTGATTTTGAACGACAGTAGACATTTTAATTACGGACTCGATTAGCCTCAAATATTTATAACTAGCTTTTGCCCAAACTAACTTACATATTATTGTATAGAATCAAGTTCTTCTAACTTAACAGACAGCTGTGCTGCTGGGGAGATTGATGCGCCACTTCTTCCCAGCTAAAGCACTAGGAAGTGGTGAAGGGCGGGCGCACAGTGGAACGAATGTATGGGAGCGGTTGGACGTAGACATGTCCGAAAAAAAAGAGTAAAATTATGCCAAACTAATGATGCCATCTTATTCGATTACTTAATGCCTTCATAACTTGTGGTGATGAATTTCTTCATAACTCCCATATTTCGGGAGTAATTTGAGAAAATGTGAAATTTTACTATGAAAATGAGTGTATCGAGCTCTCTCCCTCCTGATTCCGGGCTTGTTTCAAGTAGCGGTCTCTAATATCATAATGCTAATACTAAGAGCTATATTTAATACTAAGACACATAGTGCGCCAAATGTGCACTTTCTGGGATAAAGAGTGATGTTTATTTTATAACACAATTTTTTTATTTTTTGTTTATTTTGTTGATTAAAACCGTTTTTCTAAAGGTTTACCTTATTACAATAACATTTCTGAGCAGCCAATTAGAGAAGATATAAGCTAATTAGGATATATAATTAGGGACTTAAGGTTTACATATAAAACTGATGCACTAATGATTACTGATAAGAACATTGCTATTATTTAATTACTAAATGGCTCTTAACCTGTTGAATGCCGCTAATTACAGACACAATTAAAAACCAGTGTGTCTCGCGTATATCTACGTTCACGGCATATGAAAGGTTAATACACTAATTTAGCATGCATCATTTACTAATTATCACAATAACTAATTACCTTGCAATATTTAACAAAGGATACCTGGGATACCTGGATTTTATATAAATAGGTCACTATTAGTAACTTTAAAATCAGTGTTGATTTACACCTCGTTGTATCCAAGCTAATCTCGTAATGTATTTTCCAAATTTTAATACAAATCTTGATATTCACGTTGCTTTATGCGCACGCGCACATAAAGATTTACGCGACTTTAACTATTTGTTCAGTGTTTTAAAAGATAACAGTTGTGTTCAGTTATGTGAAAGTGCTGAAACAAGTTTAAAAGACTGGTGTCGTCGATTTTGCTACCGCATTTATGCAAAATGGACACAGTCTGGAAGAAGCACAGATAAGTTTCGGAAGAAACATGAGATTTGGCTACAGGCTGCAATTCAATGGCCGGAATTACAGAATGAAAATATGGAACCTTCTACAGAAAATATAAGTGACGTCATCGAGCCCATAATTTCTCCTGCTAAAACTGATGCTTCAACTTGTACACATCCTAGTCCTCGTAAATCTTTTGAGGACCTTAGTAACCGGCAAAAAAGAAGACGCACTGAAGATAGTCTTTCATGCAGCAGTAGCAGCGCTGAAATTATGTTTTCGGCCGAAAGGGCGCTTCAAAAGGCAGGACAAAGCGATACAGCTTATGTTATGAAATACTTGACGGAGAATCCAGAAGAGGCCTCAAAAATCAAAGCCTTCATTGAAGGTAAATCAATTCAGGTACGGGAAATATCCCCTTTGAAGGCATTGGCTCTTTATGTATCGATGAACTTATCGAAATGGCGCTATAACACTCTTCGGGATTTCAACACTCAAGAAGGAGCTCTTCAATACCCGAGTTACTACATGTTGGTTAAAGAAAAAATTAAGTGCTATCCGGCCAAAGAAGATCTCACAGTTACAGAGAGCTCTGCAAAAATCAAATTACAAGCCTTGATGGATTTAACCTCAAGAAGACTTATTAGGTCGTTAGAAACCCCTGTTGATCCCAATCAACAGCTCGTATTGACCAGCAAATGGGGTTTTGACGGATCATCTAGCCAAAGCATTTATCATCAAAGGACGAGTGAAGATGAGCAAATCGATCTTGCTAGTAATTTTATGATTAGTCTTGTACCACTGCGGCTCGTCTCAAAAGGTGTAACAATTTGGGAAAACGAGCGACCATCTTCCACTTCATTTTGCCGGCCAATATTGTTTAAGTTTATAAAGGAAACCAAAGAAAATGTGCAGAGAGAGATGGCTGAAATCGAAGCAGAGATTGAAGCCTTAACTCCATCCACCATCACTGATGGAATTAGTGTCAAACACCAACTGCTGTTGACAATGATTGATGGTAAAATTCATTCCATTATATCCAATACAGCAGCTTCAGTGTGTGACATATGCAAGGCTTGTCCTAAAGAAATGAATAATTTAGAGTTAATCAAAGATAAACACGCAAACGAGGACATGTATAAATATAGCTTAAGCACCCTTCACGCTTGGATTCGCTCAATGGAATGCTTATTACACATTTCCTACAAATTAGACATAAAATCATGGCAAGTAAGGGGTGATATAGCAAAAAGGCAAGTTGATGACAGGAAGAAAAGAGTTCAAGAGGCTGTAAGAAGAGAAACGGGCTTACTTCTCGATGTTGTGAAACAAGGCAGTGGATCCACCAACAATGGCAACTCGGCAAGGAGATTTTTTGAAAACTACACTAAATCTGCTGAACTGACCGGAATAGATGCTATGCTTTTAAGAAAAATCTGTGTGATCTTGCAGTGTATTTCATCAGGAGAGAAGATCAACGTAACTAAATTCCGAGAGTTCTGCTTTGATACTGCTAAGCTTTACGTGGAGTTATACCCATGGTATTATATGCCTTCTTCACTTCATAAAATTTTAATGCATGGGCCAGACATAGTTCAGAACATGTCAATTGTGCCCATTGGTTTTCTATCCGAAGAGGCATCTGAGGCTAGAAATAAAGATTTTAGAAAATATAGAGAGGGGCATTCTCGAAAGCATAGCAGTATCTCATGCAATGAAGATATTATGCACAATCTTTTACTGTCTTCTGATCCACTTGTTACAAGTATCCGTCCAAAAGGAAATAAGTTTGTAAAAAAATCTTCTTTTAAGGAATTTTATGAGCTTACGGATTCTGAGAAAAGTGATATCGAATTTGTTAACATAAATGATTTAGCGGACATCGATTCTGAATTTGAATTAATTGATGATGATGATGATGACGAAGATAATTAAATGATGTTATTGTTTTAAAATGTGTAACTTAGTAAATTAGAGCTTACATCTTAATTATTTATTGTACTTTTAATGAAACTAGGTAATTTATTATCAACTTACTTAAAAGTCATACTCTCATCAGTTCTTGTGAATATTTTTGTTAATATATATTTCTGTATATATATAATATATTTATAGACCTCTTAATAAGTCTGTCTGCGGTTTAAAGTAAATACAAATGGGGAAAAAACGTTTTTTTTTTTAAATTTTCATTTCCTTTTATCCCAGAAAGTGCACATTTGGCGCACTATGTGTCTTAGTATTAAATATAGCTCTTAGTAATAGCATTACGATATTAGAGACCGCTACTTGAAACAAGCCCGGAATCAGGAGGGAGAGAGCTCGATACACTCATTTTCATAGTAAAATTTCACATTTTCTCAAATTACTCCCGAAATATGGGAGTTATGAAGAAATTCATCACCACAATTTATGAAGGCATTAAGTAATCGAATAAGATGGCATCATTAGTTTGTCATAATTTTACTCTTATTTTTCGGACATGTCTACGTCCAACCGCTCCCATACATTCGTTCCACTGTGGGGCGTTTTGGGAGACTGTCTTATGTAACTTTGACGTTCATAAAGTGCTGACACTTAAATTTAATTTTAGACTTGAGTAGACTGTCAACGTTTTATACTTACGATTAGTGTTTGACCGAAAGTAAAATTTCAGCCGAAAACCAAAAATGAAGCTTAGGCTTTTGTCTTATTTTCAGCCACAACATTCTTTTATTTTTCCGTTGTACAGACGCCAGCACTTAAAGCTACAATCAGATGTATTTAATAGATTTTCAACTTTATCAATAAAATATTAAGTTCAAGATTAATTGGGAAAATTTAACAGAATCGGGTAGCTTAATGTGCTGGCGTCTGTGCTATGAAATATTGTTTGTTTTCTACGCCTAGGGAGATAAAGAGCAATTATAGGCTTTAAAAGAAATAAAACACGATAATTCTGTCACCTGATATTGCCAAGCTTGACGAAGTAGGACGAAATGACTCGTGACAGTTAACGAGCTTTTGATTTTCGGCATGGCCGAAAACGAAGTATGGCTGAATCATGATTTTTGGCCGAAAATGAAGTTTCGGTCTATCTAATTCCCATAAATTTGTGTAGATAAATCCTAGTAATAATAATGATTCCAAATCACGTTTTTTCTGTCACAGTTTGCAATATTCATCCAAGAAAATGCAACGAAAGATGCTCTTCTAAAAAAAGTACAAACGATACAAAAGTGGCTCTACTTGCATTTAAAATAGCCCTTACAAAAAATAATTAGACATATAACCAGCAGCGTTACAAGCGAAATTATAGCGCGATCACAAGCGTTGACAAGCGATAATGCGAGCGATAGGCGAATTCTTGCGATACGTATCTATATTTAGATCTATTTTGCTGGTGTCCATTACAATCTGTGATGATAAGTGAAGTACATTTCCGATAAGAATATGATATTACTGTATGTTGAAGAAAACTGTGTAAATTTGCCAGTTTTGGCAAGAAAATTAAATGGAATTTGGGGTACTTATTTCTATTATAAAAAACAGGCTGGCAAAACTTGTTACCGTTGATTCATTAAATGATTCTGAATACCCAGGGGTGTTTTGATCAGTTATTAAAAAAAAAAATAGGTACCTGTTCAGTACCTACATTTTGACCTCGTAGGTATTGCACTTTTCTATAAAGGCTCGTGCAGACTAGCGCGACGCGACGGTCGCGCGCGATTCGGCGATTTACATCCGTAGAAAACGCACGCGTCCGTTTATGAAAACGCACGCGACACTTCACACAGGGGCGATTTACAACGTCACCGTCATAGAAACTGTTCTACGGATATAAATCGCCGATGCGCGCGCGACGTCGCGTCGCGCTAGTCTGAACAAGGCTTTAATCGGCAAAAATTGTTTTGTTAACAAAGGAAAAATTTATGCGCTGAATTCATGGTTACAGTTTGCGCGTGAATGTCCTTCCACTCTGAATATATTACTTGCAATATTTAATTCCCTTCCACATCTAACCCGTCTACCTTCGAAACAAGACTGACCAGTCATCATCTTCTGGGCACGCTCGTTCCTTCATAGACCTCATCAATGCTTTCCATCAAGCTTCCTCCAGCTTAAGATCAGGCCCAGTCAGTAATAAAAAAAATGAATTAACAGAACATTTTTTGTGGCAAGCCTTTTTCTGCAGCGTCTTACTTACTAGTAAGAAAAACCGTGATCTCTTTTAAACGGCCTTGGTCCAGACTATTTAAATCAAAACTAAAAATATTCACACTTACAAATATTCATACACAATTTTGAAGCCCTACTGAAAGCTTACGATAAAAATTAAAACCGAAAAAAGCATCAACGATTCGAAAGTCAAGGGGTGAGAGCAGCCGTTGTCGTCACTCCGCTAAAACGATTTAGTTTAATGCGAAATCGTAAAAACTCACCATTGAGACGGGCAGGGGATGCGCCCCACCGTTGGGGTAGGGATACGGCGCCATGAGGTATCCCATGTTGAAGCTGGCAGCAGGATGCGGCTCAAATTTACCTGGAATTATTAAGACAAGATGTTAATTATAGCAAAAGAATAATAATAATATGACAATTAAGATTAGAGAGAAAAACTCATTTTAATGATTATTCTGAAGAGGATACATTTCCTGTAATTTCCATAAAACTAATACGATATAATTTTCCTAGTTTTAATAGCTTCAATACAGGTGCAATAGGAAGCAACGTCACCCATGACTATCTTTTTTCCCATAACCGCGTAGTAGCAGACATATAGGGTGTAAAGACCCTTTAGAAAGCCGTCTTAATATTCTGTACAACAAACTAAGTAACTTTGTGTAAAAATAATTGTTGGGGAAGGATTTTTAGTTTTGGTATGAAAATTCGCTGTTAACGGTATTTTGGAATGCAGCGATTGTGTTTTTGGGTGAATGCAATGGTTCAAGGGTCACAGGAGTATTTAATTAAATATAAGTCGTGTAAATTAAAACAAAAATCGTAAAAAAAAGAGTTGAAACCATCAATTCCTTCAATATTTCCGTAACCAAAACCTTCCCAGGTATGGTCCAGTTAAAAAAAAAAATTGTAGAAATGGATAGAGGGGCTCCTCTACCAATATAACATAATAGTAAAAAAAAACGAACAAAATTATATAGAAATCAAAGAACACATAAAAACAATCACACGCATTTCTTTTCCTTCCCATAAAACAGCAAACAATTCCTTTTCAGTTTACTGCAGTACCAGGAAACACCATAAACGGTCTAGTGGTTTTGATATAAAGCGATTGTTTAACATGAGCCGTCCCACGCCGTTTAATTAATACAGATAACCTTTATTATAACACGCACAAATTAAAATGTTTTGTGTTATGCAAAGTGCTTATTGAATTCGACGCTATCAACATGATTTATTTTAATTAAATTCCATTTATTGTTACATTTATTTTAAGAATGCTGTGGCTTTTTATGGTGTTGATTTATTTTTGCATGGACGGTTTTTGGTGCTTTTACCCCAGGGTTTTTAGTTTATGGTTTTGGTTAGCATGACTTAAAAGAGATCAATGATGAAATGAAATGATCTTATGTCACTTTTACACGTCAATATTTTGTTGGTCTATATTTTAAAAAACTAGATGGCGCCGGCATTTCCTAACTGTTCCCTGAGAAGAAATGCTGAAACAAACTCTCGAGGTCATGGTCTCTTTTAAACTCCAAACATTATATTATAAGAAATGTATTTGAGTCTAACAATGCAGGGCTGGGAATGTCTGGAAGTGTATTTTGAAGAAAGAGCCATTGAAATGAAGACGGTGTCTAAGTCTATCTTTACTTTTAGATACTGATTTATTTATTGACTTATTAGTCTGTCTACTGTGCCTATTTCAAGCACTAATCTCTCACAAATGTACACTTGTCCAGCTAGCTTTAAGCATTACTGCTGTACATTTATGACGAGAAAATAATTATTTATTTATTATTATTATATACTTCGGTTAATTTATTTATTAATTAACTTTAGGACTAAAAACTGTACCGTGTGGTGCCGGACGTAAAGAATAGCACACCCCATTTCTTCCCGTGGGTGTCGTAAGAGGCGACTACGGGACTTACTAGAGAATGGGCAGCAGCGTTCTCTATACATTTTACCACCATACTGCGATCGCCAACCCGCCTGCCAAGCGTGGCGATTATGGCAAAGCCCCCCAAATTGGGGGAGGTCATGTCCAGCAGTGGACATATTACGGCTGAAATGATGACTAAGAACTACAATTATCTGGCTAGCCTTTTCCTGATTATATTGGGGTCGGCTTTCAGTCTAACCGGATGGAGCTGAATACCAGGATTTTACATGCAGCGACTAGTCTAGTTACCTCCACAACCTAGTTACCGGGTAATACGAAACCCCTTGGTATGACTAGTTGTGAGACTTTCGGGCTTGTGACGACCCGTAACGCAGAGATTTATGAATTACAGCCGGGGCAACGGTTTAACCTGCCCCCTTATTGCGAAACGCACAATTTATCAGAATCTGAATGGGATTGAAGATTATTTCTAAACCATTGCGTCATTTGTTCGAATAAATTGTGGCTCAGCAACGTAAATACCGCAATGAATGTTGTTTAACTATGAATATTAAACCAATTCCTACCGATAAAAAGTTCCGCAATTATCCCTCTGCTTTCCGAGGCAAGGAGGTCTTGGAATGTAAAGATGTGTCACCCATTCATGGCTCAACCTCGGCAAACGTAGTTTAACCAAATTGATCGTTTTGTGCGGCTATTATTACTTAAGAGCCCTCTCACAAAATTTGAATGCTCGAGTTTAGGTAAAAGACGGCAATCTTATGTATTTGTGCGTAGCTATCCACACATGCACAATACAAACAGTGTAACGCGAGTGTCGAGCCGGTCTAAACAATCTTGAGCCGTTAGAATTATAATGCGGTATTTAGAGATTTATGAAAATACTTATTTTATTTAGTCAGTCTAATAAATATTTCTAGACTAATAAAAATTACAAATATATGCTATGTAAAGTATACAATAAAAATAAAAAAATCAAACAATTACATATTGGTGCCGATTCTGTTGTACACCGAACTAAACTATCTCTAAAATTCCTTACTTTTAGCTATTAGAATTGTTACGCTATTCTGCAAGAAATAATCTCTAAATTTAAAATTTATTTTGACACGACTAATATCAAATTTGACAATCGCGACCTAACGTGGTATTATTTTTTCTTTTGGCTTCGCAACTTGGTACTTGTGTGCGTTACGCAATGAACTTGTTGAGAGACGAAGGCGCGCGCAAGGGGGCAACCTGGACGTGTTTTATATGGAACTAGCTTTTGCCAGCGACTTCGTAGCGTAACGTAGCGTAAGCGAGCGCTAAGAAAGGAAGTAGAATTGCACGGACGAAGTCACGGCCAAAAGCTAGTAAACTACAAAACTTCTTTGTACACCACATTTTTTGCTAATCTCATTACTGTATGCCAAAATTATCAGACTACTGGGCGAGCTTACGCGAGAGCAAGCCACATAGAATTTCCCGTGTGAAAAACAGTTTTCTCTCAAGTCTATACCCACAAATTTTAATGTCTGCCCTTGTGATTCTGGTCATTGTAAAGCACTTTGAGGGTAAAACTGTATTCGTTTGAATTCAAAGGGAAGATCATTCAGGATCAATACAAAATAGGTTAGTATTTCTCACCTTAGTATTTCTTTTGGTTTTGCCATTTGATTAATTTGAAAAAAAAAAATTGGTTTGGTTGTTTATTTTCATTGTTTTTTTAATTTTTAAATTATGTTATTTTTGTTCAGGTGTAATTTTGTACAATTTTTTGTATAAATCTTCTTGTCTATTTTTTTTATGTTTTTGTGCAATTTTTGTGAAATAGTTGTTGTTTTCGTAATCAGCGACCCAATAAATCATAAAAACGATACCCATGTTGATTTTCAGAATTTGTCACCCCTTTTCTACCTTTTAGGGGTTGAATTGTGAAAGAGTCTTACACACGTGTTTACTCATTTATTGATAGGAATACTCCTGTGAAGTTTCGAATAAAATAGTTTAACTGATCTTGTTTCCCCATACAAACTTTCAAAGCCTTTTTCACCCCCTTAGGGATTGAATTTTCAAAAACCCTAGGACACATAATTGTTTATTTCTATTTGTTAACCTATAAACAAAGTTTCAGGCTTGTAGCTCTAAAATTGACGGACTTCCATACAACATTTTAACCCCTTTTTCACCCCCTTAGGGGGCGAGTTTTCAAAAATCCTTGCTTAACGGATGCCTACGTCATTATAACTATCTGTATGCCAAATTTCAGCGAAATCCGTTCAGTAGTTTCGGGTGTGCGTTGATGGATGAGTCAGTCAGGTTTGCTTTATATATTTAGATTTTTCATTTTTTGTTTGAATTCTATAAAAAAATATATTAACCACTTGTTGAGATTTAAATGTGTGGGGTTTTATAAAGGGGGTCGAAAATTTCATTATTTTTGCGATAGGACACGCCATTTTCGAGATATAAGCAAAAGAAATAAAAAAAATATAGTACTGTTTTTGCATGTGAGGCGAGGCCAAAGAGTACTATAAGATGGCGAGGCGTTGGTGTGAACTTTTGTTCATGACCACTAGTTTTATTTCACACCTTTTTAATCGCGACTAAAAATAGTCAGATTTAGTTAAAATAAATTATTTTAGTCAAAATTTTTCTACAATCTATTAAAATAATGCTTTACTTGATAATAAACGAAACTCTCATCTTATACAAAAAAATAAAATGCGAAGAGTAGCAAAACGTTGTAGTCGTAGTATATTTTTGCGTTCACGATACGAGTAGGTACCCGAAAACTGAGACGCGGGAAAAAGTGGCACAGGTCCTGCCTCGTTGGGCGCTTGCGCCGTACTAAACGCTGCTTGTGCATCGTAATTTATTCTAATTTAGAGTGATTTCATAAACTATATTATGTCTAATTAAATAAACGGATTTAAATAAAACTTGTGAATTCGATTTGTTATAGAGCATACTTTATATTGACATGATTTTTTTAACGTAATTATGCTTTATTCAAACCAAAAAAACGCGATAAAATTGCGAATAAATCGTAAAAATTGCCATAAGACTTATTTTTTTTACTAATTAATGTTATTAAAAATCAATATTCTTGTACTAAATGTAACAACTAGATTATATGTCTGATGTTTTGTGTATTTTTTTAACTCAAATTTCTACATATGAATGATAGAAATAGGAGTCTGAAATTGACCCTGCGCTGATTTTTAAGAAAACTAGTTGTGGGAGATTAATTACTTCAAAGTAAACAAATAAGTTTTTGTAAATGCGCTACTAAAAGTAACAAGCCAAAAGATTGATCTATTTTTTACATGTATTAGTCAATGCCAGAGTATTTATTATGATGAGATGAGAGGTAAATAAGGCGACTAAAATCTTAGATATTCGCGCAAAAATGTAAAATGGCTTAAGAGCCATTTAACATAACCAGCCATTTAACTTATTTGTCAATCCCTCGACTACCACATTATTAGTTTACAAATTTTGAAAAGCGTCAAGTTAAGGCATCCTTCACCTTTACTTATGTCTAGACCAAGCATTCCCAAAGCTTGCCAGTGGCCTGCATTGCTTTTCTGTATAGGCAGGCACTACGCCGCCTGGTAACAAACGCGGGTTTCTCTTAGGCATGATAATTTAGTTAGTTTCTTAATAATTTCGGGACACACATTAAAAGGTAAATTGACTGTCTTGAGCTACGCTTGCCGCGGTTGGCCCGTGGATGGGTGACCAGCTTTACATACCAAGACCCTTCCGTGCTTCGGAAAGCACGTTAAGACGTTGGTCCCGGCTGTCTTTCGTAGATCTTAGACAGTCGTTATGGGTCGTCAGAAGCCCGAAAATCTGACAACCAGTCTTTCCAAGGGGTATCGTATTACCCACTAGCTTCTGCCCGCGACTTCGTCCGCGTTAAATTTCTTGCTCCCCCGACCCTTCCCGTCGCGTCGAATCGCCTACCCGTGCGATTTTCCCCGTTTTTGCACCATTTTTCATTACTGCTCGCTCCTCTTTGTTGTAGCGTGATGTTATATAGCCTATAGCCTCCCTCGATAAATAGGCTACCCAACACAAAAAGAATTTTTCAATTCGGACCAGTGGTTCCTGAGATTAGCGCGTTCAATCAAACAAACAAACAAACTCTTCAGCTTTATAATATTATAAATATAAGTATATAAGTATAAGATTAACTGGATTGTGGAGGTCAGATAGGCAGTCGCTCCATGTAAAATACTGGTACCCAGCTGTATCCGGTTAGACTGGAAGCCGACCCCAACATAGTTGGGAAAAGGCTGGGCAGATGATGATGACTGTCTTGTGGTGATTTTCGAGGTAAGCACTGCTTATAAGCCTAAATGCAATGCTCGCCACTGAAGCTTCCCCAGTTCAATAAATAAGAACCGAAACTTATTCAAGGAACCAAAAGTACAGACAGCGAAACATGACGCTAGACGGCACACGGGGCGTGGCAGACGAACAAATTACACCGCGACGCGACGAGATGTAATTTACAAACGTAATTGCGCGCGCAGACGTCTAGCGACGGTGCTATACTCGATAGGGGCTTGATTTGGCATCTAAATGCGCTGATAAAAGAAACTGAAGCTGAAAAGACGGTTAATAACTTGAAGAAGAAGTTAACTCGGCGGGTAAAAATTAATTGGTAATGTACGCACGGCCACACATCAAGCTATTAATTTCCAGTATATTTCAGATATCTCATTGTACGAAAAGCCAATACAATGCGAGGTCAGCTAAGACTGGAAATGTATAGTTTTACCTGTAGCAGTGTGTACAAACGATTTGTTCACTTCAAATACCATTGAATACAAAACTGATACCTAAATATCTTCGAAAATATGTTTCGTGTGGTGTCGGACATGAAGAGTAGCACCATCCCATTTAATCCCGTGGGTGTCGTAAGAGACGACTAAGGGACTTACAAGAGAATGGGCAGCAGCGTTCTCTATGCGACCACGATACTGCGATCGCCAACCCGCCTGCCAAGCGTGGCGATTATGACAACACCCCCACCCCCTTTATAGGGGAGGCCAATGTCCAGCAGTGGACTTTTTTCGGCTGAAAGAATGAGACCATGGAAGTACGAAACAGATTTATTTACGAAGCTAATGGAATCCCAAAAATAATGTTCATCGACCAACAAGTTAACGAAATTAAATTCAAAGAATTTTATAATGGACGACGAACATGATTCTAACACCACGCTGTTTACAATCCACAATACTAAAACAATTATGGGGCCAATCAAAATTTTATTACTTTTATTGTGACTATAATATTTTCACTGACTGTACTTTATTGTTCGTGTCCGTATTCCGATAAATATTGAAACTTGACACTTTAGGTGTGAAGTTCCGAACCTTTTTAGGATTTAACAATAAAAGATTATATTCTATTGGTTGCTTGATGGGCGTATTAAAAATCAATTTCGTTTCAAAACTTTCTCATACGTGTCAGATTCTTATTTCGGAATTTTATAAAAATATCAACGGAGATAATTATATTTCGTGTTTAGGCCAATTCTCAGGTTAGCATTTGCCTTGTAGACGGACAAATAAAAAACTATAGAAGCTGATAAAATTCTAAAGGCATTTTATTTCAAAGAAATAATATAGATTATAGCGGTTTTAAGTGGTGTAAGACAATCTTAAAACTATTAACTAACCAATAATAAAGAATCTCATTTCATTTAAGACCAACCAACAATTTCCTCTGAAATCTCGAATATCTCTAAACATAAACGCGACCATATCCCGAGCGTAACGTGTTTTTAAAGCGTAACACATTAAATATTGGACATGCAAGAGCGCTATCACACTGACGATTTGCCAGCGTTTTACCAGCGACGACAAGTGCCCCTCGACGGAACGGCGCGGCAGTAGGATTTTGAGCAGTTTCTCTAACTATGCTCCACCTCCTATCTTGCCCTCTGTGCCCCAAGACATGCAGCCAATGTGACCTCTACGCTGCCACCGATAACACCGTGGAAGTGGTGAAGTTTTGGGCCACTACAATTGCTAACTGTCGTGCGAGCGACACGTAGAAGAAGACCAGCAAAGCGATTTGTTCTCTCGTTTGCGAAGCGAGATAGCTGCGACAACGCGACGTATTCTCCGTGCTCTCACAATATTGTATACTCGGCTTCTCTCGCTCTCTCTTGTACACCTACGTCAATCGCTCTCTTTCCGCAAATGAGGCGAATACGTTACGGACACGAGGCGTGATCGCTAGATGCTTCCTCAATGGAGCATTTATACAGGAAGCCGACTCTAAAAATTGTTAGAAAAAGGGTAGGTAGATGATGATGATGATTATCTTTCTACATTCCTCCATCCCTGAATTGTTAGATTAGAAGCGAATGCTCTCAGTGAGGGAGCGCCTTAAAACAATCGTCACGCTGCAAACACGCTCGCAAATCGCCGGTGTGTTAAAGCCCTAAGTATTACAAACGCCAGACGCCATATTAACTAGTACGCTAGTGACGCTGCGCTGATGATATAGTGTTAATAACTGAGCTAAATATCGCACTAAAGTGTTTAGCTTATAGGACAATATCTTTGAATATTTTCATTAGTAAGAGTCGAGTTATTTAACACCTATAAAGTTTTTAACTAATTCTCGATTTCACAATATTAGGAAATAATTTGCAGTTTACATTTTGATGGTACCTGGAATGATAAAATTGTTTTCTATCATATAAAATGAAAAAAAAAAACTACTGTAAGTAGGTACCTAGTTATCTAGATTTTTGATTACTTGAAACATACTTAGCGGAATGATGTAAAAATTTTTGGCTACAAAAAATTCATTGATTACCAAGAAGTCATCACTGTTTTTATTTAAATGTCACTTATATGACGTTTTTTTTATTGATAAAATTTCATAGAAAAAGCATTCAATCCAAACATAAAATTAATTATAAGACCATAAAATAATTCGCAAATTAAACTATCACTACTATAAAATCTCACTCACATCTCACTTCACTACACAAACTCACACACAGACTCGTATAATAAAGCAGTGTTCACAGAATAAGGGCAGCCCACGCCTTTTCAATTTGTAGGCAATTTAGTTAGCACGGGAATTATTTTGATGAGTGGCGTACTGGCGCGAGTGGCGAGATAGTTACTAGCGCCAGTAATAGTTTGTACTTTGTTTTACTGATTATTTTACACGTCATTTTCGTGAGAGTAGGAAGAAAGTGATTACTTTGTTTCAGTAACATAATTTGGAATCGAATAAAAAATATGAGATGGGTAACCATAATTTACATATCGAAACACCACCGTGCTTTGGAAAGCACGTTAAGCCGTTGGTCCTGGCTGTCATTAGAAGATCTTCATAAGTTTAAATCAATCAATTCAACCATTAGTACCAAGAGGTAATGTGTTACCCAGCAATTAGGTTTTGGAGGTCAGAAACGAAAACAGAAGAAAAGACAAAATGTTGGAATTACTCTTAGCGAATACGGTAAGCGCGGGCGGACGAAATCGCGTGCAGAAGCTAGTCAACAAAAACAATCTAGCTGGTTTAGGTATTCTGTTTCGGACATCTGCATCGTTATCCTTTTCCTTAAAAATTTCAACAATAACCAAAAAGACCGTTACTAGGAACCGGTGCATTACTCAAAAACTAATTATAAAACAAGAACCTCCTTTTTATAAGTCGGTTTAAAAACCAATATGGCTTCCCAATTATACAAATGTCAATCAAGTTTTAAAATGCGTCGTTTTTTATTTAAAATGAGCTGTTATCACGCGGATAATGACGTATATTATAGTATTTATTTCATTCCGATAGTAATTATGATAATTAATCATAATTATATAGTTTTGAATTCATGATTCCACGAATATTTCACTGGTATTTGATTTGATAAAGTTGAACTGTAAACTTATTAAGTAATAAGTGTTAATTTAACATATTTATAGCTTTTGGGAAATTATTTGGTTGTAAACTGTAGATATTTCAGGGGATTATTAAAGTATTATCTATATGCTAAAATAAAGCACTTTTGACTATGATAACACAAAAACAGATTACAATATTGTTTATTGATTGGTTTACAGATAACCTAAACGAATAAGAAACAGTATATTTTTTTATCAAAACGACACCTCGGCAATTCGAATCGAAAAACTAAAAAAAATCGACACAAAAGTAATAAATTACACCTCAATTAGTAGGTACCACAAAAAACTTCTCGAATTACACGATAGTCTATCGAAATTCGAGATACAGAATACCTCTCCCATAACCTCATCCTGATTATATAAAGAGTGTAAGCACGTTTCCTAGAAGCCCGTGGTACCGCGGTGGGTCCGAGTGCCTATATAAATATTGACTGACGGATGCATGGCCGTGAAATGCGACGTAACTACAAATGTACACAGAATACACATGCTTTTTATGTTAGTGAAAGTATTGGTGTTTTTGGGGCTACTGGTTTTTAGGAATTTTTCGTTTTTTATTGTTGAATTTTCAGGGTACTTATAAAAATTTGAGGGAGATAAAATATATGGTTTGGTATGTTATAGCATCTCGGGGAGTCAAACCCACTATAACATTAATTATAATCAGCGTATAATGTTCCCACTGCTGGGAAACCAGCCTCTTCTTTCTCTGAAAGACAGTGGGCTATACACCACCACACGGGTTGGTAGGTGCCACATGTCTTCGATATGTTGGTTCTTAGGACATACCGGTTTCCTCAGAATGTTTTCCTTCACCATTTTGAGAGCAGTGGTGACGAAATAATTTACACAAAGTTAAATGCTTGCTAGGGTTTGAACCTGGGCCACCACTGCTAATAACAGCCTTGCTGAGTGGCTAATACATTTAAGATGACATGAGCTATTCATGATTAGCTTATAAAATAAATAAAAAGAAGGAAAGTAAGCTTAAAGACCTTAAATTTGTACCGATATGAGAAGAGAAGGGTACAAAATATAGTACAGCTGTATTTCAAGCTTCAAAATTAAGAAGATCCTGCTAAACTATTTATTGATTACTAAATTTGAAGAGGTTTTTGTCGGGCTGTGGACTGCAACATCCCGAGTTGATTGACAGTCATCTACTAAGAAAGCGGTAAAATTCTTGGAAAATATCAGTGGCCTCATGGTTCTAAGAATTATATGGTCGATAGTGATAAAGAAAGAATTCAGCATGAGAGATCGAATGCAATGCAAGATTTTTTCGGACTTACATCAGAACCGTTACAGAAACTAGTATTTTAGTAGAAAATATACTCTATGTTATAAAACATGTAACATAATTAATGCAAGACCTCATATACTCCAATTAGAGTACATATATTAAAAGTGTAATACAATGTCCAAAACTTATTTTTTTTAAGCTTACTGTTATTCTTAAGAAAATCGGGTTGATCACATAGCATTACTTTATACATTTATAACTGAGTCTTATCGCCTTAAAATAGGATTGAATTTTCTTTGGCTCTTTCGGCGGTAGGTATGGCAAAATATATTATGTTTGAAGAATAAAAAAATACTCATATTAAAAACTAGCTTCTGCCCGCGACTTCGTCCGCGTTAAATTTCTTTTTCTCCCGACCCTTCCCATCGCGTCGAATCGCCTGCCCGTGTGATTTGCCCCGTTTTTGCAACATTTTTCATTACTGCTCCGCTCCTCTTGGTTGTAGCGTAATGTTGTATAGCCTATAGCCTTCCTCAATAAATAGACTACACAACACAAAAATAATTTTCAATTCGGACCAGTAGTTCCTGAGATTAGCGCGTTCATTCAAACAAACATACAAACAAACAAACTCTTCAGCTTTATAATATTATATAGAATAAAGATAGATAGATAGATAAAACGTTTATTTGATGCACACAAAAGACGCAACACAACATACAAATCACGATGAAATAAAAGAGAGAGAGAAAATATAGTAATAAATAGTATAGATTACTTAATCGATTCAATAGTCAATTAAGAAAAAACGACTTTCAGGTATTGCGTTTATAATGTTACAATTTGTATAGCAAAGAAAGTAATAAAAGACAGAGTAAAGTATCAAATCAGCTTATCAATACGAAGCATATAGCCGGTCATAATGCCTGACCTAGAAATTTTCATATCGAGCGAAGCAGAGCAGGGAATGAAAAAGGGGGGGTAATGATTCCAATAGTGCCACCTAAAATGTCACTTATTTTTGGGTTTTTATCACAAAAGATCATATCGATAGCGATACGGACGGTGTATATGCAAATGGCATTGATAAAATTCTGATCAAACAATCGATTTCTGAAAATAATGATAACTATCGCCCATATCCATTCATAATAATCGCTGGAATCTTATCTAGAGCTATAATTTTATTCATAGCTGATTTAACGTCAATGACAAAGTTTACGTCAGTTGTTTCAGTTTTAGCTAAACTTTTATTGGAGAGATTAGATTTTTACATAACTTTGGGTCGACGTCCGACGGTTTGGGTAGACGTCCACTGGTGTCCACCAGTGGACGTCTTTCCGCAAATCCTTCCAAATTTGGGAGGCCTATGTCCATAGGCCTCCCAAATTTGAAAGGATTTGCCACAATCGTCACGCCTGGCATTCGGGTTGGCGATCGCAGTTTGGTGCGGTTGTTTTACCAATATATCTACTGTATTTTTAAACGATAGTTGAAAAAGACAAGAAATATTATGGACAAAAAACAGTTTTTACTAATTATGTTGATATTGATGAAGAAACCACTCTAGAAAAATTAAATAAACAAATAAAGAGTTAACAGATCATACCAATGGGCCATGGAAAATATTTTCTGAGACAGTAAATATGGAGAATAACACAATTTCTGCTAATTCTGTTGATATTGATGAAGAATCTACTCTAAAAGAAATGAAATAAACAAATAAAGGATTTACAAATCAGAGCCGTGCCTTCATTTTCAACACTAAACATAATACCTATACAAACAATACCATAAAAAATGCAGACCACTTAAATTCCAGGCTCAGTTTTAAAACCTACACAGCAGACCCTTATGATAAATTCATTCATCCATCACACACTCATACATCCAAAAATGATTCACGAACTTAGACCAAGTGTAAAAAAACTCGGCTACCTGCCCATAAGAGGGTCTGCGGTCACAAATTATAAGGTGCTGTATTTATTTTACCTCCAACGTACAATATAATAAACTTTCATAACTAGGGACCTGTAATTGTGGTCATTTTTAACGTAGGCCTTATGAATCACTCGGTTCAAGGATGTGTTAACACATGATTGTTACGATTTTTCATGCTTTTTGCGGTTGGTTCTACAATTGGGTGGTTTGTTTTTCGTCACTGCATCGACCTGTTTTATATACTGGTAAAGGTGCTCTGGTGAGTATTGGTGGCCCAATGGTATCGTCGGAGTGAACCATAATCTCTGTGAAGAGAGGTCGCCTGTTTTTCAGCAGTAGGAACTTCGTGAGCTGATTATGCAAAGGTGCTCACAATCTGTCACAATCTCAACAGTTAGAAGAAGGGCTAGTAATTATAGTTTTGTTATTACGAGACACGGACTTTGCTGTCCATTCTCCTTTCTATTGAGGTCCTCATTTAAGATTAGCTAATAGCCATTTCTCCCAATCGTCTTTCATCAGTTATTGGTTGTCACCCTCAACTAAACCATGTCGGCAAGTATTTTGCTTGCATCTATGTTATGAGAATCTGCATAATAAATGTATGTGATTGAATTGGTGTCGAAAATCGGGATTAAGCAAAACAAAACTGCACAAATTCAACGGATATTAACTCGTATACAAATTAATTGTTAATACATACCACTAATTCTCAGTTCAGCTGGCAGCAAAAGAGATTAATACAAATATTACTTTTTTTGTCACAAAACTGATTTATCAAAATTATGTCTATTTTAAAACAAAGTACTTCAAATATGTAAGCTTTTACGTGGATATTTGCTTCAATAAGACCTGTTTAAATAGTTCGTTGATGTTTCCAGAAGTTTAATTAAACTTGTTAGGGATCATAAATATAGCTATTTATATACCAACTCCTAGTACACTGGTTCTTTATCGGATCAATTCCATATTTAAACAAAAATGTGGAGCAGCTCACTCCAGTTATGTGATAATTGGTTACATATTAAGTTGTACAAGTACAAGACCCATATCAACAACGTCACAAAAAAACTAAATTTAATATCTCACTTTTTAATTCATAATTTAAAACAAAAGCGAACTTTTTCCTCAGAGTGATTGATGACATCTGGGGCGCTTACCTACTAACCAATTACTGGATTTGTTGGATAAAAACGGGTGATGAAAAAAACGTGTTTTACTTATAATGTCCGTAGGTGTTAATGTGTCCTGGGTTCAGTATAAATATGGTATGATATTAAGTAATGTTTCCAATATGGACATCTTGTCTTTTGTTGTTGATAATATTGAGCGAGACATATTGTACCGATAAAAGTAAGTGAGGTCAGTTGAGGTAAGTTAATCACTGGTAAAATACATTATGATTGTTAATGGAAGCCATTTTGACATGTCATTTATTGTTGTTAACATCATATCAATGACAGAACTGAGCCTGGTAATGTGGAAAACGCAATAAAGGAGATTACAAATGGTAATGTTTATTTTGTTAAAGAACTGACACACATTTTGATCCATGATGCCAAAGAATAATTACGTTGATTGGGTCGTGTCAACCTTGTTTTTATCTAATAAGTTTGGTTGAGTGCCACGCTTGCTAATATAGGTTACCAAGTTACATCTTCTAATTCCCAAAACTACTACAAAATACTGTGAAATACCTTCAAAGAACGTTGTAATTGTAACATACATTGTAAACTTTACACTTTGTACCAGTCTGTTTGCAAAAGAAAGAAAAATGGCGACTGTTAATGTGATACAGAATAAAAAAAAACGTTGAACATCGAAGCACAAACACGGTCATAATAAGTATGAAGTGTCGGCGAAACAAATTATAATTTTGTAGCGCAGCTAAGGAACTCTAAATGTGTTTTAATATCATCAACACTGGCGTGCAAGGTACAGAAGTTAGCGGTCCGGGTTTTTATCAGATACCACTACATCTTATTACCTACTCTTTATGTATTGACACAAGTACTATTTAATTTCAGGATTAAATATAGCTTAACGAAAAGATTTATTAGCTATCGAATGAATATACCGACCTCATAGTAAGACTCACGTGTTGATAATGTACTGATTTATATAGACGACATCGTTATTGTTGTGAGTACTGTTGTTATCAGTACTCTACAAGAGAAGTGCAGTTGTTGATCTACTTGATATCGCTTCTTACGCCAGCCAAGGGAAAATCTGGAGTTCCATATTATCTAGATATCGGTCGATCGATCATAAACATTTTTTTCTAAATCCTCCTTTACATCATACTTAATACTATATCAGATAATAAAATTGATAAATCGCACATCAATCACATCCTTCCTAACTTCATTTCCCTTCGTTTCATTACAGTGTTCGTACAGATTACAAGACGCTTCAGTTCTTGACTGAAACCAAAACCAGATGCAAGTGTAAAAAGCTCGTTAATCCAAAACGACGAGACTCTAATTGTGTACGCATATCAAGTTCCAATTAGATCTTGGATATAATGACACAAAATACAGGTACTAACATGAGGACTCATGGAGTACTCGCAAATTGACTGTGTGAGAGGAATGGAGAGTGGGAAAGAGGGTGCATGAGAAAGGGATGGAGGAAAACTATGGAGTATTAAGGGTAGTGATAAGTTGTAGAAAAACTGGATTGGTTAATGTTAGGTTACGAATGTGTTTTGAGAGTTTTTTTTTTTTGCTAAAGTGCTTGCTGTTTGTGGGAAAGCAATACGGATTGTAGAAACTGTAGACTAGCTTGTTAATTTCAGTTAAGTCAGTTTAAGTAATGCTAATTCTGAGACAGTTCAGTACCTAAGTTATTTGTATTTCGTCCAAATCACCAGAGATTTGGCTTTTAATAAGTGTTGCTTTTTTATTCGTCTTCTCTAGGAGGGACAAAAAAAACTTATGCAATCGAAGATGGAGATGCAGTCGCTATACCATGTAGATTCCTAATAGCCGCATATGCCATAAGGTACGCCCAGAAGTTCGTAAGTGCCAAGTATGCCACGGTTAAACCATAAAAAGCGTAACATAATACAAACTACCAAGATCCTCTATTTTACTAGGTATTAAAGTATTTCCTACAATTTGCTTACATTAAACTGTTTGCAGAAACCCTTTAAACCGACCACTTTATGAGAGACAAGGCGACAGACTGACAAACAACTCTACATGCTTGTTTTCACCTGTTTTGAATATGGAACACGAGTTTATTGGAGCGGATGTGACGTATTTAATAGTGGCAAGTTAAACCTCTGTGGTGTTGCCATTTAATTAAATATCTAACATATTTTTGGGTTAATTTATGGTCAGAATTGGAGCCATAAATTAGATTTGGACAACATATTTTCTGGAGACGTTGAATGTTAAAAATTTTTGTTGGATGAGTGGATTCCGTAGGTTTAATAGTTTTCTTTAATAAAACCTTAAATAATTTTAATAAAAAATGTTTTAACCTCTAAGTCCCTGAGATACCACATTTGGTATAGACACAATGGTTTTTAATTGTGTCTGTAATTACGGTATTCAGTGGATTAATATTACGCTGAAGTAAGTCCTGACAAATTAATATAGGTATTTTGCTTTAGCTTGACTAAGCTGAAGACGACTACCACGATACGGATGATTTTCTACCTACGATTCGATTCAAACTTTATGACGGGTCTGAAGTGCGCTGCACATTGCGCAGTACCTCACCCCTCACCCCGCTAACTGGTGAATTTGTTACTGAGCAGTGACTCGCCTCATGTTCCGACCCGTCATAAAGTTTAAATCGGAGAAAATATTTAAATTAAATTTGGAACCCGATAACTGCTTAACAAACTGTAACCGTTTGCCCGCCTATTTACACGACTTACCTAGAACGTTAACCAGTCAATAAGACGATAATTCTTTTCAGCATGTCATCTGGCAGTCAGCCTAGAACACGTTAGGCTGAAGATGATTTAATCGGCGCCAGAGCGTGTGGAACGTGGAGCATCCGAGGTATGGATGTCGGGTATGCAGTTCATTCTTCATGTGATAGTTGGCTACCTATTGCTATTCTCAACTTTGACATTATTGATGGGGCTAGTGTTGTGCGTTGCTATTTTGACTCAAGAGGGGCTCGTGGCTAGGTAATAACAGCGGCGCAGATCGATCAGGTTAAGCTACGCTTGCCGGGTTTGGATGACCATCATAACATACCGAAACTCGTCCATGCCTCGGAAAGCATTGGGTCCCGGCTGTTTTTCATGGATCTTGGAAAGTCTTTACGGGTCGTCAGAAGCCAGAAAGACTAATCGTAACAATTATATCTACTGGTACTATCTCCAAAAAGCTCATGAAGACTGACTGTTGGCAGCATCATTATTTAATTGCCAATTATTTCTAAAAGAGCCAAACAATATTGTTCTATTATAATTACTAAGTGATGATTGACAACAATATTTTTTGGCTCAGTCAGTAGGAAGGTATAAACACTTTATTTACTAACAAACTTTTGCCAGCGACTTCGCCCGGGAATGATCCCGCGGGAACTAATTACCCGGATGAAAACTAAGACATGTGTTAATCCAGGTCTTATACTATTTGTATGCCAAATTTCATACTAATCCGTTTTATGCGTTAATGAGTAACAAACATCCAAACATACACATTTATAAATATTAGTAGGACTGTTTACAATTGTAGTTTTGTTTGTTCGTGGTTTACGGATCTCTAAATCGTCAGTCATGTTTTAACTTAAAACCTAATTTATCGGTACATTAACTTCACTACTAGATCTAGCATTATTTTCTTCTTATCTTTTTTTTTGTTATGTTTTAATAATATGCATAAACTTGATAATATCGTGTTTGATACCGTTATGCTCAATTAAATTGATTTAAAGATAGGATTATGATAGTAAATTAAGTTTAACTAATTTATTATTCTTTTAAAAGGTATCCTTTGTATCTGAATTGGTTTATTAACAGTTAGGAGGTTATTAAATAATTTAACAGGTGAACATGTTGTGTTATTAGGATTATTTGCTGATTCCATTTTAAGTATATTATGTATACAAATAAATATTTTTGTAGTGTCTGTTTGTAATGTCAAAATAACAGATTTGTACTGAATGAAAGAATAAATATCAGGCAATTATAACAAAAAAAAAAAAACTTTAAAATGTTCGTCCGTCTATTTTCCCGGGTAATCTCCGAAATTGTAGGACCGATTTTGACGGGACTTTCACTGGCTGATGTTGAAGTAACATAGGCAACATACTTTTCGTCCCGAATGCAAATACACACGCGGGCGAAACCGCGTGCAAAGGTAGTAACAGAATATAATTAAAGCGAATATCCCAACCAGTTGGTTTACGTATGGGCTAGTAAGCTAAAATAGTTCAAGATATTATTTGATATTCTGCCTTTCTGCACCAGTTGGCAAATATTGAGAGGAATTATCATTCAAATAATTTAATTTTACGCATGGAATTCCCTTGGTACGTAATATACGTGTAGCGTAAGTGATACAGCACCCTAATTGCGTAGTATTATACTGTTTCAATCATAATCAGAGAATTTCGGAGGTTATTTTTAGTCCACTGCTTCATAGGTTTAATAAACTAGTCTGTAAAACCACGTAAATAACGCAATGAACGTTGCTGAAAATTGTCCTTTGGAAGTTAATTTATTTGTGGGTGAATCAATTATTCCAGAAATACGTTTTAGGTAATACTAATATTAATAAAAAAAAATTCGTTCGAGCTGCCTATAGAAAATATTATATTATTTGGCGGGTAATTTGTTGCGAATCGACTAATAACAATACGAGTATGCCTACTCCGCAGGTGATAGCTTCGTAATTTGTAAAACAGCAAGATATTTTAAGTAGTATTAAAACCGAATCTCATTTCATCCGGCTCCCAACACTAAACTTTAAAACCTAAGGCCACAAAATAGGCAGTAAACTCAAAAAAACACTATAACAATTCAACATTTTTTATTGTAAGTCATTTCATTTTGCTCTTTTTACTGGTTTCCAAGGCAGGGTCGTGGCCAGTTGATCAGATTAGGACCTGTAACCGGTTTCTCGAAAACATCCCGAAGAAAAAATAACGAAAAAAAACAACACTAATAACAACAAATAACGAGGTACGCCTAGTGATGGACGGGTGTCGATATGCACGTGAGAAAAGTTATCGATAAAACTGAGTTTGTCCAGAGATTATGCTCGGATGATTGATGGTAATGTGCCGTTATCTCGCGATGAGAGACAAGATATAGTAGGTACGTCAAGTAGTTGAGAACTCGAGACATCTTTATGTTTGTATTTTACAATGGATGTTAACAAGTTTTAAATTGAAGTGTGGTCCTCTGAAGTGCGTGTATTAATCTTTGTAGACATGTTGAAAGACATACATCGGAGCTGTCATTAAATTGTTAGTTAAACCGTTATGATATTACGGGGAGGTACAAAGCGTAGGTTTTGCCAATTATGTTGGGCTCGTTATTCATTGGAGCCTAAAGGTACTTTACCAATTTAAACCTTAAGTTAGTGAGCATTAATTTGTTTACACACATTTAATGTCCCGCTAGCTACACAAATCAAAAACTATTTTATTTTCATGATTAGGTCACTATACCAAATCAATCGATCATTATCGATAAAATCCCATCCCTACAGAGGTGGGGCAAGATGAAATTATACGAAAATATTGTAACGATAGTGACAGATGATTATAAGCTGGCGATAAAACATACATAATTCCGAGTTAATGGCCGCGGGCGAGATACAGCATTAAGTCCACGTAATACCGGCCTTATAGTTGGTACGAAATCAATTTCACATCACTAGTCGAAACGATTTATGGATAAGATCGATTATCGTGTACATGGAAGAGTTTTGGGTGTATTAAGGGATTATTTATCGTGTATGATGGTGGAGGAAAAAGTGTTTAATGAAGATAATTTATAAAAGAGAACTTGAGTTAATCTTGAAAGCTTTTAGTAATCTTTTCTACTGAGTTCAAATTGTATGCCATTTTCTAGCAATGGAAATATCATCTAGAATGTACTGTTGAAGATGACATATGGGTTATTAGTTTATTACACTGCCGAACAAAGGCTTAGTTCGCCAAATACAGTTATCAGAATCAGCATTGATCACCATGTTTCCTGATGGTTTGTCAGTAATTTTCTTACTATTTTTATTTTCTTCACCGTTAGTGTCTTTTAGTTAATTGTCCGATGATGATGTAGATAAATATTTTTGACACTAAATTCACGAGAAGAGGTCTTTTCGATTCGCCCGTTTCGGCGTGCAAATCTACTGATAAGCCACGACCTCCCACATTATGCTAAGTTTTAGCCGTTGGGCTAACGCTAAAAATAAACAAAAATAAAATCAAGTTAACAAAAACTAAAAGTGTTTTGACTACTAACAAAAAACCTTCTGTTTTAAGTCCCAGTTCTCATCGTAAATCATGGTCAACGAAGATTTAATAACATTAATGATATTCTGATTTATTGAGCTGGAACTGTATGAGATAAAAATTTATAATTAAATCTGTTACAGATTACCGGTATGGCACTGAGCTCGTTAAGAGGCGTCATCGATTTGATATGGTAACAGTATATTGCTTCTACCGCTTTTATCTATTTTTTATTAGTCGTTGATGCCCCACTACTGGGCGAAAACCTTTCTACTCTCTTTCCACATCTGTCTGTCCAGAGCTGCCAAGGATTTTTATTAAAAGAGTCCAGCTCATCCCGCCATCTCCGCTCCGTCTGAGCCTGCCGCGATGCCGGTTGCCATTAAGCGGGACCCATCGGCTTGTAAGTTTGGCATGTTGATCATCTGACATACGGCAGATGTGCCCAGCCCAATTCCATTTAAGCGTGGTAGGTTTCCGAGCTATCTCTATAAATTATACGCGGACGAAGCCCCGGGTGAAGAGCTAGTCTTTACTAATATTATAAAGAGGGAAAAATTGATTTTAAGTTTGTTTCTATCTCATGTTTGGTATGCTGCATTGGTATTCTTTTGGATACATTTTACCAGTTGAACGAGTTAAATAACGGTTACTACAGAATTATTTCTATTAAATTAAGCTATGAAGAAACACATAACATAACATCACACTTTGTTACCCCGAAGAGTTGGGCAGAGGTGTATGTTGTATAGTACACAGGCAAAATGTGTCGCCAGTTATGTTTAAGTCCCATGTAATAGCTGGCGATCCAGAGTCAGCCTAGACTCTGGATCGCCCTCTATTACATGATGACTACTGAGAAATGCCAGATAGAAAACCCAATAACACTTGTTCAGACCTGGGAATCGATCCCAGGATCTCATCCTCATCGGTAGCGCTTGCGACCACTAGGCCAACAAAGCTAGCTAGGCCACCAAACTGCATAATCGTACTTGCATTTCTATTGAATACATTTTGACAGAAACAGAAAGAGATTATTATAGAGAAGTTGTTAGTAAACTAAGCTATGAAGAAAAATATGATAGTTAATAGTTGTACTCACCAAATACAGGACTTAGGTCCGACTTAACCGATAGTTTACCGGGGTAAGGCTCGCCGGACTTCTCCTGAAACAATTACAATAACACTTTTAAACTCCGTACAAATAAAATAAAAAAAACCCCGACCAAAACAAAAAAACCTCTAAAAGTTAAAAAAAAAACGTTTTGGTCCTCTAAGTTTAATAAGTTGTATGTAATATTATTCGTGTCTTACTAGAGAATGGGCAGCAGCATTCTCTATACATTTTACCACAACCCTGCGATCGTCAATCCGGCTGCCAAGCGTGGCGATTAAAGCTAACCCCCCAAATTAGGGGAGTCCTCAATCCAACGTGGACGGGGTTCTGCTGGAATGGTGATGACTTTGATTTAACATTTCTACTTCAAAATTGGGTTTGAACACAATCCAACAGAAAACCAGTAAAAATAAATTTATACAACAAAAAAACCATTAAACGATAATCAAAATATCTAAGAAGATCCAATCATGTGATCGAATCCCACGTTTTCCTAATAAAAGCGGAGGTATTTCCGCTTGCATTCGTCGGAATGCTATGATATCCTCTCCGTCGTTTGGGAGCCAGTAGACCGTTTAAATCACTACACCTTAGATTATTGGTGGGGTATTCTGGTGGTGTGCGAGATAATCTTAAGATAAGCGATAGATTTAAGTGATATTCTTCTTAAGGTTGGCTTCCAGGGTCTGCGACTGAAGGTACGAGTATGACTCTGGATTTTGTTAGAGTGAAATATTTGGGATTCGATAGTATGATCTATAAGACACTTTTGTTAAACCATACTTAGTTTCGTAAAGCCTTGTTGTAACTATGTGATATGGTGGCCTTGTCAATTATTTGTTGTTAAATGGTAAACTGATTATACAAATCATGTCCTTTGTAAAAGTCAGGTGCGAAGATAACAGTATGAGGACACGTGTAGAATATGATGACATGCGTAGACATTGACGAAGCAGGAGGAGTTATAGGTTTGCAAGAAGAGTCACAATTGCGTCGTCGTTGTTATGGTCCTACCATTCTAAACAGAATTAACCCCAAGATTAGCACTAGCCCCTGAAGCCTCATGTTTTATGGTGCAACAGAGACCATTGCATATCAAGGTGAAGACCAAAAAGCAGCATAATGGTAAGGAACACGAAGGATTGCGAGTCGCACCGCATATGCATCCTAGAGTAGGCACATCTCAACTATTAAAAATGACATTCCCAACAATCCCAACTCTTCGTTACTTTCAACAAATCACTCGAAACCCAAATTATCGCCCGGTCATCAGAATAGTGTCCGTCCAATAAGCTCCTCTGTTATCGAAGGGTCGTAATTGGATAAGTCGGAATCAGTTTACCCCACTCGTACGTGTTTACCCCGAATCAAGGGTAATAGATTTCCCCAATTCCCCGGTAATTTTTACGTCAGATTACACATGTTTGTGTTGAACTATTTGTCTATTTGACGTAAAGAGAATGATTGTTTAATGTTGTAGGGCTTTTGGGGTGAAGGTATTGGTTTCATTTTTTTCTCGGTCAAATGGGGCTGTTTGAATGGAAATATAGTTAATTATATGGGGATGATTTTATACGTGCTATAATTATGTTTGTACTTAAGTCTTTCTCCCGTGTTTTGCAGCCTTGGGCTAATCGTTATTAAGCTCTCCGTGAATTCATTTTTAACAGGGAAACTCGGGAAAATCATATTTTAATCAAAATACAACCTGACACTGATATGCAAATTTCCAAACACAAAGAAAATTTGAATTTAGCGAGCTACCTTAACACATTCACCTTAACAATATTACTGAATGAGCCAGCTGGAAAAGCAATCATCATCATTCTATAATGTTCCCACTGCTGGGACACAGGCCTCCTCTCAGTGAGAGGGAGTGGGCCGTAATCCACCACGCGGGCCCAGTGCGGGTTGGTGGATGTCACAGGTCTTCGAATTTGTGGAAAAGCAAGCGCTACAATAAACTAAAAACGATCATAAAAAGGAGAAATCTTTTTATGTAACATTCGAAAGTCCTTAAGAAAAAAACCGGCCAAGTGCGAGTCCGACTCGCGCACCGAGGGTTCCGTACAAACCTGCAGGTATTCTCGGTTTAAAAATAAATGTTTTTTTTTTTATTTTTATATTTCAGTTGATTGAATGTAAGGTAAATTGCGGTTTACGATTTATGACGTTTTAAAAAAAAACTACTCACTCGATCTCGTTCAAACCAATTTTCGGTGGTAGTTTACATAGTAATGTACATCATATAATTTTTTCAGTTTTATCATTCTCTTATTTTAGAAGTTACGGGGGGGGGGACACACATTTTACCACTTTGGAAGTGTCTCTCGCGCAAACTATTCAGTTTAGAAAAAAATGATATTAGAAACCTCATTACCATTTTTGAAGACCTATTCATAGATACCCCACACGTACGGGTTTGATGAAAAAAACCATTTTTGAGTTTCAGTTCTATGTATGGGGAACCCCAAAATTTATTGTTTTTTTTCTATTTTAGTGTGAAAATCTTAATGCGGTTCACAGAATACATTTACTTACCAAGTTTCAACAGCATAGCTCTTATAGTTTCTGAAAAAAGTGGCTGTGACATACGGACGGACGGACAGACAGACAGACAGACAGACAGACATGACGAATCTATAAGGGTTCCGTTTTTTGCCATTTGGCAACGGAACCCTAAAAAGCGGCACCATATCCAGACTCTTTTAAAAAGTTTTACAGGCATAGAACTAAACTCCTTTCAGCCGAAAGACGTCCACTGCTAGACATAGGCCTACCACAATTCTCCATAATCGCCACGCTTGGCAGGCGGTTTGGCGATCGCAGTATGGTGGTAAAATGCATAGAGAACGCTGCTGCCCATTCTGTAGTAAGTCCCTTAGTCGCCTCTTACGATACTCACGGAAAAAATGGGATGATGCTATTCTTTACGTCCAACACTAAAACAGAACTAAATAAAATCTATCTATACTATAATATTATAAAGCTGAAGAGTTTGTTTGTTTGATTGAACGCGCTAATCTCAGGAAATACTGGTCCGAATTGAAAAATTCTTTTTGTGTTGGGTAGCCTATTTATCGAGGAAGGCTAAAGACTATATAACATTAAGCTACAATCAAAAGGAGCGAAGCAGTAATGAAAAATGTTGCAAAAATGGGGAAATTCGCCCGAGTAGGCGATTCGACGCGACGGGAAGGGTCGGGGGAACAAGAAATTTAACGCGGACGAAGTCGCGGGCAGAAGCTAGTACTCAATATGATTTCCACGTAAAAACTAATATATTTAGGCAATTAATGGGCACTCGTTCTCCGCCAGTATTGTCACTAACGAGGAATGCCTGTGTTAAAATATTTTGGCGAATATTTTGTGTGAAGCTTTTGTTCAGGAATTTTAATAAAAACTATTTTGATATATTTGTGTCATACGGGAATAATGAAAACTGTCTGGAACGGAATTGATGTTACTGCAGTAGACAGATGGATAATCCTTACTAATATTATAAATGAGAAAGTAAGTTTGTTTGGTAGTCTTTCATGCTGAAATGGATTTGGATGAATTTAGCACAGCGATAAACCATGACCTGTGTAAATACCAAAGACTGCTTTCATCCTGAATCGCAGACGAATCGCGGGCAACAGCTAGTATGTTATAATTTTGAAGTAACCTGAACACATTTCCTAAAAAAGATGAAATAGTTTCTTTATCAGGAATGAATTGATCATTGAAATTTTTGGACCACAACTTAAGCTGCCTCTTGTTTGCCAGAGCTATCTTATACACAAGATAGTAAAAATTCTCTGACCCAAGTCATCTTCTAGAACACCTGATTGAAGATCCATTATTGTATAGTAACTAGGACAATCCTTCAGCATTCTTCCTTATCTCTGACTATAAATATATTATACACGAAGAAAGATCTACCCTATATATTGTAGGTGAGAGCTGTTGTGTAATGTATGAACAACGACAAGCAGGTTGAATGGTGGCCAAGTAGAAGCAGCCCATCGTGGGTTCGAAGTTCAAACCCAAGCAAGCGCTTTACTTGGTGTAATTTATTTCATCACCACTGCCCTATAAACGGTTAAATGTGAACGATATAGGCTGATTATCAAGCAGGTTGATGATAAAGGAATGGTGGAGTTTTCACCATCAAAAAACTGCAGTTTATTCAATAAAAGCACACATTATAAAGCTCAGCTGACCCAGTAAACAAAATTAATAAGTGACGAACATATTATAAACGGTGCTAAAGAAATGGGGGTCAGTAAGTGTGAAGATAACTCTGACAACCGATGAATCTTACGATAGCTGTTATGTACACTCGAGAAAGTTGGTAACTGAACAATTCTCACCCTTATATCTTCAACGATAAGGTTGGAAATAGGTCTACTGCGCGCATTGCCGACTGTACCCACGGACACCGGACGCTTGGTGTGATAGTTAAGGTTGTCATTTGTAGGTGAGAGAATAAGAAAATGTTTGGTGATAAAATTATTGGGTTAGTTTTTGAACAAAATTATGAAGGGGACTGATTTTTAGGGCTGAACGTCCTGAACCTTTGTCTATATTGGTACCGTCAACTAAGGCATCTTTACTTACCATGAGCAACTTTACTCAAAAGTAAAATATGGACATGAATGAAATATCTCTCAATTACTAAAAATCTTGTACAAATAGTCGAGGTCCCTACTCTTGCATCGCTTTGATATTAAATGGCTGCAACACACATGTTCAGTAATTGAGATGTATTTAAGTACTAAGTTTTGCCAGCGGCTTCGCCATCATGGAGGTCGAAAATGATCCCTCAGGAACGTACTACCGGGATAAAAATTATCGTGTGCCAAAGTTCACCCAAATACGTTCAGTTTTATTTGTGTCAAAGAATAACAAAAGTCCATACATCCTCACAAACCTTTCATATTTATTTTATTAGTAGGATAGGATAATACTCCGAGAAAGTAAAGATGCCACAGTTGATCGTATTTAAATTAAATAATTTACTTATGATTTTAAATTGATATTAATTTGGTCCCAAATGATTGTAATGGCAGTGTAGTAATTAACACTAACACTAATCAGCGCTGCAATAATTAGCTAAACTAATCGGGTTCCAATTAAGTCAATAATAACTTGCCACACGCTAGAATAACTTCAAAAACATCAGCACAGAAAATATCACCTAATATTTATAACCTTTAACCACCCCAATTACATCTTGTTGTAAATATAAACAAGATAACTTCAATGCGTGTTTGACAACCTTACACTTTAAACGTCGAATGGGCCGTCTTACCCGAGGCGACCAATTACGACTGACCCTACAAAGAATTTCCCTTATATCAATTACTTAGGCGTGCCAACCCTGACTACAGTTCGGGCGTTGGACGCTCGAACTTTTTATAAGACCCCAAAGTGTTGATTAAATTCTTGTTACAAACCTGTTTTTGGGACATGTCAAATAAGTGTCAAAACAAGTTTAATTATTGATATGAAAATTGTTGGTGTGTGGTTTGTTTAGGCTCGTTTACACGTATTTAGTTGATAACTTGTCACATTATAAAAGTTTTTGATTTGTAAGTACCGTGTAAAGTTGAAGTAATTATACAAAGCAAGCAAAAAAAACTCGCGACGGGAATTTTTTGCGCACTTGATCTTCAATTCAACGCACTGCCCAGCACCGACACTGACACTTCTAAAAAAAAATGTGTTTTGGCATATTTGACTAGCTAGATATTTTCCGATATTGTGGTTGTCGACACAATTTTCTTGAGAAATGTCAGTTGCTAGGTTTTGAAATTGCACAGCCATGTTGAAAATTGAACAGTGTGTTTTACGACGAGCTGGAAAGCACTCTATTGGATTCTCGATGCTCGGTACAACACCGAGAGTTGAATTTTATCGTGTTTGGGAACGTGGTATTTCAGACGATTACTACAACTAAGTAATAGACACTTATTATCGCGTTAAAATTGTTTATAAAAATTGCTTTTGCCAGCGACTACGCTCGCGTATAAAGGCTCGTACAGACAGGCGCGACATGTCGCGCGACCAGTCGCGGAGGCGATTCTGCGATATATCGCGACGCAACACCTTTCACACTGGCGCGAACACTCGTGCGCGAATCGCGGGCGAATCGCGCGCGACAGCTTTTAGTATTTGCCGCGACACCATACAAAATGTACCAATAAGTTGTCGCGCTACTCGACGCGGTGCGACCGTGTTGCGGCGCGACAGGTCGCCCCTGTGTGAACGGTCGCGCGCGTTTACATAGAAATTGTTCTACGGATATAAATCACCGAATCGCGCGCGACCGTAGCGTCGCGCTAGTCTGAACGAGCCTTTAAGCTCCCTCTTGAATCACTCTATTTATTAAAAAAAAAACCACATCAAAATCCGTTGCGTAGTTTTAAAGATCTACGCATACATAGGGACAGACAGAGGGAAGCGACTTTGTTTTATACTATGTAGTGATGTGCCATTTCCGGACTTTTTTTTGTGGGTCATCATCAAATGACGTCTCCCGCTCTGGGCGGGTGTCAGACTTTTACTGACTAAAACCCGACCCGTGTTGCTTCAGTTGCCCATATGCCAGGGGCACGGTAACTCTTTCGAACAGATCTTGCGACCATGGCCGGCATCGCTTCTAGCCATTTCTGGATTTACATTATAAGTAGGTACTTAATTATGGTTTGTTTTTTTTTCTTTGATTTTTTCCGCATGCTGTCTATCACTTAATATTGTGCTGTTGGCTTGTATTAATTGTTTGAACAGTGTAACAATTGTAGATAATGATGACTTATTGAAACTTCCAGTGTTAATCGAAGTTAATCCATAATCAAGAAACGATAAACTCTTAAAACAAAAAAACAATTGGCATTATTAAATAAAATCGTAATGGAATACTAAACTCGTTTTCAATAGAACTTCATAAAATACTTGTTTAGAGTTCCACTCACGCGCCAAGAAAACCCATCACCACGGACGTTATACACTATATTTTACGACACTTAATCCTACCATTACTGGCAACACCAACTTCGTTAGAAACATCGCCATTTGCAGCGAAAAACAAAAGAATAATTCAGTCGCATTGAAACTATTCCACAATATCAATAAATATTAGTTGCATTACTTTGTAAGAAAAGAAAAAAAACATGAAGCGATTCAGGTTTGTTTGACATTCGTCTCATGAGCGACATCTAGATCCAATGATAAAAGCAATTAAGGGCCTTTAAAGGCACGTAATTGATGGTCGCCGTATTATATAGCCATCCGTAAGGGGTGTAGGTTCGATGACTCGAGAAAAAAAACTTCAATACACAACTACCCTTTATTAATTACATTTGACATACTACTGGATATACGTTACATTCATTTTTAAGTACCCCGTTGATTAATTAATAAGAAGAAGTCCCATTTTGGTTTTACAGAATTAATTTTCACAAATATGTCCACGTCAAATCGGTTTTCGGAATGTTGTACATACTTGCTGTTGCCGATAGATGGGGCGCAAAAACGGCGCAAGCGCACTTGTAGCTTGTTAACATCATATTGGTGTTCGCTTTTTAAAAAAAGTTGTCGTTACATAAGTCAAAATTGTAATGAATTTTATAATGCTAATGAAACTGTCCGATAATTCAAAAAAAAAATTAAAGTAAAATGTTTTGTATCATGCAACCCCACCTAAACTGTCAACATGTTCCCTTTTTTAGGGTTCCTTACCCAGAGGGTGCCATTCGGACTCTAATACTAAGCCTCCGCTGTCCGTCCGTCTATCTTTAAGTGGGCTATATCTACAACATTAATTTTTGTTTATGCGAAACCCGAAACACGGGTCTAGTATTTTTATGTAAAGAATCTATGAAAAAAATTTCAAAACTGTATCATTAATAATCACAAAGTTATAAGCTTGATAAGTTACCTGGTTGTCCACGCAAAAACATATGCAGATCAACACAAACAGCTAGTGTACGTACCATCTCCGTGTAATGGACGTTTGAATACGAGAAAGACATGATAATTTTAAAATCGAAACAAAACACTAAGGCCCGCGACTTGGAAGCGTAATTAAATATTTTTGGTACAAAATATAACATGGTGTAAAAATTATTGGAATCGATTCAGTTACTGATTCTGAACAAACTATATTCAGGTTTCGCATATACTAAAAATAATCTTGTATATCTTATACGGGAGAAATGGCGACGGATTGTGATGCTCGCCACCACACCAGATGTGATGACCACGACCACTCTGTGAAGAGTGTACCGAAGAAGAAGAGATATCTCATAAACCGTAGAAGGAAGACCGTTGAAATTTTAGATATTTGTATTGTAATACTATTAATACCGTTATAAGTTATAACATAAATATAACATTACATAATGAAAATAATAAATAAATGATAAATATGAAATAATTATATAAATTAAATAAAGTTGAAAATTAAAGGGGGCTTTAATTTTAAATCAGGGACACAACGTATTGTTTTTTTTAAACATGTATTGTTAATATTATAAATGGTGATTTGGAACTCTTCGTGTCCGAGACCGACTCGCACTTAGCCGGGGTTTTTATTAGGGTTCCGTTGCCAAATGGCAAGAAACGGAACCCTTATAGATTCGTCATGTCTGTCTGTCTGTCTGTCTGTCTGTCTGTCTGTCTGTCTGTCTGTCTGTCCGTCCGTATGTCACAGCCATTTTATTCCGAAACTATAAGAGCTATGCTGTTGAAACTTGGTAAGTAGGTGTATTCTGTGAACCGCATTAAGATTTTCACACTAAAATAGAAAAAAAAACAATAAATTTTGGGGTTCCCCATACATAGAACTGAAACTCAAAAATGTTTTTTTTCATCAAACCCATACGTGTGGGGTATCTATGAATAGGTCTTCAAAAATGGTAATGAGGTTTCTATTATCATTTTTTTCTAAACTGAATAGTTTGCGCGAGAGACACTTCCAAAGTGGTAAAATGTGTCCCCCCCCCCCCGTAACTTCTAAAATAAGAGAATGACAAAACTAAAAAAAATATATGATGTACATTACCATGCAAACTACCAACGAAAATTGGTTTGAACGAGATCGAGTGAGTAGTTTTTTTTTAAAACGTCATAAATCGTAAACCGCAATTTACCTTACATTCAATCAACTGAAATATAAAAATTAAAAAATATATATATTTTTAAACCGAAAATACCTACAGGTTTGTACGGAACCCTCGGTGCGCGAGTCCGACTCGCACTTGGCCGGTTTTTATGACTGTTTAAGCAACATGTCGTGTCTGTATGTTAGATAATATGCAATTAGAGGCTTTTAAGAGTCACTTTTAATTACAACTATTAAATGACATTTGTGTACATAGCAAAAAGTGACCACCTTTAATACACATGTACTTCGACATTAACTTAAAGTCGGAGTTTCGATTTTGTCGTCAATTAATTCATGTTGTAACTATTTAATATTCTATGGGGTGTTGTGTCTACTATATGTTTTATGGGCAACCTTTGTAGCCAGTTAGTATGTCCGTAAAGGGATATAATTAAAATGTAAAGCCTTCTTGTAAAACTAATGGGAATTTAAAAACGACTATAAAATTATATTACGGCCGAATTTTTAAACAGTAGTCATTGTTACGTGACTAACGTGTATTTTCAAGACGAAACAGAAAGTGCACTTTTTAAAGAGACGTAAATATATCGGGGCGGGATCTTTCGTACTGGATCGTCAACGCTCTCCTCAGTACCGAGAATTAAAAATTGGACACTCCATTTTTTCGACGCGCTATACAGTATCAACAACGAGAACTGTAACCACACCAGCACGCGTAGCATGACCACCATAGAAAGAACTTTGTCTATTCTTGGTAGAATAGAGATAGAATTGTCATGCTACGCCAGCATAAAACGGTACAAATCTTTCTACAATCTTTAAACTGTCTTTAATCTTTCTACAATCTGTAACTTTGTCTATTCTTCTGTCGACAAAACCCATTTCTTACGTGGTCATGCTATACGCATGCTGCGCGCAATAAAACCCCGCCGAGATATATTTCATCATCTTCATCATCATTTCAGCCAAAAGAAGTCCACCGCTAGACATAGATATCCCTCAATTTGGTTGGGTTCACCATAACCGCCACGCTTGGTAGGCGGGTTGGCGATCGCAGTATCGTGGTAAAATGTATAGAGAACGCTGCTGCCCATTCTCTAGTAAGTCTGTTTCGGACCGAACACTTTGTTACTCTATGCGCCTTCGGAACGCGCCGCCCGAACGGAATGACAACATCTGACTTGACAGTTTGATTTTGACACTTGACATTTTCTCTTGGTTTTTGGTGCTTAACAAGGAAAGCATGTCACCGCTTGAATCTCGCGATCTTTTGTAAAGTAATCCCTTACCCCGGTCGTTTTGGTGACGATAAGTCATGACCCATTGTTTGGATTGTTAATAACCCCAATTTGACGTAATAACACGGGTTTAGTTTCTTGACATTGAAGAAGTTTGAAGGTTAAGCAAGTGACGCTATTGGGAACGAGTGATTTGAAGACCGCATGCTGTGATTGCCTCCAGCCTTATTGCAGAGGATTCTAACCTGAAGAATACTCGTAACGTCACAACACGATACATATACACTCACTTACATACATAACTCCAGGTAACCCCAGAAGCAGTGTCCTTCAACCACCAGGTAAGTTCTTTTGTTGTATTGTAGGTGAGTCATTTGTTAATTGTATTGCGTCTTCACTTGAATTGTACTTGTATTGTCTGCTCCACGTACGGCGGACTAGTTTCGCTAGCCACTTCTTGTCTCCTGGACCCCACCATAATATCTTCCACTGCGCTATTGAAATGCTATTGTAGGGGTCTAGTCTGGCAGCGTACAAAGTCCCTTAGTCGCCTTTTACGACATCCACGGGAGGAAATCGAATGCGAAATATTTACGTTAGTGCAAACGTAGCCTAAGAATGTAAAGTAAATAAGAGTTCTATGTGGTTTAAGAATACAGCGGTTAGTTCTAAATCATCTCCAATCTGTATAAATCAGGACTAAGTAAATCAGTTTGTCGACCTTCCTTATCACGAGACTGGATCTAGCTCGTTAGGCACTCAATTAATTGAACAAATCTGGTACCACATCAGGATCTTAGGACCTTTAAGACATCAGCATCCTTATTGCGCTACGCACTATCAAGCAGAATCATTTTGAAGTTTTGAAAGAAATGAATGTTGTTGACCTGTCAAAATGAAAGCGATTCCAACTGATAGTACGTTCTTGCCAGGGTCGCGAGATTTATTCGAACGAGTTACCGTGGCTTTGGCATATGGGCAACTGAAGGAACACGGGTGGGTTTTAGTCAGTAAAACTCTGTCACACCCTTCCGCTCCAGCCAGAGCGGGAGACGTCACTTAATAATTTCGTTAAAAAACTGATAGTAGGTTACGCAATTACCCCTTTGATCTGAATAGCATAAAACTGAAATACAAAGCTGTGTGGATCGAATCCATCATCAGCGTAGGCTTTTCCCAACTATGTTGCCCGGTCGGCTTATAGTCTAATCGAATGAAGTTGAATACCAGTATTTTACACTGGAGAGACTGACTATCTGACCTTTATAACCCAGTAACTAGGTATTAAGATACCCCTTGGTAAGGCTGGTGGTTAAACTTTCGGGCTTCACACGAAAAACAACGAGCAAAAAAACATAAAAACACATTAATTAATTTGATAGTTAAGTTTAGCCGCACGAGTCGATCAGTCAGGTTAAGCTACGTTTGCCGCGGTTACACGTGGATGGGTGAGAATCTTTACATACCAAGACCCTTCCTGGCCTCGGGCAGCACCGTTGGTCCGGCCTGTCTTTCGTGGATCTATGGCAGTTGTTACGGGTCGTTATACAACCAGTCTTATCAACGGGTATCATATTACTCAGCTTGGTTGTGGAGGTCACTAAGGTAGTCGCTCCATCTAAAATACTGGTAAGACTGGAAGACGACCCGAACATAGTTGGGAAAAGGTTAGACAGATGATGCATTTAGTCAAAAACAAAGCCAAGGAGTCGAAACAGAAACGATCAATCATTTACACAATAAATCATCGACATTTTGTCAGCTACACGTAATTTAAATCTCCATCATCAACAAGGTTTTGTCATTAGTGAATCACAAAATATTCAACTTCGCTACTGTTAGTGAAGGGCAACGACAAAAATAGATACCAAATACCGATACCAGGTTCTACAATATCGATTTTCACATGAATTTCATAACGATTATAATCTCTCGATCATAATCAAACATGTCATGAAGTTATCAGATTGAAAATAAAATCATTTGCTTGTAATTCATTTTTAATCTTTGAGCGAAATTGGTAATACCTGCTACCTAGAGCAAGGTGGATATTTATTAATATTTTCTTGAGTTATATGGTTGAAATAATCTTTAAATCTCAATATCTTAATCCCTGGCCGGCAGTGATCGATGCTATAACAAATAGGCAGTTATCTAGTTTTATGCCTCAACTCAAATCCATTGACACTGATAACTTTGCTTATCATAACATGTAGGCGTCATAATCTAGTGCATCGTGAAAAGTCAATATAGGTTACGTAAGATTATTTATATTATTCCATATTCATCGAAAAATATAGATTTTATTCAGAAAGCTTAAAGACCCTCATAATATAAGAGCCAGTTTTATCCAACAATTGTGCTATTATTTAAACTGCCAACCCTTACCCCACATGTTGAAGTCAGCTTCTAGTTTTACCGGATTTTGCCAAACACTAGTATTTTACATAGAGCGAAGCATTACTGGCCTCCAAAACCCAGCTACTGGGTAACGCAATGCCCCTTGGTAAGACTGGTGGTGGTCATTTCTTTTTTTGGGTTTCTATCTATCCGTACCGACTTTTTGGCTATAATTTAGTCAGACCCTGAATAATAGCCATCAATAATACAGATACGCCAAATTAAAATGAAACAAACGCATATCATCATGCCTATTACATCTAAACTATTTGACGTAATTCAAATCAAAGAAAAAAAGATAGTCCATAAGCGAACTCTCATAAAAATGAATATGATTCCGTTTCATATTCTGATCACGAAATCAATTTTATATCAAATTGTGTAACAAGTATTTAAAAATACAACGATACGTAAATAACACGAGCTATTGCTCGTTATGAAATTAAAATGCTTCGAGCAAGTGGTGTTTATCTCTTATGTTAATTGGGTACCGAAATGTGGTATCGGTAAATTTCTCGGTACCTAATTACATGTACGAATGAAGTCAGGAGTAATCACCGCCAGTGATCCGATACCAAAAATACGTGCGTTTCTCAGCTGAGAACCACCTGTCAAGCTGTCATCAATGACTTGTACTGTGTAATTAGTAATTATTTAAGAACTTGTCACAATAATGCTCCACTCACTGAAATAAAAGGTGATTTATTGACCAATGACGTTGACCGATCAGACTAATTTTTTATTTCCTTTTGGAGTGTTCAATATTTTAAGTATCTCCGATACCGGATGCGAGCATTTCATTGACAAGACCACTAAATTTTTACCATATTAGACTGTTACGCCATAACAATAATATTTTATGGATGATAAATATAAATGGGCGACACCAGAAGGACATTTTTTACATTATCCGAACGGTCATCCAATTCAGAACAACGGTTGTTTTATTGGCGAATAATAATTATTATTCTCATTATAAATTCAGATACCTTTTATAATGAAAACCAAATAATTGACTTTTCAATTTCGTACCATTTAATATCATTGCATTGGTACCCGTGGTGTAATAAATGGTGATACTAACAAGTCCACTTCTTGGAACGAAGGGGCCTTTGCCTTTTATATTTTTTTTCTCATCGCATCCTCCGTTTTCGGTCACGAATATCGTTCGAAAGATAAATAGTGGAAGTAGCGTTGGTGATGACGTCACTACACAAATATTTCTAGATACCAATTTTTTTTTTAACTAGTTAATCCCATCACTATTGAATGAGTAATGAGCATTATTGAACGAGTGACACTAAAAGAGTTTTGAGTAGCTTTAAAACGTAATACAAAGTAGGTATTATCACATCGTTTGTTTGTTCACACGCAATTAGAACCCCTCCCGTATCATTAGCACCGTCGTACGAGGCTGAGCTTAGTAAACGGCACCTGTCTCGCTCACACCTATAGAATTAGCTGCACCGTCTCGCTTTAGCCGTTTGATTGAGGATCTCGATTGTCTAGCTGCCGTTTGATTCCGGATTTCTATCAAACGATTGGTGTTGAAAGTTTACTCTGTCTGTTTGTCCATTGGGGCTTGCTGCCAATATATCGTTTAGCTATAAACGAGTATCTATAAAAGGTTCGTGTTGTGTACTTTTAGTATTGGATTTTCTCAGAATCGCAAGAAATATCCGTTTTACGTTGTCTTTGGCGAAATCTTGTGGTTTTAATGGTTGTCAGGTAGAAATCTGAGGTCCAACTTTTGAGTCATTTTTTTTTTTATCTCATCATAATTTGGCACGGATCTCCAGACAGATAAAATCAAGACAAACCGTGTAACTGCCAAATATTTAATTACGTCTGAACATTTCAAAAGTGGACATTTTCGACTGATATGGATAGCTGTATCCAAAGATTGAAGGATAAAATATGTTTTGGCAACTATTTTTTCTAAATGCGATACATTTTTAACCGACTTCAAAAAAAGGAGGAGGTTATCAATTCGACTGTATTTTTTTTTCTTTATTTTTTTTTATGTTTGTTACCTCATAACTTTTGACTGGATGAACCGATTTTGATGATTCTTTTTTTATTTGAAAGCTGGTGCTTCCTGAATGGTCCCATTTTAGTTTGGTTCCATTCGGACAATGGGGTCGATGTGAAAATCATATAAGTCTTAAATTTGCATTACGCATTTGCGCGACAAATGAACGAATAACGCGATTAGATTAGTGCGGGGTATCTACCACAACTAAAAAGTTAAAAAATAAAAACTTTTTACAAAAAAAAAAAAACAACCGACTTCCTTAAAAAAAACACTACAAAGTCAAAAATAACTTTAATTTCGAAAGTCGGTGGCAAAAACCTAAAATACAGAACCTAAGACACCGACTTTCGAAATTAAAGTTATTTTTGACTTTGTAGTGTTTTTTTTAAGGAAGTCGGTTGTTTTTTTTTTTTTTTTTAAAGTTTTTAGGTAATTTTTCTGGGTTTTAGTTCTGAAAGCAGACTTCAAAGACACTCCTCCTCTTATGTAATATTATGTCGTTAAACTAAACACCTTTCCTTTAACCTAGGGTATTCAGCAACTCGGCAGGATTTGCCTTCAAGGAGCTTAGTCGCTCATTTGCAAATGCACCTAGCTACTACATGAATACCATTGAATCCTGGTAAACCCTCTGCCGGGGTCGCGTGATTGTTCGAAAGAGATACCGTGACCCTGGCACATGGGCAACTGATGGAACACGGGTGGGTTTTAGTCAGTAAAAGTCCCCCTCCGCCCAGCGGAGCGGGAGGGCGTGTGCGGGCGTGAGCGGGAGAAGTCATTTGATGAATTCCCATCTAAAAAAAAAAAAACAAAAAAAATCCTGGTAAACCCTTACAGTAGGATGCTGTTTATAACAGCCAGGTTCTCTAAAGATGATTTTATAAAGGAATAAAACTGTATCATTCCCATATCAATTTAAATCACTTCTAAATTATAATAATACTCTCCCAGATTGCAATCAATTCTGGTCAATTCTACTCTCTCATTTCTTCCCAAGCCAACATTTTCTAACTAAAATATATTCAAATTCTGCATATTCAAACACGAAAGAATTTTTTACATGACCAGCATTTATATACTCTCAAAAGAGTATCCATGGACTTCCTTCCAGATTTCCTCCGCAGGACTAACTTTCTGCCATAACCTAATAACATTACCAACTTTCTGTAAGAGTTTACTACGCATATATGTAATGAAAACTTCCGAACTGCAAAGTTTTCATAACCAACTATAGTAGCATACTTTTCAGTATTATGTTCATCAGTATTATCAGCCTATAACACACTGGCAGACTGTCATTTTGACAGTCCAACAAAATTCATTGTGTTATAAATATACTTTACTGAGCAATTTATCAAACACAACCATGAAGCAATGGATAACAATATTAATAATATCTTTCAAAACGATACAGATTCTAATTGATTAGAGTGCAGTGTTACCAATATTACCGTCTCTAATATTATTCAGACCCTGATCTTGACACGCCCAAGACATTCAAGGAGCTTAACCCCTAATTCCAAAAGCACATCATCAACGTAACACATAGGTATAACGTCTTTCTTCACCCTATCTTTGACAACAAGGCTGCCTACAGCTTATACCTGTTCGAGACAGACTGTTTATACCAGGATCTGAGCTACCATTTCACTAGGAGCTACCGGATATCTGTTTGTGTTTGTGGTGCTAATCCTAATGACTGCAATTTGAGGTGTCAGGCTGCGCCTTTAGGCGTCAGAGCTTGCGTTTGTGGTTCCCTAGTCCTCAGTATTAATGGTTTAATAATGCTGCTGTTGTATGCTGTGTTTTGGTAGACTAGGCAGTGGTTTATATGTATAATATCTGGATGACCGAGCTTTGCTCGGTATTTTTTGGTAAATTGTGTTTAAAATAATAAGTTTGTGTTCAAGTTGATTATCGATAAAGTTGGTCATTGAAAACACGAATAAAACGACATTTTATAAAAATGAATCCTAGCTAGATCGATTATCGCCCCCGAAACCCCCTGTATACTAAATTTCATGAAAATCGTTGGAGCCGTGTCCGAGATTCAGATTATATATATATATATACAAGAATTGCTCGTTTAAATGTATAAGATAGTGGTGTGGTTTTTTTTTTTTTTTTTTTTTTTTTCAGGATGGGAAATCATCAAATGACTTCTCCCGCTCTGGGCGGAGCGGGAGGGCGTGTCAGACTTTTACTGACTAAAACCCACCCGTGTTCCATCAGTTGCCCATGTGCCAGGGTCACGGTATCTCTTTCGAACAATCACGCGACCCCGGCAGGCATCGGTCCTAGTAGACCCCTACACTGCTGCTGACATCTCTTTGAGGCGCGCGTGGAACACTGCGCGCCGTCGACCCGAGCTTGGTCCTTACCGGGCGGCGAGCTACCCATTGCTCACCACCCGCAAGCTCGCGCCTACGGTGGCCGGGAGTCCGCTATTGACTCCCGACGTCCGGGGCGTCTCCTCGTGCGGCGGCTAGGGACGTGAGGGCGCAGAGACTGCCACTCCCTCACGCGCCCCGCCTCCTCCTTCGCGAGCATTACTGCTTCGCAGAAGGAGGTGACGGCTTCCCACTCCCTCTCGCTCCGTACCATGGCTCGCACCAGGGCCGGACGCGAGAGGTCGCCGCCGCCGATCGCCTCCACGAGGACACGGCGGTGCCCCGCCCAGGCAGGGCACACCTCCACCGTATGCTCCACCGTGTCCTCCAGACGATCCTCGCAATGGAAACACCCGGACGTATCCTCCCGCTTTATCCTGAACAGGAACCCACCGAAGCACCCATGCCCGGTGAGAACCTGCGTCAGGCGGAAGGTGAGGACGCCGTGGCGCCTCTCTATCCACTCCTCAAAGAGGGGACTTACCGCCGCAATTGTGGCGTGCCCTGCGCTGGGCTGCGACAATCGTACCCGCCATGTCGCCATGAGATCACACCGGAGCTCTGTCCGCCGAGCCGCGATTTGTCGCGGGAGCGGAGTTTCGCCCCGGCGTTTCGCCTCCTCGCGCCACTCCCACATGTGCGCGAGGACCTTTGCCTCCAGATCCCATGGCGGCACTCCGGCAAGGAGGCTCGCCGCCTCGCACGAGATCGTGCGGTATCCTCGGATTAACCGGATAGCCATGACCCTCTGGGCCGCACTCAACCGGCGCGCTGGGCGCAGCCTCAATGAGGGCGCCCACACCGGTGCCCCGTAGAGGGCCATGGACCGCACGACCCCCGTGTAGAGCCTCCGGCAGGAGGCGTTTGGACCCCCCAGTAGTGGTGTGGTCGTATTTAATATTAATTTTTCTCAAGTACTAACTACATTGATACCTCGATGTTTTCTCGAGGAGGTTCCGTGTGGTGCCGGACGTTAAGAATAGCACCATCCCACTTCTTCCCGTGGGTGTCGTAAGCAGCGACTAAAGGACTTACTAGAGAGCGAATGGGCAGCAGACTTCACCACCAAATTGCGATCGCCATCCCGCCGGCCAAGCGTGACGATCAAAAACCCCCCAAATTGGGGGAGGCCTATGTCCAGCTGTGGACGCCAGCTGAAATGATAACGATGATTTCGAGGAGAGAAAAAGGGGTATTGTGAATCGTATTTCAGAAAAAGACACGTAATATCTCAAGGTGCAGGCTGGTTGATTTTACGGTCAAGTTGTACTGTGTTTCTACGAATGAATCTCTTTTTCCAATTAACTTCAGAATACAACTACGTTTACGTTTACAACAACTACTTTTTTTCCCATTAGAAAACGTCCGGACGAATTTCAATAAAGCAGAAGACGATAATTTACAGTTATTATCCTCGGTGACCCCGCAAAACACCCACCGTAGCGCGCCCGTTCCTCTCGCGCTGTCACAAAAAACAACCTAAAACAACCAAAATCTTGTATGGCGAGAAAAAACCTTGCCCAACCTCCAACGAAAAAACAACCTTACACTTACTAACTTAGAATCCATAACGCAACAGAAAATATCGGAATAGCTTCGAACGCACACTCCCAAAAAGGAGCTTTATTTCAGAAGCGAGAAAGCCCAAAGTGAATTATGAAAATGACTTCAGAGGTCTCACACACAAAAAGCGGCGTTAAAGCGTTAAAAATTAGGTTGGAAATACAATGGTGGAAGCGTCGTTTTTTTAAAAAAGGAACGATCTCGTTTGGCGGGCGTACCTGCGTCCGCGCAGACGAGGCCTGTATTTATGGCGCCTGGCTCGTGCACCGTTCGGGAACCGATACCACGTGGTACATGGTTTCGGTATTAAAAACCTTGTTAGGATAACTGTTAGTTTCCCCTCATTATGGTGGGTTGGATTTGCTTCGCGTCCGGGACCAGTAAAGCCTTAAAAAAATAGAGATAAGAAGCTTGTAGTAATTTTGAGCTATAACTGAACACGCCAAGCCTTTCTTTGTTACACTTAAAACCTTAAGAACTGTTTTAGTACTTAAATTCCCGAAATCGAATGCAAATTTTATAAAAATATTAACGATCAATGTATCCATAACAATTCAATGAAAGTTTCACTCGAAAATCTTAGAAATATTACGATGGTCAGCGATGAGATCACTTGCTACTGAATACTTTCCATAAACCAACTTTTTTTTTAAAAACATTCAGAATCTTGGACCACAACACCCGAATTCCAACCGCGAATTCAGATGCAGACTAAACGGAATCCGAGAAATTCTTTTCTCTTTTACATTCTCAGCAGAAAACCCTTGAGAAAAGAACTGAATCGAAAACTATATAACTTGATCGAATGAACTTACTAGTTTTAATACTGAACAGACACGCCATTTATACCAACAGAAATAAAATAAACGAACACCTAAAAGCCATTTGTAGCAAAAAACACAAGGACAGGAAACCTAGTCAATTTGTAAATGATTTATTGACTCTGCCGACCACACGGTTCTAAGTAAATTATCTTGCTAATTGGCTGTTAATATTTCTTTAATGATGAAGGCTGGCTGATGGTCTCCAGACTATTGACTTTAAATTTTTTTGCTATTATGATGAGATCTGGTAAGAACTAGAAACTGAAAGAACCTAGATTACAGTTTTGAAGATGTCTTACAATATGTCTTACAAAGACGTGTCGTGTTACCCAGCGACTGGGTTGTCAGTAAGGCAGTCGCAACAAGTGAGTTACTGGTATTCAGCTTCTTACAGACAGGAAGCTTACTTCAACAAGGTTAGGAAAAGGCTAGACAGATAATGGGTTTGATAGATGTGGAAGAATACAGAATAACTGTTAAGGCGAAAATTAGAGTGTCTATGCCTAAGCCGGTCCCAGGTTCTTTTGAGCAGCCCACGAAGTAAAAATACATTTACAGAAACAGAACGAGGTTTTAAATTCCTAAGGTGGAGATGAAAATAACGACAATGACTCTACAATTTCACCCCACTTGAACATGTTTTTCATTTTCAACAAAAGTGCATCCAACAATGAAACAAATTAAACAGAGGAACATTGCCAAAATAAAGACATACCAGTCCCAAACTAATGACTTCCACTTGTCTTTATAATACACCAACAATAGACTAGAATCAATGCACAAATCTCAACAGGAGATCTCCTTTGATTTACCCACAATAGTGAAATAACACCACAAAGACACCGGATGGCCACACTTCGTTTTGTTTACCTTTATTTGTGACAAAATAATGCACAAAAAAGAAGATGGGGAGATAAGGAGCGTAAAATTTTAAGGATGAAGAAATTTTGATCTGTATCTAACAGTTTTATCTAAACTGTATGTGAATTATCAGTCCGGTTTTGAAATGAGCAAAGCTGTAAGCAAATGTTATTACATACTATGTAGTAGAAGACGAAACCAAAACGATGGTAGTTGAAAATAAAATCGTAGATTTGGGAACATGAGACAGCCTTTAAGCAAACTTCTCAGATTCAAACAATGACTACCAAAAACTCTTTTAATACCGAGGATTTGGAAACTAGGAGACATTACTTAGCTTGCTCAAAAATTCCCACATTCAAACAATGACACTATCAACAAACTCATTGAATCCTTCAATAAGCTTAACAAACGTTGCCGTAATCCAAAGTCGCAGCCCACAGGTAAAATAAATCAAAACAATATTTCACAAGCATTTGACAGAACACTCGTATCAGTAACCACCCGCCAGAAATCCCGAGTGCCCAAATATTATGCTTTTGAAAAGATACAGGATGGGCTGACGTGTAGATAACGCTTATTGCACACAGATTGTCGCCGGCGCACACTGGCGCTATCTTAATCCTGACTTAAGAGTTGGAAACCATCAGATATGGCCACAAAAAGTTTTTGAGAAATATGATAAAGGAATGGTCTGAGGTGAGGTGGAATATTCTCATGATTTGGGTTTTTTGGATTATGAAATTCGAGGCGAGAAAGAAATAAATGGAGGAATTATAGAAATGAGAATTTCTCTACGTTGGAATGAGGATTAAATACTTGACAATATTCTGTCTTACATGGGAGACTATTTGAAACTGAGTAAGGGTGATCTTAAGAGCTTAATCTTAAAGTAATGTTTGCAGTCCTCATAAACAAAATATCTCAGAATATAAACCCAGAGTCACGACTCATAAAAAACAATGTTCAAGTATTGAACCAGCCCTCAGTCGCAGAGTGCTTCAAGTGGCAGTTTCAGTAATTTTACTAACAGCACACTCCAAGCCACTTGAGGTTTTGCTCAGAGTAGAGAACAAAAAAACTAACCCTTGAAGACGTGGAAATTAATCTTTAAAAACCTTAAGAAATAAAGAGTTGCATTTATAAACTGGGAACTGAGTGAGTGCAAATCTGAGTACAGCTTTTGATTCTGTCGCATTGCAGTTGTTGGGTACATCTAAGTATGAGTCTGAGGGAGAAGTTTTGGTATGGGGAAAAAGAAAAGAAAGAAAGAAAATGTGTGTGTGTTTGATGATTTGTTGTTTGTTTGGCATGTGTTTCAAAAATAGACTTGTGGTAACAATCTACACTTTATGGGAGAAATGTCTGAAAATGATCATTATTACAAATGTTAAAATTGGGGCATTTGGAAAATCTGTTTAATTATATATTATGTTTGTTTTAAAGACTGCTCATCAAATTCTACTGGACCGACTGCAGAAAAAGGAAATGAAGACATAAGCAGCAGTAAGATGGAATTTGCTACACCAACAATTGTATTGCTTTTCCTATACTATATATATACTACATCAAACAAAGACTGCTAAACCATGATAACCAGCCATTATCCTTTCGGCCTTCGTCTTCAGACCACCATAACTCGATTATTCTGTAACCTGATAGACTATCAATCATCAGGATTCGTGTGGTGCATTCCTGGTGTACGTTGCATCGAAATTACGTCGGTAACCGCCGAGGTGGCGCCAATATCGCCCTAAAAGCATTTATTAAAGCATGTTCAGAATTTATTATAATGTTATGTAAGGATATGTGGGATGCATATTGTACACGATTTTGGTATGTGCTTATACGGATTTTAAATGCAGTTGAAACCATGTATGGGTGGTTTTAAATGTTAACATGTTAAATTAATTTAATGTGATAAATGGACTTTTGTAGGTGTTAAGTTCTTGGATCTGGTTATTATTGAATACGTGTTGATTACTTAATCTGTTGTGAAGAAAATGTATAAGCATGTGTTGCGCTATCTTTAAAGACCTCGTGCCTCGGAAATAATGTTAGGCCGTAGATCCCGACTGTTATTCGTGGACCATTGACGGTCGTTACGCTCTGACAACCAGTCTTATCAAGGGGTATCGTGTTATCCAGTAACTGGGTTGTGGAGGTCAGATAGGCAGTCGCTCCATGTAAAATACTGGTCTTCAGCTGCATCCGGTTAGACTAGAAGCCGATCCCATATAGTTGGGAAAAAGGCTGGGCAGATGATGACGTATGTGTTCTTCAGTCTTTTAATGCTCATCGCCTTCACACGTTTTCTTTCTGACAATAAAATCAAGCTACTTCAAATATAGCTTATCAAGATCTAAAGTTAAGTACTCACTTGTAAATAGTTTCGAGGTCAATGAACTCGGATTTCAAGTCAATTTATAAAGCGGTTTAAACACGTGTTAAGTTAATAATATTTTTATACGAAGTTGAAAAGAAAATTTCATAAAGGCATTGAAATAACTTTTTTTCAGCAACAATCATGAAAGCAAAGGTACAATTCAAATATAAAAAAAAACAATGAGGAATTTGCACCTCAATAGTCCACACCACTGTTGTTCTACTAACAAAAAAAAAACTTGACACAAAACGTTTCGCGCGAAAACAATTAACAGAAAAAACCATAGAAGCGTCCCTTGTCCAATTATTGTAAGGAAAACTTTGTCAATAAAAGGGAAACCTATAAATTCCTACCAAAACAGTGTTGGCAGCGGACAAAACAAACAGACCGAATGTAGGTACGTATGCTATGTATATAAAAAGAGGGACTGTTGTCTGTTCGTTAGGGTGCATGACTCGAGCGGATACCATCGACCAGGGACTGAGTTAAAGATGGATGTGGCGTTTGATGAGCTGATGGGGTAAGTGATTTTAGGAAAAATATTGGTGACGCCCATGTGCGAAGGAATTGACAACAATTAATTAAATCGCATGATCTTAATAACACTATAGAAGACAATAAAATGTTGCATGCATAAATCCTACTAATATTTTAGATATGTAAGTTTAAATGTTTGTTACTCAATCAAGCAAAAACGGCTGAACGAATTTGGAAGAAATTCGACACACAGGTAGTTAATAACCTGGATTAACATAGATGATACTTTTATTCTGGCATTACGTTCCCGTGGGATGATTTTCGACCATCACACACTACAAAATCATTAGAGAAGATTTTTGAGATGCAGTGCCAAAAGTAGAAGTCAATTTATTTCCAATTCACTTGAATTCAAATAAAATTCACTATCACGAAATCAAGTGCATAGCATTTTACCACTGCTTCCCACTATACCATTTTCTTTCCCCAGCTTTTTCCAGCCAGCAAAATCTAAATTGGAAAAAGAATGTCTTGCAATAATTTCAATCCTGCTTTTAGTAAATGCCACATCCATATCGGTTCCTCGATCGTCTTCCATGGAATGACTGACTATTATATTTATAACATAAGTAAATACATAGATAAGTTGTGCAAGTCATAGCCAACCTGTATATTTAATGTGTCAGGAATTCGGCTCATCTCGTTGATGGTGCAGCTACATATAGGTGAACTAGCTTCTGCCCGCGACTTCGTCCGCGTCAAATTTTTGCTCCCCTGACCCTTCCCGTCGCATCGATTTGCCTGCTAGTTTTCGTCCATTTTTCGTTGCTGCTCGCTCCTTTTGAGTTATAGTGAGTCAACCTTAAAAGATAGACATATGCTCTCACGGACTTTTTTTTAGAACTTTTTAAAAGGAACAATTCCGTCATACATGATTTTTGCGTTACTTTAACCGTTTACGCAGCGCACGCAACGGAAACTCTCAAAAGGAATAAATTTTCTCCGTTTTTGCAACATTTTTCATTACTGCTCCGCTCCTCTTAGTTGTAGCGTGATGTTATATAGCCTATAGCCTCCCTCGATAAATAGTCTACCCAACACAAAAAGATTTTTTCAATACGGACCAGTAGTTCCTGAGATTAGCGCGTTCAATCAAACAAACAAACAAACTCTTCAGCTTTATAATATTAGTATAGATTAGTCCGTCCGTGTGTTGCTGGACGAAGAATATCATCTGCCCATATCTTCCCGTGGGTGCCGTAAGAGGCGACTAAAGGACTTACTAGAGAATGGGCAGCAGCGTTCTCTATGCATTTTACCACCATACTGCGATCGCCAATCCGCCTACCAAGCGTGGCGATTATGGCAAAGCCCCCAAATCGGGGGAGTTCTATGTCCAGCAGTAGACGTCTTATGGCTGAAATGATGATGATGAGTCTGTCATTAGTTATTTGCAAATAACGTAACATTTACGCAAAATGGATCATAATTTAATTTGAATACGAGGCTACTTTGTGTGTATTTTTTTTTTGTTTAGTGCCATTTGGTCGTGGAGAATAAAGCTTAGTTTACTTCGATGACATCACATTATCCTACCTTTTTTTTGTGGGTGGTAAATCATCAAATAACGTCAGACTTTTACTGACTTAAACCCACCCGTGTTCCTTCAGTTGCCTATATGCCAGGGCCACGGTAGATCTTTAGAACAAATCTCGCGACCCCGGCAGGCATCAGTCCTAGCGCACCGCTTCAAACATCCTCCCTGAGATGTAAGATTTGTTGAGAAGAATTGTCCGTATTTATGCAAAATGGAACCACACGACAATTTTAGTTTTTGACTTTTTTTTGAAGAATACCTACTAAATTTAAAAGTGGTCTATCTATGTTTTTGTAAATCCTTTGATATCTCAGAAGTGCGTGTTTGCTGGGTGGTTCCTTTTTGTATAAATACGGACACTTTTAAATTAGTATTCTTCAAAAAAAAGTAAAAACCTAAATTTGTCGTGTGGTTCCATTTTGCATAAATACGGACAATTTTGATACTGTTATAAATGATTTTGTAGTATATGATGATGAACACCATGAAAAGTCTTTTGTAACTATTACAGTGGATTAAGAAAAGACTCAATCTGCCTAGCCTTTTCTCAACTATGTTGGGTTCAGCTTTCAGTCTATTTTAGATGGAGCGACTGACTCTCTGAACTTCACAACCTAGTTAACAAAACCAATTCAATACCCCTTAGTAAGACTAGTTATCAGACTTTCGGGCTTCTGAATTCCGGTAACGACTATCGAAGATTTACAAATAACAGCCAACGGGGCCACCCATCCAAGAAAACAACTCTGGCAAGCGTAGCTTAACCATCGATCCATCCGTACTGCTGTTATTATTTAGCCACCCACGAGGTACAAGAAAAGACTGACTACCACAAATGCTGCAGATGATAATAAAATTGAAGATGAAGAGACGACTTCAAAATCAATTTATTTTCATTAACACTGAACCTGACCATTTTAAAACATACTAACGATGAGTAATGACTTCACTCATTACCATCAATTCTCCAATCAACACAAGAATCATCCACTATTATTTTTGTCCCAAAAATCTTGTAGGACCGGAAATATCATAGAAAAGAGTCCTCGTCCCATGTCATCCGATCTATTACAGGTAGCCAGGCCATACACAGCTCAAACAGTGGAAATTCCTCCACAATGTACAGTCAACAGCGTTGTTTGCTGACGCTACCGGTGTTGCCCACACGCATGTTTGCGCCGTCACCCGCCGCCTGTGAGCAAATATTCTTTCTCTGGATTTTTGGGGTAGGGTCAGCGGATAAGTTTATTGGTAATAGATTATTCTGTTTGTTTCCTTAACATACAAAATGTCAGTCTAGTACTCAAATAACTGAAGTGAATTAAATTTTTGTCGAATAAATTATTACTACTATTATCAAACAGGCATACATTATAACGGTGGGTAATGTCAATGATAGAGATGACAGATGTCAGATAACGACGTAAATGTATCAAATTTTCTTCTGTTTCTCGTCATAAATCATCAGGTAATAAAATGTGCACAAAAAATTAGTATAAATAAAAATAGGTTCTATTCAATCAACAAAACTATTGGCTTTGCACTAACAGACAACGTAAAGTCAAAATCAGTGGGTCTCTAGAAGCATGAAATATTTCCCTATAGATTTTTTCGAAGAGTTTATTTTACGATGAGCACTAAGATTTTTTTAAAATTTCATCCCATAAAAAGTTTTGAATATGAAATTAAAGTTTGTATGGAATTTCGTAACTTTGATCGCTGGAAAATTCCATCGGGGCACGGCTTGTTTATAAATAATAATCTATTCATTCAAAAAACAATTGGTCCGATACAAATGATTAAAAATAAAGCTGGTTGCTGCGGCTGCTGTCGGTACACGCGCGTGCGCCGACCGTGTGTGCATCACGCATAGCTTTTATTTTCCATGTTAGTCGACTTGTTAGTCCCGACTGTCTGTACGGAGTTTCTTGTTATTAGATGTTAGACCTCCTCTTAGAAATACGATTAATTAGTACTAATTACTAAGTAATGTCAGATGATACGTTTAAAATATTTGTTCTAAGTACTGTTGTTTTTTTGTTCTTTGTGAGAAGTTCAGTTTTTTGCTGTCTCCTATAATGAGGGCTTTGTTATTTGTTTGAATTTCACAAAAAAAAAGTAAGGGTAGTCTTCACATAGTTTGTAAATAAGGTAACAGAATTTCTTTTGACTGGTGATGGCTCGTATTTTTTTTTTTTGAAGATTTTATCCTTGTTTATTTTACTGAATGTTTTTATGTCAAGACCGTGTAATGTTTCAATTTAATAAAATTCTAACTGCAGCTTTATATTTCTCACAAGAAAAGAAACCCACAGCACTTAAATATCAAATTAAAAATAATTTTAACCACAACCCTACTACGGGCTACGAACTCACAACAAGCACACTTTAGTGATAATTTATCACATCTGTACAAAATCATGAGTTTCCTCCATACCATTACTAAAGTAAGGAGGTGTGTAAATAAAATTGTGAGTTTCGAGTTTCAATGGTAACCCCGTTCGTGGGTGGTCTTTTCACAGAGAATCTACTATATGGGAGCGATAACTAACCACGGGATTCCCTCGTACAATAGGGGAGTCAGCAGAGATGAAAAAAATCTTAAATTGGACGTAAGATACGACACCAGACAGTTTCAAGTTGTAAATTATGTATTTTAAGGTGCAATTTTGGATTTTAAGACAGGTTTAGATTTTTGTTAGTCTGAAAAAAAAAATTTTTTTTACTCCCTTTGGTCCCTTAATTTTAAATCGTCACGTACGAATACACTAATAAGGATGTCAACACGCGCCTAACCCCAAAAAATATCAATACTCAAATCATCCCTAATATATTTTCTAACCCTCAAGCGCACGCCCCAGCTATTAGTGTGGTATTATCCGCAACTGGCAGTACTAATCGCTCATTAATAGGTTCCGGCCACGCTCCGAATGGGGTCCACTTATACCCCATGTCAGATTTTTTCCCATACATTGGCTACGGGTTAAGTTAGTTCTGTACTATTTCTCTTAAGTGTGCGAGTATGGAGTTTAGAAAATTTACTAAATGCATATTGAAGGTACATAATAGTACATTATGGTACAAGTGTGTAATGTTGGTGATTACCGCTGAGGCGCCATTGAGACCCGAGCCGTCAGGTGAGGGTCTTAAGAGAGCCGAGGACGGTAATCATCAATACACACGTGTATCATACGACGTTTTTCAACACACTTGCGAGGAAAAAACAAATATGTATTGCATAAATCGTTTTACCACACAGCAACAAATGCGATACAAACAAAATATGAAAATTAGGGGAAAATTGGGAAATGGCGCGCAATTTTTTTTTTTTGCACGCGCCAAATGTAAGTTGATTGATTACAGCCATACAGCCTACTTCAAAATGATAATTTTTGTGATAAAATGCAAATATTTTATAAGAAATTATTGTGAATTATAAATAATTTGATAATAATAAATGTTTTTTCGTCTTAATTAGGGACACATTTATTTATTTCAAAAATGTAAATAGATTTTCGGTGGCATAAAACCTCTTTGTTGTTACAAAAAAAAAAAAAAAAACTGTATTACCCGGTTAAATTGAAAATGCTCTGTTTACTCGCATATAATTTGCAGTTAGGTACTAACTTAACTTTGTAGGGATCATTCTATTATGCACTAGTGTGTAATATTATTATGCCCTAAGAACGATATAATAAGGCTCACTTTACGAGCAAGTGTGTTGAAAATATGATTACGATACTAAACTTATTACAAAACAACCACTTTTTAGTTTTTTCTCTGGTTGTTTGTTCCAGCTAAATCTGCGAAACGGCTGAAATCGAATTTGTTTTCCGACTTGCATGCGAACGTAGTTACAGCTAGTCTGTTTATAAAATTATATTGACCAGTTAAAAGGAAGATATCATTTTGTTTCATATAATATTTTTAACATGATGATTCGAAGAAAATTAGAAATAATAAATGAACAACCGCATATTGGACGAATCTATTTTAGTATCTTGTTAAAAAAACAAGTATTCTTCTTTATTCAAATCGGAACATAAAACCAGCTTAATTCGTTACAAAACACTGGCCGCAATGGCATAAAATTCATCCGAAACAATTAAAAATCAAACTTGCGTTCCATTTTTGAATTCCTCAAGACGATTGGCCGAACAGTGATTCTCGGGGTTGTAATGGGTTATATTATATGGAACGAGCTTTTTTACAACTAAACCGATGGTAGGCCAGAACTGGTTTCGATTCCTTTTACGTCCGTTTCATTTTTATTGTGCTTAGTTCGGGTTTTATTTCATATTACTTATTATATTACGACACGTTTTTTCAAAACTTTTGTTTTATTTGTAAAGTATTTCTTAACTTTTTTATTACTTACAAGCCGAACAAAAAAGAAGAACGTCATGGTAGTTACTGTGGTAACGACTGAACTATACACAGCCACAGGAACAAAACTAAGGTTGCAGGTTTTTAAATTACACAAGTGTATGTAGTTCGTTCCCAAGCAAGGCTATAGAAACAATAAGTCATAAAAGAATTTCCACAGCGAAAGAGTGGTCATAATGAGTTCCCCAATACGCAGCCTCTCGACCTAATGGACCTGACCGAGGTCGAGGAGAAAGAAAAAAAATATATATTTAAAAGCTATGGCAGTCCGCCGTAAAATTAAAAAGACAAATTATTGGACGTCTTCGTGGAAGCCAGCCTTTGTTATCTCACAAGTGTTTTTCAAGAGTTCTGTTTATCTTCCACCCTGCTCGCTCTCACAAAAACCACATCGATTCATCTCTGTCCGTCTTGTTAGTGCACAGGGCGTTTTAACAGGGCGTAACAGCCGCTTCCACCGTTACGTAATTCTGACACTTTCAGCTTTCATAACAAGGTCCTTTATTGTATAAATACAATTCGGTGTACAGTTTATCGAGACGAATCCTTTAAGGGCGTAACTGTTACTCCGAGTATAGCGTGATATCGATTTATGGTGCACGGAATAAGCGCTCATTTGGCATAATTGGCGCCTGTTTGATACCTTGTCCGTTTCGACACGGTTATTTTTTTCTGTAGCTTGACTGCGCATCGTCTAAACGAGTATGGATCAAATTGCATTACGGTTAAGGTTTCTTTTTCGTTTATAGGTTGATTTTGAATTTTAGGAGCATTAACATAATGATCATCGTTCGTGTTTGATGGAGCAGGTGTTGTGTATATCGGTTTATTCTCGGTTTTTATTATGAAAATCTCGTTTATATTATAAAAACCAATCGTATCTCGTATGTTTATGAGAATACGTTCGGTTTCGGATAAAGATTGTTAATTAATACAGAATTCTGAGTTGAAGTTTTCGATACGTTTACATTTAGTTTTATCGTAGCAGTCCTGCAGATAACTAACGAAGTGTTAAGCAATGTGCGTGAATAAAAAAATGACCAACGAATTGAACTGAAATATATTTTTAAACTAGCATCACTCAATCAAAGATCTCGGCATCGACACGTACATCTGTGAAAGTGCTTGTATATCTCACAGGCATATATTAATCGCTCCAATCAATCTTCGTTGCCGAAACTTCGACTGACAAAAGTACTACGCTACAAACGATCATTTATACTGTTCACTACACATTTTAATAAATAAAAATCACATTTGTTACATATCGAGAATGTGAGTTCAAGAGATGACATTTTAAATGTTCACAAATTTTATTTAAACACAATAATGTAGAAAGTTGGACTCCTGCTGGGAATTTTGATAAAATGGACTTCAATGGTCATTTAATGGTGTATCGGCATTTTAGCTAGTATTTTAAGACTCTTATTTTCATGTAAATCAGCATAGTTTTGATAGTCTATCTAGTTAAAAGAAATAGGTACACACGATTTAAAAGAATGAAAATACTTTAAAAGACAGGCAATAAAGATTCAGGTTAAAAAAAAACCTCTTTAAATTATATTTGAACAATGCAGAACACAACTCGAAACATTAGTATCATAGTAAAATGAAGTGCAAAAGTGCCCATTGTGAAGTATTTACATAGTAAATTAATTCGTTTTCAATTTATGCACAACAGAACGGGCCAGCTGGTAATGGCATGTGATTGTCATTGGCTATTAAATGCTAAGTGCGTCAGACAGTGCGTCAGCCTCAGGCCCTCAGTGTGGTAAAAATTCATTTGATAACCCTTACGAGACGCGGCTTTATTTTTTGTTTTATTCTTTGCACAGCGCGTAGAACGCTACTACTAAAGAAATCTGCCTCTGAGTCAATAGGCGCCAATTCTTCGTGTTTTGTAATGACACCGACCAAGATAGCTGTTGCAGTGGTATAGGTGTCAGCAAGGTAATTGCAGGATGACTACTCAGGGTGCACCGGAAATACGTCTCATCTTAAAGTATTCCTGACTCGTGGATGAAAGGCTTTCAACTTCCAAGTGGCAAGTAAAGTCAATGCAAACTGACTACCAACTTAAATTAATCATATATTCAAATCATCACTGTTGATTATTTGACAGTTGTATGAAATGGCTATATAACACGGCACATTGACGTTTAATTTTTTTCTAATAATAAATTCCCCAGACTGTGTCACTAACTGTCCTTATGACACCTCTGCTTCGTCTTGAATAATATAGTCTAGAATTTGAGTTTATATTTATCGTAGTTATTTAGTGTCTATAATGTACATTTCTTTCCCTTTTCATAACAATAGGCAGTTTTTGTGAGTAATTAACTTTTTACTTAACGAACTAATAAACTATTTGTAAATTGACTGCCTCAAACTACTATTTGTTAAGTAAAGCAGTAACAGATTCTTGTTTAAGTTATCCTAAAATATTGTTATCTTTGTAGTTACGTTAGAAATGTATTGTCAAGTAAATTGCCCTAAAGATTTCGTAAAAATATATGAATGATATAGCTATTTAGAAATTATTTTACTATTCAATGAATGAGTCGTTTGTTTGTTTCCTATCTCCTTCACATAAAAATGTGAAAATGAACGATAATATTGAATGGGTTCATGGGTGACATTTTTAAAGAGCCCTTGTATAGAATAACGTATCTTTTGACAGACCGAACGCTCTCTCCATACTTTGTTATCTTTCGATAAGTCATTAATTTTTATTTGTTTTTATTTGTTTCTTCAAGAAGATAGATGAATCATTTACGTTCCGAAATTGCAAATGAAACGAATGCCTATTGCTTAGTACTTTATAATATTATATTCCTTAACCACCAAACAACACCCTAATTGAGTAATACGCTTTCCATTGCTTCGTATGTTCCAAAAATTTGTCTGCTCAACAACGTTAATAACGCAATGAATGTTGTTCAACTTTCAAAATGAAAGCAGTTCCTACTATAAGTGTGTTACACAATTACCCTGCAGATTTAGACAAAATTTTACGTCTCGACATTTTTCGCGGAAACATTAAAATAATTCCACAGCTCGAATTTTACTAGTTGTAAAAGGTTTATTCTTGACTGGCACTAAATATCTTCCTTCTGAAACCATAAAGTTCTAACATCATTTCTATACACATTACCATTAGCGCGTAGGTACTAATGTTACATAGGTAATTAATTACCGTGTGGTGCCGGACGTAAAGAAAAACACCACCCCATTTCTCCCCGTGGGTGTCGTAAAAGGCGACTAAGGGACTTACTAGAGAATGGGCAGCAGCGTTCTCTATGCATTTTACCACCATACTGCGATCGCCAACCCGCCTGCCAAGCGTGGCGATTATGGCAAAGCCCTCCAAATTGGGGGAGGCCTAAGTCCAGCAGTGGACGTCTTACGGCTGAAATGATGATGATGAATAATGAGGTAATTAATTACATACTTAATCCAAGAGTTATAGCCTAGAAGACAAGTTTTATCACAAATGAGCACCCATCCAATTATTAGATAAACGCTTCACCTGCGATTAGACTGAAAATTTACGCGATCCCATTAGCTAGACAAGTTTTAGTCTAGAAATAAAAATAACAACTTTGTATCTAGTTTGTTCTTCGTGATACAGATACCAATAAAAAAAATACTGTCGAATTGGTAACCTCCTCCTTTTTTTGAAGTCGGTTAAAAATAACTTTAAGACCGACTTATAGACATTGATCGCACATTTTATTAAAGAAATACTCTTATAAATAATCGGATAAGACATGGTGAGTACTGTGGGTGCCTAGTTTAAATGACGCTTAAATAAGAACGCTTAAATACCTCAGTAAAAAGTTTAAAAACGGCTACAAGCTATAAAAACATGACGAAAAAAATCATTACATTTCTAAACCAAGAGACGTAATACTAATAACAACAGAAATAAATGATCCAGTTTACATTGATCCCTTTAAATATAAAGAGGAATCCCTTGAATGGTCCAATAGTGCAGGGACACAGCGGGGCAGGGAGGTCAAACTAGCTGGCCAGTTGGAGTATGATATTCGAGAAACAAACAAAAGAAGACAGATAACATTTGTTCGAGACCATGAGTCAACGGGTCGGGTCGACTGTTTACACGGCGGGAAATTCATGTTCGAAATTTGAAATTGTTCGAACAAATCTTCGATCAAAAATGTACTAGATTCCCGATGAGCGCTTCAAAAACGGCCCGAAAAATAAGAGCACAAATATTTTTGTGCTCTTATTTGAAATTAGTTTGGTCCAATGATAGCCAACGATAAGACGTCCTAAATGCCGCAGCACGCGTTCAAAAATTGTGTAAATAACCACTGTAGCACCAAGTTTTTGGAAGGAATATCTTTTTTCCATAACTTTAAATCTTTAAGTGTTTTTCATAAAATAAAAACAATCAAATAGTAAATATAAATCATTTAGCAAATACATATTATGATTGTTTGACCAATGTTTGCGACAACGCACCAACTATTGTAACAAACATTGTCTGTTCTGGAACAGAGAATGCATGAAGTAGTATTGTAATTTTATATTTTAATTTTGTTTGTAGATTTCCTAGCGAGCCATTTCGCTGTGCAGAATGGGTATCTATTGTAGCGAAAGAAAGAGGAGAAGAAATATACAAACCTTATAAAAAATAATATTTGAACTTTAACACTAGAAGCGCGGAACGTAACGACTGAGGTAAATTTGGATAAAAAAATATGTATATTGAAATTACGTGGTTGAAGTCTCGTATAAATAATAAATAATAATAATCATCATTTTTCATGAAAAGTCATAAAAAGTTACGATTATATGCATAATAAAATATTAATTAGAGCAGGAAGAATATCGAACTAGGACAAATTTGGGACGCCCGCACTTCTAGTGTTAATTTAAATGAAAAAATAATTTGATTTAATACAAATTTAACTTCTAAATACTGGTACATAAAAGTAGACGCACTCATTTTTATACGGGTGGATCACATTGATTTAACCCGCACTTAATTAAATAAAACAACTATTATACTTTTTTAGTCCTACTACTTTTTTAAATCGATTAAAAATGTTTGCCACCATTAAAACAAACCTTTTCACCTAAAAAAATATATTCTGCAACTCTACGTCTTTCAATAAGTACTGTGTTCTGAGCATTGAAATGTAATACCAAGAACTACGTCTAGTTCCAAAATAGAGTAAGCACGAAATTGTCAACACATTGTTTTTTACCTTATTGCTTAGACTTTAAGTTTCAGTTTAGAATAAATAATTTTGTACTTATATAAAAATGACTTTTGATTTTTAAGGGACATTTTAAATTTATTGTTCTTTACCTTTCTCCGATGACAAAAGGACTTAAATATGAATATTTTGCAATCGTAATTATGCTTTATGTTTGAGTGTTAAGGATTATAATAAACTGAATTTGTTATTATTATGAAACGTTTTTCTATATTTCGTAGTAAGAAATATAAATGTGTAAGTGTGTGCAAACGTGGCCACTTGAGCGCCTTATTTTTGTTCCTGATCCTTTATCTAGTGCTATTATTGATCGAAGGAACAAATGGCCAGTGATTCCAGTGAATACGGGATTCTGTGACCGTCGCGTTCCATTGCGAATATCACGAATGCAAAAAGCGCGTGTCCGAAATGGAACGTGTTTTTTTACTACCTACAACATTTACTTGTGCACATTTTCAGCCGTGAATATTTAATTCGTTAGTGTGAATTAATGGTTAACGTTAATTTAGCAATTGATATTATCGCAACCCACACCGGCCTACATCCCCTTGTTTCCTTCGCAATAAAAAGCATAAAAGAGTCAAACGAGACCTATATTTAAACTACGAATAAAACACGACACTTTATGAAGTGTTATAAAAGCTGATACGGAAAAGTAGACAACCGTGCATATCTTCGACATATTTTATACTTAGCATTCCTTTTAATGCGTATAAAGAAACGTTTCGTAACTTTCGACCAACTCGGGGCGCCATTTTGAGCTGACAAAAGTATGATAACGTCGGCATTTAGGCGTAAAAATGTCGGTGTTGGTTCTGGCGACACCCAAAATGTGTAAGCTTGAAGATTACTCACAGGAGCTTATATTTTGAGGAATTCTTGGTTCGCTAAGCCGGCTTGCTCATAAACGTATTAAGATAAAACCTTTGTTTTGCCACGTTAAATGAGCTTTCTTTTTCCTTATTTTCACTAGCAACCCTGACGCGAAGAAAAATAAAAACATTCGTTAAATTACATCGCGCGAATTCTTAGTATTCGAAATTCGAACACTAAATACCGTGTGGAGATAAATTAATTAAATAAATCGACATTCTGTAATCGATTCGACACGTTCTCGATAATGGATGTATCAAACGAGAATCGAGATAGTAATGATGCAGCGGTTCTAGATCTTGTATCCTTGAATTTTAAAATAGAGAAAGCTGACTAGCCAAGTTCCTTCCGTCTATCAGGCATAAATCAGACTTGATTTATGCTGCGTTTTAGATGGAGTGATGATTCGAGATGTAAACAACGGGATTTCGTTAACAGCGTCGATATTGCCTATCACCTTTGACATTCGGAATCGAAATGACCGTTAAGTGATGTATTAAGAAGTTTATCGTCGAATTTGTTTTTTTTTTTAAGATTCAAGGTAAGTAATCAGATACGTTAGAATAAGATACAAAAAACATAACTTACCTGAAGTAAGACATTGCCATGGCTATTACCATAAGTAAGACACAAAATTCATCTTAAATTACCAAAACCAAAAAAAACCTATTCCTACTTAAAAACCTTTATGAATATACATGACCGAATCCATTGTTCCCATGAATATTCAGTCCAGCCACAATCTTAAATTAGCTGTCAAATAAATTTCAAATAGTAGGAAACATAGTAATTAAACGGATTTAGTTTTCATTGTGAAATAAACAGTAATTGGTGTGGGTATTTAAAAATCCCTACGGCGTCCGTAAAGCGTCGTCTGCGCATGGGCAACGATAATTAAACATCCCGAAATAACTATAGTACGCATAATTGACTAGCCCGGGCGATTTATGTGAGCGTAAAGTAACACCGACTAATGCCCCCGCGCATACGGTACCAGAGATAAGGGACTTGGCCACATATTAGGCAGACGACGAGACGTTACAATTTCTTGGTATGATGAATTGAAATTGCTGAGAAAGATCTAGTGATAGTCCGTAGATTTATTCAGCTGAGTGATGTCTCGGGGAGTTAAACTCTGTCTAGTATATGTTTGTTATGTTTTAAGAATGTAACAGCTATTTTCTAGGCATGATAGGACTTAGATTGAAGACCTAAAGTGATTAGAACTTGTCTAAAGTGACGGGAAAATTTAACCTGCCCGAATATGTTAGCGCTTTTTACCATTATATGTATATTATATCAGCATCTATGTTGCATACCAGAGCTATCACAGCTGGTATCCCCAAAATACCGTCTCAAATCATCCATATGTACACACTTGGAATCATTTTATGGACCGTGATGTTTTATTGCTCTGTTTTTTCCAAGCAGGGGGCGCGTTCATACATCCATATAAGGCTCCTAAATGACTTCCATATACAGTTTCCTAGATTTATTAGCTCGAATTAGACTTATCTCAGTCTAGATCTGGTTTTTGAGACTAGAAAGTGAACTTTGACATTTGTAGTCTTGGTAATGATGTTGCGAACAGTTAAGATGCTTTCGCAGAAATAGTTGAAAATAAAGACATTTGGTTTAGACAGATGCACAGTTTTGTCTCTGAATCACCTCAAATAAAGCCAAGAAAATTACGTAAAACCAGAAAAAAGTACGCAATCACAATAAATACATTCACAAAACAGTATCGTCTCGTTAAACTTTATAACGATTGTAAAACTAAATTAACAGTACAGTTTATTTACATTAATCGGATGTTTTTCGGAACTAAGCGTTGACTTGATTATCTGTCTAACAAATCGATTTTACGTCTTAATCTAGGGAACATTTGTTGTTTTTCGCGGTTTTATAGTCTGTGCACGGTTCTAAAAAAGTTCTCGGGATTTTAATTTTAGAATTTGGCGTCAAACGTTTTGTAATTTATTTTAATGTTTATTTCTCTATCCCTTACTATTCTCAGGTCAGATATATGTATATAAAGGAAGGACCGTTAATTTTGTGACTAGTGCCAGAACGGCGACATTCAATTGCCGTCCATTTTATGGTTTCCTATATTTCCTGTGCAGACCCGTAGTCGTTTGAAATTAATAGTTGAGGACTGTGGAACATTGTTTCTGGCTAAAACTATATATAATACGAGCTAGAGAATATTTTAATCTATACAATATTCACAGGATTATCCCATCTGACGAACTGAAGTCAATAAATTGGGCAGTTTTCAAAGCTATTTGAATAGGCCCAACTATTTTTAAAGAACAATACCCGAGCTTCATTAGACAATATAAAACATCTTTTAGAGAACAATAAAAGTGTTTTTACGCGTTAGTAAAACAATGTACCGAATTTTATGACTGCCGTTGAACAAAGAATGGTTAAAAATAACCGAATAATGATTATAGACAACAGTTAACTGTGAAAACACTATGATTTGGGATAACGTTAGGAAAATTCTTTAATCGTTATTATTTTTGGCATTTGATGGTTGGTTCTAAAGATGTAAATGAAGGATCAAAGGAGTTTGCCTTTGTTTGCGAGGATATAGATGTACTAAGCCTGGGAGACAGGGACGCACCAATCCTCCTACGCCATCTTTGTTTACGCACGAACTTGTTTCCAGAAGCTTCGGTGACCCTACGTAGGTACTTGTACCTAAGCCTGCCTAATCTTCATGTGGTCATGATTCATGCGAATACTTGAGTCGTGAACTTAAAGAATTTATTGTCTTTAGAAAAAATCTCGAATATTCTTCGAACAATGAAAGCTTCGCAGATCAGTGATTCCTTACCGGTAGGTGTCGTGAGGCGAGCACATGATTGATTATATCAGGAACAAGATCTGATCTGATCAAATGTGCGCCGAAGCGGTCAGAAGGTGAAGCTAATGCTGCATTTACATTGTAATAAACATTATGTTCATATCTGCCAGTAGAAATATACAGCAGCAGATTCGATAGAAATTGCACATATAACGTATTTATTACGAATACGATCGAGCGGAAACACCGCTGAAAACCGTTACGGAACACCACGCATAATTCAAATAACGTACCGTGCAATTTTACAGAATACCCACACCACGACAAAGGATTTCTCAAAACTACCGTCCTAAAAATAAAACTGTTCTAAGTACTGAAATTTTGCTGCCTTAGTTGACCAAGATTAATTTCACTGCTGTCCCGGCCTTATACGTCCGTATTTGTACTATCTACTATCAATATATTAACATCGGACCCATTATCCCCAATAATCCGAGCAAGGCTGACAACCCGTGTACTGATAACGCGACAGCCCAAACATTTGTGGACGCCACAGATAAGGCAATGTCCACACATCGCGCGGACGAACGCGCAGTACGCACAATCGAAGCTACTGTAACATTTTATTCTGTGGTCTTTGTTCAGGGTTGTACGAACGCAGCTGATACGTTATCACGGATATTGGGCAGTACATTATTGATTCGTTGATAACGATGGTTACTTTCTAAGCGCAGATTTTTATTTGAATATTATGGGCTTTTTTCTGATGTTTTATTGGGCGTTATAAATAATAATCTAATCGGTTCTAATGATACTTTTACACACTTGATAAGTTTAAGTGAACCGAAAATCGTAAACATGGATGCATAAATATATAGGAGACGTAGACCTCACAGAGGCGTCATTACCATATTGAATGTTAGAAGCAGGCGGAAACACGGCACGATCGTAAATAGCAACAAATGGTTGAGCACAAATGCACAAAACTCGCTTAACTAATGCATTCGCGAAGGTGATGTTGTGTGGAACGGACGTGCTCAAACTAGATGTGTCTTGGGATTGTCGTTTTGTTGACCTTTCGATGATCCTTTTTGGATTCCTTTTTACATGTTTGGGGTTGTACATTGTCGAAGTTTTAGGGACCGAATCCAGAAAATTTTGACAATAGCATTTTAACATTATTGTACAATTTGTATGAGATTTTCTCTAAAAAAAATACTTTTCAGCCAACCTATTTCAGCAACAAACTTGTCTTAGCTTCCTTTACTAAGCAAATAACCTTGGAAGAAGCTACCCTAAGTGATAAAGTGAGACCACATAAGATTTTCAAACCGAGGCAACATTTTAGCGATTGAACAATACCCGCTTAGTCCAAGTTATGAGTTCAAAGTGAAGTTCACACTTCAAAACTTAGTAGTTTGTGAAACTTGTTTTAAAGTTACCTGATAATCAACAGGTAACCAAAAGTTAGAAGTAAGGTTCTAGGTAATAGTTAGGGATTTTCAAGAGAACATTAATTTCAAAATTTAATTTTCCAACAAAGACATATCAAATATTATGATAAGAGTATCATCTAGACAGCTGCAAAGCATGACAAGCACAGCAATATTCCTAAACAGCCAACAATCGATTTGCGCAAATGCCAATTAATCAAGTAGTTACAGTAAAAGTTTTCCCTATTACTTATGAATCAAGGCAACATACCCTCACGGCTGCAGCAGCTATGCAGGCCAATGCAACTGCCCACGTGCCTAACACCTATCATCAGATCGTAATTAGGAAGTAGGCAAGTTCAGCACCCACGCTACCCGCAGATATGGCTTGAGAAATTAATAACTTGTAAAGCTTTGTACAAGATGGATTTGATAGATATCATGATTGTTTTGATTAAGTCTAAGTTGGTCATTAAAGTAAATCCGGCCGAGAAGTATAACAGCTTTAAGCAAGCAAACTTCTATCTAGCTATGACAATTCAAGAGTTGAAAACAGATAAGCAAGACAAAAAGATACATGTTTGTAAAAAGATGGCAAATCTGATAATAGGCCTAGCTTAAGTCTAAACCATTTTGTTGCGAAGATTTTAGGGTGGCCCCAATAGGGGAAAAAATAAAAGCAGCAATGAATAGAATGAAAGAAATAACATAACTAATTCATACTCCAAACAAAACTCCCTAAATTATATTGGTTTCGATATATAATTGGTGATACATTACGTAAACTGAACTACGGTTCGTGGTTGACCGATGTAAATTGATACAACATCCGCGCATCTGTAAATTTTGCTGAGTTTGAAACAATAATCATCACACATGATATACCAAATTAATTATAGATCATTTTTGGTAATGTTACTTACGTTTGTAGTGATTTCTGAAGATCGAATTTCATTAAAGAGACTATCGAAGATACTGATACAGTCAATGGCTTTGTCTAACGCATTTGAACAGGCCTTACGTACAAAGATATATTGTCATTGAATTGTAGATGAGTTTCAATCATAATATTGTGACGGTATCCATCATAAAGGTTTTATTTGTCTTATCTCTCGATTATTACTGCCAGGTGACCGCATGCTGCATCGTTAATTCAATAAACTTGCTCCCTGAGGCTTTGTTCATGGTTATTCATTTATGCTGTCATATTCGGAGTTAAACGTCGCAGATCGTTAAATGGTTGGAGATACAAATGAAGAGTCGTATGAAGTTTTGTTGCGGTTAGAAACTGTCATTGATTAAATAACTTATTAAAAGTTTCCGAAGCGGGTTTTCTCGAGACTCTTTTGAAATTTTCTTGATATTCATTTAGACTGACTTTGCTTAAGTCTTTCAAAGAAGTTGTCACACTCTATTTCTTATAAGATTCTGCACCACTTTGACTTGAAAACTCTAAATGAAGCTTGCCAAGGAATGACTTTGAAATAAACTAAGACCTAGTCTCATGAAAAATTTAAATGTCTGCTCTATACGTATTAATGAACACTAATTATCTAAATATACCGACAAGGCCGAATTAATATAAGGATTTGTTGAGTTAAAGAGTCATTAAAACTGTGGAGTGGTTTATAGTGTTATAAATTTTAATTTGCCAGCACATGTGGTGTATGGGCATCGGCAATATGTTGATTAAATTATTTATAATGGATTCGTTATTAAAACTGGGACTGGACGCAGTTCTGCAAAATGAAAATTCAGTTTTATGCACGGGTTCAAGTTATCCTTTTACTGGAAAAGCAGAAGTTTTGGTTACAGTATCTGGATTATTTATAAAATTATTAATATTGTGGTAATTGCTTTTCTGTTTATTTCGAATTACCGTATCTGATGGTTTACATTCACACAGGATGTTGTCGTTTTGTCCTACATTTTCCCTTTCATCCAGTTATTTTGGTTTGTTTTGTTATGTTTGATTTACAATAAATGCTCTTAATACTGCTTGTATTTTTGGCATCCTCTGTAAAATTAGATTAATATTTTTCTTGGCAGTTTGCGCAAGTACCTTCTGTATCCCTAGTTTTATTACAACAGTCTCCCAATATATATTTTCTCCAACCATATTTAAATCCGCACCTCACACTTCGACCATCAACTTTTGAAACAACGCTCTACCTTTGCCAGCAAAACGTGTTTGGCGACAAGTATGGCCATAAAATGTAGAATATTTACAGGAACACATTCTGGCTGAGAGTAAGGAGCAGGCATGGCCGCCGGAAGCGGACAAGCGGGACAAGACCGCGTTGTTAGCTAAATATAGACTGGATACTATGTAGCGAATGAAGTGATGGCTATCTTATTTTGAGGGTAGGTTGGGCTGCTGTACATTGATTTATTAATGTTCTTCAATATCCATATATCTGCGGAGGATTCTTGTATGGAAAATATAACTTAGAGCGTGACTTGATTCTTATTGGAAATCTAAGTGTAAATTCTTTAATGGAGTGATAAATCAGATTATAGTTTGTTTGGAATTGCTTAGATTTTTTTTTAAATTCTATTTCTATACTGCGTTTGCATATGCGTTTCACTCTACATAAATCTGTTGTTATAGATCGTTCATATTCGCTATCAATGTCAGCTTCGAATTGTTTGACGACAACGGCTTCAAAGTTTCTTATCATCATCACACTAACGTCCTTACTTAAATAAAAAATCCTAAACCATAATAAATCTAGATACACGAGTAAATCTCAACGGAAGCCTCACATCTCTACATGGTCAGTTATGTTGCCCAGACCATTTCACACAAGCCCCGACCACAACGGATATCGCTAAGCCATTGACTTTTTCTACAGCCTAGTGAAAGGCATCTTGATGCTCAGCCTCATCAACTAGCATACACTTGAAAAGGGCTAAAATGTGGTTAAATGGCCAATTTAAGATATTGGATGTCGTTAAAAGGTAGCAATTTTCTGGAATGGATTAGTCCGCCTCTTATAGTTAAATAGCTGAGAACTTTTACATGTGTAAGCGTATGTTGAGGCAATCTTGTTTCAAGTGCAACAACGTTTTCTTTATTAAAGTATCTATGGATAATCAATTCTATAGCTTACTGGTCATGCACTTGAACATATTTGATCATCAATTCAACAAAATTGGACAATACAACAAATAAACGGAACAACAAAATCATTAAAATAAACATTTCCAAAAGGCAAGCAGGCGTAAAAAATCTCGCATCGAATCCAATTCACCAACAGACACTATAATCTAAAAGAAATCGAAATGTCGAACGTAAATTGTACATACAATGTGTATTGTAATGGCATCACGTACTATAATCGATGCTATTATGACATACACGAGAATTGCACCTAAGTATAATCCAATATTTATACCAAGCGTGATTGTAAGGCGTTGGGAATCCTGTACAAATCATTCTCGCATCTCTCTTCCGCCAGTTCCGTATTGAATGACAAAGAAAAGGACGGCGCATCGAATATTTTGTCTGTTCGTAGGTGTTCGGTCATGTTTGCACACCCTCGCCTCACCGCTCGACAGGTAAATTCGACAAAAGCAGTGGGAGTTGGTGTTTATTATAAGAAATACCTGAACGCAGGTAGAAGTCATTGTACGGGCCCCGTCTAGCGAATAATAGAGTTTTCGGAAATAATACAATGAATAAAGTAATTTATGTCGGCTTGGAATACAATATTTTATGATTTTCGGAAACGTTCGGTACCTGGTCTTAAAGGCGCCTTAACAATTGGTGTTTTGGATGTTGTTTCGTCTCGGTTCTCCACCTTGTTTATGTTTGTTTTACGGGCAATTTGCGATTATAAAGACGTGTCTATCTATACATCTCGATGTTATCTTACAATATTCATGGTAGCGGTACAGTAATTGAGTGGTTGATTCATTACGACCACCGATGTTAATCTACGCATCGAATTGTACAATAATGAGTTCATTTACCGCCGCCGTCAACTTATGAATATTTAAGAATCCCACAATTTCGTAGGTGAAAAAGTCGTGCTTTACGATCCTATTTAATAGCGTGAAGCGGACCTTATCGTGAGTGATACCAACGATCGTTAAGCGAAGCGTGCACTAGCTCTTAACATATTTAATCGTTTCATTAAAACATTAATATATGGGAACATTACGTTACACAATACAGAGATCTGAGTATTAATAAAATCGGAAATATTGGGAGGTGTGAAAACGTGTAAAAGCACAAATACTGCAGAATGCATCGCTACACTCGTTAAATTTACAGTTTCATTGAGCCATTATAATCTTTGAGCGTGCACAAATAAGATCGATATTTCATTGTGAATTAATAGTGGGGACAGTGGCAGTATGTTTGCGTGAATAGAATTCAGTGCAGTTGAATATATTGTGATGCTATTTGAATGCATTGTGGTACTAATACGAGGAATATGTTCAATAGAGATCTACCTGAGATGGGCACCTGCTGTTAACGTGTGGGACAATGTTTGGCCCAATATATGGGACAAGTTGGACAAACCTTGGCGCCGCGTGAAGTCGGCATTTCAAGACAAACTATTAATTCAAAACGACACCTCCACATTGGTCAATAATTGTATTAGTAAGACCACCTAATAGATACCCGTTGCTTTAAACAAATATATGCCATGATACACGAATAACGTCTTGAATAGGAGTTGTGTTTCGCATATTTTAATTTAAAATTAGTTGAGAATATTATTGTAGTAAAGAATAAAGGTAATGGGCTACATAAACTTGTACCAACATAAAATCTAAATGAGTTTCCATTTGAAGTAGACGCAGATATGGAGTTAGTTGGAATAGTGCGTATAACGTAGTTAACTAAGGTTAATGATACGGGACTAGACTTAATTACATGCTGGAGTGATCAATTATATAAGGAGAAATTACTAGATGTTTCCCGCTACTTCACAATCATATAAACTCTTGTTTGAGATGATCTTTCAGAGATATATATCTTTCTTTAGGTGATCTAAATCTTCTAGAGCGAGTTCGTTCGAGAGGCGAAAGACACTCCTAAATGGAGTGGGGTTGGCTGCATGTGAAGATAGCTAAAGCTTGTTCCAATTGGTGGCCAAGACTAACTACAAGAGACAGACACAGGATGTATCTAAATCCAACAGTGAGTGACTCCGAGCTAAAGTAATGTTAATGGTGAAACGAAATGAAATGAGTTATTATGAAAAAAAACTTTTTAACAAAAAATTAAACCAATTAAAAAATTTTCGGCGGTTTAATTTTTTGTTAAAAAGTTTTTATTTAATATTTTTTGTGGCTTGAATGTACTAATAATACTTGGCAAGGTTTACCCCATCCAATAAAAAAAGAATTATCAAAATCGGACTACTCTGTATAAAGTTATGCGTGGTTATACATTACAATCAGTGAGTGAACAATCAATCATCCCCTGTTTTCCGACCCTTAGGGTTCGATTTTGTTTTCCAAATTTATATGGGACCACCTTGGGAGTATACCCTTTCCAATAAAAAAAGAATTATCACAATCGTCCTACCATGTACAAAGTTATGCGTGGTCATACATAAAAAAAAAAAAAAAAAAAAAAAATATACGCGTCGAATTGATAACCTCCTCCTTTTTTTTCGTCGGTTAATAAAATGATTTCACTATAATCTTTTTTTGACGCTTGTACCCCATTATTGGTAAATATTTTATAATAGTCCTCCAGTCCGAATTTCGATCATTGCACAGCCATCCACGCGGGAGTTATTATAGTGCACAAGTGAGCGCAAATACAAGTGCACTCACTCTTCCCTCAATCAGCTTTGGGAAATATTTTAAAACAAGATGGCGAAGGGTGGATGGAGTAAGGAACGTAGCTGCAGGCAGCAGGGTGTGGATGTCGAGCTGATAGGAAAAACGATGTCCCAACACTTATCCTAGCCTATATGCCCCAAAAAATACAACCATAGAGACTTTCATGCTGCCACCGATAATGCCATGGAAGTGGCGAAGTTTTGGGCCAACAAATTCGATGAAGAAGAAGGCTGTGCCTTGTCAGTCAGACACGGAACTACACACAATATTAAAAAAGATAAATAGACCGAAGTAAATACTAACACAATAAGCTTATCTTGATCATTATCTTTATGTGAAGGAATACGAATAAGATTTGATTACATTACCAAATTCTTGGTATGAGCTGACGTAATATCGTAAACCGGTTTCTTTTGTCACGTAAGAAGATATGGAAGAATCAATATTTAGATATTGTCGCCACGGTGCTCATTAAATTGGGGTAATCGAAGTTTCCCGTACTGAATCAGCGTGGTAGATTACAGCGCGCTCCCTCTCGAAGACTTTCCAGAGAGGAGGCCTAGGCTGATTCCCAGCAATGTGGACACATTATAGGCTAAACATGATTATGCTAAGCAGAGATTTAGAGCTCAAAACAATGTCTGTGCTTGAAAATGTTTTCTTAGAAGATCTAGACGGAATTCATGGATCAGATATATCAAGGAATAGGCGAAGAAGATAACGTGACAGAGGGAGAAAACATCAATATAGATTTTTATAGTTTGGTTTGCACTGATTAAATAAAACTACGGTCGGCTGAATCAGTAGCCTAAATTTATCAGAAGGAAACACGCGAAAGAGGATAGTTAAAAGCTGATAAGGAAAAAAAGATTATCGCTAAAATGTTATTCGACCGGGTAAATTTTGTAAATTCAATTTTGATACTAAATGTTGCCTCAACAAAATATCCTTTTAATAAAAACATGAAAATACAGCAAAAGTGTCGGTTAACAATGTAATACAATCCTTGTAATTGTACTACGGTATGACGGTTACAATGGCGATATCGTCGAATAAATGGCTCGTGTGCATCTATAATGAAGTGCTAGGACCGAATTACGTGTCTACCGCGTGTTACCCAATCATCGGGCTTATGACGTGATCGTCTAATCAAATCTGTTACGAATTCAAAGAGAGAATAGTTTTTGATTCAAAATTCAAATCAACGTTTGTTCAGTCTCTTCTATTTCAAAATTAGAATCACACACCAATTTGAATTCGGAACCCATTAATTTGGCGTATAAGGTCAAATAAAAGCATGAAAGTATAAAGTTCATTATCAATCACTAACCTCACTTTCAGTCCAATCGATTAGACTGGACTTCTCCTCCAGTAAATTCTCCGAGCTCCGCTTTTCGTCTTCTCCGTCGCCCTCGTCTTTGAAGACCTTGACCTCATCAGTGGAGCCCAGGTCGTCGCCGCCCGAGCTCGCCGCCGAACTCGAATGAGCATGCGGCATCTTCACGAACCCAACGCCCCAACTTCCATTATCCCATCCTCTAACACCACAACCTATCCACTATCTGTCATCCATGACCACTCACTGAACCGCCATTTTGTCTGTTTCCAAATTCAAACTTCACGGTCCTTCGCGCCGGATCTTGACATTTGTTTGTTCAGTTTATTGTTCTTTTTTTTTTTGCTGCACACTTAGAACGTAACTAACTTAGGCGATTGTTTTTTTTACTAAACTAAAATGAGATCACAGATAACTTTTTGTCAGGTTAAACTTAAAATGCCTAAGGTTGAGGTGTTCCGTTATATTTTGTGTTGGATTGCATCTGTAAAGAAGAAAAAACATCATTAGTGACATTTTAATAGCTTGTGCGTGCTCTTGGGTTTATAATGAAGGTCTAGGTTGAATTATGGTGGCATACAATTTAGAAACAGTAAGTTACTAATTAGGAGTAGATCTAGCTGGAAAACCACCACCTATATTGCAGTCTGTCAGCTCTTATTTGTGTCTAGTTAAGGTTGATATTGCTGTTGGCAGAAGGAGAAATAGCTTGGCAAGAATGGCGGCTGTATCGCGGTGTGACACATCTTTTGGGTCAAGCTCCTTGTCAAGTGGTCGTCAACAGGCACTCCTGGCTTTGAGCCAAGTGACGCTAAGAAAACTCTCGGGAAATATTGAGTAAGGAACAATTCGCGTAAATATATTGTTTTATATGTATATTTTAGCATGTTGAAGTACAGCCTAAGGGTGTGACAATAACAGCAGTAAGTAACTTAACATAATTTTGCTGAGACTTGGCATTTTCTTCCAAAGTTAAGAAGAAGCTAACCAAGAGACATCGTGCCACTGCATAACAGAATTTATTCCCAGTTATTAAGATTATGGGAAAAGTCAAAAATGTACAGACTGATCTAGGCTGCCCTGCAACGCATATATGTCCATTCCGTTTTTGATCGTTATGGAAATACATAATGCTTTCTGAGCAATGGTCTCTTGTCTAAGCACTCCGGACCGAATAATTATGAGCTTCTATTAAGTTAACCTTATCCTGGTTGGGCCTTACGACCTCTTGATTGAAATACACATGCTTATTGAGAAATGATTCTACTGGTATTCAACTGCATTCGGTTAGTTTGGAAGCTGATAAACAGATGATAGTTATTTCGAAGTCTTTGACTGCATGCCAAATTTGTAGAGGTAAAATCATTTCAATTCTGATAGAAGACCATTTACTAGCTAGACGGACACAATTTTAGTAGTTCCCGATAAGTTCAAACAACAATAAGACCAATATGAGGGTCATTAAAACTTGTTTGCACAGACTTATTGACAAGATTTGATTATAAATCCCTATAATAAATTATATCTGATAATAAAAAGCTGAAGAGTTTGTTTGTTTGATTGATTGAACGCGGTAATCTCAGGAACTACTGGACCGAATTGAAAAATAATTTTTGTGTTGGGTAGCCTATTTATCAAGGAAGGCTATAGGCTATACACACGCTACAACCAAGAGGAGCGGAACAACAATGAAAAATTTTGCAAAAACGGAGAAAATCGCACGGACAGGCGATTCGATGCGACGGGAAGGGTCGGGGAACATTAAATTTAACGCGGACGAAGTCGCGGGCCGAAGCTAGTAAATTATATCTGAAGATATGAAATAGCACATTATTTATAGGTCTGTTAAATACATAATATACACTACAGGTGACCTCGGAAGTACCTACGTGATATTATCAGGTGCGATCCGTCTATCACGTTCGTGATTACAATATAAATCACCCTAACAAGTACTAGGAATTTATAAATACCTATTTAAATATATATAAAATAACCGTCGTGTCTCTGTTAGTCGATGTAAAAATTAGTAATGATGGCATTATTTTTTAATGTGCATATGAAACAAGAACTTTAAGAATTTGGACGTGAAAAGAAGGATGTTGCGAAAAATGAAATGGCGACAAAGCTGAATACGGACGGCAGCGACCTCTCGCGTCTGCCAGCCCTGGTGCTAGCCATGGTACGGAGCGAGAGGGTATGGGAAGCCGTCACCTCCTTCTGCGAAGCAGTATTGGTCGCGAAGGAGGAGGTGGGGCGCGTGAGACAGTGGCAGTCTCTGCGCCCTCACGTCCCAAGCCGCCGCAGGAGGAGACGCCCCGGGGGTCGGGAGTCGATAGCGGACTCCCGGCCACCGTAGGCGGGAGCTTGCGGGCGGGAGCAATGGGTAGCTCGCCGCCCGAGCTCGGGTCGACGGCGCGTAGTTTTCCACGCGGGGGGGTCTGCTAGGACCGATGCCTGCCAGAGTCGCGAGATTGTTCGAAAGAGACACCGTGACCGTGGCACATGGGCAACTGAAGTAACACGGGTGGGTTTTAGTCAGTAAAAGTCTAACACGAAGAGCGGGAGAAGTCATTTGATGATTACCCATCCAAAAAAAAAGGCTGAATACGGAGATGACGCCCCGAAGATAGTGCGCATAGGTATTTATTATAATCCTTTTATATTTAAATTAACTACCACTGCTTGTCTCTGCATCACCAAAAGGTTGACTGGCAGAAAATGCCTACATATGGATTAAAGTCTGCCTCTGTATACATATTTGAGTGCTTATAGTATTAAATAAATAAACGATATTGAGGATTGTTGTAATTTATCGCCATGTTCCACGTTTAAGGGGTTGATATGGTGAAATGACCTGTCCGTCACTCCTGTCGTTCCTGACCGGTTAGGCAAAGGTGTTGTTTACAGCCATATTTTGTTATTGACGGTTTTGGTGACGTGTGACAGGGTGAGCGTGAATCGAGCTTTATCGTGTATAGTTCAAATTTGGGGATATAGGAGTGAGGGAAACAGAATAGCCATTGTTTTCAACCGAAGAAAAAAACGGAGGAAGTTCTCAATTCGACGCGTATATATATATAAATATGTTTTATGTATGACCACGCATAACTTTTTACATAGTGGTCCGATTGTAACAATTCTTCTTGTATTGGTTTAATTTTTTAAAATTCAAATCACGTCCTATTTGTTTATAAAAAAAATCACCATCATCATCATCATTTCAGCCGTAAGACGTCCACTGCTGGACTTAGGCCTCCCCCAATTTGGGGGGCTTTGCCATAATCGCCACGCTTGGCAGGCGGGTTGGCGATCGCAGTATGGTGGTTAAATGCATAGAGAACGCTGCTGCCCATTCTCTAGTAAGTCCCTTAGTCGCCTTTTACGACACCCACGGGAAGAAATGGGGTGGTGTTATTCTTTACGTCCGGCACCACACGGTACACAAAAACATATTTATACATTACTCTTCAACAAATTGCTAAGAGGTGTAGGTATGTCACATTTTAATAAATAAATACGAAGATGATTCACGACCGACTGACTGTCTGAGAAAAAAACTCTTTTTAACCGACGAAAACAAAAAGTAACATGTCCGTTTTTTTACCCTACTTGTATTGGCTGAACATTGACTGAATTACAGAGTTTGAAACTTGCAAGGTTTACTGATTACTCCAAGTTTAATCAAGAAAACCTTAAGAATTTTAAGCATTTGATAATCGAATTTAACCTTAGATTTGAACCTCTCGGTGAGATAAAATGGACCGTAAACTAGTCCAAAGAGCCTAATTCTCAAGATTTAGTCTCAAAATATTGAAATGACTCACGAGCCTTAAGAACCCTCAAAATAGTTTTATAAGAGGACGGCTGGAGGAGGCTGTCAATAGATGACTAAAAATGACTAAAGAGTTTCAGTGAAAACTTTGAAAGGTATTTAAAAAGAGACCAGCATTCAGCAAAAAACGGTACTTGTAGCCTTAAATGGCCGCAGAACCACTGATAATGTGAGGTTAAGCCGCGCCAATTTATTGGACGGCCCTTAATACCCCTACAAATTACAATGTATTACTCAGAGGTTTATTAATTAAACTTCTCGTTGATCTAGTGGAGGCCTAGTGGACCTGGAGTGGAGACCGCGTATCGGCAACCGTAGTGTGGGACGCCCCCCAGCTAGATGGACCGACGACCTCAAAAAGGTGGCTGGGACAGACTGGATGCGGAAGGCGGAGGACAGGGTGTTGTGGCGCAGCATGGGAGAGGCCTATGTCCAGCAGTGGACTGCGATAGGCTGAGTTGATTGGTCTATTGGTGGCAAACGCTACTGTTGAACATGAGGTCCTGGGTTCGACAAAGTGTTACTGATATTTTTTCTATCTGGAATTTCTCAGTAGAGAGCCCGGCGTTTAGTGCCCGGTTGATGGCAATAGGCTCGCCCCCTATTTCATGGTTCTTAAACATAACTAGCGAAATATAGGTGTTGTATGACAACTCTGCCTAGCCCTTTCGGGTAAACAAGGCGTGATGTTAGGTTATGTTTAAACTGAATTATTCACAGTAGTAAATCAACATTATTGTAGGGTAGTAAGTTTATAGTAAGAACCCACTGTTTCTGCTTGGTCTCAATTTCATGGAAATGATAATCATATTTTGTAGGTTATGCTTAGTCATTTGAATTTCTGATTAGACATTTAATTTACGCGCGACCGACTTCGGTTGAAAAATTTTCACGAGGTTTTCATTAAAATGGTTCCGTCAGATTCGCGTCGCGCTTATCTGCAGGAGCCTTATATTAGACTCACCACCCGAAATGCAGCTTTTTCAAGTTTTATATTGCCCAAGACACAATGCCTTGGCTCATCAAAATGTTTTTCCCATTTCTGCTGAAGAAAGTTCTAACATCGGCCTTCCCTTATATTTATTATATGAAATATTTATAATCCGCAATAAATCTAATTCCGCAAAATAAAAAAGGCGAGTTTTAATCAAAATCTTCCACACCAGGATGCAGTAATGACAATGCGCATGCGTTCCTATGCGGTCGCATTTGTCAGGTATGTAAGGTGTGAAGCGTTATGAATAATGGCGGCGGACACGCCTCGGCTGAGCTATGCATGACAATATACGGATAGGGTTACAAACCAAATAGAAAGAATATGTATAATATGACACGCAAGAATACGATGACAGCTACTAAGTACATATTTGTTTATGATTATGTAAAAGAAATTGGAGCGGACTATAGTAGTTTCTTTTTTTTGAATTTTTGGTTTTGAATTTCGAACACTTTCCGAAAATGTAGTCGAGATTGGTCATGTTCTGATAAACGACATCCGATTCTCCAGAAAATGGTTGGTCCCGATCCGACATCTGATTTCCACGAAAATTAAGACAAAATTTGATGAAATTTGTTAAATTAGGAAGGATGATTAAATTTTACACGAGAAGAACGTTAAATAAGATTCGAATATTGAACAGTGTATTGACCTGAAGGTCACGGCATATCTGTTTGCTAATCTAATTTAATTACTTTGTAAACTTATTTATGCCATTTTTGTCCTGTTTGTGACAGATATAATATATCGTAGACGGTATACGAGCAGCAATATATTCTAAAAATTGTATATCATAATAAATACATCATCATCATCATCATTTCAGCCGTAAGACGTCCACTGCTGGACATAGGCCTCCCTCAAACGGGGGTGTTTGCCATCATCATTTGACTGGCCTGTTAGTCTAGTGGTTAGTGACCCTGACTGCTAAGACTGAGGTCGTGGGTTCGATTCCCACTCAGGACAAATGTTTGTGTGATGAGCACAATCATTTGTTCTGTGTCTCATCATTTCATCCGTAAGACGTCCACTGCTGGACTTAGGCCTCCCCCAATTTGGGGGGCTTTGCCTTAATCGCCACGCTTGGCAGGCGGGTTGGTGATCGCAGTATGGTGGTAAAATGCATAGAGAACGCTGCTGCCCATTCTCTAGTAACTCCCTTAGTCGCCTTTTACGACACCCACGGGAAGAAATGGGGTGGTGTTATTCTTTACGTCCGGCACCACACGATACACGGTTCTGTGTCTGGGTGTAATTTATCTATAATATGTATGTATTTAGAAATATATAAGTATGTTTATCAGTTATCTGGTTACCATAGTACAGGCTCTGCCTAGTTTGGGATCAGACAACGATGTGTTGGTTGTCCAAAGATATTTATTTATTTATTTATCATCGCTACGCTTGGCAGAAATGGGATGGTAATATCAGAATAAAACATAATACTAATAAATATTATTGAGATCACTGTAGTATAAATTGCATCAGTACAATATTATTTCAAAAATATCGTATTGTTTATTTATATTTTATCAGTAAGTACCTGAACCCATTTTTTTTATCGCTCCACATGACATTCGCACAGATAATAGCAGATTTCATGTTATCGTGATATTTCTACATTTTTTCAAATCTAGAACTCGAAAATCGAAATACTGGGTTAGTGTAGTACAAGTCTTGGCATACCGTCAGAGATAGGATGTGGCTTATCCATAGTGTTTTGTGAATTAAACGTAGGAATACTTCACTTTGGAAGTATCACAAAAGGTGGTACAGGTCAAAGACTACGTGAAGGTAATAGCGTAATTTCTCTGAAGAATAATAATTCCCGAACTAAAAACGTTGAAAATCTAGTCACACAACCTTGTCTCCGCGTCAATCAATGTCAAATATTTGTCACAAAATGTGGCAAAGTAGGGGTTTTATTAAAAGATTGGGACTGAGATCAGAATTTGATCTTTAAATGTGTCCCTCTTTTGGTAGGTTTCTTTTAAAGCAACTAACTAGCTGTGTCCATGAAAACAATAATTTGTCTCATTACTTGTTATTACAAAAGTAGCTGCTCGTTAAACATCAGCTGTTACCAGCGAAAGACCCGCCAAAATCGGTTTAGCCGTTTCGGAAATTATCCGGAACAAACAGACAGAAGAACAAAAAATTGTTTTTTTTTTTCGAGTATGTGAGCATAGACCGAAAGAAAACTTGACGATTATGAAAAGTCGAATCTCTGTCGCAGGCCCAGATGTGTGTGGTTTATTCTGAACAAATTAATGAACTGTATCATTTATATTCCACAATTAGCTACACATGAAGAGTGGCAGATAAAAATAGACGGTAAAATATGAGCTATCTCCATGTGACTAAGATGTATAGCGGTTTAAAAATATCAATGACAGATTTTTTGCTTGCGGATTCCCTTGTCATTCTGATTTCTGCCGTACTTCTAGTAGGCTTTCCTGGTCAGCTAGAAAGTTTACTCAAATCTATTCAGTACATCTCAGGAGTCTAGATCATACGCAAACACTACTTATCATTCAATTCAATTCAAATTCACTGTATTTTATCGTGAAATTTAAATGCCACTATATTTTACAAGCAAAAGGGCTCTTGGTCAACTTATATTAGCTGCACGGTTCTATCTTCAAGGTTAAGCAACGCTTGCCGAGGTCAGTATGTAGATGGGTGGCTGACACATCCATTACACGCTGTTGGTCCCGGCTGTCATTCGAGAATGTCTGTCAAAGGACAGTCGTTACATCCGAAGTCCGATAGTCTGACAACCAGTCTTACCAAGTCTGACAACCAGTATTATCCAGTAACTGGGTTGTGGAGGTCAGATAGATAGTAGCTCCTTGTAAAATACTGGTATTTATTTGGCTGCATCCGGTTAGACTGGAAGCCAACCCAATCATAGTTGGGAATAGGCTAGGCAGATCAAATTTTAAAATCTGCGATATATTGAGATATGCGAATAATCTGAAAATATTAATTGTACTACATTTAAAATGGTTAAGGTCGAGATGTCAAAAATATTTTTGTAACTTTTTATCTTTGGAACAGCTTCAAAGACATTTTGAGACGTTTAAATGTTTTTTAACGCTAATTATGATAAGTTATCTTCGTCTCTTGGCAACCCGATTAATTAATTAGTGCTCTGATAAGTAAATAAACTAAAGTATCTGTATTTTTAATACTTTGTCTTTATTATTCATAATTTCGTTGTCTCTTCAGTGATGTTTTTGTTATTGTTATAACTATGTAAGTATTATAAACTTTGATATTTTCCTCGTATTTAGACTCAACGAAATACCAGAGGGGCAATTCTCGTAATGTTAAGAACTTTCAGTCTGATCTCAGTCTCAATCTGTCAAAAATACCTCAACTTTCCCTACATTTTTGACATTTGATTATCCCCGATGTGAGACAGTTACTAGATTTTGAACGTTTTTAATAACGAGAACTGGCCTCCTGCTGTGACGCGTTATTCAACTTTAAAAGTTAATGATAGAACTTAACAAAACATCATTTCTACAGATAAGAACCGAAGTTAGCGAAATAGCTAACAGAGTAAGCTCACTGAAGTGGCAGTGGGCCGGCCATGTTTTTCAAAGGACCGATGGCCCAGTGGCTCCACTGGGCCATCGGTCCTTTGAAAAACATGGCCGACGAGGTCTGGAGTGGAGACCGTGTATCGCCAAGGGTTGTGTGAGACACCGTCCAGCTAGATGACGATCTTAAAGAGGTTGCTGGGACAGACTGGATGCGGAAGGCGGAGGACAGGGTGATGGATACCGGTAGGAGATACCTTTATCCGAAAATAAACGGTAAACGGTACTCATATCCAGCAACTAACCACAATAGAGAATCAGGTGCTAGCTAAAACAAAAGATTTATTGCTACTTGCGACCTTTCTTGGCATTTTCGTGTCATATTTTTTTATCTAAGTTCTATATCGATAGCACAGAAAGGGACTAGTTGACACTTCTCAAGTCATGAAGTGGTGAAATATAAGTTGCTTCACTTTTAGGCGCGGGACAAATACAAGAGGCGTCGGGCGGAGGTGAGGCGCGGGCGCGGCGCGGGCGTGGCGCCACTTCTTTGATATTTCATACAAAATGTATAGAAGAGGTGGGGCGCGAGACATACTGAGACGGCGGGGTGCGGGCGCGGTGCGGGCGTGGCGCGGGCGCGGCGCGGGCGCCACTTCCTCGCCTTCGGCGCACCCGGAAAATGCGTGACGATATAGAATTTAACATAAAATAACGAGAAACACCGCGCCTCGCCTTTCCGACACCGTTAGCACGCCTGTTCTGCGCTGCACCGTCGCCGCGCCCGCACCTCACCCGCGCCACGCTCGCGCCTCACCTCCGCCCGACGCCACTTGTATTTGTCCCGCGCCTTAAGAGTTGATTCTTTATTTTTTGCAGTATAATCTTAAACGAGGACTAAAAGAATTATGTTTACACACGTAATTACTAGTTTTTCCAGTCGTTTCGTCATTATTCAATTTACTTCATCACTGCCGAGTATGGAACAAATAAATTAGACCTAAATTAACGTCCTTATCTTAAGCGAATAAAGTTCAAAATTCATAGAATTATCAAAGTGTGCACAAAACAGCTCTTTGCTCATCTGATGAACGATGATTAATTAAATCGCGAAGAAGTGTTTTTAGAAATTAATTCTTGGAAAGAAAAAGTTAATTCGGTGAGGAGTAATCATAATCAATGTATCGTTTGTCGAGACTTTGTTTAATCAATTTATAATATTGTTTGCCTAAAACATTTATGTTTTATCTTAATTTTGTGCGTTTACTTTATTCTGTCGACCATGCACAGATTATGAAAAAAAAAAAGTTTATTTCTATGAGTAAGGCCGTAAGGCGCTCTCTCAATACGTTGGTCAAGAAAAAAACGTACGCCGGTCACAGACAAACAAATCGGTGACTAAGATAACAAGGCATTCTGTCTTGACCGTGACAGTGAGCAAAAAACTTGATAGACTGACAGCAAAATAGGCAACATACTACGCTGTGAATGTATTATTATTATTACATATTTCTTAGAAAGGTAGCTCTGCTTTAAGAAGATTTTTATGAGTTCACTATTTCTAAATCCAGTAGATGAAGAGAAGTCCATGTTTTACAGCCTTGTAAGTCAACTATGTTCAAATAGCCTCTAGAGTTTGGGGGCTTTAAAAAGTCACACTTTATCAACTTGTCCCTTGTCAGTTTTCGAGCCGGAAGGTACCTGTACCCTTGTTGCGGAAATACAGTGTCACAGACAAACCGAAATATTCTGAGGGATATTGTTGATTTATTGCTTCACATGTTCTAAAATTTGTCTCCTCAAAAACGTAAAATACGCTATGAATGTTGTTGAACTGACAAAATGAAAGCCATTCCTATTGTCAGTGTGCTAGAAATTAGCTCATTGGTTAAGGTTTCATGTAATCTTGCCTTTAATTTTTCAGATTAGTCTTGTCTTATATAGGATATCTTATTAATTTATTCAACTGAAGAACTGTTCACCAGCAAGTAAAGTAAAACCTTTTTTGCTAGCCAATCAATCTACCATACCTAATACATAACAAACATGTTTTACTTATGACCAATTACTCGACACTTTATGAAAAATTCATATATTCCGTAGCGATTCTAATCGATTCTCGGGTCGATATCGCTCGCTACGATAATCGACATCGGACTCGCATTCATTAGTGCGGCGGTACACAATGCAAACATTATGGCTTATGTAGATGTGTTCTGATTGTTGACAATCTTATATGTGTGTGCGTAGCCTCGTACAACAATGACTGGTGACTGTACTGTGCGTGTGTAAGGAAATATTTAATACTTTCTTGTGCCATGCAAATTCATTTTTGCTTACAGCGAAGAAATTGTTAAGGCTTCCATTTACAAAAGTTGGTGGATGACGTCATAGAATCAAACAGATGTGCAATGTTCTGAATTCAAAAAGTTTTTTTTTGTGTCCAGTATTGTTCTTTTTGTTTAAAATTTTCTTTTAGCGTCGGCCACGCGTAGGTAGTAGAATTTGCGCTTTAAAACCATGTGTTACGATTGAATATTGTTATTTATTTAGCTAAGCGTTCCGGCTGGCCAGCGCGTTATCAGAGCTGAGATCTCAAAATGCTAGGTAGAAACTAGAAACATCTCGGTATTTTCATTGCTTAGTTCCTAAAACACACATTAGCACGAACTCAAATAAAACCCTTTCTAAACACTTTCCCTGAAAACATAAAACCTATCCAATTTTAAGACCTAAAACAGAATTAACAGCAATGCGGAATCTTCACTAATATAAAATAAATAAATAAATACGTAAGTTTGTCAGTTACGCTTTCACGCAAAACCGCAAAAAAAAATTGTACTGTCAAAATTAAAGCCATTTATATTGTAAGTGTTTACCCAATTACTCCGCAGCTTCGGAGGAAAGATGGGTAGACCATGGTTAGGACATGAAACAATCAATTCACCCTATTGCAGTCCACTGTTGGACTTAGGTCTTACACTCGAATCTCTCGGCTTCCGCATCCAGCTGTCCCAGCCACCTACATAAGGTCGTCGGTTTACCTAGCTGGGGGGCGTCCCACACTACGCTTGCCGATAAGCCGAAAAGTCCACTCCAGGAATCGTCTGCTCCACCAGCCATCGGTCCTTAGACAAACATGGCCAGCCCACTGCTGCTTCAGCTTGCTTACTCTGCAAGCTATGTCGGTAACTCCAGGACATAGGATATTTTTATCTCGACAGTGGATAGTTGGTCCCAACTGTCATTTGTGGATCTTTAACAATCGTTACGCGTCGTCTGAAGGCCGACTTACCAAAGGGGTATCGTATTACCTAGTAACAAGGTTGTGGACGCCAGCTAGGCCTTCGCTTTAAGTAAAATACTAGTACTCAGCTGCCGAGATCCGTTTGGATTGGAAGCCGACCCCAACATAGTTGATGACGATATCTCGATAGTGGGATCTCGTGTGATATTTTCCGACATCAACCTGAACGAAGACGCAGCAAAAAGCTAGTTAGAAAATATATAAATCGCGTGGTCATAAAGCACGTTACAAATGTAATTTCAACAAAAGTCTGTCAGTAAATAGGATATAACTTGAGTTGTAAACTGACGGTGACAGTTAAACCGAGAATGGCCACATCGGTTTTTGTAATGGGATCCTGTTTAGGTATCGTTTTACTGCCATTTTACGATTTCGCGATGTGAAACCATCTTACTGTCGAGGTGCGGCTGAATTTTCTGTTAGTATTTTTTTTAAAGCATGTGAAACTAAGTGTTTTATTTTTTTTTTTCTATTTTTTTTTATTGTCACGGCTTCTGTACTTCAGTTTGGTGTTAGGTACAGTAGCGGGCTTCAAGGATAATTATAAATACATAACAATTATATAGATAATAATGAAGAAAGGCAATGGATGGACTGTGTGAATAATGATATGGATAGAAAGAACTAATATTATTAATGCGAAAGTAAGTTTTTTTGTTTATTTTCATGAAATGTGGCACGCTGAGAGACCATGAATTGACGGCCAATTCGCGTAATGAAAAAATCTAGTTGCAGTCTCATCCCGGCGATAATCAAATGTCATAGGTAAATGTATGGAAACTAGAGGTATTTTTAACAGATTAACCTTTTGAATGTCTGGTCGCGTGATTGTTCGAAAGAGATACCGCGACCCTGGCACATGGGCAATTGAAGGAACAAGGGTGGGTTTTAGTCAGTAAAAGTCTGACATGCCCTCCCGCTCCGCCCAGAGCGGGAGAAGTCATTTGAAGATTTCCCATCCAAAAAAAAAAAAAAAAAAAAAGGGCAGGAGAATTATGATGATCACTTTTTATCTACTAACTAATTCAGAAATATGACTCACTTCATGCGTGTGTGTGCTTATCAGGGATGTTAGGGAGCTCCGTAACCGTAACCGAAACTATCGGATATCCGATATAAAAATTTATCCGTAACCGTAACCGAACCCGAAATAAAAGTTTCGGATAATATCGGAATTGTTATTACATTTTTATTTTAGGTAGATTAGATAACACTCAATATATATTTATAATCATTTTTATTTTAAATAGCTGCAATAATTACTCACAGACTGATTGTAATTCCTACCAAATGGTGACGTATAAATAAAACCATTTTATTAGCTAGGGGCCGTTCAAGTATTACGTAAGCACTATGGGCGGGGGGGTCTTCGCTTTGCTTATTTTTGATGACATGGGGGGTGGGGGGGTCTAGATGGTGATTACGTCAGCAGTAGTTATTTAATTTTTTACACATATAGCAAACCATAGTCATTGTATATGTTTGAAAACGAAACGCATTTTCGGGGATTCCCACAAAGCGTCAGCGCAGACCAAGAGCAGAGCATTTTCTGAGATTGTCTCTAAAAAAATTGAAGAGATTTCTAGAATTATAACTGCTTCTCATGAACCAATAAAAAAAAACAATACTTTAAAAGAAAAATGCTTATAACAATGTTTACGTCAGCATGGGGGGGGGGGGGGGGTTAGAGCTTTGCTTACTTTTGCTGACAAGGGGGGTGGGGGAGTAAATAATTGTAATAAATCTGCTTACGTAATACTTGAACGGCCCCCTATTTGTATTTTACTTTTGAAATTCCTTAAAAATTTAATATCCGTAACCGAAATTATCCGAAACTAACGGATAATCCGAAATAATCTCATATCCGTATCCGGTACAATAATCATTCCTACATCCGTAACCAATCCGTATCCGAAATTTCACATCCATAACATCCCTAGTGCTTATCTAAGTCGACATTACACGGACGCCGCCGCCGTAACAAAATCGCGGCCGGATTTGAGAAAATCGAACAGCGGAGAGTGTGTTTCGCTGTTCGATTTTCAAATCTCGGGACTAAGCAATGCGTTGAAGATCCAGTCATCATCATCATCATCATTATCATCATTTCGATCAAAAGACGTCCACTGCTGGGCATTGGCCTTCCCCAATTTGAGGGGATTTGCCATAATCGCCACGCTTGGAAGGCGGGTTGACGATCGCAGTATGGTGGTAAAATGCAGAGAGAATGCTGTTTCCCATTCTCTAATAAGTCCCTTAGTCGCCTCTTACGACAGCCATAGGAAGAAATGGAAATGAAGATTCAGTGCGTGAAAAAAACCCGCACGCGATTTTCTTACGTTCGTGGGTACATGGTCTAAGACTCAAAATAACCTATCAGCTTTGTATAACGACAATAATTACAATGTGTATTCCATACATAAAAGTATGAAGTGTGTTAAAAGCATCCGATACCAGATACAGATAACAAATATGAACATGCCAACGGTTCATCAACCAATAAAAGCTTATCTTACAGGATCGGAGAATTTAAAACTACCCTACCTCACAACTTTTTAATATCCGCTTAGCTTACGCTGCTTTAAGTACTGCATGAAAACTTTTACCGCATGAGTAAATATCGTACAGAGACCTCACGTCATACACATTGAGTTCAATCGAGTCGAGATATATAGCCCTAAGGACTCTTAAATTGAGCCACCGTGCATATAACAAAGGTTCATTTCGATTCAGCCCGTCCCTTGCTGCCCTCTGCCAACGATGCCCTAAGCCTAGGTCCGTACCTCACAGGGGTGCACTTATCGAGTAGTCGCTCTAGTTTTAGGTTTTTTGAGCCCTGGCTGGAGGCCTTAATTTATTAAGGTACCCAAAAAACTCACGTGTTAGTTTTACAAACTAACAGAACAGTCAAATTTCTTACTCAGGGAAGTAATAATAGGTCATTGTCGGATATCAGAGATCAGCTGTCACTGGCAGACCTCACCTTAATTTAAATGACTTCAGAATGAAGCCAGTCAATGACCAATGATAGTACTGGTTGATTGCGATGATTGGTCACAACGATGTAAAGCGACTGCAAAGCTACTGTAGTGTATAACAGAGTTCACACTGCGGTCTCTGTTGGCTATCTACTCCATGTTCTTCCACTGCATAAGTAAAAGACGTGTTTCAAAGTAGTTAATATGCAAATATTGCAACGCATACTAACAATGTGTTCGAGCATTGAAACTGAGATGTGTTTATGAATATTTCTTTTGAAATTATTATGATTACTTTCGAGGTACTGGAGTGTTGAAAAGTTATGTTAGTCTACGTACACACGGCTACACATCGTTAGGCTATTCCAGTTTAAGCTGACCTCTCAATGTACCAAAATCCCATACAATGTTAGATCAGTTTATACTGGAAATGCATAGCTTGATGTGTAGCCGTACCGTACGCAATAAAACGGTGGCGGGATTTTTTCACACAATGGATCTTCAACGCACTGCTTAGTGCCGAGAGTAGAAAATCGAACAGCAAAATACACTGTTCGATTTTTGACGCGGGGAGATGCACTCTGTTGGATTCTCAATTGAATGCTCAACACAGAGAGTTCAAAGTCTTGTGCGTGAATAAATCCCGCTGCGATTTTTTTACGTCCGTGTGAGGTTTTGATACTGAAATGTTTTAGAAGGATTAAAATTGATTTTGATGAATCTGATTGTGACAGAGGAGGTGAGGAAACCTTAATTTACAGTCTGAAATAGTGTCTATTTTATGAATATCTAAATAAAACTCACGAACATCTTTAAATACTATTCTCCAACCTTTTTTGAACCTTCAAATTCAGGTGAAATAATTATTTGTTCATCTTTGATAGGATAAAAAAGCAGTTTAGTATTAAAATATATCTTTTGGAATTCGTCATAATTTGAAGTCTGCTTTTAAGTGTAGTCTAATATTAGCTTAAAAATATCACAAATATCCGTCTGCAAAGTATTACTAATACTAAGAAAACATGCAGGTTTATTATTAGTACGTTTGTCACTACTACGTCAGACAACAAATTAATGAGTCCGGGAGACGTAACGTCCCGCAGATGCGATCTTGCGATTTGTTGAGTAATTGTACGACTAATCGCATTCATATGTCTTTCATACATTCAATTAGTCGAGGACTATTTTATGCAGATGACCGTATTTTTCAATGGAAGCTGTGAACGCCTACACAATGAAACATTGCATAAAATATACGTAACTTTTAATATTTTTACACGCTTTATATTAGCTTCACTTGTATGTTTGTTCGTAACCGACTCCTTATAGCGCGATTTTGACCCACTTTAAACGACCAGATTTCATTCAAACTTTGCACACCTGTCAAAGACCGATGACAATGCAATAATTTCATAAATTTGTGCCATTATCTTTGCCAGGGTTACCAGGACAGCAAAAAAACTGTCTTCGAAAACTACGCTGACATACGTCACAAACTACGCTGACATACGTCTCAAAATTGAAACTCCCTAAAAAGGAGAAAATAAATAATATTTTAAAAAACTAAAAAACACGCTTCCATAGAAAACCAAACTAAAAAGTAGAAAATAATGGAAAAAAAGCGTGGGGTGCCTGATATCAATACAACAATTTCTTAAAAAGCACCCCACGCTTTTTTTCCATTATTTTCTACTTTTTAGTTTGGTTTTCTATGGAACGTGTTTTTTTAGTTTTTTTAAACTATTAATTTTAAATAATACGGTATGTAAATTCAAGTCTTACAGCTTTATTACATTATTTATAATTTATTTTAGTTGAAAACGACTACTTTAATCCGTAATTCGTTAAACAAAAATAAATTATCGAGATAACATCGTATGCTAATCAAAACTCCATATTTAAAAAAACCCGCGGAGCGAGGAACATGTGTTTTTTTTTTAAGAACGCATTGACACTGGCATGCGTTTAGTATCGCGTTACAAATTCGTCACATTCTTTGCTCCTTGTCTCTGACGGGACGCCATTTTGGTTTGACCCCCATTCTTTACGGGTGCGTTCGGTGATAGATGTCCCTTTTAAATGGTCGTATGCAGCCCTAATTTCAAATGAATACGGTAGCATGTGGCAGTGTCAAGTTACTACGTCGGGTCACGTAAAAACGATTATTAAAAAATAGTGGGCAGGGAATGGATGGCTGACTTGAAGAATCATCGGTGGACACTCAGAGAATGTTCCATGCGATGGACATCCATGTTCAGACTACTAACGCACTTATTACATAAGAAATAGCGGTGGGAACAGAAATAATTCCTTTGAACATTTTATTAAATAAAATAATAAAACTACAGGAAATGTTATCTTTGATTCTGTCAGTGCGCAATAAAAAGTGATATTTGATATACGGGTGGTCGTAAATATCTACACAAGTTATTAGTAAGGTAACCTGAACTAATCACGGTGTGTGACGGCTACGATAGTAAAAACTTATTTACAAGTAGCAACACAATTCGGAATTAAATGCTGTTAATTTCTGCAGTGGCTACACTACTGCACCCTAATTGCGAAACGCACAATTTATCAGAATCTGAATGGGATTGAAGATTATTTCTAAACCATTGCGTCATGTGTTCGAATGAATTGTGGCTCAGCAAAGTAAATAACGCAATGAATGTTGTTTAACTATGAATATTAAACCAATTCCTACCGATAAAAAGTTCCGCAATTACCCCTCTGGACTGACAGCTGTGCTGCTGGGGAGTTAGTGGCGCCACTTCTTGTTCTCACCTAAAGCAAGTAAGTGGTGAAGGGCGGGCGTTTTGGGGACTGTCGTATCTAATTTAAACGTTCGAAAAGTGCTGATCCTCGGCCTAATTTTAATAAAAAACTTTTAATTTTGACTTCTGCTATTCCTCTACTATAGGTGCTTACAACTTTTCAAATTGCCTACTTAACTATTTTGCAATGTGCAGGTTGTGTGTAATATTCCATGATATAGTAATTTAATGGGGTTTTGCGAACAGAGGTTTGGATTGATGATTTTTGAAATCTATAAATATACTCCGTGAATCATATTTTGTTCAACATACAGTCTAACACTGACCCACAAATTGCAAAGAATGTAAAAAAAAATGTATTTTGCTGACTACGTTTGCGCATAGTAAAGACTGAAGTAACCTGGTGCTTCCTCCTTAAATAGGTTTTCATGGATTGATTGATAATCACAATGACATTTCTATGATATTAAAGCAAGTCAGTCAACCGCATCGTAAAACAAGATGTACTAGAACCAAAACAAAACCAGACATGTGATAAGTATCTACCAACCCGCACTGGGCCTGCGTGGTAGATTACGGTCCACTCCCTCACACCTAGAGGCCTGTGTCCCAGCAGTGGGAACGGTATAGGTTGATTATGTAATGCAAGTATCATTTAATACCTACATCTTCAAAAACCACAGAGTCAAATCAAAACCACAGTATGTTAAAAAACGCAGCATCCCAACTTGGCACGCGTACACTCATGTAAAAAACTTTTAAGTCAATCTTACTATGTATCCATACTAATATTATAAACTAGCTTCTGCCCGCGACTTCGTCCGCGTTAAATTTTTTGTTCCCTCGACCTTGCCCGTCGCGTCGAATCGCCTACCCGTGCGATTTACCCGTTTTTGCAACATTTTTCATTACTGCTCCGCTCCTTTTGGTTTTAGCGTGATGTTATATATCCTATAGCCTTCCTCAATAAATAGGCTACCCAACACAAAAATAATTTTTCAATTCGGACCAGTGGTTCCTGAGATTAGCGCGTTCAATCAAACAAACAAACAAACTCTTCAGCTTTATAATATTAGTATAGATGGGAAAGGGTGTGTGTCTGTTTGTCCGTCTTTCACGGCAAAACGGAACGACGAATTGACGAGATTTTTTTAAGTGGAGATAGTTAAAAGGATGGAGAGTGACATAGGCTACTTTTTGTCTCTTTCTAACTCCCCACTTCCCTAAAATGGGGGGTGGAAGTTTGTATGGAGCAAAAAAAATTGATTAGGTGATTGAAAGTGTGAGACTCGCCGCAAAATTAGTACAGGTTCTATGATACAAACGAATCACGGTACGATCAAAGGAGCGGAGCAGCAGTGGCGAAAGCACCATATAACACGATTCCTACCGGCTTGCCTTCGGGGATTCGCATTGGTAACTCTATCACTATTAAAAATACAGTAGTATGTAAATAGTGGCTACTATTGTCAATAAATATCGTTACACTACGGGTATTTAATTCACCATAACATTCAAACAACAAAAAAGATTATTTATAACTTTGTATTACAACAAAAGAGAAATGTTCTAAATTAACCCGGCGCCAAAACGTCGTAGGTAATCGGGAACTAAAAATTCATACAACAGCGATCCCGTTATGATGTCACTTTAGGTCACGTGGCACCGCTTGATATGTACGAGAGCAAGCCGCTGTACAACGGGTTATGACAGAGACAGGTATAGAAAAATGCGTCAGCGAGAACGAGATAGAGGAACACCGAATAAAATATGCAATAGCATATTTTATTCGGTTTTCAGCTGTTAAATTTAATTGTATTTAATTCATTACATTCCTATATTAATTTTAGAATGATAGTAAGTATTCTTTATTGATGAGTCAGTAAGTTAAAGCCGACTTCGCTTCGGCTTCTCTTTTAGAAAAATTTACACCTCGCCGCTGCGGAGCAGTAATGACAATTCTATGCGACGGGAACGGTCGGGGTAGCAAAAATGTAACGCGGACGAAGTTGCGGGCAGAAGCTAGTAATATTATAAATGTAACAGTTTGTGAAAATGGCTGTAATTCGTAATTCTTTATTGACATAATTGTTTACATACATTTTTGAAGCCTCTGACTCCTGAACTAGGTGTACCTGTATGTTCACTGACCTCTATAAAATACGCTGGACTGGCTATCCCATACAAAATGACAACTATTTGCTGTGCCGATTCAAAGCGCCCCCAGTGAGAGTTCTAAGAACTAATAAGATTGCAAATGGCCGTTGTTTGTTGTATTTGAGCTAAGCGTCTCTGCGAAATAAAAAGTTTTCTAAAGTATTTACTGTGATTGTGATTTAGATTAAAGTGTTATAATAATGACAGTGATTATAACATAGCTTGTATTGTTCGTCCAACATGAAATCGTGCGTATATTGTAAAACACGATACGAAAAAGGCAGTGGTGTCACTTTTCACAAGTAAGTGTATCTAAATCATAAATACTTATTAGAAAACCGCTTAAAGCAGTGTATTTTTACAATAATAAACGTTTACGTTTATTATTGTAAAAATACACTGCTTCTGTTCGAGTTTACGGGATTTTACGAACATTTTTACTTAACCAATAACTTTTGTTAGGGATGTCAAAATTCATATCGATACTTTCGTAATATTATATTAAGATGTAAAAAAAAACATGCTTAACAATAATGTTTATCATCTTTGTTAAAATAATAATACGCACATCTGTAATAATAGCAAAACACTTTAAGGTTTATTATTATTAGAGTCAATAACAAATAATTTAACACCTATGATTCATAATTCTCATTAAGTGTTCTATATAATTATAGATATACTATATTATTTTAATTTTTTACCCATACCTACTATAATGTTTCTTTTAATTACAGGTTCCCCTCCGATTACACTCTCAAACTTTGGTTAAAAAATATGAAGGTTGTCAATTGGACTCCAACCATGTATCATTATCTTTGTTCTAAACACTTCACGGATGGATGTTTCATAAAACATCAGTCACGGACTACATTGAAAAAATGCAGTATCCCCACAATATTTCTTGGTGAGTGTACATTCATAGTACCTAAGTAAATACTTTGTCGGTATCCAAGAAATATTATTGATTATCTTAATAAAATAACTTTTGTTTTTCTCAGAAACTAATTTGTCCTTGGTACAAACTGAGATGCTTAAAGACGCTGACCAACCAACGAGATACCAATGCCAGAGTGATATTGAAATGAACTTGGATAAATTTAATTTACCTTTAGTACCTGTGCAAGTCGGGTTAACAAATTATGATTGCAAATATATTGAAGTTAATCCAAAAGAAATATTGCCATGTGAAGCCCATGCAGGTAGTTATGTAAAAAAAAATATCTAAAATACTGAACATGGTTTACTGATGTACTAAGTTGGCGACTAACAGTGGTTAAATACTAATACTAAACAATGTTTAATTTTGTGCCCTTGTGTAATTTTTTTTTTAAATATACGCGTTCATATCGCATGTTCTTTGCGTATCGGAAAACGTAAAGGTGGACCGATGACCTGATGAGAGTCACTAGAATCCGATGTGGCGACGCTTGGGGGAGGCCTATGTCAAACAGTGGACGTCTTTCGGCTGAAATGATGATGATGACATACCTTTCCAAATTATTTTCAATGATATTTTCACTATCTAATCATCCTTCTTTGAATAATATAAGTAATGAAATATAATTTCTTGTTACAGTTCCAAGCACAAGTTACAACACAAGCAACTGTAGTACACCAAAGATATCTAGAACTTTAGCGGAAATCTGTTCTAGTGTAAAATTAGATCACCGCTACGAGAACACCCCAAAATCTTCCAAAATTAAATTGGAAAGGGTCAAAAGAGCCTTGAAAATGTCACAAGCCCGAATTAAAGTATTGTCTCAAAATGTGAAACGTATGAAAATTACCGTGTCTACTTTAAGATCTGTAATTGCTGATTTAAAAAAAAGAAAACTGGTATGTGATGAATGCTGAAAATATGCGTACTACGAAGAAATACCGCCTTGACGACGATGATCCATCCTCGTTACAAACCGAGTTAGGTGAATTTTTACATATATTTTGGGCTATACCCGACTCTAATATTAATGAGACTTCCAAACAATGCATTGGCTATATTGCAGGTTTTGTAATTCGATCGATTCGAAAAAAAATTAAATGTGATGAATGTTTAATGGCCTGTGAAGCTGTACCACTAGATGCAGTGTCAAATAGGAGAAATGGGGTAGCACTTATTATCCAAAAGCAGAGAGGTGGTTTAACTGTGCCCTCTGTGAGTGTAGTCAATATTTGTTTTATGGTGGAATCATTATTCCGACAAGCATGTAAATATAATAAAAATAAACCACCTATAGAGTTGAATTTTCCTGCAGTACTCACTGCAAAGGTAATAAGGAACCTCTTAACAAAAACAAATGAACTGTTTCCTGAGCTAGAAGATCATTTTAGAGATAGTTATGTCTCAGACAATTTTCACAGTCATTTAAATATTCTTTTAAAAGAAATAATAACTAAATATGTAAACATCCGTTTGTTCGCAGAAACAAAAAAATATTCTTTATTAATAACTGGAGAGAAGGTTAGACATTTTTTGACTCGGCAAATAATATGGGCTCGACAGTAAGTTTTAATTAAACAGTTATTAATCCATCACGAAATAAAAACTTCTACCGGCAACGTTCAGGACAATAATGTATCCATATTAACTAATTCTAGTGCAAAGCGTGCTAAAATAAATAAATTTAATGTTGATGATTTTACGAATGCTGAAAATATGCGTACTACGAAGAAATACCGCCTTGACGACGATGATCCATCCTCGTTACAAACCGAGTTAGGTGAATTTTTACATATATTTTGGGCAATACCCGACTCTAATATTAATGAGACTTCCAAACAATGCATTGGAAAACTTTTTATTTCGCAGAGACGCTTAGCTCAAATACAACAAACAACGGCCATTTGCAATCTTATTAGTGTCAAAAAAATATTCTTTATTAATAACTGGAGAGAAGGTTAGACATTTTTTGACTCGGCAAATAATATGGGCTCGACAGTAAGTTTTAATTTAATAAAATATGTGATTTCAGAATGCTTTTTTATTTCCCTGTCCCCCTCCCCTGCGGTAATTAAGTTGTTACAAGTTAATTACCGTAATTACAGACCTAATAAAAATTTATTGTGTCTCGTACCACATGGCGACATACGGTATCTGACTAGTAAAAGATAATCCCTTCCTTTAAAGAGTGCACGATAAGACAATTAGAGGTACTTAATTTACTATTTTACAGAATTTTATTATTTATTGATCCGATAGTTAACTTTTATCCGTTAAAGGGCGAATTTCACCAAACTTTTATACCTAGAATAAGTCATATCCAGAGAATACATTTTGAATTTTTGACAGTTCATTCGTACTGAAACTGTCAAACGTCGATTTAATTCCCAGGATAAAAGATATCTGACGTTGCTAAAATCTGCCCTAAGGAGAACAAGGAAGGGGTCAACTTATTATGAATTACAGTCCATAAACAGTACTATATACTGCTATTTCAAGTTATGTTTTATATGTAAAATATCTGTTTATTACGACTATCTATAGTTCATTGGTTTAGTTAGGTACTCAACTAGTGCAGACATGTCTTTTTATTTGTGTTTTAGTAACAAAATATATGCCTATATTACTTGTTTTAAATTAATTATCTATGATTTTAGTAAATCCTAACGTATTTTATGTTATAAAACGTATTCCACGTTTTAAAAACATTACGTTTAGAAGACAACACGAATGTTACATGTTAATAATTATCTAAACCAATTTAATTTATAGAAAATAGTAACAAAAATAGCGTTGGTAATATTTCTATCATTGTAGTCGATATCAGAGAAGTTTTTATCGATAACAAACCATTTGTTGTACATCACTAGTATTAGTTCCATTCCCCCTCACTGCTGCCGTCAGCGCCAAAATGGCGATTTTCAAATAGGCACAATAAATTGATAGCGGTAGCCAGTCCAGCGTATTAGATAGAGGTCAGTGCTGTATGTTACTCTTTCACGCAAAATTTTTCTTTCGGATTTAGATAAAATTTGGCACATAGATAGTTTATAACCTGAATAAACAGATAGGGTACTTTTATCCCGGTAGTACGTTCCCGCGAAATATTTTCCGACCTCCACACGGGCGAAGCCGCTGGCAAAAGCTAGTGTTAATTTCATAGTGCGAAGTCGAACCGGTCGCACATTTTTATTTACATACCTAAGTGTGGGTTCACAAAAGCGATTATTTAATTAGGCATACACGTTATGGTCGTCACGGCACGGCACACACCTTCCATTTTTGTGCCTTTAATGATTTACTGGTATGAGAAACTGTGTAACAAATGTTGCGTTGAAAACAAATTTTACTTGTAATCTAATTATTGGGTTATTAAAAATAACGATGTTGTGTTACTTGTGTTACGTTGCCTTTATTTGTTGGCCGTAGATAATTCAAGTTCTGATAAAAAAATAAATAATAGAAACTAAAAATCACGCTTTCATAGAAAACTAAAATTATAAAGAAGAAAATAATGGAAAAAAGCGTAGGTTTGCTCATTGAGGATTTATTTAATTGATATCAAGCACACCACGCTTTTTTCCATTATTTTCTAGGAAAGTGTGTTTTTTTAGGTTTTTTTTTTAACTATTATTTATTTTCTTTTTTTTTCAGTTCGGCTTGGTACAAAAGCATTTTTTTAGCTTTTTATTTCCTGTCCTGGTGATCCTATTGGCACAAATTTATAAAATTATTGTATTGTTATCGGTCCTTGATAAGTGTAAAAAATTAATCAGTTTTGAAGAGGGTGAAAATCACGTTCAAAGATTCTGTTACATAGATACGTACATACATAGCAAGCTAATAAAAGCGTGTTAAAAAGGCTATAATTTTAGTAAATATTTTCAAAGCCAAGACTGAATAAGTAAATTCGTAAAAAGACTAAACTAAGTGAAAACTCTATCCATTCTACTTTCATACCTTCTTACATAAAATGTTAATTAAAATCACTCTACCAATCTATTTATATGTCGTCCAAATTTTCTTACCTCGAGCTTTTATATGAAAATCTATTCTTAAGGAGTACACTCCAAAAATTACGAATACCCGAATACTTACCTGAAAAATCTATACTAAAACAAAATCCATTCTTCCATTCACACCTACAGTCAGTAAGTTATACCTACAGTTATCCGTAAAAGTAACATATATTTACCTACAGTTTTCCGACAAATACCTACACTATTGCTACCGCCCACTACGCGTTAACTTAGCCGTTGGCACCGCCTTTGACCATTGGTGGTCCTACTGTCCGAGCAACCGAACTACGTTTACCTACTGACATTTTTTTAGAGTTCCGTAGCCAAATGGCAAAAAGAGAACTCATTTTTTTTTCCACTCTTCATTTGTGTAACGGCTCGTGTCCCAGCAGTAGGAACATTTATAGTCTGACTAGCTTTTGCCAGCGGCTTCGCCCGCTTAGAGGTCGGAAATTATCCCGCGGGAACATACTACCGGGATAAAAAGTAGCCTATGTCCTTTCTCAGGCTCTAAACTATCTGTGTACCTAGTTTCATTTAAATCGGTTCAGTAGTTTTGGCAGGAAAGCGAGACAGACAGACAGACAGACAGACAGACAGACAGACAGACAGACAGACAGACAGACAGACAGACAGACAGACAGACAGACCGACAGACAGACAGAGTTACTTTTACATTTATAATATTAGTGTGGATATAAATATATAAAAATATAAAGTATATAAAGTATGGATTATAGTAATGCTTAATCAAATGTGATTGAGTATAGTTGAGAATTGCTTTGAAGAAAGCTTGGAGGACAGTTGTTTCGGTATCAAGTACCTATTTTCTTAATTAATTAAAGTTAATATTCTAGAAAGAAATATTTCAGTTATATTATTTTATTTAATACGCACTTAAATTATTGCAATTTTTACAGCTTTAGCATAAAATAATATAAATTTAAACGACACTACGACGTACTAAAATAACCCTTTAAAGCCCGCGAGTATTATTATTTTAGTAAAAATACATTTAAAAACAAATAAGTTTACTATTTTTACACTGGGAAATTAATACTAGGATTAATTTAAATAATAAAACCATAATTAGGTCGACTAATAACAGTCGTATCACTTGGTAATAAAATAATGAAAGCCATTAATGATTGATTTAGATCGTTAATTAAACTAATGTGCAAAATTAGAATTTCGTAATAGCAATAATGTGATAGTCTCAAGAAATAGATTAATAATAGTTTGTTAGTAAATTGATTCCTTCCAAACTTATTTTGTTTAGCATAATAAACTTATAATGTTCGCACTGCTGGGACATAGGTCTCTTCTCGGTAAAAGGTATTGAGATATTATTTTATTCTACATACCGTCCCAAAGCTGGTTGGTAGATGTCACATCTCTTCGAATTTTTGATTCTAGGACATGCCGTTTTTCCTTCACCGTTATGAGAGCAGTGTTGATGAAATAATTTAACACAAAGTAAAGCGCCTGTCTAGGTCCAAACTCACGGATTTTTGTTATTACTCAGTAAATTACGTAGAAAAAGCTGATCCAATTAATTTGAAACCATCAGTTTCAAATTGCCTAGCATGAATACGATGAATATTGTAACAGGGAATAAAATAACATCGATTTTAGCAAAAAATATCTTTGGTTAAACGTATTTCATGAAAAAAATAGTTTTAAACCCTGCTCTGTCTAAAAACTAGTACGAGTATTTGCCCGCGACTTCGCTCGCGTGAATGTTGTAAATTATACTACGTGAGGTTACTACCGGGATCAGTATAAATATCCTATGTGGTAATTCAGGTTGTTCACTATATGAGTGCCAAATGTCATCGAAATCCGTTTGTACGTGATTGGCAAAACACGTCCAAATATCTAAACTTACAAACTTTTACATTGATAATAGAAGGAAGGATACTAAAATTTAAATAGTAAACGACAGTTTATTTTAAAACTGATTCATAGTCAAAAACATTTTTTCTATAAAGAAAAACCAAACATTAGAACAAAGGGTAATAAATAATAACACATAAAATTTAATGGTGTCCCAAGAAACAATGGGTGCCATTTTCACTTTTTTTGTTCCGTCCTTGTGGTCCGTTAAGTCATAGGCAGGTAGGACTTGCCTTGAATGAAGCCTTGTTCGGACTCTTTAGTGCCCTCACTACATAAATGTAAGTGGAATGATCATTTTATACGTTGCAACATTTAATGACGGTCGTGTGGACCAATTTTCGAGCAAGAACTTGTAATAATTGCATCGCATTGGACGGTTGACTTTTTATTTTTTTCTTTTGCAAGAAAAACTAACCAGTTTTCGGTTTATTCTTCTTTATTTCCCACCATGTTAATAATTTCATTCATAATCCCCATATAATGTTCCCACTGCTGGGACACAGGCCTCCTCTCGGTGAGAGGGAGCGGGGCATATTCCACCACGCGGGCCCAGTGTGGGTTGGTAGATGTCACATGTCTTCGAAATTGCGGTTCTAGGACATGACGGTTTCCTCCGAATGTTTTCCTTCACCATTTTCAGAGCAGTGGTGATGAAATACTTTACACAAAGTTTGCCTGCCTGGGTTCAAACAACTCTTAAGGCAGGGCTTTAACCACTGGGCCACTACTGCTCCAATAATTTCATTAAAAAATCTAATATCGAATCCGAAATCCGTCCAGAATTCGCCTTGCCCGCCAATTCACACCACATTTGTTAGCGGCCTATTAAACCCAGTAGCCGGAGCCAATTACCGTGCTCTTCAGGCCTGGACCCTCGCAGACACCCAGAAGTAACCCGACTGAATGTAAAACACTTTTATTATACCCTTTTCGGTCCAAAGAACACGACTCTTAAAATTGGCCGTCGTAAAAACGCTAAACAGCATTTCGCCCGAGGCCATGCTCATGATCTCCTTTTTGTTTTGATGAATCGTTTTGTAATTAAATAATTTAGCTGGTGAATTGTTATGTGGAGTATGTATAAAATGATTATGGAACTAGGTATTTTTATCTGAATGACGTACAGCTGAAAATATTATTTAAAGTAATTTTCTAACGCTTAGCGATTTCCTGGTAAAACGATGATTAAACTGTGTCCGTTTTATACTAAAAACTTAAAAGGCAAAGATAATCCGTATTTTATTTCTCACCAGGCGCCGCTTACCGCTATAATTATGTGTAATTACACATTTTGATACGGCCTTATCTAAAACGGTACGCTCCTTGCATTTTGACAGATACATTAATACCGTAAAAGATAACTCAAAATAACCCGAAAAAAGTCAATGGACATACAGTCCAAACAGTATTTTTCGGAGATAAGTTTTGAGAGAAGGATTTTGGAAAATGGTCCTTTACTTTCGAAATTAAGGTTCAATTTTATATGGTAGCTCTGTTGGTTACAGAACCGGTTTTAAAGGAGATGTGCGTGAGCTTGTTGGGAAAAACGATTATTATTGTACTTATACGAGAATATAATGCGTCGGAATTCAGAGGGTTGACTGCGCCTAAGTAATTGGTAAGTCAAAAGAAACTTTTTTCTTTGGCAGGACAAAACTTTGCCAATACTTGTTGAAAAGTTTAAAAAAGTTAGCGTGTGGTTTGTGTTGTGAGATTATTAATTTTATGGATTAAATAGCTGTAACTAATGTTTTAACAAAATAAACATGACTGGTCGTTTTATCAGCCTAGAGTTTTTCTCTCAGCATTCCGGTTTGGCTAAGTCGTTTAAAAATGAATACGTCATGCAATAAAAAATCAACTTCTATTTTAAACATTCCATGCGCATTCTAAGTTTGAATTCAAATGAAAAATATCATGCGGCCGGATTTAAACCTCCATACATCCGTTCAAGAATCAGCGTTTGACCTGTCATCGTAATACACATAATTACATAGGTACTATTTGAACCAACAGTCCTTTATTTATCTATTTAACTATATTATACTTTATTATATATATACCAGAAAAAGAAAACTTATTTTTCATACGTAAGTTAGATTCTTATTTTCTAGCCCACTTTTTGAATAAAAACTAAAATAGCTAAGTACAATAAGTTACTATGTCTATCTTAATGCATCCTGTATGAGAAACAAAAAAAGACAAACACTCGTAGAACTACAAAATTAATTCAGTGTGTTGACATTGAAAGTGGTAGGTATTTATAATGAACACGTGTAATTGGCGGCAAAAAATGTGTGTGAGAGAGAGGTCCGATTGCAGCCAAATGTAAGCGATTATATAAAAGCTGATATTAGGCTTTGTAAAGAGCATTTATGTAAAAAATTAAACCGCCGAAAAACTGAAAAGCATAAAATAATAAACCTTAAAATTATGAGTCGGCGCTTTGAGTGATATTTGTTCATAGATTTTTATTTAGCGCCGACTCAAAATTTTAAGGTTTATTATTTTATGCTTTTCAGTTTTTTCGGCGGTTTAATTTTTTGTTAAAAAGTTTTTATTTTATAATTTTTTGTGACTTTAATGTACTAATAATACTTGGCAAGGTATACTCTATCCAACAAAAAAAGAATTATCAAAATCGGACTACTCTGTATACAGTTATGCGTGGTTATACATTACAATCAGTGAGTGAACAATCAATCATCCCCTGTTTTCCGACCCTTAGGGTCCGATTTTGTTTTCCAAATTTATATGGGACTACCTTGGGAGTATACCCTTTCCAATAGAAGAAGAATTGTCACAATCGGACCACTATGTAAAAAGTTATGCGTGGTCATACATAAAAAAAAAAAAATATACGCGTCGAATTGAGAACCTCCTCCGTTTTTTTTCGTCGGTTGAAAATGCCTACTAAGTTAAAATTATTTGTACGCATCATCATCATTATCTGCATATCCTTTTCCTAACTACATTAGGACTTGGGGTCGTCTTCTGAATACCAGTATTTAAACATGGAGCGATTGCCTATCCTACCTCCACAATCTAGTTACTGGTAATACGAATTCCGAAACCCCTTTGGTAAGACTGGTTGTCAGACTTTCGGGCTTCTCATGACCCATTAGTCGTAACGACTGTCAACCATTAAGCCGGGAACAACAGCTTAACGTGCTTTCTGAGGCACGGAGGGGTCATAGTGTGTAAATATAAGGTGTATCTATTCAGACACGAAATATTTTAAGAGGTACACCTGTAGGTGGTAAAAAAGCTATAGCAACGAAAAAAAAAATTCTAAATATAATTTTTTCAAAATTTAATATTTATAAATTATTTGACGCACATGAGAAATACTGGCTCCTTATTTTTACGGCCCGAGACACAGCGGCCATGCTCGTGCCGTCCGGTCGCCGCCCTCGCAGTGTCAGGCGGGCCATTCATAGAATTTGAAGTAAAGGTTTTATGCAAAACGTCTCAAGCAGTTTTAAAATTATAATATTTACGGAAATTCAAAAACGCTTAGATAAAAATTTTCTTTTTGCTTCTTTTCTTTACCACCTGCAGGTGTACCTCTTAAAATATTTCGTGTATGAATAGATACATCTTATATAACCCATCGTCGGGCCAACCGCGGCAAACATAGCTTAACCTCATAGATTGAACTGTGTGGCTGTTATAACTTAGCCACAAGCCCCGCCTTTGTTTTTACGCAATACATGTAAATTAAATGAGACAATTTACTCAATTGTTTTCTGAAGGATCGATGTTATAGCTGTGCTTCTGGGGACTGCTTCTTCCCAGCTAAAGCATTACGCATTTGAGAAGGGCGAGCGTTTTGGGGGGCTGTCATATGTAATAGAATAAATGACTTTTTATTTCTAGGTACTAGTCTGATTGCACCTTGTAGGGTATTGAACCATATGCAGTAAGTTAATGTGGTAAAACAGTAATGTTACGCCTCAAAAGTTAGTTATTTTTAGGGTTCCATACTCAAACTAGGAACAGTTTTGAAATGTCAGTCTCATCCAGGCACATTCGTTTATTACTATTCTTTAAAAAAATAGATGGTTACAACATCAAGATAGCTTTTGTTAGCATTTCTTTTTCATCATCGATATTTCAAAAAAGTATCGCAACTGCGACCGGTTCTGTGCTTCTTACATCCAGCGGGTTTCTGCGCTTTTCAGAATGTATTTTTTTTCATAATACTTTCTTATCCAGAATCCGCTTATCAGAAGCCATGTCTTATTTATTTTTATACTCCAGCTTTTGTCTGAAACCGTTTCAAAGCGCAATGTCGCCTTTATTCAAAATAATATAATAGCTTCCATCTGGCACTGTACTACTTCTTGGCATAAAAAGTGGAAAACTTATAGTTAATCGTGTGGCGTCTTGTTTGTTTTAACTGGAAGACCGGCTGCAATTGACTGGCTGTCAAAGGTTTCTAAAAGTTGATTTGGTTATGTTCAGTTCCTGAAGTAAAAACCGTTCTTATTAGTAGGTACTTACTAATGCCATACTTTTTTGGTACGCGGTTTTTTTTTTCTATGCTCTCATAAAGCATTGCGATTCGGATATAAATTACGAATAATTTAAAATAATGATATTGTAATAAGGATTGTTAAATAAATATTCACCCTATGTTTATAATTTTATTCGCCGTTCGTTTGTAAACCAGTTTCTTCGACATTTTTTTGCATAAACCCGTGGCATATACATAAACATTTTTTTCGTCAACACCTATTATTATCAAGTTGGATAATCAACATTGTTGTCCTCACTTGATACAATTTACATGTAAAGTACCTTCTCAATAAAAAGATTACAAAAAAATCCATTTCAGATTACCAACGGATTAAAAATTTAATTCCAGTCTTTATAACGGATCTCACACTTAATACCTAAGTCTTTAGATAATATTTGATCAAAATCAAGTTTTTAGTACTTTATTTGTTGATTTAAGGCATTATGTTAATAAAATTAAAATTTGTAACAGAAAACAGAAAAGTCCACAGATCCGCCATTGCCGAAAAAAATTGGCGCGGACTTTCATCCATCTCCCGGCCATCACAACTTTATTTAATTGGTGTCCAAACAAAATTTTAAAGTAATTTGAACTTTGATGCCTTGAAATAAGAACTAACCGTCTTTTTTCGAAATGCATTTGTTTTGAGTTTTTTGCCGCGCTTTTTTTGGACGTATCGTAGAATCTGTCCGTTCTAGGAAATGCTCATTACTGGCGTCGGGAGACAAAATTTATATCTTCACGGTTGATATCACATGTATGCTTTATTTTTATTGCCCTCTTCTTCCTTAATTACAGTTATTTAAGAAGGAATTATTATAGAAACAAGCTATCTTTACGATTCATCCCTTGATTTCGATTTGCTACTTTTACTGTAGTTCGGCTAGAAAGTCGAATAAATTTTAAAATATCCTGCCATACATGCAAATGAATTTTCACTATGCATATAGGCTACGATCAGTCTAGAATTCCACTAAGTATATACTTAGACAGGCATTACATGGCCTAACCTACGGGCAAAGTGACAAAGAACGAATACGTGGTCCGTATGGTAATCATAAACTGAGATTAACAGCCTACCATGAAATCTCACTCGATGACAGATCGAAATCAATTTGAATTCCAATGACAAACTATCCGAACGCAACGATTTGAATTCCGAAGAATGGAAATGTAAAGACCCGGGCTTATAGGTCGTAAGCGTTTTGTAGGTACTAAGTTCGTGTGGTTGGTACAATTGGGCCGTTGAAGTTTTTTTGTAGGGTGAAAAATCATGTTGTTGGACATACGGTAAAAAAATGCTATTTTTATCGTGAATGATAAAGAATTAATTTATTTCTATGTATTGATATTTATAAAACTATTCATCATTTCAGCCGCAAGACGTCCACTGCTGGACTTAGGCCTCACCCAATTTGGGGGGCTTTGCCATAATCGCCACGCTTGGCAGGCGGGTTGGCGATCGCAGTATGCTGGTGAAATGCATAGAGAACGCTGCTGCCCGTTCTCTAGTAAGTCCCTTAGTCGCCTTTTACGACACCCACGGGAAGAAATGGGGTGGTGTTATTCTTTACGTCCGGCACCACACGGTATAAAACTATTGATTAAGTGGATTTCAGAAGTGGAAATACAGTAATTATTAGACAACATTATAAATGATATTATTTTGCAAGATAGGTTTTCTTTCACTGCAGTGTCGCATTGTGTTAGCGAAAGCGACTGAAAAATAAATAGATCTTGTGCTTTACCAAGCTTTGACATTACGAAGACTTCAATTATTAGCCTTCAAAAGTCTACATATAGGATTGGCGAAGAATTGAGTATGCTATAACGGTATTACTTGGAATATCTTATGTCAACTTTTTAAAAGCTAATATTCTTAGCGTACCAATAATCCTTCAATTGCCCTTTACCAGTTACGAAGATTAATTTTAGATCATAACTTGTCGAACTACTTACTACTACCTACTCGGGACTTGTGTTTAAAACTGTGGACATGTTTTGGTTATGATTATTAGAATTGCTTCAAACATCATTGAAAATTTTATTTTATGGTGGGTTATATTAGTTGCACAGTATATTTGTAAACGCATTCAGTATTCCGCGTGTGCCCAACGAACAACACGAGCGCATTAACATTCTCAACTCTCGCGCAGGTTCTCATAGCAAGCCGCACGCGTTTAATAGCTGTCTCTGTAAATGCGACTGGCTTTTGTTATAAAAATAAAGTTTTTTTTTATTCCATTGAGGAAAATCCGAGTTGCTAGTCGTACATACAAACCAGATTCAGAAATCGGATTTAAAAAAATCTAACACTATTAATATTAGAACTAACATTTTTTTTTCAGATTAACAAGATTAAGTATTCTAAAATAACTATATGCTTCAATACGCGATGCTATCATTTAATTACTATTTATATAACCAATGTGATTATTTATCAGTCGTTAAATAAAGTATTAACTACTAAATCAAAGATTTTATAGCGACAAAATGGACATTCTATAGTATAACAACAAATAAAAATAATTAGATCCAATAATACTCGTCGAGCGTAGGAAATGCGATTATATGAATAATTCATTTGAGATAACGACCAAAATAAGACGATTGTTCGCTTCTGAGAATAAGTGCTTAGATCTCTTTCCCGCGCAGAACTTTAAGAACACCGACGCGACAGTCTGCTTAAATTTTACCATACTGAATAATGATAGTAATGATAAAGTAATATTTTAATGATAAACTTATTAAGTGTCATCACAGGTTTGCATTTTGTTTCTTGTATTGGAAATATTTACTGACAGCAACGATGAAAATGCATAAAAAGCTTTTAAAACTTAAAAAAGTAACAAAATTCGGTTTTCGAACTGGCCGCTCGTAACCCAGAGTTGTCGCGTTTAACTGCGCGCCATAAAAGAGGAAAAAAATATTGAAATATATTTTTTCTTTAAAAAGAATAAAGGGGTTATAAATAATATTCTTTTTTGCTCGCAACACGCGGTCAGCGCGCTGAGAAATGGTTGGAGTCCCGAAGATTTCGTCTGAATGAAACAAGGATTTTGTGTTAAATGTTTTTGGGCCCTCAAAAACCTGTTTAGGATTGATTAACTATTTTGTTCCAAGGATAGTGACGTTTTTAAAATATTTGTTCAACTTTTCTCGGGTTAGGCATTTGTGTGGTAGTACAGCATAACCAATGGACCATCTACAGACTTTACAGAGTCAAGTCCATTAAGCCTTAATTTGAAAACTTTAATAACGTTGTAATGTGTATAATTTATTTATAATAAACTATATTTTTACTAAGGACATCCCAACTTTTTCATTAAGCAGGTGCGTTTGCGCACATTTGTAGGGCTATTTTGTTATTTATTGGGGTCCCGCTGATCATAAAAAATAAATGGCATTACAATTATCAACTTTGTTCCTCATGAGTTGTCATTTTAGTACTGCAATGAACATTTCAATAATTCCGCCGGACATAGTAAAGTTAATTAATAGTTTCTGTAGAAGCAAGTTTATCGTAGGTAGGTATATCATGCCATTTACAAAAGGATAAAATGTACTGGAGATAACAAGCACTCACTAACTTGTCGCGTAGTAGCTTCTTTTTGTAGTAACATTAAATAGTGATTAAATAGGTACGACTTTTTAGTACCTATTCACTCAACTCAAATATTTCTTGTTTAATGACATCGATTAAAGACAAAACTTATCCTTAAAAATTGGTTAATTAATTTCCGATAACAGCGATGAATGGAATAGGTACCAGATGAGGTCAACAGATAAGCCTTGATTGTGTTATTTAAAATAACTATGTTTTTCTCGACTATAAATATTAGTGGGCATTTCAATGAAGATAGTATTATAAAGTTTCAGTTGACGATTACTGTTACATTTACCCTTATAACTAAAGAGTTTAAATTTATTAGGTTGGTACCTTTACCGTAACGTCCGTCTTGATGACTATTATATTGTTAGAAACTCACTGATATCAAAATATTTGAATTCAAGAAGAAAATAACCTATTGTTTATTCTATTTATGTGTAAATAAAGGTGAATTTAACTTCTATTCAGCATAAAACCAGTGAATTTCAAGTTTATTTATGTAACATTTTATCTCTAACAACTGGAGGTGATTAGATGGGCATCGTACTTTATCAACTGTGTTTTTATTGCTTTTTTTATGACACAGGCATTTGCATGCTCAACCAATGGCTGGTGCGATGCAATAAGTAACGTTTACGACCGTCAAACGCGAGTTTTGAAAAGCGTGTAAGCAGCATGGCATGTGTCCAGTACGGAACGGTCACAAATGGATGCAAAGTTCACATTTCACGCGGCTACATCGGTTCACCGTCACCGATAACGTATTAATTACGTTATAAATTACTCGACACACTTCCCGACAACTGATAACACACCGACGGCGCCAAATGCACATAAAACACCACAAGAAACGACGGATGTGACTAGAAAACGTTGACGCCAGCCAGTTCTGTATAATGTAAACGAAAACAGAGACGTGTAAATAGCACGACCAGCCACCCGCCGTGGCCGCACCGTACCGTCGCGAAATCTGTCACCGATTATAAAAATACACTAAACGATCTCAGTGGCGAAATTGCAGGCCAGCGACCCCTCACTGATGGGCCATAATTAATCGGTCGGCACATACCTAAACACAACGTGCATTGCGCTGTCCACGCGCCTTCAAACTCCAAAACACGTCGAAAAACGCACACCGATTGACACAACACGCACGTTACATACTTGTTATCACACACTGTTGTCGCTTGTTGCACTCGCGATGCACGTAATGTGGTACACTGGTCATTATTTTGTTTATCGCCGGCAGTTTTAGTAGTTGTCGGCGAGCGCGTGATACGGTCCGCGGCCGGCGGAGACTCGCGAGTATACTGCACACAACAATGGAGCGCGGCGCGCGCGAGAACGAGCCGCCACGCACACTGGCGCACTCCCACTCACACAGTGGGCAAAGGCGTGCACCGACGCGCGCTTATAAAAAACCAACGATCGGTATGCAGACGTTCGGTTTGAGCAGGTCCTCGGCTTGACGCTGTTTTCGTCTGCGGTCCAGGGTTCCCGAAATACTTACAACACTCTCCACACATTTTTATTTAACGGGGATAACTTTTTGATTTCTTAATAAATTAGAGAAATAAGAGGTGTCTTCGTTATTGAGATCTAGGAACACCAAGTTTTGTTTAACTAGACTTATTCCAGTAAAATGAAAATAAAATATATAAAAGAAGGGAATTTCTGAAGTTTATCTATTTGAAATTATCGAAGTTTTAATTTGTTCAAAAGTTTATGAATTTGCAGAAAAGTTTTGTTTTTACCCACGGCAACAGCACACATATAAAATTTTGATAACACATTAGAACAAGATACTTAATGAGTTTATAATTTCGTGTTCTTAAAATGGGTATTAAAATCTACATAATTAGCTATCCGTAATTTAGTTTGATGATTCGCATAGTTAGGAGAAGTAACATTAAAATATGTTAGGACTGCTTGCTCAAGAAAACATTTAACTGTACCATTTAAACACTTTATAATAAAACAGATAAAAACAAACAATCACTCATTCAACTCAAACGAAGACTATTTAAAAAAAAAATATAATTACGAAACTACACGAGTCTGGGGAGAAATTCCCACATGGCAACATTAAAAACAAAAGAACGGCAGTCAGCGAACCTTGAGTGGGCAGGCGATACGATTCGAGCCTGCGCCCGAGTCAGCGCGCCATGTTGCCGGCGGGGGGAGCGAGACGTCGCTATACAAGGATATCTTTTTCTCACTCGCACGCTTGTTAGCGTTATTGCGTGCCGTAACTATACTCGTCAGCGACTGTACCACACACCCACACGTACGCATTGTTATCTTACACAAAATTTATAACGAGCAAGTCGTATTCGGTCCCGGTCGCGGGCACTCCTAAATTCTTTGCGGAAGGGGTTCATTTTTTTCTCATCTCGAATCCTTACGCCTCAGTTTCGCCAGAGGCTAAATAAAATTATAATGATCGCTAATGTTGATAGTTTGTTTTGTGTGATTCGGCTTGTTATTTTGGCAACACTGATAGTTTTGGCGGGCTCCGCGTTGTGAATGGTTACTATGAATGGCGTGCGTTTAGTTTTAGTTAGCGCGTTTTAGTTTCATGATTTTGTATGTGTTGCAAAGTACTTGTAGTAGATGTTTATGTAGGTATATCGGTATGCGTGGGCCGGTTGATGCCTACTGTTTTCGATACCTACATTATGCTTTCGTATGGTGTAGGTAGCAGGATCGTGATTTGGTCGGTAGGTATATTATTTTCGGACACTTTTGGAAGTGAGAATTGTTTTCTTTATTTTTCACACCGTCTTCGCAAAGCGTGAAAGTCACTGTTTAGGTTGGACCGTAGTGTAATATGAAGTTTATATTTCTTATTTATTTATAGTGATTAAGTGGATTGTTTTTATGTTTTCTTAGTAGCCAAAATAATAATTAAAGTGGGTACCTAGCTACTTCTTCATCGTGTCGATGGCAGTCTCTATGGTCCAGAATTTGACGAAGAGTTTGCCACCTTCAGTAGCGTCCATCAACTCCTGTAGCGTGTAGACCAGACTAGGCACAATACAAGCGCGCTCATTTACACTCTAGGGCGGAGTCATCTGTGACTAGGGTTGCCAGGCGTCCGGATAAAGCCGGACACAGTCAGGCTTTTTGGTTGTGTGTCCGGCCAAATTAGACGGTGTCCGGCCTGTCCGGTTTTTGTTAGGCTTTTCAAATTTGACCATTTTGCCTTGGTTTCAGCTCCACCCACCGCACCTTGTATCGCTAGCCCAAGCAAGTGAACTAAGGTTCGACTTTTAATCCTATTCACTAACTTGACAATTAGAGGGATACCAGGTTTTGACAAAAAAAAGATAGTGAGGTGGTGCAAGAATGAATGAAATTGAATGAACTTGAAATAATGTACTTACATGCAAACTTTGTAATTTAAATTTAATAACTTGTCTTAGAACAAGATGTGTACTATATCGATATATATGTAGTCTATAACTGTCAGAGGAAATAAAATGACTTTAGTAAAAAAATAAGCAAAATGAAATGATGTTTCTATTTAGTTTTGTTTCTATCAGAAGAAAATAAAGAAGGAAATAACTGTTATCAAAAATGATTAATTATTCTTATAATCCACACCTAAAAACGATTTTTAAAGTTTAAAATTTAAAACATTTTTATCATTCATTCTTTATGCGAAATCGTTCACTACCCCGACACTATTAGTTTTAGAATGGTATCATTATTTTGCATTGAACTGTCAAGTTAGTGAATAGGATTAAAAGTTCAACCTTATCACTGTCTTATTACTACTCAATTTAAAAATAAAATTAGCTTTTAAAGCATGTGTCTGCCAATCAGAAATATTAATTAGTTTATGTTACTTATTTATTTTAACGTTAATTCTTTAGTGTTTTGTTTAATTTTGTTTTAAGATTAAATAATTAAAGATGTCAGACCTTTTTACCCAAATGTCCGGCTAAACTGACGGATCTGTCCGGCTTTTCGGTTTTAAGACCTGGCAACCCTATCTGTGACTGTGACCATCTTCACCTAAGCAGGTTTTCTTTGCTCCGGCTTTATTTTTATTTTTTTTTTAAACCAAAAACCGTGTAGCTAAGTAGGTATAAGGTTAGAAAGTTAGTTGGTAGGTAAGTAATACAGCAAATGGCGCATGTGAAAAGTGTTCAATACCTACTCAACAAGGAGTTCTGTCGCTATTACCAAGATAGTTAAAATAGCAGGGAATCGTACTAATCCCTACTTCCTTACTAATATTATAAATGCGAAAGTACCTCTGTCTGTTACGCTTTCCGCCTCAACCACTGAACCAATTTTGATGAGCTTTGGTACAGAGATAAACAAGAAAGGAAATCATAGGCTACGTGTCCCGGTAGCACGCTCCCGTGTGATAATTTTCGACATCCACGCGGGCGAATCCGGGGGCAGAAGCTAGTATTTTATATGTGTAAGTTTGTTTGTTAAGATGTTTGTAACTCAATCACAGCTGAACGGATAGGGATGAAATGTGGCAGACATACCTATAGTTTATTTTATAACCTGGATTAACACAGGATACTTTTTATCCCGGTAGCAAATTCCTTTGGGATAATTTTCGACCACCACAAAGGCGAAGCAGATGCAAGACCTAGTTTTCTATCAAGGAAACCCCAGTTCTTAGTATTGTTTGACCAGGGAATCGAACCTTGTCGAACAAACTTTACGTCGCGTCGCGGCATGGAGCCATCACGGATGGATGCGATGATTAGTAATTAATTAATAACGTAGACTATTTTTTTTTTTTTCTGGATGGGAAATCATCAAATGACTTCTGCCGCTCTGGGCGGAGCGGGAGGGCGTGTCAGACTTTTACTGACTAAAACCCACCCGTGTTCCATCAGTTGCCCATGTGCCAGGGTCACGGTATCTCTTTCGAACAATCACGCGACCCCGGCAGAACGTAGACTAATTAAGTCTTAATAATAAGCGCTTTCAATACTTGGTGGGTGATGTGGGTACAGTCAACTGCACATATGTGTTAACAATCAGACATTGACAGCGCCTAAAGGCTCCCGTAGACAGGCGAGACGCGACAGCGCGACGACGCTAACTAGAACAATTTTTTGATGAAAATTTCCCGCCCGGAGCGGCGCTTTATGCACCAAAACAAATTAATGGTAGTTAAAAAGCCTATTTACTGTAGCATTTGAGAGACTAAAAATATTTTGGTGCATAAAGCGCAGTTGTTGCAGTTTATTTTGTAATGAAAGTTAAAAAAAAAGTGCTAAAATAACATAACTTCAACGAATTTGACAAGTTTGATGATTTTTTTTTTATATGACTTGCAATTTTTTTCTTTCTATTTTAGAATAGATGTAAAGGTCGATACCTAAACTTCACATAGACACAATAACATGACGTCAATAAATACTTTGAATTTTCATGACTAAGATAGGCGAAAAATGTTCTAAACTTTACCCACCTCCTTGGTACGTCTAATATTTAACTTAACGTAACTTCAAGTAACAAGAATGGTTTCTACGTTGGTCTAGATTAAAATAAGTAGCTTGCTGTAATAAACGGTACCTACAGGGACGGAGTGTGAAAGTAATTAGTGACGCGTTATTATGGTGGCGGGTTCGATACCCGTCGGCGCACTTAGAAAATAATGTTTGTATAGGTAGCTTGAAGATTTGCGAAGGAAAATGAATAAATAAAATATCATCACTATCATCATTTCAGCCGTAAGATGACCACTGCTGGGCATAGGCCTTACCCAATTCGGCATAATCACCACGTTTGGCAAGTGGGTTAGCGATAGCAGTATGGTGGTAGAATGCTTAGAGAAAACTGCTGCCCATTCTCTAGTAAGTCCCTTAGTCGCCTTTTACGACACCAACGGAGAGAAATAGGGTGGTGCTATTCTTTATGTTTGGCACCACACGGAACAAAGAAAATGTGTAGCTAGATAGTTTGATAAGGGCGCCTACTCTTGAAGTCCATTAATGAAGATACGGGCCATCCGAAAGAAGTTGAGAACTTAGGAGTCAACCTTACGACCGATTAATTAAGCTTTTCGGACGGGTGAAATCAAATCGGGAGTGTTAAAAGGAACAACAAGCAGCTGCAATATAAAACATAGATATAAGTTAAACACAAAACTAGACAATATTGCAGCTCACAACGCTGTTCACAGGCGGGCGATTTTGGGGGACTAACTGTTGTAATTTTGACGGTCGAAAAGTGCTGATTCTTGAACGAATTTTGATTTTAATGAACATTTGATGCCATATTATATGAAGGAATGGATTAGCAATAATCCTTCGATATGATTCAGATTAAGAAAATGTGTAGGTACAAATTAAAATTAATATAGGTATTGCAGTTGCGCCCCATGGATTGCAGGTGACGATGGTGACGGTTCCATTCCAGAGTGAGACTGCTTTGTTTTTGGGAATTCTTTTTCACCCCCGTCAAACAGGAATCAAAGGACGTTGTTTTTCGGCAACAATAAAGACTTCGATGCGACGCCTACAAGGCGCGACGCAACTTCGGAAGAACAACTTCCACAAAGTTTTCGTATAAATAGTTCTAATAGAGTCATGTCGCGCCTGTCTGCGGGAGCCTTAAGAACTGAAAAGGAGGAGTAAAAATTGAATGTAATAAGAAGAATTTCAATCTATACTATATATCTATACATCTATACAAATAAATAAAATTGGAGTGTCTGTTTTTAATATTAAAATAACCGCTTTTTATTAAGTGTATGTGGATGTATACACGGTACATATACCAAAACAACATTTTTTACAATTTTTGTCTGTCTGTCTGTTTGTTCCGTCTAATCTCTGAAATGGCTGGACCGATTTTGACGGGACTTTTATTGGCAGGTAGCTGATGTAATAAGGAGTAACTTAGGATACTTTTATTTTAGAAAAAATCTTTTATTTTAAAAAAATACCTGCGTTAATTTCCGACATCCACGCGGGCGAAGCCGCGGGCAAAAGCTAGTACTATATAATATTACTAGCTTCTGCCCGCGACTTCGTCCGCGTCAAATTTTTGTTCCCCTGACCCTTCCCGTCGCATCGATTTGCCTGCTAGTTTTCAAAAAATTCTTTTTGTATTGGGTAGCCCATTTATTGAGGAAGGCTATAGGCTATATAACGTTACGCTACGGTCAAAAGGAGCGAGCAGCAACGAAAAATGGACGAAAACTGGCAGGCAATTCGATGCGACGGGAAGAGGAGCGAAAATTTGACGCGGACGAAGTCGCGGGCAGGAGCTAGTAGTTAATATAGGTAATTTTATGGTTTTAAACTGTCACCAATTTGATTGTAATAATGTGTAAGTAGGTAAGATACATAGGCTGCACTAAAAGTATCGGGAATGGAATATTTCCACTGTTCCTGTCATATTAAAATCTTTTTAATTGAAAACTCCTTGGTTTTAGAAATCGAATACCATTTATTTATTTTAAAAAAGATTCTCGGTCTTGTCACAAGGTTTTATCAAACTTGTATAATCGTTGAGAAAATGGAATTGACTCGAGAAAATTCAAGAGCTATGATTTATTATGACTTTCGAAGTGATTTAACACAAAAACAGTGTGTTGACCGCATTTGGTGATGAAGCCCCATCCAAAACTACAATTTATCGCTGGTTTGCTGAATTTCAACGTGTCAAGCTCAGTGATGATCACGGTCAAGGTCGTCCAAAAACTGCAGTCACCCAAGAAAACGTTGATGCTGTGCGTAAGCTGATTGAGGAAGATCGGCATGTGACATGCCGCGAAATTCAGGCAACTTTAGACTTTGGCATGAGTCAAATACAAATAATCTTGCATGAACAATTAGGTGTAAAAAAGTTGTTTTCCCGATGGATGCCGCATTCGCTCTGTGAAGAGCAAAAAGCGGCTCGCGTTACTTGGTGCGTCAGAACTCTCGAAAGATTCCACGCAGGGTCCTCAAATGCTGTATACAACATCGTATCAGGTGACGAATCCTGGATATACGCGTACGAACCCGAAACAAAAAACCAGTCACGAGTTTGGGTGTTCGAAAATGAGTTAAAGCCAACAAAAATTGTTCGTTCACGGAGTGTTGCAAAAAAAACTGGCCAAGTGCGAGTCGGACTCGCGCACCGAGGGTTCCGTACAAACCTGTAGGTATTCTCGGTTTAAAAATAAATGTTTTTTTTTTTAATTTTTATATTTCAGTTGATTGAATGTAAGGTAAATTGCGGTTTACGATTTATGACGTTTTAAAAAAAAACTACTCACTCGATCTCGTTCAAACTAATTTTCGGTGGTAGTTAGTACATCATATATTTTTTTTAGTTTTATCATTCTCTTATTTTAGAAGTTACGGGGGGGGGGGACACACATTTTACCACTTTGGAAGTGTCTCTCGCGCAAACTATTCAGTTTAAAAAAAAATGATATTAGAAACCTCATTACCATTTTTGAAGACCTATTCATAGATACCCCACACGTATGGGTTTGATGAAAAAAAACATTTTTGAGTTTCAGTTCTATGTATGGGGAACCCCAAAATTTATTGTTTTTTTTTCTATTTTAGTGTGAAAATCTTAATGCGGTTCACAGATTACATCTTCTTACCAAGTTTCAACAGCATAGCTCTTATAGTTTCGGAAAAAAGTGGCTGTGACATACGGACGGACGGACAGACAGACAGACAGACAGACAGACAAACAGACATGACGAATCTATAAGGGTTCCGTTTTTTGCCATTTGGCAACGGAACCCTAAAAATGGTGGCCACGTTTGTCTCCAAAACCGGCCATGTTGCGACTATTCCTCTTGAGGGACAAAGAACGGTTAATGCAGAATGGTATGCTAACATTTGTTTGCCACAGGTCGTTTCTGAACTCTGTAAAGAGAACCGCAACCGCCGCATCATCCTCCATCACGACAATGCAAGTTCTCACACCGCGCACAGAACAAGAGTTTTTAGAGCAAGAAAACATAGAATTATTAGACCATCCGCCGTACAGCCCAGACCTAAGCCCTAATGATTTCTGTACTTTTCCGAAAATAAAGAATAAATTGCGTGGTCAGAGATTTTCATCACCTGAAGAAGGACGCCTACAAAACGGCCATTTTGGAGACCCCAACTTCCGAATGGAATGGTTGCTTCAATGATTGGTTCCATCGTATGGAAAAATGTGTCAAATTTCGCGGAGAATACTTCGAAAAGCAATGAACACATTTTTAAATACCTAGTAATGTTGAGTCACTTCCTTGATTCCCGCAATTTTCAGTGCCGCCCTCGTATAAGAACGTATTTTTCTATGCTAAATCGCATATAGTACCTGGAATGAAACACTGTTTTGTCACACCTGTTATTGTATCAAATCTCAAGTTTATTTGCTAATTATTATTTTATTTTTATTATAGTAGGGAGAGCAAAAAGCAGTATGATATAAAAAAAAAACTTTTTATATCCAATTCTATTTCAAAGATCACCCTCTGCTTAATTTTAATAAGAATATTCGCCGGGTTAAAGGCAAAACCGACTATCTGCGATTTTTTTAGTTTTTCACTTTAATATACCATTCGATTCGCCATTTGATTCTTTACCTAATGGTATATTAAAGTGAAAATCTTAAAATATCGCAGATAGTCGGTTTTGCCTTTAACCCGGCGATTATAATGATTTTTGCCGTCAATTATCATGGCAGTACAAAAGCCAGGGAATTTCAAATAAAACCGCACCGATTGTTTGACCAGGGAAACGAACCTTATTAAACAATACGCCCAGCAGTCGCGGATGGTTGCGACGGTTGTACTAATTACTTATAGTTAATTAAGTATAATAATATAACTGTCTCATCAATACGCTTCTGACAATAGACCTGGCATCTTGATGCAGGTAAAGTTTGAGAAATTTTAGCAATTTGCTCATTTCTATAAGTACCTATGTTTATTAATCCCGTACGCAAAACACGCGCTTTGACACAGAAGAAAGAGAGGAGTTGGTGACACCACGGGCTGGTGGCACAATTTTACCTATTTTACCTAAGTATATTAATCCGTATACTGTGTGGTTCTGGACGTAAAGAATCATCAGCATCACCCCATTTCTTCCCGTGGGAGCCGTAAAAGGCGACTAAGGGACTTATTTTTGCATTTGACAGCCAAGTTCTTGAGGAAGGTTAAAGGCTATTTAACATCACCCTAGGGCCTAAGGAGCTCAGCAAAAAAGTAATTTCGAAAGTCACAAATGTCGAAAAACGAAGTAATAGAGCTGGCAGGCGGTACGATGCGATGCGATGTGGTGTGTCAGGGGAACAAGAAATTTCACACGGACGAAGTCGGGGGCAAAAGCTAGTATTTTTATAAAATTGGCTATAAATTGGTATCTAAACGGACTTAGTGTGTCAACTTAAGAAACAGTCTTTTAATTTCCCTGACTGCATAGAATGCGATGGCATCCTTCAATCTGATACTCGTAGGTAATGCATAATGCTGATTCGTGGTAGAAATGTTTGTTGTGATATAATAGAACTGCAGTTGAATTGCTAATCCTCTTTATCAATCAATCAATCATTCAATCAATTTATTTATTTCGGGCTACAGAGACCCATAACATAAATACCTTACAGACTAACCCTTAACCCGCCCCCACCCCTTATAAACTTGTAATCAACCTCTAATGCTGCCACTGCTGGGAAACAGGCCTCTTCTCTTCGAGAGGGAGTGGGATGTCATCTACCACGCGGGCCCAGTGCGGGTTGGTAGTTGTTACAAAAAAAGTAATAGAAAATACGTTTACTTGTGTGAAAGACCATAGACACAAAAAAGACAGAGCTAGAGGAACCATCCGTCCATCCACGCAAAACGGCAATCGCTCAGCGTAATGCTGATACCATAGGGTCGCAGCATTATGCTGAGCGATTGCCGTTTGCCGTAGCATAGGCAAGACGGAACCCCAGGGTTTTCAGTGACAGCCGGCACACGTCTACGAATTGCTGGTTCTTGGACGTGCCGGTTTCCTTACGATGTTTTCCTTCACCGTTATGAGAGCAGATCTGATAAAATTATTTACACAAAGTGAAGCGCCCCCCTGAGTTCAACCCACAATTTTTTTGGATGGGAAATCATCAAATGACTTCAGTAGTAGTGATTCGCGGATTCTGGCGCAAGCGCCAGAGCCCGCGCTTGCACCAGAGCCCGCGAATCTGTAGCACCCATCGTAAAAAAAAAAAAAAAAAAAAAAAAAAAAAAAAAAAAAAAAAAAAAAAAAAAGGTTTTGGTGTGCTCTGATCTCAAATCTGTGGTCCATTTTAGCGTAGGATGCGTGGTTCTGGAGTTATGCAAATCAATTAACTGTTATCTCATTGATTTCCGGTGGTCCTGCACCCTCATTAGCATTCCATTGTTCGCCTAATCCTTTTATCTATTATACTTCGAACACCTCATTACGTTGCGCCAGAACCCACGAATCTGTTGCCCTACGGTTGATTTGGCGTTCTTATCTATTACTCATTGTATGTCTGCTTTTCTATGTCATCAATAAAACACATTCATTTTTATTTCAATATTTTATTACTTTTTTCTACAAAATATGAGCGGAAGATCTCATCCACAAAAATATCATTGTGCAGTGTGTTCCCTGTAAATATGTTCGTAAAACTATGCATTGAACATCCCTGAAACTTAAATAGCAAATACATTAAGCAATATTCACCACAAACTGAAGTCCAATCATTCTGAATCCTATCAACATTCCAGTCCCATCTCTTACAATTCCTTTTCAAAAACTGGAGATGATATCGCTCAGGTGTTCGTCCATATGAATCAAAATATTGACCGATACCATTCGTATCGATATGTACAGCTACCCAGTGTGAACCTGGTTTATCATCCGCATCCAAATTGCATATTATATACGTTGGTACATGTGTATACATAGGTAGTCTATTAGCAGCATAAACATTATTTTCTAGACTGGGATGAATCTTTTTCATATGTTTTTGTAATTCTAGTGTATCCATGATATTACTGTTATTAGCAGATTATTACAGTACCAATCTATTCAATGGTTGTCATAGGAATGTTCAATTATAGTGATTTGTAAATATTAAATCGCATTCTTTGTGGGAGTCACAAAGCTTAGGATTATCATTTTGCTGCAGCTAATTTAAAGTTTGTTATATGGGTCTGATTATATTAAATAAAACACTTTGAGTACATAGACATTTTTAATTAACTGATCAACACAATAATTATTAAATAAATAAATTAAATACAGACATATTATTATCAAAATACCATTTTCTAATACACACAGCATTATTCAATGCACAATTCAATTTATGGTTCACACAATTAAAATCAGTTTTATTTTTACAGAACTTTTTTTTTAATGTCGCAAAATTAGGACATCCCTTCTCACCTATGTCAATCACTTCACAGTTTGCACATAACTCTTTAATCCACGTAATCTTTTCCAAACCCTTTGTCATAATTTTTTTATTTTCTAAATATGGTAAAATAACACGTTTAAACTCTTTGTAGTCTATGTAGCCTTCACTCCAGTAAATTCCTCGATTTCTTTCTAACCATCTCACCTGCTTTTTTTCTTCTAGTGTTAGGTAATGGAATGAATATGGTGGTTTCACCAAGAACGTCTGTGTATGATCATGACTCGCAATGGCCAATTCTTTGATAATAAAATGATTTAAAGAATCTTTAAATCCTTGATAGTATATTGCATACAATTTGTTTTATTTAATTTTATAATGTTATCTTTAGTTACACACACACAAAATGCATTAAACATAACACATATATCTAAAACACAACACACATTATAATCCTAACTACTATAGTCTACAGTAACATTTCTATTTTTATCTATTTCAATAATATTATCAAACTCAGCATAAACAATACAGTTAATTGTTTGTATTAGTGAGGATTCAAATCGTACTTCTAATCTTACACTACCATGCTTTATGAGATTCCAATGGGCTGATGAGTTAGCTGATAAATCAGGAGTTAAATCAAATGCTAAAAGACAGTAACCTTTGGCATACTGTTCACGAGAGATTGCATTTCCTTCATTAAGAAAGTGAATACCAGTCCCCGAGAATAGAGTATGATATGCTGATGTAAATATATTATTATTAAAAGATGGTTGCAAAGCTTTGGAAGGTATTTGTTGACCATCAATATATAAGCTGAAAGAGTTAATACCATAGTTTTCAAAGTTAAATGGATTTTTAGTAAGTGAACCATTAAATGCAGAATTATTCACAAAACCAATAATACATCTTTTGGGTACCTGTCCTAAGAATATATTATCAAGAGTTTTTCCTTGAACACCCGATGCAATTGTTAAAACTTTAACTTCAGCACGAGTAATAGGATATTTAGCAGTGGTAGAAGCTAAAACTTTCTGATGTGCGAGTAATACACTTGGATTAATTCGTGCTCTTCGAACAATAAGAGTTGCGTCCGTAATGCAAACTTTAAACTTTACATCATTTGACCCAGCAATTAAATTAAAACTCTCTCTTGACCGAACTAATTTTACACTCATTTCAACGCCATTAATTAAAAATTTATCTTGATTGAAAATGTCACCATGAAGATGACCAATCATTTCTATTTCCCTGCTTTCATTAACTAATTCCTGTCTTTTAACAAATCCTATGTTTTTACCATCTGTGGAATCCATTTTTCCTGCTGTATCATCATACCAAAGACTACAAGTAAGATGAGATTGTTTAGCAGCAGGAGCATAGTTTAAAAGGGTTTCCATGTATGCTCGATAGGCATAGGTATTATTAGGTGGTGATACAAGTTTTTGGTTTAAATAAACATCGAGTTGACTAAAAAGTGAATGCAACCAATTATTTACAGGTGCTACTGCTGTAGCTGATATCAAGTTTGTTGAATCTTGATTTAATACTTTTGCCTTTATGTGGAGTAATGTATGAGACAAATCTATGTAGTCATCGCCTGTTCCAGGAACTTGAAACTCGATAGGTCCATCATCAGCAAGAGATGAAATTGGTTTATAGTGAATCCACAATCCATTTTCAATGCTTGTTTGTGTAGACGGTAATGCAAACAAATCTAATTCTGACTTAACGCACTCACAAGAATGATTATGAAGGAAAGACATACTTAATTTGAAAATATATCTTTGATGTTTTTTGGTTTTAGACCAAGTTTTTTCGTAGCTTTCACTTTAGCTGTTAGTGGTGGAATGAACGAGGCCAATCGTTTTCTTTTACTTATATACCCAGATCCTGTCATGTTAAATCGATCAATTTTGTCATCAGCCTTTCGTTTTAAGTTTGTACTAACTTGCTTTAGACGATCTTTTATTGAGGCTTCCATAGGACGGGCTTGAACCATATCCGATAAAAGTCCTACTCCAGCGTTTAATGCCTCCTTACCAACCACTCGAGCACCACTTGAAAGTAAAGGTAAAACTGATCTAAATAACCCTCCTAAGAAGCTCCCAATACCATGACCGCGTTGGTATGGTGAACCCTTATAAATTACTCCAACTCCTGATCCAGCTTGATGTGAATAATAATTTTCATATGGACATTTATGATGATCATGAGGAGAATACATTATTATAATTTGCGGAAATGTAGTTTAACACACACGGTTCCAAACTGGAATGGTATTTTTTGTCCTGTGCTCGATCTTATATCTATTTCCAGCGTATCGAACTCTCTTCGCATAACAGGTAAGTAGTGAGGTGGAGAGAAAATGTACATTTTATTCGCACCATAAATGTATTTTGAAGGATCTAATGAAATGACTCTTAATAGTGGAGTCATAACATCACCCACAATCTGAGGATCGATAATGTCGCAATATAGAAATAGTTGAGATGGTAACCCTAAGTGTAAATTAGCAGGACACTTCCCAAAATTTCTGTCTAGGAGATTTGTATTTGGTTCATAACCTAGTTGTAAACTTAATTTGGGTGATAATGTTACGGATGTTATATTTTTATCCAAAACAGAAACAGACACAAATTTTGTTATTTCATCATAACGAAATTTCAAGCTCTCTCTGATACCATTTAACGCTCTTAAAATATGTTCAACGTTATCGTAGTTGGTAGCGGGAATATGTTTTTTGTAGTACACTGTTGATGGTTTATCTTCATTAGGCATTAACATGGTTTTTGTGATGTATACAACATTTTCATGATCTTGAACAGTAAACATGGTGCATGGATATTGAAACTCGACAACTCCAACCGCCCATTCACCTTCTAATTTCATAGCTTTTGGTAATTTTGTTGAAAAATTTGTGGTCTTGTTATCAGGAAAGTATTCCATTGAACTATTGCTGAGCAAAGTTAAATAAAAACTTTCTTTATTCATATTTCTTTTAAACTAGAAGCTAAAATCCAACTGTTAAATTTATCTGGATAACCTTTCCACTTCACTAATACTTCTTTTCTGTTACCCGAATAACGAGTGCCAATTATTTTATCTATTTTATATTGTGAGGTGGGGTTGTAAGTGACCTTCTGTAATTCTCTTTCATAAAAAGTACCAACTATTGGTTCATTTTGTAAATCTGTTATTGTATAAACAACCCATGGAGATCTATCAATTATTGAAGATATAATAAATATTTCATCACTCCAATTTGATTCATATCCTTTTTGGAAAACATGTTTATATTTAGTTATTCGAACATAATCACCCACGTTGAAATTTGGTTTTGGATTTTCTAGAGAAAGTTTGTTTGACCCTCTATCATAAAGATTAGTCCAAACTGTCATAATATTGTTGGAACTTACATCACATGGGCACATCTTAATACTCGAGTGAATGCTGTGATTATAAGAGTATATTAAATCTTGTAAAACATCTATATATCTATAAGTATTATTATGAGTGAAATAACGCCACATTTTCATTTTTAGAGTTCTTTGAAATCGTTCAACAATACTAGCCTTAATATCAGGATTGTTAGTGGTATAGTAATTTATCTTTTTGGATTTAAAGTATTTTTGTACATCTTTTGAAACAAATTCTGTACCTTTATCAGATTGTATGTGAGTAGGTGTTGTATTACTTTCAGTAAATATACTTTCAAAACATTCTTTAGTTGTTTCTGAGTTTTTCTTTTTCATTGGTCTTGCAAAAGCATATTTACTAAATACATCAATAACACAAAGTATGTAGTTGAAACCATCATTATATTGAGAATAAGTTCGCATATCACTTAAATCAGCTTGCCACAGCTCATTAATATTTGATAGAATGTACTTATTACGCGGGAATTTTTTCCGAATGGGTTTATGTAATGTATATGTTTCTTGTGATTGTAACCATTCCTTTGCTTGCTTTTTATCCATTTTACCCTTCATAGCTTTTGATAATTTATCAATACTACCAAAACCAGCGGGGTTAGATGGATCATAATAAATCCTGTTAATTTCTTCTAGTACGGGGTCCATTTTTCCCAATCGATCTTTTTATGTATTTTAGTTATAGATCTTTTATCTCCACTGCTCGGTGTAGAAAACTCTTGAACTTCAATCTCAGAGGTTTTGTTCAGATCTTTTACTTGAAGTTGGTTAATAAACTCACATCTCTTTGGATTTCCAATATAAGTAAGTGGTACTTTAATATCTTTTAATGCTTTAGCAAATCTATCCCACCCTATCGGATCACTTTTTTTTAAGGGTCTAAGTGAATCATTTATTAAATCAACAATATTACTTCCTGGAATTTTTTCATTATCAATTATGACTGTGCCTTCATTATCCCAACGTATTTTACTTTTACTTGTTCCAATTAAGTTTAATAATGACTCACCTTTTTTATTATAAGTTTTTGGTATTAAACTGAGTATTTGTGTTGATGAATACAGTGGATTTGCCTCACTTTCTATACTTTTAATAGATCCTTTCTCCTCCAACAAAGATTCAGCATCAACTGAACTTTTTAGATCTCTATCTTTATTTTTAAAACCAATTTTAGACCCATTTGAATCTTCATTAGATGTATCAGAATAAATTGGTAATCTGAGTGGTTGACGATCCTCTTCGGTAAAGTGAAGGTATCTTTGTAGTGTTTGTAAATATAACATCCACTTCTTTCGGTCTTCCGTCTTACTATTCATAATATTTTGCATTTCAATATCTAATCGAGACAAATTACTAGTAACCTTATTTTCTTGTTTTAATTTTTCAATCAATCCCGGTTCAATAAGTATCATTTTCTTAGCATTTTCCATGTTAACTGGCTAGTCCACTTACTAATCCACTCAATATTGCACCTAATATTATTGGTAAGAAAGCCCCTCCTTTTTGTATAATAATATTTTTTCTTAGTTTATGTTTACACTTATGCACCAGTTTACGGAGTATATTTTTGTGTTTATTCAATTTTTGTTTATCTTGATCTTTAAGAGGTATCTTTCCTTGTAAAACGTTATGAATACATTCACAAATACAATTTATTTCTTCTTCATCACACGTTTTAAGTAACGCTCTTTGATATTTTGGTTTAAGCGTATGCAAAGCGTTTAGCAAATGTTTATGCGTTGTGAGTCGACGATGCATCATTTAGAAATGATTTGAATTGTTTGATTCTTGGTGTATTTAAACTGCAAAGCGTTTAGCAAATGTTTATGCGTTGTGAGTCGACGATGTATCATTTAGAAATGATTTGAATTGTTTGATTCTTGGTGTATTTAAACTCTTTCGTGGGGACGTAGACTGTGCAGTAACCATTAAATGGGAATACATTTGTCTTGATACGACAAAAATCATTTGTATTCTGTTTTAAATCTACCATTAAATATCCATGCGCTTCTAAAGTTGCATCCCTGTAGGCGTCTTCAATGAATTTTGGGTTATCTGGTGACACTTGTCGTGCTAAATATCTTATTTGAGTTTTATCTCGAGGGTTTTTAAAATAAATTATATAACTTGAGTTTAAAGAAATGTCTCTTTGACCTTTACCTTGATGAAATAAATTTTGTGTTAAATAAAATACACTAAGATTCCTGTGATGACTACCTTTTGTAAATATATCCACAATTCTTCCATCAGACTCTCTCATTAGATCATCAATAATAATAAGGTGTGGGTTTTCACCATCAAACATATTAAGATTTGGAATTCCTTGATGATAGTTAACATTTGGTAAATTATTTAAAGCCTGCATTTCATCAAAGCACCATGTGATCTGATTAAAATCACAATTACATATTTCTTTAACTGATTTTATGAAATTTGTTACAAAATTTGACTTCCCACATCCACTTGGTCCTGCCACAATAGCAGTAAACGGATGGATAAAGTGAAACATTTCACACGTCTAGAGTTTTAAAGGGATGAAATAAAAATGAAAATTTTGGTGTAAAAATTAAATATATATATATATTGCTAAAATTATATAAAACATGTAATTTGTGAAAAACAGAATGATCTGTATACTATTTCTAACACAATTAGTACTTATCAGAATTTCACAATCACCTCAACGTCAAATTTAAGCACACAAATAAAAACTACAATTATTTTACATTATTTACAATCAAACAATAAATTTTAAATATGTAATAAACTATTATATAACATTACAGTAATATCATAATTTTACAATCAGTACAAAATTTGTATATACACACAGAAATAAAAGTAAAAAGTATTACACTTAGCGTAATTTATAATGTCCCCAAGCCAATGTATCAATGTTGTTGTTCATAATACATCGTTTGGTATCATTATATGATAAAGATGTTTTATTTATTTTTTGTGTAAAAATAGTGTGTTTGATTGACTTAAATCGAAGCATACTACAATATAATACATTTTTATTAAACAAACACGATTTGTAATTTTCCATATTCATTTTTTTGGTAACACTTTTGTTAACCCCTTTTGCCTTTGCTATAAATTTATCTTCTATTTCTAAGGCATACATTTTTGATCGCAACCCTACAAATTCCTTCAATACTTTACCATTATTCTCATCTTTAAAAAAACCTAACTTTTTTTTATTTATTTTTGGATATCCGTAAATATTATTTTCCGGGTAATCTGATGTATCGAAATAGTGAAGTAGATCTGGTTTTATATCCTCATAAAAATTGTCTGTAAAAATTTGATATATCAAACTATCGGTATCGGTGTACAATAACTTAATTTTATTATGAAACTTTTTAATCATGTAGTTATAATGAAATTCATACATAAGGGTCTTAGATATATCTAAAATACAAAATCCTAAATAAATCGGCTTATCATAAATTAATTTTGTTTTGTGTAATTGTATTGCAACTAAATGTTCTGAAAATATTGATAAACTATGGAATTCTGGTTTTGCAATCCAATCCTGAGCACCTAAAACTTTACCACGATTATCCCAGTGAGTTAGTAGTTTAACGTTTACTCTTTTTTCAATATTTTCCATAGTCTTACCGAAGACAGAATTGTTCATTAATTTAAAAAAGTCTTTTTCAAAGTTTGATGTAGCTAACGTTCTCAAACTAGTATTTAAGTCTATGTATTTCTTTAACCAAGAACTCTGTTTAAATTTTAAAATTCTATGTACTTTAATTAATTTAATCCCCATTTCAATGCATTGTTTTAAATTCCTGTAGTGAATGATGTATTTATTTTTATTATTTAAATTAGGAACTAATTTAGTTTCTTTAGTATTACCCACACATATGTTTTCAGGACATAACGGAAAGTCAGAATGCAAATTATGAAGTTCATCAGGATATTCCAAATCAACTTCTAAAACATAACCGAAATCAGAGTTATCCGACACATTATAATCTGTATTAGAATCTATCCATTCGAAACCACCAACAGGAAGAGATTGAGACATTGCCCAACCATATAAATTATTCGCATCAAAATATGTTAGATATGAATTAGGTTTTTCACTATCATAATCTTCCATGAATTTATTATTTGCTCTAGCAAAACGATTGCTACACTGAGATACACCCCCTCTAATACCAGCTTTAAAAAAAGCAATTTTGTCATAGTCCGTTAACAATTCTAATTCTATTTTGGTAAATTTTAACATTGCATCCCAACTTAAACCTGGGGCAGTATAGTAATGAGCAGGATCTAATCCATAAGTTTTAATACAAAGCTTTCTAAAGTTTTCGAATACATCAGTCAAAAGTAAAACATCCGTTTTTAAATATAAATTGGAATAATCAGACATACTACTACACTTAAAATGTTGCCAAATATCTTTTGCGTGATTATAATCATCATTTGAAATATTTGAATCTGTGAGTGAACTATAAAATTGGTGTTGATCAGGAAGTGATGGATGTTTCAAGCAATCACTATTACACATAAATTCATAAGGATAAATACCTTTCCGTCTTAAACGTGAAAAATCTTCATTATTAGGATAGTTCCTTTTTAGTTCTGTAAACTGATCATCATTAAGATTTTTAGCTAGTTGATCTAAACTACACGATAAAAATTTCAATGAATCTATGAATCTTAAACTTACTGGTTGATTATTTATTGTTAACTGTTTTGAAAATGATATGTATCGTTCTTTATTTTGTGGAATAACTTCAACTTTGTCATCATCGAGGTTTAATGCATGGATAATGAAATGAGCATCGTAATGACTGAGGTTATGTAAAAATATTGGAATATGACGAGGGGTTCTGTACTTAGAACTACACACTTGATGTGCAACACCCCTAAAACTGCCAGTGTGCCAATCAAAATCGTAAAAAAGATCTTCATTTAACTCAGTTTCACAAATATGACATATGTTTGAATTTGAAATTTTAATTTTATCTTCATCTGATAATGGAACGAGACATTTTTGGAAACTATTTTTTTTAAATATTGTTTTCACATCTTCACAAAGGCGATTCATAAACACTTGTGCACAGTTTGACCCACTATACGTCTCATATTTTGATAATCTGCTATCATATGAACATTTAATGTAATATCCAAAACTATACACTTCATGTTTTTGAATATTAATTGTACTAGGCTTGGATGGATCGTTACTACATGATTCTATTGGGTTCAAAAATGCCTCAAAGTCTGCATAAACCACAAAGGGCATTTTCAACTTTTTCACGAATTTATCAAATTTTAATTTATTATTTGAGGTTGCTTTACCAAACCAATCCTTTTTGGAATCCTCACCGTTTGGTAATTCCGTACAAATGTGAGCGCAATCATATTGTTGATGGTTATTAAGTCTTTCCTCCGATGGGAAATGAAGTAAACATGAATCACATATATAAACTGCACAATGATGTCTTGATATTTGTGAACTAACTAATCGCGATAAGTTTTTAATATAACAGTAATGATTGTTAGTACCATTCGATATATATAGTAGGTTAATATGATTAGGTGTACGACATTTTGTTAAATATAAAGGACCTACAACAGAATTACACTTTTTTTCTTTATTATACTCTAAGCCAAAAACATTAATACTAATATTGTTTAATTTCTCTACTTTTGATATATCTGCAATTATAACCGGAAAAGAAATACCAGTAAATTTTAGTTTATTTCCATGAATTGCGTAAGATGCTACCCGATCTACACTTTTACATACAGGATATAAACCAGAGAGTAATGCCCATTTGAAACACATATTATCATTATTTTTAACATTGATTACAGCTTTTTTTGATTTAATATCTTGAGGAAGGTCGATATATGAACTACCACGTAGGGGGTTGAATTTGTTAACATTCATATCTATGTATTTAATTTGATTAAGACTCCAACCACTATCTTTTTTTTCAAATTGACAAATTTTACCGACTACAGTGTCTATTAATGATGAATAAAAAATATTTAAGTCATCTCCCTGACAAATTATGTAATTAAACGTTTGAAAATCAAACGTATTTTTAATATCTTTAGTTTGTTGTATGAAATCAGCATGCAATATGAAGTTTATTTTAAAAATTGTATGTTGTTGAATACATTCATTTATCAAAAATAAGATATCAATTTTTAGCGAATTTAAAAACGATTCCGGTGTTTCAAAATATTGTCCCGATTGAAGTGTTTTACTATTAATTCTATATGTTAAAATTCGATTGCCAAAAGCGGTTTCAACAACTGTAACATTTGTTAATGAATTATGTGATTTTAAAAGATTATTTTTATGTGAATTGCTTTTTAAATGGTTGTTTAGATACCTTTTATTAATATAAACATGACATGTATCACATTCCACCTTATTGTTGTCCACATCATTGGTTTCAATTGATGATGTAGAAGCTCCTTCATCAAATTTTGCTTTCTTGGTAACCTTATTTTCATCAGTAGTGATACCTCGTTTGATACCTCTTCCAACTTGTTGTTGACTGTAACAAAAAGAAAATTATTAGACAAATCTTAAAATAAAACATTACTACAATAATATTTCTTATTGAGTTTGTACTTCTAATACTTACATCAACTTTGTTTCAACCATCAAACATTGATTATACAACTCATCATCATACGATGAATCGAACAGTTCATGCTTCTCTATTTCATCACAAACTTTAGACAGCTCCTGATTGAATTCGCTGTTGGATTGTTCTATATTCTCTTCAATGGGCGCGGAAAAGAAAGCACTGGTGCACATTTCACTGAAGTTTTCCATCTTTATAATAAAGAAGAAAGTATGTAGCACAGTAAGTAACAGTTAAGTGTTGGTAGAGCAACTGATACCCAATTTCAAATAATGTCCAATATTCATAGTCTAACAAAGGATTAGGAAAGTCATGTAAAATCTAATGAGTACACAGAAGTACTTTAAGTAAACAGAATCACATTCACTAATCCACTAATGAGTGTCATTGTTAAAAAAGTATTTTTTAACTTTTTCACTTTCTGCTATTGTCTTTGTAATATTGTATACGAGGCCGTTTGTGTTGTCGTAGATGCTATCCTTATTATTCTTTATGTAATATTTAATCCTCGTGGTAGCGTGCTTCCAGTGATCACTAGTTGGAATCTTGGATAGTTTCTTCATATCATACATTTCAATTTTTATGAGATGCGTCGCTTGGTCTCCGTCGTCAGAATTTGTAGAGATGTATGATACGCCATCTCTAGCAGCTCGTGTCACAGTCGAGGATAGCAGCTTCTTCCTTTTTATTTTTGGTACCACTTCAAAAAATTGATCAATCGGTTGCGATTTCCTTTTTCCACCATCGTCTGTGTTATTAACGACGATGTCATCACTCTCTTCTTCGTGTTGAGGAGAGAGTGGCGAGTAGTAATACTGTTTATAGGTATTTTCATTATCGTCTGCGAAGCTGAATGATCTCTGCAACAACAGAGTTATCACGTTAATATCAATTTGTTTACACTTAATCACACACGTTAGGAAACAACAACAGAAATACAAGTAAGTTTGTCAATAGAATAAACACTTACCTCCATGGCCATTGATGCGTTGAAGTAACACAAGCGTAGTATTGGTTGACGTATACAATGCACTGTGGTCAAACGACCATAGACTGACTGCATGACTGCAACTGTTCGATCTTATATAGCACCATTCTTATCTAAAGCAAATTACTAAGTACAACGAAACTGATTGTAACTCTATGAGTCAACAAACTTATCTCACGTTCCTTATTCTTATCTAAAGCAAATTACTAAGTACAACGAAACTGATTGTAACTCTATGAGTCAACAAACTTATCTCACGTTCCTTCGCAACAGGCATCAACCTGCTTTGTGACTCCCACAAAGAATGCGATTTAATATTTACAACGAGCAATACACCAGATTTCAACAGTCGTATTACGGACGTCGACCGGAACCCATATTAAGCGAAAAACAGTTTAGAGATTTAGCACCGCTGTTTGTCATTGATTGCTCTAGACAAGTGGATAATCTAAAGACAGGGCCAGTTGTGGACGTGAGAGTAGAAATTGAAAGTGATTCGGAGATACCAGATCAAACTTCAGCATATTGTCTCATTCTGAACGATTGCATTGTTGAATACAAACCATTAAGTAACATTGTTAAGAAGATATCATGAAGACGGACACCCTTATAGTGGAACTCCAAGGATTTAAAGATTCTTTAAATCATTTTATTATCAAAGAATTGGCCATTGCGAGTCATGATCATACACAGACGTTCTTGGTGAAACCACCATATTCATTCCATTACCTAACACTAGAAGAAAAAAAGCAGGTGAGATGGTTAGAAAGAAATCGAGGAATTTACTGGAGTGAAGGCTACATAGACTACAAAGAGTTTAAACGTGTTATTTTACCATATTTAGAAAATAAAAAAATTATGACAAAGGGTTTGGAAAAGATTACGTGGATTAAAGAGTTATGTGCAAACTGTGAAGTGATTGACATAGGTGAGAAGGGATGTCCTAATTTTGCGACATTAAAAAAAAAGTTCTGTAAAAATAAAACTGATTTTAATTGTGTGAACCATAAATTGAATTGTGCATTGAATAATGCTGTGTGTATTAGAAAATGGTATTTTGATAATAATATGTCTGTATTTAATTTATTTATTTAATAATTATTGTGTTGATCAGTTAATTAAAAATGTCTATGTACTCAAAGTGTTTTATTTAATATAATCAGACCCATATAACAAACTTTAAATTAGCTGCAGCAAAATGATAATCCTAAGCTTTGTGACTCCCACAAAGAATGCGATTTAATATTTACAAATCACTATAATTGAACATTCCTATGACAACCATTGAATAGATTGGTACTGTAATAATCTGCTAATAACAGTAATATCATGGATACACTAGAATTACAAAAACATATGAAAAAGATTCATCCCAGTCTAGAAAATAATGTTTATGCTGCTAATAGACTACCTATGTATACACATGTACCAACGTATATAATATGCAATTTGGATGCGGATGATAAACCAGGTTCACACTGGGTAGCTGTACATATCGATACGAATGGTATCGGTCAATATTTTGATTCATATGGACGAACACCTGAGCGATATCATCTCCAGTTTTTGAAAAGGAATTGTAAGAGATGGGACTGGAATGTTGATAGGATTCAGAATGATTGGACTTCAGTTTGTGGTGAATATTGCTTAATGTATTTGCTATTTAAGTTTCAGGGATGTTCAATGCATAGTTTTACGAACATATTTACAGGGAACACACTGCACAATGATATTTTTGTGGATGAGATCTTCCGCTCATATTTTGTAGAAAAAAGTAATAAAATATTGAAATAAAAATGAATGTGTTTTATTGATGACATAGAAAAGCAGACATACAATGAGTAATAGATAAGAACGCCAAATCAACCGTAGGGCAACAGATTCGTGGGTTCTGGCGCAACGTAATGAGGTGTTCGAAGTATAATAGATAAAAGGATTAGGCGAACAATGGAATGCTAATGAGGGTGCAGGACCACCGGAAATCAATGAGATAACAGTTAATTGATTTGCATAACTCCAGAACCACGCATCCTACGCTAAAATGGACCACAGATTTGAGATCAGAGCACACCAAAACCTTTTTTTTTTTTTTTTTTTTTTTTTTTTTTTTTTTTTTTTTTTTTTACGATGGGTGCTACAGATTCGCGGGCTCTGGTGCAAGCGCGGGCTCTGGCGCTTGCGCCAGAATCCGCGAATCACTACTACTGACTTCTCCCATGTCATGTGGCATGTGCCATGTCAGACTTTTACTGACTCAAACCCACCCGTGTTCCTTCAGTTGCCGATGTACCAGGGTCATGGTATCTCTTTCGAACAATCACGCGACCCCGTACAATTACAACTCGTAACTCGGATTCGATACCACTGCGCCTCAACTGCTTTTAATAAATTCATCATCATCAACATCATTCCAGCCAATGTCCATAGCTGGACATAAGCCTCTCCCAATTGATTGTTTGCCATAATCGCCACGCTTGGCAGGCGGATTGGCGATCGCAGTACGGTGGGAAAATGTGTAGAAAACGCTGCTGCCCATTCTCTAGTAAATTAATAGTGGCCTTTTATTAAGATTCCAGAAAAGAAGGAGTGGTCATCTAATAACATGAATGGCCACTTAAGAGTATATAAGGTGTATCTATTCATACACGAAATATTTTAAGAGGTACACCTGTAGGTGGTAAAGAAGCTGTAGAAGCAAAAAGAAAATTTTTATCTAAGCGTTTTTGAATTTTCGTAATTATTATAATTTTAAAACTACTTGAGACGTTTTGCATAAAACCTTTACTCCAAATTCTATGAATGGCCCGCTTGACGCTGCGAGGGCGACGACCGGACGGCACGAGCATGGCCGCGGTGTCTCGGGCCGTAAAAAATAAGAAGGAGCCAGTATTTCATATGTGCGTCAAATAATTTATAAATATTAAATAAAAAAAAAACCCCTTAGAATTTTTTTTTTTCGTTGCTATAGCTTCTTTACCACCTACAGGTGTACCTCTTAAAATATTTCGTGTATGAAGGTTATACACCTTATATACTTAAAGATACGCATTAAATGGGGACCAGGGCAGGCTATAAATCGAATCTGCTGGTAATGTCAAACGTCATAAGTTTCAACCCAAACACGTAGGTGTCACAATAGGTCCCTTTAAGGCTTGCTGCAAACTGGAAGACAGACAGACAAAATCTGGCATTCGTTTGGGTCATTAGGTACGGTACTCTGTCCGTGCGATTGTCAGTAACATCAAGACCATGCTGGTTTTCGTTGAGGGGCTGAGGTGGATCGAATTCCTGCCGGGGTCGCGTGATTGTTGAAAGAGATACCATGACCCTGGCACATGGGCAACTGATGGAACACGGATGAGTTTTAGTCAGTAAAAGTCTGACACGCCCTCCCGCTCCGCCCAGAGCGGGAGAAGTCATTTGATGATTTCCCATCCAGAAAAAAAAACGGTGGATCGAATTATCGGTTTTCCCACCCATATGCAAAATACGCGTATTGACGTGAAGTTGCGTCCATAACTTAATAAAGGCTCTCGCATATGAGTAGGCGTGAGGCGACTCCAGTAGAACAATTGCCATGAACTTCCAATTTACAAGCAGTAAATTTCCTTCTGGTGGTCAGAGTGTAGAACCCCATCTGGGGATCTTTAAAAAAAACGAATGCGACTTAGAAGGAGGAGCTCTCTGAGTGACACACTTAAAATTAAATACGTTGTCTGCTAACAAGAAGCGTAGCTGTTGTTTATTTAAAAAAATGCTTTCTGTGTTCTAATGTTTAGAACTACATAATCGACTATAATTTTACGGGATCACCAAGTTATCCATCCAAAATTTTTCAGTTCTACTTTAGCGAGGTAGTACTTACCGATATTTACCTAGAAAAAATGGTGAACAGATTGACAGGCCTCATTAAAAAGGACGATGGATGAAGGATTCTATATCCTCAACAACTCTAGATCATCCATTATGTAACCAATATCCTGTCGACGAAAGAAGTTTGCTACTATATTTAGGCATTTCATTTTTATTCAATGTCACGGACAAATATGGTGGCAAAAACTGTTAAGTAATATTAAGTTACATTAAATATTTACTCGTCAAACAAGTCTATAAAAAGATTTCAATCAATAGATAGCTTAGGATGATAATTATATACAAACGTTACATAGTATTTTTTGTGTTGCCGTTTTATGACGAACAATCTGCCCAGCCGTTTCCCACCTATGTTTGGATCGGCTTCCGGTCTTACCGGATGCAGCTGACTACAGTATTTTACATGGAGCGACTGCCTATCTGACCTCCATAACCCAGTTACTGGGTAACACGATATCCCTTGGTAAAGCTGGTTGCGGAATTTTGGACTTCTGATTACCGTAACGACTGCCGAAGATCTACGAATGACAGCCGGGACTTATTTTTATGGCCAATGGCTTTTAACGTGCTTAAAAACGCACCAAAACAAAACAAATGAGCCCAAACTAGATAGGTTTATCTTTTTTAGTGATGAAGTTCCTACGGCCGTCTTCCAGTTTCGTCATCAGTACAGCTCCATGGTAATGAATTGTCACCGAAGATAAGTACGTACACTAAATTTGAGCCCAATTGGACATCGGGCAGTGGTTGTAATTTATCTTGAAAGATTCGTGCCGTCCACACATACAAACAAACATCGCAAGTTAAATGAAAGCTTGTAGAAACCGTATTCATTCACAAAACATCTTTAAAATAAAACCACTACGTCAAGTCGCTTAGTCGCTAAGCGTGCAGAAAGCCTTCGGGCGTAACTCGACAATGATTTCATTAGAACGTCGCCGTCGTTGGCGGCGCGGTGGGTCGCATTACCGCCGATTATGATCTGTCCACAGAGCGGCCAGTGCTAGACGCGGCATCAGTGTTGCCAACTCCTAAAAAACATCAAATCAGCCATAAATAAAACAGTAAATTAGTAGGTCCATAACAGTAAATCTATTAAAAAAAAAAAAAAAATGAAAACCTTACGCAATTACCCACACGGAAAGCAACAAACTTAAGCATTTTATTTTTTTTACTTCAGATAGTACCTAAAATACAAAAAAAAAGACGACATAACATAACCTCAGACTTTGTTTCCCCGAAGGGTTGGGCGGAGGTGTACCTTTAGTACGTACAGTACCACGTTTCGCCAGTTAGGTTTACACTGAAAACAGGAATGCCATTGAAAAACCAGTAGATCTACTACCAAAACAGTAGGGCTGGCAACACTGCGCAGCTTATCAACACTTTCCATACAACCAACCGTGTCACTGTTGACTCGCACTATGACTCAAGTGACGCATGAAATTGACAGCTTTGAAAATGGCGACCGTGACCGTCCGTTTGGCGCCACAAATTTTATGACTAGGCGCCGATTCCGTGCTCTATGGATGTGTCTAAGTCGCAGCAACCACGTGACATCTCGTTATTATAAATAGTAACAATCGTAATAACTGTTACTGAAGAATTTGTTGACGATTGTGTGCTGAGATTATGGCGGTAAGTTGCGTTAATTAGACATGAAGTTAGGAGCGGAACTAGCAACTTCACACGCGTGTATTATGTTGCGTGTTAATCTGATTATGTTATCTCAGTGTTTATAGCGCCATTCGAAATAATGAGAAAGAATTTGCAAGTTTCGTACTAAAGAGCTTCAAGCTACGCTTGGTTCAGTTTGTAGGTGAGTGACCATCCATTAGATATTGAGATCCCTCCGTGCCTAGCGAAAATACGTTAAGCCCTTGATCCCGGCTGTCTTTGACAGTGGTTACGGGTAGTCAAAAACCCAAAAGTCTGACGACTAGTCTTACAAATAGGTATCGTGTACCCAGTAACTGGGTTATGGAGGTAAGGTAAGTAGTCGCTCCATGTAAAATACTGGTATTTAGCTGCATCCGGGTCTAAACTGGAAATCGACCCTGACAGGGCAAATATCAGGCAGATTGATTGTGTTTTAAAGCTGCTGTGCTGCACATAAAAATTATTGAGTGGAAGCGCAGTTTCAGAGAAGGTCCCTGAAATAACCATGTGTGAAGCTTATGCCCATAGTCCCTAGATGAATTCCTGACTAGATGAGACACTATACTGACTACTGACTAAGGTAAGGTTGGTTACATGAAGACGCGGGAGTATAGGACCTCTTTCCGGATTTGAATAACGAATGTAAAACTTAGCGCCTTTTTTGCGCCGAACAGTCAGGGTTCAATTTGGGAATCAAAGAAAATGCATTCTTACGAATTTTGCTGCTTGCATGTGGACTTTGGAGGTAGGCGCAAGTAACGTAAAGAATCAGTCGAATGACTAACCAGGCTACTTTCAATCGTAAATGCTTACTTGCAAGATTATGATGTCTTAAAAAGTTCTGAGGTAACAAATATTAAAAAAAAAATACAGTCGAATTGAGAACCTCCTCCTTTTTTTGAAGTCATCTGCATCAGCTGCTAGTCAATGCATCAGCCTTTAGCAGTTTGCCCCCAGCAGAAGTAATAAAGTTGCCTAAGTGAAAATGTTTTAGTTATCGCTGACAACCCTGTTACAACGTTTAGCAAACTGCATTTTTATCAACTCAACCATTTCACAATTGGACATCACACACAGGTGTTTATTTTACGACAACGCATATTATTACATATAATTGTCCAATCGTTTAAATTAACTATGAGACTGACAGACACATTTAATTTAAAATAAACATGCGAATTTAATTAGTATTCTTAAAAAAATAACGTCTTTAACAGCTCCATAACTCTCAACGCTCTCGATTCGCGCGAAATCGTCAGCCTCCATATTTATGGTAAGATATTCTTGTGAGGCAAAGACACGCAACCGTTCTGCCACCGTCCCACCGATCAATGAGTAAATTTTGACTGAATAATTGCTCGCCACGCGAAACCAGTCTTGGGCCCATCATTCTTTATTTAAAATGGGAATTATTCAATGCCGCACGTGAATTTCTTCCTTTTATGGCTTATAGATGGCCAGTTGTGTCTTATTTTGTTTTTGATTAGTTAAATCGCGCGTGCTGTGTGAAAAGAATGATGGATGGATTATAAATTATTTGTGATCGGGTACGTTTTGATAGTTATTTGTTAAATTGAATTAAAGATACAAAAATGTCACCTGGTACTTTGAGGTTAAAAGGGTAGATAATATTCATTATTAATGATATTATTTAGTTCATTTCACTTTGTGGGTAGCAGAAACAAAATAAAAAAAGGGTTGAGGTAGACTACTCCCAAAAATTCATAAGTACGAACCTGTAGTTTAGCGAAATAGATAGGTTCTCGAATCACAATTCTCTTGGCCTTATTTCAATTTATATCTTGCATACTTCTCTAGTAGGTAGTCGTCATCTCAGTATCTAGTCACCCCTTTTCCAGTCATATATTTTTCAAACAGGTAAACTGAACCGTTAAAATCACCCGCATTATTGAATTAGATATTTATTATATATGCGAATGTTTTTCATAATTTTTTTCAGAGCATCAAAGAACGTTGTTACTTAGTTGAACACCGTGTGAACGCAATCGACTGCAGCAGCTCAATAATTTCAACCGATTATCGTGATTGGTATTCAAGATTTGAACGAGTTCGAAGCAATTTGCCATGACTGATCAAATTTCATGCATCGAGGATTGACGCCACGCTTATTTGGTGACAAGAAACCACATCATTGAATAAAAAAGGATAAAAAATTGTCTTGAAGATTAACTTTACTTTTTGTTATTTTATCAACTTCATTGTAAACTTACAAAGTTTCCCGTTCAAACGACTGACAACGCCATCTGTTTTCATATCGCAAAGTTTTTAATCTTTATAACAACGCCATCTATACTTCCATTGTGTTTTATAACACCGTTGTTAGATGTCACTTTACTATGATTAATTTTTTTTTTTTCTTTTTTTTTTTTTTCAGGATGGGATATCATCAAATGACTTCTCCCGCTCTGGGCGAAGCGGGAGGGCGTGTCAGACTTTTACTGACTAAAACCCACCCGTGTTCCATCAGTTGCCCATGTGCCAGGGTCACGGTATCTCTTTCGAACAATCACGCGACCCCGGCAGACTTTACTGATTCAAGTGCATATGACGCCATCTAGTGTCACAATTTAGTACTATTCATTTGGAAACGTGAAAAAGCGCCATCTATACTATATTATTAAAATTACGTCATGAATCAGTTCTATAAAATGTTTCGATTTATGTATCATAGATGGCGCTGTTGACAAGAATTATTATTTAAGGTGATCTGTGAGCTTTCAAAGATGCGCGAGTGTGCTCATTCAAACTGGACCAAAGCATTTCGTGACGATAATATCAAGACTTTGGTATTGCGATTACGCAAATATTAGATTAAAGAGCTAATATGCATATCTTGGTGTCCTATATTCTCATTCATAGAGCCGTACGTTTATTTTGATTATTTGTAGAGAGTATTTTGTGCTCTGTTTTAGTTATGCTGGAAATATTTTATCAAGTTCCTAATGTAAAACTAATGTCTACTGCTTCTAATACATTTCTGAACCTAGAACTATAAAGTCACAAGTTAAAACAGAAATTATCATCCCCATCATCCGTTCTTCCGGGTTCCGTGTAGTGCCGTACGTAAAGAATAGCACCACCCCATTTCTTCTCGTGGGTGTCGTAAGAGGCGACTAAAGGACTTGCTAGAGAATGCGCAGCAGCGTTCGCTATGCATTTTACCACTATATTGCGATTGCCAACCCGCTTGCCAAGCGTGGCGATAGTGGTAAAAACTCCCCAAATTGGGGGAGGCTTATGTCCAGCAGTGGACGTCATACGGCTGAAATGATGATGATGAAACTTGGGCTTAGTCTGCTTGTCCAAAAGCAATTCGGTACTTCGAAGTAACCTCTACTTCAGATTTAAATTAAGCTTTTCCAATGGGCAAAAACAAATCGGGAGTAGGGACACCTGTCATAACGTGTTGTCATTCATTCTTAGTTCGGGCTCCGAAATAATCTTATGTCCGAAGGTGATAAGTAGTAGGAAATGCTCGTAATTTCGGCACAAACTACGGATTTCGTGCTTAGAGAGTAGATCCCCTGAATCTGATTTGGTTTCCGTACGTCGTTATGGGTATCGGGGAGGTTTTAGGGACGTAAATACCCCAGACTCCCCGGTCTTAACCCAAAAGCCCGGGAGCTTTTTGAAGGATTCCCATGGGATAGAAAAATCTGTTACCCTATATAGCACAGCTTCATGATGAGTGAAAGTCTTTTTGTCACAGTCACAACCTACAGCTACCAATTTCTGTTCTGTGATCGTGACTGTATCATCGTCTGGCTAGCGTTTTCCTAACTGGTTGAGGACGACTTTCAGTCAAACCTGATGCAGCTTAGTACCAGTATCTTACATGGAGCAACTGCCTAACTGATCTCCGTAACCCAGTAACTGGGTAATATGATACCCTATGGTAAGAGTGCTCGACAGACTTTTGGGCTTCTGACGACCCGTAATCACTGCCATCGATCTACAAATGCCAGCCGTGAATAAATTTAATTTTCTTTATTTATTTAAATTTCTCGCACACAAAAAAGGTACAAAGGCGGACTTAATGCCTTAGGCATTCTGCACCAGTCAACCAAGGGTAGTGAAGAGATTAGATGGCAGGTGCTTTGGTTGAGAGGAACAATTATTGAAAAATACTATTAAAATACATATTATATCAAATCTATACTGATATTATAAAGCTGAAGAGTTTGTTTGTTTGTTTGATTGAACGCGCTAATCTCAGGAACTACTGGTCCGAATTGAAAAAATCTTTTTATGTTGGGTAGCCTATTTATCGAGGAAGGCTTTATAACATCACGCTAAAACCAAGAGGAGCGGAGCAGTAATGAAAAATGTTGCCAAAACGGGGAAAATCGCACGTGTAGACGTTTCGACGCGACGGGAAGGGTCGGGGGAACAAGAAATTTAACGCGGACGAAGTCGCGGGCAGAAGCTAGTTATAAATAAGTTGGCAATACTAGTATGGTTCTACATCTTAGGATCAAACCAGAAACATTATACGTAGGTTTATTATATTCTAGAAATCTTATTCAGCTTGTTTGGTTATTAATGGTGGTTATTTAAGTGACATTTTCCGGTCACTTAACGGCGTATACGCAGCGACATCATTTAGAACGGCACAGGAACTGAACCCGGAACTTTGCAGCCGGACGGAAAACAGATAACATCGGAACATAGGTATCTGGTTATTACCAACCTGATCATGTACACAGGGTGGATTTGTGAGGGTTAGTACCTACCATAACCATTGTGGGTTCAGCATTTTTTTTGGAGACTTTTCTTAACATTTTGAGTTATTGAAAAGGTTTCAGCAGCTGAAAGATGTTCACTGCTGAATAGATGCCTCCCCCAATTTGGGGGGCATGTCAGAATAACCGCGCTTGGCAGGCGGGTTGGCGATCGCAGTATGGTGGTAAAATGCATAGAGAACGCTGCTACCGTTTCTCTGGTAAGTCCCTTAGTGGCATCTTGCGACACCTATTGGAAGAAATGGGTGCTATTCTTAACGTCCAGCACCACACGGAAGAAGAAAAGAAAAGGGAAAGGTTGAAAAGGTTTGGTGCTATGATATTTTTTTTATAATGCACTAGCTTCTACCCGCGACTTCGTCCGCGTAAATCTTTTTGTTTCGGACCCTTCCCATCGCGTCGAATCGCGATTTTCCCTGTTTTTGCAACATTTTTCATTACTGCTCCGCTCCTCTTGGTTATAGCGTGATGTTATATAGCTTATAGCCTTTCTCGATAAATAGGCTACCCAACACAAAAAGAATTTTTCAATTTGGACCAGTAGTTCCTGAGATTAGCGCGTTCAATCAAACAAACAAACAAACAGACTCTTCAGCTTTATAATATTATTATATTATATTATATAGTATATAGTATAGATGCGTGTGAATTGATAGAGCACACTGGAAATTCTCAAAATCAAAATCCTAGAAGGTTTAGTAGTAGACTTAAAACAAAATATGTAAAACGTATCTGGGAATTTGTAAACAACTGTACAAAAAGTTAGAGCCCGTGTAGTGTGGTCCCTTAGTTCTCACAGACCATCTACCAGATCTTGGAAAGCATCTTAAAAATGAATGTTTTGTGGTAACCGACAGTTAAGTGTTATTCCTCAGTTCACACACAGCTTTTCCCATTTTTTTTCCGTCCCTTTCTTGTTTCATTAGAAGGAAAAAGATAACAAAAGCGTGCATTAAGTTTAGTTGGTGCACAACAGAATCATTACCATTTTTACTAAAACTCGAAATATTATTGAATAATCGCATCCGGATGCTACTTTACAAAGCCTATACTATTTTAGTCACGAGCCAGACTCTAATCGATGAGCTTTTGTTTATGCATATTACTCACCAATACCTAATCCATCTCAGTAAAAAAAATTGACTCAAATAGATTAGCCTTTTGTTTTGATATTTTCAAAGAAAATGCACGGACAAAATCTGGTTCTATATAATACATATCACTCGAGTAGCTAAGCTTTTGACGAGATATTTTTAAACATTACGTATGAACAAAACCTACTCGAGTAGAGGCTCACTAGCTATATGAGTGAATTTACCTCGCAACAAGTGGGTAGTGTTCTTTACCTAAAAAAAGTAGTGAGATATACCAACTGTTGATATAATTTCTTTCCATATAACATTTATTTATTCTAAAACTTCATTATTATAACGTTGTTTGATATAACGTTTATGTAATCGAAAATCATTTGGTCTAACGTATAATACGTATATTGTTTATTTAATCGAAAATCATTAGGTGTAACGTTTATCATATATAAAAAACGTCATTATGGTTAACACCCCGACTCGGATAGGTTAGGTTAGAAGCTCCGCTCCGCTTCGCTCCCGCCTTAGCCTTCGTGGTTATTTTTTTTTAAACCACCCAGAAATAGGAGCCCCGCGAAGCGGGGCTCCGTCGACCTATCTTAGCGCAAGTGGTAATCAGTTCCTAGTTATGTTTAATATCTACTTAGGTTACTATTCATATTATACTAAATCTTATATATATAAAAATCTTGTGTCACGATGTATGTTGCCAATAAACTCTAAAACTACTGAACCGATTTCAATCAAATTTCACATGTACCCGTATTTTGGTCTAACTTATTGGATAGGATAGTTATCATCTCAATTATTCGCTTATGTCGTGAATGTAAACGAATAAAATGTATCAATTAATTGTTTCTTAAGCAAGTGTTTATTTACCGCCATCTATGAGAACTTCATAAAACTAAAAGATGGCGATGTACGTTGATTCATCAATAAAATTCTTCAATATTGTTTGACATCTAGGTTACAAATACACCCAATAGATGGCGCTGTGTTCTGTTTCTTAGAATATAAATTCTATTACTTTATTTCACGTAATATTTATTTATGTTCACGATATAACCGTATTATTTTAATGGTTTGTGACTGATATTTTTATAATTATACTGCGTATTATGTTACAATATTATTACCATTAATAACAAAAAAAAAATGTACTATTTTTGTTAGAGAATTATTAAAGTCTTGGCGCCAAATTTTAATCAAAGTTTCAAATGCGAACTAGAACGTTCGGGAAATTCAATGTTCAGGTATAAATACTGGCGCCGAGTGTCACCGCAGTACAGTTCCTTTTTAAACGAGTGAATTAATACTATCTCCCGGAAAGTGATAGTCTCAGTAAAATCTAAGTGCAAGTCTTAGTACTACTCTCTGCGTCAGTCTCTACGTAAATATACCTGTGCATTTACCAAGTATATAACCTCTGCAAGTATTAATCAGTGCAAAATCATAACTTTATACACATGTAAGTATTTTTGCTTGCATTTTATCTAGACACGCGGCAGCGTGTCAAGGCAAGTTCAAGTAACAGAACTGGCGAGCAGCACCGTGTGTAATATTACACGAACCATTTGGAGCCACTTTTGACCCCCTCATAACTCAAAAACTGTTTCACATAAATGTATCAAATTTGGCTCATACAGTGAAACTTGCAAGATACATGTGTGCTCCAAATTTCATAAACATATCTCAAATGGTTATTTAGATATTAACGTCCAAAAATCGTCATTTTTATCACTGACTGACCTATAGATCAAAACTCTAACCCAGTTCCAGATGACCTAGAAAGTTCAAATTTGGCATGCAGATAGGTAATTAGGTGAATACAAAGGAATAAATCAGAAACTGGTAAATTTTTATCATTTTATTATAATTTTTCACTTAATTGATTCTATTAGGAACACTTATAACAAAAACCATTTGGTATTAATTTTGTTATAAATAAGTACCTACTAATAATTTATGTACAAAAAGTAATGATATCCCATCAAAAACATAAATGTGAAATGAGAGCCAAGTTCAATATTCTGATATATGCCTTGGTTGTTGACTTCAACGACAAAAGAAGTGAGATCTAAATGGGTGTCAAATTCAATGGTCAGTCCTGACTTGGCTAGTTTTCATATACGAATTATATTATAGCTTTCACAAGTTTTAAACCTGTTACTTGTCGGTTCTTATTTTATTATTCCGAAAATTTGGCTTGCTGGTAGAAACTAGCCATCGAACATAATAATTCGTATATGAGAACTAGCCAAGTCAGGACTGACCATTGAATTTGGCACCCATTTAGATCTCACTTCTTTTGTCGTTGAAGTCAACAACCAAGGCATATATCAGAATATTGAACTTGGCTCTCATTTCACATTTATGTTTTTGATGGGATTTTATTTTCTTCATGTATTTTGTAAATAAGTCATTGTTTATAAAGAATAGTTAAAGATAAGAAAAATAAAATCTACATTTAATAAATTATAGTTTGAAAAATCTAAAAAACACGCTTTTGAAACTAACTGAATTGTTGTACAAAAAGCGTGGGGGGTTTGATTAGCATTGCTGTAAATATTTTAACGATAGTTTAGTATACCTGTAGTAATTATAATAAGCACCCTACGCATTTTGTACGACAATATGAATTTTTCAATTGAGTACTCCAGTTTTATTTTCAATTTAGCTAATTCCATTTTACCGGAAGGGTTTTATTTCCTCAGTTGCGATTAGAGAAATAAAATATGGCGGTACGAAGTTCGCCGGGTCAGCTATTAGTATTATATTATATTTTATCAAGTTCTTGAAACATCGTAAGGAAACCGGCATGTCCTAGAACCAAAAATTTGAAGACATGTGACATCTACGAACCCGCACTGGCCCACTCCCTGTCACCAGGAGGAGGCCTGTGTCCCAGCAGTGGGAACAATATAGGCTGATTATGATGATCAAGCTCTTCTAAGTGAAGAGACAGTTGAGCTACTGAAGAGTTTGTTGCGTCAGTTTTTCTTCCCAACTTGCCGGGGGACTGTCTTCTTCCCAACTAAAGCACTAGGAAGTGGTGAAGGGCGGGCATCTGATGCTCCCAGGAAGCTTCTGCGCTTTTAGGCGAAGCTAGACTGGCTTTGTTAGTCAGAATAAAATAAATATAAAAAAGACCCTCATTCGGGGACCCATCCGAATGAGGGTCTAAGTGCGAAAAAGGGAGTCCCATCATAATCGAAAGGGAGACAAAATCATGTTCAAAGTTTCCGTTACATAGGCACATCTATACTTAATATTATAAAGCTGAAGAGTTTATCGAAGCGCTAATCTCAGAAACTAATGGTCCGAATTGAAAAAATATTTTCGTGTTGGGTAGCCTATTTATCGAGGAAGGCTATATAACATCACGCTACGGTTCAAAAGAAGCGGAGCAGCAAACGAAAAATGGACTAAAACTGGCAGGCGATTCGTTGCGACGGGAAGGAGAGCGAAAATTTGACGCGGACGAAGTCGCGGGCAAAAGCTAGTAAGTTTTATATGTTTTGAGTGGTATGTCAAACGATGTTATATTTAAGTAATGTATGTTATGCTTGTAAAAATTAGTTATTTTAAAATTATATCAATCGTTCATTATGTTAACTAATCGCTATATTAAATAAAATTGTAAGTTCCGTTGTTATATGTTGTTAATATTAGAGATTTTGTTGTTATATCATCTATTAGTTACCCATCAAATACATAATAGAAACGAGCAATTAAAATGATAATAGTTGCTATGTAACTATCAACCTGTAATTGAAGCTTATCTATTTGATTAATATGTATTCTACAGTACTAGATTTTGTCCACCCATTTTATTGGAAAATATCAAAACTCATCGATTAGAGTCTGGCTCGTGACTAAAATAGTATAGGCTTTGTAAATTCGTCATCCGGATACAGTACCTAAGTACTACCTCGTTTGCTCAATCAAGCGCCTTGTAAGTTCGTTTACTTTAACTACTTTTTATTTATTTTTAAGTCTAGGTTAACTTGGACTGGTTGATGTTTTCAGCATCCGCATGACGATTATAAGATGGAAGAGGCAAGGTTGTTATTAAAATTGCGTATCGTATGAGATGAACAACAGAACTCCGCCCTTCTGATCCTTGAAAGGGTTGCCGGAGGTATTCACTGTACCCATTCTTGGCCAGTTTTGTTTAAGCTCCATATAGGGTAACTACTTGCTATCGATTGGGCACAAATCCAGTCTTCGGGGTCTGAGAAATTCGTATTTCGATGAATGTTCTAAGTTTAATCGAGAGAAAAGTCAGAAAGATTTAGAAAACGCTTAGTTGTTCAGTTGTTAACTGCCGATAGGCCAAGTACAAAAAGTGTTCATAGACAATAATATAGCTCTCGTCAAACGAAAACGACATCCCTACTCTTTAACTTTTTTAGAGTATCCAGTTTGCGGGCCTGTACTTTTTGAATTTTGACAATTTTTTACAATTTATTTTTGTACTCTTTAAACATAAACAACTGATACCCGCTTCTAAAATCTTTACCATTTTTTATTTACAGTTTTCTTGGATCCCAATCAAGATTAAACCGTGGAAAACTCCAAATAGTATTACTTAAATCTTTCATAACAGGAGTTCACAAGAGACCTGTAAGGAATTTAACACGAAACCTGTCGTGCAGAACGCTCGCAGTCTCCAATTGGGACTCCTCATGTATCGATTCACAGGGCATATCGATTCCTAGTTCAATATAGGTAATCTTAGTAATATTTTTGGCCTTCGTTGTAAGTTTAGACATCAGAAAAGAAATAACATCCTGAGGAAACCTGGACTTAAAGTTAATATACACTGAAATCGGCAACTCGTCTTCAGCGAGTTTGGTGAGCATTTGCTCTGCATTGGGAAAATAACAGGCTGGTTGTAGTATTACCCTCCTTTATTAATTTTTTTACACATTAAGTATAATTTTACAAAAACATAAAAAAATATCAAAAATAGTGGCCTATCGGCATCAGAAGCAGGGTCCAAGCTACCGGTGGTCAAGGTTGCTGAAAGAGGAAACTCATAACGATACGTGCTGTGTTTAAGAGTACTGCTTTCTGGATCAAGCTCTTGATCCAGCTGCCTAACCAGAGCCTCCTCAGTTGTAGATCAAGACTCTTGACTGTTGAGCCATTGGCTGTTACTATTTATTATTGCCGTTGTCAACCAACCATCGAACGTTTGACTCCGACGAACTAACTTACCACATAAATCTTTCACTCTTACAGCAAGGAGTCACGGGCGTTCACAAGTGACCAATAGGGAGTCAAACCCGGAACCTGTGGTGCGGAAAGCTCGTACTGTGTGCATTTGGGTGATACGCGCCACGTCCGCGAGGCACGACCGAGTTTGAAAGTGAAGTGGGTTCGGCCCCAGTGGTTGACAACATTTTTTACAAATGATTGGGTATATTTTTTGAGACGTAGTTTGTTAAGTAGTTAAGAAATTGATCTATGAATGGGTATAAGGGTAAATTTTATGAAAGATGACATAGCTAGAAAGGAATTGAACTCTAAGTTGACGGTCATTAGGATGTATGAACATTAAAACAAAAAATAAACCCGTCCGAGGCCAGAAAAATATGTGATGCATCAACACGAATTAAACTTGGAGAGGTACAATAAATGATATAATAATTTCAGCTGACAGACATCTACTGCTGGACACAGGCACCTCCACTTCAACTGGTTCTATGCTTCTCGCATCCAAATCCGGCTTTCTGCGGCCTTCATAATGTTATCCTACTTGTGGGAGGCAAGTCAATATACCTACTATGTGTGGGAAAAAGGTGAGTTGGCGGCTCATTTCATCATTATATTAATTTTAGTTCCATAAACGGTAAACAATTTGGCTAAAAATGGTGACGGCAGGTGAAGTAGATCCTTGCTGGTATGGAGGCTGAGAGTAGGGCGGACTTGGGTCCAGGAGTGTGGGTCATTTATTTTGAGATAGCAAGGTCGATGTTATAATTATGCTGGTTTGGAAGAATTGTTTACCTGCAAGTGGACAAAAAATGCTGGTGATGAATCTCGACGATCTCTTTCGATGATCGGCATTTCATTTCCATGAAAAACTATTCTCATGGTCCACGATGTGATCTGGATAAAGAAAAAACTTTATGTAAGTAGATCTTTGCATGACATTCTGTTGATAAGGTAAGTAGGTTAATAGACTAAAAAAATATTCTGATTAGTTAGGTGGAAGTTGATTTGAAGTTTTTAGAGCTTTGCTAGAAAGTACAAAAGGCTATGTTAAAGTTTATTTAAAAGGTGCGAACAAAAAACGTTGGCGATCCCCGCACCGATCGAGGCAAGAAGTTAACAGAGAAGAAACCGTCGGTAGCGGTGCGTGCGCGCAGCCCCGTCAGTCTAGCGCCGACAGCGCCCCCTTACGGACGACCTGACAACTCCACACTTTCACATCACAACGGTACCGCGCCCGCGCATACCATGGCGCTCTGATTACGAAAAACAAGTGACGAAAAAATAAAATAGTGAAGTGAAAATTTTTGAACAAAAAAATTTTTTTTTCGATGAATTTATAAGTGCTGTGAAAATGCTACAGCCCAGGTTAAATTGTGAAGGAAACTGCAACAGGATGCCTTTCAGGAGTTTTGTCTTGCTCGTCGCGTTATTGTTAAGCTCGGCTCTAGTATCATGTCAAGGTGAGTTTTTTAAGTTCATAATGTCAAAGTGTGACTCGATCACGATTTCGTGTGGTTTTTGTTAAACAGGTTATACTCCACTTAATTTGGTGTTGCGTAAATTCTAACAATAGTTTAGAGAGTGTACTTTATAATTGAATTCTTGTTAGAAAAAATCGTAGTATACGTTCTTAAAATTCGGTCATATTTTTTGCGGCAGAAACGAAATTGAAATCATTATAATTTCTTAGAAAGATATTAAAAATATAATGGAAAGTGAATTAAACTATTCGCAGTTAAAATATAGTTGCATACCAAAATAATGTATGAAAATTTACTTTTTATAAGCTTTAGTACAAAAGACATCAACGCGCTCGCAAAAATTAAATGTGAACTTTTTATGCACTTCAGCTCATATTTCCGCTTTTTTTGTTCTGTTCTAGAACTGGTATCATATTCATTTTAAGCTCTATTGAATAAAGGTCAATATGGTTACCTATCGTATTTAATTATATCGAGCCAAGTCTGTGAATGTCAAGATTATTGGGTGGAAAAGTTGTATTACAACTTTTCAGAAGAATTATTACTTTAGAGGCTGTTAAATTATTCAACTTTATGGAATATGAATAAGGATATTAACGGCCATCTTGCACAAGGCTTTATGAGACTAAAGAAATTCCTTTGCCATGACAACCATATTTTCAAGTATAAAGTAATAATTCTTCTATAAGTATATAAGGGAGATTGTATTACTATAGCATCCTTGAGTGGAGTTACTTGAAAAGAAGGCTTACATACCCTACAGTTAGCTACAACCCATCTTGCTGACTAGCATATAATTTTAACCATACCATGAAACACTCTCGTACAGTTAGTTAGTAGTTTTGTTCTAAGAAAAAGATATAAAGACCCAGGTTTTTATTAATGTAAATATAGCCAACATGACTAGCAATAATCATCATCTGCCTAGCCTTTTCCAAACTATTTTTGGGTCAGCTTCCAGTCTTACCGGATGCAGGAGAATTCCAGTACTTTACATGGAGCGACTGCCTATCTGACCTCCACAACCCAGTTACTGGGTACTACAGTACCCTTTAGTAAGACTGACATGACTAGCAAGAATATGACCACAATTTACTTACCGTACATCAAAATTATGTTAATCCAATACACTTAACGGCCTAAAGAAACCGTGTCACGACGATTGCCCAAAAGATTCATATAAGTACGTTAAGTTTGAATTAAGTTATTAACTAACGTTAACTTACATAAGAATTACGGATAAGTTTGGTAATGTAGCCTTAATAATGCCAAGGTTTTAGGTAAAGTTGTGATGGTGAATATAATTTGCAACTTTTGGTGAAAGGTGATTTTAAAATATATTTAATTAAATGCTTTCGCAGTAAAGTAATTATGACGAAAAGTTTGTGTGTTAGGATAGAACAGAAAATGTTTATTTGCATAGAAAGTATGTGTACAGGTGAAGCGTTGTAAAATAATAGTTTACATGAGAAAATACATCGTGTGAAGTTCCCTGAAGTACATATTTCCCATATGGTTCGAGATTCTAAAAACATGACAATAATTATTTTGCAAAAGGAGTACATATATAAGTATCTTAGCATGTGGTGTTCTGTGTTTTCTGTTACCTCCATGCGAAAATGGCGTGAGTTTACGTATAGTATGTGTAATTATTTCGCCAACTGTCCATATTAAATTATTAATAAAGTAGCAAAATTTAGACTAATGAGAGAATGAATGACAAAACAGATATAAATTAGGATATCTGCATTTAATTGAATATAAGGCTGCATTTTGATTACAGAATAGATAACTAATCTATTCAACTTTAAATTATATTGCTTGTACATTATTGTAGGTTTTAAAGCAATGAATAAATTGTATAAATTTATATATAACCTCGTTTTACAATGAAACCTTAATCGAAATCGCAGTGTGTTATATTTTAGCGCCCCTGTGAGCTTTTCTTGCATTTGTGGGTGGCATTTTAGCGCTCTCTGAAGGAAAACTTCTGTCTGAATAGCATAATTAATTTCTTTTTCTGTATCATGTCATTATCCGTATGTTTTTTAAAGGGTTATTATTGTTCACAGTCACAGTTTTTTTGTGAGAGTTTCAGAGAAGGTCATGAAAAAGTCGGTCTTCTTTAAAAATAAAAAATCGTCAGTTCAGCTTTTTTATATACGAAAATACTATTCAATTATTATTATGTAAGTACGTAAATTGCATAATTTGTGTTTACTTACACAATCACTATAACTTTTAAGTACAAAGTTAAAGTACCATCGCTAAAAGTGACCAAAATACCGGAAGTGACACTTGTATCATTAAGAGCCTCTAATTATTATTACTTTTATAATAATAGTCACGATGTTATATACTACAAAAATACTAAAGGTATTTAAATGATGTAATAAATGGACAAGTGTCTGAGTGTCGTTGAATGTTGAATTCTTGCTTGATACATTCCTAAGATTTTCTTAGCCTAAAGGCTAGATAATTTATGGTTATGATAATAATAATATCTTAGGACAATCAACACAACGTTATCTGATTCAAAACTAGGCAAAGCCTGTACTATGGCAACCAGGCAACTGATAAACATACTAATATATTTCTAAATACATACATATTATAGATAAACTACACCCAGACACAGAGCAATTGATTGTGCTCATCACACAAAGATTTGTTCTCAGTCTTAGCAGTCAGGTCACTAACCACTAGACTAACAGGCCAGACAAATTATAACAGACAATACGACAATTCGATAACTTGAAATGGCAACAGAAAAGAGTCTAACGTCAATTTAAATTTGAAAATAGAATTACTATCGTAAACTTACTTGGAATACTTTTTTTGTGTGTTTGGGTCTTTTTTTGCATGTAAACGTATTTTATTTTTATTTTTGAATATAATAAATTTAAACCTAAGAAAGAATTCGTAAATCTGTTTAAGACTCTAGCAGACCTAGAGCCACATGTGTTTTAATTGGGTTCCGACCTTAGACGGAATATAATGTCTGTCTGTAACAGATTTTTTTTTATCATTAGGATATAAACATCGGTGATAAAATATTTCATACTATTTTAATGGTCATGAATTTGAAAAGACACAGATATTTTTGGTAATTTTTCAATCTTACGGTCTAGTTTTTAGATTATATTTCAGTCAGACATCTATTACCCCCCGTGGGCTATCTAGGCAAAAGGTTAGAAAATAGTCATTTTTAGTGATCTTTAGATCTAACACGTCCCATTCGATTTGATCGCTGAGTTAGGAAGTCTTTTTAAAGCTGTTATTTATGAATTAACCGTTTTACAAGATAATTTTTCCTCTTTGATATTTTTGTGTTTTCTCCAACTTGACACTTCCATCATATTCTTTTTAAAGTAGTCATGTGATAAAACCAATGACTTAAGAAAACGTTAGTACGGTTTGTATTTACAAATATACATACATAAACTCATGCCTTTGTCCCATGGAGGAGGCAGAAACTAAGAAACGCCACCTGCTAACATCTTTGCTAACTCCTTTGCCTCGTTTAGGTTCATACATCTGGTCATACACCGGTTGCGAGTACTACGCTTCTGACCTTTCTGAAGAACGTCACCAGCGGTGATGTGGGGATTTACATATGTATATATTTATAGATAGTCACAAAATTATCTTAACAGGTAGGTTAAAGGTCAGATAGCAGTCGTTTAGAGGAAACCATATTGCTATTCTTTATAATATTACTAGAGACCCACCTCTGCTTTACGAGAGTGTTTATAAATAGCGGGCACATAGTAAAATCAGCATATACTTTCTGGACCTGCTACTGGTTCTCAGGCCATCTCTCTTCGAGATAGAGTAGGATGCCGGTTGCGATGTTTTGAATGGTGATGAAATTATTATTATACAAAAATTAAGGCACCTGCCTGGGTGAGTACTTTCGACCATGACTTGTAAATTGGGGCGGTACCTCTGGGTCACCACTGTTCTTAACCACATAGACAGTCACGAAAAGTCACTTTTTTATACTATATTTGTTAGGTTTATCCAAGGACTAGCTCAATTTGATCGATTACTGACCATTTATTATTTATTTTGTCCAAGACGAAGTGTCGTTCATTCGGCGGCGAGATAGGTGGACGAAATTGTTACCATCTCGGATATAACCTGGATGGTGCTGGCACAGGACTGTGGAGAATGGGACATGAAAAGAGAGCCATATTCTCAGCAGTGGGCGAAGTCGGGCTGTGGATGATGATGATAGATTTATCTCTCTTTATAAATAAAGGTTTCATAATAGAAAAGAAACGAACATAATTCATTTAGAATATAAATATCTGTTTAGCAATTTTAGTACATTGTATGTTTATACCGAAAGACCCATTTTATGTCCAATTATCACTGTCCATTCCATGGTTGCCTAAAGGCCGCCCATTGTATATTTTGTAGTCATTTTTTTTTAATTTATATACAATATCTTACAATATTTACATAATTTACAATCTAAGTTTAAATCCAAAGAAAAAAAAATTGTACATGTATATATAAAAATAAATAATTGTAATGTATTTTGTAGTCATTGTAATGTTTTTTGGTTTTGTATTTTTATGGTGTACAATAAATTATATATAAATATAATAAATGTATAATTCACTACAGTTGCTCACTCAATTCTAACCATTCCACGCCATGTCTTGAATTCTCACAAATATGTGTACAACTTTCAAATGTTAGAAGTAGTTACTCAACTGTTAAGTTATAAAAATGGCGTTCATAGTCCCCTATGACATTTAGGTACCTGACCATTCACCCGCGGAGTTATGCAAGTGCTTAGTTACCACATTGATATATTGTATATTAGTTTATATGTTATGTATCTTTAGCTACAGATATTTTACTTGAAGTTATAAATATTAGTGAAGTACTTTGCAGTCTCTTTGCGTTTTTTGCTGGAACATTTATTAAATAATGCCAGTAAAAGGCGATTGCAGGCAGCTTTGTCTGCGTGTAGGTGAAAATTGTCTCCACGGAAATGTTCTACCATGATAAAAAGTATTCTCAGTCCTAATACAGGTAATGGTCTATATGTATGCCAAACATTGAAATGCGTTCAGCTGTTATAGTGTGAATTAATAAAAGGTTGTCAGAGTTAATTCCGCATTTATTTAACACGTTAACTGCCATGGCAAAAATCAGAAGAAGTCAAAAAATGTACTTACAATTAGTGTTATTTCACTTTAAATAGATTATTTATGGCATGAATACATTATTTATTCCAAAAACATGACCGCCAGGTATATAGCAACGACATGTTGAGATTTTGTATGTGTTTTCGGTCATATAGTCCGACAAGGCCTGAATGAAAAAAAAAGTGTCGGACACATAGTCCTGGCAGTTAACGTGTTAAGTATGGATGGAGTTGTACCTAAATATTTGAAGGTATACTAGTGATTTGGATTGTCCTCTTTACGCTATTAGCTATACACATTGATAATGTCAGTTGTAAAATAATAGATTGTTTCGGGGATAATTACACAGGCTTTTCAAATAAGTTATTACCGTAATTTTGTTCTTCAGTGAGTCTTTACTAAATATTCAGCTTATTATTATGGGTAAAAAGGCCGTGGATACAAACAATAATGAATAGAAAAGCAAGGAAGTAAAAAAAGCTGTTATTTTCAAGATCAAAGTCAAAATAAAATGGCTATATCGCCTGACTATTGAAATATTTTATAAAATAATAACAACTGTTGATAGTTATAATAATTATGATTATAAAATATAATAATAACGATTATTACTTGAAAAAGAAATATTAATAACAATGGTATTGTTTCTTTATGTGTTGTGAGTCTCTTTGTCATTGATATATTTTGTATGTATACATAAAAAATATATCAATTTAAGTCTTATTTTTTTATTAAAGTTGAATTTCAAGTTCATCAACTTTTAGAGCTATCTGTGGCGATGACCATTTCTAAATTGAATCTAAAATCTTCGGATTTGTTCAATTCTGGCTCTATTGATAATGGTGTTTTGGTAAGCTATCAATATTGATCTATATCTATATCAATATTGATTTTATGACAAAAAAATGGCTTGTATTATTTTTGTTGTATTTTCGGCCTTAGTATTTAAAAATAATTCAACTATTTTGAAATGTTGTAAGTATGTTGAAATAAGATTATGTACATTAAAATATTAAATGATGGAAATGTCGAGCCTTAAACAAAATAATTCAAAAAGTCGCAAATCATTACCTACTTTAGTTTGCTAGAACAGACCAAAGTAAGCCAAATATTAAAAGCCATACAGTTATATTTGATTATATTCGTCTGTTCAAAGAAGCGACCATTTTTACAAGTTTAACGATTCTTGAAACTGGCACACCAAACAACTTTTTTTCACTTTTATTTTTAGCTTTTAACATATAAATATGAATTAGTTTTACGTAGATTAGATGACAAAACACGTTCTAAACTTGAATTTTTGACATTTAAATGTGTTAAAATCAAATGGAATATTACCGTTTTTTTTTCGTTTCTAATTTTGAAAATCCTTATTGACTCGATAGGTTTTGGTGAAATAGTAGATCGTTAAAACCTCCTTTCTGTTATTTTCCTGTGCCCCAAATCTCATATTTCTTTAAAAATTTAACTATGGTTAAATTGAATTCCATTATCTTCTGCTTTCTTATACATTCTGCTGTTTACGTCACTAGCACTATATTTTGCCAATGTTCCTTATTTTTAGTTTAGATTAGTTTATTGGTGCATACAAATTTAACAATATTGAGGTGTGATACTGAATCCCGCACTAGGATGCCCTGTGTTGCAGGATCCAGTCTCTTTCGACATTACTTATACTATACTTATACACAGAATATGTAATTAAAAATATAAAAGGCTCGCCAGCACACAGATAAACCCTGAGAGGTTTGCGTTGTATGACAAAATCAATTTAATTTAGAATAAGTATTTTGGAAAAAAGAAATACGGTAAACAAAAGCAACGGTTTAATATTTGGTTGAAAGCAATGTTTGGTATACTTCGTACCAATGTCCATGATTTGTGCCGATGTCTCTGTCTAAGGCCTTTATTTAAGTTTATGAGTATAAAGTAGGTACTTTACATTATTAGCTCTGTAGCGACATCTAGGCCGCCACAAGCGAACTACGCATCACAATGACGTCACGCAAATCCTGCATCGCGCAAGCAAAGTTTATTGCGCAACTAGCATTTAAATACAACGTCACGACATCAATTGTCGGGTAGTTTCCCACCAGACACGACACCCGTCTGATTCGAAGGATCTTCCTTTTTATAGAGGTTGAGTGAATTTTATACCCTGTTCCTCATACTTCCAAAGTTCAATGTAGTATAACAAAATACACTTTTCATAATAGAAGAAGAAGAAGACGACATTCAGGCTCAAATTGATAAAACTTTCAATCGATTTCAAGCTAAGTCAATGAAAGTTACTTATGATAAACTTACAACATAACTGCAAAGGTCAAATCAGCTGTTAATCTAAGTAAAGGTTAATTGAGGTCAAACTGAGGTGGTCATAGGGCTAACTACGTGTCAATGTAGAAACTTGTTAATGGTAGTTAGAAATATAAATTATTCGTTTTAGTATAAATAGTTTTATTTTTTGTTGTTCGGAAATCGTCTAATAACGTCTCCCACTCTAGGTGGAGCGGAAGGCCGTGTCAGACTTTTACTGACTAAAACCCACACGTGTTCCTTCAGTTGCCCATATGCCAGGGCCACGGTAACTCTTTCGAACAAATCTCCCTGGCAGGATATAGTTATCATTGAGTGTCTCGGTGGTTAAGTGGTCTCCACAACTGCTGGACATGTACAATTTCTAGGTCGTGCAAACGGTTTTAAGTTCTTCTCCTCTTATCTCTTTTACATTTTACTTAAACTTTATATGGTGTTAATTTACTTTTTAATGATCACCGACCATTTTCATTACGAGGTATTGATAGTAGATTGGAATTATTAAATATACTTTCTACAAGTAATTAAGAAACTTGTTCTAAAGTATGCGCGTGAGACCTACGATATTTGCTGATAGGGTAATCTTTCTATTACTGTATGAATAGTTCTGGTTATTTTTTTATCTTTTAAGAGAAGCAGTATTGTAGAAAAATGCAAACAAATGTTATTAATATTACGTGGAACTCAGAGCTAAGAATTAACACACGAGTGGTATGTTGCCAACAGCAAAGGTAATTGCTACCGTCGATACGTGTCGGCGACCGCCGTCGACGCGTCTCGACGGTAGCCGGCGACATACCATTTTCAAAGATCAGCGTTATCATCGTGTGTCGACGGCTGCAGTTACCTGCCGTTGGCAACATACCGCTTATGTGTAAGAGCTCTAAGATGTGATCTGCATTGCATCGCGTCGTCCAGAGACCAAGTCAAAAAGTCTTGTGTCTGAAATTTCACAGCAATACAGATTTGGTCTGTCTCCAATATACAACATTAATTTTTGTTTATGCGAAACCCGAAACACGGGTCTAGTATTTTTATGTAAAGAATCTATGAAAAAAATTTCAAAACTGTATCATTAATAATCACAAAGTTATAAGCTTGATAAGTTACCTGGTTGTCCACGCAAAAACATATGCAGATCACCACAAACAGCTAGTGTACGTACCATCTCCGTGTAATGGACGTTTAAATACGAGAAAGACATGATAATTTTAAAATCGAAACAAAATACTAAGGCCCGCGACTTGGAAGCGTAATTAAATATTTTTGGTACAAAATATAACATGGTGTAAAAATTATTGGAATCGATTCAGTTACTGATTCTGAACAAACTATATTCAGGTTTCGCATATACTAAAAATAATCTTGTATAGTATTATACTTTTTGCAGAGAATTAAAACTAATTTATCAATCAACTCAGCATATCGCAGTACACTGTTTGGTATAGGCCTCTCCCATACTGCGCTACAGCATGCTGTCTTGGATCTTCCGCATCCAATCTGTCCCAGCCACCTTTTTAAGGTCACCGGTCCATCTAGCTTGGGGGCGTCCCATGCTACTCTTGCCGATACGCGGTCTCCACTCCAGGTCTCGTCTGCTCCACCGGCCATCGGTCCTGCGGGAAACAGTTTGCTTGCTAGGCTAAGCTATGTCGGTAACTCCTCCCGGTTTGAATAAAATTCAAGCATAAAAAAATAAAGGTACCAGTTACAGAAACACCCTTCACTGTGGCCACTTAAATTGTGGCTAGCAACAAAGAAAAACTTAAACATATACATGAATTATGTAGAATCATAACGTACTTTAAGAAAAATAAATACTTTTTCTTGATTTCTCCCACTGACGTCGTACACGTCAATCTTTTCCTTTTATCTTTCTTAACAAAAGATATCAATATTTCTGGTAACGGTACATTTCTATTCTTACAATATGTTCGGAGCGAACCATTAAACATGTGCCACTTTATGATCAATAGCAATAATTATAATACTTTACGGTCACGTCCAATTATTTACAATTAATTTTTGGGAGTATAGCCTAATAACGATAGATATATTTAAAAAAATAACTGCTAAAGTTGTAAGTGTCATATTTTATAATAGAGACAAATTACAGAACAGTAATTTACACTCTCATTTCGCCTGTTCTAATGATGGTTCTTTAGCATGACCATCATTTCAGTTGAAAGACGTCCACTGCTGAAAATAGGTCTTCCCAAGCACCATCACTTCGACTAGTTCTGTGCTTCCCGCATCCAGCGGATTCTTGCGGCCTTCACAAGATAATTGGTTCACCTTGTGAGGGGCATTTCCACTCTACATCTTCCAGTACGCGGTCGCCACTCCAGAATCCTTCGGCCCCATTGGCCATCTGTTCTGCGAGCAATATGCATTGTCCAGTTAAGTTACTATTAACTTTTAAGCTGACGACCACTGGGTCGACCATTTGGTCTTATTAGAAGGCTGGAAGTCACCCAAAGGGCGATGCTTGGAGTTTCAATACGCGATTGACAGAAATTAAGAGATCCGTAGGAGAACTAAGGTAACCGACATAGCCCGAAGAAAAGCTAAACTGAAGTGGCAGTGGGCAGGGCACATTGCTCGCTGAACAGATGACCGATGGGGCCGAAAGGTTGTGAAGTGGCGACCGCGTACCAGAAGACGTAAAGTTGGAAGGCCTCCACAAGGTGGACCGATGATCTTGCGAAGGCCGCAGGAATCCGCTGGATGTGGGAAGCACAAAACCAGTCGAAGTGACGGAGCTTTGGGGAGGCCTATGTCCAGCAGTGGACGTCTTTCGGCTGAAATGATGATGGTAATGACGACCAAGCTTCAAACCGTAACTTAACTACTTAAGATCTACATTAGCACATACCAAGTGTTAAGTAAGAGTTAAGTTAATCTTTATTTCTAATTGATTGACAGACAAATCGATCGTGAGTATTTATTGTAACACAATAGGCAGAATAATCGTGTTCCTTGGTCACGACGAAAATATTAAAAAAAGTGAAATTATTTGTTACGTCAGAAGTTATTTTTTATCACTGTATTAGTGCATTTCGGTATGAGTGTACATATATTATGTAAAAGTAAGTATATAAGTAGGTAACGGAAGTATCAAATTGTTTGTTGAAAGTCAATGGGGACTTTTAAAGGTCATTGATGATTGGCTGAGAATTCGCAAATAGATTCTCGGAGTAAAATTGCTTGCTCTCCAAATTCAATGTAGTAGGTTTGTCAATCTATTCCTGTTTTTTAGTCTGTTTACAGTTAAAACTGCAATAATATAACGTTAAGATCGAGCAAGTACCAAAATTGCATTTCTTCAATTAGATTTTTCATGAAATTACTAAGACTTAGGTATTAAACAAAAACAATATAAGTAACAACATGATATATTCAAACATTTTTTGGAACAGAAATACAAAATATTTTTTTTTTTTTCGATAAAGTCATCACGAATTTACCTCTAAATTTGACGTAGGCGCATATCTTAGATTTTTACTTAATATACTAATGACTAATAGACTGTAAAGAACTTGATGATTATATGTATTCTCTTAACTTGATGATGATTGTTATTATCTTTATCTTATGGATTATGCAGAAGTGAATTTATAAGGTAGGTTCAGTTATATTTAAGTCCCATGTAACAGGGGGCGAGCATATTGCCATCAACCGACCACAAATCTGTCAGCATAGTCGATTCTCTCATGCAAAAGAACGTTTCCGTATAAACCTTTTAATTGCCTTATAAAAGACGTGTCTCATGAACTCTATTGCCAAAATGAACATGAAAATCTATTATTTCTTTATGTATTTACGAACTGAATGTTAACCGGTCGCTGCAACTGTCCCTCAAAACTAAAATTATCACCGGAAATCGATATTTGTGCGTGTTCTCGTGCATATTTCGTGGTTTAACACGGAAATATAAGAAAAGACACGAAAACCAATTACAGAAAATAAACCAAACCTACGTAGATATATTTAATATCAATCTCCGTTGGTTAGCGGTAAAATATGTAGATAAATGTGATATGACGGTAATATCAATATAGTAGGTGATATTAACTTGAGCTAGATTTTGGCTTCAATAGTTTTGGACTTTAAATAATTGACTTTGTGTGATTCCAAAAGCGATATTCTACTGTAGCACCATTTAGCCGAAGAGGTCCACTGATGGGGCATAAACCTCTACCAGACATCGCCACTTTGTCGGACTCTATGTTACTTATATCCAGTGCATTCCAGCAACCTTAAGGAGATTATCAGTCCACCTTGTGAAGGGCCTACTGATGCCGGTTAAGAGAACTTTACTGAATAATACATCGGAAAATGTAACTTTTACAAATACATATTTGTTACGGCCTTGATACATAGCTCAACATAAAACTTGGCACTATCCCGCAAATTCCCTAAAACGTAAGAAAATTGTAAGCCTCATCTCTAAATACAGAAGGAATTCAAAGGACACATTTTCCATCATCTGCCTAGCATTTTACCAACTATGTTGGGGTCAGCTCCCAATCTAACCAGATGCAGCTGAGCATCAGTACTTTACATGGAGTGACTACCTATCTGACCTCCAAAACCCAGTAACTGGGTAATACGATACCCTTTGGTAAGACTGGTTGTCAGACTTTTGGACTTAAACGGCTAACGTACTTTCCTCTCTCCTACTCTTTCGCTGTGCCCTACAGGGTCCATATTGATCTAAATTATATAGTTACCACCTAAGTACTTGAGACACTGCGGTAATTGGATTTGTCTCAAGACAAAAGTCTTTGACCAGTGTGTGTTACCAGTGATGACATATGGTACTGAGACGTGGTCGCTCACAATGGGCCTCATAAGAAGGCTCAAAGTCACCCAAAGAGCAATGGAGAGGGCTATGCTTGGAGTTTCCCTACGCGATCGAATCAGAAATGATGAGATCCGTAGGAGAACCAAGGTTACCGACATAGCCCGAAGAATTGCCAAACTTAAGTGGCAGTGGGCAGGGCACATTGCTCGCAGAACAGATGGCCGATGGGGTCGGAAGGTTCTGGAGTGGCGACCGCGTACTGGAAGACGTAGCGTTGGAAGGCCTCCCTCAAGATGGACCGATGACCTGGTGAAGGCCGCAGGAATGCGTTGGATGCGGGAGGCACAGAACAGGTCGAGGTGGCGGTGTTTGGGGGAGGCCTATGTCCAGCAGTGGACGTCTTTCGGCTGAAATGATGATGATGATGAAGTACACATGATGGTAAAGCAATAAAGATATTGAGTATTGAGTATATGGAAACTCATTCACGGATAAACAGCGGCAAGCGTCAACCTGATTATTCGACCCTTGCGACTATTCTATCTTAGCCACTAGCCCCTGTCGCCATTGCCATTTACTACTAAAATTAATAATTGTAAGCAATAAGCACTTTGTGTGTCACAACATACACAACTGACCACAAACACCCGTCCCTTGGTTTCGTCATTACAAATACTTAAACACCGTTTTACTAAATTCCTTTAAAGGCTAAAGGTTCTAGTATAATCAAGTTTTTGCTGCAACCAAAATCTGATGGTAATTTGGCACTCGTCTTTGGTATTTAGGCTGTGCATAGACCTTAGGCAAAATTATCTTTGGACAGGCTCAAAAAAAACAAAGTTCTGCTCTAAGTGAATGCAGTCGAATAACAGTATTTTCACATGGAGCGACTGCCAATCTGCCCTCTATATCTCATTTCTTCCCGTGGGTGTCGTAAAGGGCGACTAAGAGAATTACTTGAGAATGGGCACCAGGGTTCTCTATGCATTTTACCACCATACTGCGATTGCCAACCCGCCTGCCAAGCGTGGCGATTAGGCAAATCCCCCCAAATTGGGGCCTATGTTTAGCAGTTGACGTCTTTTGTTTGAAATGATGATGATGATGATGATGTATGGACATTTGGAACACTCTAGCAGGTCGTTATCTAGTCAAGGACACCGCAGTCACATTGGGTTTCGAACAGACTCTTCTGCTTCGTAGCGTGTCGATAGCAATCTATATACAGTCAGCTCAACATTTGACCTTGGAACCTTTAATAGCGTCCTTAGTCATCGAACGGATTTATAATCCCTCAGTTGGCTAACTTCTGTTGGCTAGGTCTTACTTGGGTACACAATCGATTGTGTGCTTTCTATATAGTCTACTTGGGATCTCGGCGAGATGGCCAATCTCCGTAGAGTTTCTCGAAATCGTGCGGTAGTCTGTGGGGTGCTAAAAATCTACTGAAAAGTATGTTTTTTCTATTGACATAGAATCAGTGAATGATTTGACTCGGGTTTGTGCACAGCCTTAAGCTAGTGTAGATGTAGTTGATATCTCCGTTTTACGACCGCAAGGCGATAAGTTAAAATGTGGAACATCGACTCAGATATTTGATGCGTTATGTGAGTCCTCAGTGACGGCGGGAATTGATCCATTAGAGATGAGATCGCCTTTTGATTATGAAGCAACGTCTATTGATCACTTAAAACGTTACATAGGACTTAATGAACTCAGCTAATAGGAAGCTGCTTCATATTCTCTTGACGAAGATTGGAAAGGCATAATTATATTAATGCCAGCAGTTGTTAATGGAAACGGCTGCGAACCTTATGAGTTGTAGGTCGAAGGTTCGAATCCAGACAGGTGCAATACTTTGTGTAATTTATTTCATTACCATTGCTCTCAAAACGGTAAAGGAAAACATCGTGAGGAAACCGGCATGTCCTAGAACCAAAAATTCGATGACATGTGACATCTATCCTAGCACTGGGCCTGCGTGTTGCATTACAGCTCACTCCTTCTTACAAAAAGGAGTCCTATGTCCCAGCAATGGGAACGTTATAGGTTGATTATGTAAAACTATTCTTACTGTCCACAAATTCTCAGGTAGGATTATTGATCTGCAATTTAGGGCCATAATAGTATATTAATGGGGTCTAGTTTTTGAAGATGATTAAGAAAGTATTTAGGGATTTGCTATCTTTTAATCGCTTGGATCTGAAAGCGATAAATCTGTTTCAGCTTATTTAGAGTGTTATTCAAATTAATGAAAAAAAAAAAAACGAAAAATTAACATAATTCTCAAATTCGCAACTGCATATCGTAAATCAGTTTAGCAATAATTTCTTTTTCGCTCACACAGTTGCCCCACCTTACGAGCTATCGAAACCTGTCCCTCACTAGGTCACCGGACTGGGCGAGCCGTAGTGATGCGCGGATGTCGATATATCGATAAATGGACATGTTTTTGTATGTGAGAGTTTTTTTATCGAACTCGTTTGGAGCCCTTGATTTCTCTAAAATGGTTATAGAGGATATAGTGTCGTTTTGATCTGATGTTGTGGTCATGGTTTTTATGATGATGGGATACTTGTTTAATAGTTTTTCTAACTACAGCACGCGTAGCATGACCGCCATAGAAACGGAATTTGTCGACGGAAGAGAAGACAAAATGATAGATTGTATCTTAGAAAAATTGTGTAAAACTGAAAAGAAGAGATGTTTCTATTCTTCAGTCGACAAGAGTACGATGTCAAGTATGATGACTATTTTTCTGATGAGATAGAAACATTTTTACGGAATTAAAATACATTAGGAACTTTTTTTGTTCTTGGTAGAATAGAGATAGAATTGGTCTTGCTACGCCGGCAGGATGTTAAGTATTTGAAATGACTGACCTAAAATCCTAGATCGATAGACTTTATGAAATGCCATCATAATAAGAAGTTTCTTTCCGCCAGCTGGTAAAAACCTACAAAAATGGATGAGTGCATGCTGAATCTATGGCAAACTATGTAACTGACGGGTTTCGAACAATTATCTCTTATTATGTATCTGCTCACACCCGAAGTATCAAGATTGTACTTAATTTGTTTCCGCAAACCACGTAATACAATTAGACGAACCTTATCGATTCGAATTACAAAAATCCACTCACTTTCGGTATTTTGAATGCAAAAATAATCGTGTTATACGGTTTAATAACCGATATTATTATTTTATTTTCACTTCCTTATTATTTTCTGTTTCAATAAGTATTGTTTTGGTTTGTTGAAGAAAGTTAAAATTACGTATGTATTGAGATTATAGAAAATAGGATCTGTGCTAATATTATGAAGATGAAAGTTTTATCATTTGCATGTTTAATATGCTTTTGTATGTTACCGTTTATTTGTCTTATTTGCGGATTTTATCGTAGATTTTAATAATTCTGTGACCTAGTTAGTCTATAGATCTGTTCCTCACGTGACCAGAGGGCTGGCCTATTTTTGGGTCTATGAATCAGCATTGCCATATAACGAGGGAATGTTATCAGCCTTTTGGGCACTTTTCCTGTTGACAACGATGCGGATGAATTTTTTGTGTACTATGATTCTTTTCTTTCTATATAGTTATACTTACATACTATTATTTTAAAACTGTTAGCTTTCAAATTATGTACTTATATATTTATTTTTGCTGTCTCGATATATTTTTCTTTTATCTATCACTTTTTAAGTGTGACATAATAAAATATTTATGAGGTACTTTAATTGATGTGTATATCATAAAATCATGATTAGCAGTAGTTTAAATCACTGACACGTTGAAATAAATTTACTATCTTCCTAATCATTGTTAAATAAATAGTTTTAATTTACAAAGAGAGCCCATCTTTGGATGAATCAGTCAGGCACTGGATAATAATGATGTCCACATAAAAAGCATATAAGCTATTGAAAATATAAAATATAAACCAGGTTTTCACATAGATAATGTAATGGCACGCCACTAGTATTATAATAAATTGGAATAGCAGTAGCGTAACTAGCATTTGAGTAGCGTGAACTCTCGTTTAAAAGGTCGCCGGTTCAAATCCAGTACCATACAACGTAGAACTTTCATGGTGAAATTGAATAGAAAATAGAATGGTCCGATAGAAACTTGCAAAGGCTTAATTGATTGTGAGCGTAGACTGTATATAATAGATGAAGATGGCTTATGTAGAGTAGGGGAAGACCAGAAAAACGATAGTCGAATTTTATGTGAGATGGTATGGTTAGAATGGGAATGAATGCTGAGATGGGTTGAAGAAACCTATGATGTCCTAGAATAAAAAAATCGAAAACATATGACATCTACCGACACGCACTCGGCCCACGTGGTTGATTATGATCTCTTACACATAGAAGAAGCCTATTTACCAGCTGTGGGAATATTATAGGTTGATTATGCCATACTAGACTAAGACGACAACTGATAGAAATAAATGGAAGAAGAAGACTTGCTGGAGTCCCAAATAAATTGGGATTAGGTTAGAGCTGTGGTTCAGTGGTAACGGCCGCGAATTACAAGTTGTAAGATCGTGGGTTCAGCAGGCAATTCTATTTGTGTAATTTATATAATCACTATTACTCTTACAACGGTGACGGAAAACATAATGTTCTGGAACCAAAAATTATAAGACACTAGCTATACCCTGCCACGCTTCACTATGGCACATTGTGATTGAACGGTTGAGAAATGAGAAACAAAACAAATATTGTTTCTCATGTGACTGCGCCATTACTATTGCGGCTGCCAGCGAGTGTTTTCCTCGCTTCCGGCAGATGGCGCGGTCACTGGGACACAGCCGATCGTTAAAAAAAACTGTTTTTCGCGGTCGCAGATATGTGACTGATGCAAAAAATAGATAAAAACAATCCTTGATGCGGATTATATATCATACTAAAATTTCAGCTCGATTGGTGCAGAACTTTTTGAGTTTTTGAAGCGTACACAAACTAACATAACATTTTTATATATATAGATGTGACATCCCACCAACTCACACTGGGCCCTCATGTTGGATCACGCTCTACTCACTCATACAAAGAGTCTGTCCAAGCAGTGGAAATTCTATCGGCTGATGATGTTAAGGTTGAGAGATCATTAAAAACCAACTGAACATTGACTTTTCCTTTCACGTATCGCGATAATATTGTGGAGCCTATTTTATTATGTTTACAACTTTGTAAGCTTTCATTTCGTTTTATCTACTAAATTGTTAAAATTACTTTATAACTCGTTTAATTAAGCAGTAAAACTATTTACTATCTTAAACAGCTCTGTGGTTAGTAATTAATGTAGGTGAATCTGTATGGTCAGATATTTATGATCCAATCATGATTGAGAAAATATTAACTAATATGTGAAAGGATAGTAGAACTTACCTATACCTTATTGGTGAAGTTCTTCAGAAAGCTCAGGTGCGTAGTACTGGCAACTGGCGTGCGTGTATGACCAGATGTATGAATGTAAACAAGGCAAAAGCAATTATGATCATAGCAGGTGGCATTCTGCAGTTTCTGTCTACCCCTATGGAAAGAAGGCATGAGTTTATGTATGTATGTACTAATAATAAAAGTTAATAAATAATTTGTGGACGAAAAGAACAGTGGAAATGTCGGGAGAGGACGCTCTGGGAGATCGTATAATGACCATATTGGTGATGTTCTTCAGAAAGCTCAGGTGCGTAGTACTGGCAACTGGCGCGTGTGTGTATGACCAGATGTATGAATGTAAACAAGGCAAAAGCAGTATGTTATGATCATAGCAGGTGGCATTCTGCAGTTTCTGTCTACCCCTATGGAAAGAAGGCATGAGTTTATGTATGTATGCACTAATAACAAAAGTTAATAAATAATTTGTGGACGAAAAGAACAGTGGAAATGTCGGGAGAGGACGCTCTGGGAGATCGTATAATGACCATATTGGTGATGTTCTTCAGAAAGCTCAGGTGCGTAGTACTGGCAACTGGCGTGCGTGTATGACCAGATGTATGAATGTAAACAAGGCAAAAGGAATATGTAAGAATCGTTGCAGGTGGCGTTCTATAGTTTCTGTCTACTCTTATGGGAGGGAGGTGTGATTTTATATATGTATGTATGAAAGAGTATCCGTGGAATTTCTTGCCGGCCCTTCTCCATAGGAATCAACAATTTGGAACCGTGCACCTAGCTTCTGCAGGGTTCATGAGTGCCCATGTAGGTTTATGTGAAATAAAATTATTTTAATTTGATTTGATTTGAACAGAATTTGTATGTGGAACTGTCGTGTTTGAAAGATAGCATTTTTAAAGGTTAGTTATAGAGTTTAACGGAAGCGGAAATGAATTTAATTCATTGACAGGAATTGGACCTTCAAAATTAGATTGACAGAGCCCAGTTTGTGTGTGGGTCTTTTGTTGATGTGATAAGGTTCTTATGGCGGATATCAATTGAACTTAGTATATATTGGTATCGCCTTTAGTGGCTTTCTGCCAAATCTCTTTGGCTCAATACAGTGTACCTGGATTCCACTAAAGATGAAAGTAAAACTTGCATGGTAGTTTGTGTAAGCAAAAATCTGACAAAAGCATATTTTTTACGGTACGACCAACGGAACCCTATTACTAAGGCTCCGCTGTCCGACCGTCTGTCGGTTAGTGGACTGTATTTCATGAACCGTAATAAGTAGACTGTTGAAATTTTCACAGCGTGTGTATTTCTATAGCCACTATAATAATAAAAATTAAAGGGGGCCCTATGAAAGAAACGTGTTTAAAAAGAAATGTGTTATATATTGTACGGTGTTAAGGAATCTTTCATGTGCGGCTCCAAATTCTACTTGGCCAGTTTTTCAAAAATAGGGAACATAATAATTATAACATAAATAATTATATGTAATAAATTGAATGGAGACCAACGTCGATACTCAGTCACTTGTAGCTAATATACCAAAGTAATACTCATGGTAGCCCCATGAGAAATAGCCAATGTACAATTGGATATTAATGTCCAAATATGTTTAAAAGCTGTTCATAAATTGCCTACACAGTCGTAAAGGTCCTAGTACATCGGGTTCGCAGCATATGGCATTATATCCAAAGCGGTCCAAGGACTCAGTTATAAATAAAATGGATGCGTCAACGATGTGTCAAGATTTATGCCCTTTAACTTTATCATCTTTTTTGAAACCTTGTATAATATTTTATGCTGATAGATACGCTTGATGTTTTTAAGCTTTAAATTGTAAATAATTATGACTTATTAACAAGCTTTTATTAGCATGTAATGGAAATATTTGAAAGTAATTTGCGCCCGCTTCAAAACGTCGGATTAATTTGAAACTTTGTACACTTATCAAGCTCCGATGATTATACAATCTTAAATATATAAAAGGCAAGTATTCCCTTGATCCCGAATGATCTTCCCTTTGAATTCAAACGAATACAGTTTCCCCTCAAAGTCTGCTTTGCAATGACCATAAACAAATCACAAGGGCAGACTTTAAATTTTGCGGATAAAGACTTGAGAGAAAACTGTTTTTCACACGGGCAATTCTATGTGGCTTGCTCCCGCGTAAGCTCGCCCAGTAGTCTGGTAATTTTGGCACACAGTAATAGATTTGCAAAAAATGTGGTGTATAAAGAATTTTTGTAGTTTACTAGCTTTTGGTCGCGACTTTGTCTGTGCAATTCTACTTCTTTTCTCAGCGCTCGCCTACGCTACGTTACGCTACGATATAACCGAACTCCACGCGGACGAAGTCGCGCGCAAAAGCTAGTAATTTCATAAATTTGTGGTATTATCCTGGCCAGGATCACTAGAACAACAAAAAATAAAAAAAACACGAAAAATCAACTTTTGTAGCTAGCCGAACTAAAAAAAGACAATAACAACATAACATCACGCCTTGTTTCCCCGAAGGGTTAGGCAGAGGTGTACCTATAGTACACCCACATTTCGCCTGTTATGTTTAAGTCCCATGTAATAGGGGGCGAGCCTATTGCCATCCACCGGGCACCAATCCAGACTCCGGGCTGCTACTGAGAAATTCCAGATGGAAAAACCCAATAACACTTTGCCCGACCTGGGAATCGAACCCAGGACCTCATGCTCAGCAGTAGCGCTTGCTACCACTAGACCAACGAGGCAGAAAAAGACAATAAATAATAGTTTAAAAACTTTTTAACAAAAAATTAAACCGCCGAAAAACTGAAAAGCATTAAATAATAAACCTTAAAATTATGAGTCGGCGCTTTGAGTGATCCTTGTTCATTGATTTTTCAGCGCCGACTAAAATTTTAAGGTTTATTATTTTATGGTTTTCAGTTTTTCGGCGGTTTAATTTTTTGTTAAAAAGTTTTTATTTTATATTTTTTCGTGGCTTTAATTTACTAATAATACTTGACAAAGTATACCCTATCCAACACAAAAAGAATTATCAAAATCGGACTACTCTGTATAAAGTTATGCGTGTTTATACATTACAATCAGTGAGTGAACAATCAATCATCCCCTGTTTTCCGACCCTTAGGGTTCGATTTTGTTTTCCAAATTTATATGGGACCACCTTGAAAGTATACCCTTTCCAATAGAAGAGGAATTGTCGCAATCGGACCACTATGTAAAAAGTTATGCGTGGTCATACATAAAAAAAAAAAAAAAAAAATTATACGCGTCGAATTGATAACCTCCTCCGTTTTTTTTCGTCGGTTGAAAAGTAAAAAGCACGCTTTCTTAGAAAACCAAACTAAAAAGTAGAAAATAGTGCGTTGCTTCATATCAATTAAAAATACCTCAAAAAGCATCCCATGCTTTTTTTCCATTATTTTCTTACTTAATAAAAATTATTTCATTTTAATTTTTTTCCATGCAGTAAATTCATGTAAATAACTGTCGGCTTATGAATAATAATTTAATCTTTTGTCATTCGTAGCTCCAAAATGTACTTATAGAGCAAATATTTGGATGGTCTACAATTCTGAAGCTGTTCCGGGTCTGTGTGTTTATTTATATAAGATCTGTGTTTTGAGAATTCATTGGTTTTCTGATAAAGAAGTACTTTACGACCGACACTAAATCATTTTTCAAGTCCGGGAATCACTTTGCAAACATTTATGGAATCGTCACAGCTAGGGGCCTATACATATAGGTAATTAAAATAATAGGCAACAGCTGAAATTTCAAAAAAATACGTTTCTGTTACAACAAGACTTGTCGTGAAAATGGGCCAGTCTTGTCAGTTTTTAATGTAAAAGGCACAGCATCCATTATGTCCACTTTCATTGAGAAAATCGTCAAACACTCATGAAAAAGAGTGTGAATATTTTTTTAATTTAATAAGTACGAAATATTTCCATACGAATTCCGTTTGGTGCTGGACGTGCAGCATAGCACCATCACATTTCTTCCCGTGGGTGTCGTACGTTCTCTTTGCACTGTATTACTATACTACGAACGCCAACCCGCCTGCCAAGTGTGGCAATTATGGAAAGCCCTCCCAAATTAGGAGGCCTATGTCCAACAGTGGACGTCTTTCGGCTGAAATAACACATCGGGCATTCGCACAAGCTTTAATTCAGGATCAAATCTTTTCGACCCTAAACACAAAAACCGTTTGTAACCCACTTCGTAAATATTTAATTACACCTTTGTAGATTGTTGCAATTATTGTAGATACGTATTATTTAACACGCAACTTCTTCACTTCCTTGCTCGGCAACAATAGGCATATCTTTGTGTCGTAAGGGTTATATTTTAGGTAGGTTGAGAGTTCCACTGTCTTAATCTAAGATGGTTGATTGTTCTTTCATTAACGTAACAGATTGGTAAATACGGTGATGATGACCCATCAGATAAGAAAAACCTTTGAGTAACAATGATAAGCCAATATTGTTCCCACAGATGGGCAACAGGCCTCGTCACTGTGAAAGAGTGGGTTGTAATCCAACACGCAGGCCCAGTGCGTGTTGGTAGATGTCGCATGTCTTAGAATTGTTCTAGGACATGCCGGTTTCCTCGCGATGTTTCCAGCGCTGATGAAATAATTTACTCAAAGCAAAGTGACTGTCTATCTGGGTAACTTAAGATATGAAATCATCTCTCAAATAATAGTATAATAGTAAAAGGAAAGGGCCTCTTTTCATACTCAGAAGGTATGAGCATTAAGACTCCTAAGACCGGCGCGGCAGTAGAACATCAATTTTCAGGAAATTTTCATAGAAATTGTTCTGTAGAGTCGCACCATGTTAGGAGGCTTTAATCACCATGCCTGCTGAAGGTGGATTGTCGATTTCAGATTTATATTTGATAAAGAGTCCAGGTTTCCAAACGATATTTTTCCTCTACCGAAGTCAATTATGTCTAAGATGACCGAATGAAGTACATGTGAATTGATAAACTCACATTGGTACTTAACCGGTTTCGAAAGCATAACCTCGTGCATGAGAGGGACCTCAACCAATGGACTATCAAGACCTTACACATCTTAGACCCCCAGAACAGCTAACGGTTTTTCGGAATTTGCCAGTACTAGACGTAAATATGAAATGACTCGTGCGTACATGATGTTATTCTTCTATAGTTCGTGACGATGCATACTATTTATTAGATTGCGTAGGTCAGTTAGTTAACGCTTCGTAAAATACAATAGTACGATGGGAAATAAATTCAGGGTCATATTTCTTAGAAAAAGACACGGACTTCTGTAATACAGTGAATGTTAGCACAGGGGATAGGGTTGGCAGCCTAGGGGACCAACTGCCAGGCCAACTGCCAGGGTCGGTCTTTTCTTTTCTTTCTTTTCTTTTCAAAAGCAGTGGTGGCTCACTGGAATTGGCCGTTACTTACGAGTTGTAGTTCGTAGATTTGAACCCCGACTGACTGATTTGTGCAAATTGTTGCATCACCACTGCTATCAAAAATAGTGCAAGAAAACATCGTGAGAAATCCGGCATGTCATAGAACCAAAAAATCGAAGACATGGGACATCTAGCAAGCCGCACTGGGCCCACGTGGTGATTGACGGCTCACTCGCTGTCATCGGGATGAGGCCTGTGTCCCAGCAGTGGGAACATTATAGGCTGATCAACGTTTATTATATCTGAAATAACTGGAATCCAAAATCAAAAGTAATTTATTCAAACTAGGCTGGGAGTCAGCACCGTTTGAACGACAAAGTTACATAAGACAGTCCCCCAAAACGCCCGCCCTTCACCATTTCCTAGTGCTTTAGCTGGGAAGAAGAATTGGTGCAACGGCAATCCATTAAAGAAGATGTGTAGACTATCATATCATCATATTCTTGAGACCAAACCGAGATGATGATTGTATAACATTCGAGGAAGAAGACCTAACCTTATAATTAAAGTTATTTAATACCAGATACTGCCAGACTCCCAACTCTAAGCATAGATTGTGCTTTCACAATCTCCAATGAAAGGTCAAGCGTTTGTATGTGTACGTGTCTCTCCATGTGTGCGTAGATGCGTACGCGCAGCTAATAAACCAATGTTATCGACTTTCTAATTTTTCGGTCATGTTTAGGCGTCTTATTTAAATATTTCTTGACACACCTGTGGTTTTGCTTTGACAAGTGTACTGATATCTTCGCTAGTGCGTAGGAGTCGATTGTCAGACGATATTTTGTTTGTGTTTCTCATGGGCAGGATTCTTAGGAATGTCTAGTCGTTAGTACAAATATTTGTCAATTAACTTGTTTGAGTATCCTGACTTCACTTAAGTGAAAGTCATTCGGATTTTGTCTTTGCGATCTTGAATTAACTTTTCAATTTGAATTTACATATACCTAGTGTTAGAGTCACTTTTCTTATTTTGCAATTTTTACTAAAGCTTTTTAACCGTCATCATTATCATATTTACCCTTCATCATCCCACTGCTGGGCATAACTCTCCACTTTTGCACACTATACTGTGTTAAAAAAGACTCTAAAAACTTCCTTCCGAAATACAATATTTAATAAAGACAAGGATGGAATGTTTGTACGACTATCAAGTACTGTTATCTCTCTCTAACAAAGTCAGCAAATACGTTCAGTATGACTTCATCTGCCTTGTGTGGTTAACCTCAATGGTGTTCACTGTTTGCTTTAAAACTTTCTTCACCAATTGTAATGACTATGAGTTAATTATCTTCGGATATTCTGAGAATCGATTCGTAATTAATTGCATATTGATGATTAGCCGCGTCTGGTTAAAATGGAGGTTGATTTTTAGATATTTCTATGCTAAATCTAAGCTGTTTGTTAGATGTTTTTAGTCTTTATTTTAATTTTAAGTGGGTGTGTATATCGAATTTTTTATTAAATGAACCTAAATCACAACTGGTGAAATATGGGTACACTTTTACCTTACCCTTCGCGGAATAAGGGGGTGATGTATTTTATTTACCTTTAACGTAGCTTCCGTGATATTAATAATTAATAAAAAAAAATTAACAAAAAAGGAGAAATACAATGCATGTTACGCTTAAATATAATATTACATTTATGCTCAAGTTTTGTGAATAATGACCCCGATGCTAGGAAAATCCTGTGTTATAGGAGCCATCCATTCGTCCGTTTATTTTACAAAATTAGGGAGCTAAAACGTGTAACAGCTGCAGTAGTGTGTGAGTAAGCACGTGTAATGTGGTGTAATGGGGAAAGTGTATGTGTGTCTGTGATGTGTGTAAACGTGTGAGTTGTGTGTGAACGTGTGTGATGTGTGTGTGATGCGTGTCGTGTGTGTTTAGAGAGGTGTGTGAGTGTTCGTAATACTAATACATTATTTATTTATATTGGGGTTTCATCAGTAATTCTGTTTCAGCGTAGTCTAGGGTGACGAGGAATTCTTTAATAATTTTTTTACATTTGCGTGTGTTTAGTGTATGTATGCTATGTTTTTGATGTAATTTATTATATATAATGGCACTTAGGTATGGGTAGTGACGTCTAGCAAATGTAGTTTTTGTGTGCGTTGTGGGACAAGCCGGTTTGCGTCTTCTTCTTACTGGCGAGCTGTTATTTACTCTGTATGGAAGAGTCGCGTGTTTTCGCATGACTGCACGTTGTATGTATAATTGTCGAACCGTTAGTGTTTTGAAGTCCCTGTAAAGTTGCCGCGTTGGGAATCTAAAGGGTCTTTTTATAATTACTTTAATTACGGCTCTCTGGGCTCTTTCCACCTGTATAATATCGGTTTTGGCGGCTCCTCCCCAGGCAGTGATGCAATAGCTCAGGACTGATTCGGCAAGTGCCGAATAAACAATTTTAAGGACTTCACTGTTTGCCCTCAACTTCTTAAATAGAAAAATAAGTTTTCGTATTCGTGCGGACACTGTTTGCAGATGTTTTTTCCAGGATAGGCAGGCATCTAATTGAAGGCCGAGATACCGTACCACTGGTGCTGTAGTTACAACGGGGCATGTGCAAGGGGCGAAATGGTTGGAACATTTGTGGGCTTTAAGAAGTAGTGAACCGTCTTGTGGTAGGGTGGAACGTCTAGATCCAAAGGTGATAAAATTAGTTTTTGCTACGTTTAGTGTGAGTCTGTTTTGCTCTAGCCATAACATCACTTCGCTAAGTGCCTTTTCAGCTGCCTCTTTAGCTGAGGCCCAGTCGCAGCCATAAGAAAGAATTGCCGTGTCATCGGCGTAGGCTATTATTTTTGTAGATGGAAGGAACAGCTGACAGAGTTCGTTGACGTAGATCAGAAAAAGCAGAGGACTGAACAAAATTAATATGAAGGTATTAATAACTCGAATTGGTTTGCCTAGAAGCACATAAGTGAAGCTTCGTATTGCCCTAATAGCGCAACACACTATTAGTCTGAATTTAAATAATTTTGAACGACATCGCTAATCTATTACTATCGATACATACATACATATATACATCGCTATCTTTGAAAAATTTGTCTGTTCAACAATGTAAATAACGCAATGAATGTGGTTGGACTGTCAAAACAAACTCTACTATTTGTCTACTATCACACACGTTGTCTACATCTCTCTTTATCTTCTCTTCAATTGCAGGTATGCTGGAAGATATTTCTGTAGCAATAAGCATTACCTTTATACGATTTTTTCTGTTCCTTTCTTCTTGTCCATTTATAAGTGTACATAAATGGTCAAATAAATCATCATCTTCATCATCATCAGTCTATAGCGGTCCACTGCTGGGCATAGGGCTCTAAAATTGCACGCCATTCAGTTCGATTCTCGGCAACTCTTATCCAGCTGCTACCAGCCACCCTGCGAAGATCGTCGCTCCACTTAGCCTGAGGGCGTCCTACCTTACGTATTCCAGTCTCTACTCAAGAACACGTCCACCCCAACGGTCATCGGTTCTACGGCTAATGTTGCCGTCCTATTGCCACTTCAGCTTGCTAATTCTCCAAGCATAGCTCGTTCCATAGCTCGCTGAGCGACTTTGAATTTATGCACCGTACCGTGAGTGTCCACGGTTTAATAAATAAATAAAGAACGCCATTACCACGCCATTATCCCTCCAGTTAACTCTTTATCAAAAAGCTTATCTACCGCTAAAAAATTCTATTACTTCTGTAAGTACTTTCGTGTTAATTTCACAAACACGTTTATCTCAAATCTCTTCTAAAGGGTGTCAATTAAAGCCGGCTGCGATTGGTCGGTTTGTGCTGAAGTGAAAGTGACCAGTAGGTATTTGTTCTTTAGTTAGACCAGTGAGAAAGGAATGATGTGAGAAAATCTATATATCTTATAGCTTTAAACGAGCAATTCTTGTATATATATATAATCTGAATCACAGAAACGGCTCCAACGATTTTCATGAAATTTAGTATACAGGGGGTTTCGGGGGCGATAAATCGATCTAGCTAGGATTCATTTTTATAAAATGTCGTTTTATTCGTGTTTTCAATTAGCAACTTTATCGATAGTCAACTTTAACATTAACTTATTATTTTAAACACAATTTACCAAAAACATACCGAGCAAAGCTCGGTCATCCAGATATTTGTACTTTATAGGTATATCTGTTGTTGGTAGGAATTATCTGTGATATTGTGTGTGGTATTTTATGGGAAAATGCTTAGGGATTAAGAAAGGGGTAATTGATGGGCTTATAGCTAGGTTAAGCTACGCTTGCCGCGGTCAGTCCGTGGATGGGTGACCAGTTTTACTTACCGAGATACCTATGTGCTTCCGAAAGCACGTTAAGCACTAAAGGGTAAATTTTACCCAGTAACTGGGTAGTGGAGGTCAGATAGGCAGTCGCTCCATGTAAAATGCTGGTATAGCTGCATCCGGTAAGACTGGAAGCCAATTCCAACATAGTTGGGAAAAAGCTAGGCAGATTGATGGCTTGAAAAAGTGACACTTACTCAAAAACTCTTCGTAAAGGCTCCCACATACTGGCGCGAGGCGCCTCTAGTCACGCTCTCGTCTAGATCAATTTCATTGAAGTTTTCATTAAAATTGTATTCTATTAAAGTCATGTTGCACTGTCACGTCGTGCTTGTCTGCGGGAGCCTTAATAAAGAACTCGCAAGTTCCTCTAATACAAATATTATTAGTAGCAAAATACCATGACGATGCGCACACAAGAACACAGCTACATAATTCCTGTAATTTGACAAACTATATGGTATAATTTGGTTCTCTCTATTTCAAAATTATCACAAACATACTAACAATATGATATAACATACAATATAGATACATAATCTAATAAATTATCTGTGACGTCACAATAGTACAGTCGGCAAAATCGTAAGGTGCTACATTACACTTGACAATGTGATTGTCAAATAAATCTGGGATGACGGAGCTTTTGTAAGCGAATTAGTGTCACTTACGCTTGCGCATTGTAAGGCGCGGCCATCTTGCTTATTGTAAGTGTAAGCTGTAAATTAAGCAGTTGTGCGTTAGTGTTCTTTTAAAACGTATAGTTTTGACAGAGATCTTGATACTTTTGGGTTATATAATTTGAGTTTTTCCGACTAGTTTCGGGCTCATGTAAAAACTCAGAGTTCGAATATTATCGCGTAAAAGCGAAACACATTATATGCGAGAGGGGCAGTGGTGATAACAGCCGCGTCTTACAAATCATAGGTCGTAGGTTCAAACCCAGGCAGGCGCTTTACTTTGTGTTAATTACTTCTTCATCACTGCTCTCAATACGGTGAAGGAAAACATCGAGAGGGAACCTGCATGTCCTAGAACCAAAAATTCGATGACATGTGACATCTACCAACCCGCACTGGGACCGCGTCGTGGATTAGGAGGAGGCCTCTATCCCAGCAGTGGGAAAATTATAGGCTGATAATGATAATGGACACAGAGTTCTAGTTCAAAATAATACAACTTTTTTTTATTTATCTACTGTTGGTGTACGAATTAACTAAAGGATTACGTAAGTTTGGTTAGAATTTACGTAGAGAGAAAGCTTTCTACTGAGGAATTTATCGAACCCGTAATTATTTCTCAGTTACCTCTCTAAGGAGTAATTACACGTTAGGTTAGGTTAAAGAAGCTTGAACCATTTTGTCTAAAGGAATGTAGAAAACTAGCTGCAGCCCGCGGCGTCGACCGCGTGGATGTCAGAAATTATCCCTCGCGAACGAGAAGTGCTATCGATTAAAAAAACCTTTGTTACTCTTTATAGCACCAGCTATCTGCCAATCAAAGTCCAGTCAAAATTGGTCTAGCCGTTTCGGAGATAGGCCTGAAAAAAAGACAAAAGGTTAAAAATAAAAAAAATAAGCATTTAGTAAAAAGCTATTATTTTGACATGACAAACAGATACTCCTATTTTATTATTTGTCATGTTTATGTATGTATGTAGGTAAAGATAAAACAGCACTTAATATTTAATACTAACGTGAAATAAAACTAAAAAAGGATATCCAATAGACAGGTCTAATTACAACATGCATGTCTGACACAACAAAATCTAGATTTTTTCCCAGGCCAATCATTTATCCAATCAAATGCAATCAGTTTTAATTACGAAGGTCACAAATACAAAAAAGATAGTTAAATCCCCTTCGTACGTGTGAATTTTTTACTTCATCTTAAAAATAACACTGAACGACAAAATAACTCAGTCGACGGCGAAATGCGGAACTAAATTTAAAAATGTACTGCATTTGACATTTGTTTGACGTTTCTAAGCTAGTAGCGCCACCCCAAAGTGTCAATGCATACTTGTCTTTTTTTTTTGGTGAGACATTTTCTCAAGGAGGTCGGGAAGTACATTCCTTAAAAAACTCAATTTGACTGAACGAATTTTTAATTGATGTGTACAATTTCATTCGTGGAGGTTGCTTGAAGGTTGATAAATAGTTCAATTGCTTATATAGGAAGTTATTTTATAGTCACGGAATGCGTTTATGGTTCAGTTATTTTAATTCGATTATTATTGGTTGGACAAGGTTTGTCAAATTGGTTGTTTGAGAATGTTAGAAAATTAATTGGAGTTAATGTTATAATACCATGTGGCACTTAACTTTAAGTTGTTTTTAAGTTAGTAAAAATGTTGTAGGTTAATTGCAAGCTTGGCTTTCAAACAAGTACCATAAAAATATGTTTCTTACTCCTTTGGGGACATAATTGGTTTTTATATTTGTATAGTGGTGTCTTCGTCAATTAATCCTAGTTTTTTGTTACGATGTCAGAATAAAAGACCATTAAAAACACAGTACTATAAAAAAATACCTATCAAATACCTAAGTAGCATGGCCATCATTCTCTTGGCCCTTATCCCAATTTATCAGCGGTTGGCACAACATGTCTCTTTCTTCCATACTTCTCTATTAGTCGTCATCTCGCCAGTCCCTCCCTTTTTCCCACCCACCCAGGACAAATGTTTGTGTGATGAGTACGATCATTTGTTCTGTGTCTGGGTGTAATTTATCTATAATATGTATGTATTTAGAAATATATAAGTATGTTTATCAGTTGTCTAGTACCCATAACACAAGCTCTGCTTAGCTTGGGACTAGATGGCGTTGTGTGATAGTTGTGGAATATTATATTATTATTATATTATTATTATTATCTTTTACATATTCAATCCATCGAACTTAACTACCATATAAATGTTCTTAATTTTATCACCTTTTTTGGAACTGTTTTTCTCAACTGAGTTCTGAATTCGTGACGCAGAGACATGTTTACTATATTTTTATAGAAAGTAGGTTTAAATGAATATTCGTTTCCTTGCAATTCGATTAACCTTGAGTACTAGGAAATATTTTCGCAATTTGAGCAAAAAATCACGCATAAATTATCAAAAACCCGCCCATACTTTCGATTTCGTAATGTAATTAAGTTTGTGTTTTCAAGGGTAGATCTTCAGTAAATAAATATGTTTTTGAAATAAATAAAACAAAGCTTTTTTTGAGTATTTTCGTTTCCGTTTTATAATAAGATTTTATTAATTGTTTGTATTTTTTATAATAGTATCAAAAGGACAGTATTCAAGATGGTGATCTAATTTCTCCGAAACAGACTTTTTCTCTGTCTTTCATATGATTGAAAAAATAATTTGAAAGAAGTTGTACACATGTACACCACAAGTGGATTTCTGTTTAAACACGTACCAGTTTCAGAGGTTAAGCTATACATGATTAATTTAATATTGACAGCTCTTCTTCTCAGTAAAATATAAAATAATTGAAAAGGTGAACTAAGTGTCTCATAAATCTCAAAGACGCAATTATATATTACGTTTGTCATCTTTTGAGAAAAATTATTATTATAAATAGAGAGAAAAAGCTTGACTCACAAGTTCTTATAGTTAACTAACCGACATTATGTTTATTCAAAACATACTATAATAAAAATATAATTGTTCCAAGTTACTTTTACCTTTTGGAAAACTACATGTTTTATGTTTGTAAAAAGTTGTGTTAAAATTACGTGTGAAATGTTTAATTATGTTGTTATTTTGTATTTCACTTTCAACCTATTTTTAGTTGATGCGTAAGAAAAACATTCTATATTTTCCATAACGTTCCATGACCAAACAAAATTTTTGTTATTCATCATTCAACATTATCATTGTCCTGCCCTTATACCAATATCAACGTCGGTGCAACATATCTCCCCCTTTTTAGCCATATCATCATTCATACAGTTCATCCATCGTTTCTGTGGTCTTCCCTTGTGATGGCCATTCCAAATTTTTACTTAAAACTTTCCTCATTCTTCCGCCGTTGTTATTAAAATAAAAATCCAGTAACATAGTGATTTTTCGTGTTGTATCTCGTTTGATAATATTTCGTTCGTTAGTCCATTAGATTGTAAACTGAATAATTATTCCTCTTAACACACAAAAACCTTCAACAATCAATTCTAAGTTGATTTTATTTATCAAAATTACGTCAATTATATCGACTTCGACCTTGCTCGCGATTATTTTAGTTTTCAATTATAATTGCAGTGTAACTAGTCATTATGTCGTTTGGCTGTTGACATATATACATAAGCTTAGTATCGGTTAAGTGACAACTTAGTTGTTTAAGGTTCCGTAGTCTACACGCCATCTTGGTCGAACCTTTACTATGGTATCTTTAATTTTTCTTTTACAATTAAATCTTTCAGTACTTTATAATTAATTCCATCTCAAAAACCTTTGTTGCTTTTACTTGTTTATCTATAACTCTAAGCTTTTATCGAAACTTTAGATTATCTTGGTTAATCGTATACGAAATTTCGTTCTTTAGCTATAGAAAAGCTAATGAATACATATTTTTCGATGGTCCTTATTAACAATGTCGGTTATGCATTTTTACCAATATTCACTTTTTTACTTAAATCACAATAAAAAGATCTATTGTACGTATTTTTTTTTTAATTATGATGTTTAGCCAGTTTTAAAGATAATATTGTCGGTTGTATTAACCTTGTCCGCGCAACAGTGTTAGTAGTAAAACAAACTTTGAACTGCTCTACTGAACAGTAGTCTTTTTGGAGAACCGACATTGTTAATAGGGACCATCGTTTTGTTCTTGTTTTTTCTGAGCTATTTTACCAACTCCATCAATGACACACATAGTTATCAAATTTTTGTTTGTTCACCAAAGGGTTTGGCCGAGGTACGTAGGTACCTAGATTTCTCCAGTTATATTGTGTTGTTTTTATGTCTCCTTCTTCTATATTTTTTTTCCAGCCGTTATTTCAATAGTTTCTAATCGCCCTCTTTCTATATTCCACACATTATTACTGTCTGCCTCAAAATGTCTATCATCATTACTTCGAATCCCTAAATTTATGAAACATATCACAGTTGCGGCATTATCAAGTGGTTTACGGATTAAAGCCGACCTTGCTGTCATTTAACCGTTTTTTTCTTCTACTGCTATATAATTAACTTGCCAATTTACTGGCTTAACTGTAACTCAACGCATAATTGCTTTATTATTTATTACTTGGTCTGTTTGTAGTGGTTTAGTTGAAGTTAATTTGTGTGAAATGCGTAGAGTTTTAGGAAATTCAAGAACAGGATGGATGAAGTTTTTGTTGATGAAGATATACGATTTTATTTATGCATGTAGGTTTGTAAAAACACTTTTACACGTCAATCATATATTTAAAAGAGATGAGAAGTGTATTAGATAAGTTTATGAGATTAGAAGTGATTTGTCATAATATATTGGTGTTATGTGGTTACAAGTAAAAGTACTAGTATACAGTTTTGTAGATAAGATTTTATATGTGTTTAAAAAGAGACGTATAGAAAGAGTAATTTATTAAGAGCACATGTAGTCAAGTTTTCTTCCCCCAATTATTCTTAAGATAACTGACTAAAATATTAAAGTACTGCATTGTATAACATCAAAAATGAAAACTCATGAGCCTTTCCCTTTTCAGACCAAATCACATCAAATCAAACGACATTTAATAACCTAACAAAATGGATTACAGCCCACTGAGCAATAACCAAATAAAACCTCTAGCAATGAGCCATCAAATTCTCAAAATAAATCATTAAAATCTAATAATAATTTGTCTCTCAGTTCAAATCGTGTCGTTGCATGTCATTGGTCGCTACGGTCTCTGGTTCGATTCCCACGGCATAGACTAGTCTACACGAGCGGCTGCGCTCAACTAAGTGAACGGTATGCCATTCTGCAAGATGATATTTAATTACATATCATGACGTTTCTTGTTTGACTGTTGCGACAGTTCTATTTATATCATGTACCTCAAATTATTTAATAGTATCTTCAATTTTAATCTAGACTTCTCCATTACTATCATTTTTATCCTTTTTTTTTTTTTTTTTTTTTCAGGATGGGAAATCATCAAATGACTTCTCCCGCTCTGGGCGGAGCGGGAGGGCGTGTCAGACTTTTACTGACTAAAACCCACCCGTGTTCCATCAGTTGCCCATGTACCAGGGTCACGGTATCTCTTTCGAACAATCACGCGACCCCGGCAGGCATCGGTCCTATTAGACCCCTACGCTGCTGCTGACATCTCTTTGAGGCGCGCGTGGAACACTGCGCGCCGTCGACCCGAGCTTGGTCCTTACCGGGCGGCGAGCTACCCATTGCTCGCCACCCGCAAGCTCGCGCCTACGGTGGCCGGGAGTCCGCAATCGACTCCCGACGCCCGGGGCGTCTCCTCCTGCGGCGGCTAGGGACGTGAGGGCGCAGAGACTGCCACTCCCTCACGCGCCCCGCCTCCTCCTTCGCGAGCATTACTGCTTCGCAGAAGGAGGTGACGGCTTCCCACTCCCTCTCGCTCCGTACCATGGCTCGCACCAGGGCCGGACGCGAGAGGTCGCCGCCGCCGATCGCCTCCACGAGGACACGGCGGTGCTCCGCCCAGGCAGGGCACACCTCCACCGTATGCTCCACCGTGATCATTTTTATCCTTCTTCTATAGTAATCACAGCACTTTGTCTTTTAAATGATTCTTAAGAAGAAAGTGTCATAGTATATGTCAGTAGATCGCTAGAAAGACAACCTCCACAAATGGGATTTATGGACGGTCAGACTTCCGGTGTGTATGTGGTGTCTCTCCACAGACAATGGCTCACTTCCAATCTTTCACCGCATGATCTAATGCGGCTGCGTCAGCGAACGGTATTCGCATTGCTGAATATTGGGCCGAACAAATTAAAAAAAAACCATATATGTTTTTTCGTGTTTTTTTTTTGCCACCGACATGCTAAGAAGTATACGCCCTTGCTCGTAACTTTCATTAAGTCCTGTCAGAAACAGGCGGGCCATAGTGGCCGAGTCAGCAGGTGAAACATTCTTTGCGTGTGACCTCTGCAATTGTACTTGATCATCATTGTCTTCTTCAATACTTTCACTGTCCGCGAAGCAGACAATAGTTATACATATCATGTATAATTTTGTGATCATGGGAAATTCAATCTACCAATCATTACTGCCTATCATCACATTTCACTGTTGGCCATAGGTCTTTATCAAGTTTCGCCACAGAACCTGGTTCTTCGTCTTCCTCATCTAGTCCGTCCCAGACATCATGCATCAGTGGACAAAGATAGGGTCATATAGGATAGTAAAAAGTCCTGATTTTTCTTATTAATTGGATTGAGAGTGCACGTGAATCCATTGAAGTTAGGGCACGCTGCTTGAGCGAGCGTGACTCAGCACCGGAATTGCTCAATTGTTGTATTTGGTTTAGGTCAGCCGAGTTTAACTTTAATCTTTTGTTCCATTCACTTGTTAAATACAATTTGAATTGACGGAAATAATATTCTAATTTAATATTATAATGGAAAGTTATCGAGAGAGAATTTTTGGGAAACGACAAATTCTATTTTTTTTTAAATCCTATCTTACTCGAGAGGTTTTGAGTGACATGAAATTGAAGCCTTTATGATTAAAGGCTCAACTCCTGCAGAGAATTGACTAGTAGAAGTTGATTGAAAACCTAGTAAAGTTTAAATCGAATTCGTCGTATCCATAAATCAATGCACAGATAACCATAATCGTCAACATTAAAATCTACCGAGATATGCGTGAATAAGGAACTAAGTATTGGGAGCGCCAGTGAAAGTGAATTCCACCTCACTTGACTGGTGAAACGGCCCTACGCGAATATCTTCTACAGTAACGTATACTAGTGATAATTGTTGTTCGCTTTCATAAGTTGTTGTGATACCGCTATTTTTATTAGTTTCTTTCATTTTAAGTGGATTATTGTCACTGTCTATATTACTACTTTCTAGCGTTATTTTATTTTTTGACTTAATGTCGTTCGGTTCAGCGTTGTCATTAAAGTCGTCTATTTTTTTTCTTAACTTACTCTTGGTAGTTTATTGTCTAAATTACTTATATTATTTTGTTTTATTTATTCAACAGCATTCTCACGAACGATGCATTTGATATTGTTTTTAAAATATGCATAATTGGCATCAGAAGTATTTGCAAATATCAGTAATTATGTCTTATTTCGTAAGTGAATTCCATTAGACTGGTGAAACGGCTATACGCGAATGTATTCTACAGTAACTTATACTAGTTCAGCTATATTTATTAGATTCTTATGTTTTTAGTGAATTATTGTCACTGTCCAAATTACAACTTTCTTGTTTTAATTTATTTTCATAGTTTTCACCAATGATGTTGTTATACTTTTACTTAATCGTTTCTTTGCGCTTTTTTAGAGATTTACTGTCCAAATAATTTTGTTCTTTTCTTTTATAAATCCAACATCATTCTCTTGAACGCCGTTCATGTTGTTTTCAAAATGTAATTGACGTCTTAAATGTTTGCCAACTAAGTTATCGTCTCCTTTCGTTTCTAGCTATGCTATAAAGTCCTCTGTTGCTTAACTCACGATGATAATAACTATCAGTATGCTAAAAATAAACACGAATATAAACCGTTATGTGCAAAATCATTTTTGTTGTGTTTATTATTGCCGCTCTACTACGGTTCTTAATTCGCACACATTTGTTAATTGTAACTATTGTTCGGATTCTTGTGTTAGTTTTACTTTGAACTTTTATACTCTATTAAAACTTAGTTTAGATTTTTTATTATTATTTTTATCTTTTATTACACGATCCTTCAGTTTTACCGCTTGACTGATATTTACATTAAAATCAGTACTAGGTGCATTTTTATCTGTGATATTATGGGTACGTTCCATGTGCAGAAATATACTACCTTCAATTTTCTGTCTAACTGACCAAAGTGCCTTAGTAAATGGTTTGGTTAAAATAAATGTTTACAGTTTGAAGCTATATTTTAATTCATCCATTTTTCGACCTAAAGACGTCCACTTGCATTTGCACTGTATCCAGCGGATTTAATTGGCCTTCACCAGGTCATCTGGCAACTTCTGTCAAAATCAAAATGTCAAAATATATACATTTTTAATTACCACTTTGACAGCTGATCGAGAAATAACTCGCTCATGCGATCTAAAGGTCACGATGCACTTTCAAACTTTACCTCAACTTAAATCGAGTAGAAAAAGATGATTCATTACCAAATCATCTATGGATATGCAATTATCATTACGTAATATAGATATTAATTCATAAGTCGTAATGAGTGAAAGTCTGTCGGTTTGTACATCGTGTATAAGTTAATGGTTTGTGTACGTGTGTGTAGGTACTATGTTTATATTATGTGTTTAGACAATGTAGGTAGGTAATGGCTGGTGAATTTACAAATATTTGATTTGAATGGAATGTTGCTTAATTTCTTGTAAGAGGCTCGTTTTGAGAATTTTGTTTCAAAAGATGAGCAACAACTGTCCCTTAGTTTAACACTTCAATTTCTTCATCAAGTATTGTTTCATTTAAGACTAAATAAGTTGAGTTAGCTTTGATTTTTGCGAGGTTTGAGGTTTGTCTTACATCGATCTTTTCGACTAAAACCACACTACTTATTTCTGTCTTCAGTCATATCGATAGGGCTTCGGAATATCTAGTCTTTACGACCAAAAATCTCGGAGCCTGCTGTAAAGGCGACCCAAAGAAGAGTAGATATTTTTCAAGTTTAAGAAATAACATTTTCTTAAACTATCAGCCACTACAACAAAGTTATTTAAGTCAAGTAAATATTGCTTATACAATTCCTAGACCAAGTTACTAGGAAGCGAATATGCAACAAATATTTGTCAGTAATGGTGAAACTATGAAGAAACTGTAAAGCACCATAAACTTTTATGTTTAATACTTAAACAACTATGTTTATGTTTTAACTAGAGGTGTCCCGCAACTTCTTCGTTATAACTGTGATACAGGGGAATTTTTTATGTCGGTCGAGTTTATGCATTTTTATTTAGGTTTATATTTGAGTCAGTGACGTTACTATGTTTAATGATATTACTGTAATATTTTTTCATTGTAACCGCTATTTTTACATGTTGCTTCGTTGTGACTGTCATTCATGCAGAGAGGTCAAGTTTTAATGACCAATGGTTGTCTTATTATAATTTTTTTTGTTCGCTTGATTGTCGGTTATCGCGGACGCAGACGAAGTCGCGGAATAGAAGTAGCATATATCTTTTCTTGGGGTTCAAACTTACCTGGCACTAAATTTAATCAAAATTGTTCATTGGTTTAGTCGTGAAAAAGTATCAGACACTTTCGCATTCATAATATTAGTATAGATAGTATAGAAGTATAGTTATATTAAAGAGGCTAATGGCTAAGTGATCAACAGTCGTATGGGTCGATCGATCAGGTTAAGCTACGCTTGCTGCGGTTGGTTCATGGATGGGTAACCACCTTACATACCAAGACCCCTTCATACCTTGGAAAGCTAAACCAATGGTTTAGCGTCCCGGCTATTATTCGTGCCGTCCTGGAAGACTATTGTCATTCGTAAAGGTTCTTATAATTAGATTTTAATATATACCAAGATCTACCGACACGCACTGGGCCCGCGTGAATTACGGCCCACTCCCTCTCACAGAGAGGAGGCCTGTTTCTGTATCCCAGCAGTGGGCACACTATAGGCTGATTATGATAACATTCCATTTCACGACTCATGTTCTATTTGAATATTAACAAACCAATTTTTCTTTTTCCAGGTAAGCACACACATCTTCAAAAACCAGGTATCTAAAACAATTTAATAACGACATATATTTCATGTCGCGATTGCATAGCTGCGTTCTTTCCTAAGATACCGCGACTCATCCGTTGTCATCGCGCAATGGACCTTGAGAATTGAATTCAGCGGGTTGTATCAACTTGCTAATGTGAGTTTTTATGTATGTAATCTTTGTTTTAAGCCTTCCTTTTGTGGCGAAAAAATATTTTGTGAGAATGTAGAAATTATGCGGTTTTTTCCACATCCTATTTCGTATTTAGCAATGGATAGGATTTATAATAAATTCTAGACTACATAAGTATGTTCATTATTATACCACATTTTTTTGTTATTTATATAGCCGACTTTAAAAAGCAGGAGTTTATTTTTCATTAGTATTTCATCACATCCTCTTATCTTTTGTCACACCGCTTTTTATTTCTTGTTTTTATATTTATCGGAATTAAGAAACCAAACATGAGAAGCTTAAAATTATTATGAATAGTATAGATCCGTGTATCCAGAATCAAAGTAAAGTAAAAGAAAACAAACTAAACAAAAATAATAACGCCCCGACGACACAGGATTGAACTGGTGACCCTGAACTCCCAAAGTTTACACAACAATTACTTGAACCAAACATGCACTCATGCACCAAATCTTTCGTGCGCCATATTACAGTAATTAAATATGAAGTGTAGCAATACCTTGCGCAGGCGCAGCTACAGTGAAAGGTTATTAAGTGATTAGTACATCACTCGAATGTGCCAGTACAATGATTTGTTTAGTACTAATTAGTTCACACCTACATTTCTAGGATTTGCGTAAAACTTGGAAATTAATTGCTTCTGTGGATTTTAAGGTCGTTCGCTAAAAATAGCTGAAATCAATGCAATATACGTAAAAATAGGGGTGTCCGTGGATTTACTTGTACCTACAAATATTGTTTCAATTTTCAAAAATGAAAATGGCTCCCTAGGTTTGATAGATATTATTCCGAACACAGGTTTTCTTCAAGCGGCATCTAATGAAAATCGGTTTAGTGCTTTAAACTATAAAACGCACTAAATAGGAATACAGTAAAAGTATATAAAATGTGAAAAGTTCTGTTGGAGAAACACGAGTAAATTAAAATTGACAAAATCTTAAAAAAAAAAGAATGTATTTAAAAGCGCAATTTTTTTTTAATCCTTTTACTGTCAACTCATGACGTCAGTACACAATTTATACGATATGAAAGCTAGCTAGCGGGATTTAAGTACTCGAATTTAATTAGTTTGAAAATTTTAAAAATTAAAATCAATCAGATCAAGTTATTTAATTTACTTGTTTATATAAACAGGTAAATCTCGCGACAAGCTTTAAGTGCGTTAAAAATAACTAGTCTACCATCTTGGGTGTTCCGCCATGTTGGATTTAGAATGACGGTTAGCTCTGTGAACAGCTAAACATGCATTGTCATTTAAACTAAACTTGTATACAAAATTTCAGCTCAATCGCTTGAAGATATTTGCTTCAAAATTGAGTAGCATGAGTCCACCCGAACAAACATAGTTACATTGCAAGTTAAAGAAAAGCTTGTAAAAAGTGAATTGTTTTTTCGGCGATCCGGCCATCGGAGAGGCGAATGTCGGAGAACTGTTTCAGAATCGTACAGTATGGTAGATAGCAGTATTAGAATTTCAAGTCTTTATGATTTCTAATCTTTGCTAAACATAAGCCGAATGATAATTCCAATAAATCTGAATATCAATATTTACCTACCAAAAGGATTCCGAAGAATCTAGGTTAATAAAATGTCAGACTTGCAAACATAGCTGGAATTATGCTAGAATTTATTAGCATAGTCGTTATCAGAGCTTGCCTGTCAACGGGTTTTTTGACTAAAATCTATTTTTTTTGTCTAAAATTTCTAGGTTAAAGATTGTTTAATTAAGTTAGGATTTAATGAATTCTATTTACATGCAAAGCACTTGGATATTTCATGTTAATACCAATGTTTAACGCTTAAACGATTAAAGATTGATAGTCGTAAGTCGAAAGTCGTCCAATGGTGGACATAGATCTCCACTAACTTTGGGAGGGTTTGCCAAAATCGCTACGCTTGACAGGCGGGTTGGCGATAGATAGATAGATAGATAGATAAAACGTTTATTTGATGCACACAAAAGACGCAACACAACATACAAAGCACGACGAAACAATAATTGATTGGGATAACAAATTAACGAACTAGATACAAAATGCCAATATACAAAGATAAAAGAAGACATGATATAGTAATGATAACACTTTGTGACACAGATTAAAACTCAAAAGTAAAATGACGTGCGGTGGAGTAAAAAGTGCGGTGTGCGTCTCAAAGTTGCACCAAATGGGAGTCCAGCTCAGCATATGTGAGGTAAATATACCGGACGCTGATATTCTGCTGGATCCCTCCCGCGATCGCAGTATGTTGGTAAAATGCATAGAGAACACTGCTGCCCATTCTCTAGTAAGTCCCTTAGGCGCCTCTTACGACACCCACGGGAAGAAATGGGGTGGTGCTATTCATTACGTCCGGCACCACAGGAAACGTAGCGATCAGGTTATTAGGTAAACTATTCAGGCAGGCAACCCGTGACTTAATTCACAACCCGTGACTTAATTCACCTTTATTTACTAGAATCACGATAAGTAATACCTAAGTTAAGTAATTTCAGGTTTAGCAATAGTGAAAGTTAGTTAGTTTGTCACTTAGGATCTATTTAGCTTATTTCCGACAATCGAACTTATGTTGAACAGAACTTGTGGTCTGAGGCTGAGATTTATAAACGTTGCCGAATGGTTAAAATATGGCTGAGCTTTGATGTGTCATAACATAACAACTATTGTGTATTACCCATATTTGCAAAATAAAATTCTATTCTATTCTATTTTATTAAGTATGTGGTTTGATTTGAAGCTATTCCCGATAGTTGTGCGACAGTGACGCAAAATCCTGCATCGTGCAAGTAGAGTTTATGGTGTAACATCCAACATCAATCGTCGGGCCGCCCCCCGATCTTCGCTCCAGCCTTAAATCTGTTCCTAAATAATAATAATTTCGATCCAGGGTGCCCTTAACGAGTAGTCACTTTAAGTCCCTGTGGGTCAACTTCACGCAGAGGGCATACAATGGCCTGCGTACACAGTATAACAACACGTTCCGGGTGTTGTCGGGGCTGCCGCGTTTTTGTAGCGCGTCCGGCATGTTTGCCAACGCAGATATCGATAGTTTTTCGGCCGTCATGCGCAAGAGATGCGCATCTCTGCTTCGCCGTGTACGCGCCAGCCCCAACAGTATTCTTAGAGCGTTGGCTGATAGGTGGGACTCTCCAATCTTGAGACGGTGGATACGACTGCATGCAGTTAAGTAGACATTCCCCAGGATCGGCGAGCCCCACACAGCTAAGAATAAATGTTACTAACATTAGTTCATAAGTTTTCACTGTTAACACTTATGAAAGAAATTCTGAAATAAATAATGTTTATTTATTTATTTAAGTTTTTTTTTTAAATTAAGGTAGCGACAGGCAAGTCTGGTTAAGCAGCCGACACGCTCATAGGTTGACCTGTGAGATGTCCCTAAAAAAATACCAAAAAAAGGTTGGAAAATCCTCCCTTTTTAGGGTTCCGTTGCCAAATGGCAAAAAACGGAACCCTTATAGATTCATCATGTCTGTCTGTCTGTCTGTCTGTCTGTCCGTGTATGTCACAGCCATTTTTTCCGAAACTATAAGAGCTATGCTGTTGAAACTTGGTAAGTAGATGTATTCTGTAAACCGCATTAAGATTTTCACACAAAAATAGAAAAAAAAAACAATAAATTTTGGGGTTCCCCATACATAGAACTGAAACACAAAAATTTTTTTTTCATCGTACCCATACATGTGGGGTATCTGTGGATAGGTCTTCAAAAATGATTTTGAGGTTTCTAATATCATTTTTTTCTAAACTGTATAGTTTGCGCGAGAGACACTCCCAAAGTGGTAAAATGTGTGTCCCCCCCCTGTAACTTCTAAAATAAGAGAATGATAAAACTAAAAAAAATATATGATGTACATTGCTATATAAACTTCCAACGAAAATTGGTTTGAACAAGATCTAGTAAGTAGTTTTTTTTTATACGTCATAAATCGTAAACCGCAATTTACCTTTCATTCAATCAACTCAAATATAAAAATTAAAAAAATAACACTTAATTTCATAAACACAAGCCTTATGCATAAACCGTGAATACCTACAGGTTTGTACGGAACCCTCGGTGCGCGAGTCCGACTCGCACTTGGCCGGTTTTTTCTACGGAGCTTGAGTGAACTATACAGCCCGTTCCTCATAACTCTAACGTCAAATTATTTTACATCTCTATATTATAAAGACATGATACATAACATTATTCAACATATCATCACACAATGCTTTAAAACAAGTGCAACAACCTTAAATAATAAATGACAGGTGACGCTTGATCTGCCATAGTGACGAAATGGTACTTTCTCTAGTCCATAGAGAAAGTAATCGGCTTCTTTTATTATCTTTTATCTGTGGTGTTTTTTATTTAGGTGTGTTTTGGTCTCGTTGCGTGTGGCTGGCTATGTTTTTAATGGTACCTAATGGTGTGAAGGTATTCGGAGGATTTTGTGGAATTCCGTTTTTATAAGAAGTTGTGAAGTTAAAGAAAAGTTGCGTTTTGTGAGAAGAGAGGTTATGTATCAATTAGGGTTTAAATAATGCCTTATCATTAAAATTAAATTAATTTTTTACATTATATTTTTATTAAATGATTTTATTTCTGTAAATAGGTTTGTACAAACACTTTAGCATGTCAATGATATTTTTTAAGCTAGATGAGGTCGGCGTTTCCTATCTGACTACTCTGAGAAGAAAGGCCGAAACAAACTGAGAGGTCACAGTCTCTTTTAAAGTCTGGACATCATCTTGGTCACATTATGTGAATACCATATGGATTGGTGCCTCAAATGGTCTTTGAGGAAAGAACCGCACAGATTGAGTGGACCTGTCCAGTCAGTGCACGCATTTATCACTAATCGTGCAGCTCAACTCAGAACTTAAGAAGCTTCACGATATATCTCTTTTGGATGTTGATGAAATCTAAAAAAAATATAATAGATGGAACAGTACTGAACGACTATGGGCATATTTCATAAGTAAAAAAGTTAAAAAAGTTTTATAACAGATAAATGTATTTCATGTTTATAAGTTGTGTCAGAGATAGTTTTCTTTTATTCAGTGGGAACAGAAAATTTTAAGCAATTTCTTTTTCCATGGGAGATCAAGACCATGGCAAATCCATGGTGCAATAAAAAAAAACTTACCATTAAATAGCGAAAGCAGAATTGTTCACAAACAAGGTGGGAACAAAAAAAAAAATTCTTTTTGTTTACAACAATCTCTAATTAAAAATTAATGTACAAAAATCGTGCTTTTTTGGTTAAAGTGTACGATCTAAGATGTGTGAAAAGATTCTTATACTGGACAATACTCATCAAAATCGTATTATTCTTTTGTTTTTGTATACAATAAAGTCATTTACGAGATGAATGAGACTTGCTCAGGCGCAGCGCAACAGCTTAGGATATATTTTTTTTAATGACGTCTCGCAGGTCAATCTATGAGGTTGTCGGCTGCATAGCCGGACTTGCCTGTGGCTACCTTAATTAATTAAGGCCTCTAGTCAGGGCTTAAAAAACGTAAAAATAAAGCGACTACTCGCTAAGGGAACCCTCTATGGGGTACGGACCTTGGCTTAGGGCATCGCTGGTAGAGGGCAGCAAGGGACGGCCTGCATCGGAATGATTATTATTTAGGGCGAATTTAAAGCTACAGGCTCAGCGGCGCGGTTTGGCTCGAGCAAGGGTTGGAGTGGAACAGCTTAGGATAAGCCTTAAATAAGTGTTTAAATAAATAGTGTAATCATCAGATGATATCGGCGCCTAAAGACTTGTCTGATGAGTGAGCTAGTTTTGCTGGTAAACTTAATTAATTTACTTTAGATGGTGAATCGTTCGGTATAGTTCATTGCAGTTATTAACTCGGTTCTACATACGTACATACATAAACTCACACCATTTTCCCAAGGGGGTAGGCAGAGACTACGTAACGCCACCTGCTACGATTCTTAAATACTCCTTTTGCTTCGTTAATGTTCATTTATCTGGTAATACACACACGGCTGTTGCGAGTACTATGCACCTGACCTTTCTGAAGAACATCACCAATAAGGTCCTATATATAAGGTGTATATGTCCTCCTAAGGCGTCCCCTCCCGGCGTGTCCAGTCACATTTGCTTTGTGAATACCTTTTGTAAGTCATCCTTCATTCATGCTCTCAACATGACTTAACCATCTAAGTATATCCTTTTCAATTTCTGTCACTAATCTTCTTTCATACTTGTGCTTTCGCAAAATCGTAACGTGCTGAGTGATAAGTGTATCAATAGTTCCATCAGAAAAGTTTTTTTTTTGGCACAGAATACAATAAGACAATAAATAAATAATGGAATAACTGTGTATAATAATAATCTTTATAATCCACTAAACAAACATAGATCAAAGCTATAAAACAAATCTATAGTAAATCGATTAGTTTCTATCTAATCGTCATTTCTCACTCCACTTTGATGACTCGATTTTAAATCGATTTAACGCTTTTACTTCAACCTGCTTACTTACTTTTCTGATTATTATGACCTTATTATTATATGGCTTTTATAAGATCTCATAAATAAATAAATAAATAAAAATATTATAAATCTGAAGAGTTTGTTTGGTTGAACGCGTTAATCTCAAGAACTACTGGTTCGAATTGAAAAAATCTTTCAATGTTGCTTAGGTCATTTATCGAGGATGGATATAGGTTAAATAACCTCACGCTGTAGCGTGCGGTACGGACTTTTTTCTTTATGCTTGGGTCCTAAGGGTTACTACCCTTAGGACCCAAACATAAAGAAAGAAGTCAGGAATACAAGTCGCTTGAAAGTACGGGGTGGGTCGGCGGCGCAAGAAATTTGACGCGGACGAAGTCCAAAAAGCGAAATAGCTTTATGGCTGATAGCAAAGAATGGACGAGGAAATCAGATTGTACCGACCCCAATTAGTGGTCAATGGTCTAGTAAGACAGTAACGGAAATATTTCATATGCATTTAACGCTATTTATTTTTATTTTATTTTTATTTATCAAGATTGTTCAATTAAATATTCATTATACTTATTAGTTTAATTATAACAGACTAAACGATAGCTGAAGCTGAAAAAATTATGATCGTATTTTCACTAAGCCATTCTACACGTTTAACAAAAATTATACTAATTCTCATTGAAAAATACTGGACTTTGAAGTCTAGGATTGTGCGCAGTGTATGGTAATAAGCTTCCTTTTACATGGAACATAAACAATATTTAAACTTATCTGGTTAAGTCTGCCTAGCATCAACATAAAGTAATAGACAATATTGTAGAACTACAAACCTGCCGGACGTAAAGAATAGCACCATCCCATTTATTCTTATTGGAGAATGGGCAGCAGCGTTCTCTATGCATTTTATTACCAAACTGCGATCGCCAATCCGCCTTGCAAGCGTGGCGATTATGGCAAAGCCTCGTTAATTAAGGGAGACCTGTGTCCTATAGTGGACGTCTTACAGTTGAGCTGAAAATGATGATGCTCACACACAAATCTAAAGATTCAAAACCTTAACTTTTTACATTTTTATTTATATTGGTACCCCGAACATAATTGAGAACAGATTCGGCAGACGATTAATGATTTTAAGTTTATTTTAAAATGTACCTTTTATTTCTGCAGGATAACCAAATTTTCTTTCTTTCTTTTCTTTGTCTTTGTTCTGACTTCTCTGCAACATAGAACAACATGCTCATAATCTAATCTTCCAAGCTTTTGCTATGATTCACCGAACAAATGGGGCCGCTTTCTATTGGCTAACCTTCAAACCCTTTCTATAAAGACGATTTTCCTCTTAGTAATACTTAGATTGGCTCTCTATAAGGAAAAGTAGCACCTTATATGGTTATAATCTGGTCTTAATGTGAAGATATGAGCATTGATTTAAATTTTAATAAAGTGTGTAATAGCGGAGTTGATGAATCTTGATACTTTTTAATGTAGTTTAACTCGGCTTGTTGCAGCATGATTCGTAATTGAAATTAAAGGAAATGATGTTTATTTCTCGCCTTGTTTTGTCAATAGGCTCGCCCCCTATTACATGGGACTTAAACATAACAGGCGAAATCTGGGTGTACTATAGGTACACCTCTGCCTAACCGTTCGGGGAAACAAGGCGTGATGTTATGTTTATGTTATGTTTATTTCTGTAAGTAGGACTTAGATCTCCTAGGACACTATTACACGTCAATTCATTAGGAACTATTTCAAAACAAGATGTCGCCGGTATTTTATTGATGACTGTTCATTGGGGACAAAAAAGTTATTAAAGATTACTTTCATTTTAATGTGACCACACTTTATAGCTTATAGTAATTGGAAGCGTTTATGCATCCATGTCCCCAACCACCTAAGTCACTTTTTTTTTGGGTAAATCATCAAATGATGTCTCCCGCTCTGGGCGGAGCGAGAGGGTGTGTCAGACTTTTACTGACTAAAACCCACCCGTGTTCCATCAGTTGCCTGTGTCAGAGCCACGGTAACTCTTTCGAACAAATTCGCAACCCTGGCAGACCATATAGTAACTTGGGTGTATTAACGGATTCATATTAAAGCTATACATTTCCCGTATTACCTGACCTCGCATTGTATATATAGACTTTCCATACAATGAAAAGTCAGCTTATACTGGAAATTTACAGCTTCATTTGTCGCCGTGCGTACAGACACTTTTTAGCTTATCTGTTTCTCTACATATTTTGCTAAAGGGAGAGTAAAATCTATAATGTGTAGGTATGTTAGAATATATACAATATTACCTGGATGTAACTGGTATGAGAGAGAGGGACAGGAAATAGGTAGAAATCGCAGCCGGTGATGGTAGATGCTTCATGCCTGCGCCCGCGCACCATATAGGGTGTTTAATGTTAGTGCATAATTACTTATGCACTATACAATGTATGTAATGTTGATGTTCATAATATTGTGGGTAGTTTCTTTCCGGAGGTGGGGAGGGAGGTGCTTTTAGATATATCTCTTGAACTGAGTTAGTTGCATTTAGAAGAGACGGGGGTTCAACATAACATAAAATACGTCTTGTTTTTTGGGCAGAAGTGTATGAATTTGTACCGGCTGATGGCAGAACGTGTACAGCCGGATGTAAAGAATAGCAGGATCCCATTTCTTTCCGTGGGTATCGTAAGAGACGACTAAGGGACTTACTAGAGAATGGGCAGCAGCGTTCTCTGTGCATTTTACCACCATACTGCGATCGCCAACCCGCCTGCCAAGCGTGGCGATTTTGGCAAGCCCCAAATTGCCAAATTGGGGTAGGCTTATATCCAGCAGTGGACGTATTTCTGCTGAAATGATGATGATGATGGCTATAGACTCAGATTGTGTTAGGTTATTGGGATTGATACTTTAATGGCGAAATGTGGATGTTCTCTTGGTACAAGTTTCCTCTACTACTTCAGGGAAATACAATAAAATTAATTCTAAAAGAGTTGTGTCGTTAGTAAAAAGACATTTAATTAATGGAACTCAAGTGCGGATAATGTAATGTACCCTTTTTTTTTGGTGGGTGGGAAATCATCAAATGACTTCTCCCGCTCTGGGCGGAGCGGGAGGGCGTGTCAGACTTTTACTGACTAAAACCCGTCCATGTTCCTTCAGTTGCCCATGTGTCAGGGTCACGGTGTCTCATTCGAACAATCTCGCGACCCTGGCAGCTCCTCTACTACTTTAGGGAAACACAATAAAATTACTTCTAAAAGTGTTTTGTCGTTAGTATAAATCCATTTAATTAATTGAAGTCAAGTGCAGATAATGTATCCTTCATAGAACGTTTAAATCAGCATCCATTAGCAAGAAAATATGGCGATAGTGACCGATTTCTGCATCTTATTATTAACTAGTAGAGCCCTGAAGAAAATCGTCTAGTTTTCTCATCTTTTATTAAAATCTAAACTTGATACATTTTAGATCAATATGATGTAACTAGGTTGCTAGACACGTATGGAAGGCGATTATTTAGTTAGATAGAATAACATTCTTATTAATAAGGGCTTGTGGCCAAGCGATAGCTGCACGTCGATCGATCAAGTTAAGCTACGCCTGCTTCGGATGGTCCGTGGATGGGTGACTATCTGCACAAACCAAGATCTGTCCGTGTCTCGGAATTGGTCCCTCTGTAATTCGTAGATTTTTGACAGACGCTCCGGGTAGTCAGAAACCCAAAAGACTTAAAACCAGTTTAACTGTTTTACCCAGGGGTATCGTGTTACCCAAAACTGGGTTGTGGATTTCACATAGGCAGTCGCCTTCAGTGAATCCAGTTTGACTGAAAGCCTGATGATGTTTTAAATTCTTCGTTATCAACCCAACTATTATAAGTGACTAGTACAGATCAAACGGATATTATAAACACTTTCGTAAAAGGCACAAGTACTAAAAATTCCGACAACTTCCCTCTCACTTGACCGGAAGAATATTTATGTAAAGAGTTTTCTTTCCAATACTAGTTTAGCCTTCCTGATCCACTGGTTATCTTCCTGCATTACGAGATACACTCTATAAGGCTCTCTTCAAACGGTCAAGCTTCTTAGCTTCGCGCGTATTTATCTTGCCGTGAATGTGAGTTGTCCGAGAACGAGACGGAAATAATAGCACCATCCGGTTTCTTCCCGTGCGTGTCGTGGAAGGCGACTAAGGGACCTACTAGAGAATGGGCGGCAGCGTTCTCTATGCATCTTACTACTATAAAGCGATCGCAAACCCACCTGTCTCTCGCGGCGATTATGGCATTCCCCTTTGGGGACATACCAGTAGTGGATGTGTTCGAAAGCTATTATAAGTACCCGCGTGTGTTTTGCTGAACCCTAAGTATGTTACATTTATTACAACAAAAAATTGGACATATTTGTCAAAGACATTCAAAACTATCACAAATGTTTAATAGCACAGAAAATTTATGAAAGAAGACTTTTAAGATTGTCGGATTGTCATCTGTCTCCTGACGTTTTTATTAAATGGGCCTCTAACTGTCTCATAAGTCTCATCATTATTACAGTCAAAAGACGTTCACTGCTGGACATAGGATTCCCCAAAAATGGGGATGTTCCCATAGGCGCCACGATTGGCACGCGTTGACGACCGCAGTAAGCTGCTAAAATGTATAGAGAATGCTGCTGCCCATTCTCTAGTAAGTCCCTTTGTTGTCTCTTACGATACCAACGGAAAGAATGACACACGTTAGTCTGTACAGGATAAAATATATTATTACATATTACAGAACTGTTCGTCAGTCGGTGCGGCAGTCTGATCGTGTGTAAGCAGCCTTACAGTGAAATCGCATGAACCCAAGTTAATGGCAACTTAATGTAGTAGTTATGATCGGTAACTACCTGTAGTTACTGTTATTTTAACCCAGTTTTTGTTGCGAATTTGACTGCGATCTATGTTATCTGTGTTATGACCTTGTTTTGTTGACTTGTTTACATTTTTTTGTTAGATAATCGCTTTTGACGATGGTTGTAATGTTAAAAGTTGGCTCGTCTTTTTGAACTTGCTTAGTAAGCAGGTTTGTGGTAACAAAAAGTTTAATTATGCAAGTACATAATAGGATTAATTTTCAAAATCAAAATCCATTTATTCAAATAAGGCTTTTTTGTGGATGGGAAACCGTCAATTGACGTCTCCTGCTCTAGGGTGGAGCGGAAGTGCGTGTCAGACTTTTACTGTCTAAAACCCACTCTTGTTCCTTCATTTGCATATGCCAGGGCCATGGTAACTCTTTCAAACAAATCTGCGACCCTGGAAGAGAAATGAAGCTGAGGATCAACACTTTTCGAACGTCAAAATTACGTAAGACAGTCCCCCAAAACACTCGCCCTTCACCACTTCCTAGTACTTTAGCTGGGAAGCACAGCAGGACAGCTGTATGTTCTATACAATAGTAGGTAGACAAAGTAATTACCATTACGAGATCACCATCATCATTTGAGCCGTAAGACGACCACTGCTGGACTTAGGCCTCCCCCAATTTGGGGAGGTTTGCCTAAATCGAAACGTTTAGCAGGCGTTTTGGCGATCGCAGTATGCTGGTAATACATAGGGAACGCTGCCGCCCATTCTCTAGTAAGTCCCTTAGTCGCCTTTTGCGCCACCCACGGGAAGAAATGGGTTGGTGCTATTCTTTACGTCCGGAACAAATGGAACCAATAGTACATTCAGTACCTAACACAAATACTTGCCTTTAGTTCCTTATAAAGCAATTTACTCTAATCTAGACATCGAGACAAATAAATAAAATTGGAGTGTCTGTTTGTACTATTAAACTACACAGTTCTTTCTTTATGTATTTTATTTGTTTTCCTAGTTATTAAAAAATCATAACTCTTGCGCCAAGAGAACCTTACAGGATATCTCTAAGGTCCCTCCGCAGTTGTATCCGCGAAATTAAATTTATCACAACATAAGAAAATTTGATTTTCGCGGGTTACGACTCGCTCAAGCGATTCGCCTCAAGTAATTATCTAAGATCAGTGAATTATTAAAACAAAAACGAACCGACGCCTTTGTTCTTATTATTTATACCTTCAGCGATGGTTTTTACCGCAATAAAACACGTGCAGATAAGGAAAAAATTGAAACATTTGCCTTCTTTTGTTTTTAAATACTTTATTGACGCCTGTGTTTTCAAACTTTAAGCTCCATAAAAACGAACCGACGCCTTTGTTTTAAACCTTCAGTTTATTTTGGCAACCCTAGTAGTACGTAATAATTTGCACCCGGCAGGCGGGTGCTCGGCATGGTCGCAAGACACATATAACTATTTATATGTAGGACTCGGATGCGAGTTGTCGGCATGCGAACGAATTATCGTTCGACCCGGGAGCCGGGTGCTCGGCACTGAAAGTGTTAAGATAACAATTTTTTACTGTACACACGGTATACACTGTGGATGTATACACGGTACATATACCAAAACAACATTTTTTACAAATTCTGTCTGTCTGTTTGTTCCGGCTAATCTCTAAAATGGCTGAACCGATTTTGACAGGACTTTCACTGGCAGATAGCTGATGTAATAAGTAACTTAGGCTACTTTAATTTTAGAAAAAATAGGATCTCACGAAAAAAATAAAACGAACGAAAAACTTTTTGTTAAATACCACGCGGACGATTTCGCGGGTAACAGCTATTACCTATATAACCTGGATTAAGACATTCTTACCGCGGTAGTACGTCCTCCTGCGTTAATTTCCGAGATCCACACGGGCGAAGCCGCGGGCAAAAGCTAATTGACCAATAAAGGACTCTAAACTAGGTACTAATCACTGACACTTAAGTGAAGGCCGATATTAGGCCTCAACTGCCTTTCAAGGCGACCCAATTGGACAGGTGGATTATTATTTAATATTATTACTGCGTACAAAACCAATTGATTGTGTTAAACAAGATTAAGGTTGCATTAATTTGATTTGATTGGTGCGGTTGTTAAATGGGAGCAGCATTTTAGATCCTGTAGTTGTTGTTTTGTTAACTTTATTTACCTCAATATTTAGCTACTATTATATCCTTTCATAGTCTAAGTCATTTAATTGTGGAATTGTCATATACATATGTAAATTTTTAGTTCTTACACCTATTTTACCACGGAAGAGCACTGATTTCCAAGATTCAGGTTTTTGCCTAGTTTGGAATTCAGGAGTTCATATAGTTTTAGCCGTTTACTCACCCACATTATTTGTATCCTAGTTCTTAAGAATATTACTGTATTAGGCTATATTTTATTCAGTCTAAATAAACGTTATGGTATATTATATTTAAACAGTCTCGAGGACAAGAAATGCTATGTTTCATTTTAAAAGCTGGTTCTAATTGTGACCGGTTAGATGGTGTTATCACATCATTCTTTCATAATCAGCTTATATTGTTCCCACTGCTGGGACACAGGCCTCATCTCGGTGTGAGGTAGTGGGTCGTAATCTACCACACGGGTCAAGTGCGTGTTGGTAGATGTCTAATGTCTTGGAATTTTTGGTTTTAGTACATGCCGGTTTCCTCCCAATGTTTTCCTTTACCGTTTTGAGAGCAGTGGCGATGAAATTATTTTACACAACGCAAAGCGCCTGCTTAGATACGAACCCACGACCCGTTAGTCAAGTCGAACCCGATACCACTGGGCCACCACTGCCCTCCAGAGTATACTTCCTATAAACAGCCTCACAAACTTTATACTTGATTAATATTTTTTCCGAAGACATCCCGGACGTCAGCTTGTACGAGATTCGGATGGCTCTGAAGCAGCTCAAAAACAACAAGGCGCCGGGTGATGACGGAATTACGGCTGAACTCCTGAAGGCCGGCGGGAAACCCGTTCTCAAAGCCCTTCAGAAGCTGTTTGATTCCGTCATACTCGAGGGTAAAACGCCACAGGCATGGAACAGAGGTGTGGTGGTACTTTTCTTTAAGAAGGGTGATAATGCCCTACTTAAGAATTATAGGCCCATCTCACTTCTGAGCCATGTCTACAAGCTGTTTTCAAGAGTCATCACGAACCGTCTAGCGCGCAGGTTTGACGACTTCCAGCCTCCCGAACAAGCCGGATTCCGTAAAGGCTTTAGCACCGTAGACCACATACATACGCTGCGGCAGGATATACAGAAGACCGAAGAGTATAACCTGCCTCTCTGTTTAGCGTTTGTGGACTACGAAAAAGCCTTCAATTCGGTCGAAACCTGGGCTGTACTGCAGTCTCTTCAACGGTGCCAGGTCGACTATCGGTACATCGAGGTGCTGAAGTGTCTGTACGAAAACGCCACTATATCAGTCCGACTTCAGGATCAGACCTCGAAACCTATCCTTCTGCAGTGTGGGGTGAGACAGGGAGACGTTATTTCTCCGAAACTGTTCACCGCTGCACTGGAGGATGTCTTCAAGGTTCTGGACTGGAAAGGGGCTGGCATCAACATCAATGGCGAGTACATCACTCACCTTCGATTTGCCGATGATATAGTTGTCATGGCTGAGACTATGGAGGGCCTCAGTACAATGTTCGATGACCTCAGTAGAGCTTCCGAAAGAGTGGGTCTCAAGATGAACATGGACAAGACAAAGGTCATGTCCAATGCTCGTGTGATGCCCACTCCAGTGAAGATCGGAGGCGCTACACTCGAAGTTGTGGACGAATATGTGTACCTAGGACAGACTGTCCAGTTAGGTAGGTCCAACTTCGAGAAAGAGGTCAATCGTCGAATCCGACTCGGCTGGGCAGCGTTCGGGAAGCTACGCAATATCTTCTCGTCCCACATTCCGCAGTGTCTCAAGACGAAAGTCTTTGACCAGTGTGTGTTGCCAGTGATGACTTATGGAGGAGTTTCCCGACGAGATCGAATCAGAAATGAAGAAATCAGTAGGAGAACCAAGGTAACCGACATAGCCCCAAGAAATGCTAAACTGAAGTGGCAGTGGGCAGGGCACATTGCTCGCAGAACAGATGGCCGATGGGGCCGAAAGGTTCTGGAGTGGCGACCGCGTACCGAAAGACGTAGAGTTGGAAGGCCTCCAACAAGGTGGACCGATGACCTTGTGAAGGCCGCAGGAATCCGCTGGATGCGGGAAGCACAAAACCGGTCGAAGTGGCGGAGCTTGGGGGAGGCCTATGTCCAGCAGTGGACGTCTTTCGGCTGAAATGATGATGATGATGATGAATATTTTTACAAACGATTTGGTCGAGTCATATACAGGTAACGTACGAAGTAAGGCGGGCAGTAAAAATATAAAATACCACGTGAAAATCATTCAGCATGTGACAGAATCATTGAAGCATCATGATCGGTTGCCAAACGGAACTGAACACGCACCACTTGGTAGAAAGCAGCTCACTGACCTCATTGGACTAACTTCATTAAGTACTGCTAATTACTGAACCGTAGGACAGCGCGTAAAGAAGAAATTGATTGCAATTATTTTTAAATAGGGGAACAAAAAAATCTAAAGTAATTTTTTTTTTTTTTTTTTTTTTTATTCTAGAAGTTTTATTTATTTCACGGATTACATATTTAAATTAATAAAGGAAAAAAATACAACCTAAACTAACTAATTAAACTAACTAACTAAAGTCATTTATTCAATTTAGGTTGAGGATCAGCACTTTTCGGACGTCAAAATTACATAAGACAGTCCCAAAAAACGCCCACCCTGTACCACTTCCTAGTGCTGCTGGAAAGAAGAAGTGGCGCATCAAACTCCCCAAAAAGACGAAGACCAAAGAAGACATTTATTATTTGGTAATTCTCATAAATAAGCATTTTTCTGAATTCGACAAGAACAGAACCGGTCGAAGTAGCGGTCCTTGGGGAACGCCTATGTGCAGCAGTGGATGTTCTGCGACTGAAATATTGATGATGATGGGTTGGCAAGATTCTATATCTACCCACTAATATAATGTTGCATGTAGCCACAGACGACCTCAACACATTTAAGAAAATGCTAAAGATGACGCGTGCGCGCATATAAATTCTATTAGTTATTGCAATAAGGTGTCTGTTGCATTATAATTTGCATAGTTTCTTAATGTATCTTATTTTCATCATTAAGTGTTAATATTTGTGCAGAAACACAGCATAAGCTACCAACAGTTTGGATATACGGAAATTGGAAATACAAAAGCTTTTGTCTACTATGTTGAGGAAGGCTTCCAGTCTACCCAGATGCAGCTGAATACCAGTATTTTCCATGGAGCGACTGCCTATCTGACCTCCATAACTCAGTTACTGGGTAATATGACACCCCTTGAAGACTGGCTGTCAAGATTTTCGGACTTCTGACGACCCATAACGACAGTCAAAGATCCACGGATCCAGACCATTTCAGACAACTATCTACATGGTCTTCACATAATGTGACCAAGATTATGTCTGGACTTTAAAAGAAACTGTGAGTTTGTTTTGGCCTTTCTTCTCAGAGTTGTCAGATAGGAAACGCCGACCTCATCTAGCTCAAAAAAATATTATTAACTTTGTTTGTACAAACTAAATTACAGAAATAAAATAATTTATCATTTATCACGAAAGACAGCTGGGAATGACGCCAATGGCGTAGCGTGATTTCGGCACGGAGGGAATTTGGTCTATAAAGATTGTCATACATCCACGGGTTAACCGCGGCAAGGGTCAACATGATCGATCGACACCTACAAGCCCACTAATCAACACAGACACGGGATGTTTATTATGATTACATTTCATTCACAGCTGAACTGTATTAAGAAGAAAGTATCTACGCACCCTGGAACATGCAACGTCACGGCTCTTAGTCCCAAGATGTAATCTACCAATAAATGCAATTGAATCTGAAAACGAAAGTAAACTCTTCAGTAGAATAATGATTTCATGAAATAATGACGTGAAGCGTACAAGTAAGGTTTTGTAATGTAGTTTTTTAATGGAGGAAATAATGTAATGTAGTCTGTAATGATGTGTTAATACATTGTTTGTGTCTGTTTCTTTTTTTTTTCAGCAAAAATTCATTTGGTGTTGAATTTCAAATTGTTACGAAACTCTTTGGTTATAGAACTTTCGTTGATCATTATGTTTTGGATTATTGACAGTCGTATTACGAGGTTTTTCGATTAGTTTTGGGCATAATAAGATCCCTTTAAGTAGACCCTCTGACAGTGCGATATACTTGTTCATTCCGATCCAGCACGTCCCTTGCTAAGGGTGAAGAAATATGATGGTTTTGTAATTTCATTCGTAGTAAGTTCCGTAACAGTTTGAGTCGAAAACTAACTGAGCAGGTTTAATACGTAAGATAAACTGTATAGTTTGACAGTCCTATGTAGCTTATTTAATTCAAGACTGAGTGAATAAAGTGCACCGTCCCCAGCATAGTTTGACCAGACTCGATTAATCGAATGAACCCAAGATTTGCGCTAGCCATTGAAGCTTCTTGTTTCATAAAAAGAACATTGCGTATTAAGGAGTAGACTGGGGGCGCCGTAATGGTAGGAAAAACTTGCCCTTAAGATTGGGTGAAGGGCAAGTGTTTTGGGGGACTGTCTTATGTAATTTTGACGTTCGAAAAACTGATCCTCAGCGTAATATGGATAAATTACTTTTGAAGGATAAAGAAAGAATGAAGAAACACGTTTAAATGACAACATCTGTGTTATATGGAGACTACAAAGTAAAAGTACAAGTTTTATGATAAAATACAGTAAATACCATTAAAAGTGATTACAAAGCTACATGAATAAGCATAAATGTATACATTGACGGGCGTCCGTTAGTCGGCCCGTTAGTAAGTTGCCGCTATCCGATCGGTAGATGGTACATAGCTTGTCGCCAAACGTCTCTTTGCTGATTGATACGACCGCTACTCGAAGGTAGAACTGTTGCCTACCAACAGTTGCTGACATGCAGCTGCCTCTGGTAAAACTGGAATCCCAATTTATTTATAGTTTGGCAAGGGTAAGCCACTTTGGCAACGTGGTCACTCACAATGGGACAGGCTAAAAGTAACCCAAAGGGCAATGGAGATAGCGCTGTCCTGCTTGGAGTTCCTACGTGATTGAATTAGAAATGAATGGGTGGTACAGACATAGTCTGAAGAATTGCAAAACTTAATGACAGTGGTAGATGGCCGATGGGGTCTAAAGGTTCTGGAGTAGCTTGACGTAGAGTTGTACGGCTTGTCACAAGGTGGACTGATGACCTTGTGAATGGCGCAGGTATTTGCAGGATGCGGTCGAAGTGGCGGTGCTTGGGGATGGCCTCTGTCCAGCAGTGGACGTCGTCTTGCTGACATGATGATGATGATGAAACAGTCACAAAGAGTGACTTTACTTTAAAACAATTCAAAGGTAACAAATTTCTGCCAGGGTCAGAGGCAACTGAAGGGATACGGGTGGGTTTTAGTCAGTAAAAGTCTAACACGCCCTTTCGCTCCACCCAGAGCGAGAGACGTCATTTGATGATTTCCCATCCTAGAAAAAAAAAACGATAACAAATTTTACCTAGTAACGATCCAATTGAAATAAAAGTCGGATTTTAAAGGCTTTACAAAAATATCCAGTTTACGTTAGTGCCTTCAAGTATTTCTCTAGCATTGGCCGTGTCATACAAACTTGCATTTATGCAAGTATGTAGGTAGATACACAAAGGTTACAATGGTGTCAATGAGTAGGTAAACATCACGACTGTGCATCGATAAGTAGTTTACGGTAGACATAGTAACCTATTTACTTCTTTTGACCTTTAAACCCACATGCATAAAGATTATTCCTTGCTTTTTTACCATAGTCTATCTGCCCAGCGTTTTCCCAACTATATTGAGGGCAGTTTCCAGCCAAAACAGATATATCTAACTGAGTTGTGGAGGTCAGATAGGGAATCTGATCTCCACTGTCCAGTTATTGAGTTATACGATGCCCTTTAGTAAGACTGGATTGTCACATTTTCAGGTTTCTGATGACCCGTAACGACTGTCTAAGATCTACGAATGACAGCCAGGATCAGAGGTTGATGTGCTTTTGGTTTGGGCTTTGGGTTTGACTGGCCTGTTAGTCTAGTGGTTACTGACCCTGACTGCAAAATACTGAGGTCGTGGGTGCGATTCCCACCCAGGACAAATCTTTGTGTGATGAGCACAATCATTTGTTCTGTGTCTGGGTGTAATTTATCTATATACATATAATAAAACAGTAAAAAAACTGTGTCTGTACATTGAATATATTAAAAAAAAAAATGATTGAGGGAGGTTTAGAAACAGTAATAGAGCACGAAACCAAAAAAAAAATCTGTCTGTTTGTCTGTTTGTTTGTACACGCTAATCTTCGGAACTACTGGACGGATTTGAATGATTTTTTTTTTGTTGCATAGGTATTAAATCTGGGCAAGATATAGGCTATAATTTATCTTAGAAACTTGAACACCTGATGCAGAACCGGAACAGACCAGCTAAACTATAAGAGATACAAAAATGGTACCATAGCAAAAATTGTTTCACGTGATGAGCATTTTCTGCTAAGAGAATAAATTTGAAGATCTGGAACACCTGATGTGGAACTCCAACAGCCCAGCTACACTATAACAAATATAGGAATGACGTCTTAGCAAGAGTTGTTCAACCTGATGAGCACTCTCTGTTGTCGTATAAAATTTGAAGATCTGGAACAGCTGATGTGGAACTCCATGAGCCCAGCTACACTATAACATATATAGGAAAGACGTCTTAGAAAGAGTTGTTCAACCTGATGAGCACTCTCTGTTGTCGTATACAATTTGAAGATCTGGAACAGCTGATGTGGAACTCCAACAGCCCAGCTACACTATAACATATATAGGAAAGACGTCTTAGCAAGAGTTTTTCAGCTTGATGAGCACTCTCAGTTGCCGTATAAAATTTGAAGATCTGGAACAGCTGATGTGGAACTCCAAGAGCCCAGCTACACTATAACATATATAGGAATGACCTCTTAGCAAGAGTTGTTCAACCTGATGAGCACTCTCTGTTGACGTATAAAGATTGTAGATCTGGGACACCTGATGTGGAAATCAAAGCTACCACTAATTTCACTGTATAATTATAAAATAACATAGGCTGGGAGTACCTACACGCGGTGAAGGCAGTAACAGTTTAGGACTGATTTTCAATGAAAATTCTACGAATCATTGAAAATTTGACTCTACTGGCTAAAACTCCCATTTATTATTTTATTTTATCGAAGAAATATGCCTTCGGGCTTATGGTATTTGAGTGTTTAATTTCCTTTTCCATTTATCTTCGTGACACGGTAGCCTACCCAGTAGCGCAGGGGAGCAGCCACTTAGATTTTAATTGATCAGGTATCTTCAGAACAAAACTATAACCATGCCTAGAAAGAGGTCAAATCTTTCCCAACGTTCCAAAGGATCTAAAAGATTGAGGACCATAAGATCCCAAGAATCTACCGAAGAGCGTCAGGATAGACTTGATGCTGTTCGAGAACATCAGGCTGCAACTCGCTCCGTAGAAACATCTTCGGATCGCGAAGCTCGCTTGCGTTCTAAGCGTATTTATGCATCTACATCCAGGTCTCTAGAGACCAGTGAAGAATATGATGCGCGACTGTCCGCTGATCGCAAACGTTATGATTACCCAGTTGAGTTTCTCAATTCACTTACAGCGAGTGGTCTTCCTGCTCATAAAATAAGACTTAAAGTCGGTATTCCCATAATGCTGATGCGAAATTTAATTCCGCCAAAACTATGTAACGGAACCCGTCTTATTGTCAACGCTTTACAACGTAATATAATTGTTGCTATAATACTAACTGGGTGTGGTGCCGGTGAGACTGTGTTCATACCGCGCATACCACTCATCCCCAACAATTTCCCCTTTCAATTTAAGCGCACACAGTTCCCTGTGACTACGTGCTTTGCCATGACAATAAACAAGTCACAAGAGCAGACGCTTAAAGCCGCTGGTGTTGACCTGGCAACCGACTGCTTTTCTCATGGCCAACTTTATGTTGCTTTTTCAAGGGTTAGCAACGCTTCTGGTCTTTATATATTAGCTCCTGAAGGAAAACCCTCAAATATAGTTTATAAAGATTTTTTTTTTAAAGTTATTTGCAATATTATTGTTAATTCAGTGTACCCTTGGAATCCGCTGCGGAGTAACGGGAAGAAAAGTTTTTTGTTGTATAGGTATTAAGTCAGGGCAACATATAGGCTATACATTATTTATTTTGGAAAATGAACACCTGATGCAGACCGCAACAGACCAGCTTAAGTAAATATAAAAGATATAAAAATGGTGCCATAGCAAAAAATATTCCACGTGAAGCATTTTCTGCTGTGAGAATACATTTGAAGATCTGGAACACCTGTTGTGGAAATCTTAAGTAAAACTCTTAATAGCATATTAAGGAATGACGTCTTAGCAAAAGTTGCTTAGTCTGATGGACATTTCCTATTGACATACAAAAATGAAAGATCTGGAACGACTCCAATCGTCTCGCTCATCCCGTTGTTTTCCCTTCCCCGGGCCTTAGAATTCTACATCAGACTTTTCAGTCTTTTCAATCTTCGATTTTGACGACCCCGTTGTCGCTGGCATAAGCAACAGGAACCGCGTACGAAGTTGCGGGCAGAAGCTAGTCTATAATATGTATGTATTTAGAAATTTATATTTATCAGTTGTCTGGTTATCATAGTACAGGCTCTGCCTAGTTTGGGATCAGATAACAGTGTGTTGGTTGTCCTGAGATATTTATTTATTTATTTAATATATTATCGTAGATAGTTTGTTGATAGAATTTTTTATTAAGACTCCCGCAGACAGGCGAAATGCGCCGGTGCGACGTAATTCTGGTGGAACAAATTCTATGAAGATTCACAGAAATCGACCAGCTTGTCTGTGTGAGCCTTTAACCAACTGGACCCGACATTACGAACCTGAATAACTACATATGTCTAGTCCATTCGACGTATACGATTTTTGTTCTTCTAATCAGTAATGCAGAAGCCAGATATAAAATCAAATCTGTTTTTATCGATGATATGGAACCCATTACTACCCCATACACATACGGCCTAGTGGTAGCGACCGCGACTTACGAGTTGTTCGAGGTTCGAACCAGAACAGGCGATTTACTTTGGTTAAATTCACGGGTTAAATTGTTGCGTCACCACTGCTCTCAAAACGTTGCAGGAAAACATCGTGAGGAATCCGGCTTGCGGACTGCCTTAGAACCAAAAATTCGAAGACATGTGACATCTACCAACCCGCATTGGGCCTGTGTGGTCAATTACGGTCCACTCCATCTCACAGAGAGCAGGCTTTTGTCCCAGCAGTGGGAACATTGTAGGCCTATGTTTTTAGTTGAACATTCTTTTAAAGCAACGGCCCATATTGGCCTTGAACGGGCTTTTTTTAATACCGCTAATTAATACATAAAAGGATTAAAACTTCTAGAACATTTTCCTGTTTCAGAATATAAAATTTACTTGTCCACACAACAAATAATGATAATTTCTACCCTGCGGCCTTGATTCACGAATTGAAAGTAGTCAGAACCGGACACCGTCCACGTGCCGTAACAACTAAGCTATTTTACACCATGTCACAACAACATAAGGTGCAATTTTCTGTGACTAAGAAGCCGGACAAATGACATAATATCACAAGCTATAATACACCATGTAGCTTCTGTTTAAAGTTTAATTTCCTCTGGCTAGGAAACAGAGTGACACTGCACTTTGCCCCATGGTTCATGGGTAGCGTCAATGGGTTAAAAACAGCTGACTTACTTTTTTATGTCATTTTCTGATGGTGCGTGATGCGAATGGCGATTTTTTTCTGAATGGCGGCATTTTTCGGATTAGAAAAGGTTTATTTTAGGTATTTAGGTCTACTATAGGTACACCTCTGCCCAACCCTTCGGGGAAACAAGGCGTGATGTTATGTCAAATTCAGGTAGAGCGCCTTTCTAAGGGCAGCTTATCTTGGGGTATCTAAAGGAAAATAAATTTTGATACTTTAAAAAAAAATGTGCCTGATACCGGACCTAGGTAACTTTAAAGAACACCGAAATACCTAGATCCCTGGAAAATACAAAATTAGAGAGATTGTGATATTATTCATGCATGACATACGTAAACTTACGCCTTCTTCTCATGGGGGTAGGCAGAAACTACAGAATTTTACCTGCTACGATCCTTACATATGTACTCCTTTTCCTTCGTTTACATTCATATATCTAAAGGCCAGCTCTCGTAATTAAAAACGTTTACAATCTAGTTGCAGTCTCATCTAGGCGACAATTAAATGTATGTTAAAAACTTGTCAAAAATTCATGGACATTCCATGTATTTTTGGCACATTAGGACTGAGATCAGACCGTGAACATTCTTAAAATTACGAGACAACCCCCTGGTCATACACGCACGCCGGTTACCAGTACTACAACCTGCCGTGCTCTGGCTCTAGCTGCTGCCCAATCTCTAGTAAGTCCCTTAGTCGCCTTCTACGACCCACGGGAGACATGGGATGATGCTACTGTTTACGTCCGGCACCACGTGGTTTCGTTGATATTATTCAGCATTATATACTAAAGTGTATGTATGTTTTTAAACTAAGTAAGAGCACACGAGCGGCATTTTGCCAACGGCAAAGGTAATTGCTACTGTCGATACGTGTCGGCGGCAGCCGTCGACGCGTCTCGACGTTAGGTGACGGCAGCCAACGGCAACTGACGGCAGATGTCGACGCGTCTCGACGGCAGCCGGCGACACGCCATCTTCAAAGAAACGCGTCATCATCGCGTGTCGACGGCTGCAGTTACCTGCCGTTGGCAACATGCCGCTCGTGTGTAAGAGCTCTAAGAGCTCTAAGTGCACATCATAGACACGCTTTGGGATCCTTGGGATATCACGAATTGTAAATTGGGAAATCCGATTTTAGTCAATAATTTATACTCAGCGTATAAATTTCAAACTACGATATTTAAACAGACACGATAAAAATTACCGAAACTCAGTTACTCAATAAAACTAATTAGCGTACTAGATTTAATTACAAATCTCTCAAATAACTAGCGAATCTAATTTTTAGAACACTTCGACCAATTAATTAGTTTCGCATCAAGTTCATTTAATCACGGTAATTACGACAAATATACACGTAATTCAACATTTTAATGTTATTGAATTTAAATGAACATTTTAGCAATGTGTTGCTTTATTTTGAATTCAATTAATCCAATTCTGTTTATTTATTATCAAATTGTTTGAAGAATTGATTATTTTAACAACGCAGTTTGTTGTATAAATAATTGGTTTTCAATTCAGATTTAGTGGCCTAGATTCTTTTGTAATGGGTGTTTACATTTTAGTTCTGATACAGAGCTTAATAAATCTTAAATCGCCAACACCTTAATCCTACGAAGAGGATATATATATATATATATAGTCCTTCAGACCGTATGGTACGATTCAGACCAACCGGCTCGCGTCGCGCCGCATCGGAGCGGAGCCGTACGCGTGCCGCGGGATGCCGACGGAGGTAACTATGCGTAAGTTGCATGCAAATATGAACTGTAATTACTGTTCTTACTTCCCTCACTCTCATGGTCCGATGGGACGGCAATCCGACACGACCGGATAGAGATCAGGCCCAGGACCAACGGCTAAACGTGCTTTCCTAGGCACGGGGGTACCCACCACAGCTAGGACTCAGGTCTCCTCTGGGGTTGGTAGATATCACATGTCTTCGAATTTTTGGGTTCTAGGACATACCGGTTTCCTCACGATGTTTTCCTTCACCATTTTAGGAGCAGTAGTGGTGAAATTATTTACCCAAAGTAATGTATGTACCTGTTTGGGATCGAACCGATGACCTACAACTTGTAAGTCGCGGTTGGAAATGGTTATGACAATTCAATATAAAAAAAATATAAATAGTTTGAATTCGAATACTATTTATACTTATTTTTTTTGCCATCCTTCATAGACATTTTCCCTTGACAACAAAAATATCGCTTTGTAATATATCAACCTTTAACAATCCTTACAAAAAGATACACCAACTTTTTTTGTGGGTAAATCATGTCTCCCGCTCTGGGTGGAGCGGAAGAGCGTGTCAGACTTTTATTGACTAAAACCCACCCGTGTTCTTTCATTTGCCTATATACGAGGGCCACGGTAACGCTTTCGATTAAATCCCGCAACCCTGGCAGGAAGATTTACCACCTGACGATATAAATCAAGAGAAATGTAGTTCCCTTAACGGCCGACTCGTACTTGACCGCTTTTTTACGAACTATCGCTTTCTCAGGCCGCGGGCCAATGACCGTATGCGGAACCCATTCAGGTGTCTGATTTCACCGGTCGGTGTGATGCTGTGTGTTGTTAAAGGTACCCTAATTGGAAGAGGACAATGCTCAGTTTTGTGTTTGGGTATTTTGGTTGAGAAATACCTAGTTAAAAAGTTTTGAGGTAGAATGATTAAAAAAAAACATCTGTGGTGTTTCTTCTTCATAAGATACGATAAAAAAACTTTTTACTTGAAAAGTGAAAAACATTTAAAAAACTAACTGAATTCCAAAGTGAAAAATAACTATAATTTTGGAATTCAGCGACAAAAAAACTATAATACACATCCAAACTTCCGAAATCAAAGTAATTTTTCACTTTGTAGTGTCTTTGTTTTGAAGCCCGTGTTTCTACCCCACACAAAATCGTAAATCATTATTTATTTCGAAACAACACTGACAGGAAGTTTTATAACATTATCAAGATACACAAAAAGGATTAAAAACGTTTTATCAAAGCTAATTCAAAAACTACACAAGCAAAGTTAATCTACGCCATAGCGCAATCTTTCTCTACCAAGAGAGAAACAATTTTCAAAATCGGTCCACAATTGATTAAAATATCATCATCATCACCTACCTAACTTTTTACCAGATAAATAACAGTATTTGGAGTAATTGCCTATCTGCCCTCTGCAACCCAGTTACAGGGTAACAAGATAGCCCTTGGTAAAACTGGTTCTCAGACTTGACTTGAATTGACTAAAATATCAATGAACTTAAAAAATATACATAAGGACGAACATACAACCCCATGATTTTATGAAGTCAGTAAAAAAAATGTCTTTGTCAAATAAATGATTTTATTTCTGTAAGTAGGTTTGTACAAACACTTTTACAAGTCAATAATATTTTTTCCTATCTGGCTACTCAGAGAAGAAAAGCCGAAACAAACTCAGAGGTCACAGTCTCTTTTAAAGACCAGACATAACAGATAACGATAAAATAAACATAACCATGTTTATATATTCATTGAAACATATAATGTATGTACGCATGACCTATGAGGTACTCCATAAGTATGTAACCTGCAGAGATGACTGTTTTGAACAAGGTGAAATAAGCCAGTTACATAATTAAAGAATAAAAAAGAAATGCCAGGTCAAGTCGCCTTAAAAGGACACACATTGACCTTAGGTGACGTCCTTTCAAAATGTCAGGGGTGTTGTCTTAACGAATTATGTTAAAAAGCGAAGATGCATTTTAAAGTGCATATGGTAGAGTAAATCGGACATGTCTGGGGATTCTGATTAAGGATATTGACTTGTTTTAAGGGGTCAGCTAATTCTTCGAACTACGAATTGGAGATCGAAATATATAAAAAAAAATGTTGCTTTTTAAGTCTGCCTGTATAACTGTAACTGCTTAGATCTTCTTAACTTCACAATGGATTTTGATGTGGTTTTCACCATCTTTTAAAGTATGGTTTTCGGCAGGCTTATGTATTTAATAAATCAAAATTTTACTTACATATAACACAAAATCTTCTCTCCAATTATATTAAAAGTGAGATTTGTGTCATTTGCGGTAGGTGCAGCAAAATACCCGTACAGATAAATTATTTTGTAAAAAAAATATGTTCTCAATTCCATACTTAAATGATATCAAGATTATTCACGAACATTTAAGAAAATGAAGGTCAAAAATTTCACCGTTGACCTTGAAGATTTCTTCTTAATTTGTTAAGCAAATATACCTGGCCTCTGACATATGACATTTTATGTAAAAACCGGAATTTCCTCTCAAAGATATTAATAAGTGTTGATTAACTATAATGATTTTCTCAATGGGTGAGAAAATAAAATAAAAATCGCTTAGGTATTTTTCGATCGTCTAAAAAGAAGGTCATTTTAATAAGGCGTAGTAAAACAGGCTTTTTTCTAATGTTTTTACTATTTTTAACGAACTATAACAAGTTTAAGTAAGTATTTTGTGAAGGTCGAATAGAAAAAGAGGATAATCATAAAAATCTATATCTATATATGAATATAAAATTCAAAGTCCTGAGTGACTGACTGACTGATATATCAACGCACTGCTTAAACCACTGGTTCTAGGGACATGAAATTTGGAGGGTGTGTTCTTTGAAACCACTAGTCCTAGGGACATGAAATTTGGAGGGTGTGTTTTTTATGTAGAGTAAGTATCCACTAAGAAAAGGGTTTTTTAAAATTCCACCCCTAAGAGGGTCAAATGGGGGGTTGAATTTTCTGTGAAGCATCCCCTTACTGAGTCAAATAGGGCTTAACCTAGTTGATCTTGTGGTTACAAGCCCTACTGCTGGGGTCCCAGGTTCAATTTCCAGATCAGGCAAAGTATTATTGGGTTTTTTTCTGTGGAATTTTTCTAACACATGGAACTTAAACATAGTTAGGTAAATTGTTACACTTCTGCCCAACACTCGAGGGAACAATGCATGATGTTATGCTTAAATTAAAATAGCTAAATTATTATAGTATTTTTCAGCTAGTCTGTAATCAACAATAATAAGGTTGTAAACCGACTTACACCCGTTGACTGACTATGTCTTTGGTCTTCCCTCCCCTTATAGCCAGCCACATTCCTAAACATCACCACCTATATACCACCCATATCCATTTTTACGACCATCAATCCTCCGAATACTAATGACGCGAAACGGTAACCCATCAAAAATGGTCGCAAGAATGGCGTCCGCGACCATTTACGACCATAAATCGGACTTAATAAACAATAGAAAGTTCGTATCTACTATTAACATTAGTAATGTACGTCCGTCTTCGCCTCGCCGACTCTGAAACTAGTTTTGCAACTCACTAAAAAGGATTTAGAAAGTGCCATCAGGTTACATCCGTTTCCTAAGATTTTCTATTGATTTTTTTAAATACTTTTGCCGTTTTTTCTCTTAATCGATAGTAAAAGATGTGGTTTTGGTCAGAATATGATAAAATTCGTGTCAGTTTTGTGTGTCAAAAACGGTGATATGATTTCTATTGGCATTTTGGAGGGTCAAGGTTAGATTTAGTATACGCTGTATAAAAGAATCTGTATTGATTACTGTATCTACAATGATGATATCACAAACGTGGTCTTCCTGAAGTTACTTTTTAACGAAATCTAGGAAAAAGAAGTATGGTTGTATTTTGGTTCGGTTTCCTTAAATTATAGGTTTTTCAGTTTCGTCTTTACGCAAACCACTTTCAGTTTGATTAAGAGCTTTTTGTAGCATTTTATTTACTTAATTCATTCTAATCTAGATACAAGGGGAAATATCGTGATTTATATGGGATCTGGTTTTTACCATGAATTAACCACATGGTTGTAAACCAATTTTTTTTGTTGGCTATCAAAACAAAATTCTTCTGTTCCTTAGAATACTAATTGCACTTTTGTATGGAACAGCAGATTTTTCCCATATTTTTTTTTTTAAATGATCGACCAAAAGTTTGTACGCTAGATTTGATAGATAGATAGATAAATCGTTTATTTGGTGCACACAAAAGATATAACACAACATACAAAGCACGATTAAATAATAATTTGACGTGATTACAAATAAGTTAAGTAGGTACAAAGTGCCAATATGCAACAAGAAAAAAAAAGGAAGTAATACAATAGTGATGAAGTTAGTAAGTGAGTGATTTTGTGTGTGTGTATGTGTGTGTATGTGTGTGTGTGTGTATTGATTTGAATTCATGGTTGCAGTTCGCGCTTCAACGTCCTTACCACCCTATATACTTTTGATATACTTTACTTTATACAACAAGTAACCGGACACAACAGTGTCCTACATCTAGGTATTCTAGGTCCATCCAGCTCTCTATAAGGCCTGCTCGAGACCTATACTGGGAACTAGACGTCCCACTAATTACGATTCCTAGGCCGTGCCGAATATCTAGGTTTGTAGACTAGATGAGTTTTTCTTTTTAATAAAGTGTCTTTAACAGGTAAGATAGACGTACATATATGATAAGTTATTAATTTGTGCAAGAGAGCAGTGGTGGCCCAATGGTATCGGCCCCGACTTACGAGGTGTAGGTCGTGGGTTCCAATCCAGGCAGGCGCTTTATTTGGGTAAATAATTTCATAACCACTAATCTCCAAACGCTGATGGTAAATATCGTGAGGTAATCGGCATGTCCGAGAACTCAAATTGCGAAGACATGTGATATCTACCAACCCGTACTGTGCCGGCGTGGTAGATTACGGCCCACTCCCTCAAATCAAAATATTTTATGTCACATAAACTTACATGGGCATTTATGAAACTTCAGAAGCTAGCTGACGGTTCCAATTATTAACCGACTTCAAAAAAAAAGGAGGAGGTTATCAATTCGACTGTATTTTTTTATTTTTTATGTTTGTTACCTCATAACTTTTGACTGGGTGAACCTATTTTGATGATTCTTTTTTTTATTTGAAAACTAGTACTTCCTGTTTGGTCCCATTTTAATTTGGTTCCATTCGGACAATGGAATCCATGTGGAAACCATATAAGTGTTAAATTTGCATTAAGTATTTGCTCGACAAATGAACGAATAACGCGATTAGATAAGTGGGGGGTATCTACCATAACTAAAAACTTTTTAGAAAAAAATAACAACCGACTTCCTAAAAAAACCCTAAAAAGTGAAAAATAACTTTAATTTCAGAAGTCGGTGTCTTAGGATCTGTATTTAAGGTTTTTTTGCCACCGACTTCCGAAATTTTATTCCTATGGAGAAGAGCCGGCAAGACATTTCTCGTTTACTCTTTTCAAAATAATTGGGTTTTGTAATGGTTTCAAATTACAGTGTTATCATATATGGAAGGGCAGTGTAGGCCTGTCAACAAGAGTACTTAGCTAAAATAGAAAATAATTTACAACCTACAGAGATATAAAGGTTTATCGTATTTTTATTTTCTTTCTACATCAAAAAATTAAGAAATATTATCTGACACAACGAAATTTGATATTTATCACATCAATTTGCATATGAAATTCAAATATATTTGTAATCTCCAACCATTATGAAAACAATAAAATTTGGTGAAGAAAGATGGTCACACGGACGCAAAAACATTGCAGCGGGAATTTAACATTGAGAATCCAATAAAGTGCACCTCAGCACGTCGACAAAATACTCTGTTCGATTTTTGACTCTAGGCCCTAAGCAGTGCGGTGAAGATCCCTTGCGCAAAAAATCCCACCACGATATTTAAACGTTCGTGTGAATTTTAGATCATTATCTGACCATCTTCTCTAAAAGGTTAACTTTCAAACAGTTCAGTTCCAAATGACTTGACTTTAACTTTACAAATAAATGACAGTCATTGTGGTCTTCTTGACATTTGGCCTAGATCTCTAGTATTGTCTATAATGTTTGTTCCAATAGCATGACCAATATTGGCGGAACATATCCAGTTCACATTTTTATGTACAATGAATAAAGTGTTGAAGGTTGGTGATTTGTGACCAATATTGGTCAAGCATTCTGCAATTTTGTAACGTATTATGTCGATTTTACATCTGTTTGTCTGCAACAGGAAATTTGTGGTTTGGCATTAAGAAATAAGCAATGACCGTGTGATGTATTTTTACTCATACGACCTTTGTGATTTGACATAATGAGATTATTAACGTGGAACATATTAAAATATAAGATAAATGCGTCATAATTATTTCCAACACCGATATTGTCGATACTTTAGACAATTTACCAAGTATGGAGATTGGGGCAATATCTTCAATAAACGATCATTGTGGTCATTGGGAGATATATCTTAAATATTCTAATATATAAAATTCGCGTGTCGCAGTGTTTGTTACCAAACTCCTCCGAAACGGCTGGACCGATTTTTATGAAATTTTGTGCGGATATCGGGTAGGTCTGAGAATCGGCCAGCATCTATTTTTCATACACCTAAATGATTAGGGTGATCTACCCCTAAATTTTATTTTTTTACTTTTATCTTATAATGATTTGGCATTGAAAAATACATACAACTCAAAATTTTCACTCTTTTTCACCCGGCAAAACAACGTTTGTCGGGTCAGCTAGTTACAAGTATAAAATCAGCATGCTTGGCAAAGTCACATAAAGCATAATCAGCCTATATCGTTCCCACTGTTGGGACACAGGCCTCCTCTCGGTGAGAGGGAGTGGGCTATAATCCACCAAGCGTGCCCAAAGCGGATTGGCGAATGTCACATATCTTTGAAAGTTTGATTCCAGGACATGCCGATTTCCTCATGGTATAGATAATTTCACACAAAGCCAAAGTGCTTGCTTGTTTTCGTACCCACGACCTACAACTTGAAAGTTGCAGCTATTGCCACTGGCCACTGCCCTATGTCCAGCAGTGGACGTCTTTCGGCTGAAGCAATGATGATGAAGCTGCAGAAAAAAAAAGTTTATTTGCGGTAGACATGACGCAAAGAAAGACCAAAAACACACAAAAAAGACAAAGCTGGGGTAAACATCTTCACATCCACGTAAAACAGCCATCGCTCAACATAATGCTGCGACCCTATGCGAGACAGAGCCCCAGCGCTGGTTTTGTAGGTGTTAAATGTTTAAATAGTATAGTCATGTCCTACGTGTTTTAACAATACCATTTTTTTTTGTTACAGGTAAATATCAACAATTCATTAACACCATTATTTTTAAAACATCTCTTTCTTCAGCTGATGTACACCCGCGACAAAAGGTAAGTACAGCAATTATTTTGCGTTTAATTTACATAAGCCATTAACTTGCGCGGTGTGGTGTATAAACAAATGTAACGGTGGAACACTTTTGAGCATCTTTGTGAGTATCGAATAGGGAGGGGACTAAGGTATTGAGAGTTTATCGATAAATCGGAATTTTATTTAAAAAACATGTTTAGGCTGTGCTGTAAGGACTGGAATTTCTCAGTAGTAGCCCACAGTTGGAATTTCTGCCCGATTAAAGGCTCTTTCAAACAGGTGCAACGCGAATCTCGTAGAAGAATTTCCATGAAAATTGTTCTACATAAGTCGCGTCGCGAAGTCTTGCCGCGCCTGTCTGTAGAAACCTTAATGACAATAGGCTCACCTCCTTCCATGGAGGGTTATATAAAAATGGCGAAAGGTATACATCAGCCTAATCTTTCGGGGTTATGAATGCTGTCTTATGATGTTACATATTTCCTTGGGTTTCAAGTACATTTTGATAACTACTATAATCTGACCCACGATATACAAAATATTTATTTAAACTTTAAAACCACGTGAAACACGAAGTTTCATTCAATTTAGCCCAAGTTAAACAAATCAAAAAACTAAGCATTGTTCACCTTATCAGATTACGTTTATATTTTTTTCGCGAATCTATTTTCTAACGTAACAATGACAGAGACGTAAGATCAATGTCAAATTATAGGTCCTTGTAACATTTCTTAACAATACACACTTTCGATAATATTTTTTTTTGTCTCCGCACAATACAAGATATCTCTTATTACTATATTTAGTATCACAAATGTATTTATTATTGAGTCAGTACCTAGATTTAATAATTGCTGTATGGATATAATAACTGTTGTTTGCATATTTTGACAGCACCGAAAGTTATTAAATGGCCCAGTCATCCATTGTCAATTATAAGTAGTATTAAAAAAACGTTAATATTATTTCCTAGTTTTTAATCTCTAAAATGCCATTCTAATAAATTCTGAAAGTAATTAAAACTAAAGCGAATTTAAAAATGCAGCAGAATACTTTGCTTTGCTTTTGCTTTTTTACTTTGCTTTGCTTTTTTTTTTCTTTGCAATATATTATTTTCTTTGGATTTCCTTATGTAAATTCATTATCAAAACAGATACTAATATGACGTAGGTATATGCACATGACGCTTCCTTTTTTCATTTAAACACTAAATAAAATTACATTTTATCGACAACAGAATGAATCGTACATCACTAGCTCTTAGAACAATAGATGATCGTAGGCGCCGTAACGTGCGCCTGTGCATCCAAACTTGACACTCATTAACGACCATGATTAAGTTTATTTTAGGACAATTATTGACAAATATAAAAAGCCTTGATATTTAAGAATTTTTAATAAATGCATCGTTGCATCAACTATTGCTTTGTATGCGAATATGCATGTTGATAAAATATGCAACGTACGAAAATGTAGTCATTTGTAAGCAAACCATTCTAAAAAAAAGATGTGACATTATGCGAGTGTTTTATCGTTTCAAATGACATTTACCTGCGGCTTATTTCAAGAAGGTAGAATAATCAAATTTAAATGTATGGTCGTATGCATCATGTAAATTACTATTTATGTACCTAACTGTATTGAATCTGTTGTCAATCTTATTGTTCAAAGCTTAGACTCTCTGCTTCACAACTTTCAACCTTGTGACGTTAAGGGTTTACGAGTAACAACTTTAAGTAAACCTTTTGGGAAATAACTGGATGAATTTCATAATAAAAACATAAGGAAAACCATCAACTTTCGTAAATCATTCATCGTCATTGCCTAGCCTTTTCCCTACTGTGTTGGGGTTGCCTTCGAGTCTAACCGGATGCAGCTGAAAACCAGTATTACCAAAATTCAGTTACTGGGTAACACAGTTCGTCTTGGTAAGAATGGTTGTCAGACTTTCGTGCTTCTAACTATAATATTATATATTCTAATAATAACTGTCAAAGTTGTACAAATGACACTACTAAACTTGCTTTTCAAGACACGGAGGGGTCTTGGTAATGGATGGTATCATCAACGAGCCGAGGTCAGTAAACGTAGTTTTCGATCAACCTGTGTGTCTATTACTTAGCCACGATAAATCATTATTTCACACTACATTCTGCCCGCCACTTCGTTCGTATCGTAGTCGTAATAAACACGATATACTAAAATGGAGGCTACATTTCCATAAAACTTTTTAAACTCGGTATGTTAGATACTCCTATAACCTACCTCAAGAGTGGGGCTATCATCATCATCTCCCCCTTGCCTTTCCTCTGGGGTCGGCCCAAAACGTTTTGTTCTTCCATTTTACTCTGACAGCCATCAGGTTATCATTCACTGACATCTTTCAGAACAACTATCAAAAAAGAAAATGGGCTGCCAAATAGACACAGATTTTTTTTTCAAATACTGGAACTGATAGTTCCAGAGTTTCTTTGTATAAGTGCGCTACATTCATAGAAAAAAACTCTTCAGTTTTATTATATTAGTAACTAGCTTTTGCCCGCGGCATTGCCCACGTATAATATAATACATACATAAAAACCTTTCTCTTGAATAACTCTTTATATAGATGAAAACCGCATTTAAATCCGTTGCGTAGTTTAAAATATCTAAGCCTACCTAGTTTTGTACTATGTAAAGAAGATTTCCATTGAACATTATCCCACATTTACCAGCCACATCGTCACCCTACTCTCAGTTTGTGTCACGCGGTCGTTCTCATGACCCAATGCGGTGCCCACAAAAAGAGTAATACCACCATGTGCATTGATCTTCTACCTGTATGAAGAGATGATACGGTTACTCGTAGTAAAAATATTCTTATAAGAACGGATGGATGTTGTGGAAGACAGATTTCAAAGATAAAAAAATAATGGTTTAGTTTTCTAAACTATTATTGATTTTAATTTTTTTAGTTCGGCTATCTACAAAACAGTGTTATTTTAGTGTTTTTTTTTTGTTATCCTGGTAACCCTGGCAAGGTTAGTGGCACAAATTTAAGAAATTATTGTATTTTCATCGGTACTCGATAAGCCTAAAAAGTTTAAATTAAATCTGACCGTTCGAAGTGGGTCAAAATCTGCACCCTAATTGCGAAACGCACAATTTATCAGAATCTGAATGGGATTGAAGATTATTTCTAAACCATTGCGTCATTTGTTCGAATAAATTGTCGGCTCAGCAACGTAAATAACGCAATGAATGTTGTTTAACTATGAATATTAAACCAATTCCTACCAATAAAAAGTTCCGCAATTACCCCTCAGGTCGACAGGAGTCGGTTACAAACATAGTTAAATACAAACATACAGGTGAAGCTAATAAAAGCGTGTTAAAAACAGAAAAGAATGAAAAAGGATATAGGAGAGAATAAAAAACTCAGATCAAACAAGAATTGACAGTAAAAATTGAGGTGGAATAAGTTAGTTACAGAATGGTATTAAAGGGATAGGCATAGGGAATAGGGGTGGGAAATATAGATAGCAGGTCTAAAATGGTACCTTGCGACAGATGACAATGCAAATTGTTTTAGAAGGCCTTGAGGGACCATAGGATTTAAGACGTTTTTTGACATTCTAGAAATTTTGTTGTACTAATTTTTATGATTGTGTGTATGTGTTTAGTTTAATATGTGATTTCCTGTACGACTCACAATAAATACTTTTTTTGCTTACTTTTTTTCTATAGTTGAAGTATATATTGTATCTAAGCATATTCATTACGACGTAAATGAATAAGATTTTACTCAGAAATCTTGTATCATAACAGATAGTTTCTCGAAGCCCACAGAAGGTGCAAACTGCAAAGTATTGCAATTGGTTGCATAACATAATTTGCAAGTTGCAAGCGGGTGCCGCTGCCGTTACATAACCGGGTGACAGACGACCGGACCGATTCTGTATACGGTTGCTTGTTATTGAAACTTTAATTTTATGTATTTAGTATTCAAATTGTAGGGTTTGTTAATATATTGGTTGGGCGATTGATTACTTTAAATATTTATGGTTGTAAGTAAACTTTAAAGGACGTTGCTTTAAACATTATTAAAGTAATTGAAATCGTATCAAACTACTGCAGAGTACAACGGGTTCGAACCCAGACAGACACTTTACTTTGTGTAACTGATTATTTCATCACCACTGCCCTCAAAAAGGTGAAGGAAAACATCGTGAGGAAACCGGCATGTCCTAGAACCAAAAGTTCGAAGACATGTGACATCTACCAACCCGCACTGGGCCCGCGTGGTAGATTACAGCCCTCTCTCGAGAGAGGACGCTGATGTCCCAGCAGTGGGAACATAATAGGCTGATTATCTAAAGTATTTTCGTTGGTATTATATTTGTTTGATAATAAAGTGAGACATATTAATTATATGTAAGGAAATACGGTAAGTGTACAAAACTAGGAATTTACCTACAAAGCTAAATAGTAATACTTATAAAACGCCGAACTTTTGCCGTTTGCAGCGAAAGACATCTCTTTCAAGTGTTTTACATGACGTCATACACTAATTTGCCAGGCAAAAGCCTCTACACCTTTTTAGAGTACTTCGGTTCCAAAAAAGGACCAGACAGAGTAACAAAACTACAGTTATATTTCAAACGTCTTTGGAGCTGCGTAGGCGCAGCAAGGACGGTCAAACCCACGACAAACTGTTAGTCGCTCCACATACCGATATTATATTGTATTTATGGATTTTGTCACGGAAACTTGTTTCGACATATTTGTGTTGATCCTATGAGTAACACACTGAAGACTGCTTTATTCTTGTGATAACGTGTAAATAACTATTACTAATGAATTTACACGTTTTTATTAGCTTTATACATATGTTGGTATGTGCCTATGTAACGGAAACTTTGAACATTATTTTGACCCCCTTAAAAACGTCGGATTGACTCGAGATACTTACTAATCAAAAACCGGTGACAATACAATAATTTCACAAATTTGTGCTATTATCCATGCCAAGGTTACCATGATAGCAAAAAACTGTCTTTGTCAACTACGCTGACATACGTCACAAAATTCGAAACACCCTAAAAATAGAAAATAAATAATCGTTTTTCCATTATTTTCTACATTTTAGTTTGGTTTTCTATGAAAGCTGTTTTTTAGTTTTTTTTTTTAAACTATTATTTTTTGTTCATATAGACAAGTGATTTATCAACATCATCATCATCATCTGACTAGCCTTTTCCCTACTATGTTGGGGTCGACTTCCAGTCTAACCGGATACAGCCGAATACCAGTATTTTACATGGAGCGACTGCCTATCTGACCTCCACAACCCAGTTACTGGGTAATACGATACCCCTTGGTAAGACTGGTTGTCAGAATTTCGGGCTTCTCGCGACCCGTAACGACTGTCAAAGATCCACAAATGACAGCCGGGGTTGGCTTAACGTGCTTTCCGGGGCAGCTAGGCATTTCAGCCAAAATAAATTATCATGTTATCCTTATTGGTGCTGATTAAATCTATACTAATATTATAAAGCTGAAGAGTTTGTTTGTTTGTTTGATTGAACGCGCTTATCTCAGGAACTACTAGTCCGAATTGAAAAATTCTTTTTGTGTTGGATAGCCAGAAGAAGCACAAATATGTTACTGGGTGGAACAAGCATGTTCGTTAGTTTCACATGGAAGCGCGAAACAGCTTCCAGAGTTGGATGCTTCTTGGTAAGCCTGAGTCTGGTGTCATCTATGATGAAATGTGTGAAAGTCGAAAGCGTTTTAAGTCTAAGTTAAAATGGTGTCAAGACAATGAGGATAAAATTAAAATGGATATCTTAGCAACACACCATAATGAGAGAGATTTCAAGCGTTTTTGGAAGCATACCAAGAAACTTGAAGCTGGATCGTGTGTACCTGTGAGTGTTGAGGGTAGGAATGAGCCACGCCAAATAGCCCAATTATTTAGGGATCAGTTTAAAGCAGTGTCTCCTATAGGATGTGTGCAGCAGGTGCTCGACGCTGAGGCTGCTGAGTGCGAGCGGTTCAGTTTTAAGGCGAAAGAGGTCGCCCATATTATTAAAAACATGACCAGAGGTAAGTCTCCAGGACATGATGACCTTAGCATCGAGCACTTGCAGTGCGCAGGTGTTCATTTACCTCGGGTGCTGGTGATGTTGTTCAACTTGTGTATAGGACATTCCTATTTACCCAAGGAGTTTATGAAGACCACGGTGATACCGATACTTAAAAATAAGACGGGAGATGCTTCCGACGGGAACAACTATAGACCCATCTCTCTGGCTACTGTGACCGCCAAAGTGCTGGATGGTTTGCTTGATAAACACCTAAGTCAGCATATTGATCTGCACGAGGCCCAGTTTGGTTTCAGGGCTGGGCAATCGACTGAAACTGCGGTGCTGAGACTCAAGCAAATTGTCCAGTACTACGTTACAAGAAAAACGCCCATTTATGGTTGTTTCTTGGACCTGTCGAAAGCATTTGACCTGGTGTCTTATGACGTGTTGTGGGATAAGCTCCGAAGGGAAACAAGCACACCCAGTAGTATTACAAATATATTAAAATATTGGTACGGCAACCAAACGAATGCTGTAAAGTGGGCGGGCTCATGTTCGTCAGAGTATAGGTTGGAGTGTGGTGTGAGACAGGGAGGCCTGACCTCACCACGACTCTTCAACCTGTACATGAATGGGCTGGTAGGTGAGCTCAGCGGGGCCGGTGTTGGCTGTTCAGTGGATGGCGTTTGTATGAACAACATTAGTTACGCTGATGACATGGTTCTGCTGAGCCCATCTGTCAGAGCCCTTAATATCCTAATAGGCATCTGTGAGAGGTACGCGGGGTCCCACGGCCTCAGGTACAACTGTAAGAAGAGTGAACTACTTATTTTTAAGGCGGGTAGTAAGTGTCCGAAAACCGTTCCTCCGGTCAGACTTAAAGGAGTGCCTATAAGTAGGGTCACAAAATTCAAGTACCTGGGGCACTGGGTCACCGAGGATCTCTCGGATGACTTGGATATTGAGCGGGAACGTAGGGCGTTGTCAGTGAGATGCAATATGCTGGCGCGCAGGTTTGCACGGTGCTCACAAGAGGTCAAAATTGCACTTTTTAAGGCATACTGTCAAACTTTCTATACCTGCAGCCTGTGGGTCCGGTATACGCGTGGATCTTTCAATGCCCTACGGGTCCTGTACAATAATGGTAGCCCAATTGTGTATTCATTAATAATCTAACTAACATAGTTTTAAGTGTGTTTTACTAACAATTATATGGAATGTATATTCTGAAATAAATGATTAATAATAATAATAATAATAGCCTATTTATCGAGGAAGGCTATAGGTTATATAACATTACGCTATGACTAAGAGGAGCGGAGCAGTAATGAAAAATGTTGCAAAACGGGGCAACTCGCAAGGGTAGGCGATTCGATGCGACGGGAAGGGTCGGGGGAACAAGAAATTTCACGCGGATGAAGTCGGGGGCAGAAGCTAGTAATAAAATAAAAACCTGACGAAAAATCTTATTATTTATTGCGTTAAAAGTAAAAGTCGACCACGGAAACGGGTTAGGTTCCGAACTGGTATTTAAGATTGTACCTAAATAGGTTGTCAAGTAATTTTATAGAGTGGAGAATGTCATGTAGGACTACTAAATCAGGTTTACCATGTCATCATATATGCTCGGAGTTTCTTAGATGGATAAGATCAGAAACGAAGTTATCCGGAAAAGAACTGGAGTTACCGACATAGCTTGCAGAGTAAGCAGGCTGAAGTGGCAGTGGGCTGGCCATGTTTGTCGAAGGACCGATGGCCGATGGAGCAGATAAGTCCTGGAGTGGAGACCACGTATTAGCAAGCGTAGTGTGGAACGCCCTCTGATAGGCTGATTTGATTGATGTCATCATATCAGCCAGTTTAGGTCATCTGCGGGTCCTAAGTCTAAATGATAGATTTCAACATGCATAGCTTATAAAACATTGCCAAGTTTTATTTGGAAACTAAGCGTATGTTAATATATTTCTGAAACGTTATCAAAAATACATATTCCATATCAGTCTAGCACATTTTCGAAATGATTACCTAAAAAATTACACAGCCTGCTATTTGCATTGCCTCAGCTGTAACTCTTGTGACCACTAGACCAACGGGGGGTCACAAGAGTTACAGCTGAGGATGAGATACAGGGTTCGATTCCCAGGTCAGACAAAATATTATTGGGTTTTTCTGTTTGTAATTTAGAACTCAGTACCAGTCAGGAGTCTGGATTTGTGCACGGTTGATGGCAATAGGCTCGCCCCCTATTACATAAGACTTAACATAATTGGTGAAATGTGGGTGTAATATTGGTATACCTCTGCCCAACCCTTCCGAGAAACAAGGCGTGATGTTATGTATGTACTTAACAATTACTCGAAAATGTCGAGAAATCTCGAACACATGAGCCTTGAAAAATGTTCTCCAAGATTGTGAAACCAAAATATTGTGGTAGAACGACCAAGGTTTTGACCAGTACCTACTACTGTTATTATCACTCAATTGTTACCTTTTATAGGATATTGTGACATTATTGGTATAGACGTCAGCACATCAAGGTACCCGAAACTGTCAAATTCTCCCAATCAACCTTGAACCTAATGCTTTTGTGATAAAGTTGAAAATCTATTAAAAGAAATTTGACAGATTGTAGTAGCTCAATGTGCTGGCATCTGTACGTTTGAAGGAATGTGCCATTTATGGGCAAAGGAATTAGAAAGGGCCTCTGATAACGCAAACAGCACAATCTGTGCCTACATGAGAGATACTTCATCATTTGATGACTTACTTAGATTGGTATGTTTACTTGACTAGTCATTAGATAAGAACGAGACAAGTGCTAAGTTAACTTAAGTACGAACTATTAAGACTATCTGATTTATCTCTTTATTTTACATTTTATTACTTCACTAGCTGACCCAGCGGACTTCGTACCGCCTCAGAATCAATAAAACCCATGTTAGGTGAGCTCCTACCAAGTTATGCCAACCTGGTACTGCGAAGACATAAAGCGTTTTCTAGCTATCACACACCCATGTTAAGTGAGCTCCTACCAGGTTATGACAACCTGGTACTGCAAAGACATATTAATAGGGAATTTATTTTGGATGATTTTTTACACCTTGGGTCCGAAAAACCCAAATATCTTACGGACCCCTATTTAAAAAAAATAAAATATTGCCTATGTTACTCGCAGACAATGTAGCTTTCTAATGGTGAAAGAATTTTTAAAATCGGTCCAGTGGTTTTTGAGTTTATCCATTACAAAAACAAACAAACAAACAAACAAAAATACAAACTTTTCCTCTTTATAATATTAGTATAGATTAGCTCACAATACAGTGTTCAAGACTTAACAATTATAATCATTCGCCTAACCTTACCCCAATTTATTTGTGGTCGGCGCAACATATCTTTTTCTTCCACACATCTCTATTAGTCGTCATCTCAGTAGTCACCCCATTTCTATCCATATCATCATTCACACAGATCATCCATTGTTTCTTTGGTCTCCCGCTACTCTTATAGTCATACATTCATACTCAAAACTTTCCTCGCGACATTTTCGTTATTTTCATCGAGCTCTTATTCGACTTCTTTTTTAGTCTATATATATTTTTATTATCTCATGAATTTGTAAGCCTCTCAGATGTTGGTCTAAGGAAAGATTAAAAAAATTATTCGCCTTGAATTACGAATACCTGGAAAATACGCAAAATGGAAAAAAATAAAACAGTAGACGACCCACCTTCATCTACGTTTTTTTTTTTTAAATTACTGGAATGACATCTTGCAGGTAAACCTATGAGGTTGTTGGCTGCTTAACCTTACTATGGCTACCTTAATACATTAAGGTCTCCAGCCAGGGCTTCAAAATTAAATGCATAATAAAGAAAATGATCCACAAGGCGTTGTATGGAGCCGGTCTTCTGTGTCCATTCATTCTGTAGAACAGATCTTGACATTTTGAATATGTACGTGCAAATGTCAGTATAAAACAACAAGTTATTTGTATATATTTTAAACCGGCAAGTAGCTAAACTTTGGCCATGTCATTTGACATTTCAAAGTTCATTCAGTTACATAATTATCAACGTCTAAGTTGAAATAAATAAACATGATTTTTTATAGATTTTATCGGCTACATTGAGCACAGAATTTAAAATAACAGTGCTAATACAAATACATATCTAGCAAAATAGTATAGCCACAGTCTCTCTCACTGTGTTACATGTTACATACAATCTATCGTAATCCGAATGATTATGTTCCAAAAATTTGTCTGCTCAGAAACGTAAATAACGGAATAAATGTTGTTGATCTGTAAAAATTAAAGCTATTCCTAGTGTGAATGTCTTGAAATGAAATGTTTATTTATGTAAGTACTTATTTACTACTACTTACTTACTGTATCTTATTTACTCGTCACTATTTTGGTTGGTCGATATTTTTAAAACTAGATGATGTCGGCGTTTCCTAGCTTACAGTTCCCTAAGGAGAAATGCTGAACAACTCAGAGGTCATGGTCTCTTTTAAAGTCCAAATATTATATTATTAGAATCGTATGTGAGTCTAACAATGCAGGACCATGTCTGGAAGGGCTTTTTGAAGAAAGAAACTCCCAACAGACGGCACAACGTACTACGCAACTACCCCGCAGTTCTCGTATAGCCATCGAATTTTGGTACTTACGGAAATTGTAACAGAGACATGTCAATTTTTTTTTATAGAATTTGAAACTTAACAAGTCAATGACAGCAAGGTTATGTAAACTTGACAAATGTATGGGAATTGTTACACGATCTATTTGATATGTATGCCTAGTATTCTCTACCTCTAAGCAACATCTTTATGAATGCTTATGTTGAAGTGTGGATTTTCAACTTACGGCGTTGAGGAGAGCGTTTAAAATTGAACAAACAGTTACACGCTTTGATTTAGGCATTCATTTAGATGGGTTACCTACCTAGAGTTAGTGAAAACAGTAGTATAATAAAGTTTAACGAAGGTTTATACTATAGAAAAACAAGTTATATCGTTGCGGGAATTTATCGCGCATTGGATACAACTCTCAGTATTGAACAGGGGGCTTACTCTTCAACCTAATTTTAATTCCAACCTAAAGCCAATACGATTCCAATGTAAATTTAGCAATTTTTTTTTGCTTGATTGCACTCTCCCGGGGCAAAGGCCTCCCTCCACTTCTTCCAACTATCAACTTCTCCAAAATAGAAACCTAATTTAAAAACATTTTGGCGCTAGAGTCGAACTCAAGAATACGAAACGTCAAAATTCCAATAAAAAAAAACAAACTCAAAAGTCATTTATTCAAACTAGGCTGAGAGTCAGCACTTTTTGAACGTCAAAGTTACAAAAGACAGTCCCCCCCAAAACGCCCGCCCTTCGACACTTCCTAGTGCTTTAGCTGGGAAGAAGAAGTGGCGCAACAAACTCCCCAGCAGCACAGCTGTCTGTTAAGTTAGAAGAACTTGATTCTATACAATTGTAAGGAAATGTCAATCGATCGGAATTAAAATCAAGAGTAAGCACCCCGAGTGTCCCTGAGCCAGGGTCGCGAGATTTGTTCGAAATAGATACCGTGTCCCTGACACAGGCAACTGAAAGAACACGGGTGGTCTGACACGCCTTCCCGCTCCGCCCAGAGCGGGAGATGTCATATAATGAGACCCACAAAAAAAGGCACCCTGAACTTTGAGAATCCAACAGAGTGCATCTCAGCGCGACGAAGAAACACAGTGTTTGATTTTGAACTCTCGGCGGTAAGCAGTGCGTTAAAACTTCAGTGCGCGCAAAAAAATCCGCCACCATAATTACGGCCGTGTGAAACGATCGATTTGCTCGTGAAATGTAATAAATTACAAAAAGTAATGAGCGTTATAAAATTAAACTAAGCGTTAATATCTTGTGCAGAAACAAAGTAGTGATAGATTGACAGTGGGTAGGCAAATATATTATTAATAATAAATTTATGCAACCAGCCCAATCAACTATTACTCTGCCTTGAACCTGTTTTAAAATGGTGGTAGTCATTATAATAATACATTATTAATTTCACTCTGATATAAAATGAATTGATTTGCATTCTGCATACAGTTACATTGTGCGGAGGTCAAAACGCATATTAATAATTTTATCTGCATTTTATAAAACTGCATTTTGTTAATAGTTGTATTTTGACATTAAAATTTACCTTGATTTTGAAAATTTTTATCGAAATCAAAAGTTTATATGGCATCGTAAATATATATAAAAAATAAACAAATAATGGAAAACTTAATCATCAATTTTCACTTCGTTGGTCCAATGGCAATCGCAATCGCTAGTGGTGAAAACGAGGGCCTGGATTTGATTCCCAGGTCGGGCAAAGTATTATTGAGATCTGAAATTTCTCAGTGGTAACACGGAGTCAGGATTTCTCGCCTAATTTAAGGGGATTTACCATAATCGCCACGCCTGGCAGACGGGTTGTCGATCGCACTATGGTGGTAAAATGCATAGAGAACGCTGCTGCCCTTTCTCTATTAAGTCCCTGAGAAAAAAAATAATGGTAATTATTTTTTATAAATGATTTCATAAACCTTATTGCAACAATATAAGTTAGTTATAATTAATTCAGTTTCACACTAAAATAATTATTCAATGTCACTTTCTGTAATGCTGATATTATTATTTGAGATCAGTCGATTTATCAAATGTTAATGAGCGGACGGCCTTACCATTTTTGTATTAGTAAGATTTAATGCATAATTAATTCTATGCCATATAAATGTAGGCATTTCTCAAAATTAATGACCTACATAATAATATAATTGGCTTGGTAACAGACCCCTCTTCTTATTTATCTTTTCGTGTTGATGGTACTCTGGCTCGTTTTTTTAATGTTGGTGGGTGGCGTGGGTGTTGTAAAAGGCGATTAAGGGACTTATTAGAGAATGGGCAGCAGCGTTCTCTATGCATTTTCCCACCATACTGCGATCGCCAACCCGCCTGCCAAGCGTGGTAATTTTGGCAAGGGGAGGCCTATGTTCAGTAATGGAAGTCTCATGGCTGAAATGATGATGAGGTGGTCACATTAATTGTGGCAGCTGTGGCGTTTTTTAAGTCATCCGAGGTGCAGGTGAACGGGCACTTTGGGTATTCTAGCAAGTGAGGCATGGTCTGATCAGAAGCACCGCACTCGCACTGGGTGTCGGACGTGTCAGTGAGTCTCCACTTCAACAAATGGTATTTGCCTACAGTCCTTTATTTTTGATACGAATTAGTTTTTTCTTCTTGGAAGATAACTTCCAATAAAAAAAGAGGATCATAAATTCTGTCTTCAGTCACTGATACTTTTTTATTTTAGCGAATCATTTTTGGTTTTATAGAATTTCTGTTGTGATGGCATTTGCCTTTAGCGTGCTCATTCAAAGTCATCTCTAATCATATTTTAAAAAGAACAAAATTCATCATAAACACCCTATAATGTTCCCACTTCTGGGACACCGGCCTCCTCTCGGTGATTACGACCTACTCCCTAGTAGGTCGTAATCTACCACACGGGTTTTTTTTTTTTTTCAGGATGGGAAATCATCAAATGACTTCTCCCGCTCTGGGCGGAGCGGGAGGGCGTGTCAGACTTTTACTGACTAAAACCCAACCGTGTTCCATCAGTTGCCCATGTGCCAGGGTCACGGTATCTCTTTCGAACAATCACGCGACCCCGGCAGGCATCGGTCCTAGTAGACCCCTACACTGCTGCTGACATCTCTTTGAGGCGCGCGTGGAACACTGCGCGCCGTCGACCCGAGCCTGGTCCTCCTCAAAGTCATCTCTAATCATATTTTAAAAAGAACAAAATTCATCACAAACACCCTATAATGTTCCCACTGCTGGGACACCGGCCTCCTCTCGGTGATTACGACCTACTCCCTAGTAGGTCGTAATCTACCACACGGGTCCAGTGCGTGTTCGTAGATGTCAAATGTCTTCGAATTTTTGGTTTTAGTACATGCCGGTTTTCTTACGATGTTTTCCTTCACCGTTTTAAGAGCAGTGGTGATGAAAGTAAAACGCCTGTCTCGGTTCGAACTCGTCACCTACAACGTGTAAGTCACGGCCGTTACCACTTTTTTTTTTTTTTTTTTTTTTTTTTTTCAGGATGGGAAATCATCAAATGACTTCTCCCGCTCTGGGCGGAGCGGGAGGGCGTGTCAGACTTTTACTGACTAAAACCCACCCGTGTTCCATCAGTTGCCCATGTGCCAGGGTCACGGTATCTCTTTCGAACAATCACGCGACCCCGGCAGGCATCGGTCCTAGTAGACCCCTACACTGCTGCTGACATCTCTTTGAGGCGCGCGTGGAACACTGCGCGCCGTCGACCCGAGCCTGGTCCTTACCGGGCGGCGAGCCACCCATTGCTCGCCACCCGCAAGCTCGCGCCTACGGTGGCCGGGAGTCCGCAATTGACTCCCGACGCCCGGGGCGTCTCCTCCTGCGGCGGCTAGGGGCGTGAGGGTGCAGAGACTGCCACTCCCTCACGCGCCCCGCCTCCTCCTTCGCGAGCATCACTGCTTCGCAGAAGGAGGTGACGGCTTCCCATTCCCTCTCGCTCCGTACCATGGCTCGCACCAGGGCCGGACGCGAGAGGTCGCCGCCGCCGATCGCCTCCACGAGGACACGGCGGTGCTCCGCCCAGGCAGGGCACACCTCCACCGTATGCTCCACCGTGTCCTCCAGACGATCCTCGCAATGGAAACACCCGGACGTATCCTCCCGCTTTATCCTGAACAGGAACCCACCGAAGCACCCATGCCCGGTGAGAACCTGCGTCAGACGGAAGGTGAGGACGCCGTGGCGCCTCTCTATCCACTCCTCAAAGAGGGGACTTACCGCCGCAATTGTGGCGTGCCCACGGCCGTTACCACTGGGCCACCACTACTCAATAATATTTATGTATATCTATAAATATAAATATAAATTGTAAGTGTTAAAGTTGAGGTCAAATGCATATAATTTATGTTTGTTTTGATATACAATTAATTGAAACATCAGCAATTTATTCATTCTCACATTTGAGCCTGGGTCAAGAGTTTACTACGACAATAATTATAACAGTTAATATCACTCGTAGTTTATTTGAACATTCGATGCATTTTGGTCATTGATGGACGATATTCCTAATTATCTTCCGTGTGTTTCCGGACGTAAGGAATAGCACTATCCTATTTCTTCTTGTGGGTGTCATAAGAGGCGACTAAGGGCCTTATTAGAGAATGGGCAGCAGCGTTCTCTATGCATTTTCCCACCATACTACGATCGCCAATCCGCCTGCCAAGCTTGGTGATTATGGCAAAGCCCCCATATTGGGGGAGGCCTATATCCAGCAGTGGACGTCTTACGGTTGAAATGATGATGATGATGATGATGATAATGGTGAGACAATATTGTTCTGCTGAAAACAGTAACTTGCCCTCAAACTTCACTCAAGTACGAATTATTGGCCAAAGAATCAGTATTGCCATACAACGTGGCAATGCTGCCAGCGTTTTGGGTACTTTTCCTATTGACAGCGATCCGATTCGGACGATTTTTTTATTATGTCAGGTGTTTCTTTTCCTCTCTTTTATATAAGGTGTATCTATTCATACACGAAATATTTTAAGGGGTACACCTGTAGGTGGTAAAGAAGCTATAGAAGCAAAAAGATTTTTTTTTCTAAGGGTTTTTGAATTTTCGTAATTATTATAATTTTAAAACTACTTGAGACGTTTTGCATAAAACCTTTACTTCAAATTCTATGAATGGCGCGCCTGACGCTGCGAGGGTGGCGACAGGACGGCACGAGCATGGCCGTGGTGTCTCGGGCCGTAAAAAATAAGAAGGAGCCAATATTTCTTATGTGCGTCAAATAATTTATAAATATTAAATTTAAAAAACCCTTAGAAATTTTTTTTTTTCGTTGCTATAGCTTCTTTACCACCTACAAGTGTACCTCTTAAAATATTTCGTGTATGAATAGATACACTTTATATATGTACGTGTTTATATTGTTTACTTATTTATTATGTTTATATTTAAATATAAACACACATACATAAACTCACGCATTTTTCTCACCTGCTACGATCCTTACATATTTCTATACTTACTTATTAAATAAAGTTGTTACCTATAACCACAGAGTAAAAATAATGAGTTCAATTTTGGAATTATCTCATTTTTACACATCCTCTCATTTTTATTTTTACACATGCTCTCTAAATGTTACCTCTAAAATAAATAGTGTAACAGTGAACAAATATTTGAAACAATTAAATAATAACAAACCGTTCTAGTAATTAAATTATCCGTGTAACCATTAACATGTGAGTTTGCAGGTTTAACGTTAGGCATTGGTCCCACTGCGAGCGGGTAGCTGATTTTTTTTCTAGTGTATGAATTACCTACTTCCTTTGGTCGAATCAACTTTGTTCACTGTTGAGACACTCTAAGTACGAAACTTACATTTAAAAGTGACCCTCTACTAAAGGATTGTTACTGACTTAACAAACCGAAGTTTATGTAGAAACAAAATGATCTTATAATGGTTCTGTTTTTCCCCGTAATTAAGTTAGATGCGCCAGGGTAGCCCCGAAATTCGGATTCGGATTCAATGAATGGGATCCCATATCATGACTTGTATTTTTTGATATTTATTAAGTGATAGAGCCCGAAAGTTTGTCCGGGGGGGGGGTCGTATTACCCAGTAACTGGGTTGTGGAGGTCAGGTAGGCATTCGCACCATGTAAAATACTGGTATTCAGCTTCATCTGGTTAGATTGGAAACCTAACATAAATAGTTGGGAAAACGCTAGGTAGATGATGAAGTGATAGAGCCTAGCCTATCTTACCATCCTCAAACTAATTGTAAAATAGTTGTCATCTCTGATTATTTTAAGACACAGTTCAGTGCACCTACACCTACACTATAGTGAAAGTGACTATAGATTTACGAAATACTTGTCATCAAAGTTATTCAAAGACAATATCCTTTCATTAGACAATCCCATATTACAGAACACTAAAGGTTACATTGACTTCTGCAATACTTATGTAAAGATGAAAGATGAATGCAACGTCTTATGAAAATATGCAACAGTATTAGATATTGTAATATGTGACATTTACACTTTTACTTGTATTGAAAATGAAAATTCTGCAATAGTTAGAGTGTTTTGCAGTTTATCATGTTGTATCTTTGTTTGCGCTTTGAAAGTTGCACTTTAAGATTGTGTAGGAAGGTCAGTGAACCTTGCCGTAGTGATTGAAAGGCAGTTTATAAATTTCTGAGCACTGATGGCCCGGTGGTAATGGCCCCAACTAATAAACTGTAGGTAGTGAGTTCGCACCTAGGTAGATACTTAAGTAGTGTAAATAATTTCAACACTAGCGGTTGCGGGATTCTCACCTAGATATACAATAGTTACAGGAGAACGAATCACAAATCTTGGTAGAGACATTTGCAATCACAGTTGTACGTGTATGTAGTTGCTAGCATACATACAGGGGAAAAATGCTGCCAAATTTTTTTTTGCTAATCGAATTCAATTTTCATATATAACTTTTCTGAAATATCACCGTTTCAGTACCTAAAAAAATATCTAAACATACTAAACACATTTCGTAAGACCACTCACAAAAGATAAGTACTAACTTGTACGCATTGATCTTTAACCTAAGTTATTGCTTCATGTTAACTTAAAAGGTATTGAATAAACTTTACATTACTTAAACGATATAATAACCATTTGTAGAAGATTTCTATCATAAGAATAGAAAAGGAGGACCAGAATGACCTCACTTGACTCTTTGACCTCTGAAGTTCTTACACCTCTTGTATTATTATTAATTACTTATTAATTACACATTAATGACCCGACCCTCCATCGCATTGTGCAATAAACAAAGTAACAATACAAAAACACATCTGACCGATGGCGAAAACCATCAAAATTCATCATGTAGTTTCATAACCTTATGCAAATACAAAAGAAATGCGCAACCGGGCGATAATTTTTTATATAGCTTCTACCCGCGACTTCGTCCGCGTCAAATTTTCGCTCCCCTTCCCGTCGCATCGAATTGCCTGCCAGTTTTCGTCCATTTTTCGTTTGCTGCTTTGCTTTTTTTGACCGTAGCGTGATGTTATATAGCCTATAGCCTTCCTCAATAAATGGGCTACCCAACACAAAAAAGGTTTTTTCAATTACGACCAGTAGTTCCTGAGATTAGAGCGTTCAATCAACAAACAAACTCTTCAGCTTTTTATAAATTTATAAATGACACATTAGTGACCCGACTCTCCGTCGCATTTGTGCAATAAACAAAACTATCTGTGTGTTAGCGAAACCCGCATCAAAATCCATCATGTCATTTCATAACCTTATGCGAATACAAAAGAAATGTGCAACCGGGTGACTACATTTTATATTACACAAGCAATATTTTGTTTTTCTGATAAAAACTAACTAAATTGGCTGGCCTGTTAGTCTAGTGGTTAGTGACCCTGACTGCTAAGACTGAGGTCGTGGGTTCGATTCCCACCCGGGACAAATCTTTGTGTGATGAGCACAATCATTTGTTCTGTGTCTGGGTGTAATTTATCTATAATATGTATGTATTTAGAAATATGTATGTATATTTATCAGTTGTCTGGTTGCCATAGTACAGGCTCTGCCTAGTTTGGGATCAGATAACGATGTGTTGGTTGTCCTAAGATATTATTATAAATAGCACTTATCTGAACACAGTTAAACTGGCACTTTAGTGTTATGCAAAGTAACATTTACGTAGCATAATTATTATCACCCTATAATGTTCCCACTGCTGATGATGGGACGCAGGCTTTTTCTTGGTGAGAGGGAGTGGACCTAATCTACCACGCGGGCTCGGTGTTGGTTGGAAGATGGTCACATCTCTTCGAATTTTTGGTTCAAGGGTACGCCGGCTACTCACCATGTTTTCCTTAGAGCAGTGATGATGAAAAGATTTGAACAAAGTCATGCCTTTCAAAGAGACCTAAGACTCATAAGTTGTTGCCGTTACCACTGGGCCAGCACTAATGCAACACTTTTTTATTTGTATATATGTAAATACTAGCTTTTGCCAGCGGCTTAACCCGCGTGGAGGTCGGAAATTATCCCGCGAGAACATACTACCGGGATAAAAACCCTATGTGTTATAAACTATCTGTGTGCCAAATTTCATCTAAATCCGGTCAGTAGTTTTTGCGTGAAAGAGGAACAAACACCCATACATCCACACATACAAACTTTCGCGTTTATAATATTAGTAGGATGTGGCGAAAAGCACAGGACCGGTCGACGTGGTGACTCTTGAGGGAGGCTTCTGTCTAACTTTGAACGTCTTTCGTCTGACATAATGATCATCATGTCACTATGACAAGTTAAAATCGCTCCGCTAACAGTAGAACCACAGTGTTTATAATAAAAATTCTTCATCTGTGTGTTATATAAGGAGTGTAAATGTAAGGTGCGTCGCAATGTGTGGATTAATAGGTTACTGTTAGATCACTGTACGCATTATGTACTCTAGTTGTTTTTATATACATACATATTGCGATATTTTTTGAGTTATTTGGTCTTTTTATTTATTTTATGGTACAGACGCCAGCACATCAAGCTACCCGAAACTGTCAAGTTTTCCCAATCAATCTTGAACCTTACATTCAAGCAATAAAGTTGAAAACCTATTAAAGAAATTTGACAGATCGTAGTAGCTTTTTGTGCTGACGTCTATACATTCTGTACTCCCTAATTTTTTTATTCCAAAATATACTTATAATATAAAACTAAAAAGATTGACTTATTTGTGGTCTGAATCAATCAACTCAGCCTATCGCAGTCCACTGTTGAGCTGGTCCTCTCCCAGGCTGCGCCATAGCACCCTGTTCTTCGCTTTCCGTCCAGTCTATGCCAGCCATCTTTTAAAGGTTTGAATATCTCAAACGATATTCTAAATTTCGGAATTAAATCAAAAGTGACTTTAAAGTGAGATTTCGCAACTGGACATAACTACCTTACGTTTTTATTGTATACCATCATCATCATCTAGCTTTTGTACCAACTATTTTTGGGGTTAGCTTCCAGTCTAACCGGATGCAGCTGAATATCAGTATTTTATGTGGAACGACTGCCTATCTGACCTCTACGACTTAGTATCTGAGTAATACTCTAACCCCTTGGTAAGACATTGGTTGTCAGACTTTCGGGCTTCTGGCGACCCGTAACGACAGTCAAAGAAAGATCCACAAATGACAGGCTTAGCGCGCTTTCAGCGACTTCGGACTATAAAGTTGGCGACACATCCACGGACTAATCGCGGCAAGCGTAGCTTAACCTGATCCATAGACCCACCCTAATTATGGAACGCACTATCATTCAGAATTTGAATCGTATTGAAGATTATTTATAATACATTGCATCATTTCTTCGAATAATTTGTGACTCAGCAACGTAAAAAACGCAATGAATGTTGTTTAACTATGAATATTAAACCAATTCCTACCGATAAAAAGTTCCGCAATTACACCTCTGATCCATAGACCTGCACCGTAATTATGGAACGCACTATCATTCACAATCTGAATGGGATTGAAGATGATTTATAATCCATTGCGTCATTTGTTCGAATAAATTGTGTCTCAGCAACGTAAATAACGCAATGAATGTTGTTTAACTACGAAAATGAAACCGATTACTATTGATAGCAAGTTGCGCAATTACTGTTCTACTGTTTCTACTTAGCCATGAGACTCTTCAAGTCTTTTAAGGTATACCGTAATTTCTAAAAATGTATCTACCTTCTTCTAGCTACAAAACAACTACCTACTCCGTTACTTAGAAAAGTGAAATTTAAGATCGCAATCATTGAATAATTCTGTTAATTTTGTTAACTGCTACATTTAATTTTGAGGTTATTGACTTCATGTAGTGTTACAGTAACTCTAAATATGGTAACAAGTGGTATTATGTTGGTGACAAAAACGACACTTTTGTTGGGTAAAACTCAGTAAAAGTAAGGCTATCGAGTTGTCAGGTATTTTAAAGGTTTTTGACCTCTTTTGACGGACTCTTGCGCATACTGAAGGGAAAAATATCCGTTGTGATTGGTTTTCGGTATTTATTGTATTCGGTTTTTGTTATTATTGTTTTTATTGTAAAACAGTTTTGACAGTTTGACTGATGTTTGAAATTTTTGTTTATTTATGAAAATGTCAATCGCCTATATTATGAATACCACGGACTACAATTTTGATACTTTAAGGTTACGGATTGGTAATTCTCCCATCTGTAGGTAGAAAATAGACAGTACGATGGCTGAGGAGTCATATTTTATAGGAACAGTTAAGACTTACGCCTGGTAGATTGTTTAACGAATATAGAATATTTTTAATAAGTCTTATCGTAAATCGAATAAGTACTTAGTTGATGAAATGATTGTTAAAAATCTCTCGGGGTGGTTCAGTGGAATCGGCCCTAACTAACGAGTTGTAGGTCGTCGATTCGAACTCAGACAGGCGATTACTTTGTGTAGTTGATTTCATCACCACTGCTCTCAAAGCGGTGAAGAAAAGCGATAAGAAAGCAAAGAAATGTGACATCTTCCAACCCGCCGCACTGGGCCCGTGTCGTAGATTACGACCGAGAGAAAGCATGTGTCCCAGCAGTGGGCTAATGATGATTTGCTATGCAAAATATCTTTTAGTTTAAACAAAAAAATATTTTGTATCTAAAATGCCAAGTAGGTAATACTCTCCTAGTTGGCCCAAGATATTCGTGAATTTTTTTTTGCTTCTAGACCTCAGTACCTAAAAGACATCTTCAATCAACCAAAACTCAGTCGATCTATTCGCAAATACATTCGTGTAACATCAAAAAGACGCAAGAACACGCATGCAAGCACATTCACGCTCGCACGAACGATGCTCACGCGCATGTAACAAGCCGTATTGACCTTGGAAATAGTCACAAAACAAATGCAGTAAGAGCATTTAGCTCGTTCTTATTGTCACGGGTTGTTAGACCGTAAGTCTGTGTTATTATGACTGTTAATTCTTATGTAAATTATGTGCCGTTTTCGTTGTTACTTCAGTTTGTTGATTATTGTTTATATTGTGGTTTTGTGTTGGTTTTTTGTTGCCAGGGTATAAAGGACTTTCTCTCTCTCGTCACAAGAACCATCTGCCAAGCCTTTTCCAAACTATGTTGGGGTCAGCTTCCGGGCTAATACCAGCAGCTGAATACCAGTATTTTAATGGAACGTCTGCCTATCTGACCTACACGCCCCAGAACCAAACCCAAATAAAAAAATATTTTTTATTTCACACAGAAGTACATGGGTGTAGATTTTTTTTTAAATTCAAAAGTAAAGGGCTTTGCCGCACATGCGATTATGCCACCCTGGTTGGTTTAACATATTTATACTTATATCTATTTAACATAATCTTATCATAGCTAGTTTGTAAAGTACTCTAGCTGCATCAGAAAGTGGCACAGCTAGAACACTATTATAGTAGGTAACCTATCTCTCTACAATCTAAGCTATTTCTAAATTCTTCATTGCGGACGCACTCGATTAATATGTGATAAACATCATCGACGGAATTAATACAAAAGTCACAATTAGTCGTCGTTGATTTTGCCATTAGATGTAAGAACTTATTACACGGAATGTGTCCAGAGCGAAGTCTTAGTGCGATAACAGTATCACATCTATTCAACAGCTGATTATCTATCCACGGTGAGTCCAACGGCTGTGGTTGGATCGTTTTGTACCAGATTCCGGTGTAGATTTGTATATTTATATTGTTATTTAGTCGATACACATGACAATTATTTGTTTTTTTTTAATTAATTGTATAAACTGACATCATGGCAGGAGATAAAACAAACCAATTAATAATCTCCAAGTTTTGGTCGTTTTTTTTACACCGACCTACGCACACAATGTATTTAACGATGCCAATTAACGACTGTTCCGTATGTTGCCGGACGTAAAGAATAGCACCATCCTATTTCTTACCATGGGTGTCGTAAAAGGCGATCAAGGGACTTACTAGAGAATGGGCAGCAGCGTTCTCTATGCATTTTACCACCATACTGCGATCGCCAACCCGCCTGCCAAGCGTAGTGATTATGGCAAACGCGCGCTAAATTGATATAGACCTATGACAAACAGTGGACGTCTTTCAGCTGAAATTTTGATGAAGAAACAAATGTTTTTGTTCTTTAAACAAAGACAATTAAAAACAATATATTAGTTTAGCCAAACAAAACACATTGGAGTTAGACTTGAGCATTTATTTGGAGACGTGACTTGTTTAAAAAAATAAACGTGAAGACGACTCCACCTTAACCCTTTAATTCGCAACGATGATTATACTCAACGTTCAAAAAAAAATTTTTTTTCGCGTAACTACTTCGTTTACATGTGTTTTTTCACCACTAAATCGTGGCAAAAATGAAACGCATCTGTCAAAAACTAATAAGTGACAGTATATGAATTGAGTTTGACATTTATCTGCAAAATGGCGCCGGGTAAAGGAGCGACTCGCGGACGTGCGGTAAGAAAAAATAATTTAAAATATTTTGCAATAGATATGCACTAATAATTTGTAGTTGTTGTGTTCCTACATATCCACTCTTTGTGTTATGCTATTTACTGGACATGGAACTGCTTTGACTAACAAATTATAACCACTATTTTGTTAACGTTGAGTATTCTCAACATAGACCAAATATGAACAAAGTAGATGAATTGATCTATGTTAAGTATATTCAACACTGCACTACATTTAGAATACTATAGTTGTGTTTTTACAATACTGTTTTTTTATGAAAGTAAAGTTATTTCTTTATTTAATTGTCAAATTACTTATTTTTTTATTCTCAATATTGATTAACTATAAATTGCATAATTCAGTTTTTTTTTTTGCATTTACTTTGTGAATGTATGTTATTTTTTTTGCTTTTGGTGTTGGAATGCGTTTTGCAAGCTTTTGTTATTTGCGTTTCTTAGATTAAGCCACGATGGGAGCGGACCAGACGCATCATGGCGCTAGTGCCACCAGCGCGTGCTCCTTCAGACAGTAGTGGAACTTCGGAAGATGAAGATCTGATTCCTGGGCCTCAGAACATATGTATGGCGAATGAAGAATCAGATGTTAGTTCAGAGCCGAGGTCAGTAGATTCCTCTTTTGAGAGATTGAATATTTTAGACGACATTGATAGCGTAATTGCTTCAGCAGATTCGCCCATACTCCCTTATGAAGAAGACACTGTTCCGTTGACACCCCTAATAAACCAGATGTTTCCATCAGGTGGCAGTACAGATCTACCTATATTAAATTCGCCACTTATATCTCCGTTAGAACCAAATACCCGGTCCAAGAGAAAAACTGTCAATAAGCCTATTATCTCATCAAAACGGACGAAAAAATATGTAAGAAAGCCACTAGATTTTAAATGGAAGTTAGGCAAGTTCCAACATGCAGCTATTATAGAACAATTTGATTTCAGCACACCAATATACCCAAGATCTCCTATTGATTACTTTTTTTATTTTATTTTCTGATGATGTTCTTGGTCTTATTATAGAACAAACGAATTTATACTCCGTTCAGTGTGGCCTATCAAAATGCATAAACGCAACAAAAGATGACATCTGTGACTTTCTGGCTATTACAATCCTGATGGGGGTAGTTCCAATGCCATCATACCGAGACTATTGGAGTAGAACTCTAAGATATGCTCCTATAGCAGATGTTATGCGTCTGAAGAAGTACGAGCAAATTAGAAGATACCTACATTTTGCTGACAATAGTGACGCCAACGATGACCGCTATTTTAAGATCCGCCCTATTATTGAGAAAATAAGACGTAACTGCTTATTAGTTGAAGAAGAAGGGCGATATAGCATTGATGAAATGATGGTTCCATACAAGGGAACTCGTGCTGGAAGCCGACGACAGTATCTCTCAAAAAAACCGAAGAAATGGGGATTTAAGATTTTTGTGAGAGCTGGAGTATCTGGCTTAATATATGATTTCCTACCTTACGCAGGAGAAGATACATACGTTAAGAGGAATATCGTTTACAGACTATGAAAACAGCCTTGGTTTGGGAGCTAAAGTTGTCCTGGCTCTTGCGAAGACAATCGAGAGAAGACCCTCAATTTTGTATTTCGACAACTTTTTTACTTCGCTTGAACTAATCCATTTTTTGCGAGATGAATATGGAATATTCAGTTTAGGCACGATTAGAAGTAACAGGCTCAGAGGATGTGCGGACAAGTTGCCTACCGACAAACAATTGTCAAAAAAAGGTCGTGGCACAAGCAAACAAGTTGTTTGCAATTCTAACAAAATTGCTGTTGTCAAATGGCATGATAATAAAAGCGTCACTCTAGCCAGTTCTTTTGTGGACTCCTACCCTGTAGAAAAGATAAAGACATACTCTAAAGAATTAAAGTCCAGGGTAGAAATTGACTGTCCCCAAATTATAAAGCAATATAACACGCATATGGGTGGTGTCGACTTGGCGGACATGTTAATTGCGATTTATCGCAGCACGTTTAAAACTAAGAGGTGGTACATGGCTATTTTCTCACAAGCTTTAGACATATGCGTCAATAATGCATGGTTATTATATAGGAGAGATCAAAAAGAATCATCAAATAAATGCGTGCCATTGAAGATATTCCGAATTCTTCTATACACGGAATTGTTGAAAAAAAAATAGAGTTGGTAAAGAAAAAATAAATAATGTTAATAGTCCACAAGAAATAATAAAAACACCAGCAACACCCCGACCCCCCGATGCAGTAAGATATGATAACACCGGTCATTTACCTGTTTTTGTTCCTAACGGTAGGTGCAAATATTGTAAAAATGGATACACAAATGTTAATTGTACCAAATGCTCAATGAGGCTGTGTCTAGTAAGTAAGAGGAATTGTTTTTATAATTTTCATGTTGCTAATTAAAGGTATTTGATTTTTTTTGTTTGGTTTTATTGGAAAAGTACATTCTTAGTTTAGGGACGTTGTTGAAAATACTCAACGATTATTTCTATCTATAGATTCCTGAGTGTTTCGTAATGTTGAGTATACTTATCATATGTTTTCTCAAAAACTGATTATTACATGATTTTTAAATTATTTTTTTGGGCATATTTAAGTCATATACAACCTACATTTAATATCAAATTCATATTTTTTTTACCAAAACTTAGTTGCGCGTTAAAGGGTTAAATGTATTTTAGAGAATGATGCCACTTGGTTATTCTTTGTGTGTTTACGCTAGTTTTTTGACGCGGTTTCGTCTAGTATTTGGGACAAAAAAATACGTTTTTTAGAGCCGTAGTTTGTCCTCTAGATGGTATCAGATTGACCGTTTTAAATTGTTTGTGGCTTATTAAATAATTAGCTACGTTATGTTGTGTTTTATAATTAGTTATCATTGTTTTTTTTTCGTTATTTGTCAGGGCTGGAAGTTCCAATACTCTTAAGGCTTCATTAGCTCTGCTGATGACGGTAGTAATACTGCTTAACAATTGGTGCTTCGTTGAATACCCCTTGGACCAAGGACCCCTTGTCCTTCCTCTACAACATTATTCCTATATCGATTTCAGCAGTAGGTACCGTTAGTTTCCAAGCAAGCTATTTAAATAAAATTAACCACCTCAATTTATAAATATGCTGAAGAGTTTGTTCTTTTTAATCTCTGGAACTACCAATGAGTTAAAAGGCTTTTAACGTTACGCTAGGACCCTTTGAAGCAAAAGAAGAAAAAATACCTAGTCAGAATGAACAGTAAGTGAAAATAAAGTAACATTGCGGATAGGCGATGCGATGCGATGGGGTGGGTCGGGAGAGCAAGAAACACATGGGCGAAGTCGCGAACTGAAGCTAGTTTACCAATAAAGTCACTAAAATACTACTTCACATAGAACTGCTAAGAGGAAAATAATCAAATTAAAATCTTCCATAGCAAAAAGTATGATAAAACCATAAAAATCTTAATAGAGGTACCCACGGTCAAAGTCAAACTATTTTTTCTTCTAACAACTAATTCCTATTGATTCTTAGAAGCATTAAACTGGTCTTTTTTGGTCACGTTTTTGGAACCTGATAGTTAAAATAGGCGTAACGACACACGATGTCATAACTCATAATATTTTGTAACTTTATTGTAGACCTCAATTATTATTTTTTGTCAATAGTTTTTTTAACAAGACATAATACATAAAAGTACGGAAGTAGTAATATTTTGTTAATTTTAATCTGTTACCTTAAACGGTTATTCTTTTTTTTCTTATTATTCATGTCATCATCATCATAATTTCAGCTGTAAGACGTCCACTGCTGGACAAAGCCTTCCCTCGATTTGAGAGGCTTTGCCATAATCGCCACGCTTGGCAGGCGGGTTGACGATCGCAGTATGGTGGTAAAATGCATAGAGAACGCTGCTGCCCATTCTCTAGTAAGCCCCTTCGTCGTCTTTTACGACACCCATGGGAAGAAATGAGATGATGCTATTCTTTACGTCCGGCACCACACGTACAATTAATTATTCATTCGTATTATTTATCTGATATGTAGATATTTCACGTTGGTTGTACGGTCGACTTGACGTCAAGTACGTGTCGATTGGTCCCGACCACTCTTTGCATGTCGCGTGTAAACTAAGGCATGTCGCGTGGCATTTCTGCGAGAATTGCTCGAATAGACATGCCGAGAATAGTTCATCGTGATTTTTACGAGTGAAACGTACGGGTCGAACGAAAATCATGTATGCGAGTTGAGCGAGAATTGCCTTCCTAGTTTAACTACAAGAAGTGGTAGATGCATTTACAAAGTTTCTCAAACTAACCGTCAGTTTTTACGTAAATCTTCGTTCGTGATCGTTCCTAATAGAAGTTTTTGTGTTCATCCATTGAGCAACTCGTTTATGTATCAAATAATTTTATCGTTTTACTTGCAGTTTCAAAATCTTCCGGTCTTTTGTTGGTTTGTTGCGACAATATCTGTCTTTAACTTGGTTGGCTTGTTTTGATTCTTTTAGAATCAATGTGGTAACTTTTGAGGAGCCATCTGATAGATCACGTTTCATGGCTGATAATGTGGTGAAACTAGCCTACTAATATTATAAATGTGAAAGTTTATGATGTGTATGGCTGTTTGTTACTTTTTCACTCCAAACCTACACAGTGTGTTTGTATAAGAACTTGACAGAGAGATAGTTATTAACCTATAATCTTAACAGTGATATTATTCAGAATTTTGAAAAGAAAAAAATGGAATAAATATGTTTTTTACATAGATTAGTTAAGTAAGTTCGCTTAAATGCATTTTGTCTTCTCTATTCATTAAAATTCCGCGAAGTACCTTTTTGACCAACTATTATATAAATAATAAATGTCTTAGGACAACCAATATAACGTTATCTGATCCCAAACTAGGCAGAGCCTGTACTATGGCAACCAGACAACTGATAAACATACTTATATATTTCTAAAAACATACATATCTTATTATATATACATATATAAAAGAAAGTTGTGTTAGTTACACTATTTATAACTCAAAAACGGCTGAACCGATTTGGCTGAAAATTGTTGGGGAGGTAGCTTAGAACCAGGAGACGGACATAGGATTTTTTATCCCGTTTGACTATAAAGAGGAAAGATTTGATTGTTTGTTTGTATTGAATAGGCTCCGAAACTACTGGTCCGAATTGAAAAATTCTTTTTGGGTTGGGTAGCCTATTTATTGAGGAAGGCTACATGGTATATAACATCACACTACGATTAAAAGGAGCGTAGCAGCAACGGAAAACGGACGAACATTGGCAGGCAATTCGATGCGACGGGAAGGTTCAGGGAAACAAAACTTTGACGCGGACGAAGTCGCAGGCAGACGCTAGTTATAGATAAATTACACCCAAACACAGAACAAATGATCGTGCTCATCACACAAAGATTTGTCTTGGGTGGGGATCGAACCCACCACCTCAGTCTTAGCAGTCAGGGTCACTAACCACTAGACTAACAGGCCAGTCAATTTATTGATACCTGGGTTTTTTTTTTTTTTTTCAGGATGGGAAATCATCAAATGACTTCTCCCGCTCTGGGCGGAGCGGGAGGGCGTGTCAGACTTTTACTGACTAAAACCCACCCGTGTTCCATCAGTTGCCCATGTGCCAGGGTCACGGTATCTCCTTCGAACAATCACGCGACCCCGGCAGGCATTCGGTTCTAGTAGACCCCTACACTGCTGCTGACATCTCTTTGAGGCGCGCGTGGAACACTGCGCGCCGTCGACCCGAGCTTGGTCCTTACCGGGCGGCGAGCTACCCATTGCTCGCAACCTGGCATACCTGGCATACCTGGGTGGGTACTTGTTTAGCAACATTATCAACTTATAATTTTCCTACTACTGGGAAACAGCCCTCCCCTCAGTGAGAGGGAGCAGGCCGTAATCTACCACGCGGGTTCAGTCCAGGTTGGTAGATGTCATGTCTTAGAATTTTCGGTGTACCTTGTTTTGTTTACCGATGTTTTCCTTCAACGTTTTAAGAGCCTTGATGAAATTTCTACGCAAACTAAAGCACTTGCCTGGGTTCGAACCTACGACCTAGAAACTGAGCTGAGCCAACACTGCACAGGCTCTTATCCAAAGACATAAACTCACAGTCAAAATTTTAATTTAAAACCGTACTGGTAGAAGTAACTAAATATTACCTAACATAGTTTACCACTCTCATCCAAACGATGTAAAAGTTGTACAAACTACGCAAACAAACCTCGCCAAAGGAAATACTCTAAGTTTACATACAATTACTTTACATAATACATATGTATATAGAGATGTACGGTCAGGTGAAAGTACTAACAGTGTGCCCTCTAGGTTAAGAAGAAAGTACGAGTGAATCATTGTTGACCAAGACTGTTTGTGAAAGAAGTTTCGATATTTGAAGGTTTAAGCTAAGTTCCCATGATCTTCGGTCCAAGTGTGCGAAGGGAATACCGGGGTGGTTAGTCAGTAAGAGTCAGACTAGCAGTCTTATCAAGGTGTTTCGTATCTGCCACGGTCGCGAGATTTGTTCGAAAGAGCAAATCTCGCGACTGGCATATGGGCAACTGAAGGAACGCGGGTGGGTTTTAGTCAGTAAAAGTCTGTCACGCCCTCCCGCTCCGCCCAGAGCGGGCGACGTCTATTTATTTTTTTATTTATTTTCCAAACATAAATTAATAGAAACATTTACAGATAAAATCACATAATTAAATAAAATTAAACCGAATAAAATCAAATAATGTCAAATAAAATCAATTAAAATTAAATTACACCAAACTAAATTAAATGAAAATAAATAATGTCAAATAAAATCAATTAAAATTAAATTACATCAAATTAAATAAAATGAAAAGAAATAAAGTGAAATAAAATAAAATCAATTAAAAAATTCCCACCCACAAAAAAAAGAAAAGGGGTTTCGTATTACCTAGTAACTGGGTTGTGGAGGGCAGACAGGCAGTCGTTCCATGTAAAATTCAGCCACATCCGGTTAGACTGGAAGCCGACCCCAACATAGTTGGGAAAAGGCTAGGCAGATGATCGTCAGTAAGACTCTGACAGATCTCTCCGCCAGCCATAGGGCGGAGGACATCTATGAGGATGTTCCAGCCCGGAACAAAAATAAAAATGCTATCCGTGGATGGATTTTGATTCCATTTTCATACCGAGACCTTTTCGTGCCTCGGAAAGCACGTTAACCCGTCGGTGCTGGTTATCATTCGCTGATCTTTTACAGTCTTTATGGGTAGTGAGAAGCTCGCAAATCTGACAACCAGTTTTAAGAGATATCGTGGATTGGTAGTTGCTTCATGTAAAAAGACTGGTAGAATATAAGATAGTTGGAAAAAGGCTAGGCAGATGATGTTGTTGATACAGCTAAGAGAAAGTGCAAACAAACAGATTGCCCTACAGGTTGAGAAGAAAGTGTGTAGTGAATCATTGTTGTTCAAGCCTATTTGAAGATGAAGATATTGTGTAGGTGTTGAAAACCTTATCAGTTAGAGATTTGATCGGTGTGAATAGAGGTTTGATTAGAGTGTGTATTAGCTAGTTTAATAACGTTTTGGAAAGATCCGCTATTTCAACTAGAGTTTGGTTTCACTAAACTCTTTCGTTAAACCAGATTGCTTTGCTTGTGCAAGTCCAGTTAGCAGTTATATGATGAAAAATGTTCCTTGTGGTGCCGAACGTAAAGAATAGCACCACCCCATTTCTTCCCGTGGGTGTCGTAAGAGGCGACTAAGGGACTTACTAGAGAACGGGCAGCAGCGTTCTCTAAGCATTTTACTACCATACTGCGATCGTCAATCCACCTGTCAAGCGTAGCCAAAGCCCCCCTTTAGGGAGGCCCTTGTCCAGCAGTGGACGTTTAACGGCAGAAATGATGACGATGATGATAAAAAAGGAAAAATTTGTCTTTTTTTCTAAAATCATGAGTGTTTTATACATTTTATGAGTATCGAAATGTAACTCAGTTGAAAATAAACACAAAACCGCATTTAGAATCAAAGTTTTCTACATTTCTTCTGTATATATAAAACGTTAACCGATTGCGTTGGCAAAAAGGTGATAACGTCATTTTTACGGTTGGCGATGCGCGAGAGTGATGCCAATGGACTATCTCGCGCATGCGCCGCTGATACAACTCTATGATTAGCGTTGTTTATGATCTAAGTTAGAAGAGAAGCTCTAGCAAAAGTAATGAATGAATGATTTGAGATAATCAACTGCAAAAAGAACTGCTTCGAAAAAAGAATGTGTTTTGTTTTGATGCCGGCATTTTTTTTTTTACTAATTCTTTTGAGGCTTTGGTAAATTACAGGAATACATAAAGCCTTAAATTAAGACATTTTCTGGTTGGGTTTTTTATATTTGGTATATTGTTGTGGGTTGTCGAAATATGTACAGTATTAGGGTTTTTACTCTTTTGAATCACGTGAATAAGGTCCGCTTTCAAATTAGGTATGTACTAGTCCGTACACTGGCATGCAGTTTGTACTAGTTTCTTATCTATTACAAACAAGTTCTTGTTATTATGTAGGGCGAATACCATATGACTTCCGTAACTGAACAAGTATCTCGCAGAGTCTAAATTATTTATCTTTAATAACAGCAGCACTGGCTGATTGATCAAGTGAAGGATGGGATGAACATCTTTATGCTTACTGAGACCTCTCCATGCCTTGGAAAGTAAGTTTCGTTGAACTTGGCTGCAATTATTGGATCTTTGACAGTAATTACGGGTCGGCGAAGATCTAAAGTCTGACAGCCTTACCAAGTGGTATCGCATTACCCAGTAATTGGGTTGTGGAGGTCAGATAGGTAGTCGCTGCATGTAGAATACTGGTACTCAGCTGCATCCGGTAAGGCTGGAAGCCGACTCCAGCATAGTCGGGAAAATCGAGGTAGATGATGAGTACTAACTAAGAGTGACCATTATCAAAGTAATTTTTTGAAATGGAAATATATCGATTGCTAAAACTGCAATAATAATCGTATTTATGGGGGGGCATAGTACAACTCAAAAACAGAGGTTATCTATTGATAAATTAACTCCAATTGTCTCAAATATTTGACCACAAATAACTTCGCTACATCTCATCACTTGTACCACACACGACGGCGTAGATCAATGCGCACGCGATTATATGCAATACTGTGCGAATAAAATACTATGAGAATTGCAGCATCACGTACATGAACTCATTCTTAGAGCCTTATTCATATACTTGAACCATTTATTACAAGTAAACCAATTACAAGACAAAGACATCGCAGCAGGCCCAGACGGAGATGGCAGGATGAGCTGGACTCTTTTAATAAAGATTGGTCCTTGGCAGTTCTGGATATAGAGACGTAGAAAGAGAGTAGGGAGGCCTTCAGTGGCAGCCCAGCAGTGGGACAGAAACGCATAATAAAAAAAATACAGACACTTTTGAATTGTCAAGGGGCTCAGATAGGAAGATGAAATTCCCCAAAGCGAAACAGGTACCTATGGATGAGATCGGATAAAGAAACTCTACGGACATTCTTTTAAATTAAAATATTTACAGTTATATCATTCTTATTAACCCTAGATAACTAAACTATTTTCGTTGTTACATAGTTACTAAACATTCCTCGAACCGACTACGCGAAATAAAATGATTTTTTTTAGGAAAAAGTATTTATTAATCACAGGGACTTCTGACACTGGAACATTCTTTGGATCATTATTAAACAAAAAATAATCAAAACAGTAATTAAGAACGCAGTATTCCATACAGCCACAGCATATATCGATACGAACACGGGAATCGCGGGTGGGTTGTCGAACGGACGAATGTTTAGTTATTAAGGGTTAAAATTATACATGTGAGAACGATGTAGAAAGAGCTGCACATTAAAAGCGTCCATAATAAAAAAAAAAACCGGCCATGTGCGAGTCGGACTCGCGCACCGAGGGTTCCGTACAAACCTGTAGGTATTCTCGGTTTAAAAATAAATGTATTTTTTTTTAATTTTTATATTTCATTTGATTGAATGTAAGGTAAATTGCGGTTTACGATTTATGAAGTTTTAAAAAAAAAACTACTCACTCGATCTCGTTCAAACCAATTTTTGGTGGTAGTTTACATGGTAATGTACATCATATATTTTTTTAGTTTTTTCATTCTCTTATTTTAGAAGTTACGGGGGGGGCGACACACATTTTACCACTTTGGAAGTGTCTCTCGCGCAAACTATTCACAGCAACAGTTTTGCGAATATTTACATAATAATAAAAAAAATTGAACGCTTAGTTAATCGCTTGTTTCCGTAAACACTTTGTAAATATTTGTTTCACTACATATTATTTAAATTTACATAACAATAAAGGCACACACTTAATTATTTTCATTTTTTTGTGGGTGGGAAATCATAAAATGACGTCTCCCGCTCTGGGTGGAGCGGAAGGGCGTGTCAGACTTTTACTGAAGAAAACCCACCCGTGTTCCTTCAGTTGCCTATGTCAAGACCAGGGTAACTCTTTCGAACAAATCTCACGTATCTGGCAGACAATTCAAGGGTAGTATGGTGTGTGATAACCACAGCTCTGTTAGTATATCTATAAAAGCTAGCAAACCGTTCTAGTACTCATAATTTCCTTTACTTATTTGAATATAGTAAGAAAAAAACCGGCTAAGTGCGAGTCGGACTCGCGCACCGAGGGTTCCGTACAAACCTGTAGGTATTCTCGGTTTAAAAATATATATATATTTTTTAATTTTTATATTTCAGTTGATTGAATGTAAGGTAAATTGCGGTTTACGATTTATGACGTTTTAAAAAAAACGACTCACTCGATCTCGTTCAAACCAATTTTCGGTGGTAGTTTACATGGTAATGTACATCATATATTTTTTTTAGTTTTTTCATTCTCTTATTTTAGAAGTTACGGGGGGGGGGGGGGGGCGACCCACATTTTACCACTTTGGAAGTGTCTCTCGCGCAAACTATTCAGTTTAGAAAAAAAAGATATTCGAAACCTCATTACCATTTTTGAAGACCTATTCATAGATATCCCACACGTATGGGTATGATGAAAAATTTTTTTTTGAGTTTCAGGTCTATGTATGGGGAACCCCAAAATTTATTGTTTTTTTTTCTATTTTAGTGTGAAAATCTTAATGCAGTTCACAGAATACATCTATTTACCAAGTTTCAACAGCATAGCTCTTATAGTTTCGGAGAAAAGTGGCTGTGACATACGGACGGACGGACAGACAGACAGACAGACAGACATGACGAATCTATAAGGGTTCCGTTTTTTGCCATTTGGCAACGGAACCCTAATTAGAAGAACAATTTAGAGATTAAAATAAGCCGTGGCGGCTATGAGATGACCAGTCCCTACTGATGGCGCCCGTTCACGAACATAACGTATGGATCAGCACCATTCAGCTCAACCATTTTGAAGGGAACTTAATGATCCAACACATAGGTCACCAGCAGCGAGACAATTGAGTGAGCATGACATACTCTGAACTGCCGGGGCATATTCAAGTCAATGAAAGACGTACCCAGTAAATGATAGCTTTATATTAGGAACCTAATTCTTACACATCTATAAAATATCTATATACGCGTTAATAAAATTTAAGTGTCTGTTTGTTATTTCAAATTAACAGCTTTTCACTTAGTGCATATGAAAGCATATACGGTACTTACATTAAAAATCATTTTTTTAAATTTTTGTCTTTCTGTCTGTCTGTTTGTTTGTTATGGCTAATCTCTGAAACGGCTGGATCGATTTTGACAGGACTTTCACTCGCAGGTAGCTGATGTTATAAGGAGTAACATAGACTTTTTGTATGAGTAGCACGTCCCTGTGTTATAATTTCCAGACAACGCAGGCGAAGCCGCGAGCACATCTAGTTTGTATAATAAAAGTGTTAGTTCACGCTAGAAATCATTGAAGAGTGTTGAGTGAGTGATAATTAGTAGTTAGTGATGAAACAGATTCATAATTAATTAAGATATGGATAAGTGTTTCTAAATGAAGGAGGTACTGAGATTAACTCAAATAGTGTGGCTATTTAATCTTTACATACCAAGACCCCTCCGTGCCTCGGAAAGCAAGTTAAGCCGCTGTCATTTGTCGATCTTTGACAGCCGTTACGGGTCATCAGAAGCTGGAAAGTCTGACAACCGGTTACTTTCTGTTGGCGATTCGCTCGAAGCCAGATTATTTGTGGACGAATCGACAACTCTAGAAATATTTATTAGGCAGTTGGCTCGTTTTAAATTTTATGCATTACGGTTAAGATGTTTTTTGTATTACTATATTCAAATAAGTAAAGGAAATTATGAGTACTAGAACGGTTTGCTAGTTTTTATAGATATACTAACAGAGCTGTGGTTATCACACACCATACTACCCTTGAATTGTCTGCCAGATACGCGAGATTTGTTCGAAAGAGTTACCCTGGTCTTGACATAGGCAACTGAAGGAACACGGGTGGGTTTTCTTCAGTAAAAGTCTGACACGCCCTCCCGCTCCACCCAGAGCGGGAGACAAATTTACAAAGGCTATACTATTTTAGTCACGAGTCAGACTCTAATCAGTGAGCTTTTGTTTCTGAATATTACTCGACAATACCTAGTCTATCTCAGTAAAAAAATTGACTCAAATAGACTAGCTTTTGTTTTGATATTTTCAAAGAAAATGCACGGACAAAATCTAGTACCATTTCAGTCACGCGTGGACGAAATCTCATCCATGGTTAATACCCCGACTCAGAGTACCCCGACTCGGATAGTTTAGGTTAGAAGGCTAAGGCGGGAGCGAAGCGGAGCGGAGCTCCCGCCTTAGCCTTCGTGGTTATTTTTTTTTTAAACCACCCAGAAATAGGAGCCCCGCGAAGCGGGGCTCCGTCAACCTTCCTTAGCGCAGGTGGCAATCAGTTACATACATATTAATTTTGAATACATATTAATCAAATAGATAAGCTTCAATTAACGGTTGATAGTTACATGGCAACTGTTATTTCTATTGTGTATTTGATAAACAAAAATAAAACGAATTAACAAACGAGAAGTACTTTTATTAGGTAAAGAACACTACACACTTGTTGCGAGTATAAATTTAAAAATATCTCGCCAAAAGCTTAGCTATTCGAGTGATATGTATTATATAGAACTAGATTTTGTCCGTGCATTTTCTTTGAAAATATTAAAACAAAAAGCTAGTCTATTTGAGTCAATTTTTTTACTGAGATAGACTAGGTATTGTTGAGTAATATGCATACACAAAAGCTCATTCATTAGAGTCTGGCTCGTGACTAAAATAGTATAGCCTTTGTAAATACGCGAGCGGGAGACGTCATTTTATGATTTCCCTCCCACAAAAAAATGAAAATAATTAAGTGTGTGCCTTTATTGTTATGTAAATTTAAATAATTTGTAGTGAAACAAATATTTACAAAGTGTTTACGGAAACAAGCGATTAACTAAGCGTTCATATTTTTTTATTATTATGTAAATATTCGCAAAACTGTTTGATAAATTATTTTAAATTGGTTGGTTGTTATTATTACAAATTGATAAGATTTTAATTACTGTGTTCATCTTTGATTTAATTGCTTGAGATTATGCTTTTGATTGTGAGCTAGTTTTATTTATTTTTTGAATAAGTTCATCAACATTTTAAAAGTTATATATATTTATTTTTCTGTTGGAATTTTTAGATAAATTGATATCCATTGCCATTCAAACGGCAAATTAGGTCATTTTTAAAATCTTCAAAATTTCTAATTCAAGAGGACCACATAACCTCTTTGTGAAGTATTGAAATTGATTTTCTGTATTTAAGCGACTTACTTACGACTTAGGTCCTAAGTTCGAACCCAAGTAGGCGTTTTAGTTTGTATAAATTATTTCATCATCACTGCTCTCAAAAACGGTGAAGAAAAACATCGTGAGGAAACCGGTATGTCTTAGAACCAAAAATTCGAAGATATGTGATATCTACCAACCCGCACTGGGCCCGTGTGGTGGATTATGGTCCATTACTCCCTGAGAGGAGGCCTGTGTCCCAGCAGTGGGAATATTAGGCTGCTGATGATGACTATTATAAACGATGTATGGATTGTGAAAGATGATATGACTAGAAAAGGGGTGACTACCAAGATCACGACTAATATAGAAGTATGGAAGGAAAGACACGTTGCGGCGACCTCAAATAAAGGGTACAAAAATGATCTTTATTGACTAAATTACTTTCTCCAAGACACTACATAACATAAGCACAAAGTCCTATGAATGTATCTAGTGCTACATAGATACATCCTTTACTGACTCAGAGGTCAAAATCCTCCACATTCCTTCGTTCAACAAACTTTCTATCTATGTCAACTTGAGGATTCATTTCATCTTTATTAGGCATTCTAAAAACGTATACATAGACATTGGGGTTATTGCCTTTTGGTCACATTCGCAGAATATTTATGTACTTTTACTATCACTGGAACAGAAAACACTGTGTCACTTTTGAAGAGTTTTGGGAACATTGTGTTATTTTGGGACAATGCGACATTTTGGTGACATTGTGAGATTTAGGTGACATTGTGACATTTTGGTGTCATTGAGGCATTTTGGTGACATTGTAATATTTTCTGTTATTGGAAGAAAGAAAGAACGATAATTCGTTGGATTGTTATAGAGATTACTAGCCCCTAAGTAAAAAATAATGAATTATATTTAAGGGTCCCTTTACTTTACTGAAAATATTAATATAAAATCTTAACTTAATTGCTTCCTTAAGCGTAATTTTCTGAAAAGGTTGTCTCGTGATCTCCATTCTTATAAATACAGTAAATACTATATTGGTTTTGAATTTGCGGTATTATCAGCAGAACGTCTTAATTTATTCCGGTAACGATTCAAACTCTCAGTCCCTACTGCGCCATGATGTCATCTCGAATAATGACATTGTAAATCAAATGGTGCTCAAAATGCTGTTTATAGTTAAAGTAGATGTATTTAAATACACAAACATAATATATAAACGAATTTATAAGTATATTTAATCAATGAAAATGTTTCTTCTTTGTTTCAGGTAATTATAACGAGCTTTTCTACATTCAGATGAATCCATGCAATTTAACGGTTCCATCTTGATCTTTACGAAAATTTACATATTTACAAGGAAGTATACTGGAAATACATTATTATTACACCACTCTAATAGTCAAGCATATACTTTTACATTAAATGCTATAATTAATTAAGTAGACGTTCACATGTACGTAAAAATATCGCGACGGGATATTACCGCTCACTAGATTTTCAATTCTCGGTGTTGGGTGAGGCTTTGACCTGCCAGGGTCGCGGAATTGTTCAAAAGAGTTACCGTGGCTCTGGCACAGGCAACTGAAGGAACACGGGTGGATTTTAGTCTGTAAAAGTCTCACACGGCTTTCCGCTCCACTCAGAGGGGGAGACGTCATTTGATGATTTCCCACCCACGAAAAAAAAGGTGAAGCTTTGAAAATGTTAATTGTTTCCCAAAAAAAAAAAAAAATCGACTCCAAAAAAAAAAACACAAAGGGATTAACTTTTAAATTCGGAACTCGGTATCTTTAGTTTTGTATTTTTCATTTCTTGCCACCGACTTCCGAAATTCAAAGTAAATTTTTAATTTGTCGTGTATTTTTTTTCGAGCCGAGTTTTTGATTTAAATATTGTTTTTTTAAATAATAATTACTTTTTGTCCTCAACAACTTAATCAACCACATATAAATAATAAACACGGATAACATATCTTGAATACAAGTGCATTGTGCAAAATAATCTGCATTAAAGCCTTGTAAGCGAACTGAGGTCGCCCGACCTTGCTATTTGACGCTTCGAGAATGTTCGGCGCGTGAGGGAGGGATTCGAAGGGAAAGGAGTATTGTTGTGTGTTGAAGAGCTGGTATGTTTACGACAGTTATTCCTAAAGGGTGTGTGTAGAACTAGAAGCCTTTTGTTTTCGGTGGGAAATCATCAAATCGACGGTTAAAACGTAATAGGGTATAAGCGACAAAAACCAAATTGTTCAGGAGAGCAGTGTTTGAAATTGTAGAAAAATGGACATAACTTTTTTCTTTATTGTCATATCAGAAAAATTGAAAGATATCGTAGAGCCATGGGAGTAAGTCATAAGTAATTTTCGACCAAAATGGTGCTTATTACGCTTACCTCTTAACCGTCGAAATGATCTCGCGGATTGGGAGCGCGTGTCAGACTTTTACTGACTAAGACCCACCCGTGTTCCTTTAGTTGCCTGTGCCTGTGCCACGGTAACTCTTTCGAACGAATCCGCGACCCTGGCAGGCATAGATCCTGGCAGACCCCTTTAAGAACTAGAAGCCTCATGTTTGTTAAACGTGAAAGGAAATACGAGAGAAGATGATCGGAGAGCAACATTTAAAGTACCTTTTTTTTTTCTGGATGGGAAATCATCAAATGACTTCTCCCGCTCTGGGCGGAGCGGGAGGGTGTGTCAGACTTTTACTGACTAAAACTCATGTGCCAGGGTCACGGTATCTCTTTCGAGCAATCACGCGTCCCCGGCAGAAGTAAAAGACCTTACAACGCTTTTAATATTAAATCAACCTCATGTTTCCACTGCTGGGATACAACTCTGCTCTCTGTAAGAGGGCCGCGTATGCTGTAATCCCCTTCGCGTGCTGGTGGATGTTTATTGTCTTCCATTTCATCGTTCACAATTTACGCATAGTAAAACTTGTATATTAGTTTATTAACTACACTGGCGGACAAGGTTGATGGTCCATTTATCAGGCTCTGGGCTGGCAGGCACGTGCCTGCACATTTTCACGTACCTAAACAATGTGTTATTATTTTATTTTATTAAGTTTACTAACATAGGTGGCAGCACACCAACTTCATTATTCGTCATCATCATTGCAGCCAAAAGACGTCCACTGCTGGACATAGGCCTCCCCCAATTTGGGAGTTTACCAAAATCGCCACGCTTAGCAGGCGGGTTGGTGATCGCAGTATGGTGGTAAAATGCATAGACAACGCTGCTGCCCACTCTCTAGTAAGTCCCTTAGTCGCCTCTTATGACACCCACGGGAAGAATTGGGATGGAGCTTTTCTTACACGAAACACGAACTTATAATCAGAATAAGCTCTCACAAACATTATCAGCGGCATTTTTCACCCCATACGATCTCTTTTTCAAGTTTTAAAATCCAGAAAGTCCATTGCAATTGCTGTCATTAAGATAGCGCACCACATAGCTCCACATTGCTCCACATAGCTCCACATACCGATATTCTTGCCAGCTAAAGGAAACGCTTAAATACAAAATGTTCCACATATTTGTGGTATCGGTTACATTACTCTTGTATTTCCTTCTATGACACCGTTATCTAGCATCAATGATAAAACATCTATGTGCATTATAGTGGAACTAAAGATAGTTGTTATTTTGAATTGGTGAGTATGCTGATACATACATTGTGGTTTTAGAATATACAATGTTGAGAGGATGAATAAAAGGCGACTAACAAAAGGTATTTAAAAGGTAGATGTAAGTAGAAACGCCGGGAGGACCGTATCCGTTATGTTCTTCACAAAAATCAAATGCGTAGTGCTTGCAAAGGGGGCGGTGTACATGTATGACCAGATGTATGAACTGAAACGAGGCAAAAGAAGTATGTAAGGTGTGAGTAGCTGGTGGCATTCTGTAGTTTCTGCCTACCTCCATGAGAAGGAGGCCTAAGTTAATGTATGTGTATGTTATAGGGAAGACTAAAGAAATAGAGTTAGTAGATAAATTAGCTATGCCTAACTTCGCTTTCTAACCAATTTATTCGTTACACAAGTCATGGTTTTGTCTTAGTCGAATCTCATTAGTGAAAGTAAAACGATTACTAACTGAACTATAGAAACACACATACAGAGATAAGAAAATACAATGACAACAGATTGAGTGTGTCATTCAACAGTTCATACTTTTATATCAAACGTATTGTTCGTTGAATCAATTCTGAACGCTTTCGATACGGTGCGGTGTGACATGCGGCCGCTAATGTCCACGTTAGGCAGCTGCGCACGCGCCGATCAACGGGACAAATGACGATCATCATTACTGCTTTATAGATGGATAGATATAGGTGAAGCTGTGAGGAAAGTTTAGCGAGAAATAGAAAATGAGCGAGGACAAGCTCTGGAAAAAATGTGGAAGGAACTAGTTTAGAAAAATTGTGAATGAACGGGGGTAGGTTGTGTAAGTTTAGATTTATTGAGCTACAATGTAAGGTTGTTTAAAGAAAACAATTTCAGCTTTTCTAGAAACTTATCAGAAATGTTTGAGCAATATGGTTAGTAGAGTAGGTATCTAAAATACAACACTTGGTTTATTAGACTGCACATAGTTCTTGTGCCAATGTGATGGAAAAGAATTTTCAAAAGAAAATTAAAAGTGTCGATTTGTCCGATTCCCAGGCGAATAAATTCGTACGAATCGACTATAAACCGATATTATTATCAACAAAAGCGATACAATGCAAATAAAAAAAAAATATTAGAACTGGTCAATGTTTTAGTCTGCATCATTTTTCAAGAACCTATGATTATCTTTCTATCTGGAATTAATATGAACTATATATTATTTATGCCCATCTCATCATCAAAATTCGTCACACTATATCAACATGGACATCTCTTTTTCAAGTTAAGTCTTACCACATCAGCTCACAAAACTATCAGTCATCTTACCTCATCTCATATTATTTCTCCACGCTACCTATACAAGTCAACCTAAGAATTTCTGTGTGAAATCACCCACATTATTACCTATAATTATACAAAGAATGTCTCCATTCCTTCTAGCATTCATCCGCAATGTAACAGATTGTTTTAGAAAACCCACTAATGTGGTTTTAATGGTTGTAGAGAGAGTAATATGCTGTGGTATGTGGAATGTAGTTTGGATTGCTATCGAATGGAATCAATCTCAATTTATGGTTGGCTATGGTTTTTTTTATTAAAAAGGGTCGCTTAGAATTTCACGCGCAACCTGTAACTATGGATTCAGTAAGTACATGAGGAATCATGTACTTATTGAATCCGTGGTTACTGGTTGTGAATTTTCAACGGTGAATATTTTCGTCGGTTTAAAAAAGAAATGCTGTTTGATACAGATTGACCGCATAGGTATCGTACTTTTCCATAAAGCAGTTGATTTTTTGTTGTTGATAATCGAGGAAAATTATCTACGGTAAGGGTTCTAGAATCATGTGCTGAATCTAGCCTTTCCTTTCCAAAACCTGAATTCATTGGGAGAAGATTTCAGGTAACCTAACTCATTTATAGATCTCTTAATTACCGGCCGTAACTTAAAAAAAAAAACACTGACTGACTCTCCAAATATAAGGCACCCTCTACGACTCGAAATATCCACCAAAAGGATGTAGGAACCAAAGTATTAATAAAGGTGTTAACACGTAAAAGGGACCACATAAAAGTCCCTTTACACTACAAACAACACAAATAAGATCAGACCAGTCGAGTGACCTCGTCGCGGCCTTACTTTCATCTGTATAACTGGGTTTCCTGTACTGCTCACCAACTAGTACTCGTTAGAACCACATTGTAAAGCTGTCCATAAGCTTGTAAAATGCCAGTAAAGTGTTACTCTTAAAATTATTGAAGGATACTTTGATTTTAACAATGTTTTTGGTATAGGAATTAGGCCATTTTAACTTTTCACTTCGCAAGTTTGATTCTCAGTCAATGAACCGTAATAGTTCGAAAATCGAATACATTTGTTTTTAAATAAAAATCATGGCGGATTCACGTCGTTTGAATTTGGAAGTCATTTTGAATAATGCCAGTAGATTATATGAATGTTGCAATTAAAATAAAACCTGTTAAAAAGTAGGTAACTTGTTTGATAATTTTATTCAAAGTGTAATTATCATATTACTTAGTTGACAAAGTGGGGTCCGAATAAGAGCTTAGTGGTATTGCTGTATTTTTCTTACAAGATTATTAGTAGTAAGAAGTGTTAGCACATGGGTTAAGGTTCAGTTAAAAGTCTGAAGACGCCAACCTGTCTTGCGCAAGCGCCGTCATCAATGTTTGTGTCTTCTGTGTGTGAGAAGAGGCCTTTGCCTTGCAGTGGGCCAGTAATGGGCTGGTATTTTTTATAATTTCAAGTTTTCCAAAACTTTGAGCCAAAATTTTGAATTTACGTACAAGTTGAAATCGAAACTAAAAGCTTCTGTTAGCAACATTTAACCCAAGATGAAGAATGCAAGTTGAGGAAAAAGTTACTATAAATACTTGCAAAATTATTTTTATTCTGTGAAGTCAAGTGTTGCAATAAAAATAAATACGTAATTGCTAGGTTTAAAAATTGCGAGTATGATGTACCTTGACTTTTAAGATTTTCAGGGTTCCTTACGTTATTTTACAGGAATGCAAGATCTTTCATAGTTTACACTTTTGGCGAAGTTTCGAATTGCACAATAATTCTTATTTTAATTTTAGTCCAAGTTCTTGATTTGTCAAAACAGGGCTCTTTTTCGTCATTCTCTTAATCATTATCTACCAAACGCAATCCCTACATACATCAACAGTTTTATACCTAATTCAGTCCCAAATTCACACACACATAACATTAGAACACATAATCTTAAGGCATATTAGGCCTCTGGTACATCCACATTTAGCCAGTTATAAGCCCCGTGTAACAGGGGACAAGCCCCGTATGGGCTCCCAAATTAATATTTTATACAGACATGTCAAGTCACTGTCATCAAAAAGCAAACAAATGCACCAAAACGAATTCCTGCAAACAATTTCAATCCGGCTGTTTAAATTACTGTCACCCAGTGAAAACAATGAAATAAATAAACTCTCCACTCTTTGCCAAACTCGTGCCTGGCATCTCAATCACCCAGCTGCGCCTGCGCCACCTCAGGGCAAGAGAAAACAACCTGTCACGAACCCAAATTCGAATCAAAACCTGTTTCGCGCTTTTCGCTTTTACTATGACCTCGATCGTTCATGGTTGCCAGGTGATGAATTTTTGTTTCCCTTTGCTGTGGGGAAAAGGTTTTATCTGAAGGGACTTTATTTCAGTGGGGTTTTGGTGGTTATAGCTGCGACTTACCGGTGGTGATAGACGCTTTCCTTTGTGTAAATTATTTTGTCATCATTGTTATTAAAACAGTAAAGGAAAATATGCTGTAGAAAAAGGCAGGACCTAGCAAAATGTTGAAGACATGTGACATCTGCCAACTCGCTTTGGGCCCGCATCCCAACAGTGGAAACATTATATGCTGATTATATTACACGTAACGTGAAAGGTCATTATTTTTTTAAATCACTCGGAGTCATGCACATTATGGCTCTAGATTAATAACTCTAAGGCTTTATGACCATTTCTTTTCACCATAAACGCCCCAGAAAATTAATTGCACAAAGGAAAAACTTTTATCTCCACGTCATAACGTTAGTCATGTTTTTATGCTTTCTTTAAATGAATGGACTGATTAAAACTGACGTCGAGTAAAAATCCATATTGATCTTTATAATTTGGTATAGTTGCACCAGACGTGTGGTTAGATCAACGTTAAGCAATTTAAAATGGATAATGGTCGCGTGGGCCGATCATTTGTGTAATTATTATACCTATTATGCTAAACATGGCGCTGTTATTGTGAAGGTTATTGATTATGGAAGCGGGTTAGAGACAAAAAAAGTAGACTGAGTTGTTAGATCAATAATTATTAGGCTGACCTTCACGGAGAATAACTAAGAAATAATTTTAGAAAACACACAAAAATTAAAAAAAAATACTTCTAATTACTATGTACTAGGGACCATAGACAGCAAATGCCTTGTATAGCTTGTTAAAGATGCTTGCAAATCTCTATTCAAGATGCGATACATTTAAAAAAAAAAAACAAGTGACCCACAATTTTAAATAGTCATTAAAAGTGTATTACCCAATTTTCTGGGAAAAATCACACCTAAAATTCTGGCAACCCTGCCCATAGGTCGACAATTGCCAGCGCAGGCGCAAACTTTTTTCCCAATTCACACTTTTCAAACACTTTCGATTTTGTTGAGTTGTGAAAGAATGTTTGCTGTAGTATTTTTATTTACAAATGAAAGGTATAATAGATCGTGAAAGACGTCACCATTTAGAGGTTTTCTATAGTTAACCGTTAGTATTACTACATTGCATAGTAACTTGAGTAAAAGATTGTACGAAAGATTTTGTCGAAAGTAAATACGTTGGCACCACATCGTCATTTCATTCAAGTTTTACAAACTGGTTTTTTCAGTGCTGATTATACAGTTAACGAATCACGACGTTGAATGAGGCTTTCTTTTTTTAACAGCATACCAAGTGTCTATAAGACATGAACTTAGCAAAAGGTTAAGCTGAAAATGTTTTATTACAGTCATGCTCACAGTTAGCCGTTTTGGACTCCCGTAGACATAACAAACCGCTTATTGAGTACACCTTAATTTTCATGAAAAGTATTTTTAAGATAGAGAAAACCGAAATAACAAGCATTGGCATTCTGAGAAGCTCGATACAGTGATTATCATTTATGTCTTATTCGTCAGTAATCAGTCAAAAATACCACCATACACCACTTTTCTTACCTCAATTCAATCACCACTTACCACCACCATTTTAAATCAAGATCAAGGCTTACCAAGTACCAAGTTAGCCTGTAATCAGGCTCCATTACCAACTATCTACAAGCTCAAAATGATCACGTTCGGGCATCGACATCTGATCAGCCACATTGACCCAGAATGCTGGCTTCGCCTATAATTTTATGGTTAGTACTCTGTAATTAAGTCAACTACGTAACTGGTAACACACTGTGTGCTAGCTGTTGTTGTTCGTGGACAAAGTTGGTGTTTAATTTACCTATGTTTTTTTTTGCCAGTTATTAATGGTTATTGGCTTTCAAGGTTTAAAGTATTATATTTATTATAGTATTATAATATTATAAAGTATTATAGTTATTTTACGGTTTTTTTCTTTTTTATAAACTGTTATTAAATAAGCATAGTAATATCACGTTTGGACTTTGTTAATAAAGCTCAACAAATCTTTTAGCTTTTACATTTAAACAAACCAAAATGAAACCGCCAAATATCAACATGAACTTGAAAATATTGACACGATTTCACAGTTAAACAGATCCAAGGTGAAGTTTAACTCACATAAAACATTAAAAAAACTAAGTTTAGTTAAGAAAAAAAACTATGTACGTACGTACGAAATTTGCAATAACCCGAGAAAACTGTTCAGAAGTATGTTAAGTACACAAAAGCGTAGTTCAAATATTTTGTCCAAGTGCCAAGTTTAAAGCACTGTTCGAAAATCGCCCGGCATCCGTGAATGTACACAAAAAAATGCGGTTTCACTCTCAACTCGGCTCTATGACCCGAATAAATTGAATGATTACTTTAAAAAAAAAACTTATTATTACCACACAATATTTTTAAACAGTTAAAATATGAATTAAGGTTGTCATACTTTTTAAAATAGTTAGATAAGGATATGATAGAATGTATGACACTGACAGTAGACTCGTTCATAAATTCAAATGGTCTTTCATCGATGCCACTGGCCGCGACTTGAAAGTGACCGAAAATAAGCAAACCACTATAATCGATTTCTTGTACTTGACATTCACGTCGCCTTCGGTAAGTAGGAGGAAAACAAGCAAAACTATCCCTTATTCGTGTAGGAATAAAGTTCAAAATGACAGTATAAAAATAAAGTGTTCATAATTTGCTATGCGACACCGATCGCAGGCGCATGGGTTAAGTTCGATCTATTTTACCTCATTTTGAATTTCGACGGCGTGGAAGGAATGTGATTCGATTTATAAAATTTAACGAACTTTCTTCTTTTTCCGATTGACTTTCTATATAAGGAATAAATCATTATTTAAATGGTATGTTTGATTTATTCTTTGCTCGAAAGATGACCTAATTCATCTTTTAAACCGTAAAACTAAGACTAGCGTAACGAGTAACCATTCTCATAACAGTAAACGATGGTTATAAAATCAGTTATGACTTGGATTCATACGTAAAGGTAAACGACCTCTATCTGCCAAAACTTAGTTACACAATAAAACTTCATTGCATACCATCAACAATTTGTTTGCAGATAAACCAACAATAGAAATCATTGTAATTGTGCAAGCAAACATGTGCAATAAAATGTATTTTTTTTGTTATAGCAACACCGGTGTTTCTTCGTGCTAAAGTCCAAAATGGCGGCAACTAAGTGCGCTAAAGTGATGTTGTATATTTCAATTTACTATGACAACATGTTTAGTAACAAAATTTCTCGGTTGTTAGACCATGAACGCAAGATTATAACATTTGGCGTGTGAACGAAATTTTTAGGAATGTGAAATTTTAAAATAAAATATTTCTTTTATCTACTTTCACTTGGATGTCGCTTTCTGACCACTGTGGTCTGTGGTGCGAATAGAATAAAATGTGGATTTGAATTTGGAATGCCAATGATTTCCTTTTATTGAATTTGGGGTAATCGCTTTTTGAAGTTGGCAATACCTACACAGACTATTGGCGATGCAAAGATTCTAACTAGCGCCCCTAGTGTCAAAATTGTGAAGCTGTCTAAGAACGACACTTTGACAGTTTTCGATACAATTTACGTCACGGAAAAAATTATTAACCCAATCTATATCAGATTTATGTGTTTTCTTGCTAGACGAAACAATAATTATGTTGTCAACAGTGGATGTAATTAATGCGTCTGCAGGATACAAAAAACCAATGCGTTCTGGAGAAGAATTATTTATAAATCCATCCTCAATGTCAATTTTTTCATTCAAGTCCAAGATCTTTCTTTGATACAACTATTTTCCTGCGTCTGATATCAGCCTTATTTTCTCGAGCAATTGATTTTATTTTTTGGGCTAATGGTAGGTACTTGTTTATGAGAGCTTCTTTTAGAAATATTCTAAGACGGTACGACATTAGGAAACAAATTCTGTCTTTTAGAATCTGGAACAATAAACATAATCTCGTTATCTGACGAGAAGCTCGCCTTCATCATTTCAGCCGTAAGACGTCCACTGCTGGACTTAGGCCTCCCCTAATTTGGGGGGCTTTGCCATAATCACCACGCTTGGCAGGCGGGTTGGCGATCGCAGTATGGTGGTAAAATGCATAGAGAACGCTCGCTGCTGCCCATTCTCTAGTAAGTATCTGACGAGAAGCTCGCCTTCAATCAATCAACTCAGCCTATCGCAGTCCACTGCTGGACATAGGCCTCTCCCATATTGCGCTCTTATTTAGTATAAGCTCGCCTTAGCTTATACTAAATAAATAACTTATAAAATACATGTGAATATAATATAAGTACTATAAAATCATTAAAACATAATTATACTTACTGTTTGGAAAATAGTTTGAAGCCTGAAAATGTTCTGCCGGGGTCGCGTGATTGTTCGAAAGAGATACCGTGACCCTGGCACATGGGCAACTGATGGAACACGGGTGGGTTTTAGTCAGTAAAAGTCTGACACGCCCTCCCGCTCCGCCCAGAGCGGGAGAAGTCATTTGATGATTTCTCATCCAGAAAAAGAAAAAAAAAAGAAAAAAAAGCCTTAAAATGATGAGAACAAACTCTCATTGCTAATGAAATCGGCTTGCCTATTCTTAAAGCAGTCTCCCAATTTTACTTCATAATTTTGTCTTTTGGAAAAACTTATTCTCGAATCTCCGCAAGTACTACATTGAGGAACGCAACAATATTTCGTATTTCTGCTTTTATTAGCAACAGGTTTTTTTATGTCATCGTGATCCATCTGATTATGTCCAAACTTAATCTCAACTCTAAAGCAAAGTGTCGTTCTTAGACTACTTCTAAATTTCGCCGCTAGAGGCGCGCGGATAATCTTTGCATCGCCAATACACATACATATATTTTTCTAATATTGCAACTTGATATCTTGACATAGTTTTTAGCATATTCCTAAATCTGTTTAATCGTTATTTATCTTATTAATTATCTAGTTTACCTTATTTTAGAATGCTGTAAGATATAATTTTAAAGTGGCCAATTACGAAAATGAGCACTTTCGATTTAATAACTATACAGTCATTAGAATTAAATGCTTTTAGGTGCCTATTAGTCTCGTCTATAGTATGGTAAAAGTTTAATGACTTCTTATACCAATGAATCATTTTTAAACGGAGAATACTTCAATATTTATAGATGCATATTTAACTGGCAAATTGGATAACATTATAGATATTTTACATTAGGCTTTGATCAGCTATTTCATCAGCGTAGATTTTACTTATTATGTTAATCCGTAATTTACCATACAAAATTCAATGAATGATGATGATGATGATAATATTTCCTCTCAATCAAAGCTCTGCCATGTAATCTCTTCACCACCCATGGTTGACTGGTGGAGAATGACTAAGGCATTAAGTCTGTCTTTGTACCTTTTTGTGTGCGAGAAGTTTGAAAAATAAAATAAATAAATAATTAGCAAATAAAAGATGATACCGATTATGAGTGCCCAATAGACAATAGAAACAAGACAATAGAAGACACCAGCGCCTAAAAAAATCCTTTCGTAGTACTAGAGACTAGCGTAAATCCAACGTCTCGACCGTTCTTAAAAATGGTCAGGCAGTTGCCCCCTGATAAAACACCCGTCCGTTGGAAGATCGGTCGGAAGATCCTCCCTTTTCTATGGAAGATGAGTGAATTTTACAGTCTGCGCTACGGGCACTCGGGTTCGGTTTAATTTTATTTAATTATGTGATTTTATCTGTAAAAGTTTCTATTAATTTATGTTTGGCAATGGGTGTTATTTACCTGAAATTAATAAATGAATTTGAATTTGAAAATATGGCATTTACTGATTATTGTTCTACAACAAATTTATTACAATTTGATACAATTAACATCTACAGACAACATTTCTAAGCACATTTTTTTAAAAGGAAATGTTTTGTAAAAAGTTACCAGATGTCGGTAGGTCTTATAAAAAATGTCGATATTTTCATAATTGTTATGTTGAGTTTTTGAATTTTAATACTATTTGTATATTGGCAGTACAGTATCGGTTATGTTAGTGATACATTGATGCATATAATGTGTTGGAATCTATGTGGAAAAATCTATGTAACAAACGAGAGAACATTGATTTTTTGTAACCTTAACTTTCAAACTCCATTTTCTCGAAACTGGTTTTTTCAGAATTTCAACTTTGGATGTCTGTTACAAAAAATGTATTAGGATTTTATTTTTTGTAATTAGCTTAATAAAGGGAATCTTCTAGATTCTACATCAGCCTTAACTCAATACCTCCCTACTGATTGATACCTTTATGCACGGACCGTCATAATTTATCGCGTTTTGAATTTTGTTAATAAGCCACGTTCATTGATGGTGGTAATCGAAGCTGTGTTAAGCAATTAGGATGCTCTTCCTCATACCTCAATAACCTTACTATGTTTTACGTTCCAACTATATCTTCCCCTTCAATACCACACCGTCGCAGACAAGGTCAGATATCAACAATTGTTTCTGGGTCACTGTTCCCGCTTACAAGATGGCGGACAATGGCGCACCATGGGAAGCGCTATGTACCATTTGCATATAATGCTATTGATTATTTAATAGAGATCATTATTTTATCCCCCAGAGCGGTAAGCGTGAGGTTGGGGTTCCTTTGATTAATGAAGATGGAGTTACGAGCTACGTTTTTCGTTGCTTTGAAACTGTATTTGCTTTCAAAAGATTATTTTGCATTCTTGGCTCAGTAGTTACGGCCGCGACTTACGAATAGGTAGGTCGTCGGTTCGCACCCAGATAGACGCTTTACTCTGTGCAAATTATTTCGTCACCATCGCTCTTAAAACGGTGAAGGAAAATATCGTGAGGAAACTGGTATGTTCTAGAACCGAAAATTCGGAGTTATGTGACATCTGCCAACCCGCACTGTCCAGGATAAGAGTTTCTAGGGAATTGTTGATTCTTATATTTGAGACGGGATCTTGCTCGATTAAAGCCACCTACCGGGTCCAATTGTGAATCAGAACCATCTAATGACCCACTCATATATACAGAAAAAAAAAAAAAAACATAAATATCAGTCCAGCTGTTTAGGAGGCGTTCAGTGACATACGCACGTACAGAAGCTTTATTTATATCATCTACCTAGCCTTTTTCTAACATATTGTCCAGTCTAACCGCATGCAGCTGAGTACGAGTATCTTAGATGGAGCGACTGCCTATCTAACCTCCACAACCCAGTTACTGGGTAACACGATAACCCTTGGTAAAACTGGTTGTCAGACTTTCGGGCTTCTGATAACCCGGCACAACTGTCATCATCATCATCATTTCAGCCGTAAGACGTCCACTGCTGGACTTAGGCCTCCCCCAATTTGGGGGGCTTTGCCATAATCGCCACACTTGGCAGGCGGGTTGGCGATCGCAGTATGGTGGTAAAATGCATAGAGAACGCTGCTGCCCATTCTCTAGTAAGTCCCTTAATCGCCTTTTACGACACCCACGGGAAGAAATGGGGTGGTGTTATTGTTTACGTCCGGCACCACACGGCACAACTATCAAATATCCAAAAATGACCATCGGCCTAACGTGCTTTCCGAGGTACGGAGGGGCCTTGGCAGGTAAAGTTGGTCACCCATCCATAGACCAACCGCGGCAAGCGTAACTAAAGTAGCATGATGTATATAAAGATGATAAATCAATCAAGCAAAAAGCTGAATAATGTAAGAGAAAAATATAAACACTATCAGTTTTCATCACTTCGTTCATTTGAATTATTACTCAAGCTCTTTAACCTTTGTCATCTACCTGGTCATTGCAGCAACCGAAATTATCAAGTTACCTGCATGCTTTAATACCTTATGATGGATATCAAATATCACATGTGTAGTTGCCATTTACAACACATATTCTATGATCATAAGATATGACCGATAATTTGTAGGTATACAATTAGGTACAAACGCAAAATGGACAAGCTCACAATAAATTTAGTTTTCATACTTGGCACAAGGTTTTGTGATAGCATTAATTTCTTCAAATGAATGCTACAAGAATAGCAAATTTTGTACCGTAGTTACGAATAATCAATCAGGAAGGTCATTAGCGGGATGATTGCCCAGACAACAATGAATGTAGGCATTACTACCTAATTAAGATTTTAACGGGGAAGGAAATCCTGTCCATCTGTTTACATTGGCATTTTTTACTTAAAGTATTCCTCTTCAACAGTGAATAAAATCATCGTAACGAAACCGGCATGTCCTAGAACCAAAATTTCGAAGATATCTGACATCTACCAACCCGAACTGGCCACCCGCCCACCAGTGAAAAACATTATAAACTGACTATGCTATGCATCCCATTTATGACTATACAAACTATGTACCCTTCTGCCTAACCTCTTGAGGAAAACAGGCGTAATGTTAGGTGTTATGTGTCCATCGGAGAAATAATAAGTTTTTTTATATCGAGAACCCGCCATCTAAATTACAAAACCTGCAACATCATACAGAAGCTATCACATTGAGCCATTGAACCATAGATATATCTGTCTTCCATCATCGTAATAACTATTTTGAAACGCCCAAACAATGGTAACATCTCTCATGGCAAACCAACGTAAGACCTTATATCACACCGTTGCGTAACTTGTAACATTTTCAAAGAGATTCGTGAGTGTAGGAAGCATTTACTTCCGAGCATTCAATGGAGCTTGTCGGTGTTGGTCATAATTTTGTAATAGTACGCCTGAATGGACCAGACTGTGGCTATAAGAGTAGAGGGAGACCAAAGAAACGATGGATGGACTGTGTGAATTATGATATGGATGGAAAGGGGGTGACTACTGAGATGACGACTGATAGAGAAGCGTGGAAGAAAAAGAGATGTTGCGCCGACAACAAATAGTTTTGAATAAGGGAAGGAGAATGGTGATGATGAATGAACCAGTTGCAGCAGCAGTGTGAATGAGGTGATTCTTTTATTGTTTGTTTGAGTAACTTAGACATCCCATAGATTGTGATAAGGGATTAGAATAAATTAGATACAGCGCGAAATTGCATAACACGAAATTGTATCCATCATATCATCATTGCTTAATTTTTTTTTTCTTTTAACTCTTGTGGTATGGTAATTTTATTCTAGGCGCATCGTCTTCACATTCTGCCAGGGACGCGAGATTTGTTCGAAAGAGACACCGTGGCCCTGGCACATGGGCAACTGAAGGAACACGGGTGGGTTTTAGTCAGTAAAAGTCTGACACGCCGTCGCGCTCCACCCAAGAGAGGGAGACGTCATTCGATGATTTCCAACCCTCAAAAAAAAAAAGCATTTTAAAAGAGTAACGGTGGAGTTTCTTTTCCATTCTTCTCCATACGAATCTACCTTTTGGGAGGGGCGATTAGAATCAATTCTATTTTAATGTATCCGCACTGACGTACCGTATTGACGTTCAGAAGTGCCTTTTAGGGTTGGTTCACATCTGACGGAAGATGCGTCAGCGTATCATCGGTCGCATCTATTCGGTCAAATAGTGTGTTTTCATATCTGACGGAAGATGCGTCGGGCGTAATTTTGCATTTCCGTGATCGTTCTGTATCAAACATTTTCAATGCAAGAAAACTTCGAACGGTCAGTACACAAAATATCTCCGCAGATGTTACGTCTAGTCTGAATGCATCAGTTAATATACGCGTGGCACGACGGTGCCGCTCTTTACGTCGGCCGATAATGCGTTGACGGAAACGGAACAGACGCTGTACTCTCGACGCACCAACGCATCATCGGTTAAGTGTGAAAGGTTGAATTTTTTCTCATATAATTGTCTGTTCTGGCGTTATGCGACCGATGATACGCGACGCATCTTCCGTCAGATGTGAACCGACCCTTATGTGATTATTTGAAATAAATGCTTTGCCTTTGACAATTAGTTATAGTATTTATTGAACGAAGTTTCTTATCGCACTTCATATTCTGTACATTTGGCGAAAGCTAGAGCGGAAATATCGCAAGTGAGAGGTACAAGTAAAAAGGTATATTTTCGTTTTAATTGCCATGACACTTTTGCTACAGTATTTGTTTGATTTAACCGACTCCAAAAATAAAAAGGAAGAGAGAGAGTTAGTTGTATGGCTAAGTTCTGATTAGTGATTTTTGATTTAGCTTCGTAGGTTACGTAGGTTTTTTTTTCATTTAGTGTAAGTAGGTATGTTGATAATGTTATAATTTCGTCCTGTCATTTACGTACCACAACTAAGTGAGAAATAAAAAATAAATTGTTAAAAAAAGCAACAGACTTCCAAAATAAACGTTACAAAGTGAAAAATAACTTTAATTTCATAAGTAGCTAGGAAAAACCACCTAAAACAGTTCAACACCCTCCGAAATTCGGAAAGTCGGTTGTTTAAAAAAAAGCTTTTCAATTATTTGTCTGGCACTCTACAAATACTTCACCAACTGTCGTAAACCATGCCAAAAACAAATCAGGTCAAGTATTCATCTCATAATGTCCTAAGGTTTAAATAGCTATTTAAATTCAGTCGATTGCAGAACACTGATTAACATTACTAAACGCATAACGACACTTGTGCGTGTGACAGCATCCAGTTTATCTTGAGCCGCGAAAAATTGTACCTAGTCCATTACGCGTAGCATGACCGCCCTAGACACGGAATTTGTCGACGGAAGACAACACAAAATAAATAAATAAATAAACAACTTTTGGACAACCAACACATCGTTGTCTGATCCCAAACTAGGCAGAGCCTGTACTATGGTAACCAGACAACTGATAAACATACTTAAATATTTCTAAATACATACATATTATAGATAAATTACACCCAGACACAGAACAAATGATTGTGCTCATCACACAAGCATTTGTCCTGGGTAGGAATCGAACCCACGACCTCAGTCTTAGCAGTCAGGGTCACTAACCACTCGACTAACAGGCCAGTCAAAATGATAGATTGTATCGTAGAAAAATTGTGTAAAACTGAAAAAAAGAGATTTTTCTATTCTTCAGTCGATAAAAATACGATGTCAAGTATGAAGACTATTTTTCTGATGAGATAGAAACATTTTTACAGAATTTAAAGCCAAAAGGAACTTTATTTGTTCGTGGTAGAATAGATATAGAATTGGTCATGCTACGCCGGCTAGTATCTAATTTAACCTTTGACCTTCAAACTGCACCTGCTGTGTATATCGCATCATATTGTACACTTGGTGCGCATTATAGCTTGTACTATTAGACTATAAAGTGTAACAATTGTAGATAGACCAATATATAAATAAATAAAAAACTGTATAGTTTGACCTGTTAACTTAAGGGCCTGTGAAATTCAAATTTTCTTGCAATTTGGAAGTCAGTGTCAGACTGTGTATGATCATTACAATCATTAATATCTATGTATAGCTAGCAATAAACATAACATCATGCCTTGTTTCCCCGAAGGGTTGGGCAGGGATGTACCTGTAGTAAACCCACATTTCGCCTGTTATGTATAAGTCCCATGTAATAGGGGGCGAGCCTATTGCCATCCACCGGGCACAAATCCAGACTCCGGGCTGTTACTGAGAAATTCCAGATGGAAAAATCTAATTAAATAGCTTTACTGCGCGATTAAAGTGAGAATGCTCAATGCGTAAACGCAGCATTTCAAGAAATGTATGTATGTTATTTGTGCCCGGTTTATGGCAAGAGACTCGCCCCCTATTGCATGGGACTCAAACATCACTCTATAAACCACTGCCTCATCATCATCACCATTTCAGCCGAAAGATGTTCACTGCTGTACATAGGCCCCAAGGGGGGGTTGACCATATTACCACCCTCGGCTCGGGTTGGCGATCACATTATGATGATAAAATGCACAGAAAACGTTGCTGGCCATTCTCTAGTAAGTCCCTTAGTCGCCTTTTACAACACCCACGGAAGAAATGGGACTGCCTACCTACAGAGAATATAGGAATGAACTTTACGTGTGCAAGTAGCCATTGTAAAGGGCCAAGTCAAACTGGACTCACTCAATACTCAGCGGCGTGGTATTCTTATGTCGACAGACTCTGATGACCTCACAATTAGTCATCGTAACCAAATTCAGTCAAGGACGGAACGGATTAGCTGTTTATCTTATGTGAAATATGCCGAAAAGTTTATTGTAGTTCCGTGTTGTTTTTATGCGGTCATACCTTGGTTTTTCTCACGGTTCGAGATGCTATTGCACAGTAATCATCATTATTTAAAAGCCGAAAGACGTTCACTGCTGAACATAGGCCTTGCCCAAACTCCGCCACTTCGAGTGGTTCTGTGCTTCCCGCATCCAGCAGACCCCTACACCCTTCGCAGAGTTATCGGTCCACCTTCTAACTCTGCATCTTCCGGTACGCGGTTGTCACTCCAGAACCTTCCAGCCCCATCGGTTATCTGTTCTGCGAGCAGTGTGCCCTGTCCACTGCCAGTTAAGTTTGGCAATTCTTCGGGTTTGTTAACTACTCTGCTTCTCCTGCGAATGTCGTCATTTCTGATTCGATCGCGTGGGGAACTCCAAGCTGCCTTCTCCATTGTCTTTTGGGTGTCTTTTAGTTTTCTATTAAGTTTATAGTATTAAAAAGTAAACAGTGATTGCGTTGTACAGTCAGGCACTATTCCAAAAACGATGTTCTCAAAACGGTGAAGGAAAACATCGTGAGGAAGTCAGCATTACAACCAAAAATTCAAAGACATGTGACATGAAGCAACCCGCACTTGGACCGCGTGGTGAACTACAGCCCACTCCCACTCGCTGAGTGGTTGCCTGTATTCCAGCGGTGGGAACATTACAGGCAACCTCTCGCTGATTGTCACGCGAACGATACGTAATGAGTACCGTTCACGGAATTCATAAATTTATATCTTTTTATTGACTATGTAAAACCAGTTTTAAAGTCCCCCTTTTTTGCAATGAACTGAAGAGGCAACTAAACGAAAAAAAAGCGAACTATTGTAAAAAGATCAACAGGTCGACACTTCCTGGTCAGTCAAGTCATAAAATTAGTCATCCGCTATAAAGGTGCGGTAAACTTGATCGCTCAAAAAAGTGTTCCACTGTGTCAATTATTTGGTAAGGAGAATCAATATGCCTATCAATCATTAACCAATCAACTAAGTTACTATTGCAGTCCACTACTGGATATGAACCTCTTCCATGTTGCGATACAACATCTCGTTCGCCGCCTTCCGCATCCAGTCTGTCCCAGCCACTTTTTTACGCTCGTTGGTCCATCGTCGCTGGGACGCCCGTCCCACGCTACGCTTGCCGATGCGTGGTCTCAACTTCAAGACTCGTCTGCTCTATCTGCCACCGGTTCTTTGACAGACATGGCCACTTCAGCTTGCTTATTCTACTGTCTTTATCCGGATAATTTCATTTCTAATTTTATCGTTTAAAGAGACTCCGAATGAAACCCGCTCCATAGAGCGCGCCTCTTTAGTCTTTTCCCAAATATATTGGGCTCGGGTTCCAGCCTAATTGAGTGCAGATAAATACCAGTATTTTACATGAAGCGAAGCCTAGCTGAAATCCACACACCAGTTATTGGGTAACGCGATACCCCTTGGTAAGACTGGTTGTCATACTTTTGGGCGTCTAACTGCCCATAACGCTTCATAGATCGTAGAACTTGAGCCGCAATTGTATGACAGCTGGAAAAGTCTCCATATGTAACGGATGGTTACCCATCCACAAATCGACCGCGGTAAGCGTAGCATGACCTTTGAATGACCCTTGCAGCTGTTATTGTGTAGCCATGAGCCTCTTGTTTAGGAAGTAGAATATCTATGTTTAACTAAGCGAAATTCGTGATTGATTCCATCTCGTCAAGTTGGAAACAAGAAATAACTGATTTCTGCTGAATTAATTGTAGCATTATAATAATGTTTGCTCGCAGAACAGATGGCCGATAGGGCCAAAAGGTTCTGGAGTGGCGACCGCGTACCGGAAGACGTAGAGTTGGAAGGCCTCCAACAAGGTGGACCGATGACCTGAAGGCCGCAGGAATCCGCTGGATGCGGAAAGCACAACACCGGTCGAAGTGGCGGAGCCCAAGCTCCGCCACTTCAACCGGTGTCCGGAGACCTATGTCCAGCAGTGGACGTCTTTCGGCTGAAATGATGATTATAATAATGGATGAAACATATAAGATGAAGGGAGTGAATATAAACGTGAATAAGACAAAGGTCATGGTGTTTGAAAGAGAAGAGAATATTTCAATGTGTCACGTGAAGATAAATGATAAGAGCGAGGAGCAAGTAAATGAGTTCGTTTATTTGGGAAGTATGTTCACAAGAGATAGAAAGATTGATAAAAATCTGGAAAGGAGAGTAAATGCGGGAAATAAATGGTGCTCTACATGCGATTGTGACCAACCAGTTGATGTCCGATAAGGCTCGACTGGCTGTTCACAATGGTGTGCTGGTACCTACGCTTATGTATGGGAGTAAATGTTGGGTGTGGCAAAAGTAGCATGAAAGTAGAATAAATGCTGTGGAAATGCGTTCCTTATGAAGCATGTGTGGTGTTACTGTGAATGATGTGAATTCAGAGGAATTCAGATCATTCACAGTCACACCACACGTGACAACTAATTATTTCAACCGTGCAGTTTTAATTTTAGATATGGGTCCAAAAATCTGGACATTTTGTAACAAAAACAAATGACTTTGACATTGATCACCCGCAGTACCGGCAACTATAAAAACACTAAAGATAAAGATCACTAAACTAAGCAATAATTCGAAATGTCTTCATTGAGCTCATGACCAGAAAACTTAGTAGCAATTAAATCTATGTCTAATTCGTTTGATCGTATTAACAATATCAACGTCCTTGACAAGGACCCTAATGGCTTTATATAAACATTAATTACATCAAAGTTACTTTAAACTCATGTTTTTTGTCAAGTTCAAAGAGCAGTCACGATTATTTGCAGTTTGCTTAATCTTCCGTAACCAATTACACTTAAGTTGAACGAAATTCCTAATTCATTTTAAATTAGATTTAAGAAACGAGTTTAGGTCCATATTACAAAACATGGTTTTTATTCAGAACAGGTGTAATCCACCAAGTCAATTTTAGAATTAAGAACCCAATATGTATAGGAATGCAGTTCTTTTTGCAAAACTGACAACTTAGTCCGGTGTCAAGTTATCATTTTTGTAATTAATAACTTTGCGTAAATCGAAATAAAATTGTATATGCAAAAACTGGCTCAGAACTTGAGGCTAGACAAGCTGAAATGAATGGGTCGTAATTAACGACGCGGGCCCAGTGCGGGTTAGTAGATGTTACATGTCTTCGAAGTTTTGATTCTAGAACCTAGGATTCTTTTTCGATATATCTTTTTCATTATTATAGTAATAAATTGGTGATTATAGTTTTACGCTTTCTGCCTTTCAAGAGATTAGCAGAGGCGTAGTCGATCTCCTACGATTCAAACTTTAACGATATCACAGCAAATATAATGATCGGATTCGGCTCTCACATTTTATCTTTTTTTGGTGTCAATTGTCCAAATTATGTGTTTTGATTGACTTTACAGTTATAATTTTGAATTGTTAGACAGTTTTCTATTTAATGATGAACGTGAAGATAGCTGTGAATAATACAGAAAGCTTTTAGGTAATTTTTGATATACGATTGTGGTTGCAAGCTCGCGATGCAATGCAATGCAACGAACTAATGCAATATACACTTCATTTAATTTTTAGACAAGATTATTATCTTTTGACAACACTAATACACAAACAAGGTCATTTCTCAATACAGAGTGATATATTACAGCACTAGTGACGTGAAATGAAAGCCTATCTATCTGAAACCGGTACCGATACCGGTTATTTCAACAATCTGGTACCGATTTTGCAACACTAGTGTAAAATTAGGTCAGAATATTATTTAGTTATTATATTTGTTTTAGAGATAAGAATATTGTTTGATATTGTGTTTTAATTGATTTTGAAAGGCTGTTCGTGCAAATAAAAGTTGACGCTGTTGTGTTGCAATTTTTTGTCGAAAATTTCGAGATAGATTTCGAAATGAAATTTCTAGACTAGTTCGTGTTTTAACTTTTATGCACTAAGAAAAAGGAAAACAAATAGTATTTGTAATTTATGAAAAATCATTCTCTTACAAATTATGTTCTTATGTTTAATGTTTACTAACTTTCTTTCATTTGCATAACCAATTTAGTTTCTTGATAATTCCTGGACACGAAGAAGTGAAGGCACTCCCTAGCTGACTGTTCCCCGAGAAGAAATTCCGAAACAAACTCAGAGGCCATGGTCTCTTTTGAAGTCCAAACGTAGAATTAGAATCCTACTAATATTATAAATGCGAAAGTTTCTATGTATGGATGTGTGGATGTTTGTTACTCTTTCACACAAAAACTACTGAACGGATTTGGATGAAATTTGGAACACAGTTAGTCTATAACGTGGATTAACACATAGGCTACTTTTTATCCCGGTAGTACGTTCCCGCGGGATATTTTCCGACCTCCACGCGGGCGAAGCCGATGGCAAAAGCTAGTTTTATATAAGTCTAACAATTTTGAGCCATGGCTGAAAGGGCCTTTTGAAGAAAGATCCATTGCAGCTTTGAGCTGACCTGTCCCAACAGACGGTGTTGGCAATTAGCTCAACTCAATTTTAGGGATCTCAACTACCCGTCACAAGACGCTACCAGATCTGCAGGACATTTGCGTAGGCTATATACAAAATAGTCAAAACCGCTAGACAGTTATGTTATAAAGTCATGTATTCAATCTAGCCGGCATGGTACTCACACTTAAACACTTAACGAGATTCGGAATCGAACCGGACCTTGACTACATAGTCGTATATATACCGGTTTACTTAGGCAGTATTCAGCAACAAATTGTACTAAATATATTTAAGTATTTTAAGCTCCAAATCTTACGAAACCTCACCAATTAAAATTGCCCCAGCTTCTAAAGAACATCACAAAAGAACATGTCTGCTAAAACAATCAAAATTTTCGTTAAAAACATGTGAATGGGGCAGAGTGTCGCAAGCAGTGTCATCAGGCGAGAGAGGTCTGTTGTGTAAACAAATAATATTGTAGACAGGCCATTATAATATGGGTAAACGTGAGAATTTATTTTGCGAAACGATATAGAGTGACTGCGATATAGTATGATGATGTTAATGATGGTTTAAGAAGCTGTTTGCAGTTCTGAATGATGATGAATTTAGAGTAAGGTTATGAGTTGAAAAAGTTTTAGTTTCTAGGGTTTTGTATCAACAAGATGACTCTTAGTACTAGAAAGCTGTAATTTGGCTGAAAATATTGATTAGTAACGCTGACGAAGACGGAGAAAACCAAGAAAAAAAAATTATTTACTCCTAAAGTGGCAATGATTTTTATTTTCGCGTCTTTTGAATAAGTACGTTAAAAGCAACCAACTCCTGAGGAAGAAATTCTAAAAGGCAAGGTTGTTATATATCACCATGTTGACATTTAAAGCAGCTGCTTAAATTTTTCTTTGCGAAATAAATCCTAAATAAACTGACATAATACCTGTTATTAATGTCATGATCGTATGTGATTAAAACTTATGATACCTTTTTATATCTGCAGGCTATTGTCCGCTAGCATTTTGGTCCAATATCCTATACAAAATATATGTAATCTATTTCTTATGTCAACTATGACTAAACGAGTTATTTACTGCCTTTAGCTATGAACTAATCTTTAGTTATCTCGCACTGGTTAAGAGTAATTACTTGTAAGGCGTAAGCTATAATTTCTTGTCTATGGATACTTATTATATAATAGATCCGCTAGATAAATCAGCTTGTGAGTATAGTCTGTGCCAGATGTGAAAAAAATAAAAGTAGTTGACCGCCTTCCAATGTATTCAAATATTTCAAAACGATACGAAAAAAAAATGTAAAGAAATTGTTGCTAACACGGTCAAAACGATAATTTGAATACATTGGTAGGCGCGTGTCAACGACTTTTATTTTTTTCACATTTGGCACAGACTATAATTGTCCTAGAGTCTTCATCATTATTATCTCTGCGATATACCGGTTGCATCGTTTCGGAGCCCGGGGTCCGCTTTTCTACTCTTAACCTTCTTCTCCGGTCTTCTGCATCCTTTATGGTGAGTCTGTTGGTACGTATGTCATCCGCTATGACGCTTGCAGGGCAAAGCTTTCTTCTCATACAAAGAAAAGGAACGAGTCATTATAACCTGGGCTCCCGTACCAGTCTTGTCCAGAGTTTGCACGCGAAGGCAAAAGACCAACGTCTCGTCTTTTAATCCTTGGACGCCACTCTGTCACCATCAGATGGGTGTCTTGTGTGGTGGGCAACTGCCCGACGATCGATGTCGGGACGTTGTGCTAGTTGCTCGGTAAACTCTGCTTGCGCGATTTTGCGTGGCTTTCCGATATCGAAGACATTTACAAAAATAATTGATTTAAAAGGCTTGTAGCTATAGTCTGTCATTCGTAGATCTTTAACAGGCGTTACGGGTCGTCAGAAGCCAGAAAGTCTGACAACTTGTCTTACCATGGGGTAGAGTACCTATTACTCAAAAACTGGGTTGTGGAGGTCAGTTAGGCAGTCGCTCCATGTAAAGTGTGACCGATCACACACAGCGATTAATTGCTGTGAATGCCTACTCGCCGCGAGTATTCGCTGTATGTGACAGGCTATTCGCTGCGAATAGATTCAGTCACCGAGAGCTGAATTTGCCGCGATTTAAATTGAGCATGCTCAATTTTACTCTCGGTGAATGCGCATTCGCTGCAAGTATTCCCTGTGTGACAGGGTACTCGCTGCAAATAGTCATTCCGAGCAGAAATTTTGAATTTGCGCACCAACAGACTATTGAAATTCTCGTGTAGAACTCGCTGTGTGTGACAGGCAGGCAGCGAATTGTCGCTGCGATCATTATTTGCAGCGAATGCACTCGCAGCGAGTATTCGCTGTGTGTGACCGAAGCTTAAAGTATTGTAATTCAGCTGTATCCGGTTAGACTGGAAGCCGGCCCCAACATAGATGGAAACAGGCTAGGCAGATGAAGATTTACAGAAATATTTGATCTCTCATTGTTCAAGGTAAAAGATGATGGGAAACCAATTGAAAAATCGTGTCTTTAGCTTCCCTCCATGCTCCATTCATTTAATGACTGAAGAACTTTGTTTGGAACGGTAATTACTGATCTAAAGTCATCTATTCGCTTGGTGGAGGTATTCAGGTCAGTTGAAGGATTGACACCCATTACTTAAATAGGTAGAAAGAGCCGTTATTTTTTTAAATATTTAATGACAGCTGCCTCGGTGATTTGTCTGATAATAACTTTAATTGTTCTGACTGCCACGTTGGTCTAGTCGTCTTAAGCGCTGTTGGTGAGTGTAGTCTTTTGTTTTGGCCACATCATCAATTGACTTCTCCCGCTCTGGGCGGAGCGGGAGTGCGTGTCAGACTTTTACTGACTAAAACTAACCCGTGTCCCTTTAGTTGTTGCCTGGCAGGGATCATTGAGTCCTGGGTCGAACAAAGTGTTTTAAGGTTTTTCTTTCTGCAATTTATCATTTGCCCGCTTGATGGAAATAGGCTCGTCCTCTATTACATGGGATTTAAACATAACTGGCGAAATGTGGATGTACTATAGAGAGAATGAGATAAGCCATGATTTTATGTCTGTGACTGTTTTTTTATGTACCTATTTCCGTACAATACTTGATAGTTCTGATTAATTAATGACAGAAAACTTATGCTGGCATTACGCAATACACTTTTGCCATTAAATTTGGATGAAACAAGAAATGAATGAGTGTAAACTGGAAAGTGAAAAAAATCCAAGTTGGTCTTACCCTTAATTTTTTCGCCAATTAATCAAACCGTTCATATTGAATGACTTATGTCATATTAAGAGTATTTATTACAAAATTTATATGTTAATCTTACAGAAAGTCAGTACAACAAATTAAGAACTCATATGCCACAAGTGATTTTTGCACCACAGCGCCACAAGTGAGGTGCATTGACTCAGGGCTTGCTCACCCACTGACACACATTCCTTCTCTCTCACATTCACACAGATCACTACTCTCATCTCGCTCTCTCATGCAAGTTTTTATACGACACTTTTCCCGCCATTAGCCATAAAAGTTGAGGACTCATTTCGAAACGCTAAGCCACTTGGAAGCGGTAGTGCACTACAAAATGGCGGATTTTCTTTGAAACTTATTTTGTTTTAGTGTGATCCAACTTTTTGGTGACAGCTTTTCATTCATTAATTTTATGACATTTTAAGTAAATAGTGTTGTACTTTGTCGGTAGCCTATTTCCTACAAACTGTGTTTGGAGTTTGTAAATTGTTCATTCTACTTTTGACAATTTGAAAAATAATAAAAATGGCTGTAAATTGCATCTGTAGTTAGGGGCTGCGAAAAGTTTTTTATACGTAGGTATATACGCAAGAAACTGTAGATCCAAGAGATGATGTTGTAAAGGTGTACCTTGTGTAACAAAAACCATAATATTCAGAATATTACATAGTTGTCATTTTGATAAGTATAACAAAACGAATAATAATGTAGGTACAATAAACGTGAATAAGTTTGTCTAGTCATCAGTTTTTATGTAGTAAAGAAATGCATTTTTTGTTGAAAATTAAGTCTTTTCTTATCTTCATTTACGTTAAAAGATAGGATCAACAGTTGATTTCGAAAGCTGGTAAAAACAAGAAATAACGTACTTTCTTTAGAACGGGAAAAAGTGAAATTTCATAAAAGAGTAAAAATAGAAGACGATTGAAATAGACAGACGAACTGTTTTCTTTATAACACCTGTAATATCAAGAATTTTTATTGTTTGTGTGTTCGTTTTGTCATAATTTCTTGGATTATAATCGTCACGGATTTAAGTACTTTCACTGATTTTAATTAACGTGTTTACGGTTTAAGCGGCCAAGGTAAAAACAATAAAAACGTTTTGGCTATAATTTCGCAGGATAATATGATTACACCAATCATCAATGAATGAGCGAGTGAACTATAACATTCCCTAGTTTACAACATTCACATCAATTCACATCACTACTCCGATTTTGAATTTAGAACCACTGATTTGCCTTTTGCCATTCAACTATGAACTTTAACATCTTGAAATTTAAGTCTGTAGACGTCAATCGGACACGAAGAAATAAACTTATTAGAAAGGAGAGCGTGCGAAATAATTAATGTTTTGACAGTTCTATGCGTAATTAGTTCTTTTGTAGTGTACACCTATTCACACAAGTTTATAGTACTATGAGATTTTCGTGAGACAATTTTAGTCTTTGTTTCATTGTAGTTAAATGTCAAATTAGCTTGTCACAATTTTCGGTGTAGCGTAATTGGTGTATTGTAAGAAATGATTGCCGTACGAATTGATGTTGTCCGGAAGTCATTATGAAATGGCAAACGCCATTTTTTTTGTGTAAAGAAGAATTTTTTGGCGTTCTTATTTTCACGGTGACGTTATGCAAGTGACAAATAAAGTTTCAGCGTAGATATTAGTAATTGCACGGGCTATTAACCTGTTATGTAAAATTGTTTAGATTTTTGAGGATATTCCGATGAGTAATATTTTCTTCAGTAGGTCACTTCTCTTCTTAATGACGTTGTGTCACTGTCATAATGACATTATACAGGATGTTGTATGTGTTATTTTTCGTTAATTCAACTCTATGTTTACTCATACTTTACAATAGTAAATCATTCATTCATAGTTGCTACACTGAATTATTTTTAAACTACAGTTTCTTCTTAATTTATTCAAACTTCTGTTAATAAATTAACTTAGCCAATCGCCCCGATGGAAAACTGCCTCTCATAAGTTACAAAAAATACAAACACACACAAACGCACAAACTCAAACATACACAAACGCACAAATTCTATACTCAGACCGAGTATCAGATCGAACCTTTTGCTCAGAAAGCGAAAGTCCTGTTTTCGCATTATTAGTCCTACTTGTTATTATATGACAGTACGATACTGTTAATTAATCATTCACAATTAAGAAAAACTGTTACATAAATCAAAGGTTAATGTAGTATTTTTTATTATTATTTATTTTATTTGATCTATGGTATGATATATTGTACTTAAAATGTTTCCACACAAAGTATTTTGTTATTAAATAAATGACTTATGACTTATGACTTCCCTATACATTTGTAACTGTAAAGTACAAATCAATTCCAACCCATTAAAACACTACGAAGCCCTCATTCAAGGACAAAAAACGTGACAATATTTACGCACTCCGACCCATATGACCAAAATTCTAAAACCTCATTCACTAATACAATACACCACGTACTAGGTTATTAAACCAATGACCCACAGACTGAATCTGATCGTTATGCGTGAGCTGTGCTTCCGTGTTGACATCCTGATAGAGTATACAGTATAAAATAAATCAGTACAGAAGGTCGACTCCATACTGGCGCACGCACACATACACATTCATACGGTGATCAGAAACAAATGCCGGTCGGAAGTGCCGCACGTGAAGCGTGTCCATGTGTGAGTGCGTTTTCGCTTGTTGTGTGGAGCCGTCATGCTGTTACTATGTATACTGTGTCCTGATAGAGTGTGCCAGTGAAAACTGACGCGTGACTGATAGGAATGTGGGTAGTCGTGGAAATGTCAAGTCGATATGTGCAGGTGTGATCGTGACATAGATTTGTTTGGTAAGGAGTTTATTGGTTTAGTTAATGTGGTTGTCATTGCTGATGATTAAGACTTATTTGAATACTGACTAAATGAGTGCGAAATTAACCACCAAAGTTAATTTTGTTTAATGCAGTACAATGTCATTATTATTGTTTTAGATACTTAATTCGAATAATGGTAATCACAACCAAATTAAATTATATTTTAAAGATATATTATTCTGGCATATTGATGATATTATTCTGGCAACTAATAAGTATTGGAGATATAGTTATTTCTCGTGCAGAGAAAACTCTTAGTAGTTTGATGTCATCATCATCATCTGCGTATCCTTTTCCCAACCAGTCTTACTGGATGCATCTGAATACCAATATTTTACACTAGCTTCTGCCCGCGACTTCGTCCGCGTTAAATTTCTTGTTCCCCCGACCCTTCCCGTCGCGTCGAATCGCCTACCCGTGCGATTTCCCCCGTTTTTGCAACATTTTTCATTACTGCTCCGCTTTTCTTAGTTGTAGCGTGATGTTATATAACTTATAACCTTCCTCGATAAATAGGCTACCCAACACAGAAATAATTTTTCAATTCGGACCAGTAGTTCCTGAGATTAGCGCGTTCAATCAAACAAACAAACAAACTCTTCAGCTTTATAATATTAAGTATAGATGGAGCGACTGCCTGTGTAGTTATAGTGTTTTTATGTTAATGTTAAAAAAAATTGTTTACTGAGAATAGAGGTCTTCCTCTACTTTTAAATCAGCAAAGCTAACAGTATTTGCGAAGCAGTCATCATCAGATGCACTAAAAGACATTTCATTCATTTCGAAATCACCTAAGAAAATCTTATTTCTAAAGAATTGGATAAAACTATCCATGTCCAATCTACAAGAGATACCAGGGATAACATAAATGTCTAAACGTATAGTAATTGTGTGAAAAAACCAACTGTAACCGTTTTTTTCCGTAATGGTGAATCGTTGGTTGCCAGCAACCATTGTCTGCGGTTTTGCGCAACTTAATTTTTTTCCCAAAGGGCTGTAGTTGCGATGTGCACTTTCGCAAGTGAAATTCTTAAGCCAACTGTTGTTGTTAGATAATTTAATTAAAGCTATAATAAACCTCTTAACATACATAAATAAATTAATGCTTTTTCCATGGGAGTGTTGCTCAAAGCTACGTACTGTTATTACATACTTATTTGTTCCATGTTATTTGGAGTAGGCGCATCATGGTCTGTCTTCCAATCCTTTTTTTTTTTCTGGTTCAGAAATCATCAAATGACTTCTCCCGCTCTGGGCGGAGCGGGAGGGCATGTCAGACTTTTACTGACTAAAACCCACCCGTGTTCCTACAGTTGCCCATGTGCCAGGCTCACGGCATCTCTTTCGAACAATCACGCGACCCCGCCAGGACTTCCAATCCTCACCCAATCATCTTCCTACTTTTGGTTTCTTCTCCCTCTTCATCCATTAACGTTTATACAGATGGTCATGAATTGGTAGACCCTTTATCGTATATTTTTTTGTAGGTCATAAAAAAGAGATCTGCTGTTTCGTTAATTTACTATAACAAAAAAAAATAAAAAATGCAACGCAGATCAGGATCGTTTATTGAATTTATAGTTGTGCTTCATTATCCGTGCCTTCCTGTGTAATTTTGCTCATCGTTCAAAAACATGGTATAATATTTTACAAAGACTTTCGTTCTTTCTATCTTTCTTTGCATCAAAAGTTTACTGATTATGTTGTTCAAGAATCAGCCTTATTGCATCGTTCATAATTTCTTTGCCCTTATCCCAATTTATTTGCGGTCGACTCAACATATCTTTTACTTCCACACAATCATCTCATGTTGTCTTTTAATTATCAGCTTTATCGTACCCATCAGTATGTTAATAAAGTCGTTTATTACCATTCTATTGTCTCGTTGTTAATCTAACACTATCTTTATTTATGAGGTGTATAATTTCTTCAATGCGTGAGAGTCTGTTGAAGAAAAATGGGTTAGTGTAATGTGTTGGGCTGGAACTGAGAAATTTTTAGCCTATTTTTATTTTCTCAAGATTTTTTATTCAAGGCATTTAAAGCCTGTGTTGGACCGATGACCTGGTGAAGGCCGCAGGAATACGTTGGATGCGAGAAGCGCAGAACAGGTCGAAGTGGCGGTGCTTGGGGGAAGCCTATGTCCAGCAGTGGACGTCTTTCGGTTGAAATGATGATGATTATGATGAAAGCCTGTATTGTCCTTTAATAACAAATGTGCTTGAGTTGTTATTAATAAACGTGTTCCTAGGGGCATAACTTTGTTCATTTAAAATTGAGCTTTGATTCAAGGGAATTGTACCTTGTCGAAGAGAGGAGGTGTCCCAGCAGTGGGAACATTATATAAACCGTAATATATTTAATTTACAACACACACTTTTTATGAACAAATAATTTACGAGTTGGGTCCAATCGACCTTGCTACACTAAGTTACTTTCTACAATGCATCTAGGTTATCGTAACGAATCATTATGAAACCGAGCCAAGTCGGATTATGGAACTAGTGCATTTAATGCTTATTTTCTGCAGTTGCTTAAGCACGCGTTAAGTGGTTCCAATATTTTGGTTTAGGAGACTGTTATGTGTATGACTCGTAATAATCTATTGGTTTTAGAAGAGGTTAAATTTGCAAATGGTAAAATAGAGCAACGTAATGTAGACAAGTATGCTAAAGAGGATGTTGTTTTGATTGGTTTGGACAAAGATACTTAACATATATTGTTATGTTTTAGTGACCATAGTATTGATGTAGGTTTTAGCATTTTCCTAAGATTCGGAATTTTCCTATCTGCATTATTTAACATACTAACGATAATTTTGATGTGATTGTAAAATCATTTACAGAAATGCAATATGTTATTTCACATGGGCCCTTATGAATTGCCAGAAGCTAGGTGCACGCTACTTATTGGCCGTTCCTTATAAAGAGGAGCCGGCATGAAAATCTACCATTTCTTCCTTAAAATAAGTGGGTTTTACAATGTTATCAAAGTTAGGTATGGGTACAGTGTAGGCCTGTCAAAAAGGCACCAGGTATTTAATAGAATATTAAATGGTCCGCTAATCTATAGTCTACAAGGCCTACAAAGTTCTCACATTCACAGAGTATAAATAATGTAAATAAAATACAAAATCTTATTTAACAGACATACTTTCATTTATCGCTCCTTATATGTCCAGTTTCGAACATCGAGCTCATATGTGCTTTTGCAAAATTTTGAGCAATGCTTAAATTAATCCAAATGCAGATTCATTGTACTCCACTTCAAAGTGTTATATTGAATTACCATTGTTCTCGGGTTTCATTAGTCACTGTATTAAGAACCATTATCAGTATCGTATCACCATTTACAACTATGTCTATTTTTTTAAATATAGTAGTAACATTGTTTTAACAATTATGCTTCTTTGTTACAGAAATAAACAACGATGAACAAATAGAATCCTCAAGAATAAAAAGGGAAGGAGTTCCCGAAAACAGGGGTGAGTTTTCGTCCGTTACACATTTTAAATTACTTCTGTAAAAATACCCTATGCTTGAATGATCTCTTTGAACTTTAACATTTTTCAAATTCTTTTGTTAACCTAAAACAATATCTTGATGTACATTATGAAGAGGTTTCTGATGTTTTCAACTAGGCTTTGTGTTTGTAGAATTAGAGGATTGTTATTTTATAGTAAACAACATTATGTGATTACTAAATATTAATAAACGTTTAAAATATACGAACAAACCACTAACTCGTTGGAATTATTTCTATCAACGCGTTATTAAACATTAAAACATCATAAACCTCAATCTGAAATTCCAAAAAGCTGTACAATATTAGTGCTAACTGTATGCAAATTGTCTCTATTAGCATCTGTATCCTATTCTATTTATATTGCATTATTAATTGTATGTTTTTCTTTCTCTTTCAAATCTAATCCTGTGGGTCGTGGAACAACTCAAATGGACTTTGTAAAATATAACGCACCTCCATCGACCTCCTACCCATATGACGCTGACCCTGACTTTTGACCGCAGACTTGACTGTCCTCCTCGTTAACCAGAAGAGGAATGACTATAACACGAAGATCGGGAGGTACCACAGTGTCAAACCACTCATCGGCCTACTGACATCGACAGCGAGGACGTTCATCCAAGATGGTGTCACCACGGAATACGCCACCCAGATCCTGGGCACCACCTTAGATAACGGCCGTATATACGCACAGCTCCTAACGAAGTCTTCACTCGTACTTTACAATAAGCCGTCAAATGTAGAAGACCCTGTTATTGTTAAACCAACGCGTGCCCAATCCGCTTTCGATGGTGAATGGAACGTCAAGCAAGATTTAGGCTTCATTGACCCTGAAAAGTTTGTTCTTAAAAATACCGATTATCTAGCACCTAGCAGTAAAATGGAAATAGTTTATGCTAGCAAGCCTGTTCAAGAAAGTTTTAGATTCTGGAGTCCTTCTGCTCCTGACAGTCAGGCTAATAATCAAATCTATGAGGAGCCTGTTGGTCGTAGAGTACAGCCTTTTAAAGAAATCCCACGTTACGTTCAAAATGAAGCTTTAAATTATCTTGACGGTCCAACTATCGAGAATGATAAAAAGTTCGATTTTGTTGTAGATCCACCCGTTGTTGACAATGTAAATACGTACCATAGACAAAGTAAGACATACGAACCGGTCACTGAACCAATGATAGAAGAACCACGTTCAAAACCGGACGTTTTAGACGAAGCAAATGTAGTTAAGGTTAAACCTAATTACGATTTACCGACGTTCACTATTAAGAACGAATTCTCTCCGATATTTTATTATATTGATAACGTTGAGTCTCGTCGTCCTCAACTGCAGGCGGCGCAGCAAACGAAATCACCTAAGAAGTTGTTTGGGCAAAAAAGCGAACCCAGACCAAAGAAAACATTCACGTACGGTGGTTTTGCTGACTTCACGACCGTTGTTGGTGATACAGTCATTATATTTAGCCCTAATACAGAAACTAGTCGACCTCAAAATCCTGACGAGGTTAATGTTTTCCCTTCCGCCAGTCGCATTGACAAACTTTCCACTAAAATCACTTTCCTTGCCGCTGATATCCCCGTTGCCTCATCGACATTCAAGGCTCATGAAGCACCAGCACCTACTAGACTTACTGGACCTGCTGTTATTGACGAGAACAGGTCCGAGAAAGCACTTTTTAATGATGAAGAAAGTCTAAAAAAGGTTTTGTATGAAGTTGATGATAAGCTACCAGACTCTATTAGTGTTCAGTATAATAATGGGTTTGATTTAAACGTAGATGTTATTCAACCTTCAGAATCTCCTGTGACGACTACAGAAAGTACTCGTATTACGGATGATTTGGGAGTTATACCCATTAATGATTTTAATTCACAAGCCACTGAACCACTGCTAACTTTATCACCATCGTCGACAATCCTTGAAGCACCTATGGAATCAGCTGTTACCGAAAGTGGTATAACTGATGTGTTTACAAATTCAGAGGAAGAGTCTGAAAATACAGCTGCGGAAGTAACAGAAAAGCCAGAAGAAGAAGAGGAGGAGGAAGAAGAAGATGAAGTAACCACAGAAATTCCTGAAGAATTTATGGCAACCACAGAAAGTGGGCATAGTGAAGAGTCTTCTGAGGAATTAGAAACAACCACAGAATCTAAATTCACAATTCCCGATACACTTGAAGATTCACACGAAGATACACATGAGGATACTGACGAAGACCCGCAAGAAGTAGTCTGCACTGAAGGTCTAGAAACACAGTCAACAATGACCACTGCTTACAAAACTTTGACGTATCTGACAACATATTTCATCCCTCTTGAGAGTACAGAAACCACTACTTCTATTAAATCAGACGTTGTAGTTGAAAGTAATATTGGTTTCTTAACAAATGTTGTATGTAGGACAAACCTAAATATTGAGCCTACTGCCGTTGTAAATGTTGATGTCAACTATTCCGTTGAGACAAGATTAAAGGCTCCAGAGCCTGTTACAGAAGAACCTTACAGACCATCTACAGAACCAGAAGTTATTACTGAAGCTCCAAAAACAACACCTCAACAAGAGCAGGTACAAACCACGGGTCAAGAAGAACAATATACTGAACCTGAACATAATAATCAAGAAGAAGTTGCGGAAACTGTTGAAGAAAAAGAACCTACAACTACCACAACTACAACTACAACGACTACTACTGAAAAAACAACGACAACCCAGAGTCACGTAGAAGTATCAGTGAGTACCGAACAAACGACTACGACAACAGAAAAGGCAACTACCCCACAGCCAGAAGAAGATCAAGAAAACGAAATCGATGTAATTTACAAAACACTTTATACGACATACACCTACTTTACAACATTCTTCGGTGATCAAACCTCAAGTGTTGCTAGTCACAAATCGGTTGTAACAAACACTATTACATCAACAATTGATCTTTCTAAATTAGATCCGTCACTATTGGGAGCATTCAATGAGGATGAGATTGCACCAACTAGTGTGGGTATCGGACGACCAACAGAAACATTCGCGATTAACAGCATCATCGATCTTGTAAAGAATAAAGATGTTATTGAGTCTGTTGAGGTAGATGATATTTATAGCTCTCAGACACCCACTCCGTCATTAGGCGACGATATTGTCGCAAGTATCAAGCCTGATGCAGTAAAGACCTATTACACAACGTATACATTCTTTACGACAATCTACGTTGGTTCTGATGCTAATGTATGCAGCAGAAATGAAGTGTATACAAATTACGTCGGACCTGATGAACTAATTCCCACAAAGGCTAACCCGCTAGCAGTTGAGAATACTAGAGCTCAATTTGACTTTAGAAACTGTAAGCAAGTGAAAATGGCACAACCTGCTAATCAAGATGAAAGTTCTTCAATGGAAACCAGTGTTAGTATGGAAGAGAATAAGGAACAATCCTACGGAGAAACCAAACCTGCCGCTACTCCAGATCCGAGCCCAATTGAAGTAGACATGTTGTTTAGTGTAGAATCAAATCCTCTAGAATCTGAAAGTTCTTTCGTTACTGATGTAAAGTCATCATCTTCTAAGGGAGAAAGAAAGTTCCTTGACAGTAACAACATTATATTAGATGACCAAATTAGCTCAGAAAGTAATATTGAAGAGATATTACCATCACCCACTCTATTATTACAAACAAGTTACACTACATTCACATATTTCACAACAATGTATATTGGAAAGGATTCAAGCAATGTTAAAAGTCGCTTGGAAACTATAACAAATGTTGTCACAGAAACAATTATGCCTAACAAAGAACCAGAAGAAGAGAGTAATTTACCAATTACCTACTACACAACATTTACGTATTGGACTACTCTTTACAAAGACAAGTCTACAACTATCACAAGTCGCGAAGAAATTGTATCAAATGTGATTACACCTGTCGCTCAATCTGTTGCAACTATCAGCCCTATTGATACAACGCCCATTGATGTCGATACTCCATTACCGCCTAAAGATCTAGAAGTAGAATTAAAACCATCTTTAGTCTCTGATGGTCTTGAACCTGACGATGGAAAAGCTACTTTCTATACAACATACACATATTTCACTACTTTTTACGCTGGCAACACTTCTCAAATCAGAAGTAGTTTAGAGACTGTTACTAATATTATTGATAATACTAAACTAGTTGAAGATAATCAGGTTGGAAGGAAAGTACCAGTGGGTGCTGCTGACCAGAACTTGATTCAAGATAATGGTGAGAAGCCACACATAACTCCAACTGTGGTGAAACAAGAAATCATCCCTACGAAGCTACCTGATTCTTCTTCAACTCCATCAACAGTTCTCTTAGGCACGTACATTGATAATTTATTCGCTGAAGTCAAACCCGAAGACAGACCATCCACACCAGCTCCAGAAGGAGAGAAAAAGATACTGTTTTCTCAGGTGGCTGTCATATCTGGAGATTCTACTATTGTAACAAGTGATAACAAATCATTAAACATTGATACTAAATCGAATAACAGTAGCTCACCTACCACAACCACTGAAAGCAACATCATTAGTCCTACCCCCGATGTTATTGAAAGCTCCGAACCTGACCCTACGACAGAAGTTGCAAATGAATCAGAAGAGGAAGACGACGATAGTTCCAACACTAGAAAGAAATCTCGTCTTACATTTACTCCCAAAAAACCATCCACAACGCCTGTAATCATACCATTTGCTTCTCGTAACAGACCTACATTTATTCCAAAACGTGTGCCATTATCTAGTGGAGCAACAACGATCACCCGTGCTGACTTTACGCCACAAGTGATAACTGCTACTCCAAGCTTGAAGTCTGTGAAACCATCAGGAGGATATAATGGAGGCAGAAAACAGACTTCTTATCCTGGAGGAGCAAATACCAGCGGCAAGAGATTCCCTGGACGTGGTAATAATAGTCCAAATAATCCATCTGCTAATGTGCCATCAGCCTCAAGACCTGGAGGTTTTGCAGTACGTGGAAGCATACAACCTTCTTCTAGAAGAACTGGTTTTAGATCTGGAAGTGCTGCCAGGCCTGCCAGCTTAGATTATATTAGCAGATCGGCTGCAGCTCCAAGAATAAGACCAACTTCGTCTAGGCTTCCACCAGGCAGGAATATTAAGCCAACTGCTTCAATAACATTCCCGCCTGATCAAAACGACGAAACCTTCGCAACTCAACTAGATGAAAACGCAACTGAATCCTTAGACGAGGTTACTGAGGCTCCAACCAGAACTACAAACAATCCTCTGCTCAGGTTTAGAAGACCACTTGTTCCCAGGCAGCCCGGTACGGCTATTACTCCGAGATCGACAACAGCTTCAGCAAGACGAGCTGTAACCCCACGTGGTAGACTTACAACTACCACTAAGAGATCTACAACCAGGGCAACCTCTAGTCCACTTTTATCATTACGTAGACAGAGACCAAATAATGCACTGTTCCCAAGACGTAACCTGTTCAGGCAACCCGAACCGGAACCTGAAGAAGAAATCAAAGAAGATGAACAAAAGGTAGAAGACAGTGACGAAATCTTAGAAGAAGAAGAATTTGAGGAAGACAATGATTATGATTCATCTGACAGAAAAGAACGTCAAGTTGCTTCCCCTCCTTCCACTGTAAAACCTAAAAGAAACATAGTTCAAATAAGGCCATTTGCTTTTAAAAGGCGTACAAAACGTCAAGTTGATTTCGGTAGCAGAAAATATACAAACTTCCGAAGACCAGGCATTAAAACTTCAACTACTAGGCGCCCTGAACCAGAGCAAACAGACCCACCAACCACTCAAAAAGTGAGGCCCGGTAATCGTTACAACGGACGGAATTCTAACGTCGCCAGAACGACTACAGTTTCTGCTCCTAAATCAAATGGAAGGCAACCTTTTATTGTTCGCGGAGAAACTAGAACTACAACAACTGCAGCCACTCCAGCATACAGGAGAGGAAAGTCATCGCGACCATCATCAAGGACCACCACTTCTGCATCCAGGCCAAAAGCACCTAAAATTCCAAAGGCTCCTAGACTAAATAAAAACTCGTCAGGGTCTAGATCGAGTACTTCTCGAAGTTCAGGTGGAGGAAGGTCACGACCACGCACCACCACCAGCAAAGCCACAAGCAGGCAAAGGAGTTCTTTCGAAAGCCATAGCGGTGAACGTTTCAACGCTAAAAATATTTTGAACGATGGTAAGATCACCATAACACATCAAATACCTACTGAAGTAACAGTGCCAATTGTGAACGGAAAAATTACTGAGTACAAAAACTTGCTATCAGCAACACCTAGTCTAGAAACATTACCACTGAACCAGGTATCAACAACATTCGGACCTTTGGGCAATCAACAACTTGTTCTTGCTTCAGAGTCTACTGAGCTGGCTGAGAATGGAGCCACTAAAATCATCCGATTTATCCTACACGAAACTCCTACTACTACTGTCATCTTCACACCCACCACTATCCGGGGTCGCAAGACTTCTTTCTCCCACGTCCTTCCTAGCACAGTTTACAGCGTAGAGCCTGTCACACAGACTATTGCACCAGAAATAAACTCAAATGTGCCTCTCGCTAATTTGTTACTATCACAACTTTTATTGGGCAACCAGCAGCCTGCGATTAATCCGTTCCTTGCTTTACAAGGACAGGGCTTCCCAGGCCTTCCTCAGCAGCAAATAGTACAAACTCCAGTTACTGAATTCAAAACTCGAACAACTACCTATGTGACAACAATCACTGACGCTAGAGAAACAGTTTTACCAATTACATTCAAAGGGCAGGCTATTTTGACAACCATTGTTGATCCTACTACTAATGTCATCACAGCTACTGAATTTGTCACGGATACAGTGGTCACTACTCCGACCGCTTTAGGTCAAGCCCCTCAACAGTTGAACTCTCTGCTCCTTCCTCTTCTTCTTCAGCAACAACAGCAACAGCAGCAATCCCTGAATCAACAAACAGCGAATCCCCTGCTAGGTCTAAGTCAAGCGGATCTTTCTGCTTTCAGCGGTCTAAACAACTTTAACAACCTAAATCAAAACCAACAAAATAATCTGAATAATAATGATATCTACAGTCACAGTCCCAAACCTAATATTCTTTCTGACTTGAATAGCAACGAGGACTTTTCTGAAGATGCCCAGGATGATGAAGAAGACCTTCCACCCCCACCACCGCCAGCTACTCCATCCCGTAGGAAAACTCGTCCAAGGCCAGCCCCTGCAGCTCTCCCCGTTGGTCCTCCAAAACAGACCAGCGTAGTGACTCTATACGTGTCAGGTAGACATCCCGGTGAATTTAGTACAGTGCTGTCAACTGTAGTGTCAGATGACACACAGACAGTACGGAAACGTGAAGCCATATATTACGATACCGTCCAAGTACTGCCATCCTTACTACCATCAGTTAGCGAACTAACCGGATCTTATTCAGATAGTGGCACAGTTTCAGATAGTGATAGATACTTTTACAATGTCGACGACGAAAATCAAGGAGAAACGCAAAGTCTGGAGAGTATAGTAGGAGAAGTAAGCAAGCATATTAGGTATGACGCATCACCAACTTTCGTCGTGAGGGCAGCGAGCCCATCAGCAACTAGGGACCTAAGGCAAAGTTCAATTGACGACGTCTCGTGAAAGATACAAATGGTTAGGTGTATAGTAATGGTTTAGTTATTTATTTCGATGTATCATAGTAAGTTAACTATGGAATAGTGCCTTATAGATTTAGTTTAGTTTTAAGGACGAAATACTCTTTTGTACTTGACTAGATATTAACATGTTATTCTAAGTTCACCAAAAATGTTATTTCCTATGTTACCATAATCGATGTGTTGGGGTAAAATTGTTGGGTAACTATTACTCACTGCCTAAGAATATAAGCCTAGATTATGATTATCATAATTACCTTTTAATACTCGTTCTTCCTTCGCTTACGACTGTACATTGCAAATACGACTTAGAAATTAAAACAATAAATATTTCGAAAATGATATTGGTTTTCTATTTATTTGTGCCTATAAGATCCTTGATAACGAAAAGATGAAACGTTCATACTCAGAACCAAACCTTACCAAAAACAAATTCAACAGACATTATAATCATACTTACAATCAACACAAAGACATTCTCACCACACTTCCATCCTACCTTTACACCTTCGCAAGACCTATCTAGACGAGATTCTGCCACAACCTGACTTAGAACTTGACAAAAGACGTGATAATGACTGGACCACCAGAAACTCGAAGATCTCGAAGGTTCCCCACTGACGGATGAGTCCATACCCACATCCTGCGACTTCCAAGTTGGAGGTGAGTGTAATTAGTGTTTAATTAAATATTATTAAATAATTCTTTAGTTGTTCTTGAATCATTGTAAAAGACAAAATTATCATAAAAATAACCTAATTCCATAATCGAGAAAAATTCAAAGCCAGAATATATGAAAAAGATACAAGAGCATCTATTTAATAAAACTAACGATTTAGATGTATATAAAATAAAAATTAACATAACTGTTATGAATACTAAAACAGCACATATAGTAATAGAAGTAAGTTTAAAACACGATAGAACAATAACTGTAGATAGACATATAGACTAATAAAATTGATCCATGATAGAAATTATATAAGGTATTACAGTAAAAAGTATAAACATTGCTGCATATGTTTGGAACGACACCGGCACACGCGCAGCCATCACGCGATTCCGCATAATTGCAATAGTATCATGCTAAGAAATGTAGTACAGTACGTTGCCGTAAGCATGACACGTTGTGTCTTAGAAAGAGACTGTCATAGAGGTATTAATGACGGAGATAGCACTATACAAAAATCGTTTGTTTTCGTTGGTAAAACATATTATTATTACGATAATTACGATCATAATATTCTTTTATTAGTTCTAGTACGTTTTATTTTTAATTATTAATTTGAGGTCATTTTGAATGAGTGACGTTTCATATTATAGTTTTCAAACTAGCAACACATACAAAAAAATCGATGTATTTTTATGAACGAAAGATGATGCCAGTATTAATTTCTGTAATTTCTGTCTTGGGCGAATAGTAGAATTAGTTAGATGAGAAATAAATTTGTACTAACCGCTTTGCACATATATTGTTTGTTTTCCAGATTTGTTATTGCTGTAGAAAATGCTTTTTGTGTATCATCTGAATGCACAATTGTGGTGTTTTTATTTTATTTAATTTTTTTTTAATTATATTATAATTTTACCGCGAATTTAGCTTTGAATATATTTGGCCACTCTATAAATATTTGTATTTTTTAAAAGATACAATAACATATTCATTTTAATTTTCAAATCATATCTATCAACTTTATTTAGAAGTACAAACATTTACTATTATTATAAACATTGCAGCATTCAATACAAATGGTATAGTTTATGATAACACGCCATGGCGGCCTGGAAGAGATATGGATTTAGTCGAAAAAGAATCTGAAGAAGATGAAAGAAGGCTCAAAAATCTAGCTACAAGGATAATGTCTAATGGTGTGGAAGTCTTGGTGAAGGATAAAAATCCTGATGGAAAGCAAGAACAGGTACGCATTGCATTTTGACTGATTTATCATCCAATTTTGCTCAGTATTTGTATTAAAAAAAAAATTGCAAATGAATGCTAATATTGAAATTGAGTAAAAAAATTGTTTTTTTATTTCCTAATCATGATGTACTTACGTGTCATCATCAGATCATCTTTTAGAACTCATTTATTTCGAAAGTAGACAATTTAATTCACTTTCATTTTAGTTGTATTAAGTACTTGTAACATCATTCATTTCATCTTCATCTACGCTTTTTTCTCAGCGCAAACTTAAGCTCATTCACGCAACCACGTTACAACCGCACATCAGCTCCTCTTCAGCGTCAAAACAATTGCTATCATCAGCAGTCGCCACTGTCGTCAGTCGCCAGCAAATAAGCGCACTCTTCCCCTTACATCAGCTTATGCAACATAACTATATCATCAAGACATGTATGACCACCTACACGTATTTAACAACCGTGGTTCAAAACAAAAGAAGTGCCATTTCAACGTTTGAGACTATAGTGTCAGTTGTCACAACTGAATCTCTAACCAATCTTTATGATACTGATGTTTTGCCAGACTTAAAGCCGACAAAAGTAAGATTTGGGACCCTGGTTGGTCACCTCCTGAACATTCCATCAAATCCGAGTTATGGGAGCCTTTACTTTTCCTTAAACCTATGTAGATTTCATTTATCTTCTTCTAAATGTCTGTCATACACATTAACTTTAGTAGTTGGTATCGTAGTTAGTTTTCTATACTATTTAACACACGCCATTCACACATCACTACTGAACCTACGGGCCCAAATAAATATGTTCCTCATTTTAACCTCTTGTAGTGAGTTTTCAAATTGCTTGATACTAATTAATATTTTTAACATATTTCAGACCAAATACATGGAAGTCAAGACAATTCAACCATCTGCCGCCACCAACATGTTTATGAGCAGTTACCCAAAGATTGACAAACGAATTGATAGTGAAGAAGACGAAAGTAACAGCTTTGATATTATTCAGCCATCGGAAGTTAGTAATCCTCCATGCACGAGCTCCTGCTCATGCAGTAACACAAAAACTGAAGGTTTGCAGACAAAATACAGTAACATAGATTACTCCGGATCTTCTACTAAATATGGGATAAAAACCACTTACGGCGCCACGAAATTAGAATTGAGACCAACGAACAAAGAATCTATGGATAAGAAAACGCAGTATGGACCTTATGAATATGAAAGTAACTCTCAATTAGCTCCAACCGATAAAGTCGTTGAAAAGTATACTGAAGTTATCAATGATTATTCAGATGAAAAGGATTCAAACTCAGTTGAAGAAAGCGAATTGTTAACTAATGAGCAAGCTCCTGCGCCGCCAAAAACGAATAAAGTAAGCACGAAAGTTCCCGAAAAAACGAAACTAGAAAAACCACAAAAACCGAATAAAAACAAGTTTGTTGTGGCCGATCTTTTGAAATTAGGAACTCTTGGAATAAAAGGACTAACCCAATTAGCGCCCGTCATTGAGAAAATGACAGGTGGTTTTATAAAAAGACAAGATACTGTCAACAAAACCACTAGTACGACAATTAAGCCTGCAGTTAAACTAACAGCTTATACTGCAAATAAAAGAGTAGACAATGATCTAGACGCAAAACATAGTAATTTTCCGATTTACATTCCTGTAGATGAACTAGAGACATCTGAATCTCAACTCGTTTTCACTAATGCTACATTGCATCAGAATTTGGCGTGGGCAGCGGAACATAAGCAGCCTAAAGCCCACATTGTCCCGCCTAAAATGGTGCACGAAAGTCCACTTGTCAATGGCGGTATACCCATTAGTCCTGGTGAAATAATTACAGCCAACTCCGATGTCATTGTTGGCAAACCTGCCGTGGGTGGACCTTTAACCTTGGCCGCAAGTGGAATCAAATTACAAAACTCGGTCAATCCGCCGCCTATTGACAGTTTCATAGCAGCGAATGAACAATATTTCGTAAATGAGAAACCTGTAAGTAATCAGCCTCACAGCGATGATTCTTATGATTTGAGGCCACCTGAACCACCTCAACAAAAATCGAAACCAAGTAGGCCCATGCCGAGACCAATGCAGTCGTTCAGTCTTCAAAATTCCGCGCCTAACGACAAGTATCCCTATCGCATGCCAGGAAGCATTCATGATCATTTAATGAAAACTGAGCAAATTAAACACTCTGGACCTGTATTGGGCAATCATGGCCGACCAGCATTTTTAGACTACATTCCGTCGTTAGTTAAACCTACTAGTGCTTCCACACAGCAACATATTGAGTATAAACCTGTCAATGAGGCTATCACAGATACCATTCCTGACAATAGTCCAAGTTCTTCTGAAGTAGTAAATACGCAAATAAGAACTGAACATGGATATACAGTCGCAGGCAACACTGAATCAAATAAACCTTTCTTAGTTGACATTCAGCCTTCAAGGGTCGCGAATGTATTGATTCCTCACGGCAGCTCAACAGCGTTAGTATTTGCTGGATCCTCGGAACCTCATAAAACTGGAGACTATATCGATGATCCACTTCCATACCCTGAACCAGGTTACTTCGGCAGCTTTAGCATAGATGCGCCTCAGATGACTAACGTACACAATGTAGCACCTAATAGCAACAAACAGTATGCTGGTAAACCGAATGTTCATCTTCCTTTAGACAATTACAAACCCAATCTGCCACCTTATAAGGACCAATCACATAGAAACGACCTCAAAATTAAATGGAAGGATAACAAGCGTCCTACCGACTACAACAAGTTACCTCCTCCTACCAGCAACCAAGAAACTCACGTCCAGGTCGGTCCACAAATAACAGTGTATGATCCAGAGGTGTACAATCCGACTGGAGCTAATGGTGACTTTAATAAATACAACCAAATTAGAAACAAAGATAAACAGAAAGATGGAAAAGATGCTATTGACAAAGAGTATGAAAATTACTTAGCTGTACCTCCACCACCGCAAACAGGCCAAAAACAAACTTTCAATCAGGACGGTATTTATGACAAAAGTAAGCCGTATAGTTCCCGCCCTGTCGTTCATACTAAACCAGTACAAGACATGAAAGTATTTTTGAATGTTCAGCATCCTATACCTGAGCAACTACCGCCTAAAGTGACTTCTGAAATCTATTTTGCAGCTCAAATGCCTAACAGTAAGCCAACTCCTACATATACTATTCGCATTCCACCGGCATCGCCTAACTACAATAACTTCAATCAGCATCAGAATAATTTGCAGCCTCCTAAAGGAAATAACGTGGGTCCTACTCATAATTCCTTCTCTGTTATATCTTCTCCGAATATGGCTAACAAATCTTTTGTACCACAAGTAAATGAAAACAAGGATAGCACTTATACAGTAACTTTAAATACAGCCACTAATGTTGCTAGTAACAACGAAGCTGGTCAAGTTGTTGGATCTAGCGTTGCTGTTCCAGTTGGCACGTCAACACATGTAAGCCAGCTCAACACCGATATACCCATTGGAACAAACTTTGCCATTAGAGTTGAAGATAATACCACACCTTTGGAAACATACAATTTACAAGGCACTAGAAATCCACCGATTGTTTTTAATGAAAATGGCCCAGTAACACAAGTTTCAGTCGGAGACAACAGATGGAATAAGAGTTCGACTGATACTGCTGAGTCGACGATAATCGGTAATAACTATCATAGCCAAAACAGTAACTATGGTGATAGAAATTCAAACAACGAAGACACAAATCAAAAATATAGCAGCCAGAATCAAAACCAAGGAAACAAAAATCAAAACTATGGAAATAATCAACACTATGAGAATAAACAGCAAAGCCACAGTAGTCAAAATCAAAACAACGCAAATAATAGTCATAAGCAGAATCATGGAACTATAAATCAGCACTATGCGAACCAAAATCAAAACCAAGGTATAATAAACCAAAACTATGCAAACAAAAATTGGAATCACGGCATATTAAATCAGGGCTACACAAACAAAAATCAGAACCAAGGCATATTAAATCAGAACAATAACCAGAACCAAGGCTTATTAAATCAAGACTACGCAGATAAAAATCAGAACCAAGGCATATTGAATCAGAACAAAAATCAGGACCAAGAAAATATAAATCAGCATTTCGCAAATAATAAACAAAACCAAGCCAACATCAACCAAAATTACGCAAACCAAAGTAAGAAAAACCAGGGAATCCTGAATCAAAACCAAGGAATCCTTAATCAAAATCAAGGGATCCTTAGTCAAAATCAAGGAATCCTTAATCAAAATCAAGGAATCATAAATCAGAACTATGAAAACAAAAAACAGAACCAAGGTAACGTAAATCAAAATTACGCAAATAACAATAAGAACATTGAAAACTTACAACAAAATCATGGCAATATAAATAAGAATCAGAACCAAGCCCATACAAATCCGAACTTCCCGAACAAGAATCAGAACCAAGGAAATATAAATCCAAATTACGAAAACAAACAGCCGATCTACGATAACAAACAACAGAGCTATGATAATAAATATCAGAACTACGGCGACAAAAACGTGCGGAACCCTGTAAGTCCGTCAATAGCACCATCTCTTAATAGTCACGCCAATTTCCCCGTGATGAATGACTATTCAGCATCTTCAACTGATTCTGAAAACGTGAAACCAGTCACAGAATATCCTGATAACATCAAATCTGCAGATGTGAAAAGACCCGCAAAATTAATACCGAATATTCCTACGAACTCCCATGGATGGTATTCGAGTGTACTAAAGGAAAGCAGTATTAATAATATTAAGGTAGAGGCTACAACGCGTAAGATCATTCCCTTAATACATGATTATAATGAGCAAAATAATTCTCCTCAGTTTGGACAAAAAATAACGAGCGCTGGTAAACCTCCCAACGAGTTTTGGACGCAGAATGCACAGCCATCTGGATTCAGTATTGGAAAACCTTTTACAAAACCTCAGTCAACAGAACAGCCATTTTCAACTAACCCACCGTTTACAACTAAGCCTTTTAATATTAATTATATTCCTTCCAATTTTGGTGGCATGGGACAACCTGCCTATGATATTCCAATTAGAGATAATAGTGATGAAACGACCACAACTAAATCGAAACAAACAACAGAGAAAATTAAACCAGTGTATGAAAATTCTGAAGAGATATACGATGGAGAAGAGGAACCAGAAAATCATGGTGAAATGGATGGAGAAGTCAGCTCGGAATCCATGAAAATTCCTGTAGTCAGTTCTTCGAGTGAAGTTGACAATCATTCCAAAACATCAACTGAATTAACTTTATTACAAGATGAGGTGTTAACTCCTCCAAAGAATGCCCAGAAAGATGAAAATAGCAACAAAGTTTTAGTTAACTTTAATCCTGGAACACAGACGGAGAAGCCATTTAGTTCTTATAATAAAACAACCTTCCAGTCTAATACTATTAAACCAATATACGAAAACAATCCATACAATAAACCTAGGCCGTTTACCATCAACACTGCCGTGGTACTGGATCATCAATTGCAACAACCTCACTGGCAAATCAACCACATGATGGAGAACACTACCAACTTATCATACGAAGATAATATAGATTTGAATATTGGAGAAGAAATGGACAAACCATCAACTTACAGACCCAGTTCTTCTTCAAGGCCTGTGTATGTGGCAGAATCAGATGTAAGATATAAAAGGCCGCCAAGCAGACCAGTATTTGCCAATAGGTTCAATAACACGCACGTGCATAACGAATCAATTATAACATCAACAGTTCATATTCAAGACAAAAAACCATTGATTGTTGAAAAGGCCACGGAAAAATCGACTCTACCAACATTTACTTTATCTAACTTGGAAATAAATCGTTCTTCAAGTGAGATCATTGATCTTTCACCCCCACCGCCAACAATGGATTATAATTTCAAGCCTTCAACGAATGATGAGATGATTATGGGAATGAGTCCTCCACCGCCAAGGACCCCACCAGGTATCAGGCTCCCAACGAGAGTACCTTTGACTCCTCGTCCAGTTCTCCCAATTAGAACTCCACCACCATACAGAACGAGGCCGCCGAGAGTGACTACTCAGAGACCTGTCAGAAAACCAACCAACAGGGATGAGGTATCCACTTATAGACCTGCTTTCGATATCTTGAATAATATGAGAAGACCAACGTATAACCGTGATCAACCCTCATCACAGCTGCTGCCTCCTCCGAGAGATATCCCATCAAGGGTCGTCAAGCCTATTGAATTGCCTGCCCCTACCGTCAGCGTACCGGAAGTACCTAACGTGGTCTTTCCAACTCCGATATCTTCAGGCTGGTTGACATCATCTGGCATAGATTTCTCATCAAGCTTTAGTTTCAATCCAACATCCATACAATTCCCTGAAACACCAGAACCGTCCAGGATACCTGATTACGCAGAAGTATCTTCTTCTGAAAATTCCTATTCGTATGAAGCTGAGTCATCCTCTGAACGGGTTGATGAAGTTAGTAATGAGAAACCATTTACAGAAGAAGATAAAGAAGTTACTTCTAAAGAATCGAGCACAGAATCGACTTCAACAACAAAAGTTACAACTATTATCGAAACCAACGATTTTATTCGACCTGAATCAAGTCAAGAAGAAACAACGACAGATAAGATGAAGGTTATTCCGCTAGGCAACAAGAATAGAACTCGGAAACCTTATCCAGTACGAATTGACGACAAGAAGACTACTACCAGCAAATACAAGCTCCCTCTTAAACCAACATCTATAATAAAACCAACAAGGACTTTATCTCGTCCAGAAATATTATATCCTACACGACAGACCTCAATTAGGAAGATAATTCGACCAATTACAAGAGTTCCTCCTATAATACCATCGAGTATCATCGAAAGTTCTGAATCATCGGTTGATGAAGATTTTATTAGACCAACAGAAGTTCTGAAAGAAAATATTGTTCAAACAGTATCTGAATTAGAGATTACTAGACCGGTAGAACAAGAAACATCTAGCGTTCCGGTAATTATACCTCCTAGTATGCCAACTCCTAGCATCGAAGAGGTACCCGTAATACAGTCTGTTCACCACGCTGGCAATGAAGTTAAAATATCAGACGAAGTTGTTCCAACTAAGACTGAGTTTAGAACTACTGTGATTACTTTAACAAAGACGTTATCTGAGCCACCAAAAACAGTATCAAGTATCGGATTCGTCAACATTACACACACATTAACAGTTACACACACTAAGACAAGCCTACTCAGCCAATCAGAAGGAGCTGTTACACAGACTCTGGTATTAACAAACACACAAACATCTACAATAGTAGATGTTGTGACGGAAGTGTACACGCAAGTACAACCGACGACAATAATAGAGACTGTAACCAAACATATACCTATCCCTCAAGTTCAGCCTACACCAGTTCAAGAAATTGTACCAAAAACTAAAGTGTCGCTTGATGATATAACTATGTCATCTGAAGAGAATGATAACCTTATCATAAGAGACTCAGACACAACAGACAATATCATTCAGAAGATTGAGAGTGAAAACGAACCTGATGCTGATAACGATACGTTCTTTGTTGTGGTGAATAAGTCTCAAAACGGTGGACCTGTTCCAACATTGAACAATGATGTAGACACAGAGGATTATGATGTTACGAGGAACGAACAAGTGAATAATAATGGAGTATCTCAGGTTCTGTTTGGAGAAATACTACTGGCTGGAACACCTTATTTGGAGACTACGAATGTTAATCCTAATGGTAAGTTCAGAAAAATAATAAACATTCCAAATTCTTAAGCTATTATTATATTACATAATTTTCTTTTTAATCTTGCAGGTGTAGCATACGGTAAGGAATGCCAACCAGACTGTAAGGCCTCCAGAAATGAGCGCTGTCAGAGAATCGATGGACTTATGAAATGTATTTGCAGACCTGGCTTCGCCCGAATGTTCCCTGATAGACCTTGTAAACGTAAGTTATTAGGAGAAGATATGAAGGGTTACTTGAAATTAAATTGTAGGGGTACAATCATTTATTGTAGATTCAGGTTATAGTATACCTAGATGCAATGGTTGGTAGAATTACCAACAGACTACAAAGAAAGAAGGAAAGAAATAAAAGGTATTTATTGGAACTCGCACAGAAATAGAAAGTCATCCATTAAACGCATTGTATTTGTCGATCTTTTATACTCTTTCGTTACTCAGTTTTGAAAAAGGGACAAAATGGCTCGACTATAATTTTTATAAATATAAGGATATAATTTCAGACTAGTCATTAATTAATTACAATATTTTAATCTTCTTTTTTCCAGCTACCTACACATACTCAGTCAAATTAGCCCTTGGCTCCCAAGGAAATGAACGTCTTGAATTCCAAGAGCATTTATCCGACAATTCAAGCAAGGAGTACCATGCTTTAGCAGTAGCTACCCATGAAGGTATCAACAGGATGATCATGCAGTCAGACTTAAGGGATGTGTATCATGGAGTGCACATCACTGGTTTCCATCCTGTTGAGCTGAAGAGTCCAGGAGGAGACTTGTATCAGGGTGTCATGAATGACTTCTATGTGCAGGTAACGGTATCAAAAAATCAGCTAGAATTTTTCTTTTGCTATTATTTGAATGTTTTTTTTTAACTATTTACAAATAAATGTCATGTGTCAAAACCTTCGGCAAAATATGGGGTAAAGTAACATTTTGTTTGTTTTATGGCGATTTCATAGATAGCTCGCTTTCGGCTGATCATGAATATACTAAGCTATTGTCTTTTGAACAGCTTTTAGAAAATAATAGATGTAGGCTTAGCTTAACTCAGTCTATCGCAATTCATTGCTGGACATAGGCCTCTCTCAAGCTCTGGCTCTGGTGACTGAATAGTCAAAATTTGACTTTGGCTTAGAAACATTGATTAAAAACCCCAGATATATAATCAAGGAAATAAATCACTCAGCGTAACGATACTCTACGAAATTCTCCTTACCATAGCTATTTCATATTCGTCAAAGAATGTGTTGTAATTTGAAAATTCGGTAAATTTAGGTTATTATTCAAAATTGAATATCTAGGGTTTTTTTTTGTAATAAATGCTTAGCAATGAAGCTAAAAGTATATAATGAGAAAAACATCACTGCTCTCAAAACTTTCTCCCAACATTTCAGCTCTCAGACAATGCTCATGAGAGTCGACTCAAGGAAGTGATTGAGAAATACCTGAGGAACAACAACTATAGTCTGGGAGGAACTGAAGTGCATGCTGCTAGTGAACTGATGGAGAAACTGGACGTTAGCGGTAAGTGCTATTCAATATATGAAGATTTTACATAAGGTCCTGTAGCGGCATCTTCTTCACCAAATGCAAACTACGTATCTCGCTGACGTCACGCACTATCTTGCATCGCGCAAGTATAGTTTGCCACGCAACTAGCGTATATACAACGTCCCGACATCAATCGTCGGGTAGTAGACCACTAGGCACAACAGCCGACTGGTCGGAGGACCCTTTGCTATGGAGGATGAGGGGGACATCTTCAAAAGTGCATATAGGCATAGCCTAAGTGTGATTTTTGAACATAAACCTAACTCGCACTATGTATCATTTGAGTAATGTCATCGAAAACGGCATTTTGTGTGTTTCGGCAAAAATAATCTTTCAAAGTTAACTCTTGTTCTATCGAATTTAAATCGCAGAAGCGTAATGATAAAAAAGTGAGGCCGGGGAACCCCCGTGAGAACCAAAGTTCCTAAGTTCACATGGAGGTAATATCGTGGTGGAATTTTTTCGCGGCCTGCGTCTTCAACGTGCCGAGACTTCAGTATCGAACAGTGCCTTTTTCGACGCGATGAAAAGCACTCTGTTGGATTCTCAATTCTCAGATCAACACCGAGAGTTGAAAATGCAGAATAGGACAAACTCCTGCAGCGATAATTTCACGTTGACAAGAAAAGTCGACTTTCGGGATACTCACACGCACGTACACACTTATATGTAGAAAGAGACAGAGAAATAAAAATATTGTTAAAACTGTAGGGACTACAGGCAGCAATAATGACAGCGCTGCAAAATGTAATATGCCCCCGCGCATACGATTTAGCGGCTAGTCGTTAACGCCGCGCCGTAACAGTAACTTGTGTAGCACTCTCTAAATACTGTATGTGTGAACATTGAATAGACTGAATTTACGGACTTGTGCTTTTCATTTTATCTCCTTATTACAACCACACCCCACAACTCCAACATTGGTGACCCCGACGTGATCTTAATAGTGACGTGGTTGTGAAAAATAAATTCGGACAGTGCGTTAAGAGCCCTCTTACAAAATTTGAACGCTCGAGTTTAGGTAAAAGACGGCAATCTTACGTATGTGTGCGTAGCTATCCACACATGCACAATACAAACAGTGTAACGCGAGTGTCGAGCCGGTCTAAACAATCTTGATCCGTTAGAATTATAATGCGGTATTTAGATATTTATGAAAATACTTATTTTATTTATCCAGTTTAATAAAGATTTCTAGACTAATAAAAAAAATACAACTATATGTTATGTAAAGTATACAATAAAAATAAAAAATTAAAACAATTACATATTGGTGCCGATTCTGTTGTACACCGAACTAAACTAACAAAACTATCTCTAAAATTGCTTACTTTTAGCTATGAGAATTGTTACGCTATTCTGCAAGAAATAATCTCTTTTAAAAATTATTTTGACACGACTAAAATCAAATTTGACAATCGCGACTCAACGTGGTATTTTTAGGGTTCCGTTGCCAAATGGCAAAAACGGAACCCTTATAGATTCGTCATGTCTGTCTGTCTGTCTGTCCGTATGTCACAGCCACTTTTCTCCGAAACTATAAGAGCATGCTGTTGAAACTTGGTAAGATGTTCTGTGAACTGCATTAAGATTTTTACACTAAAATAGAAAAAAAAAACAATAAATTTTTGGGTTCCCCATACTTAGAACTGAAACTCAAAAAAAAAATTTTCATCAAACCCATACGTGTGGGGTAAAATGGTAATGAGGTTTCTAATATATTTTTTTTCTAAACTGAATAGTTTGCGCGAGAAACACTTCCAAAGTGGTGAGATGTGTGTCCTCCCCCCCGTAACTTCTAAAATAAGAGAATGATAAAACTAAAAAAATATATGATGTACATTACCATGTAAACTTCCACCAAAAATTGGTTTGAACGAGATCTAGTAAGTATTTTTTTTTAATACGTCATAAATCGTAAACCGCAATTTACCTTTAATTCAGTCAACTCAAATATAAAAAATTAAAAAAAAAAAAATATTTAATTTCATAAACATAAACCTTATGCATAAACCGAGAATACATACAGGTTTGTACGGAAACCTCGGTGCGCGAGTCCGACTCGCACTTGGCCGGTTTTTTTTCTTTTGGCTTCGCAACTTAGTACTTGTGCGCTACGCAATGAACTTGCTGAGATACGAAGGCGCGCGCAAGGGGGCATCCTGGACGTGTTTTATATGGAATTTTTTATTTTTGTTTGAAAAATAAAAAAAATATTACCCACGTGTTGAGATTTATATGTGTGGGATTTTATAAAGGGGGTCGAAAATTTCATTATTTTTGCGATAGGACACGCCATTTTCGAGATATAAGCAAAAGAAAAAAAAATACAGTACTGTTTTTGCACGTGAGGCGAGGCGTTGCCGTCGGTGTGAATTTTTGTTCATGACCACTAGTTTTACTCCACACCTTTTTAATCGCGATTAAAAATAGTCAGATTTAGTTAAAATAAATTATTTTAGTCAAAATTTTTCTACAATCTATTAAAATAATGCTTTACTTGATAATTAACGAAACTCTTATTCAAAAAAAAAAAATAAAATGCGAAGAGTAGTAAAATGTTGTAGTCGTAGTATATTTTTGCCTTCACGATACGAGTACCCGTAAACTGAGACGCGGGAAAAATTGACATAGATCCTTCCCCGTTGGGCGCTTGCGCCGTACTAAACGCTGCCCGCTTGTGCATCGTAATTTATTCTAATTTAGAGTGATTTCAAAAACGATATTATGTCTAATTAAATAAACAGATCTAAATAAAACTTGAGAATTCGATTTGCTATAGAGCATACTTTATATTGACATGAATTTTTTCATGTAATTATGCTTTATTCAAACCAAAAAAACGCGATAAACTTGCGAATTAATCGTAAAAATTGCCATAAGACTTTATTTTTTTTACTAATTAATGTTATTAAAAATCAATATTCTTGTACTAAATGTAACAACTAGATTATATGTCTGTTGTTTTGTGTATTTTCATTTACTCAAATTTCTACATATTAATGATAGAAATAGGAGTCTGAAATTGACCCTGCGCTGATTTTTACGAAAACTAGTTGTGGGAGATTAATTACTACAAAGTAAACAAATAAGTTTTTGTAAATGTTCTACTAAAAGTGACAAAACAAAAGATTGATCTATTTTTACATGTATTCGTCAATGCCAGATTATTTATAATGATGAGATGAGAGGTAAATAAGGCGACTAAAATCTTAGATATTCGCGCAAAAATGTAAAATGGCTCTTAAGGTAAATGAACAGTAAGCAGCAAGTTTATAAGTTTAGTGTGTAAATAAGCGCGGCAAACGACTCCCCGTAGACTTGGGACCTATCAGCGGGAATTTCAACGGTCCCACAATGCAGACACCGCCACCAGCAGCTCAAGTGGCCAGCATTAACGTCACTGACAGGATTCCCATGTTTTGGACCGACATGCCTCGGATGTGGTTCGCACAGTTCGAGTCCGCCATGGAACCACAAAAGCAGGGGGACGCAGCGAAATTTCATTTGGTGATAGCAAGGCTGACCAGGGATGCGTTGCAGCAGGTTAGCGACTTAATTTTTAAACCCCCCACCAAGAACAAATATAGTACATTAAAGCACAGACTGTTGACGGCCTACGAAGAAAGTGCCGAAAGGCAATTTCAAAAATTAGTCGGAGAAATGGACCTGGGCACTCAGCGCCCTTCACACTTGTTACGACGTATGTCAGAGCTGGCACAGAACACTGAAATAGCTCAAGAGGCCTTACAACGCTTATGGATCGCGCGCCTACCAGGATCATTAAAGGCTGTTCTTTCGGTATGTCAAGACCAAAACTTAGACAAGCTGGCCGAAATGGCAGACAAAATCATGGAAAATTTAAATAGTGGAGAGGTAGCCGCCATATCTGCGACAACGTCATCGGCAGCGACGGACGTAGCATCTTTAATTACCGGAATGACTACCGAATTGAAGGAGCTACGAAGAGAGGTTAACGAGATCGAGGAAACTGGCGCAGATCGCAGTCAAGGTCAAGAGGTCCACGCCGCACTCCAGAGAGTCCAGATTGGTTGTGCAGCTATCACTATATGTATGGAAAGCAGGCCAGGAGGTGCACGAAACCGTGCAATTGGAAAGAAGGCTCATCATCGGAAAACTAGAGACGGTGCTGTCTTGTTCGGTGGGAGACAGCGGGGCCGCAACACAGAACCATCGTTTGTGCGTAACCGACCGGAAGTCGAGACTCAGTTTTCTAGTGGACACAGGTGCAAATGTCTCAGTTTTACCAGTGCATAGTGTTAAAAATTGTGTGCGTTCTGAAAGCGGTTATAAGCTGTACGCTGCAAATAACACGGAGATCAAAACATACGGTATAAAGGTACTAGAACTTAATTTAGGTTTACGCAGAATTTTTAAATGGTCGTTCATTGTAAGCGATGTCAAGCAAGCAATTTTAGGTGCAGATTTTATAGAGTCGCATAAATTAGTGGTAGATTTACATAATCAATCAATCAATCAACTCAGCCTATCGCAGTCCACTGCTGGACATAGGCCTCTCCCATGTTGCGCCACAACACCCTGTCCTCCGCCTTCCGCATCCAGTCTACCCCAGCCACTTTCCTAAGGTCGTCGGTCCATCTAGCTGGGGGGCGTCCTACACTACGCTTGCCGATACGCGGTCTCCACTCCAGGACTCGTCTGCTCCACCGGCCATCGGTCCTTCGACAGATATGGCCAGCCCACTGCCACTTCAGCTTGCTTACTCTGCGAGCTATGTCGGTAACTCCAGTTCTTTTCCGGATAACTTCGTTTCTGATTTTATCCTTCAAAGAGACTCCGAGCATAGCCCGCTCCATAGCGCACTGAGCGACCTTGAATTTGTGGACCAGCCCAACTGTCAGTGTCCACGTTTCGGCACCGTATGTCATTACGGGCAGGACGCACTGGTTGAAGACCTTAGTCTTCAGACATTGCGGGATAGGTGACGAGAAGACTTGACGAAGCTTTCCAAATGCTGCCCAACCTAGCTGAATCCTCCTGTCGGCTTCCTTCTCGAAATTGTGTCTACCAACCTGGATGACTTGGCCTAAGTAGACATACTCCTTCACAACTTCGAGAAGCGAACCCTCGATGCGGATTGGATTCGGCAAGACATGCGAGTTGAACATGACTTTCGTCTTATCCAAATTCATGCCGAGGCCAACCCGCCGGGAGGCTCCATTCAGGCTGTGCAGCATCTGGTCCAACTGTTCCAGCGTCTCTGCCATTATGGCGATGTCATCGGCAAAGCGAAGGTGTGAGATGTACTCGCCGTTCACGTTGATACCCTGTCCAGTCCAGTCCAGCGTCTTGAAAACATCCTCCAATGCGTTGGTAAACAGTTTCGGGGATATAACATCCCCCTGTCTCACCCCTTTTAGAAGTTGGATGGGCTTGGTTTTTTGGTCCTGGATCTGGACAGTCATCGTGGCAGCGTCATACAAGCATCTCAACACTTCGATGTAGCGCCAGTCAATACGACATCGTTGCAGAGAGGCCAGAACTGCCCATATTTCGATGGAGTCGAAGGCTTTCTCGTAGTCCACAAATGCCATACACAGCGGCTGGTTGTACTCCTCGGTCTTCTGTACAATTTGCCGAACAGTATGGATGTGGTCTACGGTACTAAAGCCTTTTCGAAATCCGGCTTGTTCTGGCGGCTGGAACTCGTCAAGTCTCCTGGCGAGACGGTTCGTGACGACTCTCGAGAACAGCTTGTACACGTGGCTCATTTGATTTACATAATAAGAGGAATGAATGTTTTAACAATAAATTTATTTTTTCATGACGTTTTTACAATGTTTTCAGATTTCGACGAGTGCATCAGCGGTTCGTTCCACGATTGTTCAGAACACGCGCAATGCTTCAACCTGCGTGGCACCTACACTTGTAGCTGTCTCGAAGGATTTGCAGACCTTAGCGTAAATGCGCTCTACCCTGGCAGGATATGCTCTGGTAAGTATTGTTGCTATTTTATACAGAACAGGCACGTGATTTCGTCTGCGTGAAATTTCAGCAACCGACCCACCGCGTCGCTATGCATAGCCCGCCCGCGCTTAGTTTTCACTTAACCTTCATTTTGTTTTTTTTCTTTTTGCTCGGGTCTTAAGGATCGTAGCTTGTTGTTAAATAGCTTATAGGCTCGTGCAGACTAGCGCGACGCGACGGTCGCGATTCTGCGATTTATATCCGTAGATCAATTTCTATGAAAACGTGCGCGACACTTCACGAAGGGACGAACTGTCGCGCCGCGACATGTCATAGAAATTGTTCTACGGATATAAATCGCCGATTCGCGCAAGACCGTCACGTCGCGCTAGTCTGAACGACCCTTATTAAGTTTCTCAAATTATAGTTTCATTCAGATCTTAATACATTAAGGTCTCCAGCCAGGGCTTATAAACTTAAAACCAAAGCGACTACTTGCTAAGGGACTACGGTCTCGGCTAAGAGCATTGCTGGTAGAGGGCAGCAAGGGACAGGCTGGGTCTACGAAATGTAAAACTTATGTGATGTAATCTGACGTATATTTGTACACTAACCTTTCAGCTGAGCCGGTTGGGTGTGAGCGGTGCAACTACCACGGCGCGTGCTACTCGAGGGATGATCGCAGAGTGCTGTGCGAGTGCTTCCAGTGGTACGCTGGCAGCTCCTGCCAGATTAATCTGAAGGGTGAGTTTATAATTTCTATTTTATTTTCTCTACGAGTTTATTAAAAGCGCCTCCATCCAAGTATAACGGTTCTTACGTAAGTCTTACGCACCCTTGTGCCGCCTAGTTGTTTCAATCATCCCAATTACCGTCCAAAAACCTGATCTTTACCCGGGATCAATCAGAATCTGAATGATATCTTCGAATGTTGTTGAACTGTCAAAGTGAAGGCCATTTCTACTGATAGTTTATTACATTATTACCCCGATGAGTTGAACTGATGAAAAGTAAATAGGGAAAATAATAATTTCTAAAACCAGTAATCATGCATTTCTTGTTTGGTTGTACCTTAAGATTTAGTCAGCTTTAGAAAACCAGTGTTGCATGTAGCCACATTCATATATTGTTTTACTAAAGTCTGTCTTCTACTGCTGTCTTTGCTTTATACTAAATCATTCTTCCCATTTTGACCTATGGATCCCAGATTTGGTCTTTGACAAACACTCTAAAATTCTAACTCAAGGTTTGCCTATTTACAATGGAACGCAGTATTCTAGGCGTCTAGCTGACAGACCATCATATTCGGCACACCACACTGCGCTTCATAACACAGACGTTGCAAAAAAAAAACCATTAAGCTTAAGTGGGAATGGCGCTGTCCACGTATGCCATAGGGGGGCTGTAATAACCATTAAGTGGAGCCCCGACACAGCCAGAAGGTTTCACGGTAGACCCCGTAGAAGATAGTGGGACGAGCTGGAGAAAACACACGACTAGAGTGGTTCACTTTAGCATGGATCGAAAGAACTGGAAGTCATGGAGAGAGGGCTTTGCCCTGCTGTGGAATGATGTAAGCTTACATTAATCTTTATCTTTATATTTGCAGTGGTCCTCATCTCCCTGGTGGTGTGCGGTGCACTCCTCACAGTGGTGCTAGCAGTTTGTGCAGTGCTGGCATGTTCGCGCCGCGCGCGCAGGGAGCCACACCCACAGAGGTCTATTGTCGCGTGTATACAGAGCATGCCTAGTTTACATCAGGTACTTTGATACTCTATTAATTAAGTAAATAATTATGGGTCCTCCCCGATATGTATATACAGATATATGTATTTAGTCCTCCAGACCGTGTTTCGCCCATGGTGTTGGCAGCCAAGGAAAATAGCCATAGGCACGGGAGATATTATAGTGCAGTTACGCTCATAGTCCGATGGAACGGCAAACTGACACGACTTAAAAGAAATCAGGCGCAGGACCAACGGCTTTACTTGCTTTCTGAGGCACGGGGGTATCACACCGGCAACTTTCAAACTCCGGGCTGTTACTAAGAAATACCTAATGGAAAATCCAATACCGCATTGCCCGACCTGGGAATCGAACCCAGGAAGCTACGCTCTGCAATGACGTAGAGTCAATCAAATAGAAAAGCAAGAATTTAAAAAATAACTAGTTAACAGAAGTTGACAAAAAAATACAGTCGAATTGATAACCTCCTCCTTTTTTTGAAGTCGGTTAAAAATGGAGGAATACATCCAGTGTGGGTGCGGTGCTCTTGACCAGACTATGACCCAATTGCTACATTGCCACAAGTCACCGTACACCAGCACTTTTTAGATACTAATAATAGGTAGTGTGATATCTTATTGGGCTCAAATATGTTACCAACTACTAACCGTGTATTCGAAAACAATCTATTAAAATCTCAGAGCAAGATTTCTTGGGAAGCGCCACTATTCAGGAATTAGTCATCTCAATGGGATTAAATGAACTTAGAGGGTAGTATAAATGATTTAAATGATTATAATTGTAAAGCCATATTTGTGACGGCCCCGACTTATACTTTAATAACCATACAATCGGACACCAATCTACAAATTCCATAAAAAAGAAAGAGAATTTCAATTTCGCGGTGTTCCGTAACGCATATTCCTTAAAGAAATAATGAATGCATTTGTCTAACCTAAAAGTATTGTTTTCAGGGTGCAATGCCAAAGCAGAGACAAGACCGAAGAGCACTGATTAGCGAACGAGGTGAATCTGGAGACAACTCTAGCATACAAAACGCGTCGCTGCCTTACATACCAGCTAAAGTAAGCATTTATTTACTCCATCGTTATCATCATCACCCACAGCCTTTTTTTTCTGGGTGGCAAATCATCAAATGGCCTCACCCGCACTGGGCGGAGCAGAACAGCGTGTCAGACTTATACTGACTAATACCCACCCGTGTTCCTTCAGTTGCCTCAGGGCCACGGTAACTTTTTCGAATAAATTCGCGACCCTGGCAGACATCGGCCCTAGTGGACCCCTTCAATATATCTACAACTTGACTTCACATACTGCTGGGCAAAGGGATTATGCGTATCCAGGTTTTGTTCGCTATGGCCACAATGTCGTCCGCTCATCTCTTCATCATCTCTCTGTCACAGCCTTATTCCACCTAGCATCATTGCGCCTTGCGAGGTGTCCTGCCGAACTCCATTTGAGTTTCATAATACGCTTTCCAATATCGTATTTACTACCTACTTACGTTTGCTTGGATAACCAGCCAAGTTTACCAGACAGAAAGATTAGTCATCGGCTTAGTCTCATAAATTACGCAGTAATTGCAATAAATATTCTTTTTAAATTAATATTCAGCTTATATTGTTTCCACTGCTGGGACACTGTGGGAGGGAGTGGGCCATAATCTATCACGCGGGCTCATTGCATGTTGGTAGATGCCACATGTTTTCGAATTTGTGGTTCTAGAACCGGCATGGTTTCCTCACGATGTTTTCCGTTTACCGTTTTGAGAGCAGAACTCACGACCTACAACATGTAGGCCGCGGCCGTTACTATTACTAGGCCACCACTGCTTAGATTCTTTTCACTTTCAGATCATACAGCATGGGGCTGTCCAAAATTGAAGTCACTTTTACTGACTAAAACCCACCCGTGTTCCATCAGTTGCCCATGTGCCAAGGTCACGGTATCTCTTTCGAACAATCACGCGACCCCGGCTTTCGAACAATCACGCGACCCCGGCAAATTGAAGTCACTTGTCTTTCTTTAATTAATCTTGTCTTATCAATCTCTTTCCATCTTCCAGAGAGTATCATCCAGCGGCAAGAAGTGCGTAATGTCGGAGCCACCAGCACACGACCCTCCCCCGCCCCCCGCACCCGCCGTCATGATCCCCAGAGCGAGGCTGCACCCTCATCATGGAGATAGGTATGTTTCTAAAGGTTTTGTCGCTCTGATGCTGAATCTGGGCTTAATCTAAGGTTCATCATCATCATCATTTCAGCCGTAAGACGTCCTCTGTTGGACTTAGGCCTCCCCCAATTTGGGGGGCTTTGCCATAATCGCCACGCTTGGCAGGCGGGTTGGCGATCGCAGTATGGTGGTAAAATGCATAGAGAACGCTGCTGCCCATTCTCTAGTAAGTTCCTTAGTCGCCTTTTACGACACCCACGGGAAGAAATGGGGTGGTGTTATTCTTTACGTCCGGCACCACACGGTACCGTCCGTCATAATCTACGGTTAGCTTGAATTAACTGAAAATATTTCTTCTATTATTATCTCACCAAAAATTAATTATTTAAAATTACTTATACGATTCTCTTTTTAACTTGTTTCGTTCCAATACTTGTTATTTGTTTCGTCTTCCTCCCTGTCGATTTACCACTTCTTCAAGATAACTCGCATTGTTTCCTCGCCCTGTTTAAACAAAACCATGATTAAAAAACAAACAGTTTCCAGAGCATACGGAAATTTCCGATAAAAAATTGTAGAAACTATTTTAAGACTATAATTAGATTTGGTCTCATATTAGTCATGCGTGCCGTTGAGCAAGCTCAAAGCTGCAATGGCTTTTTCTTCAAAAGACTCTTCTAGACATGACATTGCGTTGTTAGACACCCTAATAATATTTTGGATAGTTTGGACTTTAATACAGAGATCTTCAGTTTGACCTTCAGGTTTCTTCTCAGGGACCAGTCACCTAGGAAATGCCAGCGCCATCTACTTTTAAAATATTGAAGTGTAAAAGTGTCTTCAAATATCCACTTCCATAATTAAAAATTCCATTTCCAGTCGTGAAAATATCGCCAGGAAGAGGAGTTTGGAGCTAAGCAGTGAAGCTAAACTGATCAGTTACTTGGAATCAGGAGCGACAAGTACCAATGATGAGGCAAGTACAAAATATGATGCGAAAACTTGAGAGGTGTCAAGGGATACCCGGATGGAACGAAGTTCCTTTACAGGATTCATTTTTTCTTATTTTATATTATTTATTATGTACAAAAAACCTGTATACACTCAACAAAAATATTATCTCTCTCTCTCTCTCTCTTCGTTCCAAAACAAAATATATGCAGTCGAATTGAGAAACCTCCTCCTTTTTTTTAAGTCGGTTAAAAAGTGTCGTTACAACTTTTTCTCTTAATTCCGTCTAGCCCCCTTTCGCAACGCACCATAAGGGACCTCGTTCCAATAAAAAAGCATTTGTTTAACTTGCCATATGTATATAGAAGAACGACTGTGCTATATAAATCAAAAGGAATAAAACATGTTTCTGATGACAGAATGTCTCATTGGTCTGGTAGCAAGTGCTATTGCTGAGTATGAGGTTCTGGGTTCGATTCCTGGGTCGGGCAGAGTATTATTAGGATTTTCTCTGGATGTCTGTTTGGATTTGTGCCCGGTTGATGGCAATAGGCTCGCCCTCTATTACATGGCTCTTAAACATAATATAGGTACCTCTCTGCCCAATCCTTTGGAGAAACAAGGCGTGATAATATGTTATGTTTCAGATGAGGCGAAAGCACAGCTTGGAATCTTCATATAGTGCCAATAAAGACAGATATAATAAACAAGGTATGTATTTAAACAACAATTTCTCCCTAGACGTATAAAAGAACAAAATTTTCGTCTATTTTTCGAACTTTCCTTTCAAGAACTAAGACGAGGTAAAATAAATATATTACAACTAATGTTATGTAAATTTCAATTATTATATTTCTCATTACAGGAGCCTTAGTATCAGCAGGATTTAAGGTATCAACCACAATCAGACCTGACGAGTCTGCGATGAAAGACGACCGAGATGACATGTCTTCTGTCACCAAAGGTGACTTGGAGGCTGAGCTGGCACGATTTGATACGCTAAGGAAATCTTACAGGTAATGATACAATAAAAAAACCGGGCAGAAATCTTCTGTAAAACCAAGACTTGAAGTATTTTAATTTTTATTAGCATACTGTCTGTAATATTCTTTTAGGTTTGACTTATTTTTGAAATGGTTATGTACGTAATAAATGCTAGCATAATCAGCCACTGCTAGGACACAACAGGGCCACTTCTCGGTGAGAGGGAGTGGGCCGTAATCCACGTGGGCCTAGTGCGGGTTGGTAGATGTCACATATCGTCGAATTAGGGTCTTAGAGCACGGTTTCCTCACGATGTTTTCCTTCATCATTTGAGAGCAGTGTGGAGCAAAGTAAAGTGCGTCTGAGTTCGAACATACGATCTACGACTAGTAAGTCGCGACCGTGTAAATGCTAATGAATCTTTAATTTTTACAGTCAAGAAGATTTATCAGAATGGACAGACGCTGAAAGAAGACTTGGAGAATTGTAAGTATCTCTCATTCTACAACTAGCTTTGTCTTACAAACATGATATGGGTTCCAAAACTACGTAAATGTGTATTCTAAGTACTTTATACATTTGTGGCAATTTCAAGTTTCATTACCATCATCAAATCATAAACCAGCCATAAGTCATCTACTATTAGAAATAAGCCTCTTTAAAACATGTTGAACAGCTTTATCTACATTAATTTGTTTGGCATTGTTTGTGAGCTAATGACTATGTTTCAGGACCTTATCAGAGGCTAGATCAGTTGGTGGAACTTTACCAGCCAGCACTGGAAGAGCGGCCTCATCAACACGTCTCACACATCAGGTGCATAAACATTCTTTCATTATAGCTTCCTGTTGGAGTATAAATAGAGCATCTATTTCACCGTTCTCAGTAACTGTGATAGATTATGTGTTATTGCTTTTTCATTTACGTTTATTTTATCAACAGTAACATGTAGATTTGTAGCAGAAACCTTGCAAGTAGAAATCATTTGATTTTTTTGAGGATTTTGGACCGATGCTTTTATCAACTGTATTCTGGTTCCTGCCATAATAAAGGAAACACGAAATATGCACAATGTATGATAAAATAGTTAACTTTTTAAACGCATCCATCGCCCTGACTGATCAATTAATCCACCACTCTTTGGTTCATTTAGAAATAGTTTAAAAACTCACTCTTTGGGTGTCTGAGTGACTTTGTTGTTTTCCTTAAAGTTTGTGTGAATAACCACCACCACCACCACCACCACTACCATGACATTTTAGTCGTCTTACAAAGGTTGTCCACTCAATAAATCCGACATAATTTACCTCTAGGCGTGCTTAAAAAATTGTTACCATTAATTAAGATAACAGTAGGTACTAAGGAAAATAAATAATGCATTAGAATTATAAAACATCCTGTTAATAATGTTTACGTATCAGACAGTAGAGAACATACCTACTTAGCGCACGAGTCGACTAGATCATTCCATCTCCATTTTCCATGACACAAAATATCAAATTTCAAACTAAGTCCTGCGTCATCATATTGAATAGTATTTTTATTTTTCAACCGACGAAAAAAAACGGAGGAGGTTATCAATTCGACGCGTATATTTTTTTTTTTTTTTTTATGTATGACCACGCATAACTTTTTACATAGTGGTCCGATTGTGACAATTCTTCTTCTATTGGAAAGGATATACTCCCAAGGTGGTCCCATATAAATTTGGAAAACAAAATCGAACCCTAAGGGTTGGAAAACAGGGGATGATTGATTGTTCACTCACTGATTGTAACGTATGAACACGCATGACTTTGTACAGAGTAGTCCGATTTTGATAATTCTTTTATTGTTGGATAGGGTATACCTTGCCAAGTATTATTAGTACATCAAAGCCACAAAAAATCATAAAATAAAAACTTTTTAACAAAAAATTAAACCGCCGAAAAACTGAAAAGCATAAAATAACAAACCTTAAAATTTTGAGTCGGCGCTGAGAAATCAATGAACAAGGATCACTCAAAGCGCCGACTCATAATTTTAAGGTTTGTTATTTTATGCTTTTCAGTTTTTCGGCGGTTTAATTTTTTTTAGTTATTCAAATGTTCATTTTTTCTTATGGATGTGTAGTAGTCATTGGATACATGAAGTGGGTTGCCGTTGTAAGACGATTAATATATCACGGTGTAGATTAATATTTAATTGTAATATAACCGAAATGTCGATCGTTTCTTAAGTCACCGTATCAATAGATTGCACCTATCCGAAGCAAGGGCAGATCACTAGTCCTGTATAAAATAAAATCATTCTCAAGTTAAGCTCAATAGGTATATTCGTCCACGTAGAATTCGACCAACTTCCTCCATGGCACTGTATAACATATGCACGAACTCCTCAGGAGCATACGATGGCTGAACGCGACCTGGGCTCCACCTTCCTCCTGCCGCACGTGCACCTCTACAAACCAGACCTAGTGGGTATCCAGCACTATCTTCTTGATCTTCCTCGACAAGATCTTGATGTTCTTCTTTCTTCTGCTTTGTAGTTTTAGTATCCTTGCACTTAGTATTTAAAAAAATTTGCTGAATGGTTAAGATTTTTGCTGTGTTAGTTTAATACTCTGGTTATCGAATTGTAACTATTAATCAGATTAAAAAAAAGATACTTAGAATTTTTATCGAATTATTTGCCAGACAAATATTATAACTTATAAAGCTTCGATCAATAATAGCACTAGATAAAGGATCAGGAACAAAAATAAGGCACTCAAGTGGCCACGTTTGCACACACTTACACATTTATATTTCTTACTACGAAATATAGAAAAACGTTTCATAATAATAACAACTTCAGTTTATTATAATCCTTAACACTCAAACATAAAGCATAATTACGATTGCAAAATATTCATATTTAAGTCCTTTTGTCATCGGAGAAAGGTAAAGAGCAATAAATTTTAAATGTCCCATAAAAATCAAAAGTCATTTTTATATAAGTACAAAATTAGTTATTCTAAACTGGAACTTAAAGTCTAAGCAATAAGGTTAAAAACAATGTGTTGACATTTCGTGCTTACTCTATTTTGGAACTAGACGTAGTTCTTGGTATTACATTTCAATGCTTAGAACACAGTACGTATTGAAAGACGTTGAGTTGCAGAATATAATTTTTTAGGTGAAGGTACGTTTTGATGATGGCAAACATTTTTAATCGATTTAAAAAAAAGTAGTAGGACTAAAATAGTATAATAGTTATTTTATTTTATTAAGTGCGGGTTGACTCAATGTGATCCACTCGTATAAATAATGGATGCGTCTATTTTTATGTACAGTATTTAGAAGTTAAATTTGTATTAAATCAAATAATTTTTTCATTTAAATTAAAGTTCAAATATGAATTTTTATAAGGTTTGTATATTTCTTCTCCTCTTTCTTTCGCTACAATAGATACCCATTCTGCACAGCGAAATGGCTCGCTAGGAAATCTACAAACAAAAATAAAATATAAAATTACAGTACTACTTCATGCATTCTCTGTTCCAGAACAGACAATGTTTGTTACAATAGTTGGCGCGTTGTCGCAAACATTGGTCAAACAATCATAATATTTATTTGCTAAATGATTTATATTTACTATTTGATTGTTTTTATTTTATGAAAAACACTTAAAGATATAAACTTACGGAAAAAAAGATATTCCTTCCAAAAACTTGGTGTTACAGTGGTTATTTACACAATTTTTGAACGCGTACTGCGGCATGGACGTCTTATCGTTGGCTATCATTGGACCAAACTAATTTGAAATAAGACCACAAAAATATTTGTGCTCTTATTTTTCGGGCCGTTTTTGAAGCGCTCATCGGGAATCTAGTACATTTTTGATCGAAGTTATAAAGAGATGGTTTTAAAAACTCATCAGAGTATTTTTTATAGATCTACCTTTCGGGAAATTGTACTAGCTCAGTATTTTCTTCATATATTTTTAATTCAAAACAGCTTTCAGAGCAATCATAGATTTTCAATCCATTCCTGTTAATATATTATGAAGTGTGCAATCATGATTTTTTCTTTTTTCAGACAAGTGACGTGTCAGAATTCGACTCCCTGTGAACATCTAGACCATGTCATATTATTTTAAACGAGTATTACTTTTGCTAATCGCATTAATTAGTCTACCTTTTTTATTTAACCCTTTTTACTCATTAATTGATTTAAAACACAACATTCGTTGAATGTTGAAAAGACTGAAATTGCGAAAAATTGCGCTTTTGTTTGAAGTAAAAGTAAATTGAGCAATTTTTCTTCGGTTGAAAACACGTCGGGTTATTTATTTTTTCTGAGAAAAAGGTCATTTCCATGAGGCGTTTATTTTTACCACCAAAGTAAAGACTTAATCTAATTTATTTAACTTATTTATTCTATTTAAATGTTGAATGCTTATGTTTCAATTTCTAGATTTGTTATATTTCATCTGTATCCAACGGAATGATTAAAAATGAAATTATTTTTAAAAATGCCATAGTAAATGTAAGCATTTTTAGATTTTAAGAAAACGAAAATAGTGAAAATAATTTGAATGAGAAATCACGTATTATTTGTAGTTAGGGTATTTTTTTTATTAAAAAGAAAGATTTCTTATTTGAAGAATTTTCACTTGTTACAAAAAATTGTGCAACAGAAAGTGCCAATTTGAATTTATAATTCTTTATAGAAAAATACGCCATGCTTTATCGGTGAAGTAGTATATTTAAAATAATCAGATACTTCTTTCCATAAACATGATATTTAATGATAGGAAACCGTCTATATGTTTTACATTACATTTACAGATATGTCGGAGTTAACATATCTAGAAACAATTAATTATCTAGGTATATCATTTTAATGAATACTACAAAAAAGGCATGGTGGTGATTCAGAATGGGTTATTGTTATTATATAATGTGGATACTCATAACACACTATAGTTTATGGTTTATATCTTTTCGTTAAGGTTTTTATATTTTTTGTTAATAAACTGTAGTTATTTGAAAATGTGTTAGTTTTATTTTCATAAATTTAATTTGATGCATTCATATAACAAAACATATGAGGAATGAAGAAGATGTAGTGATAAAAATTTAAAGAGTATGCTTAGATGGTTTGGTCATATTGAGAGGATGAATGAAGGACGGCTTACAAAAGGTAAGGCAAGGCAAATGTGAACCTGCCAGGCTCGCGAGATTTGTTCGAAAGAGATACCGTGGCCCTGACATATGGGCAACTGAAGGAACACGGGTGGGTTTTACTCAGTAAAAGTCTGACACGCCCTTCCGCTCCACCCTAGAGCGGGAGACATCATTTGATGATATCCCACCCACACAAAAAAAGTCAGATGTGAATGTAAAGTCAGATGTGGAGGTGACACCCTAGGAGAATATATAGTGACCTTATTGGTGATGTTCTTCACAATGGTTAGGTGCGTAGTATTCGAAACCGGCGTGTGTGTATGACCACATGTATGAACCTAAAAGAGGTAAAATGATTATGTAAAGATCATAGCAGGTGGCGTTCCGTAGTTTCTACCTAACCGATAGGAAAAAGTTGTGAGTATGGATGACTTCATATAAATAAAACACAAAATATAAATATGAGACATAGCGTTTTTATTTAATATTCAATAATTATTTAATCGATAGAATATTCAGCAATATTACAAATACAACGTGAAACAATTGAACATTGCAACTTAATTTCTTTTTTTTTTGAAACTTAATATTATAGCATAGCAACTGTTGAGACACTAGCATAAAATTCTTAACATCGACATCTTAAGCACACAGACTTTAAAAAAATTAACTATTATTTATAAATAGTTCCATTAAGCGAACCCTTACGACTAATCATAAAGGGGACTTCCAGAGCTGATATGAAAAACAATTGCTTCGGATCAGCCTCGCGGTGTAAGTAGCTAAGCATGTCGTTTCTAACACATTTTTTCTTCTCAGTCTCATCCCATAACATGTCTTTCGACGATAGATCTAGATTAATTATTCTATCAATTAGGACTCCTTCTAACTTTTCAACCATACGACAATTGGTTAACTTAACGACAATTGATTTAGAGTTATACGACACAGTATTTATAATTTAGTATTTAATAATACAGTGTCGTATCGTCTTTTAAATACGCTAGTCTGTCGCTAAACTTCATACAAAACATGTTACTTTAGGTCCAAAACCTAACATTACCATCACATTAATAAATCATAATTCTTACGTAGTCGATAATAATAAATTTTTGGAAGTGAGCAAGCCCCGTTAAATTTCTCTAACTTTGAAGTAATATCCTCCACGACCAACTGAAATATACAGACATTCTTAATATGAAAACACATTTAAAATTATGACGGTCTTTATACATTTACGACAGTCGATTATGACTCTATACTACATTTGATTAGCAATATGTTTTCATATTAATCGATATATAAATCTTAACTACATACAATATAAATCTTAATCTAGTAAATAATATGAAAATAACAACGCTATACTTACATAAAAGAGATTCCTAAAATAATACCTACAAATAAATAAAGATTAAAACAATATTATAATATGACTAGAATAAACGTAAAGCAACTGACGACTAGACTGATGAATTCATATTTTGAATTATTAAACGAAGCAAAAGACATGAATACAATACATAAGATTAACGCGAAATGATATAATTATCGCATTGTAGTATCCAGTACTACAAGGTAAATATGAAAATACAAAAAGGACAAAACCTTCCTAATATCATTCCGATTCTATACCATCGCATTTCAGCCATTCAAGCTGACAAAATAAAGTTGGCCGCAGATATAGCATACTTATCCTACATTGTATCTCTATCTATCTATTTACGTAAGAAATTGTGCAAGAATCGAATATGAAGATCCTATTAGTTTGCCTATTTTCACGTGAATGGAATTTCCAATGTTACCAATGCGTTATCAAAATCCATTTCAGATACCTACTTAATTTACTTATAAAATAGTTAATAGTTCTACACTTTAACACCATGAGTAAGCATATGGATGTCTAAAGCTAAGCTATGGGTTACAGGTCAAGTAAGATGGACCGCGTCGTTACCGACGGTTTAGTACAAAAGTTGAGTACCAAAATATTATCCAAAAATGTTCGGTATATATGGCAAATGTTTGGCCTAACTCTTGCCATATATACCAATGTTCTTTCATTTCGAGAAGTCGACTTTTAAGATTGGACTTAATTGCAAGTGCTGCAAGAGTCCGTTTAATAGGATATATCACATTTGACGCTTTACAAAGAGTCATAGATTTGTCTACTTTTAGAAAAGAATGAGTATTATTAAGTTTTTGATTAAAATACATCAAACTGTTGAGTTCATTCCGAGTATTTTTATCAGTAGAATATTTTGTCCATTCTTGTTTTGACATCATTCTTTTCCTATATTTTTTGTCATTTATGGGGTCATTTGAGCTTTTAGCTCATAAAAGGTTTTATTAATGATTGGTCATTATATTGTTCCAATATGTTTTTTTATAGTCTCAGTCAGTATTTTGTCATATTTAGGGTGAGTAAAAGTCTATCAGGTTGGGTCAGTATCATTGTTATCTAAAGAGAATTTGATTTAAATCAGCAAAGTCTCAAAAGAAACTGCAATTACAAAAACTAATAAATGGAGTCTAAATTCTGTTAAATCATGAGACATCAGTGCATCATTGCCTAAGAAATAATTAGGAATAAGAGCTTACGAAAAGCTAGGAACTTTAAAGAAAATGTGAGTATAATGCGTGACAATCTGGACACAGATATGTGTCAGCCTAATCATGATTACATTTACTTCTTCGGATCTTCAAGACTGGATGGAGGAGATTTTGCGAGCATTGATAATGATCTGAAAATAATAAATATAAATAAATTATTTAAAGCTAAATGTGTGGTTTTTAATGATGGAATGAAGAAGATGCTAGTAAATATTGAGTTTATCTTCAACAATACTACTTCTTGTAATATATTGAACAGTCTACTCCTAATTTGTGTCCATGTGATTTGTTTCTAAGTTAATTAATTAAGAGGCTTTGTCCAATGATAAATCAAACGACGAGCTTCGATACATTTCGACGTCATTCCAAGAGTGATCAATCATCTAGTTACATGTGTTAATATACTGTGTTTAATACTAAAATCTTCAACATTTCACGCAAAAATACACCCTTCACTACATGCCATATACCTAATGCAATATTCAGCAATGACACACTTAATAAATAATATTAAATGAATTACAGAATAAAGCAAAATAAACCATGTTGCTATGGTTGTAAAGGTGATGTTAAAAGCGGTGATAAAGCAAATAATAATAAGAAGCAATACAATAATAAAGGGTAAAAGAGTGTACCTATTTGTCGAGATTATCTTGAGAGTGACTTAAACAATAGCAGCTGCAATGATAATATTTTTATGTTTAGTAGGTACAATTTTGAAAACTTTAATCCTTAATAACAAAGATGTCATAAACAGTGAAGCATACATTTACAAAATAAATGAAAAAGCTGATAAAGTCATAAAATCATGATAAAAAACAAGAGGAATGCTTTGAAATTAATAGCATGTATGACGAAATCAAATGCTTGCAAAATAAAATAGATGAAGATAAATAGAGTTTAAATTATATTGCAGAGGCAATTATTAGAGATTTTTCTATGTACACAATTAATTATTTTGTATTTGATACATAAGGTAACTTACACATATAGACCTTAGTATATTACCTTCTTTGAGCAGGTATAGGTGGTGAGGGTTGAGTGGGAGGTGGCAGTGATGCTGGGGCGCTTCCAGAGAGCGTTGGTTGACTGTCGTCATCTTCTCGGCGGTCTCCTGAAAATGGATAATTTAGAATTGATCCAAAGAAACGGTTTATAGTGTGTGGTTAGGGACGAATCGTCAAAGCAGTACTGTAAATACTGTAATTGCTTTGTTTATTCAAGTCTCAGCTTGATATTTTTGGGATTACCAGGTTTCATTTTCATGTTGTTTTTTAATTTAATTTAATGGATTTGTTTAAAAGCGGGCAGAGTTTCTGAAAGTCTACAGCATCTCTACCGGGTAACCTAGCCGCCGCACGTTGCAAACTGTGGAAGGATGCCTTTACCCACTCACTCATTATCTACCAGCAAATGAGTATTTTACTACAGGGTTTTACCACTTGGTCTTCCCGGAACTGCCTCCGAACCCAAGTGGAAAGGTACACGTCGAAGCTTGTAAAATGAGGTTACCCCGACGGAACGGCAGCAGGCTGTGAATTTGGAGCTGTATCACAAACTATGCTGCAACTCCTATCCAACCCTCTGTGCTCTAAAACATGTAGCCAAAGTAACCCACTAGAATAACTGTCATGCCGGCGACATGAAGAAGAAAAATGGATCATATAACAAATAAAACATCCTTACTATTTTTCCGCGGCTGTGTTTGAAGTCAATGTGAATGATATAATATATACATAATTGTACATTCTCCATTACTAATCGAATCTAATCTAATTAGCCTGTATTGTCCCAACGCAGGGAAGCGCCCCCCTCTCCCTTTTTCACAGAATTCTGTTTTTTGCTAGTGCTGGGCAGGCCTTTCGGTAGGAGACAAGGTCGTCCCGTCATCTTCGTTCTGGGCCTGCCGCTGTCGTCGTGCGTTTGGTGGGACCCAAATGGTGGCTCTATTAGCCCATTTGTCATCTGACATTTCTCTAATTCTCCATTTAGCTTATTTATTTGCTGTGACAAGGTGCATGGGTAAATACCGTCATGGACAAACAAGTTGGAATTCTATACCTCTTGTAATAGGAGTATCCCCAATATAGAAGGTTGGTGCTGCTGTTTCCACAGCGGCTTCCTTGACGGATCCATCGCCACTGACAGCGCTGAGTGTATCAGTACTATCAAACATGATGGTGCGCTCCTTGGCCCGAGGTGTGCGGCTATCGAGTTCCTGGAAATAAACGTGGAGGTATGGTAAGTTTAGGAAATAAGAAAAGGTGACGACTTTCAAAGCGTTTCGTATTTCAACAACGAATTTCAATAAGTTTCTGGTAGCTTATATCAGTCCTATACATTTTAGATGTCTCAATCATCTTTATTATTGGTATAATGTCACTTTGTCGAGGACCTAAGGTTGTGGAGAAGAAAGTGGTATTATAACATGACTAAGTAGTGATCAAGAAAATGTTCAAGATTATGCTGTGTACTATTGACTGTAGTGCGGTCACCCATCTATTTGTTAAGTGGAACTCCATTCACAGTATAGTATATTCTGTGAATATTCAGCATAGCTTGGATTTTGTACCGCAAAAACTGATGTGCGTTATGGCTCGGTATGCCGTGTATCATCTAGCGATACGTGCGCTCGTGTGAACGATGGTCAGATTGATTGAATGGTTATAGAAGGTCTATATTGGGTAGGATAATACGAATATGCATTCGTATGCATAGGTGATGACTCCAAAATTTCATGCTTCAAAATGAAAATCTTACAATTCTTCGATCGTCCTTCTTGTAGGACTGCAGAAATGAAAGAAATAATATTAGAACCAAATCTGCCAATTTTTCTTCCTCGTGTATCATTATTATTTATATTTGTTTAAAACTTACCAATCTCTCAGTATCAGAATCCGGTTCATGTACTTCAAAATCATGTGTATGTTGTTCACTAGTTGACTGGTGTTCTAGGCTCTCCATCTGGACAGCAGTGATGGGATCCAGGGTGTCCAGGGAAGATACCATGGTATTTGATCCTGGAGGGGGCACCGCTGTTATCTTTCTGATTAGTATCAAGCTCGGCGGGGTAGCAATATGTAGGTATAAATAAAAATAATGCAAAAAAACTTAATTCTTTCAGAGATGTTTTTCAAGTATTTGTTTTGGATTGAAATCGAATGTAAAATTTTCTATTCTGCTTTTGGGCATTTTGGGAAAACAGAAAAGTTTGACATTCTATTTTTAATTTTAGATCCTGTAAAAACATTTTTGAGAAAATTAATGTGAATGTTAATAATTCTATACAAATAAATAAAATCATTCGAGTTTAAAGCGGGGATGAGGGCAAAGCTTTTCTGTAAAATACAAAGAGATGATTATATGATAGCTCATGCTTTTTTTATATGCTTAATATAGTTTGTACAAAAATATAACTTAAATATAAAGTGAAACGTAAGCTTTAGATGAAAATTGGATTGTATAGTATCATTCTCAGGGTTAATAAATATTTGGCACCTATTAGTAGGGAATAAGTTGGCAAGGCAATGGAGAAGCTTTGCAGTTGGTTACATAAGTATTGATAAAATTGTAATAAGTTCGAATAAAGTAAGGTAGGTAGTCTTGGATTTGATAATATTATAATTAAAGATAATGAAACATTTTAAGAGGCTTTTTCATCGAGTTAGTCATGGTTATCGCGAAAACTGCACCCTAATTGCGAAACGCACAATTTATCAGAATCTGAATGGAATTGAAGATTATTTCTAAACCATTGCGTCTTTTATTCCAATAAATTGTGGCTCAGCAACGTAAATAACGCAATGAATGTTGTTTAACTATGAATATTAAATCAATTCCTACTGATAAAAAGTTCAGCAATTACCCCTCTGGTCTTAAATTGAATTATATAGTCTTTATTTTCCTTTTTAAATAAGTATAAAGTAGGTATGTCAATATGATTTTAATGTGAAAATTGTATAACTTGAAATGGCTTAGTAGGTAATGCGTATCCAAAAGCTTTCAACTGATCACACTCAGTTTCAAATATTATGTTTATCTGACCCACAATTCTTCCGTGGGTTTGGTACGAACGCACGGAGTTTAAGTAACGCAAATTCAAAGGGATTTTAATTGTTAAAAATACCCATTTAGCACTCCTAGTTTTAGTACCTTTTCATATTTATGTATGATACTGATGGTGCAAAAAGTGTATGATAGTTTTATTTCCGATTCATAAATCTTTTGTCTTTGCGATACGTTGACGTCGTGTGATCATACACATCTCGTGTTTCAAGTTCTTTCAGAACAGATAAAAAAACTGATTGAAATTATCAAATCCCGGACTAGTACCAAAAATCTTTAAAAAAATTAACCATATCACACTCACCTCCCGATGTCAGACTGCCTGTCATAGGAGTGTCTACTTCATAGTTGTAAGTAGCACGAGTCGCGTTAGAGCTGGTTGCCTCCAGACTATCTGTGCTTCCCAGCATCAGGTCTGCGCGTGCGCCCCTAGTGAAAGTCAAGTGTGATAAGATAAGATAATCATTTATTTGCCCAAAGACAAGAGCTACAAGACATACAACACAATTTGTTAGCATGTAAGAGATGTTAAAAGTGGATATAATGACTGATCGTCACGTGTTTTAACGGTTATTCTTTTGTTTTTGCAACGAAAATCGAAATTCAAATTTTCTTACGTTTTTTTTTGCGATTTGCCTGTCATTGTAAGGTTGTCTGTTGATTAAAATATGATTCGCGACCGTAATATATATTAATTTATACAATTTATAATAATAAAAATCATTACATCATGCTTATAAGTTCATATAGTCCTATTAAAGGATCTTTTCATGAAAAAGTAGATAAAATTTTGAGGACTAGCTAAGCGGATCCCCCTTAAAATGCAGATTTATAAGATATGGATTAGAAAGAAGAAAAAATGATATCACGCCTGTTATTCTCTGAAGGAGTATATAGAGAGGATAGAACTAGGTGCACCAAAATTTCAGCATTGTTTTTGCAAGTCTAATGTATAAATTGGGAACGAGTGTATTGCGAGTGTATTGGTTTGTCATTACGTCAACAACTCGTCAACATCTTTTTCATTATTGATACGCATCTGGTTAGACTGACAGCTTGCAAATATAATAAATAGTCACCCATAATATCAGGCGCTCAAAAAGTTCTGGAATAGACCCCTTATTTTATTGTAATTATTTATTAATTAAATATGAAATTATACCAACCTGCTAAAACTCCCAGACGAGCTCAACTCCTCGTCCTGGCCGCTCCATGAACCACTAGCAGGATCTGTAAATTGTTTACCGGAGAACGAGATTACACTGTGAGCCACCGACCTCCCAGAAGAGGGCGACAGCTCACGGACTAGACTCCCCTCCCTCGAGAACTCTAGGTCCTCAGGCTTATCAGTCATGGTTATTGTTTGTCGTGTAACAGTCACTACTTCTCCATCTGTATGCCTCTCTAGCACAGTCATTAGACTGTCCAGCTCTGAAGGCTGGGATGTTATAGATGAAGACATTTCTGAGCCATAGGACATAGCACTTTCTTCAAGCTGTCTCGGTCTAGCCGGAATATCAACTGCCCCTTCGCCGTCCGTACTCGTCATAGTTTCAGAAACTTTCTTTCCATCAACAAATCGCTGTTGTATGACTGTTGTTGTACTAACAACTTCTATTACACCACCATCAGTGAATGTCCTAGTTACTGCTTGGCTTTCCTTCGTTTTCTCTTCTTGATCTAATAACTTCATCATTTCTTCGCAATCTCCTGGTATTGATTCAGCAGAGCCATCACTGGGTGCTGCTGCGCAAACAAAAGATGATGATTTCTTGCAATCTTCAGTCACTTCTCCAGATGTTTCACCTTCTTTTTCAGATGGTCCAGGTTCAGGTTCTGGCACAAAGAATGCCCCTCTATCATCAAATTTCTTCACTGTGATCACTTTTGGCATCACCGGTTGCTGTTGCAGTTTTTGTTCTATCGCCATTTGTTGGTCAATTAGCTTTCTTATACTAGCGGATTCTGTGAGAATTTTTTGTGTAGGGCTGCCATAACTGCTAACTTTTTGTGACGGACTTCCACTTTTTTGAGAGGGACTACCACTTTTTTGGCCGGGACTGCCCCCTTTTAGGGGAGGACTGCTCTCTGAACTACCACTGTACGATCGTTTTTCCCGTTCCAAGAAACTACCACTTACTTCTTTAGGATCCGCCATAAGAAGTGCTTCTTTTTGTTTTGCAAGTATTTCTGCTTTCAATGCTTCTAAACAAGCAGATTCAAGACCTTCAAATTCTTTCAAGCTTGATATAGAAATATCATCGCCTTGACTCCTGCTAAGAATGTATCGTCTTGGCAGAGAACCATTCAGAGATTCCGCAGAAGATGAAGAATGCTGCTGGTACTGCTCCATTAACGCCCTTTCTAGATTTTCAAACTCTTGTAATGAACTAATAGAAATATCATCATTGTCACCTCGGACCCTAAACCTTATTCGTGAGGCCATTTCAGATTCAGAAAGGCTTCCATAAGAATTCCTAAAACTACCGTAACTTCCTATTGACTCTTTTTGTGATGTCAAACTTCCGATTCTGCTAGCATCAAAGTCTGTCATCTCCTCTTCCTTGATGTCTTCCAATGGTACTCTTTCATAGTCATATCGTGGATCTCCTTCAAATTGCATTTGAATCCAGCGCTTTCCAGCCTCTATTTCAGCCAATTCCTGGGCCTGTAGTTTCTTTTGTTCTAATTCATAAGCCATTAGCTCTTCATCAGATAAAGAACCTGATGCACTGCTAGTACTGTCTTGTTTCTTAGATGTTTTAGATAAATATTCCTCAATCTCAGTGTCATGCCGCTTTTCAAACTTTTGAGTTATTATTTGCACACTTTTGCCTTCAGTGTCGGTTTCCTGAGCTTCTTTAGCGACTTCTTCTATGACTACAAAGTCATCCATCTCACTTGGTTTATCAACCATTTCAAATTCGTCACTAGTAGGAGATTCTTGTTCTTTTTCATATGTGTGCAATGTTTTTTCTTCAGTTGTTATCATAAGTTCAGACTTGCTGGTTTCAGCAAGATCCGACTTTAGCTCAGGGGTTTCTGATATGTCATACATGTCGTCTAGGACGTATTCTCTACCATTTTCAGTAGAAAGCGAACTTTGACTGGGGGCTGACAACGGTGTCTGAGGTGTAGACTGATGATCATGTGTCTGTAGACTAGATGTTGAAGTTGGTTTACTGTCCAGTTGAGAATCAGGTGTTTTAACAACAGACTTCTCAACTTTAGTTTTAGGAACGGATGAGTCACTTTTTGATTTAAGAATTTCTTCGTATTGCTTTGAACCAACTGGTATAATATCAGCTTCTATATCAACAAATTCTCTTTGACTGGGTGGTACTTCTGTCATAGTGAAAGGAATAACGCTAATTTCTTTCACGATTTTTTTGTAACATTCCTCAACAACTTCACATATTTCCTCAGTTATTTCACTTGGTCCACTTAGTCCACTTGGTGTACTTTCAGCATCATGAATAGTTTTCTTAGTTATAATAATATCTTCTTTAGGTTTTTTCGGTTCAGGAGTAATACTTCCATGTGTTACTATATCTGCGTATTCTGAAGACCCAATCGGGATAATTTCACTTTCAACATCAACGAATTCTCTTTGCGGTTTGTCTATTTTTGTTATGGAGAATGGTATTGCTTCTTGAGAGTGAGTTGTTGCTTTTGTTACTACTTCTTTGATTTCTATTAAATCTAGGTCTGATTGCGATGATGGCATGTCCAATTTTGAAATTGATGAAGACAATATCTCGTCCGTCTTCAATTGACTTGATATTGTAGTATCAGAACCATCTTTTTCTTTAGTTGAATCTTCATCAACGTCAGCACTTTCTGAAACACTTTCAATTGGGAAGTGTTCTGGTATCAAATCTTTAGGTTGGAATCTCATTTCATGTGATCTCTTCATCTTACCTACAGGCTCGATATCACCAACTTTACCCTCGTCTTCATCAGCAGATATTTCTTCGTCACTTACATCTTTCACTTTCGGTTGATCCTTTTCTGTTTCATGAAGAAATTGTTCAACGTAAGTGCTACTTTCCATCAGTTCTTCTTTTAACTCATTAGCAGAAGGTACAAGAGTTTCTGAAGCATCAGAAATGTCAATGCTGGCTACGTGACTAGATCCATCTGAATCTAAGCTTTTCATGCTGTCTCTGGAAGCGAGTGAGCTACCAGCTGTGAAATAATCCTTGGATGTTCTCATCGATTGTGACGAAACGTCATGACTTGTTAATGCAGTTTCAAAGTCAGTACCACTTTGGGCGGTCATCATTACTTCAACATCTGAAGATAACGGTCTACTCTCTGAATGTTCAAAGCTATGGTAGTGACTTTCTCCTGAACTAGACCAACCTTCGACTTCGGATGCTGATCGTCTATCTCCAACGCCCAGCTTTGATTTGATATGTTTCTGCTCCCTAAGTTTTACTTCAAGACTGCTTATGGACTTATCTCTGTCGTATAATATAATTTCGCTATCAGTTTCAATAATAGAGTGTGGTCCACTGTCTGACCTTATTGAAATGTCACCACTGTCTAAAGGTGGACTAGATTCCTTAACATGGACAGTGTCTTTTTCTTCATCAGATGTCGTGGTATCATCGTGTGAACTTATTTTTGGTGAGCTGGAGCTGTCAAGCTTTTGACTTTCCAGTATTTTTTCTTCTTTGTCAGTAGATACAATTGTCTTATCATGGTCGTCATGTTGTTCTTCAGTAATAACTTCAGGTCTTTCAGGACTTATTAACAGTTTGAACTGAAATTCAGATGGAGACTGTTTGTATTTGCTGCTCCCATCACTTTTTTCACTAATAATTTCACCTTGTGCTGCTTCAAGAGACTGCTTGACTTCATCTATAGTTTTTTCCAAAACTGACAAGTCGGTGAGTGGTGGAGCAGACATTAGTGAATCGAAATCCACCCTTTCGGACTCGAGTTTCGTCCCATGAAACTCGGCAGAGGAGAGATCAGTGTCATATCCACTACTGCAAATGTCTTCTAGGCTTTTTTCTTTAATTAGTTTCATTTCCTCTCTTCTGTGATCAGTTCCTGTTAGATAAGCTGAATCAGCTTCTGTGGAAAATTCTGAGGCCTGAAGAGTTTCGGCACTTACAGTAGAATCCATGGATTTCTGTAACACTTCTCCCTCATGTGACTCCAAAGACTTAATCATACATTCTGTATCAAGACTTTCACCGGACTTTATCATAATATCTTTGGAAGTGGTACTTGTCTCATCCGACAGTTCGAATGTTATCGGGGACATGTCAGTTTTGGATGTTTTAGTTGCTTCAGTCCTTGATTCTACGACAGTTCTTATCTCTAAAATAGTGTCACTTTCTGAACTCTTCGTAGTTGTACTTGAGGTCTCCACACTCGTTGTTATTTTAGGTTTTGGTATCTCATCAGCTACTTCAAATGAATCAGCTTTTTGTAAAGAAACCTCCCAAACTTGATCTTGAACTTGTTGCAGTGGTAATTTTATGGGCGATTTGGTAGGTTTTTCCTTTTTAGGCGTGTCTCCAGTTTTATCATCATGAGGTAACTCTGGTGCAGCTTCCGACTCGGATTGTGTGTCTTGACTTCCTGTTCGACTAAATGTACTCTTAACTGGGGAAGTGGTTACTTTGATTTCCTTTATGAAGTTTACTTCGTAGGTTTCATCGTCTTTTTTGAAAGACTTTGATTTGCTCTTGGGACTTGCTTCTGAAGAATCCCGTTTCTCTGTTGGTTCACTCTTGAAGCTTGGTGCATGAGAAGCATCAGAGCTAAGATCATCATGCTCTTTACTTTCTATGACTGACTCTTCTTTGTGGTGTTCTATTGTTGAACTTATCACTTTACCTTTTTCAGAAAGTTCTACACTGGATACAACTTCATCCTTTTCTACTATCTTCAGTGTGGAATCCACAAATGCCACTCTAGCCTTACTATCATCATCTTCAACGATATTTTGTAACTCACTAGGGTCGGTAAAATATTCTTTACCCCACTGTTCATGATACAAATCACGTTCAGATATTTTAACCTCATGTTTTTTCTTAATGGTTTCATCTTTTATGGCAGTCATCTTTTCTTCAGACTTAGTCTGTCGGCCAGTGTAAAGTCCTTGTTCAGAGAATTCCCGTTCTACCTTTACTATGTCATTATCATCGGTGCTTCGCACAGTCTTAGTTTCTGTGTCAGATCTTTTTGCTGTAGCTTCATGAGCTTTTTCCAATTTTTTTTGTGATGTTTCAGTTTGATCACCATCTTTTCGAACCACAGTCTTTTCTTTCATTTCATGTTCTTGTCCACGTAGTTCATGCTTTGTTTCAGTTTTGATAACTAACGAATCGTCATCAGAAGATGACACTTGTTTGGTTTCATAAAAGAATTCCTGGCCGGAAATCTTTCTTGTTTCAGTTTCTTTGTGTGTTAATATTGTGCTGAAGTCGTCTTTGGTGCCAAACTTAGCTACCATATCAGACATAACAGCTTCAGGGTCAATGGATTGGAACTTCAATTCGCCACCTTCAAATGTTTTGTGGACTGACGAAGATGAAGTTTCAACTCTAGACTCACTGTAGAACGTGTCCGTTGATGTTGATTTTTGCACGTCTTCTAATTGAACAGCAAGTTGTTCTTTCTTAATTTGATCAATAACGTCAATGCTTTTCTCTATTGTTCGATCAACAAGTTCTATAGCGCCACTGGTAATGGTCGGCTGGTCGACATTGACAAATGTCATGTTATCGGCTACATGTTTAGTTGGAGATTTGGGCCTGGCGGCTTCAGTAAGTGCCTTAGACGCTTCCATCAGTACTTCTGTAAAGAAAAAATACGACATGAATTAAACAGCTACGTTCCTACTTCATTATCTTGTGTGTTGGTTGTGCTAGACATTTGAGACGTGGTAATAATAATTTGATCCAATTGTTCATTCGGTTAAATTATGAAGTCATTGTGCATATCGCTCAAAATTTGGAAAACATTGACAAGTTTTTTGTATGCACTTGAAGCACCTAAAGCGTGTTTATGTTACAAAATAATGTCAATGTGATGAAGATTTAGGAACTAGCGATGGAAGCTTATGATAGTAAAATGGTAAAAATAAATAAAGATTTAGAATCAAAGCGAAACGTTACCCAAATGTGAATGATAGTAGATGAATAATTTGCGAATTAAATACGAGAAATCAAGTTGTCCGTTAGAAGAAGCGATAATAAAATAAAGTGATGTTTCGGTTGCTCGTGGGTCCACTTACCTATAGCAACGTAAGGGCTCCGCAAGAAAGAAAGTAAAATTTACTGTGCTGACGAATATTTGCATAAATTATGTGACTGCTGCAACTGAACTAAGTTTCTTTTATCTTTTATTTACGATGGGGTCGCTTTCAAATCTATTTATCTTGCGCAGTCTCAGTGCGTTCTATTACTTTAGTGCTGTCCATTTACTGGCTTCGTTCCCAAGTCTTTAGAAACAAAGTCAAGTTCTTAGTGTAAAAATTAACCACGACACATGCGATAATTGGCGTCAAATAAAGAGTGTGGCAAATAAGGCTGTCTATAATGGTTGTTTACTACAAAATTAAGAGTAAAGTTTCGCTGTGACTCTACTTTGCCACTACATTACTGCAATAAGCTTGCAATAATTTTGTCACAATCCATTTTTAAGGGGCACATAATACTATAACTTAGATCATAAAAAAATCTCAAAATGTCAAAGTCAAGTAAAATATAACATTTTTAGATATGTAGTTACGGTAAAATTTAGTAAATAGACATGATGTTTCAAGTACAAGTTACTGACCACTCTGGTGAGCTTCTGTCTCGCTGATGACACTGTCTCCGGCTGAAGAAGCTCGTGGTGACTGACGGCTAGCGTCCAGGAACGACGAATCGGAGCCTAAATTGAAGAGTGGAGTTAGCTCCTACTTCTAGCACAAATACTAGCTACTAAATGTTCACTTACGTTTGTTCAATAGAAGTGACAAAGTCTTTGCATTTTGATAGTGTAGCGGCAGAATACTCAAGTGCAAATTAACTTTAAGTTGTCAAGATCAGTTTCATGGTATCTCTGCCACGTTAAGGTGTGAAACGGCAGAAAAACATCCAGGAAAGTTTTAAAGCTAAGCTGCGTTTGACTATTCCAGGGTAATAATTCAGTGTTTATGGTATGTCATAAAGTGTTTTTGGTGTTATTTCTATTGTATATATGATTTAGTGATTGCTGCGGTCACTAATGAACTGAATATAGCTTGATACTCTCTAGGACGTCACTGTTAGGGTTGAGTTATCAAAGATCATCATCATGTCAAATAATGTCATAAATAGTAAGAGAATTTCGGTAGTGACAGTCAGAACTTATTACAAATACGAATGTACAATTTATAAATCATCAAGGCATGATTCTGTCAAGATAAATTTTTTAGAGTGATCTTTGACAACTTTTTGCTGTTTTACTTTGATTGCATTCTTCTGCTCTGTTATCGTGTTAACTAAACATTACCTTTGGGTTGTAGCCCGGCAGACTTTTCGCCAGTACCATCCTCCGTTTTGGATTTCTCTTTTTGTGTTAAATCAACTGGGGATGGTGGTGGAGTTTTGGAGAATTTCGACACAAGATCTATAAAACCAATGAAAGTTGGGATTATTCATTATAGGGACAATTAGAATCGAATTAAATTCGTGAATCAAGAACATGTGCTGGTCAGTATGTGGTTAACAATTAAGGATACATTTATTAACATACCCTAAATAATTCTTCACATAGCTGGTGGAACTTACCATGTGTGACATGAGTTGAGTCAATTCTAATAAGAGCTCCCTGCGAAATATCTTCTAATAGATTTGAACACCTTCTGTTTAATTCTTTCATATCAGGCACTTCATCATCAGCTTCCTTCAGCATTTCTGCATCTTCGGAGTCATCATCTGCGACTTCTTTCTTAACTTGGTCTTTTAAGTCCCCGATAGTGACATCTTTTTCACCGTCCACAATGTCTTTTACATCTCTAACTATGTGATGTATTGTTTCAGTCGTAACGTGTGTTTCTTCAATTATCTGTTTTGAGCCATCTTCACCAATTATTTCTTTAGTTATAACATGTTTTTCAACCTTAACTTCAGGCTCTTTTTCAGCCATATCTTTACTACTTTCTTCTTCCTTTCTGAATTCTGATTGCAGTTGCGCAATCTTCTCTTCCATTTCACCAATAAAATCTTGTTCGGTTTTTTCCGAGGGTTTTGTCTTTTCATAGGATTTATCATCTTGCTCGCTGAATAATTTGCTTTCCGTTAATATAGATGTCTCCTGAGAAGAACTAGTTAATACTCGTACAGCTCTTGATACAGAACGCTCTTCTTCAAGAAACTCTTTGCTTACTGTAATTCCGTCAGAAGCATCAGATGCTAATGTCTTTGATACGTCTAATGAAGAATGATCTTCTGAGAAAGTCTTTTCATCAATGGATCTTGAAGTTTCCTTAACACTTTCTACGGAAGCTTTTGAAAAGTCTTTCGTTAAGTCAACTGTTGAATCTTTAGACAACTCATTTGTCGCAAAATCTCTAGAAGTGTCTTTACTATCGATTGATGATTTTGAGTAATCTTTTGTTAGGTCCATAGATTTCTTAGACAAGTCAGGCGTACCACGGTCTTCCATTTGCTCCTCCATTCTAGAATCTTCTTTTGCTTCCATTGAAGTTTTAGAAGGGTCTTTTACTAAGTCTGCTCCGCTGATTTTCGAGAAGTCAGCAGATGTTCCATCTTCAAGTACTGACTTTTGATCTTCATCCGAGGATTTTGTTAAAGTTGAAATAACTGTGGTAACAGAAGACTCAGTGGTAGACTTTGAAACTAAATCTGAGCGCATTAAACTATCCACAAAGTGAGTTTTCTTTACAAATTTCTCACTGAACTTGTCATCATCTTCTCCAACATGGTGGGCACTTGTGCTGGGACCAGCAATGTCACCATGGGCTGCGTCAACAAATTTGACTACTTGGAGTGATTCAGGAGCATCTTCCATATATTTTTCATCATCACCAAAGAATTCAGCCTGCAACCAAAAATAAATACTATTGAGATCGTGGTATTAATACAAAATATTTTAAAGTATGTATTACAAACGAGAGGTACGTTAAAATGATCAGTAACAAAACTTGTACAGTGTACATTACGTTGTAATGCATTCTACTAAATGTAACCACAGCTTAAACATGATCACGTACACATGTCTGTATGCATAATTAAGCTAAAATATGTACAGATTGGGTTAAAGTTTAAAATGACTTCTACATTTGGATTAATATGATTAAATTTTAAATGAAGTATAAATTAAAACTTAATGTGATGATTATTCATACTTATTTATCTCCTGCCCCTTCCTTACCTAAAATAAGTTGTACAATATAATAACGGTTATAAATCATTATTTGGGAAATTAGTAATCAGCATTTATTTAATAAATTACCTCTTTTTCTGGGAAATCATCAGCATCATCAAGCGAGTCGGTGCGAATTTTTCTCGCATCGAAACTAGACGCTGGAGTTTTTCCGTCTAAATCTGAACTGGGTTCTATAATTTCTAGAACTTTTGCTTTATCCATATCTGTAAGTATTGAAAATAACAAATAATAAAAGCCGTTCATCAAAATAACGGCATATAATTTATTAACTTTAGTTAGTTAAGCCAACTCACCAGATTCAGAGTCAGTGTAAATATGTTCTTCAACTTCTTCAGGAGAACTTTGAACGGAGAACGTTCTCGGGTGTTTCTTCTTAGGCATAATAACAATTTCTCCGCTATCTCTTGATAATGATTTAATCAGTCCTGGTCTGTCCTTAACGAACTTTTTCGTTTCTTCAAATATAACTTCCTTTTTGGTTTCAATTTCCTGTTCTTTTGCGTCTTTTGCATCTTTTTCATCTAGATATCCTTCAACAGTAGTGACTGCTTCCTCAATGATTGAATCTACAGACACTCGGCTTGCAATGTCTTGTGTTTCATCTTCAACTGGATGCTCTTCTGAAGAAACATCTATCTCTTCAGATGCCTGTTTGATGATTATCTCAATATTATCAGCCATTTGTTTCATAGCAGAGTCTGATTTCTTCATTTCAGTCGTCATTTCTGTTATTTTGTGTGTCTCAGTAGTTAAACTAGTGATTTTCTTTGGTGGTTCTTCCTCAGTTTCCACTTCAGATTCAGCTATTCTTTCGAGGGAGATAGCTGGACTAATACAGGAGTGTCTCCGTTCTTCTTTGTGCGGAACTTTTGCATCATATGATCTCTTTTCGGTTTCTACGATTTCTTTTGTTATGGTCATGATATCCTTATCTAGTATTGGGCTTCTAGCGGCCGCCGCAATAGTGCCTTTATGTAAAATGTCATCAATCAGTGGTTTCACATGTTCTTTTGTGATTTCCGTAGTTTTTCTGAGATCTAAGTCTTTGGGTACAAACTTTTTGATTTCATCGATGTCTCCAACATCAAAGTGTCCTAGTGTGTCTGTCCTAATTTTAGAAACATCGAATTTGCTCCCTGAGCTAACCGTTACTTGTTTTTTTGTCTCAATTATTTCTTCAACGGTTGAGGATGTGCCATCTTTAATAATAGTAGTCACTTCTGATATGATTACTGGTTCATCTTTAAAAGATGAAGTTGAGGTAGTATATGATGTCTCGGTCTGTCTCGTTGTAAACACGATTTCTCTAGGTTGATAATCATGACCTGACTGAACTGTTTCAACAATTCTTACTTCTTTTACTGGTTGCACAGTTTCAGTCACAATAGTTGTTACAACCCGTTCTGGTTGCCCAGGCTCAGAGGTCACACGGGTAATAATTGTTTCTGGTTGCTCAGATTCAGTTATAACACCAGTAATTACTTTTTCTGGTTGTACTATTTTAGTTACAGTACTTGTGATCACTTTATCTGTTTGTGGGGATTCAGTCACAACACTGGTGACCACTTTTTCTTGTGTCGTAGTAACAAAGCTAGTGACCTCCTTTACTGGTTGCATAGTTTCAGTGACAACTGATGTAACTATGCTTTCTGGTTGCGTAGATCCAGGTTCAATTCTAGTGGTTACTTTCGGCTCCATAGATTCGATTACAGCTTTGGTGATGCCTCTTACTGGTTGAACAATTCCAGTAATAACACTAGATACCTCTTTTACTGGCTGAAAAATTTCATTAACAACACTACCAACCTTTTGTAGTTGTGTGGTTTCAGTTTTAGTCTTTGTAACAACTGTCACAGTTTCTCGTTTTAATTGTGCCTCTCTTTCTCTCCTTAAGAAATCGTGAGTTAAATCTTTCTCTGCCATAGTGCTGTAATAAAGAAAATAATTATTTTCTTCTTGTAATATAAATAGAATATCAGACAGTATTTACCAATGAAAGTGTCTTACCCCATTTCAGCAATATGTGGTAACCTGTGAACATAATCGGTGACATGATCTTCTGGGAAACCTTCAACGTCATCTAATGAGTCTCCATGACTCTCTCTCAATTTGGCAAGTTTCGAGATATCAGTTTTACCTGTAAAAGTCAAATAAATTTTATTATGATGGCAGATCAGATTCGAAATATGACCCTTAATGTTTATTTATTACACTAACCTGACACAGTTTTAGTCTTAGAATCGCTTTCGGGTTTAACTTCAACAATTTTTTCCTTGGACATATCGACGTGAGTACCTTGTGTTGCAATGTCATCTTCAGACTCTTCAAATGTATAGTCCCTGGACTCAGTCAGGCTGTGAGCATCTGATAAACGTTTTTCTTCTAAACGTAGCTCGCTGATTGATCCAGAGCCAGCTGATGTTACTGATTGACGTTTTACTGCATCAACTGAAAACAAAATATTATTTTGGTTCCAATATTTCCCTGCATCCAGAACTTGTTTTTTTTTTTATCGAAAAATAATATTTTATTATGATAAAAAAGTCAGTGTATTATAATTTATAGCATTAAAACTTATTTAGAGAGACTTAAACCAATTTGCGAACGCACCTTTATCTGTGACGTCATCTTTCACACCTTGAGTCTTCATTTCAACTGGCTCAGTTTCTCTAACAGTCTCAATGATAGCAGTCACTATTTTCTTTCCATGTTCCAACACCGGTTCACGTTCTCTGGTTGCATCTTCTTCAGAAGAAGTCTTTTTCTCTGTCACTGCGTCTTCAGAGCTAATCCTGTCTGAAATACCTTCAGAAGATTTTCGGTCAGACATTTCGATTTCCCTACTACTTTCAGAAGATATTTTGTCTGAAAGTTCATCTTTATCAGACCGGTCGACTTCTTCGGCTTCCGTAACAATAATTTGAAATTCCGTAACAGGTTTAGTTTTAGGGAGATCTAAGTCTAGTTGTAGATCACTTAGCTTGGTTATTGAAATCGATTCAGATCTTGAATGAGATCGTTTTGGAGTCATTTTCTTGAAGACAGGTTCTGCTTCTTTGTCAGAGCCAGAGTCTTGTTTCTCAAGTTCTATAGATTTAGGTTCAATTCTCATTGATGTAAAACCAACGCTTTCTTCGAATTTCTCATCACCGAAACCGCTTCCCGAGTCAATCGTTTCTTCATATTCTGCTCGTTCATCGAAATCAGACGATGATATTTTGGCCTTAACGTCAGATTGATCTGATTTCAATGATTCGGCTTCTGAATGTCGCCGCGAGTCTGTATGTTCCGAGTCTTCTAAGGAGTCTGAGTAGATACGTTTGGAGAAGAAGCATTCCTGTACAGAATCATCCTCTGGTACAGTCTCAATAAATTGGCGTGCTTTTGCGCTTATGACTGGTGATTCTTTTGGCGATACCTAAAAATATAACCAATATAAATTGCTAATAATAAGTTAGTAAAATATTGGACAAGCTATAAATACTTCTAAGTAATTGTTTAGCAAATAATCTCTAACGTCTAGAAAGCTCAAATTACCTTTTCTGCCTCTTTTGTTCCCAAAGCAGATTCAAGTACTTGTGAACTGTGTTCACTTTCATACTTCAGGAATTCTAAAGTTTGATCTCTAGTTTGTTTTCTATCTGAGACAATGGTGGTAACAGTCTTAATTTCAGTTTTAGTAACAGTTTGTTCTAAATCTTTGTCAATATGAGGCTTATGTGCTGGACTTGTGCCAATTTGGTCATCCAAGTCTGAGAACTGTGAAGCCTCGTCTAATGAGTCACTGCGGTGTTTTGAATCCTTTGAGTACACCTGGTAATGACAAATATGAATGCATAAAGAACATTGTAGTAGTCTTGGAAAATTACATATAAAGCTACAACAAATTCTACCATTCTGTACTAGACAACAACTAGCTATAGGTTTGTAAAACGTTTATCCATGAAAGGGATAAGTATTTACAATATATGTAATACTAGTCTGTACTAAACCCAATTTAGAGTCGTGTGTCAAAAAAATGTGTCCTTTAAAAAAGCCAATGATATCTTACCTTCGATTCAGTTTGAGATACAAAACTAAAGTCTTTTTCTGTGCTCTGCTGTATATCAGCTAAGGAATCGGCTTTGTCGATAGCTGATTGTATTGGGGACTCCTGAGAGGTCATTTTACTTAGCATTTCAGTAGTTTCAGAACACATGGAATCCGTCTTGGTATGTCTGCTGAGGTCTGATCTTATACTTGTTACTGACATTTGAGCTTCCATCTGAAATTTAAAGTAATATTAAGTTAGTGTTCAGTTGGTTAAAGCAAAAAAACCGATAAATACAAACAAAAGACAATTTACCTTCTCTTTAGTTAACTTATCAGTTACAGAAACGTCTTTTTCTTCGAAAGTTTCTGTTAATTCTTCTTCACTAACTCTTGCTCGCAATTCTCCAGTCAATTGTTTCTCTAATTTATGTTCTTTTATGATCGTAGGTTGATCATCTTTCTTGTCATCATCACCTGGTTTTTTGTCTTTATCATCTTTATGTAAAGCCTTGCCATCAGGCTTCTTTTCAAATACGTCTCTATCCATTTTAAATTTACTCTTTTGTTCTAGTTTGTCTACTTTCACAGTCGTTTGAGATTCAGTCTCCGTTTCCGAATCAGTAGATTTTTTCAAAAACTCACTATCTTCTTCTGAAGAAACTTGCACTAAAGTAGAATCAGTTCTCATTGTTTTATGATATGGTTTAGATTTTTCATCTAGTTTAATTTTGGAGTCAAAGTGTTGTATCGTTTCTTTAACAGATTTTACTGTCTCAACGTGTTTCTCCGTTTCTACAGATACTTTATGGGTGACATGAGTTTCCATGCTTGTTATTTGTTTAGACTGTTCTCTAACAAACTCTTGCGTATACTCAATGCCTTGTTCTTGTTCAAGCGTATGTTTTTTCAAAGCTTCTTTCGTTAATTTGACAGTAGTCTTAGGTAACTCAATAGAAGATTCCTTCGACATTTTAGATTCAAATGAGCTAATCTTAGCTCTTAACGGAGCTTCGGCGATGTCTTTTTCTTCTTCTACGACTAAATCAGGTGATTTATCACCATCCTCGAGTTTTTCTTCTACTCTTGACGTGACAATCTCCTTTTGGGAAATGGCTTCTCTGGTAAAAGCATCTTTAGTTTCAGTTACTTTGACTTCACTAGTTTCAGCTGTCACTGACTTTCTTGGAGTGATCGTGACATTGGAAAAGTCACCTGATGGGAATCGCATTGACTCATTCCTCATATGTCTTTGTAAATGCTTGGGGGTTGGCTTAGCTGGTGATGAGGGATCGAACTTTCTGAACTGTTCGACTGGTCGTTCCGCTGGTTTGGGCTCCTCTTTCTTTGGCTCGACCACTTCTTGAACTTCAGTTTCCTTCTCTTCTTCAACTGTGTCCGGAGAAATTTTTGATCGTGTTCTTTCTAATTTTGGATCTTTTTCCAGTACCTATAAAACATGAAACGATAATATTATTAACATATGTTAATCTTTAATAATAATCAATTGAATATTCGGTCAATATTGTTTTGAAAGCAAGATTGGTTACTTGTTGCTCAATATCCTGGAATTTCTTAATATCAGGTTTTATTTGAGTTCTAATTTCAATGATTTCTTCTCTTATTTCTTTCTTTTGTTTTGACGCCGGCACCTTGCTCGAACTTAACTTTCTCGTTATTTGTTCTTTTCGTTCTGCTACACTGCGTTTCACATCTGGAAAGAAATTCTTTAAGTATCTGTTCAAACTTAGTTCAAAGGATTATATTTGCTTTTAAACATGTCATACCTTCATCTTCCTCGCTTTCTTCATGAGAGCTAGGAGAAGGAGTTCTTTCAATTTCACTCTTTTCAACTATCGACTTTTCTTCAGGCGAATATTTGGCTTCATCTTGATCGTGTTCCGATTCTCTATGTTCAGGAATTTGGTCTTCATCGTATATTCTGTCCTTGAGTTTATTATCTTCTTCTGCTGTAAAAAAACATAAAACAATATGTAAAATTTCAACAACAATCTTTCTCGAAATAATTGACTTATAAAAAGGAAACAAAGAAAGTCATTCCCATCATTAATGAACTTAATGACTAAGGTATCAGACCTTTGTAGGCTTCAATTTCTTCAGAAGCCTGTCTTTCCTGGTAGATGTTCCGCTGGATTCGTCGTTCATTGGTCAACTCTGACTGCGGTGCGATAATGTCGTCTCTTCCAATTCGACATAACGCTAACTCCAGAGAATTGTCTAAAAAGATAAAATCTTTAAGCATAAATATTGTTTTACTGATTAGAAAACAATAGGTACTTACTACAGATATATTGTATATAAATTTTATTTTAAGAAGAGTGGCTTACGCAGACCTTCTTTTCGAGGTTATCCCAGTTGGTTTACTAATGAGTTTATGGTAGTTTAAGATCCTAGTTGACATACTTTATTTTATCGAGATCCTTTTGGATTATCTCACTAAATACTTCAACATTCCTACCTAATGCTTTAGTTCCTGACTGCGTCTTCCATAGTTTCAGCATGAGCTGTGCTTGCTCAGCCGCAGTGATCCTCTTCGCCTGTATCTGGTTGACGGTGGCCACGCTCACGCCGAGTTCGTAAGCTAACGCCACCCAGTCTTTGCCGAGAAGATTGCAGATGTCTTCCAACCTGTTTAAAAATAGAAGTATTTGTAAAAAAAAATGTTGCATCTACGAATTGTCGTCCTAATTTTTAACAGTGGTTTTGTAAGTAGATACCAAATACTATATTTATTATTATTTTAAACCGACTTTTTTTCTTTTAGGCGGTTTTTCGTTTCATCGGTTTTCTGCTGTTACATAGTTGTTTATAGACGATGTATGTATTTTAGCCGTAATAGCATCTTCGTCTTCAATTCAGTATTACCACATAAAAATGAACCAGTTGAGATTCATAAACGAATGTCAGTTTCTAGCAAACTATTTAAAAGATGCCGTAGTTGTTGTTTTACCTTGGGTCACTGAGCCTCTGTCGCCATATCAGTTCCTGTTCCTCAGTGCGCATCGGCACTGTTTCTGTTGGGATGGGGGACGTCCTTTCTTCATCTGGCACCATGATATTGAGGACAGCGATCTGAAAAAAAAAAAATTGACCTTCACATTGCAAGTTCTCTTTAGATTTTGGCAGCTGTATTTGTTCTATCACATTGCCTTAAGGTTCCTTTTCTATTACAACAAAGAGCAACGTTTTTATTTTTCACTAGTATAACTAAGTACTAGACATCAAATACTTAGTTTTAATAGTGAATAAAAAACTGCCGTATTAGCTCCACTTGGAGCTATGAGAATCTAAAACGGCAAAAGAAGCATATTTATTTTATTTTAAGCAATGATAAAAATAATTGTATACCATCGTGCTGCCAAATATTAAAAAAATATGGTAACAAAGATAAATAATCAATCACTTACAGGTGTCGGTGAAGGTTCTCCCTTTGGCACCTTCGGATCTCTCATGAACTGACATCTGCAGATCGGCTCCAGGTCCTGCGTCTTGATCATAACAGGGAATGCCACTCGATTCTCGCGGAAGGCACGGAAAGGTATCGAAAGCTGTTCCCCAGACTTCGCCACAGGCACTAAGTTGCCTCCGAATTCTAGGTATACTGGCTTGCCTTCGTGAACCTGTTGAATTTCGTCAGTATTCAGTTTTGTTTGAGAAGATGCAGTTGATAAGTTGACATTTTAGCATAGTAGGATAAAGTTTAAAATCCTTATCTTTCAAAACTATTATTCAATTCTTATTTGTATTTTTACACTTAAAAACACCGGTGGTTACTATCTGATAAATTCTGAGAAAAATAACTAAATCACGATACAGATCCATTTTATGTCTGAGAGAACTGAGTACAACTTAGTCAGATATAACAATGGGGATTTTACGTTTAAAACATAAACTTAGTTGATACAAAAGTCAGAAAACCTGGCACAACTGCGACCACGATTGCATTAACAAAACGCTGGTGGGTTGTGACCATGGCCACGTTCGGTAGTTTCAATAAAATGTTACTGAGCATATGTAAAAAATCAACCTTCTCTTTAGGAACATCATCATACCTCAACGTCTCTGCTCTTAGCCACTTGTATGAACCGCTCAATGCGCTCAAGAGTTTTATCTTCCTTATCATCAGTGACGCAGAACATACGCAGCTGTGCCTGGCACTCATCAGTGCGCTTGGCATACACCACGAAGCGAGCCATGAACGGTACGTGAATGGCTTCCCTGCAAATTAATTTATAGATATTATAATGATAGACTCACACACTGATAGACTAGATACGGGAGCCAGAGAAACGCGTTTTGTGTGGCAACTTGGGAGAGGCCTATGTCCAACAGTGCATTGAGTAAACCACTCAGCTTAGAATGTGATGACCTTTTTTTATAGAATTATCATAGTATTGCCCCATTAGTATCATCATCATTACTGTTTAAACTAATCCGTTGCTGGCGTTCATTAAGAATATCAGCTTCATCAAATTAAAGCACTACGTTATTTGATAGCTAGAAAGATATTTCTACAAAAATGCTCGTGATTCTGTCTATTTATCAAGATTTGAAGCTGATGTCAAATACCACTTCATAATTTTAATTATTACTGCTATACCTGTATAATTCTGTCGCCATTTTGGTAGCATCTTCTACGTGTCGACAGTCAATCAGCCAATATCTAGCCGATACGGTTGTAGTGAACGAAACACAATCGTTCACAAACGTAAGAGGAGTATTTTGAGTAACATCTTCCCAGTGAGCTCGATTCGTTCCACCTGCCACCATAAATACTTCATTTTACACTCTATAAGATTAATATCAACTAAATACATGCTCTGCAATTATATACTTCATACTGCTACTTTTAAAATGCTCTTTGGTTTTGTCTGTTCAAATGAAAGCTATGAGGCAGTATTTTGCGGCTAAAACGCTATTTTCCAACTGCCATGATGATGGGTCTACCCTATTATGCATGCCAAAGCAGGCTTTCAAATATTTATCTACACAGTACATGTATTGTTTTCATCATAATCTATTATTTTTTCTACTAAATTTACTAATTTTAATTTATTAAAAGATTTATGTGTAGTTATAAATACAGATTTCAGAGAGCTCAAGTTAAGAAAATTTTGTTAACCTAAACATAAAAACACAGAAGTTTTATAAGTAATGTAAGTAACCGATGTAGAAGAAAGATTAGAAATAAGAAAGACAGGTCATAACAAATAAAAAAAACTAAACATAAAATGTTTCCAAAACGGCCTATAGCAAACACACAACAAGCAAAGACAAACACATCACACAAATAAATAATAAAATAACGTACCATTTTAATACTTTTTAAAATAAAAAAGTGACTATACTGTGGCACACTGTGAACTGTCACCGGTTTCTTACAAGTAGTGCTGTTGTCTCTCAAAATGAAAATGAACTCTACTTTATCAAAAACGAATCATCAAAATTGCTGTTCAAGTTTTCGGAAAACAGATCTCTCGAAGGACATTCACTGAAATAAAATCCAAAAATCCAACCGAACTAAACCAAAATATGGAAATAAAAACGTGTCCAGTGAAACAATGACAAGAGAAAGGAACGAGACAAAATAAGAGAAGATGATGTGAACAGAACTGATAGGCCGTTTTGGAAATAAATCTTTGATTCTTACAAGCAAAGTAACAAAAAGGGAACATTGACGTCGAATGATCATGAGGATGAAGATGGCCCGAATCGAAAGTTTTAACTTTACGCTTATACTAAACAAAAACAGGTATTTAACGTGTCTCAGTCAGTCATATACAATGTGCCAATACAGTTGCAGTTCCTTTAGTTCTAGAAATGTTTGTACATTTTGTTCTAAACCGACATGTTTCTGTGAATGTTTCGCTGTGCAAACTCTTGATGTCCCAAGATTCATAATTGAATGGTTATGGTACAGAGTGAATGTGTCTTAACAAAGCGTAAAAAATTCAGCCCGTGCATAAAGGAAGAATGTATATGAGAAGCAAGATATGGAAAAGCATTCAAAAAGTGATAGAGGGAAAAAAAACAATGTATCTGATATTCATACTCAAGCAGCCACAATGCTGATGAGTATAAGTATCGTAAAAATAATGAATTATGAGAAATAAAAACACGATAAGTACAAGAGTTTCAGACAAATTAACGTTTAAATAAAACAAACGAAACTTAAACCGACATTTTGATTTTATTTTTGTAAAATATTTCTAATGTTTTTACCTTCGAGAGATCTTTTGCGATATACCCCTGTTGGAGCGCGCCGATAGATGGCAGCACATTATTTAGCGCCACACACGGTGAGCGTGCAACACACACAAACACACGAGAACAAAGACAATGTAGACACGCACATAACGGACACACAGGGACATAGTCCCTCAGCTGCTTGTGTATTTGCCATAAGCGGTTTGCTTGTTTGCACTGTCTCCAATACTTTATTTTCCCTTCCACTATCATAATATATGTTTTGTTTCGAATGAAATGATCTCAAACTACTCTATTTCTCAATAACATGCTCATCCTGCTGTCTATAAAATGTAGAGTCAGACTAAACCCGTAATTCTCTGTTCTACACTAACCAATATGATTTAGGATAAAAGACTATAAAATTCCGATTAACTATCAATACTCTATTTAAAAAGTTGAAAATTTTAAAATCTATAGTCTACCGGTCTCATGTAGAACTATATTCGTTACCTACAAATCGATTCGTAATGATTTCTGTTTGTAATCCTACGTTACCAATGTGTTGTAATGGAATATTGGTATTAGAATTGTATTTCCTTTTAGTTTATTTGTTAAGCGAACTTAAAAGCAAAGTCCACAATACCCGGAAACAGATCGTTATCTATATTTGGTACTCACTGCAATTTACAAATCTCAAAATATTTTATTTTTCAATTGTTTTTATTATATCCAGTCTTCCTTTCTTAACTTTTATTATAACAGGCAATCCTATAAAATGCAATAAATATCCAAAAACAAATTCGAGCCCATGTTAGGGTATTGTTTGTAAGCTGAATACCTAACTGTAGGCACACTTACCTTTCCAAGGCAAAGCATATCGCCGAGATAGCAAACATAAGCCATACTCCATTGCAACACATGGCGTCAATCTATTTGTTACTGAAACACTATTTTAGGATATTATCAACCATATATGTATTGACTAAACATATACAGCCAATTTTATAACTTTTTTTTTAAACTGAAGTGATTTCAACTTTTAAGATATCTGATGATATCCGTGATCTTAATCCAAACAGTATTTCGGTAACAAATCAGATTTGCTTTTCCAAATACAAGCGAACTATTTTAATTGTACCTGATATGGAACAGAGTAGCCTCAATGTTGGAGCTGACGATGTGCTGTACTGGTTCGTCATGCCCTGGGTGTGAGGCCGAGGGGCTGGCATACTCAGGGTTATCGCTTTATGGAATTTCCTTCTTCTTGGTTCTACAGTAACTACTGGCGATACGGCTACTCCACGACCGAGTAGCTTAGCAGTAAGCTCTGAATCAATAATTTGGGCCTGAAAAGATTACAGTTTGATATTTTTTATTATGATATCTATATTTTAAATAAAGGTATAAATATTTCTTTTTGATTTCTGCAGTAACACTTTTACTTTAAAATTTAATGGTTTATTAGTACAATGACATGTTTCCTTAGTATTTTTTTTAATCCTGAAAAAATATTAACATTCTAAAGACCAAACGTAATCGTCGCCAAAGCTTCATGCTGGTGTTGGTTAAAAATTAAAAGGCAGTGTGTGGAAATAATAGATTAAATTCAGTACTTACCCCTTCTCGGGAAAATTATAGAAGAAGATTTTTATTTCTTTAAACGAAATTATTATCATTTGTTTACTTTTGTGATGTAGATATAATTTTCTACAATCAGTTATATAATCAGCTATAATCTTACAAACGAAATGATAGGAAGGTGGTGAAGAGCGGTCGGTGCAAAATTAAGCAAATATGAACATTATGAAATCACAGGAAAAGCATATAAAATGAAATTATACACATTTATTACAATGTCAACTCAGACTTTCATCTATTTCTCACACATGCGCTTTTAAAACAAGATGCAACACACTCCGATAGTCATAAAGCTCAAAATAATACAGCAAAACAAAATATATGTACATCATGCAAGTCTCACGTTTGGTCTTTAGGAAATAAAGTACAAAATCGCACAACAGTCCAAGTAACAATTCAACTTAAAAGCATAGAAAGACATTACCCAATAAATTTAGCAATCCTTAAATTACTACTTAACTAATTAAAGTACATACGTCACTCCAATTATATTTAAATACATATTATTATCGTATATAACACACACAAATGTTTTACTAAACAAATTACAAGGTCACATAAATCATTCATATTATTTTCTGTAGTTAAAATTTCAATCATGCTATAATGTCGCCTAAAGACCAACTAGAGAAAACCCAACCAGTATGAAATACCGCAGTGTGAGAAAAATCTAAGATTTTGGACTCTTTTGTGATTTCATAGAATTCAATTTTTTGCTCAAATTGAAAACAAATTTTGTTGTCAATGATTTATTGAAACTCCCTTCTACAATAAATAGTTAAGTGAATTTCTAAATTTATTGGGTATGAGATAATCCCTAAAGGAGTAACGTAGAAACTTATTCTAATGGCAAAATACGTGTCTCATCAAATCTATTAAAATACTCGACATTTTCACAACATCTTTCATATCTTGAAGCCTTATATATTTTAATGGGGAAGGTCGGCCAAAGGTACTTGTAGATGGCGTGACTATAACAAGGTCCCTACGGCGTATCAATAAGTATAACATTTCGTTCAATCATTCCATTTCGTATTCAGTCATGAGTTTGGTTTTAGTCTTCTATTTCGATATGTTCGTTAATTTAAATCTTGTAAATCAATATGTATTCATAAAAAGAGTCAGTTTTCAAATCTTTAAATATTGCTTACTTTCTCGTTATTAAAAAGATATAACAACAACTTCTGTTTGCTTAAAATATTTTTCTTGTAGCATTGAGAAAACATTTTCAGTTTCCTGCCTTTCGGAAAATGACACAATAACTAGTCATTTTCGCAAAAATTAATGAAAACTAATTCACGCCTTACATTATTAGCCGAGTTGAGCTGTAAGATTACTGATAAACGCGTGCGCGGACTGGAAAGGTCCACTGAATCTATGTGGGTCTTTAATCAAAAGACCATCTCAGACACCAATTTACATAGTCTTCTCATGATCTGACCAAGATTATGTCTGGACTATAAAAGACTGTAAACTCTTAGTTTTTATCGGCCTATCTTCTCAGAGTAGTCAGATAGAAAACGTTGACCTCATCTAGTTTTTGAAATATGATTGACTTGTCAAAGTGTTTGTACACACCAACTTACAGAAATAATATTATATGTAATACCACAGCGCTATTTTGCCTTCCCCATTCTAAAAAGACATTGAAATCTTTCAAAATTTTCATCACTCAGAATTTGATGAAACAAGTCATGACAACTTATTGTTAATAATCAAGTACATTGTTATTAAAAAATAAAATAACTGTATGTCTAAGATATGTGATGATACATCAAAATGTAAACCGCTAAACAAAAATATTTCACCAATAAACAGATACGAAATAACTATTGTAAACAAAATTTGGCATTCACATTTGTACTATAGTTTTAATATGGCAAATGACTAGATAGTGTTTGGCAAAATATAATCTGTTTCTTTAATTCTTCCAGTTATCTGTTACAAATGCTATTTTAGCAACCGAATCCCTATTTATCTCTTATCAATGAATGTCAAATCACAACGTTTCGTTTTCACAAAGGCTTGAGCTATTGCCAGTATTACTACTTATTTTGTGTTCTTATGTTGCTCATTCATCAAATACTAAATAATCCGCCTAAAGCATTTGACTGACACACAAAGACTACAATTTTGAAGTAAATTCTAATCTCTTAAAAAATATTTCGCCGAACCTCTTACTAATGACTAACCTTACAATGAGAATACAATTAATCTAAACAATAATAAATTAATGAACACAGCACATAAATCTAACAGTGAAGTAAATTAAATGGAATTCTTATCGAAAATATTCGTTATATTTCATAAGCTTCTCTGACTATGTCAGCTTATAAGATTAAATTCATTCGAGTACATTTTAAGATTATACTACCAAATTAGAGAGAAACGTTTTTTCTTGGACACGTTATTAACGGTGATCTTTTTCAGGTTTTTGTCCTTAACACCTTTTCTTGGTTTGAATAGGTTTACCTGGAGGCCGACTTTGATTTTCTTGGTGAGAGCGCCTTGTGGGAAGACGGCCTGCACTTGTGGGACGACGGAGCTGGATACCATGCCACCTAGAGACAAGAAGTGATGATTGATTTATAACCATACTTTGGTTCCTAGTTCTGATGATTAAATATATCAACATTGTCATGCTGTTGTGATGAATTAAAAAAAAAATCCCAGATATATTTTTATGTTCTAGCTACAAACCAATAGCATTACTTTTAATATATTCTTTGGTTTTAATTTTATATATATTTTTTGGTTTTTTTTATAACAAAAAAATCGTAGCAGAATATTTTGCCATGACATTTTACTACAGTCTTATTACCGAACTTATCTTCATCTATTTCATAGTGGTGGTAAAGTAATTATACTGACCTTCAGGTCCAATAGCGTGGACTTCCTGTCGTATGCGTGATATAACAGCGAAGTACTGCGGGAAGTCGTGTGTCAGGATCCTGGTGACGCGAGGAGCATCCCAGCCTTTCTCGTCTGTCTCACTTGTCTCTGTAGATGAAATATATTTGAAGATCTTATAAAGTATACATGTTGAAGGTTATAAAATAGATGATGAAATGATTATGTTAAATGTAGACAAAACCATTTGATACTGGCGGTCTCAATACTCTTAATATTTACTGGAGATCCAATGAAAGCAAGATTGCAGCTTCTTAATTGATGATTTTAGCTACACTTTGTTATGAACAACAAAAAGCAATCCGTTACTATGCATTTCTTTTTAGAAACCGTTGTTGGTCCTACGTACGGACTGGAATAGCTATCCATATTAGAGCACGGGACACATTTCAAAAGTTAACGATCATCACCGATGCGAAGTTGATAACATCATCATCATCATTTCAGCCGAAAAACGTCCACTGCTGAACATAGGCCTCTCCCAATTTAGGGGGGTTTGCCGTAATCACCATGCTTAGCTGGCGAGTTGGCGATCACAGTATGGTGGTAAAATGCTAAAGAAAACTGCTGCCTATTCTCTAGTAAGTCCCTTAGTGGCTTCTTACGACACCCAGAGGAAGAAATGGGATGGTGCTATTCTTTACGTCCGGCATCACACGGATCGATCATGATCGGATAGAAGTTTTATTTATCTTTATGGTTTAATTCATCCAAAATGTCAGTATCAATCCCTTTGCTGCGACTACAGTTTTACCTAATTCAATAATATTGTGTCTCAACGCACCTTCAATCTCAAGAGTTTCATGCAGAATATCCTGCACGACGTCATCCGTGGCATCAGCATTGTGTTCCCTCCAGCTGGTCCCGTTGTCTGAGCGGAGGATCACTATCTCACGCTCTTTGCCTCGAAGTGAGGCGTAATGCGGTACTTCGAGAATCACCGGTCTGTATTGTGGAGATTGGTATAAGTAAGTGAGTAATAAGTTGTATTGACATGAATGAAACACAAATGTGAATCCCTGGTCCCTAAATTAGTATTAACTGTATTATAGGGACCAGTGTCTTCGCTTATCCAAGCCACAATGTCAAATTATGGTAGTATAAAAATGTTTTTCTAAAACTACTATTATATTAAACATTTGGTGAACCGTGTGTGTTTGCGTTCGTGTATATTGAGCATTACCAAAGGTTTAGACAAAGAAGTGTGAAATTAGGATTAAAACTCAAATGCAGAATGGGATTGGGATAGTTAAATACTATAAAAGACAGCATTAAGTTGGTTGATCACGAAACAAAAATGGGACTTTATAATCATATCCATCCAAGCAACCCAGTTTCACTTTAGGAAAGAACCATATAATTGGAGGACAGGTTGTTGTCGCCTCATAGATATTTACAGAGTGCTATCTGGCTGTTGGAGTAAGTGCTTACCCTAAGAACTTGGCGGAAACTGGTCCCATCTCGAGTACCCTGGCTGCAAGTGCCTCACCTTCCATCAGGGGTGGCATGTGATTGATACGGGATGGCTTCAGATACCTGTAAAGAAGTTAATGTAATATTGATTACATAGTTAAAGAGTTACCCATTAAAGAGTTTCAAAGACTTATGGTGAAAGACAACATGTCTAGGTGAAACACAATTTAAGTGATGGATCCATAACGCCATTCTGATCTAATTTCATAAATATTTAAAAAAAAAAAATGGTTTTCAATGTAACGCAGGTTGTTTGCTAAAGTTCAATTGTCCGTATTTATGCAAAATGGAACCACACAACTTTAGTTTTTTACTTTTTTGAAGAATACTAATTTAAAAGTGGTCTAAATTCTTATACAAAAAAAAAAACACATGATTTTTCCCTTGGAAACAAGGTCTACTAAAAGCAGAATGGAACCAACAGTAACAATAAGTATTACATATAAAGCAAAACCGAACCACAGCACAACGGGACTCGATTGTTCAAACAAATAAACGATATCACTACTATGTCATTTTATACAAAACAGATCCACACATACTTGGTACCATTATACATTACACATATTTCAATTATTAACAATTATTCAAATACAGTAAATGGAACCAAGTTACATAGTTTCATTGATTTCAGTAAATCCCTGGGTTGTGGGTCTTTTGTTTTTGTATGAGAAAACCTATCAATTAGTAAATGTTAAAAGGAACCACATGCACATTTTCTTAATTATCTAGTACGTTTAAGAGTACTCAGAGCAAATGTATATACGCATACTTAAATAAGTAATTTATCAATAAATTTAAAGTTAGTTAGTTTTTGTAAATCCTTTGATATCTCAGAAGTGCGTTTTTGCTGGATGGTTCCTTTTTGCATAAATACGGACAATTATTATGAAGCACGCTATTTTCGTGTTTCATAGTCTAATAGATAAAGATTGATTGATTGATTTGGCGACCTATTTACCTTTATTTTGGTTTTTCAAAAACTCTTTACGTCCTCTTTTGACTCACCTGCAAGTAATTCTGGTAGGTTGCTGGGCAGACAGCGGAGGTATAATGACCCGCACGCCGCCACCGCGACAACCACGCATCGCTCCTCCACGAGCGTCCACCAGAAATGATACCAGGAAACTGGAATATACGACAAAATAATTGAAATTAGAGTAAATGTGGTGGTCATGTAGAAAGTCAAAGCAGGTACAGATTATATCAAGCAAATGGGCAGGGCATGATAGCCCTAATGATGAACATGAAGAAGTATTGTAGCTTTAGTGGCCATAAAATACAAGAGAAAAAAATGATAATAGTAGTTAGTTTGATTAGATATTTTCAAGATTAATCGTTTCTGACAATAGTTTAGAATTGAAAGACATCTTTTATCTAAAGGTAGGTTTCAGAGGTCGTGAATCAAAGGTGAAATCTAAAGAAGCATGACATTTAATTTTATTGCATAAGGATAATCAAAGTAACAAAATAAGTACTTCTCATTCTTGATGAATATCATAAAAAGGATAAAAGAAAACAAACTGAAAAAAATACAAAACGGCTCAAATGGCACATTTATTTTCAATAACATAAAAACAAAATTCAAATCAAACAGTACAACACACGAAAAATAACAGAAATATTATAAACATAATAAAAAGCACTTACTTTTTCCATTGTAGTTTTTTCCTGTAGATCCCAGTAAGCATGCGGAACAATTTTGTAATAAATGTTTACATTCTGAAATAGACGTTACAATCATAAACTGTTTCATTGGAAACAATAATAACTTTTATAAAGCATCATTACATTTCGTTTGTTATTTTGGAGTTGTTTACATAATTCTGTTTACGCACACGTTTCCGTGTTATGTATTTATGAATCATTGTATCTTGGTACTGTGTGGTTCCGGACGTAAAGAATAGCACCACCCCATTTCTTCCCGTGGGTGTCGTAAGAGGCGACTAAGGGACTTACTAGAGAATGGGCAGCAGCGTTCTCTATGCATTTTACCACCATACTGCGATCGCCAACCCGCCTGCCAAGCGTGGCGATTATGGCAAATCCCCCCAAAAATTGTACCGGTCAAATTGACAGTGCTTGGGGGAGGCCCATGTCCAGCAGTGGACGTCTTGCGGCTGAAATGATGATGATGATGATGATGTATCTTGATAATGTTATTGCCATCGTTTACATTTTACGTCAATTCTTGAATTTGGTTAGGGCTTTGAATTCAATACGGCAATCTGGGAATGAAATTTGCATACAAAAATGACCCTTATTAACTGCCGTGTTTAACATCTAAGTCGAATTGAATAAGATCAACAAATCACATTCAAATTACTCATGGAATAAAATCATCCTGACTTTTTTTAAAGTATAGGGGTTCCACAAGGTACAATGTTTGGACCTCAAATATTTTGATGGAGTGCTTTATAGGATATAAACTACATAGGATTTAAGAGTAGGAGTAATATAAAAGCTACTAGGGCTATTTCGGTTACACCAAGGTAACATACTTGGACCATAATTTGATTATGTGTAGTTACATTTGTTTATGGAATACAATACTGACTTGGGTTGCGTTGGATCCACATTGTAACAGTATCCTTCTGGTGCCTGCGCAGTGCTGTAGCGACTGATACTCTTCACCAGCACTTCCTGCTGAGGCTGATACGGCATGCCGTTTACTGAGCCTAGAGAAAGAAGATGGAGATATGATAAATAGTCATGTTTATTTTCTGGTTACAAATATTTTGGTTTAAACAAACGGGAATTTTGGTACTAGTTATTAACAACCGTGAATTGTCAAGACTTGTAGTAGGCCACACGTCAGTGTAAACACTTTGACCATGAACTGGCCTGGTGTAGCATTTTTAATTGTGTTTCAATTTAAAAAAGGATTCTAGTTTATACTAGTTTTATTACCACTACCGTACAATATACAGGCTGGCCCGTGGAACTAGCTCGGAAGAAAAAAATTAAGCCTCTCTCCAAGGACTTCCCGAAAGACGGCATGTATGTTCAGTGATTATGTATAGTTCATAAGCTAGGTGGTGTTAATATGTTTTTGGGGAATTCTAACTTGAATTCAGACTATTAAAATTTTCAATTTCTGGATTGCATTCTATGAAAATGTTGTTGTTTTTTTTTTAATTATTAATCTTTAAAAGTCTACGATCGATAAAAATACTATTTAACACTACTGACTAAACTTTAGCTTTAACGAAAATTCTGTCTCAACTAGATTTGTTTTACATTTTCAGTTCATAAAAAAGATACGAAAAAAAGAGAAAATGACAAAAAGATTAACTGACCCGAAAGTTGTTTTGAGAATTTTCACGGATCCTTAGCTTTCAAAAGCAAAAGCAATACTAATAATATGTACTTTTCGGGGCAGTTCTTGGTGACATTGTAGTTGGTATATGGTAGGTACGGCAAAAAACAATTTTTTTCTTAATACTTGGTATAATGTGGTAGCATGTATGTGGGTTGTACTATAGATTCACCTATGCCCAACCTTTTGGGAAAACAAGGTTTGATGTTACATGGTACACTTTGCCTAGTAGATGAAATGCTTTACCTTGTGACATCTCCATAATATTCTTATGGCTCATAGCAGACTCGGTCCTCTCATCCTTGGTGACGTCAATTGGCAGAGAGTCATCTCCCAAGGACTTCATGTCATCTGCCGTCAAGTACCGGTAAGGCTGGTCATTCAGAATTGTGTCTTCACCTAGAGTAGAAGAGAAATGGTTTTTGCAATAGTTTAGTCAAATTAGTAGAAGAAGTTTAAAAGACACAAAATTAGGAGGCGTGATAAAAATGTTCAAAATCTAGTCGCAGTCTCATCTCGGCTACAACCCAATGTCAAAAATTTGTCAAAAATTTATGGTAACTCGAGGTATTTTTGACAGATTGAGACGGAGAACAGACTGTGAACGTTCTTAAAATTACAAGAATTGCCCCTCAGGTGGTCTGACCCAAAATCTCAAATATCTAGATGTCGAAATATTTGCATACATTGAGACTTTTAAAGTTAATGGATTCTGGCAACAAAATAATGCGGAGTCACACATGGTTTTTAAAAACGTAGTGTTATAATTTTGTTACTAAGCAATTTGATTGGATGTTATGATTTTGCTCAATCGGTACAGTTCAATCACATTCTAAAAGGAATTGAAGAATATTGTTAATCCATTGCTTCATATAATCTAAAAATTTGCCTGCTCAACATCGCAAATAACGTATTGAATGTTGTCGTCTGTCAAAATTCACAAAACGAAAGGCATAGCCATTGTAAGTGGGTTACGCAATTATACCTCAAGAATATCAGTTAACATTGGATTGGATACTATATCATAATAAGGACCATATTTTCAGAAACCCTGATCGAAAATAAATAAAAATGCCTGTGCTGCTGTGGAGTTTCTTGCACTACTTTTTATTCACAGCTAAAGCACTAGGAAGTGGTGAAAGGCGGGTGATTTTGGGGGACTGTCTATTGCAATTATGACGTTCGAAAAGTGCTGATTATCAGCGTTATTTAAATGAATGATTGTAATTTTCAATTAATGCCGTAGCGCCTGAAATACTAACAACTTCGAAAATTTCATTATCTTTTACATCTACCCACCTCCTTCTTCCTCAGAGTCAGACATGAAGGTTTCCAGCATGGTCTCCGGAGCCACCACCTTATACTTCTCGTGTGAGACTGGCGCGATGGAAGGCTCCGACACTTCCTTGAGAGTCTCCATCACGGTGACGTAGCCCAGCTTGGAAGCTATGTCCAGTGGGGTTTGGCCGTTCTGTGGGAAGATGTTTCAAATGATTTTCAGTTCAATAAAACAAACATTCTTAAGGTAAGGTAGAGAACACAGAAAAAGCACATGTTGAAAATGGGCTTATTAGTCGACTCTCTCGAAGTTAATTTATTTGCGGGCTAATCGACAACTCTGAAAATACGTATTAGACAATTGGGACGTTTTGAATTTTATGCACTGCAGAAATACATATGGTACTTGTCACGATTAGAATTTTATGCTTTTTATTGCATTTACTTGCAGTGATTCGCACGAATTTATTTGCCGCTAAATTAATTCATTTCGTGCGAGTCACCTCTATAAAATAATATAGTATTTAAAAGAGTCGATTCGCCGGGCGATTAAAATTGCCCATAAATTTAAACATGGTAAAAATTATGTTTTTTTCAGTATTTAATTTACTCCATATTAGAATAAAACACATTCGACTTGTAACCATACTTGTCATGAAAGGTAAATATATTAATCTAATTTATATCTGATATGATTCATATTCCTGTTTTTGTATCTACGTAATTCTTTTAGATTTTTTATTTCTATGTACGTGTATAAGTTTTAAGGAGAAAAATACAAACTTTTAAATCAAGAGAAAAATATTTGTTGACGGACGGAATTTGTGTTTTGTATGGAGTAATAAATCTGATTTACGAGTATCTTTTAAGGTACTGGATATCACAAAAAAAAAAATATATTTTCACAAAGATTAATTTTGATGATGCAACATTTGAAGCAATATAATTATTTTGAAATACTTTTTATTTTCATCATTCCTACTTTGTCCAATTTTTTTAATGACACTAAGATGTAAATTAGAGCAACCAAACGACTGAAAAGTTTTGGTTTTTGGAAATTTGTAAAAAAATATCTAATTCAATTAAAAATTCAAACACAGTTGATCGATTACGAAATTTTTTAGATGTGGTTTTTTTTGTTCTATTAGTTTTCAATATCGATACACCTTGGTAAAGAATTGCAGCTAATTTAATTTGACCTTCTATTTTATCAAAGCGCGTTCAATTTTCCGAAGACAGATGATGATTCCCAAAACACATACTTTTCTAGGAGATATATAACATTTTGTTTTTACCGTGGTAGTAGCGTTGGCATCCGACTTGTGTTCCAGTAGAATGTTCACGATATTGATGTGGCCCTGCTGAGCGGCGTGATGTAGCGCTGTGTATCTGTATAATTACGAAAACGAAACACATAAAAAAATGGAAGAAAAATATTTTTAACACCCTTGCTCGTAAAGCTGATGTAATTCTACCGGTTTTAAATATGTAAAGCGGGTCATAAAAAAACGCGTGTGTTACCAAAGCAAATAGTTAAGTTATAGTCCATACAAATTCCATACAGTATTATTTGCCATTTCAAATATGGAACTGATCGCCGCCGCGCGACTCCAGCTAGTGAGCAGCGCGCTGTTGCTATTGAAATTTCGAACTAATCGCCGCGCGGCGGTCGGAAATAATGTCTTTAGATAGTGGTGGTATTTACTTTTCTAATAAATTTGTTTTATTTTATAGAATATGTATTAGTTTATAGATTTAAAAAAAAAAATATGTAATGTTCTTATGGGCCTTAGTTGAGCCAAATGAAATCAAATCCAAATATTTTTATTGCACATAAACCTTAGGTTACCTTAGGGTACGTTAGGTGCACGGTTCCAAATAATTGATTTCTATTGAGAAGAGCCGGCAAGAAACTCCATAGTTACTCTTTTCGATTTTGCTAAATGTCTTAGTCTAAAACATATGTTTTGTTTCTTACCCATGCGCAGTCTGAGCTTTAACAGAAGCGCCACTTTCAAGCAGGAAGCGCACCATGTTGGCTTGTCCGTAGTGACTCGCGATGTGCAGCGGGGTGTAGCCGCCCTTCGTGCAGATATCCACCTAAACAACCAAAATAGTCACCATCTACCTAGCCTTTTCACAACTATGTTGGAGTCGTTTTCCAGTCTAACCGGATGCAGCTGAGTACCTGTATTTTAAACGGAGCACTGCCTATCAGATCTCCACAACCTAGTTACTATGTAATATGATACCTCTTGGTAAGACTGGTTGTCAGACTTCCAGGCTTCTGACGACCCGTAACGACTGTCTAAGATCTACGAAAGACAGCCGAGACCAACGGCTTAACGTGCTTTCCGAGGCACGGAAGGGTCTTGGTATGTACAGATGGTCACCCATCCACTGACCAACCGCGGCAAGCGTAGCTTAACCTGAACGATCAACCCGTGCGAATTTATTTATTCATTGACATTGAAAGGAAGTTTTTGTTTATGGCAAAGCTGAGGTCACAATATCGAATGGAAGTCTGCCTTTTATTTGAATACTGGTGACGAGGAAAACTGGAAAGTTTTGTCAAGTGCAGTTGTTGAAAGAAATTATGTTTGCCTGATTGGTCTAGTGGTCGCAACGCTACTTCTGAGCATGAGCTCCTGGGTTTGAAAGTGATATTGGGATTTTCTATCTGGAATTTCTCAGTAGCAGCCCGGAATGTGGATTTGTGCCCCATTGATGGCAATACGGTCGCCACCGATTTTATTTTTGTTTTTATTTATTTATTTAAACTTCTCGCACAAAAAAAGGCACAAAGGTGGACTTAATGCCTTAGGCGTTCTCTACCAGTCAACCAAGGGTAGTGAAGAGATTAGATGGCAGGTGATTAAAAGTACATCCCATATTGAATGTTATGTTTTATTTTTATTGTTTTTATACAAGAATAATAACATGCCTCAAATAAACATGAATTAGTAACATTGCAATATTTTCTCCATAACCTATTACATGGGACTTAAACATAACTGGCAAAATGTGGGTGTACAATAAGTGCATTTTTGCCCAACCCTTCGGCGTAACAACCCATTAATGCTGAATTAGACCTTACATTTCAAAGTAAATATATATATATATATACAAGATTATTTTTAGTATATGCGAAACCTGAATATAGTTTGTTCAGAATCAGTAACTGAATCGATTCCAATAATTTTTACACCATGTTATATTTTGTACCAAAAATATTTAATTACGCTTCCAAGTCGCGGGCCTTAGTGTTTTGTTTCGATTTTAAAATTGTCATGTCTTTCTCGTATTCAAACGTCCATTACACGGAGATGGTACGTACCCTAGCTGTTTGTGGTGATCTGCATATGTTTTTGCGTGGACAACCAGGTAACTTATCAAGCTTATAACTTTGTAATTATTAATGATACAGTTTTGAAATTTTTTTCATAGATTCTTTACACAAAAATACTAGACCCGTGTTTCGGGTTTCGCATAAACAAAAAATAATGTTGTATATATATATATATATTCATACGGCTAATATGTTTTAAAGCAAATTCTCCCCTGGGAAGTCTGGTAGAATATGATAAATTAATTATTACGTTACAGGACATAGCGGGAAACTAAAAAGAAGATGGAGGAATGAACTGGCCACAATGATAGTAGATAGACGTCCGTAGAAAAGGGGAAAGAAGGCATTTGCCCAGCAATGGGACATTACTGGCTATAAAAATAAATACATAGATTATTACCTCTGCTCCATTCTTGACGAGTAGTTGAGCGACAGGCACCCTGTCTTCTTGAGCTGCCAAGTGTAAAGCACCTAATCCGTTCTTGGACTGTTGGTCTACTGCGGCTTCGTGTTCCAGGAGTAATGAGCACATTTCGGTGTGACCCTGGGAAAAACATTTTCAATGTGAAACGGCTGTTGTATGTAGTTTATTTTATTTTATATATTGTGTTCCGTCCCGTTTCACTTGATTAATCTGTGCGCCTAACGGAACGCGCGTGTAACGAATTGACAACTGTCACTTGTCAGTTTGACACTTCTCTTTTTGGTTTGGTCTTGAAAAATGGAGCATCGTCACCGCTTGTATTCCGCGACCTTTTGTTGAAAGTAAATATGTAATAAATGGATCCGTTTGTGGACAATTTGTCATGATCAAATTGTTTGTTTGTGTAATAACCCCTTTTGAAGAACTAGAACGGGTGTATCTTTGTACTTTGATTGAAATACTCTGAGGTTAAGTGACAGTGATTGACCGCGTGTTGGAGACCGCATGCCTTTGGTAGCAGGGCCTATTGGAGCGGTGTTTGCGGTGGATGGTATCCTGGAGAATACTCATAACGTCACTACGCAATACAATATACACTCATTTACATACATAAATCCAGGTAGGCACCAGAGTCGGTGTTCTTCAACCATGAGGTGAGTCTTTTGATTATTGTATTGATAAGCTCCGCGCACGGCGGACAGTTCGCTCGCCACTCTTGACCCAGGGCCCGCGATTATCACGCTTCCACATAACAATTGAAATCCTATGGTCCTGGCCCTGGCCTGGCGTCGAACATATTGTATTAAGGGACAATAAACAGTTGCAAATATAAAATTTTAACATAACCAAAACCTAGCTTTTACCAGCGGCGTCGCCCGCGTATTATACATATAAACCTTCCTCTTGAATCTCTCTGTCTTTTGATGAAAACTGTATTAAAATCTAAGCTCACAAACGCTGGACCCGACTTTGTTTTATACTAACTTTAGAAGATTATCTAGAAATTGAAACTCACGCCATCTATGAATATTTACGCAACTTAGATGTCAAACGATACGATGAATTAACTTACACCGCCATCTATTAGGAATTCGTAGAACTAGCCAGTGAAAATATACATTGTCCTAAAGAAAACATTTAATAATTCGAGGTCAAAAGTTTCGAAGTTCACCCTTAACAAACTTCGTGACACTAGATTTTTGTATCTATAAGATAATGATAAAATAATAATATATATTATATTATTATTATATTTGTTCTTTATTATTTTATTTAATATTATATACAAATTACACGTATTGTTTAACCTTGTGAATGACGGTAAGCCTAAAACCTGTATGAGTACTATCACCATTTCTTCTTATCCATCGTGAAATCTTTAATTTTGACATCGCACCGTAGAAATCTTCCTACGATGTGATCTTACCTGCTGAGCTGCGAGGTGCAGGGGCGTGAAGCCGGCCTTGGACTCCGCGTTGGTGAGAGCTCCGTACTCCAGCAGAGTCGCCGCCGTCTCCATCTGGTTCTTGCGAGCCGCTATGTGGAGAGGAGTGTGCCCGTTCTTGGCTACAGCCTGCAATTTAAAAAAAAATCGTTGGAGTGATTGACAGGAACATCTGCCGGGGTCGCGTGATTGTTCGAAAGAGATACCGTGACCCTGGCACATGGGCAACTGAAGGAACACGGGTGGGTTTTAGTCAGTAAAAGTCTCACACGCCCTCCCGCTCCGCCCAGAGCGGGAGAAGTCATTTGATGATTACCCTTCCAAAAGAAAAAAAAAATCAGGAACATCATAATTTTGTAACCAACGTTCTGAATGCACCCTCATCAACGAGCACTTTTCTCAATTAACTTGTGGTCGGCGAAGCTTTTGTTCTTCTTTAAGGCATCTCTGTTAGCCGTCAAACTCAAATTCAGAAAACTCAAAGCATTAAAATCAATTAAAAACTTTTGCAATTGCGAAAAAGTCGATCAGGTCAGAAAGTTGAAACTGTCCATTCCAAAACGTAGATAACCAAAGATGCTAATAAATAACTACGACGATCAACTTCTTGCGTCTAAATGGACTATTTATTTCTAGCCTGTTTGTAACTTGAACATTGCCTAGTGGCGAAATGTGGGAGTACTGAACACCGGCGTGTTGTTATGAAATGGTTTTGCGCAAGTGTCGTTCGCAGAAGTGTCTTTCGCGAAAATGTCTATTTACGCAAGACTGCCATCGCACAAAAGTCCAGTCGCGCAATAAACCATTTGCGGAAATCGCGGCTTTGCAAAAGGTCATCGGAAATAAATGTTGACTGAATTTAAAGTTACCTTAGCATCAGCTCCTTTCTCCAACAGAGTGGTGGCGACTGCCTGCTGATCGTACTGCGCAGCGATGTGTAGGGGGGTCATGCCGTTCTTGCCGGCCTGGTCCGGAGACGCTCCGTGGGCAAGCAGGAGATTGGCCACCTAGAAAGAGATGGTTTATTAAAATATATTTGTGGAAATTAAAAGTATCAAGGCGTATCTTGAATCAACTCAGCCTATCGCAGTCCACCATTGGACATAGGCCTCTCCCGTGTTGCGCGACAATACCTTGTCCTTCGCCTTTAAACTTCCCTAATGTAAGCGTATCTTCATCATCATCATCATCATTTCAGCCAAAAGACGTCCACTGCTGGACTTAGGGCTCCCCCAGTTTGGGGGGCTTTGCAATAATCGCCACGCTTGGCAGGCGGGTTGGCGATTGCAGTATGGTGGTAAAATGCATAGAGAACGCTGCTGCCCATTCTCTAGTAAGTCCCTTAGTCGCCTTTTACGACACCCACGGGAAGAAATGGGGTGGTGTTATTCTTTACGTCCGGCACCACACGGTACGTAGCGTATCTTATTGTCACCATATTATTTCTAAATGATCGCAAGAATGTTCTGATCAACTGGAAAAAAGTCTCTTCAAATAAACTTATTTGATGAACTTGACGCTGCATTCAACATCGTCATTGTCCTGCCCTTATTCCAATTTATTTGTGGTCGTCGCAACATGTCTTTTTCTTCCACACTTCTCTATTAGTCGTCATTTTAGTTGTCACCCCCTTTCTATCCATATCATAATTCACACAGTTCATCCATCATTTCTTTGGTCTCCGTATACTTTTAAAGCCATCGACATTCGTACTCAATACTTTCCTCACAACATTTTCCTTATTCCTCCGTATCACGTGACTATACCTAACTTGGCGCTGCATACGCTGTATTATTTCTTTTTGCTCGGAGAAACGGAGAATCAAATTGTCTTACCTTCAAGTTGCCATATTTGGCAGCGAGGTGCAACGCTGTGAATCCTTTCTTGGTAGTTGCTGTCAGTGGAGCATTGTGTTCAATAAGTGCCGCCGCAACCTGTTTAACAATAAATATCCGTAAGTTTAACTAAACCATACCTTGATCGGTTTTTCCACTCTTGAGTTTTGCTTCTACCAAAGATGTTAATCTATTTTTTGATATTTATTGCAAAACATTTAGTCTCATTTCTGCCAAAGAGTAGTCGACACTGAGATAGTTTTATTCAAAACAAAATATTTCACATAAATCTATATGGGTCCTTATGAATCTTTAGAAGCTAAGTACACGGTTCCAATTTGATGATTCCTATGGGAAAGAGCCGGAAATAAACTCCATGGTTACTCTTTTAAAAATAACTGCCTTTTCAATGGTTTCCAATAACAGTGTTAATAGATATGGTTGGAGCACAAGTTTCTCATATTTGGATCATACAAAAACTCTTTAAAAAAGTTGAGTATTAGAAGTGTTTTCTTTAATTCGGTCTACCTGACTCCGGAGTCTATTTAAGGACTTCCAGGAAAGCCAAGGCAACTAGTGTCCAGGTGCGAAATTTTCAGCAGCTAGAACGAATGGGTTTGGTAGAGAAGCACCTTAAGCGCCAAGCGCGTAAAGAAAACCTGTTCAGGAGATTCACAGATGACTCCGCACTTATGTTTTTTTTTTTTGTTGGTGGGAAATTATTAAATAACGTCTCCCGCTTTGGGTGGAGCGGGAGGGCATGTCAAACTTTTACTGACTAAAACCCACCCGTGTTCCTTCTGTTAGCTATATGTCAGGGCCACGGTTACTCCTTCGAACAAATCTCGCATGCCTGGCAGAGATGACTCCACCCTGGAGTGTAAACATGGTGCTGTCCCACAAGCAATGCGGCACTTGCTATCTTGTCCAACGTGTCCTGTTCGCACGCTACAGGAGTTGATGGACGCTACTGAAAGTACTAATCTCGTAGCCAAATTCTGGGCTAACTCCATTTCCTGCCAAGGTCGCGAGATTTGTTCGAAAGAGTTACCGTGGCCCTGGCATATAGGCAACTGAAGGAACACGTGTGGGTTGTAGTCAGTAAAAGTCTGACACGTCCTTCCGCTCCACCCAGAGCGGGAGACGTCATTTGATGATTTCCCATCCAGAAAAAAAGGGGCTAAGTCCGTTTAGATTGCTATCGACACGCTAAGAAGAAGAAGTAGAAGAAGAAGAAGAAGAAGAAGAAGAAGAATTTTCCTTACATCATGGTTATGTTGTTTGGCAGCGATGTGCAGCGGGTTGTAGTGGTCGGCGGTGGCGGCCCTGACGTCGGCGCCGTGCTGCAGTAACAACACGGCGATGTCGACGTTCCCGAGGCGCGCCGCGATGTGCAGCGGCGTCTGCCGCTCGCGCGCCTTCGCCTCCACCGCCGCGCCGTTACGGAGCAGGATGCGGATTATGTCCGTCTAGAAGACGAAGATGGAGTCAGTTCATGTGAGGAATGGATCTTTTTCATGATTCTGCTGGGGAGTTTGTTGCACCACTTCGTCTTTCCAGCGAAAGCACTAGGAAGTGGTGAAGAGCGCTTTGGGAGATTGTCTTATGTAACTTTAATGTTCAAAAAAAAACAACCGACTTCCTTAAAAACACTACAAAGTGAAAAATAACTTTAATTTCGGAAGTCGGTGTCTAAGGATTTGTATTTAAGATTTTTGCCACCGACTTCCAAAATTAAAGTAATTTTTCACTTTGTAGTGTTTTTAAGGAAGTCGGTTGTTTTTTTTTTGTAAAAAAGTTTTTATTTTTTAATTTTTAGTTATGGTATCTACCCCGCACTAATTCCAAACAAACAATGCATATTTATGCGATAGCAGAAATCGCGGTTGATTTGCTGTCATTTTTTAAAGAGTTCCGGTGTCTGTCTCCAGAACTGATCATCAGATCTATATGAAATTTATATGGGACCATTTCGAAATAAACTCCTTTCGAACAAAAAAAGAATTTTGCAAATCCGTTTATAAATGACGGAGTTATGGCCGAACATACATAAAAAAAAAAATATAAACATCCGAATTGATAACCTCCTCCTTTTTGAAGTCGGTTAAAAAGTGCTGACTCTCAGTCTAGTTTGGATAAATGACTTTTGATTTTGGTTTTGGGTGATGTTATTCCATAGTCAGCTTATAATGTTCACACCGTTGGAACACAGGCCTACTCTCTGTGAGATGTGATGGGTTGTAATCTACCACTCGGGTCCCGTGCGGGTTGGTAATATCACATACTATCAAATTTTTGGTTCCAGAACATGTAGATTTCCTCACGTTTTCCTTCACCGTTTTAAGAGCAGTGATGATGAAATAATTTACAAGCAGTAATCCGCTTGTCAGGGCTCGTACCCATGACTGGGTCACCACTGTTCTGAGCTGATGAAGCTGATTTTATTTTGGCAAGTCATCATGAATACATATTGAGTTATCTTGGCCGGATCAAAAGTTATCCTATATAAATATTGTTATGTAAACTCTGGACTCGTAAACCCAACAATAAGAGCCATTTTAGCAACAAGACATGCCATTTTATAAAGAAAATAATGTCTTGTATGCCGACTTCTAAACTAGTAGGCTTAAGAATCAAATCCAAATGGAGTATAAAATAAAAGAGCGTTCAAATTATCGGACAAAAATCACACTTTCAACATTTCAGATTGGGATAGTAGTATTGTAAAAACAATTACCTGGTTAGCCCTTGCCGCTAGATGCAGAGGCGTCTCCCCCCGGACAGTGGGCACGTCAGGGTTGGCCTCGTGCTGCAGCAGGTAGATGACGATGTTCATGCAGCCCATGAAGGCTGCCACGTGCAGTGGAGTCAGGCCCGACTCTGTAGTGGCTTGTATACCTGGTGGATGGAAGATAATGTTATGAACTTTATAATAACCGCCTGAAAAGCTGAAATGGCAATGGGCCGGTCAAATTAGCCATAGAACTGATGACCATTGGGGTAGACGTCTTCTGAAGTGGAGTCTGCGAATTGCCAACATGAGGTACGACGATCTTCGTAAGGTGGCTGGTAGAAGCTGGATGAGAGTTGCCGATAGCTGAATGGCGTACCATTAGGAACGCTTATATCTATCAGTGGTCTGCTGTAGGCTGATGTTGATGATGAGTAACCGGGAAAGTAGGCCAGACAAGGGTATTGTGTTACCCAGTAACTGACTTTTGGAGGTAATACAGGCAGACGTTTCATGAAAAATACTGGTAATCAGCTGTCATAACGTTACACTGGAATCCGACCCCAACACACCTAGGTACGTGTTGAATCTGCCAGGGTTGCAAGATTTGATCGAAAGAGTTACCGTGGCCCTGGCATATGGGTAACTGAACGAACACGGGTGGGTTTTAGTCAGTAAAAGTCTAACACGCCCTTCCGCTCCACCCAGAGCGGGAGAAGTCATTTGAAGATTTCCCACCCACAAAAAAGAAAGGCATAGGTATACCCTTTCTTTGAATACCAGGCACAGTTAATAATAACAGAGAGCCAAGCGAGAATAAAATGATTGGTTATTGATAGAAATGAGCAATCAGGCGCGATGCTGACTTTCTTCTTGATGTTATCTATTGGGTACCTCATTTGAAGAGATTCAACATTACATGAAAGATCCAGAAAGGAAACTGCTGAAATCCCTAAACCTCCATGGTTTTTCGCATAAATATTTCTAGCGAAAATCTTTGACTTTATGAAAATCATTTCACTTGGATCAATACCCCTGCTATTGTACAAGTTTTAACTTGACTGGTTGATTTACCTTTGGACTTATAAGAACGTATTCAGTATAACTTACTTGCACCATACTTGAGGAGCAGCTCCACCACCTTGATCCTGTTCTTCTTGCATGCGATATGCAAGGGTGTAAATCCGTTGAGGGCGCGAGCGTTCGCGTCCGCGTTCCTGTAACAAAAAAATAAATTAATGAGCTGTCAGTTTAATGGACACCATTTCTCTAATAAGTAAAATTTTTCGCTGGTAAGGAAAAATAATTTATATCTGGTAAAACTTTAAAACTGACTATAACTAAATATAATTTTATTTACGGTGTAAAGAAAGAGACATTGAGCGTAGTATCAAGTACCAAATACTTGTGTTGCTTACAACTAACAACGAATTTAAAAATGTATTATATTTTAACTAATTTATATTGATTAACCTACAAAATTGAATGTTGGCTCTACAAAAGCTGAGAACCAATGATCCAATGATCGGATAATCGGGCGCTAATATCCCCAAACTTCACTTTTATCCCCACGAAAGAATAATACGGCCGTACCTTTCAGAATCCCGGATTCTGAAATCATTTGTAATTCCTGAGATAGCTAAAAATGTTACCTGCATACAAAATATAGTTACAAATTGTTGTGAAAATTAAAATTTTCATTGAATAATGCTTACTCGTACTTTTAAGATGGCTGTTCCTTGTTAAACACTCATTGTAATTTTTTTAGATTTCAAAAGCAGATTCTAATGGAACTTTTAATTTAGGTTCAATGACTTACCAAAACAAATGGAATATCAATAAAACTAAACCAGTTCTCATAACAACTTTTTATGAGAACTAGTTTAGTTTTATAGATATTCCATTTGTTTTAATAAAATAAATTCTTCAATCCCGGGAACCCAAGATTACTAATTTTATTCAGAAAGGAATGTTCATATTATTTTTTCGACGGAAGAGTTTATGTAGATAAGCGCCTGATTATCCGATCACTGGTCATTACTAAAGTGGTTGATCGTTGTAAATTCTGGCTCTCAAAAGTGCCAGTGACTAAAAATGAGTGAGACGAACTTGATAAACGGGCATCCATTAATTACGTGAGGTGTTCTAGGGGGAGACGGGATCAAGCTAAATCTTTCCAAATCTCACTTAGACGGGAGGGGGTCTTGGCAAATATCACGTAATTATATTTCTCGCAGAAAACGTCGTAAAATTGCGTGGAAAATTATTTCTACAATAAATTTTGGCCAAATCTGAGACTACACTGATAAAAAAATTAACTTGACTCAAGAGCCAAAATCTTGAAACAAGAATACCATTTTGAAGAAAATGATTTTCTTGAGTCAAGAGAATAAATTCTTGAGTCATAGTATTCATGGACTGAATTAGAATAAATCTTTTCTTAATATTGTTTGATATCATATTTCATTTTATGATTGTGATTTTAAATTACGGTAATATTGACAAACACTAGTCTTCAATAAAAGTAATAGAACAGGTTGTGTTTTTGTTTTTCTCAATAATCCAACACGTTTACAGCCCTAATAGAAGTTTTGAAGAATCTCGCGTGAGATTAAGGGAGGGGGGAGGGAGTTGAAGAAAATCTTACGATATCTCACCAAGAGGGGAGGGGGGTCGAAAAATTCTCAAAAATGCCTCACGTAATTAATGGACGCCCCCTAACCTATAATTCAAATGTGGAACTGACCTGTCCAACAAGAGCTTGGCGACCTTGGCGTGTCCGCAGTGCGCGGCGACGTGCAGCGCGGTGAGGTAGTCCACGGTGACGTCATCGACGGGCGCGCGCCGCGCCAGCAGCACGCGCGCCGCCTCCGCGTGGTCGCCCTGCGCCGCCATGTGTAGCGGCGCCAGACCGTTCTGGACACGACGGAACATAGCGTCATCAATCTCCTGCCCTTCATCATCAGCCCAGCCTTTTCCCAACTATGTTAGGGTCGGCTTCCAGTCTAACCGGATGCAGCTGAGTACCAGTAATTTACATGGAGCGACTGCCTATCTGACCTTTGAGGTACTTTTTAATTGATATAGTATGTCGGCATAGTTTTCGTATTTATTGAAGTATGTCAGCGTAGTTTTCGAAAACAGTTTTTATAACAGACAGACAGTTTGCTTTTTTTAACTATTATTTTATCTTGTTTTTACATTTCTAGGGCTTCAATAGTAAACTCCTTACCTTGCTCTTGCTAGTGATAGGCGCGCCCCTATCCAGCAAGGCCTCCACGACTCTCTCGTGTCCCGAGCGCGCCGCGCAGTGCAGAGGAGTGAGTCCATCTCGTGTGCGGGCCTCGACATTGGCCCCGTTGTCGCATAATAGGGACACCATGTTATCTTTGCCTGGAGGAATTATAAATGATTTTATTTCTGTAAGTAAGTTTGTACAAACATTTTAACACGTCAAAATTTGTTCTTAAATCTTGATGAGTTCGGCGTTTCCTAACTGACTACTCTGAGAAGAAAGGCCGAAACAAACTCAGAGGTCACAGTCTCTTTCAAAGTCCAGACATAATCTTGGTGACATAATGTGAAGACCATGTAGATTGGTGACTGAAATGATCTGTTGAGGCAAGAACCACACAAATCCAGTAAGTACACAGATTTGTCACTAATCGTGCAGCTCAACTCAAAACTTAAGAAGCTCAACGATTAGACGAACAATACTAAAGATGGGAAAGGGTAGGCCGCATAAATTACTCAAGATTCCGGAGGTAATAAATCATCAATAGGAGAAAATAATATATCTCTGATTGGCGTTGTATAAATAAAGGATAATAGCAAAAGCATTGATATATGTAATCTTTTTTAAACAAAGGAGTCAGCAGGACTTCAATTAAAGCAAATATCTGAAGACCAAGTATGATGAGGGCTTTCTACAGACAGAGTGACTATATTAGGGCTCGGCTCTTACTGCTTCAGGCACCAATTATAAATTCAATATTTATTTAATTGCCTTGCAGGCAAAGGAAATGCTTTACTACTTTTAAAAAACCATCATTATTTTCTTATTCTAGCTTTTACATATTAGCTCCTGTTTCTGTAACCTCTACTCTTCTAACTTAATTTGGAATAAGGACTTTATAAATGGTCGACTAATCTTTTTTTTTTTGGATGGGAAATCATCAAATGATTTCTCCCGCTCTGGGCGGAGCGGGAGGGCATGTCAGACTTTTACTGACTAAAACCCACCCGTGTTCCTTCAGTTGCCCATGTGCCAGGGTCACGGTATCTCTTTCGAACAATTACGCGACCACGGCAGGCTCGACTAATCTAAATTCAGTATTAATTGTCTTACCCCACTTAGCAGCGACATGCAGTGGACATATATTGTGTTTAGCAGCACAATTGACATCGGCTCCTTTAGCCAGCAGTAGCCTGGCAACTGCTTCGTTGCCGTAGTGTGCAGCGATGTGCAGTGGTGTGAAGCCCGACTTCGAAGTCACGTCAGGGTTATGTTCATTCTGGTTGAAGAGAGAGAATATCTTTAGAATAACTTACGGATGTGAAAGGAATTTATTTTGCTCATTGAATGTGTAATAATAATGATACCGAGCCACGTATTGGATCGAAAGATCCAATAACGTTTTCTGTTGAGACATTGATTTGCATCAGCGAGAGTAGGTATGTACAATAATTTAGGCAGGACCAAAGCATTTCAAAACTGCAAGGGAAATTCTATTTTTACTCTCTTCGATTTGAATTTTCACGATAGTTAAGTATCACAAATTGAAGTAATGTTGTTTTACATGTGCAAAAATAATTGTACCTTAAGAGACGTAACAAGAGGTCTGATGTTATTTGACCAATAGTATAGTTAGCTATAAGCTGTAAGCTGTCATGCCCTTTATGCCAGGAGGCTTTTATTTTGGTAAATATATTTACATTATATAAATATTTTTTGCTTTTGCTTGAGTATATATTTCATTCTATTTTTTGGAATATTGGGTTGGCTAGCTGATATATGGCAAATCATTTAATTTAATGTTTTTTGTCTCATAATGTTAACTACTTACAATAGTATAGAATCAAGTTCTTCAAACTTAACAGACAGCTGTGCTGCTGGGAAGTTTGTGCGCCACTTCTTCTTCCGCGCTAAAGTACTAGTAAGTGGTGAAGGCTGGGCGTTTTGAGGGGACTGTCTTATGTAACTTTGACGGTCAAAAAGTGCTGACTTTCAGCCTAGTTTGAATAAATGACAGGCCTGTTGGTCTAGTGGTTAGTGACCCTGACTGCTGTGCCGGAGGTCGTGGGTTCAATTCCCACCCAGGACAAATGTTTGTGTGATGAGCACGATAATTTGTTCTGTGTCTGGGTGTAATTTATCTATAATATGTATGTATTTAGAAATATATAAGTATGTTTATCAGTTGTCTAGTACCCATAACACAAGCTCTGCTTAGCTTGGGACTAGATGGCGTTGTGTGATAGTTGTGGAATATTATTACTGATATTATTTATACATACGTTAAACATATCTCGGGATTCTAGAATCCCGGTCCTTTGGAAGGCGTACGAGGGGCCGAAGCCAACTCGCAGAGGCCCCTTAGACAATTTTGAATGTCTAAGGGGCACCAACCGACGATTATCCCTGTATGCACTATGCAAGTGCACCAAGGACAATCCCCGCTTGGAGCAGAACTATTACAGAATATGGAAACAAAACAAATTAGGCTATGGGTTTGGATGGGTATAATGGATTGGTAACCGCAACTATGGAAGGACTATGGCCCCTGCCTGGTCAATGTTTTGTATACACGGATAAAATGGCAGGGGGTGACTTGCACACTCAATAATGGGCCCCCGGGAAACGTCGCTTGCACATAGTGACGTAGCGACAAGGGGGCAACACTTCCTGAGGTGCTTGAGAAGTGGAGAGGTATTCCACGGCTTTCAGAACAATCCCAGAGCCCGGAAGATGGTCAAGATCCCTACGAGCACTTACTGGAATACTTCCTTTCCCCGAGCATGTTTGCTCTTGCGAATCTCCACTCAACCCAGCCAATAAAGGCAAGAATGAGGTGGGAGCTTTGAACCTCGTCAGTGTTCACTCCAGCCGGCCAATAAAGGCAAGCCAGAAATGAGGAACAAGAATTCTCCCGGGAGATCAGGTCCGTGGGGTCGCTACTGCCCAACAGCACGCCACATGCTGCCTTGCGGGTTTATTATTATTATTATTATATTATTAATGACTTTTCATTTTGATTTCATTTTATCAAACTCCATCTAGAATATTCCACAAACCTCAAGCAATAAATTAGCAGCCTTGACGTCATCCTTTTTAGCAGCGATGTGCAGTGCTGGCAGGCGCACCCTGCCGCGCGTGTCAGCTTCTAGCAGAACTGCTACCACCTTCTCATGGCCTTGCTGCATGGCCACGGCAAGGGGGGTGAAACCATCCTGGAACATGAAGAGGATTTGAGTTGCTGAAAGAAATTGGTGATATGGAATCCGCTCATTCAAATTATTTTAAAATTTGCACTTTATTATGTGTAATTGTTAATCTATAAATAAACGAGTATTTCTGGAGACGTACATATATTTAGTTGGTTGTGATCATCAACAAATCGTTTGATGGAGAAACATTAATGGAACTTATTGGTTATGACAATCATTTTATGAAATAAATCGGATGAAGGCTCTTATTTGTTGAGAGAGTTGGTTAGGTTATTCAAGTTTATGTTTGCAGTTGAGTGAAGTTTAAGAAAGTACGTTTTCATATATTTAGGTAGCTAGTTTCGCATACAACTCTCAATACAACTTATTCTAAGTTACTCTAAGCAAGCATGCATAATCGTTGACCACATCATTAACCTCTCCAATCAGGTGAGATAATAATCCAGCGAGAACGTACAGATGACGAAACAAAAAAAACTGTCAAATTTTCCTTATTCAACTTGAACCTAATACTTTTGCGATAAAGTTAAAAACAGATCAAAGAAATTTGACAGATTGTAGGAGTTTTCTATGCTAGCGTCTGTACCAATACTAAAAAAGTGGCCTTTAATACTACCAAAAATTTGAATTAGGAATAGAAAGTTCAACCAATGACGCGTTACCTCAGTAGCGAGGCTCTGATTGGCTCCATTGGCCAGTAAGAACTTCACGACGCCATCGTGGTTCTCCTGCGCAGCCATGTATAATGGTGTGAAGCCATTTTGGGACTGGATGTTGACCTGCGAAAGAAAATAAAATGACGAAACAAATTATTTTTTTTACAGGATTTCTGTGTCGTGTCATCATCATCATCGTCATCATCATTCCAGCTGAAAGACGTCCAGTGCTGGACATAAGCCTCTCCCAATTTAGGTGGGTTTGCCACGCTTGGGAGGCGGGTCGGCGATCGCAGTATGGTGGCAAAATGCATAGAGAACGCTGCTGCTCATTCTCTAGTAAGCTTAGTCGCCTCTTACGACAGCCAGGGGAAAATTTGGGATGGTGCTATTCTTGACGTCCGATCCAAGTATCTACCCACTTAGTACGACATAAATATCCACTTTAACTAGTACTGCATTCGGTGAAGTGACATTTATCTCGGGCTGTTAAACAAAATTATGGGGTATGAAACCAAAATCAATGTTATTTTTCTTCAATAACGTCGAGAATACCGATACACATAAAAAACAATCTCAATCAACTCTACAGCTGGCCATCGACAAGACAGCTGAAGTGCAGATGAACATAAATTCAAAATTTAAAATTAGAATGAGAGAATTATGAGTAAAATGAAAACGTTGCACTTAAGCCAAACAGTTGGATACATTCAAGTCACTAATGTTTGTGCAACACTTCGTTCAAAATATTTTGAAACATGTCGATTTGTAAAGTGCTATCGCAGGATATGTTATTCTGCCTGTCAGTCATTCCTTTTAAGACTTCATACAGACAGACAAAGCACATTTCTGCAATGGATCTGTTATTTTAGGAAACAATGGTACCGATTCCCTTGTTCACAAACTAAACTAAATTTAAGTTCAGTGCATCTTTTTCTTTGTATTTCATTAAGAAGAGGACAAAAGAAAAATTTTAGTTTAGTCCTGTCAAATTAATCAGCGCCTGTCACTACTCCATACAAGTTTAGACGTGATTAAAAACTTGCCTACTAAAATTACGTCAATTTACGTCAAGCGCTGATTAATTTGACAGGACTAAACTAAAATTTATCTTCTGTCCTTTCCTTAATGAAATAGAAAGAAAAAGATGCACTGAACTTAAATTTAGTTTAGTTTGTGAATAAGGGAATCGGCACCATTATCAATAAAGTGGAATTAACTTTTACTGTAACAAATCAGAGTACTTACCTAACAGCCCGGAGTCTGCATTTGTGCCCCGTGTGGGCATAGCTCGTCTCCTACTACATAAATCTAGAGGCATGTAAATGCCTTATCGCGAATTATCTCACTACTAAGCCACCGTAAACGTAATGAAATAAAAATAAAACATAACTGGCAAAATATGGGTGGTCTCTGCCTAACTCTCGGGGAAAGTAGGCGTTATGTTATAATGTTGAAGAAACTACTTCAGTATTTAGTTTACATAGTTCTTCAACATTTTTGTGAGAGGAAAACACGTTAAACCGTTGGTCCCGTCTTTTATTTCCTGAATCTTTGACAGAAGTTACGGGTCATTAGAAGCCCAAAAGTCTACGAGCCTTACCAAGGGTTATCGTATTATGGGTAAAATGATACCTATTGGTTAGGTTGGTTGTCTGCTTATCTTAACTCCACAACCCAGCGACCCCAGTCTCAGAGGTCAGATAAGCAGTGAAATACTGCTATTAATCTGTATCCGGTTTTACTGAAAGCCGATCCCAACATAGTTGAGAAAAGGCTAGTCATTTGATGAGATATTCATCATTAAAATAAAAAATAATAAACTATATATCTCCTGTCCTTTGTAACATGGATACGGGTGGTTATGTCTTCTTTTATTAACACGTCAACCTAATAAACATTGAAAGATCCAAGATTCTAGATCTTTTGAATTAACCTAATAGCATTAATAAACGACATAGAAAAGTTAATCAATAGGACTATTACTGTAGACAGTTATTTATCGCACCCATTACCTTCATCAATAAATATACAAGGGGGTGTCCACTTGCCCTACGTTCCAGATAAAGTAACTCATCACCCTTGTCGCAAGTAATTTATTGCGAATGCATTACTCTTTCCTCCTGAATGAATATACTTACGTTTGAGGCCATGGGTGTTAGTTAACACGTTGAGTGCCGATCACGCGATATCGAGTGATTCGTCGGCTCTACATAATATGGCCGATCATGCGATATCGCGTGCTTGCTACTAACAATTTTGTATGCGCTCTAAATCTGTGGCCATATGGGATTGACCATCAATCTGTGTTTGGCACTCAACGTGTTAATACGGTCAATGAAGCAGAGAAATGAAAATAACAAAAGGTTTACATTCAAGAATGGCTAAATTATACTAAAAAAACTGTAAAACAACATTAAAAAAAGAAATGTCTGTTCCGCTCCACAATTTCTCTTTCCATACGTTTTTGCTCTTCAAAGTTACCGAAACCAGAGAAAATCATCTATGAAAGGACATTATCGTTCTTGCTAGACAAGATCTTCGTATTTGTATAAATTCAGTGTGGTGACGTAAAGAATTGAACCATCCCATTTCTTCCCGTGGGTGTCGTAAGAGGTGACTACGGCACTAACTAGATAATGGGCAGTAGCGATCTCTATGCATTTAAGCACCATAATGCGATCGCCAACCCGCCTGCCAAGAACGTTGCTATAGAAGAAGAAATGACTCATGTGGTTTCGCCAAGTACAGGAAAGCTTGGGGAAATATACTATATATTCCCCCATGTTTTCGTCTAGACAAGCTGAGTCATTACCTAAGTATCTATTTATAGTATAAATTACAACACCTTTTATTTCCAAAAGCAATTTACTCTTATAAAAATGATATGTCATTATGTCCTATATTCACGTGATTCATCATAACCTTTCCCAAAGTTTGTTTGGGTCGACCAGATGTTTCTAACGACCAATATTTCTTTTCTTTTTCGTTTGATATGTCTTTCAGTAATGTTCCATTCGTTCCAGTTTCTTTAATGATATGTTCGTTTATCTTTGCCTTGTATGCTTACCCTTGAACTTTTGTTGTTTTGGCAATGTTCATAATGTTGTCTGTCTTTATTGCATTTGTTAGGTCGTTTTGCCGTAATAAAATGTATTTCATCTTTCGTTTCTCTTGCATTGGCTCTTTTATGGGTTTGAATTACATGTTTTCATTTTAAGTAAGTCTTTATTGCAGACCCTGACCATATCACATTATGTACCAAAATAATTGTATAACTCAAACATATTTACATTCGCAGTTGTTTCATTTTCTCAAATGAAATACGACTGCTGACACCACCTTCGGGACTAACCTTTGTCTAGACATTACAAATGGTACCTAATAGAAACTGTTTCTCTTGGGAAATTATAAAAGTAGCTACCGAACTACGCAGCAATCCGCAGCTGGTGAGTTTATTTGTATGCACATCTTATCAAAGAACGTATTTCTATGAATATCTACAACTCAGCTGCTCTACAGCAGTCAATCACTTAGCGATATTGTGCTTATGCTTAAGTATATAGATAGATAAATTACTATTTAAAAATGTCTATATCCTTAGGAAATATAATTAAAACATCACTTTCTGTATCTGTGTGTGTTATCGTTTACTTCTTTAAAACTACACGATGGATTTTGAAGCTATTATTACTACCATAAGGAGAATTTTATTCTTGCACAGAACACACAGAACTTTTGATATTTTGACAAGTTGCCACATGAGTGGACTGCACCTGTATGAAACAGGGGAGTGTCGATCGTTCCCTTCGACCTTAGACCTCATCAATTGCTTTCTATCAGGCATGATCAAAGCAGGCCCCGATAGACGAAAAAAAAAAAACTATAGTGTGCCTAAAATACTCATCATGTTTATTTTACCTGTGCCGCAGACTGCACAAGCAATTTTACAACTGCCTCCTGCCCTGCTAGAGATGCGATGTGCAGTGCAGTGTTGCCTTTCTTGGTGGCTGCATCAATAGCAGCACCTCGTTCCAGCAACTCCCGGACGACCTCCACATGGCCATCCTTGGAGGCTAGGTGGATGGCGTTTAGACCGTTCTGGGGACAAAGTGTTACAGGTTACTAAAGTCATGTATGGCTACGCGGTGTAATATATCACTATCACTACATAGTGTAAAACAAAGTCGCTTCTCTTTGTCTGTTCCTATGTATGCTTAGATCTTTAAAACTGCGCAACGGATTTTGACGCGGTTTTTTTTTAATAGATAGAGTGATTCAAGAAGGAGGTTTATACGTATAATACGCGGGCGAAGCTCTGGCAAAAGTTAGTACTATATGTACTCTATACTTGTGATATTATAAATACAAAAGTAACTCTGTCAGTCTGTTACGCTTTCACGACTAACCCACTGAACCGATTTTGATGAAATTTGATACGGAGTAAGTTTGAACCCCAAGAACTTACATAGGCTGCTTTTGATTCCACGGGTTCGTCTGCGTCCGCTATAACCAACATTTACGCGGACAAAGTCACGGACAAAAGCTAGTTCCTGATTAATTTGCAGTTTTTGTTTAGTAGATAATGGCCGTCATCTGCCAGACTAATGAAGAACTTGAATTGAGTTTTAAGTTGCATCATGAAAGTTGGTTTATAAGTGTTATATTTTTGTTCTTAGTATGGAAATAACCCCTGATATTATAAGACCCTGACAGTACTGAGAAACTGATGTAAATAGGGTAGACTCAGCATCATCTGACAACCTTTTTTCCAACAGTGTGCGACTACAGACATGCAATTGAATATCAGTATGTTACCCAGAGCCAAGTCACCGCGAAGTATAACAGATTATTGCTATGGTTGGGCACGCCACAATTGCGGCGGTAAGTCCCCTCTTTGAGGAGTGGATAGAGAGGCGTCACGGCGTCCTCACCTTCCGCCTGACGCAGGTTCACACCGGGAATGGGTGCTTCGGTGGGTTCCTGTTCAGGATAAAGCGGGAGGATACATCCGGGTGTTTCCATAGCGAGGATCGTCTGGAGGACACGGTGGGCCATACGGTGGAGGTGTGCCCTGCCTGGGCGGGGCACCACCGTGTCCTCGTGGAGGCGATCGGCGGCGGCGACCTCTCGCGTCCGGCCCTGGTGCGAGCCATGGTACGGAGCGAGAGGGAATGGGAAGCCGTCACCTCCTTCTGCGAAGCAGTAATGCTCGCGAAGGAGGAGGCGGGGTGCGTGAGGGAGTGGCAGTCTCTGCGGCCTCACGTCCCTAGCCGCCGCGATTATTGCTATGGTAGGTATACATAATTTGTATGTATCAAACGCTTTCCAAGCTACTGTTTCCCTGTAAAATAATTTACAATATGATAATGTACCTGTTTATCATTCGAGACGCGTACGAACTTGATCCGATTATGCAAATTTTAATTATTATGTAAAAATGGCGAAATTTCCTTCAAAGGCGCGCGTTGGCATTTTTTTTTAGATATAATTTAGACTCCGACCAAGATATTCATTTGTAGCAAAAGTTGTATGAATAATTTAAAACCGAACAACGCTAAATAAAATGACAAATATAATTTGTATTTTATCATAATTCATGAAAACTTTAAAGGTTTACTTCAGCCGAAACCGAATACGTGCTGCCAAGATCATGGAAATATGAAATAAAAGTCTGAAATTGACTACTTTTTTTAAATCCAAAAAAGAATCTTATATTGAAACGTTTCCTTCGTCTTGGAGTGTAGCCAAATAGAACAGTTACCCTTTTTAGGGTTCCGTTACCAAATGGCAAAAAACGGAACCCTTACAGACAGACAGACATGACGAATCTACGTCATGTCTGTCTGTCTGTCTGTCCGTCCGTATGTCACAGCCACTTTTTTCCGAAACTATAAGAGCTAGGCTGTTGAAACTTGGTAAGTAGATGTATTCTGTGAACCGCATTAAGATTATCATACTAAAATAGAAAAAAAAAACAATACATTTTGGGGTTCCCCATACATAGAACTGGCACTCAATTTTTTTTTTTTCATCAAACCCATACGTGTTGGGTATCTATGAATAGGTCTTCAAAAATGGTATTGAGGTTTCTAACATCATTTTTTTTCTAAACTGAAGAGTTTGTGCGAGAGACACTTCCAAAGTGGTAAAATGTGTGTCCCCCCCGTAACTTCTAAATTAAGAGAATGATAAAACTAAAAAAAATATATGATGTACATTACCATGTAAACTACCACCGAAAATTGGTTGGAACGAGGTCGAGTCAGTAGTTTTTTTTTAAAACGTCATAAATCGTAAACCGCAATTTACCTTTCATTCAATCAACGGAAATATAAAAATTAAAAAAAAAATATTTTCATAAACATAAACCTTATGCATAAACCGAGAATACCTACAGGTTTGTTCGGAACCCTCGGTGCGCGAGTCCGACCGGCCAGGTCGGACTCGGTCGGACCGGTCAGGTTGGCCGGTTTTTTCATAATAACTTTGCTTAGATTTCAGTTAGATTTCTTTATATTATGTGCATTTAATAATCGTCTATGACCTTGGAAAATCCAACTTAGACTATCTAAAGATTGCAGGACATTACGTTCTAAGCTACTATTTCAAATATGCCCTTAGTTTTTTTTTTTTGCGAATTTCTTTTAAACCTATATAGAAATGTTTACTACTTTTACCCGAAATTATTACCTTTAATCAACTTTGACTAAGAAATTAGCGTAGCAAAATAATTTCAGATTATGCCTAGCCCATGTTCGGGGCTCAATATCAAACTACATATGAATATCAAACTGAAAATTCGATACAAGGCCAAAATTAAAAGCCTTGAAGCCTACTAAAACACACAGGAAAATAGGTCACCATAGTACTCCGTATATTCCAGAGAATATAAGGTCAAGGATACATACAAATTAGGTCAAGATCCTTATTCGAGATATCTTTAGAGGTCCTTGCAATGATAAAGGTATGATTCTTTTGAGATGAAAGAGGCTTATGAATAAAATGAAAGAATAATAAGGCGCCTGTCCTACCAACGGGAAAAATACAAGCTAGTCAACTATTTTCTCACTCAAGATACTTAGAAGCAGGTCTTGTGTCAGTAAGATATACATGCAGGTATTAACAGTTGATCCCTGAATGTTCACACTACCGGCGAGAACTCTCTCTCGAATAGTTTGTCGCAGCGACAACAGCTATTAAAGAAAATACTCGCTCAGTGACTCTTGCTTGGCGGGCCAGGACACTCGTTGAGCGACTCTTGCTTGGTACATACACATACCTACCAGCAAGTGACAGAGGAGTCACTCTACTCGTCGCACTCGCTTATAGCTCATGTTCAGGTGAAGAATCATAGACGACACCGCCTTGGAGCGTAACCTGTGGTGCTGTTCCATAAACGTGGGGATACTTAATTTTATGCCAGCTAGCAGTCAGCTGCATGTTACTGAAACTGATGGACGTCACTATGATGGTGCAAAACATGGAGCTGAACTCTGGGCTGAGATCATTTAGATTGCTTTGACCACGCTAAGAATGAAATAGCATAGGGATAAAAATATCCGAACTATACATTCGCTGCTCTCTAACTCGTTTATAGTTACTAGCTCACTCGTTTTTCGCTAATCGTCGCCAGTGAGTCAGAAGAGTTGACAGAAGCTTAAGCCAGAGTACTCTTGTTTGATGTGATAGAAATGGATCCAAAGAGGTTAATTCTGGCGACACAAAGACTTTTAAGAACATCTAAAAGGGACGTTTGAAATTCGAGAGGAAGTTTAATCCTATAGCCGAGGATTGACTGACTTTTAAAAAGGGATTGAAGATTTTTCTTGTGAGATTAGATTTATAAAGATATTTTTAATGGTAATGGGAAATAAAGGCTTTTTTATATTATATACTATTTTTTTTTTTGATGCCGCCAAATATTACCTACTAATAATGTCCACCTAAAATTCTTAAGGGCACTTTGGTTGAAAAAACAGAGTCACCAATAATTTAGGCGTCAAATGCCTGGCCTAGGCTGAAAATTACATAGTACCCGAGTGTTTAATTAAGAAACAGCGTTGCCTAATCACATTTATATAATAAAAAATGCCCAGTTGGTCTGTCGCATACAAATTGTCACGCAATCACAGCTGTGTTGGCACGCCACCTCGGGTTTGTCACGCTAGTTCTACAGGGAGTAATGAAACTCTTTTTATACTGATATTTTAGGTAATAATCAGGGAAATATAATAATAGCTCCTAGGCAAACATAACTTCGTGAATGCTTAAAGAGAAAAGTTAAGGATTTTATCCTGCGTGAAACGCTATTCACTGAAGTATTTCGCAATTGAATGGAAATATTACTGTACTAATACGTCGTTTCTATAAAAAGTTAATGATTTGAATATTTTATAGGCACTATTTTTGCATTTATATATAGGCACAAAATCAGTTTTTATTACACTACTAGCTGACCAATCAGATGTTGTCCTATTAAAAAAAAATCATTCAAGAATCGCAACGAAATAAGATGTTCAGTTCTGAATTTGATGATATTACGGGAAACTTCAAATTTTTCTTTTGATAAAAATCTGATTCGGACTATTACGAATATTTTAAAACCAATATATGAATAGCAATATATTCAGGATGCTGTTGGGTCTACCACGGTATTGTAGCGCTTCCGGGATGTTCACCGAGGCCAGGGTTAATGGATTTCATGCCATTATACGGAAGCGGTGCGCGTCTATTCTCGGTCGAATACATGCTAGCTCCCACAGCATCCTGATTGTATTGTATGATAGGTGGGACAGCCCCATGCTGGCTCACTGGATATGGCTGCACACATACATAGGTGTCAGTTGTCTTAATTTTGTTAATAGTGTGTTTTTTATTTTTCTTTTTTACTAACATATGGTTAAGACTTTTTACCAACAACATATGGATCGTATAATTTGGTCTGAAATAAAATGTTTATTATTATTAATATAGCCAAATTAGTCCAGCCGTTCAGTGAGGCGATTACCTACCAACATTTTTATTTTTACTACTAGACTTTTTTATTATTTTCCAAATTTTCATAGGCTGTTCTACCCATGTATATGAAAACTTTCACTATGGGTACAAATAAAAAATTACTTATTAGTTTTGAACTTTGGTATGAAACTGCAGATTTTTTTCAAAAAAAGTCTTCCAATATAGAAGACAGAAATATAAACGCTGGTGAAATTTGTTCAGTCAAACAACGAAGTTGTTACAACAGAATACGCCTAACTGACACAATTTCGCTCACATTTATTCAGTACATTTTATTCCTGAAAACAGTGCGATATCTGTATTCGTGACGGAATCGCGTGCCATGTTCAAATGTACGGAAAAGACCATAAGTTAGACACACTACCACGTTTTATAAAAATAAACTTTATTTGTAACACTGTAGAGTTGTTTTTCTATTGGAAGGAAGAGTGTTGACTAAGCAGATTTTTTCGCAAATTAATATATCATTATTAGTTATGTCTTTATAGGCAGTCATATCAGAACGAAAAATGGGTTTTCTCTTTTAATATTTTTTATTTGATTACGTATCATATACTTACGGTATTATTCGTTTTGTTTTTTTTTATGTAAATGTAGGTAAAGTAGCCAAGTACGAAGGTATCAATCAGGCTTTTTTAAAATTTAGTTTGAATTCTCGCGTAGCTTTAACTACTAAACCGAAGTCAATAAGTAGTGTATTTTTTTTTTATTAATACCAATTGGTACTAGGGTGGCATTACTGCAGGTCATCATCTTATTTTTCTTGCTTCAATGGACCTCTATTTTACAAAAATGTAGATAAATATAAGCAAAGTAGCGATTAATCTAGTTTACGAAATCTCCAGATGGATCTAATTATAAAGGAGAAAGACCAGTAATGCTCCGTCCCCTAAAAGTCCCGATTTTGCAGTTCGTTCCAGACCAATTTGTTCAAAAGCCAGAGGGCACAAAAATATCAGGAAAATACCAGCGCAATATAAAAAGGACGCTATGACAAAATACATTAACTCAATGGACATTGATGTACCCAATCAGGAACAAAGGGTCAAATATTTTTGTCAGCATTTTCCTGGAATTGTGTGAAAAGTAGATACTTTTCATCATGATAAGATATGAAGGAGGAAAATTGGCTTCAGTCAGAAACAAGATTTTTTACCTAAACTATATTTTCTTTTTTCCTCAAGTATAGGTATTTACACAAGGCAATAAAATCCCTTTTAAATGATACCAGCTCTTCGCGCTTTCTAAATATTATGTCGTTTATGTCTTATCACGTCACAAAACTCTCAATATTGCTAATACTAATCAATACTACCGTGTGGTGTCAGACTAAAAGAATAGCACCACCCCATTTCTTCCCGTGGGTGTCGTAAGAGGCGACTAAAGGATATGCTGGAGAATGGGCAGCAGCGTTCTCTATGCATTGCAGACTATCATACTGCGATCGCCAACCCGCCTGCCAAGCATGGCGATTATGGCAACCCCCTCCTTGGGGGAGGCCTATGTCCAGCAGTGGACGTCTTTCGGCTGAAATGATGATGATGATGAATCAATACTAGGCAGTAGAATCACGTTATCGACGTTTTCGTTATCGACGTAAAAATATCGCAGCGGGATTTTATCGCGCACTGCATTTTGAATTTCCAGTGTTGAACCGAGCAATGAAAATTCAACAACCTGCCTCTTTTTTGCTTTTCAAATGCAAAGTTACTTCATACAGTAACAAAATCCGCTTAAAATGTAAGGTCGTTATTTTAACATTAAAATTTTTATTGAGTGATTTTGGCAAGTTAATGGTCCATAATAACTATTATTTATTACTAGCTTTTGCCAGCGGCTTCGCCCGCGTGGAGGTCGGAAATTATCCCACGGGAACATACTATCGGGATAAAAAGTAGCCTATGTCCTTTCTCAGGCTCTAAACTATCTGTGTACCAAATTTCATTTAAATCGGTTCAGTAGTTTTAGCAGGAAAGCGAGACAGACAGACAGACCGACAGACAGACAGAGTTACTTTTACATTTATAATATTAGTATAAGTATATATAAAATATAATTATATATAATATATATAATATATAGTGTGGATATAGTGTGGATAGTGTGGATGGAAGTGTGGATTATTTTAAAATTGGACGATCTGTCTTAGCCACAGTCCCTTTATCTAAAAACAGGGGACTGAAAATCGGGAACGATATTTGGATACTAAAATGATTCCCTTTCAGTTTAGTTTACTCCAAAACTATAAATAAATAACTACTAAACATTCCTAGGGGTATTTGGGAAAGCCTTCCAAAACTCGTTTAAGGCCAAAGTACCTACTGTATTTACAAAAACTCAGATTCTCTTTACTGAGAATCACCTTCGTGACCTTTCCCTTTATATAACTTAGACTGTATACATAACGTCTATATAATATCTTTCTTTGCACGACGGGAGATAAATATAAATACGCTAAGGCAAGTAATGACGCCACCGCCCACGTCTCGAGTGCTGCTTATGTCAAATGACGCCACGCTATGTTGCTAAGGTATGGAGATGCTACGCCACAGTTGTTGCACAGACATTATGCGTATGCGTAGACATGAACGGGTTCATGATCTTTTTATTGCTTCATTAGTGTGACTGGCCTGTTAGTCTAGCGACTGGCCTGTTAGTCTAGTGGTTAGTGACCCTGACTGCAAAGACTAAGGTCGTGGGTTCGATTCCCACCCAGGACAAATCTTTGTGTGATGAGCACAATCATTTGTTCTGTGTCTGGGTGTAATTTATATATAATATGTATGTATCTATACTAATATTATAAAGAGGAAAAGTTTGTATTTTGTTTGTTTGATTGTTTGTTTGTAATGGATAAACTCAAAAACCACTGGACTGATTTTAAAAATTCTTTCATCATTAGAAAGCTACATTATCTGCAAGTAACATAGGCTATATTTTATTTAAAAAAAATAGGGTCCGTAAGATATTTGGGTTTTTCGGACCCAAGGTGTAAAAAATCTTCCTTATTAATATGTCTTCGAAGTACCAGGTCGTCATAACTTGGTAGGAGCTCATCTAACATGGGTGTGTGATAGCTAGAAAACGCTTTATTTCTTCGAAGTACCAGGTTGGCATAACTTGGTAGGAGCTCACCTAACATGGGTTTTTATTGATTCTGAGGCGGTACGAAGTTCGCTGGGTCAGCTAGTTTAGAAATATATAAGTATGTTTATCAGTTGCCTGGTAAGGTTACAGTACAGGTACAGGCTCTGCCTAGTTTAGGATCAGATAACGGTGTGTTGGTTATCCTAAGATATTTAGATATTTAGAGTGTTGGTGAGAGATACCTATCCTCTCTAGAGAAAAGGTTCAGTGTGAAGGAAAACGTACACGTAAATAAACCTGAGTTTAAAATGAATGTAGACAGTGAGAATGCAGAGCGTAGTTTAAAAATATACTGCAAACTAGCTTCTGCCCGCGACTTTGTCCGCGTCAAAGTTTTGCTCCCCTGACCCTTCCCGTCGCATTGAATTGCCTGCCAGTTTTCGTGCTTTTTTCGTTGCTACTCCGCTCCTTTTAATTGTGGCTTGATGTTATATAACTTATAGCCGTCCTCAATAAATGAGCTACCTAACACAAAATCATTTTTTTAATTCGGATCAGTAGTTCCTGAGATTACCGCGTTCAACCAAACAAACAAGCAAACTCTTCAGTTTTATAATTTTAGTATACATTAATACTCTTGTAAATGTGGAAAAAAGAGTTGCACTATAGAGGTATGAAGAACATTAAGGTTCACTCATCTTCCATGGAAAAACAAAGATCCTCCGACCAGACAAGAGTCTGATCGGCAACTGCCTGACGATACACACTCTGCTTGCGCGATGCAGGATTTTGCGTGACATCAGTCTGATGCGTACTTTCGTATGTAGCGTTTTAGATCCTTCCACGTAGTTCATTCACGACAATCGAGATAGAGTTCAACAGTGATACGTTGTGAAGCTTCATTGTTAAGGTACTGTTTATTTTAGCAAAATGGTCTGATATATTAATGTCGTGAGGAAAGTATTGAGCATGAATGTCGATGGCTTTAAGAGTAGAGAAGACCAAAGAAACGATGGATGGACTGTGTGAATTATGATATGGATAGAAAGGGAGTGACTACTGAAATGACGACTAATAGAGAAGTGTGGTAGAAAGCGACATGTTGCGCCGACCACAAATAAATTGGGATAAGGATAGGAGAGTGATGAATGAAGATGGTCTGATATATTAATGTCAAAGAAAATCTCAGAACAATTTGGTTCTAAAGGAACCAGGACCTATACTATAATTCATTTCTTCTAAGCTTTACTGCAGCTCATATCTTCGTCTAAAGTGTCACTTAAATAAAAGAAGACGTAATTTAACATCATCATTGTTATATTAATGTCAAAGAAAACGTCAGAGCAATCCAGTCCTAAAGGAACCAGGACCTATATAATTCAATTCTTCTAAGCTTTTCGGCAGCTCATACTTTCATGTGACTGGCCTGTTAATCTAGTGGTTAGTGACCCTGGCTGCTAAGACTGAGTTCGTGGGTTCGATTCCCACCCAGGAAATATATTTATGTGATGAACACAATCATTTGTTCTGTGTCTGGGTGTAATTTATCTATGATATGTATGTATTTAGAAATATATAAGTATGTTTATCAGTTGTCTGGTTGCCATAGTACAGGCTCTGTCTAGTTTGGGATCAGATAACTTTGTGTTGGTTGTCCTGAGATATATTATTATCATATTATTATCTACAGTGTCCCTCATAAAAGATGACGGCATTTTACATCATCACACGGTATAGCTGATCAAAGATCTATTGGCGCGTGGTCAAATTCGATATGGCGGCCGCCATCTTGCTTTTTAAAATATTTCACAAAACAATGGCAGGAATGGAAACCAACAGCACTAAAAGTTCCTTATAGCAGTATACTTACAGCATTGCTAACGTTGATGTCGACGCCCTGCTCCAGGAGGCTTATGATCTTCTCAATCTGACCGGCGCGCGCAGCCCGCAGAAATGCGGTGCTTGCGTCCGCCTAATGACAAAGAAATTACAACATTAAACACAAAAGTAAAGGTTTAATTTAGCTTACATAATGATTGGAAGTAGTCTGAAGGTTGAAGAGGAAAAAAAACGACCTTAAGGAAGATGCGCTAAGGTAAATTAAATAATGTGTTATTCGCGAATAATATTTTGTTCAAAATACAGCTTGGCACTGACCAGAAAAATGCAAAAAAAGGAAATCAACTGGCTACCCTGGCGCTTCTCCCCTTAAGATAAAAGAACCAAAATATATTATTCCACATGAACCTACATGGGCACGTATAAAACTAGAAGAGACGAGAAAGAGATAAATTCTACTGTTGCTTGTCTCTAACATACAATACAGTTAAGTTAAATAGGCTTTGTTTGACTGTTAATACAGAAATGACAGCCCTATTTTTGAAGAAGTAAAATAGATACAAAGCTGGCAAAGAAATACACAGAGGAATAGAAAGCTAAAGTACAAGTAACATGGAAAAAGTTCTTCAGGTTGATATAACGGCAAAAAAAACTTTAATAGTGAGATGGTGGGGTTCAATTTCGACTATAGTGAATACCCACAATGATTACCCCTCACCAGTTGCAATTTAATGGAAATTTTGAAGTTCTTATGGCTTCAGAGTTACCTAAACTTTACACATATGTTAAAAACTTCGTGCATTACAAACATTCCCTACCATTATTTGAAGTTGCTTGTAAAAGTAGTCCAAACGTATACATTTCTTTAGCTAATACAGATAAAGGTAAATTCAAACTCAATATCGTTCTTGAAATACCTAAACAGCAGATCCAATTTACTTTGAGTAGAATATATAAAAGTCAAAACCCGCGGCCATGAAGTTAGAGCCATCGAAAGCACAAAAAAGAAACCTCTTGGGACTAGTGTTTTATGTTCACGGCTTTTGGAACCTTCTGGTATATGAGAGACTGTATCGATTGCGAGTAAAGGATTTGAAGGTAGAAAAACTTTTAGTGATGAAGAGGATAGAATTGAATATCAAAATAAGTTGCTTAAAGAAAGTGAAACTAATAATGAAGCAAAGCAGAAAGAAATCTAATGCCTTTACTGATGAAAAAGATAAAGATTCATTACTAAAAGAAACTGAAAATAATGATGATACACACGTAATAGGAAAAGAAAACTATAATGATAGCTATAAAAAGAGATAAGTTACAATGTTGCTTGTTTTGTAAAATACAATATAGTTAAGTGAAATAGGCTTTGTCTGACTGTTAACGCAGAAATAATAGGCCCTTTGTTTGAAGGAGCAAGATAAATACAAACCTGGCAAAGATAATATATACAGAAGAATAGAGTATATAAGCAACAAACTGTAATCTGCGTTGCTAAGCCTGATTACTTGTTAAAATACCTAATATACAACAAAAGATAATAATGCTGATACGTGATAAAGTGATCCCACTTAGCAGAAGAAACAAGTAATAACTAAAACGAACATAGTGAAAAAAAAAACAGTGTTAGCTTTCATTCTCCAATAGAAATAAAATCATATTTTTCTGAATATATTTAGGTTGATATTCAGCCGTCTCAAGGTTTCTTTCTTTCTCTGTTATCTGGACAATTTCGTAACGAGCAACGTCTTGGGACTTCGGACGTAACAAAAGAAGGTTATCTCAAATATCGTCTTGAAGTTGTATTGATTTATCTTTAAGACCGCAGCATACCTACTGCGGAGCCCGAAAATTCTATTCAACTGTACATTTTTTGTACCGCATTATGACATATGAAATGGACAATATCATATGTCATCGTGTTCATATGAAAAGGGCAGTGGAAATAAACTAAACTAATATTATGAAAGTGCCGTTCATCCACTTATTTATATATTTTAGTGAAACTGAACAAAAAGAGACTCTAAGGAAGATACAGAGAAAAGAGAAGAAAAAACAAAAATTGTCATGGGTATGTGTATCAAGAACTTACAAGCTTGCAAGGCCAGAATTTTAGTCACTGATAAAGTATAATAAAGACGAATTTATTAGCTGTTTTACTGCCAGCAAGCGACGAGTAAACTTACCTAACATAACCTGAAAAAGGTATACAAGATTTTAACTGCAGTTATAAACTACGGTGAGGTCTGCCTATATAGCGTTGGCCTTGTCTAAAAGCGTCTGATATAGCCTGGATCGATCCGGGGCTGGGGGTCAGAAGTACAAAGTCAAAGTTTAGGTAAGAAAATGTGGAATTACCGACCCGTTCTGATGTTCTGAAAGTTATATAATTGATGGTTGCTTTCTAATTGCCTACTAAAATTACCTAGTCAGATATATTTTAGGACAACCTTTCATAACCTCTAAATTCGTTTACTTTACTAATAGTGGCTACTTGCTCTATTTATGAAATGACAATTTGTTTTTTACTTGCTTCCTAATTTTTTTCTATCAACTGCAAAAACTGATGATTTTTAGCTTTTAATCCTGCATTATGATCGTTGTCATCTAAAACCTTTGTATTACCATAAGCTAGGTTTGATTAACTATTATTAAGATAATTTTCTATTCTGTTTCTTGTGATGAATCTAATGATAAGACTGATCTAACAAAATAAAAGCCAATGATGATAATAATCTGCTTTAAAAATGATAAAATAAAAGGAGTTTATTTCTAAATAGAACCAAATTGACAATCCGAATGAAATCCTCGTTTTATAAATAAGTAAATCACGTCAGAAATGCTACGGAAGGAAATTCGACGGGATTCAATTGAACGGCGGCGCCAGTGTCTAAATTCGTCTGGGATAAATCTAGACTGGTATTGATCTGTATTCAGACGTGAAACAGGAGGATTTTTCGAAGCCTCCTATATAGGCTTTATTTTAGTCGAATAAAATGCTTTTGGATTGCAGTAGACTTTCTAATATAACTTCTTTGTTATTTCTCTTATGATTTATTCTTTATGTTTTAATCGTACATATATAATATATGTATTAACATATATTATTTTAGCCCTCTAACAGAGTGCTTATTTTTTTATTATTAAGTTACGCTTAAAACCAATTTTTTATAATTTAAATACATTATAACATTGGTTCACAATTAGCCTATTTGTGGAAAAAAAAAGTTTTCACAGTACTGTTCCATACCAGAAATCAAATTTATTTAACGCTAAAAGCTATTCAAAGGTATTCCCCGAAGTGAATGACATTATAAATCGTTTAACCTTTCTGAGAAATCAAAGGGGTTGCTGCAACAGTAGCATAGCGTAGTCTACTTTGTAATATTTGAGTAGCTACGGGCAACTCCTAAGTTTTTTTTTTTCTTTTAAGCAAAGAGATTTAACACATTTACCCTTAGCACAATATGTGTATATTGGCTATCCCGAGTCTTGTCTTGCAATTTAGTATTATGTCTTTTGTTTATGATAAGTTTCAGTCTGATTAATCAGTTCCCTGAGAATTTTTACTGTCCCTAGTTTTGGCGCCCAGCGTGGGACCATAAAAAGAGACCACAAATTAAATATCTTATGCAAAGAAACTCATATGAAATATGAAGAGTTCAGTAAATTGATAATCTAGTAGTTTATATTTTATAATTTAAACGATTTTGTACCTTGCAGGATTTTGGCGCCCAACGTGGGACTACAAATAATCCTAATATTAGTACTTGGATTGGTATAACTATAAAACTTATTACCTAAACTCATCCCCTTTGATACTATTTATAAATCGGCTCATAACAAAGAAAGCTGCGCAAATAAAAATCATCCCCTCGGCGCGGTGACGTCATAAACGCCTAGAAACTGTTTTATTATGATTATCGCTCCTTGTAATAGTTCTTTATTATATTTATAGCCACAGAATTGGGTGGCACCGGGAAAATACGAAGAGAGACTTCGTCAACTTATATGTACACTGCAACAATGGACGTGAGATCGGTAAACGTTCATTCTTTCATCCATCCGAAAATAGTAGTTCACCCTTTTTCTATACAATGCCTATTTTAAATAAATAAGACAAAATAAAAAAGTAGGGATATGGACCAACAAAGAGAAAAAGCAAGAAAAGATAAAGTTACAGAACTTATGTATTACTTAAGATAAATTCAATTTTAATATAACAATAAATTGTTTATTGGGGCATAGAAGAATGCTGCTGCCTACCTTCAAAACAGAATTATTTAGTCGCAATATTCAACACCCAAAAGTCAACGATCTCAATCTTCGCGAAAGCCAATAATCTGATGGAACATTGATCCAGAAACCAATTTGGAAGTAACGATCAATCTAGTATGCGACATCTCCAGATGGATCTAATTACAAAGGAGAATGAGCAGTTTTGCTCCATCCCCCAAAAGTAGATACCTACTTGGCAAGGTCTCGATTGTGGCAGTGAATTTAGGTAGCGGAAGCATTCCGTGCTCTCCGGCAGAAGCCAGACGAGGGCATCACACGGCAGCTGCAGCTGTCCTAGGGCGTCAATTGTCGTACTACGACGGCCGTATAAGGCTGCCGTGCTGCTTTGTCTGACTTCGCTTGTTAGCCAGCTACCATGCTGAGCAGAAGTATGAATGTGGGTTATGTGCAGTGAAGGACATGTATATTTAACACAAAAAATTTAACTCTAGCTTAATATGAAAATTACTGGCTTCTTTCGGCTAAAAGCGCATTTTCTATGTGGGTTTAGAAAATACCAAAAATCTATCTTTTGTCTATAATGTTTGGGGCCATTATATTAACAAATAGCTGCCTGGGGGTTAATCGTAGACTTTAGTTGTAGAAGTAAAATAGTTGCAAGAAGTTATTTTCCGTAAGAAAATTCTATTTTTATTTTATGGCGTCAGATACTTCAAAATTTTGAAAAAAATGTTTATCGTCTGAATGTTCTCTTTGGAAAAAGAGCAAGTTTGTCAAATTATTTTCTTTTCCTAGATGATGAACTTCTGGTTAATTTTAAGTAATTTTAAATTTTTATTAAACTGCGTAAATCTGCATTCGACCCACGTGGTGGTATTTCGCGGTTATGTAAATCCACACACACGGTAGACTCAAAGAACAGAAAATTATCGCAAAAAATCTAATAGATTTAGTACCAAGTGTTATTATGTAGTTTGCTGTATAATGGTTACACAAACAACTTTAATAATATGAATCAAAATTAATAGTTAATTTATCAAATAATACTGTTTGTGACACGTGGCTGAAAGTAGTGTACTGAGTGTTGAATGTGCGATGTATCGAATTATCGAATGTGTGAGACACACTGTCGAACATTGGAGTGCTCGAGAACGCTGATGTAATCAGACCTCGTGAGGCAAAACGTTATATTGGGGCGCATACGCTCTGTCTTAGTCATTTGCTTCTTAGCTGCGGATCTTAAAGAGAGAAGTGCCAGAGTAGCCTAATACGGCTTTACAGATTTTGAGGGTTGTATTACTGATCCTAATGATTAGAATTATACACAGTCTTATTTGTTACAATCGCTAATCATATTTTAATAAACATACAACACGACACCGCTTTACAAACTGCAAAAAACGTAAGAAAAATTTAATTTCACGGGCTGCCCTGGTTACCCTTACGTTAACCTCAATACATAAAATGATTTTTTATTTTCTTCACCAAAATTAAAAATCTTGTACCCCTCTCCACTACTTGCTTTCCACATGAGTTAACATACATTAAAATCTCTTCCCCTTAAATCTTTACCACAGTAATTACTCCTCACTTCAATCAGTCTTCGAGCCACTGCATGACACTCAATATTCCGAGTATTTCGACTTCAAATACTGCCTACCCCACGAAATTAACAGGCGAGTGGTTTTTCATACCAATCTCATCGAGCTGTGAAAAGGGGGGCCAAAGTCTTCTACCAATTATTTTAACCACCAAAATGCATGGCGTGATTTTTTTAATTACTATGTAAAACATAATTGAGAGGGTCAGACATTTTTTGAGTTGACAAAATAATTATATAAGAAAATTGTACGGGGTTATGATTACGTACCCTATACAATTTTCTGTAATCCCATGAAATGTGTTTATAAATTATAACATTTATAAAGACAAAAGCATTTAAAATAGTAATAGGTACTTAGTTATTATTCGTTTGAATGTTTTTTGCTTTATTCACAAAAACTATTTCATTTCACAGACCCAAAATTTTGACCAACGTTTTACAGGCATCGATGCAAAAAAGGGTCGTTACCCTTTTCTGCATCGAGGTCCCCCAATTTCAGGAGATTTGCCATAATCGCTACGCTTGGCAGGTAGGTTGATGATAGCAGTAAGGTGGTAAAATACATAGAGAACACTGCTGCCCATTTTCTAGTCTCCCAAGTCTCTTTATCGCCTCTTACGACACCCACAGGAAGAAATGGGGTAGTGCTATTCTTTACGTCAGGTATCATACGGTAGGTACACGGTTAAAAAGTTTATCAAAGTTAAAACTGTATCTACTTATTTTAATTATAACAGAAAATGTATGGAATTTAATGACTTGTAAAACCACGACATAACCATGATGTTATCACCATGATGTTGTTACCTATTCAGTTCTTTGCATGACAAACAGCCTTTAAAACAAGAATTTTATATCAGTGTTAGAAAAGGCTTATTGATAACACTTTTACCGTGCCACAGATAGGGTTACAATTTAGAAATATAAAAACCCAGGCAAGAAACCAAACATTTACCATTTTACTCTTTCTTTTTTTGTCTTACTTCTTTATTTTTAGTTATACGTCAAAAACTCCAAACAAAGTTCTAAAGGTGGCAAATAGCCCGCAAATCCAGGCGGAAAATGACGTAAATAATAGGAGTAGAAGATTAAAAATCAGATAGATGATATCACATGCATCTGCTATTAACGGACAGAAAATATGACTGTCGATAAATTGGGGTTTCACAAGTTGTCAGCTCGAAGGGTACCTACCTAAAATGCTTTTCTGTAGAGCAAAAGCGGACAAGAGTCGTAACCTTGTAAAGTTTTACGACGGATGACACTTGGGTTCTCTGTCATATCCCAGAGTCAAAACAACAATTCCAATCATGGAAAAGATTCTGATCTCAAACTCTAAAAAAAGCCCAAAATAATTATGTCAGCAACAGTCAGACAACATTCACAGACTACCGGAAAATTACACGAATAAAACTGAATGCGAAGAGCATATCTGAACCACGCTCCAGAGCTATCAGTGTGAATATTCCTCAGCAATTACGATACTGACAGCTCTTGAAGGCCTATCAGATATGCAGATCAGGTCCTATTTTGTACAGTTGAACTTCGCCGTGTAAGTTGAAAGCGGAAGGCGGAGAACCGGTTATTGTAGCGATGGACTGCGATAAGCGGAATGTATTCAAAATCATAAGTCATTTATTGAAATTAGGCAGAGTGTCAGCACTTTTTGAATGTCAAAATTACATAAGACAAAAATCCCCTAAAACGCCCGTCTTTCACCACTACTTAGTGCCTTAGCTGGGAAGTTGTGGCCCAACAAACTCCTCAGCAGCACAGCTGTCTGTACAGTTAGAATTGCGATTGATTGATTGTTGTTCCTTTCCTTAATAAATATTATCACTCTATAAGAAAGATAGATGGGCTGTGTGAAAGATGATAAGGGCGTGGAGTATTAGAAAGGGGGGTATGAGGAAAAGGGTGTAAAGTTCACTCTACCTACAAAGAAAAGGGAGGATCTTCTGACCAGACGCGTGGGCTACTACGCGACAATTTCTGTCGGAACGTTGTAAATAAATGCTAGTGGCGCGGTAAATTCTGTTTGCGCGATGTAGGATTTTGCACGACGTCAGTGTTATACGTAGTTCGGATATGGCGATGTAAATGTCGCTAACAATGGATCAAAGAGATATATAATATCTTAGGACAGCCAACACACCGTTATCTAATGCCATACTAAGCAGAGCCTGTACTATGGCAACCAGAAAACTGATAAACATACTTATATATTTCTAAATACATACATATCATAAATAAATTACACCCGGACACAGAACAAATGATTGTGCTCATCACACAAAGATTTGTCCTGGATGGGAATCGAACCCATGACCTCAGTCTTAGCAGTCAGGGTCACTAACCACTAGACCAACAGGCCAGTCCAATGATGCGCAATAATATATTGTTGCAGAAAACGATGACTGTACAGCTAACCGTACATTCGTTGCAAACAATTTGATATTGACAGCACCTTTAAGTCGTATCATTAAGGGTGATTTTCTTAGAGCAAGAATCCTCTGGTGGGCAGTTGATTGCATATTTGTCCATGAGATATTTGAGGGTCAGAAATAAAATTCTCAAGTCTATTAACCTACCGCAGTAGCCAATGCCCAAGTTACAAATCAATTTTCTTTTATAACATTTCTAAAACATAAATAATCGAGAATTTATCATCGACTTTCTACTAACGTAAAGTTCACCCCTATTTTGAGGGGTGGGCTGTGGACAAAGAAAACTTTTATTTTCATTCATATTAATATATATTGTATAGCTATAATGGGGTTTAAAGGTCTTACTGCGCGTGTAGTTAGGGTAACATAAAAAAGTGGCCAAGCGCGAGTTGATTCGCACATGAGGGGTTCCTCACCACAGTACAATATTGTAACACTGCTTGATTATTTTTTCGTTTCTTGTGACCTTTTTAATATTTAATCATACCACGAAGACGTACTACCGGGATAAAAGTTTATAAAACAGTGAAGCTATAACTTTAAAAAGTTAGAAATTTAGAATAATGTGGAAATACAACGGTACGGTTTAATAAAAGATGTAGTGACAAATAATGACAAGAGTATGCTTAGATAGTTTGGTTATGTTGAGAGGATGAATGAAGGGCGGCTAACAAAAGCTATTTATATGGCACGCTGGAAAGGGATGCCCTAGTCGAAAGTCGAGAAAACGTAAACGTAAACGTAAACCTCATTGGTTATTTTCTTCAGAAAGGTCAGGTGCGTAGTACTGGTAATCGGCGTGCGTGTAAGACCAGATGTACGAACATAAACGAAGCAAAAAGCGTATGTAAATACCGTAGCAGGTGGCGTTCTGTATATTCTGCCTACTCCCCTAGGGACAGGGCGTGAGTTTCTGTATGTATGTAAAACTTAGAATATGTATCTGTGTTCAAAATATACAAAATACACAATTTATTATATTAACCGAATAACATGTATCAATTATCGCTCGACCGTTCACATGAAATGTTATTAATTATAACTGAAAATAAATAAAACATAATATTACGCCCGCTTCCCCCGAAGGCTACATGCAATTAAAATTTTACAACTGATAATAGGTACTAATATTTTGGAAACATACAGATAATATGTTTTAAATGAGTTATTCTGATCAAATTTCAATGCACATAGTATTTCAATGACGTGCCTCGCTTGGTACTTCATTTAAAAATATTTTTTTTATTGCTGAATGCGATGGCTGTTTACGGTCACGCCTGATGGAAAAGTAAATGGGTTAAATGTGGAAGGGATAAAAAACGCAATTAATTAACATTTGTCGTAATTTAAAACCACGTTCAATGTAAAAGCTTCACTATTTATTTATTTCACCATTTATTTATTTACACGTTTAAAGAGACAAGAAGAGAAGAAATGTAAAAAAATAGAAGAAAGGAAGAATAATAAAAACAGAAGTTCTCAGTGAAATATTGAAAATTTGGCAAAATTTTAAGCTCAAACCTTTGAATAGGTTTGGGTTTAAAATGTAGCTTAGTTTTAGAGATACGTACCTGCATTTAGTAATTAAGTTTAGACGAGAAGCAATTTGCATTACAGACTTCAATATTACTTTGATCAGGCTTGTGGAAAATTCTATGAATAAACATTTTGAATAATTATTCAAGTATACCTGTCCAAACTTATTAGTTTTGTACCTACTAAATTTTGTAGAGTTATGTTTTGTAGTTCTTTGAAAATGTTCCTACTATAACTTTTATTCCCACTGTAAAGAGTTCAGATATTCATTTCTAAAGCAATTATTTTTCAGCAGAGAAGAATTCATGTGAATATGTGAGCAACATGTACCTCTCCTACAATTAATTTACCTGCCATTGCTTTATTTTTATTTTTTTACCTATTGTGGTAAAGTAATTTTATTTTCGGTGCGTCTTCACTTCATATTGAGAATGATTAATGTATGACAAAATATTGTGAAATATATTAAAAGAGTAACACCCATTTTCTATACGAAACTACCTTTTAGAAGGGGCAACTAGAATCAACTATGTTTGCTTGCAAGTTTTGTCGTTCAAAAGTGTCTTCTGTTTGCCTTTTTAGGGTTCCGTTGCCAAATGGCAAAAAACGGAACCCTTATAGATTCGTCATGTCTGTCTGTCTGTCTGTCTGTCTGTCTGTCTGTCCGTCCGTATGTCACAGCCATTTTATTCCGAAACTATAAGAGCTATGCTGTTGAAACTTGGTAAGTAGATGTATTCTGTAAACCGCATTAAGATTTTCAAACTAAAATAGAAAAAAAACAATAAATTTTGGGGTTCCCCATACATAGAACTGAAACTCAAAAATGTTTTTTTTCATCAAACCCATACGTGTGGGGTATCTATGAATAGGTCTTCAAAAATGGTAATGAGGTTTCTATTATCATTTTTTCTAAACTGAATAGTTTGCGCGAGAGACACTTCCAAAGTGGTAAAATGTGTGTCGTCCCCCCCCCGTAACTTCTAAACTAAGAGAATGATAAAACTAAAAAAAATATATGATGTACATTACCATGTAAACTACCACCGAAAATTGGTTTGAACGAGATCGAGTGAGTAGTTTTTTTTTAAAACGTCATAAATCGTAAACCGCAATTTACCTTACATTCAATCAACTGAAATATAAAAATTAAAAAAAAAATATTTTTAAACCGAGAATACCTACAGGTTTGTACGGAACCCTCGGTGCACGAGTCCGACTCGCACTTGGCCGGTTTTTGAAATAAATGATTTGACTTTGAGTTTTATTAGGCCCACTTGCTACTAGAAATAGCATTATATAATGATACTAGCTGACCCAGCAAACGTTGTTTTGCCGGGTGAAAAAAAGTGAAAATTTATAGATGTATGTATTTTTGTATGTTGTATCATAAAAAATATAAATTAAAAATTTTGTCTAAAAAATAAAAAATAAATTTAGGGGTGGACTACCCCTAACATTTAGGGGGATGAAAAATAGATGTTGGCCGATTCTCATAGATACCGGATAAGCACAAAAAATTTCATCAAAATCGGTCAAGCCGTTTCGGAGGAGTATGGCAACGAAAACTGTGACACGAGAATTTTATATTTAATGATATACATTAACCGTTGAACGTATTTACAACGTCACTCTTTTTCCGACAATCATTTGAGGTTGACAGAGACAGAATTATGTTTTAAAAAGGTTGAGCGCTAAACGCATAAAAAGAAAAGAAAGAAATAAATAAAAGTTACATCTGGAGAAAAAGGTCGCACGTTATAAAGTAAATATGAAATACATGAACCAATAGAAAAGAGTCACCGAGGCAGAGTGCCTACTTTCTTCAGTTGCTGAATTAGTCAATATCTGGGTAGTATTACGTTACCCCTTCGGTAAAAGTGATTGTCAGACTTTCGGGCTTCTGATGACCCGGAACGACTATCAAAGATTTACAAATGACAAAAACACCAACGACTTAACGTACGTTCTGAGACACGGAGTGGTCTTGGTATGTTCAGATGGTCACCCTTCCACGGACCAAACGCGACTAGAGTAGCTTAACCTGGTCGACCGACCTATGCAGCTGATTTTACAAGCCTACAAGAAGGGAAGAAAGTTCTTCTAAATTAACAGACAGCTGTACTGCTGGGGAGTTTGTTGAGCCACTTTTTCTTTCCAGCTCAAGCACTAGGAAGTAGTGAACGGCGGGCGTTTTGGGGGACTGTCTTATGTAACTTTGACGTTTAAAAAGTGCTGACACTAAGCCTAGTTTGAATAAATGATTTTTGATTTGATTCACTATGTCTACCTACTTCAAAAATCAAGTAGAAAACGAGTACCACCAATTTAACCGTCTACCTTTTACAAAGTCACGTGCATTAACTGCATACAAAAAATTAGAAAACAGTCGTCAAAAAAAATATCTCTAATTAATTCATAGAACAAAAAGTCAGCAACCCTATTTGTCTGCTGAGCACAGAATGCACGCGAGCAATTATAACACACCCTCGTTAGGGGTGCCACCCTCAGACCCTCTGTATGCAAGAGGGTTCCCTTAGTGATTTGTGAATCAATAACCGTGTTTGCTTAGATTAAAGACCGTTATGGGTTACGTCGATATATTTTTGGAATTGGGTGAGTTCGATATTTTGTGTAGAATATTTAGAGATGTGTTATCTATAAAAATAAATAAAACTGTAGTGTCTGTTTGTAATTTCAAATTAACAGCTTTTCACTAAATGCGTATGAAAGTAAATACGGTACTTACACTAAAAAATCATTTTTTAATCTTTTGTCTGTCTGTCTGTCTGTTGTTTCGGCTAATCTCTGAAATGGCTGGACCGATTTTGACGGGACTTTTATTGGCAGGTAGCTGATGTAATAAGGAGTAACTTAGGCTACTTTTATTTTAGAAAAATTATTTTGTTTTAGAAAAATACCTGCGTTAATTTCCGACATCCACGCGGGCGAAGCCGCGGGCAAAAGCTAGTGTCTAGTAAAATCTTAAATTCTTTTACTGACAGGCTAGTCAGTGCTTATCATCTGCCTAGCCTTTTTCCAACTATGTTGGGGTCAGCTTCCAGCCTAACCGGTGTAATGAATGATCGACCCGTGCGGCTGTTGTAACTTAGCCACAAGCCCAGTACTAAGGAAGGATTTTTGAAAATTCAACTTCCAAAAGGGGTTACATAGGGGATGAAAGTTTGCATGTATTTCGTAATTTTTGTCAATACATAAATCCCGTGGAGCACGCGACTTGTAACATAAAAAAAAAACATGAATAAGGGTTGTACACTATTATTTTTGTTAACGGAGCATCTTTTTTTTTTTATAGACCTACTTTACTAACTCATATATACATATCCTATTAATATTATAAATGTGAAAGCTTGTATGTTTGTTACTCAATCACGCAAAACGGCCGAAAGAATTTGGATAAAATTTGGCACAAATATAATTTATAACCTGGATCAACTCACAAGATACTTCATCCCGGTAATGCATTTTTGTGGGATAATGTTTGACCTCCATGCACAAAATCTAGTTGCTTAAAAAGAACTGAAGAACATACAAGGAAGTTTTATGATCTTAATGCGACATAAACAGCAAGAAGACCATATTATACGTGGGCTTTATGTCAAACGAATAGCCCAAACACGCGAGCTGTTCAAACAGACCGACCTCCATTACATGCCATACAGGAATCGATAATGCCAGCGGGGATCATAAATGTCAATGTAAGTGCTCTCGGGGAGTGAATGTTTTATTTAGGAATGTGTCACTTCTTCTCCCAGAGGGGCTCGTGGCTAAAAGATAACAGACACACGGGTCGATAGAAGGGTAGGCTACACTTGCCAAGGTCGGTTTATGGATGGGTGAGAAACGTCTGTATAGTCTAAAGTTATGGATAGTCAATATGCTTAACGTGCTTGCCGAGGCATAGAGGACTGCGTTGTTACGGGTAGTGCCAATAGTGCCCAAGAGTCAGACCACCAGTCTTACCAAGGGGTATCTACTTACCGAGTAACTGACAATATTTTTTTGAAGGTAAAATTAAATAAAAACATTTGTAGCGTATTAATGAACAACTTTCAGTATTTTGTATAAAAGGGGTTGATCCAGAGTTGAAGTAGAGAATTCTCACACTTTAGGTTATCTAAGAAAATAGCTGGATTTTTTTAAGATTTAATATAAATAGAAAACAACCGCCTTCCAAAAAAAAAAAAATACTACAAAATAACAACACAGACTTCCGAAATAAAAGATATCATCCCGTAATGATATCATTTATTTCGGAAGTCGGTGACTTTGGTTTTGTATTTTAGCTGTTTTGCCACCAACTTAAAGATGTTTTTCACTTTTTAGTTATGGTACCTTCCCCAGACAAATTGTTATACCTTAATTTGCTAAATAAACTGCAGTGACAGGAAGTTATTATAACATCATCGACATATTATTACACTAAGTAGAAAAAATAAATATGATTAAAGCTGACTCAAAAACCACTAATCAGAACTTGACATAACCATTTATTTATTTATTTATTTATATATGCTTTATTGTACACCAGAAAATACATTTCAACAAAAAATATTTAACAATAAAAACATACAATGGGCGGCCTTATCGCTTTCTGCGATCTCTTCCAGGCAACCTGGACCACTGACCACCATTGACCACTGTGTAAGTATACTCTTTCAAACATAAGTAGAATTTTTCAAATCAGTTTATAAATGGCGGAGTTCAGAAGTAGCAAACACAAAAAAACTTTTTTACAAAAAAATTAAACCGCCGAAAAAACTGAAAAGCACAAAATAATAAACCTTAAAATTTTGAGTCGGCGCTTTGAGTGATCATTGTTCATTGATTTTTCAGCGCCGACTCAAAACTTTAAGGTTTATTATTTTGTGCTTTCAGTTTTTTCGGCGGTTTAATTTTCTTTTGTAAAAAGTTTTAGTTTATATTTTTTGTGGCTTTAATATACTAATAATACTTGGCAAGGTATACCCTATCTAATAAAAAAAGAATTATCAATATCGGACTACTCTGAATAAAGTTATACCATAAAAAATATTATATACGCGTCGAATTGAGAAGCTCCTCCGTTTTTTTCGTCGGTTAAAAAATACGAACGAATTTAGAGCCTCCTTCTTTTTTTAAAGTCGTGTAAAAAAGAGTAAAGCCTCGTAAACACGACTATGTTCTGAATAATTCCATATATGACCACCCCAAGCGTCTATTACCTAAACAAGCCCACAAGAGCTCTCCATGAGCAATCGATATCGGCACTAGGGGTCGTAAATGTCACTGTAAGTGCCTCATAGACGATATCGCCTACGTCATATCGTGTGACGTCACGATAAGGGGTGGCTCGTGATTGATGGGGAATGGACTGAAGGGATGTATTATTTAAAGTTAGTAGCGATGTCATCGGACGATCGATGGTCAAAGTTTCTGGGCATTTTTTTGGGTTGATAGTTGTGCCGTACGGTTTAAGTGTGTGTAGGGTAGTTGTAACTTATTAAAAGTCATATGTGGACATACCTTACGAGAAGGTTAGAACTGGATATGGATAAAGATGACAAGACATGGTAGCTAAATAATAACAGCCTTACAAGTCCTTCGATCACGTTGTTGATCCGTGGATGGGTGTTTACATACCAAGATACCTCCGTGCCTCGGAAAATACGTTAAGCATTTGGTCTCGGTTGTCATTCGTGGTTCTTTGGCAATCGTTACGATTCGTCAGTAGACCGGACGTCTGACAGCCAGTCTTACCAAAGGGTATCATATTATTCAATGACTGGAATGTTGATGTCAGATAGGCAGTCATTCAATGCAAAATACTGGTAGTCAGCTGCACCCGGTAAGACTGGAAACCGACCCCAACTTAGGTGGGAAAAGGTTAAGCAGATGCTCAAAAGGCGACAAGACATCCGCTGAATTCGAGAAAGACAGGACTGGTAGATGTGGCGACGCTTGTAGGAGGCATGTGTCCAACAGTGAACGTTTTCCGGTTTCTGAGTTGATGATGAGGATGATAACGATACGTGAAAATCAATGAGCCATATGCCTTAAGAATAATCAATAGCACGACAGGCAACAAGAAGTAAGAGAGGCCCAAACAGATTATCGTTGGTAACCAGGCATTTTCCCAATAATATCGATGTCGGATTCCAGTACCAGCAAAGCGGATAGATTTTGCATCGTGAGACTGACATTTGACCTATAAAACCCAATTATTGCGGGATTTGTGGTGTAAGCTTCGACAGAATTGTCTGATTAACAATCGTTACAAATAACAGAAAAGATTAGCAATTTTCTGCTGAAATCCATCGTTTGTGTTTTTGTTAATTTCGAAAAATCTAAAAAAGCAAATTGCTTCGATAAGTATTACGGCATTGTACGCAGTATCGCAATTAAAGGTCACGAGTATATTATTTATGAAAATGAATATTGAAACATCCTTTGAAATATCTTCTACAGTAAAAGTTTTTTTTAATTTTTATATCATGCTTCCTAGAACCCCTGGAAGGATGTCCCTTCTTTAATCTAACCCCAACATTTGTCCATTGTTTCTTCCACGTGGATGGCGGAATATATCCCTCGGGGGCGTACTACCGGGATTAAAAGTACCTTATATTAACCCATGTCTGCTACAACTATCTGCCAAATTTCTTCACCCGGAACGTACATTCAGACAAACGGACGAAACGTACATCCAGACAAATGGACAATAATTCTTCGTTACTATTTGAAGTTATACTATATACATATAAAGATATAAAACCAAACTATCCCTTTCGATAACTACCCCGAAACTAGGGGCGAACTATTCTAACAAAATGGAAGTACAGTCTGTGTTTCGTCAAGGGTTCGAGGGTTCAATTTCCTGTCAATGGGACAAAATGTCCGTGGGTTTTATCACCTCCTACGGCGACACTGTTCCGGGGTAAAAGTAATAAAATTATATGAGATACACAGAACTTAGATCAGATTAATAAAATTGATTATTTTATGGTGAGCGAGTAAGGAAGGAAATCGTGATTTAAAAAGTTTTGTCGTGTGTGCTTTTTTGTTTGTGTTTTTGTCACAAAGTTCATTAAAACTTTCATAATTCAATAAGAATTGTGAAAGTTTGAACTTTTAGTGTGTGAAAAATTGTTTTGGGAAAATTGATATAAAGTCATTATATTCGTTAAGGTATAGGTGCCCAGCGAAAGAATGATTATAAGCTCGTGGACACAAATGTAACAAAACTTGGCAGGATCATTTTTAAACTTTCATGACTTTATTTAAGAATCATTTAACTTGAAAACCAGAAATCCCAACTACGCTCTTCATATCTATACTAATATTATAAATCTGAAGAATTTGTTTGTTTGTTTGGTTGAAAGCGGTAACCTCAGAAACTACTAGTCCGAATTGAAAAAATCTTTTTGTGTTGCGTACCCTATTTATTCATGAAGGCTATAAAACTATATAACATCACAGTACTAACATCAAAAGGAGCGGAGCAGCAACAAAAAATGGACGAAAACTGGCAAGCAAGTCGATGCGACGGGAAGGGTCAGCACCCCTAGCCAAGTTGATAATCTGCAATCGTTAACGCTAGTCGCTCAACGTTAAGTCACGTGGTTAGAACAAACGAACAGAAAATTCGTAGCCAAATTCACATCGTTCAAAATGATAGAATTATTTTTTATCGTTTCTACAATGTTCAACGCTAAATCCTTTGTTATAAGGTGTTGTTTTCTAAAGACATTGTAGAACGAGCGGCCGACTCAGGCGCTTCAACATGGCTACCAACTTATCGTTTTCTACAATTGCTGACACTGAGGCGTTATCGATTGTAGAACGGTAAACGTTTGTGACTTGGCTAGGGGGGCTGGGGAGCAAAAATTTGACGATTTTCTAGTAATAAATACTCTGAAAGTGAAAACGAAACTTAAAAACGATTAATCCTCAATTTGTGGATAGTAGTTGTACCACAAAAACCAGACCAATCCAATCAAAATAAATATGGTGTTAGAATGAGGGAAGGTCTTATCAAGGGGTATTGTATTACCCATTAATTGGGTTGTGGAGGTCAGATAAGCATTCGCTCCATGCAAAATACTGGTACTCAGCTGCATCTGGTTAGACTGGAAGCCAACCCTAACATACTTGGTAAACGGCTAGGCAGATAATGATGAATGAGAGAAGGTAGGTTATTCAAAATTAGTAAACAACATTCTTGTTACAAAATTTTGTTGACCAGTGTTATTTTAGTAGGACAACGTCGTGAGCTACATATTGTTGGAAAAATAGAAGAGAAAGAAACTAATTTCTTTTCCAGTAATAGGTACTGTAGATCAAAAGTCATCCTCACAGTTTACTTAGGATGGCAAGCAAAAACCTTTACATAATAATGTCAATCCGTCAAAATTAAAGACAAGAAAGACAGAAAGGGACTACAGACATCTATCAATCAATAAGACATCCCTTTTATATCCTACAGTTTGTAATGTTGACGGATGCTCTTTGATATCTCATCTTTGTTTTTTAATATGAGCAAGGGATTGGGTTTCTTTAAGAAACATGTAGATTGTACTTTGAACCCTATAGCTAATAAAAAGTGCGTGCCGAGCTGAGGATGGAACTTTTATTATGGGTATCTTGAGGGTATCGTTAAGAAATTCACAAGTCTCTCTAGGAGTTAAGTTGGGTAATCTGGAAGTCTTTAAACAGACTCCGAACCTAGGTTAGCCGAAGCAATGTAAACCTGTTCAGGTCGAGATTCATAGACGATTCCGCCTTTTAATGTAAATGTGATACTGTTCCTCAAACGATAGTACTTACCTACGCATAAAATATAATAACTAATGGACGCTAGTGATAGCGCGACGACACATAACGAAGAACAACGAGACATTTGGCAGAAGTGGCTTACACCCACTATTCACGTAAACGCATCACTAACTTGAAGCTTTCAGACAACACAGTTATAAATGCTGCAAAAATAACTCCTTTCTATACGTAGAACTAACAAAGGAAGCACCCACAATATTCAAGAGAAAGTTAGAACGTCAAAAGTAACAGTTTTAAAACGGAAACTCCGAAATATCCAAAACTTCTCACTTCACAACTTTTAACTGAAAAAGAGTCTAATCAAAAATCCCAGACTTCATTAAATATTCGTAAAAACGACCGAATTGTAATAAGATCAAATCTTCCATGGTAGATAGTAATTGCTAGCAAATGAAAATGCATAAGTTGAATACTTAGCTGTAGTTGTCTGTGGCATATAAGCATATAACCCATTTTCAGCAATACTAAAAAATAATCTTGATAGATTGTAACATGAATAGGTAACTTCAAGTAAAAAAGGCCTAAAACGAAGTACAACCTCACATTCATAAAACACCAAGGCTCTAGAAATTGGTTGACCATTAACCTACCTAGAAAATCCCATTAAAACCATCATAAATATGTGTAACCAGACACTAGAAAAACAAAGTACATAGCTACAGACAGCAAGACAAATGAGTGGGAGACAAACAAAACTCCCTGTTCCACGAGCCACTGACTTTACAAACAGTTGACGGTTGACAAATAGCGCACTTGTCTATGGTACAGTAATGGCGGCCGGCGCGGTTTTGTAAGGGATTCCTTTTTTAAATGTTTTTTTTTCCAAAGCGAAAGTATTGTGTGGTCCTGGGTTATTTTTTAGGAATTGTTATGAAAGGTTCATTGTGAAATGTTTCGGAAGGTTTACTTTTTACAATAATTAAGGTTTTAATTTTGGTGGAAAACTCCTTTTTTTATATTCCGGTCTGTCTGCGCGTTTTACCGCTTGGTTAGAATTTTTCAAGGACTCTTTACTCAGCAAAAGTCAAATCAAAATATTCACCACTAGCTTCTGCCCGCGACTTCATCCGCGTTAAATTTCTTGTTCCCCGACCCTTCCTGTCGCGTCGAATCGCCTACCCGTGCGATTTTCCCCGTTTTTGCAACATTTTTCATTACCGTTCCGCTCCTCTTAATTATAGAGTAATGTTTATAGCCTTTAGCCTTCCTCGATAAACAGGCTACCCAACACAAAAAAAAAATCAATTCGGACCAGTAGTTCCTGACATTAGCGCGTTCAATCAAACAAACAAACAAACTCTTCAGCTTTATAATATTAGTATAGATTAATTTTCCGAAAGTCAACCATATTTCATCTGATAATAAAACTCTGCTGATAAGTCTCAAGTTTATTTAGCAGTCCAAAACAACACCAACCAATCAATTTTCCATGATATTTCATTAATTTTATTCTTTATGATTGTACAATCAATGATTGTTTAAAGGAGATAAAGGTCGTGATACCATCATAAATAAATTAGCCTATAATGTTTCCACTGCTTTAACACAGGACCCCTCGCGGTAAGGAGTTGGTCGTAATTCACCACGCCGACCCAGTGCGAGTTAGTAAATGTCACATGCCTTCGAATTTTTCTAGATCATGCCGGTTTCCTCACGATGTTTTCCATCACCGTTTTGAGAGCAGCGATGATGAAATAATTTACACAAAGTAAAGCCCCTCATCATCATCATCATCATCGTTACAGCCGTAAGACGTCCACTACTGGACATAGGCCTCCCCCAATTCGGGAGGCTTTGCCATAATCGCCATGCTTGGCAGGCAGGTTGGCGATCGCAGTAAGATGGTAAAATGCATAGAGAACGCTGCTGCCCATTCTCTAGTAAGTCCCTTAGTCGCCTTTTACGACACCCACGGGAAGAAATGGGGTGATGCTATTCTTTACGTCCGGCACCACACAGGACGCCCCTGTATGAGCTCAATCCTACGATCTGCATCTCGGTCGCGAACGTTACCGCTAGGCCACCACTATTTCAGAAAGGTAAAAAAAACGATAAAAGATAAAGGTCGTAACCAACCTTCTAGAAACCTTTAAACTAAAAACGAATACCCGTATTCACTAGTTACATGTACACTAGTCATTTCTTTACGTGTCGTCTAGTTTTAGTATAAACAGACAAAACCCTAACATAGCTCTAAGCCGCACAATTATTTCCTAACATCCCACAGAACAATGTTAGGACTAACTAGGTCACATGATGTGGTGACGTAGCTTACCGGACGCTCTTAGGATATTGATTTTGAGCTCACAGCCTCCGGGCATACTTTATCGAGACTCCAAGAGTAAATAGGTTTTGTAAAGGACGCCATGTAAAGAATGTTTGCACTAATTGGAGGTGGGATTTATCTTGGCGATCTCGTTTCTTTTAATAGTGTTTTTTTTATAGAGAGGTTTACTATTGTGTTATTTAAAAAAAAATAGTCAAAATTGTCGCGAGTTGAACAATGATCATGAATGCGAAAAAAATCTCTCATATAAAACAATAAATATCCTGAAAGAACTAAATATCAGAATTAAAATATCTTTAAAGTACTTAAGGATATTTTAATTCTGATATTTAGTTCTAAAATGAATGGAAAAAAAAGCGCCCCACGCTTTTTCTATTATTTTCTACTTCTTGGTTTGGTTTTATGTGAAAGCGTATTTTTTCGTTTTTTAAACTATTATTTGTTTTCTATTTTTTAGTTCGGCTACAAAATCGGGTATTTCGTTTATTTTTATTTTTTCTTCTATCCTGGTCAGGATAATGCAACAAATTTTTGGGTGCAAAGTTTCAAATTAAACAGACGTTTTGAAGGGCGTGAAAATCACGTTTAAAAATTCCGTTACATAGATACTTACTATGTACATACCAAGCTAATAAAAACGAGTTGAAAATCAATAATTTAATCATGATTTACCTCTTTTTTTGTGGGGCATCGTCAAATTACGTCTCCCGCTCTGGGTGGAGCGGAAGGGCGTGTTAGACTTTTACTGACTAAAACCCACCCGTGTTCCTTCAGTTACCTATATGCCAGGGCCACGGTAACTCTTCTTTCGAACAAATCTCGCGACCCTGGCAGGATGATTTATCTCTAATATGTACACGTCAAAAAAGTAGTAATTTGACATTTAAATGCATCGGTTATGTCATGACTTGTTTGTTATGCACCCCATGAGACGGGGATGTCACCAAATTTTATTAGAGGGTAGTTTTGATTAAAATTTGGTTAGTAAAATGTTGTGATTTTATAAGGAGGGATTTTTTAACCACTTTTGTGATATTTAGTCCAAGTCTTTGAAATCACTCTACTGACTTGTTCGAAAGCGTTTTTTCGGCCCCGACTTACGAGTTGTAGGTCGTGGGTTCAAACCCAGGCAAGCGATTTACTTTGTGTAAATAATTTCATCACCACTGCTCCCAACACGGTGCACTGTGGGAAAGCCCCATACAAAGCCGTCTCAAAACTGTTTTACGTGAAAGTCGTTATAATGGAATAAAATTAATAAATTAATATAGTTTAATAAATAAGCTTTCTTTTCGCAATTTTTTAGTTTTTTTTTAGTTAACCATAATGTATATAAATAGGCATCAACGCTAACTCATGTTCAATAACGTAATTTAAACGCAATACGTTACTATAATTCAACGCCACATTACTCAAAAGTTTTTGATATAAATGTACAAGTATTATACAGTTTTGGAATGCTTATAATGTCCCCATAGCGTATACTAATTAATATGATTTACATTGGTTTAATAAAATAAAATTAACTAATATAGTATAAGATGGTATATTTTTAGTGCAATATTTTTTTTTAACTAGACTTTTACCCTTTACCGCTGCTTACCGCTGTCGAGATATTTGTTGTATTAAGATCTTTATACATTAGTATATGCAAGGAAAAAATAAAAATTTGCGCATACTTGCGCTTTTTCTGACACGGGATCAAAACATATCGTGAGATAAAATTATATTTTTTTTCAAATTCGTTTTATTTCCCACAAAATATTTTTTTTATCTATTTAGGTAAAATTGATATACAGCGATGAGTTATTAATAGTTTTTATGTGGTTTTGACTACCTTACTTGGTAAAATATGGTCAATTATCTATTAGGGTCGAATTTGAAACAGGTTGGTTATGGGAAGAGTGCAAATGATTAGTTTCTTATCTTTTTGCACATAGCACTATTTCATTGGCCAATAAAAGGAAGGCGAACCCTGAAACATTCACAGTTCTTGGTCAGATATTCAGTTGCCCTAAAAAGCAGTTATTACTTATTTTCAAATATTCGCAGACGTTGACTGATTTCAAAAATGGGTGAATTTGTTTGTAGCAAACGAGAGTTGTGCAATTTGTTGATAAATGGGCATAATGTAGAAGAGTACTTACAAGAAAATTTCAATTTGTTACCAGAGGATATGGCTACTGTGGTCTCCTACATTCAAAGAAACTTGGTATCTAAATGTAACGAACGCTGGAGAAATGCATCTCGAAGAAAAGAACGCTTTGAAAGTAAGAACGTCCACTGGTTAGACGGTCAATTTCGTGTTCCACTAGAGTGTCGAGTCACGGTTAATGACACTAATTCCTCTGGAAGTAGTGTTGGCAGACCTTCAAAATCATACGTAGCATCTTCAGACAAACAAAAAAAAGAAAAGACATGGAATTGATACAAGAGTACGGATTGGAGTGTGTGCTCAATGCATATGCTCAGGAATTACGGTCTATTGGTTAGACGGAGGAGGCCTCAATCGTTAATATTATACGACTTGCATCAAGAAATGATTAAAAAAAAATCTTAAATACGTACCTGAGAACCCTGAAGACGTTACACCTTTTGCAAAGGAAGAAGCACTACGGACATTTATTGACTTAGACCTTAAGAAAGAACAGTATGGAAAACTTCGACTTTGTTTAGCGAACAAAAACTGCTCAGTGTTTCCTTCTTATCCAACTTTACTCGAAGCGAAGAAGATGTGTTACCCACCAGATTTGAGCACAACCATTACTAACATAAGTGCAAAAGTCAATCTGTAAGACTTCTTGGATCATACTGTGGCACGTATATTACTAATTGGTTCAGTTTACAAAAACGGTTTAAGAAAGTTGAAACTATTCTGTAAATGGGGTTGTGACGGGTCATCTGGGCAGAGTGAATACAAGCAAGTTTTGCCCGAAGAAAGCGATTTAATATCAGATGCAAACCTTTTTATTGCTTCACTTGTACTCATTAGAGTCATAGATGAGACAACTAATACTGTCGTTTGGAAGAATGAAACTTGCTCATCTGTAAGATATTGCAGACCTATACTGTTAGAATTTGCCAAAGAAACTCCTGAAAAAACCACGTCTGTTGTGGCTGATATCAACAATCAGAAACAAAATCTGTCTCCTTCCCTGATAAATAAGAATGGTGAGGTAATCGAAATTACTCATGACCTATTTTTAACCATGATTGATGATAAAGTGGCACAAGTTTTAACTGAAACTCGTTCAAGTGCTTCTTGTACAGTTTGTGGTGCTACTCCTCGGCAAATGAATAACTTAGAGGCAGTTAGGACAAGAGATGTGAACGAAAGTTCATTTCAATACGGACTGTCAACACTACATGCTTGGATTAGGAGTATGGAGTATGGATGGTATCTTACACATTTCTTATAACTTGTCTTTTGAAAAGTGGTCAGCTACTACACCCGAAAATAAAAAAAAAACAAAGATGAAAAGAAAAAACTGGTACAAAAGCGGTTTAGGGAAGAAATGGGACTGCATGTCGATAAACCTCAACAAGGCACTGGAAATAGTAATGACGGAAACACAGCGCGGATTTTTTTTCAGAATTACTCTTGCTCCGCAGACATTACAGGAGTAGACGTATAACTTATAAAACGAATGTACATAATACTACAAACTATGTCATCTGGAATGGCTATTGATTCAAAAAAGTTCGGTGAATACGCATATAGTACAGCCCAACTGTACGTAAATAACTATAGCTGGTATTATATGCCTTCCTCCGTGCATAAAATACTTATTTTGGCGAAAAAATCATTGAGTATTATGCTATTTTACCTATCGGACAATTGTCCGAAGACGCGCAAGAATCCCGAAATAAGGATTATAAAAAATTTTGACTTCATCATTCTAGAAAGTGTTCTAGAGCGGCTACCAATGAAGACGTGTTCCATACCTTATTGTACACTTCATATATATCAAGTTTAAGAAATACATCAGAAACAATATCGAAAGAAATTTTAGATGAAGTCAAGGTCCTTCTTGCTGTCAATGAAAATCTGTAGTAGCTTGTTGAATTGAGTACGTTTTTGTTTTCTTGTTTGGTACTGTATATTCCGTTTTATGTAAATTAAACAAACATATTTTGTATTTTTTTCTTATAAAATGCAAGTATTTTTTAAGTTTAATTTTATAATTAATTAATAAACAGAATTTTCAAAATCAAAATTATTTCCATTAAACTTTATATATCCAAGTATACGTGTGCAAAGTTACAGCTCATTTCGTTTTGAAACAACTGAGATACGGAATTTTGAGACGAAACATACGCGATTTTCCCACTGTGCGGTGGAGGAAAATATCGTGAGGAAACCGGCATGTCCTAGAATAAAAAATTCGAAGACATGTGACATCTATCAACCTGCACTGGACTCGCGTGGTAGATTACGGCCCACTCCCTTTCGAAGAGAGGAGACCTGTGTCCTAGCAGTAGGAATAATAGAGGTTGATTACGATTATTTACATATATTTCAACCCCATTGAACCTTATACTCTGTTTACATACAACTAGACACCTATAATCATACTACATTTTACTATACTACTATACAGCACCACTATACATTATATACTATGAAAATAGAAAAGACAATCACTGCCTCGACTTCTGAATTTAGCCACAAATTATGCGTTTAGATCTTTCTGATTTAGGGTAAGCCAATATATTTTGGATAAGTCCACTATCCCACATATTTAGTTTAAACTCCCTAGCCAAAGACTCCCTTTTATCTTTGTCCTTAACACATTCCATCAGCAAATGTTGCACATCTTTTTATTTGTGGGTGGGAAATCATCAAATGCGTTCTCCCGCTCTTCGTGTCAGACTTTTACTGACTAAAACCCACCCGTGTTCCTTCAGTTACCCATATGCCAGGGCCACAGTAACTCTTTCGAACAGATCTCGCGACCATGGATATGTAGCACATCTTCAGTTTTATTTCATGTCTCACAATTAGGCGATGCAGTCTTTGTTCATAAGCTTCATTAAAAGCAACTTCCTTCATCTTGGTGGTGTTAACACGAACACAAACAAACCTAATGTCAAATTAACCTTTACCACAATAATGTATTAGCTACCCAGTCAGAATATTCCTACAATTAGACCACATCCATTGCGGTCTAACTGACACATTAGTGACAAAACCACAAATAGCGCTTTGCGGTTTTGTCACTAATCAAACGCACTCGATTGCAATTGAATTTAATATTTCTATTGTTGTGATTGGAAATGTCGCTATATTGAACCCCTGTGTTTCCCGAAAGGTTGGGCAGACGTGTACCTATAGTACAATCATACGCTTGCCACGGTCTGATGGTGGATGGGTCTTCATCCATTAGGTATATGCCTCAGAATGCACGTTAAGCCGTTGATCCTGGATGTAATTCGTAGAACTTAGACAGTCGTTACGGGTAGTCAGAAGCCCAAAAGTCTGATAAAGAGCTGACCAAGAGGTATCGTGTTACCCAATATCAGTTTTATAAAGTTCAGACAAGAAGTCACTACTTGTAAAACTAGTTGTCGCCTAGTAGTCAAAATCCGACCATAGTTCATTTAAATTAAAGTACATTATTATATTAAAAGTATTAGCTTTCTGCACCATATAATCTTTAATCGAACCAAAATTCATACTCCTCCGTCCACGGGTGGTATGGGGTACGAAGTTTTGGCTTTACGTATTATAAAATATAAAGATAATCAGCAGGGGTAGCATAATCAATTCTATCTGTGTTCTACCAAGAATAGATAAAGTTCTTTCTATTCAATTCGATATCTCTTCGGCCCGAGCACGGGGCGACCCGTAGACTCGGGTTTCTATGAAGACAAAGACAGTTATTCTTTCCATAGCAAAAGATACTAATGTAATTAAGGTTGATCCGCTAAGGACTTTTTCATTGAATAGTCATACAGTGGGATTAAACGATCTTAGAGTATTGTATTGATGATTATAATTAATATAATCCTGTAAAAAAATGTACCCCCAACTGAAACTCCAACGCAAAAGTAGAGAAAAATGAGTCGCCATGCTCGACATCGTAGAATTATGTCGACTGAAGAATTGAAATATTTCTTCTTTTCAGTTTTAACATCGCCGTGCCATTTTGTCTATTCTTCCGTCGACAAAACTCGTTTCTATGGTGGTCATGCTACGCGTGCATCTGCATCTAGTGAGATAAAGAACAAAAGACCCAAATTGAGAAAGAAGAATAAAATACGAAACTGGGTACCTAACATTTTCAACAATGATTTCATTTCTAACGCAGAAAACATTACTAATAAATCCAACGTACCACTCTACCCTTATAACCAAAAATAACAATATCACATCGGACAGATTACAAAGGAAACTCTCTCTATTGTGTTACAATACAACCGAGGACAATGCGACGTATATCATCTCTTGCTGACGTCACGGGCTGGGCAGTGAAGTAAAAGTAGAGCACACGGCATATTGGCACTTATTATAATTGTAATAGAAACTGGAATTATTGATAAGTTGATTTATTAGAGAGAGATTTAGGACTCCGCTAACATAGTTCGCAATATCATAATACGAGTATATAGTTGAACATAATCATTTCAGGTGAAAGACATGCGTCTGCTCTGCTGGACATGGCATCCCCAATTTGGGGGGGGGGGGGGGGGGGGGGGTTTGCCACAATCGCCACGCGTGGCAGGCGAGTTGGCGATCGTAGTATGATGATAAAATGCATATAGAACGCTGCTGCCTATTCTCTTATAATGTAAACCTACTAATATTATAAACGCGAAAGTTTGTATGTATGGATGTGTGGATGTTTGTTCCTCTTTCACGCAAAAACTACTAATCGGATTTAGATGAAATTGGCAACATAGATCGTTTATAACCTGGATTAACACATAGGGTACTTTTTATCCCGGTAGTATGTTCCCGCGGGACATTTTTCGACCTCCACGCGGGCGAAGCCACTGGCAAAAGCTAGTATGTACATAAAACTATAGCACGCCACCTGCTATGATACTTACACATTCCACGCTCGACCTCCGCAGCGAACGGACGTGTTGTTCTCGCGCTCGCCGCTCCGCCGCCCGCGCCCCCCACCACTCCGCCGCTGTGAAAGTGCTCGTTCAGTGTTGTGTCTGCTGCGCAACGCTCCGCATCGTAGTCGCTCCGGCTACCCAATTGGCGATCGAAAATTTATTTTCGATCGTGAATTGTCTCAAACTGTCTTTTTCAAGACAAATTGTTTCTTTACTCGGATACGTCTAAAACGTAGTGGCCCCTTCTGGGCAAATCCACAGTTTCGTGGTCCTCGGTGGAAACCTCACGGTGTCAACGAAACCGAGTGGGTGCTGACCCAACGCACCCGCCTATCCCCTTCAGGGCTAGGCGAAAGTTTGGACGGGTCCCGGATCGCTGGCCTTGGGGGCTTCCCTCGTCAGTCCCGGTGACAGTTTTGCTTCCACAGCCGCGTACTAGTGCCGCGGGTATTTCTATACCCCCCGCACTAGACTGGTCAGGGTATCTCTATACCCATCCGCACTGACCGGTTAGGGCCCCGTCGCACAATAAGATTGGCGACGGTACACACAGATTAGGGCTCACGCAGTAGGTCACACCTCCCTGTCTATACCCGACAGGGAGTGCTACTCACCCCCGGGCACACCCACCCGGGGTTTAGGGCTTGTTAGGTTGTTAGGCGCTCCGATGAGCGAATAGGGTCCCCTCTTTTCCCAACCATGTTGGGCTCGAAGGTCTCCGAATGGAGCTCAAAAGAGCGAGAAAGTTTTTTCTCGCTCTGCGAGCTTTTCATGGACGACCCCGAGTTCAAGGGGTTGTTCAAGCGCTTGTCTAAGCGCGCTCTGGTTACCCAAGCGCAGACCATCGCCGCTGACGCTACTCCCGAGACTAGCGTCGCTACATTTAGCGACGCCCTAGAGTCTCCCCCCGTGCCCAGCTCTCAGGTGCCCACTTCGATGGACACCGAAGAGGTCTCCTCTGGCGAGGAGGAAAACCGAGCAGCAGACTCGGTCTCCTCCCCCTCGTCGGATGAGGAACAATTCACGCTAGTTTCCCACGGCAAGGGAAACAAGCGTAAAAAGACCAAGTCTAGCGCCGCCCCGGCCGCTAAGTTCGCCGCAATAGAGGAATCATCCCCTCCCTCGCGTGCCCCCACCCCGCAGGCTAACGCCGCGTCCATCCCCACCCCTAAAGCGTCAACCTCCGCAAAGGTTGTCGCTCCCCGCGACATTGCCCCCACCCCTCCGGTCAACAAGACCGCTAAAAAGATCCCTCCCCCGCCCCCTGTATTTATACAGGACAAGGCGAAGTGGACGGAGATCTCCAAGTGGTGTGTTGACCAGAGGGTCAACTTCACTAATGCCCGCTCTACCCAGCAGGGCATTAAAGTCCAGACCCCTACGTCACGAGACTTTCGTGACCTAACCAAACTCCTCAGTGCACGTAATGTGTCCTATCACACTTACGCCCTGCCTGAGGAGCGTCAAACCAGGGTGGTGATCCGACGGATCCCCGTGGAGATCGCCACAGATGACATCAAGGCCGACCTCGAGGCACAAAACGTGCCCGTAGATGAGGTCCATCGAATGCACCGGGCCAGACATGGTCCGGCATTCGACATGGTTTTAGTCGTGTGCCCTCCCACCGAGGGTCACCACCCCATCTTCCGGATCAAGGCTGTCTGCAGCCTCACGGGCATCCGCATTGAGAAGCCCCGTAAAACTGGCAACATTGGCCAATGCCATAGGTGCCAGCTTTACGGGCACTCTCAGCACCACTGCTTTGCAACCCCCAGGTGCGTCAAGTGCTTGGGGAACCACGGAACAGTGGATTGCCCGCGTCCCAAAGACCGAGCCCTCTGCACAGAGCCACCCAGCTGTGTTCTCTGTGGAGAGGCCGGCCACCCCGCCAACTACCGGGGCTGCCCCAAGGCCCCGAAGTCTTCCTCCTCGAAGCTGGCGAAGCGCGCCAACGCTCGCCAGCTAAGAGAAGCCCCCTCCTCCAAACTTCCAGAGAGGTTGAGTCCCCAGAGACCCAGCCCCTGGAATCACTGGAACCAAGGGAACCACATGCAGGCTTTCCCTGCATTAGGTCCTCCCAAGCCCTCCCCCGCTGGAATCCCCGCGTTAACGGACCCGCGTCCTAACGCCCCAGCCCGCCCCCCTGCGCCCCCCGCAAAGCCCGTTAAGCCCATGGCCGCTCCCGCCGCCAAACCGGCACCCCCTGCTCCCCGTCCCGTAGCACCCCCATCTGGAGCAAAGGTGAACCCCCTAGATGCTTTTAACATCATCTCGGGTACGTTCACAACGTTCTTTTCCCCCAGAGCCCAACGTATGGCCCAGGAGCTAGTCGACGCAGCACGCGCCGGCAACCTGCTCCAAATCCAGGCCATCTATAACGCGTATCCGGAGATTACGCAGGCCCTTGTCTCCCTCTCTACTCAAGCCCCCCATTATGGATAGTCGAGTACTAGCGAGAACCAAACCCCGATCCCTAAAGTTAGGTTTTTTCAATGCCAACGGCATACTCAACCAACGTGATGAGATCGCCACTTTCCTCCGCGACCATCAATTAGACATTCTACTCATCCAAGAGTCCTTCCTTAAACCGAATCATCGCGACCCGAAAATTGCCAACTATCGCTTAGTTCGCAATGACAGGACGCGCTGCCACAAAGGCGGCACCCTCATTTATTATAGGAAGTCCCTGTACTGCATCCCCATGGACCCTCCCCCCCTCTCCCGGTTAGAAGTTTCGATCTGTCATTTAGGAATGACAGGTCATCAGCCGATCACCTTGGTATCGGCCTATCTTGCCCCTCAGTCCTCGACGGAGAACTATCAACTCCTCACGGACGATCTCGATCTACTTCTTGGCTTGAGCGAGTCCGTTATAATAGCGGGCGATCTCAACGCCAAACACCCGGCCTGGAACAGTTCCAGGACCTCGACCAGAGGACGACACCTGTTCAACCTCTGTTCCACCCTCCACTTTGACGTCATCGCCCCGATGACCCCTACCCATTTCCCCCATGATCCCACCCACGTCGCAGACGTCCTCGATATAGCTCTTCTTAAGAATATCAGCCTTAGGCTGGATTCTATAGAAGCTATACCCGAGCTCGACTCCGACCATAGGCCGGTAGTCATGCACCTGGCCTCCCGCTTAGGTTCCCACGATCCCACCCAACCCCCCGCTACTAAAGTGATCACGGACTGGAGGAAAGTCAGCGAAAAGCTGAAAGCCACCACGTCCCCTCACTTAGATTCCATCCCGGATCACTTCGATTCGATCGCTGACACAACGGCCGCGATCGACTCATTCACAGAGCACGTACAATCGGTCTTGAACGAATGTTCAAGGGAAGTTCCAGAGTTGGGCGACCAACGCTGGAAACTTCCGGACGATGTACGGGCTCTGCTGAATGAGAAGAACGCGGCCGTTCGTGCCTACAGCAACTTTCCCTGCGACGCGAACAGGGCTCACTTGCGTCACTTACAGCGTGCTGTAAGGACACGCATTGAGGAGCTACGTTCCGCCGGTTGGGAAAAGATGCTGGGCGATTTAGAACCGACCCACCAGGCATTCTGGGAGCTTCAGAGGAAACTCAAATCCAAAGAAGTCACCACAATGCCCCCCCTGATCCGCCCCGATGCGACACTTGCATTCGAGGATGCCGACAAGGCCGAGTGCCTAGCCGACAGCCTCGAGGCACAATGCTCGCCTAGCTCACTGCCAGTAGACCCAGATCACCTCGCTGAGGTCGACGCTGAGGTCGAGCGCAGAGCCTCACTCCCGCCCGTTGAGGACCCAGATGAGCCCTTGCCCCCCGTCACACCTGACGAGGTGCACGAGCTCATCAAAGGTCTCAAACCCCGCAAGGCCCCCGGATCAGACGGTATCACCAATAGGGTGTTCCAGCTGTTCCCCGCGCACTTGATCATGCTCATGTGTACCATCTTCAATGGTGCCCTGAGCAATAACATTTTCCCACAGGCTTGGAAGGAAGCCACAGTCATTGGCATCCCAAAGCCCGGCAAACCGAAGGCGGAGCCCTCGAGCTACCGTCCCATCAGTTTGCTCAATGTACTCGGCAAGATCTATGAGAGGCTTATTTATAAGCGTCTCAGAGATTACGCCGAGACAAAGGGCCTCATCCCCAACGAGCAGTTTGGTTTTCGAACCCAACACTCGTGTGTCCATCAAGTGCACCGTATCGTCGAACATATCAGCGTTGGTTTTCAACGCGGTATGTTCACGGGTGCAGTTTTCTTCGACATAGCGAAAGCGTTCGACAAGGTCTGGCACAACGGCTTGCTATACAAGCTGTACCAACTCGGAGTGCCAGACCGTCTCGTGCTCATCCTACGAGACTTTCTATCGAACCGCACCTTTCGCTATCGCATCGAAGGGGCACTGTCCTCCCCCCATCCTATCCGAGCAGGAGTCCCTCAGGGCTCTGTCTTGTCCCCTCTCATTTTTACGCTATTTACTAGCGATATCCCCAGAAGTTTAAAGGCTCAGTTGGCTCTGTTCGCAGATGACACGGCCATTTACTTCACGGGGCGCAGTCAAGACGCCTTGATTCGCTACCTCCAGGCCGCAGTCGACGACCTCGCCGACTGGTTCAGGAAGTGGCGAATCGAGGTCAACCCCGACAAGAGTCAGGCGGTTCTCTTTACGAAACCGCGACTCAAACCCCGCCCCCCGACCCCCCTATCCATGTTCGGCAAGCAGATCCCTTGGGAGAAGCGAGCCAAATATCTAGGCGTGATCTTAGATCAGCATCTCTCCTTCTCTGAGCACATAAAGAAGGTCCGCTCGCGGGCCGCTTTCGCTCTCGGTAGGCTACACCCCATTCTCAACCCAAAGAGCAAAATGTCACTTCGGTGCAAAAAGCTCATTTATACCGCGTGCATAAGGCCAATTATGACCTATGCTTGTGCAGTCTTTGCACACGCGAAACCCCACCACGTCCATAGGATGCAGACCCTCCAAAACCGTTTTCTCCGCAACGCCACAGGTTCGCCTTGGTACGTTCGGAATGCTAATCTCCATCTCGACCTTAAACTCCCGACTATCCACCAATTCATGAAACGCATCTCCAAGCGTTTCTTCGATAGGGCCGCAACCCACCGCAACCCTCTGGTTGTCGCGGCAGCCAACTACATCCCCTCCCGCATTAGTAAGACCCGCCGTCCGCGGCATATTTTAACCGACCCTGATGACCCCATTACCCTCCTCCAGGAGAGCAATAGGGCCACCAGCACCTTACTTAGACCGAAACGTCCGTCATACCGACCTCGCCGCCGAGGTCCGTCGTCGCGACACTCTCGACTAGCTAATAGTCCCCCCCGACCCTTGCATGAGCCAGCCCGCGTCGCTGAGCCTCTAGTTAACGACCCCCCCGATCCAGCCTATCCCTTGCTGATCCCCCCCACCAGTGACTCCCTAAGCCGAGGTCCGAACCCCACAGGGGGTGCCCTTAGGTCTTAGTCGCTTAGTTTGTAGTTTTTCCCTTAGTTTGTAAGCCCCTGGCTGGAGGCCTTAGATTCGCGTCTAGAGTCATCCGCAGGAAAAGTCCGGTTAAGTAGTAAAAGCCTTCGGGCTAACTACGAGAAGTCAGCGTCAAAAAAAAAAAAAAAAATGATACTTACATACTCGTTTTACCTCGTCTACGTTCATACCAATATCTGGTCATACACGCACGCCGTCTGATCTATCTAAAGGACATCACCAATAATTTCATCATGTGATGCTTTAATTGAAATAAAAAATTAATAATATTGGCCGTCTATCTTGGACAAAGGCTTTGGCAGTTCATTTAGAACATCATCATCATTAACGGTTTGTAGCCTTTTCCCAACTATTTTGGGGTCGGCTTCCAGTCTAACCGGGTTCAGCTGAATACCAGTATTTTACATAGAGTCACTATCTGTCCTCCTATCTGATTTCCACAAACCAGTTACTGGGTAATATAATACCCCTTAGTCAGATATATATGTCCAGCGGGGAACGGGGATAGGTCGTTGATTGATTGAAGCGAAATAACTCATATAGGTAGTAATATACTTAGATATGGCGAGATAGAGGGTGCCTACCGAGATGGCGACTAATTGGTGAGCACGAAAGACGACGAAATATGGCTCCGAACCCCAAATAAATTGTGATAAGGAGCGGCGAATGACCAAGCCAAATATACATGAAAAACGTTCTATCTAATATCCAAATACAGAAGAAAAAAAACGAACTGCGAGGTATGAAAATCTAAAAATAAGGCGTAACTCGTCCGCCATATTGAATTTTCTATGACGTCATCGAGTCCGTAACAAAGCCTGGATCAAGATTAATCCAATCACACTGCTTTTAATGAGAAATTTGTTTAGTTTTGTTCGGGGTTACAAACATACATGGATGGTGAAAAACAAAAACAACACGCTTTCGTAGACAGCCGAACTAAAAGGTACAAAATGAATTTTCAATAAGATTACAATAAGAAAGAAGAATATTAAAAATACAATATAGAAAATAGACAAATCGTTTGTTGGCCATGTTACGATTCAGTTAATCGTAAAAAAAGCGTAGGGTCCTTGATCTCATTTGTAACTATTTTTTATGTTTTTATTTTTTATGGATATATTCTGAAAAGCACCCCACGTTAATCTGAATCGTTTTGAAGGGGATGAAAATCAAGTTCAAAATTCAGTTACATAGATACATACCAAGCTAAAAAAAAAAACAAGTTAAAATATTGGCAAACGTAATAAGAAGGTACCTAACTTACCTATATGTAAAAGATGTATAAAAATAAAAATATCCCGAGTACATTGGCCCACGCACGATGGTAAAACCGATATCATTTCCCCTCCGTTATTACCAAGATTGCGTTTCTAAATAACAGTGCAGCCCACCTCTAGTTAAAGGGAAAACTCTATGGTTTATGCATGAGCAATGCGGTTTTTTTGAGAAAGTTTATTTTTAAATTGACTTTTATTGTTATTGCTTGTAAGTTTCGGCCTTTGGGGGGGGGGGGGGAGGCACTAAAAGAGAAAACCAATAATAACAGTCTACGTTGGTAGCAGACCAACGTTATAGACTGGTCACTATTATGTCGTACTAAGCTCAGGCGTTTCTATCCTAGCATTTTCACTCAAATCTGCCTCGTAAAATTCTTTTGTTAGTCGCCTTTCTTTCATACTCTCAACATGACCAAACCATCTAACCATACTCTGAAATTTTTGTTGGTGACGTTGTTCACAAAAGTCAGGTATATAGTACTCGCTACCGGCGTGCGTATAACCCGATGAATGAACTTAAACGAAGCAAATAAGTATGTAAGGTGGTATTCTATCATTTCTGCTAACGCGTCTGCGTCCCCATTTGAAAAAAAAGGAGTTTATATAAAATGTGTGTATGCCTTAAACTGGCTAATCTTTTGGCAGAAGCTCAACTAAGGGCCGAAACATGCATATGCACACGATACGATGTCACATCGTGGCACTTTGCGACGTCGGCGTCGTGTCACGTTGCGATGTCGAGTCGTGTGTATGTGGTTTGGCCCACTAGCTCTTAAAACAGTTTAGGAAACCGGCATGTTTTAGGACTGGATCTGCGGGGTTAATTCGGTCCACTCTTTTCCTCAGAGAAGGCCTAAATTCAAACTGACTAAATGTAGGTATTGTTGAATGCAAGGAATACAAAATAAACAAACCGCAGTGACAAGGGGCTAACCATATTAGCCGTATAACCGATGGCCGTTGAAATAGACGTGTTCTTGACAAGAATACTGCGACGCGGCAAACGACCCCTGGCGAGGTGGAGCGATGATCTTCGCAGGGTAGCTGGTGGTTGATTGGCAAAAATCGAGTGGAATGGTGCAGTAGGAAATGCCTATATCTAGCTGTGGACTGGAGATGGTGATGATGATGATACTTGAATGCTATTGCCAACTCGAGACATGTCTATATTCTGTGTAAACCTTGAATGTTTTCTATGTACATACCATTAGGTATAAGGGTAACTGGAGATATTCTTGCAAATAAATAGAACTATGGCTTAGTCAAACATTTACCTCCCTAATTGCCTAGATCGTTCCTTATGTTAGCCTGGTTAATTGCCTAGTTCTACTTTTTCACTCGAGGGAAATTTACCCTATAATTAGCAGGCACAAAGTAAACTAATTACTGTGTAAGCTACTCTTCGTTTAATTCTGTTAATAGAACTTTAGTTGAGAAATCTATCATTCCCTGGCTCCTGAGATAAAAGTCACGAGAACTAATTGGCAGATTTTCTATTTTGAAATGTTATCCTAGCTCGCCAGCTCGATTAAACTTATAACCAGAGCGTAATTTTCCTTTAAGGTAATAATTGGTTCTTTAATGTAAACTCTTATCGTCTGTAAGTATTTATGATCAAATCAAGTTTTGGATAGACACAGATGGAGACACACAATGTAATCGCCTTATTGTAAATACCTACATTCTGAGCAAATAAATAATATTCTATTCTATTCTATTCTAGATAGAAATAAGATCAAGAAAGCGGCTAGCGATATCTACAAAAACAGAAACTCGTAGCAGCGAGAACTTAGAAGACGACTGAAAAAATAACAACACGGAACATAGCGAAGCCTTGACATAGAAAACAGCCAAGCAAACGGTTAACCTCACCAAAACATGCATCGGTGAAGCTTGACCTGCATCAATATGCCGGCAACGACGTGAAAAGATGCCCTCCTATAGACAAATATCACCCTTCTCTCCACTAGTCCAATGCTTACTTAAGGCTGCATAGTCGGTAGGCTCGTAATCCTTTCCTATCCTATAGGCACGTCTTCCCTACCATTACAGCGCCCCCCAGTCTACTTCTTCATATGCAATGGCCTATGTAGCACCATGAATCATGAGGCTTCAAAGGCTAGTGCAAATCTTGGGGTTCATTCGATTAATCGAGTCTGGTCAAACCACGCTGGGATCGGTGCAATTCATTTCATTTCATTCATCATCATCATCAATTCAGCCGAAAGACGTCCACTGCTGGACACATGCTTCCTTCAAGCACCGCCACTTCGACCTGTGCTGTGCTTCCCGCATCCAGCAGATTCCTGCGGCCATCACAAGGTCCACCGTATAAGAATAGAATAATATTTATTTGCTAAAAAACATGGTATAAAAGATGGTAAATTACAAGAGCATACATGTTTTGCTTAACAGTTATAAGCGTACAAATTTACACATATTTAACATTTATAATCTAAGAATTCTTTGACACTATAAAAACTACGACTACACAGCCATTCATGCAGTTTATTTTTAAATAATCTCAAATTTAAAATCTTGAGATTACTTGGTATCTTATTGTATATACGTACACACATAGATATACAACTTTTATTATATTTAGCTAGTCTCGGAAGGAGATCCAGTACGAGCCTGTGGGGGTCACGTCGGTTACGAGGATATAAGTCATCTGCATTACAAAATAATTCCTTATTCTTTCTAACAAACATACATGTTTCATATAAGTACAGAGACGGTAGCGGCAACAAGCCAAGCTTTTTAAATATCGGCCTACAGGATTCATCAGGTCGAAGCCCGTTTATTGCTCTAATACATTTTTTCTGTGCAATAAATGCTCTATTTTGGTCTGTGCTATTGCCCCACAGGAGCCCCACAGGAGCCCCATAGGAGGCTTTCTAACTATACATCTTTCAGTACGCGATCGTCACTCCAGAAACTTTCGGCTCATTTCTGCTTCACTTTAATCATTAAAATAACATAATGCTCTTTTTAAGTAAGTAACCTCGGTCATAATAATATCATTTTCCTATCTAGCGTTCGTAGAGAAACTTTTCCTTTGGGACAATCACGGGCCATAGCCACAAAGTGAGTAATTACTAATTACTGTCCAAATTAACTGTCGTTTAACTCTGTCAAAAGAACTTTCATTTGGAAACCTATCTTCCCCTGACTCCTAAGGCAAAACTCAGGAGAGCTAATTAACAGATTTTCTATCTTTACTACTCGTAAATGTAATCAGCCTCGATAACTCGATGAAGCTTGTAGGTGACCAGTGCGTAATTTACCTTTGAGGTTCTTTGAGGTACTTATACAAATAAATAAAATTGAATCGTCTGTTTCTAAAATCAACATAACAGCTTTTAATTTAATGCACTTTTTTAAATCACCATGTATCTATACTAATATTATAAAGCTGAAGAGTTTGTTTGTTTGATTGAACGCGCTAATCTCAGGAACTACTGGTCCGAATTGAAAAAATCTTTTTGTTTTGGGTAGCCTATTTATCGAGAAAGGCTATATACTATATAACATCACGCTAAAACTAAGAGAAGCGGAGCAGTAATGAAAAATGTTGCGAAAACGGGGAAAATTTATTCCTTTTGAGAGTTTCCGTTGCGTGCGCTGCGTAAACGGTTAAAGTAACGCAAAAATCATGTATAACGGAATTGTTCCTTTTAAAAAGTAGTATAAAAAAATCCGCAAGAGCATATGTCTATCTTTTAAGGTTGACTCACTATAACTCAAAAGGAGCGAGCAGCAACGAAAAATGGACGAAAACTAGCAGGCAAATCGATGCGACGGGAAAGGTCAGGAGAGCAAAAATTTGACGTGGACGAAGTCGCGGGCAGAAGCTAGTAATACTATAAATAAATAAATAATAGTTTAAAAAGCTGAAAAACTCGCTTCCATAGAAAACCAAACTAAAAAGTAGAAAACGATTGAAAAAAAAGCGTGGGTTGCTTGATACGAATTAAAATACGTCAAAAAGCATCCAACGTTTTTTTTTCTATTATTTAGTTCGGCGAGCTACAAAAGAGTGTTTATTTTTTTGCTATCCTGGTAACCTTGACAAGGATAATGGCACAAATATATAAAATTATTGTATTGTCATCAGTCCTCGATAAGTTTAAAGGCTTATTCAGACCGGCGCGACGCGACAGCGCGACGCGATTCTTGTAGAACAATTTCCATGAAGTTCACATAAAAATTGTTCTACGAGTGTCGCGTCGCGCTGCCGCGTCGCGCCGGTTTGTAGGAGGCTTAATACAAACTTTAAATTAAATCTGATCGTTTGAAGTCCATTGGGTCAAAATCAAGTCCAAAGGAGTCGGTTACAAACTATAATACAGGTGAAGCTAATAAAAACGTGTTAAAAAAAATGTCTGTCTCTTTGTCTATAATGTTCTAAGATGCTTAGGTGATAAGGACAAAGGATACTTTTGTTCCCAGTGGAACGTTCCTGTGGGATGAGTTCCAACTTCCACCAAGGGCCGTGCACAGCTAGTTATCATTAAAATAAGATAATTTTATTATGTAACTTATAAGTGACCTTGGTTCTAACTATCTCATTATTTTCCTATCTAGCGTTCGTAATGAGACTCGTCCTCTGGGACAATGAGGGGCCACTATTATCTACATAATTACATATACTATATTAATATACACACATACACAGATATGGTTCGTTTTTTTGTTTGAACGCGATAATCACTGAACTTGTATTCCGAATTAAAGAAATATTTTTGTATTTGAAAATTCAGTTCTTGAGGAAACCCTATTTTTATTAACGTTACACTACGACCCTTAGGAGCCAATTAAGCAAAAAGAATAAAAATCCACATCCACACTTCCACACTATATTATATAATATATAATATATATAATAATATTATAAATGCGAAAGTAACTCTGTCTGTCTGTCTGTCTCGCTTTCCTGCTAAAACTACTGAACCGATTTAAATGAAATTTGGTACACATATAGTTTAGAGCCTGAGAAAGGACATAGGCTACTTTTTATCCCGGTAGTATGTTCCCGCGGGATAATTTCTGACCTCCACGCGGGCGAAGCCGCTGGCAAAAGCTAGTCTCATATAATGCTAAGCGATGCGAAGAGGTAGGCCGGAGGCTTAATGCGTTTTTATAAAATGTGACTAGGTATTATTTTAGTCCTAGTATCCTACTTAATATTATAAATGCGAATGTTTGTGTATGGATGTGTGGATGTTTGTTACTCTTTCACGTAAAAACGACTGAACGGATTTGGATGAAATTTGGAATACAGTAAGTTAATAACCTGGATTAACACATAAGCTACTTTTTATTCCGGTAGTACGTTTCCACGGGATATTTTCCGACCTCCACGCGGGCGAAGCCGCTGGCAAAAGCTAGTATAATATATATCTTACGATTTCCACGCGATCGAAGTTGTGAGCAGATGCTAGTGCAATAAACCTACGAATATTATAAATGCGAAAGTTTGTATGTATGGATGTGTGGATGTGTAGATGTTTGTTACTCTTTCACGCAAAAACTTCTGAACGGATTTGGATGAAATTTGGAATACAGTAAGTTAATAACCTGGATTAACACATAGGCTACTTTTTATCCCGGTAGTACGTTCCCGTGGGGTATTTTCCGACCTTCACGCGAGCGAAGCCGCTGGCAAAACCTAGTATAATATCTAGACACGCGGTAGCGTGTCAAGCCAAGTTCAAGTAACAGAACTGGCGAGCAGCACCGTGTACGAATTATATTATAGCCTTCGCAAGTTCTAAACCTGTTACTTGTCGGTTCTTATTTTATTATTCCGAAAATTTGGCTTGCTGGTAGAAACTAGCCATTGAACATAATAATTCGTATATGAAAACTAGCCAAGTCAGACCTTAGGCTACAATATATTATCCTAAGTTATAAGAAGAAATGATATTTTATGTAGTTACAAATAAATTTCAGGACTGACCATTGCACTTGGCACCCATTTAGATCTCACTTCTTTTGTCGTTGAAGTCAATTCAAATTCAAATTCAAAATATTTATTTCAGACATAAATCCATATAATGTTAGTAATAAAACAACTTACCCTAATGTTAGTATTAAATAAAAATAAAATAAACGAATGAACCATTGAACTGATCGTTCAATGGTTCCTTAGTTCATTCGTCTAAGTGGGAATGAACTCTCAGCCACCTACGCAAGAGGGGAGAGTCCCACCGGTCTGAGAACACATTCAGGATAACCAAGGCATATATTGAACTTGGCTCTCATTTCACATTTATGTTTTTGGTGGGATATGTCTTACGATTTCCACGCGATCGAAGTTGTGAGCAGATGCTAGTGCAATAATATTCATAAAATAATAGAAACTCAATAACAACAGTATCATGGAAGCTTAGGACAATAATTCTCAACACATTTTATCATCTCGAACCCTAAAACATCCTAGAACCACAAATTAGAACACATGTGACATCTACCAACACACACTGGGCCCGCGTGGTGGGCTTGTGTCTCAGCAGTGGGGCCATTATAGGCTGATCATATAATTATATAACCCTAAAAAACCCTAAATCCTTCGTATGTTCAGTCAAAACAACCTAATTACTGAATAGCGTCATGCCCACCGACCGTTAACCCGCTGGACCTTGACAACACCCCGATGACGCCTGGTTATGAGTTCATATTTAACATTTATTGAATTAAAACGCCCGTTAGCGGCCATATTTAGCAGCCTACTTTACGTACGACGCTTGTTTAATAAGGGATTGGTTAAAGGGTCAATTTTCTGTTTGACCGGTTTTTTTTGTCAAGGTTGGAACGAGTTGCGGAGTTTTTTCGGTTCATGTTCTAGAAAGCTAGAAACTTGTTGATGTAATAACAACCGCACGGGTCGATCAAGTTGAGCTACGCTTTCTGTGGTGGGTCCGGGTGGCCATCATTAAATACCAAGACCCCTCCTCGGAAGATGAAAATGCATGGAGCAGCTTATATCTATACTATAATACGTGAAGCAAAAACTTTGTACCCTTTTGTATACGAAACTTACACGGACGGAGGAGTAAAAAATTTGCACAGTTAAAGTTTATATTGTGAAGGAGTACAGAAAGCTAGTAATTTTATTTCATAATGTATATCTAATTAAATGAATTATGGTCGAATTTCGACCACTTTTTATTTTTAGAATCTTGTGGTACTGAATTTAAGGTGACAGGTTGCACAATCTCCTTGCCACCCTGTCTTCCCGGATAACGGAAACAAAATACACAGGTTAAAAATAATGTGAGCTATAACCCATACAACTGTCATCCTCTCTTCATGCAAACAACAAACCCGTGCACTTTTATATCCAATCAAATCCCGTCGAGCTGTAAAGTATATAAGTACTTTAACAAAGCAACGAAGCCATACCTACTTACGTAAGGCTACCGGAGTCAAGGCCGGACTTAATGGCTCGTCAAATTGTTTCAGCGCACACGACACACCCCTGATCAGGTAACAGTACCTTTAGGGCCAGATTTATAAAGGGCTTTTATTATTTTATCGAAACATTGTAATGATTTTTCGGTGGAAAGGAAATTTTGTGACGTGTTATTTTTTTAAATCAGGAATTAAGAGATACGCAGGAGGACCATGGCAACCGACGTAGCCCGAAGAATTGCCAAACACACAGATAGTGGCAGTGGGCAGCGCATATTGCTCGCAGAACAGATGGCCGATGGAGCCGGACGGCTATATAGTAGCGACCGCGTACTGAAAGACGTAGTATAGGAAGACCTCCCACAAGGTGGACCGATGACTTTGTGAAAGCCGCAGGTATCCACTGGCTGCGTGAAGCATAGAACCGATCGAAGTGGCGGAGCTTGGGGGAAGCCTAGCTATGTCCAACAGGGGACAACTGTCCGCTGAAATGATGAAGAATATGATAATTACGTACGGTGCTGAGATGTAGATGCTCACGCAGACAGGTGTCTGTGTCTAGGCTGAGAGACACAGAGACAGAGAGCCATGGAGCGTTCTCTGCTTGGCATCAAGCGAAATGTCCGAGTTCCAAACGTCGAGATACGAAGGTCTTCTAAATCAGAAAGTGTATTGTGGAACTAAAATGGAGTTGGGCAGGACACCTGGCAGGGCACAGTGATGACAGGAGGAGTAAAGCTGTGACATAGTGGCGTCCAAGGACTGGAAAACGAGATGTGGATCTTCCGGCAGCGAGATGGGCGGACGACATAGATGCGAAGCGATACGACGGATTAAAGGCCAAAATTTCACACAGACGAAGAAAATAAAAGCGAGAGAGGTAAGGGAAGAAAATTAATTTTCTGTTATGACAGACTTCTTGCCAATTCTACGGCAAGAAAGGAACTCTTTAAACCGCAGATAATGGTTGGACTATAGGCGATTTAGGGAGAGTAATTTAATGATTTGTGGTGTTCCACATTGGAGCCTCTCCTATCCTAAAACATGATGACTGCAAGGCACTGTGGCTCATGTCGTGTTGGTGTCTAAAACCAACCCGCAACTAGTTCGCGTAATGGATTGCTTGATAGCCAGGATCTCTCACAAAGAGGAGGATTTAGTCCAAGCAATACCAACACTTCTATATTCCTTGAAAGGTTGTGCTGCACATCCAAATGTCGCCAATTATGTTTAAGTCCTATGTAAACTGAGCACAAATCCAAACTTACAGCTTATACAAAAAAAAAATCCAGGTAGAAAAAACCAACAACACTTTGCCCGATGCGGGAATCGAACTCAGGACTTCATGCACAGCAGTAGCGCCACTCGATTCGTAAGACAGCCATACCACAGACAATGTTTGAACTAAAGGCAACTTAGGAAGTGTAATTTAATGGTTTGGGGTGTTCCACATTGGAGCCTCTCCTATCCTAAAACATGATGACTGCAAGGCACTGTAGCTCAAGCTGTGGTAACGTATAGAATCAACCTACAATTTGCTCAAGCGGTGGATTGCGGCCCGCTATCTCTCACAAAGAGGGGACTGAGTCCAACACGTTTATAGTGTGCTACAATGTCGCATTGGATCTAGTCTGTAAGGATATTGTGAGTTTGGTGTGAATAAATAAATAAATATTCCCCGAAGAGTTGGGCAGAGGTGTACCTATAGTACACCACATTTATATTTTACATAACCGCAAGGCACTGTAGCTCAAGCTGTGGTATCGTGTAGAATCAACCCGAACTTTGCTCAAGCGGTGGATTGCGGCCCGCTATCTCTCACAAAGAGGGGACTGAGTCCAACACGTTTATATTCCCCGAAGGATTTGTAAGAGGTGTACGTATAGTACACCCACATTTATATTTAAGTCACATGTAATAGCGGGGAGCCTATTGCCATCAACTGGGCACACATCCAGACTCCGGGCTGATACTAAGAAGTTCCACATGGAATAACCCAAAAACATGTATGAAATTAAATTGATTTGAAACTATTGTACCCATGCTATTTATTTATGAAGAGAGCAGTGGTGGCCCAAAGGTAACAGCCGCGACTTATGAGTTGTAGGTCTTAGGGTTGAATCCAGACAGGCACTTGATTGTGGAAATCATTTTATCACCACTGCTCTCAAAACGGTGAAGGAGAACATCGTGAGGAAACCGACATGTTCTAGAACCGAAAAATCTAAGACATGTGTCATCTAAAATCCGTACTCGGCCCGCGTGGTGGATTACAGGCTACTCTTATCAAGAGAAGGCCTGTGTGCCAGGTTTGAGAATATTATAAGCTGATTATGTACGGATGTAAATTTATTAAGAACACTGCTCTCAAAACCGTGGAGGAAACAGCATGTCCTAGAACCAAAATATCGAAGATATCTGTGACATTGTACTATTTGCTGATGATACCTCACTTATCTTTAAAGTAGACAGAAATAGACAAGATTTTGACGACGTAAATAGTGCGTTTGCAATGGCTACGGAATGGTTTACCACAAATAACCTAGTTCTCAATGCTAAGAAAACGAAATGTATAAAGTTCGCCTTACCGAATGTTAGGAATCTGGAACCCAATGTCGTTTTAGATAATGAGGTGCTTGAAACTGTACACTCGGCGGTTTTTTTGGGCATAACAGTAGACGCCAAACTTCAGTGGGGATCACATATATCAAGCCTAGCGGGAAGGCTCAGTTCGGCCGCCTACGCAGTAAGGAAAGTTAGACAGTATACGGACGTTGATACAGCTCGATTAGTCTATTTTAGTTATTTTCATAGCATAATGTCCTACAGCATTCTGCTGTGGGGCAAAGCCGCGGACATTCAAAATATTTTTGTTCTTCAAAAACAAGCTGTTCGAGCGATTTACCAACTAGGTGCTAGAGTTTCTCTGAGAGATTTGTTTAAAGATATTGGTATTCTTACGGTGGCATCACAATTCATCTTCGCCAACATCTTATATATTAGGCAAAATATACACCTGTACACTAAAAACAGTGATATTCATAATATTAATACTAGAAATAAGGACAAACTACGTGCTGCCTTTCACCGGCTTCATAAGGTTCATAATTCTTTTGTTGGTCTTGGTATTACCTTTTATAACAAGCTTCCCTCTGCTTTACTAGATTTGCAGTTTAATGAGTTTAAAGCTAAAGTAAAATCCAACCTTTGTTCAAAGGCATATTATTCTATCAACGACTACTTAAACGATAAGAATAGTTGGTCGCTGTGATTAACTCAAGACAAACTCAAGACAATGTTTATGTTCTTTCAATCCAGAATTAGCTTTCCTACTGACAGTTTATATGGGTAGTTCATATAATTGTTTTTTATTTATTTTTTTATTTAACAGATTGTGTTAATTTAATTATTTATTTTTATTTTCTTTTAATTTCATTTATTGTGGACATAATCTACTCATTACAATGATTTTAAATGAGTTGTATTGCAACATGTAGTTAGCTAGCGACCTCGTCAGCTGTTCATAATATTCTTGCCTGACCAACCGGCAGCAAGTTCGACATGCTCCCTTAGATGTCACTGCTTGCGGTAGCGTCGGGGGTCGGGTTACCACCTTCCCTCAAATATGGCGAGGGGGGTAATGGCTGACCTTTGCGTTATGCCCGTGAACGGGTGCTGCTTGTGGTGACTGGTCGTCTTGCTGACCATGGTTTTTGTTATTGTTATTTGTATTAACTGTTATTTTATTCTACTCCGGAGGTGCTAGTTTAACTATTGTAACTTCAACTTAGCTATATGCATCAATGTATGTATATGGATCATTTTGCATCGTTGAACATGTAAGCGGGCACACCCTTTATGCCTGGAGGCTTTATTTAGTTTTTAAGTTTTGTTTACGTTTTTGTTTTATTATTTCAGTTTGACTTTAGTTTTCAATTTTTTTGTTGGTATATTGGCGTGTGCTAGCTGACATATGGCGAATAATGTATGTTTTGTTTTATAATATTAATTACTTACACAATATTGTATAGAATCAAGTTCTTCTAACTTAACAGACAGCTGTGCTGCTGGGGAGTTTGTTCCGCCACTTCGTCTTCCCAGCTACAGCACTAGGAAGTGTCGAAGGGTGGGCGTTTTGGGGGGACTGTCTTTTGTAACTTTGACGTTCAAAAAGTGCTGACTCTCAGCCTAGTTTGAATAAATAACTTTTGATTTTGATTTTGAGTCATATGAGTTCTACCAACCCGCCGGAAAACGGTCCACTTCCTCTCACCGAGAAGAGGCCTATGTCCCAGCAGTGGGAAAATAATAGGCTAATTATGGATTTAAATATGTATTTTTATTGAGAATCCTAACAATAGTTCAAAGGTTGAACTTTTATAAGCACAGCTGAACTCTCTACTAATTACCTACTTTTGAGGTTTTTATTGCGGCGAAGCATGAAACGACGAAGAATACTAACACAGAAAGGGTTAAGTACTTAGGTAAATTTTTAAAGGCCCTCCACTCTAGTCGAACAGTTTCTATGAAAACTTCATAGATTTTTTTTCCACAGTAGCCGACTCGCTTCTGTGGGAGTCTTAAAGTGTAGAAATAATTTTCTCAAAAGATAAAAAACTTTTGTTAATAACCTTCAAAGTAATTTCATTCTGAGCCGGCTTTAAACAGTGTAATCCTTTTAAAATAAAAAGCTGATCAGCCGAACAATTACCTTTAATGTTAGAACATTTTTCTCAGACCATTATAATTTCTACATTTATTTACTTAAAAAGCTAAGTTATTTATCAGACTTATATTTTTTTCTTGTAGTGGTCGCTAAACACGAGGATCGATGGGTCGTGGGTTTGATTTTCATGTCGGACAAAGTGTTATTGGTGTTATCTAGAATTTTGCAATAGCAGCCCGGACTCTGGATTTATGCCCGGTCGGTGGCAGACGGCTCGCCCCCTATTACAAGGGACTTAAAAATAACAGGCGAAATGTGGGTGTATTATAGTATCACCTCTGCCCAACTTGTTGGGGACACAAGGTGTGATGTTATTTTATGTTATGAAAAATAATAACTATTGTTCAACAATTGTATCAATCCATACATTTTTTTTTCTTCAGATACTGGTTGTTTTAGTAATCTAGCCGATGAAAACAGTAAGTTACTTAAATTAAAATACTGCCTTACATCACCTATATAGTTGTTCCTCAAAGCAACATTTTAAGTTAACTTTATAGGCAAGCATAGGTATCCATCCAGTTTAATAAGGGTAAGATAGGAAAGATAGATCATCTGCTCACCATTTTCCCAGCTATGTTAGGGTTAGCTCCAGTCTAACCGAATGCAGCAGAATACCAGTATGTTTTATGGAGCGACTGCCTATCTGACCACTTCCAACCCAGTAACTGGGTAAAACGATACCTCTTGGTAAGAGCGGTTGGCAGACTTCTGATGACCCGTAACTACTGTCAAAGATCCACGAAGGTCAGCCGAGACCAACAAATTATCATGCTTGCCCCATCCTCTTATCAACCTCGGCAAGCGTAGCTTAACCTGATCGATCGACCCGTGCAGCAGTTATTGCTTAGCCACAAACCCCTAGGAGAGAAAAGTGCCTCTGTGAATTGCCAATTGCCACTCAGTTGCCAACTTGCCAGTTCTAATGTGACATTATGTATATGAGATGGCAGTATGCCACTGACACTTAGGATCTCTAATGGCTTTTATGTCAAACTTACGCCATTCGTAGAAAGTTGAAGTAAGCCTTTTTAAAATAGAATAGTAATTAATGTCTTTGTAAATGATACATGATTATATTTCTGTAAGTAAATTTGTACAAAAACTTTTACACGTCATTCATATATATTTTTTTAAACTATGCGAGGTTAGCGTTTTCTAACTGACTACTATATGAAGAAAGGCCGAAATAAACTCAGAGGTCACACAGTCTCTTTTAAAGTGCAGACATAATCTTGGACACATCATGTGAAGACTGGTACTAGGTAATACGATACCTCTTGGTAAGACTGTTTCTTAGGCCTTCTGGTTCCCGTTACGACTGTCAAAGATGTACAAATGGCAGCTGGGACCAACGGCTGAACGTGATTTCCGAGGCACAGAGGAGTCTCAATATATTATATTATTATTATCTATATATATACAATTCAAAGTCCTGAGTGACTGACTGACTGACTGATATATCAACGCACAGCCTCAGCCGCTGGTCCTAGAGACATGAAATTTGGAGGGTGTGTTTTTTGTGAAGAGCAGGTATCCACTAAGAAAGGATTTTTTGAAATTTCATCCCTAAGAGAGTGAAATGGGGGTTGAATTTTCTGTGAAACTTTTTATTCTCCGGGTCGATTGACACGCGGACGAACTCGCGGGCAGAAGCTAGTATATTATGGATGATCACCAATACACAAACCACCTGCGGCAAGCATAGCCTAACCTTCAATTGACTCGTGAGGCTAGAATTATTTAGCCCCAAGCTCCTCCTGTTATTATCTAGTATATTATAATAGTGTTTTTTTATAGTTAAGTTAATATCAGCTTTAATTTCAAGAAGTCAAGATTTGGTTTCGTGAAATTGAATCTATGTATGTATGTACATGTTTGTAGCTATTTCCATCGAATTTAAGTCTTTGTATTTTCGTGAGACAATACACTCTTCATAGGTAATTCTAAAACCTAGACCTAAGTAGGAAGAAGACTCAAGATATATTGTATTAATATGTTGTAATAATATTTAATCATACATTAAACATTTGAATATTAACAGCTGCATTAGAAAGCTGGATGCCAGATTATGTTTAAAATCCAAATAAAATTTAATGTTTATTAGCCAATCAGTTTTAAATAATTAATATTGTAACGTCTCGTTGTTAATTTTCAGTTCACACAATAAAAATTTGGCGGATTTAGAAAATAGCTGCAAATATTCTCTAGTGATTAAAAATAACTCGAAAATACACACGTTTTAATAAAAACACATTACAGAACATTTGAAATAGTGAACTGAGTATTACATAACCCCCAGGTGGCTAAATTCTGGAGGCCAATGTCCTTGACACGAGCCGGTGAAGCCAGCGCCTGACGCGACATTGCGGCAAAATCATACAAAGACAACTCACCTGGTTCGGCGTAGCAGTTTCCGTCGTCATGTCGACTTCCACCGTCGCCAATCTACTCCTCTTCTTTCTTTTGTGACATGTACAACAATCTACGAACGAGGACAGCGTAAAACTACCCTTGAATCAAACCAACATAGCCGAATATCGATTTTTAGCGTCCCACCACTCGCGTAGAAAATAGTCAATTCAAAGTTCTCACTAACATTCTCGCTCCAAAAAAAGGTTCGAAAAAGGAATTTTACTTATCAGAATATTTAAATCAAATGAGTTCTATATTCGAAATGAAATGCGCGGCTCGCGCTCCGCCATTTTCCTTCCGTATTCGAATTCCGTGATTGGACGTTTCACTGTTGATTTTTTTTTTTGGAAAATAGGCGCTAATACTACGAAACACTAAGCGACAATTAAAGCTGAAATTATACACTGCTTTAAAGATATAAATAGAAACGTTTAAAACGGTTAAATAATTGTTTTTCGTACAAGTTGTTGCGTTTGGTTGTTCACCACGGGGGTGTAGAAGAATTTTGCCGGTTCTGGCAAGTGAGTTGGGTGGGGTGGTACGACGCTACTGCGACTGCGCGGGGGAGTGTCTATGTGTGCGTGATTTGCGTGTATCATTACCGGGTTAACTTGACCCTTGCCTTCCCCTCAGTTATAGCACAAGAGGGTGTTATTAGGGGTATCGATTCTCGGTACCGGAGGTCTACATTACATGGTTCTTTGTATGTATTAATACAATCGATAATGTAGACTCAGATGGTAGGAAATATCAGACAGAGAGGGGCCTACAAAGTTTGCTACAGAATCGCACAGCAGACAATGCCGTTTATAAGCAGAAACGCTATGCTAAAAAAGGTGCAAAATAATTCAACTTCGGAGTTAGTCAACTAAGATTGTGGCTTATCCAATAACCACGTTTTGAAGAACAATCTGCATTAAAACTAGTGTTTCATGTATGTCGCGCCGTCGCGTCTGCGATTTATTGACACTGTCTGCATCGACATATTATGAGACGCTTATGATATCAGGCAACATGGCAACCACCATTTTCTAGAACAATTTTAATTCCTTTGTCTTGAAATGATGACGGGACAGTATTTGTCGTCTTCTCTCTCCATCCCTTTCGAAGTAGTAGTTTTTGTTTTTTCCATAACTGTCCACTGGTTATAAACCCTTTTTTTAACAAGCTTTTAGACTGAGTATGGATTGGATGGAAACTCTATCATGCTGTTGATGCTTTGTATATTTAGCCTGTAATGTTCCCGTTCCTAGGACACTGGCCTTCTCTCTACTAGAGGGAGTGGGCCATAATTCACCACGTAGCTATCTATCTAAGAATAATCGAAACATAAAAACATTGTATTGGCAACAAATCTGTTTTCAGCACTAGTTTTTAAATACTGGTAGAACATGGAGTCTACTTTAATGTTCTGTGTGACATGCAGTTTTACTTTTGTATAAAATTAACTTAAACATTTCGGAAATACAGTTTACTGCTTACAACAAGCATTTTATCATAAAGGCTTACTGCGGTCCTTCGAGCCGGATAGGCCTAGGATAAAAAATATTGGTTTGTAAATAGTTGGTTTGGGACCAGCTATTTACAAACCAATATTTTTTATCCCACGAAACTTTTAGGCAATTGAGTATTGACCAACTTGTATTGTGGCTACCTAACTTCTAGTTTTTCACTATTATAATTTAAAAAGGTGGAAAACAACACCGCGTATAAAGTGAAACATGACAGCTACTGGCGCGAGTACTAGAAGTTATGACTGTCCGCACTTCTTCCTCACTGAATATTCAAAGGTTCGGTGTCTGCACCGGACATACACAAGTAGTGTACGCTAGCAAGAATGTAGTAGGTATTGTTGACTACGAGTATTTTGTATTTGAATTGCTTACAATTCAAATACAAAATACTCGTAGTCCTCGTAGTCGTAGTTTACCTTTAAGTGGAGAAGAATAGGCAAGCAATTCTAAGGAATTGCTTGCCTATTCTTCTCCATATTGCGAAATTTTGGAATAGGTAGTTTTCTTTTCACGAATAGCACCATCCCATTTCTTCCCGTGGGTGTCGTAAAAGGCGACTAAGGGTATTACGAGACAATAGGCAGCAGCATTCTCTATGCATTTTACCGCCATACTGCGATCGCCAACCCACCAGTCAAGCGTAGCGATTATGTCAAACCGCCCCAGAAAATGAAATGGTCAAAGTGGCGGTTTTTGGGGAGGCCTATGTCCAACAGTGGACGTCTTTGGGGTGAAATGGTGACAATGATGAAAAAAAAATGTTTTTTTTAAATTACTTTCGGTTGTACAAAAAAACTTATCTAAATACTATGCAGCGTTACAACTAAGGGAATGAGTGTGAGTTTTCTTTTCATCAATTTCAAAATTACACAACTGGTTTATAAATAGAACTTGGCAATAATAGTTCAAGTTAGTATTGTATACAGTGTGGCTTGTATAATGACGCGCAATCTTAAACTATGATTTCACCACTGCTCTACACTACTACAACACTTTACAATCTTATTCTAATCAAAATCACGTTAAAACGGCTGAACTTATTTGAATGAAAATTGGCAAACAGATAGATCATGACCTGGGTAAGGACATAGGCTTATTTCTATCCTGGATCGCGGCTTATTTCTATCCTGGATCGCAGACGAAGTCGCGGGCAATAGCTAGTTTATTATAAAGCAGCTCTTCAAATAAATATCGATCTATACTAAAGACTCAACCACTTGATGCGAAAGCGTTGGATTGGGTACTTAAAGCCCTTCTGTAAAGATTGGAGATATCCATGGAATGTAAATAGCTATTGTTACGGTTATAAGCACCCTTGTGAATTTATTATCGACTCGTTGCTTACTATTATTTAGATAATATATTGACATATATTCCGTGTGGTGCAGGACGTAAAGAATAGCACCATCCCATTTCTTCCCGTGGGTGTCCATAGAGATAATTAAGGGACATACTAGAGATTGGGCAGCAGCGTTTTTTATGAATTTTTCCACCCTACTGCGATCGCCAACCCATCTGTCAAGCTTGGCGATTATGGCTTACCCGCACAAATTGGGAGAGGCTTATGTCCAGCTATGGACTTGTTTCAGTTGAAATGATGATGACGATGATTTAAACACATACATAATATGTATTTCATAGTACGTAACATAGACCTGCACCCAAATTTCGTAACACACTATCAATCGGAATCATTTTGAAAGCCATTGCTAGTCCTTTCCTTCATATGTTCGAAAAATTTGTCAGCACTACCACGTAAATAACGCAATGGATGCTGTTAAATTGTCAAAATGAAAGCCATTCTAACTGTCAGTGTGTTGCAATTTTTTTCCTTTGGTATTAGAGCTAAAATCTATCAATACTTCAATAAAAAGGTGCTGGTTATTTAATGGTATGTAGAATATTAGGATATGTACTAGTACTGTGAAATAACGTGTATTTTTATTTAAAAAATTGTTCACAAAAAAGGAAAAATAATTGGCCTGCCACTCGGTATAAAGAAAACCTAACAAAATATCGGGAAACAAAATGGTTTTGCTCTTGTTTTGAAAACGAACAGCAAAACAAACCCTGGCCGTTGTCTGGAAAAACATTGGGATACGTAAAAAAAAATTATATTTATGTGTTCTGGCAATACTCCATAATCACTGGGCTTACTTATTTTCATGAATGAAGCAAAAATAGAACGTAATGGCACTTATAGGCATAGATTATTATTATACTGAGAATTTTATTCTAATACTCGGAAAATTCTATACAACCAGTATTTACAGTTCGTATTCTTTGAAATAAGAATAACAGAACGTAATAGCTGAATGTTTTCCCGCACAAATAAATGTCAATTTAGGGTTAGTCTATGGTATTTTGTAAGGGATCGCTTAGAAGGGTATTGGTAGCAGATAGAAATACGATATTTTGTTGGAAGCGATACGATAATTATTTGCTTTTGGAGGGACAAATTGTAATTAGCTGTATACAGTGCAATCGAGTTGAATTAAAATAATCGTATAACATCCTTTAAACGAGTTAACAATCTCTGATTACTGACAAATCTCTGTAAATATAAATCAATGAAAATAGTCGTAGAGCCACTATAATGGTCAAACTTATGAGCTTTTCATCAGTCTGACTACATCTTCTTCTTAATCTTTACGTAGTATATAACAAAGTCGTTTCTCGTGTTTGTACGCTTAGATGATTTAAACTACACAACGGATTTTAATGCGGTTTTCATCAATAGAGAGAGTGATTCAAGAGGAAGGTTTATATGTTTGATTCGCGAGTGAAGAAGCTGGCAAAAGCTAGTACTTATTACTTATTACAAAAACATCATGAAACCATCATGTTAAGAGAAAACTAATCGCAGAAGCTCAATAGATATCGTATCTATAGAGACCGTCTCTATAGAGACCGTCTCTACACTTCGCACTACTGGGAACCGAGTGGACCACGTGGGTCTGGTGCGGATTGATGAATATATAGATACAGACTGGTGATTAAATGCAAAGAACTGACTTGTTCTCCCACACATTCTTTTCCATACTTATTCCATACCAAATTGCCAACAAACCTATAACTGCTTATATAATTATTTCACCCTATCTCAGGGCAAACAGAATAATATATTCATCCGTTAATCCACATCCACACTATATGATATTATAAATGCAAAAATCGAATGAACCCATTTAAATGAAATTTGGTACAAAGACAGTTTAGAGCCTGAGAAAGGACATAGGCTACTTTTTATCCCAGTAGTACGTTCCCGCGGGATATTTTCCGACATCCACGCGGGCGAAGCCGCTGGCAAAAGCTAGTAGTCAATATAATAGGTATTGATTTGCATACATTTAGTCTCGAAGCCTCAATTTAGGAAAAAGCTACTTACTACATTTTCTGTAGAGAGACACACTAAATCCGAGGTATTCCTGAGATCAACGACCGCAAAATTGTCTGACAAATACGTCATAATGAAATTGTATGAACTTTGGTAGACAAATGACAATCTGTCATGGCGTCCGGTAGCGTCGCGCGAACTTTCATAATGTGATTTGAGCACAAATTCACTTTATATTCAGGCGTTGTCGCTGTTGAATCTAGAAATTAATTTACTGATAAATGATTTTGTTTCTGTAAGTAGGTTTGTACAAAATGTTTTACACGTCAATCATATTTTAAAAACTAAACTAAAGTTCGATGTTTCCTATTCGACTACTACAAACTCAGAGGTCGCTTTTAAAGTCCAGACATAATCTTGTCTTTTTCTTCCATACTTCTCTATTAGTTGTCATCTCGTTAGTCATCCTTTTCTAACCATATCAGTATTTACACAGTCCATCAATAATTTATTTAGTCTTCTCCTACTCTTATAGCCATCGACAATCATACTCAAAACTTTCCTCACGACATTTTCTTCATTCCTCCGTATCACATGCCCATACTATGACAACCGATATGCGTACAACTTTTCAGGATTAAAAAAATGTAGGATAGATATATTTTAACTACGGATTCCGACTCTCCTCACGACATTTTCAATGACAACCGATTTCGACACAAGTTTTCAGTTACCGGTGCCACAGACTTCCTCTTATGTGCAGATTTCCTATTCTATCCATTCGTGTTACACCACACATCCCTCTTAGCATTCCCATCTCGGCTATTTCCTTTCATTCATCCCGTCAAAGGACTTTATATCAAAGACTTGAAGTCCTTTAACGTCCTGAATCAATATCTATCGTGATCTTCAACAGGTTCCTACGGAGCGATATTAGGGACAGGGCAATGACCGCTATGGCTATGCTAAAACGCGATAAATAGAGTTAGGCCAACTGGTAACTGTGTCATACATAATCTGACCCGCCTTTTTCCAAAACACTTTTGTTTCGGATAAAGGCGGGCATTATGTATGTTGTTGGAGTTGGCTTCCAGTCTGACTGGATGTACTGAGTACCAATATTTTACAAAGAGCGATTGCCTATCAAACATCCACAACCTAAATACAAAAAAAGTTCAAAAAATATAATCTCAAAATGGTGGTCAAGTTAAAAATTAAGTTTTGTTTTTTATTTACAGCGTTTTAAAAAGAACGAATTTGGCCCTCTAGATTAAATTAGGTTTATATTGAGGAATATAAATACATAGAGGTTAGAGGAGAGATAGAAGGTTTATAGAGAGTGAAGGGTGGGCGTTTTAAGTCACTGTCTCATGTAATTTTGACGTTCGAAAAGTGCTGATCCTCAGCCTAATCTATATATTAATACGTGAAGCGAAAACTAGGGATCCCTTTTTACGAAAATTGGGCGGACGGAGGAGTATGAATTTTCGCACACTTACAGTTTATACAGAGAAGAAGTGATGAATGCTAATATTTTTTTTTAAATTTTGCGTTAAAATATCTAGACACGCGGTAGCGTGTCAAGCCAAGTTCAAGTAACAGAACTGGCGAGCAGCACCGTGTGTAATATTACACGAACCATTTGGAGCCACTTTTGAACCCCTCATAACTCAAAAACTGTTTCACATAAACGTGTCAAATTTGGCTCATATAGTGAAAATTGCAAGATACATATGTGCTCCAAATTTCATAAACACATCTCAAACGGTTATTTAGATATTAACGTCCAAAAATCGTCATTTTTATCACTGACTGACCTATAGATCAAAACTCTAACCCAGTTCCAGATGATCTAGAAAGTTCAAATTTGGCATGCAGATAGGTAATTAAGTGAATACCAAGGAATAAATCAGAAACTGGTAATTTTTTATCATTTTATTATTATTTTTCACTTAATTGATTCTATTAGGAACACTTATTACAAAAACCATTTGGTATTAATTTTGTTATAAATAAGTAACTACTAATAATTTATGTACAAAAAGTAATGAAATCCCACCAAAAACATAAATGTGAAATGAGAGCCAAGTTCAATATATGCCTTGGTTGTTGACTTCAACGACAAAAGAAGTGAGATCTAAATGGGTGCCAAGTGCAATGGTCAGTCCTGAAATTTATTTGTAGCTGCATAAAATATCATTTCTTCTTATAACTTACGATAATATATTGTTGCCTAAGGTCTGACTTGGCTAGTTTTCATATACGAATTATATTATAGCCTTCGCAAGTTCTAAACCTGTTACTTGTCGGTTCTTATTTTATTATTCCGAAAATTTGGCTTGCTGGTAGCTAACAAGCCATTGAACATAATAATTCGTATATGAGAACTAGCCAAGTCAGACCTTAGGCTACAATATATTATCCTAAGTTATAAGAAGAATTGATATTTTATGTAGTTACAAATAAATTTCAGGACTGACCATTGCACTTGGCACCCATTTAGATCTCACTTCTTTTGTCGTTGAAGTCAACAACCAAGGCATATATTGAACTTGGCTCTCATTTCACATTTATGTTTTTGGTGGGATATTATTTTCAATAAATAACACGTTACACACACTACTATTCATTACCGTGTATTTAAGGTAGAATTCCGTGCATCGCGATCGATCGCGGCCGCGCGCGGCCTACGACTGTCGTCGATCGCTCGCGACAATAGTCAAATTATGAAAATGTATGGCACCGCTGCCGAGGCCCGCGACAGACGCGCGCGGCCGACGAATGTCGTGAGCCGCGCGCGGCCGTGCGTGTCTTAACATGTTCTAGCGCTTAGTAAGTTAGTAACATCGTGGATTTCATGGCGCAAACATGTCTAGGAACGCAGGAGAAAACTTTTCGGTCGAGGAAGACGAAATATTAATAAATTTTGTGTCTCAAACTCCAATCATATATGATATGCGGCATGGAGATTATCCTCCTCTTCTTCTTCAAGGATGTCAATTAGCACTTCGACCATGATTTTGACTTTGGTAGATACACGTCTAGAGGGAACTGACGAACAACATCTACTAATTTCAAGACACGGCCGCGCGCGGCTCACGACATTCGTCGGCCGCGCGCGTCTGTCGCGGGCCTCGGCAGCGGTGCCATACATTTTCATAATTTGACTATTGTCGCGAGCGATCGACGACAGTCGTAGGCCGCGCGCGGCCGCGATCGATCGCGATGCACGGAATTCTACCTTTAATACACACATGCATAGATATTCTTTTGTTTATGGTCCAAATCTGTGGTCCAATCGAGAACATCTGTCTTTAATATTTTGTGTCTATAGTCTTACTGAATGTCAAGTATAACCATAGGTAATAAATTAAATATATAGACATATAACCTATTTCATTTTTCAACCGACGAAAAAAAACGGAGGAGGTTATCAATTCGACGCGTATATTTTTTTTTTTTTTTTTTTTATGTATGACCACGCATAACTTTTTACATAGTGGTCCGATTGTGACAATTCTTCTTCTATTGGAAAGGGTATACTCCCAAGGTGGTCCCATATCAATTTGGAAAACAAAATCGAACCCTAAGGGTCGGAAAACAGGGGATGATTGATTGTTCACTCACTGATTGTAATATATAAACACGCATAACTTTATACAGAGTAGTCCGATTTTGATAATTCTTTTTGTGTTGGATAGGGTATATCTTGCCAAGTATTATAAGTACATTAAAGCCACAAAAAATATAAAATAAAAACTTTTTAACAAAAAATTAAACCGCCGAAAAACTGAAAAGCATAAAATAATACTTAAACCTTAAAATTTTGAGTCGGCGCTGAAAAATCAATGAACAAGGATCACTCAAAGCGCTGACTCATAATTTTAAGGTTTAAGTATTATTTTATGCTTTTCAGTTTTTCGGCGGTTTAATTTTTTGTTAAAAAGTTTTTTTAAATCTATGATCATATCGAGAATATTTGTCTGTAATATTATTTATCTACGTATAGTGTTACTGAATGTCAAATATAACCATATTATTTTTTTATATTTATTAATATATATATATTTTCATTTAATAATGTATTTCTATTCAAATGAAGTACGGTCGAATTTCGACCAATGGGCGATCACTAGTTTGAATAAATGACTTTTGATTTGATTTTTGATTCGATTTGAAATATTTGCACAACCATTACGCTTAGGAAGAAGTTTAGCTTTTTTTGTGGGTGGGAAATCATGAAATGACGTCTCCCGCTCTAGGGTGGATCGGATGGGCGTGTCAGACTTTTTATTGACTAAAACCCAACCAATTCGGTTGCCCAAATGCCAGGGCGACGGTACCTCTTGCGAACAAATTTCGCGACCCTGGCAGGAAAGTTAAGCTTTCACACGTAATATTTGTTTAATCAACATTGGAATGTCGTAAATTTGAAGCAAATAAAGTTATTATTGATTTATTTATCTATGGAAGTTTTTTCATTACAGTTTGATAGTTTGATTGTGCTTGCTATACGTTTAACTCTCTCCCAGCGACTTTGTTCCTTTCCACATTTAACCCGTCTGCTGTCAAGAGTGATATGAACAGGCATCCTCTGGACTACTTTTTGAATAAGTCATTCAATGGAATTAAATTAACTTAGAGGGTTAATCTAAGAGGGTGAGGTTAAGGGTTAATCTTAAAGAATTAAGAAACACGGGTGGGTTTTAGTCAGTAAAAGTCTGACACGCCCTTCCGCTCCACCCTAGAGCGAGAGACGTCATTTGATGATTTCCCACCCACACAAAAAAAGAAAAGGGTTGTATTGATGATTTTATTTTTTATAATTCTGTAAATAAATACCTACGTGTTACGGTTGGGAATCATATTTCAATCAACATACAAAATGACCTGCAAATAGTGTTGGGATTTTATCCGGATAAATACTCTAAATGGATAAATACTCGATAAATATCCGTTTTTACTGAGTATTTATCCAAAACAGCGGATAAATACTATTTAATGTTTTCCTAACGTAAGTTTTGTCATTTTACTAACAACAGGATTAAAATTAATGAAAAATAGACAATGCAGATTGGTATCGTAACTTATTAATCATTTTAACAATTACAAAACGCCGATATTGGCAATAATTTCATTCAATTATGAATACAGTTAGTCAGTCACTGTCAAAGTTACATAAAATTATACATTTGTACATTGGTTTTTCACATACATACATGAACTCATACCTTTCTCCCATGGGGGTAGGCAGAAACTATTTAAGTTACGCTTAAATCATTGTAAAAATAAAAAATAAACTACCTCGGGAAAGTCGAGAAAGATAAACAAATCAAATAACTTGACTTGGCTCGCGAGGTTGTCGAAATTGTAGGATATGGATTCTGCGAGCAATGTGCAGTTTTGAGACCAGTGGTCATTGAGTTAAATAACTAGAGATGCAAACCTCAATAAAATATGTCAAAAAACTGTTACCACTATTTAAACGCGACGACGTAGCTTTGACACTACTAAACATTTAAAAGTAAACATACATATATCTGTCTCACTCACACAAGTCGCAAGAATAATACTGGCGCTTAGATTAGACAAAGACCGCAATATAAACATGCAATGACGGGATGGGGTTGCCTACCCATTCGAATTACCCATCTTTTTAAGCCATAAAAAAACGTTTAAAAAAATTGTTAAACGTTAAGTTAAATTATTTGAATTATGTATTTCTTATTGGATGTGTATTAGAATTTTATCATTAATAAAATTAATTAAGACATTTTCTTTTTGAATATTCTTTGTATTGGCAGTGCTTTGAACAAATGACAGTCGATTTAGTAGGTAGCCAGTTAGTCTCTCGTCTCAGCAATCGGATTATTTCTACCCATTTGTCACGGTGTACTGCATCTTTAGGCACCCTGCAACGATTTTATTATTAAAAAAACCTTTATTCCATAAATTAAAAACTCCCACAAATGTGGGAAACTAAAACTAAGTTTTTAGTGGTAACACTGAACCTAATTTACAAAATTTTACATTTTATTGCGTTTTTGCTTTGATATAAACACTGAAACAATAAACTTACGTGTGGAAAGTAATTCCGGTTAATTTATTATGTTTTTGAGATCTTGAATCACACTCTTTCACAACGCATTTACCCATTTTGGGGATATTTTCTGTCACGCGTCACTCGGTTGGCGTCACATAGAGCACTGAACTGACGTCAGCTACGCATAAGGCTGTGGCCTTATGTCCAGTGGCAACGCTTTGACGCGGTAATTGCTAATCTAGTGTAACATATATATCAATGCCAGTGGTGATGTCATTATTTACCACAAGTAAAGCGCCTGCCTGAGTGCGAACCCAGGACCTACAAGTTGTAAGTCGGGGCTGATACCACCGGGCCACCACTCCTATCGCCAATATGAAAGGCATGTCAGACTTTTACTGACTAAAACCCACCTGTGTTCCTTTAGTAACCTGTGCCAGGGTACCTCTTTTAAACAGATCCGCAACCCTGGTAGGTATCAGTCCTCGCGGACCCCTTCAATATGTAATGACATCTCTTTGAGGCGCCCGTGGAACACAGTGCGCCGTCGACACGGGCCTGTTCTTTACCGTGGCGAGCAGTGGGTGGCAAGCCGCAAGCCCGTGGCTACCGTGGCCAAGAGTCCACAATGAACTCCCGACGCCCGGGGCGTCTCCTCCTACGGTGGCTAGGGACATGAGGGCGCACAGACTGACTCTCCCTTAACGCGCTCCACCTCCTCCTTCGCGAGCCTTACTCCTTCGCAGAAGGAGGTGACAGCTTTTTATGGAGCAGCTTGACAGACAGACAGCTGTGACAGCTTCCCTCTCGCTCATATGGAGCGAGAGGGCATAAAAAGCTGTCACCTGGCCTGCACCAGGGCCGGACGCGAGAGATCGCCGCCGCCAATCGCCTCTACGAGGATACGGCGTTGCTCCGCCCAAGCAGTGCAAACCTCCACTCTATGCTCCACCGTATCTTCCAGGCGATCTACACAGTGGTAAAATTTACTGAAACCTGCTTTTAGATTTTTTCAAATCCAATGACTCATTATCAGTATCTGTCTGTAAATATAACCCATTTTGTGTTGATTTCATATCCTTAAATATTATAAACACTAGAAGTGCATTGCATTTGTTGGACTCTTGTTGAAAGACAGGTTCTGTTATGGGTTCAAAAACAGATATGCATTGATATACCTAATCCCAAAAATCCCAAGAGCGTGTAAGCGAGAGCGCGAAACAATCGATAGAGAGGCACGATCGGCCTTAGCGTTCGACTTGTGAAATCTATCTCTCTTCCACTCCATCGACTAATACATCCGAGTAAAAGAGACTTAGACATTATCACGTAAAATTATCGCCGTATACCGACTTTACAGACAACCAATTGTTTTTTATCAAAGATTTTATCATATCTGCATAGATTTTTTAAACTACCGCATTTCAGTGCACCATGAGCCAGTAAATTACTAGTGTATGCTGCGCAGTTTAAAGGCTCAACACCTTTAACTAATTGAAAAGCCCTTTGCATGTTTATAGCCTTTGCAAACAACAACAACAAACTTGTCTTCGCTGCATTTTTCTTGACTTATAGAAGCTCTTCACAGAGATAATCAATTATGTGGCTATTCTTTACACTCTCAACAAAGAAAGATTCTAAATTTGTATGTAAAGAGTTTGCTCTATTAGAGACGTTTGGACTTCTGACACAATTACAGCCCTGGCAATTGACATTAAACTAAATAATGTAATAACGTAGTATTTTGAAAAGCCTAAATAACAATAAAAGTCATTAACATTTTAAAATAATCATCCGTTGCGCAAAAAAGATATTTATCCATCATTTTGAGTATTTATCCGATAAAAATGAGTAAAAACGAGTATTTATCCGTTTCGGATAAAAACTCGAGTATTTATCCTCCGAGTATTTATCCACTGCCCATCACTACCTGCAAATTTCAAAAATACATAAGAAAATTTGAATTTTGCGATCTTCAAGTAACTTTGTAAGCATACAGAGAGGATGCTACATAATCAGCCTTTAATGTTCCCACTGCTGGGACTCAGGCCTCCTCTCTACGAGAGGGAGCAGGCCACAATCCACCACGCGGGCCCAGTACGGGCTGGTAGATGTCACATGTCTTCAAATTTTTGGTTCTAACATATGCCAGTTTCCTCACGACGATTTCCTTCACCGTTTTGAGAGCAGTGGTGATGAAATTTTTTCATAACGTAAAGCGCCTCTACCTTCGACCTACAATTTGTAAGTCGGGACTATTACCACTGGGCCATCACTGGTCTTAGAGAGAGAGAGAGAGAAAGGATGCTTCATCTGAAATAAATTCTTGTTACTCCAATCTCAGTCAATTGTTTTCCGATACAAAACACGCTAGATAAACAGTGAATCATCCTCAACTATAATCAGACCTGACCCAATACTGTTTACGTAGATACAATCACCCATTAAAATGCCGTACTAGATGATTATGTTTATCATTCATAATAATTCACTATGCTTAATTCGTCATTCACATAACGAAATGGTGCAACGCATGCTCACATTCGTTCGTTGAATGAATGGAGATCCGCATTCCTGGGTTAAAATTAAAAACCCTTAGAGTTGTCTGCAGCAACGTACATTGTTTTTGAGTGTTTCTGATGGGAAATAAAGGCAGTATTAATTTGAACAGCTGAAATCAAAACTACTTAACAAATTGCCCATTCTGTCATATTTACTAATTTGTAAACAAAACGTCAAAAAATAGCAATCTGTCAATGTAACGTCAAAATTGCCCGACCATTTGCCAGAAACATTTGTCATAGTCTGTGATGACTAAGCCCATCAATAACAATGACAGCTCTCGATCTCGAAGCTGTAATTTGTCTTTATTTGTGTATAGCACCAGCTAAGTTACTACTTTAACTCACAAGAAAATCAGAGTATCGGAAAATAGTTATTTGTTATACAAGAGTGCAAAGTTGCTTTTTAACCGCGTGCTCAATTTTGATGACCGAGCAAGCGAAGGATTCTAAAATTGAATCACGAGTGCAGCGAGTGATTCAAAAATTAGAATCCTGAGCGTTAGCGAGGGAATCAAAAGAGCACGAGGTGAAAAATCTTTGCACTCGAGTGCAACACGTAACTTTTCATCCCACCTCAGCGAGGAAATGACTAAATATGCAAAAAAAAGCATTTCAATCACAAGATACTTTTATTTCAGTTTAGGTATTAACATTTATTATATACTACATTATGATAGGTAAGTATTACAGAATAATCTTTAAATTATTTCAAATGATGCTTAGGTATAATTAAGAAAAATTGAAAGTAACGTTGCTACAGTTACTTAAGTCGAGTGTAATATTTTTGTTAGGTACTGTAATGTTGGTGACGTGAAAAGTAAAATGGCGCGCGCAAAGCAAATTAAAAAAAAAGTATATCAAGAAGGTTCCGAGTCTAAGTTTTACAAATTAGAAAAAGGTTGAATGATAAATTCGGCACCATGGAGATAGAAGTAAATAGATTTAATAATGTTTTGAATTCACAAACTTAGTGCACATGATGTTCTAAATTCAATTTATATTTATTATTATTTGCGGATGACATTTCAATTATTTTGACATCACCAATTAATACTGACATTAATAATTACAGAATTGACATTAATAATACAATTAAATCAACAATTTCTTGGTTAAGACTTAATAATTTGCATGTTAATATAAGTAAAACAAAAATTATTCAATTTAGGACATATGGTCGTAAGCGAGAGAAGCTTAAAATTAATTATAGTGGAAAACCTCTATTAGAGGCAGAGGAAACTACTTTTCTGGGAGTTGCATTAGACGGCTACTTCTCCTGGAAACCACACGTAGAAAAAGTATGCAACAAATTAAACAAATTCGTTTATGTTCTCTACACACTGCGAAAGACCTCGTCGCAGAGTACGATGTTGACTGCGTATCACGGCTGCGTTGCATCGACTCTACAATACGGCCTTATACTATGGGGTAACTGAACAGACGTAGATAAAGCATTCAGAGTACAAAAAAAATGCGTTCGAGCCATTTGTGGCATTCCACCTTGGGAATCTTGTAAGCCATTGTTTCTAAAATTAAACCTCCTGACATTACCCAGTATGTATATTTTAGAATGTGCAAAATTTGTCAGACGGCACTTTGACCTGTTTGAAAAGGCTCAAGACCGTTGCCCTCGGGAAGTAAGAGATCCAGATAGAATAGTTCTGCACAGGGCCCCAAAGACTTCTCTGTATAAAAGGAACTGTTATCATATGTGTGGACTTATTTATAACAAAATACCAAAGAACTTTAAAGAGTTACCTAATAATTTATTTTTTATAAAGTTAAAATCATGGCTAATGGAAAAACGATTTTATTCTGTAAATGAATTTATAAATAATGTTAATAATCTATTTTAAATGTGTATAACAATAATATTAATAATGAATGTATTGTAATGTATTAATTAATAATAGAAACATTTAAAGCATGCCATTTGATTATCTGAAATATTAAATGTAAGCATTAAATGCACTGTAATGTTTTGCATGTCAAATGTCTGACTTTGTATTAGGAACTTATTACTGACTATAACACCAACACTGTACCAATACTTATTGCAAATAAATGATTATGATTATGATTATCCTCTAGTGGATAAAAACGGCTTTTGCACTCAGGTATCGAAGGGCAAAAATACTCTTTCCGAGATGGGGGGATGAAAAGAATATTAATACACTAAATAGCTGTAGAAGAATACTTCACAATATTATATTCTCATTTTTCTCCTTCAATTAAGATTTACACTGATAGACAGCTTACAACCTAAATTGCTCCTAAACAAAATTATGCTAATCATAATAAACGTCACCAAAACTTATCGTTTACGGAACCCTAAGAAAACATCTGCACAATATCGATCTATCAAGCCATCGATCGATCGCCGGCGCATCGCCGACCGACGCCGGCAATGGCCGAACGCGATGCACCACGTCCACCACGCGTTAATTTTAGCCAGTCTTACACGCGATGTCAAAGATACCGTACGATAAACGCGTACAAAAATCTGAAATAGGCTGAATGAACCAAAAACCTTGAGAAAAAAAAAGTGACAGTGATTTGCGCGCGCATTTGTCATGAGTCGATGACAGATTTAAAAGAAAATGGGCGCGCTTGAAAATACGTACATAAATAAAACATGTAAATTAATATGTGCTCAGTGATAAATATTGCTCTTAATTAACGTTAAAAGATAGCTATAATTAAATTAAAAACACACGAAAAAAATGGCGCGTAAATTGGGAATGAACGGAAAGTGTCGAGTGATAATTTTGAACACACGTTGATAAGCTTTACACGGCAAAGCGATGTTTTTCATCAACGTTTAGGTACTCTGAGTTATTTTTATGAGTGAAAATCCGACGTATTCTGTTGTACACGTTGCGAGCTGGTTCAGTAACGCTGCGGTCGCGGTTTCGAAAGTTTATGCCTATCGGTTTCCATTCGGTCTTTAAAACGATGTCTCCGAGATCCATTCGACGTTTTATATCGTCGTCTGTTTAGTGGTATCTGTGGTGGATTTTATTGTTGTTTTTAAAAGTGTTATTTTATTTGTTTCCTTGGATTTCCTCCGGCTGTTCGTCGCCGAGTTTTTTTAAGATTCAGGTATGTATTGTATTTTGTTTGTTCTAAAGCTTTTCAGTCATACTTTTACGATTGTTTACATTTTTGTGTGTGAACGCAGACGCTGTGAATACGATATTATAAACTGAACGTTGAATTATGCGTTATGTAAAAACTTCGTTCTTTACAAAAATGAGCTTTTCGAAATTTAAAAATTATTTTGTATTTTAATTTCATAAAATGTAAGTTCGATTTTCAAAATAGTATTCCCACGCACAAAAAGGTTTTGAGTGAATTTGAAAGCAGCGGTATTATAAACATTTAAAACATTTTTTCACACATAATTTGTAAGTACCTACAAATGCTGCAAGAAAATTCAACACTGAAACATAATTTCTTAATTACCAAGATACATTCTTCCCTAACATCCAGAACATAAAATTACCTACCAGCTTTTTAATGTCCCAGTTGATGGCTCTTCAAAGTATCAATATCATTGCTTTCCCATAATATTACTGCGGAACGAGACCAGTAATTAAACTCAATATTACTAGCACTTAGGACTTTAGGTACACCATAAAGAGGAGAAACGATTCCTACTTCCATTAATTGATTTTCTTCTAACGATGTATTAAGGTTTAAGGTCTAGTTTGCAGGTTCAAACCCTGAAATAAAGCAGGTCCATAGTGACTTTTTGTATTCTTTAACGGTGCCTAACTTATGGTGGTTTTCTTTCCCATTTGTTTGCGTGCAGCCACGGGACCAAATATAGGTAAAAAGCGTAGCGATTATGGTAATCCCCCAATGCAATTATGTCATAGTGAGGAGTCGGTTCATCAATTCTCGTTCCTACGTCTTTTCGGTGAAAAAAAGCAGCCTATAGGAGTTTCAAAAAATCTATTTTTGACATTCAGTGAACAAACATAATAATCGTTTTAGGCTCCATAGGTCTGAGCTTTTCTGTATGTAATGATACATGCATATAGACTGACTTCTAAAGGCTCTGAAGGCTCTGATTTGCAACGTTGATGCCCCTGCTACCGCCTTACTAATTGTCAATATCTTCATCACTTCATAAGCTATTCTCATTTTTAGTCACCATAGGACCAGAGTCGTAGGATGGATGGATAAAATGGATAAATGTTTTCGTATAAAATGTAATATGATTAATAGAAAAGAAACCGTACATTTATCAAATTAAATATCATTCTAAAACACCCATTGGTTTAGCCCAATAGAGATAATTTTAACCAAGTTCGTCGGACATAGTTGATGAACTTGATGGATGTTTTCGAATACAATATAATTCTATTAATAGATTTAAAAAACCGTTAATTTAACAAATTTAATTTCGTTCGAAATCGTCCATCGATTTCTCCCAAAAGAGATAAGGAACCAGGGTCGTCGGACATAATTGAAGTTTAGTAAGACCGCGATTGATATTTTCGTATAAAATTTAATTTGATTAATAGAAAACAAACCATTCATTTATCAAATTCAATTTCATTACAAAACATCTATAGGTTTCTTATTAAACCTCAACTATACTCGACGACCCTGGTTACTTATCTTTTCTGGTAACTTGACTCGTACATGAAAGAACCAGAAGTATCTTCCAAAGCTATTTCATTTTATTTATTCTTAGACAGTTAACTGATTCTCCGCAAAACGTTTCTTTTCCATGTGTTAGTGTGTGTATGTTAAAAGTGTACGAAACTGAATAGTTTGCGGTGTTTGAATTACATTTGTAAACAGTAGAGAAACGTGTCGGCTCGAATGTACGAGTATGTGCGCTTGCGTCACTAAGATCTGTATCATTACTATCTTCCTGTTTAATTTACTTTTTTAGAGTGAGACGTAGCTGGTTTTGAAGGTTTTGTATACAACCTTCAAGATCTTATCATTAAGCTTATGTTGTCTGTCAAATAGCATTATTTGATATAATATCAGTAACGATAGCAGCATCCAGTCAAAATTTCATGAGCGTCTTTTTTTTGGTAGAGCTAAAAATCAAAATAAAATTGGTTATTTATCGGACAACAGCTAATAATAAGTAATGATGTCCCTTTTTTATTAATTATAGAAATAAGATTACGGGGCGGGCCCAAAAAAATGGTGGAATAAGCCCACAATTGCAGTAAACCGGGAAAAGTAAGACGGAAAACGCCTAGGGATTGTTAGGGTTACTAATTCATTTGAAACTTGAAGACTCCCAAGATACTCGTATAACTATCGAAAAACAGACACAGTGAAGAATCATTCGGTAAAGAGTTCCATTCTCTTTCTGAAATTTTTTTACGTGCATTTAACATTCTGAATTGAGATAGAAGCGCCAGGCAGCCCAAGCAATTAAAATTTTCTAACGTTTTATGTAATTTGCAGGCCAGTGTCTATTTCATGAAAAATTTATTCAATTTAATTAAATTAACTTAGAGTTGTATTGGTGATAAAAATCACCAATACAACTCTAAGTTAATTTGATAATTCTGTAAAGCTATATTTGTTACAGTCGCGAGTTACATTTTAATCAAGATACAACTTGACACCGACCTCCGAATTGCAAAAAAAAAACATCATGAAATTAAAAAGAATACGGTAATCACAGTAAAAATACGCAGAGAAAGAACACAGACACAAAAGAAGAATAACTAAAGGGAAAACATGAGTTCCCTCCACGAAAAAGGGCGATATAATTGGAATTTTGTGGGCTATCTTAGCACATCTCCTTAATACGGAAATATAAAACTTGTTACTTAGATGCACTAACTAACAGTTACCTCGTCCACACTCCTCCGTTTGACCTTCAAAACTCAATCAGTTCTATTGTCCTAACTCTAAATAGATATAATTAAGGAAGTCATTTATACGTAGTCTTAATACTCGCTTCTAAGTAGAATAGTTAATTGGTTTCCACCTACGATAGTCTTACGTTTCTAATTACACCATCTAACTATATAAACTGTCGGTCTGTTTTGTGAAGGACTTAAAGAATAGCTCTATCAAAATTCCTCCCGTGGGTATCGTAAAAGGCGACTAAGGGACTGACTAGAAAATGGGCAGCAGCGTTCTCTATGAATTTTACCACCATATTGTGATCGCCAACCTGCGGCAGGTTGGCAGGCAGGTTACCTGCCTGCCAAGCGTGGCGATTATGGCAAATCCTTCCTGTTTGGGGGAAGCCTATGTTCAGCAGTGGTAATCTTTGGGATGAAATGATTAGATGACATAAACTGGCAGATTCTTTGGGTTCTGTTCTGGGTTTGTATAATCAGCTTATAATGTTCCCACTGCTAGAACACAGGCCTCTCTTGTGAGTCTTGTGAGTGAGCTGGAATCCACCACAGGTAGATGTCATACCTTCGAATTTTCGAGTCTAAGACATCCCAGTTTCCTCATGATGTTTTGCTTCACCGGTTTGAAAGCAATGGTGATGAAATTGTTAACTCAAAGGAATGCGCCTGATAGGGGCTGATACCACTTCGCCACCATTGCTTCTACTCCTGGATTTGATGGTTTATTATTATTGTTCAATTTCAGCCCGCAGTTGAAAGATTTGTGCCCGTTTTATAGCAATAGACATGCGTCATTAAATGGAACTTATAATAAAGTTAGGTGGACACACATCTCTACCCACCCCATCGGGGAATACCTACAGGCGTAATATTATATTCTAAACTAGGTTCACGGCATCTAGACATAAAAATATACCAAAAACCTACATTTTCAGTCATAAACCCCGCAATGGGGTTGCTAACCTAATGAAATAGTTTCATAGCCACGAACGGAACTTTTATAACATGGCTAAAGAACGATAAATTGTGGAAAACTAGTGCTGGTTTATATGGTTACTGATTACTCTTTCTTTCATTCAGGTTTTCGGCTGATCTGAAAGACGTTGTGCTGACAAACTTTCAAATAGGCCTCCAATTCATACAAAAATCCCGTAGACAAAAGCACTTTCATTTTTCCCAAATTTTCTAATTTTTCGGGTGACTTAAACTTTTCTTTTCGTTTAAACCTAATTCGGGTTAATATGTAACAACATTTAAAAAAAATTGCCATATCCGTCCAGCCATTCTCAATAGACGTGCTTACCAACGAACTGAATTTCGTTTTTAGGGTTCCGTTGCCAAATGGCAAAAAACAGAACCCTTATAGATTCGTCATGTCTGTCTGTCTGTCTGTCCGTGTATGTCACAGCCACTTTTCTCCGAAACTATAAGAGCTATGTTGTTGAAACTTGGTAAGTAGATGTATTCTGTGAACCGCATTAAGATTTTCACACTAAAATAGAAAAAAAACAATGAATTTGGGGTTTACTAAGGGTCTAATACTTAGAACAGAAACTCAAAAAAAAATTGTATTGAGATTTCTAATATCATTTTTTTTCTAAACTGAATAGTTTGTGCGAGATTCCCTTCCAAAGTGGTAAAATGTGTGTCCCACGTCCCCCCCCCCCCCTCGTAACTTCTAAAATAATAGAATGATAAAACTAAAAAAATATATATGATGTACATAACCATATAAACTTCCACCGAAAATTGGTTTGAACGAGATCCAGTAAGTAGTTTTTTTTTTTAATATGTCATAAATCGTAAACCGCAATATATCTTTAATTCAATCAACTCAAACAAAAAATTAAAAAAACATTTAATGTCATAAACATAAACCTTATGCATAAACCGAGGATACCTACAAGTTTGTACGGAACCCTCGGTGCGCGAGTCCGACTCGCACTTAGCCGGTTTTATTTATTATCAGTGTCGCTGGGTGTGTTGCGCCACTTCTTCTTCCCAGCTAAAGCACTAAGAAGGGGTGAAGGGTGGGCGTTTTGAAGGACTGTTTATGTCATTTTGACGTTCGAAAAGTGCTGATCCTCAGCCTAATTTGAATAAATGATTTTTGATTGATTGATTTTGATTGATCGCCAACAGACTGGATTGCTCTTATATCCGGCAATGCAGCAGCAGACATATTATTAGGTACCTACCTTGTGAGTGTTCGTTTTTAGCTGTGCTTGTTATCCTGTCTGTATCCTTTTATGTATCTGTTTATAAATGAGTCTTGTTACTTCGATTTTCATTTTATTATGTACCTATAGAAGACGTGTGCCATGAATATGTATAGGTACTTATTGGTATTTTTTTAGCTTTCGAAAAATAAATGAACATCGATCCTAATAAATTTTTGTCACAACAGTCTACAAGGAGCAGCGCCAACTTTTAAATTAAATTTACAGCACCCTTTTGATTTTCAAGTAAATAGAACCCCACCACTAATAAAATTAGGCCTCCAAAGCTTTGAACTTAAACCGTTGAGATTTTGCGTAATTTCTAAAATCAACATCAACCGACTGTCGAAATTGCATTATTAGTCCTTCGCATAATATTACTCCTAATTAGGAAAGTCATGGTAGACCTTTGCTCCACTTTCATATTCCTCAATTGTGCGGACTGTGTTAATTGGTCTGACATGGCTAGAATTGTAATGAGTTTCGTTCGTAGATTTCTATATGTTACTCTTGCCAGTGGCATCGCCTGCGGAGGTCGGAATTTATCCCACAGGAACGGGAGAAAAAGCCAAATCCGTTTGGCCTTTTTTGTGTGATTGAGTAACAAACATACATCAACTATCTCATTAATATTAGATATACAATATATCTACAGTCACGAACATGCAGGTAACCAACCATGTACGTAAGAACGATTACAACTTGAAAACCAATCAAAATGTAATTATTTAAGTTATGCACTTTTCCAATGTTGAAATTACATAATAAAGTCTAGTTTTGCGCTTATCACTAAGAAAACCAGTGATTTCATGTCATTTTATAGATTTAAACATTCTGAATCATAAACTTATTACCTTCCTACCTGTAGGGTATATAGATACGTTGTGAAACGACTCCTGTGATTCACGGCAAGTTTAATAATGGTAAAGTTTTCGGGCCATTTACAAAACTAGCCGTAAAACAGGGGAATGGTCGTAAAATCCTTTATATTTCTGCTAAAACCGAGTTGAAGAATGATCTAAGCAGGCAGGTCATCATCATCATCATCATTATTTCAGCCGAAAGACGTCCACTGCTGGACATATGCCTCCCCCAAGTACCGCCACTTCGACCGGTTATGTGCCTCAGGCATCCCGCGGATTTCTGCTTGTCGAAGTACTTCAAACTCTTAATAAAATATGTGCTTCATGATTAAGTACATGCCTAATTGCCTACTATATCTAAGTAAGAAATTCTCAGTAGTCTCTATATTGGAATTACACTTGACAATTGACTGCATTAATGGAACTGAATGCAGAATTAGGAGAAATATGCCTGAACCGTACTGTTTAGCGGAATTCGTGCTCTGTGATATAAGAATTCTATAATTAATGCTAAAAAAATGAACAACATACGTATAACGTCATACACGTAATCTTTAATGAGTATAACAGACTGCCAAAGACTAATTAAAAACTGTTACGAAGAGTTAAAAATAACAGAATCATTCTTAACGCATAGAGGGCCATGTTGCCAACCCGAAACCGACCACAACTGAAACTGAATAAGGCCAATGCCTTATGATCACAACAATGAACGGTATTACATAGAAAATCTTATCATATTAGTCATGTTTAGAAGATTGGGGATTAAATTCTATCAGAGTATAACTAAGATTTGTTGCTTTACCGGATTTCTAAAACAGGACCGGTCGAAATGGCGATGCTTAGGAGAGGCTTCTATCCAAATGATGGTGATGATGATGACTATAGCTATGATCCCATCCTTCACACCAGAAGACCAATTCAATAATAATATCTTAGGACAAGCAACACCGTTATTTGATCCCAAACTAGGCAGAGCCTGTACTATGGTAACCAGACAACTGATAAATATACCTATATATTTCTAAATACATACATATTATAGATAAATTACAACCCATTCTTCTAATGAAAAACGTACAGAATCTAGTCTCAATCTCATCTGAGCAACAATGAATGACGAAATTTGTCAAAAATGTATGGAAGTGTTTTTCACAGACTACTACCGAGATCAGACTGTGAACTTTCGTATAATTTCGGAAATAGCCTCTCTGGTTTCTGATAAAGTCCCACGCAATTTCATATTTTGCATTGACGTAGAAAAAAAATATTTTTGGGGACTACATTTTGTAGAGTCTGACAGTTTCTCAACTTCAAATTATATATTCAGAAATTGGTTGTTAAACTTTCTAAACATTCATAAACGAAATTTAACTTTTAGACGTTGCTAAAAGTCTGGCTTTCGCTGAAATTTACCTTACAGTAAAAGTGTCAGCATGATTCTTAATTGGTACTTGAATTGAATCTCCTTTGAGGCCTCAGCCATCAGTCAAAGTCAAAGGAGGATGACCTACTCTTTGCTTCGATCTACACGTCATAATAATCATCAGTCTATCAAAAAGTTTTCAACCTTAGTTAGTCAGGATGAAAAACAGATATAACTATGGTTTACCCAGAAACCAACGAAGATACAAACCGACTAATAACTTAAACAAATATGTTTTATAGGTCACTCAGGTGAATAAACCCTGGGTTACAGATAGGACAAGGGTCTTTGAACTCCTGATCATCTTTTAAGAAGCTAATTGCAATTAAAGACGCTTTTGGCCGCTCTGAATGTATATGATGTAACTCTAAAATAACTGGCTAAATATAGGTTAAGCAGTCATGCGTGTTACTGACATGAATTAGCCCGTAAAGGCTCCCATAAACAGGCGCGACGCGACTCTAGTAGAACAATTTCTATGAAAAGTTCATGGAAATTGTTATACAAATGTCGCGTCGGGCCTGTCTGAACAAGCCAGAAACCTTCTTTAAACTTAGGCTTATACAGGGTAAAGGTGATTCCAATGCTTACATAATAAGCCAATAATGTTCCTACGGCTGTGGGAAGGAGTGGGCCAAGATCCATCACGCAGGTCCAGTGTGTATTGATGGATGTCACGTGTCTTCTAACTCTTGGTTCTAAGATGGCTGGAAACGTGTGTGCACCATCTTAAATACAAAACACTTGAATGGTGAAAAGAGGGAAATGTGGAGGAGACTTTAAACCGACCTACCTCATCATCTGCGTAGCCTTTTCCCAACTATATTTGGGTGGACTTCTGGTTTAACCGAATGCGGCTGAAAACCAGTATTTTACGTGGAGCGACTGACTATCTGACGTCCACAACCCAGCTACTGTGCAACAAATATCCCTTGGCAAGACTGGTGACCAGACTTTCGGGCTTCTAACTACTCGTAACGACTGTCAAAGATTTACGTATGATAGCCGGGACCAATGGCTAAATGTGAATTCCAAGGCACGCAAGGGTCTTAGTATGTAGAGATGGTCACCCATCCAGGGTCTAACCGCAGCAAGCGTAGCTTATCCTAATTAGTAGACCCGTGCCGCTATTGTTACTTAGCCACGAGACTAAACCTACCTACCTAATAAATAATTTTTCATTGTATACGATGTTCGGCAGTTTTAGTCTACAATGTTATTTTTTACGCTGGAAATAATTCAGCTGTCAAAGCGAACAGTGGTTAGACAATACAATCTTGTTCTGTTTGTGTACATTTAAAATTAGGGGAATGTGTCACTAGACAAGTTCTGTTTGTTTTCACATCAATTTTGTGGGTAGTGTTATTGTGTGTGGATGAGATATGTTTTTATCACTTTTTCGTATGGGTTACCTTAATATTAGGTATTGTTTTAAATACACATTACAAGATTTTGCTTATCTTTACAGGGCATCAATTATTCATTTTAGTATAGTATATAATGTCGCAGGTTTGAACTCAGAAGGCGCTTTACTTTGTGTAAATTATTTGGTTACCACTGCTCTCTAAACGGTGTAGGATAACATTGTGAGGAAACTGGCATATTCTAGAACCAACAATTCGAAGACATGTGACATCCACCAATCCGTACTCTCTCTCGTAGAATAGAATCCTGTGTCCCAACAGTGGGAAAACTATAAGCTGATTATGATGATGATAATGTATCATTATCATAAGAAAAATGTAAGGATCTTAGCAGGTGGCGTTCCGTATTTTCTGTCTATCCACGGGGAAAAGGCGTGGCTTTATGTTATGTTTCATGTCATTGTCGTTTGTCTATGATTACTCTCCATTTTAATGTAAAGCCCAGGAAATTATATAATTACTAAGCAAATTGAACACTGACTTATTTTTTTTCATAAATTAAAATTCATAGTTTGAATTACGTTGTATGAAATGGCTATTACACGAGAAATTGACATGGGTAAATTAAGAACCTAAACGAATAGACGCCCTGTGTTTATAATGTAGAAGTAATTCTTCGTCAACAGAAGTAAGATCAATAGTAATTTTACAAAGAATAGAACTGCTCTATTTAATATTCATAGCCAAGCCCTTACGACGAAAGTAACGTCTCGATATGGATGCCCTAATAAAAACGTAACGCGTTGCGTTTCGTTTCGTGTCGCAAGCGCGTGTCAAGGTTGCGGCTACAAATAGCCCTAGTGTCAGCCCTAGACAACGGGCACATTACAGAAGAAAGGACAGAAGGGTCAAATCAATAATAGATTAGTGTTGTGTACTAGGTGGTCGCTGTTGCTAAGTTAGGGCTTATGACAAATAATAGTAGCTTCCATTGAAAACCAAACTAAAATAAGTAGAAAATAATGGAAAAAAGCGTGGGGTGCTTCTGAGATATTTTTTAATTCATATCAAGCACCCAGCGCTTTTTTCCATTGTTTTCTGGTTTTTAGTTTGGAAGCGTGTTTTTTTAGTTTTTTAAACTATTATTTATTTTAAATTTTTTAGGGTGTTTCGAATTTTGTGACGTATGTCAGCGCAGTTTTCGAAGACAGTTTCTTTGCTATCCTGGTAACCCTGGCAAGGATATTGGCACATTTTTTTTAAATTATTGTGTTGTCATCGCTCCTCAATAAGTCTACAAAGTTTAAATGAAATCTGACCGTTTGAAGTGGGTCAAAGTCGAGTCCAAAGGAGTCGGTTACAAACAGGCAAACATACAGGTGAAGCTAATAAAAGCGTGTTAAAATAAATTTATAGTTTAAAAAATCACTAGATAAACACGGTTTTATAAATGAACGTAAAAACCAAAAACCTTATCGTGGTCAAAGTTCATTACAAGACCTTTCTAACAAGTCCAAACACGGCTATGATACGATATTCCATCATGGCATGCCAGTGCCTATCTTCCGGCTTCATCATCAGACCTTAAAACCTAATCGTGGTCAAAGTTCATTACAAGACTTTTCTAACAAGTCCAAACACAGCTATGATAGGTACGATGTTCCATCATGAAGTTCCCGTTCATATCTTTCTGACTCCATCATCAGATCAGTTCGACAGTACCATATTATTGTATTGTCATCAGAACTACATAAAGCTGTCATTTTCATGACGCTACGATCCTTGGAAGATGGTTAAATTAGTTACCTTAGATTCCATTACATAGTTAGTTACATACAGGTCGACCTAATAAAAGCGTGTTAAAAACGATCAGAGGTTGTGGAAAGCGATCGATGAAATGGAAATAATTTCAAGATCGATTATATATTGATTTGACTGGCCTGTTAGTCTAGTGGTTAGTGACCCTGACTGCTAAGACTGAGGTCGTGGGTTCGATTCCCACCCAGGACAAATCTTTGTGCGATGAGCACAATCATTTGTTCTGTGTTTGGGTGTAATTTATCTATAATATGTATGTATATAGAAGTATATAAGTATATTTATCAGTTGTCTGGTTACCATAGTACAGGCTCTGCCTAGTTTGGGATCAGATAACGTTGTGTTGGTTGTCCTAAGATATTTATTTATTTATTTATTGACCATGAAAAGATTTTCATTTTGTCCATCTTGTGGGGCAGACATAATGTTCTGTTTTCTAGCTTGTGAACCCATTCCTACATAATTGATTAGTCCGAAGCACAAAATGGCCGGTCTAATCTATTTCATTTTTCTATCACATTTCTAGTTGCTACGTAGTTCATTTTCAGTTATTCCGATGTAAATAATAATTTTCTAACTCCCGTAGGCTTAAAGCTCTAATATTCAGCCTCATTTAAAGGGTAGCACGTATTCTTGAAAGTCGGTACTATTTATAAGGTTGTCTTTAAAAGGTTGCTTGAATACAATTCTACATCATTCAGTACCTCAAATGTTAAAAACAAAGTATTCCCTTCACATATGTTACAAGCCGACCTGACAGACGTTGTCCTATCAAAATTTCAATAATTCATACAAGAATCCCATAGAGAAAAGCACTTTCAATTTTTCCGGAATTTTGAATTATCCAGGCCACTTTTTCAATTTGTTTTCCCTAAAAACCTTATTCTGACTATAACAGATATTTTAAAATAATAAAATCGGGCAAATTGCAGTTATTTTTTTATTCGGCGATATTGGGTGAAAAATTGGGAAAAATGTACCTATATGAAATTCTATGGAGTAAACATTCTGGACAATTCTTTTGACATACTTTCGCACCTGTTACATCGATATATGTGTTGCTGTCTGACTGTATTGATCTGCTTATGTAAGCTAGTTAAATATTTTAGGTTAGACCTTGGAACTTAGAAGACTCGACGTAAAAACGTAGGCTAGGGAAAACATATTGACGAATCTAGAAAGCTAGCTTATGCTAAACAACTTTGCCTCCTGAATGCAAATTTTATTATTGACAATATTTTGTATTTCAGAAGCGTTATAATTACAATGTAGTTATACCAAAACCACAATTTCAGCCGAAAAATGTCCACTACTGGACGTAGCCCTCCCTAAACAAATGAGGGTTGGCCATAATCGCCACGCTTGGCAGGTGGATTAGCGATCGCACTAAGACATGCATAAAGAACGCTGCTGCCCATTCTCTAGTAAGTCCCTTAGTTCCCTTTTACGACACCCACGGGAAGAAATGGAGTGGTGCTATCCTTTACATACGGATGAATTTTAGTTGTTGTTTATATACATATACTTATTTAATTATTTTATATTCTTTCGGCGGTAGGTACGCGGACTAGGTTCGATATTGCAATGCTGTCTTCACTCGTGTGTGAATGGATTCATTGGTTCAAATAAAAGAAACTGATTAAACGCGAATTTCAAATGTTAGGACCTAATATTCCTTATTTTTTGGAATGACGTCTCGCAGACCTGTGAGGTTGTTTGCTACTTAATCGGACTTGCCTGTGGCAACCTTTATAAATTAAGGCCATAAGTAAATAAATTATTTAGCTTCTTTAAAAGTAAGAATTACAGTGAGGTCCCCAACACATTGAGACACATAACCATCAAATAAACTATGAATAAGAAGCTATTATATTGTTCTAGATTCCAATACAGTCTATATTTATTATTTGGATGACACAATAATCTGGCACTTGGCCGCAGTAATGGAATGTATGAGTATGTCTGTAGGAACTAGGGTTGTGATTGTAATCGCTTTGATATTTATTGCATTATCGTTTAGATATGTGTTACAATGAATGGCTGATTTACTATTTTAATGACTGCAACTAAGGACGGTGAAGATCATAGGTAGTTACAAAATGCAAAGTGACATTGAATTCACTGGCAATCTTTCAGTGGGTGAAAACACTTATGATTAGGAACAACTTTTAGTGCAAACAAATATGAATTTCTAAAAAATAAAGTGTTTGCGCAACAAGGATCAATTGCATACAAAGATTTTCACGTTTGTATTCGTCGTTTTCATAGAGTTACGTATGTATAAAAATATCTTTTGAAATGCACATTTTTTTGTAATGGAATTTCATCAATTTCATGAAAAATTTAAACTGAAGTTAAAAGTTATGACATGTAGATAGATACTTGCTACATGACGGCTGCCGCCCCATGTGATGGAAGGTATCAATCGCTATATAGAAATGGGGGATAAGAAGATGTGTTAATATTCATCCGATAAAGCTCTCACTGTTAATATATACTCGGCCTCCTCTCTGTGAGAAGGAATTGATCCACCACACGGGCCCACTGCGTCGATACCTTGGCGAATATTGTAGTAGCTTACAATTAGGTATCAACACATGTTTATTTCCGAATCTGACACATTCCGCTAATAGCTATTAGCGATAGGTATCTTTTTTATGGTTTTCTAGGGCGCTGACAACGACAAAGGGACCAAAATCTCTTTCAAAGCTTTTTCGCGCAAATGTCTTTTGCGTAAATGTCCATTCGCGCAAATGTATATACGGAAAAATGTTATTCGTGCAAGTTTTCTGCTACCATTGTTGCCTGAGGTCCTCAATTCATTTTCTTGTAGGTGCCATTGTTTCCATGATGTACTTTAGACCACCAAGATGCCAATTTTGCAATTAAACACACAAAGTTATTTCAGTTCACCAAATCCGATGGATTACTATTAAACTCGTAACTAAAATGCAAACATCCTGTTAATGTTGTGCAGAATACAAATCTTTGAACGTAATGCTCCTGTAACGACTACACGTGTTTCTTCCGGTACTAAAATGTTACTATAAAGTATGAGTACTAAGAGTTATTATACTTTATCGCAGTTTCATGTCGAATTTCCTTATAATTTCAATTAGGTGACTGTACAAGTGCAAAACCTGGAAATGAATAACAACGAGACCTTAGAGGAAGACATTGAAAACAGCAACTTCCACCACAGCAGAGCAATGACATATATCATCTCATAGTGTACGTAAGCTGAGGCTCTTATGACGTAACAGTTCGCTGCTATAAACCGCCCTATTTGCCCACCACTGAGTTTAATGCGGGCTTTACACAGGTAATTATAGTCCAATGAAAATCGATTGTCTAAATGGCAATTTGGCTAGACCGCAGTTAAATAAAATCGTAAGTCCCAAAGTAGAGTAGGCAGGTCGCAATTTTTCTCATGCGGTGGGTGACTAAAGTCGACCATGAAAATGATCAGTTGCAGTCGTTCTCTCGTAGGCGATCAAACTTTTAGATGCAAAGTACCTCATCACCTGCAATTTTTATCTACCTGTGTAAATGGTCTGGCAATCCGGCTTGTGAGCCGATATCGTAAGCAACCGGCCCGCCAAAAACATCGACCTAGTGTAAATCCTCGACCACTTTCCATACTCTAAAATGATTCGTATTGAACGATGAGGTCCGTTCATAAGATTATAATGACTTAGAACTCCGTAAAAACAATCCAATCTTACTACGAACAATATAATCATATTTTTCCTAACATCCCGGTCGTAAAATTTTCAAATTCAAAAACAATATAATTCAATGACGTCAGAGCTAATCATTGAATGTAAATTCTGTGTAATCAGCTTCAATAACGAACGTCTAAACATCATAGTAACACGGTTTTATAGTCTTTTCATTGCACATACGTTTTATGTTAGTCATACTACGTTTGGCCTCACTCTCGTGAGAGATTGGTTGTAGGTAATATGTTACCAGCAGCTACAAAAGATAGAATGTAGGGTCAAATGTAATTATCTCTATTGTTTTATTTTATTTCAAGCTTTTATTCCTCTTTTTGCTCCGTGTGGTGCCGGACGTAAAAAATAGCACCATCCATTTGCTCCCGTGGATGTCGTAAAAGGCGACTAAGGGACTTACTAGAGAATGGGTAGCAGCGTTCTCTATATATTTTGATACCATACTGCGATTGCGAACCCGCATGCCAAGCGTGGCGATTATGGCAAAACCTCCTAAATCGGGGGACGCCTATATCCAGCAGTGGACGTCTTACGGTTGAAATGATCGATGGTCCCTATTAACAATGTCGGTTCTGCAAAAAGACTACTGTTCAGTAGAGCAGTTCAAAGTTTGATTTACTACTAACACTGTTACGCGGACAACCGACAATAGTATCTTTAAAACTGGCTAAATATCATGATTTTCAAGAAAAAACAATAAAATTACGTACGATAGATCCAGACCATTTCAGACACCTATCTACATAGTCTTCACATGATGTAACCAAGATTATGTCTGGACTTTAAAAGAGACTGTGACCTCTGAGTTTGCTTCGGCCTTTCTTCTCAGAGTAGTCAGATAGGCAATGCCGACCTTATTTAGTTTAATAAATATGATGAACGTGTAAAAGTGTTTGTACAAACCTACTCGCAGAAATAAAATAATTTATCATAAACCAATTGTCAGACAAATAATTTCCTAAGAAAGTACTGAAAGAACTTGCACATTGACTAATTATTCCGTTAGTGACAAACGAAACTGTTTTGACTAACGCAACTAAAATAAACTAGCTAAATGTGGGTATTCTTAAGGTACAGCTCTGCCCTACCCTTAAAATTCTAAATACTGACGTGATTTTACGTGTGAATAAGACTGTTGAATCTACACTAGATTCAACAGTCTTATACACACGTCTTGGATGAAAATACATATTTTTTAAGTACTGTGAGACCGCATAGGTCCCGTGGTCTCTTAATAAAACACATTTTAGAGAATAGGTATCCTGTGATGCATTGTTTTTTCACATGATCTACTTATGATCGAATTAATCGAACACCTCTTGAGCAACAAAAAGAGAAAAATATACAAATATGACGTATTAAGGTACTTAAGCAAATATTAAGAAAGGGAATGCGGTTCTATCAAACTAAAAAAGAAGAACCTCACAATAAACAAATGCTTTACAACAAAAGCTCTAAATTCCATAATAAACTGAACTTAACCAGTATCAGTTAAACTAAACTAAACGAACCTTTGTCAAGGATATAACGGTAACCACGAGCCATGTTTCCGACATTAATGCCGACAATAGAATTACTTTAGGGGCTCGGGAAGTTGTAGTGCCCCGGAGGTGAACGGACCCGCGTCTTAAATATCAAGGTCGTCTTTCGAAGTCTGCTATTTTATTATAAAGTGGGTTGGTATTTTATGACATAATATTTCTGCTTGCGTTTATTTATTTATGCACACAAATAAAGAGACAAGAAGAATACACACAAAGGTAATGCTTATTTCTACAGAAATCTCTGCCAGCATACCTGCGATAGGAGAGAAGATAAAAAGAGATGTCAACAACGTGTGTAGTAGTAGAAGGGAAAACATAGAACCAAATATTAACCTATAATTTAAATATAAACATACAAAATTAAAATATACAGACATACCTACAAACATACATACATGCTTCTCACTCTTAAATACTACAACTACTTTTTCCGGTTTATCAAATCTTTGTCAGTCATCTGTCTCAGTCATCATCGGAATGCATTCCTAAATAAATACTTCTTTAGTTGAGCTTGAGCTTGACCCTCATGCGATTCATCAATTTACATCCACCTTGTAAAGTTACTCGGTCGACTAAGCTTTAGCCCCTGGTGCCAAAGAATTGAAAAATCTTCATCAGTATATCAGCAATTCATGTAAACACACATAATTTCTTTTTTCAATCTCCAAGTTCCCATTGATCGTAAACAAATCGGAGAGCAGACACCTTTACTATAATTTTCACAAATCAACACAATTTTACCCTCAGAACATCATCTGTGTTATAAAGAACACGCTAATCCTGCGTAGTTCAGTATAAAACAGGAAATATATGAAAAATCAAATAAACATTTATAATATAAATATCTGGATAGCAACTCTGGCACCTTGGGTAGTTTCATCACAGCTTTATGTACTAATAAATTACTCGTCAGTGTTTATGTTAGTATTGGATACAATTATGCATGCGTTGAACGAAGTTTTTTTGTTTTGGCACTGCTGTCCAAATACTTTTCTATCATTTGCTTCTTTCAGAGAAGATTTAGTGGGTGGTCTAGACACAGATGATGCAATTCAACATGTATCTACTTCTTACATTTCTTCGGGTAAAATAGGCTACAAAATTTTCGCTTGTGCTATTTGTAGGCTTTGGATTTTATTCTGGAGTGGTCTACGATCTACGATAAATAAATATCATCTACGGTTATCAACAACTATACAATTTTTTTTTTTAATTGAGGTACAGTCTGTTACAATAAATATAAGTCACAGTATAGGGTAAAACTGAAAGACAAAAGTACCTAACATAATTTGAATCTGGCGTCCTAGCTAGGTTACATAGTAACCTGTATTAAGGTTTGCCAGCCCAGGTTCCCATATGAGTACAAACAATTATAGTAGACTGCTATCTTATATATATAAAAATCTTGTGTCACGATGTATGTTGCCAATAAACTCCGAAACTACTGAACTGATTTCAATAAAAATTTCACATGTGTCCGTATTTTGGTCTAACTTGAAAGATAGGATAGTTTTTATCTCAATTACTGATCTCAATATTTGCAAATTAAATGTTTTTTATAGAACAATGTGTGTGTGCATTGATTAGTTCTATGAATTCCTAATAGATGGCGTGGGTTTCAATTTCTAGATAATCTTCTTTACATGCTTAGATCTTTTAAACTACGCAAAGGATTTAACACGGTTTTCACTATAGACAGGGTGAATCAAGAGGGAGGTTTGTAAGTATAATACGCGAGCGAAGCCGCTGGAAAAAGCTAGTGGTACTATAAGGAGCAAACGAATTTAACTTATAACTAAGAGTTAGTATAGTGTGTTTCGTGATCTTCGAATCACCTTAACTTCATGGAGTACTTCTTCCCAGACGTTATTTTTCGGCCTTCTTCTCTTGTCCTGGTTTATTGCCTAATGAAGAGGTCATTCAGTATTCATGACCTTCATTAAGTTCATTTATTTGGACTCTTGTACAAGATATTATCCATGACTACCTTATACCGTGGGTAAATCCCTATGGTCTATCCCACAGGAACCACGCATGTTTTTAGAATAAAAAAGTATCATGTCTAGTATCAGTATCATAGCTGCTAGACAATATTCATCATCATCTTCCAGGTTCCAGGGTTTGTCCCATGTCCCATGTTACTAACGTTTTCTTTCCGTCCCCTGCTGAATTGAATTGTAGCTGCCAGTGCAACCAAAAAATATAAGAAATTTATTTACTAAAACGTTCTTAGAACACTCATACATAAAGCCATCCAATAACAACCAGGTCAAGTTCTAGTTAGCAGTTCCATGGGATCTTCAACCTTGCGTTGAATGGGAACACAAAAAAATTCGTTGCGTAAAGAGTTCGATATCAAATAAACTATTTATTTATAGCCTCTTGAAGGTATGTCGGTATTTCTGGTATAAATAGAACTTGTATTTCTACTGGTGGATTTGGCCACTTTATCTTGTTGAAAGTGTTGAGAGATTTTACCAGGTGAGGCAGCAGCTTCCCACGTGTCCTAACTGATAATAATTATTCTGTTATTAACTCGACCTGTCGCAATCCACTGTTATTGTCGTCTCATCATCATTTTAATCGAAAGACGTCCACTGCTGGATGTCCAGGCTTATGTAAGCCTGAGGGGTTTACTATAATCGCCACGCTTGGCAAGCGGGTTGGCGATCGCAGTATAGTGGTAAAATGTATTGAGAACGCTGCTGCCATTCTCTGGTACCTAAGCCCTTAAGTCGCCTGTTACGACACCCACGGGTAGAAATGGGAATATGATTAATATAATGGAATATTTTCGTCTACAAGTAGAGAATATTAGAATCCTATCAAAAACATAAATGTGAAATGAGAGCCAAGTTCAATATATGCCTTGGTTGTTGACTTCAAGGACAAAAGAAGTGAGATCTAAATGGGTGCCAAGTGCAATGGTCAGTCCTGAAATTTATTTGTAACTACATAAAATATCATTTCTTCTTATAACTCAGGATAATATATTGTAGCCTGAGGTCTGACTTGGCTAGTTCTCATATACGAATTATTATGTTCGATGGCTAGTTTCTACCAGCAAGCCAAATTTTCGAAATAATAAAATAAGAACCGACAAGTAACAGGTTTAGAACTTGCGAAGGCTATAATATAATTCGTATATGAAAACTAGCCAAGTCAGACCTTAGGCTACAATTAACAAAGAATCAATTAAGTGAAATATTAAAATAAAATTATAAAGATTTACCAGTTTCTGAATTATTCCTTTGTATTCACCTAATTACCTATCTGCATGCCAAATTTGAACTTTCTAGGTCATCTGGAACTGGGTTAGAGTTTTGATCTATAGGTCAGTCAGTGATAAAAATGACGATTTTTGGACGTTAATATCTAAATAACCATTTGAGAAGTGTTTATGAAATTTGGAGCACATATGTATCTTGCAATTTTCACTATATGAGCCAAATTTGACACGTTTATGTGAAACAGTTTTTGAGTTATGAGGGGGTCAAAAGTGGCTCCAAATGGTTCGTGTAATATTACACACGGTGCTGCTTACCAGTTCTGTTACTTGAACTTGGCTTGACACGCTACCGCGTATCTAGATAAGGAGTTGTTCGACGCCAGGCCAGGGCCTCACCATAGGATTTAATTATTATGTGGAAGCGCGATTGTGGGCCCTGGGTGAAGAGTGGCGTAGCGAACTGTCCGCCATGCGCGGAGCTGATCAATAAAATATTAAAAAGACTCACCTGATGGTTGAAGTAAACTGCTTCTGGAGCCTACCTGGATCTATGTATGTAAATGAGTGTATATTGTATTGTGTAGTGACGCTGTAAGTGGGTAATCCAGGATACCAGGCCGCTCCAAGAGGCTCTGCTACCAAAGCATGCGGTCTCCAATAGGGTCACTATAACCTCAAATTATTTCAACCAAAGTTCAAACTAAAACCCGTTCTATTTCGTCAAAAGGGGTTATTTACACACAAAACAATTGGGTCACGACAGATTGTCCACAAAAACGACCGATTCTAAGGGATTACTTTCAAAGGGATTAATTTACAACTAGGGTCGCACAAGCCAATTCGACCGACATTTTTTCCAAAAACCAAACCAAAGAGAAAAAATCAAACTGACTAGTGACAGATTTCACTCCGTTAGGTACGCTCCGTTAGACGCACAGATTAAACAACTCAAACGGGACGGAACAGGAGTGTTTATTAAAATTTGCTCTTGCGTTTACCGAATTTGACTAACTTATTCGTAACTAGCTTTTGCCAGCGGCTTCGCCCGCGTGGAGGTCGGAAATTATCCCGCGAGAACGTACTACCGAGATAAAAAGTAGCCTATGTCCTTTCTCAGGCTCTAAACTATCTGTGTACCAAATTTCATTTAAATTGGTTCAGTAGTATTAGCAGGAAAGCGAGACAGACAGACAGACAGGCAGACAGACCAACAGACAGACAGAGTTACTTTTGCATTTATAATATTATAGTATGGATGTATTGAGCCTTTATTATTACTCAGCTGGCGTTTCAGTAAGTGTGGCTAAATACATTTATTTATCCATGATCATAGTTTGTTAGAAAAAAAAAGAGTGTCCATGGTTTCTTACCCGTTCTTATCCATAGGAGCCTACTATGTTTTGGAATGGAGGACTGGCTCCATTTTTGGACTAACCGACTCCTTGACAGTACAAAAGTGCCTGTAAGTGGTTCATTTGAAACTAGATGTTGCCCGGGATTTCATCTGCGATCCACGATAAAAAGTAACCTATGTCCTTACCTAGGTCAAGGTCTATCTGCATGCCAAACTTTAACCAAATACGTTTAGCCGTTTTAACGTGAAAGCGTAAGAAACCAACACAAATACTTTCGCATTTAAAATATTAGTTTGTGTTATGTATGTTTTTTTTTTGGCGACACGATTATTCTTCTAATTCAGGAAAAAACTATAAATATACGACGACATAAGAAAAATAAATATAAAAACACTAACTGAGCTCATATACATCTATAAAACTACTTATATAAACTAAAACCCATTAAACGTATCATGGCAATTGGTAGCACAAACATTTTTTAATATAAACCTAAACAAAAAGCCTAGTTTTACCGCAATAAGGGTAAAAGGGTACTGAATTAAATAGCCTGCATTGTTTTCAGGCGAAAGGTCAATGCCCGTCACTATGAAGAAGGTCCTACTATGAGTATAGATATGGATATGCACGCTACGGAATTTCCCATTACGGGGCTAGCATTTCAAGTGACGACACAGACGCCACTCAGCCTTGGATGCGTCCCCTTTGTAATGATGTAGGATTATAAAATAATGAGGCTGGAGAAAATAATAGAGGTTTTAGTTGTGAAACAAAAGGGGCCTGTATGTTCGAACACGGTGTGTCTATGTTCGCCAATTCGGATTTTTTAAAATTGGAAAACTATTTTCGGTTAATTGTATTTAGATTCTTATTTTAAAACTTTATTCACATTTATGGGTAGATAACGAACCCAAAATTCTTTGCGATAGTTTTTTTTTTCATCCCAATTTTTTCATTTAAAGTTCGAATCTACGTAACGTTACGTTAACGTAACGATCAAATCTGTTTGACTTAAAATATTTTCTTTATTGATCAATGCTTGAATAGGTTTATTTTTAGAAAAAGGTTGAAGAGAAATTAGACAAAAGACGGGCTAAGTGCGAGCGGGAATTGCGCGCCAAGAGTTTCGTACCACCAAAATTATTATAGTATTTAGAGCATCATCTTTCTATTATCTTCCATCTACATTTCGCTTGTTATTTGCAGATGGGTGGGTGTAGGTTCCGTTATTATCTACTCACGAGCCCCTTCCTTTATGTATCTTTCATCATCACCAATTCGTCCACCCAAAAGACGTCCACTGCTGGACATAAGCCTCGCTCAAAGGCTTGCAGTAATCGCAACGTTTGGCAGGCAGATTGGCAATCTCAGTATGGTAGTAAAATGCATAGAGAACGCTGCTGCCCATTCCCTAGTAAGTCCCTTAGTCAACTTTTACGACACCCACGGGAAGAAATGGGAATGCCATTCTTTACGTCCGTGATGTTCTTTTCGTACAGTCATCGTCCAGTGTCCTAAATAATTTTCCACCAGATCAGTATAAAAATATATTAATGACGTTTAAGCACATGCTTTACAGTGCTCGTAAAATTTATGGCTAATAAAATCGCAAGCACAACCGCCGCTTTTCTCCAACTTTACTGTTCAATAAAACAATCATAATGCTTTCAGCGCAACATTGTTAGCAAATAATATGCACATGTGTACTGTTGTCCGCATAATATGCAAAATGGTTTAGGCTGTGGATTTTCTGTACGTCAACACTTCCGTAACTAAAGTACATTAATAATAATTATTAATTTTTAACATTCAAAAGACAGATTAAGTAAGGATTTTAAGTAACTCGATTTTTTTAAAATATATAATTACAAAAAACATAAACTAAATAAAAAATAAGATTAAAACGGATTTCTTAGTAACGAAACCATTATAGTTGTTGATAGCATATTTGTCACGATAGAAACCATTGTTACACCACAGGGGAGACAGAGGGACATCGTAGGCATTCACGCTTTGGATACAGACACTTTGCTAACGGTACCCCCTTCCCTCAAATAAGGCGAGGGGGGTAATGGCTGATCTTTGCGTTATGCTCGTGAACGGGTGCTGCTTGTGGTGACTGGTCGTCTTGCTGACCTTGGTGTTGGTATTGTTGTTAATTACCTACCTGTTTATTTGTTTTTACGCCGATGGTCCTAGTTTATCATTTTGAGGCCTCGAGTTGTAACTCGGGTCGTAACAGCTATGTGAACGTGATTCAGCATTGTATATGTAAGCTGTCACGCCCTTATGCCAGGAGGCTTTTATTTTGGTACCTTTATTTACATGATAAAAATATTTTTTGCTTTTGCTTGAGTATAGATTTCATTTTATTTCCTGGATTATTGGTTTGGCTAGCTGACAGATGGCAAATCATTTAATTTAATGTTTTGTGTCTCATAATGTTACCTCCTTACAATTGTATAGAATCAAGTTCTTCTAACTTAACAGACAGCTGTGCTGCTGGGGAGTTTGTTCCGCCACTTCTTCTTCCCAGCTAAAGCACTAGGAAGTGTCGAAGGGCGGGCGTTTTGGGGGGACTGTCTTTTGTAACTTTGACGTTCAAAAAGTGCTGACTCTCAGCCTAGTTTGAATAAATGACTTTTGATTTTGATTTTGATTTTGTACCCTAAAAATAAAATATAGTATTTAATCGATTAAAAGTTTCACGATCTGTGCTGGATACTATAGTCTATGATTGATTATCACGACGCTTTAAAAAAAAACGCTGTGTCATATGCCTTTTGGGCCCGTAGACTAACCATATCAACGACGGAATACGTTAATAACTTCTTTTGTTTTCTCTGAATGGTTCATTCCGATCCAGCCCTTGCTGCCCTCTACCAACGATGCCTTAAGGGGAGGCAGAGCGAAATCATTCGAAACAGTCGTCACTGTTAAAGTAATACAATCAATACTTTTACCACAATTACCATAAAAAATATGTAATAAACACCGCAATGAATGTGTTAACCGATTATAGTTGGCAAAAACTAAAAATATTGTATAGTTTAATAAAAAAAATTCGTAAAGTTGAACAAAAATCTTAAAAAAGCATGCTAGGGTTTGGTTGAATTTTGATAGTAAACTGTTAATTTTTATCACTAACTTGGATTCGTATTAATTTCTTATTATCATACTACAATTTATAGTTTTTACATTTTCGAAATGTCACTTATTTATTTTATTATTAATTTTTGTTTTGATTCCCACCCTGTTTGAGTCATACGCAACGTACACGAGTTGAAAATTCAGTCGTCCACGAGAGCTCGGAGAGTGGTCACGTCGCATCGTCCACGTTCGTCGTTCCATCGTTACCAGCGTGTCGCTCCAGCGACGCGCTGGTAACGATAATTCGCGATCTATTGTGTACGTATACGTTGCCGCAAAAAGTGAAATAGGGTAAGTCACATTTGTGTTTTTTGAGTATGACTTATATTTGGTAGGCATAACTAAATTTTACCTTTTGTTTTTTTTTTTCTGTTTCCATATTACTATAACATATTTCTTAAATATTTGTTTTAGTAAATATGGGAAAGCGTAAGGACAGCTATTGTAAGAAAAAAGTTGGCGCTCATTTCCGTAAAAAAGCCGTTATCATAAAATGTACGTATTTATATTTTATGTTATTAGTTCCAGTTAATTTTTTTTTCTCTAACATTCGATATGAGTGTCGTGGCTTTTGGGGGTGGGGTTTACAAATCTGGCATTCAATTTCAAATCCAAAATGGCGGATGTAGCTTTTTCTCAAATGTTCGATATGGGTGTCGTGTAATGGATTTTGGGGGGTGGCGATTGCAAATCTGGCATTCATTTTAAAACTCAAGATAGCGGATATAACTTCAACTTTTCCGTTATACTCTATATATTATATATACCACATTTACCTATGATTTTCGCATGTTTTTGTAAATTAAGCAAGGTTTCTATTACATTAGGTAATTATACATTTTTTATCACAGACTGGTTTTATTATTACAATACCTACCACTTACCCATCTACCCTGCCTACCTACTTTACCGAGTAAAATTCCCGGGCGTGCAAGTAAAATTCATAATGCCAAAATTTCATAGCAATCGGATGAGTAGTAACTGATAATGTAGATAATTTCCTATATTGTACTATATTTATACCTACATTATCCGCTCTATAAACTACAAACGTTAATTTTTATATAATACAGATTATTAGATTTAATTTCTGGATTTATGTAGGTATCTACATAAAATCATCGAAATAATCAATATGCGTATTTTCAATTCACTCATCACAACGAATCAAATTTTAAAAATCCTAGGTTACCACCTTTTGTCGTGCAACTGCATGCGGGCTTCGAGCAAACTTGTCAATGTGTGCGTGGCGACGCACACGACTAGCGCGCTGTAGTAAATACCTATTTGCCGCGCGCCTTGTACGGTCGGTGCAGTCTTAAGCCGAGCTCGGACCCCCTCTTAGCGAAAAGGCGCTCTAGTTTTTCGCTTTTAAGCCCTGGCTGGAAGCCTTAATTTGTTAAGGTAGCCACAAGCAACTCAGGTTAAGCAGCCGACAACCTCATAGGTGGACCTGCGAGATGTCATTCCACAAAAAAAAACTCTAAATGGGTGTATGAATCTAAGATGGAACGAGCGTGCCCAGTAGATCCCAGTTCACTCTCCCTATAAAGTCTTTTTTAATGTGGAAGGTAATACAGACGCTGGCAGAGAAATGAAACGTAGTAAACCCGATCAACTGTCAAACTCTAATGAAAAAACTTCCACAGATAAATAATATCAATAACAACTTTATTTGCTTCATATTTACGACGTAACATTTCAATGTTGATGAAACAAATATTACGTGTGCCAGTATTTTTTTTAATATGCCCAATAGAACTATTAGAATTTTCCTTGATTTTGTGCCAGATTGGAGCGGATTTAGAATATTTATCATCGGAACATAAATTCTATCATTTATCTGAACGGAAAATACCTATTAATTTTTGGTTTTTTTTCGCACCAAATGGTTTCTGTACTTATTTTTGTGATTATTAATCACAACTATTTTTACATTAGGATTCATGTTTGCTGACTGATGATACTGGTCGGGTGACATTTCAGGGTAAGTCCTACACTACATCCTCAAAAGTCTTACCTCATTCCTGAAAATCGTTTGCTGAAGTTTCAGTCCACTCTAGTCCAGAGTGAACTGAAACTTCAGAACATATAGAAAATCTAAAATCTAGATAAAATACGAAAATCATCACCATCTGCCTAGCCTAACTATATTGGGGTTGGCTTCCAGTCTAATCAGATGCAGCTGAATACTAGTATTTTGCCAATCTGACCTCCACAACCCAGTCACTGGATAATACGATACCTCTTGGTGAGACTAGTTGTCAGACTTTCGGGCTTCTGACGACCCGTAACGACTGTCGACTTCTGACAATCCAGAAATGATAAACGTGCTCTCCGAGGTACGGCGAGGTCTTAGTATCTAAAGATAAGTCACACATCCACGGATCAACCGAGGCAAGCGTAGCTTTTCCTGATCAATCCCTATCTAAATATTTAGATGATTTATAAAAGTACGCAGTTTTATTTGGACTCTGACAAAAGCTGGGATTAAGAAAGACATACAAAAGAAGTAGTTGTTAATGTTGATATCTTAATAATATAACATACATACTTACTCGCATCGATATATTTGTAACTCTATGCTTACTCGTATGTACAAGTATCTAAATGAACTGGGATTCAATTGACGCCGGACCTATGTAAAACTATAAACCTACAACTAAAATATTTATAACTAGCTTCTGCCCGCGACTTCGTCCACGTCAAATTTTTGCTCCCGTGACCTTTCCCGTCACATCGATTGCCTGCCAGTTTTCGTCCATTTTTCGTTACTGCTCCACTTCTTTTGATTGTAGCGTGATGTTATATAGCCTATAGCATTTCTCAATAAATAGGCTACTCAACACAAAAATAATTTTTCAATTCGGACCAGTAGTTCCTGAGATTAGCGCGTTCAACCAAACAAACAAATAAACTCTTCAGCTTTATAATATTATAGTATATAGTATAGATGATCTTGCCATCCACACCAAAGGTTTATGTGGTCCACTTTTCAACACATTTATTACAAATAAACAAATAAAATACACCCAATAAAACGGTGCTTCATTGCAAAGGAATTCTCTAAAACAACATTAGGTACCGGTCAAAATCATAACAGGTTACGCATTGACCTGAATATCTGGTAAGTCCACAAGATAAACAAACTGAATTTATTTGCATCAATTACTAAAAGTAATTAAAAGCATATAAATATTTAAAACGTAAATAAATTTTGCTTTTAGGCAACTAAATGGCGGTGCAACAATGTAAACAACTTTTGGTCTTCTATAAATTGAGACGGATGTAGAGCATCATAAAGCAGATGTCAGACGCCTCGTTTTCGTGTTTCATTCGGCATTTTCCACTAGAATGGAAAATTGAACATTTTATACGTCATTCCCATTTTGTTAAAAAAAAAGAAAATTCTCTAACATATACCTACATAAAGGCAATCAAACGACTATTATAATTTGGTGTTTGGAAATCCGTGAAAAATATCTGTGTTCCATGAAACATTTGAAAAACCGCTGATCGGTTACGGGTAACCTTCACCCAACGATTGATGAAAAAAATGTTTTTTTTTTTTTTGTTTTGTTCCTTTAGTTTTCGATATCAATACCCAAAGCGTGGGTAAAATATTGCCAGCTTATTTCATTTGAGCTTATATTATGATCTTGGTCCCATGGAGGAATTGCTCAGTTTGATGGTCTATACCCTTCATTATGACCACAACTTCCTGATAAATGTTCAAGCTGTATACACATACATAAACTCGGGTAGGCAGAAACTACAGAACTCCACCTGCTACGATACTTTCATACTGCTTTTGCCTCATTTAAGTTCATACATACATGACACGCACGCCGGTTACCAGTGCTACGCACCTGACCCTTCTGAAGAACATCACCAATAAGGTCACTATATGTTCTCCTACGGCGTGTCACAGTCACCACTGTCTTATAAATACACATGTACTCATAATTACCAAATAGTTACAAAGAAGGAAGGTATTCAAAGATTCCTTAATATCAACTCCAGCAACATTATGTGGTATCATAAACGACCCATTAACCAAAATTGTCCATAGTTCGCTAACCGTCGACTGAAAAAGGGCTCCGCTCCAGGCTGAAACCGTAAACAATGGTCGAAACACAAAGAGATTCTGACAACCGGAACTTATGACTTTGTAGATTTTAACACAAAATTACTTGCTATACTACTTACTATTAAAATTCATGAACCAAGTAAATTTATTTATAATTTTATAGATTCACTTATTTCCCCAAAACATTTTTTTGAGAAAGATTTTTAAGTTTTTTTTAAGTAAAAGAAACTCAACCAAAAAAATATCGTGTCAAATGTTGCAAAGACGAGACCATACGGCACGCTGTGTCAAAAAGTTATCAGATCTCATGTAGAGCCAAGCTTTTAACTCTACACGTCCTTAGTCTACAAGCCCTAACTTTACAACATTATGACAAAGGATGTAGCATTTGAACATTGCAGAAACAATAAAAAATCATTCAATCATTTTGAACGATGTGAACTTTGCTACGAATTTTCTATTCGTTTGTTCTAACCACGTGACTTAACGTTGAGTGACTATCGTTAACAGTTGCAGATTATCAACTTGGCTAGGGGTACAGGCCTTTGCATGGCCTAAATGATTCTGGAAAAGTTTTTGATTTCGCTCATGTAACTATAATATTCTTAGATCCCTTTTGTAGGTTGACGTCAATACAGATAGTACATGGAGAAGGGTCAGTACTTACATACTGTTCGCCTTTATTTTGGGTATAACGTCGCGCAGGTCACATCCAATGAGGTTTTCGACTGCTTAACCGGACTTGCATGTAGCTACCTTAATAAATTAAGGCCTCCAGCCAGAGCTTAAAAACCTACTTGAGCAGCAACACGCTAAAGGCACCCCCTTAGCTCGGCACCCGGTAAGGACCAGGCCCATATCGTTGGCGCGTAGCCTCCACGCGCCTCAAAGAGGTGTCAGCAAACTGAAGGGGTCCCCTAGGACCGCTGCTTGCCAGGGTCGCGAGATTTGTTCCAAAGAGATGCCGTGGACCTAGTATTTGGGCAACTGAAGGAACACGGGTGAGTCAGTAAAAGTCTGACACGCCCTTCCACTCTACCCAGAGCGGGAGACGTCATTGTCTCATTGATGATTTCCCACCCACAAAAAAGGGGCACCCCCTGTGACTACGGTAAATTGTCAGTCTCAAACATAGATAATATTTGGTCAGTTCAAATGAAACCCATTTATCCTATAATTTATGTTATAGTCTTATAATGTACCTATTTGAAATCTATAAACTACTTGAGCACATGGGCTTTCCCCGTACTACAGTGATCGCCGTTCTCGGCACTGATCGAACTACAATGTATTAAATATGGCCATAAAATCCACATTTGGCAAACATATTTGGTATTTACAGCAAGTTGAATTATGAGGATATGTCATACTGATATTGTGGTAGTCTGTTCTTAAGACAATTTTCTTGCAAACTAGCTTCTCTCCGCTACTTCATCATGGTCGAATTTCGACCACTGGGCTACCATTAGATTTGGAAACCGACTAAAGATTTCTACTCGAGGTCTAGAATCGTGTGCTGAATTCATGGTTTTTGTTCCCGCGTCGATGTCCCTGCCATCCGACATATAAAGAAAGCAATCAAATTTTATAATAAAACCAATAGAAAAGTGAGTGTAAAGCTATTTAAGTTTTTTACCGGGTTTTAAGTTATATTTACCTACACCATAACGCACCACTAGTTGCCCAAACCTTTTATCCATTAGTGGCCAAAGTTTACGCCCTAGTTCAACTTTGACAAACCTACATTTATGTAATGCAAATTACAAATACGACATATGTACATAGTAGGTACCTATCTCAATTCTACATTCACTGTTCGAAGATTCATATTCGTCACTCAAAAACAACGTACAATTTCCTTCTGTTCTGAGTTAATATTCCGTGTTCAGTTTTTCCGTGCATTAGAATCATTTCAGTGCTCATAAATCTTTGAAGATAATTACTTTACATGACTTTTACGAGCGTTTCTAAAGGCTACCTGTGTACATCCAGCGTTCACTATGTTTTTGATGTTGGAAACACTTTTGGTACGAATTCAGGTTAAAATGGCAATTTTTTGTGTATTTTTTTGCAGTTTTTTTGTTGGTAAGTGAATACATTGCAGTAAGCATATAGTTTCTTGCCGATTCTACTCGTACAGCAGTCCCTAGGGAAGTTAAAGAGATTTTCTTCTATTCTTGTTAAACAATATCTTTTGGCCTCGTACAGAGTTTTTTTACTGTTATTTTTATTTCTTTCTTTTTTTTCTTTTATGTTTAAGTCATAATATTATATTTAGCTTGTATATTTATCCTGAGTAACGTCTCTCTCTATACTTAGCTAAAGTCTGTATTGAGACCAGTCTGAACTCATGAAAATTCGTACCATGTCTTGTACAGCATCAAGATCTATTTGTAAGACTAGAGCCTGATCGATATCTCCCTGAATTGTTAAACGAATGATATCACACACACATAACATCACACCTTGTTTCCCCGAGGGGTTGAGCAGAGGTATACCCATAGTACACCCACATTTCACCTGTTATGTTTAAGTCCCATATAATAGGGGGCGAGCCTATTGCCATCAAATGGGCACAAATCCAGACTCCGGACTGCTACTGAGAAATTCCAGATGGAAAAACCCAATAACACTTGCCCGACCTCGGAATCGAACCCAGGACCTCATGCTCAGCAGTAGCGTTTGCTACCACTAGACCAACGAGGCAGTTTCGTATATGAGGGCCTAGCTAGAGAAGTAGCAATCGCTTATCTTCAATGACTTTCAGCATCGTTACATTACATAAAGTTTTCGATAGCTTCATCATTTCAGCCATAGGCCTCCCCCACTTTGGGAAGGGGGGGTTCGCCATAATCGCCACGCTTGGCAGGTGGATTGGCGATCGCAGTATGGGGTAAAGTGCATAGAGAACGCTGCTGCCCATTCTCCACCTCCAGTAGGTCTCATAGTCGCTTTTTACGACACCCACGGGAAGAAATGGATGGTGCTAATCTTTACGTCCGGTTCCACACGGAACAGTAGCTGACGCCAATCGAATACAACCGTTTCCAATTATTGTCGCTCATATAAGACCGCTTTGTCCAGGCGTAGTTGCAGGTTCAGCTTTCTCCATGTTTGGTCTTCCAAATTCAGTTGAGTTTTCGAGCACTTTAACTAATACTTGTTCTTTGTTTCGCTTAGACTGTTCTGTTTTACATATATTGTTCGACTCCGTAGATGGCTGCATGGATGAAGGATGCAAGTGAACGAACATTTGAAAAACTAGCAGATCCTATGCACGAGGCATTCAAAGTCATTCAGACGTCAGCACAACATCAATGCTTTTAAGATAATGACCGCTGATAAACTAAATATTATGATAATAATCGGGACCATTGCAACTAATCTCGGCTTGTCGGCACACGTTAACATCTGCGTGATAAGAGTAGCTATTGCGTTGACGTTTATAGCTAAAGTAACCCATTTTCATACGTCAATGACCTAATAATAATAATATCTTAGGACAACCAACACACCGTTATCTGATCCCAAACTAGGCAGAGCCTGTACTATGGCAACCAGACAACTGATAAATATGTTTCTAAATACATACACATTATAGATAAATTACACCCAGACACAGAAGATTTGTTCTGGATGGGAATCGAACCCACGACCTCAGTCTGAGCAGTCAGGGTCACTAACTACTAGACTAACAGGCCAGTCAATAATTATGATGAGAAATTTTGAAATTTTAAAGTCTTATAGTATAGATAACTGCATTTTATCTTACCGTCATCATAATCAGCCTTTAATGTTCAACTATTGTGCCGTTTCTTGTGTGTAGTCACAAGACCTTGTTTTGATTTGTTATGATAGATTTTAAGTTTCCTAGACGAAGTATTCGTATAATGTTGGTTGTTTTTTTAAGTTTTCGTGTTTGTGTTTTGTTAATATCTACGCTTACTGGCGGATAACATTATTTTAAACTCATATTTACGTTTTCTCTATAAGTGAATGTATGTATTTTCTTTTGAGAAAATAAACATCTTTAACCGTAATGTTGCCATTGCTGGGATGCAGGCCTCCTCTCAATGAGGAGTGGGTCGAAATCCACGACGGTCACATTTTGTCAAATTTTTGGTTCTAGGACATGCTGGTTTCTTGACGATGTTTTCCTTAAGAGCAGAGCAGCCTCCCTTTCTAAGAGCAGTGGTGACGAAATAATTTACACAAAATAAAGCGCTTGTCTGGGTTCGAAACTTACGACCAACAGCTTGTAAGTCACAACTGTTACCACTGGGCCATCTTCTATTTAGTCACTACAATTTTTCCATCTATACTTCGATCATCTATATCAGTTATCATCATCCTTCTTAGCCATGTTATCTCTTGCACAATCCAGATGGATTGTTAAGAATGGATTGATCGGAACAAGAGATACATATGTATCTCTAGTTTTACCACTTGATATAAAAGAGATGCGGTCTCATTCAAACTCTATCCTTTTTGATTGTAGGATAGTGCTCAATTTATCATATTCATAAATCCCTACGCGAAAAAAACCTGTAAAAATACAAATATTGTTTTTATGGAAGGCAAAAATGTGCAATACTTTAATTCCAACAGAAGGATTCCATGGTTGGACATGAAAAATGATTTCTAGATAGTTTTCGTCCAACGGAATTTAACAAGCTCCGATTTTCTAATCATCACAACCGAAATATATCTAGGTGGTTAAACGAAAAATAAATTATGAATTTAACACTTGGTCGTTGGAGTACCCTTACTCTTAAATCCATACTAATATTATAAATGGGAAAGTGTGTGTGTCTGTTTGTCCGTCTTTCACGGCAAAACGGAGCGACGAAATGACGTGATTTTTTAAGTGGTGATAGTTGAAGGGATTTAAAGTGACATAGGCTACTTTTTTTTTTCTTTTTTAGGTGGCTGGGGTGAACTTAGAAAAGCCGTGCTTTTCCCATGGACAATTAATTGTATGTAGAATGTTCACGTGTGTCCAATGCCAGAATCTTTACATTCTATTCCCAAATGGAACGACATATAATGTTATGGTCTGCAGTAGCCTATTAAAATAACATTCTGGTCCGAGTTCTCTTGTGTTCTAAATCAGGAAAGGGGAACCGTGTTACCTCGAATTTAACGCGAGTGAAGCCGCGGGAAAAAGCTAGTATAATATATTAATACAGGCCTAAGAATCCACTTACTCTGGACTAGTCCAGCTATTTGTTACTGCCCTAGAATAGATGCACGCCAGTGACCCCGCGCAGGCGCAGCACCCGCTATATTTACAACTAGTCCACTGTTCTCCATAGCTACGTCACCATCTGTCTCGTTTCACGCCTTGAAGTTCTTTATCGTGCCCTAAAAACACTGAACAGTCATGTAACGGAATATCAAACAGAAGCTCCAGCTCCACATCAAATATATGAGGCTTTAAAACCTTCATCATCAATAATATTGCCGAAATACACAGAAAGATTATCCCTTAGGCCAAAACTATTTTTTTTTGTCGTAGAAAGAATGAAAACCTTTTGCATTAGCGATACACTAATCATTGAATATAAGGCTATGTGTTTTGATACTCAAAGAATTTTGATAGCAAAAACCGACCAAGTGCGAGTCGCACTCGTGCACCGAGGGTTCCGTAAAAGCCTGTAGATATACACGGTTTATGCATAAGGTTTATGCTTATGAAATTATTTTTTTATTTGAGTTCATTGAATGAAAGATAAATTGCGGTTTACGATTTATGACGTACTAGCTTTTGCCAGCGGCTTCGCCCGCGTGGAGGTCGGAAATTATCCCGCGGGAACATACTACCGGGATAAAAAGTAGCCTATGTCCTCTCTCAGACTCTAAGCTATCTGTGTACCAAATTTCATTTAAATCGGTTCAGTAGTTTTAGCAGGAAAGCGAGACAGACAGACAGACAGACAGAGTTACTTTTGCATTTATAATATTAAGTATGGATTAAAAAAAAACGACTTACTAGATCTCGTTCAAACCAATTTTCGGTGGAAGTTTATATGGTAATGTACATCACATATTTTTTTAGTTTTATCATACACTTGTTTTAGAAGTTACGGGGGGGGACGCATTTTACCACTTCGGAAGTGTCTCTCGCGCAAACTGTTCAGTTTAGAAAATGATATTAGAAACCTGAATACCATTTTTGAAGACCTATCCATAGATACCCCACACGTGTGGGTTTGATGAAAAAAATGTTTTTGAGTTTCAGTTCTGAGTATGGGGAACCCCAAAATTGATTGTTTTTTTTTTTTGTGTGAAAATCTTAATGCGGTTCACAGAATACATCTACTTACCAAGTTTCAACAGCATAGCTCTTATAGTCTCGGAAAAAGTGGCTGTGACATACGGATGGACAGACTGAAAGACATGACGAATCCATAAGGGTTCCGTTTGGTAGGTTTCCGGTCAGTAGGATTTTGAGACCAAAGAAATGTGAATGGATTGTATGGGAGATGATAATTGGAGATATAGAAGACATAGCGCCAAACTTGAATACGTAAGGATTATGCTGATGATGACTAAACGTTATAAAATCAATATGTGATAAGTACCAATATACACGCAAGTTTTGAAGTATGTCACTGACCACATCGTTGAGCACCATACCTTTCCTATTTAAGAAATAAGGTGATCCATAGCTACAAATGTGCATCTCTTGACAGGTTGATAGGGACTTTGATATAGATGTCGAAATTACTGTTATATCAGCGCCCCTTCTTATAGTATGTCATAACGGGCTAGTGTCCGCAACTCCTTAACTAATTTAGTAGGGAAGTATTTATGCGGAATGACGGTGACGTTTGTCAATCAAACTGTCTAAGTAGTCTGTTACATTGCATATAAGCTTTATGAGCCAATCATGTCCCCATACCTGGACACAGGCCTGCTCGCGGTGGGAAGGAGTAGGCATAATCCACCACACGGGCCTCGTGCGGGTTGTTAGATGTCACATGTCTTCGAATTTTTATTCTAGGACAAGCCCGTTTCCTCATGATGTTTTCCTTTACCGTTTTGAGAGCAGTGGTGATGAAATAATTAACACAAAGTGAAGCGCCTGAGAGTTCGAACGTACGACCTACAAAAAGTCGGAGTCGATACCAGTAGGCTGCCAGTGCTCTACATTATTATTCAATCGCATCTAAATGTTAAACGTTGATCACGACCCTCATCGCCATCCTTCTATTTGAAGTAAGTACCTACAACTCACGGCAGTTACAACTGGGCCACCACCATTCTCAAAAGTCTGTTGCACACAACTTTAATCATTAGAAGTCACCCCCCGGCGCAAGGAGGGATGAGGCGCACCCCGCGTGCCTACATAGCACTCATACCTATATGTATATTATGTATTTTGCATACGGAACACGTCCTTGAATACTCCCGTAGACCGGCGCGACGTGACCGCTCGACGTGACTCCAGTAGATCAATTTCCACCCCATAGAAATCTTTGGGAGCCTTTATCCGTACACTGAAGCTCCATTTAGATCAAATGCGTTACGGTTACACAGAAGCCCAAAAGTCTAACAGTCAATGTTAGCTGATAATTGGGCTGTTTTGAGCCCTGATAGACAGTGTCTGCATATTAAATCCAGTAAGACTGGAAGCCGAACCAACATAGATGGAACTTAAAGGCAAGGCAGATGATGATGATGATCATGATATGAAGTTAAACAGGTAACTCTGTTTTAATGATTAATTCTGGTGAATGGCAGAAATTATCCTAAGGGAACGTGCTACCGGGATAATCTTATACCACTCCTTAAATAACATGAGCTCTACTAGAATCGCGGGAAAATCACTTCGGTCGTTTCAGAGATTAGCCGGAACATACAGATATACCAACAAAAGTTTTTTGTTTTAAGCACTATGTGTACTTTCATATTTGGTTTAGTAAAATCAATCTTTTGTACAACACTAACAGATACATCAATTATATTTATTTATAAGTATAGATGTGCTACTAACGTAAGTGCTAAAAACGGCCGGTAAATTCAGGCAAACGTTCAATATTAGCCGCATAAAGTTCACCTGGCAATTAAAAATGTATGTGCCTCACCAGTATGCAATCGATGTAATCAATTAAATACTCGTTATGCCTGCAAAAAGCATCAGCGACTATATAAACAATAATTAAATAAGTTTAGTCAGCCATTTCTATCATGGTGTGTTGCCATGCAAGAGTGCCTCTTATTCTTTCGACAAACGGTCTGCACAGGCCGAGATACTCTAGGATCACCTCGGGCTGAATAACTCAGAAAAAGGAGTATCTAGGGGGCACAGGACACGTCATGATGACGTAGTGATCACTCTTTACGTGATTTACTTAGCAAACAAGAGGATACTTCAACCAGCTGGTAGAAGCATAGCTATGCAGGTGGCTATAGGAGTTAACCCACACCCAAGCAGAGAGCTGGTGGACCTTGCCACTGGGCTGCAGGCAGTACAGGGAAGCCCTGCCATCCATAGGTGGCAGGCCAATCAGACGACTACTACGCCTGGACAAGAACAGCTCTGCGTCTGTTGACGGAGACCATCACGGGACACTGCACTGCTAGGCAAAACGGTCAGTCCTCTATGCAGGAATTGCATGGAGACTGAAGAGACGTTGCGCATGTGCTCTTTGAAAGCACAGGCCTCATCCAGATTGGGACAGAAACCCTCGGGGCAACTAGATATAACACAGATGTTCTTAATAGAGCAAGAGAAATAATCAACTTCTGGGGGGAGGTGGTCTGTTTACCAACGGCCGCCATAGCTGCGCACAATGGTCCACCTAAAGGACTTAGTGCGGAAACCAAACCTTCTAACATAACTAAGAAGTCGCTACTGCTCATTGTATTGACCTCTCTTCGTGTTAGGTAATTTAAAGCTACCGCAAATGGCGCCGCCAAAACTCTTTCCACCTTCATTCAACCTTTTTAAAAATTACCTACTACTCGAATGCCAGTTAGTTACACCATTCTTATCGTTATAATCCCTGTGCCCTACATTTTAGCCTCACTTTGCATACATTTCACAATATGCTTGAGAGGAACGCACACAACAAAGCCGTATTTATCTCCCACACGGGAACTCAATTATCTAAAGTACACATTTCTTGCCATGTGGTTCATCTAAGTATAGAAATACTTCTTTCCTTTAGCAGTTACAATGAAATAATACTCTATGTTTACCAGATTACGGCGAAACAAAAAGAGGATATGATTTTAACTGGTATATAAGGTGTATCTATTCATACCCGAAATATTTTAAGAGGTACACCTGTAGGTGGTAAAGAAGCTGTAGAAGCAAAAAGATTTTTTCATCCCACCATCTCGGAAAGAGTATTTTTAATCTTCAATATCTGAGTGGAAAAGCCGTTTTTATTCTCTAGAGGATAAAGTAAATTGAATTTAGAACATCGTGTGCACTAAGTTTGTGAATTAAAAAAAACATTCAACCTATTTACTTTATCAACTTTTTTTTAATTTGTTAAAAACTCAGACTCGGAACCTTCTTGATATACTTTTTTTTTTATAATTTGCTTTGCGCGCGCCATTTTACTTTTCACGTCACCAACATTACAGTACCTAACAAAAATATTAAACTCGACTTAAGTAACTGTAGCAACATTACTTTCAATTTTTCATAATTATACCTAAGTATCATTTGAAATAATTTAAAGATTATTCTGTAATACTTACCTATCATAATGTAGTAAATAATAAATGTTAATACCTAAACTGAAATAAAAGTATCTTGTGATTGAAATGCTTTTTTTTGCATATTTAGTCATTTCCTCGCTGAGGTGGGATGAAAAGTTACGTGTTGCACTCGAGTGCAAAGATTTTTCACCTCGTGCTCTTTTGATTCCCTCGCTAACGCTCAGGATTCTAATTTTTGAATCACTCGCTGCACTCGTGATTCAATTTTAGAATCCTTCGCTTGCTCGGTCATCAAAATTGAACACGCGGTTAAAAAGCAACTTTGCACTCTTGTATAACAAATAACTATTTTTTAATTATAATTTAGCGTTTTTTAATTTTCGTAATTATTATAATTTTAAAACTGCTTGAGACGTTTTGCATAAAACCTTTACTCCAAATTCTATGAATGGCCTGCCTGACGCTGCGAGAGCGGTGACCGGACGGCACGAGCATGGCCGCGGTGTCTCGAGCCGTAAAAAATAAGAAGGCGCCAGTATTTCTTATGTGCGTCAAATAATTTATAAATATTAAATTTTGAAAAAAATACATTTAGAAAAAACTTTTTTTCTTTGCTATAGTTTCTTTACCACCTACAGGTGTACCTCTTAAAATATTTCGTGTATGAATACCTTTAACCTTATATATGTATGTGGGTATGTATGTATGTTGATCTGTTTCCTCATAACTTCTAAACTCCTTATCATAATTTGACAAATGAGGTACCGTTGGAGGCGTCTTGATCATCCGCAGGTTATAGGGTACGTTTCCTTAAAAAAAAGACCAAGGCATCAGATGAGAATGTTTTCTTGTTTCATACTTTCAGAGCGTGCAGGTTTTTCAGTAGTCGGGTTTTAGTTTTTGACCTTACTTTTTGTTGATGGTTCTGATAGTTTTGATTATGTTTTGAGTATGTCCAGGCAACGTTACAAGACAAACCACTTGTAAGATGGCATTCATTAACAAGTAAATGTTCTAATAATTTAAACATATGTGTGCCATTTTATACAAACAAATCAAATAAGTATGTTTATTTGTTTACGCCGTTTCGGAATGAATATGTTTGGTCATAGACGACGTTTTTAAAACACAGCTTAGATGTTATGTCTAATGAATTAATCATAACTTCTTGACAGTTCTCTTGCTCCACAATAATCCTGAAAGCCACAGGCTCCTGCAGACAGGCGCGACGCGACGGCGCGACGCGATTCTGCTACTTACAACAATTTCCATGAGACCAATTTCACACGGACGTAAAAAAATCGCGGGGGCACAGGCACAGGATTATCTAATCTCGGTGTTAAACCGATCATTAATCCATTAGAGTATGCAGTTATGCGCTCTATGCTCCACAGAGTGACGAAAACAAAAAGTGTTCGATTTTCAAATTTAGGCGCTAAGCAGTACGTTGAAGATCCAATGCACAAAAAAAACCTGCCACGATATTTGTACGTCCGTGTTTACGTGGACTTAATAATATAATAATAAAAACTTTTATTTCGACCAACAAAGGATCATAAACACAACAATTAAAAAACGAATAAAAAGAAAATAATATAATACTGTTTGTATTTTTTTTTTCATACACCTACCATTGAAAATACCACAAAACACGTTTTACTGCCTTCGATTGCCCAGTACGTGAATTATACAGCAATGGTTCAGGTACTGACAATCGAATCTCTGCGCGAATGCCCTGAGGATGCCGCTGGAGCTAGCTCAAACCCTGCACGCCAGGGACATGCATCGTTTTCACATAATAGAATAGATACAGTCTACTTGCAACTCGGCGAATATTCCTGTTGCGCTGCAGAATCGGGGCAGTCCCATCAGCATCCTGAATGCTTTATTATATTGCACACGCAAGGCGTTGTACTGTCGGCGCGTGTATGAGATCTAGGCTAGCATATTGTACATCATTCTACACGAACAGCCTCGTGTAGAATGATGTACAATATGCTTGCTTGAAGTCGCGTCGCGCCAAAAACAGATTGCTGACCTTCCCATAAATAAATATCTTCAGAAATATCTAAAGATAGAATTATCTTCAAACATTAATTTCCAGTAGACACTAGACTGAAAGGTACTATTACAAGTAAATATTAAAGCCTAATGGCATCTTTGTGTAACATTTTAATGTCTTCGTCAATTATTTTATAGATTATTAAATAAATACACTTAAGTGTGCTTTGATGTGATTTCCTTGGCGTTTGTCACTTTTATCGTTACGAGTAAAAATAGTGGCGCCTGATTCTGTAAAAGAGAGGAATTAATAAAGAGCATGATTTAGTATTAAACATACTCAACACAAAGCATTGATGTTCTAATAAACCAACTACATTCACATTTGAATTGTCAATTAAAATCATCAAAAAATCAGTCAAAAAGATGAAGTTAGTTGTCCATTTCAAAGTGTAGTAGGTATCTATGGAAAAATATGGGTAAGAAACTCCACGAACACACATATAGTTATATCAAGATTTTGTGATAAAATTGTTCTTTACTAACCACCAAACAACCCTGGTGGTTAGTGAAGAACAATTTTTGGGGGCACTTGTATAATGCATACAGGGATAGTCGTTGGTTTATGCCTCATTTCATTTAAAACCTCTAGCGGCGACTGCGTTGTTATAACATGATTTATTTGTAAATTTGCCCGTTACGAATGCAACCACATTATACTGTCCGGATTCCTTGATAAAATAATCATTCTTAAATACTGCTTACCTATACATATAATAGTTGGGCCAATTGGCACTTTTCTCTATCACTCGATTTCCCTGAAAACAATGTTCATTAGTGGGCCGTCTAAGAGACAGATACATGTAAATATGTAACTGTCTCTTAGACGACGGATTTTATAAACATGAATAAAAGGTAGAATCTCGTGGATTCTTTTTTAAATGTCGTGTGAAATTTTAGTAAGATATAAAATAAATTGTTATCAGTGACAATCAACTTGGCCAGAGTCTCCAACTTTTAGAGAAAAACTTTTACCGTATTGCGCCACGGCTTCAGTATTACATTGATTCCGTTATCATAATAATAATATAAACCTAGGTTAATTGAGTCGATAAACGTAGCTACACAGATAAGACCCATACAGAACCCATATAAAATTTCATGGTTATTATTATGGACTTACCTACCTGTATACCAATCAATGTTACATTACAAAATTACATACTAAAACAATACGCGGCTTACACAATCCCTATTGCTAGTTTACATAACCTCAAAATAAACATTACGTAAGTGTTCACTAATTTTAAATAAACAAGTTTAACACATAATTTTCAAAACTGAATTAGGTACAAGCAACAATAATCGTTTTGTAGAACGTTTTACATTATTCTAACGCTTATTTATCTAATAATTCACTGTTCACTTACACGTACATATTTCTTATATCTGTCATCTCATTTGAAAATGCACCGAGTGAGATAACGGTGAGATATTCCGCCGTGAATCCAGAATACGCCCGTTTTCTTTATGAGTGTGTGACTAATCTTTTTTTTACAAAAATAGCTCCCACTTTTAATTTTAAATCTCGTTGACAACGTACGTTAAAATGTTACATTTTATTATTTGTTTGTGTGGTTATTTTATTTCGAACACGACGCGCGACGAGGCGACACATGAATAAACATTTTTTTTTTCTGCTAGGCACTTTACGACCGCCATATTTTTTTTTTAACACTGAAAATGTTAGCGACTTTGACCTCATAAATTTTTCACTTGGTTTTTCGTGGCCCTATGAAATTGTGCGATGATATAAAGTTGGTATTATAAACGTTATTTTCGTCATAAATATTAGAAGGAATCTCGATGTAGTTCTAACCGTTTTCAAGATTAGGCAGGAAAACAAACAAGCTAAAAGCGTTCGTAAACATTTTCCTAACCATAAACAAAATAAGTAAGTACCTATGTATTTTTTAAAGGTCACATAAAGAAACTGTTGGAATTTGATGGGTTAAATATAAAAATCCGGAAGATGTTTCTGTTTTTCGTTGGACGCCCGCGCCACTTACAAAATCAAGAACATTATTAGCTGTTTACTGCTGGTTCTTCTCGTGTTCTGGGAAACTTCTTTAGGTACCCGGTGTAAAAAGCATCCAGGATCCTATATTAGGTGATGTATACAGTATAAGGTCTGTGAAAAATTTCGAGGGACTTACCTTCGAAATTTTTACAGAGCTTATATTTGGGGGCTTGACGAGTCAAGACGTAACAAACAATCACACCATTTTATTCAACACTTTCCGGAATAAATTGTCTTATGAAATGATGGTGAAAACCACTTAGAAATCAGTTGCGTGGTTATGAAGAGCAACGCGGTTACATAGATAAACACGAAAAGTGACTCGCATTATAAATATAATAATTGATAATGCTAGTTGCTCGGTAAACTCTGCTTGCGCGATGCAGAATATTGCGTTTTTTTTTTTTTTTGACACGGACTTCTCGTAGTTAGCCCGAAGGCTTTTACTACTTAAACGGGCTTTCCCTGCGGATGACTCTAGACGCGAATCTAAGGCCTCCAGCCAGGGGCTTACAAACTAAAGGAAAAACTACAAACTAAGCGACTAAGACCTAAGGGCACCCCCTGTGGGGTTCGGACCTCGGCTTAGGGAGTCACTGGTGGGGGGGATCAGCAAGGGATAGGCTGGATCTGGGTGGTCGTTAACTAAGGGCTCAGCGACGCGGGCTGGCTCATGCAAGGGTCGGGGGGGACTATTAGCTAGTCGAGAGTGTCGCGACGACGGACCTCGGCGGCGAGGTCGGTATGACGGACGTTTCGGTTTAAGTGAGGTACTGGTGGCCCTATTGCTCTCCTGGAGGAGGGTAATGGGGTCATCAGGATCGGTTAGAATATGCCGCGGACGGCGGGTCTTGCTAATGCGGGAGGGGATGTAGTTGGCTGCCGCGACAACCAGAGGGTTGCGGCCCTATCGAAGAAACGCTTGGAGATGCGTTTCATGAATTGGTGGATAGTCGGGAGTTTAAGATCGAGATGGAGATTAGCATTCCGAACGTACCAAGGCGAACCTGTGGCGTTGCGGAGAAAACGGTTTTGGAGGGTCTGCATCCTATGGACGTGGTGGGGTTTCGCGTGTGCAAAGACTGCACAAGCATAGGTCATAATTGGCCTTATGCACGCGGTATAAATGAGCTTTTTGCACCGAAGTGACATTTTGCTCTTTGGGTTGAGAACGGGGTGTAGCCTACCGAGAGCGAAAGCGGCCCGCGAGCGGACCTTCTTTATGTGCTCAGAGAAGGAGAGATGCTGATCTAAGATCACGCCTAGATATTTGGCTCGCTTCTCCCAAGGGATCTGCTTGCCGAACATGGATAGGGGGGTCGGGGGGCGGGGTTTGAGTCGCGGTTTCGTAAAGAGAACCGCCTGACTCTTGTCGGGGTTGACCTCGATTCGCCACTTCCTGAACCAGTCGGCGAGGTCGTCGACTGTGGCCTGGAGGTAGCGAATCAAGGCGTCTTGACTGCGCCCCGTGAAGTAAATGGCCGTGTCATCTGCGAACAGAGCCAACTGAGCCTTTAAACTTCTGGGGATATCGCTAGTAAATAGCGTAAAAATGAGAGGGGACAACACAGAGCCCTGAGGGACTCCTGCTCGGATAGGATGGGGGGAGGACAGTGCCCCTTCGATGCGATAGCGAAAGGTGCGGTTCGATAGAAAGTCTCGTAGGATGAGCACGAGACGGTCTGGCACTCCGAGTTGGTACAGCTTGTATAACAAGCCGTTGTGCCAGACCTTGTCGGACGCTTTCGCTATGTCGAAGAAAACTGCACCCGTGAACATACCGCGTTGAAAACCAACGCTTATATGTTCGACGATACGGTGCACTTGATGGACACACGAGTGTTGGGTTCAAAAACCAAACTGCTCGTTAGGGATGAGGCCCTTTGTCTCGGCGTAATCTCTGAGACGCTTATAAATAAGCCTCTCATAGATTTTGCCGAGCACGTTGAGCAAACTGATGGGGCGGTAGCTCAAAGGCTCCGCCTTCGGTTTGCCGGGCTTTGGGATGCCAATGACTGTGGCTTCCTTCCAAGCCTGTGGGAAAATATTGTTGCTCAGGGCACCATTGAAGATGGTACACATGAGCATGATCAAGTGCGCGGGGAACAGCTGGAACACCCTATTGGTGATACCGTCTGATCCGGGGGCCTTGCGGGGTTTGAGACCTTTGATGAGCTCGTGCACCTCGTCAGGTGTGACGGGGGGCAAGGGCTCATCTGGGTCTTCAACGGGCGGGAGTGAAGCTCTGCGCTTGACCTCAGCATCGACCTCAGCGAGGTGATCTGGGTCTACTGGCAGTGAGCTAGGCGAGCATTGTGCCTCGAGGCTGTCGGCTAGGCACTCGGCCTTGTCGGCATCCTCGAATGCAAGTGTCGCATCGGGGCGGATCAGGGGGGGCATTGTGGTGACTTCTTTGGATTTGAGTTTCCTCTGAAGTTCCCAGAATGCCTGGTGGGTCGGTTCTAAATCGCCCAGCATCTTTTCCCAACCGGCGGAACGTAGCTCCTCAATGCGTGTCCTTACAGCACGCTGTAAGTGACGCAAGTGAGCCCTGTTCGCGTCGCAGGGAAAGTTGCTGTAGGCACGAACGGCCGCGTTCTTCTCATTCAGCAGAGCCCGTACATCGTCCGGAAGTTTCCAGCGTTGGTCTCCCAACTCTGGAACTTCTCCGAAGACCGATTGTACGTGCTCCGTGAATGAGTCGATCGCGGCCGTCGTGTCAGCGATTGAATCGAAGTGATCCGGAATGGAATCTAAGTGAGGGGACGTGGTGGCTTTCAGCTTTTCGCTGACTTTCCTCCAGTCCGTAATCACTTTAGTGGCGGGGGGTAGGGTGGGATCGTGGGAACCTAAGCGGGGGGCCAGGTGCATGACTACCGGCCTATGGTCGGAGTCGAGCTCGGGTATAGTTTCTATAGAATCTAGCCTAAGGCTGATATTCTTAAGAAGGGCTATATCGAGGACGTCTGCGACGTGGGTGGGATCATGGGGGAAATGGGTGGGGGTCATCGGTGCGATGACGTCTAAGTGGAGGGCGGAACAGAGGTCGAATAGATGTCGTCCTCTAGTCGACGTCCTGGAACTGTTCCAGGCTGGGTGTTTGGCGTTGAGATCGCCCGCTATTATAACGGACTCACTCAAGCCAAGTAGTAAGTCGAGGTCGTCCGTGAGGAGTTGGTAATTCTCCGTCGAGGACTGAGGGGGAAGATAGGCCAATACTAATGTGATCGGCTGATGACCTATCATTCCTAAATGACAGATCGAGACTTCTAAACGGGAGAGGGGGGGAGGGTCCATGGGGATGCAGTACAGGGACTTCCTATAATAAATGAGGGTGCCGCCTCTGTGGCAGCGCGTCCTGTCATTGCGAACTAAGCGATAGTTGGCAATTTTCGGGTCGCGATGATTCGGTTTAAGGAAGGACTCTTGAATGAGTAGAATGTCTAATTGATGGTCGCGGAGGAAAGTGGCGATCTCATCACGTTGGTTGAGTATGCCATTGGCATTGGAAAAACCTAACTTAAGGGATCGGGGTTTGGTTCTCGCTAATACTCGACTATCCATAATGGGGGGCTTGAGTAGAGAGGGAGACAAGGGCTTGCGTAATCTCCGGATACGCGTTATAGATGGCCTGTATTTGGAGCAGGTTGCCGGCGCGTGCTGCGTCGACTAGCTCCTGAGCCATACGTTGGGCTCTAGGGGAGAGGAACGTTGTGAACGTACCCGAGATGATGTTAAAAGCATCTAGGGGGTTCACCGTTGCTCCAGATGGGGGTGCTACGGGACGGGGAGCAGGGGGTGCGGCTTTGGCGGCGGGAGCGGCCATGGGCTTAGCGGGCTTTGCGGGGGGCGCAGGGGGGGGGGCTGGGGCGTTAGGACGCGGGTCCAATAACGCGGGGATTCCAGTGGGGGAGGGCTTGGGAGGACCTAATGCAGGGAAAGCCTGCATGTGGCTCCCTTGGTTCCAGTGGTTCCAGGGGCTAGGTCTCTGGGGACTCAGCCTCTCTGGAAGTTTAGATGAGGGGGCTTCTCTTAACTGGCGAGCGTTGGCGCGCTTCGCCAGTTTCGAGGAGGAGGACTTCGGGGCCTTGGGACAGCCCCGGTAGTTGGCGGGGTGGCCGGCCTCTCCACAGAGAACACAGCTGGGTGGCTCTGTGCAGAGGGCTCGGTCCTTGGGGCGGGAACAGTCTGCTGTTCCGTGGTCACCCAAGCACTTTACGCACCTAGGGGTGGCAAAGCAGTGGTGCTGAGAGTGCCCGTAAAGCTGGCACCTATGGCATTGGCCAATGTTGCCAGTCTTACGGGGCTTCTCAATACGGATTCCAGAGAGGCTACAGATAGCTTTCACTCTGAAAATCGGGTGATGACCCTCAGTGGGAGGACACACGACAAGTACCATGTCGAATGCCGGGCCACGTCTGGCCCGGTGCATCCTGTCGACCTCATCGACGGGCACATTTTGTGCCTCGAGGTCGGCCTTTATGTCGTCAGTGGTGATCTCCACGGGCATTCTGCAGATCACCACCCTAATTTGACGCTCCTCAGGCAGGGCGTATGTGTGGTAAGACACATTACGTGCACTGAGGAGTTTGGTCAAGTCACGAAAGTCTCGTGACGTAGGGGTCTGGACTTTAATGCCCTGCTGGGTTGAGCGGGCATTAGTGAAGTTGACCCTCTGGTCAACACACCACTTGAAGATCTCCGTCCACTTCGCCTTGTCCTGTATGAATACAGGAGGCGGAGGGGGGATCTTTTTAGCGGTCTTGTTGACCGGAGGGGTGGGGGCAATGTCGCGGGGAGCGACAACCTTTGCGGAGGTTGACGCTTTAGGGGTGGGGGTGGACGCGGCGTTAGCCTGCGGGGTGGGGGCACGCGAGGGAGGGGATGATTCCTCGATCGCTGCGAACTTAGCGGCTGGGGCGGCGCTAGAATTGGTCTTCTTACGCTTGTTTCCCTTGCCATGGGAAACTAGCGTGTATTGTTCCCCGTCTGACGAGGGGGAGGAGACCGAGTCTGCTGCTCGGTTTTCCTCCTCGCCAGAGGAGATCTCTTCGGTGTCCATCGAAATGGGCACCTGAGAGCTGGGCACGGGGGGAGACTCTAGTGCGTCGCTAAATGTAGCGACACTAGTCTCAGGAGTCGAGGTAGCGTCGGCGGCGATGGTCTGCGCTTGGGCAGCCAGGGCGCGCTTGGACAATCTCTTAAACAACCCCTTGAACTCGGGGTCGTCCATGAAGAGCTCGCAGAGCGAGAAAAAACTTTCTCGCTCTTTTGAGCTCCACTCGGCGACCTTCGAGCCCAACATGGTTGGGAAAGGGGAACCCTACTCGCTCATCGGAGCGCCTATCACCTAACAGCCCTAAACCCCGGGTGGGTGTGCCCGGGGGTGAGTAGCACTCCCTGTCGGGTATAGACAGGGAGGTGTGACCTACTGCGTGAGCCCTAATCTGTGTGTGCCGTCGCCAATCTTATTGTGCGACGGGGCCCTAACCGGTCAGTGCGGATGGGTATAGAGATACCCTGACCAGTCTAGTGCGGGGGGTATAGAAATACCCGCGGCACTAGTACGCGGCTGTGGAAGGAAAACTGTCACCGGGACTGACGAGGGAAGCCCCCAAGGCCAGCGATCCGGGACCCGTCCAAACTTACGCCTAGCCCTGAAGGGGATAGGCGGGTGCGTTGGGTCAGCACCCACTCGGTTTCGTTGACACCGTGAGGTTTCAGCCGAGGACCACGAAACTGTGGATTTTCCCAGAAGGGGCCACTACGTTTTAGCCGTCTCCAATTAAAGAAACAGAATTTGTCTTGAAAAAGACAGTTTTTGATCAATTCACAATCGAAAATAAATTTTCGATTGCCAATTGGGTAGCCGGAGCGACTACGATGCGGAGCGTTGCGCAGCAGACACAACACTAACACTGGCACTTTCACAGCGGCGGAGTGGTGGGGGGCGCGGGCGGCGGAGCGGCGAGCGCGGTAACAACACGTCCGTTCGCTGCGGAGGTCGAGCGTGGAATCGAGAATATTGCGTGACGTCCAATGATATTATATACAAAAATACGTAGATAGGGCATTAGCGTGCGAAAATTGTTGCCGACAAATCACAACAATTGGTGTGATTTGATTTAGTCGGCTAATAGCAGCGAGCGAAGCAAAGCGTGTCCGTGGCGTAAAGTATTATATCGAAAATGCCAAGTTGTGTTGTAAGAAAGTGTAAAAACGATGGTTCCAAAATAAGTACACTGAGAAAACTGACAATCATAAAAGAGGTGAATTCAGCTTAAAGTATGATGAATTCACTCAAAGGACGGAGCATAGTGATTCACCAAAAAGAACGATGATAATACTGATGTTGATGATAACAGTATTTAAGATGATGTGTCACCATGGATTTAGTTTTAGTTACCTACTATTTTTCGATGCCTTCCTCATATATCCAGTTATATTCTATTAGTTTTCCTACAATTTTTCGGTGACTTCCTCACATATTCAGTTATGTCATACAATTTTTCCAACTATTTTTCGGTGCCTTCCTTATATATCCAGTTATATCCTATTATTTTTCCTACTATTTTTCGGTGACTTCCTCACATATTCAGTTATATCATACAATTTTTCCTACTATTTTTCGGTGCCTTCCTCATATATCCAGTTATATCCTATTATTTTTCCTACTATTTTTCGGTGACTTCCTCACATATTCAGTTATGTCATACAATTTTTCCTACTATTTTTCGGTGCCTTCCTCATATATCCAGTTATATCCTATTATTTTTCCTACTATTTTTCGGTAACCTCCTCGTATTTTAGGTTAGGTCCTCTTACTTTTCCTACTATTTCCTCATATCTCTGGTTATAGCCTATTATCTTACGGAGGTCGCCCTCAATAGGAGGATTGTGTTTTTTAATAAACCAATTAATATCTCTATAATACACCAGTGATTAGTTGTAGTTCTACTCATTCTCCATCAGTAGGACTACAACTAAATACTGGTGGATTACACAGAAATTGTTTGGATTATTAGAAATCACAATCCTCCTATAATTGAGGGCGCCACTGGACTTACATGATCCCCTTATTTTTAAGTATCCAATATTGGTTCTTTCCTTTTAAATATTATTAGGTGTGAGCTCAACATTAAAAAAAACTGAAGAACCCTAAACTTGAACCTTAAAAAAATGGAGAGTAAGTAAAAAAAATAGAAAAAAGTACCTTGGCAAGAATGGTAAGAAGGTGAAAAGGGATGTATGTATAAATTAAACAGAAAATTGAATGGTATTTTTATTTCCATAGTATGAATGAATAATTATTATATACTCTAAACATTTATATTCAGTATAAAAGAAGACTGTTTTGTTTAGAAACATCCTCGCCTTAATGATTACAGTATCTATTTGTCGGTCATTATAAAGAATCATTATATACATTATGTTCAATAATTCTAGTTTTCACAAATTAAAATAAAGATTGAGACGAGTAGAAATTTAATTTACAAAAAATAACAAACTTTACATTAATGTACCTATAACTAAAACATTTTTGCCCTTAAGGTGATTGCTTCAGGGTAGCCGTTTTTTGCAATTTGCAGGCCAGTGCTAGGTTGTATGTTAATTAAATGTTGCACGCGGGTGTAAGTACATAAGTTGTACTACATACGTCTTACACCCGCGTCTAACATTTCAATCAAAACCTAGCACTGGCCTGCAAATTGCAAAAAACGTAAGAAAATTTGAATTTCGCGGGCTACCCTGACGCTTTCACCTTAAAGCTGCATACAATAAATTGGTTATATTATTATAGTAAATATCTATTTTCAAGTAAAGTGCTACTATAAACACTCCGATGAGACTAATCTATCCCTCATACAAATACTTTACTTTAAAATCTATTACTAAAGGTGAACGCACACTTTTCAGAGCCGAAGGAGGCGAAAGAATCGAATTTTAGAATTACTTGTATGAAATCCTATGGAACCTCGCACACTTACCGAATCGGACGAATAAGGTCGTACGATTCGGTGCGGATAAGTGTGCGAAGTTACATTGGACTTCATTTAAGTAATTCTAAAATTTGATTCCTTCGCCTCCTTCGGCTCTGATAAGTGTGCGTTCACCTTAAACCAGCTATTGGTGCTGGCTCATACCATTACTTTATGCGGACACCGTTATCGGGCCGTCTTTATAGGATATCCTAAAGGGATACCCGATAAATACCGTAACTAAGGGTAGATTACTAGTTGAGCGCACTCTGCTATAAAAAAATAACTGCCCTTGGACTCTGCAGTGCCTCAAACTAGCAACGCCGCGTACGGTATAAGTACATAATTAATAATTATGTAAACGTTTCCAAAAAAAATTGATATTACTGGATTCAAAATAAAAACACCTTAAAAATGAGCAAACGAGTTAACTCGTTTGCGCATTTGCAAGGTATTATAGCAGCGACCGTAAGCCGTTAGAATACCTACAGAATTTTGAAATTTTTACTCTAGGTACCATCTACTTGTAATATATGACGTGTTACCTCGCATTAGAGTGAGCGTGTTAGGACACGGAGAAACGGCATTTTGGCAAGGAAAGCACAGATAATCATTACCACGTTTAACTTCATAAGAATTGTAATGAGAATTAAATTCAATAGTTTCAAACATACAGCAACGGAAAAAAACCTCTTCAGTATCTGTCACCAAAATTGCATCAATTTGGCCAAAAGTGGGTAAGAATTGTTCATCATCTATATCTACAGTAACAATAGAGTTCCGCTGCCATATAACACCAGCTATTGTAGCGGAAGTAACCGAATATTTGAGGACAACGCCAGTGCCGAGAGAAAACTTGACAGTGTCTCCTGAATTTAATGCAGATTTTTTTCCTAGTATTTTTGTTGTAGGTATTGTATTTTTCACAAACAAGTCATTGAGCATAAGTTGACATTTTATTGCTAGAGTCTTGCAAACATTGACTCGATTAAAAGATGATCTAGCCACTAACTTAGATACCCTGTGCTTGGCTTCAAAACGCATAGCCCACATGTTACGTACGGGGCCGAACTTCATTAGCATGGTAGGATAATGAGTCAGAAAATGAAACTTTGGCTGCAGGGGTGATTTTGTTAGCTCCGTGTACAATTGATTAAATTCTGCTATTATAACCCGGAGTTGAATATTGGTGTCACTGAAGACCCTATGACTTAATAACCTGTCGGTGATTTGCCGCAACATAATGTATAATTTCCATACTTTATTTTCTAAAGGAATGTAAAACCCGGCTATTAGGCTGAAGTATCTAATAAGGGTAAGCATTTCTGATGCTGAAGTTTTCAATTTTACTTTCGAACCTTGGACAACTAAACAATTACTTGGTTTTGAATTCCTATCTGGTCCATAATCAAATGAAATTATTCTTTGTTGCAATACTGAGATCTTTAAAAGACCTTCGGCAAGGAAGTGGTTTATGACAAAGGTCATTACATAACGAGCTACACCTTCTAATATATCATGCATTGGGTCTACTGCTACATTTTGAAATAAATCAAATCCTGTCACCTTAAGCCAACAGCATGATTCTTTAATGCCCGTGTTAGGTGTATCGTTTTCTTGCAATTGAGCGTGGTATGAAGTCATATTTCTAAGCAAGTTACTGTTTTCATATAGAGCAGTTTGCAAACCTTTCTTGTCAATGTTACAGATTCTGCAACACTTGTTAGCTGAAAAACTTTCAGTAAACCCGAGAATTGAATTCAGGCCTAAATTATCGCCAGTTATAGCAACAACCTTCAATTTTACGGTTCCTTTAAAAAACTTATTTTCTATAAAAAATCCTTTGTTTTGCAAGTAATTCAATTCCTCAATAACAGGGTCAAAAATAGCTTTGTTTCCATATTTAGTTTTGTCAGCAGAATGGCAAATAGCTAACAGCAAAATGTTATTCAACAATGAAAATAAATGTGGTGGGAGTGCTGGCAAGGAAACGTATACACCACCAAGCTTATGCACCCCAGCGTGGCTCCCCAAAGGATTTCCAATTTCAAAATCATCATAGTATACTACTAAAGGAAGAATAATGTCCGACGCCTGCGGTGTACACATTGCCAGCCATACAGATCCCTGCATTACATTTTCTAGACACATTGGCCTCATCGGATTTTCTTCACGGATTATTAAATTACCCCTTAGGTGGTTCAAATAATCCGTTACATCTTTCCAAATAGTGTCAATGGAAAAAAAATTCTTCAAAACCTGGCGAAGTTGAATTACTTGCATTGTACGTGGCTTGGTGTGTAATGTTAAAGTGTTACTCCTTTGTGAAATGTCAGGACAATAACCAACGATTACTTCATGTGGTGGTATAAAAGAACCTAATAAATTCAATTCTCGGAATCTCAAATATTCTGAACGAAACGGAAAAAAGATGCCCTTCAAAGCTGTGTTGAACTTATGAAGTCGTTTATTAATTTCGCTTCCAGACATGCTTTCCTCATCAGCTAGCACAGGGCCGAATACGGACATTAAAGACGGTGCGATATTGTCAAGAAGGGTTTGCAAATGACTAACCATAGCTTGTACAGACGATCGAGATACAGAGGGATTTACATAGAGCGTTGAAATAAATTTCAAAACTTCTTTATGAATAATACTATCAGCATTATCAAGGACTTCCGGTTCACTATCAGCTTCAATGTATATGTGCTCAGTTGCTACTTTGGTAGTCTCTGTTTCACACATAGGAACTACGCAAGCCTCGTTTGAGGTGGATGGCAAATAACGAGTGTTTACTTTATTCAAATGTTTTAAGTTAACATGTTTTCTAAATTGTCTAACGTCCGTGAAATACCGGTAGCATGCGTCTTCACCACATTTATAAACTCCAGTAATATCAATTTTTTCACATTCTTTCCTTATGTGGGTAATAAGTGAAGAAAACGTGGGAAAAGTCCTTTTACAACTGTGACACTTCATCTTAATTTAAATTGTGACTCCGAGAGTAACTAATATCTCCTTCACAGATTGTGACATACGATCGTACGATGTTTTGACTTTGTAAAAACCAATTTGGATAATAAGCCAAATGTTATAGCTTTCAGTAGGATATTTAGCCGCAGTAGCATGAAATATTTTAAAAGTCACATCAACAGCCTCAGTTAGTGTTGTGAACTTGTAAAACGTATTGTCACATACTGTGAAGGAGACACCTGACTGGCGGCACCAAATTATAAATGGTTGGAGGCTAATACCTAGGTTTTGAAGCTTTTGGCGACGCTCCTCAATTACCACTTGCACGTCTGCGTCATCATCCACGATGGTCACAAATCCATCCAATATCTCCGCTCGTGAAGCTTGCCAGTCTTTTCTAGATCGACGGGCAGGAGGAATATTAAAGAGACAGCCGAGTAGCAATATCGCTGCTATTAATTTTGTCTCCGGTTGTTCATCTGGAAAGAAAATAATAATAGTATATTTGACACAACACATCATCATTAACTGAGCAAATAGGGAAAAGTATCAGAACAAAATAAAATCTATCTATATAAGTAAAAATGAATTGCCGAAATGTGTGTCCGCCCGCCCGTTACTTCTGAACGACTGCACCATGTTAGATAATTTTTAAATTCTTTTTTGTCTATATATTTTATAACGGGTTCACCGACCCAGGGAGGTCGAGCACCTAGAACTATATAACAGAATCATTTCCTTACCGTCACAAATTGCCAATGTATCAGCTATTTTTCGACGAAGAAACGAGTCCTTTGTGGTGTTAAGCTTCTGCTGAGCAGCTTTTAGTATGTTTTCCGATGAAGCATCCAAGGCGTCGAGGCCCCCGGATTTATCAGGGAACAGTGCTTCGTAGTCATGAGTCAGGAGTCGCCATCCATCACTTGACTTCAGGATAGGATACTTATTGAAGTACTCCTGTAATGTCCCTTCCTCGTAGTACAAGTACCGGAGGCGAGCTCGCACCGTCTCCCGCCACAGGGCACTGACCTCCTGCCACGGACCAGCTGAAGGACTTGACAGCTGCTCTAATGCTGACGCTACGTCCTCCACTTCACCTGCACACAAAAATTAAAACGATTAATAATTAGTACAATGACAATAACGGTTCTTAGATTCAGATATTTTGTAATTTGTAACCAAAATTTATACTAATTCAGATATTTTTCTCAATAATTTTGTTCTTGATAATTTAATTCAATCTGAAAACATAAAATTTCTTGAAAAGGAGTTACCTTCTTTAAGTCCGGTCAGGTCGATTCCAGCGAGTGGAGGGGTGTCTAGCCTAGGACTGGACTTGGAGCGAGAACGTGACTTGGGCTTTTCAATAAGGCCCAACGAAACTAAATGCTGCCGTCGAGCCCTTCTGGCGGTGACTAACCAGCCAGAGATATTGCGCTTAGCCTGGTAAGCATCAGCCGGCAGGTACGGCGCGTAGTATAGGGGTGGTGACTCCTCTTTAAATAATCTGCCAATGTCGTAGGATAGAGCAAGCAGCTGCGAATCTGTCAGAAGTACCGGGTTTTCGGCCGTAATGAGCTTCTCCATAAGCAGCTTGCATAAACGCCCACGCACGTTTGAGGGTAAGGTGCCCGTTTTCTGCCCAATTGCTATTATTTGTTTTCCCTCGACTGATGAATTCAGTATGGTATTCACCTGAAACACAAATAGTATAAGTATGGCATTACAAACTAAATATGCAAGGTAAAAGTTAAAAAAAAATGTCACTAAAATGTTGAAAATACAGGTTCAATACCTACCTTCCATTCAGTATAATGATCAGTTGGAGTCGGTGCCAGTCTAGGCATCATGCATTTAGTTGTTAGTTATAGCTGTCACCAACTCCAAATATATTACTGATCTTTGTGACATATAGTATAGCTCCTAAACGGCCGTCCGTACACACATACAGGACAGGACAGGTACAGACGTTAAACTTATCTGTTTACGCCGGGGGTTAACAATATTGAATGTCAATTTAAATTCCTTATCAAAAGTACAGGATAATAGGCAATAACTTACTAAATTGCTCCCGGTGGACTCTTGTCTAACTGCTTCACCCACTGACGACGACGAGTCCAGTGGTATCACCAGTATGTCACCATCCTAAAATAATATTTACTTTGAGACAATGTTATAATAGTACATGTAACAAAAAGGTGTGATAATATGAGTATGTACGGTCAATTAACCTCAATAATCGTTGAAATAATCACTAAATGTGTCCGAGTGCGACCGTTAACTAACAGGCTATAGCTAGCCCTAGCCGGAGATAACTCAAGGGAAGTGTTATATTTTTTTACTAGTAATCGGTTCAGCATTGCAGGTGTGAACGGTCCTGCCCTCGTCCCTTGATCCGGCCCTGATAAAAACTAATCGATCAAGATCAGGACTGATCCTGGTCTCAAAGAATGTCTATACCAAATTTTGCATCGGTTCAGTGTCTTAGGTATGAAAATGTGAAAAGGTCCTGCCCCAGCCGACAGATAGACAGACAAACTTACTTTCGCATTTATAATATTAGTATGGATGTAATTACAAATTAATACATATTGCTCTTGAACCAAAAAACAGTAAGTACGAGTACTTTTCTACAATTTTGCAGAACTTACCAAATTTTCCTGGTTAAGTCCTGCTTCGCAGTCTTGGTTGAGGATTGAGCTTTGCAGTCCTTCACACGGTGGCAGAGGCTCTAAGTTACAAGGTAGACTAGTTAACAAGTCATTCCTCAGGACCTCTTCAAAGAGTGATGAATTGTAGGAGTTATCCTGAAATTTAACAAGAAATTTAAAAAGGTAATAATAATGTACTTAGTTGGTAAACTAACAAGACTGATGAAAAGTTATGATTTTATTCCACTTTTTAAATAAATACTGCACCGGTTAAATTGTTAGGTATCTTAAGAAGACTTTAAAATAATAAAAGTTAATAAGTAGGTACCTACCTACCTACATGCAAGTAGGAGAATGTGCATTTAAGCGACGCAGGGCATGTGTAAGCAAAAAGTTTAAAACAAAATTTACTTTTTTGAAATACAATTTAACATGAAAACAAACCATATCTTTTGGTTGGTCGCTTTTTAACATGGCCAGAGCTGCTTCAAACCGGAGTCTGTCCCCTATTTGTACCATACTATGTATGTCTTGTTTACTAAGCATCTGCATTGTTGCGATATCAATTCTTTCAGCTGAAAAAAAAAGGTAAATTTAACAGCGCCCTGATTGCAGCTGTGAAATGCACTACGTCGCATCGACTTTATAAAATGTAGGTTGGTAGAGCTCGTCTAAGCTGAAATGACGCGCCCCACTACTTAAATTTGTATACGTACACTACGGTAAATGCGGTAGTGGGGCGCGTCATTTTAGTTTAGACGCACTCTACCTATTTGTTTTTTTTTGGGTTGCAGTTGCACATCGAATCTAGTGTATAATATAAATATGAACGTATATCTAGGTAGGTGGGTAGGTACCATACGACAAGACTATTCTTGGTTGGAGTGTACAGCGGCCAAAAAAGTGTTATTTTCGCAAATCGTTTATTTTCTCGATTCTATAGTATGTAACACCTAGAAAGGCTAAAAGTGTCTGGGTGTTTTTTGTCTCCGACCAACCGTTTGTCGTAATAACGATGTCGAAGGGATCCATAGGTAAGGTTATGTTAGAACTGTGACCTTGAAATTGGTCGCGAAATTTTTTTAAGTATATTTTCATAGTGCCTCTAAGACGACAGTCTGACCCTATTCTTGCTAGAAATTAGAATGTGTGAATGTAATGTGTGAGCTCATGCTAGCAACTTACTAGGTAGGTTTGTCAACTTACTTTCAAAACGATCGATGTAGCGTTCCAAATTCCACTTCTTCAAAAGATCACGCGTAGCCATATCCATTTTTGCACTGATCAAACACGTTCACTGGCACTAATGGAATTGTTATTGCTATTAATTAAACGAGTCGTGAGTCGTGACTTGCCGGCTGTAGCGGTGAAATACAAATGGCCGACCGAAATGGCGCGGCGGCGGAATGAAGTGAGAGAGGGAGACCTCATTATATAATGCCGTCACCTTAAATTTGTAGGACATCATTCAAATGCTACTCATAAATGGGTCTCTGTAATAATAATTTAGTAGGATACACATAAAATAATATGACTATATTATTGAACTTTGATGCTTACTCTAAAAATATGAGATTATTTAATCGTATTATCATAGGATTCACATAAAATAATATGACTGTAATATTAAAAAATGATGCTTACTTTAAAAATATAAGTTTAAAGCATTATAATTTAATATAGTACATTAGGGGGAGGTCATCGTATTTTTAGAGATACTTCTTCATATTAAACTATGAAATCTATTTATATTACGGTGACTGTCATTGTGTTTTTTAATTAGAATCTTATTTATAATTATCATACTAATTTATGGGACAGTGGACCATTTTCTATTACATTGTGTTATTATTTGAAGAAGACAATGTTATTTCATAATTACAAATTTTTACGATGACAAGTATCATAATATTGCATTATTTACCCAAAAAATTCGATTCCATCTTAACACATTTCAGTTCTAGCGTAATATTTACTTATTATCAACATATTATAAGACAACGCATCTATTTTAAACCAACGTCACGATATTTTAAGATTATGCCAAAATGACATTTTTCTCAGTGTAAGAGTGAAGGGATTTCAAACCATAGGTAAATATAGTAAAATAATGAATATTTGTATAAATATCACGATTATCTTTCACATTTAGAAATAAATTTCGATTTCTTAACATTGTGGTTCGAAAAGGATAGAGAATATGATGGCAACTGCAGCGCGACAAGGTCAATTAGCATGCGTCATAGATTAAATTAACCAAAAGCGAAATCGTAGGCACAATTCATAGCATTCGTTAGCCGCTTGAATGCGCAACGTGAGTTTTGGTGTTATTTAGTGAGCGTCTTTCTAACAATTATATTATGATAATCATAATAAGTTGTAGCTTTCAACGTTTTATAAATTTGATTAGTGATAGCGGGTTATTAGATGTTTTATTAGTAAAATTAAAATGTATGTAATCAAATATTTATTTTCTCATTGCCTTTTATTATTTTTCAGATTTCCGAGTGATGATTACACAAAAAGTAAATGGGCCAGCATAGTTCAAGGGGAAAGAAGTCAATATGACTGGATTCCTACAAAAAGAAGTTCAATATCATATACTCACTGACTAGGTACATACATTATCGAAAATCCGGTCTACAGACCTCAAAATTGTTTAGAATTTGTGAGTAAATATATAACAATTGTTTTTTTCTTTATTATCAGTGTAGTGTTCCCGATTATAATCAATGTCTCTTCTGTGGCAAATCCGCATACACTATGATTCACTAGTGTACTTCAAGCGCAACACACTACAGCTAGCTATCTCTTTCTGTATTATATGTTCCGTATTATTTATCGCAGTCGTTGTAGACAATTACTATACATCTGTAGGTAAGTACATTTGTACTAACAATGGAACGATTTTTGATCGCCGAGCAGTATGAACATGGCGTATCTTTACATTATAATATCATTGGTGACGTCAGTCTGATGTTTTCATGCGACGGAGTCGATGCCCCTACAAGATAAAATGCACGAAGATGGATGTAGTACTTCTTTGTATGAAATGTTCTCCGTAGCTTTATTATTCAACTTCAGTCCTTTCTTAAAAGCCTGATGAACTACCACTATAATTTATAGTGTTTACTGTTAGTCTGAGGGCTGAAAACCCTAACACTTACTACAACGTGTTACTGAATAAACGCAACTCCTGAAAGTAGTTTGTTCATAATTGTTTACTGAATCGATTTCAGTAACTATTAACACAGGTATTACTTTTTTAAATGTAGTTTAATTGCCATACTGACCGCCGATTTAGCTAAATTAGATTAAATCTTATTTTAGGGGTACACCTGTAGGTGGTAAAGAAGCTATAGAAGTAAAAAATAAAAAAAATATCTAAGTGTTTTTGAATTTTCGTAATTATTATATTTTTAAAACTACTTGAGACGTTTTGCATAAAACCTTTACTCCAAATTCTATGAATGGCCCGCCTGACGCTGCGAGGGCGACGACCGGACGGCACGAGCATGGCCGTGGTGTCTCGGTCCGTAAAAAAGAAGAAGGAGCCAGTATTTCTTATGTGCGTCAAATATATATTTTATTTTTAACCCTTAGAAATTTTTTTTTTCATTGCTATTGCGATTTTACCACCTACAGGTGTACCTCTTAAAATATTTCGTGTATGAATAGATACACCTTATATACGGACAATGTTGAAAACAATTTGTCTACGCAACAATTGACGTTCCCGACTTTACAACAAATGAAATAGATTACAGATGTATCATGGTCTTATCGTTCCTGCTATTTGCAAATTTTATGCGCATCGGATATCGGATGACTTGAAAATCAAGAGTTTGTTCGATTGAACGCTCTAATCTCCAGAACTACCCGTCGGATTTGAAAAAATCTTTTCGCATTTGATTGCCTAATTGTTGAGAAAGGGTATAAGTTATTTCAAATCTCGGTAGAGGTCTTAGGAACCGAGCAAAAAGGAAAAAGGAAGAAAGAACGCTAAGTGAAAAGAAAGTAATAGCGCTGGCAGGCGATGCGACGGGGTGCGTCGGCGTCGGAGCAATAAGAAATTTCACGTAGGTATATAAAGTCGTGAGCAGATGCTGGTGACTGATAGTTTGGATCTATCCTAAGGTATATGCGTTATAATGAAAATCCGTGACAGACAAAGAACACAAAGCCAAAACTACTGAATACAAAAACATCAAATCTGATAGGTTATGATCCTATGAGTAAGATGCACCAAGAAGTATTATTCGAAAATAAACTCTATTTTGAACTTCTCATGGTTCAATTTTGTATGCAAACGATCTCACAGAGAAATATTAGTTTAAGCAATAATTTTCTTATTTAATTGGAACCTCTCAGATCCCATCACAACTCGCCATAACTTTCCAAGACTAAACGTTTAGTAAACACAGTTAAGAATATGACAAACGTTGTCTATGTGTTTATCTAAAAAACTAAAGATTTGGGTAGTTGAACGCCGATGGTCGTAGATTTGGGTCAAGGTAAAGGGCGATAGGGTTTTTCATGGACTTTGACCCATTTGGGACCAAAAAACTATTGCTCTTGGCATTTTTTAGGGTTCCGTTGCCAAATGGCAAAAAACGGAACCCTTATAGATTCGTCATGTCTGTCTGTCTGTCTGTCTGTCCGTCCGTATATCACAGCCACTTTTCTCCAAAACTACAAGAGCTATGCTGTTGAAACTTGGTAAGTAGATGTATTCTGTGAACCGCATTAAGATTTTCATACAAAAATAGAAAAAAAACAATAAATCGTGGGGTTCCCCATACATAGAACTGAAACTCAAAAATAGTTTTTTTCATCTAACCCATACGTGTGGGGTATCTATGAATAGGTCTTCAAAAATGGTATTGAGGTTTCTAATAACATTTTTTTCTAAACTGAATAGTTTGCGCGAGATACACTTCCAAAGTGGTAAAATGTGTGTCCCCCCCCCCCCGTAACTTCTAAAATAAGAGAATGATAAAACTAAAAAAAATGTATGATGTACATTACCATGTAAACTACCACCGAAAATTGGTTTGAACGAAATCGAGTAAGTCGTTTTTTTTTAAAACGTCATAAATCGTAAACCGCAATTTACCTTTCATTTAATCAACAGAAATATAACAATTAAAAAAATACATTTATTTTCATAAATATGAATCTTCTGCATAAACCGAGAATACCTACAAGTTTGTACGGAACCCTTTGTGCGCGAGTCCGACTCGCACTTGGCCGGTTTTTTGAAGTGGGGTCAAATGAATGGATCGGAAGGTCAGTAGAATTTGGCTGTATATCTGATTAGTACTTTCTGGTGTGACTATGAAAGAAAGGCTGAGAAATGATGTGATAAGTCGCGTTTTAAAAGAAGATCTAGTGACAAAAATTTTAAAAGAGTTATGCTTAGATGGTTTGGTTATGTTGAGAGGATGAATGAAAGGCGACTGAAAAAAGGTTATTTACAAGGTGAGTGGCCCAGGAGGTATGCCCTAGGAGCACGCCACAATTGCGGCGGTAAGTCCCCTCTTTGAGGAGTGGATAGAGAGGCGCCACGGCGTCCTCACCTTCCGCCTGACGCAGGTTCTCACCGGGCATGGGTGCTTCGGTGAGTTCAGGATAAAGCGGGAGGATACGGTGTGTCCATTGTGAGGATCGTCTAGAGGACACGGTGGAGCATACGGTGGAAGTGTACCCTGCCTGGGCGGAGCACCGCCGTGTCCTCGTGGAGGCGATCGGCGACGGCGACCTCTCGCGTCCGGCCCTGGTGCGAGCCATGGTACGGAGCGAGAGGGCATGGGAAGCCGTCACCTCCTTCTGCGAAGCAGTAATGCTCGCGAAGGAGGAGGCGGGGCGCGTGAAGAAGTGGCAGTCACTACGCCCTCACGTCCCTAGCCGCCGCTGGAGGAGACGCCCCGGGCGTCGGGAGTCGATAGCGGACTCCCGACCACCGTAGGCGCGAGCTTGCGGGTGGCGAGCAATGGGTAGCTTGCCGCCCGGTAAGGACCAGGCTCGGGTCGACGGCGCGTTGTGTCCCACGCGCGCCTCAAAGAGATGTCAGCAGAACTGAAGGGGTCTGCTAGGACCGATGCCTGCTGGGGTCGCGTGATTGTTCGAAAGAGATACCGTGGCCCCGGCACATGGGTAACTGAAGGAACACGGGTGGGTTTTAGACAGTAAAAGTCTGACACGCCCTCCCGCTCCGCCCAGAGCGGGAGAAGTCATTTGATGATTTCCCATCCAGAAAAAAAAAGGTATGCCCTAGGAGGACACATAAATGTACTTTATTGGTGTTGTTCTTCAGAAAAAGGTCAGGTGCAAAAAGTAGGTAATCGTAACGAGCGTGTGTGTGTGACCAGATGAATGTAAACAATGTAAGCGACGCAAAAGGAGTATGGTAAGGATCGTAGCATTTGGCATTCTGTAGTTTTTGGGAAGAAAGCGTAAGTTTACGTATGTGAAAGGTGACTCGTGAACCCGATACTAATTAGTTTAGATATTTCCGAAAAAAAAGGGGATAGCTGAATTTTGTAATATTTAACTTACCTATAATGATGACACATACTTTGTCTCTAATTACCTAAACATGTCAACAATGATTTCCAAATAAGCTTTGGCACACAGACAAAAACAAAAAACTAATTTGTCTCAAGACATCGATGACAAATAATCACGAAAGTATTTACATTTGCACCTCTAAACACAACCTTGACGAATGCGTGCACTAATTGGACAGGTCCACTCAAATCTGTGTGGTTCTTTCCTCAAAAGACCATTTCAGACACCGACTAACAAGGTCATCCAACGATCATACCAAGATCATTTCCGGATTTTTTATATACACATTGAATTGATAAATTTTATTTGTAAAATTACATTAATATTTACTTTGTAAAGTATTCTATTGTTTTAATAATTGTGAATGTGAAGACTGTGTCGGTAGGTTTTTTTTCTATCTTTTTTTATTTGTCAAGTATGTTGTATTATGATCTGGCAGGTTGAGTAATTTATGCGGCCTACCCAAATGTCCTTTCTTTGGTATTGTTCGTCGAATCGTTGAGCTTCTTAAGTTCTGAGTTGAGCTGCACGATTAGTGACAAATGCGTGCACTGACTGGACAGGTCCACTCAATCTATGTGGTTCTTTCCTCTAAAGACCATTTCAGGCAGCTACATGGTCTTCACATGAAGTGGCCAAGATTATGTCTGGACTTTAAAAGAGACTGTGACCTCTGGGTTTGTTTCGGCCTTTCTTCTCAGAGTAGTCAGATAGGCAACGCCGACCTCATCTAGCTTAAAAAATATATTTTTGACTTGTAAAAGTGTTTGTACAAACCTACTTACAGAAATAAAACTATTTATAAAAAAAAACCCACTCATCGCGTTATCTCCAAAAACAGTAGTTCGTTGAAACCGATCGCGATAAGTCATTGGTCAGTTGAACTGGAGCCAAAATATAACGATCTGGCTCCATGATTAGTGCCTGTGTGTGGCGTCACAAAATATGCGCACACGCATGTGATAGCGTTCCGTAGGCTACTAAGAGAGATTTACAGTATTCTGATACAGTGAAATAAATAGAGCCAACCAACATTAAAAAAAAAACATTTTAGTCATTTTTATAGACGAAATACACTTCAACAAAAAGATTAGTATGCCAAAGTTGTTTTCATGAATGAAGGTTATTAAATCCTTATGGTAAATGACCAAACCAGCATTAAAAAAAGAAGAAGGGCCATTTTAGTAGTTTTTATGGACGACTCACACTTTACCAAAAAGTTAAGTATGCAATATTTTTTTTTCTTGAAAAACGATTGGATGATTCAAACAAAGTCCTATCGCATAAATGGATTCGGATTTTCCAATATAGGGCCAGGTTAAATAAAACAACGCAGGCCTTCGATCAATTCGAAGACGCAGGCTCACGTTTTTGTCTTATAGGTCTTTATTATTATTATTTCCTTTATTCATTTTAACAAACTTATAAATTATATTTTTAAATATTAGAATATAAAATAAAAAAACATTTAAAAATATAAAAAATAGTAGCCCACCGGTATCGGGAACAGGGTCCAAGCTACCGGCGGTCAAGGCTCCAGAGAGAGGAACCTCCTGACGATGCGAGCCGTGTCCAGAAGTACCGCTTTCTGAATCAAGCCCTTGACCCAGCTGCCTAACGAGAGCCTCCTTAGATGTTGGTCGAGGCTCTTGGCTATCAACCCACTGGCTGTGACGACTATCGGCACAATGATCGCTGAATCCACATCCCACATGTCGACAACCTCGCGAGCCAAGTCAAGATACTTGATCTGTTTATCTTTCTCAGCTTTCACGAGGTTCTCGTCATGCGGAACCGTTATGTCAACAATCATTGTGCGCCGCTCTACTCGATCCACCACCACTATATCAGGCTTATTTGCGACAATAGTCCTATCAGTGATGATGGTTCGATCCCAGTACAATGTGATATTTCCATTATCGAGAACTGGGTCGGGCACATACCTGTAGTACGGCACTTCCGATTCCACAAGGCTGTATTTAAGAGCAAGTTGCTGATGGATAATCCTGGCTACTAGGTTGTGTCTATGCAAGTATTCTTCGTTAGCTAGACGAGAACACCCGGAGATTATGTGCCTAATTGATTCTCCTGGACGGTGACATGCCCGACAGATGTCAACCGTGCCGTCTTTAATTATTATTAGCCGTTGCTGTCCCACTGCTGGGCGAAGGCCTCCCTACTCTCTTTCCACGTCTCTCTGTCCAGAGCTGCCAAGGCCCAGTCTTTATTAAAAGAGTCCAGCTCATCCCGCTATCTCCGTCTGGGCCTTTATAGGTCTTCTTTACTTTCTATTTATATATTTATTCTTTTAATGTAGGTGAACCCAGATATTGAGTATTTGTTTTAGTTTTTAATTAATCACAACACAACACATACCCACACACATGTATGTATGTCACAATATTTGAATTAGATTTTTATACTCTGCATTTTTCTTATTAGAACATTACAAATCTACGCACTAACATAGTAGGTACACACGGCTACACATCAACATTATATTTCTAGTTTTAGCTGACCTCGCATTGTATACATTTTTCGTACAGTGAAAAGTCAGCTTATACTGGACTTAGCTTGATTTGCCGTGCATACTTCATCCATTTTAGTTTGTTTTGACCGTACAGCGGAAGTGTTAAAAAAATATATAGTAAAAAAATATACGCGTCGAATTGATAACCTCCTTCGTTTTTTTCGTCGGTTGATTACTTATAACATAAAAATTACATAAATAGATTCATTAAACGATTCCGAACAATTTTTTTTCATAATATACATTAAGTCATTGTAAGTATTGTAACCTTTACCTTTATATCCTTAACCTCTTAAGTGACGAGTAAATAAACTTTTCAGTCGCAACATCAAAGTTTCTTAATAACCTAATTGGTTAAATACATTAAAGAGTTTAAATATAAGCACATTTATAATGAAGATGAAAGAAGATTTAATGGTCTATTAAATGATGGTCACATTAAATGTGAATCATCCTAAAACAACGTCATGCTTTGTCTATATACCGAAGGAGCAGATTTGTGTGTATGCGTCTTAGGAGCCGATTCACACGAATGTACTTGCCCGAAAAGGACGAATCGTCACATGTATTTTATATATTACGCTTCTGCCCGCGACTTCGTCCGCGTCAAGTTTTTACTCCCCTGACCCTTCCCGTCGCATCGACTTGCCTGTCAGTTTTCGACCATTTTTCGTTGCTGCTCCGCTCCTTTTGATCGTAGCGTGATGTTGTATAACCTATAGCTTTCCTCAATAAATAGGCTACCCAACACAAATATATTTTTTCAATTCAAACCAGTAGTTGCTGAGATTAGCGCGTTCAAACAAACTCTTCAGCTTTATAATATTAGTATAGACTAGCTTTTGCCAGCAGCTTCGCCCGCGTGGAGTTCGGAAAATATCCCGCGGGTATCGTCACTGCTCAGCTCCTATGTGTCTTAGCGTTATGTTATTTAGCCTATAACCTGCCCAGGAGTATGGACTACAATCGTACCAAGTTTGGTTAAAATCCCTCCAGTAGTTTTTGACCCATGCGTGCACATACAGACAGACAGACAGACAAAAAACTTACTGATTGCATTGTTGGCATCAGTATCGATCACCATTCATCCTCCAATAATAATTTTGAATGTATATTCAATGTACAGAATTGACCTCTCTACAGATTTATTATAAGTACTAGCTTTTGTCAGCGGCTTCGCCCGCGTGGAGGTCGGAAAATATCCCGCGGGTATCGTTACTGCTCAGCTCCTATGTGTCTAAGCGTTATGTTATATAGCCTATAACCTACCCAGGAGTATGGACTACAATCGTACCAAGTTTGGTTAAAATCCCTTCAGTAGTTTTTGACCCATGCGTGCACATACTCGTACATACAGACAGATTTTGGCATCAGTATCGATCACCAATCATCCTCCAATATTAATTTTGAATGTATATTCAATGTAGAGAATTGACCTCTCTACAGTTTTATTATAAGTAAGTAAGTATATATATAGATAGAAGATATAGTATTTAGTATAGATTTTCTATAGGGTATTCGCACGATATTAATTATCTTCTCTTGCAGCATATAGCATTCCACATCTGCCTAGACTTTTCCCAACAATTTTTGGAATTGACTTCCAGTGGATCCGGATGCAGCTAAATATATTTTACGTGGAACAACTGTCTTTCTGATCTCCTAAACCTAACATGGTAACACTTTACTCCTTGGTTAAACTGCTAGTCAGATTTTAGGGAGTCTAACGACCCGTAATGACTGTCAAAGATCAGCATGTTTTCCGAAGCACGATGGGGTCTCGGTATCTAAAAACGGTCAGCTATCTAAGGTCTGCTTTGCAACCGTATCTTAACCTGATGCAATGACCCGTACGGCTGTTATTACTTAACTACCAGAGTACTGCTTTCTAGCATTATAGCACTCTAATATTTGACAATAAGTCATATAAAATTACAAGCGATTATAAACCATGTTTAATGCAACTAATGCGCTTAAAATGCATTACATATAATACATGCCCTAATTATTCAGATAGACCATCCATACTATCCATACTTCCATATCCATACTTCCATACTTCCATACTATCCATACTTCCATACTATCCATACTAATATTATAAATGCAAAAGTAACTCTGTCTGTCTGTCGGTCTGTCTGTCTGTCTGTCTGTCTCGCTTTCCTGCTAAAACTACTGAACCGATTTAAATGAAATTTGGTACACAGATTGTTAAGAGCCTGAGAAAGGACATATGCTACTTTTTATCCCGGTAGTATGTTCCAGCGGGATAATTTCCGACCTCCACGCGGGTGAAGCCGCTGGCAAAAGCTAGTTATAAATAATGCAAGGAAAGCAGACACTGCTTTGAACATATTCATAAACAATTATCGCCATTTAGAAACTTGATCTAGCACAAAGAGATCATTGTAAATGTTTGATGTGGCAGCCACGTATTGGGAGACTGCCAAGCGGGTTCCGTACGTAAATCGTAATAATATCTCCAATAACAATGAGTTGTCGTACGTCATGACTCGGTAAACGATTCGGAATTGATCGTAAATGTGACTAATTGCTCTGAGTCTTTAATGTAACGTATACCTGACTGGTTTATTTTGGTTTTGGAAAGTAAACTACGTAATTATATATAGCATAACTAGTCTATAATGTTCCCACTGCTGGGATACAGTCCACAGACGTCCTCTGTGAGAGAGGCCACGGCCATTACCCACCACGTGGGCCTAGTGCGGGTTGGTTGATGTCAAATGTCTTTAAATTTTTCGTTTAAGGAGAAGCCGGTTTCTTCGCGATGTTTTCCTTCATCATTTTGAGAGCAATGGTGATGAAATTATTTACCTACTAGCTTCTGCCCTCGACTTCTTCCGCGTCATAGTTTCGCTCCCCTGACCCCTTTTTTTTTTTTTTTCAGGATGGGAAATCATCAAATGACTTCTCCCGCTCTGGGTGGAGCGGGAGGGCGTGTCAGACTTTTACTGACTAAAACCCACCCGTGTTCTATCAGTTGCCCATGTGCCAGGGTCACGGTATCTCTTTCGAACAATCCCGCGACCCCGGCAGGCATCGGTCCTAGTAGACCCTACACTGCTGCTGACATCTCTTTGAGGCGCGCGTGGAACACTGCGCGCCGTCGACCCGAGCTTGGTCCTTACCGGGCGGCGAGCTACCCATTGCTCGCCACCCGCAAGCTCGCGCCTACGGTGGCCGGGAGTCCGCTATGGACTCCCGACGCCCGGGGCGTCTCCTCCTGCGGCGGCTAGGGACGTGAGGGCGCAGAAACTGCCACTCCCTCACGCGCCCCGCCTCCTCCTTCGCGAGCATTACTGCTTCGCAGAAGGAGGTGACGGCTTCCCATTCCCTCTCGCTCCGTACCATGGCTCGCACCAGGGCTGGACGCGAGAGGTTGCCACCGCCGATCGCCTCCACGAGGACACGGCGGTGCTCCGCCCAGGCAGGGCACACCTCCACTGTATGCTCCACCGTGTCCTCCAGACGATCCTCGCAATGGAAACACCCGGACGTATCCTCCCGCTTTATCCTGAACAGGAACCCACCGAAGGACCCATGCCCGGTGAGAACCTGCGTCAGGCGGAAGGTGAGGACGCCGTGACGCCTCTCTATCCACTCCTCAAAGAGGGGACTTACCACTTAGTTTCTGACTGAAAGCTGACCCCAACATAGTAGGAACAGACTAGAAAGAAAAAGAATTAAAAAAAAGTTATTTTAGCACGACCTCTTTGGTAGGCTTGAATCACGCATTCTGTCACGGTTTTTGTTTCCAAACTGGAGGTATTCCACTAACAGCACTGATTTGAACAGCACTTGCCCGAACCGCACTTGAGACCTTCCACTAACAGCACTGAAACAAAATTCTGTAACGTGCGGTTCGGTGCAACAATTTATCGTTATTGTATTAAGTGTCCGAACAGCACTTACGTTAAATATTTTTTTTGTGATGGGATGTATTTTTTTTCAAGGCAAACAAACAACACATATCGATATAAATCCGTAGACACTAAGACTTGTACCGGATAAATCCACCTTGTTCATGTATCTTATGGAGATATATCTATTTATGACCAAATATTATCCAAGTACTTTTTTATCCAGTCTAGGATATCTAACATCAGAAAATATATTTTTGTATCATCTTATTCCACCACTGGCAACGCAGAAATAAAAAATATGGTCCATTGTCTAAAAAAATATTTTACGCGGCGCGTTGCGCTGTAATATTTGACATAAGTTTTCGAATACATTTTACCAAGCATTTTACACAATCTAATGAAAACCTACCAAACAGCAACATATGCATCATTCATAGCCTGACATAGGACTCGTTTCCCGTCTAGTCGTATTTTTGCTTTGTGCTGACGCCACAGACGTGCGACAAACGCTCAACAGTTTCAGTTTGGAGATGAACCATACACAAACTGAAACCGTCGACCGATTTACAGTTAATTTACGTCTGATTTTGCAGTACCGTCCACATCCGCTCGTTTTTCACTCTCGCAGTTACGTTTCAAAATTTACATTTTTGACTGTGGTTTCTTCATAGGTTTTTGAAGTGAAAACTTCTTTAGCGGCGTTGTGCACTTTTTTTGTAATGGGTAAAAAATGTTAAACTCGCGTCAGGACACATGACCTGATCGAAAATAGGCGTAGGAGAGGAACGTCGCCCCCTTGGTAGGAAAGATGGACACCAAAGTCTAGGTTGAAAACGCCAAAATAGGTAAAATTAACATTTTTCTGCTAATTTTGAATATTAAAAGTACCAGGATAGCAGAAAATGTAAGAGGTATTAGACCTTTCTTAAAGGTGATTTTGGTAGGATCTCTGTATCAGAAGTACTAGGCGCACATATTACGAAGGAAGGTAGAACTATTCGCCAACCTGCCTTCCGCCATTTCAGAAAAAGTTAATTGTGTAAAAGAGCCGTTTACAAAATAGTCGGCCATCATGGGAAATAGACTTCACTTTCTAAAAGATTGAAAAAAAAAAAACGTTAATGTATCAGCCATTTTGAATGTCGCAATATCAAAAGTACCAGGATAGCAGACAATGTCAGAGCTAGTATCTATTTGACCGTTCTTGAGGGTGATGTTTGTTGGTAGGATCTCTGTTCAAAATTATCACAATTTATTTGGGGTCGGCGCAACATGTCTTTTTCTTCTACACTTCTCTACTAGTCGTCATCTCAGTAGTCACCCCCTTTCTATCCATGTCATAATTCACACAGTCCATTCATCGTTTCTTTGCTCTCCGTCTACTCTTATAGCCGTCGACATTCATACACTCATTTCTTATTTTATCCATTCGTGTCACACCACACATCCCTCTTAACATTCTCATCTCAGCTGCATGCAATTGCCTTTCATTCATCCCTTTTGTGGCCCAACATTCTGACCCCATACAAGACAGCAGATCTGACCATAGTTATATATATCTTCCCCTGAAGTTTAAGGGGGATGTGAGAGTCGCAGATTGTTCCTGTGACCTGCCGCCATTTCATCCATCCAGTTTTTATTCTGTGGTTTACCGTCCGATCTACTTCGCCATCACTTTGCACGAGTGAACCAAGATGCTGACAGTCGGAGCAGACGGGAGAAGCGCACCATCAAACGCTATGACTCCAGAACTGGAGAGACCGCCGAAATCGCAGAACATTATTCGGTTTTGGTTCTGCTGAATTACAAGCCAACATTCTCCAGTTTATGTTGCCACTTCTCCAATCTACTCTGGATCTCAGACACATCTTCGCCGACAAGAACAATGTCATCGGCATACACCGTCTACTAATCTCACGGTATTTTGGAAAATGATGGACTACATTTTCGGAGTATTTATGAAGACAACAACGAGTAATTGTTACAAAAGCGAAATAAACCACCTCACGCTAGCTCCCAAAACAAGTTCGTAGTATTACTTGTTATCGGAACTAGCTACGCCAAGGCCATTTTAACAGTTGTCTTCCCCATTTTCCCAGACAGCATTTAAGTGATTTGAATCCAACATATAACAAATTGCATACGTTAATATTGAACCGCATTCACAAACATATCGATTCAGCAACTGTACGTGGAAGGTCCACGCACAGTTGCTGAATCGATATGTTTGTAATATCCTGAAAAAAGAATAAATTCGTCCCATCACTAATAACTGTAACCAGGTGCTGTTCGGACACTAAATACAATAACGATAAATCATTCCACCGAACCGCACGTTACAGAATTTTGTTTCAGTGCTGTTAGTGGAAGGTCTCAAGTGCGGTTCGGGCAAGTGCTGTTCAAATCAGTGCTGTTAGTGGAATACCTCCAAACTGTGATTAAAGAAAATGTGACTCAAGCCTATCACAGTAGCGGCGGCGACCTCTCGCGTCCGGCCCTGGTGCGAGCCATGGTACGGAGCGAGAGGGAATGGGAAGCCGTCACCTCCTTCTGCGAAGCAGTAATGCTCGCGAAGGAGGAGGCGGGGCGCGTGAGGGAGTGGCAGTCTCTGCGCCCTCACGCCCCTAGCCGCCGCAGGAGGAGACGCCCCGGGCGTCGGGAGTCGATTGCGGACTCCCGGCCACCGTAGGCACGAGCTTGCGGGTGGCGAGCAATGGGTAGCTCGCCGCCCGGTAAGGACTAAGCTCGGGTCGACGGCGCGCAGTGTTCCACGCGCGCCTCAAAGAGATGTCAGCAGCAGTGTAGGGGTCTACTAGGACCGATGCCTGCCGGGGTCGCGTGATTGTTCGAAAGAGATACCGTGACCCTGGCACATGGGCAACTGATGGAACACGGGTGGGTTTTAGTCAGTAAAAGTCTGACACGCCCTCCCGCTCCGCCCAGAGCGGGAGAAGTCATTTGATGATTTCCCATCCTGAAAAAAAAAAAGCCTATCACAGTAGACTGTGCTCGCCCCGCTGCGCTGGTATTATAATTTGTTGTTTAGCAAATACTGTATACGTAGGTACTCATGTAGGTATTTTATTCATTATATAATTTATATTAATGATGCAGGTTTTAATACAATATCTTACAATCTATACTTATAATAAAACTGTAGAGAGGTCAATTCTGTACATTGAATATTCATTCAAAATTAATATTGGAGGATGAATGGTGATCGATACTGATGCCAAAAATGCAATCAGTAAATTTTTCGTCTGTCTGTCTGTCTGTCTGTATGTGCACGCATGGGTTAAAAACTACCGAAGGGATTTTAACCAGGGCAGGTTATAGGCTATATAACATAACGCTAAGATACATAGGAGCTGAGCAGTGACGATACCCGCGGGATATTTTCCGACCTCCACGCGGGCGAAGCCGCTGGCAAAAGCTAGTATAGATATAGATATATATCATTTAAAATATAATAAAAAAATACGTACATGTATATATATATAAAATAAATAATCAAAGAGCATCAAAATATTCGTCTGCATCGTTGTCAACAGGAAACGTGCCCAAATCAGCATTGCCATGTTGTATGGCAATGCTGATTCTTTGACCCAAAAATAGGCCAGCCCTCTGGTCACGTGTAGAGTCGACTAGCCGCTTGGCAATGTCTCGGAATACTATGTGAGCACTCGGACCCCATGGCCCTAGAGTTTCAACCCCAAACGGCTCGAATATATAATTTCCAAATAGGTTAGAATATTTGCGCCGTTTGAGGTTTTAAATTAATATTCAATTTTTAGCAACTTGAATATTAATTTGAGTAATTGCTGAACCATTCTCCTCTTAAGAACAAACGCGGGGTTAAGTTATGCCAATATCTAATCTTCAAAAAATGGATAGTTAATCTAAAGGATTTTTCTAATAGTCATAATTTTATTTTACCGTTTATTAATACGGAGAATTAGGGAATGTACACAAGATTATATTTAAAGCATAATTCCCTTACCCAGTTTACCCTATTTTCATCCTTTTCGTGGATCCTAAAGAGTGTTTTCCAAGAAAATGAAAATCCAATTAACAGCCTTAATTCAGAGAAAATTGTTTTAATTCCGTTTGTAATGACTTGCAAAGCGTATAAATTTGTCTTAGTTCTACTGGTTCCTAACTTCTGAAAGGAAAGGACTTTATCCTTCCTGTAAAAATAAAACTTTTAGAAACTTTTTAATACCCATTGTTTTAGCCAGGCTTAGGACAAAAGAACAAAAGGAAATTAAAATAAACTTTTAAGATTTTTGTAAGTAAAACAATTTAATTAACAGGAAAAGGGTATTTACTTATGTCCTATTGTACATCTCTTGTTTATATAATAATTCATTATGATATATTTTGTATTATTTTTCCTCTCAACCAAACCACCTGTCGTCTAATCTCTTCACCACCTTTGGTTGACTGGTGTAGAGAATGCTTAAGGCATTGTGTCCACTTTAGTACCTTTTTGTGTGCGAGTAGTTTAAATAAATAAATAAAATGGTACCATAGTAGCCGTAATCAATAAACAAAAAAACGGAACGCGAACGGATTCCGTACCACCGTACAATATTTAACACTACTCATTAAAAAAACACACCATACATGTATGAGGACTCTCTTAATTTTTTTAACTTTATTGCATTTTTATTATTTGTTATTATAACGGCAATTGAAATACACACTCTGTGAAAATTTCAACTGTTTACCTATTACGGTTCATGAGAAACAACCCAGTGATGACATACATAACAGATATGCGGACAGCGGAGGCTTACAAGATAGGGTTCCGTTGGCACTCTTTGGTTAAGAACCCCTTAAAAAACAATCTTCTTTAAATATTCTTCTACTAAATTATCAGAAATTCTGGTTATCACTTATGCTGTAATTATTAATAATAATCTTTTTGTGTATTTGGGGCAATCCTCGAGGAATCCTTACCTACTTAGTTACTGCGACCAATACTGAGAAAGGTATATAAAAAATCGGCCAAGTGCGAGTCGGACTCGCGCACCGAGGGTTCCGTACAAACCTGTAGGTATTCTTGGTATAAGCATGAGGTTTATGTTTATGACATTAACCTCTAAGTCCCTGAGATACGACATTTGGTATAGACACAATGGTTTTTAATTGTGTCTGTAATTACGGCATTCAACAGGTTAAATTTTTCTTTTTTTAATTTTTATATTTGAGTTGATTGAATAAAAGGTAAATTGAGGTTTACGATTTATGACGTACTAGCTTCTGCCCGTGACTTCGTCCGAGTTAAATTTCTTGTTCGCCCGACCCTTCCCGTCGCGTCGAATCGCCTACCCGTGCGATTTTCCCCGTTTTTGCAACATTTTTCATTACTGCTCCGCTCCTCTTAATTGTAGCGTGATGTTATATAGCCTATAGTCTTTCACAATAAATAGGCTACCCAACACAAAAAGAATTTTTCAATTCGGACCAGAAGTTCCTGAGATTAGCGCGTTCAATCAAACAAACATACAAACAAACAAACTCTTCAGCTTTATAACATTACTAGCTTCTACCCGCGACTTCGTCCGCGTTAAATTTTTGCTCTCCTGACCCTTCCCGTTGCATCGTTTTGCCTGCTCGTTTTCGTCTATTTTTCGTTGCTGCTCGCTCCTTTTGAGTTATAGTGAGTCAACCTTAAAAGATAGACATATGCTCTCGCGGACTTTTTTTTAGAACTTTTTAAAAGGAACAATTCCGTTGTACATGATTTTTGTGTTACTTTAACCGTTTACGCAGCGCACGTAACGAAACTCTCAAAAAGAATAAATTTCCCCCGTTTTTGTTTTCTAAGTATGGAGAACCCCAAAATGTATTGATTGTGTGAAAATCTTAATTCGGTTCACAGAATACATCTACTTACCAAGTTTCAACAGCATAGCTCTTATAGTTTCGGAAAAAAGTGGCTGTGACATACGGAGGGACAGAAAGACAGACAGACAGACATGACGAATCTATAAGGGTTCCGTTTTTGCCATTTGGTTACGAAACCCTAAAAACGAGGCCTAATTTTTAGTACTTTACCAGCAAACAAAGTAATAGTAGGTATTTATAAACGGGTAACAATGGACATATTTAAAAAAATAATCGAGTTTTTTTTTATATGCTGATTAATACGTTTTTTAGAAGGTAAGTAAAATAATTCCCGTTTTCTTAATACCTACTAAGTCTGCTAGTAAAGTACTGGCCATTTTATGTAAAAAAGAAAGCAATTTAAAGCACTTAATCCAATCATTTTAAGTTTACGATGTTTAAAAGAGGTCAGAGATATATTTTCTTTTTAAACTTTGCATACTACGATATTATTTCGTACTTGTCCCCAAGGGATGCACTTTACAAGCTTCTTTAAGCAGCTTTATTCAAAAGATACAATTTTAATAAGCTGGTTTATAATATTCTTGAACGTACAGTCGACAAAAGTGGGAAGCATGCAGGCTATGAATGAATCGAATTATTTTAATTACTAGGTCCGTTAGTGCTGAACGTAAAAAATACGTCCATCCCTTTTCTTCCCGTGCGTATCGTAAAAAGCAACCAAACGACTTACTAGAGAATAGGCAGCAGCATTCTCTTAGCATTTTACCACCGTACTGCGATCAATCCGCTTGCCAAGCGTGGCGATTACAGCAAAACCACTCCTTTTAGGGGAGGCCGTCCAGCAGTAGATGTCTTTCAGCTGAAATGATAATGATGATGATGACATTTTCATTAAGTAATTTTTCATATAACTAAAAAAAATATTAAGTACTTACAAGTAAATTAAAAATCGGGAAAAAATAATCTGCATTGCTGTCAAGGAGAAAAAGTCACAAAAGGCAATATGGCGACGTTGAATAAAATAAGTAAAAAATCTAAAATCACTTTCAGTTTTTCTTAAAATATCTTTTTGGGGCATCGTCTCTACTTATTAAAGCCTTTTTCGGACTAATTACGATTTTTTTAAGTAACCACATTGCTGCATCGGTCCTGTCATTCTCTATGCGATTATGAACGAGAAGAAATTTCGCACACTTTATTGCTGGCGTACATTATATCAACCTTCTTTGCGGACTATACTATGTATAAGCGAGCTCAAATGATCTGCATATTACATTGAAAGTGCAGCTTATTGCAATTTTGCCGGAATATGAAATTCTTCGCAGACCGAGGAAATGTTCGAATAAAACATTTGATGGCGCTATGAATGAGCTATTGAATTCTTCCCTAGGAACGTTCTTGTCCAGCGACAAGAATGATTTGATTCCTGCATGGAATAATATAAAGAAAAGAAAAAAAGAAAATACGTTTATTTGCGGTAAATATGACGCAAAGACAAACTGAACATAACAAAAATAAAAAAAAATAGCTGGGGAAAATATGCGTCAAATCCACGCAAAACGGCCATCGCTCAGCATAATACTGCGACTCTATGCGAGACAGAGCCTCAGCGCTGGTTTTCAGCGACAGCCGGCGCTGACGTGTGACGTCGAACGGTGCAGCAAATCATAGTAAAAAGAAGTAACAATACTAAATCTTAAATAATAAATAACACAGTATTAAAAGGCAAATAAAGAGCGAAATACAATTACCAGAACATCATAACACAACAACAACAACACAACAACATAACACATACACACATTGATTAACATATTTCCAGATCCCAAAGCACCGCAGTGTCTCAAGACGAAAGTCTTTGACCAGTGTTTGTTGCCAGCGGTGACCGATGGCACTGAAATGAGCGACCTCACAATGGTGATATTAGAAAGCGAAAAGTCACCCAAAGAGCAATGGAGTGGGTTATGCCAGGCGTTTCCTAAGTGATGGAATCAGGAATGAAGGATCTGCAGGAGAGCTAAGGCTGACATAGCCCCAAGAATTGGCAGGGCACATTGCTCGCAGAACAGTTGGCCAATATGGGCGAAAGGCTCTGAAGTGGCGACCGCGTACCGTAAGACGTAGAGTTGGAAGACTTTACAAGAAGGTTTTTCTTCCAAAGCTTCACAAGGTGGACCGGTGACCTTGTGAAAGCTTCCACTGAATGCGGGAAACACAGAACTGGTTAAAATGGCGGAGCTTGGAGGATGCCTATGTCTAGCTGAGGACGACTTTCGGCTGAAATTATTATGCGCGCTAGCCGAGCGAGCTAAGCGAGCAGTGCCGCGGTAGCGGCCCACGAGTGGTAGGTACGACTTTCAGGTTGGTCGCAACTTCCAGGTTCGTCGCAAATTCCAGGTTGGTCGCAGTTACTTGACTATTTATATAGTATTTTTCGAAACCCAAAATAGAAATTATTTAAGGCTCTTATAAACAGGTGCAATCAATATGATTGTGCAATACCACTAATTGCTGGGTGCCGACCTAAAATTATTGAACACATATCACCTTTTCAATACGTACGTATCCTTTTACAAACATTTCCATCAACACATCAACTAAAACCCTCAAATATTCAACCCAGAAATATCCATAACCCAGTTGAACGACCTGAGTGCAGGATAATGCAGTTTATGCAGTGCAATGATCGAGTGATGGATCCGTTTGCTCGCGAACTCGGATCGCGATTTATCGATACCTACGTTTTATTTAGAGGATGACACATACTTATACTGCACAGGAGTGCACATACCTACTCTTAGCTAAATAACAGCTGCACGGCTCAATTTAAGATCAAAATCAAAAGTCATTTATTCAAACTAGGCTGAGAGTCAGCACTTTTTGAACGTCAAAGTTACACAAGACAGTCCCCCCGAAACGCCCACCCTTCGACACTTCCTAGTGCTTTAGCTGGGAAGAAGAAGTGGCGGAACAAACTCCCCAGCAGCACAGCTGTCTGTTAAGTTAGAAGAACTTGATTCTATACAATATCGTGTAAGTAATTATTATTATAAAACAAAACATACATTATTCACGATATGTCAGCTAGCACACACCAATATACCACCAACAAAACATTAAAAACTAAACTCAAGCTGAAATAAATAATAAAACAAAATCGTAAACATAACTTAAAACGTAAATAAAGCCTCCAGGTATAAAGGGCGTGCCCGCTTACATATTCAACGATGCAAAATGATACATATACATACATCGATACTTTCAGCTAAGTTGAAGCTACAATAGTTAAAGTAAGTAGGAACTCCGGAGTAAAATAAAATAACATTTAATACAAGTAACAATAACAAAAACCATGGTCAGCAAGACGACCAGTCACCCCAAGCAGCACCCGTTCACGAGCATAACGCAAAGGTCAGCCATTACCCCCCAAGATTAAGCTAAGCCAGCCGAGGTCAGTCCGTGTATGGGTGACCATACATTTTTTTATAAGTCTGTTTCGTCTCTCTGCGGGACAAAGGCCTCTCTTCCCATTTTCCACTTTTCACAGTCGACTGTGATTGTGGGCCAATCCCTTAAGGACTCTCCGTGCCTCAAAAAGCATGTTTGGGCTGGGAATTTTAGATTTTGGGCCATTAGGTACGGTTGCTAGAAGCCTGAAAGTCTAATATTAACCAGTCTTATTAAAGGGTATTGCCCCCTAACGGGGTTTTGAAGGTCAGATAGGCAGTCGCTCCATGGAAAGTACTAGTATTCAGCTGCGCCTGGTTAGTCTGGAAGCCGACCGGAACATAACACGTACCGCACGTTGTCTGTATCTCTTTTTATCTTCTCTCCTTCCGGGAGAGATTTCTGTAGAAATAAGGATTACCTTTGTACGTATTTTTCTTATTTATTTATTTATTAAACCTTTATGCACAATTAAAAAAAATACTGTACAAAGGCGGATTTAATGCCTGAGGCATTTTCTACCAGTCAACCTTAGGGTGGTGCAGAGATAAAACATGGCAGGTGCAACAAATAGGATAGATATATCGGAAACAACTATAAAATACAAGTATAAATACTAATACATAAATACATATATACATATAAACAAAAAAAAAACTGTGTCAGGAGAACTAACGATCGGTAAAGGAGAAAACGCATCCAGCAAATCAGCGCTGGTATGTTTCTGTCAACTTCTGACGGATATGTTCACGAGCTTTCACTTTAAAAGATAAGCGACTGGTTGCCGTCCTGATGTTCAGAGGGAGCGCATTCCAAAGAAAAACCGCCTGGACAAAGAAAGAAGAATTAATGAAGCCAGAACGGTGAGAAGAACACCGTAGAAGACGATTATAGGTGGAACGAAGACTTTTAGTATGGGCAGAGCAAAAATATTGAATTTGGGAGGTCAAATAGGAAGGAGAAGTGGGTTTGTCGAGAATAGAGAACAGCGTTGTCAGAGCCCTCAACTCTCTGCGCTGACGAATGGGTAACCACTTTAAAAGCAGACGGTGCTCGGATACGTGGTCATACTTACGAAGATTGAAAACGAATCGAAAGCAATTATTAAGAGGGCGGTCAAGTTTATTGAGGAGATCTGCATTCAGGTCGTAGTAACACACATCGCCATAGTCAATTATAGGAAATATCAGGGACTGTACAAGCAATACTTTTATGTATGATGGGAGTAGGTTTTTAACCGATAGAGCGACCGCAATGTTCCGGTGACTTTTTGACTGACAGTCGTGACCTGCTTTCGCCAGTCAAGACAAGTGTCGACATGCAGACCAAGATTCTTGACATCGGAGCTAAACGGGATGATGGAAGTGTCGAAGATTACAGGCGGCACAGTTACGTCAGTCAGCTTCCTCATATTGTAAGGACTCCCTACTATGATAGAACCCTCCCTCTTATCCTTTCTTCTTGTCTGTTTATATGTGTGTACAAAGGGTTCAAAAATAAATCGTCAGGAAAAAATTAGGCAGAATATGATGATGGCATTCATACTGAAAGTTGTATTTGGTACAGTAGATATCCAGATAATTGAATGTTGATGAAATCGGCTGTTTATTTAGTTTTGCTCGTTCCCTAATGTTTAATTATTGACAGTTTAATGCATTTGCTGTGATTTTCTTGCTGTCGAAGTATTTGTGAGAGCATGCAGTTTAATAGATGCAGTAACCAATATACACTAATCACTAGCCTAGTCTTTTGGCAACTATTTTTGGGATCGGCTCGTAGTCTAGCCGCGGCTAAATATCAGTATTTTACGTGGAGCGATAAGACTGATAGTCAGACTTTCCGGCTTCCGATGGCCAGTAACGACTAACAAAAATTCACAACTGACAGCCGCGTCCAACGGCTTGACGTGCCTTCTGGCTAGAATAAGTCTCGTTATGTTAAGATTGTTACCCATTCATGGACCGACTTCAGCAAGCGTGGCTGAACCAGATCGACCGACCCTTGCAGCTGTTATCATCATCCTCACCATTTCAGCCAAAAGACATCCACTACTGGATACAGGCCTCCCCCAGTTTGGGAGGGTTTGCCGTAATCGCCACGCTTGGCAGGCGGGTTGGCGATCGCAGTAAGATGGTAAAATGTATAGAGAACGCTGCTGCCCATTCTCACATAGGTACATTAGTTAGCCATATATTTAGACCCTACTCCATAATGAGCGTTTTGGGGGACTATCTTATGCAACTATGACGTTCAAAAAGTGCTGACTCTCAGCCTAGCCTTTTGAATAAATGACTTTTGATTTTAATACATAGAAGTAATCAAAATATTAAGATAAGTTATACACGTAAGTTATAACGTGAATGTCATTGAATGTAACGCCTGAACCTTTCAGGGAACCCGTAACATTATGTACGTCTATATTAGGCGTACGTAATGCTATGATACGTCTTAGATCACTTCAGACGAACGTAAAAATATCGTAGCCGAATTTTATCGCTCACGTGATTTTCAACCCTCGGTGTTAACCGAGCATTGACTATCCAACAGAGTGCATTCCTGCGCTTCAAAAAACACCAACTCTCGGTCCTAAGCAGTGCGTTGGAGGTCCACGTTCTCGTGTTTCCAAGCGTTAGGATTTTATGCTACATTGAATTCCCAACGATTGGTTCAAAAATATCGCGGCGGAATTTTTATGTCTGTGTGATTGTGCGACCTACAACCATGAACCAAATAATTTGTTGTCAATTAAAATTCCAAATGTTTGTGCCTTTTCATACCTCAACTCAGCAGTAACGCTTGCAACCTCTAAACCAACGAACCAGTTTTATATTTTTATTACCACACTAGCTCCTGCCCGCGACTTTATTGCTCCCCGACCCATCCCGTCGAATCGCTTGCCCGTACGAGGATATTCGTGACTTTTTTCTTTTTGCTCGTCCTAGCGTGATGTTATACAGCCTATAACCCAGCGGCGAGGCGTAAATTTTTCTAAAAGAGAAGCCGAAGCGAAGTCGGCCTTAACTTACTGACTCATCAATAAAGAATACTTACTATCATTCTAAAATTAATATAGGAATGTAATGAATTAAATACAATTAAAATGAACAGCTGAAAACCGAATGAAATATGCAATATTCCTCTATCTCGTTCTCGCTGACGCATTTTTCTATACCTGTCTCTGTCATAACCCGTTGTACAGCGGCTTGCTCTCGTACATATCAAGCGGTGCCACGTGACCTAAAGTGACATCATTACGGGATCGCTGTTGTATGAATTTTTAGTTCCCGATTATGACGTTTTGGCGCCGGGTTAATTTAGAACATTTCTCTTTTGTTGTAATACAAAGCTATAAATAACCTTTTTTGTTGTTTGAATGTTATGGTGAATTAAATACCCGTAGTGTAACTATATTTATTGACAATAGTAGCCACTATTTACATACTATTGTATTTTTAATAGTGATAGAGTTACCAATGCGAATCCCCGAAGGCAAGCCGGTAGGAGTCGTCTTATATGGTGCTTTCGCCACTGCTATAACCTTCCTCGATAAATAAGCTACCCAACACTAAAAGATATTTTTAATTGGAACCAGTAGTTATCGCGTTCAACCAAACAAACAAACTCTTTACTTTCTCTTCTTTTTTTCTTCTCTTCACTTCGCTTTAAAATATTACATTATACAGGGTTACTGGTAACTCGACGTATTCCTTGCAGGACATCATGGTTGGGTTAAAATGCAACAAATTAAGCCACCAAATGTTCTACCGAAGCTCAGTAGTTTTTGAGTTAGTTAGATTATTCGTTTTTTTATGAAAAATCCCAGATTAAATCATTGGAGCCAATTTAAAAATGATTTACGGCGCGACTGTACTGAAATTTAAGTTAATATCATAGTTCATGCCCTAGCAGACCTTTTTTAATAATGAAAGTTCAAAAATGCCTAAAACCTTGGCAAATATCACTAATCAAACATTAAATTTTTAGTAATTTTTGCTATTAGTCCATAAAAAATGTTGTCTAGTACAAAAAAAAAATAATACTACGCCTGATGTACAAATTACTAGGAAAATATCTTTGTCTTATCAGCTATTCAGAAAGGTATGATTGTCAATACTTTTGCATGTGTGACAGGGAAGGGAAGAGTTTTATGGGGAGCAGGTAAAATTGCGAGACGGTCAACCTATTGTTTCGTATTCATAATTCGTAGTTTTTACCTGCGCTTGAACTTCAAACACTCGGCAAGCTTTGTGATTGGTCACTATTGTTCTCTCGACATGTCACAAGGTGCGACTTTACAAAATCTGGTCGTCAGCGTCAGTTAGTTTCAACTCTACGTCGCGCAAGCTCGTGTTTTGTTATCTGGCTATTTTCCTAACTGTTGCCGCGTATCTTGCTCTTGTGCTGTGATGTGCCTTCATAAGTGCTGACTATGGCTGCATATTCTAACCCTGAATACGCTGACATAATGTACTGTTACGGACTTAGTGACGGTAACGCTGCTCAGGCGCGGAGATAATATCAACTTCGCTTTCCCAACCGCCGGCTCCCACACGTTAGTGTTTTTGGATCGACTTATCGGCGACTGTCTGAAACTGGCAGCGTCCAAAGAAGCAGGCAAATGCTGACGGCTAAATGCTGACGCCGAAGGCGAAAACTTTTTAAAAAACATTCTGTGGACCGATGAGTCATGTTTTGACCGTGATGGTATCACAAATTACCACAACTTACATTACTGGGCACCGAAGGCAGAAGCAAATCCTAAGAAACTGAAACCAACCGCATCCCAGCGTAGGTTCTCGTTTAATGTTTGGATGGGTATTATCGACGACAAATTAATTGGCCCACATTTGTTACCCCGAACACTAAATGGGGAACTTTATGAAGATTTCCTAAGAAATCATTTAACACCACTGCTCACGGATGTACCGGAAGACAGAAGAGCAAACATGATTAATCAACATGACGGATGTCCAGCCCACTTCCGAATCACAATTCGACAATTGCTGGATGAAACCTATCCAAACCGATGGATAGGGCGCGGGGGGCCGATTCCGTGGCCTGCACGAAGCCCTGATCTTACGCCGCTAGACTTTTACGTCTAGGGTCATATGAAAGATCTAGTTTATGTGACCCCAGTAAATTCAATTGAAGAACTAAGGGCGAGAATAACAGATGCAGCGGACCAGATGAGGGAAACAATCACATCAAGAATCACAAAAACTGAAGTGAGGAAGCGAATAAGAACATGTATTCGAAACCGAGGGGAGCATATCGAACAAGACGTGTGAAAGTGTATTTAATGTTTTTATACTGATATTGATTAAAAATAATGCTAATATTCACGAAATTGTTTTATTTGATTTTGTTTTTTTTGATTTTGACCTTTTTGTGAGACGCACAAAATGTAGTCCATAACTTTGTATTAACTTTCATACCTTTTTGGATAGCTGATGAGACAAGGATATTTTCCTAGTAATTTGTACATCAGGCGTAGTAATTTTTTTTTTTTCACTAGACAACATTTTGTCTGAAGTAATAGCAAAAATCACAAAAAAAATAAATGTTTATTTAGTGATATTTGCCAAGGCTTTTGGCATTTTTGAACGTTTAATTATTAAAAAAGATCTGCTACGGCATGAACTATGATATTAACTTAAATTTCAGTACAGTCACGCCGTAAATCATTTTAAATTGGCTCCAAATGATTTAATCTGGGATTTTTCATAAAAAAACTAATAATCTAAAACTACTGAACTTCGGTAGAACATTTGATGGCTTAATTTGTTGCATTTTAACCCTACCATGATGTCCTGCAAGGAATACGTCGAGTTACCAGTAACCCTGTATATAGTATAGATTTCTGAAAATGTAGCGTTCCATTTTCCCATAAACCCAAAAATATAGTTTAATTAAACATAGCTTTCCCGACCTTCTACCAGTTATTATTGTTCTCTCGAAGCGAAGCGTGGAGGGTTTTATAGCGTCCTTCCAATTCAATTAACTGCTGCCAATATAATAGGAAGCTTTTCAATTCAATTATTTATGTTCCTTTGTAAATGTTTGACATTTTAGTAAGGTTTTATATTGTTTTTTATTTAATTCCTATTGAAGGACCTTACTTTAATACAAGTGAAATAACAAAATTACAAAACAACTTAGTTACACCTCGGCTGTTCAATTTCAAAACCTAGTATCGGACATTTTTTTTAAACGGTGTTTTTGAATTTTTCGACTTTATAGACCACCCTTCACATACTGGGCTAGCAAAAACTCCCAGAAATTAGTCAAATACGAAGTAACACAAAGACGGAAACCGACCCGACCAAACCGATCTAGAGAAATCAGAAATCGTTAATCGGCTCTCCTGTAAATTTAGTTTTGATATTTCACAGCTGACCTACATAGAAGGTGTTCCAAAATACAGTCATTTTTATGTATGTAATTATAATTCATGAATAATGATGATGAATGTTGGATGCTGATTACGGCTGAGGATCGCCTCAGCCTTAAACAGCACCCTAATTGGGTAACATACTCGCAATCTGAATCATTCTGAAGAATATTGCTATTCCATTGCTTCGTATGTTCAAAAAATTGTCTGCTCAACAACGTAAATAACGCAATGAATTTTATTGAACCACCGTCATTTGCCTAGCCTTTCCCCAACTATGTTGGGGTCGGCTTCCAGTCTAACCGAATGCAGCTGAGTACCAGTAATTTACATGAAGCGAGTGCCTATCTGACCTCCACAACCCAGTTACTGGGTAATACGATACACCTTGGTAAGACTGGTTGGCAGACTTTCGGGCTACTGACGACCCGTAACGACTGTCCAAGATCTACGAAAGACAGCCGGGACCAACGGCTTAACGTGCTTTCCGAGGCACGGAAGGGTCTTGGTATGTAAATATGGTCACCCATCCACAGACCAACCGCGGCAAGCGTAGCTTAACCTGAACGATCAACCTGTGCGGCTTTTATTACAGCCACAAGCCCTTCATTACTTAGCTACAAGCAATGAATGTTATTAAACCGTCAAAATAAAAGTCATTCCTTTTGTTACGCAATTAGCCCTCTAACTCCCCTCCCCTCTGACTGTATAGCGTAATACAAAGAAAACAAAATCGGAATCAGTAGTGAAATACAGTAATGAAGGGGTGTGCTAGGACCGACGCCTACCAGTGTCGCGAGATCTGTTTGAAAGAGTTACCGTGGCCCTGGCATATGGGCAACTGAAGGAACACGGGTGGGTTTTAGTCAGTAAAAGTCTGACTCGCCTACCCGCTCCGCCCAAGAGCGGGAGACGTCATTTGATGATTTTCTACCCACAGAAAAAAAGTAGTAAAATATCGAGGAAACAGGAAAACTTTTTTCAGTTGATTTAAAATAGAACTACCTGCAATTGTACACGTCAAAAAATAAACATTTCAACCAACATGTCGGTTAGTGTTTACCCGTGTATACACACAATTAACTTACTAATACTCCATAATGATAGATGTATGTAAACCAACAGGAAAATTATTTTGTTAGTAACTTTCAACAAACTTCCCACAACGTTACAATTTGCGGGTAGGTGTGAAATAAATTTACAAAATTATTGCCCTTTATTGTAGAATTCTTTTAAATATTCCTGATACAAATTTTGAATTTAATTCTGCTGGAATGAGGGAAATGTTGTTCTGTGTGTTGCCGGACGAATAAAGAATACCACATTCACATTTCTGCCCGTAGCTGTCGTAAGAGGCGACTAAGGGACTTACTAGAGAATGGGCAGCAGCGTTCTCTATCCATTTTACCACCATATTGTGATCACCAACCTGCCTGCCTAGCGTGGCTATTATGGTAAACCCTGGCTGAAATTATGATGGTGATGAATGAGAAAAGGCAATAATACCTAAGGCATGTTCCTTTATTAGTGTTTTTTCAATGGGTGATAAAAAATGGTAGACCTTTAACAGTCGTTACTCGTCAGAACCTCAAAAGCCTGACTACAAGTCTTGCCAAGGGTTAAATCAATCAAATCAAAAGTCATTTATTTAAATTAAGTTGAGGATCAGCAGTTTTCCAACGTCTTAATTACATAAGACAGTCCCCCAAAACGCCCTTCACCACTTCCTAGTGCTTTAGCTGGGAAGAAGAAGTGACGCATCATACTGTCCACCAGCACAGCTGTCTGTTTAGTTAGATAAACTTGATTCTATACAATAGTAGGTAGACAAAGTAATTACCATAACGAGACACAAAACATGAACTTTAACCATTTGCCACCGTACTATGTTATCCAGTCACTGGTTCATCGAGGTCAAATATAGGCAATCAGTCTATCTATACTTATATATTTATTACTTATTTACTTATATATAATATTATAAAGCTGAAGAGTTTGTTTGTTTGATTGAACGCGCTAATCTCAGGAACTACTGGTCCGAATTGAAAAATTATTTTTGTGTTGGGTAGCCTATTTATCGAGGGAGGCTATAGGCTATAACATCACGCTACAACTAAGAGGAGCGGAGCAGTAATGAAAAATGTTGCAAAAACAGGGAAAATCTATTCCTTTTGAGAGTTTCCGTTGCGTGCGCTGCGTAAACGGTTAAAGTAACGCAAAAATCATGTATGACGAAATTGTTCCTTTTAAAAAGTTCTAAAAAAAAGTCCGCGAGAGCATATGTCTATCTTTTAAGGTTGACTCACTATAACTCAAAAGGAGCGAGCAGCAACGAAAAATGGACGAAAACTAGCAGGCAAATCGATGCGACGGGAAGGGTCAGGGGAGCAAAAATTTGACGCGGACGAAGTCGCGGGCAGAAGCTAGTATAATATTATAAAGCTGAAGAGTTTGATTGAACGCGCTAATCTCAGGAACTACCGGTCCGAATTAAAAAATTCTTTTTGTGTTGGGTAGCCTATTTATCGAGGAAAGCTATAGGCTATATAACATTACGCTACAACTAAGAGGAGCGGAGCAGTAATGAAAAATGTTACAAAAACGGGGAAAATCGCACGGGTAGGCGATTCGACGCGACGGGAAGGGTCGGGGAAACAAGAAATTTAACGCGGATGAAGTCGCGGGCAGAAGCTAGTATAAAATATTGGTATTCGGCTACATCTCGTTTAACTGGAAGCCGACCCCAAAATAGTTATAAATAGGCTAGATTGATTGATAAAAATCTACAAGCCCGATACCTATGCCGATACAAACAAAAACTTTTTTATGTGTTTTCAAAGTTTTACCACACGTATGAAGCATCCATAAATTACGTCACATCTAAAGGGGAGGGAGGGAGTCTACAAAGTGTGATGTTGTGTGACAAGGATGGGAAGGGTTCATCTTAATTATTAGAACCCTATTTGTTGTGAACCATACTACAGAAAAGATAGAGCAAAATGGATGGAAATGGAGTTGGAGGCTTTCATTGCCAGAACGGTCTTTACAACAAAACATACACACTTATAAGTTATACTAACATACAAGATTACGTAAATTACTAACACAACCATACAACCAACATACAGAAATGTAAAGTGTAAGGAATAAATAAAGCTCATTAGGATCAGGCGCTCATTTGACTTTTTAAAAAGAAAAGCAAAACTACCTAGAACTATTTATTTAAAATAACAGAATAGAAAATAAATCCTAACAACGTGAAACCGTTAGATATCGAAATAATTAGAATCTACAGTTCACGTCCGTCGCTTCCGGGGTCCCTAACAAGTGACCAAGGTGCCCTTCTCACGCTATGTCGCCCCTTCCACTCGCCACGTCACCATGGTCACGTGGTTTTCCTTCTTTTAAACTTGACAAATCCTCTAATACTATTATATATTATAATACTAGATGACCGGACAGACCCTGTCCTGTTTCCTTGAACCCGATCGCAGCGCCACCTATTCTAATTGTGAATCAAAACCATCCAGGGAGTCACTTAAATACACACAAAAGATTTCAACAAAATCGTTCCAGCCGTTTAGGAGGAATTCAGCGACATACACACGTACAGTAGACGTATACAGGATAAATTTTTATCCAGTGCGTAAATTTTGTAACCATGAATTCAGCAAATCACTGGATAAAAATTGCGAACACATCTACCGACCCGCACTGGGCCCGCGTGGTGGATTATAGCCCACCTACTCTTACCGAGAGGCCTGTGTCCCAGTAGTGGGAACATTATAGTCTACTGATGAAGATAAGAAATTGAAAAAAAAAAATATTTATTGTAGGGCACGAAAGGAGTTTGGTCTCACATTATTCCAAGAATAAACAAAACTATAGCTCCTGATACCTCGTTGTATCACAGGTGGGTTATTTAACTATTCTGCATGCAATGTATCGTTTCCCGGACAGACATCGCCGCCTACGCATGTTTTCCCACGGATCGTGAATGATTTAAGCGATTCCATTAACTGATGCGAAATGACTGACATCGTGCAAAAACTTACAAAAGGCCAAGACATGTAACGTATCTAAGAGCAGTAGTGGCTCAAGCACTTTACTTTGTGTATAATAAGGGGAATTATAAAACGAGCGATTAAAAAAAGCTTTGCGACTCATGATGACATACTGTATTAATAACTTGAGCGGTATGAATTTGAGTAAGCGAAAAATTAACTAAACTAACGACGAATATTGATTAATAATAAAATCCAGGACGAGCTTACAAAAAGTGGATTGTGATTAATCCATTTCATATATTAAAATTTTATCCGAGCGACTACATTACTAAGTGAGCGACTGGAAATACAGAGAGGGCAACTTCAACATTAAGATAGAATCGATTTTTCTAAGTGAGGTTATACATAACGAACTACTAAAAAGGTCACTTTGAGCAAAGTTTTGTAAGCTGCTTTATTAATGATTATTGGTTACTGATATTCTATTTGAGGGCTTATGTTTTTTATTTTGATAGGTTTTTTAATGAAAACTACAGATTGTTAAATGCGACGAGCAGCTGGCGAGTACCAGAAATGACATGGTTTGAGGAGGTTAGGTTAGGTTAGGTTAAAACTGTGACCTCCTACGCACGAGCCGAGCGAGCGAAGCGAGCGGTGCCGCGGGAGCGGCCGGCGAGTGCCAGAAACGACATGATTTGGGGAGGTTAGGTTAGGTAAGACTGTGACCTGCTATGGAAACGCCTTGATTCTGTAGACGAGCCTGTTTGTATTCGCAACACTTCATTTAAGATAAAACGCCGCTCAGTATAAAAAATACATTTAAAAAAATGCAGGGCGTAACGTTGACACTCAAACAAATATTAAGTCGCTCAAATATTATGAAGCTGCTCATTTTGTATTTTAAGTAACTCAAATTAATGTTTGTAAGATACTGTTCTGTTGATTTCTCGTCACTTACAGTCAGTCGCTCACTTAGTAATTATTATAACCCAAATTAATTAATTTTGACACTTAAAATTGTAATTTACAGTCACTCGTTTTATCGCTACCCGTATAATAATAACATCACCACTGCTCTCAAAACGGTGAAGGAAAACATCGTGAGGAAACAAGCATGTCCTAGAACCAAAAAATCGAAGATATGTGACATCTACCAACCCGCACAGGCCCCGCGCGGTAGATTACGGCCCTCTCACCGAGAGGAGGTCCCAGCAGTGGGAACAAAATGGGCGTATTATGGATGACCCACCACTTATCTAACAAAGGGTACGGTATACAATTTAACAAACTGTTGTGGGCTTTAAAAAAAACTATATTTCAGACCCAGGTTAAAACTTTAGCACTATAATGTCTCCCGCGGAAAGGGCTAGTGTCGATGAGATTGCCCACCATGGCCGAAATATGGTCCGGGGGACTATATATCATCACCTGCCTAGACTTTTCACAACTATGTTGGCTTCCAGTCTAACCGTAGTACAGTATTTTACATGCAGCAACTGCTTAGCTGATCTCCACAACCAATTTACTACGTAGGACGATACCTTGATAAGACTGGTTTGTCAGACTTTTGGGCTTCTGACGACCTGTAACGACTGCTATAAATCCACAAATGCCAGCTTAACCTCTAAGTCCCTGAGATACCACATTTGGTATGTAAACAATCGTTTTTTAATTGTGTCTGTAATTATGGTAATTGACCGGTTAACGTGCTCTCCGAGGCACGGAGGGCTGTTGGTATGTACCTTTTTTTTTTTTTCAGGATGGGAAATCATCAAATGACTTCTCCCGCTCTGGGCGGAGCGGGAGGGCGTGTCAGACTTTTACTGACTAAAACCCACCCGTGTTCCATCAGTTGCCCATGTGCCAGGGTCACGGTATCTCTTTCGAACAATCACGCGACCCTGGCAGGCATCGGTCCTAGTAGACCCCTACACTGCTGCTGACATCTCTTTGAGGCGCGCGTGGAACACTGCGCGCCGTCGACCCGAGCTTGGTCCTTACCGGACGGCGAGCTACCCATTGCTCGCCACCCGCAAGCTCGCGCCTACGGTGGCCGGGAGTCCGCAATCGACTCCCGACGCCCGGGGCGTCTCCTCCTGCGGCGGCTAGGGACGTGAGGGCGCAGAGACTGCCACTCCCTCACGCGCCCCGCCTCCTCTTTCGCGAGCATTACTGCTTCGCAGAAGGAGGTGACGGCTTCCCATTCCCTCTCGCTCCGTACCATGGCTCGCACCAGGGCCGGACGCGAGAGTTCGCCGCCGCTGATCGCCTCCACGAGGACACGGCGGTGCCCCGCCCAGGCTGGGCACACCTCCACCGTATGCTCCACCGTGTCCTCCAGACGATCCTCGCAATGGAAACACCCGGACGTATCCTCCCGCTTTATCCTGAACAGGAACCCACCGAAGCACCCATGCCCGGTGAGAACCTGCGTCAGGCGGAAGGTGAGGACGCCGTGGCTTATCTCTATCCACTCCTCAAAGAGGGGACTTACCGCCGCAATTGTGGCGTGGGTTGCGACAATCGTACCCGCCATGTCGCCATGAGATTGGTATGTACCTTATATTATAAAAAAAAAAAAACTTTAGACGAACTTTCTTCCAACATCATTGCTTGTTTCAAAACGCGTCTAATTTCTCAAATATTTAATCAAAACTTTACTGCCGTTGACATAAGGATCATAATACAAACGCAGCAGGAAGATTTGAGCTTGCACGTATCAAAGTTAGAACTCAGTAATAAGACGGATTAGTTTTCCAGCTAGTTCAATCAACCAAGACTCAGAATCTCATTGCTCTAACTCTTAATTAAAACAGATTAGTTCTTCAAAGATTTCACGTGTCTGCAAACATACAGATGCACTTTAACATATACAATGAAACGTTGGAAAATAAACACTCCGTATGGTTTATTTTATAAACTTTCGCCAACAGGCTATAACAACGAGTGCAGATCACAGACCAGACAATCAAAAACGATTAAAAGAATTTAAATGATGAAATACTGCAAACTGAAAAAAAAATGGCCTACAATGGTACCGATTCCCTTGTTCACAAACTAAACTAAATTTAAGTTCAGTGCATCTTTTTCTTTGTATTTCATTAAGAAGAGGACAAAAGAAAAATTTTAGTTTAGTCCTGTCAAATTAATCACCGCCTGTCACTACTCCATACAAGTTTAGACGTGATTAAAATCTTGCCTACTAAAATTACGTCAATTTACGTCAAGCGCTGATTAATTTGACAGGACTAAACTAAAATGTATCCTCTGTCCTTTCTTTAATGAAATAGAAAGAAAACGATGCACTGAACTTAAATTTAGTTTAGTCTGTGAATAAGGGAATCGGCACCATTTTCTTTTAAAAACGTCTACTGCTGGACATAGGCCTCTCCCAATTGAGAGGGAGGGATTGAGGGAGTTTGCCATAATCGCCACGTTTGGCAGACGTGTTGGCGATCGCAGTATGGTGGAGGTTCGGTGTGGTTCCGAACGTAAAGAAAAGCACCATCCCACTTCTTCCCGTGAGTCTCGTAAGAGGCTACTAAGGGTCTTACTAGAGATTGGGCAGCAGCGTTCTCTATGCATATTTTTTTACAATTCATGCCCTGCTGATGAATTTAACTCCATTAGCTCACCAAAAGAAACTTTAAAACAGATAGATATCTTTATGTTTTAAAAACAATTTTGTACCTTTTGAAAAACATATCACAAGTCTTAATCAAAAAGAAGACGAGAGAAGTGGTCACACGGTAGCTACTAATGAGTATAATGAGATTAGGGTTAAACGGTTGAAATAAATCATAACGAAACATTCATTTCGATTAAACCACTAACGGGTTCTTTTGATCGTCGGGTTTCAGGCATTCTTATTGACTCTTTCGTATCTTCCGATACGAAACGCTGGGTACATATCCGGGGCTCTACGTAAACTTTCCAGTCTAAATAATACCCCGGATATGTGCCCGGCGGTAACCGGCAGTAGCCAGGAGTGGAATGCCGTGGGACTTAAAAATTAATGTTACTGTGAGCCCGCATCATCCGACTGGACACAGGGCTTCTCCTGATGACTTCCAGCTCTTTCGATCCAGGGCTACAGAGGACCATTCGTTGGATGTTTTCCTCAGCTCGTCCTATGATGTTTTTTGCGGGGCCTGCCGCGCCGCTTGAAAAATTATAACTTGTGAAATAGGACTGTAACATCCCTGCGAAAACCATTTCGGTGGAGACAGACGTGACGTCTTTCTTAAAAATCCGAATCATACCTATCGACGGACTAAAAATTAGTTTAGGCGCAACGTAAACATTTACCCACCATTATAAATTTAGCGTAATCCATAACCAATAACAAAAGGAACATCAAAACAAAGACTAATGATGTAATGAGCTAAAAACATCTGAATTTAGGTCATTACGAAATTATTTACCGGATATTTTGTCACGGAATCCATAACAATGCAAATGGAATCAGTTCTTGGTACGGAGAATAAGGTTTTAATTGTGTTTACGTTTCCAACGGATGTGCATAATATTGTGTGTGGAACGAAATTAGGGCATACTAGTATGCCTGGGACGTAAAACCGTCCGTATAGGTCGCTTATAGGATTTAAACCGAGCAGGAAACATGTTGGGTGGTCTTCATTTCAATAAGTATGGCTTAAACAAAACCAAGCTACCACATAACCATCAAATAGCTTATCTATGAAGATGCTGGCATATTTCCTAATATTCATCTTTAGAGGTTGATCTGGAATCGATAGGAGCCAAAATTATGAGCTCCAATGTTATATAGTCAGTCAAAATATTCTGTTAGTAAGTTCAATATTGTTACATTAGTATACAAGATGACTGGCTACATTTTGGACAAAAAAAAAATGGGGGATTGTTTGGGTTATGTACTATATTTCATTCATAGAACATCCATAGTCTTAAGTGTAAGAGTGACCTAAGTAAGTGTATCTGTACCATCTCTGCACCTATTAATTTTCTTACAGGGATATCAAATAAAATTACAACATCATAGAACTCAAAGTATTTATTATGCACATAAATATTCTTTAGCACTATTAAAGCTACGCAACTTTCAAACATTTTGGAATGATTAACAGTCAAAAGTACGGGACATTTTAAATAATTTTAGTAAGTCAAACACATAAGCGCTTTTAAAGTTAACTAATGAGATAACAATAGACTAGAACCTATCATTAAACCATCATATTAATGTAGAAAAATAATTGTTTGTTTTAAGACGTAAATGAACGGTAATAAACAAAAAATACACATCTTAATACTGCAATGGTTCCAATTTGTAACTCTCTCAAAGCGCTCCTGTGGATAACACCTTAGATTCTGAAGATGTCTACACCTCATACCCAATCATTAAGATAAAAACCAGCACTGGGAATGACTTCTATTTTGACAGTTCAACAGATAAATATTTCGAACAGATGTAGCAATTCTAATTCAGGAGCTTAGTAGCTCCTAAGCTACTAAGCTCCTGAAGCTCCTTCAGATTGTGATTGATAGTATTTTACGCATTGAAAGTGCCGAATCTGATCTAAACAAACCAAAATACGACCAGAAACTCAAAGCGGAAGGCTGGGTGCATATGTATAAGAGATATTTCAGAAACTAAACCAATATAAATTAATTCCAAGTAACCGGAAGCTGAGCATAATATGGAAATAAAATATAAAAATATTATATTTGAATTTACTTCTGATTATATCAAAGGACTTCCTAAGTGATTTTTGTATCACTTTGGTGTTACATCGTTTGATAGATATACTACATGTTAAAGTGCTTAGTAACTTCTTCTTATATATTTAATAAGAAGAGTGATATGTTAAGCAATGATTACAATAGTGAATTTAAGTCCGTCTATAACGCTTTGAGTACAAATACAAATAACGCTTTACATTTTAAAGTCATTGAAAACCAAGTCTCACTGCTGTTGTCATTGGAATAGATATCCAATTTTATAAGTTAAGTTTTTGTGATGGCATTGCAGTATCAGATCTATTTTCTCTCGTTATGACCTGCAAATCCGTTTCAGAAACTTTGTCTGTATATTTCGCATTTTACTTTCCGGTTTTATCTTCATATCTCTTCGTAAGGTGTACGAAGAGATGTTCCAAATAAGTAGAGATCAACTTTTAATCCAACTTAATAACCAATAGAAGGACTTTTCGATAACCCAATATTAGGATAACTATATCTAACATAATATACTGACCTCTAATCAACCAATACCTATCAGCATCTACCAAATCAATAAGTATTCATCTTTACATTATAATATATTTTAAGACTAATCATAATAGTAAATACTACAATAATACGACAAAACCATGAACTGAAATACCAACTGGTATTTCTCAAATAAGAATAACATTACTTACTCAGAAAAATAAAAATCAGTTGTGAATATTTCTGACAGTACTGTTTTTAAATAATCATAATATATATTATAGATTCAATGATCTAGATCTGCATTAGAGACACTCAAAATTTCAATACACTATGGATACAGGCCCCAGTATGACCAAGCAGGCACTATAAAATCTGTTCTCGGAAAGGAAAATATTTGATACAATTGCACAAAATTATATAGTGAATAAAACGTAATTCTGTGTCTGCTATCAAAGACAGCTCTATTGCTTTTAAGCTTTGGTAACAATATCGTTGTACTCCGTCATAGTTAAAAAAAAAAAAACTCCTTTACCATCTTCTGTGATAGGATAGACCTTTAAATCTTCATTTTTCTGAATAAGCATCTATATCTAAAACTAAGTTTCGTTATAGACTGTGTTATACACCATTTCCTGGATTTTCATTCTCAACATCAGCTTCTTGGCTGGTCCTAACTTCTTTACGTGAGGAATTAAGCTATTGAAGAAGCCTATATCTTCATCCTTTGCTGGCTGACTGGATTCAGCAGTGGTACTTTTCGGGGCATCATCATCATCGTCGTAGAAATCCGTCTCCATTATGATTGGCTTTGTATCAAATTCGTCAAAGTCATCCTCTTTGACATTAACTTCATTTGTTGGCTCTATATTGTAGAAGCTGCTGCTGCCCTGATCAGCATCATAGTCTGGATCTTGAGTGTACTGGTCGTCTGGTATTTCATTACCTTCGTAATCATTGAACTGGTTGGTGAGGAACTGTAGTTTAGGGAGATACTCCCAGTCGGATCCCATGGACTTTCTTACTTCCTTCCTGGCCTGGTCTCGCAGATACTTCCATTTAAGTCTGGCTTCATCACCTAAAAATAATAGTAGTGGCATTATATTCGCTATGGCAAACTTCAATGTGGTTACAGTCAATATTACAATTTATAATGAGACGCTTAGTGAAATTCATAATAATATAAAAAATGACTTTTAGATATAGGAATTTTTCGAACGAATATGACTATTCCGTGGAATAGTCATATTCATTTGAAAAATATACTATTTGAGCTAGAAACTCACTATTCCACTATTTCATGCGGGGAAGAGAAAATCAATACAGCTTTCAAAGGAATTGTATCGCAAATTATATCGACCCATTAACAATGTTTCAGTCGAAATAGACGGTAAACTCGAAATTATTATTATGACTTTTAGTGAGCTTCCATTTTGCGCCCCGCTATTCAGTGGTTCTTATTGTTAGTGAAACATGTTACGTAATCAATATCGAACAATATTTAGTTTAGTTCAGCACGCTTCTATTTGAACCGAGCTTTCTTTATCTTAAGTCTATTATTATATGTACAGGCTATATTCCCAACACCTCATTTGTAACATTGTTACACGGCAAACAGTGAACGTTATTGGCTTTTTTAATTAACTACTAGCTTCTGCCCGCGACTTCGTCCGCGTCAAATTTTTGCTCCCCTTACCCTTCCCGTCGCATCGATTTGCCTGCTAGTTTTCGTCCATTTTCGCTCCTTGAGTTATAGTGAGTCAACCTTAAAAGATAGACATATGCTCTTGGGACTTTTTTTTTGAACTTTTTAAAAATAACAATCCCGTCATACATGATTTTTGCGTTACTTTAACCGTTTACGCAGCGCACGCAACGGAAACTCTCAGAAGGAATAAATTTTCCCCGTTTTTGCAACATTTTTCATTACTGTTCCACTCCTCTGAGGTGTAGCGTGATGTTATATAGCCTATAGCCTCCCTCGATAAATAGGCTACCTAACACAAAAAGAATTTTTCAATTCGGACCGGATTCGATTCGGAGATTAGCGCGTTCAATCAAACAAACAAACTCTTCAGCTTTATAATATTAGTATAGATAATTAGTTGACCCAGCGAACTTCGTATCGCCACAGATTCAATAAATGTTGTTATAAACGTACCAAGTTTGACAACCTGGTACGCGGTGGTGATCTGGTAAGCGTTTTCTAGCTGACACTCATATGTTAGGTTAGCTCCTACCCAGTTATGATGACCTGGTACTTCGAAGGCATAAAGCGTTTTCTAGCTGACACTCCTTTGTTTGGTAAGCTCCTGTCAAGTTATGATAACCTGGTACTTCGAAGGCAACGTTTTTGTCATAGTACCACGTTTTATAGTGACTTGTATTCTCTTTGACGTTTTATGTGACGTCTCACGGGAACGCGGTCGTAAAAAGGGGAAAAAAAAAAAAAAAAAAAAAACGGGATAAAAAGTATCCTATGTCCTTCTCCTGGCTCTAAACTACCTCCCTGCCAATTTTCAGCTAAATCGGTTCAGCCGTTCTTGAGTTATAAGTGAAGTAACTAACACGACTTTCTTTTATATATATAGATATACATTGATATATCCGTTTAGTCCAAACAATTTTGTTTGTTGAAATAATTGTGACCATAACACTTTTGTGGATGAAAACGTAATTTTTCAAAGGGATTTTTAAAACGGATATGTAGAAAATTCATAAATCTTCATCTCAGCTTCAGCTTTAATAATTCGCTGGTTATATACAACTAGTTCTGAATTCCATATTCTACATCTTAAAAACCTTAAACTTACGTGTACAATCCAACTCCTGAGCAATTTCCTTCCAGCTCTCATCAAGTTTGTACCAATTATGGTGTCCCTTCAATGATCTGTTCCAAATGATCTCCCGTACTCGAACAAGATCTATCAGCTTGCTCATGTCCACATCAATAGTCCGCCTTTTATTCATTAGAAGCTTCTTCCTCATCGTGTATCCTAACTTCGGCCGTTTGATGGACTCATCCAATGAATTGAAGACCTCATCTGTAGTGTCTTCATCGCCTTCTTCTTCTTCTGCCATGAACTGATGGTGGATGAACTTAAGCTTCTGGAAGTGTGGCCATTCGGATTCTGTTGGGTTCTTCTTCATTTCCTTCCGGCATTGGTCTTTGAGATTCTTCCATTTTTTACGGCAGTTCATACCTGGAAATTTGAAATAGATGATCAATGGTTTGCAACAAGTGGTTTTCTATTGTTTTATGCTGCTAATTCTAGTTAATGTTAACATTCTTCTATGGGAACGTAGCATTACTAAACATAGCATTACTTTAGTGTCCCATATTGTTCCGTAATGTTGAGTGGAAATCTTTCATAGTATGGACTTGCGATACAGAGGAATGACAAAAATGTTATGTAAAAAAGTTATGAGTGTAAATTTCAATGGCTATAAGAGTAGGGGGAGAAACGATGGATGGACTGTGTGAATGATGATATGGTTAGAAAAGAGATGACAACCGAGTTGGCGACTTATAGACAAGTATGGAACAAAAATATGATAGGTACATGTTGCGCTGATCCAACATCAATTGGGATAAGGGTAAAAGATTGATGATTATTCTATAGTGTACCTCATCTCTAATCTTGATTTCTTTTATGCAGCTTAGTTTACATTTTTTTTTTGTTTCAACATAGGATCTAAAATCCAGCAGATCTTTTCAGTATCATACAAAATATGTTTTAACAAATAAATTAGTACGCCACTACCAATAAATGATATCAACAAAGTGACTGATATAAAGCTCATATCTCATTGCCCTTGGACTTGAAAACATTTTTCTTCTAGGCCAAGGTCGCGACTACTTACTTATATGCTTATTACTTTTTACCCGACTGTGTTAGAAGTGTTATGTTTTAATAATAAAAGTTACTACAGTGCTTTCAAAATTCCTCTACTATTACTACATATTCAAACTCAAGTATCCATCAAAGTTTCTTAAATTAATAGCAGTACCAGACTAACTTCTAATTACAACAAGATTAATGGCCGTTGTCGCATCAAAATGTATTCCCGCCCTACCATCGCGGCCATCTGCAAAATGCGCAGTGTGACGTAAAACCAAAACAAACGAACAGTGCGCCGACTAGCCCGCTCAGCCGGCCATTAACCTTCAGCGAGTGAAACGCAAAACGCTACTCAATACTCACTGGTCGTTCCGACTTCGGCCGCCACCTCGTTCCAATACCGTTCCAACTTAAAACGATTCCGATGTCCCCTATAACTCTTGTCCCATAAACATTCGCGTGCCTGAACAGCTGCTATTAACTTGTCCATATTCTTGGTTCTTGCACCTTTGACTTTCGACTTCATTGTAGAGCGGGCGCGCAGGCGGGAGCGGCAGCGAGGACGGGCAACGCGAGCGAGACGCGGCGCGGAACTGACGCCGGCCGCCCGCGCCCTTCCCGTGCGCCCGTCGGTTGTGTCCGCTTTGCTCCGTCGCCCGCTCCGATGTATCGCTGTCCTCTTCGCTCGACGCCTCGCTCCCCTCTCAATGCGACACGCCTCGCCGGTTTTAATCCGCTGTTTCATCTACCACATTCCCATCACTACCGTTCTTTAGTAACCATTGCGCGTTGAGATCTTACTTACACATTTCACTCGTGCTGTTTACCGGTAATGTATATTGTTTTATGCGGGTTTTTAAAGTATTGTAAGGGCATGGAGATATCGTGGTCGTTACCGGTTGGTAACAATGGTCGCAGTAGAAGCGATTCAGCGCGTTGGCGTGCATCGTGAGCCGTCGGCGTGGTTTTCGCTCGATAAAGTAACATGTTGTAGAGCTAAAAGCGTACAACGGTACAAATCGCTCATTATCGAACCGAGCTGAGATATTTTTGCCGATTTTCGATAGAGATATCGCTTGAATTTTACAACTTGGATTTTGTTGATGTATTTCGTAATGATTTGTTTGTTTGCCTTGTTTGTTTTGAACTGACGCATATTTCAAAGCTCAAAAAAAAAATGAAGATAGTGGTTATACTTATAACTTTATACCCATTATGTGTGTTAGACCCCACATTGTTAACTCAGTTTGCATTATAAACACATACTGTAATTTACTAAGTAAGAGTTAAGCAATGTAGACTTAAGTTATACTATGAACATTCCGAGTGTACTTTACTACAACAAATCGTATGTTAAGTCGGTATACGTAATTTATACATTTGTATCTATACTTACGTATGTTTAAGTGATCATTTCGTAAAACGGGTTTGGCTCTACTTAAAAAATATGTTTTTTCCCTCATAAGTAAATAGCTAGGTTAGGTCAGTCTCAAAAGAATAATTAAAGTGAATATGTACTTTATTCTATTCCGTTTCGGGTCATTAAAACTTTGGTATGACTTAGTCAGACTACTATACTTTTCCAAGTTTCCTTTCGGTGTGGTGCAGAATGGCACCATTCCTCCCGTGGGTGGCATATGAGGCGACTAAGGAACTTACTAGATAATGGGTGCAAGAGATCTCTATGCAGTTTACCACCATCTGCGACTGCGATCGCCAACCCTCCTGCCAAGCGTGGCGATTACGGCAAACCCCTCCAAATTGATCGAGGCCTATGACCAGCAGTGGACATCTTTCGGCTGAAATGATGATGAGGACTTTTCCAAGTTATTGCGTAATAACCCAATAACTGGGTTGTGGAAGTCAGATAGGCTCTCACTCCATGTAAAATACTGGTATTTAGCTGCATCATCTTAGACTGGAAGCCAACCCCGACATAGGAAAAGGCTAGACAGATGACGATGACTTTATTTCAGTCTGTGGTAGGTAAATAGGTACTTACTTAGTTTATTAGAAGCTTGGACTAATTTTGATAAAAACAACTGAATTTGTATTTTCTATAAAAAAAATACTAAATCCTTAGTGTTAATTATGTAAAAGAAGACACGTGAATACGCCTAGACCTAAACAGCGTGATAATGACATTACGGTCGCGCATGCGCCTCTAGGGGGTAAAACAAGAACAGCAGTAGTTCTCTATATTGTATATTTATTTATAATTAATCACATAATAAAAAACTAAGTAAGTACCTATTTACCTATCACAGACTGAAATAAAGTCATAGTCATCTGTCTAGCCTTTTCCTATGTCGGGGTTGGCTTCCAGTCTAACATGATGTAGCTAAATACCAGTATTTTACATGGAGTGACAGCCTATCTGACTTCCACAACCCAGTTATTGGGTTATTACGCAATACGCGACTTTGTTACTGGTTTATTATAAGTTTTGAAAAATTAAGTTAGAATGGTTGATAATTGAATGATTTTAAAAGACCTATGATTCCCCACTAAACACATGGCTATAGTCTATGCATTATTTCAAGCAAAATTTCTTAGCTTGATGTATACAAGCTAAGAAACAATGAGCAAAACTTATTGCTGGGGATAAACTTATATTTTTGGTACTTTTACTATATACTATTTGCAGGTACCGTCGCATGCACCCATTAACATAATGTGATTAATTATGTTAATGGGTGCATGCGACGGTACCTGCAGGAGTTGTGAAGGTATTTAAAATTAAATTTTTAGCTCTTAAAACTCGTTTTCCTTGTTGACCTTTAATATCTCCGTAACCAGAAGATTCTCAGGTCCGTATGGAAACATTCTTCCAATTCAAAAAATATATATAATGACGGGGGTTTTCATTAATGCTATATGTTTACTAATATAATTTAAAAAAACGAGTGCATCCCATCCACCCTGGTCGTCCCGACCCGTTAACGGGGCCGTTGGGAAAAATTGTTGCATCGACCCCGGTTGAGCCGACCCTGTCGTTTAACGGGGTGGATGGCACAGATCTAGTCGCATCTACCCCGGTGTGTTTTAACGAAGCGGACAGCACAGATCGAGTAGCATACGCCCCGGTAGTGTTTAAAGAGGGGAGAATAGGAGTATTGTGTTTAGCAAAAAATTACATCTTATAAATAAAAAATTACGAAACGCGAAATGTGTTACTATCAAACCAAAATCCATGCGGTGACGCAGACAAAGTATAGAGTAATAAAAAACCGAACATTGTGGAAATTCTTAAGGCACTGCATATACTGCGGTGATGCTTCTTAATACGAAATTATATCGCAAAAAGTTCAAAGCTTATGGGAATCAACCCAGTGTAATCGTTTACAGAAATCTTTACTAGCTGACCCAGTGAACTTCGTACCGCCTCAGAAACAATAAATGTTGTAATGAACCTACCAAGTTTGACAACCATATACTTTGAAAGCATAAAGCGTTTTCTAGCACACCTTCCTTTGTTTGGTAAGCTCCTGCCAAGTTATGATAACCTGGTACGTTGAAGGTATATAGCGTTTTCTAGCTGACACTCCTTTGCCTAGTAAGCTCCTGACAAGTTATGACTACTTGGTACTTCGAAGGCATACAGCTCTTTCTAGCTGACACTCCTATGTTTAGCAAGCTCCTACCCAGTTATGACAACCTGGTACTTCGAAGGCATAAGGTGTGTTTTAGCTGACACAACGGGTTAGGTGAGCTCCTACAGAGTTATGACCACCTGGTACTTCAAAGACATAAAGCGTTTTCTAGCTGACATACAAAATGTATTATAAAAATGAAAAATCTCTTTAAACACTACCGGGGCGTATGCTACTCAATCTGTGCTGTCACCGGGATAGATGAGACTAAATCTCTGCCATCCACCCCGTTGAACGACCGAGTCGGCACTACCGGGGTCGATGCAACAATTTTTCCCAACCACCCCGTTAACGGGACGGGACGACCGGGGTGGATGGGATGCACTCAAAAAAACTGGCGTAAAAAGACTTTCAAACCAAAGACAAGCGTCATTTATTACATTCTTACATAATAAATGACGCTCGTATTTGGTTTAAAAGACTTTAACGCCAGTAGTTTTTCCCCCTACGTATTATATGTATTTATGTCCTTCCATGTATAGGAATATGCTTGGAGTTTCCCTACGCGATCGAATCAGAATTGAGGAGTTCCGTAGGAGAACCAAGGTAACTGACATAGCCCGAAGAATTGCTAAACTGAAGTGGCAGTGGGCAGGGCACATTGCCCGCAGAACAGATGGCCGACGGGGCCGAAAGGTTCTGGAGTGGCGACCGCGTACCGGAAGACGTAGAGTTGGAAGGCCTCCAACAAGATGGACCGATGACCTTGTGAAGGCCGCAGGAACCCGCTACATGCGGGAAGCACAAAACCGGTCCAAGTGGCGGAGTTTGGGGGAGGCCTATGTCCAGCAGTGGACGTCTTTCGGCTGAAATGATGATGATGATGATGATGTCCTTCCATAGTTCTAAGTAACCAACGGTCCAAAAACATATTCCAATATTTTAGGTTTCCTGCAATAGTCCTGCACCAACAGTGGGTTACATATACATTGTCCTTGGGTGTACTTGAATAGGGATAATTGACGGTTGGTACCTCATCTTCACTATAAGCGTCTAAGGGGCCTCTGCCTCCGACGTTTGGCTCCCAGACTGGAGCGGGCTGGGGCTGCATTAAAGCGGCTCCTGCCCAATCTGGGGGGTCCAAACGCCTCCTGCCGGAGGCTCTACACGGGGATCGTGCGGTCCATGGCCCTCTACGGGGCACCGGTGTGGGCGCCCTCATTGAGGCTGCGCCCAGCGCGCCGGTTGTTTGCGGCCCAGAGGGTCATGGCCATCCGGTTAATCCGGGGATACCGCACGGTCTCGTGCGAGGCGGCGAGCCTCCTTGCCGGAGTGCCGCCATGGGATCTGGAGGCAAAGGTCCTCGCGCAAATGTGGGAGTGGCGCGAGGAGGCGAAACGCCGGGGCGAAACTCCGCTGCCGCGACAAATCGCGGCACGGCGGACAGAGCTCCGGTGTGATCTCATGGCGACATGGCGGGTACGGTTGTCGCAACCCAGTGCTGGGCACGCCACTATTGCGGCGGTAAGTCCCCTCTTTGAGGAGTGGATAGAGAGGCGTCACGGCGTCCTCACCTTCCGCCTGACGCAGGTTCTCACCGGGCATGGGTGCTTCGGTGGGTTCCTGTTCAGGATAAAGCGGGAGGATACGTCCGGGTGTTTCCATTGCGAGGATCGTCTGGAGGACACGGTGGAGCATACGGTGGAGGTGTGCCCTGCCTGGGCGGAGCACCGCCGTGTCCTCGTGGAGGCGATCGGCGGCGGCGACCTCTCGCGTCCGGCCCTGGTGCGAGCCATGGTACGGAGCGAGAGGGAATGGGAAGCCGTCACCTCCTTCTGCGAAGCAGTAATGCTCGCGAAGGAGGAGGCGGGGCGCGTGAGGGAGTGGCAGTCTCTGCGCCCTCACGCCCCTAGCCGCCGCAGGAGGAGACGCCCCGGGCGTCGGGAGTCGATTGCGGACTCCCGGCCACCGTAGGCGCGAGCTTGCGGGTGGCGAGCAATGGGTAGCTCGCCGCCCGGTAAGGACCAGGCTCGGGTCGACGGCGCGCAGTGTTCCACGCGCGCCTCAAAGAGATGTCAGCAGCAGTGTAGGGGTCTACTAGGACCGATGCCTGCCGGGGTCGCGTGATTGTTCGAAAGAGATACCGTGACCCTGGCACATGGGCAACTGATGGAACACGGGTGGGTTTTAGTCAGTAAAAGTCTGACACGCCCTCCCGCTCCGCCCAGAGCGGGAGAAGTCATTTGATGATTTACCATCCTGAAAAAAAAAAGGGGGCCTCTGCCAGTTGGCTTCGACCTCTCGTACGCCTTCCAAAGGTCCGGCACCTCAGGGTCCCGAGATATTATAAGAGAAACAAAAATAAATTATACAATATGTTTAAGACTCACCCTTCTTTTCAAGCTGCTGTATCGAGTGATGAGCGCAGATGCACCAACCACATTAAAATCCATCACCATAGTTTCACTCATTATCTTATCACTGAAATAGCATACTTATGTGTTCGTTTTAGGGTCCATTTTACACTACCCTTGACATGTTATTTTGCTTTGTATTTTGGAAACAAAGTTGAGGAATAAAGGCGCAACATTGTTGCTCGCAACTTCTAAGTAATGTTTGGGAAACAATGTTACTCGGCTTTTGTATTCCTGTGAATACCACTCCAGCAACACAAAAACATGTTGCTGAAACATTGTTGCACAACTTTGTTTTCCAATTATAAGTTGGATAGACTACCATGAGCTAAACCAAAATAAATTCTATCTTCGTTTTGTATAGCATAGCAATAATTAATTATTAATTTAGTCGGTCTGTACTATATTAGTTACCTATGTTATTTTATGAGTATGATCTGCCAGCATTTCAGCATGATGGGGGCCTCTACCATAAGTCAGTGCAATTTTTGTAGGTGTAAGGGGCGCCTAACGTCGACAAAACGAGAGTTGCAAACTGAAAAACACCACTGCTAATTTTCACTTTGGAGATTTTTTTGGCATGACATCAAATTAATGCGTATGACCTTAAAAGTGAAACTCTCGCTTACTGTCAGAAAGGAGAGTTTTTGGCATAAGTATCACGTAGGCAGATTTTTTGTAATTTTTAAGTCAGCAAAATAAGCAAATTTTCTACGAAAACATAGTTAAGTGAGATATTGGTCGGTAGTGGGGTATTTCTTTTATCGGTTCAGTTTTCGTTCTTGTTATTCATGAGTTTAGAAATAAGGAATAGTTACTAAGTATATTTAAACGAATGGAAGCTTTTATGGTTCGTTATTTTTGCCGATGGAAATCTCATCGGGGTACACGGCTTGTAATCTCATAAAATACAAATCTTCACAAGATCGATGGCTATTTTATAGGCTATCCACTCAGTCTATCATGGTTTTCGTAAACCTACTGGCCACTATATTTTACGAGCCTCTTATTTCTGTATTATAGCCTGTTTATTTGCATGTTAGCCATAATCATTTGATCTAAATAGCTTTTAAGGATATTTTTTAACGAATTAAGTCAGGGCATCGCTTTCGTTATTTTTAGCAACAGTCGCTTGCGATCGAGAGTCGAATTATTTATTTACAGGTGCTGTTTAATCACTGTGTCAATGTATACATAAGTCTTGAATAAATAATCGTCCATGCTTTTTATGCATTTATAGATGCCGGAACAAACCACGCTAGTTTTTCAAACAAGGGTAGTGATTTTACCATCCATACCATTAATATATAGCCGTAAGTGTCGAGGCAAGAGTGACTAGTTTACTAGAAGTAAATGGTTCAAGTAAGCTAGTCAGTCTTGTCCCGTGTATACAGAAATATCCTAACTTTTGCATATGTCAGGCCAGTAGGTACATAATTTGTTGCTATCCTAGCTTGAAAAACTAGTCTCCTGTAACCTCAGCATAACTTAACCAGCACACTAATTGCGTAGCATACTATCCATTTAAATCTGAATAATTTTGAAGGATATTGCTTAATCCATTGCTGCATATGTTCAAAAAAATGTCTATTCAGCAACGTAAATCACTCAATGAATATTGCTGATTGAAAATGAACGCCAGTCCGACTAAAACCCATTAACGGGTTTTTTTTTTTGTATGTACAAAATCATCACATGACGTCTCCCGCACTGGGTGGAGCGGAAGGGCGTGTCAGACTTTTACTGACTAAAACCCACCCGTGTTCCTTCAGTTGCCTATGGCAGGGCCACGGTACCTCTTTCGAACAGATCTCGTGACCCTGGCAGGCATCGATCCTAGCGGACCCCTTCAGTTTGCTGACATCTCTTTGAGGCGCGCGTGGAACACTACGCGCCGTCGACACAGAGACTGTTAATGGCTTATGCAATTATCCTTTATTTTGGTATCATAACTGACAGCTGACTGCGAACGATTTAAAAGATGAACACATAATAGGACCCTAACTTAATATTTCCGATTAATTAAAGAAAAATGCACACACACTCACAAACATTACCGCTTTTAATTATACCGTCTCTAGCACTTTTAGTACCACAATAGTGTCATAGCACTAAGATAACACTAGTTAGTGACCGACAGTGATACAGTGGAACTCATTCGTTACTGACACCTTTGATGTTGGAATATAAAGCAAGCTGTAGGGTTACCATAAAGTCGGTACTTATGCGATTTATAAATAAAAGGAGAAACTGATTTATCTAAGTATTAGTAAAAATGTGGATAAATGTAATGTTCCGTGTGTTGCCGGACGTAAAGAATAGTACCATCTTCCTGTGGGTATCATAAAAGGCGTTGGCGGCGTTTCCTACCTTAAGTTTTTCCAGTGATACTTACGTAGTTCGGTACTTACGGTTTCCTTACGATGTTATCCGTTCGCCGATGTCAGTGATAAGAGTCTGGGCTTGTCTTACCCTGCAAAAAATATCACTAGCTCTCCCATCTTGAAATGACATACGTGTGTAGGTGTTTACCTTTCCCCACATCGAAGTTTCCGTTACGACTCGGTAACGGTATGATGATGAGAAAACTGTTTAAGATTTAAAATGTCCTGAATACAACAGACAACATGGTCACAGCATCCACCCTTTATTACATTATAGGACTACTTTGTCTTCCTCGGTCTTACTGGCATAACAAATAATATAATTACAGTTGCGCTTACACTGCAATCTGAAATCGAAAAATTCTCGTCATTTGCCACAATCTAGGCATTACAGTGAACTGTTTGATGTTAAAGGCACGTCGTCACCATCATCATCTTCATCCTCAGCCTAACTTCACCCACTGCTGGGCAATAGACCTCTGTTTTTTGTTTCAATCCCCACACTTTTGTGCCAGTCCCATCCAGGTTTTGCCCGGAATGGCAACAATGTCGCTCGCCCATCTCGCCGCCGGACGACCGACATCCCGTCTTTCAGTTCGTGGACGCCACTCTGTCACAGCACAGCCTTACTCCACCTATCATCACTCTTACCAAGTGTCCTGCACAACTCTGTTTAAGTTCCATAATACGCTTTCTGATATCGAAGACCTTCTAACGTCTTCCTATCTCAACGTTCGAAACTCGATCTATTAGTCTTATGATAAGCATGGAACGCTCCATGGCTTTTTGTGCAACTCTCAACCTGTACACAGCCTCCTGCATTAGCGTCCACGTCTCAGCACCTTACGCTACGGTCGGCTGAACACAGTGCAAGAGGTGGGACATTCAGACATTGTGGAATTTTGGCTGATCTCAAAATGTCGTCCAGCCAGTCTATTCTGTAAACATCTCACCGTGAAAGCTTAGGTGATTTGATACTTTCTGGCAGGGTCGCGGATTTGTTCGAATGAGTTACCGTGGCCCTGGCACAGGCAGTTGCCTGCCAAACCCACCCGTTTTCCTTCAGTTGAAGGAAGACGGCTGGGTTTTAGTCAGTAAAAGACTAACACTCTCCCACTCCGCCCACAGCGGGAGAACGCAATTGATGATATCCCACCCAAAAAAAAGGGTGAAGTGAGCTTAAAGTAAGACGTCATTCCTCCATATACTAGGGATTCGATTTCACCGTGCTATTTTTACAGCAAAGCTCTACAGTTTTCTTAACCCGGGCCATCCAAGCTGTATTCCTCTAGATGTCTCTGTTGGTTGATTCTCTTTGCCAAAGAAAGAATATGACCAAGACAGTTACACCGGTCGCTGACACGTCGTAGTTGACTACAATTGCCAATAGTTGCGTAATTTTAAGAGGCCCTACACCTACAATAAGTTTGCACAATGTCTGTATTGCACAATAAGATAGAATCAGCACGACTCAAGCAATTAATTATTTTCACGCAAGAACATGGACGGCCGATAAGCTTCAATGATTTCGTGTGATCAAGACCTGCCAATAGTAGATACCTACCTAATAAAATATTGTATAATACTGATCGTCCTTATCATATGACTAGCATCTGCCCGTGACTTCGTCCTGCTCCGCTCCTTTTAATCGTAGCGTAATGTTATATAGCCTATAGCCTTCCTCAATAAATAGGCTACCCAACACAAAAAGATTTTTTCAATTCGGACCAGTAGTTCCTGAGATTACCGCGTTCAACCAAAAAACAAACAAACTCATCAGCTTTATATTATTATTATTAGTATAGAATAGTATAGATGGATATTGTCCTCATTATCATTGCCAGCCTTGTACCGATTATGCTGATTGTGATTGGCCAGTACTGAGTGTAGGCCGTCTCGCTTTTGTGCCTTGCTTCCCTGGTCTAAATTAGTCTCAGTGATAGATCACCGGTACATGCACCACTTCGCTCTTACCATCTTCCAGCTCCATAGCTCCAGAAGTCAAGAGCACGCCAATACAGCAATTAAAAAAATAATTTAAAAAAAGACTAAAGAATAACTATCTACAATTTAATTCGCAACGGAAGCTCTCAAAAGGAATAACTTGCCCCGTTTTTGCAACATTTTCATTGATGCTCCGCACCTATTGGTCGTAGCGTGATGTTATATAGCTTATAGCCTTCTTCGATAATTGGGCTACAACACTAAAATATTTTTTCAATTCGAATCAGTAGGTCCTGAGATTAGCGCCTTCAACCAAACAAACTCTTCAGCTTCATAATATTAGTATAGATTAGTACCTATACATATTAATATAGATAATATCTAGATACAAATTGTAGATACCATATCTACCTTATTGCAAGTCATAGGTAGTATAGTTCTTGGTTCGAATGACTTGGTATTTTAAGAATGAAACAACTGTTCATGAACTTGCAAATTACTTTACTTATCAACCTTACATTATTTGAAGTAATAATTCAGAAAATACTGCAACGCTTATGTAATTATGAACGAACTAGCTTTTGCCAGCGGCTTTGCCCGCGTGGAGGTCGGAAATTATCCCGCGGGAACATACTACCGGGATAAAAAGTAGCCTATGTCCTTTCTCAGGCTCTAAACTATCTGTGTACCAAATTTCATTTAAATCGGTTCAGTAGTTTTAGCAGGAAAGCGAGACAGACAGACAGACAGACAGACAGACCGACAGACAGACAGAGTTACTTTTGCATTTATAATATTAGTATGGAAGTATGGAAGTATGGAAGTATGGATATGGAGTATGGATTAACACGGCCGCCCGGCCTTGAACAAAAAAAATCTGCTGTTCTCTACAAACTGTTATTTCTACGTGATGAAAATGTGTTATCATTTCAGCTGGAATACGTCCACGGGGGGGGGGGGGGGGGGGGGTGAGGTTAACTAGAAATGTATCTATAGCTTGGCTTGATATGACGTCATGACTTATGTACAAACTACTCCCAGTGTTTTTTTTTTCTTCATTTAGTAGGTACTCAGAGTCCATTCAGTTTTACCGATATGCCTATTCCGTACGCCTATCAAAAAATTTCCTGAAGTTACAGTTATCTCTAAACAAGGAAAAATAAAACACATTTCATCTTTAGTAACAGTATTTTTATTTTAATCTTCGGAGATAGATATTTTAGATATGAAGAGATAAACAAAATCCGACCACGAACCAGAATGACAAATGACCAGCACATTAAAGTTAATAAATACATACATTCTAAAATAACCATATTTTCTTATCGTTTCATCAATTTTCATATTTGCGAAACTACCATACACACAGTCTGTGAAATTCACAATACATTATTTGCCGTAGTCGGGTAAAACCATACAATACTTTACTTTTGTTTTAAATAGGTACCGTATTTACAAGCTTGGTTATTGAATAAAAATACTGATTTATTATTAAAACTACGGCTAAAAGCTTAAGTAGAATTAGAGGTGAATTAGGATATGTGCAGACCCGCACGCTAATTGCGTAACATACTACAGTGGACCCCCGGTAATCCGACAAACGTTTTGCAGGGCAGTTACGGACTATCGAATTTGTCAGATTATAGAGTACTGCCTAAGAAGACCCCCTATAGTCCGGGGTTTTTTACAAAGAGTACCTTGTAATCCGACAAATTACAGATCCATTTCCCGTTCAGTCATGCATTATCTACATTAGCGAAGACTATCAAAAAAATATTCAATAATAATAGACATTTCGGATTACAGGGGGTGCCGGATTAGACAGGGGCCCAATGTATTAATTATGAAAAGTATTGCTAATCCATTGCTTGATAGTTCCAAATATATTTTCTATTCACCAACGTAAACAACGTAATGAATGTTGTTGAATTGTTAAAATCAAAACCCAACTGATAGTTTGTTACGCAACTACCCCGCTGAGTTCTGATGGTCTTGGATAAAACATAAAAACAATGCGTACAGAGACGAAACAACGGTCTCATAGCCAAACAAGTTAGAAATGTACTGGCACGTTAACTACCATGTCGGACTACATGTCCGACACTTTTTGTTCCTTTCAAGCCTTGTCGGAGTATATGACCGACAACACATACCAAATCTGAATATGTCGTTGCTGCCTAGCGGCCATGTTTTCCGAATAAACAATGTGTTTATGGAATTAACAATCTATTCAATATATTTTTCTTACTTTTTCTGATTTTAACCATGCCAGTTAACATGTTAACTGTGACTTTTGACGTCAAACAAAAATTAACAAACATACACACCACACTCATCTGATTTAATTTCCCAGTATACTGTCTTTCATTCTTGTACCTATACTCCGGTCACCTATTATTTTGTCTATCGTTGATATCACTTCACGTCGGAATTTCCTCATTTCTGTCTCCGTTAGTGCTTCTATATCAGGTAGCATTGATAAAAGGAACATTTTTCTTGGGTTACATTCAATATCATCAGAGTAACTATTTCTAGTATTTAGTCTTCCGTGTCCATTTTCTATACTATTATGCCTTCCATTTGTAATATTGGGTATCGTATTGTCATTGTATGTATTTCGGTTAATCGGGGTTTCTGTGACTCTATTAATTTCTGGAACGGTTTCAACATGTTCGGGTTCAAAGCTAGCTAAGCTTGCACTGTCATCAGATACATCGTGACTTTCTACTGGAGTTATTTCAACTTCCATTTGCTTATCGTTGTGTTGTTTTGTTTTATACTCTTTGGGTCGTATGCTGAGGAAGGGATGCAAGAAGCGTAGTTCTTCAGTCAGGTAGTAGGGTCTCATGGGAGGTTTGGAGCTGGCTTGCTGCTTGAGGGATCTCATGAAGGAAATCCTTATTTTTCTCCATCTATCTCGACATTCTGGTACTGTAACAAAGACAAATAATATGTTAAATTATGTTTGCAGATACAAAATAAGTCTTTTAGGATAATTGTGTAACACACTAACGCGAATACTTTTCGTTTTGTCACTTCAACAACATTCATTGCGATATTTACGTTGCTGAACGGACACATTTTTTGAACAAATGAAGCAATGGATTATCTTCGGATATATCCTTCAAAATTATTCAGATTCAGATAGTGCTTAAACAAGTTGAGCTCTATTTTGGTCATTTTATTATCATCATTACGGGTAAAAATCTCCAAGGATCACCACAATAACCTGTCTTGCTCTCTATAATTGTCTATAGAAAACCTCATCCATCAGAAACTTGTTTCAACTGGAACCTAATCCATACTAATATTATAAATGGGAAAGTGTGTGTGTCTGTTTGTCCGTCTTTCACGGCAAAACGGAGCGACGAATTGACGTGATTTTTTAAGTGGAGATAGTTGAAGAAATGGAGAGTGACATAGGCTACTTTTTGTCTCTTTCTAACCCCCCACTACCCTAAAATAAGGGGTGGAACGCGCTAATCTCAGGAACTACTGATTGGAATTGAAAAAATATTTTTGAGTCGGGTAGCCTATTTATTGAGGAAGGCTATAGCTATATAGCATCAAGCTACGATCAAAAGGAGCGGAGCAGCAACAAAAAAATGGATGAAAACTGACAGGCTGCGATGTGACGGGAAGGGTCAGGGGAGCAAATATTTGACGCGGACGAAGTCGCGGGCAGAAGCTAGTAGATTTATAAAGATACTAAGCTAAGAGTAGTTAAAAAACGCATGATAATTACGCACACACAATGACGTCAGGTGTTGACGTCACTGCCTTGTGACGTCGAAATGGTGATAATTTTGGCATTGATAACCTGCGTCGTGTTTACGTTAGGTGACATTTTAAAAAGCGAACATTATTTCATAATATTTCACATAATTTTGAAGTAAACTAATCTAAGATTAAATTGTGGAATATTAACAAATAATGCTGATGTCATCTATTGCAACACTTTTTTAAACAAGCAAATACTTGTTTAACTTGTATTTAATGTGTGGGAAGAAAATTTAAAAACTAAGAAATTTGGTTCGGATTTTATCTGACTCTTTGTCTTAAACGAGAAAGTTTTTGGGAGATCCCATATGGCTGTTATATAACTAGCGATCTCTACCTTATCATCTATAAGATGACCTGTCATATTTAGCAGTGGTAGTAACGACTACCAAGTGACATTTTGTTTTGTTAAAGAAAAATAAATGGTTGTTGGTATCCTAACATTAATGTATAAGAAGTTTATTAAGTAAGAGGATGTTTGAAAGCGGTACCGATGGCTGAAAAGTTGTGTGAAAATCAGTTGTCATGGTATGGTCACGTGATACGGAGGAATAAGAAAAATATTTTTGAGGAAAGTTTTGAGTATTAATTTCGATGGCTATAAGAGTAGAGAGAGACCAAAGAAACGATGGATGGACTGTGTGAATTGTGATATGGATGGAAAGGGGGTGACTACTGAGATGACGACTAATAGAGAAGTGTGGAAGAAAAAGACATGTTGCACCGACCCCAAATAAATTGGCATAAGGGCAGGTGAATGAAATGATCCTAACACGAAAGGAGTTTATTTCTTTACAGAGACCAGGAAACAACGCTTACTCCAATATTGAATTAATTTTTTCAAGCATCTTTAGAATTCATTGGTCACAATGGCCAGCTTAGCTTAGGAGTCCTCAAAAAGTGAACAAAAGACCCCAATTGTTGTAATTGGAAGAACGGCAGCAGATCATAGCTTTGATTCCCAGACCGACTCCAACAATTTCATAAGATCCATAAGGACTAACCGTATCCTGGGACTGTTAGAAAGGGAACTGGGAGCTTATCTCCATCTACTTCTTTTCAAATAATGGGGACAGGCTTCTATAAAAAAATGTAAGTAGCTGTTGTACACTTAAAACTACTAGAATATTTGATAGGAGCGGACAGCATGTATTGTAGGTATCTATGAAACTTATAACCACAATAAATTCAGATTTGATTTAACTACATAAACGCAAAATTGTGAGTTTATATTTAACTGGAACGTATTCGCTTATGCAACGTTAACTTAAAAAGACTGTTCTTGCCAAAGCAGGTTGACACCAATACGTACATATTTATTACAAGTATTTTGTCAAATATACACTTCAATACTATAAAAGGTAATAGCAAAAACACCAACATTTATGAAGAATAGATCTTATTGTTTACATGAAATACTAGAATCGTTAAAAAAAGCGCGCCAACAACATTGAATTGACCTAGTTTCTGTAATAGGCGCTGCAACAATACAAGATCGATACGAAACTCTTGGTACAATAAAAACAAACAACACGTACCTGATGTGTTAGCCCTTTTAGCGATTGTTGACCACGCTCTTCTATTATGCATCTTATTTGCGTACTCCGGCAAGTTCTTATCGTACAAACACGGATACTTCTCCACTTCCTTCACAAACTCCACTATGTCCCGTCTACTTTCACTTTTCGGAAACCAATCGTGTTTCCCTTCCATAATTGCACAATTAATATATTCTTTGATTTTTAACTTCGACATCCGTACGTCTCGGAGCGTAGTGCGCAACTGCGAAGCAATATTGGCTCGAAACTTAACATGGCGGAAATATTGCGTTGTTGGTTTTCATTATGGCAGCTCGACCAATGAGAGGCGAGTATTCTGACGCACACGCTCGCAGCAGTAGTTCGATGAAATCTATGCCGTTGTGTCACGTAATGCAGCTAAATATTGCGTTAACTTTATTTGTTATTGCGTAATATTTTTACGGACGAAAAGAAAGGTGACTGCGGGAATTTTGTTATTTTAAGTTTACATTTATAGGTATTTAGCCGTTAAATAAATAAATAAATAAATAAATAAATAAATTACAGACGGACTGTTTAGTTAAGTATCTATTGCGTCACTAATAAAAAGTATTGCGCGATTCTGACGCAACATTGTAACTGTTATATTAATCACGAGGTAGAGCTCCAGAATTATCTAAGTGTACTAGGTACTAAGCTTATTCTGGGTATCAGTATTGCTCATAAGCACGAAATTGTGCTTGGTTAGCAGTTAGTCAGAGTTACCTTTATTGGGATTAGGTACGTTTTGTTACAAAAAACACAATTTTTTTAGTAGGTCCCGTACCTACTTAGAGTTTCCAATTATTCTTTATAATAACGTATTCTACTTTACTTTCGATAAATACTTAATATTTTTGCATAAACCTAAATATGCAATAATACTTAATTTCCAATATTTACTGTAAAAAGAAACACTCTTATGGGTATATACTGCCGCGGTCGCGTGATTGTTCGAAAGAGATACCGTGGCCCCGGCACATGGGCAACTGAAGGAACAGGGGTGGGTTTTAGTCAGTAAAAGTCTGACACGCCCTTCCACTCCGCCCAGAGCGGGAGAAGTCATTTGATGATTTCCCATCCAGAAAAAAAAATGGGTATTTACTGAATTATATGCCGATACAGATGAAACAAAACTGAAAATTTATTATTATTGATAAAGAATTTGCTTCCAGTCTAACTGTATGTAGCTAAGTATTTTACATAAAGCGACTGCCTATCTGTCCTCCACAACCCAGTTACTAGTTAATACAATACTACCCTTTCAGGCTTTCAGACTTTCAGGCTTCTAACGACCAGGCGCGGTCCGAGAGGGGGGGTCCTAGGGGTCATGACCGGGGGGGTCATCAAAGTCAGCCATGCTGTCGAGATTCTGAACGATTTGCCTGAAAAACCCAATAATACTCCCGACCTGAGAATCGAACCTGGGACCTCACGCTCATCAGTAGCGCTTTCGACTACTAGACCAACGAGTAAATGTACATTCCTAAAAATATTCTTCAGTACTCATGGTGACCCCCCCCCCCCCCAAATCATAGGCTGCGACCGCGCCTGCTAACGACCTGGGCCTCAAGTCTGCTATTACAATAGTGTCAGAATGGTCTATCATTGATTTCATAATTGTTGATTTTGACAAGTTTAGTAATCTACTAATATAATGGCGTCATTATGACTTTCCAATGTCCAACCACTGACACTCCAATGAAAGAAATGGCTTAGAATGGTAATCTCGTACATAATGACAAATGAATGACTGACTTGTGCGGTAATCTGCTCAAATTTTGACAGTTTCTTTGATCAGTGACCTACCATTGGACCGTCATTGTGCAGTCATTGCTTGTATTGTAATAGCTCGGTTGTCAAAAAGTGTTTGCTAGCTATCGTGTTTGTGGAATATTGAACGGAAAAATGTATTCACTACGAGCAAATATTCTCGAGCTAGCCAACGCAGTGGATGCTAAAGAAAGATGATGGGCAGAATGCAAAAGACGTCGTCGAGCCCGTCGCTTGACAAGAATGAACAAAAACCCCTTTATTGATATTCCCGAAGCGGAATTTTTAAAAACGTTTCGCCTTGGGAAGGACTACTCCCAAGGTGGTCCCATATGAATTTGGAAAACAAAATCGAACGCTAAGGGTCGGAAAACAGGGGATGATTGATTGTTCACTCACTGATTGTAATGTATAACCACGCATAACTTTATACAGAGTAGTCCGATTTTGATAATTCTTTTTTATTGGATAGGGTATACCTTGCCAAGTATTATGAGTCCATTAAAGTCACAAAAAATTATAAAATAAAAAAATTTAAACAAAAAATTAAAAGGTTTATTATTATTATTTTTTGATTTTCAATTTTTTCGGCGGTTTAATTTTTTATTAAAAAGTTTTTGCATTTATAAGATTAGTGTGGATGTGGATTACAATTTTTTTTGTGGGCGTGCTATAGGTACACCTCTGCCTAACTCTTCGGGGAAACAAGTCGTGATGTTATGTTTATGTTACAATATTTTTTTTTGATGAATAATATCCTATGACCTTTATCATGTTCATATGTTAGAGTTTGTTGGAAAAATCAATTAGAGCCGAAATTTGTTCAATTAGAACCATTTTGTATAAAATTTAATAAATAAATAACAAACAAAACACCGACTACTTGAAATAAAAATGATTAACGTCAGTAAGCAGTGATGTCACATTTGACAGCTAAACAGATAAAATATTATTGAGTTGTCTATTTTTCACATTTATCCGCGTTACACATGTAAATGCAATGTCTTTGCTATTTACGAACTTCTTACTATTTCATACTGTTTAAAACACTAACAAATAATATGTAAAAATATATATAAATGAAATCTGGCATGATTAAATGTCCAAATTTAGTAGTAGTTTTTCGAAAATCATTTCTACTAACGGGTTTTATAATAATGGCAATACGACAATGTCATTGTACCACGATTCCATTACGAGACCACTGACCGACCAATGATTCACCATTATGAATTAGCAGATTACGAACTTTTAGCAAAATGACAATGGGATCGTGTTTGAATGACGAATTTATAAAAAATAGCAGACTTGAGGCCCTGTAAGAACTTTCAATCACGAGTCGTCCACAAATAAGAAGATTATTTTAGATTGCTTGGGGACTTTAGTCATTCACGAAAGTAAACATTCGCCATTCAGATTCATTTATTTGCAAAAACATGTGTACCTAGATAATATACATGGTATGATGCTTATTACCTATTGACAGATGTTACAAAGTATGGTTGTGGCGCAACATGTTTGACCATCGCTGGTGTACAAATTAAGTCGAAAGACAACAAGATTAAAAATACAAAGAATAATAAAATTAATAAATCAACAATAAACATTAATATTAAATTAAAACATTCGGTCAATACGTGATTTATCATTTAACCATTGGAAACACATAGTGGTTATGTCGGACAAATAGGGCTATTTCCAAAATAACTTTCCTATGCTAATGTGTTGAAAATTATAATACGCCTTTCCTGTCAGTATTTTTTTAATGTTTTCTTAAAACGGTCTGTATTTAATGTCTTAACATATTTTGGGATATTATCTTATACCTTTAAACGAGCAATTCTTGTATATATATATATATAATCTGAATCTCGGAAACGGCTCCAACGATTTTCATGAAATTTATTATACAAGGGGTTTCGGGGGCGATAAATCGATCTAGCTAGGATTCATTTTTATAAAATGTCGTTTTATTCATGTTTTTACTGACCAACTTTATCGATAATCAACTTGAACATAAACTTATTATTTTTAACACAATTTACCAAAAATACCGAGCAAAGCTCGGTCAACCAGATATTTATAAATTATTGGCGCTCTGCATAGCACGCTTTTATAAAGTAGCGCTGTCTTAGCTGGCTGAAGACGAATTTTGGTGTTGTCCCGGCTATTACGGATTATAATGTCCTATATTCGAGGAAACACATAGTGGTTATGTCGGACAAATAGGGCTATTTCCAAAATAACTTTCCTATGCTAATGTGTTGAAAATCGTTAGTTACACGTGAGCATTACATTTTTCATTTCACTCTCTTCAACGCCACCCCGCCTCAAGTGTAATGACAAACATTGCACACATCAAAATGTACCTAAAAAACTAGTTCCATAAATATAAAACTATCACGTCATAACATGCATAACATGACACTGTATTCGTTGAAGGGCTAAGCAGAGATTATAAGTAGTAGGTACTCTAATTAATTAATTAGGGGGGCCTATTTTTTTCACTCACCAGAGGCCGGTGATGTGTCAAGAAGATGGCATGCAAAGATGAAAGCATGTGAAGATGAAAAATATAACACGTAGAACGTTTTCTAGGAATATTTTTTGAACTTATACCTACACGCATATCGTCAGCTGTGTTTAAGTCCCATAATATAATAGGGGGCGAGCCTATTGCCATTTACCGGGCACAAATACGGACTCCGGGCTGATACTGAGAAATTCCTAATGCAAAAACGCCATAGCACTCTACCAGTCACAGGAATCAAACTTAAGACCTCATGCTGAGCAGTAACGCTTATGGCCACTAGACCAACGCCCAACTTGAATCAATCAATCCTTTATATGTGGACAAAATATTGAATAACAAAACGCTACATTGTTTTCTTTGTATTGCATAATTTCACACAATACTGTATCCTGCTATTATCATTGTTCTGGGTAAAATTGAAATTTCTGGTGACATACCTAAATGATAACTATTATAGGGACTCCCTAAAACTATTATAAAAGGCACATACATAGTTAATGTAGAGATTTTAGCCTATTTGGTGCTTAAATCCAACCTTTCTGAAAACGAAAGTAGTTCGATACTTTGAAGCGAACCCTAACTACTACAGATTAATTACACAGGCCTACAAATTTTTAAACCAGACACCAAACCTATCGTACCCGAAGGATTTTGATGCGCTGAATCCGAATACGTGTTCAGGATTGTGGTTAAAGAATCTTTTTACTCAAAAGAAATTTACTACAAATTTCACTTAATAAGAAATATTTAAACTATACCTATAATAATATTTTTTTCGATTTCGGCACAATTTTTTTGTTTTTTTTTTTTTTTTGTGGTTGGGTTAATACGCTAAAGTGTAAAATTTCAAATAGCGATATTTTGGTGATAAAAAAGATATTTGAAGGTACTATCAATTGCCATACAACGTTTTTTGATAATCATTTACCTATTTCCTTCTGTCACGTAACCTCAAAAAATTAAAATAAAACGCGTTTTTTGCACTTTTAGGTTAGGATATCTTGAAAACCAGCCATATAGGAGCCATTCTGAGCACGGATTCGGATTCAGCGCATCAAAATCCTTCGGGTATGTTAGGTCTGGTCTTTGGGTCTAGGCTTTTGTTAAATTTTGTCGGCCTGTGTTATCTTTTTCGGACCGGCAAAGACACATCAGGTGTAGGCACACCTGTCAAATCGTGTTGTCATTTATTCTTAGTTCAGGCTCCGAACTAATCTCAAGTCCGTAAGTGATACAGAGTAGGAAACGCCCGTAACTTAGGCCGCTGTTATATATCTAGTGCGTCTCTTTATAATTAAGCTGATGACTTTGTTTTTTGCTTGAACGCACAAATCTCTTCTTGGAACTTCCAGTCGAATTTGAGAAATTATTTTTGCATTTCATTATTTAAATCTTAAAGCAGAATGAAGAACGCTAAGCAAAACTGAAGTACCTATTACGTGGGCAGATAATACGGCTGTTATTTTAGGAGGTATATTGTGGCGTCCTACTATTTCTACGCAGCAGAACGAAATAGCGGGCAGAAGCTGTAGTTAGTTAAGTATAATTGTAACACGCCTTGTTTCCCCAACCCGTTGGGCAGAGGCACATCTGCCCAGGCCCCTCAGTCAACATAACAAGCGAAAAGTGTGTGTGTACCTACAGTGCCGTAATTAACCTTTTATGCGCCCGGTACGAGGTGCTATAATTGCGCCCTTGAAATATTTTCTATCAACGCGATTATTTTTACGATCTCATCGTCTTTAATATTGATATTATTATTTACTAGCTTTTGCCAGCGGCTTCGCCCGCGTGGAGGTCGGAAAATATCCCGCGGGAACGTACTACCGGGATAAAAAGTAGCCTATGTGTTAATCCAGGCTATAAACTAACTGTGTTCCAAATTTCATCCAAATCCGTTTAGTAGTTTTTGCGTGAAAGAGTAACAAACATCCATACATACAAACTTTCGCATTTATAATATTAGTAGGAAGTAGGATTTGTAAGAAGAATATACGCGACGACGACGCGACTCCACACGTATAAATAAACAAATTATAGGCACCGCTGGCACCGCCCTAGCTACGGGACTGTGTACCTAAAGTACACGCACATTTTGCCGGCTATATTTAAAGTCCCGTATAATAAAGGGCGAGCATATTGCATCAACCGGACACAAATCTAGACTCCGGGCACCTACATATAATTTCAGATAGAAAACACCAATACTTAGCACTGTTCCTGCTTTAGAAAACACGTGAAGCCGTTTGTCCCGGCTATCATTTGTGGATTTTCAACCGACGAAAAAAAACGGAGAAGGTTCTCAATTAGACGCGTATATTTTTTTTTTATTGGATAGGGTATACTTTGCCAAGTATTACTAGTACATTAAAATTAAAGCCACAAAAAATTATAAAATAAAAACTTTTTAACAAAAATTAAACCGCCGAAAAACTGAAAAGTAAAAAATAATAAACCTTAAAATTTGAGTCGGCGCTGAAAAATCAATGAACAAAGATAACTCAAAGCGCCGACTCATAATTTTAAGGTTTATTATTTTTTGCTTTTCACTTTTTTCGGCGGTTAAATTTTTTTTAACAGTCGGTACGGGTTGTCAGAAACCCCAAAGTCTGGCAACCAGTCTTACCAACGAGTATCGTATTACCAAGTAAGTGGGTTGTGGAGGTCAGATAGGCAGTCAATCAATGTAAAATTGTATTCAGCTGCTTCCTGTTTGACTAGAAGTAGACCCCAACAGATTTAGTAGAACGCTAGGCGGATGATGATGACTTCTCCCGACCTGGGAATCGAACCCAGGACCGCATGCTCAGAAGTAGCGCTTGCGACCACTACACCTAAGGGGCATTCAAAGTTAAAAAGTATTAGAATGTAGGTACCTCTTTGCGTCGTTTTTCATTAATGTGAAGCAAAACGTGAACGTGACCAAACACACGAACAATATCATACCTGTATCCTCCTCCTCCGGAGAGGAGGGGTAAAATTTACATCATACAGCGATACAGTAGGTAGGACTTACGTATACACGTCCATTTCACCAGTTGTCTGACGTGTTCCATAAAATTGAAGTCAATTTGAACCATATTTGGGCACTGATCTAGACCCCGAACTAATACTGTGAATTTCCTAAAAGCTTAAATCAAATAAACCTGCCTGAAACGAGCATCGAATCCAGAACCCTATGGTCAGTAGCATCAGATACTTTGTTCATCGGAATTAAACGTACACTCTGCTTACCTCTTCATGAAATACAGGCGTGTTAACCTTGCGATTATCTGATTAAAGGCAGTTTATCTATCAATCTTACCACCTACTTATAATCTTAGAAATGACGCAAATTTTTCAAACCAAGGGTCAACCACAAGTCAGATGTAGTAAACACTTGGACTGCGAATATCGTCCTTACCACTACGCAATAAGGGTATCAATTCATATTGCTTCCATGGATGTTAGGTAGACGGTACCTACTTACTACCTTTACGATTGCCGTCAGCATTTTTTACTGCGCATGATCCAAGTTGAGTGGTTCTTTTACGAGCCGGGTTCAGTACACTCTCCATCTCGAACAAGTCAGCGTGCAGTAATCTTGTTAGGGAATAAGGTAAGGCGATTTAGTAGCTTATTACAAGTATACAATGTATGTTGGATTAGACTTTAGGGCGCCATAGAGCGCTGTACAGCGCTGTTGGGCTGTAGTTACAAAATTATTAAGTTGAACAAGTGTCTGTGTCTGTTTTCAAATGTAAGTGCTTTTTATTTTGTAGTAAATAGATAATTAGTTGTAGTAGAAGAGCTGGGTCGGGGAAGAACCTACTACCATTAACTAATGAAGTTGACTCAATAGATATATCTAGTTGGCAAAACCCTAGATAATTATTATCGAAGCACGTGGCCTGGCGTTCTGTAGTTTCTACCTACCCCCACTAATAATGTGTGAGTGAGTATGTACCTAAGTTGTAGTTGTAGGGTATTATTAGTATATTTACGATTTAGTTTCTGGCAATAAGAGTTAGAAGCAAAATCACTGGTGTACCTACCGATACGTTTTTGATATTTAACGCGCCTGTCCAAGTACTAATAGCAAACAGTTGCAAGAACGAAGTTAGATATGTAGAATGTTTGCATTTTCTAGCAGTATGCTTGGAAAGCATATGAATTAGTGCACATTCCTACTGTTTCAAAGATATCCACCACTACCCTTAATTGTCTTTAGCAATATGTGAGACATGAATAGAAGAATTCGGCAGAGAATGTTCTTCATAAAATGAATAGTTAAATGTTATACAAATAATGTAATAAAATGCAGCACATGCAGTGTACCTAACTATTATTTTCTCAACTGGATGGATTACGTTTTCAGTTCACCCGCTTACTTAGGGGTTCAAAGAGGTTCAACTTGAGTCATGGCAAGTCCAATAATACTTTTAGCAGCTCACACCATCTAAGGAGCATAAATCTTCGAAATCATTACCTACAGCTTTCACGTACTCCCGAGAGTAATGACTCAATCATCACTCTTCGTGCCTAAAAAACGTGAAGGGCGAAGAAAACGTAATGTCTGTTCCGGAATTTTTGAGCGAAGTAGTAGGCAACGTTCTAGTTTTTCGTTGCGCTGGGTTCCCTGTTGGATTCTCACAGTTTCGTTCAAAACCAAGTGTTCAAAATCCTTTGCGCGGCAAAATCACGCCGCGATATTTTTACGTTCTTACGTACGTGAACTTATCTACTCTATGTAACTTATTCCATTGATGTTTAGGTACATTTACTTCTATACGGTATATCGTTCTCTATGATCATGAGTCACTTGGGGAACTAAGTTTAAACCGTTTTGATTTATATGTTCTTATCTGTAACTAGTATTATTATTTATTACATTTTACTAAGTTACGCAACAATGCAATCATCACGCAAAGGATTTCTGTTTACATTGAAGGAAGCCCAGTGTTGTATGAAGCCGTTTAGTATCGACCTTGTGCCGTGATAACTTGCCCACTCTTATGCAACTAATACTAGGTGTACACACTTCACGTCGTCACGTGTCGTATCGGAAACGTGTAGTGACGTGTTATGAAAAACCGGCCAAGTGCGAGTCGGACTCGCGCAGCGAGGGTTCCGTACAAACCTGTAGGTATTCTCGGTTTATGCATAAGGTTCATGTTTATGAAAATAAATGTTTTTTTTTTTTAATTTTTTTTTTTCGTTTGATTGAATGAAAGATAAATTGCGGTTTACGATTTATGACGTTTTAAAAAAAACTACTTACTCGATCTCGTTCAAACCAATTTTCGGTGGTAGTTTACATGATAATGTACATCATATATTTTTTTTAGTTTTATCATTCTCTTATTTTAGAAGTTACGGGGGGGGACATACATTTTTCCACTTTGGAAGTGTCTCTCGCGCAAACTATTCAGTTTAGAAAAAAATGATTTTAGAAACCTCAATACCATTTTTGAAGACCTATTCATAAATATCCCACACGTATAGGTTTGATGAAAATTTTTCTTTTGTGTTTCAGTTCTATGTATGGGAAACCCCAAAATTTATTGTTTATTTTCTATTTTAGTGTGAAAATCTTAATGCGGTTCACAGAATACATCTATTTACCAAGTTTCAACAGCATAGCTCTTATAGTTTCGGAAAAAAGTAGCTGTGACATACGGACGGACAGACAGACAGACAGACAGACATGACGAATCTATAAGGGTTCCGTTTTTTGCCATTTGGTAACGGAACCCTAATAAGGATTAATAAAATGACATGCGTGGAATAGATTTGAAAGTGCATTTAATTTTTGTGTTATGTTTGACTTGTGAAACTTTACACACGATTAAATTTCTTATTATTTCAGTTTTTTTTTTTGGGTTCTCAAAACATCCGCCAACCAACTTTTCCTTTAAATGAATTAACGGACAAGAAATTCATCGCTCGAGAACAAAAATGTAGACATTCCAAGTTTAACTTAGTTTTATTTGTTTATTCTTCAGAAAACATACAATAAATAATGTACCTACAATTAGCATATAAAGTTGCCATTTACAAGTCTTCCAGAAATTATATTAATTTTGAAACAAAATAACAAGTATCGTGTCTCCTTTTAACAACCATTTTTTCTAAAGAAATATTTGAATTGTTCCAGGTGTTAATTGTCGCATGGCTGACAAGCGGCAAGATGTCGGGCATGACGGGAGCGAGCATGCTGCGCACACGCAGAAAAGATGTCAACGTCAAACCCAACCGGAAGTGAGTGCCAGGGACACATATCCGATAACAGACCAACATTAGGGGAAGTCAGGATATGGCTACAACATAACAAGGATTTTTTGGCGCGTTTTCAGAATTTGAATTGGTTTTTATCAATACAATTTCTGTAATCATTTTACAATAGTTTACCAACCAACCACCTCTCTCTGTAAATGTCATTAAGGCGCCAAAAGATCCTAGTAGCTCTCGCCTTATTTAGAGCGTGGAATATAACACATATTTTTATTTTATGTAGATTTTTATACAAGTCACAGCTAAAGCCGTTCTCATTTCAAAATACAAAAGCACATTATCACCATCATTGACAATCCACGCATGTTTCCATAGTAGTAGCTTTTTAACTTTCCACCATCTTGAATTGTGACGTCACCCGTTTATAGTGCACATCTGGAAGAGACCTAGGATATATTCCAGTGCCTAACTCTCATGAACTTAAGACAGACAAAAGGTGTATGGGGCGTATCCAGGGATGGGCGTCCGGAGGTTCGGTGGTACTTTCTGGCTTCAGTTGGCAGAAGAGCGCGTCTTGTGGAGGCTCAAGAAATCCATGGCAAGGGCCAAAGAGATACAGGAAGAGGAAGACGGGTAAAATGGTGTCCCTTTTATGTGCACTGTAAATGGCGTATGAGAGGAATGTCTCTGTTAGCACTCTTGAGGCTGGAGCGCACTCCGTTTTGTGTATTCTTTTCTAAGTTTATTGCAGTCTACTGCTGGACATGGTTTTTCCAAAAATCGAATTCGCTAGCCTGCCCTAAAATGTCGCCCACTTTGGTACACCCAATCCATTTCAAGATGTATCTTATGACACCATTATCCCAAAAAGTGGTAAGGAGAATTAATACTCCAAGGATCGATATTGTAGGTATAGTGAGTTAGTTCTATCAATCATAAAGGATGAATTCTGAAAAAAGAAATGAGCGAGGAAACACATCCTACAATAGTCCATAACGATACTTGTGACTTAAGTAGTCCATTACTGCACAAGGAGGGTTCTAAATTACGTGTATTAATAGACTTATTTAAGTCACAAGTATCGTATACTGTTTTAATAAAACTGGACTAGTTAAGTCACAGGAAAGCGTCTTAATTGCGAACCTAGAGTCACAAAATGCTATAAAATAATTTAATCCACGTTTGAATATTAAAGGACCATGTTCAGCAGTGGATGTTTGTTTTATAACGGATCCAAAGTTAAAATTTTATAAATCATCATTTTCTACAACACCATTTCTTTACTATTTCGCTTTTGCATTTTCGTCGCATCATATGCTTTCATTATGTACTTACATTTATATGTGATTTGAGGTGGTTAATGACCACCCCTGAATCTTTAACTGCATCAATTTTAACATGCACAAAATGTCTTCTACTTTTAAGATTGTCGCATTTGTAAGCATGGACATCTTAGATATACCTAATACACCTGAATTTTGGGCATAAATATCATGCAGCCATTTCATATTTGTCATTTCCACGGTCATTTACCATACAAACATGTCAGACATGACCACACATTTGCACCAAAGTCTATTTACTACACAAAAAAGGTTAAATGACGAACTCAAGTGTTTCCAGAAGTTCAAAGCTTTTTAGATAGGTTGGAAATAGGGAGACACAGAAAACATTAATTCGTGGATCATTCAAGATGTCTCTGTAGAATCTTTTGTAGAGAAACTTGATCAAAAGCCTGAGAAAGGCAGCGTAAGCTACGACTATGGTCGTTGTATGTAGAAACAATTTCAGAGGATATAATCATAATTTGCCCGCAGGTTGGACCGGAAATCCTCCCGGGGTATGCTATACGAGAACGAAGAGCTACGACTGCGCACTATCAATATTAATGCCGAAGTTGAAAGAGGTAAGCAATTATATCATCATCGTCATTATTTCAGTCGCAAGACGTCCACTGCTGGGCATAGCTCTCCCATAATTTGGAGGGGTTTGCCATAAGATTGGCCAAGCGTGGCGAGCTTGGTTGGTGGGTTGACGATCACAGTATAGGGGTAAAATGCAAAGAGAACGCTGCTGCCCATTCTCTAATAAGTCCCTTAGTCGCCTTTTACGACAGTCACAGGAAGAAATAGGATGGTGCTTTACGTCCAACAACACACGGAACAAGGAATTATGTAATCGTTACATATTATTCAGGAATCAAAGGATCGACTGTACATAACGTATATTCTACAACCACCCTTTTTTTATTGAAATGCGTATAATCCTGTTTTTCTTATTCAGAGTGGCTCCTTGCCACTGCTATCGACGCTCAACCTATAAATATGAATTCAGCACATGATTTTAGAAGCATGTCACATCATAGCGTAGAAGCTTATGGTCGGTTATTGATTCTTCTAACAGTACGGTGTGTTTTAGTAGAGCCATTGCAAACAAAGACTTCATAAGTCAACTAACGATCCCCAGGTCAATCGGATATAAAGAAGCTGAAGCGAGAGAACGACCAGCTCAAGCGCGAGATATCAGCTCTTCGGTACGAGTATGATCGGCTGGACAGCATGCTGCGAGACCGACGGTCTTCGCCGGAACACTCGGACGTACGTTGCATTTTTATTTAATTAATAATATTATAGCCCAAAATTAAGGAGGAAGAAGGATGTAAAAGAAATATAGGCTTTACATCTGCAAAGATTGTAATAAAAAAAATACCTAAGCTTACTTCTTTCTCATCTAACTCTACCTTTTCTTCTTACCAATAAGAGGAAACAAAGCTAATCTTACATATTCATATAAACTTCGCACACAAGTACATACAAAGATACAAAGGCAGACTCAATTGATTAAAATAAACAATAGTTTTAAAAAACTAAAAAACACGCTTCCATAGAAAAACAAACTAAAAGTAGAAAGTAATGGAAGAAAAGCGTGGGGTGCTTTATAAGGTATTTTTTATTGAAATCAGGCACCCCAGGTGATATCAGGCAGGTTTTTTATAGAAGCGTGTTTTTTTAGTTTTTTTTAACTATTATTTATTTTCTATTTTTTAGGGTGTTTCGAATTTTGAGACGTATGTCAGCGTAGTTTTCGAAGACAGTTTTTTTGCTGTCCTGGTAACCCTGGCAAGGATAATGGCACAAATTTATGAAATTATTGCACGTCATCGGTTTTTGACAAGTGTGCAAAGTTTGAATGAAATCTGGTCTCTTAAAGTGGGTCAAAATCGCGCTATAAGGAGTCGGTTACAAACATACATACAAACAAACATACAAGTGAAGCTAATATAAAGCGTGTAAAAAGAGATTGTTTTTTTTTGCGAGACATATATCTGATAATTCTGTTAATGGAGTAAATCTCTTCATGGGCAATTAAAATTGCGTTATTCTTAGCTTTCTATTATTAATCTCTACATTACACCTTGTTATCATAATGTTCAGACTAATCTTTATATACCAAAAGCACCACGTCTTCAACTCGTACGTTATTGTGTAACTTTACCACGTCCTGTGCCATTTATTTGTACATGACAATACATCTCTATGGGGTAATTTCTTCATGTATTTAATACAACGTCCCTAATGTCGCATCTAAGAGAGAGCAGTGGTGGCCCATTGGTATCGGCACCGACTTACGAGATGTAGGTTCGTGGGGACATTTAGTGTAAATAATTTCATCACCACTGCTCTCAAAACGATGAAGGAAAACTTCGTGAGGGAACCGGTATCGCCTAGAACCAAAAATTTAATGACTCGTGACATCTACTAACCCGCACAGGGCCCGCGTGGTATATTACGGCCCACTCTCTCTCACCGAGAGGAGGCTTGTATCTCAGCAGTGGAAACAGTACAGGCTGATTACACAAGAAAGCAAGTACACAATTTGAAAGAAAATACAATTTACCATGATATTTGTATATTAATTTTACGTCAACAAAATTATAGCAATCAAAATATTAATTAAGAATATGTAAAGGACTCGGATTAAACACATCTACAAATGGATTCCAACCACAATACGATTCACATACTTCGACACAAAGATGATCCCTCTCTAAAGTCTGCGCTGCTATTCTGAGAGGAGCCATGAGCATCGTCAGGCCCTCCCCTGCCATGTCGGCTTCTATAAACAAACTATACAAATTCACACACTTCTCTATAAACAATACAATGTTGTCTGTATTTACTTCATCATCGTTCACCGCTCTCTCATACTCGCAAATGTGAACGTTCTCCAAACTCACGCAGTGGCTCAAAATCTCAAAAATAATCTCGTATTCCACGTCTTCCGAAGTTAACATGAAATTCTTCAACTTCGCTATATGTATCGCTTTTGACAAAGATTCTGTAAAGCCACGGATCATGCCATTCTTTTCCATGTAAATATCTAAAGTGACCAATTTGGGACAAGCGGTAAACAAATTAGTGAAGAAGTCTTTCCTGAGCGGTACGTTATTAATCCTCAAAAACGTTAAGTGCCGTGTAGTTTTACATTCCTTTGATAAGCTAATTGGCCGTCGACACCTCCTCACAATGCCGTCATGTCGACAGAAATCTGTTAAAGTTACCTTATCTGGTAAATCGTTTATCTTTTTTTCGAAGTTCTCACAGCAATCGATACAGTACCAACTGCTTGGAGCCTTGACAATCTGCATCTTTCTCTGATTGTGCATGCAGACATAAGTAGGGAAGTAGTCTTTTAATTCTAAATGTAATTTACTGAAAAATGCATCATCAAACTTTGTTGTAGCTTTATTCCAAGCCTTGAAAATAATATTGCCATCAAGCATAAAATTTTGTGGTAGACAAGTACTAACTTCCACTTTTAAATCATTGCAGCATGTTGTAAACAAATTTGCAAAAATTGGTGACACGTAAATTGAAATTTTCTCCAAATACATAATGAACATGTACTCCAGTTGATTGAAATCTAACTTGGAAACTCCATCCAATTGTGTGGACAGCTTGTGAGTCACAGCACAGTCCCTGAATATATAAGTTAACTTGTTAAAATTGGTTTCAATTTCGTATTGATTACTATGAGTAGTTTCAGGGTGGCTTAAATCGAAAAAGTCTTTATAATTGTCAGATATTGTTAATTTCAAGTCTTTTATATGAGGCACGCCCTTGAGGAACTTCAGTGGAGACGCTGACACAACAAATTCAAAGATCACGAAATGTATGACTTCAAACTGCCTCTCTTTAAATATTTCTCTACATTTTATGTGTGTGCTTTCATTCTTATAACTGTTGGGGCATTTGAAGAAGTTGATGGCGATATTTTTAACCGTTTCTGGGCACACTTGTCCTATATCTGGTAGGTAGATGTTGGTGAATGTTATGTCTAAAGATTTAAGGTTGACGAATCTATCCATGTGAGGTTTTAGGTTCTGTACGCTCAGATCTTGTACTCCACTCAGGTTGAGAACTCGGATATGTTCTCCGAGGTTCACAAATAACTTTTCATCTAACGTCTTGACAGTTGCTATGGTGCTTCTTGAGAGAACAACACTCTGTATGTGACACCATCCTGATGCAAAATACTCCCTGATTTGTTCAGAGCTGTTGTAGACATTGATTTTTGTCTTAGTATCTAAATAATTAAATATAATCACCCCTACTTCAACAGGGAGATCTAAAAAATTCATGCTTTTGTATTTGTTTTTAGTTTTTTAAGATTACTTTCAAAAATTTGTCCAAAAAAAATACTTTACCGAAAAATGGTTTTTGACACTGACGTAATAACTTTTTTTAATAAAAGCGAATTTGATGCGATTGTTATTTGGCCTCTTTTGCATAGAGACTAAAAAATGAGCTGTTCAACCGCCATGGAACCATGACGGTTGAACAACGCATTTTTTTGCTCCAAAGACATCTGATGCTTCTATGATTGTTAAATGTGGAGTAAATAAAGCACATTATCGCTTGGCAGGACAGCGTGTCTGTATGCAGTGCATGCCCGGATTGTGCCAGCGTGGACGAGTCAGTTCGAGCAGTCGCCTTCCACGACCTGAGTGTCGTGCCTGAAGAGGGGGAGCAAAATAAGGTATGTAGCATAGTAATAAAAATAATAACAGCTTATTATTATCCCACTTCTGGACAGAAGCAAGAGGCTTCACACAAACAAGACACAAGCAGTGATCACCGCGCTTGCTCAAGATTTCTGAGTTAGAGTAACTACTAGCTCTGCCCGCGATTTCACCCGCGTTTATGTCGGTAAATATCCAACAGGAAGGTGTTACCGAGACAGAATAGCCTATGTTACTTATTAAAACATCAGCTATATATCAGTGAAAGTCTCGTCAAAATCAGTCTAGCCGGCAGAGTAGCCGAAACAAACAGAAATACTGAAAAAAATATCTCATGCATTTATTTAGTGAAAAACTGTTATTTTAACATTGCAAACAGACATTTTCATTTTGTGGCGCAGCCTGGGAGAGACCTTTATCCAGCAGTGGACTGCGATAAACTGAACTCATTGATTGATTAACAGGCTTATTTTGGATTGACAATCCAAAGAATTGGCGACTATCAATTAGCTAGAAAGTCGAAGCTATTTTTCCAAAAGACAGACCTGCTGGACCCTACGATAGGAGGGAGTCGGCCGGGAAGAAAAATGAATTATGGTAGATTCCTACTGACTTCTAACTGACCCACGGTTCGTCCTACTACCATGAATTTGGAGTATGGGGTATACTCGGCTACCGCACTCAAAAGCCGACTAAGTTTTTAATTAGGTTGTCTTTTCGGCTAATCCGCGATAAAATGGCTAAAAGAAAAAGATTACTAGAAAAAAAGACAAAACGCTTGAGGTATCGATCAATTCAAGCAGATACATTTTAAAAGACCACGATGTCATATTGAAAATGTCGAAAACGTTTCTTTTATAGTATCATTGACCTACTTCCATCTATTGTATTCTAAAACTAGCACAGGCAAGTGAAATTATTTACACGTTTATTGTATTAGCAGCTTTGTTTTCAATGAGCTCAATTCTTCTTGAAACAAAGCCTTCTTTTAAAGACAATTTACATGCTGGAAACAAGGTAAGCACAAATAGTCCTTGGTATATTGGTCATATAATCCATTTCCTCATGACTATAAATATTTTCATTTGATTGGTATTCTTTTAGCGAGAAATAAACGTATTATATTCTAATATCTGGTTGACCGAGCTTTGCTCGGTATTTTTTGGTAAACTGTGTTTCAAATAATAAGTTTATGTTCAAGTTGATTATCGATAAAGTTGGTCATTGAAAACACGAATAAAACGACATTTCATAAAAATGAATCCTAGCTAGATCGATTTATCGCCCCCGAAACCCCCTGTATACCAAATTTCATGAAAATCGTTGGAGCCGTTTCCGAGATTCAGATTATATATATATATACAAGAACTGCTCGTTTAAAGATATAAGATATCGGAGCAGTTACGATAAAGCATACATTCCGTTTGATAATAATTTCTACCACGTAGCGGCATTTTGTATAGTGACAGCAAAAGGGCAGCGATAAAATGGTGTCAAATCATTATGTTGCGAATATAAATTGCCAAACTTAAGTGGCAGTAGGCAGGGCACATTGCCCGCGGAACAGATGGTATATAGGGCCGAAAAGTTCTGGAGTGTCGATCGCGTATTTGCAGACGTAGAGTTGGAAGGCCTACCACAAGGTGGACCGCTGACCTTGTGAAGGTCGCAGGAACCCGCTGGATGTAGGAAGCACAAAACTGGTCAATAATAATATAATATTCCACAATTATCACACAACGCCATCTAGTCCCAAGCTAAGCAGAGCTTGTGTTATGGGTACTAGACAACTGATGAACATACTAATATATTTCTAAATACATACATATTATAGATAAATTACACCCAGGCACAGAACAAATGATCGTGCTCATCACACAAACATTTGTCCTGGGTGGGAATCGAACCCACGACTTCCGGCATAGCAGTCAGGGTCACTAACCACTAGACCAACAGGCCTATCAATGTGGCTGAGCTTAATACTAAAAATCTCTCGTCCACCTATGATATCATCCATTGCGCCAGTCAGTACACCTGAAGACTAAGTTTATTTCTATTCTCATTCCTTTTTCGAAATACCAACTTCTTAGGTAAATTTATGGGTCCCAAAATAAGTAGCCACTATTTGTAAACTAATTCTTTCTGCAAGAATCAGAGCACCACAAAATAACTTATAATTAACATACCACTACCTACGTCAACAGCTCGCGAAAGACATCAAAATGTTGAACGTATTAATCAGTTTCTGCGAGCCATAACTGTTTGACGAGAATAGCCGACATGACGCGAATAGCCGGCTGACAAACAGAGCAAGCCGCCTGGAAATATGCTCGACACTTTCGGGACTAATTAGTCATGGTTCGGATATTTGAGCTATGAGGGAAAATATTATGGTGATGACGGATTTCCTTATAGGACTTTGGAGAAAACTTGTATAGTTGGTTTTGTGTTAGTCACAGATCTACATATAGTGGCATGAGGGACAGGGTGTGAAATTCGTTCATCCTCTATAAAATACGGAGGATTCTACGACCATTCGGGTGTCGTATCTGGTAGGCTACTGCTCGACGATTGATGTCGGGATGTTATATATTCTAGTTCCGTGGCAAACTCTGCTTGTGCGATAGAGGAATTTTCGTGTCTCCAGAATGATGCATCGTTCGTATTTGGTGATTCATTTTTAAGAATGCTCTTATGGCCTCAACTTAAAAACAAATAGACCAGACTTCGTTCCAACTAAAGTATGGTTTACGTGATCCTCTCGTTGCTTCTAATCCTTGGGGAATCATTGATTCAAATCCTCAAGTTCCGATTTGGATGAGGAACTTAGTCAGATGTTTTTATTTTAATTTGTAATCTTTATAATCATTTGCATGGTGCAGATTTTTTATGACCAAAAGGTCTGCTCTGTCAGCTATTTTTACCGCATCTCATCGCCTTCCACGCTATTACTCCGTTATCGCGAAGCGTACTCTCTTTTTTATATTTGCTGGGTTTGTATAAGTTCTAGCGTAGTGTTAAATAGCCTAAAACCTTCCTCAAAAATTGGGCTATCAAATGCAAAAAGAACTTGACGAAGACGACTGGTCATTCCAGAAATTAGCGCGTTCAAACAGACAAACAAACACTTAAACACTAATAGTAATATCAATAAAAAAGAACGTTACACAGCTTATACTTAAGCTTTAATTGCCTAAGAAACCGGAAAACGGTTCGACAGTATCTGTCTAAACACAACTTCTTTTCCGCTGAAAACGACAGATTTTTCAAGACGCCCGTAATTATAACGGAACCGTAAACCGCTTTATTGCTAAGTGCACTCAGTCAACGTAAATGTCTATAAAATCTACAAAAACGAACTCCGCCACCCAAATGTTGCTTTCATCTAAAAGACAGACCGCAGATCCTAAAAAAATATTTTTGCTTTATAGATAGGAAATGAGTCAAGGCCGGGCAAGAAAATCATGTGTAAGAAAATATTGTACAAACGTAATGTTGTTTTATAAATAAACGCAGTAGCGTTTGGACCGGCGCGTGCGCCGCATGGCGTTTTGTGATTTTTCGAGTGACAGTTTGTGATGCAGGTACACCTTTATTATTTACGTCGTCTTTAAAATTAATGGTCAGATAAATTGGTATTTTGTGGAAATTAGTGCGTCATCTTTAGAACTTTTGAATTGTATTTTTGTTAAGGTGGACTTTGGTCATTACTGTTGTGTTTATTTTTAATACCTGTTCATTCAACTGTTCTCTTGTTTTCGAGTCTATTGAAAATATTTTTGTTACCCCGTTATTGTCTCTTTCTTATCTATTCTCATATCTATCCTACCCTTTTGTGCTGTGCCCTACATGGTCCTTAATGATCTAAATTATATAGTGACGACCTTAGGACACATTATGATAAAACAATAAAGATATTGAGTATTTAGACATTATTCCTGCAATTTTGTAAACTTTTATAACTAAGTTCTTTTAAACTATTTCTCGCCTATCCTTCTGTGATACCATTCCCGTATCTAATTCTACTTTTGTAACTTCTTTATCAACCGACGAAAAAAAACGGAGGAGGTTCTCAATTCGACGCGTATTTTTTTTTATGTATTACCACGCATAACTTTTTACATAGTGGTCCGATTGCGATAATTCTTCTTCTATTGGAAAGGGTATAACTCCCAAGGTGGTGGTCCCACATAAATTTGGAAAACAAAATCGAACCCTAAGGGTACGAAAACAGGGGATGATTGATTGTTCACTCACTGAATGTATAACCACGCGTAACTTTATACAGAGTAGTCCGATTTTGATAATTCTTTTTTGTTGGATAGGGTATACCTTGCCAAGTATTATTGGTACATTAAAGTCACAAAAAATTATAAAATAAAAACTTTTAACAAAAAATTAAACCGACGAAAAAACTGAAAAGCATAAAATAATAAACCTTAATATTTTGAGTCGGCGCTGCGGGAAAGGGATGTTGTATCATTCCTACGTTCATTGATAGATCATGATCTAGGTACCTACTTTGATTGAATTCTTGTTTATAGAGTGATGAATCATTAGGTACTCTCGTTTTCATGAATTGAATTGTTTCCAATTCAAATTCGTAGAGTACTTATGGTAAGATTACAACGTTAGTTTATGCAGCTCTTGAATCAATTTCAGTTTCGGCTTTTGGATTTCATTTGGCGTTGTTATCATTAGGCTTAAGGTCATTTTCAACTCTATCGGTTATAGTAAGTATATCCGGAAAACACGGATATGTCAGATTATCCACTCGATTCCTATCCAAGTTTACTTGCGGTCAATGCATCATATCTTTTTCTCTACATATCTCTATAAGCCGTCATGTCACCGTTTATCTTCATTCTAGCTTACCTTACACAATTCACGCCTTAGTTTTCTATTCTTAACAAAAATTATGCTATACTGTTGGCTACTTCAGCTGTATGAGAGCTGCAGACTTGCTTTTAACGCGTTCCTAGAACTTCTATGCAACAGATGCGACTGTTTATCAATATCTTACACAAACTGGCTTTATCGTTAACCTTCGTCTATATATGCAAAGTCTGTAAGCTATCCTTTGTATAGTTTAGTAACCATAATAACATAACATCGAAACGTCTGGTTTTTTCGAAGGGGGGTTGGTACCAAGAGGCTGCGATATCGACGCGCCAAATGTAACCATGAATTCATTACGTGATTCTAGAACCCCTAGCTTAGAATTGTTTCATCGGTTAAAATAATAACCAGCTGTTTCATAGAAAAGTGCGCGGTCAAAATGCTCGAAACAGCTATTTGTTTTTAAATGACCGACAAAAAAATTCTACGCTAGGGGGTCTAGCATCACCGCAGTACTGAAGCTGTGGTAACAGAGGGGTAATTGGGTAATACACTATCAGTAGGAATCGCTTTCATTTGACAGTTTCAAAACATTCATGGCGTTGTTTACTTTGCTAAGCAGACAGTTATTTCGAACATATGAATGAATGGATTATGACCTTCAAAATCATTCGGATTCTGTTACGCAATTAGGGTGCAGTATGCACGTTGATCGTTGATGTTCCTTCCACTCTATATTTTAAGGGCACACTGGCTAGTTATGTTTAAATCCTATGTCCCTTAGAATCATGTTCTGCCTGGACTTTAAAAGAAACTATGACCCTTGAGATTGTTTCGGCCTTTCTTCTCAGGGTAGTCAGATAGCTTATTGAGTTGATAAAATATGATTGTCGTGTACAAACCTACTTACAGAAAGGGTATAGCAGGTTAACTATTGAGAATGTGCCCCCAGAGCCAAATGTAATATGATATTGTTAAGTACGGTGCTCATTTGCATTACTATTTATGTAGTTTTTGACTGCCTAGCTCTAACTGTCATTGAGTAACCTTGGAAAATGTCCTAATAACAGACAATTTTTGAAACTTTTCATTCTCTAAAACTAATAGAGCTAGGAATGTGATTCCAAAGGCAAACTGTAGACAACATTATGACAAATATTACGTATATCGATCTTACTTAGTTTGCTAAAAATAAATATTTTTTTTTACAACTTAAATAATTTTTTTTTTTGGCTATTATTAGTAAGTTCTAACAGAGTGACCACTTTAAAAAAAAATCTCAGATATAGTACTTAGTGTGTTGATTTTACTGTTATAATTTTCATCGAAATCGGGGCCTGCAACATATTCAAAAAAAAAGAAAATGTTGCTCAGGTCCCTATTTGTGACAGTACACATACAATTTTTAAATGATATATTTAATAATAATAACACATAATAAGAAAAAAATATTCTCCATCCACTCTGCTAACCCCGTAAGAGTTTAGCGTGCAGTTAAGAACGCAAATCGAATTCAAAGTATGCAGATCCAAGTGTATTTTTATTCAAGACCCTTTATACAGACTGTGCCTGTATACCTCGTGGCACACTTATTGAACACCGATTGATATACCCTTCTCGCTCTTCCGCATTGGCGGTAGAACACACAAGAGCGAGAAGAGTATATCAAACAGTGTTCAAGATGTTTCCCGGGACATATACAGTGTTACGTAAACGTAGAAAACGTAAGTATAGAAACGATAGATTTTCGTTCACTTATAACTGTCTACAAAACATGTGAACTCTGTTTATGGATATTTTGCACTGTACACATTTCATGTATGTTATTTGAAAACGTTTGTGGAAGCTTGGATTCCCTGTGATCGATTCAAATGCTACCGCAAAGCGTGTTCAAACAAGCTTGTGAATAGCTTATCAATACTTTTATTTTTCTAGAAAGTTGATGTTTTATCTATTCGTTTTAAATGAGCAGCGTACTTAACAATATCATATTAATTACATTTGGCTCTGGGGGCACATTTTCAATACTTAACCTGCTATACCCTTTTATCATTTATCGTGGACATCGCACTTATCAGGCACAGACTCGAGGCTGCTTCTTATAAAGTCCAAACGGAACAACCTATTAGCACTTTTGTCCACCTTGAGGATCAAACCTAATGTTGGTATACCAGTAGACTAATAATATGGTATTTAGCCTTCATTTATTCATGTACTAGCTTTTTCCATCGGCTTCGCAAATGTGGAGGTCGAAAATTATCCCACGAAACATACTATCGGGATAAAAAGTATTATATGTATGTGTTAATTCAGGTTATAAACTATCTGTGTGCCGAATTTCATCCAAATCTTTTAAATAAGCCAGTGTTGCGTGATTAATTAACAAACTTTCACATTTATAATACCAGTAGCATTATCTACTATCCCATTTAAGTAGGTACAGTACATAGCTTTCGCATTATAAGAGACAGTTAGTTCAATACTTCATCAATATTTGCCACTACAACCAGAATAACCTCCTTGAACAGAGTAATGTCTGCTCGCCCAGACTCCAGACAATCACATTTATAGATCCATATCAATCGAATAACGTTCGAAACAATATTAAATTATTTATTCACGAGCCGTACTAAATAAGTCTTATATGAAGAACGATTTGCATGAACGTAATGGTATATCTACCTACATTGTAATGTACCTACTTCTTATAATTCCACCATAGATATAGGTACATATTCAAGGTGTAACAGAATAAAATTAAGTCCTGAAAGTATTTCGATCTTTATTGATTAGTGAATCGATTTGAGTAACTTTTGGACTGTGTTTTTTTTTTTTCAAATTGGTTATTTTTTCAAAAATATGTATTTTGCCGTTAAGGCCGGCCATAACACATAATAATACATATAATACATATTTTTATATAGGGGGAAATAAAATTAAATATTATTTTAAAGCAATACGATTCAATATTAAATGCCTAAATAGCCGCAGAAATAGTATTACGTCCGTGTTTATACTAATAGCGCGGGCAGGCAAAGCGATGGTACGCGACAAGAAATTTCCCGCGAACGAAGTCGAGAAGAAGCTATCCCATCAAAAACATAAATGTGAAATGAGAGCCAAGTTCAATATTATGATATATGCCTTGGTTGTTGACTTCAACGACAAAAGAAGTGAGATCTAAATGGGTGCCAAGTTCAATGGTCAGTCCTGACTTGGCTAGTTCTCTTATACGAATGATTATGTTCGATGGCTAGTTTCTACCAGCAAGCCAAATTTTCGGAATAATAAAATAAGAACCGACAAGTAACAGGTTTAAAACTTGCGAAGGCTATAATATAATTCGTATATGAAAACTAGCCAAATCAGGACTGACCATTGAACTTGGCACCCATTTAGATCTCACTTCTTTTGTCGTTGAAGTCAACAACCATGGCATATATCATAATATTGAACTTGGCTCTCATTTCAAATTTATGTTTTTGATGGGATATCATTACTTTTTGTTCATAAATTATTAGTAGGTACTTATTTATAACAATTTTATAACAAAATTAATACCAAATGGTTTTTGTTATAAGTGTTCCTAATAGAATCAATTAAGTGAAAAATTATAATAAAATGATAAAAATTTACCAGTTTCTGATTTATTCCTTTGTATTCACCTAATTACCTATCTGCATGCCAAATTTGAACTTTCTATTTCATCTGGAACTGGGTTAGAATTTTGATCTATAGGTCAGTCAGTGATAAAAATGACGATTTTTGGACGTTAATATCTAAATCTAAATAACCGTTTGAGATATGTTTATGAAATTTGGAGCACATTTGTATCTTGCAAGTTTCACTATATGAGCCAAATTTGACACGTTTATGTGAAACAGTTTTTGAGTTATGAGGGAGTCAAAAGTAGCTCCAAATGGTTCGTGTAATATTACACACGGTGCTGCTCGCCAGTTCTGTTACTTGAACTTGGCTTGACACGCTACCGCGTGTCTAGATATGTAGTTTACAGCATTAGTAAGATTATAATGTCTCGCTGTTGTTGTTGTTCTTATTTTGGTACGCAAAATACGCGCTGAAACGAGAGTTACGATAAACAATACAATACATGTAGGTCTACGACTGGCTTATATTTATAAGATCTTTACTCTTAATTCCCGTTAACTAAGCTTTTGAATTTTTTAATTGATTTGTAACATAGCTTTACCTATTATTTTTACCAAAACCTGGAAGTTTCTTCCGGATTTTAATGGCTATTTTTTTTTATTTCTTTTTCGCAACAGACAAACCGTGTCAAAGACAAAGAAATTTCCTTTCTTTGTCATTATCGTGGTCTTAGTAAGAGCCTTTTAAGATGCTGTTTGATGCTTTTGGGTCTTTGACAAGTAGGTATAGGCATCAATTTGCCGAAACAATGTTGTTGTAGAAGATTATCTTCTACAATATTCTCAAACTCTCAATATAAGGTACCGACCCATAGCAAGTTAATACAATTTATAATTCAAAATGTTAATTTAGAATAGACATAAAGTCAAACATTTAACGAGCATGCGACAGATTGGGTTGGTATATGACGTGAATCGGGTCATGACCGAATATTTCTGACCGACAGATGGGTCGACCACAAACCTTGATGACTAGTCTCAGGGCTGTGGTATACAAATATATCAGTATTATTGTTGCTTTTGACTCTAATATGTGTATACGTGGTTGGGAATAGTTATACCAAAAAGGAAGCAGCCTCTTAGGTAGGCGTGGTGAAAGATTACTGCGTAGGTACCTATTTGTCTTTTGCTAGCCGTCTTGCAGAACGAACCTGAAGTGAAAGACTACTGATATTTAATAAACCAGTCGGTTAATGCCTATATTTTCAAGGATGTGACTATTTTTTTTACTAGCGACCTACCTACTTCGCGGGGTGGGGTCAATGTTCTGAAATTATAGAGAAATACATGTTAGTATTTTCGTACCACTATCTGTAATATGTGTATCCCATTTGATGGTAATAAAACTATAAAAGAAATGTGCGTAGCTCAGAGTGTTTTCGAGGTCTTTCGTCTGACCAATCTCGCCGCACTCATTGTTTATTTTGGCGATAGTCCACCACATGGTTTTCTTAACTTTACTGTTAATAAAAAGTTTTCATCCAAAATCACGACATTTTCAAACGATTTATCCAGTAAGTACAAATTCTAATGATTTTTTGTTTTGATTTCCAGAGCGGCGCTGAGTCACCATGCACATGCGATGAATGCCAACAGGAGGCTCCGCGGAAGATGCCAAACATTCTGAGACCGGCACAAATGACGCAAAGCACGAACAAAACGCAGCCAAATATAGCGGACAATGGGCACGAGCGAGTTGTCGACGTCCTGGTGCATGACGCGCCGCCCGAGGTACCCAGGTTCTTCCAATCCGTTACCTCTCCCCCCTACCACGTTGCAGCCCCCCCGCCACCAGGTTTCGTCATCGCCCCCTACCAACCTCCCCGTTTCCACACCGGAGGGAACGTAGAAGACCTCCTCGGAGAAGTACAGGCCTCGCCGACCATTCAAACCACTTACATACAACAGAACTCAGTGTTCATGTGTAATACAAGACGGATCACACAGAAATGCTGCTGTCAGAAAAAGGAACCTGTATCAGGGATACCGATTACAAATTTACAGATCTCAGGGATGCCAATTGTTGAGGAACAGGAGCCTCCAAAGAAGTATGTCACTGAGAAAAATATCGAACTAACGTATGATTATCCAAGAGCAACCCCCATTCCGAGTAGCCCCAGTCCGAAGTCTGGGGACGATGTACAAACTACGACAACAGAAGTCGCTAGTACGGTAGTCTTCGTTGAAAGAAGAATACCAGTTAAGCCAAAGAAATTCGACTTCTTCTCCCGATCAAGATCAGCTCCCGTCGGAGAAAACGAAGAGCCGATATATGCGACAGTGAACAAACTACCGAAGAGATTACGGAGAATAGAGCTCGCAAACCTAGAAAAAGAAGTTGAATACAAATCTGGCGAGCCTGATTCATCTACACGAACCGAGTTAACGCTGAAAACCGACTCAGAATCTCAAGTGCCGCCACCCGACGATGACACGAGTCGATCTGACAGAGAAAAGTCGACAGCTCCACAAAGGCCGGATTCACCGAAGATGAAAAAGCGCAAAAGGTTCTCTTTGACCTTCAAAAAGAGGGAAAGAAAAAGAAGAGATAAGAAAAAAGATATGAAGAACGGAGCTACCAAGAACGGAGGGACTGTGGAGAGTGACAATGAGAGGCTGATCGAAGGAGAAGTGCCAGATATAGCGAAGCACAAACATTGTACGAGGCACAGGCCGAGGAATACGTTGTCGTCGTCAAGTTCAGGCCCGCGTTACAAGCGGGATAGTTATCAGGTAAAATGTAGTTTTAGAACGAGTACTTAATAAGAAAATTTTCAATACGAGGTTTTTCTCTTATGACCTAGTTTTAAATGAATTACTGCATCTTTTAGACAAACCTGGTGGGCCTAATGAAGATGACACTCAAGTTATTGATAAAGAAAAGTCATGCTCTCTTCTACATTCTGGGTTATTGAATCAATAAATTCTTGAAGTAAATATTCTATCTTGTCTGTTCTTCTATCTACATCAAGGGTTTTGGGATTGTTTGTTGCTTGCTGAAGAAATTCAGGGTTCAATTTGATAAAACACAATTCCTCTTTTTGCCTTTATCACATCACCAGTTTCAATCATGTTTATTTCGTATCTTTCAATTCTAGAATCTTGTCAAAATAAATGGCCATGGATGTAATTGGAGTAAATACTTCAAGTTCGATCCCATTCGGTCGATTCTAGTTCGACCTTAAAAAAAAGTGAAAAGAAAATAATGACCAAAAAATAATGGCCAATGTAATATGTGATATGTGACCAACAGAGTGAACCAGAACTTATCAGCAAGCTCCAAAACATTCTCAAGTCCTCATACTCTCTCTACTAACAACATTTTTGTCTCCAGGAGATGACATCCCACTCCGAACACGAGAGGACGAACAGCGTGTGTTCCTCCGTCAACTCCTTGGCTTCCGCCTGCACTCACAAGTCTGGGAGGAAACTGTCGGTCCCTGTCAATGACGGCTCCATACCTTGGTGTGGGTGTTGGGGGGCTGGCTGCGTGTAAACAAAGAGTTTGGGGAAGTAATGGGGGATCATAGAACTTTGAGACTTTAAGGTTCTGTTTTCGTAAATGGACTTTATAGCTTCGGAATGATTCATGTACGGAGGTTATGCATAGAACCTATTTTATCAAGATATGATGGAATACATTTTTATAAAATAGTTTAAGGTTGAAATTCGATTCTGTTACCGATTTCTGAAAAGTCGAAAAAATTAATCTGTTGTCTAAATCTTATGAGAAGTCATTCGATTGCTTATTGGTATTTCAGTGAACCAATCACAGCACAGCAGTAAACATGAGTTTTGGCAGTCTGTTACTATTTTTTTTTGCATTGGTCAGCTTTTCAGAAATCGGATATAAAAATATACCTTTATAGCAGTGTGACCTTACTTAAACTGTACCTACTTAAGTCACTTTTTTCTGTGACTTTATAAGTCCAATTTTACACAGAAAATTGTGACTTAAATGGTGGTTTAGATCACACGTGCTATTACATAGTATACGATACGTGTGACTTCAATAGTCCATTAATTTCACTCATACGACTAATTACATATGTCACACGTATCATAATGTACTATTTCATACAAAAGCTTGTTTGAAGTGTAATTAAAAAAGAAACTGTTCCTCTAAACTGAGTTATCCATAAAATAATAACTTAAATTAGAATAAATTAAGATGTCCTTCGATGACGTCAATTCGCACGTGTATGTACATAATGTAAAGTAAACTGTGATTCACATAAGTGTTGTATGACGTAAGAGCATGCCTGTTGAATGAATAATAAACTTTTACACAAAATATTCTTGTATTGTTTTATTGATCCGCACGGAAATGGACGTTACATCCGATGTCAAGATCCATGAATGGAAACCGAAATGGACAATCATTTCGTGGGTGGTCCAATGAGTCCAATCTATCAAAGTCGGTTGGAGGTCTTAGCAATTGGTCGCGAGATTTGTTCGAAAGAGATACCGTGGCCGTGGCATATGGGCAACTGAAGGAACACGGGTGGGTTTTAGTCAGTGAAAGTCTGACACGCCCTCCCGCTTCGCCCAGAGCGGGAGACGTCATTTGATGATTACTCAACCGAAAAAAGGTCTTAGCAATATTCGCGCAAAATCCTTCGCCTTTACCATGACTGGTTGCACGACTAACCGCAGAAACTGCCACCAACAAGAAAGTTTGGCTGTAACTGCTAGTACCGTGTTGTCGACGCAAGTTCATTGTAAATAGTACAACAGCAGCAAAGTAGAATGAGTCAACTGCAGTTTTTACCAAATTCACTCTTTTACATAATACGACTCGGAATTATTTTTTTCAGGCGCAGCCGCAAAACGGCTCGCAGGAGCTTCGACCGACTCCTGCGGCAAGTGAACGAGGGCTACCGTGTACCTAGTGTTGCAAATAACTCGAGTCTACTAGTCTTAGTTTTAGAGACTCGACTCAATTATACAAGACCCAGTGTGCTCAAAAGGCTCGGAGTCTAGAGTCAAGCCGAGCCCGAGTCTTAAAATGAACTCGAGTCTTAACGAAAAACTCGGATCATGAAGATGAGACTTGTAGCTCATCATTCGAAAAAAAAAACGAATAACGTCAGATTTTTTTGTATCATAACCACTAATTTGAACTTATCACCTTTCATTCGAGTCTTTTCGAATAATGAGCTACAAGTCTCATCTTCTTCCGAGTTTTTCTTTAAAACTCGAGTTCATTTTAAGACAGCGAGCTGTAGAGAGGTAAAATTTTCCCAGTTAGTATTTCTATAGCTGCTATAATTAACAATAATAAAACAAAAGAAAGTTAAAAACGGGGTCCACTTTTAAGAAATATACAAGCAAGTTTATATTACAAGCTTTTATTTAAGTTTCACTTGTCGCGATGTTTATCTGTAAGCAAATTTTGTTTTAAACGGATTTTATTAGAGGTCCCATTCCTTTTGCCAACCACTGATACGATTTCGAAGAAAATGTAGATAGTACGAATAAAGCCTTGGTCTGGACTTCACGCACTACAGAACTCGAATGCTATGGCCGCGCGGTCGAAACAGAGAACCGCGCGGTCACGCAGTTTTCTTAAACGGAGCTTAGTAGACTCCCATTCTTTATGCGAACCACTGATACGATTTCGAAGAAAATGTAGACAGAATGGATAAAGCCCTAATGTTTGTAATTACGGCCTACATAATTGAACTAAGTGAAGAAGTATACCACTGTACACCTAATTGGCGACTAAAGGGATACAACAGATCTTCGCTAGGGGCACCTAGCTTTGAGATTCAAATAGACTAAGCTGGGGTAGGCTCTCTCCAGGTCCGCCACCTATTAACCCTTATAACTTTTGTACCAGTGAGCGACTAATACTGATTATAATTGGAGACTAATTTTTTATGTTATCAAAATTCAAATCCCTAATGGTGGCTTTATCAAATCTCAAATCTTTGTTGCATTCCATAATGTATACAGGTGGCGGGTATTAATATAATATGTAGAAACAATTATGGACCCTGTATTCCTATAAATTCTTAATACTGGTCTGTATTTTGAACACTAATACATTAAATTGTATATTATTAATGTTTATTGCGTGTTTATTTACATATTTCATATTGTAATTCGTATATTTAGTTTCTATATTTTAATAAGAATTTTATTTTTTATTTTAATCATGTTAATATTATCAGTGTCACACCAGAAAATCATGTTTGCGTTTTTGAAAGATGTTGAGAAACAATCGAGCAACATTGTTTCCCACATTTATATGTTGCAAGATGCTAATAATTCAATATGGGATTTATTTTTAATATTATTTCAGTCATTGTTCCTTTCAACCAATGCACCTGCCATCTAATCTCTTCACCACCCTTGGTTGACTGGTAGAGAATGTCTATAGCATTAAGTCCGCCTTTGTACCTTTTTTGTGTGCGAGAAGTTTAACACTTAATTTGATAAAGTCCGGTGTGACGGACGTCAACAAAAAATAAATTCTACTAGTTTTTTATTCGATTCTCATCGATTTCAAATCGTCTAAACATAACTAAAATAAATATATTTTCTACTATTCGTTTATGAAATTATCATAAACTAATAGTAGAAAATATATTTTGAGCGTGAAAAACTGCATTATGTCAGTCGTGACACAAAATGTCGGCCATCCACCACCTGTTTTGCTCAAGGTATTTATAATTCTTTTTCTTCTTTTTTGCCTTTGAATGCCTTGACATCTCGATTCAGCTATTAGTACATTATTGTAATAATTATAACCCAAAAACAAATACACTATTTATTTTTCATGGTGTTTTTTGTTGCTAAAGTGTTTTGTCCGTCACAGCGAACATTGCTAGTTGTATAGAGATTTAGTACTTTATTCCTATGTCCGCTGTGGCGGACAACGCCAAAGAGCTTAATTTTTTTTTAAACACGATTTAAGAGCAGGAGATGGTATTTAGCTATATTTTCACAAATGCTCGACATATGTGTGAATAACGCTTGGTTACTCTACCGCCGTAAGCATTCAAGTAACGCGAAAGCTAAAATAACTATTCAGATACGATGTTTATGAAATATTGTTGAAGGCAAACAGATGTGCCAAAAGAAATAAAACTGAGACAGCAAAAGTAAGCAAACCACATGTAGCTAGCCCATCGAGTCCAGTCAAATATGACAACATAGGCCATTTCCCCTCAACGATGAAAGGTCGTTGCAGATACTGCCAAAAGAAGACCGTCGTATATTGCATAAAATGCAATGCAAGATTATGCTTTGTAACAGGCAAAACCCCGATAAATTGTTTTTTAAATTTTCACGCCAAATAAAATAACATTTTCAGGTCAATTTCTGCATTTTTCATTTTTGTATTTTGTTATTTAAATAAAATAAACATAATAGTAACGTTTTTATTTTTCTATAATTTGGTACTGTCCACCACAGCGGACATGCAAATCTACACGTTTATCGTTAAGTCATTGGTAATGTCCGCTGTGACGGACACGAATTTGCCCAACAGTGGGCAACTCAGGATTTATTTTTACATTTTTTCGGGGCTCTTTAGCATACCCCTAAAGCCTTACAATAATTAAATTTATGTATTTCTCACTTTTTTTTCGTTGACAAATTAAGGGTTAAATAAATAAATGCTATTTTGTTTGAGATTTAAAAGCAGAGAAGAGACATTAGCAAAAGGACGAAAATACTACAACATTATTATATTTTCCTAGCATCATATTATGTCCCGCAACAAATAAAAATGTTGCAAACAATTTTCTCAAATTTCTTTCCGTTGTAGGTATATAAGGCGTCACAAGGAACAGGTAAACCAGAAAATGAAACACAAAATTCATTACATAGATGATTATTTATTATAAAATATGACACATTCCTTTTGAGTCGTGTTGTACAGTAATTGAGACGCATAGCAAAATGGATGCGCCGTGCGGCCCGCAGTCGCCCGCACACACCACGACTGATAATATCACAACATTGATCACACTACTATCTTATAATATTTGTAAGGTGAGTCTCTGAAGCGGGGAACGGTTGTAAAACGTTAGTGTTCTGTGAAATACTGTTATGTGTGTCTAAAAGAGTCCTTACATATCCTTGTTTCTTCCTAATTGATTTTGTTATCATTCCTGATTTCCTTATACGAATATCACCCTAATGTCAATACTAATTAAGTTGATTTTAGAATGACTAGTACTATTGAAAAAGTCATATAATTCATAGTTACATTGCAAACTGCACCTTATTCTGTGACTTTAAAGTAATTTTTCTAAATCCACATATTTGTTTAAATTATTGGAAATTATTTTCTGAAACAGGAATAGTTTGATGATGATACGCAGAGGTAGCTAAACTTTATAGTAAATAGACAGTTTGATATTTTCATATTAAACAGCCAACAAGTTTGTGAGTCCTCCCATACCTACTAACACTGTAATTGAAAACATTGTAAAAGCCAATTATTTTAATAAAAGTCGCCGTGGAGTTTCTTGACGGCTCTTCTTGATGAGATACTACCAATTGGAACCGTGCACCTAGCTTCTGGCGTTTTATAAGTTCCCAAGTTTATGTGAGATAAAATATTTTAATTTGGATATTGAGTTCGAAACAGAAACTTTATATGCATTAAATTTATCAATATTAAAATAATAAAATTCTTATGGATTAGAAATGCAATATCAAACCAGTCTTGAATTCCATAAATGCTGTTTTCGTTTATTCGAAACTCAAATACAAAGTTGAATACTGTTTAAAATGCTTTATAAATACTGTATTTTTGGTTCCGACGTTGAAAGCAATAACGGAACCTTATTTTTAATCCCTCGCTTCTGACCGCACCTTACGTTTAATAACGATCCTCGCTCTAATCCTAGGGTGGCAAGAGCAAAAATATCAAAACTTTGCTCGTCACGATCCTTCGATCATTATTCTACTCAAGCAATCTCCCACAACACTCAATATCTAGCCATATAGACTAAATACGCAGGCGACGACGGGCCACAGGGCTAAGCGTACATTGATTTCTACTGCTGAACATTCAAGAACCTACAGGAAATAATTTCGAACGTAAAAGCGTAGACTGACAAAAATGAAATTACAAACATCTTTAGGTATCTCCAAAACTTTTAAAATAAATGGCACGTCCTTGAAATCCGTTGGAAAAACATGTGCTCCAAAATAAAATAAAAATTCAATGTTACAACTTAAAAAAAAAAAACACTCATAATATTGCATGGAGTAACAAATATATGGCTTTAAAACTCTTTGATAAAAAAATATCTCAATAAATAAATTAAGCAAAAATAATAAAAATGAATGAATGTACAATATTTACATCGAATATTTATATAGAAATTGCATTTTCGAAAAAACATTAGGGGAAATTTCACGTTAAATAAATAACATTTTAAAATATAGGGTGTAACACCGCCAGTGAGATCTACAAGAAAAGCGAAAAACTCTAGAAAAATAATATTTAAACACAGGTAGGCTCTATGTCTTTTTCGATTCATAGTAAAATATAAAAAATTCCCTCACATCATTCCCCTAATGGACATGATTGCTATCTCCCTCGCACACTGGCATCCGGACGAACATCGCTAGTGTGCGAGTGAGACAGTGATATAATGACATTATATCGTTAAAAACTTACGTACATTCTTAACTATGCTTAATGAAGACACCTAATATATTAAATATACTTATTAAATAGTTACATATACTTTACTCGCGATGCTTAATACAAATCCGAAATTGCTTTTGCAAATCAACGTAATGGAATTGAATTAAATCTACCTTACAACGTACGTAACAGAGTTCATAATAGTTCAAGACGTATTGTATTACCAAACATTTTATTTAGACATAAAATAAGGTAGGAAGGTAAGTGTACAATTGATTGGCATTTGAATTTTACAGAAATATACTTTACGTAATTTAAATTCGTGATATTGATATCACAAAAATAAATATGTCAGTTAAAATGGATAGACATTTAATTTCTTTTAGTTTCAATTTCAAATGCCAATAAACTGCACATGGACGACAACTATTACATTCACTCTATTAATTAAAAAATACATTACGAATACAACAATGTACTTTAAACACTGAAAAAATATTTAAGCGATCCACGTTACAATAGCAAATACATTTTTTTTTAAATTAAGTATTTTAAATAGAATAGAGAAATATATTTTTGAAATCAAAAAGTTAAATGTAAAGTGCACATTCTTCTTAATGTCTAATGGCATTAGAACATTGCAACCACTAATACTCTTCACATTAGATTATGATAAAAAATAAGTTTAATTTACATTCGAAAGGACGAGTTATACTCGAAAGGTTCCGTATCATTTATAAGAATACATTATTTGCATGAAGAGTTTAATTTTAGTTACAAAATACCTAAATTCTCAAACAAAGAATTCCGAACAAAGCTGTCTTCAAATTCTTTATTATGGCATGGAAAGCCGATGTCGATAATTCTGATTAAATTTTAAAAATGAATTGGAATAGCAAACGTGCCTATTGTGACTCATACAACAAACATAAGAAAACGTTTTCGATTGATACAGATGAAAGTAATGTCAATCTTCATGGGTTAGTAAACGCGACCACAAAATGACAGCTGCCATGAAAATATAGGTATCTTTCTTACAGGTATTTTGACATTACGGTGACAAAAGTATACAAAGCTGTCTTTAAATGGCGTCACTGTTGTCTTAGGAAACTCGAGCTTTATGCACGGAATGTTTTTAATTAAAGACGAAAAAGTAATTTTTCGGATTTAAACATTTTTGAATTCATATCGTTTTTGTTTCGTATAACGCGTGTTTTTTGCTTGTATACAAAGTTTGCATGCCTTTATAGGAACTTTATAATGCACTAAGTCAAATTCAAAAAACGACCTTCCAATAGTTTACTCACTTTGCGATACGGAACCCTAAAAAGTGTGAATTTATCACTTGACATCATCATCATTCGTCGTCAGTCACCACTACATATAAATAAAAAGTATTTAAAAGACTTTCATAAGATTAGTATGGAAATATAGAAGATATAAAGAAAGTGTACATAGTTTTTAAAAGTGTTAAATTATAATGAGATACACATATAGCTACGTCAGTCTATCTACCACTTAATTTACAAAATAGGCCATCCGCTATACATTGTGGTATATTATATTTTGTTTAAACACCAATGCTTGTAATATATTTCACGCCTACAATCCTGTTAATACTCTAACTACATTTCACCAGTTAAATTTTAACCTCATGTTTTTGCCCCGTTCTTCTCCAAAGGAACGTACCATGCTTTGGAAGTGGCAATTATCTTTTTGACTGATTGACTCCATTGACAATTCAAAAGTGTCGAGTGTGCCCTTATTACAATTCATCGAAGATGAAATACAGTCTCTGGGCTACTCAGAATTTATACATAGAAAAACTCAATTAGATTTTACCCAGTTTGAGAATGGAACCTAGGTACCGTGACGTACGTCTTGTGAACTCTCAGATGATCGGGTTTATTTTATCAGAGAACACGCTCAACAGTGGAGAAAGCGATCATTGGAACAACGAGAAATCTTCACCATGCATTATTTAGTCCTCATCTGGTCTATGAAACTATTATTTACTTGGCCGGTTGACCAATACCGTGACAAAAAATATAAATTTGGAATCAGGGGAGAGAATCTATTACATATTCAGTGGTAACTCTTGCAATACGAAAACCGCCCCTTATTGGTACAATATAAATGCGCTCTCAATATCAATTTGTTACCACTGAGTTAAGTGTACCCTGGGCAATCAACCTTACTGATTGGCTTATATTTTCAATAAATAAAAAAATAAAAATAAAATAAGTTTATTGACACGAAAAACCTTTTTTTATACAATAACAATAACCGTTCACGTAGGTAGGTTAAATTGGTTTTTAGTAAAAGGCTACACAAATAGTGGAAATCCCTGCCTCCTAAACTAGGGAAACCCAACCCAAACAACCCTTCAACAACCCTACAACCCTTCTCATTTCGAAATGAGGGTAGAAAAACAATAGGCAAGGGCATTCGAATATTTTTACTGATCCCTGGATGTTTAAATACTTAGAATTGAAACTGTAAACCTACAAAAGATTTACAAGACATTGGTGTTTAAAACAAATATCATACCAACTGCTAATCAAGTATAATTTTAAGTATTTTTTTTTTTTAATTAAGTGCGCATTTTGTATTCATTGTCAAAGGAACTAGCTGGTATCAGTCTCGAAAATTAAGAAAAAAAGCTGCCTTTTGAATTTAACATTACTTTTATTTTTTATAATTGGTTTCATTTGACCAAGACGATTTAGCCGTGTCCTAGCCGAAAGCAAATGTTACGCGGGTACGCGATCCTTGCGCTCGATTTTATGGAATATGACATACTTGTTCGATCAATCCAGTGTCGTTTGTAAATCATCATTATAATCAACCCATTATGTGCCCACTGCTGGGACACAGGGCTCCTCTCGTTGAGAGGGAGTGGGACGTAATTTACAACACGGACCCTGTGCGGATTGTAGATGTCACATGTCATCGGATTTTAGATTCTAAGACATGGACGGTTTCCTCACGAACTTTTATTTCATCTTTTTCAAAGCACTGGTAAATTATTTAAACAATGTAAAGCGTATGTAATGTGTGTGTGAATGCGCGCAATTTATGGGTTCGAACTTAAAATCTACAATTCGTAAGTCGAGGCCGTTACCACAGACCCACCACTGTTCTTAACTTGTACACTGGTCAATTTATACATTTCCAGTTTTAGCTGACCTCGCATTGTATACGCTTTTCGTACAGTGAGATGTCAGCTTATATTGGAAATACATAGCTTGATGTGTGGCCGTGCGTATATCATAAACCATGTAAAAGATTACGTAATCGTGTATTCGCGCGTCATTCATTTTCGGTTAGGACACCGGGTGAGCAAGTTTATAATGCTAAACTGTTGTGATTATTCCATAACGAGATAATCATTAGCAGTCAAGAATGTTGTCACTGACGGGATTCGGACTTCCTCTCTGAGAAGAGTGGGCCATCACCCACCACGCTAGTCTAGTGTGGTTGTGATTGGTTGACAATCGATTAGACTGCCGACAGAAGATTTGTCAACTGGTAAGTTAGGCTTTGAAAATTGTAATTTGAATTTCGAACCTTATTTCAATTGTGTTAAGAGTTAAAATGCGTCTCCGTCAAATGTATCAACTATAATTTAATTTGTGATTAATACCGTTTTCCAATAAATGGGTTTTCTATAACGATTAATACGTTTTATGATCATGGCAAGATTATTTTGTAATTAATTGTCTGGAAAACAAATTATTAAGCGTTCTTTAATTTCACAATATCAAATGAATTTTGTCAGAATTAATAAAACCAAAATCCGTCTCTTGGATTATTTATATTTTTTTAACGTATCATCATTTTTGCTTTTAGTAAAAAATAATTTGGCTTCTAACACTGGGATGGGTTTTTTTTTAAATTTAATACAACATTCACTATTTTAAACCTGGCTCGAATTAGCCAAAATACACCAAGAGACATATGTATGACGTCACCAAAAACCGTTGCCATATAAAAAAATATTTAAAAAACAAGCGCCCGCAAGCATTTCTTTATACCAATTTTTACACGATCGATTAAACCCATGGTTAAGTAATTACTATTATTACTAATAATCATTAATATCCAATAATTATTAACACTTAATATTTCTGAACGGAATGTGCTCATTACATGGTGTTGCCATTAATTGATTACAAATATAAACGTTTAAATATCATACCAGTATTACTTAAGTTTAGAAAACACTTTGTTTAAATACTTTTTGTGCATTTCCACTTACATCTATTACAAATGCGTTACAATTTTGAATAACATCTATTTAAAATACTGATTCACTAGTCCATCGTATTAAAAATTAAAATTCGAATAAAAAATATAATGTTGAAAAAATGCAAGCAACGACTCGACGCGATCACTAAGCGTTATTGATATGAAAAACCGCATGAAAAAATAACGTTATCGTACTTAATTTACTGGATACCGACAGACATTTTTTTATATAGTAAAAACCTACTTTAGAACAACAATAGCTTGCCAATAAACGTAAACGTTATTGCGACTACGTACAAGTACATGTCACTTATATATAATCGCAATATCGCCTTTAAGTTGCCGTGTATAGTGACGTCATTTGTCAGTAAGACGGACTGTCACGTGTCTCGCCTGTGACGGCAGATGACGTCACGTCACGTCACGTCGCACAGTACACATAGTAGCCAAACTTACGCGCTAACTATCGTATGGTAAGCGGAGTCCGCATTGTGCCGCTAGCGTCGGTTGTGACGCGCGGCGACGTTAAACGTCGTCCATCACGAATGCAACATGCATTGTGGGTTCCTGTAAATATTAATTTTAATACATGATTAATATCAGTCTATAAGTTTCAAGATTCTTTGCCAAAGGTTTTCCAATCCTAAGTAGAAAACAGTGACGTACAAACATCGATGACAAATCAAAAAAACTATGAATTTCCAGTATAAGCTGACTTCTTATTGTACAAAAAGCCTATACAATGGGAGGTCAGCGAAAACTGGAAAATTATAGTATGAGATGTAGCCTTGTGCACTAATATATCGACATTATCTTTTCATATCCATCCCAAGCCTACTTTAAAGCCATATTTCGTTTTTACTGTAAGCATCAGATATTCTTCACATAAGTGAACATTTATACAGGATGTTAGTGTAAACACCGTTATCCTTGAAACCAGTGATTTGGTTTCGTTAATAGAACGTAAAATCAATGAAAAAAAAAAACACCTTTTTTTTTAAAGAAAATCTGCATTTTTCCACAAGAACATTTCACCCTATGCGCGAGGGCAACAAACTTCGGGAATCACGCCTCGTTGCACGACGCGACGCTGACGCACGGGTCGCGACCCTAGTCAGTCAGCTGGCAGTCTCGCTAGCGATCGCACGTAACGCCGCGTCGTAGCGTCCGTCGCTCATTTCTCGCGCGTGAATTGAGTGTGTTACAATGTCTTACACAAATGAACAGTGAACCGAAATGGTTCGGCTTTACGCCATTGCGGGTAATAATCTGAACGGGGCACGTAGGATGTACGCAGAATTGTTCCCTGGACAACCTGTGCCAAACCGTGAAACGATGTTGGCGGCGACACAAAGGCTACGTACCTGACCAACAAAATTATATCCGTTTCTTTTTTTTTATATATACACATTGACATTGATAATTTTTTATATACAGGGTGTCCGGTAATTAATGGATAACCTTAAAATGGGTCATGGTAAAACTAATGACCATTCAGAAAAAAAATACAAATAAAAAAAAATACAGTTGGTACCAAAGATATTATTTTTTTAATAATAATCGGTGTTTTTTGTTACCATATTTCACATTTTTATACACCACGGCCACAAATTAAGGAATTCTATCGGTTTTTTCTTGTTATAGTAATTTACGTTAACTAAGCTGATAGATAGGCAATAAATAGTATGACTATTATTACACGGTTTTTTTTTTAAACAATTTGAATGTTTGTTCTGGGGAAAATTTGTGAAAAATATTCAATTTGACAAAGTTTGAGCAACCGTAACTTTAAAAAAAAGTATCCAGACACAAGTGACCAATTATTTTAAAATATTATGTGCTTCAAGCCAATTTCAAAATGGTATCATTCATTATTGTATCTAATGTAAATTCTGAATTATTGCTATTAGTGTAGAAAATGTGTGAATTTTGGATAAACAACAAAATTTGCAATATTGGAATATTTATTTACATTGAATGTACCTGACCATTCGGGGTTAATAAAAACATTAATAGACGTAAGTAATGAATAGTAATAATTAAATAAAGTCTCTTTAAAACCAGAAATATTTTAACAAATACAAATTGGCTTTGCAATAAATGTCGTGTGTGTAAGTCGTGTGACCGCCATACTAGCTACCTGCGCGCACCCTGCACCACCCGTCTTTTGTTCATGTTAGACAAAGAGGATATGAGTTGGATGAGTGCGGACAGGAACAGGGACTTAGACTTAGTGCGTCACTCGACTTGCTCGACTTCGCATGTGTTTATTTCGTTTCCGGTTGCAATTGTTGCTAGTTACTGTGAATCAGTGTTAAAACGACGACCTGGCTATTTTACTGGACTATTCGTTTTGTTTACCGATTTGGACTTGTTTTGTGTGGTGATATTTGCGACGACTTGGCTTGTAACTGGATTGTTTATTTTGTGAATCAACATGCCACGTGTTGAGTATACGCCACAAGAATATGCAAACATGCATTTTATTTATGGGAAATGCAGAGGCAATGGAAACGCAGCCGCAGCTCTTTATAGGGAAAGATACCCTAATGCGCGTCATCCAGATTACCGCGTATTTATAAGAGTCCACGGTTGTTACTCAGAAGGAAGAATCCCTGGTACTGGTGTTGGTGGTACTAGTGGTGGAAGAAGCGCTCGTGCTGATGTAGAAGACGTGGTACTTGAGGAAATTGCGCAAGATCCTTCAATTTCTACGCGATCAATAGCTCAACGCACGGGTATAGGGAAATCGACTGTGCATGATATCTTAAAAAAGAACAAATTTCACCCGTTCCACGTTACGCGCGTGCAGACCCTTCAACCAAGAGATTATAATGCAAGATTGCGTTTCTGCTGAAAAATGCTGGGGAAGATGGAAGCAGACCCGCAGTTTTTTAATAAAATTCTATGGAGTGATGAATCAACATTGAAAAGAGATGGCTACATGAATTTACACAATCTCCATAGCTAGCAACTAACGAACCCTCGTGCTATGCGTGAAGACAGGTCACAGTACCAATTTAAAATAAATTATTGGACTGGAATATTAAACGGAAAAATAATAGGCCCATTTGAATTACCGGGGAACCTAACTGGCCAAAGTTATTTAGAATTCCTTGAAAATGATCTTCCAAACTTATTGCAAGAGGTGCCCGAGGTGGAGAGAGAATCATATTGGTTGCAAAATGACGGCTGTCCTGCGCATTATGCTGTATCTGTTCGTGCATACTTAAATAGAACATACCCAAACAGATGGATTGGCCGCCTGGGGCCAATTTTGTGGCCCCCACGTTCACCAGATCTAAATCCACTTGATTTTTTTTACTGGGGCTGTCTTAAGGAAGAAGTTTACGCAAAGCCGATCCGTTCCTTGGAAGATTTACGTAGCCGTGTCCGGGCAGCCGCATCGAAAATAAGCGATCGACGCTATACGCGACTGCTCAGGAGAGCATTCATTCGTAGATGTAGAGCCTGTATCAGAGTGGGTGGCAGACAATTTGAACATTTATTGTAATTAATAACGAATACAGTTTTACTAATGTCAAATGTTGTTTTTTATTAAACTCCAATGGTCAGGTACATTCAATGTAAATAAATATTCCAATATTGCAAATTTTGATGTTTATCCAAAATTCACACCTTTTCTACACAAATAGCCATAATTCAGAATTTACATTAGATACAATAATGAATGATACCATTTTGAAATTGGCTTGAAGCACATAATATTTTAAAATAATTGGTCACTTGTGTCTGGATACTTTTTTTTTAAGTTACGGTTGCTCAAACTTTGTCAAATTGAATATTTTTCACAAATTTTCCCCAGAACAAACATTCAAGTTGTTTAAAAAAAAACCGTGTAATAGTAGTCATACTATTTATTACCTATCTATCAGATCAGTTAACGTAAATTACTATAACAAAAAAAAACCGATAGAATTCCTTAATTTGTGGCCGTGGTGTATAAAAATGTGAAATAAGGTAACAAAAAACACCGATTATTATTAAAAAAATCATATCTTTGGTACCAACTGTATTTTTTTTTATTTGTATTTTTTTTCTGAATGGTCATTAGTTTTACCATTACCCATTTTAAGGTTATCCATTAATTACCGGACACCCTGTATACAATGACATGAATATTTACTTTGTAAAGTATTGTATTGTTTTAATTATTGTGAATGTGAAGACTATGTGGGTCTTTTTTAAATCTTTTTTTTCTTTCGTTCTCAGTAATCACGATCTGGCAGTTTGAGTAATTTATGTGGCCTACCCAAATGTCCTTTCTTTGGTACTGTTCGTCAACGCGTTGGGCTCCTTATTTTCCGAGTTGAGCTAAACGATTAGTGACAAATGCTTGCACTGACTGGACAGGTCCACTCAATCTGTGTGGTTCTTTCTTCAAAAGAACATTTCAGACACCGATCTACATGGTCATCAAATGATCTGACCAACAAAATTATATACGTTTCTTTTTTCTTTTTTTTTTATATACACATAGACATTGATAATTTTTTATATATACAATGACATGAATATTTACTTTGTAAAGTATCGTATTTTTTAATTATTGTGAATGTGAAGACTATGTGGGTCTTTTTTTTCTTTCGTTCTCAGTAATCACGATCTGGCAGTTTGAGTAATTTATGTGGCCTACCCAAATGTCCTTTCTTTGGTACTGTTCGTCAAAGCGTTGGGCTCCTTATCTTCCGAGTTGAGCTAAACGATTAGTGACAAATGCTTGCACTGACTGGACAGGTCCACTCAATCTGTGTGGTTCTTTCTTCAAAAGACCATTTCAGTCACCAATCTACATGATCTTCACATGATGTGAACAAGATTATGTCTGGACTTTAAAAGAGACTGTGACCTCTGAGTTTGTTTCGGCCTTTCTTCTCAGAGTAGTCAGTTAGGAAACGCCGAACTCATCTAGTTTAAAAAAAATATCATTGACATGTAACTTTTACATGTCAATGATATTTTTTTTTTGTTTGTACAAACCTACTTACAGAAATAAAATCATTTATCATTTATCATTTCATTTATCATTTACCTACGGCCAGTTCACTGTGCCGGCGATTCAATTTTCAATGTTTCCCACTGGACACTATGGACAATTCTCCTCATCGATCGTCAACATCCATATCATTTCAGCCGGTCCAAGAACTAAATGATAAAGATCGCATACCACGGATGGTATTTTCGCAGTGGCTTATCAATAACCTCGGTAACATTTCCATTTTGAAAGAAAAAAGAAAGAAAATACGTTTATTTGCGGTATTTTGTTTACGGACGAAGCAATGTTTACGAGGGCGGGGATTTACAATGTTCATAATGAACATTACTGGAGCCAGGTAAATAAACACCGAATTAATCATTTTCAACATCGTTTTTGCGTAAACGTGTGGGCGGGAATGTTGGACGGAACCCATTTTGAACACGTGTTGAGGTTAATGTAGGTCGGTAAGTGTTGATATTTTATTCAATCAGTGTAAATTTAATTTAATTGTACTGTACATAAAATTGTGATTAACTTTTTAAATACGCCAAAAGTCCCTGCCCAATGGTTTGGTTTATTAAAAACAAAATGTTTTCAAATCATTTAGAATCCAAAGCCATTTCGAATTACATCACAGGTAATGTGTATTTATGTGTTGTTTGGGTGGCAGGACGGCCGGCGATCGTTGTAGTGATTACGTCACTCATGCGCATATCCATGAATTTGCGGGCGGTGTGGGATAAAATCCGTTCTAAACCTTTTTAAGATTTTTTTTATTTTTTTAACTCGTTCTGTTATTTTATATTTAAGTCAAATTACCCATGGGTTAAGTGACAACGGTGTTTACCCTTACATCCTGTATAAGAAATAGCTTGAAGACCCTTGAAAACCACAAAAAAGATAACCATGATGAAAACATTAACTATTTTCAAAGCCGCCATCGTTTCGGTTTTCATTTTGACCAAATTTTGTTATAGCATCCCCGAAAATCTTAAAAACTACCATGCCTCTCTAGCTCTTTTTATTTTCCATAATAAAAAGTCGCATGGAATGGGCATAACCTTTTTTCGTTACGTAACGCTATTTCCGTCACGTGACGATTTCTTAAATTTTACTCCTGCTAAATGTGCCATTTTTCACGTTCAGCATGCTTGCATATTTGGTATTACCTCCAGCAATTTTATTTATTTACTGAGACTATGATGTTAATATTAAAACTGCAACTAGCGAAAGTTATGCTTCGACCATTGGTACAAGTTTTGTTGCCTGTTCTTGTACAAATATTACGGAACAGTCAAAATCAGCTTCCTCCCCTGTCAACCGTCATCCCATCCTTCGTCCCTTTTTTATTCCACCACTTCTATCCTAATGTCACGAAACAAAATGACTAATTAAATACATAATGATACTTACACACTGTTCTCACACCATGACAAAAGCCTCTTGCCCCCGGAACAGAAAGGGGTGCTGATCGATCATGGTCTGCACGATGTCCTCAAGGTAAGGCCGGGTCATCTCGAACCGGCCCATGTCTGAGAACTGGACTGGTAGGAGTGTAGGCCACCAGCATATGGCGAGGTTCTTGCTGTCCATCGAGTTTAACTTGGAGTTGTCTGCCACCCTGGATAGGAGAATGGGATAGTTTTAGACACATCTTTCAAAAAAACTGTTGTTGAAAGCCTGGTAAATTCTCTGACTAACAGTCATGAATATGAATAATCTTTCAGACGATCAAGGTTGAAAATAATAGCAAAATGTAACAAATCAATTGCTGTACTATTTCGTTTAGTGCATCAAAGAGAGAAGAGAAGTGTATATTTTTCATTTGAGCCAGGCTGCGACTGCTGAAATTTCAATACCAAACAAGGCTGTGAAGTTTCACCGAATATATTTAGAAAAGCCACTGTAGTTTATGATAGCTGCCAGCTGGATAGCTCCATGACTCCAGCTGCGGTCCTTCAGCTCCACGCCGCCCGCTATGCACCGCGCATCGCTGTATGTGGAGTTACCTAGCGAAGTGGTCCAGCAGATAGTCGAGCGTGGCCCTGGCGAGCGGCGTGAGCGCCGTGTTGAGCAGCGAGCGCAGCGCCAGCAGGCGCCAGCTGCGGTCCTTCAGCTCCACGCCGCCCGCTATGCACCGCGCATCGCTGTATGTGGAGTTACCTAGCGAAGTGGTCCAGCAGATAGTCGAGCGTGGCCCTGGCGAGCGGCGTGAGCGCCGTGTTGAGCAGCGAGCGCAGCGCCAGCAGGCGCCAGCTGCGGTCCTTCAGCTCCACGCCGCCCGCTATGCACCGCGCATCGCTGTATGTGGAGTTACCTAGCGAAGTGGTCCAGCAGATAGTCGAGCGTGGCCCTGGCGAGCGGCGTGAGCGCCGTGTTGAGCAGCGAGCGCAGCGCCAGCAGGCGCCAGCTGCGGTCCTTCAGCTCCACGCCGCCCGCTATGCACCGCGCATCGCTGTATGTGGAGTTACCTAGCGAAGTGGTCCAGCAGATAGTCGAGCGTGGCCCTGGCGAGCGGCGTGAGCGCCGTGTTGAGCAGCGAGCGCAGCGCCAGCAGGCGCCAGCTGCGGTCCTTCAGCTCCACGCCGCCCGCTATGCACCGCGCATCGCTGTATGTGGAGTTACCTAGCGAAGTGGTCCAGCAGATAGTCGAGCGTGGCCCTGGCGAGCGGCGTGAGCGCCGTGTTGAGCAGCGAGCGCAGCGCCAGCAGGCGCCAGCTGCGGTCCTTCAGCTCCACGCCGCCCGCTATGCACCGCGCATCGCTGTATGTGGAGTTACCTAGCGAAGTGGTCCAGCAGATAGTCGAGCGTGGCCCTGGCGAGCGGCGTGAGCGCCGTGTTGAGCAGCGAGCGCAGCGCCAGCAGGCGCCAGCTGCGGTCCTTCAGCTCCACGCCGCCCGCTATGCACCGCGCATCGCTGTATGTGGAGTTACCTAGCGAAGTGGTCCAGCAGATAGTCGAGCGTGGCCCTGGCGAGCGGCGTGAGCGCCGTGTTGAGCAGCGAGCGCAGCGCCAGCAGGCGCCAGCTGCGGTCCTTCAGCTCCACGCCGCCCGCTATGCACCGCGCATCGCTGTATGTGGAGTTACCTAGCGAAGTGGTCCAGCAGATAGTCGAGCGTGGCCCTGGCGAGCGGCGTGAGCGCCGTGTTGAGCAGCGAGCGCAGCGCCAGCAGGCCCCAGCTGCGGTCCTTCAGCTCCACGCCGCCCGCTATGCACCGCGCATCGCTGTATGTGGAGTTACCTAGCGAAGTGGTCCAGCAGATAGTCGAGCGTGGCCCTGGCGAGCGGCGTGAGCGCCGTGTTGAGCAGCGAGCGCAGCGCCAGCAGGCGCCAGCTGCGGTCCTTCAGCTCCACGCCGCCCGCTATGCACCGCGCATCGCTGTATGTGGAGTTACCTAGCGAAGTGGTCCAGCAGATAGTCGAGCGTGGCCCTGGCGAGCGGCGTGAGCGCCGTGTTGAGCAGCGAGCGCAGCGCCAGCAGGCGCCAGCTGCGGTCCTTCAGCTCCACGCCGCCCGCTATGCACCGCGCATCGCTGTATGTGGAGTTACCTAGCGAAGTGGTCCAGCAGATAGTCGAGCGTGGCCCTGGCGAGCGGCGTGAGCGCCGTGTTGAGCAGCGAGCGCAGCGCCAGCAGGCGCCAGCTGCGGTCCTTCAGCTCCACGCCGCCCGCTATGCACCGCGCATCGCTGTATGTGGAGTTACCTAGCGAAGTGGTCCAGCAGATAGTCGAGCGTGGCCCTGGCGAGCGGCGTGAGCGCCGTGTTGAGCAGCGAGCGCAGCGCCAGCAGGCGCCAGCTGCGGTCCTTCAGCTCCACGCCGCCCGCTATGCACCGCGCATCGCTGTATGTGGAGTTACCTAGCGAAGTGGTCCAGCAGATAGTCGAGCGTGGCCCTGGCGAGCGGCGTGAGCGCCGTGTTGAGCAGCGAGCGCAGCGCCAGCAGGCGCCAGCTGCGGTCCTTCAGCTCCACGCCGCCCGCTATGCACCGCGCATCGCTGTATGTGGAGTTACCTAGCGAAGTGGTCCAGCAGATAGTCGAGCGTGGCCCTGGCGAGCGGCGTGAGCGCCGTGTTGAGCAGCGAGCGCAGCGCCAGCAGGCGCCAGCTGCGGTCCTTCAGCTCCACGCCGCCCGCTATGCACCGCGCATCGCTGTATGTGGAGTTACCTAGCGAAGTGGTCCAGCAGATAGTCGAGCGTGGCCCTGGCGAGCGGCGTGAGCGCCGTGTTGAGCAGCGAGCGCAGCGCCAGCAGGCGCCAGCTGCGGTCCTTCAGCTCCACGCCGCCCGCTATGCACCGCGCATCGCTGTATGTGGAGTTACCTAGCGAAGTGGTCCAGCAGATAGTCGAGCGTGGCCCTGGCGAGCGGCGTGAGCGCCGTGTTGAGCAGCGAGCGCAGCGCCAGCAGGCGCCAGCTGCGGTCCTTCAGCTCCACGCCGCCCGCTATGCACCGCGCATCGCTGTATGTGGAGTTACCTAGCGAAGTGGTCCAGCAGATAGTCGAGCGTGGCCCTGGCGAGCGGCGTGAGCGCCGTGTTGAGCAGCGAGCGCAGCGCCAGCAGGCGCCAGCTGCGGTCCTTCAGCTCCACGCCGCCCGCTATGCACCGCGCATCGCTGTATGTGGAGTTACCTAGCGAAGTGGTCCAGCAGATAGTCGAGCGTGGCCCTGGCGAGCGGCGTGAGCGCCGTGTTGAGCAGCGAGCGCAGCGCCAGCAGGCGCCAGCTGCGGTCCTTCAGCTCCACGCCGCCCGCTATGCACCGCGCATCGCTGTATGTGGAGTTACCTAGCGAAGTGGTCCAGCAGATAGTCGAGCGTGGCCCTGGCGAGCGGCGTGAGCGCCGTGTTGAGCAGCGAGCGCAGCGCCAGCAGGCGCCAGCTGCGGTCCTTCAGCTCCACGCCGCCCGCTATGCACCGCGCATCGCTGTATGTGGAGTTACCTAGCGAAGTGGTCCAGCAGATAGTCGAGCGTGGCCCTGGCGAGCGGCGTGAGCGCCGTGTTGAGCAGCGAGCGCAGCGCCAGCAGGCGCCAGCTGCGGTCCTTCAGCTCCACGCCGCCCGCTATGCACCGCGCATCGCTGTATGTGGAGTTACCTAGCGAAGTGGTCCAGCAGATAGTCGAGCGTGGCCCTGGCGAGCGGCGTGAGCGCCGTGTTGAGCAGCGAGCGCAGCGCCAGCAGGCGCCAGCTGCGGTCCTTCAGCTCCACGCCGCCCGCTATGCAGCCGCGCATCGCTGGAATACACCCTTCATTTATTCGTTAATACTTCTACCACAAACATGTACAGAAAGTTACGAAAAAATAAACTTTAAATAATAACTGAACATATAATAACATGTGAAGAAACAAGTCCCGCACATTTTCCTCTTCGATTTTGGTCTCACTGCCTCACACAAACTTATAGTAGTACCAACGCAACTCCCAGGCGAAGCCCTAATATAAGCGATCGTACATCCCGAACTAGTCTCGACTGAGGGCGCGTTCGGGTCCGCCGAACAATAGGCAACATGCAATATATTTATTTTCGTTTTCATTTTCAAGATTTCCATGTAGAATAGACCACAAATATATTAAAAAATTAAAACATTGTAATTTGTCGGAAAAAATGCAGTTTTAAATTGACAGTTTGAATTTTCGCGCGAAAACGCACCTATAGTTTCGATGACGTCATTCTTGTCTGTCACTGGTCGTGTTTGTTCGTCGGCTTTAATACTTTTGCATATTTTTTCAACATTAGAGATATTTTTTTGTAAAAATTTAAAACTGACTATCCATCAACAGCAGGTGATCATAACCATACCACTAATAATCCGCGTTTATTCATGTTTTGTGCCAATAAGTTCGTGTCTACTTCAACAAAGTTTCCAAATTAATTGTTTTTGACTGGACCTTTTGGCCCAAAACTGAGAAAAAGTTGGTATCAAGCTGCGAAAAGAAATTTCAATTTTCTCCAAACACCATTACAATACTCAATATTTTATTGCATTCCACAATACATCACATCACCATCATGCATCATTGATTCTTCAGTGCATCGCTTTCTTTCTTTTTTGCATGTTGTGAACTGCGAAGATCACTTTGACGTAAGTCTGCGAATATACTCGATAAATGTTTAGTAAATCTGCTTGTACGTGAAAACACGTTATTACCTAATACTTCCAAACTTGCTTATAACGTGTATTTACATTTGGAGAATGACGTCGAATATTGGATAAAGTTTAAAATGGATGGAGGAAAACTTTTTCTGAAAAAAAAAAAACAACTCTCAACTCTAATTTTCACATTTTCTTCGAAAAAAAAAAAATATTACCCACGTGATGAAATTTATGTGTGAGGGGATTACAAAGGGGGTCGAAAATTTCATTATTTTTGCGCTAGGAAACGCCATTTTCGAGATATGAGCAAAAGAAAAGGAAAACAAAAATACAGTACCGTTTAAAGCACGTGAAGGCGAGGCGTTCGTTGGTGTGAATTTTAGTTCATAACTACTAGTTTTAATCCACACCTTTTTTATCGCGATTAAAAATAGATTTAGTTAAAATAAATTATTATAGTCAAAATTTTTGAAATGCAGTATAAAGTACTTTTAGTTAAGGGGACATGGGGCGTCGCTCCTCATGAAAGTACACCACTTCTTTCTATTTTTTGGGTATTTTGGGACACAAAATAACAATTTGTCCGGTGAAGCAACACTTGTATTTTCGCATCGTGGCACGATACAATATTTTATGAAGACATTATTCGTTTAAATGTTCTGCGAATCACGTAACTAAAGGCAGAAAGAACGTGCGTGGCGGTGCCACGGACGCGAACGTGGAAAATGACGTCATCAACAAATTGTGCGTATTGGCGGGCGTTTTTGAAAATGCAAAATTAAAACCGCTCTAACTTCGTCATTTTTGGTCTAATTTTAATAATTCTATCACTGAAATAATTGGTTTAGGTATGAATGTAATTCTACATATTTAACTAAAATCGTCGCTGATCCTCATTGTAATCGGTTCACATCACTAGTTGTCATAACAACACCAATCAGCGTTTAGTGACGTCACTGCCGTCACTAAACGCTGATTGGTGTTTTGAAATTCGTTTCGTTTCAAGTAACTTTTAATTTGTAATTATTGTTAAAAATCAACATTATGTAAAATAAAAATGTTGCAGTAGCCCTTCTTTTATATTTTTTTACCATTTTAATCATAAAATTTTCATAAATATTATACTTGCATCTTCTCTATTAACGCGACAATCATTTTATATAACAGCGGGTCGCACACTCTTACGTTAAAGCCTCGTCCCCACTAGGAACATTTGTCGAGCGACATGTGTCCCCGGAGACATCGGGCGATGTCGCCCTACATCCCCCCACGTCGCCCGATGTCTTGTCTCCGTCTACATCAGTTCAGTCGAACCTATCATGTCTGCGGAAGAGGTAGTGTTGTACAGTGCGGTTTATATAATGATGAATGCATCAAGAACAAAAAAGAAGAGAAGATGGTGGATTAAACAGTACTTGCGAAACAAAATAAGTGTATTTAATGATCTCAGTGTTCTAGACGGCTCATTTTATAATTTTACTCGGATGTCATCAACAGACTTTGAAATACTCTTGTGTAAAATATCCCCATCAATATCAAACCGAAAACTAGATTCCGTGATTCCATGGATGCTAAATTTAGTCTTGCTTTTACGTTAAGATACCTAGCAAGTGGTGATTCTTACACGTCCTTAACATACACATTTATAATTTTTCAAATACTCATAGGAGCGATATAGTTCAATAAGTCGCAGCACTACGTCGTTCGACCACATTGTCGCAGGTTGCACGCACGCAGCCTCTCACTACTCTTCATCGACTGTGGGACAAGGAACAGTTTCAAAAATGTCGCGGCGATGTCGTCCGACGTCGCCCGACATCGCCCGATGTCACCGGGGACACATGTTGCTCGACAAATGTTCCCAGTGGGGACGAGGCTTAATGCTCGCACGCGAAAGTTGACGTCAAGTTAATGGCACTGCTCGAACTGTCAAAATAGGCATGAATAGGGGATAAGACGCGTTATACGTGGGACTATTTTTAAGCTTGATTACATTTCTTTACATAATTATGTGAATTTTAGGTTTGCAACGGAGAATATAAGGTTTGCGCAGTGGTGAGTTTCAAGTTTGCGAAAGGGAGACTTTAACGTTTGCGAAGGGAATAATTTTTGATATTTAGCATTTCTGAAATGCGCAATAAATTATAGGTTTGCGCAGTGGTGAACTTAAGGTTTGCGAAGAGGAGAATTTAAGGGTGCGCAGTGAATTTCATGTTTGCGCAGTGGTGATTTTAAAGTTTGCGAAAGGGAGAATTATGGGTTTGCGCAGTGATGAATTTCAGATTTGCGCAGTGAATTTTATGTTTGCGCAGTGGCGAACTTAAGGTTTGCGAAAGGGAGAATTATGGGTATGCGCAGAGGTGAATTTCAGATTTGCGCAGTGAATTTCATGTTTGCGCAAAGGTGAATTTAAGGTTTGCGAAAAGGAGAATCATAGGTTTGCGCAGTGGTGAATTTAGGGTTTGCGAAGGAAGAATTCTAGATTTGGTCAGGGGAGAATTTCATATTTGCGCAGTAAAGTTTAGGTTTGCGTAGAGATTAATTTTGGAAAAATTTGTTTGAGCAGAAATAGTGGAAGGCTGGACTATATTACCTGTCTGAAAACTCATATCATTTATTTAATTTTTTCAAATGACTACTAACGCCTCTATATAGCATCAGAAAAGTAATTGCGAAACACTAACAGCAGCAATAGTGTTCATTTTGACAGTTCAATAACATTCATTCTGTTATTAACGTTACGAGCAGACACATTTTTCGAACATATCAAGAAAATCCCTAAAAAATATTCAGATTCTAATTGATAGTGTATTACGCGTATGCAGGACAGTTTAGTTTTGTTAGGCCTTATTCACTTGTTACCTGTATGTATGTGTTAACTAAGACATACATCACGAGGTTCACACTACACAAGATTATCGTTCAACATACCCATTCAAAACAACAATAATTTTTTTCTTCAAAAGTAAACCTTATGATGACGATTTAAAATAAAATATTTGACTCATTCAAAACAATAATTTCATCAATCTAAAATGAATCTAACACACAAGCATTTACAGTACAACATAGAATACTTACTGGCAATATCTTCAAGCTGGGCCATACTAGCTTCATCAAGTAGTGGCGGCAATCTTTTGGAGAAGAAGTCTTTAAGCGCAGTCGCAACCGCGTTCACTGGGATGTCTAGCGAATCTAGGTCGACTTTAGGATCTGAAATAGATAAAACAGGTTGAAAGGGAATTGCTCATTTTGATCAACGCTTCCGCTGAACAAGTTGCTCAATACTTTTAAACCCACAATACAACTAAGTTAGAATTAGCCTGAAGTGCCATGATTGCGTGAATTCAATAGGGTGATTTGAACTGAAAAAGTTGTATTGATAATTTAATAATTATAACTAGTGGTCGAAATTCGACCATAATTCATTTAAAACTGACAATATTTCCGATGTAAACTTTCTGCACTCCTTGTCTATATTAACTGTGCCAAATTTCATACTCCTGCGTCCGAGTAATTTTCGTAAAAAGGAATGCAAAGTTTTTACTAAAGTTATATAGATTATGTTATTGAATTTGTCGCGTATCGAGTTTTGGTAATATTAACTCCACCGCCTTATCTCTGGCGTTGGCGTAGTGGTGGGGCTTGCGCGCTCCGAACGCTAGATTTGTGACTCCAGTCCATCATTTGGCTCTGAGAGACCTGGTTAGAACCTCGGACTCGAGGGGAGAGCTAAGTGCATGCCTACGGGCCAGTGGTCCGAGTTAAACTCGTGGAACATCACAATAGAAAAACAGAGGTTTACATTCTTGGGTAGCGCTACATTCAGAACATCGAGTAGCTGGTAGTCTTGTTCCTTGGCTTGCTTTTATTGGCTGGCTAGTGTTACATTGACGTGCTACACAGCCCCCACCTCTTTCTTACCTTTATAGGCCGGCTTGAGTAGACTTTCTTAAGAGCATACAAGCTGTTCACCAAGTTTTAAGAAGAAAAATTTGGTGAACAACATGTAAACGTGCGCTTTGTTGCCGGGCATTCTGCATAGTCCCACCGAAACCACTCTCTTTCGCTCTATGGACTCGACATCTTTCTCTAAGAATTGACGTTATAGAACTTGGTGAACAACATATCAAAATGTGATCTGTTGCCGGGCACTTTGTAAAGTCCTTCTGACGCTGATCCCTCTCGCTCTATGAACTCGACACATTTATCTACGAACCATATTAACTAACCTTCATAAAACTTGGTGAACAGCATTTCAACGTGTGCTCTGATGCCGGGAATTCTGTAAAGTCCCTCCAAGGCTAATCCCTCTCGCTCTATGAACTCGACACATTTCTTTACGAATCATATTAACTGACCTTCATAAAACTTGGTGAACAGCATGTCAACATGTGCTCTGTTGCCGGGCAACCTGTATAGTCCCTCCTAAGCGAATCTCTCTCGTTTTATGAACACGATACATTTCTCTACGAACCATATCAACTGACCTTCATAAAACTTGGTGAACAGCATGTGCTCTGTTGCCGAGCACTCTGTATAGTCCCTCCTAAGCTAATCTCTCTCGTTTTATGAACTTGACACATTTCTCTACGAACCATATTAACTTACCTTCATAAAACTTGGTGAACAGCATGTCAACGTGTGCTCTGTTGCCGGGAATTCTGTATAAACCCTTCGACGCTACTTCTTTTCGCTCTTAGAGCTCAACACATGTCTCTACGAACCATAATAACTGACCTTCATAAAACTTGGTGAACAGCATGTCAACATGTGCTCTGTTGCCGGGCACCCTGTATAGTCCCTTCTAAGCTAATCTCTCTCGTTTTATGAACTCGATACATTTCTCTACGAACCATATCAACTGACCTTCATAAAACTTGGTGAACAGCATGTGCTCTGTTGCCGAGCACCCTGTATAGTCCCTCCTAAGCTAATCTCTCTCGTTTCATGAACTTGACACATTTCTCTACGAACCATATTAACTGACCTTCATAAAACTTGGTGAACAGCATGTCAATGTTGCCGGGAATTCTGTATAAACCCTCCGACGCTACTTCTTTTCGCTCTTAGAGCTCAACACATGTCTCTACGAACCATAATAACTGACCTTCATAAAACTTGGTGAACAGCATATCAACATGCGCTCTGTTGCCGGGCACTCTGTATAGTCCCTCCGACGCTAATCCCTCTCGCTCTATGAACTCGACACATTTCTCTACGAACAGAGGTATACCGTGGTTGCCCTGAAATGAAGAAAAGAAATAGTTTTACTAATAAATTCGTTCGTTCATTCGTTCAATCGCCGTACATGAAGAATGGGTTTGAAAATTGCTCTATTCACATTTCACGGAAGAGTAGTGAGAAGTAAATAGCGGTGACGCCATTTTCAATCTTAATAAGATAGGTTGAAACAAACGAAGATATCCAACCGTCACTTCGACTTAAAAACTTATTTCTTAGTGTGACTGTATCCCAGCAGTGGACACGTTATGGGCTGATTATGCTTGTGAATGAAATTCTGCCATTTTCGCTAGTATTTGTCCTCAGCCTTTATAGTGGGACCGTTCATTGCTTCCATCATCATTTCAGCCGTGAGACGTCCATTGCTGGTCATGAGCCTCCCCCATATTGGGAGAGTTTGACATAATCGCCACGCTTGGCAGGCAAGTTGGTGATAACAGTATGGTGGTAAAATGTCAAGAGAACTCTGCTATCCATTCTGTAGTAAGCACCGATTTAATAGGAATTCAAATAAAATATTTCAGTTTTGATAGAGTGATAAACGATTTGTTACCTGTGGACCCCAGTTTTGTGCCGACTGCGTGTTGTTGACTTGAGTCGCATTCTTCTTTGAATCTTTACTCTTAGAGAATTCCTAGAACAAAACAAGTGCACATATTTAAGAATACATACATAAGATCACGCCTTTGTCCCATGGGGGTAGGCAGAAACTACAGAACGCCACCTGCTACGATCCTTACATACTACTTACGCCTCGTTTACTTTCATACATCTGATCATACACGCACGCCGGTTGCGAGTACTACGCACCTGACCTTTCTGAAGAACATCACTAAAAAGCTATTTATTGAGCTTATTGGTGATTTTCTTCAGGAATGCCGCGAGGAAACAGAGCACATACTTACATGTCCTCATAGGGCATCCCCCGCCGGCGTTTCCACTCACATCTGTCTTGTATAATACACCTTTTGTAAGTCGCCTTTCATTCATCCTCTCAACATGACCAAACCATATAAGCACACTCTTTTCAATTAAATGATAAATGACTTTATTTTTCCAAGTAGGTTTGTACAACACTTATACACGTCAATCATATTTTTTAAACTAGATGAGGTCGGCGTTTCCCATCTGACTACTCTGAGAAGAAAGGCCGAAACAAACTCAGAGGTCACAGTCTCTTTTAAAATCCAGACACAATCTTGGTCAGATTATGTGAAGACCATGTGGATTAGTGTCTGAAGTGGTCTTTTAGGGAAAGAACCACCCAGCTTGAGTGGACCCGTCCAACCAGTGCACGCATTTGTCAGTAATCATGCAGCTCAACTCAGAACTTAAGGAGGTCAATGATTTGACGAACAATACCAAAGAAAAGACATTTGAGTAAAAAAGTATGATATCTTACCTTATGCCTACGGTCGTGCTTGCTGAACGGATGATGTCGTCGCCTCGTGTCTGCCGCGCTAGACGATGAGTTGTCCTGAGCTGACGAGGGATATTCTCCCGATAACATCTATAGGACAAGATATTTCGTTAATGCCCTGATTTCCATAATTATTTATGGTCAGTTTAAAAAAAAATATCAAATGGAAGTGTCAACAAACTCTTGTTCTAGTTAAATTATTAAGCAATAACTGACTAAAGGAATAATTGGTAACCACTGACCTCTATCTAATACGCTGGACTGGCTACCGCTATCAATTTATTGTGCCTATTTGAAAATCGCCATTTTGGCGCTGACGGCAGCAGTGAGGGGGAATGGAACTAATACTAGTGATGTACAACAAATGGTTTGTTATCGATAAAAACTTCTCTGATATCGACTACAATGATAGAAATATTACCAACGCTATTTTTGTTACTATTTTCTATAAATTAAATTGGTTTAGATAATTATTAACATGTAACATTCGTGTTGTCTTCTAAACGTAATGTTTTTAAAACGTGGAATACGTTTTATAACATAAAATACGTTAGGATTTACTAAAATCATAGATAATTAATTTAAAACAAGTAATATAGGCATATATTTTGTTACTAAAACACAAATAAAAAGACATGTCTGCACTAGTTGAGTACCTAACTAAACCAATGAACTATAGATAGTCGTAATAAACAGATATTTTACATATAAAACATAACTTGAAATAGCAGTATATAGTACTGTTTATGGACTGTAATTCATAATAAGTTGACCCCTTCCTTGTTCTCCTTAGGGCAGATTTTAGCAACGTCAGATATCTTTTATCCTGGGAATTAAATCGACGTTTGACAGTTTCAGTACGAATGAACTGTCAAAAATTCAAAATGTATTCTCTGGATATGACTTATTCTAGGTATAAAAGTTTGGTGAAATTCGCCCTTTAACGGATAAAAGTTAACTATCGGATCAATAAATAATAAAATTCTGTAAAATAGTAAATTAAGTACCTCTAATTGTCTTATCGTGCACTCTTTAAAGGAAGGGATTATCTTTTACTAGTCAGATACCGTATGTCGCCATGTGGTACGAGACACAATAAATTTTTATTAGGTCTGTAATTACGGTAATTAACTTGTAACAACTTAATTACCGCAGGGGAGGGGGACAGGGAAATAAAAAAGCATTCTGAAATCACATATTTTATTAAATTAAAACTTACTGTCGAGCCCATATTATTTGCCGAGTCAAAACATGTCTAACCTTCTCTCCAGTTATTAATAAAGAATATTTTTTTGACACTAATAAGATTGCAAATGGCCGTTGTTTGTTGTATTTGAGCTAAGCGTCTCTGCGAAATAAAAAGTTTTCCAATGCATTGTTTGGAAGTCTCATTAATATTAGAGTCGGGTATTGCCCAAAATATATGTAAAAATTCACCTAACTCGGTTTGTAACGAGGATGGATCATCGTCGTCAAGGCGGTATTTCTTCGTAGTACGCATATTTTCAGCATTCGTAAAATCATCAACATTAAATTTATTTATTTTAGCACGCTTTGCACTAGAATTAGTTAATATGGATACATTATTGTCCTGAACGTTGCCGGTAGAAGTTTTTATTTCGTGATGGATTAATAACTGTTTAATTAAAACTTACTGTCGAGCCCATATTATTTGCCGAGTCAAAAAATGTCTAACCTTCTCTCCAGTTATTAATAAAGAATATTTTTTTGTTTCTGCGAACAAACGGATGTTTACATATTTAGTTATTATTTCTTTTAAAAGAATATTTAAATGACTGTGAAAATTGTCTGAGACATAACTATCTCTAAAATGATCTTCTAGCTCAGGAAACAGTTCATTTGTTTTTGTTAAGAGGTTCCTTATTACCTTTGCAGTGAGTACTGCAGGAAAATTCAACTCTATAGGTGGTTTATTTTTATTATATTTATATGCTTGTCGGAATAATGATTCCACCATAAAACAAATATTGACTACACTCACAGAGGGCACAGTTAAACCACCTCTCTGCTTTTGGATAATAAGTGCTACCCCATTTCTCCTATTTGACACTGCATCTAGTGGTACAGCTTCACAGGCCATTAAACATTCATCACATTTAATTTTTTTTCGAATCGATCGAATTACAAAACCTGCAATATAGCCAATGCATTGTTTGGAAGTCTCATTAATATTAGAGTCGGGTATAGCCCAAAATATATGTAAAAATTCACCTAACTCGGTTTGTAATGAGGATGGATCATCGTCGTCAAGGCGGTATTTCTTCGTAGTACGCATATTTTCAGCATTCATCACATACCAGTTTTCTTTTTTTTAAATCAGCAATTACAGATCTTAAAGTAGACACGGTAATTTTCATACGTTTCACATTTTGAGACAATACTTTAATTCGGGCTTGTGACATTTTCAAGGCTCTTTTGACCCTTTCCAATTTAATTTTGGAAGATTTTGGGGTGTTCTCGTAGCGGTGATCTAATTTTACACTAGAACAGATTTCCGCTAAAGTTCTAGATATCTTTGGTGTACTACAGTTGCTTGTGTTGTAACTTGTGCTTGGAACTGTAACAAGAAATTATATTTCATTACTTATATTATTCAAAGAAGGATGATTAGATAGTGAAAATATCATTGAAAATAATTTGGAAAGGTATGTCATCATCATCATTTCAGCCGAAAGACGTCCACTGTTTGACATAGGCCTCCCCCAAGCGTCGCCACATCGGATTCTAGTGACTCTCATCAGGTCATCGGTCCACCTTTACGTTTTCCGATACGCAAAGAACATGCGATATGAACGCGTACATTTAAAAAAAAAATTACACAAGGGCACAAAATTAAACATTGTTTAGTATTAGTATTTAACCACTGTTAGTCGCCAACTTAGTACATCAGTAAACCATGTTCAGTATTTTAGATAATTTTTTTTTACATAACTACCTGCATGGGCTTCACATGGCAATATTTCTTTTGGATTAACTTCAATATATATTATTTGCAATCATAATTTGTTAACCCGACTTGCACAGGTACTAAAGGTAAATTAAATTTATCCAAGTTCATTTCAATATCACTCTGGCATTGGTATCTCGTTGGTTGGTCAGCGTCTTTAAGCATCTCAGTTTGTACCAAGGACAAATTAGTTTCTGAGAAAAACAAAAGTTTTATTTTATTAAGATAATCAATAATATTTCTTGGATACCGACAAAGTATTTACTTAGGTACTATGAATGTACACTCACCAAGAAATATTGTGGGGATACTGCATTTTTTCAATGTAGTCCGTGACTGATGTTTTATGAAACATCCATCCGTGAAGTGTTTAGAACAAAGATAATGATACATGGTACACATTTTTTAACCAAAGTTTGAGAGTGTAATCGGAGGGGAACCTGTAATTAAAAGAAACATTATAGTAGGTATGGGTAAAAAATTTAAATAATATAGTATATCTATAATTATATAGAACACTTAATGAGAATTATGAATCATAGGTGTTAAATTATTTGTTATTGACTCTAATAATAATAAACCTTAAAGTGATTTGCTATTATTACAGATCATAATAATGTGCGTATTATTATTTTAACAAAGATGATAAACATTATTGTTAAGCATGTTTTTTTTTTACATCTTAATATAATATTACGAAAGTATCGATATGAATTTTGACATCCCTAACAAAAGTTATTGGTTAAGTAAAAATGTTCGTAAAATCCCGTAAACTCGAACAGAAGCAGTGTATTTTTACAATAATAAACGTAAACGTTTATTATTGTAAAAATACACTGCTTTAAGCGGTTTTCTAATAAGTATTTATGATTTAGATACACTTACTTGTGAAAAGTGACACCACTGCCTTTTTCGTATCGTGTTTTACAATATACGCACGATTTCATGTTGGACGAACAATACAAGCTATGTTATAATCACTGTCATTATTATAACACTTTAATCTAAATCACAATCACAGTAAATACTTTAGAAAACTTTTTATTTCGCAGAGACGCTTAGCTCAAATACAACAAACAACGGCCATTTGCAATCTTATTAGTTCTTAGAACTCTCACTGGGGGCGCTTTGATCGGCACAGCAAATAGTTGTCATTTTGTATGGGATAGCCAGTCCAGCGTATTAGATAGAGGTCAGTGTTGGTAACACATTCATCTGTATTTAGAATGAGTTGTTCAACATCTTATCACTAATTCCAGAATTTTATTGTTTGAATAACACTGTTTTATTGAAAAATTATCGTCGAAAAATTTAGGTTATATAATTAACTTCAACTATAAAATCAAAAACGTTTTATGGTGATGTATAATTATAAATACGGGTAAGTATTAAAATTACCAAATCACTGCAGCCAGTTTCTAAGCGGAATTACAAATTAGCATCCACAGGTAATTTTTTTTATCCGTTTATTAACATTATCATCATAAACTTTTGGAACTGACTATAAAGACAAATTTACCCAGGTGATGAATCTCCTCTGATTTGGCTAATCACTTCTGTTCCATTTTACAAACTCGATAAAGCGCAGAAAAAGGGTCCAAATATTTAGATTTTAGTTTAATTACCTTATGTGGTGGTTCATGATGAGGTGGTGGGGGTAGAGGCCTGGGCCTCCTCGACTCACCATCGGAACTCCCTTCACTCGACTCACTCGCAGCTACGATGGAAAATAATAAAATGTACAGTTACGGAGAACACTTTGTATAATTACGTAGGTAAATCTAATGTATTTTTATTTGGATATGCACTTATTTTCCTAAATTATAAATGTCTTCGCACTGAGGTTTGCTGTTAGAGATTCTTCTGACTAGAACTTTGAACAGTCAGCGTCAAATAGTAAGTGACACTCAGGGCATTCAAATAAATAGACGCAACAAAAAGTCAATAATATCGGTCCAAACCAAGTTTCCTTATTGTTGTCAACAATATAATCGCTCAAAAGGTCGGTACATTTAAAATGTCATAAAGATAGGTTCAATCAAAATGCCATAAATGTGGTTACAGTCATCCCGCCAATGATATCCAACCAAGCATTCTAAGTGTTCAAAAATATGGAACACGTTAGACAAATACTAATGCAAGAAAGGACAATTTTTATTCCGCGTCTTTGTATCCGCGATAACCGACATTTACGCGGACGAAGTCGCGGGAAAAAGCTAGTTCTTAATAAATTGTTAATAAAGAGTTAAGGTTCTATGAGTGCAAATTTACTATGGAATTACCTTTATCCTCCTGCGTCCTCGCTCTGTATCCAGTGGGCAGTTCGGGCGGTCCCACGAACATGCCTAGTTTCGGCACCCGAGGACTTTGGACGGCTACCAAGTTGCCAAGCGATCTGTTGAGATTGATGTAATGAGTCTATTTACCGCTGAAATCTATTTAGAGTAAACCAAAATTTTACTTGTCGGATTTATTCATGGTTCCCTTTCTGCCATTTTGCAGGTACTAAAACCTGTCTGTTCCTCGTACAGTACGTTATTGCTATCTGTCCCGTTTGTCGTTGTGTCAGAAGCTCGAAAGTCCGACAGTCAGTCATACCGTGGGGTACTTAGTTAACCAGTAATTGGGTTGTGAAGGCCAGATAGTCAGTTGCGCCTTAAAATATAGTGGTATTCGAACGTATCCGAATAGACTGGAAGCCAAGCTTAGAATGCGCCCGCGCTGCCGCCGCCCGAGCCCGAGCTGCAGCCCCAGCTGTGTGTATACGTAACGTAACGTTTCTTAACGTGACGTAACGCTAGCGACAGTGTACATTACCGCTTTTTGTAGTGGCGCGGCGCGTGGTGCGCGTTGTGCCTGCGCCGCGAGTGCGCGCGCGCCGCCCCCGCGCTGCCGCCGCCCGAGCCCGAGCTGGAGCCCGAGCTATCCGTCTCCGAGAACGCTAGGGGGAGGTCTACATTTATTATCACTTGTCTACTATTCAAGAAGTGGGATCAAATATAACGCGGCGAACATAAAATATGAAACATTTCAGCTCAATCGGGATAACGCACTTGATCAAAACGGACTGAAAAATAATAATACGAAATACGCAAGTAATTTACGAACGCTTTCTTTATTTAACCTGGCGTGAGTGAGGTAGGGTCTATCATACAGGAGAGATTTTTATATTTAATGTTGTGTTGCTATGCAAATCCCCAAAAAGCGGGAGATTAACCTACGAAAAGGTGGTCAGAGTACGTAATACCAGACCTCGTAGTCGGCTATTTTGACATAACACTAAAACCCAGAGTTTTTCGACTTAACCCTCCCTCACATCAGTGGGTTAAATATTTAAAAGGTTAAACCTGAATTTACTGTTAATTATAATTATTAAGGATAACCTATGAACATGCAAGTGATATCAGCTTGAAAAAGCACAAAAACTGATATAACTTTATAATTTGAAGCTAAATAGAGATAGTAAGTACAGTATGGTGGCTAATGAGGTGACGCCAAGGCCACCACATAGTAACTGATGTTTGAATTATAAAAGAAATATTGTTGAAACAATTTTTTTAACAACAGGCAGTAGTTGTATTTGGCCTTTTAATACTTTTCTCGGTTTTTTTCTGTTCGAGGGATAAAGTGAAAAATCAGGTCAATCACAATAGGGATAACACATGGATTATCCCTATTCTGATTAATAAAGAGTGAGTTTTGGAACAAAAAAACTATCTGAAACTAGAAATCTTAAAGCACAACTCTATTAGCACTTAACACTCATGTATAAATTCAATACTCACATGGCTGATGTAACGGCGTCTTCTCGTGTCTCCGATGTCTTCTTAATCTCATCATAGATGGAGCCTCCATGTATTCATTGGTTTCTTTGATCTGTTACAGAAATGTGCAAATCAAAGACGAACTTATCACTTACAAGGATTACAGCTCATCATCATCATCATAATCAGCCTGTATTGCTCCCACTGCTGGGACACAAGCCTCTCGGTGAGAGGGAGTGGGCCGTAATCTACCACGCGGGCCCAGTGCGGGTTGGTAGATGTCATATGTCTTTGGTTTTTTGGTTCTAGAACATGCAGGTTTCTTCACGAAGTTTTCCTTCACCGTTTTGAGAGCAGTGGTGATGAAATTATTTACACAAAGTAAAGCCCCTGCCTGGGTTGGAAGCCACGACCAACAACTCGTAAGTCGCATTCCATGTATAATTCCACTTTTTTGTCCTTTTTGGTAGTGAGTTTCACATAAGAACACTTTTTTTTTTGGATGGGAAATCATCAAATGACTTCTCCCGCTCTGGGCGGAGCGGGAGGGCGTGTCAGACTTTTACTGACTAATACCCACCCGTTCCTTCAGTTGCTCATGTGCCGGGGCCACGGTATCTCTTTCGAACAATGACGCGACCCCGGCAGAAGAACACTTAATTCTTTACTCGTATTTGCACAGACTATATGATGATATCTCATAGCTTTACCTGTCTATGAACTGATCGATTGTAAGTTTGGAAGTGATAGTCTGCTGTTATTGATATTATCCACCTAATATTATAAATGTGAAAGTTTGTGACGATGATGTTTGTTACTCTTTCACGAAAAAACTACAGAACGAATTTGGATGAAATTTGGCACACAGATAGTTTATAACCTCGCTTAACACACAGGGTACTTTTTATCCCGGTAGTACGTTCCCGCGGGATTATCTACGACCTCCACGCAGGCCAAATCGCTGGCAAAAACTAGTATTTTATAAGCAGTGTACCCCGTTGTATCGCAAAAATTACAAACTTTCATGTGGGTTCCACATAAAACTTTGGGGATAAATGTTTAAATATTTCCTTACTGCTAACCTTCGTTAAAAAAGAACTCTTGAGCAAAGTTTCATTTTAGATTCTAGACCCACCGATTTAGTCTTTGCGGTGTTTTTCAGAGAATGAATGAATGAATTCAAGATTTTTATTAAGAACATAGATGACTTACCTGTGCATACTGCGCGTCCAGTTCAGTCTCCGAACTAACTCCTGACGGGTGGTGGTGGTGCCCACCTTGCTGACCACTCGAGTGCGTCCAGTTTGTGCGTTGAGTCTAAAGAGAGAAACAACAAATTCAATTTTGGCTGGTCAAGTAATATTTACTTTTTACTTTAGTGTACCAAAAAAAAAATTACTTCAGTACAACTTTGTTCACAATTTCAAATGACACTGACATGTAAATTAAGGCAACCAAATGACTGTTAAGTTTTGATTTTTGTTAATTCGTAAAAAATCTCTATGAAAAATCACAAAAACAGCTGATCAATTAACGGAGTACATTCGCCCATCAAAAGCAGAACTTTTATTTTTTGTTACATTATTTTTAATATCTATATCCGACACATGGTTAAATTTTTGCATCTACTAATATATTAGGTCTACCTGAAAGTTCTGTCGGTTTTTGTAAATAAAAGTCGTGATTCATTTTTAATGCAATTATCTATATTTTGGTCAATTACATACTGCCCTTGATTTTCTACTACCTTCTTCTATCTATCTACTAGCATATAAATGCCATTCCTGTAAAAATTTGTATCTTTTGATGCCAAAAAACTTTCAACTGCTGCTGAAAACTCTCCTTCATTTTTAAATGTTTTTCTTTTAAATTTGCGCTTAGCAAGCGAAATAAACAAACATCTGATGGTGCAATATCTGGGGAGTATGGGGGATGAGTGAGGACTTCCCACCCTAGTTCAGATATATTAACCAGTCAATTACCGTAATTACAGACACAATTAAAAAACCATTGTGTCGATACCAAATGTGGTATCCAGGGACTTTGAAATATGCGGCCTCGTGTTGTCGTGGTGTAAGATCACACCCTTTCTATTGGCCAAATAAGGTCGCTGATTTTTAATGGATTCATTTAATTTACTTAACTGATTGCAATATTTTTCAGTCGTAATAGTTTCCTGTGGCTGTAGCAATTCAAAATACAACGGTCCCTTGCGTTCCCCCCAGATATAACAGCTGTTTTATTTGGTGTGAATCTGATTTTGGCGTAGGAGGTGCAGGTTCTCCTGGTTTTAAATAAACTTTCTTTCTTGATACGTTATTGTAGACAATGTACTTTTCATCGCCTGTAACTAATTTATCCAAAAATGTTTCAGTTTTGTAAAAATTGAGATGAGCTCTGCCAAGTTTTTTCCGATAGTTCCGACGGTACCCACTGGGAATATTTAAGTATATATCCTAACCTATGAATATGGTCATAAACTGTTTGCTGTGCTACGCCTTGTCTCGATGCAATATCTGATGATGTAAGAAATGGATCTTCTCTTAATATCGCTTCCAAAACGTCGTCATGAATTAAGGATGGTCTTCCAGAACGAGGTTCATCATTAAGACTTAAATCCCCTTTTTTGAAACTCTCAAACCATCTTTGATATGTACGTTCAGAGACACTGTCGAGCCCGAAAACACTACACAAATTCCTATAGGCGGCAGCAACATTACTGCCTTTCTGGAACTCGTAAAGTATACAATGCCTTAAATGAACTTTATTGTTGACAATCATCTTGACACCGCGGCTACTCTATAGTAAATGATAAATTATTGTGCAACACGTCTATTTATACTACATATCGTTGAAATTGTGACGCAATATAATTCAATGTTTTTAACCCATTGCATCTAGAAATAAATAGATAAACTTTTATATACTGCCAGAACCGACAGAACTTTCCGGTAGACCCAATAGATCAATGGAAAAATAACCAAGGTTGTTACGGGTGGAACTAATGAAGGAGTCAGAAGAAACTTTACAGGGCGAAGAGAAACTATAGGGTCCATTTAGAATACCGAACATTAAAACTCAACATGAAAGACCTATAAAACCAAAATGGGTAAACATGTTTTTGGAGTTTATTCCTTAAGAATTGATTTTCATAGAAGCCCGGGGTATGAAAATGTATGGTCATTGGTCCCAAAAGCATATTGAAGCATAGTTCTGAGTGGACAAATGGTCTTAGAACAATTGGATGCTACTCTCACGTTGCTGGTATTGTTTATTATTTGTCACACGGACGGACACGGACACGGACTAAAAACTTTCTCTGTTACGTTACGTTATCCGTTATGTTATGTTTACTAATCTATATTTCATAATCGTTAGTAAGGAATAACCTCCAGTCGTGCGTCGGAACTGACACTCACAATTTTTTTTCTCATCAGTTTTAAATTAATTTATGTTAAAAAATTTATGATATTGTCACTTACCTTTCTATCAGATCTGGAATGCGCAGGCGGTCCTATAGTGATGTGTTGTAGCGCGTCGCTGACCATGGTATAGTTGTTCATGTCCAATTTGCCCGGTTGCTGCGCGAAAACGGACATCTATCACTCATTAGTAAGGTCGGTATTAGTAAAGGAAATTGGTTAAGAAGAACATAGAACATAGTTAACAGATAGATTGACTAATTGAATTGGCAACTAGCTTCATTTTTCTGACTCGCCGCCACTTGCCAATTCAAAAGTGCCTGTAATTGGTTTATTTATTTGAAATAAATGCTTTGAGTTTTGACTTTGAGTTTGAATAAAGCGCTACAAGATTCTTTTGGCATGTAGTCATAATTGGAACTGACACCGCCGCCATATTGTTTTTGGAATAAATTCCTTAACACGGCTTGTGGTAGGAATTAACTGGTTGGCATCGTAATGCTGAAAAAGCGTTATTTATCTTTGATTCAGGTATATTACTTATAATTTTGTTAGAATAATTAACTAAGTCACGACATATATGAGGAACAATAATTACACAATCAAGGGATATCTTATGTATTGCAAATACAAGGTGTAACAGAATAAACGCAAGTCCGAAAAGTAGTCGGTTTATAATTGAATACTGAATATATTTCAATAACTTTTAATATGGGTACTGTTTTCAAAGTTATGTATTTTGCCAGACCTACCGCAGATTGAGCCAAAGAAAATTGAATTTTATTTGAATACAATAAGAAACAATTTTAAATGCATAAAGCTAGGGCCATCACAATTTTCTTGATGGTAACATTTACCTTTTAAAAACTAAGTTTTGGTAATTGTATTATGCTTTTAAATCAATAATCAGATTGAGGTGTATGAGGTCTTGCGTTAATTATGTTACAATATCTGGTTGACCGAGCTTTGCCCGGTATTTTTTGGCAAATTGTGTTTAAAATAATAAGTTTATGTTCAAGTTGATTATCGATAAAGTTGGTAATTGAAAACACAAATAAAACGACATTTTATAAAAATGAATCCTAGCTAGATCGATTTATTGCCCCCGAAACCCCCTGTATACTAAATTTCATGAAAATCGTTGGAGCCGTTTCCGAGATTCAGATTATATATATATACGATTTTGATTTTGTATGTCTTTTGTATGTATGTTATTTAGATTTTGTATATCCACCACCATGTCTATTCTGTCATCTTCTGGACAAAACTAGCAACAATATATGACAATATGCACTGCGCACAGGTGCCTCATAAGGTGACATTAGGTTTAGCGAACTGCAGTTTCGAATGTGCCGACCGGAACATGTGTGTAACACCCCTTATGCGATAAGATTACTTTTTGCAACCGGGATTGCGGCGCTTTTTAAGACCACCCATTATGTCAAGCTATATAAAACCTCTAAATTTATATATGTAACTCGTGTGCTGTTTTTAATAACGATAATTCTACTCTTTTGACAAGAGAAGAGCAAGAAGTAGAGAGTTACCTTTAATGTCTGCGAGTGCCTGACCCGCTGCGGTGGTTGATGCGGCCTAGTGCGGCCCGTTGTGAAGGCCCGGTGACCGTAGCTGGCTGGTTGCCATAGACCTCCGCCGTCTATACAGAAATGGAGTTCATATTGTTATAATGCTTAACAAGGTCAAATTAACTTAGATGGCGAAGCTCCGCAGATGTGGTGGGCATGGAATAGTGATGGGCCGAACACGGGATTTATCGAAGACGAATAATCGGCCGAATATTCGGCGGGATTTGACGCGCCTTACATTGCATCTCAGAAAATCAAACCTGTGCTTATCGAGCGCGTAGATGCCAACGTCCCTTGCGCATTACGCATCTTGCCTTTGTATTATGTTAAAAGGGGCCCTTTCTACTTATAATTGAGCTCCTTCATATATGAATCGGTCGAATACGTACAAAACGAATATTCGGCCCACCCACAGTATCAATATCTATATACAAAGTGTAAAAAAGTGTAAGTGTATCTCAAAGTGTTACATTTTGTTCTTTTTATTGCATTTCCTTTAGTAATTTATAAACTGTTACCAAATTTTACCTATAAAATGTTAACTTTGTAAGCTTAGTTGTTAACTCTATTGTGCTTGCTGTGGTCTCCTATTAGTGAAGGAGTACCTACTTATACCTGACCTTACCCTTTATTTATGTGTCAATGTATTATGAACATCTTTTGTTGGAGATACTAAATAAATACAAAAAAAAAAGATTTGATATTCATTCTTATGAGGTCAGTGGTACAGCCGGCAGTGTAGTTTCTTGAAGTACGAGTTGACGTACCCATCACATCAGTGGTATTTCGCTAACTAAATTAATTTGAGCCTTTTATATTGTTATTACCTGTCTTTATAGACAGGTAATAACAGTAACCAAAATCGCCGATTTCATAAAATATTTCAAGCAATTAAAATATCTTCCAATATTATTACAGTGTAATAAAAATAACCATGCAAATCTAAAATTATTGTACATAAAAAAAACACATAATTAAATTTTGTATCAGTTTAAGGTCCAGTCGCCATGACAACACTCAAAAATACATTATGAGCGCTTTGCAAACTAACTGATATCTATATACCGTTCACATGTACCTACATAGTACGAGTTTTGTTGCCATGGGAACCGGGCTTACACAACAGTCATTCAGTCATATTCTATTAACAAACAAAAACGATTTAACACTATATAAATTAAAAAAGTGTGAATGTTAAGTAAAATAAATTGCATAAAAAATACTATTACAAATTTCTGATACTATTTTCATGCAAAAAAAAACTTGGACTTATACTAGAAACATAAAGTACTAATAGCAGTTGATTTTAATTGTTTAATTTTCTATCAATAAAGCATTAAGAGACACTTCATGTTCACAATTTACGGTTTTGAAATCCAGTTTTTTTTTTTATCACATCTTATAGTTGACCTAAAAGGTCGTAACTATTTAACCGGGCTTTGTGAAATCCAGGACCGTATAGTAATCTTAAATACAAACTACGCACGTGGTTTTACGACTTTGCCCGATGTTGTTCCGGTTGCCGAACACGTGTTGCGGAACATTTGTCCACTAATGATTGTGTCATGACTACAAAGATCACAGCTCCTTTCAAGATCGAAACTAGTTGAGCATTCCCAAAAAATACAAAAGACTACGTGTAACGTTGCACGACTTCACTCGATGTTACATGACATCTCAAGCGACAAGTGTTGCGGGACATTTGTCCACTAGTGATTCTGCCATGGGTACATAGATAATCGCTCCTTTCAAGGTCGAAGTTAGTTGATCATTCTCAAAAAACGCGTGTGTAAAATAGAAAGCCATAAAAAAAGAAATACCACGCGGTTCCCGGTTAGGAGTAGGACGCTTTCTCTTCACATTCCTTATGGGTAACTCATGATTTTGCCAAGAGGTTGTTTTACTCGCGTTGATAGAAATCCTATTAAAATCAACTCCCAAAACAAAAGTTTTAATACTTAAAAAAAAAACAACTTCCTATCTACATCTACACACAAAAAGATACCGTTCGTGATAGTGATAAGGTTGATAATCGTTCGACATGCAATCACCTGACTCATGGGTGCTGAGGGAATCCTCCGAACAGTTGAGGTCCGCTGCGTTATAACATTTGTTTAGTTTATATATGTTTCAGAGGTTCTATTTTCTGATGTTGGTTATGTTATATGGCTGTACAGAAGCCAGCACAAAAAGCTACTACAATCTGTCAAATTTATTTTATAAGTTTTCAACTTTATCGCTATAAGATTCAAGATTGATTGGGAATATTTGACAGTTTCGGGCAGTTTGATGTGCTGGCGTCTGTACAAGGATCTATTGGTGCGTGGCCAAAATCGGTACTATCGGCGCCATCTTGCTTTTTAATACATTTCACAAAACAATTGGAAAATATGCATGTAATTCAAAATTCTTTAATTATTTAAATACACATTGTATAGGAATCAAGAAGCAAATTGTACTTTAAAAAAATGCATCACTTATTTTACAATTTATTATGTTATGTCGTTTTTTTTTTTTGGAAGTTCCGAACACTCGAAACGTGTTGTCTTCGAAAACGCTGGAATCGACCTCATAAGCTATGTGAATAAATATATTTTCTTAGTAAAAAGCTTGAATTCTTAGGTAAGCTAGAATTTGCAATTTCTGTTTGAATCAAGACCAAAAAAAATGATTTTACATACAAACATACACTATGTAAACAAAGCATTATCGTGGTGAATGACGTCACAATATGGCCGAGATAACAACGGACATTTGAAATGTAGTAAAAAAATAAAGTTTATGTAGATATCTCTTTTTTGCGACTTATAATAATTTTCTTGGGTTTAAATTAATTTGCTTTATTGAATAAGAGAAAATTAAAATTACATGCATACTCCCAATTAGTCAAATCTTTACTAACACCACGACACGGTCAATTAGATGCCAAAAGATCCTTGTTAGCACTGTAAAGTAGTCTGTTCAGAATAAAATGGATTTCATGACACATGTCAAAATGCTTGCGAAATAAAACGAAAGCTGGGTTGCGATAATCCCTTTCTTTTACTTCTTTTTACCAGCTATATTGTGTTGAGAAAGTTACAAACACTAATCATAAACAATTTATCATGTACATTATTCTTTTTTTTATTTTAGCTGTCAATTGGTTGGTAATCCCTAAATAATTCTTTGATACATGTGTCACATAGACCATCAGAAAATGAACAGAGTATACAAGGTAGTTGGGACATCAATGAGCAAACTGTAACCATGAATTCAGCACAGGATTGCTGCACAGGAGTCTAGACTCCCTAGCGTAATTTTTCATCGCTTATCAAAAAAAAGAATCTGCTGTTTCATACAAAACTGCAATACCTTAGCGGTCAAAATGTATGGGAACAGCAAATTTTTTATTTTTAAATAAACGACGAAAAATTTCAAGCCCTGCGTTGCAATTTTTCAGAATCATGTATTGAATTTTCAGAATCATGTATTGAATCTAGAGGCTAGAGGTCGCGCGTGTATGTCTCTGTCACTCTGCGTAAGAAGGTATTCTACTTGAATGACACGCTACATTGCAACGCATCGCAGTCACCGTGCACGCTTTTGAAATTTCGTTTTGTCAAACAAAATGTACAAATGTTAATTAATTGTATTCATTTGTAGAGATTTGCTTTTTGTAATGAGCTCTTTGCTCCAAGTATTTGCATGCCAATTTATGGCGAAATGTGTCATTACACTAACAATTTACTTATCTACCATCTTTTGTACGGCGCCTACGATGCCAAATGACTTATTAATATAAGGTGTATCTATTCATACACGAAACATTTTAAGACGTACACCTGTAGGTGGTAAAGAAGCTATAGCAACGAAAAAAAAATTTTTAAGTGTTTTTTTTTCATAATTTAATACTTATAAATAATTTGACGCACATGAGAAATACTGGCTCCTTCTTATTTTTTACGGCCCGAGACACCGCGGCCACACTCGTGCCGTCCGGTCGTCGCCCTCGCAGCGTCAGGCGGGCCATTCATAGAATTTGGAATAAAGGTTTTATGCAAAACGTCTCAAGTACTTTTAAAATTATAATAATTACGATTCAAATTCAAAAACGCTTAGATAAAAAAAAATCTTTTTGCTTCTATAGCTTCTTTACCTACAGGTGTACCCCTTAAAATATTTCGTGTATGAATAGATACACCTTATATATAATTCGTATCAGAAGACCGAAAGTCTGACAACAAGTCTTACCGAAAAGTAGCGAGTAACATAGTTACTGGATCTCGGAGGTCAGATAGGTAGTCGCTCCATGTAAAATGTGGTATTCAGTGCAGCAGCATCCGGTCAAACTAGGCGCCAACCATCCCCATCATAGTAGGGAAAAAGCCTAGGCATATGACGATGACAACGGATACGGAAATGCAATGTAGCGCGTTACTCTACTTAAAGACTACAGAATAAGATATATTTTATAGTTGTTAGAGAGGCAAGAACATTATTACTATTGCAAATTTGAGACAGAACATTCCAAAGAAAAGTACGGGCTTCGGTAATCGTCGTTTTTCCGAATAAGCACGAACGTCGCGCCACATTTATCACAGACTACAATGATAAATAATTTTATTTCTGTTAGTAGGTTTGTACAAACACTGTTACCTATCTGACTACTCTAAGAAGAAAGGCCGAAGCAAACTCAGAGGTCACAGTCTCTTTTAAGTCTAGATATCATAATCTTGGTCACATCGTGAGAAAACCATGTAGATAGCTGTCTGAAATGGTCTTTAGAGCAAAGAACCACAATTCTTCTTAGTTTAGTACTGCCGTGCTTCGTAGTAGGCACCTGTCATAGTCCATTTGTATGAAGTTTACTCTCTAATTCTTTTTTCTATTGATTTACCTATTCCGGTTTCAGTTCGTGATTTGTTACTCAAAATTTGCATAGAGTTGTTAATCTCTAATTTTGAAAAAATCATGGTAATACAAAATAGGCAAGTACTTCCATGGTTTTAACAGCTCTATATTATATCTCAACATCACGCCATGTTGTATTTTCGACGATTAACGATGATTCCCGAAACGCATAGATTCCTTTGAAAAGCTGTACAACTTTTTAATGTATTCTTGCCGTCGCTGTTGCCTCACTAATGTTTATTTATTTACTACATAGACATGATGGAAATAATCGATAAGTATTATGACTTACGAGATAAGTCTGCGTGCATCCTATGATCTGGAGGGGCAGGTTCCGGTGGAGTACTTGGTGGCGGGTATACGCTAAAGCCTACAACAAATTCGACTTGGCTTACCATCAATGAAGTCGAGTGAAGTCTTCAAAAAGAAACTCTAAATAATTTAAAAATATATATGTAAACCTGAACACACAATTAAAATCATAAATCTAGGAATTGACTGAGCCGCGTTTGTGTTGAAAATAATCACGGACAATACAAACTAAACAGAAGTCAGAATTTCTTCCCAAAAATGTACGTGAGTCGAAGGCAAACCAGCGTCTTGTAGTCCTGGTCTCGTGTCAATTTCAATACTATACTCTATAAGTCGGAAGCTCTAAGAAGAAGTTAATTTCATATGAGGAAGTCTGAAAGTGGCACAAGTTTGTGGAAATCGGTTGTCATGGTATGGGCACGTGATACGGATGAATGAGGCAAATGTCATGAGGAAAGTATTGAGTGTGAATGTTAATGGCTATAAGAGTAGAGGGAGATCAAAGTAACGATGGATGGGCTGTGTGAATTATGATATGGGTATAAAGCGGGCGAGTACTGAGATGACGACTAATAGAGAAGTGTGGAAAAAAAAGACATGTTGCGCCGACCCCAAATAAATTGGAATAAGGGCAAGAGAATGTTGACTCTGTATGTCGTAAGTTCTAGAAAACCCTCGGACGATGGATACAAAACTCCTGGGCCTGAAAAAAAAAACAGCAAGATGGCAATTACATTACCTTTCAGAAATCCTCTGTTCTTGGAATTGTTGAGTGTGTCGCTGTACTCGGAGTCGATGTCTGCGCGTGAGTCGGGGCCGATCAGCAAGTCCAGAGAGTTTGTCAGCTTATGCTCCCTCCTAATTGAAATAAAAATACACTATAAACGTGCTATGACAAGATTTTATTTATTTTATTCGGGACAACAAGCCGTTACACACTAAAAGTTATCGAAAAAAGTTCAATAAGCACTCAATTATTTCATCTTAGGGAGTCAGTAATTCCGTAGAAAGAGGAAAATGGTATCGCGAAATGGAAAATATGATGCGTTCATTTTTGGTCTTCTATCAGAAGAGCAAAAATCAGTGATACCAAGGGGTATCATATTACCCAGTAACTGGGTTATGATCATATAGGCAGGCGCTTCATGTAATACACTGATATTCAGCTGCATCCGGTTAAATTGGCAGTTGACCCCAACATAGGAATAGACTATGCAGATAATGATGATTATGATGTATGCAAATAATTATGTCAGTCATACTATTTATTTTACATGATGAAATGCTAAAGTAACTCTGTCTGATAGTTACTTTTTCACACCTTAACGGCTGAACGGATTTCGACGGAATTTGACATACAGGGTCAAAGGGCCAGGTGCGTAGCACTAGTAACCGGCGTGTGTGTATGACCAGATGTATGAACTTAAACGAGGCAAAAGTAGTATGTAAGAATCGTAGCAGGTGGCGTTCTGTAGTTTCTGCCTACCCCCATGGGAAAAAGGCGTGATTTTATGTTTGTATGTTGACACACAGGTAGACCATGACCTAAGGACATAGGATAGTACTCACATATGGTTGAGATGGTAGGAATGGTTCCTGGGCGGCGGGGCCGGGCGGGCCGCGGCTACGTCGGGCAGGTTGTGTGGTTGCTCCATGCGGAAGGCGCGCTCTATCTCGCCTTTACGCTCCCACACCTCTTTGAAGAACGGCGTGTAGAATGCCGCTGTGGTAGAAATGTTTTTGGTCAGTTTCAACTATGGTTTAAGGCTGTAATGTAAAAATTGAAAAAAACACGCTTTCATAGAAAACCAAACCAAAAAGTAGAACATAATGGAATAAAGCTTGGGGTGCTTTTTGAGGTACTTTTTAACAATCATCCATTTTCTTTCTATTTTTTAGTTCAACTAGCTACAAAAGCGGATTTTTCCGTTTTTTATTTTGCTATCCCGCTGATTCTGGCCAGGATAATGGAGCAAATGTACAAAACTGTCGTCGGTCATTTATAAGTGTGCAAAGTTTCAAATTAATCCGACGTCTTGAAGGGGTGAAAATCACGTTCAAAGATTCTGTTACATATATACATACATACAAAGCTAATAAAAGCGTGTTAAAAAGCGAGAATATTTGTGGTCAAAGTCAAAGCATTTATTTCAAACTAGCGTCTACCCGCGACTTCGTCCGCGTTAAATTTCTTGTTCCCCGACCCTTCCCGTTGCATCGAATCGCCTACCCGTGCGATTTTCCCCGTTTTTGCAACATTTTTCATTTCTGCTCCGCTCCTCTTAGTTGTAGCGTAATGTTATATAGCCTATAGCCTTCCTCGATAAATAGGCTACCCTACAAAAAAAGTTTTTTTCAATTCAGACCAGTAGTTTCTGAGATTAGCGCGTTTAATCAAACAAACAAACTCTTCAGCTTTATAATATTAGTATAGATAGGCCCAAAAAGGCACTTTTGTGGTGAAAAGGCTAACCTAGTTTAAGCGATCGATTGAAACCGTGCACCTAGCTTCTGATGTTTCATATGTTAGCAATGAAACTAAAGCTACGCTTGCCACGGTTGATCCGTGGATGGGTGACCATCTTTACATAACAAGATCCTCAATGCCTCTGAAAGCACGTTAAGCCGTTGGTCCCGGCTGTCATTCATGGCGTCTCTGACAGTCGTTACAGTTCGTAAGAAGCTCAAAACTCTGACAAGAAGTCCAAGCCAAACTGTAATGAGGGTGTTCAAGAAAATGTAGGCCATCAGTTGGCGCCACTTTGTCAAGAGGTCCTCCACTTCGACAATGAATATAAAACCATTTCATTCATTCGTTTTCATTCAGTCACAACTAAGGAAAATATAGGCGCTTTGACACTTGACAGGTGCCTGGCCATCTAGTGAATTAGCCATTTCAGAAAACCCTCATTAGGTGTTGGAAGTCAAATTGGCAGCCACTAACATACTGGTATTCAGCTGCATACGGTTAGATTGGAAACCGACCCAACGGTTAGGAAAAAAGCTAGGCATATATGCCTTGTGGAACAGACTATAGGTAAGTTAGAATGATCGGCTGTTCAGTTTCAAAACCCAATGTGTTATTTTTTTTTTAAACGGCTATTTTTGCATTTTCTACCTTATAGACCAACCTCTACATACTAAGCTAGCAAAAAATCCCAGAAACTAGTCAAATACGAAATTACACAAAGTCGGAAACCGACCCGACCGAATCGCTCTAGAGAAATCATAAATAGTTTTTCGGCTCTCCTGTAAAATTTTGTTTTATGCAGATACTGTTTTATAAAGTTTTGATATTGCACAGCCGTGATGTGTACTGACATTTATTCTCAGCGCTGGAGGTGTAGGTAGTGAAGTGGGCAGCCAGTCGGTCAGCCGTGGCGTTGCCCTCCGTGATGAGCGCGTGTCCCAGGTCGGTGCCGAAGAACGTACTGGCCGCAGAGCCGCCGCCGTCCGTCACCGCCACCATCTGGATCGGCAGGTTCGGGATGTTCATCGAGAAGGCGCTGAGGAACGAATTTAAAGCATTAGTGGGTAGTTTTAAAATGTTTTTAAGTGAAGTAGTTTTTAAAGAAAGGTAGGCTTTAAAATAAATCTGGAAATTCAAAAAACCGCGTGTTTTAGGCTTCTTATTAAGTTCTAAAAACAGTTCTTGAATAGAAGGCTTTTAAATATTGTACATAAAAACCGCGTACTTTAGCTCAATTATATACTCTCTAAAAACAGTGCACACAACGTTTAACATGAAACAATGAATTCAATGTATATCTGGTTTGTGATAATGGTGACAACGAAGTGGTCCATTTGACCATTAGAGTTAAAAACCATTCCATTCGAGTTTAATATCTAAATCAATCAGTATACCGTTCACAATCAAACAAGAATTTTCTAGTCTCTTTTTATTCACACTCTTACAAAATCATTTTCTATCCCCCACACGCATACAAGTTTTATGAACTTCAAAACAAAAATAAAAATAAATTAACTTACTTCAAGGTAGCCAAGCTAGCCTTCCTTTTCGCCGAATATATGAGTATGAACCCGTGGATCAGCTCTTCTCTAAACTGACTTGCACCATGGAAACTTGATATTATCACCTGCAACATATTTCAGTATTAACATGTATCAATAACATATGCGTCTGATGACGGCAGCCCCCTGTGCAAGGCCTGCATGGAGGCTGAGGAAACCGTTGCGCATGTACTCTTCGTATGTACAGGCGTCACTCAGATTAGGACAGATACACTCGGGACACCCAAATCTTACGAAAGGCAAAGCTTACTGAAGGGCGGGCGTTTTGGGGGGACTGTCTTATGTAACTTTGTCGTTCAAAAAGTGCTGACTCTCAGCCTAGTTTGAATAAATGACTTTTGATTTAGATTTTTACACGGACGTTCTTAACAGACCAGGAGACATATGCAACTTCTGGAGGGAGGTGGGCTGGTTGGAATAAACACCGACGGCCGCCATGCGTGGGCCGCACAATGTTCCACTCAACGGACTAAGTGCGGAAACCATACCCACAGAACATACCGATATACCTAGAAAAGTAAGGTGTACTACTACAAAGAACTTGCAAGCTTTGCGTCTGTGGTAAGTTACTCTGTTGACATTAACATTACCGAAGTGCATACCTTTACTGGTTTAGCTGTTTACATATCTCGTCTGAATATAACATTGTAAAACGCGGCGTTCCCCAGGGTAGCATATTGGGTCCTATTTTGTTTATACTCTACATAAACGACATCGTAAAGGTGACTAATCATAAGTGCTTTCTTTTTGCTGGTGATATTTCCAGAATAGTTACTACCGATAAAAAAAATAAATCAATTACTGAACATGAAGCGGACATAAATACTACAATAAACAATCTAATTAATTACTTAAATAACAATAATTTATCTATTAATCTTACAAAATCTGTATATATAAATTTAATTTTAAAATAGACATACCACAAATTACTCAAGTGACAAATACTAAGTTTTTAGGAGTAGTTATTGACGAACATTTAGACTGGAAAGCTCAGGTCGATAATGTATGTAATAAAATTAATAAATTTGTATACGCCCTCAGACAGATTAGAAAGGTAACAAACATAAAAACGGCTGTGATGTCATACCGTGTATATGTTGAGTCCTCGTTACGGTATGGATTAATTATGTGGGGAAATAGTACTGACTACAATAGAGCATTTGTCGCCCAAAAGAAATGTTTACGAGCCATATATGGGATTCCATCTGACGAATCATGTCAACCTTTATTTAAGAAGCTTGGTTTGCTACCGTTACCTTCATTATATTTGTATGAAGCATGTATGTTTGTTAGAAAATATAAACAATTATTCAAAACAGCAGAGGAAATAAATTCTCGAAGTCGGCGTGACCAATATAGACTTGTACTAGACGAGCTCCCTAGGTTAGCAAAATATAATAAAAGCTGCCTGGCTATGTGTGTACGTGTATACAACAAATTACCAAATGTATTAAAAATATTAAATTTCAGGTTATTCAAAATTAAATTATATGAATGGCTGAATGAAAATAATTTCTATAATATTAAGGATTTTTTTGGACATAAGTGTATTTAAATTCATATTTAATAATAATTCAACTAAATTTGCATGCTTTAATTGTAAGCTAAACATGTATGATCTTATTTTTATAACAACACCTATGTATACCATGTTTTAAGCAAATAAATGATCTTATCTTATCTTAACTTATTATACATAAACTAGCGACCCGCTTCATTTTCGCACGACTAAACTACGTTTTGGCACCCAAGAAAGGACATAGGCTACTTTTTATTCCGCGACTACGTCTACGTCCGCTATAACCGACATTTACACGGACGATGTCGCGGGCAAAAGCTAGTTACATCTAAATCCTTTCAGCTGTATAAGCGTGAAAGCGTTACAAATAAACAAACTAACTTTCGCATTTATAGCATCATAATTTTTAGTTGGAACAAATAAGTGTATTTTCATCAAACAACCAGACTCGAATTATTTTTAGGACCAATGGGAATTAAAAATAAAATAATTAATTAGCCCCACTAATAATATCAGCGGGACGAACGGGAATAAATTTATTATTATTTATTAAATTGCTCGTCCCACTAGTGGAAAATCAGCAGTAAGAGGAAAACCCGGGCATACACGGTTTTTAAGACTTGATAATAACATCGAGATTTCTGAGCTTTAATTAAATTTTATATAAAAGTATTTTACCTATAAACCTTCTAGACGAAATTCTTTAAACACAAAACACAGGTGACAGCATCAAAATCCAGGATGTAGTTTCGAAACACTAGAAGATCACACACATAGCCATGAAAAGAGACTTTTTTAATACTATTTATTAGGTATAAATTAAGCCTATTTCTCTAGGGGTAGGCAAAATCAGCGGAACGTCGCTATCCTTTTTTCTTTCAGTAGATCCAAAGGATTAAAAGAGATTGCCGCGCCGATAACAGTGCCCATTGTACGAAATCTTCATAAATGGTTGTACTATTATGCATTATGTGGTTTACAATCAATTATTTATTAAATAAACGCAATGAATGAATAATATTATGTTGATTACGTCCTGTATCGCAGACGTGAGTGCAGTCTCTTGATTATTTTATCTACAGTCCAGTCGATTGGCTATTGTACTCCAACAATAGAGAATAATATCTGTGGCCTGGTGCTAAAAGGGCCAAACTGCAGCCCTTTTATCATTTTTTTTTTACTTATCTGTATGAAAGAGCACACTAATTGCCCTTTTTAGGGTTCCGTTGCCAAATGACAAAAAACGGAACCATTATAGATTCGTCATGTCTGTCTGTCTGTCTGTCCGTCCGTATGTCACAGCCACTTTTTTCCGAAACTATAAGAGCTATTCTGTTGAAATTTGGTAAGTAGATGTATTCTGTGAACCGCATTAAGATTTTCATACTAAAATAGAAAAAAAACAATACATTTTGGGGTTCCCCATACATAGAACAGAAACTCAAAATTGGTTTTTTTCATCAAACCCATACGTGTATCTATGAATAGGTCTTCAAAAATAGTAATGAGGTTTCTCTCATCATTCATCATCATTTTTTTCTAAATTGAATATTTTGCGCGAGAGACACTTCCAAAGTGGTAAAATGTGTGTCTCCCCCCCCCCCCCCCCCGTAACTTCTAAAATAAGAGAATGATAAAACTAAAAAAAATATATGATGTACATTACCATGTAAACTACCACCGAAAATTGGTTTGAAGAATACCTACAGGTTTGTACGGAACCCTCGGTGCGTGAGTCCGACTCGCACTTGGCCGGTTTTTTTTAAATAGTAACTTTTGAAAGATTGTTGGTAAACTAACGCCCTTTTAGCACAAAAAATATCATAGTTTTTCAATAAACTGGCATTAAACTAGCTGGCTATTTCTCTGAAGATCTCGTTTCATACAAAAACGTACTTTGACCCTTTTAGCACCAGGCCACAGATATATATATATCTATGTCAGCATTTTCCCGTTGGAAAGATCCGACAAAAGAGTTATCTATTAAGTTTTGTCATCGAGAACTACCCAGCATATTTAGGACAGTATCAATACTAGTCAAAACTTGAATACGCCTTAGAATTTAGTTTCGTTGGGTCGTTTCCTAGGTCGGTCAAACTGTTATTGGATTTTTTCTATCTGGAACTTCCCAGTAGCAGCCCGTAGTCTAGATTTGAGCCCGGTTGGTGGCAATAGGCTGTTATATGGGAATTAAACATGACTGACGTAAAGTGAATGTACTATAAGTAAACTTCGACCCAATCCTTCTGGGAAACAAAGTTGGTGGTGTTCTGTGACATATTATACAATAAACTACTATTTCGTATCTATCAGTGTGCTCACATTGTTCTTCTAAACTACGCATCAGATTTTGATGCGATTTTTACTAAGAGTTACAGAATTTGCTCCGGAAGATTTAGTGTATTATAGATGAATATTAAATTTACGCATAATGGATGGCCTCTGTGAATGAGGATATGGTAACTTTCGCATTTATAGCATCATTATTTTTTAGTTGGAACAAATAAGTGTATTTTCATCAAACAACCAGACTCGAATTATTTTTAGGACCAATGGGAATTGAAAATAAAATAATTAATTAGCCCCACTAATAATATCAGCGGGACGAACGGGAATAAATTTATTATTATTTATTAAATTGCTCGTCCCACTAGTGGAAAATCAGCAGTAAGAGGAAAACCCGGGCATACACGGTTTTTAAGACTTGATAATAACATCGAGATTTCTGAGCTTTAATTAAATTTTATATAAAAGTATTTTACCTATAAACCTTCTAGACGAAATTCTTTAAACACAAAACACAGGTGACAGCATCAAAATCCAGGATGTAGTTTCGAAACACTAGAAGATCACACACATAGCCATGAAAAGAGACTTTTTTAATACTATTTATTAGGTATAAATTAAGCCTATTTCTCTAGGGGTAGGCAAAATCAGCGGAACGTCGCTATCCTTTTTTCTTTCAGTAGATCCAAAGGATTAAAAGAGATTGCCGCGCCGATAACAGTGCCCATTGTACGAAATCTTCATAAATGGTTGTACTATTATGCATTATGTGGTTTACAATCAATTATTTATTAAATAAACGCAATGAATGAATAATATTATGTTGATTACGTCCTGTATCGCAGACGTGAGTGCAGTCTCTTGATTATTTTATCTACAGTCCAGTCGATTGGCTATTGTAAGGTGTCCCGGGGCTAAAGCAACTACGGGGTTATTGTAACTAAATTAAATAACTTCGTTACTATAGGTTTTTTAAATATACCGCCATCTAGAAATTATGCAGCATACTTTAATGTTCCATGAAAACAATAGATGGAAGCACTGCAGTTAAAAATGAAGGTTAAACAGGTTTATCTGTCAAACGGCCATTTTAAAGCAATTTTGTACGAACGCACGTGGTTACCAAAAATCTACAAAAATATGTTTTGAAATGTTTTACTGCTGGTGTTTTAAGTGGAGCGCATAGCTGACAACCGTAAGTAGCAATAATTATTTTTTGCTTAAGGATTGGTTGAAGGTACAACAAGATATGTGCATAGTTACATTTTCCCTGATAATAACGTAAAATGGGGTAATTGTAACTTTGAGGTTAGTTACATTTACCCCGTGTCGCTTTGTATGAAACCATGAAACAATAGTGCTGTGCCATGTCGATATTTTAATTCTGTGGTTTTTGTCTGAATTAGATATTGATATGATATAGACTAGAAACGGGACTATACGTACTCAATGTAGCTACATTGAATATAATCTTCAATATTTTAAATTGTCCTGACTTCAGAACTTTTTTCTTAAAAATAAATATTGTAGAGTTTTGCTTACTATGAGCACCACATATCATATTTTTATATTGACATGCCATCTCTTGTAAAGCATTTAATGCAAATAAATGGCTTTGATTTTGCCATAAAATTATAATATATTTTTGTCTGTATGTTAAATCCTTGTGAAATTTGACACGAAGGTAGCTTGAACCTTGCGGAACATTGGCTTTTTCTCAAAATAAGAGAAATTAATTATTTTAATATTTTGATCAATAATCTGTTGTTTTAGATGGTCCGAAATTATAAACCGAGAACAGTAATAAAATATTCCCAAGACAATTTGTTAAAAGCATTGGAAGCTGTTAAGAGCAATGAATTGAACACCTATCAAGCGGCTGATGTTTACGGAATTCCGAGGTCTACCTTGGTTCATCGATTACGTGGATCACGGGGAGTGAAAAAATCATTCCGCGGTAGACCTACAGTTTTCACCAAAGATACATAAACAAAAATAGCCGGGCATATTCACGTATTGGAAAAAACTGGGTATCCTTTAACGGTACAAGAAGTTAAAGTTTTGATATCCGAATATATCAAAAGAAACGGCTTTATTACGTTCAAAAATGATATCCCTGGCGATGACTGGTGCAAGGGGTTTAGGAGCCGAAATAATCTCTCTTTAAAAAAACCGCAATCCGTGGAGAACGCAAGACGAAAAGCTTGCAATCCTTTCATTGTTTACAACTATTACGATTTATTACTAAAGACGCAGCAATACTGTGTTTGTTAAATTTTACTTTTCTTAAAGACTTTATTTTTCCTCTTAACAGACTTTAATTAAAATTCGATTATCGACAAACGTTAAAAGTAAATTCACTACACTAACTATTACCGAAATAGTTGCAATTGCCCCTGGATTCAGGAGATATTTATATTACTCCAAACTGAGCTTAGATACATAAACTTACGTTTCAAATTCCTCTACACTAACACATTGCTTTGAAAATCCTCTGTTAAAAATAATTTTAAGACCAACAGATTTATTAAGATTATCATTAGTTGCATTTGCCCCTTTTTGGGGGTAAATGCAACTTTTTCCACCTCTAGTAGAAACCCGTTTCATTATTTCAATTTCTTACGGACTTTATTTTCAGAACTAGATTATATGTGATATTAATGAAATTGTTAATCAGGTAGAATTATCAACTATACAAAATTTACAATAAAAAAGAAACTGCACACAAGCAAAGTTGGAGCTATATTTTTTCTAGTTGCAATTGCCCCGAGGCACCTTACTCCAACAATAGAGAATAATATCTGTGGCCTGGTGCTAAAAGGGCCAAACTGCAGCCCTTTTATCATTTTTTTTTTACTTATCTGTATGAAAGAGCACACTAATTGCCCTTTTTAGGGTTCCGTTGCCAAATGACAAAAAACGGAACCATTATAGATTCGTCATGTCTGTCTGTCTGTCTGTCCGTCCGTATGTCACAGCCACTTTTTTCCGAAACTATAAGAGCTATTCTGTTGAAATTTGGTAAGTAGATGTATTCTGTGAACCGCATTAAGATTTTCATACTAAAATAGAAAAAAAACAATACATTTTGGGGTTCCCCATACATAGAACAGAAACTCAAAATTGGTTTTTTTCATCAAACCCATACGTGTATCTATGAATAGGTCTTCAAAAATAGTAATGAGGTTTCTCTCATCATTCATCATCATTTTTTTCTAAATTGAATATTTTGCGCGAGAGACACTTCCAAAGTGGTAAAATGTGTGTCTCCCCCCCCCCCCCCGTAACTTCTAAAATAAGAGAATGATAAAACTAAAAAAAATATATGATGTACATTACCATGTAAACTACCACCGAAAATTGGTTTGAAGAATACCTACAGGTTTGTACGGAACCCTCGGTGCGTGAGTCCGACTCGCACTTGGCCGGTTTTTTTTAAATAGTAACTTTTGAAAGATTGTTGGTAAACTAACGCCCTTTTAGCACAAAAAATATCATAGTTTTTCAATAAACTGGCATTAAACTAGCTGGCTATTTCTCTGAAGATCTCGTTTCATACAAAAACGTACTTTGACCCTTTTAGCACCAGGCCACAGATATATATATATCTATGTCAGCATTTTCCCGTTGGAAAGATCCGACAAAAGAGTTATCTATTAAGTTTTGTCATCGAGAACTATCCAGCATATTTAGGACAGTATCAATACTAGTCAAAACTTGAATACGCCTTAGAATTTAGTTTCGTTGGGTCGTTTCCTAGGTCGGTCAAACTGTTATTGGATTTTTTCTATCTGGAACTTCCCAGTAGCAGCCCGTAGTCTAGATTTGAGCCCGGTTGGTGGCAATAGGCTGTTATATGGGAATTAAACATGACTGACGTAAAGTGAATGTACTATAAGTAAACTTCGACCCAATCCTTCTGGGAAACAAAGTTGGTGGTGTTCTGTGACATATTATACATTAAACTACTATTTCGTATCTATCAGTGTGGTCACATTGTTCTTCTAAACTACGCATCAGATTTTGATGCGATTTTTACTAAGAGTTACAGAATTTGCTCCGGAAGATTTAGTGTATTATACATGAATATTAAATTTACGCATAATGGATGGCCTCTGTGAATGAGGATATGGTTAGAAAGACGGTGACTACCGAGATGAAGACTAATAGAGACGTGTAAAAAAAGACATGTTGCGCCGACTACAAATAAGTTGGGATAAGGCAGGAGCATTATGATGATAATAACAAAGAAATCTCGATGTTTTGTTGAGCCGTAAAAACTTGCGGCGGTTCGCTAATTTGTATTCCCTAAACTTGAAGATTATCCGAAATTCAAATCTTTTATTTATTTTATACTAGCTTTTGCCAGCGGCTTCGCCCGCGTGGAGTTCGGAAATTATCCCGCGGGAGCATACTACCGGGATAAAAAGTAGCCTATGTCCTTTCTCAGGCTCCAAACTATCTGTGTACCAAATTTCATTTCAATTAATTTGTTGTGAGTAGTTTTAGCAGGAAAGCGAGACAGACAGACAGACAGAGTTACTTTTGGATTTATAATATTAAGTGTGGATAGTGTGGATTTATTACAGTGGTAAAACGACAAACTTCATATGATAACGAACTCACCTCAACTTTCCTCTTGGAGTCTCCCAAGAATGTCTCAATGACAATCGATCGGTCTCCCGTCAAGAAACACGCGCGGTGCAGTAGAAGTGGGCTCAGCACTCTCTCGGGTGAATACGGATCGTCGCAGAACATGCAAACCATTATTCTGGAAACAAGGTTATTATTATTATAAAAACAAACAAGTAGTGTGCCCGATGGAAATACGGTTAGTATATAATTTATTTCTCAAAGATTTACGTAATAAAATTGGTTGTTTTAATAAATCTGTTAAGTGGGTACATCGAAAAAAAAATACTCATTAGGCGCGCGTCGTTCTACACATCGAGCTGGCTATTCTTATCAGTTACTGTTATAAAGCACCATGCACACTATACAATACTAGACAGTAATAATTTCCCATCGGAAAAAAACTACGGACGCACGGCGACAAGCCAAGCTACATTTCCAGTATAAGCTGACTTGTCAATGTACGAAAAGCAAATACAATGCGAGGTCATCTAAAACTGGAAATTTATAGCTTGATTTGTAGCCGTGTGTACCTATAAAGAAAGAATTTTCAAAAAATCTGTCTTTAGTACTCACTCTCGCAATATAGGAACGTTTACTAAACTCGGTGAATTAAAATGTGCAATGTTTGCCAGTGAGCGAACATTAAAACATTTTAATAAGTAGAATAAGCTATTTTATTTATTTCCATCATCACACAATACAGAGTCAAAGTAGACACTATATATGAAACGGTGTCTGTTGTAGGTAAAATTGCATTACAGATTACTTGGCTTTAATCAGCTATACATAGGGCTACGGGAGAGGTCTACCTTTACAGGTTTGTCTGCGCAAGTTATCCACGTATCGATGCGTTTAGGTGACGGTCCTGTATACTCAAAATAATTATTTTCGATATTTTGTTGGTCGACAACGTGGTTTCAAAATAGAAAGAAAGAAAGAATATCGTTTATTTGGACACAGTTCGTAAAACACATAAAAATAAAATAATATCAAAATTTAAAAAAAACCAACAACAACTGTGTGACTCACGGCTACGATAAAAAGGTTAATTTCAGCATTAATGCCAGACAGATGCTGTCTGACGCTGGTTTTCTAATGAATCTATAAGGACAAGTGACGAGGAGTACAAATACTGCACAGGTCTATTGCATTAAACAGTCCGGTCTACTTGCACATATGCATATGGACTGTAGAGGTAAGGAGAACCGACTCATTAGAAGGGAAAGTTGAAAATGTCCAGCTATAAGCAGTAAATAACAGTTTCAAAACCCGCCAAAATGGCGCTAGCATAGCCACAGGGTATGGTATGAATGTAGAAGTTGTTGACGGAATGAAGATCCGAGTTAGAAAATTTAATATTTTAGTGACTAGAGTAGTTACTGACAGTCCAGTATACCGAACCTCAAATAATTAGGGAGTTCAAAATAATGTTAATACTGTTAAAATGCTGCTGTTATAATTACTGCTGTCAGAAATTTACCCGGTCGCTACTGAAGCGCCATCCTTATTTAACACATTTTCACTTTTTCATACATGGAGACATTTCTCGTTACCTCTACCCTCGCATCTTGCACAGGTAGGTGTCTATTAGACCATAGTGTATATGGTCGCCATTACGTTACATCATACAAGCGCTGTCAATGTCAAACTATTAGCACAAACGTCATTTAGATGCTGCATTCAAACGGGCGAGCGTACTTGCTTACTTTGCTAACAACTCACCTGATATCAGAATCAAAGCACACAATAACATCTCTGTAGAGATGCGCGTAGCTCGCTTTCTCTCTGTTCGCTCTCACTAACTCTTGCACAGCGTCTGAAGTGAGTGCTTCTGTGCCGAGCTCATTCACTGAAGCCTCCATATAGGAACAGTGTAGACTGGAAGGAAATAATATTATTGTTAATTAAATAATATTATTATTTATATTCCTGTAATCAGTTCATCCAGAAAACTATTTCTGCAATAAGTTTTATGGATTCATAACTTTATGCAGCATCTTTAAAAATCACAGCTAGAGTAATGCTTACTATAATCAAGATTTATAACTCTATATACATATCTGTCTGTCCAGTAGCGTGCATTGCTTTACTGTCTAGGTAGGCACTAAGCCGCCTGTTCTTGCCTAGGCAGACAAACGCGGGTTTCTTTTAGGTATAATAATTTAGTTAGTTTCTTAATACTTTCGGGACACACATGAAAATGTAGTGCAATACAACAGACTTATCGCGAGGTAGGCACTGATTACATGCCTATATGCAATGCACGCCAGCTAATGTATGCCAATGGGTAAGGCAACTGTAACATAGCTAGTTCCAAACAAAAGCTAATAATACAAGGCATAACGTGGTTATATTTTGTTTTTCCTTCTCAGATCTTTACATAAAATAACAAAGCCTGTAGCTACAGCTTAAAGTATATGTATGAGACTCTTAGAAAAATCCATATAATAAATACTAACTTGTCAGCAAGATTTTGGCCTTCCTCCTGCAGTCTTGTCAGTTCCTTCTTGTCCATACCTTCGTCTTGAACAAACATCACTACTAACGGCAAGCCCTGAAGAATACAATACAATATTCAGAATTTAAAATGCATCTTATCTTAGCCAAATCTTTGTTATATTCAGAACTACTGGGCTTATCATGTCCAGCAATGGCAGACTGAAATAGTCTGAGTTGATGTATTAAATCGATCAATAATTCAATTTTAATCATATAAAAATGAAATACAGATAAACATTTTTTTCCATATTATTTCATTACACAGGCTGAAATTGAAAACTTGCGTGGACTCGAAATAGGAGGTTCAGTAACTGTTACATAATCAAAATAAATTGTCATTTACCAAATCTAAATTCTTAGAAAGTGCCAACTGATTTCGTTCAAATAGCCAAAAATTGATTCTTTAATTTTCTTAGTTTTAATAAACTAAGAAAATTAAAGTATCAATTTTAGCGAGCACCCGATAAGCAATCTATTAATCGCAGAGTTCACAACATGAAGTGCCTGTAATTATTTGAAATAAATGGTTGAGTTTGAGTGATGATCCTGTAATGTTGGAAACTGTAGACCGGGATAGGCTGAATTGCTTTATTACTAAACTTACTTGAAACGGCAATTTGTCTTCTTGCTCTAAGCTTGATAGAAGCGTCTTTTCAGCACATCCTCTAATGTATTCGAAGGATTCTTGATCTTGGAATACGCAGAAATATCCTGAAATACAAACAATACTTATTGAAACTGATTACGGTCTTCCGTAGTGGCCCCGACTAACGAGTTGTTAGTTGGGCGAACCCAGAGAAGCGCTATACTTTATGTAATATAATTCATCATCACTGCATTCAAAACCGTGAAGAAAAAAAACAATATGAGTAAACTAGCATGTCCTAGAACCAAAAATTGGAAGACATGTGACATCTACCGACCCGCACTGAGCTCGCGTGGTGGGTTATGGCCTACTCTCCTAGAGGAGTCCTGTGACCCAGCAGTGGGAATAAGCTGATTATGACATGATATCTTTATCGAGTCATAGGCAATATTCAATAGATATCTGGGAATGTTTTATTGTTACGCGTCATTTGACCCAGAGTTGAGTCATAAATAAAAATATCTGGATGACCGAGCTTTGCTCGGTATTTTTGGTAAATTTTGTTTAAAATAATAAGTATATGTTCAAGTTAATTATCGATAAAGTTGGTCATTGAAAACACGAATAAAACGACATTTTATAAAAATGAATCCTAGCTAGATCGATTTATCGCCCCCGAAATCCCCTGTATACTAAATTTCATGAAAATCATTGGAGCCGTTTCCGAGATTCAGATTATATATATATATATATATATATATATACAAGAATTGCTCGTTTAAACGTATAAGATTTGCCCTTTTTTATAGAAAGAAAGAAGAAAACAGAAAAAAAAAATATTTGGGCGTGACCCAAATAAAATATTTTTCTTTTTTCTTCTTTTTATTTACAGGACATAAAAACAATAAGAAGAACATAGAAACATTTATATTTTAGATACAGATAACAAAATATTACTGAAAGATGTAAAAAATAAAAGAGCAACACAGGTCTTACTCTTTGATATCTTTTGGCGAGGCCAACAAGGCTCCTATCTCCGCATAATGCTGTGTTGTTAAAAAAAAAACATCAAATGACGTCTCCCGCTCTGGATGGAGCGGAAGGGCGTGTTAGACTTTTACTGACTAAAACCCACCCGTGTTCCTTCAGTTGCTCATATGCCAGGGCCACGGTATCTCTTTCGAACACATCTAGCGACCCTGGCAGGAACGCCTTTCCTACCCATATCATAATTCACACAGTCCATCCATCGTTTCTTTGGTCTCTCTCTACTCTTATAGCCATCGACATTTATTTCATCTATGTATTGAAAATTAATTAGGAAAAAGGTCCGCCAAAAAAGTCCCACCTTTTTTCACCCTCGGATATCCGTCGATACAGATAACCAGGATTACTACTCCAAACACTTGACGCTGTATCTATTTCCCACGTTAGATAGCCACTCGCCTACGTACCATTAGGCGCGAAGTCGTCTATACAAGTGGTCTCAGCGCTGAAGTCGTCAGTCCGTAGCGTGTGCTCGACGCGCCAGCTGTGTCCCGCCACACTCACGCGCCGCTCCGAGTCGCAGCCCGCTAGGAGGCGCTTGCCGAACTCACCGGCTATGCCTTCCACCTGATAGGAGAAAGATTCATTTGACAAGAATATTGTGGAATGGCTTTTAAAGTAACGGCTGTCTAAAAATTGATCAGCGTCTTTGTCTGCTTGAATTTTGGATTAAGAAAAACTTCAACGCCCCACAGTGGAACGAATGTATGGGAGCGGTTGGACGTAGACATGTCCGAAAAATAAGAGTAAAATTATGACAAACTAATGATGCCATCTTATTCGATTACTTAATGCCTTCATAAATTGTGGTGATGAATTTCTTCATAACTCCCATATTTCGGGAGTAATTTGAGAAAATGTGAAATTTTACTATGAAAATGAGTGTATCGAGCTCTCTCCCTCCTGATTCCGGGCTTGTTTCAAGTAGCGGTCTCTAATATCGTAATGCTATTACTAAGAGCTATATTTAATACTAAGACACATAGTGCGCCAAATGTGCACTTTCTGGGATAAAAGGAAATGAAAATTAAAAAAAAAAACGTTTTTTCCCCATTTGTATTTACTTTAAACCGCAGACAGACTTATTAAGAGGTCTATAAATATATTATATATATACAGAAATATATATTAACAAAAATATTCACAAGAACTGATGAGAGTATGACTTTTAAGTAAGTTGATAATAAATTACCTAGTTTCATTAAAAGTACAATAAATAATTAAGATGTAAGCTCTAATTTACTAAGTTACACATTTTAAAACAATAACATCATTTAATTATCTTCGTAATCATCATCATCATCAATTAATTCAAATTCAGAATCGATGTCCGCTAAATCATTTATGTTAACAAATTCGATATCACTTTTCTCAGAATCCGTAAGCTCATAAAATTCCTTAAAAGAAGATTTTTTTACAAACTTATTTCCTTTTGGACGGATACTTGTAACAAGTGGATCAGAAGACAGTAAAAGATTGTGCATAATATCTTCATTGCATGAGATACTGCTATGCTTTCGAGAATGCCCCTCTCTATATTTTCTAAAATCTTTATTTCTAGCCTCAGATGCCTCTTCGGATAGAAAACCAATGGGCACAATTGACATGTTCTGAACTATGTCTGGCCCATGCATTAAAATTTTATGAAGTGAAGAAGGCATATAATACCATGGGTATAACTCCACGTAAAGCTTAGCAGTATCAAAGCAGAACTCTCGGAATTTAGTTACGTTGATCTTCTCTCCTGATGAAATACACTGCAAGATCACACAGATTTTTCTTAAAAGCATAGCATCTATTCCGGTCAGTTCAGCAGATTTAGTGTAGTTTTCAAAAAATCTCCTTGCCGAGTTGCCATTGTTGGTGGATCCACTGCCTTGTTTCACAACATCGAGAAGTAAGCCCGTTTCTCTTCTTACAGCCTCTTGAACTCTTTTCTTCCTGTCATCAACTTGCCTTTTTGCTATATCACCCCTTACTTGCCATGATTTTATGTCTAATTTGTAGGAAATGTGTAATAAGCATTCCATTGAGCGAATCCAAGCGTGAAGGGTGCTTAAGCTATATTTATACATGTCCTCGTTTGCGTGTTTATCTTTGATTAACTCTAAATTATTCATTTCTTTAGGACAAGCCTTGCATATGTCACACACTGAAGCTGCTGTATTGGATATAATGGAATGAATTTTACCATCAATCATTGTCAACAGCAGTTGGTGTTTGACACTAATTCCATCAGTGATGGTGGATGGAGTTAAGGCTTCAATCTCTGCTTCGATTTCAGCCATCTCTCTCTGCACATTTTCTTTGGTTTCCTTTATAAACTTAAACAATATTGGCCGGCAAAATGAAGTGGAAGATGGTCGCTCGTTTTCCCAAATTGTTACACCTTTTGAGACGAGCCGCAGTGGTACAAGACTAATCATAAAATTACTAGCAAGATCGATTTGCTCATCTTCACTCGTCCTTTGATGATAAATGCTTTGGCTAGATGATCCGTCAAAACCCCATTTGCTGGTCAATACGAGCTGTTGATTGGGATCAACAGGGGTTTCTAACGACCTAATAAGTCTTCTTGAGGTTAAATCCATCAAGGCTTGTAATTTGATTTTTGCAGAGCTCTCTGTAACTGTGAGATCTTCTTTGGCCGGATAGCACTTAATTTTTTCTTTAACCAACATGTAGTAACTCGGGTATTGAAGAGCTCCTTCTTGAGTGTTGAAATCCCGAAGAGTGTTATAGCGCCATTTCGATAAGTTCATCGATACATAAAGAGCCAATGCCTTCAAAGGGGATATTTCCCGTACCTGAATTGATTTACCTTCAATGAAGGCTTTGATTTTTGAGGCCTCTTCTGGATTCTCCGTCAAGTATTTCATAACATAAGCTGTATCGCTTTGTCCTGCCTTTTGAAGCGCCCTTTCGGCCGAAAACATAATTTCAGCGCTGCTACTGCTGCATGAAAGACTATCTTCAGTGCGTCTTCTTTTTTGCCGGTTACTTAGGTCCTCAAAAGATTTACGAGGACTAGGATGTGTACAAGTTGAAGCATCAGATTTAGCAGGAGAAATTATGGGCTCGATGACGTCACTTATATTTTCTGTAGAAGGTTCCATATTTTCATTCTGTAATTCCGGCCATTGAATTGCAGCCTGTAGCCAAATCTCATGTTTCTTCCGAAACTTATCTGTGTTTCTTCCAGACTGTGTCCATTTTGCATAAATGCGGTAGCAAAATCGACGACACCAGTCTTTTAAACTTGTTTCAGCACTTTCACATAACTGAACACAACTGTTATCTTTTAAAACACTGAACAAATAGTTAAAGTCGCGTAAATCTTTATGTGCACGTGCGCATAAAGCAACGTGAATATCAAGATTTGTATTAAAATTTGGAAAATACATTGGGAGATTAGCTTGGATACAACGAGGTGTAAATCAACACTGATTTTAAAGTTACTAATAGTGACCTATTTATATAAAATCCAGGTATCCCAGGTATCCTTTGTTAAATATTGCAAGGTAATTAGTTATTGTGATAATTAGTAAATGATGCATGCTAAATTAGTGTATTAAGAGCCATTTAGTAATTAAATAATAGCAATGTTCTTATCAGTAATCATTAGTGCATCAGTTTTATATGTAAACCTTAAGTCCCTAATTATATATCCTAATTAGCTTATATCTTCTCTAATTGGCTGCTCAGAAATGTTATTGTAATAAGGTAAACCTTTAGAAAAACGGTTTTAATCAACAAAATAAACAAAAAATAAAAAAATTGTGTTATAAAATAAACATCACTCTTTATCCCAGAAAGTGCACATTTGGCGCACTATGTGTCTTAGTATTAAATATAGCTCTTAGTATTAGCATTATGATATTAGAGACCGCTACTTGAAACAAGCCCGGAATCAGGAGGGAGAGAGCTCGATACACTCATTTTCATAGTAAAATTTCACATTTTCTCAAATTACTCCCGAAATATGGGAGTTATGAAGAAATTCATCACCACAAGTTATGAAGGCATTAAGTAATCGAATAAGATGGCATCATTAGTTTGGCATAATTTTACTCTTTTTTTTCGGACATGTCTACGTCCAACCGCTCCCATACATTCGTTCCACTGTGCGCCCCGATATATCACTTTAAAACTTATTTGCAAAAAAAAACAACCAACTTCCAAAAAAAACAACCATCTTCCAAGAAAACAGTATGAAGTGTACAACAACCTTAATTTTAGAATTCGGTGGCAAAAAAAAAAACTAAAATACAAAACTAAGATGCAAACTGTTTTACTCAGTTACTTTTTTTTTTAACAAACATGTAATTTTTAATTTTTTCGGTGTAGTACCTACCGCACAAAAAATCTTATACCTTCACTTGCTTAATACAAAACAGTGATAGGAAATTAATATAACATCATCAACATAAACTTATTAGAAAAAAATAAGTATTGAAGCTAACTCAAAAACCACTAAACAGACCAAATGTATTGTATATGGAACCACTCGGTAAGTATATCCTTTCAAACCAAAGAAGAGTTTTTCAAATCGATTTATAAATGACAGAGCTCTGAGATAACAAACATTTAAAAAATACAATCGAATTGAGAAACTCCAACTTTTCTTAAGACGGTTAAAAATGAAACTTTGACAGCTTCAGTATAGAAAATATGACAACTCCGCCATTTCTTCAACATAAAATAAAAAATAAAAATATCGGTCTAAACAACAGCCAATCTACTTATTATTTTTAAAAAGAACAGCAAACCGATGATAGAACTGAAGTACTTACGCCCAATATGATGACGTTGATCTGATTGGAATCGGTGGTGAGGGCCCAGGGCGCGGCCGGAGGGCCCGCGTGGCACTGAGACTCGCCTGTCGACGTCAGTGACCTGCAGGAGGAAATACAACAGTAATGGAGGCTGTTCTGATAAGGATATTTAGTGGAACTTAGCATCGTCGATCATAATTTGAGTCTAAATTTCGTAGACAGAGTATACCAAGGTAAGTTACGACCGGTTCTTATAATGATATTGAGCAAAGGAGACACTAGACCCACTAATAACAGTTAATAGATATAGATTTTCTATATCTCCTTCGTGTACTCAACACAGCCGCTGGCATGGTATGTTCTTTGGAAAACCTATACTAATATCATAAAGCTGAAAAGTTTGTTTGTTTGTTTGATTGAACGCGCTAATCTCAGGAACTACTGGTCCGAATTGAAAAATTATTTTTGTGTTGGGTAGCCTATTTATCGAGGGAGGCTATAGGCTATATAACATCACGCTGCAACTAAGAGGAGTGGAGCAGTAATGAAAAATGTTGCAAAAACGGGGAAAATTTATTCCTTTTGAGAGTTTCCGTTGCGTGCGCTGCGTAAACGGTTAAAGTGACGCAAAAATCATGTATGACGGAATTGTTCCTTATAAAAAGTTCTAAAAAAAAGTCCGCGAGAGCATATGTCTATCATTTAAGGTTGACTCACTATAACTCAAAAGGAGCGAGCAGCAACGAAAAATGGACGAAAACTAGCAGGCAAATCGATGCGACGGGAAGGGTCAGGGGAGCAAAAATTTGACGCGGACGAAGTCGCGGGCAGAAGCTAGTATATACAATCAAATCAACTCAACTCAGCCTATCGCAGTCCACTGCTGGACATAGGCCTCTCCCATGCTGCGCCACAACACCCAATCCTCCGCCCTCCGCATCCAGTCTATCCCTCCCAGACTGCGATATGCTGATTTGATTGATTGATATATTGTAATATAGTCCTCCAGACCGTATTTCGGCCATGGCGGCTAATCTCAACGGAGACTACCCATCGGCGCGGGAGATATCGTAGACACAGGAGCACACACTATTCCCTTATTCTCATAATCCGATGGAACGGCAATCCGACACGACCAGATAAAGATAAGGCGCAGCACCAACGGCTTACCTTACTCTCCGAAGCACGGGGTATCACACCGCCAACTTTCAAACTCCGGGCTGTTACTCAGAAATTCCTAATGGAAAACCCAATAACACTATGTCCGACTTGGGAATCGAATCCAGGACGCTCAGCAGTCGCACTTGTGACCACGAGACCAACCTACCTACCTACCTAGTACCGTTTTTTTTTCTATTCTATTACTTTGTAGGAGGCTTTAATCCACAATGGCATGTCAGTCACATCATAACTTAAACTATTCTAAACTACATCTACCAAAAGATACAATATAGGTACATTATTAATGACAAACCAGTAAGTAGGTTCTATCTCAGATGAAGGTTGCGTTAAACCTTTTTTTATATATGGACCAATATCATATTTGTTTACTAACCTATCCAGAAACTTAGATAGTAAAGTTGTTGCGGGTAAGCAATACTTGTAACTGTGATGTATACTTGGCAGTGTACTCACCCGACCCTGGTGTTGAGTATGACGGGCAGCGTGGCGTCCAGACAGTTGGGTCCGGCGGGGCAGTGCTCCCGCATAGGACAATGCACGAAGCCTAAGTGTTGGAACAGCATCAGCTTCCTGTCCTGCTCCATACGGTCCAGCATCTTGTATCTGAAGGGGAAGACGAATTATTTAGTGTTTTTTTTTTTTATAATGCAAGTTGGAACAGATTATATTCGTCGGCAAAGCCCCCAAAGACGACAAATACGACATTGAAAAATGGACTTGATTTTCAGTTTGAAAAAAATAAATTTAATTTATTCATATGAAGATGCTGAAGCTATAGATGATGGTGAAACTCTTAGTTCGATATTTACTATTTAAATAAAATAAATAATAAATAAATATCTTAGGACAACCAACACTTCGTTATCTGATCCCAAACTAGGCAGAGCCTGTACTATGGCAACCAGACAACTGATAAACATACTACTTATATATTTCTAAATACTTACATATTATAGATAAATTACACCCAGACACAGAACAAATGATTGTGCTCATCACACAAAGATTTGTTCTGGGTGGGAATCGAACCCATGACCTCAGTCTTAGCAGTCAGGGTCACTAACCGCTAGACTAACAGGCCAGTCAAAAATTTAAGTCTAAATATTTACAAATCTCAATATTTATTTAAACAAAGGTGTAAATCAGCACGTTTTAAACGTCAGACGTTACAAAAGAGATCCCCCAATACGCCTGCGCTATTCTACTTCTTCCCACTGTTAAAGAAAACACTTAAATTGTTTCTAAATAAACTGAAAACGTACCTAAAATCATCTTGCAATACATCAGTGATCTCTTTGATGTCCTCCTGAGTGATCGTCCCGGTCGGCGATATACTCTTGAAGTGGTAGAACAGATCCGCATGTTCTAGTAGCAGTTCCTGCACACAATGAAAACATAGTTACATGATAACGGTCATCAGACAAAATTATAGGACTTTGTCACATTAAACTCGTTCATTGGCGCATCACATTTTTCACATATCCATTTGTATTATTGATAGTATGACATGGTTATCTCAAGTATGGTTTGGGTTTTCGTAAGTAGACCATACAGTACCGGGCGGTTAAAATCTAAAGTCATGTATTCGAACTAGGCTGGAGTCAGCACGTTTATAAAGTCAAAATTACATAAACAAGTTCCCCATAACGCCCGCCCTTCACGGTAAAAATTCCAGATCGTATTTTAGAAAGTGATACAAATCGGAATCAACACCTACCCAAAAAATACTGTCATATCATTGAAATCAAGTAGTTTTATAAAGTAAAAGACTACCAGTAGCACACCCGAAGCTGGATACTCAACAGACAGTGTTATTGCTATTTTGCTTATCATCAATCACTTTAGTGCATGGTCAACTCTTTTAAGCCGAGAAGACTGCAGTCGGTCATTTAACAAGAACCAGGCCCCTCATGGGTTTGGTACCGTCCGGTGGAACGCTATAGCTACCTCCAGATGTGGCTTAGTTCCATTTAGACACCTAAACACAGATAGATCTCTAGGGTGGATATACTCTGAAACGCGTGTGCATCTTTTCATCCCAGACAGGTTGCATAATCAGAATACGTATATTATTCTTTTCCAATTTTCTTCTTCTTCTGTGTACAGTCATTTAGGGAAACATGATAGAAACTGACCCAAGACGACTTTAAAATTTAGGTAGTATGCGTGTTCGACTAGTTGTATAAACTCAAACGAGGCAAAAGGAGTTTTGTAAGGATCGTAGCAGGTCGCGTACTGAAGTTTCTGCCTATACCCCAGGGGAAAAAGGCGTGAATTAATGTATGTATGTGTGTATTTTTATAGTATGTATATATTTTATAGGTATCTTGGGCCAGATGAACACGCGTTTCCAAATATTAGGTGGCTAACAAAGAGTGGCCAAACGGAATTAGCCGGAATTATTAATTAATTAGATGTTGTTATAGTAATTTTCTTACGATCCAGACCAGATTGAAATACAGTAGAGCGTTGATTATCCGAACTAATTGGGGGACAGGATTGTTCGGAAAATCGGTTTTTTCGGATAATCGAACTGTATTGATTTAGCCATACATATTTATGTACAGATGAATGAAAACCTTATGTTTAGACATATCATTAATGACAAATAGTTTCTTTCACGCTGTAAAATTTAGTTTCATCAACTAACGGCTACTAGAGAGTGAAATACGAGTACATTACAATGTAAACTAGGACCACTAACTAGGATCTAACTAGGTGTAACTAGGATTGGGCTGAGGGCCCTCAGCCCAATCCTACATGGCGACCCTGCCAGGATTTCATCCACGTTTCGGTGTTATTTAATATCTACATGGACAATTAACGTACCTACATCAAAATGTGTCGCTCAGATATCAAGAAGGACGAAGTATTCATCACGCAGAGTGCTTCCGGAGGATCAAACAGCGCGGAATATCACCTTTCATACATAAGCGTCGTCATGTTCGTCATCTGCACAATACTACGGACTATACGTTTTGTACAAAAAGTGCCATCAGAATTGGATCAGGAGACACAAAACAAAAACAAAACAAAACGAAAAGACGACAAAACAAACAAAAAAACAAAAAAAAAACAAAAAAAAAAAGACTAAACTAAACTAGACTAAACTTGAGACGATCCTTTCGCCGCGTGACCACTAGATCTGGAGAGGAGCCTACCAGCGTCACCTGCGCCTGCCGTAAATTAAATGAAAAATAAATAAATAATGAAGAAGTGAAGAAAGAAGATAAAACTATAGGAAGAAAGAAGATAAAATAATAGAAGAATAAAGGACAATATTGAAGAAAGAAAATAAAAACAATAGAAGAGAGAAGAAAAATAATAGAAAAAAAAAGTAGAGTAGATAGAAGAAATCAGATTTATTTTGTTGGAGGAGTCAGGGTATTCCCGGCTCAGTTACCAGTGGTGTCCAGGGTATAGCCCGGCCCAAGCTGCCTTTCCTGAGGATGAGCCAAGCAGTCACTTCAGAGGACAAACCAAGCAGCCCTTGCAGAGGACAAGCCTAGCAGCCCATCGAGACGGACCAACTCGATGTAAGGTATGAGTGCGGTACTCATGAAGTGTAAAAATAGACTCTATTATTATTGATGGAAAGACTTAGTGAAATATATGAAAGTTTACTAGACTTATGTATTAGTATTAGAAAATTAGGCCCTAAACGGCGAGGTGAAACAGTAGGACAGCGAAAGTTTCAAGAGGCTTATAATTTGTATAATGAGTTTACATTATTAATTGAATATGGACGTATACGTAAAAGGGAATTAAAGGCCCTAGGGGTATAAGCATAGTGAATTTGCCCTTGAAAGATATTGACACGATACTTAGAGGATTTTTAGGTATCAACAAGATAATAAGATCCTGAAAGTTTCAGATCTCTAACCCATTTGGTTTTTGAGAAAAAGAAAAAAAATGAAAAATCTGACAAAATCAGAAAAAAATAATTTTCTCAAGAACGCGTGAATCGATTGATTTGAATTTTGGATATGTTTTGGAGGCTGATAGTAGCTTCTAGGAAAAAAAATAACATCTTTAACGGTTGATAAGAATCTTGAAAAAAAATGCACTTTTGTTTTAATTTTGATTTTTAACTATGATACGATTCTGGCACAATCATGAAACAATTTTTTTTTTGAATTCCCCATTCATTTTTCCATAGACTTACATGCTTTTAAGATTTTAAAAAAAGGTACGCCATATTGCAAAAAAATAAAAACCATTTTTTGTGCAAATATTTACTTCACGTATTTTAAGCCTGCATCTTTATTTGTGTCGCTCGTTTATGTCTTTTATTCTTATTTAAAGTAGACATGTCTAAACCAATAGTTAAATCTTAAAATATCAGTGAATATCTACTAAAATATTACAAATATTGTACACAAAGCGACAAATCGAGCATTTCCAGTCAAAGTGGACTTCTCATTGTACGAAAAGCCTATACAATAGGAGGTCAGCTAAAACTGGAAATGTATAGCTTGATATGTAGCAATGTATACACTTCTAAAATAAGAAACAGATTTTAATTGATAAATTATAAATAAAAACATGTTTGAAAGGTATATTTGCAAAAAAAGTTTATAATCACATTTTAGCGGTCTTCATCACTATCATCTTCAATCACAGGCGACCTGCCAGGGTCGCGAGATTTGAAATTCGAAAGAGATACCGTGGCCCTGGCATATGGGCAATTGAAGGGGGTGGGTTTTAGTTAGTAAAAGTCTGACACGCCCTTCCGCCCAGAGCGGGTGACGTCATTTGATGATTTGCCACAGACAAAAAAAACACAGGCGAAACATTGTCTGCATCATATAATTTGCTTAGTATTTCAGCAGGCCTCAGAATCTGTTCAAATATCTTTCGTGTGACATATTTGTATTATTATAAACAATACCAGCAACGTGAGAGTAGCATCTAATTGTTCTAAGACCATTTGCCCACTCACAGATATGCCTCAATATGCTTTTGGGACCAATAGCGTTTTTTTTTTATACTCAATTAAACACCTATAAACCTTCTTATTGATATGACGAGACTGAATTTGAGCTTCGCGTATGTTTGACAATGACTGGGACTTACTAGAGAATGGGCAGCAGCGTTCTCTTTGCATTTTACCACCATACTGCGATCGCCAATCCGCCTGCCAAGCGTGGCGATTATGGTAAAGCCCCCCAAATTGGGGGAGGTCATGTCCAGCAGTGGACCTATTACGGCTGAAATGATGATGATGATGTATGTTTGACTGGTCTTTTACGTATTGAATGGTATGATTACCTGTTTCATCAAGCATTGCTGCTATCGCATGATTTGTCGCCGTGCGTACAATGTTTGTAATATTTTAGTTGAAATTCACTGATATTTTAAGATTTAACTATTGGTCTACTTCAAATAAGAATAAAAGACATAAACGAGCGACACAAATAAAGATGCAGGCTTAAAATACGTAAAGTTAATATTTGTACAAAAAATGGTTTTTATTTTTTTGCAATATGGCGTACCTTTTTTTAAAATCTTAAAAGCATGTAAGTCTATAGAAAAATGAATGGGGAATTCGAAAAAAATAGTTTCATAATTGTGCCAAAATTGTATCATAGTTAAACATCGAAATTAAAAAAAAAATGCAATTTTTTTCAAGGTTCTTATCAACCGTTAAAGGTGTTAATTTTTTCCTAGAAGCTACTATCAGCCCCTAAAACGGGAACCGATTACTTTTCCGAATTCTTTTTGTTCGAATTTAATTTCACCGAAAACTATTGACCGACGTCTTTTTTGCCATTTGCATTATTTGACATATTTTTAGATCATCGAAGTATCATGTGTCATAGGTATTATTTTACCGAACTATGTTTCGCCGATTTACAAAACAACTTTTTACTATTGGCCGAAGCCTCTTTTGACCTTTTTTATTTGCCAAATGATTTATTTGCCATATTTCCACCACAATGAAACAACATTTTAGGGAATATTATTTGGTCACAAATATACATCCGATTACTCGGTAGCGTCTCAATATGAAATTAAAATATACGTAGTGTCATAAAAAGACAAAATATTCTACCACAAAATTTAGTGACAAACGAATCGCTGTAAAACCGACTTTACGTAGTCTTGTCTGCCCTACCCCTAGAGTGTAATTTAAAATCGCGTAGGCGCGGAGTAAGCCGAAGCTGCGGTGGTGAGCGTTACAACCATCTGCGACGATAGGCTCGCGTGGGGCCGCCCAAACCCCGCAGCGCCGGAGCCGTGACAGAAACAATGCTTGCTGCATGTTGCATGCCTGATTGCGTGTTTGTTTGCACGCTGCATGCTTGTTTGCATGCTGCATGCTTGCTCGCATGCTGCATGCCTGCTTGCATGCTGCATGCCTGCTTGCACGCTGCGTGTCTGGTTGCTTGCTGCATGCTTGAAGAATCATGCTTGTTTGCATGTTTCTTACTGGGACCCTTTAAAAACACTTATGTTCATAATCACCTGTTTTATTTGGTGCCGTTACATTTAAATAATTAATTAATTAAACAAAAGAGTAGGTTAATCTGAACAGTGGTATAATGAATGTTCGGAAACAAAATACATCGAACAAATGTTATTTCGGCTAAGTGTAACTTCGGTAAAAACTTTTTCAACCAAATAAAACGTCGGAGTAACGAAAAAAGTCGAAATGATAATAGGTCAACTGATACAGTAGCAAACGTAACTTCGATGAAGTAAAAAAAAACGAAACGATAATAGTTGAAAAGTTTTAGGTCAAATGAAATTCGGTCAAATATTTTTCGAACTTAAGATAGGTAACCCCCCAAAACATATCCAAAATTCAAATCAATCGATTCACGCGTTCTTGAGAAAATTATTTTTTCTGATTTTGTCAGATTTTTCTTTTTTTTCTTTTTCTCAAAAACCAAATGGGTTAGAGATCTGAAACTTTCAGGATCTTATTATCTTACCTAAAAATCCTCTAAGTATCGTGCCAATAAAGGGCAAATTAGGGCCTTTAGATCCGTCAATACCTAACGAAATTGAGAAACCACGAAAGACCCCACCACCAGAAAGTTCGTCCGACGAACGGCTACGGCTAGTACTTTGATTCCAGTTATGGACGGCACACACACACACACACAGCACGGGCAGTTTCGGCTTTCGGCTTTCGGCTTTCGGCTTTCGGCTTTCGGCTTTCGGCTTTCGGCTTTCGGCTTTCGGCTTTCGGCTTTCGGCTTTCGGCTTTCGGCTTTCGGCTTTCGGCTTTCGGCTTTCGGCTTTCGGCTTTCGGCTTTCGGCTTTCGGCTTTCGGCTTTCGGCTTTCGGCTTTCGGCTTTCGGCTTTCGGCTTTCGGCTTTCGGCTTTCGGCTTTCGGCTTTCGGCTTTCGGCTTTCGGCTTTCGGCTTTCGGCTTTCGGCTTTCGGCTTTCGGCTTTCGGCTTTCGGCTTTCGGCTTTCGGCTTTCGGCTTTCGGCTTTCGGCTTTCGGCTTTCGGCTTTCGGCTTTGGTTGGTTGGTTGGTTGGTTGGTTGGTTGGTTGGTTGGTTGGTTGGTTGGTTGGTTGGTTGGTTGGTTGGTTGGTTGGTTGGTTGGTTGGTTGGTTGGTTGGTTGGTTGGTTGGTTGGTTGGTTGGTTGGTTGGTTGGTTGGTTGGTTGGTTGGTTGGTTGGTTGGTTGGTTGGTTGGTTGGTTGGTTGGTTGGTTGGTTGGTTGGTTGGTTGGTTGGTTGGTTGGTTGGTTGGTTGGTTGGTTGGTTGGTTGGTTGGTTGGTTGGTTGGTTGGTTGGTTGGTTGGTTGGTTGGTTGGTTGGTTGGTTGGTTGGTTGGTTGGTTGGTTGGTTGGTTGGTTGGTTGGTTGGTTGGTTGGTTGGTTGGTTGGTTGGTTGGTTGGTTGGTTGGTTGGTTGGTTGGTTGGTTGGTTGGTTGGTTGGTTGGTTGGTTGGTTGGTTGGTTGGTTGGTTGGTTGGTTGGTTGGTTGGTTGGTTGGTTGGTTGGTTGGTTGGTTGGTTGGTTGGTTGGTTGGTTGGTTGGTTGGTTGGTTGGTTGGTTGGTTGGTTGGTTGGTTGGTTGGTTGGTTGGTTGGTTGGTTGGTTGGTTGGTTGGTTGGTTGGTTGGTTGGTTGGTTGGTTGGTTGGTTGGTTGGTTGGTTGGTTGGTTGGTTGGTTGGTTGGTTGGTTGGTTGGTTGGTTGGTTGGTTGGTTGGTTGGTTGGTTGGTTGGTTGGTTGGTTGGTTGGTTGGTTGGTTGGTTGGTTGGTTGGTTGGTTGGTTGGTTGGTTGGTTGGTTGGTTGGTTGGTTGGTTGGTTGGTTGGTTGGTTGGTTGGTTGGTTGGTTGGTTGGTTGGTTGGTTGGTTGGTTGGTTGGTTGGTTTGTCCTACCAAATACAATGAGATCGTCACAACGAAACATTTTTCAAATGTTAGTCCCGACAAGGCAATTGACATGGCTCTTCAAAACGCATTTGGTGATATTTTGAGACCCAAAGTACTTCCTGAAAGAGAGTCTAATATTTCCGTAATGTTTGGTAGTGGAAATTTATCGTCTTGGATACAATCGTTAAGTTTTCGGTAATCCACTACTAAACGCCATTTCTTTTCTCCATCTGATTTTTTAGGTACTAAAAGAATTGGACTGTTCCACTTACTGTTGGAGGGCTCTATTATGTTGTCCTGTAACATTTTTTTAACTTGCTTATTAATTTCCGATAATGAAGATTGAGGCAAACGGCTTAGTATACACTGGCATCGTATTTGTTTTTATTGTTAATAAATCGCAATCGGTGATTCTGTATTTTTTGAAGAGGGTTATTACGAGAGTTATTCTGAAAAACAATAAAATTGAAAAATCTAAAATAAAAAGTATTTTTGATTATTGACTTGGTATCGTATTGTTATATGATTATTTACGAGTCTCATCACAACCTCCTGAAATGTTTTGCAGGTTCAAAACTGCATCTTGTATAATTTTGTTTCGCGTGTTACCGACTGTCTGTTGATTAATGAAATAGATGCACCCGTATCGATTAAAAATTTAAGTTGTTGTTTGCCAGCATATAAATAGATGAAATCGTGACTTTTACATACTAAACCATAATTAGTTGCTCCGAAAAAACTGAGCTAAATTTTCCTCTTTATCCTTTTCCTCTTTTGGTACTGTGACAACATTTACGTTGTCCTGCTTGGCACCTCTATAATGACCCCTGTTACTTCTATAGTAACTTCTATTAGGTGGCCTAGAGTATCCACGCTGTTGGTAATATCTGCCACGGTAAAAACCTCGCTGTGCGTGCCCCTGACCCCTGTAATGCTGGGCTGCGTTGTTACCTCGGTAGTGAGAAGGATTTCCACGGTATTGAGTAGTCTGCCCACGATGGTAGTTTCCGCGACTCCGACTGTACCTTGAGTTTCTGCCTCGTGTGTAAGATAACACGGCATCCTGACCTGAGGTTCCGAGATGTGACACCTCCTCATCCTCTACTGCTCGTACAGCATACAGCATCCTTCAGTTGACTGTAATTTCTAGCTGCTATAATAGTACTAAGTCGACGATTTCTCAGTCCATCTGAAAATCTTTTAACTACTAACCTTTCGCAACCGCACGTCATACCGCACTTCGATTGAGACGCGAAAATCTGTTACTGCGCATTCAAGGTTAAACCAACGTGCCGCGGCCCGCGATTTGTACAAGTTGTTGTAGCTACAGCAAGTTATAGCAAATAATTTAACCTTAGATGTAGTTTGAATCTGAAAATCACAATGTACCTACGCTAAATAATAACTCATTTTTAAGCATCATTACAATGCGAAAATCTTCATCATCTGCCGAGCCTGTTACCAACTATGTTAGGGTCGGCTTTCAGTCTAACGGTATGCAGCTTATTACATGGAGTGCCAATGAATCACGTAGGGCGACTACGTATCAGACCTCACCAAACCAGTTAGTTGATAACACAATACCCATTTGTTTGACTAATTGTCAGACTTTCTGGCGTTTGACTATCCGTAGGTACCAATGACCATACGGCAGGGCTGTAAGGTCGTTGATCCGTACCGACCCGTGTGGTACATAACGACTGTCCGAGAGCTACAAATCAATCGGAACCAAAGGCTTTAATTAAGTGCTTACCAGAACACGGGATTTCAATGATTTCCTAGATAAATTTACAAAGTACTTACATTATTATGAATTAAAAAAATAACACAGTGGTACCTGCTCAGTCACGAACCTGTGACCTCATGCGTGAGAGCAGCACGCCTTAACCACTGGGCTATTACGATAAATAATAAGGGCCGGGTCACACCGGAATGGCAGCGGCCGGCAGCGACGCGGCGAGCACTTTGAGTGTGAAATAATTTTAAACTTTAACTACATACTTAAAAGACCAGTATCCCTTGAAGAACCAACAGGTGTTTCCGCCCGCGGCTGCCAGCGGCGACGTGCCGCGAGCGGCCTCGCGCGACCTTTTCAAGTTTTCCAAGCGATACTGGTCTTTTAATTTTATTGTTATGTAGTTAAAGTTTAAAATTATTTCACACTGAAAGTGCTCGCCGCGTCGCTGCCGGCCGCTGCCATTCCGGTGTGACCCGGCCCTAATAGTAGGTAGTAGATACTACTGCGCCAAAAAAAGTTCACGTTGAAGTCGTTAGTTACCTATCAGCTGATGAATAAAATGATAGGCGGAGATAAATAAACCTTACATAGCACGTAAGCAGTTCCTGTTGCACAACTGTGAAACTGATCGCGAGCGCAAGCGCGGAATTTAGGTAGGCACCTAATAATAATAATGTAAGCACCCGGCCAACGAACACGTCTGGATTCTTTGACCCGGCGCAGTCGGCGCTCTCTGTAGGTAAATTCATCCCCAAGGACGGTATTCGTTTTTATTTGTAGAAATCTTAAACCAACCAATTTATTGATTTAAGATTTTCCTTCTTACTTTTTAACGGGCTGAGGACCGATAAAAATACCTCAAGATAATTTGTGTTTTTTAAGTAGGTAGGTAGTATGTGTTAGGTATGTTAACCTCTAAGTCCCTGAGATACCACATTTGGTACAGACATAATGGTTATTTAATTGTGTCAGTAATTACGGTAAATGACTGGTTAAGTGATTTATTTTGTCTGATAGGTATTTTTGGCGTAGTAAAAAATTTTAAATCAACTTATTTACACTAATCATCACTATTGATTTAGCTAACATCGTATTTACAAATTATTGTCTATGTACTAATAAATAAATTACCTAAGCCTACCTTAAAATAAGTATGTCACATGAAGGTATTGTTCAAAATTTCCACTGTCACACTCCAGGCACAGTCTAGCACGACGTTGCTGATTTTCCTTCAGCTTACGTAACACAAACACATTCGTTTTTATTGTGTCGATAGCACTGATCACTTTTGCACGTAGTTGGGTTATTGGGTAACACTGGTGATTTCGTCTGTGTACACAAATCTTTTAACGTCTCCCCACAGATAATGAGATAAGCACAGGACAGATGGTGTTCCAGCAACCAGTGACAAAATGTAACTCGCGCGACGTTATCAAGTTGTTGGAGGTCCTGTACCTTGCGTAATGAAAAGGATGCTGCATTTCTTTGTGCAGTAGCCGCCACACCGTGCAATGGTGCACTCCAAACCGTCGAACAGCCTCCCGCGTGCTTGCCCGTGGCTCTCGCCGGAAAAATTCCAGGATATCTTCCTGCAAGGCGACAGGCAGGCCTTCGTTGCCGCGACCTTTACCATGCTGGGGAACGTCGAACTGCCGATAATCGCGCAGTCTCTGCGTAGCAGCCAGCATTACCCTGTTAGAGGGACGTTGCCGATTGGGGAATAACTCCGCGAACATTTCGATGGCCCATCTCCAACTCTACATTGCACTATTGGTCCGCATCTTTACAACTAGGTAGCAGGTACCTATCGCGGCCGTTAATCGAAGGCGCCCTTGAGGGGCGGAATTTACAAGCGTATGCACACGTCGGCGTCATCAATCACACTAATAAATTGACCCGATTTATGTGCTTGCGATCGATGGCCGCGGGGGTGCGGCTAGCGGGAGGGGAGCGCGGCTTTGGATCTATGAATTAAATGTCGGTTGCGTTTGTTTGTGTGTGTGAAAGCGCAGTTTAAGGACACGTACAGACTGGCCGCGTTTTAAAAAAGGGAGTTCACACTTACCGATTTCCGTAAATAAGAATAAAATGAAAAAAAAAATACCTGCCCATTTTATTGTTGATTCGGGTTGAGAATCACTAACATAATTACCTCCTGAAATGTTTTGCAGATCCAAAACGGCACCTTGTATAACGATCAAACAAGCATAAAAGGAATCGGTGGAAAAGTACAGGCATATAACTTCGCGTACATAACTTTGAAATTAGAAACGGGTGTACAGTTTCGTTACAAGTTTTATTTGTTCGACAATATTCCATGTGAATCGGATGGAATACTCGGTTTAGACTTCCTGAGAACCTATAACGCTAACATTGATATACCGACAAACGTACTTAGCTTACAATTAAATGACAAAACACCGCATTATCGCATTGAAATACAAAACCATCAACCTTTTTACACGAACTCGGAAAATTATTTGCTTATTCCAAGTCGAAGTGAGTCTATCCACTATATCGACATAAACAAAAATGTTTACAAAGAATGCGTTTTACACCCTAAGCAAATAAATGTCAACTTATTCATAGCAGGTTGTGTTTTTCAGCCAAAACGAGGTAAAGTTTCAGTAAAAATATTAAACACAAGTCACAATTTAATCAAAATAGCGAAATCAAAATTAATACGTACCGATGATTTAGAGTATTTAGATAACTATAATATTTGTTTATTTAATAAATCAGAAACGGGACTAGAACGAGTAAAAAAATTAATATCGGACTAAATTTATCTCATTAAAACCAAGCGATAGAAAAGATTAAGAAATAATTTGTGCTAAATATTCAGACATATTTTTCCTTCAAGGAGACAAACTAGGTACAGCAAATGTAGTAGAACAGTCAATAACAATAAAAACAAATACGATGCCAGTGTATACTAAGCCACAGTATAGATATACTACACAGTATTTTGACTCGGCCTTATCCTAGAAATAATTACCTACAGCACGTGCGGTACGTAAACAAGCGATAGACGCGGGAGGGCTGCCCGCATCAAGTATTTTAACTTCATCTACCTACTTGCGTTTCTTTGATTGTAAATATTATATTTTTATTAAAAAAATCAAATGTTTGGACCGTTTTTAATTAAAAGTGACAAGGGTGGAAGATGTAAATTATGTCAACTTTTATTGATTTTTAATTACGATATGATCTTCGCTGGGCCGATTCAAATCCTGCGATCTAGATCGTCTATCGATTCAATGATTTTCGATCCAAAGGATCGATTCAAATCAAAAGATTGGGTACCCCAGATAGGAAACTACCTGCTACTACTACGAGCGTAGGTAGGTCACTCGTGTGTCACTTTTTTCGCCCTATCCACTTACTTATTCAATAATCCAGGTATTTTACTTGGTGGAAAAGTATTAAAAAAATAAACAAATTTCGTACTAGTAGGTATGTATATAAAAAATCTAGTCTTTCCTTTCGGAGTTTTCAAGTAATTTAAAAAAAGAATACTACCATGGTAATCATCTTGCACTGATTATTATCAAATATTCATAAATCACACGCTAACTGCTTACAAACAAAACCATCAATTACACCGCCCGCCATCCGTTTGTCAAAGCGGTGCGTACGCGACTGCGAATGTACTCGGAGTGTACCAGACTCGAGGCGCGTAGGTATGACTTGCGTTCCGAGCGTTTGTATGAAGATAGACTACTGTATAGATATAATTACCGTGACTAAGCCTTATCGTTTGCCTCAATCATCAAAATCGGAAATTAATAAGCAAGTTAAAAAAATGTTACAGGACAACATAATAGAGCCCTCCAACAGTGAGTGGAACAGTCCAATTCTTTTAGTACCTAAAAAATCAGATGGAGAAAAGAAATGGCGTTTAGTAGTGGATTACCGAAAACTTAACGATTGTATCCAAGACGATAAATTTCCACTACCAAACATTACGGAAATATTAGACTCTCTTTCAGGAAGTATTTGTTTTACTCATTTAGATCTTCACCAAGGATTTTATCAAGTTAATTTAAAACCAGAAAGTAGGGATATCACCAGTTTCTCGAGTAGTGAAGGACAATATCGTATGAAGCGCCTGCCTTTGGGTCTCAAAATATCACCAAATGCGTTTTCAAGAGCCATGTCAATTGCCTTGTCGGGACTAACATTTGAAAAATGTTTCGTTGTGACGATCTCATTGTATTTGGTAGGACAGTAGACATACATAATAAGAACCTTATGGATGTTTTCGATCGCTTAAGAAAAATGAACCTTAAGCTAAACCCAGCAAAGTGTGAATTTATGAAAACTCAACTACTCTATTTAGGTCACGAAGTTTCAGCTAATGGTGTATTACCAGATCCACACAAAATTACTGTAGTTAAAAATTACCCAATACCAAAAAATGCCGAAGAGGTTAGGCGATTCGTTGCATTTTACAACTATTATAGAAAATTCATTCGATCGTTTGCAGAAATAACAGTACCACTAAATAAATTATGTAGAAAGAACGAAACTTTTGTATGGACAAGTGAGTGTCAAAATAGTTTTGACATTCTCAAAGAAAAGTTAATTAATCCTCCAATTTTGCAATACCCCGATTTTTCTAAAGAAAATGAATTCATACTTCAAACGGACGCATCTAATATGGCAATAGGATCAGTATTATGTAACAGCGATCTAAGACCAGTAGCTTACGCCAGTAGACCACTAAATAAAGCAGAGTTAAATTATCCTACGATACAAAAAGAACTTTTGGCAGTAGTGTGGAGTATAAAATATTTTAGACCTTACTTATATGGAAAAAAAAATACTATTCTAACGGATCATAAGCCACTCATCTATCTATTTGGCATGAAAGATCCATCTACACGACTTTTAAAGTTTAGATTACTATTAGAAGAATACGATTACGGTATTAAATACATAAAAGGTACAAAGAATAATGTTGCTGATGCATTGAGTAGGGTAACCATAAGTTCGAACGAATTAAAGTCTTTACCCGTTGAATGCCGCTAATTACAGACACAATTAAAAACCAGTGTGTCTCGCGTATATCTACGTTCACGGCATATGAAAGGTTAAATGAAAAAATTGTAAGTATGGTAATGACAAGGGACAACGAGCGAGATTAAACACTGAGTGCAAAGCAATACCTCAAACGAGTGACAATGATTCTCTTAATATAGCTGACGAACCGAGGTTAGGCCAACCAAGGATAGCAGAGATATTAAGAAAACCTAATGAAGCTGTAGAATTAAAATTTATAAAAGGTAAAGATCTAAACAAGAAAAATATAGATTATGAAGACAAATGTTTTGCTTATGTTAAAAATGAATCTACTCTATTTATCAATCTCGATTATATTTCGCATTTCTCGCGAGTCGAATTTGCGGATTTATTGAGTGAAAATTGTAGAAAAACAAATATTAAAGAACTATGCATAGTAAAAGATAAAAATAATGTAAAATTTACTAAAGAATTGATCAATGAAATAAAAAGTAGACCACAGTGGACCGGACCACAAATTAATATTCTAAGAGGAATAAAAAGAGTCTTAGAAAATGACGAAAAGACATACATACTACACGACTATCATTTGCTGCCAACAAGTGGGCATGCAGGCGTACGACGCATGATAAATAATATAAAAGGTAAGTACTTTTGGCCAGGCAGGCATGGAGAACGACGTACGACATTACGTTTCTAAGTGTAAAAAATGCCAAACTAGTAAGCATTCGAGAAATATAGTAGAACCGATGGTCGTAACTACAACGGCAACAAGTGCCTTCCAAAAGGTATTTTTAGATTTAGTGGGCCCATCAGATACGGATTTAGAAAGTAACGTTTATATTTTAAGTTTACAATGTGAGCTCAGTAAGTATATCGAAGCGTATCCATTACAGAGAAAAGATACGGTAAGTGTAGCTAGATCTTTCGTAAACAATTTCATACTTAGGTATGGTTTACCTACAACCATCGCTACCGATCGAGGTACGGAATTTATGTCGGAAACAATGTCAGAGGTTTGTAAATTGCTACAAATCAATAAAATAAATTCGACAGCATATCATCATCAGTCGATAGGTGCTTTAGAAAATACCCATAAGCATCTTGCAGCATTTTTACGTACTCAGTGTGACGGACATCCAGAAACATGGAGTCAATGGTTAAATTTTTGGTGTTTTTCATACAACACTACCGTCCACACGGAAACAAAATACACACCGTATGAGTTAGTTTTTGGAAAAACATGCAACTTACCTAGTAATCTTACCAATGACGTAGTAGAACCGCTTTACAACCCAGATAACTATGTATTAGAACTTAAATATAGGTTACAGTTAGCTCATAAGGAAGTTAGGAATAATTTAATTTTAAGTAAAACTCAAAGGAAATTAGTATATGATAGAAAATGAAACCCTATTTCGTATAAACCAGGTGATTTGATACTTATAAAAAATGAAACAGGTACAAAATTAGTTAAGTTATATAATGGACCTTATACAGTGTTAAGCGACAACGAACCTAATGTCGTTATAAAGAAAGGCGATAAATTAGAGACAGTTCACAAAAATAGAACTAAGAGATATGTAACTTAAGTATCTATATTTAATCGGTTTGTTTACATTTAAGTGATATCATGTTATGTCAGTTGACACACTAAACTTAATGTTATATTTACATTGTTTAGATTTATATTAGGTAATCTTTCTTACATTTTCGCGATTGTTTATGTTGCTGTGTTTAGAATAAGACTATTATAAAAACCTATCTATTAAGCTAATGTTTGTTTTGTATTTCATAACGATCAAAACAATTTGCTCTAGGCAAACAATGTAAAAAAAAACTTTTAATAAGTTTTTTTTTAACAACCCCTATGATGTGGTATGTAATATGATGTGCAAGCTTGCAGTAATAGCTTGCAAGTAGTTTACATAGAATAGAAAATAAGTATTATGTAAAAGCAGTCAATAAACGGATCGCACGACATACGGACGTTTACTTGTAAACTCACGTAACCCTCAGCTCAATCCTACAACAACTAATATTTCGAGACAATTTCGCGTGTATTGTAGCGCGGGAAGTGGATAGCAAGCGCGAGTGGGGCGGGCGTAGTAGTTCGGATAATCGGTCGTTCGGTTGATCGACGTTCGGATAATCGACGCTCTACTGTACTTATTTTAATAATCTGGTGCCGTCTGAACTGCAAGTGTCCTGCCGGGGTCGCGAGATTGTTCGAAAGAGATACCGTGACCCTGGCACATGGGCAACTGAAGGAACACGGGTGGGCTTTAGTCAGTAAAAGTCTGACACGCCCTCCCGCTCCGCCCAGAGCGGGAGAAGTCATTTGATGATTTCCCATAAATAAAAAAAAATCATCAAAAGAGCACACTATAGGCAATGAAAACAGTCCGTAACACTATCTGTTCCTCACCTGAAAGTTATCCTTGGCGCGTCGCTGTATATGCCTCTGGTGTTGGTCGTAGACCCGCTGTTGTTGTTCATCAGACAACGCCTCGTAACACTCGCGACCCATCAGAAGTACTCGCACTTCCGACAACTGCTTCCCAGGAGTTACGTAGCCGGTTTCTTCTAGGAGACGCTTGAATTGTTGACACCATCTGGGTCGGGGAGAAAATAACAGTTTTGTTAAGAAATTGCATCATAAGTGGACGGGAGTGGGTCGTGATAGAATACAATGAAAATTGCCAAGAGACATGCTGAAATAAGGGATAAACTGTATTACCTAAAAACTTTTTAACAAAAAATTAAACCGCCGAAAAACTGAAAAGCATAAAATAATACTTAAACCTTAAAATTATGAGTCGGCGCTTTGATTTTTTGTTAAAAAGTTTTTATTTTATATTTTTTGTGGCTTTAATGTACTAATAATACTTGGCAAGATATACACTATCCAACACAAAATGAATTATCAAAATCGGACTACTCTGTATAAAGTTATGTGTGTTTATACATTACAATCAGTGAGTGAACAATCAATCATCCCCTGTTTTCCGACCCTTAGGGTTCGATTTTGTTTACCAAATTAATATGGGACCACCTTGGGAGTATACCCTTTGCAATAAAAGAAGAATTGTCACAATCGGACCACTATGTAAAAAGTTATGCGTGGTCATACATAAAAAAAAAAAAAAAAAAATATACGCGTCGAATTGATAACCTCCTCGTTTTTTTTTCGTCGGTTGAAAAACAATTTAGAATTAAGGAGCATTATTATGATTATAAATTGAAACACGTGACTTGGAACGCAGGCGTCTTGAAAAGGGAAAACAATTTGTCGTTTTACAAACAGACATTAGGTTAGTAAAGTTATACAAAGTAGAAGTATATGTGTTTCTTTTACAGGTACTCTGTTCTTGGTATAACTTCGCAGTACTTATGTTTTTGGAGTTTACTCCTTTAGTATCGGTTTTCATATACAAGCCCAGGGTATGAAAATTTATGGAGAGTAATATCAAGCTAACTCCGTTTCGTTATGCGTTATTATGTGTTTCGTAAGGCGTAAATCAAGCATCCTCCGTTTCGTTATGCGTTATGTGTTTCGTAAGGAGTAAATCAAGCTTCCTCCGTTTCGTTATGCGTTATTATGTGTTTCGTAAGGAGTAAATTCCAGTCGTGCGACGGAGCTGACTGACACATTTTCTTTAAATTGTTTATTATTATTTGATGTTACCAATTTTCTAATCTTTTTCGTACTATCTTCTAGGATGCTATTTGATAGTGCTGTGCTTTTTTAGTTACATGCTTCGTGCTAATAATAAAAAAAACCAAGATAAACACATAAATTCCCATGTGAATAAAATAAACATGATAGCAGATGAGAACTGAGTTTTGGTTCTCAGTTTTCTGAGGAAAACAGTAAACATATGTGCACTTTTAACATAAGAGAACTTCTAAATATCTTGTCTACTTATTTGCACGTCGTAAGACTACCACTGCTAATAAAACTAGTACTCTATTTAATAAAACTTACTCGTAATTCCTATGTTCCTCCTGAGCTTCATGTAAGAACGTCTTGAAGACGCCAGCTGCCTCGTTCGACTCCAGTATTTCGTACGGAATCTTCTGCGACTGTCCCAGCGTCTGCAAACAAATTTACATGTCAAATCGTGAAGCATTCAAATAATTACGTGTGGTTCTAAAATCCTAACTAATCTATATTAATATTATAAATGCGAAAGTAACTGTCTATCTGTAACGCTTTTTCGACTAAATCACTGAACGGATTTTGGTACGGGGTAAGTTTGAACACCAAGAAAGGACATAGGGTACTTTTTATTCCGTGACTCCCTCTTCGTCCGCGATGATCAACATTCATGCGGGCGAAGTCGCGGGCAAAAGCTAGCATTATAAATGGAAAATTAACTTTTGTTGTTTGTTACGCTTTTACGCTAAAACGGTTGAACGGATTGAGATGAAATTTGGCACACATGGAACACACGTCTGAGAAAAGACATGGTGCACACAAATAGACCATGACCTGGGTCCTCATAAGCTACTTTTCAACCTGGATCGCAGACAAAGCCGCGGGCAACAGATACATATAAATAAAGAGTACAGTAATTCCAGATATGATTAAATCGAAAAAGTATGATTTTTCTGTTTGCTTGGTATGTATTCGATTATTATTGAACGATTTTAGCAAATCATCATAGGGGGATTTAATTTTCGTTTCCTAGTACTTATCGTCGCGTCTGCGATCCTATCGGCGGAGTTATGAGATCAATAAAATAGCTGTTGTTCTTTGTGTAAAGACGTTTGTTTATTCAATCAGACCAGTATCGATGAAAAGAAGTAGGTTCGCCTTTGCTCTATACAAACTTAAGAAAATAGTTAATCAGGCAGCTGTTGTAGCCGCTTATTATGGCTATGTAGATTCCATATTACGATACGGAGTAATTTTTTGGGCAAATTTCTGCGAAAAAATAACATTTTTAAAGCACAGAAGAGGTGCATTAGATCGATGTGTAGTCTTAAACCAACGGAAAGTTGTTAACCGCAATTCAAATCTCTAATATCTCTATACGAGACCGCATTGTTCGTCAAAAAAAAACAATGACTTATATAAAAAGTTTCAGAGCAACGCTATAGATCGACAAGACAAAAATATCGACACGAACTATGTCTAAGAGCCTCAAAGACCTTAAAAACTTATGCACAAAAGCATCCTCTGCATGGTTCCTAAAATATTCAATAAAAAATATGTAATAGTAATCTTTGTTATTTTGCATGTAAAATCGATTTAAATTTTTTATATTGTTAAATAGTGCATGACCTAACGGGTAGTTTTTTGAGCTCACCTTACCTAACTATAAGCCTAATACCTACTGTATCACCAAAAATCACACTAATAAATACTTTGACTTTGAAAAAAAAAAGAATCATTACATATTATAAAATAAAGTCACTTCCCGCTGTCTGTCTGTCCCTATGTATGCTTAAATCTTCAAAACTACGCAATGGATTTTGATGTGGGTTTTTATAATAGATAGAGTGATTCAAGAGGAAGGTTTATATGTATATAACATGCATAATATAATAAAGAAATGCTGATAATTTTAGAGGTTTCTAATGTGATGTCATAAATAAACACATTTTTTTGCGCTTACATTCCGAACGCTGGCTGAACCCTACGAAATAGCTCAAAATAATGTACTACAGTATTGTACACCTTAAAAAGTTCTACAAAAAAGTCCGCGATGGTATATGTCTAACTCTTAGGGATAACCCACAATAACCATTTTTATCCTTCACTTTTTACGAGAAATAATGGCTTATTTATGAATGCGATTTTAAGCAATACGTCATTAATCCTTATCCAATTAAGTACCTTAATTAAATTGTGCATTTCATGTAGATCAAAATTGCCCTTTACAGCATATCATTAAGAGCCATTTTACATTTTCGCGCGAATATCTAAGATTTTAGTCGCCTTATTTACCTCTCATCTCATCATTATAAATACTCTGGCATTGACGAATACATGTAAAAAATTGATCAATCTTTTGTTTTGTCACTTTTAGTAGAACATTTACAAAAACTTGTTTGTTTACTTTGTAGTAATTAATCTCCCACAACTAGTTTTCGTAAAAATCAGCGCAGGGTCAATTTCAGACTCCTATTTCTATCATTAATATGTAGAAATTTGAGTAAAAAAAATACACAAAACAACAGACATATAATCTAGTTGTTACATTTAGTACAAGAATATTGATTTTTAATAACATTAATCAGTAAAAAAAATAAAGTCTTATGGCAATTTTTATGATTTATTCGCAAGTTTATCGCGTTTTTTTGGTTTGAATAAAGCATAATTACATTAAAAAATTCATGTCAATATAAAGTATGCTCTATAACAAATCGAATTCTCAAGTTTTATTTAAATCTGTTCATTTAATTAGACATAATATCGTTTTTGAAATCACTCTAAATTAGAATAAATTGCGATGCACAAGCGGGCACCGTTTAGTACGGCGCAAGCGCCCAACGGGGAAGGACCTATGTCAATTTTTCCCGCGTCTCAGTTTACGGGTACTCGTATCGTGAAGGCAAAAATATACTACGACTACAACATTTTGCTACTCTTCGCATTTTTTTTTTTTTTTTTGAATAAGAGTTTCGTTAATTATCAAGTAAAGCATTATTTTAATAGATTGTAGAAAAATTTTGACTAAAATAATTTATTTTAACTAAATCTGACTATTTTTAATCGCGATTAAAAAGGTGTGGAATAAAACTAGTGGTCATGAACTAAAATTCTCAACAACGCCTCGCCTTCACGTGCAAAAACAGTTCTGTACTTTTTATTTTCCTTTTGCTTATATCTTGAAAATGGCGTGTCCTATCGCAAAAATAATGAAATTTTCGCCCCCTTAGTATACCCCAGAACATTTAAATCTCAACACGTGGGTAACATTTTTTTTTATATTTTTCAAACAAAAGTGAAAAATTCCATATAAAACACGTCCAGGCTGCACCGTAGCACGCGCCTTCGTCTCTCAAAAAAATCATTCTACGCAATGCACACACAAGTAAACGTTGCGAAAACAAAAGAAAAAAAAATACCACGCTGAGTCGCGATTGTCATTCGATTTTAGTCGTGTCAAAATAGTTTTTAACTTTAGAGAATTTTCCTTGCAGAATAGCGTTACAATTCTCATAGCCAAAAGTAAGGAATTTTAGAGATAGTTTAGTTAGTTTAGTTCGTGTACAACAGAATCGGCACCAATACCATGTAAACTTCCACCAAAAATTGGTTTCAACGAGATCTAGTAAGTATTTTTTTTAATCTAAATCTGACTATTTTTAATCGCGATTAAAAAGGTCTGGAGTAAAACTAGTGGTCATGAACAAAAATTCACACCAACGCACTATGGAAAATGGTAGAACAAGCGCATATCAAAAATGCTTTTTACGAATATCATAATTTGGCTAATATGGCTATTCTTTTAGGTTTTCTAATAGTCAAATTATAATATTCATTACGATTTTTTTTCTTAATACGCGAAATTATTTTTTTTTTTCTTAGATAGAAATACATAGAAAACAGAAGTGCCAAACTCAAGTCTTTGCGTATACATGTTTCAATACCATATTGTGAAAAAAATACTTGGTACAGATATGCAGTATTATACATTTTTAGAAAGGTTATTTTATGCTTTTTGCGATACAGCTTAATGATTTTAAAAGTAAAGAAAAATATTTCAGTAATTACTTAAAAAGTGACATACCTTTTTTTTCACTTGTATGTTTTTTCGTCGAAGGTTTTCAGTATTACCCACGTTTGCCCAAGCGCTACTTTTTGCGTCGACTAGTAGTCTAACTATTCATAAATAGAATGCAAATAAATCAGCTGCGGATATTTGCGGTTTTAGAAGATATGAGAAAAAAACTGATAAAAGTCAGAACCCGAAAATTAGTATCTTTTGCGGTTTACCACTGACACCATTCACATGAACAATATAGAACTTTTTGGATATTTTCTTCATTATTTCGTGATAACAAAGGGACCTTATCAAATTTGCACTCGGTTTGCGTGGGAAATTACAAGATAATAATGATGTAGGTACCAATTCGATATTGTAAAATGAGTATTTAAAGGGAAGCAAAAACTATTCGAACCATCTACATCAGTGTAACTTCAAGTGAAGCAAATCTCATCTACGCCTATTATTTCTGCAGATTGTGAAGTGTTAAAATGTCTTCCTTCAGCTGTACCAAACGAGACTTCATAATCCCCTATATAGAGGGCGGCAAGACCATGGAATCATTATCCAAAGTTTTAGTGGAAAAGCTGAATTTTTCTGAAAACAACTTGTGTTTTATAATTAGTGACATACAAAGGCACATTCTTCCTATTTTCAACAAACGCTGGGCCCTGGCATCTCGGAAAAAAGAAACATTTTTACAGAAGTATTGTACTTGGTTGGACTCAAGGTATTCGTTAAATTTACCGGATTCTGAACAATATTCTACGCCATCAACATCTGGCCAACGAGGACGAGCATGCGTGGCTTATGGAGACTCCTCAGAATCTACCAAGAAGAGGAAAAACACTCTTCTACTCCAAGACTATGGCTTCGAGCATATAAAAAACGCCTATCTGCAGGGACTACGGGCTTTACGTGAGTACACAGAAGCTCATCTTGTCGAAGAATTAAGAACCGCTGACACTCAAAAGAAATTAGATATCTCAAGTAAGTGGAACGACTCAGACCAGATGAAGATTCTTTCCGATACGGAAGCATTGAGTGCTTTTATAGATTTAGATCTAACAAAAGCACAATATATGTACCTGAAAAACTTAACCAACGAACGAAAGTGTTGTATATTCCCGCCTTACTACAAAATACAAGAAATAAAAAGATCCTGTTATCCACCATCTTCTACAATCGAAATCACGAATACTTATGCTAAAGTGATTAATATACAAGATTTATTGGATCATACTGCTGCTAGAATTTTAAAAATCGATTCTGTTTTCCAAAAACAACATAGAACATTGATCCTTTATTCTAAATGGGGATGTGATGGTTCATCTGGTCAAAGCCAATACAAGCAAATACTTGCAGAAGAGTCAGAAACAATTTCAGATGCCAATTTGTTCATCACTTCATTAGTCCCCATCAGATTAGTTGATGTGCAATCGGGATCCGTTGTTTGGCAAAATCCGGTACCTTCATCTGTCCGTTTTTGCAGACCCATTTCTATTGAGTTTTGTAAGGAAACTCCAGAAAAAACCAAGGCAGTTGTTGATGATATTAAAAAACAAATTAGGGCTGCACAAGCATCACTTATAAACAAAGATGGTGTTGTATTAAATGTGAAGCATGAACTATTTTTAACGATGATCGATGGAAAGGTGGCTCAGGTCCTTACAGATACTCCATCTGGTTCCACATGCACGATATGTGGGGCTACTCCATGGCTAATGAATGACCTATCGAAAGTAACTGCCAGACCCGAAAACGAAAACGCCTACCAATACGGATTGTCCACCTTACACGCCTGGATTCGCTGCATGGAAATGATATTGCATATTTCCTATAATCTTTCGTTTAAGACTTGGTCTGCTTCAACTGAGGAAAATAAGAGATTAAAAAAAGAAAAGAAAGAAGTTGTTCAAAAACGTTTCAGGGAGGAGTTGGGATTAATCGTCGACAAACCTCGGCAAGTTAGCGGGAATACGAACGATGGCAATACCGCACGAAGATTCTTCTATAATAGCACTTGCTCATCGGAAATAACAGGTGTAGATGAGGCATTGATTAAACGCCTATACATTATCTTGCAAGTTCTTTCTTCTGGAATGATGATCGACCCTGAAAAATTTGGGGAATATGCAATAGAAACTGCAAGAATCTATGTAAGTAATTACGATTGGAATTATATGCCATCCTCCGTTCATAAAATACTCATACACGGGCAAAACGCTATCAAACATTTTGCGGTGCTTCCTATTGGACAGCTATCGGAAGACGCACAAGAGTCTCGCAACAAAGACTACAGAAACATACGACTTCATCATGCCAGAAAATGTTCCCGATCTGCTACAAATGAAGATGTCTTTAAAACGCTTTTATACACGTCAGATCCATATATAACAAGTTTGAGAAAACTGTACGTAAGAAATGTGAAAGAACTTGAAGAAGAGGCACTAAGTCTTTTAAACGTGGCACCTGAAAGTGAACCCACATTTACTGACCCTGATCCTGAAGTGGTATAAGTTAAAAATAATATTTATATTTAGTTATTACTTATATTTGTACCTAGCTACATCATTTCCTGAAGCCAGAGTATAGGATGTACCTATTAGTAATATGATTTTAATTTAGTATTTTTTTTTTCATATATATATATATATTTTGTTTACTTTGCTTGTTGTAATTAACCATGGTTTAATCTTTTTAGTCATTATAAACTTGTATTCCACTTGAAATAAATTTTTAACTATTTTTTTTCGTGACTTTTTCCCATTTTTTTCATTCTATGCAAAAAAAACATACATAGATATACAAGAAAACCCTATAAACTACACATCGTTCGAATCTCCGAACCTTGCTGCATATTTGTGCCAAATTTCATCACGATACAACAAAAATTCATGAAGTTACAGATTTTTGATCCGATACCGACCTATATTTTCCATAGTGCAACGGCAACGCCTCGCCTCACGTGCAAAAACAGTACTGTATTCTTTTTTCTTTTTTGCTTATATCTCGAAAATGGCGTGTCCTATCGCAAAAATAATGAAATTTTCGACCCCCTTTATAAAACCCTACACATATAAATCTCAACACGTGGGTAATATTTTTTTTTATTTTTCAAACAAAAATGAAAAATTCCATATAAAACACGTCCAGGATGCCCCCTTGCGCGCGCCTTCGTATCTCAGCAAGTTCATTGCGTAGCGCACAAGTACTAAGTTGCGAAGCCAAAAGAAAAAAAACCGGCCAAGTGCGAGTCGGACTCGCGCACCGAGGTTTCCGTACAAACCTGTATGTATTCTCGGTTTATGCAAAAAGTTTATGTTTATGAAATTAAATGTTTTTTTTTTTTCTTTTTATATTTGAGTTGATTGAATGAAAGGTAAATTGCGGTTTACGATTTATGACGTATTAAAAAAAATACTTACTAGATCTCGTTGAAACCAATTTTTGGTGGAAGTTTACATGGTATTGGTGCCGATTCTGTTGTACACGAACTAAACTAACTAAACTATCTCTAAAATTCCTTACTTTTGGCTATGAGAATTGTAACGCTATTCTGCAAGGAAAATTCTCTAAAGTTAAAAACTATTTTGACACGACTAAAATCGAATGACAATCGCGACTCAGCGTGGTATTTTTTTTTCTTTTGTTTTCGCAACGTTTACTTGTGTGTGCATTGCGTAGAATGATTTTTTTGAGAGACGAAGGCGCGTGCTACGGTGCAGCCTGGACGTGTTTTATATGGAATTTTTCACTTTTGTTTGAAAAATATAAAAAAAATGTTACCCACGTGTTGAGATTTAAATGTTCCGGGGTATACTAAGGGGGCGAAAATTTCATTATTTTTGCGATAGGACACGCCATTTTCAAGATATAAGCAAAAGGAAAATAAAAAGTACAGAACTGTTTTTGCACGTGAAGGCGAGGCGTTGTTGAGAATTTTAGTTCATGACCACTAGTTTTATTCCACACCTTTTTAATCGCGATTAAAAATAGTCAGATTTAGTTAAAATAAATTATTTTAGTCAACATTTTTGGTGAAAACCGGCAAACTCAGAATAGCAAAATTGTCATTTTCACTAAACTAATAACTCGTGCAATCTTAGTGCTGTCAAACTAAAATATAGTTAAGTTGTGTCACTTTAGTCTATTTCAGAATAGGAAATCGTCGTGTGACAGGAATAAACCAAATTTTAGTGATTTTTAGTTTAGTTTAGAGAATTTTGTGACAACAGAATCGGCACCAATGTACATCATATATTTTTTTAGTTTTATCATTCTCTTATTTTAGAAGTTACGGGGGGGAGGACACACATTTCACCACTTTGGAAGTGTTTCTCGCGCAAACTATTCAGTTTAGAAAAAAAATATATTAGAAACCTCAATACCATTTTACCCCACAAGTATGGGTTTGATGAAAATTTTTTTTTTGAGTTTCAGTTCTAAGTATGGGGAACCCAAAAATTTATTGTTTTTTTTTCTATTTTAGTGTAAAAATCTTAATGCAGTTCACAGAATACATCTTCTTACCAAGTTTCAACAGCATGCTCTTATAGTTTCGGAGAAAAGTGGCTGTGACATACGGACAGACAGACAGACAGACATGACGAATCTATAAGGGTTCCGTTTTTGCCATTTGGCAACGGAACCCTAAAAATACCACGTTGAGTCGCGATTGTCAAATTTGATTTTAGTCGTGACAAAATAATTTTTAAAAGAGTTTATTTCTTGCAGAATAGCGTAACAATTCTCATAGCTAAAAGTAAGCAATTTTAGAGATAGTTTTGTTAGTTTAGTTCGGTGTACAACAGAATCGGCACCAATATGTAATTGTTTTAATTTTTTTTTTATTGTATACTTTACATAACATATAGTTGTATTTTTTTTTTAATAGTCTAGAAATCTTTATTAGACTGGATAAATAAAATAAGTATTTTCATAAATATCTAAATACCGCATTATAATTCTAACGGATCAAGATTGTTTAGACCGGCTCGACACTCGCGTTACACTGTTTGTATTGTGCATGTGTGGATAGCTACGCACACATACATAAGATTGCCGTCTTTTACCTAAACTCGAGCGTTGAAATGTTGTAAGAGGGCTCTTAAAATGAATATTTTAGAAGATATCAGAGATTATAATAAAATCGCCGCAGAGCGGCTAGCGGGCCGTCCCGCGTCCGGCCGTCCCGGTTGGTAGCGGTCGGGTATTGCAGGATTAGTAGAATTGCATATTATTGTAATTCATATTACTTTGGCTTCATAGTAAATGCGAATATCATGTGTGTTCGAAGTACTCAAAATAAACCTAATTGTATTATTCCAAGTAGGAGACCGCGAAATATGGCTTAAATGTTTAGATTTTAGGATGGATTTGGATTTTAGGTTATCCTGGATACTTACCATATAGGATACTTTATCCCGGTAGTAGGTTCCCGGGTGATATTTTTCGACAGCTATACGGGCGAAGCCACTGGCCAAAGTACTATTCTTATAACTATGTTTAATTTGGTGTCTGGTAAATAATTGAGTGTCTGTATAGGTAGAATAGGAGCGTTAAGAAAAACCAGGAAGACTTATATTCAATTCAATCCAGCCCTATGTCGCAGTCTTCTTACTCTGAATATTATTAGTTTTATTTTAAGTACATCAAACACACATGATATGTAAGGATCGTAGCAGGTGGCGTTTCGTAGTTTCTGTCTACCCCCATGGGAAAAAGGCGTAATTGTTATGTATGTATAACATGGATTAATACATTCTTACTGCAGTAGTACGTCCTCTTGCGATAATTGCCGTCATCCACGCGGGCGAAGCCGCGGGCAAAAGCTAGTTACATAATAAGTCCGAAAGAAGACGTTGTCTCCTATCCTCACAAGGTTTTTATTTTAGTCTACCTTCTCGGGCCTCGGAAAGCACGTATAGCCGTTTTTTCCTACGACTGATCCCTCTCTAGTCATGAGCGGAAAGGGGGTCGTCTCATTGGACTATGAAGGTGAGGGCACTTGTGTTTGTGCACTAAAATATCTCCTGCGTACTTGGTGAATCTCCATAGAGATTGGACGTCGTGACCGAAATTTGGTCGGTTTTGTTATTATTTCCCAGATATATTTACGCCAAAAGGGGCCCTAGGAGAACATCAACATCATCATCGTTTCAGCCGAAAGACGTCCACTGTTGGATATGAGCTTCCTCCAAAAGGGTCCACCCTTAGTGATGGGTTGGTTAGGAGGAAATACCTACAGTGACCTTATTCTTCAGAAAGATCACAAGCGTAGAACTAGCAACCGGTGTGTATTTATGAACAGATGTTTCAACATAAACGAGCCAAAAAGGAGTATGTACGGATCGTAGCAGTTGGCGTTCTCTAGTTTCTGTCTACCCCTATAGGAAGAAGAGATGAGCTTTATGTATGTATGTATATCATACCTGATATCTGGCCCGCTCGCCGACCCGGAGCGTGGTGTCGATGGCGAGCGGGCTGTCGAGCTCGGAGCCCGAGTCGGAGGCCGAGTCATGGTGGCGCGCCTCGCTGAAGTACACCGAGAAGTCGCGGTGGCTGCGCAGCTGACGGACTACCACCGGCCAGTCGCTGGAAAACATCAGGACACAATTAAAATAAGGTATAGTCATCATTAGAGATCGGATATTCAGATATTTTTTTTTATATATATATTGATAATATATTTCACCTGTTGAAATGTTGGCTAATATGAAATGCGCGCTCTTATCGTGTTTTGTGTGTTGTTTTAACTAACACATACCACCCTACACACATATGTATTTGCATCTGGGGCTAAACATTAATCTATACTATATAATACTAGCTTCTGCCCGCGACTTTGCCCGCGTCAAATTTTTGCTCCCCTTTTTTGGTTGTTGCTCCGCTCCTTTTGATCGTAGCGTGATATTATATAGCCTATAGCCGTCCTCAATAAATAGGGTACCCGAATCAAAAATATTTTTTCAATTCGAACCAGTAGTTCCTGAGATTAGCGCGTTCCACCCCCCAGTTTAGGGAAGTGGGGGTTAGAAAGAGACAAAAAGTAGCATATGTCACTCTCCATCCCTTCAACTATCTCCACTTAAACAATTACGTCAATTCGTCGCTCCGTTTTGCCGTGAAAGACGGACAAACAGACACACACACTTTCGCATTTATAATATTAGTATTTAGTATGGATTATAAAGCTGAAGAGTTTGTTTGATGGAACGCGCTAATCTCAGGAACTATTGGTCCGAAATGAAAAATTATTTTTGTGCTGAGTAGCTATTTGTTGAGGAAGGCTATATAACATCACGCTACAATCAAAAGGAGCGGAACAGCAACGAAAAATGGTCGAAAACTAGCGGGCAATTCAATGCAACGGGAAGGGTCAGGGGAGCAAAAATTTGACGCGGACGAAGTCGCGAGCAAAAGCTAGTAAGATATACAGTAATTTATCTCATCATTGTCCTGCCCTTATCCCAATTTATTTGTGGTCGGCGCAACATTTATTTTTTCTTCCACACTTCTCTATTAGTCGTCATCTCAGTTCTAACCATAACCACCCTTTCTAACCATATCATAATTCACACAGTCCATCCATCGTTTCTTTGGTCTAAAATAAGGTATACGGTAAGGTTCATAATATCTGAAGGGCCAAATCTCGTAATTAAATTTGTTCAAATTCTTGTCGCAGTCTCACCTCGGCGGGAATCAATTGTTAAAAACAAGTCAAAATGTATGAAAACTCGAATTATTTTTGAGAGATAATCACTGAGATCGTACTAGGACGTTCTTAAAATTACAAAAATTGTCCCTCTGATACAAAACACAATTTGACACGTTAAAAATTTCCGCATGTAAGGTTTAGATCAAACTATGTACCGTTTCTTTTATGTCTTAATATGAAAAATAATATGAAAAATGCCACAGACGTTCCAATTAGTCACCAAGTTAGGTATCTGTATCGAAAAATAATGAAATAAAAAAACACGTTTGTTTTTTTTTTCATCATTCTAACTTTGTTCAAAACTTTATATTACACCACATGTACAGACGCCAGCAGGTCAAGCCACCCCAATCTGTCAAATTTTACCAATCGAAAATTTACCTTCCACGATGGTGATATAAGGTTGAAAATCTATTAAAGAAGTTTGTCAGATTGAGGTAAGTTGATGTGCTGGCGTCTGTACATACATTAAGGCAACCAAACGACTGCTGTGTTTTGGTTTTTAGAAATTACAAAAACAGCTGTTCGATTACGGACATAACCCTTCGCGTATTGATTAAGAAAACTTTTTAATTTTTTGTTTCAAGACTTTACCCAACACGTATTGATCTAATCCTGTATATGACTACTACATTTGAAAAGAGGATCTCTAAATGGACAACTGTACAGACCATGGGAAACTAAAGCTTTCTCAAACATGCGCTTGCTATGTAACCAGCCTATAATATTCCCATTCCTGGGACACAGGCCTCCTATCTGGGATATTCCGGTTTCCTGACGACGTTTTCCTTCACCATTTTAAGAGCAGTGGTGACGAAATTAAATACACAAATCTGTCTGGGTCAACCTCTCGACCTTCAACTTGTTAGTCGGAACCGATGCCAGTAGGCCGCCATTCCTCTTGCCGGCGCAGACAGAATATCTTAAAACTCTATGGATATAAGAACTTTATACTTACTTCTCCTGCAAGTCTTCAGTGGGTAACTGCATTCTGGACAGAACTTGGGGTAACTTGGCCAACTGCTTACGGAGCTTCTTAGCTGCTCGCTCTTCCTTCAGTCTTCGGATGTGACGACGGTATACCACCTGTGAAATAGGAGATATTAACAAGAGCCTACTAAAGAGTTGACACTATACCGGGTGTAAGGGACAGCTCTCCACAAACTGACAGAGTGCATTCAGCTCCTTATTTTGAATCATATTCCACCGGAATTTTTCTCCGGCTTTTTCATTTTTTTTTTTTTACTTTTTTTTCAGCTTTTTCAGTTTTATTTTAATGTAAAATTACATTGTCTGAAAACAGCACTCCATTTATGTAAACAATACGGCTAAAATAAAAAAGCAGCAAAGGATGTTGAAATAATGTAACGAACGACGCGTAAAATCAGCTGTTCACTTCCCGTCTAACTACAGAGTTCATCGAACTCGTCGTCGGCGATTGCACAAAGGCGGCTTTCCGAATTGATCCAAGATACATTGCGTATGAGAAAATAAAACAAATCAGGTTTATTGGATTCCCATAACAGTCCTGAAATAATTTCTTGGACTGGTCATCTTAGTATGATATACTGAATCCACCCCATTCGTTTGTGGAGGGCTGTCCCTTACACCCAGTATGGTCATTTACCTCTATACTCTGACAACCAGTCTTACCAAGGGGTATCGTATTACCAGTACCTCGGTTGTGGAGGTCAGATAGGCAGTCGCTCCATGTAAAATACTGGTATTCAGCTATATCCGGTTAGACTGGAAGCCGACCCGAATATGGTCGGGAAAAAGCTAGGCAGTTATGAGATAATAATGATTCTGTGATCTAAGAGGCCAGCCAAATAACCGTTTGGTCCCCACTTATGTTGGTACACATATAGAGTATTCAGTATTAGATTCCAAATAAGTACAAAATATGGGGTGGTTACTTTCAATACTAGGCCGAGCTATCTATCTAATCTTGGCCGTACCAGCAACTGCAATGTTATATAGAATATTGTCAAAAAATCCGATAAAACTTACTTGTGTTCCGTCCATACCAAATTGCTGCACAAACTTGATCCATTCCGGGTAATGACACAATCTCTTGCTAGCTGCCGACCACATCTCCCTGTAAAAAGCATCAAAGATTAGAAAGACTCACAAAAATATTAAACATCTACACTAATTATTACATAAAGAGGTAAAGTTTGTACGTTTGTATGTAAGGGGCCATCCATAAATTACGTCACACGAATTTCATGATTTTTGACCCCCTCCCCCGTCCTTGTCACAGCTGGTCACATTTGTGAGACCCCCCCTCCCTAGTGTGACGTCACAATTTTTTCAATTTTCTTTCTACAAATAATTATTGAATTAAAACAGCAGTTCGGAAATTTGTTTCATTTCAATTTAAATTATTTTTTAATAAAATTAACATCAAATCAAACATTGCAAGAAATTAACAAAAAAAAAAAAACTATTTATTGTATTAATTAAAGATCAAACTTAGTCATCTTGAGTACATGGACTTTGAAAGGAGTGGGCTCCTTTAAATTTTCTATTACTGGCATAGTAGTCACGATCTCGTTTGGGTTGTTAATGTCAGGAACATTTGTTGTGTCAACATCTTTTTCATCGAACCATACAGCATCATCGTAATCATCCAAACAAAGAATTTATATGTCACGTCTAGTAGGAATTCTATGATTGTTATGACGTATCTGCGCGATGGGCAAAATTTCTTGTTTTTTTGTTGTAATTGCTTGTGTTGATTAGTGGCTTTGTATGATGCAAAATATAGACCACAGTATAAGCAGCACTGTATGCTTCATGTAGTTTACAGTAAAGATTACCTAGATCACTATTTCTATTCATTTTAAACTTGTTTCATAAGTAGGTATCACAATAACAATATAATTTCAAAATAGCAGAACTAAGAAAACGACAACGATTCATCCGCGAAATTCAATTGTCAAATGAAATAGAAACAATATCACCGCTAGGCACGATGCATTTATCGGCATTTATCAAAGGGTAATAAGTTGGTCGGCGCGTAACACTAGTAGAGCCATTGGCCGACTAAAAAATTTGAACCTTATACTTCTACAGATACAGTTGTAAATGTTTTTGAGTTTTCGTTAATAGTTCAATGTTCGTGTTTTACTTAACACTTAGATTAAAATAGATTTTGAAATGTGTCACGAAATTTAGGACCCCTCCCACCCCCTTGTCACACAATGTCACACTTCGTCGACCCCCTCCCTCCCCCTTAGCGTGTGACGTAATTTATGGATGGCCCCTAAGTAATCTCTGGAACTATCAGTCAGATTTGAAAAAATCTCTTTGCATTTGATAGCCTAATTCTTGAGGAAGGTTATAGGCTATTTAACATCACGCTAGAATCCTTCGAAGCCGAGTAAAATGAAAATAACGAAATAATAGCGCAGGCTGACGGGTCGGGGGCAAAATTTCACGAGAAGGAAGTCGGACAGAAGCAGGCAGAAGCTAATAATAATACTGCCAGGGTCGCGAGATCTGTCCGAAAGAGTCACCGTGGCCCTGGCATATGGGCAACTGAAGGAACACGGGTGAGTTTTAGTCAGTAAATGTTTGACACGCCGCTCCGCCCAGAGCAGGAGACGTCGTTTGACGATTAAAAAAAAAACATTTTCAGGCTCAATGTAGCCATTGATAGTAGGGAGCCTGAAAATGTTTTTTTTTTAAATGCCTTATGAATATGGCTTAACAATTCAATAAAAAAACGAGCAATATTATAAAGAGACATCCTATCTTGGGATCCTTATTTAGATTGATGTGAAAGTTACCTGTCAATGTAAACCTCAAAGCAAAGACATTGTAGGGTAATCATTAACACTCACTTGTGATCCTGGACATGCATTCTGATGAGCTGGGTGAATGCTTCAGTGACAAAGTCCAGCGTCTCTCTTCTTATTCGTAAAGCCTCTGCGTAGTTAGCCACCTGTGAAAAAAAACACTGTAAAATTGAACCAAAATCGGAGCAAATTGTATTATTGTTGATGAATCACCAACTTCTTTCATAAAATGTAGTCAAAGTACGTTTTTGTTAAGATTTTTTTTTATATTGAATTAATTCATTCAGCACACGATCCGAGATCAACTTGTCGGTTATCAAAAAAAAAAACAGCTGTTTCATAGAAAAGTGCAATACCCTAACCTACGCGATCAAAATGTACGAAACGGCGATTTTTTATAAAAAATATTTTCAAGCGCCTCCGAAAAATTTAAATTTAGTGGGGGTTCAGAATGATGAACATTCAGCGTCAATAATATCGGGACGAACAGACTGTTCAAGATGATTTAAACAACTATGAAAATTACAAATCAACAACACAAGGAATGTTTCAGAATGAAGACTACTCGAAAACCGTCATTCTGACAAGAACTTTATCCAATTGAGATAAAGTTTAATATTCTTACATGTTGAGAACAGTATTTTCGTCTCGATATTTTTGACGCTGACAGTATTAAAACCCATGGTAACAGCTTTCGCTTCGATGTCCTTGCCACCCTCCATATTTTTTTTTATTTTATATTTGAATAATGGAATACAACCCTAGGGTAATCATACCACCCACCTTAATCCTCGCCTTAGACTTGTCAATCATCTGCGCCAACAAGAAGAAAGCATGGTCCACATTCACGTTATCATGACTGGAAGACTCCACAATAGGGATGCTGCCTTTGAACTCCTTGCGCTGCACCAGTCTCTCTGCCTCCCTCACTCCTTGCTCGCAAGCCTCGTCGTTCTTCGAAGTCACCAGGACCACTGGTTTCTTTAGCTTTAAGATGTTCTGGAGTATGGCAGCTAGGACCTCGTTCTGAAATGGAGTTGATAGTTATATATATAAGGTGTATCTATTTATACACGAAATATTTTAAGAGGTACACCTGTAGGTGGGAAAGAATCTATAGCAACGAAAAAAAAAAATTTCTAAGGGTTTTTTTTTAAATTTAATATTTATAAATTTTTTGACGCACATAAGAAATACTGGCTCCTTATTTTTTACGGCCCGAGACACCGCGGCCATGCTCGTGCCGTCCGGTCGTCGCCCTCGCAGCGTCAGGCGGGCCATTTATAGAATTTGGAGTTAAGGTTTTATGCAAAACGTCTCAAGTAGTTTTAAAATTACAATAATTACGAAAATTCAAAAACGCTTAGATAAAAAATTTCTTTTTGCTTCTATAGCTTCTTTACCACCTACAGGTGAACCCCTTAAAATATTTCGTGTATGAATAGATACACCTTATATAGATTAAGCATGATAAGCGTATAATGTTCCTACTGCTGGGACACAGAACTCCTTTCTGCGAGAGGTTGTGGGCCGTAATCCACCACGCAGTTCGAATACGGGTTGGTGGATGTCACAGGTCTTAATTTTTTAGCTGTAGAAAACGCTGGTTTCCTCAAAATGTTTTTCTTTTCTCTAGAAATCTAGTTGATTAGTGTATCTTCTTTTAATACAACTTTAATAATCATAAATTTAATAACTCAAACAACGATTTATCCCAAATAATTACATTTGATTTAAATGGATTTCTGCAAAGACTGCGGGTTGAGCACGGCCTACTGTGATAAACTTTAGTCACACATTTTTATCACAGTTTGGGAATAAAAACCGTGATAAAAGGCGCGACTCAAGCCTATGCTCGCTTGCCCTGCTAGTTCCGTAACTTATCTGTTCGTATTAATTTATCTAACCAATAATGAAACTCACCTGCTTCTCCCAAGTCCGTCCCGGCACGAGACTGACATCATAGACACACATGAAGCCATCCACAGACAACTTCCCATCAGGCATCAGTCTCTGATCATACTCCTTCTCAATTCCCAGCTGGTTCTTACACACATACATCAATTTCTCGGCAGACTGGAGCTTTGTGGCCACACATCTCTTTATGTAAGCTTCGGTTTTTCCTACTGTAACAAAAAAGGTATTCTTTGTTATATTAAAGTTATGAATGTCGATGATTAGTCCTATCGTATTATCCTATTGGTTATGGAAGTCAGATAGACACTCGCTCTATGTTAAATACTGGTAATCAGATGCATACGGTTTGACTAAAAGCCGACCCCAAAATAGTTGGGAAGTCTAGGCATATGATGATGAATGTCGATGGCTATAAGAGTAGTGAAAGGCCAAAGAAACGATGGATGGACTGTGTGAAAGATGACATAGTTAGAAACGGGGTGAATACTGAGATGACGACTAATAGAGGAGTGTGGAAGAAATAGACAATTTGCATCGACAATAAATAAATTGGGATAGGGGTAAAAGAATGATGACCATTAAGGTCAGGCGGGAATTTTGCTATGTTAAGGCAAAGTTATATGTGGTGTAGACAGAACTGTTTGAAAACGTCACACTTAGGTAACTTTTATTTAAAAAACAACCGACTTCCTTAAAAAAAACACTACAAAGTCAAAAATAACTTTAATTTCGCAAGTCGGTGTCTTAGGCTCTGTATTTAAGGTTTTTGCCACCGACTTCCGAAATTAAAGTTATTTTTGACTTTGTAGTGTTTTTTTTAAGGAAGTCGGTTGTTTTTTTTTGTAAAAAGTTTTTATTTTTTGACTTTTTAGTTGTGGTAGATAATCCGCACTAATCTAATCGCGTTATTCGTTCATTTGTCGCGCAAATACGTAATGAAAATTAAAGACTTATATGGTTTTCACATGAACCCCATTGTCCAAATAGAACCAAATTAAAATGGGACCATTCGGGAAGCACCAGCTTTCAAATAAAAGAAGAATCATCAAAATCGGTTCACCCAGTCAAAAGTTATGAGGTAACAAACATAAAAAAAAACCTCTTCCTTTTTTTGAAGTCGGTTAAAAATACAAAGATAGAAAAGATAAAACGAGGAGCGTCCTACGATAATTAGTTTTTTCTCTTATTTTTAACAAGTTTACATATTTTTAGATATACCAGCACCGTAATTGCGTAACAAACTATCAATCAGAATCTAAATCACTTTGAAGGATATAATTTGCAACATCCTTCAAAATTATTAGAAATAACTAAAGTTATGTAACCTAACTTGTTAAACGCGCTGATGCTTCATATGTTCGATAAATTTGTCTGTTCAGTAACATAAATAACGCAATGAATGTTGTTGAACTATCAAAATGAAAGACATTCCTAGATACAGCATTAAAATTTGGGGAAACAGCTATAAATATAATATTACGGCAGCCTTTACTATACAAAAGCGAGCATTAAGAACTATGCTTCGTTTACAGCAGACAGAATCATGTAAGGAGTATTTTATTAAACTTGGAATTTTAACGGTACCATGTCTTTATATTTAAACTAGCTGACCCGGCAAACGTTGTTTTGCCAAATAAATAATTTCCTAGGCGGGGATAACTAATTAAATGACGATTGATCAGTTTTCGACCAGAGAGGAAAAATGATTAAATTACTAAAATGGCTATTAAAAAATAAGGGTTGATCGTAGAAGGGTGAAAATTGAGGATTGTATGTATTTTTGTATGTTGTATCATAAAAAAATAGAAATTAAAAATGTTGTCTAAAAAATAAAATTTAGGGGTGGACTACCCCTAACATTTAGGGGGATGAAAAATAGATGTTGGCCGATTCTCATAGATACCGGATAAGCACAAAAAATTTCATCAAAATCGGTCAAGCCGTTTCGGAGGAGTATGGCAACGAAAACTGTGACACGAGAATTTTATATATTAGATTAAAAAAAACCTAAACGTCTTTGAAACAGATGATGAAAGACAAAACAGAGTAGAGACTCGCAGAAAGGATCTTCGTACTATTCTGCAGGCAAATCTTAATGTTGTCAAACACTCGTCACGTGTGCAGTCTGTCAATTTGTTTAACAAATTACCAGTACAGTTAAAGAATATTCAGAATGTGAACATGTTTAAAAATAAACTCAGGACTTTGTTAGTCAATAACGCCTGTTATAGCATTGACGAATTTTATAATGATATCTTAAAAGTAGTGTTAAAATGTTGTAAACATTGATCTTTGACTACGTAATAAATTTTGCTTTTGTAAATTAGATGTTCTAACTTCGCAAATAGGTGAGGAACGAGGTTATGTTTATTATTATTGTATTATTTCATTTATGTTAATTGTTGCTATTTATTGTACCTACTATGCAAATATTTTCAACACAAATGTATTTTTGTTATGAAGTAAAGAACTTGAACTTCCTACTGTTAGTGTTTTACGCAACTACCCAGGATATGTAAACGTTTGGTTTTCCTATTCTCAATTATTAACTTGAATTGTAAACAACTAAGTATTCAAGTATGTATATGTATTTCCGTGATCTTGAATATAATTATGCTAATGCTTTATATAACAGTTTCCCACGAATCCAATTAATTTTACAACAAATAGAATCTGTGTGTTTGGTATAAATACCGAATTCACACGTGAATACCTCATGTATGATACATAGTTTTTTTTCTCACAAAGCGTCGCGCGCTTGATTTGTGGTAAAGAAGCGTACACATATGCTGTGAATGTGTGCGTGCAGACAAATAGCGTCAGCACATAACACACACATGCAAAACAGGCTTCTAGCTTCGCTCTTCTTGGACGGCACTGAGAGCATCTGCGCTTACACACACATTCACAGCGAGTTTATACGCTTGGTAACCACAAGTAAAGCTCGCGTCGCTTCGTGAGATAAAAATACTGTATGAATATGATAAATAAAGTTTTCACGTGTGAATTTGGTGTTTGGCGTTGCAGTACAACACAATCTTGTAAGCATCGTATCCGCATTGCCTCGGCTCAACGAATAAAAATGAGATAAGGTGATGCCGATCCGGTATAGATGCATAATACGGGTGCAATTAAGAATGCCTCAAAAACCGAGTACCAATCTGCTTCTGTAAAAATAACTTTCTTGAAGAATAGATAGATTAATTAACCTTTAAACGGCTGGAAGCACGCATCATCCACAAACTCCGTCTGCTCCACAATCTCGAACCTGTATTCTTGGTCATCATTCTCTTTCTGCACGCTGCCCCAGTAGAGAAAGTGGTCGTTGTTCACCACGCGGCCGCTGAAGTCCGACTGTAAGAAAAATGATGTGAGGGTTAATATTTACAGAACTTTGTCACCAGGGCTTGAAATACCGGTATTTTTGGGAACCGGTACCATTAACCTAGGTGTGATACCGATACCAGACGTAGTAAGTACTATACTGTACCAAACAAATATTTTCGTAAGTCAGTACGAAAACAGATACAGTGAGTAAAAATAATAGTTAATGAGCATTAGAAAAATAACTTCAAGGTACAAAGGGTATAGCAGGTTAACTATTGAGAATGTGCCCCCAGAGCCAAATGTAATGAATATGATATTGTTAAGTACGCCGTTCATTTGCATTACTATTTATGTAGTTTTTGACTGCCTAGCTCTAACTGTCATTGAGTAACCTTGGAAAATGTCCTAATAACAGACAATTTTTGAAACTTTTTGTTCTCTAAAACTAATAGAGCTAGGAATGTGATTCCAAAGGCAAACTGTAGACAATATTATGACAAATATTACGTATATCGATCTTACTTAGTTTGCTAAAAATAAATATTTTTTTTAACTGAAATAATTTTTTTTGGCTATTATTAGTAAGTTCTAACAGAGTGACCAATTTAAAAAAAAATCTCAGAAATAGTACTTAGTGTGTTGATTTTATTGTTACAATGAGGATCAATTCGACAAAAGGATATAGCAATTTTGAATACTACATCGAATACAATATAAATATCTGAGTTCATTTCTTTTTGAATCACTCAAATCCATCGAGAAATTACGAAGTTATTAAACTTTAAAAAAAAGGGAGTTTTAAAACGCACGCCGCGCGCGCGAAACTTCTGATGACGTCACGAGGCTCGATCGCCCGCCACGCGCCGCACTGCTTTGTTATGATTTGCGGAGTTTAATCGTTGTTTCTTGTTTATTTATGTTTTATAGATATTGGTAGATAGGAGACATGGAAGTCGAATTTACCCAAGGCCCAGTCGGACAATCTCGCGAAGATTGATTCGTTTATGGTTGAAAAGTAAAAATAAAAAACAATTTATTCCAGTGCACAGGTAGGTATGTACTACGTTTTAGAATGTTTTGATTTGGCAGGTAGGTACCTTTTTCGTGTTTCCACAATGTGTAGGCACCTCTCTACCTATTTTAAATAATATTTCTTACTAGCTTCTGCCCGCGACTTCGTCCGCGTAAAATTTCCTGCTCCCCCAACCCATCCCGTCGCATCGAATCGCCTGCCCGTGCGAGGTCTTTGTATGCGTGACGTTTTTCTTTGTGCTCGGCTCCTAAGGGTCTTTACGTGACCTTATATAATATATAGTCTATAGCCTTCCTCGATAAATGGGGTATGCAACACTAAACGTACAACTCTTCAGCTTTTACTTGGGTGTGCTCCGCAATGATTTTTTTGAAAGACCAAGGCAATGGACGTGTTTTATATGGAATTTTCACATTTTCTTCGAAAAATAAAAAAAAATATTACCCACGTTTTGAAATTAATATGTGAGGGGGTTCGTGGGTTCGAAAATTTCATTATTTTTGCGATAGGAAACGCCATTTTCGAGATATAAGCAAAAGAAAAGGAAAACAAAAATACAGTACTGTTTTTGCACATGAAGGCGAGGCACGTGAAGGCAAGGCGCGAGGCGCGCGCAATGGACGGGTTTTATATGGAATTTTCACATTTTCTTCGAAAAATAAAAAAAAATATTACCCACGTGTTAAGATTTACATGTGAGGGGGTCACAAAGGGGGGGCGAAAATTTCATTATTTCTGCGATAGGAAACGCCATTTTCGAGATATAAGCAAAAGAAAAGGAAAACAAAAATACAGTACTGTTTTTGCACATGAAGGCGAGGCACGTGAAGGCAAGGCGCGAGGCGCGCGCAATGGACATGTTTTATATGGAATTTTTCACTTTTTCTTCGAAAAAAAAAAAAATATATATTACCCACGTGTTGAGATTTATATGTGAGGGGGTTACAAAGGGGGTCGAAAATTTCATTATTTTTGCGATAGGAAACGCCATTTTCGAGATATGAGCAAAAGAAAAGGAAAACAAAAATACAGTACTGTTTTTGCACGTGAAGGCGAGGCGTTCGTTGGTGTGAATTTTAGTTCATAACTACTAGTTTTAATCCACACCTTTTTAATCGCGATTAAAAATAGATTTAGTTAAAATAAATTATTATAGTCAACATTTTTGAAATGCGGTATAAAGTACTTTTAGTTAAGGGGACATGGGGTGTCGCTCCTCATGAAAGTACACCACTTCTTTCTATTTTTTGGGTATTTTGGGACACAAAATAACAATTTGTCCGGTGTAGCAACACTTGTATTTTCGCATCGTGGCACGATTCAATATTTTATGAAGACATTATTCGTTTAAATGTTCTGCGAGTCACGTAACTATAGGCAGAAAGAACGTGCGCGGCGGTGCCGCGGACGCGAACGTGGAAAATGACGTCATCAACGAATTGTGCGTATTGGCGAGCGTTTATGAAAATGCAAAATTAAAACCGCTCTAACTTCGTCATTTTTGGTCCAATTTTAATAATTCTTTCACTGAAATAATTGGTTTAGGTATGACTGTAATTCTACATATTTAACTAAAATCGTCGCTGATCCTCATTTTCATCGAAATCCCCCTCCTGCAACATATTCAAAAAAAAAAGAAAATGTTGCTCAGGTCCCTATTTGTGACACTACACATACAATTTTTAAATGATATGTTTAATAATAATAACAATAAGAAAAAAATATTCTCCATCCACTCTGCTAACCCCGTAAGAGTTTAGCTTGCAGTTAAGTACGCAAATCGAATTCAAAGTATGCAGATCCAAGTGTATTTTTATTCAAGACCCTTTATACAGACTGTGCCTGTATACCTCGTGGCACACTTATTGAACACCGATTGATATACCCTTCTCGCTCTTCCGCATTGGCGGTAGAACACACAAGAGCGAGAAGAGTATATCAAACAGTGTTCAAGATGTTTCCCGGGACATATACAGTGTTACGTAAACGTAGAAAACGTAAGTATAGAAACGATAGATTTTCATTCACTTATAACTGTCTACAAAACATGTAAACTCTGTTTATGGATATTTTGCACTGTAGACACTTCATGTATGTTATTTAAAAACGTTTGTGGAAGCTTGGATTCCCTGTGATCGATTCAAATGTTACCGCAAAGCGAGTTCAAACAAGCTTGTGAATAGCTTATCAATACTTTATTTTCTAGAAAGTTGATGTTTTATCTATTCGTTTTAAGTGTGTACAGTGCAAAATATTCATAAACAGAGTTTACATGTTTTGTAGACACTGTATATGTCCCGGGAAACATCTTGAACACTGTTTGATATACTCTTCTCGCTCTTGTGTGGTCTACCGCCAATGCGGAAGAGCGAGAAGGGTATATCAATCGGTGTTCAATAAGTGTGCCACGAGGTATACAGGCACAGTCTGTATAAAGGGTCTTGAATAAAAATACACTTGGATTTGCATACTTTGAATTCGATTTGCGTACTTAACTGCAAGATAAACTCTTACGGGGTTAGCAGAGTGGATGGAGAATATTTTTTTCTTATTATGTGTTATTATTATTAAACATATCATTTAAAAATTGTATGTGTAGTGTCACAAATAGGGACCTGAGCAACATTTTTTTTTTTTGAATATGTTGCAGGTGGGGGATTTCGATGAAAATTGTAACAGTAAAATCAACACACTAAGTACTATTTCTGAGATTTTTTTAAATTGGTCTCTCTGTTAGAACTTACTAATAATAGCCAAAAAAAATTATTTCAGTTAAAAAAAAATATTTATTTTTAGCAAACTAAGTAAGATCGATATACGTAATATTTGTCATAATATTGTCTACAGTTTGCCTTTGGAATCACATTCCTAGCTCTATTAGTTTTAGAGAACGAAAAGTTTCAAAAATTGTCTGTTATTAGGACATTTTCCAAGGTTACTCAATGACAGTTAGAGCTAGGCAGTCAAAAACTACATAAATAGTAATGCAAATGAGCAGCGTACTTAACAATATCATATTCATTACATTTGGCTCTGGGGGCACATTCTCAATAGTTAACCTGCTATACCCTTTGTGGTACACGCCGGGTACGTAAATTTGGTATCGGTACTTGTTAGGTTGAGTACCAGTACCCGTCTGGAACTGGTACCCAGGTATAAAGGGGAAAAACCGTTAAGTACCGGTACCTAACCTGTACTTTTAGTATCAGTTCCAAGCCCTACTCGTCACTGATTCTTAGATAATAGGTAGCGCACTCTAACACGCAAACTTTTTAACCGACTTCAAAAAAAGGAGGAGGTTATCAATTCGACTGTATTTTTTTTTAAATATTTGTTACCTCAAGTTTTGACTGGGTGAACCCATTTTGACGATTCTGATCTTATTTTTATTTGAAAGCTGGTGCTTTCCGAATGGTCCCATTTTAATTTGGTTCCATTCGGACAATGGGATCCATGTGAAAACCATATAAGTCTTAAATTTGCATTAAGTATGCGCGACAAATGAACGAATAACGCGATTAGATTAGTGAGGGGTATCTACCATAACTAAAAAGTTAAAAATAAAAACTTTTTACAAAAAAATAACAACCTATTTCCTTAAAAAAAAAAACACTACGAAGTCCATAATAACCTTTAATTAACACACACCGACTTCCGAAATTAATGTTATTTTTGACTTTGTAGTGTTTTTTTTAAGGAAGTCTGTTGTTATTTCTTTGTAAAATGGTTACGTTGGAAGACAAAAAAGGGCCGGGGACCTCATCTGAAATGCCATCATTCTCTTGCCCTTATTCCAATTTAGACATATCTTCTTCCATACTTTTCTATTACTCATCATCACAAGAAGACAGTCCTCTAGCCATTTCATCTTTCATACTCAAAACTTTTCTCACAACTTTTTCCGCGAATGCTAATAGGCAGATTTTTAGGTCTGATAAGAAACGTGATTACGCCTCCAGAAACCGGAATGATTTATTCCAATGAAATTCTACTAAAACGAGACATAGATAACTAGATTTTTATCTATCTAGCTACGTCCTTGAAACAGCGAATAATAAAATAGAGAGCCTCATTACATAGCCAGAGAAACGAATATCGTAGTGAATAACGGAGTAGCTATAAGTGTAAAGGTTTTATTTATTTAGGTCTACGTAAACATTGCATGTTTTTAGTGCGGTGAAGACCGCGGGTAGCCGCCAGATCTTTCGCTATACCACAGATAAATGAATAGTTATCATCATTATGTAACCAAATGAGAGATGTCGAAGATACAAACTTAATCTAGTTAAAGCTTGATGAATATATTCAACAATGGACGTTTTCCGCCTACTCTGAAGATGTTAAGATCTTTGTCTTCATTCGTAACGGCTTTTTAAGTCACACTTTAACGTCAATTTGTGAATTATTCAATGTGAGTAATTAACATTGCAGAGAAAGCTGCATTACTAGAGTCGGGATAGAGTGCATCATAAGAACCTTTGCGTAATAATAATATAATAATCAGCCTATATTGTCCCACTGCAGGGCAAAGGCCTCCCTTTCCATTTTAACCGACTTCAAAAAAAGGAGGAGGTTATCAATTCAACTGTATTTTTTTTTTATGTTTCTTACCTCATTACTTTTGACTGGGTGAACCGATTTTGATGATTCTTTTTTATTTGAAAGCTGGTGCTTTCCGAATGGTCCCATTTTAATTTGGTTCCATTTGGACAATGGGGTCCATGTGAAAACCATATAAGTCTTAAATTTGCATTACGTATTTGCGCGACAAATGAACGAATAACGCGATTAGATTAGTGCGGAGTATCTACCACAACTCAAAAATTAAAAAATAAAAACATTTTCCACACTACAAAGTCAAAAATAACTTAAATTTCGAAAGTCGGTGTCTTAGGCTCTGTATTTAAGGTTTTTGCCACCGACTTCCGAAATTAAAGTTATTTTTGACTTTGTAGTGTTTTTTTTAGGGTTCCGTTGCCAAATGGCAAAAAACGGAACCCTTATAGATTCGTCATGTCTGTCTGTCTGTCTGTCTGTCTGTCTGTCTGTCCGTCCGTATGTCACAGCCATTTTATTCCGAAACTATAAGAGCTATGCTGTTGAAACTTGGTAAGTAGGTGTATTCTGTGAACCGCATTAAGATTTTTTACACTAAAATAGAAAAAAAACAATAAATTTTGGGGTTCCCCATACATAGAACTGAAACTCAAAAATGTTTTTTTTCATCAAACCCATACGTGTGGGGTATCTATGAATAGGTCTTCAAAAATGGTAATGAGGTTTCTATTATCATTTTTTTCTAAACTGAATAGTTTGCGCGAGAGACACTTCCAAAGTGGTAAAATGTGTCCCCCCCCCCCCCCCGTAACTTCTAAAATAAGAGAATGACAAAACTAAAAAAAAAAAATGTTTGGATAGGTACTGACATAGTTTTGGAACTCACCTTGAGCATAACTAACACGTGAAGATATATTTTTTTCATATGAAGGAACTATAGGTTTGGAGTGGCATCACTGCTAGTAGGCGAGCGGAATAAGCAAGTTATTGTACTGATTGAACTGTCATCCTGATCTATAGAGACGGCGCCTATTCCCTTAATAAAGCTATATTTTGAATCAAACAGAATGTTTTCTTGTGGCGATGATTACGTCGTTGGTATATCTTCGGAATGAATTTACGACAGTCGCGTCGTCAGTTAATTTTGTTTCAAATTGACAAAGGACACTTCAAAGATCCAAAGATAATACTGAGAAACGTTTTCAAGTTAAATGTACCTATACCACATGTGACTGTTTCTAATTTACCCTAGGCAAAAAAAAACGTTTTTTCTCAGTATGTTACTGGATTTGTGAAGGGAAAGCGAACTCGGGAATAGTTTGTCATTGTTGTGTCAGATTATCGAGAAAGCACTAGATATGTGGTGCTGAAAAAGAATGCGTGGGGATTTCGTGGACACAATTTCGCACTAACATCTCCAATTCTGCATTCTCCAAGATTTCGGCGTCTATCAGCTAGTGCTGATTCGAGACTTTACTAATATACAGTCTCGGATACTGAAGTTCTTTTGGTCGGGTCTCGAGACGGAATAATGATTCCATAGACCGTCTAGTGGTGCAGGGCATAGTAGAGGATGGAGGCCACGCGGGAGGCGACTGAGGTGGTAGGATCAAATCCGTGGTTAGAGGCACTGTTAATGAATATACCAGACTGTCATCTAACAGAACCAGATGGAGAGAGATCACGAAGTGATTGACGATTCCACCTGCGTTTGGAGACAATTCATCGTGACCACGACCGCTTCGTCAAGAGTGAAGCGAAGAAGTATGTTGAAATTAGTGTTTAAAGACAGAGTTTACCAATAACATTGCGCGACGCTGCTAACCTGTAGATACTATTTATGTGAAGTCTATTTTTAAAATGCCCGTTTTTTTATAATTTCCCAATTGGCTGAGTTCGTGTCATCGTGCATTGGAGTGTCCAGTTTCAGTGCGTAGGGTCGGGGTAACCCCACGCAAGGGCAACATGTTTGTAAGGGGACAGGTATATTTGTTTAGGGTAATAGATTATTGTGTGTTTTTTAGACATTTTAAAACATGGACATTGAGTCCTCCAAGTTACGAGTGAAGTAGAAAGCAGATTACAGCCAGCATCAAGTACTTAGCGGTTATAAAATACGTCAGACGCATCCTGAGCTGGGCAGTAAGCCGTGCTACTGACTTATATTTTCACTGCCTCATACGCTACTCCATTTCGGTGAACCGCATTTACAACTTAAATATCAAAAACCGCCCTTTCTGTGACGAAGTAAAGACGCACACACAGACGTACAGTCGATTGTACAGTCAGCGGAAAAAATATAAGGACGAACAGACTGTCCAATATGATTTCAACAACTATGAAAATTAAACTTTATCGCCATTGGATAAAGTTCTTTTCAGAATAACAGAAAGAGAAACATATTTGTGTAAATAAGTTAATATTAAATTTTCTTAGTTGTTTAGATCATTTGGAACAGTCTCTTCATCCCGATATTATTGACGCCGACTATACAACAGACTCTTACCACTCCTTAATCGAAGACATTCTTAAAACACCAGGTCCATGGGTTCTAAGTATTTACTCATATGAAAGCTATATTTACCTGACTCAACACGCAGATGTGATCGACGTTGTAATCATCGGCATGCGTACGCACAAATCTGTTGCACAGACAAGACTTGCCCACGCCAAGCTGCCCTTTCTCCTTTTCAGTACCTGGGGAGAAAAAAAATTGGAGGTTTAATTTAATCGAAGATGAAGTATGGATATTCTTCACCATCTTTCCTGTCTATCATGTACAACCACCTACACTTTTCAGGATTTAAACGAAGCCAATGACAGAGTGAGAGAGAGGGTTACCTACAAAATTTGAGTCGAGTCGACACGGAAAGAAGAGGATACGGTATGAGTTTTGGCGATTCTTGAGGGAGGCCTAGTTAAATAGTGGATCTCCTTCGGCAGAATGATTAAGATTGAAATTATGAAGATAAATAAACGGTAGAGGCCCCTAAAGGTGTTGTTACACCAACGCCATTCAACGCTACTGATAATCTCAAGAAATCTTCAATTAGCTTCAAACTTGATAATTGAGACTTGTCGCATTGAGCAAGCATACTGCACATCTTTGTACACGTGCAGCCTGTGGGCTAACTATACACAGGCCAGTTACAGTGCCCTCCGCGTACAGTACAACAACGCGTTCAGGGCGGTATTGGGGCTGCCCCGCTTCTGCAGCGCCTCGGGCATGTTTGCGGAAGCGCGCACCGACTGTTTTCACACCACAATGCGCAAGCGGTGCGCGTCCTTGGTGCGCAGGGTGCGGGCCAGCTCTAATGCTGTCCTGGTGATGATCGCTGGAAGTTTGGACTGCCCGTATATTAGGAAGTGCTGCAGTAGGCATATAGCCAGGGCATGTTAGCGATGAACGATTTGCATTATTGCTGAGCCTTTATTAATTATATAGTTATTATATTTTGAAGATTAAATTTAAATTTGCCACTCTCATAATTATATTTGTATTTTATATTAATTAATTCCAGACTCTTTCTTTTTTATGTGACATTGACTCTGATTGTGTTTAATTCTGATTTGTTGACATTTAATTTATTATTTTGTTTTAATTATTATTTTTAAATTCTATGTTATATTGTGATATTTTGTATTATCTCGTGTTTCGTGTAGTGGTCATATGGGAGAACCTGAAATAAATGGATTTTATTTTTATTTATTTATTTATTGAGAAGCCATTGTTTATTGAAAGGCGAACGACCAGTGTTGAAAGATTATATCGGATGATCAACGTCCGGCTACCGGTCAATCAGTGATTGAGTGATATGAATTACATATTTAGTGATATATATTTTTAGATGTGCTATCCTGTTTGTCATCATCATCATGTCCGCAGGAAGACGTCCACTGTTGAACATAGGCCTCTCCCAATTTGGGGGGTTTGCCATAATCGCCACACTTGGCAGGCGGGTTGGCGATCGCAGTATGGTGGTAAAATGCATACAGAACGCTGGCTGCCCATTCTGTTGTAAGGCCCTTAGTATCCGGGTGTTTCCATTGCGAGGATCGTCTGGAGGACACGGTGGAGCATACGGTGGAGGTGAGCCCTGCCTGGGCGGAGCACCGCCGTGTCCTCGTGGAGGCGATCGGCGGCGGCGATCTCTCGCATCCGGCCCTGGTGCGAGCCATGGTACGGAGCGAGAGGGAATGGGAAGCCGTCACCTCCTTCTGCGAAGCAGTAATGCTCGCGAAGGAGGAGGCGGAGCGCGTGAGGGAGTGGCAGTCTCTGCGCCCTCACGTCCCTAGCCGCCGCAGGAGGAGACGCCCCGGGCGTCGGGAGTCGATTGCGGACTCCCGGCCACCGTAGGCGCGAGCTTGCGGGTGGCGAGCAATGGGTAGCTCGCCGCCCGGTAAGGACCAAGCTCGGTTCGACGGCGCGCAGTGTTCCACGCGCGCCTCAAAGAGATGTCAGCAGCAGTGTAGGGGTCTACTAGAACCGATGCCTGCCGGGGTCGCGTGATTGTTCGAAATAGATACCGTGACCCTGGCACATGGGCAACTGATGGAACACGGGTGGGTTTTAGTCAGTAAAAGTCTGACACGCCCTCCCGCTCCGCCCAGAGCGGGAGAAGTCATTTGATGATTTCCCATCCTGAAAAAAAAAAAAAAAAAAAAAAGGCCCTTAGTAGCCTTCTACGACACCCATGGGAAGAAATGGGTAATTCTGTTTGTAACCGTCCTTAATCGTACCTTGACCACAAGCATTCGACAAGCTATCGTATCGAAAACTACACATTTGGATAACCTGATTTTCCTTGCCCCCCGAAAGCAAAACAGCTGTCGGGATAATAGTGGTAGTCTATTTGATTTAAACTGACAAAATTTCCGGGTTTTTGATTTGCGGGTAGTTTTAGGACTCCTACGATAACACTGATTGATGATCGATTAGGTACGGAAACGAATCGCATGGTTGTGAACCTGCATAGCTATATGCAGGTCCGCCTTGTAGTCAAGACAATGAAGCGATCGCAGCTTGTGTAGCGTTTAGCAAAACTTAACAGTATTACTATTCTGTGTTAATCCTTTTTTTGTGGGTGGGAAACTAATGAAGTTTCCCGCTTTGGGCGGAGCGGGAGGGCGTGTCAGACTTTTCTGACTAAAACCCACCCGTGTTCCTTCAGTTGCCTATGCCAGGGCCACGGTAACCCTTTCGAACAAATCTCGCGACCCTGCCAAATGGGGTTAATCCCTAGCATCAGAAGGAATGACAGTTTACTTTTAGGTCACTACACCTAGTTCTCACGGGGAGATTTTAACAGAATAGATTGATTGTAGACTCCTTGTGAATGGGAACTTTACACCAATGTACTCGGAAAAGGCAAAGATGATAAGTCATGGGGTTGTCATGTAATCTGAATGAATGGTAACACTGACTGACAAAACAAGTGCAACTTTTTAACTCACTTTTCGACTGACCCCATTAAATGCCAGTTCTTGCGTAAGCTATGACATTTAACTTATTTACCGCGAATATTAACGCTAATAAATTATTACAGTGAGTCAATTAACCTACTAAAACATCAACGTCCATAATTTTCCTTTACAAAACACAGACACACTAAATTGAAGAGAAAATTCAGTGAAATGAGAATTTTATTCCGAATATTTTCAATTTTCTTTTTATCTTCTTCTAAGGTACAGATTCTGGGAATGAACTAAATTAGTTCTAGGGAAGAACGGCTCTTCTATCTTGCTTTAGTTGTATCAATGGAGAGAGGTTTAACCAATTCACAGAACACAATAATTGCAGTGCGCAATTGTACGAGAGATTTAATATTAAGAGTGATAGTAGATAACTTTTGTTATTTATAACATAAGTTAGACTACACTCTTTACAGTTGCAGAGTTAGGTTTCGTGGAGACCCTTCTACAGTCTCCCCGGAGCTATGAGCCCTAACAGACGGTGCCCAAAGGGGGTATCGAGTGATCAGTCAAGTCAAGTCGGAGTCAATTCTCTTGAGATATAACGGTACCCCTTCCATTTGTAGATAGTGAATATCGGGGTGATTATAATGTTTAAAATCCCACACTCCCCGGTCTTATCCCCAAAACCCGGGCGCCTTTTGAAGGTTTCCTCGAAAACAAAAAAGGCTACACTCTTAGATTTCAGACTCCTGGATTCTTAGGACCAGTTCACTTGTCAACAGTTTTTGCGAAGTGATTACAAAAAGGCTTTCAAAATCTTTTTCGTAATGCTGAATTAGTGATAAAAACTCATAAACCATGACTGAAATATGCTAGATTTTTTATTTACGTAGGTATGTTCACCATGCCCTACTAAACCAGGGATATAAACCAGTCAAGTGCGAGTCGAACTCGCACACAAAGGGTTTCGTACCACAAGGTAAAAAAACGCCGAAAAAACACGTTTCTTTTATGGAGACCCCTTTAATTTTAACGATATTTTTTTTAAATGTTATAGCAGCTCCACACATACAAATTCTGTGAAAATTTCAACTTTCTACCTATAACGGATCATGAGATACTGTTCGTAGACAGACTGAAAGACAGACGGACAACGGAGGCTTAGTTATAGGGCCCCTTCGTTACCCTTCGGGTACGGCTAACAATCGTTATAAACAAGCACATAGCACGAAAACACCGCTGGTAAAGGCGACGCTATTTTCCATACTATCTACATACGACACAAATGATGAACCATAAAAACTGACGGCTTTGAAGGCGGTTCATGTTAGAAGTTGTGCGTTCAACGCTGTGTCATGTCAGCATCACGATTTTTATCAGTACTGCCATCTCGAGACGCTTCCAGCGATTCTACACTCCATGCCATTTTCTTCTTCTTCTTAGCGGGGCAATCTAAATACAGTTTGGCTATGAGCTTAGCACTTTCAGTAGCGTCCATCAACTCCTGTATCCTGATAGCATTTTAGTAAGCGACCTTCCCCTAAGACCACAGTCATGATGTTTCCCACAAAGTTAACCTACCCACTATCCATATGACAAAATTTTATCAACTTTCTCTGTACAAAACAAACAATCTAACACCTACGCATGATAACAGGAAGTTGTGTCGATAACAATGCAACAATAGACGAACTAGTGACAATCACTTGCTCTAATACTTTGAATGGGGGCTTATTTTGTTCAATCTTATTGTGTTTATTGATTTCTAGGCCACAAATGGCCTGTCGGTTTAAGGGCTTTCGGTTTTATCGGCCTGATTTATTGAAAGAAAGAAAAAATTGAGTCACGCATAAGAAATACAAAAAAAAATAAAAGAAAGATATAAAATATAAACAGGACTGAAGGAAGGTGGACCGATGACCTTGTGAAGACCGCAGGATTCCGCTGGATGTAATGTTGCAAAGGACTCGAGTCCTCGAGTCGTAATTTTAAAGGCTCGACTCAATTAAGCAAGACTCAGTGTGATCAAAAGGCTCGAAGTCTAGAGTCAAGCACTCGAGTCTTAAAAAGGACTCGAATCTTAAAAAGGACTCGAGTCTTAAAGAGGACTTGGATTCTTAAAAAGGACCCGAGTCTTAAAATGAACTCGAGTCTTAAAGAAAAACTCGGAGCATGGAGATGAGACTTGTAGCTCATCATTCGAAAAGACTCGAATAGAAGGTGATACCTAAGTTAAAACTAGTGATTATAATGTAATTATGTGTACAGTAAAATCTGACAAGTTATTCATAGACTCGAATTCATTTTAAGACTCGAGTCCTTTTCTAAGACCCGAATCCTTTTTCAGACGCGAGTGGCTGTTAAATGACTCAGGCTCGGCTTGACTCTAGACTCCGAGCCTTTAGAGCACACTGAGTCTTGCATAATCGAGTCGAGTCTTTAAAATTACGACTCGAGGACTCGAGTCCTTTGCAGCACTAGCTGGATGCGACAAGCACAAAACCTGTCGAAGTGAGCTTGAGGGATGAGAGCTTGGGGGAGGCCTATGTCCAGCAGTGGACGTCTTTCGGCTGAAATGATGATGATGATAGATAAATATAAATAAAAGAAAAAGACCTCTAAAAGGGGAGGGGACGCCCTAGGAGGACATATAGTGACCTTATTGGTGATGTTCTTCAGAAAGGTCAGGTGCGTAGTACTCGCAACCGGCGTGTGTGTATGACCAATTGTATGAACCTTAAAGAGGCAAAAGGAGTGTGTAGAGATCGTAGCAGGTGGCGTTCCGTGGTTTCTGCCTACCCCCATGGGAAAAAGGCGTGATTGTATGTATGTATGTACCTCTAAAAGGCTCCTATCTCGGCATAACGCTGCGATATTTGTAAAAGCAACTACTGCAGCGCTGGTATTCCGATAAGGTCCGCCGTGATTGCACGAACACACGGACATGATGTTGGGAGGATCTTTAGGTGAGTTTAAACCACCAGACACCATTTTTTTAGCATCGGCGATTGGCAGTCGAATGCTAAGAGTCGTCAAAACACGATGCAGTATCGATGCAGACGTCTAATTGTCGATCGCTGACGTTAATGCCTGTTTTTTGTCACTATCTAGGTGACAACTTTCAGTGCTGAGCTGAGTGTTGAAAACCTGATGCCGCGTTCTCATGATCCAGTTTTTCACAGACCGCACCATGCCAGGCCAGGCCTAAAAATCCTACTACTTGTACTCATATCAACAACCACTGTGATAAGAGACATGTTTATGCCTTATCTCTAGTGGCAAATTTTAAAGTATTTAGGGCACATATAGGTGTGATTGGAAAGGACAAACAAACATGTCTAAATTCTTGTTTTTTCCTATTAACATTTTTTTTATGTTTATGTCTAACAAAAATGATATAGCCTTTCTGCAATGTCTGACATTCATCATCATTTCAGCCGAAAGATGTCCACTGCTGGACAAAAGCCTCTCCCAAGCTCCGCCACTTTGACCACCTTTGTGCTTCCTGCATCCAGCGGATTTCTGCAGCTTTCACAAGGTCATCGGTCCATCTTGTGGGAGGCTACCAACCAAATCGCCACTCCAGATGTCAGACAGCCTTATAATAAAATTCGAGAATTATATTGAACTTGCAAGTTGCAAGTGCAAATGTTAATGTACTAATCAGCTCTACCCAACCATTTGGGAAGAAAAGGCATGATGTATGCAAGTTCATCTGCACCTGTAGCATATCCTGATAAAATAATACTTACACAGTAATATACATAACAAAAGATAAGATATTTTTACCTATGTCATAATAGCAGATGGTGATGTCATGTTTACACTTGATAATCATCAGACAACTACACATGAGTTTATCTCACTCATGTTGTCATGATAAAGTTAATAAACTGTTTTTAATATAAATCATTGTTGAGATCTACTTCCTGTTATCTGTCTCTTATCAAGAGAAGGTTAAGATATGTTGTATGATGTACTGATAGTGCAAAAGTGCGGCGTGGCATGGCGCCGGAGTGCCTCTCACTTTTTGCTTCTGTTTACATGGGAATACTCGGCACGGACCGTATTTTTTTTCATCGTTTAAAAAACCCAGTCTAGATTTGTGCCCAGTTGATGGCAACAGGCTCGCTTCATATTACACTTAAACACTACTGGTGAAATGTCAGTGTACTGTAGGTACACCTGTGGCAAAATGTGAGTGTACTATAGGTGTGAGTGTAAAAAATTACACTCATTCATACATACTGGACTCACGCCTTTTTCTCATGGGGGTAGAAAGAAACCATGGCACACCACCTGCTACGACCTCTACACACTCCTTTTGCCTCGTTTAGGTTCATACAATTGGTCATACACACACGCCGGTCACATCACCAATAAGGTCACTATATGTCCTTCTAGGGCATCCCCTGCCGGTGTTTCCACTCACATCTGCCTTGTAAATACCTTTTGTACACTCATTCAATGCATTCAAAACACAATTAGCTGCATATTTAATGAGAAATACCACCTTCTCCAAAAGCTGACTTTATTGGATGGGTGTATAAGTGGTACAATAACATCTGTGACAAACGTTTTATATAAATAAAGCTTTTGCCAGCAGTTTCGCCCATGTATTATACTTATAAACCTCTATTAAAAAAAAACCACATCAAAATCCGTTGCTTAGTTTTAAAGATCTAAGCATACATAGGGACAGACAGAGGGAAGCGACTTTGTTTTATACTATGTAGTGATTGACTGACTGTAAGCATTGTTCTCATGTAAGTGACTTTGTGTCTTTTTTGAGAATAAATATCTTTAAACCTGAGTGTACTATAGGTACTCTGGCAAAATGTGGATGTTCTATAGGTACACCTTTGGGAATGTCAGAGTGTACTATAGGTACACCTTTGCCTAACTCTTGGGAGATTACAGGAGTGATGATATGTTATGAGTTTCACAGAAGCTCGATTTGCTCAACAAGTAAAGATTCAAAAGGCTTTACTCATTGCTGGTCCCATTTAATTAGGGGTCCAGCATCGCTTATACAGATGTGATCTTGTGTTCAATATTTGTAAACCATGTTAGATTAAGTTCTATTTAACTTTATCTGTACTTAATATTTAAGCCATAAAATTGTAACCTCCAGAATAAAAGAGAGAAATATGGCTTAGACGTATGTGAATTTTCCAGTTTTGGGTTTTAATAAAACCGTTTGGGTAATATCAATTGAAAAACTACACATTAAGTCATCTCCTCTTAAGACATAATCTCAGTAATTGTAGATAGATAAGATAAATATGTTCTTCCACAAGGCTATAGTCACTTTCATAGTTATTAAGCATTAGTAGCTTGAAGAACACTTGCTTTTCTTTGAGGTACACCTGTTTCTGTTAGCTGAATCTTGCTACTACTGGGCAAATACCTCTCCTTATGACCTGCAGTGATCACAATCCTAGTTTATACCTAACAAGCTGAAATGCATAGTCTATTCCTACGCCACAATATTATTTTTGTGTAAACAGGGACAGAGCATTTTATGTTGTCTATCCATGCTAAAATGTAAAAAATATAAGGAGAAAAATTCTCTAGTTTGATGTTTGTTTGGTCTAAAACCCTTGAGAGAAATCACAACATATTTTTACATTGTGTCATAGAATGTATTGTGTTGTGTATAGGTGCTGTACATCAGTGCTGATTGAGTGCCAGAATAGCGGTTTTAAGTACCTCTATCTATGTTTAAAACTAATCATGACAATGAAAAATATATTATTAAATTTAAACATTACACCTGTGACAAAATGTGAGTGTTCCATAGGTACACCTGTGGCAAAATTTGAGTGTACCATAGATACACCTTTTTTTTTTTTTTTTTTTTTTTTTTTTTCCACAACTATCACACAACGCCATCTAGTCCCAAGCTAAGCAGAGCTTGTGTTATGGGTACTAGACAACTGATAAATATACTTATATATTTCTAAATACATACATATTATAGGTAAATTACACCCAGACACAGAACAAATGATCGTGCTCATCACACAAACATTTGTCCTGGGTGGGAATCGAACCCACGACCTCCGGCATAGCAGTCAGGGTCACTAACCACTAGACCAACAGGCCTGTCGAAACCCACCTGTGGCGAACTGTGAATGTACAGACGCCAACACATCAAGCTACTACAAGCTGTCAGATTTCTTTGATAGATTTTCGACTTTATTTCTAGAGCATTAGGTTCAAGGTTCATTGGGAAAAATTGACAGTTTCGGGTAGCTTGACCTGGTGGCGTCTGTACTATAAGTACATGTGTAGCCAAATGTGAGTGTAATACATGTACACCTCTGGCGAAATGTGAGTTTACTAATATACATAAACTTATCATCACGCCTTGTTTCCCCGAAGGGTTAGGCAGAGGTGTACCTTTTTAGTACACCCACATTTCGCCAGTTATGTTTAATTCCCAATAATATAATGTTTTTCTTACCAGAAAGACCGACGACAGAAACTGTTACCAGCTTCCCGCCGGTATTATCTGATTTCTTAGCCATTTTACTAGTTTATCACTCAATAGGTTCACAATATGTTAAATTATTATAATTACTTGATACACACATCACAACACTAAGCAGACTGTTCGCCTATCAACACTGAACTTATTAATATGTACATCTAATGTTTTAAAATCACTGAAATTTTATATTTAATTAATTTCGCTAAATTATTGAATAAGCACTAATAAATTTAATGTTTAATGGAAGATAATCTCATGAAATATAGGTTTTTTAGTTAAAATATTAGTTAAAAGTGGATTTTGTACATCGGACAACAGTAAATAGTTTGCCAATTAGTGAGAAAGGAAGGGAAATGATACCCAAGGCTCGCCAGATGTGCCAAGTCGGATCACACGCCCTGTTCCACCCTAGTCTCCAAAATCCCTCAATTACAATTCATTATACATTTTGAACGCGAAATAACCCCAATAAAATAAAATACACCGTCTAATTAAGCTTAAAAAGCGATAATTTATCGTCCCTTCTATTCCCGTGCACTTTGACACATTAATTTTTATTAGCGAGCACGTCGGAGTTATAGATGTTATCTAAACAAATAATTAATTAATTTATTGCAAATATAATTAACATTACATGAACAATGAATTCTACATTTTCCTACTATATTTTGAGATTATTTTTCGTAAAAAAACGCAGTAATTCTTGACACAACTCGCTTTGCTTTGTACTACAGTCCTGCCAACATGAAAATTTATTTAATTACCATAGAATATAGATTAGCCTTGACATAGAGTTTCTGCTTCCTTTTTATAGTGCAACACTGTCCGTCATATTTATTCTTAGTGCTAGCTACACACGCAGCGCTCATGTCGCCACTGACTCGCACAGCAGTAGTGATTTAAAATCTCACGTCTGCTGACATAGAATACACTATTGCTCTACGGGTTTGTTGCCAACAACGTCAGAATTTGTGTGGCCGTGAGTTTATGAAATCGTCAGCGGCAACTAAAGTCGCTGTGTGTGTATCTAGCATAAAAAAATAGCAATTGCGATTGAGTCACTTCCCAACTAGCACAGAACTGCATTATAAATGGTCACTTAAGGCCCACAGCGGTAATCTAAGCATTTAGAAAGACTTATTAGTATTCACCTGTGCTGCAACAGCTGTTTCGAAAAAAACGTGGCCAACTATAATGCTTTTTTCTGTACAGTAAATCTATTAAGCACCACAAACACGCCACAAAGTCACTGTTATTGAGCGCTTAGTACTGCAGTACCCTATTAGCTGTAAGTTTTCTGAATAATAGCCCACACGTGTACTATACAACCGTTGCATTTTAAGAGAGAACATATCACCCACTATAACATAATCAGTTACTTTGTGAATTTATTTAATGCTTTATGCTGCATACAGATTCACTTTTCCCCTATTAGTCAGGTGTTTACCATACACTCGAATAACAGCATGTATCCAAGTGTCGGCATGCGCGAATGGAATATTGGACGCGACGGGTTCCGTATGTTATATTTATTAATAAATAAATAAATAAAATGAAATTAATTTATTTCACACATAACCCATATTACAAAAATTAAGATAAAAGTAACAATGCTGCAGCAGAAAAGAATAAAATGTCACTAACAAAATAAAAATATACGTCACATAGTTGAAATAAAATAAAATTTCAAAACGTCGGATTTAAATTAAAGCACATATGAACAAAACAATACAAAAACGCCTTTATAAATAGAGGTCAGTGTGTTTGATGACATTAGGCTGAGTAGGTACAAAAATGCCATGCTACAAAAATCTTCTTATAACCTACCCATTTTCGGGACTAATATGGTTGCGACAAAATTAATATTGTTGTTTTATATGTTTCTGGTACTTACCTAAAAATGAAGAAAATTTATTAAGAGAAATCCAAGATTTTTTTAAAGTAATAAATTAATACCTTTCGAGACTTTTTAAGATTCTAGATTTCGACAATTTTTCTCAGAGGTAGTCAGTTAGGAAATACCGGTACAGCTAGCATCTAAAAAAAAACAACGTAATTTTCTTTATGTTTATTTAATGTTCCCTTTTTAAAGTACAATTTAGGGTGTACCACCCTGGTCCAGGCCTTGAAGTTTCATCTTTTTATAATTTCAAGGAGTACAAAAGTACTTCTCGGTGGCCACCATAGAATTTCCTTAGTTTTCCACTGTGCAGGAACGAATGTTAGATCGACAACACCTCTCTCTATAGTCTGAACTATTTTGAATGTCTCGTTCTGTAAAAACAAGAAAAATATACTTATTATAATAGAAGTATCAGTTTCTTAATGACAACATTATCTATACAGTTTTTGAGGAAAAAAACAAAAGATACAATAACATATTAAATACCTAAACTTAACGTAACATAATGCTATTTCATGTGGAAGTAATTAAATTATTAGGCCAGAAAAATACATTATCTTTAGATAGGCACCGACTAATTTATAGGTATTTTGTCGCATATTGAATAAATCAATAACTTATGTATTATACATATAATTAAATTATAATCTCAGCTACTTAAATTACAATTTTAATTAAGTACTTATCGTCGAATAACAACTAAAAAAGGGAACAAAATGGCTTTAAAAGAACCACGGCGGAACCCTAAAAGCTTGGATCCATAAAGGTACTTATCTAGGTAACTGACGCAAATGTGACCTACTACTACTCTCCTAATCGATCCATGTCTGATTTGTATTTCACAAGTACTAAACTATTTTACTCTTAGCTGAATTACAGGCCACATGTGAACACCCGTACAGACCTTAGCATTACATTAACATTAAAACTGTTCACCTGCCATCCGCCATATTCTCTGCACTACTGTGTATTATTGTAATATTTTATCTTTTCATTTTGGTTTATTTTATATGATATCAATTGTAATTCATTTGGATTACAAATTATTTAGATTTTTTTTTTAGAAAACAGTTTTATATCCTTTTTTTTGTACTAAAACAAAAATATTTATTTTATCATCAGCCCATTTTTGTTAGTTTAACTTTAGTATTTAGTGGTATTTCGAGGGCGCGTGAAAATTTTGAACTAAATATATATGGTATTTGACAGTAAAGTTACTTCCCCAATAAGATTTCAAATATAGGAAGAAATTAAAGTTTTACTTACCTTAAATTTGATATACTTAATTCTCCAAATGGCACGAGATCTTGCACACAACGCTACACTTCATGTTTTACAAACTGACAGTACATAATAATGGAAAAAAAAATTTATTAAGTTATTACATTCCACAATTTCCGTCAGTGTGTAATTTCAACTGTATAAATGTTCACATTTGTCCTTCTTGCTGTATTATAGGTAACACGTGCCTCGTTAATCAGGCAATATTCAGCTCTTGAGGTGACTGTTACACTCATAAATGCTGATATAATGTTGTTATAATGCAATTATTTGTCAATTGGATTTCTTATACAGCGATGTGCTGAATAATTTGTGCCCAAATTAGAGTTATATCCTCTGAGGATGCGCTGTCTACGCTATTATTCAGCAACTAATGCATTCACTGTGCACTGTTAAAATGCTGTTATTCAGCACTTTTGTGCTACTTGGGTTTGATGTTAAAACTAATATTCGTAAAGTTAATGAAGAACTTAATTTAAGTTCTTTCGTGGGTAGAAGAGGGGAGAATAAAAGTACTTTCCGGTAGTGGTGAAAGCCTAAGGTTAGTTTTAAGCTTAACTTTTTATTTTTAAGATTTTATCCAGTGGATATCTATATAGGAGATTAAACTATATTCTGACAATCCTTTTGAATACACTTTAAGAACACAAAGAATGTAATGGACTCTAAATCGGCTAGTATAAAAGACAAACCCTCCAAAATCTATGAAAAATAATTTGGAGAAAAATGTACAATTTATGAGAGAACCCACGCTATATTACATGTCTATGTGAAAAATGGCTGGACCCCGGGTACTATTCTGCACCCGGTTAAATTTGGAATATATTACAAAATAATAATAAGGAACCCAGATTTAGTCAAGCTGCGAATAGCTTCTTATAGTGAAAGCTCCAGGGTAGCCCGCGTAAGTTCTATTTTATTACATCTTTTTACAATGTGCAGATCAGTACCGGGCTGTATGTTGATTAAATATGATTCACGACCGTAACAAATATGGCTTTATATAATTATCATACAACCCTTTTTTCTGGGTCGGAAACCATCAAATCTCGTCTCCCGCTCTGGATGGAGTGGAAAGGAGTGTCAGACTTTAACAGACTAAAACCCCCCATGTTAATTCAGTCGCCCGTATGCCAGGGCCATGGTATCTCTTTCGAACAAATCTCGCGACCCTGGTGGGACCACACAACCCTCAAAGTTCATTTACTTTTCATGAAATTGTCATTCAATGGAATCAGCATCAAGCAGTCAGCCTGACACTGACACTTGCTAAAATCATAAGAAAATTTAAATTTGGCGCATTAGCCTGGACGCCCTTCTACAAACCTTGATTAATCTAACATCAGTCCAAAGAACATAAGGTGTTTGGATTTAGTTAGAGACATATAAAGAAAGAAGAAAGAAAGAAAATAAATTTATTTAGCACAAACTCAAAATATATCATAAGTGAATGGACACAAGATGAGGCCATTAACAATATCAAGGTTCTTACTGGATGCAACCTCGGCAAGGCAAGGAAAATGAGCTGGAAGGTGACCTCTCTGGGTGTTACAGAGTGGAAATGTAAGTCTGATATTTGAGGGGCAAGTCCTACCAAACGAGTTTATTGTTTTTACTCAGCCCTCTCCAACAAGAAACATTATGTATAGGTTGGCAAAAAAGAGTCTGTCGTGGTAACCATTGGAACTAAAATATTTTTTTGGTGGCAGCACTGCTTTGTTTATCATCAACAAGTAGCTAATCTGTCATTGTGTTATGTTCCTAGTTGTATTTTACTTATTTCTAATTAACTATCAATTATTAATGCTTTTGAACATATAAAAAATGAATAAAACAATAAGGAGTAGTGGTGTGAGCTGTGATATACTAAGTTTTCGTAAGAAATTTGGCGGAATCTGAAGTGGAACAAATTTTGTCTCCGACAGACAATGTTTACGAAAGAACTGCCGACACGACAGGTATTTATCCAAGAAATTTATCTTTTATTCAATGGCAGTCATTGTTTTTCCTTTCTAATACTAAGTTTTATCGGTTTATAAGTTTCAAGCCATTTTATTGTTTTATTTACTAATAGATTATTGAGGTTATGTTTTCTAGTTTGACAAATCGCGTGTACGTTAATTCTTGATGTTTGATACTTGAAATTGAAAAATGTACCTACATGGAATTAATATGATTGTCTTTATATTTTTGACGTGACAACGTCTTATAAATTGGTTTGCCGGGTGACACTTCAAGAAACTGCGTTACGCTCCGCTCACGTTATGCGCTCACAATGAGAGCGAGTGAGAGGCACGCGTCCCTTCCACTCGGGCATGGTTAGCCCGCCTAAGAGCGAGAGAGACAGACATAAAAAGTGAAAGGCATGCAAATAAATGCAAATAAATGTTTTAAATTGTTACTATTATTTCATCCTTCTTCCTACTATACGAATGAATATTCACATTAAAATTATTTTACCACTCAAAGTCGTTGTCACGTAAAACTTTCGCCCGTATACCGACTTTACAGCCAACCAATTTTTTTTTCAAGGTAAATCTCACAGTACAATTAGAGAAATTGTTAATGAAGGAGAAAACAATTAAGGATTTTTTCTACACCTGGAGGAACACCAAAACAGTTGGCGGAAGAAAGAATTAGACGATTTTGATCTGTGTGCAATTAGACAAAAAGTTCAACACTATAACGAAACAGCCAAGTTTTTTTTTTTTTTGTTAATGCTCTTAACGCATACCACAGTAAAAAAAAGTATAATTTATATTTATTATTTTTCAGGTGCCTATTCTACGTAATATATTACCTATAGTTTGAGGAGACGGGTTGTAATGGGAGCCGTAAACGTGTAAGAAAGATTTTTACACTATTTTCATAAATAAGAAATGTAAAACTGACACATCAGTGTTAATGGAAAAAATCTATCATAGCACCGAAAAGGAATACACGAATGATGTTACGTCACGTTTTTCTTTTTAAATAAAATCTAAACTTTAGCGTGTTATTTCATTTTCATTGTCATGTGAATAGTGATAATGTTATATACCCCGCATAGACATACCTGACGCCTTCATTAGTCAACTGTTCAAGTTTATTCGATATTGCCCGTACCTTTTGAATGCGACATGCTATAGGTACTCTCTGACTTCCGATTAGTTTCCGACAGTAAGCAGCTGTAAGTCACCTTCTTGTCGACTTTAAACTGTCAGCATTAACAGGATTCGTTCAGTATCATTCATGACAAATTTGATACAGGCATACCAACCATCGACTGGTTGTGAATACCCTAGATGGTGGCCGCAAATGCGATTGCTGAACATTATGTCTTGTGTATCGGGTTCAATCTGCAATCCCTGAGTGTAATTTAATTAATTTTTAAACTGAATAAGTTTGCATTATGTTATTATGATGGCACTCTTAGCTAAAAAGTTATTCCAGCGAAATAATGCGCAATCTACTAAATACAATGAAAGTAAAAGACTGTGTGCCTATCAAGTCTTGAAATCTTGACTGATCAGAATTTCCGGGATCTCGTGTTTGTGGATTAAAACAATAAGTATCTTATCACTTTTAGTCCTAGTATACAGGGTGGCCATACCTGCTAAGCAGGCGCCCTCATTTTTTCCAGACTCTTTTTTGCCAAGCTGTACCCGACTATTCAATGTTTTTATTGTTGTCGCTTCAGTCACACGCGTATAGTACGTCGCTCGTAGCTCTGCTGTTTTAAATATGGTCAATTAGAGGCGAGCTTTACCCCCAAGGCTCCGAAAGAATCCCATACTTTATCATTTTTATTCGCGCAAATCTCGCAAGTCTTGCCCCACAAGCAGATAAAACTTTGCTATTAGTTTTTTAATATGACACTGAACGTTAATCAGCTATTACAAAATAATTACGAGTAATTGTATTATATTTAAAAGAAAATCGTGCTGGTGCACGGCTTTTAATTGTGGCTTTTAATTCACGTAATGTGCATCTGCCAACCCACCTGACAAGCGTGGCGATTATGGCAAAGCCTCCCGAATTGGGGACGGCCTATGTCCAGTAGTGGACGTCTTACGGCTGTAATATTGATTGTGCATCTGTGAACGCACCTTACCTTACGCGGCGTCGCCTGTACTATGTTTAGTTGTATAATTATGTTTTTGTAAGGTTGTTAGTTGTTAAGTGGCAACATCAAGCCACGACCCAGGACGATTTTGAGATTTTGGCTAATCCGCCGCACACGAACGGAAATTTCTATTTAAAACCACGTTTGCGCTGTGCCAAATAGACGTCTAGGTTATCTATGAAGCTCATCAGTGAGGATTTATTTGAATTGACTGTCTTTTGTTATCTTAGTATTTAATGGATGTGCCTAATAGCGACATTCCCACTTTTTCTTGTTTAGCGTCAGTAAAAGTTCAATAGCAATCAATTGGTTATCCTCCATGATAGACGTGCTTTCACGAGAGCATCACTCTACCTCTTATAGTACTCTTTGCTATACCTACTGGCAGTCTAATACAAAAAAATTGTACGTCTGCGGGAGTCTCACGGATTTCCAAATCAGGAACCCGTTTGGCACCCGTACGTGAGCGGCCAGCCTTAAAAGTTGTTAATTCTAGCATTGATCATACATGATAATAAAACACACACACACATTTGCACACACTCAAAACGGTGAAGGACAATCATCATCATCATTTCAGCCATAATACGTCCACTGCTGGACATAGGCCTCCCCCAATTTGGGGGGCTTTGCCATAATCGCCACGCTTGGCAGGCGGATTGGCAATCGCAGTATGGTGGTAAAGTGCATAGAGAACGCTGCTGCCCATTCTCTAGTAAGTCCCGTAGTCGCCTCTTACGACACCCACGAGAAGAAATGGGGTGATGCTATTCTTTACGTCCGGCACCACACGGTACAAGAAGGACTAAATCGTGAGAAAACCGGCATGTCTTAGAACCAAAAATTTGAAGACATGTGACATCTACCAATCTGCACTGGGCCCGCATGGTAGATTACGGCCCACTCCCTCTCACCGAGAGGAGGCCTGTGTCCCAGCAGTGGGAACATTATAGGCTGCTGATGATGATGATGATGACACACACATTAATATATATATATTTTTTTAATACACACATTATCAGACTACAATTAACAGCAGTTATTGGAATTAGACTTGGTTCTCTTGGGAGCATCACTAGTATTCGAATTTCTCCCACTAACATCTTCAAGTTTAAAAAGGATAAGAGGTTCCGACGAAATAAGAGGTTCCCATTCTTTTTTCGGAGAGCTTTCTCCCTCGGTTTTTATCTTTTAACATATTTGCTGCGCAACGGGGCATATTAACTTCATACATATTAATCATTTATATGGTTGTTTCCAAAGAATGTGTGGATAGTGTCAACCAGTCGTCAGTTCCTTGGTCAGGAATGCATCCTCTTGACTACCAGATTGCAGCTGTCAAATTCTTAAACGCTGGTTAGCGGTGACATCTGAAGTGAATAAATGCCAGTATTATCAATTAATATTTAGTCATATCCATTCGGGATAAAAACTCAGAGTATAGACATTGATTTATAGCGTCGATGGGGAACGAATTAAGACTCACTTATTACGATAACAGTTTATTGTTCAGGAAAACAGCTTGTTGTTGTAATGCTAAAGCATAAAGAAAAGTCTTGTCAAACTCACGTAATAGCTAATTTTATTTCGAGCGCGAGCCGTTTTTTTCCCTAGTCTAAGGAGCCGTTACCACTCGAACGTGTCACAGCTAGTGTTGGGATTTTATCCGGATAAATACTCAAAATGGATAAATACTCGATAAATATCCGTTTTTCTGAGTATTTATCCAAAACAGCGGATAAATACTATTTTATGTTTTCGTAACGTAAGTTTTGTCATTTTACTAACAAAAGGATTAAAATTAATGAAAAATAGACAATGCAGATTGGTATCGTACCTGATTAATCATTTTAACAATTACAAAACACCGATATTGACAATAATTCCATTCAATTATGAATACAGTTAGTCAATCACTGTCAAAGTTAGATAAAATTATACATTTGTTAATTGGTTTTTCACATACATACATGTACTCATGCCTTTCTCCCATGGGGTAGACAGAAACTATTTAAGTACCACTTAAATCATTGTAATAATAAAAAAACTACCTCGTGAAAGTCGAGAAAGATTAACAAATGAAATATCTTGACTTGGCTCGCGAGGTTGTCGACATTGTAGGATATGGATTCAGCGAGCAATGTGCAGTTTTGAGGCCAGTGGTGATGTAATTATTTACCACAAGTAAAGCACCTGCCTGGGTGCGAACTCACAACCTACAAATTGTAAGTCGGGGCTGATACCACCGGGCCACCACTGCTATCCAATAAAGCCAATATGAAAGGCATGTCAGACTTTTACTGACTAAAACCCACCTGTGTTCCTTTAGTTGCCTGTGCCAGGTTTCCTCTTTAAAACAGATCCACAACCCTGGCAGTCATCGGTCCTCGCGGATCCCTTCATTATGTAATGACATCTCTTTGAGGCGCGCGTGGAACACAATGCGCCGTCGACATGGGCCTGTTCTTTACCGTGGCGATGGGTGGCTCGCCACCCGCAAGCCCGTGCCCACGGTGGCCGAGAGTCCACAATGAACCCCCGACACTCGGGGCGTCTCCTCCTACGGTGGCTAGGGACTGAGGGCGCACAGACTGCCTCTTCCTAACGAGCTCCACCTCCTCCTTCGCAAGCCTTACTTCTTCGCAGAAGGAGGCAGAGAGGAGACAACTTCTTATATCCTCTCGCCCCATACCATGGCCTGCACCAGGGCTGAACGCGAGAGATCGCAGCCGCCAATCGCCTCTACAAGGATGCGGCGCCGCCCAAGCAGGGCAAACCTCCACTCTATGCTCCGCCGTATCTTCCAGGCGATCTACACAGTGGTAAAATTTACTGAAACCTGCTTTTAGATTTTCTCAAATCCAATGACTCAGTATCAGTATCTGTCTGTAAATATAACCCATTTTGTGTTGATTTCATATCCTTAAATATTATAAACACTAGAAGAGCATTGCATTTGTTGGACTCTTGTTGAAAGACAGGTTCTGTTATGGGTTCAAAAACAGATATGCATTGATATACCTAAGCTGCTTGTAGCATTTGACTTGACGATATATTTTTCTTTTGCGTACGCTGAGAGAGCGGCTTTTCTATTTTTCATACTCGTGTGTGTGTGTGTGTGTGATCGAGTGATCGTAGATAGCTACCCTATCTTGTGTTGCATGGCAGGTTTAACTTTTCTCCCGTTACTTTTTGTTTTACGATTTGTTGTAGCTTCGATCGTGGTTTTTGGGTTTAGTTCTTGTGATTTTTTGACTGTCTTATAAATCGATGAACGTTGGCTGCACGCACGGAAAAGCATGACTCATTGTCACGTTCCGCCTGAACCGAGCGTGTAAGCGAGAGCGCGAAACAAGCGATAGAGAGGCACGATCGGCCTTAGCGTTCGACTTGTGAAATCTATCTCTCTTCCACTTCATCGGCCAATACGTCCGAGTAAAAGAGAGTTAGACATTATCACGTAAAATTATCGTCCGTATACCGACTTTACAGAAAACCAATTGTTTTTTATTAAAGATTTTATCATATCTACATAGTTTATAAATTTTTGAAACTACCGCATTTCAGTGCACCATGAGCCAGCAAATTACTAGTGTGTGCTGCGCAGTTTAAAGGCTCAACACCTTTAACTAATTGAAAAGCCCTTTGCATGTTTATAGCGTTGGCAAACAACAACAACAAACTTGTCTTCGCCGCATTTTTCTTGACTTTTAGAAGCCCTTCACAGAGATAATCAATAATGTGGCTATTCTCTACACTCTCAACAAAGAAAGATTCTAAATTTGTACCTAAAGAGCATGCTCTATTAGAGACGTTTGGGCTTCTGACACAATTACAGCCTGGCAATTAACATTAGAACTAAATAATGTAATAACGTAGTATTTTGAAAAGGCTAAATAACAATAAAAGTCATTAACATTTTAAAATAATCATCCGATGCGCAAAAAAGATATTTATCCATCATTTTGAGTATTTATCCGATAAAAATGAGTAAAAACGAGTATTTATCTGTTTCGGATAAAAACTCGAGTATTTATCCTCCGAGTATTTATCCACTGCTCATCACTAGTCACAGCCGTACGTCAACTAGCGCGATCTGGCGGATGGCATCAAAGACCTTATACCTTTAAGTATAAGGTCTTTGGATGGCATATAAAACGCTCTGGGGTTACCACACTTCCCACAAACACATGAACACTATTTTTGTGCAATCCTCAAGCTGCATGAATATATTCCTGTAAAGTATGCAGATTAATTAACTGACAGTGCGTGGTTCTCATGGAAAATTTATTGCATGTTTGACGTGGGTATCTAGAAATGTTTACAGACATATTTAGTAATCTGTGTTATTAAAGAGCAGTGGTGGCCCAGTGGTAACGGCCGCGACTTACGAGTAGTAGGTCGTGAGTTCAAACCCAAGCAGGCGCATTACTTTGTGTAAATTATTTCATCGCCACTGCTCTCAAAAACGGTGAAGGAAAACATCGTGAGGAAACCGGCATGTCTTAGAACCAAAAAATTCGAAGACATGTGACATCTACCAACCCGCACTGAGCCCGCGTGGTGGATTATGGCCCACTCCTTCTCACTGAGAGGAGGCCTGTGTCCCAGCAGTGGGAACATTATAGGCTGATGATGTGTGTTATTGACAAAAGTACCTGTGGGGTTGCTTCATGGAATAATTCCTTACCTTGGTTTATTTTGCTATAGTAACACTGGATTTGACAGTACAATTACGAAAACACAAGCGCATAAATGTCTCCCCGCGATATTTTCGTAAGAAATGACTTCTACAAATGATGGAAAAGACGTGAAAAGTAATCAAACAAGTGGCCCAAAAGGCAAAACATATTACATTGAACTTTATAAGGTAAGTTTTATTCTTATAATCATCAAGATTACCGTACTTATCGCGACGCCGTTGTGCTGGTGAAGTTCTCCGTGGCCGCCATATTTGTCTTCTGTGAACTCTTGTTTTCGTATATTTCGGTGATCTGTTCTCTATTTTAGACAAATTGTAGTATTTATTACGAGAGCAATATGTTGAAAACAATAATAGGGCCTTAAAAAGTTGATGGAATGTCTAACTTCTATAGATGCTGCAAGTGTATGCACAGTGAAAAATCATGGTAGTTATAATTATGTGTTTCAATAATAATGGAAATTAATGTTTGATTGTTTGGTAAAACCTCCCTTTTCGCACCTAAGTTGTAATAACCTAGTTATTTGACGAGATAATGGTAATTGAGACGTACGATCCCGTACTTTGTAATCATCAGTAGGTAATGATGACGGCCAGCCATTAGCCATAACATAAGATCGGGGAGTCACGTAGCTCCTCAATATTTATTTTTGTAAATAATTGGAAGTTCTATTTTTGCGTCGACCCTATTGCACGTGGGACATATATCACTTATTAAAAGACTTATCAGCTGTTTCATTAGACTAGGTCTGCGTTTTGTCCTGACTGGCATTATAAGTCTCAAATTAAACTGTTTAGGTGTTACTACATTGTTCTGGCATAATACCTACCTCTTAGACAGTTCAGATTTCACTGGGTAATTTTAAATTGCTATGTCCGCAGATAAGAATTTTATAATGTTCTTGCTATCTTAAAATAAATTCGTATTCCTAATTATACATTATAAACGTTTATTTTTGTGACTTCACACCAAAAAGTTATAACTACAAGTTTGCTACATTTCTGGACAAATGACAATTTTGTATCTCCGGAAAAGTAACAATCTGGAGTTATTTCAAATGTTGTTTTCCAACAATGATTAAAACCCCATTAATACAACCAAATCATTATCCCACCACAATAATCATAACTATCAATAAAGAACAGACCTATATTTTTCCAAATCCCATAGTGTTATCGCAAAAACACCCATAACGTCTACAAGATACAGTTTAAACTGTTTGTTTTCAAAACATTGCCAAAACAAATATGGATGTCTGTGTGCCAAATTCCTTATCACTTGAGTGATATGATAACAGAACTATTGTTACTTAATGTTATTATAAGCACATGTCTATGATTGTTCATAGTTAAGTTATGATAATAACATAGCTAAAGATGGACTAAAAAGGTTTTATATTGAGAAGTGGATATTGTATAACAACCTTCTTAGTGTGTTGATAGCAATCTAAATATAGTCGGTCCGGAATTTGGCTGAGAGCTTGACACTTTCAGTTGTGTCCAATAATTCCTGTAGCGTGCAAATAACAGGACATGCTTGAACACAGGCTAAATAACAGGCTGATGTTCATACAAACATTTTTTCTTTTACAATCTTAATAGACTTTGACTAATTTATTGTGCCAGATGTGTCTGTGTTACGTTCCTACTAAAATGGTTCAGAATACAGTTGGTTGTTGTAATAGATATAATTTTCTGAGAATACATGTTAATGTGGTCACTTGTTAATTCAGTATTTTATGATAAAAGCAGTGTTCTTCATAAGACGGTAACATAACATTTAGCCAGGACCTATGCTATGGTTTGTTTTAACATTGCCAGTATCTTGTACTAAACGATGTTGTCTTGAAACAATTTATACTCTATGAGTCCCAACTGGATCCACAATGATCATGTTTTTGCTAAACCCACCACCTATGTTCATATTGTGGAAGGAAATGAATTCAGAGAGCCAGTAAGATCTCAAAACTTTACCTAACTTGAGGGAAAGGGACCTTTTCCTGAACTATGTGATTTTGTAAGTTAGACTCACTTTGTAGTTAGGATTTACTAGTGTTACACAGAAGCAATACTAAATAGTTGAAAGAAAAAAAAAGAAGTTTTTAGTACTACTGCTCAGCTTGTGGTTCTTGGTTTGATTTCTAGGTCAGGCAAGGTCTTATTGAGCTTCTTTCATCAGGAATTGTGCCTGATTGATGACAATAGGCTCATCCCGATTAGTGTTCAACATAACTGGCGATATGTGGGGTTACTAAGGTGCGCCTCTGCCTACCCTTCGGGGATTACAGGGGTCTTTGGGGTTATGTTCCATTCGGAGTTGTCTTCATAATTCATATCACACCATTTCACATCTGTGGTGAGTAGGAAATACAATACCACTTAACACATACTACAGAATGGCGGTAGTTAGGTATATTTACTTAAGCTTTGTGTCCATAATTAAAATAGGTTTGACCTTGACTAGACTATACCTACTTATATTAACTTGTATAGTAAATAAGCATGTTATTGTTATCATTTATCCAACAACTTGACTAGTAAAGTATAACAGCTGAAATATCAATAGGGAAAGATGTTTCCAATCCTGTTTTGATTTATTTTTGTTTTTATATTTATTATCATGATTGAATATCTTAAATCACTCTTGATAAGTGATAAAATTCTATAAAACCTGTTGCTACTAATGTTTGCATAATTATCAGTACCTGGATGTAATTATCATGTAGGTATTGAAATATATACATTGAGCTGGATTATTATTAAAACTTATTATGCTAGGTTACAAAAAATAATACTGTTAGGTAATTTGGTTTCAATTTGGATATTTTGAAAATTTTATGTTTTAGCTTAAGCTTCTTGTTAGCTATGTTTTTCTATGGGAGAGGATTTTGATGTGTGAATTTCAATATCCCTTGTCCTTTTTTGTTATTTGCACATTTCAGTAAGGTTTTCTTAAAGTTCTCTCTAACAAAGGTCACTGACCTCTTATCTAATTACTTTTCTTTCATATGTTTTGTTCTATGAATTCAATACTAAGGTTCGACTTTTAATCCTATTCACTAACTTGACAATTAGAGGGATACCAGGTTTTGACAAAAAAAAGATAGTGAGGTGGTGCAAGAATGAATGAAATTGAATGAACTTGAAATAATGTACTTACATGCAAACTTTGTAATTTAAATTTAATAACTTGTCTTAAAACAAGATGTTTACTATATCGATATATATGTAGTCTATGGCTGTCAGAGGAAATAAAATGACTTTAGTAAAAAAATAAGCAAAATGAAATGATTTTTATATTTAGTTTTGTTTCTATCAGAAGAAAATAAAAAAGGAAATAACTTTTATTAAAAATTATTAATTATTCTTATAATCCACACCTAAAAATGATTTTTTAAAGTTTTATTTAATTTAAAACTTTTTTATCATTCATTCTTTATGCGAAATCGTTCACTACCCCGACACTATTAGTTTTAGAATGGTATCATTATTTTGCATTGAACTGTCAAGTTAGTGAATAGGATTAAAAGTTCAACCTTAGACTGTTTGTTGCTGATTGTTTTTATATTTATGTGTGTTTGTAAATGTCATGAAGTAAATATAACTATTCCCTTAAACAAATGCAAATGGCTGTAAAAATAATATAATTCTATTTTCCTAATTTCAATTTAATTTTTACTAATTTTAATTTATTTAATTAAATATTTATGCACTTTCAAGCCTGAAGCACAGGCTCAACCTAGTTCAGGGAAATAAACAACTGTGCTCTAATTTAATTATTAAGTTACTTATTGTTAATAAACAGTAATTATTATTATTACACTGTAAACCATACAGTTTTTAAATACGTACTGAGTATGTATGCAGTACAAAAGTTAACTAGATAGTTTAACAGATGAAGTCATCTAATTTTTTCCTAGTCGACTTAACATCTTTATACCTATAACTACAAGTTTGGTTAGTGACTGGTGTATTGTACAAATACATTCATGCATTAGAAGGAAAAATTGAGAATCTAATGTGGTATGTGTTAGGTACTAACTAATTAGCATCTATACTAATATTATCAAGCTGAAGAATTAATTTGTTTGTTTGGTTGAATGCGGTAATCTCAGAAACTACTGGTCCAAATTGAAAAATTATTTTTGTGTTGGGTAGCCTATTTATTGAGGAAGGCTGTAGGCTATATAACATCACGCTACGATCAAAAGCAGCCGAGCAGCAACGAAAAATGGATGAAAACTGGCAGACTATTCAGGTCAGGGGAGCAAAAATTTGACACGAAGTCGCGGGCAGAAGCTAGTATGTTATAAGATGATTCAATACTAACTTAGATATTTTTCAATTGCATTATTTCTGCATAGACAGCAGTTTTCAGTCATGATTAAGCTCTTCAGCTAAACCATTACTGGAACCCCTTCAGACTACTTATGTTGAATAAAATAAAGCTGTGGCCAAACTGAGGCACACCACAATATTTGTAAATATGGGAGCACCATGTATCTATCACATAATTCATTTATTTGTTGATTGACTCAACTTGTGTGGAGGTGTTCATATCTCATACTGACGCGAAAAAGTGTGGGAAATGAATAGTATTTGGATTAAGATAATGTTTGTGAATTCATAACAATTATCTAGATGATTTACTGTGGGTTGTGTGTACCTAATAATAAAACAACAAAATAATCAAGACTATAATCGAATGGTTTAGGTAGTTAAAAAAGGGTAAACAAAAAAAACCATGTGACTCATTGATGCCAAACCTATTTGAGGGTATTTATTTTGATAATTTGATGTGGATAAGAATGTAAGTAGGATCACCAGTTGCTCATTCCAAACTAATCTGATTGAGAAGAATATACAAGAAACTCCACTGTGTTTTTAGTGTGATCAAAGAAATCCTATAATATATAGGAATAAAATCTTTTTTTTTGTTTTTCGTTAAGTACAGTCACGAGTAATAATATGTATACACATAGCTAAATTCAAAAGCAATTTTCTCTTTAAATAACGATTGTAACTTTGAGATAAAGCAAATTTCGTAATAGCATGGGTTCCAAAATACTATGTTCGTAATAAAATAAAATTACAATCAGTAGGTACAATAGGAGAAAATCCCTTTTAAAAGTTGTTAAGTGTATACATATTCGTGCTCGTGACTGTACAATGAAGAGATGTATAATTGCATAAAATCGGAAACACATGTGGTTTTACCTAGGGCAGTCCTCTTTTGTCCGAGCTTCACTTTGTTCGCAGATATTATTACAAGACGATGAAGAAAGCATTTTTTATAAATAGTATAATCAAATATGTATTGTAACGGATTGTGCATAACAACATGGAGTTCGCAAAATATTGTAACTAATATTACTTTCAAATAAGTTAGTCTGATCTGTTGTGCTTGCTTGATTTAATTCAGGCAAATAAATGAATCTGTCGTATCTAAATCAACAAGTACAAGTTTCAGGAAGTAAATGTACAATGAAGTAAACTTATAAGAAAGTATCTATTTGAAATTAAAAATTCAAGTACCAATGAAAAGATCCGTTTGAATCCATAAGAGCCCTCTTACAAAATTTGAACGCTCGAGTTTAGGTAAAAGACGGCAATCTTATGTATTTGTGCGTAGCTATCCACACTTGCACAATACAAACAGTGTAACGCGAGTGTCGAGCCGGTCTAAACAATCTTGAGCCTTTAGAATGCGGTATTTAGATATTTATGAAAATATTTATTTTTATTTATCCAGTCTAATAAAGATTTCTAGACTAATAAAAACAATACAACTATATGTTATGTAAAGTATACAATAAAAATAAAAAATTAAAACAATTACATATTGGTGCCGATTCTGTTGTACACCGAACTAAACTAACAAAACTATCTCTAAAATTGCTTACTTTTAGCTATGAGAATTGTTACGCTATTCTGCAAGAAATAATCTCTTAAAAATTATTTTGACACGACTAAAATCAAATTTGACAATCGCGACTCAACGTGGTATTTTTAGAGTTCCGTTGCCAAATGGCAAAAACGGAACTCTTATAGATTCGTCATGTCTGTCTGTCTGTCTGTCCGTACGTCACAGCCACTTTTCTCCGAAACTATAAGAGCATGCTGTTGAAACTTGGTAAGAAGATGTATTCTGTGAACTGCATTATGATTTTTTACACTAAAATAGAAAAAAAAACAATAAATTTTGGGGTTCCCCATACTTAGAACTGAAACTCAAAAAAAAAAAAAATCATCAAACCCAAATCTCTGAATAGGTCTTCAAAAATGGTATTGAGGTTTCTAATATCATTTTTTTCTAAAATGAATAGTTTGCGCGAGAGACACTTCCAAAGTGGTAAAATGTGTCCCCCCCCGTAACTTCTAAAATAAGACAATGATAAAACTAAAAAAAATATATGATGTACATTACCATATAAACTACTACCGAAAATTGGTTTGAACGAGATCCAGTAAGTAGTTTTTTTTAATACGTCATAAATCGTAAACCACAATTTACCTTTCATTCAATCAACTCAAATATAAAAATTAAAAAATAACATTTAATTATAAACGTAAACCTTATGCATAAATCGAGAATACCTACAGGTTTGTACGGAACCCTCGGTGCGCGAGTCCGACTCGCACTTGGCCGGTTTTTTCTTTTGGCTTCGCAACTTAGTACTTGTGCGCTACGCAATGACCTTGCTGAGATACGAAGGCGCGCAAGGGGGCATCCTGGACGTGTTTTATATGGCATTTTTCATTTTTTTTGAAAAAAAAAAAAAAATTACCCACGTGTTGAGATTTATATGTGTGGGGTTTTTTAATGGGGGTCGAAAATGTCATTATTTTTGCGATAGGACACGCCATTTTCGAGATATAAGCAAAAGAAAAAAAAATACTGTACTATTTTTGCACGTGAGGCGAGGCGTTGCCGTTGGTGTGAATTTTTGTTCATGACCACTAGTTTACTCCACACCTTTTTAATCGCGATTAAAAATAGTCAGATTTTGTTAAAATAAATTATTTTAGTCAAAATTTTTCTACAATCTATTAAAATAATGCTTTACTTGATAATAAACGAAACTCTTATACAAAAAAAAAAATAAAATGCGAAGGGTAGCAAAATGTTGTAGTCGTAGTATATTTTTGCGTTCACGATACGAGTACCCGTAAACTGAGACGCGGGAAAAAATGGCACAGGTCCTTCCCCGTTGGGCGCTTGCGCCGTACTAAACGTTGCCCGCTTGTGCATCGTAATTTATTCTAATTTAGAGTGATTTCAAAAACGATATTATGTCTAATTAAATAAACAGATTTAAATAAAAGTTGAGAATTCGATTTGTTATAGAGCATACTTTATATTGACATGATTTTTTTAATGTAATTATGCTTTATTCAAACCAAAAAAACGCGATAAACTTGCGAATAAATCGTAAAAATTGCCGTAAGACTTAATTTTTTTACTAATTAATGTTATTAAAAATCAATATTCTTGTACTAAATGGAACAACTAGATTATATGTATGTTTTGTTTGTGTATTTTTTTAACTCAAATTTCTACATATTAATGGTGGAAATAGGAGTCTGAAATGGACCCTGCGCTGATTTTTAAGAAAACTAGTTGTGGGAGATTAATTACTACAAAGTATACAAATAAGTTTTTGTAAATGTGCTACTAAAAGTGACAAAACAAAAGATTGATCTATTTTTTACATGTATTCGTCAATGCCAGAGTATTTATAATGATGAGATGAGAGGTAAATAAGGCGACTAAAATCTTAGATATTCGCGCAAAAATGTAAAATGCGTCATAATCTCTACAACTTGAATGAAATGACTCAGGGCAAAATGATAAAACCACTTTGTCTAATACTAATATTAGAAAGAGGTGAAATTTATTGTTTTTTTTTCAGAATATTTCTACCATATATTACTCCATTTATTATTATAAATGGAGTAATATATGGTAGAAATATTCTGAAAAAAATAAATGTGTTCTAATTTGATTGCATTATTATTGAGGAAGGACAGGCCATTTGACATCATTACGACCCTCAGGAGCAGAGTAAAAAGAAAAAAAAACTTCGGAAAGAACGCTCAGACAAAATGAATCTACTGTTTTTGCCATTATATTCTTATTTATCTTTTTAACCGACTTCAAAAAAAAGAGGAGGTTATAAATTCGACTGTATTTATTTTTAAATGTTTTTTTTTATGTTTGTTACCTCATAACTTTTGACTGGGTGAACCGATTTTGATGATTATTTTGTTATTTGAAAGCTGGTGCTTCCCGAATGGTCCCATTTCATATAATTTGGTTCCATTTGGACAATGGGGTCGGGGTCCATGTGAAAACCATATAAGTCTTCATTTTACATTACGTATTAGCGCGACAAATGAACGAATAACGCGATTAGATTAGTGCGGAGTATCTACCATAACTAAAAAGTTAAAAATAAAAACTTTTTACAAAAAAAAAAAAAAACAACCGACTTCCTCAAAAAAAAAAAACACTACAAAGTCAAAAATAACTTTATTTCGAAAGTCGGTGTCTTAGGATCTGTATTTAAGGTTTTTGCCACCGACTTCCGAAATTAAAGTTATTTTTTTTAAGGAAGTCAGTTGTTTTTTTTTGTAAAAATTTTTTATATGATAACTTTGATACATAGAGCAACACGGACCACCGGCGGACCGGAGGGGAGACGCCATAGCGTTTTTTCCCGATACAAAACTGTCTGTCATTTTTTGCGGGGGGAAATCTGCTCTACCCACACTTTCTCAAATTCTCACACAAAAATAATCGTCTGTTGCTACGAAACTCACACATAAAAATTAAAGCATACACTAACAATTTCATACACACATAGATACATTATGTGTCGTTACAGTACAATGAGATGACGCAACTACATTGACAAGTTGCTTACAGCCGTGGTTGCAACTACTGTCGATACGCATTATCGATAAGTTCAAGAACTCGGTTTAAAAAGTGATACAAAGATAGATATTATAATAAAGATTGACTTTATTTTTTTTTATCGGAATATTAGGTTTAAAAAGTGATACAAAGATAGATATTATAATAAAGATTGACTTTATTTATTATGTACTACAATAATTATCATTTAACAAATAAAATTAAGGTTTACGTCATTTTAAAAACGAGTGGATGTGTATCTATCACCTTAGAGCATTTATATATACCATGCACGTTATATAAAACTAATTGAATGCGCGGCCGCCGCCATTATATATCGTATTGTGTCGAAAATAAGTTCTCTCCAAAAATGGTTAATTGTGCAGTTTCTAGCTGTAAAAATCGATCTGCTACTACAAATCTGCGAAACCATGGTGTTTCTTATCACATGAAAGTAAATGTTATGCGCCAATGTAGTTTTATTGAAGTACATTGTCGAAATCAACTTTATACTATTACGATAGAAAAATATAGTGGTACGTGAGTAGTATAAACGCAGTACAGGGGCATGGTTTGCATAGTGCTGCGACAATGTAAGTGAAAAATAGGTAAAATAAAAGGTTTTTTCAATGATATAAGCAGTATATTCAGTAATGAGTATGAATATACTCATTACTGAATATAATCAGGAATAGTGAGAGTGGCACTAATGGCATCATGAGATGATAGTCTGTCATTTGGTAGACTGAATGATTTTTGATGACTCTGGAAAATTAGGTTTAAAACTATTAATTTTTCAAGTTGAGAAATCTAAACTTCATTTCACCACTATAACTAATGTGAACTACATCAGGTCGGCTGTTTTACCTTTTCCGTGATATAAAAAAAAACTTACGGGACAAATACAGTGTGGTGTTAGAGTTGGTTTGGTGCCCTCGACTAATCTCCTCCTATTGTTCGACAACACATGAAAGTCAGAGGTCTTGAAATGTTTTGAGCAAATGACACTATTTCTTGTGGGACTCCAGGTTAGTCTATTATTACAAAATTTCTTCCATATATCCCTTAAATTTGGATCTTTAGGAAATCTTCAATAAATAAATTAAAAAATATTATGTTTGAAGTTCACAATAAGTAATTTTAATAAAATGCGGTAACTCGTACGTTTTATAATATTTTTAATTTAACGCTTTTTTTATACAACTATGTATATACAGCTTACAATATAATATTTTAAATAAATCAGAAAACTTAATCTCAAAAATGTCTCCGTATGGATATAGACTCCTTTGCCAAATTTATCGATAACTATCTACTAACAAACCAGTAACAACACTATCGCTCGGTGACAGCGTATTCTCGGAAATAGACTCGGATCAGTCGCTCGACCGATCCGCATATTGTATGTGGGCGAGCGGCCTGTGTTGGTAAACAAATCCGAAACAACACGACCGATGATTTTGTAATTTTTAAGTTTTATAGAAGTAAATAGGAATAATGTGATTAAAAATTACTTACATATGAAAGGTAACGCCATCTTTTTGTAAATTTGACGTGGCAGATCTCTTTTTGCAGCAAAATACAGAACAATTCGGCATTTTTGTAGGATGTCAATTTTGTCGCGCAACTAGATTTAGTCTACCGAGCAGTGCGGCTGCAACTAGTTTTATTGTACGCATAGGACCGCGTGGACTTGTACTTTGACAGAGGGGAACGCCTGCGTATGGCTACTCCCCTCTGGTCCGTGTTGCTCTATGCTTTGATAAAATCATCACAGAAGAAAGAATTTATAATGTAATTTAGGTGAAACAAACTTTTATTCACTCACATAAAATCAGGCGTGATCGAGATCAAGAGCATTTAGAAAAAAAAAAAAAACATTACTTCATTCCAGTAATTCCCGAAGCGGTGGTAGACAGAAATGTAAGGTTTCGTCAAATAAAGAGTATGTAAAAGCAAGGCCTGTTGCCCCCCTAAAGTACTCTGAAAATCTACCGAAGCACGTAATCCGTAGTTTCGTCAGTTTCCTACTCCGTATGACATTTCGGACCCTAATAAAGAATGAATGACAACGTGACTTGACAGGTGTTCCTACTCGTGATGTGGTTTCCCCGTTCGAATAAAAATAATTTGTCACGTGTTTTGACGGATCGATTGTTTTCGGACTCATAAAAAAAAGGTTGCCCGAAGCGATCAATTGTAATTGTAATATTTTCAGTTGAATTTTGTAGACGATCAATTTGCGCATTATTGTGTATGAATCGCGAAAAAATATTGTTAACTAGCTTTTGTTTGTTATTCAGAGTTGTCTAATAATGCTTTAAGTCTGCCAGGGTCGCGAGATTTGTTCGAAAGAGATACCGTGGCCCGGGCATATGGGCAACCGAAGGAACACGGGTGGGTTTTAGTCAGTAAAAGTATACATAAGTATAAGCTCATTCTGAGAACGATGAATTCATAATCAGACTATAATGTTACCACTGCTTGGATACCGGTCTCCTCACTGTGAGCCAGAACCAGTGCAGATTGGTAGATGTCACTTGTCTTCGGACGTTTTGGTCCTTTTGACTGTTTTGAGAGCAGAGGTGATGAATTCACAAAGTTCCCACCTGAGTTCAAACTTACGTCGTACATCTTGTCAAGTCAGGACCGATACCACTGGGCCACCATTTCTGAGCACTAAGAATGATTCATAGTATTTTTTTTTTATTCATTGGGTTCACAATGTTGTCCTTGACCACGGTTTTTTAAATACGAACAAGATAAACTCAGTAGTTGTTACTTATCATACCAGATGTGTATAAATGTGGCCCAATTGTAGTTTTATTATCATTTGTGACTTCCTGCCTATTGATATATTATTGTTATCTTCAACAGCTTTACTATAAGACAGTGTTATCTAAGTTTAATAATAGCCAAGCAACATTTGACGGTCTTATTCAAGTCATTCTTGGATCAAAGTGTTACATTCTTCTATACCTATAGTATTGATAAGGCAGCATCAAGTATATCTATTTATTGATTTAGTTCTAAAATGAAAGTTCCAGTTACTAAATAATTATTGCTACTGGTGAATGAAGTGTAAATAATTAAATAATATGGGGATGTAACATGAACAGGCATTGAATATTGTAATAATTTCATTCACTTGCTGTTGAAAATGTAAACTTGATTTTGTAATATGGATGCAGCTGTACTGAAAACATTGAATTGTAGGATGTTTTTACTAAGCATAAAGCTTATCAATGTTGCGTGTTTTGTTGTTTACTATCTTCAAAAGATTCTAACTTCAGCATTTCTTTCCCAGTCGATCGAGGCGGGGCTGAGCAGCGACTGTGAGCTTCGCGAACGCACGCAACATCTGTGCGAGGCGTGGCGACGCATTCACAGTCTCTGCCAGCACTCGGCGCCCTCGACGCACCCACATCTACTGACCTGGTTGCAGAGGCACACCGCGAGGATTGTGCTGCAGGTGAGATATTACCATTCACTACCATCTTCACTCTAGAAAACTTCCGCTATACGACATAGACGTCCCCCAAACATCGCCACATGGACCGGTCCTGTGCTTCTTGCATACAGCGGATTCCTGTGGCCTTCACAAGGTCATTGGTCCACGTTGCGAAGGAGGGAGGCCTTGCGCTAATGGTGCTGGTACGTGGTCGCCACTTCACAGCCTTTTGGCTCCATCGGCCAACTGCAAGCAATGTGCCTTGCTCACTGCCACAATAGTTTAGTGATTTTTCGAAGAGTTGCCAAACATGCTAATTCTATTATTACCATTATTAAAGCATAATCAATTTTTGGATATTGTCTTGATTGATCAGAAATAACCATTACTGTAGGTTAACCCTCAATTCGCCAGGTGAAAGATACTAACGTAGACTCCCACTATGAGTCCCAGGGACTCACATATATTATTTTAATTTTTCTTTAAATAAAATGACTATTATTTCAAATACTTTTTTTATTAACTTCTTTACTACTTATTTAGTACTAAAATAAACACAATAAACTTAGCAAAACTCTTGAGATCATCTTAGAAATTATAGGAATTAAACTTAACAGCCTAAAAGAAAATGTTTTTTTTTAAGTCTCAGAACTGTCAAAAACTTTTGAAAAACAATGATAACTATCTTTTATATTTTCATAATAGACTACAAAATAAAATAAAAATAACAAAAACATATGCTTCTATATAAAAATAAAAAACGTGCAACGGGTTTTGACCAATACCTAAGAGCACTGTTGACAAATCTTTTTAGAGCAAGATAAACATATTGGCTTCATACATTTGCAGCAACAGTAAGCAGTCTTTGTTCTCTTTTTATAATGGCACAAATAGCAGTACTTTCTTTCATTCCTGGGTAATTTATCGTCCGTAATTGGGCGACTCATATGTTCAGGAATCCCAGTCTTTATAATCGAAGAAATCAGAAATCGGATTTGACGTGGCAAATGTGTATTGTATAAAGGTGTCATCAAATTACTTTCATTCAGTTGTTCTGCGATAGCTTTTAGAAATTGTAATCTCTTGAGCTTGGGCACTCCTGTTTGGCTTTCGTAAATAACTTGTGCGTTACAACCTGCCATATAAATGATTTTGAAAAACACAGCCATAGGCCATCGGGCTGTTCGTCTACTACATGAGTAACCAGAGCACTTTTGGTCCACAACGTCAACACCTGCTTTGGTTGAATTGTAATATTCAATTATGGCTGGTTTTCCAGATCCTTCTTTTTAGGGTTCCGTTGCCAAATGGCAAAAAACGGAACCCTTATAGATTCGTCATGTCTGTCTGTCTGTCTGTCCGTCCGTCCGTATGTCACAGCCACTTTTTTCCGAAACTATAAGAGCTATGCTGTTGAAACTTGGTAAGTAGATGTATTCTGTGAACCGCATTAAGATTTTCACACTAAAATAGAAAAAAAACTATAAATTTTGGGGTTCCCCATACATACAACTAAAACTCAAAAATGGTTTTTTTCATCAAACCCATACGTGTGGGGTATCTATGAATAGGTCTTAAAAAATGGTGATGAGGTTTCTATTATCATTTTTTTCTAAACTGAATAGTTTGCGCGAGAGATACTTCCAAAGTGGTAAAATGTGTGTCCCCCCCCCCGTAACTTCTAAAATAATAGAATGATAAAACTAAAAAAAATATATGATGTACATTACCATGTAAACTACCACCGAAAATTGGTTTGAACGAGATCGAGTGAGTAGTTTTTTTTTAAAACGTCATAAATCGTAAACCGCAATTTACCTTACATTCAATCAACTGAAATATAAAAAAAAAAACATTTATTTTTAAACCGAGAATACCTACAGGTTTGTACGGAACCCTCGGTGCGCGAGTCCGACTCGCACTTGGCCGGTTTTTATTTCATTATCGTGGTGCATCGATGAATATAAAACCACAGCACGATTTTTCTTTGGAACATAACTCACCAGAGTTATTTCTTTAGTGAATCCAAATACTTAGCGAAGATCCTATAGGTCTGTTTTTGTGCCTGAGGAATTCTTTGGGTATGACTCTTTTATTTTTTTTTTCAGTGTACCTACTGTTGTCAAGCCTCTTGCCTTCAACTCGTTATGTAGCTCCATAGAAGAGTACCAATTGTCAGTTGTAAGATTGATGTTAGTATTGAAAATAGTAGGTACCGGTTTCTTTTTTCCTCTGCAGTCAAACCAAATCCTTCAGAATCTTTCCCGGTATATAAATAGATGTTTATAAATATAAAATGTTTCAGAATCCACCAGGCATTGCATTTTCAAGCCGTACTTTTCAGGTTTATTGGGCATGTACATTTTAAATATACATCGTCCTCTGAATTCTATAAGCATCTCATCAACAGTCGCGTTTGTACCTATCGAATGATTTTTTTGGCTGTTTCCACAAACAGATCCAAAATTTCTGAGATAAAGCAAGCACGATCAGTTTCTTTACGAGCCGCGCGATTAGAAGCGTCATCAAACCGAAGCGCCAGAAGCAAAGCAATAAATCTGTTTTTAGTCATAGAAGCTATGAATATTTCTCACCCAGTACCATCTGTTGAAAATAATGACAAAACACTTTCTCGGTTGGATTTGAAAATAGCGGAATAAATAAGTAATGACAAGAAGCCTTTCAATTCAACGAGATTACTTTGTCTAAAATGCACATCGTTTGGATACTTAGATTGAAAATCCTGGAGTTTTCTATTAGTCCAAGTCAAAACAATATCCAACATCCGTTGATCAAAAATTTGTTGGAATGCTTTTATGGGAGTAACAGGCCCTTCAGCTGATGGTGTGACTCTAGGAACACGCACCAAATTATGGGAGTAACAGGCCCTTCAGCTGATGGTGTGACTCTAGGAACACGCACCAAATTATGTGCTGCAGTACGAACGTTTCGAGTTGGAGGTGTACTTGACCATTTGAATCGGTCTTTCCCGTAGTAATAGTGAGGTGATAGAGTGGATTCCTCTTCATCACTCATGGCAGAAACACTTTCTTGAGCATCTTCATTATGACGCGACCTTTGAGCTAACTCTGATAGCGGTAATTCGCTTTCACTGTCACTAATCGATTCAGATTCAGAGCACTCAGAATTAGTTTCGTGATCACTAAGAATGTACTCACTATCTTCATTATATGAAGCTTGTAAGTTCTGGTGATCAGTTGATGGCAAAATAATATCCTGCTGCAGAAGGTTCTGTTGATGGCTGCTACTTAGTTGACTATCGTGTTCTTCGTTGTCACTCCCCCAATTTCATCGTCGAGTTTTTGTTGAAGCCAAGAATCCAAAACTGAATTAGCATTTTCCGCATTTACATACACTGATGAAGTTTCTTTTTGTTTGTGTGCCATTTTGTGATTCTACAACAATAAAAAACATTAGAAGATTAATAAATTATCAATAATATATAAAATCAAGTAATAACGGCAAGAAATACAGGCAGTGAAAACATAAATAAAAAATAAAAAATATAACATAAAATACCACCATGAGTCCCAGGGACTCACTTGGCGTAATAACTCACCATATAAGAGCCGTACGCGCACGTCCGCTCCACCCCGCGTCGCCGGCAACACTGCAGGAAGGTACTGTGGCGGGGGGCAATGAAGTCACGAAAATGAACGAAATATGGAGTTTTGAAATTTGGATGTGAGTCCCTGGGACTCAGGTGGTGAATTAAGGGTTAATACAAGCCTATGAATTGTTATCTGCAATTTGCCAAATTTTTCGATTATAAGACGTGCCTCTAGGTAAACTTCAGTGTTGAAAATTATGAAAAATCAAGACCTTTCTCAGTTGCACAGCATTAGAATGACTGGTAGTTCACTGTTGGAAATACGCCACCCCCCAATTTATGGGAGATTCCCATATTCACCACGCTTGGCAAGCGGGATAGCGAACGCAGTATAGTGGTAAAATGCATAGAGAACTTTGCTGCCCATTCTCTAGTAACTCTCTTAGTCGCCTCTTACGACACCCACGGGAAGAGATGGTGCTATTCTTTACGTCCGGCACCAAACGGATCAACGGTTCAGCAATTTCCTAACACTTTTAATTTTTAACAGACGGAATGGCAGTCACCTAAAAGTAAAGAAGAACACAAAAATCTTGAGGAGGCCATCAATGCTTTCATCAAGGAGTGTGAGAATCGTTCGGGGAGCAGCAGGGATGCAGGCCCACCGCCATGGGAGACACAGCTGGTGGCGCGGAGCAAGTGGTTCAAGAAGATACTCGGGAACCCCTGGGGGCATCCTGTGCTCAGGGTTCTCCTGGATCCTAGGGGGGAACCGCCCACGAATGAGGAAGGTGAGTGGCAATTTTTTTTTTGTTTTTTTTTGCCTTGGATGTCAAGCCCATCTAATGTATGGTGATTACTGCTGCATGCAGATATTTTTACACAACAACTAAACCAATTTAAAAAAATCTTTCACCTATGGAAAGCAACATTATTATGGAGTAACATGAGCTGTAAATTTCAAACTGCCGTATAAAATTAATTTCATACCCATTGTTGCAGTACTAGAATGGCTGAAAGAAGAGCGTGGCGTTATGTTCGTGACGCGGCTGCGGCAGCTAACAGCGTCCAAGTGCGACGACCTAGCGCTGTCCCTATCATCTGCTGTCATGGAGCGCGTGCGGGCCAGTGCTGCCACTCTCGAAGACACCGATGGTGAACATACCGCTGATGTCAAAGGTATTGGGTCATTTTTCAATGTGGTTTCAAGAGTTCCACGTTATGTTAGTATCACGTCAGGAATTCCAGTATAGCTCCATAAGAAAAAGGGTGTAAAGTTCACTGATCCCCCATGGAAATGGGAGGATCCTTCTACTGGAAGGGTGTTCTGTCTGGTGAGCTACTGCCTGACAATGGATGTCAGTATGGTCTAGTCATCTTTTAGCTGCCATGGCTTATTTTAATTTCTGAATTGTTGTTTTATATTTGCTTTAATTACGGACGCTTTTAATGGACACGTTTTTAGGGTTCCGTTGCCAAATGGCAAAAAACGGAACCCTTATAGATTCGTCATGTCTGTCTGTCTGTCTGTCTGTCTGTCTGTCTGTCTGTCTGTCTGTCTGTCTGTCTGTCTGTCTGTCTGTCTGTCTGTCTGTCCGTCTGTCTGTCCGTCCGTCCGTATGTCACAGCCATTTTATTCCGAAACTATAAGAGCTATGCTGTTGAAACTTGGTAAGTAGATGTATTCTGTGAACCGCATTAAGATTTTCACACTAAAGTAGAAAAAAAACAATAAATTTTGGGGTTCCCCATACATAGAACTGAAACTCAAAAATGTTTTTTTTCATCAAACCCATACGTGTGGGGTATCTATGAATAGGTCTTCAAAAATAGTAATGAGGTTTCTAATATATTTTTTTTCTAAACTGAATAGTTTGCGCGAGAGACACTTCCAAAGTGGTAAAATGTGTGTCCCCCCCCCCGTAACTTCTAAAATAAGAGAATGATAAAACTAAAAAAAATATATGATGTACATTACCATGTAAACTACCACCGAAAATTGGTTTGAACGAGATCGAGTGAGTAGTTTTTTTTTTAAAACGTCATAAATCGTAAACCGCAATTTACCTTACATTCAATCAACTAAAATATAAAAAATTAAAAAACAAAAATATTTTTAAACCGAGAATACCTACAGGTTTGTACGGAACCCTCGGTGCGCGAGTCCGACTCGCACTTGGCCGGTTTTTTTGACATTGCTCTCACATGATCATTTTAACCTAAATGATGTAACCAATTTTTTGTAACAACATTTTGATTGAAAAGAGTGGCCATGGGGTTTCTTGCTCATTCTTCGCCATAGGTACCTACTACCCTTTGGAATGGGCAACTAGTTTCATCTTTCCGACTTACCGACCGCTTGACATTTCATAAGTGCCTGTAATTAGTTTATTTGAAATAAATGCTTTGAGTTTGAGGGAACATTGTATATATGCTACTTGATGGGCACGTCAGAATTACGTCAGTGTGATGGGCATTTCGTATGTGATGTAGGTAGATGCCACCACAAAGCCATTAGATATGTTAGTGGCTTTATAGACTTACTGGTTAGTTTAAATCACTAGTTAGCATGCATCATCGCGCTGTAAGGCAAAGGTGTCTCCCATTATTTCCAGCTATTTCTATGACGTTCTAAATTGAACTACTGAAGAAATGATGACTTGCTGAAATAATAGATTCAAAGATTTTTGTAAGAAATATGCACATAACATGCACCGGTATATTTAACTACCTGTGTGTGTGTTGGTTATCGTAAGACATGACTAAAAGTCACTTTTCTTTTTCGATAGCGCCAACCTTCATCTAACGCTATACAGTAAGCGGTAAAATGTCACTTAAAAGTTAGGAAAGCATTATCAGAATATTGCCTTCTAGCATTTAGTCGTCATACGGAGCATGTAGAGCGTTTACTAGCTTCTAGCATTCCTCACAGTCTTAAAGCCTTTGCTGAACATACGCTCAATGCGAAGACACTTTTTAAACCACTTTCTAAGATATTCTCCTCTTCTAGACAAATCAAAGGCAGAGAAGAAGCCGTCGTTCGAAGACATCCTGAAGACCGAGGCTGGGTTCACTGTAGACGTCTGGGAGTTGCTGGTAGATATGGAATTTGTGTTGCTGCACAAAGGGGACAAGCGATCGCGATGTATCGAACTGGTGAGTCTTATTATTGTGTATTTAAGGGTTAATTTGCAATAAAGCTCAGCTTCACATCTTTTTCAAACCTTATTAATCTCTCGCGTAGATTAATGTCGATACCGTGAACAGGGTGCTTACTCTCGAATATAATTCCAATCGATCGACATTGGTCAAACGTCAGTTGGTTGAGTTAAACGTCAGGGATTGGCTAGACTCAGTGAGCCCAGCCAATCACTGACGTTTGACTGACAATTCCAATGTCGATCTATTGAAATTAAATTCGAGAGTAAGCACCCAGGGCTTAGTTTTTATATGTATTTCATTTAAACCAATTAAAACTATATGACTCAAAAACATATACATTTAACTGAATATAACTAAGCGTTTCCCATCCATTCTCTTCTCTTGCTGTTATCCCCATTTATTGGGGGTCATCATATCTTTTTCCCATACTTGTCTATTAGCTGTCATCCCGGTAGTCACCCTCTTTCTAGCCATTATTATCTTTCACACTGTCCATCCACCGTTTCTTTGGTATTCCCTTACTCTTATAGCTAACCATACTCATTCTTAAAACTTGCTTCACGACATTTTCCTCATTCCTCTGGCTCAGCAGCTCACTAACTGTATTATTTGTTCTAGGCCAAACAAACGCCCCTCCGCAATGGCTACCAGCTAGTGGAGAGGCTTCAGAGCCGGCTCGAGACTTCGCCCAGAGAGAAGAAACTATGGAAGAACGCCAAAGAAGTTGCTACGCTTATAGCACAGGTGAGTTTTCATTAAATATGTAAAATTTTGTCGATGGAAACAATCTCCTGAAATGGGGCATTAACAATTCGTCCAACTTTTAAACGCAAAACTGAGATAATTAATAGAAGAACAAAGCTATCTATGTTACATCATTTATGGCATTACCAAGGAAATGGTTTAAGCCAATAATACTGTATTTTTTTTGTAGCGAAATACAGTACTTCGACACTTTGAGAAAACATGTTGTAGTTGTCTGGTAGTTGATAGGTGACTTGATATCATAAAAAAATTGAGATTCAATGAGAAAAAAAAAATCCTATGCAGAAACAAAGAATTCCGAGTCGAATTATGCAAAAGAGTGAATTTGGTAAAAAGTGCAGTTGAGTCTTTTTATTTTGCTGCCGTCGTTCTGTCTACACAAAACGTCATTTTTCTCTTCTTTCACTCGGTCGACAACACGGTGCTCGTGTTAAGCCTACAGAACTGACTATGCCCCATTTTCTAGTGTCCAAAATGTCTGTTAACCTGCACCCTTGTAGATCTGAACGTCTCTGACACCGCAATAAACGTGGCCACCTGCTGGGCCCAAACAGAATAAGCAGCATTCTTCTTAGTTTCTCGATAGCAATCTAAATTTAGTCAGCCTAGAATTTGTCTACGCCCCATTGTAGGACAGCACCATATTTAGACCTCAGGGCGGAGTCATAAACAGCATTGATGTATACGGGCCGGTGCTATTACTTAGTCACAAGCCCCTCTGAATCCCCAATGAAGTATGTATATAAGGTGTATCTATTCATACACGAAATATTTTAAGAGGTACACCTATAGGTGGTAAAGAAGCTACAGCAACGAAAAAAAAAATAATTTCTTAATGTATTTTTTACAAAATTGAATATTTATCAATTATTTGACGCACATAAGAAATATTGCCTCCTTATTTTTTACGGCCCGAGACACCGCGGCCATGCTCGTGCCGTCCGGTCGCCGCCCTCAGGTGCAGCGTCAGGCGGGTCATTCATAGAATTTGGAGTAAAGGTTTTATGCAAAACGTCTCAAGCAGTTTTAAAATTATAATAATTACGAAAATTCAAAAATGCTTAGATAACAATTTTCTTTTTGCTTCTATAGCTTCTTTACCACCTACAGGTGTACCTCTTAAAATATTTCGTGTATGAATAGATACACCTTATATAATGTAGAAAACCGCATTAAAATTCGTTGTACGGTAAAAGAATAACGCGAACAACTGGCAATATGTGGTTGTACTTCTAAAGTACACCTCTGCCTAACGCTTCGGAGATTACAGGTGTGATGCTATGACAACAAAAAACACGTATATTGTATAGAGAGCCCCTGGTGGTGTCCGTACCGTGTGGTGCGTGTTGTAAGAAGCAACTAAGGAATTTAATAGAGAATGGACAGCAGCGATTTCTATGCATTTAACCACCGTACTGCGATCGCCAACCCCCATGCCAATTGTGGCGATTATGGTAAGCCTCCCCAAATTGGGGGCTATGTCCAGCAGTGGACGTTTTTGGCTGAAATGATGATGATGATGATGGCTGGATATTGCACTAATTGAAATTCAGAAACTTTTTTAAAACCAGATATAGGTGTGACATTTTATAAGTTTTTGGAAACACATCTACTGTATTTAGTTAGTTACGTACAAAGTTAATGAAGAAGAACCTTACCTTTCTGTTCCTGAAAGGTCAGGTGCGTAGTACTCGCAATCGGCGTGTGTTTATGACCGATTGTATGAACCTAAACGAGGCAAAAGGAGCATATAAGTATTGTAGCAGGTGGCGCTCCGTAGTTTCTGCCTACCCTCATGGGTAAAAGGCGTGAGTTTATATATGTATGTATGTACAAAGTTTATTGATTTATTGACTCTTCGACGTCTAATGCGCTGTTTAGGTTCAGAAGCTCTTGGAACTCGTTATTAATTCATCAGTGTTGGTCCTACGGTAGGGCACGCGGTCAATGCGATCGATACTTCTCGTTAACTGCACAGCAGTGTAGTAAGGTTTAGATGTTACATAACTTATCAAATTCTTCGGTTTCTTAGAGGAAATCTCTTTATACGTAAGTCAGTCTTTTTCTTCATAAATGTTGTAGTTTCACTTGGTCTCTTTATAAGTAGTTATCGATATAATAATATTCCACAACTATCACACAACGCCATCTAGTCCCAAGCTAAGCAGAGCTTGTGTTATGGGTACTAGACAACTGATAAACATACTTATATATTTCTAAATACATACATATTATAGATAAATTACACCCAGACACAGAACAAATGATCGTGCTCATCACACAAACATTTGTCCTGGGTGGGAATCGAACCCACGACCTCCGGCATAGCAGTCAGGGTCACTAACCACTAGACCAACAGGCCTGTCAATATGAATGTTAGGTGTGTCAAAAGAAGCATGAAAGTAGAATAAATGCTGTGGAAATGCGTTCTTTACGAAGCATGTGTGGCTGTGAAAGATAGGCTGAGGAATGATGTGATAAGACAACGGTGCGTTTTAAAAGAAGATGTATTAACAAAAATTGAAAAGAGCATGCTTAGATGGTTTGGTCATGTAGAGAGGAATGAAGGGCGGCTTACCAAAGGTATTTTTGATACAAGGCAGATGTGACTGACAACGCCGGAAGGGGACGCCCTAGGAGAACATATAGTGACCTTATTGGTGATGTTCTTCAGAAAGGTCAGGTGCCTAATACTGGTAACCAACGTGCGTGTATGAGCAGATGTATGAACATAAACGAAGCATAAATAGTATGAAAATATCGTAGCAGGTGGCGTTCTGTAGTTTCTGCCTACCCCAATGGGAAAAAGCCGTGAAATATATGTATGTATCATTATGTGATTGCAAAACAAAGCCTACTTTATGTGTGATCAACACTATTAAGACGAATTTTCAGGGCAGTGGTGGGCTAATGGTAACTAACGCCTGTGACTTATGAGTTGGTAGGTTCGATCCTAGACTACACGTTTTAGTTTGTGTAAATGATGTCATCACAGCTCTCTAAACGGTGAAGAAAATAATCGTGAGGAAACCGGTACATCCTAGGATCAAAAATTTTATCTGTCATTCGTAGATCTTTGACAATCGTTACGGGGTAGTGTTAGTCAGAAGCCCGAAAATCTGACAACCAATGTTCACAAGGGATATCGTGTTACCCAGTAACTGGAATGTGGAAGTCAGAATGGCAATGAATTTATCTACATCCGTTTAGACGAGAGGCCCACCCCAATATAGGTGGGAAAAGATAAGACACATAGCAGCTGATTAGCTGATGCAGATGTTTAAAAAACTTTGGAGATATTTAATCCGTCCAGTCGGTTCTTGGAGCTGTTAGGCCTCCCCCACATTAGGCGTGCGCGATCCTCGGGCGCGAGCGCCGCGCGCGCGTCGCGAGCGCGTCGCGAGCGCGTCGCGAGCGCGTCGCGAGCGCGCCGCGAGAGCGTCGCGTTTAGCTGCCCTGCGGCGCGCTCGCGGCGCACTCGCGGCGCGCTCGCGGCGCGCACGCGGCGCTCGCCTTGGCGTTTAACCCCCTACAGAAGTCAGTCACAATTTGGACAATTTTCGTTTCAAAATCCACACTATCCACACTAATATTATAAATGCAAAGTAACTCTGTCTGTCTGCCTGTCTTGCTTTCCTGCTAAAACTACTGAACCGATTTAAATGAAATTTGGTACTAAGATAGTTTAGAGCCTGAAAAAGGACATAGGCTACTTTTTATTCCGTGACTTTGTCTGCGTCCGCGATAAACGACATTTACGCAGAAGAAGTCGCGGGCAGAAGCTAGTCTTTTATAAATAAAGTGCTGATTTCTTCCCACACCTTTTTTTTGCAATACGATCACTATACTCCTTTGTAGTCATGTCCCATATCGCAAAGCATGTATTTCATCTATTTTTAATTACTATTTTAGAATAAGTTACATTATAAGATAATCAATAGATCCTCCTCTCTACCTACTGTATTTTCCTTTGCTGTGCCCGACAGGGTCCACAACTGTTTCTAAATAAAATGTTTTACCACCTAAGCATTGTGGAATGCAATAAAGTATTGAGTATTGTAGCGGGCGAAAGGGTAAGAACGCGACTCGAGCGCCGCGTGCGCGCCGCGAGCGCGCCGCGAGCGCGCAGCAGGGCAGCTAAACGCGACGCTCTCGCGGCGCGCTCGCGACGCGCGCGCGGCGCTCGCGCCCGAGGATCGCGCACGCCTAATGTGGGGTCAGCCTTAAGTGTCGGATCCGGTACAAGATTTTCCGTGGCAAATTATGAAGTTCGGCTATCTTCGGTATTTTTAAGAGTTAAATCTGACTTCTGGAGTAATTTTTTTTTTCGTCATATGATGGGATATTCGGCATATCGTCAAATGACGTCTTCGGAGGGCGTGTTATACTTTTACTGACTAAAACCCACCCGTGTTCCGTCAGGCAACTGACGCCAGGGCCACGGTATCTCTTCTCGAGTCCCTTGCGGGCCGTTTTGAAAACAGAAAGCCACGAAGTGCGGCATCACAGTCGTACTCTAGTGAAGTATGACAGGAAACGGTTGTATGAGCTCATCCCAATCCCTTTGCTTGCTACAACTTTAGCCAGGTATCTTTCCAGAGTCTGATTAAATTTTTCCACCATTTCGTCAGATAGTGGGTGATATAAAGTGGTTCTGTTTTCGTGAATATCCATTGCCCGACATGTTTCATGAAAAAGGGTTTAGCCGGATAAGTATGACGAGTCTGCCCCCAAATAGAAACCTGTATCGAAACTTATGTTTTATAATTGACTTGATGAGTAAACACAATTTATGTATGTTTTGCGATCGCCTTTCGCTTTGACCTTGAGATACGAGTAAAAATAATCGTACGCATGACTATTTTTCAAAATAGTATATCTCAAAAACTAATTGAGGTAGAGGAATGAAACCAATGCGAGGCTTTAGGTTACATTACAGAGTATATATATATATATTTTTTTTAATTTTTGGCATATATTTTTGTATAAAAAATAAATAAATAAGGAAATCATAATTTCTTTTTCTGTGTTCTCTAAAACTTACAATCACGAAAATAATATATGTTATCCTCGATCAATAATACCACTAGATAAAGGATCAGGAACAAAAATAAGGCGCTCAAGTGGCCACGTTTGCACACACTTACACATTTATATTTCTTACTACGAAATATAGAAAAACGTTTCATAATAATAACAACTTCAGTTTATTATAATCCTTAACACTCAAACATAAAGCATAATTACGATTGCAAAATATTCATATTTAAGTCCTTTTGTCATCGGAGAAAGGTAAAGAGCAATAAATTTAAAATGTCCCTTAAAAATCAATAATCATTTTTATATAAGTACAAAATTATTTATTCTAAACGGAAACTTAAAGTCTAAGCAATAAGGTTACAAACAATGTGTTGACAATTTCGTGCTTACTCTATTTTGGAACTAGACGTATTTCTTGGTATTACATTTCAATGCTCAGAACACAGTACTTATTGAAAGACGTAGAGTTGCAGAATATAATTTTTTAGGTGAAAAGGTGCGTTTTGATGGTGGCAAACATTTTTAATCGATTTAAAAAAGTAGTAGGAGTAAAATATTTATTTTTTTATATAATAGTTATTTTATTTAATTAAGTGCGGGTTAAATCAATGTGATTCACCCGTATAAAAATGAGTGCGTCTACTTTTATGTACCAGTATTTAGAAGTTAAATTTGTATTAAATCAAATTATTTTTCATTTAAATTAACACTGACCCACTTCGATATTCTTCCTACTTTAATTAATATTTTATTATGCATATAATCGTAACTTTTTATGACTTTTCATGAAATATGATGATTATTATTATTTATTATTTATACGAGACTTCAACCACGTAATTGCAATATACATATTTTTTTATCCAAATTTACCTCAGTCGTTACGTTCCGCGCTTCTAGTGTTAAAGTTCAAATATGAATTTTTATAAGGTTTGTATATTTCTTCTCCTCTTTCTTTCGCTACAATAGATACCCATTCTGCACAGCGAAATGGCTCGCTAGGAAATCTACAAACAAAAATAAAATATAATATTACAATACTACTTTATGCATTCTCTGTTCCAGAACAGACAATGTTTGTTACAATAGTTGGTGCGTTGTCGCAAACATTGGTCAAACAATCATAATATGTATTTGCTAAATGATTTATATTTACTATTTGATTGTTTTTATTTTATGAACAACACTTAAAGATTTAAACTTATGGAAAAAAAGATATTCCGTCCAAAAACTTGGTGCTACAGTGGTTATTTACACAATTTTTGAACGCGTGCTGCGGCATTTAGGACGTCTTATCGTTGGCTATCATTGGACCAAACTAATTTCAAATAAGAGCACAAAAATATTTGTGCTCTTATTTTTCGGGCCGTTTTTGAAGCGCTCATCGGGAATCTAGTACATTTTTGATCGAAGTATGTTATGCTCGTTTATATGTACTATTACTCATAAAAATTGCGTAAGAAAAAAATTGGTGCAACACTTCGAAAAAAAAAAAAATGTGGTTCTCGCCTTATAGTACCCTTGTACTATAAGGCCCACATCACAATTTTTTTTTCGAAGTATTGCACTAACTTGTTTCAGAATATAGATAACTAGCTTTTGCCCGCGATTTCGTCCGCGTAAATGTCGGTTATCTATACTTAATATTATAAAGCTGAAGAGTTTGTTTGTTTGTTTGATTGAACGCGCTAATCTCAAGAACTACTGGTCCGAATTGCCTTTCTATAGCCTTTCTCGATAAATAGGCTACCCAACACAAAATAATTTTTCAATTCGGACCAGTAGTTCTTGAGATTAGCGCGTTCAATCAAACAAACAAACAAACTCTTCAGCTTTATAATATTAAGTATAGATAACCGACATTTACGCGGACGAAATCGCGGGCAAAAGCTAGTTATCTATATTCTGAAACAAGTTAGTGCAATACTTCGAAAAAAATTGTGATGTGGGCCTTATAGTAAAGGGTACTACTATGAGGCGCGAATCACATTTTATGTTTTTTCGAAGTGTTGCACCAATTTTTTTCTAACGCAATTTTTATGAGTAATAGTACATATAAAGGAGCATAACATATATTATTTTCGTGATTGTAAGTTTTAGAGAACACAAAAAAAGAAATTATTATTTACTTATTTATTTATTTTTTTATATAAAAAGTTATTCTAAAAATTAAAAAAAAATATATGATATACTCTGTAATGTATAACCTAAGCCTGGCATTAGTTTCATTCCTTTAGCTCAATCAGTTTTTGAGATATATTATTTTGAATAGTCATGCGTACGATTATTTTTTCTCGTATCTCAAGGTCAAAGCGAAAGGCGATCGCAAAACATACATAAATTGTGTTTACTCATCAAGTCAATTATAAAACATAAGTTTCGATACAGGTTTCTATTTGGGGGCAGACTCGTCATACTTATCCGGCTAAACCCTTTTTCATGAAACATGTCGGGCAATGGATATTCACGGAACCAGAACCACTTTATATCACCCACTATCTGACGAAATGGTGGAAAAATTTAATCGGACTCTGGAAAGATACCTGGCTAAAGTTGTAGCAAGCAAAGGGATTGGGATGAGCTCATACAACCGTTTCCTGTCATACTTCACTAGAGTACGACTGTGATGCCGCACTTCGTGGCTTTCTGTTTTCAAAACGGCCCGCAAGGGACTCGAGAAGAGATACCGTGGCCCTGGTGTCAGTTGCCTGACGGAACACGGGTGGGTTTCAGTCAGTAAAAGTATAACACGATCACAAAACTTACATAAATTGTGTTTACTCATCAAGTCGATATTAAAACATAAGTTTCGATACAGGTTTCTATTTGGGGGCAGACTCGTCATACTTATCCGGCTAAACCCTTTGAGATTCTAAATTTCCTCTTTGATCGCTGTGGATTCCTAAGGGTACCCCAAACTAGGAGGGGTTCACATCGGCGTCGAGTCGACGATGAAGTACTTGGGACTTGTCCTCGACAGCCGGTGGAACTTCGTTGAGCATTTCCGACGTTTGGCTCCCAGACTGGAGCTGGCTGGGGCTGCATTAAAGCGGCTCCTGCCCAATCTGGGGGGTCCAAACGCCTCCTGCCGGAGGCTCTACACGGGGGTCGGGGCCGGGGGCCGGGGGTCGTGCGGTCCATGGCCCTCTACGGGGCACCGGCGTGGGCGCCCTCATTGAGGCTGCGCCCAGCGCGCCGGTTGAGTGCAGCCCAGAGGGTCATGGCCATCCGGCTAATCCGAGGATACCGCACGATCTCTTGCGAGGCGGCGAGCCTCCTTACCGGAGTGCCATCATGGGATCTGGAGGCAAAGGTCCTCGCGCACATGTGGGAGTGGCGCGAGGAGACGAAACGCCGGGGCGAAACTCCGCTGCCGCGACAAATCGCGGCATGGCGGACAGAGCTCCGGCGGGATCTCATGGCGACATGGCGGGTACGATTGTCGCAACCCAGCGCTGGGCACGCCACAATTGCGGCGGTAAGTCCCCTCTTTGAGGAGTGGATAGAGAGGCGCCACGGCGTCCTCACCTTCCGCCTGACGCAGGTTCTCACCGGGCATGGGTGCTTCGGTGGGTTCCTGTTCAGGATAAAGCGGGAGGAAACACCCGGGTGTTTCCATTGTGAGGATTGTCTGGAGGACACGGTGGAGCATACGGTGGAGGTGTGCCCTGCCTGGGCGGAGCACCGCCGTGTCCTCGTGGAGGCGATCGGCGGCGGCGACCTCTCGCGTCCGGCCCTGGTGCGAGCCATGGTACGGAGCGAGAGGGCATGGGAAGCCGTCACCTCCTTCTGCGTAGCAGTAATGCTCGCGAAGGAGGAGGCGGGGCGCGTGAGGGAGTGGCACTCTGCGCCCTCACCTCCCTTGCCGCCGCAGGAGGAGACGCCCCGGGCGTCGGGAGTCGATTGCGGACTCCCGGCCACCGTAGGCGCGAGCTTGCGGGCGGCGAGCAATGGGTAGCTCGCCGCCCGGTAAGGACCAAGCTCGGGTCGACGGCGCGCAGTGTTCCACGCGCGCCTCAAAGAGATGTCAGCAGCAGTGTAGGGGTCTACTAGGACCGATGCCTGCCGGGGTCGCGTGATTGTTCGAAAGAGATACCGTGACCCTGGCACATGGGCAACTGATGGAACACGGGTGGGTTTTAGTAAGTAAAAGTCTGACATGCCCTCCCACTCTGCTCAGAGCGGGAGAAGTCATTTGATGATTTCCCATCCAAAAAAAAATAAAAAATAGGGTACCCCAAACCGACAGAAGACTTCGTGGACGTTCGCGTTCCAAAGCATTACATGGTTATACCCGAGTTCTTTTAGCATGGCAATAGTGGTCACCCTTCCCCTAATATCTCTCTGTAGGAACCCAAACAATAAACTAACGAACATGTTGAAGATCACGATAGATATTAATTTAAGACGTCAATGGACATACAAATCGGTGTTTGAAATAAATCTACAAAGTTTTGTTGGGTCAGTGATAGCTATTCCAGTCAGGGATCGCGGAAGACGCATTAGATCCCGTGGTTACCGACGTAGGTGTGGGACGGAACACTGGGGTGGTTTTAGTCAGTAAGAGTCTGACAGACCTCTCCGCCCACCGCAGGGCGGAGGACATCCATGAGGATTTACATATCGAGATCAAAAAAAAAGTGACAGCTATTGCTACGCTAAATCGACTCGGGTATAGCAGTAATTTACTTGGGGGTAGCTGTTACGAACATTTTAATGAATTTTTTTATCAAATTCGTAAGGGTGATAGTCCCACTGCCGTGATATATCTATAATGCCGTTATCTACCAAAACCATTGTTTGGAATAACATGCAAAAACCGCGGTTAAAATTTTAACCGATGTCACTTTTCAATGACAACACCTATTTTTATTTCCAAAACTATTCAAGGTATTGAAAATTCGGAAACACAGATCGATAGATTTTTTTTTTCTCATTATAATAGCATTAAAAGTTAAAAATCGACCATATAACGGCATTTTAGTTATGCCACGGCAGCACAAGTGACTTATGTTAACATTGTATTCCCTTACTCCAGGTGGTGATAACCCGCTGCATGGTAGTGCCAGTGTGCAGCGGCGCGCCGCGCACCGCGCTGTACTGTTGCGCGCGCTCGCTCGTACGCGCGCTGGGCCCGCGCCTGCCGCCCGCCGCGCGCGCACTCGCCGCGCCGGCCGCCACCGCCAGGCATCTGCACACACTGGCCGCGGCTGTCGACGCGCAGGTCAGTACATGTAGCACAGTGTGCGCGCCTGCCGCCTGTAACTTGGGATCCGCGTGGATTTTTCTGCGTGTTGATAGCAATCTAAATACCGGATAAGTTTTTATCCAGTGCGCAAATTTTAACAAATTAAACTTAAAACGAGTTATAATAACCATGCAATTTTATTTTGATATATCTTAGTACAAAAAATTAAGTTATCGTTAACACTAGATGTTTATTTTGAAACTGGTTTTTATGGTAACTTGCGCGCGGTGCCGGCGCGGCGGCGAAGGTGAACAACCGACCAGCTGTTCGATCGGTCAAAATTCTAAGAAGTTCGAAGTAGGTACCTACGGCGCGCGGTTACTGACCTATTCCTATTGTCAATATCATATTACGAAATATGTAGGGTGTCCACAGTTTACTGATTTAAGGTCGGATAAAAATTTAAAAAAAAGTATTGACAAAATAATTGAAATGTGTTCTATTACTGATACTGAACCACCAAAAAAAATTTGCGCATTGGTTAAAAATAATTCCTGTATAGTCAGCCCAGAATTTGGCTACGAGCTAAGCACTTTCAGAAGCGTCCATCAACTCCTGTAGCGTGCAAACAGCAGGATATGCTGGACAAAATATTGAGTGCCGCATTGTTTGTGGGATGTCATTATGCCGACTGCCGGTGTGACGGCATTGACCGCCCCACTGCCAAGCAAGTCTTCTTTTGTAATTTAATTGTAAATTTTATTTGAGTAGGTATGATTGGCTGCTTTCAGGAATGATAGAGTGAATAAGTATAACTAGATATGTGTGTAGCGAAGAATTTGTCTGTTATGAACACTATGTTTAATCTTAGAAAGTTCATAGGTATACGTGGGAAGGCATGACAGTAGAAGTATGATTGGCTTTGTGATTGTGGATGAAAGATTAAATAGTAAAGTTACAAATACTAGAGCATATCGGAGTGGTAATGTAGGGCCTGATCCTTATCTGGTTATGTACCACGTGGATGATCTGTTCAGGTATTGGTGTCACCAAGTTCGAGATCTTGTGACTGCTTTAGAACGAATAAAAGTAGAAAGACTGCAAGGATTGAAAGTAAACGAGGAATATACAAGGGAAGAAGACTGCTAAAATATTTGATGATACAAATGGTTGCCATTTAGGAGTATGGAATATCGTAAAAAGTAACATGGTACAAGTAGCCACATAAGTATGTATGTGGTGTGGTGCAGACGAAAAGTTTTAGTAGATCAAATGATTCTTGGGTAGATGGTAAAGTTCAAACGTAAGAGGTCTGGTTTAATGTGTTAGCCAACAAGGCCCAAAATACCAAATTTTTTTTTTTAGACGCTTGAATTTTATTTAGTAGTATAAATACACATTCATGTTTTCTGCACCCCAAAGTTTCTAATAATAAATAATACTGTTTACAGAGTAAAGAGGACATGAAGCCGTTCGTGTGTGAGCTGTACGTGCGAGCGATCACTGCCGGCATGAACGAGCTGGAGAGGCTTAAACTTAAGACTGAAAAGGTAACATCTATCACTATTATGTTCAGGGTGGGCAGGGCATAATCTCGCAGAACAGATGGCCGACGCAACCGAATTGACATAGCGTAACGTTGGAAGGCTTGGGAACAAGGTGGACCGATGTGGAGTAATGTGCTGTGACGAGGCTTGGGGCAGGACTGTGTCCAGGAGCGGATATTTCAGTTACTGCCATTTTAAACACGTACTCCGCTTTCTCACAGAGGATATCCAAGATGATCTATATGGAAAAAAAATTCTTCTGCCTAGCCGTTTCCCAACTATATTGGGTTCAGCTTCCAGTCTAACTGGATGTAGCTAAGTACCAGTATTTTACATGGAGCGACTGCCTATCTGACCTCCATAACCCAGTTACTGGGTAATACGATACCCCTTGGTAAGACTGGTTGTCAGACTTTCGGGCTTCTGACGTCCCGTAACGAATGTCTAAAATCCACAAAAGACAGCCGGGACCAACGGCTTAACGTACTTTCCGAGGCACGCGGCTTGGTATGTAAAGGTGGTCACCCATCTACGGATCAACCACGGCAAGCGTAGCTTAACCTGAACGATCAACCTGTGCGGCTGTTATTAATTAGTCACAAGTCGACATGCGCAAAACAGTGCCTTTTAAAGTAATGTCATATGGCATGACATTTCGTCCGGAGTAATGTTTCATTACACCATGACTCCAAACATGACGCGAGATGACGCACCACGCGCGATAGTTTTTGTAATCAAATGTCGCTGTGTAAAAGATATACATCATTACTGAGATATCGCATTACCTATATTGTGATGTGATGTGACATGGGTCAAACGCAATGCGCCCTTGCTTCGCCAGAAAAACGTACATTTGATTTTGTTTCATAGTCATATAGTCGCTTTTCTTTCATATTTAACTCGTGGTGTAATGAAACATTAATACCCCCAATATAAGGAATAATTGAATTAAAACGATAGACATGGATTGCAATAGTGATTATTGACCATGACTCGAACTGTCATAGTGTTATACAGTTCGAGTTATGATTTGAAACATCACGTAGGCAGTCCGCGGTTTCAATAAAACGTAAACCTTATTTCAATAACAATACGGTTCTAGATAATAGTTCACTTATCTCGCAGCCAGCTGACTGGAGCATGTTCCTTCTCGCTTGCACACACAGCAAAGATTACAGAGATATTACGAACACCGAACACCGCGCCGTGGTCCGCGCGTCATGTTTTAGCGTCATGTGCCATGGTTGATTGAGTCATGTACTACTACAGTACGCGGCCGAGATATATGACGCGCAATGCATCACTCGCATTACTTACACAAGTCTAGTCATAAGCCTTACTATACGGATTTTTTTTTTTATAATATACACATTTTGTTTTACAGGAAGCGGAAGCCCGTTCAGCAGAACAGACGTTAGCTTCATGGTTCACCCAGCTGGGCGCGTTACTGTCGGCGAGCGAGCGTATCCGCTGCGAGTGCACTCTGACTGCCTTCTCTGTGCATCCAACACCGACCATGTATGAACGGATCAAGGCTGCGCCCGCGCTGCCGCCGCTTATACTGGTAATGTTGCTACTACTAGGGATGTTACCGGGTATATTTCCCCTTGAGTGACGTAGTTATATGGGTAAGGAGAAACGAGATTGTAACAATTGGCATTTAAAAATACTTGAATATCTGTTTTACGGTCGGATTTTCTACAAACCATCGTTTATAGGTTAAAAATTTAGTGTCGTTAAACTATTTTGGGCAAATAATAACTAATGTATCGTTAAATCCATAGATATCTAGAGATATGCCTTCATTGCGGAATAGTAAGGAGTTAGGGTGTCGCCGCTTATCTCCCACCCAAAAAATTACAACATTAACAAATAGTGTACTGACGACACACACTTAAGATTTGAACACGCACACCAAGAAGAAAGCAGCTACACTAAATCAATTTCTAATAGCACACATACAAATAATGGGCGGGACATTCACTTGTAAACACTCGAACATCCAATGCACACGCATGCAATTAGGGAGTCGAAAGCGATGGTCGATTATTTTTATCGATATTTAATTTTAGCACATTCTTGTATTATAATATTTTCGTTTAATTTTCTTTAAATAATTTCTTTTTTATATATACCTATCCGAAAATATAGAAAATCAACACAAATAAACAAAATAAAAACAAGACTTTGCGCTGTATGCGTGTATTCACACAAGGCTTTGGGAGCGATTACTCGTTCGCATACTAAGTTGCAAGTTACGTACGTATAGCACCACTACCGCTGCAAAATATGCGTTTCCAATAGGGATTGCTTGTCGATAAAATGGGTAACGATAATAATTCATGTATCTACGATTGAAAATTAAAACAAGAAACATCATTAAGTTACCTTCGTAAATCGTAATACAGTAAGTAAAGCAAATAAAATACACATTTCTGGTTAATGATATATTTTAAATTTAGAAATCACTCCCAAATGGTGTACTATTTATACTGAACATAATTGTCCCTATTAAGTAGGAGTCTTTAATTAAATTTGGATTTTAAAAAAATCGCACGTAATAAATATTTTATTGTCCAGTAAAAAGCAAATATTTATTCAAAACTTGGCGTTTCGACAATTTTTGGGTAGTATTTTTTGTAATGTAATGTAGTCGGACATTTATATATTTTTCCATCACTGCTTTAATCAATAGTGTAACATGATTATTGAGTGGAGATTGTTCATATTGGTGATATTCTATAGAACTAAACATTTTTACACCAATAAAATATGGAAGTGACATAGATATCAACTTTTGTTTTATATTTTTAGTGGACATGGTAATTTTGTTTCCGTTCAAAATTTCATTTTTAATTACAATTTCCATTCTTTTACATATTATTATCACATCATTTGCTGGATATAATAGACCTCCCTTATCTTTAAGTTTAATAAAACGATAATTTTCATTTTGTGTGTCATTTGCAATTAATGCACTTATGCAAGTTTCACATTTTAAACACTTAAACAGTTTATGTATTACAAAACCTGCAATATATGAAACAACTTGATTAGTGAATTCGGACACATTTTGAAGCAAAATATTAATTTCATCCTCAAACACTGCCATTTGATATATTTCATCTATATCATCGGCTCCTTCGTCATGATCTCTGGCTCCTTCGTCATGATCTCTCGGATCTAAAGTTATGTTTATATTGTCTACAGCTGATGAACATGTCAAAATGGCAATATTTTCTAGAGAGGTACAATTGCCATTGTCTACATCCCGAAGTTCTGATTTTACTAGGAGTTTCTTGTAAATTGCTTGAAACTGTCGGGGGGTGGGATTGTTATTACATCCTCCATGAGCACGTATATGGCCAAAAAGTAGCTCCAAATGATCTTGGCTAATTTTATATACAGGAAAGTATTTTATAATCCCCTCTTCTTCGACAGCTTGGATGTAAAGAGCTTTTACACTTTCGATGCATGTTAAAAATCCAATAAACCCAGTCTTTCTACTAGAATTTATGACATTTGTTCCATCCGCAAGTTTTAATTTTTTTATGTATATCACAGCTTTAGTCAAAAACTCAAATATTTGTGCTTTATTATGTGGACAAAGAGGTTTTTTGTAATGAAGCTGAGCCATATGCCTCGAGTTGAGAGTGTCAAATAAGTTGTTGATTATTTTCAAAAACATAACAGTACCTTTGACATTTTCAAAACCGGGGACCTTTATCTCAGAACAAAATGTCAGAGCATCACCCACGCTATTGCTAAAAAGTTGTGAAGCGAGGCGAACTTTCATTTTTTGATTTTTAAAAAATATATGACCCCGTCGAAGTTTATTAGCAAGATTAAGTTTTTCATCTTCCTGCACAATGTTCAGCTGTTTCAATAACATCCACTTCACTTCCTGGTTTAGTTCATCTATGAAGACATCGTTTGCTTCGAAAGCGTTTCTTACCAATTTTAGCATATGGCACGGATCGGGAAAAATAAAAACAGGTTTTTTATTAACTGGATGTTCAAAATGTGTTTTTAAGTTCTCAGTGTCAAACGAACAACCCAAATCCTTGGCCATAGATATATTAGCAGGGCAGCCATCGAATGTCAAAGAAGTAATATGTACTCCTGTTTCATGAAGTAGTTCCAAACACTGTTTAACGAGAGTCGCCCTTTGAGTTCCAGTTATTCCGTCCACAAGAAAATACCCAACTGGTATTTTCCAGCTTTCATTTATGGCTGTGACCAAAAACACTAGAGCTTCTTTAGCTTCCGGCAAATAATCACCTTGTTTAGCAGCATTACAAATGTCAACGTAACCGTGCATTTGTTTGCCATCCCATTCAACTCGATGCCTGATGGCCATTTCGTCTAATACAAGGTTACACATAATTTTATGTTCAGTGCCTGTGATTTTGAATTTAATGGCTTCAAGGGATTCACTAGTGAAACCAGGTTTAGCGTCAATAGATTGATACCATTTTTTTATAGTTCGCTCATGTGGTAACGAAGTTTGAAACTTTTTTCGAACATACCGATACGCCTTTGGGGAGTAAAAATGTAGTGTACATGCAAATGTTCTTAAAGCTGGAGAATATTTAGCATTTGTGGTTTGATTTGAAGAGATGTTTGATTTGTATCTTTGAATAAGGTCTTCTACGCCAACATTTTCTAAATGTGTAGCTTGATCGGTATTCAATAAATTTTTTGTTTCAAGTTCTTTAATGATTTTGTTTAATTCTACAATTTTCTTCTTGTAACGGCTTGTATTTTTTTGGAGATTTTTTATTTTTTTGTTCTTCGTGGCGATCAAGCTTTCGCATCGTTTTAACTGAAGACGCATCTTACGTTTCCTAGGAGTGTCGTCAGTAGCAAGCTGATTCTGGATTGAATCTTGTCGAGGCTGCAAAAGATGAATTAATTTAATCATATAAAATCATGCAAGCAATAATCGTAATGTAAATGAATTAATCAAAGCATACCTTGCATTGGTTTACATTAAATTTGGACGGACGATTGAGCATCTTTCGTTTCCGGGGAGTGTTGTTAATAGCTTGTTCTTTAATTTCATTTTGAGGCTGTAAGATAATATTTAATCTATTAACAAATTTTAACTTTTGGACATGAATATACGAATAACTATTTGTTTTTGGATACGTACCTCACCTTGACCTGTGTTAATATTAGTAGAAGTTGATGGGAGAGATTTTTTCAATTTTTTTATTTCGTTACTAACCGGTTTATTTGCATTATTGCGGGGCTGTAAAGACAAATTTTATTTGTTCATTAATAGATAAAATCTTTAAAGCATTTACTTGACGTACCTACAAATAAGTAAGTATTTTATCTTAATAGTGAGGCCAAATGTACTTAAGTAATTAACTTTAAGAACTTGGTGAGGCGGGTTCGAATCCAGGCTTCCGGGACAGGGTCTGTATTCTAAGCCCCTGAGCCACCGAAGCTCTCAATAAGTAAGTACGTCATACAAATTTTTGAATAGGTACCGTACGCACCTCGATTTGATGTGTACTACATGCAGTTGAATGTAAAGATGTATCTAGTCCATCGGTTTGTGATACCTAAAAAATATTATATTTACATTATTTTTCTACACTAGCATAAGGGGCCGTCCACAAATTGTGTAACGCCAAATTTTAAAATGTTTGATCCAAAATAATTGATTAATTCACGTTATGAATATAATATATCGTGACGTAATGCAAACCTCATTAGCAAACACAAGCTGCAACCTTAAAGTCGGAACTGCCCACTCAAACAGTCTTCGACTCTTTAAGCAGGGCTTGAAACACTTATCTTCAAAATGTGCCGAACATATCGTACTCCGCTCTAAAGGCCACCAATTTGGTCCTCTGTTTGTACTCTGAATCCATTTTTCTTTTACCGTAGAGTCGCGTGGAAAGCTGAAAGTAATAAATGAATAAACGCACACTTTTGTAGCCCCATATCAGGATCAGTTTTATTAATCTACAACGACAGTATTCACTGTATCAACCGCTGTACTATTTAAAATCACAAAAACGTCATGTAGATATGTAATAAATATCTAACAAAATATAAAAACGACAATATATAATAAATAACCATTAATATAATAATAAAAATACTAGTAATATCTGCAATATCTTCAGATGTCACGTGATATATTTAAAATATAAATATAGTCTTAATATATATTTCAGCCTCTAAAGGTATCACGTGACATGTTAACGATTTCGTTCAGTATCTTAAGATATTGTAATATGAAAATATATATTATATTCGCCGTCTGTGATGCTCCATTGGAATGTATAGTGAGCGATTTTTTTAAATATGGCATCTTCAAAGTTTGTTACTCGCTTCGCCGTTCAAATATCTACCTCATCAGACAGGAATCAAATCCGGGACCATTTGAGCATCCGTTAGTCGTTAGGTACACAAATAAATGAAACTAAAATTTTGAAAATGAAAATCCCCTTAGTTATAATACTTTTTTATTATAACTAACACTTTTGCATATAATGAACTATAAATACTTAATTTTCAGTTGCCAATATAAATATTATCGACATGGTCACACTCGAAGACTCTCGAGGCACATCACTAACTGACGACTGTGAGCAGCGGCCGCACCACGTTATTAACGTATTTTGTTAGTTTCGATATATTCATTATACACTGCGGTGTTAGAACTCAGCGTTCGAATATTCGTTAGTACAATGCAAGTATTGTAAACCGACATAATATAATATTGCGACTATCATTCTGCCACATAATAAAAAGAAGCAAAAGCAACAAATCAATCTAAGTAATAATGTTTTTGAATTTTTATTTAGAAAAACATATAATTTTCAATACTTACCGATGGTATGTGATTCCGTTTGACTTTAAATTACTGGTGTTGCTTCGATTTTTGCAAATCACTATAGAACAACACGGCATTTTTAAAGAATCCCGGCCGACGGTCGAACTTCAACTAAACGTGCCGCGAGTAATGTGTTCTCCTTTTGCGCATATTGCTGCGACACCGGCCCCGCCCCCTTTTCATATCTCCCTTTAGTTTCTGTTATCTGTGGTTAAATCTATCTTTGTCTGTAATATACGTAAACCTTCTCTATTGCATCAAAAATTTGTCTATGGTGAACTTTTTGTTTATTTTTTATTTTGTAAGACTATTTTAGCTCTTCTTGCTTGAAACATAGGATTACCTAGTGCAAGTACGTAAGTCTTAAGAATATAATTAACATATAAGTAAGCCTTGTAATTTTTTTTTTTTTCAATAAGAATATTATTATTACACTAGCTTTTGCCCGCGGCTTCGCCCGCGTGGATGTCGGAAATTATCGCAAGAGGACGTACTACCGCGGTTAATGTATTATTAATACATTAATCCAGGTTATATAGGTGATAAGAGAGCAGTTGAGTGAGAGCAGTGGTGGCTCAGTGGTACCAGCCCGACTTACGAATTGTAGGTCGTGGGTTCGAACCCAGGCAGGCGCTTTACGTTTTGCGTTTCAGTAAATATTTTCATCAACACTGCTATCAAAACGGTGAAGGATAACATCGTGAGGAAACCGGCATGTCCTAGAACCAAAAATTCGAAGACATGTGACATCTACCAACCCGCACTGAGCCCACGTGGTAGATTTCGGCCCACTCCCTCTCACCGAGTGGAGGCATGATATTCGCATTTACTATGAAGCCAAAGTAATATGAATTACAATCCTACTAATCCTGTCGCGTCCGACCGCTACCAACCGGGACCGGCCGGACGCGGGACGGCCCGCTAGCGCTTTGCGGCTATTTTATTATAATCTCTGTTATCTTCTAAACTATTCATTGTAATGATATGCTGTAAAGGGCAATTTTGATCTACATGAAATGCACAACGTATCTAATGTATTTAATTGGATAAGGATTAATGCTGTATTGCTTAAAATCGCTTCGTAAATAAGCCATTATTTTTCGTAAAAAGTAAAGGATAAAAAATGGTTATTGTGGGTTATCACTAAGAGGTAGATATATACCACCGCGGACTTTTTTTGTAGACCTTTTTAAGGTGTACAATACTGTAGTACATTATTTTGAACTATTTCTTAGGGTTCAGCCAGCGTTCGCAATGTAAGCTCAAAAAAATGAGTTTATTTATGACATCACATTAGAAACCTCTAAAATTATCAGCGTTTCTTTACTATGTTATGCATGTTATATACATATAAACCTTCCTCTTGAACCACTCTATCTATTAAAAAAACCCGCATCAAAATCCATTGCGTAGTTTTAAAGATCTAAGCATACATAGGGACAGACAGACAGCGGGAAGTGACTTTATTTTATAAATAGCTTTTGCCCGCGGCTTCGCCCGCGTGGTTGTCGGAAATTATCGCAAGAGGACGTACTACCGCGGTAAGAATGTATTAATCCATGTTATACATACATAAAATTACGCCTGTTTCCCATGAGGGTAAGCAGAAACTACGGAACGCCAGAACGCCACCTGTTACGATCCTTACATATCATGTGTGTTTGATGTACTTAAAATAAAACTAATAGTATTCAGAGTAAGAAGACTGCGACATAGGGTTGGATTGAATTGAATATAAGTCTTCCTGGTTTTTCTTAATGCTCCTATTCTACCTATACAAACACTCAATTATTTACCAGACACCAAATTAAACATAGTTATAAGAATAGTACTTTGGCCAGTGGCTTCGCCCGTATAGCTGTCGGAAAATGTCTCCCGGGAACGTATATGGTAAGTATCCAGGATAACCAAAAAACCAAATCCATCCAAAAATCTAAACATCTAAGCCATATTTCGCGGTCTCTTACTTGGAATAATACAATTGGGTTTATTTTGAGTACTTCGAACACACATGATATTCGCATTTACTATGAAGCCAAAGTACCTAATATGAATTACAATATTACAATCCTACTAATCCTGCAGTACCCGACCGCTACCAAGCGAGATGGCCGGACGCGGGACGGCCCGCTAGCCGCTCTGCGGCAATTTTATTATAATCTCTGATATCTTCTAAAATATTCATTTTAATGATATGCTGTAAAGGGCAATTTTGATCTACATGAAATGCACAATTTATTTAAGGTACTTAATTGGATAAGGATTAATGCTGTATTGCTTAAAATCGCATTCATAAATAAGCCATTATTTCTCGTAAAAAGTAAAGGATAAAAGTGGTTATTGTGGGTTATCCCTAAGAGTTAGACATATACCATCGCGGACTTTTTTGTAGAACTTTTTAAGGTGTACAATACTGTAGTACATTATTTTGGTCTAATTCGTAGAGTTCAGCCAGCGTTCGCAATGTAAGCGCAAAAAAATGAGTTTATTTATGACATCACATTAGAAACCTCTAAAATTATCAGCGTTTCTTTACTATATTATACATGTTATATACATATAAACCTTCCTGTTGAATCACTCTATCTATTAAAAAAACCCGCAACAAAATCCGTTGCGTAGTTTTAAAGATATAAGCATACATAGGGACAGACAGACAGCGAAGTGACTTTATTTTATAATATGTAATGATATGTAATGATCTACTTACTGGACGGTCCAATATAGTACTAGTTTTTATTCATAAAATTCTAAATACGCCATTGAAATAATGGGTCACCGTTCAAACCATATTTAATTTTCATTCCTTCATTTCAGGATGACCTCGAAATTATAGAAGAACCTAACAAAGAATTCGGGAGTTGGGCCAGCGATTCTCGCGGGCAGACCAACTTCGTGAAGACTTCGGAGACTCTCAACCTGAAACATACGCAGCATCAGGCCAATGTGCTGTCTACTGCAATATTTAGCGAAGGAGAAGCCCTGGGGATCAGCCCCGAGTTGTGTACGGATATCGCTGTGCTGCTGTCTGGGCCTAGACTGAAGACACTTTCTTGGGATACTGATAGGTTTGTCCGAAATTATTGTTGATATATTTTTTTTTTGTTTGACACTCTTGCAGCTAATAAGCTGATGTGTATGTGTCTAAAAACTTTGAAGATATTTCGTCTGTCTATTCGGTTTTTTAAACAGGTCAGTTCAAAATTATTATTTGGCACATAGCTTAGCAAAAACATAGCTTGGCAAAAAAGAGTCTGGAAAAAATGAGGGCGCCTGCTTAGCAGGTATGGCCACCCTGTATACTAGGACTAAAAGTGATAAGATACTTGTTGTCTTAATCCACAAACACGAGATCCCGGAAATTCTCATCAGTCAAGATTTCAAGACTTGATAGGCACACAGTCTTTTACTTTCATTGTATTTAGTAGATTTCGCATTATTTCGCTAGAATAACCTTTTATCTAAGAGTGCCATCATTATAACATATTGCAAACTTATTCAGTTTAAAAATTAATTAAATTACACTCAGGGATTGCCGATTGAATCCGATAAACAAGACATAACGTTCAGCAATCGCATTTGCGGCTTCCATCTAGGGTATTCACAACCATTCAATGGTTGGTATGCCTGTATCAAATTTGACATGAATGATACTGAACGAGTCCTTTTAATGCTGACAGTTTATAGTCGACAAGAAGGCGAATTACAGCTGCTTACTGTCGGAAACTAATCGGAAGTCAGAGAGTACCTATAACATGTCGCATTCGAAAGGTACGGACAATATCGAATAAACTTGAACAGTTGACTAATGAAGGTGTCAGGTATGTCTATGTGGGGTACATAACATTATCACTATTCACATGACAATGAAAATGAAATAACACGCTAAAATTTAGATTTTATTCAAAAAGAAAAACGTGACAACATCATTCTTGTATTCCTTTTCAGTGCTATGATAGATTTTTTCCATTAACACTGATGTGTCAGTTTTACATTTCTTATTTATGAAATCTAAATATTGTAAAAATCTTTCTTACACGTTTACGGCTCCCATTACAACCTGTCTCCTCAAACTATAGGTAATATATTACGTAGAATAGGCACCTGAAAAATAATAAATATAAATTATACTTTTATTACCGCGGAATGCGATTAACAAAAAAAAAAAACAAAATACTTGCGGGTTTCGTTATGGTGTTGAACTTTTTGTCTAATTGCACACAGATCAAAATCGTCTAATTCTTTCTTCCGCCAACTGTTTTGGTGTTCCTCCAGGTGTATAAAAAAACCTTAATTTTTGTCACCTTCATTAACAATTTCTCTAATTGTACTGTGAGATTTACCTTGAAAAAAACATGAAGACAATCATATTAATTCCATGTAGGTACATTTTTCAATTTCAAGTATCAAACATCAAGAGTCAACGTACACGCGATTTTTCAAACGAGAAAACATAACCTCAATAATCTATTAGTAAATAAAACAATAAAATGGCTTGAAACTTATAATACCGATAAAACTTAGTATTAGAAAGGAAAAACAATGACTGGCATTGAATAATAGATACATTTCTTGGTTAAATACCTGTCGTGTCGGCAGTTCTTTCGTAAACGTCAATCGGAAACAAAATTTGTTCCGCTTCAGATTCCGCCAAACTTACGAAAACTTAGTATATCACAGCTCACACTCCTTCTTGTTTTATTCATTTTTTATATGTACAAAAGCATTAATCATTGATAGTTAATTAGAAATAAGTAAAATACAACTAGGAACATAACACAATGACAGATTAGCTACTTGTTGATGATAAACAAAGCAGTGCTGCCACCAAAAAAATATTTTAGTTCCAATGGTTACCACGACAGACTCTTTTTTGCCAACCTATACATGTGCTTAATAATCAAAATCAAATCAAAAATCAAATCTATTTATTTCGGGCTACAAAGACCTATAACATAAATACCTTACAGACTAACATACATACAAATAAAAAACAATGTAAAACTATTGTACACGAAGTGACGGCATCGGCAGTGAATAATTTTGTAGTAGAGCTTGAAATTATTTGTCAGTTGTGACTAAACAAGAAGGTGGTGCACAGGATCCAAACCAATGACGTTGAATTCGCCTAGGAATAGAACGCGATATCTGTCAAATAAAATAAAACATTTTTTGGTTTTTTCAGTGTATGTTGTTAGTTAATAACGCGTCTAATTACACTCACATATTGACACAGTCACTTATTCATTCGGTTGATCACCAGAAAACTATTATTCATTAATAAACCTAAGACGATTTTAAAATTCATATAAATCGTCAAACGACTTACATCTTTTTGTCTTGTCAAAGTTTATTTTATGCCATTGAATTATGTGATGTAAATTAATAAACTTCGACAATATGTACAAATACGAGATGTTATTTCATCTGCCTCGCCTTTTTCTAGCTATGTTGAGGCAGGTTTTCAGTATAACCAGATGCTGCTCAATACTAGTTATTATATGCAGCGAAAGCGTATGTAACCAGCTAATGGGTACCATGTTACCCTCGGTAAGATTTTGAAGATATAATATTTAAGAATTTTTTTGCACGGAACATCATTCCATTCTGAATCTGGAGGCCGTTGTTGGCTGCGCTACAGTTAATACTTTTGCAACTATGATCGTTTTACTTGTTGTACTCAGTCTTGTATTATCGTTCCGTAATATTTTTTTTTTACTATTATCTATATACTATTTCTCTGAGCTAGTATTTCTATATTTCAGGGAGCTACTACTTGAAAACTGTCGCACGTACATGGAGCGTACGAACTTCGGCACCCGCGCGTTGACGAAGGAGCTCAAATACCTGAACCTAGATCCGAGGGAGTTCCAGCACCTGCCAGAAGAAGAGGACGATGATACTGATATGTATTACGGGATTGAGAAAGGTAAGACATGGTACTAATTTATGTCGAGACAATGAATAAGTGATTACTAGAATAAAGATAAAAATAGACCAACCATCTTTCAGATTACAGTACATACATATTTTATCGGGTACTGTGTTTTATGTTAAAACAAAATACCTTTTGATATATTGCAATTAAATTATAGGAAATGTAAGTCTCATATTAATAGTACACCTTGTAGGCAAGCATATTACAAATTAGAGGATTATATTCTAGATAAGAATGCTTGGAACCATATTGGTCCTGCTCCATACTACAATCTAGACAAAATCAAACTGGTTGCCAATTTAATTGTAAATTGATATAATAATTGCATATTGTAAAGCATTTTAAGAGTTACAATAGACTTTCTTGCCCATTCTTCTCCATACACAGTTCTATTTTATGGTGTAACTTTTTATTTTCAAAAGTGCCTTTTATGTGCCTATTTGAAATAAATTATTTTACTTTTAATGATGTGACAATAAAAAGTTGCTCAGATAACATGTAGCTTTCATAGGGGTAATACATTAAGTCATGATAATATATAATTATGTATTTTGTATATTGGTTATAATAATATTTTGTAGTTATTATTCAGTGTTAGGTAGTCGACAACTTTGAAAAGAAACACCAAATCAAACTTAGAGTCGTGTAACAAGAGTAAAAAACTGGTAAGACATTCAATAGAGATTTTAAATTCTAATATATAGATGAGGAAACCTTATTTATGTAGGACCCCCCCCCCCTAAAAGGGAGATTTTTATGAAAGTTACCTGTTTATATTGATTTATTAAATTGATTTTAAACTGTAGTAACGAAAACTTGCACAAATAAAACGAATAGTAATTTAGAACAACGCTGCTAAATTTCCAGTAGGTTTTACATTTAACAGGTTCTTTAGCTAATCTTATTTAAAATTCTTCATATATCAAACAAAACCGAAACAACAAATAGCAAAATTAACCAAAATTGATAATAATATTTTGTCAAAAGGCTATGAGCATCTAGTAGAAGAATATCAGGAGCCAGAAGAAATATGGCAAGACGCCGACGACCCTGAACGAACAGAGAGTGCGCATTCCAGCGGTATTGAATCAGAAATCCCAGTAAAAACAAAGAAAGCACAGAGAAAGACAAAGAAATCCCTATCTTCCGAGGACGATTCTGACCCACTCAGCCTCGTTGCAGAAGCTAAAAGAGAAGAGAAGAAGAAGGAACGACCACATAGCAAGGAGAGAAGTAAAGATAACAAGGACAAAAGTAAAGATAACAATGACAAAAGTAAAGATAACAAGGACAAAAGTAAAGATAACAGTGACAAAAGTAAAGATAACAAGGAAAAAAGTAAAGATAACAAGGACAAAAGTAAAGATAACAAGGACAAAAGTAAAGAGCCTAAAAAATCAAAATCAAAGGCGAAACCCAAAGATCCTCTAGAAATTAAAGACCAAAGCACTGAAAAGAAGAAAGAACCTAAAAAGAAACGGGAGAAAAAGAAGAAACAAAAGTTGGTGCCTGCAAAGTGTACTTTATCACGTCTTATTGGAATGAAAGTGGCGAATGCAGTGAAGACGCCAGATGTTACCGGCGTAGTCAATACACCCTCTGTCAGTGACAGCGATTTCGATAGCCAACGAAGGTCCTCAAACGAAACCAATGTCATATTCGACGGCCTATTTTCTATGGACGAGCTCAAGTCACCTGAAAAAACTCCTGACAAGAAAACGCTCACGCAAAATAGTGAACTTCATATTGCTAGCGGTACGGTGAAAATTAATACTTCCATTGTGCATCACAACGAGAGTCCGAGACGAAACGACGCTTCGAAACATAAATCATCGAATTCGCCACAATTAAGGACTGGCTCACCGAGTAATATGATGGTTAAGGAGAGCTTGAGTAAACTGTTACACTATAGAAGACAGAAGGCTATTGAGAATGAACAAAGAATAAATCTACAGCCAAATGTTGTTCATACATACTCTTATAAAGGTGCTCAAATATCCCCAACGATTACACCAGTATCTAGTCCTGTAGTAAATACTGAAGGCAGTTCACAGTTAAAAGTAAATATACCAGAGAATCCGAAGGTCTACATAAACAAAACACAGTCGGAACAACTCACTGAACTGAAGAATGAAGTTAACAACTTTTTAGGCGCCAAAACATTTGGAATAGCAAGGCCGGTTATACAGTATTGTCCTAAGACCAAGAACTCTTCACTAAATAATAATCAGACGAGCGGGGCTAGGCTCTCGAATCCTAGCCTTCAGAATCCGTTGCAAAATGTGTATAAACTGCCACAGATGCAAGAAAAACCAACTACTGTTGGAAGCACCGAATTGAAGACCACTCTCTCACGTTCTAATGTACCGACTAAACAAAAATCTGCGGATTCAGCAAGTCAACAGAATTTCCACGTTTTCCTAAAAGAGCTACAGGAATCTATCAATGCAGGAGCGGGTGATCATTCCAATAAAAATATAAATGACAAAAAAGAACTTAAACCAATAAATAGGGTGAATCCTGTAATACCTAATGTACCCAAAATCAAGGCTGACCCCAACACATCTCCACAATGTGCCAAACAACCACAGAAGAAAACTTCAGACTTTTTAAACACGTTTTCACGCCTCAGTTATTTACACAAAAATAAAGTCGACCCAAAATTTAATGGAACGAAACCTGTTGTAGACGCACTAATAGAATATCAGAGTAAAACGCTGCAAAATCCTCCAACTGATGCGGAAATAAATCGAATTTTGATGGAACAGAAAATGGCAGCAAAGTCTCTTCAAATTAAAAATGAGACACCAAAAACTGACAGATCAGCATACCAGCATCCAGAAAACAGTCAAAGTATACTGAAGAAAATTGAGAAACCAAAACATGTAAGTAATGCTGTAAAACAGAATCCTATAATTGCCAATATGCTGATTGGCCAGACCGCAAAGTCAGCTAAACCTGAGAATCAATACAAAAACGTTCAAGTGGAACGACCTAGAGAGACCTCGACTACACCTAATAACTTTTCATCACTAACAGAAAGAGATCAACAGGACTTACTTGCTCTTTTGCGACAGCAGACCAAATTAAACCTTCGACCGAAGGTGGTAAATGTCAAAGAGAAGGCTCAACCCACGCAAACGATAACAGGCCACTCGCTTTCAGCAAACTATTCCGTTCCTTGCACTAGTCAGTCAGCCAACAAGCATATGATTTTAGAGTCCCCTAACATTACATATAACAACGCCAATATTAAACAAGTAACGAAACCTAGTCCGAGCATAAAGCCATCAAACGTTAATCTTGATTTAAGAATGCAACAGACAATACCCTTGAATATGGTCAAGACTGAACTTAATTGTACTAAGACCGTAGATCCAAAGCCTATTAAAAAGATTGAAATTTTAAGCAACATTGAAATTAAAAGTAAAATTGACGTACACGAATCTAACACTGAAGACAAACCTAAGGAAGAAACGGATTGGGAGAAGGTAATGGACGAGATTTTGTCTCACAAGACACCAAGCAGAGGGCCCAAAGCCCTCGATATGGCTTTGAAGAATGATGCCCATAACAAGACGCGAGCAAAAAGCCTGCGGAACCAAAGGATTGTTAAGGCTAATTCCACTGGAGATCTTTTAAAATTGACTAACGCACCATCAAAAGGTAAGTCAAGACCAGCATTGGTCGCAGACCCGACGATGAGTCCACACCCTCCAGTACTGAGCCGATCGAACACAGAGACTGTCATAAAAACAAAAAAATCTTCTAAAACTCCGGCGAAGGTGGTTCAGAAACCTTCAACAAACACTTCTGTACTACAAGCCTATCCAAACGTAACTAGACTGATGCAACCTGAAACACCAAAACGACAAATCCAGACTGAGAAAAGACAAAGATCGCACGAAATAAAATACCAAATGGACGTACCTAAAAAGTTTCCAGTAAAGCTTCAGGAGAAACAATTTACTGCTCCGTATTACAAAGAAGAGGATCCATTCATCTCGGGAATACCAAACTCTGATTATGATCTTCTTGAGGCATTAATGGATGATGATTTGCGGCAAGAAATCCGCGATTTGTCATCCGATGAAGACAGTTATACAGCTCCAATGCAAAGCCTGAAAGGTAAACATTACAGTATAAATAAGCCTATGATACCGGTCATTCCAGAGGGTAACCGCCTAAATCCAACAGTGAAAACAACACCAACAGTAAATATAACACCAACAGTAAATACAACACCAACAGTAAATACAACACCAACAGTAAATACAACACCAACAGTAAATACAACACCAACAGTAAATACAACATCAACAGTAAATACAACACCAGTACATAAAAAAACAGTGCCGAGTGGAAGAAGTGAAACCTCAAAGGCTGCTTTTGATACTTCCGTACAAAAACATCCTACGTCAGCATATGTCAATGTGAAGTCAATGATTAAAACTGCTGAAAACATTAACGACGAGATAAAGATAGTTCAGCCTACTATTGCCGTTCACCAAATGCCTCAAACTGTGATTACACCTTCCAAAAATCACAGAAATCGAAGCCATCACGTGAAAGTTGATCAATTGCGAACAGTTGATCAAATTAACACATTTGTGGCAACCATACCGAGACAGACTGTGTTAAAAAACGTAGTTCTCATCGGATCAGATATTGTATACCAACCTAGCATGGTTCAAACCCCGCCCCTTGCGGCCAATGTTACTCAAAACACTTATATGACTTATAATAACCAGCAAAATATGGCGCTTTATCAAACGACGCAATTCGCCGCTCCTGTTGTGAACCCAGTGATCATAGGTAATGCTATCACTGTGTCTAAAACAACGACACCAATAACTGCACCATTAACGACGGTTGCTAATAAGCCTGAAATTGTTGTTCAAACGCTTAAGAGTAAAGAAGGAATAAGAAATGACGTTGTTCAAAACAAAACGGTCATCCATGACACTAATATCACTGTATCTAAAACAACGACACCAATAACTGCACCATTAACGACGGTTTCTAATAAGCCTGAAATTGTTGTTCAAACGCCTAAGAGTAAAGAAGAAATAAGAAATGACGTCGTTCAAAACAAAACCGTCATCCATGGCACTAAAGACGCCAAATCAGAACCTAAAACGAATACGGTTGATAACCCGAATAGTAAAGAAGAAATAAGAAATGACGTCGTTCAAAACAAAACCGTCATCCATGGCACTAAAGACGCCAAATCAGAACCTAAAACGAATACGGTTGATAACCCGAATGATGATACTGCTAAATCAGAAAAGGAGAAAGTTGATATAAATTCCAATAAGAACGGTTGTGAAAGGAAGGTACTATCTCAGGTACAGGCAAAACAGAAGCTTGACAAAATCGAACCGAAGATTACTAGAAGTCAAACAAGGAAATCGTATGAACGAGACTTGATTAATGAAGTTATAAAAGATCAGGAACGACTTCAAAAGAAACGTCTGTCTATTATAAATCGAAATATTAACCATCGAATCGATAAAAAAGCAATACCACTATCGTATGCTCCCCTTAAATCTTTAAAAATCATAATAAGAGTTCCCAAAGCCGCTCAAGAAAAATACGAGAAGGTAAAGTCTGCATCTGGTACTAAAAATGACAGTAAAAATCAAAGCGTAACAGTGAAATCAATCAAAGCAAAGACTACAGAAGAGCCAGTTGAAGCAAAAGAAATCGCTGAAGTAGACAAGACGATCAAAACTGAAAGTTACAAAGAAAATAAGGATAAACCGTCTTGCCGTCGTATTTTATTGCGATCCTCAAACAAAGACTTAAGACTAGATACAGAAGTGGCTGAGAAAGTCTCCATACCTAAGAAAACAAAAGTCAGGCTAAAACGCACTCCTCCCACTGGATCTGAGGGAAAAAAATTAGAAAATTGTACTGATGGAAACAGCTTTAGTAAACTTAAAGTGGTCACGAAACCAGTAACGAAAAAGACGCTTAACAAAACTATCAAGAAAGTGGAGGCAAAAAAGAAAGCCACTAAAATTCAACCTAAAAGAAACGCTAAAATAACAATTAATAGATATTCAGAGTCAAAGCCTCAGGAAGTAATACCAAATGAGATGACAGATTTGATGGACATTGAGGATGAAATAATAACTTCTAAAATCCTTGAAGTAATGTCTCCGGACGAACCCATACCACCCTTACAAGAGATTCCTAACGTCGAAGAAATTTTAGGAGATATTGAAGAGAATCGCACTTTGGATGACTCTGCTGAAAACTGTCCGAGTCCAAGTATATTAAAAAATGATTCTACACTAAGCGAGCTGATAGAAATAGAGAGTATTGACAAACCTATTAATGATTCTACTGTTGTTACACAAGAAAATGCAAATAAGAATAATGACGTAGTTAGTGAAGAGGATGACAAGACTTCCGAAATAACTGAAACCGTAGTAGAACCTGTCATAACAGATACCGGTAGCAATACCACGGCCGAACAAAATTTGACAAACACTGATGTCGTTAAAGAAATTGAAAGTTATGTAAAGAAATTAGAAGATGGTATAAAGGACACTGCTGTTAACCAACGCTTAGAGTTAGAGTGCAATGAAATAATGTTCAGTTCAGAAAAAGTCTGTGAAAGTTCGTCTTCTCAACCTGACAGGCAATCTTCCGAATTGATGGCACCAGAAAACTCAAAGAACCAAAATACTGCTGACCCTAATATAAACAACGAAAAATCAAAAAATCTGGAAAAGACTGTACATATTGACGATGAAGTCATCTGTATTGACGAAGACGATGATGAACCACATTATATAATGCCACCGAGTAAAATACTTATAAGAGATGGTAAAATCAATAGGAAACAGAAAATTGGACTGAAAGATCACATACCACAGTCTTACATGGATGCTATAATAATCCAAGATTTACCGCACTTAAATACAGGAGATCCTATGAAAAAATGCGTGCGTATTCAGCTACCTTGTGGAAAAGTATTCAAGGCAACTGTTCATGGTCAAATGAACATGGATACTAATTCATTGTTTTCGGACCCAGCACTGAAATCGGTTCTTTTGAGCAACGTGTCTCAAAGAACGCGGTACACTTTGAATATAAAACAAATGTCCACTACTACGAAGTTTCAACCCACCAAAATATTAGAGTCTCGTATACAAGAAATTAGTTTGAAACCAAATGCACCTCTTCGCCCTGGTAACATTGTTGACACCATAGATTTACTTAGCGACTCAGACGAAGATACACAACATCAGTCTTTGAATACTGAATTTGGAAAATATCGAGTACAAACGATGGAGAAAAACTTACTGGAAAAACATCAGAAATTATTTTATAAAGAGTGTGTTGTGAAATTAATAAGAGAAAATTTACAAAAGTATTTAGACATCTCAGAAAATGTGGATGAAATCGAAACTGCCGTTGAAACGTTGCCGACAGATGAACCAATAATGAATATTGAACCTTCAGTTGAATTTTCTGTTCAACCCGTAAGAGAGCATGTTATCGAACCAAACCTGCCTGATGAAGAACCTATGATTCGTCCTGACGTGCATTCTTTGATTCAGTCTACAGTTCAATCTATCATTCAGACAGATGAACAATCTGTAGTTCAGGCACAAGATCAAAATATAATTCAACGTGACGTTCAACCTATTGTCCATACGGATGATAATCAGCAATCTGATGTTCAACCTATCACTAAACCTGATGTGCAACCTATAATTCAACTGGATGTTAAAACTGATGTTCAACCTCTAAATCAGCCTGACGAACAACCTGTCCTAACTGATCATTTGCCTGTTATTGAATCTGTCATTCAGTCTGATTTACAACCTGTAATACAGCCTGCAGTTCCGCCTATTAATCAGCCTGAATTACAATCTCTAATTCAGTCAGAGGATCGACATTTGATTCAAACTGATGTTCAACCTATAATTCATTTTGAGAAACAACCAACTGATGATAAACCAGATGAAATGAGAATTCAGTTGGATAAACAGTCAGTATTTCAGCCTGATGTGCAGCCTATAAATCAACCTGATATTCAATCTATGATGGAACCTGATGTACAAGTTATAACACAGTCTGTTATTCAACCTATGATTGAGCCTGATGTAACATCTGTGATTCAGCCTGATATTCAACGTGACGTTCAATCTGTTATGCAATCTGATGAACCTATTATACAGTCTGATATTAAAACTAAAATTTTATCGGGTGTAAAACCTGTGATTGAACAAGTCGTAGTAACCATGGCCCAACAGATTTTTCAAGCAATAGATCAAGTAACTAGTGAATCACCGCCAGAAAAACCTATACAACAAGAACCAGTAGAGATAATTGAAATCGACGATTCATCTGTCGACGACGCAGATCTTATAGATGCTTGCAATAGCAACGAAGAAAATATGATTTTTGGACAGATGCCATTCTTAAATGTAGACGAACCAAGAACCTTTGAAGACATGTCTGCCCAACTATTTACACCAGCCCAAAATAATAACCCAGGACTAGTCGAAGCAAAGATATGTGAATTCAAACACTTATTGTTTAAAGATCTTGGTATTTCTATACCAACCGATTTTGCCGAAAATTCAACACATTCTGACGAGTTCTCTGGCGACGCATCTCTTGATAGCAACGATTTTCCGCCGCAAATCCCTACATCATTACCAGACTGTCTTATAAAACTAACGAGGTGCGACGAACTTGTGAGGAAATATGAAAATCTAAAATTGCTTAAAAAATGCTGCATTAAATTAGATCGTTGTGATGAGCTTGTTCGGAGTTACGCTGAGAAAACCAATGAACAGGACGCTGAAAAGTCTGATGAAATAATTGAAATTGATATCCAAGATATATTTGAAGAAACCGCAATGGTTAAAGTGCCGTTATCACGCTGTGGATCTTATTCAATTCTTGACAACTGTGAGTTATTTGACACCCAAACTAATGATCAAATTGACCGAAGTAATTCACCAGTAATGGAAGCATACGAAGCTATTGCTTCATTGTGCAATCGTAATGGTAGGGTGACTGTAGAAAAAGTTATGGCTTATAACAGTTCGACCTGCGATACTGAATGGCTTTTGACTAAGCCTAAGATACATTTGCAACATGAGAACAGTTCGATCCAAGATCATAGAACTATTGAAAGATACAACGCAGCAAGTATTAGTGACAGTATTATACTAAACCAAAATAATGTATTGCCACTCAAAGCTTTAGTATTAAAGCTTTTCCATAATCAGTGCATTCTAGAACAAATAAATTGTGCTAGACTGAAATCGAAAGTTAATATAAGACGTCTTACACCAAACCGGAAAAGAAAGTCTCATGAAACTATTGTAACAGATAGTAAAATAGCAAAAACTTGTGATAACTCCTACCAGGAACAAAGTAAAGATCTAAACATTCAGTTTGAAACTGGTGGAATAAATGAAATGGCCACTAAACTTGTTGAAAATACCAGGCAACACAGTGAGATAGAACATGATAAAACAGTGCAGGCCTCATCATTTGAAAACAACATCATTGAAGTTGATTCTCGAACTTCCTGCTTAGACGGAAGTGAGGATGAAATAAGTGCTTCTATATTATCCAAAGCAGATTTAATGCAGACTGAATTTTATATTAACAATGATAAACTTCAATTTCAAATCGACGGTGTACTTGAAGCGACAGAATTGGACACTGAACTCGTTGATGAAGATTCATTACCTGAAATCGAAAATATGTGGCAAGCCGCTGGTGGAATAAATGTTGCAACAGATACTGAATTAATATCCGAAGTTGGTAAAATGGATACGGAAGAAATAGCCAAAGAAGGCAGTAACGGTTTCTCTATAAATACTGATGTCACGTCTGTACTAACAAAAGTAACAGAAAATGTCAATGGAAACGGTGAAACTTCACCGGAAATTATAAATATTACTGAAGACGTATTGACGCATGATGTTACTCTTCTGGATACAGAAAGTATGACTGAAAAAGAAAAAATGCATTTCGTAGACACCTTGAAGGTGATAGCTCTCAAAAAAGGTTTCCAAGGCGCTGATACCCAAGGCCAGAAAGCGACAGAAATGGTTATAGAAGACATTTGGGGCGACGCTGAATCGGGAATGAAGAAAATGGTAACGACCCTAATGAATACGTGTGACGAAGTTGAAACAAAACTGGACGTGAGAAACATCGTCATGGAAGACATTTGTGTCGACGCTCATAAAAAAGTGGCAGAGCTACAAATGGAAACAGAAAATGTCTGTGAAGACTTTGCTTCAAAACAAGTAGATACTGAGATGGAATCCGATAAAAAAATGGAAGAACCAGAAAAAGTCGTAGACGATGTGCGTGGTGAGGCTAACCAGAAACTTTTAGACCCAGAAATGGCATCTGAAAATACTTGTGAAGACACCAATGCTATGTTATTAAGTACCGGAATAGAACTTCTACTAGACGACCCAAAAATGATCATAAAAGATATTTGTACCAACGCAGACACGACAATTGCTGAGCCAGAAATATCCACAAAAATTATTTGTGAAAACACCGATGCAATATTAGTTGATACTCTAATAGAGAAAGCCGTTCTAAAACTAGACGAGTCAAAAATAGTCATAGAAGATATTTGTAACAATGCTGACACAACGATGATTCAACCAGAAATGACAACAGAGAATGTTTGTGAAAATGATGATGCAATATTGGTAGATATCGATATAGAGAAAGAAGCCGTTATAAAACTAGACGAGAGAGAAATAGTCATGGAAGGTATTTGTGGCGCAAGTAACTCAAAATTGGTTGAGCCAGAAATACCTATGGAAAATATCTGCGTAGAGGCTGACATTGAAATAGAAACGGCTGAAACTAAAAAAGAAGGTGATAGTAATCTAGACGAGCCAGAAATTATAGTTGAAAGCATTTGTGGTGATACTGATGTAAAACTAGCCCAGTCAGAAATGCCTCCGGAAAATGTCTGTGAAGAGTCTGACACAAATATAGAAATGACAGAAATAGTAAATCAAGCTGATACAAAACTAGAAGGGCCAGAAATTGTCAAAGACATTTGCAACAACGCTGATTCTATGGCAGACCCAGAAAAGGCAATAGAAAGGATTTGTGAGCACACTAATGCCATATTGAAAGAAAATGAAGCCAATGCGAAACCAAACGATCCAGAAATAGTCATGGAAGGCGTTTGTGGCGATGCGAACCCAAAATTGGCTGAGTCAGAAATGCCTACGGAAAGTGTCTCGGAAGAGACTGAACTTGAAATAACAGAAATTGAAGTTGATACAAATTTAGAAGAGCCAGAACTTGTCCTCAAAGAGATTAGTAACGACACTAACACAAAATTGGCCGAGTCAGAAATGACTACGGAAAACGTCTGGGAAGACACTGAAATTGAAATGACAAAAGTAGAAGTTGATACAAATCTTGAAGGGCCAGAAATTGTCAAAGACATCTGCAACAACGCTGACACAATGGCAGAGCCTGAAAGCGCAATGGAAAGTATTTGTGAACACGCTGGTGCCATATTGCTAGAAAACGAAGCCAATGGGAAATCAAACGACCCAAAAATAGTCATAGAAGGCGTTTGTAGCGATGCGGACCCCAAATTGGCTGGGTTAGACATGCCTGCGGAAAGTGTCTCGGAAGAGATTGAACTTGAAATGACAGAAATTGAAGTTGATACAAATCTAGAAGAGCCAGAACTTGTCATCAAAGGCGTTAGTGACGACTCTAACACAAAATTGGCTGAGTCAGAAATTACTACGGAAAATGTCTGGGAAGAGACTGACACTGAAATTGAAACGATGAGAATAGAAAATGATTCAAGTTTAGAAGAACCAGAAACTGTAACAGAAAATATTTTTGAGGACACTGATTCAGTATTTATGGATACTGGACCAAAAAATAAAGCCAATGCGAAACCAAACGAACAAGAAATAGCCATGGACGGCGTTTGTGGTGAAGTTGACAAAAAATTAGCTGAGTCAGAAATGCTTACGGAGAATGTTTGTAAAGACTCTGATTCAAGAATGGATTTGACAGAAAGAGTAGATGTAGCTGTTACGAAACTAGGAGAGCCAGAAATTTTCAAAGACATTTGCGATAACGCTGGCATAATGGCTGAGCCAGAAAGAGGGGCAGAAAAGATTTGTGGACACACTGGTGCCATATTACTAGAAAATGAAGCGAATGCAATACCAAACGAACAAGAAAAGGTCATGGAAGGCATTTGTTGCGACGATGGCACAATATTGGCCGAACTAGAAATAACTATGGAAAATGTCTGCGAAGAAGCCGCGCCTGACCATAAAACGACAGAAATTGAAACTGATGCAAGTCTAGAACAGCCAGAAATGATAATGGAAGGAATTTGTAGCGACGCTAACACAAAATTGGCTAATCCGGAAATGCTTATGGAAAATTTCAGCGAAGACGCTGTTACTGAAATTCAAAGGACAGAAATACATAGTGATTCAAGTTTAGAAGAACCAGTAGTGGTAACAGAAAATATTTTTGAAGACGCTGATTCAGTATTCCTAGATACTGCACTGGAAAATGAAGCCAATGCGAAACCTGACGAAACAGATATAGTCACAGAAGGCAACTATGACAACACTGTCACTAAATTGACTGGCCCAGAAATGACCAAGGTAAATGCCTGCGAAGACGCTGACACTGAAATCGAAACTGCAGAAATAGAACAAGAAGTTGAGACGAATCTAAAAGAGCCAAAAATTGCCACGGACAGTTGCAACAACGCTGACAACACAATTGCAGATCCAGAAATGGCAACAGAAAATATTTGTGAAGTCACTGATACTACATTAGAAAAAGAAGCTGAAACAACACTAGACGAACCAGAAATATTCAAAGAGTATAATTGTAAAGATGGTAACACGACAATGGCAGAGACAGAAATAGCAACAGAAAATATTTATGAAGACAATGATGCAATATTATTTGACACTAAAATAGAAAGTGGATCTAAAACAACAATAGGCGAGCCCGAAGAGGAAACAAAGTTGGCTGAGTCAGAAATGCCTATGGAAAGTGTTGGTGAAGATATTGAAACAAATATGGAAACAACAGAAATAGTAAATGAAGCTGATACAAGTCTAGAAGAACCTGAAATAGTCATGGAAGTCATTTGTCAATACGCCAATGAAGAACTTGTACTGCCTGTGATAGGAAAACAAGCGGATAATAAACTAGAGGAGCCTGAATCTGTCATGGAAAAATTTCTTAACAACGCTGACACTAAAATGGCAACTGAAGATGTTTGTAAGGACGCTCTTGCAAAACTAGTAGAAACTGAAAAAGAATCAGATACAAGTTTAGAAGAGCCTGAAATAGTCGTGGAAGTTATTTGTCAGTACGCTGATGAAAAACTTGTACTTCCATTAATAGACGCAGAAAGAAAAGTAAAAGAGTCAGAATCAGACGTGGAAAAATTGGAAAGGCTAGGAATGACCTTACATGATATTTCTGAAAACACTAATACAAAACAGGTAGAATCAGAAATAGAACATCATTCCCCAATAGAGAGATCAGAGATAGTCATTGGAGACATTAGCAACAACAACAACACGTTAGAAGAACCAGAAGCGCGATTAGAAAATAATTTCGAAAACACTGACATAATGAAAGCCACAGAAAAAGAAAATGAAACTAAACTTGAAGGACTTGAAATAGTTGCTGATGATAATAGTAAAAACCTTGAAGAGCCAGAAAAGGTCATAGAAGACATTTGCAATAACGCTTACACGAAATGGTCGGAGGCTGAAGTGGGAGCACAAAGTATTTTTGAGCACGCTTATGAAAAACGAATAAAGACAAAAACACAAAAAGTTCATACGAATAAATGTAACGATATGGAAAAGAAATTCAAGGAGATTGAAATGACGTTGGAAAGTATGTTTGCTGATACAGACAGTATGCAAGAAGACACAGAAATGACAATTGAAAATACTTCTAAAGAACCCGATACAAAGCGAGATGACACAGACATAGTCCTAGATAATAGGTGTCTAGACGGTGAAAATGGAGTTGAAGCAGAAATTAAATGCGATGAACTAGGTAAACATAAGGCCAGAAACACAGTTCAAAATCCTGCAATATCAGATCTTAGAGATACCAGTTGTTTAGAATTGAACACAATAATTGAAAATGGCACGGAAGAGAATAATATAGTGGCAGGTTATGAAGTTACAGTTATTTGCGAAGAAGTCGATGAAACTTTTGGTTATAAAGACGATATACCTGAAGTGATACAATCTAAAACTAAAGAGAATCCCATTGCGGAAACCAGTATAATTACTACTGACGGCAATGTGACGTTCGATAGGAGCAACGATAGCGAAATTGTACTTAATAACGTAAAACAAGATGGCTTAATAGAATGTAAAGATGAAACTCGATTCTATGTGAGCGACATTGACGACAATTACTTAGTCGAAGAAGTCGTTGATATGTGTAGTGATGATTTACTTGATGATGAGATGACTCGAGTAGTTTTCGCAAATGCTATAAGCCAGGTAAATAAGGTGTTGAAATATGGCCGAGTATCACACATTCCAAACCAAGTGTCAAACGAAGAATTGAGACAACCGGAATCCCGAGAATTAGTACGTGTTCAGAATCAAGGCACGAATATTTCACATGAAAATAACATCTTGTGTGGTGAAAATTCTAGTTCGTTAATGGATTGCGAAGACGATATATCACTTGAAGAAAATGTACTAATAACACAACAAATAGGCGAAGATGGTCAAATAGAAGAAATTGATATTAAGGTAAACGTCCCTAGAATAACATACTCCAAGAAATATCCACACGGCTTAATTTTTAATTGCTTATTCAGTGACATAAACAACAGGAAGCGTAAAATTGCCATGACAGATGTAAAGATTTATAAGAAGAGGTACAGAAAAGGCAAGAATATAGACTTGCCTAATATTAACTTAGCCACCATAGGAGAATCAGGGTACGGTAAAGAATTCAAACAATTGCTCGACTATTGCAGTTCCGTAAAATTTTCTTACTCGCGGCCATTCCACAAAGAATACATAGATGTGCAACAAATGTTACAGTCATGGCCTATAAAAGGCAGTTTTAACGTTGAACAATTTGAGACTGAAAAGGACGAGACATTATTTACAGATACGGAAAACGAAGATAATACAATACATGATCCAAGTATTCAGACATTGGCCGAAGAAATCGATTCAATTGACAATGAATCAAACTATAAATCCTGTGATGTTATTGAAACCAATTTCAATATGGGTTTTGGTGAGAGGTCCGGCAGAGTCATACAAAATTTAGAGGACGGATGTGGTACAAAATTTTCGGCTGCGACTCTGTCGGACGTAAAACAAACTCAGCCGCTTTTACTGTCCGAAAATTATGGTAACTGTAAACGTGTGCACAAAACAATTAATTTTACAAACCAACATGTAATGGAGAAGTTACATTATAACATCAAATGCGTACAAATGAAGGATAAAGTCAGATCCTTTTTCAAAAAGACCATGGCTGAATTGAGTTACGACTGCATAAAAAAGCAAGAAAAAGATGACATCTCGTATTCGAATGGACTGTTTGACTCGTCTGACTTTCCATATGGCCTTACTGACCCTGATTTTATACAGCCTCCTCAATTTGAAGCTATTGTTCAGGTTGTTCAAGTCGGTCAACTACCGGTCAGTGCAGCCGCACAAAATCCTGTGACATGCGATCCTCGAGTCACTCAGGTGTCCAATGTTAGTCCGTCTCAATGTTCCGCTGAAAACAGCCCCGGCGATGATCAGTCTGTTATAAAAACTGAATACACAGAACTTACGACTGCTGATTTAAGTATCCCATTGGCACAAGAATACGTGCAACATATCCAGTCAATGCCGCTGCCGCCCAATGGACATGAAGCCATGAACTATTCAATGGATAGTAATTATACTGTTGCTGCGGCTCCAGAAATCAAAATAGAAATGGAAGAGACGCCTGAAATTAAACAAGAAATAAACGATAATTACGAAAACAGTGAGTATCCACCAATATTTGAAAAGAATAATATGTTGAACAGTGTTGATTATTCTCATATAACTCCTCTCGAGCCGAATTCTAATGTAACTATGGTGTATAATTATACAGACAAGCAAACTGTACCAGAAGCTTATCCACATCTGAAGCAGCAAGAACATCTACAAATGCAGCAACAGATACATCAGCAGCAGCAGCAACAGCAACAGGAGCATTACCAGCAGCAACAACAACAGGAGCAATATCAGCAACAACAAAAATTAATACAGCAGCAGCTTGAACAAGAGCAACAGTTGCAACAGCAACAAGAATTCCAACAAAGACAAATAGAACTGCAGCAACTGCAGCTAGAACAACAACAGCAAAAGGCGCAGGAGATGCAACAACTGCAGTTGAAGCAGCAACAGGAGGAACAGAAACAACACCAGCTGCGTCTACAGGAACTAAAACAACAACAGGAGCTAAAACAGCAACAGGAGCAACAAGAGGAATTGCAAAAACATCAGCAGCACCTACTAGAGTTGAAACGGGCGCAAGACCTGAAGCTACAACAACAGCAAGAGCAAAAGCATAAGAAACAACTACAGCAAGAGCTAAAGCAAAAGAAACAACAAGAGCTGAAAGAACAGCAGCAAAAACAAAGAGAGTTGAAACAAAAACAACAGCAAGAATTGAAACAACAGAAAAGACTAGAGCAAAAACTAAAACAGCAGAAACAGCAAGAGCTAAAACTGCAGCAGCAGAAACAACAGGAACTGAAGCAACAGCAGCAAGCACAACTGAAACTACAAAAACAGCAACAACAAGAGCTGAAACAACAACAATTGAAGCAACAGAAGGCACAACAGTTACAGCAGAAACAATTAAAACAACAGCAAGAGCTACAGCAAAAACAACAATTAAAACAACAGCAGGAGTTACAGCAAAAACAACAGCAGGAGTTACAGCAAAAACAACAGCAGGAGTTGCAGCAAAAACAACAGCAGGAGCAACAGCAGAAACAACAGATGCAACATCAACAGGAGTTACAGCAGAAACAACAGATGCAACAACAACAGGAGTTACAGCAAAAACAACAGATGCAACAACAACAAGAGTTACAGCAGAAACAACAGATGCAACAACAACAGGAGTTACAGCAGAAACAACAAATGCAACAACAACAAGAGTTACAGCAGAAACAACAAATGCAACAACAACAAGAGTTACAGCAAAAGCAACTGATGCAGCAGCAACAACAAGAGTTGCAGCAGAAACAGCAGATCCAACAACAACAAGAGTTGCAGCAGAAACAGCAGATCCAACAACAACAAGAGTTGCAGCAGAAACAACAGATTCAACAACAGCAACAACAACAAGAGCAGCAACAGCTGCTACAGCAGCAGCAGCAGCTACAGCAGCAGCAGAATGGTCCACATGATAAGTTGGATCAAATCGCACACGCGATGAATGCAGCCGGAATTTCCACGTCCTCAGAAACTGTATCAAATAATAGAGCGCAAGCCCTAGTAAATATGATATCCCAAAAGCTAAGGCAAGGCGGTATCACAACAGGCCAATCGCCAAACAACTTCCAAAAAACTACATCAATCAATGCAATGGCTTTGCAACAAGCTTTAGCCCAAATACTGCCACCGTCACTGAATCAGGCAAATGCGTTGGAAAACAATCAACAAACTTCGAATACGCACACGTCGCAAGTTCTGCATATAGTGCAAGGCAAAAGTTCTTCAGGGAACCACCAACAAATCACATTAGTTGATAATACTCAACAGTCTGTTATAAATGCACCAAATTCTACGCCAGTGTTACATATTGTGCAAAATAAGACTGTACCTTCTGGCCCAACGTCAAATGGCACGCCCACACAACAGAATAACTCTTTCAGCGGTTTATCCTTAGTCGATGGTGGATTACAAGGATTACAACAAGGCAATCAACTGCTTCATATTGTTAACGCAGGACATCAAAAGAATGCCACAACCGGACAGGTGTCTGTGAAAAGAGTCAATCTCCTGACTAATCTTACAAACGCTCAAGGAGTTAACGAACAGAAAATGGTGCAGTTTGTCTGTAAATCTGCTGATGGAAAAGCTATACAGTTGAATGGACCACATCAACGTAGCATGGTACTAAGACTACAACCAGTTGAGACATCAAGCCTTCAACAGCAGCCGAAACATATAGACTCTGAAGATCTAAGTCCTAATCATAACGCTGCAAATAATAATGACGCAGATATAAAATCACGTTCTGTATACGAAGACAATTACTCGAAATTCATACATAGCGCGTCACCCAAAACTCCTGGTTCTGAAAAAGGTACGAGCTTGCCGAAATTCAACCAAGCCTTTGGTAAACAAGTGTACCAAGACGGCGGACAGAAGAATGAGATCAGCAATGGCAATGCTCTGTCACCTGACGAAGACAATGCAGACGATCAAGCTAATGATAATGCTATGAATTTAGAGCATATAAGTCAGATTGGAAGTCCACCGGTACTATTAAGGAAACCTGCAACTTCACAAGCTCAGCCGAACTTAGTCCAACAAATAAAGCAAACAATATCACCAATGAACCTTCACGGTGGAGTGATATACACTCGACAAATACCTGTGAACCTCGCAGGCGGGCAGACTATCAACCTAATTACAGTGCCGAGTTCAGACCTCGTCGACGATTCTAACCAAAAACAACAGGGCGAGACTGAACCGTCGATAATTAAGATTGTGCCACAAAATCAAACGCATTCTAACTCTGACGGAACAGAAGAGAATAATGCTCATATGGGGACAGCGAATGACAACGCACATACACCTCAACCACAACCGGTGTTAACGCAAATGCGAATAAAGCTGCCAATGTTAAGTAAAGCACCACAAATGGTGTCTGGAGGGAGAGTAGTGAGACCATCGTTTTTCCAAATACAGCGTAATGTCATCTCTGGGACCAACCAGCCTGTGTACCAACAGTTAGTCCTCACAGCAGCTCCGCAGCTTGGCCAACAGACTATAAGGGTGCCGCAAGCTCAAACACCACAAACAACAACAAGCAGGCCGGCAGTGGTCAAGGCTGCTCCAAGTGAGCGGTCTTTAGCTGAGTCCATGAGCTCGTCAACATTGGAACAGCTCAGAGAATTCGACTTAGTCTTAGAACAAGTAAAGGAGAGAAGCATAGTGCAGCCGCCGAAACCGAAATCTAAAAAAAAGAAAGATAAGGCAGCAGCAGCTGCTGCGGCCGCTGCAGCTGCTACAGCTGCTGCCTCTTCAGCCGCTCCTTCCACTAGTGCGGCGTCTGCAGAGCCATCACGCTCTACACCAGCGCCACACAAACAACATCAAGTTCTTTATTCTATTGGTAACACACAACCTTTGAACGTGGCTTATGTGAACAAAAAAGCTGCGACCACGGCACCAGCTTCGACTCCAACACCCACAACGTCTACCTTCGTACGGTCTCCGGACTCTTCGGGAATAATCGACTCATCTCCTTCGTCATCGTCACAGATTCCTCACACTGTCACTAGTGAACCATCAACATCTTCCGACGTGCCAGCTCAATCAAAATCAAAATCTGGCTCGAAGTCCAAATCAAGACCGAAAGCGTCGTCCAATCCACCTAACACACTAAAATTAAACACAACACCTCCAAAACCGTCCGCTCAAAAGCCAGCAGAAGATGAACAAACTACACAACGGATTCTTTACATCTTAGCTGAATATAAAGAGCAAGTGGAAAATTCTCCGGACAAAGATAAACCGGCACCACGCCGAAGAACTAACCCGCCGAATCCAGGATCTAAACGTAAAAGGAACCGAAATCGAAACCGTGACTTGAGTCCTACAGACGATTCTTGCAGGACGATGGGATCAGAAGATAGCAGCTGTGGTACCTCGCAGGGAGACTGTAACGAAAGTTGTATTGACAGTCATTCACCGCAGGACAGTCCACGTAAAGTCGTTCGCAAACTAACGTTTGAACACGAAACCTCAGCACAGTCAGCACCGACCACTCCTCAGCCCCGTTCACAGCCGCAACAACGAAACGTCATTGTGTCAGATGGACAAACGATCACTGTAGCTCGAGGTACGGCTGGCAAACCATCCACAGCCGTCCTCATGCCTGCCAACTACATACTACCCGTATCAATGATCAAAGGCGGCCAGCAGATTGCTATAGTGACGAACAGAGGACCGAAGTTATTAACAGTCGGAGGTGGCGAGGGTGGGACGACAAACGCTTTACTTTTACAACGCCTCATCGGCCCAGCTGGAATGAAGCCAGTCCTGACGCGTCCAGGTGTGCGACATGTTCGCTTACCTAGTTCAGCGCTTCATAACCTGCAAGCGTTCAACCTGACGACTGCTACAAACATACAACCTCCAGACAGTACGGCTTCGTCGGCCACTGCGCCCACTCCGCCCGAGCTAATAGAGACCAGAGCCAACAGTTCCCCCTGGAGAACAGAAGGCCGAGAGGAATCGAAGCCGGATCGAGGGTCAAGTCCTGAGGGAGAGCCGTGGCATCTCCCGGCAACAGCCAACCCGCACGACTACAGCTACGAAGAAGTCGTCCGAACTGAGAACATGGATCGTACCGTTCTTGTAAGTAGACTTTCTTTATTTACATTGGAATTATTTATCTCTTAATATATGTATGATATTCGTTCATAGTTCCAAATTTTATAAAAACCGTCCAAATCGTGTATGACGCACATTTTGCAACTTCAGGACCCGATCCCAGATAGATACAGTCCCGATATGGAGGCGCAAAGGATATTTGATAAGATGTTCGACGTCGATTCGAAAAGGTCGTACATGGTCGGTTCGCACGACGATTCGCCGCGATGCGGCTACGATATTGACGCGTCAGATTGCGACGATAAGGGCTACCATCAGGTACACCGTATCGTAGAACCGACGCTGATAACCTAAAGAATTAGTCGCCTCTTTAGTAGAATGCACGCATCGATTTATTTTTGTCAGCTGTTCTTCGTTCGTTGGTGTGCCGTTTTGATTATACATCATGTAGATATGACCAGTGAAAAATAAACAGTACGTGATCGTTCATATGGCGCATCGAAAATTGTAAAGAGTTCTGTAGAGCGTCGTCTCCTATGACAGTCTCTTTCTGAAATTCGATGGGTCATACTTACGCCTTTGCACTGTTATGTAACCCAGTTTAAAACCAATAATTAAATGCAGAAAAATGCAAAATTTCTCAGTACTGTACTATGTTTGCTTTCCCAGTGCTGTTAATAGTAACTTCGAAAGAAACAATCATAAAAACGTTGTTTCAAATATAACAGCACTTTTGAAAATGTCACTTCTACAAGATGTTCGGCATCGCCGCTAATCGATAACGGACAAAACATTATTAGGTGTTTATTAATTACTGCCTCCCCTCTTCATTAATAGTCTTTGTCTTTTATTTTATCATAACTCCTGACCTCGGAGCAAGCTTAATTTCAACAACAATTTCTAGCGTCTAGTTTATAATTTTTGCATGATGAACAAACGTCTATCCAACTATACTATCCATTGTCAAGTCTTTTCCCGCATTATAACGCATGTCCCTTTCACTCGGTTCATTGTAATTGAAAGTTTCCTTCATTAGTTGTTGTGGAATTCAATCTAAATGTGTTAGTAATAAGGTATATTATTGTTCTTATGAAAAAAAAAATGTGTTTAAAATGGAAAGCTTTGCCTTGCCGTCATCGGAACCATTCATTATGTTGGGCAGGTATCATTTATGTAGGCTTTGGAAATGATCCATCACTGTAGCTTCATGCTTAAAATTATTCTTTTGTCTGTATTGGAAAATTAAATAATAATTTAAATAAAAAAACATTATCAAAATTTTATTGTGAATCCCAAGAAAAACTATCCCGAAAATAATCAATAAATAATATTTTTTATTGTTCCAAAAATAATGTTACAGATTATTTTTTCCACAAGTTATTGATTAAAAAAAAAATTGTGCAATACACTACAATTCGTGGAAAAGATCACCTGTATCCTGTACTGCATATAAAGGCGGAAATTTAAAAAAAAACGAATTATTATGAATATTAACATTTTTATGTGGTTCCTTTCCCAAATAATTCTTCAGCCATAAACCCAGTACTAATACTTATTCTCCTGATATAGGTTGTGCAGAAGAAGGACGGATCGCACGTCAGACAACATCGTCTGACCCATGTGTCAGCCGCCGCCTTGAGGCATAAATATGCCATACTGGAACATGAGCTGCGATTACAGGTAACGTGTCCTTTTATTTTTTTAAATAACCAATAGGACGCCCAACTAAAAATATTGTGCTCAAATACCGTCGGATAAGAAACGCGGATTTCGTAGTTTTAAAGCATTATTATTTTTGACTTGTAACAGTTTTTATTGAACCAATTCACTAAAAAATATATCATAATATCATTTCAACTTACCAAACACTAACAAACTGAAAAAAGCAAGGCTGTCACTCCGCTATACAAACACAGGATATAAGAGGATTGATGTTTTTCATTTTGATATTACAATGTCAATTCCTGTAGTAAAAACGTTCAAAATTTAGTCATAATCTCAGCTGGGCAACAATCAATGCCAATAACTGGTGAAAAATGCTAGTAAACGAAGAGATTTTTTGATAGATTGAGATTGAGTTTATTAGAAGACCTTTCCCAGAAAAAAGAATGCTTAAACTGACTATGCCATAGTTGGAACTAACAAAGAATTTCAGTATCATCCTATTTCTCATCTCATTTTTCTCAATTGTTCTCTTACTATGATTTTTCGATGTTTTAATTTATTTTTTATTAATATAATACGCATGTATCGAGTAGGAGTATCTTTCACAGAAATCCCTGTCGGAGGAATGTGAGGACCTGGGCGTGGATTCTCCATCGGCGTCGGAACTGTTCCCTGAAGCAGAGCTACTGTTTGCAGCTTCGCCTGCGCACGATCATACACAGGAACATGGACACCATTCACATACGCGTAAGAATCTGATTAAATTATAACGTAAAACTAGCGTTTTTTTTCTATAGATGTGGCTACATTTGTGTCATAGGATTTTGTTTTATAACACACTAGCTTCTGCCCGCGGCTTCGCCTTCTATGTCGAAACATTCACCATTTCAACCCCCTCTTAGGGGTGGAATTTCAAAAAACCCTTTCTTAGTGGGTACCTACTCTTCACAAAGAACACACCCTCCAAATTCCATGTCTCTAGGACCAGCGGTTTAGGCTGTGCGTTGAGATATCAGTCAGTCACTCACTCAGGACTTTGAATTTTATATATATAGATTTTTATACACAGAAATTGGTTTAATATTGACCATATCAACTGATGATGTCGATTTCACTTTAGAAATTCTATTCTATTTGGAGTACTAATATTGATTGTTTTTTATAAAAACGAGCTTTTTTTACGTTTGAGAGAAAATAAGCACACCCACTGAGTGGTGCCGGACATAAAGAATAGCACCATCCCATTTCTTCCAGTGGGTGTAGTAAGAGGCGACTCAGGGAGTTACTAGAGAATGAGCAGCAGCGTTCTGAATGCGTTTTAACACCATACTGCGATTGCCAACCCGCCTGTCAAGCGTGGCGATTATGGCAAGGCCCCTACCAAATTTGGGGAGGCCCATGTCCAGCAGTGGACGTCTTATGGCTGAAATGATAATCATGATCAAGCACACCTCATTGAAGGCCGCATAGTACTTTCCTTTATAATACAATGCTGCACCCTTTTTTTTCTGGATGGGATATCATCGAATGACTTCTCCCGCTCTGGGTGGAGCGGGAGGGCGTGTCAGACTTTTACTGACTAAAACCCACCCGTGTTCCTTCAGTTGCCCAAGTGCCGGAGCCACGGTATCTCGCTTGTACAATCTCGCGACCCTGGCAGGCATCGGTCCTAGTAGACCCCATCACTGATGCTGCACCCTTATTTTATAAAAACCTTCAAATAATCAAATACTTATTCTCTTCCAGCCCAACCACTTCTCCACAATGGCAACATCCCTCAACCAGATTTAGACGATCAAATAGCCACGGATCACCTGCTACCACGTTCAGACATGCATGACGATCGACCAGACCTCGGCATAGGACTGGAAGACGTCGGCATTGTCACCGTGAGTGAGGACGGCATGCAGGCCACTATCGCGTTGGATCAGGAGGAGTTTGCGAGGGCACATCCCAATACTACGTTCCACAGTGAGCCTACTGATGAGGGAGAGGTAAGTTCGTCTTATTGTCTAGTATTTAAATAAAATAGTGTGTTCTTCTAATATAGTGTAAATGTCTCCGCAGTTGAGACTGATATGTGGCCAAGTTGACAAACGTAATAAACTTTGGGTATGAAGAAAGTCAGGCGGAAAATGTCTTTTTCTTTTGTGTTCGGCGCAACATGTCTTTTTCTTCTACACTTCTTTATTAGCCGTCATCTCAGTAGTCAGCCCCCCCTTTCTATCCATATCATAATTAAAACAGTCCATCCATCGTTTCTTTGGTCTCTCTCTACTCTTACAGCCCGATGGCTGTCATGAAAAATGCCGATGCATTCATACTCAATACTTTTCTCATGACATTTACCTCATTCCTCCGTATCACGTGACCATAGCTTTAGTAAATTATAGTATCATGTTTTAATTAAGGCCTTAGGCCACCCTAGAGGCTGAAAAAAATAGGATTTTTGGGGATTTTTTTTCAGAAAAACTACAAAATAAATCAAGATAACAGAAACGTGATTTTATTATCTATATCAGTGACTGCTTACAATAATTTTTTTGAAGCGATTCATTACAAAATGGCGGCTGTGCAGCGTTTTTGCGACGACGTCTTTTTTTTTTCGGGGTCCACGGCCGGACTAACAGCTCCTGTAATTTTTAAAATAATAATGAGCAAATGAATTTCCCAATTATATATAGTAATTGCTATAGAAGTACGTAGGATTTTTGCGATATATTAATTTTTGGCCAAATGGCGCACTTCTAAAGTGAAAAGTGACAAACTTGCCTGAAAAATTGTCAGATAATTGTTAATAACAAATGAACTACGCAATATAAAAAAAAAATCCTACGTACTTCCATAGACAATGTATATTTCAAGATATTTTCAAAATTTCAAGTTAATCGGTTGAAAATTGCTTGAGTTACGAGTCCGGCCAACTTGAAAAATACAGTATTGAGATAAACGCGTTTAAAGTTTCGAGTAGTAGAAAATCATGAATAATTTCACAATACCTTTAATCTGCGATGCCTGCACCATACAATTGGCCTTCCAGATTATCTTCCTGCTCTTGCATTTCTTTTCTGCTTGATCTTGAAGCGAATTAATTTTTCGAAAATTCTAGGGTGGCCTAAGGCCTTAAATAAAACTCACATGTGTGAATTTTCCAGGTGCAACCATTCACGCTAAGCGGTGTGAAGGGCCGACACATAACGTCGACGATCTTCCAGGCGCACCGCGCGCCCGGCACCGTGCTGATGGCCGCGCCGCACGCCGCGCCTGACGCGCGCGAGTACTCAGATATCGACAACATGATCAACTCGCTGCCCAACCACCACACACACCACAACAACATCAACCTGTCCTCGGCACACGCCAAAGATGACGGTCTCACCAGGTTCGACAGCATCCTCAATGACAACAGAGAACTGCACCTATCCAACACAGCATCCCACATCGTACACGCCACAGGCAACAACACCACACAAGTCATTAGACGAGTCTGCTACGGGAACAAGAGGGAACAAGCCTCTAGGTTCCTCATAGAAGAATCTGACCACATCATGGCGAGACATCACGCCAAAATGATGGAAGATTCCAGAGGCTTCGGAGACGTCGACGACGACGGATCCTCTACGGAACGTCCCGAACTGTTCTGGGAGTCGAATTCCGCTTCGGAACGTGAAATTCGACGACCGTTAGACTTCAGCAGCGACAGCGACAAATATTGCAAGAGTCCGAATTTTGAGGAGAATAATTCAACGGATTCGAGTGGAATAGGAGCTCATATGAGACTGGATTCGGTGATAAAAGACGCGCGGGGTATCGAGCGGAGGGGTAGCGGGGATGGTTCGTCCGCGGATGATAACCACGCGCCGCCGCTGCGTACTTACCCGGCAAAGCGTACGCCACACGCGTCACACCCACAGCACGCGCCGCGCAGCCTCACGGGCAAGACGCGCGCGCCCGACGTGCGGCACCACGCGCCCGACACACACGCTCGGCATCACGCACGTACACGCCTCGACGTACGTGACGTGCGGCACCGTCTGGCCGAGCGGCAGCACCTCGCCGACCGACACCACGTTCTACGACATCACGCTCCCGACCGACATCATACCTCCGACCGACATCACGCTCCTGAGCGACATCACGCAGCCGAGCGCTATCACACGGCCGACCGACATCATGCGCCAGAGCGTCACCACACGGCCGAACGACATCATTCAAGTGAGCGACAACACAGCGCGGAAGGCCGAAGACGAGCGTCAGGGCGAGGAGTAGTGAAGCGCGGCTGCCACTGCTGCAGCGGAGACCCCGCACCGCCGCGCCCCAAGAAACCTCGCCAGAGGAAACCCAACATTGACTTTACCACTAACTGAACTACGACTCATTGTGATTACCCGATTTCTACATTTAAAGGCTGTGGCATTATGAATATAATATACTCCGTCTGCCACGCGCCAGACTGAAACGCGATCTCTTTACTGACGAGGTTTCACTTTTTAGGTGTATTATATATAAAAAAAAATGTTGTTGAAATTGTTTTGTATATAATTTTATAAGTAAAAAAAAAAAAACCGGTAGCTAAGTTCACAGCAGTTCCAACACGCTATTTTATTTTTGTTACAAGTTAATCGATTGATTCTTCGTAAGTTCCTGTACGTGTTTTTATTTTGTAAGTTTCGACACCGATAAGTTCAAATTCGTTTTTATTTCTTATACTAAATGACGATTTCTTTTGTATTGTTATTTTATTTTTTTCTTGTAATATATTATCCATAAAAATATTTTGTAACAATATGTAATTGTATAAAACTGTATTTCTATAGGATACCTCTAATAGACGTAAGTGTTTCCGTTAGTGATTACAGCCATACTCAAATATGAATTTAATCGTCTTTTAGCAGTGTAGATGTATTAGTTTATAACATAGCCCTTCATAACGATGCTCGACTGATGTTCCGGTAACCAATTGTTTCATTAGCGCCTTGTCATTTTGATTCGAGCCAATATATATTTTTGATTTTATTATTGTAGTGTATACGCATAGTTTTAATTGTAAGTTACTGCCATGTGACACAGCACAAAGTGAACTATTCAATAAATAAAAGACGTTGGGAGCTTTAACTTTGGGTGATTTGAATTATTTTTGAGATTGTTTTCAAAATACTTCGGTGCCAATAGTTTACTTGGCTATCTATACTCACCTGTGCTTTACATTACGTTTCCAAAGGCCGTTAATTTCGCTGTATTTAATGAATAAATATATAAACATATAATAGTAGCAATGTGTTAAGCTAGTGTGAATTTGATATCCATAGTGTAAAACATGTAAATAAATTTTTGATCCCCATTTTTGTTTAGGGGACCGTCTAGTCACTATATTACCGATATGATATAGCGTAATACGTGTTACGCAGACCCGGCCGAGACCCGAGGCTGCCCGCTGACTAACCGGAGCGGCTTTAAGCCGAATCATTCGTTTTCCTTGCAGTATTCTACAGCTTGTGTATATAAAAGCCATAATAGTTAGTGACGTTAATAATGGTTAATTTGTCTCTTTAACTACTGAATAAAGTGTTAAAAATTATCAAAAAAATAATATAATCGTAATCGGCGTCTAGGAGCAAGATTCATTCCGAATTTGTAAATAGTGGAATGGGATGGGGGTGTTTAAATTTTAGTGAATTTAGTGAGTTCGGACCTGTTTTAGGTCGTCGTATAGTAAAAATTGTAATGGGGGTAATTATGTGCACTCGATGGGTGGTTTATAAGTATAACCCATAGTTCAACTTATTTAGTAGTAAGGTCGTGTTAGCGTGTAATGGCGAGTAAAACGATATTGTCGACGCACGCCCGCTGCGAGGTGTGGTCGGCTCGAGAATGACAGCCTCCGCTAAAGACACTAAAATAAAACAGATCCAATATTACGACTAACTTATACTATTATCTGAGAGTTTTTGAAACCTGTGTATTATTTCGTTTTGGAAGAAAAAAATCTGCCATTTCTATAAAAAAAAGTACGGTTCGATTTTTTTATGTATTCCAGAAAGTTGTTATTGTTCGTATAATATTGTAGGTAGCGTCGTACCTGCGATATTATTGTCTGAATGGAAAAATACAGTATTGCAAATGCGTTTTGTTATATTTTTCACTTAGAAGTTTAAATTTATTAGCTGTAAAGGGAAACTAATAATTAACGTTTAGGAGTTTCATCATTATTTTTTAATTAAACAGATTGCGTTTTTGTGATTACATACTGTAAACATTATTTTTAAAAGTGCTACAGAAAAAATGATCATTAAAACTTATCTATTAAACATTTGGGGATTTTATTTATTTCCCCATTTACATTTCATATGAAATATTCAAATACTGTGTGAATTATGATATTCATAGAAAGGGGTTGACTGCTGAGACAGCGAGTGATAGTGAGGTGTGGAAGAAAAAGACATGTTGCGTCGACCCCAAATAAATTGGAATAAGGGCAGGGGAATGATGAGAATGATATATTCAAATAAAAGGTATGACGTTTGTTTATTACAGTTTAACCACAAGAAGTCGTTAAAATAATGTATGTACATTTATGAAAAATAACCAAAGGGCTGGCAGCATGACCACGTTGAGGGGCACTGCTCATTCCCACTAGTACAAATGATTACAATTCTACACATTTATTCAGTCTTCATTTTATACAATCAACTTAGGTTTACAATAGCTATGCAGTCGAAGTGGGTGAAATATTGACTAAAAAATTCTATGACTTACAAGAGAAGTGAAATTTAACCGTTTAACGTTTAACTATATTTAACAGTCCTCTGTTAAAAAGTGGCTAAAGCGCAGTTTCCACCGCGAAAGGGTAGTGAGCGTTTTTTTTACAATAAATAGGTTTATATCTCCACCAACAGAGTTGGTCATTTGATTTCCACTGCAAAATGAAAATGAGATAGAGAAATGAGCGGAGTGAGCTGAACGGAAAATGAGAAATGAAAAACGAATAGTGAATTTCTACAGAGAACGAGTTCAGTTGTTTTGAGCTGGTTGCGTGTGTTCGTGTTGTCGCTTGTGTTTCGTGGCTGTGGGAGGCGAGAAGCACGGGGGGGCAGACAGCGAGCGAGTCCGTTCTGAACTGGTCGGTGCAGGCCTTGCCGCAGCAGACTCTTTTCAGCTTCTTTTTACTCGTTCAATCCGCCCCGTTCACCATTTTCTGTGTGGAAACGCTACTATGTAAATTGTAATTGAAAGTTGAGCGAAGTCCGTAAGTACTCCACTCTGCTCCGTAGAACTGACCGAGCTCATTTCTACTCTTTCTACACACTCGGCTCTTTCCGTCCGACTATTTGTTGGTGGAAATATGCAGTTTGCGTTTGCGAGTTTAACGAAGTCATTAATGGGTCCGTTCCGCTCGCGGTGGAAACCGGGCTTAAGTGCTAGTCGGACATGAAGAGTTCCATACCACTGAACAACATATATTTAACACTAAATATTAAGAAAAAAACACGTTTCTTGTACGCTGATCCGTTTTAATTTTAAACTTCCATTAATTTTTATTATTTGTTGTTATATCAGCAATAGAAATACTGAAAATTACTTATTATGGTTCATGAGATACAGCCCGGAGCCCGCTGACAGACAGACAGGTGAATAGCAAAGCCTTAGTAATAGTACTCCGTTGGCAAGCTTTGAGTACAGAACCGTAAAATGGTAATTTAAGTAATAACTATTTTAATTGATCCTATATGAACTACACTTGTTTTTATATATCTTCCCAAGTTCTCTTCTCCTTTAACTTTTTCATAACACTAAGTACTTCGATCCTGAACTCTAGTCTTTCATCTTCAGTATACTTCACAACAGTAGGCAATAATGACGCGAAAAACGCCTCATCTTCATTCATGATCCTCGGGTCATTTTCATCAACTTCAACAAAATCGACTGTGCTATATTTATCAGTCACTGATGCTATATCGTCAGTTGTACTACTCCTTTTAGATTTCTTTCTACTAGTAACTGAATCGGTATCATCGACAAATAGGAATCGGTTCGACTTCTTTTTTAATCGACTACTTTTACGGCCGTAACTGACTTCGCCTGCGTAGTCAGTAGACTTCGCGTCATCGAAGTCACTTCCCGTTACGCTCTTTTTGGTACCGAAACTTGTAACGTTACTAATAGCAAAGCTTGTAGAAGATTCCGGCTCTGTTTCAGTAGTTAAGCTGAAACCGGAATCTGGTTCTTCTTGCTTCAAAAAAGAAGGTCCTGATTCGATTATTTCTGCATGGTGTTCACTTTCTGGTGCGATTTTATTTAGAAACTTTAAATGGTTGTACAGAAGGTATTGCTTTTTAGGCCTGCCCATCTTCTTTTTGAGGCTTTTCATGAATGTATCCCGGGTATTTGTCCACTTAGTGACGATCTGTTCTCCTGAAACAAAAGTTAATAATATTAATTTAAAAGTAAAAAAAAAGTGAGCTTTCGCGGGACGCCTGGCAGATAGATGTTAATATTTTGTAACGATAATATATATAAAGCATACTTTACGAAAGGAAATAAATATGGTATAATCAAAAATAACGTATTAATTATATGTTAATTATCACATCAAAAAAATCGCATCGATATTAGTTTTCAGTATGGGCCCACTGTGCGTCGCCACGCTCGCCACGCCAAAATTTAGGTTTACCCCTCGCCTATAGATGTTTCACATCAAAAATGGGAGGAAGGATGGGCTACTGGGGCATAATGAGCCTATACTGTTCCCACTTGGCACAGGTCTGGAGGCAGAGGGAGAGAGCTCTTGTGAGAGGGAGTAATCAACTACGCAAGCCCAGCGCGGGAAGATTTCAAATGTTGTCGATGTTTTGGCTTTAGAACACAGGTTTCCTCACGATGTTTTCCTTCACCGTTATGAGATTAGTAGTGATGTAATAAATTACACAAAGTGAAACACATGTTATGATTCGAGTCTACGACGTACAACTAGGTAAGTCGTTGCCGTTACCACTGGGCCACCACTGCTCTCTATAGTTTCTACTTTCTACTGTATTTATAAAAAAAAACAGACAACAACTAATTAAAATGATCAAAATAAGATCTTTGACTTTTCAGGCAGTTGGTGGGAATAGTTTAACCCAGAGATAGTAGTTACTGAGATTTGACTATGCCACTTTATGCACGCGTCTGGATTGAGGGCCGAAGTTATTTCATCATAACAGTTTTAATTAACTTTTAAGAAATTCATGACCCTTTGCATTGAGTTTTTACTATTTTCAACTAATTTCCCTATAAGTGTTATTGCGTTTCGCAAGGGTTCAAAAAATGGGCCATCAATCCAGATGAACGTGTTTTTAGTTCAGTCTTAGATTAATTTCTGTTTGGCATTCCTCTCCTCCCCCATCATAATAAAATACAAGAACATTCTGATTAAGTATTTAATCATTTACCTAACCAAACAACTTAAAATTAAGAAAAAATATAATTAATTGTAGGCAGAGGTGTAGATATCAGCCCACATACCCACGGACGTAATAAAATCCGACCGTGATTGACGTACTAAACGTTTGTGTGAAAGTTGACTTAGTGTACTGAATGTAGGTACTGAAATTCATCAAATAACATAGTATAATTCGTATTTTAATCAAATATTTTATACCTATTGGGAAACACATTAATTAACTTCGAAATATTTCGAATAGTGTGTTACGCAATGAGAATGCTGGTAGAAACGAAGTCTTTGACAATTTTAAGCTCAGAAACGCATGGGCGTGTTTTAACCGCGGAGATTTTTTTCCATCGCTCTGCTCAAAGTCCAATACGCGATATGATCCCCCATGATTTTTTAACGTCCGTGATACGTGGACTAAACCTAATAGTTGACTAAAATGATGATAATTTATTAATTATAGTTTAGTTCAACTGGTGTATGGGTACTAGTAGGCACTTCATCATCCTCATCATGTTCCATGTGGTGACGGACGTAATGAATAGCACCACCCCATTTCTTCCCGTAGGTGTCGTAAGAGGCGACTAAGGGACGTACACGTACTGGAGAATGGGCAGCAGCGTTCTCTATACATTTTACTACCATACTGCGATCGCCCACCCGCTTGCTAAGCCTGGCGATTATGGCCAACCCCCCATATTGGGGGAGGCCTATTTCCAGCAGTGGACGTCTTTAGGCTGAAATGATGAGGCACCTTCTTTTGATTGTAATAACTCTGCACTTTACTTTTTAAGTTTGGCAATATTACATTGAGAGTTTTCTGTGGATTGAGCTTGTTATGAGGAATTTTGGTGGTTGGTTTGGCTTGTTGTGTTGTCGGCGACTGGAGGATTGCCGCTCTCCTTAGGTGAACTCGTACAGGCGACAGGGCTCTGAGCTCGTTTTCCTTTTCTTTTCCGATATGTCCATATGCAAATCCAACATTTCTGTTTCATCAATGTCTTTGATGTACGGCAAAAATGATAATAGCATCAAGTTCAATTCCTCATCTGTAGGCATCTCGTACTATAAATACGGGTCCATTTTTCTCTTCAAATTTTTATTTTGTTGAAAGCTAAAAAAAATCAAAAATCAAAATCATTTATTCGCGTAAATAAGGTACAGAAGGTTGGTAAAATATATGAATTTGTTCTCTTATTCTGCCTTCAATTTCGGCGTGCAAATATAAGCTAAAATTACACATTTCTTATTAATTTAAATTAAATTATAAATCACAATCATGCAGTCATTAAGTAGATAATCCCATTAAAATTGTATTACTGAATTAAATAAATGTCAACATAATAATAAAAGAATAATAAAAGTAATAATCATAAATGTCAATCATAATCATTTCAATAATGTGAGAGATTCGCCACCCAATAATATAAGAAAAATAATTCAAAGTGACCGTGCAGTTTATAAAACTTACAATTTATAACCTAAAAGCTCATATACATTGTATTTTGATTTAAATTAATAAATTGATCATAATCATGCAGTCATTAAACAAGTAATCCCATTAAAATTGTATTATAGAATTAAATAAATGACTATGTAATAATGAAAAACTAACAAGCATAAATGTCAATAATAATGTCAATAATGGGAGAGGTTCGCTACAATAATTATTTGAAATGGTTGTGCAATTAACAAGACTTACAATTTATAATCCAGAAACTCATGTACCTACACTGTAAAAGCATTTTTCAATTAAAAACCTCGTCAAATTATTTTTAAATCTAGAAAATGGTAGCGTTTTTATGGAATTCGGTATTTTGTTATACAATTTTATGCACATAATATAGCTGTTGTTACCCGTAAGTGTAAACTAAAATAAAGGAAGATTAGTAATTAACCACAAAGGTAACTACTGAGATGACGACTAATAGAGAAGTGTGGAAGAAAAAGACATGTTGCGCCGACCACAAATAAATTGGTATAAGGGTAGGAAAATGATGATGATGAGGTAGGTATAATCAAATGATAATTAAAAACAATCCGTCCGAATGGAACCAAATTTATGACGACTCCATCTTTAAAATGGGCCTTATTTTAAAGCAGTAAGTGGTGCAAATGGAAAGAGCACGTGAGAGTGAGATTGAAAAGAATAAGTGTGTAAAATTAATGAAACTAAGGGCCTGAGCACACCACGTTTTTTAAATGCTCCGTTGACACGCGTTTTAGGGTCGGTTCACATCTGACGGAAGATGCATCAGCGTATCATCGGTCGCGTCTGTTCGGTCAAATAGTGTTTTCATATCTGACGGAAGATGCGTCGGGCTTAATTTTGCTTTTCCGTGATAAATCGTTCTGTATCAATCATTTTCAATGCAAGAAAACTTCGAACGGTCAGTACACAAATATCTCCGCAGATGTTACGTCTAGTCTGAATACATCAGTCAATATACGCGTGGCACGACGGTGCCGCCCTTTACGTCGGTCGCCGACAATGCGTTGACGGAAACGGAACAGACGCTGTACGCTCGACGCACTAACGCATCATCGGTTAAATGTGAAAGGTTGAATGTTTTCTCATATAATTGTCTGTTCTGGCGTTACGCGACCGATGATACGCGACGCATCTTCCGTCAGTTGTGAACCGACCCTTAGACACGTGCGTCGACGTCACGTTTTTTAATCCTACAGAGCAGTTTGTTGTCGTTTGCATCGATATACACGCGCGTTTGCATCGCGTCTGTATTGCTACACACGCGTTTGCATCACGTCTGTATCGCTATTACATACGCGCGTCTGTATCGATTCAAACGCGGGCCAACGCACAGTGGAACGAATGTATGGGAGCGGTTGGACGTAGACATGTCCGAAAAATAAGAGTAAAATTATGACAAACTAATGATGCCATCTTATTCGATTACTTAATGCCTTCATAAATTGTGGTGATGAATTTCTTCATAACTCCCATATTTCGGGAGTAATTTGAGAAAATGTGAAATTTTACTATGAAAATGAGTGTATCGAGCTCTCTCCCTCCTGATTCCGGGCTTGTTTCAAGTAGCGGTCTCTAATATCGTAATGCTATTACTAAGAGCTATATTTAATACTAAGACACATAGTGCGCCAAATGTGCACTTTCTGGGATAAAAGGAAATGAAAATTTAAAAAAAAAACGTTTTTTCCCCATTTGTATTTACTTTAAACCGCAGACAGACTTATTAAGAGGTCTATAAATATATTATATATATACAGAAATATATATTAACAAAAATATTCACAAGAACTGATGAGAGTATGACTTTTAAGTAAGTTGATAATAAATTACCTAGTTTCATTAAAAGTACAATAAATAATTAAGATAATAATAATAATAATAATAATATTCCACAACTATCACACAACGCCATCTAGTCCCAAGCTAAGCAGAGCTTGTGTTATGGGTACTAGACAACTGATAAACATACTTATATATTTCTAAATACATACATATTATAGATAAATTACACCCAGACACAGAACAAATGATCGTGCTCATCACATAAACATTTGTCCTGGGTGGAAATCGAACCCACGACCTCCGGCATAGCAGTCAGGGTCAAGTTACACATTTTAAAACAATAACATCATTTAATTATCTTCGTCATCATCATCATCATCAATTAATTCAAATTCAGAATCGATGTCCGCTAAATCATTTATGTTAACAAATTCGATATCACTTTTCTCAGAATCCGTAAGCTCATAAAATTCCTTAAAAGAAGATTTTTTTACAAACTTATTTCCTTTTGGACGGATACTTGTAACAAGTGGATCAGAAGACAGTAAAAGATTGTGCATAATATCTTCATTGCATGAGATACTGCTATGCTTTCGAGAATGCCCCTCTCTATATTTTCTAAAATCTTTATTTCTAGCCTCAGATGCCTCTTCGGATAGAAAACCAATGGGCACAATTGACATGTTCTGAACTATGTCTGGCCCATGCATTAAAATTTTATGAAGTGAAGAAGGCATATAATACCATGGGTATAACTCCACGTAAAGCTTAGCAGTATCAAAGCAGAACTCTCGGAATTTAGTTACGTTGATCTTCTCTCCTGATGAAATACACTGCAAGATCACACAGATTTTTCTTAAAAGCATAGCATCTATTCCGGTCAGTTCAGCAGATTTAGTGTAGTTTTCAAAAAATCTCCTTGCCGAGTTGCCATTGTTGGTGGATCCACTGCCTTGTTTCACAACATCGAGAAGTAAGCCCGTTTCTCTTCTTACAGCCTCTTGAACTCTTTTCTTCCTGTCATCAACTTGCCTTTTTGCTATATCACCCCTTACTTGCCATGATTTTATGTCTAATTTGTAGGAAATGTGTAATAAGCATTCCATTGAGCGAATCCAAGCGTGAAGGGTGCTTAAGCTATATTTATACATGTCCTCGTTTGCGTGTTTATCTTTGATTAACTCTAAATTATTCATTTCTTTAGGACAAGCCTTGCATATGTCACACACTGAAGCTGCTGTATTGGATATAATGGAATGAATTTTACCATCAATCATTGTCAACAGCAGTTGGTGTTTGACACTAATTCCATCAGTGATGGTGGATGGAGTTAAGGCTTCAATCTCTGCTTCGATTTCAGCCATCTCTCTCTGCACATTTTCTTTGGTTTCCTTTATAAACTTAAACAATATTGGCCGGCAAAATGAAGTGGAAGATGGTCGCTCGTTTTCCCAAATTGTTACACCTTTTGAGACGAGCCGCAGTGGTACAAGACTAATCATAAAATTACTAGCAAGATCGATTTGCTCATCTTCACTCGTCCTTTGATGATAAATGCTTTGGCTAGATGATCCGTCAAAACCCCATTTGCTGGTCAATACGAGCTGTTGATTGGGATCAACAGGGGTTTCTAACGACCTAATAAGTCTTCTTGAGGTTAAATCCATCAAGGCTTGTAATTTGATTTTTGCAGAGCTCTCTGTAACTGTGAGATCTTCTTTGGCCGGATAGCACTTAATTTTTTCTTTAACCAACATGTAGTAACTCGGGTATTGAAGAGCTCCTTCTTGAGTGTTGAAATCCCGAAGAGTGTTATAGCGCCATTTCGATAAGTTCATCGATACATAAAGAGCCAATGCCTTCAAAGGGGATATTTCCCGTACCTGAATTGATTTACCTTCAATGAAGGCTTTGATTTTTGAGGCCTCTTCTGGATTCTCCGTCAAGTATTTCATAACATAAGCTGTATCGCTTTGTCCTGCCTTTTGAAGCGCCCTTTCGGCCGAAAACATAATTTCAGCGCTGCTACTGCTGCATGAAAGACTATCTTCAGTGCGTCTTCTTTTTTGCCGGTTACTAAGGTCCTCAAAAGATTTACGAGGACTAGGATGTGTACAAGTTGAAGCATCAGATTTAGCAGGAGAAATTATGGGCTCGATGACGTCACTTATATTTTCTGTAGAAGGTTCCATATTTTCATTCTGTAATTCCGGCCATTGAATTGCAGCCTGTAGCCAAATCTCATGTTTCTTCCGAAACTTATCTGTGCTTCTTCCAGACTGTGTCCATTTTGCATAAATGCGGTAGCAAAATCGACGACACCAGTCTTTTAAACTTGTTTCAGCACTTTCACATAACTGAACACAACTGTTATCTTTTAAAACACTGAACAAATAGTTAAAGTCGCGTAAATCTTTATGTGCGCGTGCGCATAAAGCAACGTGAATATCAAGATTTGTATTAAAATTTGGAAAATACATTGCGAGATTAGCTTGGATACAACGAGGTGTAAATCAACACTGATTTTAAAGTTACTAATAGTGACCTATTTATATAAAATCCAGGTATCCCAGGTATCCTTTGTTAAATATTGCAAGGTAATTAGTTATTGTGATAATTAGTAAATGATGCATGCTAAATTAGTGTATTAAGAGCCATTTAGTAATTAAATAATAGCAATGTTCTTATCAGTAATCATTAGTGCATCAGTTTTATATGTAAACCTTAAGTCCCTAATTATATATCCTAATTAGCTTATATCTTCTCTAATTGGCTGCTCAGAAATGTTATTGTAATAAGGTAAACCTTTAGAAAAACGGTTTTAATCAACAAAATAAACAAAAAATAAAAAAATTGTGTTATAAAATAAACATCACTCTTTATCCCAGAAAGTGCACATTTGGCGCACTATGTGTCTTAGTATTAAATATAGCTCTTAGTATTAGCATTATGATATTAGAGACCGCTACTTGAAACAAGCCCGGAATCAGGAGGGAGAGAGCTCGATGCACTCATTTTCATAGTAAAATTTCACATTTTCTCAAATTACTCCCGAAATATGGGAGTTATGAAGAAATTCATCACCACAAGTTATGAAGGTATTAAGTAATCGAATAAGATGGCATCATTAGTTTGGCATAATTTTACTCTTTTTTTTCGGACATGTCTACGTCCAACCGCTCCCATACATTCGTTCCACTGTGCAACGGCCCGATTTTATCCTACAAAGCAGTTTGTTGTAGTTTGTATCGAACACATATACGCACGCACGTTCACATTGCGGCATCGCGTGTTTAAATATATACAAGTGTGCAAAGATCTACAGGCTGCGTCTGACTCGCGTGCGTATAGCGTGTGTATAGAGACGCGCGTTAACGGCGCGTTTAAAAATGTGATGTAAAAATATCGCACCAGAATTTCGTCGCACACTGGATTTTCAACCCTCGGTGTGGTACCGAGCTTTGTGATTCCAACAGACTGCGTCCCCGCGCGCCGAAGAAACATTGTTGGATTTTGAACTCTCGGCGCTAAGCAGTGGTTGAAGATACGTCCGTGCGTACGTGCGACTTAAAATTAGGGATGTTATGGATATGAAATTTCGGATACGGATTGGATACGGATGTAGGAATGATTATTATACCGGTTACGGATACGGATACGGATATGAAATTATTTCGGATTATCCGTTAGTTTCGGATAATTTGGTTACGGATATTAAACTTTTAAGGAATTTCAAAAGTAAAATACAAATAGCTAATAAAATGGTTTTATTTATATGTCACCATTTGGCAGGAATTACAATCAGTCTGTGAGTAATTATTACAGCTATTTAAAATTAAAACGATTATTAATATATATTGAGTGTTATCTAATCTACCTACAATAAAATGTAATAACAAATCGGATATTATCCGAAACTTTTATTTCGGATTCGGTTACGGTTACGGATAAATTTTTATATCGGATATCCGATTGTTTCGGTTACGGTTACGGAGCTCCCTAACATCCCTGCTTAAAATGCAATTTATAAATTCAAAAAATAACAACCGACATCCTAAAAAAAACACTACAAAGTGAAAAAATAACTTTATTTTCGAAAGTCGGTGTCTTAGGATCTGTATTGAAGATTTTTTTGCCACCGACTTCCGAAATTAAAGTTATTTTTCACTTTGTAGTGTTTTTTTAGGAAGTCGGTTGTTATTTTTTTTTGTAAATGTTTTTATTTTTATCTTTTTAGTTATGGTAGATACCCCGCACTAATCTAATCGCGTTATTCGTTCATTTGTCGCCGCAAATACTTAATGTAAATTTAAGACTTATATGGTTTTCACATGGATCCCATTGTCCGAATGGAACCAAATTAAGCACCAGCTTTCAAATAAAAAAAGAATCATCAAAATCGGTTCACCCAGTCAGAAGTTATGAGGTAACAAGCATTAAAAAAAAACAGTCGAATTGATAACCTCCTGCTTTTTTTGAAGTCGGTTAAAAAGAAAAATCATAACAAAAATAGCTACTTACCCAAACTACTACACTACGTCCTTTTAGAGCACTAATAAATAAACGGTTTTTGTTTTGATTGATCGAAGCATGATCCAAGAGCATTGCATTTTTGTACTGCAAGCTTTGTTTTGTATTGTGAAACGTCACATTGCTACCGCGGCGATCGTGAAACGAAACGACGAAAATAAAATCTCAAACGGGAAACTACCTATACCTAGTCGTTGACGATACGACATTGAAAACAAGAAAATCAAGTTTGTTTCCATTACCCGTAATTCTCTTCTCCTCCGGCGTCATTTCTTCATACGTATGTTCTAGATTGATAAATATTTCCTCCCAAGCGTTTCGCCGTTCCATTCGATCTTTATAATTCTCGATAGTTTTGTCCCACAAACACGGTCGATCTCTCACGTAACTTATTAAGTCGAGCACACTATACTTAAATTCCTTCATTTTAAAGTAATTTCTAAAGAATTTGTACTAAATAACCACAAAAACAATGTTTTCGTGCGAGCTGTTTACACTCCCTTGTCGACACGTCACTACAGTTGCCTGCCACGGTTATCCATTTCTCGGATCGGATAGACTAGCGTTGTTTTGTTACTCTCTTTGTTAGTAAGAGTGAGCGAGAAAGACTCACGGCCCGAGGTCACCGACATGTCGTGGCGCCTCGGTTTGCCAGCGTCGGGCATTTCATTCGCCAACGTAAGATGAGCTTTCCTTTCGTATAAATGATTGTAATTTAGAGGTAGATAGGAGTGGTTGTTGCATTCGTGTTCAAATTGTTCGTCGCAAAATGTCGAACCGTAGGAGAGCATGTATACTTTATCTTTGAATTTGACAGAAGTATTAATTTGAGGTTAGCGTCGATTATTTTTGTCCTTTTGTTTACAAACAATAGAAATGGATTTTAGTATAATTGACTTGATGGATTTGGATATGCTGCAAACGTCTCGGCAATCTTACAGACGTCGTAGTCGTGTTAATCCTTTCGAATTGAGTGACGAAGGTTTTAGAAGGGTATAATTTAGACGGTTACCTACCAAAAATATTTTTAAGACTCTAAGCCTAGGCACCAAATAAAATAAACAACTCCAAAAAAAAACAATTGACTTTATTGAAAGGGCCCTAAAGTATATAATATTATGATCCAATATAAATAAAATAACATCAGAAAAATCGCAAATGTTGCCTAAAATGGATCAACGGTCACCAAATTCTATCCAACTCAAAGATTAATATTACTACCAATAATCTTACTCCAAAATAGTAAGGGAGTTCAAGCTGAACCCTCGTCGCAAGCGGTCGTCTGTGCGCGCGCGCAACACATGTTGGCTCGGCCAACTTCGAAATCAAAACGCGTTTTTTGTGTGTGTCCCTCAGTGTCGTAATAACAAAACAAAGAAGCAAAAGTGTCATAAGTTCAGGCTGTAGTGAAGACTGACTGCCGGAGGACGAACCCATGGCGCAAGACCCGGTGAGACCGTTCTTAATATTACAGGGATACGTTAGCTAAACTGCGTAGACGGGCCTAGATATGCCGCGCGCGCGCACGCAACGTCATCTCAAGCAGCCGTTGCGGACCAGTGTCTTCACACAAACAAATTCACGCTATTATTCTAACACTAAATGTGATATCGTTAAAGATGCCTTACCTAAAGATCTTATAATTGTACACACAGCTACATATCAAGCTATGGATTTCCAGTTTTAACAGACCTCGCATTGTATAGGCTTTCCGTGCAAAGAGAAGTAAGTTTATACTGGAAATGAATGGCTTGATTTGTCGACGTGTGTACCATGGTAACAAATTCCTCAAATTGTTTTGCAAAAGGCCACGGTCACCGGAATGTAAATATACATGTGAACTGAAGAGATAATAAAAAAAAAATACCCCGAACTCTTAAGTTTGCACCAGACGTTTTTGCTCTACAGATAACGATACAAAACAAAAAAAGGTCAAGCTCACAAATTAGACAGTTTCAGCCCCTTACTGACACAAATGTGTTTGACTAAACAAAAGCAATAACAATGTTTACAATCGTGCCCATCACGAAAGACGGGAACTGTTACACGGGAACTGTTTGTCTAGTAAGATATCTCACCAAATAACATTTGATCACAAGAATATCCGTCAAGATCTCGCTACATATGTTTTGGAACATTGACAGGATGATAGAATTCGCTTAGCACTTTCTAAATAATATATAGGAATTTCTCCCCAACAGCATTCTTTTCCAGGAACAAAGGATAACAAAATATATAACCGTGCAATTAATTAAACATTCTGGTATATTGAATATACCATCATCACCGCGTCCGAATTGTACCTCGTAAATGTGAATGTATACATAAACAGAACGCAGAAAAACACCGATAGGCGATCGAGAGAATCCACCAATACATATACCCTAACTGCAAGATCTACGCGTATGCAGATGACACTGCAATCGTCATTTATGGACCAACTTGGGATATGGTTAAATCAATGGCAGAAAACGCACTAAGTCAGATTATGAACTGGTTTCACGATAGCCTACTAACCCTTAACTTAGATAAAACCTGTTACATCCCTTTCGCAATCCGACGTAATACTATGCCCTCTAAAGACTTCACAATAATTGCCCACTCATGCCAGAGCCCATCTGATACTTGTACTTGCCCTACACTGGACAGATGCGATAGTGTCAAATATCTAGGCTTGCAAATTGATGAATGCCTTAGATGGGACAAACAGCTCGATATGATAACTTCCAGAATATTGCGGCTCACCTACGTTTTCAAATCGCTAAGAGATCCCGCTGATATGGGCACACTGAGAATGGTTTATTTTGCACTGTGCCAGTCTATAATTGGATATTGCATTACTGTTTGGGGTGGTGCATCAAAAACCAACTTGCTGAGAGCAGAGAGAGCTCAAAGAGCTGTACTAAAGGTTATGTGTAAAAAGCCATACCGATATCCAACTAAACAACTCTACGAGGACTGCGAGGTCTTAACTGTTAGACAACTGTTCATTCTGCAGTCAGCCCTCAGGACTCATAGATCCATGCCCAAATCAAACCCTAAAAAGCGCATAAATGTCCCTTCAGGCGTTAAACATAAAACCTCTTTTGCCCAACACCAATTTTACGTTTTAAGCAAGTATTTATACAAAAATCTGCACAAAAAGCTGAACATACTGGATTTAAATAGATATACGTTAAGGAAAGAATTAAGAAAATGGCTATTACAACAGGACTATGTGGCAACAGAGAATCTGCTAACCTACATCTCATAATATAATATAATATATGTATTCATAGATCACACTTTACATCGAATTATTATATATTCATTACATTCACGGAATCACTTCCCCCCCACACTCATCCCCACACACCCACACCCACACAGTCACATACCACACAAACCCAAACATACCACACACACCCACACACCCCCACATATACATACATACACATACTCACTGCATGTCTGCTCATTCACACTCCTTGTGTTACTTATGATTAGTTTTTGTTATTATTTTATTTTTATTTCTGTACAGCTGTTAGTACAAATCATTGACACTGTCTTCACTTGTTTCTGATTGTGAATATTAACAGAATCCACTTGGCTGAACCCTATCTTTTAAGATACAGGCTAGTCCTAGTTTAAAAGATAGAGTCTAATATTGCATCATTATGTAAATATATTTTCAAACAATGTATACAGTGCAAAGTGCTATGTTTTTTGGGAAATAAATACTTACTTACTTATTACTTACTTATACACATCCTCTACACGAAGCACTATGATAGCTGGGTCCTGATCAAAGTAACAATACAACAACAACTGGATAAACAAAACGCAAAGTTCAACAAATGCATCATACAACCACACATTATATCAGACCTTTAGGTAACCGGTACAACACATGAGAAGTACATGAAAAAGCCACAAAACGTCAGCTTCAAACGAACAGTCCCCAATTAGTTACCTCATTAACACCGTGCGAACAACGAGAAGCAACACTACTTACACCGTTATCAGACATAATTGCAGACGATACTGCATGTACCTACACCAGAAACCTGACCACGAAACGATCGCGGCGATTCAAAACCAAAAACACACACCGGGGCCTTGCAATTTTATAAAGAAGGGATGCCCAAATTGAAACAGTTTACAATAAAAAGTATACGGATGCGATGTCACCTACCCCGCAGGTTGGCATGGGAAAAGACAAACCAACTCCTCTGTACATAATAAATTCACACCCCAACAGCTGTACTTAGAAAGCAATCAGATCCTTCACAAACGTATTAAACTTAATTAGACGAAAAACAAGGACAGGCGCGCTGCAAATACGACACTTCCACGTCGAAGTATCCAACGAAAGGTTCGATGCAACACACGCTTCAGCATGAAGATTCCGACTACAACGGCGAACTATTAATGAATATTGCTAACAGGGAAACACTTCAAATAGAATACAATAATAGTACATTATGGTACAAGTGTGTAATGTTGGTGATTACCGCTGAGGCGCCATTGAGACCCGAGCCGGCAGGTGAGGGTCTTAAGAGAGCCGAGGACGGTAATCATCAATACACACGTGTATCATACGACGTTTTTCAACACACTTGCGAGGAAAAAACAAATATGTATTGCATAAATCGTTTTACCACACAGCAACAAATGCGATACAAACAAAATATGAAAATTAGGGGAAAATTGGGAAATGGCGCGCAATTTTTTTTTTTGCACGCGCCAAATGTAAGTTGGTTGATTACAGCCATACAGCCTACTTCAAAATGATAATTTTTGTGATAAAATGCAAATATTTTATAAGAAATTATTGTGAATTATAAATAATTTGATAATAATAAATGTTTTTTCGTCTTAATTAGGGACACATTTATTTATTTCAAAAATGTAAATAGATTTTCGGTGGCATAAAACCTCTTTGTTGTTACAAAAAAAAAAAAAAAACTGTATTACCCGGTTAAATTGAAAATGCTCTGTTTACTCGCATATAATTTGCAGTTAGGTACTAACTTAACTTTGTAGGGATCATTCTATTATGCACTAGTGTGTAATATTATTATGCACGTGTATGTTATAGTTCGGTTTATAGAATCGGCATAATAGAATGATCCCTACAAAGTTAAGTTAGTACCTAACTGCAAATTATATGCGAGTAAACAGAGCATTTTCAATTTAACCGGGTAATACAGTTTTTTTTTTTTTTGTAACAACAAAGAGGTTTTATGCCACCGAAAATCTATTTACATTTTTGAAATAAATAAATGTGTCCCTAATTAAGACGAAAAAACATTTATTATTATCAAATTATTTATAATTCACAATAATTTCTTATAAAATATTTGCATTTTATCACAAAAATTATCATTTTGAAGTAGGCTGTATGGCTGTAATCAATCAACTTACATTTGGAGCGTGCAAAAAAAAAAAATTGCGCGCCATTTCCCAATTTTCCCCTAATTTTCATATTTTGTTTGTATCGCATTTGTTGCTGTGTGGTAAATAATTATAAAAATGTCAGGTTTTAGTACAGAAGATGAACAATTGATTGATTTAACCCCGCCAGAAATACTAAATGCAGCACAAAATGCAAACGAAAGCCTAATACCTGCAAAATCTAGAGAAAAGTATTTAGCTGCTTACGATAGTTTCCTGCAATGGAAGAGCAACAAAAAAACCCAGTCATTTTCTGAAAATGTGTTTTTGGCGTATTTCTCTGAACTCGCCAATACATACAAACCTAGCTCCCTGTGGTGCATCTATTCCATGTTAAGAAGCATGGTTAAGCTCAAACATGGTGTTGATATCAAAACGTACTGTAACCTGATGGCATTTTTGAAGAGACGCTCGGATGGATATATTGGTCGGAAATCTAAAGTTTTTTCACCAGCCGACGTTGAAAAGTTTTTGAATGAGGCTCCGGATAGTCAGTATCTAGCAACAAAGGTACCTACGTTTCATATTTTTAATCGAAACGAATCTACAATATACAAGTGTGTAACTTTAGCATAATTTCTTAGAACTAATTAATTGATTTCTTTGCAGGTTGCCTTAATATTCGGTGTTACTGGTGCTTGTAGACGACAAGAGCTGTAGGTACAATATTACAACAAAAGATGTAGAAATCCACGGAGATATTTATGCTTCTTGTCAAAATTACCCAGACTAAAACCAAGATTCCACGATCTTTTACAATCCAAGGAACGTTTCGTGAAATAGTGAAAAAATACCAAGATCTCCGTTCAACAAAAACAAAGAATGACCGCTTTTTCCAAAACTTTCAGAAAGGAAAATGTACTGCACAAACAATCGGTATTAACAAATTTGGTAATATGCCAAGAGAAATAGCGAAGTATTTAGGTTTGCCTGAGGCCGATTTTTACACTGGACACAGTTTTAGAAGAACGTCGGCTACAATGTTGGCTGATTCGGGGGCTGATATACTAACTTTGAAGCGACATGGTGGATGGCGTTTTGACGCAATCGCTGAATCGTACATAGAAGACTCAATTCATAACAAAGCAAAAATCAATGACAAAATAACGCAAGCCATTAATTTGGAGCCAAAGGCAAAAAAGTTTTGCCCCGAACCACAACCATGTACATCTACTAGCGTGAGTTATTTGGTGCCCTCTCCTTCCAGTAATTTGTATGATTTACCTTTGTCGCCGACATTTACACAAGAAGTAAATGAAGGTACTAAAGAAGTGGCAAGTACCAATGTAACACAAACTGTGAAATTGCCATCAAAAACAATCCAATATCGTTTTGAAAATTGTACATTCACCAATTGTTTTAATAATTAAACGATTTATGCAATACATATTTGTTTTTTCCTCGCAAGTGTGTTGAAAAACGTCGTATGATACACGTGTGTATTGATGATTACCGTCCTCGGCTCTCTTAAGACCCTCACCTGACGGCTCGGGTCTCAATGGCGCCTCAGCGGTAATCACCAACATTACACACTTGTACCATAATGTACTATTGTGGACTGCCAAGATCAAATATCATAGAACAGTTAATAAAAAGGGGAAAAAACCACACAAAAACAATGACAAGGTACGAATGTAACAACGGTTGAGACCAAGTTTGTCAAACAATGCAACTGTGCCGCGCTGAATAGAAATTCTACCAAACCAAAATACCAAGACTGTATAACAAAAACTAGCAAATGTAGTAATCACCTCAAAGAATGAAAACATCGAAGTACCCTGGAACATTGTAACGGTTGTAACTCTGACTCTTCAGACGATTTACTCAAGGGACCACCGATTAGCCCTTTTTAACCTACAGAAGGCCAAATTTCTACAAAGCAAGCAACTAAATAACTCCAATATGCATATGCATAATCAAGTAAAAGAAAGCCAGACAACACTCCAAAAGGTTTAATATCAGAACAAGAGACATGCAGACAACGTGATAAATATGCTTCACCGAACTAGGGAAAAAAAAATCACCCCGCAAAACACATGCAAACGCTCAACACATTCCCCAGGAAAAAAAAAAGAAAAAACCGAAAAAAAGCAGGGTACCGATATCCAAATGAGAGAAAAAAAAAAAGGTCCGAGGGCCTTCGGCCCGCTTCGACCGATGACGAAAGAAACAAAGGAAATCATCATCACTCCCGATGGTATTTGCGGACGACTTTATCCTCATTACAGATGAGCTGGAAGAACTAAAACGAATCCAATACCACATTATTGCGGCTCAGAAGAAATGAACGAGTTGCGTCATGATTTGATTGACCAAGCTAGGAAAAAAGGAAACCAGGAAACTGCGGTATGTCCGCAAAGAAAATGCATCAAATTTAAATCGGTAAAACCGTAACAAAACGCGTCAGGAACTACAGGATGTGCTACCTAGCACACGGTGAACCACATCACGCATGCATGCAGCAATGCAGTACAAGGCCAAATCTAAGAAGGTCGAGCGACCTACTTACAAATATAACGACAACCTAAAACAAGATATTAAATACGAGTACTTCGACATGGGAATCAAGTTTTGGACGGACACAGCTGGAGATATTATCGTACCTTGTATGATATATGACTTAAAAGTATCAGCACTCACAAAGGCGAACCGATCAAGACCGAGAAGATACGAACGAGTTATCATGAGAGACTCGATCAACAAACCGAGACAGAGAAAATGCATCAATTCTTAGACGGGAAAACCATAACAAAACGCATCAAAAACCACAGGATGTGCTACCTGGCACACATTTTCAGACGCTCTGAACCACACCTGTTTCATGCAGCAATGCAGTACAGGCCCAAATCTAAGAAGGTCGGACGACCTATTTACTAATGGAATGACAACCTAAAACAGGACATGAAATACTTCGACAAGGATATCCAGTTTTGGAGGGACATGGCTGGAGACAGAAATAAGATCAAGAAAGCGGCTAGTGATATCTACAAAAAACCAGAAACTGATATCAGCGAGAACTCAGAAAACAACAACACGGAACATAGCGAAGCCTCGACTTAGAAAAGAGCCAAGCAAACGGTTAACTCCACCAAAAGATGCATCGGTGAAGCTCAACCTGGATCAACATGCCGGCGACGACGTGAAAAGATGCCCTCCTATAGACAAATATCACCCTTCTCTCCACTAGTCCAATGCTTACTTAAGGCTGCATAGTCGGTAGGCTCGTAATCCTTTCCTATCCAATGGGCACGTCTTCCCTACCATTACAGCGCCCCCCGGTCTACTTCTTGATATGCAATGGCCTATGTAGCATCATGAATCATGACGCTTCAGGGGCTAGTGCAAATCTCGGGGTTCATTCGATTAATCGAGTCTGGTCAAACCACGCTGGGATCGGTGCAATTCATTTCATTTCATTTCATTTCATTCATTTCATTTCATTTCATTTCAATAATCTTACTCCAAAATAGTAAGACGTCATCCAATACATTATTTGATCCCAGACCACTTTTATGTAAGACTAAAATTACAATTGCTTCCCTTTATTTCTTAACCCCACACTCCGCACTATTTATTTTTTTAGAATACGGTTTATGTTAGCATAATGATCTTGAAGGCTAATTTGTTTTGGCATACCTAATTTTAATTCGTATAATGTCACTAGGTATAATGACTATTAGCATAATAGTATTTAGGCATACTTATTATAATTCAATTTTTAACCCTAAATTAAAGTTAAAGTATTGTCTTATAAATTCAATAATATCTGGTTGACCGAGCTTTGCTCGGTATTTTTTGGTAAATTGTGTTTAAAATAATACGTTTATGTTCAAGTTGATTATTGATAAAGTTGGTCGTTGAAAACACTAATAAAACGACATTTTTTAAAAATGAATCCTAGCTAGATCGATTTATCGCCTCCGAAACCCCCTGTATACAAAATTTCATGAAAATTGTTGGAGCCGTTTCCGAGATTCAGATTATATACATATATACAAGAATTGCTCGTTTAAAGGTATAAGATATAATATGTTGTGCTACAAAATTTAGTGACAGAAACGAATCACTGCAAAACTGACTGCACATAGGCTTGTCTAACCGAGTGTAATTTAAAACCGCGTAGGCGCGGAGGGGCGAGGCGGCCCGCGAGCTGAGGAGCAGGTGATTTTGACGCTTGCTACCGCGACTGAGGCTGGGCGTCGAAGCCGGCCAGCCAGCCGAAGCTGCGGTGGTGAGCCGGAAACACATCTGCGACGATAAGCTCGCGTGGGACCGCCGGAGACCCGCAGCGCCGGAGCCGTGACAGAAAGCATGCCTGCTGCATGTTGCATGCTTGCTGCACGCTTGTTTGCATGCTGCATGCCTGCTGGGTGCATGCTTGCATGCTGCATGCCTGTTGGATGCATGCTTGCATGCTGCATGCCTGCTGGATGCATGCTTGCATGATGCAGGCCTGCTGCATGCTTGCTTGCCTGCTGCATGTTTGGGAACCCCAGTATATTTAGTGAATTTCATATAACAATAAATAAGCGACGTACGTTTGGGAACCCCTGTATATTAATTGGTATTTGGGAAATATTCTAGCGATCGTTAGCTTTTTTAGCCTAGCATAAATTACCAAATTAGAATTCATGGTATTACATAATTGGTAACATCTAAGTAGTGACAATATATAATACTAGCTTCTGCTCGCGACTTCGTCCGCGTCAAATTTTTGCTCCCCTGACCCTTCCCGTCGCATCGATTTGCCTGCTAGTTTTCGTCCATTTTTCGTTGCTGCTCGCTCCTTTTAAGTTATAGTGAGTCAAGCTTAAAAGATAGACATATGCTCTCGCGGACTTTTTTTTAGAACTTTTTAAAAGGAACAATTCCGTCATACATAATTTTTGCGTTACTTTAACCGTTTACGCAGCGCACGCAACGGAAACTCTCAAAAGGAATAAATTTTTCCCGTTTTTACAACATTTTTCATTACTGCTCCGCTCCTCTTAGTTGTAGCGTGATGTTAAATAGCCTATAGCCTCTCTCGATGAATAGGCTACCCAACACAAAAAGAATTTTTCAATTCGGACCAGTAGTTCCTGAGATTAGCGCGTTCAATCAAACAAACAAACTCTTCAGCTTTATAATATTAAGTAATAGATTTAGTCTAAAGTGTATTTTAAAGGCGTCCATTTATTATATTTATGGCAGTCAATAATACGAAAAAATGGATTCATTTCATAATATTTTAGGAAACGTTATTTGGTGACCATTTATCCATTTTGGTAACCGTTTAGAATTTTTTTGGTAGTAAAATAGGTACTTTTTGGGCGGTGTTTAAACACAAGCCATTTTAGAATACAAGAATGTTTACAAAACGTTTTGGTGAAATAAAATAGTGGATGCTTAACGTGATCGTGCTCGAGGATGCCCATTGAGTCCTGAAGTGGGTTGGAGTGTAGCCTTAGGGGCGCTATGGAGCAAGGACGTAGAATTTTTTTTGTTTTTTTTTCGGAAATTTTCCGATTTTTTTGCAGTATCGGGTTGACCTTGTCTGTAGCAACCATTTAGGGTCTGAGAATGTCCCTACGACGCACCGTTTCCGAGTTATGGACCTTTGACTTTTTTGAGGTGTATGTGGTGGAATGATTTTTTGAAAACGGTTGGTTTTAAAAGGAAACAGTTGTATTTATATGGACCTTAAAATGTTGGTAAATCTACTTTTGTAGAATCTTTAATTGGTCGTGTTAATATGAAGTATGTTTTTTATCCTGGGGTTGGAATTTTTTTTTATGCAGGGGTTTCTGGATGGATTTCATAAAGTCATTTTGTTTGAAGAGTTTTCATACAAGTTTTCTGCACCTAGTATGTTAAAGAGATTGTTGGAAGGTCGAAAGTGTGCTTATCCTGTTAAATGTGATAGTGACTTATTTCTTTTTATGGTCCAATTATATTTCTATCGAATGATTTGGATGGAGATATGGATGATGCAAAGAATCGTTTGTTGTTTGTTAGTGGTGCGGAAGCGGAGGCGATTTGGACATGTGTACCGAAAGTGGAAGCGGCGTCGCGTGCGTGGTCGCAAGAGAGTATATCGTCGGAAGATGAGGCGTCCCCGTCGTAGTTGACGTTCTTTTATTATGGGTCCACCTCTTCATAGTGTTATCTCCTGCGCGAATTTTGAAATTTATGTGTACTCTGGTTTCACAAATCAGCAGTTAACCTGGGAATATGGGTGTGGGAGTTTGTTTCGCCACTTCTTCTTCCCAGCTAAAGCACTAGGAAGTGGTGAAGGGCGGGCGTTTTGGGGGACTGTCTTATGTAATTTTGACGTTCAAAAAGTGCTGATCCTCAGCCTAATTTGAATTATAAATGACTTTTGATTTCGATTTTTTGCCCATTCTCTGGAATATTATTGCGTGATAATGTTAGGAATTCTTACAATAACTGTTACCTATCTAACTATGCACTTCCACAATGTCTTTTCAAAGGGATTTTCGGTAAGTGGGTCGTCTTAGGGGCGGAGTGTAGGAGTTGGAGTATACGCTTAAGGGCACTATGAGCAGAAAAGAAAAGAAAAAAAAAATAGTTAAAAAAATTTTTTTGGGACAGTCAATTTTTCGAAGATTTTTTTTATAGAATTCGACCATTTTTATTGCAGCAACTGATTAAACTTGTCCATAGAAACCATTTAGGGTCTGAGAAGCATGGCCCTACGACGCACCGTTTCTGAGTTATGGGCCGTTTATTTATTTTATTTTATGTAAAACGATTTATATTTCCAAAATGATAGCTCGGATGAGAATGTTTTCAGGAAAGTAATTGTTGCTCTAGTCGAAAACATTCCGATGACGTAAAAAATCCCGTGAATAATAGTTTTTTTTTTTAATATCTTGGAACATTCGAATTTTTCTAAGTGTACGCCTACGTTAACAGTACACAAAATACGCGAAATATTGGGAATTCTCAATATTTTCATGCGATCCAAATTTTTCTGTTTAGTTGTTTTATCATAGTTTTTAGTATTTCGTTATTTTTTATAAATAAGTTATTATTTTGTTAGTTTTTTTATTTTTCAGTAGATTTTGTTATTTATTAGTTGTTATTTATTTTTAGTTCTTAAAATTTAATTTGTTTTATTTTTTAGGTAGTAAGTTTATTTTATTTTATTATTTTTAAGTTGTAGTTTGTAGTTTTTATTGGTTTTAGGTTTTAGTCTAAAAATGGAACCATTTTCACTTATTTTAGATAGAAATTTTAACATATGGAATTATGCTGTGGCTGCTCATGTATTGTCTCAAATTCTTCAGTTTCTTCAAAACCAGGGTTATGGTCTGAGAACATTTTTGCAGTTGTTGGCACGGGACCTGGATTCTAAAATAAATACATTTTCTTTACGTACCTAGGTACCTAAATGATTTCACACTGACTGCTATATCTTATCTATAAGAAATGAGTTAAATTGTGTATTTAATACTTCTAAGGAATAATATTATTATGAAATAAAATCCTGTTTATTTTATGTTGATCATATAATATTCCTTCCTTAATGGATAAAGGGGGTCGATAATTTCATTATTTTTGCGATTGGAAACGCCATTTTCGAAATAGCAAAAGAAAAGGAAAACAAAAAATACAGAACTGTTTTTGCACGTGAAAGCGAGGCGTTCGTTGGTGTGAATTTTAGTTCATGACCACTAGTTTTATTCCACACCTTTTTAATCGCGATTAAAAATGGTCAGATTTAGTTAAAAATAAATTATTATATTCAAAATTTTTGGTGAAAACCGGCAAACTCAGAATAGCAAAATTGACATTTTCACTAAACTAATAACTCAGTGCAATCTTAGTGCTGTCAAACTAAAATATAGTTAAGTTTTGTCACTTTAGTCTAATTCAGAATAGGAATGCGTCGTTCGATAGGAATAAGCCAAATTTTAGTGATTTTTAGTTTAGTTTAGTTTAGAGAATTTTGTGACAACAGAATCGGCACCAATATCTTTCCGGACAAATTTTAAATTGAAATTATCTTTACAGCAGTATAAAGTACTTTTAGTTAAGGGGACATGGGGTGTCGCTCCTCATTAAAGTACACCACTTCTTTCTATTTTTTGGGTCTTTTGGGACACAAAATAACAATTTGTCCGGTGTAGCAGCACTTGTATTTTCGCATCGTGGCACGATACAATATTTTAAGAAGACATTGGTGCCGATTCTCTTATTCACAAACTAAACTAAATTTAAGTTCAGTGCATCTTTTTCTTTCTATTTCATTAAGGAAAGGACAGAAGATAAATTTTAGTTTAGTCCTGTCAAATTAATCAGCGCTTGACGTAAATTGACGTAATTTTAGTAGGCAAGTTTTTAATCACGTCTAAACTTGTAGGTATGGAGTAGTGACAGGCGCTGATTAATTTGACAGGACTAAACTAAATTTTTTCTTTTGTCCTCTTCTTAATGAAATACAAAGAAAAAGATGCACTGAACTTAAATTTAGTTTAGTTTGTGAACAAGGGAATCGGTACCATTATTCGTTTAAATGTATTGCGAGTCTCGACTAAGAGGTAGAAAGAATGTGCGCGGCGGTGCCGCGGACGCGAACGTGACAGATGACGTCATCAACGAGTTGTGCATATTGGCGAGCGTTTTTGAAAATGCAAAACTAAAACCGCTCTAACTTCGTTATTTTTGGTCCAATTTTAATAATTCTTTCACTGAAATAATTGGTTTAGGTATGACTGTAATTCTACATAGTTAACTAAAATCGTCGCTGATCCTCATTGCACTAAAGAACGAGTAATCTAATGATTTACTAAGATATTTGGTAATTCAACTAAGTACCTATGAAATACCTAATGGACGACTCGCCTACAGTTTATTAATACTGCGCGCTGGATTGATTTCTAAAGTGGTGGGTAGCTAAAATGTCAGTCTCTTTACACCTTACGTGTACACATTTTGTGTTTCTTTTTAACGGAAAATTAGACAATGGTAAAAACATTTCTGTGAGCAACTTGGAAGTAGCGCTCGTCGGTTGCTGCCTCGGCACCGCTCGCTTCGCTCGCTCGGCTCGCGAGTTTTAACCAAACCTAACCTATTCACCCTATTCAAAATAAAGAATCAGACATGTTTTTACCATTGTCTTATTATCCACTCGCAGGCAAATTGTATGATTCGTCATTTTCAACCGACGAAAAAAAACGGAGGAGGTTATCAATTCGACGTTTATATTTTTTTTTTTTTTTTTTATGTATGACCACGCATAACTTTTTACATAGTGATCCGATTGTGACAATTCTTCTTCTATTGGAAAGGGTATACTTCCAAGGTGGTCCCATATAAATTTGGAAAACAAAATCGAACCCTAAGGGTCGGAAAACAGGGGATGATTGATTGTTCACTCACTGATTGTAATGTATAAACACGCATAACTTTATACAGAGTAGTCCGATTTTGATAATTCTTTTTGTGTTGGATAGGGTATACTTTGCCAAGTATTATTAGTACATTAAAGCCACAAAAAATATAAAATAAAAACTTTTTAACAAAAAATTTAACCGCCGAAAAACTGAAAAGCATAAAATGATACTTAAACCTTAAAATTTTGAGTCGGCGCTGAAAAATCAATGAACAAGGATCACTCAAAGCGCCGACTCATAATTTTAAGGTTTAAGTATTATTTTATGCTTTTCAGTTTTTCGGCGGTTTAATTTTTTGAGCTTAGTGAAATAGGTTTAGGTTAAGTTAAAATTGTGACCAACCGCGCGCGAGCCGAGCGAGCGGTGCCGCGGCAGCGCTGCCGTCCTTTTACTAAAAAGCCGTTAAGTGACATTTGATAAAATGTCCCTTAACGGCCTTTTAGTAAACGGACGGCAGAGCGGCCGGCGAGCGCTACTTCCAAGTTGCTCGCAGAAATGTTTTTACCATTGTCTAATTATCCGTGTTTTCGCAGTATCTCTAGGGTTTTCGCGAAAATTCGAATTAGCAAATCATCCAATCGACATATAATACAAAATCACCAGTAAATCAAGACCACAGATAAATCAACAGTAGGTCGACCATTAGTTTAATCAAACTTAGTTTAACTCGTTCACGGCAGAACGCGTCTCGACGTTCTCTCTGGATATAATAATACGACAGTACGCCTATCGACGTCAACCTTTTGACTTGCATACAATCAGTACGACTTGCGACGTTATATTTTACTAGCTTCTGCCCGCGACTTCGTCCGCGTCAAATTTTTGCTCCCCTGACCCTTCCCGTCGCATCAATTTGCCTGCTAGTTTTCGTCCATTTTTCGTTGCTGCTCGCTCCTTTTGAGTTATTGTGAGTCAACCTTAAAAGATAGACATATGCTCTCGCGGACTTTTTTTTAGAACTTTTTAAAAGGAACAATTCCGTCATACATGATTTTTGCGTTACTTTAACCGTTTACGCAGCGCACGCAATGGAAACTCTCAAAAGGAATAAATTTTCCCCGTTTTTGCAACATTTTTTATAGCGTGATGTTATATAGCCTATAGCCTCCCTCGATAAATCGGCTACCCAAAACAAAAAGAATTTTTCAATTCGGACCAGTAGTTCCTGAGATTAGCGCGTTCAATCAAACAAACAAACAAACTCTTCAGCTTTATAATATTAGTATAGATAGTATAGATACACTAATAAAAGAAAGGGCATTCTATAGTTTCACCACAGTTACAGTTTTAATCTTTTACTGTCTTATCATGACGTTAAAAAAATGTTAATAAAAATGAAATTTTGTTGTGTCTCAACACGATTAACCAGTAAGGGAATACTGTCCGTGAACGTGTTAATTAATTATAGTTGAATAAACTGTAGTTGAATAATTGTCCTTTATGGATTTCGAGCATTATTTATTACAAAAATCGGTGAAACGATCATTAGATATAACATTTTAAACGATAGGTCTTTTGACCGTAGATACTGGAAATAGTTGGAATAAACTTAGGTATTATGATACGTAACCAATTGTTTGCACCTGCGCGCGCAATGCAGCGCGCCATTTTCCATAAATATTTGGTAACGTTTCACTCTTGACATTTCACCACGTTGGTCACAAGCAACGCGTGGTGAAATATCAAGAGTCAGTATCACTATCACTTGTGAGTGACTTATGGACCATGAACCCGACAACTCCTTCGGACTACTGATCATCCTCCCAGAAATAGAGGAAGTTGTCGGATTTGAGAATTATTGTGTCCTCCCTCTCTCTTCGGACTTCGGATAAACCTACTATACCCCATTGTAACCTACTCAATTCTTCCTCCAGTTCAGTGATCTCGCCAGACCCGAGTGTACGCGTGTTGTATGTTGCCAGGTACAGTTTTCGGTGATACATACAATTAATTATCTTTAATTCCGAGGGTATCTTTGACGTTTTTTACAAATTATTTGTAAGATACGAGTAGTCTGTGCTGACCACGACTAGAAATCTAGAAATTGATTGAAAATTAAGGTGGTGTATGGTGGTGTATATGACTATAGCTGAGCTAATAACATTACATAGGTAACAGTAAAACTGAGAACTTCTTTTCAGGTTCAACTCAATAACATTTTGGCTCGACCCGGCTCATAACCTGAGACCTCTTCATTTGTATACGCTAAGCTAGCCACTACTAGATACACCATTAATACGAGAATAATACAGAGGTCAAATGATAAGTCCACCCAGTGCATCAGTGCCGAAATCGAAAAAAGTGCAAAAATCCTTGTGACCTTTGTATATGACGACCTTGAGAAATGCTAATAATATTATAAATGCGAAAGTTTGTGAGTATGGATGTATGTTTGTTACTAGGAATACGTTGGATGCGAGAAGCACAGAACAGGTCGAAGTGGCGGTGCTTGGGGGCCTATGTCCAGCAGTGGACGTCTTTCGGCTGAAATAATGATGATGATGTTTGTTACTCTTTGACGCAAAAACTACTGAATGGATTTAGATGAAATTTGGAAGACAGATAGTTCATAACCTGGGTTAACACATAGGGTACTTTTTATCCCGCTAGTACGGTCCCGGAAATTTCCGACTTTCAGACGGGCGAAGCCGCTGGTAGTCATTTATAGTATTATTCATTTATTTTTAGTCATTTATATTTAAAACGTATTTGAGATTTTAGGTAAAACCTGCACTATATTGCTCGCGAAGTCGCCTCGAAGAAGTACTGGTCGAAATTGACCGAATTCCGAAGTACGTCATTAAATGATAAATGATTTTATTTCTGTAAGTAGGTTTGTAGTTTGTACAAACACTTTTACATGTCAGAGATATTTTTTTTTTAAAGTAGATGAGGTCGGCGTTAATAAACACTCATGATAGAAACTACAACAGCCGCACGAGTTGATCGTTCAGGTTAAGCCATGCTTGCCGCGGTTGGTCTGTGGATGGGTGACCATATTTACATACCAAGAGCCTTCCGTGCCTCGGAAAGCACGTTAACGCGTTGTTACTGGCTATCTTTCGTAGATCTTAAACAGTCGTCGGTCGTCAGAAGCCCGAAAGTCTGACAACCAGTCTTACTAAGGGGTATCGTATTACCAGTCGCTCCATGTAAAATACTGGTACCTACTCAGCGGCATCAAGTTAGACTGGAAGTTTACCCCAACATAGTTGGGAAAAGGCTAGGCAGGTGATGATGATAGGAACTATGGGACGCTTCGGGTTCTTTTACTCGGGCGCAAAAGACTACAACTATTAGAAGTCGCAAAAGGTGAACGGGAGTTGCTTGAGAGAACCAAAGTGTCTTTCTGTCATTCGCGTCATCAACATCATTTCAGCCGAAATACGTTCACTACTGGACAAAAGCCTCCCTTAAGGGGATTTTGCCATAATCGCCACGCTTGGCAAGCAAGTTGGCGATCACAGTATTGTGACAAAATGCATGGAGAACGCAGCAGCGTTCGGCGACTATGGGAAATACTAGAGAATGGGCAGCAGCCCATTCTCTAGTATTTCCCATAGTCGCCTTTTACGACACCCACGGGGAGAAATGGGTTGGCGCTATTCTTTTCGTCCGGCACCACACGTTTATTCGCATATCTTCGATCATTTTCTCAAACAGTGTAGTGTAGTTTGAAAATTATTACCAAGACCAGCTGCTAATTAAAAAAAAACTGGTATAAAAATTCGCGGCAATCGGCGATAGAGTTCCTCATAATATCGATCCATCTGCGCGCGCACGGAAAACTGTCATTACATTTTGTACGTGAAAAAATTCATACTGACATCGCCTCTGAGGTTATTTTATCAAGTTAAATGATAATTTAAGTATTATAGTTGCTTAAACTAAAAAAAATCCTTAGTTTTTATAATAAAGAAGTGATTTGTGATGAATTTACAATAGTTTTTACGGATATGGTGTTTTAATTTTTTACGTGAATTTTGCCGGTCCGAGGCCAAAGGTATGTTTCTGTATTTATTGAATTACTTAGCGTAGTTAACATATGAACTCTTATAATACCGGTGGATAAGTTAAAAGGGCTCTGCAAGACTTGGGTTTCAAGGGAAATAGTGGGTATGTCATTGTGGAGCAGAATATCAGCTGATCGATAAAGTTAGTGCTTCATCCCTACTAGGCAGTGCTTATCCGACCGTAAGGTACATGCATACATAAAAATATTCATCCATACATTATTCTAGGCTTCCAGACGTTTATTACTTACAAACTACGTATCCATTTCTCGATAAATGCATTACAAGGATTATCCAAGGCTGCTACCGTGTTCCGGTAGCTACAGATTTCAATATCATTCGTATAGTAATTGTAATAATCCCTACTTAAACTGATAAAGGTTTTACATATCGAACTACTTAGTTACTTATCAGCTTTTCATTGTGCAATGGCTTCGTTGAAAATGAAAGTTAAATAGGGAGCAGGTAAGTTTCTACTGTGTTCCATTTACGATTTAATCGTGAATATAAAAAATGCATAGAGATACTTAATTAAAACATCTTTAGTACGAAACCCATGGCCTTATAAAATGCGTTTATCCCTCCTTCACACTAGTCATATACTTTCCGCAAAATGTTTTTCAAATTCAAGTTGCTATTTCTTTTCATCAGGCGTTAATGATAACTAATACTTAAATAGTCATCCCCTAATGTTACATTGCTTACTGTCTTCTATGCTTACGAATTGTTTTCAATGCGTCTTACATAAATAGTAAACGATTTGAAAAAAAAAAGCACACATATAATATCACACAGCATATTTAGCGACAATAGAATTCCTACGTTTACAATACGAAAATTATTTTTGAGAAGACATCACAGAATACTTCTACTATGGTAATAAAACACTCTTTCACGTGAGCTTTGTTCACGTGAAAGAGTGTTTTGTCGTGTGCAAACTTAGTATCTAACATAGTGTAGTGATCGTTATATACATGGAACAATTACGCAATGTGTTGATAAGAAAGTAATAAATAAACATACATATAGGTTAAGTATGTATAAAGATTGAGAGCGCACAGTTCATTAGTAATTTACGGTCTACATCGATCGGTTTTATCCTTGACAATATTTGTTATAGTTATTTATAGAAAACATCAAACACACATTTCTATAAAGGCAGCTTGTAATAAAATGGAATAAGCATTTCCAAAGGGTAGGTAACTTTACAAAATGGGCCATGTTGGATCAATTTCTGAGCCCGTTCACTACCTAATTGGCCATTAATTTATTGTCGACTGCGTTGGTGGGATTCTTTTGTAAGGAAAGGGCCGATATGTAGCTTGCCTATTAATGAGAGAGGGCCTTATTCCTCAGTAATTACAACTATACGGGTGGATAGATTAGGTTAAGTTACGCGGGCCACCAGTTGGTTCGTGGATGGGTGATCCCTTCCTGCCAAGAAAAGCATGTTAAGCCGTTGGTCCCGGCTCTCATTTGTAAATCTTTGATAGTAGTTAAGGATTGTCAGAAGCCCGAAAGTCTGATAGTCTTATCTTTAAGTATCGTATACATGTCTTATGGAGGTCAGATAGGCAGTCGCTTCATGTAAAATACTGGTATTTAGCTGCCTCTGTTCAGATTGGAAGCCGACCCCAACAAAGATGGTAAAACCCTAGGCAGATAATGATGTAGCTAGCTAGTTTTTGTATAGGCTTGCTAGAACCATTTTGAATTTAGAAGTGATCATGTTTTTTTTTACGGATAACCCTTTGTTTTTTAATCCAACACTATGGACAGATAGACAAGAAGACATAGAAGGAATTTACATTGTGAACACGGTATCCTATGTTAAGCTTTGTCCGTGTGGTGCCGGGCGTAAGGAATAGCACCAACCCATTTCTTCCCGTGGGTGTCATAAAAGGCGACTAAGGGACTTACGTAGGGAATGGGCAGCAGCGTTCTCTATACATTTCACCACCATACTGCGATCTCCAACCCGCCTCCCAAGCGTGGTGATTATTGCAAAGCCCCCATTTTGGGAGAGGCCTATGTCTATCGGAAATTGCCGACACGTAGGACCAAATCGAAATGATCTGCTTTCGTTTTCTATATTAGATGAGGGCTTTGCAACCTGGCTGGCTCCGTTTTGGCAATTATGCTGGAATCTATCAAGGAGTTTCAAAGCCAGCTTTCATTATGTACTTACATAAAGTGCGTTCCACAAAGGAATCCCCTTCGCCGTAATGTTGGCTGCCCTGTCTGTAGTGTGAAGGTACCGGTTTGTGCTACCAACATAACGTGGAAGGGTATTTCGTGAAACGAACTCTGCTTTTCAAGGATTTAGTTTTGATACTGCATTGTACAGGAATTGTTCGTGCCAAACTAGTCGCTAAGCGATTGAATTTAGATTGTACTCGTACGCTAACAAGAAGGGTTTTTAACTGTTCCAGACAAAGATGTGGACGGTCTGCGTACCAGGATGGGCGGCGGCCGTGGTGGCAGGCGCCCTGCTACTCTACGGAAGTCTAGACGTCGCGTACTTTGCCAGAATGATGTACACTGTGGCCAAGGCACGGTACTTCAAGAAGAAAGTCTGCATTATGGATACTACGGAGATTGCTGGTAAGGGTTAATTTTACTCAACTTTTTGTTGTTCCGCGGAATTCGATAGGTGAACTACGATTACATGATCAGCCTATATTGTTCCCACTGCTGGGACACAGGCGTCCTCTCGGCGAGAGGGAGTGGGCCGTAATCTACCACGCGGGCCCAGTGCGGGTTGGTAGATGTCACATGTCTTCGAATTTTTGGTTCTAGGACATGACGGTTCCCTGACGCTGTTTTCCTTCACCGTTTTTAGAGCAGTGGCGATGAAATTATTTACACAAAGTAAAGCGGCTGCCTGGGTTTGAACCCACGACCTACAACTCGTAAGTCGGGGTCGATACCACTGGGCCACCACTGCTCTCTACTGCTGAACTGCGATTGAAAATGTTTAATCAGTGAATGATTAAGCGTATATAGGTACTCCCCCATTATGCAACACTTCCTGAATCTTTTACTTTTTCCTGTCTTCAATGCTCCTCCAATCTTATGTATTATTCAGCTGTGTAGCTGCACCTGCATCGCCGCATCAGCATCAACGTCCCGATGTCAATCGTCGGGATGTTGCCCACCAGACAAGACCGCCATATATATCCTCCCATTTTTATCGAGTATGAGTGAAGTTTACACCTTGTTCCTCATACTTTAAAGCTACATATGGTCTCCAGCCAAACTCAACATAGGAATAGGCTAGACAGATGAAGAAGCTATTTGAACAAAGTAGATGGAACCCTAACTGTATATGCAATAAGACCCATTTCTTTTTTCGTTTTCCAGGATGGTGCCTCATGAACGATATTGACACACTCCTCTATCACATGAACAACGCGCGTTACCTTCGGGAACTGGATTTCGCTCGAGCTGACTTCTACGAGCGAACTGGTCTGTACAATAACATCAAGGCAGCAGGAGGCGCTGTGGTGCAAGCAGCTGCTACCATCAGATACAGGCGGTTTTTGAAGCCTTTCACCAAGTTTACTATTACTTCTAAGGTGAGTTGTTTTTGCTGTCTATGAGTTTCTAAGGGAAGATAATATCCGTATGGATAGAGCGTGCTCAACCTTATAACCGCACACACTCTCTCTTTTAACATCATTTTATGTTCTTTGCTCTTGTTTCACGATTATTCATCATAGCTTTGGCCAGCGGCCAGTGGCGTAGCGTGCCTTGGCGGGGCCCCGTATAAAAATTTGTTTGGGGGCCCTTATGAAGGGTAACGATTTCTCACAAAAGAAAAAATATGTTTGCATAAAATTAAAAGAAATATTAATTCATCGTTATTATCTATCTGTCACTTTTTCCAAATTTTTTTGCAAACAATTCAAATTAAATAACTCTCCTTGCCTTTTTTTCAGCAAAATGATTTAATTAATCATTTATAGCTGATGATGATTTTAGTTTTTCTATAGTTTCTGTCTCTATGGACGATAGTGACAGGTATGACAGGCGTTCATGTCCCATCGAAGTTCTTAGGTAATTGTTTATCTCTTTTTGAAATTAAAAAAAAAAATTGCAAAAATACGGGGCCCCCGTGGCCCGGGGGCCCCGTATAATTTATACGGCAGATACGGCGGTAGCTACGCCCCTGCCAACGGCTTTACCCGCGTATTATACGTATAAACATTTGTCTTGAATCACTCTATCTATTAAAAAAAAACCGCATCAAAATCCGTTGCGTAGTTTTAAAGATCTAAGCATAATAGGGACAGACAGGGAAGCGACTTTGTTTTATACTATGTAGTGATAATCAGACCTCTATTTATATAAGTAATATCTGGATGACCGAGGTTTGCTCGGTATTTTTTGGTAAATTGTGTTTAAAATAATAAGTTTATGTTCAATTTGATTATCGATAGAGTTGGTCATTGAAAACACGAATAAAACGACATTTTATAAAAATGAATCCTAGCTAGATCGATTTATCACCCCCGAAACCCCCTGTATACTAAATTTCATGAAAATCGTTGGAGCCGTTTCCGAGATTCAGATTATATATATATATATATACAAGAATTGCTCGTTTAAAGATATAAGATATGTTTTACATATGTACTGTAACTAGCTGCTGCCCGCGGCTCCACCCACGTGTATGCCAGGAATTGTCCCCAGAATGCCACCTTTCGCCAAATTTTATAGAAATTCTGTCTTTTAGGCATAAAAGGGTAACAGTAAGGTAACCCACAGACTACTTGAAGTATTGCCTCTTGTCTCTCCCTGTCCCTTTATCCACCCAAAATTTTTCAGCGAACAGATCATTGTGTCACCCTACATTTAAGTACGTATCACGCTAGCGTGGAAGCGTCAACATAGTTAGGCAAAGGATCGACATAAGATTATTAAATGATTCATAAATTCATAATAACACTAACTTCTGCCCTCGACTTCGTCCGCGTCTTTTTGCTCCCGTGACCCTTCCCGTCGCATCGAATTGCCTGCCAGTTTTTGTACATTTTTCATTGCTGCTCTGCTCCTTTTGATTGTAACGTGATGTTATATACCCTATAGCCTTCCTCAATAAATAGGCTACCCAACACAAAAAGAATTTCTCAATTCGAACCAGTAGTTCCTGAGATTAGCGTGTTCAACCAAAGAAACAAACAAACTCTTCAGCTTTATAAAATTTGTACAGATAGTATAGATTGATCTAGCTGGTATTTGAACAAAAGCTTGTACATTTCTACTGCTGAAAATCTGGCTCCTGATTACCGCTTTCAAATTGGAGAACCACTGCAAACCTAAGCTCAGCAAACAGTTCCATAATCGCTGCTTGCTCTGATTTGTAGCCAGGCGTACTATTTACCACGACAAGGGATGTTCATGTTCAATCCTTTTTCGAGATCCCTATTTCTAGTCACCTCTTTGTGTGATAAGCAAACCGGGACATGTTTGCTTACTGGTTACTTAGACGTCTACGTGCTAGGCGCTAGCATGGTCGAGAGGAATCCTAGCAAAGGGGCCATCCATAAATTACGTCACACGAATTTCATGATTTTTTATCCCTCTTCCGGTCTTGTCACAGCTGGTCACATTTGTGTGAACCCCCCTCCCTAGTGTGACGTCACATAATTTACATCTAAAAATAATTATTGAATTAAAACAGCAGTTCCGAAATTAGTTTTATTTCAATTTAAACGATTTTTTAATAAAATGAACATCAAATCAAACATTGCAAGAAATTTGAACCTTATCCCAATAGTTCAAAATCGTGTTTTACTTAACACCTCTTAGATTAAAATAGATTTTGAAATGTGATGTCAGAAAATTTAGGACCCCTCCCACCCCGTTGTCACACAATTTCACACTTCGTCGACCCCCTCCCCCCCTTAACGTGTGACGTAATTTATGGATGGCCCTAAAGAATGTAATAAAACTGTGCATTAAAAAATCTTTCTTTACTTTCCCACTGCTGGTCAAAAGTCCAGCCAGGAACTCTTGTCACTGCCTTTGGGTACTTTAATTTACTGCCCGTCTCCCTTTTCTTTCAGGCAATATACTGGGATGACAAGACAGTCTTCATGGAGCATGAATTCGTCGGTCCCGGAGGGTTTGTCCACGCGGTTGCCGTGTGCCGACAACGCGTTATCGACACTTCTGCTGCAGCAATAGCAGAGTTGTTGCTGCAGCTGCATTGTGGAGGAACTTGCAGGCATCCACCGGAGAAGATGCCGCCTGAAGTAAGTGTAGATGTTTAGGTCTCTTGGACAAAACAACGGTATTTTAGGATGTGCAACCGGTGTTTTAAGTCGGGTAACTGGATCCGAAAGATTTCTTTGAAGAGTTAAAGATATGTTTATTTGATGGCAAATGTGAAGAATTAAAAGGCCAGGTACATGATAAAAGGATTTCTTTTAGAGGACGCACTTGAAAAAGCTCTTGAGGTTTCCTAAAACCAGGTGCTAGTAAGTATAGTGAAATTTGTGCATCATAGTGGATTAGTAGAACATAGACGTGTAGGTATATCGTTGAAGAGTTATAGACTAGATTAGTTGCTGCATTTTAAAATAAAATGAAGACTAGTCTAGAAAGAAGAGAAAAAATTTTAAATATAAAGTTTGACACTTATGTGAGTACCTACCTAAGTATGGCAGGTATCACATCTTTACCGCTAAACCATAGCAGCGAAACCGCAGTAGTTTCACCATCGCTTGTCCATTGTACGACAAGCGAAACAGAAGCGACGCTGCCTGTTCTAACGCACTAACGCATTATGATTCTAAGTGTTTCCCGCGTGGTTTCGCTGATCTGCTTGGGAACCAGTTACACCTCCGCGCTCAGTTCGCTCTTTTATTGTGGTGGCTCGTTTGTTTCGCACATATCTGTGACAGTCTCAGTTCTATTTGGTGCCGGACGTAAAGAATAGTACCATACAATTTTCTCCCATGGGTGTTGTAGGAGGTGACTAAGGGACTTACTGGAGAATGGGCAGCAGCGTTCTCTATGCATTTAACCACCATCCTGGGCTCGCCAACCCGCCTGCCAAGCGTGGCTATTATGGCAAATCCAGGGGGGGTTTTGTGATGTCTTTCGGCTGAATGAGTGGCAGTCTTCAAGTTAATAAAGCGTAAATTCAATTTGTTTGTAAAATGGATGTTGAAAGCGATATTTTGCTCCGATTGCTACAATTCAATTGCCTCTCATACTGTGCAGCTACTCGAATCGTAACACAATGTAGTCATGTTCCTGCCAGGGTCGCCAGATCTGTTCTAAAGAGTTACCGTGGCCCTGGCATATGGGCAACTGAAGGAACACGGGTGGGTTTTAGTCAGTAAAAGTCTGACACGCCCTTCCGCTCCCCCCTAGAGCGGGATACGTCATTAGATTTCCCATCCACAAAAAAAGGCCCTTGAACTTCCATAGTGTTTAGTTTATTTAAGTAGCTTCAATAGTCCTACGATAGAAATGTAAGATGATGGTTTATCATTTCAAATACAACCGTGTAAAAAAAGTCCCGGTTACTTCTATACTTATAATAAAACTGTAGAGAGGTCAATTCTGTACATTGAATATACATACAAAATTAATATTGGAGGATGACTGGTGATCGATACTGATGCCAAAAATGCAATCAGTAAATTTTTTGTCTGTCTGTCTGTCTGTCCGTCTGTCTGTATGTGCACGCATGGGTCAAAAACTACTGAAGGGATTTTAACCAAACTTGGTACAATTGTAGTCCATACTTCTGGGCAGGTTATAGGCTATATAACATAACGCTTAGACACATAGGACCTGAGCAGTGACGATACCCGCGGGATATTTTCCGACCTCCACGCGGGCGAAGCCGCTGGCAAAAGCTAGTTTAGAAATAAAATAAATAAAACTTGAGTGTACTTAACTTAGTTTGTTAGTGCAATAGTATGAGTTACTGTAGTTTGTTGTAACTGGTTATAAGTAGGTATTAAGTATTAGTTAGGAAAATGATTACCATATTATTGCTCAAAACTGACTTATGTAAGTCAATATTGATGACCATTACAATATGACGCCTCCAAAGCGACAGCTCGAACGACATTCCCAAAACTTTCATTACAAAAGAATATTTTTATGATACATTGCAGTTGGAGCTCTGGGTGCAATGCAACGAGCTGAGCTCGGCCCGACTTCGAGCCCCTACAGCGCCATTACCTTCACTTGAAGCCAACCAAAACCTGGCCTGCGGGGAGATGCTACCGGCATCGGTTGAGTGAAGTTACCCCTTTCATTGTCCAGCAGTGCATTCCCCACACGACAAGTGCGAGTGAGACAGCAACAGGGTGTGCCTGCTCGACAGTGAAATTTTTCCCAGACGACGCGCCGTCACCGCGCGCGACAGACGTGTGTTTTGAATGAACTTAATGCTAATAACTCAGTTGTTAGCGTTAATTTCTTTAATGGATTGAAGGACTTTATGTTTGACGCTATATCCGCGAGGATAAGCAGAGGTGCTTCTGTGTTAACATAAAATGTATCTGTACTTATAAGTGTTTAAATAATATAAAATTTAAACGAAAGCTTGTAACGTTTGTTAAGTGTTTGGAATTCTTTAATCACTTGCAGATTGATTTTGTTTTTGTATATTAGTCGTGTGTTCGTTTTCGATGGTAAATCATGTGTATTTTCTAATATAACTCTTATTTACAAAACACTGAATGTAATGGAACAAAAAATCCTTTGAATATCATGCTTATCATAGTTGTACATTGTATTTCTTTATTTGAGTAAATTTATTAAATGTATTAAATATAATAATATCGTCGAAATATGTGATTTTCTAGCTAAGCTAGGTTTAACATGTTATTATAATGATATAGGCTTAGTATACATTGAGTGAAAGCAGCAGCCGGCCTGCAGTTTTCCTTTTTTATCATATTTAGATAAGACACTCTTTCAAGTCAAGCCAGAACTTTCAAAACCACACTTCTTCCAGAGTTATTGTCAAACACGTCATCATAAAACATATTTTCTTTAGTTCATGTCTTTGTCCTCTAGATGGCGCCACAATGGCTTTAAAAAAAATATTCGAACTTAATTCAGTAAACTGTGGACACCCTACATATTTCGTAATATGATATCGACAGTAGGAATATGTCAGTGACCGCGCGCCGGCGTAGGTACTTCGCACTTCTTAGAATTTTGACCGATCGAACAGCTGGTAGGAACTTGTAGCTACGCGCGGCCGTTCACCGGCGCCGCGCGTAAGTTACCATAAAAACCAGTATCAAAATAAACATCTTTCGTTAACGATAACTTAATTTTTTTTTGTACTAAGATATATCAAAATAAAAATTTGCATGTTTATAATAACTTTTTCAAGTTTAAGTATCTGGATGACCGAGCTTTGCTCGGTATTTTTTGGTAAATTGTGTTTAAAATAATAAGTTTATGTTCAAGTTGATTATCGATAAAGTTGATCATTGAAAACACGAATAAAACGACACTTTATAAAAATGAATTCTAGCTAGATCGATTTATCGCCCCCGAAACCCCTGTATACTAAATTTCATGAAAATCGTTAGAGCCGTTTCCGAGATTCAGATTATATATACAAGATTATTTTTAGTATATGCGAAACCTGAATATAGTTTGTTCAGAATCAGTAACTGAATCGATTCCAATAATTTTTACACCATGTTATATTTTGTACCAAAAATATTTAATTACGCTTCCAAGTCGCGGGCCTTAGTGTTTTGTTTCGATTTTAAAATTATCATGTCTTTCTCGTACTCAAACGTCCATTACACGGAGATGGTACGTACACTAGCTGTTTGTGGTGATCTGCATATGTTTTTGCGTGGACAACCAGGTAACTTATCAAGCTTATAACTTTGTGATTATTAATGATACAGTTTTGATATTTTTTTCATAGATTCTTTACATAAAAATACTAGACCCGTGTTTCGGGTTTCGCATAAACAAAAATTAATGTTGTATATATATATATATACAAGAATTGCTCGTTTAAAGATAAAAATATCTGGTTGACCGAGGTTTGCTCGGTATTTTTTGGTAAATTGTGTTTAAAATAATAAGTTTATGTTGAAGTTGATTAACGATAAAGTTGGTATTTGAAAACACGAATAAAACGACATTTTATAAAAATGAATCCTAGCTAGATCAATTTATCGCCCCCAAAACCCCCTGTATACTAAATTTCATGAAAATCGTTGGAGCCGTTTCCGAGATTCAGATTATGTATATATATACATACCTATATACAAGAATTGCTCATTTAAAGGTATAATATCTGGTTGACCGAGCTTTGCTCGGTATTTTTTGGTAAATTGTGTCTAAAATAATAAGTTTATGTTCAAGTTGATTATCGATAAAGTTGGTCATTGAAAACACGAATAAAACGACATTTTATAAAAATGAATGCTAGCTAGATCGATTTATCGCCCCCGAAACCCCCTGTATACTAAATTTCATGAAAATCGTTGGAGCCGTTTCCGAGATTCAGATTATATATATATATATTCATATATACAAGAATTGCTCGTTTAAAGGTATAAGATAATAATAATAATATCTGGATGACTGAGCTTTGCTCGGTATTTTTTTAGTTTATGTTCAAGTTGATTATCGATAAAGTTGGTCATTGAAAACACGAATAAAACGACATTTAATACAAATGAATCCTAGCTAGATCGATTTATCGCTCTCGAAACCCCCTGTATACTAAATTTCATGAAAATCGTTGGAGCCGTTTCCGAGATTCAGATTATATATATATATATGTTATGGACCAGGTGATTAATGCGGGCATTATACATAATGTATGAGCATTATGAATAATGTCTAGCTCTATCGGGCAAAGTGATTAATACTATTTTAACTTCATTATTTATCACATTGCACGGTCATTATTATATTGCTACTTGATAATTGGGCAATTTGATAATAAAGCTAAATATGACGCTGTGTGATGGCAGGGAGGGAGGCACGCATGGCGTGGCACGCTTTGACCAATCAGAGACCGCCATTATGACTTTCCTTAAGTTTTAAATGCAAAAATTAGTGAATTCTTGATGTAGAAGTTCTTGATAATTAATCCAAATAATAAGTCTAATTATTTAAATGGTTTAATATTTAGTTTATTTTAAGTTAAATGACAATAACAATAAAAAAATAGTAATTAAATATGGGAATTAATTTTTACAACTGTTTAATTTTTACAAGTATTGTCTTATAAATTCAATATGTTGTGCTGCATTTAGTGACAGAAACGAATCGCTGCAAAACCGACTGCACGTAGTCTTGTCTGCCCTACCCCTAGAGTGTAATTTAAAACCGCGTAGGCGCGGAGGGGTGAGGCGGCCCGCGAGCTGAGGAGCAGGTGGTTTTGACGCTCGCCACCGCGGCTGAGGCTGGGCGGCGAAGCCGGCCAGCGAGCCGAAGCTGCGGTGGTGAGCGTAAAACACATCTGCGACGATAAGCTCGCGTGGGACCGTCGGAGCCCCGTAGCGCCGGAGCCTTGACAGAAATCATGCCTGCTGCATATTGCATGCTTGCTTGCATGCCTCATCGTTTATACATAGAACTGCTTAAAATAAAATTTATTACTAACCAATTACGATTTGTTAACTATACGCGCCTAACCGCCCAGTTCAACTATTCCACGGCTCAGTATTTATTGAACTGCCCGTTTAAATTATTTTAGGACTCATTTTTATTTAGTTTACTGCTCAGTTTTTACTGCTAAACTAGTTTGCAAACATGAGTTTTTATTTTTTTTACCTACCATAACTCAAATATTGAACTGCCGCTTTAATTCTATGCCATTAAATATATTTGTATTACTCTGCCCAAAAAGTGATGGACAATATGTATAATGCCCGGTCAATATGATTATTTGAATAATTATTATCAAATTGCATTCTCATATTGGGCATTTTTCATAATGACCGGGCATTATGTATAATGCTCAATTTCTCACTTGGTCCATAACATATATACAAGAATTGCTCGTTTAAAGATATAAGATAAGATAAGATAAATAAATAAGATTTGTTAAAATTTGCGCACTGGTTAAAAACTTATCCTGTATATGACATGTTTATCTGAATAATGAACCAGAACTAAATTTATCTCAAACAGTTCATTATGCACTACAATTTCTACTTCTTGGTATTTCTTAAAATAGATTATCTATCTCTTCTATTTATAAGTTAACCTACTATTTCATAATAATGCGTGTCCTCGTGAATCACAGTTTACGAATGGCGCAAGTTTCCGAAATAATATAAATAATCTTTACTTTCAGTTTTACAATTCGTCTTATAAATTGTTGGCATAATACAAAGTTATAAACCACTGTCACCCAAGCTAAGATTCAACTTGTGTTATGGTTGACAGGGCTCCTAAGTTAATCCCAGCTAGACAAGTAAAATAAGAAATTGACTCAATGTGTACCAAGCCTAATGAAATCTCTTATATTATTGTAAATGTATATAATTTATTGTCATATTAACTAATTATGTAGTAAAATAAAGTTTAAATGAGTTAAAGGATTTTTATTTACCGAGAAAGGTGAAGTACGTTCTTACCTACTTACTCCACAATATCCATACTAATATTATAAATGGGAAAGTGTGTGTGTCTGTTTGTCCGACTTTCACGGCAAAACGGAGCGACGAATTGACGTGATTTTTTAAGTGGAGATAGTTGAAGGGATAGAGAGTGACATAAGCTACTTTTTGTCTCTTTCTAACTCCTCACTTCCCTAAAATGGGGGGTGGAACGCGCTTATCTCAGGAACTACTGGTTCGAATTGAAAAATTCTTTTTGAGTCGGGTAGCCTATTTATTGAGAATGGCTATAGGCTATATAATATCACGCTACGATCAAAAGGAGCGGAGCAGCAACATAAAAATGGACGAATACTGGCAGGCTGCGATGCGACGAGAAGGGTCAGGGGAGTAAATATTTGAGAATGACGAAGTCACGGGCACAAGCTAGTATACTATAATACTATAAAAGTTGAAGAGTTTGTTTGGTTGAACGCGCTAATCTCAGAAACTACTGATTCTAATTGACAATTAATTTTAATGTTGGGTAGCCCATTTATGAAAATGAAAAATGAAAAAAGGTTTATTAGAATTAACAAGTTTGAAGTTACATCAGTGGTGATTGGAGCCTCCTTTTAAGCGTATAAATCCTGTATTAGGAGACTCCGCTCTTCCGTGCATTATGAGTATTTATAAAATACTTGTTTATTTCTACTTAACCCAATTTATACAAATGAAATAACTTAACACTATGATAAATTAAATGTATTAAACGTTACGCATTTATGGAGGAAGGCTATGGGCTATATAACATCACGCTAGGGCCCTTACGAGAGTCAAAAATAGGAAGACTTCGTACGGGTAGGCAATTCGATGCGACGGGGTGGGTCGGAGGTGCCAGAAATGTATTGCGGACGAAGTCGCAGGCAGAAGCTAGTGTTATTATATGGGACACAGGCCTACTCTCTTTTGAGAGGGAGTGGGATATAAAACACCACGCGGGCCGAGTGTGGGTTGGTAGATTTCATATACCTTTGTATAGGTATTTGGTTCTTAGACATACTCGGTTTCCTCACGATGTTTTCCTTCACCGTTTTGAAAGCTGGTGAATTTTCTTACACAAAGTAAACCGCCTGCCTGGGTTCGAACCCACGACGACCAAATTATTCATTCGTATTAATACTGAGTCGCAAACGCTGCTGCTGAAAATGTGGTTCTAGATTTGATTCTCTGGCCGGTCAAATTTTATTTGGTTTTTCTGACGGGAATTTTCAAAATGGTGGGTTTGACAAAATTACTACGCTTTGCAGGCGGGTTGGCGATCGCAGTATGGTGGTAAAATGCATAGAGAAAACTGATGCCCATTCTCTAGTAAGTCCCTTAGCCGCCTTTTACGACACCCACGGGAAGAAATGGCATGGTGCTATTCTTTACGTATGGAGCTATACTGAACACCGATATTATATACTACGAATAAAACTTCAGGGATTTCCCTGCGCACAAAAAATACTGATATCGAACTTATTTACATGTAAACTAAAAACATTATGCAATAATAAATATACGTAGAATCATAATCTAAATGTAGATAATATTTATTTACAGTTAACGTAATTGTAAATAACAGCTGTAAGTCAATAACTTGTAGTGATTGTAATATTAACAACACAAATGGTGACGTTGTAATTTTGATCAATATTTGTATAATGCTATGTTATTCGAATAGTTTTATGTACTCCGTGTGGTGCCGAATATAAAGAATAGCATCACCCCATTTCTTCCCGTGGGTTCTTCCAGTGGACGACTAATAGCTGAAATGATGATGATGTATGATGTACTAGAGGGTCAGCAACCAGGCACAACTTCAGATTCCGGGCTGAAAAAATCCTGAAGGAAAAACTCAATAATCACGTGGGAATCGATTCCAGGACCTGTAGTTCGGCAGTAGCGCTAACGACCACTAGACCAAACGTCTCTAACAAAATGTACACCAACAATAGATTTACGCGGAAATAGGCGGCGGCGGCGGCTTCTGTTTGTAAAAGCTAGCCCCCTGTTACTCGGGATTTAAAACATAAAGGCGAAAAGTGGGTGTACCTGTACCTAACTCTTTGGCGAATACGCATTTCTGTTGTAACCAACAGAAATATGATTAACCTGTTAGTCTAGTGGTTAGTGACCCTGACTGCTAAGACTGAGGTCGTGGGTTCGATTCCCTCCCAGGACAAATCTTTATGTGATGAGCACAATCATTTGTTCTGTGTCTGGCTTTATCTTCTATAATATGTATGTATTTAGAGACCACCAGTAACGACTGTAAGAATCCACGTATGGCGGTCCAGCGAAAACTACGTGTTACTGAAACGCCAAATATATTCAAAACTAGCTTTTGCCCGCGGCTTCGCCCGCGTGGATGTCGGAAATTAACACCGGTATTTCTCTAAAACAAAAGATTTTTTCTAAAATAAAAGTAGCCTAAGTTACTCCTTATTACATCAGCTACCTGCCAATAAAAGTCCCCTCAAAATCGTTCCAGCCATTTCAGAGATTAGCCGGAACAAACAGACAGACAGGCAAAAGTTTAAAAAAATGTTTTTTTGGTGTAAGTACCGTATTTACTTTCATATGCATTTAATGTAAAGCTGTTAATTTGAAATTACAAACAGACACTTCAGTTTTATTTATTTGTCTAGATGTTTCATTTAACTACTACGAGACTTTAACAGCACATCAAAGGCGTAAGATAAAGACTAGTTCACATCGTCTCCTCCTCTAAGATAACCAAGCGTTAGTCACTAATCTAATATTAGTTGACATCACATTCCCGGTTGCACATACATACGCCACGTAACACTGACCGGGTTACCGACGGAAATACGACTAACTAATCGTTTACCTTTGTTTTTGTTCACATTTGAATTCGTATTAGAGTTGTCAACAGAATTTAGGAGACTTTGAGTGGTTTGAATAACTGTGTCAATAGTTCAGGGCTTGCTTTCACCTCAGTCAGAGACCAAGCATTGTCATCATCACCATTTCTGCCGAAAGACGTCCACAGCTAGACTTAGGCTTCCCGCAATCTTAGGGGGTTGGCCATAATCACCACGCTGGTTGGCGATCGCAGTATGGTGGTAAAATGCACAGAGAACGCTCCTGCCCATTGCCATACAACGTGCCAATCCTGCCAGTCTATTCGGGACATTACCAATGCGTATGAATTTTTAGTTATACGACTAATTAAGGCTTGTGGTTAATTAATACAGCCGTGCGGGTCGATCGGTCAGGTTAACCTATGCATGACGCGGTTGGACCGCGGATGGGACCGGGACCGGGGATGGGTGATCTTTGAATACCAGACTCGTCCGTGTCTTGCAGAGCAACGTTAACCTCTAAGTCCCTGAGATACCACATTTGGTATGCAAACAATCGTTTTTTAATTGTGTCTGTAATTACGGTACTTGACCGGTTAAACCATTGGTCCCGGCTTTTAGTTAGGGATGTTATGGATATGAAATTTCGGATACGGATTGGTTACGGATGTAGGAATGATTATTATACCGGATACGGATACGGATACGGATATGAAATTATTTCGGATTATCCGTTAGTTTCGGATAATTTCGGTTACGGATATTAAACTTTTAAGGAATTTCAAAAGTAAAATACAAATAGCTAATAAAATGGTTTTATTTATATGTGACCATTTGATAGGAATTTCAATCAGTCTGTGACTAATTATTACAGCTATTAAAAATAAAAATGATTATAAATATATATTGAGTGTTAATTGTCTAATATACCTAAAATAAAATGTAATAACAAATCCGATATCATTCCGAAACTTTTATTTCGGATTCGGTTACGGATTTTATATCGGATATCCGATAGTTTCGGTTACGGTTACGGAGCTCCCTAACATCCCTGTTTTTAGTCGTAGATCTTTGTTAGTCGGTACAGATCAGTATCCCGTTGGTCTGACAAACCAGAATTCCAGTAACTGGGTTCTGAAGGTTAGAATGGCAGTCGCTTCTTAAATAATACTGGTTTTCAGCTGTGTGTAGACTGGTAGCCGACCCAAACATGGTTGGGAAAAGACTAGGCAAATTGATGTATTGATATATTGATGTATTGATGAATAGATAAAATTAGGTTAGGTTATTATATTTTATGGCTAAACAAAACGGGCAGTGTATCCTGTGTGTTTGATGGTATGTGGTGACTGCCGCTAAAGGACCATAGCAGAGCCATCGCACTTTCATTTCTATCCTTCGACAATGATGAAATGTCTCATTTCCAATCTGTTCTGTAAACATTTCGCCTCTTATGGCTGAAATGACGATGATACACAAACTCAAAGAATGCGCTCTCTCTCTTTATAATATTGTTTAGTACACATATAAACAACAATGACAGAGTAAAATTTCCCCAGTTCAAACAATTACCACTTTACCTACCTATCATTTTCCCGGCGTTTCATCGAACACCCAGATGGTTTATTAATTAGTCCAAGGGTAACATTTGTAGATCTAACATTCATTACACTAACTATTTTTTTTTTTTGATGGGAAATCATTTAATGACTTCTCCCGCTCTTTGCGGAGCGGGATGGCGTGTCAGACTTTTACTGACTAAAACCCACCCGTGTTCCATCAGTTGCCCATGTGCCAGGGTCACGGTATCTCTTTCGAACAATCTCGCGACCCCGGCAGGCATCGGTCCTAGCAGACACCTTCAGCACTGCTGACATCTCAATGAGGCGCGCGTGGAACACTACGCCCCGTACACTTACTCTATTACATCCCCTCATAGTTTATGTATACTATATCCCAATACTCTAAAATGTTGGTACCTCAGTAGGTAAAGATGTAGCTGACGCTAGAAGCTAGAAGAGCATCCAGCAAATCAGTCTGTGGACCCGACCCTATCGTGGCCATCACCTTTGACTAGCTTCGCTAATGGCTACAGAAATTCACCCACAAACAAGTGGAGAGCTGGTGGACCTCGACACTGGGCTGCAGGTAGTACAGGGAAGCTTTATCACCTATAGATGACGGGCTAACCAGACGTTTTTTGACCGTTCGTTACGTTTAGATACTCCGTACGTTCGTGTTAGGCCCACTGTTCTCTTTCCCCCTCTGATTCATGACTTTTCCTGTTGTTTTTTTTGTTTTTGTAACCTTAATATTAAAAGGTAAATAACAGTGTTTAGGGTAGAAACCCATGTACAAACTGAATACATTTGTCATAGTATGGGGACAGGATAATTTAGGTAATTTTCAGTCATATAAATGCAACAGGTGAAAACTTGATTCATTTAATCGTATGGTTGAACAAAGACATGAAATGGGGATGAAACTATAGAAAGTGAAATATTTGAGCACTCATTCAAAATCATACAAGTAACCAGTAGCGAATAATCAGCTAATAATGTTTCAACTGCTAGAACACAGGTTTCCTCTGGGTGAGAGGGAGTGGGCCGAAATCCACCAGACGAGCCCAGTGCGGGTTGGTAGATGTCACATGTATTCGAAGTTTTGTTTCTAGGACATGCCGGTTTCCTCACAAAGTTTTACTTCATCGTTTTAAGAGCCGTGGTGATTAAATATTTTGTTACGCATACGAATTTTTGTTTTTACAACATTTTCTTACCGCTTATAAATTAGGTATAACGTATTAAATACTTTCGAATGAGGTTAGGAGTTAATAAAATAAAAATGGCCGGCGATTATTGCGTGCTATAGTCCAAGATGGATCGACTTTATAACATACCAGTAAAGCCTATTTCTCCTCAGCAAAGTTTGAGAACGCAAATCTAAAATTAACCTGTCAAAAATCTACTATGCATTAGAAAAACTCTAATTATTTATTTAGATCTAGCCTAGACAATCCTAATTACAGATTCAAAAACCTAGACTCAACAAAAGGAAGAAATAGCTATAATGACATACAGTCTACCCTCATTTGAAAATCAGATAATGCAGAAGAAAGCAAATCCTACCTTGACCGAGATCCCTACATAGATTTCATGATATGTTTTAAAATACTTTTCGTGTTTAAAATAGTTAAATTACGTCTACAGCTCTGTAATCGAGGTTATTTGACATAAGTAGGTGTTTGAATCGATTTAAAGTGAAAATATTCGAATGAATAAAAACTTTTTAAGACGCAAGATTTTTTTGCGTATGTTTTTTTGCGTTTTTATTTTTGTCTGCATCCATTTTAGTAGGGGCAGACGACCTGAATTAAATGTATAGGTACGGTCACCAAAAGTGATCACTGATCAGTAACCGTGGTCGAATATAGTTGAAGTTTAGTAATAAACCGATGGAGTTTTGGGTGTACTACGTGAGCTCGACAAATGAATGTGCGAATAACGCTTGTGCGACAAAACTGTACTGCGACTCACAATTGTTCGAATGCACGCTTGTACGACACACTCGAGCTCACATAGTACACTAGGTTAGGAAAACTGTGACCTCCTGCTAGAAACGACTAGATTCAGTGTGTCGCACAAGCGTGCATTCGAACTATGGTGAGTCGCAGTACAGTTTTGTCGCACAAGTTTTATTCGCACGTCCATTTGTCGAGCTCACGTAGTACACTCTGGAGTTTTCGATTAAAATTTATGTAAATTCATAGAAAACAGGAAGAAGCGAGAACCACAGAATTCGTCTAAGTGGCGGTTCTTGGGGGAGGCCTATATATGTCCAGCAGTGGACGTCTTTCGGCTGAAATGATGATGATGATGATAGAAAAGAAATATTTCGTAGAAATTATAAACACTTTATTTCTGTAAGTAGGTTTGTACACACACTTTTTTACACGTCAATCGTATTTTTAAAACAGGATGACGGCGGCGTTTACTATCTGACCACTTTGTGTAGAAAGGCCGAGAAAACTCAGAGGTCACAGTCTCTTTTAAAGTCCAGCCATAATCCAGGATTATCAGATCATGTGAAGACCATGTGGAATAGTGTCTAAAATGGTCCTTCGAGGAAAGAACCACACAGATTGAGTGGATCTGTCCAATCAGTGCACGCATTTATCGGTAATCATGCAGCTCAACTCGCGCCACGATTTGACAAACAATATCAAAGAATTCATTGGTGTAGGCCGCATAAATTACTGAAAGTACCAGACCATGATTACAACTACTTGAGAAAAAGAAAAGAAACCAAAGCAAAAATAACACACTTACTGACTAAATTAAATGTAAATGTTAAATGTAAAACTTCTCGCAAACTATTATATGTTAAGGTCGGCTTCCAGCCTAACCGAATATTTATATGGAGCGACTGTCTGTCTGATCTCCACAACCCAGTTACTGGGTATTCAAAATCGCTCGGTAAAACTAGTGACAACCGGAACCAACGGCTTAATGTGCTTTCCGAGGCTGACGGTACCTATTTGGCTTGTATTTCAAAATAAAATCAATCTCGATTAATTTGATTTATTAATTAAAAAAAAAAAAAAAACTTAGACTGCCTCGTTGGTCTAGTGTTCGTAAGCGCTACTATCGAGCATGAGGTCCTGGATTCCATTTCCAGGTCGGGCAAAGGGTTATTAGATTTTTCTGTCTGGAATTTCTCAGTAGCAGCTCGGAGTCCGGATTTGAGCCCGTTTGATGGCAAAAGGTTCGCCCCCTAATCATCATCATCATCATATTCATTATAGCCGAAAGACGTCCACTGCTTGGACTTAGGCCTTCCCCAATTAGGCGGGGGTTTATCATAATCACCACAATTGGCAGGCGGATTGGCGATCGCAGTATGGCGGTGAAATGCATAGAGAACGCCCATCAAAAAAAAAAAATCAAATCAAATCATTTATTTGTTTACAAACATGGGTAATACAATAATAGGTGTTTAAATTTATGAGTCCTCCATGTCCTATAGTCACATGGGCATGCAAATCACATTTTATTTATTACTATTGAATTTACACAAACAAAAATTAAGAAAAATAATTAATCCATGATATAAATTAATGTCAAATTGGTAAAAATGTCACAATAAAACGAAAAATGTCAAATGTCAATAAAGTTACGATAAAAAATAAAAATAAATACAAAAAATGTCAACGGTCATGAAGGATACAGTAATATAAATAATAAAAAACAATGTAAATAGGTATAATATCATGTCAATCAGTCAGTGATGCATCATTAAGATAGTCGTCAATTGAGTAATAACTTTTATCCATTAATAATTTGTTTAGTGCCCTTTTAAATTTGAAAACAGTCATAGTTTTAATTTTTTTTTTTTTTTTTTTGTGGGTCATCTCGTAGTTAATCCTGAAAAGATTGTTACTACTTAAACGGATTGGGGCCCGGCGAGTTCTAAAAAGTCACCTTTTTAGGCCTCCAGCCGGGGCATATTATACTTAAAACTAAAGCGAAAGCTCTAAGGGTTACCCCGAGGGGGGTACGAACCTCGGCTTAGGCAATCGCTGATAGGGGGGGCAGCAAGGGACTGGCTGGATCTGAGTTAAATTATTTTGGGACTAATTTAAAGCTAACGGCTCAGCATCGCGGGCTGGCTCTTGCAAGGGTCGGGAGGGACTGTTAAGTCGGGGTCGCGACGACGGACCTCGGCGGCGAGGTCGGTACGGTTTGTGTCTGTGTGCTGGTCTAGCTGTACTGGTCTCTTTTCGACTCTCCTGGAGGAGAGTAGTGGGATCATCAGGATCGGTAAGAACGTGCCGCGAGCGGCGGACTTTGCTAATGCGGGAGGGGGTGTAAGTAGCTGCCGCCACAACCAGAGGGTTGCGGTGGGCTACGGCCCTATCGAAGAAACGCTTCGAAGCGCGTTTTATGAATTGATGGATAGTCGGGAGTTTCATGTCTAAATGAAGATTGATATTCCGAACAAACCAAGGCGAGCCTGTGGCTTGACGGAGAAAACGGTTCTGGAGAGTCTGCATCCTATGGATGAATCGGGGCTTAGCATGTGCCCAGACTGGGCTTGCGTATGTCATAATCGGCCTGATACAAGCGGTGTTAAGCCGCTTCTTACACAGAAGAGACAATTTACTCCGCTTGTTCAGGACGCAATGGAGCCTACCCAGAGCGAAAGCGGCCCGCGAGCGAGCCTGCTTTATGTGCTCAGAAAAGGTGAGGTGTTCGTCGAGGATGACACCTAGATATTTGGCTTGCTTCGCCCAAGGGATCTGCTTGCCGAACATTGAGATGGGTCGGGGAGGGGGGTGATTACGTCGAGGTCGGGTGTAAAAGACCGCCTGACTTTTATCGGGATTGACTTCGATTCGCCACTTCCTGAACCATTCGCCGAGCTCGTCGACTGCGGTTTGGAGGTAGCGAACCAGCGCTGTGTCACTAAATCCCGAGAAAAAGATGGCGGTGTCGTCTGCGAACAGAGCTAACCTTGCCTTCTTGCTTCTGGGGATATCGCTAGTGAACAGCGTGAAAATGAGGGGGGCTAGTACAGAGCCTTGAGGGACTCCTGCACGAATCGGGTGAGGGGAGGAAAGTGCCCCTTCGATGCGATAGCGAAAGGTACGGTTCGCAAGAAAGTCTCGTAAGATGAGCACGAGACGGTCTGGCACTCCGAGTTGGTACAGCTTATATAATAAGCCGTTGTGCCAGACTTTGTCGAACGCTTTCGCTATATCGAAGTATACAGCGCCCGTGAACATACCACGCTGAAAACCAGCATTGATATGTTCGACGATACGGTGTACCTGATGGACACACGAGTGTTGGGTTCGAAAACCAAACTGCTCGTTGGGAATGAGGCCCTTGGTTTCGGCATAATCTCTGAGTCGCTTATAAATAAGTCTCTCATAGATTTTGCCGAGAACTTTGAGCAAACTGATGGGGCGATAGCTCGTGGGCTCGGTTTTGGGCTTACCGGGCTTAGGGATGCCAATAACGGTGGCTTCCTTCCACGCTTGGGGGAAAATGTTATTACTCAAGGCACCATTGAAGATGGTACACATGAGCATAATCAGGTGCGCGGGGAACAGCTTGATCACTCTGTTGGTGATGCCGTCTGATCCGGGGGCTTTACGAGATTTCAGACCCTTGATGATCTCGTGCACCTCGTCAGGTGTGACAGGGGGCAGGGGATCGTCAGGGTCTTCAACGGGCGGGAGTGAGGCTTTGCGTTCGACTTCCGCGTTTACCTTATCGACAAACGCTTGGTCTACTGGCTGCGAACTGGGTGTGCATTGGGCTTCGAGGCTATCGGCTAGGCATTCAGCCCTGTCGATATCCTCGAATGCAATGGTCGCATCGGGGCGGGTCAGGGGGGGCATAGTGGAAAACTCAGAGGATTTCAGTTTCCTCTGAAGTTCCCAGAAAGCGAGATGAGTCGGCTCTAGTTCGCCCACCATCTTGTCCCAGTTAGCGTCACGCAGCTCAGTCACACGTGTCCTTACAGCACGCTGTAAGTAACGCATGTGAGCTTTGTTAGCGTCACAGGGAAAGTTGCTGTAGGCACGAACGGCCGCGTTCTTCTCTGTCAGCAGATCACGTACATCGTCGGGGAGCTTCCATTTACGGTCACCCGTATCTGGAACCTCCCGTGAACTTTCGTTCACGATCGATTGTACGTGCTCCGTGAGAGAGTCGATCGCGGCCGTTGTGTCGGCGACAGAGTCGAACTGATCTGGGATAGAGTCTAAGTGATGTGACGTGTTAGATTGTAAGCGTTCGCTTACTTTCTTCCAGTCAGTGATCACTTTAGTGGCGGGGGGTTGAGAGGGGTCGCGAGTACCTAATCGGGGGGCCAGGTTCATGACTACTGGTCGGTGATCAGAGTCGAGTTCGTGAATAGCCTCTATAGAATCCAACCTTAAGTTGATATTCTTAAGGAGTGCTATGTCAAGAACGTCGGGTAACTGATCGGGGTCGAAAGGAAAGTGAGTGGGAGTCATCGGGGCGATGACGTCAAAGTTCATGGTAGAACAGAGGTTGAAAAGTTGCCTACCTCTAGTCGAGGTCCTGGTGCTATTCCAGGCGGGATGTTTGGCGTTGAGGTCGCCCGCTATGATAACGGAGTCACTCATAAAAGTTCGGAGAGGTCATTAGTGAGGAGTTGAGGGTCCTCGGAACCGTCTGGGGGAGGGAAGTAAGCCGACACGATAGTGATTGGCTGGTGGCCTGTCAGTGCTAACCGACAGGCCGAAACTTCTGATCGGGAGAGTTGGGGGGGATCCATAGGTATGCAGTACAGGGACTTCCTATAGTATATGAGGGTGCCGCCTCTATGACAACGTGACCTGTCGTTGCGAACTAAACGATAGTTTGCAATTTTCGGGTCACGATGGTGAGGTTTTAGGAACGACTCTTGAATGAGTAAAATGTCTACGTGATGGTCGCGGAGGAACGTGGCGATCTCATCACGTTGGCCGTGAATGCCGTTGGCATTAAAGAAGCCTAGCTTTAGGGAACGGGGTTTTTGTCTAGTTAGTATTCCGCGACTATCCATAATGGGGGCGTTGGGAGTTCATAACGTGGAGTGCTTGCGTGATCTCTGGATACGCAGCATATATGGATTGGATACGGAACAGGTTGCCGCCGGCGGCAACTAGTTCCTGGGCCATCTGTTGGGCACGCGGGGAGAGAAACGTGCTATAGGTGTTGAAGGTCCCGGCAATGACGTTAAACGCATTGAGGGGAGCCTGACCTTTCCTCTGTACTGGGGTTGGTCCTGCCATAGGGGCAGTGGGAGGGGCCGCAGCGCGGGCGGGGGGAGCGGTCGCGGGAAAACCGGGGGGCGTAAGGGGCGCGGGGGCACGGGTACGCGGGTCCACTAAGGGAGGGATGGGGGCGGGCTTTGGCCTGAAGGAGGCCAGTGCGGGGAACTCCTTCTGGGAACTCAAAAGAGGCCATTGTGAGGGACGTTAAGGGGCCAATCTCGCGGGGAGTTTGGCCGAGGGGGATTCCCTTTTCTGGCGAGCGTCGAAACGTTGCGCCAATTTAGGGGACGATGACTTGGGGGCTTTCGGGCAGCCCCGGTAGTTTGCCGGATGACCGGACTCTTTGCAGAGCACACAACTAGGTGGCTCGGTGCAGAGAGTGCGGTCTTTGGGCCGGGTACAATCTGCTGTACCATGTTCTCCCAGGCACTTGACGCACCTGGGAGTGGCGTAACAGTTGTACGCTGAGTGCCCGTAAAGTTGGCATCTATGGCACTGGCCAATGATGTTCGACTTACGGGGCTTTTCGATGATGAGACCAGACAGATTACAGACTGCCTTGACTTTGAAAATGGGGTGGTGACCCTCCGTGGGAGGGCACACCACCAGGACCATATCAAAGGCAATGCCTTGTCTGGATCTGTGCATCCTATGGACCTCTGTGACAGGCACGTTCTGTCTTTCGAGGTCTGCTTTGATTTCGCTGGTGGCGATTTCGCAGGGGATCCTGCGGATTACCACCCTGGTCAGACGCTCCTCGGGCAAGGAATACGTGTGGAAGGACACGTTCCTGGCAGAGAGGAGCCTGGTCAGCTCGCGATAATCGGTCGAGGTCGGTACCGATACCTTAATGCCCTGCTGGGTGGCACGGGCACTGGTATAGTTGACCCTCTGGTCAACGCACCATTTGGACACCTCCGTCCACTTGGCCTTGTCCTGTATAAATACAGGGGGCGGTGGAGGGAGTTTCCTGGCGGTGGTTGAGCCAGAGGGCACGGACGGGGCGCTGGATTTAGCGCGGGGCGCGGCAACCTTCGCGGAGGTTGAAGGCGAGGGGCGGGAGGGGGACGCGTTGGCGGCGGTCGCCGGCGGCGTGGAGGGGATGGACGCGGTCGCGGTGGCGGGGGTCGCCTGCGTAGCGGGGTGGGGGGGGTTCGCGGTGGCGGAGGTCGCCTGCGGGGTGGGGGCGCGAGACGGAGGAGCGGAGTCCTCAGCCGCTATGATTTTAGCGGCCGGGGCTGAGCTGCTCGCCTTATTCTTTTTGCGCTTGCTCCCTTTGCCCTTTGTATGGGAGACGAGCTCGTACGTCTCTGCGTCCGAGGACGAAGAGGAGTGCGAGTCCGTCTGGGGAGTGAGCGCGGCAGTATCGGAAGGAGTTGTGGGTACATCCTCCGTGTCCATTTGACACGGTTCATCGGTGGCGGCTGGGGCTTCGAGGGCATCGCTGAAGTCAGCGATGCCCGGACTGGGCGGAATTGCGAGCTGCTCAGCTCTGTACAACTCGGAGAATTCGGCAGCGAAATCTTTGTTTTTCTTTATCAATAAAAGAAAAACAGAGACCACAGCTCCGACCTCCGAGTGCTCAATGCTAAGCTGACTCGCAAGTTCCATAGTTTTAATAATATTAGGTACTTTATTATTATAGATGCGAGGGGCTATGTCAAAAAAAAAAAAAAACTTTTTTCCATTAGTGCTGTTTTACATTTAACTTGACACAACTGATTTATATATTGAGTCCGTATTGGATTCCTTCTGACTGCCGATTTTCTAGTAAGTTCCTTAGTCGCCTCTTACGACACCCACGGGAAGAAATGGGACTATTATATGGGACTTAAACATAACAGGCGAAATGTGGGTGTATTATAGGTACATCTCTGCCCAACCCTTTGGGGAAACAAGTGATGTAATGTTATGTAATCTTAGCTTTTTCCTGAGAGCTAACATTTAATGTGATGACTTCTACCTAGATAATAATGAAGTAGGTAAGAAGCAATTATAAATATTGAAGTGTTTCAATGTTTTGTTTTGTCTACGTTTCCTCACACCTGATTGCCTGCCCCAAGATTGAACACAAGGCCTGCTACGTAATCATCACGTTAGATGAGTAAATATTATAATGAGAACAACGTTATACTTGTTAAAATTACACAAAAATTGTGTACTTTGATTCACATGAATTCTTAGAACGACTGTTTTTTGTAAGCGTTAAATTATTTACTAGAAACCGGCTCCTGCGTCGGTCTACGACTTGACAAATCATCGACATTTCACCATTTAATTATAATGTCGTGGGCATATAAATCTGCCGGAATAAATTCTCAAAATGATAGTGAAAATGATATCATAATCTACTGTGTAATTCAGAAGAATAAAGTGCCCTACACAGGCAGACATGTGGTTCGTGGTAAGAAAGAAAATAATAATCCAACCCGTCTGTAATCCTGGGCAGCGTAGGCGTAGCGTCTATAAGACGTCTACGCAGCTCAAGGACGCTCGACCTACTACGCTGGGGCCTACGTGGATTCTTATCCACGTAGGCCCCAGCGTAGTAGGTCGGGAGTCCGCTACGCAGGGTCTACGAAGGTCTAATACGAAAGCGTCTACAAAACTGCTACGCAGACACAGCGTCAACGCTAGACGTACGCCTAGTAGAGTGATAGAACTCTAAATCGCTAAAAACTGATTTCAAGATAGTTCGATTGTTAAAGTTGTCACCATCATCTGCCTAGCCTTTTTCCAACTATGTTGGGGTCGGCTTCCAGTCTATCCGGCTGAATCTGAATACCAGTATATTACTTGGAGCGACTGCGTATCAAACCTGCACATACCAGTAACTGGGTAAGACCATAAACCTTGGTAAGAGTTATTGTCAAATTTTTGAGCTTCTGACGACCCGTAACGACAGTCAAAGATTCATGAATAACAACCGGGACCACGTTTGTTAAGAGTGTATTAGGACATTATTTGGACTAATGCAAAAACAAAAACTCATTTTCTATATGTAGTTTTATTTAAACAATACTGATATTGACTTAAGTAGTTACCATTAAATTCATAAATCCTTATCACCATCATCATTGTACACTGCTTGCTTCCACATACTGCTGAGTCTATAAACCGATTTTTAAAAAGGAGGAGATTAAGCTATATTTACCGCGGCTGGCCCGTGGGTAGATGGCCATCTTTGCTTACCAAGACCCCTCCGTGCCTCGGAAAGCACGTTAAGCCTTTGCTTCCGACTGTCTTTTGTGCATAATTTGATAATCGTTACGGGTCCTCAGAAGCCCGACAGCTAGTCTTACCAAGGAGTATCGTATTATCCAGAAACTGGGATCCGGAGGTCGGAAAGGCAGTGGCTCCATGTAAGACAATGGTACTCAAATGCATTCCGTTAGACTGCAAGTCAACCCTAACAAAATTTGGGAAAACTCTTGGCAGATGATAACTTAGGTTTCATCTCAACTGTGAAACAATAATTCTTCCATCTTGATCCACATTTCAGATGGTATCACAGTCACCTTCACGCGCTGCTTACACGGCAACTGGGGAAGCAGGTTACCGAGTTGTTCTCTCAGATAAGTATCCACTAATTGTTTGTAATTAACTCCTAAGTAGATGAAGGTTTGTGTCACAGTGTTAGGAATATTCTTTTTCATTCCATGTTATGTAAGTGGATGAGTGGACATGCAGCTTAATCAGCCTATGATGTTCCCATTGTTGGGACATAGGCCTCCTGTGAGGGCAAGGGCGGATCCAGGGGGTGGGTCATGGGGGTCATGACCCCCCCCTGGGCTGGGTCCACCGTGGACCACTATTTAAAATTGTTAAACATAGGTAATGGTTTTAAGTAAGGATATATTTTTTTTGTCACAATATAGATTTTATGTAAATACCTTCAATATTAAATCAATCCACACTTTCACACTTATATTATAAATGCAAAAGTCTCTCTGTCTGTCTATCTGTCTCGCTTTCCTGCTAAAATTACTGAACCAATTTCAATGAAATTTGGTACACAGATAGTTAAGAGCCTGAGAAAGGACACCGACCTCCACGCGGGCGAAGCCTCTGACAAAAGCTAGTTTATTATAAACTAGCTTCTGCCCGCGACTTCGTCCGCGTCAAATATTTGCTCCCCAGATCCTTCCCGTCGCATCGCAGCCTGCCAGTTTTCGTCCATTTTTTTTTTGCTGCTCCGCTCCTTTTGATCGTAGCGTGATGTTATATAGCCTATAGCCTTCCTCAATAAATAGGCTACCCGACTCGAAAATAATTTTTCAATTCGAACCAGTGGTTCCTGAGATTACCGCATTCCACCCCCATTTTAGGGAAGTGGGGGTTCAGAAAGAGACAAAAAGTAGCCTATGTCACTCTCCATCCCTTCAACTATCTCCACTTAAAAAACATGTCAATTCGTTGCTCCGTTTTGCCGTGAAAGACGGACAAACAGACACACACACTTTCCCATTTATAATACTAGCTTTTGCCAGCGGCTTCGCCCGCGTGGAGGTCGGAAAATATCCCGTGGGAACGTACTACCGGGATAAGAAGTAGCCTATGTCCTTCCTCAGGCTCTAAACTATCTGTGTACCAAAGGGTATCGCAGGTTAAGTATTGAAAATGTGCCCCCAGAGCCAAATGTAATGAATATGATATTGTTAAGTACGCTGCTCATTTGCATTACTATTTATATAGTTTTTGACTGCCTAGCTCTTACTGTCATTGAGTAACCTTGGAAAATGTCCTAATAACAGACATTTTTTTAAACTTTTCGTTCTCTAAAACTAATAGAGCTCGGAATATGATTCCAAAGCCAAACTGTAGACAACATTATGACACATATTACGTATATCGATCTTACATATTCTGCTAAAAATAAATGTTTTTTTTTAATGAAATAATTTTTTTTGGCCATTATTAGTATGTTCTAACAGAGTGACCACTTTTAAAAAAATCTCAGAAATAGTACTAAGTATGTTGATTTTACTGTTACAAGTTTCATCGAAATCCTCCACCTGCAACATATTAAAAAAAAAAGAAAATGTTGCTCAGGTCCCCATTTGTGACACTACACATACAATTTTTAAATTATATTTTTAATAATAACAATACATAATAAGAAAAAGTTATTCTCCATCCACTTTGCTAACCCCGTAAGAGTTTGGCGTGCAGTTAAGTACGCAAATCAAATTCAAAGAATGCAGATCTAAGTGTATTTTTATTCAAGACCCTTTATACAGACTGTACCTGTATACCTCGTGGCACACTTATTGAACACCGATTGATATACCCTTCTCGCTCTTCCGCATTGACGGGAGAATACACAAAAGCGAGAAGAGTATATCAAACAGTGTTCAAGATGTTTGCCGGGACCTATACAGTGTTACGTAAACGTTAAAATCGTAAGTATTGGCGATGCAAAGATTATCCGCGCGCCTCTAGCGGCGAAATTTAGAAGTTGTCTAAGAACGACACTTTGCTCTAAAGTTGAGATTAAGTTTAGACATAATCAGATGGATCACGATGACATAAAAAACCTGTTGCTAATGAAAGCAGAAATACGAAATATTGTTGCGTTCCTCAATGTAGTACCTACTTACGGAGATTCGAGAATAAGTTTTTCCAAAAGACAAAATTATGAAGAAAAATTGAGAGACTGCTTTAAGTATAGGCAAGCCGATTTCATTAGCAATGAGAGTTTGTTCTCATCATTTTCAACCGGCGTAGCATGACCAATTCTATATCTATTCTACCAAAAACAAAAAAAGTTCCTTATGTATTTTAATTTTGTAAAAATGTTTCTATATCATCAGAAAAATAGTAATCATACTTGATATCGTACTCTTGTCGACTGAAGAATAGAAACATCACTTCTTTTCAGTTTTACACAATTTTTCTACGATACAATCTATTATTTTGTCATTTCTTCCGTCGACAAATTCCGTTTCTAGGCGGTCATGCTGCGCGTGCAGGCTTCAAACTATTTTCCAAACAGTAAGTATAATTATGTTTTAATTATTTTATTGTACATAAATTATATTCACATGTATTTTATAACTTATTTATTTAGTTTAGGCTAAGGCGAGCTTCTCGTCAGATAACGAGATTATGTTTATCGTTCCAGATTCTAAAAGACAGAATTTTTTTCCTAATGTCGTACCGTCTTATTCCTAAAAGAAGCTATCTTAAAGAAGTACCATCAGCCCAAAAAATAAAATCAATTTCTCGAGAAAATAGGGCTGATATCAGACGCAGGAAAATAGTTGTATCAAAGAAAGATCTTGGAATTGAATGAAAAAATTGACGTTGAGGATGGATTTATAAATAATTCTTCTCCAGAACGCATTGGTTTTGTGTATCCTGCAGACGCATTAATTACATCGACTATTGACAACATAATTATTGTTTCATCTAGCAAAAAAAACACATAAATCTGATTTATATTGGGTTAATAATTTTTTCCTGAATTTTTAATTGAATCGAAAACTGTCAAAGTGTCGTTCTTAGACAGCTTCACAATTTTGACACTTGGGGCGCTAGTTAGAATCTTTGCATCGCCAATAGGAACGATAGATTTTACATTCACTTATATCTGTCTACAAAACATGTGAAATCTGTCAAAGGATATTTTGCACTGCCATCTGCCACGAGGTATACAGGCAGCACTGTAACACTTTGTATGAATAAGCACTGTAAAAAATCTTTTTTTTAAATATTTTTATAATGTGACCAAGTCTTTGGCTTTGAATTTGACTTCAGTGCTGCCAAAAAAACTGCATAAACAATAAATTCAAATCGATTTAAAGTGTAGGGTAATCTCTCCGCTGTATTTAACGCAGTTTTCATATAATCATATTATTTAAAAATACTAATATACGATATAAAAGATTACAGACTTAAAAATGATAAATTGAAGAGTGCATTATACCTGAAGAACTTATAAAACAATAATCGATTCCATTTATATCGATACAATTATCTTTTTTTATTTGGCAACATAGTGTTTTAAAAATGTTGTGTTAATTGTCAAAATGACGGGTGTAAAAGAAAACAAGTGAATGATAACTTCATTCACTTTGTTTTTTTTTTGCATCGTAAGTGTAGTTTTTTAAGTTTTATTGCGATTACTTTGGCTGTTTCTAAATGGATTCCGATTCTCCCCTTCTTGACGACCCCGGCACTTCCATGGACCAAGGTTCAGCCTTGTATTTATGATGAACCTGGCACATCTAAAGCAAGTTTTATTATAAGCATGAACAATTTCAATAAAATGTTCAAAATTATCTAAATATAAATCTTGATACATAACTAGGTTTATACATATTATCATTCTTACTGATAAGAACTATTAAATCAGTCATATATTATTAGCTGAACTGTTTGTTTATAAGAGGCAAAAGTCACATAGAAGTTTGTCAATGCCCTTTTAGTTGCCGTTTCTACCCGTTTTTGCCAGACTATACATACATTAATAAAATACCTACTTTTTATTTTTATGTATGATTATAAAAATTAAATGATAACTTCTTGTGACTTGACCACGACTATGTGACCCCCCCCTGGCACCAAAGCTGGATCCGCCCTTGTGTGAGGGGGAGTCGGCGAGAGCCCAGTGCGGGTTGGTGAATGTCACATGTCTTCTAATTGACATGCTGGTTTCCTAACGATGTTCTCCTTCACTGTTTTGAGAGCAGTGGTGGAGGTGGAGGACAGAGTGTTGTGGCGTAGCCTATGGCGCAACATCAGTCTGTGGACTCCGAAAGCCAGAGTTGACTGATTGTTTAATCTGACTTGTATCATAATTTAGCAGCAGTTGCTCAAGTAGTTGAAATGTCAGACTAATAATTCAAATTAATCCTATCATATTTACTCTCTGTTTTATTTTATTTTTGTTTTTATTTCATTTTCGTAAATTGTTATTTCTATTCTCTTATTAAAGTGTACACCTAGACTTATGTTAGCAATTAAACGGTAATGTGGCGTCTTTGTAGTCAATGCTGTCCATACCTGTAATCGGCATAATATATTAGAATATTACCTTATGATTTAATGTTTGTATGTATATGTATGTACTGTGGGTGAACCTTTAAGTAAATAAATAAGTAGTCAGGGCTGGCGGTCCCGGGCTGGGGGTGCTCAAGTAGTACATCAAAGAGTTTTTGGGAACACTTGGCCAAAAAAATGGCTTGATGCAATCTTTACCACAATAACTTGAATGTAATTCCATAATCTACCTACATTTAAATAACTTCGTTGCTCCAGTTATATTTTATCTTTACTCAGAAAATTCAATTAAAACATGACGTCACAGATAATGATGACGAATACTCCGATCCTTTGTTATTTATACATTGTTACAAGGCTGTGTTAATAATTATAATATTGATTGTCGGTATTACCTATTATTCAGTCTGCTTTATTTTTATCCGTGTTTTAACATAGGGGGTAGCAGCCCGGGGCCTAGATTTGTGCCTGGGTGATGCGTGAAGCGCACCCCATTTTTTATTTTTTAGCCTACCTGCATCTTTATCGTTCACTAGTTATCATGTGACGAAACATTAAGTTGTTTTTTTTTCATACCCCAACCTACCCTAACAAAACAATACATTCTAACAGTAGGAAGCGATAATTAAAAGGGCAGAGTGGCATACTTCTGTCAGGGTCACGAGATTTCTTCGAAAGAGTTACCGTGGCCCTGGCATATAGGCAACTGAAGGAACACGGGAGGGTTTTAGTCATTAAAAGTCTGACACGCCCTCCCGCTTGGCCCAGAGCAAGATTTACCACACAAAAAAAGACTACTACTGAAAAATCCCAGATAGAAGAACCCTTTCAAACTTTGCCGGACCTCGGAATCAAACCCAAGACCTCATGCTCTTCAGTAACGTTTTCGACTACTAGACCAATAATGTAGTATATTTTTCTTTCGGGAGACGTCATTTGATGATTTCCATCCCACAAAAAAAAAAAGAGTGACATACTATCGCCGCTTTCAGATGAGAATATTTTCTCGTTTCATACTTTTTGGAGCGTGATTTTTCACTATTTAGGTTTTAGTTTATGAACTTACTAGCTTCTGCCCGCGACTTCGTCCGCGTCAAATTTTTGCTCCCCTGACCCTTCCCGACGCATCGATTTGCCTGCTAGTTTTCGTCCACGTCGTTTTGAGTTATAGTGAGTTAACCTTAAAAGATAGACATATGCTCTCGCGGACTTTTTTTTAAGAACTTTTTAAAAGAAACAATTCCGTCATACATGATTTTTGCGTTACTTTAACCGTTTACGCAGCGCATGCAACGGAAACTCTCAAAAGGAATAAATTTTCCCCGTTTTTGCAACATTTTTCATTACTGCTCCGCTTCTCTAGTTGTAGCGTCATGTTATATAGCCTATAGCCTCCCTCGATAAATAAGCTACCCAACACAAAAAGAATTTTTCAATTCGGACCAGTAGTTCCTGAGATTAGCGCGTTCAATCAAACAAACAAACAAACAAACAAACAAACTCTTCAGCTTTATAATATTAGTATAGATTTCAGTTGGTTTCCATGTTCTGCAGTAACGTTCCAGATCACAATCTGATGATTATATCTAAATAGCGATACATTGCTGATATGTATCAGGTTCTCTATTCTCTGACTCCTGTAAGGACATGTGGCTGTTATAACCTGACGCACGGGTCGATCGATCAGGTTCATCTACACTTGACTATCTTTACATACCAGGACACCTCTGAGCCTCGGAAGGAACCCTAAGCTGCTGGTCCCGGTTGTGATTCTTGGACCTTTGATAGTCGATACGGGTCCCCAGAAGCCCAAAGGTCTGACTAAAAGTTTTACCAAGGGGTATCCTATTATTCAGTAACTGGTCTGTGGCGGTCAGATGACAGGCAGGCAGTATGTTAATACTGGTATTCAGTGGTTAGACTGGAAGCCGACCCCAACATAGTTGGGAACAGGCTAGGCAAATGATATTTGTCTGGCTCCTGTCAAATGTTGTTTAGCAGTTTTTCTCATCTACCTAAGACCTCGCCAAATCTGCCTGGCGTGAATGTTATAGCAGCAATGTTGTTGCTATAACAGTGCACATGCTAGGTACATTAATAAGAATGGTCATCTAGACATCTAGACAAATAAAATTAGAGTGTCTGTTTGTAATATTAAGATAACCACTGTTTACTAAGTGTATATGGATGTATACACGGTACATATACCAAAACAATTTTTTTTACAATTTTTGTCTGTCTGGCTGTTTGTTTGTTCCGGCTAATCTCTGAAATGGCTGGATCGATTTTGACGGGACTTTCACTGGCAGATAGCTGATGTTGGGAGTAACTTAGGCTATTTTTATTTTAGAAAAAAAAGGATCTCACGAAAAAAAAAGACTAATGAAAAAACTTTTTGTTAAATACCACGCGGACTAAATCGCGACCTATATAACCTGGATTAATGCATTTTTAATACTTTAACCGCAGTAGTACGTCCTCTTGTATAATTTCCGACATCCACGCGGGCGACATCATGTAAACATCATTTAGGTTATAGCTATCTTCTTCCTTCTATAGAAACAAGAAAGGGACGGAATTAGATTAGAGCTGTCAAATTTAGTTGAACTAAGATTTTCTTCGATGAACTAAAGTCAACATGTTTAAAATCACGACATAAACAATCAAGATGTCAAATATTATGATAGCTCTAACGCGTCATTTGTCTTTTTCTTTTGCCGTTTTTCAGTAAGAGATAGCAATACTCTTATTTGAGTTTAGTTGATGAACAAAGGAATCATTACCACTGTAATTTCACTGGCATTTGTACCCTTCATTCTGGATTACAGCAATTCTGCTTGGTATAAGGTATGTTTGTGTATTGTGTGTGGGTAGTAAGGAAATAAAATTCGTCAAATAATTGTAATGTACACAATTTATTCATATCGTATAGAGTTTCTTATACAAAGATAATAAATTGTAAAATCCTCTTTCTCGGTCCGAATAATAAATAAATACTTAGTATACTTCCTTCTCAGTCCTATCACATGCTCTTTAGAGCAATACTAGGAGTAAACTTACAATACAACTGAAATACTTGCAAACTAGCTCTCTTAGGATTCGATACATTTACAAAATTTAAACGTGTGTCTACCATGAGTTCGCTTCTCACAACAACTCGCGTCTCTGCTCTAGGTCTAATGCTAAGCATTTTCATTCACTTTTCAAAAGGTAACAATCAGTTGTTGCGAATCCAACGAACTCATAGTAACGACCATGGTTTCCGAAAGATGAAATCGCCATTTTCTTTTTTTCTAATAAGTGTACAAAAATATTCCTTTAGGTAGCTATTTATAAAGGTAGGTATGTATTGTCAAAGGCACTGGTATTCTTTATTTTGTTTTTATCAATACATTCTGTTATTATAGGATTTAATGTAGAATCTATGTCTTACAAATTATTTGCGATTTCTCATCAGTTAACCAGAGGACCTATCATCTTTTTGGTTCAAAACTTAACGGGGCAATCCGAAATGAGAAATATACATTAATTTTTATAAATAACCATCTAAGTTGGACTTAAACTTACTTAGATCAAAAACTTACAAACTACTACTTATAAGAACATAGTCTTTAGCCATCGATTTTTCACTATCGAGTCTTCGAAAAGATGAAACAGATCTACTTCTTTAACTTAATTACAATATACATACATAGCTCATCACTAAAAATGCATTTTTTATATCCTATCACTGAGTAGACAAGTTTTATCTGTTCGAAAAGTCTGTAAACCGAACATAATTAGTCTCATTTTCATATGAAAGGGTCCAGGAGGCGCGTCTACGACGACCTGCCACTACTTCTGCCCACCCTACACGAGTACATACTATACACCGACCACGACATACTATTACTAGGAAGGATTACAAATAGGCGTCGCGGCTTAGCCGCTTACAGCTGCACAATATGATACAAATATAATATTCATCTCTTTACAACGTGGTAACTTCATCTACTGGGAGGGGAGACAGTTTGTACGAGCGAGTTCGACGCGAGAGCGCGTGCGCGGGCGCAGGGCGCAGGGCGCGGGGCGCGGGGCGCGGGCGGGGGCGGCTGCGCGGTCCAGGCGCAGGCGGCGGCAGCTCAGTGCTCGTGCGCGCGCGACTTGTTCTGGTGCATCATGTTCTTAAGGGTGGCCACCTCGGTGGCGAGCCGCGCGAGCTCGGCCTTCAGGTGTGCATCCTCCTCCTCAGCTGCGAGCCTGTCTTCAGGCCGCTGTGGCCTGAACTCGGCTCCTATGGAGATCCCAGAGTCTCGCTCATCACTTGAGCCTTCCCCGTCCCATGAGGGAGAGGACCGGGGACCGGGCTCCTGCTTTATGTGCTGGAGGGAGAGCAGGGCACTGGCGACGTCCTTGTCACCAAGATGTGATTTATGGCGAAGTTTGAGCGGCAGCCCGTTGTTTTCGGGTGCGTACTGTTCGGCGGTCTCGTCCCCTGAGCCTGACAGGGAGGATAGCTCGTAGGGCGAGGGCACGCGGCGAGATCTGGACAGGTTGAGAACTGAGCCGGGGGGCTCGTAGTGTGCGGGGTGCGGGTAGTGTGCGGAGTACGCCTCGGGGGCGGGTAGCCTCTCTTGGTAGGGCTCCGGCTGGCGCTGAGGCGGCGGCGACGGGGGAGATGCAGGCGGTGCCGGGGGTGGTGGCGGCGGGGCGGGGAACATTGTGTTGGTTGTCAGCTTACTCCTCTTTGTGACACAAAGGACCTGGTCACAAGTCGGTAGTGTAGCCAGCACCTGGTCTATGCTTATGAGGGTTTCCCCACAGATTCCGTATTTCTCTTTTATCGCATCAAGCTGTGCTTTGAGCACGTGGTTCTCCTTGGACAGCTCAACTACGCGCTGTTCCAGAACCATGTCATTGAAGCGCCTTTTTTCGCGGGAACGCTTGGCGGCTTCATTGTTCCTCCTGCGACGGTCCCAATAACCATCATCTTTCTTGTTGTCGGGAATGAACTCCCTCTGTTTGCGCTGACCGAAGAACTCCTTGCGCTTGTTGAATTCGAAGGGAGAGTAGTCATTTGGGTCGCCGGGGCTACCAATGGGGCCATGGCTGTGGTCCATCGGGTAGGGGGACACGGACTGGCGCCCGCGGTTAGGCGGCGGTGCGCGGGAGGGGGGCGGTACGGGCCCCAGGCCCCCGCCACCCGCTCCACTCAGCAGCTGCTGCTGACTCAGGATGAACTCGGCAACCATGTTTCGGCGGACGTCGATTGGTCCGCACGAATTATCACTGTGGTTCTGAAACAAGCGAAAGGTAAGGTTAGTTACAGTTTAAAAAATCGCCAACCGTTGCAGTTGTCTAAATAATGCCGCTGTTACAAAATCGCTTGGTTGCAAAAACTGAATGTCGCAAGATCCCGCCGCTGCAAAGTTGTTGCACGTGGATCACCTTTGTGAAATAATGTTGCCACATTTCAACGCTTTTTACTCCCTTCATGTTAGCAAAACTCATTAATAAGTCGTGTTTCTTAATTTTAGCGTGTTACAATGTTACAAATCCAATTTTACGGTTACACCGGATTTCTTCCGTTACAAAACTCACTTCCTATTGCCGCACGTAAATTTTTGCCAACGTTACGATGAAATGTAAAAATAGAATGATTGCAGAACACTTCGCAAAGTCGAAGACCATTGATTACACGACAAATTATACCAAGGTTGAATAAAAGACTAATTTCGGAAAGACGAATTTAGAGAAGAGTAGAATTTCGAAACAACTTTACCATGATTTTAACACGTGACGAAGTTAATAACTTTCATTCATTGGGGTTAACCAAACAATAACATTTAGATTTCGCAACAATCACGCGTTGATTTTGAGGTGAGCTAAAATTAGCGAAATATCTGGACACGGTATGTGGTAAACCTTTCCGAATTCTCGATAGGACAATTGATTTACATAAACCGCTAACATTATCCGATTAATCGATCAAGTGCGAATTATACAGGAAGTGTAAAAAAATGTACCAGTACACATTGTTATCAAGTTTATTATCCGAAACTAACAATGGTAAGGATCATTTGTAAGTGCCTATTGTGGCGACAAAGTTTGATTGTTTTTTCAATGATTTTAAAACAATGAGAGTTGCACTGGGTTGCGCACAGAAAAAAAATGTCGTTCACGTTTTGATAACATGCGGTCTTAATGCAGGCAACGTGAGAGTTCTTTTTTAAAGAAAATGTTATATATTTTTGACTGCCTCGTTGGTCTAGTGGTAGCAAGCGCTACTGCTGAGCTTGAGGTCCTGGGTTCGATTCCCAGGTCGGGCAAAATGATATTGGGTTTTTCCATCTGGAATTTCTCAGTAGCAGCCCTGAGTCTGGATTTGTGCCCAGTTGATGGCAATAGGCTCGCCCCCTATTACATGGGACTTAAACATAACAGGCGAAATGTGGGTGTACTATAGGTACACCTCTGCCCAACCCTTCGGGGAAACAAGGCGTGATGTTATGTGTTATATATTTTTCATAGAATTTTCTTTGTATGTATAATGTGCTAAAACACGTGTGTTCGATATAAAATACACAAATCAACTGATTTGAATTTCGAAATACTATGGATCTGTTTTCAAATAAATTCAAATTTCGAACCGACATCCGGTGGTTTGACATTGCTTTTGTCATGCAATTTTGGTGACGCGACAGTTTTTCTCCCAAAATATTGTCAAAACTGTAATTGCCAGTTCTGAGAGAAGACATTTTCCTCTTCATCATAAATCATGGCCGCTAAAGAGTATGATTGTGTTATTGATACGTTCCGTTCTACGACACGACAAGATCGGTGTCAGTAGGTCAGGCCCAGATGCGCCGGCGCCCCGTTATGCCGTCTAACTGTTCAAATAATTGCGCCAACTTTAATTGGTATACATTGTTATTGAAAAATGACAGTGGGATCTTTGTTGTTCTTAATTAAATAGATATCTAGATTAATAGTAGAAGACTAGGTTTAATTTCGAACAATTAATTCCAATACAACGACCAAGTTTGCAATGAATTTTCATCACGTTAAACGTTCATTTGTATTAATAAAATCAAGTTCCGTTACTTCAATATTACTATATTGTACAGTTACACATAACTATTCAAACATTTTTTGTCGGTTGCCCCGTTCGGCCCGCCCACTTTATTAGGTGTTAATTTAAAACAGTATTCGTGATCGTAACACATGGAAAAAGTTTCGTCATAACTGTATTATGGTACTTTATTGATAATTTGGTAAACACAAATAAACCTACTTTTGTCTATGGTTTAAACATGGCCGACCTTGTTCAAAATTGAAATGTCATTTTCTTGAAGTTCTATTAGCTGAACTATTTGTAATCGATTCGCTATTTAAAATGCCATTTTTATACAGCAAATTATGATGTTTTTGCTCCATTTGCAAAGAGATTAACAGAAAAATGTTACCGCCCGTTATTCCGTTGACGCTTGGCGGAGCACAGACAGTTAAACACCGTTTCAAACCGAGCTGTTACTATTTAGCATTGGTTATAAAAATATATGCATTGTTAACTTTTTGTCGTTACTTTTTAATAAGGAAATTTGTTTATAGCACGTTCTGTGCAGCATTATGACTTTGGAGGTTCTTTTTATGGGTTTTATGAGCTATTCTTGAGGTTATTTATGGCTAAGTAGTGTTTAATTTAGTAGTTCACTTGACTAGAATGTCTGCAAGACATTATAACTTCTAACATACTTTTGACAAACAAATTAACTGCAAATGACCCATCACATTAACAAAACCCAACCTTGACTATCATACCGAAATAAAATTTAACCGCTAAAACGATGACGTCACACTAATAGCTGTTTCATAACAGTATTACGAGTTTTAGACAGTAGTGATGAGCATAAAAACCGTTTTCGGTTGTACCGTACAGTCCCAGTTTTCGGGTAACGGGCCACGGCGCGAGAAAGTACTTGATTAGTGATAACTGTCGATTGTCAAAACCCGCTTTTTAGTTGTAAGCTACGTATTGTGCAACCGTTAGCCAACAGATTCGTCTGGCATTGGGAGTGATGGGAAAATTTCGGCTTCGTTTAAAGTATGCGATGAAATACCGATTTGTTTTAGATACCGTAACGGGAAATAGAATGTTAATACGGCATGTAAATTGAGGACAATGTTTAGAATTAATTGATCTGTCATTTAAGAAGCTTCGAACTTAAGTCTTTTAGCTAGCAGGTCCTACGCAGTAAGATTAAGAGATACGTGTCGTAGGTCGAAGGACGCGCTAGCTTCAGAAACGTGTCGATCCCCTCCTTGGCTAAATATAGAATAGTTTTTACTGTCTTCGGATTTTAATTTTCTAAACGCGACAATATGTTTATCACGCACTGTATCTTTTATTTGTATTGATTCTCCATCAGTGACTTTTAACTAATATGGAAAATCATGTGCATATGGTTATCGGGTCAGAACTGACAGCGTTGAGAGGGTTATGGTCATTCAGTAAGTCATTCGATCACGTTTTCCTCAAAACCGGTGTTTTAATTTGCAAGAACAAAAAAGCACGATTTATTTCGCTTAAGCATTCGCATAAATTGTATTCGAATTCTTTTGTTCTTGAGTCACGTGTATAATATAACAAAATATCTAAAACGCATCCTATTATTTCTTTATCAGTACGCATTTCGTAATGATGCGAGGTGTCATGCCACTGAGTCAGAGAACAAAGTCCTCCTATTTCACAAACACTGATATGGCATATTTACATAGAACATATTTAAGAGTATTATACAATACTATATACTTTTAATATTATATTCTGTTTTGTTCCTGTTAATATTTCGCGAATGGTTACATAATAATGTAAATGACTGCATACACTTACGTTAGCGTCATAGACAACACGTGCTATGACCACGAGGTTGTCTATGATTATGTCATTAGAACGATCATTTGAATTAGAAATAGACTGGTCTCGTGCAGATAATGGAAATGTCTGACGTTTTTTGCGATAATCGAATAAATTACTGTAAAATGATTGGATATTGCTCTTATGTTCCTTACTTTGCTATTGGATCCAAGACCCAAATAGCCAAAAACGGATTCCAAAATGGATAATCAGCCATTTTTTTACTGTCATACTCTAAATCCATAGAAATGTGATCAATATTCTATCATAAATCTCTATTTGTACTTCACATGACCCCATATGATATCTCTGCTTATCTTTCTTATCATATTTCAGTTCCCCGAATTCAGATAACACCTATTTTTAGCTCCGTAGTTGGGAAGTCGATGTCAAAGTTCATGTAAGAGCCAGTTCTGTGCTGCTGACCTTAGCGACGTGATTGTCCTACCTGCATCTCACGTGCCAAAGCGTGTCCAGGTCACGCGGCCGTCAGCACGTGTGTTCTTGAACCTCACGTTGTGTTGCGCAACCAACCGACCCAAGCACGTTTGCTCCTCTCTACATAGTTATATAAACTGCAACGTGATCGAAGAACGTGAAATTTAATTATTAATTGCCTTTAATGGTGTTGCCCTTGGCTTTGACAGTGGGACTATTGTTTTCATGAAATACGTGGGTGGATTAGGTACGCCATTTTTTTGTTGGTTGGCGCGAGCGGAAAATCTCTGTCATGCCGTAGTTTTATAAACTAAATATTTGGTCGGAGAAAGTCAATGTCAATATGATGGTCAACTTTAACATGAACCGTGAAACGCGAAAGAAGCCATATGAATAACTTAAAGCAATCGTAGCAAAGTCAAGTTTAATTGTAACATTCGTGACGGCTTTGAAATAAATAACTGCGCTCTTGACCTTACTTTAAATAATATATAATCGGCGCCATCTTGGAAAAAGTAGAGAAAGTAGTACAGCGGTAACTTTCCACGCGCTTGCCGTTTATTGCGCGGGAAAAGTGGGACGGCCGCCATGTTTGATTTGACGCTTACCGCCAACTATGAAACGATGGAAACATTTTTAACAACACAATTTCTTTCTTGTTATACTGTTAGAAGTCGCGACTATTTGCCTATTAATTCAGTTATTTTAATAGAACTGCGAGAATTGTGAGAAACATCTTCATAATTTTCCGGAAGAACTCTGATGAAAAGCTAGCGAGAAATAGAAAACTGTTGCATAATTTACATGACGTTCCCGTTGGCGCCAATGGCTCATTGTCTGTGGTTATGAATTATGTCAAGATGTGAATGTTTTGAAAACTTGGTACACGCCGAGTCATATGTTATGTCTTAGAAGCGGTCTGTTGCCGTAACCATAGGTTATTTTGATTTACCGGCTTAAAGGTCGCGTCTTCTGGATACGTTTCGAGCAATTTTCCCACAAAAAATACGCATACTTGACCGATTTTTCGCGCGTAAGACCTAATTAAAGACGGGAGTGTTATTTCTGTGCGGCGGCCTCTATCGGTCGACTCACGATAATGGTTTGGTGTCAAGGTTACATTTCGTAACTCCGATTTATAAACGTGCCAAGGCCTTTCCGCTTTTCCGGTAGAAATTGTCATTTTAAATAAAAGATAAGAACGATAACAAGTGTTTGAGTGAATCAGTTTTTATAACAAAGACAGACCTAGTTGTTTGGCCTTGCTCTATACCTGCTAATTGCTACATTATTAAGAAACACTTAACCTATTTCCTTGTGCTAGATTCGTCGAATGTAGCAGCTAGAGTTACATAACATGCTCTGTTCGCGGAAGTATTGTAGGAGGAGCGATGTTTTGTTCCATGTTGTGAGGTTAGTTGTCGCAAGATAATATTTGGTGCCATTATCGGCAGTCATAATATCGCCTGCTATTATTATTACTGACTCATGGGGGATTCCCATTAAAACAAATCGATTTGACAGCAGCAAAAAAGCGGATCATTACAAATGCAGCAAGAATTTTTAGCATTCGTTCCAATTTCCTGTCGTTCAGTTGCGACACATTTGTATCAGCGTTCAACTCATCAATCACTCATATTTGGGAGCTCGTATGTCCACAATGGCCACGTCACGATGGTCCACTTCATCGCAATTGGTCGTACGTATTCACGTGCGCATCACTACTTAAGTAGGTTAGAGTTACGCAGTGAGCGAGATAAAAAAAATAGGTCAAGTTATCTTTGCTTGTCCTCGCGCCGATGAAATTATCGCTTGTTATTGCGCGTAAAAAAACTTACATAACCCGTACGTTGTATTAAAAGCATAATCCAGGCAAATATACCGAGGGTTACATCCCAATGTCGTTCATTTATAAGTTTGGTAACCCTGACTGGAGTTTCTTTATCTCATGCCAATATTTACAAAGCTTTTCGGCTAATTAGGTGACGGTCTTCGTAAACGGTGTCAGAGCGTATGTTTACTTACCTATCATTGTACACGTTTAAAGAATGACTCAATTGTGGTCAGATATCGATAAGTTCCATGTCGATATGTGATTAAATAAACGTGGCCTTACAGTCTTCAGGATTGCTTTCCGTACAACCTTGCGCTTAGTTCCGTATTACATCATATGCTTATAATGCCTTTCGTGATAAATCTATTTACTTGTTAGCTACGCCTTTGTGTTCAGTGGTTACAATCAGACAGGTAAATACATTTTTGATTACAGTTTACGGAAGTTTAGCTAACAGTACAAAATGCTATTGGTTCCGGCTAAGAAAACAAACATCAACCTTCAACTGTTTTTGAGGCAAAGTACGCAACAACCTTCATTCGTTTTCGCCATATTTGACACATGGAGTTCGTTGAACTCGCGAATTTTTCCGACGTCTCACGAAGTTCGTGGGCTTGTTTGATTTATGTGTTGTTTAGTTAATAAGTGCGAGCCAGCACGTTGTATTGCAGCTGATTGCGCAACACCCACCCTGTTACGTCATTTACTGGCGACCTTTACGGGGCGATCGATTGTTGCACTCCGCTACTGCATTTAAGGGAACAGGTGGCAGGCAACTATGGCGGGAGGGGTGCGAACCGATACATACTGTGTTATTAGGTGTTTTATAGTTTGTCTCTTTGTGGTAAATAATAAAATTGTATTTTATAGAGGGGTTTTTTTAGTCTTCTGTATGTTGACGAGGGAAATGAAATTTGATTCGTGTTTTAGGCTTATTTTTATTTTAGGGACTCTGATTTAGATTTTTAATTTTCAATTCCAGCGGAATCTACTTTAAAAAAATACTTAGAATTTTATGTAGTTTCAATACTTATGATTATTTTTAAATTCTACTTTAATTGTTTTTTATTAAAATAATACATGCTTATCACAACTTTAACAATATCAAAACGCAACATTAACGCAAAATCTAGTTTCCGTACATCCGCGGGCGAATGCACGCCGGATTGGAACCTTGAACCACTTGTGTAAGCGACTCACAATGGCTTACGACAGAACCGTGCCAGGCGCAGCTTACGACACCAGCCAACGCAATCCCGCAATTAAAACTACTACATATCACAATTTGTACTTTACAAATCCTTTGAACATTTTGTAACGAAAAAAAAAAAACTAATCCAAAAATATCTGACAGTGACACAGCAATTTCAAAATCAGAACACATACATTTTTATCAGATACCGTCTTTCGTAATACAATTTAGATAAACGAAACACAGGATAGGACACGTAAACAATTGTAAAAAGAGTTGTGTACGTACATAAACACTGACGAAATTACCGAGGAAGCAGAAATACAAACAAAAGAATGAAAACAAGGTGAAACGCCGAGGGGCCGTCATTGAGAAACTTCAAGAACGTAAGAATTCAACAAATAAAATGATTAACACAGCCGTTTTGGCACGGCTCTCAGGAGATGAGTAAACAAATTTGGAAGCGAAGTCAATGACTTGGATGTTGGAACGAGGAAAACCGAAAAATAAATCTATGAAACATCTGTCTGCATTTTCATAAAGACTGATAAATTCTGAGCTAATGTTTCAACTGAATTTAAAATTCAAAGAAAATTTTCAAGAAAATTCTATGTCCCGAAGAAAGGATTGATTTGTTTTTCAAAGAGCTACTTTAAATGCGCATTTTTCAAGAACTTTCCTTTTCGTGTTGGAAAATTTTGTTTGTTTTCATTAACATGTTTATTTTGTTTGAATCCGAAATTAATTTGCAAAGTTTAAAAATTTTCAGAAATGTGAGTTTTTCATTAACTTTAATTTAGTGCGTTTTGAATCTACAATTTTTTGGGAACTGAGGGTATTTTTTTAAGATAGTTGAGAAGGAAATGGAAAAATTGGATTCTACTTGGACTTGTAATTTTTTCGAGAAAAGTTCAAAATTAAATCCGACATTCAGTTTTTGCAAAAATCCTGTCAAATACACAATAAAAGACCATAAAGATACTTACAAAAATATTTGCGGTGTTTTTGCACTCCTTATCCGGAATTATCCAAATTGTGGGTACAATGTCATAATCCACTGAACAGTAATTCACAACGTTCTCGTTCACAGTTAGTTTTTAATAATATTCAATGTAAAAAAATGTATCACTCCCACTATTCACGTCCTAAATGATTTTTGTCACTATCACAATGTTGTTATGACGAAATATCCACTGCGTATGGCGCTGTGTATCTCCGCTCGCTTTGGACAGGTCTGTACTGTTAGCAGTCCAGAGTGCGACTAAATTTTGTAGTGGGGTCGCGCGACTCCCAGCCTGCAGCGCGCACACAGACACATTCGCGTCTCTGTGTGAGTGTTTGCTTATGTGTGCGCGTTTCGTGGTAGTGTTGGTATATTTACGTAACTGTGTCCGTGTAATCAGTTTAGCTGGTATTGAGTCAATGTATCCGATTTTTTAGCTAATTCGCTATTGAGTCATGTGTTTGTCGTGTTTTTGCGTTTTCCATGAAATAATTGAATCGATTGATAAGCGTTAGGTTTAGTTTTGGGCAATTACGTGGCGTAATTTGAACTAGTGTAAGATGTAGTTGGGTAAATGTAAATGTATAAATTGGTTCGATTACAGTCATAGTTTTTCGTCATTTTAGTTTTGAACTAGCATTGTTAATCAGACTCATGACTTTTGTTTTTATTGTTTCACAATAATGTGTTCTATTTTGATGATTATCTTTAATCTTTCTTTGTTTTACCTTTGTCTGAGTTATTTTTATTGGAATACGTAAACAAGATAATGATATTATCATGTTGCGTAGTTGTCTACGTTTTGTTCTTTTAGAGCTACGCGCTACGCAATTGCTACATCGTAGCAGGACTACGAAGATTGATTTATTAGTTTTTTATTTTTATTTATTTTTTATTCGGTATCTTTAAGCATAAATAAAGTCTAGAACTCTTACTACCGAATACAAATATAAACTTTAGACAGTTTAAATATAAAATAATCTAGATAGGTACCTCTTTGGACTTTATCCATTGTGTAAACAAGTCATGTAGGTACCATTTACGAGATTGTTCCAATTATTATTACTCATTTATTACGTCAAATAAGGAACTGTTGCGAAACAGCCAAGTGTGAGTCGTCTACGCCACAGACTTACTTAATATCGGTCAATAAAGACGTAATTTTATATGTACTAAGGTTATTCTTGTTTTTGCATTTTCAAGTGTTTTTCTTCACTATGACTAATTGAATATGTTATCTTGTCTGGAGATTCACACATGATATTTTTATGTGGAAATTAAAAAATATCCGGAACTGTTTTTTTTTTTTTGGGTTTTTCCAAGAATATTTAGAGTTAGGATGTGGAATAGTTAATAAGTTCTTGATAACAATTAACAGGGGAAGTTTTATTACCTCAGAGTCTGATGAGTCACCACCACGTAAGCCGAAATACAAGGGTCGATGAACTTAACCTTGATTGATTTTCACTATGTCTATAGTATGTAGGGGTCATAACTTTGTCTAGGTATGTTTGACGACATATAAGTAGTCAGTAATTACTTAGTCATTTTATATAGGTACTTTTGATTATGTTTACGATGTTTTTTTTATCATACTAGAAGGAATGTCGTCTTTTATTAAATATGTACGTAGGTACTCTTGTTAAATATAACACAACATCACGTCTTGTTTCCCCGAAGGGCTGGGCAGAGATGTACCTTCAGTATACCCACCTTTCACCAGTTATGTTTAAGTCCCATGTCATAGGGGGCGAGCCTATTGCCACCAACCAGGCACAAATCCAGACTCCGGGCTGGTAGGTACCTACTAAGAAATTACAGACAGACAAACCTAATAACTGCCCGGCCTGGGTATCAAACTCAGGAGCTTATACTGAGCAGTAGTGTTTGCAAATATTAGACCAACGAACCCTTAAAATACTTTTGTAATGGAGATAAAATAGGTAATTCAAAATACTACTTAAAATTAATTCTTCACCAAAAAAATCCCAAACAATTTAATTCTAAACCTCGCACAGACTATTATATATTGCATATAACTTATATAAATAACAAAATACCCAACAATGTATAGGTTTTCACCTTGACATTGCAAGGTTTCACGTGCGTCTGAATCTTAACACATTCATCGGATTCTGAGAATTTTATTTAAAAAACGTTACATTTTTTTTGTTGTTTACCACTATACTGAACTATTTACTATTGGATTATCCTGTTTTTTGATTCCTGGTGACCAGATACAATGTTACCTGGACGCTGTGAGTGATTTACAAGAGTTTTAGTCCATATCGTATTTTATTTTTAAATTGCTTGATGAGCCTGTTCTAGAACTCGATATTTTAGGAAATCACTTTTTTTAAATCAAATTGGTGAAAGGTTATTATAGGCTTTGATTGTTAGATTTAGGCTATATTGTAGTTTTTCAGTATTGAAAGAATTTTCGTAATCGGATTAGGAGTTCTAAACTTCCCTTACATCGTTCCACTGATAAAATTACCTCTTGTTATTAGTATAGATCACCAGTCTGTTGACTAGAAAGGTGATTACGGTGTTGACTGGTGATTTTGAGGTCTCGCTACAACAGTTGTGAACGTCCTCAGTATCAGGTTCACAGGTTGCTAACCTAATTGAAGAGGTTCATAAACTAATTAATAAACGATAAGAAACTATTTGTTAATGATGTTGATCTTTCCCTCCTAAATGGCATAGAAACAATGAATTAAACAAATAAGTACCTACATATTTGGATAACGATAATAGTAAGTAATGTTTGTTTAATATTATTAAAAGTAAATAGAATTGTTAACCATTTAATTGTTTACTTATCACCACACACGACTATACAATAATATCTTGGTTATAATATTCCATTCACTAAAATTGTCAAAACTAGAAGTCATCTTTCGCTACGGTAAATAATTGGGGTCAATGATCTCTTGACATTCATTTTTAACACAGATTAATGGTACAAGATGCTTGAAAACACTTAAAATAAAGTCACTATTCATTAAAACTGAAAACTACATCATTTTCGCGTTTATATTTGTATTTTCAAGCAAAAGAAACGTTGCGTTATGTTTATGGTTGGCGGTCGATAGATGGCGCTGATGGTGCGTAAAGTTCTTGTTTCGCTAGAAAACCATGAGCGTTTCATATTTTTTCGAATAGTAGTGACTTGCAATCATCTTGAAAAATTATAAAAAAGGTTTAACTCCTGTTATAATTTAATTCTACCGCATTTTCGCTCAATTCTTAACTTTTTTTCTTCTAGAGTATTGGTTTAGTAATGTTTATAAATTCTCAACCTGAAAATTGTTTTCAGGTATTTTCATATAGTTTTCTCAATCAAGCTGTTTTGATTGTAAATCAAGAGAAAAGGGGACGGGTGTACTGCTGAAGGCCGCGGGAATTTGCTGGATGCGAGAAGCACATGACTGGTCTATGTAGCGACGCTTGTCCACCAGTGGACATTTTTCAAATGAACAGTGATATTGAATATGATGATAATCAAAGTCAATAGTTTTCATAGACTTAATTGCTAAGGGTCATCGATCTACCAAGCATGGAAATCATGATTACGAAGTCGATTGTCATTTGTGCTGCCCGTCACTGTGATATTTTTTTTATGCTGTTCTGGTCAAAGTTAAAACCTCTTTGGTAATTTTTTTACGAGGTCTTATTTGAAATATTATAAACTATTAATATATGTATATACTGCAATTAACTATTTACACTAGGTACTTCATTAAAGGAGTAACTAACTTCTTCTTGTCGTGTCGATGATATTATTTTTGTTTTTAACAAAATACTCTAATAAATACAAAAATACTTTTTGGTCTCTTTGGCGTCGAAGTACAAGCCTGCTTCACTGTCATCCGGAAACGTGCCTAGTACATTAAATACCATTAAATGTATGTGTCATTACGATCTCTATGTGTAAACCAGTCTATGATATGATGCGTAATGATTCGGCAAATTGTGCCGTGTGGTGTCGAACGTAAAGAATCCCACCATCCAAGTTCTTCCCGTGGTAGTTGTAAGAGGCGACTCAGGGACTTAGGGGCTGTCCATAAATCACGTGAGGCTCGAAGGAGGAGGAGGGGTCCATAAAAAATCACGAAATATCATAAGGGGGGAGGGGGGGTGTAGTAATATATCACGTGTATTTAGTTTTTCGGCAAACGCGTACAAAATCGAAAGCGGCTTGTAGTGAACATTATAAAAAAAAAAATATTCTTTGTAGGTACTAATACACGTGATATGGGGGGGGGGGGCAAAAAAATATCACGTGATTAATGGACGGCCCCTTACCAGAGTTCTCTATGCATTTTACCACGATACTGCAATCGCCAACCCGCCTGCCAAGCGTGGCGACTATAGCAAACCCCTCCAAAGTGGGGGAGGCCTATGTCCAGCAGTGGGCGTCCTTCGGCGGAAATGATGATGACGTATGATTCGGCAATGGATCTGAACAATATGATGACGCCCATTAGGAATGAGTTCATGAGGTCAGTTTATAATTTGCCTATTAAACCCACAATGAAAGTTGTACTACATAATATTTTACCTCATTTATTTGCATTGGCAACTTTTTATTCATTCTATTACTACAGTTTTATTTCGTAGTATTGTATGCCAACTTGTGGTTCGACGTATGAAAACTATTTTTTTTTTTACATTAACGAATGTTTAGTCATTGGATAAAGGAATTTGTATGACACTGCTAGCCCTAAATACCTAATGGAATTTTTAAGAGGAAAATATTGATTTTTTTTTTAATTTCTGGAAACTTGATGAGTCTTAAAGGCCACACTCATAACTTTAATAAATCTGTCTGCGCTAAGGCTAAATATCTAAGATACTAACCTCAAGAAATTCCTTGAAATTTTTGTGGCAGAAAAGATCGAAAAAAAAGTGTGTACCTACCGGACAGGACTGTTTATTGCAGGTTTTTAAATCCTGATAATTATTATTCAAAAAAGAAGAAAATTAAGATGTGTAAACTCAGCTGAAAAATTGCTGTCCTGAATGTAGTTCAAGAGCTAAGTTGGTTTTACTAATTAAACATAATAATGACCAGTTAACAGCATTGGAACCCAAGTGTTGGCCCTCTTTGCCCACATAAGCCCGCAGAGGGCTCGACTCCAAAACCAATGACGTCATCTCAAACAAACATATTCTTTCGCCAAAAACAGAGTCGACCTTCGTATGAACGTCAAAACAAAAGCAATCAAATTCCCTCGATATAATCTGTCTAGTTTTTAAACATGGCGTCATCTAAACCACAGATAAACAAATTTATAAGATTCACAGAAACACGTGATGTATTTTATAAAAATAGTGGAACCTATTAGAAACACGTGCATGGCCGTCAATTAATGTTACATAATTATGTAAGACTTGTTATCGTTATGTAATATTGTGATTCGGCGCCATATTTGAGATGTGACGTCATAATATGTAAGTTCGCGAATGTGAGGTTGGTATTCTTGGAAATTGGTCTATGGGACATTCTTTTTTTGAATTATAGTTGATGAGTCATTTCTGTTGTTATGACGCTACGCTTTCATGGAAAAGGGAAATAGTTTCAAATGAAATCATTAGTTAATTTAATTAAACTCACGCCTGTATTTCCGAAAGAGTTAAGCAGAGGTGCACCCACATTTATCATCTGGTCAACCTTTTCCCAACTGTCGACTTCCGATCTAACTGGAGACAGCTGAATACCAGTATTTTACATGAAGCGACTTCCTATCTGATCTCCACAACCCATTTCCTGAGTCACAGGATACCCTTATCAAAACTGGCGGTCCAACTTTCGTGCATCTGAGAACAACGGACAATCGTCACCCATCTACGGACCGACCGCGGCAAGCGTAGCTTAACCTGTTCGATCGAACCAAGCGTGCATTGCAATTCAACTACTAGATAAAACAACACCTCGCCTTACTATTGCAGTAGAAAATCTCGTATCCTTACTCCTATTGTCCCTTACATTGTCATCGTTACTACAACATAGTAATGCAATGTAAGGTATGTAACAGGACTTGAATAAGACCCTACTGGGGCTTATACAACAGGGCAGCACCTAGTGTCAACACAACACAACGAACAACAAACAACACTATTGACAGCCTGACAGGTCAGGTAGAATAGACAATAGAGAGAGTAATAGTTTACTAAATAAACGTTTGTATGTTGTTTGCATGCCACAGCGATTGTCTATTTTGTTTCATTTTAATCATTATGTTAGGAGATTGGAATGTTCATTAGATATTATAAAACAATACACTGAAAAATGCGTTGTTCCGAAGTAGTAATGTTTTGTGTGTCAATTTCATTATTGTAGATCTTTGTTAGTTGAAATGTCATTGTGGTTAGAATGTTCTGTTGAGACATTGGTAGACTAGATTCAAGATCGCGGATTGATATTTTTACGTTCGAAAAACGAATGGCATTCTTCCCATTTTGACTCATGGATCCCAAATTAGATTTGTGACAAATATTCCAAAGTCCAAACTCATAATTTGTCAAACGTTCAATGGAACACAGTATTCTAGGTGTCAAATTGGCAGAGCATATACGCCACATCTAACGGTGCTCTAAAACACGGATTTCCGACATTGAAGAACCCGATAAACTGAAGTGGGACTGGGCTGACCACGTCTGGCGTATGTCCAATGAACCGTTGGCCAAAATAACCAGTACGTGGAGCACTAACACAGCAAGAAGGTGTTGCAGCACACGACGTAGAAGGGGGGTCATGGGGCTTTTGGGACCGGGACCGCGGTCCAAGATTCCACCTATTAATATAATAAATATTTTTAGTAGTAGTTTGGGACCACAAGTAAAATTAACAAAGTTATGTCTTGGAAAAGTACAGTCAACCAAAAAATTTGAAGTTACAAATAAAATTATTTTTATAAAACAATATACCATTCGATATAGCCTTCTATAAGAAATTAAACCTAAAACAGAATACAAAATATTATTGAAAATAAAGTACATAATCTTGAGTGTTTAAATCACCTATCGCCCCCTAATCACTCATCGAAACGTAACAATAAACTTTTAAAAACTTCACTATCATAATTAGACACGTCAGCAGCGGTCATAATAATTACAATTATTTAATATCATTACTATTTTTGTAAATTAAACATAATCAACCTGATTCAGCGAACTGTGTACTGCCTTAGAGTCAATAAATGATGTTTTAACTTATTAAGCTCCTACCCAGTTATGAATACCTAGTACGTCGAAGGTATAATGCGATTCCTAGCTGACACTCCTATGTTTGAAAAGCTCCTACTAAGTTATGACAACCTGGTACTTCAAAGGCATAAACGCGTTTTGTAGTTAACACACAAAATGTATGAGAATATGTTTTTTTTGTTTTCTCGTAATCCTTTTTTGTTCACTGTACTTTAACTTCAATTTTCTTGTGGTTCCAAAATACTACTACAAAATAATTATTGTATTTTAGGTGAAATCCGGGACCGCGGTTCCGGTCCTGAAAGCCCCACGACCCGAAGCGGGGGTTCTTTTTAAACAAGACATTGTTTAAAAATAAATCTTAAAATTTATCCTGCAATGTGTTTTTAAGCACTTTCAGAAATGATCTAATAAAATATTGTGTTCTGTAATAACCATGTTCTGTGGTAGAATTATACGAGTATGGAAAACTAAATTAGTCGTAGTATTTGACTCACCCATCTATGACTTCGGGCTAGCGTAATGATTGTAGAGAATAAGAATGTTTGTTTGCGAAAGGTGACAGACTTTAAAATCTTACTAAAAATATTTGTACTATTAGTTTTCTTTAGTATTCAGTAGTAGTATACGCGGTACGAGTTGTATCGTAGGGTTGGGCCGTAGTAGGTTCGAACTCTGTCACGCACTTTATTTTCAACCGACGAAAAAAAACGGAGGAGGTTCTCAATTCGACGCGTATATTTTTTTTTTATGTATGTCCACGCATAACGTTTTACATAGTGGTCCGATTGTACAATTCTTCTTCTATTGGAAAGGGTATACTCCCAAGGTGGTCCCATATAAATTTGAAAAACAAAATCGAACCCTAAGGGTCGAAAAACAGGGGATAATTGATTGTTCACTCACTGATCGTTATGTATAACCACGCATTTTATACAGCGTAGTCCGATTTTGATAATTCTTTTTTTGTTGGATAGGGTATACCTTGCCAAGTATTATTAGTAGATTAAAGTCACAAAACATTATAAAATAAAAAAAAAATAACAAAAAATTAAACCGCCGAAAAAACTGAAAAGCATAAAATAATAATGCGGTAAAAAAGGACACCGGTATGTCCTATAGCCAAAAATGCGAAGACAAGTGACATCTACCAACCCGCACTGGGCTCGCGTGGTGGAGTACTTAACCTCAAACCTCGACCTGAAGAAATATGCTGGTGTAATGATTAAAGGCACATAATGGGATATTTCTCCTCAGTCTTTTCTTTTTTTTCAGGATGGGAAATCATCAAATGACTTCTCCCGCTCTGGGCGGAGCGGGAGGGCGTGTCAGACTTTTACTGACTAAAACCCATCCGTGTTCCATCAGTTGCCCATGTGCCAGGGTCACGGTATCTCTTTCGAACAATCACGCGACCCCGGCAGGCATCGGTCCTAGTAGACCCCTACACTGCTGCTGACTTCTCTTTGAGGCGCGCGTGGAACACTACGCGCCGTCGACCCGAGCCTGGTCCTTACCGGGCAGCGAGCTACCCATTGCTCGCCGCCCGCAAGCTCGCGCCTACGGTGGCCGGGAGTCCGCTATCGTCTCCCGACGCCCGGGGCGTCTCCTCCTGCGGCGGCTAGGGACGTGAGGGCGCAGTGACTGTCACTTCCTCACGCGCCCCGCCTCCTCCTTCGCGAGCATTACTGCTTCGCAGAAGGAGGTGACGGCTTCCCATTCCCTCTCGCTCCGTACCATGGCTCGCACCAGGGCCGGACGCGAGAGGTCGCCGCCGCCGATCGCCTCGACGAGGACACGGCGGTGCTCCGCCCAGGCAGGGCACACCTCCACCGTATGCTCCACCGTGTCCTCCAGACGATCCTCACAATGGAAACACCCGGGCGTATCCTCCCGCTTTATCCTGAACAGAAACCCACCGAAGCACCCATGCCCGGTGAGAACCTGCGTCAGGTGGAAGGTGAGGACGCCGTGGCGCCTCTCTATCTACTCCTCAAAGAGGGGACTTACCGCCGCAATTGTGGCGTGCCCTTCTCCTCAGTCTAAAGTTGAAATACAAACTTAATACGTACGATAAAATAGAGTAATGTACTATATTAACCTTGTTTGTCGAAGGACGCGACATAAATAGCACAGTCTTGATACTTTGAAACGTTTTCGATAAAGTGACACTAAGATAATCTTATGCAATGTCTATTAATAAATTTATATTATTTACTAATTAGTTAAAGATCTAGAGTAGGTACTTAGGTATGTCATTGACTGTAATGTCAGTACTTTCCGAAATGTTTATACAATAAGCATTATCAGTCTATAATGTTCCCACTTCTGGGAAACAGGCCTCCTTTCAGTGAGAGGGTGTGAGCCAAAATTCACCACGCGGGCCCAGTGTGGCTTGGTCTTCGAATTCTTAGTACTAGGACATGCCGGTTTACCTATGATGTTTTCCTTCGCCGTTTTGAGGGCAGTTGTGATGAAGTAATTTATATAAAGTGCCATTTTTGGCACATTAGGGTTCGCGATTTTCATGAAATATCGTTGTGCATATTCATGAGTTCGGGAATAGCACCACCCTATTTTTTTACGTGGGTTTCCTAAAATGCGACTGACGGTCTTACTAGAGAATGGGTAGCAGCGTTCCCTGTGCATATTACCACCATACTGCCAAGCGTGGCGATTATGGGAAAGCCCCGTAAATTGGGGGAGACCTGTGTTCAGAAGTGGACATCTTACGGCTGAAATGATGACGATACGAGTCAAAACTAAGATCAATTGTTTAGAATAGAAAATTTTATGCGCTCATTAAACAAGAAAACCTTCATGCAATAATAGCGTTTTATTTCTCAGCCGAAACGAAACTAGGGCACCAGTAATCACAGATTCTGCCTTGAGACCGATAAGAAAAAGTAAGACGATAACAAAGAATGAATTTATTTCCTCAATTTCATGATGAAAATTCTACATAGCATTTTCTTAGGAAATATGTACAGACGCCAACACATCAAGCTACTACAATCTGTCAGATTTCTTTGATAGATTTTCGACTTTATTTCTAGAGCATTAGGTTCAAGGTTCATTGGGAAAAATTGACAGTTTCGGGTAGCTTGACCTGGTGGCGTATGTACCAAAACGTCGCTATTATCATCGTCAGCCGTAAGATGTCCACTGCCGGACATAGGCCTCCCCCAATTTGGGGGGTTTGCAATAATCGCAGCGCATGGCAGGCGGGTTGACGATCGCAGTATGGTGGTAAAATGCATAGAGAACGCTGCTGCCCATTCTCTAGTAAGCCCCTTAGTCGCCTTTACGAAACCCTTAGGAAGAAATGGGATGGTGCTATTATTTACGTTCGTCGCCACACGGATAGTCGAAAAGTCGCAATAAGTGGTCATAATTATCACTGTTTTGTGGGATAAGAATATCGTGAAAAGTGAGAGAGATAAGGAAATAGTTTTTGGCTCATGAGGTGATTGACACTTGGGTTCAGAGGTCAATGCCCAATAGTTACTATGGGCAATAGTCTTCGGGCTAAAGAACTTTACAAGAACCAAAGGAAAGAGGCTCTTTTCTTGTTCTTTGTAGAGGAAAAGTAAGTGTTTATTTATCCAAAATATGTTATCTTTTTATATGCACGTGTTGCTTTGGCACTAAACCAAGGTTGTGGAAGTGGTCGGGGAAGTCCTTAACTACTTCGTTGGTCTAGTGGTAGCGAGCGTTACTTCTGAGCATGAAGTCCCGGTTTTGATACCCAGGTCGGGCAGTGTGTTTATATCAGAAAGTTCACAGTAGCCCGGAGTCTGGATTTGTGCCCGGTTGATGGCAATAGGCTCGCCCCCTATTACATGGGACTTAAATATAACTAGCGAAATGTGAGTGTACGATATGTGCACCTCTGCCCAACCCAGGGAATCAGGCGTGAAGTTACGTTATAAAAAACAGCTGAAGAAATGGTCGACGAGATTCGGTTCAGTAATCAAAAACATTATGGAAAACTTCACTGACCAGGATAACCCATTTTTTTTGGTCTTGGTACTTTCGGTTTTGGGCCTAACTTTGTATAAAAAGTGACTGGTCTCTTTTTCTTTTATCTTTGAAAGGAATTTCACAACCAAATCTTCTTCTGCTTTGTTTTTTATTTTTATATAAAATAGAATTGTGGGAATTTTAAAAAACAATGTTTTATTTATGTAAAAGCCATGTACAAAGGTGACAAAACATAATGACACTCGCGGAATTACATAGTATCTTATCTACACAAATAATAATTACGATATATATTTAGTACAATTATGTCACATAATGTTTACGATTCCTGCGTTGTAACGATAAAAAGTCATTTTTTTTTATAAGCGCGAGCGCATGCAAAATATGTTTTACGTTCCTGATAAACGAATGCTTATTGGCTCGATTGGTCATGACCCAAATATTTCGGAACGTCCGATTGTGTTAAAAATAGTTTTGTTTTTGGATAGAGACATATTTATCTCGAATGTTACGAGTGTATGTTATATAAAGTTTTTTTTAGTTGTCATGACGATTGGTATTATCTTATATTGTGATGTATATAAGACGGACATGCTCCCAATTATCAATTTCAAAAGATTATTTTATTGACAGTTAAAAGGAACAGTCATAGATAGTCGGCAAAATAAACTAGCTGTGGCCGGGGTTTCGCCGGCGGCTGCGTGTATTTCCGAAATTATAGCACGGAAACGTGTTACTGGGACAGAAGTAACCAACTGCCTAAAACTTCTTCTAAAATCAGCAACGTGCCAATGAAAGTCCTGTCAAAATCGGTCCAGCCATTTAGTAGATTAGCCGGAACAAACAAAAAATATCTATTTTTGTTACAAGTAGGTACCGTATATACCCTTTTAGAAAACGGCTATTACTTTAACCTTAGGTACAAACAGTTATTTCAATTTTATTGATTTGTATGTAGTTCTATCGACTTTCTTTCTCTGATCTGCAGTTATTGTTGAATAAAGGCGTCCGTCCTTATATTTGCCATAGCTTCTCCATGGCTTATCAAACATACTCTCAGAGTTATAAAAAAACTAAATTCCACAACAACAATTCCCAAATATAGGTATTTAAAACGTTCGTATGTCAACGGAAGCATCGGGCATTGACATCACGATTATTTAGGTGAAAAAGTACATAAAGCGTGGTGATGTCACTGCTAGGTCATCTTACCAACATATTACATATGTATATTAAATGATTAGCTACTATTTTGGTTGATTCTAGGCTGTATGATTCTTTTTAAGTAGAAATGACTCCTAAATTCTTCAATAAAAAACTGAGAAGCAAAAAATAATAAGTAAATTATGAGTCGGTGCTTTGAGTGATCTTTGTTCATTGATTTTTCAGCGCCGACTCAAAATTTTAAGGTTTATTATTTTTTGCTTTTCAGTTTTGTCAGCGGTTTAATTTTTTGTTAAAAAGTTTTATTTTATAATTTTTTGTAGCTTTAATGTACAAATAATACTTGGCAAGGTATACCCTATCCATTAAAAAATAATTATCAAAATCGAACTACTCTGTATAAAGTTATACATTACAATCAGTGAGTGAACAATCAATCATCCCCTGTTTACCGACCCTTGGGTTCGATTTTGTTTTCCAAATTTATATGGGACCAACTTCAGAGTATACCCTTTCCAATAAAAATAATTATCACAATCGGACTACTATGTAAAAAAAAAAACAATAAAAAAACGCGTCGAATTGAGAACCTCCTCCGTTTTTTTTCGTCGGTTGAAAATTAACTGCCAGTGTCGACGTGAGCAGTGGTGGCCCAGTGGTATCGGCTCTGACTTACGAGTTTTAGGTCGTGGGTTCGAACCCAGGCAGATGCTTTACTTTTTGTAAATAATTTCATCACCTTGCTCTCATAACGGTGAAGGAAAACATCGTGAGGAAACCGGCATGTCTTAGAACCAAAAATTCGAAGGCATTTTAGCAATCAGCATCCTACTTCTCAGTTGTCACGTCCGCCACAACAGCTGTCGGTATTCTGCTGAAATGATTTACGTACTAGTTATCCTAATGTGGCCAGTATATTGTTTTTACTTCATCTAATAATGACGAATGTCGACTGTGGTTTGATCGGGGGTGTGGCTTTTACCTTTTGTTTTAGGGAATATTGTTTTACAGATTTACACAGGAAAATATATTATTATTAATTTTCTAGGTAATACTTTATCGTAGTTAAATTCAGGTCATATTGAACTATAATATTCTATCATATTAATTTTGTAAATGTGTATATGACTAGACTAATAGAGAAGTATGGAAGAAAAAGACATGTTGCGCCGACCCCAAATAAATTGGGGTAAGGGCAGGAATATGTTGATGAATTGACGTCAAATGTTATAAACTAGCTTTTGCCAGCGGCTTCACCCGCGTATCATACATTTAAACCTATCTCCTGTAAATGATAAATGATTTTATTTCTGTAAGTAGGTTTGTATAAACACTTTTACATGTCAATGATATTTTTTTTAAACTAGATGAGTTCGGCGTTTCCTAACTGACTACTCTGAGAAGAAAGGCCGAAACAAACTCAGAGGTCACAGTCTCTGTTAAAGTCCAGACATAATCTTGTTCACATCATATGAAGATCATGTAGATTGGTGACTGAAATGGTCTTTTGATGAAAGAACCACACAGATTGAGTGGACCTATCCAGTCAGTGCAAGCATTTGTCACTAATCATTTAGCTCAACTCGGAACATAAGGAGCCCAACGCTTTGACGAACAGTACCAAAGAAAGGACAATTGGGTAAGCCACATAAATTACTCAAACTGCCAGATCATGATTACTGAGTACGAAAGAAAACAAAATTAAAAAAGACCCACATGGTCTTCACATTCACAATAATTAAAACAATACGATACTTTACAAAGTAACTATTCATGTCATTGTATGTATAAAAAATTATCAATGTCAATATGTATATAAAAAAAAAAGAAACAGATGTGATTTTGTTGATCAGATCATTTAATGACCATATAGATCGGTGACTGAAATGGTCTTTTGAAGAAAGAACCACACAGATTGAGTGGACCTGTCCAGTCAGTGCAAGCATTTGTCACTAATCGTTTAGCTCAACTCGGAAAATAAGGAGCCCAACGCTTTGACGAACAGTACCAAAGAAAGGACATTTGGGTAGGCCACATAAATTACTCAAACTACCAGATCGTGATTACTGAGAACGAAAGAAAAAAAAAATTAAAAAAAAGACCCACATAGTCTTCACATTCACAATAATTAAAACAATACGATACTTTACAAAGTAAACACCTTGTCTATTGATAAAAACCGCATTAAAATCTATTGCGTACCTAGTTTAAAAGATCTAAGCTTGTTTTATACTATGTAAAGAAAAAGAAGAGTAGAAGTTCATAACTTAATTACTCAAAACAAAAGACTGGATAGATTCGAATAAAAGAGCGCACAGATAGTTAATAACCTGGATTATCACATAGGATATTTTTATCCCGGTAGTAGGTACCTAGTACGTGCCTATGGAAAAATGTTCGGGGGTGATGGTACTGCCAAAAGCTAGGGTTAAATAAAATGTAGGTAATGTAATTTTCCATTAATTATATATTATTAATATATCCCGGTTATCACGCGCAAACCTATGAAACACATTGAGGATAGTATAATGCTGGAAAGCGATCACTATTTTTGGTCTTACCTTATTTGGTATTGTATTGTCTTTGAAGTCCAAATGGTGGTTGCTTTATATGTCGCTGAATTTAATTGTGAAAAGGGTCCAATATTGATGACTAGCTTCTGCCCGCGACTTCTTCCGCGTTAAATATAGCTAGCTATAGGTACTCGTAGATCTGCCTAACGCTTCGGTGAAATTAAGCATGCTGTTATGTTAAAACAAGTAATTAATACATGAAAACCGTTAACCCCTGACATTAATACAGCAAGAAACGTTTCTTGAACTCCATTTTGGGTTATTAGCACTCCACTTTATCAAGAACATTAACCTGTTTCTCAGTCTCCAATGTTTTCGTAACGGAATACCTTCATTTCTAGGTTATTATGACATTGAACGTATTATCAGGCGGATATCAGCGAAGCGTTTGATAATCTAAACAAAGACAGACAGACATGTTTTTGCAAACTTATCAGGAATTATCTGACTAAAGGATAAACGAGGTATTCCCCCTGAAATTATGTGGGTAGATCATAAAAATAATTCTGAGTAACGTCTAATCCAGATAATATGTATGATTCTGTTGCTTTTAAAAGGATGAGGTCGATAAAAACTAAAAAAGGTAACAAAATACTTACAAAAACTAACTTACGAAAAAACTGAACTGATTCTACATATACCACGGTGATTGACTACTTACCTAAAACACCCTCTCACACTGACGCACACTGTACACATAATCATATTACACAAAGAGAGGACATAAACACAGTTATCAGATTTTATATTACATTATATTAATTTTAATTTAATTATAAGTTAGTTAATATCGTCTTTAATTTTACTTATTATCTTAATATTAATTTTGTCTTTCATTTATATACTACTTTTTTGTATCAAAATATATTTTTTTTCTAGCAGATGTTAACATTTTTACTGTGGTTATTTTTACTGGTGACTATTTTAAATTATTTGAGGGTTTGGCGCTGATACCCGAAATATAGGCTTTTGCTTAGTTCAGCTACATATGTCTAATTCATTTGTTAAAGGAAAATATAGCCTATAAGATGTCTGTAAATTTTTAAATTACTAGCTTCTAGGGAAAATTTTCTCTTATGCGGACGATACGGCTATTGTATATTTTGGCGACACTTGGGATGTGGTACGTAGTAAGGCCGAACAAGGGTTAGTTGTCATAGATAGGTGGCTCAAAGCAAACTTGTTAACCCTTAATATTGCTAAAACAAATTACATTTGTTTCTCCCCAAGTGCGAGGTCTAAGGCACACACTAATCTCAATATTCGTATCCATATGTGTGCAAACAGCTTGGATCAGGCTTGTGACTGCGAACCCATCAAACAGTTACCGTCTGTAAGATACTTGGGAGTTATAGTCGACGAGTGTCTAACGTGGCACTCACATGTCGAGGTTATTATGTCACGTGTTAGAAAATTTATTTGTATTTTTAAAAATCTACGACACGTGATGCCTCAAAAGACTCTCAACAACATTTATGTAGCACTCGCACAATCAGTAGTCACATATTGCGTACCTGTCTGGGGTGGGGCCACAAAAACTAAGTTTCTAGAGTTAGAAAGAGCCCAAAGGTCACTTTTAAAAGTGTTGTACTTAAAGCCATATAGATATCTCACAACTGATCTATACAGAATATGTGGCCTACTATCGGTCAGGAAACTTTACCTTTTAAGCATAATTTTATATTTGCATAAACACCTTCCAGTTAACCACGAGAGACAGGCTAGGAGAAGAAATGATATTGTGGCTTACTCTCCGGGAGTACGCACGGCTTTTGCGAGACGTCAATATGCTTGCCAATCAGCTTACTTATACAATAAAATTAACTCAAAACTAAAGTTCCACCACGAGGTTTCGCATCAATGCAAAAAAGTTATAACTGACTGGTTAAATACGCTAACTTATGAGGAGGTAGAGCAACTCTTGGTTAGAATTGTATGACATCCTTGACTTCTTTACTATAATGAGTATAACGTAACGCACCTTGTGGTAACCTATTGTTATTTTCAACTTCGAGTATAGTGGCACAATCAGAAAACACGTAAACTCAAACATACACATACATTACACACACACACACACACAAACACACACACACAAACATACACAATCCCACATTTATACAATTTTAATTTTATTTCACACATGCACATACAATAACAACCTACATAGAGCTGATAATTCAATATTTATTTTATTTTTGTTATAGGTCATTGTTCCTTTTTTTTTCTGTTTAACAAAGTACTTTAAGCTGATCTTTTCTTTTTTAATTTAATTAAATATTAATTTTGCTTTTAATTTTGATTTATGTTTAATTTTAATCTTGATTATGGTTTTAATTTTGATTATGGTTTTGATTTTAATTTTGATTTAGATGTTAATTTTGATTTTAATTTTGATTTTGATTTTTGATTTGATAATGTGATAATTTATATTTTGATTTTTTATTTTGATTTTAATTTAGATTTAGATATTAATTTTAACTTAGATTTGAATTTTGATTAGAATTAGAATTTTGATTTGAATTTGAATTTGATTTTAATTTAGATTTTATTTTGATTTTAATTTTAATTTTCATTTTTTGTTTTATATAGTCTCAATTTTGTTTAACATCCTGGGAAGGAGCGAGACAACCCCAACACAAGTATTATTAATTACTTACTGGGGCTGTTTCATTTAAAATTTTGTAAATGTAACCATTTGAGACCCAATAAACAATTTTAATTTAATTTTTTAGCTTCTGCCCGTGACTTTGGCCGCGCCAAATATTTGTTCCTCTGAGCCCCTGACCCTTCCCGTCGCATCGCAGCATCCATTTTTTTGTTGCTGCTCCGCTCCTTTTGATCGTAGCGTGATGTTATATAGCCTTCCTCAATAAATAGGCTACCCGAATCAAAAAGAGTTTTTCAATTCGAACCAGTAGTTCCTGAGATTAGCGCGGTCCACCCCCCAATTTAGGGAAGTGGGGGCTTAGAAAGAGACAAAAAGTAGCCTATGTCACTCTCCATCCCTTCAACTATCTCCACTTAAAAAAACACGTCAATTCGTTGCTCCGTTTTGCCGTGAAAGACGGACAAACGGACATACACACTTTCCCATTTATAATGTTAGTATGGATTATTGAAAAATAAATAAACTAGTTGGTAAACGTGGCATATGATTACGTTCTTAAAAGGTTCTAAATGCTTTGCGATTTTTCCAATGAAATCCCTTTGGTTTCGGTTACCTATGGAGGTATTAAGCAGTTGCATCATCAGCCTATTATGTTACCACTGCTGGGGTACAGGCCTCTCAAAAGCTGGGTTCCCACGGTGCGTGATTCTGCGGATCATCACGTACAGCCGACGACCACGGACGGCAACGCACACAGACAAGCTGGCTTCCCACGGTGCGTGATATCGCGGACGGACGCGGACCATCTCGCACGACACACCGTGGGAAGGGTCTCGTCCGCGGTAGCACAGGACGTCTGTTGGACCGCGTCGTACGCGCTCGGATCGCGTCACAACGCACCTTTGAAGTTACCGCCTCGCGACGGATACCGGCGCACCGCCACAGATGTGCTGTGCTACCACAGACGAGACCCTTCCCACGGTGCGTCGTGCGTGATGGTCCGCGTACGTCCGCGATATCATGGACCGTGGGAAGCTAGTGTAAGAGAGGAAGTGGGCTGTAATTTACCACTCGGAGCCAGTGCGAGTTGCTACAGACCATATTCCTCATCAAATAATTTTACCCACCCGAATATCTAGCTTGGGCATTTCAGAATCCTTCTCTTCAGTTGTCAGTGGTGGCCCAGTGGTACCGGCCACGACTTATGAGTTGTAAGTCGTAGGTTGGAATCCAGACAGGCACTTTACTTTTGTTAATTATTTCATCACCACTGCTCTCAAAACGGTAAAGGAAAACATCGTGGAGAAACCGGCATGTCCTAGAAATTCGAAGACATATTGTGACTACTACCAACACGCACTGGGCCCGCGTGGTGGGTGATTATAGTTCAATTTCTCCTAAAAAGCCCTAAGAGGAGGAAGCTTGTGGCCCAACAGTGGGAACGCTCGAAGAGCTGTTGTGATCTTCTACTGACTAACACGCCATGGTGTACCTACATGTGCTAGGAGTGCGGTATTCCCTACCACGTGCTGGAAGCTAATATAAATCTGAATTGTGTGTATTTGTGTAATAATACGCCATTACAATTAAGTAAAACAAAGAGAGCCGTCTTATTGTGTCATAATAATAAATTAACCACAAACAGGAAAAAACTACGGCATTGTTTTATTTTGTACTTACCTAATAATTACATGATTATTCAACCTACCTAAATAATGCATATATTTTTAAATTATTAACATAGAAAAAATACGATATTTGATTTTCAACCGACGAAAAAATACGGAGGAGGTTCTCAATTCGACGCGTATATATATATATATATATTTTTTATGTATGACCACGCATAACTTTTTACATAGTAGTCCGATTATGACAATTCTTCTTCTATTGGAAAGGGTATACTCCCAAGCTGGTCCCATATAAATTTGAAAAACAAAATCGAACCCTAAGGGTCGAAAAACAGGGGATGATTGATTGTTCACTCATTGATCGTTATGCATAACCACGCATAACTTTATACAGAGTAGTCCGATTTTGATAATTCTTTTTTTGTTGGATAGGGTATACCTTGCTAAGTATTATTAGTACATTAAAGTCACAAAAAATTATAAAATAAAAACTTTTTAACAAAAAATTATACCGCCGAAAAAACTGAAAAGCATAAAATAATAAACCTTAAAATGTTGAGTCGGCGCTGAAAAATCAATGAACAAAGATCACTTAAAGCGCCGACTCATAATTTTAAGGTTTATTATTTTATGCTTTTCAGTTTTTTCGGCGGTTTAATTTTTTGTTAAACAGTTTTTATAACGCCACATTAAGCGATTCCTCTCATCATTATCAGCCTAAAGCAGTTCACTGCTGGACATAAGCCTCTACAATTGCACGCCATTCAGCTCGATTATCAGCATCTCTCATCCAGCTGCTAGCAGCCACCCTGCGAAGATCGTCGCTCCACCTAGCCTGAGGGCGTCCTATCTTACGTTTGTCTATTCGCGGTCTCCACTCAAGAACACGTCTACCCCAACGGTCATCGGTCAACGGTCAATGACTGTTGGGGTAGACGTGTAAGCAATTCCTCTAAACGCGATTAATTCCCTGAAGTTCCTTGTGATTCTGCTTTTTGACATTTAACTTCAATAAGGCGTTGCATAATTTGTGTAAAATTTTACAAACCCCATACAAAACTGTCAAACAGTTGACTTGCGTGTTATATACGCAGATAATATTATATATTGTCAGTTTGTGACTATTTTACGATTAAATATGATTCATTAGATTATCACTTCATAGTATAAAATAAACTCGTTTCCCTCTGTGTGTCCCTATGTATGCTTAGATCTATAAGTCTACGCAATAGATTTTGATACGGTTTTTTTAATAGATAGAGTGATTCAAGAGGAAAGTTTATACGCGGGCAAAGCCGCTGGCAAAAGCTATTCCAATTATAATTCAAGATTTTTAGTAAATATTAATACACGAAAAATTCTCGCCGCGATATAAATACGTCCGTGTGAATGTCGACTAAGCAGCAGGCGCCGCGCAGTTTTAATCTAGAACTGCTCATATGATACCTAAATATTATGGTCAGAACACCCAGTATTTCTGAGAATTTTCATTAATATATGTAGGCATAAACAATACAATATTATGCTGTAGGTATAGTGACATTGCTTTTAAAACCTCTCGGCATTTCCGGTGAGGTTACATCACCGCGGACATTTGGCTATTGTGTGGTTATAAATAAACTAAATTGAAGCTTCTCAATAAATATTGTTATGTTTATGATATTAGTATGTTCTATTTGTTTGGTGGATAGAGTGTGTTTATTTCCTTGTATCGGTTCACCAGCTGGAAGGTATAAGGTATATATCTTTTTCGTACCACTTGCTCAAAAAAGTGACATTCTATGCCACAAAAGCTAACATAACAATAGTCTTTTTTAATCTGTTAAAAACAGGGAAAGAAAGTTGTACTGAATTTCATTCATCCCCTAGGGGGAGAATGTGATTTAAATTTGGAATACTTACCGAAATTTATACTGATCAACATCTGTGTTTACACCATTGACTTTGTATATAAAGCATTATACATCTTTTTGAAAAAGGCATACGCATTTATTATGCAGTTATGAATATTAAATTAAATTACGAAAACCGACGAGGCCGTATGAGCTTGATGCCTTTGCTTTTCCGACAAAAAAATATTAGTCTAGGAATTTGCCGCGTTTTTGTTTTCTTCAAATACGTAAACGTTAATTGGACCAATGTTTCGAATGTTAACTTTTACTTTTAATTGTCATTATTTTTAATAAATGCTTATCTCATATTATTATTGTGTTATTTTTTTTCGCAAATGGTACGAAAAGTAGAGTATTTTCCTCGGTGATAAAGCTGTCTTAGTCTTGGGTGAACTTAAATCCCTCGCTACACTCAGGACTCGTCTTAAATCCCTCGCTTCGCTCGTGATTTAAGTTTTTAACACCCTCGCTACGCTCGGGAAAACTCGAGTCCTTCGTTACGCTCGCGATTTAAATCGTCACCCGCAACAGAAGAGACTGCTTTATCCCCTTGGATAATAATATACTATTCTTTGGACAACCAACACAACGTTATCTGATCCTAAATTAGGCAGAGCCTGTACTATGGTAACCAGACAACTGATAAACATATTTAAATATTTCTAAATACATATTATAGATAAATTACACCCAGACACAGAACATTAATGATTGTGCTCATCACACAAAGATTTGTCCTGGGTGGGAATCGAACCCACGACCTCAGTCTTACCAGTCAAGGTCACTAACCACTAGACTAACAGGCCAGTCAGTAGCTTTGTTTGTGAAGATCTTTCGGTCGTATTTCAGGACTCTTTTACTTTCGTGGTCATCATAAAATCAGTCTGTAATATTCCCACCGCTGAGACACACCCTACAGCCCACGCGAGCCCTATTTTCATACCTTAGTCAAGTCGTCACTCATCATAATAAGCCTAGAATGTTCCCACTGCTGGGATACAGGCCTCCTCTCGGTAAGAGGGAGTCGGCTGTAATCTACCACGCGAGCTCAGTGCGGGTTGGTAGATGTCACATGTCTTCGAGGTTTTGGTTCTAAGACAAGCCGGTTTCCTCACGATGTTTTCCTTCACCGCTTTGAGAGCAGTGGTGATGAAATAGATAGATAGATAGCGCTTGTCTGGGTGTGCACCTACAACCTGTACAATCAGTATGTAAGTCGTCACCGCTCTCAATAATAAAACTAAGTAATTGCGCAATAAAAACTAATATTATGCATGACACAGCCATTGTTTCACACGACACCGTGGAGCAAATTTTTACTCAAATCCACGCTAAATACTATAGTTATTTACGAATATATAAACATGGAGTTACCATTTGTTTACGTGATAGTTAGCATGTGATATATGTCACTACGGTTTACAACCATGTACGCAGTAGTGCGTACTATGATGTTTAAGGAAATCAGAATGGTACTGTTCGGAGAAATTTCACAAGGCCAGCAGGAATGTTAAAAGGATAATATTTGGAAAATACCTGAAATAAAGGTAATGTTATGTTACGGGATAGTATAATTTCCTCGTTTATTGTTTGGGAGGTTTTTATGACTGTGCATGAGTAGTCATGTAAAGCTCCAAAGTATTTGCGGCGGTAAGTCCCCTCTTTGAGGAGTGGCTAGAGAGGCGTCACGGCGTCCTCACCTTCCGCCTGACGCAGGTTCTCACCGGGCATGGGTGCTTCGGTGGGTTCCTGTTCAGGATAAAGCGGGAGGATACGTCCGGGTGTTTCCATTGCGAGGATCGTCTGGAGGACACGGTGGAGCATACGGTGGAGGTGTGCCCTTGATGAGTGTAATATGAGATAAGCATTTATTAAAAATAATGACAATTAAAAGTAAAAGTTAACATTCGGAACATTGGTCCAATTAACGTTTATGTATTTGAAGAAAACAAAAACGCGGCTAATTCCTAGATTAATATTTTTTTTACATCAAGCTCATACGGCCTCGTCGGTTTTCGTAATTTTATTTAATAAATAAAATCATTTTAATTCGGACAGCTAAGATCCATAAATTGATAGTAACAGTTTTCCTTCAAACACTATTGTTAGTAACTTATTCTACAGACATAATAATGAGAAGAGCTGCCTGGGCGGAGCACCGCCGTGTCCTCGTGGCGATCGGCGGCGGCGACCTCTCGCGTCCGGCCCTGGTGCGAGCCATGGTACGGAGCGAGAGGGAATGGGAAGCGGTCACCTCCTTCTGCGAAGCAGTAATGCTCGCGAAGGAGGAGGCGGGGCACGTGAGGGAGTGGCAGTCTCCGTGCGCCCTCACGTCCCTAGCCGCCGCAGGAGGAAACGCCCCGGGCGTCGGGAGTCCATAGCGGACTCCCGGCCACCGTAGGCGCGAGCTTGCGGGTGGTGAGCAATGGGTAGCTCGCCGCCCAAGCTCGGGTCGACGGCGCGTAGTGTTCCACGCGCGCATCAAAGAGATGTCAGCAGCGCTGAAGGGGTCTGCTAGGACCGACGCTTGCCGGGGTCGCCTGATTGTTCGAAAGAGATACCGTGACCCTGGCACATGGGCAACTGAAGGAACACGGGTGGGTTTTAGTCAGTAAAAGTCTGACATGCCCTCCCGCTCCGCCCCGAGCGGGAGAAGTCATTTGATGATTTCCCATCCGAAAAAAAAAAACCTCCAAAGTATGAAGCTGTTTCAGTAACCATTTTACAAACAAACAAACCAAAAGTGACATCATCAGAATCATATCAGCCGAATGACGTCCACTACTTGACATAGGCCGCCTCCAATTTGGGGGGGTTTGCCATAATCGCCACGCTTGGCAGGCGGGTTGGCGATCGCAGTATGGTGGTATAATGCATGGAGAACGCTGCTGCCCATTCTCTAGTAAGTCCCTTAGTCGCCTCTTACGACATCCACGGAAAGAAATGGGAACCAAGTGTCAGTGAAAATTATTTTCCTGCCTTTATCCCAACTTATTTGTGGTCGGTGCAAGTCTTTTTCTTCCACACCTCTCTATTAATCGTCATATCGGTAGTCACCCCCTTTCTAAATATGTATTATCATTCACACAGACCATCCATCGTTTCTTTGGTGACCCTCTACTTTTAAAGCCATCGACATTCATACTTAAAACTTTCCTACCAATGAATTAGCTGTTTGTGAAAATTCTAACAATGATTTGTGGTAACTAGCTTACGCCTAATTGTCATGCAGGAATATTCTTTGTCTCTAGTCACTGCTGGCGCGGCGATTTCGTGCTTTGTAAACTAAGTAATAGCATAACTGTAGATCCTCTGCCAGTGTCGGTTCCTTCATATTAAAATCTGCCTTCAAGGCAAGAGTGAACAGGTATCTTCTGGGGACGCTCGTTCCATCATTGACTTCATCCATCGCTTTCTATTAAGATCGAGGTTGATTCACCAATAAAAAAAAGATATTTAGGAAAGAAGTAGCCCTGAAAAAAAGGAAACAAACATCTTTATGTGGAAGTAGTATCAGAAGCAGTACTCAATGCTCAACTTGAAAAGACCGAGAGGATATCTGGAGTAAATAGTCCCAATATTGTGAGCAACCATGATTTTATTAATGCTCAATTCTTATCCGTATTAGATGAAGGAGGATTTTTATTGCAATAGAGAAGTTGCAAGCTAGAATCAAAATCAGCCTATAATTTTCCTACTGCTGGGAGACTGGCCTCCTCTCTGTGAGACAGAGAAAGAGAGGGCTGTAATCTACAACCCAGGCCCAGTGCGGGTTGGTAGAAGTCACATGTCTTTGAATTTTCGGTCCTAGGACATGCCGTTGTCAAATAATAAATGAGTGTGTCAAGCTTTTGGGCTCTTTAAAAGCTGCGCGAGTCGCTCAATCTGTAAGGTTTTATCATTTACGATCGTCGTTAAACCATTTAGTAAGTCAATGCAATTAACTCTCATCTCGGTAAAGAAAGGTATAAAATAGAATGATAGCCGACAGTTTTTTGAAACTCACGGCAAGCATTCCAATTAAAATTTTATCACAATCAGATAAGAGTTATTTTGCAATGTCCACTCATGGTTTGACGTCATTCAAAGTTTTTATCGTGAATGTCGTGTATAAGCTATAATGATGACCATGGTCAGGTTTGCTAATGACGTCATGTGACTCATCATTTCAGTCGAAAGACGTCCACTGCTGGACATATGCGTCCCCCAAGCACCGCCCCTTCGACCGGTTCTGTGCTTACATCCAGCGAATTCCTGCGGCCTTCACCAGGTCACCGGTCCACCTTGTGGGAGGTCTTCCAATGCTACGTCATGTGGCTTTTCGGTTAGTCCCACATCATGTGATCTGATGATTGGTTACGATAAAAATGATGAAACAATTGAATGAATAACAATAACAAAATTATTTTCTAGACTAACAAGATAATTTTGTCTCGTTTGTTATCTTCAAATATTATGTAAAACATACCCAAATGTAATGTTTACGCGAAATTATCAATGGAATAAGTACTTACGTTGATTTTTAAAACAATAATAAAAAATATTTTTCCTTGATTTCTTCCGATTTGCACATAATTGGTTGATTTTTAGTTACAGGAATGGTTTTGGGTTTTTTGTAGCGAAAGTGATAAGAAATGATACCTCATTTCCTTTGTTTTGATACGTGCGGCAAATCACGTAGCTTCCTTCCATTTCTTTATAAAACAAGTAATAGAACTTTCTGCAGCAATAACACGTGGAAATGTTTGCAATTTTTACGGAGTACGGATTTTTGATGAATCATTTTAATATGTTTAGGATCCTCATCCCAATTTATTTGGAGTCAGCGCAACATGTCTATTTCTGCCATATTTCTCTAATAAGGCTCCGCCAACAGGCGCGACGCGACAGTGCGACGCGATTTTGGTAGAACAATTTCCATCAGTGGCGTGCATTGCAAGTAGGCACTAAGCCGCCTGTTCTTGTCTAGGCAGACAAACGCGGGTTTCTTTTAGGTGTGATAATTTAGGTAGTTTCTCTATAATTTCGGGACACACATTAAAATGTAATTGACAGACTTATGATGATTTGTCAAGGTAGCATTGCTTATATGCCAATATGTAATGCACGCCACTGATTTCTATGAAAACTTAATGTGCAATTGTTCTATAAGAGTCGCGTCGCGCCTATTTGAAAAAGTCTTTAGTCGTCATCTCGGTAGCCACCCCATTTCAAACCATATCATCACTCAAACAGTCCATTTGTCGTTTCTTTGGGTCTTCCCCTACTCTTATAGCCATCAACATTCATGCTCAACTCTTGAGACCGCATTCTTACGCCAAAACATATTACACATTGTAGCCATCGACATTCATACTTACTCAATACTTTCCTCACGACATTTTCCTTTGAAACGGACGGAAAAATATCGCGGTAGGATTTTATCGTACACTGCATTTTCAACTCTCTGTGTTGAACCGAGCATTCTGAGTCCAACAGAGTGCATCTCAGCGTTTCGAAAAAATACACTATTCGATTTTCAACTCTCAGGGCTTAGCAGTGCGTAGAAAATATCTTAATATATATAAATTACGCGTCACGTTGTTCGTCCGGGATGGACTCCTAAACGACTTAACCCATTTAAATAAAATTTGCACACCGTAACAGTTTGATCCAACTTGAAAGATAGGATAGCTTACATCTCAATTTATAATCGCAATATTATTTTATTGCAAATTATTTATTTATTATTTGACAGTCACAAGCAAAAATTTGACGCGGACGAAGTCGCGGACAGAAGCTAGTAATATAATATAATAATCGTTTATTCTCTCTTCACAAAGCTGACTTAAAGTTAGTGTGTACAAAAATAAGGGATCAGCTGTATTCTAACTTTGTGGAAGACTGGTGCCTGATATAGGTTTTTAGAAAGAAACCTGTGTTACAGGTCACCGGGCCCCATCCACGGTTAGAATTAGCTAGTAGGTATAGGGATACCGTGCAAGAGTCGCAGGTAAACAATATGCATAGGTAACAAAAATCAAAACTAAGTAAGAATACAAAAAGAAAAAAAAATAAGCTTAACACAACTAAAATATTAAGTAATAACATATGTAAATAACAAAAAAAAAAACAAAGATTAAGAAAAAAAAACTGCAGAAGTTGAGTTATGTAGTGAGACGATATGTGAGTCATTGTTTGTCTTGTGTGAAGTGTTAGACTAGAAGGAGATGCGAAAATCCAGTGAAACCTCGCCGGCTATATTACTACTTACTTATGAACTATGACAATACGTTACTCTGTCCCCTTACACGATGCCAAGCCCCCAACTAGCAACATCAATAACCCCAAATGCCCCCAACTGTCGCCGTAGAGACAACTCCTATCAAACTAGTAGGAGATAACAGAAGTGACGTATATTATGTAATGTCTGGTAGTTACTCTTTTGTTTAAGAATGACTAAGTGTGAGATTCGTTATCGGGATGCGTGATCGTGGCATGCAGTTTACGTTGAGAGAACAGTCAAATTTCGTTAATAGGTTTTCAACTTTATCGCTAAAGCATTAGGTTCAAAATGGATTGGAAAAAATTTACAGTTTCGGGTAGTTTGATGTGCTGGCGTCTCTACATGGGTTCCTAAATTAACCTAACTGTTCTTATAAGCGTATCGATAGCAATCTAAATACAGTCAGCCCAGAATTTCGCTACGAGCTTGCCTCTTTCAGTAACGTCCATCAACTCCTGTAGCGTGCAAACAGTAGGATAAGATAGACAAAATATTAAGTGTCCCATTGTTTGTGGGACAGCACCACATTGACACTCCAGGGCGGAGTCATCTGTGAAACTCTAACTGAGCAGTTTTTCTTTGCTTCGGCCTACTTAACTGTTGATATGCTTTCAATAGATTTCTTGAAATTTAAGGGGGGAACATACAAATTTTCTTAGGTATTTTACAATTTGTAGGTATGTTTGTGTCCGGCTGCTTGTTGAACAAAATATGATTCACGACCATAACACGTTCTTATTTATGCAGGAAACATTTAAACCAGTGCACTTTTTTTTTGGTGGTTCAGTAACAGTAATAGAACACATTTAATCTTTTTTTTCAATACTTTTTTTAATGTTTTATCCGACCTTAAATCAGTAAACTGTGGACACCCTACATATTTCGTAATATGATATCGACAATAGAAATAGGTCAGTAACCGCGCACGTACTTCGGCGTAAATACTTCAAACTTCTTATAATTTTGACCGATCTAACAGCTGGTAGGTACTTGTAGCTTCTCTCAGTCATTCACCTTCGCCACCGCGCCGGCGCTGCACGCAAGTTACCATAAAAACCAGTTTCAAAATAAACATCTTTCGTTAACGATAACTTAATTTTTTTTGTACTAAGATATATCAAAATAAAAATTGCATGGTTATTATAACTCGTTTAAGTTAAATTTGTTAAATTTTGCGCATTGGTTAAAAACTTATCCTCAAAAATCGTCAATACAACCTTCTAAGTACATATGATCTATTGAGTGACTATTTCATGAATAACTCATTAAATGTTATTTTAGAACTTGGAGCAGGGTTTCTCAAACTACCCAACCCCCATTTTAGTTTCCAGATGGCAGCGAACTCCCCCCCCCCCCTCCAACAAAAAAAATGAATAACATTGTATATAGAATAAAGTTTATTAATTGAATAAAAGGTAACAAATACAGGCCAAAAACAAATATTAATATTAATGCGATGGATGGGCTTGTTTCTTGTCACAAATTGAGTCAATTTTTTTGGAATAATTTTGGATCATTTAACTCTTAATTCTGACTCAGCATCAAGTCTATTTCTGTAGTCGCCATTACGTAAATTTTGTCGCGAACCCCCTACCGTCGAATGGCGAACCCCTAGGGGTTCGCGAACCCCACTTTGAGTAACCCTGACTTAGAGGGTTGTATTGAGGATGAAGTTTTAGTTGCAATCGGCGACCAACAGTTGGAAAATGTTCTACTGGGGCTCCCGGAGTCAAGTTTGAAGAGATGCCACCGACAAATTTTAAATTGTACTTTTTGGTTTGCAATGGGTCCTATTTGAAAAATTGACTTGTCCCTCGTGATTTCAAGTTTTTGGAACCAGTTTTTCCACAAATAGCAAAGACAAATAAAACCACACGTAGATTGAGAAAAATACGACAAAAGGGGGTGTGTATAGTTATATCGATGATGTACGTTGCCAGACTAGGCCCACAATACGGTTTTAAATGCGCAGTGGAAGTGTGATAACCGTGGGGCTCTAGAGACAAGAGTGGCTAGCGTAATGTCCGCCGTACGCGGAGCAGACAATCAAATCAAACACTTACCATACAACAAAAGAGAACAATTGCAAGTAACTTAACTACAATAAAACGAACAAAGGAACTCACCTGATGGGCGACGACCACCTGCTTTACCGGTTACCTGGATCTGTGTATGTAAGTGAGTGTATCTGTATTGTGTGGTGACGTTACGAGTATTCTTCTGGCAAGATTCCGCTTCAACTTAGGCTTGAGGCAATCACAGCATGCGGTCTTCAAATCACTCGTTCCCCAATAGCGTCACTTGAATGACCTTCAAACTATTTCTCCAAAATATGTCCAAAACCCGTGTTATTACACCAAGATAGGGGTTATTAACTCAAACAACTGGGTCATGGTCCATTGTCCACCAAAAACGACCGGTTAAGGGATTACTTTACAAAAAGATCGCGAGACTCAAGCGGCGACGTGTAGGGAACACGTCGCCGCTTGAGTCTCGCGATCTTTTTGTAAAGTTCTTCTGGCAAGATTCCGCTTCAACTTAGGCTTGAGGCAATCACAGCATGCGGTCTTCAAATCACTCGTTCCCCAATAGCGTCACTTGAATGACCTTCAAACTATTTCTCCAAAATATGTCCAAAACCCGTGTTATTACACCAAGATAGGGGTTATTAACTCAAACAACTGGGTCATGGTCCATTGTCCACCAAAAACGACCGGTTAAGGGATTACTTTACAAAAAGATCGCGAGACTCAAGCGGCGACGTGTTCCCTTTTTTCCCACCAAATTCCAAGAGAAAGTGTCAAACGTCAAAACTGTCATGTCAGATGTCACTTCGTTACACGCGCATTCCGTTAGTCGCACAGATAATAAACGGTACGCAACATCTACCCCCCCCCGGACGGGCCTTCCCGTCCGCTAATCACTTGGCAATCCCGACAAGGTTGCGTTTTATCAGTCCACCTGACGCGCTGCTGGAGGATGTGCAAATACTCCAAGCTCCAACGCTTCCAAAACTCTGAGCGAGCTGCTGCACCAACTGAAACCGCGATAGCCAATTTTGGCTCACATCGACAAAAGGGTGCTCCGGCAGGGCGACAAGTGGCTGTCAAATCAAAAAATGGCCCGGGGTCAGGGCCTCCAAGACGTTCGGGTCCGTAGACAGCGGGCACAATGGACGCGAGTTCAATACAGCTTCAAAGCGGCAAAATACCGTAGCTAACTCCTTAAAGGTGAGAACGGTGTCTCCCAACAATCTGCGCCAGAGTCCCTAACCGCCTTCACCACGGCCTCAAAATACCCCCCCAATGGGGGCAGGCTGGAGGGTCAAAACAATAACAAACAACAAAACAACCAAACAACAATAACAACAACAACAACAACAACCAAATGGCCCTCCTTAGGCAACAAAAGGGGTGACGGGCCCCATAAGGAAGGCTAAGTGCCTCAACCGTCAACAACCAAACAACAAAAGACCCGTATCGACCAAAAGGAGTTCAACTTACTAACGGCTCCCGACAATATCCAAAACTCTCGCTGCAGAATGGCCAACAGCGCATTGCAACCGGCATGCGAGTTCTTAATGTGACGATCAGTCACCAACAATTCAACAACAAAAAACAACAATTCAACAATTTGTCGAGGGAGCCAAATCGACTCAACAAACTCAGGGTCCTTTGTTCCAACAACGAGCACCTTGAGCCCGGGCAAAGGACCCGACATCAAGACTGGCAATCGAGGCCAATCATCCTCGGTATGAGTCAGCCAGTCTGGTCCCCACCATAGGGGGCAAGCAAACAAGCGGGGTGCCATGCATCCACGTGAGGCCACGGCGCCTGGGTTCAAATCTCCAGGCACGTGCCTCCAAATCAAAGGCGTATCAAAATTTTGAATCTGGGACACTCGGTACGCAACAAAGACCTCCAAATAGTGGACGGACGTCTTCAACCAACACAAAACAATTTGACTGTCCGTCCAGGCGTAAGAAACCCGAATGTCCACAGTTCCACCCAAAGTGTGAGCAACGTGGTTCAATAGACGCACAAGACGCGCCGCCCCTGACAACTCAACTTAGGGACGGTCAGTGCCGTCCGGATGGGGGGCCACCTTGCTCTTGGCCAAGACCAGTGACAAATTCACCTGGCCTGTTGCGCAGACGGTGCGCAGACAAACAACAGCTGCATATCCGTGCGAAGACGCATCACAAACAATGGTGGCAGTGTAGCTCCCAGGGGGGAGGATAGCGCGGGGTAACACGACCTCGTTGACTGCAGGGAGTGCGGATACAAATTGGAGCCAATCTTCCAACAAGGTTTCCCGAATTGGCTCGTCCCAGCCAAGTCCCGCAGTCCAAAGGCGCTCAAGAAAACAATTTTGCCCAAAACAATACAAACAAAACAACAAAACAATAGACAAAAGGCAACCCTGGGCTCCCATGTCCAAAATGGCACGGACCACAACAGAGTCCCCCGTGGGCCCCCAGACCTGACCGATGCCGTTGGCAACAAAACCGTGTCGATCTGAGGGGTACCTTAGCGGGGCAGGCGCCAATGTCCTAACAATGTCTGGGCGGCGACCGATCGCCACACCCAGACCCAAGTCTTTCCCGACGAGGATGGAGTTCAAACTCCTCGTCCGCGCGGTGTCCCGAGCCACGCGCCATCGCTGGAAGGGCATATCCCACCGGAGGCCTGAATGGCGGGGGGCGTGACTCCAACCGGGGACGTTCCGCCAAAGGAGGGGAGGGAAGGCGGTGCTGGTCTGGCCAGCGGTGCCTAACAACAATTGCGTAATCGCCTTTACGCGGGGAGAGCAAATGGCGGTCGCGCGGCTCCCGATCAACTTGCGCGGGGGGTGGAGTGCGGCGCTCAAAATTGCGGGCCTCTCCTCGGTTCTGAACCGGCGAGGCAGAAGCCCGGTGACCAACTCCATGGTGCCCCCTCGTACGCGAACCTTCAACAGAGGCTGGTCTGCCAGCGTGGTTCGCGTTAGTGCACAATATGTCCAAATGGGACCCCCTACAAATTCTACAAGGGCGGGGCTTGGGGCAGTCCCTATGGAAGTGAGCCCCCAAACAAGAGAAGCACATGCGGCGTGCTTTGGCAATTCGGCGGCGGGCACTCATGTGCAACTTCAAAAAGGCCGCGCAAGTTGCCATGCCATGCCCCGTGTCCCTACAAAACTCACAACCAGGACGACTCTGGGTGCCAGCAAAACGAGCGGCGGGGCGACCATCAACAGGCCCGCGAGCCCTAGTCCGTCCCTGGTCTCGTGGCCGGGAAGACGGCTGGCATGACTCAGTGGCAACGCCAGAGTTGTCCACAAACTGACACTCATCCTCCAAAAATTGGACGAGGTCATCAAATGGGGGGAGATGTGTGACACTATCCCCACCATACTTTTGCTCGAAACGAGCCCTCAAATCGGCAGGAAGCCGTTGCAGCACAACGTGCACCAAAAGGTAAGACCAATGGTCCACCGGCAAGTCCAATTGCTTTAAAGCGTTGGTCGCTGCCACCAACGGGTTCAACAGGTCAGTACGCAATGCTGACAAACTAGTAATGACCGGTAACCCCAAAATCAATCCAATATGAACGTCAGCCAAACAACGTTTATTTTGGTACCGCCGGGTGAGTAGCTCCACAGCGGTAGGGTAGGCTGAGTCAGTCAAAGACAGATGCTGCACCAAGGCTCGGGCCTCCCCTTCCAGGACAGACAACAAATAGGCCAACTTTTGGGCGGGTCTGAGGTCCGAGCGTGCATCAACCAAACTTTCAAACAGGTTTTGGAAACTTAACCAGTGGTCCAGACGACCGTCAAAATGTGGCAGTTCCAAAGTAGGCAGTCTACTCAATAGTCCGGGACCTGAAACAACCGAGGTCTCCGGTTTGACCTGGACAGGTGTCCGGCTCCCCAATATTTCCCGAGCACGTTGACCAATGACATCCCCCAGGTCCAAGATCTGGTCGTAGTCAGCAAGGACCTTGTCACGTGCTGCCTGATCCAGCACTTCCAGAGCCACATCACAAATGTACTCGTTGTAGCGGGTAAGCAGAGCATCAACGTTGCCGAGTCTCACGTTCAACTGCTCGAACCGAGCCAGAGTGACCGCTTCAAGATCCGGGCGCTCAGCGGTTGCTGCAGCTGAAGCGAACCACCGTAGCTGTGTGGTCAATCCACTGATTGCCTCTCTCACCGCTTTGTGTGCCATTGCACAAACAATACAATTCAAATAAACCAAAATTAAATAATCAAATACCAAAACTGACTAATCAGCAACTCAAGAAGTAACATTAAATTGGTTTCAATTCAATTCAACAATAAACTTTTATTTTAATTCAAAATCAATATCAACGTTCAACAATTCTATTTCACATTCAATTCCAAATTTCAAATTCAAATCCAATTCCAAATATTAAGTTCACAAACCACTGTGTGGTACAACAATAATGAACCTTTATTCCAACTCAAAACAATGGTAATACTCAAAAATGCCAATAATTTTTCAATTATTAATTTTCACAAATAACCATATCAATGGTACAAACTCAATATTTTAATGTCTTCCTGACATTCAATGCAACACAGAGGTCAAACACAAACAAGGGGTTGTAACATAGCCCAATTCATTCAACTCTACTAGCATATGCAACCCTGGTTGACCCCGGCAATATGAGTTACTCAACTCAACAAATTTACAAATTATTTCAAACAAACAATTAATTACCGTTAACAAACATTTACAGCGAATTACTACTTCCCTTATAGAGACTGCCAAGTAATTAGCCTACTGTAAATTACCAATTTGTGGTTATATGTCTTATAACCACGCTCTGCTACCAAAATGTACGTTGCCAGACTAGGCCCACAATACGGTTTTAAATGCGCAGTGGAAGTGTGATAACCGTGGGGCTCTAGAGACAAGAGTGGCTAGCGTAATGTCCGCCGTACGCGGAGCAGACAATCAAATCAAACACTTACCATACAACAAAAGAGAACAATTGCAAGTAACTTAACTACAATAAAACGAACAAAGGAACTCACCTGATGGGCGACGACCACCTGCTTTACCGGTTACCTGGATCTGTGTATGTAAGTGAGTGTATCTGTATTGTGTGGTGACGTTACGAGTATTCTTCTGGCAAGATTCCGCTTCAACTTAGGCTTGAGGCAATCACAGCATGCGGTCTTCAAATCACTCGTTCCCCAATAGCGTCACTTGAATGACCTTCAAACTATTTCTCCAAAATATGTCCAAAACCCGTGTTATTACACCAAGATAGGGGTTATTAACTCAAACAACTGGGTCATGGTCCATTGTCCACCAAAAACGACCGGTTAAGGGATTACTTTACAAAAAGATCGCGAGACTCAAGCGGCGACGTGTTCCCTTTTTTCCCACCAAATTCCAAGAGAAAGTGTCAAACGTCAAAACTGTCATGTCAGATGTCACTTCGTTACACGCGCATTCCGTTAGTCGCACAGATAATAAACGGTACGCAACAGATGACATAATGAACAATTTAATATATCAGTAAATAAAGATACGTTAACGATTCTTACCTCATGTTATAATGATATCGATATATTAAGATTATGTTGAAAAACAAAGTTATTGCAATCGAAAACAAAAGATTTGAATTGTTATTGAGATAAAATTAATCTTTTAATTGCCAAATATTCGACTGCGTTTTATCATTTTCTTGTAATTTGAATAAGGAAAGTGATAAAGAATTTAAGTAAATGAGGAAAATCCAATTTTTTAAATCTAGATTTTGAGTTCAAGCGACCAATCAATCAAATCAGCCTATCGCAGTCCACTGCTGGACTTAGGCCTCTTCCAGGCTGCACCACAGCACTCCGTCCTCCGCTTTCCACATCCAGTCTGTCCTAGCCACGATTCATCTAGCTGGGGGCGTCCCACACTACGCTTGCCGATACGCGATCTCCACTCTAGGACTCGTCTGCTCCACGCGCCATCGGTGCTTCGCCAAGCATGGCCAACCCAGCAGATCTTGTTTAATTCAGCTGGTTTCATTTATGTACGTCCAAGATGTTAAAATAAATCTTAAAATATTGTCAATAACTTTTCGGTTAAACTAAAGTGTTACTTACATGCTGTAATTAGGTATTTAGACACACACTATAAATCAATCAATCAATTGTAAAAGTGGCGTGTTACAATACTTTCAACTTTGACCTCACTCAATCACTACAATAAACCTATGATTAAAACAGATCACTCTTTTTTTGTGGTTGGAAAATCATCAAATGACGTCTCCCGCTCTTCATGTCAGACTTTTACTGACTAAAACCTACCGTATTCCTTCACTTGCCTGTGCCAAGGCCACGGTAACTCTTTGGAACAAATTTCGCGACCATGGCAGGAAAACAGATCACTTGACTCCACAATTTTATCGATACACATAATTATGCCATAATCTTGTAGAATGAAGAACTAACATTACGTCAGGATTATATAACAAACAAAACGTATTACATAAGGCGGAATAACGAACCGCGTCACTGCGCCAGTGACATTCGTAAAAAAAATAAAAGATTCTAAGATGGCGGTGCGTCAGATTTGGCGCCAAGTGAGTCATCGAGTTCCGATGAATCAAATAGAATAAAATTATTCGTGTAAACAGTTTCTTAGTAGTTATCATTTATTTTTCTAGTAGTTAAATTTTGTTTTGTTCCGTGAGTCATACTGTGAGCTTTCACGAACTTGAAAATCTTGGTGAGTCAGTCACTTTCTTGTAAGTGGGCGGGACAGCTTGTTTTCTGTTTACTTAAATAAACATTATTAATTAGTAGGTGAATGTCAAAAAGTGTGCCGTTCGCATGTTGTGAGATCTTGGATTAAATGGTGATTGGCATTAAAGACGGAAAGAAGAAATGCGAATGACTTAAAACCTGATTAATAACATATTTGATTTAAGTAAGGCTTTCCTGACGTGACTTTCAATGGATAGTACCTAGATTGACAAATATACCCTTTATCCCAGATAAACCGAGATTTAATAAGACAATCGTTTCTAAAAAAATATGAAAGACAAAACCGAACTATTTAAAATCCGGCTTCCGTAGACAAGCGCGACGCGAATAGAACAATGCTATGAAAACTTTATGGACATCTTATCTACTAGAGTCGCCTCGCGCTCACACCGTTCGCGTTCTACGATAGGCTTTAGTCGGGGCTTTCCATCTGTAATCCCAAACGTATGGTAATTTTAAACGCTTGGTAAGACATTCTTAACCTCTAAGTCCCTGAGATACCACATTTGGTACAGACACAATCGTTTTTTAATTGTGTCTGTAATAACGGTAATAGACTGATTAATATTACTTATTTAACACGTTGAGTGCCGATCACGCGATATCGCGTGATTCTTCGGCTCTGCATAATATGGCCGATCACGCGATATCGCTTGCTACTAACAATTTTGTATGCGCTCTAAGGAGGAAGGCGTTGGAAGGCCTCCCACAAAATGGACCGATGACCTGGTGAAGGCCGCAGGAATGCGTTGGATGCGAGAGGCACAGAACAGGTCGAGGTGGCGGTACTTGGGGGAGGCCTATGTCCAGCAGTGGACGTCTTTCGTCTGAAATGATGATGATGATGATGATGCGCTCTAAATCTGTGGCCATATGGAATTAACCATCAATCTGTGCTTGGCACTCAACGTGTTAAAAAGGATTGGAGTCCTGCCTGGCCGCTTATCTATCTCAAAATTTGCATTTTTAATTTCCTCGCGGAAAATATTGAAAGTTAAAAAGAAACTAGAATAGCAGGAAACTTTTCGCTGCATTTGGATATAATACACTCCCATACAACATACTGATACCTTTTTTAAATATCAAAGTCGAAGAAAACATGACACGTTAAGAGCAAAGTCCAAACTAAAATCGAATTGATTATATTATCTTCCGAGATTTAATCACAAAACCGGTTTTAACATGGGGGCCGGTTTTATATTACTCCTATATCGATTTGATGCCAAAATACTCGGGAAAAGTGATCATGATTCAGAAAATACATTCTTTTTAATAAATTTTTTGATTAGGTGTACATTGTATTGGTGACTCAACTGTTTTTTTTTCAAAGTATACGTCATCAAGAGACTTACTACGACGTAGTTTTAATGCCTACGTCATTCCTTTATGGTAATAGGTCTGATACGATCTTTTAGTCATCTTTTATGATGTAGCAATATGGAGTATCGCGTGGTTCCGGGTGAGGTGTAAGCTTCAGGTAGGTAGCTGTTGGGGATTTTGCTGCCCTACGGAGTAATTGGGAACTTCGCTATATCTCCTGGTCTGTTGAGAACTTCCGTGTATGATTTGGATGTCCCGAGGGTTTTTGACCTAATCTAGGTGATGCTGATGAAAACTACATGTGCAACGGTTTCTACAGCCTCCATGCAAAACCTGCAATGAGGACTGTGAACGTTAGTGCCTATAGTAAGTTATGCCTATTGTGTAAAAGTATTTGTTTAGCTGGCAGTGTCCCGTAATGATCCCGTTTCTGTCCAGGCGAAATAGACATCTGGTCAGCATAACTTTCTTGCACTGCCTGGTGTCGAAGACTACTAGCTCTCCGCTTGTGTGGGTGAAGTCCTGTAGCCACTTGCGTAGCTGGTTGAAAGGGATGGGCACGATGGGTTCGGGTCCACAACCTGACGTACTGGATGCAGCTATTACTAAGAGTATCCTATTCTTTACAGGGAACCTAGAACAGATTGATGAAAAGCCTCTTGTCTCATAGAAAAAAGAACAAATGCTGATCAACACGCTTACTGAAAGCCTTACGGATCTATCAAAAGATAAATTCGTAGATTAGTAAGTAGGTAGGTTTAACAAGAAAATACTTATCAGTAAAGTATTTCAGTTATTTCTACAATTTTTCTCGTGGCGACCTCAACAGCTAATGACAAATACATGCTGATAAGCTTTATCGAATTGTGAACGATAAAACTGTAATAATGTACTATTTCGTAATAACCTTGTACTATACTCTTATTCGTAACAGGATGTTGAGGAAAACCGTTTGATTATAAACATGAGTTACTTGTGATGTGAAATGCTTTATTAATATCCGGTGTGGTTACAACACTTTGTTGAAAGAAGTTGGGTTATAAAGAAAATGGAAAGGGTTTTCCTAGAGCAAATTTTCTGCTGTCATACTGTTTTGTATGCAGTGGTGGCGTTTCAGACTTTGTAGGTCATGGTTTTGAACCCAGGCGCTTAACTTTGTGTAAATCATTTCATCACCACTGCTTTCAAAACGCTAAAGGAAAGCATCGTAGGAAAACCGGCATGTCCTAGAACCATAAATTTGAAAACACGTGACATTTACCAACCTGCACTGGGCCCGTGTGGTAGATTACGGTCCACTCTCTCGCAAAGAGAGGCCTGTGTTCCATGCTTGCCAGGGTCGCGAGATTTGTTCGAAAGAGTTACCGTGGCCCTGGCATATAGGCAACTGAAGAGACATGGGTGGGTTTTAGTCAGTAAATGTCTAACACGCCTTTTCGCTCTGCCCAGAGCGGGTGACGTCATTTGATGATTAATAAGGCACTGGGAACAGTATATGCTGATTATGCTATAGTTTTTTCTGCTGTCTTCTGGGACCTATTTACTACACATACAAAAACTCACATCTTCATCCCATAGGGGTTAGCAGAGACAACAGGATTTCATTTGTTACGATCCAAACATAGGTAATACTTTTACGTAGTTTACGTTCATCTCTACTTGATAATACGAAATTTTTGAAAAAAAAAAAAACAAACAAAATTGAGAAAACACGATCAATAAATTGTGGTTAAAATTGCTTTATTATGGTAGGGAAACGTTAATCGATCTACTATCATTCGTGACACCAATCAAACTGCACCACGTGATCTAAGGCAAGGTTGTCATCTTCATCAGCTTACAGCATTCCAATGCTGGACTTGCATAACAAGTTTAAAATAGGACTTTGGACATAGGCCCCCTCTGTGAGAGGGAATGGGCCATAATTAATAACGTGGACGTAGTGCGGGTTCGTAGAGGTTACATGTCTTTATATTCAGTTCTAAGACATGCCGGTTTCCTCACTTTGTTTTCCTGCACCGTTTTGAGAGCAGTAAGTTCCTGGGATCGATACCACTGGAGCACCACTGCTTCACCCGATGTACATAAGCATCTTCAATTGCACGCCATTCAGTTCAATTCTTGGCTGGCTATATGGTTGTAATAGGCAAAAACTACATGGTGTTCTTTGTACCAACAAAATGGCAACCACTTTAAAACAATCCTTTGAGTGTGATGTGTGGTCAAGTCTTTAGAATATTGGTGTCATCCTGCTTTTTTTTTTTTTAGGATGGGAAATCATCAAATGACTTCTCCCGCTCTGGGCGGAGCGGGAGGGCGTGTCAGACTTTTACTGACTAAAACCTACCCGTGTTCCATCAGTTGCCCATGTGCCAGGGTCACGGTATCTCTTTCGAACAATCACGCGACCCCGGCAGATCCTCCTGGGTTTGACCCATATTCGGGCTCCATCTCTCTCTCACTCATCAATATATATTTTCTTTGGTTTTTCTTTCCCACTTCATCCACATCCATCAACATTTAGTTTCACGTTTCACCACAGTCACTAACAAGCGTTTGAAAGAAAGAAATGAATATTGCCAGTGTAGAATCCTGTTGATTCCGTATTTAAGTTGAATAATATCACTACACTTGCTCACCACCACATCAAACGCTACCTTGTAGACCTGCTTCACAGTCTCTTTCCCGCCATTTCTCGTGACTGACAGATGACATTAGTGACAGCAGCTGCCTCCGTTTGTGTGCATGAGACAGTATAGACATATTTATTAAATAGATATGTTAATACTATAGGCAGTGAAATCAAATTATAAATATTTTCGTCCTTTTGCTGATTGTACTCGATGATGTTTACTATCGCCGAAGCAATCGTCTATAAAACTGCTTCACATCCGGATTTACCCAGTTTTAATCTTGAAAACAAGTTTTTTCCCCAATTAAAAAATAATAAGTACTAAGTCATCGTGTTTACAGCATTTCAAGGTAGATAAACTAATAGATGGCTGGTATTTCTACCAATAATGTGATTATATCGATTATTTATTAAATTATTGCAGATTTCATACTAGGCATATAGGTCTACTACCTATTATCAGCATATAATAAAGTATAATGCGCAATATTTGATATAAAAAATAGGTCCAGATTATGAGAAAGCAAAATATTTACCAAATCAAGTTTCGTCATAGATTTTGCTGTAGGCGTATTTAAGTCTCAAAGCAGGGGTATTTAGTATGTCTTCAAATATTTTCGCCTTTTAGAAATGACTTTTCACCCTTTTTAATAATTACTGAAACTTTTGTCATTTAATCCCTGGAACAGCAAGAGTGAAAAGGTATCTTCAAGAAGTATTCAATTCATATCTTGGGGAGATGTTCAAAGCTTATCGATGTTAGCTGCCTACCCACATAATTTAAACCCTCTATGACGTATATAGGTATACTTTTCCACCGTATCGCATTTATTGAAACTTCATTTAAATATATAAAATATATATATATTTTAAACATATTTCATTACCTGAGCTATGTTGGAGACGTCTTCCAGTTTAACCAGGTGCAGCTGGATACCAATATTTTACATAGAGTGATCGATGACCTGGTGAAGGCCGCAGGAAGCCGCTGGAATACGACAAGCACAGAACCGGACGACGGACGTGGCGATGCTTGGGGGAGGCTAATGTCCAGCAATAGACGTCTTTCGGTTGAAATAATGATGATGACGATCAGCAGGTGAAGCATGACCAATTCTATCTCTAATCTACCAAGAATAGACAGAGTTCTTTCTATTCAATTCGACATCTCTTCGGCCCGAGCACGGGGCGACCCGTAGACTCGGGTTTCTGTGAAGACAAAAACAGTTATTCTATCCATAGCAAGAGAGTGGTAACTAATGTAATTAAGGTGGATCCGCTAAGGACTTTTTCATTGAATAGGCATACAGTGGGATTAAACGATCTTAGAGTATTGTATTGATGATTATACTTAATATAATCCTGTAAAAAAATGTACCCCCAACTGAAACTCCAACTCAAAAGTAGAGAAAAATTGGTCGCCATGCTTGACTTCGTAGAATTTTGTCGACTGAAGAATAGAAATACATAAGAACATAGCCGTGCCATTTTGTCTATTCTTCCGTCGACAAAACTCGTTTCTATGGTGGTCATGCTACGCGTGCAGATCTCTATAACCCAGTTACTGAGTAACACGATCTACAAAAAAATCCAAATAAAATATGAAACACATTTTTTGATATAGAAATACATTGTATGATAGGAGACCACGGGGTCTACATATTATTTGGGGTAAACCCAATCCCATTCGCAGATCCAACTAACTGAATGTTGCGGATGCAGACGTGGGAGCCAGCACGTATCACCAAACAATGTTTTTGTTTTTTTAATGTGGGAAAAACTCTTTAAATATTTTATACCCCTGACGTCATTTAAACTTCCCGTTTCAATAAGTATGTTGCTATAACAGTAGTAATGCGGATAAATCGATTCTTACGTACGCAATAGTTACCCAAGAATGGGTCATTTTGGTTAGTTGCCCATGCTTACGTGATTAGTCCTTTTTTTGGGGGAAATCATCAAATGACTTCTCCCGCTCTGGGCGAAGCCGCGTGAAAGACTTTTACTGACTGAAACCCACCCGTGTTCCTTAAGTTTGCCTACGTAATTAGTCCTAAATTACGTGTAATTTTATCTGACATATTTACCCCCATTTATCACAAAATATGTTTTTATATGGTATTTCATTTAATAAGAAATTAATGTTTCCCTGCAGGAATTTCAGATATTCACCTACCTATTTCAAATCAATAAAAAGATTGAAAAAACTCCTGACACATACAAAATCCACCAAAAAGTAAAAAACAATATGTTTAAGTTTAATAAGACGTTGTAGGTAATATTTAAGAGCACTTATGGCCGTAGGTCGTGGGTTCGAAACTAGGCAGGCGCTTTATTTTGTGTAAATAATTTCTTCACCACTGCTCTCAAAACGGTGAAGCAAAACATCGTGAGGAAACTGGCATGTACTGCAACATAAAATTCAAAGCCATACGTACACGGATACACGTACACTCCTCTCACCGAGAGGAGGCTGGAGTCCTAGCAGTGGCAACGGTAAAGTCTGATTATGAGGTAATATTTTGATTAAAGTATCGTCGTCATCGGGGAACGGCTAATGAAAATGTTATCCTTTCTACAATAAGATACATTCATTATTGCTGAGCCGACAAGCAGGTTTGGTATCACTCTTGGAATGAATAAAGTCTTATAACTGAGTAAATATTATATGCGGCACAAGTATATTGAATTTTAAAAATCGTTCAAATTTACGATACGGTTTTGTAAAAGTATTTAAACAAAAATTATTGTACTGTTGGTAATTCGTCCCGAACGGCTCTTCCAGAAAGAGCTCTCCTTTCTTCTTATGTATAATCGTTATGTAACATAGGATTGAGATCTGAACTCAACCTTTTAATAGGTAAACATATTAGGTAATACTCTCATATCGCAATTATTTCCATTACGTAACAATCCACTTACATTGTTTTCACACAATATTATAATATATTATGTAATCAAAACAAACGAAAAGGTCACATTACAACGTCCTATTCTAGATAAATAGTCCACAAAATGGCGCATACGCTTTTGCAGTTCCAGATAATACCTGTGTTTACAAGACAAAAGGAAAAGGACTATCGACTTTATAGTAGCAGCAAATAAGGGTCTTTTTTATCAATAAGGGCTGGTACATAAACTGCGCAATTGATTTACCTATTGCGACATTGTTTTGGCCTTATTTACCTTATCAGATTTTACTAGTACTTACGAAAAATTTTGTTTACATGCAAGCAATTTGTTTTGACGCGCATAAAACTGAAATGCGTTAGTCATATCAATTTCCGTTGAGTTTCCTCGAAAAATCTGGAGTTTTGTCAACAACGTTATGTTGGCAAAGACTTGTGTGTAATTAACATTTTTTAGGCTTGTAATGAGGCATTTTGTCTTCAAGTCCATTTCTTTTTGAAACTGACTACGATAATTCTTTATTCGTGACAATCAATGATCAAAGATCAGTAAATTCCCTTAAATTATTAGAAATAACCAAATCAAATTAATTAATTATTTTTTTTTGTTTGGCGCCGACTCAAACAGTGGGTTCTAATTTTTTGGTACCATGAAATTATATCGTCCATAGGTTACTCGCAAGGTCTTAGATGTCACCTACATATGTATGTCTGAGTCATAGTAGATATATAACGGGCTGATCTATTGTAGGTGTAGTGGAATTGTGAGATGCTCATAACAGCATAGCCTAAGCCCATCAGGTGTAGTAGAAGTATGAATTTTTTGAAGAAGAAAAACCCAAAACGATACAAGTTCGATATTTTTTGTCGATCAATAATCGGACTCCCGACTTGTACCAATCTGATGAACTAAGGACTCGGGCAATATCCTTCACCTTCTTGAAACTGAAGATCATCATAATCTTTACAGCCGAAAAATCCACTCCTGGACATAGGCAATAACCCTCCCCCCCAAAGGGGGGGTTTGTCATAATCGCCGCGCTTGGCAGACGGGTTGGTGGTGATCGCAGTATGATTGTAAAATACAGAACCAGGTAGAACTCTGCAGCCCATTCTCTAATAAGTCCCTTAGTCACCATTTATGAAGAAATGGGCTGGTTCTATTCGATTTGCTTCCGGCACCACACGGAACTGAAGATATTTAGGTACTATCATTTCCACAGTGCGATGTGCTGATTGAATTCAGCAGCTCTTATCCCCAAAATTAGTGTTGATAAGTACAGGTTTCAGGTATATGAAAAGGTTATGATAACCGTCATAATGAACCTACATTGTTGCCACTACTGAGAAAAAGGCCTCCTTTCGTTGAAAGGGAGTGGGCAGTAATAAACCACGCGGGCCCGTGCGGGTTGGTAGATGTCACATGTCTTCGAATTTTTGGTTCTAGGACATGCCGGTTTCCTCACGATGTTTATCTTCACCGTTTTGAAAGCAGTGGTGATGAAGTTATTTACTCAAAGAAAAGCGCCTGCTTGGGTTCAAACTCACGACCTACAACAACTTGTAAGTCGAGGCCTCTCATGATAACCGTGCAACTGTGTATTTATCCGCCATTTGGCTCGAGAGTCGAGCAGATTACCGGAAGCTGTAATCTGCACCGCATTGCTTTGTTTATATGTCGACACGTGTAAGTATAGTGTTTGTGGAAATTGTAGTGTTTTCCTATTCTTGTTGCGTATTTTTTTATGTTGTTGATTATATATTTTTGTATTTGTATTTCGTGTGTTTTGGTTTGTGGAAGTCCAGCTCAGTTAGACTTCCAAATTCGTTCAGCTATCATCATATTACTTTTTCTCAACTATGTTGGGCTCGGCTTCCAGTCTAGCCGGATGCAGTTGAATTCCATTATTTTACATTTTTTTTTTATTTTGTGTTTGATTTTTTCATACAAAATAATTCGAAGTTACGATTATTCATGTAAAACACCCTAACGTGAAGTATGATAACGTCGCATTTTAATTAGTTTGAATAAAAATGATTTACTCGTACTTATCAATGAATTTTACATCCGTATTCAAGAAAATAAATCTATTAAATACTTTATTAAAAAAGAAAACATACGTCAGTTGATTCTTTGACATGGTCTCATGAATGCCCTAGAGTTATGGAATTTCAATAGGAACACGTATAGGGGATCACTTCTATTTTGAAAATAGACAGACTTAATTATGAAGTAGATTTTGATTACTTTCTTGAAATGAAATGAAATGTTTATGTGTGAGTGAGTGTGTGTGTGTGTGTGTGTAATGTATGTGTGAGTGTGTTAGTGTGTGTTGTTTGTATGTTATTTTGTGATGTGTGTGTTTTTGTGTCTTGTTTTTTTTTGTTTATGTGTTTTGCTTTTGGGTTTGTTTTTTTTTGTTGTATTTTTTTTTAAATGTAAATCTTTTATGACACTTTTCCACGTCAATATTTTAATGGTCAATATTTTAAAAAGTAGATGGCGCCGACATTTCCTAGCTGTTTTCCCTAAGGGGAAACGCCGAAACAAACTCATAGGTCATGGTCTCTTTTAAAGTCCAGACTTGACCATTATTAGAATTGTATGTGAGTCTAACAATGCAGCGCCATATTTGGAAGGGCCTTTTGAAGAAAGAGCTTATGCAACCTTGAGCTGACCTGTCCCAACAGACGGCGTGTATGTATCAGTTATCGTGTAGCTCAAACAAATAGGGTTGAGCTACACGATGAAGGAAGGAAGCTCAACGTATATAATTTGGCTGCGCACTTTTTTCTGGCTGATAATATGAGATTAGTTATTCTGCTCGGTATACCTGATGGGGGCCTGGCTCTGGCTTTTATCATCAATTATCACAAGTACATAACAAAATATCTATTCTACTTACCTTCCTACGACCTTCAGGTATTCTGAATAATATTATTTACTAAGCATTACCTAATTTACGTTATCGAACGCTTTACGATAACTACCGATGGCCTTGTTGGTGAATTTAAAATGGTTGTTATTAATGAATAAATCAAGGATTTTGTATGCTGAACCTGCTAGGGATCGCCCCGAAACTTACATGATATGAAAAGTAAGCTATCTTAGATGTCCTCGACGATTCTGGCACTTTGGTTACAAATGCTATAAGGAAAACATTCGTTCTTATACCATTTTTAACAAAAATACTTATAGTAAAAAACCAAATCTATTCCCGCGGCTGTAGGCTTAGAATTTTTAAACTACGCAACGGATATTGCACTGAGACATGGTCGCTCACAATGGGCCTCATAAGAAGGCTCAAAGTCACCCAAAGAGCAATGGAGAGGGCTATTCTTGGAGTTTCCCTACGCGATCGAATCAGAAATGAAGAGATCCGTAGGAGAACCAAGGTTACCGACATAGCCCGAAGAATTGCCAAACTTAAGTGGCAGTGGGCAGGGCACATTGCTCGCAGAACGGATGTCCGATGGGGCCGGAAGGTTCTGGAGTGGCGACCGCGTACCGGAAGACGCACAGTTGGAAGGCCTCCAACAAGGTGGACCGATGACCTTGTGAAGGCCGCAGGAATCCGCTGGATGCGGGAAGCACAAAACCGGTCGAAGTGGCGGAGCTTGGGGGAGGCATATGTCCAGCAGTGGACGTCTTTCGGCTGAAATGAACGGATATTAATGCGGTTTTCATCAATAGACACAGTGATTCAAGAGGTAGGTTTGTGTATGAGACGCGGGCAAAGCCACTGGCAAAAGCTAGTTTGATATAACAAAAAAAAAAACTATTTATATATTCTAAATTAAGTATATGAAATTTGGCACGGTTACAGTTCATATTGAGAAGGAGTGCAAGAAACAAAAATGTTCACATAATCATGCATTACTTCAAATTTAAAATTTAAATGAATTAAGGTCCAATTTCCACCACCACTAGTTATTCCCGATTTAACATAAGAAGAAGATCATAAACGGCCTATGCTATTGCAGGTAAATAGGTAGAACGGGGTGGTGTCCGCAACTTCACGTCTGAGCGCGTATTTTGCGTACGGGTAAACCTCATGCTATTGCACAATCGACGAAAACAATGCATTGTCTTGAAATTTCATACGTCATTAGTAAACGTGGCATTAGATGACGCATCAATGACAGGTCGGGGCATGTTTCCAAATACCACAACAATATAACAAGGACATGTCCTTGTACAATAATAATTGTGCAATACTGTACAGCGTCATGCGATGTCAATTTGTAATCGTATCAAATTGATAAGAAATGGTATGTGCGATCTATATCCGGAAGTTTTTATGATAAGGAAATGTAGCTGTCTGTCTAGTAAAGTAAAAATTAAGGTAGCACAGTTTACTAGATCTCCCCACCTCTCTGTGTTCCGTGTAGGGTTGCCAGATACAGGCTTATCATTTTCGGGACAATTAAAAAAAAAAAACTTTTAGATTTATAAATATATTTATACATATAAAGTGTGAAGTGTAAGTGAAAACTGATTATGTATACAAAAAAATACAGTTATATAAATTATAGAGAGGCATTTTACCATTTTTTTTCAGGGCCAAGGCCACCAGGGTTTTACCAAAATGATGGAATTTCAAAGTAATACACGCCAAAATTGATCCTAGTCTGCAGTTCTGTTGAACTTTTCAGTTCGCTGAATATTATGAATTGGTAACTCTAGTTATGTGGAATTCGGGAGAAATAAAGGTATTTCCTGGACATGGGACAAGACGTAAAATTCCGGGACCATCCCAGATTTCCCGGCCATCTGACAAGCCTAGTTACGTGTGGTATCCGACGTAAAGAATAGCACCATCTTGAATCAAGAGTAGTCTCCAATTTGTGGGGGTTGCCATAATCGCCACGCTTAGGGTTGGCCATCGCAGTGTGCTGGTAAAATGCACAGACAACGCTGCTGCTCATTCTCTAGTAAGACCCATAGTCGCCTCTTACGACACCCACGGGAAAAAATACCTACTTATTTTCTTGGAAAGTTAAGTAATATTACTCCACCCAAGACCATTACTGCCTGTTTTGGAAAACTTACAGTTTTTCATCAGAAGGCCTTGAATAGTTTCAGTAGTAAGAGTCATATTTAAAAAAGAAAACAGCAATAACAGTTTTCTCTTAAAAATCCGAATCACTATGAAAATATTTAGGTGAATAGTTTTTCGCGTATTACTCAACGAGTTTGCTCTTGGCACAGTTTTTGCGATTTTCCGGGGAATCGAACGATTCTTTGGGAAATTCTGGATTGCAGTGTCAGTATTTTTTCGCTATCTTATTACCAATATTGTTAAAGTAAATTTGTCAGACCACGTAGGAGATGGCGAGACGAGCTGGACAGATTCCGTGAAAACTGGAAGGGGGACGCGCGGGCTCGCGAAACATGAAAGTAGTGGAGGGAGGTCTTTACCCACGTGGAGTGGGACAATGGAGGATAAAAAAAAAACTCATCATAAATATTAATACTTAATTTTATATGAATCTAATACTTTATCAGAATAATTTGTTATTTTATTTTATTAAGTATTCGATAACTTATTAATTTGCAACATTGTGATCAAGTTATATTTTGTGAATTTACGAATACGTACTGTGTATTTGTAATCTTCTTGTGTTTCTTTAAATAAATACATAATCTTTAAATAATTTTGATGTCATCATGATTTTTATGATTTAAATCTTCCAAAACGCTGCGTAATACTGACTGCGCTTGCGTCGGTTCAGGTGCTTCAATAAATTCGTTTAATTCCATCATAAATAACAATATTAAAATAAACATCTCATTTCACTGCCTCATTGGTCTAGTGGTCACAAGCGCCACTGTTGAGCGTGAGGTCCTGGGTTCGATTCCCGGGTCGGGCAGAGTGTTATTGGGGTTTCCATCTGGAATTTCTCAGTAGCAGCCTGGAGTCTGGATTTGTGCCCGGTAGATGGCAATAGCGCCCCTTATTACATGTGACTTAAATATAACTGGCGAAATTAGGGCGTACTAAAGCTACGTACTCCTCTGTCCAACCTTTCGGGGAAACAAAGCGTGATGTTATGTTATGTTATTAAAATAAATCGTCATCATTTATATCTGGCGGGATATCTTTCATCTTCTTCCGAATTTCCCAGATAGAAAGAAAGAAAAAGATTTTATTTGGGACACGAACAGGACATAAAACAATAAGACCATAGAACATTTAACAAGGAGAGTACCAAACTTGGGAATCACAGATTCCGTTGATTTTTATATATGTTGTAGAGTAGCCTCCCCTCAACTCTTACACCTCCCCTCAACTTACTCGACACATTTTCCTCCAAATTTATTCATTTATTTTTATTAAATTGTTGAGTTGATTGGACATGAACTTTAAACTTCACTTTATTTTTTCTCGAAAATGAAGGTGAAGTGCGTCTTACCATTTTACCTAGTTATTAAGGGGAGGCTACTCTACAACATATATAAAAATCAACGGAATCTGTGATTCCCAAGTTTGGTACTCTCCTTGTAAGATAAAAATAACAAAATATTACCAAAAGATATTAAAAAAAAAAAATAGAAGAGCAAGACCTGTGTGAGGCCAAAAGGCTCCTAGCTCAGCATAATGCTGCGATATTTGTAAAAAAACAACTACCCTAGGGCTGGTATTCCAATAGGGCCCCCTGTGATGCCAAGTACACAATTACAGACATGACAATGTATCCCACATTGAAAAAGTATTAGATACAATTAAAAATCAGTTAAGTAAAAGTCAGTTATTCAAGTTCAAACTCAAGCAGGCGCAGCATTACTTTGTGTAAATTATTTCATCGCCACTGCTCTCAAAACGGTGAAGGAAAACATCGTGAGGAAACCGGCATGTCTTAGAACCATAAATTCGAAGACATGTGACATCTACCAACCCGCACTGGGCCCGCGTGGTGGATTATGGCCCACTCCCTCTCACTGAGAGGAGGCCTGTGTCCCAGCAGTGGGAACATATAGGCTGATGATGATTAGAAATTTATACGAAGTATCACGCATTCGCAAACGCAGTGGTGGCCAAGTGGTAACAGCTATGACTTACGAGTTGTAAGGTCGTAGGTTCAATCCGAGGCAGGCGCTTTACTTTGTGTAAATTATTTAATCACCACTGCTCTCTAAACGGTGAAGGAAAACATCCTGAAGGAACTGGCATGTAACATCTACCAATCGGTACTGGGCCCGCGAGGCGGATTACGGGTTACTCCCTTTTGCCGAGTGGAGGCCTGTGCAGCAGTAGGAACATTATAGGCTGTTTATGTATCACGTATCCAGAAATTGTTATTGAACTTATTGTAATATCACGCTCGATTTCTCGGTGGAGAAGACAGAGGTGTCTTGTCATCAGTTAGTTTTCAACCGACGAAAAATCGGAGGACTTTTTTTTATGTATGACCACGCATAACTTTTTACATAGTGGTCCGATTGTGACAATTCTTCTTCTATTGGAAAGGGTATACCCCCAAGGTGGTCCTATATAAATTTGAAAAACAAAATCGGACCCTAAGGGTCGGAAAACAGGGGATGATTGATTGTTCACTCACTGATTGCAATGTATAACCACGCATAACTTTATACAGAGTAGTCCGATTTTGATAATTCTTTTTTTGTTGGATAGGATATACCTTGCCAAGTATTATTAGTACATTAAAGTCACAAAAAATTATAAAATAAAAACTTTTTAACAAAAAATTAAACCTCCGAAAAAACTGAAAAGCATAAAATAATAAACCTTTAAATTTTGAGTCGGCGCTGAAAAATCAATGAACAAAGGTCACTCAAAGCGCCGACTCATAATTTTAAACAAAAGGAGAAAACCAAAAGGAGTAAACAAAAGGAGTCCTAATATTTGCCACTGTCCATGGCTTATCAAAAATACTCTCAGAGTTATAAAAAACCAAATTCCACAACAACAATTCCCAAACATAGGTATTTATGTCGTTCGTATGTCAACGGAAGCATCGGGCATTGACATCGCGATTATTTAGGTGAAAAAGTACATAAAGCAGTGGTGATGTCACTGCTAGTTCATCTTACCAACATATACATATGTATATTAAATGATTAGCTACTATTTTGGTTGATTCTAGGCTGTATGATTCTTTTTAAGTAGAAATGACTCGTAAATTCTTCAATTAAAAAAATTAAACCGCCGAAAAAACTGAGAAGCAAAAAATAATAAACCTTAAAATTATGAGTCGGCGCTTTGAGTGATCTTTGTTCATTGATTTTTCAGCGCCGACTCAAAATTTTAAGGTTTATTATTTTTTGCTTTTCAGGTTTTTCGGCGGTTTAATTTTTTTATATGAATTTTTCGTATACGTATAAAAAAAAATCATATGTTTGAAAAGGACTTTGGCGTTTAACCCGTCCGGATTAGTGCAATTTATTTTTCCACCAAAATATAAATTGAAATACCTACAATAAAACCAAAGTAAAATAAATATATTTCTTTATTCAACGTTTTCGTCCTAACTCCATGGAATAAAGTGCGAGTTTGTGCATGTTCATGTTGTGTTGTGCATAATAAAAAAATATAATACATTTTCAGGTAGATGGTACTTTGGACTTCGCACCGAAAGACCAATTTAGTATCGTCATAGTCACATCGTTATATTGCAAAATATTTACATCAACATCGAATGTACAGGTAAGATGATAAAGCTACTTTGATAAATAAATAATTAGGATATCGTATGCGTGACTCAGAACTTGTTAATCCTACTAATATTATAAATGCGAAAGTTTGTGAGTATGGATGTTTGAATGGATGCTTGTTACTCTTTCAGGCAAAAACGATTGAACGGATCTGGATGAAATTTGGCACACTTATAGTTTATAACCTGGATTAACACATAGGGTACTTTTTGTCCTGGTAGTAAGTTCCCGCGGGATAATTTCCAATCTCCACGCGGGCGAAGGCGCTGGCAAAAGCTAGTATCGTATAATAGTACAATCTGGGATTTACTATTCTCCATCCTAGTGTGTCGATGGTAGAAATAACACGGAAAATGTACCCCTTGGTAAAGTTCCGTTTGGTGCCGGACGTAAGGCACAGCACCAGCCCATTTCTTCCCGAGGGTATCGTAAAAGGCGACTAAGGGACTTATTAGTGAATAGGCAGCAGCGTTCTCTATGCATTTACCCACCATACTGCGGTTGCCAACCCGTCTGCCAAGCGTGGTGATTATGGCTAACCCTCCCAAATTGGGGGTGGCTTATTTCTAGCAGTGGACGTCTTTTGGCCTGAAATAATGTTAAGACTAGTTGTCAGACTTTATTTATTTATTTAACCATTTATGCACACATATAAATAGACAAATAGAAAGGATCAGAAAAATATGTACAAAGGTAATGCTTATTTCTATTGAAATCTCTTCCAGCATACCTCATGTCTCCAGCTCTGGGTGGAGCGGAAGGGCGTGTGCTTTTACTGACTAAAACCCACCCGTGTTCCTTCAATTGCCCATATGCCAGGGCCACGGTATCTCTTTCGAACAAATCTCGCGACCCTGGCAGTAAGATCCACGCTTAACATGTTTTTCAAGGCATGGAGGGTTTTCGGTACGTAAAGATGGTCACCAATTGAAGGACTGACCTTGGCAAGAGGGACTTAACCTGATCGATCAACTCGTGTGGCTGTCATTACTTAGCCACAAGCCTCCTTATTTTTTGGATGGGAAATCATCAAATGACGTCTCCCGCTCTTGGGCGGAGCGGGAGGGCGTGTCAGACTTTTACTGACTAAAACCCACCCGTGTTCCTTCAGTTGCCCATGTGCCAGGGTCACGGTGTCGACCACAAGCCTCCGTCTCCAAGAAGTTCAAAAGTGACGATGAAATATTTGCCATCTGCATCAGGTATGTTTTGCCCGCTTTCATCAGGTCGTTGTAATATTTAAGACTTATTCCTGGAGATCTTTTGGAGATTATGAGTCACAGAATACCTACTCAATTGTAAAAATAGGGGTTCCCTGGTTTCGCCTAGTCCTTAGTTGTTTCGCGGAATATGAGATGGTTGATATAAAATGACGTCAAAACAAGATTGTGTGTGTCGTGTGTGTGTGCTAATTATTTTTTTATGACAAACCGGATCGTACTAGTTGGTTCTTTAGGAAACAACGTTTATTACATAATTATGTACATACATATATTCCCCGCACAGTGGTATCGGCCCCGACTTACGAGTCCTAAGGTCGTGGGTTCGAACCCAGAAAGGCGCTATACTTTGTGTAAAATATGTATTTCATCACCACTGCTCTCAAAACGGTGAAGGAAAACATCGTGAGGAAACTGGCATGTGTTAGAACCAAAAATTCGAAGACATGAGGCAACTACCAACCAGCACTGGGCCCGCGTGGTGGATTATAGCCTACTCCCTTTCACCAAGAGGAGGCCTGTGTCCCAGCAGTGGGAATAACATAAGCTGATGATGATGCCAGTATACATTTTCAATCTAATAACTAATAATAACTTTACTACCGATTTCAAATAAATAGCGATAATTACTCACTAAAAAGTCATACGAACAGTTATAAATCTAGACACGCGGCAGCGTGTCAAGCCAAGTTCAAGTAACAGAACTGGCGAGCAGTACCGTGTGTAATATTACACGAACCATTTGGAGCCACTTTTGACCCCCTCATAACTCAAAAACTGTTTCACATAAAGGCGTCAAATTTGGCTCATATAGTGAGACTTGCAAGATACATATGTTCTCCAAATTTCATAAACACATCTCAAACGTTTATTTAGATATTAACGTCCAAAAATCGTCATTTTTATCACTGACTGACCTATTGATCAAAACTCTGACCCAGTTCCAGATGATCTAGAAAGTTCAAATTTGACATGCAGACAGGTAATTAAATGAATACGGTTTAGAACTTGTGAAGGCTATAATATAATTCGTATATGAGAACTAGCCAAGTCATACCTTAGGCTACAATATATTATCCTAAGTTATAAGAAGAAATTATATTTTATGTAGTTACAAATAAATTTCAGGACTGACCATTGCACTTGGCACCCATTTAGATCTCACTTCCTTTGTCGTTGAAGTCAACAACCAAGGCATATATTGAACTTGGCTCTCATTTCACATTTATGTTTTTGATGGGATATAAATGACTTGACCAGTCATATTTATATCGACTAATTTATTTTGATCACCGAAATGGTACTGCTACGTAAACAATGACGTCATGTGGGATTTGAGTATTTACCTCATTCGGATAAATTAATGACGGGAATGAACGTTTTTATGTAAGATACGTGCTTAACATAACAATCATGCCTATTTTTCTGAAGATGTAGGCAAAGGTGTACCTATAATTCAGCCAAGCGGCGATTCCATTGTGATAATCTATACTATATACTATACTACCTATATCTATTTGTTTGGTTGAACACGCTAATCTCAAGAACTACTAGTCTGAATTGCAAAATTATTTTTGTGTTGAGTAGCCTATTTATTGAGGAAGGTTATAAGCTATGTAACATCACGCTACAATCAAAAGGTGCGGAGCTGCAATGAAAAATGGTCGAAAACTGGCAGGCAATTGGATGCGATGGGAAGGGTCATGGGAGGAAAAACTTGACGCGGACGAAGTCGCGGGCAGAAGCTAGTCTTTACATATATTTTCGTAGTATACAACTACTACTAGGCCACCCCTGTTCCTGCACCTGGCATGGTAAAGGAGAATTTTTAGTTTATGTTTAAAATTTTAAAGTTTCGTAACATAACATCACGCCATGTTTCCCCAGAGGGTTGAGCAGAAGTGTAAGTACCTATAATAACTTGGTAAATGCGTGACTGATTGGGCAGGTTCACTCAATATGACAAAACCTTGGACTGACTGGACAGGTCCACTTAATCTGTGTGGTTCTTTCCTCAAAATACCATTTCAAACACCAATCCACATGGTCTTGACATGATATGACCAAGATTATGTCGAGACTTTAAAAGAGACTGCGATCTCTGAGTTTGTTTCGGCCTTTTTTTTTCAGAGTAGTCCGATAGGAAACGCCAATCTCATCTAGTTTTAAAAATATGATTGACGTGTAAAAGTGTTTATACTAACCTACTTGCAGAAATAAAATTATTTATCACTAGCTTTAGCCAGCGGCTTCGCCCGCGTGGAGGTCGGAAATTATCCCGCGGGAACATACTACCGGGATAAAAAGTAGCTTATGTCCTTTTTCAGGCTCTAAACTATCTGTGTACCAAATTTCATTTAAATCGTTTCAGTAGTTTTAGCAGGAAAGCGAGACAGACAGACAGACAGAGTTACTTTTGCATTTATAATACTATGCTTTTGCCAGCGGCTTCGCCCGCGTGGAGGTCGGAAATTATCCCGCGGGAACATACTACCGGGATAAAAGTAGCCTATGTCCTTTCTCAGGCTCTAAGCTATCTGTGTACTAAATTTCATTTAAATCGGTTCAGTAGTTTTAGCAGGAAAGCGAGACAGACAGACAGACAGACAGACAGACCGACAGACAGACAGAGTTACTTTTGCATTTATAATATTACTAGCTTCTGCCCGCGACTTCGTCCGCGTCAAATTTTTGCTCCCCTGACCCTTCCCGTAGCATCGATTTGCCTGCTAGTTTTCGTCCATTTTTCGTTGCTGCTCGCTCCTTTTGAGTTAAAGTGAGTCAACCTTAAAAGATAGACATATATGCTCTCGCGGACTTTTTTTTAGAACTTTTTAAAAAGAACAAGTCCGTCATACATGATTTTTGCGTTACTTTAACCGTTTACGCAGCGCACGCAACATAAACTCTCAAAAGGAATAAATTTTCCCCGTTTTTGCAACATTTTTCATTACTGCTCCGCTCCTCTTAGTTGTAGCGTGATGTTATATAGCTTATAGCCTCCCTCGATAAATAGGCTACCCAACACAAAAAGAATTCAAATCGGACCAGTAGTTCCTGAGATTAGCGCGTTCAATCAAACAAACAAACAAACAAACTCTTCAGCTTTATAATATTATATAGTACTAGCTTTTGCCAGCGGCTTCGCCCGCGTGGAGGTCGGAAATTATCCCGCGGGAACATACTATCGGGATAAAAAGTACCCTATGTCCTTTCTCAGGCTCTAAACTATCTGTGTACCAAATTTCATTTAAATCGGTTCAGTAGTTTTAGCAGGAAAGCGAGACAGACAGACAGACAGACAGACAGACCGACAGACAGACAGAGTTAATTTTGCATTTATAATATTACTAGCTTCTGCCCGCGACTTCGTCCGCGTCAAATTTTTGCTCCCCTGACCCTTCCCGTAGCATCGATTTGCCTGCTAGTTTTCGTCCATTTTTCGTTGCTGCTCGCTCCTTTTGAGTTAAAGTGAGTCAACCTTAAAAGATAGACATATATGCTCTCGCGGACTTTTTTTTAGAACTTTTTAAAAAGAACAAGTCCGTCATACATGATTTTTGCGTTACTTTAACCGTTTACGCAGCGCACGCAACAGAAACTCTCAAAAGGAATAAATTTTCCCCGTTTTTGCAACATTTTTCATTACTGCTCCGCTCCTCTTAGTTGTAGCGTGATGTTATATAGCTTATAGCCTCCCTCGATAAATAGGCTACCCAACACAAAAAGAATTCAATTCGGACCAGTAGTTCCTGAGATTAGCGCGTTCAATCAAACAAACAAACAAACAAACTCTTCAGCTTTATAATATTATATAGTACTAGCTTTTGCCAGCGGCTTCGCCCGCGTGGAGGTCGGAAATTATCCCGCGGGAACATACTATCGGGATAAAAAGTACCCTATGTCCTTTCTCAGGCTCTAAACTATCTGTGTACTAAATTTCATTTAAATCGGTTCAGTAGTTTTAGCAGGAAAGCGAGACAGACAGACAGACAGACAGACCGACAGACAGACAGAGTTACTTTTGCATTTATAATATTAGTATAGATAGTATAGAAGTATAGATATTAAAATATTAAAATTAAAATATTAAAATTAAAATATTAAAATTAAAATATTAAAATTAAAATATTAAAATTAAAATTAAAATATTAAAATTAAAATATTAAAAGTATGGAAGTATGGAAGTATGGACAGTATAGATAGTATGGATAGTATGGATTAGTATGGAAGTATGGATATTAGTATGGATAGTATGGAAGTATGGATAGTATGGATAGTATGGATACTATGGATTAAGTGTGGATGTGGATTTATGATAAGGCCGCCAGCACATCAAGCTACCCGAAACTGTCTTTTCCCAATCAATCTTGAACGTAAAACTTTCGCAATAAAGTTGAAAATCTATTATAGTCATTTGGCAGATTTTAGTAGCTTTATGTGCTAGCGTCTGTACACCCACATTTCGCCTGTTATGTTTAAAACTTATGTACCTAATAGCGGGCAACCCCAATGCCATCAACCGGGAACAAATCACAATCGCAATAACACTTTGCCCGACCTGGGAATCGAACCTAGGAACTCATGCCTGCTGAGCAATTGTGGCCTCTAGACCAGCGAGGCAGAATTTGAAGTTTTCGTCAAAGTCAGCCCGCTTTTCCACGTTTCCACGAAAATATCATGCGTGTCCTGGGTAGGAGCAGAATCTTCCTGTCTGCAATAAAAACAAACTAAGATCATAAATCTGTCTGCCAAGTTTGGTTATTTTGGTTCTATCAACGTAGGAGACGTTCATGTCTTCAGGAATTCAGGAAATCGTGAATCTATACTTATTATTTTATCTTCTATATATTAATACGTGAAGCGAAAACTTTGGATCCCTTTTTACGAAAATTGGGCGGACGGAGGAGTATGAAATTTCGCACACTTATAGTTTATACAGAGAAGAAGTGACGAATGCTAATATTTTTTTTTAAATTATGCGTTAATATACATTATTTTCAATAAATAACACGTTACACACACTACTGTTCATTACCGTGTATCTAATACACACATGCATAGATATTCTTTTGTTTATGGTCCAAATCTGTCTTTATTATTTCGTGTAATGTTACCAACACCCAGAAATTTTTACCCCTAAAGCATAAGTTAAAAAACCCTAAAATTGCCACAATGACTAAAAAAATCCGCTAAAAAATTATAATGAAAATAACCAACCAAAGTTCAGTAATCATAGACCGGCACACAGTAGTAATATTTGTCTATATTTATTACGCGACATTTGTTAATCATTCACTCTGCATTCTTAGTATCGAGGAACCGTACTAGAAGTCGCTAATACTGTTATTGTAATCAAAAACACAATGAGAAATTTAAGATGGCAAAAAATCCCTAAGAATACCCCTAAAAATGGAACGCCCCTAAAAAAATCTCAATCCTCTTATTTACCCCCTAAATTTGGGAAAACTCCTAAGTTGGTAAGCCTGATTTTGTGTCTGTCTTACTGAATGTCAAGTATAACCATAGGTAATAAATTAATTTTATAGATATATAACCTATTTCATTTTTAAAATCTATGATCATATCATAGAATATTGGTTTTAATATTATTTGTATTAGCGACGATGGGAATTTAGTTTAGATTTTTAAGAAATATTTTTTGTGGTTTTATGGGGAGTGTCAAGTATGGCATTAGTAAGTTTGCCATACAAAACTTAGTGTCGTGTGCAAACTGTAGAGGTTGTATGCCTCACGATTGTACAGGCTGGTCATAGGTTATACAGGCTGGTTATAATTATGACATTTGGAACCGTCATAATTAATTAAAAATAATAGGGAAAATTCCATAAAAAAAGAACAAACTGTGATAATTCATTCCATATTGTTCCATATCCAGCAGTTAAGAAGTATTAAGAAAATAAAAAAGAGAGTCCTGAAGAAGTATTCTTTACTCATTACACCTACGTCCTGGTCCTGGTCATCACCATCCCGCCAGCGAACCCTCTCCATAGTCGTACAGCGTCAACAATTTCTCTATAGTGTTACTGAATGTCAAATATAACCATATTATTTTTTATATTTATTATTATCTATATTTTTTCGTTTAATAATGTATTTCTATTCAAATGAAGTACGGTCGAATTTCGAACAATGGGCGATCACTAGTTTTATTTATATAATAAAGCTGAGGATATTCTTTGTTAGGATGCGCTAATATCTGGAAAAAATCTTTTAATGTTGTGTAGCTCATTTATCAACGAAGACTATATAACATCACGCTACGACCAATAGGAGTGGACCATCATGAAACATGTTGTAAAAATAGGGAAAATTTATTCCTTTTCAGAGCTTCCGTTGCGTGCGCTGTACTAAACGGTTAAAGTAATGTAACAATCATGTACATAATTATAACTGCATTGTTCCTCTTAAAACGTTCGGAAAAAAGTCCACGATAGCAAATGTCTATCTTTTAATGTTGACTCACAACAACTCTTTAATTCTAATGAAATCTAAATATTATCAAGCTGTAGAGTATGTTCGGTTGAAATTACTTAACTTAATCTCAGAAACGTTGAGTGTTGTCAAAGTCAAAGCTATAGACTACATAGACACGAATATGAAGACCTCATACAATACAACAACAATACAATACAATCCTTTATTTCAGGCTACTAAGGCCCATAAAAACAATACATAAATAATGTAAAACAATAACTATAAACGAATACATATTCTATAAAACTAAACTAAACTAAAACCACGGTAATTATATCTATACAGTAGTCTATCTTCATACAAACGCTCGGAACGCAAGTCATACCTACGCGCCTCGAGTCTGGTACACTCCGAGTACATTCGCAGTCGCGTACGCACCGCTTTGACAAACGGATGGCGGGCGGTGTGATTGATGGTTTTGTTTGTAAGCAGTTAGCGTGTGATTTATGAATATTTGATAATAATCAGTGCAAGATGATTACCATGGTAGTATTATTTTTTTAAATTACTTGAAAACTCCGAAAGGAAAGACTAGATTCTTTATATACATACCTACTAGTACGAAATTTGTTTATTTTTTTAATACTCTTCCACCGAGTAAAATACCTGGATTATTGAATAAGTAAGTGGATAGGGAGAAAAAAGTGACACACGAGTGACCTACCTACGCTCGTAGTAGTAGCAGGTAGTTTCCTAGCCTGGGGTACCCAATCTTTTGATTTGAATCGATCCTTCGGATCGAAAATCATTGAATCGATAGACGATCTAGATCGCAGGATTTGAATCGGCCCAGCAAAGATCATATCGTAATTAAAAATCAATAAAAGTTGACATAATTTACATCTTCCACCCTTGTCACTTTTAATTAAAAACGGTCCAAACATTTGATTTTTTAAATAAAAATATAATATTTACAATCAAAGAAACGCAAGTAGGTAGATGAAGTTAAAATACTTGATGTGGGCAGCCCTCCCGCGTCTATCGCTTGTTTACGTACCGCACGTGCTGTAGGTAATTATTTCTAGGATAAGGCAGAGTCAAAATACTGTGTAGTATATCTATACTGTGCTAAAACTGTCTCTAAACACGTAATGATGACGGCGTCGTGTTCCGCTGCGTGGTGTCGCGTAACCGTCCTCGGAAACGTCGATATACGACACCTTTCGGCCAAAAGTTCTCTCTTAAGCCTCCTACAAACCGGCGCGACACGGCAGCGCGACGCGACACTCGTAGAACAATTTTTATGTGAACTTCATGGAAATTGTTCTACAAGAATCGCGTCGCGCTGTCGCGTCGCGCCGGTCTGAATAAGCCTTTAAGCAGGTCTGTAGATGGTCGCGTCGGTTGGAACTCGTACCACGAACGACTTAAAGTTGATACGCAGGCGATTCGATGCGACGGGATGGGTCGGGGAACTAGAAATTTGACGCAGCCGAAGTCGCAGGCAGAAGCTAGTCGCTTTATGAATGACGGCTCAGAACAAAATTCAGAACCTCCTTGTTTTTTTAAGTCGGATAAAAACTACGCACATACCCAATAGATTGTTATCAACGTGCATGTGCGTAATAAGTGACTTAAATCCGTCTGATAATACAATTAGAAAAAAAGAACAATATATATGCATATTTGTCTGATCATGACGCCTAATTTGTCATGATTGACCGCTATGACATTGACTTCTACGTAAGCTAGTTTTTTGTCTGACTATTATTATCTGATTTTTTGCCTAGGAGCTAAGCGCCAGATTAAAGTGGTTTGTTCCGGGTTCGATTACATGTGAAATAGTTTAGAGAAAAGAAGGTGAGACCGTCGTAACACCTTTTTTGGAGTCTTTTGTTATGATTTAATCTTTGGTTGGGCATATTGTTTAATTTTTCTGATATATGGTTTCCATGGTGGTGCTGGAAAAATAAATAAGATTAAAGTGTCTGTTTGAATGTTAAAATAACAGCTTTTTAATCTTTACTTATATAATACTAGCTTTTGCCAGCGGCTTCGCCCGCGTGGAGGTCGGAAATTATTCCGCGGGAATATACTACCGGGATAAAAAGTAGCTTATGTCCTTTCTCAAGCTCTAAACTATCTGTGTACCAAATTTCATTTAAATCGGTTCAGTAGTTTTAGCAGGAAAGCGAGACAGACAGACAGACAGACCGACAGACAGACAGACAGACAGAGTTACTTTTGCATTTATAATATTATATAAAAATATAAATATATAGTAATATAATATATATAATATATAATAATATATAAGTGTAGATAAGTGTAGATTATAAAGCTGAAGAGTTTGTTTGTTTGGTTGAACGCGGTAATCTCAGGAATTACTGGAGCGAATTGAAAAAATATTTTTGTGATGGGTAGCCTATTTATTGAGGAAGGCTATAGGCTATATAACATCACGATACAATCAAAAGGAGCGGAGAAACAACGAAAAATGGACGAAAACTGTCAGACAATTAAATGCGACGGGAAGGGGAGCAATAATTTGTCACGGACGAAGTCGCGGGCAGAAGTTAGTAAATGCATATGAAAGTATTTACGATATTAACAACACTGTATTTTGGAAAGGAAGGCCTAGAAGTTTCCTTATATGCCTTACTCATATTTACAAGACTGATAATTTTAACACATATCTTCGCGACTATTCCTTGAAATTGTGGAGAGCAGCGCCAAATATCCATATATCTAACCGACAATGAAAAACATGTGGACGTTATGTGGACATTTACGGTCTCATTCCAAAGGATGATTTCAAGTATTGCCCAATAATTACGAACAAAATTACGGGGAAAATACATGAGTAATACATAACTGGGAAGTTTGAAACAATGCCAACTACGAAAACTGTACTACATCGGAAGACCAGGATAAATTGGCAGGTCACGGTGGCGCCACTTGCAAAGAGGGACTGCAAATTCCAGTACATTTTAATTTAGCTCCTTTTTTTGGCCTTTGCCAGGATATGTTGGCGACTCCGAACAGGAGTATTGCATAAAGATTATTCACGTTATGCCTTTTTGTGGTAAGCAGAACCGCAAGTTAGGTCATTTTGAGTTAATAGACAAATTGGTTCTTGTAAAGGTTAACAACATCTTTGGTTTCAGCATCATCAGCCTATAATGTTCCCACTGCTGGGACACAGGCCTCCTCTCGGTGAGAGGAAGTGGGCCATAATCCACCACGCGGGCCTAGTGCGGGTTGGTAGATGTCACATGCCCCCAAATTTTTGGCTCGAAGACATGCCGGTTTCCTCACGATGTTTTCCTTCACCTTTTTGAGAGCAGTGGTGATGAAATAATTTACACAAAGTAATGCGTCTGCTTGGGTTCGAACCCACGACCTACTACTCGTACTTAAGTCGCGGCTGTTACCACTGGGCCACCACTTGTCTCTTTGGTTTGCGATGATGGTATTACCTTAAAGTATTTATGTGTAGCATTTGGGTTTCTTAGACCACTGCAATTAATATGATAATCACGAAATAACTTTTTTAAATTTCAGTGTTTTTTTGGAAAACTATTTTTTTTTTTGTAAAAATCGTCTCCGTCATTTCATTTTTTTTAACCAGCATAATGTTTTAAAACCATATTTTTAAACTCTTGCTGTTAGAACAATAAAAAAACCTAAAACATACTTCAGTTCCAGTAGGGGGCTGCATATTCTCACTATCTCAAGATTGTTTTTCATGGAAATATTGGCCCATTTTTCTTTGCATACGTACAAACGAAAATCTTGCAAGGCCAAAACAAATAGTTATTCCCAGAAATCAAACAGGTGATCATTCTAGATAACCTAATTTTCCTCTATGAATCTTTTGGGGAAAGCCCATTCTCAGTACCAAACCACAACCAATGACAAGTCTATCAGAAATTTCCTAGGAACTCAACTCATTTCCTGAATCATAGGAGATAATATGCCAATTATAGTCACCCACGTTTCAGTATTAGCCTACGATCCCACGTACGTACTAAAATCACGTCGGAACTTTTGCGCACACTGCACCCTAATTGTGGAACGCACTATCATTCAAAATCTGAATCGTATTGAAGATTATTTGTAATTCACTGCATCATTTGTTCGAATAAATTATCGGCTCAACAACGTAAATAACGCAATGAATCTTGTTTAACTATGAAATTGATAGCAAGTTACGCAATGACCCCTCTGGTTAGCGTGGAAATACGAGATTTGAAAATCGAACACTATTTATTATATTTTTTTTTATAAAAGAAAAGATTAAAAATTGAGAATTTAATAACTAGATGTAAACACGATAAAAATAAATTATGAAATTAGAGAGAAAAAAAGGAAATAATTGACATGTCAAGATTGAGCATTCATATTGGATGGTGCAAACAGGATAAAAATAAAATTAGAGAAAATATATTTAAAATTGAGTAAAATAAATTATAATGAGCATTCGTAATGAAATAAAATTGGTCGGTATAATAATGTTTTCACATTTGTTACACTATGTTTTTTCGACGCGCTGAGGCCTATCCGCGCTGCACTCTATTAGCTCAATGCACCGAGCATTCAAAATCCAGTGCGAAAAAATCCCGCTGCAATTTCATTCGGTTCGTGTGTACGTCGACTTATATCAGATTTGAGAAAACGCCAGATACTTGTATCACTTATATTGAGCAATACCTAAATGAATGTCTGGTGCGTTCTTGAATTTTCGACTTTCGTCGCTGAGCTGAGCGTCTAAATTCCAACAATGCACTTTCATTTAGGAATCGCCTAGAGTACCTAAGTGAAGACGGCTATTAGTTCTCATACAGCATCGGTGCCAATTTTAATGATAGCTTGTATTTTTGTTTTGATTGATAGAAGCCAAAGGGAAAGTTTCTTACGAAATATTTGTTTACATCGTGTTATTAGAAGATTCTACTCATCATCATCATTTCAGCTGTAAGATGTCCACTGCTGGACATAGCTGCCAATGTGGGGGGTGTCATAATCGCCACGCTTGGCAGGCGGGTTGGCGATTGCAGTAAGGTGGTAAAATGCGTAGAGAACGCTGCTGCATATTCTCTGGTGTCCCTTAGTCGCCTCTTACGACACCCACAGGAAGAATAGGGATGGTATCTACTATTCTGTACGTCCGGGACCACACGGATTGATCAAGCCTATCACAGTGAAGATTCTACTGTGATAGGCTTGAGTCACACATTTTATCACAGACTAGCTTCTGCCCGTGACTTCGCCCGCGTCAAATTTTTGCTCCCCTGACCCTTCGCATCGAATTGCCTGCCAGTTTTCGTCCATTTTTCGTTGCTGCTCCGCTCCTTTTAATTGTAGCGTGATGTTATAAACTATTTATTGAGAATGGCTATATTCTATTATAGCCTTTCTCAATAAATAGGCTACCCAACACAAAAAGATTTTTTCAATTCGGACTAGTACTTCCTGAGATTAGCGCGTTCAACCAAAGAAACAAACTCTTCAGTTTTATAATATTAGTATAGATTGGCAACAAAAACTGTGATAAAATGTGTGACTCGAGGTTATCACAGAGGCCGTGCCCGGCCCGCTGGGTATCTCAGATCCTATTTAACAAGCTACATCATTATCATCTGTTTAGCCTTTTCCAAACCATGTTGGGGTCGCCTTCCAGTCTAATTTTACATACCCCCTTGGCAAGACTGGTTGCCAGACTTTCGGGCTTCTGACGACCCGTAACGACTGTCAAGGCGACGCGTAACGTTTCCAAGGCACGGAGGGGTCTTGGAATATAAATATGGTCACCCATCCACGGACCAACCGCGGCAAGCGTAGCTTAACCAGATCGATAGACCCATGCGGCTGTTATCACCTGGTCACAAGCTCCTATTTAATAAGCTGTTTATATTTGTTCAAAATTAAGCTGGACATATCTGCTGCATGCCAGATAATGAATGGGTAAAACTTACGACCCAGTGTGTCGAAATGACGAGCGCCTGCGCCATCGCGTCGGGCCTAGATGGAGATGACTGGTTGACCTGGACTCCATCGATAGGGACTGGTCATTTACCTCAGACACAAGGAAGTAGGAGGAAAATGGGTAGAGAGGACACACACACTGTTGTAGTTATTCATTTTCACGTAGGAATAGTTGTTATTTAAAAGATTCAAGCGTAGCGCGAAAAGCTACTTTATTTTATGCAGAGATATAGTATAGTTTTCCGAAAACGTCTCTTTACAAATAGTCCCGTTTGGAAATCGCTTTTGAAAAAGAAAAGTTGAAGGCAGTGCGATATCTAAAATTTTAAACCAATGCCTACATTTACTGCAAACATGCAATTTTTAACCGACTTAAAAAAAGAGAAGGTTATGTATTCACCACTGTTTTTTCGCCAACAAAGAAGTATCGATTGTGTCTTTTCATACGTCGCGCTTTGAGTTCAAAACATCTTTCTTTTCTTTATTTCTTTGCACATAAAACCTTCACGTGCATTGTAAAACGTAAGATTACAAACAAAGACATTAGAACTTACTTAATTTGTAACTTTTCTTGTTAACATTGTTGTTTTTATTACTACCAATTCTTACCAAGTGATATCATATGGTACTTAGTAACTCCCTGCCAGGGACGCGAGATTTGGTCTACAGAGTTACCGTGACCCTGGCATATGGGGAACTGAAGGAACACGGATGGGTTTTAGTCAGTAAAAGTCTGACACGCCCTTCCGCTCCACCCAGAGCGGGAGACGTCATTTCACAATTTCCACCCTCAAAAAAAAAATGTACTTGGTAATTGCTTGGCTTTTGAGGTGGAGCAGTGGTGGCCCAGTGGTAACGGCCTAGACTTCCGAGTTGCAGGTTCGAACCCAAGCAGGCATTTCACTTAGTGTAAATTATTTCATCACCACTGCTCTCAAAATGGTGAAGGAAAACATCGTGAGGAAACCGACATGTCTTTTTTTTAGATTGGAAATCATCAAATGGCTTCTCCCGCTCTGGGCGGAGCGGGAGGGCATGTCAGACTTTTACTGACGAAAACCCACCCGTGTTCTTTCAGTTGCCCGTGTGCCCGGGTCACGGTATCTCTTTCGAACAATCTCGCGACCCTGGCAGAACCGACATGTCTTAGAACCAAAACTTCTAAGACATATGACATATCCCAACCAGTACTAGGCCCGCGTGGTGGATTATAGCCCGCTCCCACTCACTGAGAAGAGACCTGTGTCCCAACAGTGGGAACATTATAGGCTGATGACTATGATGACCTAGTAACTGGATTATGGAGGTCAGATAGGCAGACGCTCCTTGGTATACCAAAACATAGTTGTGTAATGTAGCTGTGCTGCTGGGGAGTTTGTTGCGCCACTTCTTCTTTTCAGCTAAAGCACTAGGAAGTGGTGAAAAGCGGGCGTGCTGGGGGACTATCTTATGTAACTTTAACATTTAAAAAGTACTGTCTCTCAGCCTAGTTTGAATAAATGAACTGGCCTGTTAGTCTAGTGGTTAGTGACCCTGACTGCTAAGACAGAGGTCGTGGTTTCGATTTCCACCAAGGACAAATCTTTGTGTGATGAACTCAATTATTTGTTCTGGGTCTGGGTGTAATTTATGTATAATATGTATGTATTTAAATTAATATAAGTATGTTTATCAGTTGTCTGGTTGCCGTAGTACAGGCTCTACCTAGTTTGGGTTCAGATAACGGTGTGTTGGTTGTCCTAAGATATCTTTTTATTTAATGACTTGATATGTTGAGAAAAACGCAGATTGAACGTTGGTTTAGTAATATTAGTGACGTCATTGTACTTACTATTATTATTAATGGTATTTATCAGAGTATCTTTCTCAATCGCTACTTAGTGTAAATAATAATGATAACAGTATATTTTCTCGACTTTCCTAGAAAGGAAATTCATTTCTATTTTTAGCTGTAAGTAGAAAATGATTGAATTGTCTAGTAATTGGACCGATTTAAGCAAAAATTTTCCAAACCGCCCAAACCTTAGGTGAGTCTTTGATATGTTAAAATATACCTTATTTGGTGTACATAAATCACAAAATCTCGAAATTTTTGAGGTTGTGGGTTGGAACATTACCATCCTATATAAAAAATGTATGCTCTTTCAGCACTATTAAATCAAAACTTGCAAATTTTATTATTGAATTGTAAATAAAACTGATGAAACCATCAAAATTAAGCAGAACAAAACTGTAAGTGAAATCAGAATTTATATACTGATGTCCGTTACCTATTATTATTTATTATTTAAGCCTTTTATTTCCCAAAAATGGAATACAATAATACTTTCAACACATAATCTCTTAAAATACTCGTGCGGACTATAAATTCATTCAAAATAATTAAATAAGCCCGTTACCTATAATAAGTTATCATAAATTCTCATGTAAGTGACTCTTTGTTTTTTTTTGAGAATAATGTGTTTAAACCGAACATTTCTGCTTAAATCGGTCCAACTGAAGTCTTGTTGCGTGTAGTTTCGGATGTAAAGAATAGCACCATCCCATTTCTTGCCTTGGCAGTCGTAAGAGACGACTAAGGGACTTAATAGAGAATGGGCAGAAGCGTTCTCTATGCATTTTACCACCATACTGTGATCGCCAACCCGCCTGCCATACGTGGCGATTATGGCCACCCCCCCAATTGGGAGAGGCCTATGTCCAGGCGAGGCCGTTTTTCAGCTGAAATTTTGAAATAGTCATCATACTCTTGACAGCGTTTATAAAATATGTAGGAATATGAATATTAGGAGACGATGAAGAAATAAAAATAAATCGTTTGCAAATTACATCATGCTGTTTAATGTGGCCATTTAAATATAATAAACACTGTTTTTTTAAGACTGGATACTTGACAAACTAGTTCTTTCATTGATATCTTAATGACATGCTAACGACTTGAAGATATTCTGTATAGGCTTATATTATTTACTTTGAAAACACAAAACAAACTTAACTAGGTAAAGTAAATAAAGGAAATATGTAGCTAGAAAAAAATTGAAGACTTAGTATCCAAGAGAAGTATTTAAAACATTGTGGATGAAAAAAACTTACACAACAATGGTGTAAATTAACTAAAACAAAAATATTTAAAAAAAGAATAGTAAAAAAACCTCTCATTCGGAACTCAGAATTTTTTAAATCTGCCTACAGAGACATCATTTAAAAAGAAATACGACAGAATGTTGTTGAAAGATTTAACCAGAAAGACCACATCTATTTACACCAATTACAATTGCCTCCTTACTCATAAAAAACCATAACAATTCAATATGACCGCACCGCATCCTAATCTCCGCACAAACATCGTCGCGTGCGCCGGCCACGTGCACACAGACACGTGATCGTTACGCAACGGACACGTGACCGTTACGCAACGGCCAAGGTCGAGTTACGTAACACAAGTCTATGGACTGGACTATTATCTAGCGTTCTAGCTGCCTAGGTATGTGGCGTGGATCGAGTGGTATAGTCACGTTTTGTAGGTTGGAAAATGTTGTTTTGTTCATGGGGTAAATTGTGCTAGTATTTAGGTAGTTATTTTGATTTACATACAAGAATTAAATAACGTATATCACACCTAAATATTACAATTTGACATCACGCCCAGATTTCCCGGAGGACTAAGCAGAGGTGTACAAATAAAACACCCACATTCCGCCTGTTATGTTTAAGTCCCTACATACAATATACAGCTATCTTATAGCATCTTGGTTATCATAATCCGTTCCCACTGCTGGGATTCAGGCCTCCTCTCGGCGAGAAGGAGTGGGCCATGCCACGCGGGCTTAGTGCGGGTTGGTAGATGTTACATGTCTTCGATTTTTTGGTTCTAAAACATATCTAGGACATGCCGGTTTCCTCCCGATGTTTTCCTTCACCGTTTTGAGAGCAGTGGTGATGAAATTATTTACACAAAGAAAAGCACCTGCTTGGGTTCGAACCCACGGCCTGTACCTGTAAGTCGGGCCCGATACCACAGGGCCACCACTGCTCTCAAGTATCTTTAATTGATCCTGCTATACTATCCTGTCCTACTAATATTATAAATCCTACTAATATTATTAATGTGAAAATTTGTGAGTATGGATGTATGGATGTTTGTTACTCTTTCACGTAAAAACTACTGGTCGGATTTAGATGGAACACAGATAGTTTATAACCTGGATTAATACATAGGGTACTTTTTATCCCGGTAGTACGTTCCCGCGGGATAATTTCCGACCTCCATACGGGCGAAGCTGCTGGCAAAAGCTAGTATGAAATAAACTGTTAAAATTTGATTGAAATCTTGAAATAATTTCCTTGCGTTCGTGCTAGACCCACATCAAGCCATAAGCTCCATTTCTTACACACTTACTAACTTTGTACTGTTTTTGTAAAATAGTCCCTAAATTCGCTAATTAAAACCCTAATTTCCCGTGATAACTGTCACGTATACAATATACTGTGATGCCATAAACTAACCTATTGTACAATATTATTAATGATACATAGGTATTACCAATTCAGACATACACAGTCGTTAGGCAGATGTCGGTCCAAAGTAGGCTTGTCAAGAGGTATTGTATGATCCAGTAACAGTGTTGTGGAGGTTAGACAGGTAGGTATCATTCATCACCCTCATCATCATCATTTCAGCCGAAAGACGTCCACTGCTGGACATAGGCCTCCCCCAAGCTCCGCCACTTCGACTGGTTTTGTGCTTCCCGCATCCAGCGGACTGCTGCGGCCTTCACAAGGTCATTGGTCCATTTGTGGGAGGCCTTCCAACGCTCCGTCTTCCAGTACGCAGTCGCCACTCCAGAACCTTCCGGCCCCATCGGACATCCGTTCTGCGAGCAATGTGCCCTGCCCACTGCCACTTAAGTTTGGCAATTCTTCGGGCTATGTCGGTTACCTTGGTTCTCCTACGTATCTCTTCATTTCTGATTCGATCGCGTAGGGAAACTCCAAGCATAGCCCTCTCCATTGCTCTTCGGGTGACTTTGAGCCTTCTTATGAGGCCTATTGTGAGCGACCATGTCTCAGTGCCATATGTCATCACTGGCAACACACACTGGGCCGACTCCGGGGTTGCTTAGAAATTCCAATGACACTTTGCCCGACCTGGGAATCGAACCCAAAATATAATGGTCAGCAGTAGCGCGTACAACCACTAGACCAACGAGGCAGTCCTAGTAAAATGTCACCATCATCATCATCATCATTTCAACTGAAACACGTCCACAATTAGACATAGGCATCTCCCAATTAAGGGGTTTTACCATGATCGCCACGTTTCGCAGGCGGGTTGGTGATCGCAGTATGGTGGTAAAATCTATAGAGAACGCTGCTGCCCATTCTCTAGTAAGTCCCTTAGTTGCCTCTTACGACACCCACAGGAAGAAATGGGGTGATGTTATTCTTTAGGTCTGGCACCACACAGACTGCAGACTCACAAATTATACCTCTGCATAATATTATTAAGTACAGTAATACAGACAAAGAGACGCATGAAAAGGCTACGCTATGGAAGCGTGGTTTTTAGTTTGTTTTAACTATTATTTATTTTCTACTAGCTTCTGCCCGCGACTTCGTCGGTTCGTCCGCGTTTAATTTTTGCTCCCCTGACCCGTTCCGTCGCATCGAATTGCCTGCCAGTTTCCGTCCATTATTCGTTGCTGCTCCGCTCCTTTTGATTATAGCGTGATGTTATATAGCCTATAGTAAAGTATCCTATGTCCTTTTCCTGGTTCTAAGCTACCTCCTCACCAATTTCCGGCCAAATCGGTTCAGCCGTTCTTGAGTTATAAATAGTGTAACTAACACGACTTTCTTTTATATATATAGATTTTTAGGGTTTTTCGAATTTTTTGACGTATGTCAGCGTAGTTTTCGAAGACAGTTTTTTTTTGCTATCCTGGTAACCCCGGCATGGATAATGGCACAAATTTTTATTGTCATCGGTCTTTGATAAGTATGCCAAATGTCGAGTTAATCTGATCCGTTACATAGGCACATACTAACATACAAACATACTACATATGTATGACGCTAACGGAAGCATGTTAAAAAAAATCAGAAGCACCGTTACAGAACTCCGTTCCCCACATTTCCGTATTAAGACCCAATTAATTTACTTGCCTAGTTATACATTAGTAATCATGGAAAAACATTACAATTAATAATGATTTATCCATTGTAACTACGTCATAGTTAACCTCAACTTAGTTCTATGCACGGAATAAAGAAAACTAGAAGATGATTTGTAAAAGTTGCGTTTGTAATTTGTAGCCAATCATATTACTGTTTTTTATGTGTGTAATGGACAATTTGATATGCAAATGTGTGAGTTTGGCGACACTGGTTCCCGTGCTTAGCCAGTGTAGGGGCACTTCTCCTTTATTCTTTGTTCTGTGGTTCTATGATTCTTACTTAACACAACTTTTAATTATTTTACCGCAACTTATTTTCCTAATCATAGAAGTAATAGGAAGCATTACAAGTTGATTCTTGAACGGAATTGTCGCTTTATGGCAGTCTAGTCTTGTCATAGGTTTTTCCCAAATGTGTCAGGTCCTCTGTAGTGTAGAGTGAACGATTAAATTATGTATACACATTGTCAAATTCAAAAGCGATTTTCTAATTAAATAACGATTACAACTTTGAGATTAGGCCTATTTCATAATAGTGTGGGTTCCAAAATGCTATGTTTGTAATAACTTAGAACTACAATCAGTACCATAGGAGAAACTCACTATTAAAAGTTGCTAAATTCATACATATTAGTGCTCGCGACTGTACACGTTTTTCTTGCCGTGAAAATTGACGGTTGATTTACTGTGTATAGGCACAGTTGTTGTCAGTGTTGTATGGAAAGAAAGAAAGACAAAGTACACACAAACTAAATAACGCATTCATAAAAACTAAATTAAAATGTTGCGAACGAATACTTTGAAAGTGTCCCCTTGTTTTTGGTATTTAGTAATTTAATTTAATACTCAGTGTATGTATGTATGTAAATGATATTAATAACGTTGATGAAAATAAAAACAGAAAGTGCTGTGCGAGGCCAAAAAGCCCTTATCTCAGCATGATGCTGCTAAGGTAGTTGACAATTCTACTGGTGGGTGGTACTGCTCCTGCAGGGCACTGTCGTCGTATACAAGCTCACACGGTTATTTCACGGTGCGGTTAGCGCGCCGAACTGTAATAAACCGTACCGAGTACGAAGGAGTCCTTCTGCGAAGCAGTAATGCTCGCGAAGGAGGAAGCGGGCGCGTGAGGGAGTGGCAGTCTCTGCGCCCTCACGTCCCTTGCCACCGCAGGAGGAGACGCCCCGGGCGTCGGGAGTCAATAGCGGACTCTCGGCCACCGTAGGCGCGACCTTGCTGGCGGCGAGCAATGAGTAGCTTGCCGCCCGGTAAGGACCAGGCTCTGGTCGACGGCGCGTAGTGTTCCACGCGCGCCTCACAGAGATTTCAGCAGCACTGAAGGGACCCGACCGACCGACTAGGACCGATGCCTACCAGGGTCGCGAGATTGTTCGAAAGAGATACCGTGACCCTGGCATATGGGCAACTGAAGGAACACGGGTGGATTTTAGTCAGTAAAAGTCTGACACGCCCTCCCGCTCCACGCCCAGAGCGGGAGAAGTCATTGGATGATTTCCCATAACAAAAAAAAAAAAAAAATATAACTGTAGTTATATGGCGTGACATTTCGAAACCCTATGAAATTCAGAGACGTGAATTGAATTGGTGGCAAAGGATTTTTTTTTAAAGAGTTACCATGGAGTTTCTCGCGGCTTTTCTCCATATGAATCAACCAATTGGAACGTGCGAGGTGCACGTTCCAATTGGTTGATTCATATGCTTCTGATGTTTTTTAGGTGCCATGTAGGTTTATCTATACTATCTATACTAATATTATAAAGCTGAAGAGTTTGTTTGGTTGAACGCGCTAATCTCAGAAACTACTGATCCGAATTGAAAAATATTTTTGTGATGGGTAGGCTATTTATCGAGAAAGGCTATAAGCTATATAACATTACGTTAAAATTAATAGAAGCGGCGCAGCAATTAAAAATTTTGCAAAAACGGGGAAAATCACACGGACAGGCAATTCGATGCGACGGGTAGGGTTGGGGGAACAAGAAATTTAACGCAGACGAAGTCGCGGGCAGAAGCTAGCGTAAAATGAAATATTTTGATTTTGATATAATTTTTGCATATGTAGTATTGGGTCTTGGTTTCGATTCTAAGATCGTATAAAGTTTTATTTGGTTTTGCATCAGGAATTTCTCTGTCAGTCCTGGGCAATAAATAGGCACGCCCGAGGGAGTTAAACATAACACACGAAATATGGGTGTACTACACCTCTAACCAATCGTTTAAGGAATATAGGCGTGATGTTATATGTACAAGATTTTTTTTCAGATTGACTGTTAAGAAAACCTATTCTTGTCTTCGTAAATAATAAATTGTATTTTCCGTCTTAAGCATAGATTGTCTTGGAATTTGCAAGCATGACAGAGGCCAACGGCTGAACGAAAGAAGTTAAGTTGCGTGTACACATAACGCAGTTAATATATGTAAAAACTATTACCAGACGATTATAAGAAACGAAATAGGCAAGGGCTTCACAAGTAACACACTTAATAAACCCATTGATCGATATACCAAAACCATTTTATCCCCAACCCACAAATCCCAAAGATCCACCACCCCTTGTATAAACCATAACAAACTCAAAACAGACAAACAAGTTAGATCATAAACCTACCCTAATACGCATCAGACAGAAGGCTCGATCAGGACGGAAATACATACTTATCAACAAGTTACATCGGATAAATATGACCGCATAAATGTTATGCACTAACTTTAAGTTAGATGACGTACACAACGTTTGATTCCCGTGTAATTCAGGCGAGCCCTTAAAATGCTATTTCCGCATTTTGGATTCAGGGCTGCGCCTTAGAATTTCGTCATAAAAGTTGCGAATGATGTGATTTTTCATGTCTGTCCCAGCCCAGCCACCTTTTGAGATCGTCGGTTCATCTACAAAGCTGGAGGGCGTCCCACACTACGCTTGCTGTCTACCATCTTATGAATTAGCAAATTTCCTCAAGCGTTTGAGACAACCCGATATAAGGTATAAGAATTGTATAACATTATTACGGCAATTGCGTCCCAGATGAAGCCTTAAAGCCTGTTACAGCATTTTAGGAAAAGGGGCAGGTATCGATCTATTTGCAGGCCAGACTTTTAGTTCAGAACCTTGCGACTTTTTCTTCGCAGTTCACGAGACCCTTCCGAGCCAATCGAAAGTTACCGAACAGTAAAAAGTTGTATGGTTTCCCATCTTTTCACGAATCATTATTTTTACATGGAAATTTTGCCAAGTTTTCTTCTATAGCCTTTTCAAATAAGGTTTATGTAAGTGTTCAAAGATTTTTCTATGCCACGTGACGTTCGTCGAGTCACATGGCCTTTTAAAGTTTGGGAAGGAAACCATCTAAGTTTCTTTTATAACAAAAAATTCAAATAGAATTTGTCTGGGCGCAGTTTGTAAAGGGCTTTCCGCGGGCTTCTATATGAAAATGCTAATTTCGTCTTTTTAAATTGAAAGTTGGCGTTTGAAGGGCTTTCTTATGTAAGGTGGGGTTGGGCTTGGGTCTCTTTAAGGAAAAATCACTTAAGACTCTGGCTATACTGAAGCGCGCGGGGTGCGGGACGAAATTCGCTCGTGCTGAGTTTGTTAAGTAAGTTGTTCTCCAAGTTACTTTTTGTTCAAACTGGAAAAAATCGATAACTTCCTAAACTTGACGCGCTTAGTCGCGTCCTGCGTTTTGCGCGGGATTCGCTTAAATGTGACCCAGAGCTTGTTGATTACAAGTTTTTGCTAGCGGGAGTAGAGGTCAGAAATTGTCCTACGGGAACGTGCTACCGGGATAAAATGTGTTACTCTTGTTGATGTGGTTATAAACTATTTGTGGGTTTAATTTAATCGAAATCCGTTCAGCTGTTTTTGCGTGATTCAGTAGCAAACATCCAAATATCTGATGATATAAAATTTATAATATTATTGGGGTCAAACAAAGTTGCTTCCTGTGCCTGTACTTAGGTTAGATCTTTTATACTACATATTAATTCGTTTTTCTCGTGTTCTTTGGGACTTGTATTCTTTTACTCGGCTCCTTATGGTCGTAGCGTTATGTTAAAGCAAGAATTGGGCTATCAAATACAAGAAGTTTTTTTTTCAAATCCAACTGGTAGTTCCAGAGATTACCCCCCACATACAAACTTATAGATATTTAACCTCTTTATTAAGGTTTCTAATAAAAAAGTAGAGATTCCTGAGACAAGTAACTGTACCATACGATGTGACACAAAAAAAATTCATTGATAACGCAACTATGTGTATATATAATCTATGATACTGTCTGATAGATTAGCCTAGTATTACATCATTCTAGATAAACTGTCTGTTAGATATGCCAAAATGGCGTCAGTCACCTACATTACAAAATTCCTTCTTGTAAGCCTAGGAACGTACGAGTGCTTTTTTTCTCTCAACGGATTTTGGACGCTCTGTCCAGCGTTGAGTGTTGGAAATCCTCTGTTGTGTTTTTTTACTAACTTTGTTGGATTCTTAACGTTCGGCTCTTTACCTGTAGTTGACAGTCCTTCGCGCGAATTAAAATCGTCGTCAACTTGGGTCAACTTTACGTTTTCATAAGACATTATCTTTTTGGCGCATCATTTGTGACAATTCACTTTGTGTATGTATAATCGTAAATTTGTAGTGTGCATTAAGATTAACCTTATAAAGGTTTTAATGTAATTAAGTAGTACATACATAAACTCACGCCTTTTATCCATGGGGGTAGGCAGAAACTACGGAACGCCACCTGCTACGATTCTCACATACTCGTACTTCTTTTTTCTAGTTTAGGTTCATAGATCTGATCATACACACACGACGGTGGAGAGTACTAAGCACTTGAATTTTCTGAAGAACATCACCAATAAGGTCACTATATGTCCTCCTAGGGCGTCCCCTCCCGGCGTTTCCACGCACAGGTTTGTAAATCAAAGCTCTTGGTAAGTACTTTAATCTACAAACCTACTTAAAGAATGTGAAAGAGATTTACGGTACAACTGTACTACTACTTTGCCCCTTGAGAAACAAAATTAATTAAGGTACTTGTACAGCTAACCACAGACGTATGATAACAATTTGGCTTCAAATTATCGTTTTTATTTCCTAACAATAAGGACTTTATCTGATTGTAAAAGGGTAGAAAAAGAGAAATTAATTTTTAAGCTTAGATATAGACATAAGTACTATGTTAATACGCCATGTCAATTTATAAAACTGTCGAAGATGATAGTTGTGATTTGAATAAACGGAAAATTTCAGTTTGTAGATAATTCGATAAACAACTGATTTCCCAAACTAACACTAAAATAAATATATTATATACAATTAAATAAAGGTAACAAAAAGGGGAAGAGCTCACTGAGATATGCCCCGTGAGCTCTTCCCCTTTTTTTACCTTTATTTAATTGTATATAATATATTTACTTTAGTGTTAGTTTATGGATTGTATTTAAGTCAGAAGATATCATGAAATAACTGATTTCCCTGACTTTTTATGTATATAAATGATAAACGATTTTATTTCTGCAAGTAGGTTTGTACAAACACTTTTACCCGTCAATCACATTTTTTTTTAAACTAGTTCAGGTAGGCATTTCCTGACTACTCTGAGAAGAAAGGCCGAAACAAACTCAGAGCTCATACGGTGGAGGTGTGCCCTGCCTGGGCGGAGCACCGCCGTGTCCTCGTGGAGGCGATCGGCGGCGGCGACCTCTCGCGTCCGGCCCTGGTGCGAGCCATGGTACGGAGCGAGAGGGAATGGGAAGCCGTCACCTCCTTCTGCGAAGCAGTAATGCTCGCGAAGGAGGAGGCGGGGCGCGTGAGGGAGTGGCAGTCTCTGCGCCCTCACGCCCCTAGCCGCCGCAGGAGGAGACGCCCCGGGCGTCGGGAGTCGATAGCGGACTCCCGGCCACCGTAGGCGCGAGCTTGCGGGTGGCGAGCAATGGGTAGCTCGCCGCCCGGTAAGGACCAGGCTCGGGTCGACGGCGCGCAGTGTTCCACGCGCGCCTCAAAGAGATGTCAGCAGCAGTGTAGGGGTCTACTAGGACCGATGCCTGCCGGGGTCGCGTGATAGTTCGAAAGAGATACCGTGACCCTGGCACATGGGCAACTGATGGAACACGGGTGGGTTTTAGTCAGTAAAAGTCTGACACGCCCTCCCGCTCCGCCCAGAGCGGGAGAAGTCATTTGATGATTTCCCATCCTGAAAAAAAAAAAAAAAAAAAAAAAAAAAAAAAAAAAAAAAAAAAAAAACTCAGAGCTCACAGTCTCTTTTAAACTCCAGACATAATCTTGATCACATCACGTGAAGATCATTTGAATATGCAGTTTCAAAAAGAGCACATCTCTGAAAATTTAAAATGTTCAGGAATTGAAAAAAACTGATTATTTTTCAAACTAGTGCGTAATTTCTAAAAGTGAGTATTGAGTTATATTTTGATGTTAATAAGCCTTCGAAAAATGCTAAATTGATTTATTTTAATATTAATATCAATGTGTTATTAGATACTTTATTAACCGACTTCAAAAAGGAGGAGGTTATCAATTCGGATGTTTATATATATATATATATTTTTTATGTATGTTCGGCCATAACTCCGTCATATATTAACGGATTTGCAAAATTCTTTTTTTGTTCGAAAGGGGTTTATTCCGGAATGGTTCCATATAAGTTTCATATAGATCTGATGATTACTTCCGGAGACAGACACCGGAAATCTTTAAAAAATGACAGCAAATCAACCGCGACTTCTGCTATCGCATAAATATGCATTGTTTGTTTGGAATTAGTGCGGGGTAGATACTATAACTAAAAATTTAAAAATAAAAACATTTTTACAAAAAAAAAAACAACCGACTTCCTTAAAAACACTACAAACTGAAAAATAACTTTAATTTCGGAAGTCGGTGGCAAAAACCTCAAATAAAAATCCTAAGACACCGACTTCTGGAATTAAAGTTATTTTAAAGTTATTTAGTCATACCAATAGTTAAATGTAAAACAGCAGATATTTGTGATAAAAGTAACTATCGTCCCATATCCCTGGCAACAATTCTGGCTAAGGTAATGGATAGTCTACTTAACGGGCATTTAAGAAGGAACCTGAACCTGCATCACGCGCAATTCGGCTTCCAACCTGGCCTCTCGACTGAGAGTGCCATTCTCTGTATGAAGCACACGGTTAGGTATTACTTGGATCGTAGGACACCTGTTTATGCCTGTTATTTAGACTTATCCAAAGCATTTGATCTAGTTTGTTATGAGGTCCTGTGGGATAAACTGCGTAAACAAAATGTGTCTGCGGAACTGGTGGAAATACTAAAATTTTGGTATGACAATCAATTAAATGTTGTTAAGTGGGCGGATTGTTTGTCCGACGAATATAAGCTAGAGTGTGGCGTGAGGCAAGGGGGAATTTCCTCGCCCACTCTTTTCAATGTGTATATGGATAGCCTGATTGGCGAGCTCAGTAACATGCATGTTGGTTGTCATATTGATGGTGTCGCTGTCAATAATATAAGTTATGCCGATGACATGGTGCTGCTGGGCCCGTCAATTAGGTCCCTTCGTCAGCTGCTTAGTGTTTGTGAGCGATATGCCGAGAGTCATGGTCTCAAGTATAATGCTGCCAAGAGCGAGTGTATGTTTTTTGGTCTTGGTGATAAAACCCCACATGAACCTCCACCACTTTCTCTGAACGGTTCTCCCCTCAAAAGAGTAAAAAAGTTTAAATATCTAGGGCACATTATCACCGATAATCTAAGGGACGATGAAGATATTGAGCGTGAACGCAGAGCGCTGGCGGTGCGGGGTAACATGTTGGCTCGCAGGTTTGCTCGTTGCACAGCTGAAGTCAAGTTAGCACTATTCAAAGCATATTGCCAATCATTCTACACGAGCAGCCTGTGGGTTAACTATACTAAAAGGGCATACAGCGCTCTGCGGGTACAATACAATAACGTCTTCAGGATGTTGTTGCGGTTGCCGAGGTTCTGCAGTGCGTCCGCGATGTTTGCCGAAGCGCGTACGAATGACTTTTACGCAATAAGACGCAAGGGTGTGTCCTCGCTGTTGAGCAGAGTACGCGGCAGCAGCAACGACATTCTGAGGATAGTTGCGGATAATTTTCAGTGTCCGATACACTCGCTCTGGGTTAGCATCGTGGTTGGGACGATAAAATAAAATATTTTTTTTTTTTTTTTTTACTTTGTTTTATTGATTATTTGATTTGATTTGATTCATTATTTGATTTTTATTGATTTTATTTGATTGATTATTTGATTTGATTTTATTGATTATTTGATTCTATTGATTTTATTTTATTTTATTGCTTATTTGATTTGATTGATTATTTGATTTTACTGATTTGATTTTATTTATTTTAAATTCTTATACTTACTAACATAGTTTATAAGCTCCTATGTTACTAACAACATTTGGATCATGTTATCTGATATGAATAAAATAATAATAATAATAATAATTTTTCAGTTTGTAGTGTTTTTAAGGAAGTCAGTTGTTTTTTTTGTAATTTTTTTTTTATTTCTGAGATGTGCCCTATTCGAAATTTACTGATTTGAGTACGATAAATAAATAAAAAAAACATTTTAGTCCGGTCAATTTAGACATTCGTCTGATTCGTAACCTTCAAATTCTTCTTGTTGATGTTTTGATCAATTTTACCGATTTTCAGCTTGTTGGGAATTTATGCACCTTCACTATCATTTTTTTGGTCTAAATTGATCGGACTAGAGATGTGAACTTTTCGAAATTGTTTCTGTACAGGCCATGACGTTTATAGTAGAATTAATACTAGACATGTGTTGTTTTCGATCACAATGGGTGTAGACAAGCATTTACGTCACATTGGTATAAAAAAACGTATTTGACAAAATATTTGTCATATGCCCTTTTCGAAATTGCATATTCATTTAGATTGGTGATTGAAATGGTCTTTTGAGGAAATAACCACACAGATTAGGTGGACCTGTCCAGACTGACTGGACAGGTCCAGGCAAGCATATTTTTGTTTCAATCTCAGTCGACTTTATTTTGTGTATTTAATTTCATCACCTCAGCAGGGCGACCACAGCCTACAGTGATGGGCGTGAGTAACAACTTTTTATCACAGTTCGGGAGCAAAAATCGCGATAAAATGCGTGACTAAAGCCTTTCTTTCACTCTCTGTCGACTTTATTTGGTGTATTTAATTTCATCACCTCACCGGGGCGAGCGTGGCCTACTGTGATAGACTTAAGTCACACATTATTATCACAGTTTGGGAGCAAAAATCGCGATAAAATGCGTGACTAAAGCCTGTCACAGAGGCCGTTTCTTTCACTCTCAGTCGACTTTATTTTGTGTATTTAATTTCATCACCTCACCGGGGCGAGCACGGCCTACTACGATAGGCTTGAGTCACATATTATTATCACAGTTTGGGAGCAAAAACTGTGATAAAATGCGTGACCAATGCCTGGCACAGAGGCCGTTTCTTTCACTCTAAGTCTACTTTATTTTGTGTATTTAATTTCATCGCCTCACCGGGGCGAGCGTGGCCTACTGTGATAGGCTTAAGTCACACATTTTTATCACAGTTTGGGAGCAAAAATTGCGATAAAATGCGTGACTAAATGCGTGTCACAGAGGCCATTTCTTTCACTCTCAGTCGACTTTATTTTGTGTATTTAATTTCATCACCTCACCGGGGCGAGCACGGCCTACTGCGATAGGCTTGAGTCACATATTATTATCACTCACACAGCAAATCACAGTTTGGGAGCAAAAACTGTGACAAAATGCGTGACCAAAGCCTGTCACAGAGGCCGTTTCTTTCACTCTCTGTCGACTTTATTTTGTGTATTTAATTTCATCACCTCACCGGGGCGAGCACGGCCTACTGCGATAGGCTTGAGTCACATATTATTATCACAGTTTGGGAGCAAAAACTGTGATAAAATGCGTGACTAAAGCCTGGCACAGAGGCCGTTTCTTTCACTCTAAGTCGACTTTATTTTGTGTATTTAATTTCATCACCTCAGCCGGGCCAGCACGGCCTACTGTGATAGGCTTAAGTCACACATTTTTATCACAGTTTGGGAGAAAAAACCGTGATAAAATGCGTGACTCAAACCTATTACAGAGGCCGTACTCAACTCCGCACAATCATTAAAGAAAAACCTTTGTTTTGTATTATGACTATTCCTGTTTAAGTGGATAAATTCTATCATAGAAAAACACGTGCACTTCAGTGATGTCGTGTAGGTATCTACACTTATCCCCTATTTCAGGGGAACCCCATATAACTAGAATGTTAACTTAGGCAAATATTTCTAGTACCTATGACAAAGAATTTGAATTGACCTACATACTTCAGCTTGAAAGATAGGCAGACAGATAACAAGATTCGAAAAAGGCCGTTATCAATACGAGCTGATTTTATTAACCAAGAAATACAAATAAGCCCATGTTCTCTCGGACGTAATAAAACCACCAGGTTCAGAGCAAAACCAGTGCACTAGTGTTCTGGATTTTATATTCACACAGCGCTTATCAGTTAGTTCAATTTTTTTTACGGAAACTTGTCATTTGCCTAGATTTACAGAGGTTTAGAAAAATTTAAAAGTACTGCAACCTCGCCTTAACCGCAAGACTGGAAAAACTTATCATCTTATATGAGTAACTGAAATAACTACATACTGCCGTTTGCGACCAACCTTCTCCATATTTAGTCATGTTGTTAGTCTGTATCAGGCTATTTAAGACGTCATTTTAATTTATTTTCACAATTTGCTATAATGATTTATGTATATTTATAGCGGCACGTCATTGGAAGTGTCAATTATTGGCCCATTCTTGCGGTTTTTCAGAGAAACGTCATAACATTTATTTAGGGGGATAGAATGATGTTGTTGAATACTGTTGACGTTATTACTAAAACCCAGGTGAGAAATGTTTAGTTAAATACAATGGTATGTTAATTAAGTTTACTAATTACGAACTTTAATTAGTCACCACCACAGAACAATAATACCACTCAATATCACGGTCCTAAATCCGGCTTCCGGCTTCGATCTCCATTCGCGATCTTCTTTTTGGCGGACTGCCGCTGCCTTAGTACCCGGGGATACCTCGTTCCTAAGTTAAGAATGGTTAAACCTCTAGACGCATGTATTTTTGGTCTTTAAAGGACACAAGGACTAGTATATTTGAACCGAGTTGATTTTGCTTTTGGCGTCAATGTAACATTGAAAGAAATGGCAAATTCATGGAAATTCTTAAGATTGCATGTAGTATAAATGTTATAAAACAAAGTCGCTTTTCGTGTGAAAATATAATTGTTAGCACTAATCATGACCGAATTTCAGCTATGGCGACCAATTTCAGAGGAGACCAGCCTTCGGCGCAGAAGATATTACAGTGTTAAGCGTTTGCGCAGACATATGTAGATGCACTCTCGCTCTCACAATATCAAATAGGGTAAAATGTATATTCTCAAGGATTAAAATCTTTAAAGGAACCTTTATTGTTTTATCGATTTCCGAAGACCTAAAATACTTTAGACACATTTATTAAACAGCCCAACGATTTCCTATTTCGTAACATCGTCCAAATTACATAACAAATAATACCACACTACCAAAAAATACTATGAAATTTTACTTCAAACCCACTTCACTATACATTGCGTTACAAGCACCAGAACTTGATAAAATGTTCACGAAAAACCGTCAATGAACTCGAAACTTGGACTAGATAAAAAACTACGGACTATGAGAACGTGTCAATAGTTTTAAAAATTACGTAATAAAAGGCAGAATAGGTTCTATTTCACGTGTTGTCAGCCACGTGACTGAAATCACGTTGTGTGAATGATATTGTTAGGTTCATCACAATGTAGGTATACAATTGTGAGCCGATTTACTTGTTTCAACATTGTTTTGTATAGAAATCTTGTGTTCTCTCGTGTATATGTAATAACGAAGTCTGTATTAATTAACTTTAAGAAGCACGTGAGTAATTTGGACTTTCGGTACGCGTTATTTGGGTATCTGTCTGAAACGTGTATGATTTTTGTAAATGTAGTGTGTCATAGAAGGCGACTGGGACTTACTAGAGAATGGGCAGCAGCGTTCTCTATGTATTTTACCACCATACTGCGATCACCAACCCGCCTGTCAAGAGTGGCGATTATGGCAAACCCCCTCTGTCTTTGGCCTTTCGGCTGAAAAAATTATGATGATGATTATTTTTAGAATTTATTTTGAACAAACATACCGTTTTTACCAACTTAAATGATCAAAGCATTGATTTAATAGATTTACATCTATTTATAAATATGTTAATAAACAAAACATTTTAGTTCATTTGAATTATCATTTATGAATATTACCGATGTGAGGCCGTATACCTTTTAACCTGTTTGTGACGTTTATTGATCAGCAGATAGGACAATCTGTCTTACGTGGAGGTATCATGGTACCCAGTAACTGTGCTATGGAGATAAAATATTTTTTTTTTTCTTCACAAAAAGTAGTATAAAAGCATAAAAATATGTGACATTAGTTTTTGAGAGACTGATGTCTGTACTAGGAATAGGGTCAAATTTAATTATGCTGGTAATACTTTACCTACGCTTTACAAAAATAAAAATAAATACATTTATTGTTATTCCAACTTTGTTCAAGACTTTAAATTATACTGACATGTATATTACGGCTACCAAACTACTTTTATCTTTTAGTATTTGTAAAATGAACCGTGAATGAACCGTTTTGTGAATGTACCGTGTGGTTCTGGACGTTAAGAATAGCACCACCCCATTTCTTCCCGTGGGTGTCGTAAGAGGCGACTAAGGGACTTACTAGAGATTGGGCAGCAGCGTTCTCTATGCATTTTACCACCATACTGCTATCGCCAACACGCCTGCCAAGCGTGGCGATTATGGCAAATCCCTCCCAAAAATTGTACCGGTCAAATTGGCGGTACTTGGGGGAGGCCCATGTCCAGCAGTGGACGTCTTGCGGCTGAAATGATGATGATGATGATGATGATTTGTAAAATTCGTAAAAAAATCTATGTTCCACGAAAAATTACAGAAACAGCTGCTTATTATGAAAAAAAAAAAAAACATTTTACTTTTGTTATTTTCTTTGTTCCATTAGATTTCAATATAAATACTTAACCCATGTTTAAAGTATTGCCAGTTAATGTAAATTGACCTTGTTTACGGGCCCGGGTGGTAGATTGTAGCCCACTCCCTGAGGCCTGTGTACCAGCAGGGGGAACATAAAACGCTGATTATGCAGGATTCCGAGTAAACTCAGTTATTTTAGTAATATAACAATTTTTTGTATTTTTAACCTGGTCCACTACTTTAATATCCAGAATACTTCGTCCATAGCTCTGTGGAAAACCTCGAGAGAGACCACTGTTGAATATTTTTTACATAACCTAAAAATATCCCATATGATTTCCCCCTACGTAAAGTGTCTAACAATAAATGAAAATCCAACTCAGACAAAAAACGTAGAATATTCCATTCAAAAATTCTGCGGTCAAGTTTTCGCCAAAACCTGATTCTATTACATAAGCACATAAAATTACAATATACATACAAGGTTAAAGTTTTTTTGGTCAAACATACATAATTATAGAACTCACGTGTCTATGGTTTAGAGAAACTCGTAAACAATCGGTGCAATTGAAGAAAAGAGTACGACAAAAAACGTGTTTACATATTATTACGTGAAGCAAAAACTTTGTACCCCTTTTTAGAAAAATTTTGCGGACGAAAGACTATGAAAATTGGCACAGTATAAAGTTTATATTGGAGAAGGAGCACAGAAAGCTAATATTTTTGAGCGTTGTTGATTATTGTTTTTAAATCATTTTTGATGATGAGCTGGACTCTTTAAATAAAGATTGATGCTTGACAGCTCTGGACAGAGAGACGTGGAAAGAGAGTAGGGAGGCCTTTGCCCAGTAGTGGGACAGCAACGGCAATTTTATTTTGTCGTATTTCGAACATGGGGCGACTACTAGTGATCAGTATTTGTTTTGAATCATGACGATTACATGGTGACATTGACCAGGGTCATCAACTGTCCGGGTCGCGGTGTTGTTCAAAAGAGTAACCGTGGCCCTGGCACAGACAACTGGGGAACACAGGTGGGTTTTAGTCAGTAAAAGCCTGACGCGCCCTCCCGCTCGGCCCAGAGCGGGAAACGTCATTTGACGATTTTGAACCCACAAAAGAAAAAAAAAGATGGCATCGATGCGCAAACTGAAATCATGAATTTCAGCACATGATTCTATGGCCTAGAATCATGTGCCTAGCGTAGGAATTTGACGTCGGTTGTCAGAAAAAAAATCTGTTGTTTCATAGAAAAGTGTAATACCCACACGGACAAAATATACGAAACAGCATTTTTTTTTTAATAACCGCTTCAGTATTTCATTATAGGAGCATTTAGAATCATAACAATGACACAACCCAATATTGAATTCCTTTACACTGCGTTGCAAATTAACCAAACCCCCACATTACGACATACCGTCTCAAATTACCGACCGTATTAAAATCGAGTGTAACGTAATAAGTACTTAACGAATTACACTTAAGTGGATTAGTTGACACGTGAAGCGGTGGTGTGGTGACCTTGGCCGCCAGTGTATCACGTTCTCGCTTACTTCTGTATTGCATCTATGTTACACTGCCGTGCATTGGAATGGCATGTTTTTGTTCGAAATTGGAATTACTGATAACAGTATTATGTGGTGTGGAAGTTATGTTGGCGGCATTGTTTTTGTGAAGGTCATTTTTTTGTATTGTTGGTAGTAAACGACATAATTTGTGTAGGTTGGTATGATGTAACACTCGTAGCACGTGGCGTTATGTTTTTTTTACATACCATAAAGGAATAGAAATAAACTTTTATCTAATTTTAATCCTACTCTAAACAGGAAGTGGTTGTCAATTTGTCTGTATTTTTTTCGGAGTAAGTTCCCCAATATATATGCCTCAGGGCTTGTCCCATATTAATTTTATTGATTTTCCTTGGGGTGTACTACGTGAGCTCGACAAATGAGTTTGCGAATAACACTTGTGCGACAAAACTGTTCTGCGACTCACAGTAGTTTGAATGCACGCTTGTGCGACGCACTCAACTCACATAGTACACTAGTTTAGGTTAGGTTAAAACTGTGATCTCCTACGCACAGGCCGAGCGAGCGAAGCGAGCGGTGCCGCTGCAACGGCCGGCGAGTTCTAGAAACGATTAGATTCAGTGTGTACAATTTTGTTGCACTAGTGTTATTCGCACATCCATTTGTCGAGCTCACGTACTACACTCCTTTCCTTGGGTAGTTTTTGCGTTACCTTCGATAATACGTATTCAATTAAATTGTGTTTATTAATGGTGTTCTAATACTTCCTGTCCTGCCTTTTTTACATAGCAAGTAGTAGTATACGAATGGCTGTAGGGTAAATACCATTACTAAAAAGTGAAAAATAAATCATTTCAGAAATCGGTGGCAAAAAATTAAAATAGTAGAAGTCGGTGTTTTTGGGTCTGCCACAGACATCGACATCCGAAATTAAATTTATTGTTCACTATGTATTATTTTAAATCGGTTGTTTTTAATGTAAAAGCATTTTATTAGTCCACGCTATAAATCTTCATCAATTTCCGGTTTATTTTATTATGAAAAAACTGTGTGCACAGTACACGTGTAACTACATGAAATCAAGATTTAAAAATATACTATTTCAGTAACTTTACCTATAAGAAATACAGACATGTATGAAAAATTCTCTCATGTCCCATTGAGAATAAGTAGATAAGACATGTATGAAACGGCACGCTTTTCCATACATTTGAATACAATCGGTTACATAAAGAGAAATAACTACACGGTACAGTGGCGTGCAAAATAATAACACATTCCAATTACTTCAGTGTTTTATGAATTAATCTAGTTGTCTACTTTTCCGGGTCTAGTCATTAGGATATTTTCTAAATTAATATTTAGTACCTACTTAAACTAATGAAAAATTTAATAAATGTATAAACAAATGTTTATTTACTTTTGTTCCGAGTGATGCTTGACGTAAAGCATAGCATCAACCCATTTCATCCCGTGTGTCGTAGGTGGCGACTAAGTAACTTACTAGATAATGGGCAGCAGCGTTCTCTATGCATTTACCACTATACTGCGATTGCCAACCCGCCTGCCAAGCCAAGGTGGGGGCCTTTGTCTAGCAGTGATCGTCTTTCGGCTGTATTGATGATGAGCTAATTAATAATAGCTGTATGGCTGGATAGATCCAGTTAAGCTATGCTAGCCGCGATTGGTCCGTGAATTATTGACCCCTCCGTGCCTCTGAAAGCACGTTAAGCGGTTAGTCCCCACTATTATTCTTAGAACTTTGACAGTCGTCACGGATTTTCAGAAGCCCGAAAGTTTGACAACCAGTCTTGTCAAGGGGTAACGCCGCTAGATTCGTTCGAAAGAGTTACCGTGGCCCTGGCATATGGGCAACTGAAGGAACTCGGGTGGGTTTTAGTCAGTAAAAGTCTGACACGTTCTTCCGCTCCGCCCAGAGCGGGAGAAGTCATTTGATGATTTCCCATCCAAAAAAAAGGGGTATCGTATTACCCAGTAACTGAACTGTGGAGGGCGGATAGGCAATTGCTCCATTTACAAAACTGATTTATTTAGCTGCTGCTGGAAATCGATCTCAACACAGTCGGGAAAAGGTTCTTCAGTTCTTCAATGGTAATATGGCGGACTAATAAGTACTAAAATCTAAAACAAACAAACATCATAATTAGAAGTCAATAGTCACCACAGATGTAATTATTTAACTTTATATAACTAAGTAATTTAGCTGCAATTATATACGTTATGTAATAAAAATTATTTAATTGGGGTCAACTTTGATAAGGTTCAGTCTGTGAGCGAAGTAGAAAATTTTCTTGGGAAAGTTATTCCATAGGTTTATATGAACCAAGTGCGTTATATTTTTGTTTTAAAAAAAAATCCATACATATATAAACTCACCCTTTTCTCCCATGGGGGTAGGCAGAAACTACAGAGCACCACCTGCTACGATCTCTACACACTCCTTTTGCCACGTTTAGGTTCATACAATTGGTCATACACACACGCCGGTTGCGAGTACTACGCACCTGACCTTTGTGAAGAACATCACCAATAAGCGTTTTGATTTTAATGATTACATAATACATAATCAGCCTCTAACGTTCTCACTGGTGGGTCACAGGCCACCTCTCGGTAGAGGGATTGGGCCGTAATCCGCCACGTGGGCCCACTGCGGGTTGGTAGACGTCACATGTCTTCGAATATTTAATTGTTCCTCAATCTCACGATGTTTTTCTTCACCGTTTTGAGAGCAGTGGTGATGAAATAATTTACACAAAATGAAACGTCTGTTTGGGTTCGACGAAATCGCAGTAACAGCTAAACAATAATAAGTCACTTAATTTGAAGACGCGAGTACCTACTAGTCTCATTATGCAAATACCTACATTTAATATTATGTAATAAATAAACTAATTATGCAGTGACTAACATAACTAAAAATAATGTTTGTTTGTTTATGTCGGTCACGTTTTGTAGTGTTTGCAGTTCCTTTCACGTGGTGTACAGTCACCAAAAGAGAGAACTAACCAGGGTGATCAGATATGGTTGAAATTTAGGATATGATATTTCGAAGTAGGGTAAGAAAACCAATACTTAGTTCATTTATCAGTTCAAAATAAACAAAATAAAAATACTTTTTTTTAGGAACAAGATCTCGCAGGTTAACCTATATGAATTTGTCGGCTGCTTAACCGAACTTGCCTGTGGCTATCTTAATAAATTAAGACCTCCAGTCAGGGCTAGAAAAACTAGAGCGACTACACGCTACGGGCACCACCTGTGGGACATATGGACCTCGACTTAGGTCATCGCTGGTAGAGGGCAACAAGGGACGAGCTGGATCGGAATGACGAAAACTTATCTTATTAAACATACTATACCCGACAACCCTGCGAGATAATTACGTAACCGACTCACAGTAGGAATGGCTGTCATTTTGACAGTTCAACAGCATACATTGCGTTATTTACGTTGCTGAGCAAACAAATTTTTCGAACATTTGGAGCAATGGATTAGTAATATACTTCAAAATGTATAAGATAGTGTGTTATGCAATTAGGATGCTGGTTTCTTATCGTCTTTGGTGAATAAGTATGCATGTCAGTTTATTTGACTTACTAGGAGTTACCAGTAGTATGAATTAACCAGCTGTTGACGTAGGGTTCAAAAGTCATTTATTCAAATTAGGTTGAGAATCAGCACTTTTCGAACTTCATAACTACATAAGACAGTCCGCTAAAACGCCCACCTTTCCCCACTTCCTAGTGCTTTAGCTGGGAAGAAGAACTGGTGCAACAACCTGCCCAACAGCACAGCTGTCTGTTTTGTTAGATAATGTTGCTTCTATGCAATAGCAGATAGGTTAAGTAATTAACGAGAAAATTATTAATGAACGATTAAATTACGAGATACAACGTTAAATTTAATTGTTCATCATTTTTTCATGTGTACTAGTCATACCAATATATCACCAATTAAATTAAAAACTATAACTCAAGCAAAAAAAAATTAAACAAAGCATAATACCGAAATAAAAGCCTCCTAGCATAAAGGTGATGAGGGTGAGGGAAGAGAGAGTGCGCCTGTGTCTGCGCACACACTTGTGTATTATAATATCTCCCGCAACGAAGGTTAGTCTCCGTATGGGAAGCCGTCACCTCCTTCTGCGAAGCAGTAATTCTCGCGCAGGAGGAGACGCCCCGGGCGTCGGGAGTCGATAGCTGACTCCCGGCCACCGTAGGCGCGAGCTTGCGGGCGGCGAGCAATGGGTAGCTCGCCACCCGGTAAGGACGAAGCTCGGGTCGACGGCGCGTAGTGTTCCACGCGCGCCTCAAAGAGATGTCAGCAAAACTGAAGAGGTCTGCTAGGACCGATGCCTGCCAGGGTAGCGAGATTGTTCGAAAGAGATACCGGGACCCTGGCACATGGGCAACTGAAGGAACACGGGTGGGTTTTAGTCAGTAAAAGTCTGTCATTCTTAATAGGCGGAGGCCCAGAGCGGGAGAAGTCATTTGATGATTTCCCATCCAAAAAAAAAGGCTAGTCTCCGTTGAGGTTGGCGGCCATAACTGAAATACAGACAGTAAGGATATATTACTATTATCATGAATTGTAGAATACTAAAAATATAAATAATATATATATTACTATTATCATGAATTGTAGAATACTAAAAATATAAATAACAGATACTGATATCGATTTATTTTTCGTCCAGAATCGATTGGGTTTACATAATATGAGGCAATACTCGATAAAATACATCGATTGTTACATAACAGATAGCGATTATCGGTAATCATCGGTAAATGTTTGAGTTAGATTACGGTTAAGTACGGTCAGTGATAGTGTCTTTGTTGCTTGCGTAAGCAATTTATTATCAAAACTGTAATCTTTGAAAATATTATAAAAAAAGTCTGTGTCTTTCTAACTTTAGGGTGAAGGTCTGCCTACTTTCCTTCCACTTCTGTCTTCTTTTAATCAATAAATCATAGTATATCTTCTTCTTCTTGTAGTTTATCTTCTCTCCTATCGCAGGTATACTGGAATAGCCTTCTTTAAAAATAAACATCATCTGTGTACCTAATTTTCTGTTCTTTTTTACTGTCTGTTTATATATGTCTGTACATAAATTGTTAAAAAACTAAAAAGAGTAGCTGTTTTATGTTTTAAACCAGGGTTACTCGAAGTGGGGTTCGCCATGTGACGGTAGGGGGTTCGCGACAAAATTTACGTAATGGCGGCTACAGAAATCGACTTGATGCTGAGTCAGACGCAGAATTAAGGCTTAAATAGTCCAATTTAATTCCAAAAATTGACTCAATTTGTGACAAGAAACAAGCCCATCCATCGCATTAATATTAATAAACTTTATTTTATTCTACAACATTAATTTTTGTTTATGCGAAACCCGAAACACGGGTCTAGTATTTTTATGTAAAGAATCTATGAAAAAAATTTAAAAACTGTATCATTAATAATCACAAAGCTATAAGCTTGATAAGTTACCTGGTTGTCCACGCAAAAACTTATGCAGATCACCACAAACAGCTAGTGTACGTACCATCTCCGTGTAATGGACGTTTGAGTACGAGAAAGACATGATAATTTTAAAATATGCGTATTGTCGCTCGGTGTCCTACTTGGAAGCGTAATTAAATATTTTTGGTACAAAATATAACATGGTGTAAAAATTATTGGAATCGATTCAGTTACTGATTCTGAACAAACTATATTCAGGTTTCGCATATACTAAAAATAATCTTGTATATACAATGTTATTCTTTTCTTGTTTGGGTGGGGGTTCGCTGTCATCTGGAAACTTGAATGGGGGTACGTGGAGCCAGAAGTTTGAGAAACCCTGTTTTAAACTATCACAACCAGCGGAGCAGTGGTGGTAACGGCTTCTATTCCGAGTCGTTAGGTTGTGAGTTTGACTCAGGCCGCTTTACTCTGTGCAAAATAATTTTATCACCACTGCTCTCGAAACGGTGAAGGGAAACGCATCGTGAGGAAACTGGCATGTGTTAGAACCAAAATTCGAAGACACGTGGTAGATACCAACCCGCAATACGCCTGCGTCCCTCTTTCAGAAACGAGGGGACCAATGCGTGTTGCCAGTGATAACCTATGGTACTGAGACGTGGTTGCTCACAATGGGCCTCATAAGAAGGCTGAAAGATACCCAAAGAGCAACGGAGAGGGCTATGCTTGGAGTTTCCTTAAGCGATTGAATCAGAAATGAAGAGATCCGTAGGAAAACCTACTAATATTATAAATGCAAAAGTTTGTATGTATGGATGAGTGGATGTTTGTTACTCTTTCACGCAAAAACTACTGAACGGATTTGGATGAAATTTGGAACACAGTTAGTTTATAAGCTGGGGATATTTTCCTACCTCCACGCGGGTGAAGCCGCTGGCAAAAGCTAGTCCAAGATAACCGACATAGCTCGAAGAATTGCCACACTTAAGTGGCAGTGGGCACATTGCTCGCAGAACAGATGGCCGATGGGGTCGGAAGGTTCTGGAGTGGCAACCGCGTACTAGAATACGTAGCCTTGGAAGGCCTTCCATAAGATGGACCGATGACGTAGTGAAGGCCGCAGGAATCCGTTGGATGCGAGAAGCATAGAACCCCGGTCGAAGTGGTGGTCTTAGGGGAAGCCTTTGTCCAGCAGTGGACGTCTTTCGGCTGAAATGATAATGATGAGTTTAAAACCTAAGGTTTTTAATGATAACCGGACAAGTACTTTAGAGCAGATTCGATCATATTCATAAGAATATAATGTTGTGCTTTATGTAAGTAATTAATAAACAGCACTATCTGTTTATTATCATCAGAGATATTAGTTGTCTTGCTATTGCTATTTATAGCAAAATTATTTGTACATTGTACAATGTCAATTCGAAGACATGTGACATCTACCAACCCGTACTGGGCCCGTGTGGTAGATTAGGGCCCACTCCGTCTCACCGAGAGGACACCTGGGTCCCAGCAGTGGGAACAAATAGGCTGATTATGAAATATAATGTGTAACATAATTAACACAAGACCTCATACACCCCAATTAGAGTATTGAGTAAAAATCTCAATGTTTTCCTTCACTGTTTTGAGAGCCGTGGTGATTAAAGAATTTACACAAAGTTAACCACCTGTCTGGGTTAAAACCCACGACTTTCAAGTCGGTAAGTCATGGCCGTTACCACTGGGCCACCACTGCTCTACTTCTTCTTGTTACAGCTACAGACGCCACCAGGTCAAGCTACCCGAAACTGTCAATTTTTCCCAATGAACCTTGAACCTAATGCTCTAGAAATAAAGTCGAAAATCTATCAAATAAATCTGACAGATGTAGCTTGATGTGTTGGCTTCTGTACAAAATGCGTTAAAAACGGATTATAAAGAAATAGCGTATAATGGCTACATGTAGACATACGGTCTTCAAAAGAGATAAGTAACTAAGGTCGTCGGATATAGTTGAAGTTTAGTAAGAAACCGATGGATGTTTGGGAATAAAATATAAATTAACACGTTAACTGCCATCGCAAAAAGAACCTTAATACCTTCAAATAAAGTGAAATTTTCGATGCAGTTTTATTATTTCCATGACCTTTTCAATAGTTTCAGCTTTTCAACAAAGCTGAAGTTGATATTTATGTACCGCCCCAGTCAAACTACCCGCCTGGCAGTGTCCTCGAACCGGATCACGCGGGAGTTAGGACTATGTGTTATACACTATTTGTTCCATTCAGGCCTTGTCGGACTATATGACCGACAACACATCCAAAATCTGAACATGTCGTTGCTGCCTGGCGGCCATGTTTTTGGAATAAATAATGTATTTATGGAATAAATCATTGATTTTAAGTGAAATAACACTTAGTACATTTTTTTACTTTTTCTGATTTTACCCAAGGCAGTTAACGTGTTAATAGAAAATAAACAATTCATTTATCAAATTATACGTCTTTTATCGTTTCTCTACCAACATCAACTTTATTCGACAACACTACTTTATCAAAGCGTAAACCGCCTTCTCAAAGAATTAAGTAAAAAATTTGAACATAATTTACCTAAAATGTTGTACAGACTAGCACATCAAGCTAACCGAAACTGTCAAACTTTCCCATTCAATCTTGAACCTAAGACTAGCAATAAAATTGAAAATCTATTAAAGAAATTTGACAGATTGTAGTAGCTTTTTGTGCTGTAAAAGAACTTAATTAATATATAAAATTAAATTTTGCTAATGACTTTAAAGAAAAGAAAATTCTTCAGTTAATCAGATCCAATAGAATTTATCAGTATCTGTTAAATAATTAAGATAAAACGTTATCTAAATCGTGACATAATTTGTTTGAATGTATCATAATGTATCACGTCTTATATAATTGGAATGCGCAGACGCATGTGCTGTGTGCCTGTGCATGCATTTATTAAAACGTGGGTAGTTGATTGTTTTAGCTGCAGATAGCCTAGCCCATAAAATTACTGTCTACCTTCTTATTTATCGTGTTACTATAACAACTTTTAATAGAATTGAGCTTCTAATAGAAATGCATTAAAAAAAAAAAACAAAAGTCATTTATTCAAACTAGGCTGAGAGTCAGCACTTTTTGAACGTCAAAGTTACATAAGACAGTCCCCCAAAGCGCCCGCCCTTTATCACTTCCTAATGCTTTAGCTAGGAAGAAGTGGCACAACAAATTCTCCAACAGTGCAGCTGTCTGTTAAGTTAGAAGAACTTGATTCTGTATAACAATATGTAAGTTATTATAAAAACAAAACATAAATTATTGGCCATATGTCAGTTAGCACACGCCAATATACCAAAAAAAAACATTGAAAACTAAACTAAGTATATAAAATATTATAAAATTTATAAAATAATTATAATATATTATTAATATATTTAATATATAATATTATAAATGCAAAAGTAACTCTGTCTATCTGTCTGTCTGTCGCGCTTTCCTGCTAAAACTTCTGAACCGATTTAAATGAAATTTGGTACACAGGTAGTTTACAGCCTGAGAAAGGACAAAGGCTACTTTTTATCCCGGTAGTATGTTCCCGCGGGATAATTTCCGACCTCCACGCGGGCGAAGCCGCTGGCAAAAGCTATGTATAAAATATAAACATTGTGCTTATCGGTGTTCCATCATCGTTTTCGAGGATTTGAATGTCTGCCATCTCTATAATTGTAGAACGATAGTTTGACAATAGATTTTCTGTGCCTTGTAAAGCACATTAAGCTGTTGGTCCCGGCTGTCATTTCGTGTCATCTTCAAAGTCTGATAACCAGTCAAGGGGGTATCGAATTGGGCACGCCACAATTGCGGCGGTAAGTCCCCTCTTTGAGGAGTGGATAGAGAGGCGCCACGGCGTCCTCACCTTCCGCCTGACGCAGGTTCTCACCGGGCATGGGTGCTTCGGTGGGTTCCTGTTCAGGATAAAGCGGGAGGATACGTCCGGGTGTTTCCATTGCGAGGATCGTCTGGAGGACACGGTGGAGCATACGGTGGAGGGGTGCCCTGCCTGGGCGGAGCACCGCCGTGTCCTCGTGGAGGCGATCGGCGGCGGCGACCTCTCGCGTCCGGCCCTGGTGCGAGCCATGGTACGGAGCGAGAGGGAATGGGAAGCCGTCACCTCCTTCTGCGAAGCAGTAATGCTCGCGAAGGAGGAGGCGGGGCGCGTGAGGGAGTGGCAGTCTCTGCGCCCTCACGTCCCAAGCCGCCGCAGAAGGAGACGCCCCGGGCGTCGGGAGTCGATTGCGGACTGCCGGCCACCGTAGGCGCGAGCTTGCGGGTGGCGAGCAATGGGTAGTTCACCGCCCGGTAAGGACCAAGCTCGGGTCGACGGCGCGGTGTTCCACGCGCGCCTCAAAGAGATGTCAGCAGCAGTGTAGGGGTCTACTAGGACCGATGCCTGCCGGGGTCGCGTGATTGTTCGAAAGAGATACCGTGACCCTGGCACATGGGCAACTGAAGCAACACGGGTGGGTTTTAGTCAGTAAAAGTCTGACACGCCCTTCCGCTCCGCCCAGAGCGGGAGAAGTCATTTGATGATTTCCCATCCTGAAAAAAAAAAAAGGCGGTATCGAATTATTGATCAGATGGGCAGTTGCTCCATCCATCGTTTCTTTGGTCTCCCTCTACTCTTATAGCCATCGACATTCATACTCAATACTTTTCACAACATGTTCTTCATTCCTCCGTATCACATGAGGAAAGAAACTATGGATGGACTGTGTGAATTATGACATGGATACAAATGGGGTGACTACTGAGATGGCGACTAACAGATAAGTGTGGAAGAAAAAGACATGTTGCGCCGACCACAAATAAATTGGCATAAGGAGAATGATGATGGGCAGTTGCTTCATGTAAAATACTGCTATTCAGCTGCATTAGGTTAAAATGGTAGCCAACACCAATATAGGTAGGGAAAAGGTTAGTCAGATGATGATGTTGAGTTTGACTGAAGAGAGTCTTTATTTTAATGTGATCATTCAAGAGTTCTTTGGCGAGAATGCGAGTATTGAGGAGTTGGCCCGTATATCAGGTTCTGGGTGGTTGATCAGCAAAGATGTTGCATCTGCAGCTGTTACTGCTTTTGTATTCCCCTTAGATTCGTGGGTTTCAAAGTTTATATGAAAGAATTTTAAAACGCATATACTCACATAATACCAAAAATAAACAATTATAAAATTATAGTTTTCCGAAAATATAACCGTATAGGGATGAAAAGGGGTAGTCAGTAAGTACGACATCGATGCGGAAAAGTCACGGGCAAAGTGCTTGTTACAGCATAAAATACCGTTTATAACACAACATTCAGGTAACGTAATCAAATCCGAAAACGACCTTGTTTTCCTACCTCATAAACAAAATCATACAAAATCCTATTGTAGTTTGTTTGTCAAAGGCGTTTCCTATCCGAAAATAGTGTAGAAAACATGTACGAAACAAAACAATAATTAATATTGAAACAATACGTTATAACAATGACGTTATTATGGGGTAACAATGGGAGAAAACTTTGGTTATTAAAGGTATTTGAGGGATTTCCTTTAACTCGTGATGTTTTTAGAAATTATTGGAAATTGGAGCTGTTGTGTATGACTTAATATCTATGGAATTCTTGTTGTTGAGAAGGAATATGTACAGTCACGAGCACGAATATGTATACATTTACTAACTTTTAAAAAGGATTTTCTCCTACTGTATTAATTGTAATTTTATTTTATTACGAACATAGTATTTTGGAACCCACACTATTACGAAATAGGCTTTATCTCAAAGTTGCAATCGTTATTTAAAGAGAAAATCGCTTTTGGATTTGGCTATGTGTATACATATTATTACTCGTGACTGTACCTAAATATTTAAGAAATGTTTGTAGTTAGTAGATAGGTTTTAAAAAGGTAGCGGCTTTCGGCACTTTCTCTTTTGTGAAATGATTTCACTATCCCTATTTCTAAGAAAGTTATCATCATCATCATTTCAGTAGAAATACCTCCACTGTACCGTGTGGTGCCGGATGTAAAGAATAACACCACCCCATTTCTTCCCGTGGGTGTCGTAAAAGGCGACTATGGGACTTACTAGAGAATGGGCAGCAGCGTTCTCTGTGCATTTTACCACCATACCATACTGCGACGATATCGTCAACCCAACGCGCTATTAAATATTATTCTGACATCTTCCCATGAGTAAAAAAAATCCTTACAAAATAACCACAAAATTTCCAACACCATAGACTAATGGGATTTGCTAGAATTTCACTACGTGTTCTATCTACAGCAATACAATAGTGAGCACGAGACCCGATCACGTTTCTGAGCTCACGTGTACACAAACACACATACATTGTTTGGTAATTAAATGGGTTAGTACAGACTTATTATGTCTAATGATTGGGTAACCTGTGTGTTTGTAGAATTTGGATATGAGTAATTACCTGCCAGGGTCGCGAGATTCGTTCGAAGAGTTACCGTGGCCCTGGCATATGGACAACTGAAGGAACACGGGTGGGTTTTAGTCAGTAAAAGTCTGACACGCCCTTCCGCTCTGCCCAGAGCGGGAGAAGTCATTTGATGATTTTCCATCCAAAAAAAAAATGGGCAATTAACTTGCTTTCATTCAAAATCTCTTTCTTTAGAAAAGGGGTTTTACTGTTCATTCATCAGTCTAGTTGAGGTTCTGGTCTACCAAGGTCGGGAAAAGTGCTATTGCGCTTCTATGTTCTATTGTAGAGAGTCTGGTTTCCGTAATTAGACCTTCAGGTAGACGATTGTGCGTGGTCCACGGCGGCCGACGGTGGTTATTCTAACCAGCCCGCCTTTCTCCAGAATTTGATTAGATCTCCTGGTCTGTTGAGAATATCTGGGTACCTCGACAGTTCTGTTCTAAAATCACAATTAAAAGTCATTTATCTAAATTAAAATGAAATGAAATTCTATAAATGGGGAATTTTTTGAACGTCCAAATTAACATAGACAGTCCCTTAAGACGCGCGCCCTTAACCACTGTTTAGTGGTTTCGCTGGGAAGAAGTGGCTGTTTAGTCAGATAATCTTGATTCTATGAAGCAGGAGATCACCATCACCATCATCATCTGCTCAGCCTTTTATAAACTATGGAGTCGTTTTCCCAGTCATACGGGATGTAGCTGGATACTAGAATTTTACATGGAATGACTGCCTATCAGACCTCCACAACCCAGTTACTGGGTAACACGATACCTCTTGATAAGACTGGTTGTCGATATCATATTTTGTAAAAAAAAAATAATCGACTTCCAAAAAATAATCAACTTTCAAAAAATGATCAAATCCTTAGTATTCACTAAAAAGTCAGTATTAAACATCGACTTCCGAGATTAAAGTTATTTTTTCAGTCAGTAGTGACTTTTTGGAAGTTTGTTCATTTTTGAAATTTTAAAATTTTTAGTTGTAGTACCTACGCCACACAAATTCGTATACTGTCACTTGCTAAGTAAATAGCAGAGACAGTTTCTTGTTATAACATCATCAATATAAGGAAATTTGAAAAATACGTATTGAAGCTAACTCATGTTAGGGTCGCGCGATTTGTTCGAAAGAGATACCGTGGCCCTGGCATATGGGCAACTGAAGGAACACGGGTGGGTTTTAGTCAGTGAAAGTCTAATACGTCTTCCTAGGGCGGGAGACGTCAATGGATGATTTCCCAACCATTAAAAAAAAACTCAATGACCAAAACCAGAGAATCAGAACTTGACCAAACTTAAATGGGACCACTCTATAAATATAGCCTAATTTATAATCGATTTATCGACAAATCTATATCGATCTCTCTCTTTTTTTTTCTGGATGGGAAATCATCAAATGACTTCTCCCGCTCTGGGCGGAGCGGGAGAAGCGGCATGTCAGACTTTTACTGACTAAAACCCACCCGTGTTCCTTCAGTTGCCCATGTGCCAGGGTCACGGTATCTCTTTCGAAAATCACGCGACCCCGGCAGGCATCGGTCCTAGTAGACCCCTACACTGCTGCTGACATCTCTTTGAGGCGCGCGTGGAACACTACGCGCCGTTGACCCGAGCTTGGTCCTTACCGGGCGGCGAGCTACCCATTGCTCACCACCCGAAAGCTCGCGGCTACGGTGGCATCTCTCTCTATAATCGATTTATAAAAGGTGCAGTTCCAAACATAAAAAAACTCCTCCTTTTTAAAGACAGTTAAAAATTTACCAACTTGACAAAATTCTGTAATTTTCAGTACCTATCAAAAATATTTGTCTAGTACCTACTGTATGTAAACAAAAGCCTTTATGCAACGCAACGGCACGAGTTTCATTGTCATTAGAGTTCAATATTGAACATAACCGGCACTGTTGTCTTTGCGTAACATTCAGTCACGTTTCAGGCTTTGTACTGGTTATCACATGTATTGTAACGGTGCTTACACACTGCCGTATTTGTAATGTTTTGTTACTGATAGCATTAGTAGGTAATGAAAGTAAGAATATACATATTATTTCTTAAGAGTCATGACGTGGGACCAGTTAACTGTTTGTAAGTTCAAATCCCATTCATAATCAGCATATATTGTTCCCACTGCTGGGACTCGGTGTGAGGGAGTGGGCCGTTATCAACCACGCGGGCCCAGTCCGGGTTGGTAGATGTCACATGTCTTAGAGTTTTCGGATCTAAAACATGCCGGTTTCCTCACGATGTTTTCCTTCACCGTTTTGCGAGCAGTGGTGATTAAATTATTTACACAAAGTAAAGCACCTGCCTGGGATCGAACCCACGACCCTAGAACCATTGCTTGTATTAAAATGACTGTGACAGCAGCTTTTGTTATATTGAGCTGTTTTTCTAAGTATACTCTATTCTATTTCTTCCAGTGGGTGTCTTAAGAAGCGACTAAGGGACTTACTAGAGAATGGGCAGCAGCGTTCTCTATGCCTTTTATCACCATACTGCGATCACCGACCCGCCTGTCAAGCGTGGCGATTATGGCAAAGTCCCCCAATTTGGGGGGAAGCCTATGTCCAGCAGTGGACGTCTTTCGGCTGAAATGATGTTCAAGATACTCTATTACAGGCAACAAGAAAGTTAACTGGCGTATTTCAAAAGGGTATCCTTAAATGGGACTGAATGGGACAAGTCTGCCGACAAACTGGGGCCCCAAATAGCACAGAAATAGTGCCCTGAGACAGTGAGGCGGGGTTGCGGCAGACCACGTAGGATATGGTGGGACAAACAAGATAAGTTCTGTCCAAATTTATATAAGGACGCGCTGGCTCCCGAAAGATGGAAGGAGTGGAAAAACGCCTTTGTTCAGGAGTGGGACAGCGTAGAATTATAAAAAAAAACTCTAATCTACCATACTATGAGTTTCAAGTTAGCGACCTCAGCTCCTCGGGAATGAAACTATCAAATATAAAAAATATTTATTGAAATCCGAGTGACAGACTCTTCAGCTTTAAAGCTTTTTCAGACACTTTTTTTTTACATAACACATACATTTGTACCTATCCTACGAACGGCCAGCAGACTACACAGATAACAAAATAATATTAATTACTATGTACTACGTTATGCAGCCTCCTTTATTATTGGTTAATAAATGCCGGAATCCTGTGGTTTTGACGCGTTTTGTATTAATTAAGAGTAGGTGCGTAACAAAACTGTGTTAGTTTTACATAAACAGTTCAGCTGCAGATTATGGGGTTTATTCATAAACGTTGATTAAAGTTAAGAGACGTTTAAACGTCAAAAATGTATGGTTAAACAGCAGCTAATCATTACTTAACTTTAAACAACGTTTATGAATAAAGGGGTATAAGATTAGTAATTTTTTGTCTATTCGTTTCTAACCGCCCTACGCAAGTAGAGGTGTCAAAGAAGCGCCTCACAGATATGTCAGCAGTACTGTAGGGGTCTGCCAGGATGATGCCTTGATGATTTAACAACCACAAAAAAGGGGTGTTATAACTTCGACCCCCCAATGCACCCCACGCACCCCACAGCATGTTCAGCAATACTTCTTGCGGCTACTTGACCAAAGAAACTGTAAGAGTTAACATAGTGTCGGTATTTAATTATTTAAAGAATTATATCTCCTTTTTTTTTGTGGGTGGGAAATTATCAAATTACTTCTCCCGCTCTAGGGTGGAGCAGAAGGGTGTGTCAGACTTTTACTGAATAAAACCCACCCGTGTTCCTTCAGTTGCTCATAATGCCAGGGCCACGGTATCTCTTTCGAACAAATCTCGCGACCCTGCCAGAATTATGGAATTATGTCTCCTACCTTATTCCATTCAAAGGTTAAAAGACCGCTTATAGCGATCAAATAAAAAGAAAACAATTATAAAATCTCCAATTGTGTCACCCTTACACTTTTTTTTTTTTTTTTCTCAGGATGGGAAATCATCAAATGACTTCTCCCGCTCTGGGCGGAGCGGGAGGGCGTGTCAGACTTTTACTGACTAAAACCCACCCGTGTTCCATCAGTTGCCCATGTGCCAGGGTCACGGTATCTCTTTCGAACAATCACGCGACCCCGGCAGGTATCGGTCCTAGTAGACCCCTACACTGACCCTTACACCTTACCCTACATTTGTATCTATAATATTTAAGGTGTACCTATTAAAGGGTATCCTATTCTATTCTAAAATGTACTAAATAAACAACAATTCTCACTAAACGCGGTTAAAATTAATTTTGAAGTTTATATCAAACCTCGACCTTATTACGTCTTAGAAACACTTCCAAGGAAATATCCCAATTTCAAAGTACAAACAACTAACCCATTTTCTTAGAAATTAGGTGAAAACAAACCAGTTTATAGTTTAACACAAAACACGTGAAAGCAACTAAGTTATGCTTAACACGTACTTGGTGTACTTAAATAAGTACGTGAACTTATATTGTGTTAATTATGGCTATAATTCAGGGAAACCTCATTTGTGGCGTGACGTAGTTAAAATCACGTGAGGAATGTTCTAGATTGTTTCAATATGTAGGTTAGAAATTATTTTGTCTGTAAACTAGATTATTTGTTGCCTTAATGAAATACTGTACCAAAATTTAGATATGATAGATAGATAGATATATTTACAAAAGAAAAGTGTCCATAAAGAATGAAGTTCTTTACGTTTTATCTAGACTGACCTGTTTGACTGGCCTGTTAGTCTAGTGGTTAGTGACCCTGACTGCTAAGACTGAGGTTGTAGGTTCGATTCCCACCCAGGACAAATGTTGTGTGACGAGCACAATCATTTGTTCTGTGTCTGGGTGTAATTTTATCTATAATATGTATGTATTTAGAAATACTAGTGATCGCCCATTGGTCGACATTCGACCGTACTTCATTTGAATAGAAATACATTATTAAATGAAAAAATATAGATAATAATATATATAAAAAAATAAAATGGTTATATTTGACATGCAGTAACACTACAGACAAATTGTTGACGCTGTACTACTGTGGAGAGGGTTCGCTGGCGGGATAGTGATGGCCAGGACCAAGACGTAGGTGTAATGAGTAAAGAATACCTTCTTCAGGGCTCTCTTTTTTATTTTCTTAGTACTTCTTAACTGCTGGATTGTTCCATACAATATGGAATGAATTATCACAGAAATTTGTTCTGTTTTTATAGAATACTCGCTATTATTTTTAATTAATTATGACGGTTCCAAATGTCATAATTATAACCAGCCTGTACAATCGTGAGGCATACAACCTCTACAGTTTGCACACGACACTAAGTTTTATATGGGAAACTTACTAATGCCATACTTGACACTCCCCATAAAACCACAAAAAATATTTCTTTTATATCTAAAAATTCCTATCGTCGCTAATACAAATAATATTAAAGACAAATATTCTCGATATGATCATAGATTTAAAAAGGAAATAGGATATCTATAAAATTAATTTATTACTTGAAATTCAGTAAGACTATAGATACAAAATCAGGCTTACCAACTTAGGGGTTTTCCCAAATTTAGGGGGTAAATAAGAGGATTGAGATTTTAAGGGCGTTCCATTTTTAGGGGTATTCTTAGGGGTTTTTGCCATCTTACATTTCTCATTGTGTTTTTGATTACAATAAAACTATTAGCGACTGCTAGTACGGTTCCTCGATACTAAGAATGCAGAGTGAATGATTAACAAATGTCGCGTAATAAATATAGACAAATATTACTGCTGTGTGCCGGTCTATGATTACTGAAAAATTCGTTGGTTATTTTCATTATAATTTTTTAGCGGATTTTTTTTAGTAATTGTGGCTATTTTAGGGGTTTTTAACTTAAGCCTTAGGGGTAAATATTTCTGGGTGCTGGTAACATTGCACAAAAGAATAAAGACAGATTTGGACCATAAACAAAAGAATATCTATGCATGTGTATATTAGATACATGGTAATGAACAGTAGTGTGTGTAACGTGTTATTTATTGAAAATAATGTATTTTAACGCATAATTTAAAAAAATATTAGCATTCGTCACTTCTTCTCTGTATAAACTATAAGTGTGCGAAATTTCATACTCCTCCGTCCGCCCAATTTTCGTAAAAAGGGATCCAAAGTTTTCGCTTCACGTATTAATATATAGATATAAGTATATTTATCAGTTGTCTGATTACCATAGTACAGGCTTTGCATAGTTTGGGATCAGATAACGGTGTGTTGGTTGTCCTACATATTATTATTTTGATCTCTTCATCGGATTCAGCACTCTCGAAAACTAAGATAACGACACTCATTATGAAAAATTTTAACATTTTCGCAGTCGCTATCTTCGATTTTCATTTAAATCTTACTATCGGCTTCAGCATCTTTGGAAACCACGAAAACTATCTCTAACTTGCTCTCTGTATCTTTCTATTATATTAATAAATGTCGCATAGCGGCTTTTCATTAGGTGACGCTTTTTTCGTTACGTGACGATTTATGAAATTTTACTTATAAAGCTGTGTTTAAGAACTTTGTTCCAAAAATAAGTCGATCGATGCAAATTATATTATCAGACTGGATGATGGTCAAGATGATGATGATACTCTCTCCCCTTGAATTGCTTGCAAAACAACTGTCCTGAAAAAACTGTCTCGTTGGTCTTGTGGTACGGAGCATTAGGTCCCTGCTTCAATTTCTAGGCCCTAATATTGTCAATTTTTAACCAACTTCTAAAAAAGGAGGAGGTTATCAATTCGACTGTATTTTTTTAATGTTTGTTACCTCATAACTTTTGACTGGGTGAACCGATTTTGATGATTATTTGAAAGCTGGTGCTTTCCAAATGGTCCCATTTTAATTTGGTTCCATTCAGACAATGGGATCCAGTAAAAACCTTATAAGTCTTAAAGCATTAAGTATTTGAGCGACAAATGAACGAATAACGCGATTAGATTAGTGCGGGGTATCTACCATAACTAAAAAGTTGAAAACTTTTTACAAGAAAATAACAACCGACTTCCTAAAAAAAACACTACAAAGTGAAAAATAATAGTTATTTTTCACTTTGTAGTGTTTTGATTTTTTTTTTTAGGAAGTCGGTTGTTATTTTTTTGTAAACAGTTTTTTAATAACATCGCTTAGTTTAACAAACAATCTGGATACCATATTTTTTCAATTTTAAAACCTTTTCAAATACAACCTAAATAATAGACATAGCCGCAGGACAAAGCTATTAGCAAAATCTTCAAGGATAGCCTTGAAAAGTAATCAACGTACGGTAACCATGGCGCCAGCCGATATGTTTAATTAGTTTACCCCTATTGTTATAAAATTAACCATACATAACATATTTTCTTCAAATTGTATAGGAAAATACCTAATAGTTATTCGGAATTGAATTTTCCATTGTATTAATTGTTTTTGAAGGTCGCTTTGGAGTTATGTTCAAAGGATTTCAGTATGCTTACTGTTTAAATATATGTTGTTGTTTTAACTACGTGCCTTAAGTGTTTATCATCATCATAATTTCAGCAGAAAAACGTCCACTGCTGGACATAGGCCTCCCCAAGCACCGCCACTACAACCGGTTCTGTGTTTCTTGCATCCAACGAATTCCTGCGGCTTTCACCAGGTCATCGGTCCATCTTGCCTTCCAACGCTACGTGTTCAAGTACGCGGTCCTCTCCAGAACCTTCCGACCCCATCGGCCATCTGTACTGCGAGCAATGTGCCCTACTCACTGCCACTTAAGTTTGGCAATTCTTCGGTCAATGTCGGTTACCTTGGTTCTCCTACGGATCTCTTCAGCCAACTCTCAGCCTTCTCTCCAACCCAAACCAACAAATAAAATGAAAATTTGTGTCAAAGTATCAACGAATCGTTCTGAAAAATGTGTGTACTATATTCTAGATACTTCTATATCGTATTCTACGCCGTATAACTTTAGTACTTATATCAATGACGCATAAAATACTAATTCGATTACCAGAGACACTATTGAATAACAAAACGTGATCGGATCACGTTTCTTTTTTTCCTTTTAAGCATTAAATATATTTTTGTGAAATAACAACTTTTTGCTTACGATCGTAAAAATATGATATAGTTTTGTTATTATATTTTTAACGCAGCGGCTTCACCGGAAAATTAACAGATGGGATCTTACTACTGGGATAAAAAAGAGTAGGTACCCTATGCGTTAATCCAGGTTATCTGTGTGCCAAATTTCATACAAACATTCAAATATCTAAACATCCAAACATAGGTACAAACTTTCACTTTCATAATAATATTTATATGTATACTGAGATTTGTGGTTTTGGAGTAGTCCAAAGCAAATGCATATGATATTCATTTCTTGTTCTGGTACAAAAATATTCTAGTAAGTAAATTCAGGGTTTTCCTACAAAGTCTTATTCCATCATGACTCGCTCAGGGCACTTCTCGAAAAGGAGTGGGTCATAATTCAACACCGGGGTCAGTGCGGGTGGCAGACGGCACAGGTCTTCAGATTTTGGGTTCTAGAACATTTTCTCAGGATGTTTCCCTTTACCGTTTTGAGAGCAGTGGTGATGAGAAAAAATACTCAATAAAACACCTGAGGGATCGAACCTAAGACCTAAGTACCGCTCGTACGCCGCGGCCGTTACCACTGTGCCACCACTGCTCTCATGGACGCATGTATATTTTGACTAGCGAGTTGGTGCTCATACACACGAGCACCAACTCGCTAATCAAAATATGTATGACAGTTTTAAAAGAATATTTTCCCAAAACTTCTAGCAACAATTCCTTTATTCCCCGTTTCCGTTTTCTTCAAGAGTATTCATACTGTATGACGTTGATATTACGTAAAACACTACAGAACTAAAGATACAGATCTGTTATTTCCACAGTAAACACTAACAACGTGGTACGTCATTGCCTAGTGTAGTGTTGTGTGTAACACAATAAGATCGTTTATTTACATGTCTATAAAGAAATCTTTAAAACAAAATTCAATCTAACACTAAAGAATATTTATTGTATAAAGTACTAGCTTTTGCCCGCGGCTTTGCCCGCGTGGATGACGGAAATTAACGCCGGTAATTTTTTAAAATATAAGATTTTTTCTAAAATAAAAGTAGCCTGAGTTACTCCTTGTTACATCAGCTATCTGCCAGTGAAAGTCCCGTCAAAATCGGTCCAGCCTTTTCAGAGATTAGCCGGAACAAACAGACAGACAGACAGACAAAAATTGTAAAAAAAAAATGTTTTGGTATATGTACAGTGTATACAAATACATCCATATACACTTAGTAAAATGCGGTTATTTTAATGTTACAAACAGACACTCCAATTTTATTTATTTGTCTAGATGGGCATAAAAACATTCGTCCGCATCACTGTCAGTGGGAAAAAGTGTCCAAAAAGCGGGCAAAATATTATTAATAAAATATATAAAAATCTGTCAATAAATTATTATTATTTATGATTATGTGCAAAACCAAAAAAGAGGAACGCTAATGGTGCTCGCGAAATGCGAATTTTCTTTATTTATGATTTGCTGGTTAGTGTCAATCATATTTCGATTCTTAAACAACCTGATACTGACGCAGGTATTTAAAAACAAAAACTGCTTTACTTCATCTTTGTAAGGAGAAAAAAACCTCAGCAAGAAGTTGTTTTTGTAAATATGTATTTTAAAAACGATGAAGCTGAACATAAGAGCAGTGGACATCTTTCGGCTGAACTGATAATGATGATGATAAAAACATATGTGATCGAATTTTCTGAAACATATTGTACTTGGAGGTATTGGTTGGTAAAATATGGCCAGACCCAGCACCCTAATTGCCACACTATCAACAACACACTATCAATATAAATCTGAATCATTCTGAAGGATATTGCTGGGTAATCAATTGCTTCATCATCATCACCATCATCATCATTTCAGCCGTAATACGTCCACTGCTGGACATGACCTCCCCCAATGGGGGGCTTTGCCACAAACGCCACGCTTGGCAGGCGGATTGGCGATCGCAGTATTGTGGTAAAATGCATAGAGAGCGCTGCTGCCCATTCTTTAGTAAGTCCCGTAGTCGCCTCTTACGACACCCACGGGAAGAAATGGGGTGATGCTATTCTTTACGTTCGGCACCACACGGTACCCATTGCTTCATCTGCTCCAAAATGTTGTCTACTCTAAAACGTATAAAACGCAATGAATGTTGTTCAACTGTCAAAACCATTCCTACTTTTACTATGTCACGATGTTACCCCGTAGGAAGCGTCCGACGTATGTACCTACATTTAATTATCGTCACTCGCACATCACTATTAAAACGATACTATTATTAGAGCATTCGTATCAAGGATCGATTGTTACGTTACGAGAGGCAACTGCAGGGTTCTACTCATCCGATAGTATGACGAATCGTTTTAAAGAACACACCACAATTAATCTTCTGAGTGACACCTTGATTAGTTTTTTTTTACGGTGTGAAGATTAGGTAACTCGTACACATAATATCAGGCTTACAATTCCCGAAGGGTTAGTGAGGTGTACCAATAGTAAACTCATATTTCGCTTATTATGTTGCGGTCCCACATAATGTGAACCTACTGCCATCAATCGGTCACAAACCCAGACTCCGGGCTGTTACCGAGAATTTTCTGATAGAAAAACCCTATAACATTTTGCCCGACTCGGGAATCGTTCCCAGGACCTTATGTTCAGCAGTGGCTATTGCGAGAATTAGACCAATGAGCCAGCTAGAGGCAACGAAAGCCAAAAAAAGTGAAAAAATTCTTTAATTTCGTAAGTCGGTCGGTCTTTGGTTTTGATTTTTCTTTTTTCTGCCGTCGACTACCGAAATTATAGTGTTTTTCTCACTTTGTAGTGTGAAGTTGGTTGGTTTAAGAAAATAAACTTATCATATTACCTATCCCACACAAATCTATACTATCTATACTAATATTATAAAGCTGAAGAGTTTGTTTGTTTGATTGTTTGTTAGTTTGGTTGAACGCAGTAATCTCAGGAACTATTGGTCCGAATTGAAAAAATCTTTTTGTGTTGGGTAGCCTATTCATTAAGGAAGGCTATAGGCTCCTGCCAGGGTCGCGTGATTGTTCGAAAGAGATACCGTGACCCTGGCACATGAGCAACTGAAGGAACACGGGTGGGTTTTAGTCAGTAAAAGTCTGACACGTCCTCCCGCTCCGCCCAGAGCGGGAGAAGTCATTTGATGATTTCCCATCCAAACAAAAAGGCTATAGGCTATATAACATGACGCTGGAGTCAAAAAGAGCGGAGCAGCAACGAAAAATTGATGAAAACTGGCAGGCAATTCGATGCGACGGGAAGGGTCAGTGGAGCAAACATTTGGCGCGGACGAAGTCGCGGGCAGAAGCTAGTAATCTATATAATCTATATATTATTATATTAATATGTGAAGCACAAACTTTGTATCCCGTTTAAAAAAAAAATACTCGTACGGAGGAGTATGAAAGACACAATTCAAGTTTTTATGGAGAAGGAATGCAGAAAGCTAATATTTTCACATAATAATGCATTGTTCAAACTTAAAATTAAAATGAACTATGCTCGAAGTTCGACCATTGGGCCATTGTTACTAGTAATTATAATAGGTACGCCGCGAAAACGAACTCAACTACGAAACACATTACGAATATAACACATAATAAAATCGACAATAATAATACATACGTCATGAGCACATACTTCATGTGTTTGCACATGTGTTGCGCAATTTAACAACTATTATACTAGTACATAATACTGCTAGTACATAATATAAGTTGCTATTTTGATGCACATGTGCTTCTGCAGTATCACGTTTAGCTGAACTAGGAGCGCAACAGTTTACTGATTGTACAATTTCATCATCACCTGCCTAGCCTTTTTCCAACTAGGTATTAAATAACCGTTGCAACTGAAAACCAGTATTTTTAACCGACTTCAAAAAAGGAGGAGGTTCTCAATTCGACTGTATTTTTAATGTTTGTTACCACAGAACTTTTGACTGGGTGAACCGATTTTGATGATTCTTTTTTATTTGAAAGCTGGTACTTGCCGGGTAGTCCCATTTTAATTTGGTTCCATTCTGGCAATGGGATCCATTTGAAAACATATAAGTCTAAAATTTGCATTAAGTATGTGCGCGACAAATGGACGAATAACGTGTTTAGATTAGTGCGGGGTACATACCATAAAAAGTTAAAAATAAAACTTTAAAAAAGGAAGTAGGTTATTATTTTTTTTAAAGCTTTTACAAGGACAGACTGCCTATCTCACGGACACAACTAAGTCTTAATAAGGGGTATCGTCGTCGTGTTACCCAGTACACGATACACCTTGGTAAGACCGGGTGTCAGAATTTCTGAGAGGTTCAGAGCTCCTGAAGTCCTGTAACGACTGTAATCTATAATTTCTTATCCAAATAATATTTGCATGCCAAGATATAAGCTAAACATGAATGGTCACTGATATAATTAAAAACAACTTCATTTATTGATGGACTGTGTTAGGTATGAGTCTGAGAGACACGATTTGTTTAGGGTCTTGAAGTTGAACAGACTTGAAGTTGGCGCATTCCATAAAATCCTGGCTCAGCCAAATGGCGATGATGCGAAGAGGCTGTTTAGGTTCATGGCCCAGATATGACCAACGTGTGTAAAGGGTACGATGGGACTGACATACGCGTTGCGATTATAAATGTCCCTAAATAAATATAGAAAAAAAAAACAACTTCATATACCATGTTTTATGCAAATAAATATTATTACTTTTTCTATTTCTATCCAAAATATGCACGAATGACAGTCAAGACTAACAGCTAAACCTGCTTTCCTAGGGGTATTTAAAAATAGTCTCCCATCTATGGACCGACCGCAACAACCGCAGCTTAATTACTTAGCCCATGGGATCGCGGTCGCAGACTCCCGGCCACCGTAGGCGTGGGCTTGCTGGCGGCGAGCAATGGGTAGCTCGCCGCCCGGTAAGGACCAGGTCCGTGTCAACGGCGCGTAGTGTTCCACGCGTGCTTCAAAGAGATGTGAGCAGTACTGAAGGGGTCAGCTAGGACCGATGCCTGGCAGGATCACGATTCAACGAGATACCGTAGCCCTGGCATATGGGTAACCGAAGGAACACGGGTGGGTTTTAGGCAGTAAAAGTCTGACATACCCTCCCGCTCCGCCCAGAGCGGGAGAAGTCATTTGATGATTTCTCATCCAAAAAAAAAGGCATCGCAGCAGGATAGATCCTTTCAGCCACCGCGACCGCGATGCCTTTTTTTATTGCCTGATTAACCATCTGTTCTGTGATTAATGTGTCCTGCCCATTATCACTTAAGTTTTGTTTGTTTTGGTTTTGTTTGTTTTCATTACGTCAGCGCCGGCTGTCACTGAAAACTAGCGCTGGGGCTCTGTCTCGCATAGGGTCACAGCATTATGCTGAGTGATGGCCGTTTTGCGTGGATATGACGCATATTTTCCCACATCTTATTTTTTATTTCTGTTTGTTTCTGATCTTACAGTGCGTCATGTTTGCCGCAAATAAACGTATTTTCTTTCTTTCTTTCTTTTTCTTCTTTTGGCAATTCTTCGGCCTTTGTCTATCATGAAGGGTACCTCCAAGGATAGCCCTTTCTATTGCTCTTGCGTACACAATACAAATGACACACAGAAATACTTCGCATGAATATCAGGACTCTTTTTCTGGAATCTCTAATCAAAATTCTTCAGTTGACCATGACCGTTCCTTGCAGGAACTACTAAGCCAACATCTTGGAAAACTCGTGACCATTCCTTGAAATACATTAAGTTTCTGACCACGTGAGGCATTACCGTCAAATTAACGACCACCGCACGTTCTATTGTTATGTAATATGTAGTATAGTTTCTTTGTATAACCTTAACATTGAACGTGAATGTAGTATTGTAGATATTTTAGGTATTGTTTGTTGTGTGGAAGGTTAAGGACTCGACTTTTGACGGGTTTCAACGGTTCAGAATACTGGCTGACGATAAAAAGGAATTATAATGATGGTAAAATTCGATATGCGTCCGTATCGAATCGAATGACAACCAATTTTGTCATAGACAAAGGTTTTTCCAAAACCAAAATTCGAAATTTTTTACATTTTAAATTAAATAGATGAAAGCTATTATTTGATCACCTGTATGCCATCGGGGGCAAGGCAAATCACGTTGCAGAAATGTGTCATTTTCAACACGATAGTCAGTCTAATGCTTGTGAATAGCTATGCAGAACTAAAATTGGTGAGATGCAGTGTTTAAGGGTAGCTGTTTTTAATTCTGTTTTTGTTGCTTCTTTTCATGAGAATAGGAATTCGCCCTGCCGTAGTGGGACATTACCGGCTGGTTTAAAAAAGTTAAAGAATTTCTCGAACCATCAAGGACGGAAACTATGTATCAGGGTCTGAAAATACATACGTGCTAAAGAATCTTGGTGATGTATTCTCTAGACAATAGTGCATCATTGTCTAAATAATTCTTTATTAATATCAGGTGGTCTACTCCCTAAGCACGAAGTCTGCAGTTTCGGCCAAAGAAGTTACGGGCGTTTCCAACTCCATAGGGACTTACGTCCGCAAGCAATTCGAAAATAGAACTAATCATAAATGATTAATTCTGTTTTCGAACTAAGAATGAACGATAACATTTTTGCCTGTTTGAAAAATTGAATTTGGAACTAGTTTTGACGGATAAACTACTTTTGGACAGGCCCGTATTTTTGTTGACGGAGTTAGAGTGTAGACCCCCTAATGAGATCAGAGATAGATAGTATTCTGCCAAAATTCGTAGTAACGATTATGATTCATTCTTGAATGACACATTTTCGTTAATCGACTTCCGTTGAGTAAAATTAATTACTCAAACTGATTCTATAAAAAATATGACTCAATAGAATGCCATAGATAAATCGGGTCCACCCTTTATGGCAGAATTTTTTTCGTCATAATATTATTTTGCATAACAACGGATGCATAAACTTCATTTTGCAGAAAATCGTTTGGCATACACTCATTTATCATACATTCACAACGCATAATTTTATAAGTCAGAATCATCTTTAGGCATAAATCTTATTCCACAATAATTACATGCAAGCAAGCATACAGCATGCAAGCAACCAAGCATGCAGCATGCAAGCAAGCATACAGCATGCAAGCAAGCATGCAGCATGCAAGCAAGCTTACAGCATGCAGGCGAGCATGCAACATGCATCATGCATGGTTTCTGTCACGGCTTCGGCGCTGCGGGGCTCCGGCGGTCCCACGCGAGCTCATCGTCGCAGATGGTTTTACGCTCACCACCACGGCTTCAGTACCGTCAAAACCACCTGCTCCTCAGCTTGCGGGCCGCCTCGCCACTCCGCGCCAACGCGGGTTTAAATTACACAAGCCAAAGGTAATTATCCGAAATAAAATTCTGCCATCTTAAAAGTATGCCAGCGTAAAGTCGATCATATAAACATTCGGCCAAACAATGATTATGCTGAACATTTTTTATGCCTTACAAATATTCGTTTAAATAAGATTAGGCCAAGTGTGTTATGCCAAATAAAATTCGGAGCATCAAGTTTCTGCCAGATAGAGGGAACCCAGATAAATCATCATCATCATCTTCCTAGCCTTTTCCCAACTATGTTGGAGTCGGTTTCCATTCTAACCGGGTGCAGCTGAGTACCAGTATTTTACATGGAGTGACTGTCTATCTGACTTCAACCCCGTAACTGGGTTATACGATACCCCTTGGTAAGACTGTTTATTACACTTTTAGGCGTAATGACTGTCAAAGATCCACAAATGAGCGCCGGGACTATTTAACGCGCTTTCCGAATGCCATAGATACTGTTTTGAATATAAACCATACCTAAAATAGATGACCACTTCCCGTGGTTAATACATTATTTCAAACATATGTTAATTCCCTGATAAAATCAGAGTTTCATTCAATACAACCAGCGAAAACTGAACATTTCCATAAATACATGATACAAGTTTATTTTTTGGAAATTATAATTTCTTATTTTCTAGAAAATTGGGCTTTTAATATGTATAGATGTTATTGCTTACACCATGTAAAATGTATGTATGAGCGTATGTGACGGCACGTGGGTACTGCACGTTGCTCTTCACGTGTGCAAGATCGTGCGCCTGCGCCGATGCGATACGCTAGGGCTGTCACTGAACAGTTTTTGGGGTGAAAATGGAGTCCTTTGTAAATTGACATCCCCAAAATCTATAGTATAAAATTTTATACTTTAGATTTTGGACATGTGCAATTATTTATTTATTAAAACTTTATGCACATGTAAAAAAATACTGTACAAAGGCGGACTTAATGCATGAGGCATTTACTACCAGTCGACCTTAGAGTGATGCAGAGACCGAAAATGGCAGGTGTAAAATACGGGATAAATAGCTCGGAAACAACTATAACATACAAGAATGAATAGGTACATAGATAAACAAACGAAATAAACATAGTTGGGAGACATAACGGCCAGTAGAGGAGAAAACGAATCCAGCAGAACAGCGCTCGGATGTTTCGGCAAACTTCTGACGGATTTGTCTTCACGTGCCTTCATTTTAAAAGCTAAACGAGAGGTAGCCGCCCTGATATTCAGAGGGAGCACGTTCTAAAGAATCAACGCCTGTATAGAAAAGAAGAAGAATTAATGAAGCTAGAACAATGAGAAGGACATCGTAGAAGGCGAATGCTGGTGCAGTGAAGATTTTTGTTATGGACAGAGCAAAAATATTGAATTTGGGAATTCAGGTAAGAAGGAGAAGTAAGTGGGTTTGTCCAGAATAGAGAGCCTTTAACTTTCTGCGCTGACGAATGTATAACCATTATAAAAACAGACGGTGCGTGGATACATGGTATTGAATAATTCGTTACTTTCATTATTTTCTGCTACAGCATTGTCACATTTCATCTTAATGTTTGAATGAATTTTATTTTATTTTAATAATAATTGCATCATCATCGTTTCAGCCGAAAGACGTTCACTGCGTAACATAGGTTTCCCCCAAGGTCCGTCGCTTTGACCGGTTTTGTTCTTCCCGCATCCAGTGGATTCCTGCGGCCTTCACATAATATTAAATGCATGGAATTCAATAATTTAATAGTAGGAATCGTGATTTTTTAATAAAATTTTGTAAAACTGCATGTTATGACTGTTACTACAATGGTTTGAATGGTTTATGAACGTTTCCTGATAAGCGTTCGATTGACTAGTTTTTGTGAATGTGTGTAAAAAATGTATGAATGGACTTATATCGGAAGGAGTTATGGTTTTATTTTCTGAGATTAAAGTCTTGTGTAGAATGGAGAGTAGTGTTGCAAAATATTGCTTAGCATTGGTTGTAGGGAAATCTAAACATTTTGTAGGGCTGCCTACTGGGCTGTCAAGTGTTCGGGTTTATTAAAATGTTGACAACGAATTTTTTTTCTAACGTTACGTTACATCATGCCTAAAGGTTAGGTAGAGGTGTACCTATAGTACACCCCGATTTCGCCTGTTATGTTTAAGTCCCATGTAATAGGGGGGCAGCCTATTGCCATTACCCGGGTACGAATCCAGTCTTCCGGGCTGCTACTGAGTAATTCCAGATGGAAAGCCCCGATAAGACTTTGCCTGACCGGGAAATCGAACCCAAATCTCATTGGTTGCAAGCGCTACTGCTGCATGAGCTATGCACATTATCTTATCTTATTAAAAGAAAAACGGGGTTTTTGATGAAGTCAGAATTTTTTTTTAACAAAGCACAATTTATTAGGAATTAAAAAAGCTGAAAAAAATGTATGTATCTATTATTTTAACAATTTTTTTTTGTAAAACATTTGTTATACAACCATTTTCAGTACTTGAGTACATTGAGGAAAGAAAAACTTGTTTGTCTGTTATTCATATGGAAAGTAAAAACTACTCATCTGAATTACAAAAAAACTTTTAGTATCGGATAGATTGTAGTAACCAGACACATTAGTCTTATTTTGCGTTGTTTGAATATTTATCAAAAAGTCACACAAAAATAGAAGACTTTTGAATGGCCTGTGGCTAAGAAATAACAGCCACAACACGGTTCGATCGACCAGGTTAAGCAACGTTTGCCGCGGTTGGTCCGTGGATGGGTGACTTTACATACCAAGACCTTTTCATGCCTTTGGTCCCGGCTATCATTAGGCAGTCGTTACGAGTTGTCAGAAGCCCGAAGCCGCATCGTATTACCCAGTAACTGGGTTGTGGAGATCAGAGAGACAGTCACTCCTAGAAAATACTTTTATTTAGTTACATCAGCACGCGTAGCATGACCGCCATAGAAACGGAATTTGTCGACGGAAGAGAAGACAAAATGATAGACTGTATCGTAGCAAAATTGTGTAAAACTGAAAAGAAGAGATGTTTGTATTCTTCAGTCGACAAGAGTACGATGTCAATTATGATGACTATTTCTCTGATGAGATAGAAATATTTTTACAGAATTAAAATACATAAGGAACTTTTTTGTTCTTGGTAGAATAGAGATAGAATTGGTCATACTACGCCGGCAGGTTAGTCTTTAAGCCGTCCCCAACATAGTTGGAAAAAATTAGGCAGATTTATTTATCCTACTTCATATAGATTAAATTCTTTCTTGAGAAAAGTTAAGTATATATTTTACTAGCTTTTGCCCGCGATTTCATCCGCGTAAAACAAACTTACTCCGTACCAAATTTTATCAAAATCGGTTCAGTGGTTTAGTCGTGAAAGCATAAAGGAGAGACAGCGTTACTTTCGCTTTTATAATCTATACTATATAACCTATAATATTATAAAGCTGAAGAGTTTGTTTGTTTGTATGTTTGTTTGTTTGATTGAACGCGCTAATCACAGGAACTACTGGTCCGAATTGAAAAATGTTTTTGTGTTGGGTAGCCCGTTTATCGAGGAAGGCTATATACCATCACGCTACAACCAAGAAGAGCGGAGCAGTAATGAAAAATGTTGCAAAAACGGAGAAAATCGCACGGCCTACCCGTGCGATTTTCTCCGTTTTTGCAACATTTTCGACGCGACGGGAAGGGTCGAGGGAACAAGAAATTTAACGCGGACGAAGTCGCGGGCAGAAGCTAGTGTTAGTATATATAGCTTGGCTTCCCTTGAAAAAACATTATCCTTCTACTCGGAGCGGCGCGTTATAATAGTGATATTGTAAAATGTATAAACGAAAAATTGAGTACCTAATTAAAATTCTTATAAAGTTTGACAACATAGTACATAAATTAACATACTACCGAAGTACATACACAAATCAAAACAAACTCTTGGCAAGCGTTCACCAATCAGTTCGTACCAAAGATGGCGCCGGAAAAGCGTACTGATATCAGTGATTCATTAAGTCAAGCATGTGATCACGTGTTGCCCCGTTAGATCAAGTGAGTGATTGATTTCGTCACGTCAAATACGTTTGTTACATTTTCTTAGCGTGAGTTGCACCAACTAACTTTAACCATAACCAATGCCTTGGTTCTGTCAAATCTCCGGCTAGTGGCTATATCCGTAAATTATATCTCACAAACATCATGGTTTTTTGACCTCCACTCCCGTCCTTGTCACAACTGATCACATTTGTGACACGGGGGCGGAGATTTGACAGCTGACAAGGCATTGGTGATGGTTAAAGTTAGTTGGTACAACTCACTCTTAGTCTTTTCTGGGTATGAGCAGAGCGATGTAAGATTCATGTACTGATTGCACTTTGCACATTGCTTTTTTGGTACCTTCTTATATTTCTATACCAATAATAAGGCTGACGAGTTCGTTTGATCGCGCTTATCTTTGGAACTACTGGTCAAATTCGATAAATTATTTCTGCACTTGAAAGCTTCGATCAATAATAGCACTAGATAAAGGATCAGGAACAAAAATAAGGCGCTCAAGTGGCCACGTTTGCACACACTTATATTCCTTACTACGAAATATAGAAAAACGTTTCATAATAATAACAAGTTCATTTTATTATAATCCTTAACACTCAAACATAAAGCATAATTACGATTGCAAAATATTCATATTTAAGTCCTTTTGTCATCGGAGAAAGGTAAAGAGCAATAAATTTAAAATGTCCCTTAAAAATCAAAAGTCATTTTGATATAAGTACAAAATTATTTATTCTAAACTGAAACTTAAAGTCTAAGCAATATGGTTAAAAACAATGTGTTGACAATTTCGTGCTTACTCTATTTTGGAACTAGACGTAGTTCTTGGTATTACATTTCAATGCTCAGAACACAGTACGTATTGAAAGACGTAGAGTTGCAGAATATAATTTTTTAGGTGAAAAGGCACGTTTTGATGGTGGCAAACATTTTTAATCGATTTAAAAAAGTAGTAGGACTAAAAGAGTATAATAGTTATTTTATTTAATTAAGTGCGGGTTAAATCAATGTGATCCACCCGTATAAAAAATGGGTGCGTCTACTTTTATGTACCAGTATTTAGAAGTTAAATTTGTATTAAATCAAATTATTTTTTCATTTAAATTAAAGTTCAAATATGAATTTTTATAAGGTTTGTATATTTCTTCTCCTCTTTCTTTCGCTACAAAAGATACCCATTCTGCACAGCGAAATGGCTCGCTAGGAAATCTACAAACAAAAATTAAATATAAAATTACAATACTACTTCATGCATTCTCTGTTCCAGAACAGACAATATAGTTGGTACGTTGTCGCAAACATTGGTCAAACAATCATAATATGTATTTGCTAAATGATTTATATTTACTATTTGATTGTTTTTATTTTATGACAAACACTTAAAGATTTAAACTGATGGAAAAAAAGATATACCTTCCAAAAACTTGGTGCTACAGTGGTTATTTACACAGTTTTTGAACGCGTGCTGCGGCATTTAGGACGTCTTATCGTTGGCTATCATTGGACCAAACTAATCTCAAATAAGAGCACAAAAATATTTGTGCTCTTATTTTTCGGGCCGTTTTTGAAGCGCTCATCGGGAATCTAGTACATTTTTGATCGAAGCTTGAAAGCCTATTTCTTGAGTAAGGCTATAGGCTACATAACATCACGCTGAGAAACTTAGAAGCCGAGCAAAAAGAAAAAAGTCCGAAAGAACAAAAAGCTAAAATGAAGTGAAAGCACGGGTACGCGATGCGATGTGATTGGGTCAAGGACAAGAAATTTCACTCAGAGGACAATTTTACTGAATAAATTATATTGCCTGCAGTTCTGCCTACACTACTCTGCCCCAATGATCTACAAAACGTGATCAGCGCCAACTGCATGTGTTCGCATTACGCAATCCACTCTTGATAGTTTATCAAGAGGCCCTACGTAATATGCACTTCCTATTATTTGTTATGTGTAACAACTGTTCTATGTATACATTATATATAATGTTATGTATATTGAGTTGTTATCTAGTTGTTTAGATTATGTTTGTTTTGCGTCCGTGATTTGAGACATGTAGGAGTTTTTGTTTTCTTTATGGATTGTTATGTCACCAGCAGACCAATTTTCATAATTAAAAAAGTTTAAAACTTAATCGCCGTCTCATCTTGGCGACGATAAAATGTCAAAAACTTATCAAAAATGTTTGGAAATTCTATGTATTTTTTACAGATTGAAACTGTGAACGTTCTAAAAATAACGAAAATTACTGCTCAAATGTGGTGGGGAAAGAAAGATGAGATTGGTGTTACGTACCGTTCTCTATAAGATAGGTATTAGGCATTTAGTTTTAATTTGAATAGTTTTTTTACCCCACAACTAGTACTCAAGCCTTTGTGGGTCTGATTTGATTAACTTGTCGGCTTGCTTATCGCCTATTCGCTGAGCAATCCGATTGGTGTACGAAGGGCGACAGTGGCGCCGCTCTTCCGCGTGCTTTTTCACTTGAACTATGCGGCTCAACTCGTAATACAACGTGCTCCGCGCGCTAAAAACTTTTTTCTAATAAGAAATGGTCCTTCTGTGATTTTCGTGCTACAACCCCCAACAAGAGACGAGAAATAAAAACCAACACCTGTGGAAATACATGTGCAGTGAAGTTTTAGCTGGATTTAGGGCGACTGGACACGACGCCGAGCCCATGAGGTGCGCGAGGCAGTGGACGGGAGTTCGTTGGTAAGTTTTTCAAATCTACACCCACAAACTTCTACACATAATTGTTTGGTCCATCGAGCCGGACTTTATTTTGACGTGCTTGTTGTGGGGTTATTTTTCTTAGTGTTCTTATTTCATTTCATAACTTCATAGTTCATTTTGCGTCGGTACGCGTCCAAAATGGCGGACTTAATTCAACAAGATATTTTCGAACGCGAGATCATTCTTGATGATCTCCAACGTACATTGCAGTTCATAGATTCAGACGAACAACAGTTTAGGTCACGCTCAAAAGAGTTAACTTTGCAACAAAGAAAGTTCTTCAAACTTCAGGCAAAAATAGAAAAAGTCTTGATCAAGTCCAATACTTTCGACAAGGAGGAACAACTACAGATTCGTAACAATTTTAATGACTGTTATTACGCAATTAGTGTTCACTTAGACAAACTTAAAGAAGAGGATAATGAGCGTAAACGAAGAATGTCGTCCAGTACGTCTATGAATAATTCTGTGGTACATGTTCCAGTAAATTCTCATAATAATAATTGTGCAAGTAGATTACCTATCCTTCCAATGCCTACCTTCTCAGGGGAGACCACGGATTGGCCCCCATTTTACGATTTGTTTCGTTCATTAGTACACGGCAAAAATACTTACACGGATACAGAGAAGTTTCGTTATCTATTACTGTCATTAAAAAATGAACCCTATAACCTTATTAAATCGATACCAATTACAGACGAAAACTATAGTGTTGCGTGGGATATTTTGGTTTCTCGGTATAACAACAAAAGGGCTATTGCCACGAAACATCTCGAAAAAATATTAGAAATTGAACCTAGTACCGAGAGAATGACTCAAAGTCTAAGAAATTTACTCAATGTTTATCAAGAAAACATCAAGGCATTGCAGGCGATGCAGTTTCCGATAGATCAATGGAGTTTCATATTAGTGACGATTTTAGTACGTAAAATTCCGTCAAGTATTCGAAAACGTTTCGAATTATCACTATCCAAACCATCGGATATACCCGACATAAATACATTGATAAATTTCTTAGAACGCGAGTTATCCGCAAACGAATTCTCCTCTTACCCACAAAATAAAAATAATAATCTAGAAAAGGCAGGTACTTCTCGGACTCCGGCGACGACGTCATCGCGCGGTTACGAAAGCCCGCGTCGCGCGCTCGCAGCCAACGTCACGTCATCGAGTTCGATTAAAACAGACTTACAGTCTATCAAACAAAATAATTTAAAATCTAATTGTTTATGTTGTGATGCTCAACATACGTTGACAAAATGTTCCAAATTCCTCAATTTATCTCCTCGTGATAGGTATTCTTTTATTCAAAACAAAAACGTTTGTTTCAATTGTTTACATGTCGGTCATGATTTAAAACAATGCAAATCCAACTTTGTTTGTCGTTCATGTCATAAACGACATCATTCATTAATTCATTTCGAAACATCTCACAGTTTATCAGCTATTAATGAAGTCGGGATTAGTGATAATGCTATTTCATTTCCTGTGAACGAAACGACAGAGACAGCGGTACCCAGTACCTCGCATGCCGCCGCATTGACTGCGGTAAATCATGCGTTGCACGGTCGCAAGAACGATTCGCAAACCATTGCTCCGTCGGTTAGTATGAGTACGGTGCTTTTGTGTACAGCACTTATCAATGTTCATGTTGACTCACAAAAACACACAGTTCGGTGTATTATTGATACTGGGAGTCAAGCGACTTTTATTACCGAGGCTTGTGTGCAGCGGTTAGGCTTGCACCGTAGGCAAGCGCACGTTCCAGTGTTCGGTATCGGCGGGTCCGAAGTCTCAGCTGTTTTACCAAAGGGTGTAGTATCGTGTCATATCACTCCTACGCACGGGGAACAACCTTCAATTTCAGTTGATGCATTAATTTTACCTAATCTTATTTCACGTATGCCAGGTGTGACGTTGCCTTATACGGGGTGGTCACACATACAGAATTTAAATTTAGCTGACCCTAAGTTTTATCTTCCACAATCAGTGGAAATGATTCTAGGTGCGGATATACTATCCCAAGTTCTATTAGGTCACGTGATCAAGGGTCCACCCGGTTCACCGATGGCTATGAACAGTATCTTTGGTTATTTATTGATGGGTGATGTTTCGTGCAACCAAAATACACCTACTTCGCTTCAAGTGTGTCTCAGTAGTTTAAGCTCACCATACGATGACGGCATCAATCTGAGACGATTCTGGGAATTGGAGTCTCTTCCGGAAAAGAAAATCCTAAGTCCCGACGAAGCGTTGTGTGAATCTATCTACGTAAATTCACATACTCGCGATGAAGCTGGGCGATATGTTGTTCCACTTCCTTTCAAACCTAATGCTCCCGCCCTCGGCGAATCACGGGATACGGCGGTCTCCAGGTTTAGAAAATTAGAGTATCGTTTAGAACATAATCCTCAGCTTAAGTTAGAGTATCATGCGTGCCTCCAGGAGTACTTGGAACTCGGTCACATGGAGCCAGTTGATATACCTACTTCGTTAGCTACTAGCTATTACATTCCGCACCACTGCGTGGTCAAAGAATCTAGTGAGACTACTCGCACTCGCGTCGTCTTTGACGCGAGTTGTAAAACTTCAAATGGAATATCACTTAATGATATTCTACTAACAGGTCCAAAATTGCACCAGGATATAGTAGACGTTTTATTAGGTTTTCGTATCCATGCTATTGCTGTCACTGCCGACATCAAGCAGATGTACAGAAACATTAAATTACAACAATCCGATTGGGATTTTCAACGCATTGTGTGGCGTAAATCACCAACTGAACCGTTGCTTGATTATCGATTGGGTACCGTCACCTTTGGTGTCAGCTCATCACCGTACTTAGCGCTTCGTACTATTCAACAGTTGGCTCAGGACGAAGCCGTCAACTTCTCGCTAGGTTCTAAAGTTCTACAGAATCAGGTTTTCGTTGATGACATCGTCACCGGTGCAGGCGACGTAAAGAAGGCACTGGTTCTACAGCGTGAGTTAGTAGGTATTTGTTCGTCAGCTGGTTTCGAGCTACGGAAGTGGCAGAGCAATTCGCCAGCGTTACTCGCTGCTTTACAAACGTCAGTTTGTCAGGGCGAGCGGCCTGATAACGTTTCTTTCGCTCTGATGGAGAATGACAAACAAATAAAGGTTTTGGGACTTCAGTGGAATCCTAAATCGGATACTTTCACTTTCAGCGTTCAAGCAACTACGGGTAAAATTACAAAACGGTCTATACTATCACAAATAGCCAAAATTTATGACCCTATGGGATGGTTATCTCCTGTAACTATTTACGCGAAACATCTCATTCAGTTATTATGGATGTCAGGGGTCGACTGGGATGAGTCACCTCCTGTAGATATATTAAATGCTTGGTCTAATTTTCTTAACGAGTTACCATTATTATCAAATTTTCAAATTCCACGTTTCGTTTTTGCAAACGTGAATGTCATTCAAATTCACGGGTTTTCCGATGCTTCTGAGCGGGCTTATGCCGCGTGTGTTTACGCCCGTATATCCGATAATAGTGATAACGTTAAAACATTTCTTCTTCTCGCAAAAACGCGTGTAGCACCTATAAAACCGGTTCTTACGATCCCGCGACTTGAGTTGTGCGCGGCTGTCTTGTTATCACAGTTGATTGATAAAGTTAGGAGTGTGTATGATAAGCACATAAACTGTGATCAGGTGTATGCATGGACCGATTCATCCATCGTGTTAGCGTGGCTTCGTTCTCCACCACACGAGTGGAAGACATTCGTTTCCAATCGCACTAGCGAAATCTTATCCCGGCTTCCGGCTAATAGTTGGAGACATGTTCCATCTGCTGACAATCCAGCTGACGCACCTTCCCGAGGAATGCTTCCTACAAGTTTTCTACAAAATAAAATGTGGCTCCACGGGCCCTGGTGGGTCGCGCGAGATTCTAGTTTTTGGCCAAGTCCCAAGAAATTACCAGAAGTCTCTGAAGACAAACGTAATCTACCGTTGTCGATAGTATCAAACCCCTCCACCTCAGTACCGTCTGATCTGGTAGGTGAGTATATTACAAGATTCTCTACTCTAGGCAAACTTGTTAGAATAACAGCACTGTTATTCCGATTCTATAATAAATGTAAGAAGCTGCACATTTTCTATCCAAAATACATAACTGTGTCCGAGTTAAATTTTTGTTTAAATCGACTTATCCATTTAGTTCAACATTCATGTTTTTCCGAAGACATAAAAAATATTTCACATGGAAAATATCCATCAATTAAATTACGACGACTTAATCCTTTCATGGATAACAAAAATAATATGCGTGTTGGTGGGCGGATTCACAAATCACTTTTACCGTTTGTTTCCAAACACCAATTGATTCTGCCTAAGAAACATCATCTTACAAATTTAATCATTGATCATACACATATCACGCATCTACATGCTGGTCCACAATCCGTACAATACATTCTACTTCAAAATTATTGGATAATGTCTAGTCGTGACGCTATACGTACACGCATACATCGCTGCGTTCGTTGTTTTCGTGCTCGCCCCTTGAATCCGCAACCATGCATGGGTCCACTGCCGGCCGTCAGAGTGCGCCCCGAGCGGCCATTTTTAAAAACATCTGTTGATTTCGCGGGTCCGTTCTACGTTCGGGCAAATAAAGTTCGAAATGCAAAAATTATTAAATGTTATGTAGCTGTCTTTGTGTGTATGTCCGTCAAGGCTATACATCTCGAACTCGTGTCCGAGTTGTCAACTGAAGCATTTTTAGCAGCCTTGCGACGCTTCACGTCCCGTAGAGGTTTATGCACTGACATTTACTCTGATTGTGGAAGGAACTTTGTTGGTTGTAATAATTATCTACAAGAATTGTTTACTTTTTTACGTAATGATTCGGTTCAAGCCATTCTTAATGGTAAGGTTTTAGAACAAGGTATCACTTGGCATTTTCAACCTCCTTATGCCTCGCATTTTGGTGGCCTTTTCGAATCCGGAGTGAAAAGTTTCAAACATCATTTACATCGAGTCCTCGGTACGCAAACTCAAACGTATGATGAGATGCACACCCTTCTTTGTCAAATCGAAGCGGTACTCAATTCACGTCCACTTTGTTTATTAAGTGCAGACCCATTAGATCCGTTACCCTTAACACCATCGCATTTTTTAATAGGAGGTCCGTTGACGACCCTACCAGATCTCCCACTATACGAGAATGTTCCAAATCGACTCACTAGATGGCGTAGGGTACAACAATGTGTGCAACACTTTTGGAAACGTTGGAGTCGGGAATATTTACATGAAATTCAACAACGTAATAAATGGTTCCGAGATCGCGGCTCGCAACTCCGTGAAGGTATTATTGTCGTTGTACGTGACGATAATGTCCCACCATTACAGTGGAGACTGGCTCGTGTCCATGCTCTTCATCCGGGTTCCGACAATGTTACTCGTGTCGTAACTTTACAAATGGGCAAAACTTTTGTGAAACGCTCAGTAGTTAAAATATGTCCTTTGCCCTTAGAATAATTAGTTTGTAAGTTTTCCTTAATATTGTTACGAATCTTAGTTAGGTAATCTAGAGTAAGAGTAACTTTTATTTTTTTTTGGGCTTTTCTGCTTTCGTAGCCTTTTTTTTTTCATTCCTCTTTCGAGTGAAACATTCTTACAATGTCTGTAACCTAAGGTTAAAAGAAACCCATTCTTTTAAGGCGAGCGGCATGTTACGTACCGTTCTCTATAAGATAGGTATTAGGCATTTAGTTTTAATTTGAATAGTTTTTTTACCCCACAACTAGTACTCAAGCCTTTGTGGGTCTGATTTGATTAACTTGTCGGCTTGCTTATCGCCTATTCGCTGAGCAATCCGATTGGTGTACGAAGGGCGACAGTGGCGCCGCTCTTCCGCGTGCTTTTTCACTTGAACTATGCGGCTCAACTCGTAATACAACGTGCTCCGCGCGCTAAAAACTTTTTTCTAATAAGAAATGGTCCTTCTGTGATTTTCGTGCTACAACCCCCAACAAGAGACGAGAAATAAAAACCAACACCTGTGGAAATACATGTGCAGTGAAGTTTTAGCTGGATTTAGGGCGACTGGACACGACGCCGAGCCCATGAGGTGCGCGAGGCAGTGGACGGGAGTTCGTTGGTAAGTTTTTCAAATCTACACCCACAAACTTCTACACTTAGTGGTCGGGCGATTGACTTCTGTATTGTCTCAGGTTTGAATAGCACCGGTAAGTGAAAAGTTGTTTAGCAATCGGTTGTCGTAGTATGGGCATGTGAAACGGAGGAATGAGGAAAATGTCGTGAGGAAAGTTTTGAGTATGAATGTCACTGGCTATATGAGTAGAAAGAGACCAAAGTAACGATGGATGGGTGTGAATGATCATATGGTTAGAAAGAGGCTGCCCATTCTCTAGTAAGGCGCGAAATTGTTCGAAAGAGTTACTGTGGTCCTAGCATGGACAACTGAAGGAAAACGGGTGGGTTTTAGCCATAGGAAGCCATAGTGAAGTATTACTAACATAGTTTAAGGTACTATTTTATTAAAACAAGTTTTGTATAATACCTATGTATGTTAGTTTGTAAGGTATATGTCTATGGGTCATTGACACCTATAAATAAATGTTTTATTATTATTATTTAGTCAGTAAAAGTCTGACACGTCCTTCCACTCCACCCAGAGCGGGAGACGTCATTTGATGATATCCCATCCACAAATAAAAGGCCCTTACACCAATGGGTAGAAATGGGATGGTGCTATTTTTTACTTCCGGCAGCACATGGAAACGCACACAGTATATTTAAAATCTGACAAATACACAAACAGGACGAAAAGAAAGCTCTTTAAGGTGAATGCTCCGACCAACCCGCGAAATTCAAATTTTCTAACGTTTTTTGCAATTTACAAGCCAGTGCTAGTTTGTATGCTGATTAAAATATTATTCGCGACTGTAAGACGTATTTAGTTACAGAATTATAATCATCAAAATCATCAACACAACGCTCTAAGTTCATAAAGCTGTAGGAATGATTTTTTCTGTTATTTTTTTGTTCCTAGGCCTTTATGAACTTGGAGAGTTGTATTGGTGATTTTGATGATTATAATTCTGTAACTAAATACGTCGTATAGTCGCGAATAATATTTTAATCAACATACAACGTAGCACTGGCCTGCAAATTGCAAAAAACGCAAGAAATTTTGAATTTCGCGGGCTGGTTGGAGCATTCCCACTAACACGCTTTTATTAGCTTTATACGTATGTTAGTATGTGCCTATGTAACGGAAAATTTTGAACATGATTTTGACCCCCTTCAAAACGTCGGATGAACTCGAAATTTGGCATAATTATCAAAGATCGATAACAATACAATAATTTCACAAATTTGTACTATTATCCTTACTCGGGTTACCAGGATAGCAAAAAACTGTCTTCGAAAACTACGCTGACATACGTACCAAATTCGAAACACTAAAAAATTTAAAATAAATAATAGATTTACAAAAACTAAAAAACACGCTTCCACAGAAAACCAAACTAAAAAGTAGAAAATAATGGAAAAAGCATGGGGTGCTTTTTGAGGTATTTTTTAACTGACATCAAGCACGCCACGCTTTTTACACGCTTTATATTAGCTTCACTTGTATGTTTGTTTGTAACCGACTGCTTATAGCGCGATTTTGACCCACTTTAAACGACTAGATTTCATTCGAACTTTGCACACCTGTCAAAGACCGATGACAATGCAATAATTTCATAAAGTGCCACTATCCTTGCCAGGGTTACCAGGACAGCAAAAAAACTGTCTTCTAAAACTACGCTGACATACGTCACTAACTACGCTGACATACGTCTCAAAATTCGAAACACCCTAAAAAAATAGAAAAAAAAAAGCGTGGGGGTGCCTGATCAATAAAAAAAATACCTATACTATTCTACTGATATTCGTTTTATCTACCTACACGGTGATAGTAGTGCAATCTATTCATAGCCCGGATAAACGAGAGTTACATAATAACGCTAATTGGCTGATGTGTGGTGCGCAGGTCACGTTTGTTTTGTACTATCAACATCACGTTTGATGGTGAGTAGAGTAGTAGGTTCATGTGTAAAAGCGTGGTTTATCTACACTGATAATGTAAAGAGAAAATATTTGTTTTTCTCTATGTTTATTTGTTACGCTTTCACGGTTAAACGGCTGAAAGGATTTGGATGAAATGTGGCACATGGGTAGAATTTGAACTGGATTAGGACTTAGGATACTTTTTATCCCGATATTTCAACGGGGTCGTGACTCATGTGTGTGAATCCGCGAGGGGCTTGTTGAAAAATATGACCGCGGCCTTTTGAAATTAGTTTCATTAGGTACCTAATGTATAAAATCCTAAAAGTGCTCTAAAAAATCTTGCTTATCGTCTGAAGTTTCAGAAATGTTTACCTGTTGATTATTTATAGATTCTGTGTTTAACCGGTCAATTACCGTAATTACAGACACAATTAAAAAACGATTGTTTACATACCAAATGTGGTATCTCAGGGACTTAGAGGCTAAATTTCTACAACAAACAATGGAAGTGAATTGCTCTTTATTTAAATCCGATCGTGCACGAATTTCTATTATTTTCTACTATATTAATATTTGCAATATTTACTGTGTATTTTATTTACTTTCCGCTCTTGTATGGTATCCTATGAATCCAATGTGTGAGTGAGTGGAAACTTTTTTTTAAAGCACAATTTTTTTTTGATATTTTCATATTTGAGATTTCGTCTATAATGGCTTACTTTCAGTGATAAAAAATCTTCAGTGAACTAACTGAAGGGCTGCTCACACACTCGGTCGAGTCGGCACACTCAATTCGACATAATTTATTTATCAATTAAGCCGACCCGAAGCAATCACTACACATATTCGACTTGTATTCAGAGGGCCTAAAAAGGCCACATTAAGCAATTCATATTCTGAATTCCCAGCAATTCATTAGCAATTCCTGTAATTTACGTGAAATGATGACACATATTAGCACAATCATACTCAATTCAGTTCAGAATGAACTGTCATTATGGGTTGTCAATTTGTGACCATATGCCATTTTACGATTTATAATATGATTCTTATTATCCTATTATGATTCTGCCAAAGTGGCCTTTTTAGACTCGCAGCTCGTACTGATCGACAAAATTCGCCTAGCCGAGCCAAACAAGATTTAGTATACCCTGAATCGTGTTTGTGTCAACTCGGCACAATTCAACTTACAATTTCAGTACGAATTACTATGACTCTTATAAGAGTAGGGGGAGCCCACAGAAACGATGTATGGACTGGGTGAACTAAGATATTGTTAGAAAGGGGGTCACTACCGAGAATTTTATTTATTGAGATGACGACTAATAGAGAAATATGGCCGAAAAAAAACATGTTACACCTACCACAAATAAACTGGAGTAAGGGCAGGGGAATAATGATGGCCTAGTCCGACTTTGCCGTTCGGGTGTGCCGAAAAAATGCCGACCCGAACTAGTCTGTAAGACGCTTAAGAGTTATCTCCAATGGTAAACAAATGAGCAACCATCAATATTAATTACTGCTAATGATTCTATGTATGAATAAAACCCATAACTCCTCACATGGCGAAGATATTGTTCTATATTTAGCCATGGAAAACAAAGTAGTTGTGTAACGTACTATTACAAGTACAATGTAGTACTTGGCTGAAGCGCTGATCACGTTTCGAGGACAATCAAGAGCACGTGTGGGGGTAGGTAGAGTAGCACGTGTATTTATTAGTAAGTCGGTACTGCGTAGGTTTATTGATCTGTGGCACTGAGATAATAGTGGGAGGGAATTTCTTCTTAATGAGTCGTGTAACTAGACATACAAACATAGCGTTACGGGCACGTAGAACAAACTACGGCAAGAGTACTATTCTATATGAAGGAGCACAGCTTTACAACAAATTGTCTCGGATTGTAAAAGATCAAAAATCCATGTATGGTTTCAAAAAATCTCTAAAGAAACTCATTTTAGCGGATTTAAAATGTTAGGCTATCTTCGGTAATAATTTAACCATTTTTGTTGTGTAACCGTCGCGTCGGTTAATATATCTTATTAGAAATAAGCATTTACTCATAGAAGTGAATGTAATTCTTTTTGAGAAATAAAGTTCTTAAACCATAACTATCAAAGTAGATTTTCCGTGAGTGTGTGGGTGTTGTGATAGCTTTCCCGGTTTCCCGGACAAGCCTTTTCCTATATTACGGTCGGGTGCCAGTTTAACCCGAATGCATTTGAAATTATGAAAACTAACTGAAATATTAGCGCGTCGAAAGAGGCTACTTGAGTAAATTCTTAACATGTTCCTAGGCTGTATACAGAAGGTATCGATTATTCCTATTAGAGATTTCCATAGTATATGTTGAATATTTTAGTGGTGATTTTAGGTTTATGTAAAAAGTTCTAATTGCGTAATACATTCTCACTAGAAATAGGTTTCATTTTGATAGTTAACCTCTTTTCCGTCGTCATACCAAACTTGGCAATGCACTTGCCACTGCTGATTCTGATATAATTGCTTACGTTACCCACCCACGGGAAGAGAGTGCGCTATTCATAGTCAAGGTCGCCAGAATCATTTTGTAATCCAATTATTTGGCATGAGTATAGTCACGTTTTGCATCTCATCATGACTCTTTATATGCGGTCAAGCCCCTTACGGAGAGAGCGTTTTTATTACAGGGGGGTTACGTTTTTAAGACAGAATACTTCCCCTCTCTTTTCTTTAAAATTCCTCAGGTTTCGGGGGAGGGGGAGGGGGGAATTTCACTAGCTATATGATATAAGCATCTACTAATCATGTTTGGGTTGTGCCTGTTCCACGAGTGGAACATTGTCTCACTCGTGGTATACATGTGGGATTGAATAATATGGATACGGCGTGAGTCCAAAGGGTAACGCGTGGACTGATGAGTAAGAGGTTGGGATTTTCAATCTCATCTGTTGTATTAATAGATAGAATGTACTGTTGCCCTAATGTACTGTTGCCCTAATAAAGAAAATGTACTGTTGCTTTAATAAATAGAATGTACTGTTGCACTTTGTTTATATGTTTAGATGTTGAACGCCTGTTATTCAATCACGAAAAAATGGCAGCATGGATTTGGATGTAATCTGGTAAACAGATACTTAGTTTAAAACCTGGATTAACACATAAGATTTTTTCATCATAACGATCGGTTCTGTGTGTTGCTGGACGTAAAGAATAACACCATGCTATTTTTTCCCGTGGGTACCGTTATCCCCGAATACCAAGCGTGGCAATTAATGTAAACCGCCCGTAATTAATTTCGTGAAAATGTATACTTACCTACCATATTTATTATGTCACTCACGCCAGCACACGTCATTACGTCATTTCAAAAGGTAGTTGCTGAAAATCAGCGCTGTTGACGACAGATTCGTCTGAAGTCACAGCATTTTGCTGAGCAACGACCTGTTCTTGCACAGATGCGACGCACGGCTCAATTGCTCTTATTTTTATGGTATGTTTATCACAAAAGTAACCAATAATGCACTCTGCATTCGGCAATTTTGTTTTTGTTTTGTTTGTTATTAAGTAATTGTCAATGTCGTAATCGCATATTTATCTGTATTGTCTTTGGTCCGTATTCATGACATCAACAAGCAATGGACAATATTGTACAACCTTTTGAATCATGAATACGGGGCTTTTGGCTACTTTGTGCGTGTGTATTTTTATTTTTTTTTATTTTTTGTTACTAGTTTATATTGTGCGTTTTGTTTGTGCAGAATAAATAATTTTTCTCTTTCTTTCTTTCTAATTAGGGGACAGCACAGTGTAGGTACGTCTATCGGCTGAAATGATAATGATGAACATTTTTATGCCCGTAAGAAGTTTAGCTCCAGGCAATTATCGGGCGAAGCCGCTGGCATAAGCTATTTAGTTCAGAATAATAGTCAGTATTATTTATGTCAAACAAATGGAATATAAAAGATAAAGCATTTTCATGATAGTGGGACGAGAGCCCAGCCGTGGGCATATTTTATCTGCAATGATGACTTGGCTTTCCTCTTCCAGACACGAGTTCTTCAAAAAGAAAAGGGCACCCATCTCGACCTAACCTCAATAACTGCTGCTTAACCCTACATACATATTTCATACTGCTCTGTATAACCTAAATTTATGTAACTACAACTAGATTGTGTCTCCTCTGACCCCGACTAATACATAGCATAATAACTAAACCTGTTAGGAGAACAAGTCATCCTTATCAGTAACCTCACAACTGACCTTACAGAAGGTCAGACTGGTAAAGTTGTATCTTGCATAATAATATGCAACTCTGTCTTACTTCCTGTATCGTTCTGTCGGAAGACATTGATCTTGATATTATTCTAATGTATGGAAGTTTTTATAAATATTTGCGAGAGATATCGTTAAGTGAATCATTTGGTTCCGTGATTTGGTTTCAATTGCTGACTCGAAACTTGTTTATCTTATTTTGTCATCGCCTTCTAAATTTATCTTTTTTGTGGTTCATTTCATCCGACCAGCATTCGTGGTCAAGGCATGGTCTATGTTAGAGAGGGTTTGGTTTTCGCATTTAGCCATTCAGCTAAACCTTTGCCTTTGCAAAATTTGTAAATATGTGAGCACCATGTATCTATCATATAATTAATTTATCTCTCATTGCTTCATATTCAATTTTTTTACCAGTTGTGGTATGGTAATTTTATTTTAGGTGCATCGTCTTTACATATCATTATATGGATAAAGATTGTATACAAATATTGAAAAAACATTTCAAAAGATTAACGGTGGATTTTCTTACCCATTCTTCGCCATACGAATCTACCTTTTGGAAGGGGCAACTAGAATTAATTCAACTATTTTAATGTAACAATTGACGTTCAAAAGTGTCTTTTATGAGTCTATTTGAAATAAGTGCTTTGACTTTGACCATCGCATTGTACGACTGATCTGAGGTACCAAAGGTCGGAGCAGACTTGGTGAGGCACGCCTTCAAGTGCTATGGCTCCAAAATTGCAGAACTTTAAGCCAAAATTCTCCAGTTTCTGTTGCTATTTTTTCAGTAAAAAAAGAGCGGAAGGGCGTGTCAGACTTTACTGACTAAAACCCACCCGTGTTCCTTCAGTTGCCCATGTGCCAGGGCCAAGGTATCTCTTTCGAACAAATCTCACTACCCTGGCAGGCATCGGTCCTAGCAGACCCCTTCAGACCATTATAGGTTGATTATGCTTCATTGAAAACAGGGCCAATATTCTCCAAACTACTGAACCCACTACTAACACAAAAACCCTTACATAACAGTTATTACAGATTCTCGTCAGCCGCTCTTCGACCTGTCACAGGGTCAGAGTGAGGTCTTCAGCCCGCATGCGACGCACACGCGCGGAAGCAAGGAGGATGTATGTCAGCGATGATATCGATAGACCTTCGTTTTGACATTGAGTGGTGTGATAGGAAAATTTTTGGATGGTTGAGTAGAGTAGCTTGTTTATATATAAACAGAGCAGTAGTGGGCCATTGGTAACGGCCGTGTCTTATAAATAGTCGGTCATAAATTTGAACCCTGAGTGGTGCTATACTTTGTGTAAATGATTTCATCAGTACCGATCTCAAAACGGTGAAGAAAATCATCATGACGATCGGCATGTCCTAGAACTATTCGACGACATGTGAGATCGACTAACCCGCACTAGTGGGCCCGCGAGGTGACCGACTGCTTCTCAGTGAAATTATGCCTGTATCAAAAGCAGTGGGAACATTATAGGCTAAATATGTTGAATATTAGTTTTACAATTGACATTTCACGGCCACCATATCTATATATATTATTATTATTATATTATTATATTATTATTATAATTATAAAGCTGAAGAGTTTGTTTGTTTGTTTGTTTGATTGAACGCGCTAATCTCAGGAACTACGGGTCCGAATTGAAAAATTCTTTTTGTGTTGGGTAGCCTATTTATTGTGGGAGGCTATAGGCTATATAACATTACGCTACAACTAAGAAGAGTGGAGCAGTAATGAAAAATGTTGCAAAAACGGAGAAAATTTATTCCTTTTAAGAGTTTCCGTTGCGTGCGCTGCGTAAACGGTTAAAGTAACGCAAAAATAATGTATGACAGAATTGTTTCTCTTAAAAAGTTCTAAAAAAAAGTCCGCGAGAGCATATGTCTATCTTTTAAGGTTGACTCACTATAACTCAAAAGGAGCGAGCAGCAACGAAAAATGGACGAAAACTAGCAGGCAAATCGATGCGACGGGAAGGGTCAGGGGAGCAAAACTTTGACGCGGACGAAGTCGCGGGCAGAAGCTAGTCTATATATATACAAGTTGTCATTACCGCAAGCTATAAATAAATAAATAGCTAACACTTTTCCTCTTTCACAAGGCTTGAATAAGGTAAGTTGGTTACATGTAGTCATTAACTAAGCATTTCCGTAATATCGACTAGAATATATAATAGTGCAGCCTTGAGTTTATAGTTTTAACCTAGGAATAATTGGAAAAACCTAGTCGTTTTTCCAACAGTGGTAAATTAGCATGCATTTCACCTTTGAGGCTGAAATTCAGTATTTTACATGCTATCAATTGTTTTATTATAACCTACTTACATTAGTAAGGGCAAGTAATAAAAGCTGCGGTTGGCCCGCTCTTTACATACAAAGACCCCCTCTGTGCCTCGGAAAGCATGCTGTTGGTCCAAGCTATCATTCTTGGATCTTTCTTTGTCGTGATGGGTTGTGAGAAGCCCCGAAAGTCTGACAAGCATTTTTACCAAGGTGTATCGGATTACCCAGTAACTGGGTTGTGGAGGTCAGATAGGCAGTCGCTCCATGTAAAATACTGGTACTCAGCTGCATCCGGTTAGACTGGTAGCCGTCCTCAACGTCGTTGGGAAAATATTATGAACATTGATTGACGTCTAAAGCTGATCACAAAAGTCCATCAATCGAATGATTGAAATTCGTGTAACTCAGATATTTTTTTAAGGTTTTCCAAAAAGCATAACATGTCAGTCGTTTGGTTTCTTTACTTCATATTATTTAAAGTTAGAAATAGTTCTATTTTATGTCATTTGTTTTCGATATCGCTACCCATACCCAACACGTGGGTAAAGTATTGCCACCTTATTGAATTTGACCTTCTTGTAGGATTTGAATATCTCGTTTCGAGAAATTTTCAACCTACTTTCTTATTGACACATTTAAGAAAGATTCATATTCATTTATTTATTATTTGTCACAGGTGAAAAGACTGTTCTTATAATATGTATGATAGTATCAAAACAAACGCGTGCACTGACTGGTCAGGTCCACTCAATTTGTGTGGTTGTTTCCTTTAAAGACTATTTCAGACAGCTATCTACATGGTCTTGACATGATGTGAACAAGATTATTACTGAACTTTAAAAGAAACTGTGACCTGAGTTTGTTTCGGCCTTTCTTCTCAGAGTAGTCAGATAGGAAACGCCAACCTCATCTTGTTTTAAAAATATCATTGACGTTTAAAAGTGTTTGTACGAGTCTACTTACGGAAATAAAATCATTTATCAAAATCATTTACTTATTATTTATCATCATCACTATCATCATTTCAGCCGAAAGACGTCCACTGCTGGACATAGGCCTCCCCCAAGCTCCGCCACTTCGACCGGTTTTGTGCTTCCCGCATCCAGCGGGTTCCTGCGGCCTTCACAAGGTCATCGGTCCACCTTGTTGGAGGCCTTCCAACTCTACGTCTTCCGGTACGCGGTCGCCACTCCAGCACCTTTCGGCCCCATCGGCCATCTGTTCTGCGAGCAATGTGCCCTACCCACTGCCACTTCAGTTTAGCAATTCTTCGGGCTATGTCGGTTACCTTGGTTCTCCTGCGGATCTCTTCATTTCTGATTCGATCGTGTAGGGAAACTCCAAGCATAGCCCTCTCCATCGCCCTTTGGGTGACTTTCAGCCTTCTAATAAGGCCCATTGTGAGCGACCACGTTTCGGTTCCATAAGTCATCACTGGCAACATACACTGGTCAAAGACTTTCGTCTGGAGACACTGCGGTATGTGGGACGAGAAGATACTGCGTAGCTTCCCGAACGCTGCCCAGCAGAGTCAGATTCGACGATTGACCTCTTTCTCGTTTCTTTTTTTCTTTCTTTATTATTTATCACTGAGACATATCCATGGAGTGTACAAAAAAAAAAAATAATAAGATAACCACCCCATCCATCATTCTCCCAAGCATGGCAAAAGAAGCCAGATTTTTCCAGAAAACCAGAAACTGTTAGGTTAACCAAGGATTTAAGAAAATAAGGGATAATCCTGGAAAAAAAATATATGAAACGGCTTAAATATTTGTTATCAACTAACAAAGCAAAAACAAACAGATTTTGCATCGTTAATTGCACTACAATGGGATTATAACATTTTACATAGCAACTCGTTTAATCATTGTTAAAATTTAATCAAACTTACATAAAAAACGTCGTAACTCCAACAGTCAACCCTCAAATAACAACTCTACGGCACACCTGCCCAAATAATTTTCGACGAAAATTGTGTTATGACACGTGTTGATTTAGGTCGTTTTTCCACTGAGTTTGTTCAGTTGTGTTACGTTTTCATTATAGTTGGTAACGTGAGTTTGACGTTTGTATGGATGCACGTGCTTCGTTGTGGTTAGAGGTCTGCGTAACGGTCACGTGTCGACGGGCGTAACGCAGGAGATGTAGCCTTTGTTTTTGTGATTTAGATACAAAAATAATCCTTATAGTATCTTTTGTATGAATAATGAAAAATTTTCTAAGGTATCCTGTGAAATAAGGAAAATTTTTGGGGTTTCTGTGATGGAAATAGCAAAACTTTGCTGTATTGACGTACTAAAAGTAATAAATAAATAATATCTTAGGACAACCAAAACAACGTTATCTGATCCCAAACTAGGCAGAGCCTGTACTATGGTAACCAGATAACTGATCTGAACATACTTATTAGATTCCTAAATACATACATATCTTATATCATTAAACGAGCAATTCTTGTATATATGTATGTATTATATATAATCTGAATCTCGGAAACGGCTCAACGATTTTCATGAAATTTAGTATCCAGGGGGTTTCGGGGGCGATAAATCGATCTAGCTAGGATTCATTTTTAGAAAATGTCGTTTTATTCGTGTTTTCAATGACCAACTTTATCGATAATCAACTTGAACATAAACTTATTATTTTAAACACAATTTATCAAAAAATACCGGGCAAAGCTCGGTCATCCAGATATTTATAGATAAATTAAACCCAGACACAGAACAAATGATTGTGCTCATCACACAAAGATTTGTCCTGGGTGAGAATCAAACCCACGACCTCAATCTTAGCAGTCAGGGTCACTAACCACTAGACTAACAGGCCAGTCAATGTAATGGTTTTTATATAAAAGCAGTTATTACAGTTAATACTGTATTTCATGATATTCAGTTGAATCTTTTACGAAGATGTTCGTACCTTCAGGTCAAAAACTGTTTTCTCAAACAATCAGACATTTTTGTTTGTAAATATACCTAACAATTTTGAATAAGTTTTAGTCAAAAGACTTTTCTTATTAGTCTCGATTGTTCCTGTGTGTAATAAATGTAATAATTTCCAGTTTACTCCAAAGACCTACGTCATTGCTTCATCCCTTATGAAATCGTGACGTAGTTCTCTTTAAGAACATAACTTTTATTAGTTAACAGGCTTTGTGACTTATGCAACCCTTTGGATTGCCTCCTTGTATTACATGAACTGAAGGACCTTCGTCATAACTATGACCTAAGCGTGTCGTAAGTTTCTATGAATACCCTTTATTTTATAGCGTGATACCCTTTCAGTCTTACTAGATTCGGCTGATTATTAACATTCTCCTGCTGTTATCCAAATTTATTTGGGGTCGGAGCAACATGTCTTTTTCTTCCACACTTCTCTATTAGTCGTCGTCTCAGTAGTCACCCCCTTTCTATCCATATCATAATTCACACAGTCCATCCATCGTTTCTTTGGTCTCCCTCTACTCTTATAGCCAATAAAAGTATCCAAAATGAAGTAACTGTCTGGAATTCTTGAAAGACACCCTTCGGTAAGACAGGTATAGAAATGTATTGTTTACCAGTCTTACCGAGGGCTATCGTGTTATCCAATGACTGGGCTGTGGAGGTCAGATAGGCAGATGCTCTGTTTAAAATACTGGTATTGACCTGCATTAGCACGCATAGCATGATAACAGAACGGGAGGCATTGTCGACGGGAGAATAGACCAATTATAGATTAACCCTTTCCTACCGGATGAAAGATATTTCCCAATTTAAGTTTATAATATTAATAAGGAACGTAAAAATAAAGCCCTTATTTTTTTTAGATTTTTATTAACATAAAAATCAACCAAAGTCACCAACGATGCTCTTAAGTCCTTGTAAATTTTTATCATTATTTTAGCACTAAAATTTAAAATTATCCTCTAATACCATATTAATTGTATAGTTAAAACTACAATCTTAAATAATAATATAAAACAAATAACACTTGCCCCGTCTATTCTATTTTTAAATGTTTTCTAAAACAAAAGCAATCCGCAGTTCTCAAATCCGAAACAGGGTCGCTACATGAAAGTGTCACTTGCGGGCAGTATATAGGCAAAATTTAAATAAATCACTGTGATTAGCTAGTGTAGTGGTACTCGAAAGGAACGTCAATGTCCAATACGTAATGCGCGATCGTATGGTCGAAATAATGAACGGGGTATCACCCGGTACAAATTAGTACCGTCAGTTAGGAAAGGGTTAAATAATAGACAAAAAGACACCATAATTACTATCATTTTAACCGAAAGACGTCCGCTGCTAGACATAGGCTTTCCCCAAGTACCGTCACTTCGACCGGTTCTGTTTTTCTAACATCCAATGAATTCCTGAGGCCTTCATCAGGTCATTGGTCCATCTTGGGAGGCCTTTCAACGCTACGTCTTCCAGTACGCGGTTGCCACTCCAGAATATACAAAAAGACACATTGTAGATTTTTTTACCGTCTTTAATACGGCGATGTTAAATCTGAAGAGAAGAAATGTTTCTATTCTTCAGTACACAAAAGTCTACGATGTGAAGTACGACGGACGACCAATTTTTCTCTACTTTTGTCACTTGGGGATAGAACCTTTTTACAGAATTATAATAATTAAAATCATCAATAAAACCCTAAGTTCATAAAACCCATTGAATGACTATTTAATGATAAATCTAACACCTTTTCGCATCCACCTTAACTATATCACTAGCTCCCGTCCTATTGCTACGGATAGAGTAACTGTCTTTGTCTTCATAGAAACGCGAATCTACGGGTCGCCCTGTGCTAGGACAGAAGAGATATCTAGTTGGTTACAAATACGTTATTTATTGTTAGTAGAATAGAGATAGAATTGGTCATGCTACGCCTGCAGGTAATACTGGAAGGGACCTCAAAATATTTGGGAAATGGATTGACAGACGATGATGACAGAAATACTTTGATATCCTCAGATGAGACGGACAATTTGGATTTACGGTCGAATTCTCAACCGTAATGTCACCGAAAAGTTTTTTCATATGTTCTATAATTTAAATTTGCATTTAGACTTCCTGAAACAATAGTTATTTAGGAAATGTATTCCCACGGATTTATAAACACACCTACATAGGTGGATTTTTATTGTATTCCAATTGCATTAGAGATATAAACGCTCTATACTACGTACTAATCATCAATTACTTAAAATAAAAGCTTTGATATTGACAAAAAAATGTACCTACCTAAAAGTCAGCACTGACAGCTTACACGTGCCTTCCGACAATGTATAAACAAGTGCCATAGTGAAATTATATATTATTAATATTTAAAAGTCAAAGTGATGTAATTAGCATACATACAATGCCTTCATTACTGATGATATAATTATTTATTTTCCGTATTATATTATTTGATCAACTGTTTCAGATGTTGTTTTGTTACTTACTTAATTTATGGCATTTTTACTTGTAAGACATTATGTAATAATATTTAGGTCTTTACGTATGAAATTGCCGTTCTGCAGTACTGGCCACTTCAAATCAAAATAATTTTTGTTTGTCTAAGAATTCTAATTTCAAATTAATTTTATTTTAAAAACATGGAATTCTTTTTCCAAAAGTAGTCATTTGTTTATTGATTAGTGTTACATTTTCATCGCATTTCAATATTTTTCGTCATCATGGATACGTTAAAAATTCGAGTAATTATGGAATATGAGTAGTTACCGTCGTGGCAGCAACGCGGCACAAGCGGCACGCAACATCAACGACGTTTACGGAGCTAACACTACAAACCAACGCACCACCTGTTATTGGTTTGCTCACTTCCGTTCTGGAAATTTCGACCTGAAAAATGAACCTCGCGGTCGTCAATGGTCGACTTTGGTTGACAATGACGAATTAAAGACGATTGTGGAAGCTATAGCGATACACAATCTACGGCTGAATTAGCAGCAGCTTTCGACGTCAAAACAATATTGGTCCATTTGCGTCAAATTGGCAAGGTAAAAAAGCTTGACAAATGGGTGCCCCACGAACTCAATGATCGCCAGCGCGAAGTACGCGTCGAGACGTGCCTTGCTCTGCTCAACAGACACACAAATGAAGGAATTTTGAACCGCATTGTTACCTGCGATGAAAAATGGATTCTGTTTGATAACCGCAAGCGCTCAGCAAGTTGGTTGGATCCTGGTTCAGCACCTAAACAATGCCCTAAACGAAAACTTACCCCTAGAAAAGTGATGGTCACTGTTTGGTGGTCTAGCGCCGGTGTGATTCATCACAGCTTCTTACCAAACGGGGTGAGCATTACTGCAGATGTGTACTGTGAAGAACTGAACTCAATGATGGAGAAGCTGGCACATCTCCAACCAGCATTGGTCAATCGCTCGTCTCCGCTGCTCCTGCACGACAACGCGCGACCTCATACTGCACAGCAGACGGTCTCCAAGTTGCAAGAACTGGGGTTGGAAGCTCTCCGTCATCCGCTCTACTCACCAGACCTTGCGCCTACAGACTACTACTTTTTCCAGAATTTGGATAACTTCTCGGCGGGAAAAAATTCAATACCCGAGAGGCAGTACAAAATACCTTTGAAGAATTTGTTGCCTCCCGTCCAGCTGATTTTTTTAAGAAGTTGGCAAAGATGCATTGATTGCATGGGTTGATTATTTCGATTAATATAAATAAAAAATTCATGAAAAAAATTCGTTTAATTTTTTTCATACAAAACGGCATTTTAATAGGTAAAGACCTATTATTTTATCTACTCTCACAATGTTAAAGTCGAATTATAAATTTCATAACGAGTTTATATTGACATACTTTATAAACCCATAACATATCCATATTCCATTCCCGTGGGTGTCATAATAGGCGACTAAGGTACAGCGTTCTATATGCATTTTGCCACCATAGTGCGATCGCCAACCCGCCTGCCAAGCGTGGCGATTATGACTGGCCTCCCCAAATTGGGAAAGCCCTATGATCAGCAGTGGACGACTTTTGGCTGAAATGATAATGATTATGGTGAATTTATGAACAAAATATCGAAATTTAAGAATAGAATCATAACATAACACTTTTCGTTTAACAAAATAACATTATAATACATTTTATTTTGCAAGTCTATAAGGACAAATCCAAGCAGGTAATATCACCAACGGTATTACTTTTTATTTTGAATAGCTATATGCCAGTCTCATCATCTACCAAGCCTTTTTCCAACTATGTTGAGGTCGGCTTCCAGTCCAACCAGTTGGAGTTGGATATAGCGTTCGTCTATTTGATTTAAACTGGCAAAATTTCTGGGTTCTGGATTTATGAACAGCGCTTAGAGAACTCCTTAAATAACGTTGATTGATGCTCGTTTCGATAAGGAAATCTATCTAAAAGTTCTGAATAGCTATGCAGGCTAGATACGCCATGTTTGTTCGAAAGAATTACCGTGGCCGTGGCACAGGCCACTGAACGAACACGGGTGGGTTTTAGTCAATAAAAGTCTGACACGGCCTCCCGCTCCACCCAGACCGGGAGACGTCAATTCATGATTTCCCTACCTACAAAAATGGCTAGATAAAACGAATTTCCTTAATATAGGTGGCTCCGGCGCTAACCGGATTGTCGCACTCTCTACTCGAGTCTATCTGAAAATTTATCTCTTGATTAACTTATCAACCTTTCACAAGGTTCTGGGAGGGACACGGAGACCTTTCCGGGCTGGAACCTGATAACAATTTTACCTCACTTCTGAGACGCACAAGGGAAGAAAACGTTACATTACGCAGCTGAATATGACAGCCTTCAGAAACATAAATTTCAGTTAACACGTGATATGACAAGTTGTATCTGCCGACAGCCACGTGAAACGTTTGTTCCGAATGTTCTTGAAAGACCTTCTTTTTCAGGCAACTTATTTTACAGTAACGTTTGTCTACAAACTCGTTGGGATGAAAATAAAATCACTTAACAGTAACTGAGATACATTTGACAAGAAAACGGAATTAAAAATAAACAATCATATTAGCTATTAACATACTTGTACAAAGGTAGGCTAAGGAATGCAGTGATGAGACAACGGTGTAGTTACAATAATTGGAAAGTGTATGCTTAGATGGTTTGGTCATGTTGAGAGGATGAATGAACTGCCTGGGTCGCGTGATTGTTCGAAAGAGATACCGTGACCCTGGCACATGGGCAACTGAAGGAAAACGGGTGGGTTTTAGTCAGTAAAAGTCTGACATGCCCTCCCGCTCCGCCCAGAGCGGGAGAAGTCATTTGATGATTTCTCATCCGAAAAAAAAAAAAAAAGTATGAATGAAGGGCAGCTAACATGCCTGGCTTCTGCCTTCCTCCGTGGGAAATGATGGCCATACGCTCGCCCCAATTTTTCTTTTTTGCATGGGATATCATCAAATGACTTCTCCCGCTCTTGGGCGATGCGGGAGGGCGGGTCAGACTTTTACTGACTAAAACCCACCCGTGTTCCTTCAGTTGCCCATGTGCCAAGGTCACGGTGTCTCTTCCCAACAATCGCGCGACCCTGGCAGACGCTCACCCCTATTACATGAAACTTAAACATAATTGGCGAAATGTGGGTGTAGGTAAGTAGTGTAGAATTGGGGGTTCTGCATCACTTGCTCGCTGCGCTCGACAAGTGATGCAGAATCCCCAATTATATTTACGGTCAACGATACAATTTGCAATGCAGATTGAATATTGTATTTCATTGTACCGCGCGTTGTCGAACTGGAACTAGCTGTGGAACAACATTATCTAAACAACAATATCAAGTTCGATCGCTGAGCATCGTTACATCGAAACGACGTGATGCGCATCTTGTACTAATGATTGTCGGCCTCATACAGCGTATCGCGCACTCCTACCTGTACGAAGTGTGACGACTGTTCATATTAAACAGATTGAACTATGGTTGTATAGTCGCTTATTTGATTAATCGAAATGAATGACGATAGTGTGGCGAACATTCATAGGTAGAACAATGCAGTGCGACTGAATTATCAGTTTGTCAATTTAATTGTACTAGACGATAGACAGTAATGATTGATTCTGCTGAGTTTTATCTAAATCAATGCATACGTACGACTGTTTTATCTGTTTATCGTGTGTTTATTATTGAAGTATCTATGGAACATTACCTACTTAATACAGTAAATTATATTATTAGTATTCTCTTTCACTTTTGATAATTTTATAAAAGAATTTAAAAATAGTGAAAAACAAAACCCAGACCGAAACAAATACTTATTTGTTCCGTGCGGGAATTGAACCCGCGACACTCGACGAGTACTTGTGATGAGTAGAGTTCTTAACCTATGCGCCAAACGTGTCGTCAGAGGTTAGATAAAATACTGGACCACCATCCACACAAAACACGAATACGTTATTTTGAATAACATTTTTATTTGGAAGTAATTACTGAACAATTATAATTATACAAGCGATGATTGGGTATTTTAAATGTAATGCACTTAATTGTAGCTGACAACGTATGAATACGTTATTATAAGAGAAAGGATTTTCCCCGTTTCTTCGTTCGCCTGGAAGTCGTACATACTAAATAAACTTTAACAAGCTTCAAACGATAAAACGAAATTCTCGTAAACAGGTTCTGTTTAACCTTTTAATTTCGTAAAATATAATTACACTTTTAGGGATTTCTAATATAATATTTTGGAGTTCAATTTATATTAGTCATACTCATTGTTAATATGAAAGACCCGCTATGGGTGGTCTCTAGAATTTCATAACGGAGGGACCCATTTGAATGCAAGTACATACGATTACCTTATAAAAATTTCGTCTCAGTTTTCAGCGACAGCGCGGCGCCATCTAATACATTCTCCTAAAATGGTAAGTTAGGGCAACGTTACAATTGAGTATGAATGATGAATAAGAAATAAGTAATTATGAATCTTATGCGTAGTACGCATGGGGATTAAAATTGTATGTCAATATTTACGTCTAATTTTAAATAAACTATAACTAACAACCATTCCTTATGTGTGTATACCGTTTTACAATTGATGGTTATAAAATCAGTGTCATCTAGAGATAATCTCCCACAATATTTTTAGCAGTGCGTTCTGCAGTGCTCCGTATAACTTAACATCGTTACGTTTAACAATTAAAAACTGTAAGTATGTACGTATCACTTTAACTATTTTTCTATTATCAGCGTGTGTGTTTGTGTTTGTCTGAGTGTTTTTATTAGTAAGTTGAGAGGTTGCTGTTGAGAGTGAGTATACGACTTCGATTCCCTTGCAGAAAAAATAGCTTGGCGTGACAGGAATCTAATTTAAAGTATTATGAATGGACTGGATGATAATATTTGAAACTAAATGGTTAAATGTTCGTAAGTAAACCTGTTTTACAAATGTTATATTTTTTGTTTTGTTTTCAGGTTTCCCAATCCATTTGACTCCGACGCTGAAGTGATCCCTATATCGCAAAAGAAGAAGCCAATTAAGCCTAAACCTAAAGCAAAAGGAAAAAGTAAAAAACCACTCCAAGAACAGCTGGATGGTAGTGGGTCTGAATCAGAGGTTGACCCTCCGATTGCATCTACTTCAGCGTCTATATCGGCTAAAAAGAAACGAAAACGCTGCATCTTCCCAGATTCCGAGGTAAGTTGAGATAAAATTGTGATTTAGTTATTATATTTGACAGTCCGGTTGACCCAATGGCTGAGCGGTTGGCTGCTGTGTTGCTTATTGCGGGTTCGATTCCCAAACGGCACAAATATTTGTGTGGTCTACAAACAGTTGTTCCAGGTCCGGCTGTTTAAATGTTTATAAACGGATTCGCGACACAGGAAAAATTCTAAATGTGGGGAGAGAGAAAAACATGTTTAGTAGTTAGTGGTGTTAAGATAGTTACTGATAATTATAAAATCCTGGGTTTCGATTCTCAGATTGACCAAGTGTAGATAATTGTGTCAACTTTGAATAATTTTATAAGTAAGTAGTACCTAGCAGCATTGAGTCTAACTATTCGAAAAATACAGGTGTGATATTTATATGTTGTTTTAAATGAAAGTTAACGTTTATTTAATAATTCATGATTTGGTAGTAGATTTGTACTGTTTACAATTTCTAAGGTGTAAAAGATTTCATTCGAATGTTTGAGACCGACATAAATCGATGAAGATTATGGAAGCCTCAAGATATTGTTGTATTACTATTGTGATGATATATAATAATACCAGAGGGCTGGTGATCATTATGAATCAGCAGATTATAATGATGATATAATAATGAATTATTTTTTCTTTGTTTCCAGGATGAAGAGCAACGCGAACCGATTCGGGCGTCGAAACTGAAGAACTACCTAACGCGTCGAGTCGGTTCTGGTTATACCATGCAAAGCAACCCCACAAAGTGCGGAGAATATTATGTTGAGGTCCGCATATCAAATAGTCAGGAGTTAGAGGGCGTAACAACCACCGACCGTTGGAAACATTCACTGGTTTGTTTCAAAACAGCGGTAAATGACGTAAGCCCAACTTGGAAGGCGGTAACTCAGTTGGTTGCAACAGTTAAAGAGGATTACGCCTCTATCCAACCAATTCTGTACCCCCAAAACCTTTTTTAATCCTCTTATTATTTTGTTTTTTTTTTTCGTAAAGTTTAACTCATTACTTAACTTTTATTAAATTGTTTAACTTTATACATAATTAATATTTTAGTATTAAACTTGGTTTAAGCCTTTATAATATTGGGCATAATATACATAGGTACTTTAGTATGCTCTTAATTTTATTTTTTTATTTGAGTAGGTGTCTACTAACCATATCACTTATATTTTTGCATTGTTCTCTTACAGAGTCTACTTAGTAGATCAAAACAAAAATCTAAATAAAAATCTAAAATTGAAAACAATACAATATAAAATTTATAAAAATATTATTCTCATTAATACAATTTTACTACGAAAATAGAAATAAAGCTTTTTTAAAATAATTTAAAATGGTTTTCTGTCAAACTTGTAATATTAAGGTTCATAATTATTCTTTCTTTTTTAATCCTCTTATTATTTTGTTTTATTTTCGTAAAGTTTAACTCATTACTTAACTTTTATTAAATTGTGTAACTTTATACATAACTAATATTTTAGTATTAAACTTGGTTTAAGCCTTTATAATATTGGGCACAATATACATAGGTACTTTAGTATGCTCTTCATTTATTTTTTTATTTGAGTATGTGTCTACTAACCATGTCACTTAAATTTTTGTATTGTTCTCTTACAGAGTCTACTTAGTAGATCAAAACAAAAACCTAAATAAAAATCTAAAATTGAAAACAATACAATATAAAATTTATAAAATATTATTCTCATTAATACAATTTTACTACGAAAATAGAAATAAAGCATTTTTAAAATTATTTAAAATGGTTTTCTGTCAAACTTGTAATATTAACGTTCATAATTATTCTTCTCACAAAAAAACCAACATTCATAAATCTAATAACCTCATAAAAACTCAATTTGAAAATGTCTGTATAATAGCTTGTGCTTTTAAAAACAAAATAATCAGTTACAAAATAAATCCTCAAAGTTTTACTATTACACCTGAAAAGTTCTTAAATGAAACTTCAGACACATGTTGCTATCTAATTAAAGAATTATTAAAACAACACGTTTCTTTGAAAGTCAATTTCGAACTATTTATTTTGTACACGCTACCTAAAAATGATGAAATTAGTCTTAAATCTTTTAACACAAGATATGTAATTATCCTTCAAAGCACAGATATAATATCCATTTATCATGCATTTGCAGAAAAAATCTTAAATAAATGTTCCGAGTTCGAACTAAGTGAGTCAGGCTGGACAATTGAATCGATAAGTCATTTAGAAATTAATTTAGTTAAATACAGTCCTTTGAGAGCAGGTTCTTATTTAGAATTACCTAAACGAATTCAAAATACGAAATCATGCCTAAACATAGTCAATAAAGATAATCATTGTTTTCTTTGGAGCATTATAGCATATTTGTACCCAGCAAAAAATAACCCCAATAGAGTTACATCATATTGTCATTATTCTAAAGTGTTAAACATTACAAACATGACATTTCCACCCAGTTTAGACGATATAAAATTATTTGAAGACTTAAATCCAAACATAAGTGTTAATGTTTATGGTTTGGAACAGAATTATTATGTAACCGGGCCTTTATATAAAACTTTAAAGAGAAAACTTTATCATGTAAATTTGCTTTATTTCAATAACAACGGTAAAAGTCATTACTACTAATTTCAGAGATAAAACCCATGATAATTAGCAACGATCAACAAATATCTTTAAACAACGCTAAACAATGTCACTTATGTAAAAAATCATTTTCTGATACTGACCTTGTTGTCGCTGATCATGATCATTTCACAGGAATGTATAGAGGACCAGCACACAATACATGTAATTTAAATGCAAAATCTTGTCCATTCATACCGATAATATTTCATAATCTGTCTGGTTATGATTGTCATTTGTTTATAAAAGAACTTTCAGCTCTTTGCGGTCGTATAAATCTTATTCCCAGAAACAAAGAAAAATATATTTCTTTCACAAAATTCGTCCCGATTGATAAAACAAATGTAGCTCAGTTAAAATTTATCGATTCTTTTAATTTTTTAAGTTCAAGTCTAGATAATTTAATAAAAACGATGAAAACGGAAGATTTTCAAAACTTGCGAAAGTTTTTTAATGATGATTATTTGTTTAATTTAGTTTGCAAGAAGGGTGTATACTGTTATGATTTCATAGATTCATGGGATCGTTATAAAGATACGAAATTGCCTGATTCATCGAAATTTTATAATAAACTGACATCTCAATCTATTTCGGATGAAGATTATAATCATGCATTAAAAGTCTGGAATGCATTTGATATTTCTAATTTAGGGGAGTACACAGACTTATATTTGAAATGCGATGTCCTACTTTTATGTGACGTTTTTGAAAAGTTTAGAACAATGAGTTTAAAGTATTATAACCTTGATCCTTGTTATTATGTATCGTCTCCCTCGCTGAGTTGGGATGCAATGTTATTATATACTAAAATTAATTTAGACTTAATTTCAGATATTGATATGTACCAAATGTTAGAACAAGGTATAAGGGGGGGCCTTGCCCAGTGTTCTTTAAGATATGCGAAGGCAAATAATAAATATCTTCCAAATTATAACAATAAGGAACCTGACAGCTATTTAATTTATCTTGATTGTGTAAATTTATATGGTCATGCCATGATGCAACCGCTTCCTACTCGAAACTTTAGGTTCTTAAATGAAGATGAAATAAATAATTTTAATGTAATGTATATTTTAAATGACAGTGATACAGGATTTATTTTAGAAGTTGACTTATGTTATCCTTATAAAATTCACGATTCTCATTCAGATTTACCATTTGCCGTTGAAAAATTCGCTCCACCAGGTAGTAAAAATGTTAAACTAATTGCTAATCTGTATGATAAACATAAATATATCATTCACTATGTTCATCTAAAAGAATGTATACAAAATGGTCTTACTTTGCTAAAGATATATAGAATACTAGCATTTGAACAAACTTCATTTTTGGCTCCATACATCTTGTTGAATACTGCTCTTAGACAGAGAGCGGTTTCCGATTTTGAAAGAGACTTTTTTAAAAAACAAAACAACTCTATTTTTGGAAAAACTATCGAAAACAAAAGAAAACAAGTCGATGTAAAACTGGTTAATGTATGGAAAGATATTCATAATAAAACTAACAAAACTTGCGGGGCTGAAAAATATGTGAGTGCACCAAATTTCAAAAGTTTATCTGTGTTTTCTGATACTTTAGTAGCAATCCAGTTACAACAAACGAAAATTGTTCTTGATAAACCAATTTATATTGGTTTTTCAATATTGGAATTGGCTAAGAGTCATTTGTATCGTTTTCATTACTCAGTGATGAAACGTTTATACGATAATAATATTCAACTTTGTTATACTGACACTGATAGCCTTTTGTATTTACTGTATACAGAAGATTTCTATGAGGACATGAAAATAATATAAAATACTTTGATACGAGCAACTTCGAAAATGGAAATCAATTTAATATACCTAAAGTAAATTGTAAAATACCAGGTTTTTTTAAGGATGAAATGGGTGGTGATTTAATATCCGAGTTTGTAGGTTTAAGAGCGAAATTGTATTGTATAGACTCTCTAAGTTCTTCAATTATCAAAGCAAAAGGTATAAAAAAATCAGCTGTGAAAAAACTCGATATTAAGAAATATAAACGAGCTTTATGGTACAATGAATGCCTAAGAGATGACATGTGTATTATAAAGTCGAAGAATCATAAGATTTTTACTCAGAAGATTAATAAGCTGGTTCTAAGTAGGAATGATGATAAGCGACAAATCATGGAAGATGGTTGTAAAACTTTGCCATGGGGGCATCATAAAACAGTGTTTTAATTAATTGCTGTATAAGATGACAATGCATTAATTTAAGGTGTCTATTTAAGTAAAAATAAATAAAGTTAAATGTATTGGAATATTATAATACAAAATAAATGATTTGTAATCAAATAAATGTGTTTAAATGTGATATTCTTTACCTACTTCCTATTTAAACAAATGAAACTCCAGAATAGGTGATAGTTATAACATTTATTTAATTTTAACAGAAATGTAATGCTTAAAATTATTTTACAACATAATGATTTAATAGAACATTTACAGTCGATTATACATGTTTAAAAAATAATAAAATAAAAACAATCATATCTCGAAACAGTAATAAAACAATAGTAACAAAATATAATTAATTATATTTAAGTAAGATTATTTTATTGCTTCTAACACTATATGAGTCTCATTGTTACTCGAAATAAAGAATTTTAAATACAGATAATTTATTTCGTTTGTTTAATCTTACATACTTCTTTATTACATTTTTAAATATTTTTATAAAAGAAAATACAATTTATAATTATTATTTTGTTTATTTATTTTTACATACTTATTTATTACATTTTAAATATAATAATTATATTACATACGGTATAATAATTACGGACTTATTAACTCAAGTATACTTTTTTTTAGTACAAACTATAACTATTTAAATTTAATATACTATACCTACTACTTCTTATTTATAATAAGTAGTAAAAAAAACATCATAACATTTATTTAATTTTCACTCAATCATAATATTTATTTAATTTTAACATAAATGTAATCTTTTTAATTGTTTTACATCATATTGATTTTATGGAACATTTACAGTTGACTATACATGTTTAAAAAAATAATATAACAAAAATATCGAAATAATAATATTACAATAAGTAACAAAATAATATAATAATAATTGGCTAATTAACTCAAGTATACATTTTTTGACAGTACAAACTACAAACTAAAACTGCTCAGTGTCACTTAACTTTTTCCCAATTTTTTTAATGAGGATCTCTGCTGCTTCCATCACTTCGTCATAAGGTTCACGCACCACATATTGTACACTTATACATGCATTGTCACTATCACTATAATAGTTTTCATTTTTAGAGCCTTTAAGTTTATGCACTTCTAATTTAATTAGATGACCAGGACCGCTTCCCTCTCGGCGAGCAATGTATGATGTTGGTGATGATCCTAATGGGCATTTTCTTTTTTTTGAAGGCTTTTTCATAATTCATAATTCATAATTCATAATCATTTATTTGCTAATATGGGTAAATTACATAAAGTTGTTAAAATATATATATAGCACAGTCCAACCATATTACACCTTAAGGCATGCAAATCACAAGCTATATTGTTTATCAGTGAAACAATTAATGAAGTTAATATTAATGTCATCAAAAGAATTTCAAATTTAAAATGTCATATATTAAGTAATAATGTCAAAATAATAATAGTGATTAAATGTTAAGTAAGAATATAATTTAAATTGATACATTATTTGGTAATTTCATCATGGCAAATAATAATGTAACTTAATAATCATGAAGCAAATAATAATTAAAAATGTCATGTATTAAATGAGAATGTCAAGACACATTTGTAAATAGATGTCAGAGTAATGTCAAAGTAATGATATTAATAATAAAATAAATTAGTGACTCACATCAACAATATGTCCTTACATCCTCCTTCAAATAATCCTGAACACTGTAATAACATTTACTTAGCAAAAATCTTTTTAATTTCTTTTTGAATTCAGCGATAGATTGAGTTTCTAAAATGGACTTTGGCAAGTGTTTGTATATACGCGGCGCCATACTGAAAATGCTTTTAGAATATAAGGCCGTCTTACTAGATTTGCCACAAATTTTATCACTATGCCGCTTACTTCTATACTTATCAAAAAGATGTTTGTTAGTTCTCGCAAAGCTAGCAATCTCATAAATATAAACACACGGCAATGTTAATATGTTATGCTTTACAAAATACGGCCGGCAGCTATCAGTCTGGTCGATATTAAACATACCTCTAATACACCGCTTTTGCGCCTTAAATGCCATATCCCTATTGGTGGAATGACCCCAGAACACAATACCATACTTTATCAAGGATCCCACATAGCCATGGTATGCTGCAAGTACAGCAGAAGTGTTTACTGTTTTTCCCAACATATGTAGGGCGTATGACTGCTTATTTAATTTTTGATTTAAACTGTCAACATGCGTCTTCCAATTCAAATTATAATCAATTGACATGCCTAAGAATTTTGTAGTTGCTGTCTCATTTATTTTGTTCCCTGTATAATGTATATTAATGTCAGTAAATTGGGCTTTACGATTGCGAAATATCATAATTTTAGTTTTGTCAAAATTCATTTTTAAATTGTTATCATTTAGCCATTTTATAATATTACTAAGAGTGCTGTTTATATCTTGTTCAAGGGATACCTTGTCCTTACCTGTAAAAACGACAGTACTGTCATCAGCAAAAAGTATAGTGGGATGATTTGTTATTTTAGGAAGGTCATTTATATAAATAATAAATAGCAAAGGACCTAAAACACTTCCTTGCGGGACGCCTTGTTTAATTTCTCTATATTCTGATGAGTATTTAATTTCTTTCCTCGATTTAGTGCAAACACGAGTAATCAAAGTGGACTGTTTTCTGTTGGTCAGGTAAGAAGCTATAAGCTCTAACGAAGTACCCCGAATTCCGTACCTGTATAATTTGTTTAACAAAATTTTGTGATCCACGTAATCAAACGCTTTACTTAGATCCATATATAATGCGCACGCCGGAATTTTGTTGTCTAAGCTAGTCATAACTGTGGTCAAAAAATCATAAACGGCCATATTGATCGTTTTATTTTTCCTAAAACCTATCTGCTCTTTAGCAAATAAGTTGAATTTTTCAAAAGAAGAAGAAGTTTTAGAAGTGTGTGCTTGATTATTTCCACTGATAAGCTTTTCAATATTAGCACTCTGTTTTAATCCCTCAAAATATGGCTCGTAATTACCCTGGGAGTAAAAAAATGAGCTCATAACAGGATTGTCAAAAGAAGAAGAAGTTTTAGAAGTGTGTGCTTGATTATTTCCACTGATAAGCTTTTCAATATTAGCACTCTGTTTTAATCCCTCAAAATATGGCTCGTAATTACCATGGGAGTAAAAAAATGAGCTCATAACAGGATTGTCATTGACAACATCAGAGTTCCACTGTAAAATAAAAAATAAATTAGCATATCAAAAATAATTACAGCATGAGAAAAAAAATGTACCTACTCCTAAATAATATAAAAACATTGAGTACCTCGCGGAATCTAGGTTGTTCCTGTTCTACTGAAATTACATTTTCATTGTCCAAAATGCTGGGGCTGCAGGATGGTGATGGTGCTTGAGACATTATTCTGAAAGAAAAAGAAACTATTTACAAATAAACACTAAACCAATATTTCAATTATTATTTTGTTTAATTGGTTATTTCAAACACTTACCTTTAAGACTGAAAATATTATTTAAATCGCGAACAACAGCGTAAGGTCCTACTTCGATCAGCTACTACAATGAAGTGCAATGTTTAATTACTTTGACATACCTAGAAGATATTCTCCTTGGAGTTATTCATTAGTCACAAATGCAGGTAACACGAGAACATAATCTTTATAACGATGCAGGTTCAAACCTGTTGTTTGAACACTGTGCTCACATATTCATATATAAAGGATAGTAAGTAATGAAAACAAATAATAGACAAGATGAAGTTGATCAAACAACCCATATCCCTGAACGTTAATAATATTAATTTCAAAGACTCAGTTCATCAGATAAGACACAGTGCTTTATTGCCTAATACGATTCGTTGTATAATATGTGGACCTTCAAACTGTGGCAAAACAAACGTTATGATCAGTTTATTGTTACATGAGAATGGTCTCAAATTTCAAAATCTTTATCTTTATTCGAAAACTACGTTCCAACCGAAATATCGTTTCTTATGTGAAGTATTAAGAAAAGTACCTCAGATTAACTTCAATGAATTCAGTGACAATAAAGAAGTCATATCACCCAGTGAAGCTTTACCAAATTCTGTATTTATATTTGATGATGTTGTATGTGAAAAACAAATAAATATCCGTAATTACTTCTCTATGGGTAGACATAAACTAATTGATTGCTTTTACTTATCGCAAACCTACTCAAAAATTCCAAAACAGTTGCTACGTGATAACGCTAATTTTCTTATAATATTTAAACAAGATGATGTAAACTTAAAGCATATCTATGCAGAACATGTCAACTCTGATCTATCATGGAATCAGTTCAAAGATATTTGTAAAACGGTTTGGAGTTATCCATATCAATTTCTTCTTATTAACAAAGAGTCACCATTAAATAATGGAAGGTACAGGCAGAATTTTGATACTTATTTAAAATTTGACTGAAGGTATTTATATATAAGTAAATAACATACAAAAACAAAATTAGTATCGTTTGTTCCTCAGTTGCACTCAGTTGTTACAACATGGAGAAAAATATTAAAAGAGAATTAATGAAGTCTGTAGACTCTATAAAGAATAAAATTAAACAAATGAAGAATCAGGAACATTCAATGAACTTGTCACTCGATAAAATGCTAAAACCTGTCACAGATCCACTTAAAACCCTTATTGATTCTAATATATCTATGGAAAAAATCAAACATTTAGAAAATACAATGCTCACTGATTCTGAAAACAATGAATTGGATAGTATCAATACTAGCTCATCTACAAAGTTTGAAGACTGCTACGATCCTAAACTAAATTCTGCCCAGTCACTTAAAAAGTCTAATAAAATGGAATTACCAGATGATTTAGAAATTTCGTTAGAGGGTCATGATGTCCACGGTATCTATGATGGTGTAAATGTACCGTTTGGAATAAGAAGTATAAACAAAACTTTACTGTTGGGTAATTCAGTGGTAACATTTTTTAAAATTGATAGTTTAAATGACAATGATGAGATTTTAATTAAAGTCGATGACAAGGCCTATAATTTAACTCCTGGTCTGAAAGAACTTTTACTTCGAAGAAAACCTGATTTAAAATTAATTTCGAGTGAAGACAAACTTGTCTATAAGGATATGTTGCATTCTACAAATGCTCATAAGAGAGATTTTAATCCTAATGGACAAATAAGAGGCGATAAAGGAGTAAAATATCGTGAAATTATCAAACCAATGTTTTCCGAAGCGTCAAACGATAATAAACTTGATCACACTAAAATTGGAGGAAACTTACCAACACTAAAAAAATACAAAAACAACACTGACTTTGTATATTGGGATGATCCTAACGAATTAGTTGAGAGATTAAAACTATTAGTTGCTTCAAGAGATGCTGGAAATACAAACCATGACAATGAAATTTTATCGATAGTTGAAGAATTAAAAGAAGCTGACATAATTAAAGAATAAATAGTTATAATAATATGCTTTTCATTCAGTATTATACATGAATTCAAGACAAAAGTACTGAATTCTGAACATGAGCAAAGCTGACGTGGTAAACGAAATCCATAAAAATGCGAGGGTGAACTTTCCGCGAAGACATGTTAATATGAAAGATATAGATGACCTGTGGCAAGCAGACTTAATTGATATGCAATCAATTTCAAAAGAAAATAAAAATTACAGATTTATTCTTACCGTTATAGATACATTTTCGAAATATGCATGGGCCTTTCCTCTGAAAAGTAAAACCAAAGATGATGTATGTAACTCTTTTAAAATTTTACTGGCTACAGGACGTGTTTCGAAAAATCTACAAACGGATAATGGAACAGAATTTTTATAATAATAAATTTCAAAAGCTTATGAAATCTAATCATATTAACCATTATTCAACTTTCTCAACAAAAAAGGCCTCAATAGTTGAACGATTTATCAGAACATTGAAATCTAAACTGTATAAGGAATTTAGTTTAAAAGGCAACTATAATTGGGTAGATGGTGCCCTTAATGATGTTATTTATAAATACAATCACACTTACCATCGGACAATTCATGAAATTCCAGCTAATGTGGATGATGTTAACAAAAAACGTATATTAGAAAGGTATTTAAGTTTGGCAAAAAATGAAAGAATAAGAAGCAAGTATAAAGTAGGTGATTATGTACGTATCAGTAAGTACAAAGGAACATTTGAAAAAGGATATACCCCCAACTGGTCAACCGAAATATTTAAAATTCGAAAAATACAAAATACAACTCCTATCACCTATTTAATTGATGATACAATCAGAGGTCAACCTATTTTAGGAGCATTTTATTCACAAGAACTTCAAAAGACAAAACATCCCAATGTATATCTAGTCGAGAAAGTCCTTAGAAGAAAAGGAAACAGGGTTTTAGTAAAATGGTTAGGTTTGTCTTCTGCTGAAAACAGTTGGATTGATAAATCGAATGTATTATAACAAATAATAATAACTTTAGTAACTTTACAACAAAGTCATTGATGAATTCCATATGTACCTATTTATTAAAGTGTTCAATCCAAATTCATTAGTCTTATGATGTGTATTGGAGAGAGTAGTCTTCTCAATTGGCTAATAAACAATTTACCATTTGAAATACACTTACCAGGTTACAATTATTGTGGTCCTGGTACAAAATTAATTAAAAGGCTTTCACGCGGAGATAAAGGTATTAATAAATTAGACGAATATTGTAAAGAACACGACATTGCCTATCTCAAATCATCAAACTTAAAGGATCGTCACAGAGCTGATTTAATTTTGTATAATTAATTAGATGTAAGCACTTTTGTATCTCATTTTAAGTGAACTGTTATTTAAGTTCTTATGAGAAATAAATTCTTTAAACCTATAAAAATGGCAAAACAACAAGCAGTTGCCTCCGATGCGAGTGCAAGCGAAAAAATCGCGGCACGCTTAGTAAGCAAGGCAATGTCTACAAAAATTAGGAGTGGTTCTGGCCTAAAAAAAAATAAAAAAAAGTGCTCTCAAAAAGTTCCATCTGGAAAAGGGTTAAAAAATAAATTTAAAAATGTTATCATTAAAACGAAAAGACACATGAAAAAATTAAAACCAAAATGCAAAAAAGTGGCAATAGAATTAGCTATGGCCGCAACCAGAGAATTAGCTAATGATTCATCCATTAAACTTCCTCGTGTTATTCCTATACCAAAAACTGGTGGTTTGTTACCTTTGATTCCTATTTTTGCTGGATTATCAGCGGCGGGAGCCATAGCAGGCGGTGCAGCTGGTATTGCCAAAACCATTAATGAATTTAAGATGGCTAGAAAGCTGTTGGCTGAATCGAAGAGACACAATGAAAAAATGGAAGCTCTCTGCATTGGAAAAGGATTACAACTTAAACCACATAAAAATGGGCTTGGAATTTTTGTATCGAATGAAAAAAACTAAAGTATCGGCTACCCAAACGAGCCTTAACTAACTTTGACATTTTGAAGTATGGGAATAGTATTCCCTATTTTAGAGGAGTCTTTATGAGAGATCAATTACCAAAACGCCCGTTTAAAAAAGAATGTGGAGTTATTAATTTAGACAGTTCTAAAGATCCTGGCTCTCATTGGGTAGCCTATGCAAAATACAATGATTATATTGAGTACTTTGATAGTTATGGAAATCTTAAGCCTCCAAAAGAATTTATAAAATACGTAGGTTCTAAACTCCACTATAATTATGATAATATACAACACGATCATCCTTTCAATTGTGGGCATCTCTGTTTACATTTTTTAAATAATTTTTGGTGTAGTTATCCCTAATAAAATAAACAGAATCTTCTGAAAGAGCCCAGTATACAAGCATGTCTACTACGGTTACCATCTCCGGAAACAAATCTGAATTGGTGTCATACTTTCAACCACCTCTGCATCTATCTGATCAATACGAGTGCGGTTTGTTATATTTTACAGTGTTAAATTCAAGACCAAATGTGTCCATCAATAACAGCTGTCTATCTGTAATCAGAATCGAATGTGATCTTGTACACAGCTCGTACTGCAACGGATTACCAACTCATTTTATTCATGAATTTGTATTTGATACTGCTCCTTGTCATCAGTACAGAGAAATACCACGAAACGTTATTTACTTTCCGGTGAACAAAAATATAATTTCATCTATATCTATTAGGATTGTTGATCAATTTGGTAATTGTATTAACTTCGGTGAAGAATTTAATATTCAACTACACCTTCATTTAAGAAAAATAAAATGATACTATATTATAAAAACGCTCCTGTGAAAATAAAACGTCTTATTCCCTCAATGACCGCTAAAGTGCATAGACGTAAGAAAAAAGTTAAGAAATTGACTGAAGCAAATAAAGATTTTCTAAGAGCCCTAGGTTTTAAAGTATGAATATACTACAGATTACTGAATTACCGCACTTCGATACTTCGATCGAAAGTTATGAAATACATTCATATAATCCCTACAATAACAGCTTTAGAGAAAACGATGAAATCAGAATCCCCATTCATCAGCAAGACACCTACGTGCTACCATCGGCCAGTTCAATTTACATCGAAGGCCAAGCAAAGCTGCTCGGTAAAGATGGGAATCCGATCAAGAAAACTGTTACGTTCACTAATAACCCTGTTATGTCTTTGTTTCAAGACATCAGGTACGAAATGAATGGTATTGAAATAGATCGTATAAAAAATTCTGGGATAACGTCAGCAATAAAATCATACATATCATTAAATGAAGCTGAAAATAAAGTTGCTGAAATATGGGGTTGGAATTTAAGCGGATTCCAAAGTGATGGGCATTTTAGTGTTGTGATACCATTAAATAAGATTTTAGGGTTTGCAGAGGATTACAATAAAATCGTTATAAATTGTAAACACGAACTTATATTGAACAGAACTAACTCTAACTTAAACAGTGTTATTCTTACTGATGATGTTGTTAATTTTCAAATAGATATACAAAGAGTTCAATGGAGGGTGCCACACATAAAAGTGTCAGATCGGGAACGATTAACACTCTTAAAGCATTTGGAAAGAGATAAACCCATTCAGATGGCTTTTAGAAATTGGGATTTATATGAATATCCTTTATTACCTAAAACCACAAAACATTCTTGGTCAGTTAAGACTGCTTCACAATTGGAAAAGCCTAGATATGTAATTTTTTGCTTACAAACTAACAGAAAAAATAGTAGAACTAAGGACAGTTCACTATTCGATCATTGTGACGTGACAAACGTTACGCTCTTCTTAAATTCACAATATTATCCTTATGAGCCTATGGGTTTAAAGTTCCCTGACAACAAATACAGTATAATATACGAAATGTATGTGAAATTTCGTCAGTCTTACTACAACTGTCCAGTAGACCCATTGCTTGACCTAAAGGACTTCAAAGAAAAAGCTCCCCTTTTTATCTTGGACTGCTCAAGGCAAAACGATAGTCTAAAATCAGGTCCAGTGGATGTACGAATAGAAATTGAATGTTCAACGCCAATACCAGATAAAACAACTGCATATTGTTTGATTATAAACGATCGACTAGTGGAATACAAACCTCTCAGCAACACTGTACGAAGGCTGTCATGATTGCTATTGTAGATATTCAAGGTTTTCGGACAGATACAGGTGAATTTATGATAAAAGAAATCGCTATTTTGTCTAATAAAAAAATTCAATGGTTTTTAATTAAGCCACCTTTTCCATTTCACAATTTGACGAAATCAGAAAGAAAGCACGTTAGTTGGATTGAACGTAACAGAAAGATATATTGGCGTGAAGGATTTGTACCATATTCCAATTACCAGAGTTATATTGCCGATATTTTAAGTGATAAATGTGTATATGTTAAAGGTTTAGAAAAAGTTGTGTGGTTAAAACATATATTGGAAAACAGTAATAGTAACATATTTAATTTAGAAGACAAAGGTTGTCCTAGTTTGTTAAGTCTGCACAGTCAATATAAACATTCTCAAGATTTGTATAGTTGTGTTTATCATGACTCTGTATGTGCTTTAAAAAATGTATTGTGTTTAAATAAATGGTGCTATGATAATACAATTTTTAAATAAACATTTTCTTGTTTAATTTCTTTACTTAGGTAAAATGTTTCCTATCCCTCCCAATCCCATCAACGTCGTCAAATCGTTATAAGCTGTTGACTGCAGCTAGACAATGTCATTATGCATTTATCTGTAAAACAAAGCATGTGTCAAAATAAATACAAACCTCGATATGACATGTATAATACTTTTAAAATGCGTGAGTTTTCATTTAATTATTACTGGGCGACAGCTGATTCAAAGAAAAGATTAGTTATGGAAATGGCCGACGCTGGATTCTTTTACTGTGGCGATAGTATAAATGATAAAGCAGCATGTTTCTCATGTGGAGGTGTTATAGAAGATTGGGAGATTTATGACGATCCTTGGATGCAACATGCAATACGTTTTCCTCAATGTTTTTATTTAAACGCTGTTAAAGGAAAAGAGTATATATTGAAAACGCATCGTAAATTATAAATCGAGCACAGCGGATGCGTCAAAACCTCAGGTCGGCGATATAGCGCAAAAAGATTTCATTGGTTATTTATCGAAATATAATTGGGGGTTCTGCATCACTTGTCGAGCGCAGCGAGCAAGTGATGCAGAACCCCCAATTCTACACTACTTAGGTACTATAAGGTTAACTCTGCTTAGCCCTGAAGAATTACAGGCATGATGTTATATAGTTTGTACAGTAGGTACAATTCACATTTAAATTTAATGTTTCCACGGACGTAAAAATACCGCGACGAGATAATACCACGCACTGAATTTTAAACCCTCAGTCACGAGCGGTGAGTTGAAAATCTCGTGCACGATAAATTCCCACTACGATATTTTACGTTACACACATGAGTTTACACGTGACGACTATTAAGACATAATCAACAACAATTATTAATTATTGCACCATATGTAATAATAAATTAATAATGCAATATCGAGTGGTAATTTGCAGTAAAGTGTAGATATCAATATTTCCCTGTTTACATTATATTATTATGATGAATCATTTAATGGAGAATTTGAGGGTGAAAGCTGATACCCAGGCAGTGTTATGAAATATGGGCGGAGAGTACATAGTAGAGTACATGTAGTTTTTTTTTTGGGAATAACGTGTCGCAGTCTTGTCGGCTGCTTAACTGGGCTTGCCTGTGGATACCTTAATAAATTAAGTCCTCCAGGCAGGGCTGTAAAACTTAAAACTAGAGCGACTACTCGTTCAGGGTATCCCCTGTGGGGTACGGACCTCGGCTTAGGCCATCGCTGGTAGCGGGAAGCAAAGGACGGGCTGGATCGGAATGAATATTTATAAATACATGTAGATGGGCCTTTTGCCTAGGTATATGTACTCTCAGCCATTGCAAGGGTTTCAGTTCATGAGGAACTAGTTTCAATTCCCGGATTCTGGATTTGTGCCCGTTTGATAGCAATAGGTTCGCCTCCACTTTCAAATCAGATCAAATCAAAATATTTTTATTTCACATAAACCTACATACCTTCACATATTAAACGTCAGAAGCTAATTGCATGGTTCCAATTTGTTGATTCCTATGGAGAAGAGCCGGCAAGAAATCCATAACTTTATTTATTTTTGATCGGATCCTAAGAGGCGCAGCGTGATGTTAGGTAAAAAAAATTGCCTATTTAATTGGGCAATACAATGCAAAAAGTTTTCTGCAAAACCGACTGGTAGTTTCAGAGATTTACGTATTCAAACATAAAAAAGTACTCTTCAGCTTTATAATTTAAGTACAGATAACCTAATTCTACGAAAAAAAAAGAGACATTTTTGCTCTAGGTCAACCATTTTCCTGTAAAATACATTATCTTTCTATTGTTTCTAAACAAAAATAAAGGAACAAAATAGACATAATTATTCGTACTAACAATGTACTCGAGGGTTTATGTAGTGAGTTACGTAACTCACGTTGTAGTCTCACTCACGTGTGCGTTTACATAAGCGTTCGAGGGTTGAGCTACCAAGGTCGGGCTATATAACAGGCAATTCAGTTTTTTTATTGTGTTCTTAAATAATTTTAATTGGTATTGTATTGTGTTTTTCTTTGTACGGTTTTAATGGATATTATGTACTTAAGTGTTTTTGGAAAGATGAGACCGAACATTTTAGAGCGATGATATTTCTTCAGTGTTCTTTCAGTAGGTATAACACTTTTCACGTCATTTGTTTTTGAATGGGTAGAGTTTTTGCTGACTACCTTTGAAAAGTCAATCAATCTGCCTTTTCCTAACTATGTTGGGGTCGTCCTCCAGTCTAACCGGATGCAGCTAATTCCAGTACTGTACATGGAGTGACTGCCTATCTGACCTCCAGAACCAAGTTACTATGTATGTAGGTAATACGGAGACCCTTTGGTAGGACTTTCGGGCTCCTGATGACCCGTAACGACTGTCTATGATCCATGATTGACAACTAGGACCAACGACTACCGAGTACTTTTGAAAAGTATTAAATAGGAGAGTAAGAGAGGTTTATTACAGTTTATTTCCAATAGATTTTTTATAGGTTGTTCGCTGCCAGGCCAGAGCCCTAGCCATAGGATTTTAATTGAGTAGGTAGAAGCGCGATGCTGGGGCCCTGGAGCAAGAAGTGGCTAGCGAAACTAGTCCGCCGTACGCGGAGCAGACAGTACAAGTACAATTCAAAGCACTCACCTGGTGGTAGAAGAACACCTGCTCTGGTGCCTACATGGAGTTATGTATGTAAGCAAGTGTATATGTATCGTGTAGTGACGTTGTAAATGGGTATTCCAGGTTACCATCCGCTGCAATAAGGCTGGAGGCAATCACAGCATGCGGTTTCCAATGAGGTCACTTTCACTTCAAAGTACTTCAATTTCAACAAACTTAACCCGTATTATTACATCAACTTGGGGTTATTTACAATCAAAGCAATTGGATCACGACTAATTGTCACAAACGGATCGATTTAAAGGGATTAATTTCAACAGCGTCGCGGAAGCCAAGCGGCGACGATTCCCTCGTTCAAGCACCAAAATCAAAGAGAAGTGTCAAGTGTCAAAGTCATCGGGAGTCAATAGCGGACTCCCGGCCACCGTAGGCGCGAGCTTGCGGGTGGCGAGCAATGGGTAGCTCGCCGCCCGGTAAGGACCAAGCTCGGGTCGACGGCGTGCAGTGTTCCACGCGCGCCTCAAAGAGATGTCAGCAGCAGTGTAGGGGTCTACTAGGACCGATGCCTGCCGGGGTCGCGTGATTGTTCGAAAGAGATACCGTGACCCTGGCACATGGGCAACTGATGGAACACGGGTGGGTTTTAGTCAGTAAAAGTCTGACACGCCCTCCCGCTCCGCCCAGAGCGGGAGAAGCCATTTGATGATTTCCCATCCTGAAAAAAAAAAAAAAAAAAAAAAAAAGTGTCAAAGTCAAACTGACAAGTCAGATGTCATTCCGTTCGGGCGCGTTCCGAAGGCGCATAGAGTAACTACTTTAAACGGGATGAAACATAGGTCTTGAAGTAAATTTTGAGAGTATTACTAAACGATTTCTTAAATATCAGTTTGTAAACATCCACATCGAAACGTGACTAAATGGAAACTTATCACAATCACAGACAGAACCTGAAGATGGCAGCTTCCTAACTTACATACATATATAAGGCAGGCGGACAGAAAATCAAACAGAAACGCAAAAAAAAAAACCGGAAAATAACCGGAGTTACCGATATAGCTTGCAGAGTAAACAGGTTGAAATAGCAGTGGGCTGGCCATGTTTGTCGATGGACCGATAGCCAGTGGAGCAGCGAGTCCAGCTAGATGAACCGATGACCTTGAAAAGGTGGTTGGGACAGACTGAATGCGGAAGGTGGGGGCCCGTCGGGAGTCAATAGCGGACTCCCGGCCACCGTAGGCGCGAGCTTGCGGGTGGCGAGCAATGGGTAGCTCGCCGCCCGGTAAGGACCAAGCTCGGGTCGACGACGCGCAGTGTTCCACGCGCGCCTCAAAGAGATGTCAGCAGCAGTGTAGGGGTCTACTAGGACCGATGCCTGCCGGGGTCGCGTGATTGTTCGAAAGAGATACCGTGACCCTGGCACATGGGCAACTGATGGAACACGGGTGGGTTTTAGTCAGTAAAAGTCTGACACGCCCTCCCGCTCCACCCAGAGCGGGAGAAGTCATTTGATGATTTCCCATCCTGAAAAAAAAAAAAAAAAAAAAAGGTGGAGGCCAGGGTGTGGTGTCGCAGCCACGAAGGGGCTAATGTCCAGCAGTGGACTGCGATATCGTGTGAGTAGATCTAAATCCGATAGGCAGACGGTAATATTTTGATAATCATATTGAAATTAGTTAAGGATATTGCATCATTAATTCAATAGTGATTATTATAAGTAACATCACGCTTCGTTGCCTCGTTGGTCGCAAGCGCTACTACTGAGTATGAGATCCTAGGTTCGTTTCCCAGGTTGGACAAAGTGTTATTGGGTTTTGCTATCTGGAACTCTCAGTGGCAGCCTGGAGTCTGGATTTGTGCCCGTTTCATGGTAATAGGCTCGCCCCCTATTATATGGGACTTGAATATTACTGGCGAAATGTGGGTGTATTAAAAGTACAATTCTGGCCAAACCTTTGGGGAAAAAGGAATGATGTTTTGTTGTAACATCACGCTTATTACCCTGACGGGTAAGGCAGAGGTCTTCAAAGTACACCCACGTTTCGTTAAGTTATGAACAAGAATACGCGGGCGTATTCCAGGAATTCAACACAAATGCTTGTTAAAAGTTGGAATAAAAACATCTTAGGAGATGTACCTATCTTTCCCCCGATTTTCCTTTTACGACACCCACAGTGTGTTCTAAATTTATCCGTAAAACAGTACGTAAATTGTACTTTTATTTTTCCACGAACGTAACGTCCTAAATAAAGACCGTACCAGAAAAAGGCTTTTCACACAAACCAACTTTTTTTTTGTGTAGTTTGAAAGGGAACGGTTATTTTTGGTGATCAAGTTGCGGTATGAAATAATGAACTTATGTTTATAATTGGCACGTTGTGGAAGGTGACACGTGATCACGTGTTCCCCCCCTTAGCGTTAAGGTGAGACCACATTCATGAGGATCATTGTTCTCGAGTATTTCAATTAATAAGGAGTTACGGGATGCTCTTGTGGCTGAAACCTTAGTTTGACGGGTTTATGTAGGTAATTGATTTAATTGTTTAGAGGCTGTGAAGTGTATATTTAGATTAAAGGTTTATTTGAACTGAATGGAGCTGTCTTCAAGAGCAAACAATGAACTTCGTGAACTCTGACTAAGATTATGTCTGGAGTTTGAAAGAGGCTGTGACCTCTGAGTTGCTTTTACTTAAAGTAGTCAGATAGGAATCACCGACCTCATCTTGTTAGTAAATTATGATTGACGTATAAAAGTGTTTGTACAAACCTACTTACGGAAATAAAATCATGTAATTTATAAAATTGTATCATCATCAGCCTATAGCAGTCCACTGCTGGACATAGGCCTCTCCAATGCACGCCATTCAGCTCGATTCTCGGCAACTCTCTTCCAGCAAATATATACATTATAAATCACAATAATCAAAAGGTTCTTTTGCATGTGCTCCTTCAATTACAGGAGACCACAGCATGCAAATATAGTTAGGTGTAAACACTATAAAATAAAGATGAATATAAATGATGAAATTAGAGAAAAAAAATGACAAGTCAAGATTGAGCATTCATTTATGGATGGTGTAAACTGGATAAGAAATAAAAATAATCAATCAATCATTTATTTTGGTAAACATAGGTATAGTTACAGATAGTACCTACATGTCAGAAATATGCATTATGTTTTGCCAATAAATGGCGTATAAATTAAAACAAACAAACAATTAAATTAAGGTGGCATGCAAACAGATTACATTATAAAAAATAAATAGTATTCAATTTAAAATATGACAGTTAAGAAAAAATTTATCTAAAGAGAGAACAATTTCTGAACATCAATTTCAATCTGGAACATTAACATACATACACATATGAACAATAATAACACAGAAAGAAAAACGTAGAAGTTTCCAGGCATAATTTTCACTTACATCGAACTAAGACTGTAATATTTTGTTCAGTTACTGAAACAGTTTCCAACAAGTTCGAAAAAGGAAGATCGGGGCTGATTTCATTTCCTTGTATTTCTTTGGATTACATCATAATATCTGGTTGACCGAGCTTTGCTCAGTATTTTTTGGTAAATTGTTTTTAAAATAATAATTTTATGTTCAAGTTGATTATCGATAAAGTTGGGAATAAAACGACATTTTTTTTAAAATGCATCCTAGCTAGATCGATTTATCGCCCCCGAAACCCCCTGTATACTAAATTTCATGAAAATCGTTGGAGCCGTTTCCGAGATTCAGATTATATATATGTTATGGACCAAGTGAGAAATTGAGCATTATGCATAATGCCCGGTCATTATGAAAAATGCCCAATATGAGAATGCAATTTGATAATAATTATTCAATTAATCAAATTGACCGGGCATTATACATATTGTCCATCACCTTTTGGGCAGAGTAATACAAATATATTTAATGGCATAGAATTAAAGCGGCAGTTCAATATTTGAGTTATGGTAGGTAAAAAAAATAAAAACTCATGTTTGCAAACTAGTTTAGCAGTAAAAACTGAGCAGTAAACTAAATAAAAATGAGTCCTAAAATAATTTAAACGGGCAGTTCAATAAATACTGAGCCGTGGAATAGTTGAACTGGGCGGTTAGGCGCGTATAGTTAACAAATCGTAATTGGTTAGTAATAAATTTTATTTTAAGCAGTTCTATAAACTATGAGGCATGCAAGCAAGCATGCAATATGCAGCAGGCATGATTTCTGTCAAGGCTCCGGCGCTACGGGGCTCCGACGGTCCCACGCGAGCTTATCGTCGCAGATGTGTTTTACGCTCACCACCGCAGCTGCTCCTCAGCTCGCGGGCCGCCTCGCCCCTCCGCGCCTACGCGGTTTTAAATTACACTCTAGGGGTAGGGCAGACAAGACTACGTGCAGTCGGTTTTGCAGCGATTCGTTTCTGTCACTGAATGCAGCACAACATAATGAATTTATAAGACAATACTTGTAAAAATTAAACAGTTGTAAAAATTAATTCCCATATTTAATTACTATTTTTTATTGTTATTGTCATTTAACTTAAAATAAACTAAATATTAAACCATTTAAATAATTAGACTTATTATTTGGATTAATTATCAAGAACTTCTACGTCAAGAATTCACTAATTTTTGCATTTAAAACTTAAGGAAAGTCATAATGGCGGTCTCTCATTGGTCAAAGCGTGCCACGCCATGCGTGCCTCCCTCCCTGCCCTCACACCGCGTCATATTTAGCTTTATTATCAAATTGCCCAATTATCAAGTAGCAATATAATAATGACCGTGCAATGTGATAAATAATGAAGTTAAAATAGTATTAATCACTTTGCCCGATAGAGCTAGACATTATTCATAATGCTCATACATTATGTATAATGCCCGCATTAATCACCTGGTCCATAACATATATATAAGGTGTATCTATTCATACACAGCAATATGGCGGTAAAATGCATAAAGAATGCTGGTCCCCATTCTCTAGTAAGTCCCTTAGTCGCCTCTTACGACACCCACGGATAGAATGGGGATGGTGCTATGCTTTATGTCCGGCACCACACTTAACTACGTTAGCCAGGTAATCAAAGACAAATGTGGCGTTTGGGGCTGATTGACTAATAGAAAACATTGTCACTCAGTTATTTTTGACAAAATAAGCGTCGAAGCGGTAACAAAGGCATTTGAAGTTCATTACGAAAATTTTAATGTTATACCTTTAAACGAGGAATTCTTGTATATATAAGGTGTATCTATTCATACACGAAATATTTTAAGAGGTACACCTGTAGGTGGTAAAAAAGCTATAGCAACGAAAAAAAAAATTTTCTAAGAGTTTTTTTTTTAATTTAATATTTATAAATTATTTGACGCACATAAGAAATATTGGCTCCTTCTTATTTTTTACGGCCCTAGACACCACGGCCATGCTCGTGCCGTCCGATCGTCGCCCTCGCAGCGTCAGGCGGGCCATTCATAGAATTTGGAGTAAAGGTTTTATGCAAAACGTCTCAAGTAGTTTTAAAATTATAATAATTACGAAAATTCAAAAACGCTTAGAAAAAAAATTTCTTTTTGCTTCTATAGCTTCTTAACCACCTACAGGTGTACCCCTTAAAATATTTCGTGTATGAATAGATACACCTTATATATATAAAAATGAATCCCTATTTCTCTTGGTCACGCCGTCACGCGTGAACGGCTGGACCGATTTCACTTTTTTTTTGATGTGTTTGTTACTGTCAGGAGAAGGTTCTTATGAAAGAAACAATTTAAAAAATTGCGCGGAAAATTAGAAAATTTAAGAATACAAAGTCACCTAACATGGGTGTTTGATAGCTAGAAAACGCTTTATGTCTTCGAAGTACCAGGTTGGCATAACTTGGTAGGAGCTCACCTAACATGGGTGTTTGATAGCTAGAAAACGCTTTATGTCTTCGAAGTACCAGGTTGGCATAACTTGGTAGGAGCTCACCTATCATGGGTGTGTGGTAGCTAGAAAACGCTTTATGCCTTCAAAGTACCAGTTTGTCATAACCTGGTCTAACATGGGTATATGGTACTTGGTGCTCTTTGCTTTATGTTGGTGGGATCTGATAAGTTAACACAACATTTATTGATTCTAAGGCGGTACGAAGTTCACTGGGTCAGCTAGTAAATAATAAAATAAAATCGTAAACAGAACTAAAACCTAAATAAAGCCTCCAGGCATAAAGGGCGTGCCCGCTTACATATTCAACGATGCAAGATGATACACATACATCATCATCATCATCATTTCAGCCGTAAAACGTCCACTGCTGGACTTAGGCCTCCCCCAATTTGGAGGGCAATTTGTACATATACATACATTGATGCATATACCTTAGTTGAAGTTACAGTAGTTAAACTAGTCTTTCTCTATTTCTTTCTTCTAGTCTTTCAAGGAAAAAGGTCTTTCCAGAATGAAATGATGGAACTTCGTCGACTTACATTAGAATTACGTCATTTGTAATATTCTGCGCAATTGTAGGAATGATGTTGAGGAATGAGGGATTTACCTTGTTGGGAAATAAACATGTAATAAAACTGTTACGGTGTTATTTTGAATTCTAATTATGTAATACGGTTTCGTTTGATAACTACTGTGGGTGTGTTTTCTTATGACGTATTTATTGTCGACGTCATGAATTTTGTTAGTAATTGTTTCTTTTATTTTCTTGTTGCGTAACAATTTTTTCTGTATCAGCGGGTTTAATGAATTGGACTACAATTTTATTGTACTCGGGACTAAAAGGTATAATAAGAAGTCGTTGTTGGTATCAGAAATCAAACGTGGTATTCGTATATTGAAAGTCAAAGTCAAAGTCAAAGTATCTTTATTGTGGGCACATGTAAGTTACAGGTCTTAACAATATATTAAAGTATCAATATGTCCTGCCTTATAGGCATACAATAATTATGTAGGTAGATATGGCATAAAAAATTTGGAATTATTATAGATGGTAAGTTATTATAAATGTAAAAGTACAGTGAAACTATCACATGGTCAATACTAATGCATGTCAAATACGGTGAATCTAATACATGGTCAATACTTATATATGTCAAAATACAGTGGAACTAATAAATGGTCAACAATGGTCAACGATATCATAAAGATTTTTATATAGAATACGAACTATATAAATATAACATTCTTAAGATAAACTTCAAAACGAGTTTGTATTGGCACTAGCTGCCCGCGTCTCAAATTTCTTGCTCCCCGACTCACCCCGTCGTATAGAATCGCCTACCTGTGTTAGGTGATCGTATTCATGACTTTGTTGTTTTTGCTCGGCTCCTAAGGGCCGTAGCGTATTGTAATATAGTCTATAACCTTCCTTGATAAATGGGCTATTCAATACTAAACGTAGTTCCTGAGATTAATAAGTTCTTCATGATATTGTTATAGTATTTAGATTTGATTACATTAGAAATGTTATAGTGAGCCAACCTTAAAAGATAGACATATGCTTTATAATCAGCTTTATAATATTACTAGCTTTTGTCCGCGGCTTTGCTCGCGTTAAATTCGGGGTAATACGGTTCCCGTTTCCTGATTTAGAACACAGAAGAGAACTCGGAACAGAATGTTATTTTAATACGCTACTGTAGACCATATTATATGTCTTTCCATTTGGGGATAGAATGTAAAGATTCTGGGCATTGGACACACGCGAACATGCTACATACAGTTGTCCATGGGAAAAGCACGCCTTTTCTAAGTTCACCATAGCCACATAAAAAAGAAAAACAAAGTATCCTATTTCACTCTCCACCCCTTCAACTAGCTCTACTTAAAAAATCACGTCAATTCGTCCCTCCATTTTGCCGTGAAAGACGGACAAACAGACACACGCACACTTTCCCATTTATAATATTAGTATGGATAAGTCAATTATTAATAAGTATAGATACTTTTCAAACGCAATACCGAATCATATTATAACAGTATTTCTCCTACAAAATAATGATATTTTTTCTTTTTTACTAATACGATGCAGGAGAATGAGAAGTTATCACATCAACGCTTATGCAGAGTGTGCCATTTTTATAGCATATCCAAAATATTTCCAACTCTTTTAACTTCGATGTTTTGTTTAGTAGGTTTCAGTTTCAATGTACGAGGGAAGGTAAAGTAGTGAATGAAACTGCACATAATCAGGTGTTCTCTTTATGCAACAGTTTTATAAAGTACGAATATTTACGAAAATTACGTTGTTTTAGCCAAGTTATTAATATTGGAAATCATAATTATCATTGTCTTATCCCCATCTCAAATAATTTGAGGTCGACGCAGCATGTCTTTGTCACGGATAATCATATAAATTTTCCTTCGATTCTTTACATATATACCTAATGAAAATTCCCAGATACAATTTAAATACTATATTAGTAGGTATGGTGCTTCTATTTATAACATTATTCAATAAGGTAAAATAACGTCATTTTTATTTATAAATCTAATTTGTAGACATTTAGGTACACATTTTCACTACATCATTGGTTAATGTATAGAAAATATGGCCTGAAGTGACGTCATTAGTATGGTGCCATTATTCTGATGTCATTAGGTACATTTAGTTAAACCATATGATATAGTCATATATGACCAGATCACGTCATAATCATGACATGTTGTAACATTTCTTACTTGTATGGTGAAATAGGTATAAATTATGCCTGACACATAATGTATCTATCTATACTAATATTACAAAGCTGAAGAGTTTGTTTGTTTGGTTAAACGTGGTAATCTCAGGAACTTCTGGCCCGAATTGTATTTTTTTTTTCTGTTGGGTGGTCTATTTTCTGAGGAAGGCTATAGACTATATAACATTACGCTACGATCAAAAAGAGCTGAGCAGCAACGAAAAATGAACGAAAACTGGCAGGCAATTTGACGCGGACGAAGTTGCGGGCAGAAGCTAGTAATTAATAATTATGTAAATGATTCCTGAATCTGAGGCCTTTTTTCTTTTGTCTCAGTAAATTGTAATCATGATCTGGCAGTTTCAGTCATTTATGTAGCCTATTCAAAATCCTTTCTTTTGTTTGTAGAATCGTTGGGCTCGGGTGCCTCTTAGAAAAGTGCCATACTCATGCGTTGAAAATATATGGAACAGCATATTTTTCTAGTCACCGACAATAAGTTATATCAGAATTTGAACTGTATGTGTGAAACATTACACAGATAAGTAATAATTATTTATTACTAGCTTTTGCCAGCGGCTTCGCCCGCGTGGAGGTCGGAAATTATCCCGCGGGAACATACTACCGGGATAAAAAGTAGCCTATGTCCTTTCTCAGGCTCTAAACTATTTGTGTACCAAATTTCATTTAAATCGGTTCAGTAGTTTTAGCAGGAAAGCGAGACAGACAGACAGACAGAGTTACTTTTGCATTTATAATTTATAGTGTGGATGTGGATTATATTATATATATATATAAAGTGTGGAAGTGTGGATTGCTCATAGCAGTTTCATGTGGTGCCGGACGTAAAGAATAGCACCATCCTATTTCTAACCGTGGGTGTCGTAAAAGGCGACTATGGGTCTTGCTAGAGAATGGGCAGCAGCGCTCTCTCCACACTGCGATCATTAGCCCGCCTGCCAAGCATGGCGATTATGGGAAACCCCCCAAATTAGGGGAAGCCTATGTCCAGCAGTGGACGTCTTTCAGCTGAAATGAAGATGATGATGATGATTGCTCATAGAATTAAGAAAGATTAGTTTCTAAATAATTAAATATATAAGGTGTATTTATTCATACACGAAATATTTTAAGAGGTACACCTGTAGGTGGTAAGGAAGCTACAGTAACGAAAAAAAAAAATTGTTTAAATGTATTTTTTTTTCAAAATTTTGTATTTAAAATTGTTTGACGCACATAAGAAATACTGGCTCCTTCTTATTTTTTACGGCCCGACACACTGCGGCCATGCTCGTGCCGTCCGGTCACCGCCCTCGCCGCGTCAGGCGGGCCATTCATAGAATTTGGAGTAAAGGTTTTATGCAAAACATCTCAAGCAGTTTTAAAATTATAATAATTACGAAAATTCAAAAACGCTTAGATAAAAATTTTCTTTTTGCTTCTAAAGCTTCTTTACCACCTACAGGTGTATCTCTTAAAATATTTCATGTATGAACAGATACACCTTATATATCCACACTAATATTATAAATGCAAAAGTAACTCTGGCTGTCTGTCTCGGTTTCCTGCTAAAACTACTGAACCGATTTAAATGAAATTTGGTACACAGATAGTTTAGACTTTTTATCCCGGTAGTATGTTCCCGTGGGATAATTTCCGATCTCCACGCGGGCGAAGCCGCTGGCAAAAGCTAGTATAAAATAATAATAAAAAAATAATATAATAATATATCTTTATTATTCTCTCTTCTCAAAGGTTCACATACATAGCATAGAGATAATAATAGCCGCACGGGCTGATCGAAGGTTAAGCTTCGTTTACCGCGGTCGTTTCGTGGATGGGTGACCATTTCCTCCGTGCCTCAGAAAGCAAGTTAAGCTGTTGGTTTTGACTGTCATTTGTAGATCATAGACAGTCGTTTCGGGTAGTCAGGAGCCCAAAAGTCTGACACTCAGTCTTACCAAGGGGTACCGCGTTACCCACTGGGTTATGGAGGTCTACATGGATCGACTGTCCATCTGACAGTCGATCCATGTAAAATAATGGTGTATTCAGCTGTATCCGGTTATGATGATTCGATTCCATTTCTTACAAACCAATTAATTCTATAAATAGGTTTATTACAAATGGAAGCGGTGTGAAGATTATTTGACGTCAACTTTGTTACGTTTACGTACTTTTCGTGATAAAAATGATTGTATCAGACATACGTCATACTAATGACCGTAAAGCAATCTATTTTGGAATGGATTAACCATTTAAATATAATATTTCGTGGAAAGAGCTGTGTTCGATAAAAATTACCAACTTATGTTGATAATTTTCCTGCTGCTCTTTTGTTATTCGTAAGTTGCATCAAAAGAACATTTCTAAGTGACTACCGGAGACTGTTGACTGTTGGGACACAGGCCTCCTTTGGGCATTTGGTCCTAAGACATGCCGGTTTCCTCACGATGTTTTCCTTCACCGTTTTGAGAGCAGTGGTGATGAAATAATTCACAAAAAATAAAACGTTTGGGTCAGACTTATACTGATTAAAACTCATTCGTGTTCCTTCAGTTGCCTATGCCAGGGCCACAGTAACTGTTACGAACAAATCACAACCGTGGTAGGAAAAGGAAAAACAATAGCCTTAAGGTGAAATTAAAAATGACATTTGTTTCGAACGTAAAAAAATTTTTTTTTCATTTTACTTTGAAGAAGCACTCCTTCATTTAAGTAAGCAATAACTTAAGTAATGCTAAAGTAGAGTGTTATAAGTTCTCTACTTGAAATTCTCAATTCCAAAGCCGGACGTTACTCCACTTGTTCTCCTGAAGATTTTATGATTGGCTCTGATTATCATCTGCCTAAGCTTTTTCAACTACGTCGGGGTCGCTTCCAGTTTAACCAGATGCTGCTAAGTACCAGTATTTTACATGGAGCGACTGCCTGTTTGATCTCCACAATCCCGTTACTGCCATACTGGGTAATACGATACACACCTTGGTAAGACTGGTTGTCAGAATTTCGGGCTTCTGACGCCCCGTAACGACTGTCCAAGATCTTCGAAAGACAGCGACGACAGCAGATCAACCGCAGCAAGCGAAACTTAACTTGCGGCTGTTATTATTTAGCTACAAGCATTGGCTCTGATATGAAAAGCAAATCCCTAATTAACATCCCTAACCTTAGATTTCGTTGAAAATTGACTAGTTAGTTTACTGTTATCGGAGTTAAATCAACGGGCGTATCGTCGGTTAGTAACCCGGTCAGCTGACGGTTAAACACCTAACTACCGTTTACTTGCGAGATTAAACGGGTAAGTTAAATTCTTTTCGATGGAATTAGATTTACTGTTTGTGCCTTTTAAGTCTTACGCTTGATAGGAGACGCTGCCATTTCTTGTTTGATGAAGTTTTTATTAAATATATCAGAGTTATTGACATAGCTTTCAAAGTAAGCAAACTGAAGTGCCAGTGGGCTGGCCATGGATCTATGGCCGGTGGAGCAGACGAGTCCTAGAGTCGAGACCGCGTATCGGCACGCATAATGTGGGACGTCTACCAGCTAGATGGCCCGAAGACCAGAAAGTGACCGTGACAGACTGGTTGCGGAGGGCGGAGGACAGGGTGTTGTGCAATGGACTGCGGTAAGCTAAGTTGATCTATCGATTGATGATTATGTAGAGTATCGGCAGGATTTTTAAACAAAATACCTATTCTTACGTAACGTAAGTATTTATCACCAACAAAACAATGAAACCACATAATGAAACAAAAAGTAGTCATTAAAATACCCAGCACGTGGCCATTTTGTACATAATTAAATAATATACACGTGAAAATGCTTAAACAGGTGTTTATGAAAACGCCAGGTAATGTTACAAAACATAATATGTGACTAAATAAAAGATAATAATTTGGTAGGTATGTGAAAAGCGATGGAACATAGGATTACGAACCTAATTTAGACGTAGTTACAGTTTAATTTGCTTTGTAGAACTGAAACTCGTGTAAAAACGGGGTGAATATAACCTGCGTCTGCTTTTGGTTTCTAGTTGCCATAATCACCAAGCATGGGTTGGCGATCGCAGTATAGTAGTGAAATGAGAAGGGCCATTTTGTGTCAAACTGATTTTCATGATAACCGTTTTATAGACGGAACCACTGTCATAAGTCATAAAAACTTTTGACAAATGACTTTTAGATGGATTCAAAACAAAAAACTTCCTAAAGAAACCATACAAGTTAGTTGCGTAAAAGAAGTTCTTGGCAAGTCAAGAGTTAAATGAAGGCACGTGTTGTCAAAACTTAAATGAACGGCAGTTGTTTCTTTTATGTCAACTTAACTTTTAAAGAATCGAGTAATTGTTTCAGTCGATCGCGCGATTTGAATGAAACTCGTTTTCTAAAGACAATTGGCGAAAACTTTTGGCGGTTTCGCGAACAGTTATGCAAAAAGGCGTTGTGTAAGGTAGGGTAGACGATTGATTGTTTCAATTCCATGCTATGCCCTTTAATCCTCCAAAGGTTTTTGAAGGCAGCATAGCTATTATTCATTTTGAAAAGATTTCGGAAAGGTCAAGTTACGTCCTTGTTGTTTTTTTTTTGTCAGTTTTTCTGGAAACTATTAACAATAGCGGGTAACTGACTGCTGTAAACAGCGGAAAATTTGCAAAACAAAATCGAAATGTTTACGTAAACTTTCGCTTATTGACATGGGTCTTGTTATAACTCCTACTTAAACTTTCATTAAAGTTTTTTTTTGTTTTTTCTTTTTGTAGCTCTAAACAAGTAAACAAGATATAGAACAGAGATAGAAAGACGCTATTAATTAATCTTCTTAATACAGGAAGGTAGGAGAGCAGTGGTGGCCCAGTGGTATTGGCCCGACTTAAAAAAAAGAGGTCGACGGTTCGAACCCAGGCAGAGACTTTGTGTAAATAATTTCATCACCACTGCTCTCAAAATGGTGAAGGAAAACATCGTGAGGACACCAGCATGTCTTGGAACCAAAAATTCGAAGACATGTGACAACTACCAATCCGCACTGGGCCCGCGTGGTGGATTACGGCCCACTCCCTCCATGTAGAGCAGGCCTGTGTCCCAGCAGTGGGAACAAAATAGGCTGATTTTGATGACAGGACATAGACATCGCGCAAACAGTAACCATGAATTTTCTTGTTGGAAAACAGGATACGTAAATGTTCGAACAACAAAAGTTTGCGTTGACCTAATTAATAAAGCGTCCGCGGGAAGTCGATGAAATATAACATAAAATCATAACATCACGCCTTGTTCCCCCGAAGGGTTGGACAGAGATTAAACTATAGTATACCCATATTTCACTAGTTATATTAAGGTCCCATGTCATACGGGGCGAGTCTATTGTCATTAACCGGGCACAAACCCAGATTCCAGGGTTGATACTGAGAAATCCTAGATAGAAAAACCCAATAACTCTTTGTCTGGGAATCGAACTCAGTACCGCGTGTTCAGCAGTAGCGCTTGAGACCACTGGACCAACGTTGAGATAATTATAGATACTAGTGATCGCCCATTGGTCGAAACTCGACCGTACTTCATTTGAATAGAAATACATTATTAAATGAAAAAATATAGATAATAATAAACACTACTTATAGACAAATTGTTGACGCTGTACTACTGAGGAGAGGGTTCGCTGGCGGGATGGTGATGGCCAGGACCAGGACGTAGGTGTAATGAGTAAAGAATACTTCTTCAGGACTCTCTTCTTTATTTTCTTAATACTTCTTAACTGTTGGATATGGAACAATATGGAATGAATTATCACAGAAATTTGTTCTGTTTTTATAGAATTTTCCCTATTATTTTTAATTAATTATGACGGTTCCAAATGTCATAATTATAACCAGCCTGTACAATCGTGGGGCATACAACCTCTACAGTTTGCACACGACACGATATTTTAGGGGCGTTCCATTTTTAGTGTATTCTGAGGGATTTTTTGCCATCTCACATTTCTCATTGTGTTTTTGATTACAATAAAAGTATTAGCGACTTCTAGTACGGTTCCTCGATACTAAGAATGCAGAGTGAATGATTAACAAATGTCGCGTAATAAATATAGACAAATATTACTACTGTGTGCCGGTCTATGATTACTGAACATTCGTTGGTTATTTTCATTATAATTTTTTAGCGGATTTTTTTAGTAATTGTGGCAATTTTAGGGGTTTTTAACTTAAGCTTTTGGGGTGAATATTTCTGGGTGTTGGTAACACTGCACAAAATAGTAAAGACAGATTTGGACCATAAACAAAAGAATACCTATGCATGTGTGTATTAGATACACGGTAATGAACAGTAGTGTGTGTAACGTGTTATTTATTGAAAATAATGTATTTTAACGCATAATTTAAAAAAAATAATAGCACTGGTCACTTCTTCTCTGTATAAACTATAAGTGTGCGAAATTTCATACTCCTCCGTCTGCCCAATTTTCGTAAAAAGGGATCCAAAGTTTTCGCTTCACGTATTAATATATAGATTATGTATTATGGTAATTGTTTAATCAGGGGAGATTTTACTCAGTAATTGTTGTATAATTTGCATATTGTATATAGCTTCTGCCCGCGACTTCGTCCGCGTTAAATTTCTTGTTTCCCCGACCCTTCCCGTCGTGTCGAATCGCATACCGTGCGATATGCCCCGTTTTTGCAACATTTTTCATTACTGCTCCGCTCCTCTTAGTTGTAGCATGATGTTATATAGCCTATAACCTTCCTCGATAAATAGGCTACTCAACACAAAAATAATTTTCAATTCGGGCCAGTAGTTCCTGAGATTACCGCGTTTAAAAATGTCAAAAAAAACTTGTCAAAAATGCATGGAAATGTGAGCTATTTTTGACAGATTAAGACTGACATTTGAAAGTTCTTAATATTACGCAAATTGCCTTCTCTGTTTTAGAGACTGATTATGAGGAGTGGGATGGGTAGTGTTTATCTGAATTTTCTGTCAATAATTCTTCCCATAACTTAATCCACCAACATAATACAATCCATAGTTTTTCCAGCGCAGTACGTACGTAAGCTCCACTTACTGTAATGAACGCAGCGGTAACGCAACGTCTGTCGCAACCACGCAAGGTTGTCCACTTGCGACATCTCTCGTGAATGCATCGTGGGGACCTTGCACATGCACTCGTTTGTCGCTGCGATTTTTTTATTGTTAAAGGAAATTTGTTAGGGAATTAGGTGCGTAGATCTTGCGAACCATGCGTGAGTGACTTGGGGGTCAACTCTTTACTCCGTCACAAAGATACGGCGTACAGAAGTAGTTGTTCTGTTAAAATAAGTGATAGGCACAAATTCAATCTTATTTCAAGGCAAAATGAAATTAGTGTTATCAGACTAAGAGTCTATTTGGCATGAAATTTAAATACTATAAATTAGTGAGTCACTTAGATCGCGATCGCGGTCATTTTCTCGATGCTTGACTCTCCAATACATTTGGAGACCCCTCTGTGCCTCGGAAAGCACGTCAAGCCATTGTTTCCGGCTGTCATTCATTGGTTTTTGACAGCCGTTAAATACAACTAGTCTTACCAAGGTGCTTTGTAATCCAGTAACTGGGTTGTGGGGAGTCTGATAGGTAGTATTTCAGCTGCATCTGGTGATACTGGAAGGCTAGGTCGATTGATTGAGTGACTCACTTTGGTCTATTGATTAATTGAAGGGTTTGGTCAAAGCGACCAAAATTCCATTCTTTTTGTATTAAATTAGTGAAAATTTTACATTTTTATTTGCAGTAGGTGCTTAATTAATTTCAAAATAAAATTAAAACAAGTCTGCATACTCCTTTATGCTACCACAAAGTAACGTTTACATTTCTGAAACTTTAAAATGAACCTTAGCTCTCGAAAAATACGATTTAAAATTGTTTACCTTTTTCATTTTGTGAAGAAGTTCGTAGTTTTGTAGAGTTTTAGTTAGCAATGTTAATAACTAGCCCGTTTGATTACAGAGACAGATTACAGAAAATATATATTTATGTTCAATTTAATAGTTATAGTATTACTAAAATCTAACCAGTTTGTTTGGTATCGAAAGTTTGGTCTTAATATAGATTTAGATTCAATGTTCAACAGGTGTACTTAGGCTGAAAGGTAGTTATTTTGAAAAGGTGTGTACGAAAACACATTTAACCGCAGTAAACCAAGTAAGTATTATGTGTTGCCGGACGTAAATAATAGCACAATCGCATTCTTTCCCGTGGGTGTCGTAAGAGGCGACCAAGGGACTTACTAGAGAATGGGCAGCAGCGTTCTTTATGCATTTTACCACCATACTGTGATCGCCATCCCGCCTGCCAAGGGTCGCCACCCTTGGCAGGCGGGATGGCGATTATGGCACTATTATATGTTGGCATAGATCTTGCCCTAATCCAAAATCAAAAATTCATACAAAATTCTCATTAAATACGAACTCAGTTTTTGAATGAATGAAAAATGTGTCTGTTTGTATGTCTGTTACCTTTTCTCACCATAACTCAGGAACGAATTTCTGATACGGTACCTTGGTTAGGAGTTAGGAAGGACATAGGATATTTTTATCCCGGTAATACTATGTTCCCCCACTAAGCTAATGAAGTTAGACATTTATAAAAGTAATAAATGTTTTCGAAGCCCAAGATACGCCCTTTCTAACTAATGAACAAATCAACATAGAAATCGTGTCAACATATTATAAAAGGGCTAGCTGAACCGTCAAGTATTGCACCAAGAATTAAGTTAAATTCAAACAAAAATAGACACTTTGTCCTTGATTATACTTTCCGGTGTAAAACTAACGAAATCTATAACGTAATCGATACGAAATATCGAGTTGATCGTCTCGAAAATTGACAATCGATTTTGTAATACTTAAGTAGATTGGCGTGTTAAGAATTGAGTCATTTCAGCTATTGTTGACTAAAATGTTAGATTATATTGTACTTACAAGGTTATTCAAATGGTGTTGGAAATGTTTTGCTATTTTAGTCGGGAAACGCTAGTTTATGTTGGTAAAACATCTTCTTGCTTGCAAAACAGATGGCCGATGGAGCCGAAAGGTTCTGGAGTGGCGACCGCGTCCTGCAAAACGTAGCGTTGGAAGATACTCCGAAGAGTTGGAAGACTCCGGGCTGCTGTTGAAATAAAAACCCAATAACACTTTGTCCCATCAGGGGATCGAACCCAGGACCTCCTACTCAGTGTTAGTGCTTGCGATCACTAGATCATCGAGACAGCAAAATCTAGTAACATATATTTTAAATACTGTTAAATAAGAAAAAAATATATCCTTCAGAATCGGTTTCAGAAGATTGTTTTGTTTTGGCATAGGCCCTCTCCATATTTTTCCATACTTTGCGGTCACATGTTTCGTTCTTCCTCATTGACCACGATGTCGCCTTAAGATCATCGTCTGACCTACTTTTATCAACATATTCTGATTAGGAAACACATAAAGAAAGACATCGGTTAAGTCAAGGTCATAAATCATTACAAAATCTAAAAACTCTCCATAATAAGACTATAACCTTTAAAGACCTTTAAACCAAAATAATTATCTAATACAAAATTACATTACAAATTACAAAAACACACTCTGATAGAACATAATCAACACAATATAATATTCCGCCATACATTGCAAAACTTGATGTAATTGCCAAGTGTAAAATTAGCGAAATATTTCGCTAATAGCAACACTGTCGTAACCGTAGTTCCGTAGATATGTCAACACAAACATACATACATATACTATTACTTAATGTAAGCTAAATATACATATAAGTGGTGTGATTTATGCGACCAATGAAGGTGCAGATTTTGATTATATTGTTAAAAATTTGGAAGATAAGTTATTTGTATTGTAATGCGGCTTTGTCTGATTTGAATTGATTAGGGCTGATGTAATAGACAACAGTTTTTTCAATATTATGTTGTTCACGTGTAATCTTTGATAATGGTTGAAGTAATTTCATTGAGTAGATTCCGATCTGTAGGTTTAATTTAATCAAATATCGACTTGAGACACGATTGAGCAGGAAATATTAAAGATAACTGCGTCATAATATTGCGTGTAAAAAATTGTAATATTCTTTGTCACATTTTTATGTTTTTCCTATCGAACAAGGGTTATTCCAACCACATTTAGCTTTCCAAGGACGCCATTGGCAAGCTCATTCAAAACCCACTCATTCCAAAAAATAAATAATTTTAGGCAATCAAATTGCAAGCTGTATATTACAATAATGACCAAAGCTAATTTAACCATCTTTGGCTGGTGACTTAATGGATTACCTACGCACAAGATAGATATTTATAATATGATCTAGTTCGCCATTTTACGTAGCTTTTGTGAAAGATTAGCATATTATTAAATAATTATGCTGTATTTGGTTCTGTCGCTCTTTTTCGAAGAACCTTTTTAAACTTTTAGGTTGTATCAGTGGTTATAAACCAGTAAAATTGTATTCGATTTTCCCCTCACTGAAACCAAGTTCTACAATAGGTTTTCTCCAAAAGTCCAAGTTTAGACGCAAATGTATATATTTGCGTGCCTTGAAGTTTATAGCGCTACTATTTAAATTTCTATGGACTGGTGTTACCAAAGGCAGAAACTGTCTTTTCATACTTTATTTTATCTCTTACAACAACCCATTAGCGACCTTATAAACATGAAAATAAAGATCTGTTTGATGTAAAATATCTTTGACAGAGAAATCCTGTATAGTTAAACCACGTTTGCATGGAAGTAAAAATATCGCTGAGGGATTTTGTCGTACATGGAATTTTCAACTCTTGGTGTTTGAACCAAGAATTAAGAATTCACCCGGCAACCCGACAAAACAGTGCGTGAAAATATATCGCCCCGATTTTCAGCCAGCACGATCGTGGACTTTTTCTAAGTATTTTAGAATAAAACTCGCACATTAATATAGTGAACGGGCTCGAGACCTTCCGGCGCTATTTCATCATGAAGTTAGTTGACCTGTTGCATTTCCACCGCGCGCAAGAAATGGCTGCCACGCCGGTCGGGACGCAGTTTCAACATGTTCTATAATCTAATAATGTTTTGTGTGAAATATTTCGTGTTAATTACCTATGCTTGTTAGTTTTGAAGTTTTGTTATTGATCGGTGTAGGCGTTTTTGGTTCTCTTTGTGAAATAAGGAAGGAGAAATTATGCAGTTAAGAATTAACCTTGAAAGATTGAAGAAATTATGTTAATGATTTATATATCAGAAAATGATATTATTGATCTGATAATGACTGCTATATCATTTCAGAACCAACCAATATCACATTAATCATACAGTTCTGAATATTTCACGAAACTTAAAAAAAAAAAAATACCTGTATGGAATATTATAATAGCTTATAGTAACGATGATAATTTATCTGTAACAAAAATTAATTGAATTGAAAAACACATTTGGTCAAAAAACAAAACAAATAAGAAATCCGTTGCAGGAAACTAAAATACAGATCCAAAGACTAAATTAGTATCTCACTATGTGATGCTTTTCTGGATGTTAGTTTTTTTTTTATGTTTTTATTGTTCATTTTTTGGTTGGTAAAATTTATATAAATATATAAACTTTATCAACTTAGCTTGGGAAGTATTGCGCTAGCTTCGCATATTAACTAAAATTAAAATAATTTATCTATTAAATTCAGAATTAATTTAAAATTGCCGGAGATATCATGGAAAATACATGCAACAAAAAAAGCAAAAAAATGCGTCTTTTGCGAAAAATACAACAAAATACAGAAAAGACGCTGAAACCCAAGAAAAATTCTTACATCTATTTTTTATCTGCAAGTTTACCATCTACTACACAACATTTCCTTTAATCCTGCACGCGATACAAGTTATGAAGGTTCTAACGTTGTGTCTATTCCTGTACCAGTCTTAGAAACCGGCTGCGAATATGGGTTACTGAGCCAATGGAACCTGTTCTATTCTATACGCTCGCGCAATATCTAAATCTAGGCGTTTAGTGGCCGTGGACTATGGTTTGATTTGCTTGTTGGGAATAAATATGAGTTTGTCTTTATTGTTTTGGATGGTTTTTGAAATTGTCCACTGATGGACATAGGCCTTCGCCAATTGGGGTAGATAGATAAAACGTTTATTTGATGCACACAAAAGACGCAACACAACATACAAAGCACGACGAAACAATAATTGATTGGGGCTGCCATAATCGCCGGCTGGTTGGCGATCGCAGTATGGTGGTAAAATGCATAGAGAACGCTGCTGCCCATTCTCATGTATGTCCCTTAGTCAGCTCTTACGACACCCACGGGAAGAAATGGGATGGTGCTATTCTTTACGTCCGGTACCACACGGGACCAGGAGGACATACAGTGACTTTATTGGTGTTGTTCTTCAGAAAGGTCTGGTGCGTAGCACTCGCAACCGGCGTGTGTGTATGACCAGATATATGAACCTAGACGAGGCAAAAGTAGTATGTGAGGATCGTAGCAGGTGGCGTTCTGTAGTTTCATACAAACTCCATGGGAAAAAGGCGTGTGTTTATGTATATAAGGTGTATCTATTCATACACGAAATATTTTAAGAGGTACACCTGTAGGTGGTAAAGAAGCTAAAGCAACGAAAATTAAATTTTTCAAAATTTATTTTTTTTCAAAATTTAATATTTATAAATTATTTGACGGACATAAGAAATACTGGCTCCTTCTTATTTTTTACGGCCCGAGACACCGCGGCCATGCTCGTGCCATCCGGTCGCCGCCCTCACAGCGTCAGGCGGGCCATTCATAGAATTTGGAGTAAAGGTTTTATGCAAAATGTCTCAAGCAGTTTTCAAATTATAATAATTACGAAAATTCAAAAACGCTTAGATAAAAATTTTCTTTTCGCTTCTATAGCTTCTTTACCACCTACAGGTGTACCTCTTAAAATATTTCGTGTATGAATAGATACACCTTATATAGGTATGGTTTGTCTATATTGTTGTGGATGGTTTTGAAATTCTTTCTTGCTATTTTTGGATGTTGTTCATAGTGAAGTTCTTGGCCGCCAGCTTTGAAGAAACATTCAAGGGTTTCGTTTGGCTGTGGTCATTCCTATCATCATCATCAACAGCTTATGAAAATCAATCTACCTGGCCTTTTCCCAAGTACATATCTTGGAGTCAGCTTCCAGTCTAACCGGATGCAGATAAATACCAGTATTTTGCATGGAGCGACTGCCTATCTGACGTCCGCAACCCTGTTACTGGGTAATACGATACCCCTTGGTAAGACTGGTTGTCAGACTTTCGGGCTTCTGACGACCCGTAACTACTGTCGAAGATCGACGAATACCAGCCGAAACCAGCGGCTTAACGTGCTTTCTGAGGCAGGGGGGTCGTCCATGCCTCGGAAAGGGTCCGTCTTGGTATGTTAAGATGTCTCGCCAATTCAACTTATTCCATCGTCTGGTTGCATCAGACAGGAGTAAATAATACATGTTAAAATTTGGCAAGTATTAGTGCGATGTCCTAAGTTGCATCCTCATTAGCCGATGTGCACATAACTTATTGACCTCAGCCCAAATGCTAGGGACTAAGTTTAATCAATGGCATGTTATTGCATTACAGTTAGCCCTAGGACATACTGAGGACTAAGAACTACGGGAACTGCGGTTTTTTGAGAGAATCGTTCAAAATTCGGCTTGAATTTGAAAATCCATTTTTAAAACTAATTAGGGTAGTATTCGGTTATAATAGTACACGTCAAAGATTTTGGCCTGATTGCCTTTTTAAAACTCATTTCTATCATACAGGAAGATTACAGACCATGGCCAGTTTAGGAATATAACATGATGTCTAGTTTCATCACCACTGCCCTCAAAACGGTGAATGAAAACGTCGTGAGGAAATCGGCATGTCCTAGAACCAAAAAATTCGATGACGTGTGACATCCACCAAACTGCACTGGAACCACGTGGTGGATGACCATTCCCTCTCACCGAGAGGAGGCCTGAGTCCCAGCAATGGTAACATTATAGGCTGATTATGCTTTTGCTAATCTACACTAATATTATAAAGAGGAAAAATTTGTATTTTTGTTTGTTTGTTTGTAATGGATAAACTCAAAAACTACTAGACCGATTTTAAAATTTTTTCACTATTAGAAAGCTACATTATCTGCGAGTAACATAGGCTATATTTTATTTTAGAAAAATAGGGGTCCGTAAGATATTTGGGTCTTTCGGACCCAAGGTGTAAAATATCATCCAAAAAAAGTTCCTTATTAATATGTCTTCGAAGTACCAGGTTGTCATAACTTGGTAGGAGCTCACCTAACATAGGTGTGTGGTAGCTAGAAAACGCTTTATATCTTCGAAGTACCAGGTTGGCAAAACTTGGTAGGAGCTCACCTAATATGGGTGTGTGGTAGCTAGAAAACGCTTTATGCCTTCAAAGTACCAGTTTGTCATAACTTGGTCTAACATGGGTATATGGTACTTGGTGCTCTTTGCTTTGTGTTGGTGGGATCTGATAAGTTAACACAACATTTATTGATTCTGAGGCGGTACGAAGTTCGCTGGGTCAGCAAGTGTTCTATATTTCCATTTACGTGCAGATCTTTCAGTGACCACAGTCAGGTCTTGTAGTAAAAAAAGTTATTTCTCACTCTGTTTGTTAAGTTTAACATTTTTTTCATTAACTTTCGATCACGCCTGGAGGAAAGTGGCGGCTGAGGTCTATAATGTAACAAGCGTGCCCAGAAGATGTTCATTTTTGATTAGAAGGCAGACGGTTTTTTTTTTTGGATAGGAAATCATCAAATGACTTCTCCCGCTCTGGGTGGAGCGGGAGGGCATGTCAGACTTTTACTGACTAAAACCCACCCGTGTTCCTTCAGTTGCCCATGTGCCGGGGTCACGGTATCTCTTTCGAACAATCACGCGACCGCGGCAGGCATCGGTCCTAGCACCCCTTCAGTCTTGCTGACATCTCTTTGAGGCGCGCGTGGAACACTACGCGCCGTCGACCCGAGCCTGGTCCTTACCGGGCGGCGAGCTACCCTTTGCTCGCCACCCGCAAGCTCGCGCCTACGGTGGCCGGGAGTCCAGGCGGGCTTAAATGTGCTTTATGTGTTTTTTTTTTCATTCAAATATAGAAGTATCGTATGAGATAGGACCCTTTTTGGGCTCACACTGGTCTTAATTTTTTTTTATTCATCATTTTCGCTATTTATTGTATTTCCTGCGCGTGTTCCATTTTTTTTGCTTCTTTCAGTTTGTAACATCCACTCCTTGTAACAATAATTTTCATTGACTTGCTGATTCACCGATGTTGAAAATTGGGGGCTCGTGTTATATTTTGAAAGCAATGTCGCTTCATTTAAGTTCGCCCTTGGCCCATACCCGTTAATTTTCACTATATCGAGTGATAGCGATATCATGTCATCGGAAAGTGTTAAAATGAGTGACATTGGCGCCTCCTGGTTTTGTCTTAAATCAATAGATCGTTTCGGAATCTTTCTTGAATACAGGCTGTTCTTTTTTTAGTCATTTGTGGTTGTGGCTGTGTAAAATGAAGAGTGATTTTTGGTTCTCGTTTGTAAATGATGGTGGTTTTTTTGTTGGTGTTGTGATGATGATTGAGATGGATGGTCCTCTATCTGTTAAAATAGGTTCGTTAATCAGTTTAATAAATTAAGAGGTTCACAGAAGATAGTGATGACACTAAAAACTTGATATAGAGTAGTGTAACTGGAAGGAAATTTCGGCACTATCTTTACACAATAAAACAAAGTCACATTTCGCTGTTCGTATGCTTAGATCTTTTAAACTACGTAACGGATTTTAATACGGTTTTCATCAATAGGCAGAGTGATTCAAGAGAAAGTTTTATATGTACAATACGCGAGTGACGCGGCTGACTAAAGCTAGTCAAGAATTATTTTGACTAGCATTAGTAAAAAAAATAACTTTTCATAAGAAACTGTTTATTTTTTCGTAAACAATAAAAAAGGTAACTATATTATTTCAGAGTTTAACTCTTTTTTTTTTGTATCAGCCTGTTTAAAAAAACAACTTTTTACACTTTGACATTCTCCTATTCAAAAAACAGTGGTATTTGATCAGTCAGTGTGGTCATGGCCTAACGTCCGATGTCGCAAACTATCCCGGGTGACAAGTTGCCACATATTGCCTTATGTACCTCTTATGTATTGCCTTATGTACACACTTGCTAGTTTGTGAATGTAATATTAGGTAAATGACGGTTTATGTTGATAATTTTGCCGTATTATGTTGAATTTTTGGAAAGGGTCGTTGTAATTTAGAGAGTAAAAAAACAACCGTCTTTCAAAATAAAGTACAACGAAGTGAAATATTTTAATTCGAAACTCAGTGTCTTTAATTTCGTCTTTTCTTTTTTTGGCATGGACGTTCCAGTAAGATTTTATTCCCTTTTTTGAAGTCGGTTAAATATAATTTATTTTACTTAAATCAAAAGCCTGCTGCAATTTTGAGCTTTTGAGCATTTTTGTCCAAAATAAATTATTGTAGAGCGTAAACTTTATTTAACTTTTAGTCAAAAGACTGAATTTTTGTGCCTCATTATATTTTTCTTTTGAATGTATAAATTTAAAAGTGTGGTGTTATTGTTTTAATTTAATTTAATCAGTTACACAGTTTTATTGATACTGGACGTCACATAAAGGAAACGAAATGATATAGAGTTTGCTAACTGCATGTTGGTAAGTCTATTTTGTCTAAATTTACTCACGAAGTTTTTCGGCATCGTTGATCTTTGCATTTTGTTTAAGATTGTCAATAAAACTCATATGAGTGGTAAGTTTTGAGACCGTTTGTGTGTTAGTCTAGCACGAATGCACGGAGTTATTCTACCGTAAATACAAACCATTAAAAATAAGGAAATTATCGTATCACACATAATATTCATGTACATAGGTTTTAAAGACTTCATTCATATATTAATATTAAGCTAAGTGTTATTTATAACATCCTTTTGTTTTTTAGTCATTAAGGCATCAAAGTGCTTGTCGCTATCGTTGTCAGTCGGAAACATGCCCAGAAGGATCACAGCATTTTGACGTTGAATGGCAATACAATTTTTTTTTACCAAAAAACGAGCCAGCCCTCTGATTACGTGAAAAGTCGACCAGTCGGCGAGAAATTGCTTTAAAATAAAGACATACACTCGGGCCTCATAACCCATGATCGTTTCAACCCCAAACTGTAGTTACTATAAGGTAGCATTTCGAGGTGGGTAGCCTCAATAATATAACCATTCAATGGATAAAAGGACACAGCGGTTCGCTAGGTAACGATGCTGCCGATGAACTTGCCAGAAGGGGGTCGAGCATGACACCGGTGGGACCAGAAGCCATCGCGCCACTACCCTTCGGGTTCCTACGCTCTCTGGTAAGGAAACGTCCCAGGGATCTACACTTTAAGCTATGGGTGAACCAAAGTGAGTGCAGGTAGGCCAAGGAAGTACTTCCTACTATCGATGCCCGCCTCACAAAACAGGTCCTCAGGTTAGACAAACGACAGTTGCGTATGGTTACCGCAGCCATAGCCTGGCCATTTGTCGTTTAATAAACATCTATTTGTCATAGGAGTAACAGACAGTCCGCTGTGCAGAGCCTGCATTGAGAACGACGAGACAGCAGCGCACGTGCTTCTAAACTGCCCGGCGATCGCCACATACAGGGCCATGTACTGTGGTAATCCAGGTACCCTACGTGAGATAGTCAACAACATCAAGGCGTTGCTGGCCTTTCTTGAGGAGCTTTGGGGGATCGAATAACCGATTTCCCACCCGCTCGCAAAATACGCACTTAGACGTGGAGTTGCGGACACCAGCCCGTTCTACCTATTATCTAAGGTGAGCATAGTTGTATTCCCGATTCAATATGTTTGCGTTTACCTCAGAAAACTACTTCCGTAATTCTATCCATTAGCATCTCAACCACATAGATCTGTCACCAGTATTAACCCCCCACCTCACTGCACTTACAAAAAATAAACAAAAGACAATTCAAAAATAGCCCTCCCAATTGTGCAGCGTTGCGCAACACTATCGATCAGAGAGCGGTTACTCAATAGCGGTTACATAACTAAACGATATAACGTTACAACGTTACAGATACCGCTCTTCACCTTGGTTACGTAATGTGTCAAGGTCCGTAAGACTTGGCGTGTAGAAATTGTTGCAGGCGTGTGATAGCATTTTGTAATAGTATGGGAACGAGTTTCTGTGTTGACATTTTTTGGTGCATATTGTGGGTATATTTATTTGCATAATATATACAATGTATATTAAACTATACTTATTCATCAGTAGAGAACGTGATTCAAGAGGAAGCTTAATTTGTATAATACGCAGGCGAAGCCGCTGGCAAAAGCTAGTATATTATAAATTTAAAACATGTAAAATACCTAATTCGTATTTCTGGAGTTGTTAATTCGCCCACAAATAAATTAGTTTCGTACAGTCGCCTATACAAAATAACATAATAAGCTTCTGCCCGCGACTTCGTCCGCGTCAAAATTTTGCTCCCCTGACCCTTCCCATCGCATCGAATTGCCTGCCCGTTTTCGTTTAGTTATCATTGCTGCTCCGCTCCTTTTGACCGTAGCGTGATGTTATATAGCCTTCCTCAATGAATAGGCTACCCAACACAAAAATATTTTTTCAATTCGGACCAGTAATTCTTGAGATTAGCGCGTTCAACCAACCAAACAAACAAACTCTTCAGCTTTATAATATTAGTATAGCTTTAAGTATAAGTCGATTTGCTCAATTCAGGCGAGTAAGTTCTTCCGAATCGAATAATAAGCCAAACAAGCATATCCTGTTTTTAAGTAGTTAGTCACAGGAAAAAGCGTTCATCTTGAATAGGTACTAAAGACATCGGCATAATGATATGCTCAAAAAACAAATCAACTTGATCTCTGAAAGGTAGAGTTGACCATTTCACCATCTAACCGGCCACGGTCAGTTTGCCAAATATTAAAAAAAACCGGCCAAGTGCGAGTCGGACTCGCGCACCGAGGGTTCCGTACAAACCTGTAGGTATTTTCGGTTTAAAAATATATATTTTTTTTAATTTTTATATTTCAGTTGATTGAATGTAAGGTAAATTGCGGTTTACGATTTATGACGTTTTAAAAAAAAACTACTCACTCGATCTCGTTCAAACCAATTTTCGTTGGTAGTTTACATGGTAATGTACATCATATATTTTTTTTAGTTTTGTCATTCTCTTATTTTAGAAGTTAAGGGGGGGGGGACACACATTTTACCACTTTGGAAGTGTCTCTCGCGCAAACTATTCAGTTTAGAAAAAAATGATAGTAGAAACCTCATTACCATTTTTGAAGACCTATTCATAGATACCCCACACGTATGGGTTTGATGAAAAAAAACATTTTTGAGTTTCAGTTCTATGTATGGGGAACCCCAAAATTTATTGTTTTTTTTCTATTTTAGTGTGAAAATCTTAATGCGGTTCACAGAATACACCTACTTACCAAGTTTCAACAGCATAGCTCTTATAGTTTCGGAATAAAATGGCTGTGACATACGGACGGACAGACAGACAGACAGACAGACAGACAGACAGACAGACAGACAGACAGACATGACGAATCTATAAGGGTTCCGTTTTTTGCCATTTGGCAACGGAACCCTAAAAAGAAACAAGTTTTCAAACGGTTATTGATATAATCAATTTCAACAAAGAACCGCAATAGTGGATACCAATATCACCCACTGTAAGCAGGTATATTATTATCCAACTTCCTTGCATCATTACTTCTCTAACTGGACCAGACCAGTTGATGTAACGGTTCTAATGAGGACCAAGGTCAGCCATTTTGAAGGGTGTCTGGCCAGTAAAGAACACGTGTAGCAATAGTGGAACCCGTTCTTGTTGATATGCAAATGGAGAAATGGTTCTTTATGCGTTTCTTTTTATGCTGTTACCGAAACGGTATTGTCATGATTTAATAAAGAAAGGTATTGTTGAGTATGCCACTAGGCATAAAAATATTGTTGGGTGTGCCACGAGGCAAAACGGTGCGGTCACCCATTTTGACGGGTGTCTGGTAAGTAAGAACTGGTATACTTTGGGTCATTTATTCAGCATTATTTTCGCCAAAAGACCTTCAATGCTGAATATAGACCTGGATCAAGCGATTTGTACTGTGTTGTCTCCATTTGGAGCAGCAATTTTAAATTTTTGGTTAAGATATCATCAAACGGTGTCTCCCGCTCTGGGCGGAGCGGGAGTGTGTCAAACTTTTACTGACTAAAACCTTTTCGTTCCTTCAGTTGCCTTTGCCAGTGCCATGGTAACTCTTTCGAACAAATCCGCGATGCTGACAGGAAACGTTAAACACCTGCACGCGTAGCATGACCACCATAGAAAGAACTTTGTCTATTCTTGGTAGAATAGAAATAGAAATGTCATGCTACGCCTGCATAAAATGGTACAAATCTTTCTACAATCTCTAATCTGTCTTTAATCTTTCTACAATCTGTAATTTTGTCTATTCTTCCGTCGACAAAACCCATTTCTACGGTGGTTATACTACGCATGCTGAAGCTATAATTGTCATTTTTATTTACCCTATTTGGTGATATTAAAACCAAACGAGAGTTTCATTATAAAATAAATATTTATTTTTTAACATTGGCAACAAATTACGGTGTTGCCAGTTGTACGCGATATAGCTGGCCGTAAAGTGAGTATTTGCTGTGCCTATTAAAAAAAAAAAGAAAGTCGAAAGATTGTTTTTTGCAACTGGCAACAACGTAATTTCTTGCCAGCGATAAAAATTATAAAATTTCAAATTAATTGATATATTCAATTTATCAACAACCACAGCCGCAGTTATTCAACCAAAATACTGTGGGTGAGTAACTGTAGTCATATTATACAACTTCCTTGCATCATGACTATCTGGTAACCAGACCAGCCGATGTAACGGCTCTTATGAGGACCAAGGTCAGCCATTTTGAAGGGTGTCTGGCCAGTAAAGAACACGTGTAGCAATAGTGGAACCCGTTCTTGTTGATATGCAAATGGAGAAATGGTTCTTTATGCGTTTCTTTTTATGCTGTTACCGAAACGGTATTGTCATGATTTAATAAAGAAAGGTATTGTTGAGTATGCCACTAGGCATAAAAATATTGTTGGGTGTGCCACGAGGCAAAACGGTGTCGTATGGCTGAATGTTATGAATTACAAATATTAATAAGATTTAAAATGAAAGTATGTAATTTGTCTCAAATTAATTTGTGTGTGTAGTGAGGTTCAAAAAGTCTCTCATTTGACAGCTATCGAAAACAGTACCAGTTTATTGGTTTTTTAACGGAACGGGATGGAAATATGATTTTAGGTGGCCTTGTTTTCTTAATGAGTTCTCTCCGAGCTTCGAAATTAAAGGTTTTCTTCAAGAAGTCTTTATTGACATTATTAGCTTTTGCCAGCAATTTCACCCACCTTTCTCCTGAATCACTCTGTCTATTGAAGAAACCGCATTAAAATCCATTGCGCATTTAAAACATCTAAGTGTACAAACGCGGGAAGCGCCTTTATTTTATATTATACAAATTATATTACTATATATACCAGGTTTGTACGTGTGTAAAAATTTAAATATAGAAATATTTATACTGGAAAAGGTGTGTGAATGAAAGCGGTGTTTCTGAGCACGTGGATATGTAAGTCTGGGGGTTTAAAGCGCCAAAGGTGTAAGGGTCAATGGCATGGAATTGTTGGAAAACTAATCAAAGTATCATAGCTTAGATCAACTTAGCCAATTAAGATACGAGTTGCTTTATTTTGAGAGGCAGTAGGGTTCCTTCTTAATTGCTTACAGATCTGAAACTGCCGCTAAACTTATGATTACAAAAAAAAAACAGAAGAATTAATGTTTTGTGAAGTATGGTACTAGGCTAACAAACTTATCAGGAGATGCCACAAAAAGGATGAATGAAAGGCAATTGCATGCAGCTGAAGAGAATGTTCCTTGTGGTGACGGACGTAAGCATCATGTCATTTCTTCCCGTGGGTGTCGTAAAAGGGACTTACTAGAAAATGGGCAGCAACGTTGTTTACGCTTTTTATAACCATACTGCGATGACCAACCCGCCTGCCAAGCGTGGCGATTATGGCAACCCCCCCTTGGGGAGACCTATGTCCAGTAGTGGACGACTTTCGGCTGAATGATGATGATGATGAAGCATAGTACAGACGCCAACACATCAAGCTACTACAATCTGTCAGATTTCTTTGATAGATTTTCGACTTTATTTCTAGAGCATTAGGTTCAAGGTTCATTGGGAAAAATTGACAGTTTCGGGTAGCTTGACCTGGTGGCGTCTGTACTAGGCGACCAGACTTAACTGGGTATACTTTTCGTCAACCCTTACACTCGTAATAATGTTAACAATATTGTATGTATTGAGAAATCGTGGTTACCAATGCAAGCCTTGTCTATATTCGAAGAGCCCTTTGGGGACAGTAATCGGCTGGTATAAGGTATTAAAAGTAAGATGGGATGAGAGGTACGATGAGCAATGGTGGCCCAGTGGTATCGACCCCGACTTACGAGGTGTACGTCTTGGGTTCGAACCCAGGCAGGCCCTGTACTTTGTGTAAAAAATTCCTTCACCACTGCTCTCAAAACGGTAAAGGATAACATCGAACAATTCGAAGACATGTGACATGTACCAACCCGCACTGGGCCCCCGTGGTAGTTTACGGCCCACTCCCTTTTACCAAGAGGAGGCCTGTGTCCCAGCAGTGGGAACAATTAAGGCTGATTATGATAAAATATTAAGCATGATCATAAAGATTAAAATCTAGAGATGCATTAATCTACTCTCTACTAAAGTACGCCTCCATCAATGGGGCGTTTATATACTGATATAAATAAATCCTTATTACGATAACTATTAAGTAAGTGGGTATAAAGCTTATCTCCTAACATCTGACCTACTTGGTAGTTACGTAATGACTGCATGTTACAGCCCACTTAACTTATTGGATGATTGGCATTTAGGTGTTACTTAATTTATATAGGCTTTTGAAAATGATTTTGTAAGTTATGTTTGGAGGTTGCCTTCTGTTAGATAAATATTATCTTCATTTTCTGCGTAGCCGTTTTCTCAACTATGTTGGGTTCAGCATTTAGTCTAACCGCATGCAGTTGACTATTAGTATTTGTAATGAAGCGACTGCCTATCTGCCCTCCAACACCTAGTTACTGGGTAATATAATACCCCTTGGTAAGACTGGTTGTAAGACTTTCGGGCTTCTGACGAACCGGCAAGACTGTCAAAGATCTGGATATGACAGCCGAGACCAACGGCTTAACGTGCTTTCTTCTTTTTTTTTGTCAAATCAAAATATTTTTATCTTATATCTTTAATCTTTAAACGAGCAATTCTTGTATATATGTATATATATACAATCTGAATCTCGGAAACGGCTCCAACGATTTTCATGAAATTTAGTATACAGGGTTTTCGGGGGCGATAAATCAATCTAGCTAGGATTCATTTTTATAAAATGTCGTTTTATTCGTGTTTTCAATGATCAACTTTATCGATAATCAACTTGAACATAAACTTATTACTTTAAACAAAATTTACCAAAAAATACCGAGCAAAGCTCGGTCATCCAGATATTTTCACATAAACCTGCGGCATAAATGGTGCATTGTATTGATGGTATGGCAACCTATCCTAGAAAATCGCGCGGTCTGCGTAGCTTAACTAACTTGATCGACGCGTGCAGCTCTTATTATTTAGTCAAAACTCTCTGTTTGATAATAAAACTACTTTTATAAAGATAATGTAACCTTTTACCCTTTACAACTCGTATCAAAATTGGCTTTTAGAATAGGGGAATAATAAAAAAGCAAAGGACTGTGTGAATGATGATATGGATAGAAAGGGGTTAATTACCGAGATGGCAACTAATAAAGAAATACTTCTGAAAGAAGACATGTTGCGCCGACCCTAAATAAATGAAAATAAAGCCAGATAATGATAATAAACACGTAAATAACACTTGGCTGAAAACTGTTATGAACAGTATTCCTCATGATACGAAGAAATGTTCAGTGAAAGTACTTGTGAGAAAAATCATTTTATTTTTACATTTTGTAAAAGCTTGTAATTTGCATAGCATAGTCATTCCCTCTTTCTTGAACTTGATCCCCCTTCCAAATTAAGTCACGAAGAGTAGGTAATACGACAGAGACCTAACTTTATTTTAAGCATTCAAAATCAAAATCAATAGTCATTTATTCAAACTAGGCTGAGAGTCAGCACTTTTTGAACGTCAAAGTTACAAAAGACAGTCCCCCCAAAACGCCCACCCTTCGACACTTTCTAGTGCTGTAGCTGGGAAGAAGAAGTGGCGGAACAAACTCCCCAGCAGCACAGCTGTCTGTTAAGTTAGAAGAACTTGATTCTATACAATATTGTGTAAGTAATTAATATTATAAAACAAAACATACATTATTCGCCATATGTCAGCTAGCACACGCCAATATACCAACAAAAAAATTGAAAACTAAAGTCAAGCTGCAATAATAAAACAAAAACGTAAACAAAACTTAAAAACTAAATAAAGCCTCCAGGCATAAAGGGCGTGCCCGCTTACATGTTCAACGATGCAAAATGATCCATATACATACATTGTTGCATATAGCTAAGTTGAAGTTACAATAGTTAAACTAGCACCTCCGGAGTAGAATAAAATAACAGTTAATACAAATAACAATAACAAAAACCATGGTCAGCAAGACGACCAGTCACCACAAGCAGCACCCGTTCACGAGCATAACGCAAAGGTCAGCCATTACCCCCCTCGCCATATTTGAGGGAAGGTGGTAACCCAACCCCCGACGCTACCGCAAGCAGTGACATCTAATTGACATTTTACATCTTATTGACATTGGTATTATACCTACATTATCATGGTATATGTGTGTTGCTTATACACAGCAATGTATTTTTGCGGTATGTGATACTAATAAGATGACAAGATCTTCTTGCTATCTTGTACACAAGGCTACATATCTAGCTATAATTTTCCAGTTTTAGCAAACCTCGCACTGTATAGACTTTTCGCACAGTGAGAATCAAATCAAAATATTTTTAACCGACTTCAAAAAAGGAGGAGGTTATCATTCGACTGTATTTTTTTATATTTTTTTTTATGTTTGTTACCTCGTATCTTTTGACTGGGTGAACCGATTTTGATGATTCTTTTTTTATTTGAAAGCTGGTGCTTCCCGAATGGTCCCATTTTAATTTGGTTTTATTTGGCAAATTTAAGACTTATATGGTTTTCACATGGACCCCCCATGTGAAAACCATATAAGTCTTAAATTTGCATTACGTATTTCCACGACAAATGAACCAATAACGCGATTAGATTAGTGCGGAGTATCTACCACAACTAAAAAATTAAAAATAAAAACTTTTTACAAAAAAAAAAACAACCGACTTCCTTAAAAAAAAAACACTACAAAGTCAAAAATAACTTTAATTTCGGAAGTCGGTGGCAAAAACCTTAAATACAGAGCCTAAGACACCGACTTTCGAAATTAAAGTTATTTTTGACTTTGTAGTGTTTTTTTTTAAGGAAGTCGGTTGTTAAAAAAACTTGTAAAAAGTTTTTTTATTTCACATAAACTTACATGGGCACTTACTTATGAAACGTCAGAAGCTAGGTGCACGGTTCCAAATAGTTGATTCCTATGGAGAAGAGCCGGCAAAAAACTCCACGGTTACTCTTTTAAAAATAATTGGCTTTTACAATGGTTTCAAATTACAGAATTAATAGGTACCTATGGGAGAACAGTGTAGGACTATCAACAAGTACCAGGTACTTAATAAAATGGAAAATTGCCTACAGTCTACAGGGCGTCCAACGTTCTCAAATTCGCAAAATATATAAAAATCTACAATGATAGTATTTCATAAATAAAATATATTAACCTATTTAAACCAAATGTCATTGTTGTCATGACAAAAATACACCTTATACCTGAAATGTACAGCTTGATTTGTCGCCGTGCGTACTAGTGGTCGCAAGCAAGATGTTTTCAATGCTCGATTCAACACAAAAAGTTGAATATCCAGTGCACAATATGTAAAATCCCACCGCGAAATTTGTACGTCCCTACAAACGTGGTCTAACCGGTAAAATCTGATAAGATTAGGTGTGTGCTATACTATACATAAGAGTCTTCGATATGAACCTCGGACTCCATTTCCTATATAGAGGGTTTGTGGCTAAGTAGTAACAGGTGCACGGGTTGATCGTTCAGGTTAAGCTACGCTTGCCGCGGTTGATCCGTGGATGGGATCTTTACATACCAAGACTTCCGTGCCTCGGAAAGCACGCTAAGCCAATGGTCCCGGCTGTTTTTCGTAGATCTTAGACAGTCGTTGCGGGTTGTCAGAAACCCGAAAGTCTGACAACCAGTCTTACCAAAGGGTATCGTATTACCCAGTAACTGTGTTTTGGAGGTCAGACAGGCAGTCGCTTCATGTAAAATACTGGAACTCAGCTGCATCCGGTTAGACTGGAAGCTGACCCCAACGTATTGGGGAAAAGGCTAGGCTGAAGGCAGATGCTGACTCCATTTGCTACCTACTCTTGTTACCACCATGTCACAATACCATCTATCTTACATCACTGTAATCGTAGCTTTTATCTGTCAGATAGTAACTATATGATGTAATAGTATTACTAACAGTTAATTGTGTGTCAAGGTTGATCTATTGTTTGGTTTTATTAGGAAACAGAGATAACATGATGTTGGTCAGTCAAATGATTTTTGATAACCCCATTTTTACACGCTTTATATTATTAGCTTCATTTGTATGTTTGTATGTTTGTTTGTAACCGACTCCTTATAGCGCGATTTTGACTCACTTTAAACGACCAGATTTCATTTATACTCTGTAGACTTATCGAGGACCGATGACAATACTATAATTTCATAAATTTGTGCCATTATCCTTGCCAGGGTTACCAGGACAGCAAAAAACTGTCTTCGAAAACTACGCTGACATACGTCTCAAACTACGCTGACATACGCTTTAAAATTCGAAACTAAAAAGTAGAACATAATGGAAAAAAGTGTGGGGTGCCGGATATTAATAAAAAATACCTTAAAAAGCACCATACGCTTTATTTCCATTATTTTCTACTTTTTAGTTTGGTTTTCTATGGAAGCGGGTTTTTTAGCTTTTTTAACTATTATTTTATTTAAAGAGTACGCACAGACGCCAGTACATTGAGCTACTACAATCTGTCAAAATTATTTAATAGATTTTCAACTCTATCGCTAAAGCATTAGGTTTAAGGTTGACTGGGAAAATTTGACATCTGTACATACCACATGCGAGCTCACCGCTGGATGCGAGAAGCACAGAACCGGTCGAAGTGGCGGTCCTTGGGAGAGGCCTATGCCCAGCAGTGGACGTCTTTCGGCTGAAATGATGATGATGATTATTATTATTATACAGACTAATATTCCCACTGGGGGACATAGATTTCTTCTTTGTGAGAAGGATATATAGGGTCAAATTATTTTTTCTGGCTACTTTACCCACGTGTTGGGTATCAATCATAATCATCATTATTTCAGGCTAAAGACGTCCACTGCTGGACATAAGTCTGATTGATCCCTGATACTGTTTCTGTGAGAGGATGAGAGGAAGATGAAGCTGTACAGAACTATTTCCTTTTCTTTTTCAACCGACGAAAAAAAACGGAGGAGGTTCTCAATTCGACGCGTATATTTTTTTTTTTTTTATGTATGATCACGCATAACTTTTTACATAGTGGTCCGATTGTGACAATTCTTCTTCTATTGGAAAGGGTATACTTCCAAGGTGGTCCCATATAAATTTGGAAAACAAAATCGAACCCTAAGGGTTGGAAAACAGGGGATGATTGCTTGTTCACTCACTGATTGTAACGTATAAACACGCATAACTTGTTACATAGTGGTCCGATTGTGACAATTCTTCTTTTATTGGAAAGGGTATACTCCCAAGGTGGTGTCATATAAATTTGGAAAACAAAATCGAACCCTAAGGGTTGGAAAACAGGGGATGATTGATTGTTCACTCACTGACACACACAACTTTTTACATAGTGGTCCGATTGTGACAATTCTTCTTCTATTGGAAAGGGTATACTCCCAAGGTGGTCCCATATAAATTTGGAAAACAAAATCGAACCCTAAGGGTTGGAAAACAGGGGATGATTGATTGTTCACTCACTGATTGTAACGTATAAACACGCATAACTTGTTACATAGTGGTCCGATTGTGACAATTCTTCTTCTATTGGAAAGGGTATACTTCCAAGGTGGTGTCATATAAATTTGGAAAACAAAATCGAACCCTAAGGGTTGGAAAACAGGGGATGATTGATTGTTCACTCACTGACACTCACAACTTTTTACATAGTGGTCCGATTGTGACAATTCTTCTTCTATTGGAAAGGGTATACTCCCAAGGTGGTCCCATATAAATTTGGAAAACAAAATCGAACCCTAAGGGTTGGAAAACAGGAGATGATTGATTGTTCACTCACTGATTGTAACGTATAAACACGCATAACTTTGTACAGAGTAGTCCGATTTTGATAATTCTTTTATTGTTGGATAGGGTATACCTTGCCAAGTATTATTTTATTAGTACATTAAAGCCACAAAAAAACATAAAATAAAAACTTTTTAACAAAAAATTAAACCGCCGAAAAACTGAAAAGCATAAAATAATAAACCTTAAAATTATGAGTCGGCGCTTTGAGTGTTCCTTGTTCATTGATTTTTCAGCGCCGACTCAAAATTTTAAGGTTTATTATTTTATGCTTTTCAGTTTTTCGGCGGTTTAATTTTTTGTTAAAAAGTTTTTTTACAACAGAACTGCGTTTTGGCTTTAACGAATAAGAGTATTGCCCCTAGGCATTGGTATGCGGTTAGCGGAAGAATTTTAATTATGAAAAAAAAAACAAAACTTGATGTAGGTATAGGGCGATTCCTATTTCTTGTCTTATTTTGTTAGATATGGGTACCTATATCTTAAAAAATAATAATTAAAGTCTTTTACTGCAAATTAAAAATATTATTATCATTTCAGCTGAAAGACGTCCACTGCTGGACATAGGCCATAGGCATAATTTGGAGGGGTTTGCCATAACCGCCACGCTTGGCAGGCGGGTTGGCGATCGCAGTGTGTAATGGTAAAATACATAGAGAACGCTGCTGCCCATTCTCTAGTAAGTCCCTTAGTCACGTTTTACGATACCCACGAGAAGATGGGATGAAGCCATTCTTAACGTCCACTACACGGCAATATCAATAATTATACTTAACTTCAAGTAATTATGCATAATTGTGCTCAATGACTGCACTATCTATATATTAATACGTGAAGCGAAAACTTTGGATCCCTTTTTACGAAAATTGGGCGGACGGAGGAGTATGAAATTTCGCACACTTATAGTTTATACAGAGAAGAAGTGACGAATGCTAATATTTTTTTAAATTATGCGTTAAAATACATTATTTTCAATAAATAACATGTTACACACACTACTGTTCATTACCGTGTATCTAATACACACATGCATAGATACTCTGTTGTTTATGGTCCAAATCTGTCTTTATTATTTTGTGCAGTGTTACCAACACCCAGAAATGTTTACCCCTAAAGCTTAAGTTAAAAACCCCTAAAATTGCCACAATTACAAAAAAAATCCGCTAAAAAATTATAATGAAAATAACCAACGAATGTTCAGTAATCATAGACCGGCACACAGTAGTAATATTTGTCTATATTTATTACGCGACATTTGTTAATCATTCACTCTGCATTCTTAGTATCAAGGAACCGTACTAGAAGTCGCTAATACTTTTATTGTAATCAAAAACACAATCAGAAATGTAAGATGGCAAAAAATCCCTAGTCAAGTATGGCATTAGTAAGTTTCCCATACAAAACTTAGTGTCGTGTGCAAACTGTAGAGGTTGTATGCCTCACGATTGTACAGGCTGGTTATAATTATGACATTTGGAACCATCATAATTAATTAAAAAATAATAGGAAAAATTCTATAAAAACAGAACAAATTTCTGTGATAATTCATTCCATATCCAGCAGTTATGAAGTATTAAGAAAATAAAGAAGAGAGTCCTGAAGAAGTATTCTTTACTCATTACACCTACGTCCTGGTCCTGGCCATCACCATCCCGCCAGCGAACCCTCTCCACAGTAGTACAGCGTCAACAATTTATCTATAGTGTTACTGAATGTTAAATATAACCATATTATTTTTTTAAATTTATTATTATCTATATTTTTCATTTGATATTGTATTTCTATTCAAATGAAGTACGGTCGAATTTCGACCAATGGGCGATCACTAGTAAGTTTTATTACAAGAAAACAAACAAAACAAATGTATCAACAGCTGTAACTTATCTCTACGTAATTTTCATTACATTTCCTGTCTTACAAACAAACATAGCGTGGCCTTCGATTTTATTAGATGTTAAATAATATTACATAACATCATGCCAACGCATGTTCCTAGCACAGCCGCCTGGCCTGGCGCTGCTGCTGCGGATGCTGAGACCCTCAAGTGGCGCAACCTTATAGGTAACTACAGTTTTGAGCCGTTTGGGGTTGAAACGCTCGGGTCATGGAGCCCGAGTGCACGTCTTCTTTTTAAGGAAATTATCGACTGGTCGACACTTCACGTGACCAGAGGGGTGGGTCATTCTTTGACCAAAGAATTAGCATTGCCATTCAACGTGGCAATGCTGCCAGTTTTCTGGTCACGAGTGCTTCGACGCTTAAGTGTCCCTTTGTTTTTGTATCTTACCCGTAAAACTGTTCATAATAAAAAAAATACCATCATAAAAAAAAACCTAACACCACGCATGTTCCCTGAAGGGTTTAGCAATTACACTACCTATTACCATCAACCACAAAACAAAAATAGAGTGTAATGCACACGTCTGTTTACCCCCTCAAACCGTACACGTTTTATATTATTTTATGAAATGGTGTAAAAAATACATATAGACGTAAGACTGCAAAAACCACGGATCATTCGCTGTCAGTCATTGAAGAGTTCCATTTTCTATCTCCGAAGATCAGCATGAGATTCAAATATATTTAATACTCAACCTTGCCTAAACAATATGCTTTTAAATAATGAAAACCGCATCCAAATCAGATTAGTATTTTTTGAGACAATCGCGAGAAATACAAAGGTGCATACGGATCGGTCTTTTTTTTTGAAGTCGATTAGTAAGCATTTCCTTCATAAACCTGAAAATGAAAAGAATTAATGAGTGAATGAATGTGTGTGTGAATGTACTGTGTGTGTGTGTGTACTGTTTCTGCTAGGAGCTAGCATCTTAGTTTATTACAATACAGCAACAAGTGATGTAATTTATTTTGTCAGCCTCACGTTTACAATTTTATCGTTTCACTTAAATAGTTTAGTTTTCACAACAAAAAAACTAATAAAGTTTATATTTCAAGAACCATAATGTACAAGAACAATATGTACAAATACATAAATCGCTTTCAATACATGTAATTATTTAGATATGACCTAATCTCGAAACCTTGGTCTCGTGCATTAAAAACTAGGGCATTTGTGATGCAACCGTTTGCATCATGCGTCCACGGATCAAACTGAAGATTGACCCACATTTCAGTACCTATAGGTATGTTATGATTCATAGTAATTGTGTTTAGTACTTATTGGTGAATAATGAAGAAGAAAAAAAAAAGATTTTTTGGTTTTTAACCGACTTCAAAAAGGAGGAGGTTCTCAATTCGGATGTTTTTTTTTATGTATGTTCGGCCATAACTCCGTCATATATAGACGGATTTGCAAAATTATTTTTTTGTTCGAAAGGGGTTTATTCCCAAATGGTCCCATTTAAATTTCATATAGATCTGATGATGAGTTTCAGAGACAGACACCGGAACTCTTTAAAAAATGACAGCAAATCAACCGCGATTTCTGCTATCGCATAAATATGCATTATTTGTTTGGAATTAGTGCGGGGTAGATGCCATAATTAAAAAGTTAAATATAAAAACTTTTTACAAAAAAAGATAGGCTTCCTTAAAAACACTGCAAAGTGAAAAATAACTTTAATTTCGGAAGTCGGTGGCAAAAACCTTAAATATAAATAAATCCTAAGACACCAATTTCCGAAATTAAAGTTATTTTTCACTTTGTAGTGTTTTTTTTTAAGGAAGTCAGTTGTTTGCGATGAAGTCAGATGTTAGGTTAATCAACACTTGGTGAGATCTGTAAAATGATGGGTGACCGTCACAACACAACAGTATCGTAATTTTACAATTTTAAATAGGTTTTCTCTGACGTAGTCAGATACCATAAGATAGATATCTATGGTTCACTTCAAAAGAGCCATAGACAGGGTATGAACCCACGACCTATCATTGGGCAGGCATCAGCCCTTGCAACATGGTTATTGCCCCATTAGAACTAAGATTTCCCATTTCTCCCCACAGGTGTCGTCAGAGGCGAATAAAGAATGGGCAGCAGCTTTCTTTATGCATTTTACCACCATACTGCGATCGCCAACCCGCCTGCGAAACGTGGCAATTGTGGCAAATCTCCCCAAATTGGAGGCCCATGTTCAGCAGTGGACCTCTTTCGGCTGAAATGTTTATTAATATATTATAAATTCTCATCATCATGAGAACAAAGATTATATAACTGTGTTGAGATATTGGTGCCGATTCTGTTGTACACGAACTAAACTAACTAAACTATCTCTAAAATTCCTTACTTTTGGCTATGAGAATTTTAACGCTATTCTGCAAGGAAAAATCTCTAAGTTTAAAAATTATTTTGACACGACTAAAATCGAATTTGACAATCGCGACTCAGCGTGGTATTTTTTTTTCTTTTGGTTTCGCAACGTTGTACTTGTGTGTGCATTGCGTAGAATGAATTTTTTGAGAGACGAAGGCGCGTGCTGGGGGGGGCAGCCTCAACGTGTTTTATATGGAATTTTTCACTTTTGTTTGAAAAATATAAAAAAAATATTACCCACGTGTTGAGATTTAAATGTTTACTAAGGGGTTTACTAAGGGGGCCGAAAATTTCATTATTTTTGCGATAGGACACGCCATTTTCAAGATATAAGCAAAAAGAAAATACAAAATACAGAACTGTTTTTGCACGTGAAGGCGAGGCTTTTTAATCGCGATTAAAAATAGTCAGATTTAGTTAAAATAAATTATTATAGTCAAAATTTTTGGTGAAAACCGGCAAACTCAGAATAGCAAAATTGACATTTTCACTAAACTAATAACTCAGTGCAATCTTAGTGCTGTCAAACTAAAATATAGTTAAGTTGTGTCACTTTAGTCTATTTCAGAATATGAAATCGTCGTTTGACAGGATTAAACCAAATTTTAGTGATGTTTAGTTTAGTTTAGAGAATTTTGTGACAACAGAATCGGCACCAATGTCTTTTAAAAGATACTATCTAAGCACTTGAACAAAAAAAAAAACTTTTTAACAAAAGATTAAACCGCCGAAAAAACTATTATATTATTATTTTTTGCTTTTCAGTTTTTTCGGCGGTTTAATTTTTTGTTAAGAAGTTTTTATTTTATAATTTTTTGTGGCTTGAATGTACTAATAATACTTGGCAAGGTATACCCCATCCAATGAAAAAAGAATTATCAAAATCGGACTACTCTGTATAAAGTTATGCGTGGTTATACATTACAATCAGTGAGTGAACAATCAATCATCCCCTGTTTTCCGACCCTTAGGGTTCGATTTTGTTTTCCAAATGTATATGGGACCACCTTGGGAGTATACCCATTCCAATAAAAAAAATAATTATCACAATCGGACTACTATGTACAAAGTTAAGCGTGGTCATACATAAAAAAAAAAAATATATACGCGTCGAATTGATAACCTCCTCCGTTTTTTTTCGTCGGTTAAAAATGCATATTTTCTTGTGACAATTTATCGTCAAATTAGGCAGTTTACACGCTCAACGCTTCCCGTTCTTTTAAATCTTTACCAACAAAACAAAACCTTGAAAACGACGCCATTAACTCTTTATTCAATAAAAAAATATGAAGTAATAACTTCTACGTATTTGTAATCTACATACATAACTCTGTAATACAACCGTTGCAAATGGCACATTTGAGTAACCCAATTCGTTGTAACTGAGAATTTTATCACATGAAAACCAACCTTACGATTTACTAAACAGAGATAATTTTCAATTGGAGATAAACCAAGTTTTGGTTGAGCATTACGTAAGATTTTAAGGTCACAGCTGTTGCATAACTCCTCAGTAAGCTAGACCAGCTTAAGAAGACCTGTTGCACTGTTCGCGAGGACCAGAATTTGTTCGATCTTTCAATGAACCAAGGGCGGTGTGGAAGGTCCAGTTATGTGGTCAGATACTTGATTTGTGCCAGCTGGTAATTTTAGAATGCTGGTTTCGAAATGGTAGTGTTAGGATATCGGGTCTAGTTCTCATGATAATCGGCTGTAGTAATATTTACTTCTGTAAAAACAGGTTTTAGTTGGTATAAGTCTTCCAGGGAAGAATTTATGCTAAACATTTTTTTTTACCGAATCAATATGTCTATTTTGTTTTTCTATGTATTTTCTGCAATATCTCCGGCAAATGTTGATCAATTTTTAATATTCTTTTTTTAATGGAGAGGATATGTTCATTTTATTTACTTTGATTGTGTAGTTTTTGCATTAGCTTCGATAATACGTATTTAATCGACGAATATCCTGATGATGTTTTAATTAATACTGTCATTGTTTATTACCTACCAAGTAGTGGTAAATGAATGTGTGTGAGTGGGGTAGACACCATACGTGAAAAATTAAAATAAATACACAAAAAAAAAGCACTGCAGAGTGACAAATTACTTAATTTCGGAATTCAGAGGTATAAAAATTAAAATAAAGTTCCAAAGACATCGACTTCGAAATTTAAAGTTCTATTTCACTTTGTAATGTTTGGAGAAAACTACATATAAGGAAACCCGGATGCAAACCGTATGCAGCTATCAGCATTTTCATAGAGCGGCTGCCTATCTGACCTCCACAACCCAGTTACTGGATAATACGATTATACTTCTTGGTAAGACTGGTTTTCAGATTTCCGGGCGTCTCGCGACCCATAAAAATACTGTCAAATTTACTCGAATGACAGCTGGGACCTACAGCACGGACGGGTCTTGGTATGTCAAGATGTCACCTATCCATGGACCAACCGTGGCAATGCTTAGCTTAACAAGATCCATCGACCCGTGTGGCTGTTATTACTTAGCCTCAAGCCCTCTCTTTTATATATCTCACGGTCCTTTATAACCAAACTTGGCAGATCAAGTGGTGTAACATAGTGATGTAGGCTTTAGCCATGTGGTGCCGTGTGGTGCCGGACGTAAAGAATAACACCACCCCATTTCTTCCCGTGGTTGACGTAAAAGGCGACTAAGGGACTTACTAGAGAATGGGCAGCAGCGTTCTCTATGCATTCTACCACCATACTGTGATCGCCAACCCGCCTGCCAAGCGTGGCGATTATGGCAAAGCTTGGGGAAATTTGGGGGAAATTGGGGGAGGCCTGAGTCCAGCAGTGGACGTCTTATGGCTGAAATGATGATGTGGTGCCAGACATGTAGAATAGCACCATCTCATTTCTTCCCGTGGGTGTCGTAACAGGCGACTAAGGGACTTACTAGACAATGGGCAGCAACGTTCTGTATGTATTTTGGCGATTATCTAATATATAAAATTCTCGTGTCACAGTTTTCGTTGCCATACTCCTCCGAAACGGCTTGACCGATTTTGATGAAATTTTTTGTGCTTATCCGGTATCTATGAGAATCGGCCAACATCTATTTTTCATCCCCCTAAATGTTAGGGGTAGTCCACCCCTAAATTTTATTTTTATTTTTTTAGACAAATTTTTTAATTTCTATTTTTTTATGATACAACATACAAAAATACATACAATCCTCAATTTTCACCCTTCTACGATCAACCCTTATTTTTTAATAGCCATTTTAGTAATTTAATCATTTTTCCTCTCCGGTCGAAAACTGATCAATCGTCATTCAATTAGTTATCCCCGCCTAGGAAATTATTTATATGGCAAAACAACGTTTGCCGGGTCAGCTAGTCTATACTATCTATATATATAAAAGAAAGTCGTGTTAGTTACTTCACTTATAACTCAAGAACGGCTGAACCGATTTAGCTGAAAATTGGCAGGGAGGTAGTTTAGAGCCAGGAGAAGGACATAGGATACTTTTTATCCCGTTTTTTTTTTTTTTTTTTTTTCCCCTTTTTACGACCGCGTTCCCGTGAGACGTCACATAAAACGTCAAAGAGAATACAAGTCACTATAAAACGTGGTACTATGACAAAAACGTTGCCTTCGAAGTACCAGGTTATCATAACTTGACAGGAGCTTACCAAACAAAGGAGTGTCAGCTAGAAAACGCTTTATGCCTTCGAAGTACCAGGTCATCATAACTGGGTAGGAGCTAACCTAACATATGAGTGTCAGCTAGAAAACGCTTACCAGATCACCACCGCGTACCAGGTTGTCAAACTTGGTACGTTTATAACAACATTTATTGAATCTGAGGCGATACGAAGTTCGCTGGGTCAACTAATTATCTATACTAATATTATAAAGCTGAAGAGTTTGTTTGTTTGATTGAACGCGCTAATCTCCGAATCGAATCCGGTCCGAATTGAAAAATTCTTTTTGTGTTAGGTAGCCTATTTATCGAGGGAGGCTATAGGCTATATAACATCACGCTACACCTCAGAGGAGCGGAACAGTAATGAAAAATGTTGCAAAAACGGGGAAAATTTATTCCTTCTGAGAGTTTCCGTTGCGTGCGCTGCGTAAACGGTTAAAGTAACGCAAAAATCATGTATGACGGGATTGTTATTTTTAAAAAGTTCAAAAAAAAAGTCCCAAGAGCATATGTCTATCTTTTAAGGTTGACTCACTATAACTCAAGGAGCGAAAATGGACGAAAACTAGCAGGCAAATCGATGCGACGGGAAGGGTAAGGGGAGCAAAAATTTGACGCGGACGAAGTCGCGGGCAGAAGCTAGTAATATTATAAAGCTGAAGAGTTTGCTTGGTTGAACGCGGTAATCTCAGGAACTACTGGTCCGATTTGAAAAATCTTTTTGTTATTGGTAGCTTATTTATTGAGAAAGGCTATGGACTATATAACATCACGCTAACACCAAAATGAGCGGAGCAGCAACGAAAAATGGGTGAAAACTGGCAGGCAATTCGATGCGACGGGAAGGGTCAGGGGAGCAAAAATTGGACATGGACGAATTCGCGGGCAGAAGCTAATTTTTACTATTGCAAAATCCCCCCAAATTTGGGGTCCCCATGTTCAGTATTGGTCGTCTTTCAGCCGAAATGGTGATGTGATAAGTAAGCTTTAGGGTTAACAAACTAGACATTTCATCATCATCATCATCATCAGCCTTTAGCTGTCCACTGCTGGACATAGGCCTCCCCAATTGCACGCCATTCAGCTCGATTCTCGGCAACTCTCATCCAGCTGCTACCAGCTACCCTGCGAAGATCGTCGCTCCACCTAGCCTGAGGGCGTCCTACCTTACGTTTGCCGATTCGCGGTCTCCACTCAAGAACACGTCTACCCCAACGGTCATCGGTTCGACGGCTAATGTGGCCGGCCCATTGCCACTTCAGCTTGCTAATCCTATGAGCTATGTCGACAACTTTGGTTCTCTGCCGGATCACCTCATTCCGGATTCTGTCCCTCAGAGATACTCCAAGCATAGCTCGTTCCATAGCTCGCTGAGCGACTTTAAATTTGTGGACCAGCCGTACCATGAGTGTCCACGTTTCGGCTCCGTAGGTCATAACAGGTAGGACGCACTGGTTGAAGACTTTCGTCTTTAAGCTCTGTGGAATACGCGACGAGAAGACTCGACGAAGCTTCCCAAATGCTGCCCAGCCCAGCTGAATTCTCCTGTTAGCCTCCTTCTCGTTGTTCTTACCAAACTGCAGAGTTTGCCCGAGGTAAACATATTCTCGAATAACCTTGAGGGCACCGCCATTGACCGCAATCGGTCCCGGAGTTGCGTGATCGTTGAACATAACCTGTGTTTTGTCCAAGTTCATCCGGAGACCAATGCGTACAGAAGAATCAACTAGGCCGTCCAGCATCTGCTGCAAGTTCTGCAGCGATTCCGCCAATAAACTAGACATTTGCCAACCATCAATATTTCGCACACGATATCTTCACCGCTGCTACGGCAATAAATGTCAGTTGCGTCGTTGATTGATCGTCTGTGCAGGCCCTAAGAGTCAATTGAGGGTAATCTGTTATTACTGGTGTGTTCTCAGGTTAAATTTAACTACTTGTTATGCATATGAACCTTTAACCTTAGTAAATTGTTGCAACACGTGCTTTTGAGGTGGGCTGATGTATCGATCGTTGAAGTTTTCGCAATCCTAGATTCAAGCCTTTGCCTAAGCCATAAATTTATTTGGGGCAACAAAGACCCATATCATAAATACCTTACATGCTATCATACATACAAATAAAAACCATATAAACATAAAACTATTGTACACAAAGTGACGTCGTCGTGTTGCGCTGCGTGGTGTCGCGTAGCCTTCCGCGTATCGCCGATCACGACACCCTTCGGCCAAAACTCTTCCTTGAGGAAGGTCTCGATATGATAAGTCGGAACTCGCACCACGAATGACTTGAAGTTCGTGTTGTGGCGCGATTCCAACTTGTCGATCCTCTATGTCAAGTTATATTGATGTGTTAAGATTCTAAGGGCCATAGGCCTCCCACAAGATGGACCGATGACCTGGACAAGGTCGCAGGAATCCATTGGCTGGATATACACCCTGTTTCGCATTCCTCCGAACTTCCTCCAAAGAAGTGCCGTTGAAATTACAGGTTCATAATTTATATCCCGGCCTACATTGCCAAGGCTTTTGTTGAGCTGTTGCCCATCTTGATACATTGGCATCGCTTTGATAAAATACTTGGTACTGCAAGCAGTAGTTATTTCCACTAGGTCCGTCGTCTATTAATAACATGTACTAATAACACCATCACCATTTCTGCCCTTATCCCAATTTATTTTGGGGTCGGCGCTACATGACTTTTTCTTCCACACGTCTCTATTAGTCGCCATCTCGATAGCCATCTCCTTTCTATCCATATCATAATTCACACAGCCATCGTAACCCGTACTAATCCACACTAATATTATAAATGCAAAAGTAACTCGTAAGTAAAGTTAGACCAGATGCTGCATAGCCTAAATGGAGCCTCACGGCGGGTAGGTCTCGTCACGAACTTGGACAAGACGAAAGTCATGTACAATTCGCATGTCTTGCCGAGTCCAATCCGCATCGAAGGGTCGCTTCTCGAGGTTGTGAAGGAGTATGTCTACCTTGGGCAAGTCATACAGCTTGGTAGACACAACTTCGAGAAAGAAGCCGACAGGAGGATCCAGTTGGGTTGGGCAGCGTTTGGAAAACTTCGTCAAGTCTTCTCGTCGCCGATACCGCAATGTCTGAAGACCAAGGTCTTCAACCAGTGCGTCCTGCCCGTCATGACATACGCTGCCGAAACGTGGACACTGACGGTTGGGCTGGTCCACAAATTTTAGGTCGCTCAGCGTGCTATGGAGCGGGCTATGCTCGGAGTTTCTTTGATGGATAAGATCAGAAATGAAGTTATCCGGAAAAGAACCAGAGTTACCGACATAGCTTGCAGGGTAAGCAGGCTGAAGTGGCAGTGGGCGGGCCATGTTTGTCGAAGGACCGATGGCCGATGGAGCAGATGAGTCCTGGAGTGGAGACCGCGTATCGGCAAGCGTAGTGTGGGACGCCCCCAAGCTAGATGGACCGACGACCTCAAAAAGGTGGCTGGGACAGACTGGATGCGGAAGGCGGAGGATAGGGTGTTGTGGCGCAGCATGGGAGAGGCCTATGTCCAGCAGTGGACTGCGATAGGCTGATTTGAATTGAAAAAAAAAGTAACTCTATCTGTCTGTCTCGCTATCCTGCTAAAACTACTGAACCGATTTAAATGAAATTTGGTACACAGATAGTTTAGAGCCTGAGAAAGGACATAGGCTACTTTTTATCCCGGTAGTATGTTCCCGCGGGATAATTTCCGACCTCCACGCGAGCGAAGCCGCTGGCAAAAGCTAGTCTAATATAAAATAATAAAAAATATCTACCCACACACCGACAGGTGCTTTACTTTGTGTAAAATAAATGACCTTATCACCAGTATTCTTCTCAAAACGGTGAAGGAAAACATCGTGAGGTATGTCGTAGATAAATTATATATTAGTCATGTGACATTTACCAACCCGCACTGGGTACGCGTGGTGAATTACAGCCCAATGCTACTCGAAGAGATGAGGTTTGTGTCCCAAGTTGTGTGTGATGGGTCTAAACCACAACTACCCATTATTGATAAATATAAAGTTAAACGCAGCTCCACCCTCTTTAAGTTGCCGGTATGATATCAAACGCCTCAGAACTTTTCCTTCTTGATACATTGCCAATCTTTCTCTGTTCAGCCCTTATACAGGTACCAGGAAAGGAGACGTACTTATAACATAATTCAACGTTGTCATGACCCGAGTCTTCCGACCTCTTATCAGCAGGTTATCCACCTCCTCAGTCAGTCAGTAGACCTGCTATCCATACAATCCGGCGCCATAGTTTACTGAACCAATTCTCAGTGTCATCCGTGTCGTGGCCAAGCTACTGTTGTAGTGTAACCACGAGTTTTTGAGAATGATAGATAGTATTTTTGAATAGAATAGAATATTAATGTATTTTTTTTTTGGATATAAATATGTTTAGTTCCTGTTATATTTTTCCATTTTAGTAACAAAAATTTGTATTTGTGTTCAGCGGTTACATACATATAAGTCTCGATTCCGTGGAAATGTCGGGATAAAAGTATCCTATGTCATAATCCAGGTCATGGTCTGTGCCAAATTCAGCCATTATAACGTGACAGCGTAACAAGCGACATACAGAAGATCAAATCTTTCCTCTTTATTATAATATTTGTTTAGGCAATATCAAATTCAATCAATTCAAAAAAGAAACCGTGAATATAGTTACCAAAGCTAACTTTGCTCTTTGGATTTTCGCAATAATAGCGAATTCTCCATATATTTGTGAAACAAATTTGGTCCTAAGAAAAACAATTGTTTTAAGTTTTTTTCTAGCAGATATGTTTCGACTCCAAAATAAACGCAAGCCCGTTTAAATTCCAAACAACCATTTTCCTACTAGCTACTCACGATACCAACTGCACTCAACTCTACCATTATCAAAACCACCCCTACGCATGGCCACCTTATCCACACATACACACGTATGCGCGCGCGCAATTCCCATAGTTAGACGCTTGTTACGAACGTTACCCGCACTTGTACCGTGACATAATCCGCTTACCCACTAACAGCCGGATACACAGCAGGGTTGTCACGACAGAAATGCACATGGGGTTTTAGCATCTCATTCATTAAATAAGAGAACTAGTGGTCACCCAATGGTCTAAATTCCACCATAAATAATTAAAGTTTTAAACATCAATAAACGAAAATATTAGCTTTCTGCACTTCTTCTCCATACAACAGCTATATTTTTATACTCTTCTATCTGCGTCATTGTTGTAAGAAGGGATACAAAGTTTTTGCTTTAGTAATGGACACATGAAATATAATCGGAAAAATTATAAAAACGAATAAACTAAAACGCAGACAGTTTCATAACCTGGAAATAAAATTGATTTCATTAACTTCAGTCCTTGTAACAATGTTATGCAAAAAGCCGTTAAGTAAAAAGAGTTCCGCGTTAGTATTTCTTAGATAAACCAAATCAGACTTAGCCAATCCGTTATCCAGTATGTATTTAACTTAATCTTTTTTTTCTTATGCCATTTCGAACACCATCATTATTATGTACGTATGATGCTAGCTGATAACATACTGCTGCACATAGGCCTTCTCTTATTTTGGGGGATTTGCCATTATCGCCACGCTTGGCTGGCGGGTTCGCGATCGCAGTATGGTGGTAAAACGCATAGAGAATGCTGCTGCCCATTCTTTAGTACGTCCCTTAGGCGGTTCACCCACTGAAGATGCGTCCCGCTGCGGTGCGCGGAGCGACGTATAACGCACGGGGCGCCTTCCCGCGCATTTCCGCGTCGGCAGTGTGTTGTGCTAGGTGTGATTTCTATATAAATTGAGATACTTGCATACAAAGGTAAAATCTGCCATCCCGCGCTACGCGACGGGGCGCGGTGCAATGGGTGAAGCGCCTTAGTGCTCTTACGACATCCACGGAAAGAAATTGGAGCATTCGATAAAATTATTTCAAATGGGTATTTTATTTATTGCATACAGTATTATTAAATGGACAAAAAGTGATATTGACTCACAGCAATACAGAGATTAATATGATATATCAATCTGATATTGCGTCGAACTAGATCACTATCCAACACCAATTAGCTCGCGAAAATTAATTACATACAAATTATGAAGTTAGTAATTGATCAATAATTCCTTGCGTGACAGCCCTGGCACACAGCATCACAGGGATGTGCGCTGCGGATGCTAACCTACTGCTGAGGTAACGGGACAGCCACGCGAGGTAACTGTGGACCTGCAACACTTTTACACGCCATTTTGTTATAGTATGTAAATTAGTATAACGAAACGTTGTATCATAGGAACCGGACGTTTTTATACATATAAAAAAGGTATAATTACGATTGGTTAGGATTGTTTAGGTTTTAATTTAGGTAGTGGGGATTTTTTGTTTAGTATTTTATTATAAACTAGCTCCATGATCCACAGGAACTGTGCAACTTTTTCGGGACAAAAAGTAGCCTATGTTACTTGGTGATAATGTAGCTTTCTATAGGTGAAATCATTTAAAATCGGTCAAGGAGTTTTCGAGTTTATCCATTATTACAAACATACATACAAAAAATCAAATCTTTTTTTTTTTTATGCGAATCATCAAATGACTTCTCTCGCTCAGGGTGGAGCGGAAGGGTGTGTCAGACTTTTACTGACTAAAACCCGCCCGTGTTCATTCATTTGTTCATATGCCAGGAACACGGTAACTCTTTCGAACGAATATCGCGACCCTGGCAGTTATAATATTAGTTTACATTAGTTTTTAAGTTCTATATTTCCCGTCTATTATTGTCCCATTGAAAGGAAAGCCTTAAGCTATTGGTCCCGTCTGTTATGCTTTGATTTTTGTCAGCCGTTAGTGTCGTCAGAAGCTCGAAAGTCGGACAATCAGTCTATCCAAGGGGTGTTAGTTACCGACTTACTGGGTCATGAAGGTCAGATAGGCAAATACTGATATTCAGCTGCGTTCGGTTAGACTGGAAGCCGAACCCAACATAGTTCGGAGAAGGGTAGGTACACTGATTTTTGCAAGGGAAAGACTTCTTTTCGTATAGAGGGGTAGTTGCGTAAATTGCTATCAATAGTAATCGGTTTCATTTTCATAGTTAATCAACATTCATTGCGCTATTTACGTTGTTGAGCCGACAATTTATTCGAACAAATCATGCAATGGATTACAAATAATCTTCAATACGATTCAGATTCTGAATGATATGTCGTTCCACAATTAAGGTGCAGGTATATGAGCATTTGATCTTGGATGAAGGCACCATATTTATTGCTTTAACCGGTCAATTACAGACACAATTAAAAAACGATTGTTTACATACCAAATGTGGTATCTCAGGGACTTAGAGGTTAAGTATCTAACATCTGTGTTTTGATAAAGATAACAGATTTTTAATTTTATTCATTAACATGTAGATCTTTAGTTAATTTCTTCGATAAACATCAAATATGTTTCTTTGATTTTATTTATCGTTATAAAAGTGTGGCTTAATTCTTAAATAATAATGCTTATTGTTAGTTGGATAACAATTTATTAGCGAATAAGGTAAATTGTTAAAGATTGATGACAGTAACCAGTACCGTGTGGTGTCGGACGTAAAGAATAACACCACCCCATTTCTTCCCGTGGGTGTGGTAAAAGGCGACTAAGGGACTTAATAGAGAATGGGCAGCAGCGTTCTCTATGCATTTTACCACCATACAGTGATCGCCAACCCGCCTGCCAAGCGTGGCGATTATGGCAAATCCTCCCAAATCGGGGGAGGCTTATGTCCAACAGTGGGCGTACTTCGGCTGAGGTATTTGTGGTGACAGAAACCTATAGGCATATTTCATGTAAAACATGACATAGGCAAAAAGTTTCCCTAACGAAAAACGCCCATTTCTTTTCCTGGGTGTCGTGGTCACCACCAGTGGACTTACTAGAGAATGAAAGAATGGGCAGCAGCGTTCCCTATGCATTTTACCACCGTCATGTGACCGCCAACCCACCTGCCAAGCGTGGCGATTATGACAAATCCCGAAACATCCCCCACAAATTGGGGAGCCCCCCGCCCAAATCGGGGGAAATGATAGTGATGATAAACGAAAAACGCGGCTAAAAAAAATTCAAGGATGAAAATCATTATAAATAGATTTTCTAGACGAATTAAACCATTTCTAAATCATTGAAATTGAAGATGTTGGTTCATCTGCATCTACAAATAAACTTTTATAAATCTATTACGAAAAAATACTAAACATTGAAGAGTGATGGAATATGTCGTTGGCAGAAAAATTTATTTAAAAAACTCAATTAAAAAAAACAAAGAACTCGTTTCCCTTCATAAAGTCATTTTTCAACACACTTGCTCGTAAAGTGAGCCTTATTATATCGTTCTTAGGGCCATAAACCGAACTATAACATACACGTGCATAATAATATTACACACTAGTGCATAATAGAATGATCCCTACAAAGTTAAGTTAGTACCTAACTGCAAATTATATGCGAGTAAACAGAGCATTTTCAATTTAACCGGGTAATACAGTTTTTTTTTTTTTTTTGTAACAACAAAGAGGTTTTATGCCACCGAAAATCTATTTACATTTTTGAAATAAATAAATGTGTCCCTAATTAAGACGAAAAAACATTTATTATTATCAAATTATTTATAATTCACAATAATTTCTTATAAAATATTTGCATTTTATCACAAAAATTATCATTTTGAAGTAGGCTGTATGGCTGTAATCAATCAACTTACATTTGGCGCGTGCAAAAAAAAAAAATTGCGCGCCATTTCCCAATTTTCCCCTAATTTTCATATTTTGTTTGTATCGCATTTGTTGCTGTTATTTGTTTTTTCCTCGCAAGTGTGTTGAAAAACGTCGTATGATACACGTGTGTATTGATGATTACCGTCCTCGGCTCTCTTAAGACCCTCACCTGACGGCTCGGGTCTCAATGGCGCCTCAGCGGTAATCACCAACATTACACACTTGTACCATAATGTACTATTTCAACACACTTGCTCGTAAAGTGAGCCTTATTATATCGTTCTTAGGGCCATAAACCGAACTATAACATACACGTGCATAATAATATTACACACTAGTGCATAATAGAATGATCCCTACAAAGTTAAGTTAGTACCTAACTGCAAATTATATGCGAGTAAACAGAGCATTTTCAATTTAACCGGGTAATACAGTTTTTTTTTTTTTTGTAACAACAAAGAGGTTTTATGCCACCGAAAATCTATTTACATTTTTGAAATAAATAAATGTGTCCCTAATTAAGACGAAAAAACATTTATTATTATCAAATTATTTATAATTCACAATAATTTCTTATAAAATATTTGCATTTTATCACAAAAATTATCATTTTGAAGTAGGCTGTATGGCTGTAATCAATCAACTTACATTTGGCGCGTGCAAAAAAAAAAAATTGCGCGCCATTTCCCAATTTTCCCCTAATTTTCATATTTTGTTTGTATCGCATTTGTTGCTGTGTGGTAAAACGATTTATGCAATACATATTTGTTTTTTCCTCGCAAGTGTGTTGAAAAACGTCGTATGATACACGTGTGTATTGATGATTACCGTCCTCGGCTCTCTTAAGACCCTCACCTGACGGCTCGGGTCTCAATGGCGCCTCAGCGGTAATCACCAACATTACACACTTGTACCATAATGTACTATTATGAGCAAATAATTTATATCTGAATTTGAAATAAATTAAATTAAATAACAAACTAAACAAAAAGAAACAATTAAACGGCGTTCGTAGTGCAAATAATAGGAAAAGTATGTACGCTTGTGTTCTTATATTTTGAACTTCTTCTTCTTCTTCTGATACTGCTATATATATATGCTTCTATAGCTGCACGTATGATAATAGTACATTATGGTACAAGTGTGTAATGTTGGTGATTACCGCTGAGGCGCCATTGAGACCCGAGCCGTCAGGTGAGGGTCTTAAGAGAGCCGAGGACGGTAATCATCAATACACACGTTTATCATACGACGTTTTTCAACACACTTGCGAGGAAAAAACAAATATGTATTGCATAAATCGTTTTACCACACAGCAACAAATGCGATACAAACAAAATATGAAAATTAGGGGAAAATTGGGAAATGGCGCGCAATTTTTTTTTTTTTGCACGCGCCAAATGTAAGTTGATTGATTACAGCCATACAGCCTACTTCAAAATGATAATTTTTGTGATAAAATGCAAATATTTTATAAGAAATTATTGTGAATTATAAATAATTTGATAATAATAAATGTTTTTTCGTCTTAATTAGGGACACATTTATTTATTTCAAAAATGTAAATAGATTTTCGGTGGCATAAAACCTCTTTGTTGTTACAAAAAAAAAAAAAAAAAAACTGTATTACCCGGTTAAATTGAAAATGCTCTGTTTACTCGCATATAATTTGCAGTTAGGTACTAACTTAACTTTGTAGGGATCATTCTATTATGCACTAGTGTGTAATATTATTATGCACGTGTATGTTATAGTTCGGTTTATGGCCCTAAGAACGATATAATAAGGCTCACTTTACGAGCAAGTGTGTTGAAAACATTATAACGGTTTCGGAGAAAGGCACAAATGCTAATTGAGGGCGGTCTTAGTACCTAATTATTAAGTTTATATATAATAAATATATGTGTTTATATAATAAGTCATATATTAGTACTTTTTTGTTAATTTAATTTGAATGTCTAGCTTATAACATCACCTTGGTTAGCTGTAAAGGTGTTATAATTGTAAATAAAATAAATAAATATTTTTTCTGCTCTTTACTGTTTATATTATGTGCGTACATAAATGGTAAAATTAACAGAAAATCATAGCTTCAGATGTTTAACGTCTTCTGACAGGGTCGCGGATTTATACCGTGGTCCTGGCACAGGCAACTAAAAGAACACGGGTGGGTTTTAGTCAGTAAAAGACTGACACGCACTCCCGCTCCGCCCAGAGTGGGAGAAGTCATTGGATGATTTCCCACCCAAAAAAGGTGTTTAACCCCTTTACTTAACATCACGTTAACCCTCTACTAGCGCGGTGTGACATTTCTGTCACAATTTCACAAACCCATTCTCTGCCTAACAAAATTCAAATATTTTTTCAAACCTATTTTGAGTCATTGTAACTTATTTGTAACAAACCGATGTATCGACTTAGTTTAACATAAAAGTGTAAATGGCGTTAGGGCCGCGTGATGACGGTTGTTCGTCGACTGATGGGAATGCTGATGGGGTTCACCTGCCTACGTGCTTTTGAAAATCAGTAAAAAATATAAAAACGTGATAAATGCTGGCTGTTTTTGGAAAAGATACTAGGTAAGTGCATTTATTTTGTGATGTACTGTGGGTTTTTATGTAATTAAATGCCTTCGATGAGTTTGTCTTTCTGTAGTGTTTGTACCAGAAATGTCACATTGCCTAACGTGGGTAAGTTTTTCTTTATGTGATAATATCATTCATCAGTTTTCTTTTTAAGAATGACTTTGCAACCTCTTCGGGATGGCGAAATAGCCGAGATACTTACGAAGACAGTGAAGATGGCGAGGAAGATGACGATGACAGTGTTGCAGATCCAGATTATCATGCTGAGAATGAAATGGAGCAAGAGCAGTTTTCTAGCGATGAAAGAACCTTGATGAGATTATTCATTGTTTGGAAGACAGTCAACACAACAATTGTCAGACTATTTGACCTTAGTTAAGTTACCCTTTTGCAGTGCAGTGTGACATTTCTGTCACACTCCCTTCAATTCATTTTTTTCAATTAAATAAAATAAAAAAATAAGATTTTTCCAGAAACATGTGTATTTTTATTTCTTTTGATAAACATTTTTCACTACTTATTTTAAAAATTGTATATCTTGCGCTACAGAGGGTTAAGATTATCACTTTAACACCACTTCACGTCAAGTCATGTCCACACTACTCCAACACCCGGCAGAACATACCGTGTCGCGTGCTGGCACACTGATCCACATGCAGCCATTGATAAACTGAAGATAAAGCTTTTTTGTCCGAGACACGTTACTAAGTAACTTATTGATTCGTCTTGAACTTGTCATTGGAGCAAGAAGCTGGAGTGGCGTTAAATGGTTTAATCAAATAAATTATATTGTAATTAGTACATTCATACAAATACATACAATCACGCCTTTTCCCATGGGGGTAGGCAGAAACCACGGAACGCCACCTGCTACGATCTACACACTCCTTTTGCCTCTTTTAGGTTCATACAATTGGTCATACACACACGCCGGGTTCTTCAGAAAGGTCAGGTGCGTAGTACTCGCAGTACTACGCACCTGACCTTTCTGAAGAACATCTCCAATAAGGTCACTATATGTCCTCCTAGGGCGTCTCCTCCGGGGTCACGGTATCTCTTTCGAACAATCACGCGTCCCCGGCAGACCAGTTCGGATTAGTCTTATCTTGCTGATATTGGACACCTGTCTGTCCTGTCCAATACATGTCAGCTTACTTATCACAGCTTTCGCCATTTAAGTCCTTCTTCTCCCGAGTATTCACGGTGTTATTTTACAGAGAAGATAGGCAGAACTACAGCACCCTAATTGCGTAAAACACTATCAATTAGAACTTGAATGATTTTATCTTAGTTATTTTAATCAGTTACCGTGACCCTGACATAAGCAACTGAAGGAACGTGGGTAGGTTTTTATTCAGAATAAGTCTGACATGCCTCCCGCTCCCAGAGAGGGAGAAGTCATTTGATGATTTCCCATCCACAAAAAAAGGACTACAAAACTCTATACGCGTAATATACTATCAATCAGAACCTGAATCAAAAAGTAGCCTATGTCCTTTCTCAGGCTCTAAACTATCTGTTTACCAAATTTCATTTAAATCGGTTCAGTAGTTTTAGCAGGAAAGCGAGACAGACTGACGGATCGACAGACAGACAGAGTTACTTTTGCATTTATAATATTAGTATGGAATATGGATTAGTGTGGATGTGGATTATTATTAAAAAAAAAAAAAAAACAAAATTGTTAAAATAAAATCATTTGTAGTGGGTTACACATTACCCCTTTATTGCTGAACTAGCTGACCCGTGCCCACTTCGTTGGGCAGTAAACATTTTAACTTGTGATGAAATTATGAGTGTGGCTCGGTTAGTACTGAGTGCTATGATTTATTTCCTGACTGCCAAAAGGAGGGTTTTGTTTTTATTGCATACGTATGTATGTACGAATGATTATGATTGAATAAACTATGTTAAATTTAATTATTCAAAACTTCTCTGTATATTATATTAGATGTAATGCTATTATTTGGTACCAAAATATATTGTCTTTCAGTAGTTCCAATCCGAGATAAGCCAACATGTAACTGTCCATGGGAAAAACACTGTTTTTTCAGGTCAATGCCCACCAGAGAGAATGTTTGACCCTGGGACTTATTTATAGTGAGGGCAAAGGAGATTTTCACGGGATACTGTAGCCTTTTAAACGGTATGGGTAAATCCGTCGGAATCACGGGTATCCGCGGAATATAAGCCAGTCGTCCCACTGCTGGCCCTGTGAGAATGGTCACCACGATTATATTCTCCCGCAACTCTTTTATAAGCAGCCTTGTGCCATTACACATATTGGGGGGCTCAAGTTTCTTAATAGCCTGATAAGAATGCAAACTTTTAACATAAGATCATGAGGAGATAAGCCAGAAGGGCTCAAAGAATTTAAAAATTCTTGAGGATAGTGCACTGTATCCTCAATATTACACATCATATCAATGGACTTATAGTGTTTGACTTGACCGGGAATTTTCTCTAAAATCAGTTTATTTATCTCATTCACTATATCGTTTCTAGGAGACACTATTGCCCTGGAACAAAGCCAATGATAATCTCTTTCCAATAAATTTTCAAGACCGGGATAAATAGCGTCTATCCGATTTTCTAACCTATGTAATATGTGACCTAATCTATCGTCAAGTTTAATGTCATTGCTAGTACTGTTGGTGCAAGGACAGCTAATTTTTCCTTCTCCAAGATTTAGTAGTTGATGCGGAAAGTCGTTATCGTAGTTGTCGCTCAAATGAGCTCTCATGTTTGTTCGTTAATTGAGAGTTTCAACGAAACTCCATAAGTAAGATGATTTTAAGCATGCCCTGATAACATCGGCGCGTGTTCCTTTTGTTATTACAGGCAGTGTTTGCCGAAAATCACCCGCAAAAACCATAGTAACACCACCCATAATAGCATCTGAGTTTCTGAGGTCTTTGAGCGTTCGGTTTACTGCTTCAACATGAGCTCTATGACTTATGGGTACATTCGTCTCAAATAATTAAAGATGTCTCTTGTAACAGTTTCCCGCGCGGTCCATTTTTACGTATGGAGCATACTGAGTGTTGTTCCAATGATACTGTCAGTGGTAGCTTAAAGGTGGAGTGTGCTGTTTTCCCATCATTTAATAGAGTTGCGGCAATCCCTGAAGAGGCAACAGCCAGCCCGTTTTTCCCGGATTGTCTGACTTTTGCCAATACCAAATTTGCGAGGAACGTTTTCCCAGTGCCTCCTGGGGCATCTAGAAAAATTATTTTACCCCTGTTATTTATAACACTGTCAATAATAGCATCAAAAGCTTGTCATCTATGGGTAAATGGATAAAACATCCGTACAAAGCAAGTTCTAATGCGGTTCGTGAATGGACGGCGGCATTTTGCGATTTAGTAATTTTATATTATCTTCGAAACTATTTAACCAATTGACATACTGTTGTGGGCAAATCGTATCTCTGTGATGTTCTTGTGATCATAATAATATTTTTTTCGATAAAGTTTAATATTTTGTTGTGTAAAAAATCGTCCAAAGGTAAGTACGTCGAAAAATACTTTTTTTAACACGTAAAAGCTACTATATCTGCTAAAATATAAAAGATAGAAATATGGTGTCGCGGACTCTTTTGTAGAACTATTCAAAGCGGACCAGGTTGCCATACATTGTTTTGAATTATATACAACTGTTAAGGCAGCGCATGCAAATAACTCTGATGTAAGAGCAATTTTTTTCCGCCTGGCTAGACAAAAAATGAGATAGTTCGGTTAATATGCATGATATCTTTATAATTTATAGCTTATAGCACTCACGAATAATGTAGCTTTTTACCAGTGAAACAATTTTTAAAATTGGTTCATTACTTCCGGAGATTACCCCCTACATACAAACTTACAAACATACAAACTTACAAACAAATGTTACCTCTTTATAATATTAGTATTATATCTGCTAAAATATAAAAGATAGAAATATGGTGTCGCAGACTCTTTTGTAGAACTATTCAAAGCGGACCAGGTTGCCATACATTGTTTTGAATTATATACAACTGTTAAGGCAGCGCATGCAAATAACTCTGATGTAAGAGCAATTTTTTTTCCACCTGGCTAGACAAAAATTGAGATATTTCGGTTAATATGCATGATATCTTTATAATTTATAGCTTATAGCACTCACGAATAATGTAGCTTTCTACCAGTGAAACAATTTTTAAAATTGGTTCATTACTTCCGGAGATTACCCCCTACATACAAACTTACAAACATACAAACTTACAAACTTACAAACAAATGTTACCTCTTTATAATATTAGTATTATATCTGCTAAAATATAAAAGATAGAAATATGGTGTCGCAGACTCTTTTGTAGAACTATTCAAAGCGGACCAGGTTGCCATACATTGTTTTGAATTATATACAACTGTTAAGGCAGCGCATGCAAATAACTCTGATGTAAGAGCAATTTTTTTCCACCTGGCTAGACAAAAATTGAGATAGTTCGGTTAATATGCATGATATCTTTATAATTTATAGCTTATAGCACTCACGAATAATGTAGCTTTCTACCAGTGAAACAATTTTTAAAATTGGTTCATTACTTCCGGAGATTACCCCCTACATATAAACTTACAAACATACAAACTTACAAACAAATGTTACCTCTTTATAATATTAGTATAGATTTCATACATTATTTAATATTTAATAAGTCGGTTGTTGATCTTGAGTGTCCTTTTGGTATTATGACGAAAATACAATTATGTATTCACGTTCAACATTGAAATGCAAGTTTATTTTTAAAGAATCTGCTGTAACTTATTTTAATCATTGTTATGACAACATTAAAATGAAAGAATACGTAATTAGCGAATTAGTAACGATTATATTAACATAATGTTATCGCAATTTAAATAATCATGTAGAAATAATTTTGTAATACAAATTCTGTACGTGATTTTATTTCAAGATATTTGTAAAATTTTTGGTAGTTGGTTTGCAATTTTCTTAAAACTGATTATTATTTTATATATAATATTGATTTTGAGTGGTGGAAAATCATTCTTGTTTTCAACCTTTCATTTGATTTTGTGCTAAGCAAAATGGTGTGTCTTTTTGTGACTGTCTTCTTAGCTTGCGTGAGTACCTGTGCTTGTCTATTAACTGGAGTCTGGTTATAAGTGATTTTTATTGTTAGTAATAAGCCTAATGCAGTAGAAATTACTGTTCTAGACAAAGATCAAATCTTTTTTAAAAGTCGATGCAGGCATCCCGCGAAATTTAAATGTTCGCCTTTTTTTGCAAGTTGCACCTTTTTTATTGCTGGACTTTTTTGATATAACTTTCGTTTTACTTGTTGGGATTTATATTGGCATGGCTAGCTGACATATGGCAAAATGTATTTTAATGTTCTGTGTCTCGTTACAGTGTATGTAATTACTTTGCCTACCTACTATTGTGTAGAAATCAAGCATAAGAAGTGGTGAAGGGGCAATTTTGGGGGACTGACTAATGTCATTTTGACGTTCGAAAAGTGCTGATTCTCACCCTAATTTGAATAAAATACTTTTTGATTTACAGGTTGCTTCTCTGCTAGCATGTCCCGAGCCGGTAAACGTGCACATCCAAAACTATGACGGGCCAATTATCTTGCATACAGCTAACTGCGACAACCAGCAACTTCGAGAAAATTGCAATCAACAGGTTGGTTACTATGGTAACCAATACAAAAAACATGGTTGCTATGAAACCGAATGTAACTGTGTATCTAAGCAGAGTTATGCTCCATATGCATATGGTGGTTCCGTAGCAACCAATGCAGGATCTGGTTGCTGCCCGGCTGCTGAAGTGAAGCCTTTGGTTTATTGTGTTTGTAGCAGTTGTGGAAGCAATGGTTATTCCAATAATGTGTGTGGAAATCAGGGTTACCAATGTTACCCAAATTGTCAGGGTAAAAATTCTGGATGTTGTTAATCGGTTGAAGGATACTGAAAGAGACACGACAGAAATTTAATTTTTAACTCATTAACTGCCATGGTTAAAATCAGCAAAAGTCAAAAAAATTACTTAGTGTTATTTCAATTTAACTAGATTATTTATTCCAAAAATACATTATTTATCCCAAAAACATGGCCGCCGGGCAGCAACGACACGTTCAGAATTAGTATGTGTTGTCGGTCATATAGTCCGACAAGGCCTGAATGGAATCAAAAAGTGTCGGACACATAATCCGACATAGCAGTTAACGTATTAACGTCTTAAAGCTTTTAGTGTTTCCAGATAGGTTGGAAATGATGCCTGTATTATGTAAAATTTATGATATCTAACTTATCTTTGCATTTCGGTTGTCAGTTCAACATTTTGTTCATGCGTGGCGGGATTTTTTTTTGCGCACTGGATACTGAACGCTCTGCTTAGTGCAGAGAGTTGAAAACCGAACAGTGTGTTTTTGTCAAACCGCTGGGATGTACTCTGATGTATTCCTAATGCTTGGTTCAACACCGAGAGTTTAAAATCCAGTACGATATAGAATCCCGCTGCGATATTTTTACGCGTTTTCGTACGTGGTCTGATTCCTTTATATTTACTTATCATGTGCACAAAATAAACTTTCGAAGTCACCCAAAAAATTTTGTTTAAATTATATCCCACGATTATTCCAAGATCACATCAAAATTGATATCCTAAGCAAAATCTTTGGTGTTCTCAAGGTCGGACCATAAAGCACCAAATTTGGTAGTAAAACGCCTTTGTCAAACTGGTGACTTCAATTGGCTCCATTAAAGGCCATCCGCCTAGCTTTTCGCCAACTATGTTGGGGTCAGCTTCCAGTCTGACCCGAGTTCCAGTATTTCACATGGAAACTCCGAAATCTAACAATGCATCACTGGGTAATTCGAAACCTTTTGTATTATTTGGGAACACTTTCAGGCTTCTGAGGACCCATAACGACTTTCACAGATTTACGAAAGACAGTCGCGGAGAGGTCTTAATATATAATGATGGTCACCCATCCAAGAACCAAGTGCGGCAATTGTAGTACCTGGTCGATCGGCCCACGCGTCTCTATTACTTAGAAATTGAAGTAAATAAGGAAATTAAAACCGTGATACTAAGTAATAAATAATTTATGAAACTTATTTCAAACTCATGCACCCAATTTTCGTCACTCCGGTCACAACACTGAAATATATTCATAGATAATAATTTATTATCGTGCAATACAAAATGCATACATTTCGAAACACGTATAAATTGCCATGGCTGCGCCTGAGTCGGTCTGTGCGAAATCATTTGCAAAACCTAACTGTTTGCGCCATGATACCGCACAGCATGATAATGCAGAAAGTTAACGCATAATAACATGTGTAAACCTAAAATATAGAATAAAGGTGAATATAATAGTCTCGAAGAACTGCAGTAACTAAGGCTGGGGATAAACAATATATTTGTGATAGTGCGTCAAGTGGCACTTCTGTTATTTCTTACTCTGTGTCATTACGCCATCTTGAAACCAATATGGCCGCGTTTTTGTTGATTAAGCAATTAACAGTTTTTACATTAACTTATATATTTTTCGTCACTTTTCGAATGTTTTTATTGAAATTAATATTTTACAAAACTGTTAGGTATTCATTTATATATTTTTGGCAAATATTTTCTATCGCAATTTATTTTTTATTTTATTTGCACTTGTCACGTTATTTCTAGTTGTTGCTGTATTTGTTATTATTAAATTGATTGATCGATTTTGATTGGCTAACGATTCGACATTATCATTTCAGCCGGAAAATGCCGACTGCTGGTCATAGGCCTCCCCCAATTTGGGGGGCTTTGCCATAATCGCCACGCTTGGCAGGCGGGTTGGCGATCGCAGTATGTTGGTAAAAAGCATTGACTACACTGCTGCCCATTCTCTAGTCCCTTAGTCCATTTGATATGTTGCTATCATATTATCAGGCTAGAAGAATTTTTTTGCTTGTGCCAAAAATCGGCCATCTTGTTTTTCAATGCTTACAATTTCTGTGACGATTTCACCAATGTTTATCAACAACGTCAATGACATCGTGGCGCTAAAAGATCCATAAACCTAGTACTTTATTGCTATTAAGAAAGAAACCCGGAGTTTTGATGTTGGCGGTGTTATACCTCGTGCCTCGGAAAGCACATTAAGCCGTTGGTTCTGCACCTGATCGCTCTCCAGTCGTGTCGGATTGCCGTCCCATCGGCCTATGAGGATGAGGGAAGAGTGAGTACCCATTGAGATTGGCCGCCATGGCTGAAATACGATCTGGAAGACCATTTCTAAAAGGTGTATCTATTCATACACGAAATATTTTAAGAGGTACACCTGTAGGTGGTAAAGAAGCTGTAGAAGCAAAAAGATTTTTTTTATCTAATGTTTTTGAATTTTCGTAATTATTATAATTTTAAAACTGTTTGAGACGTTTTGCATAAAACCATTACTCCAAATTCTATGAATGGCCCGCCTGACGCTGCGAGGATGCTGCGCACGAGCATGGCAGCGGTGTCTCGGGCCGTAAAAAATAAGAAGGAGCTAGTATTTATTATGTGCGTCAAATAATTTATAAATATTAAATTTTGAAAAAAATACATTAAGATTTTTTTTTCGGTTCTGTAGCTTCTTTACTACCTACAGGTGTACCTCTTAAAATATTTCGTGTATGAATAGATACACCTTATATATACTTTACTAGCTTTTGCCAGCGGCTTCGCCCGCGTGGAGGTCGGAAATTATCCCGCGGGAACATACTACCGGGATAAAAAGTAGCCTATGTCCTTTCTCAGGCTCTAAACTATCTGTGTACCAAATTTCATTTAAATCGGTTTAGTAGTTTTAGCAGGAAAGCGAGACAGACAGACAGAAAGACAGACAGACAGAGTTACTTTTGCATTTATAATATTAGTATAAGTATATAGTATATAGTATATAAGTATATATAGTATATAGTATAAAGTATAATAGTATAAAGTATAATAGTATAAAGTATAATAGTATAAATATAAAGTATAAAGTATGGATTGCGGAATATGGGATCGATGACCGCTACAATAATTAACAGTCACAATGCCATATTACCCTCATACTTGACACCTAGCAAGCATGGGGATAATGACATTGTTCGTTCGGCCTATCCTTTCAATTGATACCAATCCATTAACGAGAAGATAGTTAGTTATATAGTTTTAAAAAATATGATTGACGTGTATAAGAGGAACAGAATCCGGAATGAGGTGATTCGGCAAAGAACCAAAGTTATCGACATAGCTCACAGAATTAACAAGCTGAAGTGGCAATGGGCCGGCCACATTAGCCGTCGAACCGATGACCGTTGGGGTAGACGTGTTCTTGAGTGGAGACCGCGAATCGGCAAACGTAAGGTGGGACGCCCTCAGGCTTGGTGGAGCGACGATCTTCGCAGGGTGGCTGGTAGCAGCTGGATGAGAGTTGTCGAGAATCGAGCTGAATGGCGTGCAATTGGAGAGGCCTAAGCCCAGCAGTGGACTGTTGTAGGCTGATGATGTGTAAAAGTGTTTGTACAAACAGACTTACTTTTCTATCATTTATGTGCGCGGAAATATCCCGCCTCGATTTTACTACGTCCTTGCGAACGTCGTTTCAGAACATTTAAGTACTTACCTATTACAAAATTTCCACAAATATACCTTTATTATCTTTATTGGAATAGTTATCCTTATTGTACAACCTACACTGTCAAGATAAGGATAACTGTTTTAATACAAAGAAACTCGTATGTTTACAAAGATAAAACTTAATACGGAAATTACCCTTCCTTGAATAGGTCGCAATTAATTAAAAACATTACTTACATTTGACTATCTTTTAGATTATATTATAATATTACAGATAAAAATCACACGAGTAAAGATAATTTTAACAGACAATAATAAAATAGTCATTTGTGGTTGTAACGTACAGTGGAGACTCGAGTAAACGGACTAATTGTTGTCGTTAGGCATTCGGATAATCGCAAATCCGATACTCAAATGTATGAAGAAAAGCAGTTTTGAACATATTTTCGCATAATAACATAACATAATGCTTACCGTACCGTGTTGTTCCGGACGTAAAGAATAGCACCACCCCATCTCTTCCCGTGGGTGTCGTAAGAGGCGACTAAGGGACTTACTAGAGATTGGGCAGCAGCGTTCTCTATGCATTTTACCACCATACTGCGATCGCCAACCCGCCTGCCAAGCGTGGCGATTATGGCAAATCCCCCCAAAAATTGTACCGGTCAAATTGGCGGTGCTTGGGGGAGGCCCATGTCCAGCAGTGGACGTCTTGCGGCTGAAATGATGACATAATGCTAGGTAATAATAAAAAAAACTACAAAAATAAATTAAATTTAGCAACAAAAATCTATGTGTCGTAAGAAATGATTTAATAATGACATATTTTCTGGTAATAAAGTTATCTATTTGATCGCGGTTGGTAATCCGGACAATCGTTAATCCTCATAACTGAAGGCCGGATAACCGACTTTCTACTGCAATTGTCTGAAAGACACCTTATGCCATGAGATACTATGTCGAAAATACTTCAACCCTAAACATCAACAGTCAGTCTATTCCGTAAAGTTATCGATTTTTAAAAACAGTTTGAAGTGATCGGTCATTTCACTTGATGCTAGCATAATCAGCCTATCATGTTGCCCACTGCTGGGACACAGGCTTCCTCTCCAGTAGTTCGTAATCCACCACGTGGGCCCAGTGTTTGTTAGTAAATATCACATGTCATCGTATTTTTGGTTCTAAGATATGTCGATTTCCTCACGCTCCTTTTCGATGTTTTCTCTCAAAACGGTGACGAAAAACATTACTATATAACAACGTAATAATTACCAAATATTAATGGTTTGACAAGTCGTTGTAGTTTGTAAAATACCTATAAAATAAACTTGTTTCCGAATCTTATCAAATTGCAATTTTTCAACCATTATTCAGATGTCAAATGAACCCGAACTATCTTTTGCCATTAATTTTTCAACTTCATCTATTCTAAAATCGAAACCTTCCAACTATCATTTGTAAAAGTATCCCCGATTTCATAATAGAAGCAATATACCTAAGTATTTTGTACTTCCAGTTAAGAACGACTCTATCTAGAATAAACCTATCTACAGATATACTCGTAACCGACATGAGGTAACTCTTACACAAGACATTCAAGGATAGAACAGATAATGACAGAGCTGTCTTCCATAATAGAACTACGGTTGGCACACACTTACAAGCTTAGGCATGTACTAGGTAAAGCTGGAAGATTATAACATTCATTTTCTTGGAAAAGGACATTTTAGAACGTAATTTTCGAGAATAGATTACATCTGATGTTTCCAGAAAAACTTAGAAAAACACTAATAAATCGCGTTGTTATTTATATCACTTTTATCTACCAAGGAAATAATGAAACGAAGGATAACAATTTAAGCAATTTTCCGATTGCGTCAGCCATCACAACATGTAGTTCATTAACCTTTTGCAAGAAACGAAAAAAAAACATTAAAGTACAGCATAGAGGTAACACATTAAAGTTTTTATGAAATGTCATCTGTCAGTTCGAGAACGGCCATGTTGTTTTATTCCGTTCCACATTCAAAAATCTCCAGAACCCACTCGCCGATCTCCCCGATACCAACGCCATCTAGTTCAGAACTAATGTCAACATCCACAACGCTACATGAGGTAAGTCTGACGCAAGATATTCAAGGATAGTGCAGGCAAGCGTGGCGTTTCGTTGCGCAAGTCAAATGTCGAGTTAGGAAAGGAGTGGTGCCGTGTCAAGGCGCCTCTGAGTGGAAACAGAACGCCTTTCCATTTGTTGGGCAATGGGATCTAGCCTAAATGCCAGGCTGGGATGGAAAAGGAGTAATATGGGAAGAGTAAGATACAGAAATAGGAAGAGAAAACTCTTTAAAACAGCCGATTCAATGACGAGTTTCATTTTATCAGAAAGATGACGCATATTGTTTGTTGTAAAATGTAGTAAATGGAAGAGACGTCTGGAAAGTTTCACTACGCGAAGAGTCCGATAGAAATATGAAGAAAAGTCTGCTGATTTAGTGGTTCTATTAGTATTATCGGATTGATGATGTCAAATGTTTAAATGGGAAGACCATTTACAATCGTTGTCTTTACCTAAATTCTGGATTCCCTTGAAAAGCAGAGTAACTTCCGTGGTGTCAATGTAAGTAGTAGTATTTTTGGATTCAGTAGTAACATAACATCACGCTTGGAATCCCAAAAAGGTAAGGTAGAGTTGTACCTGTAGTACACCTACGATTCGCCTGTTGTATTTGGCATTCAGTATTGTACTTAAAACAACCTATGTATATGGTATTTCATCAGTGTTTAATGAACTGCAAATATTTACATCGGCATTAAATTAGTTTACATCATTCTTATAACATTGTTATTCTTTATGTTACTTATTTTTAGCGCTGTCATCGTCAATCATGATGATTAGGAAATGTAAAACAGAAAGCAAATCTTCGTTTCTTTCAATGATTTTCCTAGATTACCATACTGATGTTTTCCTCAAGTGTAACTTGGTTAGTAAACAGGATGGTAAGAACCATGAATTCAGCACATGTTTCTGGACACCCTTTTTTTGTGTGTAGGAAACCATCAAATGCCGTCTCACGAGGGCGTGTCAGACATTTACTGAATAAAACCCACCCGTGTTCCTTCAGTTGCCTATATGCCAGGGCCACGGTAACTCCTTCGAACAAATATTGCGACCCTTGGCAGATGTTTCTAGATACCTTAGAGTAGAAATTATTCATCGGTTATATTTAAAAATAAAACAGCCGTTTCATAGAAAAGTGCATGAAACCTACCGGTGGTCAAAATACACGGCAGAATATTTTTTTTAAATGACAGATGAAATAGGTCTATTTCTCTTGAATCAAAATATAGTTTTAGCAAAATAGAAAAAAAAGTAGAACGTTAATTTATTCTAACAATACGCTTTTTAATTCAAAGTTCTGATTTTTATAATCTCATCTAGATGAATCTTTGACCTCCGTTGTAGGAAGAGTCTGACGTAATCTTGCAAAATAACTTTACTTTTATACCATGCACACAACACATCTCGACTTCAGGAAGTACCCTTGAGAGTTCGTCCTTACATCCTTTGTCGATGTAACAATCGTATGGCTATTTATAAACTACGATTATCCCTCTATAAATGTAAAAAGTGAGTCGGTCTGTTTGTTTAGTGTGATTACTACAGAACATATGGATTGCAAAAATTGGCGAGCTGGATTTTGCGTTACCGAGATCCTGGTGTTACCTAGGTTACAAACTATGCCCCATCTCTTTTTGTCTGTGCAATAACAGCTGTGCCATGGCAGACCCAACAGCCAACGTTGTCGAAGTAGCTGAATTATGCTGAAAGCTTATTTAAAACCAACAAATGGAATCATCCATACGACGAAGGGAAAAGTTGCAACTTATGAAGTAAACTTCAATCGACAGCTGTAATACCGACCCATACATTCGACGAGGGAGTTTTATAAATATCAAAGACGTATTGATTGGCTGCATAACTGTGATTGCACCTTCTTATACATTTCAAAATAGGAGATGAAAGAAATGATAAATTAATTGACTAGGCAATAAGATGGTGGATAATACAGATGTATGGGTCAACGAAATACCTGTGTGATTATGATGACTCTGTAATATTGAATGAAGAAAGAAAAGGATACCATTTTCATAAGCCGTCCCTCGACGCGACGATGTTGTAATTGCAATTTTAAACTTGTATCAGGTATATTATCTAGACTTGAACCATTTGTAAATTAACATGTCTTATCTTCTTAAATACCTCCTTCCTCCTTCTTTCTTTGATCTGAACCTCAGGATTCTCCTTAAACAGACCCCTTTCTCTATTTAAGATAATGCATTAACCAGTGTCTCTCATGATGTTATTAGTTTTTTTATTTATGATTATGTTTATATTCAGATTCTTTTCCCTATCCTCCAGTCTCTTAACTTAATATAAATATTATACTCTATTATTTACATTTTTCTTCGCACGTAAAAGGTGATAAACAAGGCAGGATAACATGCGCAGTGTCATAATATACGTCTAAATAAGGAGTTTGTTACTTCCTTGTAGATAAATGGAATACTTTATCGTAGTTTAATTGCGTAATAGTGCCTTTGTTCATATTGTGGTATTAATAAATTTAAGTGTTTGTTTATATACCTTATTTGATTATAATATTGAACTGTGGTGCTGGACGTAGAGAATAGCACCATACCATTTCTTCACGTGGATGTCGTAAGACTAAGGGACTTAGTAGAGAATGGGCAGCAGCGTTCTCTATGCATTTTACCACCCTACTGCGATCGCCAAACCGCCTGCCAAGTGGACAATTATGGACCCCCCCCGAAATGGGGTAGGCTTATGTCCAGCAGTGGACGTCTTACGGCTGATGGTGATGATAATGGATGCAGCAGAATATCAGTATTTTTCACGGAGCGACTGCTTATCTGACCTCCACAACCCAGCTACTTGGTAATGCAATACCCCTTCGTAAGACTGGTTGTTAGACTTTCGTCGGTACCATGATGCAGGATTTTTAACCGACTTCAAAAAAGGAGAAGGTTCTCAATTCGACTGTTTTTTTTGTGTTTGTTACCTCATATTCTACTCTACTCTATCGCATTCTATAAATTTCCAATATAGTACCTAGTTTAAAAATTACATTACTTTCACAATATTTGATTCAATCCCGTAAGTACCAAAATGAAATCCCGGAAAAAAGGTTTATCCATGTTGTGATTTCTATGACTATTCATGATGCGAGTACGTAAAATCAATCTACCTACTCCGACCACTGCTCATAACTTTTGACTGGGTGAACCGATTTTGATGATTCTTCTTTTTTATTTGAAAGCTGGTGTTTCCCGTGTAGTCCCATCTCAATTTGGTTCCATTCTGACAATGGCATCCGTGAGAAAACCATATACCTAAGTCTTTAATTTGCATTAAGTATGTGCGCGACAAATGAACGAATAACGTGATTAAATTAGTTCGGGGTACATAACAAAACTAAAAAGTTAAAAATAAAAACTTTATAAAAAAAACAACAACCGACTTCCTTAAAAAAAACACGACAAAGTGAAAAATAACTTTAATTTCGGAAGTCGGCGTCTTAGGATCTGTATTTAGTCCGACTTCCGGAATTAAAGTTATTTTTCACTTTGTAGTGTTTTTTTTAAGGAAGTCGGTTGTTATTTTTGTTTTTTAAAGTTTTTATGATATAAGGCGGTATAGGTGCTACTATACTGCTATTCCAGTTTCGAGGTCATACACATCAGCTGCAGTTTACGATGAAAAGACCAAGCAATAAACATCTTTTATATAACAGACCTCTATAAAGAAACATTCAACGTTGATTTATAAGAGCCAACGGTTCCACAGGACATAAATATCAGACAATTGTGTCTGAACAAGCCCCACTTGAGGGGCTAGTGATGTAAGATCAGGGATCAATAAATAATAGTTGGGAGACCGTCGTATGCGCTGTGCAGTGCCCTTGATGCAGCGGGGCTATGTTGAGTTACGGGATGATTTCTGAAGATGTTACTTCCTGGATATAAATAATATGATTCTGTTTCTATTAAAGAATCATAACTGAAGACATGTTGCTAAGTAAAGTAACTTACCTTTGTTGATAGTATTCTAATATTATGATTTTATTGACAAGTTACAATTTTCTGTACCATAAAACTATTCATGTGGTACCCCCTAACAAAGGCTAAAGGGGTTTTTTTTTGTAAGATTTACTGTAAAAGTTGTATAAGTTTCTGAAATAAACCTTTATTCAATGAGATATAAAGATGCCTAATTCAGCACTGGATTTTATAATGATCTTACATTCCCTTCATATTTCTAGGATCCTGTAAAAAAAAAAAACAACAGACTTCCTAAAAAATCGCAAGAAAAAAGAAAAATTCACTTTGATGTGTTTTATTTTTAATGATCATTATAACGATCTTTCCTTGCCTGTATATTTCATTGAACTTTTATGAATCTTCTAGAAAATGTACACGTCCATGGTAGAAAAAAAAAACAAATGCAGCGCCATTTGGCCAATAGTTCAGAAGAGCTGTTTAAAGTTTAATTTTTTATCAAAATTATTATAACTTGTTCATATTTGAACTTTAAACGAAACGTTAAAAAGTGCTTACGATTAGTTTCTAACTTAGACAAATCAATAGAGAATCAAATACTCACCCTATCGAACTTTGTGAAAAACTAAATGTTGACCAAAGTGGCGTTTCATTTGTTTTTCCGTTCCACCGTAGATGTAATTTAAGCAATCAAATAAATATTCCTTTTAGAACCACTCCTTTCTACACAACTTCTAAAAAATCTTCGTCAATCATGCATGACGCAATCGGTCTCGTTTCCACACCGTCCCGCCGCATATATACCGGGACATCCTACATTTCATAACTCAGTTGACTTGTTGCATAACGCGAGGGCATTGTGGGAACGACCGGGAACAAGTGTGATGTATCTGTCAGAGTGACAGGATTATGTATGAGCTATTGTACGGAAGGGAGTGCTTGTTCTTGGAAATATAACGGGATTTATAGGTTTACTAACTTCTGCCCGCGACTTCGTCCGCGTCAAATTTTTACTCCCTTGACTTTCCCGTCGCATCGAATTGCCTGCCAGTTTTCGTCCACTTTTAGTTGCTGCTCCGCTCTAATCGTAGCGTGTTGTTATGTAGCTTATAGCCTTCCTCAATAAGTAGGCTTCCCAACAAAAAAAGTTTTTTTCAATTCGGACCAAAACAATTTTTCAATTCGAATCAGTAGTTCCTGAGATTAGCGCGCTCAACCAAACAAACAAACTCTCCAGCTTTATAATATCTATACTAATATTATAAAGCTGAAGAGTTTGTTTGCTTGTTTGATTGAACGTGCTAATCTCAAGAATTACTGATTCGAATTGAAATAGTTATTTGTTATACAAGAGTGCAAAGTTGCTTTTTAACCGCGTGCTCAATTTTGATGACCGAGCAAGCGAAGGATTCTAAAATTGAATCACGAGCGCAGCGAGTGATTCAAAATTAGAATCCTGAGCGTTAGCGAGGGAATCAAAAGAGCACGAGGTGAAAAATCTTTGCACTCGAGTGCAACACGTAACTTTTCATTCCACCTCAGCGAGGAAAGAGTATTTTTAATCTTTAATATCTTCAACAGAAATAAAATCATTTTCATCCCACCATCACTAACTTAGTGCACCACTAATTAGAACATCGTGTGCACTATCACAAACTTAGTGCACACGATGTTCTAAATTCAATTTACTTTATCCTCTAGAGAATAAAAACGGCTTTTCCACTCAGATATTGAAGATTAAAAATACTCTTTCCGAGATGGTGGGATGGAAAATTAATTTTGTGTTGAGTAAGAAAAGTTATAAGCTATATATCATCACGCTACAATCAAACGGAGCGGAGCATCAATGAAAAATGTTGCAAAAACGGGGAAAATTTATTCCTTTTGAGAGTTTTCGTTGCGTGCGCTGCGTAAACGGTTAAGGTAACGCAAAAATCATGTACAACGGAATTATTCCTCTTAAAAGGTTCTAAAAAAATGCGCGAGAGCATATGTCTATCTTTTAAGGTTGACTCACTATAACTCAAAAGGAGCGGAGCAGCAAAGAAAAATGGACGAAAACTAGCAGGCAAATCGATGCGACGGGAAGGGTCAGGGGAGTTAGTATAGATAAGACAAAGTACAGAGCAGTGGTGGCCCTGTGTAAGAAACCCGACTTATGATTTGTAAGTCCTGGTCCTGGAACCTGGTTCTTTCATCATCATCATCATTTCAATATAAAGACGTCCACAGCTGGCTATGGGCCTCCGCTAAGCACTACCACTTCGACCAGTTCTGTGCCTCTCGCATCCAACGGATTCCTGCGGCCTTCACCAGGTCATCGGTCAACCTTGTGGGAGGATTTTCATCGCTACGTGTTCCAGTACGCGGTCGCCACCTCAGAGCCTTTCGGCCCCATCAGCCATGGGTTCTGCGAGCAATGTACCCTGCCTACTGCCACTTAAGTTTGGCAATTCTTCGGGTAATGTCGGTTACTTTGGATTGGATGGATTTCTGATTCGATCGCATAGAGAAACTCCAGGCGTAGCCCTCTCCATTGGACCATGGATGACTTTCAGTTTTCTTACGAGGCCCGAAATGTTCGACCACATTTCACTACCATATGGCATCACTGGCTACACGCACTGATCAACGGCTTTCGTCTCGAGACATGCGGTATGTGAGACGAGAAAATATATAGATAGGTATTTTACTTTTTGTGAACTATAACATCAGTTATCACCACTTCTCTCAAAACGGTGAAAGAAAACATCGTGAGGAAATCGTCATGTCTTAGAACCAAAAATTCGAAGACATGTGTCTTCTATCAACACGCACTGGGCCCAGCCTGAGCCCACTCCCTATCGACAAGAGAAGGCCTGTGTCCCAGCAGTGGTAACAATATAGGCTGATTATGAAGACGAAGTTTTCACTATACAAAAACATTATTAGAGAAAGAAAACTATTTTGAATCTGCATATATTGTTAAAGATACAACATCACGCGCAGAGTATCCAAAATCTAAATTATTCTTATAACAAAGAGGTCAGAAAACCACTAAATTAAACAAGGAACTAATCAAATAAATGATTCACAAGGTACCTAATCGTAATAGTCGCTATCGATCAGGTGATGTAATGACTCATTTTATAATTGAATCACCTATCTTTAGCATACGTCTTCTTAAAATAGACTCGCTCATTTGTTCATAGCAATATCACCCTATACTGAGAGCTACCACGCGGGCCCAGTGCGGGGGTAGATGACATGTACTCAAAATGTTGGTTCCTGACCATTTTAATTCTGTCGATGTTGTACTTCACCGTTTTGACAACATATTCCTAAATCAGACAAGAATTAAACGCAGTATTTGTGGCTTAATTCAGAAGTTTAGACAATGATTCCCTTTTCTATTTGTTAGTGATGTGTAGTAGTGGTATATATAGTAATGTAGTAAAATATAGTATAACTAGCTGACCCAGCGAACTTCATACCGCCTCAGAATCAGTAAAAGGTGTTAACTTATCATATCCCACCAACACAAAGCAAAGAGCACCAAGTACCATATGTTAGACCAAGTTATGCCAACCTGGTACTTCGAAGACATAAAGCGTTTTCTAGCTATCAAACACCCATGTTAGGTGACTTTGTATTCTTAAATAAGTGTTCTTAACTCGGTCCAGCCGTTCAAGCGTGATGGCGTGAGCTCACCTCACATGGGTGTGTGGTAGCTAGAAAGCTACCACACACCCATGTGAGGTGAGCTCCTACCAAGTTATGCCAACCTGGTACTTCGAAGACATAAAGCGTTTTCTAGCTATCAAACACCCATGTTAGGTGACTTTGTATTCTAATAAGTGTTCTTAAATCGGTCCAGCCGTTCAAGCGTGATGGCGTGACCAAGGGAAATAGGGATTCATTTTTATATATATAGATTACTAGCTTTTGCCAGCGGCTTCGCCCGCGCGGAGGTCGGAAATTATCCCGCGGGAACATACTACCGGGATAAAAAGTAGCCTATGTCCTTTCTCGGTCTCTAAACTATCTGTCTACCAAATTTCATTTAAATCGGTTCAGTAGTTTTCGCAGGAAAGCGAGACAGACAGACAGACAGACAGACCGACAGACAGACAGAGTTACTTTCACATTTATAATATTAGTGTGGATAGGTTTATAGTTGTGTGTAAATAGAGTATAGGTAAGGTACAATGGGGTTGACGTAACCGTGAGGATAAAAACCTCTTATTAATAAAGAATAAAAAAAAGAACATATTCTGTTTCGATTATCCGTTTCGTGTCGCGTGTTGCCTTACGTAAGAACAGCACCATCCGATTTCTTCCCGTGGGTGTTGTAAAAGGCGACTAAGGGGCTTACTAAAGAATGGGTTGCATTCTATATGTGTATTACCACCATACTGCGATCGCCAACTCGTCTGCCAAGCATGGTGATTATGGCAAAACCCTCAAAATTAGCGGAGGCCTATGTCAAACAGAGGACGTCTTTCCGCTGTAAATGTATGTGTGTACTAGTTTGAGTACAGTGGTCGTTAAATCCATAACAGAAAAACATAACATAAATAATATAATACTACAAATATAGATAAAATTTCACTACATAAATTCTTTCCCACACAAACAGTAACATTAAAATATCAGTTAAACTAGTATTAACTATTAACTGCGCGAACGCAAGTAACCTTGTCGTAAATAGCTCTATCGTAGTTACATCACATGTTACGCAATGTCACAATCAAAATCAATCTGTGCGTCTGTGTGTGTGCGCACACACACGAGACTTGCGCGTACGCATATTGTTCTATATGTTTGTGGTTTGAACACTGTGTGTTTGGAGTTGGGGAAATGTTTCAATTGATATTATTGGCTGTTTCTGTGTTGGGTAATCTGTAGAGTTATGGAGGATAATTGATAGTTCGAATAAATATTGGAATTTAAAATGTTGGTATAAAACTATTGTTAATGTCATCATCATCATCATATCAGCCGAAAGACGTCCACTGTTGGCAATAAGCCTCCCCCAATTTGGGGAGATTTGCCATAATTGCCACGCTTGACAGGCTGGTTGGCGATCACAGTGTGGTGGTAAAATGCATAGAGAACGCTGCTGCCCATTCTCTAGTAAGTCTCTTTGTCGCCTTTTACGACACCCACGGGAAGAAATGGGATGGTGCTATTCTTTACGACCGGCACCATACGGGACATTGTAATAGTGATAATCGGTCGGCCTCAGCATAGAATTTCAATAGCGCAGTGGAAGTTATGATGGTGGGGCTCTGGAGACAAGAGTGGCTAGCGAACTTGTCCGCCGTGCGCGGAGCTATTTTATACAATCAAACAAAAGACTCACCTGGTGGTAGAAGAACACCTGCTCTGGAGCCTACCTGGATTTATGTATGTAAGTGAGTGTATATTGTATTGAGGTGTGACGTAAGTATTCTCCAGGATACCATCCACCGCAACCACCGCTCCAATAGGCCCTGGTACCAGGACATGCGGTCTCCAACACGCGTTCTCCAATAGTGTCACTTAACCTTCAAAGTATTTCCAACAAACAAATATGTCCAAACTCAACCCGTATTATTTCGTCAACTTGGGGTTATTTACAATCAAAGCAATTGGATCACGACTAATTGTCACAAACGGATCGATTTAAAGGGATTAATTTACAACTGGTCGCGAAAATCAACACGGCGACGAAGCTCCCTTCTATTCTATTATATTTTTTATTATGGCAAACAAAGCCGATGTCGACTATTCTGCCAATGTCTAAAGTGAATTGAGATAGCAAGTGTGCGTGCTTATATAAAAAAATAACGATTATAATCTTCGATGAAACAGTTGGGCTTAATGTTGATCTTGTGGGGTTAGTACTGGACTGAAACAAACAAAAAATAATAATAATAAGTAAATTACATAAATAATATAATTGTTAGAACATTAAATATAAATATACCATATCCACATAGATAGGGGAAATAAATCATAATTTTATATTATTGTGGCGGATGAAAATCATCTACGCCAGAAGCAGTTCAGGAGAGGAATAAGTTAGAAGGGAGGGGAAATTAATCGGAAGAGGGATCTTTAATTTAGTGAGACGGTTATACAAATCTAGAGGTGGGACGTTGTTAGAGCATTCAAAAAATATGTGCTCAAGGGTGCCCTCCGCCAATCCGCACTCGCAGAGAGAAGAGTCGCGAACATGGATTTTGTGTAAAAAGACGGGAGTGCAACAAAAACCTAAGCGGATTCTACATATAACAGAGATGACAGTTTTGGATACTTTTTTGTAACCGGAGAACCATGGTTTTGGTTTGATGGTCGGTTGTACTGCATAGAAAAAGCTGCCTTTCTTCCTGCTTGAAATATTCCACTGCTCCGGCCAGGAACACTGTAGATTTAGTTTTGGAAGGGACGACGAAGCTCCCTTGTTCAAGCACAAAAACCAAGAGCAGTGTCAAAATCAAACTTGACAAGTCAGATGTCACTCCGTTCGGGCGCGTTCCTTTAGGCGCATAGAGTAACCAATTTAAACGGGACGGAACATACTGAATTTAATAAGTACCTACAGAAAAGAAAACAATTTCTCTTTATGATGAACAAGTGAACATTTTTAAAACCGATATCTATACTAATATTATAAAGCTGAAAAGTTTGTTGGTTTGTTTGATTGAACGCGCTAATCTCAGGAACTGCTGATCCGAATTGAAAAATTCTTTTTGTATTGGGTAGCCTATTTATCGAGAAAGGCTATAAGTTATATCATATTACGCTAAAACTAAGCGGAGCGGAGCAGTAATGAAAAATGCTGTAAAAACGGGGAAAATCGCACGGGTAGGCGAATCAACGCGACGGGAAGGGTCGGGGGAGCAAGAAATTTAACGCGGACGAAGTTGCGGGCAGAATCTAGTGATGATATATGATTCGATAATATTGTGTAAAGTAATTTACTGGTTACTAAATTAGAGAGTGCTATATTACCTGCATTTCATTCTTTTAAATTATTTCCTTATCCGGAGTTGGTATTTGTTATTTTTATTGTTAAGCTAATATTCATTAGTTCAAACACATAGAAGTCACTAATCAACGCCCCTCGCATTTAGGGAAGACCTTTTATGTCCATCACATTATCTCAACGACACAGTAACCTATGATTATAGTATTAATGTCATTGAAAATATTGAAATAACTCAAATATTTATTTATTCACACTAATAAGTACAACATCTTACAGTAAGTATTCCAATACGATGTTATACTCACTAATTAAACGATCTATAGGTGTATCTATTCATACACGAAATATTTTAAGAGGTACACCTGCAGGTGGTAAAGAAGCAACGAAAAAAAAATCGCGGTCAACAACTAGTAAGTCAATATACCTGCCTAGCATTTCCTAACTATTTTTTTTTTCTAGGTATGTCATCAAATGACGTTTCCCGCTCTGGGTGGAGTGTAAGGGCGTGTCAGACTTTCACTGACTAAAACCCACCCGTGTTCCTTCAGTTGCCCATATGCCAGGGCCACGGTAACTCTTGCGAACGAATCTCACGACCCTGGCAGGTACCCAAATCGCTTACATATACCTAAATACGAGAAGTATTTATTTTACTCTAGTGTCATTGATAACGCCTTGTTAAGAATTTCCTCATAGTGCAAATACTATTTATATACAAACTGATAGCATGCTGATTCATTTGTAAACGTGTGTGTAATGATGCATAAATAGATGTGGTTAAGGGTCTTTGCACACTCAACAATATTACTAGAGATAGTTTAATATTAACTGGTACAAGTGTAAAGTAGGTGCTTATATCCTACTTATATCTTGTATTTAATATTGCTATTCGTTTATCAGAAAAAAATCTACATCATCATTATAATATGCCTATATTATAATGATGATGTGGATTTTTTTTTTATTAGCGTTTCACGTTTTATATTAGCTTCACTTGTATCTTTGTTTGTAACCGACTCCTTATAGCGCGATTTTGACCCACTTTAAACGACCAGATTTCATTCAAACTTTGCACACCTGTGAAAGACCGATGACAATGCAATAATTTCATAAATTTGTGCTATTATTTTTGTCAGGGTTACCAGGACAGCAAAAAAACTGTCTTCGAAAACTACGCTGACATACGTCTCAAAATTCGAAACACCCTAAAAATAGAAAAACAATACAATTATGTCTGTAATCTGAAGTGAACAATAAATAAATAACTTATTATAAAAATATAGTAGTTGGCTATGTAATGTTACATAATTAACAAACTCTTCCTCTCCTAACTCACTTATTATGGTGTGCCCGACAGGGTCCATATGATCTAATTATAACTATACCACCTAAGAATACATGTGGAATCCAATTAAAGTATAGGTATGCTAAGGCCTTTCGACAGAGTAGTGCATATTAACCGCGCCGTAGAAAAACCGGGAGTCTTTGTAAAGTACACGGTCATTGTTGCTGCTGTGTCTGTCACCAAACTTCCAAAGTGATCCATGTAACACTGACGGGCCGCGCCAGGCGTGGCCTCACCTGTCGGAGCTTATCGCAGCCCATGCCGAACATTCCCATATAAACTAATCAAAAAGAAACGTAACCGTACAGGCCGCGAAGGGGTGCCCCCGTGCTGTGCATTTGAACTTCTCGACTCCCCATGGATCGGCAGTGACGGGCCCCCACAGACCTCATCGGATACGACGCGACGATTCCCAAATTTCAGCTGCACCTACACTTTACTTTATGTCTTTCAGTACACTACTTTTTTTGTTGTTTTGGGAACGCCATCTCGCAGGTCAACGTATGAGGTTATTGGCTGCTTACTGGACTGGAATTGCTTGTGATACCTTAATAAATTACGGACTCCAGGCAGGGCTCAAAAACTTAAAACTAGAGCAACTACTCGCTGAGGGCGCCCTGTGTGGTACGGACCATGGCTTAGGGTATCGCTGATAGAGGGTAACAAGGGACGGGATGGATCGGATTGAAAAATACTACTAGAAACAGTTTAGCCATTCATACTTCTGTCTCTTTGCTCAGTCGCCGGAAAATGTCGTGTTAGGAAACTTAAAATATTTAGAACCGGCCGGTATATCGAAGATAATGATGATTCCGTTTGTAACTTTAGTTTTGTTTTGCTGTTCTTGATTTACCATGTATGCATCGTCACGCATTTCCCCATATTGGGTAGACATAATGCCAAGTAACACACGAAGTTCTATCTTTGATGATTCTGTTATTATTTCAAGATCATTCATCATCATATTGCCGGAAGATGACGAATTTTGGAAAAACATAATTATTAATTTATCATCTAAGTTATTGATCGTTCAATGCTGAATGTGGCATTTTGACAATCTTAAAACTATATTATGGTGGTGGTATGTTGCCATAGTCATAACACTTCCGGTAATGTTTTTTAACCAACGTCTTATTTGGCGTCTTCAAGCTCTGTGTTTGTAGGGTTTTTCAATAGGGACAGTGTATCTTTGACAGCCAATGGCGGCCATATTAGGTTGTCTATTGGCGCGAAGTTTTGGCTAAACTGTCACCTCGGCGATAACCAAATGTCAAAAACTTGTCAAAAATCTATGGTAACTTGAGGAATTTTTGACAGATTGAGACTAAAATTTAGAATGTGAACGTTCTTAAAATTACGAGATTTGGCTCTTTTGTTGTGGTTGGTTCATTTAAAGATTCTAACTCATCTCGACAAAACTATGTGGTGTATTAGAACTACATTTAGAGTATTTCATAAGGGACCGGGAATTATTTATTTGAAATAAAAACACATTGATTATTCAAAGTTTTTGGAACCATAATTCAATTTAGTTAGGGTCAGACAGTAATTCTGAAAGATAAAGCTTATGGTTTTTCTAAAGCGCAGATTCGTATAAAGAAGAACGATCTAGCAATTCCATAGAGACACAACCAGCCAGCAACGAAAAAAGAAAAAAACAAACATTAGGAGTATTTAAAACCGCAACAACACTTGCCTACTCTCCTAGCTTAAACACTTGTACATTCTTATGCACGTCGGCTAAGTACACGGTCGCATGACCGCAGTAAGGTCAGCCGGAAATGCCGTGAGCTAATCGGAAGTAGGAGCACGTTGCAAGTACCCTTGCGTGCTAGTGATGTAATTGAGTGTAAACAAAGCATGAGTTAGTCATGTGTACGAGAAGGTTATGTAAAAGGAAGAAGGATTACAGTAGTTGAGTGGCCGTGGGATACAAATATGTTTATATTTTCGTGACTTGTCATGACAGCAGACAGTAACGCAGTAGTATCGGCCTTGAGTATGACTTACGAGTTGTAGAGCGTGATTTCGAATCCAAGCAGGCACTTTCCGTGAGTCCATAGTGGACTCCCGACCACCGTAGGCCCGGGCTAGCAATGGGTAGCTCGCCGCCCGGTAAGAACTACCACTAACTACTAGAGTTACCGTGGCTCCACTGGCAACAAAAGGTACACGGGTGGGTTTTAGTCAGTATAAGTTTGACACGCCTTGCCGCTCCGCCTAGAGCCGGAGACATCATTAGATGATTTCCACAAAGAAAAAGAATGCATACACTTTATTTTGTGTATTTAATTTAGTCACCACTGCTCTCAAAACAGGGAAGGTCTTCGTTCCAGTACTCGTCTGCTCCACTGGCCATCGGTCTTTCCACAAACATGGCTAGCCCATTGCCACTTCAGCTTGCTTACTCAGCGAGCTATGTCGGTAACTCCGGTTCTTTTCTAGTTATTTTAATTAATTTTTGTGCCGAAGCAATACAATGTATATTGACGTTTACTATGTGTACCAAGTTACATACTGTAGCTTTTGTGGATTATGTCTGGACTTTAAAAGAGACTGTTACCTCTGAGTTTGTTTCGGCCTTTCTTCTCAGAGTGGTCAGATAAGAAAAGTCGACCTCATCTAGTTTAAAAATATGATTGACGTATAAAAGTGTTTGTTGAATTCTACTTACAGAAATAAAATAATTTATCATTATCATGTGACTTCGTGACAGAGTGTTGTGGCACAGCATGGGAGAGGCCTATGGCTGTGGTGAATGTGTGTGACTTCGTTCACCCACAAATTTTAATCCGAGCTGTCTCAGGTACTTGTAACTCGTAAATTAGAAGTGTTGGTGTTTTGTTTAACTATTAGCTGTAGCTTTGTCTTCTTAATGTTTAGGCAATCTCTCTACATAGCCAAAGTAGAGTAGAATCCACAATCGTCTTCTACAAGTAAAGATCCCGAACTATCGCCATCTTTTCCTGCCTAAAGGTATCTTCAAAAACAAAAAATGATCCTGTGTGTTTCTGCTATCTATTAACATTACAATTATTTTACTTCGCAAAAACCGACACGGGCGCTTATAAAACGTCAGATGCTAAGTGCACGGTTCCAATTAGTGGTTTCCTATGGAAAAGAGCCGGCAAGAATCTCCACGGTTACTCCTTTAAAATAATTGGCTTCACGAATGCTTTTTATTCTTTTGGCGTAGTAAGTGCAGATCAAGCCATAGATGGAGTGGAAACTAGGTCAGCCCAGAATCGTCAACCTCAGAGAAACTGACTATATTGCCTCTAACTGACGAAGCACAACAATGCTGTTAACATTGTTACCAAGGGGGATAGAATTAGATAAGAAGGTGGTAAGTACAAGCCTTATCACAAACCAAACCGAGTAAAACATTTTTATCCCCATTATAATCAGCAGGCTTATATTGTTGTCCACTGCTGCGACACAGGCCTGTTCTCCGTGTGAGGAAGTGGGCCGTAATCTACCACGCGGGCCCAGTGTAGGCTGATGTCACATGTCTTCGATTTTTTCGGTGTTCTTACGTTTTTTTTTTCACCGTTTTGAGAGCAGGTGGTGATGAAATTATTTACACAAAGTGAAGCACTTGTCTGGGTTCGAACCCAAAGCCCACTCATAATTAGGGGCCGATACCACTAAGCTACCACTTCTTTACTCAACTTTGACACCGCTGATTTGGTTTGATTTTGTTTGAGTGGTAAGCCACTAGAAAACAGAGGTGGTTTTCAAATTAAAGTATTCAAATTCTCTAACAATCATTCCTTTAAACATTGTAATCGTGTAAAATACTAGAAATATCAAAACACATGAACTAAACGAGTCAATCGTAATCCACAATGGGGTACACATAGTGCACAATTGCCCAAACGCCGACATTACTCTATCGAAATAGTTCACGATGTTATGCAAGGGACTATTGGTGGCGCAAGCCGGCTTAGATCTACAAGTGGGGCAAGTGCGGTCTGTGTACGGCGAACTGGGTCGAATGTTCGGGGCGAATGTTCGTTTGGTGATATACTGTGAACTAAGAATGCTTAGTTTTGAAAAATAAGTTGTAATTAGTTTTAGAAGCGTTTAAATTGCTCTTAAAACAAGTAGGTAGTCAATCGTATTCTGCGAATGTTTGGGAAGAATTTTTAATTTTTGTGTAAACTGTTGCCTTAAATTAATTGAAAAATCAATAAAAAATGCTGTTCCAAACATTTTGACCTAGCAGGCTACTTTCTACAAAACAGCGTCTTTTTATACATAGGGGCCTAGAATCTTAAGCTAAATTCTTAGTTATATTTTTCACAGTGTTCAAAATGTTATCCTGTAAATTGGTGCAAACGTATGCATTGCAAATTTCAAGTGTTGTGTAGAAACGTATTAAATTCACATTTGTGTGATATAATTTATGGAGGAATCGTACCTTTACTAAAAAGAGAGATCAGAGACATAAGATCAACAAAATCTATGGCTGGATAGAAATCTCTCTATTAAGTTTTTTTTTTTCGGCTACTGCATCCAATCTTTCCTCTTCCGCATTCAGTTTGCCCAATTTCCTTAACATACCTCTTCGCTTAGGTTTTTTGCCTAACCTTTGGAGTAACTATCATTGATAAACAATGTAACCATTAATTGCACAGGGTCTTGTCGAAATATGTACTTAGAATTTGACAGATTTTTTATAACATTTTCTAATTGACAATGGTATTTATAATTTTACATTAGGTATTGGTGTATGAGTGTCTAAAAAAGTGTATAAAACTAAGAAAGATCAATTCAAAATTAACTGAAATTGGTTAACATAGCGTTTTGTAAAATTAAATAAGTGTTAAAGTTCAGCTTGATTTTTAACATTATTTATGACATTTCCTCATAGTGTGGGCAAGAGATAATAATCAGGTAGATTAGTATCTCATGTGCTCGTTTTTATTAACACACCGACAATGCCTTGATGAATGCTTAACTAAATAAAAAAGACTGGAAAATCAACTTTCGGTGCTGAGCTGAACGTTGAAAATAAATCAGCGCTCGTGTATTAGGGAATTATTATAGATGTCGCCTAGTTTCAATGGGCAACGGTCTCCTAAATATTTCGTAGACTTTGTTTTAATCAAAATATTCGGCGATCGTGATTACAGAAATACCTAGTAAATGTTAATGAATGTAGTAAATACTAAATTGCTACATAGTATCTGCATTGGTTTAGTATTTCACACGAAATATCAGATTTATGCAGCTATTTTGTGTCTAATGAATATATTACTTAAATTATTTATGATAATTTCTGTAGAAATAATACAAATACACAATGATTTGAAATTATTAAATTATTTCAGTTTACGTATTAACATTGCCAACAGATATAACAAAATAAAAAAAACTGTAAACTTTTACATAAAAAAAAACATAATTGTGTTTACAATACCTTACGAACATTGTCGCGTGCCGCTTATAAACGACAAACTGTTAAAACAAAAAAAAGGAATATTTACGTTTAATATTTTTACTGATATGAATATTATGATTATATGACACAATAAAATAATAGTAGGCAATGTTACAAAGGAGTAATATAAACAGAAGATAATAAGAGTATTGATTGCCAGATATAGAAATTGGGACAACTTACGATTATTTCGTAAAACACGGTCACCAGAGATTGTAATGTTTTATTGATATTATAAAGTATGATGTAATAAAAATGCGTTTGATAAGAGTGCAAGAAATATATTTGTAATACTTATTTTAAAAAATGCTAAGTAGGTACCTACCTACTGTGTGTATGCACCTAACTTTTTTTTTAATAATTGGTATTTCTATTAATACTTGAGTAGATATGTGTTATCGTCGAATGTTGTTTTCATGAGAGGATATTTAAGCATTACCGTCAAAATTCAAAATACGTTTTTTCACATAAACCTACATGGGCCTTATATAACATCAGAAGCTATCCAATTGGTCATTTCCTATGGAGAAAAGCCGACAAGAAACACCACGGTTACTCACATTCACAAAATATATACGAGAATCTTAATTATGTATACAATAGATAAATACAATTTAAAACCCTATTTAAACCAAATGACTTGATTGCCATGACCACCACTAACGAAGAAAAGTAAGTTTAAGATGTTTTGTCAATTTTTTATTCTACAATTATCTATGTATCAGACATAATGGAAGTAGTTGGCTTAGGAAATATTTACGGTGGTGACAAGCACCACAATTATGCTATTGCATTTAATTCTCCATAGGTACCTTTTGGAATTGGCAGCTAGCTTCATTCTTCTGACTCACCGCCACTTGACAATTCAAAAGTGCCTGTAATTTGTTTATTTGCAATAAATGAATTGAGTTTGAGTTTAGAGTTTGAGTTTGAATTTTAATTAATCACTCTCAGCACACCATGCTTGCAATCAATTTTAATAATAATAAGTGTCGGAATTTAATTCCAAAATTAATGTAATTTCCTTAAATTGAATTTCAATATTTATTTAACTGCTGCTAGCTTATTTTCATGTTCTAGTACGGTTATTTGCATCTGTAGAATTGATTCCGTAGATAAGTTGATTATATCATTTCACTGGCTTACTACCATATGAAGCGCTACCGTGCAGCTGCTGGTCTATTCTGTATCAATCTCATAGTGATAGCTTATAGTGAAGTGAGTTTAACTGGGATTGACACTATTAACAGGTCACTTCACCTTATTTCTCATGGTGAGATTTTACGATTTTACAGAATAGCACCTCTACTTCACTTCATCTGTTTCCCGCCATTCCTCGTGACTGACAGATGTCATTAGTGACAGCAGCTACCTTCGCTTGTGTGAATAAGATAGTGTTTACATAACTATTCAATAGATACACAACGGCACGGTGTGGTGTAAAGAAGCTGTGAAAAAAATAGAAAAAAAAACCATATTAGAAGGTTTAGTCATGTTGAGAGGATGAATGAAGGACGGCTAACAAAAGGTATTTACAAGGCAGATGTGAGTGGAAACACCAGGAGGGGATGCCCTAAGAGGACACAATATGTCCTCCTAGGGCGATTTATTGGTGATGTTCTTAACAAGGTCAGGTGCGTAGTACTCGCAACCGAATATGAATTACGATTGTATGAACCTAAACGAGGCAAAAGCATTATCTAAGGATCGTATGGTGGCGTTTCGTAGTTTCTGCCTGAAAAAGGCGTGAGTTTATGTATATATGTATGTATGTAGATACACTTCATCAACTTTTCCTATAAGGCAAGTAAGCAACTTACGTTTCATTTGTTTTTGCTCAAGAATAGTTCTTATCATAACGATAGAAGGACATTTTTCAAGTACATTCACTATCAGTGTTTAAAACAATATATTTTTTCGTATCTGTGCCAATTCGATAACCTATAAATAAATATAATTGAATTACAATGTATTTAGCATTTCTTTATCAAAGTGGGTCACGGTGCCTGTAATTGTTTGCAAATATATGTAATATATTACGTAACACACATAATAATACCTACCCAAATGTATGTTGTTGTATTTGTGAACTAGGTTTTGCTAGCGGGTTCGCCCATGTGAAGGTCGGAAATTATCCTACAGGAAAGTACTAAAGGGATAAAAGTAGGAGTAACAAATATAACAAATAGTAGTTTATTTGTTATATTTGTTACAACTAAACTGATTTAAAAAAAAAAAAAAAAACTCAAAAGATTTAACATTTTTCATTAGACGCTAGTATTACAAAACCAAATTGGATGGCAAAACAGAAGCATGCAGCAATTTATTACCTACCAAGACTCCTCGTGCCTCGAAAAGCACGTTAAGCCGTCAGTCCCGGCTGTCTTTCGTAGATCTTAGACAGTCGGCACGGGTCGTCAGAAGCCCAAAAGTGTTACAACCAGAGTACCGAGTGGTATAAAGTTACTCAGCGACTAAATAAATATCTTTGGACAACCAACACACCGTTATCTGATCCCAAACTAGGCAGAGCCTGTACTATGGAAACCAGACAACTGATAAACATACTTATATATTTCTAAATACATACATATTATAGATAATTTACACCCAGACACAGAACAAATGATCGTGCTCATCACACAAAGATTTGTCCTGGGTGGGAATTGAACCCACGACCTCAGTCTTAGCAGTCAGGGTCACTAACCACTAGACTAACAAGCCAGTCAAACTGGACTGGGTTGTTGAAGGATAGGCAGTCGCTCCATAAAAAATACTGGTGAGCTGCAAATAGTTAGACTGGAAGCTAACCTCAACATAGTTGGGATAATGCTAAGCAGATTGATTGTCAAAAAGCAAAGCTAAATATCTCCGAGGCAGTTCAACCTCGGAGATATTTAGCTTTGCTTACCCAACCAGGAAATTTAAATGCAATAATGAAATCATTAACTTAGTGGGTATTGAGCAATTGATTATTATGCAAAATTTTGTCCCGTTTTAGTGTGCGTCGGCAAAAATATCTATTGGCAGTCACACTTATTATAAAGAAGGAAGATTTGATTTTTGTATGTTTGTTCGTTACGCTTTCACGTAAAAACGGCTGAGCGCATTTGGATTAAATTAGCACACGGGTAGACTTAGTCCTGTATAAGACAAAGAATACTTACTATACTACCATTTTATTCCGATATTCCGACGGGAAGACTGATGCGGGTGAAGCTAGTAATTCATAATTTGCAACACCTGTCACAATGCACCTACGCCGAGTATCACTTCCTCACGACAATATCTTGACTGGCCTGTTAGTCTAGTGGTTAGTGACCCTGACTGCTAAGACTGAGGTCGTAGGTTCGATTCCCACCCAGGACAAATCTTTGTGTGATGAGCACGATCATTTGTTCTGTGTCTGGGTGTAATTTATCTATAATATGTATGTATTTAGAAATATATAAGTAAGTTTATCAGTTGTCTGGTTTCCATTGTACAGGCTCTGCCTAGTTTGGGATCAGATAACGGTGTGTTGGTTGTCCTAAGATATTTATTAATTTTATCTTAGCTAGTTTTTAGACTTATGTACCCAGATGGTGCCGGTGGAACCCTATTCCTAAACCTCCTCTGTCCGGTCGTCCGTCTGTCTGTTAGCGGGCTGTATGTCATGAACAGTTGAAAGTAAATGGAAACAGTTGAAATTCTCACAGAGTATATTTTTATTGCGGCTATAATGATTCTCCTACCCTTATACCAATTTATTTGGGGTCAGTGCAACATGTCTTTTTCTTCCACACTTCTCTATTAGTCGTCATCTCAGTAGTCACCCCCGTTCTATCCATATCATAATTCACACAGTATTAATTAGTATTATTGCAGGTTTAATAACAAATAATAATAAATAAAATGAAAATTGAAGGGGGCTTTACCCAAGGAACGGCGTATAATTTATCCAGTGTTTTTTGCCTTCTCGTACGGATCCCTTCGCTTGCGTGTCCAACTCCCACTTAGTTGTTTTAATGAATTTTTAAAAGTGCGGCGTACCTACGTCGAATTGATAATCTCATGTATATAGGTCAAACTATGTCGTATTTCATTATCAGTTCGTACAATGCGTTACGAAATTTAGAATTAGGTGTGCAATGTAATATGTATTGAATTTGTTTCATTAGTTTTGTGTTATTTCATTTTATTGTTTTGTAAATCTGTTGTAACTGAAGTTAATTACTATTCGTAGTTTGAGGATTGTGAAAATAAGTGTTGGGTTATTGTTATTATTTTTTGAGAGGTGGGAATTAACAAAGAAGATTTGTGAATTATAAGAATATGTCAGCTGAAAAGTTTATGTGAAAAAAATGTTACTTCAATACTTTATTTACAGGTAACATGGCTAGGTACCAATTATTATCGTGTTACCCAGTAACTGGGTTGTGGAGATCAGACAGGCAGTCGCTCCATACTGACTCCGCTCTGAATACTGGTATTCAGCTGCTTACAGTAAGACTGGAAGCTGACTTTAACATAGTGGGGAAAAGGCTAGGTAGATTATGAGTCATTCAGACAGTATTTCAGCCATGGAGGCCAATCTCAGCGGAAAGCCTTTGGCGCAGTATATATTATAGTGCACGAGTGTGTGCGTAGATCCGGTGCAGTCTCTTTTCCTTCACTCTCATAGTCCAATGAGACGGCACGCAAACCGACACGATAGAGGCGAGATCAGGCCAGACACAGATGAAAGTTAGGTAAAAATTTCTTTGCACACACTGTTGAAGAATAAAATCAATAAATTTTACTTCACATAAACCTACATGGGCATTGGTGAAATGTCAGAAGCTAGGCACACGGTTCAATTTGGTCGGTTCCTATGGAGAAGAAACGGCAAGATAATCCACAGTAACTCTTTTAAAAATCATTGGCTTTTACAATGTTTTCAAATTACAGTGTACTTACATAGGTATGGCAGGTCAGTGTAAGCCTGTCAACAAGTACCAGGCTAAGACGAAAGCTGTAGCCAGTAGTAAATAAATAAATAAGTAAATAAATAAATAAATAAATAATTTTTCCGGCACCCTTCACTCGTGTGGTTCCGTGTGATGCCAGAAGTAAAGAATAGCACCATCTTATTTCTTCTCATGAGTGTCGTAAGAGACGACTAAGGGACTTATTTTTTCTTTTTTTTTTTCAGGTTGCGAAATCATCAAATGACTTCTCCCGCTCTGGGCGGAGCGGGAGGGCGTGTCAGACTTTTACTGACTAAAACCCACGCGTGTTTCATCAGTTGCCCATGTGCCAGGGTCACGGTATCTCTTTCGAACAATCACGCGACCCCGGCAGTAAGGGACTTACTAGAGAATGCGCAGCAGCGTTCTCTATACATTTTACAACCATACTGCGATTGGTAACCCGCCTGCCAAGCGTGGTGATTATGGCTAAACCCTCCAAATTGGGGGAGGCCTATGTCCAGCAGTGGACGTCTGTTGACTTCTTCTTCTTCTTAGCATGTCGATAGCAATCTAAATATATTCAGCCCAGAATTTGGCTACGAGCTTAGCACTTTCCGAGGCATCCATCAATTCCTGTAGCGTGCAAACAGCAGGACATGCGGCACAAATTATTAAGTGCTGCATTGTTTGTGGGACAGCACCACATTTGCATTCCAGGGCGGAGCCATCTATGAATTTCCACTTGTACAGGTTCTCTTTGCTTCGGCCTACTTGAGTCCGGAGCCTATTTAAAGACTTCCAGGAAAGCCAAGGCAACTCGTGTCCAGGTGCGAGATTTTCAGTAAGTGGGACGAATGGGTTTGGTAGGGAAGCACCATGTCGCCACAGACTTAGTCGTACCGTAGATCGTTCGCCAGTGAGTGGGAGGACACACTTCATAAAGCTGTTGCGGCTTTTCAGCCTTTGTGACACGAGGATGTTATCGTGCAAAGGGTGTCGTGTGTCAGACACCATCTTGGCTCTTTCTGTCTGTTGACTGAAATGATGATGATGATGACTCTTTACCCTGATACACAGTATAGAGCAATTTTCTTGGCGAGAGATATTGATTCAGTAGTCCTTCATTCACTAGCGTTATAATATTGAAGCTAGTACCTATAGTAAAATGAGATCATACAAGTATAGGCCATAACGTCACGCAACCAAAGTTTAATTTACCTAAGACATCAAGGTCAAAAAACACTTTCAGAAAACCATAACTCGAACATTAAACGTCACTTACTGAAATGTCCGCTCAATAGCCCATGAAAGAACCTAATAGTGTGTTATTTAGAACAACTAAACCGAACAAAAACGGTTATTACAGCAAATTACAAAACAGATGGGCATAGCAACAAGTTACATGTTCGCAAAAACTGTGCGTTATACATGAGCGTAAGTGTGTCGCTGTGCGCAATTATTTCATAAGTGTTACGCTGCGATGTGGGGCAACCTTTATGCGGTCGAATAGTGCCCAAAATGTACTGGTGATTTTTGCAAGGTTATGTCATTTGAGTAGGTCATTTTCTGGTCTACAATGGGTCAGTGATTTGATGAACCTGGTTCTAGGTTACTGGGTCGAAACCTGGAATTAGTGAATAAGCATTTTTAATGTTATAGATATGTGTGGTATCTATAGCTGATTCTGGTCTAAAAAAGCTTACGCAAATCAGGAAAAAAATGCACAGTAAAAAAACCGACTTCAAAAAAAAAAAACACAAAAAGTGAAACACAACTTTAATTTCAAAAGTCAAAAACTACGATACATATCCTACAAAAAAAACCGAAAGTATTTTTACTTTGTAGTGTTTCTTATTTGGAATATGGTTGTTTTTGAAAAATTCTTTTATACTTAGTTATAATATTTTTTTTCCAATGACCTACAAAACTTTACCTACTTCTTAGTCAATACCTATTTTATTTCACCATGCATCGTAATGTCAGCGCGACTTCCAAACACAGTCACCTTTTTAAGAACACTTAATTTTTTTTTTCAAGAATTATTTACTTCTGAGTACATAAACATTTGCTGACTCAAATACTATTAGGTAACAATCATATAAGTAAACAGTAATATCATCAAAATAAATGACTAATACACAATACAATGTACAAAAATGCCATCGTATCACTTATTCAAGTATTTTACATAATGTGTATGTATTAGGTACGTACAGTCATAAGCAATGACATGCTTTAGTTATTTTTAAACCATCATCAGTCAAATGATTTAACTTTGACTTCATAAAAACCTAAAAATAATAATAATACGGAGAAAGAAAATAATAATCTTACCTAGTTTAAAGAGACTAGATATAAATATAATTCATTCTGTTCTACGTAACTATTTAGCCTTTTAGACAATAGTTTAAAGATCATTCATCTTCTGCCTTATCAGTATACCATAAAATACATAACATAACATCACGCCTTGTTTTTCCGAAGGGTTAAGCAGAGGTGTACCTATAGTACACCAACATTTCGCCAGTTATGTTTAAGTCCCATGTAATAGGGGGCGAGCCTATTGCCATCAACCGGGCACAAATCCAGACTCCGGGCTGCTACTGAGAAATTCCAGATGGAAAAACCCAATAACACTTTGCCCGACCTGGGAATCGAACCTAGGACCTCATGCTTAGCAGTAGCGCTTGCTACCACTAGGCCAGGGAGTCAAGTAAAATAAAATACGTATATATCCTATCGCACTCGGCAACAAATTATATTTCTATGAGTTAAATAATTTTGAAATCGGATCCGTACTTCCGTAGATAACCTCTCGTATACAATCAAACAATTTAATCTCTCTGCTCCTTCTTCTATTTTATTTTTTGTATATAATACAGATATAAGATATTACACAGATATTATATAATCGTTTATTAATTAATGATAGGGGCACATTTACAAAGTCACTTATTAATTAAAATAGACCACAGTTGATCATTTGCCTGAACTAGGTTGAACCTGTGCTTTAGGCTAGTAAGTGCATAAATACTTAATGTAATATAAATTAAAAACTGAATTAAAATTAGAAAAATAAAAGTAAAATAGCATATTTTGTCAGTCGTTCTATTTGTAGATCTTCTGTCTGTGCGTAATCGATGGTTAGTAAATATTTAAGCATAATTTGTTTACAGCTAAAGTATAATTTAAAGGTAATTAGTTTTCTATTTAACCTATTAATACACTTCTTATTTAACTCTAGTCGTCCATACATTTGACATAACACTGACTAAGCAATTGATTCATCGCACTTAGCGCCTTCGAGATTTGATTATTGACGTCTCTGCATATGAATCATCCATTGTTAGTGGGTCATAATATACTATTCGCGGTTTTTTACCCACCATACGTAAAGTCTGAAGTATAATTTAGTGGGTTATCACCCACGGAATTACTGGAACAACAGTGGTTTCTATGTTATTTAATATTTTGTTTCAGGTCAATAACCAGGTCAGTTGGAATGATGACTAGGCGCCCAGGAGTCGAGAGGAGTCATCATACGTCAGTTTTCTTTCTTTCATAACGCTTATAAAGCCATCGACATCACCAAGCGGCTATCTGTAATATGCTAGGAGCGATCACCTAAGCATGATCCAGAATGGCTTATGATAATGGGTGGCTTATGAAAACGGCGGGTTGCAAAACGCGCCAAAGACAGAGCACCGGCTAGCTAGATGGTCAGACGCGATCGGGTCTCACTGCAGAGGACCGCATACCTTTTTTTTGTGGGTGAGAATCATCAAATCACTTCTCCCGTGCTGGACGGAGCGGGAGGGCGTGTAAGACTTTTGCTAACTAAAAAACTTTTAACAAAAAAAAAAAACAAAAACAACCGACTTCCTTAAAAAAACACTACAAAGTCAAAAATAACTTTAATTTCGAAAGTCGGTGTCTAAGGATCTGTATTTAAGGTTTTTTGCCACCGACTTCCGAAATTAAAGTTATTTTTGACTTTGTAGTGTTTTTTTAAGGAAGTCGGTTGTTTTTTTTTTTGTTAAAAGTTTTTATTTTTAACTTTTTAGTTATGGTAGATATCCCGTACTAATCTAATCGCGTTATTCGTTCATTTGTCGCGCAAATACTTAATGCAAATTTAAGACTTATATGGTTTTCACATGGACCCCATTGTCCGAATGGAACCAAATTAAAATGGGACTATTCAAAAAGTACCAGGTTTCAAATAAAAAAAGAATCATCAAAATCGGTTCATCCAGTCAAAAGTTATGAGGTCACAAACATAAAAAAAAATACAGACGAGTTGATAACCTCCTCCTTTTTTGAAGTCGGTTAAAAATCCACCCATGTTCTTTCAGTTACCTATGCCAGAGCCACGGTAACTCTTTCGAACAAGGACCGCATACCTTGGAGACGCGTCGTATATGATCGCGATCATCAGCATTGGAGGACCGATGAAGAAGAAAATGAAGCAATCAAGCATCATGGAGAGGTCGAGGGTCTTAAAATAACTTGCTTTTGAAGGTATATTTTTAGAAAGATGATTTTGATTATTTTAAAACTCACTGTTGATAATGAGCCTCCCAGTCATGCTTCAATAAAACGGTTTATGAGTTATATTTTTTTGTTTCAGGTCAATAACCTGGTTGGTCAGTGATGACTAGGCGTCCAGGTGTGAAGAGGAGTCATCTGAAGATAATTTCCTTATTGTTAAATATACAGTAGAAAAACAAAGGTCATCATGAAGTGGTAGAGCGTCGAATACAATTTCTTGCTGTTTTCCGTAACATCAACATGTCTGTATTATCATGAAAGAAGACATTGAGCATTTTAAACTCACTGTTGATGATGAATGGTCAATGAATGAGTTATAGAATACTTTTTTAAGGTCAATAACCTGCTCGGTCATTGATGACTAGGCGCCCAGGTGTAACGAGGAGTCATCTAATTGCGGTGTCCTTGTTCTTCTCTCGTATCGTGAAATAAAAGCAGCTGGAATCGTTGTTTAATAAAAACCCAGCCAGAGATCAGTTCAGTCAAAAGACGTCCACTGCTGGACAAAGGCCTGCCCCCCCCGGACCGCCAATTTGACCTGTCCATTTTTATTTGCCATAATCGCCACGCTTGGCAGGCGGGTTGGCAATCGCAGTAAATTCGTAGAGAACGTTGCTGCCCATACGTGAAGAAATGGGATGGCGCTGTTCTTTACGTCCGGCACCACAAAGACGAAGCCAGACATAGTTACCGACATTTTATTATTGCCATTCCATTGATATTTTTTATCATACCTACTTATCAGACAGGGGGACGTTGCAACTTATCCCTTTTGTAAAATTCTTAAGCACAAAGAACTTGTAAACATTAAGGAAGAGAGTTATTTTCGGTGTCACATCATGCATGAACGACATGATGAGGCTGGGCAGAAATGTGTTTAGTAAAATGTGCATCAGCATTATACGCGTATTTATTATTTCTGGACTAACCAGAACTGTCCAGCTGTCAGTCACGAAAATTCATTTGTCTGTGCGAATGAGAAAAAAGCAAAAAGTGGGCGTGTCGCAAAAAGCTGCGCCGGCGCAACGCCAAGTAAAGGGAGACTCAAGGGCGGTGGGTTCAATGCTCAGTCAAGCTACAGGCTACTCAGAAGGTCTAATGTATCACTACCCCAGAAACATGCATCGATACTAGGTACCTACCTACCGACAAAAGCAAAGGTAATCAAAACAGTTCATGCCAAAAACAGCGGGTAGGTACTTAAGTACTGTAATTAATACATATGTTCTGTAATTATTTTCTATTCTTCTAATCTGTGGGTGTACCCTGCACCCTAATTGACTGAAAGCTGTTTTCGTGTTACTGGATTCAGTTTTAGAATATACATGAGTCCATAACAGGAAAAGTGTTCAAACTTTTGTTCCGCCACTTCTTCTTTCCAGCGAAAGCACTAGGAAGTGGTGAAGGGCGGGCGTTTAGGGGACGTCTTATGTAACTTTGACGTTCAAAAAATGCTGACTCTCAGCCTAGTTTGAAAAAATTACTTTTGATTTTGATTGATTTTATGATCTTGTTCCAACTTGAACTTCTGTACTATCCTGCATAGTGTAACACTGGTGTAGGTATTTCTAAAAATATATGGGAACATCAGATCTGCTGGAGATCATTCAACGGAGATGCAATAAAACCAACGCGATTATTTGTTTAACTGGTTCATTGAACAACGGATAACGTCCTTCTAGAATTGGGAATACGTTTCTCGAATATTTTGTGAGGCCGTCATTTTTAAGTCCAAGCTACTTAAAAAAGCAGGATAGATTCTGCAATAAGGCATTTTAGAGCCATTTCTTTTATCATCGCAGTCTTTTAAGACTGAGAGATTCAGCATTGCCATACAACGTGGCAATGCTGCCAGTCTTTTAGGTACTTTTCCTGATGCCAGTGATGCGGACGAGCTTTTGATGCTCTTTGATTCTCCCTCCCTTTTTATATAGATGTAGCATCGCAGATACTGGCGGTAGACCACTTTTAAACCTTATTGCTGATGATATAAGACTGAAATATATCAATCAACTCAGCCTATCGCAGTCCACTGCTGGACATGGCCTCTCCCATGCTGCGCCACAACACCCTGTCCACCTCTAACTGCATCCAGTCTGTCCCAGCCACTTTCTTAAGGTCGTCGGCTGGTGCAGCTAGCCTATATACGATCATTTGTAAAATCCAAATTATTTAAGGTTATAATTTTTTATTATTATATTTAATTTTCGAAAGTACATAAGATTGATAAACATTTTTGTTTTGTAGATTGACAGCTGGGTCGGAAAATTATTTCGATAGACGCGGCGATTTTGGTTGCATCAGTGAATTTGATTTGTTTAATCCTAATTATGTCGTACTCTATTTTCTATTCCATCTTTTATTTCACATCGTTTCAAAGGAAACTTGTTTGAACAAATAATAATTGACTGAATTGCTACTCAACTTCTTAAGTTCACAGTTGAGCTCCACGGCTAGTGACAAATGCTTGCTTACTGGACAGTGGACAGGTCCACTCAACCTGTGGTTCATTTCAGGTCTTCATATGATGCGACCAAGGTTATGTCTGAACTTTCAGATTTTGTTTGGAAAAGAGACCGTGCCCTCTGAGTTTGTTTCGGCCTTTCTTCTCAGAGTAGTTATATAGGAAACGCCGCTGAAATGCAAAAGTGTTTGTACAAACCTACTTACTGAAATAAAATCATTAATCATTTAAAATTATAAATATAAAAGTTGTATGTATACATGTTTTAGATGTTTCGATATTTGTTACTCAATCAGGCAAACATGGCTGATCGGATTTGTATGAAACACAGTTAGTTGATGACCTGGATGAAAATAATATCCCGGTAGTACGTTTCCGTGGGATTTTTCCACACAGGTGAAGCCGCGGGCCACAGCCAGTATGGTTTTACCTAAGATTACAATAAAGGTAATTTTTATCTTATACTTAGAGCAAACCACAAATGCGGTTTTATTTACCCCCACTGGGTATCTTGCATTTCAAATACAGGTTTGTAGGTAGGATTTCCCAAACGATTACAAATAACTTTATATGCAAATTTTTCACTTTAGTATTCGTGTAGGTAAGCTAATGCAAATTTTTTATCGACGTAGTAATTTAGGATGGACATTTTGTGTATCGTATTACAGCCTCTGCCCTCTCTGTTTGTTTTGGTCCAGCGTTATGATCCAGGTTGAACAAACATAATTTTTCTAGATAAACCAAGGCCGATTGGCATTCGACATCTACTCATTGATCATATGTTTTTTTGGGATTGTCATTTCGCAGGTCAACCTATGAGATTGTCGGCTGCTTAACCGGGCTTGCCTGTTGCTAGCTTAATAAATAAAAGCTTCCAGCCAGGGCTTAAAAACTTAAAACTAGAGCGACTACTCGCTAAGACCTCGGCTTAGGGCATTGCCGGTAGAGGGCAGCAAGGGACAGGCTGGATCGAAATGGTTATTTATGATTTATGACGAATTTAAAGCTCAGACTAGCGGGGGGGGGGGGGGAGGGGATATGGCGAGTTTTTGGTGGTTGCGTCACCGTCATGGACGAGGTCTAAGGGTAAGTTATAGCCACCGCAGGAGGAGATGCCGCAGGCGTCGGGAGTCAATAGCGGACTCCCGGCCACTGTAGGCACAAGCTTGCGGACGGTGCGCAATGGGTAGCTCGCCGCCCGGTAAGGACCAGGCTCGGGTTGACGGCGCGTAGTGTTCCACGCGCGCCTCAAAGAGTTGTCAGCAGCACTGAAGGGGTCTCCTAGGACCGATGCCTGCCAGGGTCGCGAGATTGTTCGAAAGAGATACCGTGACCCTGGCACATGAGAAACTGAAGGAACACGGGTGGGTTTTAGTCAGTAAAAGTCTGATACGCCCTGCCGCTCCGCCCAGAGCGGGAGACGTCATTTGGATGATTTCCCATCCAAAAAAAGGGGAAATTATGCTAATGAGTTACTTCTTCATGTTTCAAAGAGCATTAAGTTGTAGCAACAAATAAGGTTCAAAACAGCGATGCGTTTTATGTAAGTTGAATCTAATGATCACCAAAATATAAGTAATTTTGCAGTTTTAATTAACTAGCTGTCCGGACTCTGGATTTGTGCCCACTTCATGGCAATAGGCTTAGCCCCTATCATACGGAGCTTAAATATAATTAGCAAAATTGTAGGTGTACTATAGACACCTCTGCCTAACCCTTCGGAAAAGACGGGTGTTATGTTATTCTACTATAATATCATTTATATGAAAGTTTTTGAGGATGTATGGAATGTCCGTTTCCACCGCGCGGCCAACTCTTCAAATTTGATGAAATTTTGCCAGGAATTAGTTGTAATTTGTTACAATACACACCTCTTTTCCTGAATTTGTTACAAAAAAAACTAAGGCGCTACGACCAAAAACAGTTGGCCGCTAGAACCGCCACTTGCCGTAATGATTATCCGTGATTACACAGAAACTAAATAATGCAAATAGGCGAATGATACATCAAAAGAGAGGTCTTAATTTGTTATATTTGTTACAAAAATAAAATTCATCAAAACTTAAATATACAAAAAGTTATGCTATTGCTGCTGATGATTTTTATTTTTGTAACAAATATAACAAATTAAGACCTTTCTTTTGATTTATCATTCGCCTATCTACATTATTTAGTTTCTGTGTAATCACGGATAATCACTACGGCAAGTGGCGGTTCTAGCGGCCAACTGTTTTTGGTCGTAGCGCCTTAGTTTTTTTTTTTGTAACAAATTCAGGAAAAGAGGTGTGTATTGTAACAAATTACAACTAATTCCTGGCAAAATTTCATCAAATTTGAAGAGTTGGCCGCGCGGTGGAAACGGACATTGTATGGATACTTTTCATTATTGTCTCTTTCACACAAAAACTCCCGAACGGATTTGTATGAAATTTGGCACACATTTATATTTTATAACCTGGATTTAACACATAGGGTTTGTTCCGGTAGTACATTCCCGCAGGATAATTTTCAACCTCCAAGCGGGTGAAGCCGCTGGCAAAAGCTAGTGTTATGATAAAAAAGAAGACTTGCCCAGAATGTATAACCTTTTAGCTTGTGGTTTTATGCCCAGACATAGTAGGTATTTATTTTGTATGCAGCTACATACATTTATCTGAACTCTAGACATAACAACGGATGCATTTATTGTATAACTTTAAGTGACTAAGCTTGGTCATTCCTACGGTCGCTATCTACAAAAACTTCAAAAGGTATGTTGTAGTTTTGTAACGTTTATCCACGTAGTATAACGTGAAAATATCGTGGCTAGATTTTTTCGCTCACTGCATCTTCAACGTTTGATGTACCGCCGAAGGTTGAAAATTGAACAGTGTGATTTTTTCGAAGCAGCGTTCTCATGCATTTCACCACTAAACTGCGATTGCCCACCCACCTGCCAGGCATGGCGATTATGGCAACCTCCTACCGGGGGAGGCTTATATCCATCAGTGGATGCATTTTGGCTGAAATGATGATGAAGATGATCATTACAATTCAATAAGCATAGAGCGTACCATGTGATGTGTTATGTATGTAACTATTTTCATATATGTTTGGTATAAAACTCACGTTTTGCTCGCGTGTCTACTATTTAACCGGACTATTTCCAATTCGGTATTTTAAAACATCAGTAAAGCCCCTACTTATTTCAAGTTTAAGCTCCCCCTACTTCATTAGTCTCAAAGTCAGCAAAAAAGTCTTTAACCCTTTTCTGCTCGTTCGAACCCTAAGCGCTGCACACGCATTGCATAAGTTGTGACTCACAGTGTCATTGTCAAGGGGGGCGCCAGACGGCGGCGGCTGAAGGAGGGACGGAGGGGAGGTAACCGTCGACGTGTGAGTCAGCGTTCCAGGAACGTAACGCAACGTTTGACTTGCAAATCTGTAGCGTAGGGAGAAAGAATTATGTTTGATTATTGTGTTTTATTTGATAACGTGTTATAAAATGACTTGTTGTTCTGAATGGTGATGTTCTTTGGAAAGCTTGTGTGTGCCTCTAACCGTGTAAGAAAAGAGGATTTGGCAGCCAAGGAAGCAGTGGTAGCGGCCCCCACTTACAAGATTGTGGGTTCGAACCCAGGCAGTCGCTATTGTTAGTGAAATTTATTTTTTAGAGTTGGAAAACCTCCTTAGAGGTGGACCGATGACCTTGTGCAGGCCGCAGGAATCCGCTGGATGCGGGAAGCACAAAACTGGTCTATGTCCAGAGTTTGGGGGAGGTCTATGCTCAGCAGTGGTGGTCTTTCGGTTCAAATGATGATTATTATTGTCAAGTGACATTTACTAACCCGAACTGAACCGCCATGGTGGATTACGTCCCACTTAGAGGATACAATCCCGAGCATGTTTTTCAATCCCGGGATTACGGGATTTTTGAAGATTACGCTTCGGGATCCCGGGCCTATCCCGGGATTAGACTATGTGGTTTCTAATTGAACTAAAATGAAAAAACAACCTAAATAATTAAAAAAAAATCTTTTTAATGTCTTTGAACAACAAAAATCACAATATAATAAGAAAGATAAAGACAAAACAAAAACTAAATTTTTGCAAGAAATCAAAAAGACAGCACAAAAAAAATTAAAATTTCGAAATTATAATCGCAGAAAAATATCAAAGCATCCAATCTTTGACTTCCAAGCCTGCTTCGTAGTTTATTGCCAACATAAGCAGCAGCTGAAAACACTCGCTCAGGTTCTACGCTGACTGGAGGAATAGACAATACGTGTAGATACTTATATGCTGTTTCTAAGAGATATCCACGAACTCCTCCATTTTTGAACAGGCTCATTTCACGTCTAATACTACAATATTTGCCAACCCCAATTCATTTTGTACTACAGGATCTGGGGATTTCATACTCTTGTTAATTTCCAGCTGTAACTTTTTCTTTAAGTGCCTTCTAAGTTCTACGACAAACATATGTATATTAGGACTGTATCTGTTTAGTGTATACTGTGTATAGTAGGTACGTATCGTACGACGGCGTATCTAAGGGTTGTTTTTTGTCGTTATGTAATAAATGCTATTCATATAATCTAGGCAAGTTTATTGTTAAGGCGCAACGGACTACGGAATACAAATTAGACTTGTTTGTGGCAATCCCGAAAATCCCGGGATTAGCCAAGTACAGTCCCGGGATTTTCGGGGCCAGAAAACGGTCGGGATCCCGGGATCCCGAGATTCGGGATCCCGGGATTGTGTCCTCTAGTCCCACTCCTCCTCACAGAGAAGAGGCCTGTGCCTCAGCAAGAGGAACGTTATAGACCGATCATGCTACCAAGGGAAAAGTATTAGGAATATAGCATTGTTCTTGAAGAACTCGTACTGGAAAATTGACTTATAATACGCAAATATACATAAAAATAAAAGATAAATGACTTTATTTTTGCCAGTAGGTTTGTACAAACACTTTTACATGTCAATCATATATTTTTTTACTAGATGAGGTCGGCGTTTCCCATCTGACTACTCTGAGAAGAAAGGCCGAAACAAACTCAGAGGTCACAGTCTCTTTTAAAGTCCAGACATAATCTTGATCAGATCATGTGAAGACCATGTGGATTGGTGTCTGAAGTGGTCTTTTACGGAAAGAACACACAGCTCGAGTGGACCTGTCCAATCAGTGCACGCATTTGTCAGTACTTAATCATGCAGCTCCACTCAGAACTTAAGAATCTTCAACGTCAAATCTGCTTAGTACTTAATAGCGTTAAGTCACTGATCTGCGTCAATCCGACCCAAGATGTTCCTAATCTATCTACCATGGCCTTGGTATTCAAGAGTCTCCGAAAAAGCTTTCCTCTTGATTTATTTCTGTTGCTAGCATCATCGTCATCATCTGCTAAGCCAAATATATTGGGGTCGGCTTCTAGTCTAGCTGAATATCAGTATTTTAGTACCAGTTACTGGGTAATACGATCCCCCTTGATAAGACTGGTTGTCAGACATTCGGTCCTCTGACTATCCGTAGCGACTGACAAAGATCCACAAACGACAGCCGGGACCAACGGCTTAACGTGCTTTCCGAGGCACGGAGGGCCCTTTATCGATGGTCACCCATCCACGGACCAACCGTGACAAGTGTAGCTTAACCTGATCGATCGAAACGCACAGCTGTTATTACTTTGTTCCTCAACCAAAATGTCTTACTGCAATCATAATGTCATTTATAAATCCATGTTAAGTACATTGGAAATAAATGTCTCCAATCCTGCCTTGTCTCCTTAGTCCCAGAAATTATTATGCGCCCTGACACCCTAAAAGAAAAAAAACAAATGCCCTTTCTTCCAGCTGCTCCGCAAATATATTTAATGATACCTTTTTAGCACATTACTGTACTACAGACAGACAGACAGACAAACAAAGCATTAAGAAGACTATGCGTCATTATTTGAATCACTTTGTGGAGCATTGTGTTTAGTGTTTCATGGTTCATTAGATGGGATGATCAGGAAAATAATTATAGTATGTTGGGTTAGCTGTTCCGTCTGGTGCCGGACGTAAAGAAAGAAAGAAAAGAAGAGAAAGAAAATATATTTATTTAGAACAGACTAAAAGAAAAAAGAAGAAAAGAATATCACTATGCCATTTCTTCCCGTGGGTGTCGTAAGAGGCGACTAAGGAACTTAGGTACTAGAGAATGGGCAGCAGCGTTCTCTATGCATTTTACCAGCATAGTGCCTTCGGCAATCCGCCTGCCAAGCGTGGTGATTATGGCAAACTCCATGAATTGGGGAGGCTTATATCCAGCAGTGGACGTGTTACGGCTGAAATGATGATGATGATGATGGATTAGCTACGATAGTATTTACAAAGAATAAATAATAAATATCTGGTTGACCGAGCTTTGCTCGGTATTTTTTGGTAAATTGTGTTTAAAATAATAAGTTTATGTTCAAGTTGATTATCGATAAAGTTGGTCATTGAAAACATGAATAAAACGACATTGTATAAAAATGAATCCTAGCTAGATCGATTTATCGCCCCCGAAACCCCTTGTATACTAAATTTCATGAAAATCGTTGGAGCCGTTTCCGAGATTCAGATTATATATATATACAAGAATTGCTCGTTTAAAGGTATAAGATAAGATAGTATTTCAGATCGTATTGAGGCCATGATGACTAACTCCCTGTCTTAGAACCAGAAATTCGAAGACGTCTACCAAACCGAACTGGATCCCGTGGTGCACTATGGCCCACTACGAGAGGAGGGCTGTATCCCGGCTGTGGGAAAATTATAAAAAAAAAAACATCTTTATTTGCCAAATAATAAAACAACCTAGCACAATTTCAATAAGTATCTCATAAGCAGTACAGGTAGGTAAAATTCTTATCTGAGGTATCTGTAAGTACATATTATGGTTGTGTGTAGGGATGTTATGGATATGAAATTTCGGATAGGATTGGATACGGATGTAGGAATGATTATTATACCGGATACGGATACGGATACGGATATGAAATTATTTCGGATTATCGGATAATTTCGGTTACGGATATTAAACTTTTATGGAATTTCAAAAGTAAAATACAAATAGCTAATAAAATGGTTTTATTTATATGTCACTATTTTGTAGGAATTACAATCAGTCTGTGAGTAATTATTACAGCTATTTAAAATAAAAATTATTCTATATATTGAGTGTTATCTAATCTACCTAAAATAAAAATGTAAGAAATCCGATATTATCCAAATTTTTTTTTCGGATTCGGTTACGGTTACGGATAAATTTTTATATCGGATATCCGATAGTTTCGGTTACGGTTACGGAGCTCCCTAACATCCCTGGTTGTGTGCACAGAACCGATTTACTCTGTTCCCCGTACTAGTATAAACTGTATTACGGTGGAACATATTTCCTCTTTCTCTGTAATTGTACAGTATATAGTAGCAGACTTGTGTCAAAATCAATTTTCCTAGTAGCAAAAGAATCTTACTTATTATTAACAAAGCAAAGTAGGTGCAACATAATTTGAAATAAGGTAGGTAAACAAAAAACATGACATAATGACACGGTAAACTTAATGTTTGTAAAAATCTTGAGGTAGGTGTTAAAGTTGACATAGTATATGTAAAATATTAGACTATACAGACTATATATATAGAATGCTGATGATGATGATGGCCAAGTCCAGTGGAGACTAGCCTTCGGCGCAGGATATATCCTGCGCCGAACTAGTGTGTGCGCAGACACCGGTGTACCTTTTTATTTTTTGGAATGACAACCCACATGTCTACCTAGGAGGTTGTCAGCCGCTTAAACGGCTACCTTAATAAATGAAGACTTTTAAACTAACGACTTCACGCTAAGGGCACCCCCTGTGGGGAACGGACTTCGGGCTGGATTAGAATGAACAGGTGCACTCTCTCTTCCCTCACTCTCATAATCCGAAGGGACGGTGGCCTGACACGACCGGGGAGAGATCTAGCGCAGGTCGACCTTCCGAGGCACGGTGTTATCATACTGCCAACTCCCAAACTCCGGGCTGTTCCTAAGACATTCCTAATGGAACAACCCAGAAAACATTAAACATCTTTTTTTTTTGGGAGTGGGTAATCATCAATTGACGTCTCGCGCTCTGGGTGGAGCGGAAGGGCGTGTCAGACTTTTACTGACTAAAACCCACTCGTTTTCCTTCAGTTGCCCATATGCCAGGGCCACGGTATCTCTTTCAAACAAATCTCGCGACCCTGGCAGAATCTCGCGACCCTGGCAGACATTTAACGTCTTGAAGACGTTACATGTTCATTGTTAATGACTATATTTCTATGACTCAGCTTTTGTAATATTAACCCTAGTTAACTACAAAACACATAGTTTAGTAAAGAAGGAAAACGCATTGTTTTATACCAATTATATTTATCAACGATTTCAATGAATTCATTTCGTACAAAGGTTAGAACTTTACCACGTGCGTAATATGGGAATAATTTGGATTAGTAGTTACACGATTATTATTAATAATAATAAAATGATAAACATTTTACACGATTATTATTTACTAGCTCCCTGCCCGGTTGGTCTCGTGATCATAAACGCTACTGCTGAGGGGTTATTGGCCAAAGTGTTGTTATTGGGATTTTTCGTTGGGAATTTCTTAGTAACACACTGCCCGGAGTTTGGAAGTTGGTGGCGTGATGCCTCCGTGCCGCGGAAAGCACGTTATGCCGTTAGTCCTGCGTTTGATCTCTCTCCGGTCGTGTCGGATTGCCGTCCCATCGGACTATGAGTCTGCGCACACACTTGTGCACTATAATATCTCCCGCGCCGATGGCTAGTCTCCGTTAAGATTGGCTACCATAGCCAAAATACAGTCTGGAAGACTAAGTATACTTAGTAGCTCATATGAACATTTTTGGTTCTAACACATTTCAGTTTCCCCACAATGTTTTCCTTCACTGTTTTGAGAGTAGTAGTGATGCAATAATTTAAACAAATTAAAGTGTTTACTTGGATTCGAACACGCGATTTACAATGATTCGTAAGGCACTGCCGTGACGACTGGGTCACCAATGAAACCCATAAGGTATCTTCTTCAGTCCAGAATTTGGCTACAAGCTTGACACTTTCAGTAGCATCCATCAACTCCTGTAGCGTGACAGCAGAACACGCTGGACAAGATATTAAGTGTCGCATTATTTGTGAGACAGTACCACATTTCCACTCCAGTGCGGAGTCATCTGTGTATCTCCACCTGAGCAGGTTTTCTTTACTTTGGCCTACAGGAGTCCGAAGGTATAATTAGGGTTCCGTTGCCAAATGGCAAAAAACGGAACCCTTATAGATTCGTTATGTCTGTCTGTCTGTCCGTCCGTATGTCACAGTCACTTTTCTCCGAAACTATAAGAGCTACGCTGTTGAAACTTGGTAAGTAGATGTATTCTGTGAACCGCATCAAGATTTTTACACCAAAATAGAAAAAAAAAATTTGGGGTTCCCCATACTTAGATCTGAAACTCAATTTTTTTTTTTTCATCAACCCCATTCGTGTGGCGTATCTATGAATAGGTCAAAAATGGTATTGAGGTTTCTAATATCATTTTTTTCTAAACTGAATACTTTGCGCAAGAGACACTTCCAAAGTGGTAAAATGTGTCCCCCCCCCCCGTAACTTCTAAAATAAGAGAATGATAAAACTAAAAAAAAATATATGATGTGCATTACTATGTAAACTACCACTGAAAATTGGTTTGAACGAGATCGAGTGAGTAGTTTTTTTTTAAAACGTCATAAATCGTAAACCGCAATTTACCTTACATTCAATCAAATTAAATATAAAAATTAAAAAAAAAAAATGTTTAACCCGAGAATTCCTACAGGTTTGTACGGAACCCTCGGTGCGCGAGTCCGACTCGCACTTGGCCGGTTTTTTTATTCTTGTTTCTGCATACTTTTTGTATTTGCGAGTGGTATAAATAAAATAAATTATATGACTTCAGACTATATGACGCGGACCACACGTCATATCACCATCTGCCTAGCTTTAGCTTCCCAACTAAGTTGGGGTTGGCCTCCAGTCTAACCGGATGCAGTTTAGTACCAGTATTTTAAATGGAGCGAGTGCCTATCTGACCTCCACAACCCAGTTACTGGGTAATACGATATCCCTTGGTAAGACTGGTTGTCAGACTTTCAGGCTTCTGACGACCCGTAACGACTGTCAAATATCTTCGTAAGACAGCCGGGACCAATGACTTAACGTGCTTTCCGAGGCACGGAAGGGTCATATAAATATTAAAAATATATAGCCACTATTTTATTTATGGAAATAAACTTCCCAATATATACCTACTAATATTGTGGTTTTACTAATACATATAATATTCTAAATTATGGAATTTACCGTAAATACGTGAAAACTTTCCTGGTACAAAAGTCAAAAAATTCCCAGACTGTGGAATTTTTTGGACTTTGTTCGGTTTTGATTACTCAAATAAATACGTCATGAAATAAAGGATTTTCTTTGTGGACATACTTAAACTTCCATTGACTTGAAAATTGTAAAAAGCGTACGAAAATTTTAATACCGCGGGCTTTAGAAAGAAGAAAAAACCCAATATGTTCATTTGCGATATATATGACGCAAATAAAGACCAAACACTCAAAAAAGGGAAAAAGCAGGGAAAACATGCATCACATCCACGCAAAACGGCCATCGCTCAGCATAATGCTGCGACCCTATGCGAGACAGAGCCCCAGCGCTGGAGGCGATCCTCGTGGAGGCGATCAGCGGCGGCGATCTCTCGCGTCCGGCCCTGGTTCGAGCCATGGTACGGAGCGAGAGGGCATGGGAAGCCGTCACCTCCTTCTGCGAAGCAGTAATGCTCGCAAAGAAGGAGGCGGGGCGCGTGAGGGAGTGGCAGTCTCTGCGCCCTCACGTCCCTAGCCTACAGTGTACATAGGTATGGCAGGTCAGTGTAAGCCTGTCAACGCCCCGGGCGTCGGGAGTCGATTGCGGACTCCCGGCCACCGTAGGCGCGAGCTAGCGGGCGGCGAGCAATGGGTAGCTTGCCGCCCGGTAAGGACCAAGCTCGGGTCGACGGCGCGTAGTGTTCCACGCGCGCCTCAAAGAGATGTCAGCAGCAGTGAAGGGGTCTACTAGGACCGATGCCTGCCGGGGTCGCGTGATTGTTCGAAAGAGATACTGTGGCCCTGGCACATGGGCAACTGATGGAACACGGGTGAGTTTTAGTCAGTAAAAGTCTGACACGCCCTGCCGCTCCGCCCAGAGTGGGAGAAGTCATTTGATGATTTCCCATCCAGAAAAAAAAGCCCCAGCGCTGGTTTTCAGCGACAGCCGGCTTGCATAGCGCATCGTCCTTAATTTAAAACTAGCGAAGTCAGACCTTAGGCTACAATATATTATCCTAAGTTATAAGAAAAAATGATATTTTATGTAGTTATAAATACATTTCAGGACTGACATTGAACTTGGCACCCATTTAGATCTCACTTCTTTTGTCGTGGAAGTCAACAACCAAGGCATATATCATAAAATTGAACTTGGCTCTCATTTCACATTTCTGTTTTTGATGGGATATCATTACTTTTTGTACATAAATTATTACTAGGTACTTATTTATAAAAAAATTAATACCAAATGGTTTTTGTTATAAAAGTTCCTAATAGAATCAATTAAGTGAAAAATTATAATAAAATGATAAAAAATTATCACTTTCTGCATGCCAAATTTGAACTTTGTAGGTCATCTGGAACTGGGTTAGAGTTTTGATCTATAGGTCAGTCAGTGATAAAAATGACGATTTTTGGACGTTAATATCTAAATAACCGTTTGAGATGTGTTTATGAAATTTGGAGCACATATGTATCTTGCAAGTTTCAATATATGAGCCAAAATGTGAAATGGTTTTTGAGTTATGAGGCAGTCAAAAGTGGCTCCAAATGGTTCGTGTAATATTACACACGGTGCTGCTCGCCAGTTCTGTTACTTGAACTTGGCTTGACACGCTGCCGCGTGTCTAGATAAAGTTACTATTCAAGAAAAGATTTACATATACTCGTACATAATTGTATAATATGCAGGTGAAGCTAGCAAAAGCTAGTCAATAATATAAAACAATACGGAAATCCCATAAGATACGATCTTACGTACGAACTTAGTATGACGTATATATGAGTCACTCTAAGTTCCCTAATTTTGCATAACACCCCTGTTTGAGTCACCGCCGTTTATACGCGTCATTCCCAGGGAAAACTTACTATGGAGGCTTGTCAGTATGATCGTTAATTTGTGCAAATATAATTAGGATTTTTAAACTGACACTTTACTCTATTTACTCGACTTTAGGCCTTGTAGACTGTAGGCAACAATTTTCCATTTTATTAAGTACTTGGTACTTGTTGACAGCCCCGTTGGTCTCGTGGTCGCAAGCGCGACTGCTGAGCGTGGGGTCCTGGGTTCGATTCCCAGGTCGGGCAAAGTGTTATTGGGTTTTTCCATTAGGAATTTCTTAGTAACAGCCCGGAGTTTGGAAGTTGGCGGTATGATACCCCCGTGCCTTGGAAAGCACGTTAAGCCGTTGGTCCTACGCCTGATCTCTCTCCGGTTGTGTCGGATTGCCGTTCCATGGGACTATGAGAGTGAGGGAAGAGCGAGTGCACCTGTGTCTGCACACACACTTGAGCACTATAATATCTCCCGAGCTATGGCTAGTCTCCGTTGAGATTGGCAGCCGCCGTGGCCGAAATACGGTCTGGAGGACTATATACTTGTTGACAGTCCTATACTGTTATCCCATACCTATTAGTACTGTAATTTAAAACCAATGTTCCGTGGAGTATCTTCCCGGCTCTTCTCCATAGGAATCAACAATTTGGAACCGTACACCTAGCTTCTGTGAAATAAAAATATTTTGATTTGATTTGACTTGACTTACTGGGAAAACTGCTATTTTCACGGAATATTTTGTGGTAAGACGCGTAGAAGTTGCCTTGGTTATAGAATTTTAAACCGTTAATTATCTGTGGGGTTCCGTCTGGTGCTGGACCATCCCATTCCCGTGGGTGTCGAAAGAGGCGACTAAGGGACTTACTAGAAAATGGGCAGCAGCGTTCTCTATGCATTTTACCACCATACTGCTATCGCCAACCCAGGCAGGTTGGCGATCCCAACCGTGGTGATTATTTGTTTCAGCCTTTCTTCTTAAAGTGGTCAGATAGGAAACGCCGACCTCATCTAGTTTAAAAAATAGAATTGACGAGTAAAAGTGTACAAATCTAAGTGCAGAAATAAAATCATGTACCATTTGTCATTTCTATGAAGATTTCATTGAATTTGTCCTAGCAGAATCGCGTCGCACAGTCGAGTCGCGCTTGCTTGCGGGAGCCTTAAAGCATAAATCTAAACTTTCTCACTAAAGCTCGAAAGAAGAAAATAATTCGTACCTTTCAACCTCGTATACCTTCGAACAATTAAATCATTTCATTACGACTGCTTCTGTCCACTTAACACATTAAATATTACGTATTGTTACTTTATGAAACAATAAGGAAGTTGCATAATTGTTTGACGTGGATGCAGATGACCTTAAACTGTACGTAAGGGTGAGGACACAGAGTTGCAGTCAATAAAGCGAATGATGCAAATCAAAATATATACAGTAGTGTGCTAAAAAGGTCATTAAATATATTTGTAGAGCAGCTTGAAAAAAGGGTTTTATTTTGTATTTTGCTGGTTTGTGGCTGAGTGCCCACCGTGCATCGCCAATCAAGCATCACCATCTGTAAGGCCAAGCTTTTGCATATCCTTCCAGACATTTGTCATCTAGGTAGTTTGCGGTCTACCTGTCTCTCTTTTTTTATTAGCCATGGAAAGGCAGTAGTTTTCTCAGAAATAGGCGTTGTTATAAAACTCTCGCTTACGTTTGAGAGTGACTCCACTCGCCCAATGTAACATGCGCATTTCAGTAGTCTGAATTTTGGAGATTCTTCTAAGTCCACGATTTGATAGACAAGATCATAACCAAGCTTTATCATTCTCACTTCTGGGACACATGCCTCCACTCTTCGAGAGGCAGTGGGCCGTTATCTGCCACGCGGGTTCAGTGCTGGTTGACACTTGACCTCGAATCATTGGTTATATGACATGCCGGTTGCCTCACGATGTTTTTTTCTTCACCGTTTTTAGAGCAGTGGTGATGAAATAATTTACACAAAGTAAAGAGCCTGCTTGAGTTCAAACCTACGACGTACAAGTCGTAAGTGGGGCCAATACCACTAAGCCACCACTGCTGTCATATACAACACTAGCATGGCCCGCCCCTTCACCCGCGTGGTGTTCGGAAATTTTCACAAGAACTCATTAGAGTTCTTGTCTTAGTAGTTCGTCCCTGTAACATAGGCTAATGCCTATGTTACTCATTAAAACATCTGCCAGTGAAAGTCCCATCAAAATCGTTCTAGCCATTTCAGAGATAAGCCAGAACAAAACAGATGGACAAAAAAGGAGGCGGGTAAAGATTAGAACATTTTTCGCCTATCATGGTCATGAAAATTCAAAGTACCTATTTATTGACGTCATGTTATTGTGTTTATGTGAAGTTTAGGTATCGACCTTTATGTTTATTCTAAAATAGTAAGTTTTATAAAAAAAAAAACATCAAACTTGGCAAATTCTTTGAAGTTTTGTTATTTTAAGCACTTTTTCTAATTTTCATAAAAAATAAACTGTTAAGCGCTTGATGCATAATCTTTACCCTCCTTTCCAAATTGTTGTTTGATCTAAGAACTGTATATACTTTCATATGCATTTAGTAAAAAGCTGTTAATTTGAAATTACAAACAGACACTTGAAGATGTATATATAGATAAGATCTAATAGACAACATAAGAAGTGTTAATTTGCATTTCCAAACCGCTGTTTAAATCTTTCCGCTGCGTACACACCATGTCCTGAGCTTGTTTGTGTCTAGACTCGATTCCAGGAAAGGGACGATAAAACAAAGAAGTAGAAGTAAAACAAGTTAAGGTCGAGTCCATGTGTTGAATAAGCCTACGTTTAAGAATTTAATCCGGTTTACGACTGCATCGAATTCCATTTCATTTATAGGTTATGATTTAGTTTGAAACTTAGGGAATCGATTGATCGAATCGGTAATCGGTGGTGAATTAAGTTTTAAATACCTTAACTTTTTTACTTAAATGTATTCTAAAAGTGTCATTCGGTTGAAAGTAACAGGAAAATATATCCTGTCAAAACTTATTAGTGACAAAAAATTGTGACGTTGTTCAAAAATGGTCACTCATTTTCACTTTCCGGTCACTCAGTAGTGCTGAAGAGTGGCTAGGACCTAATATTTGAGCTCGAAAGCAGAACTACATACTTCTTTGCAACATGTCTCTGTCTGTCTTTTAGTTTGTGCTAAATATATTTTGTTCTAATTCCTTCCATATCACCGACCCGCTTGAGAATCAGCGCCTATCCGCTTGTCTCTTCTAAATAAATGTATTTGTTTTTATTTTTTCTTTCAATGTCACTAATCCGTTTTCGAATCACCGCTTATCCGCTAAGTCTGTTCTAAATAAATGTATCTATTTTTCTTTCGTCTTTCAATATCACCAGTCCGCTTTAGAATGACCAGTCCGCTCTGCTCCACTCCGCTCGCTCCGTGTCCTAAGCTCTTGCTAGTCTAGACAGTATTCCGGGAAGGGCACGACAATGTCGAACGGAGTCCAAATGATTCACAATTAATGGTGGACCGTTGCGTCATAGTACTAATTTATTTTTACGATCTTTATGTGTGTAGCTTATGAGTTATGTGTACCAAATGAAGTGTGTAAACATTATTACATACAAGACACTGGGACAAGTGAAATTAAATAAGAGTTTGTAAAAATATGTGCCAACGACATCAAATCTCTCTACAAAGCTTTTTGATACACTGTTTCAAACAATGCTATTATCAAGTTACTAACCTATATCTTGGTATATAAGATAAGCGGCAGCGTACTCTCGCGCTTTGATGTCGTTGGCACATATTTTTACAAACTCTTATTTAATTTCACTTGTCCCAGTGTCTTGTCTGTAATTACATTTTGCAAATTTTTTGATCCACTTCCCGGTATAAAATAGAGATAAAACTTTGGAAGGAAACTGAAATTAAATGAAATGTTTATTAATGTAAGTAGATCTTATAAGACCCATTTACACGTCAATATTTTAAAAACAAGATGGCGCCGGCATTTCCTAGCTGCTGTTCCCTGAGAAGAAACGCCAAAACAAACTCAGAGGTCACGGTCTCTTTTAAAGTCTAAACATTCTACATATTATAAGAATTTTATGTGAGTCTAAAAATGCAGGGCGATGACAGACCAGTAAATCGTATGACTATTCAATTTTATTATGACGTGGAGCTGAATCGACTCAGAAATTAAGAGGTCCGTGGACCAAGGTGACTGACATAGCCCGAAGAATTGCCCAACTTAAGTGACAGTGGGCAGGACATGTTGCTCGCAGAACAGATGGCCGATGGGGCTGAAAGTTTCTGGAATGGTGACCGTGTACCGATAGGCGTAGAGCTGTAAGGCCTCCCACATGGTAGACCGAAGACCTGGTGAAGGACGCAGGAATCTGCTAGATGACAGGCCTGTTGGTTTAGTGGTTAGTGACCCTGACTGCTATGCCGGAGGTCGTGGGTTCGATTCCCACCCAGGACAAATGTTTGTGTGATGAGCACGATCATTTGTTCTGTGTTTGAGTGGAATTTATCTATAATATTATTATGTATGTATTTAGAAATATATAAGTGTTTATCAGTTGTCTAGTACCCATAACACAAGCTCTGCTTAGCTTGGGACTAGATGGCGTTGTGTGATAGTTGTGGAATATTATTATTATTATAGATGCGTGAAGCACATGACAGGTTGAAGCTTCGAGGAGGTCTTCTGGGGAGTTCGTTGCGCCACTTCTTCTTCCCAGCTAAAACACTGGGAAGTGGTGAAGGGCGTGCGTTATGCGTGACGTAAAATGCTGATCCTCAGCCTGATGTGAATAAATGACTATTGACTTGATTAGCCTACGTTCAGCAGTGGACGTCTTTCAGCAGAAATCATGACGATAATGAACTTTTAGGTAAGGGTAGTGTTTATGATGTGTTGGGAATCAAAATGATAACGCAAACGTCTTGAGAATAAATAATTATCCATAAATCCAGTTACATTAATATTAATAAACCCGACAGTAATTAGATGTCCGTGATGCGGACGCAGTGAGAGCCGGAAGAAGAGGTAAATGTCAAAACACGATGTTGCCATGCGCGAAAATGGTGTCACTATGTCCTGAATGGTGTTGCCCGACATGAAGACGTCGATAATGCCTGGAACATACTTGTTAGGCGTTAACAGGTAGTGACAGCATTTTGACGTCATCTGAGTAACCTTCATGCACGTAAAGCCAGCTCAATGACTCTACAAATTAATAATAAGTATATAGGCACTTATACATCACCTGTTATTAAAAAGACCACGTGACCAGAGACACATACACACTCCAATAACAATTTGAAGAGGAATTACATCATGTCCTCTCAGAATTCGATAACTGGCAGTGTTAATGGAATTTAGCAACGATTTCGTTTTAAAAATAAATTAAAATATTTTCTTTACCTCGTTTAGCGCGGGATGGAGGGAAATCCCTGAGAGGTAGCAGTTATCAAACCGTGACGACTGCGATACGCATTTTGTTAACCAAGAAGATGACTTTGCATTCTGTAACTATTAAGAAGTAGAAGGGAAGGAAAGCTTGTGTGTTCCGTGCGATACCGGACATAAAGAATAGCACCATACCATTTCTTCCCGTGGGTGTCGTAAAAGGCGACCAAGGGACTTACTAGAGAATGGGATTAGCGTTCTCTATTCAACTTACCACCAAACTGTGATCACAAAAACGTCTGCCAAACGTGGCGGTTATGGCAAATCCCTCCTTTGGGGGAGGCTTATGTCCAGCAGGGGACGTCTTCAGCTGAAACATAATAATAAATAATAAATTCTTTATTGGCATAAAAATGTGTACAAACAAAGTGAAGCCCTGACTCCTGCGCTAGGTAAAAACACCTGTGTTACAGGAGCCAGAAATGAAAGAGCCAAATGATGATGAATAATTAAATTATAATTTATGAGATGTGAAATAAAAATTTTAAGTAACTCTGTCCATTCGTTATCAATGAACATTGACCTTTCAGCTATATTTCAAACAGGACACAATGGTCCACGTCACAAATATGTATATAATTAACCACAGTTCCATGTAACTGATATTTTGACATACAATATCCTTATTTACCTACGTAGAATTATACGTACGGACTCAGATAAAAATTACCTGCGACTTATTGTTTTTGGATTCATTACGCCTTTGAATACGTCATTTTTTTCCCCTGCCTTTATCCCGATTTATTTGGGGTCGACGCAACATGTATATTTCTTAACGACCGCGACAGCCGAACGAATCAATCAATAATATAGCTTAAGCTACGCTCGCCGCGGTTGGTTTGTGGATGGGTGACCTTCTTTACATACCAAGACCCCTCCGTGCCTCGGAAAGCACGTTAAGTCGTTGGTTGCGACTATCATTAGTGGATCTATGACAGTTGCTACGGGTCGTCAAATAGCTTGAATGCCTGTCATCCAGTCTTACCAAAGGGTATCGTATTACCCAATAACTGGGTTGTGGAGGTCGTTCATGTAAAATACTGATATTCAGCTGCATTTCGTTAGACTGTAATCCGACCATAACATAGTTGGGAAAAAGGCTATGCAAATGTTGACTTCTGTACTAGTCGTCGTCTCAGTAGTCACCCCTTATTTTCTGGATGGCAAATCATCAAATGACTTCTCCCACTCTAGGCGGAGCGGGAGGGTATGTCAGACTTTTACTGACTAAAACCCATCTTCAGTTGCCTATGCCAGGGCCACGGTATCTCTTTCGTACAATCACGCGACCCCGGCAGGCGTCAACCCTTTATAACCATATCATCATTGACACACTCCATTCATCGTTTCTTTGGTCTTCCTCTACTCTTATACCATTGATATTCATACTTAAAACTTTCCTTCCGATATTTGGATTCGTATCTTGAATACGTAATTTTGGGCAGTGAGCAGTGGTGGCCCAGTGGCAGTATCGGCCTCGACTTATGAGTTGTAGGTCGTGAGTTCGAAACCAGACAGGTGCTTTAATCTGTGTGAGCTATTTCATCACCACTGCTCCCAAAACGGGGAAGGAACACATTGTGTAGAAACCAGCATGTCCCTGAACCAAAAATTCAAAGACATGTGATATCTACCAAACTAAATTGGACCAGCGTGTTGGGAACAATATAGGCTTATTATACACGCTTAATTATTCATCATCATTTCAGCTATAAGACGTCCACTGCTGGACATAGGCCTTCCCCAATTTAGCGGGGTAGGCCATAATCGACACGCTTGGCAGGCGGGTTGACAAACGCACTATGGTGGTAATATGCATAGAGAACGCTACTGCTTATTCTCTAGTATATCTCTTAGTCGCCTTTTACAACACACACAGAAAGAAATGGCATGGCACTTATAACTTGAAGACGCCTTCGGGAAACCCAGACTTCGACAAGGAGTTGCTCTCCTTACTATTTCCCATAACAATGAACAACAATTGAAAGCTTATCTCTTTAATTATTACGTCCATTTTTCCATACCATGACTGGTTTTCAACGTAGAACCGCATAACACCTGATGTGGTTTCTTTGACGTCACAGAAGAACTCGTTAAGATGCACACTCACTATGTGGCCTGTTTTAGGATCAAACATGGTCATTGGCATTGTTTTAATCCTGGTGAATCATGCTTTTTAAAGCTAGTACTGAACGGTAATAATGTCAAACTTAACGGTGGAAATAACGTAAGGAAATTGCATGGTATGACGATTTGCTATAATGCATTTTGAATTTATTGCCGTCATTGTCGAGGTAGACTGTCTAGTTCGGGGCTCACTGGGCAGTTGACCACCAGCCAGGACACCCAAGCTCACGGTTGAGTGAACTTAACACCCTATTCCTCAAACTTCCAAAGTTGGACCCCAGGCAGTGGCTCACTTTTTGTAAATAATTTTATCAACACTGCTCAATGCTGCGGCATGTTCTCGAACCAAAAAGTCGCAGACAAGTGACATTTACCAACCCACACTGAGCCCGTTTGGTAAACAGCAGCGTGCAGTGGGCACGTTATAGGTTGATTTGACAATACTTCTTGGATTGTACACATAGGACGATGATAAAATACAGGGGATCTAGGCGTCCCAGTGGCCTGCCAGGGTCGCCGTTTTGTTCGAAGGAGTTACCGTGGCCCTGGCACAGGCAACTGAAGGAACACGGGTGGGTTTTAGTCAGTAAAAGTTTGACACGCCGCACCGTCCCGCTCTGCCCAGAGCGGGAGAAGTCATTTGATGATTTCCCAAAATAAAAAAAGAGGTACCCGTGGTACAGTATACGTTTTAATAAGGTTATCCAATACATCCTATTCTTACATAAGTTGAAGTATTTTTGTATTTGCATCACCACGTGCAGTTGCAACAGTCCAGACAGATTATATGATTATATAATAGGCTGCTTCGATTCAAAACGAAGAGGTCTGATCCCACGCCACTTTTATTTGGGTCAGACCTTGGATCACAAAGGGGCTTTGCGGTTTAGAAAAACTGTTCTAAATGCTGATGCAATTTTATGAGATGGTTTATGGTTCAGTGTATATTTTTATAGGTTTAATTTAGTTGCACTACTATAGTCTATATAAATATATTAATACTTGAAGCATAAACTTTGGACACCCTTCTACGAAAATTATGCAAACGGAGGAGTGTGAAATTTGGCAAACAGAAAATTTATATGGAGAAAGAATGCAGAAAGCAATTTTTATATGATAATGCATTAAAAATTCATTTAGTCTTAAATGTATTATGGTCGAATATCGACCACTAGGTGAATATTAGTTGTGTTAATTGGCACAGACTGGATGCTGGAGGCGGAGAATTTGGTATTGTGGTGAAACTTGGGAGACGCCTATGTCCAGCTGTGGACTGAGATAGGCTAAATTGATGTAAAGATAGACTTTATGGACAATTTTAATTTAGGGGGCAGGGCCAGGGTAGCCCGTAAAATAAAAAATCAAATTTTCGTTTTTAGGACGCCACCATAGCATTCAAGGCAGTAGTAACAGGTCGTTTATAAAAATAATGTCATCGAAGAAGTACAAAATTACAAATATTTTACTAGAAAGGTTAAACTGGACACGCTAAGGAAGCCCTAGAAATTCATATTTGTTTACGTTTTTTGCTTTTGCTGGTCAGTGTTAGGTTGTATGTTGATTAAAATATGATCCGCGAACGTAACCAATATGGCTTTACAGCATTATGTATATACTTTAAAATCAACAAACAACCCTTTTTTTGTGGGTGGGAAATCATCAAATTTCGTCTCCCGCTCTTGGGTGGAGCAGAAGGGCGTTTCAGACTTTTACTGACTAAAACCCACCCGTGTTCCTTCAGTTGCCTATGCCAGGGCCACGGTAACTCTTTCGAACAAATCTCGTGACCCTGGCAGGCATCGGTCCTATCAGACCCCTTCAGTTCTGCTGACATCTCTTTGAAACAAACAACTCTTTAAGTTCCTATCATGTTCAGTGTGGGTCGGACGTTTAGAATAGCACCATCCCATAATTCTTCCCGAATGTGTCGTAAGAGGCGACTATGGGACTTACTAGAGAATGGGCAGCAGCGTTCTCTTTGCATTTTACCACCATACTGCGATCGCCATCCCGACTACCGAGCCTGAAGATTATGGTAAATCAGCTTAGAGGCTTACATTCAGCATGCGTTGGACCGATCAGGTCAAAACTGCACTTTATGGTCCACTTCACGAATATACGAGAGGGCTGCAGTACGAGAGGAATGGTGACGGATTGTGAAGCTCTGCACCACATCAGATGTGATGACCACGACCACTCTGTCAAGACTGTAACGACGAAGAAGAAGAAGATATCTAGGTGTGGACGTCATTTGGCTGAAATAATGAAGCTCATATATTTCAATTGGATGACGTTTTCGAGTGAAATAGTGAAATAGTGAAATGTAAGCGTCATTCAACACCGACCAGCAAATGGCAAAAATACCTTCGGAAAATTAAAATCAAAATCATAATGACTTGCAGAATTCAATAAAGGTAGGTATGTTTTATTAAAGTTCTAGAGGCTTTCCTTCCCTATATAGATATGATTTCAACTGAATTATTAATCAGTTCATTTGTGTTTGCATTATTGCGTAAGTCTGCAATGACATGCAGTAATGAGTAATTGTAATTTGATAACATAATGTTAGTACATTAGCTATGGCCGGCTGCCAGACGATGAATGATATTTAATTTACTTCACTTGTCTTTTTCATATGCTCTTTTCACTTTTGACTAAAGCCAAATTGCGTTTGGTTGAGTTACGGATTCCTATTCGTCAGCCATCAAAATTTAATGGCCGTCATAAATACCTATCATTTTCAAGAGTATTACACTTTGTTGTTTTATTTAGCCTATACTGTCCCACTGCTGCCCCCCAAGTTCTCCTAGGAACTCTTTTCCCACGCCAGCTCAAACCAGCCGTTTCAGTACGCGTCTAGGTCGTTTGGTCGCTTCATTCCGGCGGCGTCCTCAATCATCATCTGCCTGAAGCGCAATCTCATCGATATGTGTAGCCTGCCCGTCTTTAGACTCGTTCAGACTAGCGCGACGCGACGGTCGCGCGCGATTTATATCCGTAGAACAATTTCTATGAAAACGCGCGCGACCGTTCACACAGGGGCGACCTGTCGCGCCGCAACATGGTCGCGCCGCGTCGAGTAGCGCGACAGCTTATTGGTACCTTTTGTATGGTGTCGCGGCGAATTCGCTGCGACACGGCGACGCCATACAAAATTTACTAAAAGCTGTCGCGCGCGAATCGCGCACGAGTGTTCGCGCTAGTGTGAAAGGTGTTGCGTCGCGATATATCGCAGAATCGCCTCCGCGACAGGTCGCGCGACATGTCGCGCCTGTCTGTACGAGCCTAAATACCTACGGTGTTCAGACCAGATCTCTCACCGAGTCGCAAAAAATCCACCTTGGATTTGCTAAAGAGTGATGGAACGCAGTATTCTGGGTATATTTGGTTTTTTCTTTTTTGGGCATTCGATCAATCGTCAAATGACGTCTCCCGCTCTGGGTGGAGCGGAAGGGCGTGTCAGACTTTTACTGACTAAAACATACCCGTGTTCCTTCAGTTGCCTGTGCCAGGGCCACGGTAACTCTTTCGAACAAATTCGCGATTCTGGCAGGGTTATTATTGTGAGACCTTAAACCAGAAATTTGATACGACAATGAATGATATCATCGCTGGAGCGTTTACTGCTGGTTTACTTATCTCAGTAGGGACTTAGAAAAAAACCAAGAAATGCTCCTAAGTGTAGTGCACAGATATCTACAGAAGGATATGAAATTATTCACACGGGAGGAGCTATCTGCGAGGTGAGAGCAGGCGTATTAAAAACATGATAAATTATGTCATGTCTTATCATTTGTCTTAAGAAAAAACGGTTTTGTCGCCTGTGACGAATTGTCCGACTCAAGTGATGTCACAATAGGCCGTGCAGAAACCTCAATTACATTGCTGATATTGTGCCGAAAATATTAACCTTTTACCAATCAAAAACAGCAATGGGGTTAACATAAAAAACATTAACTTAATTATTGTCAATGGTAAACTCCTCATAGAAGCTTTGGTGTGGCCGATTGTATACTTTTCTTTGCTGTTTACAAATCAAAGTCTCTCAAACTGTGACAAGGTTTAAAGAAAAATCATGACACATGTACCCATTTTGTTATGATTGTTACCCGTCCTATGTGACACTAGCTTCCAGGTACGTGCCAAGAAACACGTCCACAGTACAAAGGAAAATAATGAGTTTGACTGATGGATATGTTGAAACAAGAATTATAAAATGATGTTTTTGTGAACTTTGCTTTATTTACAAATTGTTTTGGTACATCTTACAACCATTTTCTTCTATCTATTTTTATCCACTCTATAGACATAATCCGTACCGTGTGGTGCCGGAGTACCGTGTGGTGCCGGACGTAAAGAATAACACCACCCCATTTCTTCCCGTGGGTGTCGTAAAAGGCGACTAAGGGACTTACTAGAGAATGGGCAGCAGCGTTCTCTATGCATTTTACCACCATACTGCGATCGCCAACCCGCCTGCCAAGCGTGGCGATTATGGCAAAGCCCCCCAAATTGGGGGAGGCCTAAGTCCAGCAGTGGACGTCTTACGGCTGAAATGATGATGAGACATAATCAGCCTGTAATATTTCCATCCCACTGCTGGGATTTAGGTCTCCTCTCTGTGACAGAGAATGGGCCGTAATCCATAACGCTGGCCAAATGTGGGTTGATGGATTTCACATGTTTTCGAATTTTTGGTTCACGCTCACGATTTTTTCCTTCACCGTTTTGAGAGCAGTGATGATGAAATAATTCACACATAGTAAAGCGCCTGTTTCTGGATTCAAAACTATGACCTACAACTCGTAAGTCCCGTCCGTTACCACTGGGCCGCCACTACTCCTGCTCCATAAAAAAACGTACATGAATAACATTACGGAAAGTAATTTTTTTAAACTACTATTTTTACTTTCAAAAGTTTTATCCACGTTCCCCAAAGGGTCTGATAATAAAAACAGTAGACTACAAAAAAAAAAACACAAGTGTTCCAAAATCGAAATTCAAAAAACAAGTTCCCTTTTCAAACTCGTACGCAACCCTAAGGCCGTGGCCAGACAGACAGTTATACTAACTATAGAAAACGACCTTACGTAACGAACGAAGCTTTATCGTATTTGTTAAGAAACCGGATGATGCTCCAATCCAGTCTATTATAAGTTCTAGGAACATGCCGGACGTTGGGGTAGGTCATGGGGACTTTAGAGTCACCTTCCGGACAATGAACTTGGGACCTTCGACGACCCACGACGTAATAGGGAAGAAATTTGAGCAGCTTTTTGCACGCCTGGATGGTTCTCTGTCTGGATTAAAAGGGGTTACGTTTTTTTTTTTGTTTTTTTGAACGGTTTTGATTTTTAATGGGCATATTATTTGTTATGTTAGAATGGTATAGAAATATGTTTTGTTTACTGAGGTAAGTTTAATTATTTTTGAAGCTTAAAAATATAGCAAAAAAAGTCCGGTTCAAAGGTTCTCGAAAATGTAATTTCTTGGTATTTCCGATTGCACCGATTGTAAAGTTTTTTGATACGAAAACTACATATTAACTATATTTTTATGAGCACGAGTTTTTTTTTGGAAAAAATACTTTCATATTTCTAATTAGTTTTATTATATAGAAGTAGTACTATTTTAGAAGTAGGTACTATTTTAAACGGTAGTGTACAGTAGATAGTGCAGTTGTAGAGAAGTTAGTGTAAGGTAGAGCGGCGCGTGACGGGCACTACACCGCGCCATCATTCACCCATGAAATGGTCTGACCAAATAAATCCGCCGTGGGCAATCCCTTTTATGATATGAGTGCCCACTGAATTACAAAAATCGGAGTAGATGACGAGAAATTGTGAGGCGAATCACACCAGCCTAGAAACTTCATGAGGACCAAGATACTCTCCACTCTGACGTTCAAAAGTGCTTTTTATGTGCGTATTTGAAATAAATGCTTTGGCTTTGACTTGAAGAGTGTTACGAAGGAAAAGAGTATTAAAAAATAATGATTAAAGAACTTTTTTCGTACTATTTTTTCAAAGTCAATACAAAAACGGCTTATTCAATCACGGTGAGACTTATGTACATCACAGTTGTTCATAGCAAGTTGATTACTAAACTTGTATTGTCATAGTATACCTATTGGTTGCCTGTGAGTAACTATAGATGAATTTTTATGGCATTTACCAGATGGGCGTGTTAGGCACGTGTTTTTAGAACGTCCCGTTACATAGGTATGCGATGGAAAAACGCTACCTGGACAGTTTGTTTCTTAATTTATTATAACTAAATTATCAATAATTATAGTTAATATTATGTTTGTTTCAGCAATTTTTTTTTTAATCTTTTAAGTAAGGACTGTATATTTAAGACCAGCTTCTGCCCGCGACTTCGTTCGCGTCAAATTTTTGCTCCCCTGACCCTTCTCGTCGCATCGAATTGCCTACTAGTTTTCGTCCATTTTTCGTTGTTGCTCCGCTCCTTATGATCATAGTTTTGTGTTATATAGCTTATTAGCATTTCTCAATAAATAGGCTACTCAACACAAAAATATTTTTTTCATCCGAACCAGCAGTTCCTGAGATTACCGCGTTCAACCAAACAAACAAACTCTTCAGCTGGTGTTGTTTATATAACTTGATGCGAGTAGTACTATAACTTTTCTTTTTAATCCATTTTTAGATACAATCCAGAGAGACAATTGGGTAATACACTTACAGTAGGAATGGCTTTTATTTTGACAGTCCAACAACATTAATTGCGTTAATTACGTTGTTGAAAACAAGTGACCTTATTGGTGTTATTTTTCAGAAAGGTCAGATGCGTTATACTCTCAATTGGTATGCGTATGACCAGATCTATAAACGTAAACTAGGCAAAAGTAGTATGTAAGGAATATAGCAGTTCTCGTTATGTAGGTTCTGTCTACCCCCATAGAAAAAAACCGGCCAAGTGTGAGTCGAACTCGCGCACCGAGGGTTCCGCACAAACCTGTAGGTTTCCTCGGTTTATGCATAAGGTTTATGTTTATGAAATTAAATGGTTTTTTTTTTAATTTTTATATTTAAGTTGATTGAATGAAAGGTAAATTGAGGTTTACAATTTATGACGTATTAAAAAAAAACTACTTACTAGATCTCGTTCAAACCAATTTTCGGTGGTAGTTTACATGGTAATGTACATCATATATTTTTTTTTAGTTTTATCATTCTCTTATTTTAGAAGTTACGGGGGGCGTCACACATTTTACCACTTTGGAAGTGTCTCTCGCGCAAACTATTCAGTTTAGAAAAAACCGGCCAAGTGCGAGTCGGACTCGCGCACCGAGGGTTCCGTACAAACCTGTAGGTGTCCTCGGTTAGAGTATAAGGTTTATTCTTATGAAATTAAATGTTTTTTTTTTAATTTTTGTATTTGAGTTGATTGAATGAAAGGTAAATTGCGGTTTACGATTTATGACGTATTAAAAAAAAAAACTACTTACTGGATCTCGTTCAAACCAATTTTCGGTGGAAGTTTACATGGTCATGTAAATCATATATTTTTTTGAGTTTTATCATTCTCTTATTTTAGAAGTTACGGGGGTGGGGACACTCATTTTACCACTTTGGAAGCGTCTCTCGCGCCAACTGTTCAGTTTAGAAAAAAATGATATTACAAACCTCAATACTATTTTTGAAGACCTATTCATAGATACCCCACACGTATGGGTTTACTGAAAAAAAAAAAATTGAGTTTCAGTTCTAAGTATGGGGAACCCCAAATTTTTTTCTTTCTATTTAGTGTAAAAATCTTGATGCGGTTCACAGAATACATCTACTTACCAAGTTTCAACAGCGTAGCTCTTATAGTTTCGGAGAAAAGTGGCTGTGACATACGGACGGACAGACAGACAGACAGACAGACAGACGGACAGACAGACATGACGAATCTATAAGGGTTCCGTTTTTTGCCATTTGGCAACGGAACCCTAAAAATGATATTAGAAACATCAATACAATTTTTGAACACCTATCCATAGACACCCCACACGTTTGATGAAAAAAAAATCTTTGAGTTTCAGTTCTAAGTATGGGGAACCCCAAAATTTATTGTTTTTTCTATTTTTGTATGAAAATATTAATGCGATTCACAGAATACATCTACTTACCAAATTTCAATAGCATAGCTCTTATAGTTTCGGAAAAAAGTGGCTGTGACATACGGACGGACAGACAGACAGACATGACGAATCTATAAGGGTTCCGTTTTTTGCCATTTGGCAACGGAACCCTAAAAAGGCGTAAGTTTATGTGTGAGCCGCCAAATTTTCCGAACACAATGAAGCAATGATTCAGCAATATCCTTTAGAATTATACAGATTCTGATTGACAATATGTTACGTAATTAGTGTGCAGGTGTCTTAGATCACACCTTTGAAACGTAGGTATACCTAGGTACTGCCAGGGTCGCGGAATTGTTCGAAAGAGTTACCGTGGCCCTGGCATAGGCACCTGAAGGAACACGGGTGGGTTTTAGTCACTAAAAATCTGACACGCCCTTCCGCTCCACCCAGAGCGGGGGAAGTCATTTGATGATTTTCTACGCACAAAAAAATAAAAAAGGTATACCTTAGTAAGCGTCTGATAAACGCCAAGTCAGTATACACCCTTAAAGTTATTTATATAAATAAAAAGTACACAGAATTACGTTTCCTTTTTTATTATTACGAATGGGTTAAGCCCGGCATTACTCTGTACGCACGGCTACAAATCATGCTAAAAATTTCCAGTATAAGCTGATTTCCCGCTTTACGAAAAGCCTATACAATACGAGGTCAGGTAAAACTGGATTTGTATAGATTGATATGTAGCCGTGTGTACATTAAACTATTGTGACGTATATTGAAGGTTACTTGTGATATGTCACGTAATTTTAAGCTTATGATGAGCTGGTGTTATTTTCCATTGTTTTGATTGGCATACAGCATAGTCGTAATACATAATGTGTCCTAGGTCGATTGCGCAGTACGTGCGTGTAAAGCTACTTGTATGCAAGTGAAAATAGGCAATGGAGAGGGTTATGCTTGGAGTTTCCCTACGCGATCGAATCAGAAATGAAGATATCCGTAGCAGAACCAAGGTAGCCGATATAGCCCGAAGAACTGCGAAACTTAAGTGGCAATGGGCAGGGCACATTGCTCGCAGAACAGATGGCCGATGAGGCCGAAAGGTGCTGGACTAGTGGTCACGTACTGGAACACGTAGCGTTAAAAGGCCTCCCACAAGGTAGACCAATAACCTGGTGAAGGCCGCAGGAATCTGCTGGATGCGAGAAACATAGAAACGGTCGAAGTGGCCGTACTTTGGGGACGCCTATGTCTAGCAGTGGACGTTTTTCTGCAGAAATGATGATCATCATTTCAGCCGTACGACGTCCACTGCTGGACCTTGGCCTACCCCAATTTGGGGGGCTTTGCCATAATCGCCACACTTGGCAGACCCGCCTGCCAAGTGTGGTGATTACAGTATGGTGGTAAAATGCATAGAGAACGCTGCTGCCCATTCTCTAGTAAATCTTAGTCACCTTCTACGACACCCACGGGAAGAAATGGGGTGGTGTTATTCTTGACGTACGGCACCACACGGTAAAGATGATGATGATGATGGTGAAAGTGGACGAAACAAAAGAGCATTTGTGAGAGTTTAAAATATTAAGTTCCGTGGGATGCCAGAAGAAAAGAATAGCACCATACCATTTTATCCCGCAGATGTCGTAGAAGGCGACTAAGGGACTAACTAGACAATGGGCAGCAGCGTTCCCTATGCATTAATCAGCATACTGCGATCGCCAATCCGCCTGCCAAGCGGGGCGATTACGGCACAAGATAACTAATTTCACTTGGTAAGCTGCCGCGCTGGGATGGTAATGGATTGGACACATCTGACGCATGCTACCTAGTGGGCCAAACTTCAACTTGCCTCTTATTGGCAAGCAATATAGCAGGATGAGCTGGACTCCTTCAAAAAGAACTGGTCCTTAGCGGCTTTAAAACAAAGGAGAAAGAGGTCAGTGAGGTCTTTGCTCTGCAGTGGGACGTCACAGCCATTTCATTAAGTATATTAGATCATGGTTTAGTCCTCAATATTAGCTTAGTCATAATACAGATCAGTGCCCACAAACCCACTATCACGAAAATTATCAAATCATGTATGTCATTCTACTCATACGTCATTTTGAAAAAGTTCATCGCAGAACGATGAACTTTTTCAAAATGACGTCTTCGACAATGTCTATTTCATTATTATAATATCGGGTACAGATTAATATATTTTGAATGCTATTGACTTAGCACAACCCTATAGAGGTGACGGTGACTTACTAGAGAATGGGCAGCAGCGTTATCTACGTATGTTACCACCATACTGCGATCGCCAATCCGTCTGCCAAGCGTGGCGATTATGGCAAATCGGAGTGGAGGTTTTTTGTCTGAAATTATGATGATACTGACTTTTAATTATGTTACATATTTTTAAACTGTTTCATTTTCGTGCCTAGGAAATTACGTTAAGAGGCCGCACACGAAAATTTGTCGATTTGGCGGATTTACTTTATTTTACAGATGTGCATTTACAATTAAAATACTGCATTCCCATAAGTTTTAATCCACAACATGAAATATCGTTTTAATGATTATCTAAGGAATGAGCTCCTTTTTATTTCTATCGATAATTGAAATACGAGATTTAGTTTATTTTGAAACCTTCTCTTAAAGTCTCTAAAATCACATAATTCAGCAAAATTTCGTGTATGGCTTTTAGTGGGTGCGTGTATTTTGTTCTTTATGTGTGTGTGTACGGAGAGAAATCAAATACTGATTAGATTTCAATATATACTTTACTTCACGGAACGAATTACATGATGAGTTTGGTAAGATCGTAGGCTCAGCTATACGTGATGGTGTCCGCGGTCGAACTGTCCGTCGCCGGGCACTGCGCATTTAACTCGAATACAAAAAAAATAAACCGCCGAAAAACTGAAAAGCATAAAATAATAAACCTTAAAATTATGAGTCGGCGCTTTGAGTGATCTTTCATTCATTGATTTTTCAGCGCCGACTCAAAATTTTAAGGTTTATTATTTTATGCTTTTCAGTTTTTCGGCGGTTAAATTTTTTGTTAAAAAGTTTTTATTTTATATTTTTTTGTGGCTTTAATTTACTAATAATACTTGGCAAGGTATACCCTATCCAACACAAAAAGAATTATCAAAATCGGACTACTCTGTATAAAGTTATGCGTGTTTATACATTACAATCAGTGAGTGAACAATCAATCATCCCCTGTTTTCCGACCCTTAGGGTTCGATTTTGTTTTTCAAATTTATATGGGACCACCTTGGAAGAATACCCTTTCGAATAGAAGAAGAATTGTCACAATCGGACCACTATGTAAAAAGTTATGCGTGATCATACATAAAAAAAAAAAATATACGCGTCGAATTGATAACCTCCTCCGTTTTTTTTCGTCGGTTGAAAATGAAGCGTCAGCGCCCCTTCAGTCTTTTAAGCCGTCGGTCCCGGCGTTCATTCGTAGAGCTTTGACAACAGTTACGTATAGTCCGAAGCCCGAAACTCTAACAACCAGTGCTACCAAGAGTTATTGTTTAACCCAGTAACTGGGTTATGGAGATCAGATAGGCAGTCGCTCCATGTAAAATACTGGTGTTCAGCTGCATTTGGTTAGGCTAGAAAGCCTCTCAACATAGTTGAGAAGAGGCTAGGCATATGCTGAGTTCGAATCTGATACAAGTTATTTGATAGCCAGTCAGCACAATGAAGATCGTCTTTCACAGACAACCTTCACAGTAACTACGTCACAAAAGGTTTCTTCGCAAGCGCAAGTACAATATCTTTTGCTAATAAACTATGCAGCAGTGGTGGCCCAGTGGTATCGACTCCGACTTACGTGTTGAAGCTCGTGAGTTCGAACTCAGGCAGACCCTATAGGTACTTTGTGTAAATCATTTCGTCACTACTGCTCTCAAAACGGTGAAGGAAAATATCATGAGGAAACCGACATGACCTATAACCAAAAATTTGAAGACATGTGACATCTACCAACCAGCACCCACCGCGTGGTAGATTACGGCCCACTCCCTCTTACCAAGAGGAGGCCTGTGTCCCAACAGTGGGGACGGTATAGGCAGACTATGTAAAAGGGTTCTTGGCAAGCGCAGCTACAATACCGTTTGCTAATAAACTTTATCGCTTTAATAAGTGGTGGCCAACGGGTTTTTGTAAGTTATAATAATATTAGTTTGGCATAACTTTTAATTTGAGGGTGCATAGTTTACCTACGTTCAAAGCATGCAAGGACAAACTGTCAGACGAGTGCAGTTGTGAAGAAGAGTTTCAGAAGGTTTAGTTTGTGAGTCTTTGCAAAATCAATATTTCAGACTTTGAAACCACACACAGACTCTATACAACATGTAACAGAATAAATATAAGACCTGAAAGTGGTATGCTCCTATTTGAGTACTGCCAATTAAGCTATAAAATATTCAATCGTATTTCATAGCAATAAGATTCATTTTTAAATGCGTAAAGTAATGCCAGAGTCATCACGTTTCTCTAAAAAAATTAAAGTTATCTATAAAAAAAAATAGTTTTGGGCATTGTATTGTGCTTCGAACTTAATACCCTAATTGACGTTTACTCTAATTGAATTTTGAGAAACATTGTTGCATAAAAAAATAGCCTTTGTCCCACAGCTAGGCAGAAGTTCCCCTGTTCCTTGTGTTTTACATACTCCGGCCAATCTCCCGAATGTAATACTTACACAATGAAAAGTAACTTCAGAAACTAAAACCCGACTGAAATATTACGCTCTAAAAACTATGAAACAACAAAAAAAAACATTCTCATCTGAAAGGCATTGTCGTATGCCACTCTGCCCTAAAGCTTCCAGTCACTTACTACTGTAAGAATTTATTGTTTTGCTAGGGTAGATAGCACACGATCACAGCGAATTTTATTTTTTAGTTCACGACTTTACGTCCTGTAGAAGGCGACCAGCAGACGATTAAGACGCTTCCACGATTTCTCATTTGTAAAATTATGATAAGTATTGTATGTAGTTTTATTACATACACGTTCCAAGTGGTGCGGGGTTTAAAGCGGCGACACTGCGGGGAGAAATGGGATGGTGCTTTTAAGAGGCGACTAAGGAACTTACTAGAGAATGGGTTCTCTATGCATTTGACTAACATCCTGCGATCGCCAACCCGCCTGTCAAGCGTGGCAATTATGGCATAGCCCCTTAAATTGGAGGAGGCCGATGTTCAGCAGGGTAAGTCTTACAGCAAAAAAATGCAAAAAAGTTGATCATTATGTGCGTAATGTCATTTTTGATAATTGTTTCTCTAAACCAGCCTTTCCTAAAGTGGGCGATAACGCCCCCTTGTGGGCGCTGCAGGCCTAAAGGGGGTGGTAAGAGACCCAGAAAAAAATGGGGGCGTTGTGTAGACTCTACACGTTTTTTTCACAAGGGGCGTTATCGCTCACTTTGGAAAAGGCTGCTCTAAACCCACTTGCCATCTAATGTCTTCATCACCCTTCTGCCGGGGTCGCGTGATTGTTCGAAAGAGATACCGTGACCCTGGCACATGGGAAACTGATGGAACACGGGTGGGTTTTAGTCAGTAAAAGTCTGACACGCCCTCCCGCTCCACCCAGAGCGGGAGAAGTCATTTGATGATTTCCCATCCTGAAAAAAAAAAAAAAAATGTCTTCACCACCCTTGGTTGAATGGTTGAGAATGCCTAAGGCATTAAGTGCGCCTTTGTACCTGTTTGAGTGCCAGAAGTTTAAATAAATAAATAATAAATAAATGATGAACCCACATAAATACACACCGATTGAAATCATAACCCTCCTTTTTGCTTAGCCATTATCAGACAATAAAAGAGACTTGGTAACTGGTACTTCTGGTTTCTCTGTAGCATGCGCAGCTGGCATGAAGGGCCAGACAATGGCAGGTCACCTTGTCGGTCGTTGCACGCTTGCATAATGTTTTTTTGTCCGTATTTCGAGCCAATCTCGGGAACTGCGCCGCTTTATTGAATCATCGTGTGAGTTTCAAGGATGTTTTTGTTCTTAAGTGGTATTTAAGAAGTTTATGTATTAAATAATGAGCTTGGTAAATGGGTAGGTAGGTGCGGGTAGTTTGTCGTTTTTGATTATTTTTGTCTAGTTGGTAATTGCTGTCTAGTCGTTATTCATTCAGAAATAAATGGATACAATGTGAAAACCGCAGCGGTAAATTGTGCCAGACGTAAAGAACGACGACTAAGGGACTTACTAGAGAATGTGCAGCAGCGTTCTCTATGCATTTTACCACCATACTAGGATGGTCAACCCGTCTACCAAGCTTAGCGATAATGGAACCCCCCCCCCCCCCCCCCCCTCAGAGGGGGGAAGCTTATGTCTAGTAATGGATGATGATTTCGGCTGAAATTATGGTGATGATGATGACATATGTGTTCATCTTCCAGTCTATGTATTGTAGTCACTTGTAAATCTTCATTCTTACAGGAACTGGTTGTCGAAAGTACAAGACCTACGAGGAGACCTATTTTAAAGCAGTGTAGACTGTGATTGCTGGGTTATTGATTCTTCACATCCAAATGTTCGTTAAATTTTTGTCTAAATCAGAGAAGACGACTCCCTGGTTTGTTGGTGTCGGCAGTATGTTATTATTAGTAGCTAGAAATTTTTGTCATCCTCTTAAAACGATGTCTATTTTCTAATGGCATTACATTCCTATGATATGAATAGCTTTGTATTTATATATTGATAAATAATTACTAACTTATTGCTTAATATTATATTATATTACCTAGGTAACAAAGTGAGTAACAACAGAATAAATAATAATTATATAAATGTTATTTGTGAAGTTAAAATCAAATACGAAGGGCCTTTTAATAATTGTTTATGGCATTTTTTGGTTTTAGCGGGAAATTGTTAGTCGCCATATTGTTGTAATTGATTCATTGGCGCCGCCACCATGCCTTTTATGGTGACTCTTAATTTATTTATTCTACTCTATGACGTAATACCTATCATTGGACGCTGGACAGTCCCGGTACCAAGCTTCCTGACTTGCTTATCTTTTGTTGGTATCATCATAATCATTTCAACCGAAATACGTCCACTGCTGGATATAGGCTCCCACAATTTGGGGGCTTGCCATAATCGTCACGCTTAGCAGGCGGGTTGGCGATCGCAGTAAGTTGGTAACATGCTTAGAGAACGCTGCTTCACATTCTGTAGTAAGTCCCTTAGTTGCCTCGACACCTACGGGAAGAAATGGGAATTTGTTGGTATACGTTATAGTAAAGGAGATGAGTAATTGTTAATTCACTGCTAAACACAACATGAGAAAAAATTATGAATTACTATCTCATACAAAACTTCAATACCTACTCGACGTAAATATGTGAGAAGGAAGGTTTTTTTTTACCGACGTCAAAAAGTAGGAGGTTCTCAATTCATATATATGTATGTTCCACAATATCGCCGACATTTGTGGATAGATTATTATTCATCCACAAATACCATTACTATTTATTGCATTTAATTTTGAATTTGTGATATCTTCACTTTTTCCAGAATGCAACTTCGATGTTGAACAACCAACCATGATGTACGAGTATGTTCGAACAAAGACAGACACCTTACTTTATTAAATAATTTCATCACCACTACTCTAAAAACTGTGAAGAAAAACATCATGAGGCAACCGGCATGTCCTAGAACCAAAAATCCAAAGACAGTGGCATCTACCAACCCAAACTGTGCCCGCGTGGTGATTACAGCTCACTCCTGGTAGAGAGGAGGCGTCCCAGCAGTGGGAACATTATAGGCTAAGAATGTTATGAAAATAAATCGCCCAAGTTCGAAGCTACGACCTACCTCACTACAGACTTGATCACCTTTACAGAAATTACGTATAAGGTACGCTAGAAGTTCAATACAATAGATTTCTTTGATGCAAGGAGTTATTGAGTTTAGTGTCATCGTACTAACATAAAAACATGCATGTACATGAAAAGAAGACGATTGTATACGATGATAAACAACTATTTATAGTTTGAACAAACATGGCCGGTGTTCAGGGTTGGACAAAATATTTTTTTTTTTTTGACTGATTGACTGGACAGGTCAAAAAATCAAATCAAAATATTTTTATTTCACATAAACCTACTTGGCATTTATGAAACTTCAGAAGTTAGGTGCACGGTTCCAAATTATTGATTCCTATGGAGAGGAGTCGGTAAGAAACTCCATAAAATGTGTGTCGTCCACTCAAACCTGTGTGGTTCTTTCCTCAATAGGCCATTCCAGACATCAATCTACGTAGTCTTGAATTGTATGTCAATATTATATCCGGATTTTTATAGGTCTTCACATGTTCTGTGGATTATGGCCCACTCCCTCTCGTTGAGAAGAGGCCTGTGTCCCAGCAGTGGGATTATTATAAGCTGATGATGATGTTCTGACCAAGATTCGAGAAAAGAGACTGTGACATCTGAGTTTGTTTCACGTTTCTTCTCAGAGTAGTCAGTTAGTTTTGTTTTATAAATGTGATTGAAAGCCTGTTGCGTACCGTTTATTATCTGTGCGCCTAACGGAATGCGCGTGTAACGAAGTGACATCTGACTTGTCATTTTTTTGACGTTGACACTTCTCTTGGATTTCCGGTGGGAAAAAGGGGAACACGTCGCCGGTTGAGTTTCGCGACCAGTTGTTAAAGTAATCCCTTATCCCGGTCGTTTTGGTGGCCAATAGGTCATGACCCATTGTTTTGAGTGTTAATAACCCCAGTTTGACGTAATAATACGGGTTACATTTGTTAAAACTGAAGTTCTTGAAAGTGACCTTGAAGACCGCATGCTGTGATTGCCTCCAAGCCTTGTTGCAGCGGATTCTAACCTGAAGAATACTCGTAACGTCACGACACGATACATATACACTCACTTACATACAGAACTCCAGGTTGGCACCAGAGCAGTGTCCTTCAACCACCAGGTAAGTGCTTTTGTTGTATTGTAAGTGTTTGATTTGATTGCCTGCTCCGCGTACGGCGGACTAGTTTCGCTCGCCACTCTTGTCTCCTGGACCCCACCATAATATCTTCCACTGCGCTATTGAAATGCTATTGTAGGGATCTAGTCTGGCAGCGTACAAAGCCTTTTACACAAACCTATTTGCAGAAATAAAATCATTTCTCATATATTAAAATCAGGTATTGTTGTTTTTTTTTAAACGTCGCCGTCGTGATTGTTTTGTTTATTCGTTTTTTTTTTTAATATTTGTTTTGAAGTTTGGTAAATATTCAAGAAATTATTAGTTTACGTAATGACCATCGAAATTTTGTGATTGCTTCTGTTTTGTATTCTTACACTGCATTATGATTATTGATCTGTTTTTTTCATTTTTCATGAAACTCATATTTTCGTCATCTTAATTAAAATAGATAATCAAATTTAAATTAAAATCCTTCTTAAAAATCATTGATTTAATTCCACCAACCCTACTTCTGCCCATCTGATGACCTTGGAAGGGTCCACCGCAGCCAGGGTCACCTTCGGGCGAACGACCGCTTACGTAACCTATTGCATCACTGCGCAGAAATGCATGCTGTGATTCAAACGATAGGGCTGTGCTATGGTGAGGATGTGGTATTTAAAAATAATATTAAAATATATTATACAATAACGTTATTGTTGTTTTTCTTAGGAACCGTAGTTTTTTTAGGGATGAAAGGTACCCTATGTCCGTGTCTGTACACCTGACAAATTATATGCAAAATTTTAGGTTGATGGGTTTAGTGGTTTAGGCGTGAAAATGTACCAAACAAACAAACTTACTTTTGCATTTATAAAATTAGTTAGGATTGCACATTTGGTTTGTGGCCCTAACGTGCAATAAAATTCCCAATGTGTGTCGTCACTTCGTGTGGTAGTTTTAAGTTATTTTTATAAAATAGGTAAACGTTTATAGTTATTGTTTTTATACTTATATGTATTGCCATTTATGGCCCTAATAGTTGCCTGAAATACAGGATAAATAAATAAAAAAAATAACAGCCGCACGGGTCGATCGACTAAGTTAAGCTACGCTTGCCGCGGTTGGTTCGTGGCCTATAACCATCTTTACACACCATAACTGCGTTCCTCGAAAAACACGTAAATCATTGGTCCCGGCTGTCAATCATGGATTTTTGACAGTCGTTACGGGTCATCAGAAGCCTGAATGTCTGACAACCAGTCTTGCCACGGGGCGACAGTCAAATGTCAAAAAAATTACAAAAATGTAGAGAAACTTGAGGTATTTTTGACAGAATAAGACAGAGATCATACTGACTAAAATTATGAGAAATTTCCCTCGGATCAGCATGTTTGATAAACAGATAGTGTTCCGTCCCGTTTAAATTGGTTACTCTGTGAACGCACCATGACGTGAAACGGAGTGACAACTGTCAGTTTGACACTTCCTCTTTGGTTTTGATCTGGGGAAGAAATCGTCGCCGCTTGGATTTCGCGACCAGTTGTAAATTAATCCCTTTAAATCGATCCGTTTGGGACAATTTGTCATGATCCAATTGTTTTTGTGCGTAATCAGCCCCCTTTGACGTAATAATACGGGTTCAGTTTGTTTGTTGGAAATACTTTGAAGTGACAGTGACGCTATTGGAAAACGCGTATTGAAGACCGCATGCTGTGAATACCTCCAGCCTTATGGGGCGGCCTTGTATCCTGGAGAAACTCATAACGTCACTACACAATACAATATACACTCATTTACATACATAAATCCAGGTAGGCTCCAGAGCAGGTGTTCTTCTACCATCAGGTGAGTTATTTGAATACTATATTGTTCTGCTCCGCGCACGGCGGACAGTTCGCTCGCCACTTCTTGTCTCCAGGGCCCCACCATCATAACTTCCACTGCGCTATTTGAATCCCATGGTCGGGGCTCTGGCTTGGCGTCGAACAGATAGTTTTGCAAACTACAAAATGTAGGTCCATCTGCCTGGATAATCCTCTTAATCCAATTTTTCTAAGCCACATTCCATTCCATGCCAGGAAACAATTGTTTAAGGATTTGGGAAAAAGTCAGTTAGAATTGTATTTATCACCATCGACTCTTAGTAGCATAATCAACCTTAAATGTTCCCAGAGCCTTGATACAGGCGTCTTCTCAGGTAACATAGGGAGTGGGTCAAAGTCCACGACCGTGGCCCATTGCGGGTTGGTAAATGTCTCAAGCCTTCGAATTTTTATTTCTAAGACATGCCGGTTTCCAAACGATATTTGTCTTCACCGTATTAAGCCAAAGTGCAAGGCCTGTCTGGGTTCTAATCTACGGACTATCCTAACCTACTAATATTATAAACGCGAAAGTTTGTATGTATGGATGTTTGTTACTCTTTAACGCAAAAACTACTGAACGTATTTAAATGAAATTTAGAATACAGATAGTTTATTATCTGGATTAACACATAGGATTCTTTTTATCCCGGTAGTACGTTCCCGCTGGATAATTCCGACCTTGACGCGGGCGAAGCCGCTGGTAAAAGCTAGTAACTCATAAGTTTCATCAGTACGTTGAAGAAGTAGAAGTGATAGCCCTTTTCTTCTTCTTCATCGTAACACTCTTGTCAGAGCGGTCGAGGTCCTCATGAAATTTCCGATCATTCACTCCGATTTTTGGAATTGAATATGCACGTATACAATAGATCGCCCACTGCGGATTTTAATTTGGTCAGTCCATCTCATGAATGACCGTCCACGTGGTCTATTGCCCTTCACTCTATCCTAAACGACAAGGCATCAGTGCCAGCCCTACAGCTGATATAAAAAGTTGACCAATCACAGCTGAGCATAAAACTACGCATGTCATTTTATTTGTCTGAAGGTCTGATACAATATTTTTTGTGGGGCTTATAGCTAAGTCATATAACACCCGGATCAGAGGGATATTTGCGTAACTTGCTATCAGTAGGAATTGATTTCATATTGATAGCTAAACAATATTGATTGCGTTTTTTACGTTGCTGAGCCAACAATTTATTCGGACAAATGACGTAATGGTTTAGAAATAATCTTCAATCCGATTCAGATTCTGATAGATAGTGCGTTTCGCAATTAGGGTGCAGGTTAAGCATAGCTTAACCTGCACCCTAATTGCGAAAAGATGGTCTCTCATCCACAAGTCTACCGCAGTAAGCATAGGCTTACTGCGGTAGACTTGTGGATGAGAGACCATCTTTTCATACCAAGATACCCCCTCTGTACCTCGGAAACTATATTGAACCGTTGATCCCGGCTGTCTTTTGTGAAACTTTGGCAGTCGCTAGGGGTCGTCAGAAGCTAGGGTCGCGAGATTTGTTCGAAAGAGTTACCGTGAACCTGGTATATAGGCAACTGAAGGAACATATGTGAGTTTTAATCAGTAAAAGTCTGACACGCCCTCTTGCTCCACACAGAGCGGGAGAGGTCATTTGATGATGTCCCCACAAAAAAAAAAGGGGCCGTTATAAGTCTGAAACTTTGACTACCAAAGTCTTACCAAGAGGTTTCATATTACCCATTAACTGTGCTGTGGAGGTCAGATAGGCAGTGTATCTATATAAAATACTAGTATGCAGCTGCATCCAGTTAAGACTGGAAGTCGATCTGGTGGAGAGTCTGTTGCGCCACTTCTTCTTTCCAGCTAAAGCACAAGGAAGTGGTGAAGGGCGGGCGTTTAAATGGACTGTCTTATGTTACTTTGATAATCAAAAATGCTGACTCTCAGCCTAGTTTGAATAAATGACTTTTGTTTTTGATCCCAACTTAGTTACGAAATCTTTATGCGGGTAATCGTAACAAAAACAAATCGGCAATTAAAAAAATCCACAAGCGCTCGGAGATATTTTCCATCACTGGAATTTTCTTCACAATTCTTAAATAAAAGCTCTGTCTTAATAATTTTACTGGTAATACCCTCTCAATGTTAAAGATGTCGTCATCAGAGTACTTACTCACAGTATACAATTTATTACCTTTCATTTTACATTGGATGACGCTGCGAGTTAAATTCGCTAACCGGGTTTGAACCGACAACCTTGCTTGTTCAATGATCCTTGTTACTCAGACGTTCGTACATTGTAATCTGTTAAGTGTACTGTATGATTCTGCCGGTGTTATGTATTAATTCATTTCTTGAGTAGTATAAAGATAGCTCAACCCGCACTGGCCCCACGTGGCCTTTGTCCCAGCAGTGGGAAGATAGAAGAAGAAGAAGAAGATAGCCTAAAGTATGGCGGACTGTACACCTGGCATTTCTTCAATAGTAGTGGCTAAAAATATTCATTCGTATTGAGAAAGAACGTACAACATTCGATTTTTAAGTTAGTTAAAATATTAACCAGTCTGAAAACTAGAAGATTCATTTATCATCACCATCATTTCAGATGAAAGACGTCCACTACTGGACATATGCCTCCCCCAATTTGGTGGGGTTTGCTATATTCGCCACGCCTGGCAGGCAGGTTAGCGATTAGGTTAGCGACCGCAGTAAGGCGGTAAAATGCATAGAGAACGCTGGTACCCATTCTCTAGTAAGTCCCTTAGTCGCGTCTGACGACATCCACGGGAAAAAATGGGGTGGTGTTATTCTTTACGTCCGGCACCACACGTAGCAGAAGACTAATAATTCCTTATGTAAGTATTTACTTTCAGCCAATCAGTTCGCGTTGGCAGAGACGTAAAAACTATCGTGGCAGAATTTTATCGTCTACTGGATTTTAAACTCTCGGTGTTGAACCGAACATTGAGCATACAAAAGAGTACATCCCAGCGGTTCGACAAAAATACACTGTTGGAATTTCAACTCTAGGCGCTGAGCAGTGCGTTAAAGATGTGATGTATCCTACCAGGGTCGCGAGATTTGTTCGAAAGAGATACCGTGACCCTGGCACAAGGGCAACTGAAGGAACACGGGTGGGTTTTAGTCAGTAAAAGTCTGACATGCCCTTCCGCTCCACTCAAGAGCGGGAGACGTCATTTGATGATATACCACCCACAAAAAAAAATGTAATCGCAAAAAATATCCAACCACGATATTTTTACGTCCATTCAAACGTGGACTTAGCAGGGTGGAAGTATATCTATTTTTTATAATTCAAGTTTTGACCAGGGTAGTTTTTTCATATTTCATGTTTTGTCCAGAGAAGACCTTCCCCATCTGCCCGAGTCGCGAGATTTGTTCGAAAGAAATACCGAGACCCTGGCACATGGGCAACTGAAGGAACACGGGTGGTTTTTAGTCAGTTAAAAGTCTGACACGCCCTTCCGCTCCACCCAGAGCGGGAGACGTCATTTGATAATTTCCCATCCACAAAAAAGCACAGGACAGGTTAGTTTTGTTTTTATTTTGTATATTTTATCCAGAGAAGAACTTCCCCCTTTATTATAAAAAAAATGCCTTGATCTTAGTTCCTGTTTGGAAAGGCATCTAAATCTCTTAGCGTTGAAATCTAATACCAATTCAAAAAAAAAAGATAAAGTATCAAGAACAAAACGTATCAAACTGATTGAACATTTCCTTTCGAGAATCATTCATTCACTAAAATTTTCCGTTCTTCATAGGAAAATTTTATTACGGCAAATAGTAGTACAAAGACCACTGAACAGTAAACATCCGTGTTTTGTATTACCTCCAGTAATATTATGCTTAGGACTACAAAAAAAGATAAAAAATTAAACGTCATGTCGTAAATTACAATCGCAATGTTTTCCAGCGTTTGTTACGCCGATATTCCTTCATTTTTCAATACGAAATTCATGAAAAACGTAAGAATAAAATCGTGTTTTTCAATCCTTATCGATACCGACACTTTCACATTCCTTTTACTTCAGAAAAACCAACGTAAATTCGCTCTCAAAAAAATATGACGTTCGAAATTCGAAATGATTTTGACGTTTCTCGGCGGCCATCTTGTACTGGTCGGTTGCACATTTGTTGATTAAAAATTGTTGAACCGATGATTATGTTTACACAGCACCGTTTAAGTAAAAAGGTCGTACGGTTAAAAAGGTATGTTTTGCATACGAGGTGTGATCATGGTGTGTTGTTGTTTTATAAACGTACTGTTTCGTATGTTTATAAAATGCTTTACAAAAAAACATCGTTTTTCTTTATGAGTATTTTCGTTGAATTTAGGATGATTTTCCACCAGAGATTTGCTATTCAGCTATGTTGCGAGGATGTGTAAGCAAGCTATGAAACTATGTGATCGTTTCTACAAATGCTAAGTTGTGTAGCGCAGGGAGTAAGATGTGCTATGAAGATGCACCACCGCGGGGTATCTGTTGCGAGGAATATACATCACTATCCACATTACACCACTCGCACATCCATATCACGCGTCTATAAATCGTACACTTTCATAAAAAAAAAAATAAAAAAAAATACTAAAAATACAAATCCAAAGACACCAACTTCCGAAATTAAATTAATTGTTCACTTTGCAGTGTTACTTTTTTGGAAATAAGTTGTATTTTTTTTTTTTTTGTAACATTTTTGTATTATTGACCACCGACGCAAAAGAAGGGTTTAACCGCTAAGTGTGATTTTAAATTGTCAGAAACCAAAAAAATAAATTCAGCTCAACAATTTTTTGTTACGTTTAAAATCCATTTTGCATCTTTAAATCAACTAAATGAAAATCAAAATCTTGTCTTTCTAAAGTAACTCCTTTGTTAAAACGTCTGATGATTAACATCTCAGTTTATATCAAAAATAGTCTAAAGATTTTCCTTTCCACACATTTGCAGACATTTTGCACGATGCCCTTGTGTGCGTGCGTCGACCAGTCTAACTTGGGACCCCCTAACTCTTGTGTCTTGGAAATTTGAGGGGATGAAACAAATTCAATGGAACTGCAGAGGTCTATGTAAAATGGTGGACGGTTTAGGTTGCAGTAATTTATGTGTAGGGCTTAAAGGGTGTGCTTGATTTACGCGTCTGGTCAGATTTCTGTATATTTGGTTGGTAATGTTCGGTTAAGTTAAAATTCTATGAGCACTTTTTTTCATGTTTTTTTACTAGCTCATTTAATTACCCTTAGATTCTGAACTAATTTAGCTGTTTTTCAAGTTGCTTCTGGTCAAGATGCATTGACATCATGATGTTTAAAAATGTTCCATTTGTTTAGTTTACTAATGTTTAAATATCTACAATAAGTTAACAATATGTTTCCAATAAAAGCTAGGTAATTACAAAATTACTTATTTATTATTTCTGTTATATAATCGGCAGTTAAATCATGAATACTTTTGTAGTCACCTAGTTTTAAAATAAGTTATTAAATCATCACCGTATCTAAGTTTACCACTAATTATACGAGAGCCATTACCAAATATGGATTCATTGAAATCATCGCACAGCTTAATTAAAAATAGGTATGTTATGTCAATATTTTTCCTTTAGTTAAATAACATGGACATCATTCAATAATGCTCGTGTTTCTATGTTCTTTTATGGATTGTTTAATTAAAACATTGCTATACTTTGATCTGGAATAACTCCAAATCAAAGACTTTGGATATTTTCCTGTAAACAAAGAGAAAAACCTTTTATATAAAACAGACTAAAAAGTACGCAACCGTTACTGTCAACTGGAAATCTGGCAACTGGGCACGAGTTGCCTTAGCTTACCTGCAAGTCTTTAAATTGACTTCGGACACAGATAGGCCGAAGGAAAGGAAAGTTGCTCTAGTGGAAATTCCGGTAGAAATGTGGTGCTGTCCCACAAACAACGGGGCACGTAATATTTTGTCCAGCATGTCCTGTTGTCTATACGCTACAAGTGTTGATGAACACTACTGAAACGCCAAGGTCGTAGTTAAATTTGGGTTGACTGGATATAGATTGCTATCGACATGCTAAGAAGAAGCTACGCAATAAATTCTGCAAAATAAAAACAAAAATATTTATACCGTCCCAAACAAAAGTAAACAGTTCTTTTCTTAAAGTTTTCTAGAAAATGCAGCGGTACATTAATATTAGAGAAACATTTTAACACAAATACCTAAACATGAAGAAAAATCATTCCAGCCGATCCAAACAAAAAGTGCATTCAACTTCCCAGCCGCATACAAAAATCGCGACCCTAACGTTCGCACACGAACGCACGCGCGAGTGTGCACGCTCGACCTTGGGCGACCGGGGTCGCTGCCCAGCCGCCAAGGGCGATGCAGTGCGGTGTTTATGTAACGCACCATTCTTACACCGTTAGGCTGGTTTAGTTTGTTAGGCGTAAGTGAAATTGCGTCTTTATTTGTGGATTTTATTTTAATTACGTGTTTTTTTTTGTCTGGATTTGAGCCCGGTTGATGGAAATAGGCTCGCCCCTTATTACATGGGACTTAAACAGAACTAGCAAAATGTTGTTCATTGGACTGTAGGTGGACCTCTGCCTAATCCTTTGGGAAAACAAGGCGTGATGTTATGTTTTGTTTTTTTTTTTAATAATATTGAAGTCACAAAATAATTATAACTAGTGATCGCCCATTGGTCGAAATTCGACCGTACTTCATTTGAATAGAAATACATTATTAAATGAAAAATAAATAATAATAATAAATATAAAAAAATAATATGGTTATATTTGACATTCAGCAACACTATAGACACATTGTTGACGCTGTACTACTGTGGAGAGGGTTCGTTGGCGGGATGGTGATGGCCAGTACCAGGACGTAGGTGTAATGAGTAAAGAATACTTCTTCAGGACTCTCTTCTTTATTTTCTTAATACTTCTTAACTGCTGAATATGGAATGAATTATCACAGAAAGCTCTGTTTTATAGAATTTTCCCTATTATTTTTAATTAATTATGACAGTTCAAAATGTCATAATTATAACCAGCCTGTACAATCTATGACCAGCCTATACAATCGTGAGGCATACAACCTCTACAGTTTGCACACGACACTAAGTTTTGTATGGAAAACTTACTAATGCCATACTTGACACTCCCCATACAACCACAGATTTGGACCATAAACAAAAGAATATCTATGCATGTGTGTATTAAGTACACGGTAATGAAAAGTAGTGTGTGTAACGTGTTATTTATCGAAAATAATGTATTTTTACGCATAAATAAAAAAAATATAAGCATTCGTCACTTCTTCTCTGTATAAATTATAAGTTTGCGAAATTTCATACTCCTCCGTCCGCCCAATTTTCGTAAAAAGGGATCCAAAGTTTTCGCTTCACGTATTAATATATAGATTATATAAAAGGCTCTCAAACTGTTAGTGAGAAGTTGCCTTTATATCAAATGTGGTAGTGTAGGCAATTATATATTTTAATTGTTACATAGTGGGCAAATAAATATTTGTAGATGGTTAAGTAATATTTTAGTTCTTACCTACATTAAAGATATTGAAAAAAAAAACATATTGCAATACATTAAGGATATAAAAATGAATGACATTGCAATGTCAAATACATTGATAATACTGTGTTACCTATTTAAGTGTGTACCAAAATATCATATTACCTCATCAAAACCATAAGTTACCAATTATTTTGTTTTATTTTGGCATATCTTTTGAATAACTGCGGTTTACTGGTTTTTATTCAATTTTGTAACCTAAAGAGTAAAATTAATATGGCCTTCGCACATTATTAAAATTAATAAAAACTTGGGTCATCGACCGTATGCAGCGTAGTTATTTGAAATATGTGTTTTAAAAGTCAGTTTTCTTTTTTTGTAAATTCTCTAACGTGATTGGTACCTATCGATATCTCAACACGATCAAACAAAAGAAAACATATTTTCCTCATAGGTACTTCAAGTAAAGAACTTTTGGCTAGGTAGTAACAGCCGCACTGGATGAAGTTAAGCTACACTTGCCGCGGTTAATCAGTGAATGGGTGACCAAATCTATACTAATATTATAAAGCTGAAGAGTTTGTTGTTTGTATGTTTGTTTGTTGTTTGATTGAACACGGTAATCTCAGGAACTACTGATCCGAATTGAAAAAAATATTTTTGTGTTGGGTAGCCTATTTATTGAGGAAGGCTATATGCTATATAACATCACGCTTTGACCAAAAGGAGCGGAGCAGCAACGAAAAATGGCAGACAATTCGATGCGACGGGAAGGGTCAGGGGAGCAAAAATTTGACGCGGACGAAGTCGCGGGCAGAAGCTAGTAAACATATAAAACCCTGCGTGCCTAGGAAAGTACGTTAAGCCTTTTTTGTCAGATATCATTAGTGGATCTTATGCAGTCTTTTGGGTCGTCAAAAGACCGACAGACTGACTACCATTCTCACCAATGGAGATCGTACTACCCAGTAACTGGGTTGTGGAGGTCAGATAGGCAGTCATCATCATCATCATATCAGCCGAAAGACGTCCACTGCTGGATATAGGCCTCCCCCAAAAGGGGGGGGGGGGGTTGCCATAATCGCCACGGTTGGGAGGCGGATTGGCGATCGCAGTATGATAGTCTGCAATGCATAGAGAACGCTGCTGCCCATTCTCTAGTCTAGTATATCTCTTAGTCGCCTCTTACGACACCCACGGGAAGAAACGGGGTGGTGCTGTTCTTTTAGTCCGACGCCGCACGATAGGCAGTCGGTCCATGTAAATTACTGGTGGTCAGCACAAGATAAGATAAGATATTATTTTTATGTAACCGATTAGTTTTGAAGCCGACCCCAAAGTTGGGAAAAGGCTATCCTGATGGGTTAAAATTTCAAGTAACAACCAGCGGTCGTTAACTCGAGAAAAAATATTTTGACCCTGAGTTTAAGCTATGAAGTTACTTATCATCATGATAATCAGCCTAGAATGTTCCCACTGCTGGGATACAAGCCCCTTCTCGGTGAGTGGGCCGTAATCCACCACGCGGGCCCAATGCGGGTTGCTAGATGTTACATGTCTTCGAATCTTTTTTTGGTTCTAGGACATGCCGGTTTCCTCACGGTGTTTTCCTTCACTGTTTTGAGAGCAGTGTTGATGAAATTTACACAAAGGCAAGCGCCTGCTTGGGTTCGAACCCACGACCTGCGACTCGTAAGTCGGAGCCGACACCACAGGGCCACCACTGCTCTGCACTGAAGTTACCTGTACGAAGTAGATAATATTTTGTAACAATGCTGCTAGCGTTTTGGGCATTTTTTCTGTTGATTCTTTTCTGTTTTGTATACATGTACGTAATGTCATTATTTTGGTGTTTAAATTATGTAAATATTTTAATTTTTAAAACTATAACCTCACAGTGCTTAAAATATAAAATAATATAAATCTATGGTGTTTCATATTCCTTGACCATGCGCATCTACATTTAAAATACATAATTATTTTACATACAAAAATAGTCCTGTTAGAATTTTATTACAAACTAGCTTCTGCCCGCGACTTCGTCCGCGTTAAATTTCGTGTTCCCCCGACCCTTCCCGTCGCGTCGAATCGCCTACTCGTGTGATTTTCCCTGTTTTTGCAACATTTTTCATTACTTCTCCGATCCTCTTAGTTGTAGCGTGATGTTATATAACCTATAGCCTTTCTCGATAAATAGACTACCTAACACAAAAACAATTTTTCAATTCAGACCAGTAGTTCCTGAGATTACCGCGTTCAATCAAACAAACAAACAAACTCTTTAGCTTTATTATATTTTTATAGATATAGATATAAATCTATGGTGCTTAACAAATATATTCCTTGACTATAAGTATCTGATCTACATTTAAAATATATAAAATTATTCTACGTACAAAAATAGTCCTGTTAGAATTTTATTACACATAGTAAAAAATCTCATTTACATAACTGATTAAAAATCAATAAAATACTTCTAAAAACCAGCTGTGAGAACAAACTATTACATAGTTTAAGTAAAACTCATCACTAGGCACATATTGCGCCGTCCTTTATTTTTTAATTGTGGGTAGCACCTGGCATCTGGTTGGGTACCGTTACACCGCATAATCTGTGGTGCTACCATTTATATATCACGATTATTTCACGGGGTGAAAAATAATATACCTCCTGGGTGGCAGGAATATCCATGCTGTTCGATTGTTACTGTGGCCCTGGCACATAGGCAACTGAAGGAACGCGGGTGGGTTTTATTCAGTAAAAGTCTGACAAACCCTTCCGCTCCACCTAGAGCGAGAGAGGACATTTGATGATTTTCGACCCAAAAAAAGGGGATATCGATGCGCAAACTGTAACCATGAATTCAGGACATGACTTTATACGTTATGTACGTATATACTTTTTTTGTACCGTGTGGTGCCCGGACGTAAAGAATAGCATCACCCCATTTCTTCCCGTGGGTGTCGTAAGAGGCGACTAAGGGATTTACTAGAGAATGGGCAGCAGCGTTCTCTATGCATTTTACCACCATACTGCGATCGCCAATCCGCCTGCCAAGCGTGGCGATTATGGCAAAGCCCCCCAAATTGGGGGAGGTCATGTCCAGCAGTGGACGTATTACGGCTGAAATGATGATGATGATGATACTTTTTTTAAACCCTGGTTATATTCATCAGGTTCTTTCCAGAATCATATACTGAAATTCATAGTTTGGTGATATTCCTGCCATCCTGTTTACTACAATATACTTTATAATAGATTTTAGGTACCTAGTCTATTTCGTGACGGGTTGCCTCGTTAATCTAGTGGTCGCCAGCACTACTGCTGAGCATGACGTCCTGGGTTCAATTCCAAAGTCGGGCAAAGTGTTTTTAGGTTTTTCCATCTGGAATTGTTCAGTAGCAGCTCAGAGTCTGGATTTGTGCCCAGTTCACGGCAATAGGGGGCGCCTATTACATGGGGCCTAAACATAACTGGCGAAATCTGGGTGTATTAAAGGTATGCCGCTGCCCAACCCTTCGGGGAACCAAGGCGTGATGTCTTGTTATGTAATTTGTAATGTATAATTTATAACACTATGAATAATGTAGCAACATCGTATTACAAGAAAACCCTACCATATTTAGTAATAACCATTCAATAGTAGTTATATGTCAACATAACCTTGGTTGTATTCTAACATCAATCATTCAATCATGGTGAAGTAAGTTGTGGCTGTCAATCAATCAATTTGTTGTCATGACGACACGCTGTCAGGATAATCAGGCATTTGACACGCCAATTAGTGATGTTTGTGTAGAAATGGAAAGACTGCTGTGTTTACAAAACGTACCTATATTTTTGTACTTAGACTGTAAAATTTGTAATAGTCTCAACTTGTTTAGATACTGTATAGGTTAGAGGTTTATTTATAGATATGAAAACATCAAAACTGCGTGACGAAATGTATTGAAAAAAAAAATGAAAGCGAAAAATTACTTCAATTTCGGAAGTCGATAGCATAAAAGTAAATTACAGATCTTAAGACACCCACTTCCAAAATTAAAATTATTTTTCACTTAGTAGTGTTTGTTTAGGTAGTCGGTTTTTTATTTATTTATTTTATCTTTTATATTTGAAGTCGGTTGTATTTTTTTTAATACGATTTAAGTGTACACATAAACAGACACGAAGATGAAGAGAGAATCATACAAAGGTGATGCTTGTTTCTGAAGAAATGTCGATATTTTGAAGAACCAAAACGGTGGCCTTAGTTTGATTGTCAAGTACCCACCCGCCAAAACATCCTAGCACAAATCTATAGACACAACGTATCGCCCCCGTCACGTGTCTTCTAAACGTCATCCATATTGTTATGCCACTTGCCCACCTGCCCTGTATTGTGTAGTACAGACTACTTTTTGCGCCCCCGTTAAATAGCTAGCAATTATCCAGTCTAGTACTTAGGTTCTTTAGGCCCTAGAGACCTAGAAATCGATGGGAGAGGGTTTAATTCTTGGTAGAATGTTGGTATAATTATTTAAAAGCCTATTAGGTTTTGTTTCTAGACTTATTTATAGATTTTATTTTATTTGTTGTTGTTATTACGAGGTGTGTGGCTAAGTAACTACAACAGAAACGCTTTCCGCGGTTGACCTCTAGGTGGGTGACCGTCTTTATATAACACATTAAGCTGTCGGTCACGACTTTCAGTCGGTGGATCTTTGACAGTCGTTTGTTCCAATCGTCAGAAGACCGAAATCCCTGGCATATGGGTAACTGAAGGAACACGGGTGAGTTTTAGTCAGTAAAAGTCTTACACGCCCTCCCGCTTCGCCCAGAGCGAGAGAAGGCATTTGATGATTTCCTATGCAAAAAAAGGGGTATCATAATACTCAATAACTGGGTTGTGGAGAAGCGATAGGCAGTCGCTTCATGTGAAATACTGGTACTCAGCTGTATCCAGTAAGACTGGATGCCATCCCCAATATAGTTGGGAAAAGGCTCGGCTGATGATGAAAGGGAAATCTTAAAATAATGGGTTTTGTTTTTTCTTAGGAGTTATTTTCTCAATTTTATTTAAACGGTTGTGGTAAAAAGTAAATAAGTGAGTAAATAATGCCGGGTTTTTTTGCTGGCTTGTGATCTTGGCCAGGGTGAAATTATTGTATTGTCATCGACTCTTGATAAGTTTGCAAAGTTTCAAATTAATCCGACGTTTCGAAAGGGCTGAAAAATACGAAAAAAGATTCCGTCAGATAGATACATACATACCTACCAAGCTTATTTAAGCGTGTTAAAAAACAAGTTATGCCGACCCCAAAATAAATAGAAGTAAGCGCAGGAGAATGATGTTAAAAGATAAATGATTTTATTTATGTGAGTACGTTTATAACACTTTTACATCTCAATACTATTTTTTAATTAGATGAAGTCGGCGTTTCCTATCTGACTACTCTGAGAAGAAAGGCCAAAACAAATGATAGTTTTAATGTAAATTTGAATTTTAATAATTTTATTTAATAAGAATGACATAACTAATTTAATGATCCAATAAGAATTTAAATTTTAACAATTTTATATAATGAAAATGTTTGCATGCCGAATGGTGAAATATGGCAGAACTCTGATGAAAACCTATTAATACCTACTTCTTATGTATAACCCATATTTTCAAATAAATGCTATTCTATTCTATTCTATCAAACTCAGTGGTCACAGTCTCTTTTAAAGTTCAGACATAATCTTAGTAACATTATGTGAATGAAAGATAATCTAGTAACTAACCATACACAGACAATATTCAACTTACATAAACCATTAGATACTATAAAAACAACCCCATTATAAAATAGTTCTTACCGACAATTACGAAACGCCAGGTGGTTATATTTTTATGTCACTAGGATTACAGGGTAACGGGACCAGTCCAGGTGGCCCTATGGAGCGAATCGTGCGCATCTTGTGCGCTAGATCCGAACCCGTTTACCGGTGAGAAATGTGGGTAGGTTGTAGAATAGAATAAACTTATGTTCGTTATTGTTTTATAGTAATTGGCGGAGTTAAAGACTTATTTACATGTTTTTATATATGAAGGACGCGCTGAGGCAGCCCGCGAATTTAAAATTTTCTTATTTCTGATTAATTTTCGCATTTGTGTCAACCTGTAACATATTACCTAAACCAAGCAAAATTATTAGCGTAGAGTCAATACTCTACGCTAATATTTTTTAGACTTCAATAGCAATAAAAGAAAGTTAGAAAACAAAAATATTTTGAACTAGCTTCTGCCCGCGACTTCGTCCGCGTTAAATTTCTTGTTTCTCCGACCCTTCCCGTCGCGTCGAATCGCCTACCCGTGCGATTTTCCCCGTTTTTGCAACATATTTCATTACTGCTCTGCTCCTCTTAGTTGTAGCCTAATGTTATATAGCTTATAGCCTTTCTAGATAAATAGGCTACTCAACACAAAAATATTTTTTCAATTCGGACCAGTAGTTCCTGAGATAAGCGCGTTCAATCAAACAAACAAACAAACTCTTCAGCTTTATAATATTATAGTATAGATTGTGTTAAATTTGCACGTCTGTCTCTTAGATTTAGCAGATTAAAAAAATAATAATATGACTGATATTCGCGGGGTGTTTATAGTTAGATAAAATAATTACGTGAAGCAAAAACTTTGTACCCCTTTTTACGTCTGTTTATGTCCCTTTTTATTCAGAGAAGGAATGCTATTATTTTTGATTCTACCACAAGGCGATCACTAGTATTTACAAAAATGTGTTTGTCCATAAAAATAGGTAAATAATACGCCCTTAAACTTTCGGTAAACGTTCTCCAAAAACACTGTATTTCAGTTCCATATAAAAGGGGGCAACCCTAATGCCACCAACTGGGCATACATCCAGACTCAGGGATGCTACTGATCTGCCAGGGTCGCGAGATTTGTTCGAAAGAGTTACCGTGGCTCTGGCATATTGGCAACTGAAGAAACACGGGTGGGTTTTAGTCAGTAAAAGTCTAACACGCCCTTCCGCTCCACCCAGAGTGGGAGAAGTCGTTTGGTGATTTACAACGCACAAAAAAAAAAAAAAAACAGGGATCCTACTGATGAAAACCTTAATAACACTACCCCATTGAATTCAGGACCTTATGATAGTTGCAACCACTAGGCTAAAGAGGCCCATTTTTATTACTACATGCTATTTTCTCATTCATAGAACTGATTGATGGTGTGTCCACGCTGAATGTGGAACACATTTTTCTCCAGACCAGAAGTATAGTCCTCCAGACCGTATTTCGACCATGGTGGCCATTCTCAACGGAGACTAGCCATCGGCGCGGGAGTTATTATAGTGCACAAGCGTGTGCGCAGACACAGGGGCACTTGCACGTAACAATGTGACACGTTAAGCCGTTGGTCCTGCGCCTGATCTCTCTCCGGTCGTGTCGGATTGTCGTCCCACCAGACTATGAGCCTGAAGCCCCTCAGACTTCTGAAGTATCCAATCCAATTCAAATGATAGGAATACTCAAACATTTATGTTAAGGAAGTGTTCCAGACTCGTCTGTAATTGGATACCATACACCACAGCACGTGTCGGTTGTACCCCATGCATTCATTCCTTTATGAATCCACTTTACATTTCATTTAAATTAATTTATTGAGTCGTGTGGGGCGATCGAATTTCTTTTTAATTTTTTTTATAAATATGTTTTATATTCGAAGTGTCTATTCATAAATCAAGGATTCTAATGAGACTATTGATAATTCTAGTCAATATTTTTTTTTATATGATTTATTTTCCGTGCCTCGGAAAGCACGTTAAGCCGTTGGTCCCGGCTGTCTTTCGTAGACCTTAGACAGTCGTTACGGGTCGTCAAAAGCCCGAAAGTCAGAGAAACAGTCTTGCTAAGGCGTAATGTGTTCCCGGTAATGGAGTCGTGGAGGTGAGATAGGCAGTTGCTTTATGTAAAACACTGGTATTCACCTGCATCGAGTAAGACTGGAAGCTGACCCCGACATAGTTGGGAAAAGTTATGCAGACGATGAGTGTTTTACATAATTAGAAGCTGCTCACCATTTTGTACATTAAAGAAACTTTTATTGTTGTACAAAATCTCTCTCAAGATTCAAGCATTCCTTAAAACTAGTGTAAAGCTATTTGATCAGTTGCCTAATTTGTTAATTACTGCTTGAGTCATGGGGTAAGTTCTGTTAAAGAGTCCTTAACGAGGTTAAGTTTTGAAAATACCTTCCCTAACCTCCATGGATCACTCCTAGAATATACCTTACCAAGTTCAAGTGTTTATTGAGACGCAGGAAAAGTATTTGGAAAAACTTGAAAGAAGCTTTTGCCCAGAACTGAAACAGTTCTCGCCTGGAAAAAATATCATAGATTTTCATACAGTATAATCAGCCTATTATATTTCCACTGCTGGGACACAGGCTGTGAAAGGGAGTGGGCCATAATCCATCACGTAATAATTTTTGGTTCACGCTCATGATTTTTTCCTTCATCGTTTTGAGAACAGTGGTGGTAAAATAATATACACAAAGTAAAGCGCTTGTTTAGGTTCGGACCTACGACATATAACTCGTAAGTCTCAGCCGCTCCAAGAAGACCACCACTACTCTCACATTACTATCCAGGCTGAGCATTATGCTACGCTGACGACACGCTGGTCCTGGCGCAGGGGAGGTCGCACGAGGCGGCGGCCGAACTAATGATACGCGGGGTTGCGACAATCGTCGACAGTGGGCGCCCTCATTGAGGCTGCGCTCAGCGCACCGGTTGAGTGCGGCCCAGAGGTTCATGGTCATCCGGCTAGTCCGGGGATACCGCACGGTCTCCTGCGTGGCGGCGATCCTCCTTGCTGGAGTGCCACCATGGGATCTGGAGGCAAAGGTCCTCGCCCACATGTGGGAGTGACGCGAGGAGGCGAAACGCCGGGGTGAAACTCCGCTGCCGCGACAAATTGCGGCACGGCGGACAGAGCTCCGGCAGGACCTCATGGCGACATGGCGGGTACGACTGTCGCAACCAAGCGTTGGGCACGCCACAATTGCGGTGGTAAGTCCCTTCTTTGAGGAGTGGATTGAGAGGTGCCATGGCGTCCTCACCTTCCGCCTGACGCAGGTTCTCATCGAGCATGGGTGCTTCGGTGGGTTCCTGTTCAGGATAAAGTGGGAGGAAACGCCCGGGTGTTTCCATTGTGAGGATCGTCTGGAGGACACGGTGGAGCATACGGTGGAGGTATGCCCTGCCTGGGCGCGCCGTGTCTTCGTGGTGGCGATCGGCGGCGGCGACATCTCGCGTCCGGCCCTGGTGCGAGCCATGGTACGGAGCGAGAGGGCATAGGAAGCCGTCTCCTCCTTCTGCGAAGCAGTAATGCTCGCGAAGGAGGAGGCGGAGCGCGTGAGGGAGTGGCAGTATTTGCGCCCTCACGTCCCTGGCCGCCGCAGGAGGAGACGCCCTGGGCGTCGGGAGTCGATAGCTGACTCCCGGCCACCGTAGGCGCGAGCTTGCGGGTGGCGAGTAATGGGTAGCTCGCCGCCCGGTAAGGACCAAGCTCGGGTCGACGGCGCGTAGTGTTTCACACGTGCCTCAAAGAGGTGTCAGCAGAACTGAAAGGGTCTGCCAGGACCGATGCCTGCCGGGGTCGCGAGATTATTCGAAAGAGACACCGTGACCCTGGCACATGGGCAACTGAAGGAACACGGGTGGGTTCTAGTCAGTAAAAGTCTGATACGCCCTCCCGCTCCACTCAAGAGTGGGAGACGTCATGATTTCCCATCCAAAAAAAAGGCCGAGCATTATTTACCAGGCATTGTCATGGCTGGTTTCATTTTTCTCAATCCCTGTATTTGTCATGAATTCCCTCAAAACTTTATCTGGCTTTAACGTAACATAAAGTAACCCATATGTTTCATGTGGTGCTGGACGTAAAGAATAGCACCATACCATTTCTTCCTGTGAGTAATGTAAGAGGCGACTAAGGGATTTACTAAAGATCGGGCAGCAGCATTCTCTATGCATTTTATCACTATACTGCGATCGCTAACCCGCCTGCCAATACGCTTGGCAGGATTGATGTCTTTCGGCTGAAATGATTGTCGTGGCTGCTTTCACTTGTCTCAATCCCTGTCATTAATCCCAATTATCAATGCCCTATAAACTTTAATTGACTCTTACATAACACACTATTAACCCATCTTAAACCCCCCTCTCTTCCCAGCACGTGTATAGACAGTACAGAAACGTGAATCAAAGACAAAATAAACTCATTATGCGACACTTGTCGAATATAATCTACAATTCTACACTGCCCGGTCATTTGGTACAATTACCTCGGTCATGAATATGGTATTATAATAGGAGTTTATAGTATTGTGACATACGAGTATTGGCAGTGGAAAGTCATAGAATTTCTGTGATAAAAATTGGGAAGAAATGTTATCATAAGAATATTTTTAGACTAGCTTTTGCAAGCGGCTTCGTTCGCGTATCTATCTATACTATCCAAACTAATATTATAAATGGGAAAGTGTATGTGTCTGTTGGTCCGTCTTTTACGGCAAAACGGAGCGACTAATTGACGTGATTTTTTAGTGGAGATAGTTGAAGGGATGGAGAGTGACATAGGCTACTTTTTAAACCGCGACTTCGTCTGTGTCCGCGATAACCGACATTTACGCGAACGAAGGCGCGGGCAAAAGCTAGTATTACTATATATAATCTATACTAAAATTATAAAGCTGAAGAGTTTGTTTGTTTGGTTGAACGCGTGTTTAGTTATACATATGTACATATAAACATTCCTCTTGAATCACTTTGTCTTCTTTATTCTGAATTGTTTTTGATATTTACAGTTATCTAAGTTACAGTATATCTCTTAATTCAGCATGCCTCTCGGCAAAGGCCTTCTCTAGCAATTTCCATTGTATTCTATCACGAGCCACTCTCCTCCAGTTAGGACCCGCTGTAAGTTTGAGCTCGTCCTCCCATCTCCTTTTCTGTTTTCCTCTGTTCCGTTTATAGGTCCCGGGGGTACCAATCGGTTACGATTTTACACCATTTGTCTCTTTGTTCTCCCATCATGTGGCCTGTCCATCTCCACATTCATCCAATTATCATCAAATTAGCCTATCGCAGTCCACTCCTGGAAATAGACCTCTCCCATTTTGTTCAGTCTGTCCCAGACACCTTTAGCTGGACCAAATAAGAAACAAGGAAATGATTGCCACAACAAAAGTCACCGATGTCTTGTCCAGAATTGACCAGTTATAATTAAACCATTGACAAAAATAAGTAAAAAAATTCCTGTGAAGCTAGAAAAATGCTGAAAATCAACAGAATTCCACAAAAAAAAAAAATCAAGCTTTCTAACCAACGAAGCAGTGTATTCTTCACAAAGTATAGATACCCGTGCTTACACAATCACGTTTTAAAAACACGCGTCATAAACTCTAGAAAACTCCTCAAAAAACGACAAAACTCACTTACGTAAAAGCGTTTACCTCTTCGAAAATTCATAATTGTTACTCCACCATTTTCTTTTTTTTTTTTGACGTCATCGCGTCTTTTGTTTTTATGTAATTGTTTCTACAGTTACGTAGGGGATGTTGGGGGTAAATATCGTCATAGGACGGCTTGTGCGGTCATAAAGTACGCACGTGATATTGTTCAAAGTTGTGCCGTAAGTTAGTTGAAAAGATATTGTTACAAGATTTAAAAAGGGGTAAAGAAAATTTTGTTACGAAAGTATTCGTGGAAATTGGTTGCGTATGACGTGTTATGAGATTTTACTTTCGACATAGATGTGACAAAGAGTTCGCTATCGAACACATTTGCAATCTTATTCGGATTTGTTTTACATGATCCGAATAATTTTGTTTCTGAGTGTTGACCACGTGTATCCTGACCACTTCTATCTCTGTTCTATACAGAAAAAGTATCATATAAATGTTATTTTGTTCATTTTTGACAACGGGCCGTGGAAATTATTTTACAACTGTCATTGTCTATTTGTTTTTCTGTTTAAACAGGGTCCAAATATGAGCAGTAATGGTGAGTGGCGGACTAGTTATAGGTCGAAAGTTCAAAATCAAAGGTAATTTTTTCAAATATGGGAGCACTTTTTGAATATCAAAATTACATAAGACAGTGCCCCAAAACACCCGCTCTTCACCACTTCCTAATGCTTTAGCTGGGGAGAAGTGGCGCAACAAATACCCCAGCAGCACAGCTGTCCATTAAGTTAGGTTCAGACCCAGACAGGTGCATAGGTTCGTGCAAATTATCCACTGCTCTCAAAAGGTCGCCAGATTCGTTCGAAAGAGTTACCGTGGCCCTGGCCTATGGGCAACTAAACACGGTTGGGTTTTAGTCAGTAAAAGTCTGACACGCCCTCCCGCTCCGCCCAGAGCGGGAGAAGTCATTTGATGATTTCCCATCCAGAAAAAAAAGGGTGCTTACTCTTGATTTTAATTCCGATCGATTGATATAGGAATTTTACGTTTCGTATTCTTGACTTCGACGCTAGCGCCAAAGTGTGTTAAATTGGGTGTCCGTTTTGGAGGTACTAAAAAAAAAATACTGGAATTTAACTGCTTTTAGTTAGACTGGGGAGTTGAGAGTCGACTAGAGTTGAAAAAAGGCAGATGATGCTCCATTTTTGGGGCCTTTCGGCCTCATACAGGACTTTGTTTTTAGAGTTTACTACTTAAAAATCGATTTTCAAATATAAGCCCGGGGGTATGAAAATTAATGAAGGGTAAAATCAAACTTTTTCCGTTACGTTATGCTTCCTATATATTTTATAATCGTTCCTAAGGAGAAAACTCCAGTCGTGCATCGGAGCTCACACACTCTTAAATTTTGTGTGTAATTTATTTTTTATTTGATTTAGTATATGTAGTTTTTTGTTTAATTTCTGTACGAATCCCAATACATACTTTTTCTTTCTGTCTTTCATTTTGCAGTCACCAAAGTTTTCTTCAAACACAAGTGCCCACGTAGTCGGTTTCACAACGGTTGTCACCAACAGATCATATCGCGACTGATTAGCCCACACGTGGGAGTACTGCACGTGTCGAATTTAGGCTAGACAACGCATTGCTCATATAGTTGATGTTAGTGTATGCACTCACGAACCAACATTGTTTAAAATTTGCCTAGATTTTTCCCAACTATGTTGGGGTCGGCTTCCTGTCTAGGCGGATGTAGTTGAGTATTTTACATAGTATTTTACATTGTACCGTGTGGTGCCGAACGTAAAGAATAGGACCATCCCTTTTCTTTCCGTGGGTGTCGTAACAGACGACTAAGTGACTTACTAGAGAATGGGCAGCAGCGTTCTCTATTAATATTGCCACCATACTGCGGTCGCCAACCTGCCTGTCAAGCGTGGCGATTATTTCAAACCCCCCAAATTGAAGGAGGCCTATGTCCAGCAGTGGACGTATTTTGGCTGAGAATAATGTTACACGGAGCGACTGCCTATTTGAACAACCTAGTTACTAAGTTACCTGATACTTCTTGGTAAGACTAGCAGTCAGACTATCAGGCTTCTGATAATCCGAAAAGACTGTCAAAAATCCTCGAATAACATCTAAGACCATAGGTTTAGCGAGTTTATCGAAGCATGGAGGGCTCTTAGTATATAAGGTGTATCTATTCATACACGAAATATTTTAAGAGGTACACCTGTAGGTGGTAAAGAAGCTATAAAAGCAAAAAGAATTTTTTTTCTAAGCGTTTTTGAATTTTCGTAATTATTATAATTTTAAAACTGCTTAAGAGGCCTCTCACAAAATTAGAATGCTCGAGTTTAGGTAAAAGACGGCAATCTTATGTATGTGTGCGTAGCTATCCACACATGCACAATACAAACAGTGTAACGCGAGTGTCGAGCCGGTCTAAACAATCTTGAGCCGTTAAAATTATAATGCGGTATTTAGAGATTTATGAAAATACTTACTTTTATTTAGTCAGTCTCATAAAGATTTCTAGACTTATAAAAAATTACAAATATATGTTATGTAAAGTATACAATAAAAAAATTGATTGCCTGTAAAGTCGGTATACGGGCGAAAGTTTTACGTGACAACGACTTTGAGTGGTAAAATAATTTTAATGTGAATATTCATTCGTATAGTAGGAAGAAGGATGAAATAATAGTAACAATTTAAAACATTTATTTATACAAAGAACTGTGCTCGAGTGGAAGGGACGCGTGCCTTTCACTTTTTATGTCTGTCTCTCTCGCTCTTAGGCGGGCTAACCATGCCCGAGTGGAAGGGACGCGTGCCTCTCACTCGCTCTCATTGTGAGCGCATAACGTGAGCGGAGCGTAACGCAGTTTCTTGAAGTGTCACCCGGCAAACCAATTTATAAGACGTTGTCACGTCAAAATAAAAAATTCAAACAATTATATATTGGTGCCGATTCTGTTGTACATCGAACTAAACTATCTCTAAAATTCCTTACTTTTAGCTATGAGAAATGTTACGCTATTCTGCAAGAAATAATCTCTAAATGTAAAAAATATTTTGACACGACTAAAATCAAATTTGACAGTCGCGACTCAACGTGGTATTTTTTTTTCTTTTAGGCTTCGCTACTTGGTACTTGTGTGCGTTACGCAATGAACTTGTTGAGAGACGACGGCGCGCGCAAGGGGGCAGCCTGGACGTGTTTTATATGGAACTAGCTTTTGCCAGCGACTTCGTAGCGTAACGTAGCGTAAGCGAGCGCTAAGAAAGGAAGTAGAATTGCACGGACGAAGTCACGGCCAAAAGCTAGTAAACTACAAAACTTCTTCATAAACCACATTTTTTGCTAATCTATTACTGTTTGCCAAAATTATCAGACTACTGGGCGAGGTTACGCGAGAGCAAGCCACATAGAATTGCCCGTGTGAAAAACAGTTTTCTCTCAAGTCTACACCCACAAATTTTAATGTCTGCCCTTGTGATTCTGGTCATTGCAAAGCACTTTGAGGGGAAACTGTATTCGTTTGAATTCAAAGGGAAGATCATTCAGGATCAATACAAAATAGGTTAGTATTTCTCACCTTAGTATTTCTTTTGGTTTTGCCATATAATGAATTTGAAAAAAAAAATTGGTTTGGTTGTTTATATTCATTGTTTTTTTAATTTTTAAATTATATTATTTTTGTTCAGGAGTAATTTTGTGCAATTTTTTGTATGAATCTTCTTGTCTATTTTGTTTTATGTTTTTTGTGCAATTTTTGTGAAATAGTTGTTGTTTTCGTAATCAGCGACCCAATAAATCATAAAAACGATACCCATGTTGATTTTCAGAATTTGTCACCCCTTTTCTACCTTTTAGGGGTTGAATTCTGAAAGAGTCTGACACACGTGTTTACTCATTTATTGATAGGAAGTTTCGAATAAAATAGTTTAACTGATCTTGTTTCCCCACACAAACTTTCAAACCCCTTTTTCACCACCTTATTTTTTTTTTTTTTCAGAATTGGAAATCATCAAATGACTTCTCCCGCTCTGGGCGGAGCGGGAGGGCGTGTCAGACTTTTACTGACTAAAACCCACCCGTGTTCCATCAGTTGCCCATGTGCCAGGGTCACGGTATCTCTTTCGAACAATTACGCGACCCCGGCAGGCATCGGTCCTAGTAGACCCCTACACTGCTGCTGACATCTCTTTGAGGCGCGCGTGGAACACTGCGCGCCGTCGACCCGAGCTTGGTCCTTACCGGGCGGCGAGCTACCCATTGCTCGCCACCCGCAAGCTCGCGCCTACGGTGGCCGAGAGTCCGCAATCAACTCCCGACGCCCAGGGCGTCTCCTCCTGCGGCGGCTAGGGACGTGAGGGCGCAGAGACTGCCACTCCCTCACGCGCCCCGCCTCCTCCTTCGCGAGCATTACTGCTTCGCAGAAGGAGGTGACGGCTTCCCATTCCCTCTCGCTCCGTACCATGGCTCGCACCAGGGCCGGACGCGAGAGGTCGCCGCCGCCGATCGCCTCCACGAGGACATGGCGGTGCTCCGCCCAGGCAGGGCACACCTCCACCGTATGCTCCACCGTGTCCTCCAGACGATCCTCGCAATGGCAACACCCGGACGTATCCTCCCGCTTTATCCTGAACAGGAACCCACCGAAGCACCCATGCCCGGTGAGAACCTGCGTCAGGCGGAAGATGAGGACGCCGTGGCGCCTCTCTATCCACTCCTCAAAGAGGGGACTTACCGCCGCAATTGTGGCGTGCCTTAGGGGGCGAATTTTCAAAAATCCTTTCTTAGCGGACGCCTGCGTCATTACAACTATCTGTATGCCAAATTTCAGCGAAATCCGTTCAGTAGTTTCGGCTGTGCGTTGATAGATGAGTCAGTCAGGTTTGCCTTTTATATATTTAGATTTTTCATTTTTTGTTTAAATTCTATAAAAAAAATATTAACCACGTGTTGAGATTTATACGTGTGGGATTTTATAAAGGGAGTCGAAAATGTCATTATTTTTACGATAGGACACGCCATTTTCGAGATATAAGCAAAAGAAAAAAAAAATACAGTACTGTTTTTGGACGTGAGGCGAGGCGTTGTTGTGAATTTTTGTTCATGATCACTAGTTGTATTCCACACCTTTCTAATCGCGATTCAAAATAGTCAGATTTAGTTAAAGTAAATTATTTTAGTCAACATTTTTCTACAATTTATTAAAATAATGCTTTCATTGATAATAAACGAAACTCTTATCTTATACAAAAAATAAAATGCGAAGAGTAGCAAAATGTTGTAGTCGTAGTATATTTCTGCGTTCACGATACGAGTACCCGAAAACTGAGACGCGGGAAAAAATGGCACAGATCCTGCCTCGTTGGGCGCTTGCGCCGTACTTAACGCTGCCCGCTTGTGCATCGTAATTTATTCTAATTTAGAGTGATTTCAAAAACGATATTATGTCTAATTAAATAAACGGATTTAAATAAAACTTAAGAATTCGATTCTTTATAGAGCATACTTTATATTGATATGATTTTTTTAATGTAATTATGCTTTATTCAAACCAAAAAAACGCGATAAAATTGCGAATAAATCAAAAAAATTGCCATAAGAAATATTTTTTTTTACTAATTAAGCTTATTAAAAATCAATATTCTTGTACTAAATGTAACAATTAAATTATATTTCTGATGTTTTGTGTATTTTTTTTACTCAAATTTCTACATATTAATGATAGAAATAGGAGTCTGAAATTGACCCTGCACTGATTTTTAAGAAAACTAGTTGTGGGAGATTAATTACTACGAAGTAAACAAATAAGTTTTTGTAAATGTGCTACTAAAAGTAACTAAACAAAAGATTGATCTATTTTTTAAATGTATTCGTCAATCCCAGAGTATTTATAATGATGAGATGAGAGGTAAATAAGGCGACTAAAATCTTAGATATTCGCGCAAAAATGTAAAATGGCTCTTAAGACGTTTTGCATAAAACCTTTACACCAAATTCTATGAATGGCCCGTCTGACGCTGCGAGGGCGGTGATCGGACGGCACGAGCATGGCCGCGGTGTCTCGAGCCCTTCGATCAAAAATGTACTAGATGCCCGATGAGCGCTTCAAAAACGGCCCGAAAAATAAGAGCACAAATATTTTTGTGCTCTTATTTGAAATTAGTTTGGTCCAATGATAGCCAACGATAAGACGTCCTAAATGCCGCAGCACGCGTTCAAAAATTGTGTAAATAACCACTGTAGCACCAAGTTTTTGGAAGGAATATCTTTTTTTCCATAAGTTTAAATCTTTAAGTGTTTTTCATAAAATAAAAACAATCAAATAGTAAATATAAATCATTTGGCAAATACATATTATGATTGTTTGACCAATGTTTGCGACAACGCACCAACTATTGTAACAAACATTGTCTGTTCTGGAACAGAGAATGCATGAAGTAGTATTGTAATTTTATATTTTATTTTTGTTTGTAGATTTCCTAGCGAGCCATTTCGTGTACAGAATGAGTATCTATTGTAGCGAAAGAAAGAGGAGAAGAAATATACAAGCCTTATAAAAATTCATATTTGAACTTTAATTTAAATGAAAAATAATTTGCTTTAATATAAATTTAACTTCTAAATACTGGTACATAAAAGCAGACGCACCCAGTTTTAATACGGGTGGATCACATTGATTTAACCCGCACTTAATTAAATAAAATAACTATTATACTATTTTAGTCCTACTACTTTTTTAAATCGATTAAAAATGTTTGCCGTCATCAAAACGTACCTTCACCTAAAAAATTATATTTTGCAACTCTACGTCTTTCCATACGTACTGTGTTCTGAACATTGAAATGTAATACCAAGAACTACGTCTTGTTCCAAAATAGAGTAAGTACGAAATTGTCAACACATTGTTTTTAACCTTATTGCTTAGACTTTAAGTTTCAGTTAAGAATAAATAATTTTGTACTTATATCAAAATGACTTTTGATTTTTAAGGGACATTTTAAATTTATTGCTATTTACCTTTCTCCGATGACAAAAGGACTTAAATATGAATATTTTGCAATCGTAATTATGCTTTATGTTTGAGTGTTAAGGATTATAATAAACTGAAGTTGTTATTATTATGAAACGTTTTTCTATATTTCGTAGTAAGAAATATAAATGTGTAAGTGTGTGCAAACGTGGCCACTTGAGCGCTTCGATCAAAAATGTACTAGATTCCCGATGAGTGCTTCAAAAACGGCCCGAAAAATAAGAGCACAAATATTTTTGTGCTCTTATTTGAAATTAGTTTGGTCCAATGATAGCCAACGATAAGACGTCCTAAATGCCGCAGCACGCGTTCAAAAATTGTGTAAATAACCACTGTAGCACCAAGTTTTTGGAACGAATATCTTTTTTTCCATAAGTTTAAATCTTTAAGTGTTATTCATAAAATAAAAACAATCAAATAGTAAAATATAAATAATTTAGCAAATACATAATATTATGATTGTTTGACCAATGTTTGCGACAACGCACCAACTATTGTAACAAACATTGTCTGTTCTGGAACAGAGAATGCATGAAGTAGTATTGTAATTTTATATTTTATTTTTGTTTGTAGATTTCCTAGCGAGCCATTTCGCTGTGCAGAATGGGTATCTATTGTAGCGAAAGAAAGAGGAGAAGAAATATACAAACCTTATAAAAAATCATATTTGAACTTTAATTTAAATGAAAAAATAATTTGATTTAATACAAATTTAACTTCTAAATACTGGCACATAAAAATAGACGCACCCATTTCTTATACGGGTGGAGCACATTGATTTAACCCGCACTTAATTAAATAAAATAACTATTACTATTTTAGTCCTACTACTTTTCTAAATCGATTAAAATTGTTTGCCACCATCAAAACGTACCTTTTCACCTAAAAAATTATATTCAGCAACTCTACGTCTTTCAATAAGTACTGAGTTCTGAGCATTGAAATGTAATACCAAGAACTCCGTCTAGTTCCAAAATAGAGTAAGCACGAAATTGTCAACACATTGTTTTTAACCATATTGCTTAGACTTTAAGTTTCAGTTTAGAATAAATAATTTTGTACTTATATCAAAATGCCTTTTGATTTTTAAGGGACATTTTAAATTTATTGCTTTTTACCTTTCTCCGATGACAAAAGGACTTAAATATGAATATTTTGCAATCGTAATTATGCTTTATGTTTGAGTGTTAAGGATTATAATAAACTGAAGTTGTTATTATTAAGAAACTTTTTTCTATATTTCGTAATAAGAAATATAAATGTGTAAGTGTGTGCAAACGTGGCCACTTGAGCACCTTATTTTTGTTCCTGATCCTTTATCTAGTGCTATTATTGATCGAAGCTCGAGCCGTAAAAAATAAGAAGGAGCCAATATTTCTTATGTGCGTCAAATAATGTATAAATATTAAATTTTGAAAAAAATGCATTTTGAAAAAATTTTCGTTGCTGTAACTTCTTTACCACCTACAGGTGTACCTCTTAAAATATTTCGTGTATGAATAGATACACCTTATATACAAATGGGCCAACTGCGGCAAGCGTACCAACTAACCAAATGGTCGACTACTAGTATGAATAAAATATCATCATCTGCCTAGCCTTTTCCCAAGTATGTTGGGGTTGCCTTCCAGTCTAACCGGATGCAACTGAGTACCAGTATAACTGGACTTTGAGGGTCGAGAAGTTGGAACCGCGCCACAACACGAACTTCAAGTCATTCGTGGTTTGAGTTCCAACTCTTCAAATCGAGACCTTCCTCAAGGCAGAGTTTTGACCGAAGGGTGCCGTGTATCGGCGATTCCGCGGAAGGCTACGCGACACCACAAAGCGCAACACGACGCCGTCACTTCGTGTACAATAGTTTTAAATTGTTTTTTATTTGTATGTATGTTAGTCTTCAAGGTATTTATGTTATGGGTCTTTGTAGCCCGAAATAAATTGATTTGATTTTGAGTATTTTACACTGCCTATCTGACCTCCACTACCCAGTAACTGGGTAAATACGGTACCCCTTGGTAGGGCTGGTTGTCAGACTTTCGGGCTTCTGACGACCCGTAATGGCTGTCTAAGATCTACGAAAGACAGCCGGGACCAACGACTTAACGTGCATTAGTATGAATAAATATGTGATAATTTAAATAACCTAAGTGTTGTGTCGTGTATCGAGGGCATAACCACATAACGGTTTCAGTTACGGTGTCTTATCTAACTTAATGAACAGCTTATGATAAGTAGACACCGTTTGCCTAACACATTATTGTGTATATGCATAATTACTATCTAATACTACTTACTAACAGGCGTTTGTGTGGATAATTTTGCTTGGGTTTCTATGAATGCAACCTTTTGAGATCGACGCGACGGTGTGAATGTAAAATGCCGTAAGAGACAGGATTTAACCGGTCAATTACCGTAATTACAGACACAGTTAAAAAACGATTGTTTACATACCAAATGTGGTATCTCAGGGACTTAGAGGTTAAACGTCTCTAACGATATTTCAGATATATACCCAAACGGCAGTACCTACCGTACGTAATGTATATTTCATTTTGGTTTACTTTTTTTTACCACGAAATTATATGTCTATATTTCTCTGTTTTTTGAGGGGGGTGGGGGGCGGGGTGGGGTTTGCCTACGACGTAGAGTTAGCAGGCCTCCAACAAGGTGGACCGATGACCTAGTGAAGGCCGTAGGAATCCGATGGATGCGGCAAGCACAAAGCCGGTCGAAGTGGCCGAGCTTGGGGGAGGCCTCTGTCCAGCAGTGGACGTATTTCGGCAGAAATGATGATGATGATTTCTCTGTTTGATAACCCGTATCGGCTTGTTTCCTATGCTCATAAATTGCTCAATAGCTAGATAGATAGATAGATAAATCGTTTATTGTAATCGTTTAATAGCTGTACCATAATGCGAATACACTGTCTTCTAAGATACACGATCTTCCTAGTTTAGGAGATGGGGCTCTAAAATTTTCACCGAGAGTATATTTCTTTTGCTAGTATATAAAAAATGAAGTTAATAAAAATAAAAGAGACTATACAAGAAACCTACTACACTTTGAAATGGGTAACTAGCTTAATCTCTCTGACTGACCGACCTCCCTTTTTTAGGGTTCCGTTGCCAAATGGCAAAAAACGGAACCCTTATAGATTTGTCATGTCTGTCTGTCTGTCCGTCCGTATGTCACAGCCACTTTTTTCCGAAACTATAAGAGCTATGCTATTGAAACTTGGTAAGTAGATGTATTCTGTGAACCGCATTAAGATTTTTACACTAAAATAGAAAAAAAAACAATAAATTTTGGGGTTCCCCATACATAGAACTGAAACTCAAAAACTTTTTTTTCATCAAACCCATACGTGTGGGGTATCTATGAATAGGTCTTCAAAAATGGTAAAGAGGTTTCTAATATCATTTTTTTCTAAACTGAATAGTTTGCGCGAGAGACACTTCCAAAGTGGTAAAATGTGTCCCCCCGCCCCGTAACTTCTAAAATAAGAGAATGATAAAACTAAAAAAAATATATGATGTACATTACCATGTAAACTACCACCGAAAATTGGTTTGAACGAGATCGAGTGAGTAGTTTTTTTTTTTAAAACGTCATAAATCGTAAACCGCAATTTACCTTACATTCAATCAACTGAAATATAAAAATTAAAAAAAAAACATTAATTTTTAAACCGAGAATACCTATAGGTTTGTACGGAACCCTCGGTGCGCGAGTCCGACTCGCACTTGGCCGGTTTTTGGTGGGAAATCATCAAATGACGTCTCTCGCTCTGGGCAGAGCGGGATGGTGTGTCAGAATTTTAGTGACTAAAACCCACCCATGCTCCTTTACTTGCCTGTGTCAGGGCCACGGTAATTCTTTCGAACAAATCCGCAACCCTGGCAGACATTGGCCCGACCCCTTGATAATTCAAAAGTGGTTTATTTGAAAGAAATGCTTTGAGTTTGCATTCACGAAGTATGTATCAAGCTTTTGTCCGTTACACAAACTACTTTCATGCCAAAACGATACCAAATGACATCATACGCGAATGTTATCATCAGTACACAAATCATGCTATAAAAAAATTGTGTAAATTGAATCCTTGTTATCGTACGTTGACCCGCCGATAGCCTAGTTACGGGCACGTTTGCGTAACGAAACTGACCTTATTTGTGTTGAGTAATATTGAGCGTACGTGTGGGGGGAATGAATGGGGGTATTGATCAGTGTTATCTGGATTAATCTGGATCTGCTGGATGCGAGAACCATGGGAATGGTCGATGTGGTGACATGGCGTCGCTTGAGGGATACCTAACAGGAGAACGAGACGTCTTTTGGTTAAAATGATGATTAACTGGATTAAGAAGTAAGTTGTATAGCTGACATATACACTTTTATAGTCATAATAATAATTATAATTTAAGCCGAAAGACGTCCACAGCTGGGCATATATAAGGTGTATCTATTCATACACGAAATATTTTAAAAGGTGCCTGTAGGTGGTAAAGAAGCTATAGAAGCAAAAAGATTTTTTTGTCTAAGCGTTTTTGAATTTTCGTAATTATTATAATTTCAAAACAGCTTGAGACGTTTTGCATGAAACCTTTACTCCAAATTCTATGAATGGCCCGCTTGACGCTGCGAAGGCGGCGACTGGATGGCACGAGCATGGCCGCGGTGTCTCGGGCCGTAAAAAATAAGTAGGAGCCAGTTTTTCTTATGTGCGTCAAATAATTTAAAAATATTAAATTATGAAAAATTCGTTGCTGTAGCTTCTTTACCACCTACAGGTGTACCTCTTAAAATATTTCGTGTATGAATAGATACACCTTATACATAGGCCTCCCACGATTTCATTTTTTAATTATACAAATAAATAAAAAACAAAAGGACAATTAGACATCCAAGTACTCGTCCGCATTGCTATCATCTGGACACAACGTGCCCAGAAGACTGGCAACATTGCCACGTTGAATGGCAATGCTAATTCTTTAGCCAAAAATCGAGCCAGCCCATGGTCACGTGAAGTTACGACTAGACGGCAAAAATGTCCTTAAAAAACTAAAACCTGACTACTGAAAAATCACAATAAAGCCAAGATCGTACATATGTAATTTTGCCCAAAAACTTATGATCGCTTACTACTGTTAGAATGTATTGTTTAGGTGGCATACGACTACGGTTTTCAGATGAGAATATTTTTTTGTCTCATACATTTAGAGCGTGATTTTTCTGAAGTCGGGCTTTCGTTTTCGAACTTACATTTTATTTAAATTATTATGTGTTAGGTCAGAATATATACATTTTTGAAATGAGCTAATTAAGCCCTTCCCTTTCAATTTTTATTCACTACAGGGCCAATATTCAATTGTGACCAGCGGACGGTCAAAACGCTTCCAGTGTGATGTCATTTCTCTAACTATGTGTGATAAGTAATTTAAAATTTATGAGGGAACAGATGAATATACATACCTGTCAAAATCATTATTTATTTTATTATTTATTTATTTTAATTACATTTATAACACCATAACAGCTTACCAAGGTGATGTTATAAGCAAGACCAACAAATTAAATTACCAAAAAGTAACACCAAAAATTACTAATATATGACTTATTATACAAGATTATTTTTAGTATATGCGAAACCTGAATATAGTTTGTTCAGAATCAGTAACTGAATCGATTCCAATAATTTTTACACCATGTTATATTTTGTACCAAAAATATTTAATTACGCTTCCAAGACGCGGGCCTTAGTGTTTTGTTTCGATTTTAAAATTATCATGTCTTTCTCGTATTCAAACGTCCATTACACGGAGATGGTACGTACACTAGCTGTTTGTGGTGATCTGCATATGTTTTTGCGTGGACAACCAGGTAACTTATCAAGCTTATAACTTTGTGATTATTAATGATACAGTTTTGAAATTTTTTCATAGATTCTTTACATAAAAGTACTAGACCCGTGTTTCGGGTTTCGCATAAACAAAAATTAATGTTGTATAAACACATATATTCATTATACATAAAACTTAACAATTAGGTACTAAGCCCGCCCTCAATTAGCATTTGTGCCTTTTGTATGAATTTCAGCAGGTTTTGCCCAAATATATCCTCCGATACCGTTATAATGTTTATCATACGTGCAGCTCGTGGCAAAGGGGCAAACTTGAGTAGATTAGTCCCAGCCACAGGCACGTCACATCATATTTTAAGCCAAAAGACGTCCACTGCTTGACATGGGTGATTTTAACGCTCATCCAGATGAATTATTTTACATCGAGCTTACTTGCTTTTGTAATGAATTAGAGTGGACATGTGCGGACGTTAAGATATTGGGACTTGATTCGGACACGTTTTCAAAGTCAAAGTCAAAAACGTTTATTGCGAACTAAGTGTATACATGGTGTTGGTATTATACTATGTTAGTACTTATGACTTAGCAGCCTTTTACAAGCATTGCAATTATATTTCGCCTGCCCTTATCATCATAAATTAGCATGCATTAAACATTATTATTACTTGATTATATTACTTACGTTTAGCTTTGTAAGTGAGGCGAATGGTTTCAGACGCTGGCTTGACCACTAACGCTGCCTTACAATCTATAGTAAATGTTTACATAAAGTATGACGTCTTGTGGTCAGATCACTACCCTCTAATTGTAGAATGTAATTTAGATGTTTTAGGCTTACCCCAGGAGGGGGAGGGCATTGTCGTCAAAGACAGAAAACGCTGCTGCCCATTCTATAGGAAGACCCTTAGTCGACACACACGGGAAGAAATGAGATGGTGCTGTTCTTTACGTCCACAAGGAACAACACACCACACTGCAAAAGATAACCAAAAAATAATTATTATTATTACGATGAGAAATTTAGAGATTATGATGGAACAGATGAACGTACACACATACATACCATGCAAACCATAACCCTCCCATTTTTTTCGCCAAATTCGAGTAAAAAGGAAGACACGCACTCGGGCCCCATGACCCCAGCATGTTGACCCCAAACAGTTAAAAACCGTAGTTACGCATAAGGTGGTGGTGGTGGTATTTGCACCACTTCATGATCACCCCTAAACTAATATTTTTTCATTTTTTTATTTTTTTTTTATTTTGGCGTTATTAACGGTTTTTAAAACACATAACTCTCTTCTGCTACCCAATTAAAATATCAAAATTAAACTGTCACACATAACAAACAATATAAAAAAAGATGACTTGCATTACAGCTTCATGAAAACGTGTGTAATAATATAAGTGTTAGTTTTACAGGCCAGACAACAAAGAGGTTTAAATCACTCGCCAGACGGCGGGCTATCACCAAATTCTGATTATACATAGGTATACATTTTTATCTATATTGTAGTGTTATATAAAGGGTTTGGTTGTATTGTTTAAATTAGTCGCCAGACGGTAATCAGCGAATATTAACTTTGTGTTCATTTACATTGTATACAGGGTAAACATTAAATAAGCTGAAGATACTATTGAGTATTGATATCGAAAAGTAATGGAAGAAAAAATAATTGTTTTCATCCGTCGATGGATGACATCCATTACATACCCTTCCGTGCTTCGGAAATCATGATAAGCCGAAGTCCCGGCCGTTAGGAATCAGATCTTTGATATTAGTTACGGTTTGTGAGAAGCCCAAAAGCTTGACAACCAGTCTTTGTTTTGCCCAGTAACTGGGTTGTGTGTTTTGTAAGGTAGGATATTTAGATACACACTTTTAATTTATGATTGCAGCACGATATTGATAAACGAAATGTTGCCACTTTTTAATTACTATGTTTATTACATTTAATATTTAGTATGTGTACTTAATTGAACTCATTGTTTGCTGAACGTCAGCGCTGGCTATCGCTGAGAACCAGCGCTAAGGCTCTGTCTCGCATAGAGTCGCAGCATTATGCTGAGCGATGGTCAGCCTTCTTGGATATGACGCATGTTTTCTCCAGCTTTTTTCATATTTTTGTTGTGTTTGCTCTGTCTTTGTGTCGTGTTGCCGCAATTAAACGTATTTTCTTTATTTTTCTAATTACTGTCATCTTTTACAAATACTAGGTATTATAAATTAGGCTGACTTAGAAACAGAAGAATATAGAGTACCTTCTTAGAAGTATGACAAATCCTAAGTCCTTGAAAATATGACCCAATCAATACTGATTGACGGTTTAAAGAATTCAGGTGAAGAACTTCTCTATAATATATATTATTCATCCATAAAATCTAAAAATACTACCAAAAAACCTATAACAACAAAAGATAAAACCACAATAGGAAGACATTTCGTATAAAAGGCGAAATTACTTGAGTTCAGCGACCCTTATCGCCTAGGGACGGTTATCACGCTACGCCGCTACGGATTCGGGGGTCAACGGCCGCGTAGGCGTGCTACGAATATGTATGTATTACGTAACCGTAGTATTGTTAACGTTTATTGTTCTTTCATTATGAGTAATCAATGTGTTCTATAATTATATTTTTTTTCATTTGGTATGTGTCTTTAAATTTCGTGTTTTAGAGCGTTCATCCTGCGCGGGGTGGCTAAGTCGCATTGCAAGTGGTTTTTCATGATTAAGTATTAATCAAAGTACTACTTTTTTCAGTCAAATACTAGATCGTTGATTTAAAAGTTTGAGTGTTATTTTGTTCACAGTTGTTTCGGTATTTATCTAAAAAATCGGCGTACTGTCAATTATTTTCTATTTGCGGTACTTAATTCTCTAGTAATGGGAGAATAGAGAAAGGGCAGCACCGTTCTCTATGCATTTTACCACCTTACTGTGATTGCCAAACCACCTGCCGCAAATTGCGGAAGTCCTATGCCCAGCAGTGGACATCTTACGGCTGAAATAATGATAATGATGAGTACTTAATTATAATGATTAAATATTTTTATTTAAGAGTAAATGTTAAAAATAAATATAAATCAAATCACCCAACGATCGAATGTTTGGCTGAAAATGTTTGAAATTTGATCTATATATTTCATAACAAAATAATAAAATAATCATGAAACCCCACTAGAAATGCGATGTTGCCAGCCCACATGTAATTAACGATCGTAAGAAAATTGATTTAAAGATGATTTTTAGAAGTGTTCTGTCCCTAAACATTTTACAAAGATTAAAGATGTTGAAAATTTATTTGAGTGAATTGCAACTCACTATAGTAGTCATAAGTTTTTGCTTTTTTAGGAATATTCTAAATTCTAATCTAATTTCTTTCTTTAAATTCTAATTCTAAATTACGAAATGCTAGTACTTTAAACTTCTGCAATGTACCATAAGATTGCCTACGGGGAGCCTGGAGATCCGTAACAAAGGGTCCGTACTAGGGAACTAGTACGGACTCCAGTCTCTCGCAAAGGAGCTTTGGTTCACATTTACTGATTATGACTAGACCGAAGATATTAATTCTAAGCCAACCTTTGTAGAGAGAGAAATAAATTTATATTGTATTGTATTGTATTCTACTTGAAAATATTCTGAACTGATTTTTTTTTTTACTAACTAATTGTGTACCTGAACTCGGAGTAAACAAGTGCATTAACACCAAAGTCAAAATACTTGCATAATAGAATCAAATAATGACTAATTACTATTACTATTTATGACATTTTGAAAACAGTTACCTATTTGTCAAATAAACGTATGATAATAATTAGAACCGGGGTTTTTCTATAAAAGGTTCCTGGATCCATTATGAGGATAGGGTTAAAATAGACCGAACAGCTGAAAAGCTTTGAATATAATAATAATAATAATATTCCACAACTATCACACAACGCCATCTAGTCCCAAGCTAAGCAGAGCTTGTGTTATGGGTACTAGACAACTGATAAATATACTTATATGTTTTTAAATACATACATATTATAGATAAATTACCTACACCCAGACACAGAACAAATGATCGTGCTCATCACACAAACATTTGTCCAGGGTGGGAATCGAACCCACGACCTCCGGCATAGCAGTCAGGGTCACTAACCACTAGACCAACAGGCCTGTCAAACATAAACATATAACATATTAAACAAACTTTATGCTATCTTTATAATCGGCTACATCGCAGCAAGAAGGAGGGTTATGATTTTGACTAGTATGTACATATCGACGCTTGAAAGGCGAAATTGACTAAGCGACATAGGGCCACAATGTCGCTTAGTCAATTTTGCCTTTCAAGCGTCGATATGTATGTATGTGGGTAGGTATGTGCATCTATTTCCACATAACTTCTAGATTACTTTCATAAATTGCAAATGAGATATCAATAAAAGCACCTTGATCGTCTGCGGGTTATAAAATCTATATATATAAAAGAAAGGCGTGTTAGTTACACTATTTATAACTCAAGAACGGCTGAACCGATCTAGCTGAAAATTGGTGGTGATGTAGCTTAAAACCAGGAGACGGATATAAGATACTTTTTACCCCGTTCGACCGCGTTCCCGTGTGACGTGTCATAAAACGACGACGGGAAGGGTCACGGGAGCAAAAATTTGACGCGGACGAAGTCGCGGGCAGAAGCTGGTATGATATAACATAACGTCACGTTTAACATGCTAAATCAAAAGCCCAACTACTGAAAAATTACGCTCTTAGTATGAAACCTTCTCATTTGAAAATCGTGGTCGTATGCTCACACTCTAAAAAGTAAGAAACATGAAAATATTCTCACCTGAAAGACGTGGTCACCTACCCTAACAAAACAATACCTAGATTTTAACAGTATTAAGCGATCATAAGCTTTAGTGGAAAGTGGCATATTTTCTTGTTGCATACTTTTTAGAGAGTAATTTTTAAGTACTTGCATACTTTTTGCCAACATAGATATCTAAAAACGGCGAACTAAACGCAGCAATCTATCACAAGATTTATCTTACAAATGAATCGAAATAAATGACGATTCTAAAACTCTATTCGACAAGTAAAAGTTCGCACTCCTGATAGGGCAATAAAACCTATTTGGTTGCGTCCCGCCGGGGGCAACGATCCGCCTCTGAAAGTTGAATTTTATTTCAGTCAGGCTGGAGAAGTAAATGAACTTTCCCTTTCTAGGTACAGGGGTGGATTTAAGGAGGAAATAAGGGTTAAATTTGGTAGAAAGGTTACTGAATTACGAGTTGTAGGTCGTGGGTTAGGCAGGCATTTTACTTTATTCAAATGATTTTCTTTACCACCGCTCTCAAAACGGTGAAGAAAAATATCGTGTGGAAGCCGGATGACTTACAACCAAAAATTCCTAGACATGTAACATAACTTCTACCAACTCGCACCTGTACGTAGTAGATTACAGCCTACTCTCTAAGAGGGGAGGCCTGTGTCTCAACATTGGGAACGTTAAAGGCTCACTATGATGATTAAAACAAAACACGTTTCTTGTATGGGGACTACCTTTAATTTATATTTTATTTCAATTTCATTATTTGTTGTAATAGCAGCAAAAAAAATTCATGCTATGTGATTTCTACGGTCAAGTTATTACGGTTCATAAGACACAGCCCGTTGACATACAGGCAAACGGACAGCGGAACCTTAGTATTTGGCTTCCGCTGGCACTCTTTGGGTACGGAACTCTAAAATATGGAGTGCAATCTAAATGTTTGCAAATAAGTATTTGAATTTATTTTCCATTAATTATTGTTTGTTCGGTTTCCTACAAAAATAGGCCAATCAGGTTAGACAGGTCGTAAGGTGACTAAAGAATTACCTACGTCAGAAGATGACTCCGAGACCACAAATAATTAAAATTTATGTTGCAAATTCTGAGAATAGTAAAAAAAAAAAATTGAAGTAACCACTAAACGCATTGTTAATTTAAATTGTTCAGCAAACAAATCTAGCGCACAACGCACACAAAAGATTATTTGCTTGCTGTAGTATTCAAAACACTGTTTTCATTTTTCTATTCGTTTCAAAATCAAAATCAAAAGTCATTAAAACTAGGCTGAAAGTTAGCACTTTTTGAACGTCAAAGTTACATAAGATAGTCCCCTAAAATGCCCGCCCTTCACTACTCCTATTGCTTTAGCTGGGAAAAAGAAGTGGCGCAACAAACTCCCCAGCAGCACAGCTGTCTGTTAAGTTAGAAGAACTTGATTTTATACAGTATTATGTAAGTAATCAATTTTAGTAATTATCAATAAGGTATGTAGTACTTACCTTTAGCCAGCGGAAAATATGTCACAGGAACCTACTACCGGCAAAACAAGCAACATATGTCTTATATTTATGTAGTTTACTGTTAGTTTTCCCGAATGAAATTGATAAAGCTCTGGTAGAATATATGAAGTCCCATATTTGACTGACACAATACAAATTAGAAAGTTGCCTAGAAGTGAATTACGAAATGATATTTCGAAACTGCCCCCGAAAAGTGTCGAAAGAAATAGGTTGTTATTTTAAAATAATAGACTATGGGCCCAATGCAGCGAGGATACAGTACTTTAATGACAAATTCTTAAAAAAATATATTAAAACTACCAACAAAAAATATTTATAATTTAATCTTCGCAACCTCCCAAATCCGCGCACCACCCAAGGCCCAAACAGCATCCTAATCGATCGGTCGTTGACCCCTGAACCGTCTGTCCTAAGCAATAATATATATATCTTATGTACTGTTTATGTAGAAGGTCCTTGATCTTGAGGCGTTAGGTGCACTTTATTGTTTTGACCGTGACAACCAATCAATATAGTGATGAAGCAAGCAAATATTATGTTTGTTTACGTTTGTTGTTGTTAATCAACTTCAAAAAAGGAGGAGGTTGTATTTTTTATATTTTATTTGTCTTCCACAAAATTACGAAGATTATAACATCTGAATTGTTGTGTAGTGTTGCGCGGTGTGGTGTAGCGTGTTATGATTTTTACCTCAGAGTTCCTTCTAATAGGTGGTCACTACTGAGTTGACGATTACTAAAGAAGAATGTAATAGAGTGATAATAAAGGCTCAAAAATAATAAAGGCTCAAAAATTCGACTCAAAAATTTCGACTGACCTGTTAGTCTAGTGGTTAGTGACCCTGACTGCTAAGACTGAGGTCGTGGGTTCGATTCCCACCCAGGACAAATCTTTGTGTGATGAGCACAATCATTTGTTCTGTGTCTGGGTGTAATTTATCTATATTATGTATGTATTTAGAAATATATAAGTATATTTATCAGTTGTCTGGTTACCATAGTACAGGTTCTGCCTAGTTTGGGATCAGATAACGGTGTGTTGGTTGTCGTAAGATATTTTTTATTATTATTATTATTTAATTACATTTTTTAATATCGTAGCCTTGAATCGACAATATTCAACCTTGGAGCACTATCGTCAACATCGTCATCTCTCGGGATCTCAGGAGTCCAGTTTCAGGTACCTATAGTGAGAATCTTGTACAAAGGCTGTAGTTCTTAGAATATAAGTTCGTAACAGGAAAATCCGAAGAAATATTCTTCGCTAAATAACTTGTTCGATTAACAGATCTGATTCCCAAATCTCGTTATTTAAAAAATCTAAATCTAGTCGCATTTTCATCTTCATCAATTAAACAAGTTTTTTGCAATTATTACAAATTTTTGCTTTCTTGGAAGCTCTGGAAAAACGAGATGGGAAGAGTTTAGATATCCAGCAGTGGTACATCTATAATGATACATTTTACAGAGAAAAGGTTTATAAATTATACTCTAGCATATATCACTAGTGCTATTACTTCATATTCACTAGAATAAATAGTATTTAACTATCGTGAATATGAATAGAAGCACCAGTGGCGCAGTGGTATTAGCCTCGACTTACGACTTGTAGTTCGTGAGTTCTGACCCAGGCAGGAGCTTAACTTTGGGTAAATAATTTCATCACCACTGCTTTCAAAACGATGAAGAAAAACAACGTGAGGAAACCGGCATGTTCTAGAACCAAAAATTCGAAGACATGTGACATCTACCAAGCCGCACTGGGCTCGCGTGTTAGATGACAGCCAACTCCCTCTCACCGCGAGGAGGCCTGTGTCCCAACAGTGGGAAAATATAGGCTGATTATGAAATTGTATTTTATTCATAAGGTTTAAAGGTATAGCAGTATACCTAAGAAGGTTACACATATTACATCGTTCCACACATCTAACAAAGAATGATCCGTGATTGTCGCCTCCCGGTCGCGTGAAACCAAATCATTTTGTTTTTATAGCCGAAGCGATGCAAATATAACGCGTGACGTAGACTTATAAAGGTATCAGAACTGACTGTTATTGATGAGTAGCTTTAAGATCGCTAAATAATTGTGTTGTTAATTAGTCAGTGTGTAGTGTATTTTTGGTGATACCACTTTTATTAAAGTCCGATTGTTATACCTGAATAAAATGCCCAATTTTTGAATTTAGTACTGCTGACTAAAATATCTTGTATTTACACAATCACAATATCCAAGTAAATACATCGCATACAGCCTATTCCAGTAAAACTAGATGCAGTTGAATTCCTGTATTTTACATGCAACGACTGCCGATCTGACCTCCACGAATCAGTTACTGGGTAATACGATATACTTTGGTAAGACTGGATTGTTCCGTATGATGTCGGACGTAAAGCATAGCACTATCGCATTTGTTCCTGTGGGTGTCGTTAAAGGCAACTAAGAAACTTACTAGAATACGCAGTCGCGTTCTCTATTAATTTTACCACCATACTGCGATCGCCAACCCGCCTGCCAAGCGTGGTGATTACGCCTAGAGGGAGTCCAAGAGTCTGATTATCAGACTTTCGGGCTTTTGACGACCCGTAACGACTATCAAAGATCAACTAATGATATCCGGAACCAACGGCTTAACGTGCTTTTCGAGGCATATGAGGGCATCCATTTATGGACTAGCCGCAGCTAACGTAGCTTAACCCCATCGATCGACCTGTGCTGCAGTTACTACGTAGCCACAAGACCAATAAATATATAGAGTAAATGCCATGCCATATCTAGAACTTCTAAAGGTCTACAGCAGTTAGATCAACGACCGCGCGCCCTTGTCCCCACGCTCTTATGTAAAGCCAATGCACAGGACTGTACACGTTACACTCATACCGTAGCGTATTGGGATCATTGCTCAAATTATCTCCAAAGCTGTAGAAAAAAAAATATATGTAAAGTTGTTCGATGTAGACAATTTGGTATTTGTTGACAGGCCTACACTGTCCTCCCATACCTATTAACACTGTAATTTGAAACCATTGTAAAAGCCAATTATTTTTAGAAGAGTAACCATGGTGTTTCCTGCCGACTCTTCTCCATAGGAATCAACAAATTGGAACCGTGCACCTACAGTCCGTTCACGCTTATTTTACCCCAGATTTTGCTTCAGTGTCAAAATCAAAGTGGTCTCTGTTTTCTTTACAAAAAAGTTTATTTTTGGGTTTTTGCCACTGTCATGTCAGTCACTATCACAGTGATCTTTATTGTCGTTATAATAAGGTTGCTGTTTTGTTGTTGTTGTCACTGCTGTCAGAGGTAAAATAAGTGTGAACAAACTGTACCTTCTGACGTTTTATAAGTGCCCATGAAGGTTTATGTGAAATAAAAATATTTTGATTTTGATTGAATGAAAAACAAAAGAAAATCGATTTGTTGGACTTGGTGCTGTTTGAGGCTGGAATTTCGTATTGATGATTTGGGACTGCCGATTTATATAGACGTAAAAAGACCGTGCAAGAGTCCTAGATCATTGACAGGCCTGTTGGTCTAGTGGTTAGTGACCCTGACTGCTATGCCGGAGGTCGTGGGTTTGATTCCCACCCAGGACAAATGTTTGTGTGATGAGCACGATCATTTGTTCTGTGTCTGGGTGTAATTTATCTATAATATGTATGTATTTAGAAATATATAAATATGTTTATCAGTTGTCTAGTACCCATAACACAAGCTCTGCTTAGCTTGTCTAGTCCGATGGCGTTGTGTGATAGTTGTGGAATATTATTATTATTATTATCATAGATTTTTAGTATTACACAGGCCTACAAATTTTTAACCTAGAGACTAGACCTATCGTATTTTGGTGAAAAAAAAGATATTTGAAAAAATCTAAATAGGTTTAAAAGGGACAGGCTGGTACTTTCAAGTGACATACAGCGTTTTTTGATAATAATGTTTTTTCCTTCTGTCACGTAACCTCAAAAACTGCAAAAAAAAAGCGTTTTTTGCACTTTTAGGTTAAGATATCTCGAAAACCGACATATAGGAGCCATTCTGAACGCGGATTCGGATTCAGCGCATCAAAATCCTTCGGAAATGTTAGGTCTGGTCTCTGGGTCTGGACTTTTGTAAAATTTTGTCGGCCTCTGTTTTAATTATTTGTATTACTGTTAATCAATTTTAATACGATAACATTTTTTTTTTGAGTTCTAGATGACATGTATTTAATTTTGACATTGATTTTGAAGTAACGAGTCGTAATATAATAATGTTCCCACTACTAGCATACAGGTCTTCTGTCAGTAAGAGGGTGTGAGCCGTAATGCATTACGCGAGCTCAGTGCGGGTTAATAGATGTCAAATGTCTTCGAATTTTTGAAAATAATCTTGACGAACATTATACATCGAAAATGATATCTTTAGTGAACGAAAGTGTTTCAATCTTTTATTCTACCCTTGATTATACCTAATTCGTACCATTTTCAGACACAGTCAGAAGTCAACTGCCTAGAAGATGCCAAATCCAATTAACCAGGTATCATTTCCCTGAGAGATTCCTAGGATGATCTCAGTGCCACATTTTTGCCGTATAACAGTGGAAACCTCCACTAATTCTCCTTCATTTGTATTATCGTCAGAACATTGATTTTGTCTCATTAGTTCATTACTGATGCAAACAAATAATGCGTAATTCTTTTGAACGTTATTATGTTTTGTGCAGCACACGTCACGCGGGGCTTTCAAGAATTCATGCTTTTATAAATTAGTACAAATATTCTCTGCCCGCAAGAGATCCACAGGCGAATTGACATAGCCTAAAGAAAACTTAAGTGGCAGTGGGCAGGGCACATTGTTCGCAGAACAGATGGTCTATGGGACTGAAAGGTTCTGGAGTGTCGACCGCATACCAGAAAACGTAAAGTTGGAAGGCCTTCCACACGGTGGACCAATTTTATTTTTATTTTATTTATATTTATTTATTTCAGTTTTCGATTACATTCATTTTATAACAATTACAATATGATCAATTAAGCTTTATCTTATAAATTTAAAAGACATCTGTGTCTGAACTAGATAAATTAATATCTGTATCTCAGACATCAGCGCTCTTCCCTAAAAATGTAACATTTAAAAGCTAACTAAGCTAATGCGGCTCTGACAATATCAAAATCAAAACAAAATACTAATAATAATGAAAAATAACAGAAATTTATATTAAAAAATAAAAGAAAATGTTATTAGTACCTCCTTTGTGTAGAATGTATATGGAATGAGTGTGTGTGTGGTGCGAGATTTTTAAACTAGCGTGGTACATTTAGGAGGTTTTCGGTTTCGTCATAAGTCAGTTTACGGATATACTCAAGAAATTCAGTTTTGCATGCTTTGCTATTTAATGCATAAACGGAAATCATGTTATTAATTTTGTCATACAGATATGGACCTAAGAAGCAGAAATATTTATTTACGAACGGGTGTTTAAACATGGGTCTGTCAGGGTGGGCTACACATTTTCTTCGCCTGGGCAGTACAATTGCTTTATCAAAGTTCTCTCTCGAGTGTTGCTTCAGGGTGGTGAGCAGTACAAACAATGACCTTGTGAAGGCCGCAGGAATCCGCTGCATGCGAGAAGCATAGAACAGATCGAAGTGGTGGTGCTTGAGGGAGGCTTATGCCCAGTAGTGGGTATCTTTTGGCTGAAATGATAATGGTGATTCTGATTCTGTGCCTGTAGATGTTGTTTTCTTTTCATGTGCTACAATTTTGTTTTTGCGTAGACAAGCACATGCAGGATTTCGTACCACCGTATAATATTCACTGGCCTGTTAGTCTAGTGGTTAGTGACCCTGACTGCTAAGACTGAGGTCCTGAGTTTGATTCCCACCTAGCACAAATCTTTTTGTGATGAGCACAATAATTTGTTCTGTGTCTGGGTGTAATTTATTTATAATATGTATGTATTTAGAGATATATAGGTAGGTATGTTTATCAGTTGTCTGGTTACCATAGTACAGGCTCTGCCTAGTTTAGGATCAGGTAACGTTGTGTTGGTTGTCCTAAGAAGATATTAGATATTATTAGATTCACCGCCACTTTAAGAATACTTCAGTAAAATTAAAAGAAACAAAATCAAAATTGATATAATGAAGTATGTACTTAACAAGGTAAGTAGTTACAATGAAATCTAGAAGTCACATAGTACACGGTTACACATTTCCAGTTTAAGCTGACCTCTCAATACAGAAATCCCATATAATGTGAGATCAGTTTATACTGGAAACTCATAGCTTGATGTGTAGCCGTGTGTACATACAGTGCTTGTTAGGTTAAAGAATCACATTAGCATCAACATGCTAGGTCACTGTGGAGTAGGTAACAAAATCTAGATGTTTGCTTTGTTAATTTGTTACTCATTATTGTACTGACACATATTTTTCTGATCAGAAAAAAACCTTACTTACCTAACTCATCATCATCACAGCCGAAAACGTCCACTGCTGAACCCAAGACATCCCCCAAGAAGAGTCACTAACCACTAGAACAGGCCAGTCAAGGCCAGAAAGCTAAGAGTCGGACCCAGGACCTCACGCTTAGCACTAGCATCCCGAAATTGTTCGAAAGAGTTACTTACCGTGGCCCTGGCATAAGCAATTGAAGGAACTCGGGCGGGTTTTTGTCAGTAAAAGTCTGACACGTCCTTTCGCTCCACAAAGAGCGAGAGACGTCATTTGATGATTTCCCACCCACAAAAAAAAGAAGACTACTGAGAGGCAGTCTCTGCGCCCTCACGTCCCTAGCCGCCGCAGGAGAAGACGTCCCGGGCGTCGGGAGTCAATTGCAGACTTTCGGCCACCGTAGGCGCGGGCTTGCGGGCGGCGAGGAATGGGTAGCTCGCCGCCGGTAAGGACCAGACCCGTGTTGACGGCGCGTTGTGTTGTCAGCAGTACTGAAGGGGTCATCTAGGACCGATGCCTGCCAGGGTCGCAGATTTATTCGAAAGAGTTACCGTAGCCCTGGCATAGGCAACTGAAGGAACTTAGGAGGGTTTTTTTCTCATGCTTAGCAATAGCACTTATGCCCAGCGAAGCACTAGATACTTATTGTTTAAAAATAATAAGGCCCCAATGAACTGTAATAAAAAGTTGCAATTATTAAAACAAAACAAATTGAAAACGATAAGAATCACAAAACTAATATTAAACTTTAATAAATAAATAAGAACTAGACTGTCAACGTTCTTTAGTTTTGTTATTGTTTATTATGTTATTAAAATAGCTTTTGTTTTTCTATTGTAAGATAAAATTCAGTGGGCGTAGATTTGAACTCTTTTATTTCACAGTTAAACTGCACCGTTCAATGACGACTAATTATTTTCTTTCTTAATAATTAATATTAGGTAAAAGATTCGTGCGGAGCCGGACGTAAAGAATGGCATCATCCTATTTTTTCCCGTGTGTGTTGTAGAAGGCGACTAAGGGCTTTACTAGAGAATCGACAGCAGCGTTCTCTACGCATTTTACCACCATACTGCGATCGCCAACCCGCCTGCCAATTGTGGTGATTATGGCAAACACCCACCAAATTGGGGGCCATTGTCTATAGTAGTTGACGTCTTCGGGCTGTAATGATAATGGTGATCAAAAAGTCCAGAAGAAGTCAGATCGTAGGCTGCAGCTAAGAAAGAGTCTTCATCTACTTACATAAATCAACATATGTATTATAAAAAGCTTTTACAACTGCGAAACTGTGACGTCATGAAAGAAAAATGGCGACCTTTTCGTAAACCATTCATCAAATAAACTTACGTTACTCCAAGAATTCCAGTAAAAGTCAGCGAAAAATCCTATCAATAAGTTAACCATACTTATGAAAGCAAATTGATGGGTGTTGCCCATTTTTCTATATTTTCGCGAAAAGCCACTGACTTATAGGTACTTAAGGGTTCGGGGTGAGTTTATCGACCCTTGGGGCCAAAGCCCTTTCAAGTTACGAGGCGTCATTTTTCATTCGAATAATTTGGAAATAGTATTATTTTAGTCTGTTATTGAAGGAAATCTTTTTTTTTTTTGTGAAATGTTGTTGTTTACATTTTCATTTATCATTTGTAGATAGCCTAGGTGGTTAATCTTTATAACCTAGGTTCGATGTCAGGGTCATATTACTTGAAAATATTATATTTCAATTATCTATATATTAATACGTGAAGCGAAAACTTTGGATCCCTTTTTATGAAAATTGGGCGGACAGAGGAGTATGAAATTTCGCACACTTATAGTTTATACAGAGAAGAAGTGACGAATGCTAATATTTTTTTAAATTATGCGTAAAAATACATTATTTTCAATAATTAACACGTTACACACACTACTATTCATTACCGTGTATTTAATACACACATGCATAGATATTCTTTTGTTTATGGTCCAAATCTGTGGTCCAATCGAGAACATCTGTCTTTAATATTTTGTGTCTATAGTCTTACTGAATGTCAAGTATAACCATAGGTAATAAATTAATTTTATAGATATATAACCTATTTCATTTTTTAAATCTATGATTATATCGAGAATAATTGTTTTTAATATAGTTTTACTGAATGTCAAATATAACCATTTCATTTTTTTTATATTTATTTTATATATATTTTTTCATTTAATCATATATTTCTATTCAAATGAAGTACGGTCGAATTTCGACCAATGGGCGATCACTAGTAACTATGAAATTTGTGATGATGACACACAGATAGACAATTTTCACTGGGCCGGATGTACAGAACAGTATTATCCCATTTCTTCCCGTGGGTGTCGTAAAAGGCGACTAAGGGAATTACTATAGAATGGGCAGCAACGTTATCTATCCATTTTACCACCATACTGCGATTGCCAACCCTCCCGCCAAGTATAGGAAACCCTTTCCAAATTGGGGGAGGTCTAAATCCAGTTGGGGTTGACTTCACGTCTAACCGGATGTAGAAGAAGAAACAAATCAAAATTTTATCAAGTTTTTAGTATTTTTGTCGTCTTTAATTTAATAATTATGTAGGTATAATATTAAAAGTGTTTTTTTTTTTCAAAAATGCATACCGATTTTTTCAGTAGGTACCCATATTACAGTCATTATGTTTCCAGCATTCTTATACAATGTATGTGTCATATACCTTCGCAGCAATCTAAATATATTCGTGTTACAAATGAGTTCAGTACAAAAGAATTTGAACCCGACCTCTGTCAGTCAATACCCTAGCCATTTTGTAAGAAAATAAAAATAAAGAATCACTTTTTACGATCAAAATACAACTATATGCAACAGGAAATAAGTCATCGAACTTATTTGTATGTTAACCTTGGAAATATAATATGAATAATATTTATAATGGATAATTTGTTGAAAATCTGTGGTGATAATTTAATGTGTCTATATTTTTCTTAATATTGGCTGGTAAATGCCCACTGATGGGCTTAGTTCTTTTAGTTAAACTTTTTGACGTTAAATAAAGAAGGGACAAGGAAAAACATTTAGTTCGAAGAAAATGCTATAAATAAATATCTTAATAAATAAATATCTTAGGACAACCAACACACCGTTATCTGATCCCAAACTAGGCAGAGCCTGTACTATGATAACCAGACAACTGATAAATATACTTATATATTTCTAAATACATAAATACTTTAGATAAATTACACCCAGACACAGAACAGACGATTGAGCTCATCACACAAACATTTGTCCTGGGTGGGAATCGAGCCCACTACCTCAGTCTTAGCAGTCAGGGTCACTAACCACTAGACTAACAGGCCAGTCAATATGAAATATAATTACCTTTCCATGGAATATGGCATAGGCATAATTGTCCTTAAATGTTCCCATTGCTGCGAAACAGGCGTCCGCTCTCTAGAATTGAGCAGGTTATGGTCAACCACACGGTACAGTACAGTTGGTGGTTGTCAGAAGATGGTTCTATCTAGGACATGTCGGTTACCTTAATACGTGGTTACGTGTTTTTTTTTTGTTGTTGTTGGGAATCATAAAATGACTTCTCCCGCCCTGGGTGGAGCGGACGGGCGTGTCAGTAACTCTTTCAAACAATTCCGCGACCTTGGCAGGACGTTTTGTTCACCTGGAGCAGAATCAGCCTATAATTTTCTCATTGCGAGGTCACCGGCCTCCGCTCTGTGACTCTCATGCGGGCCGTCACCCTACATGCGTGGGTAAAGCGAGTTGGTAGTTGTCACTTCGTCCTAGGACACTCCGGCTTCACCACCATGCAAATATCTTCAGTGGAATTAGGTTATTTTATCCAGGTACTGCCGTTATCTCTGGTTTTGCTTTTCAACCAACGAAAAAAAACGGAGGAGGTTATCAATTCGATGCGTTTTTTTTTTTTTTTTTTATGTATGATCACGCATAACTTTGTACGTAGTGGTCCGATTGTGACAATTCTTTTTCTATTGGAAAGGGTATACTCTCAAGGTGGTCCCATATAAATTTGGAAAATAAAATCGAACCCTAAGGGTCGGAAAACAGGGGATGATTGATTGTTCACTCACTGATTGTAATGTATAAACACGCATAACTTTATACAGAGTAGTCCGATTTTGATAATTATTTTTGTGTTGGATAGGGTATACCTTGCCCAGTATTATTAGTACATTAAAGCCACAAAAAAATATAAAATAAAAACTTTTTAACAAAAAATTAAACCGCCGAAAAACTGAAAAGCATAAAATAATAAACCTTAAAATTTTGAGTCGGCGCTGAAAAATCAATGAACAAGGATCACTCAAAGCGCCGACTCATAATTTTAAGGTTTATTATTTTATGCTTTTCAGTTTTTCGGCGGTTTAATTTTTTGTTAAAAAGTTTTTTAATTATTGAGAATCATCTTCTATACAATACATACATACATAAAAATAAAATATCTGGATGACCGAGCTTTGCTCGGTATTTTTTGGAAAATTGTGTTTAAAATAATAAGTTTATGTTCAAGTTGATTATCGATAAAGTTGGTCATTGAAAACACGAATAAAACGACATTTTACGAAAATGAATCTTAGCTAGATCGATTTATCGCCCCAGAAACCCCCTGTATACTAAGTTTCATGAAAATCGTTGGAGCCGTTTCCGAGATTCAGATTATATATACAAGAATTGCTTGTTTAAAGGTATAAGATAAAACTGAAGTGTCTGTTTGTTATTTCAAATTAACAGCTTTTCACTAAATGCATATGAAAGTAAATACGGTACTTACACCAAAAAAACATTTTTTTAAACTTTTGTCTGTCTGTCTGTTTGTTCCGACTAATCTCTGAAATGGCTGAACCAATTTTGACGGGACTTTTATTGGCAGTTAGCTGATGTAATAAGGAGTAACTTAGGCTACTTTTATTTTAGAAAAAATCTTTTGTTTTAGAAAAATACCTGCGTTAATTTCCGACATTCACGCGGGCGAAGCCGCGGGCAAAAGCTATGTAGTTGGAATATAAAATTAATGGATATTCATTTTGCTGAATGAAATTCAACAATTAAATTAATGAAGGATTATGAGATATCTGGTCCAATATTCATCGACCTTCCTCTTATTTAATAATTATATTTATATGAATCGGTACCTAAAGTTTCCTCTGACGAAAATAATTGGAATTAATAATTATTATGGGTTTATTCCCGATCCCCATGGCGGATGTCATGATTTACCTATAAGGATATTAAACCTTCAAAATTTCTGGAATTGGTAGGTATAATATAAACAAAATGAAAACATACCACGTAGGTATTTACTTAATCAATTTATGTAAATGAATTTTCCTGAACAAAATAAAGACGCCAACAAATTAAAACTAAATAAAAATGTAAATAAAATTACATGTACATTGTATTAATTATATATACCAACAAAGTATTTATTAATATATGCGCAATCCACAGTTACAAAACTCACTTAATAAAATACACACACACACATTCACATCCCCATATACACTGTACAGGATACAGGATATAGGTGTCAATGTGGGCGTTTGATTAACATAGATCACTGTACATTTTTCCCTGAAATCTACACATGTGTGCGTTCATCTGTACCCTGTAAACATATAAAATCAACCGTGTAAAGTTTGTTTACAACCAGATTAAAGTAGAGATAGAAATATGCCAACAATTTCAAAAGCTTTTAATACTGTAGTCTGTAATGAATGTAGAAATCTATACAAAGATGTGTTAGTGTGAGTGCAGACTGCAGTTGAACGCACTGGGCGTCTTTGTTTGCATGTGTGAGTGCACCCTTCTCGTCTCGACAGTTTTATATTTGCGCACCACACAAGTACACACCAACCTTAATGTTTAAAATTTAAGGCTCAATTTTGTGTGGCTTTTATTTCTGAAAGTGTGTGTGTGTGTTGGTGAGTTTATTTTGAATCACATAGTGGTTATGCAGTGTAGTCATGTAGGGTGTGTGTATGTGTGTGTTCACCTTGAAAAGCGCCAGTTCTTTGTGCAATGGGTTATTCGGTTAATGGCACCAGCAAGTCAATGGCGCGGATGCTTTGTTTGTACCGTCAGCAGATATGTGAGCACTGACTAGACATTATTATTATTGTTGTTGTCATAATAGTTTGTATTATTAAAAATACAATACTCTAACTGTCCCAGTGTGGGGTGAGGGCGTTGCCTTACTGAGGAGGGTTATCCATTGATAACATTGATAATTATGTTTCAGGCCATTTTATTTTAATTTTACTGTGTGATTTTTAAACTCTGATTAGCTCACGTACCTTTAAACTTGTTTCTTTTGTTACGGCACAGTAATTATGTTTAACGCATGTCGCGTTGCTGACCTATAAGAATTGTTAACACTAAGTATAGATTATAGTATTCGTAAATGATATTTTAAAACTAACTGAAAACATGCTAACTTATAATGTGTGGACGACTACAGACCAATTTTCTTCGCAAAGCTTTTCTTGCTAAGTTCAGTCTCAGATATATAGGCATTACCTGCCAAAAACGTGTTTAAAAAATAAAAAGTTTACCTATCTTCTTATGAGTTCGTAATAAAGTTTCTATGCATCGTTTGGTCAGCAAAATAATTCCATTTTAAATGAAAAAAAAAAAAAGATAAATATGGCTAATTTTGCACTGAAAACCACCATATTTTCAAGTGCGCGAGTAATAATGATCACCAAATAGATACCTCTTTTATATCCTTGTTCCCACAAGTGATATTGATTTGAAGAAATCTCTCAATTACATAAAGTTCATATGTACCAAAATAATATAACTAGGTTTTTAAAACAATGGTTTTGAAACCGCAAGCTACTTCCATTATCATTGTTTTTGTTGAATAACATTCGCAACAAACGCCCCGGAAAGCGTTATCTGACTAGGTACCGACCTTAGGACTTTGGGGTGTTCTCGAATCCGGGTAAAACCCGAGTTCAGTTTTCCATATTTGTATTAGGGAAAAATAACGGATGTGGTCCATTGTGTAAAACTGTTGCATAGGTAGGTTGTGAAGGAAATTCATAATATTTTGTTTTATTTTAATAATTTGAGTTTTATTTTTTATATTTAATTATAGTTTTATTTTTATACTGTAGGTCCTTACTAGTTTAGCAGTATAAGAAGGTATACTGTACTTTAATCGTTGCTACCTGATCTTATAATTCGAATTATGCTTTCTTTGTTATGATCAAAAATATTCGATTATTATTTAACTTTCATTTTTTTCATTTTTAAATAGTAATATTTAATCATAAAAGTTAATTATATCTGAATATATTGAAATATTTACATTTAACATGTTTTTGCAAACTTACATTTTAAACCAAGATTTCTTTGGTACAAAATTACCTTTTTCTAGACGGTTTTCTAGGTCCTGAAAACAAAACGTAGTACGATTATTACCTCACATTGCAAAATAACAATAGGCCTCCTTTTGTTCCTGAAAACAAAAAGTTTGCTTACGAGTATATGCTTTGTTCATGATCACAGCGCCACCTACCGACGATAAATGATAAAATCCATGAGACGAAGGCAGGATGCAAGATGGAGTGAAAACAGCGGTGCGACAAAGAGACGCGTAGGGAATTTACAGTCTTGGATAACGCCAATCACCATACGAAAAATTATAACAGCTTATTAAAATTATGAATAAGACAACCCATGTATTCTTTATGTTTAAACCTATATAACACTTTATCATCATAAATAGCATTTTGTCTGATTTTCTACTAACGGCGCTCACACGAGGACGACCGGATGCAGTAACCACAACAATGCTAAAAACACAATTATTTCTTCCAAATGGCGAAAGACAAGTTGAACTACTTACCACCTTCTCTGTTAGATACTTTTAGTAGGTAAGTACGTGAACCTGCCAGGGTCGCGAGATTTGTTCGAAAGAGTTACCGTGGCCCTGGCATATAGGCAACTGAAGTAACACGGGTGGGTTTTAGTAAAAGTCTGACATGAGAGCCGTCATTTGATGATTTCCCACCCACAAAAAAAAAGGTAAGTTCGTGAAAAAAAAGCAGTTGATGTATAGACATCAGCTGCTTTTTTCACGAACTTACCTTTTTTATATAACTTACTATACTTATCAAATTTCCCGCAGACTACAAAAAATTTGCCTGCCTGAAAATTCTTCTTATAAATGAACAATCCAACACTTAAAACATGTTTCTTCGGAAAAAAAGAAAAACAAGATTAAAACAATGTTTTTTTTTGCTACCACTACCTAGTCTCAAAATACCGGGCTTGTGCACACTGGCGCGCTGCGTACGCGCAAGTTGAGGTAGGACCGCGCCGGTCTGTAACAGCGCATAAGGTGTTAATATAACGCGCTGGGGTTAAATATGGCCATCTTGGATTTTTAAGTAAAATGTATTGTATGATTTCATCATCATCATCATCATTTCAGCCGTAAGACGTCCACTGCTGGACTTAGGCCTCCCCCAATTTGGGGGGCTTTGCCATAATCGCCACGCTTGGCAGGCGGGTTGGCGATCGCAGTATGGTGGTTAAATGCATAGAGAACGCCGCTGCCCATTCTCTAGTAAGTCCCTTAGTCGCCTTTTACGACACCCACGGGAAGAAATGGGGTGGTGTTATTCTTTACGTCCGGCACCACCGGGCGGATTTGTGGCTAAGTAATTACAGCCACACGGGTTGATCGTCAAGGTTAAGCTACGCTTGCCGCGGTTGGTGCGTGGATGGGTGACCATCTTTCCATACCAAGCCCCTTCCGTGCCTCGGAAAACACGTTAAGCCGTTGGTCCCGGTTAACTTTCCTAGATCTTAGACAATCGTTACGGGTCGTCAGAAACCCGAAAGTCTGACAACCAGTCTTCCCAAGGGGTATCGTATTTACCCAGTAACTGGGTTGTGGACGTAAAGTGCCGTGTGGTGCCGGACGTAAAGAATAACACTACCCCATTTCTTCCCGTGGGTGTCGTAAAAGGCGACTAAGGGACTTACTAGAGAATGGGCAGCAGCGTTCTCTATGCATTTTACCACCATACTGCGATCGCCAACCCACCTGCCAAGCGTGGCGATTATGGCAAAGCCCCCCAAATTGGGGGAGGCCTAAGTCCAGCAGTGGACGTCTTATGGCTGAAATGATGATGATGATGATGATGGGTTGTGGAGGTCAGATAGTCAGTCGCTCCATTGTAAAATACTGGTACTTAGCTGCATCCAGTTAGACTGCAAGCCGACCCCAACATAGTTGGGCAAAGGCTAGGCAATGATGGTGTATGGTATGACTTAAATGTATGTAGGATAAGGTTGATATTATTATTTAATTAAGCTTCTTTCCTATAGACCGCCTTTATTGTTGTGTTATGTGGGTGATTAAGTATGAGAGCTATAAATATTTAAGTTTGAATATTTATTATAAAATTTGCTTCATGTGGTGCCCGACGTAAAAAATAGCACCATCCTATTTCTTCTCGTGGGTGTCGTAAAACGCGACTAAGGGACTTACTAGAGAATGGGTAACAGAGTTCTCTATATATTTTACCACCATACTGCGATCGCCAACCCGCCTGCCAAGAGTGGCGATTATGACAAACCCCCCCATTACTTGGGGGTGGCATATGTCCAGCAGTCAGCGTGTTTCGGCTGAAGTGATCATGATGTGATGTGATTCATTATTTTAGTCATTCATATGAATGTTCCAGTACCTATAGGAAAATGTAGAACAAAAACCGATCGTCAATCTTGGTTCAAATTTCATTTTTGAAGTCTGGTAATATAATAAAAGCCAATGCAGGTAAATAAAACTAGTAAAATAATATAAGCAATGTTATGTTCAAAATTTCTACGCGATCGAATAAGAAATAAAGAGATCCATAGGAGAATCAAGGTAACCGACATAGCCCGAAGAATTGTGGCACTGAGCACATTGCTCACAGAACAGATGGCCGATGGGGCCGAAGGGTTCTGGATTGTCGACCGCGTACCGGAAGACGTAGGGTTGGACGGCCTCATACAAGGTTGACCAATGACCTGGTGAAGGCCGCAGGAATCTACTGAATGCAAGAAGTACAGATCGGAATGTTAGTGTTTGGGGAGGCCTATGTCCAGCAGTGGACGTCTTTCGGCAGAAATGATGATTATGAAAATAATCTGTAGTAATAAGCTTTGAAAGTAAGCTACGATGTTGAAATAGATAATAATTTTAGCATCTTAGATAAGTTAAACTAAAAACCGACGTATTAGCCAGATGTATGAACGTAAACGGAGCAAAAGGAGTTTGTAAAGATCGTAGCAGTTGGAGTTCTGTGGTTTCTGCCTACCTCCATGGGAAGAAAGCGTGATTATGTACTAGGTTAAATTAAATTACCTGATAATACTGTAGCCATGTAGTGGGTCGATAAGTTAAAATTAAACAAACAAATAAAAAGCATCATTCCAACTTCGTTACAAACTCTAAATTGCCGACTAGTAAGTTATGGTTTTAGGAAATTCGTTAAAAATATCTGTCTTCCACGAAAAATTACAAAACTCTTGATTATGGACAACGCCTTTCTTGTTTTCGTGTTCCATTACTTTTCCATATCGATACCCAACACATAGGTAAAGTACTACGGGTTGGTAGATGTCACATTTCATCAAAATTTTGCATCTAAGACAAGCCGGTTTCCTCACAATATTTTCCTTCACCGTTTTGAGAGCAGTGGTGATGTAATTATGATAGATTGAATTGTAAACTAAAAACCGGTGGTATCTTGGTAAGACAATATGTGGTATGACTCAAATTATCTACTGACATCTCAATTAAGGACATATCTAAAAATAGTCAAATGACCACAAAGTAAGAGATTATTCAATTAGTAACCCATTAGCAACACAATTTCATTAGACCATTATTAAAAAATATATCAACAAATAGTATATTATAAACTAGCTTTTGATAGCGGCTTCACCCGCGTATTTTATACATAAAAACCTTCCCTTTGAATCGAGTGATTCAAAGGGAAGGTTTTTATGTATAAAATGTCTATTGATGAAAACCACATTAAAATCAAGTGCGGAGTTTAAAACATCTAAGCATTAAGACACTAAATGTGACTTAGTTTTATACTAAGTAAAGATAGACGTTTAACAGAAATACAGCCTAATATCATACCTACATATAAGTATTTACGTTATAACACGAATGTTAACAGACCTATTTACCTATGTTAGGTTATTACTAATAAGTAAATAACAACTTAACCACTATCAAATACGGATTTCTGAACAAACAAATGTTTCATTTAATTATTTATTTATTTCATTTTCTATGCTAATATTATAAACAGGTAAAATTTGTGAGTTTCTATGTAGGGGGCCCTTATCAAAACTGCTGATGTGATTCCCAATATTCCTTCACTAACTGAAGACAGTATTTTTGAGTGTCTTAGGATATAACTGTATAGTCCTCCAAGCCGTATTTCAGCCATGACTGCCAATCTGAACGGAGACTAGACATCAGCGCGGGAGATATTATAGAGCACAAGCGTGTGCGCAGACACAGGAGCACTCACTCTTCCCTCACTCTCATAGTCCGATGGGATGGCAATTCGACACGACCAGAAAGAGGTTATGCGCAGGACCAACGGCTTAATGTGCTTTCCGAGGCACGGGGGTATCACACCGCCAAATTCCAAACTCCGGGCTATTACTAAGAAATTCGTAATGGAAAAACCCAATAATACTTTGCCCGACCTGGGAATCGAACCCAAGACCCCACGCTCCGCAGTCGCGCTTGCAACGACGAGACCAACAGGCCCCCTCAGTAGGGACTTATTTTAATGTCTGTATTGTTATTTAATTTTTGTTTTAATTACGGATGCTTTTAATGTGCACGTCTTTTTACATCATTCTCACATTGATAATTTTTGTAAAACTATTTTGATTTAAAAGAGTGACCATAGAGTTTTTTGCCCGTTCTTCTCCATAGGTACCTATTACGCTTCGGTATGGGCAACTAGCTTTATTTTTCTGAATGATCGACAATTGAAAATTCAAAACAGCTTGTAATTGGTTTATGTAAAAAATAAATGCTTAGGGTTTGAGTTTGACACAAGATACCCGGACAAAGTTGTGGGTACCAAATATTTACTTAGCTCCACGTATTTTGACAGATTTTTATAAAGAAAGAAAGAAGAAAGAAAATACATTTAGTTAGCACAGAACACATATAAATACACATAAAACAAATATGTAGTCTAGAAAGAGTATAAAAACAAAACAAATCAAACATAAAAGTTCAAGGTACGATGGCAAACTAGTATTAGAGTGTGCCTCACGGCTGCGCCAAAAAGGCCCAGTTCAGCAAAAATGCCAGACAACTAGTGCCTGACGCTGGTTTTCTACTGGACCTGATGATGAAATCAGTTTTATATATATACAGTAACGTGAAGGTGTTATAAAGTTTTGCTTGCTAATAACCACAACCAAATATGGATCTCCCAACCACCTTGCATTTTTCCTTATTTAACTACTTAATTTTTGCTAACAAATATGAGGATAATGGCTTTATATTACATGGTTGAGAGACTGCCATTGTTCTGGAATAAAATATGAAATTAATTAATACGTGTATAGGTACCAACAGGATAAACCGTAAAGCGGAACAAATCCATATTTATGAGGAGTTCATTTTACTTGAAAATCTCTCTGTTTCTAGAATCGATATCAAATCACACCTAATTTATTCAAGATAGGCTCTAAGAATCAGCATATTTTGGTCAAAATATAATAAGGCGGTCCTCCGAAACGCCCGCCCTTCACCACTTCCTAGTGCTTGAGTTGGGAAGAAGAAGTGGCGCAACAAGCTCCCCAGCAGCTCAGCTGTCAGGAAGAGAAAAAAAATTGTTTGGGAAATCATCAAATGACGTCTTCCGCTCTTTCGTGTCAAACTTTTACTGACTAAAACCCATCTGTGTTCCTTCAGATGCCCATGTGCTAGGGCCACGGTGTCTCTTTCGAACAATCTCGCGACCCTGGCAGTATTTTGATAGATTGAGACTGAGATACGAAAGCAAAATTTCTTAAACGCCTTAAAAATACAGGAATTGTCCATCTGGTCTTCAGTCACTCAAGAACTTTTTCTCGTGTTGCCCAGTCCATTTTAAGCATAGAGCATTATCAGCCCATAAAGTTCCCACTGCTGGGCCACAGGCCTCCTCTCAGTGGTAGAGCGTGGCCATAATCTACCACGCGGGCCCAGTGCGAATTGGCGCTTGGTAGATGTCACATGTCTTAGAATTTTTGTTTCAAAGACAAGCCGATTTTCTCATGATATTTTCCTTCACCGTTTTGAGAGTAATTTCTTATTGTAAACACGTGGCACCCCTCAAAGACCACATCAATGACCTGTCTAAAAAAAAAAGGAAAGGCTTGTCACAGATGCCAAGGTGGCAGAACTCATTTCATTTTTCTCTGAAAATAATATTATTTTTTCACCACCTACTTACTCAATTTTAATTAAAAGCGACGCAAGTTCGTAATATCTATTTTTTATTTTCCACAAAATGTTTTTAACCTCTACGTCAGTCGAAAAATAAATGCACAATTTCTCTGAAAGTCGGAAAAGTGCTGTGATTGGTCGAAATATAAGTTCACGGTCCGGTTGATGGCTGCGCGGGCACATGTATTACCGTAAAAATATGACACGTGTCAATTAAAAAGAGTTTTAGTGTACCGCCGCGACCTTGCAAGGGCGTGCGTGGTTGTAATATTTCTGGAGAAATACTACCAATTTCCGATGAGGTGGATTTCTTTTTAAATTTTGGTCAAAGATCTTTTAAGAGTGCGAGAAAGGCATTGAACTGCAGCAGGTGAATACAGACTACCTTTTTTAACCGACTTCAAAAAAAGGAGGAGGTTATCAATTCGAATGTATTTTTTTATTTTTTTTATAATTGTTCCTGATAACGTTTCTTCGTTAGTCAGAATTAATATAGGTATTATTATTTGTGCCGTATTTGTTCCGTGTAGTGCCGGACATAAAAAATACCACCGTCCTATTTCTCCCCGAGGGTTTGGTAAGAGGCGACTAAGAGACTGACATGAGAATGGGCAGCAGCTTTCTCTATGCATTTTATCACCATACTGCGATCGCCAACTCGCCTGTCACACATGGCGATTATGGTAAACCCCTCCAAATTAGGGGAGGCCTATGCCCAGCAGTGGACATCTTTCGGCTGAGATGAAGATGAACAGTGTTTGCCCGGGATCGTACCATCGACTCATCAATTAGGGCCATTACCACTGGACCACTACTACTCTTAGGACACGGTGGAGCATACGGTGGAGGGGTGCCCTGCCTGGGCGGAGCACCGCCGTGTCCTCGTGGAGGCGATCGGCGGCGGCGACCTCTCGCGTCCGGCCCTGGTGCGAGCCATGGTACGGAGCGAGAGGGAATGGGAAGCCGTCACCTCCTTCTGCGAAGCAGTAATGCTCGCGAAGGAGGAGGCGGGGCGCGTGAGGGAGTGGCAGTCTCTGCACCCTCACGTCCCTAGCCGCCGCAGGAGGAGACGCCCCGGGCGTCGGGAGTCGATTGCGGACTCCCGGCCACCGTAGGCGCGAGCTTGCGGGTGGCGAGCAATGGGTAGCTCGCCGCCCGGTAAGGACCAAGCTCGGATCGACGGCGCGCAGTGTTCCACGCGCGCCTCAAAGAGATGTCAGCAGCAGTGTAGGGGTCTACTAGGACCGATGCCTGCCGGGGTCGTGTGATTGTTCGAAAGAGATACCGTGACCCTGGCACATGGGCAACTGATGGAACACGGGTGGGTTTTAGTCAGTAAAAGTCTGACACGCCCTCCCGCTCCGCCCAGAGCGGGAGAAGTCATTTGATGATTTCCCATCTTGAAAAAAAAAAAAAAAAGAAAAACCACTACTACTCTTACCACAGACACTGATAATATTTAACAATGGATGATTGCTTCCGAAATATTAATTAAGAATGAGAAGTTAGTGGCCACGACTAGTTTCTCCAAAAGGTTGGGCAGAGGTGTACCAATAGTACACCCACATTTCACCTGTTAAATTTAAGTCACATGTAATAGAGGGCGAACCTATTGCCATCAATCGGGCACAAATCCAGACTCCGGGCTGCTACTGAAAAATTCCAGATAGAGATACCCAATAACACTTTCTCCGACACGGGAATCGAACCTAGGGCCTCATGTTCAGCAGTAGCACTTGCAACCACTAGACCAACCACTAACGAGGCAGGCGAGGTTATACAAAAGTAATCTCATCACAAAACCACAATTTACCTACTAAACTACATCCCTAATGAATTATGCAAATATTTTTCAGGACATTGAAATAAATATTTGTCTCCTTTATCACGGGAGAACTTCGCACTATGGCGGTAAGCTAACAAACTCATTAAATGTATGGAAATAAACATTACATTATGAGTAATTGGTAAACGAAAAATATTCCGTATATTTTTCACAGTATTTGTTTACACAATTTTATAAACATAGATTTTAATTTAAAATTTTAGAAATTTTGTAAAAACATAATACGGGTTTTTTTCTGATTGGGATATCATCGCTCTAGGGTGGAGCGGAAGGGCTTGTCAGACTATTACTGACTAAAACCCACCCGTGTTCTTTCAGTTGCCCATATGCTAAGGCCACGGTAACTCTTTCGAACAGATCTCGCGACCCTGGCTGGCATCGATCCTAGGGGACCCTTTAATTTGCTGACATTTCTTAGCACGCGCGTGGAATACTACGCGCCGTCGACACGAGCCTGGTCCTTACCGGGCGGCGAGCTAAAGGGTTATGCAGAAGTGGAGGTTTATTACACCAACCCGCCTGCCAAGGGTAGCGATCACGGCAAATCACCCGAGCGTATGCAAAATGATGATTATGTATGTAATTGTAAAGGTTCTGCGAGCACCACCAAACCAGTCTGGATATAATCACATATGACAGCATATTATTTAGTGATTGATTCAGAGATTCAATAGTATCAGCAATGGATATTCAGATGTTATTGAACTGATTATGATAATTCAGGGTTTCCTTTTTACGAAAATCTTCATGAACGTCTTCCATCCTGGGGCGAATGGAGGTTTAGCCATGGTTGGTCTGTGGATGTATGATCATCTTGTCATTCTGAAATCCTTCCGTGCATTGAAAAGCACATTTCATTCGATGTCTTTGGTCGTTACGGGTAATCAGAAGTACGAAATTCTGACAACGCTTCTTACCAAGGGGTATCGTCATCATCATCATCCTATGATGTTCCCACTGCTGGGACCCAGGCCTCCTCTCGGTGAGAGGGAGTGGGCCATAATCCACCACGCGGGCCCAGTGCGGGTTGCTAGATGTCACATGTCTTCGAATTTTTGGTTCTAAGACATGCCGGTTTCCTCACGATGTTTTCCTTCACCGTTTTAGGAGCAGTGGCGATGAAATCGGGTATCGTATTAGCCAGTAACTGTGTTATGGTCAGATAGGCAAAATATTGAGCTATATCCGTGTAAACTGGAATCCAACCCCAATATAGTTGGGAATAGTCTAGGCAGATGATGTACGATGATAAAGGCGCTCATCAAGGAACTTAAGTACGTATTCTTTTAAGTACGTATTTATGTGTGTTTGTTATAAAGAATCAAACAAAGATAATGTTATGTTTGCCAGCCCATCTGCCCACAATCCTTGTAATCTTTTGTTACGAAAGAAAAAGTGGAGCAAGGAGACAAAGTGTTGCTGTAATACTGTCATTGTGGGTATATGGGAAAACGTCTTGGATTTTTTTTTTAATTGTTTATGTTATTTCAGCTGTAATCTAGTGTTGATTGTCATCATTATTTTTTGCCTAAATGGAAGAGTTGCTGAATAAGTCTATGATGCGTCACGTTTCTAGGTATTGGACTATGAAAGCTAAAGTCAGAGTAGAAAACGTGAGGGTGATGGGGGCCTACCGTTTAGATGGAAGTTCCTTACGCTATTCTTCAACTTTGTATGTAACGACGTTTACTCTTTAAAAGTTTAAACTTTATTTTGACCAGGAAGGTCAAAATAAAGTTTTAACTTCGGTTTCAGCACCCTCAAAAACCATGATTTACGCAGCCGTCTTCTTAGATTTTCATTTGATCCCACTATAAAATACCTTCGAAATCCATTAAAAAGACTCCTATGGTGAAAAGTGCGCTAATACGCGCTCGAAAGCTTTTTAAATGACTCTGACGATGATAAGTGCGCTTCAACTCCCTCGAAATCCTTTAACACGACACCCATGATGAAAGTGCTCGAAAAGCACAGAGTTGATTTTTTGAGATGCACGGCAAGGCGCGTTAATCAATATTAATAACAATAGAGCTTTTCCTTCGTCTTAGGGAAATTAAGCAAAACTTATTTAACTTAACGAATAATAATTCTATTTCCAAAATAGCTTCACTATTGGCCTGCTCAATCAAACACAGCAAAAGGCCCATCAAAGTTCCAGCACAATCTTGTATTGTAATCATTAATATACATTTTACATATAACTTTAAAGCACGTGATTGTATAATAATATTATTAAACTGAATATACCAACCTGTTGACAGTTCATCAACCATTATTTTCTTCCACAATCGCAATACAAAACCTATTGAGCTGACTATAGACCACACTCAATAAAGATATTCCAGCGAACGTACTATAAACATTGATATAAAGCATAAATTATTTACGACACTTACGATATAGGGTCGGTTCAGACTAGACGGAAAAATGGTCGAGCAATTTACTGGGTCCATTGAAAAATAGGACGGTATCACCTTAGCCTAAAGTACAAAACTGTATGATATTGACACATTCGGCTCGAGCATGCTCGCGACTCTGCGTGAGGGTTAAGGTCCGCACCGACAGAACGGCAAGATGTTCGTCTTGAACAGTTTCATTGGTTAATTGATCTTAAATGTGACTGGAATAGAGTTGAAAATAACTTGGAAGATATTATAATTCCGCACGGCATGCGCTCGTGTAACGTCCTCGCAGCCGCGCAAGCATGCTCGAGCTCGAGACGCTTGCGAGCAGTCGCTACCGCAGCACATGAGTAAATAGGTTATTTAAGGACTAAAATTCTAGGGAGATATTTCAAATTATTCATAATTATGTATTCTGTACCTTCCATAGTGATAATAATTCACGTAACGCCTCGCATAAACGCGAGAACAGTAGAGAATATATGCGTATTCAAAAGTGCGCTAGATTCCTCGACGGATTTTGCCGAGTGCGTCACCACAGGCAGTGCCGATGTAAGCACAGGCAACCTAGGCAGTTGCCTATGGGCCGCCACCACACCACAAAAAATAATCAATAAAGGCTTAGTAGAAACAAAAAATTACTGAGTTTTGTTACAAATAGTTAGACGAAAAACTTATTTTTATCTTTGAGCTTTTTAAAAGTTAACCATGGACAGTCGTACGACAATACTTCTGCAATGTGTGGCAGATATAATGGCCTACAAGCATTAAACAAGAAGAAAATAGCCTAGCAGCTTGGGTGCCGTGCGTTGGCCATTCGCTTAATCTTGTCATACAATCGGCGGCCAGTTGTTGTCTCAGAGCAATAAGCTTCTTTGATTTTTTAGAAGAGCTGTATGTATATTTTATGGCTTCAACTAACAGGTACAATACAATTAGTCGCTGTTTAGGAGAAGCGAAAACTGACCAACCTATTCTTGTGCCGAAAAGAACGACAACAACTCGCTGGTCATGTCGAGTTGAAGCCACTAAAGCACTCTTGCGGGACTATAAAAGTTTTATAAATGCCCTCGAAGAAATTTAAAATTATTAACGACGAAGAAGACACAGCTTAATCAAGAGCAACAGCTGCTGGTTTGCATGATAGGATGGCAAAGTTAGAAACAGCCATATATACAGTTTTATGGGATGATATTTTAGGACATATAAACAAAGTCAGCGAAAGCCTACAAAATCCTGGGTTGGACTTGAATATTGCTGCAGCACTGCTTACTTCATTCAAAGCAACCATTGAAAATAAAAGAGACAGTTTTAATGAATATGAAGTAAAAGCCTAGCTTTCGAGCTAGTTGATTGCCGAAACTACGCAGAAGAAAAAAGGAGAAAAACAATAAGAAACGTCCGGTTGTCCACTTTAGATTGCCCGCAAGCTTCGGAAGTTCACTTATCACCCTCGGACAAATTTAGGACTCAAAGCTACATCCCAATTGTCGACCAGCTCATTACCGCTCTTCAGAAGAGAATGGACGCGCACTCACTTCTAAATGCACGATTTGGATTTTTGAAAAATTTTACTACTATTTCTGATCAAGAAATTTTGTCTGCCAGCCAAAACTTGGTGAAAACCTACTGCGACGACGTAGATGATACTCTTGGGAACGAATTCATACATTTCAAACTATTTATAGTTCAGTATAAAGAATTTGAACAAAGAGAAGAGAAGAGATTTAGCTATGAGAGATGGATGTATGAATTGTTGTGTAAAAACAATGTTAATGAGTGCTTACCCAACGTTGAGGTAATTCTGAGAATTTATCTCACACTAATGGTTACAAATTGTACGGCTGAAAGATCCTTCTCGAAACTGAAGCTTATAAAAAAAAAACTCTGAAGTTCCATGACCGAGGAGAGATTAAATGTTTTAACTGTCCTTAGTTTAGAGAGTGATGTTTTAAAGGAAACAGACTTCGACGATATTATCGATACGTTTATTGATGTGAAAATGAGACGAAAATAATTTAGCTTGTAGGTAAACTAAAATTATTTTAGGTGTTTTCTAGTTTAATTTTGAATAAATTTTGTGTTAACCAACTTATTTAGTTGCTTTCTTCTGTACATTGATCTTAATAGAAACTTTCAACAGTTAACCACAAACGATTTGAGGGCCTCTACCACATGCTCTGCCTATGGGCCGCCGAAGTCTAAATCCGGCGCTGAGGACAGGACCGGTCGATGTGAAGATGCTTCAAGGAGATCTATGTCCAGCAGTCGACGTCTTTCGGCTGAAAAGATGGTGATTCTAGCGCAGTTGCCACTCTATCTGCGCCGAACCCTAGGGTCAATATAGACAAGACAGAAAATCCTCGTGCAGCCTAGAGCATTTTCTATCCACAATACAAACCAAAAGCAACCGATTGGAGAGCAGACAATGTCTATATTCATACAAACTTCTACTTCACACTATGGTAATACGGTCCAATATTCAATCATCATCATCATTTCAGCCGAAAGAAGCCTCCCCCAGAGGAGGGTGTTTGCCACAATGGCCACGCTTGAGGTGGGTTAGTGATCGCAGTATGGTGGTAAATGCATAGAGAACGAACGCAGCTGCCAATTCTCTAGTAAGTCCCTTAGTCGCTTTCTACTACAACCAAAGGAAGAAATGAGATGGTGCTATTCTTTACGTCCGGCTATTTTCAATGGAGGCAATAAATTGCTCGGGCATTTGTCCGTTCTGCCTGAACTGACCCTAAGGCGTACTACACACTGACCTTGCGCACACAATCCTGTCTATTTCCAACAATATAATATTATCGACAATGATGCAACCAGACAGCACTGATAATATAATTTATTGTTATAGCTTTATTTATATTATTGAAACAGGAGACTTTGTTTTTTCTGTAATTTCCGTTTTGATAAAACAGTGTTGCACATTTCGTTTCACGATAAGGTGCGTATCTTTGTCTGGGATTTTTGATTCGTCATCATCATTGGTATAGATAAAGAAGATAGACTATGAGGACACAATAATTGACTTCACAAAATAACATAACGCTTGCATTCCCCGAAGAGTAAGGTAGGTAAACAGTACACCCAGGGGGCGAACCTATTACCATCAACTGGGCACGATCATAGACTCATATTGATATGATATTTGTTTATTTAGTGATGACTTATAGTGGTCGCTCACAATGGACCTTGTTAGAAAGCTATATGTCACTCAAAGGGTGATCGAATGATCGAATCAGAAATGAAGAGATCCGCAGGAGAACCAAGAACCGCACCGACATAGTCCGAAAAAGTGACAAACTTCAGTGGCAGTAGGCAGGGGCACATTGCTCCCAAATGGGCGATGGAGCCGAAAGGTTGTTAAGTGGTGATCGCGTACGTGAAGACTTTGGAAGGCATCCCACAAGGTGGATCGATGGCTTGGTGAATGCTGCAGAAATCCACTGGGTTCAGGAAGCATAGAACCGGTCGGCGTTGCGGTGCTTGGTGGAGGCCTAGGTGATGGTGATGATGACTGATATTGAGAGCTTCCTAATGGAATCACGCAATAACACTGCCAGCTGTGGGAATCGAACCACATGCTCAACAGTCGCACATTCTACCATCAGATGAAAGAGGCAGACTGTGAGGCCATTTCAATCAGCATGTAATCTAGTAGATCTGTGATTATTTTGAGTGAGTGAATGTCCTACGTGACATCGTCTTGGCAATCTCTCAGTCACCTTTACTGACCTCTGCCAAGCTGGAATTTAGAGACTATACCTGCATAACTATAACTGATATATCCACTAGTACGAATACTACTGGAACTGCTGGAATCGTAGAATATTATATTCTGCCTACTTTTTCCCATCTACATACGTATGTTGCGGTCGGCTTCCAGTCAGACATGAGAAATGCTGACGTTATTGTAAAGTCTCGTCAAATTTTTATCTCACTGGACGTAGCTGAGTACTGATTTCAGATGGAGTGACTGCTTATCTGACTTCCACAATGCAGTTGCTGGGTAATACAATACTCCTTGGAAAGACTGGATGTCATAGGATTCTGATGACCCGAAACTATGGTAAAAGTAATAATAGCCGGTTTTCAAAAGGAGTATCGTGGTACCCGTTCGACGTCACACGTCAGCGCCGGCTGTCGCTGAAAACCAGCGCTGGAGCTCTGTCTCTCATAGAGTCGCAGTATTATGCTGAGCGATGGCCGTTTTGCGTGGATTTGACGTATATTTTCCCCAGTTTTTTTTATATATTTTTGTTGTGTTCATTTTTCTTTGCGTCATAATTACCGCAAACTTCTTTCTTTCTTTTTTCTTTCTTTCTTTCTTTCAGTAACTAGGTTGCGAAGGTCAGCCAGGAATAACTCCATGTAAAATACTGGTATCCAGCTGCATGATTAGATTGATAAATTACAACAGAATTGATGGGTCTATGGTAAATCGTTGAGCTCCTTAAGTTCTGAGTTGAGTTGCACAATTACTGGCTAATGCGTGCACTGACTGGACAGGTCATTTGTTTGGTTATTTCTCCAAAATACCGTTTCAGACACCAATTTATATAGTCTTCACATAATCTGACTAAGATTATGCCTGGACTACACAAAAGACTGTGACCTCTGAGTTTGTTTCGGTAGTTTTTTCAGAAAAGTCAGATAGGAAACGCGAACCGCATCAAGTTTTAAAAATACGATTGACGTGTAAATGTGTTTGTACAAACCTTCTTACAGAAATTAAATCATTTTAGTAATTATATATTGAACCTTCCTCTTGAACACTCTGTCTATTAATAAGAACCGCGTTAAAAACCGTTGCGTAGTTTAAAAGATCTAAGTGTACCACGAAATACGACTTTGTTTTATACTACGTAAAGATTAAACTTCAACAGACACATTAAATCAGATTGTCCATCAAACAAAGGTAACTACAAAACTCCACCCTATTGTAAACCCCAGACCACACGTCACATTCATGTCCTTTCCAAAGTATTTGACCTAATAACTTTATCATTATCTTTCAGCAAGGTGATAAAAATAAAGGCTTTGGCCTTTACTAATAGTTTATTGTCCACTCGATAAGGATTTAGGTGGAATAATACAAATAAATAGGTCTTTAGCACCTGTTAAAGTCAAACACGTGCTTTCATGCTTATCGACACGTGTTTTTGCAGCATGTGAGATGGTAGACAGTCAATGTCCTCTGTTTTGTGGCAGTTGTTATGAACATTATCTGCTTAGTGTTTTCTCAACGAAAGACAATTTTACATGTAGCAACTGCCTCTATGGCAGCTTGGTAGTTTTTCATCATCATCACTTCAGCCGAAAGACGTCCACTGCTGGACATAGGCCTCCAAAAATATGAGGGGTTGGCCATAATTGCCACGCTTGGCAGGCGGGTTGGCGACCGCAGTATGGTAGTAAAATGCGTAGAGAACGCTGCTGCCCATTCTCTAGTAAGTCCCTTAGTCGCTTCTTACGAAATTCACGGGAAGAAATTGGATGGTGCCATTCTTTACGTCCGGCACCACACCGATATTAGAAGGCTAGTTTTTAGGCTTCAGATTTTACTGCCAATACTAGATTTTTTAGGGGGTTTCTGAAACAAAGAAATCTTCGACTCTCATGGTTGTCATTTTTCTTCCACTTATAGTAGAGAGCATTGATGATGCAATTCTGTCTTCGATCTATTTATGACGATGATTTGCTAAGGGTAGGTTGCAATGGGCCTCATCAGAAGGTTGAAAGTCACCCTAACAGCAGAGGACCTTGCTTGGAGTTTCCCTATCGAATCAGAAATGATGAGATTCTTAGGAGAACCAAGATAACCGACAAGGTCCTAAGAATTTCCAAACTTAAGTGGTAGTTGGCAGGGCACGTTGCATCACAGAACAGTTGACCAATGGGACTGAAAATTTCTGGAATGGAATGTTTACTGGAAGACGTAGTGTTGGCAGGCCTCCCTCGGGTGCACGAATCCGCTGGATACGAGAAGCACAGAAAAGAGAAGGCCAGCGTCCCAGCAGTGGGAACATAATAGGTTAACTAAGATAGCGCCGATTATTGTTTGTCAAGTAAATTTTGAATTTTCCCCAATTTTCATACTTCTCCAACATTTAGCAAAACAGCTACAAGGCAAACACAAATCTATTAATAAAATACGTCTTAACCATGTCCTTGTGTACATAATTCCTTATTTCCATGTAAATACCTTGAGGCTTATCACATGACACATATTAGTCTGAAGAAAATAATAAAAAACAGGTTTTTTTTTTCAAAGTAACAATGAAGATTACGATGTTTGTCTAGAGTAAATAACTGACCTAAGACTAGTGTTTTATTAGATTATCAGACAAAGGATTTTTATGCAAAACAAAAGGGGTATTTGACATAATATCTATGTATGATGTAGACGGTCTACCGGTAATCTTGCTGTAGAAAAACAAGCAATGTTTATGAAAGCGTCTGGCAAGTTAATACTTTGTACTTCACGTATATAAGTACCTGTGTTGGTGCAGACATCTTTAATGGCGTCATATCTTATTTTACTGTGAAAACAAGAAAGTTAGAGGAGAATTCTTCCAGAATTTACTATCAAAAACTTCACCAGGTTGCACGCCAAAGTCCAGGAAGTCTTCAGCGGCGAGGCGTAAATTTTTCTAAAAGAGAAGCCGAAGCGAAGTCGGCCTTAACTTACTGACTCATCAATAAAGAATACTTACTATCATTCTAAAATTAATATAGGAATGTAATGAATTAAATACAATTAAATTGAACAGATGAAAACGAATAAAATATGCAATATTCCTCTATCTCGTTCTCGCTGACGCATTTTTCTACACCTGTCTCTGTCATAACCCGTTGTACAGCGGCTTGCTCTCGTACATATCAAGCGGTGCCACGTGACCTAAAGTGACATCATTACGGGATCGCTGTTGTATGAATTTTTAGTTCCCGATTATGACGTTTTGGCGCCGGGTTAATTTAGAACATTTCTCTTTTGTTGTAATACAAAGGTATAAATAACCTTTTTTGTTGTTTGAATGTTATGGTGAATTAAATACCCGTAGTGTAGTGAAGTGACAATAGTAGCCACTATTTACATACTATTGTATTTTTAATAGTGATAGAGTTACCATGGCGAATCCCCGAAGGCAAGCCGGTAGGAATCGTGTTATATGGTGCCTTCGCCACTGGAAGTCTTGATAACCTTTGCTTTTCTGGGTGGGAAATCAGCAAATGACATATCCCGATCTAGGTGGAGCGGAAGGCCGTGTCAGACTTTTACTGACTAAAACCCACTCGTATTCCTTCAGTTGCCTGTGCCAGGGCCACGGTAACTCTTTAGAGCAAATCTGATATCCTGCTATCTGCCACCTGGTATGGACAGTGCACTGCAAAATATAAGGCATATACTTAGTTGAAAATTCCTTTGTTCATCCTTAAAACTGGAATGCAGCAAATCTTCTCTATGGCAGAAATAGCATGATGATAGAACTTCTTCGGTCGTGTGGTGCCGGACGTCAAGAATAGCACCATCCAATTTTATTCCGTGGGTGTCGTAAAGGCGACTAAGGGATTTACTAGACAATGAGCAGCAGCGTCCTCTATACATTTACCATCATAATGTGATCGACTACCTGCCTGCCAAGCGTGGCGATTATGGCAAATCCCCTCAGACTAGAGTAAGCCCAGGTCCGGTAATGGACTTACAGCTGAAATGATGAGAAGTTCTTCAGATGAGCAAGAGTTCATCTGAAGAGCTCATCTGAAGTTCTTTACAAGAGTAAAGAACTTAAAGGTACTTACGGCATTTTCCTCCAATATTTATACCAATACCTTAGTGGAACATGACTGGCCAATCATGTAACAACTTCGACGACATTTAAAAAACAAAAATTATCACCTCACAAGTTAATTACGTAAAGAGCAAAGTGAGAACTCGGTCAAACAATGTTTGCTGTAATTCGGCGCATCCTTAACACAGTTACCCACTGAGATAACATGGAGTAGCGCTTGATAACTCCGTGTAATGGAACCTTGAGAATGACACAATAGTTTGACTGTATCTTGGTGGCTGGTGGTTTGGTTTTCATGTTTATTTCACTATCAGCCTATAAGGTTCGCACTGCTATGGAACACTAGCCTTTTCTCTACGATTGTGCTGCGTGGGCACAGTGCGGATATTTATACAAGTGCTCATCTAAAGAAGTTCTACCATCATAATAGTTCTTCTAGTTAGATGGATTTGGATCCTTTTTTTATTTGTTGGGAAATTATCAAATGACGTCTCCCGCTCTAGGGTGGAGCGGAAGGGCATATCAAACTTTTACTGACTAAAACCCACCTGTGTTCCTTCAGTTGCCCATATACCAGGGCCACGGTAACTCTTTCGAACGAATCTCGCGACCCTGGCAGGCATCGGTCCTAGCCGACCCCTTCAGTATTGCTGGAATCTCTTTGAGGCGCGCGTGGAACACTACGCGCCGTCGACCCGAGCCTGGTCCTTACCGGGTGGCATGGATTTGGATCTCACTGAAGCATTCATTATTGACTGTGTAACAATGCCCTTGCTTCTTGGTAGCTCAATATTTCAGCCGAAAGACGTCCACAACTGGTAATAAGCCATCCCAAAAAAAAAAGAGGGTATGACATAGTCTCCACGCTTGGCAGGCGGGTTGGCGATCGCAGTATGGTGTTAACACGCTTTGATGACGCTGCTGCTCATTCCCTAGTAAGTCTCTTAATCACCTTTTACGACACCTACGGGAAGAATGATGGTAATATTCTATAAGTTCGGCACCTCACAGAATCTCTTGGTGGCTGTGCTTCTGGTATTACGAGGATGGCACGTAGCCATCTTACAAACATTTCTCTGCCGTGACTAGACCGTTTTGCAGAGCATTGGTGGCTCAGTGATATCGGCCACGACTTATGTGATATATGATAGTTGTAGGTAGGGGGTTCGAAACCAGGCAAGCGCTTTATTTTGTGTAAATAATTTGATCACCCCTGCTCTCAATACAGTGTAGGTAAACATCGTGAGGAAATCGGCATATCCTAGAACCAAAAATTTGAAGACATGTGACATCTACCAATCACCCGAGAGGTCACACATCAGTGGGTACAATAAAAAATAAAATTTCATTTCATTTATTTCAGGTACCTACCACATATACACCCATGCAATACAATAATAACAATACAACGCATAACACATAACAACAATACAATACACATACAACAATTCAATATATAGAGTGATTACGATGATGATAATGACCGATTTACACACAAATGTAATGAAAGGGCTTTATTACCAGTAACAAAAATTTACAAACAACTAGCTGACCGTACAGACGTTGTCTTGTTTCCTAGAACTCGATAGCAGCGCCACCTACCGGGTCTAATAGTGAATCTAAACCATCCAGGATGCCACCCAAATGCATACAAAAAATTCATTCAAATCGGTCCAGCCGTTTAGGACGAGTTCAGTGACATACACACGTACAGTAGAATTATATATATAAAGATAGGGAAACCAAGCAGAGATATAAAACAAAGGAATTGCTTGTCCGGTGCGCGGCCTGATTGACGAACATCAGGTGGCACAACATAGTAAAAGCACCAGTTCTTGCCACCGAAGATCCTGGAACCCCTTTTCCGATATCTGAGGACACCATGTAGGTTTACCATAGTCTTCCTTCCTCGGACGGTTTCCATGAGAATTCATCATCATCATCATCATCATTTCAGCCGTAAGACGTCCACTGCTGGACTTAGGCCTCCCCCAATTTGGGGGGCTTTGCCATAATCGCCACGCTTGGCAGGCGGGTTGGCGATCGCAGTATGGTGGTAAAATGCATAGAGAACGCTGCTGCCCATTCTCTAGTAAGTCCCTTAGTCGCCTTTTACGACACCCACGGGAAGGAATGGGGTGGTGTTATTCTTTACGTCCGGCACCACACGGTACATGAGAATTACTGCAGAATAAAAGTAAAGGCATCATCAGCATCATCACCAACATTTCAGCCGAAAGATGCCCACTGCTGGACGTAGGCCTCCCTAGTTTGGGGGGTTTTGCCATAATCACCATGCTTGGCAGGCGGGTTGACGATCGCAGTATGGTGGTAACATGGATAGACAACGCTGCTGCCCATTCTCTAGAAAGTCCCTTAATCGCCTTTTACAACACCCATGGCCGCTTACAGGAAGAAATGGGATGGTGCTATTCTTAACGTTCGTTGGCACGAGATGGCAGAAAACACCTTTTATCACCTACGTGACCCACTAAACAACATGAAAAATAATAGTTTAAAAAAACTAAAAAACACGCTTCCATAGAAAACCAAATTAAAAAGTAGAAAATAATGGGAAAAAAGCGTGGGGTGCTTTTTAAGGTATTTTTTTACTGATCAGGCACCCCACGCTTTTTTCCCATTATATTCTACTTTTTAGTTTGATTTTCTATGGAAGCGTGTTTTTTAGTTTTTTTTTTTTTATTATGATTTATTTTCTATTTTTTAGGGTGTTTCGAATTTTGAGACGTATGACAGCGTAGTTTGTGACGTATGTCAGCGTAGTTTTACAAGACAGTTTTTTTTGCTGTCCTGGTAACCCTGGCAAGGATAATGGCACTTTATGAAATTATTGCATTGTCATCGGTCTTTGACAGGTGTTCAAAGTTTGAATGAAATCTGGTCGTTTAACCCACTGAATACCGTAATTACAGACACAATTAAAAACCATTGTGTCTATACCAAATGTGGTATCTCAGGGACTTAGAGGTTAAAGTGGGTCAATATCGCGCTATAAGGAGTCGGTTACAAACAAACATACACACATACAAACATAGAAACATACTAGTGAAGCTAATATAAAGCGTGTAAAAAAGGTTAAAAAATAACAAACAAACTCCTATCAGTAATCACATTATTTTTATTATTGCACATACTTCCTCAAAACAATTTATCTGTTATTTAGTTATGCCCTTCACGTAATATCAGTGCTGTGCCCCTAGTACGGCGACTTAGTCTAGACAAGTTCATAAAATAGTCTGGCTGTCTAAAGTTTTATTAAATTAACTAGCTTCTGCCCGCGACTTCGTCCGCGCCAAATTTTGCTCCCCTGACCCTTCCCGTCGCATCGATTTGCCTGCTCGCTCCTTTTGAGTTACAGTGAATCAACCTTATAAGATAGACATATGCTCTCGCGGACATTTTTTTAGAACTTTTTAAAAGAAACAATTCCGTCATACATGATTTTTACGTTACTTTAACCGTTTACGCAGCGCATGCAACGGAAACTCTCAAAACGAATAAATTTTCCCCGTTTTTGCAACATTTTTCATTACTGCTCCGCTCCTCTTAGTTATAGCGTGATGTTATATAGCCTATAGCCTCCCTCGATAAATAGGCTACCCAACACAAAAATAATTTTTCAATTCGGACCAGTAGTTCCTGAGATTAGCGCGTTCAATCAAACAAACAAACAAACAAACAAACTCTTCAGCTTTATAATATTATATAGTATAGATATGTTTTCACTACATATTATAAAACAAAGTCGCTTCCCTCTGTTTGTCCCAATGTATGCTTAGATCTTTAAAACTACGCAACGGATTTTGATACGGTTTTTTTTAATAGATAGAGTGATTCAAGAGGTAGGTTTTTAAGCGGGCGAAACCGCTGGCAAAAGCTAGTTATATATACTATATATGGTGATTTTGTAATGTTCAGGGGGTACACAAGTATGATAATATTATTATGAAGTGGGTTTTGCTCACGGGAAGGGCGGAGATCAGAAAATATTCCACAGGAACAAACCTCTCATTAATCATCATCGTCATTTTAGCCATAAGATGTCCACAGCTGGGCATTAACTGGGTAGTTGCATACTCGCCTCGTTTGTCAGTCGGGTTGGCAATCGCAGTAGGTATGGTGGTAAAATGCATAGATAACGCTTCTGCCCATTCTCTAGTAAGTTAATAACTAAGCCATTGTAACTAGGTCATTGACTATGTATGTGCCAAATTTCTTCTAAATGTATTCAGCCATGAAAACACTACAGGCATGTAAAGTTACTTTATCATTACATAAGTATAATATGACTCTAGGTTGCTCTTAAATTACAAATTAAATACAGTAAAGACTCACGCAAGGGAAGCTGTGAGCACAAATAGTTTATAATAACATGTCAAAGAAAAATCAAATGGCGCGAAAACAAATGTCTGGTGCGAAATCGAAACGCAAATTCGCAAAATTTGAAATAAATTTGAATTTGGAATTCCTAATCAAACGCCAGATATTTGAGATCAAAGTGGTCAGTTCGACAAAACGCCAATTTCATATCACCATCATTTCAGCCGTAAGACGTCCATCACCAATTTGGGGGGGGTTTACCAGAATCGCCACGCTTGGCAGGCGGGTCGGCGATCGCAGTATGGTGGTAAAATGCATAGAGAAAGCTACTTACTGCCCATTCTCTAGTAAGCCCTTAGTCGCCTCTTACGACACCCACAGGAAGAAATTGTATGGTGCTATTCTTTACGTTCGCCACCACACTGAACCTTAATGTTAATAATGATTAAAATGGATATAATTATCAAGAGTACAGGTGCACTAAAAAAGTAAACAAATACCTAAATAAAGGTCCGAAGGGGCTTTGAAGGGCTTGACAGCTACAAAAACAAATAAATTGTCATTTGTCGTGACAAACAGAGGACTAACAATAATTGTATTGTCGGGCGATAGAGGATGCTGTCATTGTTTTTGTAATAAATCTTCATTTAATAGCTTCTATTCGATAATATTTATTGGTCGTTTATAACGCGAAAAATAAAAGTTATTTGTATAAATAATTAAATGTAGCTCACATAAATATTATAGGTATTATTTTTCCAGTTATGACATTATTTTTGTTATTTATTTCAGAATAATTGCAAAAGATACTTGTTTTTATCCCGCAGTATACCAAATATTATATCGATCAGGTAAGGCTACGCTTGCCTCGGTTCGTTCGTGGATGGGTGATCATCTTTAAATACTAAGACCTCCTCCGTGCCTCGGAAAGCATGCTATGTCGTTAGTCCCGGTTGTCATTTAGGATCTTTGACAATCATTACAGGTCGTCAGAAGCCCGAAAGTCTGACAACTAGTCTTATCAAGGGGTATCGTATTACCCAGTAACTGGGTTATGGAGGTCAGATAGGTAGTCGCTCCAAATAAAATACTGGAAGCCGACTCTAACATAATTCGAAAAGAGGCTAGATGATGATGTTGTATCTAATATTTATTTATGTTTTTAATAAAATCAACGAATTTATATTGAAATGAATAGTTTATAGAGTTACACGAATTTACACAATGACTGATACATACAAATTTTGAGGTGCATAAGTTTATTCGCACTCTTTATAAATATTACTACTCTTGATTTAATCAAATTTAAAAAAAATATGCACAATTTCTCTAACGAATGATTTTCGCTTTTCTACAGGTGTTCGGAACACAGGATGTTACCTTCGTCAGGCGGCGCGTCGGTGAAGAATACCATCCAGATTGAGTGGTGCCTATTGTTAAGTACGGAGGCAGCAGTATTATGATGTGTGGATGTATGGCTACAAGTGGCGTTGGCGAAATGTTTGTTTGTGAACGCAATATGAACAGTAAAAAATACATACTTAAATGTGTTGGAAACTGCCCTCATACCTTCTTTTTCACGCTTTTATGGTGACACTAACTTGGATGGGGTCAAATTCCAACAAGACAATGCGCCTTGCCACAAATTAGCGGCCACAATGCGTTGATTTCGAGACATTCGGATTGTCCTGTTGGACTGGCCAGCACAGTCTCCAGATCTAAACCCCATTGAACACCTTTGGAGTATTTTAAAGAATAAAGTGAGGGAGCATAGTAAAAACAGCACATAAAACGCCTTAAATCCAAGAGTGGAACGCGAATAGCGGCGAGCATCGTGCGAAGTTGTAAAAAGTGTGCCGCAAAGGATAGCTGCCGTTCGTTGAGCATTTCCGACGTTTGGCTCCCAAACTGGAGCGGGCTGGGGCTGCATTAAAGCGGCTCCTGCCCAATCTGGGGGGTCCAAACGCCTCCTGCCGGAGGCTCTACACGGGGGTCGTGCGGTCCATGGCCCTCTACGGGGCACTGGTGTGGGCGCCCTCATTGAGGCTGCGCCCAGCGCGCCGGTTGAGTGCAGCCCAGAGGGTCATGGCCATCCGGCTAATCCGAGGATACCGCACGATCTCGTGCGAGGCGGCGAGCCTCCTTGCCGGAGTGCCGCCATGGGATCTGGAGGCAAAGGTCCTCGCGCACATGTGGGAGTGGCGCGAGGAGGCGAAACGCCGGGGCGAAACTCCGCTGCCGCAACAAATCGCGGCACGGCGGACAGAGCTCCGGTGTGATCTCATGGCGACATGGCGGGTACAATTGTCGCAAGCCAGTGCTGGGCACGCCACAATTGCGGCGGTAAGTCCCCTCTTTGAGGACTGGATAGAGAGGCGCCACAGCGTCCTCACCTTCCGCCTGACGCAGGTTCTCACCGGGCATGGGTGCTTCGGTGGGTTCCTGTTCAGGATAAAGCGGGAGGATACGTCCGGGTGTTTCCATTGCGAGGATCGTCTGGAGGACACAGTGGAGCATACGGTGGAGGTGTGCCCAGCCTGGGCGGAGCACCGCCGTGTCCTCGTGGAGGCGATCGGCGGCGGCGACCTCTCGCATCCGGCCCTGGTGCGAGCCATGGTACGGAGCGAGAGGGAATGGGAAGCCGTCACCTCCTTCTGCGAAGCAGCAATGCTCGCGAAGGAGGAGGCGGGGCGCGTGAGGGAGTGGCAGTCTCTGCGCCCTCACGTCCCTAGCCGCCGCAGGAGGAGACGCCCCGGGCGTCGGGAGTCGATTGCGGACTCCCGGCCACCGTAGGCGCGAGCTTGCGGGTGGCGAGCAATGGGTAGCTCGCCGCCCGGTAAGGACCAAGCTCGGGTCGACGGCGCGCAGTGTTCCACGCGCGCCTCAAAGAGATGTCAGCAGCAGTGTAGGGGTCTACTAGGACCGATGCCTGCCAGGGTCGCGTGATTGTTCGAAAGAGATACCGTGACCCTGGCACATGGGCAACTGATGGAACACGGGTGGGTTTTAGTCAGTAAAAGTCTGACAGGCCCTCCCGCTCCGCCCAGAGCGGGAGAAGTCATTTGATGATTGCCCATCCTGAAAAAAATAAAAAAATAAATAAAAGGATAGCTGCCGTAATAAAAATCAGAGGTGGACTACATAATATTAATTTATTTTATAACTTAGCCAAGAAAAGGACGAAAAATATGAGGTGCTTAATACTTTTGGCCCAGTCCATTCCATTCAGTCCATTCTCAGACTGGACCACGAGGCACTAGAAGTAGGGGTAGGCCTAACGCTAGATGGGTGGACGAGTTAGTGGAGTTGGCAGATCAAAGCTGGCTGAACACAGCCAGTGACAAAGATAACTGGCATTCCTTGGAGGAGGCTTTTACCCGAAGGGGGTCCGTATTAATTACTTGAAACTTTTATTTTTATTTTCACTTGTAGAGAATATACAGATTTTTTATTGTTAACTTATTGATAGTATAATTTTCCTTTACGTATATTCATACTTGATTGTACTTTTACACGGAAAATTAATAAAGCTTTATTTATTTATTAATACTTTTGGCCAAAGCTTTACATGCCGACTATTGGGACAGGTCAACTCAAAGCTGCCAAGGCTCTATCTTTAAAAGGCCCTTCTAGGCATGGCCCTGCAGCGTTAGACTCACATAAATATAAAGTTTGGACTTTAAAAGAGACCATGACCTATGGGTTTGTTTCGGAATTTCTTCTCAGGGAACAGTCAGCTGGGAAAGTCGCGCCATCTAGTTTTAAAATATTGACTAACAAAATATTGAAGGGTAAAAGTGTCTTGAAATATCTTCTTACATAAATAAACATTTCATTTATTTTCTTGAAACATAATTTTTCAGGTTATACCTACCTTCGCCAAGTACGTAGGTAGGTAATCTTTTTCATTCGCATTGCCTCGGGCGATCTATGATGTCCGACCTTTTTGATATTACCTTCATCGCCCTGAAACATTTTTTTTTTGTTTTTATTGAGAAAAACCGTTATTTTCTAAGCCATCAAACGATAGCAACAATAATACTTATTTTAAAATTCACCGAACCAATAATTCAAAATTTAAATTCCATTCACTTCAAACGCAAATTGGGGGAGGCGAAAAATTTCAAGAATTTCATAATACCAAACTAATTTGAACATTGCAATAAACCCGTCTTATTATTTGAAGATAAAATTTATGAGTGCAAAGATCCTATTTGAGACGCAATATGCAAGGTCAATGAACAATGTCACTTTCAAGGATAACGCAGGGCTCACGCACACAGCGGTGTTTGTGTGCATACCTGCGTATGTATGTGTGTATGTCTGTGTGATAGGTGTCTTATGGGATTGGTAATCGCGTTTGAAATTGACTGTTAAGTTAATTACAACTTATACTTATAGTTAATTACAACTGCCACAAAATCCTTAACCTACCCTAGGTTAAGGATTTTGTGGCAGTTGTAATTAACTATAAGTACAATATTATTTCAATACTTTTAATTACTTGTAGTAGTGGACCATAATTAATTAAATCTTGATGCATTTAAAAAATATATATTAGTTTTCAGCACTTCGTCATATAAACTTTATATGTGCCAGATTTCATACTCCTCCGTCTGCGTAATTTTGGTAAAAAGCTCATTTTGCAATGTATTCCAAAAAACTACACCACTTTATAGTTTGAAATGAACAGCTTTTAATCAGTTAATACCTATAAATATAAAATATTTATTGATTTAATTTTTACCTGGTTTTTAGTCCATATAAATCACAATAAAATACCTAACGACAAGGGTAGACAAATAACTTCAAGTACAAGAAAATATACCCACTAGGCAATACCTTTTTACCTACCTACCGCAAAAGTCTTTGTTGAAGACTTGAAGCACTTCCAATACAAAACAAAACATTGAAATTGACCAAGGCTTCCAGTGGCTCGCGTGGAATTTCCGGACAAAGCTTCACACAAACCTGAAATCAGATCAGAGTCTACACAATTTTAGTACCCGTTTTCCTCAATATTATAGGTATTACCAAACCGCATTTATAAGGAAAATAGATTTTTTCTCAGCAGAAGTTTCAAGCTGCAAATTTGCATGCTTAATGATTGATCCGAAGAAACTTCTACAAGTTGCAAAAAAATATTTTAACTACCTATTTACTGCTGCAAAAATACACTAGCAATATACTGGCTTTATTGAATATAGGACCGTAAAATCTTAGCCTAAAGTAGAAAATTGTATGAATATCGTCACAGACACAGGATGTTTCCGTTCTATTTGAAGTGACTCTTATCCAACTGCGGCGCAGCCCTAAAAGAAGGCCATAGTTTTTCATATACCTATATCGTTTAACTTACTAAGTATGTATTATACATTAAAACATAATCAGCATAAAATGTTCCCACTGTTGGGACATGCCACAAGTCTTCGATTTTTTGGTTCTAAGACGCCTGTTTACTCACGATGTATTCCTTCACCATTTAGAGAGCAGTGGTGGTGAAATCACCACCAAGTAAAATGCCTGCCTAGGTTTGAACTCCCGACCTAGTAAGTCGAGGCCCATATCACTGTCTCCATTGCTCTCAGTATACAATATACCTTCATTAAAATCATTTTCTATATATTCTACTATATACTAGCAGTTCTGCTTACCTAAAAATAACAAGCATGCAGCAAAAAATATGAAATACGCAGCACGCCTTACCGATCAATGTGAAGGACCTGCGAACGCTGACCCCGATTCGATCCAAATCTAGGGACAGACGTAAACACATTATTAATAATATTTTTGGAACAAAGAATCATCATTTTTTATAAAAATATCCAGGTAAAAAGACACACTGCTATTATCAGATGCGTTACATTGTGTAAATTATCTCATCACCACTGCTCTTGAAACGGTGAAGGAAAACATCGTGAGGTTACCGGCATTGTCTTAGTCTCAATCTAAAATTTGGAGACATGTGACATCTACCATCCCGCACTGCATGGTGGATTATACTGCCAGGGTCGCGAGATTCGTTCGAAAGAGGTACAGTGGTCTTGGCATATGGGCAGCTGAAGGAACACGGGTGGATTTTAGTCACTAAAAGTCTGACACGCCCTTCCGCTCCATTCAGAGCAGGAGACGTCATTTGATGACATCACAAACATACAAAAAAAAAATTGTGGATTACAGCCCAATCTCATTGATATCCCAGCAGTGGGGAAATTATTGGCTGATTATGCTATCATCACATTCATCACCATCACAAGGGATCATTTGCATAACCCAAAATTATGCTCTTAACTCAGTCTGCCCAGCCTGTATTACTACTTACATGGAGCGACTGCTTATCTGACCTCCAGAACCCGGTTACTGGGTATATACGATACCCCTTGGTAAGACTGCTTGTCACACTTTCAGGCTTCTGACGATCCGTAATGACTGTCAAAGACTCAGAAATGACACCCGATATTAACGGCTTGACGTGATTTCCGAGGCATGGAGAGGTTTTGATGATACATCCATCCCAAGGATGCAAGCATAGCGTACCCTGATTAACTGATTCGTGCCAATATTAATACTTAAGACTACTATGATATTTTCTATAATATATAAACAATGGTTTTCAGGTAAAATCTATCTTTACATATCTATACTAATATTATAAAGCTGAAGAGTTTGTTTGTTTGTTTGTTTGATTGAACGCGCTAATCTCAGGAACTACTGGTCCGAATTGAAAAATTCTTTTTGTGTTGGGTAGCCTATTTATCGAGGGAGGCTATAGGCTATATAAGATCACGCTACAACTAAGAGCAGCGGAGCAGTAATGAAAAATGTTGCAAAAACGGGGAAAAATTATTCCTTTTGAGAGTTTCCGTTGCGTGCGCTGCGTAAACGGTTAAAGTAACGCAAAAATCATGTATGACGGAATTGTTCCTTTTAAAATGTTCTAAAAAAAAGTCCGCGGGAGCATATGTCTATCTTTTAAGGTTGACTCACTATAACTCAAAAGGAGCGATCAGCAACGAAAAATGGACGAAAACTAGCAGGCAAATCGATGCGACGGGAAGGTTCAGGGGAGCAAAAATTTGACGCGGACGAAGTCGCGGGCAGAAGCTAGTTATAAAATAAAGTCACTTCGCTGTCTGTCTGTCCCTATGTATACTTATATCTTTAAAACTCCGCAACGGATTTTGATGCTGGTTTTTTTAATAGATAGAGTAATTCAACAGGAAGGTTTATATGTATATAACATCCATAATATAGTAAAGAAACACTGATAATTTTAGAGGTTTCTAATGTGATGTCATAAATAAACACATTTTTTGCGCTTACATTGCGAACGCTGGCTGAACCCTTCGAAATAGCTCAAAATAATGTACTACAGTATTGTACACCTTAAAAAGTTCTACAAAAAAGTCCGCGATGGTATATGTCTAACTCTTAGGGATAACCCATAATAACCATTTTTATCCTTTACTTTTTACGAGAAATAATGGTTTATTTGAGGGGTATAGATGCAAAACCGCCTCTGTCGTATATAATCGTCATGCAATGTTTTTATGTGGCAACATTCCTTATTATTTCATTTTGAATTGTATTAAAACAAATATGAGCAAATTCGCTTCTATCCTATATAAAAAGTCCCTTGAAATATTTGCTTAGGTGCAAAACCGACTCTATTCAAAACATTGGATGCAAAAGCGACATTATCGAGGCTCGACCAATGACAGCTTAGCATGTTGTTGGGAGATGTAATGACGTCCGGCTATTGTTTTCGTGAACTGCATTTTAGTTTTAATTGAATTGTGTGTGGAAGAAAGTGTGAAAATGGAAATTAATATTGCTCCTGTCGAAGGTAATACAGCAAGGAAGAGGATCCGTAACAAATCGCAATGGAAACGCAATGTCAAAAAGCGTGAGAGGTATGTTCCCAATGCCCTGTATTATGTTGTGAATGAATCAATAATACAGAACATAACCAAGATAAAAAAAATAGTACACTTTTTATGTTTTGAACGAATGTATACAATCATTAATAATTGTAATCGATCTGTAAGTAAGACTTATTTTACGAACGATCGGAGTGTTTGTTCGTTTATTTCCGACAGGATGTCTTAAAAGTTTAGCTGTTTTGAAAAATTTCTTAGCCGTGTCTTATCGAAATTGTTTAGTGGTTTCCAAGAATTAATGCTTTCTTTGAAGCTTAATAATTTATAACTTGCTTAATTGTACTATAAGAATATTTTTTTAATACATTTTTTTTATTTCATTTCAGGTATTCATCTATAAAGCCACCAAATATAAATCAAATAAGAGCATGCAAACATAACTCAGATAAGCTAAAGTGTAATAATTTGAATCCACAAGATATTAGAAAATTTCACCAAACCTTTTATTCAAATCCCAATAAAGTTTATCAGGATAACTTTATGTTAAAATATATGAAAATACATTCACCTGTACAGCGACATCGTAAAGTGGGACAACGTGCTGCCTCCTTAACATATACAAAGTTTTATATAAGAACATACGTAAAACCATATAAATTGTTACAAGTTTGCCAAAAGACTTTTGCAAATATTCTGAATGTTGGTGTGCACAGACTAAGAAACATTTCAAAAAAATTTTTGCTTACTGGGGAGTTTCCAAACGAAAATCGAGGTGGTGATAGGGTATCGAGGAAAAATTTAAGGAAAAAAGAAAACGTAATGAGATTTATTGAGACATTTAAATGTATTGAATCACACTACTGTAGGTCTGCAACTTCCACAAGAAAATATGTCCCATCTGATTTAAACATTAAAAAAATGTGGAAGATTTACGACGAACAGCAAGAAGATGTGACACTTAAGGTAAAACAAAGTTATTTTAGAAACATTTTTGTAAAACATTACAATATCGGTTTTAAAACCCCAAGCACAGACGTCTGCTCGAAATGCTTGGAATTAAAGGAAAAACTTAAAATCGAAGGAAATGAAGCTGTAAAAGTCCAGCTCATGACAGCGTTACGAATTCACAAGCTAAAAGCTAAAATGTTTTTCACAATGTTACGGGAGTATGACGAGAGAACCTTCACAATATCCTTTGATTGTCAAAAGAACCAGGCGTTACCAAAAGTGGCAGATCAAGCTGCCTATTACAGTAGGCAGCTATATATATACAATTTTACCATTGTCATTGGAACAACAACAAATAAGTTTCCTAAACAAAATGTACGCATCTACACGTGGACGGAAAACGTTCACGCCAAGTCATCGAATGAGATAGCATCGGCAGTTTATCACTTGTTGACACAAACGAACTTGACGGGCAAAACTAAACTTCGGATTATGGCGGATGGCTGTGGATCACAGAATAAAAATAGTACGATGATAGCAATGTGTGCGTATTGGTTAACCACCTCTGCTCCAAAAGAAATCACTAGAGTTGAGCTAATTTTTCCTGTTCCTGGGCATTCTTTTATGCCCGCTGACCGAATTTTCGGCCTCATTGAAAAAGAAATTAAAAATAAGGAGCAAATCATCAATCCAACAGAGTATCATGAAATTTTTTCTAATTACGGCGTTATTAATCATCTGGGTATAGATGTGCCAGTAAAAGATTGGAAAACGTTCGCCAGTGAAACAATGAAAGCACCTGGTCAATACCATTTCCGTTTTGCAGAATGCAAAAGGTACTACTTGTCAAGAGTTAAAAACAGGTCAGGCCGTTTCTTGTTGCGAGGGGAAGTAAATTATAAAACAGATCTTGGGGTTGCAAAAAGTGTAATAAAACGGGGTGTGACCACATTATCTGATTACGATATTCGAGATGTACCACCTTTACAAGTGAATGTCAGTGCATTGAAGCTCTGTGACGTCGATAAGTTGTTATCGAAACATTTCGGTGATAACTGGAAAGCAGAGGAACAACTTTCATTTTATAAGAACGCACTTGAAAAAGCTCTCGATGTTGGAGGTGATGAGCAAAACGAGGGTATATGTGAATACTTAGAAGAAGTAGGCATAAGTATTTGATGTTAAAATGATTAAATAAATGACAACTCCTTATTTGTATCAATCTCTCGTTTTATTTTAATATACCTACCATTAAGCTAATAATATATTTTGCATGGCTCACTTTTACATAATATTCCATGAAATTCCAATCAACTGCAAAAGCGCTTCTATTAAGGACACTGAGGGACAGAAGCGCCTCTATCCATTGATGAATTTCAAAACCGCTTCTATCCAATTTTCGAACTTGAATAAATAACATTACGTTCAACGTGTTGTAAAATACTCCTAAATTCTACTTCTAAACAAACAACAGTAGTCAGTTGATAAATTTTGCTATACAATATGCATTGTGTATTAGAAAGTATAGCGTTTGGGTCTATAGCTCAAAATTGCAAAAAGTGAGCAGAGGCGGTTTTGCATCTATACCCCTCATTTATGAATGCGATTTTAAGCAATACAGCATTAATCCTTATCCAATTAAGTACCTTAAATAAATTGTGCATTTCATGTAGATCAAAATTGACCTTTACAGCATATCATTAAAATTAATATTTTAGAAGATATCAGAGATTATAATAAAATAGCCGCAGAGCGGCTAGCGGGCCGTTCCACGTCCGGCCATCTCGCTTGGTAGCGGTCGGGTATTGCAGGATTAGTAGGATTGTAATTCATATTACTTTGGCTTCATAGTAAATGCGAATATCATGTGTGTTCGAAGTACTCAAAATAAACCTAATTGTATTATTCCAAGTAAAAGACCGTGAAATATGGCTTAGATGTTTAGATTTTTGGATGGATTTCGGTTTTTGGTTATTCTGGATACTTACGATATAGGATACTTTATCCCGGTAGTACGTTCCCGGGTGATATTTTCCGACAGCTATACGGGCGATGCCACTGGCAAAAGTACTATTCTTATAACTATGTTTAATTTGGTGTCTGGTAAATAATTGAGTGTCTGTATAGGTAGAATAGGAGCGTTAAGAAAAACCAGGAAGACATATATTCAATTCAATCCAGCCCTATGTCGCAGTCTTTTTACTCTGAATACTATTAGTTTTATTTTAAGTACATCAAACACACATGATATGTAAGGACCGTAGCAGGTGGCGTTCCGTAGTTTCTGCCTACCCCCATGGGAAAAAGGCGTAATTTTATGTATGTATAACATGGATTAATACATTCTTACCGCGGTAATACGTCCTCTTGCGATATTTTCCGACATCCACGCGGGCGAAGCCGCGGGCAAAAGCTAGTATATATATAAAATTCAACGTCCTGAGTGACTGAGTGACTGATATATCAACGTACAGCCCAAACCGCTGGTCCTAGAGACATGAAGTTTAGAGGGTGTGTTCTTTGTGAGGAGTAAGTATCCACTAAGAAAGGGTTTTTTGAAATTCGATTCCTAAGAGGGTGAAATGGGGGGTTTAAATGGTGATTTTTTTGACATCCACGCGGGTGAAGCCGTTGGCAGAAGCTAATACAGTATAAAAATTGTACCTTAAGATAGCCACCGAAAGAAAAGGACATAAGTTATTTTTTATGGAAACTGCGCCACACCCATAAGTCCGAACAATTCGTTAATGTCAAGAACCTGCGAGCAATGAACCTCATCCGATAGGAATCTACGGACGAACTTAAACACAGATATATTTATAATAAGCGTGTATGATCAGTTTACACCAAAAATATTGTGAATCAAATCAAATTATTTGATTTCACACTAGCTTTGCCCGCGGCTAAGCCCACGTGGATGTCGGAAATTATGTCATGGGCTACCGGAACAAAAGGAACCAATGTTACTCCCTATAACATCAGCTATCTGCCAGTAAAAGTTGCGTCAAAATCGGTGCAGCCGTTTCGGAGATTAGCCGGACCAAACAGACAGACAGACAAAAAAATTTAAAATATGATTTTTTGATTTAAGTATCGTATATTGCTTACTTGCATATTCATTTAGTGAAAAGCTGTTAATTTAAAATTACAAACAGACACTACAATTTTATCTTCTATATACTTATATATCTATACTAATATTATAAAGCTGAAGAGTTTGTTTGTTTGTTTGTTTGTTTGTTTGTTTGTTTGTTTGATTGAACGCTCTAATCTCAGGAGCTACTGGTCCGAATTGAAAAATTCTTTTTGTGTTGGGTAGCCTATTTATTGAGGGAGGCTATAGGCTATATAACATTACGCTACAACTAAGAGGAGCGGAGCAGTAATGAAAAATGTTGCAAAAACGGGGAAAATTTATTCCTTTTGAGAGTTTCCGTTGCGTGCGCTGCGTAAACGGTTAAAGTAACGCAAAAATCATGTATGACGGAATTGTTCGTTTTAAAAAGTTCTAAAAAAAAGTCCGCGAGAGCATATGTCTATCTTTTAAGCTTGTCTCACTATAACTCAAAAGGAGCGAGCAGCAACGAGCAGGCAAATCGATGCGACGGGAAGGGTCAGGGGAGCAAAAATTTGACGCGGACGAAGTCGCGGGCAGAAGCTAGTATAATATTATAAAGCTGAAGAGTTTGTTTGTTTGTTTGTTTGATTGAACGCGCTAATCTCAAGAACTACTGGTCCGAATTGAAAAATTCTTTTTTTGTTGAGTAGCCTATTTATTGAGGAAGGCTATAAGCTATATAACATTACGCTACAACTAAGAGGAGCGGAGCAGTAATGAAAAATGTTGCAAAAACGGGGAAAATTTATTCCTTTTGAGAGTTTCCGTTGCGTGCGCTGCGTAAACGGTTAAAGTAACGCAAAAATCATGTATGACGGAATTGTTTCTTTTAAAAAGTTCTAAAAAAAGTCCGCAAGAGCATATGTCTATCTTTTAAGGTTGACTCACTATGACTCAAAAGGAGCGAGCAGCAACGAAAAATGGACGAAAACTAGCAGGCAAATCGATGCGACACGGGAAGGATCAGGAGATCAAAAATTTGACGCGGACAAAGTCGCGGGTAGAAGCTAGTTTATTTATATAGATAAACCTACATGAGCACGAATGAAATGTCAGAAGCTAGGTGCATAGTTCCAAATTGTTGATTCCTATGGAGAAGAGCCGCCAACAAACTCCATGGTTACTCTTTTAAAAATGAAAGATTGTTATTTAACCACGAGCCACGTAGTAAATGCAAAGCTCGTGGCACATGGCTATCTTTTGAACAAGGTGGCAATCTTACCGTGGTAAGAATGGATAACTAGTATATACATATTGACAGCTCTTTGTGCGTTGAAGAGGCAACAATGTGTTTGTTGATGTATTATAATTATTATGATGGACTGCTTCGTTGGTTCAGAAATCGCAAGCCTGACGTCCTGGGTTTGTTTCCCAGGTCAAGCATAGTGTTATTGGTTTTGTTTTTTTATCTGGAAGTTCTCAGTAGCACCTTTTTTTTCTGGAATCATCAAATGACTTTTCCGCTCTGGGTGGAGCGGGAGGGCGTGTCAGACTTTTACTGATTAAAACCCACCCGTGTTCCTTCAAGTGCCTGAGCCAGGACAACGGTAACTCTTTTAAAAAATTCGCGACCCTTGCAGGCATCGGTCAAAATCAAAATCAAAAATCAAAAGTAATTTATTCAAACTAGGCTGAGAGTCAGCACTTTTTGAACGTCAAAGTTACAAAAGACAGTCCTCCCAAAACGCCCGCCCTTCGACACTTCCTACTGCTTCAGCTGGGAAGCAGTGGCGGAACAAACTCCCCAGGTTCTAGTGGACTCCTTTAAATGTGCCTTTAAGTTATCTGACATCTGATCTCTTTGTGACATCTCTTTGAGGCGCGTGTGGAACACAACGCGATTCAATTTCCAGGGCGGGCAAGTTCTGGATTTTATTATTTGGACTTTCTCAATATCAGCCCAGAGTCTGGATTTGTTCCCCTGTTGATGGCGATAGGCTCGCCTCTTATTACATGGGATTAAAAATAACTGGCGAAATGTGCGTGTACTATAGGTATACCGTTGCCCAACCCTCATGTTATGTCAAATGGCCGCCTCTTGTAATTTCATGGTCAAACTTGTAGATATAATTCAGAATTCAGCATGTTGCTTGCATGTATAATTGATAAAATATCTGGATGACCGAGCTTTGCTCGGTATTTTTTGGTAAATTGTGTTTAAAATAATAAGTTTATGTTCAAGTTGATTGTACGCTGCCAGACTAGACCTCACAATACGATTTCAAGTGCGCAGTGGAAGTGTGATAATCGTGGGGCTCTAGAGACAAGAAGTGGCTAGCGAAACTAGTCCGCCGTACGCGGAGCAGACAATACAAGTACAATTCAAGTGAAGACGCAATACAATTAACAAATGACTCACCTACAATACAACAAAAGAACTTACCTGGTGGTTGAAGGACACTGCTTCTGGGGTTACCTGGAGTTATGTATGTAAGTGAGTGTATATGTATCGTGTTGTGACGTTACGAGTATTCTTCAGGTTAGAATCCGCTGCAATAAGGCTGGAGGCAATCACAGCATGCGGTCTTCAAATCACTCGTTCCCAATAGCGTCACTTTCACTTGACCTTCAAACTATTTCAACAAGATATGTCCAAAACCCGTGTTATTACGTCAAATTAGGGGTTATTAACAATCAAGCAATTGGATCACGACTAATTGTCACAAACGGATCAATTTAAAAGGGATTAATTTCAACAAAAGCGTCGCGGGCGTCCCAAAACGCGACGGGGCTTTTTCAGCGCCAAACCAACAAGACCTGTCAAGTGTCAAAATCAAACTGTCAAGTCAGATGTCATTCCGTTCGATGGCGCGTTCCGAAACTACTTTAAACGGGACCAAACATTGATTATTATCGATAAAGTTGGTAATTGAAAACACGAATAAAACGACATTTTATAAAAATGAATCCTAGCTAGATCGATTTATCGCCCCCAAAACCCCCTGTATACTAAATTTCATGAAAATCATTGGAGCCTTTCCGAGATTCAGATTATATATATACATATATACAAGAATTGCTCGTTTAAAGATATAAGATAAATATTTTTTTCTTCTAATCCAACCGAACTTGAACCTAGTTCGTCTTAGTCCGAGATTTCAGTCTTTTTTACACCAAGTTGTCAAAAGAATTTAAATGTATACGCAGCATTAATTTATTTAAAAACATTTTATTTGAAAAACATATTTATTAAGGAAGGGCTATTACAGTATCGATGAGTTCACAAATGATAAACGATAGTCACAATTAAATGCTTATTTTTGTGTTAAAATTATTTATTTATATTTTTGTAAAGGATAATGAATTCATAATTAAAATTCAATGTTGTTGAATATTTATTTAAAAGAGGGCGAACCACGTGCCAGAAATACCAATATTTATTTTATAGTTAATTTCCACATGGGTATATCAATGTCAAATAGAAATAGACCAAAAACCCAAAAACCCGACCACAAACAGAAAATACCCATTGGGACAATACGAGAATGGTTTTCAAAAACTAAACATAATTATTTATAATTTGTAGCACGCAGTTCAGAAGCGCATGATTCATTCCCGAACGATTTCCGTTGCCGACTCGTTCTAATTTTAAATACGAACCCCCTTTTCGAAAATGGAATAAAATTCGTCGGCGCACGCGCCGCCGCTTCGTCGCATCCTTTTATTATTTTAGGACATCCGACTGGCTTGGAGGTTGATATTGTCTTAAATTATCGACTTAAAGAGTTTTAGGGAGGAAACCGTTATCTAATGTATCGTATTGCATAGTTTTATTTTTAATTTGAGTTGGTTTTTCTTTGATGTCAGTTTATTGGTAGGCAACAGCAAAATATTTATAAATTATATAGTCAAAGATGATGAGATCCGTAGGAAAACCAAGGTTACCGACATAGCCCGAAGAATTGCCAAACTTAAGTGCCAGTGGGCAGAGCACATTGCTCGCAGAACAGATGGCCGATGGGGTCGGAAGGTTCTGGAGTGGCGACCACGAACTGGAAGTTGTAGCGTTGGAAGGCCTCCCACAAAATGGACTGATGACCTGGTGAAGGCCGCATGACTGCGTTGGATGCGAGAGGCACAGAACAGGTCGAGGTGGCGATGCTTGGGAGAGGCCTATGTCCAGCAGTGGACGTCTTTTGGCTGAAATGATGATGATAATGATGAGATGGTTGTATTGATAGGTATCTCAGTGCATCCCCTTAACATTTCATATCTTAAGTATTATCAAGAGCAGTGACATAAAATCATTCTGAAAAACCACGAAATTTAATCGAAGTCTCAAAAAATAATACATAAATAAATAATATCTTAGGACAACCAACACACCGTTATCTGATCCCAAACTAGGCAGAGCCTGTACTATGGTAACCAGACAACTGACAAACATACTTATATATTTCTAAATACATACATATTATAGATAAATTACACCCAGACACAGAACAAATGATTGTGCTCATCACACAAAGATTTGTCCTGGGTGGGAATCGAACCCACGACCTCAGTCTTAGCAGTCAGGTTCACTAACCACTAGACTAACAGGCCAGTCAAAATATTTAATTTTCTCAACATTATTAAATTACATAATAATATTTCACTAAAATAGCATCAATAAAACATTTATTAAAGTCAATAAATTAAAACTTAAAGTTGAAATGTTATGTAAATTGAATTATAAAACAATTTGTATGCAGTAATATTAAATGTGAATAATATTTTGGCAATACAATTAAGTGTGACATTTGGTATTCATTGCGAGGCGCAAGGTCATCGCACGAATTTCATTAAATAGTCGAACTACGAATAGAAAGTGCTTTTATTTATTTAATTTTTGAAATACCAATTTATTTACACAAACGGAATATGTAAGGATCGTAGCAGGTGGCGTTCTATAATTTCTGCCTACCCCCATGGGAGAAAGGCGTGATTTTATGTATGTATGTAAAAATTACTCACAACTTAATTATTATTGAATTTTAGTGACAGTAAGTTGATAACGGCTCTTTGCTCATGAACATTAAAAACGCAATTCCGAACAAAATACCATCAAAAACCTTCTCTTTGGAAGACAAGCGATCCTAATGAACTGTAATGTTAACAATATTTAACAAACTGTCTTGCTTTCCTCCTTAAATAACTAAAAAATACGTTTCCATACAAAACCAAAAAAGTAGAAAATAATTGGAAAAAGAAAGCGTGGGGTGCTCGATACCAATTAAAATACCTCAAAAAGCACTCAAGGCTATTTTTCAATTATTTGCGTGTTTTTAGTTTTTTTTAACTATTATTTATTTTCAACTTGAAAGTTCGGCTTACCAAAAACAGAAAACAAAAGAGATTAGTTTTTTTTATTGCTATCCTGGTAACCCAGACAAGGACCTGCCAGGGTCGTGAGATTGTTCGAAAGAAATACCGTGACCCTGGAACAAGGGCAACTGAAGGAACACGGGTGGGTTTTAGTCAGTAAAACTCTGACATGCCCTCCCGCTCCGCCCAGAGCGGGAGAAGTCATTTCATGATTTCCCATCCAAAAAAAAACCCAGACAAGGATAATGAGAGAAAATTAAATTATTGTATTGTCATCGGTCCTCGATAAGTCTGCAAAGTTTAAATGAAATCTGACCGTTTGAAGTGGGTCAAAGTTGGTCAGAGTCCAAAGGAGTCGGTTACAAACATAACATAGTTACATACTTACAAACATACATACCCGTGAAGCTAATGAAAGGGTGTCGAAAATGCTTTCTTTTAGCACACTCGCCAAGTAACTGAACTTGGCCTCTTAAATAAACGGTTACAGTGAACGATCTTGACTTTGCCATAATGGCCAGCAGTCGAATAACTTCCTCAACTTTACATAAAAGTTATGTAAAAATCTATAATCGACCAATGACCGGATATACGGAGGCATTTCCGAAACTCCGAATATCCGTTCGTCATTAAAATTGATGTGTATGTAAATATATGAAAAATATATTCAGAAATATAGTGTAGTTCTCACGAAATCATATGAATAATTTTGCAAATGGGTTCTGTTTGGCCCCTGATAGGATGTTTTGTCTGAAACAAACTATTATTTGAACATTACATGACACAGCTTTTGTAGGGGACTGGGTAGGTGGAGATTGTTTGTTTTTTTCAAATTGTGACCCATAATTTGACCCATATAATAGAGAGCTGAGAGTAAAACCAGTTTTTTTATCATCATCATTATGCAGGGCCTAGATCTCTCTTTTCTTGTGCCAATCCTGTGGGGATTTTTTCCTACCTTATTCAGGTTTAGCGCGCGTTGGCTACAATGTCGTAGGTGAATCTCGCTGCTGCAAAATTAGCGTCATATCGTCTTCCTGTCCTTGGACGCCACTCTATCACAGTTTCTTACTCAATTTTTCATCACAGCGCCTTAGCAAGTGTCCTGCCCAACTCCATTTTTACTTGCCGGGTACCAGTCCGCTAATCGGGCTGCTTGGTAGTGATATATAATTTACCAACCCGATCACCCGATCCCCGATGACCTGATCGTTTACCCGATTAGAGTTTTTTCGTCCCGGGGATTGAGCCAAAGACACCAATAAAATCAGCAGTAAAGCATGTTTGACATATTGAGATGAATCGGGAACATTCAATCCTACTAATATTATGAAAGTTTGTTACTCAATCACGCGAAAATTTGGCACACAGTTTATAATCTGGATTATTTTCACATCACTATTTTTTCATTTACACTTCGGATACTTTTTATGCCGATTGTACGTTCCTGTGGGATTATTTTCGACCTCCACGCGGGCGTGTGGCAAAAACTAAATAGTAATAAATAAAAATAATTACAAATTTTCAAATGATGACCAATATCTACCCATTTGTATGGTTTATAAATGATAGCAAGTTCAATGACATACTATACTTTACTTTCTAGCCTCTGAGAAAACTATTACGTAATGTCTCAATGGTCTTGTGCTACGCTACTGGCGTGTCTCGGGGGGACAAAGTTGTTTGACCCAACATCCTCACTATTTGAGTCATCACGTAACCACATAACGTTGTACCGTGTTCCCTGATGAATTCTTTGACTCCCCGATTTAAAGTGAACGTCAGTCAATATCATCTGAATAGCCTTTTCCAAACTATGTTGGAGTAGGCTTCCAGTTCTATCGAATACAGCTGTCTATTTGACCTCCACAACCCAGTTACTGGGTGACACGATATCCCTTGATAAGACTGGTTGTCAGACTTTCGGGATTCTGACGACTCGTTACGACTGTCTAAGATTCACAATTGACGGCTGGGACCAATGGCTTAACGTGCTCGGTCAGGTTAAGCCACGCTTACCGCGGTTGGTACATGCTTGCAGGGTTTTGTGCCTCGGAAAGCACGTTAAGCATGTACAAACCGCGGTAAGCGAGGCTTGACCTGATCGAGGACCTAACCTAACCTAACCAAACCAAGTGGCTCAGTGTCACAATATCTGTAAGTCAACGTAGTAAACAAATACAAAATAATACAATCCTTTAGAGACCGAAAAATCATCTTCTTCTTCAAATGCCGAAGAAGAGTGAAATGTTCCACAGTGCACGTTATCAGCTAGCTGATGCAGCATTCAAACTTGATATTTAGACATAAGACCCCGTAAAGGAAAACCATTCATTGACTCCAAAATTCATATACCTAGTTTAAGCAAAAATAATAACTCTACGCCTCCAATTATTGGCGCCATAAAAGACAAAGTTCTAAAGAGAAGCATCATAAAAGACCAGTTCTTATATGCGCGTGATTTATTCTTAGTACCTACCTACCATCTTGATGCAGTGCGATTTCCCGAACTCAGGATACAAGTACAAACAATGGAAATACAAACGAACCTTGGAACCAGCATAACACAATAACATCTTCCTTTCCGTAACAAATATAACACATGCAAAATAACGATGTTTATGTAAATGAGCAACCTCGTGACCTTCGCTCAGTTCCATCTCTCCACAATCAATTACAGATGCGACGATTCATTCTAAATAATTATCCTTTTGCACAAAGAAATGACAACCGACTTTCTTACAAACACTTTCCGAAGTCGGTGTCTTAGGACCTGTATTTAAGATTTTCGCCACCGACTTCCAAAATTAAAGTTATTTTTCACTTTGTAGTGCTTGTAAGGAAGTCAGTTGTTATTTTTTTCGAAATAGATTTTATTTTTAACTTTTTAGTTATGGTATGTACCCCGCACTAATCTAGTCGCGTTATTCGTCCATTTGTCGCGCACATGCTTAATGCAAATTTAAGACTTAGGTATATGGTTTTCTCATGGATGACATTAACAAAACGGGGCCCACACAGAAAGCACCAGCTTTCAAATAAAAAAAATCATCAAAATCGGTTCACCCAGTCAAAAGTTCTGAGGTAACAAACATTAAAAAAAATACAGTCGAATTGAGAACCTCCTTTTTTGATGCGGTGCAAGTTGGGAAGTGAGTCATTGTCTGTGGAGAGACGCCGCATACACATCAGAGGTCTGAACCGTCCATGAACCCTCGCTTGTCCTTGCTGCGGCCAGACTGGGTTCGGAGTCCAAGATAGCCTACTGGAAAACTTTAAACGAAGCAGAAGGTATAGTCATTGATAGTATATCCACCATTAAATGTATATTTTATTAGACATAGTCTTCTTCCTAATTGTGAAGGGTCTCTGTCCTCATTCAGTCTTCTCCAGATACTTTCTCCATGTTGTGATTGGACCGTCTAATACATTAGATGATTAGACGGAAATCCCTTTGCAGTAGAAAGACTCTTCAGAACAATTTATTGTTGTCTACTTCTTTTTCAAATACTGTAGTTATTTAATGGTTGCTGTTCTCATTCAATCTTATCCAGATTCCTCCTCCTCAATTTCGCGATTTCACCCTTTAGTGTATCAGATGGAATGTCTTTCCAGTAGGAAGACCCTATAGATCAGTTTATCGTCCACTAGTTTCTTTTCAAATTCATTATTTTATGGTCCACTCTTCGTTACCCTTAAATAGTCTTGGAATGATTACATGTGAAAATCAAATTTTATTATTACAGTAACTTATTTCACTAAGCATCATCATTCCTAGTAGCGTTCTCTCACATTTCATTACCATGCATTTTTATCTGCGGATCTCCACAAAAGGCTATCACCGACAAAAGCTCACAAGAATGTCCCTGCCCTATCTGGACATGCATAATCTCTCTCGCACCGGATGATGCGTCGCGTGTAAATTTAGCGTCGCGCGCAGGTTCACGGGCGTGCGCGGGCGCAGACCTGCGCCATTTTGTTTTTGTTGCAGCAGATTCGATGCTCCGTCACTAAATGTCACTTGTCTTGATTATCGTTGGGAATATTTAATGTTCTTAGGGCTACACTCAGATTTACATGGAAAAAGGAGTGCATTTTGTTTTTTATTGTTTTATGGCCGATAAAACTGTAATTTTGGGTCGTTACACAAGTTAAGTTGTTGATTGGACATTGAGTATGGCTCGGTTGATACCGTAATGAGAATTCTGATTCATTCTTGAACAACTTTTGGAAAACTCTCCTTATTTCGTATTTCTACGGGGTTTGGTGCCGGACGTAAAGAATAGCAGCATCCCCTTTCTTGCCGTGGGTGTCGTAAATGGCGACTACGGGACTTACTAGAGAATGGACAGCAGCGTTCTCTATGCATTTTACCACCATACAGTGATCGCCAACCCGCCTACCAAGTGTGGCGATTATAGTAAAGCCCCAAATTGGGAGAGGCCTTTGTCCAGCAGTGGACGTCTTACGGCTGAAATGATGATGATGATGATGGGGTGGCCTACTATGCTTGTCGATTGACAGTCTCCACTCATGGACATGTCAGTTTTTAACTGACATTGGTCCTTCAAGGAACCATATTCTTGAGCTATACTTAGCAGTAAAAACATTTAGATCTTGTTCAGAAAATACATAAGCCCCTGGTTGTGCGAAAACAGACAAAAACATGTGATCTTGAGGAAAACAAGTCAAGAAAAATAAAATACTTAAAATATATATTACCTTATTAACCAGCTTTAAAATGTTCTGATATTTACATGCATTACGTAATACGAAAATGGTGTTATTTAAATATGAGCTAGGTCAGTTCTGTGCAGTTTAGATTTAAATTAATGCGGAAACAGGTCAAGATAGAAAAAAAAATACTTTTCACTTGGTAATTAGAATGTAAAGAAAAACAAATCTGAATTGTTTATTTTTTATTTTTATTAAAGTATTGTGACATGAGTTACTAAGTACGTAAAGTTCTTTTTTAAACATGGATACTAATTTGACAGGTGTATTGTCAAATTATCCTTGTGGTACCGGACGTAAAGAAAACCACCACCCCATTTCTTCCCGTGGGAGTCAAAGGCGTCTACGGGATTTACTCTTTATGCATTTTACTATCTTAGTGCGATCGCCAAGCTTGGTAATTATAGCAAACCCCTCCCCCTTTTCTTGGAGGAGGCCGACTGAAATGATTATAATGATTGTTAAATACAACTTTTAGCGAGCAAAATCAAAGACAAAACCTAGTCTTACAAAATGACTAGGTCAAACCCAACACAAAATCTTTGTCACGACCTTTTCTAACATTTCCGTATTCATTCCAAGATCATCCAAAACGCATAATATCTCTGGTTTGTTAATAGACAAGATAAACTAAACAGTGCAAACGTCAGTTCCGGTCATGGCGGCCGTGGCCTCCAGTCGCTTCCCTTTATGTAGTAGGATGAAATGCAAATGTGCAACGGATGTTGAAGAATTCTTGTTTAGGATATGAAGGATTTTAATTTCTTGTATGATTTAAGTTAGAGGTTAAGTTGATTCAAGTTCAAGTTCGTTATGTTCGGCATCTTTAGGATTGACTTGATTGAATTATGTTTTCAAAAGAATGCTGCTTTCGGTTAGACTGGAAGCTGTCCCCGAGATAGTTGGGAAAAGGCTAGGCAGAGGATGATAGGTTTAAAAAAAAACATATTTTAACAAATTATATACAAAGAGAAGGCCAATTCCAGAAATTAAAAACGTTAAAAATATAGTCTCAGTCTCATCTCGGAGACAATCAAATGTCAAAAACTTGTCAAAAATGTATGGAAACTCGAGATATTTTTGACAGATTGAGAAACTGTGAAACGAAGAAAAATAATCATTTTCTTATGTGCGTGCTTTTATTCAAAAGGATGTTAAATAAACATGCACGCACACACATACATTCATAGGTACAGGCAAGAAGTAAATATGCAGAGTAGTTTTTTTTTTAAATAAAATAACCTACAATAACAATAATTATGACGTTTTCCTTTAAAATAAAATGCGCTAACAATTCATGCACACATAACATAATTAATATTCCAAGACCAAGGTCGAACGGAGCGACATTCAAAATGGCCGCTTGCAAATTGGAGTCACCACACTCTTGTTTAACGAAGATCTCGCTATAAAAGGCCAACAATTACGCATACGTACACAATAAAACGAGAATATTTTTACACAACCAGGATCCACAGCAGAAAACTGGGTAACATTGAAAAGTTCATTGGTATTACATGCACTTCCTGATTGACCGAGGCCAAGACACGACGCCATCTTGAATTTTTTGACGTTTATTTTTGGCGGGCTATTGTGGCGTCCAGAAATGGTAAGGACGTAATTTAATGTCAGAAAAATTGTTTATTACTCTATGGAATTAAAAAACTTATTTAATTTCTTGGGGGTCTGGTTTTTTTATTACATAATTTAGTTGTTATTATATTATATGCTGAAATATCGTATTATCATATACGTTTCGTACTATAATTAGTAACAAAGGAATATTCAGGGCATTGTGCTCTTGTCATGGAGCTTGATAGGGATTTATAAAGCAGTTGAAGTCTATGACTATCCCCATATTGTCCTGAGTTACATTGTTCTGAGAAGACAAAGCAAGTACCTACAGTAACCTTAAAGTGAGAAAAATAATATAGTAAGTCTACAAGGAGTCTTCTAGAGTCTTCTAAATGGAAAAGGGAGGCCTTTGCTCTGCAGTGGGACGATCATCATCTTCATCCTTTCAGCCATAAGACGTCCACTGTTGGACATAAGCCTCCCCAATTTGGGAGAGTTTGCCATAATCGCCACGTTTGACAGGCGGGTTGCTGATCGCAGTATGGTGGTAAAATGCATAGAGAATGCTGCTGCCCATTCTCTAGTAAGTCCCTTAGTCACCTTCTCCGATACCCACACGGGATGAAATGGGATAATGCTATTCTTAGCGTCCCCCAATTTGGGGAGCTTTGCTTTGCTTTGCTTAGTTTTAGTTCAGTTTCGTTTATAGAATATTTATTAGTTTATTGTTATTGTTCTTATGTTATTTATGTATTGTTTTTATGGGCCTTAGTAGCCTGAAATAAAGGATTGTATTGTATTGTATTGTATTATAATCGCCACGTTTGACAGGCGGGTTGCTAATCGCAGTATGGTGGTAAAATGCATAGAGAATGCTGCTGCCCATTCTCTAGTAAGTCCCTTAGTCACCTTCTCCGATACCCACACGGGATGAAATGGGATAATGCTATTCTTAGCGTCCGGCAACACATCAATCAATACAGGCTAGTTAAACAGATAGATTCGTACTTTATAGGGTCAAATTAAATTAATTGGAAATACTTTTCCTCACCCGTTGGGTATAGATATCCAAAACTAAAGGAATAAACAAAAAAAAAAAAAAAAACATAATTGGATGGCCAAAGGTCAATGTGTCATTTGAAGTTTTGATTTTTGAAGAAAACGGAAAAATATGATACTGTACGTACATCATCATCAGCCTATATTGTTCCCACTGCTGGGACACAAGCCTCCTCTCGGTGAGAGGGAGTGGGTCATAATCCACCACGCGGGCACGGTGCGGGTTGGTAGATGTCACATGTCTTCGAATTCTTGGTACGTACGGCCGGACATAAATAAAAAAATGCATAGCGAACGCTGCTGCCCATTCTCTAGTTAGTCCCTTAGTCGCCTCATACGACACCCACGGGAAGAAATGGGGTGGTGCTATTCTGTACGTCCGGCAACATACGGAACACTGCTCTCTACCTACTATCTTTATACACTATAGTTATAATTAAGTATCATTCGTCCATATTGATCTGGTTTTCGCTCTATTCTCGTACTTTACGATACGATAAATCTGCCCTAAAATAAACGGAATATATTCGGGGTCTTTACTCTGATAAAATTGTTTGTCTGTTTGTAAAGAATTTGGAGCATTGTTTATTATATTGTTTAATGCATCTTCACCATCTGTTTAGACTTAAAAAAACGAGAAAAATGTGGCGATGTGGCGTTTTCTTTTAACGTTCGTAGAATTCATTGCTTAGAAAGTGATTCTCTTGTATTTCATTCATGTATTATTCGTTATAACACCACCCCATTTCTTCCCGTGGCTGTCGTAAAAGGCGACTAAGGGACTTACTAGAGAATGGGCAGCAGCAGTCTCTATGAATTTTACCACCATACTGCGATCGCCAACTCGCCTGCCAAGCGTGGCGATTATAATACAATACAATACAATCCTTTATTTCAGGCTACTAAGGCCCATAAAAACAATACATAAATAACATAAGAACAATAACAATAAACTAATAAATATTCTATAAACGAAACTGAACTAAAACTAAGCAAAGCAAAGCAAAGCTCCCCAAATTGGGGGAGGCCTAAGTCCAGCAGTGGACGTCTTACGGCTGAAATGATGATGATGATTATTCGTTTTATTTTATTTCTAAAAACGAAAGTCGTTTACTTAACAGTATCCTATAAAACTTTCTACATTACTTTTCTTACTTTCGCTTCTAATAATACTCATATCGATAAAACTCTGGACAAAGGGTTCATTGCTGTGTAATACGCACAGATCGATCGATTAGGTTAAGTTACGCTGGTCGCGGTTGGTCTGTGGATGGGTGACCAGCTTTCCATACCAAGACCCCTCCGAGCCTCGAAAAACACATTAAGCCGTTGGTCCCAGCTGTAATTCATCTTTGGCAGTCGTTACGGATCGTCAGTAGCCTGAAAATCTGAAACCAGTCTTACCGGTATCGTGTTAACCAAAACCTGGGTTCTGGAGATTTGATAAGCAGCCGCTCCATGTATAATATTGGTATTCAGCTGGGCAGATTGGACGCCAACCCCAAAATAGTTGAGAAAAGGCTAGGCAGATGATGTAAGTAAGTATGGATTATATGGTTGGGAACATAGAGAAGCTTCCCCATTAATGGATTTTCTAGCCATAAAAAAGCTGTAAAATACTAAAGAAAAAAAAATGCCCGAAACAAAAACCTCTAAATAGTAAAAATTACCTAACACGTGTTGGCCGTTTAAGTTTAGTAAAAAGTTGAAGGTAATATTTTGATCAAAGGATTGTCGTGTCAAAACGACTAAATCGATGTTGATAAAACCTGTCTAAAAACCACCGTTAGAAAACCTACTTTAAAATAATAGGAACCACACCCGAATCGGTTCACCCGTTTAAGAGCTGCCGTGCCACAGACAGACACACATAGCGGTCAATATTATGACACCTCTCTTTTTGCGTAGGAGCATTAAAAATTAGTCTAGAAAACATGAGTAAGAACGTAACACTAATTACTTCTTAGTAACCAATTATAATTAAAACATTTCCCGCTCTTCTTTGTTCGATAACACACTCAAGGATAATTTTATTATTACGCAATGCGTGCCTTTACAATGCATTTATTATTATTATTGTATTCTTACAAAGCAGAATAATAATATTGTGTAATAATAATTAGTTTACTATCAAATGACTAATGTTAAACCATAACTCATCTTTATTAGTAGTTGTAACCTATTGCAACACTATACCTAAAGTGTCTTCTACACCCGGCTACACATCAACCCATTTATTTCCAGCTTTAACTGACCTCGTATTGTATATATTTTTCATACAGTGAAAACTCAGCTTATACTGGAAATGTGTAACTTGATTTGTGCGTATTTTAGGTTTTGTGTTCCGAATTTGCGTCTCATTATTGAGGTGAAACATAGTTATTCATTCTCAGAGATTTTTAAAATATTAATTGGACTTCGTTTTTCATAATTTTTTCCTTATTATGAAGTTCCATGCGGTTTATTCGGATGTTCTCTGTGCACATAATATCTACCTTGTTGCATACGGCAATCTAGAACCTTCTAAATTCAAAAATAAAAAATCGGGAAAAGATAGCGCTGACGTATCCGCGCCATTTTGGAATACAAGGATTGAAGTAGTTTTATTATATATTTTTTTTTGCGAAAATAACGCTTGTTGTGTTCCAAAATACTCCGATATTGGATTCTATAATTTCCCAAAAGACCCTAAAACAAGAAGATTGTAGATTGAAACTATTCCTAGCGACTCTCAAAGATCTACGAATGATGATCGATCTACGATCTACGTCTTAAAACGCGCATTCCGAGGCACGGAGAGGTCTTGGTATGTAAAGATGGCCACCCATTCACGGACCATTTGCGGCAAGCGTAGCATAACCTGATCGATTGACCCGTTTCGATTTTTTACACCTACAGGAGGGAACTATAATGTATAAAGATCGACCACCTTCTTATCCACAAGATAAACTATTGCTGGAGCAACTCTTGTTTCATCATCATTATTTCGGCCGAATAACGTCTACTACGGGATATAGGCCTCCCACAATTTGGAGGGTTGGCCTAATCATGCGGGCAAGCGGGTTGGCGATCGCAGTATGGTGGTAAAATCCATGGAGAACATTGCTGCCCATTCTCTAGTAAGTCCCTTAGTCGCCTTTTACGACACCCACGGGATAAAAATGGGATGGTACTATTTTTTACGTCGTTGCTATTAAAAGATGGTAGCTGGTGATACGAAGGCTTAAAGTCGCCAGCAACACTGCAATATTCCGTGTTACTAGCAAAATTTATTCCCTGCAACACGAGAACATATCTACTCTTAAAACAATATTGGAAAACAAAAGTTGCCCAAAACAAACAAAGCTTTATTCCATTACAGTACGTTCCAAAAATTCACTCCAAATACCGTTTCAACAGTACCCACATAACCACGAAGCAGCTGTCAAAATTTTAAAATTCGGCACGTTCGTTCCATGTTCAAATGTTCAGATGCGCGCGCACAAGATTGTCTATAACTGTACAGAACAGACACGACCTGCCGCAATGCGCTCGCGCTCAAGGGCACGCACAGATGTGGGGTAGAGTCGTGTGAGGAGTGGAAATATTTGGGTGGTGAGGTTTTGCTTTGTTCTCAGTTTCTGCTGCGTCATTTTATTACAAACCAGCGCTGCGCTCGCGACTTTACCCACCTAGTGTTCTTTTTTTCCTTCTACAAACTTTATTACTGCCTAAACCTGCCTAATTACCTGCCTAATCAATTATTAATTATAATTTAAGGAAAACATAAAATCCTAAATTTACTTGAATAAGTATTCGTGCCAAGTTCGAAGTTTATTAACTCACCAATATGCTTCTTTATACAAACTAATTCTTAAAGGTCGAATTTCGAAAAATTTAAAAACCGACTTCCTCAAAAACACTAGAAAGTGAAAAATAACTTTACTTTCGGAAGTCGGTGTCTTAGGATCTGTATTTGAGTTTTTTGCCACCGACTTCCGAAATTAAAGTTATTTTTCACTTTCTAGTGTTTTTGAGGAAATCGGTTTTTTTTTTGTCAAAAAGTTTTTATTTTTTACTTTTTAGTTATGGTATCTACCCGCACTAATTCCTATACCACTAATCGCCAGGTGAAATTTAATACTTTACTACTGCTGTAAATCGTTGAGGAATTCCCTTGACTGTCTGTCTATGGTCTCCATCATCAGACCTGTTATGGTACTTATAAGCTTTATGGGAGCTTTCTCATAAATAGAAATGAATTAAGTTCAAACACCAGGTAATTGCTGTAAATCGTTGAGGAGTTCCCTCGATTGTCTTTTGGCTGCATCATCAGATCAACTCCGGACCTTAATTAAATAGTAGTGATAAAATTGGCACTTTGAACCGTATAAAGTAACCCCAACAATAGGGAACTGCTGTAAATCGTTGAGGAATTCCCTCAACTGTCTATGGTCTCCATCATCAGACCTGTAATGGCACTTATAGCCCATATGGGTGCAAAGTTCTCATCAATAGAAATGAATTAAGTCCAAACACCGCGTAATTGCTGTAAGTCGTTGAAGAGTTCCCTCGACTGTCTTTCGGCTTCATCATCAGATCAACTTCAGACCTTCATTAAATAGTAGTGTTTTAAGATAATTAATGAAAGAAATAAAAAACGCACTAGTCGCCACTACGATTTTCGAAGGTTCCCTTCGACTTCTCTGAGATGCCATCATCAGATCCTGGTTTCCTTATCATGGGACCACCCTTGGGATATGTCCTTTCCAACAAAAAAAGAATCATCAAAATCGGTCCATATACGACGAAGTTATCGGTGAACACACATAAAAAAAAAATATATATATATATACGGTCGAATTGAGAAACCTCCTCCTTTTTTTGAAGTCGGTTAAAAAGGACAAGGAAGGCAAAAAGCGGGCAGCCGTGTGCGAAATGTCACGTTTCTAATCCTGTTTGGTCAGTTTCGGCTGTGCGTTGATATATCACTTCTCGAATAGTTTCTCCTTTTATATACATATGTGTAGATAGGTAAAAGATCGTCTTCAGGTAGTGTAACAATATATTTTATATTTTTCAACAATTAGTGATCACTGGATAGGGCCACAGATTAGCTTTAATAGGTCATCGTCGCCATCGTCTTGTTTTGAAAATGGCCTGTTATAATGTTAACCCACTGTGTGTATTCTCCTATTTAATTCTATAATTAATAAGATAAAAAAAGTAAACCACAACACTTACCCATGATCTGAACTTTGGTTTTCAACAATTCGATTTTCCCAGCAGCTTTGCCCGCGTAATTTACATATAAACATTCCTCTATTCCTGCTGATCTATTGATGAAAACCGCAATAAAATCCGTTACGTCGTATAAAAGATCTAAGTGTACAAACACAAAATGCGGCATTGTTTTATACTATGTAAGGATAATAAAAAAACTTTATATATTTTTTGCCGATGTCGACTCCACTCCATCCTCTGTCCAGTAACGAGAAGTGAATAGCAATCGGCGACTCAACTCACGATTCGGACGTCAAGGCCGGACGTCGTGTCCGTCGGCACCGACATGCACCAACATGGCCCGCGTTGCACTTTGTTCCCTGAAATGTAATAAAATATTGTGTACTTAAATTATGTTTAATTTTGACTTCTACTTACTGCTTTTGAATTCGACCGGACAGCTCTTAATCTATAATAATGTTATAAAGCTGAAGAGTTTGTTTGTTTGGTTGAATGGGGTAATCTCAGGAACTACTAGTTAGAATTGAAAAATCTTTCAATGTTGGATAGCTTATTTATCGAGGAAGGATATAGACTATAATATAACATCACGCTAGGACCTTTAGGCGCCGAGCAACAAGGAAAAAAGAATTAATACGAAGACCTCGCACGGGCAGGCGATTCGATGCAACGGGAAGGGTCGGGGAGCAAGAAATTGAACGCGGACGAAGTCGCGGGCAGAAGCTAGTTAATCATATTAATGAGCTGAGTTGAATCTGACCAAGATTATGTCTGGACTTTAAAAGAGACTGTGACCTCTGAGTTTGTTTCGGCCTTTCTTCTCAGAGTAGTCAGATAGGAAACGCCGACCTCATTTAGTTAAAAAAAAAATATGATTGACGTGTAAAAGTGTTTGTACAAACCTACTTGCAAAAATAAAGTCATTTATTATTTATAGCTCATAAACGACTTAAGCTTAACAAAGACATGGTAGAATAGAGCTGTCTTTATAAGGATAATTGTACCTATCCATCCTATACATCATCATCAGCCTATAATGTTCCCACTGTTGGGATACAGGCCTCCTCTTGGTGAGACGACGTGGGTAGCCGACCACGCGAGCCCAGTGCGCGTTGATATCACATGTCTTGGTTTTTTTTTCTACATGCCAGTTTCTCCACAATGTTTTCTTTCAACGTTTTGAGAGCAGTGGTGATGAAATAATTTACTCTAAGTATAGCGCCTCTCTCGGTTCGAACCCACGACCTCAGTACCGCACTTTTCATACATACCTTTTTTTTTTTTTTTTCAGGATGGGAAATCATCAAATGACTTCTCCCGCTCTGGGCGGAGCGGGAGGGCGTGTCAGACTTTTACTGACTAAAACCCACCCGTGTTCCATCAGTTGCCCATGTGCCAGGGTCACGGTATCTCTTTCGAACAATCACGCGACCCCGGCAGGCATCGGTCCTAGTAGACCCCTACACTGCTGCTGACATCTCTTTGAGGCGCGCGTGGAACACTGCGCGCCGTCGACACGAGCCTGGTCCTTACCGGGCGGCGAGCTACCCATTGCTCGCCACCCGCAAGCTCGCGCCTACGGTGGCCGGGAGTCCGCAATCGACTCCCGACGCCCGGGGCGTCTCCTCCTGCGCTTTCATACATACCTCAGTTCATTTCAGTTTATTTATTTGTTAACATAGGTAAAAAATACAAAACTTTTGTTGGTGAACATAGCGTTATCCAGTTTAGTTTTATAAATACGAAAGTAACTCTTGACCTGTGAATAAAAGTATTTATATATACCTAGTAATAGTAATAGTAACGTGATACTATATACAACCGCTCCTACTAAAATCCGCGCGCTTCTAGCAGGAATACCTCTCGGTCCCGCTTGGACATTGACCCTGCCGAAGTTTCTAGAACATTCGAGGAGCATACTTAAGAGACAAAATACTTTCACACTAAACATCATCATCGTCATTTCAGCCGAAAAAGTCCACTGCTGAACAAAAGCTCTCAAATTTTGATTATAGCAAACCCCTCCCGGGTTCGCTATAATCACCACGCTTGGCAGGCGGGTTGGCGATCGCAGAATGGTGGTAAAATGCATAGAGTACGCTGCTGACACACACATGCTCATACTTACATTGGGTTCTTAGTCAAAATGCACGAAGTTACCTACTCGCCTGAACTGGTGTATCGACACTTTTTAATAGTATAAAAACGGGCTAAGTGCGAGTCACACACATTTTACCACTTTGGAAGTCTCTCTCGCGCAAACTGTTCAGTTTAGAAAAAATTATATTAGAAACCTCAATACAATTTTTGAAGACAATACAATTATGATGAAAAAAAAAAAAAAAAATTACTTTCAGTTCTAAGTATGGGGAACCCCAAAATTTATTGTTTTTTTTTTTCTATTTTTGTGTGAAAATCTTAATACCGTTCACAGAATACATCTACCTACTTACCAAGTTTCAACAGCCTAGCTCTTATAGTTTCGGAAAAAAATGGCTATGACATACGGACGGACAGACAGACAGACATGACGAACCTATTAGGGTTCCGTTTTTGCCATTTGGCAACGGAACCCTAAAAGGTAAAGCGTCTGGCTGGGCTCAGGCGTACGAATGACCTAACTTGTAAGTCGCGGCCATTACCTCTCGACCACCACTGCTCTCATACCTTCATACATACCTCCTATTTACATCGTAATTTAATTAATAGGAAAATAACTCTGTCTGCGACCTTTCAATAAAAGTAGTAATGCGAAACTATTTCCAACCGCTGCCGTCAAAATCCACGCGCTACTAGCAGGAACGAGGGGCATCCCCGCTCGGCCAATGAGCCAGCCGAAGTTTCTAGAACATTCTAGAAGCTTACTTAAGGCAAAAGGGTTGGGAGATTCGTTCGAAAGAGTTACCGTGGCCCTGGCATATGGGCAACTGAAGGAACACGGGTGGGTTTTAGTCAGTAAAAGTCTGACACCTCTTCCCGCTCCGCCCAGAGCGGGAGAAGTCATTTGATGATTTTAGTTATTATTCCATTCGCACGAATTTTCCCGTCTGAAACTGCTGAATCGACACTTTTTAATAGTACAAAAAATGCAATAAAACTTCTGTGCGCGACGCGACAGCGTGACGCGATTCTTCTAGAACAATATCCGTGAAATTTATATACAATAGAAATAATATTTGTTCTACGAAAGTCGCGTCGCGCCTGTTTGTGGGAACCTTAACACGTATTTTATTTTCACAAATAAATTAAGCTTTGTGCGAAACCCCTACAGAAATAATATATTATTTAAAAGTGTAGGTTCCCCCGTTTCAGGCGAGTAATTCGTGTGTATCGACGAATAAGCCTTAACACTTTCTAAGCCCTTTTTTTTGGGACATCATTAAATGACAAAAATAGTACTCTGTGGTCTTCCGCTCTGTGTGGAGCGGAAAGGCGTGACAGACTTGCAGTATGCACTATGAAATCTGTTTTTATTTTGTTGACATTATGTAATTGTCTGTGTCATAACGCAGATATATTTATATTGTCTATGGTCCCAAGCCCTGATATCAACAAGCAATCGACGATATTTTAATAACTTCTCTTTACTTGAATACGGAGCTTTTGGCCACTTTGTACGTGTGCATTTTCTATATCTATCTGATTTTATTTTTCATAATGTGCGTTTAGTTTGTGCAGAATAAACATTTTTTCTTTCTTTTTCTTTACTTTTAATGACTAAAACCGTCTTTTCATTCAGTTGCCTATGCCAGGGCCACGGTAACTCAACACTTTCTAAGCCCTAAGCAAAGACTAACATCAAAGGAAAGCCAACGTTATTAAGATAGAACTTAGTTAAGTGTAGGGCTCAAACATTCTAAGTTAAAACAAACAAGTGATAAGGAGAAAGTCGTTATCAAATATTGTTTCAGACGGGTTTATTATGAGAATGCAGAAAGTACCTAAGTGGCGATAACATTGATATATTATGAATCCTGCAACTGATGATAACCAACATAAACTCACGCTTTTGCCCAAGGAGGTAGGCAGAATCTATAGAACGCCACCTGCTACGATGCTGATGCGAACTTTTTTGCATGAACATAGGTTTTAAATCGATTCATGGATTTTAAACACACCAATTATAATTCGTTACATAGTAACAGATGCTAGTAAAGGTGTTAACTGTCAATCAAGTATTATTATTGCAAATGTGTTAACATAAAAAAGACGGTTTTTTTGATTTTGTCAGATAACACCTTTGTCCACTTAACCCTTCAATTGTGTGCTGGTGCCTACGCTTATGTATGCAAATGATAAATGAAGAATAAATGCTGTGGAAATGTGTTCCATGCGAAGCATGTGTGGTGTGATTGTGAATGATAGGCTGAGGAATGATGTGATAAAACAACGGTGCAGTTTAAAAGAAGATGTAGTGACAAACATTGAAAGAGTATGCTTAGATGGTTTGGTCATGTTGAGAAGATGAATGAAGGGCGGCTAACAAAAAAAAGATAGAACAAAGCAGATGTGACTGGAGACGCCGGAAGACGACGCCCATAACATATAGTGACTTTATTAGTGATGTTCTTCAGAAAAGTCAGCGGCGAAGTACTGGTAACTGGCGTGCGTGTATGACCAGATATATGAACATAAACGAAGCAAAAAAGAGTACTTACCTATGTAAGGAACTGATGATAAATTACGTATTATTTCGAACTCACAATTTCACAACCACTGATTGCTAAGGCTTCACCTTTACCCTCCACGGAAAAATAGCGAACTAAACTTTCATCACACCCCCTATTACCCCTGTTACATATAAATACAAAGGTGTGTCAAAAAAGTTACGAAAGGAAACGAGATTGTGTAAGTTTTTTTCAGAGGTTTTTCAAAGTTAGCCACGTGAAATATTTCTTTGACGTCAATGAGTATTCTTACGTGATTATTTCCTAGTTAACTTGCTTTTACCAGCGGTTTCGCCCGCGTGGAGGTCGGAAATTTTTCCAAGGGAACATACCGCCAGGATAAAAAGTATCCTATGTGTTCATACAGGTTATCTACCCGTCTGCTAAATTCCATCTGTCTTAGTTACAAAAAGCTTTGAAGGTATGAGGAAGAAGATGTAAAGACCACTCAACTCCTTAGAAAAGGGAGCATCCTTCGACCAGACGGGTCTCGGCTCTGGTGGGTAACTGCCAGATGATTGATATCGAGTTGTAAATATATGCAAGTTTCTCGCTAAACTCTGCTTACGCGATGCAAGATTTTTGCATGACGTCAAAAAATCCTGCTTCAACGCAACGTCTAAAAAAATCTAAGCATTCAAACATACAAACTTTCACATTTATAATATTAGTAGAATTCAAAGGGCTTAAAGAGTTGAGGGAAAAATTGTAAGAGGAAAATTAGAGAGTTCTTACACAATTTACTAGTACAAAAAAAAGTTGAAAAAGGGTTTCAACATTTATTTGAACCAATTTATGTAACACGTGAATGACGTCTTCCAGAATGGGGGGTAAGTGGGGGGGGGGGGAAGAATTTTCTTTTGAAACTAAGTTTGTTTGTTATGTTATTGGTATAATACATTGTGTGGTCATGCCCAATGGTGTAATAGAATCCAAAGATTTTTATGGTATTTGCGTAAGCTAAATTAGCATCTGCCTGGTCTTTCCTCAAAATGTTGTGGTTGGTTTCCAGTTTAACCATATGTAGCTGAATACCATTATTTTACATGAAGCGACTGCCTGGCTGCACTCCACAAACCAGTAAACGGGTTATACGATACGATACTATTTAGTAAAACTGGGGTTGTTACGTTCGGGCTTCTGACGAGCCGTAACGACTGTCGAAGATCTTTTTGGTGGGAAATCATTAAATGACGTCTCCTCTGGGCGGAGCGGATGGCGTGTCAGACTTTTACTGACTAAAACCCACCCGTGTTCCTTCAGTTGACTACATGCCTGGTCTACGGTAACTCTTTCGAACAAATCTTGCGAGCCTGGCTGGGACTGTCAAATGTCTACGAATGATAGCCGAGACCAACGGTCTTGGTACGTAAAGATAGACACCCATCCACGGATGAACCATGACAACCGTTGCTTAACCTGATCGATCAACCCGTGCGGCTACAAGACTACAACTACATATACATATGTGTAACCTACGTAACTTTAATTTTCTCGTGTATTCTCTTTTGAAGTGTTGTTGGGTTTTCCATTAGAGGGTTTCTTATCCCGGAGTTTGGAAAATGACGGTATGATACCCCCGTGCCTGGCAAAGCAAAAATATCAATTACATTAAGTACTGGCCGCGACTTCTTCCGCGTAAAATTTCTTGCTCCCCGACCTACCCCGTCGCATCGAATCGCCTGCCCTTGCGAGCTCTCGTATTCGTTACTTTTGTCTTTTTGCTCGGCTCCTAAAGGTCCTAGCGTGATGATATTATATACTATAGTCTATAGCTCTCCTCGTTAAATAGGCTATCCATCACTAAACGCAAATCCTGACATTAGTACGTACTACCAAACTCTTCAGCTTAGAATGGGCAGTAGCGTTCTCTATTTATTTTACCACCATACTGAGATCGCCAACCCGCCTGCCAAGCGTGGCAATTATGGCAACCCCCCCCCCCCTCCCCCCCAAATTGGGAGAGGTGTATTTCCAGCAGTGGACATCTTTTGGCTGAAATTATTATAATGATAATGATATAGTACCTATAGTATAGATAGAAAATATACGTTAATACCTTCGATCAATAATAGCACTAGATAAAGGATCAGGAACAAAAATAAGGCGCTCAAGTGGCCACGTTTGCACACACTTACACATTTATATTTCTTACTACGAAATATAGAAAAACGTTTCATAATAATAACAACTTCAGTTTATTATAATAATCCTTAACACTCAAACATAAAGCATAATTACGATTGCAAAATATTCATATTTAAGTCCTTTTGTCATCGGAGAAAGGTAAAGAGCAATAAATTTAAAATGTCCCTTAAAAATCAAAAGTAATTTTGATATAAGTACAAAATTATTTATTCTTAACTGAAACTTAAAGTCTAAGCAATAAGGTTAAAAACAATGTGTTGACAATTTCGTGCTTACTCTATTTTGGAACAAGACGTAGTTCTTGGTATTACATTTCAATGTTCAGAACACAGTACGTATGGAAAGACGTAGAGTTGCAGAATAAAATTTTTTAGGTGAAGGTACGTTTTGATGACGGCAAACATATTTAATCGATTTAAAAAAGTAGTAGGACTAAAATAGTATAATAGTTATTTTATTTAATTAAGTGCGGGTTAAATCAATGTGATCCACCCGTATAAAAACTGGGTGCGTCTACTTTTATGTACCAGTATTAAGAAGTTAAATTTGTATTGAAGCAAATTATTTTTCATCCCCCCATCTCGGAAAGAGTATTTTTGCCCTTCGATACCTGAGTGCAAAAGCCGTTTTTATCCGCTAGAGGATAAAGTAAATTGAATTTAGAACATCGTGTGCACTAAGTTTGTGAATTCAAAACATCATTAAATCTATTCACTTCTATCTCCATGGTGCCGAATTTATCATTCAACCTTTTTCTAATTTGTAAAACTTAGACTCGGAACCTTCTTGATATACTTTTTTTTTAATTTTCTTTGCGCGCGCCATTTTACTTTTCACGTCACCAACATTACAGTATCTAACAAAAATATTACACTCGACTTAAGTAACTGTAGCAACGTTGCTTTCAATTTTTCTTAATTATACCTAAGTATCGTTTGAAATAATTTAAAGATTATTCTGTAATACCTATCATAATGTAGTACATAATAAATGTTAATACCTAAACTGAAATAAAAGTATCTTGTGATTGAAATGCTTTTTTTTGCATATTTAGTCATTTCCTCGCTGAGGTGGGATGAAAAGTTACGTGTTGCACTCGAGTGCAAAGATTTTTCACCTCGTGCTCTTTTGATTCCCTCGCTAACGCTCAGGATTCTAATTTTTGAATCACTCGCTGCACTCGTGATTCAATTTTAGAATCCTTCGCTTGCTCGGTCATCAAAATTGAGCACGCGGTTAAAAAGCAACTTTGCACTCTTGTATAACAAATAACTATTTTCATTTAAATTAAAGTTCAAATATGAATTTTTATAAGGCTTGTATATTAATTCTCCTCTTTCTTTCGCTACAATCATAGATATCCAGAGATATGCCTTCATAGCGGAATAGTACGGAGTTCTAGTGTCGCCACTTATCTCCCACCCAAAAAATTACAACATTAACAAATAGTGTACTGACGACACACATTTAAAATTTGAACACGCACACAAAGAAGAAAGCAGCTACACTAAATCAATTTCTAATAGCACACATACATAGAATGGGCGGGGCATTCACTTGTAAATACTTCCTATTTGCGAACACCCAATGCACACGCATGCAATTAGGGAGTCGAAAGCGATGGTCGATTATTTTTATCGATATTTAATTTTAGCACATTCTTGTATTATAATAACTTCGTTTAATTTCCTTTAAATATTTTTTTTTACCGTTCCGAAAATTTAGTAAACTTTACTAAAATAAAATGGGCATATTTAAAAATTGTATTATCGGTTAAAAGGGAGTGCTCTCTGTTACTTATCATGCTGTATAAATAAATAAAATAAATAATATATTACTTAACCTTAAAAAAAAACACAAATGCCTACCTACATTCAGGTTTGGTTTAATTCAGTTAGGCTAATGTTATACTCATATTCAAACTCGATCGCGTTAAGACATATTTCTAATGGAATTAAAATAGCGCCATCTAGCAAACTATTTTAAATGCTGACAGGATCGAATTCGGACGATTGTGGTCTTCACGGTGTTTCCACTTCCAGCGGAGAAAAGCGCAATATACAAATGCAAAGCCGCGAAACCACTCTCAGTTTGCGCACTCGCTGTTTACGTCGTTCGTGAGTGTGGAGCGGGTATAATAAAGAGTAGGCTTGAGTCCTAGCATTGGGAACTGTTATAATCAAAATAAGGAAATACAAAATAAAAAGCAAATAAAATTCTTTATTGTCCAGTAAAATGTAAATATGGAGAATCATTAATTTGAATTTGTAGATTTGACTAAATAGCGACGGACCGCGAATTCTCTAATTTAAACTTCGAATCTTGGCTGCTCGGCTTTATGATTGACTAAGATGGGCGTGCGATTTAGTGATCAATAAAATAATATTATGCAAAATATATTTTTATTCTCAACAATATTTATCCATCGCAATCTTCAATACTAATCTTACTCGCTCAATAATATTGCGTAATATTATTAATCGTCTATGGCCCACCTTACGAAACCGCCAAATAAACAGATGAAAAAAAAAAAGAATATTTTTGTATATCGAAAACAAATTATTGTATTTTTTTTAGCAAATATAAGTAGTTCGATGAAATATAATATTTATTTATCATATTACTGATCATATTGTACTTAAAAACTGTTAATTTGTGAAAATCTTTAGGTATAATATTACTTTAGTTTTTACACTTCACGACTAACTATATTGGAATTATAACGTCTTAATTTGGTTTAAACAACATTTAATTAATAAGTCATTTAACTCTTTTACTATACAAGTAATACGAGGATATCCATTGAGTTCTGTAAAAAAATATTCAACAGCAATAATACGCATATCGATAAAATCAGCCGCACGCAAACGATTGCACCACTCTACATATAAAACGTTCGTTTCGTTCGGGAAGATTCGGGCTAGTTCGGGTTAGTTCGAGTCGCTCCGGACGTAAGTTAGTAAATCATTTAAAAATTGATTTAAAATATAAAACAGTGACTTAATTGTTTACTAACCGGTGGTAGGACACGCTATTTGTCTTCAGGTTGATAGTATTTGACCTATTTTTACAAATAATTACTGCACAACTCGGCATTTTGGTTTTTTACGCACCAATAATGCACTGTACACAATCGCAAAGCGACTGAATGATGCGTACAGCCGGCACTCGAACATAAGACCAATTTTATAATATCGAGGCGGCACGTGCCACGCCCCCAAGGCATATCCCTCGATATCCGTGGCTACAATAGATACCCATTCTGTACAGCAAAATGGCTCGCTAGGAAATCTACAAACAAAAATAAAATATAAAATTACAATACTACTTCATGCATTCTCTGTTCCAGAACAGACAATGTTTGTAACAATAGTTGGTGCGTTGTCGCAAACATTGGTCAAACAATCATAATATGTATTTGCTAAATGATTTATAATTACTATTTGATTGTTTTTATTTTATGAAAAACACTTAAAGATTTAAACTTATGGAAAAAAAGATATTCCTTCCAAAAACTTGGTGCTACAGTGGTTATTTACACAATTTTTGAACGCGTGCTCCGGCATTTAGGACGTCTTATCGTTGGCTATCATTGGACCAAACTAATTTCAAATAAGAGCACAAAAATATTTGTGCTCTTATTTTTTGGGCCGTTTTTGAAGCGCTCATCGGGCATCTAGTACATTTTTGATCGAAGGTTAATACAAAACACACAAAGACCAAGTTGCGGGCAACAGCAAGTACCTATTTACAATCTATAAATAATCAATAGATACACACGATAAAATTAAATCGTTTTCCAGCTCTTCCAATTAGTACCAATTCATTCAACTTTCAGAAGGAAAAAAACAAAAACAGATTCAACCCTATACCTACCCCGTTGCCATGACAACCGGTAGTGATAACGCCCGGGTTTTTGACCCCGACGCTCCGGTTATACGCAACGGGTTCAATGACATGATTTAGCACAGTTTTCTAGTGTTTCAGCTATGGTGTGTTGACCTTTCATATTAAAAGTTCGGCGCACTACACATTTGTTCGAGTCGGCCATCTTTCGGCACGGCCGGGCGGAAAAATCGAATATTTGTGTATTCATATTTTTCCTTAATTATAAACGTTGTTTTAAGGGGCTGTACGTATTGGTATACCTCTGCCAAACCTTTCGGAACAGAGAGAGACCCGAATATTTTTCATCGATGGTATTTTCGAAGCGGAGAAAGAAAGGACTTGTGGATTAATAATAACAGCCATACTCTATCTTCAAGGTTAAGCAACGCTTGCCGAGGTCAGTCCGTGGATGGGTGGTCTCTCATTATGTATCAAGTCTCCACCGCGTCTCCGAAAGCACGTTATTGAACCCACCTGTCATTTAAAGCTCTTTGACAGTGGATACGGATACTCAGAATCCCGAAAGTCTGACAATCAGTCTTCTATCCAGGGGTATTGAGTGGAAAAGGCTAAGAAGATGGATTGGTATATGCGGAATGATAGAGTTTGGCGATCGTAATTGCTTCGGGTCGGTTTTTTTTTGTGGGTGGGAAATAATCAAATGACTTCTCCCGCTCTGGGTGGAGCGGTAGGGCGTATCAGACTTTTACTGACTAAAACCCACCCGTGCTCCTTCAGTTACCCATGTGCCAGGGTCACGGTATCTCCTTCGAACAATCTCGCGACCATATCAGGACCCGTGTACAGGGTGTACAGGGTGTGTCAGTTGCCCATATGCCAGGGTTACGGTAGGTTCGGGTCGGCTTTGATGTACAAGGAATCAAATGTGCCGAGCCGAACATGTGTGAAAGACCCTTTTGACATAAATTGTATCAATGTAATAAAATGTGTTTTGCAGACTATATGGGGCGTTTAGCTTATTTTTGGTATCATTAAGTTGTTTACTGTAATTTGGATTACATTTTATGGGATTTGTGTGTGCGTAAATATGTTTTTCAACTTATTTTGCAGAAATAAAGGTGATCGTATTTCAATTTTGATTTATGACCAAAGCTTTGTAAGTGAAGAAAGAAGATTTCTTCTTTGTTCTACAATGATCAGTTAGAAGAAAAATATTGCCAAAAAACCACAGATTATTACTTATATACATACATATGTTATATTTTTGTACCTAGTGAGGCCTTTTGTAAAATCTTTTTTTACAATATGGAATTCAATAAATTTCTATGATTATATGTATTTATAAATATCTAATTACTTTTGATACTAAGTCACCGACATCTGCTTAGCCTTTTCACAATGTTGGGGTCGGCAGTGTACCGGTAAGACTGATTGTCAGATTTTCGGGATTCTGACTACTTGGAACTATAATGAATATCAGCCTGAGCCAACGGTTTAATGTTTACGAAAGCATGGATGGGTTTTTGGATATAAAGGATGGATCCAATTATCAATCCCAGTAAGAACCATTTAGAAAAAATGCACATGATCAAATAACCTCAGAACAAATGTGACTGTTTTTCATTAAAAATTACAATATTTTCACTATTTAAAAATGTAATTCTTTGTTGTACATTTCTTTTTTCATGGTTGGGAAATCATCAAATGACGTCTCCCGCTCTGGGCGAAGCGGGAGGGCGTGTCAGACTTTTACTGACTGAAACTTACCCGTGTTCGTTCAGTTGCCCGTGCCAGAGCTACGGTAACTCTTTCGAACAAATTCGCGGCCCTGGCATGGTTATATATTTTCTGTATGTAGAATAAGTACTTCATTAGCAAAAACACTTTTGAGACACAGGTTTTATTATTATAAAATTGTATATACCTACTTATACAGGTCGACAATTTTTACGACGTTTACATACATTTAGCGTAGTATAATTTTTGATTTTATTTTTTCATAGGTATGCTGGAACAGATTTTTGTAGAAATAAGCATTACCTTTACATTTTTTTTTGTTCCTTTCTTCTTGTCTGTTTATATGTGTGCCTAAATGGTTAAATAAATTAATAATAGTAATTAATATTAGTTAAGATGCATGATACACTCAGTGACATATAGTTTTTTTTTTTAATTTTTTTTATTGGGACATTTATTTGTTCATGTTTGTACGCTTCTTGGCAAAACACAGAGAACATAATTAAACATATTGTAACATCTCACACACCATGTAACTACCTGTGTTTACAAATAAAAGTTTTCTTATTCTTTCTTATTCTTATTCTTATTCTTAAGGATTTATGAACTTACCTACTCCCGTATTGCGGTTTGATAACCTATAACAATTGACCTGGGATATCCACGTAACAAAAAATAAGGAAAATATGATAAAAATATTATTAAAATATGTAAGTTAATTGGTTTGAATAATTGATTTGATTTACTTATTAATAGGTGACCGTCTTGGTTTATTTGTTACATATACATTGTGACATTCATCTTTATTTCAGTCGAAAAATGAAAAGGAAACGCGAAAAAGCGCGCACGCGCGCGAGAATTTTCAGTTTTGCTTTTATTCTTCATTTTTGTAATCTGGATCCTTCTTAACATTCTCATCTCAGCAGCAGGCAATTTACTTTTCATTCGTCCCTTTTGTGGCCCAACATTCTGATCAATATCTTTTGTAACTTTCATATTGAAATAAAACTGCTATAGTCTGTGCCAGATGTGAAAAAAATTAAAGTCATTGACACCCGCCTTCCAATGTATTAAAATATTTAAAAACGATACGAAAAAATGTATAAAAAGTGTCGCTAGCACGGTCAAAACGGTAATTTAAATACATTGGTAGGCAGGTGTCAACGACTTTTATTTTTCTCACATCTGGCACAGACTATAGGTTTAAAATCATTGTAAAACATTTACACGTAAAAACCAATAAGTATCTAAATACCTATATTTTTACAAATGGCGTAGTTTTGCTAATTACTAAGATCTATATTTAATGATCTCGTATACAGTGTCAATGTCCGGACGACCTACATAAGTGATGGTTACAAATTATTTCCTATACATCTGAGCTGAGTATTTAATGGAAAATGTTGTTAGGATTTAGGTAAATAATTAGTTCCAGTAGTTGAAATGAAAGACGACTTCTTTTCCTCTTGTACCTACTTGTACTTTGAACTCAAAATAGTACATTAAAAAAACAGGTGTCAAGATCTACTGGTAATTTATATCGAATTAAAAAAAAAACAATTATACACACAATGGAGATCGAAATGGAAATATAAATTAAAATAGAAATGGAAAATAAAATAGAAATTTAAATTATCAGTAGATGACTGATTAAACAAGAGAACTCCAACTTAATTTAAACAAATTCAAAAATCGAAACCATTGCTAGACAATCACATTCTATTTATCCCGGTAGTACGGTCCATTGCATTGGGATAGTTTTCGACCCGGACGCGGGCAAAGCCGCTGGCAAAAACTGGTAACTACTGAAGACATCGATGGTCTGCCGGGGTCGCGTGATTGTTCGTAAGAGATACCGTGACCCTGGCACATGGGCAACTGATGGAACACGGGTGGGTTTTAGTCAGTAAAAGTCTGACACGCCCTCCCGCTCCGCCCAGAGCGGGAGAAGTCATTTGATGATTTCCCATCCTGAAAAAAAAAAAAAAAAAAAAAAAAAACACATCGATGGTTAAGGTATCTTAAAATATACATATCTTCTATCTATCTGCATGCTTGCAACCACCAATCTGGCAGTGAACCGTGGTGATATTGGATTTTTTCTTTCGAATACTAAATAGTTTCTTACTAATTCGTATTTGACATTGTTAGGTTAGGAGTTCCGTGTGGTGTCCGACTTAAAGAATAGTTTTACTATAATACTGTGATCACCAACCCGCCAGCCAAACGTGACAATTATGGTAAATCTCTCCAAATTGGAGAAGGCCTAAGTTCAGCAGTGGACGTTTTTCGGCTGAAATAATGACAAAGACGATTGTTAGGTTAAGTTAAATTACTTTTAGCAGTTCCTCATATTTCATCAAAATATAAATTTTAAAAATAACCATTTCTAAGTCGATGACTTCTAAATAATTTTACAATTTACACTAAAAAGGATGACAGCCCAACAATATACGGTTACCTAGCAACAATAATGTACACAAATTAATTAGCTTCCCCGTCGGGTAGTTATCTAACGGTGACGTCATCAGTTCCGCGCTTTCCACTGCTTCCGGCCGCTTTCCCAAGGGCGGTGACCGCGCGCGAATGTGTGAGTGTTCAACAGCTGATGTGGCTTGTTCGGGAATATTGGAATGTTTTGGTATATTTACATATGTAGTATCACGCCTATGTACCCCGAAAAGGTAGGCAGTGGCAGTGGTATACCTATAGTACACCTATATTTTGTTAGATGATAATTGAAACGATATTTTATGTTGTGCATTGAAACTTAAAGTAATACAATAATATTATTATTTATGTACTTACTAAGGTACAAACTCCCAGTACATAAATCACAACCTACAAAAAATACATAAAATTCATTACAACATTAAAATATAATACATTAACATTCAAATACACCCATCACATCATTCATCATTCCTTTCCTTTTTTAACCCCCGACGCAAAAAGAGGGGTATAAGTTTGACGTGTCTGTCTGTCTGTCTGTCTGTCTGACTGTCTGTCTGTGGCATCATAGCTCCTGAACGGATGATGCGATTTCAATTAAAAAAAATATGTATTAAAGGTGACTTATCTGCGAGTGTTCTTAGACATGTTTGATGAAAATCGGTTGAGCCGTTTAAAAGTTGTGGGGGGGAAAGTGGGGAAGAGTAACAGAATGTCAGCAAATATACTCGAGTGGGGTCTCAAATGAAAGCGCACTGAAAGAGAATATTGATGAATTAATCGAGAGTGTTCTTAGCTTCGTTTGATTCTACATTATATTAAGTATATACCTATAAAAAGTACAAAATAAAAAATTAAATTAAAAATTTAAAAAACCCCCGACGCAAAAACCTAATTTCCCTTTAAAAAGTAAAAAATAATAAAAAATAACTCAATCTTAAAGTACCTAAGAATGTATTAATAATTCAAAAAAAAACGTCGCGTTGGGGGACCGCTCCGCGAGCGCAGACGTCGTTGACTGCTTAGTTAGGTAGTAAGACTATTGGTAATTAAATTGTTAGGTTTGAAGCGGTCCCCCAACGCGGCGTATTTTTTTGAATTATTAATACATTCTTAGGTACTTTAAGATTGAGTTATTTTTTATTATTTTTTACTTTTTAAAGGGAAATTAGGTTTTTGTGTCGGGGGTTTTTTAAATTTTTAATTTAATTTTTTCTTAATTCCTTGTACATTATTTTTTACTTTGGTTGAAATAAGTTCAGTTGGAAATAAATGTAGAAAACCTAACTGAAACACGAATTTTTGCCATGGTTTTATAGGGTGGTTCATTATTGCTAATGGTGTTGTCACAATATCACGTCCTGGAAGGAATACCCCAAAATCCAAGTCGCCCTGTCAACATGTGGGTTCAGTTAATACAGAAAAATCTTAACAAAGTTTAGGTATTCACTAGCTTCTGTCTGCGACTTAGTCCACAAGAAACTTCTCGTCTCTCCGACCCAACTCGTCGCATCATATCGCCTGCCACACTTCTTCATTTTCGCTCTGCGTTATTACCAGTGATCGGAGTAGGTAGATTGATTTTACGTACTCGCATCATGAGTAGTCATAGAAATCACAATATGGATAAGCCTTTTTTCCGGGATTTTAATACTAGGTACTACATTAAAAATTTATAGAATGCGATAGATAAACATTTAAAATTGTTTTTTCTTACTGTAGAAGGCCGGTCACCTATATAATACTAAAAAGACAGCAAAAGGGTTAAACATTTCTTATTCATACTGATGTATTCTTTACTCTACACATTACAACATTTGATATTAATTTCAAAGTCCCGGAATCCCGGAGGCATATCCATACTAATATATACGTGCCAGTTCATTGATCCCATTTCAATCTACCTACTCTGATCACTGGTTATTACTGACTAATTTTGCTTTTTTTCAGTTCTGAAGGGTCTTCCTCAAGAATTAGGCTATCATGTGCAAAAATATTTTTCAAATGCGACTATTAGTTCTAGAGGTAAGCACGTTCAAACAAATAAACAAACTCTTAAATTTTATTATTGTTATTGAATATAGAAGAGATGGATAGTATTCCGGAATTCCGTATTCATCGATATACTAAAACCATAATTTAGGGCTGTAATATGAATCTTTTAAGCATCAATTAATATTGAAAAGTCTTTGTCACAACAAAACCACACGCTTACGAAATTAATCCTACAATAGGGCTCCCATTAAAAAGTTAAACCAACAATTAATTTTGAAAAGACCATGTCAAAACAAAACCACAGCAAATCTATTTTAAACCGGGTTAAAAAGATCCATGGATTAACTAGCAGAACTAAATGAGGATCATTTAACTGGATTGAACGTGGAATATGAATCGTTTTACTGTGGACTGAATTGGGTGGAGGTCAATGGCACTTTTCTGGGTAGGTTAGCCACCCTAGTGATGTCATAGCGTTCATTCCGTTTATTGCCCGTGGTTCGACCGCGTAGTTCTACTAGTAGGACCAAGGGTATTTTTCTTTTCGGTGGTTCTACCAATCGGACCATGGGTAAATCAAGTTCTATCAATAGTACTACGGGCAAATTTGTTTACCCGTGGTTCTATTAAAACTAAAATCAGTATTTAACTTCTTTGCATATGTAGGTACTTCATTCGGAAAGTATTTTAGATTTTTTTTTGTATCATGATGGCATTGACATTTAATATTTTCTGCCTAGATTTATATTGAAAGAGCATCATAAATTATTGTTTATATTCTTTGGCTACCTTGATTCTTGTGGAGTATATAGTTGTTGTTTCACAAAGGAAGTAGATTTAGACAGGGATATTTGTTTTATTAATAGAAAAGGTGGTACAGTAATATTATATCGCGATTACCAATATTATAAAATGCGACATTATAAAAATGGATCCGCAGTGTGGCGGTGTTGGTACGTTATTGTTCTTGCTTGATGTTTCACCCAAAATTAATCTGCAGGTTCCTGTAGATCTGCCAGGGTCGCGAGATTTGTTATTATATAGATTAATCGGCTCGCTGGCCTCAGCCACGGTGGCGGGCGTTAAATCCACCTGCTCCTCAGCTAGCAAGCCGCCTCGCCCTTACGCGCCTACGCGGGCTTTTTTTTGGATGGGAAATCATATGAATTCTCCCGCTCTGGGCGGAGCGGGAGGGCGTGTCAGACTTTTACTGAGTAAAACTCACCCGTGTTCCTTCAGTTACCCATATGCCAGGGCCATTTCTTGTTTGAACAATCTCGCGACCCTGGCAGGCATCGGTTCTAGCAGACCCCTTCAGTACTGCTGACGCGGGCTTAGATTACACTCTAGGGGTAGGGCAGACAAGACTACGTGGAGTCAGTTTTGCAGCGATTCGTCTCTGTCACTAACTTTTGTAGCACAACATATCGAATGTTTAAGACATTAATTTTATTTTAAGGTTAAAAATTAAATTTTAGAAAGTATGCCTTAATACTATTATGCTAATAGTCATCATTACACCTATTAAAATGAAACGAATTTAATTTATGCCAAAATAAATTAGCCTTCAAGATCATTATGCCAACTTAAACTGTATGCCAAAAAAATATATGACAAAGTATTATTATGGCAAAACAAATTATATCAAAATAGGTATGCCAAAAATATATGTATTAGGAAAAATAACATTATGTAAAAAGAAGGGATCCCACCTAATTTACATAGTTAGTTTGTTAGTTTAGTTTTAAGTCAGTTAATTTACATAGTCAATTCGTTTAAATAACAGTGTTATGTGAAACCAATAAAACCATTTTCAAATTTAAAAAACCTTTTTCAATCATTTTTAAGTACAAGTAGTACCATGGGCAAAAACATTCATCTTAGTTCTACTCGGCCAGTAGATCTACTGCCAATAAAATATGATAATTTTATAAAAATGGTTCGATTGGTAGAACCACCGAAAAGAAAAATATCCGTGGTCCTACTAGTAGAACTACGCGGTCGAACCACGGGCAATAAACGGTTCATTCGTCACTGGTAGAAATGAGTGAAAGTTTTTCCTCGTAGAATGTTTTCTGAAACAGTGATTATAAGAAACTAGCTTTTGCCAGCGGCTTCGCCCGCGTGGAGGTCGGAAATTATCCCGCGGGAACATACTACCGAGATAAAATGTAGCCTATGTCCTTTCTCAGGCTCTAAACTATCTGTGTACCAAATTTCATTTAAATCGGTTCAGTAGTTTTAGCAGGAAAGCGAGACAGACGGACAGACAGACAGACAGACAGACCGACAGACAGACAGACCGACAGACAGACAGAGTTACTTTTGCATTTATAATATTAGTGTGGATAGTGTGGAAGTGTGGATATACCCTTGATATGACAATCATCAGCAACCTATAATTTTCACACTGCTGGGACACAAGACTCCTCTCGGTGAGAGGGAGTGGGCCATAATCCACCACGCGGGCCCAGTACGGGTTGGTATATGTCACATGTCTTCGGATTTTTGGTTCTAAGACATGCCGGTTTCCTCACGATGTTTTTCTTCACCGTTTTGAGAGCAGTGGTGATGAAATAATTTACACAAAGTAAAGCGCCTGCTCGGGTTCGAACTCACGACCTACCACTGGGAAGTCACGGCCGTTACCACTGGGCCACCACTGCTGTCGAAATGACAATATGTAACTGATATTTCTGGAAATAAAAAGCAGAAAAGTCTTTGTGAAATTTCGTGAAAACCTGTGAGCAGCTACATGCAAACGACCTCTAACAAGGCTATTGTTTGACGAGTTAAAGAGTTAGGCAGAAGTTCACCTATTTACATACCTATGCTATTTAGAAAGGTGCTCAACAAAAATCGAACTCCAATCAACTGTAATGTTGCCATAATCCACCACGCGGACCCAGTGGTGGGATTTTGCGATTAAAAAGAGAAAATAATCAAAGGGGGCGTCCATTAATTACGTGAGTTGTTCTAGGGGAGGAGGGGATCAAGCTACCAGCGGCGAAGCGTAAATTTTTCTAAAAGAGAAGCCGAAGCGAAGTCGGCCTTAACTTACTGTCTCATCAATAAAGAATACTTACTATCATTCTAAAATTAATATAGGAATGTAATGAATTAAATACAATTAAATTGAACAGATGAAAACGAATAAAATATGCAATATTCCTCTATCTCGTTCTCGCTGACGCATTTTTCTATACCTGTCTCTGTTATAACCCGTTGTACAGCGGCTTGCTCTCGTACATATCAAGCGGTGCCACGTGACCTAAAGTGACATCATTACGGGACCGCTGTTGTATGAATTTTTAGTTCCCGATTATGACGTTTTGGCGCCGGGTTAATTTAGAACATTTCTCTTTTGTTGTAATACAAAGGTATAAATAACCGTTTTTGTTGTTTGAATGTTATGGTGAATTAAATACCCCTAGTGTAACTATATTTATTGACAATAGTAGCCACTATTTACATACTATTATATTTTTAATAGTGATAGAGTTACCAATGCGAATCCCCGAAGGCAAGCCGGTAGGAATCGTGTTATATGGTGCCTTCGCCACTGCAAGCTACATCTTTCCAAATCTGACTTAGGGGGGAGGGGGTCTTGGGAAATATCATGTAGTTATTTTTCTTGCAGAAAGCGGTGTAAAATTGGGGTCGATAAATTCTCAAAAATATTGTCAATTCAATTCAATCCATTTATTGCAGAAACATAAAAATACCTCACGTAATTAATGGACGCCCCCGAAGTAAAGTGTCTACCTAGGCTACCACTGGGTAAGTAGCTATTTCCCTCACTTAGACTTACCCTGAAATCGCAGAAAAAACTTCTAGGCGATTCTATACATTTATTAGTTTTGGTCCAATAGTAATAAGTTGTTTATTACAATTAGCACAATGACCTCTAAAAGGTTTCAGTTACTTCATTTATACTTTCTATAGGCAATAACAGCTATTGGGAGCAATCATTATCATTTATATTCGTAAATTCCTGGCTAAGTAGTAAATGAATGTAGTTTACATCAGTAGAGGTGAACGTAACTTTTTTGGGTAAGTTAGCTGCCTCAGTGATGTCATAGCGTCAGTAATAGCAAAGTACACATCACTATTACATTGTCAAATAAAAGAATACTAAGTGGATAAACACAACAGAAAAGAACATTAGTGACTCAGTGATAACGGCCGCCACTTACGAGTAGGTCGTGGGATCGAACCCAAGCAGGCACTTTACTTGTGTAAATTGTTTCATCACCACTGCTCTTAAAGTGGTGAAGGAAAACATCGTGAGGAAACTGGCATGTCCTAAAACCAAAATTTCGAAGACATGTGATGCGTAGATTACAGCCTACTTCTTCTCGAAAAGAGGAGCCTCCTCTCTGAAAGAGGGAGTGGGTCACAATCTACCACGCACGCCCAATGCGGGTTGGTAGTTGTCACATGTCTTTGAATTTTTAATTCTAGAACATAACGGTTTTCGTCACGATGTTTTTACTTCACCGTTTTGAGAGCAGTGGTAATTATTGTTAACCTACAACCAATTTTACTCCATAACATTCGACATTTAAAGTAAAAATTTGATCAACTTGCAGATCGATTCTCACTTAATGGTGAAATGTACAACATGTCACCACTAAATCATTTAGACAAACAGCCCGGAACATGCCGTAATTACTATAATCATTGTATTTCGACAGTTGGATTGATGAGTAAACTGGTGACTGTGCTCTAAATTGGGTAGAGCGGTCAATGGAACTTTACTGGGTAGGTTAACCACCCTGGGTGTGACGTCACTAGACGTATAGTGCGGTAAAGAATTAGTAAAAAAACATTGAAACAGTATTAGAATAAATGTGACTAAAGAGCTAGGATTAACCGCAAAATTATCCTTTTGTTTTGTATTTCACTTCTACTTACTTAGAGGGACTGATAGAGTAGACTAACTCCTTTGAATTTATGAAATAGACATATGACAGAGACCAGTCAATTTCAGAAATATTTTTTGTACTAGTCTTTAATAGCACTTTGGACCAGCCTTAACCTCTAAGTCCCTGAGATACCACATTTGGTATGCTAACAATCGTTTTTTAATTGTGTCTGTAATTACGGTAATTGAACGGTTAACCCCTAACCGTTAAGAGGCAACTTGATGCATCGTGTTGCCTGTCTCAGCATTTCAATGAGTTAAGAGGAAATATTCTTTTAATTTTACTTTTATTACGATTATAATTAGATTTACGACTTTAGAGACCAACCCAACTTAATAGTTGTAGGTCGTGGGTTCGATCTCAGGCAGGCGTTTTACTTATTGTAAATAATTTCATCACCACTGCTCTCAAAACGGTGAAGAAAAACATCGTCAGAAAACCGGCATGTCCTAAAACCAATCATTCGGAAACATGTGATGTCTACCAACCTGGGCTGGTAGATTACAGCCCACTCCCTCTCGAAGAAAAGAGGCCAAAGCCCTAGCAATAGAGACATTATAGGTCGATTAAGGCACATTATTATAGGTAGTACTTTTTGGTCGGGTTGTCCCAGGTGCTACTGCACAGCATGAGATCCTGGGTTCGATTGCCAGGTCTAAGTGTTATTAGATTTTATCATAAGGAGTTTCGCAGCTTGGAGCCTGGATCTGCTGTGTCCCAACAGTGGTAACATTATGCAGATTTAGTTTTGAATTGAAGATTTAAAAATATTGTCGCCGTTTGTGCTTACCTGAAGCCAGTTGGGGACCCTCGATTGCCCATAGTCATGTACCTCACTAATTCACTAATTAGGGTAGTATAATATCGGGCAGATACAAAAGTTGTAACAGATTGATTAAACACAGCCATGGTCTAAATTAGGCACAGGTCGTTGTAACTAAAGTGGGCAGGTTAGCCACCTTACATCTGATGCCGTAATGTAGGTACATCAGTGGATGTTTCTGGTTATTTTTAGGATGTAATGAAGGTGTAATTATTATTTTGAGTGTGGTCTACATTTGGGAAATTTTTGGGGTTATTACCATTAATGGAAAACTTGGCAGTGTTGGTAAATGTTGGCAAGCACCGGGTGGCCCTTTTATTGTTTTCTCTTTGACAAAATAGTACCTAAAGGCACCATAATTCCAGCCCTGGTGTGAGCCATGGTACGGAGCGAGAGGGCATGGGAAGCCGTCACCTGCTTCTGCGAAGCAACAATGGCCGCGAAGGAGGAGGCGGGGTGCGTGAGAAAGTGGCAGTCTCTGTGTCCTCACGTTCCTAGCTGCCGTAGGAGGAGACGCCCCGGGCGTCAGGAGTCGATAGCGGACTCCCGGCCACCGTAAGCGCGAGCTTGCGGGCGGCGAGCAATGGGTAGCTCGCCGCCCGGTAAGGACCAGGCCCGTGTCGACGGCGCGTAGTGTTCCACGCGCGCCTCAAAGAGATATCAGCAACAACTGAAGGGGTCCGCTAGGTCCGATGCCTGCCAGGGTCGCGAGATTTGTTCGAAAGAGATACCGTGGCTTTGGTACATGGGCAACTGAAGGAACACGGGTGGGTTTTAGTCAGTAAAAGTCTGACACGCCCTTCCGCTCCACCCTAGAGCAGGAGAAGTCATTTGATGATTTCCCACCCAAAAAAAAGGCACCATAATTTTGAAATCATCTGCTCAGCTTTTTCTAAACTATGTTGGGGTTGGCTTCCAGTCTAAGCGACTGCCTATCTGTATTCTACAACCCAGTTACTAGGTAATCGAAACCCCTTAGCAAGACTAAATACTTTTGAAATACGTACATAATGTTTTGAGGAAATTTATCGTAAGTCATAGAATTTCGCAGTTACTGGTCGCGGGTTCAATTACTGCACGGAGCAAAAGGGCCTTTGTTACTAAAACTGTTCTATAAAGTGTGGTTCTATAAACTGTGGGTCAGTGGCGAAAGCACCATATAACACGATTCCTACCGGCTTGCCTTTGGGGATTCGCATTGGTAACTCTATCACTATTAAAAATACAATAGTATGTAAATAGTGGCTACTATTGTCAATAAATATAGTTACACTAAGGGTATTTAATTCACCATAACATTCAAACAACAAAAAAAGGTTATTTATAGCTTTTTATTACAACAAAAGAGAAATGTTCTAAATTAACCCGGCGCCAAAACGTCATAATCGGGAACTAAAAATTCATACAACAGCGATCCCGTAATGATGTCACTTTAGGTCACGTGGCACCGCTTGATATGTACGAGAGCAAGCCGCTGTACAACGGGTTATGACAGAGACAGGTATAGAAAAATGCGTCAGCGAGAACGAGATAGAGGAATATTGCATATTTTATTCGGTTTTCAGCTGTTCAATTTAATTGCATTTAATTCATTACATTCCTATATTAATTTTAAAATGATAGTAAGTATTCTTTATTGATGAGTCAGTAAGTTAAAGCCGACTTCGCTTCGGCTTCTCTTTTAGAAAAATTTACACCTCGCCACTGCTGTGGATCAGGGTATAGATATTTAGATATTCATCAGCGTCATCACCATTTGTTCTGAAAGACTTTACTACTTCCTTTCTTCCACTCCTAGAGATAGGCCTCCTCCAAGCTCCGCTACTTCGACCGGTACATACATACATCGCGCGATCAGCAAATCACTTAAAACATTTTTTGTTATACCTTGCAATGAGTAAATTATCACTTACTAAATAATTGCAAATTATCATCATTTTTCCATGATTGTTGTTGTGTTAAATTTATGTTGTCATCAGTTGAAACTTCAATCTGTGTTAAGCTTTGAAAGATGTATTATAAAGTGTCCTTGTTTAGATGGAATTTGGGACCGCGGTCCCGGTCCCGAAAGCCCCACGACCCGTTATATTGAATCAATGTAAGTTAGGATAAGTGCTTTAATTGATTATTTTATTGTTAAATAAAGATATTTGAAAATGAAATGAAAATTACTTCGACCGGCGCGGCGTGCTTCCCGCATCCAGCGAATTCCTCCGGCCTATAGATATTAGCGTATAATATAAGAAATTTGACAAAACAGTTATGATATATCAGACATCCCAATAAATAGGATCCAAAGATCAAAGTGACAATATTATTTTTATCTGTTTCAATCAAACTTGTTTCACTGACAGATTGAATAGAATCGAAGTCTTAAAATAACTCAGTGTTAAAGACCCTTGAACAATCGGCCTATTTATTTTTGCTAGGCAACAGAGCTTTGTTTATCGTTTGCCTAAGAATCTAGCACAAAAAACTAAGGTTAGATATGATTCATAACTACTGTGATATCTCTAGTTATGGTAACATTAAAAAAAAAAAAAAAAAATAATAATAATGGGCGGCTGATAGGAGGAAGTTAAATAATAATTATATCAAATCTTGTGGGAATTTATTGAAGAAGGAAACTTTACGCGGGCGAAGTCTCCAGCAGAAGTTAGTTTTAGAATAAATTGACCGAAGAAATAATCATCTACACGTAGAAAGAAAGAAAGAAGATACATTTATCTATATACACGTACACACAATAATATTGTTAGACTAGAGATAACTAGAGAATGGGCAGCAACGTTCACTGCGCATTTTTACCATTATACTGCGTTCGCCAACCCACCTTCCAAGCGTGGTGATTATGGTAACCAATATTACCAAGGGTTGCCGTGTTGCCCAGTAACTGGACTGTGGAGGTCCAATAGGAAGTCGCCACATTTAAAATTCTAGGGACTAGAAGCCGATCACAACATAGTTTGAATAACACTGAGCAGATTAATTGACTTAAACGTCTGTATATTATAGTAGTTACGTTTGACATATCTAACAATATTTTACATACCTACATAGATACCAAAGCACTCATAATATGTTTGCTTCCATCACCATTACAGCAAACAGTTAGCACATTACAATAGACACACATAACTGTATGTACACACATGTAATATCTAGAACACGGAGTGTTTAGCACACAGAGTGTCAACTGTGTCATTGGCCAGTACTTTTCCTATGAACTGATCTCTCGAAAATTCATGTTCATCTTTATATGAACTTCCTAAGGTTAAATCTTACAGGGGGCTTGTGGTTAAGTTGTAACAGCTGTAAAGCTAGGTAGATTGATTGAATGTTTTGTCTTATAATGGCTTAAAGCTAAAGTACAAATAACGAACCCTGTAGGGCACGTGTTGTTATTGTGTTCTGGAAGGTGCGGATGATTAGTTAAGATGGACATAATAGTGTTAACAGTTCAAACAGTAGAACTTTTGCAAGTAATATAGTGTTTGACCAGCTACGATGTGCAGCTGGCAGCTAATAAAAGCGATCTTTAACAAACTGCAAACCTATTACAGATCTATAAACTCAAACTGAAAGCATTTATTTCAATTAAAACATTTTCAGGCACTTACGAACTGTCAAAAAGTCGTTCAGTTAGTCAGAAAGCTGAAGCTAGCCTTTCGATCTTTTGGTGAACTTGTGAGGGACGGATACGCTCGTAACCCATTTTGTTGTGTGCAGTATAAGTAGGCCTCTCAAGGTGTACTAAAGCAGTGCAGGTCAGGTCCTGCTGGCAATGCTGGGAGAAGGCCTGTGACTAGCAAACGACTTATCTAGTTTGAGATGACAAAGATGACGTCTGGCGTCTGACAACATCGTGTCGCATCATGTTTAAACCCGAAAAATGTTTATGCGAGTCTCCATTTACTGCCTACTCTGTGACATAAAATAAAGTGGGTCTGTATTGTAGCCGCACGCGATCGAAATTAGGCATTTAACCTCTGTTGCCATGTGTAATCTTAACTGCCGTGAAATAGTAGTATTTCTCGTGACTTTGGCCATATTTTTTTTTTTGTGAAAAATTGTGAAATATCCAAATACCCTTTCCTTTTAATTTTCTTTCTTTACAGGGCTTTATTCGCTGAGCGATAGTGTCGCTCTGTAACATCAAGTAACTAAATCAAAAACAATTAACACTAACTTAACAATAAATGCCTGTTTGTACAGTATTTTAGCTAGTTCCGATAAAGACAAGCCAGGATTAGGGAGCTTCATAAAGTCACCATTATTGATTTATTTCATAAAGATCAAAAAGGAATGGTTTGGTTTTACTTTCCTTTTACCTTGCGGGAAAAAACGTAAACTCGCAAACATAAGAATGTAACTCCACTAATACTCCTTTTTAGTCCATCATTTTATCAGGAAAATGTACTGATCTCATAAAATCCTCTTAGCAAGCATGTTTCTCACACATTCATCCATCATCCACAAAACTGACATAACTACACACATTCTTAATGTCATGACAAACACAAACTGACATCCTAACACAAAAATATCACCAAGGAAATTAGAAAAACAAATGCGAAACGTCATCCAACATACTTCATTCGAAAAGACAAAAGCAAATCGTTATTTATTCAAATTCAACCAGTTCTATCAAACACACAGACCTACATACGCGCTTTTGTGTAAACATAGGCTTATTATAGTGTTATTAGGTCTAGTTACAAACGTTCCGGGTTCAATTCCCGCGCGTAACACATTTTTTTGGAGGTCAATGTTCGCCTGAAAATCGCGTAAGGCGCACGGTTCAGTTTATTACAAAATTTCGTGTGAATGACCGGGCGTTATAAATAATAGTCATTATTTTAGGCTCTTAATGATTCATTGTTATTAAATTTGACATACATTTAGCAAAAAAGATTTACTGCCTGGTAAAATTAGTGGTCATAAGAGCGACTGCGAAGCGTAGAGTTTGATTCCCGGATCAGGGAAAGTGAAGTAGTAATGACGGGTTTTTCCATTGGAAAGTTTTCAGTACAGAAGCCCGGAGTTAGGATTTGTGCCAGATTTATAGCAAGTTCTGGAAACATAGTAGGGAGGCCTTTGCCCTGTAGTAAGAGATGACTTTTGGGCTTTTATTTACCCGTAACGGTTGTTAAATATCCTGTGAATGACAGACGGGACCAACGGCTTAACGTGTTTTCCGACGCATGGAGGGGTCTTAATATGAAATGGATGGTTAACCATCCACAAAACGACCGTGGAGCTGTTATCATTTAGCCATGAACCCCTTTTGCATGATATATATCGGTATCAAAAACGAATCGTCAATCTGTCAATTCATTTTCTTTTCGATTGTAGGACCTTATTGGTCATTTTCTTCAGAAAGGTCAGGTGCGTAGTACTCGCAAACGGCGTGTATATGTAGTACCTACAGGTACTTTTTTTTGGGAATGACATCTCGAATGTCAACCTATCAGGTTGTTGCCTATTTAACCGGAGTGGCCTGTGGCTACCTTAGTTAATTATGGCCTAGTCGCTCCAGTCCCTAATGCAGCTTAAGCACCCCCCGCTAAGGGCACCCCCTGTGAAGTACAGACCTCGGCTTAGGGCATCGCTGGCAGCAAGGGACGGGCTGGATCGGAATGCGTATAGGTACTCGTACTTATTTATGACTTTAACGGGTACAAGCACAACTAGGTACTGATCATGAGGTCCTGTATTTGAATCCCAGGTCGGGCAAACGTATTTTCTTTCTTTCTTTTATTGGGTTTTTCATCTGGAATTTCTCAGTAGCAGGCGGAAGTCTGGAGTCGTGCCCGGTTGATGGCAATAAGCTTGCCCCCTATTACATGAGATTTAAACGTGACTGGCAAATTAGGTATACTCTCACCCCTTCGGGGAACCAAGGCGCGATGTTATATACTGTTTTTTATTCATTCAAAACTGATTTTACACGTTTTTAGCCTATTTTAACTCACAAATTACCCACCTAAATATAATGTATTTCAAGTTTTTTACGCTCCATTACACTACGTATAGACATTATTCAGTAAGTATTTCCAACGAACGTTGCCCGTTCGATCCCCGATTTAGACATGACGTTGTTAAACCAATTTATGCAAAGATAGGGATTCAATTTGGATCTTGTATATTTGTTTTAAACGTGTATTAAACGTAGGAATTCTGTTTATTCAAACGTATGGATTTTCTTGGAAAAATTACGCTGTTGTATTTGCGATTTGTTATTTTTTACTGTGTAGTAAGTAGGTTGCTTCTTTCTTGGTAAGTTTCATTCATTAGTCATTTTATGAATAAGTATTATTTTAATGTCTACGATCTTGTCGTGTCTCACAGTTGTCCAGATTCGTAATTATACTCTTTACAAAATCGAAACAAACAATTTGATTGAATTGCCAAAAAATATGTTTTTGTATTTCTTTGAATAACCATTGACGAATATTGACACAGCTTTTTTCTTTTGTGATTTTTGAATAGACCCAATAAAAGAAGTTAATGGCATGGTCAATGAATTTGTATTATTTTGGGTCAATCAACTCAGTCTATCGCAGACCACTGCTGGACATAGGCCTCTCCCAGACGGCGCCACAACACCCTGTCTTCCACCTTCCGCATCCAGTCTGTCCCTACGCTAGCCGATACGTGGTCTCCACTCGTGTACTCCACTGGTCATCAGTTCATCGACAAACATGGCCAGCCCACTGCCACTTCAACCTGCTTTCTATGCAAGCTATTTCAGTAACTCCAGTTCCTTTCCGGATAACTTTGTTTCTGATTTTATCCTTCTAAGAAACTCCAAGCTATTTTATGTTTAATGTATCATTCTGTTTGATATTGTATTGGTAGAAAACATAAAACATATATAACACACACACACATACACATATTTATAAAATATTGATTCCACTTGTTCTTCTAAAGTATTTACGCTACTATTGAACACAAAGGGCTGAAAAGGCGAGACATTGAACCTGAATATTCTAATCGATAAAAGTTGCAAGGGCATGAGCCCTTGCTAGTAAAAATATTCCCAAAATATACAGACTCGCATAGAATACATAATCAGTCTATAAAACATCACGCTGGTCCATTTCGGGTCGGTAGATGGTCTTTGATTTTTTGTTTCTAGGACATGCCGGTTTCCTCACGCTGTGTTTCTTCACCGTTTTGAGAGCAGTGATGATGAAATAATTTGATGATGATTATTTGAGATGTCACCGTTGGACATAGTTTCGCCCAATTTGGAGGGCTCTGCCATAATCGCCACGCGTGGCAGGCGGGTTGACGATCGCAGTATGGTGGTAAAATTCATTGAAAACTTTGCTGCCCGTTCTCTAGTAAGTCCCTTTTTTTTTTCTCCAGGATGGGAAATCATCAAATGACTTCTCAGGAGGGAGGGCGTGTCAGACTTTTACTGACTAAAACCCACCCATGTTCCATCAGTTGCCCATGTGCCAGGGTCACGGTATCTCTTTCGAACAATCACGCGACCCGGGCGGGCATCGGTCCTAGTAGACCCCTACACTGCTGCTGACATCTCTTTGAGGCGCGCGTGGAACACTACGCGCCGTCGACCCGAGCTTGGTCCTTACCGGGCGGCGAGCTATCCATTGCTCGCCACCCGCAAGCTCGCGCCTTGCGTGGCCGGGAGGCGTATTTACAAAGGCTATACTATTTTAGTCACGAGCCAGACTCTAATCAATGAGCTTTTGTTTATGCATATTACTCAACAATACCTAGTCTATCTCAGTAAAAAAATTGACTCAAATAGACTAGCTTTTTGTTTTAATATTTTCAAAGAAAATGCACGGGCAAAATCTAGTTATATATAATACATATCACTCGAATAGCTAAGCTTTTGGCGATATATTTTTAAATTTATACTCACAACAAGTGGGTAGTGTTCTTTACCTAATAAAAGTACTTCTCGTTTGTTAATTCGTTTTATTTTTGTTTATCAAATACATAATAGAAACGAGCAATTAAAATGATAATTGTTGCCATGTAACTATCAATGGAAAAGCTATTTTGTTTTTAATAATCGAAGAAAAATTTCAACTCAGAGGGGTCCAGATTTGCGTATTGAATCCAAGGTATCATGTTAGGTATTGAAGCCCCTGTATATTTTACATAGAATTTAATTTTACAGTGAATATCTTTCTGTATATCACTTGCATGAATAACTAATAGCTACTAACCATGTCATATCAAACTGTCAAATACCGTAGGCCATACAACATTTCATGTCCTAACCAATTACGAAAGCTCAACACACCCTTAACAGGTCATTCACCCAGCGGTCTGTGTACACAGAACGTGGAAAGACCTCAATTTCATAGAGTCAGTGACCTCTAGGAAAACGGAAGGAAAATGTTGGGAAAATATATTTTACGAATTTTTTTTTTTTTGGACAAAAAGGTGATAATGGCCGTGGTCTAGGATCTTGTATTGGTTGGAGCACATAAGATGGTGTTTTGAAGTTAATCATATAATATTCGAAACACAAAGAACGTTTGCTAATAACATTTGTGTAATTCATAATTTCAGCCGAAAGATGTCCACAGCTGGACATACGCCTCCCCCAATTCGGAGGGTTTGCCATAATCGCCACGCTTGGCAGGCGGGTTGGCAAAATCAAAATCAATAGTCATTTATTCAAACTAGGCTGAGAGTCAGCACTTTTTGAACGTCAAAGTTACAAAAGACAGTCCCCCCAAAACGCCCGCCCTTCGACACTTCCTAGTGCTTTAGCTGGGAAGAAGTGGCGGAACAAACTCCCCAGCAGCACAGCTGTCTGTTAAGTTAGAAGAACTTGATTCTATACAATATCGTGTAAGTAATTAATATTATAAAACAAAACAAAACATACATTATTCGCCATATGTCAGCTAGCACACGCCAATATACGAACAAAACATTGAAAAGTAAACTCAAGCTGAAATAAATAATAAAACAAAATCGTAAACAGAACGTAAAACTTAAATAAAGCCTCCTGGCATAAAGGGCGTGCCCGCCTACATATTCAACGACGCAAAATGATATATATACATACATTGATGCATATAGCTAAGTTGAAGTTACAATAGTTAAACTAGGACCGCCGGAGTAAAAATAAAATAACAGTTAATACAAATAACAATAACAAAAACCATGGTCAGCAAGTCGACCAGTCACCACAAGCAGCACCCGTTCACGAGCATAACGCAAAGGTCAGCCATTACCCCCCTCGCCATATTTGAGGGAAGGTGGTAACCCGACCCCCGACGCTACCGCAAGCAGTGACATCTAAGGGAGCATGACGAACTTGCTGCCGGTTGGTCAGGCTAGAATATTATGAACAGCTGACGAGGTCGCTAGCTAACTACATGTTGCAATACAACTCATTTAAAATCATTGTAATGAGTAGATTATGTACACAATAAGTGAAATTAAAAGAAAATAAAAAATAATTAACAAAATCAGTTAATAAAAATAAAATTAAAAAAAAAACAATTATATGAACTACCCATATAAACTGTCAGTAGGAAAGCTAATTCTGGATTGAAAGAACATAAACATTGTCTTGAGTTAATCAGAGCGACCAACTATTCTTATCGTTTAAGTAGTCGTTGATAGAATAGTATGCCTTTGAACAAAGGTTGGATTTTACTTTAGCTTTAAACTCATTAAACTGCAAATCTAGCAAAGCAGAGGGCAGCTTGTTATAAAAGGTAATACCAAGACCAACAAAAGAATTATGAACCTTATGAAGCCGGTGAAAAGGAGCACGTAGTTTGTCCTTATTTCTAGTATTAATTTTATGAATATCACTGTTTTTAGTGTATAATGGCGATCGCAGTATGGTGGTAAAATGCATAGAGAATGCTAATGCTCATTCTCTGGGTCCCTTAGTCGCCTTTTATGACACCCAAGGGAAGAAATGGGATGCTGCACATATGGAACATTGTGTAAATCAGGGATGTTAGGGAGCTCCGTAACCGTAACCGAAACTATCGGATATCCGATATAAAAAAATATCCGTAACCGTAACCGAATCCAAAATAAAAGTTTCGGATAATATCGGATTTGTTAATACATTTTTATTTTAGGTAGATTAGATAACACTCAATATATATTTATAATCATTTTTATTTTAAATAGCGGCAATAATTACTCACAGACTGATTGTAATTCCTACCAAATGGTGACATATAAATAAAATCATTTTATTAGCTATTTGTATTTTACATTTTTGAAATTCCTTAAAAATTTAATATCCGTAACCGAAATTATCCGAAACTAACGGATAATTCGGAATAATTTCATATCCGTATCCGTATCCGGTATAATAATCATTCCTACATCCGTAACCAATCCGTATCCGAAATTTCATATCCATAACATCCCTAGTGTAAATACTTATTATAAATTGATGTCGCTTTTTGTGTCTATCTGTGCCACCACGTGGTTTATCTAAGCTCGATTTTATGTATTTAATTTTCTTTTTCACTCTTACACGCGTTGTCCACACTTCTTTATTTACTCGTCTATCACAGGTATGCTGGAAGAGATTTCTTTAGAAATAAGCATCACCTTTGTACCTATTTTCCTGTTATTTATTTATTATTAATAATTTTTATTTCCCAGCTTACATCTACCATTACAGGTTTGTACCTAATGCGATAGTGTTTTTTTTTTTCTGGATGGGAAATCATCAACTGACTTCTCCCGCCCTGGGCGGAGTGGGAGGGTGTGTCAGACTTTTACTGACTAAAACCCACCCGTGTTCCATCAGTTGCCCATGTGCCAGGGTCACGGTATCTTTTTCGAACAATCACGCGACCCCGGCAGGCATCGGTCCTAGTAGACCCCTACACTGCTGCTGACATCTCTTTGAGGCGCGCGTGGAACACTACGCGCCGTCGACCCGAGCTTGATCCTTACCGGGCGGCGAGCTACGCATTGCTCGCCGCCCACAAGCTCGTGCCTACGGTGGCCGGGAGTCCGCAATCGACTCCCGACGCCCGGGGCGTCTCCTCCTGCGGCGGCTAGGGACGTGAGGGCGCAGAGACTGCCACTCCCTCACGCGCCACGCCTCCTCCTTCGCGAGCATTATTGCTTCGCAGAAGGAGGTGACAGCTTCCCATGCCCTTTCGCTCCGTACCATGGCTCGCACCAGGGCCGGACGCGAGAGGTCGCCGCCGCATGCGATAGTGTTACATCTAAATTCTTACTGATTAACCTATTATTATTATTATTTCTTGTCTGTTTATAGAGTCGGACTTCTCGTGACCAGAGGGTTAGGTTATTCTTTGGCCAAAGAATTAGCCATTCAACGTGGCAATACTGCCGCCAGTCTTCTGGGCACGTTTCCGGATGACAGCAATGCGGACAAGTACTTGGACGCCTAAATGACCTTTTGTTTTTGTATTTATTTGTGTACTTAGTCATTTATTTTAGAATCTTGCATGTAATTGGTGTAATTCCATCCTCAAAACAAAACCAGGCTGTTTATATAAATGGTTAAATAAATAAACAAAAGGTTAATAATGTAAATTGTATTGTTTTAACAAATTAAACCAGTTTGTTACACATTGGAGTCGTCTTACAAATAAGACAAAAGTTTTGGCAGATTCTCAAATGTATGACACGTGGAAAGAAAATAGGCATAAGTGTGAAATTATAATTTAACAACAACCAATATTGAAATTGGTATGGTGTCAAGCTTTGTGAAGAAATGATACATAAATTATTAATCAGTTTTACACCATAAATGATTCTTTTTTTTGTTGATTAGGTAATTTCAACCGGTGACAATTACAATATTTCACTAAGTTCACATTACAAGTTTAGACCTGATTATCACCCAAAGTGTAATCCGACAACATGACAAAAACAAAATGTTAATAGGATATGATTAAAACTACAACAAAAAACTTATTTCACAAAATTACAGCTACAAGGTCTGTACGTCTGTCCTCCGACACACTTCTACTTAAGCAACCTGCCTAAGTAGGAGACCAAACGCGCCAAGCAAAGTCCTTAACTGACAGTTACATTATTTAAAGAAAAAAAAAACTACTCATTCGATCCCGTTCAAACCAATTTTCGGTGGTAGTTTACATGGTAATGTACATCATATATTTTTTTTAGTTTTATCATTCTCTTATTTTAGAAGTTACGGGGGGGGGACACATTTTACCACTTTGGAAGTGTCTCTTGCGCAAACTATTCAGTTTAGAAAAAAATGATATTAGAAACCTCAATACCATTTTTGAAGACCTATTCATAGATACCCCACACGTATGGGTTTGATGAAAAAAAAATTTTGTGTTTCAGTTCTAGGTATGGGGAACCCCAAAATTAATTGTTTTTTTTTCTATTTTAGTGTGAAAATCTTAATGCGGTTCACAGAATACATCTAGTTACCAAGTTTCAACAGCATAGCTCTTAAAGTTTCGGAGAAAAGTGGCTGTGACATACGGACGGACAGACAGACAGACAGCCAGACAGACAGACAGACAGACGGACAGACAGACAGACAGACATGATGAATCTATAAGTGTTCCGTTTTTTGCCATTTGGCAACGGAACCCTAAAAACAGTATTTAATTTTCTAGTTAGTCCACTGCTGGAGATAGGCCTCACCCAAGCACCGCCATTTTGACCGGCTTCGATAACAAGCGAATTCCAGCGGCCATCACCAGGTCGTCGGTCCATGTTGTGGGAGGCCTTCCTACGCTACCTCTCCCAATACACGGTCACCACTCCAAAACCTTCTGGCACCATCAGCCATCTGTTCTGCGAGCCCTGCCCACTACCACTTAAGTTTTCCAATGTCGGTTACCTTGTTTCTCCTACGGATCTCTTCATTTCTGTTTCTGAAACTCCAAGCAGAGTCTTCTCCATTGAATAACGGGTGAGTTTAAGCCTTCTTATGAGGCCCATTTTGTGCCTGTGCACATACATACTTACACACACCTATATTGTATAAAACTAAAATCATTTAAAAGTGAACTTTAATTTTGTCTTTAAACGAAATAATTTACTTACGCCTCTACGCATAACTGCCGCTAACATGTGAATCATTTAAAAGATTTAAGTGGTCTGTCAAAAGACTGCGTTTTTTTTTCTCTTCAAATTTCTAATTTTAAAGTCAAAACAAATGTGTTTTAAATAGAAATAAGTGGAGCTGAGTGTGGCAGAAAATACCGCTGTGAATCAAATTAAAACTATTTTCGTTAGTGATTACTAGTAATGTACGTTGCCAGACTAGGCCCACATAAGGTTTTAAATGCGCAGTGGAAGTGTGATAACCTTGGGGCTCTAGAGACAAGAGTGGCTAGCGTACTGTCCGCCGTACGCGGAGCAGACAATACAAGTGAACAATTACAAATACAACAAAAGCACTTACCTCATGGTTGAAGGACACTGCTCTGGTGCCAACCTGGAGTTCTGTATGTAAGTGAGTGTATCTGTATTGTGTGGTGACGTTACGAGTATTCTTCAGGTTAGATTCCGCTTCCAATTAGGCTGGAGACGATCACAGCATGCGGTCTTCAAATCACTCGTCCCAACAGCGTCACACTTTGACTTTCAACTATTTATACGTGGTATTTCCAACAAATGAACCCGTGATATTACACCAAGATAGGGGTTATTAACTCAAACAACTGGGTCATGGTCCATTGTCCACCAAAAACGACCGGTTAAGAGATTGATTTCAACAAACGCGTCGCGGAACTCAACAGGCGAACCCACGCTTCCTTTAGCGGCAAATCAAGAGAGCTGTCAAGTGTCAACGTCAAATTGTCAAGTGAGATGTCACTCTGTTACTCGTTTAGAAACATAGGCGCATAGAGTAAACAAATCGTTCGGTACTAAACATCTACCCCCCCCGGACGGGCCTTCCCGTCCGCTAATCACTTGGCAATCCCGACAAGGTTGCGTTTTATCAGTCCACCTGACGCGCTGCTGGAGGATGTGCAAATACTCCAAGCTCCAACGCTTCCAAAACTCTGAGCGGGCTGCTGCACCAACTGAAACCGCGATAGCCAATTTTGGCTCACATCGACAAAAGGGTGCTCCGGCAGGGCGACAAGTGGCTGTCAAATCAAAAAATGGCCCGGGGTCAGGGCCTCCAAGACGTTCAGGTCCGTAGACAGCGGGCACAATGGACGCGAGTTCAATACAGCTTCAATGCGGCAAAATACCGTAGCTAACTCCTTAAAGGTGAGAACGGTGTCTCCCAACAGTCTGCGCCAGAGTCCCTAACCGCCTTCACCGCGGCCTCAAAATACCCCCCCAATGGGGGCAGGCTGGCGGGTCAAAACAATAACAAACAACAATAACAACCAAACAACAATAACAACCAACCAACAACAACAATTTAACCAAATGGCCCTCCTTAGGCAACAAAAGGGGGTGACGGACCCCATAAGGAAGGCTAGAGTGACTCAACCGTCAACAACCAAACAACAAAAGACCCGTATCGTCCAAAAAGGGGTTCAACTTAATAACGGCTCCCGACAATATCCAAAACTCTCGCTGCAGAATGGCCAACAGCGCATTGCAACCGGCATGCGAGTTCATAATGTGACGATCAGTCACCAACAATTCAACAACAAAAAACAACAATTCAACAATTTGTCGAGGGAGCCAAATCGACTCAACAAACTCAGGGTCCTTTGTTCCAACAACGAGCACCTTGAGCCCGGGCAAAGGACCCGACATCAAGACTGGCGATCGAGGCCAATCATCCTCGGGGTGAGTCAGCCAGTCTGGTCCCCACCATAGAGGGTGAGCAATCAAGCGGGGTGCCATGCACCCACGTGAGGCCACGGCACCTGGGTTCAAATCTCCAGGCACGTGCCTCCAAATCAAAGGCGTTTCAAATTTTGAATCTGGGACACTCGGTACGCAACAAAGACCTCCAAAGAGTGGACGGACGTCTTCAACCAACACAAAACAATTTGACTGTCCGTCCAGGCGTAAGAAACCCGAATGTCCACAGTTCCACCCAAAGTGTGAGCAACGTGGTTCAATAAACGGACAAGACGCGCCGCCCCTGACAATTCAACTTAGGGATGGTCAGTGCCGTCCGGAGGGGGGGGGGGGGCACCTTGCTCTTGGCCAAGACCAGTGACAAATTCACCTGGCCTGTGCGCAGACGGTGCGCAGACAAACAACAGCTGCATAACCGTGCGAAGACGCATTACAAACAAGGGTAGCAGTGTAGCTCCCAGGGGGGAGGATAGCGCGGGGTAACACGACCTCGTTGACTGCAGGGAGTGCGGATACAAAATGGAGCCAATCTTCCAACAGGGTTTCCCGAATTGGCTCGTCCCAGCCAAGTCCCGCAGTCCAAAGGCGCTCAAGAAAACAATTTTGCCCAAACAATACAAACAAAACAACAAAACAATAGACAAAAGGCAACCCTGGGCTCCCGTGTCCAAACTGGCATGGACCACAACACGTCCCCCGTGGGCCCCCAGACCCGACCGATGCCGTTGGCAACAAAACCGTGTCGATCTGAGGGGTACCTTAGCGGGGCAGGCGCCAATGTCCTAACAATGCCTGGGCGGCGACCGATCGCCGCACACCCAGGCTCCGCACCCAAGCTCAAGTCCCTCGCGACGAGGATGGAGGCCAAACTCCTCGTCCGCGCGGTGTCCCGAGCCACGCGCCATCGCTGGATTGGCATATCCCACCGGAGGCCTGAATGGCGGGGGGCGTGACTCCAACCGGGGACGTTCCGCCAAAGGAGGGGAGGGAAGGCGGTGCTGGTCTGGCCAGCGGTGCCTAGCAACAATTGCGTAATCGCCTTTACGCGGGGAGACCAAATGGCGGTCACGCGGCTCCCGATCAACTTGCGCGGGGGGTGGAGTGCGGCGCTCAAAATTGCAGGCCTCTCCCCGGTTCTGAACCGGCGAGCCAGAAGCCCGGTGACCAACTCCATGGTACCCCCCCGTGCGCGAACCTTCATCAGAGGCTGGTCTGCCAGCGTGGTTCGCGTTAGCGCACAAAATGTCCAAATGGGACCCCCTACAAATTCTACAAGGGCGGGGGTTGGGGCAGTCCCTATGGAAGTGAGCCCCCAAACAAGAGAAGCACAGGCGGCGTGCATTGGCAATTCGGCGGCGGGCACTCACGTGCAACTTCAAAAAGGCCACGCAAGTTGCCATGCCATGCCCCGTGTCCCTACAAAACTCACAACCAGGACGACTCTGGGTGCCAGCAAAACGAGCGGTGGGGCGACCATCAACAGGCCCGCGAGCCCTAGTCCGTCCCTGGTCTCGTGGCCGGGAAGACGGCTGGCATGACTCAGTGGCAACGCCAGAGTTGTCCACAAACCGACACTCATCCTCCAAAAATTGGACGAGGTCATCAAATGGGGGGAGATGTGTGACACTATCCCCACCATACTTTTGCTCGAAACGAGCCCTCAAATCGGCAGGAAGCCGTTGCAGCACAACGTGCACCAAAAGGTAAGACCATTGGTCCACCGGCAAGTCCAATTGCTTTAAAGCGTTGGTCGCTGCCACCAACGGGTTCAACAGGTCAGTACGCAATGCTGACAAACTAGTAATGACCGGTAACCCCAAAATCAATCCAATATGAACGTCAGCCAAACAACGTTTATTTTGGTACCGCCGGGTGAGTAGTTCCACAGCGGTAGGGTAGGCTGAGTCAGTCAAAGACAGATGCTGCACCAAGGCTCGGGCCTCACCTTCCAGGACGGACAACAAATAGGCCAACTTTTGGGCGGGTCTGAGGTCCGAGCGTGCATCAACCAAACTTTCAAACAGGTTTTGGAAACTTAACCAGTGGTCCAGACGACCGTCAAAATGTGGCAGTTCCAAAGTAGGCAGTCTACTCAATAGTCCGGGACCTGAAACAACCGAGGTCTCCGGTTTGACCTGGACAGGTGTCCGGCTCTCCAATATTTCCCGAGCACGTTGACCAATGACATCCCCCAGGTCCAAGATCTGGTCGTAGTCAGCAAGGACCTTGTCACGTGCTGCCTGATCCAGCACTTCCAAATCCACTTCACAAATGTACTGGTTGTAGCGGGTGAGCAGAGCATCAACGTTGCCGAGTCTCAAGTTCAACTGCTCGAACCGAGCCAGAGTGACCGCTTCAAGATCCGGGCGCTCAGCGGTTGCTGCAGCTGAAGCGAACCACCGTAGCTGTGTGGTCAATCCACTGATTGCCTCTCTCACCGCTTTGTGTGCCATTGCACAAACAATACAATTAAATTATCAAATAACAAGTTCAATCAATAAATAACAAGGAAATCCAACGCAAACAATCAAACTACCAAACTGACTAATCAGCAACTCAAGAAATAACATTAAATTGGTTTCAATTCAATTCAACAATAAACTTTTATTTTAATTCAAACCCAATATCAACGTTCAAAATTCTATTTCACAATTCAATTCAAATATTCAAATTCCAATCCAATTCCAAATGTTAAGTTCACAAACCACTTTGTTAATGGTACAACAATAATAATCCTTTATTCCAACTCAAAACAATGGTAATACTAAAAAATGCCAATAATTTTTCAAATATTAATTTTCACAAATAACCATATCAATGGTACAAACTCAACATTTCAATGTCTTCCTGACATTCAATACAACAGAGGTCAAATAACAACAACAAGAGGTTATAGCATAGCTCAATCTAATCAACTCTGAAGCATATATGCAAACCTGGTTGACCCCCGGCAATATGAGTTACTCGACTCAATAAATTCCAAATTATTTCAAACAAACAATTAATTACCGATAACAAATATTTACAGCGAATTACTACTTCCCTTATAGAGACTGCCAAGTAATTAGCCTACTGTAAAATTACCAATTTGGTGGTTTTGTAGGTTAAAACCACGCCTCTGCTACCAAAGTGTACGTTGCCAGACTAGGCCCACATAAGGTTTTAAATGCGCAGTGGAAGTGTGATAACCTTGGGGCTCTAGAGACAAGAGTGGCTAGCGTACTGTCCGCCGTACGCGGAGCAGACAATACAAGTGAACAATTACAAATACAACAAAAGCACTTACCTCATGGTTGAAGGACACTGCTCTGGTGCCAACCTGGAGTTCTGTATGTAAGTGAGTGTATCTGTATTGTGTGGTGACGTTACGAGTATTCTTCAGGTTAGATTCCGCTTCCAATTAGGCTGGAGACGATCACAGCATGCGGTCTTCAAATCACTCGTCCCAACAGCGTCACACTTTGACTTTCAACTATTTATACGTGGTATTTCCAACAAATGAACCCGTGATATTACACCAAGATAGGGGTTATTAACTCAAACAACTGGGTCATGGTCCATTGTCCACCAAAAACGACCGGTTAAGAGATTGATTTCAACAAACGCGTCGCGGAACTCAACAGGCGAACCCACGCTTCCTTTAGCGGCAAATCAAGAGAGCTGTCAAGTGTCAACGTCAAATTGTCAAGTGAGATGTCACTCTGTTACTCGTTTAGAAACATAGGCGCATAGAGTAAACAAATCGTTCGGTACTAAACAAGTAAATTACTCTTATTTGACAAGAATCGTCTAAATAATCTCATTGTTTCATCAACAGAGTGGCAGGCACTGCGATGAAAACTCTGTTACTATGGATTCGATCAGTACATGCTTCTAAAAGCCCTGAGTTGATATTCTTCGTCGATAAAAAAAAAAATGCCCTGCTATACATTTTTACCGCGTAGGTTACACTTTTCTATCAAACAGCAGATTTTTTAATGATAACCTACGCAAAATGTCTAGGTTAGAGAGGTTCTATAATGGGTCGATGCCTGCCAGGGTCGCAGATTCGTTCGAAACAGTTACCCTGGGCAATTGAAAGAACAGGGGTGGGTTATAGTCAGTAAAAGTCGCCCTCCCGCTCCGATCAAGCAGGAGAAGAGATTTGAAAACATCTTTATTTGCCAAATAATAAAACAACCTAGCACAAATTTCAATAAGTAGGTATCTCGTAAGCAGTACAGGTAGGTAAAATTCTTGTCTGAGGTTTAAATACCTTAATGGACAAATAGATTAATTATTGACAGACAAATAGAACGATTGATAGTAAAGTATGTTCAGCAAGATGGTCCAGAGTGAATACAATTTGCTTTTTATCTCCAATCTCTATCATTCACAAGTCAATCCCTATTCATACTACTATTATATTTAAATCAAAGGTGTTTCCAACAAAAACTTTACCACAACGCCGGTTACCACCAAAAGATAGGCACAAGGCATTATGATAAAAATCGATTGCCTAGACTAAACCAAACATAACATCACGTTTTGATCCTCCAAAGGGTTAGACAGAGTTGTTACACCCACACATTCTGTCCGGAAAATTCCATTAACATTCTTCGACCGAGGGACAGTAAGGCAAGTCTGAAAAAATACCACAAGCGTTACCTCAAACAAAAGAAAATCTATGACATCACGACGAGATGAATGACTCTCTCCAAAGTCAATCATATTGTCCGAAGTCTGTAGGCGAATGTCTGCTAACCACTCACTACATAAGCCAACAAAAACAGACTAATTTTATGACGTCACTAACTCATCGGTCACCGGCCCCTGTGTTAGTTCACCCACAGTCTCCTCATCAGGTCATAGTCATGTGTCTTCGAAGCAAAAAGTCCTAAGTGATTGTCAGACTGCCTTTGTCGGCCTGGTATCGATTTTTGGAGATACACCCTTTTTGTTTTGGTGAAATTTTTGTGCAGTTTCAACCTTCAGTTTGTTAGCATTGGTTATGGACTGTCTGCAATGATAAGGTAGGTTATTGACTTATCTTTTAGGGCCATAATATTTGCCTGTAGTGTTTGTTCAAAAATCACACACATAGCCAAATATTTGCTTTCAAAATTTAACGTTTTATCATTCAAAAGTAACATCAATTTTAATCACACCCAATTGAAAAGTTCAACAGCAATTAATTACATCAAATGACATAAAAACAGTTAGCGATAGTATAAATATCAATGACGAAAGCGCTAGTACAATTCGGCCATGTTTTTTTTCGACCGTCTAATGTTTTGGCCGAGCGTTCATCGACCGCCGCGGGGCCGCTGACCTTGTCCCGCGACCTTCACGATAGTTCAACGAATGAACGTATATTTTCGGGCGTTTTTCTTTAGGGAAAATTGATCAGCCAGCTAGAAAGACCTTCTACCCCTCCCTTGCAACCCTGCTTTAAGGAGCCAAGAAAGGGGTTCTGAAGGAATGCGAGCGCTCAAGCTGCCTGGTCAGTTGGGAGCAATGATTTTTGCGCAGTACAACGCCCACTTCTATTTTAATAGATGTTGTATTTCTAGAATTGCTGATGTGTTTTAATTTGGTATCTCATTTGTGGTTATTGGATTTGATGGTCAATAATTAAGAAATTGTCTGGGGTTAGATAAATGTAGATACTTTTTCAAAGCTGCAATGGCTCTTTCTTCAAAAAGATCTTCCAGACATGGCCCTACATTGTTAGATTCACATAGAAATCAAATATAATATCGTTTGGACTTTAAAAAAAAACCATATTATGACCTCTTTTTTATTGCCCTGGGAATTGTACCCAATGTTTTAAGTGTAAAACCATGCTTGGTGTCAAGAAACAAATGAACTCATAAATATTCAATGATATTTTATGATAATTAATGTCTAATTTATTTTCAACTGAAAATGAAAACTGTTTATTTACATTGTTTTATTTTTACATAATCATTTGAATCTTAATAAAAATTGTCAATGGTAACAAGAATTTAAATAAAAGGGTCTGCTTTTTCTGGAAATATATGGCATCCTCCTTCCGAGAGTGGTGGTGGCGCAGTGATATCGGCCCCGACTTACAAGCTTATAGGTCATGGGTTCGAACCCAGGCAGGCGTTTTACTTTGTCTATTTATGAAATTACTGCCACTGCTCTCAAAACGGTGAAAAAAAAAACATCGTGAGGAAACCGGCATGTCCTAAAACCAAAAACTTTGAAGACATGTGACATCTACCAACTGGACATGCGTGGTAGATCACGCCCCACTCTCGCTGAGAGGAAGCCTGTGTTCTGCAGTGGGAACAGTATACGCTTATTATATTTTATGCTATTTATAGAACACTAGCTTCTGCCCGCGGCCTCGCCCGCGTTGATGTTGAAAAATTCACAATTTCAACCCCCCATTTCACCCTCTTAGGAACGAATTTCAAAAAACCCTTTATTAGTAGATACCTACTCCTCACAAAGAACACACCTTCCAAATTACATATCTCTAGGACCAGCGGTTTAGGCTGTGCGTTGATGTATCAGTCAGTCAGTCACTCAGGACTTTGAAATTTATATATATAGATAAACTTTACCACTGGGTTACCACTACTCTATGTCATTCTCAAGTCTTGCAAATGTCATTTGATAATAGATTTCCAACCATTTAAAACACAATTTCAAACGAAAAATTGCTACACATCTTTCAAGTCATCAATTTGCATGTAATCAGATTTCACATCTGAAAATCTGGCGTCAAATCAAGATGGTTACTTCAGTCCAAACATTACAACTTTTTGTCAACTCTGATGGGAATTACTAAACAATTTTACTTAACAACAGTATTTTTTTTAATTGTTTTCGTCATAGCAACATCTGTCTTGGTACTTACTAGTGCCGTGAAACGCAACCAGTTGCTGCAGTCTTTTGCGAAACAGTCGCAGTTGCTAAAGAAGGCCTTGATTCTAGTAGCTTTGGCAACTGGTTGTTAACGTTTGACAAATGTTATGAAATATACTTTAATCTTTATTGTGTTTGTGAGGATTTGTAAGAAAAATTGTGTTATGTGTTGTGTGTTGAATTGGAAGTTTTGTAAGAAAAATGTTGGTGGTTAAAATTTTTATTTGGAAGATTTATGATGGGCTAGCTTTTTCACGCAACTTCAATGTAGAGGTCCGAAATGATCCCATGGGAACCTACTACCGGGATAAAACGTATACTATATGTTAATTCAGGTTATAAACTATATGTGTGCCAAATTTCATGCAAGTCCGTTTGGCCCTTTGACCATGATTGAGTAACAAACGTATACCTTTACAATATTAGTAAGATTTTTTAGTAGAGAGCTGGTTTTGGGACAACTTGACTCATGAGACTATTAAATTTTAGCAAAAATACAATTTTTAATTAGCGTTCCTAATTGACTGGCCTGTTACTCTAGTGGTTAGTGACCCTGACTGCTAAGACTGTGGTCGTGGGTTCGATTCCCATCCAGGACAAATCTTTGTGTGATGAGCATAATCATTTGTTCTGTGTCTGGGTGCGATTTTTTTTATCTATAACTAGCTTTTGCCAGCGGCTTCGCCCGCGTGGAGGTTGGAAATTATCCCGCGGGAACATACTACCGGGATAAAAAGTAGCCTATGTCCTTTCTCAGGCTCTAAACTATCTGTGTTAGCAGGAAAGCGAGACAGACAGACAGACAGAGTTACTTTTGCATTTATAATATTAGTGTGGATGTGGATAGTGTGGATAAGTGTGGATATGTATGTATTTAGAAATATACATAAGTATGTTTATCAGTTGTCTGGTTGCCATAGTACAGGCTCTGTCTAGTTTGGGATCAGATAACGTTGTGTAAGATATTATTTATTTTATTTATTTAATTTTTCAGGGTCCTCGGCTAAGATGGAACTGCAGTTCCATCTTAGCCGAGGACCCTGAAAAATGACGATGAAGATATTGACATGTCAATATCTTCATCGTCATCAACACAAGACTGATGCCAGGGCCCGTCCCTTGCTGCCATCTACCAGCAATGCCCTAAGCCGAGGTCCGTACCCCACAGAGCTTAGCGAGTAGTCGCTCTAGTTTTAAGTTTTTAAGCCCTGGCTGGGGGTTGTAATTTATTAATGTAGTCATACGCAGTCCAGCTAGGCAGCTGACAACCTCACGGGTTGACCTGCAAGATGTCATTTCCAAAAAAAAAAGATACAGAAGAAGAGGCAACCTATTTTTTTTATTATTAAATCACATTCTTTCAACATTTTATCATCTAGTTCGTGAAATGATTACGTGAATCTAGAATGTCTGGTGCGTTATCACGTGAAAGTGATAAGACTTAGGTATGTAGGTAGGTACCTACTTACACTATAGCAATGTAACTAAAACTGATGTTAATGAACTCTGGTAAAAGATTACAATAACTGTCTAGGTTATATGACACAAGATTATGAAATAAACGATGCCATTTCTTTGTATAATGTTGTTTTGGTATTTTGGGAGCCCCATTTTCTACTGTAAACTTATACAGATAGCATTTCATCATAATTAGCCTACATTATATATAGCATGGGCCGTAATCTACCACACGTGCGCATTTTGGGTTGGTAGATGTCACATGTCTATGAATTTTTGGTTCTAAGACATGCCGGTTTCCTCACGATGTTTTCCTTCACCGCTTTGAGAGCAATGGTAATGAAATTATTTACACAAAGTAAAGCGGCCTGGGGTCGAACCAACGACCTGCAACTTGTTAGTCTGGGCCACCACTCCTCCCTACATAGCATTTAAATGATTGAAAATATTTTTTAAGAGTTTTGTTTCTACTTCTATGCATAATACCTACCACTGTTATTTTCTATTTTATTAACCAAATACTATACAGCAGTACTAGATGAGTTCTTTTAAATTGATAGGTACCTATTTACATTGATTCCTCAGTGAGTGCTGGGCCGATTTACGTGATTCTTTTTCATTTGGTAAGAGATGTGAAGAGTGGTGGTCTCGTATAAATTTTCGAACAGTTTGCTCGATAAGTTATTAGTTAGCTTCAATAATAGGTTTTTAATAGATTGAAGATCGCAGAAATTTATCGACGGAGTTGGAGAGTAGACAAGGGAAAACTTGATTCCATATTTCACACAGCAACTGCTTGGTTTGATAATACAATTCTACTAAAAAATTGCTGATAAAACAGATTCCTATCTTTTTCTCGCCCAAAAGAAAGTGTTCAAGTGTCATTGACCCCTTTTCTTTAGAGATAACACATTTTTGCGAAAGTAAACTATAGACATATAGTGACCTTATTGGTGATGTTCTTCAGAAAGGTCAGGTGCGTAGTACTCGCAACCGGCGTGTGTGTATGACCAATTGTATGAACCTTAAAGAGGCAAAAGGAGTGTGTAGAGATCGTAGCAGGTGGCGTTCCGTGGTTTCTGCCTACCCCCATGGGAAAAAGGCGTGATTGTATGTATGTATGTAAACTATCGTGATTTTCTTTCACTGATATAATTATAATCTAGCAAAAAATAGATACTGAAGACGATTATGTACTCCAATGATAAAACGTGAGAGAAAAAAAATCGTTAAAGGTCATTTAAGGTCATTAGACCTCATAACTTCTACGCAAACGCCACCAAACGACAAATTAGGGAACCCTCGATTCTCGTACGTACATATTTAACATCTACAAACAAATATATTAACCAGCTTTCATCGAACTCTAATCACTTACTGCAGCCTAGAAATCTAAGGTCTATTTAAACTGGTAATTTCCACAACACGCGTAGAATTGTGCAATTTGTTGGTACCGCCGAAAATTCGCAGTTCGCTGACCTGAAGTACGCACGCACACATAGAGAGGCGTCTCGACGTTAGTACACGTCTATTCCCTATACATACACGGACTCACACAGACAAATGCGTGTATCTATAGACTGAAAATAAATGAGCATGTGTGCGTTCTAATGAGGACAAATGGGATGGCTGAAACTTTTTAATTTACAGATAATAAAGACGTTTTCAATGTCGGTGTTTTTGAGGTTTCTTTTGATGAGCACTTTTGTTTTATTCCACAATATCAAACACGTGGTCTTTTGGCTTCGACAAAAAAACACCCCATCTCTGCAAATGGGTATAAGCAGAAGAGATTGGTGACTTTTTCAAGGTGATAGGCAGACGTGCCTTCCTGTTTAAATAATCAGTCTATAATGTTCCCACTGCTGTGGCATACGCCTCCTCTCAATGTGAGGGAGGGTACCATACTCCACGCGGTTCCAGTGCGGGTTGGTAGATGTCACATGTCTTTGAACTTTTGGTCCTAGGACATGCCGGTTTTCGTCACGATGGTGAAGGAAAACTTGAACTGCTCTCAAAATGGTGAAGGTAAACTCCTTCACCATTTTGAGAGCAGTGTTGATGAAATACATACGTAAGCGCCTGTCTGAGTTCGAACTCGTAAGTTGCGGTCGATACCACCAGATTTCTTCTTTCTGTAATAATAATAGTAATTGGTATTAATGTTCTTATTATTATTTGTATTTCCTGTGCGTGTCTTAAATAAAATATTTTATTTCTTTCTCTGTATTTCTATTTGCTCTTAACAAATTCACCGTTTCGTTTGTGGTGATAGTGGTGATTTTCCTTACATTGATTCTTTTTGTACTATTTATTAGAATATTAAGGGCTATATAAGTGACCGTATATGACATAACAAATCTGGAAATTATCATGATACTATTATCGTTTCTCATTGTTAACCCTTTTATAGGCTTGACTAGCCAATAGATCCGTCTTTCAGGGGCAAAGTCCTAATTACTAATTTGATAGATTATACGCAAGTAAACACATTATGTCACCTTTCTGACTGTAATCAGATTATTTGTCATATATCAGTCACGTTTCTGGTAGATAAGATTTGGCGAAAAAATACTGCCTTTTCATGATGAACTCGACATAATAGAAGAAAAATACTGGTGTAGCAATATTAGACAGTAATGTACGATAAAAATTAATCGCCTTTTTGATCGTGACACCTAATTTATTTAGAAGAGAAGTCATATTGTAGATATTGACCTTTGGTACCGATAGTCAGTAGCCCGAAAGTCTGGCAACTAGTCTTACGAAGGGATAATAACTGAATTGTGGAGGTCAAATAAGCATTCGCTTCATCAATACTAAACAATAAAGAGGTAAAATTTGTTTGTAAGTTTGTGTGTAGGGGGTAATCTCTGAAGCTATCAGTCGGATTGCAGAAATTCATATTGCATTTTAAAAGCCCAATGCATGAAGGTTATCACTATTATTATTACATCACACTGCTAATATGAGGAGCCTAGTAAAAAAAGACAGCAAGGACGCTTAGAGAAAATGGAGTAACGTCGCGGGCTGGCGATGCAATACTATAGAATATAATGATATTTTCTTAAAAACATTAAATTTCACGTAGAGTACTGGTATCCAACTGCATCGTGCATATGATGATGAAAGTTTATTTGGTTTATAAATTTGCGATAAATTGACCTTGGCACGAATACTTTGCTAACCTACCATCTAGGTATCCCTATCGGTTACCTACTAATCTCTTTCTAAAATTATGTCTGCTTAATCATTAGCCTTTGGCAGGCCATAGTTTTCGAAGGACCGATGGTCGGTAGAGCAGATGGGTTTTGGAGTCGGCAACCGTAGCGTTGGACTCCTTACAGCTAAATGAACCAACTTCTTTAAGAAAAAGGCTGGGACAGACTAGATGTCGAAAGCGGAAGAAAAACTGTTGTACTGCAAGCTAGGAGAGGCTTATCTCCAACAGTGCGATAGGCTGAGTTGAGACCACAGTTGGACAAAGGCTTCAACAGTCCTAAAAACTGCCATGAACTCCTAAAGTTCATAAATGAGACAACAATAAAAGTGTCTCAAGGATTAGTTGTGCCACAAAAATACATGAAAACAAGAACAAAATATACTTTGTAATATAATGGGAAGATGTCATTTACGAAATACATTATGAGTATGAATGTCGTTGGCTATAAGAGTAGAGGGAGACCAAAGTAACGATGAATGGACTGTGTGAATGGTGATATTCTTTAATTGATCTGTTTTTCAAGATTTAAGTACAAATAATATCAATAATGTAAATGTTTGCATGCCGCATGCGAAAATATGGCTGAGCTTTAATCTATACTTATAATAAAACTGTAGAGAGGTAAATTCTGTACTTACATTGAAAATATATTCAAAATTAATATTGGAGGATGAATGGTGATCGATACTGATGCCAAAAATGCAATCAGTAAATTTTTTGTCTGTCTGTCTGTATGTGCACGCATGGGTCAAAAACTACTGAAGGGGTTTTTAAGCAAACTTGGTACGATTGTAGTCCATACTCCTGGGCAGGTTATAGGATATATAACATAACGCTAAGACACATAGGAGCCGAGCAGTGACGATAAATTTGAAGCAAGTCGGATGAAAATGCACTTTCGAGCTAAAAAAAATTAACTTGGATTAACACATAGGCCACTTTTTATCCCTGTAGTACATTCACGCGGGATATTTTCCGACCTCTACGCGGGCGAAGCCGCTGGTAAAAGCTAGTGTATCATAAAATAACATAACAACTATTGTGCATTACTCATATTTCCGAAATAAAATTCTATTCTATTCTGTTTGTCTCATCGTCATTATTTCAGCCTAAAGACGTCTACTACTGGAAATGGACCTCCCCTATTTTGGGGGGGTTTGCCTTGATCTTCACGGTGGTAAAACGCATAGAGAATGCTGCAGCTCATTCTCTAGTAAGTCCTTAGTCGCCTCAATGACACCCACGGGAAGAAATGTAATATATTTCGTATAGATCTTGTATAGAGATATAGAGTGCATCTTCCTTTACTTTTTTGCAAATAAAACACTCTATGTAAACTCTTGTAATTCTTGTACAACAAGTGACACATAACCTCAACAGTTAAAACCGGATAGAGATATTATCTGTGCCAAAAGTAGAGTTCATTCATACGTTTTTTTTTACTCAACATCTTATGTACCTACACAATTTTTCTCGGAGCTTCAAAACGGTAGTAACACACGTATAACCGACCTTAGGGGTCATCAATAAATTACGTCACATGGTAAGGGGGAGGGAGGGGGTTGACGAAGGGTGACATTGTGTATCAAGGGGGCAGGAGGGGTCCTTAATTTCGTGATGTCACATTTCAAAATCTATTTTAATCTAAGTGTTAAGTAAAACACGAACTTTGAACTATTAATGAAAAACTCAAAAACATTTGCAACTTTATCTGTAAAGAAATAAATTTCAAATTTCTTGCAATGTTTGATTTGATGTTAATGTTATAAAAAATCATTTAAATTGAAATAAAACTAACTTCGGAACTGCTGTTTTAATTCAATAATTATTTTTAGATGTAAAATATATGACGTCACACTAGAGAGGGGGAGTCTCATAAATGTGACCAGCTGTGACAAGGGCGGGGGAGGGGGTCAAAAATCATAAAATTCGTGTGATATAATTTATGGATGGCCCCTTATCATAAAAGTTATCTCATGAAATAAATCTAAGTTACATACAATGGTTTGAAGGCCTCCGAAAAACCATCATACCTTATTGGGCAGATTGTTAATTTTTCATACAAATGCCAGCACAAAAAGCTACTAAAATCTGTCAGATTTCTGTAATAAGTATTCAACTTTATCGCTAAAGAATTAGGTTCAAGATTGTTTGGGAAAATTTGACAGTTTTGGGTAGCTTGATGTGCTGCCTTCTGTACATAAATAACCACATCTTCTTGTGAATTTATTAACATGTGTTATTGACCTTCATCTTATTTATCTTCCCACTTGTATTGTTAATGAGAGTCAAAGATTATGAACGGCTAAAATAAACAGATTTAGTAAGTCCTAAAGGGAAATGAAATAATAAAATACATTTATTTATCGCAGACTAAATACAGCACACAATATACAGCATATTATAAACAATATAGCATTTAAAAAAATGTGTTAAAGTGTATGTAAGGAATAAGCAGGAAAGTAAGTCTCACGGCTGCACCGGAAAAGCCCAGTTCAGCAAAAATGCCAACAACTACTGTCTTTTTTTATTGGTTGGGCAACCATCAATGACGTCTCCCGCTCTGGGCGGAGCGGGAGGGCGTGTCAGACTTTTACTGATTAAAACCCACCCGTGTTCCTTCAGTTGCCTGTGCCAGGGCCACGGTAACTTTAGAACAAATCCGCAACCCTGGCAGAAAGAACTAGTGTATGACGCTGTGTTTTATTTTTATTTTTACTGTTTTACTGAACCTGTGGTGTGAGTGTGGAGTGTGGTGTGTGGTGAATCTGGCTGTCAGACTTTTGGGCATTCCAAGTTAAACAAATCCTACATGAAAGAAAAACTAATCAGAAGTTTCCATCCTGATACATTTAAAAAACTATCCATTTCAATTACTTACGAATCGAATCAGCGTTCCAAAGAACACGTTTCCCAAAAAAAAAAAACTACAATTCATAATGAATTTCATAAGCCGAACCAGCCGTTTTCGAGATTAACTCACACATACACAACGTATTCAATAATACTTATTTATATCCGCTTACATATTTTGTAAAATAGATAAGAACAAGATAAAGGTATCCGTAACGAAAATAATATCATTAAGTCATATTTATCAGAACAAATAAAATAAGCATGAATTCTTTGGCACTGACGTAATACATGCGTCACAGACATACCTACTTGCATCATCAGTTACAAAATAAGTTCAACACCTAGAACTCGACTAATGAAAAATTACGCTCTTAAAAGTCATCATCTGCCCAGCTTTTTTCCCAACTATGTTGGGGGGTCGGCTTCCAGTCTAACCGGATGCAGCTGAGTACCAGTATTTACATGGAGCGACTGCCTATCTGACCTCCACAACCCAGTTACTGGGTAATACGATACCCCTTGGTAAGACTGGTTGACAGACTTTCGGACTTCTGACGACCCGTAACGACCGTCTAAGATCTATGAAAGACAGCCGGGACCTACGGCTTAACGTGCTTTCCGAGGCACGGAAGGGTCTTGGTATGTAAAGATGTTCACCGATCCACGGACCAACCGCGTCAAGCGTAGCTTAACCTGAACGATTGACCCGTGCGGCTGTTGTAACTTAGTCACAAGCCCTTCAAAGTATGAAACAAAAAAATATTCTCATCTTAAAGTCGGGGTCGTTTGCTAATCTACCCTAAAAAAAATACTGCTTGACTTTATGTCCTCTAGAGGGCGGCATGCGCCATATTCAATTTAATATGACGTCACATATAACCAGTGGATGAACAAAACGATTCCAATGATACCTCATTTGTCAAATCATAACAATTCGCTTTTAAAGTTTTGAGGGAAGATTTGAACATACATACATACCGGTCAAAATCATAACCCTGCTTTTTGCTTCGGTCATAGTCGGGTAAGTAGCCCAGTGTTGGAAAGTATATCCGAACAGAAGTTGTGATGGTTAGTATTTAAAGTGGAAAACGACTTGCATGCTTGGTAACCATCGTCATCAGCCTTTTTATTATGATTTCAGCAGATAGACGCCTACTGCTGGACATGGTCTTCTAGGTCGCTTAAAACTTCTTAGACCGGTTCTGTGCTTCTTGCAACCAGAGGATTCTAACGGCCTTCACAGGGTCATCGGTCCACCTTGTGGGAGGCCTTCCAACGCTACGTCTTCCGGTAGGCGATCACCACTCCAGGACCTTTCTGCCGCATCAGCCATCATCATGCCCTACTCACTTCCACGTAAGTTTAGGTATTCTTCGGGCTACGTCGTGACCCTCAGGAAAGGCTTACGATACTGGGCCGTATGGAAGGATAACACGTTCAAAAAGGAAAACCAAGAAGACTGCAGGAGGCAAACTGAGTGTTTCTCACTGCTGAAGACCATATAACTTGGAGAGGCGTCGTAAGGCGTCATCTCAGCAAAGAGGGAACAACAAAGAAGATGTCGTCTGTTGGGACAAGTTAACGCTGCAATGGCTCTTTCTTCAAAAGACCCTTCCAGACTAGGCCCTGCATTGTCAGACTCATATTTTTATATCCTAATAATATAACGTTAGAGCATTAAAAGAGACCATGATCTCTGAGCTAGTTTCGACATTTCTTCTCAGGAAAAAGCCAACTAGGACATGCCAGCGCCATCTAGTTTAAAAATTTAGACCAACAAACTAGTGACGTACACAATTGTCTTAAAAGACCACATATAAAAATTTCATAAGAAGGAGAACATCATGTCCTAGTAAAAGTTATATATAGTATCTCAAAAAGATCCCAATATTGAGAAAATGTTCGGCTATTCCTAGTTAAATATTATATTTTGCTGATTATGGCCCTTTGGCAATGGTGCACGTTTCTGGTCTAATCTTCCTCACGTTCTGGTTTCACAAGATAAAATAAATAATAAGCATATTTTTCCTCAATTATGTCGATAGCTTATTTCTTCTATCCAACCTTACATAATATCTTTTCTAACCGATAAATAATCACAATCCCAATAAATAATTACTCTTATCAGCTGTCTTTCCTCAAAAAATCTGCAAAAAACAAAACCTTTGTCATAGCGTTATCATTACTTTTGTCATAATGTTATCTAATATATAAAATACATACGAATTCCTTAATCTCTACGTAAGAGATACCTATTTACGTCAGTAAAAAACGTGGGTTTATTTAAGTAATACCAGTACAGTAACCTAGCCAGTTGCTAACTATATTATCAAGTATATGCCATGAGTTCAAGAAGTGATCAATTCGTGTTACAGTTTGGCACTTTAAAATTAAGTAATCGTGAAAATTTTGTTATCTCCTGATCACTTCGCACTGGTCTAATGGTCACAATGAGCTATTTCAGGCATGGGATCTGAATTTACATACAGTATGAATGAATAAATATGAAACCTTTTGACTGTGCGTGCCGTGTCTTTTCTGTATAAGCCTATGACCCAGCCGCGCAATGAGAACCTGCTGAGGTGTTGGTTTGGGCTTTTCGCTATAGATCTACCGCGAGGATTATCGGTATAACGATTGCAGAGTCCACGTCCTACATATCAACAACCGCTGCATCAAGATTCTCGTCATGAGAGTAGGTGATATCAAAAATTATTGCACGGCGTTCTCGTCTAACTATTTCCATAATATCAGCGTTATAGGCTACGATCGTTCTGTCAGTAATGATAATAATTATTTCATTATCATTTATTTGCAGCCCATGTTGTCCCACTGCCAGGCCTCCCTTTTTAGGGTTCCGTTGCCAAATGGCAAAAAACGGAACCCTTATAGATTCGTCATGTCTGTCTGTCTGTCTGTCGGTCTGTCTGTCTGTCTGTCTGTCTGTCTGTCTGTCTGTCCGTGTATGTCACAGCCACTTTTCTCCGAAACTATAAGAGATATGTTGTTGAAACTTGGTAAGTAGATGTATTCTGTATACCGCATTAAGATTTTTACACAACAATAGAAAAAAAACAATAAATTTTGGGGTTCCCCATACATAGAACTGAATCTCAAAAATTTTTTTTTCATCAAACCCATACGTGTAGGGTATCTATGAATAGGTCTTCAAAAATGGTATTGAGGTTTCTAACATCATTTCTTTCTAAACTGAATAGTTTGCGCGAGAGACACTTCCAAAGTGGTAAAATGTGTGTCCCCCCCCCCCCCCGTAACTTCTAAAGTAAGAGAATGATAAAACTAAAAAAAATATATGATGTACATAACCATGTAAACTTCCAACGAAAATTGGTTTGAACGAAATCCAGTAAGTAGTTTTTTTTTAATACGTCATAAATCGTAAATCGCAATTTACCTTCCATTCAATCAACTCAAATATAAAAAAAAAACATTTAATTTCATAAACATAAACCTTACGCATAAACCGAGGATACCTACAGGTTTGTACGGAACCCTCGGTGCGCGAGTCCGACTCGCACTTGGCCGGTTTTTTTCTTTCCACTCCTTGCTGTCTTGAGCTAGTGTGGACTGTGGACCAATGCTGTCCAAGCGTCAAACTCATCCCGCCATGTTCTCCTGGGTATGCCTCGATGTCGCTGAACGTGGTATGGGCACATTGTGTAATTCTGTTCTAATGAATCTAATTTCAGTATCAATCCGTAGTCTGCATGATATGATTATGGTTATTGACATTAGGCTCGCTCCATGTATTTCTAAAAGGGATAGGCAAAATAAATTTTGAGACTACATTTCGTCTTCAATTAGAGGGGCTTGTGGGTAAGTAATAACAGCAACACGGGCCGATCGATCAGGTTAAGTTTTTTTTTGGATGGGAAATCATCAAATGACGTCTCCCACTCTAGGGTGGAGCGGAAGGGCGTGTCAGACTTTTACTGACTAAAACCCACCCGTGTTCCTTCAGTTGCCCATATGCCAGGGCCACGGTAACTCTTTCGAACGAATCTCGCGACCCCGGCAGGCATCGGTCCAAGCAGACCCCTTTAGTATTGCTGACATCTCTTTGAGGCACGCGTGGAAAACTACGCGCCGTCGACCGAAGCCTGGTCCTTACCGGGCGGCGAGCTACCCATTGCTCGCTGCCCGCAAGCTCAAGCTAATCAGGTTAAGCTACGCTTGCTGCAGTTACGCTGCGATCATCTTTACATACCAAGACCTCTCCTTGCCTCGGATAGCTCGCTAAGCCGTTGATGCCAGCTGTCATTCATCGATCTTTGACAATCGCTACAGGTTGAAAGAGCCTGAAAGTCTGACAACCAGTCTTACCAAGGAGTATCGTACAACGGCGAGGCGTAAATTTTTCTAAAAGAGAAGCCGAATCGAAGTTGGCTTTAACTTACTGACTCATCAATAAAGAATACTTAATATCATTCTAAAATTAATATAGGAATATAATGAATTAAATACAATTAAATTGAATAGCTGAAAACCGAATAAAATATGCAATATTCCTCTATCTCGTTCTCGCTGACGCATTTTTCTATACCTGTCTCTGTCATAACCCGTTGTACAGCGGCTTGCTCTCGTACATATCAAGCGGTGCCACGTGACCTAAAGTGACATCATTACGGGATCGCTGTTGTATGAATTTTTAGTTCCCGATTATGACGTTTTGGCGCCGGGTTAATTTAGAACATTTCTCTTTTGTTGTAATACAAAGATATAAATAACCTTTTGTTGTTTGAATGTTATGGTGAATTAAATACTCGTAGTGTAACTATATTTATTGACAATAGTAGCCACTATTTACATACTATTGTATTTTTAATAGTGATAGAGTTACCAATGCGAATCCCCGAAGGCAAGCCGGTAGGAATCGTGTTATATGGTGCCTTCGCCACTGGTATCGTATTAACCAGTAACTGGGTTGTGGGTGTCAGATAGGCAGTCGCTCCATCTAAAATACTGGTATTCAACTGCATGCTACTGCAGTTTGAAAAAAACTTGGCGTATTGATTGATTCGTCCGCAATTAGGAATGTATCAGCCTCATGTACTGTAGCTAATAGAAGGCAAATCCATTTATTAATTGGCTATTTCTAAAGCACATATATATCCGGCATCTAAAAACGAGACAAAGGGAAGAACCACAGAAGGTGGTTATCTGTAGTTTCTGCCTTCCTCTAAGAGAAGAAGGCGTGAATGTATGCGTACATATAGCGTGTAAAATTAGTGTTTTGTTATGCTCTAGGTATCGGTCTCCGGATACACTTTTTACTTTAAATTTTTTATCTTTTGTCTCTAATGTTCATATGCTCTTTCATGCATACCTGTTATTTGTATGGTTACTAAAGTGCCGATTTCAAATTTTATTTTAATTGAATGGTAAGAGACTGTGCTGTTGTTGTGCTTATCTTTACATTACATATTATAAAATAAAGTCACTTCGCTGTCTGTCTGTCCCTATGTATGCTAATATCTTTAAAACTACGCAACGGATTTTGATGCAGTTTTTGTTAATAGATAGAGTGATTCAAGAGGAAGGTTTATATGTATATAACATGCATAATATAGTAAAGAAACGCTGATAATTTTAGAGGTTTCTAATGTGATGTCATAAATAAACACATTTTTTTGCGCTTACATTGCGAACGCTGGCTGAACCCTACGAAATAGCTCAAAATAATGTACTACAGTATTGTACACCTTAAAAAGTTCTACAAAAAAGTCCGCGATGGTATATGTCTAACTCTTAGGGATAACCCATAATAACCATTTTTATCCTTTACTTTTTACGAGAAATAATGGCTTATTTATGAATGCGATTTTAAGCAATACAGCATTAATCCTTATGCAATTAAGTACCTTAAATAAATTGTGCATTTCATGTAGATCAAAATTGCCCTTTACAGCATATCATTAAAATTAATATTTTAGAAGATATCAGAGATTATAATAAAATCGCCGCAGAGCGGCTAGCGGGCCGTCCCGCGTCCGACCGTCCCGGTTGGTAGTGGTCGGGTAGAGGATTGTAATAATATTGTAATTCATATTACTTTGGCTTCATAGTAAATGCGTATAGTCACTTAAATATACTTATTTATCTATAACTAGCTTTTGCCCGCGGCTTCGCCCGCGTGTATGTCGGAAATTATCGCAAGAGGACGTATTACCGCGGTAAGAATGTATTAATCCATGTTATACATACATAAAATTACACCTTTTTCCCATGGGGGTAGGCAGAAACTACGGAACGCCACCTGCTACGATCCTTACATATCTTGTGTGTTCGAAGTACTCAAACTCCTCTTGCGATAATTTCCGACATACACGCGGGCGAAGCCGCGGGCAAAAGCTAGTTATAGATAAATAAGTATATTTAAGTGACTATACCGTGTGGTGCCGGACGTAAAGAATAACACCACCCCATTTCTTGAGAGAATGGGCAGCAGCGTTCTTTATGCACTATACCACCATACTGCGATCGCCAACCCGCCTTGCAAGCGTGGCGATTATGGCAAAGCCCCCCCAAATTGGGGGAGGCTTATGTCCAGCAGTGGACGTCATACGGCTGAAATGATGATGATGATGATGAAGTGACTATAACTGAGAATTTTCTAACTGTAGACATTCATAAGTCCATTGCGAGGCTCAAACCTAGGAACCTAACGAAGGAAAATTCTGCTATATACAACGAGGTAACATTCTGCCATCAATACAGATTTCTTTGAAATCTTCATTATATCCAGCTGGATAGTCCAAGAGATATACAAAAAGACGCGCGAAAAAACACACAGATCAATATTACGAACCAAACTCTACAAAATTACGTCACATTAAGTCACGAGGACAACGTTCGTGTGTAGTATATATGTGTCATATGGCCATTGACCTCTGCCTAACTCATCTCCGACCAATGAACTTAGCGAAACTGTTTCTATCTATATTTGACGAGCCATTGTATGTTAGCTTTATTATATTTCAATTATATATTTATTGATTGGTTCGTTTTTCTTGGTATTGACTGTCTACTTACTGAAGAGGGTCAGAGATCATGGATTTTTCCTCTCCTCGTTTAATAGTTTTTCATCTATGATTATAAGTGTATAGTACGATCACTCGCAAAGGTTCAATCGGTGATCTTCGGAAAATCCGAAACTTACAAATAAAATGTCTGTAATACAATGAGGGAGTGACAGAGTTCGTCAAACTATTGTGAAAACATTAACTGGTCAGTCTCCAGCACTTGATGGTATTTCTTCTACAAAAGCCATTAATGAAGATTTGAAGGGAAAATAGATTCCCATCAATTGAGAGCCCCATTTTATTCGTCAAAATTCGACTTTTCCGAAGATAGCCGATTAGAATCTTTGAGTGTGGACTAAGTTTACTTTCTTGAATCTACATACAAAGTAAAAAAACTGAACTGAAACGTATGCCAGATACCTCAACCCTCAAAGAAAGACCGAAGTATTTATGGACGTAAGAACTTAACTATAAGGCCTTAAAAATATCCAAACACTATCTATCTAGTAGTTACTCTGGAATTCATATCCCGAGTCCTTAGTATACAGACTAACTGTCTAGTTGTAGCTAATAATTTAATCTACTCATGTCGTCTCAGAAGCCACTGGAGTAAAGCAGTGACTGAAAGATGGGTAAGGTTAGGCCAAAGAAACCAGAGCCGTCCAAACGCGCGTTGGGTTAATGATATTGTCAAAGTCGCGGAAACGCACGGAAGCCAGAAGTATTACGGGAGAAGGAAGAGGTCTTTACCCAGCAGTGTGTGATTCCAGCTGAGATGATGATGATGTTGATGTCGTCTCAACTTGAGTTAACATGTGACCTTGCTTTCTGTATTAACTGGAAAACAAACAAATATCCATGCTTTATCTTAGGACCCTTCGGCCGCTTGGGCCGATGCCTGCCAGGGTCGTGGAATTGTCCGAAAGAGTTACCGTGGCCCTGGTACAGGCAACTGAAGGAACACAGGTGGGCTTTAGTCAGTCTGACACGCCCTCCTGCTCCGCCTGGAGCAGTAGGAGGCTTCTGATGATTTCCCACCCAGAAAAAAAAGGACACTGCAGTTAGATACTTAAATTAAGCCTTGCTACATTTAATTTTTCTAATCTTTTTGCCACGACATGAATTTTTCTTTAACAATTCGACTCGTCAGACGAATCCCTTCGTCGCCTCTTTAAACACCCACCTAACTAGATAACGGCCTAAATATAACAACAGCGGACAATAGGTCAGTCACCCTCAAAAATATCGCTAAGTACGGATGTTCGAACATCATTGACACGTTTGACCATGTCAATGTCGAATGATCATATGACATCAGACAATTACTGGTCACGTATGATGTGACAATGTCAATTAGATATAAAGTGGTTTCGGTACATGTCTGGTGCTAAACGTGAGCTTCTTAATAGGATGGTACGACAAACACTCAAATGAGCATATTGCTTGTTATGAAAAGTGAGGTTGAAGATGTTTTGTGTGGTGGAACGTAATTAATAGCACCGTCCCATTTCTTTGCGAGAGTGTCTTAAAAGGTGTCTAAAAGACTTACTAAAGAATGTATAGCAGCGTTCTCCATACATTTGACCATCGTACTGCGATCGCTAACCCGCCTGCCAAGTATGGCGATTATGGCAAACCCTAAAATAAATTACATTTGTCCAGCGGTGAATGTCTTTGTGCTAAAATGATAATGTAAAGTGATTTGCAATTGTAAGCTGACAGTCATAATCAGCCTACAGCAGTTCACTGCTGATCATAGGCCTCTCCAATTGCACGCCATGCAGCTCCACTCTCGGCAACTCTCATCCAGCTGCTATAAGTCACCTTACTAAGATCGTCACTCCACCTAGCCTGAGAGCATCCTACCTTATATTTGACGATTCACAATTCCACTCAAGAACACGTCTACCACAAAGGTAAATAGCCACTTGAGCTTGTCTATTCTGTGAGCTAAGTCGACTACTTTGATTCTCTGCCAGATCACCTCATTCCGGTACTATACCTCAGGAACACTCGTTCCATATCTCGCTAAGCAACCTTGAATTTAAAGACCAGTTAGTGTCCACGTTTTGGCTCCGTACGTCATACCAGCTGAGAGTTCATCTGAATCCTATTAGTCCAGCAGGTCGCTCGTCAGGGGTAACAAATCTGGGGTTATAAACTAGTCTCTTATTGAAATTCCATACCATGTTGTTTCGGCTCAAGGTCAACGGACAGCGGTCAAAGGCATACCACTACATACTAGACTGACCTTTGTTAGAGGAGGTTTAGGCTCAACTCCTGAGGAAACCAACAAGAAAGCGTCGTCGCTACAGAACACAGACCAATATGACGTCATTAACAATCCAACATCTAGATTTGGCTTCAAACGAAAATAGCTTACTTTCACTCTACAGGTGCCTCCCGTGATTTTGGTCACCCATCCATATTGTGACCGGAAGGGAAACCATAACTATTTGGTATAGCAATTGATTGAGATTAGAATCTATCAGACTAGATTTGGCTGTTGAGGTTAACGCCCAGTGTAGTCGTCAAATGCGAATAACATGACAATTTTACATGAAGTCATGTTTCTGAGATATTTCCTAACTCCCTTTCAGGTAATATAATCAAGTTAATACTTGGATACAAAAAAATATTCCGAACTCTTGATTGTCCGATTTCCAGTTTCTGACTATGATGAACGATGATTTAACACTCCTACGAAACCTTTTTTTAAACTGAACATTACTAACCTTTTATATGTTGTTTCCTTATATTTCTGCATTTACAAATTCAGGTAATTATTACTGTATTAAAAAACACGGTTAACCGCAGTCTTTTAATTAAAAATGATTTCATTATTGTTTTGTCATCTTTATCGTCTTGAGGAAAAACTACAGTAAAATGAGTTACCGTCTGGCTATGTAATAAACGGTGTGTAATCGACGCGTAGACTTTATGAAGTTTTGAGTGGAGTGCACTGACTGGACTGGTCTACTCAAGTCTGTGTGGTTCTTGCCTCAAACGAGCAATCCAAACACTCATCTACATGGTCCTCACATGATCTCGCTAATCTTGGTGAGATCATGTGAGGACCAGGTCTGGACTTAAACGATCGAATTGTTGTTGACCGATTAGATCAGGACAGTGTCAAGCTGTCATTTCAGGATTTGCTTAAATAGACCATGTGTACTCGGGCCCGAGGGTATCAACCCCAAATTGCCCGACGGTATAATGTCCAATAAGGTCGTAACACTTATGCCGTTTTTAAGCTAGTAAAAAAGGAACTACCAGTCGGTTTTTTTTTTGGATTTGATAGCACAATTCTTGAGGAAGGCTACTAAATATCACAGTAAGACCCTGAGAAGTCGAACACAAGCAAAATAAGTTCGAAAGAATGCAGAGCGAAAACGAAAAAAAAAGCAGGTGATGTGATGCGACGGGTTTTCTCGGGTAAACGAGGTCGTGACAGCAGCTAGGAATTTAATATTTCTTTCATCATATTAGCCGAAAGACTGGTGGACATTGGTCTCTCCCAACACCGCCAATTTAACAGGTACATTTTTTTGGGAGAGTTTGCCATAATCGCCACGCTTGGCAGGCGGGTTGGCGATCGCAGTGTAGTGGTCAAATGCATAGAGATCGCTGCAGCCCGTTCTGTAGTAACTCCCTTACTCGCCTTTTACGACACCCACGGGAAGAAATAGACTATGACTATTCTTTACCACACCGGCACCACACGGAAAAATTTCCTTAGTATATTAGTAACTAGGGTTAATAAACTGAGGTTCGTTTATTGGAGGGCTTTAACTCTGTAGGTCGAGCACCTATGTTTTCTACCAGTCATCGTTATTGGATACTCACTTAACTGTTGCTATTCTCATGGAAAAGCTCTTGGCATCCTGTTTTACTGTATTTACTAATAAGATTAGTTATTGTTATGGAGATAGTAAAGTGTAATTGGCTACTAAGACATCCGATTCATCTTGAACCGACTTCTAAAATAAGGAGGTTCTCAATTCGTCTGTATGTTTTAATTCTCTATGTATAATCGGATTACGAAAATTCTTATGTATACGAATTGGTGTGGACTATGTATCATAACTAAAATTTGGAAAATAATAAGTATTCGAACAAAAAAAAATTACAATCGACTTCCACAAAACCACCACAAAATGACAAATAACTTTAATTTCGGAAGTCGTTTTCTTTGGATTAATATTTTAGTTTTTTGTCAATGACTTCACACCGGTTCTTTCTTTTTGGAAAAAGTTTTATTCAGCGGTTATTCACTGAGAAAGAGTGATATTTTGAAGTATTGATGGTGTTTCCGCGGTATATATGTATCTTCACTAATGGAAGACAAATTTTCTTCATCCTTTCACCATGACGCTATTTATTGACAAAATGGGATGGCAGCACCGAACAGTCCTCCTAGTACTTAATAGGTCAACATACCCAAAAATATTCATTGGTTAAGGGGCTGGGTTGGGTTGTCTAGTACCTAGTAGTATTCTAGTAGTAGATATTGATGCCCTTCGCTAGACTAAAGAGAAAAAGAAAAAAGTAAATTTGCTCGCCTAAAAATAGACTGTACAACGATCATATAATAATTCATTTTTCATTTCATATTATTAACTGCATGATTTTATGATAATTCATTTTTCATTTGATATTATTCTATTAAAACGGCGATCATGTCACTAACAAATTAGCAAAATTATCGCCGTTTTAGTGACACATGCTTTGTATCACTACGTCACAAGTCCGAATTGCAACTTTCACGAAGGTCGTTTGATTTATACTCCGCGTAAACTGGAAAAAACGTGAAATTTGATTAAATCTCAAAAAAAATTCGAAAGACGGCCACCCTCGAACGCTTCCTAGTGTTTAATTTGGAAAGAAAGAATAGTGTTACCAACTCAGCAACATGTTTTAGTCTCTGTCATTTTTTTTTTGTGGGTGTGAAATCATCAAATGACGCTCTGGGTGGAGCGGAACAGAGGAGCGGGCGTGTCAGACTTTTACTGACTAAAACCCACCCGTGTTCCTTCAGTTGCCCATATGCCAGGACCATGGTATCTCTTTCGAACAAATCTCGCGACCACGGCAGGGTTTTCTGTCACTTTAGTTGCCTTTTCAAACTCTCTTTGAACAATCACCAACAGGCTTCAGATATAGTTGAAGTTTAGCAAGAAACCGATGGCTGTTTTCGACTAAAATTTAATCAGATAAATGAACTATTTGTATTCTATTAATTACATCAAATTTTATTCAAAAAACATACATCAGACTCCAACTATATCCGACCGTACTTTTACAATAGTTCATCACACTCAAAAACCACGACACACCTTAACAAAAACGGTCGCTTGCTAGAGACATGCCTAGTATCGTTAGTAAACGCGACGTCACAAGTCCGAATCGCGAGTTCGTACGAAGGTCGCCGGGCCTTTGACTTGTTGCGTAATGTCGGCGTGACTCAGCCGGTTAGCATGCAACGGGTTAATGTACGGAGTCATTGCAATTTTCTATTGGCTGGATGACGTGATTAGTTGAGTTTGGTGGGTAATTGAGTTGTTAGAAGGTTTTTAGGGGGAAATGGAACATAATTGGGGATGTCATATAGATTGAGCTATGATCATTCTCTTGCCGTTTTCCTAATTTATTTCAACAAAATCAGCTTATAATTAATGTTCCCATTGTTTGGACACAGGCCTGGGATTCTTTGAGAGGGAGTGGTACCACGCAAGCCTTTTTTTTTTTTTTTTCAGGATGGGAAATCATCAAATGACTTCTCTCGCTCTGGGCGGAGCGGGAGGGCGTGTCAGACTTTTACTGACTAAAACCCACCCGTGTTCCTTCAGTTGCCCATGTGCCAGGGTCACGGTATCTCTTTCGAACAATCACGCGACCCCGGCAGGCATCGGTCCTAGAAGACCCCTTCAGCGCTTCTGACATCTCTTTGAGGCGCGCGTGGAACACTACGCGCCGTCGACCCGAGCTTGGTCCTTACCGGGCGGCGAGCTACCCATTGCTCGCCACCCGCAAGCTCGCGCCTACGGTGGCCGGGAGTCCGCTATGGACTCCCGACGCCCGGGGCGTCTCCTCCTGCGGCGGCTAGGGACGTGAGGGCGCAGAGACTGCCACTCCCTCACGCGCCCCGCCTCCTCTTTCGCGAGCATTACTGCTTCGCAGAAGGAGGTGACGGCTTCCCATTCCCTCTCGCTCCGTACCATGGCTCGCACCAGGGCCGGGCGCGAGAGGTCGCCGCCGCCGATCGCCTCCACGAGGTCACGGCGGTGCTCCGCCCAGGCAGGGCACACTTCCACTGTATGCTCCACCGTGTCCTCCAGACGATCCTCGCAATGGAAACACCCGGACGTATCCTCCCGCTTTATCCTGAACAGGAACCCACCGAAGCATCCATGCCTGGTGAGAACCTGCGTCAGGCGGAAGGTGAGGACGCCGTGACGCCTCTCTATCCACTCCTCAAAGAGGGGACTTACCGCCGCAATTGTGGCGTGCCCAGCACTGGGTTGCGACAATCGTACTCGCCATGTCGCCATGAGATCACACCGGAGCTCTGTCCGCCGTGCCGCAATTTGTCGCGGCAGCGGAGTTTCGCCCCGGCGTTTCGCCTCCTCGCGCCACTCCCACATGTGGGCGAGGATCTTTGCCTCCAGATCCCATGGCGGCACTCCGGCAAGGAGGTTCGCTGCCTCGCAGGAGACCGTGCGGTATCCTCGGATTAACCGGATGGCCATGACCCTCTGGGCCGCACTCAACCGGCGCGCTGGGCACAGCCTCAATGAGGGCGCCCACACCGGTTCCCCGTAGAGGGCCATGGACCGCACGACCCCCGTGTAGAGCCTCCGGCAGGAGGCGTTTGGACCCCCCAGTTTGGGCAGGAGCCGCTTTAAGGCAGCCCCAGCCCGCTCCAGTCTGGGAGCCAAACGTCGGAAATGCTCAACGAAGTTCCACCGGCTGTCGAGGACAAGTCCCAGGTACTTCTTCGTCGACTCGACGCCGATGTAAACCCCTCCCACCGTGAGTTGGGAACCCGCAGGTGGCGCGTTCCGAGGACCATGAAAACCCATGGCCTCGGACTTGTGCAATGCCACCTCGAGTCCCAATTGCCGGATCCTATCGACGATTGTCGCAACCCCGCGTGTCAAAAGTTCGGCCGCCGCCTCGTGCGACCTCCCCTGCGCCAGGACCAGCGTGTCGTCAGCGTAACAAACTACGATGACGCCGCTAGGGAGGTCGGCGCGCAGCACCCAGTCGTATCCGAACCACGCAAGCCTAGTGTGGGTTAGCCTGGGTGGGTTTAGATGTCACATGTCTTCCGTTTGGTTCTAGGACAAGCCGTTTTTCACACGATGTTTTCGTTAGCAATTTTGAGAGCAGTAGTGATGAAAATATTTACATGAAGTAAAGCGCCTGCCTTTTTTTGGGGTGGAATAATCATCAAAAAACTTCTCCCGCTTTGGGCAGAGCTCAGGCTTTTATTGACTAAAACCGAACAAATCTCGCAACCCTGGCAGGACAATTAGACCTCTGGGGTCTATCTTAGCATGCCATGGCCTGAGATTAGATCAACGCGCCTGCCTGGGTTCAAATCCACGACGATAGAAATCGTAAATCGGGGCCTTTATCATTATTAAGAATGATAAAGGCCCCGATTTACGATTTCTTCCCAATTTATGTAGATTGAGGAATAATGAATTTACTTTTCAAACTTAAGCAAGGTATTAAAAATATGTCGAAAAAACCCTTAAAATAATTGCAAACGGGATTATTTCAATAGTATTAGGGAATCGTAGCAATTTATCTCCGGTAATTATTCTTTGTCACCGATGTCATGTTTCCATTGATTTTTGATTGAATACGTGCGCTATTGTAGCGCCAAGTGGCCATATTTGGAACTATATAGTTTATTACCTACGTCAACCTACACGAATAATCCGGCTGCGGGTTTATTACACCCGGGTGTATGTCGACTTAGGTACTAAAGTAATCTCTAGATCCAAATATGGCCACTTGGCGCTATTGTGACCTTCAAACAACAATCAATGTTGGCACGGGTTGACAGGTTTGACACGGGAGAATAGAAAAAGAAATGTATGGTGATTTCCAAGTAAGACCACGTTAAAATATCGCAACGGGATCTTACAGCACACTGGTACGGGACTTTCACCTATCGGAGTTGAACCGAGCATTGAGAATCCAAAATCACATTGTTTGATTTTAACTCTCAGTGCGATGAAGTTCATCATCATCATCAATTCAGCCGAAAGACGTCCACTGCTGGACATAGGCCTCCCCAATTTGGGGGGTTTGCAATAATCGCCGCGCTTGGCATGCGTGTTGGCGATCGCAGTATGGTAATATGCATAGATAATGCTGCTGCCTATTCTCTAGTAAGGCCCTTAGTCGCCTTCTACGACGCCCACGGGAAGAAATGGGATGGGGGGATGGGGTTGAAGGTACAGTGCACCATAAACTCCCACTACCACTACCACAAAAGAAATGGGATGGGATGGGGTTGAAGGTACAGTGCGCCATAAACTCCCACTACCACTACCACAAAAGAAATGGGATGGGGGGATGGGGTTGAAGGTACAGTGCGCCATAAACTCCCACTACCACTACCACAAAAGAAATGGGATGGGATGGGGTTGAAGGTACAGTGCGCCATAAACTCCCACTACCACTACCACAAAAGAAATGGGATGGGGGGATGGGGTTGAAGGTACAGTGCGCCATAAACTCCCACTACCACTACCACAAAAGAAATGGGATGGGGGGATGGGGTTGAAGGTACAGTGCGCCATAAACTCCCACTACCACTACCACAAAAGAAATGGGATGGGGGGATGGGGTTGAAGGTACAGTGCGCCATAAACTCCCACTACCACTACCACAAAAGAAATGGGATGGGGGGATGGGGTTGAAGGTACAGTGCGCCATAAACTCCCACTACCACTGCCACAAAAGATGTGTACGATCCATGTGTAATCTAAAACCAACAGACAGTTGCATTCCCTACTTTAAGAAATTTAAGATTTTAACGTTACCAGCTATTTATATATTAGAAACTGCATTGTTTGTAAAATCAAATCCACATCTATTTACTAAGTTGTCAGCGGTTAAGAAGAACCCAATCCGTAGTCAATATAAAAATCAACTATGTACAACAAAATGCAGTACATCATTAATGAAAAAGAGCTTTTTTGGTGTCGCGCCCAAAATTTATAATAAAATACCCGAGGTCATAAGAAGCATGCCACTAATGAAATTCAAAAAATGTTTTTCTAAATTACTGGTGGAGAAATGTTATTATGCCCTAGATGATTACCTAAATGATACATCACTGTAACAACTGTACATGTATTTAATTTTCTGGTTATTTTTTGTTTTGTATAGTGAATTTGATCTGCCTTTATTTTTTATTTTTATGATAATCTTCACTGATATTTTTGTGGCAATGGCAAAACATAGCGCATCATTTAATTATTGACACCTTGACCTGTAACCTATGTTTTACAAATAAATGATTCTGATTCTGATTCCACTGCGATAGCTTTATGTTCGTACGTACATTGAACAAGGGCCGGAAGATAATGACTCAAACCCACATGACCTAAGGTAATGAACTTTAAGTAAAACTAGTTAAAAAAGAAAGTTTTCCTCAAGAAATGGAAAGTTAACTTTGAATTATAAAATATACCGATTTACCTAGAAAAGAAATGTATGACACAAACGTTTTCCACGAAACATTGTTCTAACGAACATAACAAACATCGCGCCTGTATTCCTCGAAGAGATAGGCAGAGGTATATTCAGGGTCAAATTGAAATAGCTAGCAAATTCTGCAGACGTGATGGATATCAATGTAAACAAGATAACATTTAAATGACATATTTATAATATTTGATGTTTTTTTTTTTATGTTTGTTGTTGCTGTATGAGAAAATCTGTTTTCTTTTATTTTATCGTGATGAAATATCGCGTCTGTGAAGTTTACAAAAAAGAAAACACAACAGAACACACAGAACATATCGGGACGTACCTACAGACTGTACAAAATTATCTAAACAACTCATCACCTGCCTAGCCTTTTCCCAAATATGCTGGGGTCGGCTTCCAGTCTAACTGGATGAAGCGACATGGAGCGACTGCCTATCTGACCTCCATAACCCAGTTACTGGGTAATACGATACCCCTTGGTAAGACTGGTTGCCAGACTTTCGAGCTTCTAACGACCCGTAACGACTGTCTAAGATTTACGAAAGACACCCGGGACCTACGGCTTAACGTACTAAGATCTAAATAACTATGAAAGAAAAATAATCTGCGTACTGGTAAAATTTGGCTGTACTATATTCTCCTCTGGCTACTTCTTCGAGGAATACAGGGCGTGATGTTATTCATGTAGTTATTAAAACCTTTTCTTCACGTCTATCCTATCTCACATGCTTTCTGGAACGAAGTTCCTTATCGCGTGTTGCGAAAGGGGGCTAGACGGGAAAAATTTAGACCAAAAGTTATAACGACACTTTTTGCTATAGTTGTAAGCCGTGTGGCGTGCGCGTGTTTCTCTGTCTGTCTCTCTCTCTCTCTCTCTCTCTCTCTCTCTCATAGAAAGAAAGCCAGTTATTTTCGTTTCGTCTTTCTATTTCGCATTGAACAGTGTGGTGTCGCGACGATATTTTTGTTGAGTGTATACAGGTTTTTTGTACATAATAAAAAAAATACAATTCCTTCACTAATTAATCGAAAGGAACTTCGTTCCATCCGGGTGTCCCTTGACACCTCTCAAGTTTTTTTTTGTTGGTTGGAAATCATACAAACGACGTCTCCCGCTCTGGGTGGAGCGGAAGGGCGTGTCAGACTTTTACTGACTAAAACCCACCCGTGTTCCTCCAGTAGCCCATATGCCAGGGCCACGGTACCGCTTTCTAACAAGTCTCGCGACCCTGGCAGGACATGACACATCCTTAGGTAATAATTAATTATTTATGAAATAGGTCATAGAACTTTCCGTATTATTACGACGGAAACCTAATTTCCTGTAAATGATGTGTAAAATTACTAGTAAAGTAACTATTGTATTATTATTTTCCTATTGACTGTACATAATTGTTATAAAATTCCATTCGGAAGATTTTTGCGTAATTCAAGGTCTGCGGTAGTGTTTGTGGTTGAAAGGGGTTATGTTTTATCCGGGTTTACTAGTAAAGGGTTCATACACTCACGCGTTTTCTTGGAAAGAGTAGGCAGGAGCTCCACGTGCTAGTACTAAGTATCCTTATAGTGAGTCTTTGGGCGTTAGATAATTCTGGCTATATAAAGGGCGGGTGTTTGGGAGTCGATAGCGGACTCCCGGCCACCGTAAGCGCGAGCTTGCGGGTGGTGAGCAATGGATAGCTCGCCGCCCGTTAAGGACCAGGCTCGGGTCGACGGCGCGTAGTGTTGTTGTGCGCTCAAAGAGATGTCAGCAATACTGAAGGGGTCTGCTAGGACCGATGCCTGCCAGGGTCACGAGATTCATTTGAAAGAGTTACCGTGGCCCTGGCGTATGGGCAACTGAAGGAACACGGGTGAGTTTTAGTCAGTAAAAGTCTGACACGCCCTCCCGCTTCGCCCAGAGCGGGAGAAGTCACTTGATGATTTCCCATCCAAAAAAAAAGGGCGGGTGTTTTGGTGGCCTGTTTTATTTAAGTTTGACCTTAGAAAAATGCTAGTTCTCAGACTAATTTGAATAAATAAATTTCGGGTTTTTTAAATTTCAATTTTTATTTATGCGCAATCACAGGATCAGGATTGGAATCAGGATCGCATAAAATCTTTTTAAGGGGTTAATTAAATGAAGAATTACCTGTTTCATACATTTTGAATGCATAGGTACCTACTGAACTTATGAAACAGCATTTTTTTTTACAGACATTTAAATTCGACGCCTGGGCGTAAAAAAAAAATTTTTTTTTTTCGTTATTAGACATTTTTGCCACTTTCTACTTAACCTAGCCTTATTACAGCTGTGAAACTTTTTAATTGGCTTAAGAGATAATTGTCATCATCTCACTATCAATGTGCAGTGGATGCTAGTAACTTTGACGCAACTGCATTGGGCTGTTCATTGATAGTGAGGTGAATTCATCATAACGCATGTAATTTAATAATAAGCTGTTGAGTTTTCAAATAAATAAATAAATGATAATTTTGTTTGTTTCTTAATAATTTCGGGACACACTATAAAAAGTAATTGATAAAGTAATAGTGATTTTCGAGGTAGGCACTACTTATATGCTTATATGCAATGCACGACGCTGGTTTGTTAGCTTTTCATGCCTGAACGGCTCTGGAACATCAAAGTCAAAGTCAAAAACGTTTGTTACGAACTAAGTGTACAATACTGGTTTTATGTTATGTCAGTACTTATAACTCAGAAGCCTTTTACAAGCATTGCATTATTATCATTCGCCTGCTCTTATCATCCTAAATTAGCATGCATTAAACATTATTATTACTTAATTATTTTCTTTTATATTAGTACAATTAAAACGTTGACTGCCATGGTGAAAATCAGAACTCTTCAAAAAATGTACTTAGTGTTATTTCACTTTAAATAGATTATTTATTCCATAAATACATAAATTTATATCATTTTATTACATTATACATATATAGCTTATTCTATCATTTAATTCCTTACTTTTATTTTGACTTCATACTTTACACAAAGTGTACGAGAGTAAAATGTAAACAAAAGTTTTATTGACACAGTGGCTTTTGTGCTCTACGGGACACTTAATATAGCTGAAAGAGTAATAAACATGGCCGCCAGGCAGCAACGGCTCGCTCAGATTTGGTATGTGTTGTCGGTCATATAGTCCGACAAGGCAATTAACGTGTTAAATATCTAATAATCCCAAACGGTGTTCCGTTTGGACTTAGTATATGGGACGTTAGTCCCAAAACAAGGATATTTTTCAGGGTCTTTAAACGTTACATTTACCTCCAAAAAGTAAATATTAGAGTTATGAATAATAGAGAAACTTAAAATTGATGATTATTTATTGGGATTTACGTTGCGGTTATTGAGTTGTAACATTGTGGTCTCATAAATATTTATGTTTAAAACAATATTAGAATAACACATTAGGTGAGTGAGTCACCCTGCCAGGATCGCGAACTCTGTTCGAAAGAGTTACCATGGCCCTGGCATATAGGCAACTGCGGAACACGGGTGGGTTTTAGTCAGTAAAAATCGGACACACTCTCCCGCTCCGCCCAAGGCGGGAGAAGTCATTTAATGATTTCCCACTCACAAAAAAAAAATAGGTAAGTGAGTCACAGTTGTACAGACGCCACCAGGTCAAGCTACCCGAAACTGTAAATTTTTCCCAATGAACCTTGAACCTAATGCTCTAGAAATAAAGTCGAAAATCTATCAAAGAAATCTGACAGACTGTAGTAGCTTGATGTGTTGGCGTCTGTATCTATACATATATTCAAAACGTAATTTTGATTTAAACTAAACCAATAGCAATATTATAAAGAGGAAAGATTTGATTGTTTCATTATCTGCCTAGCCTTTTCCCAACAATATTGGGAAGGCTTCCATTCTAGCACGATGCAGCTGAGTACCAGTATTTTACGCGAGCGACTGCCTATCTGACCTCCACAACCCAGTTACAGGGTAATAATACCCTTGGTAAGACTGGTTGTCAGACTTTCGGGCTTCTGACAACCTGTAACGACTGTCAAAGATCCACAATTGACAGCCGGGACCAACGGCTTAACGTGATTCCAAAGATTTGATTGTTTATTATGAACTAACTTTTGCCAGTGGCATCGCCCGCGTTATCGTTACTGCTCGGCTCCTATGTGTCTTAGCGTTATGTTATATAGCTTATAACCTGCCTAGGAGTATGGACTACAATCGTACCAAGTTTGGTTAAAATCCCTTCAGTAGTTTTTGACACATGCGTGCACCATACAGACAGACAGACAGACAGACAAAAAATTTACTGATTGCATTTTTGGCATCAGTATCGATCACCATTCATCCTCCAATATTAATTTTGAATATATATTCAATGTACAGAATGGACCTCTCTATAGTTTTCTTATAAGTATAGATAACTCAGAAACTGCTAAACCGCTTTAAAAATATTTCAGTTATGGAAAGCTACATTATTCCGGGGTAACATGAGCTATAAATTTTACGCGGACGAAGTGCTAGTAAGCAATAATTTAGGTATTTCTAGATGATTCACAGTCAGAGCACTGGTGGCCTAGTGGTAACAGGCACAATAACGAGTTGGAGATCGTGGGTTCGAGCCCAGACAGGCGCTTTACTTCGTGTAAATAATTTCATCACCACTGCTCTCAAAACGGTGATAGAAAACAACGTGAGGAAACCGGCATGTCCTAGAACCTAAAATTCGATGGCGCGTGACATCTACCAACTCTAACTGGGCCCGAGTGGTGATCTTGGCCCAGCCTCTCTTACTGACAGGAGGCCTGACTCCCAACATTGGGAACTTTAGAGGCCAATTTTATGCTTATGCTAAAGATGATTCGCCATAGTTGGAAGTAGCACAAATAGTTATTTTATTTAACACCATTTTTATTCGTTTATTTATGCCTGGATTTAGATCCGAAATTGATGATTTAGATTTATGTGAAAGAGAACACCTGTGCATTCTTCATACTTTTGATTTCATCCCGATTTATTTGGGGTTATCCAAATTAATGAGGATAAAATCAGAAGAGTTATGATGATAAAATATTTCTTTCGATAAAAGTGATAATCATCAACAGACCATAGCCATATAGCAGATGACTACAGAAGACCTAAACAAGTGGCATTCGCTTTCAAAGCCTTACGTATTTCTAGTTTACTTCACTCTAATTAGATGGTACTGTACGTTCAAAAACCCCGACAAATAACCTATTACAAAATAATTGTAATGTCGTTCACCAAACTATTCGATGCAATCAAAGGGGAAATAGCAGAAATTCAATTTATTGTTATATTTGACTATATTTTAATAAGTTTACTGCATTCTGGAAAACTTTAATACCAAAAAATCCAAAAACAGCCGAATTTTTAAACTATCGCAAACAAAGGCGCCATTTTGTATTTGCTTGTCTAAAGTACTACTAGAGAACTGTCAAATTTTACATGGATTTCACGATTGTTTTTTTTTCAGTAAACAGTGTTAGTTTTTTCTTATAAAAGTCAAACGGGAGCACATTTCATGGCAGAAATGTTTGAAGTGTGATAAAATGATTCGTTTTAGATAAAAGTATCAATAATTCGAGTTAAATCCCACCCAGAAATGTATGGACGGACTATCGGAACATCGACCTTAATATTAAATACTTGTCTCTTTTAAACCTGATATACATATATTTAATGTAATAATTGTTATTCAATAACAAACGAATTAAAATGTTTGATTAACTAAAATTCCAATGAATAAATTATGTTCTCATTTCTATGAACTAAAATTAAGTGAGAAAATGTCACTGAATAACCTGTGATCTTGATGTTTTAACTATAAATAGTTAAAACATCAAGATCACAGGTTATCGTACTTACTTTGTTTAGTAAATCGTTTTTTTTTTTATGCTAGCGACTAATGAAACGAATAAATAATTAAATCCATTTAATCTTATAATACTTATAGATCATCATCATCTGCCTAGCGTTTTCCAAACTATTTTTGGGCCTCCCTCTTGCAATTTATAATCGCCAAGCTTAGCAGGCCGGTTGGCGATCGCAGTATGGTGATAAAATACATAGAGAACGCTACTGCCCATTCTCTAGTAAGTCCCTTTGTCGCCTTCTACGACACCCACGGGAAGAAATGGGATGGTGCAGTGGTACTATACGTCCGGCACCACACGAAACTCCTCCACCACATTAGGGGCTGTCCATTAATCACGTGAGGCTCGAAAGGGTCCATAAAAAATCACGAAATATCACAAGGGGGAGGGGGGGTGTAGTAATATATCACGTGTATTTATCTTTTCGGCAAACGCGCGATACTGAACCGAAAAGCGGCGTTACGTGTATTAATTTTTTCGTCAAACGCGTCATATTCTTTGTATAAAAAATACACGTGATATAGCGGAGTAGGGGGTTGTCTTAAACCTCACCATGTATCACCAAGTGGAGGGGGGGGGGATTAAAAAATGGCAAAAAAACATTATGTGATTAATGGACGGCCCCTTATAGAAAAACATATGAATCTCAACAACGAAAGCTTCCTAATATTTCTAAGTTCAATAAACAAAGAGCAACGTCTGCACCCAAACATACTTGTATACACTGCGTACCTAGATGCTACCAAACCGTCTAGACTAAGACTAGACAGATCTACCTACAGTCTAGACTACTTTTAACAGCTATTGATTCTAGAATGCAGTCGTAGGTAAACATACTTTGAACTTCGCTATCATGATCTCTTTGTTCGTAGAGAGGCTTGTGGCTATGTAATAAGGGCCACACGGATCGATCGATCGGGTTAAGTTACTCCTGCCGCGGCTAGTCCGTGGATGGGGTCATCTTCACATATCTACTCTACGTGCCTCGGAAAACGTTAAGCCGTGGTTTCTGGCTATCATTTTTTGATCTTAGAAAGTCGTTACGGGTCGCCTGAAGCCCGAAAGCCTGACAATCAGTCTTACCAACGGGAATCATCTTACCCAGTTACTGGGTAAGTGTGGAGGTCACATAGGCAGTCGCTTCATATAAAATACTGGTATTTAGCTGTATCACGCAGGTTAAAAGGTTTTCTTTGTTCGTAATTTATTATTTAATTCAAGAAATTAAATGTCTGTCTATGTGACCGTGGTTTCTTCTAAACTACATTATAGATTTTAAGACGATTTTCTAAATTGCAGTTTTTTTTTCCATAAAGTAACGTAGGTACATGTGCAGTCACCAAAAAAGATAAATAACCAAGGTCGTCGGATACGACGAAGTGGTGAAAGGCGGGCGTCTTGGGGGACTATTCGAAAAGTTCTGATCCTCAGCCTAAATTGAATAAATGATTTTTGATTTTAATTTAGATGAAGTTCAGAAAGAAACTGATCGATGTTTTCGAATGGAATTTAATAAGATAAATTAACTGTTCATTGTCTATTCATTAAATTAGATTTTATTCAAAAATATGCATCGGTTTCTTACTAAACCTCAACTATATCTGACGACCCCAGTTATTCACTCTTTTGGTGACCATGCTTCTCTCAAATCTATGTCAGACTACTAAACTAGACAAAACATTGCTAAAAAAAAATTCCGCACACTACTCTGTGATGCCTTCTCTCATTGATTTCTCGTGAAGAGATCCCATAACTACAGCCACCATATATTATATAAGGTGTATCTATTCATACACGAAATATTTTAAGAGGTACACATGTAGGTGTTAAAGAAGCTATAGAAGCAAAAAGAACTGAGACACTCCTAATCTTATACCTTTAAACGAGCAATTCTTGTATATATATATATAATCTGAATCTCGGAAACGACTCCAACAATTTTCATGAAATTTAGTATACAGGGGGTTTCGGGGGCAATAAATCGATCTAGCTAGGATTCATTTTTATAAAATGTCGTTTTTTTCGTGTTTTCAATGATCAACTTTATCGATAATCAACTTGAACATAAACTTATTATTTTAAACACAATTTACCAAAAAATACCGAGCAAAGCTCGTTCAACCAGATATTGATATCATTATGCGAGACCAATTACTTCTCCGCAAAATTAACTTCATAATCACCCTCCATAGTACCCACTGCTGGGACTCAGGCCTCCTCTCTCCGAGATCACGAATCCGAGAATTCAAAATCCACCACGCGGGCCTAGTGCGGTTGATAGATGTTACATGTCGACATTCGTATTTTTGGTAGCAGGACATGCCAGTTCCCTCACGATGATATCCTTCACCGTTTTGAGAGCAGTGGTGATGAAATTATTTACACAAAGCAAAGCGCCTGCCTACTTGCGAACTCACGATCTACAACTCGTAAGTCGGACCCATTACCACTAGGCCACAACTGGTATACAAAAAGAAAAAATAACGAGTTAAAGGGCCTCAAATATAGACGTTTTACAGTTTGCAACTTTTTAATGGACCAAAGCCATGGTATTATACCTACTTAAGACCATAAAGATAACACCTGGTCATCGAATTGTTTACCGCAGTATGATATTAACACATTAACTGCCGTGTCGGACTATGTGTCCGACACTGTTTGTTCCTTTCAGGCCTTGTCGGACTATATGACCGACAACACGTACAAAGTCTGAACATGTCGTTGCTGCCTGGCGGCCATGTTTTTGGTATAAATAATGTATTTATGGAATAAAAGTAATAATGACCATAATGCCTTGGAAGTTGGGTTGCTACCTGTGTCGACACCCTCGCGCCATCCCATCTTCTAAGCACGGCAGGCTATGCTGGGGCGGCTGCTGCAGGTGCAGAAAATCTCAAACGGCAACTCAAATATAACAACCTTATTGGGAGTTATATTTTTGAGCCGTTTGGGGTTGAAACACTAGGGCCGTGGGGTCCGAGTGCTCATCGAGTATTCCGGGACATCGCCAAGCGGTTGGTTGACTCTTCATGTGACCAGAGGACTGGCCTATTTTTAGGTCAAAGAATCAGCATTGCCATCCAACGTGGCAACGCTGCCAGCCTTCTGGGCACTTTTCCCACCGACAGCGATGCGGACGAATTCTTCGATGCCCAGTGAGCTCCTCCCATTTTTTTTTTTACCTTTATTGAATTGTATATAATATATTTATTTTTGTGTTAGTTTGTGGATTATATTTAAGTCAATAAAAATATCTATTAAAGTGAAAATAACACTAAGTACATTTTTTGACTTTTTCTGATTTTAACCATGGCAGTTAACGTGTTAATTATGGGTAGGGTATGTGGCTAATTACTGACAGCCCCACGGGACCAATCAGGTTAAGCTACGCTTGTCGCGGTTGATCCGTGGATGGGTAACCATCTTTACATACCAAGACATCTTCGTGCCTTGGAAATCACGTGACAGTCGTTACGGGTCGTCAGTTCCTCTAAAATCTGACAACAGGTCGTCTTCATCATCATCATCATTCCAGCCGGAACACGTCCACTGCTGGGCCTCCCCCGGTCGGGGGAGTGGTTGCTATAATCACCACGTTTGGTAGGCGGATTGGCGATCGCATTACGGTGGTAAAATGCATAGAGAATGCTGCTTCCCATTCTCTAGTCCTTTAGTCGCCTCTTACGACACCTACGGAAAGAAATGGGATGGCGCTATTCTTCATACATCTGACACCACACGGAATACTGACAACTAGTCTTACCAAAGGGTATCGTCTTACCCAGTAACTGGGTTGTGGAGGTCAGATAGACAGTCGCTCCATGTAAGACGCTGGTATTCAGCTGCATCTGGTTACATTGGAAGCCAACCCCAATTCGAGAAAAGGTTAGGCAGATGTAATGCTAAAGAGTATGATATTAATTCACAGGTGTATTTTAGCCTAGGCTGAAATATTCCGTACTAGCTTCTGCCCGTGACTTCGTCCGCGTCAAATATTTGCTCCCCTGACCCTTCCCGTCGCATCGCAGCCTGCCAGTTTTCGTCCATTTTTTATAGCCTATAGCCTTCCTCAATAAATAGGCTACTCGACTCAAAAATAATTTTTCAATTCGAACCAGTAGTTCCTGAGATTAGTGCGTTCCACCCCCCATTTTAGGGAAGTGGGGGGTTAGAAAGAGACAAAATGTAGCATATGTCACTCTCCATCTCTTCAACTATCTCCAATTAAAAAATCACGTAGATTCGTCGCTCCGTTTTGCCTGAAAAACGGACAAACAGACACACACACTTTCCCATTTATAATATTAAAGAATGGATATTAACGCTTCGGGTTATCTTTCACCTGTCATTTTAATTTGCTACTTTGTATCGAGTGTAATATGCTAAGTGTGTTTAATATAGTCTTAAGTACTGGTTATTAAATAAATTGGTTTTGTCTCTTTGCTATTTTTACCCGACTTGGGAGGGTAATGTGTTTATCAGCCGATATATGTAGGTATGTTTGAAGACCAAACGCGTGGGTCGATTTTGATGATCCTCACGTCAATCGATTTGTTTTAATCTCATGAGTGTCACTTAAGATATGGCTTTATCTATCAGGGATGCAATGCCATATATATTTCTTTTTGTGGGTGGGAAATCATCAACTAACGGGCGTGTCAGACTTTTACTGACTAAAACCCACCCGTGTTCTTTAATTTCCTTTACGCCAGGGCCACAGTAACTCTTTCGAATAAATCTTGCGACCCTGGCATGACCAGCGATGCCCTAAGCCGAGATCTGTCCCCAAAGAGGGTCCCTTAGTAAGTCATCGCTCTAGTTTTAAGTTTTTAAGCCCTGGCTGTAAGGCAAGTCAGGCTAAGCAGCCGACAACCTCATAGGTGGACCAGCGAGATTCCATCCCAAAAAAAAAATTATAGCAGTAATTAAAATTCAATATGGCTGTGCTTGTGGCTAAGTTATAACAGTCGCACGAGTCAATCGATTAGGTAGTTCAAACAATTGTAATTTTCCTAAATTGTAAACAAATAAATGACGCATGACACAAATAAAGAACTAGCCCACACGCACACTCGCGCACAAACACACACACAACCACACCCTATTCATACATAGTTCACGTACACAACCTTCCTTATACACACATACACACCTTGGTTATGACGCGACATTTATGATGTATTTCGTCAACCATATAGGAAAGACCTAGAGCATCCAAGGTCGGTCAGCTTGGTCATGACGCGGTCATCGCCCGTATGACAAGGCATGACATGACGATTTCGACCAGGGTTAAGCTCACTGAGTAAGTATTATGTGCAGTATGTTTTTTTTTTTTCGTAAAAAGACGGTATCCGGGATCTGCGGATAAGTGGCATGCGAAACGAAATCTTGAAAGCTGTGAATGGTAGAAGCTCATCCTTTGGAGGTCCCGTGTTAAATCAGTCATAGAAAGAAAAATATTTTATTTGCGACACGCACAGGACATAAAAACAATAAAAGAACATTGAAACTTTAGGATTGTTGCACATAACAAAAAGGTAAAAGATATAAAATTAAAAGAGTAAGACCTGTGCGAGGCCAAAAAGGCTCCTATCTCAGCATAATGCTGCGATATTTGTAAAAAAACAACTACCGCAGCGCTGGTATTCAGATATGGCCCACTGTGATGCCACGGACACACTTACGGACGTGACAAAATAATTAATCCCACAATCAAAAATATTACTTACTAGCGACCCGCCCCGGCTTCGCACGGGTGGACATATATTTTTTAAGCTCTCTGAAAAAAAAATTGATTTGTATGTATGTTGTGCGACACCATCATTAATTTTAATACCAATTACAATTTTAAATTCGTAATATCTTTTGAATGGATTGTCCGATTGGAATAAAATAAAAAGTTATTTATAGCTATTGAAACAATCTTGCTCAATAAATAGTTTATTTGGATAAGGATTAGTATTTGACGATAACACGATCAATAAACATAGGCTAATAATTTTAATTACTTTTATTCTATGGAAAAGTGGTTATAATGGCTAAAATATAAATGTTTGGTTTATACTATCGTGGACTTTTTTGTAGGCATTATTGAGTTCTACAACTTTTCTATAGAAGTCAACCATACATCTCTAACCATTTAGGCAGCGTTCGCGAGAATCGTTAACGTACGGCAGTTTTTTCGACGCCTTACTCCCCAATTTTCACTACCACGAAAAATCCTATCTATTTTCCGGGATAAAATATAGCCTATACGGATTCAGAAGAATCCTTCTAAGTAATGGTAAAAGAAATTTTGAAATCGGTCCAGTAGTTTTTGAGCCTATTCAATACAAACATACAAAAATACAAAAATACAAAGGTTTCCTCTTTATAATATTAGTATAGATAAAAAATAAAAAAAATGATAAAATATACTTAAGATATAAATGTTAACCATATATCCGTCATAGAAGTAATCGAAATTTTACATCTTAATTTTTCTACCTGCCTCGTTGGCCTAGTGGTCGCAAACGCTACTGCTGAGCATGAAGTCCTGGGTTCGATTCCCAGGTCGGGCAAATTGTTATTGGATTTTTCTATCTGGAATTTTTCAGTAGCAGTCCAGAGTCCGGATTTGAGCCCGGTTGATGGTAATAGGCTCGCCCCCTATTACAAAGGACTTAAAATGATAACTGGCGAAAAAGACAGACAGACAGAGTTACTTTTGCATTTATAACTAATATTATAGTGTGGATGTGGATAATATTATAATGTAAGTCAAGTGTGCTTGTGCTAGACTGTATTTTGTAGCAAGTTCATTAAAGCAGGCATGAGTTCTTGGGTACGACTCCCAGGTCGGACAAAGTGTTATTTTGTTTTACTATCTGGAATATCTCAGTAGCAGTCTGGAGTCTGGATTTGTGCCCAAAAACTAACAAAACAATATAAGTAGGATAGTAGGATGTGAAGTGTCAGAATCGGGATTATCTGTCTTAAATTACGCCATGAGATATCTACAAGTTACTCAATCATTTCCAGACAGCTGAGATATTTGCTTGTGGCAGACGGGCATACCTTTTATACAGGTGACATGTTTCGTTATGTCATATATACAGTACTAGCTTCTGCCCGCGACTTCGTCCGGGTCAAATTTTTGCTGCCGTGACTCTTCCCGTCGCGTCGCTTTGAATTACCTGCCAGTTTTCATCCATTTTTCGTTGCTGCTCCGCTCCTTTTGATCACCGCGTGATGTTATATAAACTTTAGCCTTCCTTAATAAATAAGCAAATAGGCTACCCAACACAAAAAGATTTTTTCAGGTCAGACCAGCAGTTACTGAGATTAACGCGTTCAACCAAACAAACAAACAAACGAACAAACTCTTCAGCTTTATAATATTAGTATAGATAATCCTCGTATGACATAATATAGTACGATATAATGATGTAATATCCTATATTTATTATGTAACAACAATTTAATTAAGGATTATTATAACCTAACATTTAATTAATTAATTACTTTGTTGTGCAGTTTCATATTTAATGGAATTAGATAATAATTCAATGGAGATAAATTGTAATAACATTTATTAAATATTGTAAACAGTTCTTTGAAACTGTATGTACCAATTTAATTGGACTAATGAGGATACAATTATAATTAATTTGAATTGATTTCGTTCCAAATTAAAACTCATTTTCATATTTTTTATAAGAATCGGTGAAGTAGAGTAAATAATACTCCCCGTAATTTTGTCCTGTCTTTTACACCCTAAATAAGATCGCCACATCACCATTAATTATCGTCTGTATCACAGACATGGACTGTATCATACTTTTTGAAATAAATCAATTATAAAACCTAAATTCTATTTACCTGCGGTATTAGAACCAAACGGCTTGGTACGTGACGATGGGGAGAGACCAGACGGCATGACGTTGTTGCCTTGGAAGGTGGGTAGGCCCCTGGTGTGGGACGCAAACTGTGTCGACACCCTTGTGCCATCTCATGTTCCTAGCATGGCGGGCTGTGCTGGCGCCGCTACTGCGGCTGCGGAGACCCTCAAGCGGTGCAAATATTGTATGGGTAACTACAATTTTGAGCCCTTTGGTGTTGAAACGCGCGGGTCATGGGGCCCGAGCGCACGTCTCCTGTTTAAGGAAATTTCTCATCGACTGGTCGACACTCCACGTGACCAGAGGGCTGGGTCATTCTTTGGCCAAAGAATTAGCATTGCCATTCAGTGTGGTAATGTTGCCAGTCCTCTGGGCACGTTTCCGGATGACAGTGTTGCGGACGAGTATTTACTTCGACGCCTAAGTGTCTTTTTGTTTTTGTATTTATTTGTATAGTTTGTGATTTATTTTAGTATATTGCCTGTAAAACTGTTCATCACTACATAGTTTAAAATAAAGTCCCTTTGTCTGTCCCTATGTGTGCTTAGATCTTGAAAACTATGCAACGGATTTTGATGCGGTTTTTTTAATAGATGGAGTGATTCAAGAGGAAGTTTTATACGTATAATATGCAGGCGAACCGCTGGCAAAAGCTAGTAATTAATAAAAAAAAACTAAAGTCATGATAGTAATTCGATACTTCTCTCTTAAAACATTTTGCACATAAACAGCTACTGAATGAATTTCTGAAAATGAGTCACCGCGTTGCCGATATTGATAATATATTTGTGACTCATCGGGGAAACATATTGTTAGTACCTTTGTTATTGTATTAACATGGGTGACTTATTGGGCTAAACACCTATTTATTTACCCTAGGAGAACTAGAGCTGTTTCGAGTGTTCATCATATCATCATAATCAGCATATATTGTTCCCACTGTTGGGACATAGGCCTCCTCTTGGTGATTGGGGCGAGTACGGTTGATAGATGTCACATGTCTTCGAATTTTTGGTTCTATGACATGCCGGTTTCCTCACCATGTTTTCCTTCACCGTTTTGAGAGCAGTGGTGATGAAATTATTTTACACAAATTAAAGCGCCTGCCTGGGTTCGAACACACGAGTTAAGACTTGCTAAGTGAGGGCCAATACCACTGGGCTACCAGTGATCGTAAGTGCTCGCTTTGGATTGATATAGATAAGCATTTATAGCTAAGTAGGTTAAGTTCCTGAGTTTTTCCTGAGTTTTGTAATAACATCTCTCTTTAAACGAATTCCTTTGACTAAGATTATGTCTGGACTTTAAAGAGACCTATGAGTTTGTTTCAGCCTTTATTCTGAGTTTAGTCAGATAGGAAACGACGACCTTTTTTTTTTTCAGGATGGGAAGTCATCAAAATGACTTCTCCCACTCTGGGCGGAGCGGGAGGGCGTGTCAGACTTTTACTGACTAAAACCCAGCCGTGTTCCATCAGTTGCCCATGTGCCAGGGTCACGGTATCTCTTTCGAACAATCACGCGACTCCGGCAGGCATCGGTCCTAGTAGACCCCTACACTGCTGCTGACATCTCTTTGAGGCGCGCGTGGAACACTGCGCGCCGTCGACCCGAGTTTGGTCCTTATCGGGCGGCGAGCTACCCATTGCTCGCCACCCGCAAGCTCGCGCCTACGGTGGCCGGGAGTCCGCTATGGACTCCCGACGCCCGGGGCGTCTCCTCCTGCGGCGGCTAGGGACGTGAGGGCGCAGAGACTGCCACTCCCTCACCCGCCCCGCCTCCTCCTTCGCGAGCATTACTACTTCGCAGAAGGAGGTGACGGCTTCCCATTCCCTCTCGCTCCGTACCATGGCTCGCACCAGGGCCGGACGCGAGAGGTTGCCGCCGCCAATCGCCTCCACGAGGACACGGCGGTGCTCCGCCCAGGCAGGGCACACCTCCACCATATGCTCCACCGTGTCCTCCAGACGATCCTCGCAATGGAAACATCCGGACGTATCCTCCCGCTTTATCCTGAACAGGAACCCACCGAAGCACCCATGCCCGGTGAGAACCTGCGTCAGGCGGAAGGTGAGGACGCCGTGACGCCTCTCTATCCACTCCTCAAAGAGGGGACTTACCGCCGCAATTGTGGCGTGCCCAGCACTGGGTTGCGACAATCGTACCCGCCATGTCGCCATGAGATCACACCGGAGCTCTGTCCGCCGTGCCGCGATTTGTCGCGGCAGCGGAGTTTCGCCCCGGCGTTTCGCCTCCTCGCGCCACTCCCACATGTGGGCGAGGACCTTTGCCTCCAGATCCCATGGCGGCACTCCGGCAAGGAGGCTCGCGGCCTCGCAGGAGAAACGACGACCTCATCTTGTTTTGAAAATATTGATTGGCAAGTAAAAGTGTTAATTTGGTGTTTTTTGCCCGTTCTTGTCCATAGAGATATACATACATTTAGGTACGGGCAACGAGTTTCAACTTTATGATAAACTAACCGACTCTTTTACAATTCAAAAGTACTTGCTATTAGTTTCATTTTCAACCGACGAAGAAAAACGGAGGAGGTTCTCAAATCGACGCGTATATATTTTTTTTTTTTATGTATGACCACGCATAACTTTTTACATAGTGGTCCGATTGTGACAATTTTTCTTCTATTGGAAACGGTATACTCCCAAGGTGGTCCCATATACATTTGAAAAACACAATCAAACCCTAAGGGTCGGAAAACAGGGGATGATTGATTGTTCACTCACTGATTGTAATGTATAACCACGCATAACTTTATACAGAGTAGTCCGATTTTGATAATTCGTTTTTTGTTGGATAGGGTATACCTTGCCAAGTATTATGAGTAAATTAAAGTCACAAAAAATAAAAATAAAAAAATTTTAACAAAAAATTAAACCGCCGGAAAAACTGAAAAGCATAAAATAATAAACCTTAAAATTATGAGTCGGCGCTGAAAAATCAATGAACAAAGATCACTCAAAGCGCCGACTCATAATTTTAAGGTTTATTATTTTATGCTTTTCAGTTTTTTCGGCGGTTTAATTTTTTGTTAAAAAGTTTTAAATAAATGGCTTGAGTTTGATTCACAACCACCACACCACATCACTTTTGTTGCACTTTCTTCTATTCTTTGAGAACTGCTCTTGTATGTTATATTTACATTTAAAAGGCTTGCTACCTACAAGCCAAATTAAGCAACAGTTACTGTGATACACGCAATGATTATTGTGATGTATTTATTAAAAAATTCACGAAAATTATTAAAATAATGTTTCATTAAGCAAGCATCTACTATTTCACTCTATCACTTTAAAACAAATGAAACAAGAAATTCGTTATTTCATCATCTCATCCTTGAGCTATGACGTCAGAGATGACGTAATCGAGATTCCCTAACGTCAGGGGTTCTCGCCCTTTATGACTCAACATTCAACTCACCCTCGGAAAATGAAAGTTTTAATGGTGACTAATACAAAAAAATACAAAACTTCCTTGATAACTAATAACAGCCCGTGTCGATCGTAGGTTAAGCCACGCTTTCTGAGGTCAGTTTCTGGATGGGTGACCATATCCCCTAGAAACTCATGTTCAACCGTTGGTCCTATTATTTGTAAATCTTTCTTGAAAGTCTGACACACAGTCTTACCAAGGGGTTATCGTGTAACCCAGTAACTGGGTTGTGGAGGTCAGATAGGAAATTGCTCCATGTAAAATACTAGTATTCAGCTGCATCTGGTTAGACTGGAAGCCAACCACAACATAGTTAGAAAAAGCCTAGGTACATGATAATAGCAGTGCCAATATAAAAAAAATCAGTGTTAAAGCTTGGAATATTACCTATATCTTATCTTATACCTTTAAACGAGCAATTCTTGTATATATACATATATAATCTGAATCTCGGAAACGGCTCCAACGATTTTCATGAAATTTAGTATACAGGGGGTTTCGGGGGCGATAAATCGATCTAGCTAGGATTCATTTTTATAAAATGTCGTTTTATTCGTGTTTTCAATGATCAACTTTATCGATAATCAACTTGAACATAAACTTATTGTTTAAAACACAATTTACCAAAAAATACCGAGCACAGCTCGGTCATCCAGATATTAGTAATAAATTGTCGTCATAATGTATTAAATAATGACATTGTGGTAATTTGCTACTGCTGTGGTTTTGGAAATAAAGGAGTCAACTATTGTAAAGGGTTTGGTTTCTGCACTTAGTCTTTCAGGTGGCCCATTGTGCATGGGCCATTGCGGCCGTCAGTGGTTATTCCAACCAGCCAACCTCCAACCAGAACCAAGTCGTTTTACGATTTATTTATTTATTGAACTGTACATTAACAACAACAAATTTCTATAAATTACTTAACTGAAACTATAACTAAAATATAGCGTCCAAAACATTCCTCCACATTGCTATCGACTTGTAATGTACAGTCAGTGCCCTGCTTTACCTGACCCCTCCTGGACAGAAGAAATGAGGAAAAGGGGTCAGGTAATGCAGGGCACTGACTGTACATATACCTAATGCTCGGCCATCTTCTTCAAAAAGGGCAATGGAGAGGGCTATGTTTGGAGTTTCCCTACGCGATCGAATCAGAAATGAAGAGAGCTCTTCTGGAAGACCAAGGTATGCCCATGCCAAACTTAAGTGGCAGTGGGCACATTGCTCACAAAGTAGATGACAGATGGGGTCGAAAGGTTCTGCAGTGGCGACCGCGTACTGGATGATTTCGCGTTGGAAGTCTTCCCGCAAAGTGGATCGGTGACCTGGTGAAGGCCTAGAAAAGCAGAATGTGAGAAGAACAGAACCGGTCGCAGTGGTGATACTTTGGGGAGGCCTTAGATGTCCAGAAGTGGACGTCTTTCGGTTGAAATTATGAGCTGTTATCCATAACTTAGCTCGCGTTAATTTTGGCCCCGGTGTAAGCCACTTAGTTACGGTTTTTTTTTTCATCATTAATGTTTTGCCACTCTGTAAAGAGTCTCTCGGATCTCATTTTTTACCATCTGCATACCTGATTACTTAGATAACGTTTACTCAGTCAACTACAGAAATCTAGGCAATGATTCCTTTTCTAATTGTTAGTGATGTATATTAGTGGTACATACATACACATATGTACCACTAATTACTGGTGATTATAGGTTTATATTTGTGTGTAAATCCATACTTATCCATACTTTACTTTAATATTATAAATGCAAAAGTAACTCTGTCTGTCTGTCTGTCTGTCTGTCTCGCTTTCCTGCTAAAACTACTGAACCCATTTCAATGAAATTTGGTACACAGATAGTTTAGAGCCTGAGAAAGGACATAGGCTACTTTTTATCTCGGTAGTATGTTCCCGCGGGATTTTCAACCTCCACGCGGGCGAAGCCGCTGGCAAAAGCTAGTAGAGTATAAGGCACAATGGGGTTGACGTATCCGTGTGGATAAAAAAACCTTATTAATAAAGAATTTAAAAAAAAAAAACACTTTCATAGATCTGTTTATTGCATAAAACATGTCAATCACCAGTATCCAACACCACGATAAACTCTGCCTACCCCGCCTCCAATCCACTTCCTAACATGATCAATTAGCTGCTGACGTGCGCGGGCGCCGCTTTACTTCTGTTCCGAGGTTCAAGGCTCGGTAATGACTCTTACGTAAAATCTCTTCCTTGTTTTTAGTTCCGAGTTTGACAAGTACTCACTGACAGGTATGTGAGTGTAGGTGTATATGTATGTGTGAGAGTAAATGGGTTGGTGTGTGTGAATGAGTATGAATGAGTTTAAGATGTGTAGATTTTGCGGGGTTTGGACCCCAAATTCATTGAAAATAATACTGTTATAAATCCATTGTAAATACTAACTTAAGGTAATACTTTGTACTTAAAATTTTAATTTTCTTTCGTTTTCAACAATATGAAGGTCAGTGCTAGATTGGAAGTATGTTGATTTACATTCAGTCAAAAAAATAAACAGGGAATGGATGATTTGTTTATAGTTCCAAATGATTATTATTTTTTTAATCCACTTGGAATTCTTGCCGGAATGTCAAACGGTATATAAAGAATATTGTCTGAGCGGGACAGCAGTGGTAGCCAAGTGGTATCGGCCCTATCTTAAGAGCTGTAGATCGTGGGTTCGAACCCAGGCAGGCGCTTTACTTTGTGTAAATAATATCATCACCACTGCTCTCATAGCGGTAAAGAAAAACATCGTGAGGAAACCGGCATAACCTAGATCAATACTTTCGAAGACATGTGACATCTACCAACCCGCACTGGGCCCGCGTGGTTATTATACCCACTTCCTCTCACCGAGAAAAGGTCTGTATCCCAGCAGTGGGAACAATAAAGGCAGTAATCTGAACGTTATGCGGCGTTTAAAAGAGCAAATTAGAAGAAAAAGGCCAGATTTGTGGGAAAAAAAATCTTGGATTGCACCACGATTATGCGCCTTCGCACAATGTCATTGAACAAATTTTGGACCAAAACCTCAACAAATACCATCGAGCAAGCACCTTATTCACCAGATATAGCTCCAGCCGACTTCCTTTTCCTAAACTCAAATGACCACTTCGTGGCACCCGTTTTCATTCCGTAGAAGACATATAGGAGAATCCGCGGCAAAAACTGAACTCGATTCCGGAAAAAAATCATAAGCTAATTTGAACCTTAGAGCTTCCAGCTTAATTAAGGGTTTTTAGTAGTAGGGAATAGCTCCTTAGGGATTCGTTTTAATATTAGGTAGGTACCTATTGCTGAGATATGTTCTATGTGGCGTCTAAAAATACCGCAACATAGACTATTTACTTAAATCGACATCGGCAATCCATATGGTGTGAAATGTTGATTGATTCGTTGACGAATTCATTCTATTTGTAGTCAAGTAAAAATAATTATGGTAATCAACTAAAATTTGGAATTTCGAAACTCATTAAAAATTTTAAAATCCACAAAAGCAAAAGTAATCTATTCAAATTACTCTGAGAATAACACTTTTCGAACGTCATATTACATAATGTCACCAAAAAATATATTTTCTCAAAATCACTACGCAATCGAAAAATCAAGTTCATACGAAAGTTCAACGACCCGATTTCTACAAGTTCATTATCTAACGACTAGTTAAATAATTTTAGTTAACGTCGATATCCGGATACCGGTCAGAAAGTGCGCAAACAGTGCGGTTTCACCAAACAGGGGGTGCGCGCCGCGCATGCGCAAACGATTGGCGCGAAAGTGACACGCGCCTAGCATCGCAAGCGCTCGGAAGTAGGAATGAATGGAATTTTGTTTTTGAACTATTTAGAGGGAAAGAATTTGTGAGGTCATTGACCTTTGAGTGAGTTCTTTTTTTTAAATTTCGCTTTTGTATTTTTATTCTCATTCAGCTAAGAATATAAAAAAAAAGTTAAATTATCTGTCATTTGTAATTATCTACAGGCGAATCCACACGAGTCCAGAATTGATCATTAATGAGTTTAGAAGACAGATTTCGTTTTTAAAAGTGTGAGTACCTAGTGTGTTATTGCAAAGACATTAGAACTAGATATAGAAATAGAGGAAATCGCCCAAAAAATTTCATTAGATTAATTTCTGTGAATAAACAAAAAACATACTTTTTAGCTAGAAAAAGATTCAAATCTTTTACCAATAACGAAATCCTATATTATTAGAATCGTACCAAGATTTGGTTGATACCTAAAAGGAAAAATATATCTTTCCTTTAAGACTTCCAATCGGACGTGAAAATATCGCGCTGGAATTTTATCGCGCATTGAATTTTGAATCCTATGTGTAGAACCGAGCATTGATTTTGCACCTCAGCGTTTTGTAAAAACACACTATTCGATTTTCAACTCTCAGCACTGGACAGAACGTTGAAAATCAAGTGATCGAAAAATCCCACCTCCACCTTCCTTTTAATTTCACTAAATCAATAAGTTACCTTTTTACTGTCACGTCAAAACCTTCAGGAAACCCCAGGAAGGAGTATTTCCAATCTTTCCTGTTGATCACCAGACCACAGAAAAAATATCATGACCAACTGACGAATGGTGAAAATCACCAATGCGTCATATAACATACAGGTGATTGGCCGGTAGTAGGCGGGTCGATGTTCGATTCCGACCTTAGGTTTACATAACATCAGTTTGGCTGGAAAACTTTTAGATGACGCCTGGGTTCAGCGACTTGAGGGGGCTCGTGGCTACATAACAGCCACGTGGTTACATCAATCTGTGAGGTTATGTTGCTCTTACCGCAGTCATGTGTCTTTCTTGGCCCTGCCAGGGTCGCGGATTTCTTCAAAAGAGTTACCATGGCCTTGACACAGGCAACTGAAGGAACACGGGTGGGTTTTAGAGAGTAAAAGTCCGACACGCCGCCGCCGTCCCGCTCCGCCCAGAGCAGGAGACGTAATTCGATAATTTGGGTAAGTAATAGATGATATAACAACAAAATCTCTAATATTTACAACATATAACAACGGAACCTATAATTTTATTTAATATACCGATTAGTTAATATAATGAACGATTGTTATAATTTTAAAATAACTAATTTTTATAAGCATTACATACATTAAATATAACATCGTTTGACATAACATACATTAAATATAAAATCGTTTGACATACCACTCAAAATATATAAAACTTATTTGGTCTAATACGATGAAATGCGCTAAGATAGGTCGACGGAGCCCCGCTTCGCGGGACTCCTATTTCTGGGTGGTTTAAAAAAAAATAACCACGAAGGCTAAGGCGGGAGCTCCGCCACGCTTCGCTCCCGCCTTAGCCTTCTAACCTAACCTATCCGAGTCGGGGTACTCTGAGTCGGGGTGTTAACCATAATGACGTTTTTTATATATATTAAACGTTAGACCTAATGATTTTTGATTAAATAAACAATATACATATTAAACGTTAGACCAAATGATTTTCGATTACATAAACGTTATATCAAACAACGTTATACTAATTAAGTTTTAGAATAAATAAATGTCATATGTAAAGAAATTATATCAACAGTTGGTATATCTCACGTTGATTATATCTTATGAACGATAATAAAATGAAATTAGACCAAATGAGTTTATACGTTATGAGACGCACCCAGATAATTTACCACCCAGAAAAAAATGGTCTTTCTACGGCAGATGGAAAATATTCTTCCGTTTTACAATAGGTTGTCGAGTTTTGACAACTTAGTATCTACCAAAAATAGATAGCTGGACATAAGTTTATCCAGTGGTACGCCTTTTTTTTATTCACGGTCACTCTCATCCAGAGTAATCCCCTTTTTGGCATAAAATTGTAATGCATAATATTGTTTGGCATTATGTTTCCGTATAATTTTATGAGCATAATAATACTGGGGCATAATAATATTTAGACATAACGCAAAAGTTAGCATAACTATCATTTGGTTTAATTTTTTTTTTGGCATAATTTGAACGTGGAAATATATTTAAGGCATAATATTTATTATAATTTGGATACTACTGACTTGGAGCAGGTTAAGGTGCCGCGAAGGTGGCTTGGGCCACCCCTGAGCCGCAAACATGTATTTTTATTCAAAAGATTATTATGTTTAATTATCATTTAGCTTTAAACAATTATGCTTCATTATTATTATGCCAGAGTGTTTATCGCAAAACGTATGCCTAAAAAATTATGGGTGGTGATCAGTATGTTGAATTCCGTTATGCCAATGTAAATTATGGCAATGTATTTTTTTGTTTAAACCCTTATCCTGCTACCAACCAGATTCGTTTGTCAAGTTTGGCTTTGTTTTCCTAAATAACGTCTTGATCTCGATCTTTTGAAACATTGAAGCGGGAAGAATATAAACTAGAAAGAACATGAACTTAAAGCTATGAAAATCAGGATATTATAAAATTCTACTACGGATCTACTGGCCAGTGTTTTCTGACACCGGCAAGATAGGAAAAATCTTAGTCCCATATAAGTATTGTGACGTCAATCTGGATAATAAAATAAGTCTTGGTGCATCTTCACCTATATATTAATTTTCCTTATAAACGTTAAGATATCAATAATAATAAATATTATTATACAAGAGACGCTTAAGTGGGGATTTCCGAGATTCACAATCTTGAGGAGAAAAAAGGACATCCGTCAAAACTCGATAGGTAACTAAAGTATCGACTTTTGACCAAAGGGGCTGTCCATTAATCACGTGAGGCTCGAAAGGGGGGGAGGGGTCCATAAAAAATCACGAAATATCACAAAGGGGGAGGGGGATGTAGTAATAAAGCACGTGTATTTTTTTCTTTTTTTTATTAGATGACACTTATACCTCTGTATTTAAAAAAAATACAAAAAAAATAGATTATTTGTAGGTACTAAAAATACACGTGATATAGAGGGAGGAGGGGGTAGTCTTAAACCTCAACATGTATCACCAAGGGGGTTCAAAAATGCTTAAAAAAACATCACGTGATTAATGGACGGCCCCAAAGTCGTTTTCCAGGTAAATTTAAATGCATGTGCGTGCGTGTTACGTTATATCATCTTCTTGACTAACAGGCTCTTTTATAGCGTCATTCAGGACTTCAGGCAACAGAGGCTATATATTTTTTCATGTTTTTTTTTCTTCTTATGGAACCTATACCTATTCTTACTCTACAGGTCTGAGGATTATGGCAACCAAAGGACTGTTATGTTACGGTTTTTGAAAATTCGTAAAAAATGTCTTAGTTCCTCGAATAATTACAAAAATAGCTGACCGACTGCGGGTATTGACCTTCGCCCTAATGATGAAAAACATTTTTTTTCTTGTTGTTGTTTTTTTTTTTATTAACTGGATCCAACTGGCAACACAAACACTGGCAACATGAGCCCTACGTCTACTGAAAAAGCTGACTATACGGGATGGCAGGGAAACTGACGGATAAACTGTAATCGTGAATTCAGCACATGAACTTAGACTTACTAGCGTAGACATTTTTTGTCGGTTGTAATAAAAAAATAAACTCGGCTATTTCATACAAAAGTGCAAAACCTACGCGGTACGCCTGGAAAGCCAAAAAAAAAAAAGCTAGGCCTGTCTTTTATTTGGGAAGTTACATTCAAGTATTTATGAAAAACACGTGTTACTTCTAAATCAAATCACACCATAAAAAAAGAAATTAAATTTACTATAAATTATTACATAACTCGAAATACATTACAAAGAAAAACAGTAGACAATATGAAAATAAATTCACCGTCCAACATTAGCATAGGCTATCATGGCCGCGGGGTCAACAGCCGGATGACGTAAAGACGCACGGTCCAACGTATTCTGCAGTGCTTTCACACTTTCTACGAAAACGGTACGTCACTGCGTCAGACTGAAGAGATTACCGTTCTGATTTGTATGTGAGTCATCGGCACCCCTGACTCGATTTGGGGTCGATTTTTTGGTATGATTCATGCTCTATAGATGGTAAATGGTGAAGGTAATTCTCATCTATGATGACTCTTAGACATATTTTCAAAGCAAGAGTTTGTTTCATCTTAGACCTCATTCTATTAGGGAAGATCGAAATTGAGAACTAAACCCATTGCGTTAACGTAATCAGGTTATCTGAGTAGTGGTGGCCCAGTGGTAACGGCCGCGACTTACAAAATACGGTAGTAGGTTCGGACTTAGGCTGGCATTTTACATTGTGGAAATTACTGCTCTCAAAACACTGAGGAAAATGTCGCGAGGAAACCTGTATGTCCAAGAAATAAAAAATCGAATTTATTGAGGTCTACCAGCCCACACTAGAGACTCGTGGTGGATTTCTTCTCGCAAAGAGAAGGCCTGATCCCAATGGTGGAGACGTTATAAAACTTGGTACAACAACAACTACAACAACAACATACAACAACAACAACACACAACAACAACACAACAACAACAACACAACACAACAACAACAACTTGCTATTGACTTCCAAATAGGATAGAATCCTAATCGCAAATGGAGAACCCCGAAGAGCTAAGCAGTCTGAAAGGTACTATACGACCCACTGATGATATTCTTCTTATTAGTCGATGGCAAGCTAAATTGCGTTAGCCCAGAACTTGCCTACAGGTTTCGGCGTTACAGCAGTTGCAGTGCAGACAATAGGCTATGCTGGACACGTTTTGCTATCCTGAATACAATCTTGTGGCACCATCACCATCTGCCTAGTTGGGGTCAACTTCCAGTCTAACCGGATACAGCTGAGTACCAGTATTTTACATGGAGCGACTGCCTATCTGACCTCCCAACTCAGTTACTGGGTAATACGATAAGCCCTTGGTACGACTGGTGGTCACAATTTCGGGCTTCAGTCGTTACCCGTGACGACTGTCAAAGATCCGCAAATGACACCCTGAACCAACGGCTTAACGTGCTTTCCGAGGCACGGAGGGTTTTTTGGTATGTTTAGATGGTAACCCATCTACGAAACAACCGCGGCAAGCGTAGCTTAACATAATCGATCGATTCGTGCTGCTGTTGTTACTTAGCCACAAGCCAATCATAAGAAATGGCCGCGAATCCAAAGGAAATCCCAACCACTATAATACTGCAAAAAATTACGAAACCAACCTACCAATTAAAATTACCTAAACAAAAGATCGAGAGATAAAAATAAAACACAGCGAACGATAAAAATATGCATTCGAACATCGAGCAGCGCGGGCGACGACCTGATGACGTAAAGTTTGCGTAACAAGCCTTGAACTACCGGCTTTGCGTACAGTTGAAGATACAAGGGTAAGCAGAACTGTGAGGGGGGAACTTTAGTAGCTGGGGACTGGTAAAGTACTATCGAAAAACTTCAGAGCTAGGGAAGTAAGAAAGGGGAAGTATTTCCCTACTTCCATAGCTCTTGTTTCTTTCAATTTTTTTGTCATCAAGCTGTGTGCTGTGATCTGGCTTAAATGGTACGAGGACTGATGATATTATAGCATTATGTACATCAATCAAATCAGCCTACGCTGATTTGATTGATGTACATAACGCAAATTAGCCGACGTTGGATGGATTGAACTTCCTGGTTTGATAAAGAAGAAATTGCTCATCTTTTGGAAACCTTAGACATTTTTCTAATAGCTCACGTGGCCACCTGTAGGTGTCATTATTAGCCCAACAGTTATCTCATATTTTTAACACGCCTTTATTAGGTTGGTATTTAAGCATATAATGGAATCATTTAACGTAATTTGCACCCACTTCAAGACATCAGATAAATTTGTAATTTTGCACACTTATGAAGGACCGATGACTATACAATCTCAGGAAATACTGGTCCGAATTGAAAAAATCATTTGTGTTGGGTAGCCTATTTATTGAGGAAGGCTATATATCGTCACGATACGATGAAAAGAAGCGGTGCAGCAACGAAAAATGGACAAAAACAGGCAGACAATTCAATGCGACGGGAAGGGTCAGGGACTGCCAGGGTCGCGAGATTGTTCGAAAGAGATACCGTGACCCTGGCACATGGGCAACTGATGGAACACGGGTGGGTTTTAGTCAGTAAGAGTCTGACATGCCCTACCGCTCCGCCCAGAGCGGGAGAAGTAATTTGATGATTTCCCATCCAAAAAAAAAAAACAAAAAGAAAACAAAAATAAAAAGGGCCAGGGAAGTAAAAATTTTACGCGGACGAAGTCGCGGGCATAAACTAGTTATTTCATAAATAATTATTTAACTTTATAATGGCTGAGTTTTAGTTTGCCAATAACTTGGCCCAAAGATTCATTGCAAAAATACCTCAAAAACGAACCCACATTTTTGTCACTAAAATTATTGCATTTATTAATCACTGTATCTTTATTTAAATTTTTTAAACCATTATTTTTACTTAACTCAACAAGAACTTTCAAACGACCTCTGATCACTACAAAAAACAATGACAAACAACTCGGATATCAAAAATTCCTAGTCGTAACAGCATTTCTCTAGTGTTACGTGCGTCTAATAATAATATGCCTTACGTAACGCTATTCGGGCCTTGAACTCAGAACATTTGCAACGGTAGTGTTGTATCTCGCTTCTATTCATAGAGGATGAGCTTACTGTTTGGCTTCCTAATATATGTAAACTAAAGTATATAATTGATGTTCCGTGTGGTGGCAGATGTAAACAATAGCAACATCCCATTCTTCCCGTGGGTGTCGACGTAAGGCGACTGAGGGATTTGCTAGAGAATGGGCAGCAGCGTTCTCTATGCATTTTACCACCATACTGCGCACGCCAACCAGCCTGTCTGCGATTATGGTCAACCTCCCCAGATTGGAGGAGGCCTGTGTCCTCGAAGAGACTGGAAGCTGACACCAACTTAGTTGGGAAAAGCCAATTATGCTGGGTTCAGCTTCCAGTCTTACCAGCCAGCCTAGCCTACCCTTGACCTTTGCCCAGCTTTGAAACAAAGTAAGATAACTGAAAAAATAAACTGTTAAATGGAAAAATGCTGGAAATGAGCTTCCAATAAGGGCCCAACGACGGGCGAGGCGTTGCCCTCATCAAACGGATTTACGCGACTTCCAATTGAACTTGGACCTTATGAGCCTCTACCGCAGTTCAAAGAAATGTTTAATCTGATATGTCTTAATGATAATAATTTATTTATTTTAGTATCAAACGATAAATTATTAGATGACTTACTAAGAGCAACTGGGTGGCTGATTGCAACTGTGAAATTAACGGTATTAATTATATTATCAATTAGTTTCGTTAATTATTTCTATTTATAAAAACCTTTAATTGTTTAAAATATTAATAGGTGTATGTTAATGGAAGTTACATTGGAAATATTGGCATTTAGGTTTTGTTACTAAATTACGTATTATTTGATACCAATGACGGACAAAATAGTGCATAGCAATAGTGCAGCTCAACAATGAATACTTCTAGATAGCATCCCTAGTATCCGTAGTCTTTTTTGGTGATGTTCTTCAGAATGGTCAGGTGCGCAGTACTCGCAACCGGCGTGCGTGTATGACCAGTTGTATGAATGTCAATGAAACAAAAGGAGTCAGTAAGGAGTCGTTGTAGGTGGTTTTTTTTAGTTTCTACCTACACCCATGGGAAGAAGGCGTGAGTATATAAGGTGTATCTCTTCATACACGAAATATTTTAAGAGGTACACCTGTAGGTGGTAAAGAAGCTACAGGAACGCAATTTTTTTTTCTAAATGTATTTTTATTCAAAATTTAATATTTATAAATTATTTGACGCACATGAGAAATACTGGCTCCTTCTTATTTTTTAAGGCCCGAGACACCGCGGCCATGCTCGTGCCGTCTGGTTGCCGCCCTCGCAGCGTCAGGCAGGCCATTTGTAGAATTTGGAGTAAAGGTTTCATGCAAAACGACTCAAGCAGTTTTAAAATTATAATAATTACGAAAATTCAAAACGCTTAGGTAAAAATTATCTTTTTGCTTCTATAGCTTCTTTACCACCTACAGGTGTACCTCTTAAAATATTTCGTGTATGAATAGATACACCTTATATGTATGTAGTATCAACCTATGAATATAAGGAGAATAAAAGAGTATTTATTTAAAGGGGAAGACGAGTTTACTTGCGTGGACATTAAATATAAGTTTAAAAAATTAAATGTAATTTTTTTTCCCTCAACTTCACTCATTCGAAATAATAATCCTATCAATATACATAAGCCCAATTCCAAAAATAAAAACCTTGACCACCAAATTCGAAAAGCTGAAGAGCCACTTCCCCAACAAAACAAGCCACTTCTCACCACCCGCTTCCACTTCCTGCTCGCGCAGTTTCGCGCAGTTCCGCGCAGGTTCAAGGCCCCTGTTACGCAAACTTCCTGACGACTGCGCCTGAGCATTTCACCTTACATCACGCGAGTAATAGTAATTGCAACAATTTATATATGTACGTATAATGGTTGCGCTTTCTTCGCTTCCTACGCTGTGATGTAATTGGACAGGAATTGCTGTGTTTTTTTGCAGCGCTTGCGCCGGTAGGAAGGATGGGATTATAGAATTAGAACGCACGTTGGCTATTTGGGTTACTTAATGGAATTAAATTAAATGAAATGTTTATATATGTTAGTAGATCTTATAAGGCACTTTTACACGTCAATATTTTATTGATCAATATTTTAAAAACTAGATGGCGTCGACATTGTCTAGCTGACTGTTCGCTGAGAAGAAATGCCGAAACAAAATCAGCGGTCATGGTCCGTTTTAAAGTCCAAACATTATGTTATTAGAATTTTATGTGAGTCTAAAAATGTAGACCGATCACGGTGGATGGAGCGGCCTTTTGAAGAAAGAGCCATTGCAGCACTGTTACATACATGCCGTCTGTTGGGACAGGTCAGCTCAAAAGCTGACCTGTCCCAACAGACGGCATGTATGTAACAGTCATCGTGTAGCTCAACCCTCTTTAAGGGAGCTCAACGACCCGTCACAAGACGCTACCATAAATCTGAAGGCCAGCCCTCGTTATTAAAAACGTTCAAAATCTATTAGCAGTCTCAACTCGGCGACAATTAAATGTCAAAAACTTGTCAACATATTATGGAAACTCGACGTGTTTTTGACAGATTGAGTTCTTAAAATTACGATAATCGCCAATGACCAAAAAAAGTGTTACCCAAAATAATTAAGAATATTTCAACAAATATAAGTATTTGTTGAAATATTCTTAATTATTTTGGGTAACACTATGTGAAATGGACTCCTTAAAGGAGTCATTCTGACATTGTTAGATTAACAAAGTGTGTTCCATGTCATCGCTGGATAAAAGGAGGTGGAAGGAGAGTAGAGAGACGTTTTATACTCTGGCCTAACGTGGACAACTTTATTGCGGTATGGTATCCGCAAATCGAGCCTCCACCTATGATATGGTGCTGCTTTGGGCGTGAAATCGATATGAATACTTATTGATACAACTTTTTTTAAATTAAAACTTTCCTACAACGAGATTTGCAACAATATTTATTTTAGAATTAATAATATTTATTCGTTAAAATACTTTTTACTAAGCAGCTTGTCCACGTCAGGCTGAAATAGGCGATTCCCTTAACTGTTATTAAAAAAAAAAACAATAATTGTTCCAAATATTTTTACCGCGTCGTTATTGCACTTTTCTATAAAACGGTAGATTTTTTTTTGATTAGCGATCAAAAATTTGCAAATTTTATGATCACAGTTGGCGCGTCGATGTCCCTGCTACGGCTGCTACCCTTTATATTTTTTCTACCTATCTATGATCCGGTATTTGAGGCAACCCCAACCTTCACAGTAAATTACCTCATTGGTTAGGTTTTCCTCAAACCTTATTACAAACCTCAGACATAACGAAGAGAGTTCTATGTCATAACTTCATCACGTTTTTTACTTTTTTTGAGGGATCACGAGTACTTTAAAGCATAATGTGAAACTTTTATGGCTTCCTCTGACGTAAACTAGGGTAGATATTGCGTCATGGCCAGCCCAATGACGTCATTTCATCACGTCTTTGCATATTTTAGCTGTTCAACCCTTTTCCTTAGAATGTTGTAATAGCGAACTGTGGTGTAACAGGTATTTTTAATGGTTTCTTTGGATTTGTTTCAGTTAAGGCTTGTTCAGGGTTTTTTTGCACGTTTTGCGCAGGATTCTTTACACTCAGTTTGCCAGTAATATTTATCTAATCTTTAGATATCCGTGTGGTGCACCATCCTATTTTTTACTGTCTGGCTGGTATGGCTGTCGTAAGAGGCGACTAAGGGACTTACTAGAGAATGGGCAGCAGCGTTCTCTATAAGGTGTATCTATCTATTCATACACGAAATATTTTAAAAGGTACACCTGTAGGTGGTAAAGAAGCTATAACAACGAAAAAAAAATTTTTTTCTGAGTGTTTTTTTTTTTAAATTTAATATTTATAAATTATTTGACGCACTTAAGAAATACTGGCTCCTTCTTATTTTTTATGGCCCGAGACACCGCGGCCATGCTCGTGCCGTCCGGTCATCGCCCTCGCAGCGTCAGGCGGGCCATTCATAGAATTTGGAGTAAAGGTTTTATGCAAAACGTCTCAAGTAGTTTTAAAATTATAATAATTACGAAAATTCCAAAACGCTTAGATAAAAAAATTCTTTTTGCTTCTATAGCTTCTTTACCACCTACAGGTGTACCCCTTAAAATATTTCGGGTATGAATAGATACACCTTATATACATTTTATCACCATACTACGAGCGCCAATCCGCCTGTTAAGCGTAGCGATTATGATAAAACCCTCAAATTGGAGGAGGCCTATGTCTGGCAGTGGACGTTATTCGGCTGAAATGATGATGAAGAAATTAGAATGTACTGTCTGAAGGGCCTACTTTAACTGGTCAATATGAATACGGTTTTCTAATTTACTGTGATCTGATTGGCCAGGGGCGTGGCTAAGCTAAGTGACAATGATGAGTCACTATTTTACACTTATATCCTACTAGCTTCTGCCCACAACTTCGTCCGTGTCAAATATTTGCTCCCCTGACCCTTCCCGTCGCATCGCAGCCTACCAGTTTTCGTCCATTTTTTTGTTGCTGCTCCGCTCCTTTTGATCATAGCGTGGTGTTATATAGCCTATAACCTTCCTCAATAAATAGGCTACGCGACTCAAAAATTTAAAATTCGAACCAGTTGTTCCTGAGATTAGCGCGTTCCCCATTTTAGGGAAGTGGGGGGTTAGAAAGAGACAAAAAGTAGCGTATGTCACTCTACATCCTTTTGACTATCTCCACTTAAAAAATCACGTCGCAGGCAGAAGCTATTTTAAGAATTAAATGCTGTTCCATTTTGACCGCGTAGGTATTGCACATTTTCCCGTGTGGTACCGAACGTAAAGAATGCATTGTGGACCTGGTTGTCCTCCACAATCCAGATATAATAACACGATACTCTTTGGTAATGGTAAGACTAGTTGTCAGTCTTCCCTTCGGGAATTTACTAAGGTATATAACATCGACGTCAGAACGTGGTTAATTATGAAACAGGCCAAGCCTTTTTAATAGAACGAGTCATTCTGTTATACAAGAACAATGCCCAGGATAACTTTATGCAATACCTATAATTTCGTAACATTTATCCTGGTTATTGTTTCCTTACTTTTATGCTTACAGGATAGTTGAAAGAATTATTTAAAGGGCATAGGTTTGACGTCATTGGAAAAAAGCAAAACATATTAGTAATTTTCCTGCCAGGGGTGCGAGATTTGTTCGAAAGAGTTACCGTGGCCCTGGCATATAGGCAACTAAAGGAACACGGGTGGGTTTTAATCAGTAAAAGTGTAACAAGCGCTTCCGCTCCACCCAGAGCGGGAGCCGTTTTTTTTTTTTTTTTTTCAGGATCGGAAATCATCAAATGACTTCTCCCGCTCTGGGTGGAGCGGGAGGGCGTGTCAGACTTTTACTGACTAAAACCCACCCGTGTTCCATCAGTTGCCCATGTGCCAGGGTCACGGTATCTCTTTCGAACAATCACGCGACCCCGGCAGGAAAGCGGGAGACGTCATGTGATGATTTCACACAGCAAAAAGTCATTATTTTATTATTTAGTCATTTTGGAAAAACAAAATGCTTTTCTCATATAAAACTACATCAATCAATTCCCCATTTTTCCCTGTAGTTGTCGTAAAAGGCGATTAAGGGACTTACTAGAGAATGGGCAGCAGCGTTCTCTATGCATTTTACTACCATAATGCGATCGCCAACCCGCCCGCCTTTTCTTTGGACGGGAAATCATTACGTCTCCCGCTCTGGGTGGAGCGGAAGGGCGTGACAGACTTCAACTGACTAAAACCCACCCGTGTTCCTTCAGTTGCCCATATGCCAGGGCCACGGTATCTCTTTCGAACTAATCTCGCGGCCCTGGCAGGTACCCGCCTGCCTAGCGTGTCGATTATGGCAAAGCCCCTCAAATTCGGGGAGACCTATGGCCAGAATTGGATGTCTTTTTTTTTTTTTTTCAGGATGGGAAATCATCAAATGACTTCTCCCGCTCTGGGCGGAGCGGGAGGGCGTGTCAGACTTTTACTGACTAAAACCCACCCGTGTTCCATCAGTTGCCCATGTGCCAGGGTCACGGTATCTCTTTCGAACAATCACGCGACCCCGGCAGGAAAGCGGGAGACGTCATGTGATGATTTCACACAGCAAAAAGTCATTATTTTATTATTTAGTCATTTTGGAAAAACAAAATGCTTTTCTCATATAAAACTACATCAATCAATTCCCCATTTTTCCCTGTAGTTGTCGTAAAAGGCGATTAAGGGACTTACTAGAGAATGGGCAGCAGCGTTCTCTATGCATTTTACTACCATAATGCGATCGCCAACCCGCCCGCCTTTTCTTTGGACGGGAAATCATTACGTCTCCCGCTCTGGGTGGAGCGGAAGGGCGTGACAGACTTCAACTGACTAAAACCCACCCGTGTTCCTTCAGTTGCCCATATGCCAGGGCCACGGTATCTCTTTCGAACTAATCTCGCGGCCCTGGCAGGTACCCGCCTGCCTAGCGTGTCGATTATGGCAAAGCCCCTCAAATTCGGGGAGACCTATGGCCAGAATTGGATGTCTTTTTTTTTTTTTTTCAGGATGGGAAATCATCAAATGACTTCTCCCGCTCTGGGCGGAGCGGGAGGGCGTGTCAGACTTTTACTGACTAAAACCCACCCGTGTTCCATCAGTTGCCCATGTGCCAGGGTCACGGTATCTCTTTCGAACAATCACGCGACCCCGGCAGAGAATTGGATGTCTTACGGCTGAAATGATGATGATGATGATCAATCGATCTGTGTAGCCTTTTCCCAACTATGTTAGGGTCGGCTTCCAGTCTGACCGGATGCAGCTGAGTACCAGTATTTCACATGGAGCGACTGCCTATCTGACCTCTTCAATTCACTAACTGGGTAATAAGTCTTCGTAGGACTGGTTGTCTGACTCGGGCGTCTCACGACTCGTAACGACTGTCAAAGATATAATGACAGCCGAGACCAACGCTTACGAGACCGTCGCATAACTAAAATGCCGCTATCCGACATATTATGGTCGATTTTTATGCTGTCGACTTTTAATGCTATTATAATGAGAGAAAAAAAATCTATCGATCTGTGTTTCCGAAATTTCAATACCTTGAATAGATTTGGAAATAAAAATAGGTGTTGTCATTGGTTTAAATTTTTTTCACGGTTTTTGCATGTTATTCAAAACAACGGTTTTGGTAGATAACGGCATTATAGATATAGTATCACGGCAAAACGGCTTAGCGTGCATTCCGAGGTACGGAGGAGTCTTGTTATGTAAAGAAGGTTACCCATCCACGGACCAACTCCGGCAAGCATAGCTTAACCTGATACATAGACCTTTACAGCTCTTATTAGTTAGCCACGAGCCCCCTTGATTTAAAACTAATTACTATACCTAAAAATTTTATATTTTAAAAGGAATTGCACTAATTTTAATTTGGGTGTGTTTTAAATGGATCTCAATGTACCATATACTCAGAAATAAATTACTTATAATATATTCCATTCTATGGTATAATAAATTAACCCTGCATTGGTCGCGCGGATTGTAATCCAGGTACTTAGTAAAAAAAACCGGCCAAGTGCGAGTCGGACTCGCGCACCGAGGGTTCCGTACAAACCTGTAGGTATTTTCGGTTTAAAAATATATATATTTTTTAATTTTTATATTTCAGTTGATTGAATGTAAGGTAAATTGCGGTTTACGATTTATGACGTTTTAAAAAAAAAACTACTCACTCGATCTCGTTCAAACCAATTTTCGTTGGTAGTTTTTATGGTAATGTACATCATATATTTTTTTTAGTTTTGTCATTCTCTTATTTTAGAAGTTACGGGGGGGGGGGACACACATTTTACCACTTTGGAAGTGTCTCTCGCGCAAACTATTCAGTTTAGAAAAAAATGATAATAGAAACCTCATTACCATTTTTGAAGACCTATTCATAGATACCCCACACATATGGGTTTGATGAAAAAAAACATTTTTGAGTTTCAGTTCTATGTATGGGGAACCCCAAAATTTATTGTTTTTTTTTCTATTTTAGTGTGAAAATCTTAATGCGGTTCACAGAATACACCTACTTACCAAGTTTCAACAGCATAGCTCTTATAGTTTCGGAATAAAATGGCTGTGACATACGGACGGACAGACAGACAGACAGACAGACAGACAGACAGACAGACAGACATGACGAATCTATAAGGGTTCCGTTTTTTGCCATTTGGCAACGGAACCCTAAAAATGAAATATTTTCCTTTATAAGAGGTTTATGTTTTTGTTGAGTTTTATAAGAATGATTCTGATTTTAAGTTTATTTTAATTTTAATTTGATTGTAGATAAGTTTTATTGCCATATTTTAATTAAAAAAAAATAGAACAATGATGCATTTAATTTCGAAAAATTCGTAACTAAAATGGTCTACATATGTTATCAACGCGACCACTCGTGTGACTTTTAGGGGCGCGACCACTGCAGGGTTAAAACTGAACCCTTTCTTCCATTTAATTTCGGTTTATTTCAGATTCCATGATAATTGTATCGTTATTAATCATGATGATTAATATCCGTATAAATAGCAAACACAATCAATAACTAAAGTAAAACATACAGAATCCATCATAACATAATCCAAACAAAACGAACATTTTCACGCGCGGTGCGCAGGCGCACACATGCGCGCGCACGTCAATTCACTTCCAGATGTTACGCAACAGGAAAGCGGGGGGGTGTGACCGGAAAGTGAAAGCTGGGTCGTTGACCTGCCTGCACCGAATGTCAATGCGAAGTTGAAAGGGGGGAGGGGGGAATTGGGTTACGTTAGGAGTTTCTAATTTTCCGTTCATTGATGGTGGCGTTGGTTGTTAGTTGTGGGGTTAGGCGTTTGGTATTTTTTGGATCTGGTTACAGGAGAGGGGGGTAGGTATTAATGAGACCACGTCAAAGAATCATTTAGCATTTGATGCAAATGAATTCGATGTCACGATTATTTATGTAAAATACCCTTACGTGAAATATGATAACGTCGCATTTTTTTAGCTTTAAATTTGAATTATTGGTTTGAATGTAAATGACTTCCTCGTACTTTTGAATTAAACTTACACCCGTTAAAATTAAATAAAAAGTCATATGCCACTTGCTAGTAAAATCTTTGACATGAAAGTCAATTCTCGTAATTAAAAACGTTCAAAATCTAATCGCAGTGTCATCTCGGTGACAAGCAAATGTCAAAAATGTTTAGAAACTCGAAGATTTTTGACAGATTGAGACTGAGATCAGACTGTGGACGTTGTTTAAAAATTATGTGATTTGCCCCTACCCAAGAGTTATGGAATTTCAATAGGAACACTTTGTAAGGGTTGGCTAAAAGTCAAGAACTATACAGTTAGCATACTTGATAATACCTACTACTAATAATTTTCATATAATTTTACCTCTTTTTTAATGGAACAGTGATTATCAACCTATATTGTTCCCACTGCTGCGACACAGACCTCTTCTCGGATCTACCACGCGGGCCCAGTGCGGGTTGGTAGATGTCACATGACTTCGAATTTTTGGTTCTAGGTCATGCCGGTTTCCTCACGATGTTTTCCGCCACTGTTTTGTGAGCAGTGGTGATGTAATTATTTACACAAAGTTAAGCGCCTGTCTAGGTTCGAACCTATGACCTAGAGGCCGATACTATTGGGCCATCACTACTCTAATACGACCAAAGGGAACTACTACAATTTTCTCAGCTGTTTTGGCGGCTTTGTATCAGATGTAATGTATGAGCTTTATCTCTAAACATTGAATGAAATCAAAGCTTTATATGAGTTCAATTACTAAAGGAGGGTAGCGAGATATTCTAGGAATAGATTGACTGTATTTAAAACTTAAACATGATTTGCCTAGCCTTTTCAAATCAAATCAATTTATTTCGGACTATTAAGACCCATATTTTAAATACCTTACAGACCCGATACCGTTGGGTTCAGCTTTCAGTCTGACCAGATGATGATATCTGCGGAACATACGACCATTCCGCGGCACGGTGGTTCTTAGTATGTAGCTTAATCTGAACGATTGACCCGTGCGGCTGTTATGATTTAGGTACAAACCCCGCTCTTTCCACAAGCCCCACTTATTGTTATTTCATACTTATAGAACTTCTTTGTGCTGTCGTTTGCCATTAAGCAGGACTCACTGAGTCGTAAATTTGTATTCGAATGTCATCATCATCATAATTTCAGCCGAAAGACGTCCACTGCTGGACATAGGCCTCCCGCAATTTGATTTGCCATAATCGCCACACTTGATAGGCGGGTTGGTGATCGCAGTATGGTGGTAAAATGCATAGAGAACGCTGCTGCCCATTCTCTAGTATGTCCCTGTTCTGCTATTCTTCACGTCCGGCTTCATACGGAACAATTCGAATGTAGTAAACTTTAATTAAATTGCTTCCTCAGAAAACTCAGGAACTCATAAATAAATTCAAAAGAACCGAATATTTTCGTTCAACTTGACATTGAAACCATACCATCTATCTCCGGTAGTTATACCAGCCAGCTAAACGTTTCTAAACGAGGTGACCGCAATTTGATGCCGGCGAAATGAGAAAGCGACCTCGAATGCATGTCTATGTTGCTAGCTGCATAACGGTACACTTCGGTGGCCAGGGCTGCTACTCGACTTGAGTTCTGATCCGGGAGTGGAAGAAGAGAAATATGTCAGGATTTACTGGACTTTGCTGGTGGGTAAGTTCTGAGACGACATCATTTTTTTTTGTGTTTGCGAAATCATCAAGTTACGTCTCTGGGTGGAGCGGGAGGGCATGTCAGACGTTTACTGACTAAAACCCAGCCGTGTTCTTTCAGTTGCCCATATGCCAGGGCCACGGTAACTGTATGGAACAGATCTCGCGACCCTGGTAGGGGGACGACATCATTACAATTGGTTTTGACAGGGTAAGAAAGACGGAAGTACGTGTACTTTTCAAAAATACCTGATGGTGTCATCGATCCTAAACAAGATCTTTTCCGATTTCTTCCCGTGGCTGTCGTAAGAGGTGACTAAGGGACTTACTAGAGAATGAACCGCAGCGTACAGTATGCGTTTTACTACCATACTGCGATCGCCAACCCGCCTGCCAAGCGTGTCAATTAAGGCAAGCCCGACCATTTTTTTTTTTGGAGGTGGGTTATGTCAATCTGCGGACGTCTTTCGACTGAAATGATAATGATGATAATCATCGATCCTATTTAAATTAGTGCAGACTGTACTTCACAGGCCATACCTTCTTTCCTGCTAGTCATGCATAACCAGCTCCTGAAGCACTCAATGAAGTTCGTATCGCCACATACTACCAAACTTCTTGGTTTTTTGACGCAAAACAGGAACTGCATAATTTATCTATATAAGGTGTATCTATTCATACACGAAATATTTTAAGAGGTTCACCTGTAGCTGGTAAAGAAGCTACAGCAACGAAAAAGTTTTTTTTCCTAAATGTAATTTTTTCAAAATTTAGTATTTATAAATAATTTGACGCACATGAGAAATACTGGCTCCTTCTTATTTTTTACGGCCCGAGACACCGCGGCCATGCTCGTGCCGTCCGGTCGCCGCTCTCGCAGTGTCAGACGAGCCATTCATAGATTTTGAAGTAAAGGTTTTATGCAAAACGTCTCAAGCAGTTTTAAAATTATAATAATTACGAAAATTCAAAAACGCTTAGATAAAAAAATTATTTTTGCTTCTATAGCTTCTTTACCACCTACAGGTGTATCTCTTAAAATATTTCGTGTATGAATAGATACACCTTATATATAAAATTGAATGTCCTGAGTGACTGACTGACTGACTGATATATCAAAGCACAGCCTAAACCGCTGGTCCTAGAGACATGAAATTTGGAGGGTGTGTTCTTTGTGAAGATTAGGTGTCCACTAAGAAAGGGTTTTTTGAAATTCCATCCCTAAGAGGGTGAAATGGGGGTTGAATTTTCTGTGAAACTTTTTATTCTCTGGGTTGATTGATACGCGGACGAAGTCGCGGGCAGAAGCTAGTCGTTAATATAATTGCGTCATTGTAAGGGAACGAACAAATCCATCCTCGAACAACTACGCATAAGAGATAGATTATCCACGATCTGTTACCAAAGGTTTCGCGGTTACTTTAGTCACATCGCCCTACGGGAACCAGATAAAGTTGAGAAGTTATTGATTGGGCAAGGTAGATGGGAAAAAAAACTCGTGTCCGGTCACGTAACTGCTGGTCAGACCGAGTAAGCGCCTTCACTGGACTCCTTTACGATTGTTCTGAGAGAAGAAAAGAACCCTTTTTTTTCTGGGTGGAAATTCACCAAATGACTTCTCTCGCTCTGGGCGGAGCGGCAGGGCGTGTCAGACTTCTACTGACTAAACCTACCCTCGTTCCTTCAGTTGCCCATATGCCAGGGCCACGATAACTCTTTCGAACAAATCTCGCGACTCTAGCAGGGTATGTGGCAGCCCTACGATTGTGTTGTATGATATTATGTTGCTATGTATGTAGTTAGATTACAAGCGCATTTCTCCTCGCGAGGTCATCAGTTATTAGCTGTCTCCGCTGTCACTGATCGGGCACAGTTTTATGTATGGACCAGGAACCTATGCCAGTCTGGCTAGCATTTTCCCAACTATATTTGGGTTGACTCTGGAAGTCTGTGGAAGTCAGCTGCATCCTTTAAAACTTCCAGTCTTAAAGAATGCAGCTGATTTCCAGTATTTTACATGGAGCGACTGTCTATCGGACCTCCACAACCCAGTTACTGGGTAATGCGGTTTCCATTGGTAAGACTGGTTGTATCTACTTTCGGGCTTCTGACGACCGGGAAGGATTGTCATAGGTCCACGAACAATCCACGGCTTTACGTGGTTTCCGATACACGGAGGGGTTCCATTACATAAAGGACCACGGACCACCACGGTTACCCATCCACGTACCGATCGCAGTAAGCTTAACCTGATCGATTGAGCCGGACGGTACTTAGTCACAAGATTTTCGCGAAATGTATGGTCACCAAATGAGATAAGTAATGTAGAATAATAGTGCAGGGCGAGTGTTTAGGGACGGTCTTATGTAATTTTGACGTCCAAAACGTGCTCACTCTCAGCATAGTTTGAATAAAAGCGTCCCTCTTCCTAGCCGACCCCTGTTAAGAAATTCTGAAACAAACATGGAGGTCAAGGTCTCTTTTTAACCGACTTCAAAAAGGAGGAGGTTCTCAATTCGGATGTTTATTTATTTTTTTATGTATGTTCGGCCACAACTCCGTCATATATAGACGGATTTGCAAAATTCTTTTTTTGTTCGAAAGGAGTTTAATCCGAAATGGTCCCATATAAATTTCATATAGATCTGATGATGAGTTCCGGAGACAGACACCAGAACTCTTTAAAAAATTACAGCAAATCAACCGTGATTTTTGCTATCGCATAAACATGCATTGTTTGTTTTGAATTAGTGCGGGGTACATACCATAACTAAAAACTAAAGAATAAAAACTTTTTTACAAAAAAAAAAACAACCGACAAACACTACAAAGTGAAAAATTACTTTAATTTCGGAAGTCGGTGGCAAAAACTTTACATACAAATCCTAAGACACCGACTGCCGAAATTAAAGTTATTTTTCACTTTGTAGTGTTTTTAAGGAAGTCGGTTGTTTTTTTTGGAAAAAAGTTTTTTAAATGCAAACATAATTGGGATTTTGTGTAAGTCAAACAATGCAGGGCCATACCTGGAAGGGCCTTTAGAAGAAAGAGCCATAACAGTTTTGAGCTTACCTGACTCAACAGACGGTATGCATGCACCAGTAATGGTTGTACTGAAATACGTATAGATCCGGGTAGTGTCGTTCTTACTTGTATATGCATGCTTAGTTGCATAGCACTTGCATTTCTCTTTGCTAGGTCATCATTCGTTGCATATCCGTCTGGCTATGCAGTCTGGTCCTTCCATGGGGCTGCTTGTCAACTAATATCATAATAAAAAGACATAATCGGTCTATACCGTTCCTACTGTTGGGGCACAGGCCTCCTCTCAGTGAGAGGGAGTGGGCCGTTTATATAAGGTGTATCTATTCATACACGAAATATTTTAAGAGGTACACCTGTAGGTGGTAAAGAAGCTACAGCAACGAAAAAAAAAATTTTCTAAATGTGTTTTTTTCAAAATTTAATATTTATAAATTATTTGACGCACATAAGAAATACTGGCTCCTTCTTATTTTTTACGGCCCGAGACACCGCGGCCATGCTCGTGCCGTCCGGTCGCCGCCCTCACAGCGTCAGGCGGGCCATTCATAGAATTTGGAGTAAAGGTTTTATGCAAAACGTGTCAAACAGTTTTAAAATTATAATAATTACGAAAATTCAAAAACGCTTAGATAAAAAATTTCTTTTTGCTTCTATAGCTTCTTCACCACGTACAGGTGTACCTCTTAAAATATTTCGTGTATGAATAGATACACCTTATATATCTAACGCGCGGGACTAGTGCGGGTTGGTAGATGTAACATGTCTTCGAATTTTTGGTTCTAGGATTTTCGGTTTCCTTTCGATGTTTTCCTTCACCGTTTTAGAGCAGCGGTGATGAAATTAAAAACAGAACGTAAAGTATCTACTGCTTACCCTGGAAGGAGAAGGAGTGGAACAAAACCGCACAGATTTGAGTGATCTGTGGCCTATGTTTTTTCGGAATAAACATCTCTTGGGTCCAAAACTTGTTTTTATTAATCGGGCCCTTTTTCAAATGTACTAAATGTAAAAACTCACCTGAAAAACTTTTTCAGATCCATCCTAGAACCTGAAAAACTCCACATCAAGCCTCGCGTGCCGATATACCAGAACATTGAATATTAATAATCAATTAAAATGAACAAACGGCTGAATAAATAACTGATATTACAATTACCAATGTATTGTCCAGTGACAGATGGCAGTATTACTTATGAAAATGTCTGCCGTAATGTGGCGGCAGTGGGCCGTGGCGAGGAAAGTGAGGTGCGTAGGAAAAGTGGTGAAAAGTTAGAATACTTCCCGCGCTTGCATTCTCACGAGTGTGCTCGTCCGCATCGAAAGATGTCGGATAGTCGGATGCTATGATTTTTGTGAGTGAAGGGGAGACGGGAGAATGTGTGTATTCATATTTGGACGAGGTTGTAAAATTGTTGCTTGAATTACGAAAATAATTCTGAAATACAATAATATTTTAACATTCCAATATATTTATTATTTATTTAATACTTCAAGCACATTAATGTGCAGAGGCGGACTTAATGCCATAGGCATTTTCTACCAGTCAATCTTTGTTTACCAATTCATTTGTCTCAACTAACTCATCACCGATCTTTTATTTTTTATTCTAGGTAGCTACACTAGACAGAGTGGGGTTCAGATTGGTCTTTTGAGAGGTAACGGTACCCCTTCCATGTGTAGATGGTGACCACCGGGGTGGTTTTTGTGAGATACAAATCCCACACTCCCCGATCCTATCCCCAAAGCCCGGGCGTCTTTTGAAGCTGTCCCCCCTAAAACTCTGGCCAACAAATCTACAACCTTGGCAGGAAGCTAGAGAGGACTAAGCGTTCAGCAAGGATGAAGAAATCACTAAGTTCATTTGAATGTACCGTTAGCTACTTCTTCAGATACATAAATATAGCATCACTATCGCTCATAGCTGTCACTACAGCTCAAACCCGTCCATATTAACATCAGTAAATCTTTATTAATTCCACACAATTCTCACAACCTTATCCCCTAGACTTAAAGTTCAAAATCGCATGATTCCACATAACGGTACTACTTTGAAAGATGATCAGTTATCACGCTAGAATGACGTGACTTACTGTTCCGATTTTATATGGGTTTATAGTTTATTTAACGGTTAAACGAATAGTTTAGTTAATTTCTGTAATCGGTTTATGGTTGAGCGGATATTTGTGACATTTCGTTGCTGACTGGTGACTACATCCTATTTAATATTATAAGTGTGAAAGTTTGTTTGTATGGATGTTTGTTACTCTAATTCCCCTTTGGTATAGTGTATATTATAGTGCGCTCAATGTGTTAAATTACATACATTGAGCGCAGGTAATGTGGCAATACTGCAGTACCTAAGCCTGTCGTGTACCTATTTGTTTGTTTTGTTTTAATAATTTCGTTCTAATAATTTGTATATTTATCTGTATTTTTATGTGACTGATTATTTAATGTGACTGAGTGAGTCTGCGTTACTTTAAAATAAATGATTAATAAAACATAGTGGTATGGGTAATTCGGGGCTTTTGGCTACTTTATACGTGTGTGTTTTTTTTAATTTCTTTTTTTTTGTTTCTATTTTATTGTGCGTTTTGTTTGTGCAGAATAAACAATGTATATTTCTTTTCTTTTTCTTTCTTTAAAGCGTGACTGTTGATCCTGGGTTCAATTTCCAGGTCCTGCAAGATGTTGTTGGCTCTTTTCATAAAGACTGGCCTGTTAGTCTAGTGGTTAGTGACCCTGACTGCTAAGACTGAGGTCGTGGGTTCGATTCCCACCCAGGACAAATGTTTGTGTGATGAGCACCATCATTTGTTCTGTATCTGGGTGTAATTTATCTATAATATGTATGTAAGTATATTTATCAGTTGTCTGGTTACCATAGTACAGGCTCTGCCTAGTTTGGGATCAGATAACAGTGTGTTGGTTGTCCTAAGATATTTATTATTAGTTATTATTTATTTATTATTTATTTCTTAGTACTTAGGCTGCACTAAAAGTATCGGGAATGGAATATTTCCACTGTACCTGTCATATTAAACACTTTTTAATTGTAAACTCCTTGGTTTTAAAAATCGAATACCAATTATTTATTTAAAAAAAGATTCTCGGTCTTGTCACAAGGTTTTGTCAAACTTGTTAAGTCGTTGAGAAAATGGAATTGACTCGAGAAAATTCAAGAGCGATGATTTATTATGACTTTCGAAGTGGTTTAACACAAAAAACGTGTGTTGACCGGATGATTTCTGCATTTGGCGATGAAGCCCCATCCAAAACCACAATTTATCGCTGGTTTGCTGAATTTTAACGTGGACGTGTCAAGCTCAGTGATGATCCCCGTCAAGGTCGTCCAAAAACTGCAGTCACCCAAGAAAACGTTGATGCTGTGCTTAAGCTGATTGAGGAAGATCGACATGTGACATACCGCGAAATTCAGGCAACTTTAGACATTGGCATGAGTGAAATACAAATAATTTTGCATGAACAATTAGGTGTAAAAAAGTTGTTTTCCCGATGCATAACGCATTCGCTCTGTGAAGAGCAAAAAGCGGCTCGCGTTACTTGGTGCGTCAGAACTCTCGAAAGATTCCACGCAGGGTCCTCAAATGCTGTATACAACATTGTATCAGGTGACGAATCCTGGATATACGCGTACGAACCCGAAACAAAAAACCAGTCACGAGTTTAGGTGTTCGAAAATGAGTTAAAGCCAACAAAAATTGTTCGTTCACGGAGTGTTGCAAAAAAAATGGTGGCCACGTTTGTCTCCAAAACCGGTCATGTTGTGACTATTCCTCTTGAGTGACAAAGAACGGTTAATGTAGAATGGTATGCTAGCATTTGTTTGTCACAGGTCATTTCTGAACTCCGTAAAGAGAACCGCAACCGCCGCATCATCCTCCATCACGACAATGCGAGTTCTCACACCGCGCACAGAACAAAAGAGTTTTTAGAGCAAGAAATCATAGAATTATTAGACCATCCGCCGTACAGCCCAGACCTAAGCCCTAATGGTTTCTATACTTTCCCTAAAATAAAGAATAAATTGCGTGTTCAGAGATTTTCATCACCTGAAGAAGCTGTGGACGCCTACAAAACGGCCATTTTGGAGAACCCAACTTCCGAATGGAATGGTTGCTTCAATGATTGGTTCCATCGTATGGAAAATGTGTCAAATTTCGCGGAGAATACTTAGAAAAGCAATGAATACATTTTAAATAGTAATGTTGTGTCACTTCCTTGATTCCCGAAATTTTCAGTGCCACCCGGCGGGCTCCTGGCAGGCGTCGGCCGCCGGTAACAGCCCGGAGTTTGGAAGTTGGAAGTGTAATACCCCTGTGCTTCAGCAATCACGTTAAGCCGGTGGTCCTGCGCCTAATTTCTCTCCGGTCGTGTCGGATTACCCTCCCATCAGACTGTGAGAGTGAGGGACGAGTGAGTGCCCCTGTCTGCGCAAACACTTGTGCACCATACTATCTCCCGCGCCGAAGGCGTTGAGATTGGCCGCCATGCCCGAAATACGGGAGATTGTACTCAATCAAGCAAAAACGGCTGAACAGATTAGGATAACATTTGGGACACAGATAGTTGATTAACACATTGGATACTTTTCATCCCGGTAGTACATTCCCGTGAGATAATTTCTGACCTCAAAGCGAGCGAACCCGCTAGTAAAATAATAGTTGACGCTATTACGGTTATTTTGGTTAATCATATAATAGTACCTACATAAATTTGGAAAACAAAATCGAACCCTAAGGGTCAGAAAACAGGGGATGATTGATTGTTCTCTCACTGATTGTAATGTATACAGCAAACGCATAACGCATAATTGTATATATTTAATGTATACGCATAACTGTATACAGCGTGGTTCGATTTTGATAATTCCTTTTTTATTGGATAGGGTATACCTTGCCAAGTATTATTAGTATATTAAAGCCACAAAAAATATAAAATAAAAACTTTTTAACAAAAAATGGAACCGCCGAAAAAAATGAAAAGCAAAAAATAATAAAGCTTACAATTTTGAGTCGGCGCTGAAAAATCAATGAACAAAGATCACTGAAAGCGCCGACTCATAATTTTATGGTTTTTTTTTTGTGAATATTGCTGTTTAAAAGTGCCTTTTATAGGTATGCCTATTTGAAATAAATTATTTGAGCCTGATACCAGGCAGGCACTTTATTTTGTGTAATTTATTTCATCACCACTGCTCTCAAAACGGTGAATGAAAACATCGAGTGGATATCCTGTAACCAAAAATTGACTGTTGTTTTCAGACCTGTGGCTTTTACCAATCAAAACTAAGACTCACGTGGCTAAAAACAGGAGGCCTATATCCCAGGATTTGGGACATTCTAGACTAATTATGCTGTATAGCAGTGGCGAGGTGTAATTTTTTCGAAAAGAGAAGCCGATGCGAAGTCGGCTTTAACTTACTGACTCATCAATAAAGAATACTTAATATCATTCTAAAATTAATATAGGAATATAATTAATTAAATACAATTAAATTGAACAGCTGAAAACCGAATAAAATATGCAATATTCCTCTATCTCGTTCTCGCTGACGCATTTTTCTATACCTGTCTCTGTCATAACCCGTTGTACAGCGGCTTGCTCTCGTACATATCAAGCGGTGCCACGTGACCTAAAGTGACATCATTACGGGATCGCTGTTGTATGAATTTTTAGTTCCCGATTATGACGTTTTGGCGCCGGGTTAATTTAGAACATTTCTCTTTTGTTGTAATACAAAGCTATAAATAACCTTTTTTGTTGTTTGAATGTTATGGTGAATTAAATACCCGTAGTGTAACTATATATATTGACAATAGTAGCCACTATTTACATACTACTGTATTTTTAATAGTGATATAGTTACCAATGCGAATCCCCGAAGGCAAGCCGGTAGGAATCGTGTTATATGGTGCTTTCGCCACTGCTGTATAGACTGTACATGTTGTAAGTATTTAAGAAATAATTGTACCTGCACCAAGAATTAAGTATACAGCACATAATTCTAGACGTAGCATAAAAAATGTTCGTCGGTTATCAAAAAAAAACTGATTCATAGAAAAGTGTAATATTTACGCGGTCATGATAAATAAATAAAATAAAATAAAATACGTTTAACCTCTAAGTCCCTGAGATACCACATTTGGTATCAGAGACAATGGTTTTTAATTGTGTCTGTAATTACGGTAATTGACTGGTTAATTCAGACTATTAAAATGTCCATATTTCGTTAGTAGGTATTACATTATCTTAAAAACTATGTTAGTCGTGAGGAGATTAATTATACTCATATAGAAACTAAATTAAAATTAAATTGAAACAAATTAAAATTAAATTGTAATAAATTAAATTTAAACAAGTTAAAAAAAAAATGATTAAATTAAAAATAAGTTAAATCTAATTAAAATTAAATTGAAAAAAAAGACTAGTAAATTAGCTAAAAAAAAAAACGCTTAACGGGGGAAACCAGTTTAGACCGATCAAAAAATAGACATTTTATTGCATAAATTGTTAATATAACTACTCAAGAATATGTGGTCAAAATTTGAAAGCAAAATTCGTATTATTCCCGATGCTATGAGCATTTAACCTTTCATAATGCATGAGCATTTTTTTTAAGGCGAAATCTTCCCCTCCCTGTAAATCCTAATAACAGGAGTACAACTAAATATTAGGTACTCGTGCTATGCAGTTATGTTGCTTAGTTTAGTTCTATATTTTCCATTACTTAAAATAAACTTAATTTATTCAGCTGCCGCCTAAAAGGCTTATCAGTAATACATAGTTAGGTACTGAAATAAACCAGCTGCTAAAACCACTATGGGATGAAAATCGTTAAACACCACCAAAACACGGTTTATACGTCATGTTATTTCCTCACAAGATCTGCAAAAGACGTCAATCGAAGCATAGGTACCTATAGAGGCAAAGAGAATATTAAAATTCGACAAAATGGTAATATTTTTTGAAGGAATACTCAGAACTTTTTTTTATTTCGATCCAAAGTACGTCACACTTTTGGGACGAAGTTCCTTATCGCTAGTTTTACTTTGCACATTTGGCGTATGAGAGCTACTCGTAGACAAAAAGAGCTCATTAGTTGACTTAAGTTGAATTGGGCGTATCGGCACTTTTAAGATAGATAGATAGATAGATAGAAAGATTTTTTAAATCTATATTACTTACCTTTATCATCAACATTGTATAAAACAAAGTTGCTTCCCGCGTCATGTACGCTTATTGTTAGATCATTTTAACAACGCAACGAATTTGATTGCGGTTATCAACAACGGACAGAGTGATTCAAGAGGAAGGCTTATTATCTATACTAATATTATAAAGCTGAAGAGTTTGTTTGTTTGTTTGGTTGAACGCGGTAATCTCAACAACAACTGGTCCGAATTGAAAAATTATTTTTGTGTTGAATAGCCTATTTATTGAGAAAAGCTATAGGCTACATAAAATCACGCTACGGTTAAAAGAAGCGGAGCAGCATAGATAAATGTACGAAAACTGGCAGGCAATTCGATGCGACGGGAAGGGTCAGGGGAGCAAAAATTTAACGCGGACGAAGTCGCGGGCATTAGCTAGTGTACAATACGCGAAGCCGCTGGCAAAAGCTAGTTAAATAGTAAGTATAAAGACGCTTCCCGCGACTATATGCTTAGGTCTTTTAAACTACGCACGGATTTTAATGTGATTTACATCAATAGACAGAGTGGTTCAAGAGGAAGCTTTACATTGGCCTGGCCTGTTAGTCTAGTGGTTAGTGACCCTGAATGCTAAGACTGAGGTCGTGGGTTCGATTCCCACCCAGGACAAATCTTTGTGTGCTGAGCTCAATTATTTGTTCTGTGCCTGGGTGTAATTTACCTATAATATGTATGTACTAGGTTTTGCCAGCGGCTTCGCCCGCGTGGAGGTCGGATAATATCCCGCGGGAACGTACTACCGGGATACAAAGTAGCCTATGTGTTAATCCAGGTTACAAACTAACTGTGTTCCAAATTTCATCCAAATCCGTTCAGTAGTTTTTTCGTGAAAGGGTAACAAACATACACATACATCCATCCTCACAAACTTTCGCATTTATAATATTAGTAGGATTTAGAAATATATAAGTATATTTATCAGTTGTCTGGTTATCATAGTACAGGTTCTGCCTGGTTTGGGATCAGATAATGGTGTGTTGGTTGTCCAAAAAAAAAATACGCGAGCTAAGCCGCTGGAAAAAGCTAGTTAATATTATAACGCTGAAGAGTTTGTATGGTTGAACGCGCTAATCTCAGGAACTACTGGTTCGAATTGTAAATTTATTTTAGTATTGAATAACTCTTTTATCGTAGAAGGCTACAGACTATATAACATCACGCTAGGAGCCTTATGAGTCGACCAAAAAAAGTCACGAATACGAAACACTCGCACGGGCAGGCCATTCGATGCGTCAGGGAGGGTCGATTTCAGTCCCCCAAATAAATTACGTATAAATTATGTGAAAAAACTAAATTTCACGGAGTGTATACTACCATGGCTGCTAAAAAAATATTTTTTTTTTTTTTTAAATTGGGGATTCCATATTTAAAGTTTTTGGAACGAAGTTCCTTATCGCGCGTTGCGAAAGGGGGCTAGACGGAAAAAATTAAGACCAAAAGTTGTAACGACACTTTTTGCTATAGTTGTAAGCCGTGCGGCGTGCGCGTGTTTCTCTGTCTGTCTCTCTCTCATAGAAAGCAAGCCAGTTATGTCAGGATTCATTTTGTTCTTATATTTTATTATTTATTATGTTCAAAAAACTGCCTCGTTGGTCTAGTGGTAGCATGCGCTACTGCTGAGCATGAGGTCCTGGGTTCGATTCCCAGGTCGGACAAAGTGTTATTGGGTTTTTCCATCTGGAATTTCTCTGTAGCAGCCCGGAATCTGGATTGGTGCCCGGTCGGTGGCAATAGGCTCGCCGCCTATTACATATGGGACTTAAACATAACTGGCGAAATGTGGGTGTACTAAAAGGTACACCTCTGCCTAACCCTTCGGGGAAACAAGGCGTGATGTTATGTTTATGTAAAAAATAATAAAAAAATATTATTATAACTTTTAAAAAAATGTACTAAAATTCCTTCACTAATTAATTGAAAGGAACTTCGTTCCATCCGGGTGTCGCTTGACACCTCTCAAGTTTTTTTTTTTCTAAGCGCTGCGCCGTGCCCAAAGCGCCAGCCCTTGTTCGCAAACAATGATGACTTTGACACTGCACCTCTATAAGGTCTATGGCGCTTACAAAAATGGCCATCATTGTAATTTCACGCCAATAGGTCAAAGAAAGTGTCTTCCATAGTTACACACCAGGACACGTAATAGTAATAAATTGAATTATGTTTGAGCTGTCACGCTTTTATTTGACAAGCAAGCAGAACTAGAGGTTAACAACCTGTCCTGTTAAGGGCACACCGAGTTTCGAGCGCTAATCGATTCTAGGTATTCTATGCGCTCTGTGTATGTGTGCGTGAGGCACACCGGCAGGAGAGCGAACGGCTAGGCACTGCGCCGATCGCGTGTCACGCGCGCCGAGCCGTGCGCCGATCGACTAGCGCGGTGCTACCAATATTTACAAAAAAAAAAACAAAAAAAAAACGATTTCAAATACTTTTATTTTAAAGGAAATATTCACGATATTTTACACAATTTTTTTATCGTTAGGTAGGTATCTCTGATCAATGAAAAAATAATATTAGGTATAATTTACTTAGTCGCATAATACTGAATTAGTTACCTTTTTATGATAATATTCTAAGTACAATAGCAACAAGTGATTTCAATAACGTAAAATAACATAACGGCTAAATAAATAGGGTAAAAATCCCAGTAGTCGACCTTTTATTTTCAATTTATTTATTCTTCAAAGTAGATTCAAGTAAAATACTTTTGTTAGTACATAGTAAGTTTTTGCAGGCAGATTCTATTGAATTTCTGATTATGAAGTTACATGGTAACTACTTTGTTCGTTATGGCAAGACGTCAAATAGCCATTCAAAAGATGCATTCCCTATGAAAACTAATGTGAGAGCGCCGACTTCTGGATAACATGTTTCAGGAAGAAAGGAGCCAGCAAAATTGTTATTTACGATACCATCTGAGTTCAACTGTTGCTAATGAGACACAATAGAATTTTAATTGTTAGCCGCCTATCTTTGCTGTTATATTTGAAGTCGGTTATATATTTTTTTAAATGTTTATTTGAACACGTACACGTGCTCAAATAAAATTTAAAAAAAATGTAACTATTTTATAATTTTTTCCGCTTCGCCTCTGGCATAACAGTCGCGGAAAGCATAGCTTTTTTTCGTTTTGCTGACTTTTTCTTGTCTATTGCGTCTAAAATATATTGTGGCTCACGAATTTCCATTTTTCTGTCCAGCCTTGAATCAATAATTTCTGGTAGAAGACAATCAAAGTAAAATGTTTTTAATTTTGTTTCCATACTGTTCTTCCAGAATGCGTTATCTCTTTTTATTGCTTCTATTTTCATATCTTTTTCTGTCCACAAAACAAATAAACATAATTCTTTCCTAGTAATGTGGAGCTGACCCTGCACCTGGTAGAACCAATCGTGTTGTTTATTTATTGTCAAGTTCCCATTCTTCTGTAGTTTCCAGAAACTAATTTTTTTTTGTGCTATGCCTTCCCTGACTGTTATGTCCTTAGCCGAATACGGACACTTAACTTCAATAATTTTATCACCTATTAATCCGTCTGGACTTGCCGCCAAAAACGGCAGTTCAGGGTCAACAAATAGGCCACATTTCTGTATACCGTTGAAGTTTGCTTCTTCGTCAAGTTTTAGTACTTCAGCCAATTGTTCTAATGCAATATGTTCATGTTCCTTGCCATAACGAACTGATTTTACGTGGCTTAAATCACCAGTCACATTTAGAAGAGTTTTCACTAGTGGTGCACATTTTATAAGGCCTCTTTTGCATACCTTTCCGAAGGCAGACGCAGTGAGACGTAATTTTCTCTCTTGGTGCCATTCTATCGAATCTGCTTGCAAAACAGTTCTCTTTTCAAGAGACTGACGATCCTCATCAGAAAGATGAATTTTCTTCATATGTTCTGATTTAGCAAAATCAAAGTCATCTTGTTCTAGATCTGGCTTTTGACAAGAGTGGCCATAATATTTATCATTGATATTGTTTGTACACTTTTTGTTGCAAAAGATTTTGATAATCTTCGTCTTAAATCTGAGATTCTTTTTTTATTGCGTTTCATCTCTAAGTTTTTTACAATAGGGTTAGGACTTCGCATCAAAATCTTTCTGCAAATATAGGATTGTGATTCTTTAGCGTTAAATGACACAACTGAGCCAGCACAGCGAGCTGCATAAGACTGGCGACTTGAATAATTAATTCGTTTACCGCCCACAAATTTCGCAACAACGCTATTGAATACTTCTGCAATATTACTATTGACATCATGTATTAGGCTTTTAGCATTGTTTACCAATCTGGACATAATTTTCATGATAGCTGCAAAAATATTGCTAGACTTCAGTTCAGCAACAAAATTTTCTGTTGGTTCATTTTTATCAATATTTTGGCAAAAATAGGGTTTGCATAATTTGTGATCTCCGAAAACATGATTTGGTGCATTAATTAGATCTTGTTTTAGGTCAATTACTTTTTGGTTGAAATTTGATTCTTTGGAATTGATATGTTTGACAGCACCTTTAACTGATCTACGTAAGCGCAGTATATTTTTTGCAAGAAGTTTGCGATATTTTATAGGATAGCAAGTGTTCTTGGTTAACTCTTCAAGTTTCGTGCAAAAGTTTCTCAACAGGTGATTTGTACATTCAATTTTTTCCACCAACAAGTTTCCATAAGGTTTTGCTTCTAATATGCTCTTATATGTGCTGGAGTCCCCATCAGCAATTAACTTCGAGTAAATCAAGCCCTGATTTGGTAAAGAATGTTTGAAGCCTTCGACTATTGCAACGGATTCCATTCCACTTGAGGAACCATTGTAATTTTTATAACACGTGTGATCGGGAGCTAACACATTTTTGTTCTCTGAACGTGCACAAATCATGCAATACTTGTTTTTTACTGCCATGTAAAGAACTTTTTTTGTTTTGTAACCAATAATTACCGCAGCACCCGAAAAAGCGTTATAATTCTTTTTATATGATCTTTTCGACCAACATCCATCAGCAACCACGGTAATTATGGGTACTCCATCTTCATTAACATTACCATCTCGAACTGCTAAATCGTATTCTTCTTTTGCTGCTTCTGCCATACATTTTTCTTTTGCCGTTTCCCAAAGTTCACAGACTTTTGCATGACACTTGGCATAATAATGATCCGACATAGAAGGGATTTCAAGTGAAGCAGACACTTGCTCTAAACCCGCGTATCCTGAACCTATAGCCATGAAACTACTTACCACGTTTTCGTTGAGGTCAAGTTCTTTTTTATCGTTGGATTTTTTAAAATTCTGTAAGCTCAATTTAGTGTTGCACATTTTGCAAACAAACTGGAATTTGGACACAAATCCTTTTCTTTTTTCTCTAACTAATTTCAAATGATTGAAGTTACAACCTAATGGAGAGTTATGGTGTGAAATTTCTTGCAACTGTTCTAATAAATACATAAAATCTACAACTCTATTTCCACTTATTCTGATCTCTTCCAATTTTTCTTCTGGTTCTATTGTATAATAATCTTCTTCTGAATCTGAATCAGCTGGCGAATGATGTGTAGAATGCTAAAAGTTAAAAAAAAATATAATGAAATTAAATGAAATAAACAAATATCCTATTTTTCCCAGTAGGTTCAGGATACGTTGATAAATTCATACCTAATTTTACTACTTACATTGGGATTGTCTTGCGTCCTAGTTACAGCAGCAAGCGTCTGTAATTTCTGCATTTCATCAAACGGAAAACTAAAATGAAAAAAAAAAGAAGATTTATATTAGCAATCAATATTTTTGCAAGGTTTCATAAAATAAAATAGAGAGCGCCCTGTGAGGAGAGAGCAGTGGTGGACCAGAGATAACGGCCGCGACTTACGAGTTGCAGGTCGTGGGTACCCAGACAGGCGCTTTACTTTGTGTAAATTATTTCATCACCACTGCTCTCAAAAACGGTGAAGGAAACATCGTGGGGAATCTGGCACGTCTTAGAATAAAAAAATTGTAGATACCACGCGGGCCCAGTGCGGGCCCACACTGGGCCCGCGTGGTGGATAATAGCCCACTCCCTGTCACCGAGAGGAGGCCTGTGTCCCAACTCTGGGAACACTAAAGACCCTGTGAAAAGTAGGGTAGTGATAAAAAAAATACCCAGTATACCTAAATATTATGCATAATGTACACACGGCTACATATCAAGCTATATGTTCCAGTATAAGCTGACCTCTCACTGTATGGAAATCCTATACAATGCGAGATCAGCTTATACTGGAAAATATAGCTTGATATGTAGCAGTGTGTACCTACGCATATCGTATAGAAAAAAAAGAAGACACAAGCAACAATAATAATCAATATCGGACTTACTTCATGGCAATATTTTCTCTGTGTGAGTATGTCATATCACTGTTTATTTCTCCTTCCACTGGAAGACAAGAATTTTGTTCCGGTGTAATTGGCATCCTGTAATAAAACAGAACATTTGATTTAATTATAATTTCTATAATTATCAACAAAACTGTTTTTAAATGAAAGTAAGACTTATTTCATAAACATAATTATTTTCTGAACTTACAATTCCAGAGTTTGATAATTTTCGGAATCGGTGTCATCCATGAAATTTACCCTGGAAATTGAAAGTTATAATGTGGTACATCTTAATTTATTATAATGTTTTCTTAGACACATCCTATTATTTTTACGCTTACCTCTCCAGTTCATCAAATGACTCTTTGTTTTGTAGTGAGGTGCTAACAACTGGTACATTTACCCTGTAAACAGAAAAAGATACAGAATTTTCTAGTGTACCTATTTGTTAAAATATCGTAAATAGGTAGATAAGTGACAACTAGGTACTTTTAATAACTAGGTATAATAAGTAGGTAGGAAGATTATACTTACGAAGTCACAGTATTCTCTTTATCCTCAAAATTTTCTATCTGTAGTCTTTCTCTCTCGTCATCAGATAATCCAAATTTATTTTGCAGTGAAATGTCAACAACTGGTACATTTACACTATAAATAGAAAAAAAAATACAGAATAATTCAAATCATAGTAGATTTTATTTAGTGAATTTTAAACTGTACTTATAAAATATGTATCACGGATCGACAACATAATTTCCAAATTTTGAAATGAGTCTTCTGTATGAATTTGGTTGCATGAATTAGTGTCACCAGATACTAGAAAGTAGGTAGGTACTGTACTGAGTATACTTACGAAGCAACAGGAGTATTCTCTTTGTCTTCGACATTCTCAGCCTGTAGTTTTCTTGCTCTAAAAAGTAAATTAAATTGTTTTTAAAATACCCCATTAAAAACAAAAGCTACCTAGTAAGGCAATTAGTAAATAAGTAAGAAAGTATACGAATTTTACTTACTTCATTTCTTCATGCAAGCGTTTAGCATTGGTTTTTCGCCAACCCCTTCTCTGTCTTGATTTCTTCACTTTATTCCCCATTTCAAATACGCTACAATAAATTTTCACAAAATTTTCTTCGTTACGTTATTAAATCCGTGCGTAAGCGCGAACGACACAAGCTCCCCGTCTGATGGCCGACGCAGGACTAAAGCGGACAGGAGGGCGGCGCGGCGGCTCTGGATAAGATGGGCGAAACTCGCGCGAATTTAGGTATTTCCTTCTTATTGTTACACAAATCACACATTTAAAAAATGTAAAGTGTATACGTTATATAAAACATGTTGTTTTATTATTATTCAAAAACTGAAGACCTTCCGCGAAGTATTCACGCCGTACTAAGCGTTTGTTGTGTTTTTTAGAGATAACTTTGAAAATTTATTCTATCGAGCCAACTTTATCAAATCGTGTTTCCATCGTGTATAATGCCTAGTATATATGCCCAATAATACCAATTTATTTCCTTAGATTTTAATTTAATTGTTTACTACTTCAAGCAACCGTTATAAAAACGCGTTTTTGTGTATAAACAGCTCGGTGCCCCGTTAACAGGTTAACTTGACAGGTTCTTGAAAATAATGATCCTTTTTGTTTAATAAATGCATCAATATTAAACAAACGCACCGATATTTTGTATAAAAAACGGGAAAATCTTTATACGTTTGTTTGGTTGTTGCCTATTTAAAAGATCTGTCAGATTTTCATACCAAACAAATTAATCCAAGTGAAGTTAGTTAATAAATAAAGACTCAGGAGTCATTGTTTTAAGGTACCAGTATAACTTTATTATGAATTTTGACTGAAAACACGCTTAAATTAAAAAATTAGGCGCTTTTGCTTATAAAATTATAATTATTTCTTTATATTATATGATGGATGAAGTAGCTTGACCGTGTGGTGCCGGACGTATAGAATAAAACCACCCCATTTCTTCCCGTGGGTGGCGACTAAGGGACTTACTAGAGAATGGGCAGCAGCGTTCTCTATGCATTTTACCACCATACTGCGATCGCCAACCCGCCTGCCAAGCGTGGCGATTATGGCAAAGCCCCCCAAATTGGGGGAGGCCTAAGTCCAGCAGTGGACGTCTTACGGCTGAAACGACGACGACGAAGTAGCTTGAACTTTTTTCATAAAAGTAGGGGAAGCTACATATTATTTTGTTTTTTTTTTTTTGTTTTGAAACTATTTCTTTTATTTCTATATGAAACACAAAGTATATTCTGGACATAAAGCTCGATCCACCAATGGTAGAATTTTATTAAGTATTTTATTTTTGCTGCAATGAACGGTGTGATGACTTTACTTGACTGGTGAATTTTACCTTATCTTACCTTCCTACCGACGACTGTATGAAAATATCTTTGCCATTTCTGTTAATATGACTGACTGTTAATCTAAAAAAAAACCCTCCGGGTTTTTTTAGATTAGTGGTGAAGACCACCTTATCAACAGTAACTGTCATTAATTAAATCGTTCTTAAAAAAGTTTGAAAAACCAAGATGGCGTCAAAGAAAGTGTCACAGTAAGCACACGTAATGCTAGTAACTGACCCTGTTGCGGTCACCTTTCGCGCCGCACTTTCACCGGCTGTCTGACACACATACGAACTCTTTGTTGTTGTGCATATTTTGACCATGAACTGATAACCGATGGACGGCTGTGATTGGTCGATTAGATTGTGCTCTGATTTATGGAGATTTGAATTTGGAATTTTATTAGAGAGTTCTGCGTTATGATTTTGAATGTGGGTTGGCGGGAAACGGTTATAAAGCTGGCCAGCTCTAGTTGTAGGGTTTTAGTGTTGCTAGTGGTCCTTATATTATGTCATTTTAATCATACCTAATTCTACCAAAGGTAGGTGATGTTTGATACGGTGCGGGAATAAAATAAATTACAACTTTAATTCATTTAAAGTTTAATAATCACTGAAGTGTTCAGTTTTAATTATTATGAAGTGTTTGAAGATGTTGAAATTAAGTGTGCATTTAATTGTAACATCCATAAATTCCTTTTTTTCTGGCTGATTAAGTACGTAAAACTTTAATTCAAACTTTAATACATAGATGTAGAAAACTAATCACAATGAGGTGCATTTGTAAGTCCAATATATAAACAACTGACTTTAATTCAGAAAAGCAACAACTTTCTCCATAGAAAGTTCAAATGCATTTCTGGAGAACTCTAAGCAGGTCAAGAGCGTAAACAAAGTTTATCATCCGATAGATGCAAGAAACTTACAAACAAGAAAAATAAAACAAATAGTTTTGATTAACGAAGATTTAAAAAACTAACATTCCCAAATGAATAATGAATATCATTACTCCATCAAAAATCTTTTCGAAACATTTCACTATTGGCCACCTGTAAAAAACTACACTCAAAATTTCAAATAGCGAACAAACACAAAAAAAAGCATTTGAAGACCTGATGTGGGAACAAATGAACGGATGTCCCAGTTCCAAGTCCCGTTAGTGGGAGAAAGTGGCGGACGCGATGCATTGCCTATGCAAATTATGCAATTACACGGTGCCTGTATACGCATCGTCTGTGCAACGGATGTACAGATTAAAAACATTCAAAACGTGATATCAGTGACATAGATTTTTTGACAGTGACAGGTGAGGCTGTATAGGTGAATGTCCTTTGCTTGGTTTTGGGTTTTTTGGTGTTGTGGCTTTTCGTCGAAATAATAATCGAACACATGTCATGAAATGGCAATGTTTGGCGGGAAAGTTTCTATCAGATTATTTCTAGTAGGTACACATAAATGAGTTTATTGTAAAAACACATCCCCATAGGTAACTTATCAAGCAGATCATGATTTACAATGCCTACTGGTAAAAAATAAGCGATCCTTCTTCCCAGGCTGAAAATCATAAATTCACCAAGTAACTATATTGTCAACATTGAATTTACAGTTACTTTTATTTAGTAGGTAACTATTACATTAAACCGTTACCTACATAACATGCGAATGTTTTTCTGCGCAAGCGTCACGCAATATTTTTACTTAAACAATTATCATAATTTGCTTTTAACAACAGCAAACAAATAACATGCAATTTCCTATATTTTTAAAACGTTAATTACATGCATTTCGGTTACAAATTAATTAAATAAATACGATGCGCAAACACAATCATTTACAAAAAACGTCGGTTGTCAATTACATAATTTCTCCGCGCGGGATACAGTTATGCGACTCTGTTTCCAAGAACCAGAACACAGCTTTCGAACGTCTAACAAGAATGATCTAACGTGACAAAGCGAAAAAATGATGCCACCCGCCATATTGGTGTAATGGCGGCCACAAAAAAACTAACGGAATAAAATACCTAACAGCCGAGTGGAGAAAGGCTTTCGATTGTCCCACATATCAGCGCACGCGAATCGTCGACGCGACTCCGAAAAGTCACAACACTAGAAGCAAAACAAAACACAACCTTATTTCAAACTAGCAACCGTCATAGTCATTTGGCGGGAAGTTTGACGTTTGGTGCAGTTCGAAATTCAAACGTCAATCGTGACATTTACGCGCAATACATATTGTATAACTATCCTCCTCTAACCTTCACAAATTGTATATCTATCTCCGTTGCTACTCGACATTGAAAAAGAAAGCACTTGATTTTTTGCCGGCCACCATTTTACTTGAGAGTATGCCGAAGAAAGCAAGCTAAAATGCATGTGTGTAATATTAGAAACGTTGGTTTTATACCTCGGTTGCATCGCATTTGACTCAGTTGCATAAGAAAATTGCATTTCCCCTGCGTTCGTTCGACGTCATGTCGATAGTTTTCTCCCTTGATTAATTGTTAATTAATCGTCAATTGAAAGCAGAGTGACAGTTATCTGATCTCTGGCTATAATTAAGCTATATAAGTGAAAGATGATTAATATTTCTCACAGATTTGCTGTAAGCTGTGGAAACAAGGTTTAGATAAATGAAAATGCATTAGATTTTTAATGATTTTGAGTATTTGTCTTAATTATATTTTATCATTATTTGCTACCTAATTGTACTTTCTAAAATGTATAAGACTATTTTATAAACATTTGCTTCAGACCTTAGGGAAGCTTTGTTTAATAACCGACATTTAAGTTTATCTTACTTAAGTGCCAATGGTTATACTTGTTCCCAGATAATTCCTGAGAGGATTAGTTATTTTTTGTTACTGAAACTAAGACATACGTTATTATAAAAAACTTTTCAGTTTTTTCGGCGGTTTATTTTTTTGTTAAAAGTTTTTATTTTATTATTTTTTGTGGCTTTAATGTACTAATAATACTTGGTAACGTATACCATATCCAATAATTTTTTTTTTATCAAAATCGGACTATTCTGTATAAAGTTATGCGTGGTTATACATTACAATCAGTGAGTGAATAATCAATCATCCCCTGTTTTCCGACCCCTAGGGTTCGATTTTGTTTTCCAAGTTACATCATTACCTACATTACATTTCATTCCATTTTTTTTCCATTTCATTACATTTGTTTGTTTTTATACTCTTTGCAACAAAAATGAATTTGCACAATCGGACTACTATGTAAAAAGTTATGCGTGGTCATACATAAAAAAAAAAACATACGAGTCGAATTGAGAACCTCCTCCGTTTTTTTTCGTCGGTTAAAAATATAGATATTAATAAATTATTCCATAATTTTCTTAAAACTAACAATATCTAAAAAGGACAAAATTCTTAATGAAAATCTCTAAAATAATACTCAAAAGGTTAAGGTTTTTAGACTTTGACCCATGGTTTACCATTTTAGAAATTAGGTGCCAAAATGATTAGGTACAAAAAAAAAATCGAAATCCAAAATACTTTTCCAACTTTATAAATTACATAGGAATAAAACTATTCATTACTAGTCACCACCTGCAAATCGAACAGCAACCACATTTTCCTCACGACACCTCCCTCCAAAACCGACTCCCATACAAGTCATATAACACACGCAAAGCGTCAATAAAAACAAGCAAAAAAACCGTAACCTGAACTTGACCGCTAACGCACAACCCTATCACCGCCACGGCTTTAAAACACGGACTTTCTTTAACCGTGCATACTGTCGTAAGTGTGACACGGCCCCAAAACTCGCTCCAGATACGACGGATCCGACAAGATGGCGGCCACGCTGGTGAATTGAGAAGCAATTATTGTGAATGTATTGATGGATGGTTGGGGAAAATGACTGGTTAGTCTGTCTTTGACAATAGGCTAGGAAAATAAGAGATACTTATCGGTTTTTATAAAATGGCGGGATGATGTTAATACATTCTAAAAGGGCCGGTACCTACTGTGAAAATACAAACGCTTCTTGGTAGGCACTGAGTCGGGATTTTAAAATATACTCATAAAAATATTAAAGAATAAGTTTGAAGAATGGCAATACAAGAATAAAGGCTTATTCAGACCGGCGCGACGCGACAGCGCGACGCGATTCTTGTAGAACAATTTCCATGAAGTTCACATAAAAATTGTTCTACGAGTGTCGCGTCGCGCTGCCGCGTCGCGCCGGTTTGTAGGAGGCTTTAGCCTGAAAAATGCTGAGAAAATTTTTGGTTACTTCTGACAAAGTAATCATTCTAGGAAATCAGAATTAATAGTGAACTTATCCTTGAAATATGAAGACATAATACTTTTGCTACTGGTATTGAAATAAATTGAAAATGAGTTACAAAGCTTCTGAATAAGAAAATTATTCAAGTTCACTTAACGTTTTCGTGTATGATTCACGAGCGATTCTAGTAAAAGAAAGGTGAGGAAGTTACGAAGCTTCATTAACCTATGAATGATGTCAATTTCAACAGAAAATGTCAAAGATTTACTAGATCTTTTAAAAAAGTACCGTCAACCATAGTTGCTGTTGTTGTAGTGCACCTTTACATTTCATGAGCAACTTTAATTATGAGTAAAAGATGAAAATGAATTAAATTATATCGCAATTACTGAAAATCTTTTACAAATAGTCGAATTATCTTCATTTGTATCGCTTTGATAAAAATACAAAAAATGGGACATACAGATGTTTAGTAACTGAGATATATTTATGTACTACACTCATAGGTAAAGTTGCTCATAGAAAGTAAATATGCCACAGTTGACTGTACTAAAAATTATGGAAAAAGAAAAAGTTTTAAAATAATTATATTTTTATTAGAAACTTTCTTACATACATACAGTTATTTTTCATAAGGCTATTGACCATGAAACACGACCAATAATATAATTAATAAACACAGCCAAGCATCCACAGTTTACACAGATTTTCTGCCGCAAGATCTGCTTTCACGCTTTCCTAGTTATGTAGTTTTAATTATAACAATAATTCTACAACAATTTTATAACCAATAACTTTAATTATAGCACGCTGTAATAAACTTTCAAGTTTCGCTGTTAAGGGGGAAGCGCTCTGTTCTAGAATAGGTAGTATTTATAATTATCTATTGGAGGAGATTAAAAATTATTTATGGACAATCTATGGCTACTACTTATTTTAATTTTAATAATGTTGCTGTTTTGTTGTTGTTGTTGTTGTTGTTGCTGTTTGTTGTTTTGTTGTTGTTGTTGTTGATGATGTTGTTTTGTTTGTTGTTGTAGTTATGTGTGTTGTTTGTTGTTGTTGTTGTTTGTCTGTTTCTTTCTTTCTTTCTTTCTAATTTTATTTATCATCTTTACATAGTATATAATAAAGTCGCATTTCGTGTCAGTACGCTTAGATCTTTTAAACTACGCAACGAATTTTAATGCGGTTTTCATCAATAGACAGAGTGATTCAAGAGGGAGTTTTATATGTATTACGCGTGCGGAGCCGCTGGCAAAAGCTTGTTTATTATAAAATACCCTCAGGCAGCCCGCGTAATTCAAATTTTCATTTTTTTTTTTTTTTGTAATTTTTAGTGTCAGGTTTTAGGGTGAGCAAAATATGATTTACGGCCATAACGAATGTGTTTTTACAGAATTATACACATTAGGATCATCAATGTGTGTTCACTGCCAGGCTAGAGCCCCGACCATAGGATTTCAATTATTATGTGGAAGCGTGATAATCGTGGGCCCTGGGTCAAGAGTGGCTAGCGAAACTAGTCCGCCGTACGCGGAGCAGACAATACAAGTACAATTCAAAGCAAGAAGCAATACAATTAACAAATGACTCACCTACAATACAACAAAAGAACTTACCTGGTGGTTGAAGGACACTGCTTCTGGGGCCTACCTGGATTTATGTATGTAAGTGCGTGTATATGTATCGTGTTGTGACGTGTAAGTGGTATCCAGGACACCAGGCCGTTGCAACTCGCCAGAGATTTACTCCAACATGCGGTTCAAACACTTAACCTCCAAAGTTCTTCAATGTCAAGAAATATCCAAATTCAACCCGTATTAATTCACCAAATTGGGGTTATTTACACAAAACAATGGGTCATGACTTATTGTCCACCAAAACGACCGATTCTAAGGGATTAATTTAACAAAAGGGTCGCACGCGCATCCCTTCTTCAAGCGCCAAATCCAAGAGTAAGTGTCAAGTGTCAAAATCAAACTGACAAGTCAGATGTCATTCTGTTACACGTTTAGAAACGTAGGCGCATAAAGTAACTAATCGAACAGGACGCAACAATGTGTATCTCTTTAATTTAGTAGCCTCAAATGTCATGATTTCGTGAAATATTAAGGCCGAATGACACCAATGAAACTAAATGCGATCACCCGCGTTCAAGAGCTGTCAGTGTCAAATATTTCACAACAATAAAATGATCACTCAGTTCTTAAACGCTGCTTAAAAGTGCTAGTCGCGTTAATCTCATATGTGAAATTCACCCTAAGTCGTACAGTACACCAATTTGAATTCAGAGTTGCATTGATAATTATGATTCTGTAAAACTATGTTACGTGTGGTGCCGGACGTAAAGAATAGCACCTGCCCGTTTCTTCCTGTGGGTGTCGTAAGAGGCGACGTAGGGACTTACTAGAGAATGGGCAGCAGCGTTTTCTATGCATTTTACCACCATACTGCGATCGCCAACACGCCTGCTAAGCGTGGAGATTATGGCAAACCCCCCAAAATTTGAGGAGGCCTATGTCCAGCAGTGGACGTGTTTCGGCTGAAATAATGATGATGATGAAAACCACATTTACTACAATCACGGACCATATTTTGATCATCGAACCACCAAATCGCAAAAAATACAAGACCATTTGTCTTCCCTGGTGCTTTCGCCTTAACTGGCGCGCGCGCCGCTGTTCAAGAAAGTTTCCTCTACGCATGATTTGTGGCCATTACAAGTGACTTGGTTACTTGTTGCTATAGCGAACATTTTGACATAATAAGATTAGATTAAGTTACTCAACTGTTTTTCAGTAACTGAAATAATATATACTCGTAGTTCTGTTGCTTTTTCGTAGTCATTTTTTTTAAGTGTCTTATTTGGTGAAATTTAATATATGATAAGCATAGTTAAAGATTAAAAGGATGGGTGTCATTAACCAAGGTAATTTCCCCTATAAATCACGAAAAATAAAATAATACCACAGAGCCCTGTTGCTACATTTTTTTCAATGCTAGACTACCAACCGTTGCCATATTCATACCATTCGTTTTGCATAGTATATCTTATCTTTCAAAAATATTTTTGTTTTTATTTTTGGTTTGAAATAGGATATTTTTTAGGTCCCTACCTAAACGAAATTAATAAAAAACCACAGACGAACTGAAAATCTCCTATTTGAAATTGGTTAAAAAGCATAGCTATTAAGGAACTTTAATACGTATACATAGATTAGATGATTTAGATGTAGCAATTGACGAGTATAATATAAGTACTGCAAAAATTATCGTGGTAACCATTGTCATATATTTATTTTAGTTTATAAGGTTTAAAATAAACACTGTGACACCCAAAAATATAAGTAAAAGAAATACCCAAAATAAATCAACATAATTTATGCAAAACTCGACATAATGATGCTAACATGACGCGTAGGATTACTAACACAACCTCATTAGTACTAAACTTGATAGCTATCGTCAAGATGCGTAGGCGCAACATAATGTGCCCAATATTTACTGCGGCATTATACAGTGATCGGTACAGAAGGTACACTACCAAAACATGAAAGATTAGACAAAAATGGAGAGATTTTCAGACCGGTTACACCAGCACCATACACTATCGACTATATACTGACTGGACAGGTCCACTCAATCTGTGTGATTCATTCTTCATATGACCATTTCAAACACCAATCTACAAGATCTTCACATGATGTGACCGAGATTATGTCTGGACTTTAAAAGAGACTGTGACCTCTGATTTCTTTTCGCCCTTTCTTCTCAGAGTAGTCAGTTAGGAAACGCCGACCTCATCTAGTTAAAAAAAATATCATTAACATGTAAAAGTGTTTGTAGAAACCTACTTATAGAAATAACATCACTTATCAATCACCATCCGAAACATTTTGAAACATATTGCTAAACCATTGCTTTATATGTTTGAAAAATGTGTTTCCTCATCAACATAAATAACGCAATGTATGTTTTTGAACTATCGAAATTAAAGCCATTGCTACTAAAGTGTGTTACAATTACTCCACAGATTGTCCATAAGTACCATTTTTACATCTTTAGGATCCACATTGAACAAAATAATGACGAAATTAGCATTTACACATTTATCAAGAATTGGATTCAGAATAAGTGCCATATTTGACGAAATATAAGCTGTTAAAATAGTATTAACTGCTCGACTGCTGCTTGACTGCCTCATTGGTCTGGTAGTTGCAAGCGCTACTGCTGAGGATGAAGTCCTGGGTTCATTTCCTGTGTCGGGAAAGTGGTATTAGGTTCAGCTTCTATGACGGGGAAAAATCTAAACGGACATATTGCACCAATCAAAAGCAATTTGCATGTTTAGACTTTACCTCCAGCTAAGAGTTTACCTAGACTCTAGTTAGATTCTTAGTTCTTGCATTATCTTTGACAGTGACTCCCACCGACCGCAACTTTAGGTAAGTTAAGTACGAAAATTCGGGACTCACCTCTTAGCTGCCATGGAGAAGAGAAAACATAACATTCAGTTTCAGTCGACAATTTTAATCCTTCAATTAAGAAGTAACAAGGGATGCTTTTTCAATCGGAAGTATGTATTAAAAAAAAAAAAACAACATAATTTTAGTATCAAGTAAAACTTTAGGCAACAGACACGAATAAAAAAAAAACCGGCCAAGTGCGAGTCGGACTCGCGCACCGAGGGTTCCGTACAAACCTATAGGTATTCTCGGTTTAAAAATAAATGTTTTTTTTTTTAATTTTTTTATTTCAGTTGATTGAATGTGAGGTAAATTGCGGTTTACGATTTATGACGTTTTAAAAAAAAACTACTCACTCGATCTCGTTCAAACCAATTTTCGGTGGTAGTTTACATGGTAATGTACATCATATATTTTTTTTAGTTTTATCATTCTCTTATTTTAGAAGTTACGGGGGGGGGGGGACACATTTTACCACTTTGGAAGTGTCTCTCGCGCAAACTATTCAGTTTAGAAAAAAATGATATTAGAAACCTCATTACCATTTTTGAAGACCTATTCATAGATACCCCACACGTAAAAAGTATTGTTTATTTTAGTGTGAAAATCTTAATGCGGTTCACAGAATACATCTATTTACCAAGTTTCAACAGCATAGCTCTTATAGTTTCTGAAAAAAGTGGCTGTGACATACGGACGGACGGACAGACAGACAGACAGATAGACAGACAGACATGACGAATCTATAAGGGTTCCGTTTTTTGCCATTTGGCAACGGAACCCTAAAAACACATAAACCTACATGTCAGACGCTAGGTGCGCGGTTCCAATTTGTTGATTCCTATGGAGAAGAGCCGGCATGAAAGTCCATGAAGAGACAAGGATACTGGTCAGTGACGTATTTACTGATAAATTAATCAGTTCTTCATACGTCTCACCAGTGGTTTGCGGCCCATAGTTTGGGAAATTATAGCCTACTAGCTTCTGCCCGCGACTTCGTCCGCGTCAAATTTTTGCTCCCCTGACCCTTCCCGTCGCATCGATTTGCCTGCTAGTTTTCGTCCATTTTTCGTTGCTGCTCGCTCCTTTTGAGTTATAGTGAGTCAACCTTAAAAGATAGACATATGCTCTCGCGGACTTTTTTTTAGAACTTTTTAAGAGGAACAATTCCTTCATACATTATTTTTTCGTGACTTTAACCGTTTACGCAGCGCACGCAACGGAAACTCTTAAAAGGAATAAATTTTCCCCATTTTTGCAACATTTTTCATTACTGCTCTGCTCCTCTTAGTTGTAGCGTGATGTTATATAGCCTATAACCTCCCACGATAAATAGGCTACCCAACACAAAAATAATTTTTCGATTCGGACCAGTAGTTCCTGAGATTAGCGCGTTCAATCAAACAAACAAACAAACAAACTCTTCAGCTTTATAATATTAGTATAGATTAAATTTGGGTAAACAACTGCCGCCATTTACCTTCTGTCACTCTACCATACAATGCCTTTGAAAATTTTGTGCCAGTATTCAACCATGTTGACTCATTCACATTATGTATAACTGTATTGCATGTATTGACGCGTAACTGCTGTTGTATGTATCTCTTTGTTATCTGGCGTGGCAACACTGGTTATAAAATACAGTTGGTTCTGGCGAAATGAGGTTTCACTTTTTTAGGTGCTTTGCTATTTAAGGATTGGTTACAGTTTTAAAGTTTATATCATCCGTAACTTAGAACAGCACCGAGTTTAATTCGGTAATTACTTTTTTCGGGGGTAGGTGTTAAAAAAGTGTAGACGTTTTTTTATTTCGGAATTTTACGTAAAATATATTTAATTTGAAATACTGATTAAGTTACATCAGTACTTAGTCTACAAGAGTGATATATCTAGTACTCACGTTTGTGGCACATAAATGTGACATAAACACTACAAACACAACACCACCTGCCAGCTCATCATCTGCACTATCACAAGGCAATTATTAGCACTAAATCACAGAATGTCTCAACTTGCTGAAGTCCTTGCTGCCCAGAAAACCCTGGAGGATAATTTTTTGAGGAAGATGGGTGAGCTTGAAGCACAAATCCAGTGCGCAGGTCCTGCCAAGGACACAGTCGCAAAGATAGCCGAAGAGTTCCGTACTTTCCGGGAACTCATATTTTCAATGCTGGGTTTGCTGCGTAGTCAAATCAGCGAGTGTGCCAAACAGATTGATGGTCTGGAGACCAGGCACCGGCGGAAAGCCTTGGTTTTCCAAGGTCTTGCTGAAGTGGACAACGAAGACAGTGCGGCAGTCATTCTGGAGGTCCTCAACACGAAGCTTGCCCTCAAAAATCTCACAGTGTCCTCAATTAAAGCCTGTCATAGGCTTGGAGTTCAAAGCAAGGAGCATCATAGGCCTATTCTAGTTAAGTTTGCCAGTGTGGACATCAAGGCCTCAGTTTGGAAGGCAAAGACAGGCTTGAAAGGTTCCAAAATTTCGGTGAAGGAGTTTTTGACCAGAGCGAGGCAATCTGTCTTCGGAAGGGCGCGCGAACACTTCAGTATGCGGTCGTGCTGGACTCAAGACGGCGTTATCTGCATTAAGGCCTCAGACGGAAGTCGGCACAAGGTTACTTCTATCGAAGAGTTAAAGCCCCTGATATCCAAGTATCCTAAGGCGCCAGGCGCGACTCCATCAACAAGATGAAGAAGTATCGTTGCTGCCGGGAGCCTGAAAAACATATTACGTCATTATGGTGAATGTTTACTTTGATTTCTTGTTATTGTTTCATATTTATATTCATAATCTTTACTTACTGCTGTGTAGTTGTCCCGTCTAATTCTTCTATTTGTTTTGTGCCCCGATTGATTGCTAATTTCTGTTTTTAATATTGAGTAGTGGATTAGTTTTTACCCTCTTCAATGTTTATTTTGGTCAACCTCAACTCACGTTTTTTTTTTTTTTTTTTTTTTTTCCTTTTTGGCAACTGAGCCGATGTCGACTATTCTGCCAGCGTCACGTGGTGACGGCACTACAGCAAGATGAGCCGTCGAACTTCGCACTTTGTGGTAGTTGTTATTTGTTATTGTTAGTAGCTGAAAGGACGAGACAAGTTTTGTTAGTTAACTACAAAATATTAATAATTATTGTACTACTATAAAACGACACAGATATACACAAATTATAATTATTACACTACATACCAAACTACATTTTTAAATCATTGTCATTTAAAAATTTTGATAGGACTTGGATTAATTTAGGGGAAAAGTTAGTCAAGAGGGAGTGGAAGTTAGTAGGAAGCGTTATATTGATTTTGGGAAGCATACGGTACAAATCAAATGATTGTGAGTTTGAAGGACATGAAAAAAAAATATGGTCCAGAGTACCATCATCAAGACCGCATTCGCACAGAGAACTGTCACGAACACGGATCTTGTTCAGGAAAACGGGACTGCAACAGTGACCGAGTCTCAGTCTACACAACGATGAAACAGTTCTTTTCGACAATTTAGTACATTTAAAAAACCAAGGTTTCCGCTGGATGTCGGGTTGGATACTGGCGTAGTACGCCCCTTTTAGTTTAGAACTTTTTTGCCATGCTGTGGACCACGAGTTATTTAATTTGAGTTTGGTATCAGCTCGTAAGTCGTAGCTATGAACAACAAAATGTTTTTGGTCAACAGGGTTGGATGTAGCAAATTTAGCCAACCTGTCGGCACACTCATTGCCACCTATACCCGAGTGACTGGGAACCCAAGCTATTTCAATGTTTAAATTATTGTTAGAGCAAGTAAAGAGTAAATTTTTGATGTCTAAAATGATTTTACTGTGGATTTTTGATTTTAACTGATTTTGACATAAAGCCTGAATGCTACTGCGAGAATCTGAAAAGATGACCGAATTTTGAATATTATGGTTTTTAATGAAATTAATTGCTTCTAAAATACCAATACATTCTCCCGTAAATACCGAAACCTCTGGAGGGCACTGAAAGAGAAGGGCAATTCTGGAATTCTGGAAGTATGTTGCAACTCCTGTGCATCCTGTTGGAGTTAATTTAGACGCATCCGTGTAGAATACATTCCAACCCTTCCAGTACCTTTCAATTGCCCGATCAAAGTCACCTTGTACGTCGTCGGAACTCTTTGTAATACCAAGCTCCAAAACGACTTTTGGCCTGAAGTTGACCACCTCGTATGCGGAAGAAAATACTGGCAGAGTGGGATACTGACAAACAGGTGAGGAGAGGTTTTTAAGCTCTCTAAATCTATTCATCAGCGGAGGAAAGGATTTATGTTTCCAATAAGGGGATACCTCTAAAGATAGGTGAATTTGTTCTAAGATGGGAAGTAGTGGATGGGACGAAAGGGCGAAAACTTTTGACAGGAAGCGATCTGCTAAGTATTGTCTTCGAAGATTAAGGGGAGGCTCTGCACATTCTACCTGGAGGGCATTTGTAGGGGATGATTTCATTGCTCCTACGACAATCCTAAGGCATTTCGCTTGAATGGCGTCTAGTTTACGAAGCGCTTCTTTATTACAGGGCTCAAGTAAGAAGCAGCAATAGTCTATCACGCTTCTGACCAGAGCATTGTATACTAATTTTAGAGTGTATGGGTGGGCTCCCCACCAGACACCAGATAAAGCCTTTAGGACTGATACTGAGCGTTCACATTTCTGCACTACATTGTTGATGTGATCCACCCCCGACATTTTGGAGTCCAGGGTAACTCCCAGAAACCTGGCCTTTTCCTTGATCGAGATCGATTGACCATCTATGTTAATATCTAACAGGGGGACATGACGTCTGCGAGTAAAAATAACGGCTGTGCTCTTTGGAGCACTCAAAGACAACCCATGATCAAGTAGCCATTGGTTTAATGAAGATAAAGATACATTTAAAGATAGGGCGGCATCCTCTATGGAACTGCCAGAGACCAATAATGCAATATCGTCAGCATATTGAAGAATTTTGCAATTATAATTTAAGCAAGAAGGAAGATCTGAAGTGTAAATGTTATAGAGAATAGGACTAATTACGGATCCCTGGGGTAAGCCCCGCCAGGTTACCCTCTGCTCAGAGGTTTCCCCTGGAATCCTCAGCTGAAGAGTGCGGTTAGAAAGAATAGTGCTGATGATCTGAATAATCCTAGCCGGTATTCTCAGCTCTTGCAGCTTTTGCCTGAGAACTGGGAGGAGAACAGAATCATAAGCTGCTGAAATGTCTAGAAAAACGGCTACCACAGACTCATTTCTACTTAGGGCCAGCCGGATCTCTGATGTGAGGATACCCACACTATCAGTCGTACCCAGACTTTTCCTAAAGCCAAATTGAGTCGTTGGGAGCAGTTTTCTATTTTCAACTAACCATTCTAGACGGTTTTTAATAAGATGTTCAAGAAGTTTAATGAGGATAGACGATAGAGCAATTGGTCGATAGGAGCAATGATCATTAGGATCTTTGCCTGGTTTTAACAGAGGAATAACCACTTGAACCTTCCAAGCTGGAGGAATATACCCGGAGATGAAACAAAAATTTACCAAGTCCAGGTAATATTGGTGGCATTTTGCGCCTGCTTTGGCAATGAAAGAGTAAGGGAATCCATCCACACCAGGTGCAGAATCCTTAACATAGGAAAGAACTGTTTTTAGTTCGTCACTGGAAAATGGCTTTTCAAGAGGATCATTTGATGTTACAGAGCCTATGAAGTTTATTTCGTCGACACCAGGAACATAGGCTGGGGCGATTTTACTAAAAAACTGGTACCCCAAATCTTCCGATAAGATGTTCGTGGTTGTTGGTTTTAAACCGTTTCTGAAACTTTTTAATCTCTGCCACACCACTGACGCTGGGGTGGATGGACTCAGGGAACTGCAAAACGAAACCCAGCCTGCTCTTTTCTTTTTCCTATTTAATTTCCTGGACTTAGCCAAAATTTTGTTGAAAGTGAGAAGATTTTCAAGGTTCATTTCAAGGTTGAAAGTCTCTTCTGCCTCATTCCTGGCCCTGATCAAGGTAGTGCATTCCCTATCCCACCAGGGCGGAGAAGGGATTTTCCCTGTAGGTGATTTTTTTAAAGGGAAGCAGTCATCAGCTGTAGCGGATATGGTGTTGGAAAAATTTAGAAAACATTCTTGGGCATTCTCTGAATTGATGGATGGGAGAGAGGAAATACGCAGGTCTAAAATTTTTGAATAAAGATCCCAATCCACAGAGTTAAGCTGGTACTTTAGTAAGGGAGGTAAGGTTTTTACAGGAAGAAGTTTAGAGGGAATCTCAACTGTGATGGGATAGTGATCACTACCATAGGTTATATTCAAACGACTCCAAATAAAAAGGCTGGCTATGCTGGATGAGCAAAATGTCAGGTCGACACAACTATTACTTTGCCCTAATCCAGACCTACGTGTGGCACTCCCGTCATTAATAATACATAGGTCAAGATCGTCCAACATATCCGCTAGGCCTACACCAGTACTATCGCAAGACTCCGATCCCCACCGGTAGTGATGGCAATTAAAATCACCCATGACAAGTAGTGGGCCATTAACACTACTTAGTAAATTTTTAATTAAGACAAGATCTTCAAGACGTGGGTGTGCAATATAAAAAGAAAAAAGATTTATGCCCTCAACCTTAACAGCAACAACATTTATGTTATCGCCAACGAAGGGTAGAGGGATCGGGGAGAATGATACTTTGTTATTGATGAACAAAGCACATCCTCCATAACCGTCTGGTCTATCATGGCGAACACTACTGAAACATGGGATCCTGAAATTGCTTCCAGAACGAAGCCATGTCTCAGCGATGCCGCAGACCGATGGTTTAAATTTATTAATTAAAAAGAGTAGGTCAGGTTTCCTAGGAGAAATACTCCTCACGTTCCACTGCAGGAGTGTCAGGGGATGGAACATTATTTATATATTGAATTATTGTACTCAGTTTATTGGCAACGTGGTCAGGTATAGATAATGCAGGGTTGGCTAATACAGTTATTAGCATATTGGCTATTGTATTTAGAATGTGTTCGGGCTTATCAGGAGTACCTGCACCTTCCCTTGGGAGGGCACAACCGTTTTGGGATGGAGAGAAGGAGTAATCCTGAGTAAGGGCTTGATGAGCCTGCCTATCGTAGCTAGGTGAAAGAGGGGCATGGGATTTAGGTTTAAGGAAGACCGTTTTACGGTATGATTTTGGTGTTTGGGGAGCTGGACTGTGGTATTGAGGCGAATTGGTTGTTGGTTTGGGATTTTGAGATGTTCTTGACACTTCCGCATATGATCGTGAGACTGGAGGGAAAACCTGACTTGCTTCCGCATACGAAACAGACTTCTCGGCCATCAGAGCTTTAATGCCCTTCTGCCGACCCAATTCAGGGCAAGCCTTATCATTGGCGTAATGATTCCCAGAACAAGATACGCAAATGGCATAGTCGGTTGAAACTTGGCATCCATCACCTGGGTGGTCTTGACCACATTTATAACAACGGGGCTGCGAGCGACATACTGTACGAGTGTGACCGAAACGACAACAATTAAAACACTGAATTGTCGGGTACATATATTTCTCGACTGGGAGGGCCGAATAAAAACAATAGACCCGCTTGGGTAGAACTTGCCCATCGAAAGTCAGAACTACCGTTTGGGTGGGTTTCCACTCTGTAACACCCAGAGAGGTCACCTTTCGGTTCATTCTCCTTGCCTTTATAACAGGGCCACATCCAGCAGGAACCTTGATATTTTCGATTATCTCATCTTCTGTCCATTCACTTGGCACATCTCGAACTAGACCCAAACGAGTTATATTAAATTGTGGAATATTTGCAACAAAGTTATTTTGGACTAATACTTGATTAATTAAGAAGCTGTTAGCATCCTGGTGAGATTTAAACTCAACTGACACCCGGTTTCTACCTAGGCGCTTTACACTACCCAATAGAATGTTGCTGTAATTGTTCTTTGTTAAGAACATTCCAAATTTAACCGGGTGTAAAACAGTACCTGGGGTCTGGCCATCTTTCAAAGAAACATGAACAACATAGGGTGGGTTGTCTCTTAAAGTGTACGCTTGTCTTCCAAATTCTTTTTTAAATAACTTTGGAGGGTTAATTATTGTAGTTGGAGAAGTGGCTAATCTTTTTCTACTAGAAGATTCGGAGTCCATTTCATTTTCAAACACATTTTCGTCGGGTAAAGAAACCGTTAACACCGGAGTGTATTGAAAGGTATCAGGGGGGTCGGGGGGTTTTTTGGTATCCATTACGGATGAATACCGGGTAAAATCTTTAAAATAAATACAAAATTAGGATTAAAACAAACCTTAGACTAAAACACAAACACAAGGAATAGTTTCGATTGAAGATCAAACTTGTTAATATCACTTAAATCGAAAAAATTCTTACCACAAACCAAAGCACGTATTATGCCTTCACCACTACCCACGAAAAGTCCTCACGTTATTTTGTTTTAGTAAATGTCATGTTGTCAAAATAGACAGTAATGTCAAACTGACGTTGAAGTTCCAAGCATTCGTTCTGAAATGACTGGCTACTTAATATTATTAACGTTTCGTTTTTCTATACGCTTTACTCAATCTGCTTTTGGGTCTTGGGTGTGACATTGTTTTTCATTTTTTTTTTTTTATATCTTTCATAGTTTTTATATTTGGGAACTACGGTTTTTGCTTTTAAAGTAAACTAAAAATGTGAACAGCTTTGGTTATATGTAATTTGTGCTGAATATTATGTTTTAATTGTTTTAGTGTATGTGTTGGCTGGCGGGTGGTGCAGTAGCACTTATTAGTAACTCCGTTTTTAGCAATAGCATATTGATATTTATATATATATATATATTTCTTTAATTTAACTACTTAGATTTATGTCAGACAATGAGTCTTATTTTTCTGCCAATCAATCTACTGCCTCTTCTAGCGATGAAAGTTTTTGTTCTTTCAGCTACACCCTTGGTGACTTTATGCAACAAAATTTCAATGATCAGTCTAATCGGTTGGTGAATGTGTGTCATATTAATGCTCAAAGTGTGCCTAGCCACTACAGCGAGCTGTATGACTCATTTAATAACAGTAACGTTCACGCCATCTTGATCTCTGAAACTTGGCTTAAACCACATCTCCCGTCCACCACTTACCCTCTTACTGGTTTCGTTCTTATACGGAATGATCGAATTGGTAAAGGAGGGGGTGGTGTGGCCATATACCTTCGCAATGACTTTCCCTTTAAAATACTTGCTTCTTCCTCCTCAAATTATTCTGCTTCTGCTGAGTTTATTTTCCTTGAAGTCTGTGTCAAAGGAGCCAAAACCATTATTGGTGTTGTCTACTGTCCTCCCACTGTCGATTACTTCACTGAATTCGAATCAGTACTTGAATCTTTGGGTTCGGAGTACGCACATCATATCATCATGGGTGATTTCAACACAAACATCCTTGCCCAAAACTCCCCTCGGTCCCGTAAGCTCCTCCACCTGATCGAGTCAGCTAGTCTGCACGTGTTGCCACTCAAACCTACTCACCATAACACTGTTGGCGATGACACCTGGCTCGACCTGATCCTTACCTCGAATCCTTCCCTTGTTTCCTCCCACGGTCAACATGACGCTCCTGGCTTTTCTCACCACGACATGATTTTCCTTTCTTATATCCTGAAACCTCCTAAACCTAAGCCCAAAGTTCTGTACAGGCGTTGTTTTGCACGGATGAATGTCGAGAAGCTAAAGGAAGATGCATCTGTGGTCAATTGGGAGCCTATGACGGAAGCCACTTCAGTTGACGACAAGGTTGCCATCTTCAACGACGTTGTAGTCAACCTTTATAACATCCATGCTCCCGTCAAAAAGGTAAAGTTAAAACGCCCACCTGCACCATGGATGTCAAAAGGTATCCAAATGGCAATGCGACGTCGGAACCGCGCGTTCCATAAATTTAAAAGGGATCGTACTGATGAGAACTGGACATTGTACAAGGCTGCAAGGAATAGATGTAATCAGATGATACGCAATGCTAAACGCCGCCACATCTTTGATACTATCAATTCTTCGTCTTCTGCCGATATTTGGAAATTCCTTGGAACACTTGGTATCGGCAAATCGCGACATTTAGATCTCCCCAGCTCAATTGACTTAGACGATCTCAACCGGCATTTCTCCACTGTTCCTACCATGGATCGTCTAACCAAGCAGCAAACTCTTTCTCTAATTTCAGGTCTAACGCGTTCTCAAATTAATCCTTTCAGTTTCATTCCAGTTGACCCGGGAGAGATCAGAAAAATCATTCTCTCCATCAAATCCAAAGCGGTAGGATGTGACAATATCACTCGTGGTATGATCATAACTATTCTGGATCATCTCCTACCCGCGATTGCCCACATTATTAATTTTTCCTTATTCACCGGAGTATTCCCTTCCCTTTGGCGCAAAGCCTATGTTCGCCCACTTCCTAAGGTTTCTAACCCCTCTCTTCCCACTGACTTCCGTCCAATTTCTATCCTTCCCTTCTTATCCAAAGTGCTTGAGGCCTGTGTGCACAAACAATTCTCCAACTTTGTTCATCATAATTCTATCATTAGTCCGCTTCAATCTGGGTTTAGGCCTGGGCACAGCACTATTTCCGCCCTCCTTAAAGTGACTGGCGATATAAGGGCAGGATTGGAAGATACCAAAGTTACTGCTCTAGTATTGGTGGACTTCTCGAATGCCTTTAATACCGTCAGTCATGACATCCTGTTAGCCATTCTTTCATTTGTTATGGTCTCTCCCAAAGCACTGGAATGGTTCTCCTCTTACCTTCAGGAACGTCAGCAGTCTGTTCATGCTGGAGATTCTTCTTCTTGCTGGCGTGATTTGAAAACTGGCGTTCCTCAAGGCGGTATACTTTCTCCTCTTCTGTTTTCTATTTTTATCAATCTAATTATTTCCGAACTTCAGTGTGCGTATCATCTGTATGCAGATGACTTGCAGCTGTACTCTCAAGGGAAGGTTGATGAATTACCGGACGCTATTGGCAAACTAAATAGGGACTTGATAGCCATAAAATCCTGGGCTGATAGATTTGGTGTAGCTGTAAACCCTACAAAGTGTCAGGCGATCATCATTGGCAGTCCTCGTAGCATTAGCAAGATGGTTGGTACTATCTTGCCACCAATACTCTTCGACGGTACGATCGTTCCTTTCAGCACTGACGTTAAGGACCTAGGCTTGCATATCGATAACTCTCTGAACTGGCATACTCAAGTCGCTAGGGTAAGCCAAAAGGTTACTGGAACGCTGCGGGCTCTGTACCGATTAAAAAACTTATTACCATCGACCACGAAGACAATGCTTGTGCAGTCCTTAATTTTCCCTATCATCGATTATGGTGATGTGTGCTACTATGACCTGAATGCAGATCTCCTCAACAAACTTGACGGTCTTCTCAATAACTGCATTCGATTCGTTTTCAATTTGCGTAAATATGATCATGTCTCTGCGCATCGGTCCCTTCTTAAGTGGTTGCCCATACGCCAGCGCAGAGAGCAAAGGGCGCTGACCACATTGTTTTCATTTCTTGATTCTCCCTCTTCCCCTGTTTATCTGGCCCCACACTTTCAGTACATTTGCGCCAACCACAATAAAAATCTACGCTCATCGCACAATCGGCTTCTTCAGTGTCCCACTCATCGCACAGACTTCATTCACTCTTCTTTCTTTGTCCAGTCTGTCTCTCTGTGGAATGCGCTCCCCCAGGAAATCAGGATGGCAACCAACCGATTGACCTTCAAAGTTAAAGTTCGCGAACACATTCGCAAGAAGGTGGCAGTTTCATCACAACGGTAATGTTTCGTCATTGTTTGTCTCATTTGTTTTTAGTAAATTCGATTATTTATGTATATGTATGTATGTTGTTTTTATATTTATATATAGTTAGGTATATGTATTATATTTATGATTTAAATAGGTTATACGTTTATTTTTGAATATTCTTCAATTCATTGCACCTACCACTGTTTGTCTCTGAATCACCCAAAGGTTGACTGGTAGAAAATGCCTATGGCATTAAGTCCGCCTCTGTACATAATATGTGCTTAAAGTGTTAAATAAATAAATAAATAAATAAATTCGGAAGGTTTTTTATCCGACTTCAAAAAGGAGGAGATTCTCAATTCGTGCCTTTTTTTTGTATCTATGTTCCGCGATATCTCCAGCAATTTTGGTTGGATTAGATCAGGGGTGGTGCCATATTATTTTTACTTAGTTTGCTGCGATATTTCTGGCGTTAACCTCTACAATACGTTTTTAAGCCACTTTTTATATCTAGATGACATTCTACTGTTTCCTGCTTGTTTGCTTACATGGCAAGTAGTGGTATACCATTTGGGCGGGTTGGTACCCACCCTACACCAAAAATAGAAAGTAAAAAAAAAAAAAAACGATTTCCGAAAAAAAAAACCATAAAGCGAAAAATTACTTTATTCGGAAGCCTGTGACAAAAAGAACTAAAATATGTAGCCAAAAACACCGACTTCCGAAATTAATTTTTCACTTTATAGTGTTTGTTCGGAAGTTGGCTGTTTTTGTTTTTTATATTTTTTTTTTATTTGGTACATAGTGGTATGTAATTTAAATCGGAGCTTTAGATAATATACCTGTGTTAGAAAACCGTCCACAAGTAACAAATACAAAGAAGGAAATAAATAAATTAGCTACTTAATGCGTAAGTGTGATTTGCAAAATTAAAACCCATCTAGATACGGTCAGGTGTTTCCCAACTATATACCCTTATTTGGACCGGATTTTTAGATATTTTGTTCTTATTGAGAGCAGTGGTGGCCCAGTGGTAACGACCGCGACTTACGAGTAGTAGGTCGTGAGTTCAAACCCAAGCAGGCGCATTACTTTGTGTAAATTATTTCATCGCCACTGCTCTCAAAACGGTGAAGGAAAACATCGTGAGGAAACCGGCATGTCTTAGAACCAAAAAATTCGAAGACATGTGACATCTACCGACCCGCACTGGGCCCGCGTGGTGGATTATGGCCCACTCCCTCTCACCGAGAGGAGGCCTGTGTCCCAGCAGTGGGAACATTATAGGCTGATAATGATGATGATGATTTTAACATTTACGTCAATTAAGTAGCTCGAATTCCCCACTCCCCAATTCTTCCTGTGGGTGTCGTAAGAGGCGACTAAGGGACTTACTAGAGAATGGGCAGCAGCGTTCTCTATGCATTTTACCACCATCCTGCGATGGGCAATCCCCCCAAACTGGGGAGGCGTATGTCCAGCAGTGGACGTCTTACGGCTGAAATGATGATGATGATGATGACCTCAAATTACAATATGACCTTTAACTTAGAACTCAATGATTCAAAGATTACGTATAGTTACCAACAAAAGCTACCTACATTATTTCACACCTCTTCCAACGCGTAACCAAACATGATGGACTTAATATGACATCATAATCAGTCTATATTGTTCCTACTTCTGGGAACAATATAAGCCGTAATGTTTCATGTGGGCCATAATCTACCATGCGGGTTGGCAGATGTCATATATCTTCGAATTTTTGGTTCTACGATATGCCGGCTTCGTCAAGATGTTTCCCTTCACCGTTTTGAGAGCAGTGGTAGCGCCTGCCTGGGTTCGCACCACAATCTACAACTGAGCCGCCTGCTGTATGTAATATAACATCAGAATAACTGTTCTTGACAATGACCAATTTCGACGAATAGAGTGAGATAGAGATAACCAAAACTTTGGAAAGATTTACCGTATTACAATGACTGACATGTTGAGTGGTTTATGCTCAAAATATCAACTAATCGCAGTCTACTTATGGATATGGGCCTCTCCCAAGATGCGAAACAACAGCCGTCTCTTCGTCTACTGAATCTAGTCAGTCGTAGCCACCTTCTCAGGGTAGTCAGTCCATCTTAGTACGCTGGCTGATTTACTTTCTTCGCCCAAAGACTACTCTCCTCAAACAACCATTGGTTCTTCGACAGGAAATGACCAGCTCAGTCACTTCAGCCCAGCAATTTAATCCAGAAATTGATGTATCTATTGGGATTGATCAACAGCTTTGTTCTTGCCGTTGATTAGGATGAATAAAGCTAAAAATGCAGCAGAGAGACGAGTAGGCAGTAAGTTAGCGGAATGCTGGTAAACAGACCTGCTCTCGGTGAGAGACAGTGGGCCGTAGTCAACTCCGCGGGCGTGCTTGTTGGTAGAGTCACAAATGTCTTCGAATTTTTGGTGCTAAGTTGTCTCACGATGTTTTGTTGCACCGTTTTGAGAGCAGTGGCGATGAAATAATTTACACATGGTAAAGTGCCTGCTTGGGTTCGAACTCACTGAAACTCGTAAATCGCGGCCATTACCACTGGGCCAGCACTGCTCTCAGGAAGTGGGGTTAACAGTTATTAACACGTTAACTACCATGGCTTAAATCAGAAAAAGTCTAAAAATGTACTTAGTGTTATTTTACTTTAAATAGATTATTTATCCCATAAATACATTATTTATTCCAAAAACATGGCCGCCAGGCAGCAACGACATGTTCAGATTTTGTATGTGTTGTTGGTCATATACCTAGTCCGATAAGGCCTGAATGGAACAAAAAGTGTCGGACACATAGTCCGACATGGCAATTAACGTGTTAAATTATTATAATTATATTGTCTTAGTAGGTCAGTGACAAATTGAATCAATCAATCTGCTTAGACTTCTGGCACTATGTTGACGTCAACTTCCAGTCTAACCAGAAACAGCTGAATACCAGAATTTTACATGAAGAACTGCTTATCTGACCTCCACCCTTCCAGTTATTGGGAAACACGGCTTCTAATAATTTCTTTAAACCTTATCACCTTCTGCCTAGCCTTTTCCCAACTAGGTACCTATATTGGTGTAACTACCTAGTGTCCCAACTAGGTTCGTGTGGTGCCGGACGTAAAGAATAACACCACCCCATTTCTTCCCGTGGGTGTCGTAAAAGGCGACTAAGGGACTTACTAGAGAATGGGCAGCAGCGTTCTCTAAGCATTTTACCACCATACTGCGATCGTCAACCCGCCTGCCAAGCGTGGCGATTATGGCAAAGCCCCCAAATTGGGGGAGGCCTAAGTCCAGCAGTGGACGTCTTACGGCTGAAATGATGATGATGATGACGTATATAGGGGTCGGTTTCAAGTCTAATCGTATAAAGCTGAATACATGCTGTATTTTACATGGAACGATATCGATCTGAAGTCCACAACTCAGTTTCTGGGTAAAACGATATCCCTTGATAAGACTGGTTGTCAGGCTTTCAGGCTTCTCACTACGGTCCTTGTTGTACATTTGTTCGAAAGAGTTACCGCGGCCCTGGCACAGGCAACTGATGCTATAGTTCACGGGTTGGTTTAAGTCAGTCTAATCTGACACGCCCTCCCGCTCCGCCCAGAGCGGGAGACGTCATTTGATGATTTCCCATTAAAAAAAAAAAAGTTTTCTGACTACTAGGTATAACCTATGACGTTACCAAATAATTCTTATCCTGTGACATGTACGATTTACGTCAAATTCTCAAGTTTTATGGAGTTTTGATACTTTATGAATTGTTTTCCCTGTGCTTTACCGTGACGTCCGAGCTATTTCTTAATTATTAGGTAGCTATTTGACATTTAAGGACAACGTCACCAATTTGCGTGTGATAAGAAATATTTTGACGTAGGTGTTTGTCCGTATTGTTCTTAATTTTGCAGGAAAAGAGTAAATACCTATTGATTTAGCTTAGAGCAAAAGATGTCATAAGTGACGCAAGCATTTGAGTTATTTACACCCTGTGACGTTAAAAGCTTATGATAACTAACCTTTTTGAAATCAACTGATGATATAATGTCTAAATATGATTACGTGAAGCAAAAACTTTGTACCCCTTTTTACGTAAATTATGCAAACGGAGACGGAGGAGTATGAGAGTTGTCTTACCCTTAAAGTTTGTAATTAGAAGGAGTGCAGAAAGCGAATATTTATAATAAGTACTGTATTTCTATTTAAGTAAATGAATTATGGTCGAATTTAAGACCACTGGGTGACCACTAGTTTTAAATATGCAGCACTGTGCTGTTTTTTTTTAATTAAGTATATATTATTAGTAGAATATATTGAAACATCTTATGCTAGCAAAAAAGACCGACAATCGCCAAAATAAAAACTATACAGGTCATTGTAGCACCAAATCAGTAAAACCACAACAAATGAAGACAATAAATACCAATAAAAAGACATAATAAATAAATTGCCACACAGTACGTAACAGATAAGTAGCTACGTGACTTTGAAACCGCTCCGAGATCGTCTCAAAATCAGAAAGCGCACAACTTACACCGGCTGCGTACTTTTACTATGGTACTCAAAATCCACTTCACGGACAACGATGCATTTCTTCCTACAATATACATTGACGCTACACTGTGACGGACCAAAGAGAAAGTTACAACAAAAAGCGTAATGTAAAAGTAAAGACAAGAGACTACCAATAAGGTTACGAAGACAGTCGTATCTTAGTCCCGGCGAAACGTTGTAAAGTGGGTCACTGCCGCACATATAACGGCCTGCGCTCAATGCCCGCCCGCGTAACGTTACGTGTGGGAAATTATTTGAATTTGGAACAGAGCGTTTTTTTAATGCTTTTATCAGGCTGTAGTGTTGCCATTGTTCTTTTATGATTTTTTTTTTACTGGTCTAGTTGTGGCGATCGCTTTGAATAGTTACCGTTAGGTCGTGGGGGTTAATTAGGTAGTTAGGGTATTTGCATCATGATTTCGTTTGTAATAGAAAGTCCCTTTATTACGCTTTGTTGTTGGGTGATTTAACTGGGGAATTATTGTACTGTAGAGTTGTTTGGGGACGCATGTAGGTGTATCAAAGGGAGCAATGAAAACACCTAGTGATTAACACACTGAATGAAACCAATGTGTTTATTTACATTATTATTCATGCAATTGCTCACAAATTGGGTAACTATTCCAGTAAATACCGCCGGGTTCCGTGTGTTGCCGGATGTAAAGAATAGCAACATCCGACTAAGGGACTTACTAGAGAATGGGCAGCGGCGTTTTCTATGCATCTTGCCACAATTCTGCGATCGCCAACCTGCCTGCCAAGCGTGGCGATTATGGCAAACCCCCTTTTTCTGGGAGCTTATGTTCTGTAGTGGACGTGTTTTGGCTGAAATGATGATGATGATGATGATGATTAACCACAGACTTCCAAAACTTTGTACTTCCATATCTCACTGTGATAAGAATAATTTAGTTATATTCGATTCCAGTAACAGTAATTGTTTACTTTGCCAATTAGTAATACAAGTAACTATTCACATTTTCCTCGAATTTTCCTTTCAACACCCAATTTTCAAATTACCACAAAATACTTTCGTTCCATGAAAAAGCACTCATATTCGAACGAACGCTCAAAACATTAGTCATAACACGAATAGTTCAAACATAGAACAATACAAAATATTGATACAGAAGTCTCACTCTCATAACTGACAAAAAAAAAAATGCCTTTTTTTAGAATGACATTTCGGTCAACCTCGGAGATTGTCGGCTGCTTGTCCGAACTACCCTGTAGCTGCCTCTATAATTTAAGGCCTACAATCTACATGCTAAGGGCACTCCCTGTAGGGTACGAACCTCGGCTTACGGCGTCGCTAAGAGGGCAGCAAGGGACGGGTTGCATCGGAATTGATAAACGATAGCCATCTAATCATAATAATATCAGCCCATGAACCACCTGAACTTGACCTTCATAATACGTTCACCTTTGGCGAAGAAACTTCACGACCAACAAAAAGACTGTTGTTATTATCATAACACACAACGCGGGCCCAACGCGGGTTAGCTTGTCTTATGCAACAGGCAACTACTGCAAATCTTTTGGTAAGAGAAGTCAAAATTAAGTGTTTCAAACACCTAATTCATTTTGGGGGATATCAAGAATATACATATATTTTCTCCTATGCTCTAAAAACCTACCACCACCAATTTCACATAGCCATTTTGAAGCATCGTCCATTTTGAAGGGCACCCCGGCCTTGCCGTCTTGATCGTTCGTGATCTACGCAATTTAGTACATGACCCTTGCAAGAGCCACTAGAGCCACTAAACCAATGAGCCATAACCATTCATTTTCACGGTTAGAACAAAGTAGTTCTTCTGTTTCTATCCAACTATACTCGATTACTCGTTCCGTCGGCTTAACGGTATTCTATCAATAAGCACCCACTAAGTCTGTGCTAACTTTCCCTGGTTTCAGAACTGAGCTATGCTTACAGAGTAGGACGGTGAAGTCTTGATACTTAAAAGAGATACTTAGCAGTATGACGTCATCTTCTAAAGTCAATCATGTATTTATACAGATTATTGATTCTACTTCTTAAAACTTCTGGCCAATACAAATTATATATTAAATCATGTGAAACATTGAGAGCACTGCAAACAAATACATAATCAGCATATAATGTGCCCACTGCTGGGACACAGAACTCTCGGTGAGAGGCAGTAGGCTGTCATCTATCACGTGGACCCAGTGCGTGTTGGGAGATGTCACATTTTTTCGTATTTATAGATCAAACAAGCACGATTGTGCACAAGTAAAGAGTTATTTCTGTACTTCTCATGATGGTGTTTTCAATTATTTCCGAGAACAAAAATATCTTTGGTTTTTAAGAAGCCTGTTCTTGCTCTCCTTTGTCTAATAAGCTTACCAACTCTTGTACAACCGTGGAGTTTCTTACAGGTTCATCTCCATAGGAAATGACAAAAGGAAATAGTGTACCTGATTTCTGAATTTAAACCTGAAACTTCGAAAAGGAATGCCAGAAAAAAAGTAGGCAACTCTTCATATGACAAGTATCAAGAACACACCTCCGCTGTACACCAAGTGCAACGAGTGCTAGGTCAGTGCAGCTTTCACTGCAGCCGAGGCAACCTACTGCGTCTGCGCAGCCATTCATCTTTATCATTAAAGTGATTTGAAAAACTTGAATGTGATGTATTATTTCTTTAGTATTTTCTAGTTTGGCAATAATCTAAAACTAAGAAATATTGCTTTCCAGAAGCTGAAGGCAGCTCCTGAAAAGCAATTTTTCTTTTTCTAGTTTTAGTTTTTTCGTTGGTGGGTTGCAAGCGCTACTGCTGAACATGAGGTCCAGGGTTCCATTCCCAGGTTGGGTAGTTTTAATGGGGTTTTTGAATATGGAATTTGTCAGTAGTAGTTTGGATTTCTACCCTGTTGATAGTAATAGCTTCGCACCTTATTACATAGGACTTTATAGCTGGCAAAATGTGGGTGTGCCAATAGGTGCACCTCCGCCCGCAGCTTCGGTGAAACAAGGCGTATATGTTTCAATTGAATCTTTTATTTTTCTGACTGCAGGTTCAGTTGTTACTACTGGTTACATTTTCAGTAGGTCAGTGGAGTTCATGATTTTGTTTTTAAATATCACTGTTACCTAACAATATTTCCACTTTTTGGTTAGGAAAATCTTACATAAATTTGTGCTTATGTTACGCCTTTCACTCCCTAGCAACGATGCTTTGATTGGTTCATGAAGACACCATTTTGTATTCGAAAAACTCTTGTCTCGAAAACTTTAGCTTGTTCAGTCTAACTAAGTTCAATGTTAACGTGACGTGCAGCGCTATCTATCGGCAGTTACCAGTAACTAGGTGTTCTACGAGTAGGTCATTACAGTGGTAGTTTATTTTATCAAAAATGTCTATTAATGTCCTTTGACGTCTGTTGTTTTGGTGTTAAAAGCCCTAAGTCATTTTTAGAAAGAAGAAAAACATACATTGAAAAAACCAGTTTTTTAGCTTGGAACTCAAATATTAGGTAGCTTCTCTAACCATTACTATAACCGTTTAAAATTCGAGACTCAATAAACAAGCAGCACACTCAATTAACAACAACAAAACGATACGAACCGCATCGCTATCCAATTAAGATGATTACATATTCATTAGCTTCTAAATAATTACAATATAACCCACACTTCAGTTCCGTAATAGTTTCCTAGCATTAAGGCCGTGAAATAAGCTAAAAAAAGATTAATTTCCTTCATTTTATAAAAGAATTTTTCCGCCCATGTAATATTACCGTATAAGTTTCAAAGCAACTTTCCGTACGCGTAACTGGCATTGGCATTGCGTGCGTGAACGCAACGTGAACACAACAGTAACCCACACACACAAACACACACGCATGGACCATCCGACGTATATTGTCTCGTCTCTATTCTCACTCACACAGTTGCGAAATTGCGTACGAAAGAATTGCATCGCTGCTCGTATACACACAGCGGCATTTTACTCTATAAAATATAACACTCAGATACACAGTGTCTCTCTGTGTGTATCTGTGTTTGTTTGCTTTTATGTGTGGGTAAAGAAAGGTGTATTGCTAGGTGAAATGGGCACAGACATCTTAATGTTTGACGGCTCAGTTAAAACGGAACAAGCAATTAAATATAACGATTAACTACACGTTTTCATGTGTTTTTTATTGATATTGTTTTTAATGTTTTCAAAATTCAGTTTAATTGTTATTATTAAGCTAAACCAACATTTAGTTTACCTACTTTCTTCAAGTACAATATATGGAGGCACGCGAGCGGTCCAGTTAAACCTAATGTTTCTCCCGAAACCAATTGACCCATTTCTTCCTGTAGGTTTCGTAAGAGGCGACTAAGGGACTTACTAGAGAATGGGTAGCAGCGTTCTCTATGCGTTTTACCACCATACTGCGATCGCCAACCCGCCAGCCAAGCGTGGCAGTTTTTGGCTGAAATGATGGATTATGAAGCCAATTGTATGACGACAAGAAATAGGAAGGAAGACATTAATTTTCCTGCCTTAGAGGTAAAAGTCGAAGAGGATTATTAATTTGGTATAACCCCAAATTGAGTAGGCATGAGGATAAATAAGCACCTACCAGTTTTGACCTATCTAAGTTAAGGTAAAGAGGAAATCTCATCCACTGTTTCCATAGTTGCATTAATGCGAATTTTTTATTTATTTTTGGATCTCTAACAGAGGCTACAAAATTACATGCAAGTATGACAGGACAAATACAATCTGGGCAACCAAATATACGAGATCACATCATTTACCTGTAACCTAGGTACCTACAGTAACTTTGACAATGTCACCATTTGTCTAGTTTTTTTTTCCAACTATGCTGGGGTCGGCTTCTAGTCTAACCGGATGCAGCTGAATACAAGTATTTTACATGGAGCGATTGCCTATCTGACCTCTACTACCCAGGTACTGGGTAATACGATACCCCCTTAGATAAGACAATGTAGGTAAATATATAAAAATAATTTAAAAAAAAAACATAACACGAAAATCATACTAACGACCAAAGTGAATGACAAAAGATGCTTTATAAAAATATTCTTTATTTTCTGACTGTCCATTTGTGTTATTATCATCTCTTCTCATTCTTCTTCAGCAACCTATAATGTTCCCACTGCTGGGGCACAGGCCTCTTCTCCATGAGAGGGAGTTGGTGAAATCCACCAGTCAGGCCCATTAGATGCGGGTAGATGTCCCATGTGTCCGATTTTTTGACTCTAGGACAAGCCGGTTTTCTCAACGATTGCCATCACTGTTTTGCCAGCAGTGGTGATGAAATAACTTACACAAAGTTTAGTGCCTGTCTGAGTTCGAATCTACGACCTACAACTCGTAAGTCGCGGCCATTACCAATAGGACAGCTCTGCTCGAATTGACATAAGCATCCGAAAAGCCTATATCAACTTTGTTGAAAGTCTACACCCATAACTCGTCAATTTATCTAATACTAATATTATAAAGCTGAAGAGTTTGTTTGGTTAAACGCGTTAATCTTAGGAACTACTGGTCTGAATTGAAAAAATCTTTTTGCGTTGGGTAGCCTATTTATTGAGAAAAGCTATAGGCTATATAACATCACGCTACAATCAAAAGGAGCGGAGCAGCAACGAAAAATGGACGAAAACTGGCAGGCAATTCGATGCGATGGGAAGGGTCAGGGGAGCAAAAATTTGACGCAGATGAAGTCACGGGCAGAAGCTAGTTACTTCATATAAGCAGACAAATATTTTCTCTAACACTCCAGCGCATTTAACAGGTCTTAAATGATATAAAATGTTAATTCATATGCTTGTTACTCAATATTACCGTATTCTAACGGAGTTCTGACATTTCGAATGTATGGGCTACTTTTGGATGTTCAGAACGTAACGTTCTGCCTTTGATGTGGGCAAAAAAGTTAGCAAAACCACATGACTGACGTCTGGGCCCCAGGGTTATGCACTGCAGTAAGTAGATCATTTATGCCTGGAGTACAGCTATCGGGAGGATGAACATGGAAAGGATCGTGGCTATATCAAGCACACAGGGTGCTGTGGTGATCAGGTGTATACTTATTTATTTACTAGCTTTTGCCCGCGGCTTCGCTCGCATTAAATTCGGGGTAACGTGGTTCCCCTTTCCTGATTTACAACACGGAAGGGAACTCGGAACAGAATGTAATTTTAATACGCTACTGTAGACGCCAACCGACAATAACCGCCAAAAATTAAGAGAGTATCTGTTTTACTATTAATTATTTTTAACATAACCGATAACATTGAGTACCTAACAGACAAATATTGTACACCCTATGGGTATGTTTTTTCACTGTATTTTCACCTGTGACAAACAATAAATAAATGAATATGAATATTATATGTCTTTCCATTTGGGTATAGAATGTAAAGATTCTGGGCATTGAACGCGGACATGCTACATACAATTGTCCATGGGAAAAGCACGGCTTTTCTAAGTTCACCCCAGCAAGCTAAACAAGAAAAAAAAGTAGGCTATGTCACTCTCCATTCCTTCAACTATCTCCTTTTGAAAAATCACGTCAATTCGTCGCTCCGTTTTGCCGTGAAAGACGGACAAACAGACACACAAACGTTTCCATTTATAATATTAGTATGGATTTAACCATTTATATACTGTCATATAAAAACAGACTAGAAGAAAAAAAAACCTTTTTGGTGTCATCTGCCGTGGCTCAGTGGTTTTGTCGCCAAAGATGGACTAATAAAAGCTTTAGGCTACTTATAGCTGGACAGTTTTTCGACTTTCCAGCATATGATACGGTTCTCCTTACTTCTACCCTCCATAGTCTTGTAAGTAGGTACTTAAAACAATCACCGCCTGATATGACATCATTGTAAACTAGTAACAAGAATAGCTATCTAATTTGTGGTTGTGGTTGAATAAGGTCAATGTTCTGAAGTGGGTGTTTAATGCTTATTGACAGTGACCAGAACGTTATCTTTACATTATGCAACTATGTTTTTAGACTTGGTTGTGGTTGTTTCGAAGCTTAGGTAAACACACAGCATATACATGCACAGCAGCTTTTTGTGGTACTTAATATAAATCATCTATATCATAGTAGCTCTTGCAAGCGGCTTCGCCCGCGTACATTTAAACGTTCGTCTTGAATCACTCTGTCTAGGTATTGATGAAAATCTTATTAAAAACCGTTGCGTAGTTTACAAAATCTAAAAGTCTACACGAAGTGTGACTTTATTTTTATATTATGTAAAGATGGCCACAGAAAAGGCACTTTCGAACATCAAAATTAACAAAAAATATAATTGATTCTAGTTATCCCTTACAGTCGGTAGTTTCGTATAGAAAAGAATGGGCAATAACCTCCACATTGATATCACTATACATTCTCCAAGGCGACCATAATCTCCATATGGAGAAAAGCCCTGTAATGGAATCAAGAGGAAAACCCACAGTTATTTTATTGGTTAAAAAAATTAATTCAATCATTGTAAACGGTAAATAAATAGAAACTCGGTGCCGCGGCCTAAACAATCAATTTTCTCCATCCAATCGAATTCAGGACTTCGAGTAGATTATATTGCATAATGGATTTAGAGTTATGTTATGGGATTTTGTATCTGGAATTTCTCAGTAGCTGCTCCGGAGTCTGGATTCATGCCCGGTTGATAGCAATAGGCACGCCCTCTATATTATACATTTCACACCTTAACATAACTGGCGAAATATGGGTGTATTATAGCCAACCCTTCGGCAAAACAATTTTTGATGTTACGATATAAGTAGATTGTGTACGTATAAGTCTTCTAGATATTTTTTCTAAGAAATATATAAATTAATCAAGCCAGTCTACTATAGTCTGCCGCTGGCAATGGTCTAGATAGATCAGTCCGACATGCAGAACACAGGCTTCCTCAAGTGTCGCTACAAATAATCCACCTATAAGGTACATAGGTTTCCAAAAAAAAAGTAAAATTAGCTCTGAACTACATCGGGCTACGTCTGTCGAAAATCTAGTAGTCAAAATTAAAAGTGTGAACATTGTGGCAAGTTAAAATTATGTGTCATAAATAGATGAGAAAAAAGCTCGTCTATAACGTTGCCTCGATCAGCGCCATTAGATTTCGGCCTAGCATAATCTCCAACCTAGCAACAACAAGTAAAGGCTAAACCAATCAGTTTATAACCAGATCACAAGCTAATAACTCCGGTATAAGTTGACACTGAATCTTTCTCATTAGCAATTAAAATGGCGTCATTATCATCCAATTAGAACAACGCAATTGGACACGGGCTTGCGTCAGATTTAAGGGCGTCTTGTCACGCTTTTCTAGTTCAGTGAAAGGGCTTCGTCTGGAGTCTTCGATGCCGTGATTGAGGGCAAAAAGAAAAGTTTCGATTTTGGTTTAGATTGTGTGGGGATTTGAAGGTCTATGTTGCCGTGGGTTGGCCGTGAATGTGAGGAGGCTGTTAAATAAAATGTACTTCAAAGATGATTGTGTATTATAGGTATGAGTTGCATGCCATACGTTGTCTTGTTTCACATCTCATTAAAGATGACAATCAGATAAGTGAGAAAAAAAATAGTTTAAATAATAGCTACAAAAGAGTGTTGTTTTTTCGCTATCCTGGTAACCCTGGCAAGGATAATGGCAAAAATTTATGAAATTATTGTATTTTCATCGGTTCTCAATAAGTCTACAAAGTTGAAATGAAATCTGACCGTTTGAAGTGAGTCATATCAATTCCAAAGGAGTCGGTTACAAACGTAGTTACATATGTAGGTACAAACATACAGGTGAAGCTAATAAACCGTTTTAAAAAGAACTTAATTCAGAGCTTATAACTGAACTAAAGTTAACTGTAATGAGACCCTAAAGAGTTATGCTGAACAATGTGAACCCTTCGACTGCAGGCAGATATTTCTTAATAGGAATAAGCTGAGTGATCTTAGCCTAGCCCTATCTAAAGAACAAAGATCACAGTACCAGCAGACTTTTCAATAGCTATCTATATAGATAAATCTCTAAAACAAAATACTTAACAAACAATTACCGCAAACCGGACTCAAACCAACGCCCATTCACTGCTACGAGCGCAAGCCTTGCACAAGTAAACAATTCTTACATAAAGACGTGACCCAGAACTTGGGAGAAAGGTCTAGTACACCTCCCCCCTTGCCCTGCCGGCTTCCCCCCTCTTGAGTGCAACTACAAAGCATTTTGCATCTCAATTTTATGACACTGCGCAACGAGATCTAATATAGATAGAGAGTTGTTTGACCGCTGCTGCATTAGTTGGGTCAAGTTAATCCGGATTTTGAAAACGTATTGGATCTCGCAATCTCCGATGTAGGTGTGGGAAAGAACACCGGGGTAGTTTAAGTGAGTAAAAATCTGATAGACTCCTCTGCCCACCCGGGGACGGAGGACATCCATGATCATTTCCTCCTCAACATCACAAAAAAAAAAGGCTAAGTGAATTATATACTTACGATAGGATTACCTCAACGTTACACATGAATGGTGAGGCAGTATGAGGAAGAATGATGTCCCATTACCGACAATTTTCATAGGATGCTTGACAGCCAGTCAAAACAAAGAAACAACCGCGGGTTCAGTTGAATGGCGTGCGCTCGGAAAAGCCTATGACCTGATCAGCAGTTGACTGCTGAAGGCTGATGATTAATGACCTGAAGAACTATTAATTATTGTGAATATAAAGACTATGATATTTTTTTATTTTCTTTGTTTCTCAGTAAGTTGCAATCATGATCTGGCAGTTCGAGTAATTTATGTGGCCTACGCACCTATCCTTTCTTTGGAATCGTTCGTCAAATCGTTGAGCTTCTTATGTTCTGACTGACAGGTTCTTGGACAACTAAGTAACCTGATTTCTTGTCATTTCTATTAGGTATTGATAGCACTCCTGTACTCCTGATCACATTGAGATCGTCTACATTTTCTAATGAATCATACCAAAATGATTCCTGTCACAGTTTCCCAGCTCACACTGCATGTGAAAGCTAAACTAGGGCCAGCTTTCGCTTCATGGGCCGGTAGCCCTGCACGCGCCGACCGCGTGCGCGGGCGCAACCAGCCGCCATGTTGGCCCTACTGCAATTAGATGGCGGTTATTTTACTGTAAACGCTCGTTTTGTTTGGTAAGCTAAGTGTTTAGAAAATTTGTTAAATGGGTGGATGCTATATTCATAAATTGATGAATGGGACAAAATGGGTATTTGAGCGAAAATTTGTAAAATGTAGGTACTCGTTAAACATGATACCTAGCTAGGCACCGCACTAATTATTTATCCACTGAGATCCACTCGTAGGATTTCTTGTCTGGCTTGCTAGATAATATTGGTTTCTTCATCGTAGGGAACAAAACACCTACAATTGTAATTAGGTACTTACTTACTCACTGTTAGTAGTAGCACAGACTATACTAATATTATAAAGCTGAAGAGTTGGTTTGAAAAAAAAAAATTGTATTGGGTTGCCTATTTATTGAGGAAGGCTATAGGCTATATACTATCACGCTCAGGCGCGGTCCGAGAGGGGTCCTAGGGGTCATGACCTCCCCCCAAAGTCAGCCTTGCTGTCGAGACCCTGAACGATTTGCCTGAAAAACTCAATAATACTCCCGACCTGAGCATCGAACCCGGGACCCCATGCTCTTCAGTAGCGCTTTCGACTACTAGACCAACGAGGAGATGTACCTTCCTAAAAATATTCTTCAGTACTCATGGTGCCCCCCCCCCCCCCCTAAATCATAGGCTGCGACCGCGCCTGATCACGCTACGATCAAAGGAAGCAAAGCAGCAACAAAAAGTGGATGAAAATTGGCAGGTACTTAATTCGATGCGACGAGAAGGGTTAGGAGAGCAAAAATTTGACGCGGACATAGTCGCGGGCAGTAGCTAGTCAGCATTAAGTGAATATGCATTTCATAAAAAACTTTTACTTGTGGTAATCTAAAGTAAAATTATCAGTAATATAGATCTGCCTACCACTTTACACAGAAAAGGGTGTGAGGTTTTCTATCTTGAAAATAGTGCCATCTATAAAATTAATTAGGTATTAGAAGTACACAGACCATTTTGCCTAAAATTACGCCATCTAAGAATATGTACCAGAACTTTTTGCAATGTTAGCAACATTCCTAATTTGAACAATACCTATTTGTATTAATAGATTATGGCTTTTAAGATGAAACTTATAATTCAATTTAATCCAAAAAAAATATTATTTTGCGCAATTTCAATCTCAATGATTTTATCAAATTCGCATGCAATATTTTTTTTGGCAATGTGAAAATGCAGCAGCCTGATTTTTTAGTCTTGCCACACAAACCAGGTCAAGGAAGTGCAGCAGAAAAACTATTCGCCAATTTTTTTGTTATTTTTTATGAAATGCAATTATGTATATTGTTTCTTTATTATTTAGTTGAAAAAAGAGTGAGATAATGTAGCGCGGACATCGTAATGATTGGAGGCAGTGCGAGTGGTTATTATAGGACAGAAGAAAACTAGGTGGTGTGACAGCTAAAGAATACCGCATAGAAGATTTTAGCTCAAAAATGGTTAATATTGGCAAAATTCGATAATTGAAATACACAGTATGACTATTAATCGCATAGGGGTAGCATTTATGTGGGTTACCTTTGCGATTTATGTTGAAAATAATCGTCATAACATTTGACCCAGTTACAGTGCCGTGTGCGTTGACCTATGGATGTGAATGCGGACTAAAGCACGATGTTATTTTTAGGATACAGCTTTGCAGATAATTAAATATTTATAGATACCGTTGGTGATATCCAATTGTGTGATAAATTACAGATGAAAATACCTGTGACCTTTTACACTTTGAATACTGGTGAGTTTTCTTTGTTTTACCTAATTTTTGAAATTCGAATATTGATGTTCTGATTTTTTAATTGTTGGACTGCATAGCTTTGGAATGTGATTTCAAATAAATTAAATATTGTGTCAACCTTTTATGTTAACAGCTGTAAATAAAATATGTAACTGGATTTGTTTTTATGACAGTAACATACAAAATCAATTGAATATTAATATTTTTAAATAATTTTATTTACACACATGTGCTAAAGATATGTTTTTGATTTTTTCATTCATAATACAACATGTAATCTGATTTCTAAAGAAAAAAATACATAATGAAATATTGCAGTCATTACATTTAACCTGAATACTTTTGCAGGTCCAACAGTTGTTCAAATAAACACTATGGATGGAAGTTTTGTAACTCCTGGGAAAACAAAACAAAGTACACGAATACAGTTGGCGAAAACACTATTTAGATACAACTTCCTTTGAAGGGATCAATTTAATCATAGTTTTTATTTATAAACATATTCCAAATCCTCTTTGATTGAATAAAATTATTATATTGAGAAGACAATTCAGGTTGTGATTTCATAATTTAATACACAACTGATGCAGATAAGGGAAATTATAACAATAAAAAATATATTAGCAAGCATATCATCTTTGTAGCTAAATTGACAGGCTGTATGTTTACCTGTTGCCAAAAATTACCGCCAAAAAATGGATTCCAAATTTAAATCTCTGTAGATTTTCCTATTACGACCTACAATGGTTACTTAATGTTATATTAATAAAAACAAGACAATATGGTGTTTATTTGACTGAATCGCAATAAGGGTGGGATTGGGTGTAACACCCTAAGGCCGTGGTGACACTCGGCAGTGATGAAGAAGCAAAATGTTCGCACTCTATCATTGATTGTGTGCACATTTACATATTTACTGGTTGGTGCCGCTGTGTTTGACGCATTAGAGTCAACAACTGAGAGGAACAGATTTGAAGTACTGCAAGGTTAGTGTTATTATATTCTCAGACCCCCTTGTACCTCAAATCACTATTTGTGTTTAGTGGTAAACTGTAGCCCCCTTTTTTATAAAACAAGGGTTTTCTTTAGATCAGAGGGGAATTCTCATAATTTTAAGAATAATTACAGTGTGATCTCAGTCTGTCAAAATTACACCCAGTTTCCATAAATTTTTGACAAGTTTTTGACATTTGTTTCTTGCGGAGATGAGACTGATGAATGTTTTTAATTATGAGAATTGGCAGGTAGGTATTGGTAGGTTTAACTACCAAGCCAGTTTTTAAATTAAGAACTCATTATGTATAGAAATGCAGTTCTTTTTTCAAAACTGGCTGCTTGTCCAGTGCTTAGATGTCATTTTTGTATTAAGAACTTTACTTAAATCAAAATAAAGTTGATAGTGCGAAAACGGGCTCAGAGCTTTTAGGGTACAACTTGTCATATTGAAACAGTTTAAAGAAGTAGAAGAGTGTTTGGAATTTGAATAGCATTAAATGTTTTAGTGATTTGTGGTGCAAGTAGGCCTTATTCTAAATGTCTACAAGCAAGTTCCATGGTGCCTGTTCACTTTTGGAGGTTGGCCATATAATAGTATTAGTTAATTCATGCTTAGCCACCTGACTTACTGTCAATGTTTCTGTGGTACCAAATTAGAAAGACAATTCTCATAATTAAAAACATTCAAAATCTAGTTGCAGTCTCATGTCGACAACAATCAAGAGTGTATTCAAACTCAAGGCATTTTTGACAGATTGAGACTGAGATTAGACTGTGAACATTCAGATGGGTAATTCTCATAATAATATTATGAGAATTACCCGTATTATATTATATATAACTAGCTGACCCAGCAAACGTTGTTTTGCCAGGTGAAAATTTATAGATGTATGTATTTTTGTATGTTGTATCATAAAAAAATAGAAATTAAAAATTTTGTCTAAAAAATAAAAATAAAAATTTAGGGGTGGACTACCTAACATTTAGGGGGATGAAAAATAGATGTTGGCCGATTCTCATAGATACCGGATAAGCACAAAAAAATTCATCAAATTCGGTCAAGCCGTTTCGGAGGAGTATGGCAACGAAAACTGTGACACGAGAATTTTATATATTAGATAATTTTAAATTATGAGAATTACCCGTCTGTTGTGGCAGCTATCTTGTGCAATGAAACATGCTTATGAACATCATGTTATTGATTCTTTTTAATTCCTTCTATTTGCAGTATGCTTAGGTGATATTTTGAGCCATTTTAAAAGAACAGCTATAGTATCTCATAAATATTGTTTTTAATAGGCTCGTCCCCTATTAAATGGGACTTAAACATAACTGGCGGAATGTGGGTATACTTATAGGTACACTGTCTTCTGCTCAACCTTTCTGAGATTAAAAGTGTGATGTTATGATGATCATGAAATTATGTTATGCTATTGTAGGTAAATCATTTTGAATTTGTAAGTAGATTAGTTAAAGCAGGCTGAGTTCATATTCTAATATGAAAATACTAGCTTCTGCCCGCGACTTCGTCCGCGTCAAATATTTGCACCCCTGAACCTTCCCGTCGCATCGCAGCCTGCCAGTTCTCGTCCAATTTTTTTTATAGCCTTTCTCAATAAATTGGCTACCCAACTCAAAAATATTTTTTCAATTCAAACCAGTAGTTCCTGAGATTAATGCGTTCCACACCCCATTTTACGGAAGTGGGGGGGTTAGAAAGAGACAAAAGTAGCCTATGTCACTCTCTATCCCGTCAACTATCCCCACTTAAAAAATCACGTCAATTCGTCGCTCCGTTTTGCCGTGAAAGACGGACAAACAGACACACACACTTTCCCATTTATAACATTAGTATGGATAGGAAAAATGAGGTCTCATGTTAAATTTCCATTTGCTTTGTTTTATGCTAAAATCATATTATGATCACTTATCCTTTCAACATGCATACTTACCTGTGTTATCACAGCCTAAAAAATGCAAATCACATCTTTGTCCAGTAATTTTAAAGAATTTAGTTTTGATGTTTTTTTGGTCAGCAATTTGGTATTATCAATGTACCTACCCCCTTTTGTGTATTCACTTCTAATGTTACTGTAGATTCAATATTTTTCTCACCCAAGAACATAATTCTAAACATTACTTGATTGCAAGTTTTGTAAATGTTTGGCCCTTGGTTACCAAGGCAACCAAGGTGTATCATGATTGTAATTCCAATTATAATCAACAAATGCTGGCAACACACGAAAAACCCACATGTATAGTCATGATATTATAGAGCTAAAAAGTATTTCAGAAATCCTCTTCATGAAAATCTGTTGTCTAAAATCTGATATAACATCTTACCTTATTTTTTCGAAGGGTTGGGCAAAGTTGTACCTGTAGTACAACCACATTTCACCAGTTATGTAAATTGTAAAATCTGATATCAAGTAATTAGATTGTCTATTGTTTGTCATACTATAGAACAAAGTAACATCAGGTATGGACAGCTGGTTGACTAACAATAGACTTGATCAGGCCGGAGTCAGTGCACAGTAAAAAGTTGGCCGTCAAATTATTCTTTTACGTTTTTTGTAGAATACATACATCGTTCTCCTTACTTATTTATCTATAGTGTATATATTAATGTGTACCTACTGCTGCACCTGGATATCAGTCTTTGATATATCTGTGGGCAAGATTCATAGACTACATTTTGACTTTGCTATGTTAGCATTTCATACAAATGTGTACCTTATTTTCATAAATATTATGTTCATATTCATATAAGTAAGTGTGAGCAAGCGTTTAATTAAAATATAACCATTCATGTCAAACAAATTATATTAAAATTCATATGACATACTTACCAGAGTAAATTCAGTGCAATCTGTGAATTTTTGCCTTAGTGTATTCAGCTTATACTTATACAAAGAGTTAACCCTACCAACCCCCCACAGCTATCGAGGGAATGATCATCAGGAAGTACAACATAACAGAGGAGGATTTCCGTGTTATGGAGACAGTAGTGCTGAAGTCGGAGCCTCATAAGGCTGGTCAGCAGTGGAAGTTTACCGGAGCATTCTACTATGCCACCACTGTGCTTACTACTATTGGTAAGTACTATTTCTTGTCTGAAATATAAAACCGTCGCCCGCATAGACGTACATTCCCAAGTATATTGGGGTCGGCTTCCAGTCTTACCGGATGTAGCTGAGTATCAGTATTTTACATGGAGCGACTGCCTATCTTACCACCACAATCCAGTGTCTGGGTAATACGATACCCCTAGGTAAGACTGGTGGTCAGACTTTCGGGCTTCTGACGACCTGTAACGACTTTCTAAGATCTACGAAAGACAGCCGAGACCAACGGCTTAAAGTGCTTTCCGAGGCACGGAAGGGCCTTGGTATGTAAAAATGGTCACCCATCCACGGACCAACCGCGGCAAGCGTGGCTAAAACTGAACGATCAACGCGTGCGGCTGTTATTACTTAGCCACAAGCCCTTCTAAGCAGCAGCGCAAAAAAACAAAAACTTAATTGTAACTAGGGATGTTATGGATATGAAATTTCGGATCCGGATTGGTTACGGATGTAGGAATGATTATTATACCGGATACGGATACGGATATGAAATTATTTCGGATTATCCGTTAGTTTCGGATAATTTCGGTTACGGATATTAAACATTTAAGGAATTTCAAAAGTAAAATACAAATAGCTAATAAAATGGTTTTATTTATATGTCACCATTTGGTAGGAATTGCAATCAGTGTGTGAGTAATTATTACAGCTACTTAAAATAGAAATGATTATTAATATATATTGAGTGTTATCTACCTAACATAAAAATGTAATCAAATCCGATATTATCCGAAACTTTTATTTCGCATTCGGTTACGGTTACGGATAAATTTTTATATCGGATATCCGATAGTTTCGGTTACGGTTACGGAGCTCCCTAACATCCCTGATTGTAACACATCGGGAATGATCAGCAGCGCCTGTTGCAAACTGTAGTTCTAAACTAAATACTTACATAATCAGCCTATACCGTTCCCACTGCTGGGACTCAGGCCTCCTCTCGGTGAGAGGGAGTGGGACGTAATCTACCACGCGGGCCCTGTGCGGGTTGGTAGATGTCTTTGAATTTTTGGTTCTAGGTCATGCCGGTATTCTCACGATGTTTTTCCTTCACCGTTTTGAAAACAGAGGTAATGAAATTATTAACACAAAGTAAAGCGCCTGCCTGGGTTCGATCCCACGACCTACAACTCGTAAGTCGAGGCCGATACCACTGGGTCGCCACAGCTCCCAAAATAAATACTTGATGTGAGGAATTTTTGAGTGTATACTAAGGCATTCAGTGCATTCATTTTTTATGTAAGATTAGATTACATTTTAAACTCACTATTGCAGCCGTATTACTTATGTATGGTAGTGAATGTTGGGTGTGGCAAAAGAAGCATGAAAGAAGAATAAATGCTGTGGAAATGCGTTCATTGCGAACTTCGATCAATAATAGCACTAGATAAAGGATCAGGAACAAAAATAAGGCGCTCAAGTGGCCACGTTTGCACACACTTACACATTTATATTTCTTGCTACGAAATATAGAAAAACCGGCCAAGTGCGAGTCGGACTCGCGCACCGAGGGTTCCGTACAAACCTGTAGGTATTTTCGGTTTAAAAATATAAATCTTTATATTAATACGTGAAGCGAAAACTTTGGATCCCTTTTTACGAAAATTGGGCGGACGGAGGAGTATAAAATTTTGCACACTTATGGTTTATACAGAGAAGAAGTGACGAATGCTAATATTTTTTTTAAATTATGCGTTAAAGTACATTATTTTCAATAAATAACACGTTACACACACTACTGTTCATTACCGTGTATCTAATACACACATGCATAGATATTCTTTTGTTTATGGTCCAAATCTGTCTTTATTATTTTGTGCAGTGTTAGCAACACCCAGAAATATTTACCCCTAAAGCTTAAGTTAAAAACCCCTAAAATTGCCACAATTACTAAAAAAATCCGCTAAAAAATTATAATGAAAATAACCAACGAATGTTCAGTGATCATAGACCGGCACACAGTAGTAATATTTGTCTGTATTTATTACGCGACATTTGTAATCATTCACTCTGCATTGTTAGTATCGAAGAACCGTACTAGAAGTCGCTAATACTTTTATTGTAATCAAAAACACAATGAGAAATGTAAGATGGCAAAAAATCCCTAAGAATACCCCTAAAAACGGAACGCCCGTAAAAAATCTCAATCCTCTTATTTACCCCCTAAATTTGGGAAAACCCCTAAGTTGGTAAGCCTGATTTTGTGTCTATAGCAAGTCTATAGTCCTACTGAATGTCCAGTATAACCATAGGTAACAAATTAATTTTATAGATATATAACCTATTTCATTTTTAAAATCTATTATCAACTGATCATATCGAGAATATTTGTTTTTAATATTATTTGTATTAGGGACGATAGGAATTTAGTTTAGATTTTTAAGAAATATTTTTTGTGGTTTTATGGGGAGTGTCAAGTATGGCATTAGTAAGTTTCCCATACAAAACTTAGTGTCGTGTGCAAACTGTAGAGGTTGTATGCCTCACGATTGTACAGGCTGGTCATAGATTGTACAGGCTGGTTATAATTATGACCTTTGGAACCGTCATAATTAATTAAAAATAATAGGGAAAATTCTATAAAAACAGAACAAATTTCTGTGATAATTCATTCCATATTGTTTCATATCCAGCGGTTAAGAAGTATTAAGAAGTATAAAAAAGAGAGTCCTAAAGAAGTATTCTTTACTCATTACACCTACGTCCTGGTCCTGGCCATCACAATCCCGCCAGCGAACCCTCTCCACAGTAGTACAGCGTCAACAATTTGTCTATAGTGTTACTGAATGTCAAATATAACCATATTATTTTTTTATATTTATTATTACCTATATTTTTTCATTTAATATTGTATTTCTATTCAAATGAAGTACGGTCGAATTTCGACCAATGGGCGATCACTAGTATTTTTTAATTTTTATATTTCAGTTGATTGAATGTAAGGTAAATTGCGGTTTACGATTTATGACGTTTTAAAAAAAAACTACTCACTCGATCTCGTTCAAACCAATTTTCGTTGGTAGTTTACATGGTACATCATATATTTTTTTTAGTTTTGTCATTCTCTTATTTTAGAAGTTACGGGGGGGGGGAGGGGACACACATTTTACCACTTTGGAAGTGTCTCTCGCGCAAACTATTCAGTTTAGAAAAAAATGATAATAGAAACCTCATTACCATTTTTGAAGACCTATTCATAGATACCCCACACGTATGGGTTTGATGAAAAAAAGCATTTTTGAGTTTCAGTTCTATGTATGGGGAACCCCAAAATTTATTGCTTTTTTTCTATTTTAGTGTGAAAATCTTAATGCGGTTCACAGAATACACCTACTTACCAAGTTTCAACAGCATAGCTCTTATAGTTTCGGAATAAAATGGCTGTGACATACGGACGGACAGACAGACAGACAGACAGACAGACAGACAGACAGACAGACATGACGAATCTATAAGGGTTCCGTTTTTTGCCATTTGGCAACGGAACCCTAAAAACGTTTCATAATATCAGGTTGTAGGAAAAGTTCGTCGAAAAAAATTCAAAAAGTTTATTTTCTTTTCTAAAATAATCTTAACATTAAAAATAATACCGAAGTTTCTAGAACATTCTCGGCGATTTCATACGAGGTCTATATATTGTGCCCGCACATTTTTTTCGCAGTTATGGAGAACTTGTCGAGACGTGATTTCCGAGTCATTTTATATTATGAGCTCCAATGCAAGCACAGCTACAAGTAATATCAAAAGTGCATTTGGAGAGTCGAGTATTCACGTTTCCACGGTACATAAGTGGTTTGCTCGATTTAAATCTGGAGGAGCTAAGTTTGATGATGGGCCTCGCTCTGGACGGCCTCCCAGTACGAATGAAAACGAGCTTCAACGCGCTGTTCAAGAAAATCCCGAGGCTAGCGTACGCGACTTAGCAAACGCTCTCGGCTGGCATTTCACCACAGTCGCCGATAAGCTTAATCAATTAGGATACCGCCAATAAAAAGTCAATGGATACCTCACCAACTTACTGAGGCCGACCGCCTGTGCCGCGTGTCAATCTGCCAATCACTTCTTCTACGACCTAGAAGAAAAGACTTTCTAGAGGATTTGGTCACTGGAGATGAAACGTGGGTGCTCTATGACAACGAGACACGCCGCGCTGTTTGGCTCCCTCCCGGAGAAGAACCGCCAGTACAACCGAAAAAGGAGCTTCACTCATCGAAAGTTTTACTGTCAATCTTCTGGGACTGTAAAGAACTGCTGTTTATGGAGTTTCTCCCGCATGGAAGGACCTTAAATTCTTCTGTCTACGTAGATCAGCTCCAGAAATTAGCTGAATCTATAAAAGAAAAGAGGCGAAGACGTGCCACAGTTCACCTCCTTCAAGACAACGCACGACCAAACATCGCCAAAGAGACTCAAGTTAATCTACAGAACCTTGGTTGGGAAACAGTACCACATCCTCCTTATTCACCAGACTTGGCACCTTCAGACTACCACGTGTTCAAACACTTAAAACTTTTTTTAAGTAAAAAAACTTTTAAAGATTTTAACAACCTGAAAACAGAAGTGACTGCCTTTTTTAATTCTAAACTTCCAGAGTTTTGGGCCAAAGGTATCAATGACCTTCCTAATAGGTGGAGCACTGTGATTAATATTAACGGTGATTATATTGTCAGTTGAATTAAAATTTTAATAAAGAAAATTAACACAAAATATTGTCTACTGATTTTTCTACGAACTTTTCCTACAACCTGATAATAACAAGTTCAATTTATTATAATCCTTAACACTCAAACATAAAGCATAATTACGATTGCAAAATATTCATATTTAAGTCCTTTTGTCATCGGAGAAAGTTAAAGAGCAATAAATTTAAAATGTCCCTTAAAAATCAAAAGTCATTTTGATATAAGTACAAAATTATTTATTCTAAACTGAAACTTAAAGTCTAAGCAATATGGTTAAAAACAATGTGCTGACAATTTCGTGCTTACTCTATTTTGGAACTAGACGTAGTTCTTGGTATTACATTTCAATGCTCAGAACACAGTACGTATGGAAAGATGTAGAGTTGCAGAATATAATTTTTTAGGTGAAAAGGTACGTTTTGATGGTGGCAAACATTTTTAATCGATTTAAAAAAGTAGTAGGACTAAAATAGTATAATAGTTATTTTATTTAATTAAGTGCGGGTTAAATCAATGTGATCCACCCGTATAAAAAATGGGTGCGTCTACTTTTATGTACCAGTATTTAGAAGTTAAATTTGTATTAAATCAAATTATTTTTTCATTTAAATTAAAGTTCAAATATGAATTTTTATAAGGTTTGTATATTTCTTCTCCTCTTTCTTTCGCTACAATAGATACCCATTCTGCACAGCGAAATGGCTCGCTTGGAAATCTACAAACAAAAATAAAATATAAAATTACAATACTACTTCAGGCATTCTCTGTTCCAGAACAGACAATGTTTGTTACAATAGTTGGTGCGTTGTCGCAAACATTGGTCAAACAATCATAATATGTATTTGCTAAATGATTTATATTTACTATTTGATTGTTTTTATTTTATGAAAAACACTTAAAGATTTAAACTTATGGAAAAAAAGATATTCCTTCCAAAAACTTGGTGCTACAGTGGTTATTTACACAATTTTTGAACGCGTGCTGCGGCATTTAGGACGTCTTATCGTTGGCTATCATTGGACCAAACTAATTTCAAATAAATTCTTATTTTTCGAGCCGTTTTTGGAGCGCTCATCGGGAATCTAGTACATTTTTGATCGAAGATTGCGAAGAATGTGTGGTGTGACTGTGAAAGATAGGCTGAGGAATGATGTGATAAGACAACGGTGCGGTTTAAAAGAAGATGTAGCGACTAAAATTGAAACGAGTATGCTTAGATGGTTTGGTCAGGATGATTGAAGGGCGGCTAAACAAAAGGTGTTTACAAGGCAGATGTGATTGGCCCTAGGAGAACATATAATAACCTTATTGGTGATGTTCTTCAGAAACGTTATTTGCGTAGTACTGGTAACTGGCGTGCGTGTATGACCAGTTAAATGAACTTAAACGATATAAAAGGAGTATGTAAAGATCGTAGCAGGTGGCGTTCTGTGGTTTCTGTCTACCCCCATTGGGGATTGCAGCCGTGTGAATCTGGAGCGAGTCGCTAGTAAGACATAATATTCTAATAGACCACTAATAATATTAAAAAGTTGACTCTGAGGTCAACAACTTTAACCTCTAAGTCCCTGAGATACCACATTTGGTATAGACACAAGGAAAATTGATCCGTGTTTCTCTAAACTTAGTGCTATACTCTTGTTCCCCAGGTTACGGACACTCAACGCCGGCGACGATTGGCGGCAAGCTGTTCACGATGTTCTACGCCATAGTCGGCATTCCGCTGGGCCTCATCATGTTCCAGAGCATCGGTGAAAGAGTCAATAGGCTCAGTAGGTAAGTACATAACCGCCTGGGATCTGAATCAGTTGAAGACGAGTTTTTTTAAATGCCATCTCAACCATGAGACATCAACCTTGAAGGTTGTTGGCTGGCTAACTGGACTTGCTGTGGCTTCTTCAATAAATTAAGGCCTCCAGCCAGGGTGATGTAGACTAGAGTGCTTAGTAGGAGGCTTAAACAAGTTAGAGACGAAAACAATATTTCTTGATACTTTGAAATCCGAACTTTGTACCCTCAGCATCTCGATAGGTCATTCTGTTTTACCAAACCTTCCATCTTCGCTGTTTTTGTGGCCAACATGCCTCAACGTGACCAAAGAATAGTTGAGAAATGTTCAGACAGAAATATGCCAACATGGATAAAAACGTAAAACACAAAAAAAGACCTAAAGCTACAGTCCACACTAATATTATAAATGCAAAAGTAACTCTGTCTGTCTGTCTGTCTCGCTTTCCTGCTAAAAATACTGAACCGATTTTAATGAAATTTGGTACACAGATAGTTTAGAGTAGGGATGTTAGGGAGCTCCGTAACCGTAACCGAAACTATCGGATATCCGATATAAAAATTTATCCGTAACCGTATCCGAATCCGAAATAAAAGTTTCGGATAATATCGGATTTGTTATTACATTTTTATGTTAGGTAGATTAGATAACACTCAATATATATTTATAATCATTTTTATTTTAAATAGCTGTAATAATTACTCACACACTGATTGTAATTCCTACCAAATGTTGACCATATAAAAAAAACATTTTATTAGTTATTTGTATTTTACTTTTGAAATTCCTTAAAAGCTTAATATCCGTAACCGAAATTATCCGAAACTAACGGATAATCCGAAATAATTTCATATCCGTATCCGTATCCGTATCCGGTATAATAATCATTCCTACATCCGTATCCAATCCGTATCCGAAATTTCATATCCATAACATCCCTAGTTTAGAGCCTGAGAAAGGACATAGGCTACTTTTTATCCCGGTAGTTCCCGCGGGATAATTTCCGACCTCCACGTGGGCGAAGCCGCTGGCAAAAGCTAGTTTCTAATAAGTTGTTGACCATTGTAGTTAATAATCTTGCTTCCAAAAGTTGACCTGTACCTTAAAAGTCGTATTAAGAAATTTTCTAATGTAGACAACTGTACTTACTCCTTATTGTTTTGTAGATGTTTAATCTTTGATCTTCCTCCTCTAAAGCTTTTCTTTTTTCTTCCAGCGTAATAATAAAGTCAATAAAACGCGCGATGAACTGCAAACAGACGAGTGCGTCGGAAGTGGACCTCATATGCGTGGTGACCACGTTGTCTTCACTGACCATCGCCGGCGGAGCGGCCGCCTTCTCCAAGTTCGAGGGTTGGAGTTACTTCGACAGCGTCTATTATTGTTTCATCACATTAACCACTATTGGTAAGTCTTGGAGATAACATACTTGAAGGGAAGTGCCAGTGTGGTTTTGCCTTTTACTCTAACCTCTGGCAGGATTGCTAAGAAAATTAAACTTTATCTCAATTAGATAAAGTTCTTGGTGCTTACTCTCGAATATAATTCCAATAGATCGACATTGGAATTGTCAGTCAAACGTCAGGGATTGGCTGGACTCACTGAGTCTAGCCAATCCCTGACGTTTAACTCAACTAACTGACGTTTGACTAATGTCGATCTAATCTATTGGAATTATATTCGAGAGTAAGCACCTTGTCAGAATGACAGTTGTCATGTACTGTGTTTATTCTGATCATTGAGTTAATATTTAATAGACATAGATGCTTAGATTATTTTGAGCAATCTGTGCGTCCTAATATTGTTGGCGCTTACTGTACCTGGCAGGACAGCTAGTATAGCCCAAAAAGAGTAGGTTACGGCATCGTAGAAAGAAAAAAGCAGTAGGATTTCAGCGTCAGTTTAAGTAACTCAAAGGACTGTTTTTGGCATAGGGTATATAAAATGCATGGTTTTGACAGGTTTTGGTTTTGGGGGTTTCCCTTAAGGTGAATTTTCCTGCAGTCCGTCTATACATTTTTGATTGGGATACTGGTTTTTAACAATACCGATTAAAGAGGATAGCTAAAGAACTGGACTAAGAAAGGTGCAGAACCAATTGTGTGTATAAGGCGAAGATTGACAGACTGAGTAGGTGGACTTAGCCCAGTGAATGTGACACGCCCCTTTTTTTTTCTGGATGGGAAATTATCAAATTACTTCTCCCGCTCTGGGCGGAGCGGGAGGGCATACTTCAGTTGCCTATGTGCCAGGGTCACGGTATCTCTTTCGAACAATCACGCGACCCTGGCAGGCATCGGTCCTAGCAGACCCCTTCAGCGCTGCTGACATCTCTTTGAGGCGCGCGTGGAACACTGCGCGCCGTCGACCCGAGCTTGGTCCTTAGCGGGCGGTGAGCTACCCATTGCTCACCACCCGCAAGCTCGCGCCTACGGTAGCCGGGAGTCCGCTATGGACTCCCGACGCCCGGGGCGTCTCCTCCTGCGGCGGCTAGGGACGTGAGGGCGCAGAGACTGCCACTCCCTCACGCGCCCCGCCTTCTCCTTCGCGAGCATTACTGCTTCGCAGAAGGAGGTGACAGCTTCCCATGCCCTCTCGCTCCGTACCATGGCTCGCACCAGGGCCGGACGCGAGAGGTCGCCGCCGCCGATCGCCTCCACGAGGACACGGTGGTGCTCCGCCCAGGCAGGGCACACCTCCACCGTATGCTCCACCGTGTTCTCCAGACGATCCTCGCAATGGAAACACCCGGACGTATCCTCCCGCTTTATCCTGAACAGGAACCCACCGAAGCACCCATGCCCGGTGAGAACCTGCGTCAGGCGGAAGGTGAGGACGCCGTGACGCCTCTCTATCCACTCCTCAAAGAGGGGACTTACCGCCGCAATTGCGGCGTGCCCAGTGACACGCCCCTGAATTTGAAATTAAAGTAACCGATGAACTGGAATATAGACTTTAGCATAGTTTAGAACTATCTCTGAATAAAAATGCCTTAGCAAACACTGAAAATCGGACAGAAATGGTGATCATTGTAATGCTTTGTAGACAACTGAAAAGGTCTAAATTTCCCCCTTTTATGATATCCCTAAAAACCATTTGGAGCTGTGGTGGCCCAGTGGCTATTGCCGTGTCTTACGATTTGTAAGTCGTAGGTGCGAACCCTGATAGGCGCTTTTTAGGGTTCCGTTGCCAAATGGCAATAAACGGAACCCTTATAGATTCGTCATGTCTGTCTGTCTGTCCGTCCGTCCGCATGTCACAGCCACTTTTTTCCGAAACTATAAGAGCTATGCTGTTGAAACTTGGTAAGTAAATGTATTCTGTGAACCGCATTAAGATTTTCACACTAAAATAGAAAAAAAACAATAAATTTTGGGGTTCCCCATACATAGAACTGAAACTCAAAAATGGTAATGAGGTTTCTAATATCATTTTTTTCTAAACTGAATAGTTTGCGCGAGAGACACTTCCAAAGTGGTAAAATGTGTCCCCCCCCCCCGTAACTTCTAAAATAAGAGAATGATAAAACTAAAAAAAATATATGATGTACATTACCATGTAAACTACCACCGAAAATTGGTTTGAACGAGATCGAGTGAGTAGTTTTTTTTTTTAACGTCATAAATCGTAAACCGCAATTTACCTTACATTCAATCAACTGAAACATAAAAATTTAAAAAATATAAATATTTTTAAACCGAGAATACCTACAGGTTTGTACGGAACCCTCGGTGCGCGAATCCGACTCGAACTTGGCCGGTTTTTGTGTAAATGATTTCTTCATCACTGCTCTCAAAACAGTGAAGAAACGAAACCGGCATGTCTTAAAACGAAAGTTGGAAGTCACTTGACATACGGTTAAAGATATTTATTTTCTCAAAAGAATATACATACATTCACTTATAGAGAAAACGTAAATATAAGTTTCTAAGACATCTACAAACCAGCACTGGGCCGGCGTGGTGGATTACGGCCCACTTCTTGTCACCAAGAGAGGGCCTGTGTTACATAAGTGGGAACACGATACCCTGATGATTGTACATCACAAATAACCGATTTGTGGTCGTGGCCCACTTATAAGCGAGACCTCCAATTATCTTACATAGGGTTTTTAACTTTATATTCTGCAGAACTGGTAGCGTCTTACGACGGGTCTTTGAGCTCCCTAAAATAGAGTGGGCTACACGATGACTGATGCATGTATGTATATTAGGACAGCTCAGCTCAAAGCTACAATGGCTCTTTCTTCAAGAGAACTTTCCAGATATAATCTTGCATGATTAGACTCACAGACACCATGACCTCTAGAGTTTGTTTCGGTATTTCTTCTCAGGGATCTGTCAGCTGAGAAATCCGGCGCCATTTCTTTCTCATTATTGACAAAACAAAAAAAAAAAACTGACGTGTCAAAGTGTCTTAAAAGATCTAATTACATAAATAAACATTTAATTTCGAATCTAAAGCTTCTATCCTTGTCCTCAGGTTTCGGCGACATGGTAGCTCTTCAAAAAGACAACGCCCTGAACCGCAAGCCGTCTTACGTGATGTTCGCGCTGATCTTCATCCTGTTCGGACTGGCCATCGTAGCCGCCTGCCTCAACCTGCTGGTGCTGAGGTTCGTCACCATGAACACGGAGGACGAGAAGAGGGACCAGGCTCAGGCAGAACAGGTACTTACTGGACTCTAGAGTACATTCCTTATCCTTATACCCTACCGATGGGGCCGAAAGGTTCTGGAGGGGCGACGGCGTACCGGATGACGTAGAATTTGGAAGCGTCCTACAAGATGGATCGATGACCTTGTGAAGGCCGCGGTCAGTGGGTCATCTTAGGGGCGGAGTTTTAGGAGTTGGAGTATACGCTTAGGGGCACTATGAACAGCAAAGAAAAAAAAATCTAAAAAAAATTTCGGATTCAAAAACGGTGTGTCATATGGCCATGCTTCTCAGAGCCTAAATGTTTTCTATGGTCAAGGTCAACCCGATACTGGAATGAAATTGGAATATTTCGGAAAAAAAAATATTGAACATTTTTCTAAGTCCTCGCGCCATAGCGCCCCTAAGGCTACACTCCAAGTCACCTCCTGCTGCGAAGCAGTAATGCTCGCGAAGGAGGAGGCGGGGCGCGTGAGTGAGTGGCAGTCTCTGCGCCCTCTCCTCCCTAGCCGCCGCAGGAGGAGACGCCCCGGGCGTCGGGAGTCAATTGCGGACTCCCGGCCACCGTAAGCGCGAGCTTGCGGGTGGCGAGCAATGGGTAGCTCGCCGCCCGGTAAGGACCAAGCTCGGGTCAACGGCGCGCAGTGTTCCACGCGCGCCTCAAAGAGATGTCAGCAGCAGTGTAGGGGTCTACTAGGACCGATGCCTGCCGGGGTCGCGTGATTGTTCGAAAGAGATACCGTGACCCTGGCACATGGGCAACTGATGGAACACGGGTGGGTTTTAGTCAGTAAAAGTCTGACACGCCCTTCCGCTCCGCCCAGAGCGGGAGAAGTCATTTGATGATTACCCATCCTGAAAAAAAAAACAGGCTACACCCCAACTAAGGCTGCAGGAATCCGCTGGATGTGGGAAGCACAAAACCGGTCGAAGTGACGGAACTTGGGGGAGGCCTATGTCTAGCAGTGGAGGTCTTTTGGCTGAAATGATTATGATGATGATGATACCCTGCAGGGTCATCTGATGTAGTGACATCTATACCACCACAAGCGAACTACGTATAACTCTGACGTCATGCAAAGTTCTGCATCGCGCAAGTAGAGTTTAGAGCGCACTAGCTTATAAAACATGTCACATGATTAAGGCAAGACTTCATACACCCTAATAGACCCTAGAGTATTGAGTTAAAACATAATATTGTACAATTACCAAAACAATTTTTTTTGAAACCTTACTATTATTACAAAAAAAATCGTGTTGCCCCGAGAATTATTTTACGCATTTAAAATGGAGTCTTATTGCGTTTAAATAAAAATGAATTTTGTTCGGCTAAAACGGCGGCAGGTATGCCAAAATACGTAATACTTGAAAAAAGTACACATATATTTAAAGTTACTGAATTCGATTTGAATCGATTCATTCAATTTATTCTTTTACACCAGGTATAGATCGTTCCGACGTCAATCGTTGGTTAGTTGCCCATCAGAAATAATATCCGTCTGGTTGGATGATCCTCCGTTTTCTATAAAGGACGAGTGAACTTTACACTCTGTTCTTCATATCCTTTTTTTTCTGGATGGGAAATCATCAAAAGACTTCTCCCGCTCTGGGCGGAGCGGGAGGGCTTGTCAGACTTTTACTGACTTAAATCCACACGTGTTTCTTCGGTTACCCCTATGCCAGGGCCACGGTATCTCGTTTGAACAATCTTGCGACCCTGGCAGTTCTTCATATCCTTAAATTAATATCCAGTCTGGAATTCTGACGTTTCAAAAAAAAATCCTAGGGATTCAATCTGCCAATTGGGTTCCATTCTAACCGGATACGACTGAGTGCTAGTATTTTACATGGAGCAACTGCCTGACTTCCACCTCCTTAATTGTTTCCGTGCAAAGCAAAAACGAATTTTTGCTTTGCACGGAAACAATGAAAGAAAACTCCCTACTAAAATGAATTAAAGTATTCCTACATAGTACACACATAAATGCTGCTCGACTTCGCCGTGTGAGATTTGGTCCCCCGACCCACTATTAATTACTTAGCTTTCACTAAGCATTGTTACTGACTTTTTTCCTTTTGCACGGCTCCTAAGGGTCGTCGAGCGTGATGTTAAATAGCCTGGAAAATTGGGTCATGAAATATAAAAAGATTTTTTCAAATCAGTTTGGGAGTTTCAGAGATTACCCCCTACAAACCAACTTACACACTTTACCTTATTTTTCAATACTAGGTATGTCCTGCAATGATACAGTTTCTACAGTGGAACCTTTAAGTTGATCACCACACCAATATTATGTTTTTAAACAAAACTGCTTCTTTATTTACATGATCTTCTCTTTACTTGCAGGCGCAGCAAGTGGCAGTTCGTCTGGAAGGTGACGTGATCACAGCAGACGGAGCCGTACTACGCGGCGTGTCACGCGGCACACGTCTCCCTGCTGACCCCAGGCAGATCACTGCTGGTATGCTCGTTATTTTAGTGGACGAATTTTTATGGTCAACCTACGGTCTAAATACACACAAGAGGCCAATTCTTGTACTTAAGAAATGTTTAAAATCAAGTTGCAATGCCATCTAGCGACAGTCAATTTCTAAAACTTGACAAAGAGGGAAGGAACTTAGAAGTACTTTACCCGACGACGAAGCAAAAAAAATGTTATGGTTTTATCGTTTTGCATGTCATCAGTTCCATAATAACTTCTAAACTACTGATCATAATTTGACAAATGAGGTATTCATTGTCTGCTGGATGTAGGTTATGTGACGTCAAATTGAATTGCGCCCTCTAGAGGACATAAAGTCATATAAAAACACAACATCCTAATAACAGTAAGCGATCATAAGCTATAGGGCAAGACAACAACCATGGCTTTCAGATGTCCATGTTTTCATACTTTTTAGATCGTGATTTTTCAGTAGTCGAGTTTTTTGACAAATTCGGACTGAGATTAAAATGCGAACGTCCTTAAAAATATTGGAATGTGGTGTATATAGCGAGGGGCAGCAATATACGGATTCGTCCGTTAAGACTGCTTCCAGTAAGAGAGATAAAGATGTATACTTAGTAAATCCCTCTCAGATGAATAGCTTAAACACCTTCGGCGCCCGTGTATCATTAATTCACAGACTTGTTTATAGAATGTGTATCAAAAAATGATACACCTAACCGTGGAGATATGAGAACACAAAAGTATTTGATAGAAAAACCGAAGAAAAGAGAAAGGAAGATTGAAGCTTAAAACACATGAATATAAAACATAAATAAATAAAAAAAAATAACAAAAAAAAGCGTGATTCTGGAGATTGTGCTTGGCGCCGAAAGTATTAAGTATACGCTACCAAGCCATAGTTTCCTGAGCCTCCTTTTTCTTCCAAACCTCCCTGTCTCTTTCATCAACCGACGAAAAAAAACGGAGGAGGTTATCAATTCGACGCGTATATATATTTTTTTTTTTTTTATGTATGACCACGCATAACTTTTTACATAGTGGTCCGATTGTGACAATTCTTCTTCTATTGGAAACGGTATACTCCCAAGGTGGTCCCATATAAATTTGGAAAACAAAATCGAACCCTAAGGGTTGGAAAACAGGGGATGATTGATTGTTCACTCACTGATTGTAACGTATGAACACGCATAACTTTGTACAGAGTAGTCCGATTTTGATAATTCTTTTATTGTTGGATAGGGTATACCTTGCCAAGTATTATTAGTACATACATCAAAGCCACAAAAAATTATAAAATAAAAACTTTTTAACAAAAAATTAAACCGCCGAAAAACTGAAAAGCATAAAATAACAAACCTTAAAATTTTGAGTCGGCGCTGAGAAATCAATGAACAAGGATCACTCAAAGCGCCGACTCATAATTTTAAGGTTTGTTATTTTATGCTTTTCAGTTTTTCGGCGGTTTAATTTCTTGTTAAAAAGTTTTTTCTCTGGCCATGTTGGCCCTGCAAACCTTATCAGATCGACACACCACTTTCGTCGTTGTCTACTTCGACTTTGATGTCCTTCCTCAGGCATCCAGTGAGTACCCATCACTTCGGGTGAATTCACAAAAAGTTATACGACCCATCGCAGAGCTTTAATCTATGCATTCTGTACATCAAACTAAGTAATTTTTTTTTTGGATGGGAAATCATCAAATGACTTCTCTCGCTCTGGGCGGAGCGGGAGGGCGTGTCAGACTTTTACTGACTAAACCCACCCGTGTTCCTTCAGTTGCCCATGTGCCAGGGTCACGGTGACTCTTTCGAACAATCTCGCGACCCCGGCAGGCATCGGTCCTAGCAGACCCCTTCATTCTTGCTGACATCTGTTTGAGGCGCGCGTGGAACACTACGCGCCGTCGACCCGAGCCTGGTCCTTACCGGGCGGCGAGCTACCCATTGCTCGCCGCCCGCAAGCTCGCGCCTACGGTGGCCGGGAGTCCGCAATCGACAACTAAGTAACATTGATCAAATATTATAGCTGGGAAACAACTTATATTTTTGGTGTGAGCATGCAATGTTAGTTAAGTCATAAGTATAACATTTAAAACTTACGGACATACACTCACAAATAAACTTACGCCTCCTGTCCATTAGGTAGGCAAAAACTACAGAACGCCACATGCTACGATCCTTACAAGAAACGAATAAAAAAAACTGAAAAAAAAAACTTGAGAAGTGTCAAGGGACACCCGGATGGAACGAAGTTCTTTTCGATTAATTAGTGAAGGAATTGCATTTTTTTTTTTAAGTTTTAATAATAGTTTATGTACAAAAAACCTGCATACACTCAACAAAAATAATCGTCGCGACACCACACTGTTCAATGCCAAATAGAAAGACGAAACGAAAATAACTGGCTTCCTTTCTATGAGAGAGAGAGAGAGAGAGAGAGAGAGAGAGAGAGAGAGACAGACAGACAGAGAAACACGCGCACGCCGCACGGCTTACAACTATAGCAAAAAGTGTCGTTACAACTTTTGGTCTTAATTTTTTCCGTCTAGCCCCCTTTCGCAACGCGCGATAAGGAACTTCGTTCCAAAACTGCTCCCCTAGGGATCCCCCATCTCTTTTCTTTAAGTGCCTGTCACATTAACAACTTCATCTATAAAATTAATCAGTAAAATCCCATCTGAATCCCAAAAAATTGCAGCCATAATCTTTTCTTTTACTAATTCCAGGTGACACCTCGCTAGTACCTCTGTACATAGATGAAGAATACGCGCCCAGTGTATGCAGCTGTTCCTGTAACTGCTTCGGACCAAACAAGTAAGTTATGTTAGACCTTAAATTTATTCTCTGTAATCCAGTAACGCAGACAGTTCTAGTTGTCTTAACCTTCCGAGTCCCGTTGATCCCTGAGAGAGCCACAAGAATTATCCCTCTGGTAACCGCTGGCTCCCTAGGTAGCAGTGCCGCACTCAATTTTTTGTCTTTTTGGTATAGGAATAAGACTGGTATTAACAAGTATTTTATATGTTGGGCACGGGCGTGAAGTTAGCTATCCAATGGTACTAAATACTCTTATGATAATTTTGACAGTTAAAACCCCACCGTCTTTCCACTTTGGAAGCCAATTGTCAGAACCTAAAAACACCTCGATTTTAACAGCTTTTTACGGTTAGATTCTCTGTTTTGGAAATATTAACGAGGAATCACCAGGGTAGGTCGCGAAATTAAGATTTTCTTTCGTTTCACTGCTAGAATCAATTATATTTTAATGTCAATGTTGGCGTTCAAAGGCGCCTGTTATGCGTTATTTGAAATAAATGCTTTGACTTTGGGGAAACAAGGCGTGATGTTATGTTATAATAGAATAGCTTCTGCCTCTGACCCGTCTATTACCTCGTTTACACTTTGCGTTCTTGCCAACTTTTTGTTTCATTTTGCTTCGCTCCTATTGGTCTTAGCGTGATGCTATAGATGCAACGCTTATAGCTTTCTTCGATAAATGAGCTATCCAACACTATAATATTTTTTCAATTCGAACAAGTAATCCCTGAGATTAGCGCATTCAACCAAACAAACAGACAAACTTTTCAGTTTTATAATATTAGTTCAGATACAGAACTTAATATTCTCAACGTATTCCAGATCAATACCCTACCGGGATCCTCTCTCACCGGTGCCACCAACCAACATCAGACAGATCAAATCAAAGAACTACCGGGAGCTCGGCAACATACCACGCTATATAGAGAACAAATCATCCTCTAAGAACAGATCGCAGTCTTTACGACTCAACTCCGCCTCAGGATACCTCTATATGAACGCTAAGGCGAACGACTTCCAGTTACAACCCGAAGACTTCCGAGAGATGGTCACGAAAAGACGCGAACAGCTCCGAAGAGGCATGATGATGTACGACATGAGGTGTAATAACAACGAACAATACCTACATCCTTATAGACACAGCCTGAGTACCAGGCTAGAGACCAGCCCTCATAGTTCCTCGCTTTACTCCATGAATTTGAGGTCAGAAAATCGCAGCAATGACCCATTAGTTGACGACTATGACTCAGAGAAATCCAGCTACGCGAAAAAGAAGTTACTGAAAAACATAGCTAGAAACACAAGCAACAAAAGAGTCGAAAACTACTTCTATGACGATGCCGTACTACATTTCGACGACGAATACGCGTTCGACGGCTCAATACTGTTCGCTAAACGGAGAAAATCTGTAGAAAGAAACTGGGAAGACTACAATTGTGAAATGCCGAGGACCCACGGAGCTGACCAGGTGTCGAACGACGGCAGTTACGGCTACTACCTCCCTGATGATGAAGAGCAAGACCAGTACTTCGTGAACGATACCCTCACGTTCCAACTGCCCCCCCACCGGGCCAGCATATAGTGTCGTGTTGTGATGTGCCAACTAGACTTGTGCCAAGGTAGGTTAGTGTTAGTCTACTAAATAAATGGGCCAATTAAGTAAATAAACATTAAATTAATAGTAATTTTACAATTTTCGCGGTAGTATCCGATTGAACGTTTTAGCTTTTACACATAGTTTATAGTTGTCGCGACATTTTATTATAATTCTATGATATGAGCTTGGCTTCTTTGTAGATATTGTAATATAGTGTTTTTAAGGCTTGTCGTGCGGTGAGCGCTTGTGCGTTTTATTGTGCACTACGTCGGTAGGAATATTAATAAAAAAATCATACAAATCTGGGAATAAGGCCTCTTTTCTGTGGGCCATAATCCAGCATGAAGACCCAATGCAGGTTAGTTAGCACAACAAGATTCCAAGCCCAGAATTTGTATAGTACAATTGTATTAAATAAATTGTAGATCTTTTCTATATCATAAGTGCTAGAAAATAATCTCTGAAGTCACATTCCCTTGTCAGGTAAATAAAACAAGACTGCAATAGAGATGAATGTTCTTATATCTGACCAATCATGTAATTTTGTTAGTGATAATTAATCAGTATTGTTAGATATTCGTGATTTAAGCTCAATTAATCACGGCTGAAGACAGAATTTTCACAAAATTTCATAATTCATTAGTTAAATCCAACCATTAAAAAATACATTATATCAACCTAGAATATCGAATCGTCTTATAAAATCAAGAAATAAATATAAGAAGAAATAATGATAGGGAAAATATCCATAGCCAACTACGAAGATTGGACAACTCGGTGCGTAGGACTTCGTCTCTCCTTACTGTCTTTGGTCGAGACCTATAAACATTTCTAAACTCTTTGACATGTTCCCATCTCTACCTTGAACATATAGTTTGACAGTGGTGCTAACAAAGTACAGAAGAGACTCGGATATCCGGCCTCCAGTTATACGGATTGGCGATTATCTGAATTACCAACCGCGATCAAATAATTTATACCTTCAAGTCGACTCCATGCTTGCACGGACATATTGGATCTTGCAGTACAAGAAAATGTGTTATCACCAGTGATCGGATATTTGGATGCATATTTACCTAATGTTACTATTTAGCTGTGAAAGCACGGAAGCGGCTTCGTATTTTTTATTAAAGCCGGGTTTCTTGGATCATATTTATTTAAAATTAATGTTTAACCCCAGATGCAAATACATATGTGTGTAGGGTGGTATGTGTTAGTTAAAACAACACACAAAACACGGTAAAAACGCGCATTCCATATTAGCCAACACTTCAACTTTAGGTGAATATGCATCTGAATATCCGATATCTAGTCATCACGTAATGATTTCTTAATTGTTTTTATTTTTGTTGTTTTAATAGGTAACATTATAATGCAGTAATATGTACAAAAACTGCTTTTCTTCGTACATTATACTATCCGAATTTTCGATTATACCTAACGACAACAATTAGTCCGGTTAATCGAGTTTCTTCTATATAAGCTACCCTACGTACTGTTAATTAAAATTAATTTAAAGCCATTTGATTGGTTAAAACTAGTTATAAGTAACGATTGAGTCTTGAGTAAGGTTCTGTAATACAAGCCTTAGTAATGTTTACAGATCTCGGCCTTAGTTTCCCGAAATTACGAATGAGGTCATCAGTACCAGTTGTCTGATTAAGTTGGTCGGCTAGAACATTGGCAGCTAAACCGACGTAGTGCAAGCGAAAATTAATTTTATTTCCATTTCGGAGTGAATTAGGAGTAGACACTGTTGCGAGTCACAATACAATGAAAATTATCGAGCTTATTGATTCAAAACTGGCTAACAATACAGATGGTAATTGCACAATGTGTGAGTACAAACTTTGTCAGGAGTAAGTGTTCCATCTTATGACGAAATGTAGCCTAAATAAAATAGAACTTAAAATATATTGGTCTGAAAGGCTACTCCCGTATTTAAAAATCTAGTCGTATTTTCATCTCAGCGATATTATTATCTACCCAGCCTTTTCCTAAGTTTTCACTTCCAGTCTAACTGCGCGACTGCTGGAGAGACTGCCTGTCTGAGCTCCACAACCCAGTCATAGATAATACGATACTCCCTATGTTTAAATTGGTTCATCATCATCATTATCAGCCTATAGCAGTCCACTGCTGGACATAGGCCTCCCCAATTGCACGCCATTCAGCTTGATTTTCGGCAACTCTCATCCAGCTGCCACCAGCCACCCTGCGAAGATCGTCGCTCCACCTAGCCCGAGGGCGTCCTACCTTACGTTTGCCGATTCGCGGTCTCCACTCAAGAACACGTCTACCCCAACGGTCTTCGGTTCGACGGCTAATGTGGCCGGCCCATTGCCACTTCAGCTTGCTAATCCTATGAGCTATGTCGACAACTTTGGTTCTCTGCCGGATCACCTCATTCCGGATTCTGTCCCTCAGAGATTAAATTGGTTGTTAGACTTTAACCAGTCAATTACCGTAATTACAGACACAGTTAAAAAACGATTGTGTCTATACCAAATGTGGCATCTCAGGGACTTAGAGGTTAAGGCTTCTGACGATTTGTAATGACTGTCAAAGACTAACAAATGACAGCCGAGACCAACGTGCTTTGCAAGGCACGGAGGGGTCTGTCTTGGTATGTAAAGATGGTCATCATCCACAGACCAAGCGTACCTTTACCTGGTTGATGGAACCGTGCGGTTTTTATTACTTAACCACAAGCCTCTCATCTCAGCGACAATCAATGCCAAGACTGGTCAAAAGTGTTATTATAACCACAATAATATTTGTGTTAGAAACGTGCAAATAGCCAAAAAACACATTCAGTCATAATTTTCCTGCCGTTATCCCAATTTATTTGGGGTCGCCTCAACATGTCTTTTTCCTCCACACTTCTCTATTAGTCGTCATCTCAGTAGTCACCCCCATTCTCTCCATATCATAATTCACACAGTCCATCCATCGTTTCTGTGCTCTCCATCTACTCTTATAGCCATCGACATAAAAAATACATTAAGTATTAAAAAATAAAAACAAGGGTTCTATAGTTTGTTTTTTTAAGATGGAACACTTCTTCAGGCATTGATATTATATTAGCATATATGTTTTGCATGAATGCTAATTATATTTCATCATATTACAATGACCACAAATTATGACAATGGTCCGGAAACAACGCGATTTAGATATTAAATAATCGCAATTTTTTTTTAAATATGTGCTAGTCAAATTTTTTATTTAAATGAATTTTCCATGACGATTTTCAGTCATTTCCTTATATTTATATATAAAATATGGTGAAATTCCGAATTCCAAAATAATTATAAAATATGTATATTCCATGAAATTATTATGTATTGTTGCTATGAGCCATTTTTTTTTAAATATTATCCTTTCTAAAAGACAAAACTGTACAGTCTAACTGATGTATAATGCCAAATATGAAAACTTTTTATTCCACTAATTTTAAGAAAAAAAAGAATTTTATATTATTATTTTACCAATCTCAAAGATTTGTAGACACTCCACATGAAAGGAGAAAAAAACAAAGTATTTATGATTTCAAAAATCTTCATGAAAAATATAATTGTAAAAAATATTTTGAATTTCTCACTCAGTGGAAATATGAGAGTTTTACTCAGTAATATTATGATTTCATTATAATCAAAAATATATAGAATACATATAAAATTACATTTGTGCTAATGTAATAAATTGATAAAACAGAAAAAATGTTATCTATTGGAAAAGAAATGTAATAATGAATAAATAACATCAGAAATATTTTATGTAAGAGTTATTTGCAATGTCTGTCATTTTAACAGTTCCACAACTTTAATTGCGTTATTTGCAATGTCTTTCATTTAAATAGTTCAAAACATTAATTGCTTTACTCGCAATGTCTTTTAACAGTTAAAAAACATTAAATACGTTATTTACGTACTAAAGCAGACGAATTTTGTAATAATTTGAAGCAGTGAATTAGCAATTTCCTTTAAAATACTTAGAATTGTAATAGAAAGTGTGTTACGCAAATAATAAATTACCAATATTATTATGATAATCATTGGAAATTCAACCCTATATTCTCTATGTATTTCAAACTCAGTCTTCCAGTGTGATTAAGAAATACCATGTTAATTTCATGTTAAAAAACAAAAATACTTCCATAATTTATTCCTGTTTTAGTCAGCTCATACACGCGGCAAAAGGCAGCTGTTTTAAACTTATTAATTAATAATATCGTACTGAATATGAAGTGAGTTAATAAAATTGTAAAATATCTAGTCGAAAATGTGAGATACTATGTATAAGAGAACGTCTAGTCAAAATAATTGTAATGTTTATTTTTATAAGTTTACAATGTTTTCAGCCAAAAAGGTGTTATTTTAAAAACTTTAATTTATTTTTTTAAGAATATTTTCTTTCTCGACTGATTTTTTAATTGTATTATTTTTAGACTATCTCTTAAAGCTGCCAAAACCAATTTTGTTTTAACAGTTTTAACTAGTTTTAGTAAACGTCAGTATTTAATTTGCTGTGATAATTTTACCTGTAGTATTATTATACTTAAATTATTGGGTTTATAAACCTCTTCAAAAAATTCAAAGATTTATATTTTGTCTTCAAAAGATCTGAACAGTATTATTTGAAAGAAATATGTACTAAAAAAAATCATTAACAAATGTTGATGTCGTTTGAAACGATTGTTTCCAATTTTATGTCTAGACTTCTATGACGAAATATCTATTATTAAAAAAAATCTAATCAGTTAAATTGCTGGATATATAATATATGTATATAGTAAATAATTATGTCGACTTATTTTAGATGTTAAGTAAAAAATGAATTAAACATGACTGCACTTAACTTTATGCCAAACGTACTCGAAACAAATGATTATTTAATTTATTGGGTTGACCACAATTTTAGTAGGAAATTAGTATTATTTCCATATATTTTTTGCTACTTTTGTCCCCACTACAAAGGCTTGTGTACTCTCTTGCTGCAGAGCCAGAGAGAGGAGGGTAGTTTTTTCTTTGCAAGTGACAACGTATTGTCTCATTGGATGCTAGTCAGAACTAAAACCAATTATTATTTACGTTACGTCTGATATATTATTTTTGTTCTATTCTATTTACTTCTTTCTTTACCACGACTGATTCTATAAGTGTTTTTTTTTAGACCCTACAAGGGAAATTTACGTATTGTTATTACAGCCTTCTGTATGTTTCTTTGCATTTATTTATTTCGCTGAACTAAAAAAAATCCTGCGTCCATCATTATGTAACTCCATAAATAAGTAATTCGCAAAACAATTGAGGCAGGTTGTATCACCGATGCAGTAGGTAGTAACTGCGAATAGTGACTGAAAATGTACAAGATCTGAATGATTGTCAAAAAAAATACTTTAAATTTGTTTTATTTTATTTTGTGTCACTTGCCCTCAATTTATGAACTGAATACCTATCATCATCTACCTAACCTTTTATGAACTATTATGGGGTTGGCTTCCAGGCTAACCAGATGCAGCTAAAAACCAGTAATTTTCATGGAGGACCTTCACAAACCAGTTATTGAGTACTTCGATACCCCTAGGTAAGACTGGCTGTCAGTCTAGGACTTCTGACTACCCTGACTGGCGATTCATGCAATTTTGCAACTTAAGGTCATGGTAATACGGTCCTATTTTCAATGGAGCAATTAAATTGCTCGGTCATTTTTCCGTTCTGTGTCAACTGACTCTGCTGAGGATTCCTCTCTTTTCTGCCATGCTCTGTGACAGTTCAATTAGCAGAGTAATTGCGTAAAACACTAATAGAAGGAAAAGCTTTCGTTTTTGACAGTTCAACAAAATTCATTGCGTTATTTACCTTGTTGAATAGATACATTTTGCGAACATACGAAGCAATTCTCGTAATGAAAAACGTTTATAAAATCTTATCGCAGTCTCATCTCGGCGATAATCAAACGTCAAAAAGTTGTCAAAAATGTATGGAAACTCAAGGTATTTTTGACACATTGAGAACGTTTTATGAATTACGAAAATTGCCCTGAATTGAAATAGTGATATACATATAGTGTGTTACACAATTATTGGTGCTGGTTTTACCCGCGATCTTTTGAAGCTCGTCCACCCATCTGGAGGCTTACTCTTCAACTTAATTCCAATCTAAAGCCAATACGATTACATTGTTAATTTTGCATACACGTGATTCGGTACGCTTAAAAACAATAGTGTCAACATTGGAACAACAACAATGCCCGATCCCGATTCCACTTAGTTCTACAAAAAACACCCAATTTAAACACATTTTGGCGCTAGCGTTGAACTCAAGAATACGCAATGTCAAAATACCAATGTCAATGGATCGGAATTAAAATCAAGAGTAAGCACCATGGGCAGTTTGTTGGTCTACCATCATGATCAGTCTACAGCAGTCCACTGCTGGACATAAGCCTCTCCAATTGCACGCGATTCAGCTCGATTGTCGGCAACTCTTTCAGCTGCTACCAGCCACCATAGCTTTTTTTTGCATTGTAAATCATCAAATGACTTCTCCCGCTCTGGGCGGAGCGGGAGGGCGTGTCAGACTTTTACTGACTAAAAGCCACCCGTGTTCCTTCAGCTGCCCATATGCCAGTGCCATGGTAACTCTTTCGAACGAATCTCGCGACCCTGGCAGAGTCGCCATAGCTTACATGCTCTACCATAGCTTCTCCAATTATAAATGTGTTTGTGTGAAACTTGTCAAAGTAGCAAAGTTATTTTACGCATTTTGACGAACTAGTCATTAAAAATTAAGCATGTACTGACAGTGTCTTCGCGAAGTCTGGGTGTCAAAGGATTCTAATGCCCACGATATGTTTCAAGTGCGGTTCATTGTAAACTAATTATAAAAATAATGTACTATAATCTGTTAAATGAATACGTGAGAAATTTGTAGTTAAGAGCGGTCTGAAACTAATTTTAAAAGTGAAAAATGTAAAATAAATCGGATTTCAATAAAAAATACATACGAATGGTTGTTGTCTTTTTATTTTACTTTAGATTTGCGTACGTTTTCAATTTGATTATATATTTTGGTTTGTACAAACGGCTACATACCAAGCTAAGTATACATTTCCAGTTTTAGCTGACCTTTGTGTACCTACGCCATTCGTACTATGGGACGTCAGCTTATACTGGAAATGTATAGCTTGATTGGTCGCCGCGTACTTCAAGATCGATGGTTTAAAAAAAGAATGTGTTCAATTCACACGTGGTAAAAGCGAAACCTTCAAAAATTTTGGGTTCAAGTTAATGAAACGAATGTAAAATTTCGAGAAGAGGATAATTGTAGGTTTTAGTAATGATCATAGTGATAAAAAGTTTAATAATTATTTTACATGTGATTCGTATATATTACATAGATTTATTCAGACGGTAAACACGAGTGGAACGAAGCAGAGCACATAGAGAACGACGAACATAAGAAACAGTGTCCGCTTCGACCGCGCGGCCACGGCGAAATTAAAAAAAAAAAGCAATGCCAAGATTTTGTAAAAATTTGTAGAAGTTGATTCCCAAAACCATAAATTTGTCAAAGTTATGGTTAAAAAGTTATAAGGGTTTGAACGTGGCCGCGCCATTGAAACGCGGCGAACCGCGCGGCCACGGAGATCTTTAAAACTAAGCGTTGCAGAGATCTGAAATTCAGGTAAATAACAGATTGAATTTGTAAAAATATAGAAAAAAATCCTAGGTTTATATTTTGGGAGCTATAAGACTAAAACTCCATGGCCGCGCCATCGAAACGATGAAAAATACGTTATCGCCGATATCTCGCTGAAAAAGCATCGCAGAGGTCTGAAGTTTTTTGTAAAACGTAGATTTGAATTTGTCGAAACTTGTAAAAATACTACAAAAAATCCTAGGTTTATGTTTCAGGAGCTGTAAGACTAAAACCTCGTGGCCGCGCCATTGAAACGGTCAAAAACACGTTATCGCCAATATCTCGCTGAAAAAGCATCGTAGGGGTCTGAAGTTTTTTGTAAAACCTAGATTTGAATTTGTCGAACCTTGTAAAAATACTACAAAAAATCCTAGGCTAATATTTCAGGAGCTGTAGTACGGTATCGCGTAGAAATAAGTCGTGATTATTTATCGAAGAAAGTAATTGTAAAGCGAGTTTTTTTTTTTTGTAAACAACACCTATTAATATGTAAAACTACCGATACTAGGCAAAAAACATGTATTTTTCGGTATTTATAACTTTCAATACGTTTTGAATATTTCGATAGGGTGACCATGGCTTTTTGTTTACAGAAAACTTTCCACCTATCGTTTTAGAAATTGTATCTCAAGGATTCTAAATTCAATTAAAATGAAACGGATAAAATACAAAATCATATGTTTATTTCTTTTAAATTCACTTAAATCATTGCTTGATTTGACAACACTGTGGTTTTAAGTACACGTGCCAGAACCATAACAAATAACTTTGCACAACATTCGCAATTCCTGTAAGATTTCATGAATAATTGTGGAATCAAACACATAACTTATATCTAAGACTAAATTCTGCCAGAAATAACCCCCTGTAATTAACAGTATTATGTCATAAGTAACGTGTAATTAACTCATGCATTCCAACTTTGAATTGCACTAAAGGAATTAACCATAAGGCCACACACACTACAGTACACAGGAGCGAACAGAACGCGGGTGCAGCGCGGGAGACGAAGGCTGTATAACCAATCACAGCAGTCCAATATGTGAGAGATATCCCGGCCGCTGCACCCCGTCTTCCCGCCAAAGGCTTTTTTGTTGATCAGTCGTCGTTTTACTTTCAGTTAATTCGCACGGATTGCTCGTTGGTGTTTTAAATTTTGACATTCCTACGGACTTTAATTTGTGCGCTGTTTCGGACATTTGTTATCTTTGGAAAACTACGTTCTGCTGTTACAACTTCGAAAGCGTAAGGCGTAAGCCTTAGGATTTGATTTCAAATTAATACTTCTTATGAAGGTAAGTAATTCATACTAATTACTCTCTTCTCTTACCACTTAATACTTTTCCTATTTTTTTATAATAAATAAAAAATATCAGCTGTTCCATACATGTTGACGAGTTATGCGATCGTAAATGTATGGAACAGCTGATATTTTTTTCGCGATTTCAGGTTTGGTCCCATAGTAAAAGTTGTTCATAATGATGAGCTAATTCACGTGTTTAAGTATCGATCACTGCTTACCAGTCACCCTTATAGTAGTGTAAGTAAGTGTAAGCAAATAATCTGTGATTTGTGACTTTGAAAGAAAGTATAAGTAAATAATCTGTGATTTGTGAGTTTGAAAGAAATATAATTATGTGTTAGGGTAAGTAAATAATCTGTGATTTATATGATTATAAAAGAAATATAAATATGTTTTTTGTATCTTGTCGTTTCATTTTAATTTAATTTAGAATCCTTGAGATACAATTTCCGAAACGATAGGTGGAAAGTTTTCTGTAAACAAAAAGCCATGGTCACCCTATCGAAATATTCAAAACGTATTGAAAGTTATAAATACCGAAAAATACATGTTTTTTGCCTAGTATCGGTAGTTTTACATATTAATTGGTGTTGTTTACAAAAAAAAAACTCGCTTTACAATTACTTTCTTTGATAAATAATCACGACTTATTTCTACGCGATACCATACTACAGCTCCTGAAATATTAGCCTAGGATTTTTTGTAGTATTTTTACAAGTTTCGACAAATTCAAATCTAGGTTTTACAAAAAACTTCAGACCCCTACGATGCTTTTTCAGCGAGATATCGGCGATAACGTGTTTTTTGACCGTTTCAATGGCGCGGCCATGAGGTTTTAGTCTTACAGCTCCTGAAACATAAATCTAGGATTTTTTGTAATATTTTTACAAGTTTCGACAAATTCAAATCTACGTTTTACAAAAAACTTCAGACCCCTGCGATGCTTTTTCAGCGAGATATCGGCGACAACGTATTTTTCATCGTTTCGATGGCGCGGCCATGGAGTTTTAGTCTTATAGCTCCCAAAATATAAACCTAGGATTTTTTTCTATATATTTACAAATTTTTTACAAATTCAATCTGTTATTTACCTGAATTTCAGATCTCTGCAACGCTTAGTTTTAAAGATCTCCGTGGCCGCGCGGTTCGCCGCGTTTCAATGGCGCGGCCACGTTCAAACCCTTATAACTTTTTAACCATAACTTTGACAAATTTATGGTTTTGGGAATCAACTTCTACAAATTTTTACAAAATCTTGGCGTGGTTTTTTTTTTAAATTTCGCCGTGGCCGCGCGGTCGAAACGGACACAAGAAACACTGTATAATGCTTCCTATCTCATTTTCTCCCACGTTAAATCTTATGAATTTATGTCTCTGTCTCTTTTTACTGTCAGTGTTTCGAATCGTTTCATAGAATTTCAAATCACCACGGTGCTAAAGAAGTTTTCACTTCAAAACTTAAAGGATTTATTTTGAACAAACCAATTATTAAATCCTTTTTTGAATTCTCAAGGGGTTGTTTAGTGAAGCTCATTGCTATGGAGCAAAACGGGCAAGACACTCTATTAAGACAGAAAATTGTTACAAAAGTTGGTTACAGCATTAATGTTTTCAACATATGAGTATGATCTTGAAAGACGAGTACACGCCAAAACAAGACAAAGAAAATTATTCAGAAATTAAAGAAAATTGCCGTTAAGTACAAAATGATATTGTTATTATCCGAACACCAGCTCCTTCATACTTTTAGGCTCGCTCGCATTGAAATGACTAAATACGTTTAGCCCTTTTGGTTAGCTCTAATCGAAATTAAAACATCGCGTTGTTCTGTTTCTGTCAATCATTTGAAGACGTCATAACATGGACATAACAGAACGGTGTTTTAAATAAGTTTAGCATTAAGGCTCCTTCGAAAAAGCGCGACTGTGCTTAAGTATTTACAGAATTTCATTAGTTAATTAAAATCATCAATTACTGACCTCTCCATTTATTCCGATTTACCTAAAGAGAATTTGCGTTTCGCGGGTAGCCTTAGCGTATTCCCCTTAAACGGATTTTCTGATTTTTTTAAATCCAAATTTAACCTAATTGATGAAAGTAATGATTTTCTGCTTGAAATTGTGGCACCCTTCAAGATTTTGATGTGAAAAGAAACTATTGTAAAAGCCGAAGTCAAGATCGTTCCTAAAGTTTGGAATAACGCCCTCTATGTTTGGTAACCAGTACTCGCTTAGAAAAAAGGGTTCTGACAAGGGTAAACCGGATCTTGGAAAGGGAATCCCCGTTCTTTACTACGTAATTCGTTTAGTCACCGTTAGATGGCAGCAAAAATGTTGTAGCCTTCTATTATTCAGGAGTCTCCTTGCTCATACGAATTTTGTTGTAGATAGGTTCGATTTATTTTCATTTTGATTTGACTCACAAAATGGATTGTCCTCTTATTTGTTTTTTTCTTTTTAATTAGAATCTGGCAGTTAGGTTAAGTTAGTCCCGGAAGCTATTCGAATGTAAACTTTATTGTAATAAAATTATTACTTCGACTGATCTAAGTTTTCTATCAGCACTTCAGTAACATCTTGTGTTGGGTCGCTTATTTTTTGTGTGACCTCTGAATGAAGCTTGGTCACATGGCAAACAGTTGATACATGGCAAATTAATCTAGTCGATCAAATATTCTATTCCACGATACGAACCGAAGGCCCCTAGCCTTCTCTCTCTGAAATCGAATTAGCTACCGGAATTCCACAGATTTATGATGGGTAAGTCATCGTCGTCAATAAAAGTTGAATTTTGGGGTCAACGACCGTTGCTGGTTTTGTTACCTGAGTGCAGGAAATAGTAGAGTGTTTTGATACGGATATTCACGTGTGTGAAGTTTACACAAGGAAACTGACTTTACTGATATTTCATATTGCGTTGAGGACCCCAATAAAATAATCATGAAATTAAATCCTTTTTTAATCACGCATCTAGAATTAGATGAGAGGGATGAGAGTCAAACTGACTAGTTTGACTCTGTATTGTCTCTGAGTCCTTAAACTTCAGTCCGGATCGTGGAATAGAATATTTTTCTGATGGAGTTATTAAGGCTGGCGAGCAGCCGGCGTAGTATGACCAATTCTATCTCTATTCTACCAAGAACAAAAAAAGTTCCTTATCTATTTTAATTGTGTAAAAATATTTCTATCTCATCAGAGAAATACCTAGTCATCATACTTGATATCGTACTCTTGTCGACTGAAGAATAGAAATATCTCTTCTTTTCAGCACAATTTTTCTACGATACAATCTATCATTTTGTCTTCTCTTCCGTCGACAAATTCCGTTTTTATGGCGGTCATGCTACGCGTGCTGGGATTGTTTCTCCATAATTCCCATCTCTTGTTCACTGCACTGTCTTCCGATGAGGTTGTCGCCTCTAATGAAACATTTCATGAATCTTTAGATGGGCACCGTGTGTTCGTACCATAAGAAATCCGAAATTATGTATAATATGTTCATTCCACCCACATGTCATTTATATAATTCCTCCAGACCGTATTTCAGCCATGGCGGCCAATCTCAATGGAGACTAGCCATCGGCGCGGGAGTTATTATAGTGCACAAGTGAGTGCGCGCATACACTGGGGCACTCTCACTCTTTCCTTACTCTCATACTCCAATGGGACGACAACCCGACACGACCGGAGAGATCAAGCGTAGGACCAACGGCTTAACGTGCTTTCCGAGGCACGGGGGTATCATACCGCCAACTTTCAAACTGTTACTAAGAAATTCCTGAAGGAAAAACCCCATAATACTGCCCGACGTGGGAATCGAACTCAGGACCCATGTTCAATAGTCGCATACATGTCATGTATGCAGATGCGATACGACTCATCACAATACATATACATTACGTAAAATAAGTACCTACCTACATAAGTACTTCCACCATCTCGAAACTCCATAAAACCTTTAAAATTTTAATTGAAAGAATAAAAACAGAAGCGTTCTAAAATAAAAACAAAAACTCTTCACAAATTCATTTTGAATAGCGAATTTAATAAATGCTTAAGTGGGGGAGCACTGTTATTTCTCTTTAAGACTGGCCAAAGAGAATACTAGAAGAAAAATGGGCGCACCCCTGCCACCCTCTTCCAAGGAGGTATTACTTTGAATAAAGAAAAGTTAAAATTTTCTTAAAACACCCCCGTTGGGGAGTTGCCTATCTATCTTCGTTTAAGTATTGGCAAAAATTACCCCCCCTGTTGCTTTCTCTTTCGCACCACGGCCGTGTCATTGGTTCGTTTTTTTAAGGGTAGCGTTTAAAATGATGGCTTGTTTTTAAGATGTTTAGAAAGAACATTCGCTGAAGATTGTCCTCTTTTTTGTGAGAATACGGCAAATTTTGCGGATCTACATTTCATGATATTCTTTATACTACCTATACTGCTGCCGTTGTTATAATTACAGTAAGTCGTGTTACAGATGTTATACCTTTTTTACAATACTGTGGTTCTTAAATCATTTCCTACATGCAATATTTTTCTTTTAATCTACGCAAATTTACATTTGGCTGTCCGTTTTAATATCTCAGTTATCTGAAATTATCATTAAGATTCACCTATTTAAAAATGTTGAAACAAAAGTGCGATTTCCCGCAATTTCTTTTTTTTTACTTATTTATATATATCATGAACAATTTTTACATCGTGTCGAAATTATTACAGTAAAAACTAAAACAATTACAAACTTACTGCAATTATAATAATGGGGACAATATAAGTAATTGTGACTGGGGGTAAACAGAAGTGTATTAACAGTAGGTATATTTTTATTCCAATGCTGTTATTGTCTATTTAATGACCCTTGTAGTAACTTATTTCCTTCCATCTGGCCTTCAAAATAAAAACTGACAAATATGTAGATAAGATCTCTACAATGAATCGTCTTTGAAACCTTTATCTGCCTTTTTACCGCAATCGTTTTCACTTCCATCCATCGTAGTCTGAGAGCCCCTTTACCACTCGCTGCCGGTCGAGGTAACATCACACCTAGACTTTACCTGAAATCAAACTTAAGATCTAGGTACTACAATGTATTGTTTTTGTTACATGATGTATCTTTTGTATCTTCTTATTCACTTCTCAGTGTGTGTCTATTGTATCTTAACCTTTTAAATTGATTGAGGCCTATGACTAGGCACTTTTGGGATAAAGTCATGTATAATATATGTGTATATCTAGGTTATACACTGTGTGCCAAATTTCATCCAAATCCGTTTTGCTGTCGCTGTGTGACTGAGTAACAAATAGACATAAAGGCTCATATTCTATTTGTAATCATAATCTTTTGTTTGCTTTGAAAGCACGCCGCACCGTATTAAGTCCGCCTTTGTACCTTTTTTGTGTGCGAGAAGTTTAAATAAATAAACAAAGCAGGTACATAAAATAAAGTTGGTTACAAAAATTGTGATCTCTGTGCTATCATACATTAAATTAGGCGTGCAAACATACATTTTGAACATTTTGTTCTTTAAATACACTCAATTGTTAACTTTTATACAAAAACTAATTTTACTAACTTGGATACCAACACACCCCTTCTCTATTACCAAATCGTGTAAAGATTGTCAATCTGTTTAACACGTTAACCCTTATTATTAATTTTAACATGTTATTGTAAGGGCACGCGTCAACAGGTGGTTAACTTATGTTATTTTAATAGGGATAGCAAAAAAAGCAACTCTCCATTTAATGGTTATTTTTTAATAACTTTATGGGTAGGTAACTACAATACTTCATATTGTTATTTTCTTCATAGAATCAACTGTTTAGTGATAGTTTTTCAAGATATCTATGTTGAGTCCATTTATATAGCTACGTTATTTTTCTTCCTACAATTTCTAAGTAAGATATTAATTTCATGAATGGCAGAATTTCCACAATTTCAAAAACCTGAAATGATTTTGTATGTCTAGATGATAGATGTCTAAAGATTTTAATTAAAACAGCAAGGTTGAAAAAAAAAGGAAATAACTACCTACAATGTCTTATTATAGTACAACCTTTAAACAAAACGTTATTTATAAAGACGATAACCCTTCCCTTTCATTACCGTTTTCTTTTAAACGAGTCGGCGATTGAATTACAGAGCGTTTTAATTAAAGAAATCTTTCACAAAGTTTATCTAAAAGATGTAATTATAGAGCAGAGGGTTTTCCAGGAAAAATTGTGAAGGAACCTAAATGGCAACCTAGTTCTCATTCGACTGAAGAATATTGTGATAATTATGGGGTTGCTAGTGTAAAAATAGCCGTAGTAGAAAATTACTATTAATTTGAAAGTAGTGATTATATTTTAATAGTAGGTTATTACATTGTTGCATAATGAAGGGTATTAAATATTGTTAATTATGTGCAACTTTTTTGATCTCGTTCTAGTCGTGTCGGGTTGCCGTCGTTAGGTACTTTCGTTTAGAGTAGACAGCTACAAAAATAAAAATTATACCTACTTAATTTCCTAACTTGGTATCATTATCACCCATTTCACCACAAAATTAACCCAAAAATACAACGCACATATCCTTTTTGCTGTCCCTACAACTCCGAAACTAAAGTTTAGTACGATTTAAGTTGTTCAAAAGTGAGAACTCGGCGTGCCACCGCGCAACACTTTTAGTTCACTTTCACCATTCTTGCGTGCAATCTCCTTATATCTTAGCACTTTTAGCGATCTTTCGGGACTTAAAAGTTTTGGATAAAGTGAAAAAAGTTGCCTGTAGGTTTTTACCTCTTACAAAATGGACGACCCAAAAGTCGGCTAAGAGATAATTTTGAACACTTATAATTAGTTTAAAGCCCTTTTGCATACTTCACGGTTTCTTTACGGTTCGCCGTACAGACCGTGCCGTAGAAAAAACATGTCCGTGTACGAACAAGCTTTTATACTGATCCATAAAACCGATGTCCACTGATCACTGATGACCGTGTCGTAAACGACGACCATTTTCAGTTACTTCTGTGATGTAATCAGTCATATTATTTATCATCATCATTCAGCCGTTACACCTCCACTGCTGGGCATAGACCTCCCTTATGCACCTCCACTTCTACCGGTCCTGTGCTTCTCGCATCCACCGGATTTCTGCGGCCTTCACCAGGTCATCGGTCTATCTTGTGGGAGGCCTACCAACGCTACGTCTTCCAGTACGCGGTTGCCACCTCAGAACCTTTCGGCCCCACCGGCCATCTGTCCTGTGAGCTATGTGCCCTGCCACTTAGTTTCATGTATGTGTTCATGTAATTCTTCGGGCTATGTCGGTTACCTTTGTTCTCCTATGGATCTCTTAATTTCTGATTCTATCGTTTAGGGAAACTGCAAGCATCTCTCCATCATATTATTATTATCATCAGAAATGAGATGTTGGAATTCTCTGGAAATAATCGGTCAGTCATAGTCATAGTCATTATTTATTGCATTCATGTAGTTTACAAGTTGTTACAAATTATAGGTTTCATACACGAACCCTGCTAGGGCACAGCAATATACATAGTTTAAAGTGCTACAGTGTCACAAAAAATAAACAAATAACTGAACAAAAATACTAATTTAGACATGTCCAACAGGTGTCCAACATTTGTAATTTAAATAATATAGTAAATAATTAAAATAGGTTATGAACAATTTAGTAGTCATCATTTACATTTACAAATAAAATTTAAAATAAAAAATTCAAAACAAAGCAAGCAGCGATAATCACAATCATAGAAATAATAATAATAGGTAGGTCAAAATTGTAGGTGTTGTGAGTATTATGTACAGGTATGAATGTCAAATGTACCGTGTGGTGCCGGACGTAAAGAATAACACCACCCCATTTCTTCCCGTGGGTGTCGTAGAAGGCGACTAAGGGACTTACTAGAGAATGGGCAGCAGCGTTCTCTATGCATTTTACCACCATACTGCGATCGCCAACCCGCCTGCCAAGCGTGGCGATTATGGCAAAGCCCCCCAAATTGGGGGAGGCCTAAGTCCAGCAGTGGACGTCTTACGGCTGAAATGATGAAAAATGATGAATGTCAAAGTTTACTTATCGTCAAAGAATTCCTTTAAAGAGTAATAAGATCGGTAATCTTTTATGATGGGTGTTGTGGCAAAACACTACATGTTAATGGTATTAGTTACAGGCACTTTTCAAGATAAGTCATCATCGTCATTTTAGATAAGAGACGTCTACTGCTGGACATAGGTCGCCCCCAATTTGGCGGGATTTGCCATAATTGCCACGCTTGCCAGGCAGGTTGGTTCTCTATGCATTTTACCACCTTACTACAAAATATGGTGGTAAAATGCATAGAGAACGCTGTTGCCCATTCTCCTGTAAGTCTCTTAGTCAAGACATCTATTAACATCTACTAACACTTTGCCTTTTACGAAACACTAAATAAAGCGTTCCCTTCAAAAAATGCAAAACGAATTTGCCTTTAAAGAAAACATTTACAATAAACAAAGAAACACAAACCCAACCGTCTAGGCTCAACATAAAAGATCTGTATACATCGCACAAACGTCTAAAGCAACAAAGACGAGAGGTCGGACATTTGTCGGTTCAAAATAATTTTATTTTAGCAAAATTGAAACTGACTCGGCCGTACCCGTTTTCTTGAACAAATTTTAATATCTGAGGAAGATACGGCTAGCGCTATATTTATATTTTTCCTCCACCCCGTTTCTTTTGGCGATTATTATTCTGTATTCCAATGGGCTCGGCGGGTGGGGGGGCCACCCCTTAGACTCTTTCCTTTTTGCTTCTTAAGTCCATCTTGAGACAGGGCAGAGAAAGCTGTGCAGTGGTGTTGTGTTTTTTTTTTTAAATGGTTATTTTTTTTATAAAAGGAATCTCTCGAGCAGTGGTCTCGAACCTACCGATTTTTCGGTAGGTTCGAGACTTCGTTACATAAGTATCATTGTTATAAATTAGTCTGTAAGTTTTTTTAAATAAATAAACGAATTTGATTGTCTTTTTTTTTGTCATTTACCGATTTACCGTTTTTAGCTGGCAATTCTACCGATCTCGTTCTATGACGTTCGAGACCAGCTCTCGAGCAAGGGTCTCGTAGACTTGACTGCTACGGCGTAGGCCGTAGACATGTATGAGCTACGCCGTAGCAGAAGCTACAAATAGAATTTGCCATTTAAAAGTGTTTGACGTGACTGTGCGTCTGTCGACAAAGCTCATAGGATTAGCAAGCTGAGGTGGCAATGGGCCGGCCACATTAGCAGTAGAACCGATGACCGTTGGGGTAGACGTGTTCTTGGGTGGAGACCGCAAATAGGCAAACGTAAGGTGGGACGCCCTCAGGCTAGGTGGAGCGACGATCTTCGCAGGGTGGCTGGTAGCAGCTGGATAAGAGTTGTCGAGAATCGTGCTGAATGGCGTGCAATTGGGGAGGCCTATGTCCAGTAGTGGACTGCTATAGGCTGATGATGATGACATAACTTGTATGTGTGAATTACGTTTTCATTGCAACGCAAATAATATAAATGTTTTATGTTTGACACATAGTACAGCGTAACAGACTATTAATCAGAATCTGAATATTTTTAAGGCCTATTTGTCATCCATTCTTTTTAATGTTCGAAAAAATTGTTTGCTTAGCAACGTAAACAACGTCATGAATGTTGTAGAACTGTCAAAATGAGGGTCGTGGGTGGGGCTTTCGGGACCGGGACCGCGGTCCCGGATTCAACCTAAAAAATAATTATTATTTTGCAGTAATATTTTGGGACCACAAGAAAATTTAAGTTAAAGTACAGTTACCAAAAAAATTACGAGAGAAAAAGATAATAATTAATTTTCTCATATATTTTGGGTGTCAGCTACAAAACGGGCTATGCCTTTGAAGTACCAGGTTGTCATAACTTACTAGGAGCATAGGTTATTGCCCCTTCTACCTATTGGTAGAAGGGGCTGGTGTCCGCAACTGGTCTTTGTGCGCGTATTTTGCGTACGGTTGAAAAAACTTACCAAACTTAGGAGTGTCAGCTACAAATCGCTTTATGCCTTCGAAGTACCAGGTGGTCATAACGCGGTAGGAGCTCACATAACATGGATGGGTATGTACCAGCTAGAAAACGCTTTATACCTTCGAAGTACCAGGTTGTCATGACTTGGTAGGAGCCAAATAAGTCAACACATCACTTATTGACTCTGTGGCGGTAAAAATTTCTCTGGGTCAGCTAGTATATTATGATAGTATTTTTTTTGTCAGTTGATCATATAATGTTATTCAGTAATTTAATGATTATGACCGCTGCTGCCGTGTCTAATTAAGATAGTGAAGTTTTTAAAGGTTTATTGTAACGTTTCGGTGGGTGATTAGGAGGACAATAGGTGATTTAAACACTCAAGATTATTAAAAAAAAAATAGTTTGAATTCTTTTTTAGGTTTAATTCTTATAGAACAAAATATTAAATCGTTTTATTAAAGTAATTTTATTTGTATAAATTCTAAATTTTTTGGCTGACCGTGCTTTTCCAAGATATAGCTTTGTTTATTTTACTTGTGGTCCCAAAGTACTACCAAAAATATTTATTTTATTAATAGGTGGATTCTAGGACCGCGGTCCCGGTCCCGAAAGCCCACCCACGGGTCCACAACCCAAAATGAGAGCGAGTCCTACTGGTAGTGTATTACGTGACTACCCCCCTGTTATGTTATTTACGTTCGATGTCACATAAATACTCGTAGAAAAGAGAGGAAAGATATCATAATGAATAGATATCGTCTTAGGATAATAATATACAAATATAAGGACGTTATTAGGTAAACAACTACGAATGACGAAACGTTTTTATCTGCTTTTAATGAAGTAAATCATTATTATCATCCTTCCAGCCGAAAAACGTCTCTCCCAATTGTTGCCAGCATCGCCACGCTTGGGAGGCCGGTTGGCGATCGCATTATGGTGGTAAAATGCATAGAAAACGCTGCTGCCCATACTCTAGTAAGTCCCTTAGTCGCCTTGTACGACACCATAGACTATATAACCACTTGACTGCGCATACAGTGCCCCGACGCTCGAAAACTATTAGTATTTTGTCGCCTATGCATAGGCTACGGTTCTAGTAACCATTTTAGTTGTGACCAGTTTTTAGACCTCTGTGCATGCTAAATTAATGAAAATAATGTAACTTCATCTGTAATTATAACGCATCAAAATGCCTTCATGCGGGGTGAAGTGGTGTGGGAAACATTCCAAGACTTCTAGTTATAAAAAGGATCGCATAACTTTTCTTCAGTAAGTAAACAGTACGAAAAATTCTTTTGATTTAATCATATTATGATCCACCGTAGGGGTCTATTTAAAATGGTGGTTGGGTGAACGAGCACACAGTTGAGTCGCGCGCGTTGATGTCTTTTGGAAAAGTCTCGCTCTTTCATTAGACAATTCTAATGCATCTATCCCTTACTTTCTCTTTGTATCTTTATCGTAAAAATGAGTGCTGTTACTTTTAATAGCTGAAAGTTTATATCGAAAATTAAAATTAAAATAAGTGAAAATTTTATTCAATTCACATACTGTGACTTCTTTAGCTTTGTCTTGACAATCCGTTTGTAAACTGGCGCCAAAACTCACGTAGCCATAGTACCTTCTGCCTTGGGGATGATATTCGAACACGCTTCTGAATGCCATTTCGTCAAATATGATAGTGGCGTAAATTTTGTTCTTGGATTCTCTAGCTTTCATTTTATTTGTGACTGATTTTGATTAAATATGATTTCTTTGATTTTAATTGAGTATTTATCACAATTTTAAATCCATTTTATCGATATCGACTATTTTCCCTTAATGAAGTAGAGCAGGCCTACGATGGGCATACCTACGCAACTTGACCTTGAACTGACCAATTGCAGTCGCGCGTTCTTCCTCGTCCCCCGCCCGCAGTGGTGAGTCGTGTGCTTAGAAGAAATTGGCCTATACGCTCTCTAGTGGTTATATTCTCTTTGTACGACACCTACGGGAAAAAATGGAATGGTGCTAATCTTTACTTCCAGCATCACACGGAACATAAAGTAAATTGTAAAGAATAAAAAAACATTTAAAAAACCCTCTAACGACTCCACCGCACTTAAATTCTCTGCTTCTGTCACTTACCCCTTTTACTGGAAAAACCGTGGCACCTACCCGGAAGGGGTTCGATATTTAAATATAAGAAGAACACCCCCTTTTTTCAAGGGAGGACCCTCCCCACCCCTTGGATTTATGGATCTGGCCCGGAGTGGGCTCCTAATTACTTATCTTTGAGAATACAAATCAATCGCAAAAGGAAAGGCTTTTTGCTACGATCTTCTAAAATGTAGCACTTAAATATTACTTAAGTGTAACTTAGAGGTTGCTATGTTAGCTGTGCTGTTGAGACGAGATTTACGATCTGTTAAGTTAAACCACGAAGTGGTTTGGTTAACCGGTCCGATAAGTGGTTTTGATGAATTGGGCATGTGAAAATGATTCATCGTAATTTTAGATTTTTATCCTGTAGACTTTTGAAGGCTCTGGCAAATCATTGCTCGTTTTATTTGCAGTAATAAGAAAATAAGAAACGTAGGCTATATACCTAGGTAAATATAAGTACTTATCGGAGTGGTGGGGGGTAACTTGGTAGTAATACGCCGATTTACCAGATGTACACCCAGGTTACTTCGTGCAATTTATTTCATCACTGCTATTCTCAAAACGGTGACGGAAGACATCGTGAGGAAACAGGCATGTCATAGAACCTAAAATTCAAAGACATGTGACATCTACCAACCCGCTCTAGGCCCGCATGGTAATGAGGACTTTTTTTTGGGTGGGATTCATCAAATGATTTCTCCTGCTCTAGTCGGAGAGGAAGGGCGTGACACATTTTTAGTGACTAAAACCCGTACCGTGTGGTGCCGGACGTAAAGAATAACACCACCCCATTTCTTCCCGTGGGTGTCGTAAAAGGCGACTAAGGGACTTACTAGAGAATGGGCAGCAGCGTTCTCTATGCATTTTACCACCATACTGCGATCGCCAATCTGCCTGCCAAGCGTGGCGATTAAGGCAAAGCCCCCCAAATTCGGGGAGGCCTAAGTCCAGCAGTGGACGTCCTACGGCTGAAATGATGATGATCAATGATGAAAACCCACCCGTGTTCTTTCAATTACCTGTGCCAGGGCCACGGAAAATCTCCAAATTATTGTGCTAGGATTATTATCCATGGTAACTCTTTTGAACAAATCCGTAACCCTGGCAAGATATAAGGAACTGTCAATTTCTTTTGCCTTTTTAAACCATTATAGGTGAAGGTACGTGTTTGGGGTTGGGGTGAGATTGAGATAAACTAAGATTGAAGATTATAAAGATAACTATATTTCAGTAATACAAATGGGATAAAAATTAAAACTAATGAGGTGAATAGGATGAGATTGAGTCGCGCCCGATATGCTGTCCGAAACGTACTGACTGTTTTACTTAAATTGATAATTATACATAAAATATTCAAGGCATACAGCGCGGTGTCGCAATTACGCTGACATGTTCATTATTGTTCGGTGATTGACCCGAACAGTACGTAAATAGTAGGTACACTAAGCACCTATATGCATAGGTGCTTAGTGTACCTACTATTTTTTGCCAAAAACAACATGAGGATAGTTTTAACTGTGGCTCCTTAAGTGTCTCGTTGCTGCAAGCACAGCTTCTGAATATAAAGACTTCAGTTCCATTTCTCCAGTCCTTAATTTCAATTTGAAGTTATACATTTGTGAATTTCTTCTATATTTGATTAGAGCAGGAGTTTAAATACTGTCCAAAAAAAATTGAGCATTGGAATTGAGGAATATAAATTAAGCCAAGATCTTACTACTAACCAGGTACTCCTGGATCTCCTAATACTAACCAGGCTCCATTCCGTTTTTTACTTCCACCGCCACCACCGGTTTAGCTGAAAGACGTCCACTGCTGGACATACACCTCCCCCAATTTTAGGGGGTTGGCCATAATCACCACGTTTGGCAGGCCGGTAGGCGATCGCAGTTTGGTGATAAAATGTAGAGAACGCTGCTGCCCATTCTCTATACTTTTTTACTAAATGATTTTATTTTGATGTGAATTTAGAAATAAAACTACGTTAAATAGATGTTTAATATTATTCTTTATTGTACGCTGAAAGGATGAACAAGAAGACGACAGTTTCTAGTGTTTAGAGCATCCTTGAACTGTTATTTTGGACATTAAGTAAACTTACAATTATTTGTAGTCGCGACCCACATGTTGCGCGTCATGATAACATCTTGACATATACCATAACACTTCTTGTAATAAGTTCACAACAATCGATCCTCAGCTTTCCACGCCCTCCAGTCACTGTGAGCCTGAAAAAGTCAATAGGTAGACATTATTGTTACTTTCTACAAGCTTTCGCCAGCGGCTTCGGCAGCGTCGAAGTCGGAAATTATCCCATGGGAACATATCTACTACTGAGATAAAAGTATCCTATGTGTTAATCCAGGTTGAAAACTATCTGTGTGCTAATTTTTATCAAAAATTTTTCGACTGATTTTGCGTGTTTCAGTTACAAACATCTAAACATACAAAACTATCACGTGTATAATATCTAAAGGATCAAATGAAAATAGTTGGTAATACTTTACCCACGTATTCGATATCGGTATCAAAAGCTAATGGAACACAAACAAACATCATTACATGGGCGATTGACCTTCGCCCATGTAATGATGTTTGTTTGTGTTTGACCTTAATTAATCAGCTGTTTTTGTAATTTTTCGTTAAACTTTTAATTTTTTACGACTTTCCAACAATCAAGACATAACAGTCGTTAGGTTAGGTTACTTACGTCATTTAAAGATTTTAACCAAGTTAAAATGATGAAAAAATAATGTATATATTTTTATTTTTTTTCCTCTTTTATATTTGTAAACCTACCTTTTAATGCATGTCATAACGTTAACCTTAGTGTATTATTTTGTCTATTCCGCTTCCAAATCGTATTCCCTGTAAATAAAGAGGTCTGGCTCTTGTGATACAGGAATTCCTATTACAAGAGCCAGGGCTACAATGATGTCTGTAACCTGAAGTGAACAATAAATAACTTATAAATTATTTTCATTGTCGACACCCAAGACGTGGGTAAAGTATTGCCAGCTAATTTAAATTGAACCTGTTTATATATAATATAGTAGGACTAGTCGAGTAGGACTGCTAAATGGGCCTGCTCTTGACCTCTGTCACACCTGATGGAAAGCGATGTATGAGGTCTATGATGTTTTAGAGGATTCTAAATTGCTTCATGGTATAACTGGTAGATTGGTATGTTACTGTCTATAATTATGGGTAGACAATTTAAACACGATAATTAATTATTATTGTTTGATCGTTGTCGTCGTCGCTGTCATCGCTTAAATCATTTATCTGTCATTGGCCAGCCATTTCATTTGACAAGAGATAAAATGTAAAACCATTGGAGAAAACAAAACACGACCGAATTCCAAACAATAAATAATTTTAACCGGTCAATTACCGTAATTACAGACACAATTAAAAAACGATTGTTTACATACCAAATGTGGTATCTCAGGGACTTAGAGGTTAAATCGGTTTTTAAATGTCGGAGTCCAGACGAGAGTGACGATTACAAACATAAGACAATACAACCAAATTGAGAATTTTCTTCTTTGTTTGTAGGCGGTAAAAATTGTTCAATAAAATAATAATTTCAGCCGTAAGACGTCCACTGCTGGACTTAGGCCTCTACCATAATCGCCACGCTTGGCAGGCGGGTTGGCGATCGCAGTATGGTGGTAAAATGCATAGAGAACGCTGCTGCCCATTCTCTAGTAAGTCCCTTAGTCGCCTTTTACGACACCCACGGGAAGAAATGGGGTGGTGTTATTCTTTACGTCCGGCACCACACGGTACGGTTAAAATTATTCAATGATTAGCGCCATTCCATTTCTTCCCGTGGGTGTCATAAGAGGCGACTAAGGGACTTACTAGAGAATGGGCAGCAGCGTTCTTTATACATTTAACCACCAAACTGCGAACGCCAACCTGCTTGCCAAGCGTGCCGATTATCACAAACCCGCTCAAGTTTGGGGAAGCCTGTGTCCAGCAGTGGACGCCTTTCGGGTGAAATGATGATGACGATAGAAAAATATAAACTTCAAGCAAACTTTTATAAGTTAACAATGTAAATAAGTTCTATTTCAGAACTATTATTGAAGAGAAACTTCTAATACGACTTCCAACAAAGTTTCGTTAAACGTTTAACGCTACCATGGACAGGGTATTAAAGCACAATTGTCAAAGTGAGTTTTTGAAAAATCGGACATTTTAATGTTATCAGAAACGTTTATAGACGATAATGAACCTCCTGTTCTCGTACCAAAAAGTTTCACTTCTTCCGCGCGGAGGGACTCCACGCAATATTTTTTTGAAACATAAATATAGTTGAGTATGTCATGTACGTTCAGCTATGAAAACATAAATAGCAGAATCCAAATAGATAACTCACTCATGAAACTAGTTATTAAAACTTTATTACAATATTGTATCAAGATTGACCTTGAGTTCGATCTGTATTAGGAAGTTGGCAGTCAGTTTTTGGACTCTCGGTGCACAATACCATATAAGGAGGTAGGGACTTCAATGTCCAAATTGAAACCATCAATTCAGCATACGGTTGTAATGAGAAATTTTTCGACGGTAATCGATATAAAATCTGGAGTTTTTAAAAGTTCAATTGTGTGGTTAAAATGTATGGAAAGGTAATTTGTAGTCGACGAAAAATTTCAACTCATTGAATTCTTTTTTCTGGGTGGGAAATCATCAAATGACGCCTCTCTCTCTGGACGGAGCTTTAGGGGGTGTCAGACTTTTACTGACTAAATCCCATCCGTGTTCCTTCAGTTGCCTATATGCCAGGGCTACAGTAACTCTTTTGAACAGATCTTGGGACCCTGGCAGACGCAGGGAGGTTTAGAATCATGAGTACATGATTCTAAACCTCCCTACCAACCTGTATGTACACCAACAGTCCGAAAATTGACAGACAACCACGTTAGTACAGATCTTTACTCAAGGTCAATCTTGTTGCCAAGGTATCGGTTAAACGTACTGACTGCAAAAAAGTTTTAATAACTAGTTTCGTGGAGCAAGTTATTCCGAAACTGCTATTTCCTTTTTCGTTAGTGATGTCCCTGCCAACTATTGTCAAGATTTTGAACCATCTAAATAGGTTGATTGTTGGGTTGTTTGGTTGGAATAAACACCTATGGCTCTGAAAACGGTGAAGGAAATACATCGTGAGAAAACCGGCATGTCTTAGAACCAAAAATTCGAAGACATGTGAAATCTACAAGCCCTCGCTGGGCCAGCGTGGTAGGTTATGGCCCACTCCCTCTCACCGAGAGGAGGCCTGTGTCCCAGCAGTGGGAACATTATAGGCTGATGATGAAACACCGATGGCCGCCATGGGCCACACACAATGGTCCACTCAAAGGACTAAGTGCAGACACCAAACTCCTATAACATAGAACATAGGTTGTTTGTAAGAACGGAGATCTGTATTCCGGGGCATGAAAGAAACGGTCTCTAACCGAGAAAATGGCGGTAATTGTAGATTATTTTCCTAGTTTTATTCAATACGCCAAAAACCCGAGATCATTGTCATCGGTTGACAGCATTTACTATTTAACTGCTACAAGAAAAGGTCTGTCCTCATATAACTTTCAGTTTAGTACCTAATCGAAACAGAATAATTTTGAAGGATATATTGTTAATCCATTGCTCACACCACACAACATATGTTAAAAAATTGTCTGCTTAACAACGCAATGAATGTTGTGGAATTTTCAAAGTTAGTGCGTTGCTCAATTACCCCACAGCTTAGAGTTTGTATGAACCATTGCTTAACCTCAGGTATCTATCTAGGTAGGTAACCTAGATAAAATAATCTCAAAAATTGTATTCACGAAAATTAATTCCTCTATTTTCTTAACAAAACATTTTAAAACTAAAGCAACGATATTTTATACAAAAATACAATGGCGACTTGAATAAAACAGCATCTTTTGTAAAATAACACGGCGGCCCGGGGGTGCGGCGGGGTGCGGGGGTGGCTCGGGGGGGAGCGGCCATCGCGAACCACTTTTCTTTCTCTCGCCAAAGCCATTTTGAAAGGAGCGGTGGAATAGTGTGGATAAGACATTTTTTTTTTCTTTTTCTTTCGTTACGATTCTTAAAGATATTTTATAACGCATTTAGAGTGTTTGGGCTACCTCGTTCTTGCAATGCGTCGGCTATGTTTGCTAAAGCGCACACTGATTGTTTTTATATAATAATTCGTAAGCGAAGCGCTTCGCTGCTGAGACGCGTGCGGGGACCGCAAACGGCATCATGGACACGTTGGCAAACAGGTGGGATTCTCTACTGTTGAAGCAGTGGATGAGTGTTCATGAGAAGGGCGCTCAGTCCGTCGTAGGTATGTTTAAATTAAATTAATAGACTTGTACTAACATTAATCATCATCATTATTTCCGTATTAAGACATCCACGGCTGGACATATGTAAGCCTTCTCTAATTTGGGGGACTTTGCCATAATAACCAAGCTTGACAGGTGGGTTGTTGGTTGTTATCGCAGTATGGTAGTAAAAAACATAGCGAAAGCTGCTGCTCATTCTGCAGAATGTCCTTAGTCGCCTTTTGCGACACCCACGGAAAGAAACGGGATGGTGTTATTCGTTACGTCCAGCACCACACGAATTAATAAGCATACTGCAAATTAAATTGAGTTTAGCGTGTAGCGTATTTTTCAGACGAACTCGAGTCTTAAAAAAAGATTCTTTATAATATTAAGACATGGGTCTGGTTCTGATGAAATTGACTTAAATATAACATACATGATTATGGATTAGTTTCAATTTAAGAGGTTCTGAAAACTGGTATTAAACCCCGTTAATGACTATTTGTAGAGGTATGACTTTATAATGAAGAACAGTTAACTCTACGATTTGTATGATTATGCTTAGTCATTCAATTAAAAATGACCCATAAGTAAAGTCATAGAATAAAACTATTACTACTCAAACAGAATTATAACATCATACCTCTATCTGCGAGTTGTAGGTCCTGAGCACGAACCCAAGTAGGCACTTTACTTTGTGTATTTAATTTCATTACTGATCTCAAAACTATAAAGGAAAACATCGTGAGGAAACCCGATATTTTTTATTATTATTTATTCACTAGCATTTTCCCGCGGCTTCGCTCGCGTTAAATTCGGGGTAACACGGTTTCCCTTTCCTGATTTAGAACACAGAAGAGAACTGGGAACAGAATGTTATTTTAATACGCTACTGTGGACTATATTACATGTCTTTCCATTTGGGGATAGAATGTAAAGATTCTGGGCATTGGACACACGCGAAAATGCTACATACAGTTGTACATGGGAAAAGCACGGCTTTTCTTTCAGTCCAGCCACCTAAAAAATTAAAAATAAATAAAAAAGTAGCCGTGTCACTCTCCATCCCTTCAACTATCTCCAGTTAAAAAATCAAAAACAAAAGACGGACAAACAGACACACACACTGTCCCATTTATAATATTAAAAGTATGAATATAACAGACAACAAAAGGTCCACACTGACAAAAACAACAATACTTAAAAGGTGTTAGCAACAATATATCTTATAATCTATGTTAGTACTTATACACTACAACGGACAATGTTGACAATGCAGAGTTCCAGAAACAAAAAAAGACATGTGACATCCATTTATCCGCGCTGCTTGGTAGATTATGGCTCACTAACTCTCACGGAGAGGTCCACCAGTGGGAACATTATAGACTGATGATGAATAATTAAGCGAGCCTAGTTCCATCAACCTGCACAAAATAACCAATAAATAATTTTAAAAACACATTTAATCAAGCAATGTCTTCAATGAGGTCTTATCCACACTATTCTATCAACGTCTACAGAAGTCGGGGGCGATGCGATGTTTTTTCACTCGTTTTATATTAAAATCGGGAGAGCCAAGGAAATTGTCAGTCAGATAGGAAATTGCCAGTCCCTCGGAGTCGTCTCAGAGTCGTGACCGGACGCTTTTATAACTACTCAACATTACTGATTGTAATGAGTATTGTATTTATCGGGACCGACGACATTTTAGTTGGTTTTGAAAGAAATTTTGTTGTCATGTACGGACGGTACCTAATTACCTACCTTCCTATTAGTTGTATATTTTTGTAATCTCGCCGAAATTTATTTTATTACAATGTTCAAATATTGATAATACGTTTTTAAAGGAAAGCAGAACAGTTATTGATCTATTAATTGATTGATTCTTCATTTATTCAGTTGGTAGATACATACATACATAAACTCACGCCTTTGTCCCATGGGGATAGGCAGAAACTACGGAACGAGAGCTACGATCCTTACATACATATTCCTTTTGCCTCGTTTAGGTTCATACATCTGGTCATACACACACGACGGTTGCGAGAACAATAGGTAGATATCTAGGGAAAATGCGCTGCTTATATGACGCTTATGGATACCTATCTGGCGCACTAACAAGGAGTTTAGTAGTCTATCAAAGTTTTTGACGAAGTCGAAATGGCTAATGCAATATTTGTGGCAGACTAACGGTCAAATGGTGTTTTGTCTATTAATGATAGTGTTCGACGAAAATGGCCTTGAGACGAAAATTAATGAAATTGCTTTAGTCTTATTTTGAAAAAAAAAAAAAAAATAGACATTAAAAAATATTGATTAATATTTTCGCGATACACTGAAGAGTTGTTCGTTTTTGTAACAACCAGCAAGATAAAGAGCCAATATAGGCTTTGAATCAATGAAACCCTATAATTCCCTAAGAGGATAAAAAAAATATGTATTTCTTGTCGTATTGATTGATTTTATTTATATAATTTATTTAGATCATTTTAATTTTTTGTATAAAATGTTGTTGTTATTAGTTCTAATTACTTTAATATCAGTGAGATTTTAATAAAATGCTGTGCTTACCTATAACTTAGATGCATGTAATGCTATTATTATATTTGAAAATGATATGTACTTTGAATGTCTTTGTTTGTATTTAGTTGGTTTGCCTAAATAAATTTCTATTATATAACAAATATTTTTCGATTTTCGGCTTCACTGAAGCTTCGGCTGATTTACTGTCGGAAGCTAAAATATGGCTGGTTAATTAATTATTTTTTGGCCTTGGACGAGGCATCGGCCGGCCACTAATTAACGGCTCGGCGGTAAAATGCACAGAGAACGCTTTTGCCCATTCCCTAGTAAATCGCTTAGTCGTCTTCTACGACACCCACGGGAAGAAATAGGATGGTGCTATGTTTTACGTCCGGTAACATACGGAAAGTTGTTAACTACCTATAAATTATTGAATATTTAACAAAATAAAATTTATTTAAGGTGGGAGCTCCAGGGTTTCTCGTGAGCTTCCATCAAAATGATCTCGCCAAGATGATGTATGTGTGCAGCGTTTTCACATAGATCTGTAATGAAAACAGCCCGTCAGTGATTATCATTACCTATGTCCAGAAAAGTCCTCCCAACTTCTTGTAGGACGGGTTTCAGGAAGCCTTTATTTTTTCAAAATAATTTCTCTAAGACAAATTCTTCGAATAACAGCCGGGATCGACGAGACGCGAAGAGGTCTCAATATATTATATGTGGTAAGGGTAACCCATCCAAAAACCAACCGTGGAAAAAGTAGCTTTATCTCCAATCGACCCGTGTTGCTCTTATTATTTAGCCACGAGTCCACGAGTTCCTTGAATACTTAACATATTCCATTAAAAAAATAACCAACAATAAATTTTTACCTCTCAACGGTACCTACCTATATACAATAGATTCTTCGCTTCTTTCTCGACCATTTATCAAGACCTCTGTAAAAGTCTTAAGATCCCCCTCTCTATACTTGTTTCCTAAGCAAAAGAGGGGGCAGGAGGTCTGTTTATGATGGTGGAGTATTTATTTTATTCCAGAGCGTCATTTTTGCCACGACTCCCCTTTAGAGAATCGTTTTTGTAGGGCGTCCGGCGATGGGGATGGTGCTCTTTAGTGGCCCTGGAAAATTAATAATTGTTTTGTTAGAAAGATGTTTGCCAATAAATATATGGATCTTTGTCCATCATAATTGTTTGGAAGGGAAATAAAGTAAGTCATGTAAAAAATGTATGTGACAATACAATGTAAAATAAAATTTAAAAAAATTGAGTTTAACTCTTGAGTTTTCGTTTGATTAACACATTATGTTACTTGTTTGTTACTTTAGTTATTTTATTTTATATTGATAGTTTTAAGCTTAAATGTATACCAATGTATAGCATACAACTTGTGCCATATTTATTGGGAATAAAAATAGTCTTTAATCTTTCTCATGCCTCATGTTTCTAAATACGTCTAAACGCTAAACGTGACGCGTCCTTAAAATGTTTCTCTTAATTCGTCCGATAATTATTTTCACTTATAAAATAAATAATGTTTTACAAAAAGACGCGACGATCTCAACTCGCCGAGCGTCCAGCCTCGCTATCTTTTTGCGAGACTTTACTTTCTTCAAATAATTGTATAGATAACGCGGGACAAAGAAACGAACGCCCCCCGGACCCCCGAACCCGCCGGGGGAAGAAGGGGGAACATTTTTACTGTGTACCCCCTTTGATCAAGTAACATTTTGACGAAGCGTTGTTTTAATTATTTTGAGATAAATTGAGCTTAATATAAAATGGGTTTTCTTGAGTTTAAAGTCGATTTTGGCGGAGCAAAATACAGCGAAACAAAAGTTCTTTATTTCCTTTGTAGAGAACATAAAAGTATTCATATTTGAAAGTAAGTGTAGGTACATGCTACGCTACGAATATTGCCTTGACCGTGATCGCACTAAGTTTTCTTGGAAAAGTAGCATATTTTACATTGAGTTTTATACAGTAAGGTGGCTGTTTTAGTTGAGAAAACTTATACATCAACTGTACAGTGGATCACACGTCGGTTGTAAGATTTTGACCTTTAAGTGGCCTAGCGAAGTACCTCATCATCATCATCATGTCGGCCTTAAGACGTCCACTGCTGGACATAGGCCTCCCCCAATTTGGAAAGGTTTGACATAATCGCCACGCTTGGCAGGTGAGGCGGGTTGGCGATCGCAGTATGGTGGTAAAATGCTACCTGCGTAGTACTTATACAGTTTCAATAGAATAAGAGACCAGCTTATACTGGTTTTGTTACTATTGACGTGTGGCTTACTGTACTTGCTTTCCCAATTTAAGTTATGGTACACATTGCTGTTTGGTTGGAGAGGTCAATTTGGGAAGTATAATTTTTGAGATAACCTTTGCTAAACACACCTTGATCAAAATCAGTTTAGCAATAACGACGTTGACAATTTAATACTTTTATAAGGCTTTCTGTACACGCACCGGCGTCGCACCGGAACCGTGGCGGAACCGCGTGTAAACCGCATTGCTACCGAGTTAAATAGTAAAGCAAATACCATAGTTCAGTAAATCATTGCCAAAGAAACTATTCAAGACGTCTGCGTTTTATTTTAATATTGGTTTACCTTATGTTGTCAACTTTAACTAAAACTTTTTACAAAAGTCGAATTGATAACCTCCTCCTTTTTAACCGACTTCAAAAAAAGGAGGAGGTTATCAATTCGACTGTATTTTTAGGGTTCCGTTGCCAAATGGCAAAAAACGGAACCCTTATAGATTCGTCATGTCTGTCTGTCTGTCTGTCTGTCCGTCCGTATGTCACAGCCATTTTATTCCGAAACTATAAGAGCTATGCTGTTGAAACTTGGTAAGTAGGTGTATTCTGTGAACCGTATTAAGATTTTCACACTAAAATAGAAAAAAAACAATAAATTTTGGGGTTCCCCATACATAGAACTGAAACTCAAAAATGTTTTTTTTTCATCAAACCCATATGTGTGGGGTATCTATGAATAGGTCTTCAAAAATGGTAATGAGGTTTCTATTATCATTTTTTTCTAAACTGAATAGTTTGCGCGAGATACACTTCCAAAGTGGTAAAATGTGTGTCCCCCCCCCGTAACTTCTAAAATAAGAGAATGACAAAACTAAAAAAAATATATGATGTACATTACCATAAAAACTACCAACGAAAATTGGTTTGAACGAGATCGAGTGAGTAGTTTTTTTTTTAAAACGTCATAAATCGTAAACCGCAATTTACCTTACATTCAATCAACTGAAATATAAAAATTAAAAAATATATATATTTTTAAACCGAAAATACCTACAGGTTTGTACGGAACCCTCGGTGCTCGAGTCCGACTCGCACTTGGCCGGTTTTTTTTATGTGTGTTACCTTATAACTTTTGACTGGGTGAAGCGATTTTGATGATTATTTTTTTATTTGAAAGCTGGTGCTTCCTGAATGGTCCCATTTGATTCCATTCGAACAATGGGATCCATGTGAAAACCATATAAGTCTTAAATTTGCATTAAGTATTTGACAAATGAGTGAATAACGCGATTAGTTGTATCTACCATAGCTAAAAATTTAATAAAAATAAAAGCTTTTTACAAAAAAATAAAAACCGACTCCCTTAAAAAAAAAAAAACTCTACAAAGTCAAAAATAACTTTAATTTCGGAAGTCGGTGGCAAAAAACCTTAAATACAGATCCTAAGACACCGACTTCCAAAATTAAAGTTACTTTTGACTTTGTAGTGTTTTTTTAAGGAAGTCGGTTTTGATTTCTTTGTAAAAAGCTTTTTTTTGAAGTCGGTTAAAAATAAACGATTTACCTAATGCTATTCAGCAACCTATGGTTTTATTTGCAGATGACAGTACGGTTCTTTTCACAAATAATAAAAACAAAAATCATGAACAAGAAATAAATGATTCCTTATCTAAATTAATAAATTGGCTTCAAATAAATAATTTACAAATTAATCTCACAAAAACACATTACATGAACTTTAAAAATAGAAACGCAACATCTATTCCTTTAAGTATTGCATACAATAATGAAACAGTAGCTGAAGTAGCAAATACAAAATTTTTAGGAATCCATATAGATTCGAATATGTCATGGAAAACACATGTAAATAGTGTATGTACCAGATTGAATCAATTTTCTTACGCTCTATACATGCTTAAAAAAGTATCCAACCAGACCGCGCTTCTTACTGCTTACCATGCGTATGTGGGATCCACTCTGTCGTATGGGTTACTATATTGGGGAAACTCGACTGATAAAGAAATTGCGTTCAAAGCCCAAAAAAAGTGTATTAGGTCTATATGTGGGTTACGCCAAACGGATTCATGTAAACCACATTTCGTAAATCTCAAGATTTTAACACTTCCTGCTCTATTTATCTACCTGGCCTCAATGTTAGTTAAATCAAACATTACAAGCTATGATACGTTAAAAAGCAGAAGACTTAAACATACCCTAAGAGATAAAACGTCCCACACTAGAGCGTACAGTAATAGTGTTTTCTGTATGAGCACAAAGATTTATAACAAGCTACCTATGGACATTAAGATTATAAATTCAATTATTATTTTTAAAGGAATGCTGAAAATTTTCTTAATTAAAAAGGCCTATTACTCAATAGCAGAATTTCTTGAGGAAAAATAATTCTGTTCAATAAAGTACCTCACTAAAGTGAATATAATTCAGTAAAATATTTTTAAAAGGATTATGATAATTAATATTAAATGATTACAATACTGTGACATATTTGAATTAATGAATAATGATAATTTTTAAATCAGGTAACTCATGACATGTGTATTTTCATTTAGGTATGACTTTAATAATTTATAATTAATATGATGTAAATGATAAAATTATATAATGTAATTAAAACGATGTCCTATATGAAATTTAATATTTATAACTTTTTTCTATTTAATTAATTAATGTAAATAATGCATGTTCAACTGTTACTGTTAAAATTATAAGCATATATGCATGATGAAATTGCAATGCCCTAACAGGGCCACTATGTTCTAAGAACTGATATCCTCGTTAAGAACTTTATTTATATACACATAGTAAGCAATAAAGAATTTGAATTTGAATTTGAATTTGAATAAAAGTAAGTGTTACTTTTGTTTACATAGTATAAGACGCCGAGAGTGCAAAGTCACTTCCCACGTCTGTGGGGTTAGACCTTTTAAACTACGCAACGGATTTGAATGTGGTTTTCATCAATAGACAGAGTGATTCAAGAGGAAGATTTAAATGTAATGAAGCCACAGGCAAAAGCTTGTATTTTATAAAGCCAGACAAAAACGAATTAAAAGACGTAAGATACCATTTTGTGTGCATCCTGTTTTATCCTGCAGAGAAGACATCGGTGAATATTGCGTGCTTTTAAAAAAACAAGAAATTTTGAAGCAAATTTTGGCACACGACCACAGCTCATTAAATGAGAAATTTTCTTGTTTTGTTTTTTTTTAAAGCATGATTTTTAAGTAGAGAGCTTTAAGTTTTTGAACTTTATTTTGCTGTAGATAGATAGAATTCTTTATAGAAGAGACATCGTCTATGTAGGTATTTTTATGTAATGTATTGTCACTAAGTAATAGGTAAAACGGGCTGGTGCCCACAACTATATGGAGCGCATATTTTGCGTTCGGATGGGAAATCGGTTATTATATCCTATTGTATTGTCACTATCAAATCGAATGGCTGAATTGCAATGTGTAAACGGTCTGCTTTGAATCTTATTAGAAAAACTTGCATAATACCTATCAGATGCTTTCAACACTTTACTTCTTTGTTTTATAGTATTGCCACGATAATACCTACTTAGCTCCTACAGGCTCAGATAGTAAAAACATTAACCTAGTCAATAAGGTTGTCAGCAGGACCGATTGAAGTTGAGCCTTCATTAGTCTATTGGCTATACTTTGACTCGGGTATTATTCATAGAGGCTTTCTTTTTACATTGCATCTTTTATCGCCTTAACCTACTTTCTATCAAAAAAAAAAAAAAAATGAAGCTTTAGCCTTTTCCCAAGTATGTTGGGGTCGGTCTACCGGATGCAGTTGAGAGAGTTTTGTACGTGAAGTGGCTGCTTATCGTACGTCAACGACCCAGTTACTGGGTAAGACTGGTTGTCAGACTTTCAGGTTAGTTATGACTCGTAAAGACTGTCAAAGATCCACGTATGTCAGCAAGGACCAACGGCTTAACGTGCTTTCCAAGGCACAGAGGAGTCTTGGTACGTAAATATGGTCACACATTCCCTGTCTAACCCTGGCAGGCATCATCATCATCATCATCATTTCATCCGAAAGACGTCCACTGCTGGACATAGGCCTCCCCTAAAAGGGGGCGGGTTGCCATAATCACCACGCTTGGCAGGCGGGTTGGCGATCGCAGTAAGGTGCTGATAAAATGCATAGAGAACGCTGCTGCCCATTCTCTAGTTAGTCACTTAGTCGCCTCTTACGACACCCACGGGAAGAAATGGGGTGGTGCTATTCTTTTAGTCCAACGCCACACGGTAATACCACTGGCAGGCATAGCTTAACCTGATGGATCGACCGGTGCGGCAATTATTTCTTCATCAATCATCATTCAATAATTTCAGGCGAAAAACGTCCTCTGCTTGACATAGGCTTCCCCAATTTTTGTTGCCATAATCGCCACGCTTGGCAGACGGGTTGGCTATCGCAGTATGGTGACAAAATGCTTAGAGAACGCTGCTGCCCATTCTTTAGTAAGTCCCTGAATCGCCTCTTACGTCACCCAGGGGTAGTGTTATTCTTTACGTCCGGCATCTCGCGGTACTATTTCGCGGTATTATTTCTTAGCATCTTTCATTTCCTTAAACTACCTTATACGAAAACGAACCTTTAAATGTAAAGCCTGACTTTAATTTAAAACATCTTATAGTTTTAAGTTTTAATTATTCAGCACCAGGGAGTCTACAAAACACTGTCATTACCATTCCAATAAGGCCATTTCATCCCTTCTTGATGGAACTCAGATCAACCCCATCTTTTTTTGAGCGACAGAGATGGCAATATACGAAAGTAGAAAGAACAAGCGAGATGCAAAGCTGACCGCTCCGCGAATTTTAATTTTCTTACTATTTGAATCTTAATTTTTCGCGGGGCGATTTTCTCTCTCTGTCTCTCGTTAAAGGGGTGATATTTCCGTCTTTTTCTTGTTTTTTTTTGTTGTCTAGGGGGGTGGGGAGGCGTCTTATCTTATTGTAGGTGGTTATGTTAATTTGTTTCTTTGACTGGAGGTAATCGGTCTGTTTTTTATTACTTTTCTTGGGAAGGAAGATTTGTTTTGAGTTTCGTAAACAAGGCTTGTTTAATTCTTAGCCACAAGAATGTGGGTTTCATACTGTTTGTTAAACTTTGTTTTTAAATAATTCAGTTAGAAAGAATTCAATTTATGAATATTGTCTTTCATTCAATAAGTTGGTGGGTAATTGGAAGCCCTAGGTGAGACTATTATTCAGTAAATAGTAAAGTATTTACCTTCTATAAAAGTCAATTAAACGTAATAGATATTGCTCCAGTCATTAAGAGGTTATTCTTGAGGGAATAATGAAATACATCTGGGGTATTTAGGAGCATCATTTATAGACAGTTACCCACGTGTTTTGTGTTGAATTCTTGACACAAAGTTTCACTGCAAAAGTCATCTTACGGTTATACTTCATCATTACTATTTCGGCCGAAAAAACGTCCACTATTGACGACATGGGCCTCCACGAATTTTTGGGGTGGACAATGCCTAATCACCACGCTTGGCAGGCGGGTTGGCGATCGCAGTTTGGTGGTAAAATGCATAGAGAAAGCTGCTGCCTATTCTTTAGTAAGTCTCTAAGCCTCTTACGTCACTTATGGAAAAAAATGGGATGATGCTATTCTTTATGTCTACCACGGAACAAGTATCTTATTTAATCTGTTTTAATTGATCAACAATTAAAACATTAAAGTCTTTAAGATTACTGTTATAGTGCTTAGACTTGAATGTAACATATATTATAACATCACACCTGTTCCTTGCAAATGGAGAGGTGGAGGTGTACCTATAAGTATACCCGCGTTTCGTCGGCTATGTTTTTATTGTTTACTAGCTTTTGCTAGCGGCTACGTCCGCGTGGAGGTCGGAAAACATCCCACGGGAACGTACTACCAGGATAAAAAGTACCCTATGTATTAAACCAGGTTATAAACTAACTGTGTTCCAAATTTCATCCAAATCCGTTCAGTAGTTTTTGCGTGAAAGAGTAACAAACATCCATATATCCTTACTCACAAACTTTCGCATTTATAATATTAGTAGGATAGTAGGAAGTAGGAAGGATTAGAAATATATATCAATGGGCTTGTAGATAATCAGCCACACGTTCGATGGATCAGGTTAAGGCTACGCTTGCCGCGGCTGGTCCGTGGATGGGTGAATATCTTTACACACTTAGACTCCTCCGTGCCTTCCTGCGTATCTCGGCTGTTATCAGTCGCTGCACTCGCCAGAATCCTGAAGTATGACCAACAATGTTACCAAAGGGTATCGTAGTACTCTGTAACTGGGTTGTGGAGGCTAGATAGGCAGTCGCTCCATGAAAAATACTGGTATTCAGTTGTATCCGGTTATACTGAAAACCGACCTGGCCGAGTTGGGAAAAAGAAAGGCAGATGATGTTTGGACGTATAATTTCGAATAATAGTATAATAATGGATATTAGCCCCCTTTGTAAATGAAATCTAAATCCTACTTAATATTATAAATGCTTAAGTTTGTATGTATGGATGTGTGGATGTTTGTTACTCTTTCACGCAAAAACTATTGAACGGATTTGGATGAAATTTGGAACACAGTTAGTATATAACCTGGATTAACACATAGGCTACTTTTTATCCCGGTAGTATATTCCCGCGGGATATTTTCCGACCTCCACGCGGGTGAAGCCGCTTGGAAAAGCTAGTGATTAAATATCACCAAAATATACCAGGTACAGTGAACATGGTCTTTAACTGTGCTAATTCTTCCTTGCAAAGGATGAATCCTTTGCTTTATAATTAGACAAACAGGCTTAGCAAAGGGTTTAAAACAGTACAAGTCTTAAATAGAAACTTTTAACTGTACCTACATCTCTACCTACCCTCTTACCGTCCAGCGTGATAAAAATATAGCGAGGCTATGTTTAAATTGTCTTAATTTTTCATCTCGCAACGCCCGGGGCCGGCCGTCGCCCCCCTTCATAATTGTTTTTAATTTAAGCCCGGAATGAGAAGCGCTACAAGACTTGTTAGTACGAGAAAAATTATGTCCGTTCTGACAGGTAGGTTGTTTAGAATTAAGGTCGAATTGAGGGTACCTGGAGGGTTTTAAAGGAGGAACCCGGGGGTATTTTGACATTTTACGTTCTTATGAATTAGGTTTAGACAATTAAGCGATTAAAATAGTTTTAATTACACGAAGTAGACAATAATTAGGGTTAACTTAGTTGGACTTAGTAAAAAAGAAACAAATAATCACTGAAGATAGACGTCACAACTTTTAAAACAGATATACTCGGTACTGCATAAACACGTCAATATCAGACAATTTTTTTCTGTAGATCGGTAGTCAAAATGAAATTAGTCCCACTTGGGCGCCAATACGAAAAATTTCAAACAACGGTAGTTTGAATTTTTTCTTATGGGCGCCCAAGTGGGACTAATTTCATTTTGACTACCCATTATTCTGCAATCTTAAAAAGATAGGAAATCTTCCTCACTGTATCCCAGTATAAAAAGACATACAAATAAAAGATCCCGTTACCGTCTGCGCCCCCTGGCGTGATTCCAGAAGACTATAGCTGTCTCCATCCGTTTCCGAAGTAACCCCAGAAAATATGTTGCCATGCTATATTATTAATGCGGTCTTTGACTTTCTACGTACATTTTGTTTATTGTTTATGGTATAGATTTAATGTATTGGTTGTGGTTGCCAATGTTACGATACTAAGAAGAGACTATCTTACGAGAAATATTTTTTGTTGATAATGCCAAGAATCATGAACACGGTTTTATATAAATCTTTTATGTAGGTTTTAAAATAAAAAGGTTCTTAGTATTCCAGTCAATGTTATTGTTGTTATCAATGTTGTTTTGTAAACAGTGCTAATTGGGATATATCTAGCAGAGGTAACAAAGAACCAATAATATATAGCGGTGTTTGGAGTGCGTTTAGTAGAAGGGGAAGACCCAAAAAGTGCTGGCTTGACGTCGTAGCAGATGACATGCGTACCAACAAACTCACCATAAGGGACGCACAGGACCGTCCGAAGTGGAGAGTTAAAAGCAGGAAAGCGGACCCCGGGCTCCGAAAGGACGCAACCGGGATAACGCGAGGATGATGATGATGATGATGATGATGATGATGATGATGGTGATGATGATGTATTGCGTTTACTGTCAAGAATAGGTCAACTTTCATGAGGAGATTAGAAGGAAAGATGGTAAGCTCCGGTCTTCTTTTCGTTTCCAAATAATGATCACAATTCTTTTGGTGATAGCGATTTTTAAATCATCAATTCAGCCGAAAGACGTCCACTGCTGGACACAAGCCTCGTCTAATTTGAAGGGGTTTGTCATAATCGCCACGCTTGGCAGGCGGGTTGGCATCGTAGAATGTTGGTTAAATGCATAGAGAACACTGCTGCCCATTCTATAGTAAGTTTTTCTGATAATATAAAGAGTAAAAAGGGTATAAGTTTAAAAAAAGTTGATAAAAGAACTACTCTATCCCATTAAAAAGTTAAGATCTTGTCGCCGCGACGACACAGCATAGTTGCCTAGAGGTCTACTACTCGCGATTTTCGACGTAATGACCAGGAATCATTTTTTTATTATTATTTGTCAGCTAATCTTGAACTGTATTAATTGAAAATTTGTTATAGGTCTCTAATTTTTTATGTTGTTTTAATGAGATGTCATTTTATTTTTTGCATTTAATGTTACTTTAAACGGTTATGGATATGTTATCTTAAATTCCACTTCTTCTAAGTTTAATTATTGTTGTAATTTCATAAGATAATCAATTCATGGTATATTCAGTGAAATATAGTTTTTTTTTTAAATTAAGATATTTATTTGTTCATGGTTGTACGCTTCTTGGCAACACAAAGAGAATATAACTAAACATATTGTAACATCTCAAACACCGTGTAACTACCTGTGTTTACAAATAAAAGTTTTATTTTCTTTCTTTCTTATAAGTAAGAATTACATACATACCTAAACTCACGCCTTTTTCCCATGGGAGTAAGCAGAAACTACGGAACAACATCTGCTACGAGGACGGAGGGTACGCCCTAAGAGGACATAAGTGACCTTATTGGTGATGTTCTTCAGAAAGGTCAGGTGCATAATACTCGCAACCAGCGTGCGTGTATGGCCAGATGTATGAACATAAACGAGGTAAATGTCAGATTTTGATCAACATAATCCAAATTATATTATGAAAAACTAATGTGTATTGAACATTTTAAAACTGAAAGAGATATGTTAAAATGAAAATAAAAGAGCGTATTTTAAAGATCGAAAAATTCAACCACTTTATTCTACATCACAAAAACACGAAATTCAACCCTTTTTGTTGGAACATTTTTATATAATTATCTACATAAACGTTGCGCGGGGCCGTTCGTCAGTTACCTAAGGGTGGCTATTGCAAAGTTAAGGAGACGACTTTTTCAAGGGGTAGGCACCCCATTTTATTTTTTATCGTTGCCCGAATTATTACTTGCATGGCTACTGGAAAGTACGAAGCTGTAACATTTGACACGAATAAGAGGCGTATATTTTTAATTATGATAAATATTTTTACTGATGAGCTGGATTCTTTTAATAAAGATAGGTCCTTAGCAGCTCTGGATAGAGAGACGTGGGAAGAGAGTAGGGAGGCCTTTGCTCAGCAGTGGGACAGCAACGGCTTATAAAAGAATAAAAAATAAACTTTTGCTAAGACACTGTTAGTTAAGTTTTTCAGAAGCTTCTTCTCTCCTACTATTTTGCTGTGTCCGCCATGGTCCGTAATGATCACATAAAATTTTAAGTTACCACCAAAGTACTTTTGAGGAATGCAAATAAACTGTTGAGTATTGAGTTTTAAATACTAATAGGTCAAATGATTTATCAGTTCGTTTATAATGATTAAATGTATGATTTTATTGGTAGTGAATTGGGTTTTGGCTTAATATTAATTTCTAGAGAATAGTTAAATAAACTTGACCTCATTAAATGGCTGTTGCGAAAAAGAACCTACTCCACCGGAGAATGTTGAGACAAAATTAACTACAACTAAGTCGAATTTAAAAGTATATTTCTAACTCTCTTGTTAGAAAAAATATCATACAAGAATCTTGTTGATATATTATTAGATGTGGAAAAGTCAATAACAAGAATATTTCTAAGCATCTATCCATGTTCCGAGCTGTTCATACTACAATTATGGCGAGTACAATAATATTTTCATTTCTTTTATTTAAATACGATACGATTGTCTACCAAGATCAGAAAATACGTCCTCATACTTTCTGAACTTCTTACTGGGTAACTAAGTGCAAAAAAACATACTATTTTGGTGTAACAGTAGGTATATGTGCGAAAATTAATTTCACGGCTAAAGAAAATGCGACACTTTCTTCTATCCATACCCTACCAGCCTCCCTAGCTAGGTGGCAACAAAACTTAGTCCTCGGACCCCCAAATGGGGAGAAAAATAAATCTAAATTGGTCCAATCCTTTGAAATTCCCCACTTTTTCTGCTTTACCGTTACCAAGAATAATTGTCACGAAGTAACTTAAGAAAGTTCTTTTTGTTTTGTAATTTTGAGCTCTGGAATCACGAAATAGGGTTGATTTTCTTTTATGAAGAGGGTGGGGTATAAAAATGAAAATATGTCTAATATTTTAAGTTAGTTCGGAGTAATTTATGCCGTTGTGCTGTTTTTGAGAGGCATCGTGTTCAAAAATGTTCATGTCTAGTAAATATTTTAAGTTGAATTTAGATTTATTGCTTGACTAAAGAAATAACGTATATGATGTTGAAAATGGAAGAAAGAAACATGATTTGATATTTTCTTTTTGTATTTTTGCTGACTGGTTTAAAAACTATAATTTCTCGACCGTATAGGCATTTTACTAAACGTTTAATTTAAATTCTTCATCGATTTTTCGACGGTTAAAATTAACTATACCTATAGGTATATACCACACATTTTCAGATAATAACTCCTTAACGATTTAACCAAATTATACTTAAAACTTAGTTTAAATTTACCCGCTGGAGGGTAGGTGAACGTGAAAAATTGCCCCAATTCCAAAGTTTCAGACGCTCTCCTGAACGGAAGTGACGTAATAGGCGGGTTCCGGTACCGCAGGACGTACCACCGGAAGTACCTCATATAAACTGTTATAGTATTAATGCTTTTATTTACTTGATGACCGTTATTGAAAGATTAAATTTAATTACAAGAAAAAACAAACAATACTCAAAGTGTAATCGTAAATTCAACATAATTATGATTCTAGATTATTCTAGAAATTTTTCGTTGGTCATCAAAAACAAAATCAGCTGTTTAATAGAATAGTCCTAGAATAGAATATACATATGTACCGATATCTTATAGTAGAATAAAACCTAGCGGTCGAAATGTTTGCAACAGCAAATTTTTATGATAACCGACGAAAAATGTCTCCTTTATATTAAATACGTTCAGTAAAATGTCGTTTATGTTTACTATAATACTTAAGTATTGGAGGGTAGGTTAACCTCATTATTATGATCACTATCTGACTGGCTGTCTGACTCCCATCGGCCATTTGTTCTGCGAGCAATGTGCCCTGCCCACTATATTAACACTCTATAATTATAAAAATATCTCGGTGCTAAAACTATTTTCTTTTTAACTATTTTCGGTTCGAAACACTTCAAAAACTCCCATTAAAATAAAATCCTAGAACTAAAGTTTAAAAATTACCCCTAAGTTCCGGGTTCATCCATTAACTATTGAAAGGAGGTTTTTCTCAAGTTTTTGCAGCATCCCGGTTCAGTTAAAGTTGGACTGTTAATATTCGCACCTCGAACTAATCAGTAACTTGGCGACGATGAAAAATTCGATGAGAAAGACTTGGTAAGTTTCTGAGCGGGAATTATATTATCGTTTTAAGATAACTGAATTAGTTTATGTATTTTTAAAACTGTCGTAAAACAACTGCAATTAATGAATATATTGGTTCCTTGTGGTGCCGGATTTAAAGAATAGCAAGATCCTTTTTCTTCCCGTGGTTGCGTAAGAGGCGACTAAGGGACTTACTGGAGAACGGGTAGCAGCGTTCTCTATGTATTTTACAAATCTATCAACCTGCCTAGCTTTTTCCCAACTATAGTGACCGGCTTCCATTCTAACCGGATGCGGTTGAATACCAGTATTACACATGAAGCGACTGCCTTTCTTAACTCTACCAACCAATTATATAGGTAATACGATAACCCTTGGTTAGACTGGTTGATTTTTGGGCTTTCGACTACCCGCTAAGACTGTCATGAATCTACTTCGACTACACCGACTTCAACGACTGTCTAAGATCTTCTAATGACTCCCGGAATCAACCGTTAAACATGCTTTTTTAGGCATGGAGGGGTTTAGATATGTAATGGGCGGTCACCCATCCTCGGAACGAACTCGGCAAGTGCAGCAACCTTCAATCGAACCTTGTCTCTGTTTTAATTTTGCCAAAAACTCCACTTTAACTATATCTTTAAAAATTAATGTTTCCGCTTTTTTTCAAATCGCTTTCCGCTCTCAGTCGGAAAAGACTCGTGCTCGTTCGCAAATTAAAAAGTTGCCAAACACTTTCGCTCGCAAACTTTCAACTATTCCATCCGCCATTTTGGTTTTAAACGTTTAACTTTTTAATTTTCACTCTGACGCTAGGATTTGGGTTTCGTTCTTTTAAGCTACAAAATGATTGATTCGTGTTTTTTATTTTAATGCGGTACCTAAATTAGGTAATTAAGTATTTTTTTAACTGGTCTGATGGCTAGTTAGAATTACTTTATGTCGTGTGTTTTATCCAAATAGTTAAGTTAGAGTTTTCTGATTTAGTTCTTTTAAATTTTATTAACTACTGTAATTATCTTCCCAGTAAACGCAAGTGGAGGTAGTAATATGAGGTAAGTGGAATCAGTAATTTACATACACCAAAAAAACCTTTAGAAATAAAATCGTTTCATAGAACAAGAGCAAGGCAAAAGAAAATTATCTCCATTTTGTTGCCCCCGATATTTTGAATGAGTTCTAATGAATCTATCTGTACCCTTGCGAATCAAATTATATTTTGATTGAGTATTTTATTTTAATAGATGAGTTTCATGTTTACAGGTAGTCTATTTTCGTTTGCTTCAATAGGTAGTAGATTGGTTGCCTACCTACGTGGGGCATATTTGCTAGGTTACTTAAATTTTCTTACGTAGTAAGTATCTAAGTAACTATTATAATGTTACTACACTTATACTAGAGATGATGGTGGCTAAATTAACTACTATTTGATCTACTGAAGTTAAAGTTCCGCGGTCGGTGCATTCATGGGTTATCATCAGTTACTAGATTTCTCCATGTCTCGGAAAGTACGTTAAGCCGTTGATCCCGGCTGTCAAAAGTAGATCTTTGACAATCGTTCCGGGTAGTTAGACACCTAAAAGTATTACCAAGGTGTTACCCAGTAAATGGGTTAAGAGGTCAGATAGGTAGGCAATCCATGTAATACTAATGATATTCAGCTGTATTTCATTTTTTTTTGTAACGCTTTTACGCGCAAATGGCAGAGTTGTATGAAAGGCAATTGGGGAAATTAGGACATTAACTTTGATCTCGATATTACCACGGTATCGAGATTTTGCGGATGAAACCGCGGGGTGCAGTTAGTTAACTATAAGTCACAGTTACGTTGTTAAAACCAAATAACATATACTTTCAAAACTGTTATCCTAAAGAGAAATCTTTTAAAATTGTTTCTAATTTGAACGCACGAAATACTTTATTCAGAAAGTAGTTTATGAGGATGCTTACTTTTCTTTGGAGTTTTTTATTAGTTCCACGAATAATTACATTCGTAATTAACGTTTCTAAAAAAGTTAATCCAATCAAAACCTTGATTCAGTCTTTTTAAGCCACAACGCAAAAAGAGGAGTGTTATAAATTTGACCGCTATGTGTGTCTGTCTAATTAATGCACTGTAGCTCTTAAACGGATGAACGGATTTGGGTGCGGTTTTTTATTTAAAAGTCGGCTTTTTAGCGGTGGTTCTTAGATATGTTTTATAAAATTCGGTTCACCCATTTTGACACAACGACTCTTTCAAAAATATTGCCTACAACTTCTTATTAGACTTAAAGGGACAATACGTATATCTCTTTTACTTTCTAGAGGATTTTAAAATTTTAAAACTTAATATACATATATAAATTACGCGCCACGTAGTTTGTCCGGGATGGACTCCGAAACTACTTAACAGATTTTAATAAAATTTGCACACCGTGTGCAGTTTGATCCAACTTGAAAGATTAAAATTATTTCGACTATAAATTGAGATGTAACCTACATCTCAATTTATAGTCGAAATAATTTTAAAGCGGAAAGATTTGATTGTTTGTTTGTATTGAAAAGGCTCCGAAACTACTGGTTTGAATTGAAAAATTATTTTTGTGTTGTGTAGCCTATTTATTGAGAAAGGCAATTGGCTATATAACATCACGCTACAGTTAAGATGAGCGGAGCAGTAATGAAAAATGGACGAAAACTGGTAGGAAATTCGATGCGACGGGAAGGGTTACGGGAGCTAAAATTTGACGCGGACGGAGTCGCGGACAGAAAAGCTAGTTTAGTTACAAAAATTAAATATATTTCAGTCATACCAACATTGATTGCATCGCTTGAAAAAGCCCCCTTGTTCACAAAAAAGGTACCGACCAAATCTCTCCCAAACAGTTGTTTCTAGATCTCATCTTATTTCCATTTCACTCATTACGCGGAGATAAAATTTAAATTGCAAAACTCACCCCCTTTTGAAAAAAGGGATAGTGGGTGTCAAAAAAGTACGAAAGTACCAAGGGGAGGGTGGGCACCCCACGAAATTAATATTTTTCGCCGTCCGTGTTCTTGTTATCGAAGATTTTAGATTTATTAATGTTTGAGCAGAGATTTTCTTTCTGTTTGACGTCTCGGAAAATGAATGAAGAAAGAACGATTTTGTGGGGAAGATAGTACACCGACTTGTCTAGACATATGACGAGAAAAAGTGTTACATATACATACATATATGTGTTAGTACTAACTCAATGTAAAAATTGATAACATTTTACTTGTTATAAGGTCATAATTTATTCTGCAGTGACAAAAGGCTACGTTAAAACCCGAATTGATTGACCTACCTACCACCACCATTTCAGCTGACAGACGTCCATCGCTAGACATAAGCCTCCACCAATTTGGGGGGTTTGCCGTAATCGCCACGCTTGGCAGGCGGGTTGACAATCGCAGTACGGTGATAAAATGTATAGAGAACGCTGCTGCCCATTCTCTAGGAAGTCCTTTAGTCGCTTTTTAAGACACCTATGGGAAGAAATGGTTGGTGCTTTCTTTACGTCCGACACTACCATTGTACTACCTATCAACTTGAATATAGGTCAGGATGTATCTACATACTATTCAGATCTGATCAAAGATTATATCTGACCTGTTAGTCTAGTGGTTAGTGACCCTGACTGCTAACACTGAGGTCGTAGGTTCGATTCCCACCCAGGCAAATCTTTGTGTGGAGCACAATCATTTGTTCTGTGTCTGGGTATAATTTATCTATAATATGTATGTATTTAGAAATATATAAGTATGTTTATCAGTTGTCTGGTTACCATAGTGCAGGCTCTGCCTAGTTTGGGATCATATAACGTTGTGTTGGTTGTCATAAGATAAGATATTATATATATTATCTGGTCTTTAACAGAGACTTCCCTGTTTGTTTCGCTATTTCTTCTAATATAGGGAAATTGGAAATGTCAACTCTATATAGTTTTTTGTAATATGACTTGTGTAAATACCTAACTCCGATGTATACAGAATAAACCATTTCACCTCATTTCGATAGTAGGTAGGTGACTATCAAAAACAAAACACTATCATGAACAAGTACGTCGAGGAGTTTTGCGCAAATTTTTCAAGATGTCAAGCCGTTCGACGCCCTCAGCGAAACTTTTCAAAGCCAATTTTCTCTTTAATGGCACCCATTTGTTTGTTAAAAACATTCTGGAGATATCTCTCTAGCGCTGTAAGACTTGAGCCACTTCTACCCGTTGTATTGTGGGTAGAAAGAATTGTTTGGAGGGTTTTTGGAGTTGGTTTGAGGATCCTTCATGACAGATGGGCGATATTGAGTGTTTAACTGTTTTATTGGTTTAAAACTAGGGTAGTTTTATAATTTTGTAAAGGTTTTTTTTCGGAATTTTCTTTCTTTCTGACGCAACTATAGTTGAGCAATTCCTTAAAGGTTTCACCTACATTGTTCTATTAAGGTTGAGTAGTGTTGTGCTACGGACACCTAAAGGAGTTTGTAATTCCAATTTTTCGACGTCTAGTCACGTCGTTAACAGCGGTGAGGCGTAAATTTTTGTAAAAGAGAAGCCGAAGCGAAGTCGGCCTTAACTTACTGACTCATCAATAAAGAATACTTACTATCATTCTAAAATTAATATAGGAATGTAATGAATTAAATACAATTAAATTGAACAGATGAAAACGAATAAAATATGCAATATTCCTCTATCTCGTTCTCGCTGACGCATTTTTCTATACCTGTCTCTGTCATAACCCGTTGTACAGCGGCTTGCTCTCGTACATATCAAGCGGTGCCACGTGACCTAAAGTGACATCATTACGGGATCGCTGTTGTATGAATTTCTAGTTCCCGATTATGACGTTTTGGCGCCGGGTTAATTTAGAACATTTCTCTTTTGTTGTAATACAAAGGTATAAATAACCTTTTTTGTTGTTTGAATGTTATGGTGAATTAAATACCCGTAGTGTGACTATATTTATTGACAATAGTAGCCACTATTTACATACTATTGTATTTTTAATAGTGATAGAGTTACCAATGCGAATCCCCGAAGGCAAGCCGGTAGGAATCGTGTTATATGGTGCCTTCGCCACTGGTCGTTAAAGTCCTCTCTTTATTTTTTTCCTTAATATTATCTCTCTGCCTCTTATTACGGTGATACTTTTATTCCTATTGTTTTTATTTACGCGAGGGATGAAGCATAAATTGTCTGTTTATTAAAAGTAGAGTTAATTTTTTTATTAAAAAAATAAATTATGTATGTTATTCAAAAAGAAAAGAAGACACTGTAAACTTTTTTTTGAATAAGTAGATGAACCCGTTAATGATGACTCTTAAAATTTTCCGCGAAAATCACCATGTCTGCAACAATGGCCGATTTTATAGTTCGTCTGTTGCACCCTGACCTACACTTAGTATGTCATGAGGTACTTTCCTATAACTTGTAAGCGATATCTTATCGTGTCACGTAGGTATCACTTACCTACAAATATATCTTATATGGTATCTCGTGCCGACAAGAGATACCGGTAACACGTTTTAGAAATAGATAAAGTAATTCTTCGGTCCTTAAAATACCCAATTTCTGAAGTGATCCTTTTATATGAATTTTCTTAACACAGAGATGACAGCCATCATTAAAATTTTCTCTAAAACTCCGGTTCCCTAATTAAAAAATCGTGTCGAAGGGCAAATAAAATCAATTCCACCCCGTTTTCGCCCTGCGAAGAGTTCCGAGGAGTTTTTCTTACCCCTTTCCCGTTTTACGTCGTAATTATATTTATATAACGAGTATAAAGTTTTGATGGACTTATCCCGAAGCATTATTAAGAAAGTTTTTGGAAAATGCTGTTTTATTTTGTAAGAGTATTTTATTTTTAGAAGATTATTAGATGGGTTTAAAATTAAAAATGTTAATATATACGATAAAAAATGTATTGAGTTTAAGAGGACGCCATGCCACTATTGCCCCAAAAAGATAGGTAGATTTTTTTTTTTTTTGGTAAAATGAAATATCTAGCAACAAATTAAAAACTTAAAATAATTACTTAACTTAAATTTGTATATTAAACTTACTAAGCTACTATTTGAATACAAAAAAAAAGAGAAGTGAAAAAAAAAACAATAACATTTAAAAAGAGAACGCTTTTAAGAAGCACCGGCCATATTGAACCCCACCCCACTCCACGAAGACGCCCACGACAGAAAAACCTTTAGAATTGAACAAAAATGTCCGCGCCAATGAGGGGTTGCTTTTAAAAATATAATCAATAGCGATGAGGGGGAGGGTTAGAAAAAAAACTGTGAAAAGAATTAGTTGTAGAAGAGGGTTTATGATTGAAGATTTTGCTTTTGAAGCGGGAAAGTATTTTTTGTATTATTACGAAATGGACAATTTTTCAGTCATAAATAATATGAAACTTACCATATAATGCTTTCAGATTTACCAGTCTTTAAAAACTGGTTTGGTAAACTGTGATGTTTTCCTAGATCAACATGTATTCACAATTTTTCGTAACTTAACTGTAACGGAGTGATTTTCTAAGCACCGGACACGGGTTCGACTCCGGCGGAGTGAAAAAGTGAGCAACATTTTCACATTTGACCCTGAGTTTAGTAAAACCAACTTGTAACCCCAAAACGCGACTACGGGGCCCAAATTGTACTAAATTTAAAACTATTTATCTTCAAACGAATACTTCCTAAAGTACACTTCACGAACATGGTCAAAATACAACTGAACTTAACCCTATCAACGCGATAGGGTCAAAAAAGTTGTCTTACCGGTTATCTTGCCGCAGGGAACGGGACAAAGGACAGAAAGGGTGCCAACTGGACATAAAAGAATCACCTTTTGGTAAAAAAGGGAACGGACGCGGTACTAATAATAGCGGAATGTACCTATTATAATATTTGGACCTATTTAAGTATCCAATGGGTCGGCTATTGTGATTTTTGCGGAACTGACCTGACCGGTTTTTGGTAGTGATGTGGTGTTACGTTTGGTGGTGATGGGGTTTTTGGTTTTGTCGATAGTTTTTCGGGTGTCAGTTGTACTTTAAATTGAAATTTTAAATGGTTTTGCCACTAAGTGTTTTTGTTATTGTAAAGTATATGAAAACCTTTATCCCCACCAATTATTTATTTAGAAATGATTATGTTAGTTAACTCATCGAATGCCGTAATTAGAGACACAACAGAAAGACAATTGCTTATGTCGAACTGTGTAATTTAAGACATTCGAAAGGTTAAAGAAGTTTTAGTATTTTTATTGATATAGGTATTACATGTTTAGAACTATACCTTATCTTCTTTTCTCGTGATGAGTAGTACTCGTAACTAGCTTACTTTCTAGAATCATCTGATTAAAACTATCGATACTCTATATCGATAGACCAGACAACATGTCCAACGGTCCTCATAAAAAAAAACAACAATTAAAAGCGAAGAATTGTCCAGGGGTACAATGTGCCTGATTTGCATTCTCACCGGACCGGTTCTCACGGCGGCAGAGGAAGGGTTGCAGCCGGCCAGAACGTATGTCTTCATTTCACACCTCATGGTTTAGCCAATTTAAAAGCCGTTCGAATATTAAAGCTGTTTTATATTGTGGTGAAATAATTTAATAAGTGAAAATATTTTTCCGGTTTTTTCTGGGCATGTTTTTCAGTAGTTTTAGTAAAAAACTTATCTAAACTACTAATCATTGGTTTAAATTAAGTAATTTATGAACACAAAAATAATAAATGTACAAAATATTTAGTTATTTTAGAAACGATTCATAATATATTTCTTATGCGTGAGAAAGGTTTTCTTATTTATAGATACAAAAGGATTTTTTTTTGTTATTTTCTGATTGTCCTCTCAAAGACATCAAAGACAAAGACAAAAGAAACACCGGGAGGGGGCGCCCTAGGAAGACATATAGTGACCTTATTGGTGATGTTCTTCGGAAAGGTCAGGTGCATAGTACTCGCAACCGGCGGGTGTGTATGACCAATTGTATGAACCTTAACGAGGCAAAAGAAGTGTGTAGAGATCGTAGCAGGTGGCGTTCCGTGGTTTCTACCTACCCCAAAAGAAACAAAAGACATTGAAATTGACGATTTTATAATTAAGTATTATTATTTTCAGCAATAATAGTCATGACTGACAATGACGATGATTAAATAGTTATCAAAACAGTTGAGATATAATAATTTTATTTTAATCGTTTTCGCAAAAACATTCCATTTTTAAACAATAAAAGCGTACAAAAGAATAATATTAATTAGTAATAATGAAATCGTTACGCTTTAAACGATTAGGTAATTGCTACGCGGGCGTAGCGCTACGAGTTACGTAGGCGGTTGCTACGAACTCAATAAGACTTTCAGAAATACGATATGATTTCCTCAATATGATAATTATTATTGCTAATGCTCAAAAACCGATCGACCTCTATTATATAGCGAAGACACTGCCTCCTAAGATACAGGATCTTCCTAGTTTAGGAGACAGGGCTCAATATTTGTATTTTGACTGTATTTAACGAATATGTGTATACAAATCTGTGTCAAATGTTCTTTGCTAATAAATATTATATTATATTATTATTATACACTAGCTTCCGCTAGTGGCTTTGCCCACGTGGTATGTCGATAAAAATGCTATGTTCAAAGTATCCCTATAAGAAATCAATCAAAATCGGTCCAGCTGTTTTGGAGATGAGTCGGAATAAACAGACAGACAACGGTCAAATGTTTCATTTTTTTTATATGTGCTGTATATTATGTATTTAGTATAAAGTTGTTATATTGACACTACAAACAGGCACTTTAGATTTATTTATTTGTAAAGATGACAAACGTTGAAAATACTAGGTATACACATTATTGAGTTTGTGCCGTCCACTGCTGGACATACGCCTCCTCCAATTTGGGGGAGGTTTTCTCATAATCGCCACGCTTGACAGGCGGGTTGGCGATCGCAGTACGTTTGTAAAATGCATAAAGAACGCTGCTGCCCATCTTCTTCTATACTCATAATAAAACTGTAGGGAGGTCAATTCTGTCTGTCTATATATGCACGCATGGCTCAAAAAATACTGAAGGGATTTTAACCAAACTTGGTACGATTGTAGTCCATACTCCTAGGCAGGTTATAGGCTATATAACATAACGCTAAAACACAAAGAAGCTGAGTAGTGACGATATATTTGTACCCTCTGGGTATGTGTCAGGTAGAAAACGCTTTATGGCGACGACGTACCAGGTTATCATAAATTTGCAGGAGCTTACCAAACAAAGGAGTGTCAGCTAGCTTTATGGCGACGACGTACCAGGTTATCATACATTTGCAGGAGCTTACCAAACAAAGGAGTGTCAGCTAGCTTTATGGCGACGACGTACCAGGTTATCATAACTTTGCAGGAGCTTACCAAACAAAGGAGTGTCAGCTAGATAACGCTTTTTTGCCTTTGAAGTACCAGGTTATCATAACTTGGTAGGAGCTAACCAAACATATGAATGTCAGCTATAAAACGCTTACCAGACTACCAACGCGTACCAGGTTGTCAAACTTGGTAGGGTTATTACAACGTTTATTGAACCTGAGGCGATACGAAGTTCGCTGGGTCAGCTAGTTCTCTAGTAAGTCTCTTAGTCGCCATACGACACCCACTGGAAGAAATGGGGTGGAGCTTTGCGTTCGGCACCGCACGGTGCCAAATGTAGTATAAATAGTTAAATCAATATCTACACCTCCTTACTAATCTAAATAGCCATACTTAATACTATGCAATAGAAATGTATCTTCATTGTATCTGTTTATAAACCACAGTTATCTATATCTGATCATAGACATCTTGACCCAGTTCCACTCTGGCCGATGTGACGTCACACAGGTTCTTGGAGACGTCAATCTTAGCATACAATGTTGGAGATGAGATAGATAGATAATAAATAATAGATATTTCGAAGACCAAATTTATGTGTAACGCCACACCTGGAATCATTAAAGTAGACGGGGAGATAATACAACATGTATAAGAATACCTTTACTTAGTTCAAGTAGTCTCTTTCCAGGCGAGGCAAGATAAAGAAATCGTAAGACGAACTGAAAACGCCTGGAAGAGCTACTGGTCCATGAAAGATCTATTGAAGGGTGAGTTGCCTATGACACTGAAACGCAGACTCATGGGCATGTGTAGTCTTCCCGTCTTAACTTATGGTCAGACTCAGACCTTGTCTGTGCGACTTGGTCTTTAGACTAACATTCAGAAGTCCAAACTCAAGGTCTGCCAAGGAGCAATGGAGCGCAGTATACCTACTTGGCGTTAAATGTTAATTTAACGCCGAGTATACTGCGCTCAGCCTGCCGCCTGCTGTGCTCAGTATTGTGTTTCGACGCTGCTCAATTTAAATGAGACTGGGCAGGACATGTTTGCCGCATGCCGACCAAACTTTGGGCCCAGTAGCACAGAACTGGTGTCCTGAAACAGTGAGGCGGGGTCGCGGCAGACCACGTAGGAGATGGCGGGACGAGCTGGATAGGTTCCATCAAAACTGGCAGCAGGACGCGCGGCTTCGCGATAGTTGGAAGAAGTGGAGGGAGGCTTGCTAGCCTGCACTGTCCCACTCCTGGGCAAAAAAAAAGATATTATAAAAAAATAATAATATAAAAAAAGATATTTAGAGAAAACGGGATATTTTGTGATTTCTGTAGGCCTGATCGCTTCCAAAAAGTGTTTTTAAGTGTTTGTCAAGTGTTTTTGTATGTATAATTGATTTTATTTCTGTAAAACTGCTAAATGTACATCATGTTTTTAAAACTATTTAAGGTCGGCGTTTCTTATCTGACTAATCTAAGAAGGAAGACTGAAACCAACTCAAAGGTCACTGTCTCTTTTACAGTTCAGACATAATCTTGGCCGGATTATGTAAAGACTATATGGATTGGTGTCTAAAATAGTTCGACGAACAATTCCAAAAGAAAGGACATTTGGATAGGCTGCATAAATTACTCACGTGTTAAAAGGATCCGCATAGTCTTAACATTCACGATAATTAACGCAATATGTTATATGATACTTTACAAAGTAAATATCTAATATAAGGAGCTCAACGATTCCAAGAACAATACCAAAGAAAGGACATTCGGGTAGACCGCATTTGTATAAAGTTCATATCAAAAACATCAACGGTGAATCAATCTCAGTAAAAATTAATATTCACACATGGACATTTAAAACCGTTACCTTTTATCTCCTAAGATGTCCACATTGTCCATAACCCTTCAAAGACAACCCTAAACCGCTCTCAAGAAAAAATGGCAGGTCCATCAGACCCCAGTGCATTATTATTTAAATTAATTGCATATTATCACGCTAAAACGAAGGGAGACTTACAATAATGTTTGTCTTGTAAAGTTTAGGACAATGGACAAGATGGTAGAAAAAATTGTTAATTTGGACCAGTGGGTAGTTTTGAATTGAGTTCAGCTGCTCATCTCTTGTCTTCCGGAGTTTTGAGTAACCTGAGAAATTACTGGAACAAAAAAAAAGCTATGAAAGTTGTTATTAAGTAGTTGCTTTTAACCGTTTGAATGTTTAAAAATAATATTATATTTCAGACAAAGTCTATATTCTATTAAATCTTAAAATTTGTGAAAATTACACATGTATCTATACAAATAAATAAATTATAGGTTCCCGTCACCGACATGTTAATGTGACGTTTTTTTTCCAAAGATTTAAGTTTTCTATTTCAGCAGTTAATTTCTTACAATGTCTACCTTCGTCTTTGTATGAAAGGGAAACATTTTCGACATGTTTTTTTTTATATTACGTATCTGTAAGTAACGGTACGAAAAAAATCACGATATCACAGGAAGGAAGTAATGTTTAATTTTAAACCCTCTTCCATTCTAACTTTCGTACAAGAATATGTAATACGACATCTGGTATCGAATAGAAGAAATAATTATAGCAGCGTCATCTAGTACCTAATAGAACAAATTTAATGTTAAGCGCCATCTTCTGACTAATAGCCAACACTAAGAGGCGAACTCTTTCGTAAAATTAAGGAACTAAAAGGTTTGAATGCGCCCTCTGGTGGCGAGTAGAGTAATCACTTTTTGTTTTTATTATAAACCACTAAATGAACTTAATATCAACCATCAATTTTAAATAATATTGTTTTTAACTGATAGTACATTTGAAAAAGCGCTATTTTTGACGTAAAAATTTTTGAAAGTGCATTATTTTTCTTAGTGTCTGCTACTCGTTACTAGATGGCGCTGACAGTCCTCTAGGCACCCCAATTCAACAACCACCCTTCGTTCTACAGAAGGGTGTCTAGGGGTATTCATTCTAAAGTAATATTCGTATTCAAATGAATTTTGACTAGAACGTTACCCGCTATCGGCCGACAGCTAGAAAGTGCTACATTGATAAAATAACAACGAATCATGTTTGATGGTTCTTTTTTACAAATATTTTCAATAAAGTTAGTTTGTCTGCTTTAGTTATAAAACTAGACTATATTTAACGTTAACAACGAAATAATTGTCGAGCACTCTTCATCATTATCATTTCAGCCGAAAGACGTCCACTATTGGTCATAGGCCTCCCTCAATTTGGGGTGGTTTGCCATAATCGCCACGCTTGGCAGGTGGGTTGGCGATCGCAGTTTGGTGGTAAAATGCATAGAGAACGCTGGTGCCCATTCTCTAGTACGTCTCTTAGTCGCCTCTTACGACACCCACGGCCACGACAAGAAATGGGGTGGAGCTATTATTTACGTCCGGCACCACACGGAACTCTGAGGTAAGGTGGAAATCATCATATAATTTTACTAGCTTTTGCCCGCGACTTCGTCCGCGTCAAATATTTGCTCCCTTGACCCTTCCCGTCGCATCGATTTGCCTGCTAGTTATCGTCCATTTTTCGTTGCTGCTCGCTCCTTTTGAGTTATAGTGAGTCAACCTTAAAAGATAGACATATGCTCTTGCGGACTTTTTAAAAGGAACAATTCCGTCATACATGATTTTTGCGTTACTTTAACCGTTTACGCAGCGCACGCAACGGAAACTCTCAAAAGGTATAATTTTTCCCCGTTTTTGCAACATTTTTCATTACTGCTCCGCTCCTCTTAGTTGTAGCGTGATGTTATATATCCTATAGCCTCTCTCAATAAATAGGCTACCCAACACAAAAAGAATTTTTCAATTCGGACCAGTAGTTCCTGAGATTAGCGCGTTCAATCAAACAAACAAACAAACTCTTCAGCTTTATAATCTATACATCTACACTTCTACACTAATATTATAAATGCAAAAGTAACTCTGTCTGTCTGTCGGTCTGTCTGTCTGTCTGTCTCGCTTTCCTGTTAAAACTACTGAACCGATTTAAATGAAATTTGGTACACAGATAGTTTAGAGCCTGAGAAAGGACATAGGCTGCTTTTTATCCCGGTAGTATGTTCCCGTGGGATAATTTCCGACCTCCACGCGGGCGAAGCCGCTGGCAAAAGCTAGTATTATATATATAAAAATATATATATATATATATGATAAAAGTATAGATAGATAAATGCCTCCTCATTTAAACTTTTATACCAGTTATACAGGTTTATTTGTCTTTTAAGCTGAAAGTGACTATGGATCACACTATGAAGACACTTATTGTAAATGAGTTAGGCACGCTTTTTATACGATTGGGACGTAAATGACGGTAATGTGTTTATCAGCCTATGTATCTATCTATGTACGTTCTTTTGTGCCGCTCTATTTAATAAAAACAGGGGAAACTGTTAGGATAAAGCCTGTTTTTTTTAAATACACACCTAAATTTGTTTCTTCTAATTATTGTGTTGTTTGCAACTGGCAAGACATTTAGTATCATGTAAAAGGATTGTAGGAATACATAGTTTCTTAGTAGGGAATGTGAGATCGTAAGAAATGTTATCTTTGTATCTATCTTTAATAAACGAAAAATAAAGTTGTCAAGTTCTGTTTATTTGTTTGAATATAGTAATCTCTGGAATTACGAGTTGGATCAGAAAACTTCTTTATGCATTTGATGCCTGATTCTTGAGAAAGGCTATAGAGTATCGACTTGATAGCCTCATTTTCCGCAATTTTCCGGCCGACCGCAAATATTATTCGATCACATCCAAATCCGATCACATACACATCCGTAGTTCGTAAATTAAAATCACAATTGTATACCAAAATAAAATATACAGTTAAAAAGCTGAAATAAATGAGATTTTTTTTTTATTAATTTTGAGGGTAGATGTTAGTTATGTTCAAACTGGGTACTACAGTACCCCTTGGCGCTCTACAGGGTATGCAACATTACGCTAGAATTTTTAGGAGCCGAGGTAAAAGAAAAAAAGCTAGCTAAGCGAACTGTAACTTAAAATGAAGTAATAGAACGGGCGGGCGATGGCGATGCGATGCGATGCGATGGTGGATCGGAGAGCAAGAAATTTCACGCGGAAGAAGTCACGAGCAGAAGCGTGTGAGCGAAGTATGAGCATTTTAAGGAGGTCATTAATTGTTAACAGGCTTTACTATTGGACTTGCCTAGTGGTCCAGCCTTCAGCTCAAGGTCGGCCATTGGGGCTCAACATACCAGAAATTCGAGAAGCACAGGACAATCAGCAGGGGAAGTTTCGTTAGTATAGTTTCGGCTAGCATTCATCATCGCTCAATGAGGGGGAGGGAAGCATAATCACCACGCTTGGCTGGCGGGTTGACAATTGCAGTAGGGTGATTAAATGCATAGAGAACCCGTTCTCTAGTAAGTCCCATAGTAGCCTTTTAATTTAAGAAACCCACGGAAAGAAATGGAATGGTGCTATTCTTGACGTCTGTCATAAGAGGGACTCACATTATGATACTAGAAACACTTCACGAGTTCGAACCTGGAGAGTTTATATTTTTTACATTGTTTAAATTAATTTATGGAACCAGCATGTCCTAAAACTAAAACTTCGAAGGCATGTGGTATCTACCAACTACCACTGAGCCCGAGTGGTGGCCTACTCCTCACCGAGAGGAGGTCTGTGTCTCAGCAGTAGGAACATTATAGACTGATTATGAGAAACTTTTTACAAACAAAGAAAAATTTCATGAGTGATGAGCAAAGCTAATGTGGTGTGTAAATAATATTTTTCAGTTAAAAATTAAAAATTAAATTAAAATTGCCGTAGGCTTTAATTCTTACCGTTTACTGTTTGCAATAATAAATAAGAGCCTACTCTACGATGGATCAACAATCATGTATTTTCGGAACTTTCATGGAGAATATTACAAGAGAATAAAATAGAAAAAATAACTTTCTTAATAGTAAAAAAAAAAAACACTACGTACATATCAAAAACCTGAAACGTAATATAAAATATGCACACAGGTTTCTATCACACAACATTTCCTTTGAAACGTAAATAGCAAAAAAGTCTCAACGAAAAGTGCTTCCGTGAAAAATTCCCACGCTCAAAAGCCACAGTAAAAAAATAATAAAAAAACAAACAACTCCACTTTATAAAGTCAAGCTACAGATTAACCAACAAATTGTTTGACAAATTACACTTTTTTTACGTTAAAAAAGTGCCGACACGCCACCGTTTAAACACTGAATTAATCACCTCAATAACCCGCCGGATTTCCGGGCAAAAAAATCTGTTAACATCCCGCAGTTGCCCGGGCAAAAAATGCCCGCACACTTAAAAAGTCATTTATATTCCCGTCTCGTGACGGAAAAAAGAAGTAAAATATGCCCCGAAGGGAGAAGGGTTAAGGGGAGAATCTGATATGGTTATTTTCCGGTTAATTTCGGTTTTTCCGTTGTTTCAGTATGTTGGGGGTTAGCGCTTTTCTTGTGGAGTGTTCTGTTAATTAGGTGTATCATTGCTTTAGTTGTTTTTGGTGATATACATAAGTTATTGCAGATAAAAAAGGCTGACAGGAAGACTGTGTTAGGAAAAGACTTAAGTTAACTGTAACTTAAGTTCTAGAATAACATAATAAAAATGTCATGCTGTTTTTGACCAGCTGTGCAGTAAAGGCATCACAGAAAGTGTGGAGGGCTCTGATGTTGACTGAAAAGCCCAGGCAACTAAGAACATGATTTTCAAATATTTTTTCATATTTGTCTTTGGCCCTTAGCCCTGACATCAACAAGCAATGGAAAATACTGTATTTCATGTCTTGAATACGAGGCTTTTGGCTACTTTGAATGTGTGCGTTTTATGTATGTTTTTTTTCGTAGTGTGCGTTTTGTTTATGCAGAATAAATGTTTTTTTCCTTTCAAGCATAAGTATTTACTTTTATCAATAATTTTATACTTCCAAAAGAGCTAAACGAAAACCTCTAAATGAGGCTTCGGCAACAGCACCCTTAAACTTATCTAAAAAAATACTTTAATCTCCCGTGAAGCTAGACAATAGTTACTAAGAATAGATTCATTCTAAAACTATGCTACTATTCACACCACTTTCTGCATCCACATCTTCTCACATTTCGATCCCTAATCCTCGAAAGCAGCCGTTTCTATCCCGTCCCGTCCGGTCCCGGTGTTGTCCGGTGTCCGGGACAACAAGTTACTTAGCCGGCCGCGTCCGTGTGGCTGGCTAGTCGCTGTCCCGAGAGAGGGTTAAGTTAGAGGCACACAGGGCGCGTGTTTTTGTTACCGTGTTTACGTAACTGAAAAGTTTAGCGTGCTATTTAAAAAAAAATGTTTTTTTTTTGTGGTTTGAATTTGTTAAATAAATGAGGTAGCCCAAGAGTAAAATTATAATCGCATTTATCTTTACATAGTATAAAACAAAATCGCTTCTCGTGTCTGTGCGCAACGGATTTTAATACATAATTTCATCAATACACAGAGTGATTCAAGAGGAAGGTGGAATACGCGGGCGAAGCTGCTGACAAAAGTAAGTTACAATAAAAATTAGAAAATATCTACAGCAGTTAATAAAACCTACATGAGAACAATCTATCTCAAATTCCTATCGAATACTAACGTTTGATTTTTAAAATCTGCTGTTGGGGTTGGGTTTCATAAACAACCAATCTAAATGACACTTGTTTAGTAAGTTAGTAGACAAAGTAATTTTTGAAAAGGATTGACAAAGATTTGAAACGTAGACTGTAGGTATACGAGATAAGATAATTCATGATACGTGTGAACAACTTCGTGGAAGACCTCTACGGTGTTCTAGAAAATCCTACTTTACACGCATAATATTATAATAACAGCTGAAATGTAACAATAATAATATTACCTACATCCCTACATTTTTTGCGTAATATGGACGAGATTATATAGCACTATTTATGGAATTTAGATTACTGAAATGGACACTCAAGGATTAATTTATTATTTTGCTTAAAGTGAAGAAACGTTTCAACGTAGAAAAGTCCTTCCATCTTGGACAGGCCATATCAGGACCATGCAAATTAGTGTCCTAGGTAGTATTTTGTCCAGTTAGTGCACGCATTTATCAGTAATCGTGTATCTCAACTCAGAACTTAAGAAGTGCAACAATACGTTAAATACTAAATTATGGCGATTAGGGTTGGGCGCAGAACGTAAGTACGTTATTTATTTATTTATTTATATATGCTTTATTGTACACCAGAAAATACATTACAACAAGAATATTTAACAAAAAAAAAAAACATACAATGGGCGGCCTTATCGCTTTCTGCGATCTCTTCCAGGCAACCTTGGTATGGACAGTGATTGCGTGGACATAAAAATGGGGTTGTCACTGGTGTAAAATACAGATACAACACTACACACACACACTGCCAGGTAAGTATAAATAAAAGAATAACAAATGACGCATTAGTTTGGGCCATACCTTAAGTATCACACTTAAAATTCTAACGTTTAATAGACTTTTAAGATAAGAGACTTTTTCACACTGTCTCATTAACTAAGCCTTTTATTCTTGCAAGTTTATCTGCCTAATATTCTACCATCATTTTACCTTAAATGTTTGAATCCTCGCATAAACTTTCAAACATTTTTTCAATCATAATATCCCGTTGTACCACCACCCTTAGCAGCCTCGTTAACATTCATTGGCGTTTATTTTACGTTTTTCCCGCATTTTTTTATTTTTCGCTCGTTTACACGCTCCGAGGGACGTTTTACACAACACCGATGATTTTAATAATTCAGTGTGGCGGTTTATTTACTTGGTTACGGTAATACTGTCCCGGAATGGTAATAAAGACTTTCGGAATAAAAAATGTTGTTATACAAAAAATATTTTTAAAATGAATATAATGGAGTCGTTTTCGAGTTTTGCTGAGTATCATGTTTTTTTTTGTGTATTTTGATGTTTTCCTTTATAAAAGACTAGCTTTTGCCAGCGGCTTCGCCCGCGTGGAGGTCGGTAAATATCCCGCGGGAACATACTACCGGGATAAAAAGTACCCTATGTGGTTATCCAGGTTATAAACAAACTGTGTTCCGAATTTAGTAGGATAGATATATACTACTGAGGACTTTTTTTAGATCTTTTAAATACTATCATCTTTGTAATACATACTTTTGGTGTATTATCAACTTATGCGAGGATAAAATAAATAAATAAATAAATAAATAAATATCTTAGGACAACCAACACACCGTTATCTGATCCCAAACTAGGCAGAGCCTGTACTATGGTAACCAGACAACTGATAAATATACTTATATATTTCTAAATACATACATATTATAGATAAATTACACCCAGACACAGAACAAATGATTGTGCTCATCACACAAACATTTGTCCTGGGTGGGAATCGAACCCACGACCTCAGTCTTTGCAGTCAGGGTCACTAACCACTAGACTAGCAGGTCAGTCAAGAGCTCGAAAGAGCATTTTCATACGACTTGCTTCAAATTTATCGTCACTGCTCAGTTCTTATGTGTTTTAGCGTTATGTTATATAAACTATAACCTGCCTAGGAGTATGGACTACAATCGTACCAAGTTTGGTTAAAATCCCTTCAGTAGTTTTTGACCCATGCGTGTAATAGCAAAATCTGTATATAACTATAAGTATTATATATTTACCAAATATCAAGCTTTGTGTATCAGAATGGTTACGGTTTATTTATTGTGTATGAAGGTTCTTATGAATATGGTTTGTTGGGAAAGCATTTGCATTGATGGATTTAATATTCGTTGTAAGCCCGTGTCCACATAAAGATGGACATGATTTTTACGTATCTACTGGTTTAATTTATAGTATAAAACAAAGTCGCTTATCGTGATTTTCGGATTTCAAAAATGCAATCACTGAAAAATTTACTTTTAATTTTAATAGCTCAATTTGGAGTACGGTTATGGAGGCTGTATATGATGGACATTTAACATCACGCTAAGACCATTAGAGGCCGAGAAAAAATAAATAAGTCGGGAAGAACGGTTAGTTAAAACGAAGTTATAGCGTAGACGCTGCGGGTCGGAGTCCAACATTTCATGCCAGGGAAAGTCGCGGGTAAAGTGCTAGTGTTTGTTGTATAGCACAATAAGTATCACAACTTGTTTCAGGGTGTAAGTAGGTAAGACTTTAATCACGGCTTACCTAATGGTGAATTTTGATACGTAGATGAGGGGTCCACCCTTTATGGCAGAATTTTTTTCGTCATAATATTATTTGGCATAACAGCGGATAGCATAAACTTCATTTCGCAGAAAATCGTTTGGCATACAATCATTTATCATACATTCACAACGCATAATTTTATAAGTCAGAATCATCTTTAGGCATAAATTTTATATCCATAATAATGAAAAAGGAGAAAATCATATCGCAGAAAGTTCGCAGGCAGAATCGTCTCTTGGCATAATTTCATATCAATAATCCTTAAAAGGCAGAACTGTCATATCTCAGAAACTTTACAGTTAGAATCATCTTTTGGCATACATTTCATATCCATAATAATTGAAACGCTCATCTATTACATTACAGAAGAATCACGCTGCATGCAGATATGCAAACAAGCATACACCATGCATGCAGCATGCAAGTAAGCATGCAGCATGCAAGCAAGCATGCAACATGTGAGCAAGCATGCAGCATGCAAGCAAGCATGCAGCATGCAGGGAAGCATGCAGCATGTAGGCAAGCATGCAGCATGCAAGCAAGCTCACAGCATGCAGGCGAGCATGCAACATGCAGCATGCATGCTTTCTGTCACGGCTCCGGCACTGCGTGGCTCCGGCGGTCCCACGCGAGCTCATCGTCGCAGATGATTTTACGCTCACCACCGCAGCTTCGGCTTGCTGGCACGCGTCAAAATCACCTGCTCCTCAGCTCGCGGGCCGCCTTGCCCCTCCGCGCCTACGCGGGCTTAAATTACACTCTAGGGGTAGGGCAGACAAGACTACGTGGAGTCGGTTCTGCATAGATTCGTTTCTGTCAATAACTTTTGTAGCAAAACATATATTGACTTTTTGAGACACTATTTTAATTTTAATTTAAGGTTAAAATTCAGTTTTATACAAATTACAGTATGCCTAACAAAATTATTCTAAATGAAATTCTGCCATCTACATAGTATGCCAAGTGAAAATGTGCCAAATAATGGTCGCTCTAAATAAATGTTATGCGAAATGAAATTCTGCGGAATTTTAAGTCTGCCAGTGGTAATTATGCTTAATAAAATTCTGCCATCTTAAAAGTATGCCAGCGTAAAGTTGGACATATGAACATTCGGCCAAACAATGGTTATGCTAAACATTTTTTATGCCTTACTAATATTCGTTCAAAGAAGATTATGCCAAGTGTGTTATGCCAAATAAAATTCGGAGCATCAAGTTTCTGCCAGATAGAGGGAACCCGTAGATGAGAGCTACATTTTCCATAGCGTTATCATTGTCTCTACATTATGTCACATTGTTGGATACGATAGCATCTAACAAGAATTATTTTTATCATTCCAATTTGAATATTTGAGAGGCATTTTCAACCAGCACCCTAATTGCGTAAAACACTATTAATCAGAAACTGAAACATTTTAAAGGTTATTGCTATTACATTCATTTATAATGTTCGATAAAATTGTCTGCTTAGCAACGTAAAAAAGACCATGAATGTTGTGGAAATGTCAAAATTAAACCGATTCCTACATACATCAGTAGCCTATAACTGCTGGGACACAGGCCTCCTCTCGGTGAGAGGCAGTGGGCCATAATGCACCACTTGGGCCCAGCGCGAGTTGGTAGATGTCACATGTCTTCGAATTTTTGGTTCTAAGACATGCCGGTTTCCTCACGATGTTTTCCTTCACCGTTTTGAGAGCAGTGGCGATGAAATAATTTACACAAAGTGCTTGCTTGGGTTCGAACTCACGACCACTTGGCTACCACTGTTTGATTCCTACTGATAGCGTAATACGCAATAACCCCTCTTTTTCGTCTAATTTTATGATTCCAGTTAGACTTTAGAGTATAGGTAACTTCTCATAGTCTAACTGGTATCTATTAAATTAGATCTCGCTCATATAGAGAACTTGAATTGGTTACAATATCAAAGGAGGACTTGACTGAAGGTGACTCTTTATCCATAATTCTCAGAACCTTTTTGTTTTGCCATCTCTGGCTAGTCTTGAATCATGAATGCTTCCAATCAATCATGCTGTTATTTCCTATCTTTGAGGTTTAACAGTGCTTTGTAAGTGCCTGATTACAAATAAATTATTTAACTTTGACTATTAGACCGAGTCACAAAAGTACCGACATGGAGTTTGCCAAGGACCGATAGAAGGCAGCTTTTTTAATCCTATATTAAGGAGCCTTGCCTCAATATTGACTACATCGTTGCATCATAGCCAAATTTTGAATTTTACATTATTTTATATTATTTTAATACATTTTGTACAGAGTTCTAGTCTATATTTAGCTAAAACACTATTTTAAGTATCAATGCCAGATATATTTTAGGAATCAAACAGATTTCGCCTGAGGCGTTCGCAGCGCCTACACTTAATCAAGATATTATGTACTTCCTCGATTATTCCATATTTCTCGCGATTAGGTGAAGATTTGATGCCATAAGGATCGCAAACCTCGATGGGATGGAACGCAGTATTCTGGGTGTAAAAAGACAGGATAAAATTCAGAACAAAGAAGGCTGTCAGGCTCTAATGGGATTGGGTGGATCACATTAGCCGTATACAGGATGACTGCCGAGCAAGTCTCCATGGAATGGGTGCCTGAAGATGGAAGCTGCCCACGCGTTCGGCCCAGAAAGTGGTGCAGAGATGACCTGGACGCAAATTGCAAGGGTTAGTTCGAGGTAGATACCGTGACCCTGGCACATGGGCAACTGAAGGAACACGGGTGGGTTTTAGCCAGTAAAAGTCTGACACGCCCTCCCGCTCCGCCCAGAGCGGGAAAAGCCATTTGATGATTTCTCATCCAAAAAAAAATGGGTGCCTGAAGATGGAAGGTGCCCACGCGGTTGGCCCAGAAAACGGTGTAGAGATGACCTGGACGCATACTGCAAGGGCTACTTCGAGGCAATTTATTAATGGCAAACCGCCTGCGCTATTTACATAGTCTCACAAATATCTAATACACAAGAACTTTCCTTATGTACACAAAGTTAACATTATATTAATCTCGCGTGTATAAGTAGCTATCTTAGCGGAGCTTCTGCGGGGCAGTTGCGGGGAAACTGCGGGCCGGCCGAGATCGTAATCAATTTAATTGGAAATTTCCTTTGATTAAACGCAAAGACGTTGTTAGAAGTTGACCTAATAAAACAGGTAGGGTCAGCAGATTTGTGTTTGTTTAACGGTCATTTATTTATACTTATATATCGCACACCTAGATCTAAAGTAAGAAAACTCAAAAATTGAGAATTTTGAGTTATCATTGTACTCATATGCTCGATAACCCTACGCAGCTATCCAACTTAACAGGTCCAATAAAAACTTGAAAGATTCGTCGCTAGATGGCATTAGTCTTCTTTTGTTAAATCAACGCATGTCAGCCCCTCCCGCCTAAACAAAGAATACAATGATAACTCAAAATTCACAACTTTTGAGTTGTCTTACTTTAGATCTAGGTGTGCGATATATAGACAACGGCGCATTGTACTTTGTGGTGCTGTATGTAAGGAATAGTACCATCCCATTTCTTTCCATATGTGTGTCGTAAGAAGCGACTAAGGGACTTCCCGATTATGACGTTTTGGCGCCGGGTTAATTTAGAACATTTCTCTTTTGTTGTAATACAAAGGTATAAATAACCTTTTTTGTTGTTTGAATGTTATGGTGAATTAAATACCCGTAGTGTAACTATATTTATTGACAATAGTAGCCACTATTTACATACTATTGTATTTTTAATAGTGATAGAGTTACCAATGCGAATCCCCGAAGGCAAGCCGGTAGGAATCGTGTTATATGGTGCCTTCGCCACTGATAGGTACTTATAGTACACCCACATTTCGCCAGTTATATTTAAGTCCAATGTAATAGAGGGTGAGCCTATTGCCATCAACCGGGCACCAATCCAGACTCCTGGCTCCTACTGAGAAATGCCACATGGTAGAACCCAATAACACGTTGCTCGACCTGCAAATCGAACCCAGGACCTCAGCCTCAGTGGTTATGACTATTAGACTAACGAGGCAGTCATGGTAGTTAAGTTGGATTTTGTTTTAGCCATGTAAATGAAGCTTCGGCCCGCGACTTTGTCCGCGTCAAATTTTTGCACCCCTGACCTTTCCCGTCGCATTGAATTGCCTGCCAGCTTTCGTCCATTTTTCATTGCTGCTCCGCTCCTTTTAATTGTAGCGTGATGTTATATAGCCTATAGCCTTCCTCGATAAATAGGCTACCTAACACCATTATATTTTCTCTTTTTGGACCAGTAGTTCCTGAGATTAGCGCGAACAACCAAACAAACATACAAACAAACTCTTCAGCTTTGGCATTGTGGTGTTAGACTAGGAGGTCTTACTTCCCCAAGACTTTTTAACATTTACGTTAATAAATTACTGGTTGAGCTCGGCAACACAAATGTTGGACGCCACATAGATGGAGTTAGTTTAAACAACTTGAGCTACGCAGACGACATGGTGGTGCTGAGCCCATCTATCTGTGGAATGAGAAAGTTACTTTCTATTTGTGAGGGGTATGCCGAGCAGTATGGGCTAAAGTACAACCCTAAGAAAAGTGAGCTGTTAGTGTTTAGAGGTAGAAATAAGAGTCCATCATGTATCCCTCCGGTAACGCTGTGCGGCTCACTTTTATTTAGAGTAACCCAGTTTAAATATCTGGGCCACATTGTTACCGAAGACCTGAAAGACGACACAGACATGGAAAGGGAGCGCAGGGCATTGGCTGTGAGGGGAAATATGGTGGCTCGAAGGTTTGCTGGTTGCTCAGTACCAGTTAAATTGACTCTATTCAAGGCTTACTGCCAAACGTTTTACTCCAGCAGCCTTTGGGCTAATCATACCCAAAAAGCAAACAATGCCCTGCGCATACAATACAATAATACCTTTAGGGTGCTGTTGAGGCTTCCACCTTACTGTAGTGCGTCAGGTATGTTCGCGGATGCACACACTGACGACTTTTTTGCACTAATGCGTAAGAAGGTGGCGTCGGTGATACACAGAGTGGGGGGAAGCACCAACAATATCTTGAGGGTGTTTGCAGTAAGGCTGGATGGGCCTACCATGGGTAGGTTTATCAAGCTTCATGTATTGCATGGAGCTTGATGGAACTATCTCTGATCGATATATGATCATCTTGTTATGTTTTTGTAAGTAGGTACCTATAAGTTTACTAACATAGTTTATAAGATAATTTAGTCTCTAACACAATTTGGGCCCATGTAGTCTGATAATAGAAGTTTTTTTTTTTTTTAATATTAGTATAGATGTATGTCAAATTATTCCAATGGAGGGCAAAAGCTTTTTTAAAAAACAGGAGGAGCGAATATGCTTGTTTACTGACAATTTGAGATAGTAAGTTATTTTATAGCTAGCTGTCCGGACAAACAATACAAAAATTGTCCTGTTTCCTAGTACTCGATTGCAGCGCAATCTATCGGTTTCTATTGTGAATCTTAACCGTTCTGAGAGCCACTCAAACACACAAGAAGTGTCATCAAAATCGGTTCAGGCGTTCAGTGCACAGTGCACACTTACAGTCCCATATTATTTATATATTTAATCATGTTCTTGTTAGTGGTTTTTGAGATAGATTCAATATTACGTACTTTTTTCACTGAGTTTAAAAAACAACTTAATTTCGGAAGTCGGTGGCAAAAAAAAAACGAAAATACAAAAACCAAAGACACCGACTTCTGAAATTAAAGTTCTTTTTGACTTTGTCGTGTTTTTGTAAAACGCAGTTATCTTTTAAACAAACTTTTACACCTTTGTTACCGTTCAAAGAAAATAATTCAATGAATAGCATTACTACAACCTTATTACCAAGCTAAAATTTCCCACCAAAAACCATTATCAACACGAAAATTATTTTGCCAACGCTACCAAATCCGTATATCTTAAAATTTCCACCCAGTGAATCTTGTGGCCGCCCAAGATTATAGCAATAAAATTTATGTATCGCCCGCGCGGACCAACTTGCTTGCTTTGCCGACCGTACCCAGCTTTGTTGTAATGTAACGAATTCTTGGGTTCTTGGTTATGTTAAAAATGTTGTATTAGATGGTCGTGAGTTAAGATACTAACGGGAACAGCTAGGTTTAGTATTAAGTGAATCGTTTGGATAGTATCAGAATTCTGGGCAGTGTAAGTGCCCTGAATTCGTATACCAAACTTAACTTCAAGAAGTTTACAAAAGTATTTCAGTACGCCAAATTAAACTATATTTGTGCAGGAGAATTCGTTCTAAATTAAAAATCTAATTACCTCAAAAGGAAAGTCTTCTTGTAAGAATATAGAGTTTAATCCTATAAGAAAGGATATGAACTAGTAAATTATGCTAACCAATTGGTACAACTGATGTCTGTGTGGTATACTCAGTCTATAATGTTCCCAATGTTGGGATACAGGCTTCCTCTCGGTGAACAAAAGTGGGCTGTAATTTACCACGCGGGCCCAGTGCGGGTTGGCACATGTCACATGTCTTCAAATTAATGGTTCCTTCACCGTTTCAAGAGCGGTGGTGATGAAATTAAATACACAAAGATGAAGTGTCTGTCTGGCTTCGAATTGACAACCTACATCTAGTAAGTCGCAGCCGTTATCACTGGGCCACCGCTGCACTGCTCTCTATGCCGCATGCAAATAAGAAAAACCTTTCTGAAGGATAAATTGTAAGAATTTATCCTTCAGAAAGGTTTTTCTTATTTATACTAAACTTTATCGCCACTCCTACACACTGCGTGTTAAGTCATCTTCTATAACTATAGTAAAAATCCTACATTCACTGATTGAAAATGTGGATCCTGGGTTTAGGAGCATGAAATTTTGCGTAACAGTTACCTACATAGCAAAACTGAACACACAGAAAGGACTTTAGAAAACTCGCCCTCTAATGGCCTCAAATAGGGTATTTGAGGACAATACTTGTACAGAAGTTAATCATTTTTGCGGATGGGAGAACCCATCGGGCTTCTACTAGACAATTTGTTCATGATTTTACTAATTCAAGAAATCATTATAATATCATTTCAGCCGCAAGACATCGTCTGATATAGGCTTCCCACTATTTGGGGCGCATTTTGTCAACATAAATGATTTAACCAACTTTTTGTAACAGCAATTTCGATTGAATTTTCCATGAAGTGTCTTGACAGTTCTTCTCCATATGTTACAACTCTTTGGAATGGGCAACTAGCTTCGTTTTCTGAGTCACCGCCACTTAACAATTCAAAAGTGCCTGTTGATTGGTTTATTTGAAATAAATTCTTTGAGTTTGAGTTGAGCAAGCGGATTGGCGATCGCAGTATGGTAGTTAAATGCATAGAGAACGCTGCCGCCCATTCTCTAGTAACTTCCTTAGTCGCCTTTTACGACGCCCAAGGAAAAAATAGGGTGATGCTATTCTTCAGGTTCGGCACCACACGGATGATTGGCTAATTCGATTTTAAGTATATTTCATTACTATTCCCCTGGGTTTGGTACCAAGTGCATAAGAAAATAGTTTGTATTCTTTCAAGCTTCGAATTCAAAATGAAATCGGAGCGATAGAGCTTTACATTTACAGAATTTTAATATGTTCTTCACACAATCTTAAGAAAATCCAATCTTCTCCACATTTCAAGTGCCATTTTACACCTAATAAATATACGTCAAAGCAGAGTACCTAATATACGTAATTACCGTCGTTTGTGGAGCACATACAGACAAGACGACGGAGTATATAATAAATATGTAGAGAAGCGCGAGCACGAGGCGACGTAAAATTTGTGGGGGCGCTACATTACCCGCTCTGTGTAGAGGAGCAAGTGCGCATTTTGATTTTAAAATTTAAAGTGTATAATTATTTGTATTTAAGCAAATGAGCGCAGTATATCTACTAGGTGTTAAATTAACGGATCGTGTCCAAAACACAATACTGCGCTCCAAAACAAAGATAGCTGACGTGGCTCAAAAGGCTGGCAACTTAAATGGGACTGGGCAGGACCTGTTTGCCGCATGTCGAACAAACTGTGGGCCTAAGTAGCACAGAACTGGTGCCCTGAGACAGTGAGGCGGGGTTGCGGCAGCTCACGTAGGAGATAGCGGGACGAGCTGGATATATTCCGTGAAAACTGGAGGAGGACGTGTGGGTTTGCGAAAGATGGAAGGAGTTGAGGAAGCAAAGGCCTTCCTCCTCCTCAGGAGTGGGGCAGTGTAACTTAGTAAAAAAATATATATATTTAGTGATATTTTTTGTATTATGAGAATTTTTCATCAGGAATTTCTCAGCAGCAGCCTGGAGTCTGGATTTGTGTTCGGTTGATGGCATTAACCTTGCCCCCTATTACATGGGACTTAAACATCTTCACCTGCCTAGCCCTTTCCCACTTATGTTAAGATCAGAATCCAGTCTGAATATTAGTATTTTACATGAAGCGACTGCCTATCTGACCTTAAGAACCCAGGATCACTAGATAACTCGATACCCTTTTCTGGATGTCAGTCTTTCAGGCTTCTGATGACCCGCAACGACTGTGAAAGATATACGAATGACATCTGGGCCCGATCGCTTAACGTGCATTCCGAGGCACGGAGTGATCGTGGTATGTAAAATAAGCGTAGCTTAACCTGATCGATCGACCCCTGCTACTGTTATTAACTCAGCCACAAGCTCTAACTAACCTGTATAACATTTAACAAACAATCTTGCAAGAGTACCTGAAAGTACTTCATATACCTACCCTACACAACAAAATTTTGCAGCTACCCCACATCACAGCAACACCGCTCGCGTCTTGGTACAGCATATAAGTCGATCGCGGGGTGGTTTTTACATTCACCCCACAAGAGTACCCATCCCACCGCGGATCTCCTCATACCACCCTCTACATTCACAGCAAACTCACCTATACATCGCTTGAAATAAAGCAGGTTTCTGCGTGAATGTTTTAGAGCTAGTTTCGTAAGCGTACACCCCCTACCGTCTTAATATTAATATCATCTTGGGAGACTCCACATATGATGAAGTTTTATGTTGTATATCGTAAGATTATGTAGGTTTAGTGTCTATGTGTGAATATATGGTATTCATGGCAGAATTAGTGTCTTATCTTGTGAATTATTCATTTAAATTGGAAATGGTGGGTACCTGAAGATCCTTGTAACGTAGTGAAACGAACTATGTAAGAATAAACAAGAAGAGCAGTAGTGGTTCAGTCGTATCGGCTCCGACTTACCTATGATTGAGTTCGAACCCAGGCAGGCACATTTAGGCACGCAGTACTTCATGTAAATAATTTCAACAGCACTTTTTCATTTGTATAAGATAGCCATATTTATGTAAAAAAAGGCTACAAGATATTAAATCACGCTACGAGTCGAGAAAAATGAAAAAAAAAATCGGAAAGAAGAAGTGCAACCGAAGCAAACCGCGGGAGGGATACGACGCAATGGGTCGGGGCAGAAACACGTGAAAATTTTTGTTACAAATCAGAGGGGTAATTTACATGAAACGACTGCCCATCTGACCTTAAGAACCCAGGATCACTAGATAACTCGATACCCTTGTTAACGTTGCCAAGCAAACAATTTTTTCGAACGTTTGAAAGAATGGATGACAAATAAGCTTCAAAATGATTTAAATTCTGATTATTTAGTGTGTTTCGCAATTAGGGTGCAAGCTACGTAGATAGGTTTGCCTGATGGTTTGTAGGTTAAGAAGAAACAATTAACACGTAAAAGTTAGAACGAAAGGAACGAAGCAGCTGCCAGGCAGACGAAAATTTCTCAGATATTACAGTTTGCTATGTGAAGCAATCTGAAGTTGCAATGATATGTTTGTTTTTTAAGTAGATTTTTCAGACACTTTTACATGTCAATATCTTATCGAGCAATATTGATGGGACAAAACAGACAAGAATTATCGGGGTACCAGTAAAAATATATCTTCTTCTATCAAAATGAATAAGAAAAAAGTAAATTTATAAAATCAAAAACCCGACTGCGTATAAATTTAACTTTAAACAAGTTTTTCGAAATTAATTATCATTTTTTATTTCATACATTTTAGTTACTTAATATAATTATTTGCTGCGCTAATAAAACCTATTATACAAAACCCTAAAAAAAATATTATCATTTACCTATTCACGGATACTCAAGTCGAAAGGATTTGACAAAAAAAAAAAATTGAAGACAATGATATACCTACCCAGTGTCACTCTCACAATTGAGACGAATCTAACGACAGCTCTCAAACTAAAAAAAAAACTAAATCAAAGCCGTTTATGTTACAGAGAGTGCCAAAGAAATATACACATACAAACACTTTAAAAACATAACTCTCCTTCTGGTGCAGTCGAGTAATTAAGGTATCAATTTTAGCGCGCGCCCGATATGCAATCCATTCATCGCAGAGTTCACAACATGAAGCAAGTTGGCAACGCGTTGGGCTAGCGGTCATTTACCTATTTTTGACAGTTCGTACGAAAAAAATAGCGCGCGACGATGTTGCTAAATCATGTCTGGTCGGATCTGTATTTTAGTTTAGTTTTATGTTACCAACTTAGATATCCATTAATAAAGAATTTTTGACATCATCTCACACTTGCCGTAGACGTGAACATCTTCCAAAACAGAGATACAAAACCTTTTTCATATTTTGTAATTATAAAGCGCGGTGCAAATAATAAAGAATTCGATTATGCCTTTTTTTTCCTGAACGAGAAAATGTTTTTGGCCTACAATTACATGATTATTTATTTAAAATATTTTATTCTAATATTTTATACTCTGAATCAATTAAGAAGCTTCTTTATACATACAATATTTATAAATAAACACACGTAGGGACAATAAAACAAAACTAAAAGATGGAAAAGATTCCACCTTTTTCTATTTCCCGGTGAGAAAAATACAAAAAAACTTAATCTACTTCGAAATCAAAACATTCTATTACTCTTCTTCGCGCCTCATAATAACTGTACATATTTACCTACCCGTTGCGACAGAGGCCTCTTCCGGGTCGCATTTTACGAGAAACATACGTTTTGAATTTATTATTTATGTAAAGGTCCCACCTTTTTCTACCTTTTAGTTTTCTTCATTGTTTCTATGATAAATGATACATTTGTGCGTCTTTATTTGGTTTTGTATCTTTATTTTGGAAGAAGTTTTCGACCTTTTTCTACTTTTTAGTTTTCTTTTATTATTCCTATATGGGTTTGTTGTGTGTATTTTGCAAGGAATCATAACTTGTTATTAAATCAATAAGCTATTAATTTCTCCTTTCATCGATATGAAATTAATTAGCAGCATTGGAAGCCGTGCGTTGTAATAATGTTAAGTTATGTAGCGATATTCCAATATAAGCAAAATCTATTCATTTTAATACAATTATAATTAAATTATGAATTTGATAGAGATGGCAGAACTAAGTAAAATTACATTTAAAGTCACTTTTGGTGTATGTTCGTGACCGCGTTGATCTTCTAAAGCTCAGAACGGATTTTAATGCAATATAATTATGCTTCATTTAGAGATTTTTATTCGTATATATTTAAAAAAGAAATGCATGTTAACTGCGGATGTAGCTATTGTACTAGTCTATGAACAAAACCCCAAAGAAACAATAGTGTAAAAAGATTTGTGGTGCCCACTTATAATAATTATTATGGTCAAAGGTGTAGACATTTTCTAGTTCCCACAATTTTAATAGCCTTTTAGACGATATTAACAGCTGTATCTCAAAACTGTTTTAAAAGTAAAATTAGTAAGTACCTCTTAGATATGTTTTTTCAAAACCTCACTGTAAATAATAGTTGAAAAACTTGCGTATTTTATGTCTCTGTTTACTGTTGTTTATGTTTTAAATGTTTAAAGGAAAAGGTGTCAATATAGTATTATTATAAAAAAATTAAAAAAGGAGCTACATATGCCAACAAACTGCCTTGCAGTTTGGCAGAAGTAATATATTTTGTAAAAACAATCTAACACTGTGAATAAACACTTTTTCATTTTATTTTTCATGAAACAGCAGTTTTTACACCCTGTGTAAATTATTTTCTATTTAGTGAAATGGGAATTTTGTAGGCTCATATATCCTTCTGTTTGTTGAACGTTTACTATTTTGTTAAGTTTCTAGTACTTGTTGACAGGTCAATATTGTTCTCCTATGCATATTACCACTGTAATTTGAAAACATTGTAAAAGCCAATTATTTTTAAAAGACTAACTGTGTAGTTTCTTTCCATCTCTTCTCCATGGAATTTTTCTTTTTTGGAGTAGATATTTTTGGTCATACTGCTGTCCAAATGGTGAAAGGAAACATCGTGAGGAAACCGGCATGTATAGAACCAAACATTTCGAAGACATGTGATATCTACCAACCCGCACTGTGCCCGCGTGGTGGATTATAACATTTACAACCCACAACTTCTCGAAGAAATGAGGCCTTATAGGTTGGTTATGTATAGGTATCTAGCTTCTGTCGTTTCTTAAGTGCACGTTTGTACCATTCTTGTGTAACATTACTGGTGGAAGCTCGTTGATTATGCCTCGATTTCTTTGGAAAGTTATCGATCGGACTATATTTGTAAGTATTAGTATAATAAACAGACTATAGCGTTCCTACTGTTGGCACACAGTCCTCTTCTCTGTGAAAGGGAGTCACAATACTGGGGTATAATCCACCACGTGGACTGATACCGGTTTGTAGATGTAAATGTCTTTGATTTTTAAGTTCTAGAACATGTTTTCCTCACAATGTGTTCTGTTATCTTTGTTATATCGCGTTACATAATACTACACTTAAAAGTAAATAGGTAACATAAAAATACAAACTAAAATTAATCAAAAATGGGCTATATCCGTGGGGACTGACTTATCATGCGAAACTCATACGCAATAACAAAAACCGACCTTTTCTCCCAAAATCCCGCCAAATTAAAACTAAATCGCGCGACCCGAATTCAAATTTCGAACACCCCCCCGCACACAACTACAGAAACAAAAACACCAATGAACGGCGCGCATTTAAATTAGGAACGCAACTATAAAAGCGCAGGTATCGTCAACCCACGGTAAGAATTCTATTTTGCAAAAATATAGCGATAGTTATAGTACGTTCCAACCCCTTGCTCAAAGGAGGAGGCAGGAGCAGGAAATGGGGTTGAAGTAGCGGGGTGTTTCTGCGTCGGGCGGGGTGTCTCCTAAAAACGGTTAAGTAGCTCCCCCTACCCTCTATAACTATTTTATGCGGTCCCCTTAGAAAGACAGCGGAGATGGGGCCCCGCGATACGGTATAGGCGTAGTTAGGATGGGGGAAGTGAAATTTTAATATGTCTAGTCGGTTAAGAATTCATGGCGGATTTATAATTAAATGCCTAATTAGGGTATTGCGTTGTTTTCATAATATGAGTCGCGTATGAATTTTAACTTGTCCGGTAATCTGGGTTTTTGTTTTCATGGGATGCCATAGCGTGGGTGGCGGTTGTGTTAAATTATTTATAAAAGTATCCAATTAGTGTGATTGCTAGAAGTAAATGATAATTATATGATATAAAATGTATGAACAATGTAATAAGAGTCGTAGAATGTCATGTCTACTTACTTATTTAGTATCGATAACTTTTTTAAGTAGGTACATTATTGATTATCTTACAATAAAATACATGATAAATTTACCTTACTATCCACGGTCTGTTTTGGGTTTATATTATTATGCTTATTATAATGGGCAAAATGCACTTAGAGACATATTTTTCACATGGTCACCACCGATGGCGAAAAAAAAAAGACACTGTTTTAGGTATCACTCAAAACTCTAATACACATTAACCACAATTGATCCGACCATTTTCATGCATTGAATACCACTCGGAAATACCATAAACTGATAAAACATGGTTCTTCCATAACCACAGCTCTATCGTTATTAACTATCAAAGAACTACTGAGAAGTTAGTAGTACAACCAAAACCCACTCCCTCAAACTATGAATAAGACATCTAATTTTTATTATTGGCATAAAAAAAAAATTCAATTGCCCAGAATTCACCTGTGTCACCCTATTTTTCCCATGAAACAGGTTGTAACTACTTGTCATCATCAGGTTCTTAAGAAATAACAATATGATGAGTCCGAAAGATGACCAGTTGAAAGAAAACTGGTTCAAGTATACGTGGGAATTTTGACGTAAAAAGCAATCTTGTTTAAAGTTAATTGTTATATTTATTGGGGTGTCATATAAAAAAGGACGTTTTTTATTGATGTGAAAAATATGATACTTGTAAAAACAGAAATATCAGTAAGTTATGATTGTTCTTTTACTATTGTTTAATGTCCTAAAAAAATATATATATTTGCGATGCAAACTAGGCATTTAATTGTTTTGAACGAAAACTCTGCAGTTTTTTTATTGCAGAAAATTAATTTAATAAACACATTCGTACTTAAGAATGTATTTTAATTATTTATTAAATTAATTACTAATTTAAATATTACTTCATTTATAAAAACAAAACACTGCTTACCGCTCATAATATTCATAAATAAACTCTTTCATGTTACCCACGAGACGTTACGTAGCTATACACGTAGAATACACAATAAAGGCAAAGATATTCAATGATGATAATAATGATAACAAAATTCAATAGCATAATCGAAAGCAGTCAGACAAGAAAATTCAAGAATACATCAACCCCATAAGCTCGAAATATTTTCTCATAACCTCTCAATTCCCATGACCTTAAAATCCTATAAACTGGAACTCAATAAAAGTTTAACCCAAATCGTGATAAAATAAAATGAATCAAACTGGTATAAAATAAACTAGATTGACAATCAGGACAGGTTGGTCAAGAAATATTGAAAAGATACAATTTTTGAACTTTAATTCCCACAGGGCTATCCCAAGTCCCTAGTTTTTCGAAACCTGTCGTAACTATAAAGGGATGGTCAGATGGATACACAAATAAAAATTAAGATACGGATTGTAAAAAACAGGTTTTTGTTAAAGGGTGGAGAGCAGTCTTGACATTTCTTTATGCTTTTTTTCTTGATAAAAGTAGTTTTTTTGTATAATGAACAATAAAAAAATACAATCTTCATTTGTATGAACTGGATACTTTCGTGTTACGTTGTGAATTAGCGATATTCTACAAGAATTTAGCTAAAGGCTAAGTCGCAAAATTTTCTTACTTGCGCAATTGTCATAAACTTTTTATTACAACTAATCAAAAAGTAGATAGAGCACGAATATTAAATTTAATAAGAAAAAACTAACAAAAATCATGAAAATTACGGCGAAAACGCGCCCAACCAAATGTTTGCAGCTCCTGCCCGGCTGCTTATACTCATGTAAAAAGCCAACGTCTAAGGCGCACGGAACGGTGAGGGGTGGGGGGAGGGGGGAGTACCGCGGCTCATGTATACACCTGCGATCTACGTCTGTGTGCGTGCACCCGATGTAAATGTGAGCTTATATTTTCATTTCAATAGTTTTTGCATTGCATCGGTGGGTGTGAGACGCAAGTGTGTGTGTTAATGCCGTATTGATTCAGCCTTTACAGCGGAGTTAGCAAGTTTATGATCTTTAAGATGCGTATTTTACGTATAAAACTTTCGAACCCACCGGATAAATGTAGCTTTACCAAGGACCTTGTTTAAGTGGTTATAAATATCTGTTGTCTAACTTTGTAGTTTAGATTGTGATGAAATATTTAGGGAAATTAGGGTAAAGTCGGTGTTATTTAATTAGGTATCTACTACATTCTAGTAGTGACCATCTGTTTTATTTACAGGTTAGAGTTCAACAGGAGTAGAAATCTGTACCTGACATTGGAGGAATTGATTCAACGCTTTAAAATCGGAATTACAACTTTCGCTTTGGTATTATTTCAATTAATAGTATGTAGATTTCATATTTCATGTAGGAAATGGCTTGATTATGTATTAGCAATTATAGTAGTTTATTTAAGAATACAATTAGGCAAACCATTCAGAGCAATTAATACATGTTTAGTCTAATTTCATTCTTCATATAATTATGAAAAATGGTGTACAAATAATCTCAGTTATTCTCGTATAACTTGAGGAGAAAGTAGATTCAGCTAAAGCTAGCCACCAGCCTCCTTATTCAGAGGGAGGTGTAAGATATGAATAGCACTCGTTAAGTGTTTTGTAACCATAGATTAATATTCGATATTTATAGGTCCAATAAAAAAAGAGATATTTATGAAGAATACATCTGCATATCCTTTTCCCAACTACATATGTTGGTGTCAGCCTCCACTCTAACCGGATACGACTTAATACCATTGTTTTACATAGAGTGGCTGCCTATTTGACCTATACAACCCAGTTACTGCGATAACCCTTGGCAAGACTGTCAAATATCTATGAATGACCCCCGGGACCAATGGCTTTACGTGCTTTACAAAGCACAGAGGGGTATCTATATGTATTAGACGGTCACCCATCCACTAACAAACCGTGGCAAGCGTAGTTTTAACTATGATCAACCACAAGTTTGTTATTATTTCGCCACGAGCTAGCGAGAAATTATTATATTAAATATGTATAAACATATTTAACGATGCTATACTGGATTTTTTTTTTGTCATAATCATACCGAAAAAAATGAATATTAATATACGGGAAGCAACGAGGGGAATGTCTGGTAACCGCAACCCTCTAAGCAGAGATCGGTACCCTATATTCGGATCAGGTGCCAGACTTAAAAGCTTCACGTCATTCGAGGCGGCTATCACAAAAGATCTGCCTGACGGCTGGTTCAGACGTGATCTCCATAATAAAAAAAAAATTGATAGGAAAAATAAAAAATCTCGTGATCATTTCAGTCAGGAGAATTTTTAATAATTCTGCCGAACGTCACCGTTGACGAAAAATTTCTTCGTATAAAATGGTGTAAAAATAGTACTTAGAACCATCCGGCCATGTGTTATAATTAAGAATTTAATTTCTCAATTATCATAATTGTCACAAATAATAATCGAACCGGCTACTCAGAATCCAGAAGCTGAACACTTATTTCGCCAAACAATTTATTTTAAAGTTATTCGTGCTATCAAAAAATAACACCGAAAACGATCCTCCGTAAAATCGTAACAAAATGTTGGCGACCCCTCACCGCACACCGGCGGAGTTTGAAAAACCGAGCGTCTAAGGAGGCGAGGGGCGCGGGGGGGGCACTTATATTTTAAGATGGCTTCCGACCGAGCACGAATATCGACGCGCGTTCCCTCAGCCCGCGACCCCTCGCCGCGCACTTACGCCGCGCTATTTCGCTAGCACACTGATTTGTATTGTAGTTCGCGTTTGCCTTATACTGTTACATTTTTTAATAGGACACCCCATATAGGTATACGGAGTTTGAAAGGACATAAACTTGAGTTGGATAATGTTCGTAGTATAAAAGTGATGGTGGTGGCTTGTGGCTTAATTACAACAGACGCACGGGTCGATTGTTCAGGTTAAGCTACGCTTGCCGCGGTTGGTCCGTGTATGGGTGGTATCTTTACATACCAAGCCGCTTCCGTGCCTCGGAAAGCACGTTAAGCCGTTGGTCCCGGCTGTCTTTCGTAGATCTTAGACAGTCGTTACGGGTCGTCAGAAGCCCGAAAGTCTGCCAGCTAGTCTTACCAAGGGGTATCGTATAACCCAGTAACTGGGTTGTGGAGGTCAGAAAGACAGTTGTTCCATGTAAAATACTGGTACTCAGCTGCATCCGATTAGACTGGAACCCGACACCAATATATTTAGAAAAAAACCGGCCAAGTGCGAGTCGGACTCGCGCACCGAGGGTTCCGTACAAACCTGTAGGTATTCACGGTTTATGCATAAGGCTTGTGTTTATGAAATTAAATCCTATTTTTTTAATTTTTATATTTGAGTTGATTGAATGAAAGGTAAATTGCGGTTTACGATTTATGACGTATAAAAAAAACTACTTACTAGATCTTGTTCAAACCAATTTTCGTTGGAAGTTTATATAGCAATTGTACATCATATATTTTTTTTAGTTTTATCATTCTCTTATTTTAGAAGTTACAGGGGGGGACACACATTTTACCACTTTGGGAGTGTCTCTCGCGCAAACTATACAGTTTAGAAAAAAATCATATTAGAAACTTCAATATCATTTTTAAAGACCTATTCATAGATACCCCACACGTATGGGTACGATGAAAAAAAAATTTTTGAGTTTCAGTTCTATGTATGGGGAACCCCAAAATTTATTGTTTTTTTTCTATTTTTGTGTGAAAATCTTAATGCGGTTTACAGAATACATCTACTTACCAAGTTTCAACAACATAGCTCTTGTAGTTTCGGAAAAAAATGGCTGTGACATACACGGACAGACAGACAGACAGACAGACATGACGAATCTATAAGGGTTCCGTTTTTTGCCATTTGGCAACGGAACCCTAAAAAGGTTAGGTAGATGATGAATGTTCTTAGTATAAAAGGTCGATCAACTTACTTAAATTAATACTGTTGCATTTGCATAAGGTCAAAAAATATGCCCTAAGCCGAAGTCCGTACCCCACTGGGGGTGCCCTTAGCGGGTAGTCGCTCTAGTTTTACGTTTTTTAAGCCATGGCTGGAGGTATTAAGGTAGCCTCAGGCAAGTCCGGTTATGCCGAAGTATATTATTATACCATGCAGCCGACAATCTCATAGGCTGAACTGATAAGGGCCATTCCAAAAAAAAAAGGTCGATTAGAAAAGTGTGCGTGGCTGTGTTCTGCCGGACGTAAGGAATAGCATCACCCCATTTCCTCCCGTGTCGTAAGAGGTGACTAAGGGAGTTTCTAGAGAATGGGCAGCAGCGTTCTCTGTGCATTTTACCACCATACTGCGATGGCCAACCCGTTTGCCAAGCGTGGCGAGTATGGCATATGTCAAAGCCCTACAAATTAGGGGAGGCTTTGTCCAGGAGTGGACGTATTTGTGGTACAAACTTCAACACCTCGTTATTGCAGGATATCTCCTTTAACATCCCACCACCCATTATACACACACTTCGCCCTCGCCAGCGTCCCCTGATCTTGATACCACAAACCAGTTCCGTGACCCTTAAGACTAGTCCACTATACCTAGCCCTCACCCATATTAACAACATTTTGCTGTATGACGTATCATCCGATATTTTCGCGGGTACTGAGCTGAGATTCCTAAACACTGCTACTCGATACCTGGAGTCCATTGCCACTCCCAGTACAATTTCCATGGACTAAATAAATTGAACTGTACCATATTATTGATTATTTTATTGCACAATTTTTATGACAATTTTTTTATGTAACTATTTTCTTATGTAATTTTATCTAATTCTATGTAATTGTTATCTAATTTTATCTAATTTTACCCTTTTTTATACCTATTTTCATTTTATATTAATTTTGTATAATCCTTTACTTTTACCAAATTTTATCCAATTTTGTAATTTAATAAGTTGTGTGATTCTATGTTATAACTAATATTGACCTATAATTTGTATGTGTGATGCAAACTGTCAGTATAAGTTGGTTATCAATAATAAATAATAATAAATAAATAAATAAAGTATTTTGGCTGAAATGATGACGATGATAAAAGCAGAGAATTAAAATTACATTTAAGAACTCCCGACACAAAAGAAACCTCTAAAAAGTGAAAAATATATTTGTATTGGCCCTTTAAGTATATTAGCAAGTTGTAGGTGAAAATTTTATCCGGCGCTGGATATAACATTACCAGAGGGGTAATTGCGTAAATTGCTATCAATAGTGATCGGTTTCATTTTCATAGTTAAACAACATTCATTGCGCTATTTACGTTGCTGAGCCGACAATTTATTCGAACAAATTATGCAATAAATTACAAATAATCTTCAATACGATTCAGATTCTGAATGATAGTGCGTTCCACAATTAGGGTGCAGATCAGCATCGCCTCAACTCGAGTCGTTCAGCATTCTGTCTACGAAATCCTATACGGAAAGGCACACGTATCAGGTTCCTAACTCCCATTGCCTCGCCTCGGGATCAGGTAGTCTGAGTTCATGACGAGGCGTTGGACTGGACCTAGCAAAAAAAGAAAAAAACACTACATAGGTACCGTAAAATTACTTTTTTTTTGATTTTTTACCACAATCTTCCGAAACAAACGTTATTTTTCATCTTGTGGTGTTGTTTTTTTTTTGGAAGTAAGTTGCTTTTTATTTTTATATAAACTTTTCAATTTTTACTTATTGTATCTACCCCACATAAATTCGCATATCCTTTACTTTCTAAGTGTACTTAGAAAGTAAAAGATTTTATGTGTCAAGAGAGAGACTTTATGTGTAAAGAGAGAGACTTTATGTGTAAAGAGAGAGACTTTATGTATAAAGTGACCGGAAATGATCATAACATCATCAACACAAGTATAAAATTGGAAAAAATATATATTATAGAAGCGAACTCAAAAAGAGAACTTGAACAACCGCTCGATAGATAAAACCCTTTCAACAAAAGAAGATTTAGAGAAGTCTGTTTAAAAATGAAAGAGTCAAACATTGAAAAATAAAACAATCAAATTGAGAACCTCTTGCTTTTTTGATGTCGGTATCCATGCATGCTTCTGACTGACTACACTTTTTTATTGGGCGGGAAATCATCAAATGACGACTCCCGCTCTGGGTGGAGCGTTAGAGCGTATCAGAATGTTACTGACTAAAACCCACCCGTATTCCTTCAGTTGCCCATATGCCAGGGCCACGGTAACTCTTTTGAACAGATCTCGCGACCCTGGCAGTTCTACCTTTAACCTTAATTTTCGTCATGAATATTTTTTTATGTATAAAAAAATATGTGGTAGTAAGCGCTACTGCTGAGCATGAGGTCCTGGGTTCGATTCCGAGGGTGGGTAAGTGTTAATGGGTTTTTCTATCTGGAATTTCTCAGTAGCAGCCCGGAGTTTGGATTTGTGCCCGGTTGATGGCAATAGGCTCGCTCCCTATTACATGGGACTTAAACATAACTGGCGAAATGTGGGTGTACCTACTATAGGTACACTTCTATCCAACTCTTCAGAGAAACAAGGCGTGATGTTTTGTAATAACTTAAAACAAAATAACAACCGCCTTCCTAATAGTTATTTTTCACTTAGTAGTGTTTTTTTTAGGAAGTTGGTTGTTTTTTTTTTGTAAAAAGTTTTTATTTTTAACTTTTTATTAATGGTAGATACCCCGCACTAATCTAATCGCGTTATTCGTTCATTTGTCGCGCACATACTTCATGCAAAAATACTTATATGGTTTTCACATGGATCCCATTATCCGAATAGAACCAAATTAAAATGGGATCATTTGGAAAGCACCAACTTTCAAATAAAAAAAGAATCATCAAAATCGGTTCACCGAACCAAAAGTTAAGAGGTAACAAACATTAAAAAAAATACAGTAGAATTGATAACCTCCTCCATTTTTTGAAGTAGGTTAAAAATAAAAAAATCACGTAGTCCATTCAACAGCTATTTGTTAATGATAAAAAAAAAAACAAAAAATATTCACAATCTTTATTTTAACCTAAATATGGTAAAATTAAACTAAGATCTAAAACTAAACACAACATTAAAATAAATGAACTAAGTCTAAAAATGATTGTCAAATCTTAAAAAATAGAAATAATATTATCAGAAGCACGAAAGTCTGGCAACCAGACTTGCCAAGAGGTATCGTTTTACCCAGTATCTGGGTTGTGGAGGTCGGATAGGTAACCGAACCATGAAAAATGTATGGAATTCGACCCCAACAAACTTGAGAAAAGGCTAGGCAGATGGTGATAACTACTGTCTTGAATATTTTCAAAATGGGATATATGACAAAGAGACATTAGTAGTCATGGAAATAATTTTTAAACGCCACTAAAACTAACTTTAAAATATTTAAAACAGAGAACTACAAAATTGCTTTTATCTATTAACAGATTTTGTACTTAGAGCTCTTTTTTTCATTGTTACTTCTGAATTTCTTCTGAAACTAATAAGAATACGATCAATCTCTTCATATTCTTTACAGGCTATAGGCATTAAGTTGCCTTCGATCACAACTCTGATCAAACCAATAGGGGTTCTGTTACGTGACTTCTGGGTTGATAAAACTTCATACAATTTCTTGACACTTACATAGGTAAGGTTATTGTAAGCAAAATTCAAATAGCACAAGGTATTATTACCGAAACAATATACTACACCATCTCGTGTTTTAGTATTTTTTGAAGAAAATAGCTCCTTATACAATCCCAGTTTCTTATTAGCCAAATATTCAGCTTTCTCCTGTGTAATTTGGGCTTCAATTGCTGTTTCTACAAGTGACTTCTCCGTAAGCTGTTGCAGCGAGCTATTATCCATTTTACCCTTCTTCATTGTCTTCTTTTTAGGGTATTTCTCAAATTTTGCAGTTTGGAGCTCTATAATAAATGCGTTTTTTAATTCGTTTCTCTTTTTTAAGTAAGTTATGTATTGGGCTCTGCTGTCTAGTAATTCTTGGGGAAGCAAAGGAAATTCATGTAGTGTGTCGAGAATCCTCATTCCTCCTTCATCTGTAATCATATTACCCGCTAAGTTCAAGTAACTGAGTTGTCTGTTTGTTCTCAACATATCTGCTATATACTTCGCTCCAACATCAGTAACCCTGTTACTTGATAAGTTTAAAGCAGTCAATACTTTCGCCGCTCGATATGGTTCTGTTAATAGATCCGTGATCGTCTTTACAACGGTGTCATTTATCATACATTTCGCCAAAGAGAGATATTTTAAATTACCATTCGTTAACAGTAGGTGATAGTTAGCTTCTTTCAGATTTGTACCATCAAGATTTATTTCGGTTATATTTGATTTGGGTAAAAACTTAGCTAGTTCATATAAAGCCTCCACGCACAAGCCGCTGTTGATGTTAACTGAAGTCAACTGTTGTTGGTAAGGAATAGTTAGTGCTATTGTTTGCATGATCTGCCTTGGTATTGCCTTGTTCTTTAGAAATTTCAGCTGGACTAAGTTGTCATTCCTGTCGTAAATTGTTTCGATCTTAACGTTGTATTCGTCGTCAAACACAGTTGATTTGTGGGTTACTGAACTGTCTTCATCAGAACCATTATCTGGTGTCCCAAATGATGTTTGCTGTATTGATGATTTTCGTTTTATTTTTTTAATCCGACCTGAGGCATTTAGGTCCATTCCTGTTGATTGAAAAAATAAAATATTACAGTTTTCCCGCTGTTTCAGTTTTAATACTGGACATAATTATATGTCGGTAAATATTACATGGATAACTAAAGTACTTATATTTCAATCAATGAAGTATTAATAAAATTTACACTTTATTATTGAAATCGGATAAAGACGACTCATTTCATCATGAACATCATCTATCGACATATGCAATAGAACAATAACAAAAATTCCCGAAACAGAAGTTTTTTTCAAACTCAGTTCTTCCATACACAAAAGGAAATCGACGAAGTATTGTAAGTTAAGACAATGCCGTACGTGGCAGTTCCGTGTGGTGACGGACGTAAAAATAGCACCATCCCATTCTTTCACGTGAGTATAGCAAGAGGCGACTAAGGGACTTACTAGAGAATGAGCAGCAGCATTCTCGCTGCATTTTACCACCATACTGCGATTGCCAACCCGCGCGCCAAGTGTGGTGATTTTGGCAAACCTCCCAAAATTGGGGGAGGTCTATATCCAGCAGTGAACGTCTATAGGCTGAAATGGTGATGATAACATTGCTTCAGATTTATCGTATAATGTAAGGAAATGTAGAAATCACGCAGAAACTGGTTGTGGGTCGGTTAGGGGTCGGCTTTGAGTCTCACCGGGGTCGGTTAGGGGTCGGCTTTGAGTCTCACCGGTTGCAGCTGAATACAAGTATTTTAAATGGAGCAATTGCCTGTCTTACCTCCACAACCTAGTTACTGAGTCAGAAGTACTTCGGGTCTATTAACCAGACCCGCATCCGTTCCATTGTGAGTTTGCGCTTTTTTATCGGAAATATTATTGAATTGTGTAATGTTATCAGAATTATAATATTAAAGTTGATGAAACAAGTATCTACACTGGATACTAAACAAACTAAGTATTAGAATCAATATTTTCTAATTTTACAGACAGCTGTGCTGCTGGGGAGTTTGTTGCGCTACTTCTTACCAGCTAAAGCACTAGGAAGTGGTGAAGGGCGGGCGTTTTGGGGGACTGTCTGATATAACTTTGACGTTCAAAAAGTGCTGACTTTCAGCCTAGTTGGAATAAATGGCTTTTGATTTTGATTATAATATAATATTTTAACTTAGCTAAAACTATTAACACATTAAACTGTTATCTGATTTATTGAAGAAGATAGTCAGTCTACTTACTCCGGGCGCCTCTAATAACGATTACATCAATATCAACACAGAGTTTTCTGCAAGCCCATGGTAGAAATTCGTCAAAATTCGTCGGCTTTGGTTCGTCAACTTTACTGGGATCGTCAACGTGGTACGATGCTATGAGACGCTCCATTTAGAAATTGTGACACAGAATAACTTATATATACAATGAACGAAACGAAACTTATATATATATAATAACGAAAACAGAAAGACAGATAATGATTAAAGATGCTCAATGAATTAATAAATACAGAAAATGACAGAACAATGTCACAAAGATGACTTTTTTTTCAATTTGTCTTTTTTTTTAATGGTGTTGTTTTTCCAGCCTGCGCTGTGCTCTCTCCTCACCTTCCATCCTTTGCGAGCCGACGAACTGGATAGGTTATGTGAAAACTCCTTCCAGTTTTGACATAACCTATCCGGCTCGTCCCGCCATTTCCTACTTAGCGCACCGCGACGCGACAAGACATCTCGGGCTACTTCGGCTGCCTTCAAAATGGTTTAGTAGATAGTGCTGATCCACACGTCAAGTTCGTGGTCGGGTGCCGACGGATGAGACAGGTCATCTCCTAACTTCCAGGGCTTATTTTTAATCGTATATTTATAATTTTTTTACACTGATCTTATATAGGTACAGGCACTAAGAATATTGTAACCAAGGTTTTGTAATGTCAAAATTTAAAAGAGTGCCCTACACAACACGAAAAAAAAAACATAACAGTTTTACTAACTTTTTCTTGTGGCATATCAAATGATAAGTCTTGTTGTGATGGTCTCAAATACATTTTTATGTAAATTTGAGTCATCATAGACCATATCGATCGCTTTCCATCAGGCGTATTTACTGATTTCAGGTGGATTTGACTGGCCTGTTAGTCTAGTGGTTAGTGACCCTGACTGCTAAGACTGAGGTCGTGGGTTCGATTCCCACCCAGGACAAATGTTTGTGTGATGAGCACAATCATTTGTTCTGTGTCTGGGTGTAATTTATCTATAATATGTATGTATTTAGAAATATATAAGTATGTTTATCATTTGTCTGTTTACCATAGTACAGGCTCTGCCTAGTTTGGGATCAGATAACGGTGTGTTGGTTGTCCTAAGATATTAAGATATTTGAAGTCAAGAGCACAAGCAAAAAGAAGCAATCAAAAAAATTAAGAATCTGCGAAGCAGAAGTTTTTCTCAAACACAATGTGCCATACACTAAATAAAATCGACGAGATATTGTAAGTAAGTACGTGTAAAGGCGACTAAGAGACTTACTAGAGAATGGGCAGCAGCGTTCACTATGCATTTTAATACCATACTTTGGGGATCGCCTATCTCCCGAAGTGGACGTCTTTCGGTTAAAATGATGAACAATTTTGAAATTATTTCAGAAAATGTGGAATAATCTTTCTATGTCTCTATTCTCCCATTCCCCGCTCATGTCCGAAACTACTGAGCCAAAATTTGGAAAAAATACGAACGAATCGAGTCTGAGCTCGAGATTAATCGAGCCGAGCGAACCTACATATGACAAGAGAAAGCGAAGTGAGTTCTCCCACAAAAAAAGCGAATGTAGCGAGCACCGTTGACTTACGAGCGAGCGAAGCGAGATTTTTGACGCTACGACTGAGCAGACACGCTTATTTGAAAATGCGCGAGCTCTGAGTGCCAAGACACATGACAAAATCGAGTGACACAAGCTATATGACGCCACGACTGAGCAGAGCGCACTAACTGAAGCAATGAGTAAGCGAAGCAATCACTCGCCAAAAGACCAGCACATGGAGCAAACCAACTAACAAAACTAGCAAGTGGAGCAAGTTAAACTACCGTACGAGAAGATGGTATGCGATACGAGAATCCGTACAACACATTACAAGTAAAGCGACTTTTGCGAGCCTTCTTTGACGATAAACGAACCAATAGAGTGCACTTTTGAAACTAGAGAGTGCCACCTATTCGCTCCAATCAATTATTATCTTAAAAAATACTCCAACTTTATTATGACCTGACCCTCTAAAACCATAAAAAAACACGCATGACAAACAAAAAAGATTTTTTCGCAACGTTCTTGGACTTTAATTTTGACCTCACTGTCGAATTGAGCACCCTCAAAAACCTTGAAAACACCCATGATGAAAGATTTGATTTTTGTTGCAGCTGCCATCTTGGATTTTTAATTTTGACCTTACTAAGGACTTTAGAACCGTTGAAAACCATGAAATCTACTTTTTCTCTCTGTATCTGTACTACTATGTACTTCTGCGGTGGAAAAATGCCTTAAGGATTTCTTTTGCTTGTATTTTGTGAAAGTAAAGATTGGTGTTTAAAAAAAATGAATGTATTCATTATAGAGCAAGAGCCCACGACGGCCAGACCTTCGTTATTTTATAAAAGTTGAAATTTTCTCTGTACATGTCTCTTATACAGGTAAGAACGACCAGCGACTATAGAGTTTGGGTTGTGGTTACCTGGGCAGGTAACACGTACTAAAGGTATACAAAATAGTACTTAAAATTTGTTAGAATATAAAGCTCAATTTTTTTATATTTTCTTCGGGATAACTTTAGAAATCACGTCACCCATTGCCAGACACTTATGACGGTTGCTACCCCCTGCCAGACACCCCTAAAGGACAATGCTCAATGATGTATGGAATCCCGTACCATGTTGCATCAAAATCAAACTTTGTTTTTTATATACTACATTGATCATATTATCTCCTACAAAAGTTCTTTTTGAAAAATAAACCCGGGTTTCAGAGTTATTTAGTAAAATCAAAATAACCTAAAAACTAGGTCTGTTTTGGTCGACGCTGCCAACGACTTGTTTTATATCTACTTAGACACGTTATACACGGACGAATATTATTGTTCTAAAAACAGCGTAATACACGTATATAAGTTATGAAGATTTACGAGTTATAGCAACGTCTAGCCCCACCACAGGGTTCGTGACTGAAACTCGTTTTTCTTTAATACGTTGAGTCTCACAGTTACCTACCTACTGGATACAAGTCACTATCTGCTTAAGCAGACTTCCCGGTGGAGACTAAACTATAGCCTCCAGCCAGGCACATGTGACACTCAGTGATTTGACCGACCCTTATATTATCAACAGTGTGAACCGGTAACGTGGGTATAATTCTTGCCAAACTTCTTGACCGCTCTGAAGTTGGCTACAATGGCTGCGCAGTCGTAAATCTAATAAAAAAACAGCAGCCTATAATGTTCCCACTGTTGGGACACAGGCCTCTTAGTGAGAGGGAGCCGTAATCCACCACGCGGGCCCAGTGCGGGTTGGTAGATGTGACATGGCTTCAATTTTTTGGTTCTAAGACGTGCCGGTTTACTCATGATGTTTTCGTTCACCGTTTTGCGAGCTGTGTGATGACATAATTTACACAAAGTATATCGCCTGTTTGGGTTTGAACTCACGACGTACTACTCGTAAGTCGCGGCCGCTACCACTGGGCCGCCGCTACCACTGGGCCACCACTACTCACCAATACCAATAATACATTATCATAAATAAGGGTGATCAGTCAGACTGATAGGTAAGTGATAGAAAAATGAAACAAACAAGTTCATTTGGGTTTTTAATAGGGATCAAAGTCAAAAATATTTATTTAACAAAACTGTTACATAAATCATTCATCATACTCCTGAAAAAAAAACATCTCAATCCGTTGCTGGCGAAGTTATGTCATTATACCGTCCCCAGCTCAATTACTATACTATCGTCATTACATGAGCACAGCAGCCCACTGTTCGCTTACCAAAGAGGCGACTGCAGCAATAACCTACTGTGGTTTCTAATGTGTTGGCCACAGCATCATCTCTGCTAATCAATAAATACATGTGATAAGTACGACTGTTGACATGTCTCGAATTAATCATACCTCTTAAGAGGTCATTATTAACCCCTTAAATCAAAGGTACATCATCATCAATAGAATTATTCACCTCAACTGAATAAATACCAGTCCGACGGATGTGTTCCCTATAATAAGATCTAGCCTGCTTGAGTTGGTAGGTCTCAAGAGCTAACATAGTAAGCTATCTTAACGTCAATTATGGCTTAGGAATATTGAGATCTCCACATGGTCCAGCATCTGGCAGACCTGGGCGATTGCAGTTGCACACATCACGACGTTGAACATCTCTTGTAGCTGACCTCCAGCAAGCAGCACATACTCTTTCCAATCTTGATATCTATAAAAATAACATGATTATACATGTAATACAAAACATTTCACAATGGGTTATAGACTTGATAAAAGTATTACTGTAATGTGATGTAACTAGGAATACATGATAATGATCAGGCAGTAATTGTGTCAAAATAGATAATAATTAGGTTTCATTTTTATGTTGTAACATAAATAAAAATATTTACCAAATGGAGCGGAATATTTCTAACTAAAATGTTTCTCTCTTGTCGATCTTGTCTTACAGGATATGGTCTAGTTGCACGTAGAATAGAATTGCCACAAGAACAACATAATTTTCCATGACCAAAAGCAGGCAAAGATAAACTTCCTTCACTGATAGTGTTTGCTCGATCTTGAAGCAGTCTCAAACACTCTGTACAAAGCACACATTCTGAAGACATCTGCAATTAAAACCATGAGTGAAAAAGTGTGCTTCTACCCTTTATGACGTTATCTATCTTCTGTAACATATTCAAAGAAATTACATCTACAAGTAATCAAGAGTAAAGCGTTTTTTGGCCTCAAACAGGTTCGTTTTTTTTTTTGTTATTTATTTGTTGGATATTTCCTGTGCGAGTCCAAAAATGTTTTCATTCATTCTATAAAAATAATGTTTTGTAAGCTGGTACATTCATAAAAAGATTAGTCAGGAAATACGTGCCTGACATTCATAAGTACCTATATATTCAAAGAGTAAAATAAGATCTGCTTACCTGAGTAGAAGTTATCCAAGACTGTAACAAGTTAATCATTGGAGTAGACGCTTGTTCTAATGTGTGTAGGTTTCTGGGTATCAAAAATGAACTATTGATACATCGCCGGTTTTGCCGGGTGACTGACGATGTCAATCGGTCGACCAACTCGACATATTTGCACAATGAAATACTCACAAAAAAGTTCACAAAAAACAAACAAGTTCTACTTTTCAAAACAATTCAATAATTATTCAATCTCAACTCTCAAAAACACAGACGGTACCAACATACTCGCTACTCGCTAGCGCAAACCACAGACTACAGACTAGTACATTTCAGTACATGCGCAAAATGTCAGATGCACAGATAACAAATCCATTCTGTTGCATTCTACATCTTTTTTACTAGTTGGGAACGGCTAATTAACCATAACAAAACCAGATAAAATAATGATAATCTTTTAAATAGATATTCTATTCTAGTTTTTTTTTAAATTAATGTAGAATCAGCAGAGTATTATTTTTACAGTGAACATGGCACTTTCAAAAATCAAGGTTATGTTAATCATTTAACACATGAAGTGAAACGGAACGTCATTTATAGGAAGTAAAACAATATCCATACTTTTAAACTTAAAAATAAATTCCCTGTTCAAAAACTAAATCCCCGACGTGTAACGTCGTAAAAAAATATGAAACTAATTACTTCAAAATTTTGGTCTTGATGCGTGAGACTTTTTGGTACCACTTTTGAGCATTCTCCTTTAATAAATTACAATTATACTTTCGTTATAGTATAAAAGCTAAATTTTATATATGTTACTTGGGGACCTATAAAAAGATGTTTCCTCAATAGCCGGACAGTTTTCATGGTTTTTACATCTTGCCAGACACATCGAAAGTCCACTGTAGGTGCGAGCGCGAAGTAACAACTGTTCAAGCGAGTGCGAGTGAGATAGAGCGCTTAGTCGAGTGCGTTTTTAGGGCTCGTTTGCCAAATGGCAAAAAACGAAACCCTTATAGATTCGTCATGTCTGTCTGTCTTTCCGTCTGTCCGTATGTCACAGCCACTTTTTTCCGAAACTATAAGAGCTATGCTTTCGAAACTTGGTAAGTAGATGTGTTATGTGAACCGCATTAAGATTTTCACACTTAAATAGAAAAAAAAACAATACATTTTGGGGTTCCGCATACTTAGAAACTCAACATTTTTTTTTCATCAATCCCATACGTGTGGTGGTCTTCAAAAATGGTATTGAGGTTTCTAATATAATTTTTTTCTAAACTGAATAGTTTGCGCGAGAGACCCTTCCAAAGTGGTAAAATGTGTGCCCCTCCCCCGTAACTTCTAAAATAAGAGAATGATAAAACTAAAAAAAAATATATGATGTACATAACCATGTAGACTTCCACCGAAAATTGGTTTGAACGAGATCTAGTAAGTAGTTTTTTTTTTAATACGTCATTAATCGTAAACCGCAATTTACGTTTCATTCAATCAATTCAAATATAAAAATAAAAAAAATACATTTAATTTCATAAACATAAACCTTATGCATAAACCGAGAATACCTACAGGTTTGTACGGAACCCTCGGTGCGCGAGTCCGACTCGCACTTGGCCGGTTTCTTATCTGTCATTTAGTGATGTATTGAACTATTATGCGTAGATACAACCAACGTTTTATAATTGATATTTGTGCAGTTTTTTGTGAAATAAAAGTATAATTTTAGTCAAAAGTGTTATCATGGGAGATACATTAATTTGTTTCGTTTGTAATAAAAGTGATGGTAAAATAATATTGTTTTCGGAGGAAACATAATATACCAAATTATATATGTACCATTTGGAATAATGCTCATTTGAAAAATCCAACCACATATCAACTAGACAATAACGGCTGGGTATTGAAAGATGACAAATACCAGTTCATATGGTTTGAAGGGGATCAACTACCGAGTTATGTTAGTGATTCGCTCAAAACTCAATCAGGTATGTAATTATTATGACAAATTATGATCCATATTTTTTTTAATTATTCATAGGTAATTGTATTAACTTGCTTATTTTTCTTTCAGAAACTGACGAAGAAGGTGATATTGAGGACGATCATGCCATCGACTGGAGTAGTAGTGATGAAGAAAATGAAAACATCGACAACATTGCTTAAATTAATAAAAAGTTCAAATATTTTTTTTACCTGTAATCATACTTTTTTATATTTTTATGATATTAAACTAACATTTTTTACTTTATACAACATGGCTATGAACGTAATAATTTATTTTTTATTAGATATCTTAAAAAATAGTAATCGACTAAGCATTCGCGCTCGCACCTACAGTGGACTTTCGATGTGTCTGGCAAGATGTAAAAACCATGAAAACTGTCCGGCTATTGAGGTAACATCTTTTTATAGGTCCCCAAGTAACATATATAAAATTTAGCTTTTATACTATAACGAAAGTATAATTGTAATTTATTAAAGTTTAGGGGTGTCTGGCAGGGGGTATCAACCGTCATAAGTGTCTGGCAATGGGTGACGTGATTTCTAAAGTTATCCCGAAGAAAATATAAAAAAATTGAGCTTTATACTCTAAAAAAATTTTAAGTACTATTTTGTACACCTTAAGTACCTGTTACCTGCCCAGGTAACCACAACCCAAACTCTATAGTCGCTGGTCGTTCTTACCTGTTTAAGAGACATGTACAGAGAAAATTTCAACTTTTATATAATAACGAAGGTCTGGCCATCGTAGGCTCTTGGGCTGTTAGATGGTGTGACAAGAGAAAATGCAAGAGAGGAAGTTACGCCAACCTCAAGTATTGTGAGACAAGGGCAGGAAGATAATGTAAAATTTAAATAAAATAAATAAAAAGTAATCGTTTTTTTTATATTTAATCCTTAAATGACCTATTGTGGTCTAAAATATAAAGTATGCTGATCTAAAATTAAACACAACATTAAAATAAACGGGCTAAGTCTAACGATGGTGGCGATTCTTGATCAACACCTCTACTAAATTAAAAATATTGCTACCTCTTACTGACAGACCGCGAAAGAAAGAGACAAATTATGCTTTAGTAGAACTGTCAAACTCTGCCAAATTCTCTGGTCAAGTCTGGCTGGCCTTGAACATAATACATTTAATTTTGTCGGATCGAAGAAAATCTTAGTTCATTTTAATTTGCCAGCTGTAATTATTTCAGTCTCTTTCTTGTTTCATTACAAGACAAAATCACACAACACAATTTATTCATGTAAATCTTAAAAAAATATATTAGGTATAAGTACACAAAATCCTGAAATATTTCAAAATTAATAATAGTATCTAAAATATAAGGAATGCTAATCTAAAAGTAAACGCAATATTAATAGAAATGTATTAATTATAATAATGTATTATTATAATAACTAAGTCTTAAAAAATATACAGTAGATTTCAAAAGTAATGATACCATAATATTATCTAAAATGTAAAGTATGCTAATCTAAAATTAAACAAAACATTAAAATAAATGAGCTAAGTCTAACAATGTGTCATTATTAAGTCTTAAAAAAATAAATATATTTAGGTAAACAATATCCTGAAAGATTTCAAAATTAATAACCGACATTAGAATATATCAAAAAAAAAAGAAACTTTCAGTTTTAAAATCTTAAAATAAATGAGAAACAATGCTTTCATTTTAAACCTAATGGCTTTTTTTTCATTGCAAGTTGTTCTACCGGTCTTTTTAAAACGGAGTTGGTTTGACGTAACCCAAGAAGACGATCGATGTCTTCATATTCTTCACAAGCTGCAGGCATTAAGTTGCCTTCAAGGACGACTTTGACTAAACCCGTTGAAGTTCTGTGAACAGTCATCTGGGTTGATAAAACATCATGCAATTTATTGAGACTTACATAGGTAAGGTTGTTGTAAGCGACATTCAAATAGCGCAAGGTATTATTACCTAAACAATACACTACACCATTTCGTGTTTTAGTATAGTTAGGAGAGAAAGGCTCATTAAACAGTCCCTGATTTATTTCAGCCAAATATTCAGTTTTGCTTTGCATAATTTGACTCCCAACACTTGAATCTAAAATCCGCTTTTGCGAACTTAAATATGGCAGAGACTGAGTATCTAGTTTAGGTTTCTTTGCCATCTTCTTTTTAGGGTTCTTATCAAATTTGGCATTGTGGCGCTTTGTATTCAATGTGTTCATTATATCATTTCTCTGTTTTAAGTAAGCAATGTATCTGGTTCTACTTTCTAATAATTCTTGGGTTTGAATAGGAAATTCGTGTAATGTGTTGAGAATGCTCATACCTCCTTCATCTGTAATCATATTGCCCGCTAAGTTCAAATAACTGAGTTGTCTGTTTGTTCTCAACATATCTGCTATATAGTTAGCACCAACATCTGTTATTCTATTACTTGACAAGTTTAAAGCAGACAATACCTTGGATGCAGGACATGGGGCTTTCAATTGATCTGTGATAGTTTTTACAACGGCATCATTTATGGTGCATCTGGCCAAAGACAGATGTTTTATCTTACTATCCGTTAATAATAAGTGATAGTTAGCTTTGCTGAGAAATGTACTATCAAGACATAATTCCGTTATATTTGAATTGGGTAGAAACTTTGATAATTCATATAAAGAATCCATGCGCAAGCCTCCGTTGATGATAATTGAGTTCAAAGTTAGTTGGTAAGGAATAGTGAGTGCGATTGTTTGCATGACCTTCCTTGGTATACCCTTGTTCTTCAGAAACTTTAGCTGGACTAAGTTCTCATTGACGTCGTATACCGTTTCTATCTTGATTACATTTTCGGTGTCTATTTCAGGTTGGGTGAATGTTGAAGTTTTTACCATGTCATCACCTGAAGGACGAGGTGACGGTAATTTCGGCAGCTGTTTCTTCGATTTAATGCTCATTTTCATCCTCGAAGCTGCGGCACTCACGTACGACTCTGTTGAATTTTTTATTTAATTATTAGTATGCCTGCGATGTCTTAGTGTGTCTTACGAACTGGATCTTCATTGCACTGCGTACGAAAACAAAATTGAATGCAACTGTAGAAGTGCCTTGAAGATTCAGGACGCGAAAAAATCTCGCCGCGGTTTTATTACGTCTGTAGCTACGTTGCCTTAGTATTTATCTTATACTTTCATTCAGAATAACCTTAGACAAATAACGACGAAATAACTTAATTTTTCACCTAATACAGGGTGAATTTTTGAAACGAGACTGTAAGAGTCTGCTGAGTGATGGTTGGAACGGGTGTGGAATGGAATGGTGTCTGACATTACTGTCATCAGCAGCCTATAATGTTCTCACGGCTGGGATACAGGCCTCCTTTTGGTGAGAAGGAGTGGGCCATAATACACCACGCGGGCCCAGTGCGGGTTGTTAGATGTCACATGTCTCTTCAAATCTTCAAATTTTTGGTTCTAAGACCTGCCGGTTTCCTTACAACATTTTCCTTCACTTTACTGTTACTGCTTTGACTTTACTGTACGGTGGGTATAAGCAACAAAACCAAAACACGAAAAACGGAAATGAGTTGGACGTATTTCTCTGTGTATTTACGCTCTATTATACTCTTACATCCAAACATCGTTAATCGTCTAATGTTATACGAATTATTGAAGAAGATGGCCTACTTACTTTGAACGGCTCTAGTAACGACGACTTCAGTAGTAATGGAGAATTCTTTGCAAGCCCATGGTAGAAAAACGTCAAAGTCGGTCGGCTTTGGATGGTTAGGTTTGAGAGGACCAACAAGGCTGGTTGGAATGACGCTGGGAAGCGCCATTTAGAAATTGTTACAGAATAAATATTTGTCTAAAATACAAGTCAAATTATCGAAAAGTTTTTCGTAAATACCAACTTTAAATGACAGAATAATGTCAAAAAGAAGATTTTTATTTATTTTTTCAAATTGTTTTCTGGTCAACAGAAAATTAAGTGCGCATAGTTTTCAGTTCAAAAGTAGGTTGCATGTCAGCATGCCACACATACACATACGTATATAAATACATAGTACGGTCAGCAATGAAAATTCATTCTTCTAATCTTGATTTTGTTTTATTTGTAAAGCATCACGCACTATGCGAAAATTCTGGACATCATTTCAAAGAAACAATGGATGAACTGTGTTACTGATGATATGGTTAGGAAGGGAGTCACTACCGTGATGACGACTAATAGAGTATGGAAGAAAAAGACGAAAATAAATGGGGATGTGACAGGAATGATGATGAATGTCATGGTGATTGAATGACTTCATAACTACCATTCTGTCTAATCCGTGAGTTTTTGGATCGATGCACTTTAGGAGGTGCTTATGGTAGGAGTAAACTTGTAGGAATCGTCACGTGATGAAAAAGCATTATGCGCAAAAACGCATGCTGGACCCATGCGTTTTTTTAATTATGTATAAAAGAAATAGACTGAAGGAGAGGTGGTTTTCATTGTTGTCGAGAGCACTAAAACCTATAGTGAGAACAAAGAGAATATCTAAGAAAAATTTCTAAATTTTTCATTGCCATTCGTTTTTCATGCTCAAGCCGATAGTGAAGTCAAAATAAAGTTTGAGTATTATAAAGATAGAGTTATCGACGTTACATTACGGAGTCAGAAGAAAACGAAGGGAGGAATCCGATCTCACAGGTTTTTTTACGGTGTTGCAGCACACGACCATGATTTATTACTTACTAGCTTTTGCTAGCGGCTTCGCCCGCGTGGAGGTCGGAAATATATCCCGCGGGAACGTACTACCGGGATAAAAAGTAGCCTATGTGTTAATCCAGGTTATAAACTAACTGTGTTCCAAATTTCATCCAAATCCGTTCAGTAGTTTTTGCGTGAAAGAGTAACGATAAATGATAAATGATTTTATTTCTGTAAGTAGGTTTGTACAAACACTTTTACATGTCAATTATATTTTTTTAAACTAGATGTGTTCGGCGTTTCCTAACTGACTACTATGAGAAAAAGGCCGAAACAAACTCAGAGGTCATAGTCTCTTTTAAAGTCCAGACATAATCTTGTTCACATCATGTGAAGATCATGTAGATTGGTGACTGAAATGGTCTTTTGATGAAAGAACCACACAGATTGAGTGGACCTATCCAGTCAGTGCAAGCATTTGTCACTAATCATTTAGCTCAACTCGGAACATAAGGAGCCCAACGCTTTGACGAACAGTACCAAAGAAAGGACATTTGGGTAGGCCACATAAATTACTCAAACTGCCAGATCATGATTACTGAGAACGAAAGAAAACAAAACTAAAAAAAAAATAAAAAAGACCCACATGGTCTTCACATTCACAATAATTAAAACAATACGATACTTTACAAAGTAAATATTCATGTCATTGTATATATAAAGAATTATCAATGTCAATGTGTATATAAAAAAAAAAGAAACGGATATAATTTTGTTGGTCAGATCATTTGATGACCATGTAGATCGGTGTCTGAAATGGTCTTTTGATGAAAGAACCACACAGATATTGCCACTAACTACTCAAACTGCCAGACCATAATCAAAAGAGAAACAATGACCCACATAGTCCTCAAATTCTCAATAATCAAAGTAATATTCATACAATTAATATTCACGTCATGTGAAATAATAAAAAAAGAGTAAAAATAGCAAAATAATAATAATAATAACACTGCTGGAGGATTCAGGTCTAGGCTATCGGCTGAGGAGAGGTGGTCAGGTTATATCTCACCTCCTCTACATGGATGACCTAAAACTATTTGCCCCCAGCAGACTGCAACTGATGGAGCTACTGAAGGTAACTGTAACTTTTAGTGGGGCCATCAGGATGGAGTTTGGTGTGGACAAATATGCAGTCATGCATGCAAAGCGAGGTGAGGTTATGGAATCCGAGGGAATCCAACTTCCGGATTCCGTATACTTCAGATCCCTTTCCTCATGCGAAAGCTATAAGTATTTGGGTATGTCGGAAGTGTTAGGCATCAATGATGCTGACATGAAGCAATCGTTGAAGGAGCGTTTCTTTGGTCGCCTGAAGAAGGTATTGATTAGTCTTCTCTCAGGCGGAAACAAGGTGCGCGCCTTCAACGGTTGGGTCATGCCGGTTTTGATGTACTCTTTCGGCATACTCAAATGGACTCAAACAGAACTCGACGCCCTGGATAGGAGGGTCCGTACAATGCTGACCGCAAACCGGATGCATCACCCACGATCATCGGTGATGAGACTGTACATCCCGCGGAAGTGTGGGGGTCGAGGCTTTTTAAATGCAAAGACCCTCCACAACCGTGAGGTGTGCAGTCTCAGGGAATATTTTCTGAAAGCCGAAGTGGGTATGCACCGGGATGTGGTTGCAGTAGACAAGGGCCTCACCCCACTCTCCATGGCTAAAGAGAACTGGCGCAAACCTGTAGTACTTACTACTGATGACCGCAAGGAAGTATGGCGAAACAAGGAGCTTCACGGGCGCTTCTACAGGGCTCTTCATGAGCCCTGTGTAGATTTCTTAGCGTCCGTATCCTGGCTACGTTTTGGTGACCTTTTCGGGGAAACTGAAGGTTTTGTCTGTGCAATTATGGACGAAGTTATCTTGACGAATAACTACCGGAGACATATTATGAAGGATGGGACGGTTGACGTGTGTCGGGCATGTCACCATCCGGGTGAGTCCATCAGACATATTATCTCTGGTTGTTCTCGTCTGGCTAACGGCGAATACTTGCACTGGCATAACCAAGTAGCCAGGATTATTCATCAGCAACTTGCTTTGCAATACAAACTAGTGGATTCTGAGGTACCGTATTACAAGTATGTGCCCGACCCAGTTCTCGAAAATGACCATGTCACGTTGTACTGGGATCGGTCTATCATTACTGACAGGACTATTGTCGCCAATAAGCCTGATATAGTGGTGATAGACCGGTTAGCGCGCCGCACAATGATAGTCGATGTTACCATTCCGCATGACGGCAACCTCGTGAAAGCTGAGAAAGACAAACAGATTAAATATCTTGACTTAGCACACGAGGTTGTTGACATGTGGAATGTTGACTCGGCTGTCATTGTGCCGATTGTCGTATCAGCTAACGGGCTGATGGCCGATACCCTCGACCAACACCTGTCGAGGCTATCGTTAGGCGGTTTGATCAAGAGCTTGATCCAGAAGGCAGTACTCCTTGACACGGCTCGCATCGTGAGGAGGTTCCTGTCTCTGGAGCCCTAACCACCGGTTTTTTTGTTGTAAAAATATTTAAAAATGTAATGAAATATGTAGAAAAATAAATAAATAATAATAATAATAAAAAAACAACATTCAGTGTAGATTTATTGGAGCAGCTCAATCCCAGGCCGTTTTATCCTCAATATAGTCTTTAACAGTATAATAGGCTTTCTGAAATAATTTACGCTTTATAAAAGATTTGAATTTATTTAGGCTTAGTTCTAGGAAGTGTATTATAAAAACGAATACATTGGCATCTAAACGAGCCACCTATTTTCTTGAGCCTGGTCTTAGGAGCAACAAATTTTTGTTTGTTTCTAGTATTGACATTATGGATATCACTGTATCTTTTAAAGAGATTAATATTTTTATGTGCATACAGCAGATTTTCATAAATATACTGAGAAGGCACAGTCATTATATTAATCTCTTTATATTTGTCTCTGAGGGAGTATCTGGGACTTAATTTATAAATCGAACGAATTGCCCTTTTTTGTAAAACAAAAATTGTCTGAATATCGGCGGCATTTCCCCACAGCAGAATACCGTACGACATCACGCTATGAAAATAACTAAAGTAAACTAAACGGGCTGTCTCTAACGACTTAATAGCCTCATTTTCCGCAATTTTCCGGCCGACTGCAAATATTATTCGATCACATCCGAATCCAATCACATACACATCCGTAGTTCGTAAATTAAAATCACAATTGTATACCAAAATAAAATATACAGTTAAAAAGCTGAAATAAATGAGATTTGTTTTTTTAAAAAATTTGAGGGTAGATGTTAGTTATTTTCGTTCTGGGTACTACAGTACCCCTTGGCGCTACAGGCTAAATCAGTTAAATCACGAATTTTTCTAACAGCATATGCTGCAGTGCTAAGCTTTTTTGACAATTTATCTATATGAGGGCCCCATTGAAGCTTGGCATCCAGGGTTATGCCTAAGAATACTGTGGTATCTTCGGGTTTCAACACTTCACCCTTTATGAGGACACTAGTTTCTACTTGTCTAACATGAGGTATCGTAAACTTAATACATTTAGTTTTTTTCTCGTTAAGAAGTAGGTTATTAACATTAAACCAGTTAACTACATGAGTAAGGGCTCTATTTACATTGTCAGTAACCAGCTGCTGACGTCTGAGTTTAAATAAAAGTGAAGTGTCGTCTGCAAACAACACTATATCATGTTTATCCTTTATGAGGTAAGGCAAGTCATTTATATAAATAAGAAATAAAAATGGGCCTAAAATTGAGCCCTGGGGGACCCCCATTCTAACTTTAGATCCAGGTGATCTTTTTCGGTTGACGTCAACTCTCTGAATTCTATCACTTAGGTATGAAGTAAGAAGATCCAGAGAGGCGTTCCGGATTCCGTAGTGGTGAAGTTTCCTGATCAATGTTTCATGAAGAACACAATCGAATGCCTTGGACAACTCGCAAAAAATACCCAAAGCATCGCATTTGTCCTCCCACGCATTATATATATGACCTAAAAGTTCAACTTCGGCATCGGTAGTTGAACGACCCTTTGTGAAACCAAACTGTTTGTTGTGTAATAAGTTATGTTTATTAAAAAATCGTTGCAATTGATTTAGAATAAGTTTTTCAAAAATTTTACTGAAGGTAGGTAGCACTGAAATTGGTCTATAGTTAGTAGGGTCTGATGTGCTACCCGATTTAAACAACGGTATTATTTTACTGTTTTTCATAAGATCAAGAAACTCGCCACGGTCAATACAATTATTAAAAATAACAGCTAAAGTTAATGCTACAATGTTTATGATCGACTTAGCAGTATCCACAGAATTACCCCATAAATCGGCGGTCTTTTTTACATTCAAAGAGTGAAAAGTTTTAACGATATCGTTACAGGTTATATATTGGAAATGAAATTCATTATCACAAACAGGAATGTTTTCTTTAAGTAGAGACTCTGCAGCAGTGGGTGATGAGTTCAAAGATTTGGTAGTAGATACTGGAATCTCTGCAATGAATTTTTCAAAGGCCGCGACGACTTGAGAATCTGATTTAATTATATTGTCCTCAATAGCTAGACTGTAGTCACTACTTTGGTTGCATGACCTTCCTGTTTCGCTATTAATGATAGTCCAAGTTGTTTTAATTACATTACTGCTATTTTAATTTTTAAACTCAAATAACGTGACTTGGCTATGCTACAAACTTTTTTAAATAATATTGAATAATTTTTGACATACAAATTAAATTCAGCAGTGTTTATACAAATCCGTTCATCATATAATTCATGAAGTCGTTTTCTACTTTTATACCAGTGGTGGCCCAATCACTAAAGGAAGCGTTAATACTAACCGAAAAAGTCTTTGGAATAAATATGTTATCAAATTGTGTGCAATATATTTAAAAAAAATCATTATATTGTCCATTAGGGTCATCATTTTGCAACACAAGTGGTAGATTATGTCCTCGCGCAAATGTGGGAGTGGCGCGAGGAGGCGAAACGCCGGGGCGAAACTCCGCTGCCGCGACAAATCGTGGCACGGCGGACAGAGCTCCGGTGTGATCTCATGGCGACATGGCGGGTACGATTGTCGCAACCCAGTGCTGGGCACGCCACTATTGCGGCGGTAAGTCCCCTCTTTGAGGAGTGGATAGAGAGGCGCCACGGCGACCTCACCTTCCGCCTGACGCAGGTTCTCACCGGGCATGGGTGCTTCGGTGGGTTCCTGTTCAGGATAAAGCAGGAGGATACGTCCGGGTGTTTCCATTGCGAGGATCGTCTGGAGGACACGGTGGAGCATACGGTGGAGGTATGCCCTGCCTGGGCGGAGCACCGCCGTGTCCTCGTGGAGGCGATCGGCGGCGGCGACCTCTCGCGTCCGGCCCTGGTGCGAGCCATGGTACGGAGCGAGAGGGAATGGGAAGCCGTCACCTCCTTCTGCGAAGCAGTGATGCTCGCGAAGGAGGAGGCGGGGCGCGTGAGGGAGTGGCAGTCTCTGCGCCCTCACGCCCCTAGCCGCCGCAGGAGGAGACGCCCCGGGCATCGGGAGTCAATTGCGGACTCCCGGCCACCGTAGGCGCGAGCTTGCGGGTGGCGAGCAATGGGTGGCTCGCCGCCCGGTAAGGACCAGGCTCGGGTCGACGGCGCGCAGTGTTCCACGCGCGCCTCAAAGAGATGTCAGCAGCAGTGTAGGGGTCTACTAGGACCGATGCCTGCCGGGGTCGCGTGATTGTTCGAAAGAGATACCGTGACCCTGGCACATGGGCAACTGATGGAACACGGGTGGGTTTTAGTCAGTAAAAGTCTGACACGCCCTCCCGCTCCGCCCAGAGCGGGAGAAGTCATTTGATGATTTCCCATCCTGAAAAAAAAAAAAAAAAAAATTGGTAGATTATTCGAAAGTTTAGTTTTAAACATTTCCAAGCGATTAACAGTTTTTGGGTTAACAGTGATATCTTTTTTAGTTTTTTTTTTATATTTACGTTTGGAATAGTGATCAATTGACCACAATGATCTGAGTCTAATAAATTAATAATTTCTTTGTGGATTGACTTTAACATCTGTATAAATATTATCTAAGCATGTGGCACTATTGGGAGTTATTCTAGTTGGCTCCAAGAATTGGTTAGTAAGGTTGTATGACTGAAACAAACTTATAATTTTAGTACTGAACCCAGAAGTTTCTAACAAGTTAACATTAAAATCACCGCAAGTGATGATAAACTTACTTGAATTAGAAATTTTGTGCAACACTTCATCCATTACCTTTTCAAAACAATCATACAATCCTGAAGGAGGTCTGTACACACTTAATACAATGAACTGCTCCAATTCAATACAGGCTATTTCAATTGTCCGCTCAACAGAGAGGCTCAACAAACATCCACACATCCATACATCCATACATACAAACTTTCGCATTTATAATATAAGTAAGATGTCATAATTTTCCAATGTTAGGTAGTCGTACATATCAAACAATACTTAAGGGCAAAAATGAATATGAAACATGCGTTCCAATCGGGGATAATACTACTGTGACTTTTTAAATTTGTTTTTTTTTTAATTATCTAGAACATTTGTGATATTTAGCTTCATCTTTCTGAATCATAACCCCTTGGAAATTCAAAATTGCCTGCAATTGGTTTATCCACACTATATATAATATTATAAATACAAAAGTAACTCTGTCTGTCTGTCTGTCTCGCTTTCCTGCTAAAACTACTGAACCGATTTAAATGAAAATAGGTACACAGATATTTTAGAGCCTGAGAAAGGACATGAGCTACTTTTTATCCCGATAGTATGTTCCCGCGGGATAATTTACGACTTCCACGCGGGCGAAGCCGGTGGCAAAAGCTAGTTTGGAATAAATGCTTTGAGTTCGAGTTTTGATCGGTACAATGAAAACCGGATAGTACGAGATCCGGCTGTAGGATTAGTGCGCTCATCGGTTTTTGCTGAAAACCAAATTTTTATGAATATTTATAATAAGGAGATTATATATTTACCAGGTTGCCTGTCAAAATTTGGCCGCCAGTATTTTTAATTACATTATTTTTAATTGATTTTTGGGAAAAAATTTCGTTCACTTGTTTTTTAAATAAAATAACGTCTACAGCACGGCAATTTATATGAAGATTCTAAAAAATCACGGTTGCCGTTGCGCACCTGGCCGCACCTCTTCGCAGCCAGGTGTAAACAGGTACGATTTCGATACATTTATACGTTCATAACGTTTATTTATGAATCATATATCAAATTGAAGCTATTTTTTTTCTATTTATTATCATATATGGTTGCCTAATTAAATCCGCCCGTAAATAAGGGTTACTGGCTGTTAAAAATGATAAATATTTAAGGTAGAGTGAAAGAGAGTTAGCGCGTAACATTATTTGTCAGACGAGGATAGCGATTGCCGTCTGTGCGACGACGCTTTTAAGTCATTGCGCATGCCTCGAGTGTTAGTGTTCTCAACTTAACAGGTGCAGCATTTTTATTTTTTAATTCAAACATTTTGTTCAAAACAGTAGACACTGACGTTTTAATAATTTTATTAGGTAATATGCATTTTCCTAATTTGCAAATTTGGTTGGCAAACAGTTCATCAAACCAAAGTAAAAATAAAGATGTAGTTTACATAAACTGTACGGACTTATCAATAAAATTAGGCGTTACTTTCTCTTGCTCTTCCCGCTTTTCACGCCTACACGGGTTGCGACTACACGGCTGCATTTTTCAACAAAGGGAAACTTGGGCCCTGGAATCTATTTATGAAGCACCCATAAATTCAACAAATCTTTGCGTCTTTGACGAATCCTACTGACATCTATACATTATACTGAAATAAATAAAACTGAAGTGTCTGTTTGTAATGTCAAATTAACAGCTTTTCACTAAATGCATAAGAAAGTAAATACGGTACTTACACCAAAAAATCTTTTTTTTTTTTACTTTTGTCTGTCTGTCTGTTCCGGCTAATCTCTGAAATGGCTGGACCGATTTTGACGGGACTTTAATTGGCAGGTAGCTGATGTACTAAGGAGTAACTTAGGTTACTTTTATTTTAGAAAAATACCTGCGTTAATTTTCGACATCCACGCGGGCGAAGCAGCGGGCAAAAGCTAGTCTTTAATGAAACCAAAATTGATGCAGACCTAGAGTTTACGTGCCTTATCTTTGGACTCCCAAAGTGTCAAAGTGTAAATGCCGCAAGATTTTTATTATTTAACAAAATGTACGCTTCAAAACAAAATAATGGTGCCGATTCTGTTGTCACAAAATTCTCTAAAATAAACTAAAAATCACTAAAATTTGGTTTAATCCTGTCAAACGACGATTTCCTATTCTGAAATAGACTAAAGTGACACAACTTAACTATATTTTAGTTTGACAGCACTAAGATTGCACTGAGTTATTAGTTTAGTGAAAATGTCAATTTTGCTATTCTGAGTTTGCCGGTTTTCACCAAAAATTTTGACTATAATAATTTATTTTAACTAAATCTGACTATTTTTAATCGCGATTAAAAAGCTGTGGAATAAAACTAGCGGTCATGAACTAAAATTTTCAACAACGCCTGGCCTTCACGTGCAAAAACAGTTCTGTATTTTTTATTTTCTTTTTGCTTATATCTTGAAAATGGCGTGTCCTATCGCAAAAATAATGAAATTTTCGACCCCCTTAGTAAAGCCCTGCACATTTAAATCTAAACACGTGGGTAATATTTTTTTTATATTTTTCAAACAAAAGTGAAAAATTCCATATAAAACACGTTGAGGCTGCCCCCCCAGCACGCGCCTTCGTCTCTCAAAAAATTCATTCTACGCAATGCACAAGTACAACGTTGCGAAACCAAAAGAAAAAAAAAATACCACGCTGAGTCGCGATTGTCAAATTCTATTTTAATCGTGTCAAAATAATTTTTAAATTTAGAGATTTTTCCTTGCAGAATAGCGTTACAATTCTCATAGCCAAAAGTAAGGAATTTTAGAGATAGTTTAGTTAGTATAGTTCGTGTACAACAGAATCAGCACCAATGAAAAATTTATGAAAAGAATTAAAGGTTTGGACTCAACGCACATTCCACCCCGTGCTGGAAATCGTTGAAACAAAAATTGTTGCGGACAATCTTTGTTAATTCGATGTGGTTAAATGCCACTGAACCGGACTCTATCAAGTTCAGCTCTGAAAATAATGGCTGGCTGCTATTAGATGGTTTTCTAAAACCAACATGGTTCCTGGGAGACTTAACTCCAACGCAAGTTAAAAGTGTGCTATGTAATTCCATGAACAAATCTTCCCATAATGGCAACGATTCTGATATTTGTAGCGATGAAAGTGATAACTCCGATGATTCAGATTTTTAAATAAGAGTTACGGAAATATAAGATATATTTTTTTTTAATTTGCTTAAATGTTTAATTAACATGTAACAGACGATTAAATACTTGAATAAAATCTAACAAAATGTTCAAACAGTACTTTTAAAATAAAACTTTCTTTTACTTAAGTCACCGTGGTTTGTTTTTTTTTATTTTTTAAATCAATATTAGTAAATCAGTATTAATTTTTTGTTGTAATTTTTAAATTTGTTATTTTGAAGGAAGACATATTTTTTGGAGTATTTATTAAGTCGTCTCTGTTACTCCCGGTGGTTGAGAACACTAACATTCGACGCATGCGCAATGGCTTAGAAGCGTCGCACAGACGGCAATCGCTATCCTCGTCTGACAAATAATGTTACGCGCTAACTCTCTTTCACTCTACCTTAAATATTTATCATTTTTAACAGCCAGTTACCCTTATTTACGGGCGGATTTAATTAGGCAACCATATCTGATAATAAATAGAAAAAAATTAGCTTCAATTTGATATATGATTCATAAATAAACGTTATGAACGTATAAATGTATCGAAATCGTACCTGTTTACACCTGGCTGCGAAGAGGTGCGGCCAGGTGCGCAACGGCAACCGTGATTTTTTAGAAGCTTCATATAAATTGCCGTGCTGTAGACGTTATTTTATTTAAAAAACAAGTGAACGAAATATTTTCCCAAAAATCAATTAAAAATAATTTAATTAAAAATACTGGCGGCCAAATTTTGATAGGCAACCTGGTAAATATATATTCTCCTAATTATAAATATCCATAGAAGTTTGGTTTTCAGCAAAAAACCGATGAGCGCACTGATCTTGCAGCCGGATCTTAGACTAGGACGTACCCATACATACGAGTACATATAGTCTTTACATCTACACTAATTTAAAAAAAAAATAAGTGTCTGATTGTATTGTTATTATAACATTATTATGAAAGTGTATATAGAACTTGTAACATAACATTATTTAAATGTTTTGATTGTCTGTCTGTTTGTTGCCGCTAGCACGTTTTAGGATAATTTTCGACATCCACGCGGCCGTAAAAAGTTTCTTTTACACTATAATCTTATACCTTTAAACGAGCAATTCTTGTATATATGTATATATATATATATATATATATATATAATCTGAATCTCGGAAACGGCTCCAACGATTTTCATGAAATTTAGTATACAGGGGGTTTCGGGGACGATAAATCGATCTAGCTAGGATTCATTTTTATAAAATGTCGTTTTATTCGTGTTTTCAATGACCAAGTTTATCGATAATCAACTTGAACATAAACTTATTATTTTAAACACAGTTTACCAAAAAAATACCGAGCAAAGCTCGGTCAACCAGATATTAATAATTAACTTACGAAGGGAATGATTTTGAAATCAGCAAAACTGATTGGTAGTGTGCACAATGCGGCAGTATACATTATTTATCCTTAAAATTTAGTAATTATTTTGTGCATACTTAAAAATTGGGAATGAAAGTGGTTTACCATCAATTGTCAAAGTAAACAAACAATTATAATTATTGGTTTGTATTGAAAATGTTTTCTTAAGGCCTGAAAACACGTACCACAACCACACCACATCGCAGTAACTTGGGCATGAAGAGATTACATGTGAATAATTTGCTAATGCCTGATTATTTTAACACCAACATTTTACACGATCAGCAATTTCAATTCTCCAAAGGACATTTTACGACTGAGGCCGTTTTCATCTTATTAAAACATATTTAAAGCTTGGAAAGAGGCCCAAGATGCCATACGGTTCTTTTGTGATCTCTCCAAGGCATTTGAATGCGTTAATCACGATAACTTACCTTTAAAACATGAGTATCACTGCCAGGGTAAACTTTTTTTTTTTGGATGGGAAATCATCAAATGACTTCTGCCGCTCTGGGCGGAGCGGGATGGCATGTCAGACTTTTACTGACTAAAACTCACCCGTGTTCCTTCAGTTGCCCATGTGCCATGGTCACGGTATCTCTTTCGAACAATCACGCGACCCCGGCAGGCATCGGTCCTAGCAGACCCCTTCAGTTTTGCTGACATTTCTTTGAGGCGCGTGTGGAACACTACGCGCCGTCGACCCGAGCTTGGTCCTTACCGGGCGGCGAGCTACCCATTGCTCGCCACTCGCAAGCTCGCGCCTGCGGTGGCCGGGAGTCCGCTATGGACTCCCGACGCCCGGGGCGTCTCCTCCTGCGGCGGCTAAGGACGTGAGAGCGCAGAGGCGTTCAGTTTAGTAAAATCTTATTTAAATGAACAACAAAAATAACAAATAAATAACATTTATTTGTTTATTGAATTACTTTGTTTAAAAGTATTTATATGGGTGTTCCACAAGGCTCAATATTAGGTCCATTCCTCCTTTTATTGCATTCTTGATAAAATCCCTTTTTATTAAAAAGCAATCACAAATAGTGTTATTTGCTGACAATACATTTTCAATTTTAACATAAATAGGTTAGCATCTAATGCTGAACGACCTATTCGATTCATTAATACGCATTCTACGTTCACGATCTACGGTTATATTAGGACAAAACCCAGGTTTTATTCAACGAACACATGACCCCGGGACCAATCACTATAAGCTGCTGATGATGATTACATAGCTGGATAGGTAACAGGAGAGAATGAAAGAAGAAAACTTCTTATGCCTTCCTAGGTTTATGTACTATAGGAACAACAAGATGATCATCATCTTTCTCCTCATGTCCCATGTTACTTTGGGGTCACCGCAATAAATTTTCTTCTTCTATTCTCTCCTGTCAGCCGTCATGCTATCATTCACCCTTCCCATCATCATCAGCAGCCTATAATGTCCCCACTGTTGGGACACAGGCCTCTCAGTGAGATAGGGAGTGGGCCATAATCTAGCACGTGGGCCCAGTGCGGGTTGGTAGATGTCACATGTCTTCGAATTTTTAGTTCTAAGACATGCTAAGTTTCCTAAGTAAGTAAGTAAGTTTTCTTATGATGTTTTCCTTCACCATTTTGAGTGCAGTGGTGATGAAATCATTTACACAAAGTGAAGCGCCTGCTTGGGTTCGAACTCACGACAACTACTCGTAAATCGCGGCCGTTACCACTGGGTAACCACTGCTCATCTATGCACACCCTTCTGCCTTCATATAATTTCTCACACAGCCCATCCATCTTTTCTGTAGCCTTCCTCTCCCTCTCCATCAACGTTTATAATCATCACTATTTTATTCACATTCGTTTATTCTCTCATCATCACATGCCTGAATGAATCTGCATGGCGAAAATCAACCCACGGACATGAATGATCGGGTTCCTGTGTTATTCCAGGTTATAATCTAGCTGTGTGTCAAATTTCATCCTAATCCGTTCTGCCGTTTTTTCGTGATTGAGTAAGAACCATGCAAACCTTCACATTTCTGATATTTATAGGATTTCAAACTTTATACATATTTGTTACTCCACACATTCTTATCTTCGCTGCATGACATTGTTGAAAAAAAAAAATCTAAAAGTAGTTGTAGTTTTTTTAGCTACTAGTGGTTTGCTTTTGAACGTAACATTAAATAAATGGGATAGGTCTAATAATGTTTTATAGGTCTTTAAAATAAAAGAAAGATTGTTTCTAAAATCATTTATGATTTCAATTGTTATAAAGACATCAGAAAAAATATATAAAAGTTAAAAACGAATAGAAAACTCATATAAAAAAAACCTTATTTTTTCAATGGTGTGGTAATGATCTTGAACAGACCTTCTTTTTGGACGCAGCTTCTGATTCTTTCAAGTTGACACTTAAATTAGAGTCAAGAAGCTGATCAATCTCTTTATATTCTTTACAAGATACAAGCATTAAGTTACCTTCAATCACGACTTTGGTCAAACCCCTAGGAGTTCTATTAAGAAACTTCTGGGTTGATAAAACTTCATGCAATTTCTTGAGACTAACATAGGTAAGGTTGTTGTAAGCAAGATTTAAATAACACAAGGTATTATTACCTAAACAATGAACTACACCATCTTGTAATTTAGTATTGTTTTGAGAAAAAGGATCATTAAACATTCCCATCGTATTTGCGGCCAAACTTCCGGCTTTTTCTTCTAGATAGTGTGCCTCATCACTATCTATACGTGGTTTCTGTGAAGGCAAATTTTGAAGAGAATGGCTTTCAAGTTTACCTCTCTTCAACAATTTCTTTTTATTAGGGCTTTTATTTAATCCTTCAATTTGAAGCTCTATAGTTAGTGTGTTTATTAAATCTTTCCTCTTTTTAAAGTAGGTCACGTATCTAGTTCTGCTTTCTAATAATTCGTCAGCCTGCAACGGAAATTCATATAATATGTCGAGTATGCTCATACCTCCTTCATCTGTAATCATATTGCCCGCTAAGTTCAAGTAACTGAGCTGTCTGTTTGTTCTCAACATATTTGCTATATACTTCGCCCCAACATCTGTAATTCTATTACTTGATAAGTTTAAAGCAGACAATATTCTTGATGCTGGACATGAGTCTTTTAATTGTTCCGCGATCATTTTTACAACGGCATCGTTTATCTTGCATTTTGCCAAAGAAAGATGTTTCAACTTATTATGCGATAATAATGTGTGATAGTTAGCTTCTTTGATAAATGTACCATCAAGACATAATTCTATAATAGAGGAATTCGGTAGAAACTTTGATATTTCATATAATGAATCCATGCGCAAGCCGCTATTTATGGTAATCGAAGTCAAATGTTTTTGGTACGGTAGAGTGAGTGCTATTATTTGCATGAACTTCCTTGATAAAACCTTATTCTTGAGAAGCTTCAGCTGCACTAAGTTTTCATTGCTGTTGTAGAATGTTTGTATTACGATTTCATTTTCGTGACCTGACACAGCATTTTCGAATATTGAACTACGTATGTCATCTTCTGAATTATTTGCTACCGGTACTACCAATGGTTTCTTTCTTAACTGAATGGCTGATTTCTTTTTCGCTATCGCAGGACTCGCGGACGTTTCTGTGGATTTTTAAAAATCTTGTAATTATTATTGCTTTTCTTACGTTGTTTTTTGTTTTTATACTACACCTACTTTGTTCAGGATACCATTCGACAAATAACGACAACATAACTATAGATCTCGCAACCTCTGTATCCATAATATAGAGGCGTACATGTATGTAAGTTTCGTAGCAGGTTTATGTCTGCATACCAGCATGGCATATATAAAAGTAGACTTGCACGCATCTGCACATAATCATTGACTTCTCACTCTAGCGAAGGCAGTCGCAGATATGTGACAGAAACAGGTAGCGATAGAAAGAAAGTTGATGAGTGTTCATATAAATCGGTGGATCTGTGTATGTGAGTGTCATTTCACCCATAATATACGTGTTGCCAAAGATTTAAATATTTGCGCGTCACGAAAACAATATTGTTTATCGAATGATATGTGATTTATTGAAGAACACAGTCAACTTACTTTGAACAACTCTGGTAACGAAGACTTCAGCATCGATGCAATTTTCTTTGCAAGCCCATGGTAGAAACATATCAAAGTCGGTTGGCTTTGGCTGAATAGTGTTGCTCTTTGTCGTCGATGTAGGATCGTCGACTTTGTCCATTTTAAAGTAGTCGTAGAATAAGTATTTATCAAAATATAAATAAAATCAAAAAGATCTTAAAAATCTATGTTAAAAATAAGCGATCTATGAATGACAAAACAATGTCAAAAAAGAAGAATGTTTTTCTTCTAATATTTTTATTGGTTCATGGTTTAAAAAGGTTAAAATAAAAAGGTTAAGAGAAGTGGTAGCATAGTGGTATTGGCCCCGACTTAGGAGTTGTAGATCGTGGGTTCTAACCAAGGTAGGTGTATTACTTTATGTAAATAATTTAATCACCACTGCTCTCACTTGTAACGGAAAAATATCGAGAGGAAACCGGCATGTCATGAAATCGAAGACATGTGACAACCATCGACCCGTACTGGATCCGTATAGTCCGCTCCCTCTTACAGAGAGGAGGTATGTCTCCCTGTAGTGAGAACATTATAAGCTAACTTGTTTCTGCCCGCGACTTCGTTCGCGTCAAATTTTTCTCCCCTGCCGCTTCCCGTCGCATCGAAATGCCTGCCAGTTTTCGTCCATTTTTCGATACGGAGCAGAAGGAGCAGAGCACTGCTCCTTTTGATCGTAACGTGATGATATATAGCCTTCCTCAATAAATAGGCTAACCAACACAAAAATATTTTTTCAATTCGGACCAGTAGTTCCTGAGATTACCGCGTTTAACTAAATATACAAACAAACTATTCAGCTTTACAATATTAGTATAGAGGTATAGATTGTGAAGTTTGTATGCATGTCAGCATGAATTATCATGTGCACGGCTGCATATTGATGGCAAAAAATTGGCTATTGATGTTCAACTTGAGCTGCACTCAATAACGCCATCATAAGCTAACCAAGTTACACAAGCTAGCTATAGAAGATGGAAGGTGGGTCACTGTCTGTGGGAAGATGCCGCGTAGGTAGGCACTTAAGCCTGAGTTGGCCATAAACAAACAGCTGTATGTAAGCCTACCTACTTTTGGACAGGAACAAAACAAGTAATGTAACAAACTAATAAACTGTATTGTCCTCAGAAGTACAATTAACGAGTGGATTTTAATCAGTAAAAGTCTGACATGCCCTTCCACTCCGCTGAGCGGAAGAGGTCATTTGATGATTTCCTGTCCAAAAAAATATACGCCTGCATATTAAGGTACCCGAAACTGTCAAATTCTCCCAATCAACCTTGAACCTAATGCGTCGGTGGTAAAGTTGAAAATCTAGTCAAGTAGTCAAGGGCTCGGTCAGTCAGAAAGGTGAACCTAGCTGCTTTCAGGCTCGTGAAATTTTACTGCATTCAGACTCTCAAACTCGTGGAATACATTGACGATGATTTCGACACGGGTATGGTCACAGGTACTGTATTCGTGGACTTTTCAGCTGCTTACGATACAGTTAACATCAAACGTCTGTTGTGGAAGGTGGAGACCTTGATTACCGATCAAAATTTTGTTCGAATACTCAAAGAACTTCTCCAGAATCGCTGTTTTCAGGACCACCTTCTCTCGGAAAAAGTCGTTGGAGAGCACAGAAAAACGGCCTACCCCAAGGAAGTGTCTTGGCACCGCTCCTCATCAATTTATACAAACGACCAACCATCGAACCCAAACACGTCCCACTTCCTCTATGCAGATTATATTGCCCTCACCTCCCAAGCCTCCATCTTTGAAGACGCTGAGGTCTACTTGTTAGACGCTCCCGGAAAACTTTCTAGGTAGAACTACCAAATGACTGGACTATAATGACTTAACGTAATACTACCACGCACTTAAACCAATTCCGAGCAAAACACAGTCTTGCATATTCCATCTACGCAACAGAGAAGCGGGTCGCAAACTTAACATCGTTTGGAGTGGGGTGCCCATTAAGCACAGTAACTTTTCAAAATATCTTGGTGTTACTCTGGACAGGTCATTAACATTCCGAAATCCACGATGAAAAATTTTGAAACTTTTCGTAGCCTATCTTGGATTTTCATTTTGATCTTCCTATCGGTTTTAGCACTCCCGAAAACCACGAAAACCTCCCTCAGTCTATTTCTTTTACATGTAATAAAAAATTACCATTTCTAAAAGTTTACTTCTACCGCAAGCACCTCCTCAAGGGCATCGTTTCAAAAACTCACAGATTACACAGAATGGTAGTTATGAAGTCATTCAAGACACCATGAAATTCATCATCATAATATTCCTACCGCTATCCCCATTTATTTGCCGTCTGCTTCTTTTTCTCCCATACTCTATTAGTCGTCATCTCGGTAGTCACCCCCTTTCTAACCATAACATTCATGCATCGTGTCTTTGAAATTATGTGCCGAATTTTCTCATAGTGCGTTACGCTTTGCAAATAAAACAAAATCAAGATAAAAAGAATGGATTCTAATTGCTGATCGTACTATGTCATTGAACGTGCATGTATGTAAAGGTGTACCAGAATCTCATGACAAAAATGGTAAAAAAATGATGTCAGCAACACTGGGGAGATTGGATTAAAACGTCTTGATACTTGTATTTTTTTCCTTTAAAATTCATATCTTTACACTTATTGTTTATACAGTAAGTGTAAGGGTATGGATATGCACTATTTTACAAGTGTAGTTTATTCAACAGTGGTGTTTGATTAGTTGTATTTTTCCTACCTACTTGCGGCCTACTCTGAGCAAAGCTACAAAGGCTTTACGCACTATGAGCAAGCTCTATCACAGTCTAACTTCTTCTTACTTTTAGCCCCTAACCATGAATGACCAAAATTATGATATTTTTAACAAAGAGCGAGATATTTTATCTGGATAATATAAAATGAATCAAAATCAACGCATTCACTTTAATATACTTTATTTACACAACAAAGATGAAGAAGAAAAACGGTTTTTCGCTTTGTGATTTCCCAGTTTGGTTACGGTATTGCAAGTTTGAATCGACCTGATTGCCCATTAAGAAAAAATGATTCCGTGCTTTGGAGGGCACGTTAAACCGTCGGCAAGGTTACTGCTTCTGGTAGTGGTCATTACATGATCCACGTCAGACGCTTTTAGGCGGCTCATATGAATCTGACACCAAAGATTTCCGCCTTCACGTTAAGCAAGCAAGCAACTATGAAGAACTTGAAAATGTTTCCAGAAACTCCACTTGCATATTTTCTTCTTCATCTGATGATGAGGATGATGAAGACACGGATGTATTTATAATAAATCACCACTTTCGCCATTCATCTGCCACAATTTGAGAGAAAACTTCTTCTGTTAGTGATTTAATATCACTTGCCGGCCTATTTACATTTTTTCGCTTTCTTTTTGTTTCATTATGCCCTAAATCATTTCTATGGGATTGATTGTACAATGATACGGTGGGAACCTCAAAACTTCGAGACCGTGTGATTGTAAAATTTCATCTATTTCATACTTGGGTTTAGGTAAATTTGTTCTTACTGCTTCAAGTAATTGACATTTCCTCCAGTGATCATCAAAATGAATGTTATTTGATTGGAGCCATTCCTTAATACTCGTATCAGCAACACGGTTGGCTTGTGTAGGTGGTTTGTTCAGTTGAACAGAATGGTATTTCGCGTTGTCCATTACAATTAGAGACGGCTTTCTAAGATTGGGAATCAACTTCTCTGTGACCCATTTCGTGAAGTTTTCCTGATTCACACCGTGATGATAGTCAGCAGATTTACTTTTTGACCTATACACCAAGCAACATTTTGGTACAAAACCATTTTCTCCACCAGCGTGAACAATGATCCATCGCAGCTCTTGGCCTATGCTTTTGGATGGGCCTGCAATATCTTTGCTTTGCCAACATTTATTCACCGAACACGAACTTAAGAATTACGAATTACACACGAATTTATGTTTTGTCTAAATAAATGACGTCTAATTTCTCGTGTTCTGAGGCATCGCGATTTTTTTTTTCATTCTGTCTAGATACTTAATCTGAGTATTTTATTATATTTTGACGCTCCAAAATAATCCTTTTAGACTGGCACCTCATAAGCTCGAATCCGATTTCTTTCATTATAAGTCAGTAGACAAAGAAAGTCTGTTATTTAGGATACATAAGTTTTAGTTTAAGTTAAGTCATTGAAAGGACTTAAAATACATATATTTGCTATATACCTCAATGATTCCCTCTATCCATTGAAATCAATTTCTTCCTGAAGAATACGTAGCAATTTCATTACTGTTGGTATTTCTTTTCCTACAGTATAAAATTCTTTAATCTTATTTCTTATTAAGTCCAGATCAAAACTGTCCAAATTAATGTTTCTTGTTCCCAGTCCTACCATTGCCGGGCGTATTAAATACGCCTTCGTTACATCTGCCTTCTGCAATAATTCTTCGTATAGTACCAGTAGACACTCCTGTAATAAGCCAAAGTTATATGTACGTATTATATATAAGGTGTATCTATTCATACACGAAATATTTTAAGAGGTACGTACACCTGTAGGTGGTAAAGAAGCTACAGCAATGAAAAAAAAGAATTGCTAAATGTGTTTTTTTTTAAATTAATATTTATAAATTATTTGACGCACATAAGATATACTGGCTCCTTATTTTTTACGGCCCTAAACACCACGGCCATGCTCGTGCCATCCGGTCGCCGCCCTCGCAGCATCAGGCGGGCCAGTCATAGAATTTGGAGTAAAGGTTTTATGCAAAATGTGCTCCTTTACAGTTTGCCGACAACTTTTGAGAATTTTAGAATAGCCATCGAATCTCAAGACACTTTGCCTAATCCTGAAGATTTAAAAGTAAAGATTCTTGAAGAATACCAAGCACGGAGTGGAAATGAACAGCCTGAAAGCTCAGAAGCCTATCACGTTAAGAAAAATAGGCAAAGGTTGTACTGCAAGACCTGCAAAAAGAAAGGTCACACTATCGAGACATGTTGGGGCAAGAAGAAAAACCGGAATCAAAAGGACAACGGAAGCAAATACAATTTTTACGTTTGTCTGAGCACCGTAAATACAAACGCTGATGAAAATGCCTGGTGTCTGGACAACGGCTGCTCATCGCACATGTGTGGTGACGAATCAATGTTTTCCACTATGACCCCTGAAATTGGCACCCTAAAGTTGGCATCAAACAAATATACCAGTAGAATTCAAGACAAAGGGAACTATCAACACCGCTAAACACGGCTACAATTTCCATGACACACTGTATGTTCTGGATATTTCTGTAAACCTTATATCCGTCGCTAAAATAACGGAGAAAGGAAATAAGGTTGTTTTTGAAAAGGAGAAAGCCTACGTCGTAGGCAAAACCGGTGAAATAACACTGACTGCTCGAAAGAGAGATGGGCTTTACTACTTTGAATCTGGACGAAAAGAGACTACAAATTACACAGCAAAAAATGACAGTGACATTATGGAATGGCATCGCAAACTCGGCCACATAAATGAAAGAGACTTAAAGAAGATGGCTAAGGATAACCTAATGCATGGCTTAAACTTAAATGATGAAGGCATGGAAACATGTGAGACCTGCATCAAAGGCAAATTGACCAGGTTACCTTTTATAAGACATGATCTATACACAACTGATAACCTTGAGATAATCCATAGTGACGTTTGTGGACCGTTTGAATGCGATACACTAACAGGATCCAAGTATAATGTAACTAATATAGGCGACTTTAGTCGCTATTGTCACGTCTATTTTATAAAAAGGAAGAGTGACGTTTTTAACGTTTTCAAAGAATATAAAAATGAAGTTGAGACGTTCCATAACAAGAAAATAAAGAACCTGCAGACAGACAATGGCACGGAATACTGCAACAAGGAATTCGATGCTTTTCTCAAATCGCATGGCATCCAAAGAAGGTTGAACACAGTTTACACCCCTCAACAAAATGGGATTAGCGAGAGAAAGAACAGATCGTTATTAGATAAAACCAGATGTCTGTCAATTGAGGCCAAGGCACCTAAAAAACTCTGGGTGGAAGCGGTAGCTACCGCAAACTAACTTATAAATCGTAGCCCTTCCAAAGCACTGGATGGCGAAACACCGTTCATGAAATAGCTTGGCCGAAAACCATGTGGGCATCATCTTTATGTGTACGGCAGGAAGACCTTTGTTTTGAAAAAGAACAAACGAGGCAAACTGACCCAAAATGCCAAAGAAGGCGTATTCATGGGGTACTCACTGACCTCAAAGGCTTACAGAGTGTACATACCCGAAGAAGATGATGTAGTGATAAGCAGGGACATAAAAGTCATAGACAAGACGAACTTCGAACAAGAAAGTCAGAACTATGATAAACTTATTAACGAAAGAGACCACTCTAGGATACCTGAACAAGAAAACAAGATTAAACGTAATGATAAGAAAAATGAAAGAGTACAACCCATAGAAATTGAAATAACCGAGAATGAAAAGGAAAATACCTTACAAAATTTCAATGAGCAAGAAGGTGAAGTTTCTTCGGTAGAAGACATAGAGTCTTACGATGACGCATCAGAGGTTATAGAAATACCTGAAAATGGGAGGCTATAAAGAGAGAGGCGTCCACCCGCGTGGACCAGAGATTTTATATCGGACCATCCTGAAGAATGTCAACTACTTTCAGAGATATCCAACATATTCAATGAGAATGAAGATGATGAATACTGGCATGATGCTATAAAAGCCGAAATTAAAGCACATGTCAAAAATGGAACCTGGAAAATAGAAAAGAAAAACAATGACATGAAAGAAGTGGACTACAAAATGGTTCTTAAAAATAAAATAGGACCTGACAACAGTATAACAAAGAAAGCCAGACTAGTAGCACGGGGTTTCACTCAGCGACCAGGCGTTGACTTCAATGAAACATACGCTCCTGTAGCTAAACTGAGTTCGATAAAATCTGTTGTTGGAATAGCCATGGAAGAAGGCTTGAAATTGAACCAGATGGATGTTACAACGGCATACCTGAATGGTGAACTAGAAGAAAAAATAGTAATGACGTATCCTGACTATTTAGAAGAATATCTGACTGAAATCATGGTTGAAGAAAGTAAACAGGAAAATTTAACTTTGTACAACAAAACAATGAGTATGCTAAAAGATATAAAAAACAACCCTAAAGGGAAAGTTTGTCATCACATAAAAGCATGGACTCAAACAGGCAGGGAAGCAATGGTACAAGAAACTCGACACAGAATTAAAGAACATAGGTATTCAAAGCATCGGAAGCTGACCCATGTCTATACATACAAGATAAAAGAGGAGTAAAAGTCATAATAATAATATATGTCGACGATTTGTTAAATTGCCTATTCATGTCCCAGAAAACTACAAGAAATAAAAGACATGTTAAATGCCAAATTTGAATTAAGGAACACCTAAACGGATAATAGGAATAGATATTACCTATAAGGGAGATGAAATCAAACTGAACCAAGAGAAATTCATAGAAAACACTCTTAAAAATTTAAAATGGAAGATTGCAAGGCCATTTCGACGCCCATAGAACCAGGTCTTAAACTAGAAAAGGGAGAATGAGGTGAAACGAACAATCTGCCGTACAAAAATTTGATTGGCACGCTCATGTATCTGGCTGTGGCAACTCGACCAGATATAATGTATGCCATTAGCTATCTCTCTCAGTTTAATGACTATTACGGCGAAGAGCATTTCAAGTGCGCAAAAAGAGTACTGCGTTATTTAAAAGGAACCAAAGGCGTTGGTCTTATATTCAGGAAAACTCGCCAAGAATTACATGGCATGGCTGACGCAGATTGGGGCGCATGCAAGCTCAACCGGAAGTCCTTTTTGGGCTTTTGTTTTAAATATGCTGGAACGGCTATAAGCTGGATGTCCAAGAAACAAAAGTCCGTTGCGCTGTCTACTGCCGAAGCGGAATATGTAGCATTGACTGAAGCTGCGAAAGAGGCCATTCATCTAAAAACTGTATTCAGAGATCTTGGGGCCAACTATGAAAGCATAGTATTATTTACCGATAACCAAGCTGCCCTTTCGGCCTGTCCAAACACATTGATTTAAAAATGCACTTCATTAGAAATTGCATAATGGACGGAATGATAGAGGTTAGGGGAACCGATTACTTTTCCGATTTTTTTTTTTGTTCGAATTTCATTTTACCGAAAACTATTGGCCGACGTCTTTTTTGCAATATGCATCATTTGACATATATCGAAGTATCATGTGTCATAGGTATTATTTTACCGAATTATGTTTCGCCGATTTACGAAATAACTTTTTGCTACTGGCCGAAGCCTCTTTTGAACTTTTTTCATTTGCCAAATGATTTGTTTGCCATATTTTCACCACAGTGAAACAAAATTTTAGGGAATATTATTTGGTCACAAATATATAGCCGGTTACTTGGTAGCGTTTTCAATATTACATTAAATATATGTAGTGTCATAAAAAGTCAATATATTGTGCTACAAAATTTAGTGAGAAACGAATCGCTGTAAAACCGACTTTACGTAGTCTTGTCTGCCCCACCCCTAGAGTGTAATTTAAGCCCGCGCAGGCGCGGAGAGGTAGGGCGGCCCGCGAGCTGAGGAGCAGGTGGTCGGAAGGCCCGCCGCCGCAGCTGAGGCTGGCCGGTGAAGCCGGCCAGCAAGCCGAAGCTGCGGTGGTGAGCATTAAAACCATCTGCGACGATAAGCTCGCGTGGGGCCGCCCAAAACCTGCAGCGCCGGAGCCGTGACAGAAACAATGCTTGCTGCATGTTGCATGCCTGCTTGCATGTTGCATGCTTGTTTGCACGCTGCATGCTTGCTTGCTGCTTGCACGCTGCATGCATGGTTGCATGTTGCATGCTTGTAGCAAGCAGCATTGTTTGCATGCTTCTTACTGGGACCCTTTAAAAACACTTTTGTTCATAATAAACTGTTGTATTAAGTGCCATTACATTTAAATAAATAATTAATTAAACCAAAGAGTAGGTTAATCTTAACATAGGTATAATGAATGTCTGGAAACATAATACTTCGAACAAATGTTATTTCGGCTGAGTGTAACTTCGGTAAAGAGTTTATCGACCAAATGAAACGTCGGAGTAACGAAAAAAGTAGAATTGATAATAGGTCAACTGATACAGTGGCAGACGTGACTTCGATGAAGTAAAAAAAAACGAAACGATAATAGTTGAAAAGTTTTAGGGGAAATGAAATTCGGTCAAATATTTTTCGAACTTATGATAGGTAACCAGAGGTTAGGTATCTGCGAACCGAAGACATGGAGGCAGATATACTAACAAAAGCTATAGCTGGACCGCGGCTGTTGAAATTGCGGAACGGCTTAGGAGTTTCCTGAACTCCTTATGACCACGATCATGCAGTGAAAAGGACTGTGAGTACTGGCCATTCAGTAGCGATTGACACTGCATGTCGTTTGTTTTAAATCTATAAGGGTCGGTTCACATCAGACGGAAGATGCGTCGCGTATCATCGGTCGCGTAACGCCGGAACAGACAATTATATGAGAAAACATTCAACCTTTCACACTTAACCGATGATGCGTTAGGGTCGGTTTACATCTGACGGAAGATGCGTCGAGCGTGTCATCGGTCGCGTCTATTCGGTCAAATAGTATGTTTTCATATCTGACGGAAGATGCGTCGAGCGTAACTTGTACTTCCGTGATAAATCGTTCTGTATCAAACATTTTCAATGCAAAAAAACTTCGAACGGTCTGTACACAAACGATCTCCGCTGATATTACGCCTAGTCTGAATGCATCAGTCAAAATACACGTGGCGGAAAGTTGCCGCTCTTTACGTCGGCCGACAATACGTTGACGGAAACGGAACAGACGCTGTACGCTCGACGCACTAACGCATCTTCGGTTAAGTGTCAAAGGTTGAATGTTTTCTCATATAATTGTCTATTCTGGCGTTATGCGTCGAGCGTACAGCGTCTGTTCCATTTCCGTCAACGCATTGTCGGCTGACGTAAAGACCGACACCGTCGCGCCACGCGTGTATTGACTGATGCATTCAGACTAGGCGCAACATCAGCGGAGATCGTTTGTTTACTGAACGTTCGAAGTTTTCTTGCATTGAAAATGTTTGATACAAAATGATTTATCACGGAAATGCAAAATTACGCCCGACGCATCTTCCGCCAGATATGAAAACACACTATTTGACCGAATAGACGCGACCGATGGTACGCTCGACACATCTTCCGTCAGATGTGAACCGACCCTAATAGTTGTGTCAAATAAAAAACAATGTATATGAACATGCGTATATTTTAATTATTAAATCCCTCACAATGATGCTTCTGGATTGTGACCACACTGGTTTCTTAGACTTTCACTTTTTATTGAAGATTTCTTGAAAACAACAAATTCCAACACACTAATATCACTTGACACATGACAAAATTAACATATCAAAATCATTACCTATTTGGTTTACTTTTTTTTGTCATCAGTTTCTGGTATAGGACATGTTGAAATGCAACCTACTTTTGAACTTAAAACTATTTAAAATATGCTCACTTCATTTTTTGTCAAACACATAACAATTTGAAAAAGAAAAAATCTTCTCTTTGACATTATTCTCTCATATATACACTCGAGAGCAATGAATCCGGGTCACTTAAAGAATCCTAAAAATCTCGGAAACTAAAAATGCTAGGTTAATGCAATAAATTGTATTTAATAGACAATGTAATACTCCTTAAATGAAGGTATTAAAACTTCTTAGTTATTGTAAAGTTATATCATAAAAAAATCAAATTTGAAAAAGGGCCACTTTCGAAGATGGAACTACGAAATTACAGCATTTGGTTTTGCTTTTGTTTGTAATCTGTCATTTATGTGGGTACATAAACCATGTTGATAGTGCTCTATATTCATTATTCAAGCTGAAATTATGTCGCTTACGCCTGAAGAATGCACCAGAATACTTACAATGCTGGAAACCGGCCGGAGTCAGCGCGATACAGCCTGGACTGTCGGTGTGTCGCTGTCAACAGTACAAAGAGTTCTCCGACGTTACGAAGAAACTGGTTCTAACCTACGCAGACCAGGAACGGGCAGAACCAGGTGTACCACAGTACGAGAAGACCGATACTTGGTGAACACCATGCTTCGAAATCGCTTTCTCACAGGAACTGAACTCACAAATCAGTTTCGACGCCTCGGAGGAAGTAACCCAAGTGCATGGACAGTAAGACGTCGGCTTGCTGAATCTAACTTAAAACCCCTTAGACCTGCAAACGGCCCTAAACTGGAGCGTGGGCATCGTATTTCAAGACTAAGATATGCCCAGAGCCACGTAAATTGGAGTATTGAAGATTGGTCAAAAGTTATGTTCTCCAACGAATCAAAATTTATGCTCTACAAGCACGATGGAAGACACAGAGTGTATCGAAGACCAGGGGAAAGATTCAAGCAAGCATGCATCGAAGAAAAAGTAGCCTACGGTGGTGGGTCTGTACTTGTGTGGGCCGGAATTTCTTCTGAATGTCGCACAGAGCTGGTGATCATAGAAAACGGCTCTTTAACTAGCGTAAGATATGTGGAAGAAATCCTCAATGATCACGTTGGTCCATTTATGGTCAATTTAGGTGAGGATGCTATATTTATGCATGACAATGCCCGACCTCATACAGGTAGGATTGTGAATGACTACCTTCAAGAGATGAACATTACTCGTATGGAGTGGCCAGCGCGCAGCCCGGATATCAACCCGATCGAGCATGCTTGGGACGAGCTAGGCAGATGCGTAAAACAACGAAACCCTCCCCCAATCACGCTTCGTGAGCTCAAAATTGCTCTCACAGAGGAATGGGAGAATATTCCCCAAAATCGTATAAGGAACTTGGTGTACAGCATGCCAAACCGCGTAAACGCAGTAATGGAAGCACGAGGAGGCAATACGAAGTATTAAAATTCAAGAAAATCGTAATAAAGTTCAAAAATTTCATGTTTCCTATTTTTGTTTTAAGGAGAGATCAGCAGTTTTTTTCTTTATGTAATTTTGTGTTAATAAAATGTATGGTGACTCATATTTTTTTTACTTTCATTTAAGGAGTATTACATTGTCTATTAAATACAATTTATTGCATTAACCTATCATTTTTAGTTTCCGAGATTTTTAACATTCTTTAAGTGACCCGGATTCATTGCTCTCGAGTGTAGTTGGTATTTACGATTTTAAAACTTTTCGATAATTTGACTTGTATTTTAGACAAATATTTATTCTGTATCAATTTCTAAATGGCGCTTCGCAGCGTCACTCCAACCAGCCTTAATGATCCTCTTAAACCTAACCATCCAAAGCCGACCGACTTTGATATTTTTCTACCATGGGCTTGCAAAGAATTCTCCATTACTGCTGATGTCATCGTTACTAGAGCCGCTCAAAGTAAGTAGGTCATCTTCTTCAATAATTTGGAGAACATTAGGAGATTAGACTATTGACTATGCTTCGCTGTAAGAATATAATAGAGCGTAAATACACAGAATGCGTCCAACTCATTCCCGTTTTTCGTTTTTTGTTGCATAAAACCACCGTACAGTAAAGTCAGTCCCCATAGCCACAATTCCATTCCACATCCGTTCCAACCATAATCATTCAGCAGAATCTAACAGTATCGTCTCAAAAATGTATAAAGTTTTTTCGTCGTTCGTCTACATTAGATATTCTCTGAATGAAAGAATTGGACAAATACTAAGGCCACGTAGCTACAGACGTAATAAAATCGCGGTGAGAATTTTTCACGTCCTGAATCTTCAAACCACTGCTAAGCGCCGAGGGTTGCATTTGATATTCGTTTTTGTACACAGTGCGCTGAAGATCCAGTGCGTAAGACACACACTGACTAAGACACCGTAAACATACTAATAATGAAATGAAAAATTCAATAGAGTCGTACGTGAGTGCCGCAGCTTCGAAGATGAAAATGAACCTTAAATCGAAGAAACAGCTACCGAAACGACCTTCACCTCGTAATTCAAGTGATGACATGTTAAAAACTTCAACATTCACCCAACCTGAAATAGACACCGAAAATGTAATCAATATAGAAACGGTATACGACGTCAATGAGAACTTAGTCCAGCTAAAGTTGCTGAAGAACAAGGATATACCAAGGAAGGTCATGCAAACAATCGCACTCACTATTCCGTACCAACAAAATGTGACTTCGATTATCATCAACGGTGGCTTGCGTATGGATTCTTTATATGAATTATCAAAGTTTCTACCCATTTCAAATATAACGGAATTATGTCTTGATAGTACATTTCTCAGCAAAGCTAACTATCACATATTATTAACGGATAGTAAGATAAAACATCTCTCTTTGGCCAGATGCACCATAAATGATGCCGTTGTAAAAACTATCACAGATCAATTAAAAGCCCCATGTCCTGCATCCAAGGTATTGTCTGCTTTAAACTTGTCAAGTAATAGAATAACAGATGTTGGTGCTAACTATATAGCAGATATGTTGCGAACAAACAGACAACTCAGTTACTTAAACTTAGCGGGCAATATGATAACAGATGAAGGAGGTATAAACATTCTTGACACATTACACGAATTTCTTGTTCACACCCAAGAATTATTAGAAAGTAGAACCAGATACATTGCTTACTTAAAACAGAGAAATTATATTATGAACACATTGATTACAAAGCGCCACATTGCCAAAGATAAAAACCCTAAAAAGAAGATGACAAAAAAACCTAAACTAGAAACTCAGTCTCTGCCATATTTAAGTTCGCAAAAGCGGAATATAGATTCAAGTGTTGGGAGTCAAATAATGCAAGAAAAAGCTGAATATTTAGCTGAAAAAAAGCTGGGACTGTTTAATGAGCCATTTTCTCCTAACAACACTACATCACGCGATGGTGTGGTGTATTGTGTCGGTAATTGTACCTTGTGTTATTTAAATATTGCTTACAATAACCTTGCCTACGCTAGTCTCAAGAAATTGCATGAAGTTTTATTATACCAGAAGTCTCATAATATTACTCCGAGAGGTTTGATCAATGTCGTGATTGAAGGTAACTTAATGCCTGTAGCTTGTAATGAATATGAAGAAATTGATCATCTCCTTACGTCAGATGTAAGAGGTTCTAAAAAACATTTAGAAACTAAAAGGAAGCATTTGACTTCAAGATCCTCCGGTAACGTCACCATCAGATAAATGTTTTCAATTTATAATATATTCACTTATATGTTGCTTTTTTATTTTTTCTCGGATTGGTGATTGATTTTGAAATATTTTATAATTTTGTTAACACTATTTCTATTTTTTTAAGAGTTATCTAACACATTTTTAGACTTAGCCCATTTATGTTAATGTTGATTTTAATTTTAGATTAGCATTCTTATTTTTTAGATACTATTGTGGTCATTTAAGTTTAAATAAAAAAAATACGATTACTTTTATTTTTTTTTTCATTGATGCATCATCAAACTCTGAACAAACTGCCCTTGTATCGACTGGTAGATCCGTGATGATTGACAGGCAAGAATAAAAAAAAAATGTATTATGGCGATCTCAAGTACAATCCATTCAATTTACCTCTTACTTTGCGTCACTGACAATATCAAAGCTTTCTTTGTTCTTATTATAAGAAGGTTGATTTTGGATTGCTGTCACAAACAAGTCTGTCAATGTCACAGTGATCTTTATCAACGTTAATATAAGGTTTCTGTTGGATTGTTTCTGTCAGAGGTATAATAACTATGAACGGTCTGTAGAACCTCTTGTTCTCAGGGAATATTTCACAATTCATAGACATGACAGTGTCGCTCCAGGTTTCAGTGTAGGCAACACGCAAACTTAATTAATGAGTTATGTTCTAACATTGATGTAAGTGGAACGAATAAGTGAATCATGAACCGGTGCAAAATTAACGTTTTCCATATAAGTTCTCCAGTTCTTTTTTATTCAACAAACATGAAGTTGACTGTTACACGAATCGATAGAATAAGAAATAAGTACATAAGAGGAAGTGTGAAAGTGGCACCAATAACTGAAAAGTTGTGTGGGAATCGGTTGTCATGGTCTGGTCACGTGATACGGAGGAATGAGGAAAATGTCGTGAGGAAAGTATTGAGTATGAATGCCGATGGCCTTAAGAGTAGAGGGAGACCAAAGAAACGATGGATGGACTGTGTGAATTATGATATGGATAGAAAGGAGGTGACTACTTAGATGACGACTAATAGAGAAGTGAGGAAGGAAAAGACATGTTGCACCGACCTCAAATAAATTGGGATAAGGGTAGGAAAATGACGATGATGATGACATGAAGTTGTCTGTTGGTGAAAGCCCAAATCTAAGACACACTATAACAGCTGGGCCAATTGATATCGTTATCGATGTAAATTAAATTGTGTATGTTTTTATACTTGTGGGAGAAATAAATAAATGTGTTATTATACAATGTATTATTTATTGACTAAAACCCACCCGTGTTCTTTCAGTTGCCCATATAGCAGGGCTACGGTATCTCATGTGTGATGTCAGCATGAATTATAATGTGTGCACTGCATATTGATGGCAAAAAATTGGCTATTGATGTCCAACTTGAGCTATGCAAACTGCACTCACTTACGCCATCATAAGCTAATCAAGTTGACTAATCTACACATTATCTGTTAGCTAATTTCATAACGATTACAAAAACGTAATTTTTAAATAGCTTCCATACATAATTTTGGACATATCGTCGTTTTAGTCCCACGCACCAAATTCGCGCGAGACCACCCAGAAGTGCCTGGCAGATGCACGTTCTACGCGCGAGACACGCAGCCGATGTTGATTTTTCAGCGCTGACTCAAAATTTTAAGGTTTATTATTTTTTGCTTTTCAGTTTTTTCGGCGGTTTAATTTTTTGTTAAAATACATTTTTTGTGGCTTTAATGTACTAATAATACTAGACAAGGTATACGCTATCCAATAAAAAAAGAATTATCAAAATAGGACTACTCTGTATAAAGTTATGCGTAGTTAAACATTACAATCAGTGAGTGAACAATCAAACATCCCCTGTTTTTCGACCCTTAGGGTTCAATTTTGATATGCAAATTTAAATTATGGGACCACCTTCGGTGTATACCCTTTCCAATAAAAAAAGAATTATCACAATCGGACGACTACGTAAAAAGTTATGCGTGTCATACATAAAAAAAATTAAATATACGCGTCGAATTGAGAACCTCCTCCGTTTTTTTTTCGTCGGTTGAAAATTAATTTAAGATGGGAGACAGGACCCCATACTAAGTAAAACCTGTGCTATGGGTCTCCTGGTCTCCTAATCTCGGACACATTATTTCGAGCTATAATAAGGAAATAAAAAACAGTAAGGGAGCGCTTACTGCTAACGATCTATATAAAGGAAATATTAGGAATAAGAATAGTAAGTGGTGTTTTAGTATGATTGTGAGTTTGTTGGTGGGTGTATATTGCGTGTGTAGTGATTTTGTGAGTGTGATGTACAAAGTTGTGATTGTTGTGTACTGGGTGCGTATGTCTGATAAATGTTTTATGTCAGTAAATGATTTCCCATCCAAAAAAAAAATACAATGCATACAAACTTTAGAATCAACCTAAAATATTCCCACTTCAGAGACACGCCTCATCTTTGTAAGCACCATGCGGGCACAGTACGGATTGGTGGTTGTCACATGTCTTCGATTTTTATGTTTCCATGACATGCCGGTATCCCTGCGATGTTTTTATTTTGTAATTGGGAGCAGTAATGATGAAATTATGTACAGTACCCTCCAAAAGTTAGTTGAAATTATCAATAATGTAATAAATGTGAGGAAATTATAATAAAACCAAACAAAATCATGGCTTCAAGAACTATATTATTAAAATATAATCAATTTAGAATATTTCTATCAATAAGAGAACTATAACAACTTTAACAATTATGATTTATGTCATGTTTATGTAAATAAACAGTGAAACTATGGTGCCAAAAGTTAGTTGAAATTGTTGAAAAATTAGTTGTAGGATTATTATTATATTTGTGTAAAGGCCAATATCTTAACTTTTAATATTTTATGTGATCGTCATTATTCTATAGAACTGCTTTAAGTCGTCTAAGCATTGATTCTACAAGATTTTGTAATGTTTTGCCCGGTGTAGTCGACCATGTTTCAAAAATTTCATTTCAGGGACGACCTGGCTCTCTGTGTCATTAACGACGGCAGTGCCACACGCAGGTCTGCTCAGGACAGAGCAATATTTGTGTTGACTTGACATTCTGTTCGTCCAATATGTCTAGCCTCCTCATTTGGCGTCGCTTGGATATGACTTATGGAAGTGACCACTATCCCATCGTGATCGAATTCCCTTCGAAACATGTTCCTACGATAGTCTCCCATTTTAAAATACGGACTTGACTCCGGAGATTGGGATTTACTAGCATATCCCAAAATTTTGAACTTAGAGTATCTTCCCTCACAAAAGTCAACGAGGATAATGCCCAGGAATATTTCTCTTCTATTTTCCTCCATTGTATCTAATACAGCAGATGACTGTTTCCCTTCCAAAAACCCCAATCCGACAAAATTCCTTCTGCGCCATGGTGGGATAAGGAATGCACTGACATCATCAGGGCCAGGAATGAGGCTGAAGAGACTGTTAACTGTGATATGAACCTGGATAACTTCATCGCTTTCAAGCGAATATTGGCCAAGTCTAGGAAATTACTTTATTATTATTATTATTTTTATGTATATGTTAACATAATCTCGGGATTCTGGAATCCCGGTCTTTTGGAAGGCTTACGAGGGGCCGAAGCCAACTCGCAGAGGCCCCTTAGATAATTTTAAATGATGAGGGGGCACCAACCGACGATTATCCCAGTATGCACTATGCAAATGCACCCAAGGACAATTCCCGGTTGGAGCAGAACTATTACAGAATATGGATACAAAGCAAATTAGGCTATGGGTTTGGATGGCTATAGTGGATTGGTAACCGCAACTATGGAAGGACTATGGCCCCTGCCTGATCAATGTTTTGTATACACGGATAAAAAGGCAGGGGGTGACTTGCACACTCAATAATGGGCCCCCGGAAAACGTCGCTAGCACATAGTGACGTAGCGACAAGGGGGCAACACTTCCTGAGGTGCTTGAGAAGTGGAGAGGTATTCCACGGCTTTCAGAACAATCCCAGAGCCCGGAAGATGGTCATGTCCCTACGAGCACTTACTGGAATACTTCTTTTCCCCGAGCACGTTTGCTCTTGCGAATCTCCACTCGAGCCAGCCAATAAAGGCAAGAATGAGGTGGGAGCTCTGAACCTCGTCAGTGTTCACTCCAGCTGGCCAATAAAGGCAAGCCAGAGATGAGGAACAAGAATTCTCCCAGGAGATAGGGTCCGTGGGGTCGCTACTGCCCAACAGCTCGCCACAAGCTGCCCTGCGGTTATTATTATTATTATTAGCCGTTGCTGTCCCACTGCTGGGCGAAGGCCTCCCTACTCTCTTTCCACGTCTCTCTGTCCAGAGCTGCCAAGGCCCAGTCTTTATTAAAAGAGTCCAGCTCATCCCGCCATCTCCGTCTGGGCCTGCCGCGATGCCTCTTGCCATTAAGCGGGACCCATTGGGTCGTAAGTTTGGCCCACTGATCGTTTGACATACGGCAGATGTGTCCAGCCCAATTCCATTTAAGCGTGGCAGCTTTCCGAGCGACATCAGTTATTTTAGTAATGGAACGGATTGTTGTATTCTTAACCCGGTCCACAAGTTTAATACCCAGAATACTCCGTTCCATAGCTCTCTGGCAAACCCCGAGTGTGGACTTCTGCTGAATTGTCAAAGACCATGTTTGAGAACCATACGTGAGTATGGGAAGAATACACATGTCGATGAGCCTTCTCTTGAGGGATAGAGGAAGATCACCCTTCATTAGATCTTTCATGGCCCAATAGCTCCTCCAGGCATTTTCGGTGCGTCTTGCAACTTCTTTATTTTGTCTTGCCTGGAATGAAACTATTTGGCCAAGATAGAGATACTCATCGACATATTCAACCTCCCCACCCGCCACGATGATCCTTTGATGCACGCTGTTTGTCATCAACATGACATATTCATTAGGAAATTACTTAAGAAAAAAAAACGGCTGGGTTGGTCAAGGTATTGCTCTTCGCTGAAGTAACCTAGCGAACCTGCGAAAGAACGCAAAACAAAAGCTAAATGGTCACCCATCCAAGAGCTGGCCTTGAGAAGTGTAGTTGAACCTAGCGAACCTGCGACAAAAAAATATTTGCAAGGCAAAACAAAAAAATATTTTGTTAAGATAATATTTATAAAGCATATTTTACAAAAGGAAATGAATATGGTTTAATCAAAAATAACATATTAATGATATGTTAATTATCACATTTAAAAAAAATCGTATCGATATTGGAACTTTGTTGCCTAGTCCACTAATTTTCACTATGGGCCCACTGTGCATCGCTACGCTCGCCACGCCAAAATTTAATTTAGGTCAGCCTTTGGATGGGTGACCATTTAGTGTTTGTTTTGCCTTGTCTCGCAGGTTCATCAGGTTAAGCTACACTTCTCAAGGTCAGCCTTTAGATGGGTGATTTTTTTTTAATGAAACATTTCACACATAACATTAACAACATAGGCGAGGGTAAACCTAAATTTTGGCGTGGCGAGAATGGCGACGCATCGCCATGCTATATAATGTTATGTTTGTTACCTCAGAATTTTCAACTGGGTGAACCGATTTTGATGATCCTTTTTTATTTGAAAGGTGGTGCTTCAGACTAGGGTGGTACAGAGTAGTCCGAATTTGGATAATTAACATAAATAATTAATATGTTACCGTACAGACGTTGTCCTGTTTCCTAGAACTCGATAGCAGCGCCACCTACCGGGTCTAATAGTGAATCTAAACCATCCAGGGTGCCACCCAAACGCATACAAAAAATTCATTCAATTCGGTCCAGCCGTTTAGGAGGAGTTCAGTTACATTACAACGAAAAGTGGCATTGATTTTTATATATATATATATATATACATATTTCCTTTCGTAAAGTATGCTTTATAAATATTATCTTTACAAAATAATTTCGATGTTTCATATCTGCCAGGCGTCCCGCAACTGCTCACTTTTTTTATTGCCTATCAATTATCACGGTATCTATGAATCGGGACAAGGGCAGGATTATGATGCTGCATCGACAAAAAAAGAAAACAAAAAGTAAAAGTATTTTTTTATTTAACCCTAAATGACCACAATAGTATCTAAAAAGTAAACAAAGATAATCTAAAATTAAAAGCAAAATTAAAATAAACGGGCCAAGTCTAACAAAGTGTTAGACAACTCTTAAAAAAAAAACTGAAATAGTGTTAACAAAGTCATAAAATATTTCAAAATCAATCATTGATCTGAGAAAATATTAAAAGTAACATTTATGTGGACATACTTATTATAAACAGAAAAGTGAAAACTTCTATCTGATGGTGACATTACCGGAGGATCTTGAAGTCAAATGCTTCCTTTTAATTTCTGAATGTTTTTTAGAACCTCTTACATCTGACATAAGGAGATGATCAATCTCTTCATATTCGTTACAAGCTACAGGCATTAAGTTACCTTCAATCACGACTTTGATCAAACCTCTGGGAGTAATATTATGAGACTTCTGGTATAACAAAACTTCATGCAATTTCTTGAGACTAGCGTAGGTAAGGTTGTTGTAAGCAATATTTAAATAACAAAAGGTATAATTACCAACACAATACACTACACCATCGCGTGATGTAGTGTTGTTTGGAGAAAAGGGCTCATTAAACACTCCCATTGTAATGTCAGCAAATAATTCAGCTTTTTTTTGTATAGTTCCATCATCAGAATCTATGTGCGGCTTCTGCGAAGGTAATTGTTGCAGAGACTGACTTTCCAGTTTACCTCTCTTCGCAGTCTTCCTTTTAGGGCTTTTATCAAATTTAACAGTATGGAGGTCTTTAACATGTGTGCCAATTAAATCTTTTCTCTTTTTTAAGTAGGCCACGTATCTGGCTCTACTTTCTAGTAATTCTTGGGTGTGAACAAGAAATTCGTGTAACGTGTCGAGAATGCTCTTACCTCCTTCATCTGTAATCATATTGCTCGCTAAGTTCAAGTAACTGAGTTGTCTGTTTGTTCTCAACATATCCGCTATATACTTTGCACCAACATCAGTAATTCTATTACTTGATAAGTTTAAAGCAGACAATATTCTCGATGCGGGACATGGGTCTTTTAATTGATCTGCGATCGTTTTTACAACGGCATCATTTATCTTGCATTTTGCTAAAGAGAGATGTTTTAATTTGCTATCAGTTAATACGGTGTAGTAATTAGCTTGGCTAAGGAATGTACTATCAAGACATAATTCCGTTATATATGAATTCGGTAGAAACTTGGATATTTCATGTAAAGAATCCATGTGCAAGCCGCTGTTGATTGTAATTGAAGTCAAATGTTTCTGGTACGGTAGAGCGAGGGCTATTACTTGTATGACCCTCCTTGGTATAACCTTGTTGTTGAGAAACTTCAGCTGCACTAAGTTTTCATTGCTGTTGTAAAATGTTTCTATAGTGATTATATTTTCACTGCTTGTCTCAAACTTACAGAGATCTGAACTATGTATAAAATCTTCTGATAAAGTAGCTGACGGTGCTGCCGATTGTTTCTTTCTTGGTTTATGGATTATTTTCTTCTTCGGAGCTGCTACAGCACTCACGTACGTTTCTGTGGGATTAAAAACTTAGCTATTAATACTTTCCCAAATTAAATGTTTTTACTATATGATCAGCCTATAATGTTCTGGGACACAACCCTATTCTCCATGAGAGGGAATGGGCCGTTAAAATAGAGCCCACGCGGGCTAAGTGCGGTTTGGTAGATGTTACATGTTTTCGAATTTTTATTTCTAAGACATGCCGGTTTCCTCACGATGTTTTCCTTCACCGTTCTGTAAGCAGTGGTGATGAAATAATTTGCACAAAGTAAAATCACTAGACTCCCTCTCACCGAGAATAGGCCTGTGTCCCAGCAGTGGGAACATTATAGGCTGATGATGATGAAAATCACTAGGCCACTAGACCCCAGCTGTTTTACTCTATACCAACTTCATTTGGGTTAATATTAGACAAATAACGATGAAATTACTGTAGTTCTATTATATTAATAATACTTGTCTTATTCGCTCAAGCAAAAGTTCGCTTTCAAGACCGCATTCATTCACATTGACGGCGCTAACGGACTTGATCTAGCGAAGGACGTTTCTAAGTAACAAAGATTTAGAGACACAAAAAAAATGTTGTCCATGAGTGTAAAATCGCATTCAGATATAAGCGATATCGGAATCGCACTCGTTAGGGATACCGAATTGGTACGCAAAATCCCAGTCGCACTTACGATACTGGTCCCAAATAACGAAGGCGGATCAGTGTCTTTATCAAGCGCATTAGTAATATCGCTTATAGCTCAATAGGACTAAAGTATGATAATACCCTTGAGAAAAATACCGTTCTTTGCTTAATGATATCAGATTTTTTAAAGAACACAGTCAACATACTTTGTGTAGCTCTGGTAACGATGATATCAGTATCAAGAGAGTATTCTCTGCAAGCCCATGGTATGAACGTATCAAAGTCGGTTGGCTTTGGATTAAGGAATTCGACATGATCGTCGGAATATCTGTTTGCTTCGTCCATCTAAAATAATCTCAGAATAAATATTTATAAAAAATACTATTAATAAAATCGAAAAGATATCGAAAATAGTGAATAGTGTCAAAATTATGAAACGTATGTCAAAAAGAAGAAAGTTTATTTTTATTGAAATTGTCACTTTATGGTTTCTAGAAAAGATTAAAATAGATTGAGCATAATCTAAAAAGTTTTTAAGCAAGTGAGGATTATCTCGTATTTATTCGTGGAAAAAAAAATTGCACAACTCTGTTCTGTCCAGCAACATTGATCTTTCAGACAAAAATTTTGCACAATAATTTCTCAACTAAATTTCCGACGAAAATGTACGTAACTAAATGTAGGTATATAGAAGTATGTTTGACGCATAGACCGACAAAGTTTTGGGGGATTGGGTGGGCCATGTGCTTTCTTTCACCGTCTCGTCTTTCACCCATAGACCCCATGTCCTAAGTGTCACTGTAATCGAGATACGATTTTATTTTGTTTGTTTTTAAATATTCGCCGCCTGCGCACAGGTGCGCACGCAACGCGTGGTTGTTTATACGCTACATCTGATCCTAGTGCGGGTTGGTGGATGTCACATGTCTTCGATTTTTTTGGTTCTAGGACATTCCATTTCCGCACGATGTTTTTCTTCATCGTTTTGGGAGCAGTGATGATGAAATTAACTACACGAAGTCAAATGCCTAGTTAATAAAAGGTTCGAACTCATGACCTACTCGTGATTTGGAGCCATGCAATTATTATGGAAAGGCCATATTTAAGAACAATTCGGCTAAGAGGACCAGACTCTGGGATTCTTCCTTGATTTAACCAAGGCTTTTGACACGGTGGTGTCTTATTAAAACATTGCACAAAGCTATATTAAGTTTTTTTTTTAAATTGCGAACATTTGCATAAAAAGTTAATTTTTAAGTCAAAGTATATTTAAATTCTGTATCGCTTCCTGAGATAATGCAATATATCTAAATTACACTATCAGGAAAATATTTGTATAGGCAGAAGATCTACTTGTTGCTTGCAAATAGAACCGCGTTCATGCTTTTTATTAAGACGCTTTTATTAAGTCGACCTGTATGTAACTAACTATGAATGGAATCTAAGGTAACTAATTTAACCATCTTCCAAGGAATGTAGCGTCATGAAAATTGGCAGCTGTATGTAGTTCTGATGACAATACAATGATATGGTACTGTTGAACTGATCTGATGATGGAGCCGGAAGATATGAACTGAAACTTCATGATGGAATATCGTATCATAGCTGTTTGAACTTGTTAGAAAAGTTTTGTATTGAACTTTGACTACGATTAGGTTTCAAGGTTTGATGATGAAGCCGGAAGATAGGCACTGGCATTCCATGATGGAATATCGTATCATAGCCGTGTTTGGACTTCTTAGAAAGGTCTTGTAATGAACTTTGACCTCGATAAGGGTTTTAGTTTTTACGTGCATTTATAAAAGCGTGATTTTCTAGTGATTTTTGAACTATAAATTTATTTACTTAAGTTTTATTTTAGTTTTTATTTTATACTCAATGTTAATTTCTTACGAGGCTTGTGGCTAAGTAAGATCAGCCGCACAGATTGATGGATCAGATTAAGCTACGTTTGCAGCGGTTGTTTCGTGGATGGATGCCCATCGACATACCAAGACCCAGCCGTGCCTCGGAAAGTACGTTAAGCCGTTGTTCCCAGCTGTCATTTGTGGTCGTTACGGGTCGTCAGAAGTACGACGGTCTCATAAGGGTCTTAATAGGGGTTATCGGATAGAAATTTATTGATATTTTTTTTTTATTTGATATTTTTTTTATATAATCCTTGAGTGGGATTTACGTCCGTGTGTGTATTCGTGGCATCATAGCGAGAATACCAGCTGTGCGGTAGATGTTTTTTTTACAAATATAGCAGCATTATGCTGAGACAGGAGCCCTTTTGACCTCGCTCAGGTCTTTCTCGTTTCATCATCATCAGCCTATAACTTTCCCACTGCTGGGACACAGGCCTCCTCTCGGTGAGAGGGACTTCTTGGGACTCTTTCTCGTTTATTAATTTTTATTTTCTTCTTTGTTATTTTTAAGTTAAATGTCCTTTTTCTGTCGTATAACCCAGTTACTGGTCTGTGGCGGTGTCATGAATGTCAAATAGTTTTGTCATTCCTTCTTAGTTCGAGCTCCGAAATAACTATATATCCATCAGTAATACGGAGTGTTGCCTACTCCGTAACTTCACCTGAATCTACGGATTTCGTGCTTCGGGAGTACGCCTCCAGGATTAAAGAACAACAGATAAGTCTTTTTGTTATTCATTCTTGGTTTGGGTCGAAATAATCTTATGTATGAATGTGTTACAGATTAGAAAACACCCGTTATGTCGTGCTTAGAAAGTAAACAGACAGCTGTGCTGCTGGGGAGTTTGTTGCGTCACTTCTTCTTCCCAGCTAAAGCAGTAGGAAGTGGTGAATGGCGGGCGTTTTGGGGGACTGTGTTATGTAACTTTGTCATTGAAAAAATTGCTGACTGTCAGCCTAGTTTGGATAAATGACTTTTGATTGATTTGATACCCAGATGACAGTTTCTTTCTCACACCCGAAGTGCCATATTAGTAGCAAAGTTACTCTCTACCTGAAAACCTTTACCATATCTTCCAAGACTCCAAAGAGGTGTTTTCGCTCGCGCACAGTTTGAAATTATATGTAATTATGTAAATAAGTAAACGGTGAAGTAGCGAGTTATCACGGGGCGCGCCACACCCGCCCCCCCACGCCGTGCCACCCCCCGCGAAAACTAGCAGCGATATAATAACTTCGTGTGGCTGGTTGATAGTGTGGAGATGGATCCTTTTTTATTTTCTTTTTTATTGTGTCATCATCATCATCATCATCACTTCGGCCAAACGACGCTCACTGCTGGATATAGGCCTTCCGCAATATGGGGGATTGGCCATAATCGCCACACATGGCAGGCGGGTTGGCGATCGCATTATGATGGTAACATGCGTGAAAAACGCTGCTGCCCATTCTCTAGTATGTTCCTTACTCACCTCTCACCATACCCACGCGAAGATATGGGATGGTGCTATTCTTTACGTACACACGGAACACAATTATGGTTAATGTTTAAAGGTCTGCAAATGCCTCACTGAATTGGTTTAGGTGACACGTTAGCGCTAACATCTGAGGTTTTCTCTCAAGAGGAAATTCTCAGTAGCAGCACGGAATTATCGTCTTACAACGATTGTATTCACGCCACATTCAACGGGATGTCAACGCGAATTGAGATTAGTCGAACCGAATATGAGGTCCAGTTGATGAACAATAACCAAAGAGATAAATAACCCGGGGTCATTGGATATACTTGAAATTTAGTAAGAAACCGATGGATGTTTTTTAATAAATTTAATTAATAGATTACAAGCAGTTCAGTCATCAGTGCGGTTGACACGCGGCCATTATAAATGTTTTTTATCTCTATACTTCGGCTTCTAATCATCATGTCGATATCCAAATAAGCAACGGACTGTTGCTAGTAGCTAGCAAAAAGATGTTGTTACCCGAGTCTTGTTGTAATCCTATTGGTGACAGCCACAAATGACAGCTGGGATCAACGGCTTAACGTACTTTTTAACACCTTTGGACCCTGGAACTAGGCTGAATAATAAAACGCAAGCCTCTTCCATATTAACTCGCCGACGCTCTGCGAGCTCTAAGAAGTGTTTCAAAGGCGGCCATCTTGGAACTCATCTCCTTACGCGAGATAATGTATTAAAATATGTACATACCGACATGTATAGCTGTGTATACTTGCGGCTTGCGAGCGCGTATGTAACTATCTTAGGTGTATAGCAACGTGACACTTCATACAACATTTATGTATCTATGTACGTATTTATGAGCTAGTTATTTGTGGTTTTATTGGCAGTGTTATTGCTGTTTGAAACTTTTTAATATCTTATTTCGTATGAATATGTTATGAGCTTCGATTTCATTCTTCATTGTTCGTAGAAAATAACTAATACCAGGTTTTGTTACGATATGCTGATTTGCATTTTTGATACTTTAACGGCTTGCCATGCGCTTACATACCACTACCACGTCATACCGTATTGTAATTATTAACAAAATCATTGTAGAACAAGATTAAATGATTGGTATATTCATCCCGAGTTTATTTGCGTCTTCAATCATCAGGACCAGAAATAGGGGACTTCCTGTTGACTTAGAATCATGAAATTTTGCGAAGAATTTGAAGAAGCAATGATAAGTGAAGGAAAGTCCCGAAACCGTAAAATAGTTACATTACAAAATAATTACTTTTTTGACATTACTTACATTATTTGCAGTTGGTAAATTTACCGCGACCTATGTCAATGTATGGGTATAACAGTTTTCCAACGGCAAAGTTAAGTTTATCCCTCAGTATAAGAAATGTGTTTTATGTGTAGTGGTAAATAATGTACTGTGGTAAGGAATCCTTTATGTGCGAGTCCGACTCGTACTTGGCCAATTTTTTGTAAATAATTGGGGCCATACTTACTGTAGACACTTCTGCGCACCAAAGTAGTTGAAGTAGTAGTTGTAGTATCATGTGATGTCTAACACAATTAAAAGTTTTTTCAAGACAGGCAATGAGGATATTGCTTAATGCTTATATTTCATGAATTTGATGAATCAACGACTAAAAAGAATCACAAAAAAATATCCTAAAAAAACCATATTGCCTGTCAAACCACCAAATGTCAAAATTGACACTTCAAGCAAATTTTTATCTTTATTCAAGTTTTTACGATGAAATTTTTACAGAACAGATACAGCTACATCCAAGCTACATCCCTACCTACCCCTTTACTATAAGTAAACCGCAAATATGGCCGCATTTCTTGCACTAAAACTCGTGCAATTCAAGCGCGGCATCAGCACAGAGTCTTAAGAACCGAACGTCGTCGGTTCGTTCGTTCTCAATCTAACTTTGTTCTGGTTCTCGCTCCTTCGATAGGGCTGGCAATTACGAGATTTTATAATGCGCGTAGAAATATATTTGAAGTACCAAATATAATTACGCGTCCAGTATATCAATATGTTCAGGACGATGTTGGGTCTGCTTCGCTTCTGTAGTGCATCGGGGTTGTTTGCGTTGTATCACACTGATGGCTTTCATGGCTGAAGGAGACATTTCTTTTCCTTATAGAGATTACATATCTGATGTTAGGAACAAGGCCTGATATAGCTTATGTTCTTCGTGTTGTATCTAGACACTTATGAAGCTCCAACAAAAAGAGATATCACAAAAGTAAGAATAAATTTTCTGTATTTGAAGTACGGTACTCAAAATTACTGCATTACCTACAGAAAAGGCTGATCTGTTACAGTGATGCGGATCATGGTGCTGATTCTGACACTGGAAGGTCAACTTCAGTACTTGTATGTGTTTACGGTAATCCAATATCATAGAGAAGTCAATTAAAGACGTCCGTCGCGATCTCTAGCACTGAAGCCGATATTGTAGCTGTTCAACTCATTACCGAGCCTATTTAGTCTGCATAAAAATATTGAATCGACAACACGTATTTTTATTATCTCATACAGTCCACAAGATATATTGAACCTTATAACAAGCAGCGTAAGGAACAGTAGCTATTAATAATATGGCTTAAACGATTGATTGAAAACATTGAGCAATCAACGATAACTAAAGTTCTCCATGTGGATAACGAGTCTACCATATGAGCTTGCATTGAATCCGCCATATGAGTTCCACAACAAAACCAAGCATACTCGTATATCAAGCTACTAAACTAGCTGATGGGACTATGACGACTGCAAAGATTGATACAGACAACTGAATTGCTGACGTGTTTAAGAAGGTTCGAATTACGAATTTATGCCTCTGTTTCTAAAACTTTAACATTTCATACCTTCATCCCCAAGAAAACTGTATCCGTGATCAGCAGAATGCGTGGCAGATGCAACGGAATTCTGAAAACTGTAGCAGATAGGATCTCTTCCCCGCTATGGAGAGCCTTTATGAAGCTGGTAATTTAAAAGTTTTTATTTTTATTTGTAAAATTGAACTGTATGGATTTTAAGTTTTCTGAAATAAATGAATTTTAATTTATAATAGGTTACTCCCAGCAATGTCCCCCCTACCTTGAGATCTTATTGGATGACGGATTGTTAACATACGTCTACCTCAACCAAGGTTGATAATATGGATTTGTACTAGCTACAATCAGCATAAAACATATCGGGACGAACAAATTGTTCAAAATTATCTAAACCATATCTCTCTCTCTTTGCTTAGCCTTATCTTATTTCATTTGGTGGCTTAGGCGCGCTTCAGAGAGCTTTTCTTCGATTGGGTAGAAAAATTATCTGAAAAACTATGAAAATTAAAAAAATAATAACTTAATGACACAAGGAATGTTTCGGAATGAAGATAGTACACGACAACTGTCATTCTGACAAGAACTTTATCCAATTGAGATAAAGTTAAATTTTTCTTACTTGTTTAGAACACTTTGAACAGAATGCTCGTCTCAATATTCTTGAAGTCCTGTGTTTGCCTTGTGTGCCAAGTAAATAGCCGCACGGGGCGATCGATCAGGTTAAGCTACACTTACCATGTTTGCTCCGTGAAGTTCCCTTCAAAATTGTTGAGCTAATTGGTGCTTATCCATTCGTCACGTTCGTGAACAGACGCCATCAGTAGAGACTGGCCTTCTTTTAGCTCCCACAACTTATTTTAATTTCTGAGTTGATATTTCGTTTTTGTTTAAATCACGGACGCTTATTGTGCACGTCTTTTTACATCGTTCTCACATGTATAATTTCAACATACCAATTTTTACCTATAATGCAAAATGGAATACAAGCCATACCAATTTTTTGATTGCTTTGATTTTGTAACAATATTTTGATTGAAAAGAGTGTCCATGAATTTTCTTGCCCGTTCTCCTCCATACGTACTTACCACGCTTTAGAATGGGCAATAAGCTTCATATTTCTGTCTGACAAAAAAATTACAAATGCCTGGAATACGTTTATTTGAAATAAATGAGTGGGTGACTATATTTACATATCAATCCTTTGGTGCCTCGGAAAGCACGTTAAGCCGTTGTTCCCATGTCATCATTGGCTATCATTTGACAGTCATTACGGGTTATCAGAAGTCCAAAAATCTGACAACCACTCGTACCAAGGCTTATCGTATTACCCAGTGGGATATGGAGATCAGATAGGTCATCATCATCATCATCATCATCATCATTTCAGCCGTAAGACGTCCACTGCTGGACTTAGGCCTCCCCCAATTTGGGAGGCTTTGCCATAATTGCCACGCTTGGCAGGCGGGTTGGCGATCGCAGTATGGTGGTAAAATGCGTAGAGAACGCTGCTGCCCATTCTCTAGTAAGTCCCTTAATCGCCTTTTACGACACCCACGGGAAGAAATGGGGTGGTGTTATTCTTTACAGATCAGATAGGTAGTCGGTGGTATTTAGTTGTACCCAGTTACCAGTGGCGAAGGGTGATTTTATTAGAGAGGTAAGCCGGAGCAAAAAAAATGCTTACCTAGGCCGGACGTGGCGCACGTAGTCCAGTTACTTAAAATCTGTGACTGACTTCCCTGCTTCAGTCTTCTATAAGCAGATGTCTTCAGTCCACCTTTACTATACGTAAAAGCTACCTAGCCTTTTCCAAAAAAGTGGAAGGGCAAATGAAATAATGATGACTCCTGTGTTTGCTTTACTGTGACGTCGTGAGTTTTTTCCAGTCTTTCTTCTCAGTGATGAGTTCGGTATTTCCTATCCGACTAGGATAGAAAATCATCTTGTTTTAAAACATAATTTATTTTACCACGTGCGTGTATTTTTTGAATAATTTTACAAAAATAAATATTATTTATTGCTACTTGTACCGTTTAAAGAAAGACTTGACAAAGCCGTGAACTAGTTTCTTTGGGCTACGCGGTTTGAATGCAGTGGTGGCCCAGAGGTGAAGGCCACAACTTACGAGTTATAGGTTCGAACCCAGATAGGCACTTTTCTTTGTGTAAATTATTTCATCACCACTGTTCCCGAAACGGTGAAAGAACCAAGAATTCGAAGACATGTGACTTCTACTAACCCAGACTGGACCGCTTGGTGGATTATGGCCCACTCTTTTTCACAACGGGGAGCATTATAGTCTGATTATGTTTGGGTTTGAGTTTTGACGGCAAAATTACGCTACAACGCTAGATTCTAACCTTAGATTTTTCATTCCATTTTGCATTAAACGTCACAAAACGAAGAAAGAAAATTGCATTTCTTTTTTACATGTGTTGCAACCCTACCTATTCGAAATTCAAAACGGAGCGCGGGGCGGTGGGGTTTCATAAGTAAGTACGTGTTTCTAAGTTCCCGATTATATTGTCGGTTGGCGAGTGCCTGATTTATTTGTGTTGCCAGTAATTCGAAATATATTTCCCTTGTTGTGGGGTGAGGCTTGCAACTCTTAGTATTCTGGGTAATTTATAGATGTTTCTGGTCGGTTAAGATGTTTTGATTTTGATAAGAGGTTAGTTGAGTGTGTTGTATAATTGTGGGTAAGTACAAAATATTTATGATTTTTTTTTGTGAATTTCTTCTTATTTACATGCTTGGTACAAAACTTCATGAAGTATTCTTTATGATGAAGATCCCATAGGCAATATTTCAGTTAAATCAGTATGATATTCGAACTTAATGCAGACATGAATACATTCTTAATTTTTCTCGTAAATTATAAAAGTAGCCCACCGGCTGCTAAGTTCCTGCATCCTTCGCGCCAGCAATCCAGACACGGTAAAAGACGTAATATTACCTAGGTATACCGCAGCCGTAAGCCGTAAGAATATAATTAAGGTACGTAATTAAAGCGATTTTTTTTAATTTAAAATTTTCTGTCACTGTTTATTCTTCAACCCATTTTCAGCTAGTGTTAGGTATGTACGCCATTTCTCTTTATCAACAAATAGCATCTTATAGCAACTCTTCCAAGACCAACATAGTTCTCTGCTCACCCCCAAGATAACAACAAACTCACACCTCCAGAATCTTATGCAAATATCAAACAGCCCCCATGTAAAACTTTGCGCCGTAAAATGAATTAATTCCACTGTATATCCATGTTATATAAGCGAAATTTTGAGTGCTCCGTCTTCGAAGTGTCTCAGGTGGTGAGGCCCCCATTCCCCCAACCGCTTTGGGGGCCAACCCACCCCGCGAAGCGTCTATTTTCGCGGGGAATAAGTAACTGTGGCGTTATGTTACATCGCTATTGATTTTCTTAGAGGCTTTTAAGGTGGTGGCACGTTCTCGTGTGTAGGTGGAACAGAATGAGGGTAGATAGTGACACGTTAGGTTTATATTAGTTGGTTGTATTTTTGTGAGTTATTTTTTTGTTGGAAGCTTGGATAAAACGGCTAGAAAATCGTGTGACGTGGCGTAGTAATTTAGACGACCATTATGAAAAGACCATGGAGAACAAAGCCATCTAAAATGACTAGAAATCGTGAGAGATGACAGTAAGAATAATACTATACAAGAAGTTCGTTTGGTAGAAGATTTTAGATTACGTTATAATTTGTTGGTGCGGATAGTCCGATAGAAAATAGCCGGTTACACTTAGGTTTCCTTGGCCCTAGCATATGGGTAACTGAAGCAACACGGGTGGGTTTTAGTCAGTAAAAGTCTGACGTGGCCTCTAACTCCGCTCAGAGCGGGAGAAGTCATTTGATGATTTCCAACCCAAAAACAATACATCTAGGACACTCACTTTAATGCCATGAACATCTTAAAGAAATGCCTCATTTGCTCGTTATTTCACCAGCTTCATACCGTTCTATGAACCACTTGATCGTTTTCTAAGTGCCTGTTCATTTGCAACTCGGATGTTACGAAGAACGACACTGATGCCGCAATTAACATGGCCACTTGGCTCAAACTTTAAAACAAAAAGTGTATTTGTACCATCGACCTGAAAATAAGAAAAGCACTGCAATGCTGCTTACTATTCAAATGGATTCCGTGTGTTGCTGGACGTAAAGAACCACCATTCCATTTCTCCTCTTGGGTGTCGTAGAAGTCGATAAAGGGACAGCAGCATTTCATGTAGCAGCGTTTTCTCATTTTACCACCATACTGATATCGCCAACCCGCCTGCCCAGCGTGGCGACTGCCCAGAACTTGACGTCTTTCGGTTGAAAATCATGATTATTAAAATGGGTGACTATTAGTGCTGTTAGATGTATTAATAACACGTTTTTGGCGCAAAATATCTTAGCTTTTTTCAGAATCCGCCTGAAGAAGATTCAATACATAAGAAGGAAATATCAATATATTCTAAAACGTCTTCATGTAGTACATAAGACATACACAAACACCAAAGAAGCTTTACTTACCCATAATATAGAGAACATTATAATAATTTTAATGGAATCTTGTTAATCCCACCACAGGCTGGGTGGGGTGCCGCGGCCCCCCCACTGCCCCCAACCCCATACCGTGCGTATAAAATTACATAAACAGAGCAGAAACTATAACATTATATCTAAGACGTTTCAATTTAATTGAAATTTTAATTAAATTAGTCTTCGTGTCTTAGACGAGTTTAATTTGTAATTAATTGGTGGTTTATTTTGGTTTCGTATTTAATAATAAAATGTTTTAGAATGTTTGTAATTCTATGAAGTTTCGTCTGAAAATAATAATTGATTAGATAACTTTGAATATTGCGTTAAATCTTTGTGTATGAATGGTATTTTAAAGAATAATCGAAGTTTTTTAGCCTTCGTTGTCTTTAACGATATCCAATCTACGTGTTGATGTATTTGTCTATTCTTAAAATATATTCGGACAGTTTAAAAATGTTGTGCCTGCATACGTAATAAAGATATTTGATATCTAACAGCTGGATAATTGATTCCTCTCGACTATTTTCATCAAAATTTCGCATTATTGTATTCTCACACAATCATATAATTATAAATAACAAATTCATTTTATTGTCTAAACACATAAAGGAGAATTTAAACGGCTGACTGAAATATCAACGCCGAGAAGAAACTACTGAAACAACGAATACCTTTTATAATGTAGGGGAAAACTAAGAAAGAGTTTTTGAGAATCGGGATTTATATGAAAAATATATCAAAATCCTTAAGTTAATTAAATTGAAACTTTTCTCGAATACGTATCTTAGTAAATCATAAAGTTTTCTTATTACCCCAAAAAGGGAGAATTAAGGGGTGTTAAAGTTTGTTGGTGAAAATACGACATCTACGCGGACAAAGTCATGGGCGAAGTGCGAGTCTTAAGTAATTTCTCATCGAAAACACAACCTCAGATCAATAAAACATAGCCCAATGAAACAAGAAATAACGGGCATACAATCAAACTGGTCCTTACTACCCGATTAGCCATAAAAGAGCCGGTCTCGAACCCAGAGCCAGCTAATAAGAGCCGTCGTTACGACGTATGTGCGTGTTAGGAATTTCATAAAGCCACTCAGTGGCGGAAGACAATGCTAGTGGCGGGATGTGGCTGTCAAAGTTTTGAAGATTATGTAACTAGGTTTTACTCTTGACTTCACCCAAATAGCTTCTTCAATCACAATATTATCTATATATATATACGGATCTAAACTATTGGAGAGCTAGACCAGATGCTACATAGCCTAAATGGAGCCCCTCGGCGGGTTGGTCTCGACCTCAATTTGGATAAGATGAAAGTCATGGGTCATTCATACGTCTTGCCGAGTCCAAACCAAATCGATGGGTCATTTCTCGAAATCGTTAAGGAGTATACCGAGGGCGAGTCATTCAGTTTGGTAGACACAACTTCGTGAAAGAAGCCGACAGAAGGATTCGGGTTGGGCAGCATTTGGAAATCTTTGTCAAATCTTTTCGTCATAAACCCCGCAATGTTTCAAGACAAAGGTCTTCAACCAGTGCGACTTGCCTGTTAAAACATACGGTGCCGAAACGTGGACACTAACAGTTGAGCTGGACCAAAAATGGAAGGTCGCTCAGTGCATTATGGAGAGGGCACTGGTTGGATTTTTCTTGAAAGTTAAAACCAGAAACGAAGTTATCAGGAAAGAATTGGAGTTACCGACAGCAAATGGAAGTTATAGTGGGCTGGCCATTCTTGTCAGTAGCGCAGACGAGTCCTGAATGAAAACTGCGTATTGGCAAGCGTAGTGTGGGACGCCCCCCAGCTAGATTGATCAACGATCTCAAAACGGTGCCTGGAATAGACTCGATGTGGAAGGCGGTGGACAGGGTTTTGTGATGCATCATGGGAAAGACGGTAGTGGACTGCGATAGGCTGAGTTGATTGATGAATATACACTACTAGCTATAAAGAAACCACATCGAAGTTTTGTAGTTACCACGACGCACAGTGGGCCCATACTGAAAATTAGCGGACTTAGGCAACAAAGTTCCTATATCGATGCGATTTTTTTTTATATGACGTGTTATATTATTCCTGATAACTTTTATTCTTATAAAATTTCTTCTAAAGTTGATAGTTTGCCTTGAAAAAAATTAATTAGATTTTTTTGTATGGAGCGAATCACGTTTAATTTTTTTTCTTCAATTGTACTAATATATGTTGAGTGTGTGGCGTGAGTATATGATAGCTAGGGTCATTCTCTATCCATGAAAAAAAAATCAGCGCCGGCCATCTGCGGCAGCGCGAGTAATCATTCGGTAAAAAAAAATGATTTGGAAGAATTTTTTTGTCATTTAAAATAAATTCAAAGCATATTTTTTGTCTCATTTGGTTGTTTTCACCTTCTTTTTAGTTAAATAAATAGTTTTAATAGCGCATACGTACTTATAACTAGTAATTCTGGTAGAGATTTAGTTATTATTGCATGTTATCGGTAGCACCTGCATTGTGATTGATGACTTATTTGTTTGTGCACTCGGCTAAGCGCATAACTAATGAGTCATCGAAAAATGCTCGTCTCTGATTGGCTGAATAATTTTCACTCACTGTTATGTCCACTACTTGAGTAATTAACACTAACTATAAATATAAAGACTTCATTAAGTCCATCTAGTTTCGCTCTTGTCGCTTGTTTGTGAACACAGTGAAATACTTGCATTTTTATATTTACATTAGAACTATGGCTGGATTTTGTACCAACCTAGATCTTTTTGTGAAATTAAGAAGTGGCGGTGATCTGAAAAATCATATGTTTCTGATGAAAGTATCATTTCTGTCTTGACTACCGAAGTTTTTGAAGAAGACAAGAACCGAATCAAGGAGTTCTGTCGACTTTTTTGTGTAAATTTAAATAAAAAGTGGATAGAATCAAGTAGAAATCAAAAAACTTTTATGAATCGTGTAATTAATCGCAAGTGGTTGGAAAAAAACATCAACTGGCCTGTTTGTGACAGTGTTGATCTGAGAAGTGTGATGGGCTTTTCGGACGCAGCCTTATCTGAGCTTGTGGATATAGATTGCCATGTTCCTACTCTTGCAGTATGTACTGCGGAAGCGGGAACATCTACAGAAAAGGAGCACAGAAAACCGTTCGAAGAATTAAGTAATAAGCAAAAGAAAAGACGTTCTACTTCCATAGTAGAAGAAAATTCCGAAGAAGAGTTACAGCACTGGTACATAACAAAATTGAAAGACAACGGCAAAACGAATCTGGCAAAAGTGGTCGAATACCTTTCCAGTAATCCAGATGCGCTATCCGAAGTAGAAGAGAGACTATTCAAAAAGCAGAGCTTAAGTACTGTCTCTGAAGATAAGTGTTTAGCTCTTTATACATCAGTTGCGCTCTCGAAATGGAAGTACTTAGCTCTTCGACAATTTCTGAAAGAAGAAAACTGTGCTGCCTTTCCATCTTATCCAAAGCTTGTAAATGTCAAGAAAAGATGTTACCCACCACAAGAGAGTATAGAGATAACCGAAAACGGAGCTCACATTAAATTGCAAGCGCTATTGGACCACACTGTGGAGAGGATATTACTTGATATAAATACTGTTGATAGGTCTCAAAATGAAGAACTCAAGTTGACCTGAAAATGGGGACTTGATGGTTCTTCGTCGCAGAGTAACTATAAACAGAAAACGTCAAACACAGCTACAGAGTTCGATGATTCATCAGTAGTCATGATAAGCATCGTCCCTCTTCGGCTAGTGTCTACTAGGCCATCATCTGGGAATGAAAATCTAGTTTGGGAGAACCCCACACCTTGCTCAACTCTGTACTGTCGACCAGTGAAGTTCACTTTCACTTCGGAGACAGCTGATTTTATAAAGTCTGAAGAGTCTGAGATGAAAAAACAAATTGATGAACGAATATCTACACAGTGTGGAAATATTATTGTATCACATGAATTGCATATGACCATGATTGATGGAAAAGTGGCCAATATTATTGTTGGAGTACCATAATATGCAACGTGTCCCATTTGCTTGGCAAAACCGAGTGAGATGAATAATTTAGACGCTTTGACTTCTAAACCACTTCGTGAAGAAATTTACAAACAAGGAATTTCTTCACTGCATATGAAGATTCGGTGTATGGAATGTCTTCTCCATATATCTTATAATCTGGATTTTCAACGATGGACTGCTCGCGGCGAACATAAGGCTTTGAAACAAGCTAAAAAAAATACCACACAGCAAGAGTTTCGTGAGCAAACTGGAATGCTGATTGATATAGTCAAACAGGTATGTATTTAATTTTCGCTCTCTTTATGTTGTTTGTGAATTATATCTCTATGTATTGTATATTACAGTATTGTTTTCCCATTTTAGGGTTTTGGAACTACAAACGATGGGAATACAGCGAGGCGCTTTTTCCAAGATTACAAAAGATCTTCCAGAATAACGGGAATTGACGAAAATCTGATTTTCAGATTTTCCGTTATTCTACAAGCCATATCATCAGGCAAAAACATTGACTGTGAAAAATTTAGAAGATACTGTAGAGAAACAGCTGATGTGTACGTGCAACACTATTCGTGGTACTACATGCCAGTTAGTGTACATAAACTTCTAATGCACGGTGCAGACATCTGTAACCACTTTGGTGTTTTGCCAATCGGTAAGTAAAAAATAAATATAGTTTCATGTATTATTTGACTCGATTACGTTTTGAAATTAAAATGTATGTACTTATTCGTTTTAGGTACCTTATCTGAAGAAGCTTCGGAAGCCCGTAATAAGGACTTCAGAAACGTCAGGGAGAGGCACACTCGGAAAACGGGGAGAATAGCAACAAACGAAGACATCCTCCATGGACTTCTAATAAGCTCTGATCCCCACATATCCTACACAAGGCCTAAAATAATGAAACAGGTTCATAATGAGTTGTTGCCTGAAGCAACTCAGTTGGTACAGACTACTGAGCCTCCCTGTGACAGTGATATTATGGAGGAAGAAGAATGCCTCATAGCAGAGTCCGAAAATTTGCCGGACCCACTAGCACTTCTGGAACAAGAAATAATGTGATCCGGCTCTAAATTATTCCCACAAAAGCCCATCAGGGTTAGGAATATGACAAACAGCCCTTTTCAGGGCTACAATTACTTCACAGTTTCATATTGATCATACGTACGATAACTTATACTATAATAATATACATACAGTTGATTATGTAGATAATTATCAACGACTTGCCCGTACAAATTTAAATTATTTCACCTATCATTAACAAAATTAGTATAACCTGAAGCATTACGATATATTTATTCAACAATAGATAACGTTCAGTTAAAAAATAACACAGCCAATCAAAGACGAGCATTTTTCGATGACTCATTAGTTATGCGCGCACAAACAAATGAGTCATCAATCACAATGCAGAGCACCTGCATTGTGATTGATGACTCATTTGTACCGATAACATGCAATAATAACTAAATCTCTACCAGAATTACTAGTTCTAAGTACGTATGCGCTATTAAAACTATTTATTTAACTAAAAAGAAGGTGAAAACAGCCAAATGAGACAAAAAATATGCTTTGAATTTATTTTAAATGACAAAAAATTCTTCCAAATTATTATTTTTTACCGAATGATTACTCGCGCTGCCGCAGATGGCTGGCGCTAATTTTTTTCGTGGATAGAGAATGACCCTAGCTATCATATACTCACGCCACACACCCAACATATTAGTACAATTGAAGAAAAAAAATTAAACGTGATTCGCTCCATACAAAAAAATCTAATAATTTTTTTTCAAGACAAACTATCAAGTTTAGAAGAAATTTTATAAGTATAAAAGTTGTCAGGAATATTATAAAACGTCATATAAAAAAAAATCGCATCGATATGGTAACTTTGTTGCCTAAGTCCACTAATTTTCAGTATGGGCCCACTGTGCGACGCAACTGCATGAAGCTGTATTAATACTGTTACCCTGTAACCAATACTTGCCCACATATTGTTCTTGCGATGTGGGATGGTTCCTGATGGTTGGTCAGATTGTGGTTTGTGGAGTGTATGTTTGGCGCTAAAGCTAAAATTAATATCATTCATGAGTTCAAATCCGGACTAGTACATCATCATCATCAGCCTATAATGTTCTCACTGCTGGGACACAGGCCCACTCCCTCACACCTCTCGGTAAGAGGGAGTGGGCCATAATCCACCACGCGGGCCCAGTGCGGGTTGATAGATGTCACATGTCTTCGAATTTTTTGGTTCTAAGACATGCCGGTTTCCTCACGATGTTTTCCTTCACCGTTTTGAGAGCAGTGGCGATGAAATAATTTACACAAAGTAATGCGCCTGCTTGGGTTTGAACTCACGACCTACTACTCGTAAGTCGCGGCTGTTACCACTGGGCCACCACTGCTCTAAGGGCTAGTACCACAGAGACTATTTTGAGGAACCTCCAAAATAATTGAAATAAAAAGTAAGTTCAAAACGAAAATTCGACTACTGACAAGTCACTCTCTAAAAAGTACGAAACAAGAAATTTTTTCAGACAGAAACCCAGACGTAGGTACAAAATTGATCAGGTTATAGCCGTGTTCATATTCGGGTTTAAGTTTTGAATTTATTTTCCTAGCCTTCACTGTCCCACTCCTGGGCAAAGATCCTGCCTCTACTCCTTTCCTCCACTCCTTTCATCTTGCGTGAGCCCGCGCTCTCTGAGTTCCTTTTATTTATACATATTACCAAAGTCTAGTCGCCATCTTCCCTCCCTAGCTCTCTCTGCACGCTACAGCACAATCTAAATTATTGACTAAACCTCGCAAGTTTGAGAACCTCCGCGTAAGTGGAAAGATGAGGCGGCATTCGCGAGGGAGCGTCCCTCCGAACTTAATTACCTCCCACGTAAGTACACATCAGTTGTTTTGTTAGACCTCTTCAATATTTATAAGACGTTGATGAAGGAATTTCTGAGGATATAGGCTTTTGTCGGAATTGAGAAATGGTTATTAGAGATAAAAGTAAAATATGTATACCTAATCCATACTAATATTATAAATGGGAAAGTGTGTGTGTCTGTTTGTCCGTCTTTCACGGCAAATCGGAGCGACAAGTTGACGTAATTTTTTAAGTGGAGATAGCTGAAGGGATGGTGAGTGACATAGGCTACTTTTTGTCTCTTTCTAACCCCCCACTTCCCTAAAATGGGGGGTGAAACGCGCTAAGCTCAGGAACTACTGGTTCAAATTGAAAAAATATTTTTGAGTCGGATAACCTATTTATTGAGGAAGGCGCGGCAATATAACATCACGCTACAATCAAAAGGGGTGGAGCAGCAACAAGAAAATGGATGAAAACTGGCTGGCTGCGATGCGACGGGAAGGGTCAGGGGAGCAAATATTTGACGCGGACGAAGTCGCGGGCAGAAGGTAGTTGAATATAAAAAGACTTAACTTTACCGTGAATATGCCGAGCCTTTTTCCAGGAAAGTTGGGGTTGACTACCCGTCTAACAGGATGCACCAAAATGCCAGTATTTTACTTGAAGCGACTGGATATCTGATCTTCTCAGTTCTTTTCAGAATCAGAATCAGAATCATTTATTTGCGAAATATGGGTAGTTCAAGAGGTGACATTTTTATATAAGAGCTTTAGACCATATCCTACCATGACAGGTGTGCAAATATTTGGTATAAATACAAATTAAATAGTAAATTCTTCTCTTACCAATCTTACCAATTTTAAAAAATTAGTTATAAATTTCAGTACAAACAAAATATTACATTCTCAAATTTCAATATAGACAAAACATTACATCCTCAAATTCCATTACATTATCAATTAATTCAATATTATAATAACTAGTCATTTACATTTATCATTTAAATAATCAAGAACAGAATAATAACATTTATCAATAAGGAATTTTTTTAACTGGTTTTTAAATACATTTAAATTCTTGGTTTCTTTTATATCCTTGGGCAGTTTGTTATATATTTTAGGGCCCATACAGAAGGGACTCTTGTCAAACATAACCGTTCTGTGACTTACTGCACGAAGTGTACTTGCAAGTCTGGTACTTTTTAAGGTTGGATATTTACCAAAATTTTTTCTTATGTCCAATGCTAGTTCATATATGTATAATGATGGAAATGTCAATATTTTTAAACTAATAAAGTGCGGTTTACAGGAGTCAGTTGATTGTAGTGCACAAATTGCTCGAATACATTTCTTCTGAGCTTTGAAAACAATATCTCTGCCAGTGGCATTCCCCCAGAACATTATACCATATCTAAGTGTAGAACCCACATACGCATGATACGCTGACAGGAGAGCATTTTGATTTACAACTTTACGAAGCATATAAATAGCATAAGAGTAACGGCTTAATTTTAAACACACTTGTTCAATATGTGTCTTCCATGTCAAGTCTGAGTCTATGTGTAGTCCTAGAAATTTTGTGGTATATATTTTGCGTATGTTTGTTTGTTCATAATTTATATTTAAGGTACTATCTTTTGAATTTCTATTTTTAAATGTCATCATATATGTTTTTGTTAGATTAATTTGGAGTTCATTCAGTTTTAACCAGTTAACAATTGATGCTAGCGTAGAGTTTATCACATTCTCGTAACATGTCTTAGAGTCATCAGATTCAAATATTGCAGTACTATCATCAGCATACAAAACCATGGGGGATTCGATTGATAGCGGGAGATCATTGATATACAGTGTAAAGAGCAAAGGTCCCAAGATGCTCCCTTGTGGTACACCTTTGCAAACTCTTATTATATTTTAATGAGTAAATATCTGGATGACCGAGCTTTGCTCGGTATTTTTAAGTAAATTGTGTTTAAAATAATAAGTTTATCTTCAAATTGATTATCGATAAAGTTGGTCATTGAAAACACGAACAGAACGACATTTTATAAAAATTAATCCTAGCTAGATCGATTTTTCGCCCCCGAAACCCCCTGTATAATAAATTTCATGAAAATCGTTGGAGCCGTTTCCGAGATTCAGATTATATATACATATATACAAGAATTGCTCGTTTAAAGATATAAGATACGATACCCTTTGGTAAGACTGTAGAGCTTCTGTCATCCCGTAACGACTGTGAAAGATCTACAAATTATCGTCGCGGACCAATATGTTTTCTGTGGCACGGAAAAGTCTCAATTTGTAACAGTTGGTGACCCATCCAAGGACCGGCCTCGGCAAGCGTGGCTTCACCTTCAATTAGCCCTTAAAAGATAACCATTGTTTTTTTTTGGCGGGAAATCATCAAATTACGTCCCTTGCTCTAGGGTGGAGCGGAAGGGCGTGTCAGACTTTTACTGACTAAAACCCACCCGTGTTCCTTCAGTTGCCCATATGCCAGGGCCACGGTAACTCTTTCGAACGAATCTCGCGACCCTAGCAGAAAGATAACACATTGCGTTAGTCTATTTTAATGTGCACACAAACTCAAGCCTTTTCCCAATGGAGATGAGCAGAAATAACTGAAGGCTATGTGCAAGGATCATATTGTGCTCATTTTATTATGTCCACGTATAAAGTACCTATTCCAAATAGTTAATTTTGCTGTTATTGTATAGACGCCAGCACATCAAGGTACCTGAAACTGTCAAATTCTCCCAATCAACCCTGAACCTAATACTTTAGCAATGGAGTCAATAGCGGACTCCCGGCCACCGTAGGCGCGAGCTTGCGGGTGGCGAGCAATGGGTAGCTCGCCGCCCGGTAAGGACCAGGCTCGGGTCGACGGCGCGCAGTGTTCCACGCGCGCCTTAAAGAGATGTCAGCAGCGGTGTAGGGGTCTACTAGGACCGATGCCTGCCGGGGTCGCGTGATTGTTCGAAAGAGATACCGTGACCCTGGCACATGGGCAACTGATGGAACACGGGTGGGTTTTAGTCAGTAAAAGTCTGACACGCCCTCCCGCTCCGCCCAGAGCGGGAGAAGTCATTTGATGATGTCCCATCCTGAAAAAAAAAAAAAAAATACTTTAGCAATAAAGTTGAAAATCTATGAAAGAAATTTGACAATGTAGTAGCTCAATGTGCTGGCGTCTGTACACTACCGTGTAAATAGATAAAAGCGCATATTCAAACTGTTAAGTATGCGCTCTTATCTATACTTAGTATTAATATTCAATAGAGGTAAGATTTGTTAGTTTGCAAGTTTGTGTGTAGATGTAATCTCTAAAACTAGTAGCCGGATAAAGAAAATCTAATTACTTACATTTGATAGCCTATTTTTTGAGTAAGGTTATAGGCGATTTAACATCACGCTTCGACCCTTAGGAGCTAAGCAAAATGATAAAAAATGGAAAGATCGCTAAGTGAAAAGGAAGTAATTGTGCCCGGGCGATGGGATACGACGCGACGGGTCTGAGTCCAAAATTTCACGCAAGCGAAGTCGCGGGCTGAAGCGAGTAACTCATAAGTCGCGGCCGTTTTCACTAGACTACAAAGTATCATCATCAAGTACATGCACAACAAAAAATAATCAAATTTCCAGTCTCAAAAAACAACATACAAATTACAATAGTTTTCGCTCTACCCAAATTGAAATGCATGTTGTCTACCTACCAACATACCTACCTACGTTACGACGCCGAAAAATCTCCCTCCATAGTGAAAATCGAAACAAAATAACAGTCGGGCACCCTTTTCATTTGGCAGCCGGGCTGTCCATTAATTACAATTCGAAAGCCCAATAGTTTGCCCAACTAATTCTTATGATAAATTGGACTGGCCAGGGGAAAAATTGTTTCGAAATGCTGTACCTTTTTTAACCGACTTCAAAAAAAGGAGGAGGTTATCAATTCGTCTGTATTTTTTTTTTTTATAATTTTTTTTTTATGTTTGTTACCTCATAACTTGTGATTGGCTAACCGATTTTGATGATTTTTTTTTTATTTGAAAGCTGGTGCTTCCCGAATGGTCCCATTTTAATTTGGTTCTATTTGGACAATGGGGTCCATGTGAAAACCATATAAGTCTTAAATTTTCATTACGTATTTGCGCGACAAATGAACGAATAACGCGATTAGATTAGTGCGGAGTATCTACCACAACTAAAAAGTCAAAAAATAAAAACTTTTTACAAAAAAAAACAACCGACTTCCTTTGACTACAAAGTCAAAACTAACTTTAATTTCGGAAGTCGGTGGCAAAAACCTTAAATACAGAGCCTAAGACACCGACTTTCGAAATTAAAGTTAGTTTTGACTTTGTAGTGTTTTTTTAAGGAAGTCGGTTGTTTTTTTTTTATAAAAAGTTTTTGTAAAAGTGTTGCAATAATAATACGTGCAAGTATTATACATGAAAAAGTAAAAGTAATTATTTTAAGATTGTTAGTTTTTCCCATTTCTTTCCGTGGGTATCGTAAAAGCCGAATAAGGGTAGTAAGTAGTGGTACTAGACTTCTCTAGTAAGTACTAGAGAATGAGCATCAGCATTCTCTACGCGTTTTGCCACCATTCTGCGATCGCCAACCCGCCTGCCAAGCGTGGCGATTATTGCAAACCCCAAATCACGACATCTTACGGTTGAAATGATGATGAATGATGTTAGTTTTTAATACTTTTTAAAGTATGGACATTTTTTTTTTTTTTGTAAAAATGAGCTAACGTAAGACAGTTAAAAAAAAGCAAATAATTATTATTAATCTAAAGCATTTTCGCTTTAGATTCCCAGTTTGTTTTTTTTTCGTATGTTTGTTTTTTACGCCTTCACGTTAAAACAGCTGAATGAATTAGCATTTGGCGCATGGGTGGCCAATGACCTGAAGAAGGATACGAGCTACTTTTCATTCTGGATCATAGGCGAAGTCATGGGCAATAACAGATGTTTTGTGATAAAGCGATAAAGGCCTATGGAATGATTTATGAATAAGTGTAGAAGGTACTTTCAATAAACATAAAATACATGTGTGTAATTTTTTTAATATTCAAAATTTCATTTTAATCTTTACCAAGGTAATAATAACAATAAATAACCATCTATTCATACAAAACGTATATAGGTATGATACCATCAAACATACGTATGGGAAAGTATCTTTTACCAAATAAAATACAATAGGTACACAAATTTTATAACAAATCCAAATAAAAGATAAACCAAACTCATCGTATCAAAAAACCAGTTTTCCCTTACTTTCTTTGACATTAACAAGTTTATCTTTCGTAAAATAAAGCAATGTTTTCAAGGAATGGGAATCCAAAACCTTTTGAAATGTTTTAAAAGTGTTTTTGTGGAGTGATTCAACTTGTTTTGATCAAGCTTGGTGACCGACAGGTCGTGGGTACGATTCTCGGGTATGAAAGAAATGGACTGATAGTTTTGTTACTTGTATTGAAATTGTATGGGATTGGAAACATGTTTTTTTTAAATCTATATCTATACAAATAAATAAAACTGAAGTGTCTGTTTGTAATTTCAAATTAACAGCTTTTCACTAAATGCATATGAAAGTAAATACGGTACTTACACCAAAAAATCATTTTTTTCTAACTTTTTTCTGTCTGTCTGTTTGTTCCGGCTAATCTCTAAAATGGCTGGACCGATTTTGACGGGACTTTTATTGGCAGGTAGCTGATGTAATAATGAAATATCTGGTTGACCGAGCTTTGCTCGGTATTTTTTGGTAAATTGTGTTTAAAATAATAAGATTATGTTCAAGTTGATTATCGATAAATTGGTCATTAAAAACACGAATAAAACGACATTTTATAAAAATGAATCCTAGCTAGATCGATTTATCGCCCCCGAAACCCCCTGTATACTAAATTTCATGAAAATCGTTGGAGCCGTTTCCGAAATTCAGATAATATATATATATATATATATATACATATATACAAGAATTGCTCGTTTAAAGGTATAAGATAACTTAGGCTACTTTTATTTTCCAAAAAATCTTTTATTTTAGAAAAATACCTGCGTTAATTTCCGACATCCACGCGAGCGATGCCGCGGGCAAAAGCTAGTTAAAAATAAAATCATTACTTTTTAACCGACTTCAAAAAAAAGGAGGAGGTTCTCAATTCGACTGTATTTTTTTTAAGTTTGTTACCTCACACCTTTCGAATAGGTGATCCGATTTTGATTATTCATTTTGTATTTGAAAGCTAGTGCTTCCCGTATGGTCCCATTTCAATTTGGTACAGTTTTGAGGTATCCGTGAGAAAACCATATAAGTCTTCAATTTCACCTGGCCAGTAGTGGTATAGGAATTAGTGCGGGGTAGATACCATAACTAAAAAGTTAAAAATAATAACTTTTACAAAAAAAAAACAACTTCCTTAAAAACACTACAAAGTGAAAAATATCATTTTTTTTTTTAATACAGATGCTAAGACACTGACTTCCGAAATTACAGCTATTTTTCGCTTTGTAGTATTTTTAAGGAAGTCGATTTTTTTAGTCTTCGCATGGGCGTAAAAATATCGCGGTGGGATTTTATCGTGTACTAGATTTTGAACTCTCTGTGTTGAACTGAAAATCGAGAATCCAATGGAGTGTATTCCCACGTTTCGTAAAAACACATTGTTGGTTTCAAACTTTTCGGCACTGAGCAGTGTTTTGAAGACGCAGTGCGCCAAAAAAAAAAGTTTTTTCTTCAATTATATTTTTTTAGTTCATTAGAAACCATTTCATAATTTACCAATTTTAGCCCATTTCATCATTATCACATAGCGACTCAATAATAAAAATTAAATTTAAAGAACACCCGGTCAATACAAAAACTTCTCAGAAAACTTAGAAGATCGTTGTGTCGAAACGGCTGAATCGATTTTGATAAAACTTACCTAAGAATACGCTAGAGTGCCTACTTTTAAATAAAAACTACACTTAAATCGGTTCACCCGTTTAAGAGCTATGGGGCCACAGACACACATAGCGGTCACACTTATCTCCCACTCTCTCTTACCTCTTTTTGCGTCAGGGTTTAAATAAATCGTCACATGATAACCGGTCGTACGAATATGTTGCCTGGCAGGAATCAAGGGAAAAACTGTCTAATATATACCTGCAGTAGGTAATGACTAAAATTTCATAAAAAATAACACGATTTATAACTAAGATGTGAATGAACAAAAGGTATAGTTTTCGCTATAAATTTAATGGTATCTACCTATTTCCTTTGATCTTAAAATAGCTACCTGAACATGATTCACCCTTTAAAACACCACCGCTTAACTAAGGAGCTACCCCCATATCCCTTAAACTTAACAATACTGGTACCTTCGAAAATTATTTACCAAACTACCCTCCGAACAAAACGGCCCGCATCACGCCTTCAAAACGAAGGAAATTATTCAAGACTGATAAGAAGTGCGGAGACGTCAGTTAGAGTAATGTTTCCGCTTTTCCCGCCCCTCCTCTTCCTTAGGGCGAGGGGAGAAAGGGCTTATCGTACAAAAGGTATTGAGTCCCAACTCCCCTCTTTATAGAATTTTCGGGCTTTCCACTTCTGCGGGGTGTTGGGGGGTGTTCCCCCCTTTTTGCGACGTACATTTTCATTTCCTTCATCTTTCTCCGCTTTCGAGGTGGAGTGGGCCGGACTTGGGGCGGTTGATTTGATTTTGTGCTGTGTTCGCGGCCCTGTAAATAAAAATAGATTAGGTACTCGATTTAGTTTAGATTTTTTTAGTATAACATAAAAGCTATAAGCATAGGCTGTTGGGTGCTATAAAAATAAAAAATGGATAATTCTCACATCCAGCAGCTTGGTTCTATCTTCCTGGACGAAAAAAATGAGAGGGTGCTGATAGTGGTATTTGGCTTCCAATGACTATGGTATGAATCAGCCTTTGAAATATATATATGTGCTGAAATGACGACGATTAAATTAATTGCTTAATGCAATTAGGTACACTAACCATTTCACTACGAAAGCCATCAAGAGTAGGGGCAAGCCAAAAACGATGGATGTACAATGTGAAAGATGATATGGTTAGAAAGATTTAGAAGATTGCGATAAATACAGAATACAAAAACAGTATGAAAAAATAATAGTTAAAAAAAAAACTAAAAAACACGCTTCCATAGAAAACCAAACTAAAAAGTAGAAAATAATGGAAAAAAGCGTGGGGTGCCTGATCCAAAAAAAAAAATACCTTAAAAAGCACTTTTTTTAACTATTATTTATTTTCTGTTTTTTAGGGTGTTTCGAATTTTGAGACGTATGTCAGCGTAGTTTGTGACGTATGTCAGCGTAGTTTTCGAAGACAGTTTTTTTGCTGTCCTGGTAACCCTGGTAAGGATAATGGCACAAATTTATGAAGTTATTGCACTGTCATCGATCTTTGACAGGTGTGCAAAGTTTGAATGAAATCTGGTCGTTTAAAGTGGGTCAAAATCGCGCTATAAGGAGTCGGTTACAAACAAACATACAAACATACAAGTGAAGCTAATATAAAGCGTGTAAAAAAAACACGTTGCGCCGACCCAAAATAAATTGGACTAAGGGCAGGAAAATGATGATGCTGACCTATTTACTAAATTCTAAGGAAGTAGGAAAGTTATCTTATTTTACCGAAAATCACAATCTTGTTGTGTTTAGTATTTTTGGCTCTACTTAAAAATACAGTTTCTTTGTTTTATTTTCATTAAAATTTGAAACAACAAAAAACTTTTTAGCAAAAAATTAAACCGCCGAAAAAACTGAAAAGCAAAAAATTATAAACCTTAAAATTATGAGTCGGCACTTTGAGTGAATTTTTTGTTCATTGATTTTTCAGCGCCGACTCAAAATTCTAAGGTTTATTATTTTTTGCTTTTCAGTTTTTTCGGCGGTTTAATTTTTTGCTAAAAAGTTTTTAGTTTATAATTTTTTGTAGCTTTAATGTACTTATAATACTTGGCAAGGTATACCCTATCCAATAAAAAAAGAATTATCAAAATCGGACTAATCTGTATAAAGTTATGCGTGGTTATACATTAAAATCAGTGAGTGAATAATCAATCATCCCCTGTTTTCCGACCCTTAGGGTTCGATTTTGTTCTCCAAATTTATATGGAACCATTTTGGGAGTATACCCTTTCCAATAAAAGAAGAATTATCACAATCGGACTACTATATAAAAAGTTATGCGTGGCATTAAATAAAAAAAAAAATATACGCGTCGAATTGATAAACTCCTCCTTTTTTTCGTCGGTTGAAAAACTACATCCGGCCGTCGTATTGATAAAGGTAAAATAATAGAGAAAATGCAAGCAATGCTCATTAATTGTAATACTTTCAAAGCCTGCTAGTATAAAATTATGCAAACTACTGCTTTTATGTTAAACATTACAGAGTATGAAGTTCACAAACAATTTTGTATTCTATAGTTTTATAAAACCGGTGGGTTAACTTTCAGATTCACGGTATTCCGTGAATCGAAAGCCATGGACATTGAAAAACTTTTAATGTGCGGCCCGGCAACCAGGTCAGGCTAAATGGGTACGGCGGAGACCCAGGCTTTGTAGCCTAACTAAGGATAGATGGAATGTCCAACAGTGAGCTGTAATGCTTAAACTGAATGACTGGTTATAGATATTTAAATGATAAATAATATCTTAGGACAACCAACACAACGTTATCTGACCCCAAACTAGGCAGAGCCTGTACTATGGCAACCAGACAATTGATAAGCACACTTAAATATTTCTAAATACATACATTTTATGGATATATTACACCCAGACACAGAAAAAATGATTGTGCTCATCACACAATGATTTGTCCTGGGTGGGGATCGCACCCACGACCTCTGTCTTAGCAGTCAGGGTCACTAACCACTAGACTAACAGGCCAGTCGTTGATTACCTATATAAATGATTAAATTTGTAGAAGTGTGGAAGAAGAAGACATGTTGCGCCGACCCCAAATAAATTGAGATAAGAGCAGGAGAATTATGTTGATGAAATTATTATATTCATATCTTTAAATTGTTAAAAAAAAAACCCTTTTTCAGGTCAATTTTTGTTTTAATCTAAATTATTTCGGTGTTTCCTAACAAATTCCTCTGATAAGAAAGCCCGCAACCAACACAGATATCAGTGTCTTTTGAAGTCTAGACATAACCTTGGTCCGGGGACCATGCGGGTAAATGTATGAAATACAGAGTCTCTTGAGGACAGAACCATACAGATTTGAGAAGACTATTGTGTGTCTATGTGGGTATTTTTAATAAGTCATTTCAAGCGTATTGACCCCTTTGCTTGCTATTAACTACTACAATCACCAATACGTTTGCCTAGTTTGAAATTATCATTATACATTGTATTTTTTTTTTACTTTCCCGTTCAGTGTTCTATACTGAAGTTGGTAATGGGCGTTTATGAACAGACTAATATTGATTTCTTATTGAGATTATTTATTAATATAACTTAAATAATTTCAAACAGATACAAGACACCTCAGAGACAAAAAACACAGAACATAAAATTTTACCCACAAAAGCGACCCAATAACTTTCTCCTAAGTCCGTCCCTGCACCCAATTCCCCGTCTTACACCAGCAACCTTAGACGCCCCCTCCCACCCCCGTTCGCCCCCCTTCCACCCGCGCACTTCGTTAGTGAACTTCCATACTTTGTAATATGCAAATGTTGCTTCTAAGGGGATGCGGCGACGACGCCGCGTCGTCTTAAAATGAATTAATTACGCAGGTGACTGTAAGGATGTAGGTATTGATTTTAATAAAGTAATTAGCTGGTAGGTACGTTCTGGTATATACAGTATGGGTTATAGACTATTTGGTGCTTAAAGGCCACCTTTTTGAATACGTTGAAATATTGTCAAACAGGTTTTACCGTGCCGATTTCGTAGAACTATTCATACATTTTTGCCATAATCATGATGGCCCTGTTTCCCTGAAGGTTTGAGCACAGGTGGACACCCACATTTTGCTTTTTCTTGTTTAATTGAATATTCAGCTTTGAATATTCATGTGTGAATATTTTTTTTATGGTTGTATTGTTTTAGTGCTATGTGACGAAATCTGTATGTTTTTTTAAATAATCTAATTTCTAATCTATACTTATTACTAATAATATTATAAAGCTGAAGAGTATGTTTGTTTATTGATTGAACGCGGTAATCTCACGAGCTACTTACTGTTCCGAATTTAAAAATCTTTTTGTGTTGGGTAGCGTATTTATTGAGGAAGGCTATAGGCTATATAATATCACGCTACGGCCAATAGGAGCGGAGCAGCAATGAAAAATGTTACAAATACGTGGAAAATCGCACGGGCAGGCAATTCGATGCGACGGGAAGGGTTGGGGGAACAAGAAATTTAATGCGGACGAAGTCGCGGGCAGAAGCTAGTTATAAATAAATCAAGGGTCGCTACTGCCATCAACCGGGCACAAATCCAGACTCTGGGCTGCTACTGAGAAATATGAGATGGAAAGACCCAGGAACATTTTGCTCAACCTGAGAATCGAACCCAGAACCTCATGCTCAGCAGTAGACCAACGAGGTGTTCAGATTTGGTCGAGTTTTCTTAGTTGCCAGATTTCATAGAACGATTGAATACGGGAGTATTGATTTTTCAAAAATCTATACTAATCTATACAAATATTATAAAGCTATAGAGTTTGTTTGGTTGAACGTACTAATCTCAGGAACTACGTTTAGTGTCAGGTGGCCCATTTAGGAAGGCTGAATAGACTGTATAACATCACGCTAGGACCCAAAGGAGCCGAGCAAAAAGACAAAACACAAATACGAAGACCTCGCACGGGCAGGCGATTCGATGCGACGGGCAGGGTCCGGGAGCAAGAAATTTAACGCGGGCGAAATCGCGGGCATTAGGTAGGAAATAAGAATATGATTTAAAAACATATAAGACTTGTAATGTTTATTATTTTGAACTAAATAATAAATGTTGGCTAATGTAGTTTAACTATTTCACTTTAATGTAGGTTAATCTTAAGACAATAACAGCTGTATCGTTGCGATATTGGAACTGTCATTAACAGCTGTAGCGTCTGTTGTGTTCTATACAAAGCGAGGTAAGCTTTTATGGAAGACTGTTTATATCTAGTAAGTATAGAGCGTTAAATGCATTCACGGACAAAGGACATCGTTCATTTAGTACCCAAAAATCAACATCTTTATATAGTATAAAACAAAGTCGCATTCCCTGCTTATAGCCTTAAATCTTTTAAGCTACGCAACGAATTTTCATGAGATTTTCATCAATAGACAAAGTAATATTAGTATAACTGTGGTACCAAAAACCTCTTATTTGGTGGTGTAACATTACAAAAATAGTCATTTACATTGATGGTTACAAAATTTTTATTTCAAAACTAACAATGAACGAATTTCAATATTTTTTTTTCATTTGGGTTTTGCTTATGCCAAAAAGGGAACCCCTATATAATTTCGGCTTTTCCGTCTGGCCGGATGTGACATAGCTAGCCATTTACTTGAAGCTTAGCCTATTAGCACATACATAGGTACATAATCAGCCAATAATGTTAAAAATTTGCGTTGGATTTCCTCATACACAATAATCGAAACATTATATTGTTTTAAGTTGACTCTGCTTTTTAAGTCAATCGTTTTTAAGACATGGAGTATTTTCGATTACAACCTCAGAAATGTTATACTATGAAATACCAGTCTTACCAAGGATATTATCAAATAACTGGGTTGTGGAGGTCAGATAGGCAGTTGCTTTATGTAAATATTCATCTGCATCCGGTTAGACTGAAAGCTGACGTACATAATTGCAAAAAGGCGAGGCAGATCGATACTAACTACAAGTTTTTAAATTGCAAACTAGTCAATGATTAAAACAGAAAATATCTTTTCGTAAACACACAATTTATGTACCTATACAAAGTATTTTCTATGACGTTACTCCGCCTTAGCTCCGCCGCCCGCCCGTCGCACCCGGCGGCCGTCGGCACGTGCAAATTCCATCGTTCTACGTAACACAGCCTTCCAGGAATGCACTTTACAGGTTTTACAGGAAAGCACATGTTGCCTATTGAAATTGTGGGGGGAATAATGGTTTATATAGCGGGTTAATGTGTTTTGAAGCGAAATTATATAAGTACTGAATATTATTCATTGAAAATGCTGTTGTATTTTTCTTGAAATATTGTGGTATTTTTTGTATAATCTTCGTTTAGCTTACTTTATATTTCGTCTTTTATGAGAATATAATGTAAAAGCCTGTAAAAAGCCAGGGCTTTACTTGAAGATTCTTCTTCTTTTTTTTCTTGTTTTATTTACTTACTTGATTCAGTATAACTGATAAGTTTTTCCTGAAAACATCAATACTAACAGACTGAAAACTCACCAAAACGTCCCATCATTGTTTCAAAACCCACAAACCAACATGATTTACATAACATATACATGTCCTTGCAAACAGCTGAAGAGTGCGGCCAAGGCCACAGTCTCACTGCTGGACAAGCCGCCACAAGCAAACACGATGGTCCTCGCCCACAACAATTAAATGGCCCTGACAATACGCATGGCGCTACTATTTGAAGTCGATTTTGATGAGTTCGAGAATTTATCTGTTTATTTGGTTGAAGAAAATGTTGTAACTGGCAGTTAAAATAATGTTGTAAGAAGCACTTAAGCTGAAAATACACGCCACATACATGTCTGTGACTTGTACAAAAGTATCGAGGAGATACGTCAATTTTTTTTTTCAATATTTTAATCTATCATCATCATCATCATCATCTCAGCCGAAAGACGTCCACTGCTGGACATAGGCCTCGCCCAAGCTCCGCCACTTCGACCGGTTTTGTGCTTCCCGCATCCAGCGGATTCCTGCGGCCTTCACAAGGTCATTGGTCCACTTTGTTGGAGGCCTTCCAACTCTACGTCTTCCGGTACGCGGTTGCCACTCCAGAACCTTTCGGCCCCATCGGCCATCTGTTTTGCGAGCAATGTGCCCTGCCCACTGCCACTTCAGTTTAGCAGTTCTTCGGGCTATGTCGGTTACCTTGGTTCTCCTACGGATCTCTTCATTTCTGATTCGATCGCGTAGGGAAACTCCAAGCATAGCCCTCTCCTTCTATACTTTATTAATAGTATAAAGCTGAAGAGTTTTTTTGGTTGAACGCGCTAATTTAACAAGAATTGCTGATTCTAATTGAAAAATCTTTTTGTGTTGTATAGCCCATTTATCCAGGGAGGGACATATATAACATCACGCTACGTTGCTTAGAGGGTGGACAACAACGGAAACAGTAAGAACGCTAAGTGAAAACGAAGTAACCGCGCGGACGAAGGAAGCGATATGACGGTGTGGGACGGGTGAAAAAAAAACAACACGCAGCCGAAGTTGCGGGCATAAGCTAGTACAACATCTATATTACTGGCATTTCCTAGATGACTGATCTCTCAGAAAAAAAATCGATTCTAACTCATAGTTAACTTTTACGGGCATATTTTGTCATCTAACATATTGTCTTTGCCTCGTTTAAATTGGTTACGTACCTGGTCATAGATAACATCACCAATTCACAAAATATACAGTTCATAACAAAAAATTAAACCGCCGCAAAAAAAAAAATTTTAAGGTTTATTATTTTATGCTTTTCAGTTTTTCGGCGGTTTAATTTTTTGTTAAAAAGTTTTTATTTTATATTTTTTGTGGCTTTAATGTACTAATAATACTTGGCAAGGTATACCCTATCCAACACAAAAAGAATGATCAAAATTGGACTACTCTGTGTAAAGTTATGCGTGTTTATACATTACAATCAGTGAGTGAACAATCAATCATCCCCTGTTTTCAGACCCTTAGGGTTCGATTTTGTTTTCCAAATTTATATGGGACCACCTTGGAAGTATCCCCTTTCAATAGAAGAAGAATTGTCACAATCGGACCACTATGTAAAAAGTTATGCGTGCGATCATACATAAAAAAAAAAAATATACGCGTCGAATTGATAACCTCCTCCGTTTTTTTTTGTCGGTTGAAAATAAATTTAAATTGTTCTAAGAAGATGCATTTTCTGGGTTCCGACATCTACATTCTTCTTTACAAAAATCTTTATTTTAATTACAAATAAGATTTTAAAAAAAAATCGTAATCGTAATAGTAATAAAAAAATCCTCCTCATTGATATTCCGAACCCTGACCTATTCGATAATATTATTATCTCAAAATTATTCGTGTGAGTAAGTTGGTAGGGGTAACGTCCCGCTGACCGAGGCTATTCCTGTCCGTTACCGAGATTTGATTGACGGACTCGCAAGTACTTGCGGCAATATCAACTTGCGCAAGTATTTGGGATGTAAACATGTGGTTTGTTTGTTTGTTATAATTATTATGATACTGTTTTGTACATGTTAGGAAAAGTTAGAGTTTTTTGAAGTTTTTATAGAATAAATATCGTGTTATGGAGTGAAATAATTTTGAGTAAGTACAACATATCTCTTTTTTTATTTCGTGTGGTGCCGGATGAAAAGAATAGCACCATCCCATCTCTTCCCGTGGCTGTCGTAAAAGGCGACGAAGGGACTTCTTAGAGAATCTGCAACAGCGTTCTCTATGCATTTTACCACCATACTGCGATAGTCAGGCCCGCCAAACGTATCTATTATGGCAAACAGCATTTCTTTTTGCGGAGGCTTAAGTTCAGTTTTTTTTTACAAAATAACATTGTCACAAAAGCCGGCGGCTCAGTAGTAGGATTTAAAATCGTGCCGCCGCCATTGAAAAACCGCCAAATTTAAAGAAATTCCAATCACTGCATTGCCATCTTTCATTCACTGTTGTCTAGCTTTTGCCAGCAGCTTTGCCCGCGTATTATACAAGGAAACTTTCCTCTTGAATTATTCTGTCTGTTGATGAAAACTGTATTTAAATCCGTTATGCAAGTTAAAAGATCTAAGTGTAACAAACGCGGATAGCGACTTTGTTTTATACTATGTAGAGATGTAAAACCAAAAACCATTATAGAAAAAACTATGAATATAATTAGGCCTTTGGTATAAAAGATAATATTATCAAATAAATATTATTTTTTTAATATTTCTTAATTTTAGAAAATATTTTATTAATCACAATCAAAATCAAAAGATTTTCCAAATCATAATTCTGTTTAAAAAAAAAGTTTGTCTAAAACCTCCAATAAAAAAAAACTTGCCGACAATCTAACATCTAAGTCAAACTGAAATATGTTTACCAGTTTTGTCTTAAACATGAATACAGTGCTGAAATCAGGTGACATATTCTATAAATTATTCCTAGCTTGGTCTTGTCTACATTTCACCGACAGCTGACATACCGAACTAATCTGACCTACAGACAATTTACCTGTTAATACCAGTATTATCTCAATGGGCAATACTGACCTTGACACATCCGGGCATCGACCGCATGCATCGATTGTATGCCCGGTAATTGGGTTTAGTGACCGGGTGGCTCCTTATTCCAATTACTAATTGGATATTGATTTTAGGTGGGTAGATGTAGATATAGATATAGATACAAGGATGTCTATATGTCTGTGAGTTGATGTATTGGGAGACTTTTGTAAAGGATTTTATTTCACAGCTTGTTTTTTCAGTCTTAATAATAGGATGGGAAATGGGAATTTCAAAAAGTAAGTCGCAACTCGATTTCTCTTCAATAATTACTTTTACAACTGCGTAGCATTTTCCCAACTATGTTGATGATGGTTTTAAATAAGTAGCTATTAGTTTATATTGAAGATTTTTGAAGTAATCAAAAATAGTGTTCAAAGTTTCCGAAAGAATTTTAAGTAAACTTGTGGTTTTAATAATCGGATAGGCGGCTGGAAACAAAATATTACCTCTCATTAAACTTATAGGGCTAAAACGTATTATATTTTATTTACACGTTTTAACTCGGTTTTGGTTTAGGTCGGGAGTTTTTTTAATTTTGTTTTATATTTTATCCCATAACATTATCATGACACGCTTGCTTCCCCGGACGGTTTCATTCTTTTTCACCAAATATTTACATAAGGCAGAGTTCACCCCATAACATCACAGAAAAAAGTGTTATATCTTTAGATCTTTACTGCTCATCTTCTTATGTCTTGTAAGCGTGAATATAGACGCAACAATTGTTTATAAACCGTGAGTATCTACCCTCGTACAATAATAGACGTCCGGTGTGTCCTTGACCTTGTGTTTAGACCTCTATCTACTGTCCAACTTGACATATATACCTGCTTATTATACTCTACTTTAATTCGGCAGTGTTAAATATATCGTTATGTATCGAATTTAGATTTAAATATAGTCATAATTAGTAGTTTAATTATACTAGTGGTCAGTGCAGTCGAAATTCGATCATTACTCATTTGAATTTTAAGTTCATTTCTAATGCATTATTGTCTAAAAACATTACCTGTTTGTATTTTCAAATCATAAGATGTTTTAACATAAGATGTTTTTTCTGATGTGCACTCTATACTTATACCTACGTATAGAGTGGTTCCATATAAATTTGGTCAAGTTCTTATTAGTGATACGTATTTTTTCACTAGTGCATATTGATGAAGTTATATTAACTTCCCTCAGCAAGTGAAAGTTTACAATTCTTTGCTACACTTAAGACGGGAGAAATAAAAAGTTTAGGTAATAAAAAACGTAAGAAGAAAAAAAACACAGATTTCCATATAGAACACAAGGTACAAATTGGAGAATAACTTAATAAGTCGTTGTCTTTGGTTTTGTGTTTTCGTTTTTGCCACAGACTTTTTGAAATTAAAGTTAAGTAGTTTTTTTTTTTTAATCGGTGCTATTTTTCTTTCCACGTATTAAATTAGTTTTTATAATTATTCGAGTTAACAGTTTTGATGTCATTCTTTGCTTCAACGGTAACCCTGAGGCGTCGGCACCGGTTTAAATACAAATGGCCTGAAAATGTGAGTCAGAAACAACAGAGATTCCCAGTAGTAACTAAGTATTGGTATCTTCTATCTAATTTCACTCGCCATAAAGGCAAATAGGGATTCAACATCTTAGATAAACTAGCAGCTCAAAAACACAAAAAAAATCAAATCATTTATTTGCAAATATGGGTAAACAATATGCAGATGTTTTACATTCATGTAATAGATTATCACATTCTTGGTAACACCGTATTTTACCTTTCGGCATGCAAACTACAGAAAAAGGAAACACAAAAATAAAATGATTCGTAACAAAGCAATGTACTTTTACGATATTAATATTAAATACGACATCCAAATCACAAGTTAATCTTCGACAGACTACGTCACATTGACACCACCATTCCTGTCTGCCCCCCAACTAAATGGGGCATGTACTGGTACATTAATAACGTAAATAGTCCTTAGTGTCCAGCCGAACGATGGCCTTGAACTTGGCAAGGCATCCGTCCACTCCGACAGATGGCCTTATTGTGTAAACATCGCAATTTGTGTGCAACTGCGAATTTCTATAAAGGTAAAATCGGATTTTCTTCAGAAGATTTATAAGTCGTTATGTGAGGCATGGTTGGGTCCTGGTACTGCATGATTATTTTTTAAGATAGTTTCCCGAATTAACTAATTTATAAACATTTAATCGTGGGGAAAAAACACTTAACTTAGTTTTATACATACATTAGGGTATAAACGAGTCTGTACTCATAAGAACGGTATAATAATACTTTTATAAGCAGAACAATTAGTTGCATTTGAAAAAATATTTTTGCATATATGATAGACCAAGGAAGGTTCTCGAGGAAGGTTATATATAGGCTATTTCACATCAAGCCTTAGGACTTAGGAGGTGGGCAAAAATTTTAAAGAGTGAATCTGAAGAAAGATTATTCTTGAATAAACGGTGGATAAATTAAGTTGGATTTCAAGCAATATCAAGTGAAAAACGAAGATGGGCCTTTACCTAGATGGGAATTCCGAACCGAATGATGAAAAAGTGATTTCGTAGAATATTTCACTGCTACGATCCTTACGTCATACTCTTTTTCTCTCGTGTACGTTCATACAATTGACCATACACGCACGTCGGTTGCGAGTACCTAGTACGCACCTGACCTTTCTAAAGAACATCACCAATACGGTCACTATGAGTCGTCCTAGGGTGTCCCCTCCCGGTGTTATCACTCATAGAAAGACAGATTAGACAAAAAATTTGCAATCAAATGATCCTAATAAACATTCTGTATTTGTTTGCATCACATTAATCTAACATCAAACCATATTATCATAAACATTGCAATACTTGCACAACTAACATAATTAACTATAAAGTTTGGACGTGGTCAATTGTCCGGTCAGTGACCTTGACCTAACAATGCCCCGGACCTAAAGGACGTGTAGATTGAGGATGTAACAGTTTCCAAGTGTGATGTAAGGTTTAAAGTTACATGCTGGTATTCATTTACCAAACATTGCGATCTTATGTAAATGATATGAAAACTTTGTAGGAGATAAATTTAAAAATCATCAGCAAATTCCACTTTAAAAAAAAAAGAATAATAGTTTAAAAAAACTAAAACGCACGCATGGAAAAAAGTTTGGGGTTCTTGATATCAAATAAAAAATACCTTACGCTTTTTTCCATTATTTTCTACTTTTTGGTTTGGTTTTCTGTGAAAGCGTGTTTTTTTTTTAGTTTTTAAACTTTTAGGTACTTATTTTAATTTTTTAGTTCGTCTAGCTACAAAAGCGGGTGTTTCGATTTCTTTTTGTTTTTGCTATCCAGTTGATCCTGGCCAAGATAATGGCTCACTTTCATGTTTTTTTTTATTTTGTCACCGCTCTTGACTGCAAAACCCGCCCTTGTGCAAAGTTTCAAATTAATTCAACGTTTTAAAGGGGGTACAAATTACGTTTAACGATTCCTTTACATAGATACATGATGATAGTAAGCATTATAATTAAAAATATTACAATTTGGTCAATTCATACCTAATATATAATTTCTCTTAGGACAACCAACACACCGTTAGCTTATCCCAAACTAGGCAGAGCCTGTATCATGGTAACCAGAAAACTGATAAATATACTCATATATTTCTAAATACATACATGTTCTAGATAAATTACACCCAGACACAGAACAAATAATTGGGCTCATTACACAAAGATTTGTCCTGTCCACTTATCATAATTTTAGCAATTGCTAGACAACCAATTGCCCCATAACGTTGCATGATTAATCCATCTGAATGGACATGAGTTGTCTATCGAACAGTACGTATTATAATATAACCAATAACGGCTCTTTACCAAATATAATGCAACTAATAGTTATACATAGTATCTACGTATGTCGAGTATTTGTGTCAGGGCCAGTATATTGATTGGTTCATGACTATCTGATTGGTATGTGATTATAGGATGTAGGTAAGGAGTTTATATGTGTACTAGTCTAGCTATGTATGTCATACGCTGATCCTGAATGTAGGACGTATTACGTACGAGGTTGTCCTCTATGCGTAGCATTGTGATAAATGATTTTGTTTCTGTAAGTAGTTTTGTATAAACACTTTTATAAATTTTATATATCAATCATATTTTTAAAACAAGGTGAGGTCGGCGTTTTCTCTCAGAATAGTCTGAGAAGAAAGGCTGAAACAAACTCAGAGGTCACAGTCTTTTTTAAAGTCCAGATAAAATCTTGGTTGGATAATGTAAAGACTATGTAGATTGGTGTCGGAAATGTTCTTTTAAGGATAGGACCACACAGATTGAGTGGACCTGTCTAATCAGTGCACGCATTTGTCACTAATCATGCAGCTCAAGTCAGAACATAAGAAGTTCATTGATTAGACGAACAAGACTAAAGAAAAAACATTTGGTTATGACTATGTTTGTAAATGATAGCATATGCCTATGTTAAGTTATTATCTATCTTAGAGAACAGATTTGATTCTTTGTATGTTTGTTTGTTACGCTTTCACGAAAAAACGGCGAATTTAGACTTAGAACATAGAATAACTTTTGTCCCGATTCTGTCACGGAATCAAGACGTATGCTGATAACATCGCGGGGCGTAGCTAGTGTTATATTAGCCACTTGGAAAATCATACAAATAAGTAAACATTTAGTAATAAAACATGAAATATACAATGTTATAAATATAACTAAACTGAAACTACAAAATTAGCTTACCTTACGAATAATATAGGTACTCAGTACTGAATACCTACAACACACGTTTTTTTTTTATCTTTTGTAGACAAAATATGTGAAAACACAGACTATTTTAAAACTTTTGAAATGTCTTATGTGTACCTTATAAAAGACGATTCAGAGTTATAACTTTCATCTTGAAAACTATTCACTTTTACACTGAGAAAAATATCACTAAGATTTTCAACCAATATCACAACAACAGTTTTCACCTTTCCACTAAAACTCACTCACTTCACACTACTTCAACTTTCTACATCTAATTCAAAGAATATACTAACGAATCTACAAGAGGTAACCCCATATCTTTTAACAACCCCTACTCACAATAAGATACAGGTATCTTATTGTGAGTAGGGTTCTTTGTAACAGGTTTTTTCATTCTTATCTTTTATGTATAGACACTCATGGGTTCTTAGTTGTAGGTGCCTCTTATAAAAATTAACATTAATTTTATTGTGTAAAATGCATTATTCAAAATAACTGTGTCAATTGATTCTGTTATATAAGGTGTATCTATTCATACGCGAAATATTTTAAGAGGTACACCTGTAGGTGGTAAAGAAGCAACAGCAACGAAAAAAATAATTCTAAATGTATTTTTTTTTTTCAAATTTAATATTTATAAATAATTTGACGCACACACGAAATACTGGCTCCTTCTTATTTTTTACGGCCCGAGACACCGCGGCCATGCTCGTGCCGTCCGGTTGCCGGCCTCGTAGCGTCAGGCCAGCTATTCATAGAATTTGGAGTAAAGGTTTTATGCAAAACGTCTCAAGCAGTTTTAAAATTATAATAATTACGAAATTTAAAAACGCTTAGATAAAATTTTTCTTTTTGCTTCTATGGCTTCTTTACCACGTACAGGTGTACCTCTTAAAATATTTCGTGTATGAATAGATACACCTTGTATTTTTGGTTGGTTGTTTTTGGATTTTTTTTGGTTTTTATATTTTTGTCATCATCTACCTAGACTTTTCACAACTTTTTTGGAGCCAGCTTCCAGTCTAATTGGATGTAGCTGAATAGCAGTATTTTACATGGAGCGACTGCCTATCTGACCTCCACAATCCAGTGAGTGGGTACTACAATACCCGTTGGTAAGGACAGTTGATAGACTGTCGGGCTTCTGATGACCCCTAACGACTGGCAAAGATCCACGATTGAGAGCCTGGACCAATAGCTTAACGTGCTTTTCGAGGAATGGAAGCGTCTTGGTATGTAAAGCAGTCACCCATCCACGGACAACCGCGGCAAGCGTAGCTTAACCTAATCCTTTGATCCGTGCAGTTAGTAGTACTTAGCCACAAGCCCCGCCAAGTGGTTCATTTAAAGGTAATAAAATTCTTAATGTTACTAAGTTTTTGTTGGCCAAAAACAGAACAACAGTAGTGCACCTACATTTTTTCTTTTTTTTCGTGGGTGGGAAATCATCAAATGACTTCTCCCGCTCTAGGGTGGAGCGGAAGGGCGTGTCAGACTTTTACTGACTAAAACCCACCCGTGTTCCTTCAGTTGCCCATATGCCAAAGCCACGGTATCTCTTTCGAATAGTGCACCAACTTGACAGCTCTTTCAGCCTTCAAATAAATACGTTATTTTGATAACATTGCTATAACCAGCTTCCATAAATAAGTATGCTATACTTAGATTGACTAGTTATAGCATATTTAATTATGGACGCTTGTAAATGTCAATTGTACCAAATCGACTACCAATATAAATTGTCCGAGAGTTCTGATCACTAATAGCATTCTTTGACAGTCGTATGAAATATCTTTGATAAACAATTAATTTGCCCAAGTGTACATTATTTGATTGGGTTTAAAGAAGTTTCTAAACTTCTGGTAAGATTTCTCAAAAAAAAAAAAAAAAAAAACATTTACGGGTTTAATATGTTCTTTTCACATATATCGTGTATCCAATATCTACACATCTAACATTCCCATGAACTCTTTTCTCTGAAATCATCCCTATTGTCATCTTTAAATGCCCGCAAAGAAAGTAAAACGGACACCCTTAACAGAAACCAAATCAAGAACCTGTCGACTTTCTTTAAAAAGTAACCTGTTCCATTTTTGAATTTCAATCCGTATCTCAGTAACCTGTTCTATTTTATTTGAAATTCCCACATGAACTGGAATGAACCGCTTCAATCTGGCCCAAACTACTCGAATTGGATGAAACTGGTTTTCACTGGTTTTGATTTGTACGATTACGGGAATTGCAATTGTGTTAAAGGTTAAGATGTCATGTGAATGTAGGGTTAGTGTGTGTTAACCATGGGATAGTAAACTGTCAGTTGATTTCAGATCTGGTTATTATGGGAACCATGCATATTAGATTATTACTTCTTTTTAATTATCTCTTAGAAATCGTACTTATTTCTAAAATAAATACAATTGGCAAACGGAAGCTTTATTTTGTAGATAAAAATAGAGACGCATCGTTAGTTATCACCTATTTTTTTCATATATGTACCTACAGGTGGGTACTTCCTTACCCACATATCTTCAAAATTTAATACTTATTAAGCATTTTACCAACAAAAGGTACATTAATACGTCATAAAATATTTCAAATCACTACCTAATATTTAAACATAATTAGGTACCTAATACAAGCAGGGAGGTCCGACATCCTTAGCTTTTACGTTTCTAAAGTTATAATGTAGCTGCCTATGTAATAAACAATGAACTAATTTAACAAAACGAACCCATAATAAGTCTAAAAACCTCTTAACCCAGTACATAAAAACATCACATTCATAACTAGCGCGACGTAAACCTCCTTACAATTTCACCCTAACCCAATTTATACAACTCAGCGAAATTCTACTAGACGCTCTACCCCAAACCGCCGTACAAAATCGCCTAAAGCGCTACAGCAGCTGCCTCGTACAACGCACCCCACCTATTCCTCAGAGAAATTCAAATAACGAACGCCTCGCACCGCCATCTTGCGCAAGACGCTGGTATAGAATAACTATACGTACTTTTTTCAACGAAACGTCTTAAGTTAGACATTTTTACGCCACTATAGCTCTTATGAGTCGCACCTTACGTTGGCAAATCGCTCGCGGAAAAATGGTCCTACATCCCGTGTCTTGCCTTATTTTCCAATGTCATAACTAATACTACTGATATTCTGAAATGAACTGTAATACACAAGTTTTAGGGTTGAAATCCAAAAGTGCTTGAACACCAGTTACGTCACTTTGGTAAGACATTATAAAACTATAATAACAATGCACGCGGTTAAACTAACTGCCGTCTCGTTCCACGCGATTAAATCCGTATGTGATAGAAAGAGACGAATGCACGTTAGTAGTTGCGATTCTAGGGGCGTGGCGAAATAGTTAGGATAGTGGAAGTTTGGAAGAAGTTCGGAAGAGGGTAGCTTTTGGTAGATTTTATTGGATTTTACTGTAGCACGGTAATGGTTCGCGGAGCATTTGAATATCAATGGCGCTCATTGAAATTTAAAACAGAGTTGGCACCATATTTTTGAATGAAGTCAAACTATTTTATGAATAGGAAAATCTTTTTTAAACACAAGCTAGGTCTCCATTTTAGGAAGGTTTATTTATATGTAAAGATATTTCGTTAAGTTTATAAGAGTAAGGTTTTAATTTGAATGACATGGAAAAGATGTAGGACACCATCTCGGTACACCATTATTTGCTTAATGAAATATAAGTGGGTATACCCAACAATATATTTATAATTACTGAAATAAATTGTTTGTCTTTCAGATTTTCTGTCTACTACAGAAGCGCCCCGCATCGACCCATTCCCAACTCACTTAAAAATGATTCTAATAAGTTTTTTTTGGTACCGTACAGGTAGGTTCATTTATTCAAGAATTCAAATATGTACCCAGTGGTAACGGCCGCGACTTACGAGTAGTAAGTCGCGGCCGTTACCACTGGGCCATCACTGCTCTCAACTGGGCCACCACTGCTCTGCACTATTTAACCTATTGTTTATTTATTTAATTATTTATGTACAAACAGTAAAATAAATAGTGATATGGCAAAATTACTACATTATTCTAAATTATTGTTCTTTTTTTTTGGTTTTTGTTTTCGACCAAAATTAAAAACAGCATTGCGGGCGTATTAATTATCAATCCGAATGGGATGAGTGTTAATTCTGAACGATACTGCCAAGTCATTGCCTGACTTAGTACCTGAAACTTGTTGTCAAGCCTACACTGTCCTCCCATACCTATTAACACTGTAATTTGAAACCATTGTAAAACCCAATTATTTTTAGAAGAGTAACCGTGGAGTTTCTTGCCGGCTCTTCTTCATAGGAATCAACTATTTGGAACCTGCACCTAGCTTCTGACGGTTCATAAGTGCTCATGTAGGTTTATGTGAATTAAAAATATTTTGATTTGATTTGATTTTGATTTGATTTGATTTTGATTTGATTTGATTTTGATTTGATTTGATTTTGATTTGATTTGATTTTGATTTGATTTGATTTTGATTTGATTTGATTTTGATTGCTTCATTTGTTTGAAAAATTTGTCTGCTCATTAACGTAAGTCATCATCATCTGCCTAGCCTTGTCCCAACTATGTTGGGGTTGGCTTCCAGTCTTACCGGATGCAGCTGAGTACCTACCAGTATTTTACATGGAGTGACTGCCTATCTGACCTCCACAACCCAGTTATTGGGTAACACGATACCTCTTGGTCAGACTGGTTGTCAGAATTTCAGGCTTCTGACGATCAGTTACGACTGTCTAAGATCTACGAAAGACAGCCGGGACCAACGGCTTAACGTGCTTTCCAAAGTACGGAAGGGTCTTGGTATGTAAAGATGTTTCCATCCACATACACACCGCGGCAAGCGTAGCTTAACTTAAACGATCAATTCGTGAGGTTGTTATTACTTAGCCACAACCCCATCCAGCTGAAGTTCAGTAAGGTAAGTAACGCAATTAATGTCGTTTAACTGACAAAATAAAGGCCAATCCTTCTGTTAATTTGTCATGCAATTACTCTGCTGTTTTATTGTTTTTGGTTCCTTTCAATGTGGGAGAAGAGGATAAAGATAAAAACCGGCCAAGTGCGAGTCGGACTCGCGCACCGAGGGTTCCGTACAAACCTGTAGGTATTTTCGGTTTAAAAATATATATATTTTTTAATTTTTATATTTCAGTTGATTGAATGTAAGGTAAATTGCGGTTTACGATTTATGACGTTTTAAAAAAAAACTACTCACTCGATCTCGTTCAAACCAATTTTCGTTGGTAGTTTACATGGTAATGTACATCATATATTTTTTTTTAGTTTTGTCATTCTCTTATTTTAGAAGTTACGGGGGGGGGGGGACACACATTTTACCACTTTGGAAGTGTCTCTCGCGCAAACTATTCAGTTTAGAAAAAAATGATAGTAGAAACCTCATTACCATTTTTGAAGACCTATTCATAGATACCCCACACGTATGGGTTTGATGAAAAAAAACATTTTTGAGTTTCAGTTCTATGTATGGGGAACCCCAAAATTTATTGTTTTTTTTTTCTATTTTAGTGTGAAAATCTTAATGCGGTTCACAGAATACACCTACTTACCAAGTTTCAACAGCATAGCTCTTATAGTTTCGGAATAAAATGGCTGTGACATACGGACGGACAGACAGACAGACAGACAGACAGACAGACAGACAGACAGACAGACATGACGAATCTATAAGGGTTCCGTTTTTTGCCATTTGGCAACGGAACCCTAATAAAAATGCATTTATTTGTAACTAGCTTTTGCCAGCGGCTTCGCCCGCGTGGAGGTCGGGAAATATCCCGCGGGAACGTACTACCGGGATAAAAAGTAGCCTATGTCCTTTCTCAGGCTCTAAACTATCTGTGTACCAAATTACATTTAAATCGGTTCAGTAGTTTTAGCAGGAAAGCGAGACAGACAGACAGACAGACAGAGTTACTTTTGCATTTATAATGTTACTAGCTTTGCCAGCGGCTTCGCCCGCGTGGAGGTCGGAAATTATCCCGCGGGAACATACTACCGGGATAAAAAGTAGCCTATGTCCTTTCTCAGGCTCTAAACTATCTGTGTACCAAATTTTATTTAAATCGGTTCAGTAGTTTTAGCAAGAAAGCGAGACAGACAGACAGACAGACCGACAGACAGACAGAGTTACTTTTGCATTTATAATATTAGTGTGGATAGTGTGGAAGTATGGATAGTATGGATTTAGTTTTTGGTTTTAATTTTAATTTTGAATTGGTCATTGTAATCATGATTATGTTTTTAATTTTGATATCAAACCTTAGTTTTGATTCTAATTTTGATTATGATTTGATTTGATTTTATTATACTGTAATTTATATATGGGTACAATGCCTGCAATAAAACACTATTTATTTATTTATTTTATTGTTTAAAACATGTGTAACATTATACATAAATATGCACATAAAAATGGAAACGAGTTTAAAATTTCTAGTTCAGCATGTTTTGCCATATTCGTCGTACAAATAGTTTATTTATAATACTTGATTATAAATTAGGAAATAAATGACAAAATTCAATCAATTCAAGAAAGTAAGAAAGAAAGAAATCATTTATTTGCCATGAATGTGGGTACAAAATAGGATGTTAACATTGTAAAAACAGTTCCAGCACATTCTACCTTACGGCATGCAAAAGTAAAAACAATTATACAAATAAAATAAAGTAAAATTAAATTAAAGACAAATAAAAACACATAAAATGGACGGTTATGTAAATTTACAGCCTACATGCCTTACATGAACTAAACATAAAAAAAAAACAATTTCAATTCCGTATTTTACCCATTATGATTGATTAAACTGACTATTTATTCGCACATTAATAAAATTACACAAATACGTACATAACGAAATTTGAAATAAATTAAAATTAACAACATTATAAACTTTTATCATTAATAAAATCTTGTATAGAATAATAGCATTTATCTATTAATAAGGATATTAGCCTCTTTTTAAATATGCTTAGTGATTCCTCTTTGTAGGCATGAGGTATATTGTTATAGATAACTGGCCCCATTGATAGAACACTCTTTCTTAACAATGCTGTTTTATACCTCCCTGTAAACATTAGATTTTTATATCGTGATCTAACAGATCCGGGTCGTGTTCTTATATCGTGCATTAGGGTAAAGAGGTGTATGTTTGTTCTAACAAAAATTGCTACTTCAAATATAATATACAAAGATGGAAAGGTGAGCAATTTTAGGGACTTGAACACACGTGCACAACTGTCGGTATTTTTAAGATTACTCATTGATAGTAAGCAACGTTTTTGGGCTTTAATTATTCTCTCCCTATCAGTACAGTTACCCCAGAATATAACTCCGAATCTCAAAACTGACGCAACTAGTCCGTGATAAGCTTGCAGTACCTACGGTGTGAATGCTTACTTTTTTGCCAGGTTATAAAGTACGTACGCTGACTTGCTTAACCTCTTACATACATCCTCTGCATGTGGTTTCCAGGTCAGTTTGTTATCGATTAGAATACCAAGGAATTTTGTAAGATTTGTAGATTCTACTTTTTGTCCCTCAAATTCAACATTGTAATTTTCAGCTCCTAGTCGCTGGTGAAAATGCATAACTTTTGTTTTCTCGATTTTTATACTTAGATTATTTCTATTAAGCCAGTTTATTATGTTTTTCAATGTATTAATAATATCGGTTTCGTAATTATTTTTATCGCCGCATTTTACTATTGCCGTACTGTCGTCTGCAAATAATACCATAGGTTGTTGTATTTGGCGAGGCAAGTCATTAATATACAAAAGAAACAATAAAGGTCCAAGGACACTACCTTGCGGTACGCCATATTTGACTACCTATTATAGACAATACAAAAATATAGTAAAGAAAATTGAAATACAATAAAATTAAAATAATAAAATTAAAACAATTAAAGTATTTCAGTTGTAGGTAGTACCTACACCTGAAATACATATTAAATAATTATAATTCAACATTTGTTATTCAAGAACTCCGTAATATTACAGTACCCCTTACTAATTAGCATTTTTTTAGTTTTCTCTTGAATGAATTTATATTCATTATCTTAACGGCATTAGGAATTTCATAGTTTTTCTTAGAAATGCTGTTTTGGCGGAGACTGACTGCACAAGGTGTTTTAGAGGAGTTCTAACCTTTGATGGAATCTAAGATCAAAATATTGAAATATCCTACACTTCTGAGAACTATTAGTTGAATACTATTATTATTATTATTTGTTGGCATACATTTTTGTATCTCGACACCGATGTGCCGGTTTTATAGAATAACACGGGCCGAAGCCAAGTGCTAACCTAAGTAGTAGGTGATAACCTATTACGGTGTGATGATATGTTTAGACTTTGTGATATTGATGATGTTTGTGGATGTGATGTTTGTGAGTCATTGTCGTTCTGTAGGAATTTTCGGACTATTCTACAAGTATTCAGAATAGCAGCTTTCTGCAGAGTTTGGTAGGTGGAAGGAGACAAGTCTAGCATTTTTAATGACTGGTGCAGTTGTTTGGGAATGACACCCGTAGTTGAGAGCACCACTGGGATTATAGCAACGTTCCCTAATCTCCACATTCGGCTTATTTCTATTTTTAAGTCTGTATATTTCGACAACTTTTCTGCTATAGTGTTTTGTAGGTTGTGTGTGTTTGGTACTGCTATGTCAATAATTTGCGCGGTTTTATTAATTTTATCTAATAAAGTAATGTCTGGTCTATTGTAATGTGTTGTTCTGTCTGTGAGGATGGCTCGATCAAAGTATAGCTTGTGTGTTGTGTTTTCAAGAACGATTTCAGGGTTATATTTATAGTAAGGTACTGGGGGTGTAGTTATTAATTTATATTTGATAGCAAGTTTTTGATGTATTACGTTAGCTATTTGATCGTGTCTGTGTTTATAATCAGTCTGAACAATTGCCCTACATGCTCCAGTAATATGTTGTATAGTTTCGGAAGAACTATGACATCGCCTGCAAATATCTGTTGAAAGGGGGATTCGCATAATATGCTTTTGGTAATTACGAGTCTCGATTACTTGGTCTTGGATTGCTGTCATGAACCCTTCGGTCTCAGGAAAAAGATCTCCACGCCTAAGCCATTCGTTCGACGCTAATTTATCGACGTTGGGTTGGCACAGGTCTTGGCGATGTCTTCCATGGAGTGACTTTCGAGTCCATTCCAATATTTTAGTCTGTCGGTCGGTCTGTTTTTCGTTACTTTGTGTAGCTTTGTCTAACATATTTAACGGTGTCAGTTTTCGGTCATTTTGAACGATTGCTTTGTGTAGAGTAGAGGTGGTACTTTTTGTGTTAAAATATGTTCTTAGTGTACTTATTTGTTTATTGTGTAGGTTCGTTATATCTATTATGCCTCGTCCTCCTTCTTTCCTGGGTAGTGTTAGTCGCTGTACACAAGATCGAGGGTGGTGTTTCCTGTGTTTGGTCAAAGTGGTGTTAATAACACGTTGTAGGTTTTTTAGTTCTGTTTTGGTCCAGTTTATTATACCAAAGGAGTACGTAAGAATGGGAATCGCAAAGGCATTAATAGCTTTAACTGTATGTCTAGAGTGCAATTGAGTGTTAAAAATGGATTTAAGCCTATGTTTAAATTGTTGTGTAAGTTTATTTTTAATTTCTTTATGTTTAATTTGCTGAGCTTGAATGTATCCTAAATATTTATATGTTTCATTTTCATTTAAAGACTCTATGGTTTCACCTGTCTGTATAGTGTGTGAATGTTCGTAAGTTTGACCTGCCTTGACTGAGTTGATTTTGCATTTATCTATACCAAATTCCATTCTAATGTCGCTTGAAAATTGGTCTGTGGTTTCTGCCAGTTCATGTAAGTCATCTGGTGTAGAAGCGTATAATTTAATGTCGTCCATATAAAGGAGGTGGTTAATTTTACAGTTTTGTCTTTTAGTCTGTAAGTCATCTATAGTGTCATTAAACGGTAGGTTGTATCCTGGCTTTAGTGTATTTAATTTGTTGGATAAGGGGTTTAAGGCAAGACAGAACCATAATGGGCTAAGTGAGTCACCTTGAAATATTCCTCTTCGGATTTTAATAGGTTCAGTTTCAACTATTCCTGAAGGTGATCTAAGATGTAACCTTGTTGTCCATTGAGTCATGATGTTATTTAAAAAGGTTACAATTAGAGGATTTATCTTATATATTTTCAAAACTTCTAGTAACCACGTATGTGGTACAGAATCGTATGCTTTTTTATAGTCTATATACATAGTACATAGATCTCGTTTCTTCTGTTGGACCTGTTTTAGTATAACGGAGTCTATTGTAAGTTGTTCTTTGCACCCTTGACTAAACTTTCGGCAGCCTTTTTGTTCTTCCGATAATATTGTATTTTTGTCAAGGTGTTGATAAATGATATGAGTGATGCACGAGGTTATTATTTTATATATTGTTTGTAGGCATGTTATGGGCCTGTATTTTGCTGGGTTTCTGCTGTCGTTGATGTCTTTTGGTATCATATACGTAAGTCCTTCCGCTATGTATGTAGGCATCCTTGTTGGGTTTTTAATGAACGTGTTAATGTAATTATAGAGGTATGGGTGAATGTGGGTAAATTTTTTATACCAAAAATTGTGAATGTAGTCTGAACCTGGTGCTTTCCAGTTGTGTAATTTTTGAAGGACATCATGGAAAATTTCTATTGGAACATTTTCGAACTCCATTTGTTCAGTGTGCCTATGGTTTTCTGTCTCTGTTTTAATCCACTCAGCTTCTTCGTTATGACATATTGGCCTCTCCCAAATTTTTGACCAAAATTGTCGGAGTTCATCTGTTGGTGGTAAACTATGGTTAGCGTTATTTTCACTTTCGATGGGTATTGTTTGGTTTGTTGTGGATTGCTTTAATGTTCGATAAAATTGCTTTTCATTATTTTTAAACTTATTATTTTGAGTTTTGCGAAGTGTACATTTATTGTATCTGTTTAATCTACTGCTAACAAGAGTAAGTTTCTGTTTAAGTGTGTCTAAAAAGTGTGTGAGTTGTGTGTTCGGCTCTTCATGAGTTGAGTGTATTTTATATTTTTCCAGGATTGTGTGTACCTCTCTAACAAGCTTCCAACCTCTGTTTCCTTGCATGTACGCTGTTAGTCTGCCGATTTTTGTCCTTAAATCTTTAACTCTTATTTCCAGTCTTCTTTGCCATTTAGGTTTCTGCATTTTTGGTACATTCATGTTACCCGGATTCTCAGAGGTGATATAAGAAAGTTTACTTCCATTCGTTTTAGCAGCTGTCCAAGCAGCACTATATATTACTGATTGCATGGTATCGAAATTTGTATCTGCATTAATATATTTTGGTAGGATGACATTATTAATGTAACTTACTATTTGTGACAGGTTTTTCGATGATTTTTGTTTAGGTATGTAATTTCTTTTTGTGGGATGAATGTTTGTGAAATGTTGTAGTGTGTTAGAGAATGTTTCTTCTAGTTCTTGACTTCTCTCCTGACTTATTTCTACACTTGAAGTATTATGATCTGGGTTTGTAATTGTGTTAGTCAACGCTTCAAAGTCAATACTATTCAAGAAATTGGACTCATTTTCTACTTCAGCTTGTGTATTTGATTGAAGGACGTATGCAGTTTCTGTATACGTGTGTATATTACTTGTAGATGCTTGTGTTGGGATACTGTCTGCAGCTATATGTGAGTTATGATGTTCTGATTGCCTAGAAGGATTCGCTTCGTTGAGTGTATCCTCTGCGTGTGTTTTAAGGTCTTGAAGTCGTGCTTCTGATATCATACTGTTATTTAAAACGACTCTTTTTTGGTCTGATATTCTCTGCTCAGATAAATGTGACAATTGTGGATAGAATTCAATGAACAATTCTCTTGTTCTTTTTCGCCAGACAGTCATATCTGTTTCCATGTTCGTAGCAACGAAATAACATTTTATTAGAGTTTCGTTCATTTCATTTGACCATCTCATTCTGGTTTTAAGTTCTGATTGTGGATGTGTGCTGTTTTGGTCTGTATTTAATTGTGCCAATGAACGGATGTGTGAATTTAAATTACTGGTGTCTGTTTGAACCTCTCTGCTTACTTCTGATCTAATTTTTTCAAGTGTTGTAGCTGAAAGTAGCTTTTTGTGAACTATTGCTCTTCGTTGATCTCCAATTCTTTGCTTGGAGACATTCATTTGTGGAAATTTGTTAATGAATTGTTGGTGCAATGATGTAAGATATGAATTTTTTTCAGTGTCTAAATTAGTGATGGTTAAATATGTACGCCAAATGAATTGGTTCATGTCTTCGCTCCATTTTTTTCGCGTATTCGATTTGTCAGTAGCGGGTGAGGGGTCTATGGCAGTAGTAGCCTCCGACACAACGTCTACTGATATTGGTGATGATGATGATGATGGTGATCTTGATGAGCGTGACAAATATGAAGGTGGTGATGATACGATTGATGAAAAGATGGACCTCGGAGAGGATGATGATGAAACCGATGGTATTTCATCATCTGCTGAAGGCTTGGTTGCCTGAATAAGTTTTTTTGTTTTTGACCTTGTTATCATACTATTCCCACGAGAAGCTAGGGACTAAAAAAGTCGACCACAGCAGAGCCCTGCGTTCACTGTGGCAAGGGTGAATAAAACTGGAGGTCCCCTACTATCCAGAGTTGGCACACTAATGACTACTGCTCTCCCATAGCCATGCAGCCCTCGGCATGTGCGACCTTGGCTTGGATTGTATCTCTCTTAGTCTGGCTCCTCACACTAGGTCTGTCTCGGTAAAGTAACCTCTACCAAAACAGAACTAGGGCTCATTGGAACACGCAAGCCCCACCACGACATCAACGTAGAGATACGGCGGTGGGGTTATTATTATTATTATTAGAGTTTCCTCGAAATGTATGCTATAGACATCTACTTGAAAGTTTCGGTATTGAGAAATCTAAATAGTTACTTACCTACCCACCTACCTACTCTAGTGATTTGTATAGAGAGTGGTCTTCAGCTAGAGAAAACATTAATTCGTCATCAGAAAATCAAAGGTTGGTAAAGGTCGCATTAAATTAGCTAGCGAAACTCTGTAGGCATGGCGGGTTTCGTTACCTATCTAAATACGATAAAATGAAAAAATCAAAATATTTATTGCTTTTTCTTTGGGTAAGCGAAACCTGCCTAGCTCAAGTGGGACTGGGCCGGACATGTCTGCCGGATGTCTGATGACAAATGGGCTGATAGAACTACCAACTTGATCCCAGTAAACGCTCGATGACATCGCGGCAGGCCGAGACGAAGATGGCGGGACGAGCTTGACTCCTACCGAAAGGACTGGCCAGCACTAGCAAAAGACAGAATTCTGAGGAAAAGGGAGAGGGAGGCCTTTGCCTTGTAGTGGGACATTATAGTCTAGTTAGATTAGATAAGATTAGATTAGCGACATAGTAGTTCCAAAATCAGTTTATTTTTCTTTGTAAACTTTACAGACACAGGTATCAGTATCTGAACACTTGTAACAAAAAGAGAAACAGAATTTCTCAACTACCTACTTCAAGTAACTGCTCTATCAGCGGTCAATGATCCAGAAAAAAACAACAATTATTTTTCTTTCTTATATCACGTCTCTAGAGATTTGCAAGAAAATTAAATTTGACTCTGAATATACCTGCACATTCATCTAGTTAATGTTTAAACAAAACCATTTATTTTGACTAGGCATTTAGTCTTGTGGTTAGTGACCCTGACTGCTAAGACTGAGGTCGTGGGCTCGATTCCTAGTCAGGACAAATCTTTGTGTGATCAGCACAATTAAATAAACAGACAGAACAGATGTTCTGTGTTTGGATATAATTTATTATATCTATAATATGTATGTATTTAGAAATATATAAGTATACAAGCTGACCGTACCTACAGACGTTGTCCTGTTTCCTAGAATTCGATAGCAGCGCCACCTACTGGGTCCAATAGTGAATCTAAACTATCCATGGTGCCACCCAAACGCATACAAAAAATTCATTCAAATCGTTTCAGCCGTTTAGTTTTAGTTTAAAAAAAAAAAACAAAAAACAAAAACAAAAAAAAAAACTATTGTACACGAAGTGACGGCGTCGTGTTGCGTTGCGTGGTGTCACGTAGCCTTCCGCGGAAACGTCGATACACGACACCTTTCGGCCAAAACTCAGCCTTGAGGAAGGTCTCGATTTCAAGAACTGGAACTCGCACCACGAATGACTTGAAGTTCGTGATGTGGCGCGATTCCAACTTCTCGACCCTCAAAGTCCAGTTGGTTTTCAGTCGTACATACTCCACGATCTCCTCAACCTTCGTGGTGTAGTGTAGACGAGACACATAGAGCTGCTTCGTCGGTGTAGCTGGACGCAGCAGCATGTTGGGTCCTGCAAGCGCAGTTCCGCACTGGTTCCGACTAGGAGGCTTCCTCCTCTTCTTCCTCTCCTCCTCCACACCAAGCCATCCTTGTCACACGTGCCTGAAGCCGGGCCTAACTGCTTAGAAACTTTATTGAAGGACAGTGGGTGAGGACCATCCGGAACATCACAAAATTCCTCCGAGCCTCAGAAAGAACGTTAAGGCGTTGCACTATCCGGCCCTGGTGCGAGCCATGGTACGGAGCGAGAGGGAATGGGAAGCCGTCACCTCCTTCTGCGAAGCAGTAATGCTCGCGAAGGAGGAGGCGGGGCGCGTGAGGGAGTGGCAGTCTCTGCGCCCTCACGTCCCTAGCCGCCGCAGGAGGAGACGCCCCGGGCGTCGGGAGTCAATAGCGGACTCCCGGCCACCGTAGGCGCGAGCTTGCGGGTGGCGAGCAATGGGTAGCTCGCCGCCCGGTAAGGACCAAGCTCGGGTCGACGGCGCGCAGTGTTCCACGCGCGCCTCAAAGAGATGTCAGCAGCAGTGTAGGGGTCTACTAGGACCGATGCCTGCCGGGGTCGCGTGATTGTTCGAAAGAGATACCGTGACCCTGGCACATGGGCAACTGATGGAACACGGGTGGGTTTTAGTCAGTAAAAGTCTGACACGCCCTCCCGCTCCGCCCAGAGCGGGAGAAGTCATTTGATGATTTCCCATCCTGAAAAAAAAAAAAAAAAAAAAAAAAAAAAGGCGTTGCACTATGGAAAAAAAGGTCTGTTTCTGATTAAAAATCAATAACTTTTTTATTTCTGAACATTATGTTCTAAAATTTTGCACAAATATAGAATGATATATATGGCATCAAATGAAATGTAATTTATTATGATTGCATTTAAAACCATACATTAAATAATAAAATAAATTCAAAATTATCAAAAATGTCCAATATTTATTTTTTTAACAATGAATAATATTATTTTAATGTTTACAAAAACTAAAAATCATATAGTACATCAAAATACAAATCAATTTAAATAATAAAACATTTTTTTTTTTTGAAAAAAAAAATTGGTAGTTAAATCGAACACAGATCAATAATTAATTGTAATGTTTACTAAATTTTATGTTATTTATACTTGATGAACTTTGGGATCTAAAATTATCAATTCGTTCACTTTCAAAAAAACTAAGGTGTCTTCATCAAGTTTCTTCACATTTTTAGTATACGATTTTCTAATGCTGGTTATATAAGGATCTGAAGTATAAAAAAAAGTATGAAATACATCTTCGTTTGTAGCGGATCTTGAGCATTTTCTAGTATGATGTAGACGAATTTTTTTATAATCCTTATTACGAGATTCTTGTGCATCTTCCGAAAGTTGACCAATAGGAAGTCCAGACAGTAGTTGTCTTCAGATACATAATAATTTTCTTTTAAAACTGTTGATAATGCCTCCAATGATTTTCCTCCTTCGATATACGAAAATATTATTTCACGTTTATAACACCTGAATGTACACATTTTGAAGAGTCAACAAAACACGTCGTTATATTGTATTCGTAACAATTACACTTCTGTTAATTCACCACTATTTTGTTATTTGCAAAGAAAATTAACAACTATTTATAAACTATATGAAATATGAGGGTAGTGTGCATCTTGTTGTTTAATATTTTCAGACGAAACATGAGTGCGAAAAAACTTTTTACAAAAAAAAGAAACAACCGACTTCCTTAAAAAAACACTACAAGGTCAAAAATAACTTTAATTTCGAAAGTCGGTGTCTTAGGATCCGTATTTAAGGTTTTTTGTCACCGACTGCCGAAATTAAAGTTGTTTTTGACTTTGTAGTGTTTTTTTTGAGGAAGTCGGTTGTTACTGTTTTGTGAAAAGTTTTTTTTTTACTTTTTAGTTATGGTAGATACCCCGCACTAATCTAATCGCGTTATTCGTTCATTTGTCGCGCAAATACTTAATGCAAATTTAAGACTTAATATGGTTTTCACATGGATTCCATTGTGCAAATGGAACCAAATTAAAATGAAACCATTTGGAAAGCACCAGCTTTCAAATAAAAAAAAATCATCAAAATCGGTTCACCCAGTCAAAAGCTATGAGGTAACAAGCATAAAAAATAAAAATAAATTAACATACAGTCGAATTGATAACCTCCTCCTTTCTTAACCGACTTCAAAAAAAGGAGGAGGTTTTCAATTCGACTGTATTTTTTTTAATTTTTTTTTTTATGTTTGTTACCTCATAACTTTTGACTGGGTGAACCGATTTTGATGATTCTTTTTTTATTTGAAAGCTGGTGCTTTTCAAATGGTCCCGTTTTAATTTGGTTCCATTCGGACAATGGGGTCCATGTGAAAACCATATAATTCTTAAATTTTCATTACGTATTTGCGCGACAAATGAACGAATAACGCGATTAGATTAGTGCCGAGTATCTACCACAACTAAAAAGTTAAAAATAAAAACTTTTACAAAAAAAAAAACAACAGACTTCCTTAAAAAAAACACTACAAAGTCAAAAATAACTTTAATTTCGGAAGTTGGTAGCAAAAACCTTAAATACAGAGCCTAAGACACCGACTTTCGAAATTAAAGTTATTTTTGACTTTGTAGTGTTTTTTTTTAAGGAACTCGGTTGTATTTTTTTGTAAAAGCTTTTATTTAAAGTCGGTTAAAAAGATACATGCCCTAATATCAATGATACATTACAAAACTTACCGCAAACTATTGATGTAAACAGCAACATTTCAAACCGCAATAGATAGCGAGCGGTTTTCCGTTTTCTGACTTTTATCACATTTTTACTAATTACTCCGAAAACCGCAAACATCCGCAGTTTTTTTTTATTTGGTTATGTTTATGGATAGCTAGGCTACAAATTAACATTAAATGTAAAGCGTGGGTAAACGTGTGAGATACATATATAAACGTCCATATGAAATACTGGTATTCAACTTCATCCGGTTAACTAGAAGCCGACCCCGACATAGTTGCGAAAAGGCTAGGTCTATCTGTCTAGATATTGAAGGACAGTGCAAAACATCTTCATCTTGATTTTAAACCTTTCCTTCCTTATTTAATGTTTTTATTTCCACTTACAGAGGAAGCAGACGGTCAACAATGTGTACGGCGATGCGAGACAACGTATCAACACGTGTGACATTACAGTCAGACCGCGTTCACCGCACACGGACAGCCGTGGAGTGGGCGTTTATTTGTTCTATTTTATTTTTTAACACAATAACAGCAAAAAAAACTTAGCTTCTTGTTGCTGTCTAAATATAACCAAAATTACTTTAACAGCTTCAGGTATAAATCTGCAGGTAAAAAAATTACGTTGTTTATTTATCTATAATTTTTCTAATGAAATTTAATGAAATAAATGAACAGTTTATTTTGTATTCAGATTTTTTATTTTATTGGAAAGTCCATCGGTTTCTTACAAAACTAACTACAATTTTCGACCTTGATTACATATCCCTTTGGGCGTCCGTTTACACAAAACACATAGGTAAGAAAAATATGCAAAGTACAAGATCACAAAAGTACTACTCAGATTACACAGGCCAACAAAATTTAACCAAACTTCTTAACCAGACCACACATTTCCAAAGGTTTTTGATGCGCTGAATCCGAATGCAAAAAGTACCGTTTTTGCCCAATTTTGAGGTTTTGCACTTTTAGGTTAGGATATCTCAGAAACCTGACATGATAGAGCGATTCTGAGGCCAGATTCGGAATCAGCACTTTAGGTCAGGATATCTCAGAAACCTGACATGATAGAGCAATTCTGAGGCCAGATTTGGATTCAACGCATCAAAAACCTTCGGAAATATGTAGTCTGGTTTCTGGTTAAAAATTTTGTCAGCCTGTGTTATTAAAAATTTGAGTGCGTTAAAGACAACACAGACCAACTTAAATTAAACTATTGTATAAACATTAACTGAACACCAGCCATCCCTTGATAACAACTTGAACTGTTTTTACTTATTGTTCTTTATCATTTACTTGTATATGAATGAGTGGTAGGTGCACCTAGGTGGAGCTGCACACGGTGGGTCAGTCAGCGTTCATTTGCTAATATTTATTTTTGAGCAATTTTCATGCTTATTCCAGAAAAATTGTTTTATTTCACAAACTTGGGTAAAATTACGTCTTGTATGGAGTAGACCGTGTCTTTATTAAGAGCTCGTAAAGCTTGAAAATAATTCATAAGATAATGCTTTTAATTTGTACATTTGTAATGCTTACTTGTATCTTGCACCCTTGTAGCCTAGAAGTTAGAATTTCGGATCGTATAAAAACGACACTGCATGCCAAAAACAAGATTACAGATGGAAACCAGAAAGCCGCTAAGCTTGAGTGAGAACTGAGTCAAAATTGTCTGATGTATTTCAGATGACAAATGGGCTAAGAAAACCACCAATAGGGCCCACTAAACGCACGACGATATCGCGGCAGGCTGAAGCGAAGTTCGCATTAGGAGCTTGACTCCCACCGAATGGTTTGGCCAGAACTAACAAAAATAATACGAATAAAATGAGGTTAAAAACCAAAGAGGTCATACAAAAAACACACACTTTTTACACTATTATTTTTAAATGTTGTACGGCAGTACGGAACCCAACTTTTGCCCCTTATACATTTGTTTCAGATTCGAGTCTTAGACAATGCTGATTCAAACAATACAAAACTTTTTAACAAAAAATTAAACCGCCGAAAAACTGAAAAGCATAAAATAATAAACCTTAAAATTATGAGTCGGCGCTTTGAGTGATCCTTGTTCATTGATTTTTCAGCGCCGACTCAAAATTTTAAGGTTTATTATTTTATGCTTTTCAGTTTTTCGGCGGTTTAATTTTTTGTTAAAAAGTTTTTATTTTATTTATTTTTTGTAGCTTTAATGTACTAATGATACTGGGCAAGGTATACCCTATCCAAGACAAAAAGAATTATCAAAATCGGACTACTCTGTATAAAGTTATGCGTGTTTATACATTACAATCAGTGAGTGATCAATCAATCAACCCCTATTTTCCGACCCTTAGGGTTCGATTTTATTTTCCAAATTTATATGGGACCACCTTGGGAGTATACCCTTTCCAATAGAAAGAGAATTGTCACAATCGAACCACTATGTAAAAAGTTATGCGTGATCATACATAAAAGAAAAAAAAAAAAATATACGCGTCGAATTGATAACCTCCTCCGTTTTTTTTCGTCGGTTGAAAAATAGATGCTTTCAAAGAGTAAAGCAACTTTTAGTGTTCTGTGCAGTGTTAACTCACACTTCATAAAATGTCTTCCAATAAGAAAATTATTAAAATTATTTTCGAAACAAAATCCACATTACGTGTGGTCACCACTCGCCTAATTAAACTTAGACTACTTGCTACTACGTACAAACACTTCAATAAAAACATTTACTCATTTACTACTGTGTTTCCTACAAGAATTATAATTATAGAAAATAAAAAAGTACCCAAACAGAGACGTCTTCACACCATTTCTGTGCGAGGTCATCAGTCGGTCAGTCAGGTGTACCTACACTAACTAACTTCCTTAATATTCTCATTCACTTTCAAATAAGAATAAACTAAGTCTTCAAATTAACGCTGAAAGGGCAAGCCTGCACCATCGTCCTCCTCATAGTCTAGTCAAAAGTGAGCCTTTCCAAATAATAATCTTAAAAAAAAACTTTCCAAAAATATTATTTCGACAGAGTCGTCTCTACGCCACTTCTATGCGAGGTCATCGCCCGGTCAGTCAGTTGTGACTTGTCTCCTATCGACGGCGCGGTGCGGCGCATTTTACTGAAAACACGTGAAACTTTACTGAAAAGATCAAAGGAAGGTAGACACTTTTTTTTTTAAAGTTTTGCAAATATGTGAAGTCAACAAAACAGAAAAGTAACTAGGGACGCTGATATAATTGAAGTTTCGTAAAAAACCGATGGATGTTTTCGAATGAAAAATTTGATAAATTAACTTTTTGTCTTCAATTAAAAGTAACAATTACAAATTGTAGAAGTCTTTCGGTTTCTTAATAACTTTCAACTATATCCGACGACCTTGGTTACATAACTCTTTAGGAGAACGTTCCTAGAGATGTTTAGAGCATTTTGTAAGTAAAATTTCCCGTTTGTTATTTGCAGATTTTAGACAGTCGTTACGGGTAGTCAAAAATCTAACATACAACTAGTTTTACCAAAGGGTTTTGTTTTACCCATTAACTAGATTGTAGAGGTCAGATAGGAAGTCGCTCCATGCAAAATACTGGTATTCAGCTACATCCGGTTAGACTGAAAGCCGACCCAGTTAGGAAAAGACAAGGCAGATAAATTCTTACAAGATTATGAAAACATAAAGTACTGTCTCTCCTACATTTCATGAAAAACTGAAAATTACTTTCAAAAAAACAATTTATTGAAACTGCTGAAAATCTCAAAAACGATTATCATTTTCTTTTATAAACGCCCGACGCTGAAAATATCTGTGGATTATTTGAACTTGTTCATGAATGAATGATTGAATGAGTGAATGCAATCATTCAGAGCTCATCGTATTTGTATTTTTCGTCCCTCTTTTGTTTTCTTTCAAGTTGAATTAAAATGAATTTCTCGCTTTATTCGATGAGATTCCAATGACTTTATTGCATTGACTGCATTTTTTCTTGACGAATTGAGTACTTATGTGTTTTTCAATGAAAATGTTGCTTTTAGTGATAAATGTTTTTTTTTTAAATCACTAAATAGTATAAAACAAAGTCGCTTCCCTCTGTCTGTCCTTGCAATGTATACTTAAAACTTTAAAACTACGCAACGGATTTTGATGCGATTTTTTTAACAGATAGTTTTAAGAGGAAGGTTTATACGTCTAATACGCGGGCGAAGCCGCTGGTTAAAGCTAGTATATATGTACATATATAAAATCCTCGGGGAGCAGCAGTGCAGCAGAGTGCACTTTACGTTGGTGATACTGTGATCGCCAACCAGCCTGCCAAACGTTGCGATTATGGCAAAGCCCACCAAATTTAGGGAGACCTATGTATATTTGTGGACGTTTTTGGTTGAAATATTGATGATAAAATTTTCGATTATGTCCGTAAGTTGAAATTAGGATCTGGCAGTCTCATCATAACGTGAATGTTATTCGAAGGTGTGTCTTATTTGTCTTCGTATATTTATAGGTAGGTATTATCATAATTATAATCAGTCTATAATGTTCCCACTGCTGGGACACAGGCCTCCTCTCGTAGTTAATAATCCACCACGCGGCCCCTGTGCGGGTTGATAGATGTCACATGTCTTCGAATTTTTGGATCTAGAACTTGCCGGTTTTCCCGCAATGTTTTCCTTCACCGTTTTGAGAGCAGTGGTGATGAAATTATTTACACAAAGTAAAGCGCCTGTCTTGGTTTGAACCTGCGACATTAATATAATAAATAAATAAATATCTTAGGACAACCAACACAACGTTATCTGATCCCAAACTAGGCAGAGCCTGTACTATGGCAACCAGACAACTGATAAACATACTTATATATTTCTAAATACATACATATTATAGATAAATTACACCCAGACACAGAACAAATGATTGTGCTCATCACACAAAGATTTGTCCCGGGTGGGAATCGAACCCACGACCTCAGTCTTAGCAGTCAGGGTCACTAACCACTAGACTAACAGGCCAGTCAACATAAAACGCTTAAGTCGTTGCCTGGGCCACCGCTGCTCTCCCTGGAGCAATGGTAGCCCGATCGTAATTTAATATTATCATCATCTGCCTGCCTTTTCCCAACTATGTTGGGGTCGGCTTCCAGTCTAACCGAATGCAGCTGAGTACCAGTATTTTACATGGACCAACTGCCTATCTGACCTCCACAACCCAGTTACTGGGTAATACGACACCCCTTGATAAGACCGGTTGTCAAACTTTCGGTTCGGGCTTCTGACGACCCGTAACGATTGTCTAAGATCTATGAAAGACAGCCGGGACCAACGGCTAAACGTGCTTTCCGAGGCACGAAAGGGTCTTGTTATGTAAAGATGGTCACCCATCCACGGACCGACCGCGGCAAGCGTAGCTTAACCTGAACGATCAACTCGTGCAGCTGTTATTACTTAGCCACAATTAATCCATACTCCATACTTATTAATATATTAATATTATTAATTTTTAATATATATTCTTAATATATTAATATATTTAATATATATATTATAAATGTAAAAGTAACTCTGTCTGTCTGTCGGTCTGTCTGTCTGTCTGTCTGTCTGGCTTTCTTGTTAAATGGAATTTGGTATACAGATAGTTTAGAGCCTGAGAAAGGACATAGGCTACTTTTTATCCCGGTAGTATGTTCCCGCGGGATAATTTCCGACCTCCACGCGGACGAAGCCGCTGGCAAAAGCTAGTATAAATATAAAAGTACTTTTGTTGGTTACGTTTTAACGCTAAAACGAGTAAACAGAATTGGACAAAATTTGGCACGTAGATAGACCAGGGTCTAAAGCTATTATCTCGGTAGCATGTTCACGTGGGATAATTTCCAACACGCAAACGAAGCCGTTTAAATAAAAACAGAATTAACACGTTAACTGCAAAATGGTGAAAATCAAAAAAAAGTCAAAATATGTACTTAGTGTTATTTTACTTTAAATAGATTATTTATTCCTTAAAAAACATTTACATCATATTTATTACATTATATACAGCCTATTTTCATAATTTAATTCCTTACTTTAATTTTGACTTCATACTTTCCAAAAAGTGTATGAGAGTAAATGTAAACAAAAGTTTTATAAACACAGTGGTTTTTGTGCTCTACGGGACACTTAATATAATATAGCTGAAAGAGTAATAAACATGGCCGCTAGGCAGCAACGACACATTCAGTCGGTATGTGTTGTCGGTCATATAGTCCGACAAGGCCTGAATGGAACAAAATGTGTCGGACACATGGCAGTTAACGTGTAAAAAATATTATTTATCAAAAACTTCAATACTTAACCAAGATTTTCGAATAGACGCAGAGCAAATCTCAAAACCGAAATATTTCTTGTTAAGTACGCCCAAGATATTAATTTGGGCACCAGAAATCTTGGCTAAAGACATGTCTGGAATATCTGCGAGCTATTCTAACTTAGGGTGCCTAAAATTTACTATATTTTGAACTATGAATTCTAATTGTTTTGCTAATTAAATCTTGAGTGGAAATTGTTTTCTTACTGAGGATCTTACGGGTTATTAAGAAGAATGGATTACATTTTAGGTAAATTACAAGATTTTTAAGAAACTTAATTATTTTAGCATCTTTTTTAGTCTAAGCAATTAAATGATTTTGTGTGGAAAAGCAGCTCAGAATGGAAAACATAACTTTAAAAATACTACGACAAAATCACAAATTCTAGAATTTACTCACGTACCGAATCAAAATCTTAATTTATTCTATTATTTCTTTTTAAAGTCAAAAAGCTATGGTAATAAAATAACTGGAGAAAATAATTATAAACAAAAGTAATAAATCAGTATTTCCTTAAAAACAGATAAGACACCAGTAGGTATCAAAATCTTACAAGAAATTGAACGCTTACCGATTTTAATTAGGTACCTCTGTTGTTTCTTCCAGCCTCAACTATCATTTTTCTTCCAACTTTATTTTAAGGGATTTTTACTTCATGACTGGATCCTATCCGCCAACAGATGGGGTTAGTATCGCTCCTTACTGAAAATAAACAATAAAATAAAATTTACTTTCCTTTGTCAACCAAAAAACCGTGTTAATGGTTAAAAACGATTTCAAGGTATCCACAACATTTTTTGTTAAATAAACGAGTAGCTCAAACTTTTCGAATACTCCAATGGTGCTATTGGATAAGAGATGGCGCTACTTTCGTTACTCAAGTAGCTTTTCCGTTATAAGTTTGTATTTCGGGATGACAGCGATGCGACTAAGTACTTCGATGCTTAAGTGTCCTGTTCTTCTATTTTTGTCTTTATTTGTATAGTCGGCTAGTAATTTCATTTAGTATCTCGTGTAAATAGTTAATCAAAACACAAAAAGAAAGGCCAAAGAAAACTTAATTTAGTTCTTTCTATTCCCTTGTAGATGGCAGCACACGTATCCGTATTTTCTTACAGGAATGGATTTTCTTGTTGGATTTTATAATACCGTTTACACACATCTGGTTGCATAATTATTAATAATAGCAGCCTCAATATTTGACAATAATATGAGGTGTATGCCTTTAGTTAAGCGATATATTCTGCCATGAACCAGCGTTTTCGAAAATCATCTAGCGACGTCATGGAGATACGACATAATAATGTTTTTCTTCTTAGCGTGTCGATAGCAATCTTACTGTAGTCGGTCCATAATTTGGCGACGAGCTTGGTACTTTCAGTAGCGTCCATCAAATCTTGTAGCGTGCAGAAAAGAAGCCGCGCGGGCCCAGTGCGGGTTGGTAGATGTCAAATGTCTTTGAATTTTCGGTTCTAGGACATGCCGGATTCCTCACGATGTTTTCCTCCACTGTTTTGTGAGGAGTGGTGATGAAATTATTTACACAAAGTGAAGCTCCTGTCTGGTTTCAAAACTAAGACCTAGAGTTTTTTTTAAAATTAAATTAGGTATTATTAATTAGACTATAGCGTACCGTGGCCATGACCGCGAGTACCGTGTGGTGCCGGACGTAAAGAATAACACCACCCCATTTCTTCCCGTGGGTGTCGTAAAAGGCGACTAAGGGACTTACTAGATAATGGGCAGCAGCGTTCTCTATGCATTTTACCACCATACTGCGATCGCCAACCCGCCTGCCAAGCGTGGCGATTATGGCAAAGCCCCCCAAATTGGGGGAGGCCTAAGTCCAGCAGTGGACGTCTTTCGGCTGAAATGATGATGATGATGAGACTATAGCGTAAAGTTCACACAACATTTTGTGTGAACTTTACGCCCACTAACATATAAAACAAATACGAATAAAATAAAGAACAATACTGGGGGCAAAAATAAAACTTCTATTCTATTCAGCATATTAACACACTTTTATTCGTTTCCCATGTAGTTATTTATGTAACGGAATCTTAGAACATGATTTCACTTTCTTCAAACCGTCGGATTAATTTGGAGTTTGCTCATTTATCAAGGACCGATGACAATACAATAATTTTATAAATTTATTTACTATCCATTTTCTGGTCCAGGATTCCAGAATCATCAGCCAAAAAAGAAACGTGGGGTGCTTTTTTAAGTATTTTTTCATTGATATCAAGCACCTCACCGTTTTCTCCATTATTTTCTACTTTTTAGTTTGGCTGTCTATGACATCGTGCAAAAGCGGATTTTAGTTAATGGCAAAATAAATCGATTAACTAAAATAAAACTAAAAATAAATTAACTGAAAGCGTGTTTTGTTTTTTTTTTTTTTACTTGACAGGCTCTTTGGTTTAGTGGTCACTACTACGCTACTGCTGAGCATGAGGTATATCTGGTTTCGATTCCAGGGTTGAGCAAACTGTTATTAAGTTTTTCCATCTGGAATTTCTCAGTAGCAGCCCGGAGTCCGTATTTATATCCGGTTGATGGCAATAGGCTCGCCCCCTATTACATGGGACTCAAACACAACTGGCCAATTGTGGGTCTGCCATAGGTACACCTCTGCCCAAAATTTGAGGAAACAAGGCGTGATGTTATAAAGATATATTTAGGATGAAAAGTAGTCGATTTCCTTCTCCAGATCCTAGGCTGGTCCATGGCGATCGGTTCACTGACTTTGGGGTAAAAGGGTAACAGACAGACATGAGTCTTTCGTATTTATATATCAGTATGGATAGATTACCATAAACTCTGCCATCCATTTTATAATACTTACTAGTAAAGTAGTTCAACCATACCATAATCAGTCTATAATGTTCCCATTGCTAGGACACAGGCCGCCTCTCTTCGAGAGCAAGTGGGCCGTAATCTACCATGTGGGTTGGTAAACATGTCACAAGTCTTCGAATGTATCCTTGTGTCCTCACGACGTTTTCTTCACCGTTTTCAGAGCAGTGGTGATGAAATTATTAACACAAAGTAAAGTGCCTCCCTAGGTTCGTTCCCACGACCTTACAACTCGTAAATCGGGGCAGTTATCACTGGGCAACCACTGCTCTCTACAAGTATCTGCTATTAATATTCTCAACAGTTCTTCCCATCCTGTTTCCGAGACATTCTTACAATTTGAAATTCGGCTAAGAAACGGCCATTTTGCACCAGACACATACATCCTGTTTCATTTTAATCTCAAAAGAAAAAACCATTACAGTCTTTTCCAGTATCATGGGATCATCTTCCAATTTTAAAATTACTGACTTACATATTTTAAATATCAATAGACATAATTCCTTGAGAAAATATTATTATAAGAAATTCAAATTTGGAACGAGTTTTTTAACAATCCAACCCTACCGAAGATGACCTCTGTCCATTTAATTGTGTTGCATCCGTCTTGGGTCAAAGTGACCCCTCGGTATTTAAATGATAAAAACTTGTTCTTAGCCTATGAAGTGAGTTAAATTTTGAAGAAAACAAGTTTTGGTTCTCATGAATTTTGTAATGGTCAAGTAACGGATGTGTATACGAGATTTGTTTCTTTGTTACAGAATACTGTTATTTAAAAAAAAAATTCATGGTTACCAATCGACACCGAACCGGTCGGGTGATCCGGTTAATACCGAGCATGAGACGCTTCAAACAGCTGTGTTATATTAAAATGTTAGAAATTAAAACTAAAGATTTATTATTATATTTTAAGAAATACAAAAAACAAAAATATCCAACGATCATTGCCTGACACTCCATTAATACTCAACTTTTACGTCATTATTTCCTTATTCTCACACAAACCACTGTCCGGGTTTCGGTGGCACCCAAGTCTGTAAGTTAGGTAATAAGTAGGTGTTTAGGTAAAGCAATAGGTATTATTGTTGCCTACTAATTTAGATTTAATTTTATATTATCATAAACAGCCTATATTGATTCCACTGCTAGGATACGGGCCTCCTCTAGGTAAGAGGGAGTGGACTTTAATCTATCACGTGGACCCAGTGCGGGTTGGTGCCTGTCAGAAGTCTTAGTTCTAGGGCATGCCAGTTTCTTCGCGATTTTTTCGTTCACCATTTTATGTTAAATGATGATCAATGAAAATTCTAAACGGAAAAAAATACTCATGTCAGAAGACAGTTTTTTTTTAAAGATTTTATTTATCTTTCCATTCAATTTCCTCCGACAAAAATAAACTCTGTTATTAAAAAACCAATCAATCATCACAATAATCAACATTGCCAAATCTCATCGCCTCAACACCCTATTGACCCGCAAACCGTCCCCTGTTTCCCACACTGACCGCTGTCCGGCCGGTCATTTCAACCCCTTAATGACACAACCCGTTTCTTAAGACATTTTTTGGAAACCGGTTTTGTTTCCCAGACCTACTGGACAATTGTGGACACCGTGGGTCATCGTCTTCATTTTAGTGTTAGCATTCGTAGGGTTTGGTGAAGACTCAGTCTCGTCTTAGATTTAGTACATGATGTTTAGTGCTGGGTGATTCTGTGATTTTAGTACCAATAATTTATTCGGAAGTTTTATTTTTTTTCATATTCGTTTTTGACTTAAGTGTTTAATGATGTGTAGTGTCGAAAATCATTTTAATCATCAAATATAGCAGTAAACATGAATTTACTAGAATTCATGACTACGGTCCTATGGCAATGCTACAATACCGATAAGCTAAGTATAATAATAGTAACTAAATATATTTCCTATCACTATAAATGATGTTTAAAATTAAAATGTGTAAAAAAACCTATCACATAAACGTAAATAGGTATTTAAAACCAGTTAAAAGTTTAATTTAACGGGCGAATTAACTTAACCAATTAAATCATCATCAGATCGTAAGCAAAACATTTTCTTCCTAGAAGTAAAAAAAAAACGGTCGGGTAAAATAATTTCAAGTAGTTGCTAATTAAAGAATAGTGTTCCGACTTTTTTAAATCAAGAACACGATGCAATATTTGTTTTAGTGGTATAATTACGCAACACAAATCAAATGACAATTGAACGCATTTACTTTCATTTTTACGAGTGTACTATGTGAGCTCGACAAATGGATGTGCGAGTAACACTTGTGCGACAACAATGCACGCTTTCATATTTATTTTAATTATTATAAGTTACCAAAAAATGGTATTCTTTTTGCCTAGAGTCTTTAAATTGTTCTTCTATTTAGTTTTCTTACAAAATTACGTAACTTTTCCTACCACCGCTTTATAGCTCCAGCAGGTAGGGACATAAATCCAGGCGTTCCCGGCAAAACGTAATGAAACGCCGCGCGTTTTCTCCTGGCGGCATCAGTCAGTGCGAGTCACTTGAATACGGGGGTAACTGCAAAAGCTAAGATGGTTTAATAAGGTCAGGTAAAAAGGTCTTGGGAAAATTGGGGAATGAAAATGGCTCTCCGTAGGTTGAAAAATTCAAAGGGTTGTCTTGATCTTTCTAATTAAATTATTAAGAAAAAAATTAAACAATATTGTTATAAATAACTTAGTTAATGGAATCAGTTTAATATCTTTCTGGAATTAACCTACTTTTGAATTGGAGCTTTGAATTTTATCTTTGTTCAAATGTGGTGAAATAGGTAAATAAAAATTGTGGTTTTCAGCAGAAATGAAATTCAAAGCGTTTCAAGACGTTTTTGGTAAAATGACTTTAAAAAAAAACAACTGTTTAATATGGCCTTTGCTGTACAGCAGCAAAGGCCATATAAAACTGGCTACAGCCAGTGCAGGATTTTTCTGGGATGAATTTACTTTTGGAATGGAGGGTTTGATTTTATTTTATTTCAGACCCGATAAGTCAGGATTAAACTCAAAAGTTGTATAAATTAACACACCTGCAACGGTTAGAAAAATTGCACTACGCAGTTTCTTAGGTTTCAGAGCCACTAGGTGTTTTCAGGGCCTTAGCTGCTTTAAAAAAAATGTTGAATAAATAATGTACTCTATCTATAGACAGTTTTCCAAAACCCTCCAAAAGTTTTCAAACTGCATTAATTTTTTGCATACAGTGTCTCATATTGTAGGTATTTACTTTTAGTCCCCACCCAAAAACTTCCTTACAAAAAGCTCACTTACCCACATCCCCACAAGGACCAACATAAGCCAAGAGCAAGAGAAAACAAATTACGAATCATCTGCCTTCACGAAGACGCCTTCCAAATGACTCAGTTAGAAGCAAATTGCTGCCTCGCCGCAGCATTGCCGGCAAAATATCCGCTTCGTACATTGTCGTGTAGATAGTGTACTGGCTTTTGTATTCATTTACCTGGAAACTGATTGACTGTGGTACTTGTTGATAGACCCTACACTGCCCTTCCATGCCTATTAACACTGTAATTTGAAAACATCGTAAATGACAATTAAGAAATATATGAAAAAAAAAATAAAAAGGTAACTATGGAGTTTTTTGCCGGCTCTTCTCCATAGGAAGCGAACAATTGGAATCGAATGAAATCAAATGAAATGAAATATATTTATTTTCCAGAATTTAAATACTTATATAATAACATGGTAAAATAATTTTAGTTTCACTATATTCGGCTTATCAGTTGTGCAAATATTTCTAGTACATGCATAGTAATGTTTAGAAATTACATCAGTGTCGTTAGACATTAGTTATACCTACACATCATAATCTTAATGAAATGTAGGTAGAGTATTACTTCGTTAATATTAATTAGGCACAATTTATTGTAAAATATATTAAATTCGTTTATATCTCACGATGAAGTTACACATAAGTACTAACTTAGGCTTTTGTGAAATAAAATATTTTGATTACCTATCATCATTATTTCAGCCGTAAGATGTCCACTGCTGGGCATAGACCACCCCCAATTTGAGGAGGTATGCCATAATCGCCACGCAATAAAAAAATAAAAATTATAAAATATGCCAAAATATTATAGTTTGACCGAATCCTTAAGGCTAATCGAAACATAATTACTAAAAATACAACACAATTTCTATGTAAGTTAAATTTCAAAATTAAGTAGGTAAATAACATGAAAATTACTGTTTTTGTTTGAAAATTCGACCCACATATTGTGGTCTCGGGTCAAACAGAGTAAAATCTTCAGCAACAAAGACGGATGTTGCCTTTCGTCTTAAGAGGACGTAACTTCACTTTCCCACACTTAAATTCGCAACATTTACATAAACATTGAACGTTAAGGCAGGCACCCACTAACTCACTGTCACGCAGCAACGTCTTACTATTTCTTGGGGGTCATTAGCAGAAACGACACCCATTCCGAGGCCCATTTAGATAAAACGTCAGAGATTTGAACGAAGATTCCCTACCCCCCTTTCTCCCCCTTCCCGTGTTCACCCCTTAGACCCCCTCGCGAGTAATGAGTCGCGAAGATTTTCACTGGGGTGCAAATGTTTATATAGGGTGCGAATTTATGTTAGTTAAGGCGCCGACTGGCTTGAGGTCGAAAAATCGCGGAGTTAGTTTCTCGCTTTCTTCGAGGCCACAAATACATAGTTGTCGAAAATTTAAACAGTCAGTATTGTATTAGGTAACAAAATTACATGGAAGACCGTATTTCAAACTTGTATTTTTTTTTTTTTCAAAAACATGAAAGCTGTATTTATTTAAAATTAAAGTAAGAACAGACAGTCGTAGTCAGTGGTCCCTATTTACAAATCGTTCATTTATTTTCACTAATTAATTTAGTTGAGAAAAATAAATCTTGGAAAAATTGATAGGTAGTACCAGGGAATTATAAGTTTTTCACATGTCTATTGTAATATGAAGAGACTATGGCAAAATTAAAAGTTAATGTCAAAAAAACAAAAGCATTTATTTTCTCACTATTTATTTTTTCACCCCCTCTTCACATCCTGTATACAAAATTCGTGTACAGCGCAACTCGTTTACTTATCTTTACTCTCTTTGAGACACCGGCTGCCGCGGGTTAACTCCGGGGTCGAGCGCACCCCTACACTTTTATAATGCATTATTTAGTATTGGAGGGTTGAGTTCTTCAGGTTCTGTGTTTAGAATGGTATATAGGTATGAAAAGGTAAGGATGTGATCTTTCACTGATCAAGGGGAGTAACGGGTAGAATGTTTAAAGATTTTTGGACAATTTTTGATGAAAATAAATGAGGGTGGGATATTATAAAATAAGGGGTGAAAACATGATAGTGATATAAAAACAATATACAGGGTATACAAAGACTTATCACATAGCCGTCAACTACGCAGAATGCAGCGTTGAAGGCGCATTAGTAACGTTGAAGGCGCATTAGTAACATTGTAAAAACATAATTGCTTAGAAACGAATTTTATTTTCCAACCGCACAAAATCCGTTTTTTGTTTAAAAGAATAACGCAGTCATACAGATCGATACGAAAAGTGGCTTTAATTTATAATGTATTAGCTTTTCCTTGCTGGCTTGTACCAGTGTGGCTTCATCCACGTGGAGATCGAAATTATACTACCATCCTAATAAAAAGCATTAATGTGTTATGTTAGCCAAATTTCATCCAAATGTGATTGAATAACAAACATCTCAGCATACAAACATTCACATTTTTAATATTAGTAGGACAAATAGATAGAAATGGTAACGTTTCAGTTCGCATACCTGATTTAATATTTCCTTCTCCTTGAATGTCAACACGTGCAGGAGATTTTCTTGATTGCTATTTTTTTGGAAATAAGAAATACTTTTCTGTATGTTACCTAATTTGATCGAATAAAATTGGTTTCATTCTATCACAAGTCGTGTATGACTGCAAGGAGCGCGGGAAATAATATTTACAATTAAATCAACTCAGTATTCTATAATGGCTTACTGCTGGGAACAGGCCTATTCCAAATTACATCATAGTATTATCGTACGCTAAAGTTTTTCTATCAGATTCGGTGACAAACTGACCCCAGTAACGTAATTAAAATAAAAATCGGCAAAGAGTGAATCCGGCTTGCGCACGTAGGTACATTTGGGTTGCGTAACACCGTAAAATATTTAACATTCCATATCTCCTCAACAAGTTTCTTATATAGGTTTTTATAATTATTTCTTTTGTTTCGATTAACACACTAATCATTTATATATTTAAATATAAAAACAAAAACAGTCAAAAATGTTCTGAATTAAGAAATGTGTCTGAATCTTTCAATAATTATTTCTTATGGTGTCAATAATAGTACATACTGTGAAAATTTCATTTGCCTCATGCCTACCTATTACGGTTCAACAGATAGGCTCTATGACGAACAGACGGACGGACGGTAGAGCATTAGAAATAGGATCCTATTGCCTTCTTTCACGACACTATTCTCTGTAAATCTATTTGAAGGACAAAAATAATAAAATTCACGTGACTTTAATAATTCAGGTTAATTAAAAACAATTAATGTTCGGTTTACCAAAACTTGAAACAACAACTGTAAATAATTACCGTTATGCAATAATACAGTAAAAGTGGAAACCATACGAAATCAACCACAAATTATTACCTATCAGGTAAACAGTGAATTACTATAAAAGCTTTTAGAGTTACTTTAATTAATTATTTACAATTTTGCCTTCATAAAATAGAGCATTTTTAAAAGTATTCAACTTTTGTGTAATAGTATGCCTATTTTCGACATCTATTGCAAAACAATAGTATACTAAAATCTATACTTCATATAAATTACTAGCTTTTGTCAGCGGTTTTGCACGCGTTATCCACACTTCCACACTATCCACACTAATATTATAAATGCAAAAGTAACTCTGTCTGTCTGTCTGTCTGTCTCGCTTTCCTGCTAAAACTACTGAACCGATTTAAATGAAATTTGGTACACAGATAGTTTAGACCCTGAGAAAGGACATAGGCTACTTTTTATACCGGTAGTGTGTTCCCCCGGGATAATTTCCGACATCCACGCGGGCGAAGCCGCTGGAAAAAGCTAGTATACATATAAACCTTCCTCTTGGATCACTCTGTCAACTGATGAAAATTGAATTAAAATCCGTTGCGTAGTTTAAAAGATTTAAACATACAGACGCAGAAAGTGACTTTGTTATGTACGACATAGACATTAATTTTAAATAACACAGTTGGAGTAGACCATAGCTAAGTTTCTTCTTCCATTTTTATCAAGAATACGAACATAGATATAAACACTATCTAGGTACACTTGTATGCCTTTATTTGTTTTGTAATGTAATCATATATGAAGAATAATCACCAAACGCGACAAATCTCATACAGAAAATACCTCTACAGGAGCAAAATGTAATAAAAAAAAACAAAACTACAAAAAAAGAACACATAGTTTTACATCCAAACAACCGCGCGTATCGACCGCTACGTTCAAAAACTATGTCCCTTTCTAAATTCGTTAATAATACTTACTACCCACACATTCGCGCTGAGCCCGCCCCGCTCGCGCAAAAACCACCCCGCGCCTTGGGGCAATTCTTCAAAGGGTGAAAAAACTACCCCTTCCCCACACCACGGCCCGCCTTAACCAATTCTTGGGTTAAAAAAGGGGAGGATACTTAGCAACGAACTATGCAGGGGGATTGATTTTTGTTGCCGGTTTCAGAACGTTTGTTCAGTTTGAGTTTGGAACGCGGAGGGCTATTATTTTGAAATTGGAATTTTATTTAGTTAGCATGTTTTTTGGTTTGTTTCTTTTTTTTTAGTTTGAAAAACGAATGTTGTTAGTTTGGATTTTAGATTTAGGTATGTAGTTTACGTTTTTATTGCATGTTTGAATGGTATTTTATTTAATAAATTGTAAGACTTGCACTAAACTAGTACCAAACATATTCAAAACAAATTGTAATTTGATACTTAGTCATTTTTAAATGATTTTATTACTGCAAGCAGGTTTGTACAAACACTTTTACATGTCAATCATAGTATTTTAAACTAAATGTGGTCGGCTTTTCATCAGTAATCATGCAGCTCAACTCAGAACTTAAGGAGCTCAATGATTTGACGAACAATACCAAAGATAGGATATTTGAGGAGGATTTATATTTTACTATGAGTCTCTGTCAGCTCCTCTATTTAGTTCTTTACTACACATAAAAGTCTCATCTAAATATCATTTCACAATTACTAAAAATAAAATCCTAACTCCATTCCCAAAGCATGTATTTCATTCTCATCATAATCAATTACAAAACTCATTATCTATCATCTCATTGTGACGACAGATTAACGAATAACAATTTATTAAGTAATTTATATGAATGCTAATTGGCATTACGATTCGGTGACGAACAAAGGATTCACAATTAAGCAGACGACTGACTGTGTAACTTATTGTAACTTAGTAGTTAGCGCTTTGGATATATCTTTGTGTAATCTTGGAAAATTCTGTTCTGTCTCAGACTTAAGTTAAGATATAATAGTGGGTATATGGTATTCAGAAGTTTAGCATTAAAAGTTCTGTAATGAAAAAAAAATTGGTATAGCTATTTCGCTTTTTGGGTTTTTTGGTACATCCCCCACCCACCACAGACATGTACTAAAATTACGCGTTTCGTAAGGTTTTTCTCTTTACAAAACTATAAAAAAAAAATTGTTCGTTGAAGTACCTACAAAACTAAAATGGTAAATATGTCCATAGAAATAGCATAGTCAAAGCTTTATGTCTAGGTTTTTTTGAGTCTTCATCTATGTATTTACTTTACATTTGACATTCTTCTTAAATTAATACGTAATGTAATGTGATTTGAAGAAATGTTATCCTCAAAAACTATGAAAACGAAATTATCCCAATTTGCATGTCCTCATACAAAAACAGAAAATTTATAACCCACACAAACCCCGAAAAAGTTATAACGCATTCAAATCCCCATCCAAGTTACAAACTGTATATAAAACTAGCAAAATTTCCGCTAACGTTTTTCAACTTCCAACATTATAACGGGTTTTTAGTAAAACCGACTATTAAATTTCACCCCTTTTCTCGCTAAAAAGCTTATCCGAAAAACGTTGCACACATGCGAAAAAATTCGCACACACATGTAGAAAAATCTACTAGTTACGTACACAGACAAAAAACCTTAACTAGTCGTGTTCCTCTCCCCTCCTCCTTGTTTCACCCCCTTTCACCCCCTCGCCCTCATATCCTTGCAGGAATTTTGTTTACTTCTCTCTCTAAGGAAGGAACTGACGTACCGTTCCGGGAAACGTCTGCGTTCGAAATTGGAACGCTATTGGCTTTCTGTTCCTCTTTTATTTTTTTATTTATTGAATGAAGCTTTGTGATTGGTTCCTTGTTCTTTTGATGGTTGAATAATTTGCTGTTTGTATGGGAATGGAATGCTTAATTAGTTTCTAATTGATTGAATGCATTGTGGTTAAATTATTAGTTTGACATTACTGTTTTAGTTTATGTAACTGACATAATGAGTACTGAGTAATTATTGTGTATTGCTATCATTAGTGAATTTTCATTTGTTTATTTGAAATAACGTGAGTGAATGTATATTTACTTTCTGTTCCCATAAAAAATTGAAATGCGTAATATTTACATAATTATATCCCCACATAAGTAGGGACATAATTCGATTTCAGTCAATCATCATCATCTGCCGAGTCTTTTCCCAACTATGTTGGGGTCGCCTTCCAGTCTAACCAGATGCAGCTGAGTACTAGTATTTTACATGGAGTGACTACCTATCTGACTTCCACAACCCAGATACTAGGTAATACGATACTCCTTGGTAAGACTGGTTGTCAGACTTTCAGGCTTCTGACGACTCGTAACGACTATCTAAGATATACAAAACACAGCCGGGACCAACGGCTTATCGTCCTTTCCGAGGCACGGAAGGGTTTTGGAAAAGATGGGTGGGTAAGGATGGGTGACCAACCCATCCACGGACCAACCGCGGCAAGCGTAGCTTAACCTGAACGATCAACCCATGCATGCACTAATCTTTATTTTTGTAGTGACATGTATATAACTACTTAGTATTAACACATATATTTATGTCATCAAGTAAGTACCTTAAAGTTGGTACCATCTTACGTGAGGGAAACGGACAAGATTCTTATGTTCCCATTAGTTCACTCCACGTACTCTTCCTAAGAACATAAAATTTGCCTCGTATTTTTTTTCTAAACTACCCTCTAAGTCAATTTAACGTTCGCTAGCGATCACAAGCAAGGGGGGAGTGGTGGGAAGAGGGGGCGTGATATGAAAACTCGTGCCTCGAATACGGAACGCGCTCAATTCAAACTTGAATTTAAACGCGGAACGCTGCGTTCCAAGTTTCCAAATTTGGAAATTAAAGCGACTTGGCGGGAATTAAACACAATATGGCGGAGTTTGTCGAGTTTGATGGCGAAAAATTATGCAAGAAGACTGTTGGAATTAGAATTCTAATTGATTCTGCAAAAGATATACCTACTATAAATCATCAATCATAGCGCTTTTTAATAAAACAAAAATATTTCTTCACAGTTTAAGCTTTGAATAAAATAAAAATAATAATTGGCTTATTCCCATTTTAACCAGATTCAAGAAAATTCCTATGACCGCTGTTTTTCAAAATTGTACATCATTCTGACGAATGCTAGACAACATTCTTGAAATATTAAGCTCGACGCACTAGACTAGGTGTTTACTTGTGGTTCATTAAGTCAATTGAAAATCTTAGTTAAGTAATTTCTAAGTTTAAAATGAAACTTAAACAACATTACAATCAACACACACAACATGACAAACAACAACATTAACATGGCAAACATACAACACAACATAACAAAAACAACACGACAAACAGCACAACCAAACAACAACCACAACAATCCTTGACAATTTCAATGGCTAAGCTAACATATTATTAATAATATTATTAAGATGTTCCAATTCGTAGCCAGTACGCAAATTCTTTAAGTAATCAGCGTTGTAAGACTGCCTTAGTGAGAAAGAGCGTTTTAGGCATGGCACCACGCATTTACAATAAATTACCAGATGCCATAAAAGGTTTGAATGTTACAAAATTCAAAAAAGAACTGAAATTGTTATTAATTGAAAAATGTTACTATACGACTGATGAATTTTTTAATGACAAATTAATGTAGACGTATTTATTTATTTGACTGGAGAAATTATTTTTAATTGAATATTGTAGCTAATTGTAATTTATTATTATTTTCATTGACTGTAAAATTATTCCATATTGTGACATTTATAATTTTTGTTTTTATGTATGTTCATATTCATATTATATCATTCTATTAATTTTGACATGCCTACTAAATAATTTAAATCTCGCATGAACAATATTTTATTTTGCATGCAACCATATTTGTACGCCTCTTGGCATAACATAGCGACCTATGTATTTTAATTTAAGAACTGTAATTAATACCTATGTTACACAAATAAAAAATGATTATGATTATGAATATGTACATGTATATAAAAAGAGAGAAAAGATTCAGAGGGCATCAAAAACTCGTCTGCAACGCTGTCAATGGGAAAAGTACCCAAAAGGCTGGGAGCATTGCCACGTTGTATGGCAATGCTGATTCTTTGGCCAAAAAATAGGCCAGCTCTCTGGTCACATGACAATCTTATTTTTCTTCTTCTTACATACGGAAAAATAAAAGGGTTAATACGTAATATAAAAAAAATAAAAACCTAAAAGACAAAACACACCATCCCCCCCACAAAATCTACCTACACAACAAGAAACACTTAATCCAACAAACGTTTAATAAACGCACAGCAATTTCAAGGAAAGCATTCAACTCCTTCATTACGCACGATAAAGTAACTATATTTCTTAAGAACGACGGGGGCGCACCTGTTTCGAAATTTTCATGTACAAACTTGGTTGTAATTAACAAAATACATTCTGAACTTGTAACTAGATTTAAATAGTAACGCTACTGGCGTTGTAGGGAGGGGACAGAAGAATTACTTATCGATAAAAATTGGGAGTGTATAATTACATTTATTTTATTTAAAAATAGTTTTTATTTACTAATTAAGGAACCAAAACAAAACACAAACAGATAGATCCCAAAAAGTTTGTCCGGGTATTTAAGCAATTTTAGAAGTACCAAACGTAATCATTACTTACCTATTTCTGGGTAACATACAGACACACATATTTAGTTAGTAATTAGTAACTAAAATGAACCAAAACGACGAAGGTGTGGATCAGGCAGCCCGTCGATGCTAATTACTAATTGAATGAAATTTAAACAGTAGAGATATACCTGGGCTTATAAATAACGAGTTTGTCTTACTAACCCGTGATGGTAGCAACACGTACCTACTTTATCGTTTAGCTTTGTTTGGCTCTTGCAATGGATGATAATGTCCTTTGTAGTAAAAATAATAAACAAAAATGGCAGACTTACGCAACGAGAGACACTTAGCTGAATTTATGTTTAAGTATTTAACTTGCAGAAATAAAATTGGTACAGTCAGGGCATCAGACAAATTCAAAATATTCACAAAATTTAAATTGAAAAAGAAAGGAAAAGTTCCTATCATAATAACCTTATTTTTAATTACAACTTTTATGCAATGATTTCTCAAAAATGTGTTTATCGATATCAGCCACCCTTTCCCATCCCTAGCCCCCATACAAAGAGACACTAAGAAATTATGTATTCCCCTTAGCGTAGTTCGGCTCAACTTTATTGAATTTGTTCCGAAACGTTCGTAGTCGGGACTCGAATCCAGTACTTTTGTCAGGTGATCGTGATTTGAATGTAACTGTTTCACTTCGTTAGACGGCGGACAGACGCCATTTTTATTTTAATATTTTGATGCAAAACAAGTTTGGGTCAAATCTGGTAAACAGTTTTTGACCGACTTTCTGCAGGCCAATTGAGCTAGAATTTTGCATGCTTACGCAGTTTAGATGACAATACAATATTTTGGTGTCAGCTGTTTCAATAATAAGGAAAAAAATAAGAAAAATAAAATCTATTTTGTAATATTTGTGGGCTTGTTCAGTTAATTTCTGTAATATTGCAGTCTCACTTTATTCCCTTAAGGAGCTTTAGGTGTAACGTAGTACAACAAAGTTAAGTGCTGATGATGTTATCGGTCCCACGTGTATTGGAGTGATTTCATTGATAAGTTATACTCCAAATTGTATTTTGGTTTCATTCAACTACTAAAATGAATGAAGAGGAATTTGGTTACAAAATATGTAAGTACACAATTTTTGGATACAAAATATATTTAAAAGATTTAGTTATAAGACAAAATAACAATTTTGGTACCTGCGTATATAAATTTGCTATTCACTCTCTTTTGTATTTTCTTCGCAGCACTTGATAATAATTTTCGAATATGTTTTATTTCATTCAGCGGATACGCCGATACGCTGACCTGTAGAAAATAATGAAATGTTTTTTTTTTCATTCAAAATTAGCAAACCTAAACTAACACAAAAATGACACAAACTTAACAGAGATTTGAAAACTAAAACAAAAAACAAAACAAATTAAAAACTGCCTTTGGTCAATACCTATTTATAAATGGAAACTAACATGCCATCTTGGTTTTTAGATCCGATTCTCGTTTTTTTTTTCCATCGATTTCAATCAATCGGCTTAGTTTTTTCCAACTATATTGGGATCGGCTTCCAGTCTAACCATATGCAACTGAGTACCAGTATTTAACATGAAGCGACTGCCTATCTGACCTCCACAACCCAGTTACTGGGTAACACGATAACCATTGGTAAGACTGATTGTCAGACTTTCAGGCAGGGCATAACAACTTCATGTAACAATAAAGAAACACACATTTCCATACCAATTAACGACTGAGAACAAAACAATGCTACAGTAAATAGAAAATTCAAAGGAGGCGCAATTATGGAGGTACCTACCTCCCGTGTAAATTTATGGCCCTCTCCAAGAAAGCGCTCTTATCGTAACAGAGGAAACTATAGAATTGTGTATGAAGGGAAGTATAAAATTACGCGCCTTGGAAGTAGGCCGTAATTTAATGTTTAGAGACTATTATATTGAATTTAATTTTCATGGTAACTGCTAAGGAACATGCGAAATTTCGTGGGGACGATAAGAAAATATTTATAAGTGTGTCAAAATCTAATGAACGTGACTGTTTTGGCAACAAGAACTGTGTTGATTCAACCGAACTGTATTAATTCATCATCATCATGCCCATAGCAGTCCACTGCTGGACATAGGCCTGTGCCATTTCACGCCATTCAGCTCGATTTTCGACAACCCTCATCCAGCTGCTACCAGCCACCCGGCGAAGATCGTGTGTTGATAACTTAGGTTCAAAATTTAAAAAAACCCTGAGCAAAACAGAAACCTCTAAAAAGTAAAAACAATTTACGTATTTGGCCCTTTAAGTTTAATAAGAAGTTGTAGATTTTGTTCAAAGGATTGTCATGTCGAAACAGCTGATCCGATTTTGATAAAATATGCCTAAGAACTACCGCTAGAAAGCCTACTTTCAAATAACAATAACGCACTCAAATCAGTAGGTACACTCGTTTAAGAGCTACAGTGTCACAAATACACACATAGCGGTCAAACGTATACACATCTCTTTTTACGTCGTGAGTTAAAAAGAAAACGGTCAATCTCCAATACTTGATCAACGCAACCTTATCTTTTAATAACTTCTTTCCATTCAAAATTGATAATTACCTATATAATCTGAACTCGTTGACATAATACGCTACTATTTCAAACCACTTTAGAACCCCATAAGCACGTCCCACACCCATTCACATGAAAATGGATTTCAATCATAATAATAATTGCAATACCTACCAAATTACTCTCACGGCCCGTAAAAATTAAACGTCCTTCATTATGACCTCTAAAGACTATAACAGACTACAATTCCTAAAACCTTCTTGCCATAATCTTCATAAAAAGAAACTAAAAGCACAAAATTCACACGAGAATCAATACTCGTACCAAATACGGCACAGTCCGCAAAATATAAATTGGCTTTCGTATATTTTAGGGGCACAAAAGTGTTTTGAAAAGTAGTTCGCAGTCGCCCTTAATTCCTTTAGTTTTACTGCCTTTTTGGATGGTTTTTGGACCTCCGGCGTTACTATGAAAATACGATGGGTTTTGTGAACTCACTTTGTACTCCATTGCTTGTTCGAGAGAAAGTTTAAATACAATGCGATTCAATTAAGAATATGAAACATATTGTGGGGCGCCGTTTTAGCAAAACAGCATCTCGTTTTTTCATTTCGCAAAGTCAAATACCAAAAACGGATACTAAATTTATCAAAAAACGTATTACAAAAAAAAAAAAAAAACAGATAGCGAATTTAACAAAACACGGAGAGCAACAAATCTTGGCAATCTGTACTCTTCAATTGAGTTGACAGATTGAGGTATTTGACGTTGAATCTCACTGTATATAACTCATACACACACTCACTCACTATAGATATGTGTCTATATTATAGATTGAAATCGTGTTAAATTCTGGGTGAAAAATAAAACATAATGGATTATGTAAAATTGTATTTAATTTTGTTTCACTATGAATCAAAATAGCAACATGCCTTACCATAGAAGAAAGATACTCTCTTAAAAATTGTATCTTTATCAGAAATTTTTCATTAGAATACTTTTCTTTAAGCTAAGTGGACCCAGGAGAATAATAACGAGAAAACGCTGGGACGAAGACGAAGAGACAAAACAATCCTAAGATTTAATAAAAGAACATGGTTTTCTTAACACGACTGACAAGTCTATGACAGCCATTTGTTTATTTTTTAACAATGATATTTCAAAAAAATAGACTTTAAATTAAATTGGTTAATTCCTTCTTCATCTTAGCATTTTTCGTCCGCTTTGCTTAAAGGAACTATTAAAATTTACAGACGTTTTAAACTATATCGGCATTATGGAACAAGGCATGTGGAAATACTGCTTCATAGAGTCGCAGGCATTGTGTCCATTTGATGGTAGCCCCGATGCAAATTGAAACTCCAGACGATCACTTTGCCGTATTAATATTTTATGTACGTTTCATATTTTATATTTATCGGCATTCAGTTCCTGTTGGGCAATACATTAAAAAGTGAGTGCAGTAGTACGTATGGATTTTTGACCGTATACTATACATATTATAAAATGTAGTGGACTTTTACGTTTTTCTATGCTATTATCTACTTTAAAAGCAGTATGATTATAAATATTACTAAAGTCAGGGTATTATCTAAGTCATAATTATCATGGGTATATATGCAATTCAGATAACCAACTTTAGACATTCTCAGTCGTGTTCAAAATTCATCAAATAATTTTTCGAAAACTAAATTCCAAATTCAAAAAGTTTAGATCGATGAGCCTTGTGGCCCTGTGATTGCCAGTATTATTAGACTCATATAAAATTCTAATAATATAATGTTGGGACTTTAAAAAAGACCATGGCCTTTGAGTTTGTTTCGGCGTTTCTTCTCAGAAAACAGTCAGCTAGGAAATGCCGGCATTATATAATATTGACCAACAATACTTATGTGTAAAAGTGTCTTATAAGATCTACTTACATAAATAAATATTTCATTTAATTTAAATAATGACAAAGCGAAAATAGTTCAACGAAAACTTACGTATTTCTTATACTTACCTTTCCCTGAAAATACTAGGTATTTCTTATACTTTTCTTAGTGATATTCTAAATTATTTCTATACTTTTGAGAACAAGTAATGTACTCTAAAATAACCCGGAAAATACCTACGCGTTTTCATAGTAGTAGCACGGGGGTGTTTTATAAGGGTTGTTTGGTTAGGCCGACCTTTTTTAGCCTTTCGGGCCCCCAGATAGTTTTAGTTCGGTCGGACGCTGTAAAATTTTGAGAATTACGTTTGGAAAAGTTTTTAGTAAAAGGGTAGTGTTTTTCGATCCTTTATTAGTTTTGTGAATTCTGGGTTATTGTGATATTTTGCGGGTGTTGTGCATAATTTGGGAGAGTTGGTTTTGGTACTTGTGGTGTAGTGTATAGAGTTTGTTTTAGATTGTAACTGGTTATTTGAAGAATTGGATACAATTATGTAACAGTTTTAATTAGGAATGTTATGGTGATGGGAATATTATCATTACCTACTTTAATTATCTTCACGTTTTATTAGTAAAAAGTAATTATCTAAGTAGTAATTTATAATATTCTAAACTGATTAAAACTGACATTTAACTAACTGATATTGCGTATTAAATAAAAAATAAATAAAAAAAAACAACATATTTTATAATTTTCATCCCTCTGAACCCCAATCCGACCCAAAACTATTTCACTACAATTTTCCCAACTAAAAACTAAGATTAGAACCGAAATTAATTAACCAAGCCGCGAAATGAAGTTGAAAAATTGATTAAAGCCCCTTTAACCGCACCGAGCTCCAGAGGGGGGGTGAGCACTACCTCCACGGAACCGTCAAAGTTTCGCGAGGGGGTGAAAGGGGGGCAAAAATGAACCACCGGTATGAAGACGGATCGGGGAAGTTTAAATTTAGAGAATTGCTGGGTTTCTTTCTCTCTCCCTGTTCGCATTTATGAAATTTACTCGAGTTACGAACTTATGTATCGTGAAGAAGTTTGAAATTTTGGTAGAATTTATATTTTTTGCTTATAATTATGAGATTTCGATAACAAGTGAAATAATATCACGCATGAATTTCCCATATAGGTTGCAGAGGTGTAAAACATAAATTCATTTTCGACCGCATCTATCATAGTTTAAAAAAATATGATTTACGTGTTAATTGTTTGATCAAACCTATTTACAGAAACAAAATCATTTATCATGTCAGTAAGGTATTTTAAGTCCCATGAAATAGGGGGTGAAGGGAGGTGGTATTCCATCCTGTTCCTCAAACTACTATACTGGTGACCATTGACATTGGTGAAGACTTTGAGTCAGTTAGTGCAGTGTGACGTCATCAGTATCACTTCCTCAAGCTTTTGAGCGGCAATTCACACAACCAGCCAGCACTCATGGCTTCAATGGGTATTCTGACGACAAGCATACAGAGAACGCGCACATCTGCTCATTGCCCTCAACCACATTAGGAACCTTGGCCGACCGGTCTACTAGCAGATCCCTTAACCCTCTCCTGGTAGACGCCAGCAGTCAGCCTGTAGTACATCCAACTCACTGGTGCAAAACGCAGTGCCATCACGACTCACTGAGTAATCTTCGCAGATAGTTCTGACTCACAGTGAACTATGCGATACTCGGTTCCGACTCACTGGAACCTCAACTGGCCCTGGCAAGGTCCCCGGTCCAAGGTGGACACCTTGGAGATCAGTAGTGTGGCGGCATCTAAACCACATGTGGGCTAAGCAATACAGTGACGTTACGCAAAATTCAGCATGTGCAGAGCTCATTTACAGCAAATCAATTAATACATACCTGCACTATCAATTTTATTTGTTAAACATATTTAAAAACATCATTCTGTTTCTGTCAATCTTTTGACGATTACCGAAAATGATGTTTTAAATACGTTTTGAATGCATTGTGATTTGTGATGCAAACGGGCCCAAAAGATTAAAACTTTCATCAACATAGTTTCTTAACTTTAAAAATTTTAACAAATTTTCGTGAGTCTAAAATTAATTACAAATTTTCGTAAGTCTAAAATTTATTACAAATTTTCTTAAATTTAAAACTATGACAAAATTTTCTTAAATCTAAAAAATAACAAATTTTCTTAAATCTAATATGCTTAGCAATTTTTTTTTAAATATAAGAACTAGATTTAGTTTTAAGTATATTTCACTAACAATTGTATGGAATGTAAATTCCGAAATAATATTATAATAATTTTCGTTAATCTAAAACTTTTAACAAATTTTCTTAAATCTCCAACTTTTAAACTATGTAATTTTCTTCCCTTTTATTATAATCCAAAGTTTGTATTGTACGTATCAAACGGCGAATAACCTCAGGCCTTTAGTTATGACAATATTATGCAAACGTCAGCTTCATTAGAATTCGGCAGAGCAAGATGGCGTTAGATCACACGCTGTATCAATGTGACTTAATTGGATTTGTAACTGTATGGGACGACTGATTTGTTTTTTTTTTTAACATAATGTAAAAGAACATTGAGAAAAAAATATGGAAAAATCTATTATTTGCGGTTAATCATTGGAGCAGTTATTCAGTGAAGATTAAGATGGTTTTCTTGCCGATAAGAAAAAGGAATGAATTTACTGTATTGTTTAAACAAAAAACAGTTAAAGCGATAGCATATAGTTTCAAGCTGATATATTTTTTTAACTTTCCAGTTTCTTTCTACATTTTAGGGACAAAAACCTTGGTCTTATCAGATATTTTTTTTAGATTTAAACTATAAATCCGCGAAAGGGCAGAGAGCTTTAGTAGTACCGTTTTTTTTTTGTTTGTGGGAAATCATCAAATGACGTCTCCCGCTCTGAGTGGAGCTGAAGGGCGTGTAAGACTTTTATTGACTAAAACCCACCCGTGTTCCTTCAGTTGCCTATGCCAGGGCCACGGTAACTCTGTCGAACAATTCCGTAACCTCGGCAGGTTTAGTAGTATATTTAAGTTCTCACGTTTTCGAAAGCGATCAAATAAAATCATCCCTATAATTGGCAATTTAGTCCAAAAAAATATAAAAAAAAACTCCTTAAAAACAGGCATTAAAACAGCAATTTTCTCCACCTGAAAGTACTCGTCTTGAGACAAGTACAAAGACAAACAGCTTGTTCAGAAGTAGCGGGTAGAGAGGCGCTCAGGAAACTCTTGAAACAAAGGAAGGTAATTGAAAATTCTATCAAAACTTGCCACGAACGAAGCCAACGAAGCTAGTTGGAGAGCTAGTGAGGCACTGGAGTAGGGATGGGAAAGAACCACTGCGTGATTTAAATTTGGTCCTGCCACTTTTGGCTTAATAGAAAATAAAGTATTGTGTTAATAGTACTCAATATACTTGGATAAATAAGACAAAAATGGTATTCCTTTGTTAAATTTTCCTATTGGAAAACTAAGCTGAAAAGTTGCCATAATACTATGTTCATTTTAACCTCAAAAGTTGTCAGGCAAAATGCCTTATGGTATTGTAAAAGATTTTTACAATGTAAAAAAACATATTTGTGTTCAAAACCATTGATGTTGGAATTTTTTTATTGATTGGAGTCGATTGAAAACAGTTATTTATAAATAAGTATGTATTATAAAACAGAACTTAAATCAGTGTATTCTAAAAGGTGTTTATTTTTCGAAATATTTGAGTCATACCTTTTAATCTAGGACGCATCGATACTGGGCAAAAAATTGGGTTATTTATTTTCACCCCTAACCATTTTGCAAGTACTTCTCAGTATTTTAGCATACTCGCCATCTGAAAAAGCAAAATTTTGTACAACATTGTTGAAATTGTTTGATTTGTACATGTATTTCGTTGCATGATAGGTAAAAAGTTTCAATTGAGCCACATATCTGTTAGTTATGTCATATCTGACAAATCTCCTTAAAGGAAGAAAAAAGGCATCATAATTGCAGCCGAAAGACGTCTACTGCTGGACATAGGCCTCCCTCAGAAGGGAGGGTTTTGCCTGAGAAACAAGTGCTCCTCTAATATAACGTCACCGTTCCAAAACCCCACATCACTATTCTCTGTATGAACGAATCGGTCCAAAGTTAAGTTCCGTCTTGCGACGTGTTTGACAATCAAAAGTTGACGCCGCCATTATTTCGCCAACGTCTTATTCCAACTTCCAACTTGAGTGTTCATTAGAGTGATTAATAATAGTTTTAGATTGAAAATTAAATAGACCGGAAAGTAGCTAAGTAGAAAATGGTAACGTCAGTATAGAGTAACCAAGAATTCCCCGAGACAGGGTCGACGTAGTGTAGACTTCACATAAAAAAGCTTCATTTAATACTATTACAGGGGTTTGGCACTGTTACTCTTTAATACAGGCTATTTCATAGTCTAGCAAGAAGAACAACGTCTCCCTTTTTGTCTTCCAGAGATTTATTACTACCTTTTTCTTTTATTAATTGTTTGTCCCCCTTGTTTGAGCAAATAAAGTTATCTGAATCTGTATGTCGGAAAATATCCGCGATTGAAACTATTATATGTGTAAAGCCAGGTTATAAACTATCTGCGTGCCAAAATTTCATCCAAATCCATTCAGCTATTTTAGCGCTAATCTGGAAAACAAATCAGACAAAGAAAAACTTAACTTTTACAGTTTTTTCGAAAATATTGAATAGTGTACACTAACGTCGTTATTTTTATTATATACTAGCTTTTGCCAGCGGCTTTGCCCGCGTGGAGGTCGGAAATTATCCCGCGGGAACACAATACCGGGATAAAAAGTAGCCTATGTCCTTTCTCAGGCTCTATACTATCTGTGGACCAAATTTCATTTAAATCGGTTCAGTGGTTTTAGCAGGAAAGCGAGACAGACAGACAGACAGAGTTACTTTTACATTAATAATATTAGTGGATACAAAACATATAATACGAAACATTATTCTGTCATTTAGTTTATAGATTTTTCTACACGTCACTAGCACAAGTCATCAATTAAAGAAGCTCTTCGTCTTTATACATAATTTATATTCAACTGATCTGTATACAATAATAAATATAATATTAATACGTCTGTGTTCGCAATACAAGCGTTTCAAACAAGGTACAGCTAATTTAAATTTCTATTAAAACTTGGCAGTCGCGGGGCGTACTGTCAAAGGCAATCACAATGTTTTATGTATACAATAAAGCGCTTGTTATGTGTGAATGCGGCTTTATGCGCGTGTGCGAAGATTTTGCACGAAAAAATTGTGGAAAACTATATCGGTATTATATAAGTGGGAATGTCAAAATTGGTTGGAGATTTGCCCCTAAAAATAATTTGATGTGAAGTGTTAAATTTGATCCCAAATTATTGCAAAAGTTTTGAATTAAGGGAATAAATTGATGATACATCTGAATATGTTGGGTTTATGAGTAGGTTAAAATTGTATGGTTAGAAATTATAGTTGAAGGAAAATTTTACTTTTTATGGTTCAGTAATTGAAATATAAAAAATAAGCTATGCAATACGTGAATAATTTTACAAGTATTTAAAAAAATAAATAATCAAGCATCAAAAAATTCATCCACATCGTTGTTAACAGGAAAAGAACCCAAAAGAAACAATTATTTGTTTACCGATTTAATCAAAACGGCTAAATAAACATCACTATTTATTTTAAATGAAAGTTGTAACTTATCAAACTATGTGATAAGTCTACAATTTGGCTTTGCAAAATGTTTTCTAGATCAAGTAATACTTGATTTAGAAAACATTTTACGAAGCCATCTTGAGCCTTAAATACGTGATTCGTCTACAAAGTTAGAGTACTTATACGTTTTCTATTTATTCAAGAAAACGATTTGAATACTCAACAACAAAAGGGTCTCATCTTTGTTCGGATTCAACTTTAGAATTAAATGAAAATTGGACTTCTGAGTTATTGTGGGATTACTTCATCAAGAGAATAAGGAGCTAGTTAATAAAAATAGTAAATGAAGATTGCCAATCCATCTTGCTAAATGTAGTGATTATTGGATACTCCTTAAGCAATAAAGGGCCATGCTCAGTCCAACGGTTCCCGAGATTAGCTAGATAAATCAGACTATTTTTTTTCAATCTTGATCCTCTCTATAAAAAGACTAGCGACCCACCCCTGCTTCATACGATTTTTATGACTTGACGAAATATCGAATTTTCTTTATTAAATATAAGTTTCATTTGTTATGCAAATAAACCATTTGGAATAAATTTTCCAAATTATGGTGAAAACGCATTAGAATCCGTTGCGTAGTTTAAAATAAAAACACGAATAACAAAACACGAAAAACGACTTCAATTTATAATATGTGTGCAGTATGTTGTGTGTAGTATTTGGATATATACCTATTCTATTTCTCAACTACTTTTCTACGAAAATAAATAAGAAATTATCTCTACAATTAATTTCAAACCAAGTTTCCTTTAAGAGCCGAAATTTCTGTCCCTAAAATCGATTTCAAGATACAAATTAAAAACCTTAATTGAATTTTCGCAAACTTCAAACGACTTCGTCTTTCTCAATTCGTCTTTACGTACCCATTTCAAGTTTTAATGAGTTTTCTTTAAGCAAATACGTATAACTTGAAAAGTTTCACTCGAGTTTTAAGTTGTAAATAAGTAAATGAAAATTCTTGTTCAGCTGTGTTGTTTTGAAGTAAATAAGGTATAAATTTGTACCTAGGTAAAGTTTTGACTAACTTATCACTATGCTAGTATTCCGCAGAGGGGCGAGCACAGGTGAAAACTAGGTGCTTAGGCCTAAGTTTAATCATGTTTAAGTTTGATGTAATCTATTGTCATTGAATGAGTATGAATGAAGATTTCTAGTCTAACTAAAAAGTCTAATGGAAAAACTGAAGTCACGGTCATATTTAAATGATGTAAAACGCTAAAGTAACTCTTAATTCACAGTATTAAAGTATAAATTAGGATGATTGCTGTGAGTTATATGTATCTCTCGTCAAATAGCTATATAACACTTTGCCTGACCTGGGACCAGGACCCTTCGCTCAACAGTCAAACTTGCCACCAGTAGACCAATAAGGTAATATAGGTATAATAAAAAAAGCGAACGATTGCTGTTAGAGAACCCAATTTTGGTTTCAGCTAGGCTTTGTAAAGTCAAAGAAATTAAATGTTTAGCACATTGACAACCTACGTCAATCGGCCGTTATTAAGGTATTATTTATAGCCATTAAGCTGTAAGGCTAAACGCAATGAAATCCTGAAGGCTGGTTAATAGGATCTCATCCTTGCTTTTCAAAGACCAGGTCCTTTGTTCAAACAGTCATCTAATCATAACTTTTATTTTAATATCTATAAAAAGTTGTAACATTATTTTTGTAATTATTATTCCAGTATAGAATAAGAATAACAATGTAAATTAAATGATTTTCAAGTTAAATCCAAGTTTTAAATTAAGTTAATTGATTATGTAAAAGCAAGAATTTCTGAATCTGCAAGGTGTTACGGCGTCCGAGAGGTCGTGGGTTCAAACTCTGTTGAACTTTGATATGAACCCAGTTTCAGCGTGGCCAAATTTCCTTTCCTTAAAGAGTACGTTTTGTGATGACTTAAACTAAGAAATTATTGAGATAATCATACAGTTTTAAATAGGAATGGTATCTACCTACTCGTTGAGAATTTTCAATTAGTTAATAAATTGGGAACAGTGGTGGCCTAGTGGTAACGGCCACGTTTTACGAGTTGTAGGTCGCAAGTTCGAACCCAAGCAGGCGCTTTACTTTGTGTAAATTCACCACTGCTCTCAAAACGGTGAAGGAAAACATCGTGAGGAAACCGGCAATGTCTTAGAACCAAACATTCAAAGACATGTGACATCTACCAACTCGCACTGGGCCCGCGTGGTAGATTATGGCCCACACCCTCTCACCGAGAGGAGGCCTGTGTCCCAGCAGTGGGAACATTATAGGCTGACGATGATAATAAATTGAATGTTGCATTTTGATTAATTAATTAATACACCAAGTCCCAATATATACAATCACAAACAGAAAATGTATAAAATTCATTACACGATTAAAATAAATTACACAATTTATTTCAAGATAATTATCAAAATAAAATACTTTTGCAACGGATTATCAGCTTTTCATACTTTTTAGAGCATGATTTTTCAGAAGTCGGGTTTTAGTTATGAACTTACATTCAACCTATTTTTTTTTTTGAAGTAGCTGACTAAGCCCTATCATTTGATTAAAAATATACCCACATATTTCATGACTTCATATCTTCTAGAGGACGCCATATTTAATTATATGTGACGTCACGTAACCAGCGGGCGATGAAGACGCTTCCAACGATATCTCATTTGTCAAATTATGATATGCAGTAGGAGTTTGTACAAATATAATAGTAGTTTAGAAGTTATGAGAGAACAGAAGAACTTACATACATATGAGTCAAAATCACAACCCTCCTTTTTGCTTCGCCCTAGTCAGATCCGAAACACCTCTATCATACAATTTTGACATTGATTGAGACTAGGTTTTTAACAAAGGGAAGTATTAAGTTATTTCTTTTATCCAGTTTTCTAAACACGAAAATGTTGTAGGTACCTATACGATTAAACATAACAATAAACGTACTCAAACATAAATTCCTAAAAAACAAATAACACATAACATAAAAGCAAGTTAAACGAACACATTTAGTACCGCGGCACCGCTCGCACTTGTTGTAACTCTTGGTTCGCCTTACTCCCCCCTCTTTCACCCCTCTCCTGCCCCAAGACGCGGAATATTTACATAAATTTACAAATTTCGCGGCGAAATAAAATTTTGTAGGGCTGTCACGATGAAGAGACAGATAAATCATTATGGAATTTTGACTTCCATAACGCCATTTGTGTGGCAAAATATATTCTAAGGCGAATTCATTCATTAACTTTCATAGAACAGTAATATTCCGAGAGATGCTAAAGGCTAATTAATAACGATAGCACGGATAGATATGTCAAGTTAAGCTATGCTTACCGCCTGCCAGGGTCGCGAGATTGTTCGAAAGAGACACCGTGACCCTGGCACATGGGCAGCTGAAGAAACACGGGTGGGTTTTAGTCAGTAAAAGTCTGACATGCCCTCCCACTTCGCCCAGAGTGGGAGAAGTCATTTGATGATTTCACATTAAAAAAAAAAGCTATGCTTACCGCAGTTAGTCCGCAAATCGATGACCGTCTTTACATACAAAGAAACGGCTTCACGTGCTTTCTGGGACACGGAGGGGCCGTGCCCCAGAAAGCACGTGAAGCCGTTGGTCCTGGCTATCAACAAAGGATCTGTGACAGTCGTTACGGGTCGTCTGATAACCAGTGTTACGAAAAGGTATAGTATTACCCAGTAAATGGGTTGCGGGGTCAAATAGGCAGTCGCTCCATGTTAAATACTAGTATTCAGCTACATTTGGTTGGACTGGAAGCAGACCGTGACATAATTGTAAAAAGGCTAAGTGGATAGATAAATTAGGACTTTGGGTTTTACTTCCTTTTAGAGACTTTCAGAAGATTGAAAAAATGTTTTATGAACATTACGGTTTTGAAGCAGATCGAGTCTTTTTACGACATTCCAAAGTAATTTTACGCAGAGTTTTTTTTTTCAGATAGTTTCATATAGAATTTTTGTTTAATTGCTAGCCTCCACTGTCGCACTCCTGTGCAAAGGGCTCCATCACCCCATCCATCTTTGACGAAACCGCGCGTGGAGGACGCGTCCTATTTTGATGGTACCTTCCAGCTCGTCCCGCCATGTTCTCCGTGGTCTGTGGCGGCCCGTCAGAGGGCACCTACTCTGTGCTACTGGGGTTGTCACTGACTAAGAAAAAAAATCGCCATTTGCACTAAAAAATAATTATAAAAAATCGCCATTAAAAATCATCATCGAAAACTTGCCATCCCTGAAACTAGAGCATAGTTGGCGGGTTGCCCCCCAGGTAGTCGGGGAGCTAGGGTGGCGTCGTTTTTCATGTTTAATTTTAACTTTGCAAAGCCGGCGTTTTAATAAGCGCCAGTCGTCTTTCGCGTTCAGAATTTTATGCTCCGCCAGCAACCTTTACGTTCCGAATGTGAATTTCGTTTTAATGCTACACAAGAGACGCGAAGTTTTATTGTGTTCAAATTAGTTTTGCGTTACTGTCGTATAAAAATTTAAATGTGGGTAGTTTTTTGTTGTCATGTTGGCGTTTCGTTTTTCAGTGGTTTGGGATTTGTGTTCTGTTTTTTTTTTGACGCTTTATGTTTTGAAACATTAATGTTGATACTTGAGGACTTGTTAAGCAATTATATACCTAATAGCCCTCTTCCCATGGGGGTAGGCAGAAAGTACAGAATGTCACCTGTATACCTACTCCTTTGGCTTCGTCTATGTTCATACATCTGGTCAATAAAGCAAAACTGGTGTTGAAAAATAAGTGCTGAAGTAATTGCAACCAAGTTTTAAAAATCTAGTTTTTGTAATAATAACCGAGGTTTCTATAGTCTGATTAATGCGACGAATTTGAAAAATAAAATGTGATAGTAACTTCTTCAATAATAAGAATGATTTAGTGAGAGACAGAGAGATATATATCTTTGTTCTGTCTCAAGTAACGAAATGTGCCTAAACGTGACGCGGTCTTGAAATTTCAATCTCATTTCTGATTCAAAATTATCGTACCGCCGATAAAAAAAAATCACTCCAATAAATAAGTTTTAAAAAACAAGTAGGGGAAAAATAATAAACTAATAATCTACCAATATTAGCTATCTCAAAATTAGAAATCACACAATGCCATTGTATTAAAATAAACAATAGCCTCTTTTGCCAAACCTAACCTTTTAGTAATCATCTTCGCGATAGCAAAACCTTACCAAGATTACAATTAAAATAACTAAATACATTAATACCGTACGGCCTAAGCAGCTAAGCTGAGCAGTAAAACAAGGAACGGAATATTAAAACCGGAGGCACCAACGAAAGCCATTAAAATGCGTAATTGCTGGATTAAAGCGCCCAAGATTCCTCTATTTCCCTCACAATTCCTGTACAAACTACCATACCTTCAAAACACACAGTGTAAAAACTACACCTCTGAAATTTCAGTACACTGTGGTATTTTACTGAAATTGCAATAGGATTTTGCTAGTCTGTGGCATGTCCAAGATGGCGCGCGTTCCTAATTTGAACTTCGATTCGACGCGACGTGCCGTACATACGTCATGAGCGCGGTCTCAAGATTAGGCGATTTACATCGGCTTTTTCGTATTTCGAACGCACGGTGCTAGCTGAATCGTTTCATGACTTTGCCTTGAATATAAATGCCGTTTGTAATTTAAATGTGGAACGTGGCGATTTCTTTTTAATTAGAGGTTGGTAATGGAATTAGTTGAGGTTTTTTGGGGTTGAATTTAAGGTGTAGGTAATTGGGTATTATGCCTACATGTTCTACATACCAATATTTAAATTGTTTTTAGAAAATTTAAATAAATTTGATTCTGTTTAGGCTTGTCATTGGTATATGGGAAAATATGTAAGTCAAAACTTCCCAATTTTCTATTCGACTCTCCATATAAAGCTGGCAAATTACAAATTTAATCACCTACCTACTGAAGAAAATTAATTGAAGCTCGTTTATGTTAAAACAACAGCAAAATTAGAAGCTACAAAATGCTCTTTATTTCAGACACTAAAAACTACAACATAAATTTTCACGTTAACTTTTTATAAAAAAATAAACTACAAGCTCATTTGTTTCAACGAGATAACTCTCATAAAATATTTAGCAAAAAAAAATAAAGAACTATAAAAAAACAGCGTGGAAAAACCCCACTATAAAGCAAGGCTGTAAAAACTTTCACCCCCCCCGCTGGGCGGAGAAACACCCCCCCTAAACACATCTATAAATCTATATGACGTCATTAAGAAAACGGAGAGCGATCGTCTTGCGTATACCCGTCTCCCTCACACCCAGTCTAACACGAAAGCAAGACAGAGATGGACAATGTCTTAGCAAAGAACAGGAGCTTCTCCCTCTCTCTCACTCGCTGCCTTACAATGGTGAAAAGACGGCGAAAATTAAATAATACTTTGTCGTTTAAATTGAAAAGGGGTGTAGGGGGTAGTTTGGAAAATTTTCGGGGGTTAGAGGTAAAAAGGTATTGATTTTAGGAGATTAGTCGCGTCTATTGTGGGTCTTTATATTTTGTGGTTGTTCGCTACCGTTGAAATTGTTTGAAGATTACGAGTTACCATGGAAGTTTCTGTTATGGCGATCTTAGAAACTGTGGTGCGGTTTCTGAGTAATTTTTTACACTCGAATAGTCTTCTGCTTTGATTCATTATTGGAAAAACCACATACATAGATTAAAAAGTAAAGCATTTTAGTAATGCGAATAAAAACTTTGAAATCAAAAGAGGTAGAGAATCGTCTACGTCTCATCAAAGTTTTTTAAACGCTAGTTATAATATATCGGTTTATTTTTTTAAAGAACTTCATCCAAATTCAATGTATACTGGGTATAGTGCCGTGTGGTGCCGGACATAAAGAATAGCACCCCCATTTATTCCCGTGGGTGTCGTAAACGACTAAGGGATTTACTAGAGAATGGGCAGCAGCGTTCTCTATGCATTTTACCACCATACTGCGATCACTAACCCGCTTGCCAAGCGTGGCGATTAGGGCAAATCCCCCCAATATGGGGGAGGCTTATGTCCAGCAGTGGGCGTCTTTCGGCTGAAATGATGATGATGTATACTGGGTATAGTGTGACCCAGTAACTGGTTTTTGCGGGTCAGATAGGCAGTCACACCATGTGAAATACAGGTATGCAGCGACATCCAGTTAGACTTTCTAGTCTTAATCCAAATCGAAAAAACCAAATCAAAAGCCAAATCCTAATTTGGTTGCAAAAAGGGTCGATAGATAATGATTCAAATTCAATGTAATGAAAACCACAACTGCTGCTCATTATTTTTACTTGGCATCTTTAGATTATTATGTAAACATTCTTTTATTTTTTCTTCATAAAGTCTTATAATTATCCACATCATCATCATAATCCTTCTGCCCTTATCCCAATTTATTTGTGGTCGTCGCAACATGTCTTTTTCTTCCACACTTCTCTATTAGTCGTCATCTCAGTAGTCATGTCATAATTCACACAGTCCATCCATCGTTTCTTTGGTCTCTACTCTACTCTTATAGCCATCGACATTCATACTCAAAACTTTCTTAAGAACATAATTATAATTATGAACAACATTTTAATTTAGTAACAATAAAAAATCCAAACAGCAATAAACCATTTACACAAAACTAAATTTTACCGTTACTCGTGAGATACGAATGCAATTTGAATCGGAATTCGAAATAATAGTCTAGGAGTAGCAGTATCGAATGGACTTGTATTGCTACTGTGAACTGTAGATTAAATATGTTTAGAAGTATAGGATTTTAAAAACAAAAAATAATAAGAAATATAATTTGAAAATATAATTTTAGCTGTATTTAAAGCACAAAGAAATAGAAAAAAAAAACATTAAAAATCTAAATCTGAGTATGACTTAGCACAGATTAAACTTCTGAAAGATAAAATACGAAATTGAAATCAGAAAGTATTTATTTTTTAACAAAAAATATTCGGATGTTGACAAAAAGAATATCAAGATACCTTATATTTGTTCAAAACTCACCTCCTATATAATAATAGGGTTAACAATCCTACAATATCAAATAACATAAATAAAATAGGTTAGTAATTAATAATAGTTCCGTAAATTTATTTAAAAAATTCTTATTACAGGTCACTACGAAATTATCAAGAAGGAAAACAAAAAAATAAGGAGACTATTACAAGTTTGTCTCTGGGATTCCGGCAAAAATATGCCGTTTTTTAAAGAAAAACAAATACTTCAGAGAAATTTATTGAAGAAACAAGAAGTGAAAGGTAAAATATCTCGATATTTATTATTGTTTTATTTAATTATAAAGGTGCTTCAACAGCTGCTGTGTACAATATATCTTAAGTAGGTACTTCGGCAAATAGCCTCGGACTTACACAGTCACCATTTAAAAATCAATTCCAGAAACCAGTAATTTCAGAAGTACCTAAGTAATAATAATAACACTTCTACATATTAATACGTGAAGCAAAAACTTTGTACCCCCCTATACCAAAATTTGGGCTGTAGAATTTAGTAATTAAGGCAAAACACTTCTTAAACTTGAGATATATAGCAGACCTGATTTAATGATACTTTTCATAAAACGCCACTGATGCAAAATTAAAGAGAGTAAATGCAAAAAAAGTGCATGTTATGCTGTAACTAATATTAACTCATAGTTTGTTAGTTATCGAATGGATCTATGTTAGCTCCTCGACTAAAATATAGGTAAAACAAAGTTATACCAATACTCTTGATCAATTTATGAACACTTTTCAATATCCATACCACGTAACCCGTAAAAGCTCATGTAATTTTCAACACTAAAATATTCCCTACTAAAAATAGAAATAAAGTTTCAAAAGTATAATTTTATATTCGGCTACGTAAATAATACGAAAGCGCTACGTAAATACTACGAATGAGCTACGGGCTACGGCGTAGCTGTTGAGGATTTCGTAGAATGTCGAGGTTTTGATGGAACTTTTTTTATTTTTGTTCGCTTGTTGCAGCAATGTAGTTATGATTGTTTTATAATATTTAATAGAGTAGGTATAATTTTTTTAAATGCATTTTGCTGGTATTTATAAAAGGGATGAGCAGAGCCGTATCTCAGTAGGTACTATAAACATATATAAGGTGTATCTATTCATACACGAAATATTTTAACAGGTACACCTGTAGGTGGTAAAAAAGCTACAGCAACTAAAAAAATTTTTCATTATGTATTTTTTTTCAAAATTTAATATTTATAAATTATTTTTTGCACATACGAAATACTGGCTTCTTCTTATTTTTTAGGGCCCAAGACACCGCGGCCATGCTCGTGCCGTCCGGTCACCGCCCCCTTGCAGCGTCAGGCGGGCCATTCATAGAATTTGGAGAAAAGGTTTTATGCAAAACGTCGCAAGCAGTTTTAAAATTATAATAATTACGAAAAATCAAAAACGCTTAGATAAAAAAATTCTTTTTGCTTCTATAGCTTCTTTACCACCTACAGGTATACCTCTTAAAATATTTCGTGTATGAATAGATACACCTTATATATGCACGTATTTTGTAACGAATTCCGAACGTGTCAAAAACCAACAAATATAACTATTAACCAACCTGTAAATGGAAATCATGATCACTAGTTGCTATTTTACCACTAGACTAGTGCCAAATGAAACTTTAATTTAAAATTAATTTTGTTACGCACGTCCATCATAAAATCTTACTACCGTTTCCCAGTACCAATTTGACATCGACTCAAAGATATTTCCAAGAATCCAAACATCTTACCTATTTCCCCCCTTCAATTAAGATCATAACATATTTCTCACAGAAATATTTTCTTGCCGTAACTTGAAGATTGATTAAACCACCAATCTACTTTAAAATAGTTTCATTACAACAAAACGTTCAGAGCAAATCTATTCATAATTTCAGACGGTAAAATTCCACTACTTAGTATGCGGTCTCCTAAGTATGAAAATGAAAGAAAATGACCTCAATCACCACCCTTACAAAATGGATAAGTGGTCATAAATATGTACATCTGGAGAAGAAATTGGTAAGACTTTGACTATGAAACAGTTGTAGATATTTTTTAGTTAGTAGTTCCGCTGTTGCCGGACGTAAAGAATAGCACCATGCCATTTCTTTCCATGGATGTCGTAAAAAGCGACTATGATGATAGGCTAACTAGAGAATGGGCAGCAGCGTTCTCTATACATTTTACCACCATACTGCGATCGCCAACCCGCCTGCCAAGCGTGGCGATTATGGCAAACCCTCCGCAATTGGGGGCGGCCTATGTCCAGCAGTGGACGTCTTTCGGCTGAAATGATAAGGTATTTTTATTAAGGCACCTGAGAATGACAAAATTACTTTGTAAACGAGTCTCGATAACCGAAGAGATTCAAGTCATCGCTATTCTTCGATCTTTCCAATAATATCCATACATAAATTATATCTTGCTACCCCCTTAAATTATAAACACAGACAAACAAAGTAACAAACGGCTCTATACCAACCCTACAACTGCGTCTTAGATATTTTATCTAACTCCAGAAAATGTCATACCATTTTAATAATACTACGGAACGGCATAAAAGCAGTTTATCGCGAAGGGGAGGGGGTAGTGCCCCACCCCAAGGGTGCGGAAGGGGGCAAGAAGCAGAGATTTTATAGCCCAGTACCGTCGCAACGCTTTTAATGGCTTATTTGCCCAGCCTTTGTGGGGTAACTTGCCACCCCGGGCTTTTGTATCGCTGATTTTGTTCGGAATGATAGCGGTTCGATAGTGTATGTCAGATAGTTTTTTAGGGTTGAATAGAGATAGGTATTGGCTTTTGTTTCTTTGTTACTTCTATTATTATCTTATCGTGAAAGAAATTTAGTCCTATTTATCTATAAAAGTCTGAATACATAGGGTATTCAGTTAAATTGATACGGTGATCGGTGGACTAAGCCGTCAATAAAGAACAGAAAAATGTGCAAAAAAGACAAGGACTATAAAATAAAGAAAAGACCCATTTTATCTTAATAGTGTCAATCCCTAGCATCCGGTGGAATCAAACTTGATTCTCCTAAGATTTAGGGTGAGACAGATTCCAGTCTGTAATGTGTAAGTGTTGGGCAAGTGATTTAACATATATTCAAATACATCCTATTGCAGATCTTATTGTTAGAAATACAAGGCAAAATACTATTTCTTCGTAAAAAATGTAATATGTATAAGAAGCTCAATTTTAAACATATAAAGGAATATTTTAGATATGTACCTCAAATATTGGCATCGTATGTACTAGCAGAATATATTTATATTCGTAAAAAAGACACCTGGCCCAAACATAAAGTAAAATCCAATAATACCAATACTCAAACCAGTTCTTTTCAAAGCACTTAAAACTAGTTACGGAACGGGTCTAGTTGACCAAATGGCCGAGTTACTAGTTTCAACGTTTTGTCATCGAAAGTAAAGGGTTGACTGGTTCGGTCCGATAAATTGATATAATTTTGAAAAGAGAACCGGTTTTTTTTAATCGTGTTTGATTCCGATTTTAAAATTGGAACTTGATTTTCTTGTTATTTTGTTGCTTTTTGGATTCGTTTTTTTTTTTTTGTGTTTTGGACACGTGTTCACTGTTCAACATAATATAAAAGAGTTTTTAATAGTAAAAATACCTGTTTGAAATTAGAACGTGTCTATGGACACAATAGTTTTATTTTCTACAATTGAATAAAATCAAATTAGTGTTGCTAATAGTGTTGCCAGACGTCCCGTATTTCCCGGGACGTCCCGTATTTTAGGCATAGTTTAAAATGTCCCAGCGGGACTGACTCTGTCCCGTATTTGAACCGTACTTCGATTTTCATGATGAAATCGATCCAAATATTCGCACACGCAACGTTCGTAAAACTTACTGTTTATATTTCTGACTCGGCTCAGCTCGAGCGACTGTGTTGTGTGAAGTAACTGCACTTGCAGCCCGCAATGACCAATGACAAAGTGACAAAAGTGGAAGAAAGTTATCGAAGGGTTTTTGAATACAGAAATCCCTAACATTTTCTGAATTTTATCCTTCGTTTGTACCCGCTTTATATTAGCTTCACTTGTATGTTTGTTTGTTTGTAACCGACTCCTTATAGCGCGATTTTGACCCACTTTAAACGACCAGATTTCATTTAAACTCTGTAGGCTCATCGAGAACCGATGACAATACTATAATTTTATAAATTTGTGCCATTATCCTTGCCAGGGTTACCAGGACAGCAAAAAACCGTCTTCGAAAACTACGCTGACATACGTCACAAACTTTGCTGACATACGTCTCAATATTCGAAACATCCTAAAAAATAGAAAATAAATAATAGTTTTAAAAAAAAACTAAAAAACACGCTTCCATAGAAAACCAAACTAAAAAGTAGAAAATAATGGAACAAAGCGTGGGGTGCCTGATATCAATAAAATACCTTAAAAAGCATCCCACGCTTTTTCCATTATTTTCTACTTTTTAGTTTGGTTTTCTATGGAAGCGTGTTTTTTAGGTTTTTTAAACTTTTATTTATTTAGTATTCCTAGCTGAAACTGTTTCGTGGAAAAGGTTTTTGCAGATGTTACTTGATTGAACTGATGTAAGAAATAAATGTACCCCTAATTTAATAAAAATGAGTTGATGACCGTTTTTAATTACGGTAATAATTGCATCGATTTTTACAGATATGTTAAAACGAATAAAAATATGTTAAAATGGACTAGAGTCCATTTTAACATATTTTTATTCGTTTTAACATATTTTATCATATTATATAATTATTTTAACATATTTTTAGATCCTCGGAAAAATAAAAAAAACACTAAATAATTTTGTCTTTTATTTGTCCCGGGTAAAAAACTGTAATCCCGTATTTTTTGCCCATTTAACCATTTGTCCCTTATAGGCCCAAAAAAAATCTGGTAACCCTAGTTGCTACCTATGAAATTCATAAACCAGTCAAGTGTGAGTTGTTATTAAGCTCACACTTGCTCAATAATTTTAATTGATATCTATTTGCTATTTATACACAAAGAGTTAAAATAGAATGGAACTTAAATATGGCTAGACAAATTTTTACCTACACTTTTTTATAAGAGAGATGCCACAATAAGTGACATCATTCTCCTGGGCCACACGGCATAACAATACCAACAAGTATAGATGACTATCCAGTAATAGTTCAAATAGCCGATATTTGGCGCATTAGCAGCGCCAGGATCGCGGAATACTGCCAGAGTGGCGGAATTGTTCGAAATATTTACCGTGGACCTGGCATACGCAACTGAAAGAACACGGGCGGGTTTTAGTCAGTAAAAGTCTGGCACTCCCGCTCCACCCAAAGCGGTAGACGTTAATTGATGGTTACCAACCCACAATTTTAAGCATTTTTATTACTTCGTAGCCCGACCTATAGCGTAGGAAAAGTACTCAATAATAAAATTCCTTGTGGTGCCGGACGTAAAGAAAAACACCACCCCATTTCTTTCCCTGGGTGTCGTAAAAGACGACTAAGAGACTTACTAGAGAATGGGCAGCAGCGTTCTCTATGCATTTTACCACCATACTGCGATCGCCAACCCGCCTGCCAAGCGTGGCGATTATGGCAAAGCTCCCCAAATTGGGGGAGGCCTAAGTCCAGCAGTGGACGTCTTACGGCTGAAATGGATAAAATTCATATCAACCAAGACCGCTCCATGCCTCGGAAAGCACATTAAGCCGTTGCGCCTGGCTATCATTCGTACAACTTTGACGGTCTAACAACCAGTCTTATCAAGAGGTATCGTATTACCTAGAAACTAGGTTGTGGAAGTCAGATAGGCAGTCACTCCATGTATAAACTGGTAATCAGCTGAATCTGGTTAGACTGAAAGCCGACCTCACCATAGTTGAAATAGATCGTCATCATTTCTGGCCCTTGTCAGCGCAAGTTGTTTGCTTTCACACTTCTCTATTACTCCTCATCTCGGTAGTCACTCCCTTTCTATCCATATCATCATTCACACAGTTCATAAATCGTTTATTTGGGCTCCCTCTACTCTTATAGCCATAGACATTCATCCTCAAAATTTTGATTTCATATATACATAGGTACATAATCAGTCGATACCGTGCCGGCCCAGTGCGCAGTGCGGGTTGGTAGATGTCACATGTCTTCGAATTTTTGGTTCTAGAACATGCCGGTTTCCTCACGATGTTCTGTTTCACCGTTATGAGAGCAGCGGCGTTGAAATTATTTACATAAAGTGAAGCGCCTGCTTCGGTCCAACCCACCCACCGACTCGTAAGTCGGGGCCAATACCACTGGGCCACCAATGCTCTTGAATGAATGATTATTAAAATACGTATCAAAGAAAATAATTTTAGAAAAAAACATAAATACCCAAAGTTTCGTGATCAAACAAGAACAAAAGCCCAGAATAATGATAAAACAACGATTCCTCGAAAGTAGATGTATAAGTACATAATATAATACATAAGGAACATTAATTAACGCGATGATCAAAGAAGCCGACAACATCCATTGTGCCGACTTCCTGTAGCGAGCGTCCAGCAGAGAGGCGCTCGTGAGTTTTGTAGACTTTCGTTTTAACTGGTTACAAAGGAATTGTGTTATTTGTTTGTTAGGCATTGGCTGCCAAGAAAATTGAGATTTTTTATAGTTTTATAAGAATCATATAAATAGTTTTTTTTAATGATACAACGACATACATTACGTATACCTACTCTACTCTTATGATTGGGGTATCAAAGGTGACTTTACAATAGAATTCTTTATTTCAGGCAACTAAGGCCCATAAAAACACAATCCTTAAATAATATCAAAACAATAACTATAAACTAATAAATATTCTATAAAACATTACTTAAACTATCACTAAACACGTAATGTTAACGGCGTAGTCTTCCGCTGCGTGGTGTCGCGTACTTTTTTACTATTTCTAGAATCTGGACAGCACTATCACTTTTTTCTTATAAAGCTTTAAAAATACTGATGTGCAGGCTGTTCAGTGATATAAAAATTGAAGCAAATAGTGTTTCAATATTATTTTTACGTTATAGTCTTGGCAAAAGGTATCGTATTGCCCAGTAACTAGGTTGTGGAGATCAGATAGGCCCATATACTCCATATACTGGTAAGCAGCTGTTCGGTTAGACTGGTAGCCGACCACAATAAAATTGGGAAAAGGCTAGGCAGATCGATTGATGCCATAATAACGAAAACAAAACATTGCAGACATTAGTTATTCTGTCACTAATATTCTGTACTGGATTCAAAGATTTGTTAACCCGGCCCCAAAAACTTTGACAACCAGGCAATTTCGCCTGCCACTAAGTTCAAAGTTAAGCAAAAAGTAGGCAAGACAATCAGCCAAAGAAATCTCAAAACACATTTTCTCCGCAAACACACTTACAACTCTCTCCGCCATCAACCAACCCGCGCCGTTCGCCATCTTGAAGGAAAACACAAAGATGCTGAATGGTGAAATTTTCTTGTGTAATTTTCACGCTTTTCCACCCTTACACCCCTAACCCACCCCTAAGGCAATTTGTGAAACACCCGCCATACTCCGAGCCTTTACTACAAGTCCCAGGACTGAAAGAACCAAGTTTCTATACATTTTAAAGGGATCCAAGGATCAAGTAGTGCTGGTCCTTCTATCTTTAGCAGACTTAAATTCGTATCCACACAAGTGTAAGTTTTTAATTGATTTATAATTAATTATAGTTGATTATTTCGCTTCCTTGTGTTTTAGTAATTATTGGAGAACTAGAAAAAAAATTGTTGGAACATTTTATGGTTTATGTTTATAGGTTAGCCTTTATTTGATCAGATCATCCCTAATATGGAATAAGATAGCGGTTAAGTGAAGTTTATCAAAATATGTCTGGATTCCAAAGAAGAAATTGGTGTTTCACAGAATTGATCGCAAACAATTAAATTGGATAAGGTCACCAAAAGAGATAAGAAACCAGTTTCACAAACAATTAATTTATCACATTGCATTTCATTCGGAAATATCCGTCGATTTCTTACTATACTTCAACTCTATCCGACGATTTTCTTTACTTTTCGCTTTTGGTGACTGTAAGTGATACATAATGATCCTTCAGAAAAAACCAAAATATTATTAAACAACAATAAGTACCTACTACCTGCTCCGTGTGGTGCCGGAACTAAAGAATAGATCCCATCCCATTTCTTCCTGTGGGTGTCGTAGAAGGCGACTAAGGGACTTACTAGAGAATGGGCAGCAGCATTTTCTATGCATTTTACAACCATACTGCGATCGCCAACCCGCCTCCAAGCGTGGCGAGCGACTAGCAATCTGACTTACACAACCAAGTAACTGAGTAATACAACACCCCTTGTTAATACGAAAAGGAATAATTTTCGAACAAACAAGTAATTATTACTATTTTTCTTGTTCCAGTATCTTCTGTTAAGAGTCCAACTATGTCATGCACAATTTACATGGATTTCTTCAAGTCCTGGGTCTAGCTTCCTACATATCCTGGGCAGAGAGAGCCGTGGCCAATTCCTGACTGACACATCATCACAACTGAAAGAACCCTGAAAAAGAAACCAAAGGTAAACATAATATACACACCAAGGAAACAAAACACAATCAATTTCCCTCAATCTTGACTCTTAACAACATGATCTTAATGATCAAATTCATGTAAATTTGATGTGCCTATATACATACGTACGTTATTCTCCGTATATGTTCGGTTGCAAGCGGCATCGGGATCGCGAGCGAGTCCTACAAGAAAATTAGTTATTAAAATTTCACTGACGCTCCAAAATTTATCTCAGGCGCGTTGTAGGTGGAATGAGGAGTCTTGATACTTGGTGTTACGTAATACTCGGTTTTAAATTTCACTCTTGTGTCATAACCAGCCTATATTGTTCCCACTGCTGGGACACAAGCCTCCTCTCGGTGAGAGGGAGTGGGCCGTAATCTAAAACACGGGCCCAGTGCGTGTTGGTCGATGTCACACGTTCTAGGACATGCTCGATGTGCACAATGTTTTCCTTTATCGTTTTGAAAGCAGTGGTGATGACATTATTAAAACAAAGTAAAGCACCTACTTGGGTTCGAACTGACGACCTGCAACTCGTAAGTCGGAGCCAATAGCACTAGGCCACCACTGCTCTACTCTTGTATATTTTGCAGGTATTAGAGAACGATGATCGGTGGGAAGTTAGGAAGTGATGGATGAAGAGTGAAAACAACTACGACCAGTGATACAGCTCCTAAAAGAAACCCACGTAATGAAATCACCATTCAACTTTATACTCTAAACGGTCATTGGTGAGTAACTGCAAGTCATCTTAGCATAAAAATGCATTCAGACAATAATTAATACAAAGGAAATTTGCAGTGGTAGCCCAGATAACGGCTGCGGCTTGTTTTATAAACTATTTCATCATTCAAAAAAATTGCTCAATTCATTTCATTGCTCTCAAAATGGTGAAGAAGAACATCGTGAGGAAACTGGTATGTCCTTAACACTTTGCAGGATACTAAACGCCCCTTGACATAATAAAAATAAAACTTCTATTGTGTCTCGTTCATTCGCCTTCAATGGGTTAAACAAAAAATTGAAGACACTTCATCCCAGATATGTGACAAAGACCAACCCGCACTAAGCTCGCATGGTGGATTAAGACCCATTCACTATCACTGAGGTGTGGTCTATGTCCCAGTTTTGGGAACACTACAGGCTTATGGCTTATACTCTACTGCTTACCATGGAGGCTTGTAAATGGCTTGTCACGAATTATCTCACTATTACTTTTATATTGTTAGCTTTATAGCACTTATTAGGTCTAATATTGAATCATTTTAGATGGCTAAAGGATTTTTAAGGGAAAAACATGGTCCCTAATAATGTATCTTCACTTTTAACGTAGATAATTTTATTATGTCATAGAAACTGTGTTTACGTAATCAGCCTATACCGTTCCTACTGCTAGGACATAAGCCTTCTATTGATAAGAAGGACTGGGCCGTTATCTACCACGCGGGCCCAGTGCGGGTTGGTAAATGTCATTTGTCTTTGAATTTTTGATTCTAAGACATTCCGGTTTCCTCACGATGTCTACCGCCACCGGTTTGAGAGGAGAAATCGTATTCAATATGTTTAAAAATTATCGAAAATATGAGTACCTAAAGAAAAAGAAAGCAAAATGTTTATACTGCAGAAACAAAATGCACGTTACATAAAAATGACAATTTTTGTCCATTGCTTAATGTCCGGGCCGAAGCAAAGACAGTGAACATTATGTACGTAAATTTTAAGACACTAGCTAAAGACATGAAACCAACAATCAAAATAAAAACAATATGCCCGATGATGCCGATGGCAGAATAAAAAATAACTACACACTTTATGATACACAAAATACCTGAGATACCGATATACCGTTCCAATGGTACAAAAATGTACAAAGGCAAACTTGTAATACAGATATTCAATGATAACAAGTTGTAGCCTCCTGGTCAGTTCGACCCTTCACTAAAAATTTACAATTACAACTTGAATTATCATAAAAGACAAACCTAAGTCCAGTGTGGGAACAAAAACAAGTTTTTCTAGAAATATCAGTTATATTCTTGTAAGGAACAGGTTTCTATTATAACAATAGAAGGGTCGTTTTGACCCCAAGACGCTACCGGACAGTGGTCAGCGCGTGGGAAAGGGTTATTCTAAGAGGGTTGGGGTAGCCCAGTGTGCTAATTTTGTAAGATTATCGTGTTAAGGTCAATTCCAGTTTTGGTCACTGGAAGCTATGCAATGATAGTAAAGTGTGTGAATTTTTGGTTACAAGAATAAAATTTATGTGAAGCAAACAAAGTATTTTGTCAAATGGTTACAATTGATTATTAGGGCGAAACTTTCTTACCTAGATTATATGATTAAACTTGATAAATTTCAAAAACAAATAGAATTTTGAGAAACACAGTTTGACAGTTTTGTTCCGAAAAACTGTCAGACATTAATTTTATTTCAGGAATAGAAGCTTTGGTAAAATCAGCCCCTAAGAGTATATTACTGTTGATGATTATATTTGAATAACGGGTTTTAAAAGCTAAAACCCAGATTCATATAACTAAAAACTTAGTTGGCTGGGATATTTTTGACACCGATGAAATTAAGAATGGAAAGCGACATCTTTGGATACTTCGATACTCAACTGCCACGCTAATTATTAGATGCTAGCTTTTGCCCGCGGCTTCACCCGCATTGAGGTCGGAAATTATCCTACGGGAACGTGCTACCGGAATAAATAGTATCCTATTTACAAAATAATATACTATCGTATTATCACAGTAGAGTAACAGATACCTAAACATAAAAACGTTCACAATTGTTAGTATTCTCAATTTATTTTATTTCAAAAACACTAGTCTGTCACCAAGAATACCGTGCTTACTGCTCAACTCCTTAGATAGGCTTAATTAACGTCATTCTTTTCCAATCTTTCTCTACACTTCATGTTTTGACAGTTAATTACCATACCATAAATTAATCACAAGTATCAACTCTATCCCAGCGCGGTACATAACGAAGACGCTGTTAAAGTTTTCCGTGCTACTTTCGCGGCTCTGCAGAAAGTTGTGCCAGGGCTCATTACGGCGAACTCTAAGGGGGCTGTACACTTGTTTTGTAGACGTAGCGGTTTTGAACCGGGAATAATTATTACTGAGATAGGAGTTTTATTTTTACAGCATAACTTATTTATCGTTTACTATACTTAGTGCGTTGTAGAGTAAGAGAGTTTATGTCATATTTTCCACATAAAAGTTTATTTTAAAATGTAGATATGTTATGTAAGTTATAAAACGAATGAATGATTAACACGACTGTTTGCTATTTTCAGGTGATATTGATGTGATACCGGTAGGAATGACGGCTCCAGCGAATTTCTCATGAAGTCAGAAAGAAAATTAGAATACACGGTTGATTACTATAAATCAAAACCTTATTTTGTAACATATAAATCTTACAAACTATTGTCGCATCTTCAATGAACTATAGTCAATATTTGTCATTTTTACCTAGATAATATAAAAGGTTTAACAAAATAAACGCAAGTACTAAAAGTATTTTGTTCATCATTGACTACTGTAATGATTTTAGTCACTTTTAATAAGGGTATTTTGTTCAAAAATATGTATTTTTCACACCTACCATCGATTGAGTCAAAGAAAATTTAATCTTATTTCAAGGAAATAAAACTTTTAAATGCATAAAGTATTGGAAGGGTCAACACGATTTTCTTACGAAATAACTTTAAAAAAGTTTTGTAATATGATTTTAACTAGATAATCTAATGGGGTACACCCCAATTAGATATCTCATACAAGAGGTATTGCGTTAATTTTGTTACATGTTGTATATTTTGATGAGAAGTTTTGGAGTGCATTTTGCGCCCCTTTTGGACAGTGGACGAACTTGAATACTGCTGATGACACTAAATAGTGTAAACTCGGCTCAAATTGGTCCGTTTTTTTTGGATGGGAATTCATCAAAATGACTTCTCTACCTCTGGGCGGAGCAGGAGGGCGCGTCATACTTTTACTGACTAAAACCCACCCGTGTTCCTTCAGTTGCCCATGTGCGAGGGTCACGGTGTCTCTTTCGAACAATCTCGCGACGCTGGCAGAAACTTGGTCGGTGACGCTAAATTGTGTATATATGCAGCGCAAATCATTTAAATTTTCACTACTATCATGTGGTTATAAGGACACACCCACAGTTTTTTTTTTAATATTATAAAATCTTTAGAAAAAAGAAACACGCTTCACCAAAGTCTCTCCTCACAAAACACAGCGTTTTCCTCTGCCCAAAAACGCGACATCATCTCCAGCCTAGTGTGCACTCCTCGCAAAATTCCTCGCCTCTCCACCCTGAGGCGTTTATATAATATCTAGCAGATAAGTTCCCGCTATATACTCGTATTGACAGCGTTAATATTTATGACGCTATTGTTATCAAGGATATAGGAGTATAACTTAGATCAACAATGTAATAGGTTCATTACGGAGTTTCTGATGTGTATTCAAAAATATTAGAAATTAATTTTATATATGTTAGAGTTCATCTTAGATATCACTGACTTTTTTTTTTCTTTCCACCCCATTTTTTCCTTGCGTGTCGTAAAAGGCGACTAAGGGACTTACTACAGCATGGGCACCAGCGTTATTTATGCATTTTACTATGATATTGATCGCCAACCTGCCTGTCAAGCGTGGCGATTATGGCAAAGCCCCCAAATTTGGGGCGTCCTATGTCCAGCAGTGCAAGTCTTACGGCTCAAATGATGATCACTGACTTCGCCAACCCGTCACGAGCAAGAGGTGGTGATTATAACTCGTGTCTTCTCTGCAATCGATTGATCATATTAATTTTTTTTGCCTAAACGGTCCCACAGCTGGGCAAAAGCGTCCTCCGAGTCCATCTAGGAACAATTTTCCTGCGACAGTTTATTCAAGACAAATTTTATATTCATATTAAAAGTAAACTTTGTAAAGAAGCATAATATCACAAATTAGAGGATTATATCTTAGATAAGAATGCTTGGAAACATGCTGGTCCTGCTCCATAGGACAATAAGTTTATACGAAATCAAACTGACTGCTAATTTAATTGTATGATTTATACAACATATAATATTCTGTAATTACTGTAACTTACACACTAAACAAATACTTGTTAAAAAATGTGGCGTTCCGCGCATAAAGGTACCAGTAGGGAGGTATTGAGTTAAGGCCAGATGTAGAATCTAGAAGAGTCCCTTTATTATGCTGATTACAATTTTTTTTTCCTAATCCTTTTTTGTAACAATCACCCAAAGTTGAAATTCTGAAAAAACTAGTTTCGAGAAAATGGAGTTTGAAAGTTAAAGTTACAAAAAAAACAATGTTCTGCTCGTTTGTTACATAGATTTTTTCACATAGATCCTAACTAGTGATGGGCAGTGGATAAATACTCGAAGGATAAATACTCGAGTTTTTATCCGAAACGGATAAATACTCGTTTTTATTCATTTTTATCGGATAAATACTCAAAATAATGGATAAATATCTTTTTTGCGCATCGGATGATTATTTTAAAATGTTAATGACTTTTATTGTTATTTAGGCTTTTCAAAATACTACGTTATTACATTATTTAGTTCTAATGTCAATTGCCAGGGCTGTAATTGTGTCAGAAGCCCAAACGTCTCTAATAGAGCATGCTCTTTAGATACAAATTTAGAATCTTTCTTTGTTGAGAGTGCAGAGAATAGCCACATAATTGATTATCTCTGTGAAGAGCTTCTAAAAGTCAAGAAAAATGCGGTGAAGACAAGTTTGTTGTTGTTGTTTTTCAACGCTATAAACATGCAAAGGGCTTTTCAATTAGTTAAAGGTGTTGAGCCTTTAAACTGCGCAGCACACACTAGTAATTTGTTGGCTCATGGTGCACTGCAATGCGGTAGTTTCAAAAATTTATAAACTATGCAGATATGATAAAATCTTTAATAAAAAACAATTGGTTGTATGTAAAGTCGATATACGGACGATAATTTTACGTGATAATCTCTAAGTCTCTTTTACTCGGACGTATTGGCCGATGGAGTGGAGAGAGATAGATTTCGCAAGTCGAACGCTAAGGCCGAGATCGTGCCTCTCTATCGCTTGTTTCGCGCTCTCGCTCACACGGTCGGTTAAGGTGGAACGTGACAATGAGTCATGCTTTTCCGTGCTTGCAGCCAGTGTTCATCGATTTATAAGACAGTCAAAAAATCACAAGAACTAAACCCAAAAACCACGATCGAAGCTACAACAAATCGTAAAACAAAAGGTAACGGGAGAAAAGTTAAACCTGCCATGCTACACAAGATAGGGCAGCTATCTGCGATCACTCGATCACACACACACGAGTATGAAAAATAAAAAAGCCGCTCTCTTAGCGTACGCAAAAGAAAAATATATCGTCAAGTCAAATGCTACAAGCAGTTTTGCTTGATGATGACTTTTGGGATTAGGTATATCAATGCATATCTGTTTTTGAACCCATAACAGAACCCGTCTTTCAACAAGATTCCAACAAATGCAATGCCCTTCTAGTATTTATAATATTTAAGGATATGAAATCAACACAAAATGGGTTATATTTACAGACAGATACTGATAATGAGTCATTGGATTTGAGAAAATCTAAAAGCAGGTTTCAGTAAATTTTACCACTGTGTAGATCGCCTGGAAGATACGGTGGAGCATAGAGTGGAGGTTTGCCCTGCTTGGGCGGAGCAACGCCGTATCCTCGTAGAGGCGATTGGCGGCGGCGATCTCTCGCGTCCGGCCCTGGTGCAGGCCATGATAAGAAGCTGTCACCTCCTTCTGCGAAGAAGTAAGGCTCGCGAAGGAGGAGGTGGAGCGCGTTTGGGGGAGGCAGTCTGTGCGTCCTCATGTCCCTAGCCACCGTAGGAGGAGACGCCCCGGGCGTCGAGAGTTCATTGTGGACTCTCGGCCTCCGTGGGCACGAGCTTGCGCGCGGCGAGCCACCCATTGCTCGCCACGGTAAAGAACAGGCCCGTGTCAACGACGCATTGTGTTCCACGCGCGTCTCACAGAGATGTCATTACATATTGAAGGGGTCCGCGAGGACCGATGCCTGCCAGGGTTGCGGATCTGTTTAAAAGAGGTACCCTGGCACAGGCAACTAAATGAATTCAGGTGGGTTTTAGTCAGTTAAAGTCAGACATGCCTTTCATATTGGCGATAGTAGTGGTGGCCCGGTGGTATCAGCCCCGACTTACAACTTGTAGGTCGTGAGTTCGCACTCAGGCAGGCGCTTTACTTGTGGTAAATAATTACATCACCACTGGTCTCAAAACTGCACATTGCTCGCTGAATCCATATCCTACAATGTCGACAACCTCGCGAGCCAAGTCCAGATATTTGATTTGTTTATCTTTCTCGACTTCCACGAAGTAATTTTTTTTATTATTACAATGACTTAAGCGTTACTTAAATAGTTTCTGCCTACCCCCATGGGAGAAAGGCATGAGTTCATGTATGTATGTGAAAAACCAATTAACAAATGTATAATTTAATCTAACTTTGACAGTGATTGACTAACTGTATTCATAATTGAATGAAATTATTGTCAATATCGGCGTTTTGTAATTGTTAAAATGATTAATAAGGTACGATACCAATCTGCATTGTCTATTTTTCATTAATTTTAATCCTTTTGTTAGTAAATTGACAAAACGTACGTTACGAAAACATAAAACAGTATTTATCCGCTGTTTTGGATAAATACTCAGTAAAAACGGACATTTATCGAGTATTTATCCATTTTGAGTATTTATCCGGATAAAATCCCAACACTAATCCTAACACATTATATGCATCAATGTATCACTAACATAACCGATAATGTACTGCCAATATACAATAAGGATTAAAATTCAAAAACTCAACGTAATAATTATGAAAATATCGACATTTTATAAGACCGACCGACATCTGGTACATTTTTACTAAACAATTCCTTTTTTTTTTAAATGTGCTTAGAAATGTTGTCTGTAGATGTTAATTGTATCAAATTGTAGCAGAACAAAAATCAGTAAAAACTCACAAAATGCCATATTTTCAGCCAATTTTACAAAAAAACGTAAATAACTCGGAAACGACATCCGATACTTTTATGCGCGGAACCATGTGTGTAAATATGTGAGTGCCATGTACAAACGCCACCAGGTCAAGCTACCCGAAACTGTCAATTTTTTCCAATGAACCTTGAACCTAATGCTCTAGAAATAAAGTCGAAAATCTATCAAAGAAATCTGACAGATTGTAGTAGCTTGATGTGTTGGCGTCTGTACATATCTATTACATAATTAATTTAACTGTTATTGCTATATTTTGAATTATTTTTACCTATTTTAGCATAGTAATTTTACTGTAGGTGCATCGTCTTCATATTTGACAGGTCTGTTGGTCTAGTGGTTAGTGACCCTGACTGCTATGCCGGAGGTCGTAGGTTCGATCCCCACCCAGGACAAATGTTTGTGTGATGAGCACGATCATTTGTTCTGTGTCTGGGTGTAATTTATCTATAATATGTATGTATTTAGAAATAAATATGTTTATCAGTTGTCTAGTACCCATAACACAAGCTCTGCTTAGCTTGGGACTAGATGGCGTTGTGTGATAGTTGTGGAATATTATTATTATTATATAGCACATTCAGCCTATAATGTTCTCACTGCTGGGACGCAGACCTCCTCTCTGTGAGAAGGAGAGGGCCATAATCCACCACGCTGGCCCAGTGCGAGTTGGATCGTCTTTACATACAATTATATAATGAATGAATTCTTACAAAATATTGAGAAACGTTCTAAAGTGCCTATTATGTGCCTGTTTCTAATAAATGATTTGAACTTTTTAGATTGTTTTGTCCATTCTGCTTCAAAGAGAAAAAAAAAAAAAAAAAAAAAAAAAAAAAAAAAAAGATAGATAAATTAATTGTATGTCGTTCTAGTTTTGGAATAAACCTACTGTCTTGAAATGTGGCCAAATAAACTACTATTTTCATAACTTTTTGTGTTTCTTTACTAACCCTTACAGAGCACTGCCTTTTTACTTATGGATTATTTTCTTTGAGACCCGTTATGGGTCGTCAGAAGCCCAAAAGTCAGACAACCAATCTTACCAATGGTAACGTTTTACCCAGTAACTGGATTGAGGAGGTCAGATAGGCAGTCGCGCCATGTAAATACTGGTATTCAACTGCATGCAATTAGACTAGAAGCCGACCCAAACACAGTTGGGAAAAGACTAGTCTAGATGATGATTGTGTTCAGATATCCATACCCGTCGGGACTGTGGAGTTGGGCTACCCAATTTAAAATGACTCTGTTTAATAACTGTATATAAGGTGTATCTATTCATACACGAAATATTTTAAGAGGTATACCTGTAGGTGGAAAAGAAGCTATAGAAGCGAAAAGAAAATTTTTATCTAAGCATTTTTGAATTTTCGTAATTATTATAATTTTAAAACTGCTTGAGACGTTTTGCATAAAACCTTTACTCCAAATTCTATGAATGGCCCGCATCACGCTACGAGGGCGGCAACCGGATGGCACGAGCATGGCCGCGGTGTCTCGGGCCGTAAAAAATAAGAAGCAGCCAGTATTTCTTATGTGCGTCAAATAATTTATAAATATTAAATTTTGAAAAAATACATTTAGAAAATTTTTTTTTTCGTTGCTGTAGCTTCTTTTCCACCTACAGGTGTACCTTTTAAAATATTTCGTGTATGAATAGATACACCTTATATTATGAATACGATATTTAACAGACTAAAATGTCCCCACTGCTTGGACACAGGCTTCCTCTCAGTGAGAGGGAGTGGGTCATAATCCACCACGCGGGCCCAGTGCGGGTTGATAGATGTCAAATGTCTTCCAATTTTTGATTCTAAGATAGTGGTGATGAAATTATTGTGGAATTGTGGTGATAATTAACTCGTTAGTCTGAGCCAATAGTACTCGAACCTAGTAATTATCATCATCATCATCAGCATTTCAGCTGAAAGACGTCCACTGCTGGACATAGGCCTCCCCAATTTGGGCGGGTTTGCCATAATCGCCATGCTTGGCAGGCGGGTTGGCGATCGCAGTATGGTGGTAAAATGCATAGGGAACGCTGCTGCCCATTCTCTAGTAAGTCCTTTAGTCGTCTCCAATGACACTCACGGGAAGAAAAGGATGGAGCTATTATTTACGCACGGAACTACACGGAACCCCTTTTGTTTTGGGTGGGAAAAGAAAGAAAGAATACCGTCAAAAATCAAATTACTTCTTCCACTCTGGGCAAAGTGGGAAGGCGAGCCAGACTTTTACTGACTAAAACCTACCATTCCTTCAGTTGCCTGTGCCAGGGCCACGTTAACTCTTTCGAAAAAATTCGCGACCCAGACAGGATGGCTGATGAACTATCGGTAAACTTCTACAGTAGCCCTTGAACCTAGTAATAAAAATAAATAACACAAAACCTGCAATAGGTACATGAAAAGTTAAGCATGTCACCATACACAGGCACACGGATACCCTCAATAAGTAGGTATTGCTACTTCATCGCCTTCAAGCCCAATTACACACCCCAATTCCTTTAACAGAAACTTCTCGAATAATTTCTATTCATTTAACGAGCTTTAAATGTCTTTCTCTTCAAAGAAAATCTGTCTGGAAAACTCTATTGTCTTCAAACGATTAAATCGTATTGAGAAATATTTGGAGACTCACTGAAACTGTTAAAATTAGTTTTAGTTCGATTGTAATCTCCAGCTGAACTCATAATTTATGATTTTAGCCGTACATATGCCCAATTTGGGGGACTTTGCCATAATCGCCACGCTTGGTAGGAGGGTTGGCGATCGCAGAATGGTGGCATAATGCATAGAGAACGCTGCCGCCCAGTCTCTAGTAAGTCCTTTAGTCGTGTTTTACGACAGCCGCGGGAAGAAATAGGGTGATGTTATTATTTACATCTGGCACCACACAGACAGCTGGACAGACGACAGTATCTTTAGGTGCTCTAGCAACTTACAAAACAAAATATAAACTCGCCTAAATTAAAACTATTAAAAAAATATTCTCATTTGAAAACTGTGGTCATATGCCATGAAAGCAGTGGTGATCCAGTGGTAACGGCCCCGACTCACAAGTTGTAGGTCGCGGGTTCGAACCCAGGCAGGCGATTTAATTTGTGCAAATAATTTCATCACCACTGCTCTCAAAACGGTGAAGGAAAATATCGTGCGGAAGCCGGCATGTTCTAGAACCAAAAATTCAAAGACATGTGACATCTACCAACCCGCACTGGGCCCGCGTGGTGGATTACGGCCCACTCCCTCTCGAAAGAGAGGAGGCCTGAGTCCCAGCAGTGGGAACAATATAGACTGATTATGTATGTCACTTTGCCCTAAAGATTATGATCGCTAACTACTGTTAGAATGTATTGTTTGGGTGGCATACGAACACGGCTTTCAGATAAAAATGTTTTTTTGTTTCATACTTTTTAGAGCGTGATTTTTTAGTAGTCTAGTCTTCGTTTTACAACTTTCTTTGTATTTAAATCATTTTGGGATTTGCACAAATAATAATATATATTTTTTTAAATGTGCCAATTAAGTCCTTTCATTTAATACCCAACACGATTTATTTTTATTTTTTCGTACATTTTTGGCCTCTAAAGGGCGCCATACTGAATTTTAATGTGATGTCATACCCCAGCCTGCGTACGACCAAGATGCTTCAATAATACCTCATTTATCAAATTATGTTTAGTAGTTTAGAATTTATAAGAGAACACATGAACATACATACATGCATACCTGTATACATAAATATCATGACTGAATCATTTATCCTTTTCATTTATGTTATTTTTATTCACCTAAGAAATCGTAGAGTTGGTCGATTGAATAGGCCATCAAGACAGTTTTAAATAATTACTCGTACGTAAATAGGTCAAGGGTTGACAATCATTTTACAACTCCCCCATCGTTGTAATTTGCATATTATTCAGTTGGTACAAAACTGGACGGTAAAATTATGTTTTGCATCCCAATTTTTGATAACTTACTAGTATTAAAAATTATACATCCTACTAATATTATAAATGTGAAAGTTTGTGACTATGGATGTTTGTTACTTTTTCACGCAAAAACGACTAATCGGATTTAGATGAAATTTGGCACACAGATAGTTTATGACTGGCATTAATACAGAGCGTACTTTTTCCCGGTAAAAAATTCCCGCGGGATGATTTCCGACTTTCACGCGGGCGAAGCCGCTGGCAAAAGTCTTTTATAAATAGACAATTGGCAAAAAGGCATCATGCCTTTTTGTAGGTATACCTAAGACCGATACATAATTATGTCAATCCACGAAAATATTGTTTATTTAATTACTAGTAAATAGCATACTAACAACTTTTGCAACTTGTATCGGAACTGGGAACCTAGTGCCCCCCAAATCGATAAATAATTCATTTCCTACTCATATATCTAAATAAACTTTAACTCAATTCAAGTAAATACCTAAACAAAAAACTAATCGCCAAGACGTTCCCCAGTCCACGCCACCCCTCCCTCCCACACGCTTCACCCCCTTTCGCCCCGTAGCCCCGCGAACGCCCCATTTATCCACATTAATATAACTTGACTCGTGATAAATTGCTGCAGAACCCGGCCTACGTTTTCTTAGACGAATTTTGTGGGTAGATACAGCGTGTTGTGTTTTGGAGAAAATTGTAAATGGTATTTTAGTTGGGGTAAAATTGGATAAGTAATGTTTACCTTATAAATGTTTTTTTTATATAAGCAGATCGTTTAAGACACTTTTACACGTCAATATTTAAAAATAAAGATTGACGATCCCTGAGAAAAAAAATCCGAAACAAACTCCGAGGTCTCTTTTACAGTCCAAGATTTTACGTGTTACATCTATCATTACAAGGCCATATCTGGAAGTACCTTCTAAAGAAAGAGCCATTGAGGCTTTGAGCTGACCTGTCCCAACTGATGGCATGCATGCATCAGTCATTGTTACTAGCTACACGTAGCTCATTGTGGCTGTAAAATTCGACATACCATAGGCACAGATTTGTCTATGGCCTCGACTGTTCTCCTTCCTTCAGTCCGTAAAGAAGTACATTGTAGTGGGTATTTATATCTCCCTGACAGGAGAGGATCAGAGACTTGTTTTTTTAAAAGAGAAAGCTAAATGTAAACTAGACTTCACTAGACAATTGACAAATGAAATCTGCGGAGGAGACTGACTGCCTGCCTAGCTTTTTCCCAAATATGTTGGTGTCGGTTTCCAGTCTGATCGGAAGCAGGTGAATTCCAACATTTTATACAGAGTGACTGCCTAGGCTAGTGTTCGCAACTCCACGTCAAAGAGCGTATTTTGCGAACAACAACAGTTACTGACTCAGCTGTTAAGACTCTGCCAGGGTCGCGAGATTGTTCGAAAGAGATACCGTGACCCTGGCACATGGGCAACTGAAGGAACACGGGTGGGTTTTAATCAGTAAAACTCTGACATGCCTTCCCGCTCTGGGCGGTTTTTTTTGGATGGGAAGTCATATGATGATTTCCCATCCAAGAAAAAAACTACTGTTAAGACAAGAACGTAAAACGTAGATACTTTCAGATGCATGGAGAGAAGACTGACTAAGACTGTCTCTACATAATGGGTGCCTGAAGATGGATGACGCCGTCCCGGTCGGCACAGAAAACGGTGACGAGACAACCTGGACGAATACCGCGACGGCTGGTTCGAGGCGACGCGGGAAATGACGTCATGAAAGCACTTGGGGAAGGCCTTTGCCCAGCTGTGGGACAGTAAGGGCTAAACAAAAAAAGCACAAATGCAAGTAAAAGGGTTTTTTTTTTTGAGAGAAATGGGACAGCCATTTTGCAATACATCATAGTAGGTTTTCGTTTGTATAATAAATCCTACGGTGGAATTTACTGTAAAAGTCCAACTTTGTTCCTAGTTCCTACAAATTGGACATCGTTAATTAAAAAACCCGACAGCGCAGATTACACATAGTTTTTAACTTACGCTCCCAACTATTCACTGAGCTAATGAGATTTTTTTTGCTCTCTTTTTGTTCCAATTAGCGATGTCGGGGGAATGGAATTTAGAAAATTAAGAATACAATAAAAGAGAATCATTACAAATTTTTCGTCGTCTGTTTAAATAAAAGTATTTTGTTTGACAAACTAAACTTGTCTAGCTGATGGATTACTGTAGCATGTTCATCATTATCTTCATTTCAGCCGAAAGACGTCCACTGCTGGACATAGTACTTTTACAATTTGGGGGGTTTGCCATAATCGCCACGCTTGGCAGGCGGGTTGGCGATCGCAGTATGATGGTAAAATGCATAGAGAATGCTGCTGCCCATTCTCTAGTAAGTCCCTTAGTCGCCTCTTAAGAGACCCACAGGAAAAAATAGGATGGTGCTATTCCTTACATCAGGCACTACACGGAACTGGTAGACGTAGCTTGTAAATAGTATATGTTTAATTACTATAGTAACACGTTTAACTCATAGAATGCCGTAATTAGAGACACAATAGAAAGACAATTGCTTATGTCGAACTGTGTAACTTAAGACATTCCAAAGGTTAAATAGTTTAATAATTTGCTATCAATCTTTCGGAAGTCCATTATCAAAATTTGGTTAGTACACTCAAAACACAGTAGTTTATAAAAAGAAAAATTTAAACACTTTTAACCCCATTGGGCAAAAGTTGTCTTGGCATTCATGGCAGTCTTAAAATAGACTCCGGACTCAGTTAGGCCAAAGTAAAGAAAACCTGCTCAGGTGAAGATTCACAGATGACTCTGCTCTGGAGTGTAAATGTGGTGCTGTCACAAAAACAATGCGGCACTTGATATCTTGTGCAGCGTGTCCTGTTGTTTGCACGCTACAGGAATATATACCAAAAGCCAAATTCTGGGCTAACTATATTTAGATTGCTATCGACACGCTAAGAAGGAGACTACAACCACGGGTACAAATCATTAAAAGAGAAAATCTAGAAGGGTAATTTCTAGCAAGGTTTACCCTGACAAAGCCGCGTTTTTTACCCCATACAACACAAAACCTCACATCAATACCTTTCAAAACCGACCCCATTTACCGAACACCCTGTACTCAATTTTCTCAGACATGTAATTAACGACGAAGGAGGCCTTTTCACCAGCAAAAAACGTTTTCTACGTACTCCACGTTACGTCTACGGCACGCACACATCCATTGTGATACAAAGGTTGGATTAAGAAAGGAAAACGTCGAACTAAATGGATTTTGGCGCGTCATGGTAAGGTCCGTCTTATACATAGTGTAGTTATGTTGAAAAGGGTAAGTTGTTACCGTTTTTCTGTGTGTGAGTTAATAAATTATATGAGTTGAAGGTTTTTTTTTTGTCATTTCCTTGTATAGAAAATTACAATACATAGAATACTTCATAACGGTTTTCCCTGACGGGTAAGGGACTAGACAAAGATGTACGTATAGGAACACTTTTTCACCAAAATGGTGATTACAGCTTTGATGCTTAAACGACATAGCGGATTTGGATGAAATTTGGCACATAGGTTCTCCATGTTCTCCATGACTTATAGTGCAACTACAATTTTTCTGTTATGGTTAACTCCGTAATAATAGGAGGCGAGCCTATTGCCATCAACCGGACGCAACTAACTCCGGGTTGAGAGAACTACTGAGAGATTCCTGACGGAAAAACCAGATTGTCCAAGCCTTTTCTCAACTATTTCTGGGTTGGCTGACCGGATCTCTAGCCGGATGAAGCTGTATACCATTATTTAAGATACAGAGACTGCATTTATGACCTACACCACCCAGTTACTAGTTAGCTAGACAAAAGAGAATATACGTGAAGTATTGTAGGTATAAGTAGTACAAGCTCTTTGTAACAAAGACACGTCCGGGGAAGTAAATACGTATGTAGGTAGCTACTTCTGTCGTTGCTATATTTTCAGTCGTCAACCAGTAATTGCTACGTTCTGGTTTGCCAGTGAAATTTGAGCCTTATAAGATATCTATAATTTGTTTTTAATGTTGGCAAAGGAAAGGAAAATCTCTTGAAGTTGCAGGTGCACTGAATAGCACTTTTTGTTCGTCACAATTCTTTAGCAATTCTATGAAATAAAAAGCAAAGTTTATTATGCTTTTTTTGTTTTATTTCACTGATGTAGGTAGGCATTAGTTTAACACAGTGCTTCGTAAAATAGTAGGATTTTAGATTTATTTTGTTATACATGATGTTAGATACATAGATATATTAGACATTAAATGCATTTACTGTAACTTTTGTTATTACAAGCATCATCTAAGGAATGCTTCTATGGCTTAGATATTATATACAAATAGACGAAAGACTGTTTTTTTTTGTGCGTTTGTATTTAACGCTCTCATGCTTAAAGGACTGAACGGATTTGCATGAAATTTTACAATTGAGTAGACCATGACCTGTATAAAGACATAGGATACTTTTAATCCTGACTCTCTCCCAGAATCTTGATTTATGTGGCTGTAACCACGGGACGTAGCTAGTAAATTATTAGTTAATTTTTCTTTGCCACTATGTTAAACGTATAAGTTGTAAAGGCCTTCTTTTAAGTATGAAGATATCTGTAACAGAATACCTCTTTCAGAATATCTATAAGTAGACATAAAAAACCTGTAAATAACAGATTTGTAACGAAGTAGATAGGCATATAAAACCCATAACCCTCCACCTACCATCGTAAAACTTCCAACCATCTCGAGATCTTCAAATAAAATTAACGAAACAACAAAGGCGCCATTATCTCGGGGGGTTATCTTCAAACTCTTATAAGTGCGAATAATAATTAGAAGTGGGGGAAGGGGGGGTTCGTTAGAGCCCTAATGCCGGCAGACATTAATCATTCCTTTCATAAAGAGTGGGGGCCGTAGATAAATAAGTGTAGTATGTGTTTTCTTAGGGTGCGAAGCTTGAGGAAGTTGGGGACTAGTGTGGATGTTACCCTTATTTATGGGCTTTTTATTTACTTAGGGCATTTAACTAAAGCTGTTTTTGGTAAAACTGTGGATATATTCTAATAGAATATCTATTTAAGGTGTTTGTGTGGTGCCGGACGTAAATAATAGTACCATCCCATTTCTTGGGGAGGTTTTCCATAATCGCCATGCTTGGCAGGCGGGTTGGCGATCACAGTATGATGGTAAAATTTATAGAGAACTTTGCTGCCCATTCTCTTTTAAGTCCCTTAATCGCCAGATTGCGATCAACCGGTCACCAATCCAGATAGCTCCAGTCTGCTACTACTTTGGACTTTAAAAAAGTCCATGACCTCTAAGTTTGTTTCAGACTTTCTTCTCAGAGATTAGACAGCACAGAAATGCCGGCGCCATCTAGTTTTAAAATATTTACCAACAGAATATTGACGTGTAAAAGTGTCTAAAACTTTTCGCATTTCATTTCAAACTATGATGACTAAATACATACATAAAGTCACGCCTTTTTCATGGGGGTAGGCAGAAACTACAGAACGCCAGCTTCGTTTAGGTTCACATATCTGTGTGAACCTCAACATGTACACACAAGCCGGTTGAGAGTACTACGCAACTGACCTGTTTAAAGTGTCTTTTAAAGATCTACTAACATAAATAACATTTCACAATCATTTTATAGTACAGGTTCAAATTAAAGTTGGCAATACTTTTTCCACATGTTAGGTATTGATACATAAAACGACTGAAACAAACAAAAAAATGTTTTGATTTTCATGTCGAAGGCCAGACTAATCGATCAGCTGATTTTTTATAACTTTTTGTGCAACTTAGATTTTTTTTGAAATTCCAAAAACCATAACTTAACAGTGATTTGGATACCTTTATCATTTCAGTGTCGTTTAAAGTTTGAACAATATTGGAAAGAAGAAAATATTTTTTGTTTGGTTTTGATTCTTTAGTTTTTGAGATTGAAACGCATCACACGGTCAAAGTATTACCCGCTCATTTAAATTGACCCTATATAATGAGTATTATAATATAATATGTACAATAAAAAACTAAGAAAATATTCGCCGTCTTATCCCCTCTTGTCTACCCACGTTTCCTCAACGTAGCAAGGCGGTACTGCCACATAATTATTCATCTTAAATTGCACACGTGTCTATGTGTGTGTTCATACACATAGCACGTGTCTTTGTGCGTCGTGTGTACACAGACACGTGGTTGTGTGAGTGCCAAATTACTCCCTCTTTGTAAGAAAGCACTCTCCGAGGCGAAATTTATAAATTTATTAAAGTCCGCCTGTTGAAAGATTTAATTATAAGGAAATAGGTATGTTGGTGCTTGTGGGGGTTAATTAAGTTTTTGTGTGGGATGGTAGGCAGAGATGCAGGGTGGTTTTGGAAAGTTCTAATTGGTCTATTTCGTTGTGTATTTTGCGTTTAAGTCACTTAAGGTTTGGCTACTATAGATACGAGTTTCCAGCAGGTAAGTAGACAGTTGCATACACCGCCGTGGTAATATTGACAATTTTATTGTTTGTTTGTTTGTAATGGATAAACAAAAAAACCACTCGACCGATTTTTAAAATTCTTTCACCATTAGCTATCTGCAAGTAACATAGGCTATAATTTATTTTTTTAAAAATGTGGTGTAAAAAATCATCCAAAAAAGTTCCTTATTAATATGTCTTCGAAGTACCAGGTTGTTATAACTTGGTAGGAGTTCACCTAACATGGGTGTGTGATAGCTAAAAAACGCTTTATGTCTTCGAAGTACCAGATTGCCATAACTTGGTGGGAGCTCACCTAACATGGGTTTTATTGATTCTGAGGCGGTACGAAGTTCGCTGGGTCAGCTAGTACCTATATACAGAGGGACATCGACGCGCAAATTGTAAACATGAATTTTTGACATAGCATATGTCTCTGGAATTTATTGCCAGCTATCAATGAAAAATCTACTGTTCATAGAAAAGTGCAATATCTACCAGTTTTCGAAATATTTCAACTTAGAATCATGTTGTACTAAATCCATGTAAACAGATTGCGCCTCAATGGGGTGCTTCCCTGTATTTAAGATAAGTAGTCAGCTTCTCTAGAGTCATACAGCCCTTTCAAAAGCAATTTTCAAAACACTCTAATCTGTATAGATAATACCTTTTGCTAAAGACACTACAGTGCTGCTCATACTCTTGAAAGAAATACCTGTTTATTAACCTATAGGCTTTTGGCCAGAGGCTTCACCCGCGTGCATCTCGAAAATGATCAAATCTATGTTTTAATTCAGGGTATACGAACTGTCTGACTTTCAAATTTTTAATATTAATATGAAGTAGGATTTCCAAAGATTCTTAAGCCAAAAGAACTGCCAAACTTAAGTCACAGTGGGCAGGGCACATTGCTCGCAAAACAGATGGCCGATGGGGCCGACACGTCCTGAACTCCTTCGGCTACCGGAAGATGTAGCATTAGAAGGCCTCCCACAAGGTAGACCGATGACCTAGGTTTATTTTTCTAAGCAAGAAATCCATAGTTAAGGGGAATTAACTACTCCATATCATATGGCCCCGAACTAAGAATGAATGACAACATAATTTGACAGAAGCCCCTAATGGCTGATTTACACAGGGTCAGTAGACAAGTCAGTCGCAGCGCCAATGTCGGCGCCGCGACTGACTTTAACTGTTTACATGAAGTAAGTAGTAGTGGTGCGTTTCTCACGGTGAGCACACGTGTGTGAAGTCAGTGGGAAAAATGAATTCGCGAAAACAACTGAAACGACGATTTAATTATTTGTTGAAAAATTTATCAATTTTGCTGTTGAATGAGTTAATAGAAATGGTAGAAAATGAGATAACTAAAAATAAACGACAATGGGTAAGAAAATGGATTGACGATAGAAACGAAACTGGTGGCTCTGCTTTGTTGCTGAAGCAGTTGCGATTTGAAGATCCTGCGGAGTACAAACTGGCTATGAGGATGTCACCACAGAATTTTGACGAATTGCTGTCAATGATATCGAGCTCTATTCAACGACATGATACATTCATGAGAGATGCTTTACCAGCCAAAATTAAACTGGAAATAACGCTGACATTTTTGGCATCAGGAATGAACTATCGGTTCCTTAGTCACTTTTATCGTGTCTCAAAACCAGCAATTTCTCAACTAATACCAGAAGTGTGCTGGGCAATATATACGGCACTAAAAACACATATTAAGGTAAGAAAATTTTTATTATTAAATTATTAGAAAATTAAGAAATAAATAGTATTAAGAATTTTCATAGGCACGCATAATCGTGTTAACAGCAGTGTTATTTTCACTTTCAGCTTCTTCGTTGATCGTGGTGCTGTAATTCAAACCTGAGGGTGTAATAATAACCTGCCTGGGGTTTACAAATGTGGGGTTCGTTGATCGATCGGAAAGATGAAATCCTAAAGAGCTGTTGCTAGTGGCAGTCTCGGCAACCTCAGGCGGGTAAAATGTTATGGTGTTGTCGCTTGATGCAGTCATTGGGTTGGGCTCCAGGGAGTAAAATCCCATGCTACTTGTGCTGCTTGTTGTAGTTGCTGCCGGACTAGGGATAAAATAGTTAGGGGATGAAGAGTGTGCATTTTCTGTATACTTCTTTTGTTGTATATCAGCCAATCTAGCTTTGGATAATATTTTTTGGATCTCTTCTTGTGCAATAACAGATTGTTCTTCAGACAGTTTTTTTAGTTGAGCCGCCACATGTTTACCGAAAATATCAGCGTCAGACTCTTCTTCAGATGGTGACATATTAACATAATTTGACACACTTTTTAAGTCCTTTATCATGGCGGCCATCTGAGATATTTTGGAGCGTTTTGATCGCTGAGGCCCACATTGATTGGGAGCTGTCACAGAATTTCGAACTGGCGTCTGGATGGCTTGAGTTGGCGTTTCAGTAGAATTATCATTATTTTCAGTAGATCTTGATACATTTTCAGCTCCGTCACCAACACCCTCAGCTTCACCCAACTCAGCGTCATCGTTGCTGGTTCCTGAGTTATTCTGTTAATGAGAATAAAATGTAATGTTTAATAAATCATTAGTTGATGATAATACGTATTTAGGTTGTAATTTTTTTTTTTTTGTTTACAGATTCCAGAACGAGAGGAAGAATGGAAAATTATTGAAGACGGTTTCAATACCAAGTGGAATTTCCCTTCATGTTATGGAGCAATCGATGGGAAGCATATTATAATTAAAGCTCCTCCGAATAGTGGAAGTGAATTTTATAATTATAAAAAAACCAATAGTACAGTATTGTTAGCACTTATAGACCACGACTATTGTTTTTCATATATAGACGTTGGAGCGAATGGAAACGCCTCTGATGGAGGTGTTTTCAAAAATTCCTCATTATATCGTCGGTTGGAAGATGGATTGCTTCCTACAAATGGAGTAATAGTTGGTGATGCAGCATTTCCACTGAAGAATTATTTACTAAAACCCTATCCAGGTACGCAGCTAAGTACTGCCGAAAAAGTCTTTAACTACAGGTTGTCGCGTGCAAGGCGCATAAGTGAAAATGCTTTTGGTATACTGGTTTCTAGATTCCGAGTGTTCGAAAAAGCATTTCCAACCCATGTGGACACAGTTGATGCCATTGTCTGTGCAGCCTGTGCCCTGCATAATTGGTTGCGAAAGCGTTCAAGTTCCTACATAACATCTACTTGTGTAGACAGAGAGGACAATGATGGACAAATAATAGAAGGAACATGGAGATCGGAAATAAATCCACTACCAAGCATTTCAGAACAACAAAGAGGCAACCATTGCATGACTGCTAAAGAAAAAAGAGACCTATATAGGAACTTCTTTATGACTGCTGGAAGTGTGCCATGGCAATTGGATAGAATTCATTAATTTTGTATAGGTACCTAGGATGGAAATAAAATAAATAAGTTACAATAAATACTTACCACTGTTTTCCTTTTTACAATAGCATTTTTTATAAAGCCGTCCAGTTCTTGAAACCACTTGACTTTTGGGACATATACGTTCCCACCAGCGCCAGATCTGGTGGATTTTTGTATCTTGTCGAGCTCTAAATAATATGTAGCCCTTATGGCTTTAATTTTATTTTTTACTTCAGTAGAAGTGAGCCCTTCGATTTGCATTTGTTGAGCCATATTTTGCAACGCTGTTGACCGCATTTCTTTATTGCGGTAATTTAGGGATTTAATATCCCAAAGGCACTCGTTTTCGCCATATAATTGCACCAATTTTAAGGTTTCGTCTTCGCTAAGCTTACGCGTCATTTTTATCGCCAGCGAAAAAAACGTGGTCACTCTACAACGCAGCGGCAGTGACTAACTACGCACTGACTTGTCTGTTTACACGGGGTTTATTTGGCTGGCGCGGGGGTGCGCGGGTGGCGGGGGGCGCCAACTGACTTTAAAATATTCGTGTCCGAATATTCAAGTCAGCGCTGACTTCAAGCCACTGTACTGACTTCAAATCAGTTTACACAGGGTTTTTTCCGGGTCAGCACTGACTTGCCTCGAATTTGTAGTCAGTTACTGACCCTGTGTAAATCAGCCTTAATACTCAGTAGTATTTTTCCGAACGAAAAATTGAATCTGTCATTTGGTTTGTTAAACTCGTCATCATTTCAGTCATAAGAAATCCACTGCTGGACATAGGCCTCCCCCAATGAGGGGGGTTTTCGATAATTGACACGCTTGGCAATCGGGTTGGCGATCGCAGTATGGTGGTAAAATGCATAGAAAACGCTGCTGCCCATTGTCTAGTAAGTCCCTTAGGCGCCTCTTACGACAGCCACGAGAAGAAATGGGATTTGTTAAACTACCTTCGGACGACCCGTATCTTTGTTGACAGATTTACAGAGTAGACCTTCTGGTGAAGGCCGCAGGAATTCGCTGGAGAGGAGAAGCAGACGGTCGAAGTGGCAGTGGTTGGGGGTGGCCTATCTCCAGCAGTTGACGTCTTTCGGCTAAACAAATGATAAACCTAATCATCACGACACGAGATTCGAGGGTCGCGAGATTGTTCGAAAGCGATACCGTGGCTCTGGCATATGGGCAACTGAAGGAGCACAGGTGGGTTTTAGTCAGTAAAAGTCTGACACGTCCTTCCGCTCCACCCAGAGCTGGTGACGTCATTTGAGGATTACACAAAAAAAAAAACATAACGACATAGCGTCCTAAATTCGCATTACTTTTTGTTCTACATAGCAATATTCTCTTCTCTAATTTCGTGGCGATATAATATTTATTGTGTTAGTATTATCCTTGACTAGGAGATTATGTTTGGTCCCAATGGAACGCTCGACTATTGAGGATACGGGGCCAAGTCTTACACCGTGTACTTAAATGCAGAACAGTTAAAACTTAATGTCTTGTAGTTTTTAAGTATTTTTTTTTTATAGCTTCTGCCTACGCATTCTTCTGTGTGGACTTCAGAATTGCGTGTAGCTAAGACCTCGGAGTTAATTTCGGCCTTTCTTCTCAGGGTTTTTAAAATATTATTGATTTGTTCTCAGACCGGTGGGACTCTCCCTTTTTGCGAAGGTGGTCAGAGTTCATACCCATTAGGCAAATACGCTAATGAACGATTGAACGATCAGTTCAATGGTTCATTTGTTTATTTTCTTTTCTTTTATTATTACTAAAATTAAGGTAAGTTGTATTACTACTAACATTATTTGGATTTATTTCCGATACAAATATTTTGAATTTGAATTTGAAAAGTACTCGAACAAACCTACTTACAGAAATAAAATAATTTATTATTTAACAGTAGTTTTTATTCCGGTAAATGATGTGGCTTATGTACGGAACACAAGCCACATCGTTTACCGGGATAAAAACTATCCTGTGGCCAAATAACATTCAATTCCATTTATACGTTTTGGTTTTATAGAGTAACAAACATCTAGCATACTATTCTGTACCGTATAATTTTAATAAAAATATGACTGACATGCAAAACTCTTTGTGCAAACCTGATTACAGAAATAAAATCATAAATATTTTTCACTTTTTTATTAGTCTTCGCTGTTCCACTGCCAAATCCTTCCAGGCATCCTTTTCCAAAGCCACCTTGATCCAATCCATGCAGTACATGTCTAGATCGTCTCGCCAATTCTTCTTGGGCTTAAATAATTTAAGGCCTAAAAAATTTCTTTTTCTTCAAATTTTTTCAACATTACCTTAAATAAAATGGGTCTGTAGTGAATGGTGGTATTGACGTTTTTAATGGTAATTTTGACATTATTATGAATGATTTGACATTGCTATTGTTCATTTTGATATCACTATTAATTGTTTTGACATTATTAATAATAATTAAGATGTGTAAATTTGTAAGTACTAACAAAATTAGATTTTATGATCTGCTGAATAAATTATTTGATTGATTGAGTAACGACTGTATTTTACTGTATTACTCAAGGAGTAGACACCTACTCCTTAACTGATACAGTCGGTAGACTACACAGTCTATATCACATCGTGTGAAGCCTCAATGTATACTTTTAACAAAAACATTTTAACCGCTAAGTGTGGTTTTAAACCTGAAAACGATTTGAAACCAAATGTTTAAATCCTTGGCTATCCGTTTACAAACTGAGTTAATACCTACCTATTTTGAAATAAGCGTGCACAATAATCGACCGTTTAAAATAGGATGAGAAAAAGGGTGGGAGGGAGGGTGCTTAAGGTGTTTTGGATCTTTTCCAACGGAACCTTATTGTTATGCTTCTGCTGTATGTCCGTCCGGCCGTCTATCAGTCAGCGGGCTGTATCTCATGAATTGTTTCAGGTAGACCTTTGAAATTTTGACAGAATGTCTATTGCCGCTATAAAACTAAGTTAAAAATTAAAGCCAGTCTAAGGTTTATTTCCGTGTTGTACGGAACTCTTTGTGTGTGAGTGCGAATGGTATTTGGCCGGTTTTGTAGTAATATATTTGTAGGATGCGGGAAGAACGGAACCGGTCGAAAAGGAGATGCTTTTGGGGAGGCCTATGTCCAGCAGTGGACGTCTTTTGGCTGAAATGATGATGATGATGATGATCTAGACATAATGTAATTAATTCCACGAAGATACTTATTTTTAATGAGATTATTATTGACAAATTAATCAATCATAAGTTGGCTTAAAAGTAATAAATGGAAGGGGATCGAAATGATTTAGAAATTAAACCAAATTAAATGCATGATTTTTACTTTTTAACGAAATTAAATTTATTTGGATGTAAAATTAGCTATATAGTAAGGAAAAAATATTTAAAAAATATATGCATAAAAATACTTTTTTTTAAATGGTTTGGTGGAAATTTGCCTCTTTTTGTAATCAGAACTAACCTACTGCGAAAAAAAGAGTGTAGCTTCACGGAGCAAACTAGCGACTATTGATATTTTGAATTGACATTTGACAGCTGACATGAAAAATGAACTTTTTTTTCGTTCGGAAACGTCACTATGGTTGCGTAAAAGTTACCATGTACAAAAAATATAATCCCCGTACTCTGTGGAAACGAAACAATGGGTTACAAACAACATTTCAGGGTTAGAAATTGAGCTGGTTTTCCCTGTAATTTTATGAAAAAACACGTACTACATAATACATAAATAAACTTACCTACAATTTAATATCACGCGGCAACCCAGAGCGTCTCAAGTAAATACAAAAGGTATATGAAAGGGGACGAAATTCCGACTTTCACCTGTTTCACAAAGAAAATACCAAAACGTCTTCTACTTACCCATGTTTGGCGGAGAGATTTAATTAAAATGTAGGGGGAAGCCCCCACTCCACCCCCAGGAGTTTGGGGGTAGAATGAAGAAATATCGCCGGGGGCGGCAAAGTTTTTGGGGGCATCACAAACATAGTATTAACATATTATTTAAATATCCGATGTACTGATGTCTTCTTGTATGGGTTCGTAGAAATTTAGTTTGTTGTATGTTTTTGAAGAGATAAAACAAGAACTGTTTTTCTTATATCAAAAAAGTGGATTATTGTCATCTGTCTAGCCTTTTTCATACTTATTGTGTTGAGGTCAGCTTCCAGTCCAACCGGATGCAGGTGAGTATTTTACGTGGAGCGACTGCCTATCTGACTTCCACACACAACCCAGTAAGTGGGTGATACGATTCCCCTTGGTAAGATTGGCTGTCAGACTTTTGGGCTTCGGTCATCCTGGAACTACTTTTTTTTTTAAACACTTTATTAGTAAGAACAAAATTCTTAGTAATTAATTACGATCTAGCCAAAAAGGCTAATAAGCAATTTAACTAATAGTTTATGTTAAAACTAAGAATAGTGTCCAATTGCACTTATAAACGAGTCCGTAGCACTTTCTTAGAGTCTAATACAATTTTAAAACACTATGTTCATGTGTTATATGTATAGCACAATACTGTTACTATTTTAACTCACTTTGTACACTACACTAATTCAAAAGGTTTAGTTCTTTTTAGCCTTCGCACTAAGTCTGTGTTGTCTAGCAGCTGGATTGCCTCAACATTCACGTGTCGGTGAAGTTGTTTTCGTGGGCTTCAGCAAATTTTTGGATAATGGTGGTGACGAATTCTATTTTTAGGTCACGGTGAAGGTCGTCATTTATTATGTACCAGGGTGCATTGACAGCATCCCTGAGTACTTTATTTTGGAATTGTTGGATTATTTTGACGTTGCTTTGTTTAGTACAGCCCCAAAGTTGGATACCATTCATCCTGGAACTACTGACAAACATCGAACAAATAACAGCTGGATCAACGGTTAACGTGCTTTCCGAGACAGGAGTCTCTAAAGAATGTAAGAAAAAAAAAAAAAAAAAAAAAACATCAGTCCGACTTCATTTACAATTCTACATGACACTGACATGTACATTATGGCAACCAAACGACTGTTATGTTATGTTTTTTGAAAATTCGTAATAATATCTATGTTACACGAGCAATTTAAAAAAAGCCAACCGATTACAGACGTTCAAACGCTGTTAAACAGACCTTCGCCCATTGAATGTTTTTTTTTTTTTTAAATCTATTTGTGTTCCTGTTTTCGAGCAAGCTCCGTGTAGTGCCGGACGTAAAGATTAACACCACCCCATTTCTTCCCGTGGGTGTCGTAAAAGGCGACTACGGGACTTACTAGAGAATGGGCAGCAGCGTTCTCTATGCATTTTACCACCATACTGCGATCGCCAACCCGGCTGCCAAGCGTGGCGATTATGGCAAAGCCCTCCAAATTGAGGGAGGCCTAAGTCCAGCAGTGGACATATTATGGCTGAAATGATGATGATGATGATGAAGGGATTTACTAGACAATGGGCAGCAGCGTTCTCTACGCATTTCACCACCATACTGCGATCGCCAACCCGTCTGTTAAGCGTGGCGATTATGGCAAAGCCCCCCAAATTGGGGGAGGCCTTAGTCCAGCAGTGGACGTCTTACGGCTGAAATGATGATGATGATGATGATCAAACTCGCGGGTAAAGTATTGCCAGCTAATTAATTTTGATCCTATACATACAGTCTTTATCTAGATTAATATATAAATACGATAATTTTTCACGAGCAAACTTCAAACATTTATTTTCCAACCATCTAAACTTGGCACGTTATACAATAAGGCATTTTCGCAAAGATTGTACTCTTCCTAGGTAGAAAACTAGGCAAGCGGAATGGGCTAGCTTATATCGGTGGTTAAGAGACGAGTTAGCAACTTAGTTACCTTGGATACTAACACGTATAAGTAGGGGGGAGAATCTTATGTAGGTTCATACGATTCTGTCTTAGAACATGTGTAAGTTTGGTAAATAATCTTTTTCTAAGTAAAAATGCATTTAGAACGTAACAAAATGTTTTAAAAGAATAACTGTTTTTTTTTATGGATGGTTCGTCATCAAATGTCTTCTCCCGCTCTGCGTGGAGCGGGAGGGCGTGTCAGGCTTTTACTGACTAAAACCTACCCGTGTTCCTTCAGTTACCCATGTGCCAGGGTCACGGTCTCTTTCGAACAATCTCGTGACTTTGGTAGGAAAGAATAACGGTGGAGTTTCTTGCCCATTCTCCATACGAAATACCTTTTGGAAGGGGCAACTAGAATCATTTTTATAATTTTTTTAAATGTTTACGTTCAAGTGCCTTTTATGTGCCTTTGATTTGACTTAGACTTCTAAGGTATTTGTCATCGTTTTGTCTGTTTCCCTACTAATTCATACATCTAGATAAAATTGATTAATCAAATCAGCGTATCGCAGTCCACTGCTATAGTCTGTGCCAGATGTGAAGAAATAAAATTTGTTGACACCTGCCAACCAATGTATTCAAATTACAGTTTTGACCGTGTTTTGACCGTGCTAGCGACACTTTCTATACATTATTTTCGTATCGTTTTGTCAACGACTTTTATTTTTTTCACATCTGGAACACACTTTTCACAGACTATAGACATAGGCCTCTCCCAAGCTGCGTCATAATACCCTGTTCTCCGCTATCCAAATCTAGTCTGTCCCAGCCACCTATTTGAGGTCGTCGGACCATCTAGCTGAGGAGCGTTCTACACTACGCTTTCCGATACGCGGTCATCACTCCAGGTCCACACCCACTCGTCTGTTCTAACCATCGGTCCTTCTAAAAACATGGCTATCTCTCTGTCACTTCAACCTGCTTACTCTGTAAGCTATGTCCGTGACTCCAGTTCTTTTCCGGATAACTTCCGTCTTTATAGATATCTCTGTAAATTCACGCCGCCTGTAAGTGTTCTTCCTTTGACAGGGCAACGGCATCCTCACGTAAAGAGTTATAAAGACCCACAGTATGAGCTTCGAGGGTTGAAAACTTCTACTTCCTCCCTATATTTAGTAATGCAAGCACCTTTGTCAAAAACCCAAACAAAAAAGTGGCTTTACTAAAAAAGAATCCAGAAATATAGTTCCCATCCGCAGTCGCAAGCTTCAATTCAGAATTTCCCACAATTTTTCCACTTCAACAAAAAAAAAAAACACCATCGATCGACGTTAGCGCCCTCATGAGGCGAACCGCACAAACAAGCGTTAAATTAACTTGCAGCGGTAAAAAAGCGCTGTAAGCGATTAACAGATTTGTGGGGCGGCAGTAATCGAGCCTCCAGCGTATGTCCGGCGAAAAAAAGCGATGAGTAGCATACTCTGTGTGGAGAGGGATTTTGTTTATTGCATTTTTGTTGCCGGAAAATATAGGTACTTGCCTAGTAAAGAAACGATGGATGGATTACTACTAAGATGACGACTAATAGGGAAATATAGAAAAAAAGACATGTAGGTACCTCCGACCCCAAATAAATTGGGATCAGATCGAATATGCAAGAGAGTTACACTGATGAAGATTTGTTGATTTTATAGTTTTCATATAAATAGGCCATGCATGAATTTAAATTTACAATAACAGATTATTTTACAGTGGACATCTGTAGCTTATTTGGAGGATATTTAAAAATTAATGGACTCATGTTCTTTGGCCCAAAATTTATGATATTCTTTTCCAATAAGAAATACCTACCTGACTGATACTAGAAATTGATTGTGATCGTCCCATAGTTTTATTAACTTGTGATAAACTTGACATAAACCCTTTCAAATGGGGGTGATATCAATACGAGTGATTAAAATAAGTAGGACTACCTAGGATGTGCCTACGCAGTTATTTGCCATATTAAACTGTACTTAATTTACAAAAAATCTGCAATTCCAGTATGCAAATTTCTTCTCAAAGTAAGTATCTACTATCCCGTAACAAAAACTAAAATTTTTACGCCTCCAATTTAGTGACACTATAAAAAAGAAACATCCATCTCCACACCAACCCAGCATAAAGTCGTTGTTCTTACAATAAATCACTGGTGGACAGTAGCGCCACTTAAAAATCCATTTAGCCACTCAACCTCCCCCATTTTACCCCTTTCAGCCGAACAGCCAAATAACCACAGGTTAGGGAATATTTTTTACTTGATACCTGTAATTGAGACTTAATTCTCGTCCTAGGGGTGCTTTTTCAGGATAATCTACGGCTTTTAGGGGATTTTTGGTGGTAATACTCCTTTGAGGAAGTCAGTTTTTTTTTGTTGTGTGGGAATAAATTTTTGGTTTGGAGATTTTTGGGTGATTGTTACAATATGTATTATTTATGTTTACTAGCGGACTTGACAGATGTTGTCCTTTCTGCACAGCGCCACCTACCGGGTCTAATTGTCAATTTAAACCATCCAGGGACTTACTCAATTACACATTGAAACATTTCATTAAAATCGGTCCAGCCGTTTAGGACAAGTTCAGTGACATATTCGCGTACAGTAGTATTATAAACATTTATACCTACTAGATTTTGCCGGCGTCTTCGCCCGCGTATTATACGTATAAACCTTCCTCTTGAATCACTCTGTCTATAGGTGAAAACCGTATTAAATCGCTCAAACCGTTTCGAGATTAGCCGGAACAAACAGACAGACAAAAAGTTTTTTTGTTATAAGTACCGTGTAATTGTTCTGTTATTTTGATATTAAAACCAGACACTTCATTTTTAATTATTGGTATAAATTTACCCAGTACTGCCTATATTCCAAGTGGGATTTACCACTTTTCCACTTTCCTATAGGTATGTACCATAAACTGTTTCATAGGAGCAAAACAAAAAGGTTTTGGTCCACCCCTTTTTTTTGTCGATAGTATTTTAGAAATAAATCGACTGGTCGTCCAGACCAAAATTTTGATTTTAAAATCAGTTGTAAGAAACTGTACCTAATTTTTTTCTAAGATTCACGACGCACCCAAACTAAAAAGCTATTACGCACGAGAGGGCGCTAGTGAAGTGGTTGATACAATATTACCGTAGTACTTTGTGTACCTATGACATTTCTTAGATCCAAACAATTATTATTTTTGATTAAAAACATATTTATTATTTATATTTCTTCAACTATGGCATTGTTACTTTCCATGAGCAAATGTACCCATAAGTAAATGATGAATAATAATATAAATGGAATATCTCTAAAATAGAGTCGAGTTTTCTACTTTTGTATCGCTTTGATATTAAATCGCGGTAACAAATGTTTAGTAATTAAGATATACATATTTAAAAATCTATAGTACTCATGGGTAAAGTTGCTCATAGAAACTAAAGATGCCATGAAATTGATCGTACTACACTTTTTTCGTCATTCAAAACAATAATTTCACAAAAGACAAGTCAAGTCAGTTTAATTTCAATAAATCACATAATAAAGCCATAAAACTATGACGATTCTCATACAAACGATAAATAAAATTAATGTAAAATAACGAATAAAAAATAATAAACGTACTTCTTCTATTCGACAACAGATGTCGCAGCTAAAGTTCATAGTTCACATCATCTCCGCAAAAACGCGCGCTAGGTCAACAAAAGAATCCAATAAGAATGTACCCTAATAAAAAAACTCTTTGACCCAAATCCAATAAGCCCTGTCAAAAGCCCTTGTTTAAAAAAAAATACAAAAGAATGTAAAAAAACCCAACCCCAGCTCACTTACAAGCCAATGAAGCGAGTAAATAAGCGAAAAATCCACCCTTCTGTGGAAAAAAAGATAAATTGGAAAAAGGAAAAAAAGGAAAAAAGAGTAAAAAACCGTCACTCTCGCTGACGTTCAGTCGTGCGCGGCGTAATTGCAAAAGGTCGGGAAAAAATACCGCCTGTTTGCGCCTATGAGGAAAAGGGTTCCGTAGTATTTTTTGGCTCTCATCGCAAACGTAATTGTTTTATTCATGTTTCTAATTGATTAAATAAGATGTAAATGTGTATGTTTTTATCTGTTGACTTGAATGAAGTCCCAGAAAGTGATAGGTACTTAATTTGTGATTTTAATTTGTTTTAGGATAGTGTACCTATAGGTTATATGTAAAGGTTTAACCAGTATTTTACAAAGAACGACTGCCATTCCGACCTCTAACCCGCTCCCTTATCATTCAGTAACTGTGTTGTGGAGGTCAGATAGGCAGATACCCCTTGGTAAGACTATTTGGCAAACAGACTTTCAGGCTAATGACGACGCGCAACGACTGTCAAAGATCGACGAATGACAGCCGAGACGAAACTTTACGTGCTTCTGAGGCACAGAAGGGTCTTGTTTTCTAATGATGGTTACGCACCCACAGAACAATCGTGGCAAGTGCAGCTCAACCTGCTGATTTACCCGTGCAGCTATTATTGCGTAGACACAAATCTCCCCCCCTCACAGTCCGTCTGTAACTGTCTAATTTAATAATAACACAGCTACCACATACACATGGGCTTCTTAAGTATACTGTGTCCTTAACATACTTTTTGGTATTAAAACATCTTTATCTAATATCTCTCATTTGAAAAAAAAATATTCCCATCAATTCTATATCCCACAGTAACAATTTCCATCTTTCCCACGGATCTCTAAACGTTAAAAAAACTGCCAGTAGAGTAGAGTGGGGAAATGAAAACGGTATTCAATTCATACGTAGCATGTAAATCGTCTCTCGGCTGTCACATGATTGAGGATTAGATTCTATTGAGCTCACTCAACGGGACGCGCGTTGTTTTTTGTAGATATCGGTGTTTGTCGAGTGTCAATAAATGATATTGTGATTAGCGTTATGTTTTGAGTTTTAATGGTTATTGCAAGGATTTTAATAGAAGTGGATAGTTTTGAAGGTCGATTTTATTTATTTATTGGAACTTCTCGCACACAATGAAGGAACAAAGGCAAGCTTGCCATTGCCTAAGGTCGGCGACCATATAACCCATCGCTGCCTAAGGTATTCACTACTAGTCAACTAAGGGTGGTGAAGAGATTACCTAGATGGCAGGTGCCATGGTAGAGAGTATCAATGATAAAAACTATTTAAAATGTATCATAAAGAATTATGAATAAAATAGGTAGACAAGTAGGTACATAAAAATAGGTTATAAAATTTTATTGACTAGCCTTGTACCTTACACAGAATGTAACGATTATTGAGGCCTTATCTTGTCTAATCTTTATTTGGTTAATGAAGTATTTTTATTGAGAAAGATGAGGAATGTATGTAAAAGAACTGCATGATAAAATGGTAGATATGCGCAATTGTTTTAACGCAAAGTTGTAGAAATAAATTTAACTTATATGTAGCTTGTATGATCAGATGTAAGAATGTAAACGAAGCAAAAAGAGTATAATGTAATGATCGTTCTGTAGTTTCTGCCTATCCTCCTGAAACGAAGGCGTGAGGTTATGTATGATTGAGGATTAGATTTCATTGAGTTCACTCAACGGGGCACGCGTTCCTTTTTGTAGATCATAATTATCGGTGTTTGAAGAGTGTCAGTAAAATAATTTCGTTTATTTATTTTTAACGTATTCATTACATCTTAAAATATTTTTACAAAAGAATACAAGTTTAGTAGTATTCTTAATATATTCATTACCTACGTTTTTAATATTTTAACAAAAGACTACTAGGTACTGATTCTCGATAATCTCTTTAGGGATTTTGTTAGTATAATTAAAATGTTGATCATTGACTGATTTAGTCAGTACCTAATATAAAAAAGGATTGTTTTCACTTACTTCATAAATTTCATAAATATATTGGTAGAAAATCATGAAGGTAAGCAAGTATAAGAAAAATGTAGTACCAAGGTATCTTAATTTGTTGAAATCAAGTTAAATTTCAAAGAAATTAACTAATTGAAGGCAATAGTTCCACATTACTGCAGCTAATTATCAAAAGCCAAAATCTCGAGAGAAAGTAATCTTTTTATAACTTCTTATAAGATTTCGAAACCACTATTCGTTACTAGATGGCAAAACAAATATATTGTAATGACAATAGCAAAGTTCAGGATGGTAAAAAATAAACAGTTTTAAGTGACTATCAGAATTAAGAAATTACCAAATTTTAATATAAAACTAAGTAACTATTCATTTAATTTAATATCATTGACATGTAAAAGTGTTTGTACAAACCTACTTACAGAAAGAAAATCATTTATCATTTAAAAGTTCAGTTCTGATAAGAATGTTGTACCTCCGCTACTCGATAACAGATGGCGGTGGTAGTTCACTAAGCAATTCATGTCGTGTTTGGATGCTATGTAGAATTTAATTGTAAAACTGTATTAATGATTTATTTTTACGGACTATATAATAAATAAATAAATAAATTCTTTATTCGCACAAAAATTGTTTACAAACAAAGTGAAGCCCAGATACCTGAGCTAGGAAAAAGCACCTGAGGGCAATTCTCGTAATTTTATGAACGTACTTACGAACGAACGGAACGTTCGGACGAACGAAGAACGAACGTCTTTTTAGACGTCGAATTTCCATACATTTTTGACAAGTTTTTGACATTTGATTGTCGCCGAGATGAGAATGCGACTAGATTTTGAACGATTTTAAATACCATAATTGGCCTTATGTTTTACAGGACCCAGTGTCTTCTCCCAATCGGTTCTGAAATATAAGCTAGTAAAATAACCAAAGTAGACATCAATAGTCAAAGTCAATAGTATCCTTCGATACCATAACATTCTTCTTGTAGAAAACGTTGACATGGACGTACAAATATTGCGAAAGGATTTCATGTACTGGATTTTCAACCCTCGGTGTTGGTCCGAACATTGCGAATGCATTGCGAGTGCCTCCCAGCGGGTTGAAAAAAATTGCTGTTCGATTTTCGACTCTCGGCACTCTAGCAATGCGTCGAAGATTCAGTGCAGAAAAAAACACCTTTGCGGTATTTTTACGCTCGTTCGAACGTGAGATGTATTTATAGCACACCCACATTTAGCCAAGTTACATAAGTTTTAAAATGATATATTATTGGCATTTTGGATTATCGTGATGAGAGAGTAAATGAAGAAGAGAATTAAAATCTGGTGCGTCGTTCTCGCAACCGGCGTATGTGTACGGCCAATGATCATAGCAGGTGGCATTCCGTAGTGTCTGCCTGAGAAAAGGCATGAGTTTATGTATGTTTATTTGTGTAAAAAATGTGTAATATTCTTGTAGATTATTCGTAACAAAATACTAAAAGCCACATTTTACTTTATGCGCTGTTTCTGAGCCTTGGGTTCGATTTCCAGGAAAGAGAAAGTGTTTGTGGGTTTTTTTCCAAGAATTTCCCATTAGCATCATGGAGTCTGAATTTGAATGGGAATCATAAAAAGTTAACTTTGGTTTGATTGACGAACATTTGAACATAATAAAATATAATGTACCGCATGCCACGCATTCCCGAAACTCTGACAAGCAGTCTTACCAAGGGGTATCCTGTTACTGGTTTGTGGAGGTTAGATAGATAGTTGCTCGATGTAAAATACTGGCATTCAGCTGCATCCGGTCAGACTGGAATCCGACCTATACATAGTTATAAAAATGATAGGCAGATGGATGGATTGGCAGTCAAACCAGTCTGTTTGTAACCAGTTTGTCATTGTCGCATAAACGTATTGATAGGTACAATCCATATGAACATCTATTTACATTACAAAACACAACCGTAAAAAGAAACTAGAAAGAACAAAACCCACCCAGTTAATTTTAAAATCATTCACTTTCAAAATAATTCAAAAATATATCTAAAAGCTCTTCAGCTCACTTCGTAAAATGGCGGAAATTCAGCGAGACGGAATTAACTCGCGCCGAACACCAGACAGTTGCGAAAAACAAATTAATTTTAATACACCTGCACATTTTTATATACAAAAAGAATTTGGGCTCTGAAACCGGCGGAACATGGGAGCTGTGAAGGCTTATTTTTGTCTGAGTGAAAAGCTAACTTAATAACTACTATAATGACCTTTATAATATATACTACTAATAACCTTTCCTTTCTTTCTTTGTTGGGTTATAGAACTTTATTTCTCACTAGCTTTTGCCCGCGGCTTCGCCCGCGTGGATGTCGGTAATTAACGCCGGTATATTTCTAAAATAAAAGATTTTTTCTAAAATTAAAGTAGCCTAAGTTACTCCTTATTACATCAGCTACCTGTCAATAAAAGTCCCGTCAAAATCGGTCCAGCCATTTCAGAGATTAGCCGGAACAAACAGACAGACAGACAAAAGTTAAAAAAAAATGATTTTTTGGTGTAAGTCCCGTATATACTTTCATATGCATTTAGTGAAAAGCTGTTAATTTGAAATTACAGACAGATACTTTAGTTTTATTTATTTGTATAGATAAGAACTTAACAGTCCGCTTTTAATGAGCTAAATATTTTCCTGTTTATAATCATCTCATCTGCCCAGACTTTTCCTATCCATGTTGGGGCCGGCTTCCAGTTTTGCCAGATGCAGCAAATACCATTACTTTACAAGGAGCGATTGTCTATTTGACCTCCCCAACCATGTTACTGGGTAACACGATCCTCCTTATTAATACTGGTTGTCAGACGTTCGGGCACCTGACGACCCGTAACCACTGTGAAAGATCCACGAAAGCTGTACTTACATAGACTTCATCCAAGATCTTATTTTTAGGCCAATTCCCGTAACAAAACAAGTTTAAATAGTTTTCCATTTCTTTTCAGGTAAAATAAATACCCTCCTTTTTGAATTCTGTTAAAAATTATGTTGAACTAGCTTTTGCCCGCGGCTTCGCCCGCGTGGATGTCGGAAATTAACGCAGGTATTTTTCTGAAATAAAAGATTTTTCCTAAAATAAAAGTAGCTTAAGTTACTCCTTGTTACATCAGCTATCTGCCAGTGAAAGTCCCGTCAAAATCGGTTCAGCCATTTCAGAGATTAGCCGGAACTAACAGACAGACAGAAAAACAGACACACAAAAATTTAAAAAAATGTTGCTTTGGTATATGTACCGTGTATACATCCATATACACTTAGTAAAAAGCGGTTATTTTAATATTACAAACAGACACTCCAATTTTATTTATTTGTATAGATTATAAATATTTTTGGCACATTGAGACGGTACGTGAATGTTATTACGCATAATCAGCCGATAACATTACCACTTCTAGAACACAGGCCAGTGAAGAAGTAGACCTATTACCACGCGGGCCCAGTGCGTGTTGGGGATGTCATATGTCTTGGAATAGTGGTTCTAGGACATGCCGGTTTCCTCACGATGTTTTCCTTCACCGTTTTGAGGGCAGTGGCGATGAAATCTATTACACAAAGTCTCACTACTGGTATTCAGTTGCAGCCGATCCCAACATAGTTCAATAGGGAAAAAGGTTGGTGGATGGTAATTACTAGCTATATAACATATCGTGCTAAAAGCGCTAATCATCTATTGCCTCCCAGTGGCGAGGTGTAAATTTTTCTAAAAGAGAAGCCGAAGCGAAGTCGGGTTTAACTTACTGAGTCATCAATAAAGAATACTTACTATCATTCTAAAATTAATATAGGAATGTAATGAATTAAATGCAATTAAATTGAACAGCCGAAAACCGAATAAAATATGCAATATTCCTCTATCTCGTTCTCGCTGACGCATTTTTCTATACCTGTCTCTGTCATAACCCGTTGTACAGCGGCTTGCTCTCATACATATCAAGCGGTGCCACGTGACCTAAAGTGACATCATTACGGGATCGCTGTTGTATGAATTTTTAGTTCCCGATTATGACTTTTTGGCGCCGGGTTAATTTAGAACATTTCTCTTTTGTTGTAATAAAAAGCTATAAATAACCTTTTTTGTTGTTTGAATGTTATGGTGAATTAAATACCCGTAGTGTAACTATATTTATTGACAATAGTAGCCACTATTTTCATACTATTGTATTTTTAATAGTGATAGAGTTACCAATGCGAATCCCTGAAGGCAAGCCGGTAGGAATCGTGTTATATGGTGCTTTCGCCACTGTTGCCTCCCTAAGTGGTGACGTCACACTAAAACCCATTTTTAACTATGCTTGATGCTTCTTCTTCACTATTCTGGCTTATATCCTTCTTTTGCAAAGCAATGTAACAACATACTCAGGTTAAATCCATTTTCAAACTTTATTTCTATAGCGGTTAAGTTTGTTTACCATATTTATATGTCAGTTTTGTATAAATAGCTAACTGTTTTGTTACGTTCTTTTAATAAAAAAGATCGATCTATACCTTATATATCTTTACTTCTATACTATATTATAAATGCGAAAGTAACTCTGTCTGTCTGTTACGACTTCAGGACTGACAGGTAAGTTTGAACCCCAACAAAAGACATAGGCAACTTTTTATTCCGTGACTTCGTCTCCGCAGTAACCGACTTATGCGGATGAAGTCGCCGGCAAAACCTAGTAGGGAAATAAAGCCTAGCTTACTGGCGTCAATAGCAAAAAAAAAATCGGTAAAAATGTACACAAAATTTATATGAAGTTGAACGTAACCCCAAACACCACTTTACTCCTAAACCAGAACCTATCATAATCATTTAACAATTCCAAGCCTTCATTCACCTCACTCACATAATCGCTCATTTCATTCCCTCACATATTCAGTTGCGCCGATCCGCCCGGAAAACGTAAAGTCGGGAAAATAATTACCGTAGAACGTAACTCCGATACATACGTATTAATATTAAAAACTTTAATGAAAAAAATATTAAAAGGTAACCCTAAAATTTTATCCTTTTTTCCATTAGAAAGGTTCTCGGAAACAGAGGGTGGGATGGAGTTGACGTGATTATATTTTCTAATAATTTTGATACAAAAAAAAAAATATTACGCAGAAATAAGAGCGAAGATACCATGTGGTGCCGGACGTAAAGAATAGCACCAACCTATTTCTTTCCGTGGGTGTCGTAAAAGACGACTAAGAGACTTACTAGAGAATGGGCAGCAGCGTTCTTTATACAGTTTACCAGCATAATGCGATCGCTAAACCACCTGCCAAACGTGGCGATTATGGTAAACCCCTAAATTGGGGGGGGGTCTAGTACAGCAGTAGATGTAAGCGGCTGGAATTATGAAGAACGTAGATAAGGTACCTACTTAGTTTTATTGTCAGTTGCTCTTTTTAATTTTGCTTAGTACCTATAAGGACGTTCTCCAGTATCGCAAAAAAACCGGCCAAGTGCGAGTCGGACTCGCGCACCGAGGGTTCCGTACAAACCTGTAGGTATTTTCGGTTTAAAAAAATATATATTTTTTAATTTTTATATTTCAGTTGATAGAATGTAAGGTAAATTGCGGTTTACGATTTATGACGTTTTAAAAAAAAACTACTCACTCGATCTCGTTCAAACCAATTTTCGTTGGTAGTTTACATGGTAATGTACATCATATATTTTTTTTAGTTTTGTCATTCTCTTATTTTAGAAGTTACGGGGGGGGGGGGGACACACATTTTACCACTTTGGAAGTGTCTCTCGCGCAAACTATTCAGTTTAGAAAAAAAAAAACCGGCCAAGTGCGAGTCGGACTCGCGCACCGAGGGTTCCGTACAAACCTGTAGGTATTTTCGGTTTAAAAATATATATATTTTTTAATTTTTATATTTCAGTTGATTGAATGTAAGGTAAATTGCGGTTTACGATTTATGACGTTTTAAAAAAAAACTACTCACTCGATCTCGTTCAAACCAATTTTGTTGGTAGTTTACATAGTAATGTACATCACATATTTTTTTTAGTTTTGTCATTCTCTTATTTTAGAAGTTACGGGGGGGGGGACACACATTTTACCACTTTGGAAGTGTCTCTCGCGCAAACTATTCAGTTTAGAAAAAAATGATAGTAGAAACCTCATTACCATTTTTGAAGACCTATTCATAGATACCCCACACGTATGGGTTTGATGAAAAAAAACATTTTTGAGTTTCAGTTCTATGTATGGGGAACCCCAAAATTTATTGTTTATTTTCTATTTTAGTGTGAAAATCTTAATGCGGTTCACAGAATACACCTACTTACCAAGTTTCAACAGCATAGCTCTTATAGTTTCGGAATAAAATGGCTGTGACATACGGACGGACAGACAGACAGACATGACGAATCTATAAGGGTTCCGTTTTTTGCCATTTGGCAACGGAACCCTAAAAATGATAATAGAAACCTCATTACCATTTTTGAAGACCTATTCATAGATACCCCACACGTATGGGTTTGATGAAAAAAAACATTTTTGAGTTTCAGTTCTATGTATGGGGAACCCCAAAATTTATTGTTTTTTTTTCTATTTTAGTGTGAAAATCTTAATGCGGTTCACAGAATACACCTACTTACCAAGTTTCAACAGCATAGCTCTTATAGTTTCGGAATAAAATGGCTGTGACATACGGACGGACAGACAGATAGACAGACAGACAGACAGACAGACAGACATGACGAATCTATAAGGGTTCCGTTTTTTGCCATTTGGCAACGGAACCCTAAAAAGGTTACAAAAAAACAAACAACGAAGAAACGTTTCAATACTTCAGTATTAATAAATGCAATGTATAATGTTCTTGATAAACATAGAACATTAAACAAAATAATTTACAACAATAAAACAACAAATAACAAGTAACTACTCTTATGGACCCATATCGCCGTACCCTCCGTTCCTCTGCCCGTTTGGAATTGAATCCAATTTTTCTGTTAGACTCTAACACGTCAGGTGTAGGTCCATTTGTCAAATAGTGTTGCCATTCATTCTTAGTTCGGGGCCTAAAATAATCATATAGTTAAGTGATACGGAGTAAAAATGAGTAGAGACCTCTAGATAAGCATGGAAAACGGGTTCCCTCTATCTGGCAGAAACTTGATGCTCCGAATTTTATTTCGGATAACACACTTGGCATAATCTTCTTTAAACGAATATTTGAAAGGCATAAAAAATGTTTAGCATAATCATTGTTTGGCCGAATGTTTATATGTCCGACTTTACGCTGGCATACTTTTAAGGTGGCAGAATTTTATTAAGCGTATACCTTTGGCAGACTTAAAATTCCACATAATTTTGTTTAGCATAACATTTATTTAGAGCGACAATTTTACTTGGCATACTATGAAGATGGCAGAATTTCATTTCGAATAATTTTGTTAGGCGTATTGTCATTTCTATAAAATTGCTATTTAACCTTAAATTAAAATTAAAATAGTTTCTCAAAAAGTCAATATAATATTGTGCTACAAAAGTTATTGACAGAAACGAATTGCTGCAGAACCGACTCCACGTAGTCTTGTCTGCCCTACCCCTAGAGTGTAATTTAAGCCCACGTAGGCGTGGAGGGACGAGGTGGCCCGCGAGCTGAGGAGCAGGTGATTTTGACGCGCGCCGCGTGGTGAGCGTAAAACCATCTGTGACGATGAGTTCGCGTGGGACCGCCGGAGCCACGCAGCGCCGGAGCCGTGACAGAAAGCATGCATGCTGCATGTTGCATACTATGAGCTTGCTTGCATGTTGCATGATTGCTTGCATGCTGCATGTTTGCTTGCATACTGCATGCTGCACGGTTGCTTGCATGCTGCATGCATGGTGTATGCTTGTTTACATGTCTGCATGCAGCGTGCTAACTATGATTTTTCTGTAATGTAATAGATAAGTGTTTCAATTAATATGGATATGAAATGTATGCCAAAAGATGATTCTAACTGTAAAGTTTCTGAGATTTGATAGTTCTGCCTTTTAATGACTATCGATATGAAATAATGCCAAGAGACGATTCTGACTGCGAACTTTCTGCGATATGATGGTTCTCCTTTTTCATTATTATGGATATAAAGTTTATGCCTAAAGATGATTCTGACTTATAAAATTATGCGTTATGAATGTATGTCAAACGATTTTCTGCGAAATGACGTTTATGCTATCCGCTGTTATGCAAAATAATATTATGACGAAAAAAATTCTGCCTTAAAGGGTGGACCCATGGAAAACATTTATTTTGTTCCGTAAGAGATTCGAACACGTAACCCGTAGCGTAGAAAAATATTTCCTCATCTAACATGTCATGTTTAAATACTCCATATTCCATTATCTGCGTTCAGTATGCGTAGACTGTTTGTCAAGAACCATTTTTCTATTTCACATCGCCGCCGGAAAGATTGATCATAATCATCATCAGGCTGTAATGTTCCCACTGCTGGGACACAGGCCTCCTCTCGTTGAGAGGGAGTGGGCCATAATCCATCACGTGGGCCCAGTGCGGGTTGGTAGATGTCACATGTCTTCGATTTTTTGGTTCTAAGACATGCCGGTTTCCTCACGATGTTTTCCTTCACCGTTTTGAGAGCAGTAGTAATGAAGTGAAAGGGATAATAGTACAAAATCCAGTAAGACTCAATAACAAACTAAAACGTTCTGCTTAGAAATAATTCTCTCTAGAAATATATTCAGAATAAGTCTCTATTCTTTCTATGTGAAAATGAAGTACAGTCAACTCCGAAATTATATTTTGGTACAAACCCTTTTAAGGCCGGGCGCGTATCGTTGCGTACAGTCGGCGCAGTTTGTATCTGACGGAGCGATCTTATTGTTTTATTTTCATTTTAAAATAAATAAGTGCTTAGTAATAATCTTTACATAGTATAAAACAAAGTTGATCTTTTGAATTACGCATCTGATTTTAATGCGGTTTTCATAAATAGATAGAGTGATGATTCGAGAGGATGGCAAAGCAGCTGGCAAAAGCTAGTGTGAAATAAAGATCCGTTTAGAGTTTTGTAATCTCCAATTTGGGTTTTTTTGACACAACAATAAGACATTTTACAATACCTAAGTACTGTTATAATCGATGCCAAAATGATGTCTAACCATTTATGAATTCAAAGTGACCTTAACCAACTTAACGTGAATATAATTATTATGTGTGAATAAATGAAGTTCGTGAATAGTCAAATTATGTTAACACTGGTTACTTAAAACTAGCTGTTGCCCGCAACTTTGCCCGTAGTCCAGTATAGAAAGTACCTAATGTCCTTTTTCGGGACATGTAATACCACCTTAATCCGTTTAGTCGTTTATGCACTAAAGCGTAACAAGCAAACTTACATTAAAAAAACTTTTCTTTTTTATATTAGTTTTGACTAGACTTCGTACAGCTAACCAGTATATTTATTTTTGAAATAAAGTGTGTCCAAAACAAAATAGAAAAATCTTTAATTTCCATCTCATTCGAAAGGCAACAAACTTGTGCCGCCGACTGTACCTAACCGTACTTTTTCTTTCCATCGAAAAATAAATATTTTAATCTGAGGGTGTAACTTCGGATCCTCTCCCAATTATAAGCTGGGAGGGATCTCCTGAGTACCCCGAGTCCCCGACCCTCAGACTCGGCCAGTGAACGACAAGGCGGGGTTTGAGCGAAAAAAATCAAAGTACTTTTTTTAAAGATGGGATGTTTTTAGAAGGTTGGGTGGTAGGTATTACTTTGAAATAGGATCTCTGCTCCCTGGTTAGACTTCAATTTAGACCGACATTCTGCTTGCTTTAAGGAGGAATGTGATTGATATTAGAATACAGTGTAGTGTTACTTAAGTAGGGTAGTGTTTTAGTGATATTGTGCCAACGTGATGAATTTCAAAATGGGAATATGAAAAAACACAAACGTTTTTGGGGTCAACGACCTATCACCTCTCAAGGTTGTTAGAGAATATGTTTACCTCGGGTAAACTCTACAGTTTGGTAAGAAAAACTTTGAGAAGGAGGCTAACAGTAGAGCTGGCCACATTAGCCATCGAACCGATCGTTGGGGTAGACGTGTTCTTGAGTGGAGACCGCGAATCGGCAAACGTAAGGTAGGACGCCCTCAGGCTTGGTGGAGCGACGATCTTCGCAGGATGGCATGAAATTGGAGAAGCCTATGTACTGCCATAGGCTGATGATTATGACGACAGCTGATAAGGATAGTATGAGTAGAAAAATATGTGAGGAACGCTTTGAGTATGAATGTCGAAAGCTATAAGATTAGAAAGACCAATGAAACGAAGGATGGACTGTGTGAATTGAATATGGTTAGAATAAGGGTGACTACTGAGATGACGACTAATAGAGAAGTGTGGAAGAAAAAGACATGTTGCGCCGACAAAAAATTTATTGAAATACGGGCAGGAAAATAATGATGAATTCAGAAAATCTGTTTTCTTTTGTTTTCTTAGTTCTTTTTTTTTTCTTAGTCGTGTTTAGATATAGATAGACATCACTTCAGTACCGACTCATTAAGAGATGTCTTCAGAATGGAGGGATTCTTGACACTGACTGGTATCTATATAGTTATGTTTATTTGTAAAAAGCAATATGCAATACTTCAATTTTAAATCAAATTCTAAAAAAAATATTCGATCACAATATAAATATGACATTAATTTACCAGTTATATATGTGATGTTTTATAAAAGTACTTATGTGACTGCTATTCGTGTGTACAATCAGTTACCACCAACGATTAAGCAATTAAATGGAAATATGTTTAAAAATAAATTGAAAAACATGTTAATTGAAAATGTATTTTATAATCTACGTGAGTTTTTTGATAAAAAATAATATTTGTAAGAAATTATAATAGGTTCCTTAAAAAAATATTGCATGTCCGATTTGGGTAGACTGTAGAAACTAAAAATGTAATGTTTATCAATAAGAACTTAATGTACACAGTTATGCAATAAATATATCTTTATCTTTATCTTTATTCTGTGAAGTTAACATTTAAACAAAAAAAAACATTTTAAGTGATATTTCAAGTGCCAACAATTAGGTACAACGTTCGATGACCCCATAGTAAAATCATGTAATTAATTTCATTTTCATTTTATCGTGTTCTGTTGTGTTCGAGCAGTCCAGCAGCCTGACATACGCTTTACTTTGTGAAAATTATTTTCACCACCGCTGCTCCCAAAACGGTGAAGGGAACCAGATGCCCTAGTTCCCAAGATTCGAAGACCTGTGACATCCGAATTAGGCCCGCGTGGTGAATTACGTGCCACTTCCTCTGACAGAGAGGTGGCGATACCAGCCACGGCTGCAGAGTTATACTGAGTATTTTAACCCTGCTTAAATAAAGTTATAGGACCGATAGGCTCCGTGTGCTGCTGGACGTAAAGAATAGCACCACATTTCTTCCCGTGGGTGTCGTAAGAGGCGACTAAGGGACTTACTAGAGAATGGGCAGCAGCGTTCTCTATGCATTTTACCACCATAGCGGGATCGCTAAACCGCCTGCCAAGCGTGGCGATTATGGCAAATCCCCCAAATTGGGGGTGGTCTGTGTCTATCAGTGGATGTCTTAATGCTGAAATAATGAAGATCGATGGTGTAAAAACAATATAGCAGTAAGGGGGTAAACAGTGCAATGAAAGCTAATAAATACCGGGTCACATTTTTTAATTTCTTGAAAAAAAAATGGGTGTAATAGGTGAACGGAGTATTTTTTATTTTTGAATAACATGTAATGAAATTGATCTAGCAATAAATACTACACATTTAATGTAACATTTTCATACTAGAACAACAAAAACAGAAATTTGGAAAAAAAAGCTATCAAAACTTAAATCATATGCACCCTACTCATTGCGCGGCATGTATCTATGATTTCGTAGCGAGGCCCTACACTTTGAAGCCGGCCGATAGGCGGCCTCATTGATCTTTCGCAGGCGCACGAGCCGCACACGCATCCCCGTCAGCCTGCGTCCCACGCTCCTTTACTCACCTGCGATGAATCTGAAGGCCTTCCTGCCTTCTATTCTAGTTACCACAACACACCATATGAAGGTCGAGACGGTAAAAAATGTCATCCGGTATATATAAAAGACAAAAAAATATGTTAAAGTGTTTATTCACAATGTTATGGAAGAAAATAGAGAGATGGAGATCGAGATAATGATAGATAGATGGATGGAGTTGTTATAGAAGATTGCTGCTTCGGCTCCTATTAATTGGAATAAAGTGAGAAGCATGTTTCTTGGGATAATAATAATAATAATAATAATAATATAATAATAATATTCCACAACTATCACACAACGCCATCTAGTCCCAAGCTAAGCAGAGCTTGTGTTATGGGTACTAGACAACTGATAAACATACTTATATATTTCTAAATACATACATATTATAGATAAATTACACCCAGACACAGAACAAATGATCGTGCTCATCACACAAACATTTGTCCTGGGTGGGAATCGAACCCACGACCTCCGGCATAGCAGTCAGGGTCACTAACCACTAGACCAACAGGCCTGTCAAGTATAAGTTGATCTATTATGATGACTGTAACAAACTGCACCATCTGCCTAGCCATTTCCCAACTATGTTAAGGTCAACTTATTTTTTGGATGGGTGACCGTCTTAACATACCAAGACTCCCTCTCCGTGCCTCGGAAAGCACGTTAAGCGGTTGCTCCCGGCTGTCATTTGTGGTTTTTTGACAGTCGTTAGGGGCCGTCAGAAGGCCGAAAGTGTGTCAGAAGTTTTCAGAATTTCGGGCTCTAGATAAGCAGTCGCTCATTGTAAAATACTGGTATCAGCTGCATCCGGTTAGACTGGAAGCCGACCCCAACACACGTGGGAAAAGGCTAGGCAGATGAAGTTAAGTTGGCTGCAGTCTAACCGAATGCATCTGAGTATATAGTATTTTACACTAGCTTCTGCTCGCGGCTTCGTCCGCGTCAAATTTTTATTCCCCTGGCCCTTCCCGTCGCATCGAATTGTCTGCCAGTTTTCGTCAATTTTTCATTGCTGCTCCGCTCCTTTTGATCTTAGCATGATGTTATATAGCCTATAGCATTTCTCAATAAATAGGCTATTCATCACAATAATAATTTTTCAATTCGCACCAGTAGTTCCTGAGATTACCGCGTTCGACCAAACTCTTCAGCTTTATAATATTATAATATGCTATGTCTTTTGCCCGCGGCTTCGCCCGCGTGGATGTCGGAAATTAACGCAGGTATTTTTCTAAATAGAAAGAATTTATCTAAAATAACGGTAGCCTAAGTTACTCCTTGTTACATCAGCTACCTGCCAATAAAAGTCCCGTCAAATCGGTGCAGCCATTTCAGAGATTAGCCGGAATAAACAGACAGACAGACAAACCGACAAAAATTGTAAAAAATGTTGTTTTGGTATATGTACCGTGTATACATCCATATACACTTAGTAAAAAGTGGTTATCTTAATATTACAAACAGACACTCCAATTTTATTTATTTGTATAGATTATAGTATAGATATAGCGACTGCCTATCTGACCTTCAAAGCCTAGTTACTGAGTTATACGAAAGACCTAGGTAAGACTGTATACAACATTTAATTTCTTTGTTCTGTTTGCGTAGTGATAGCAAAGATAAAAGGACCTGCGGGGTAATTGCGTGGTACACTAATAGTAGCTATCATAAGACAGTTCAGCAAATTCATTGCTATTTACTTTGTTGAATGGACGCATTTTTTGAACATATGAAGCAACGTATTAGCAACAATCAAAATGATTCTGTTTAATAGTGCGTTACGCAATGAGGGTGCAGAACATTGGGTTCTATTTTCAAATCAAAATGTTTTTCTTTTAATATTTATATTAGCTTTTAAGGTAACTCTTGTCACGGAAGGAATCTTAATGAACAGGATCACTATAGATAGATATAAAAATCTTTTTATAAATGAATAATAAAATAATTAATAATGCAGTCTCATTTGTTTTTTTATAATAATCATTACTAGGTTTTTACAAGTGAATTTGTACCTTCCAATGTATGCTTCCATACTATTTATATGTATATACTATTAATATTAAAAATGAGAAAGTAACTCTGTCTGTCTGTTACGTTTTCACGACTAAACTACTGAATGAATTATGATGAAATTTGGTACAGAGTAAGTTTGAGCCCCAAGAAAGGGCAAAGGCTACTTTTTATTCCACAACCTTATCTGTGTACGCGATAACCGACATTTACTCGAACGAAATCGTGGCCAAAAGCTAGTATGTTATAAATGAATAGCGTAATTTATTAATAAATTCAATCTCATTTGTCTTTTTAAAATAATCCGTACTGTGTGTTTACAACTTATATTGCACTTCATTGTTAATTTTTAATAAACTCATTATACATCGAAATACAGGTTACATAAGCTATATAAAATGGACGCAAGTAGATACGAGTACACGAACATGTTCCCAGACAAACGAAACTCTCAAGCCCGGCCTTTTAAAAACGGTCTATCACCGAAATTCACTTACAAAAAGTCGTAACAATGAAACTCCCCGTATGGAGAAAAATGCTCTTAAACCTCCCCCTTTCACCCCTTTTCACCCCTACTAGGGGGCTAATTTTTGCAAGGGCCCCGATTTTCTTTTACCTGCGAATAAAAGGGGCTCTTTTGAAGATTATGTCGGAAAGGATTTTTCACTTGAACGGCTTAAATATCATAAAAGGTTCTATTGATTTTTTTATATATTAATTTGTATCTTATTTTGGGATGGGACGGTCTATTAAAAAGATTAAAGTATGTTAAAGAGATTAAATAAAAATATTTGGGATTGAAGTAGACTGTAACGATAGTACCTTCTTTTCATTGAAGTTGAATGAACTCACTTGTGGATACATAATGTAGATTTGAAAATGGTTTGTTTTTATCAGTTTATTTTTAGGGACAACAAACAGCACTATAAGTACAATGATCACAACACCTAATCTATAGGAGTAGCGGTGTGGAGTTGCCATGGCTTTCCTGGAAGTATTTAAATAGACTCCGGACTCAGGTAGGCCGAAGTAAAGAAAACCTGTTCAGGTAGAGATTCACTGATGACTCCGCCCTGGAGTGTAAGTATGTCTGTCCCACAAACAATGCAGCACTTGATATCTTGTAAAGCGTGTCCTGTTGTTTGCACGCTACAGGAGTTGCTGGATGCTACTGAAAATGCTAAGCTGGTAGCCAAATTTTGGGCTAACTCTACCACATTTAGATTACTATCGAAGAATCGAATAGAAGAAAAAGAAAGAGTAGCATATACACTAACAACGTTATCCACAAATTACTTAACAGAATAGCTAGCTGTTAAAGGACTCAATCCATACAACTTAATCTAGTGTGATTTATAGTCACATAATCTAATATTATAATTAATAATATGTTGGAAAAGAAAAACAAACTTACAAATTCAAAAAACCTCTCTAGTACCGTTTGATATGTTTTTTGCAGATTGATGCCACATAGCCCAACTGATTCATCATAATCAGACTATAATGTTCCCACTGCTGAGACACAGGCCTCATCTCGGTGAGAGGGAGTGGGCCATAATCCACCACGCGGGCCAGTGCGGGTTAATCAACTGATTCTGGTGCATGCAAATAATTTGATCCACTTAAAATAATTTCAGCCGTCGTTAGTTCTTAATGCGCCAATTAACTCCTTAAAACGATTGTCATGTTTTCTATTTCCCACGGTACTGAATGCAGCTGACATTGATTAGATTTTATATAAAATAAAAGCTAGTGTTAACTAGAAAAAAGTTCCTTCGGATTGGTTCTTGTAGCTTTGTATGTCCATATCTATCGCTCGAAGATTTGCTGGTACTTATATTTTGAAAAGTGTTTTGTGTTATTTGTCATTGTATTCAAGACAAGGCGTACTTACATATTATCTATCTATAGTTATTGTGTTCTTAGTCTTGAAGAACAGCCAGTAGTCAAAGTCAATCATCATCATCTCAGATGAAAGACGTCCACTGCTGGACATAGGCCCCCCCAATTTGCGGGACTATTGCCATAATTGCCACGTTTGGCAGGCGGGTTGGCGATTGCAGTATGGTGGTAAAATATATAGAGAACGCTGCTGCCCATTCTGTAGTAAGTCCCTTAGTCGCCTCTTACGTCATCCACGAGAAGAAATGGGATGGTGCTATTTTTACATCCTGCAGCACACTTAACACGGAACTCTGATGTAGAATGAAAGATATCAATAGGCTTAAGTATCAGCTTAAAGTAATCCAAAAAATAAAACACAATTATTCCGTTCCAAGGCCGAAACATAATACATATTTATTTATGTATGTCGAAAAGCCAGTAGAACGTAGAGTGACCTTATTGGTGATGTTCTTCAGAAAAGTCAGGTACGTAGTATTTGCCATCGGCGTGCGTGTATGACCAGATGGATGAACATAAACGAAGCAAAAAGTGTATTTTTTGATCTTAGCCGGTAGCTTTCTGTAATTTATGCTATTCTAATGGGAAAAGAGGTGTGAGTTTATGTATGCATGTATGTAGAGGAGCCAGTCCACAGATATATGTACCAAGAATGATAATAACTAAAATAATACAAAAGATGCTAAATGTTAATAAATGGACAAACATCACAATTACGGAATAAAAATCCTATTTGAGGGGTGAAATTGTAATAATTTCGCTGGTATGATAATATACAGTATGATAGTGGATGAAATAAATATATGAAATGATAGCATTAAGTGACTTTCTATACTTTCTACCTCACAATATCATAAAAAATAGCATAGTCCTATTTTTTCCCATCATCATCATCAGCAGCCTATAATGTTCCCACTGCTGGGACACAGGCCTCCTCTCGGTGAGAGGGAGTGGGCCATAATCCACCACGCGGGCCCAGTGTGGGTTGATAGGTGTCACATGTCTTGGAGTTATCAGTTCTAAGACATGCCATACCATTTCTTCCCACGAGTGTATTAAAATCCGACTTACAGACTTACTAGAGAATGCGCAGCAGCGTTCTCTATACATTTTACTATCATACTATGATCGCCAACCCGCCTGCGAAGCGTGGAGATTATGGCAAAGCCCCCCAAATCGAGGGAGGCTTATCACCAGCAGTGGACGTCTTAAGGCTGAAATGATGATGACCATATCCACTATCGTGACTTCACCCCTTTTCACCCCCAATTTTAAAAGTAAAATTTCCCTAATCTACTCACCTCAAAAGTAACTTACCTTATATAAGAATAAAAGTGCGTACATAAGCCACAATCGTAAAGCCGTAGGCAGATACGCGCGTATATTTTTATGATAAGGCAGATTTATAGGAACGAGTCTTCATTGCCGCGGGCTTGCGGTGTCTACCCCCGCCCTTCGTGAAGCGTACTATGGAGAGGGATTTTGTTGGATTTAGCCGTTTTGTTTTTTAATAGCTTCTTGTAGCTTTCCAAGCGTTTGTTTCCTGTGACTAGATTATTTGTACTTATTTACTTGTACAGCTCTGCCTGTGCCTAACCCTTCAAAGAGTACAGGCGGGATGTTCTGTTGTTATTTATGATTACAAACCTCGCAGCCAATCAGGAACCTGGATCTTCTTAGCGCGAATTGTACCAGCAACTCCATCATCACCTTTCATAATCAGCCTGTATTGTTCCCACTGCTGGGATAAAGGCCTCCTCTCTGTAACAGGGAGCGGGCCGTAGCCTACCACACGGGCATAGTGCGGGTTGGTAGATGTTAGACGTCTTTGAATTTTTGGTTCTTGGACATACCGGTTTTGAGAGTATTGCTGACGAAATTATTTACATAACGTAAAACGTCTGCCTGGGCTCAAACCCACGACCGACAACACATAAGTTAGGACCAATACTGCTCTCCCCATCATCAGCCTATGATAAAAGTTAATTGCTAGATTTACCGCAAATCAACGTATTTTCTTTCTTTCTATTTACCTTTTTTCAATCTCACGCCATCTTCGCCATCTCAGCTGTCTGAAGCCAACCACTTGGCTCGAAAGCATGATTTTCTGATTTGTGACCGATCCTTCTATGTTATAGAGGGATAGCAAATTAGCAGCTGCTTAAGATATCACTGAGCAAACGAATCTTATAGGCCTAAAAATTCCGTTGGCTGAAATATTTCTCGAATATTTTATGAAATTTTTCATACTCTCTGCACATTTACACTCAGCCCAGGTTGTTGGTTACGTTATGGCATTATGCAAAAAGAACCATCCCACATTTTTAGACCAATCCTTTGAGGATTTTTTTTTTGTTGTGCGTGGGCTAAAACCAGTGATAACTAATAATAATAACAGCCTACTGTTGTCACACTGCAGGGCAAAGACTTCTGCACATACAGAGAAAACACGACCATTTATCACCACGCTTGCTTAAGAAGATTTGGCGATTTCACATCTACTCAGATAGTCTATAACCTGGAATAACACAAATGAGACTTTTTATCCCAGTAGTACGTTCCCGCGGGGTAATTTCTGTCCTCAACGCAGGCGAAGTCGCTATCAAAAGCTAGTTATTCATAACTCCAGGTTTTCTCTCGATGTTTTCTGCTACCGATGTCAGTAATGTTACAAGACAAATTCCGAAAGTACCTATGCATTGAAAATTCATATTAGTAAATGCCTGAATTTCAACCCATCACCTCGTGCATGCATTAACCAAGGGCCATCACTTCAGGAATAAATGTTCCCCGACATCTAAACTTGCCATTTTCTTATAAGAAAAGCTTATTAAAAAAAAAGACAAAGCAAAAATTTCAAAAAAAAAAACAAGTTATGTATTTAGACCTAACTAAATTCTAGGGAAGCCATCTCCATATCAGCCAACCCCATCCCATCCCTTTGTCTTGCCGCGCGCTCCGTATTTTTTCCCCATTACATTTTCATTTTATTTCATATTTCTCCTTAGGGGTGGAGTGGGGTGGTTGGATAATAAAATTTTTCCCTTTTCGAACCCATCGTCCTTATTTATGGGGGAGTGTAAGGGAACGAATATGTTTTTCCTACGTTTTGGTAATGAGCCAAATTATAAGGTATGTTTTTTCAAATTTGTTATGCGCCGTGGTTTCATTTTTTTCCTTTTTTTTTTCGGTGAGTGTTTGAATGAGATAAAGTGTCGAGTTTCATTGACAGTGAATCGGGTATTTTTGTTTCGTTTTTCGTTATTAGTTTTTTTTTCTACGCGTGTGTGTTTAGGTTGTGGACTTTTGGGATAAATATGTTTTGATTTAAAGTCGTACATAATTATTGATTTCTGTTTTCAAGTTCATGGTCTTGATAGTCAATAGAATTTTATTTACACGCCTTTAGATAAAGGCTTAGTCGAAGTTTATCGATGCTTTACACATATTTCTTTACATTGATTTATTTCTAACACTTGTTTTTATAATTAAGTAAACACATGTAGTTTTGAAATCCAAGTTATTGATGGTATAGGTAAAATGTTGGTAAGTAAGAATTTTCTGTTAAACCCTTAGAAAACTGTGTTCGACTTGAAAAAATACAAAGTACTATGATATTCTATTAAAACTGTAAAACCACTGGCTCTATAAAGTCTCATTATTAATTATTTACCCCTATGGAATTCTTGTCCTACAAATGTGCCCATTCACACAAAGTACCTCCACTTTATCCCACCTACCAACTTTTATAAACATACTTAATTAGTAATTAGGTAAACACATAAAAACCCACCACAAACAACAGAATAGCCTTAAAAACAAAAACTAAGCACACTCAAGCCTAAAAACGTTAAGGGTGAAAATTACTCAGCTTAAAAAGCATTAATAACCTTTCTCCCCCTTTCACCCCCCAAAACTCCTTGCGCGCCATTTTCGAGTCCTTCGTTCATTAAAACTGTAGAAAAACACCTCCGGGAGGGCTGGGCGGTGTCCCCCTGAGGGGTGAATCCCCCTTGGAGGCCAGTCTAAAGAAGAAGAAATATGGATCAATAAAGAAATAGCTCTGTGCCCAATGGAAGCAGCGGCTATCACGCACACAAATGCATTCGCAGCGTTCGTACATTCTTTTATATTTTTGCTTGTGTGAGGTTTTTGTGTTTGTGTGCGACCGCAAGGAGATTTTTTATGATTGTTCGCTGGATTGTTCAACGGATTTTTGTGTTAGGTAAGTGATTTGAGGGTTGAAAAGGTTCTTTAAAGGGATGAAGTGGGGTGAGTTATTGTTGTAAAAAATAAAATATAACAAGTGTTTAGCAATAATAGAAGTGATATTATAAAATCAAACATTATTAATTCTTATAAATTACAAAGGTCAAATATCTAAAATCGGTCAAATAAATAAGGCTAGGAGGTAGGTATTGCCGTCTGTTTGTCATTGTATGAAAGGTATTTGTTAGGTATTGTATATCAGAATGCTCCTCAAAAAAATAAAAAACTATTACTAAGAATTAAGCCATACATTAACTATTACAAAAAATAAACAAACACCCCTATCTTGAAAACTAATAGCTAAGAATTCAACCCTAACATGCGACTGCCATATGATGCCAAATAGACACAATAAAAAGGAGAAAATAACCGAGAGTCTAACATTAAAACGAGATAATGCCAGTAGTTGGCAAAAAACATAAATTTGGCAACATATCACGCTGGCAACGTCGCCGGTCTTAACTACCCCTGGCGAGCGAGGGGTTGAATGATATTTTAATGCAGTTTTTAAGTTTCTTCTTTTATATTTATGTAAAAGGAGTTGAGAGAGTATACGGTCTCATTTTATGAGTAGTCGTAACGAGATTGTAGCATTAAAGCATTATGGATTTATATTAAAAAATACCTTTTTGACTAATCAATAAAGATTGAATTGAATGTAACACCTAAAATGAAATCTAAATAAATAAATAAGATCATCATCATCATCTTTTCAGCCGTAAGACGTCCACTGCTGGACTTAGGCCTCCGCCAATTTGGGGGGTTTTGCCATAATCGCCACGCTGGCAGGCGGATTGGCGATCGCAGTATGGTGGTAAAATAAATAAGATACCCAATTATTTTTAGTTCTATAGTGAGTCTTCATGGAAATCCCTATATTTTTAGACGCATCAGGGCCGGTACAAACCGTTTGTGTAGCCGTAACTAATATTTTGAGCTTCCCTTTTCCTAACCCCCTCCCTTGTAAGTATAACAATAATAAATAAAAGGTATTTCTCACCATCCATCTTAGAATATAATACTCATCCTTTATACCATCCACCGTTATAATTTTCTTAAAGCTTTTTGCATCATTTACCCCGAGCCAAACAAAACATTTGCCTCCCGAATTTCCAACACAACTTGACCTCTCAGCTCCTTAACTTTATCCTTAAATACACTGGAATTTTTCAAAAGCACGGATTGAGAGAGGTCAAGTTAACGTGGTTAGTTATTTGCTGACACACTGTCGGATGGTGACGTCATCAGGGGGTGAATTTCACCCCCTTTTATCTTAGACCTGTAAAAATAATTGTTATTGAGTATATCGTTAATGGGTTTGTTTTTCAGGGTATTTTGCTGAAGTTTCAGACATCGATCTAGTAGGAGCAGAGTCGTCTGTTAAGCAGAGTCATTAATTCAATTCGAGCTAAGAAAAAATAAGTAAACGATTTCAATAAAGAAATAAACAAATACCTAATGTTTTCAGACATTTAGAATGCTGATAGATTTAATATTATACTATAGCTCTTAGTCTTGTGATTCATAATAAGTAGACAATCGCAAGACTATTATAGATAAGTGAATGTCAAGGAATGATTTGGCTTTATTTGGATGATTTCGCCTATTGCTACAACACCTGCATCTCAGCCTTTTGTATGCAATGATAATAATTAGTACAGTGAACTGAAGAAGAAAGAAAAAATTGTTTACCCTGCACAAACAAAACCCACATTTTGGAAAATATAATAGAAAAGATACAAAAAAATGCACACATACTTTGCCAAAATCCCCGTATTGACAACATTTTTTTACAATATTGTTCATTGCTTATTGATGTTAGGGACCAACGGCAATATGAGTAGATCTTTGTTACGGCACTGATAAATTATATAATACAAAACAAACACTGATTAATAAGTTCTACATAATGTGGATTTTTCGTTGATTTCCTCGGATCTCACTTGGACCCATGATTGCATGCGTCAAAATAAGATCTAATGAAACATTCAGCTTTAAAATGATTAGCCATGTTTTAGCTGAAAGTTTAACTATATATATTTCAAGAAGCACAGGTCCATAATTACTTAAATAGAGCAAAATTACCTAAAACCTGCAACTAATCCATTTTTTTAGTCCGGCAATAATTTTCCGCATTATCTCCTGGCAAGGCGGAAACAAAGAAGTTGTATATCTAAGTATATAGTATACCTAAGTATACAATACGTACAGTTGATTCAATACGCGGGCCGCTCACAATGGGGGCGAACTGAAGAAATATGTAAAACGCCGGTACGGAACCCGCGGCGACGGCGCACAGGGACGTACTTGGGTGTGGAGTAAGTAATGTTGACTGCAGGACGCAGCTACCCTATAAAAATTTATTTTATTCGCTTTAATGATAGAAAAAATAATATGTCTAGTTGTAAGCTGTTACTCGCATACGTGCATAAATACCTCGCACGTTCCATCCACCCTGCCATGGCATAACTTACTTACATTTTTTTCCATAAGTCTTATGTAATTATATATACACCAGAATTAATTTATGAAAGACGGTTATATTCATGAACTACAAAGAGAATTATAAGTGCTCTTCTTCTCGGTGACTATTAGGTATTCTGCTGCTCTGCTGTTATGCAACTTAATTAAAGACTGTGTAGCATGGCGAGTCTTGCCATTCTCAGTGGCATTATTGGATATCACTTGTTGTTGTTCACGGGCTAACAATAAACTCAATACTGTTCTAAATATTTGCTTAGACTGCAAAAATGCTGTGAGTGATTAACTGAAAAATCTCACCTACGAATAATCTGAAAGATTTATAAAATTACTGGATTAACTGAGTACTCCACGAACGTATACTCACTCAGACGTTCTGAAATTCCCAGCACATACTACCAAACACACATACACATAAACATACTCCTTTTGTTTTTATAATATAAGGTAATTGTTATTTTGTTCCGAATTTATTCAAAATTAAATTATAAAACGAACACTTGATGATGGTATTCGTGGTAGAGGATAATCGTAGTAAGGGTGCGAAAGCACTCTTTTAATAGCCCTAAGTGACATTACAAACTACATAATTGGTTTTACAGGAGATTTGCTGTATTATTTTAGTAATAAAGTAAAAGATACTTATCAACATTTTGCATACAGTTTTCATCAAAATCTCTGTGTAAAAACTCGAAATAATCACTGTCTGTGATTTGTTGCCAGAGCAGCCAGAGGTACCGAAAAATAATCGCCTATTACATAAAACCCATCTTAAAAATACAGCACCCCAAGTCCGCGCCCCGAGACGCTGTCCGTGGCCAAGGGGGTGAGCGCGGCGCGGAGAGGGGCCGGGGGGCGTCCGACACAGCGCTCCTTTTTACGTTGCGCGCTGCTGCATTGGTTGAAAACATTTTCTTGGAGTTTAATGTTTTGTCCATATTTTATTTTGGATGCTTTTTTTACAACCTTTATCTACCTATTGATTCTACATAAATAGATTTGTCTAACCATGACTGACAGGATAAGTCTACCAAAATATGTGTGGTTCTTAGCTCTAAACATTATCTCGGATACTATTCTCAGATACTCTCTTGTCTGGAATTTAAAAGAGTCTGTGACTGAACGCAATTGTTTTTGTCCTTTTTCATAGAGTAGTCTGTTAAGAAACATCGTCTTAATATATTTTCAAAATATTTCCTTTAAAGGTGAAAATTATTTTTTTGCGACCAATAGACACAATTAAAGGATTCATTATCACGATAACGTCCATTTAAAAAAAATAAAAAATAATAAACTTTAAAAATTGGACAAGAAATCTATCGTGATATGAGATTCACATAGACACAGTTGAAAACTATAATTAGGTATAATTAAATAACGATGATTGAATAATTTTAACTACACAAAGGTGGATTGATTTAGTGATTTAATGTGGCATAAGGAAATAAAACTTGCCCTTAGCCCTGAGGATAAAACCAGAAAATTTGCTTTAATACATAAAGTAAGATGCTATACTTAAACAATTAAAAAAAAACGATTCTATTAACAGTAGAACTTCACATATATAAAAATAAAACCCTAAAACACAATCCTATAAATCCTTTACTCACCAAAATGTTGTCAACCCCACCCGCAAGAAGGTGTGAGCAGAGCGTTGCCTCAAGAATGCTACAATTTTCCCGAGTTTTCCATTTCTCGGCGACCCTCCCACCCCCTTCACCCCTTTGCAGGGGAATGGGGGATGAAAAAAGAAGTGGCCTCTCTGTTGCCTCGCGACGGAGACGCCTTGAGATGCTTTTTGCGTGTTTTTTTTAATGGGCTGTATTTTAAGGGTGAATTTTTAAAAGGGGGTGAAATTGTGTATATTGAATTTTTAGGTATCTATTGTGATGCTGATGATGATAAAATGAAAATAATATTTTTTGGTAGCGAACCTAAGGTAAAAATATGTTATTCTAATTCTGATTCTATCAAAATCTTTCATTATTTTGAGGGATATTATCAAATGATTGCTGTATATGTTCCAAAAATGTGTCCAAACACCTTAAATAGCACAATGAATGCTTTTGAACCATCAAAATGAAACCCATTTCTACTGGTATTACGTAATTACCCTCAAAATTCTTGTTTAAATAGATCAACAGAAGTCTGACCTCCGCCAAATTGACTAAAACCAGTAATTATTACGATCAATGAACGCAAATTACGTTTGTTGTAGACGGGGTACTTATTAAGTTCAGTAGTACATTATTTTGATATTTTCAGCCTGGATTTAATTACTCTCACCCTGATTAAACAGATTTATTTATTTATGTTACAAACTAGTTTCTGTCCGCGACTTTGTCCGCGTCTAGTTTTTATTCCCCGACTCACTCCGTTGCATCGAATCGCCTGGCCATGCGAGTACTTCTTATTCTTTTTGCTCGGCTCTAAAGGGTCCTAGCGTGATGTTGTACTATTTCTCAATAAATGTGCCATCCAATACAACAAAAATTTTAAAATTCGAATAAGTACTTCTTGAGGTTAGCGCGTTCAAGCAGACAAACTCTTCAGCATTATAATACTATTATCTATATATATAAAAATGAATCCCTATTTCCCTTGGTCACGCCATCACGCGTGGCTGGACCAATTTCACTTTTTTTTTTGTTATGTTTGTTATTGTCAGGAGAAGGTTCTTATGAAAGAAAAAAATTCGCGGAAAATTAGAAAATTTAAGAACACTTATTTAAGAATACAAAGTCACCTAACATGGGTGTTTGATAGTTAGAAAACGCTTTATTGGCATAACTTGGTAGGAGCTCAACTAACATGGGTGTGTGGTAGCTAGAAAACGCTTTATGTCTTTGAAGTACCAGGTTGGCATAACTTGGTAGGAGCTCACCTAACATGGGTGTGTGGTAGCTAGAAAACGCTTTATGCCTTCAAAGTACCAGTTCGTCATAACTTGGTCTAACATGGGTATATGGTACTTGGTGCTCTTTGCTTTGTGTTGGTGGGATCTGATAAGTTAACACAACATTTATTGATTCTGAGGTACGAAGTTCGCTGGGTCAGCTAGTAAGTATATAAAATAATATTGATAATCATTTCACAGCTGGTCAAACTCCTGCTACTAACCTTTTAAAGCAAAAAATAAAGTACCACGCATGAACAAAGGATTTGGTATGAGAAGTTACTTTGCTAATGCAAGGAAACAATAGCTTATTATTATAAAAAGTAATCGACTGTCTAAGATAATAATTCCAACGATAATTCTTATTCAAAACCAAGCTCAGTCCATTAAATCCAGGCAAAAAATTATACAAATCAAAAAAAAAAAAACTAAATCCTCAAGAAAAACACAAATGTGCGCTTAGTTTATTCTTATCCGAGCCATTCATAACATTTTCAAAATGAACTACCATTTTCCTTCAACAAAAAATAAAATTAAAAAGCAATCAGGGTGTGCTCGTTATAATTTATTCCTCCGCGCTGGAGGGACTGAGAGTCCGCTACAAGTTACACGTAACAAATCTCTTCTGTCGGGAAGAAAATATAAAAAATTATACCAAGAAAAGCCTATAAGCAAGCCTAAAGACACATTCAAAAACAAACCCTGTAAAAATAAGGGTAGAATTTAAATCATTCTGTATAAAACAGTTTGACAACACTTTATTTCCTCTACACAAAAAGCTATAACTCCCAGAAAATACAATTGAAAGTGAACTTTGTTGTAATTGATTAAAGTTGGAATTGGTGTGCAGGAATTTTTGACTTAACTTTATCATCCGAGTGATTATACAGGGTGGCCAAGACAGTGTTGGTGGAAATTCCCCAAGTGTTGGTGCGCTTCCCCCCACTTCTTTGCTGTGTTAATTTACATTTTAAATTGCACTTACATAGCTGAGCGGCGAGTTGCCCTGTTTTGTAGCGTCCTGTATAACGGCGGGTGGAGCACTCTGTATATAGATTGTTTTATAGTTGGTTTTCGATCGATTAGGTTTTTCATTCAAGTGCAAATAGGTCGGGAGGGAGGCCGCTATCTTTACTAGGTTTTAAAGTGGGTAAACCTTTTACTTAATAAAATTTAAATAGACAATTCACATGCCGTGGGGGCTTAGACAAAGAGACATTCTAACGTCAATAAAGATTATGGATCAGTAAAACATGTATTGAATTCACATAAATTTGACTAACTCGTTGGTCTAGTAATCGCATGCGGTAGGTACTGCTGAGTATGTTGTCCTGGGTTCGCTTCCCAGGTCTGGCAATGTGTTATTAGATTTTTCTTTCTGAAATTTCTAAGTAGAAGCCCGGAATATGAAGATGTGCCCAGTTGATGGCAATTGTAGTGGTAGCCCCATACCATTTTCCTGTGGATATCGTAAAAGGTGACTAAGGGACTTACTAGAGAATTGGCAGCAGCGTTCCCTATGCATTTACTACCACACTGCGATCGCCAAGCAGCCTGCCAAGCGTGGCTATTATAGCAAACCCGCCTCCACTTGAAGGACTCCTATGTTTAGCAGTGAACGTCTATTGGTTGAAATTATGAACTTTCCCAAATAGAATAAAATAAACAATAAATTTCTGTAGCTGTCCAAATTTTAAAGAACACAAGTAATAATTCAGCTGTAAGTTTCCCAAATAGAATACAATAAAATACCTATTTCTGTTGCCAGAATTGTATCTGCCCAACTTAGAAAGGGCAGATTTTTTGAAAAACTATAGGCACATGAGACATGAGTCCTTTTTTTCTAGAACTGACAACGCATCAACAAAACCTTTGATTTGTCTAGTTAAAAGTTTCCATCAGAGCTTTCATTGACATGTTTGACAACCTAAAAAACAAACATGTACAAATAAATAATAGTTAAAAAAAAAAAATACCAAAAAACACGCTTCCATAGAAAACCTAACCTAGCTAGGGAACTAAAGCCAGCATATTTATCAGTAGTCCATTTTTAGTTTTTGAAGTAATATTACCTATTTAAATTGCATTCGCAAATTATAGGATATACCTATGTATATTCTTGAAAAGTACTAAATAATTGACCCCTTTAATTTGATAAAATAATATATATTTTTTTACTTCATTAATAATTTATGTCTTCTAGAAGGCGCCTTATCTTATCTTATCTTATATCTTTAAACGAGCAATTCTTGTATATATGTATATAATCTGAATCTCGGAAACGACTCCAACGATTTTCATGAAATTTAGTATACAGGGGGTTTCGGGGGCGATAAATCGATCTAGCTAGGATTCATTTTAATAAAATGTAGTTTTATTCGTGTTTTCAATGACCAACTTTATCGATAATCAACGTGAACATAAACTTATTATTTTAAACGCAATTTACCAAAAAATGCCGAGCAAAGCTCGGTCAACCAGATATTTAATTTTATATGACGTCTCATAATATGAACCAGTGGACAATCCAGAATATGCTTTCAACGGTACCTCAATTGTCAAATTATGATAGTAGTTATGAAGTTATGAGGGAACAGATGAATATTTAATGTTTTCTGTCTTTTCATGTTTACTACTTACAATTGTTTAGAATTAAATTGTTCTAACAAGACAGACAGCTGTGCTGCTGGGGAGTTTGTTGCGCCACTTCTCCTTCCCAGCTAAAGCACTAGGAAGTGGTGAACGGTGGGCGTTTTGGGGGACAGTCTTATGTTATGTTGACGTTCGAAAAAATCTGATTCTCAGCGTAATTTGAATAAATTACTTTTTATTTTGACACATACATACATACCTACCGATCAAAATTGTAATCCTCCTTTTTGCTTTGCTGGAGTCGGAAATTGGTAGAAAAACACACACTACACAACACAAGGCGTGGCCTAAAAATTCCTACCAACAAAGCGACTATCATTTTAATAATATCATATCATTGCTTCTTCGTGATTTGCACGCACGGGACCGTAACAGCATTCATTTTCTTAGTAAATATTTTGCGCAGACACCCAATCATTGTCTGCGAATATTTTCGATACGGTGTGTGCATAACTTAATAGCTTATAGAGGGTGTGGTTAAAAGAATTGTTGCGGAAAATTATATCTTATTAAGACATTGCATTGTTATATTTTTAACCGACTTCAAAAAGGAGGAGGTTATCAATTCGGATGTTTATATATTTTTTTAAGCTATTGCATAGCTTCTATCGAGGGCCTTGAGCGCGGGGACCGAATCCAGAAATTCCGTAACGAAAAAAAACCTCACGCTCCCCACTCCGACGGGCACGGAGGTGTGGCTTGAAGGCCGTGCATTGTCTAACGTCGTTTCTTTTCGGCAGTCTTCGACACGGTGTTTGTGTGCGTGCAACTAGCCGTATTGTACGACTCTACGAAGCTCGCACGAATCGAGACGAGCTGCTCCGAAATTGGACGAATACATAAGCAGCTGTTTATGAGAAAGTATATAGGTGTATAGGTATTTATGTACAACAGTGAATAGCTGTACTTGTAAAATTTGTGTATAAAGTGTTTGTATTATTTGTCATCGGTTGCTAGGTAAAAACCCAAAATATTTATCGTCTTGTTATTTGTCATCGGTTACTAGGTAACAAACCAGGCCATAGAGTATTATGGGCATGGAGTACTAGTCCTTTTGTGCGGTGGCAAAACTAGGTACTAAAGTTTACTTATCAAATTTTGCGGTGGCAATCATATGTACTAACCTTTATGCTTTAGTTCCAAATTTTACCACCAAAAATAAGTTTTCCTTAGTGTACGTTTTTTTTTAATATCAAAAAAAAAAAAGAAATACTGCATAAATAAAATAAATAAATAATTATAATTGCATAAGTTGATACAAAATGCTATGCAATAGCTTTACCGCGGCAGTCTCCGAGTGCCACACGTCTTTTTTTTATGTATGTTCGGCCATAACTCCGTCATATATAAACTAATTTGCAAAATTCTTTTTTTGTTCGAAAGGAGTTTATTCCGAAATGGTCCCATATAAATTTCATATAGATCTGATGATGAGTTCCTGAGACAGACACCGGAACTCTTTAAAAATGATAGCAAATCAACCGCGATTTCTGCTATCGCATAAATATGCATTGTTTGTTTGGATTTAGGGCGGGGTAAACACCATAACTAAAAATTTAAAAATAAAATCTTTTTTACAAAAAAAAAAAAACAACCGCCTTCCTTAAAAACACTATAAAGTGAAAAATAACTTTAATTTCGGAAGTCGGTGGCAAAGACCTTAAATAGAAATCCTAAGACACCGCCGAAATTAAAGTTATTTTTCACTTTATAGTGTTTATAAGGAAGTCGGTTGTTTTTTTTTTTGTAAAAAAGTTTTATTATTGCTTTTGTTTTAATATAATATGTCTTTATTTGCATATAATTTTATAAATGCTTTTATTTTAAATTGCCTCAATTCTTTGTACGGTGTGAGACTGTTTACAAGGTGTAACTAATTAATGCAAGACCTCATCTACCCCAATTGGAGCATAGAGTTAAAAGCCTAAATACAATGTCTTTTTTTAAAGCTATTTATTATAATTAAGCATATCATGCTGACCCCAGAATTACATTTTGCATTCGATATTGAGTTCTATACCCTTTTAATAAGATTTAATTTTACCCGTGTTAAAAGTTACTAAAAGAAAATAAATAAATAAATATAATGACGCAACCATATCATCATATCATATACAAATAGAAATTTTGTGACACAGCGGTATTATGAAGAAAAAGTAAATTCACGCAATTTTTAAAACGGAGGGAATAATTTTTCCAATTGTAGTAGTATTAATCCGCACGTAGAAATATAAAATCCTAATTTAAAATTAATTTATGAAAGAGGGTTAACGTTATAGCTTAGACATTCCCCATTTTATACATTTTTGCATTACTTCAGTGCACCCAAAGTCAAAGCATTTATTTTAAATAGGCAGATAAAAGGCACTTTTGGACGTCAACATTTATATAAATCGACTCGCTAGATGGCGCTGTATCTAGCCTAAAGTAAAAACAAACTCTCTGTAATAAAAATATTTGTTAAAATAATATTAGTGCTAATAAGTGAACAAAACCTTAGTGAAACAATAAAACATCACCTAATACATATGTGACAGTGTTATCCACGGATTTCATACGCAAACTGTGAAGTAAATACATAATAAACTTTGAACAATAAACTCTGCTTTATGTCAACAAACATGGAGAAAACACAACATTAAAATACTAAATAAACATAACATTGCAAACCTTTTAACAATTGTGACCCAAATTCATCAAAACGACTAAAAACAAATCAATTATAACAAAGACGAAGTGAAAAAGTGACTCACAAAGTGTTTTAAATCTCAACCGTCACGCATCATAATAACGGGTTAACTTAAACAAGGAAAAATATTTGCTGCAAGTGATCAACAAATTTAGTTACTTTAAGTATGTACGGTTGGCTCAGTGGCTAACACTGGTCAACTTTTGCAATTTAACTGGTCGCACGTGAGTGGTTGTGAGTTCAAACCCCAGTGACAACACCACTTTTCGTAATTCCAAAAATCATATTTGGGATAAAATATAAAGTAAAACGAGTAGTTTACTATTTAAAGAAAGGAGTGCTTGAATATTTATTGTAACCTCATGTCATCAAACTCGGCAAAAAGTCACTGCAAGATGGCAGCACTAGTAACATGCCATAAATGCAAGAAATTGGTAAATGTAAAAAGTACTGCTTTGTGTTCTGCTTGTGAAAACAGGTACGAATTGAATTGCGATGGTTACCCAGAACAAACGTATCGGCTCAAGGATGCGGAAGCAAAAAAAAAGTGGAGATGTAAGGCGTGCATCAAAATTAAAAAATACGATAGTACCAACAGTATAACCAATATTACAGTGAGGCAAAAACCAACGGATACAAAACCAACCTCACCGACAGAACAGCCAATAAGAACTAAGGAGGTAGTACATGATGAACCATTGAAACGTCGATATTCGGGTCAAAATACTACTGATTTACTTGATTCCCACGTACTGACTGATTTCGAAACATCTGTTGAATCTCATACTCCCAATAAATTGTCAATGAGTGTTGACGGTACTGTGTCTGACTTGGTATTAGCTTCAGAAATGAAAGAGACAATTACTCAGCTCTCATTAAAACTCGAGAGTACTGAAAATGAACTAGGAAATATATTGATAGAAAATACAGACCTACAGAAGCAAATATGTAAGTTAACTGCAGAAAATAAAACATTAATATCTTTATGCCAATCGCCATCTTTATTTACAAGTCCGCGTACAAACTCTAAGAAAAAGAGACAATCTCAGGCAAATCAAAACATACTTTCTACACCATCCCCTTTACCGTCCTCCAGTTTGCAAGTCGACACCAATGACTATGTAAATGTGTCTTCCTTGGAACAAAAAATTGTTACCCTACAGCAACAATTGATAGTTGCACAACTTGAGATAGCGGCCCTCACGGACCGTATTGCACTATTAATGCAAACTAATTTCAATGTCCGTGTACCTGCCATTCGTGATGGACTGAAGCGGGATACTGTGGACTTAGCCAATGCCGAGATATGTGCTGTCGCGGACGGGCACAATATGGTAGAAGAGGGAGATAGGAAGCAAATGAAAGTTAAAAATAATAATTATTTTAGGAATGAAAAGGACAAGAAGCTTGTGATCCTTAGTAGCAACTCAACCAACAAAATTCTACCAATTGCTACCAGATTATTTGGCGATAGTTTCCAAATATGCCATTACATAAAAACAAACTGTGGCATAGAACAATTATTAAACGGATTGGAGGATAAACTAAGAGATTTAACCTGTCAGGATTACTGCGTCATCCAAATTGGAGATAAGGATTTTAAGACCTCATGCGACTACACTAAGCTGGTAAAACGAATATGGGATAAAGTAATGCCTATTCAGCATACAAATATAATACTGTGTGTACCTACTTTTAAAAATCATTATCATAAAGACATGTATAACTGGCGAATAGAAGCATTTAATAATATAATTTATAATGACAATTTAACTCATAATTATATCTATTTAGTTGACTCAAACTTAAATCTGACTTATGACTTCATATCTTATGATAAATTTGGAAATGTAAATAATAGGGGTATAGCTGGTATATTTGATCAAATACGACAACTTATATTAGATATTGACTCATATTCTGAATATTCCAACCAGGAAGGATTTGAGGAAGTTGAACAACACAGTCAGCTTTTTCGAGATTAGTACCTTGGCGGGTGGTTTGAACGACTTTGCTATATCTAAGGATAGTCACTCACATGTTACTATTTTTCACCAAAACTTATGCGGAATAAATAATAAAAAGGATGAACTCGAAATTTATGTTACTGAATTACCACACGAAATAAGCTTTATTTGTATAAGTGAACATTTTTTAAACCGAATAATGGTATCACAGTTTGATTTTCCTAATTATATCGTAAGCTCTTACAATACAAGGTTAAAGAAAAAAAGAGGCGGTACTTTAGTATTAACACACAAAAACAGACAAGTTGAAGACTTGGACATTTGTAAAAGGCTGTATAAAACGGATAGCTTTGAGGTATGTGGCGTAAGGGACATTGAGACAAATTCTTACATAGTCTGTTGCTATAGAACACCTGTCAATAAAAACTTTGACGATTTTCTAGATAGGTTGGAACAATTACTGCAGTACTTTTTTAATAAAATATGTTTTATCTGCGGAGATTTTAATATTGACTTATCAACACAGGACAATAAAAGAAGTTCGTTTACATCACTGTTGAAATGCTATAATTTTAGATATTTATTTGAATCAATTACATTTGTGCGAAATAACTCCAAATCGTGTATAGATAATATTTTGACCAACACTTGTGATAGAAATGTTCACAGTACAAACATTGACCACAATCAGTTAGCGGATGGACATGCAGCCCTTTTTTGTACAGCATGTTTGGAAAAAGTTAATACTACACAATGCGTTGGTTTTAAATACATAGATAGAAGATTATATAACGAGAAGAATAATAATGCATTCAGACAGAAACTACTGGAGCACGACTGGAATTTAGGTACAAACACGTTTATACGAAAAATCAAAGAACTTCATTCTAGTACTTTTAAAAAAAGGAAAGTTAAAATCAATGTAAAAAGAACTGGCCGGTCTAAATGGCTAACGAAAGGAATAAGAATATCCAGCAAAATGAAGAGATTACTAAATTCTATAAATAAAGCTAAGTGTGACCAATCATTGTTAAAATATCGTGAACAATATCTTAGAATTTATAAAAAGGTGATTAGAAACGCTAAAAAAACGGCAGTGACCAATCAAATAAATCGAGGAGCTAACTCCAGTAAAGAAATCTGGAAAATAGTCAATAAAACTCGAAATAAAATTGACAATAATTTCGAAAATGATAATATAATACTTAAACATAATAATAAAATAATCTGTAACCCTATAGATATTGCTACCATATTTGCGGAAAAGTTTGACAACAGTAAAGTTATAGACACTGGTAATCCAGAACTGGCTAAGAAGCATTTAATTGCAAATACCGACAGAGTAGATAATTCTATGACTTTTAATCCCGTAATGCCGGGAGAGATTTACAAAATGGTAAAAGGTATGGCTAGTAAAAAGTCATTTGGACACGATGAAATACCGCTGAGTGTAATCAAAGATAATATAGATATACTGGCATACCCAATTTCTGAAATAATAAATAACTGTGTCAATGAAGGCGTCTTTCCTGACCAATTTAAGTTAGCCAGAGTTCTACCACTATTTAAGAAAGGTGCTAAAACAGATCCAGGTAATTACAGGCCGATTTCATTGTTACCAGTTCTATCCAAAATTTTTGAAAAAGTAATCAAATCTAGGCTTGTAAAACATTTGAGCAGTCTAAAAATAATAAACCGTAATCAGTTTGGATACCAACAAAGTAAAGGGACACTAGATGCAATAGACTCCTTAGTTAATAATGTAGTAAATAAATTGAACAATAAACTTAAAGTTGCTGGCTTATTCCTAGACTTAAGTTCTGCGTTTGATACTGTAGAACACTGCATTCTAATGGATAAGTTAGAGCATTACGGTATAAGAGAAAATGTTTTAAAACTTTTTAGCTCTTATTTGACAAATAGGAAACAGTACGTCGAAATTAAATCACTTCACGAAGGTGTGGAAGAAATTCATAAATCTAAATCATTTACTGTAACTAGAGGTGTTCCGCAGGGTTCGGTACTGGGTCCCTTTTTCTTTATAATATTTCTTAACGATCTAGCTGAATACATTAAAAACATTTTACCAGATGCTAACCTGATAATATTTGCTGACGATACGAGTGCTATTATAGCTGCTGACAACATGGAGACCTTAAAATGTAAATTAAATGTATTAATAGCTGCTTGTGAAAGTTGGTTTTCTATGAATAATCTTAAATTAAATGTAAGCAAGACAAAATGTATGTTATTTAGATCTACAGTTAGGAACAAAGCTTTAGTAAATGTAGAATCTTTAGGCAGGCAAATTGAAATAGTAGAAAGTTTAAAATTTTTAGGGGTACAAATTGATTCTTTACTTAATTGGAAGTCAGAACTAGATTCAATTACGAATACAATAAGTAGTGCGTGTTATGCAATCAGATCTCTGAGGGATATGTTGCCTATTGCTCAACTGCGTACCATCTATTTTGCCCTAGTTGAATCTAAACTTAGATACAGCATCAAATTTTGGGGAAATACCTATAAATATAATATTAAGGCAGCCTTTACTATACAAAAGCGAGCATTAAGAACCATGCTTCGATTAAAGCAGATAGAATCATGTAAGGAGTATTTTATTAAACTTGAAATTTTAACGGTACCATGTCTCTATATTTTAGTTCTCCTTACTCATTTAATCAAAAACATGAACGAGTTTGAAACAGACGATGAAAGAGAAAATAGAGTAGATACTCGCAGAAAGGATCTTCCGACTATTCTGCAGGCAAAGCTTAATGTTGTCAAACACTCGTCACGTGTGCAATCTGTGAATCTATTTAACAAATTACCGGCAGAATTAAAGAATATTCAGAATGTGAACTTGTTTAAAAATAAACTTAGGTCTTTGTTAATCAATAAAGCCTATTACAGCATTGACGAATTTTATAATGATAAAAATATTAAAACTATTGTTAAATAATTTAATTAAATATGTGTATTGCTCTTTGACTATGTTATAAATATTGTTTTTGTATATGTAATATTTTGACATTTAATGTACTTTTGTTGTATTTTGCTAGGGAGATATTTTTTTTTTTTTTTGTTTTGTATCAATAAGAATATTACAATAGATATTTATAAAAAAAATATAAATTTTTAATGTTTGTAAAGTTAATATATTTAATTTGGATATTTAATGACGAGCGAGGTTACTTTTAATATTATTGTTTACGTTTTTTTTTTTGTACCTACTATGCAAATATTTCGACACAAATATCATTTTGTTATGAAATAAATAACTTGAACTAACTTGAACTTAAAAACTAGCTTCTGCCCGCGACTTCGTCCGCGTAAAATTTTTAGGTCCCCCGTCCCTCCCCGTCGCATTGAACCTGCCCGTGCAATTTTCCTCGTTTTTGCAACATTTTTCATTGCTGCTCCACTCCTGTCAGTTGTAGCGTGTTGTTATATAGCCTAAAGCCTTTTTCAAGAAATAGGCTACCAAACACAAAAATAACTTTTCAATTCGGACCAGTCGTTCCTGAGATTAGCGCGTTCAAACAAACAAACTCTTCAGCTTTATAATATTATACCATCTTCTGCTCGCGACTCCGTCTGCGTCAAATTTGTGCTGCCCTGACCCTTCCCGTCGCATCGAATTGTCTGCCAGATTTCGACCATTTTTCGTAGCTGCTCCGCTCCTTTTGATTGTAGCGTGATGTTATATAGCCTATAGCCATCCTTGGTAAATAGGCTACCCAACACAAAAATAATTTTTCAATTCGGACCAGTCATTCCTGAGATTAGTATAAATTAGTATTAGTATAGATACAATTGATTCTCATGATCAGCGTACAGCAGCCAATAGGCCGTGTTTTACGGGTTGTAGGTCATGGATTCGAACCCGGCAGGTGCTTTACTTTGTGAAAATAATTTCATCACCACTGCTCTCAAAACAGTGAAGGAAAACATCGTGAGGTAACCGGCATAACCCAGAACCAAAAATTCACCACCAACCCTCACTGGACCTGCGTGGTAGATTAAGGCCCAAGGCCTCTCACCGAGAGGAGGCCTTTGTCCCAGCAGTGGGAACAATATAGGCTGATTAAAATGAATTGATTCTATTGCCTTCCAAAAGGTAGGGAACTTCATTTTGAGAAGAATGGATAAGAAACTCCATAAAACCCACCCGTGTTCCATCAGTTGCCCATGTGCCAGGGTCACGGTATCTCTTTCGAACAATCACGCGACCCCGGCAGGCATCGGTCCTAGTAGAGCCCTACACTGCTGCTGACATCTCTTTGAGGCGCGCGTGGAACACTGCGCGCCGTCGACCCGAGCTTGGTCCTTACCGTGCGGCGAGCTACCCATTGCTCGCCACCCGCAAGCTCGCGCCTACGGTGGCCGGGAGTCCGCAATCGACTCCCGACGCCCGGGGCGTCTCCTCCTGCGGCGGCTAGGGACGTGAGGGCGCAGAGACTGCCACTCCCTCACGCACCCCGCGGACAGACTACGGGCATTAAAAACTAAAGGATTTTGTAATAAAACATTTTGGAACGTTGTGAATTTTATTTCTGTTGAAGCAATTTCTTCTTCTATCTTTGTAACAATTTCTGGAATATAAAAATCTGCATCTGTTAATAAATTGTATTTATGTTCAGTTCCATATTATTGAAAATATTATGCTGTTCTTCACTATAATTTTTGTCATTATCGTTATATTTAAAGGAACTGTATCTATCTAATATTATATTCTATTGTACTATTAATCAAGGGGATTAAATATAATGATCACCATAAAATGCTTTGATACCCTTAGTTCTTTAACCAAAAATATATACTTGACACCAGAAAAATAAAGTCTAAATTTACAATAGTACTAGCTATTTTAGTCACGGCTGCTTTTCAAATTGTATTCGAACACCAAATGTAGTAAATGATCACCAAATCATAACTTGTACGACAAAACTGTATTGCGACTCACATTAGTTCGAATGCACGCTTGTGCGATACACTCGAGCTCACATAGTACACTAGGTTAGGTTAGGTTAAAACTGTGACCTCCTATGCACGAGCCGAGCGAGCGAAGCAAGCGGTGCCGCGGCAGCGGCCGGCGACTGCTAGAAACGACTAGATTCAGTGTGTCGCATAAGCGTGCATTCGAACTATGGTGAGTCGCAGTACAGTTTTGTCGCACAAGTGTTATTCGCACACCCATTTGTCGAACTCACGTAGTACACTCTTAATAATTTCGTGTTCACTAACTATTTTTGGGTTAACAATGATTTTTTTTGGAGTCAGTTTGCTTAAATAGGATAGCAAGATGTAAAAACTTTGGTTATAATTTTACATTGAAATGCTGTTTTAATTTTGGTGATCATTTACTACTTTTGGATTAACAATGATTTATTTGGAGTCAGTTTGCTTAAATAGGACAGCAAGATGTTAAAATTTTGTTATAATTTTACATTAAAATGCGGGTTTAATTTTGGTGATCATTTACTAGTTTTGTCTGTTATATGTTACTACATCTGGTGGTAAATTAAACATAAGCCAAAAGAAATAGGTACTCAGACTTGTAGTTCCCGAGATTTCACTCCACATACAAACTTACAATTAATACCACTTTAAAATTTTAGTATACAAAAGTATAAAATTCAAAACAACAAAAAATCAAAAAGTCTTCAACAAAAGACTTTTGACGTTCAAAAAGTGCTGACTCTCAGCCTAGTTTGAATAAATGACTTTTGATTTAGATTTTGAAAAAAATACCTCTAAATACTTTCACTAAACACCTGTTAAAGATCTTTTGGATTCTACAGTCAATAAATGATTTAATTACGACCAAGTGTGTTCAACCCTTAACTTTCGTTTTCTATAACATGACATATGTCGTCACTTTCATCTACCACTCAAGAAAACCGTCGATAAAATTACTAGTATTCCTTGTGTGGATAAGGTAGGGTTTAAAATTGAATAACCATTCATTGACAAGCAGCAAAATATTTGTTTGTAAGAGATGCGTTCGATTTTATTTAAATTGCTAATCGAAAAGTCATAGTAGCACTTATTGCTTTGTATTAAGATTGAAAGTTTATCGTTGCTAATTTTAGATGCTTGACCTACGTCTTCAAATTATTAATCCCTTAAAATTGGAATGCAGTTGATAAAAAGACTGATAGCTCTTATTTGAACGTAATAAGGTATAAAATAAGACATATTGTGGTTTTTTGTTGTATATATTAATTTGTTTTAAGATCGGAGACGGAAGTAGCCATTTTAAAATTCAATAACTTCGCTTTCAATAAATAAACGATCGACACCTTGTTAAGTTTGGGCAAAGATTAAAAATAACAGAGGGACATAGTAGAAGTTTTTATATTATAGTTTTCTGTAGTAGAAGTAATGCTGCCGTGATTCTTTAAAAGGCAACCTTCTGACAACACCGATTTCCGAAAACATCGCGAAAGCGGTCTTCATTTTTTTTTTTACTTTAATGTGTAAAAATTGATCCAGTAACACTAAATAACATACAACGGGCACCCCTTTATAAAAAAAACCATCCATATATGTTATATTTCTTAAGCAGACAGACTTTACATAGACACAAAATAAAATCAGTGCCGACAGAAGGCCGCCTTTTAAAGAATCACGGCAGAATGGGATAATCCTTTTTATAATATGTGTACATATTTGAAAACAGAACAGATTGTTGCATGGAATTAGTATGTACCATTCCTTGAAGGTAAAATTGGATACTTGTCAATACGTTATGGTCACATCAAAAACATTTTAAAGAAACCGTCATTGCTATAAATAAAATAAATGATTTTTTTCTGTAAGTAGGTTCCTCCAAACAATGTTAAACGACAATCATATTTTAGAAACTAGATAAGGTCAATCTAAAAATTAACACTGAAAAGAAAGGCGGTAAAATACTCACTCTATACCCAGATAAGCCTAGTGTTTTGCCGCGACAAATCGTGGCACTGCGGACAGAGCTCCGATGTGATCTCATGGCGACATGGCGGGGACGATTGTCGCAACCCAGTGCTGGGCACGCCACAATTGCGGCGGTAAGTCTCCTCTTTGAGGAGTGGATAGAGAGGCGTCACGGACTCACGGCATCCTCACCTTCCGCCTGACGCAGGTTCTCACCGGGCATGGGTGCTTCAGTGGGTTCCTGTTCAGGATAAACCGGGAGGATACGCCCGGGTGTTTCCATTGTGAGTATCGTCTAGAGGACACGGTGGAGCATACGGTGGAAGTGTGCCCTGCCTGGGCGGAGCACCACCTGTGTCCTCGTGGAGGCGATCGGCGGCGGCGACCTCTCGCGTCCGGCCCTGGTGCGAGCTATGGTACGGAGCGAGTGGGCATGGGAAGCCGTCACCTCCTTCTGCGAAGCAGTAATGCTCGCAAAGGAGGAGGCTGGGCGCGTGAGGGAGTGGCAGTCTCTGCGCTCTCACGTCCCTAGTCGCCGTAGGAGGAGACGCCCCGGGCGTCGGGAGTCGATTGCGGACTCCCGGCCACCGTAGGCGCGAGCTTGCGGGCGGTGAGCAATGGGTAGCTCGCCGCCCGGTAAGGACCAAGCTCGGGTCGACGGCGCGTAGTGTTCCACGCGCGCCTCAAAGAGATGTCAGCAAGAATGAAGGGGTCTGCTAGGACCGATGCCTGCTGGGGTCGCGTGATTGTTCGAAAGAGATACCGTGACCCTGGCACAAGGGTAACTGATGGAACACGGGTGAGTTTTAGTCAGTAAAAGTCTGACACGATGAGCGGGAGAAGTCATTCGATGATTTGCCATCCAGAAAAAAAAGCCTAGTGTTTTTTACCAGCTAGATTTCAATCATTTTGACGGTAAAATTTGGACATTTTAATGCTCAGAAACTTATTGGAAGATTTCAAAATGGTGCAATCCAGGCTAATAACTGAATTTATTTATATTCTGAATTAATAAATAAAATACCCATGGTCCATGCTTACCTATGTAGGCAAAATACTTCCAAAAACTCTTTATAATTCTATTCTTTGACTCATGAAGGCGTCACTCGTCCACCCCGACATATGTCGTGTTGTCGTGTCAAGTCAACAACTGCCCACCACCTGTTGTCACGATGTTATTGTAAATGTTTACACTTCGTTATTGTAAACTTTATTGGTTTGTTAGTTGTTTTGATAGGTTTATTGGAGTTATGGTGAAAGGAAGGGTTCTTGTGGAGATTCGGACCATCTGGCGATGAGCGATAGGTTTTTTTGTCTGTTATAATAATCTCTACATCAATGGCAAACACAAAAGAAAAAAAAATATTTTCAAGTGGCATGTTTTGAACTAATGTAGTATACAGTGCCGGATTAGCCATGTAGCAGGAGGCAGCAAATGCTACGGGCCCCGCGCTTTGGGGGGCCCCGCGCCTGTGCAAATAAAAAAACTACAAATCAAAGAAATTGTAAGCCACCCAGTAGCAATTCTTAGTGACCGCTGGCTATGCTGTAATTATTGGAGTAATATTGTTCTGTGTTGTACAGGTACATTAGCCCAGTAGCTGGAGCCCTAAAACAAATATATAAAAATGTTGGACATTATTATGCCACAAGTTGGCAACTCCAAAATACTAATACGAATTCGATTCAAGCTGTATGTATAACCCAACCACGACAAATAGTTTTGAAATGATAACTAGTATGATAACCAATAAGAAAATAGCAAAATGCATACTTCATTTGGTAAGCCTAATTTAACATTAGTTTAATTTCTTTTAAGAGTGTTTTTAATATTACTGGACTGTTTACATCCTGTTAAAGTTTCTTAGTTTTTACGTGCTTGCTTTTTTGTTTGGTATTATTTCTGTTTTGCCGATCCTCGTATACTTATACAAACTCATTGTAATATTACTGCTTCATAACAGTAAAAGTGTACTAGATATATATTACGTTTGTTGCATCTCTGTTCATGATAAAATATGTGATTGTTTGGCATACAGCATTCAATTTGACTGAATTTTGAATTACGTCGTTATTCTCACAAACCAGCGATATGAGCGATATGTCATTTTGCAAAAGTTTAAAGCAACCTAAGTAATCAAAAGTCCCCTCTTTGATAAGTGGATGAGAGGCGCCACGGCGTCTTCACCTTCCGCCTAACGCAGTTCTTCACCGGGCATGGGAGCTATGGGGGGTTCCTGTTCGGGATAAAGCGGGAGGATACGTCCGGGTGTTTCCATTGCGAGGATCGTCTGGAGGACACGGTGGAGGTGTGCCCTGCTTTTTTTTTTGTGGGTGGGATATCATCATATGAAGTCTCCCGGCTCTTGGGTGGAGCGGGAGGGCGTGTCAGACTTTTACTGACTAAAACCCACCCGTGTTCCTTCAGTTGCCCATGTGCCAGGGCCACGGTATCTCTTTCGAACAAATCTCGCGACCCTGGCAGGCATCGGTCCTAGCGGACCTCTTCAGTTGTTGCTGATATCTCTTTGAGTCGCGCATGGAATACTACGCGCCGTCGACACGGGCCTCGTCCTTACCAGGCAGCGAGCTACCCATTGCTCGCCGCCCGCAAGCCCGCGCTTACGGTGGCCGGGAGTCCGCGATCGACTACCGACGCTCGTGGCGTCTTCTCCTGCGGCGGTTAGGGAAGTGAGGGCGCAGAGACTGCCACTCCCTCACGCACCCCACCTCCTCCTTCGCGAGCATTACTGCTTCGCAGAAGGAGGTGACGGCTTCCCATGCACTCTCGCTCCGTACCATGGCTCGCACCAGAGCCGGACGCAAGAGGTCATTGCCGCCGATCGCCTCCACCAGGACACGGCGGTGCTCCGCCCAAGCAGGGCACACCACACGGTGGTGCATACGGTGGAGGCAAGAAATGCGCCCTCACGCCCCTAGCCGCCACAGGAGGAGAAGCCCCGGGCGTCGGGAGTCGATTGCAGACTCCCGGCCACTGCAGGCGCGGGCTTGTGGAAAGGACCAGGCCCGTGCTGACGGCGCGTAGTGTTCCACGCGCGCCTCAATGAGAAGTCAGCAAACTGAAGGGGTCTGCTAGGACCGATGCCTGCCAAGGTCGCGAGATTAGTTCGAAAGAGGTACCATGGCCCTCGCATATGAGCAACTGAAGGAACACGGGTGGGTTTTTAGTCAGTAAAAGAATCATGTTTTCCAAATGTCCAAATATTGTTACGCATTTACAATGAGACAATAACGTTTGACTTACCTCCCTATAAAGAGCATAGAAAATGATTTACTCAGAAATATTGATTTGACGAGTGTTATTTTTAAAGTTGCTTACGTTAAATCACGAAAAGCATTTTTCTAAATATTTTGTTTTATTTATATTTTTTTATAGGTAATGCAATCCCCATTCTGCCAGGGTCGCGAGATCTGTTCGAAAGAGTTACCGTGGCCCTGGCATGTGGGCAACTGAAGGAACACGGGTGGGTTTTAGTCAGAAAATGTCTGACACGCTCTTCCGCTCCACCCTAGAACGGGAGACGCCATTTGATGATTTTGCTACGGGCCCCGCGCTGGCTTTATCCGGCACTGGTAGTATAGTTCAGAAAATGGTGGTGAAACTTATTGCATCTAATCGAAAAGCCAATTGCCTAATACGTTTTTCTTCATTCTATTCTTTTAATCTGTTTAAAAGTGTCGTTTCGCCCATTTCTGGTTAATAAAAACGGGCGAACTAATTTATAAACCGAATATGTCAAGTCTAAATCGATTTTAGTTTATAATAACTTCCATAAGGTAGGCCAGAAAAAAAGGTCGACACACTAACAACCTAATTTCTAATCATCTATATCTTTTATCTATAGCCCAAGAAAACTACAAATAAATAAGCAAAACAATCAAAGAACCAAACATAAAATATCTAATTCCCACATAGATTTACCCACCCGGTTCTACCCCACATACCGGGTAGCACCCGGGTATTTGTGAAGCAAATTTTTAGTGACGCTCGGATATCCGTCGCCAAGCTAACTATTCTCTCGAGCCGGATAACCGGTGTAAATCTTACATTAGACGGTACTGCTGCAAGCGGGTGTGGAATTTTGATTAGTAGTTTTCTGGGTCTTTACCCAGAAACCATGGAACCATGGAACTATGGATGTCGTAAGAGACGACTAAAGGACTTACTAGAGAATGGGCAGCAGCGTTCTCTGTACATTTTACCACCATACTGCGATGTCAGGTGTCGTAGGCACGGCGAGCAATAGGTAGCTCGCCGCCCGGTAAGGACCAGGCCCATGTCGACGGCGCGTAGTGTTCCATGCGCGCCTCAATGAGATGTCAGCAAACTGAAGGGGTCTGCTAGGACCAATGCCTGCCAGGGTCACGAGATTTGTTCGAAAAAGTTACCGTAGCCCTGGTAAATAAGCAACTGAAGGAACACGGGTGGGTTTTAGTCAGTAAAAGTCTGACACGCCCTCCCGCTCCGCCCAGAGCGAGAGACGTCATTTGATGAATTCCCACCTACAAAAAAAAGAGGGACAACTGTCAAATCGTGTTGTGATTCATTCAGGTTGAAGAATAAAAATTAGGAAATGTTTCTTACTGAAAAAATTTGTTTGTTTTTCAACAAAATTCGTGCACCAGAAAAATATAAGAGTATATGTCATCCGCCCAGCCTTTTTACAACTATAAATTTGGGTCGGCTTCCAGTTAAATCCGGATGCAACTGAATACCAGTATTTTACACGGATCGACTGCCTATCTGACTTCCACAACCCAGTTACTGGGTAATGCGATAACCCTTGGTGACAGTCGGTGTCAGACTTTCGGGCTTCTGACGACCCGTAGAATATATTTATGTATATTCGTACTAACTAAGTTAGGTCTATTCTTTAATAACTAGTATTTCTAGGAATGAAAACTATCCTATGTCCTTCTTCAGATAAAACGCTAACATTGTTAAATCTTTCAGAAAAATGGCCGCAACACCAAACTGTTCGTGTTAAGATTAAAGTAAAGATATCACCTTACTTTTATCTGAACTTAAATAATCTCTAAACTTAAGAGATCATGTTCCGTCGTTAACTTATTGTAGGCGTCTTAAGTTTTTGTAAGCTGAAAACAAAGTTCTAAGCTTTCGTAAAGTTTCTAAATTTTGTCTCGTGTTTTAAAAATATCACTGTTTATATAGGGTTTCGTACCCAAAAGGTGAAAACGGGACCCTATTATGAAGTCTCCGCTGTCCGTCCGTCCGTTGATATCATTCCGTCTGTCTGTCAGAGTGCTTTATCTCATATACCGTAATAAGCAGACAGTTGAAATATTCACGAAGTGTTTATTTGTTTTCCATCATCGCCATCATTTCAGCTGCAAATCGCCACGCTTGGCGAGCGGGAAGGCGATCGCAGTATGGTGGTAAAATGCATAGAGAACGATGCTGAACATTCTCTAGTAAGTTAAACATTTTTTTAGGTCCAGCACCACAAGGACAGCAGCAAAATAACATAGTGTTGTTTGACATCGTTATGAGTCGTCAGAAGCCCGAAAGCTAGAAAACCAATCTTACCAAGGGGTATCGTATTACCCAGTAACTGGGTTTCGGATGTCAGATAGGCAGTGGCTCCATGTAAAATACTGGTATTTAGCTGCATCCGGTTAGACTGGAAGCTGACCCCAACATGGTTGGGAAAAGGCTAGGCAGACGATGAGGTCGATTACTAATTGACATTTTTAAACATTATAATGAACTAGCTTCTGCCCGCGACTTCGTCCGCGTTAAATTTCTTGTTCCCCCGACCCTTCCCGTCGCGTCGAATCGCCTACCCGTGCGATTTTCTCCGTTTTTGCAACATTTTGCATTACTGCTCCGTTTTTCTTGGTCGTAGCGTGATGTTATATAGCCTATAGCCTTCTTCGATAAATAGGCTACTCAACACATAAATATTTTTTCAATTCGGACCAGTAGTTCTTGAGATTAACGCGTTCAATCAAACAAACAAACTCTTCAGCTTTATAATATTATTAGTATAGATGTAAAATTAGGTTCACTAACACAACGTTGGTGTGTCAATAAATAAATAAACAACCAATGCAATGGACAATAACCACCAATAATGAAGAGAATGTTTTCGTATTATTAGTATATTTTTTTTACATAACCAATTATATTGACATCTATATAACTATTGTACACCCCATGGGTATGTTTCAGTGATACTATCATGCTAATTATATGAACTATCTTTTCACCTGTGACAAACAAAAAATAATATATGAAAATGAATATAAGTAGGTATTTTTTTAATATTTTATTTTTTTACATTTTTATTTTTGTGTTCTATAACTTACTAAATAAACTAAATTCCTTTACACTCTGTAGGTGTACAACACGCGACAGGAAAGCGACAATAATTCGCGGAGTGTTTTCGCGAATTCTTACCGCGCCGGTATACCGCGAGCTTCCGTCACATACCGCTACATACCGCTAACGTTTATCTACGGCTGTGGCTTATCTGATTATGCTAGTTCTTTGCTTTTAATGTGTTAGACTTGAGGATATTTGGGTGAATGTACTTTGATTGTAGGAAATAAGACCTATTATTAGGTAAACTAAGGAAAAAGGGTACTTAGATGTTAGATATCGGTTTAGGTAAAAAAATGAGCGGCCCGAAAAAATGGAGATACAGTTTTAACATATTAAAAAACCTATACATGAACTTCTAATATCAAATACACTTATATGCAACAATACATATGAATATATACTCTATAGAATCTTGTTGATTCTGTATTTAATTAGAATTTAAATAACCCCGACGCTTGCTACCCTCTTCCAGCAAGCCAAGGTCTGTACCCCACAGGTTTTAACTTTATAAACCCTGGCTAGAGACTTTCATTTATAGAGGCAGCCACATGCAATCGACAACCTCCCAGATTGAACTGCGAGATGTCATTCCTAAAAAAGAGGACTTGTTCACAGCCACACCGAGCGCGACTCTGCAGACCTGCCTCATTTTTACTGTTTCCCGCCTTGCTCTTTACTGACAGATGACATTAGTGACAGCAGCTGCCTCCTCTTGTGTGAATGAGACAGTGTTCACATATGTATTAAATAGATACACTACACTCTCTTTATTTGAAATCCATTGCGTTATGTGAAGGGTATGCAAAAATGAAGCAGAAAACGTCTCACTGTACCTGTATACATTACTGAAAACCGAAAAGCAATGGAAGCTGACGGCAGACGAAATTCCCTAAGAACAACTTTTAATTTCCCAGACAAACTCATCCACAAAGACATAATAAATACTATGGAACACGAAAAACCGGAAGCTGAGAGACGAAGTTCCCAAGGAAATTAAATCTCCGGACCAGACAGAAACTTTCACAAAGAGATACAAAAATAAATTACAAAAAATAAAAATCAACGCACCAAACTGATTGGAAAGAAGATAAAAATTATCTCTATTCATTTATTTAACAATGCACTCCTTTTACAATTTAACTATACGTGACCGAACAATATGCAAGTACGAAACATCTGCCTGACCTTTAAAAGGACAAAAGGTCCGTAAGAAAGGGTCAGTTGTTGGTCAAAACCGGAATTGACCCTCCGGAATTAAACAGTGGTAGCAAAAATCTGCAATTGTTGAGTATGGTCATTGAAAGGGTTGAATAAAAACTAGTTTTATTATTTCTTTTTTTTAAATTTTAAATAAAGAATTAGGGATTCAATTCTCTGAATATTGACTAGCAAAACAGGTCGATGCTAACTTTTCTCACGAAATTGGCCCACATGAACGAAGTGACCGAGACGGTCAAAGTTCAAGTTGTTTTTATTTTTCACATTTTTTTTTAGGAATGACATCTCGCAATTTACCTATGAGGTTGTCGGCTGCTTAACCGGGCTGGATTGGAATGTCTATTGTTAATGAATAGTATACAATATAGTAAGTCAACATTTTAGTAAAGTAGTAAAAAATTTAATATCATATGTTATGTTTCTCTTGTAGACATTAACTATGGCTTAATAATAGGTCTTTACCTATGAAAATGCCATTTTGTATGAAAAAAATTAAACGAATTTTTTTCATGTATTTTTTATTTGTATTAATCGAAATAATCACCCATGCAATCAATGCATCTTTGCCAACGCAGTGGCAGTTTATTGATGCCCTTCTTAAAAAAATCAGCTGGACGGGAGGCAACAAATTCTTCAAAGGCATTTTGTACTGCCTCTCGGGTATTGAATTTTTTCCCACCAAGAAGTTATCCAAATTCTGGAAAAAGTAGTAGTCTGTAGGCGCAAGGTCTGGTGAGTAGAGCGGATGACGGAGAGCTTCCAACCCCAGTTCCAGCAACGTGGAGACCGTCGGCTGTGCAGTATGAGGTCGCGCGTTGTCGTGCAGGAGCAGCCGCGGAGACGAGCGATTGACCAATGCTGGTTGGAGATGTGCCAGCTTCTCCATCATTGAGTTCAGTTCTTCACAGTACACATCTGCAGTAATGCTCACCCCGTTTGGTAAGAAGCTGTGATGAATCACACCGGCGCTAGACCACCAAACAGTGACCATCACTTTTCTAGGGGTAAGTTTTCGTTTAGGGCATTGTTTAGGTGCTGAACCAGGATCCAACCAACTTGCTGAGCGCTTGCGGTTATCAAACAGTATCTATTTTTCATCGCAGGTAACAATGCGGTTCAAAATTCCTTTATTTGTGTGTCTGTTGAGCAGTGCAAGGCAGGTCTCGACGCGTACTTCGCGCTGGCGATCATTGAGTTAGTGGGGCATTCACCCATTTGTCGAGCTTTTTTACCTTGCCAATTTTACGCAAATGGACCAATATTGTTTTGACGCTAACGTAGAAAGCTGCTGCTAATTCAGCCGTAGATTGTGTATCATAAGCTTCCACAATCGCCTTTAATTCGTCATTGTCGACCAAAGTCTTCGGACGACCGCGAGGTTCATTTTTCAGGTCGAAATTTCCAGAACGGAAGCGAGTAAACCAATAACAGGTGGTGCGTTGGTTTGTAGTGTTAGCTCCGTAAACGTCGTTGATGTTGCGTGCCGCTTGTGCCGCGTTGCTGCCACGACGGTACTCATATTCCATAATTACTCGAATTTTTAACGTATCTATGATGACAAAAAAGATTGAAATGCGATGAAAATGTAACACTAATCAATAAACAAATGACTACTTTTGGAAAAAGAATTCCATGTTTTAAAAATAAAATTAATTTGAAATTAGAATTCTTAGACAAACAAAAATTATTTTGATTTGAAATGGCCAGTACTGCAGAATGGCAATTTCATAGGTAAAGACCTAATAGTTATTAGCAAAGGTCATACAAAACCTGACCAACTTGTGTCCCTGCAGAAACTTGTAATTGAGCAGCAGTTTTTGTATGTACGTCAGAATCGCGGGTGTACTGTTCAGATTTGCCTAAATTTATTGCGGTTATTTTCTAATGATTACATTTTTGGTTGTCCATATCCTTTGCTTCATACCTTTGTTATTTTACAAAACGTGACCAACGACATGCATATTACGGAACATCTGTCCAAGCTTTTTACTTTAAAGGACAATAGAATCATGAGCAGGGGTCAATAGTTGGTCAGGACCGGTATTGACCCACGGCTAACCGAAATATGTGGAACAGTTTCTAATAAAAATTATGTGGAACTAGACACTCTTTGTAACCAACTGATAACAATAATTTAACTAGCTTTTGCCAGCGGCTTTGTCCGCGTATCAAACTTATAAACCTTCCTCTTGAACGACTCTGTCTATTAATGAACTGCAATTTGGGAATTTCGTCTGGTATGACTGTCCGTTCTTTTTAAATTGTATGTGTTTATGTGTGAACTAACATAGTTTTAAGCACTTGTTTACTAACAAGATAATCCATCTTGTCCTCCATGTTGTCTGAATTAATAAAAAAAATATTGTTATTAAAATCCGTTGCAAAGTTTAAAATATCTAAGCGCACAAACACGAAATGCGACTTTATTTTATACTATGTAAAGATGTTCAATTCATTGAAAGACAATAAAATAAAATAATCAATGAAGATTTTGCGAAGTTTTGCTGGGATTTAGATAACTAAATCCCAGCAAAACTTCGCATGTCGCTGAAGCTTTCGGTATCATTTTTCTTTCAGTCCACTTGTTCATGTATAGGACCCTCAATTTCAACCAAGGTAAGTCTTCTAGGATTTATCGAAGAGAGCCTTGTCTTTAAGTCAAAAAGATAATATTTATTTGTAGTGCAACAGTTATTTTGCCATGCATCATACGATTGATAAATTCACACAATGTACTTTTAACATTACCTTCCTATGCACAGTCGGGTAACAGCAGTTTTAGCAGAAAAATAATACAATCCTTTCCTATTATTTCACAAAACGTTGCCGGACAATATGCAAGTACGAAACATCTGCCTGACCTTTCACCTCAAGGGACAATAGATCCGTAAGAAGGGGTCACTCGTTGGTCAAAACCGGAATATGAGCGGTGGGTTCCGCTTCAAACCGGTTCTAACTGCCCGCGGTGGTGACATATTGTTAGGGTGCATTTTGGACAGCACGATTAAGGTGATTTGTATTTAAGAATGGGTTTAAAAAAGCTATTTAGAGCAGTGATAACGGCCGCGACTTACGAATTGTATGTCGTGAGTTCGAACCCAAGCAGGCACTTTACTTTGTGCAAATTATTTCATCACCACTGCTCTCAAAACAGAGAAGGAAAACATCGTATGAAAACCGGCATGTCTTAGAACCAAAAATTCGAAGGCATGTGACATCTACCGACCCGCACTGCTCCCGCGTGGTGGATTATGTCCCACTCCCTCTCACCAAAAGAAGGCCTGTGTCCCAGCAGTGTACTACTATACTATAATCGTTTCAGATTTTTCATGGATTTCTAGGTGTTTCACTGTCCGTTTTCAGGTATTGTTCATTCATTTAAGTGCTTAAAGATTAAATTAAAACAATATTTATGTCTTACTCCTTTAAGTGCCGTGGTGGCCCAGTGGTAACGTCCGCAACTTAGGAATAGGTCGTGGGTTTGTACCCAAGCAGGCACTTTACTTTGTGTTAGTTATTATTTTATTACCACTGCTCTCAAAACAATAAAGACTAGATTATGACCTACTTACTACCTCTCACAGAGATGAGGCTGGTATCTCAGCAGTGGAAACAATATAAGCTAATTAATAATGTCCTTCTCCATTTTTCTAAGGAAAAGCAAAAACAGGAGCTCAGTTATCTGAATTATCCTCATCATCTGCCTAGCCTTTAGGATCAACCTCTAGTCTAACTGGAAGTAGCTGAATACCAGTATTTTACATGGAGCGACTGCCTATCTGACCTCCACAACCCAGTTACTGGGTAGTATAAGACTGGTGGTCAGACTTTCAGGCGTCTGACGATCCGTATCGTCTGTCAAGAATCCACAAATGTTAGCCGGAACCAACGGCTTAACATGCTTTCTCAGGTATGAAATACGTATCTATACTATAATATACTATATATAAGGTGTATCTATTCATACACGAAATATTTTAAGAGGTACACCTGTAGGTGGTAAAGAAGCTATAGCAACGAAAAAAAAAATTTCTAAGTGTTTTTTTTTTAATTTAATATTTATAAATTATTTGACGCACATAAGAAATATTGGCTCCTTCTTATTTTTTACGGCCCGAGACACCGCGGCCATGCTCGTGCCGTTTGGTCGCCGCCCTCGCAGCGTCAGGCGGGCCATTCATAGAATTTGGAGTAAAGGTTGTATGCAAAACGTCTCAAGCAGTTTTAAAATTATAATAATTACGAAAATTCAAAAACGCTTAGAAAAAAATATCTTTTTGCTTCTATAGCTTCTTTACCACCTACAGGTGTACCCCTTAAAATATTTCGTGTATGAATAGATACACCTTATATAATATTATAAGCTGAAGAGTTTGTTTGTTTGATTGAACGCGCTAATCTCAGGAACTACTGGTCCGAATTGAAAAATTCTTTTTGTGTTGGGTAGCTTATTTATCGAGAAAGGCTATAGGCTACATAACATTACGCTACAATCAAGAAAAACGGAGCAGTAATGAAAAATGTTGTAAAATCGGGGAAAATCGCACGGGTAGGCGATTCGACGCGACGGGAAGGCCCCAGAACAAAAAATTTAACGCGGACGAAGTCGCGGGCAGTAGCTAGTGAAATATACAATAGGTTTACGTACACCTATCACCTATCATGTTTTGAGTAACATCAAACTCAAAACAGTCAAACTTTCTCTTTTAACGTCCAGAACTTCTGGTGACCCAACTGTCCATCCAGCATTGAATAGAACCTATTGATTATCAACCATTACAAATAAAAACTTCACAACAAAAGCCCGGACATATGGACAACGGTCGAAAAGACCACGTATTTTTTTGTTACAGACACGTTTTACCAAAATAAACAGCTCGATCGGAGTGACCATATGCCGCGGAAGGGTTAAAAACATCTTCAGTCACGCCTTATCTATTGATTTGTTATTGATGGGTTAACTTTATTGGTACAAAAAATTGTAAAGTGGACTTTGGGGTTGGAAACGGATGGTAAGTGAAATCGATCAGTCCGGTACCAATTTGGTAATCGGTTTTGGTTTTTGTAGACTGTTAAGGGTTACATATTGTTGCTTCTTTTGAGGATAAAGAATTGTTTAGAACAGCTAATGATGGAAATCCTCGGAACAAACGAGATCCTGATAAACTAGTATTTAATGTTTTGCTAAGACTTGCCAAATACAATAAAAACTGCTAACTCGTGCTTATTTATAACGTTATTAGCTTTAACCAGCGGCTCTGCCAGCGTATATTACATACAAACCTTTCCCATACCATTGATGGAACTGACTGCATTAAGATCTGTTCCGTAGTTTAAAAGATCTAAGCTTACAAACGCGGGAAGCGACTTTGTTTTATAATAATAATAAAATAAAATTAAAATTAAATACGTTTAATTCAGACTATTAAGATGTCCATATGTATATACTAAGTAAAGAGATACCACGGCCTCTCAAAATATTTAAGAATATTTAAGGAAAAATTAACAAGCCGGGACCAACGGTTCAGAGTGCTTTCCGAGGTGCAATGGAATCTCGTTATCTAATCGATGGTCACCCATCCACGAAGTAACCGCGACAAGCGTAGCTTAACCTTCGAGCGACCTGTACGATACATATTATTGAGCTGGAAGCGTGTTTTCGTGCGTTATCTGTATTAATTTGAGTAGATTTCAATTAAATAACGTAGTTGTCCTTATTTTCATCACCACCAGTAAAGTAGCGTAAGTACCGAGACAAATTTATTGACATGTAAAAGTGTTTATACAAACCTACTTATAGAAATAAAATCATTTATCATTTAAATAAAAAGTTTGCAACCTCGTAACGTTGAAAACTGACATAAAATGGCGACATAAAACGAAGGCGGGATGGGTCCGCGGAATGAAAATCAAATCATAACATTGTACCCGTCTTGGTTTAAACGAATTTATAAAAGACGAGGTGAGCACGATACTGCAACGATCTTGGATAAGAAGATGGTATGAAATACTCGTAATTCTTAAAATTTCATTACATTAACACAACTCACTATTTACACTAACTGCACAAATACATACCAACACAAAAGGACATAGACGTTAAAGTACTCGTCCGCATCAGAAACGTACCCAAAATACTGGCAGCATTTCCACTTTCAAGTACTATGTTAATTCTTTGGTCAAAGACCGAACCAGGCTGATCACGTGTAATGTCAACAAGTTGGCGAAACATTTCTTTGAAAGGGGACACTTCTTAAGATTAAAACTTATTTTCGTCCTTCTTCTGAAATTTTGGATCAATTTAGTAAAATTAAGTTTTGGTAGGTACAGGAAATTAATCTATAAATTGTCATGGGAGTGGTATTACCAACACATTGCTGCTCATCCATTTGTGTCATCAAGGATTTCATATAGGATACGTCATAAAAGCTTGAAGATAATATAGTGAATTCGCGCTACTGTACCAAAGTCTTCAAGCAAGCCTTTTTTTTTCAACTACTACAATGTAAAATTATGTACTTGAGATTTTCATATCAATGTTGACAATATTAAGACAGTGTAAAATGTCAGTAACATACTTTGATCACAAACTTAGAGGCACAGACGAAGGAAGCAAAAGGGTAGCAGTCTGGTATCTGAGAAGTGGCAAAAGACATAGAGGAAGACAGAGAAAACGCTGGACGGGACGTGGAAACCACAGGAGGAAAACAATGGACTCCTATCGCAGTCGATAGGAAAAATAGGAGTTGGATGAGGCCTTTGCCAAAGGGCACACAGACCAAGGCAGCTGGTGTCGATAGTATAATAGCTTTAGTAAGACTAAGAACTAACTAATAACTCTATTGTTGTAGCATAACTTTCAAATGGTCTGAATAAATGGCTTTTATTATATAACATACATCCCCTTGAACCCACTCCCGAAAATTTATCAATCTCGCTACAATGTGTTATTTTTAACTGTTTAACTTCATCTATCAATTTATTTTGTATTTCCTATAACTTTATTCACCCTTTGGCAATAACAGCGTTTACCATAATTTCCATTTCTTCATTTCATATAGTACTATCTACGTAAATAAAAATCAATTGCTCCATGTAGATCATCACCCCATCATCAGAATTCTTCGACCGATTTGTTTATTGTTTTATTGTATTTTTAATTGACAGGACGAGGTCTGTCTGTGTAATAGATTATTTTAATAGCTCGATGAAGTAACTGACTTACAGATAACGTAGAAGCAAAACCACTGGAGATAGAAACATGAAAGTCACCCGGCGATGTCGGGCACGAACAGCTAGTCTAAAAATAAAGAACGAACTTCAGTATCGTATCGGTATATAAAATTGCTATCTAACGGGACAATCGATGAAAAACCGCCATCTTTCAGTTGATTGAAATTTTATAGAGCATTCGCGTGATGGCCGCTTTGCCGTGTCGCGAAATGAACAGGGACGGACTAAAAATGGAGAAGGGAAGAAAAATTATTGTTGTGTCATTTTTATAGTGATACGTTTTAAAAGTATTTGTGAAGTTTTCGCGTAAACCCATGTGAATAAGGCGTGAGTTTATGTATTTTAATGAATAACATAGTGGAATTAGGAGACATTCTATTGAGTATCTTATCATAAAATACAGTTTCAATCAAAATTGCTGTTTGTGTGACCGCTTAGATCTATCTACATTAATATTTAACTTAGATTTAAAAAGAAAGAATCTCTGTGGTTTAACATGTCGCCATTACACCCGTGTGTGGTTTATGTGGGACACTAGTACTTAACAAAATCCATTCTTAGTAAATATTTTTGTGAAATCAATGTGTTGCACTTGTGTGTGCCCATTGTATGTTATTAACTTAACATGTTTTATTTTTGCTATAAAAGAATTTTATTGAGCAAAAGTTTCACTTTCATGTTAATTCAAACAATAACGATTTTATTTTAAAACAAACTTGAAAACTTGGAAAAACTAAGTCTGAAATTACGGTGAAGAGGTCACTACTACTAAAACAGTAGGCTTAATTCGTACCTCCAAGTCTGCCTCTGTCCCCGTTTGAAAATACGCAAGGGCATAAGTTACGCCAATGTAGAGCGTTTCATATAAATTGTTTATAATGCACGCCAATAATGACTGGCTGGCGGTAGGCACAACTGCGCAGTTCCGACGGCACGCTCCATTTTTATAAATATATGTTCTATTGAATTACTTACTTTCTCTACAGCAACTTTAGTTCGATATTCGTGTGAATATGCTAATATTTTGTTAGTATTGAAATTATTGATAAAGAAAGGTCGCTTAAGAAGAAAACTTGTATATCTGTTAGATCTATGTCTAGATTTTCTTGGTCAGTAACAGGGCGCTAACAATTTAAAATAACGGTGAGTTATAATGTCATGTTTCCGTAGTAAAATTTTCAAATACAATTCAGTCTGGTGAAATGAAACGATTCATATAAATATGTTTTTGATCTTTATTGAATATTTATTATTAAAACTGGATTTCTACTCAAACGCATGTTCATTATTCAAAATTCGTTACTCGTAAAATAAAGAGTCAACATAAATTAATTGCTTCACCACATCATTAATTCTAAATTCTTTTGTAAAGTAATAAATAATCAAAATTATGACTTCCGATATTCCAAAACACAAATTCCCTAATATGCAAACATAATACTTTTGTCACTAAACCGGTTTAATAGCAGCTGTCCAACACTTTCGAAACTAAAAACTTTAAGGAAGGGTCAGTGTAAACCAGATTTTTACCTTTACAAAAATAGACAATGGGTCCTAGAGTTGACCCTTGGGGGACACCGGTCAGTTTTGCATTTTATTTAAAAACCGGTTAGGTAAGTTAAGGGTTATTTTTCATAGTGTTATTATTAACTTTATAAATGTCCAGTTAGTGGATGATCAGTTCATTTTTGGTGTTGAAGAGTGATGGTTAGATCGGAGTCCAGTTTGTCAAAAGTTTCAGTTAAAGTCGAAATTATGTGATTCGGTTAAAAATGATGGTGATTTTTTGAGATTTGAAAATTGTACAATAGTTGGTGATGCAAAGGAGTGAAAATTTAAGGAATAGATAACTTCACGGTTTTCCCAAATAGTTTTAGTGTTATTAAGGTTTACTTACTTCAAAATCGAAAGCAATTAGGAGTGCCGTTAAACCGTTATATCAAATTAATAATTAGAACATCTTACGAAAATCTAATAAGTGTTAATTTCTTCATTTCCACTTGAACAGTGAAAGCGACAAGAAAGAAGATTTGAAGATTATACACTACCATATCCAACCGAGGTAGTCTCCGAAGACGTAACGTAAAAAATACAAGTAAAATTGGTATCAACAAACATTAGTACGTGTCTCTTATTCCCCAGAAACGAATAAAGGCTACATTGTTTTTAAATAAGCTTGTACAACACGTACAAAATACACTTTTCCCACGCGTTAAAAGGTTAAAAACGTCGTTTGGCTAACAAAAAACGGGGTTTTTCCTCCATCATGAAAAAGTCCCACAATTATCGCCTCCCCGTTTTGCTCGGCAAATAGAATTAGGCGTGAATTAAATTAGCCCGGAATTAACAAGGATAATACCCGGTTCTCTTCACTTTTTCCTTATTTTTACGCCTTTTGAACGTTTTTTTATGACACGTCCCTCCTCGGCGGTGACGCGGGAAATTCAGCCAATTTCGAAAGACAAACGGTTTTCGTTTTTCCTTTTTATTCCCTAATTTATCTTTTTTGTTGCGTTTATTAGATAAAGGATAGCGTGACATTTCATTTCTGTTACACTTTTTGTGAAATTAGTATTTACATTTGTATTTAATGGCAAAAAATTACCTTAAACTTACCTTTTTAGGGTTCCGTTGCCAAATGGCAAAAAACGGAACCCTTATAGATTCGTCATGTCTGTCTGTCTGTCTGTCTGTCTGTCTGTCTGTCCGTCCGTATGTCACAGCCATTTTATTCCGAAACGATAAGAGCTATGCTGTTGAAACTTGGTAAGTAGGTGTATTCTGTGAACCGCATTAAGATTTTCACACTAAAATAGAAAAAAAAACAATAAGTTTTGGGGTTCCCCATACATAGAACTGAAACTCAAAAATGTTTTTTTTCATCAAACCCATACGTGTGGGGTATCTATGAATAGGTCTTCAAAAATGGTAATGAGGTTTCTATTATCATTTTTTTCTAAACTGAATAGTTTGCGCGAGAGACACTTCCAAAGTGGTAAAATGTGTGTCCCCCCCCCGTAACTTCTAAAATAAGAGAATGACAAAACTAAAAAAAATATATGATGTACATTACCAAGTAAACTACCAACGAAAATTGGTTTGAACGAGATCGAGTGAGTAGTTTTTTTTTAAAACGTCATAAATCGTAAACCGCAATTTACCTTACATTCAATCAACTGAAATATAAAAATTAAAAAATATATATATTTTTAAACCGAAAATACCTACAGGTTTGTACGGAACCCTCGGTGCGCGAGTCCGACTCGCACTTGGCCGGTTTTTTTCATATTTACTACTTTCTGGAAGTTTTGTGCGCTGATATCCTAAAGACCACAAACTACAAATACAAAACATTTTTGTTTTTTTCATTATTAAATTACTTCTCTATGAGTCTTTTAAATTACTGTTTTCTCTCCATTCATAATCTTCTTATTTTTTCTACATTTTCGCCTTCTGAGCCTACGATATAAAGATGGTAGATTTTTGGTTCTATATTACGTATTCTTTATACATAAGTACCTACGTCATTAGTAAGAAGGTTATTAACTTTTAAATTGCAATAAAACTTCTTCAAAGTAGTAATTATAAGGGTTATTCGTTTTAAACATTCTTAGGGTAGAAATACGTGGATATAAAGTTAATGGAAGGAACTAAATTCATTTCTAGATTTAGTAATTCAAGGAAAAATATACTACTTTTTTTTAAGCGTTGTTATTAGTAAGGGCGAAGGTACTCATAAAATTGTTGATTTCTTAAAATGTGTTAAAATACACATAAAGTACATAGCTTGCATAAATATGTAAAGTTTCGTTGAAATATTAGTTTTCTTACCTTTTATTAATGAATCTTTGTAATATTAAAATAAAAGATGATTCTAAAACTATTATTCGGAGGATTAATTACGAAAACATCAAGAAATTTGTATATTTGCTCCTGATATTATTTCCAGTGATTTTATATCTACGTTTACAGGGGTTTAAGAAAAGGGGTCTTTAAAATGTCAAAAGAAGGAACGAATTTCCCCAAGGGTGCTTCCCCACCCCCTTAATTATATCTTTTAATGTAATGTCTGAGTGCATTTTTACACCCCCCTTTGTACATAATGCTGTGTACGAAGGGGACTAAGTTAAGGGTATTTTTAAAGGGATGGGTGTTAGTGATTTTTATTGATTTTCATAGATAAGCTGCTAAGTTTTAGAAGACGCGGCACGCTGGGTTTTATTCAGTAATAAAAAAAAAAATAGGGGAAAAATCAAAAATCATAAATTCTAACATGGGTATGATTCTTTGTGTATTTTCTATTCTTTGGGTAACATTTTTGACAATTAACTATTTCGATGAAAAGATATTTGAACTAATATCATCGTTAATTAGCGTCAAATTTAGTTCAAACATTATTATAATGTAAATTTTACTTTCAAATTCTCATAGAAAGATAAAATAATCTTAGCCCTTTTACGAAAGTCCGCAGAGCCCATGTCAGTGTTCTTATAAATAGGTTTCTATATAGTTCGAGTAGTATTTAATTGAATTTGGTTACCGTGTTGCGATCACCGTTAGCGTATTCTAGTGTATAGCATTGAATAGAATAGAATAGAATAATATTTATTTACTAAAAAACACGATATAAAAGATGGTCAAAAAAAATAACAAGAACATACATGTTTTTGCTTAACAGTTATAAGCGTACAAGTTTACACTAGCATATTTAACATTTATAATCTAAAAATTCTTTCACACAATAAAAACTATGACTACACAGCCATTCATGCAGTTTATTTTTGAATAATCTCATATTTAAAATCTTGAGATTACATGGTATCTTATTATATTAACGTACACACATAGATATAAAACTTTTATTATATTTAGCTAGTCTTGGAAGGAGATCCAGTACGAGCCTGTGAGGGTCTCGTCGGTTACGAGGATATAAGTCATCTGCATTACAAAATAATTCCTTATGTTTCCTCACAAACATACATGTTTCATATAAGTACAGAGACGGTAGTGGTAACCAGCCAAGCTTTTTAAATATTGCATATTATCTATTTGCATTCATAGAGTAATAATTTACAGTTTTTCCTTTACCTTTTAATTTTTTTCATAAACTGCGAGTTAAAAAGCTAATGTTTTCTAAAAGGCAGAGTCATCGAGAATAGGCATTGGTTGATTGGTCAATTATTATGATCGGAAAAATAAACTATTTATTTGATTAAATTATCTTTTTTACTAACGTTTTAATAATAGTGTGTATTTTTTCCTAAAATGGTTTTTGGTTTTACACCTTTATTTATGTAGTACAAAACAAAGTCGCTTCTCGGTCTGTACGGTTAAATCTTTTAAATTACGCAACGGATTTTAATGCGGTTTTCATCAATAGACAGATTAATTGAAGAGGGACGTTTATAAGTATCATACGCGGCCAAAGCCGCTGGCAAAAGCTAGTAATGGATAAAATACTCAGCAAACTGAGACGTACTTACCTACTTTAAAATTCTCTAAACAAAATGAAAGAAAAACAGTCAGAGACTCACCCTCGCATCTTAGCAATTTAAAACAAGGGTTGTTCTCATTTATTCCTTCTTCTTTTGCCGTAACCACCCTGTAGAACACCCTTACTTACCACCAATTTAATTTGACCCCTCACCCCCTTTCACGTTTAGAATTTCAACTCCATTTTTGGAAATTGTACAAGTTTCTAGAGTTCTTTCTTGACTGGTCTCGGACCCTTGCGTTGGCGTTCCCTAAAAAATATACTTACCCTTCTTATTTCGAGGGGCAGAACGACGGAAAATTGTTTATTATTACCTTTCTACCAACTCGTTTCGTGAATTATTTTAGATGGTATTCTATAATATTCTGAATATGGTTTGTATGAAAGTATAATTTTTGGACTTTGATATCGTTATTGTTGTGTTCGATGTTATAATTTGAACGTATTAGATTAAAATTGATTGTGAAAAATTTATGGTAAAATGTCTGCCTTGAAAAAATATTGAGACAAATTTTGTCAAAATTTTTGATTATAGAATTTTTTTTCAGTGCTCTAATATTTATTCTAAAAAAGTGTTATGTGTTTTTATTTGTATGTTCTCCAAATTGTATTTTTTTAGTGATATTATTTTAGTCATCAACATTAGGTAGTATTTAATAGTTTTACTGATCATAACAAATGAATGTAAATCGAAATATCACGAGAAAGAAACGATGTAACATGTTTAGATACCTACTTACTTCTTAAAAATGTGAAATTTTCTTTACGTTTTAAATATATATTTTTTTGACCTATAATAAATAAGCATACCTACAACTTTCAAAATTCTGAACCATGACTGTAAATGAAAACAATGTTTTATTTGTTAAAAATGTTACCGATGTTGTGTTCCTTTTGTTGACCACATTATATTATAAAATATTTGTCTGATTCTCATTTGATTCATACACAATGGCTGTAAAAAAACACGTTTGAAACAATTATAATGTCCCTTTTATTGTCTCTTAGCATATTAAAAAACCGTAGAACACAAATTCTGAAAATTCAAAAGGTAAATCTCACAACCACCATAGATATTGATTCTAAATCTAAAACGCAGAGTTTGAAAATGGAAACACAAACTCGCCCGCGGAATTCCAATGACGAATCGCAGAGGCTTTTTCTTGTTGCAAACTGCCAGCAGCATTTGCTTTTACCCGAACTGCGTAAAAAACAAAACGATTCTTACACCTCTGATTTTAGGGACGAAAATAGATAGAATGTAGATTTTTGGATGGTATTGTGTTGTCAGCAACTTATCTCCCCACTGTCTCTCTCAAGGATTTATCGTCTTCCAAGGGGGAAAGAGTGGAAAAATAAGAAAGGGCTGTTTTTCCTGGGGGACTTCGAGGGGGTGTAAGAGATTCAATTAAGGCTGGCGTCACCCGTGCGATTAATTATCCTTTCGAAATTATTGTTCGTGAAAAAATGGCGGTTCAAAACAAACGGGTGGTTGTGACGTTTTATTAAAATGTTTTTAATTTATTTCTAAAAGATGTCTCGTTTTTTCGATTGCATTTCATAGTATTATTTTGTGGCTAAGTATATTTTTAAGAACTAACATTCGAAATTTTCCTGTTTATTTTTATTCCAAATTTTAAATAAACTTTGGCTTTAAATATTGTATTTTCATTTTATTCCAAATTGTTCCTTCGAAATCAACGTTATTTTAAAATTTATTTGAGAACTAAAATGTATGAATGAACTATGAAATCCTTCTGAAAATCTTTTCGTTTAGTATGTCCTTACTTACTAGTTTGATAAATAAAATGAAAACCCTCCTCTGGCTTTGCCTCGGGTAAAAATTGTGTGATCCTAGTGTGTAAAAATTGCAACAACACGGCATAATTTTTGTAGGTCCTGAAACCCGTCATTTTTAGGGTTCCGTTGCCAAATGGCAAAAAACGGAACCCTTATAGATTCGTCATGTCTGTCTGTCTGTCTGTCTGTCTGTCCGTCCGTCCGTATGTCACAGCCATTTTATTCCGAAACTATAAGAGCTATGCTGTTGAAACTTGGTAAGTAGATGTATTCTGTGAACCGCATTAAGATTTTCACACTAAAGTAGAAAAAAAACAATACATTTTGGGGTTCCCCATACATAGAACTGAAACTCAAAAATGTTTTTTTTCATCAAACCCATACGTGTGGGGTATCTATGAATAGGTCTTCAAAAATGGTTATGAGGTTTCTAATATCATTTTTTTCTAAACTGAATAGTTTGCGCGAGAGACACTTCCAAAGTGGTAAAATGTGTGTCCCCCCCCCGTAACTTCTAAAATAAGAGAATGATAAAACTAAAAAAAATATATGATGTACATTACCATATAAACTACCACGGAAAATTGGTTTGAACGAGATCGAGTGAGTAGTTTTTTTTTTTAAACGTCATAAATCGTAAGCCGCAATTTACCTTACATTCAATCAACTAAAATATAAAAAATAAAAAATTTTAAACCGAGAATACCTACAGGTTTGTACGGAACCCTCGGTGCGTGAGTCCGACTCGCACTTAGCCGGTTTTTTTTTGTATGGCCTACATTTTTACTGTCGTGTTTGTTGATAAATTTTTGTCTTTACTGTTTTATGTAGCTCCTACAAAAAAACCGCCACAGATTCTTCGGGTCTTATTTTTATTTCTGTCGACTTTACACAGTCTCTAGTGTTTGTTTTGAAGTAATTTCATACCTATAAAAACAACGTATATATTCTAAATAAACTCAATTGTCAACCAACTAATTACAATAAACCTTATCGTCCTTGTAATGAAAAGAGTAGACACCAAAATCTAGTAAAATGCGTAATCTTTCACCAAAAATTACTCTTCAGGAATGTTTATACCCGGCGTCCTGACCTAAATACGGAGAGGCCTTTAAAATCAAAACATACACGTCACACATTGACCCAGTAACGTATGTAAAGGTTAAAGACCTTCCACCCACCCATCAAACCAAAATAATCCCTAAAACATAACTCCCAAAACTCAATTTTCAACGCCCCGAGACCACATGTGAGCTTCAGTACTATTCACGTATCAATTAAAGTTTTGATTATTTCAAAGTTTAAGGAAACTTTCGTAACGGTGTTCATTTAAAACTAATGAACGAAATGATTTAGCTTTAACCTGTTCTATTACATTTGTTATATAGGATTAAAAAAATATTATATACATCACAAAATTTGAGAATTTTTGTTTCATAAATAGATTCAAAATGAGGTTGTAACACAACACTGATTTTCAAACCAAAAGCCAAAGTCTCAAACTGGCACAAAAAAACTAAGAACAGAGACATAAACAATGCTCGAATTTCAAAAAGCAATTTAAAACGTAATCGAACGCCGCTCGAGGCGCGTCGGATCTTATTCCCCCACCTTGAATCTATCTATGAAAGGTACGGCATACTTTTATTCTTGAAGGGGCCGACCGTCCACCCCATTTAAAAGAAGCCATCTTGGGATTGGGTACCGAGGGGTGCACCCTCCCCCCTGGGAAGGGGGCGGGCGAACGGGGAGAACCACTTTTCTCGGCAAAGTGTTGTTTTAATTCTACCAAATATCTTTTCGTGAATACCTCACTGGAACAACTTCTGATATAATTTTCTTCGGGTAATATTTATACGTTTTAGGTGTAAACGCCTTGAGAATTTTCGTTCGTGTGAAACTCGTTCTAATAATAGGAGCGGAGGTAATTAGATTTTCTGTATTATTTGATAAAGTTTATTAGTAGGTCCGTGCGGGTTGTTAGATTGGTTACAACTTCTACTAAATATTATTATAAAATACATCAAAAATGATTTTTTAAATGAATGCATCGTTAATTTAGTTCAATCGATCTGATTTTGGCTTTAAATACCTAATGAATAATGACAGATATTCTAAAGCAATTCTTCCTTCAATAAATTATTCTAAAACGTTTGGTAATTTACTGAGCACATTTTAAATCTAACGATTAATTAAAAAAAAAAATACTTCACCTATTCTAAATTCAAGCAAAACCCAACAGCGAAAATGCCGCACATAAAAACCGTTAATTGCCACCATTTTATTCTAGTGAATTCCAAATTCGAATTCGACGCGCTTTGAAATTCTACGCCATAGTTGGGCAAAGGAATTCCACTTTCGTCCACTAACGTGGGACGGTCCAGGTAAATTTTAATTTCTATGCAAATTCAAGCTTTCGTTCGGGGCTTAATCTATGAGCTTTGCCGATGTGAAGGTATCAAATCGCGTCGGGAAAACTTAATGAAAATACTGTGCCCAAGAAGGGAGGAGAAGAATTGGCTATTGTTTTGACGTTCAATATTGTTTGTTTAATATTGATATGTCAATAAATTAAATATAAATTACAAAGACAAAAGCACTGAATGGACAGGTCCACTGAAATCTGTGTCGTTCTTTGCTCAGAAGACCATTTCAGACACGAATCTACATGATCTGACTAAGATAAGGTATGTCTGGACTTTAAAAAAGTCTTTGACCTCTGAGTTTGTTTCACCATTTGTTCTGGGGGATACTCAGATAAGAAATCTCGACTTCATGTAGTTTTTTTTTAAAAGACTGGTGAAAATGTTTCCGAAATCCTATTTATAGCATAAGCTATTTAATTTCATTCTTCTTCATGTTTTCCTCAATTTTTATTCTGACTAAATTGAATTGAATCTTAGTTTAATTTTGAGTCATCTTGCATCACAAAATTGATTTCTTACACTTAAAATGACCGTTGATCTTGATTCACTATTAATACAAAAAAAAACACAAACCAATAAGCTCTTCACGCTATTAACAATTGATTTTAAAGCCGGGCACAGCAATTTCGAAAACGTTCCTAAATTCCTCACAACTCACAAAATATTATCAAAAACATACATCAAACGTAGGAAGGATAACTTTCTCACAACCACACGATAAAAACCGTAGCATATGGGATTACTTCGAAACGTACGGAATATAGGAAGGTGGAAAATATCCTAAAAGTCGATTATAACTCCACGGAATAATGGCTGAAAGAATCCAGCGCGGTTGTTTTAACCACGGGTGTACTCATTGTTCTCGAAAGTATAGTCACGAGTTTACATACGATCTGAGGGATATTTCTCGTAATTTTAAGAACGTTCACGGTCTTATCTCAGTCTCAATCTGTCAAAAATAATAGCACGAGTTATCATACATTTTTGACATTTGATTGTCGCCGAGGTGAAACTGCGACTACATTTTGAACTTTTTTTTTATAATTACCAGAATGGGCCTTCAGATGAGTGTTATTTTCTACGTTCTAATTCTGTGTTCCAATTTTTTTGCACTCTCTTTCGCCTTATATGTTTTTAAGTTGTCGTTCTTTTCGTTATGCTTTTGCTTATTTTCACAATAGACGGAATTTGATAGTTTTCGAAATTATCTATGGTATTTAAATTGTATTTTAATTAATTTTGGCTTATTTATTTTGGCTTTTTTACATTGTAATTAAAATTGTGGCTTAACAAATACGAGTTTTGAATTACCTTTTGGGTAATTTTAATAAATATCTTAACATTTATCTGTTGTATCTGAGAAAGCAATTTTACATCAACAAAAGAAAAACACCAAATATTCAAACCTCGTCTAAAATCCATCTCGAATTACATTAAAATTCGCAATACAATAGTACCAACCCTCTATCTAGAACAATCTGCAGACAATTACAGTTTTTGCCGTCTGATTCCAAATTCAAATTCGAAAAACGTTAGTTGCCGAACGCGCCCGAAAACGACCGAGCCAACCCGAAAAGCCAGTGAGATCACGTATACCGATAACATTACCAAGTTTTCACATTAGCCGAACTTTTATTACACTTATCTTGCAAGCGGGAGGCAGGTACTATCGTACATACGCAAAAATGTACTTACAGAAATCGCATTGCTATATCTTTAGACCTGAAGTTTTTCAAGGCAGATTCGGCTTTCTGATAAGAGCTAGATTAAAAGCTAGTCTGTTTGAAGTCTGGTGGAGTAATTGGTGTTACATCATCAGTAAATTGCTGAAGGCCGTTAAAATAAGGTTTTCTCAAGTAAATAATTTGTTCAAACTTATTTTGAAGTGTTGCTTTAGCTTTTACAAAAACGAACTTTTGAATTTTGAAAATGGAATCGAAATTATAACTTGCTGTCTATCAGACGTAACAGACTTACATTTCCTTCAAAGATAACCTCGGATTTAAACTTCGATCCGCTATTTTGAAATTTAAATTTCGTATTCCATCCACGTCACGAACAAAATACACGAAGCGTATTTAAAAATTTGAATTGTGTTTTATCTTGACTGTCACAATCGTTTTGAAAAACGAATTGGTTTTAGAATTCTTATTGGTGTTTAAATCTTATTCGAATTAGCGTTACTCCCACAAAACAATAGTTTTTTTTTTCTTTGTTCTGTTTATATTTACTCTGGTAAATTTTAATATCAGATTAAACATTTCTTCCACTGAGTTGAGCTGAGGACTCATTCATTTTTCTTTTTTCTTCACATTTAAAAATAGCTTATTTTTCTCATCCAAAATTGCCTTCGATGCTGCTAACGACTTTTCTTAATTAGGTACAGAACCATAAATATTCAGCAATCTGAACAAATGACCTCGGCTAAGTGAGTACGGAGAACGAGTTTACGACAATGCCTATAAGAAAACGGGCGTTGTGTTATAAAATTTGCATTCGGCTGGCGGGTGATGCAGGGAGGCGGTGGTGTATGGAGACGGCTTTTGTATTAAATGTGGTTGGTAAAGGAATTATTTGTTTTGGGAGCTGATTTGGTGATTATAGTAAGGTAATAGGTATATTATGATATGAATTATTTTGATAGCTGTAAGGACGTCTTAAAAAATCAAAATTACTGTTGTCTAAATTAAATATCTACAACAAAAACTAAGATAAATTACATACTTCTTTTTTTTTGTCGGTAGGAAATCATCAAATGACTTCTCCCGCTCTAGGGTGGAGCGGAAGGGCATGCCAGACTTTTACTGACTAAAACCCACCCATGTTCCTTCAGTTGCCCATATGCCATGGCCACAGTATCTTTTTCGAACAAATCTCGCGACCCTGGCAGGATTACATACTTCTTCACAATGCATTATTGTTGTCTATCGTTTACAGTTGACAGTTGTGTGACAGTGACAGCAGTGACGCTGAGCCAAAGTACGTGCTAAATAACGTTTATTCATGTCTCTCGGCCTAAGATGAAACACACATCCGATGTTTACTAAAGTGTCAAGAATAATGACACCGTTTCGTAGCGATTTGGTGATTTACTACAACAGTGTAGCTCGCATAGTCGTGACGTCATAACATCAGCTACGTCATACTAATAGTCAGTTAGTGATGACTGGTGTAAACGATTTTTGGGGTTCCGTTGCCAAATGGCAAAAAACGGAACCCTTATAGATTCGTCATGTCTGTCTGTCTGTCTGTCTGTCTGTCCGTCCGTATGTCACAGCCATTTTATTCCGAAACTATATGAGCTATGCTGTTGAAACTTGGTAAGTAGATGTATTCTGTGAACCGCATTAAGATTTTCACACTAAAGTAGAAAAAAAACAATAAATTTTGGGGTTCCCCATACATAGAACTGAAACTCAAAAATGTTTTTTTTCATCAAACCCATACGTGTGGGGTATCTATGAATAGGTCTTCAAAAATGGTAATGAGGTTTCTAATATAATTTTTTTCTAAACTGAATAGTTTGCGCGAGAGACACTTCCAAAGTGGTAAAATGTGTGTCCCCCGTAACTTCTAAAATAAGAGAATGATAAAACTAAAAAAAATATATGATAGTACATTACCATGTAAACTACCACCGAAAATTGGTTTGAACGAGATCGAGTGAGTAGTTTTTTTTTTTAAAACGTCATAAATCGTAAACCGCAATTTATTTTTGATTAATATAATGACTGTGCCTTCTCAGTACATTTATGAAAATCTGCTGTTTGCACATAAAAATATTAATCTCTTTAAAAGATACAGTGATATCCATAATGTCAATACTAGAAACAAACAAAAATTTGTTGTTCCTAAGACCAGGCTCAAGAAAATAGGTGGCTCGTTTAGATGCCAATGTATTCGTTTTTATAATAAACTTCCTAGCCTCATTCAAGAACTAAGCCTAAATAAATTCAAATCTTTTATAAAGCGTAAATTATGTCAGAAAGCCTATTATACTGTTAAAGACTATATTGAGGATAAAACGGCCTGGGATTGAACTGCTCCAATATATCTACACTGACTGTTGTTTTATTATTATTATTTTGCTATTTTTTACTCTTTTTTTTTTATTATTTCACATGACATGAATATTAATTGTATGAATATTACTTTGATTATTGAGAATTTGAGGACTATGTGGGTCACTGTTTCACTTTTGACTATTGTCTGGCAGTTTGAGTAGTTAGTGGCAATATCTGTGTGGTTCTTTCATCAAAAGACCATTTCAGACAACGATCTACATGGTCATCAAATGATCTGACCAACAAAATTATATCCGTTTCTTTTTTTTTATATATACACATTGACATTGATAATTTTTATATATACAATGACATGATTATTTACTTTGTAAAGTATCGTATTGTTTTAATTATTGTGAATGTGAAGACTATGTGGGTCTTTTTTAATTTTTTTTTTTTCTTTCGTTCTCAGTAATCACGATCTGGCAGTTTGAGTAATTTATGTGGCCTACCCAAATGTCCTTTCTTTGGTACTGTTCGTCAAAGCGTTGGGCTCCTTATTTTCCGAGTTGAGCTAAACGATTAGTGACAAATGCTTGCACTGACTGGACAGGTCCACTCAATCTGTGTGGTTCTTTCTTCAAAAGACCATTTCAGACACCGATCTACATGGTCATCAAATGATCTGACCAACAAAATTATATCCGTTTCTTTTTTTTTATATACACATTGACATTGATAATTTTTATATATACAATGACATGATTATTTACTTTGTAAAGTATCGTATTGTTTTAATTATTGTGAATGTGAAGACTATGTGGGTCTTTTTTAATTATTTTTTTTTCTTTCGTTCTCAGTAATCACGATCTGGCAGTTTGAGTAATTTATGTGGCCTACCCAAATGTCCTTTCTTTGGTACTGTTCGTCAAAGCGTTGGGCTCCTTATCTTCCGAGTTGAGCTAAACGATTAGTGACAAATGCTTGCACTGACTGGACAGGTCCACTCAATCTGTGTGGTTCTTTCTTCAAAAGACCATTTCAGTCACCAATCTACATGATCTTCACATGATGTGAACAAGATTATGTCTGGACTTTAAAAGAGACTGTGACCTCTGAGTTTGTTTCGGCCTTTCTTCTCAGAGTAGTCAGTTAGGAAACGCCGAACTCATCTAGTTAAAAAAAAAATATAATTGACATGTAAAAGTGTTTGTACAAACCTACTTACAGAAATAAAATCATTTATCATTTATCATTTACCTTACATTCAATCAACTAAAATATAAAAATTAAAAAAAAAAAATTTAAACCGAGTATACCTACAGGTTTGTACGGAACCCTCGGTGCGCGAGTCCAACTCGCACTTGTTCTTTTAATAAATCAGTCTTAGACCCAACTTTCGCGTAAATTCCGTTTTCAATTTGGTTTACAATTCAGTTTTTTTTTTCAATATAGTGTCATATATTCAAAAGAACATTGCTTTGGCCCAATTATTGTTAGTCAAAAAAAAACAATAGCCTCGTAAAATTACTTATTTTGTTATAAATTATGACTACATTCAACTGAAACAAAATATGTATAAAAAAGCGAACACACCTGAGAATTGTTAAATATCCAAAATAATTTGTAATTTTAAAGTTATTTAGCCATATGAAAGAGCGTGTTGTCAGACAAAATTTCTGACAACACGCTTGCTCTGCAAACACTAGCTTGACAGTTGATGAGTGTTTTTTTTTTTGTGGGTTGCAAATTATCAAATGACGTCTCCCGCTCTTGGGCGGAGCGGGAGGGCGTGTCAGACTTAAACTGACTAAAACCCACCTTTGTTCTTTCAGTTGCCCATGTGCCAGGGTCACGGTGTCTCTTTCGAACAATTGATGCCAGTGTCACTCGTAATAATATCGCTCAGCGCCTTCGAGCGCTACATTATGCATCTGTTTGCACCAAAATGATTTTACTATTTTTGTAATCATTCTACGGTTCGTCCAAATATGGCGCCGTAAAATAAGATCAAGAGTCGATCAATAATATTGATCGCACTTTTTGGCTTATAAAATGAACTCTCACAAAAAACGTAAAGAGCTACCTGAATATATTAACATTACTTAATATACGAATAAATCATGCAGTAATATGACTCCGTTAATGAGAGATAAACAGAATATTTAAAACTAAGTTTCTGAAGATTTTAAAGGCAATCAAAAGGTCAAATGCACGCAAATTTTTTTTTGCTCCTATATGTTTGTCTTGTAGGTACGTGCCATATTTTTTTACATATTTAAAAAAATTACATCTATGAACATCTGGTAATTTATTATACCTAGAGTATCGCTTCTTCGTATAAAATATCTATTTTTTTCCACTAATCTATAAAACATTTAAAACAATTTGAAGTATCCATACAATTTCAGTGGACGTCTTTGGGTTAAAATGCTGACTCTTAGCAGCATCATTGACGCAACTGCATTGGGCTGTTCATTGATAGTGAGCTGAACTTTCATCATAATTGCATGTAATTTTAAAATAAGCTGTTGAGTTTCCTAATAAATAAATAAATAAATAAATAAATAAATAAATAAATCATTCTATAAGGTTTCTATTGCCGGGACACATACCTCTTCTCGGTGAGAGGGAGTGGGCCGTACCCGTATCTGTAACGCACACTGGGACCTCGTGGTGGATCCTCGTGGATGTTGATAGATGTCACATGTTTCCGATTTTTTTAACTCTAGGACATGCCGGTTTAATTCACCGTTTTGTGACCCACATTAAAAAAAAAAACGTAAATTTTTTATGCGTGTTGATTACTGGGACGAGTAGAGAAATGTTCTTTTGATAAGTTCAAACATATACAAGTACTAGACACTTGGGCTGTAATAAGAATTAAGGTTAAATTCTATTAAGACAGTCACCCGGTGCTGACGAATAGAGAACATTCGAAAATTCCAACTGCAAATATAGTTTTCCAATTGGATTTTTAAACAGTGAAGAATTCCCTTTGTCAATCACTGTTACGAAAAATACCTATATTTTTTAATTGATTAAAAAAAACACAATTTCAGCCGAAAAACGTCCACTGCTGGACATAGGCCTCCAACAATTTGGACTGTTTACGATAATCGCCACACTTGGCAGGCGGGTCGGCGGTTGCAGTATGGTGAAAAAATACATAGAGAACACTACTGCCTATTCTCTAGTAAGTCCCTTAATCGCATTTTACAACACCCACTGGAAGAAACAGTATAGTAGTAAAATGAACAGAGAACGCTGCTGCCCATTCTCTTATTAGTTCCTTAGTCGCCTTTTACGACACCCACGGGAAGAAATGGGATGGTGCTATTCTTTACGTCCGGCACCATACGGAGCTGGACGTAACGATACGAATTATATGAGTTATTATATATATTATATTAAAGTTTCAAAGGGAAATGCCCATTTAATAAAGAGGTTTTGGCCAAGTGATGCCCACGCAAGAAATAAATTATAGGCATTAGGGCTGACATCATAGGTAAAGAAGCAACCACTATTTTTTACATAAAACTTGGTGGGACTTTTAGAAACCAATATAAAAATTAAAAGTTACAATAAAAACACGTTTAGTTTTTTTATTCGTTCTCATTTAAATAAATGACAAGCACGCCATCTAGGAATTGGGTTCACAATATACAGCTACAAAATACGACTTAAGTTGAGACAAAACAAACTACAACTATTTCTATGGTTTCCTTGTCACTAACCGAATTATTTAATTCAAATCTATCTTACATAGCTATGCAATATAAGTTACTGAGTATGTATGTACCTTGCATGTTTTTATAAGTAGTAAGTTACTTGATGTGGTGCAATCCATTGCTGTAATACAGAACGAACTTCCACATTGCTTAAGGTAAATCTCTTAAGTCTTCGTGTATCTACGCCACAGTCGACACAGAGAGGGCTCCGTGGTAAGCTAGTAAGTTCGTGTAAATCAGGTTCAGGTACAGGTCCGACACCATTGGCAAGCCGGTGTCGTTGCGGGAGGCGGGTACAGAATCCAAAGTAACGCCAAGGTCATCATCGGGAGCGGTTACAGGGTCCATATTCGTAATCAAAGTCGTCAAAACTCAAATAGAAAAACGCAATAGAAAATAAATCACGATTCGCAAGAACACACAACACCAAACAAAATGTGAAATGTCAATTAGTTGTCAACTACGATTTATTATTGACGTAGGGATGCGATATGACATCAGATTTACCGAAAAATCTGTAAATCAATTTTAAAAAAACTGGAGACACGCAATCGGTTCAATAGATCACGTTTAGAGGCCCGGAAATGAACAAACATCTTTTTTGTTTCTAAAGAAAACGACAAAGGCGAAACATCTATATAATAAAAGAAGGTTTTCCAAAAATCAATGTTTGAAACCGGTTTTATTTAGTGTATCGATTGTGTGTTTCAGTAATGTTTGCCATCCCTACTCAGGATTGACAATCGACCGGAACTGTTAGATAATATAATAAACGATTGAATGTTTTTATTAAATCGGCTTTTAATTCCGGAGTTTTCATAACAAATAAGTAATATCAATATTTTAGTTATTAAATGGGTATTTTTTCGGTATTTACCACATTAATGGGCAGATCATGGCCAAGAATGAGCATCTCCCTTTGCTACCGTGTTGAGCTTTGCCTTAGTTTAATTAATTAATTCTGCTATCAAAATTATATTTTCTATACATATCAGTTTTCTGTATCGGACTGGTATCTATAGTAAACATTCATTTTTAAACGCAATAGTTCTTAGTAAGACATAATGGTGCAATTTCTTTTGTCCACTAACTTAAGTAATATTGCTATCTCTTACTGACATACTGCGAAAAAAAAGACAAGTGACGCTTTAGAACTGTCGAACTAAATTAAGTCTCGATTTTCTTGATTTTAATCATGATGAATATAGTTAAATCAACCAAACGTCAAACCAGACAGCTCTAATTTATTTCCATCTCTTTCTTGTTTCATTAGGAGAAAGAGAGCAATAATGTAGGTAAATAAAGTTTAGTTGGTGCATGACAGAAGCCTCACCATTAATTATGTAATTTTTGCTGTACCGTTTTAATTAACTATAAATAAATAAATAAATGTGTATTTCATTTTTTTTCTGCTTTGGTTTAAGTCAGATAATGCACTATGTAGTCAAGTTTAACTGTCGAAATAATCCTACTACCTAGTATATTATCTTTCTTTTAATGGCATAAGGAAAGGTGTCAACTTAATCTTCTCGATTACTTAATGAACAATAATCGTTTTGTTTTTCCATAATCCATAAAGTGCAGATATGTCATTTACATATTTTGTGACAAAGCCGTCAAACCCCATGAAAGGAACTTTTTGGACTTTACTGTTTCGATAAACAAACGAGGAACTTAATAGCAAGCTTTTCTAAGTAGAACAAAATAAACCGAGAAGATTGTTGCCACCTTTTTATCAACTCATTTTATAGCAATCCACCTCAATCTTAAGTTTCGGTACAAAATTATGCTTGGACTTAAGGTTTAAATAAAAAATATAAAATCCATTAAAACCAAGAAGCCGTCGCCTCTCTCGCGACCACCCAGGGGGAGATTGTCCAACCTCCCCCTACTTAGGGGGTAGAGTCTAACAGGAAAAAGGAGGGTTGGAAAATTTCCATTTTCTTACGTATTTCGCCGTCTCTGCACCAGTTTTTGATTAACGGACGCTAGGGGCGAAATTTCATTATGTATTCATCCCCTTGAAGCTTATTTACTTCCCCCTTCCCCCCATTTATTGTGTGGTTAATAATGTTATTATAAAAGTTTTTGGTGGAACGGCTAAGTCTTGGTGCGGCGTGTTTTCTGTCCATGGCGAGTTCGGTGTTGCAATTTCGGTAAAATTTGTGTTTTTAGTATCCTTTTCAGGTTATTTTAGTATGTAATAATGAATTTTTTCAGTTATTAATTAGCAATTACAGTAAAATATTATTTTATATATACAGGTTGTTTGGCGTGTGGCCCGACTATTTTTTTGAGGGATTGGGTGGGTCATGTGCTTTATATTTCATCCATAGGTCCCATGTCGTGTCACTGTAAACGAGATATGATTATTGTTGTTTGTTTTTTTTTTTAAATTACCTGAATAATCGTTTTTAAAACGACATATTTTTTTAGTTTGTTGTTGTATTTGCACCAAATTTGCATTCGCGAAGGGTTATTCTAAGTAAAACATACTTTTTAGGATAACACTTCAAAACAATACTGGACGAGCATTCAAACTCTTAAAAATGAATTAATCTATGAACAAAGTCAAATTCAAAATTAATTATAAAAAAAAAACTGGTCTATGGGTGAAAGATACCTCATGACTCACCTAATCCCAAAAATATATTTTTGGTATTTAATTTTTTACTATTTTTATATATATCATGTATGTAGGCAGAAAAGAATCATAGAGTATCAAAAACCTCGTCTGCATTGCCATTATCAATGGGATAAGTACCCAAAAGGCTGGCAGCATTGCCACGTTGTTTGGCGATGCTGATTCTTTGGCCAAAAAATAATTTTTAATCATTTTTGCCGCTTTCCAGCACTATCCAAACGTATCGTTAAGACTGAGATACAGCCTCTGCAAGATCGATTTTTAAGATGAATGCGTCAGAGTATCCCGCGAAATTCAACTTGTCTAAGGTTTTTTTGCAATATACAGAGCAAAATCAAGTTGCGTGTTAGTCTAAATATGATTCTCTAACGTACCAAGTATTTATGTTACGAATATATTCATAAAAAAATCACTACATCTCTCTTAGTTCCTATTACCCTATTGAATGGCAATTCCTGGCATATTTTTTGGATTTTAATATACGTTACTTAAATCTAAGAGTGTAGTGTCCTAATACAGGTATTTATTTGCTTAAAAGGAGATTTTTATCACTTGCTATGTGGTATAAAAACTTATTAAACATATAAACTGTTTGTATTTCGTGCAAACACTACAATTTTTCAACTTGTATTCATCTTTTTAGCCGGATGACGTCCACTGCTGGACATAAGCCTCCCCCAATTTGGGGGGGGTTGCCATAATCACCACGCTTGGCAGGCGGGTTGGCGATATTCTGATGATTTTAAAAAGCCATATTTGCTGCGGTCGTTTTTCATATTGCAATCAACATACAAAACCTGCAAATTTGCCGGGGTCGCGTGATTGTTCGAAAGAGATACCGTGACCCTGGCACATGGGCAACTGATGGAACACGGGTGGGTTTTAGTCAGTAAAAGTCTGACACGCCCTCCCGCTCCGCCCAGAGCGGGAGAAGTCATTTGATGATTTCCCATCCTGAAAAAAAAAAAAAAAAACATCTGCAAATTGTAAAACACGGAAGTAAATTGACATTTGGATGGGTGACCATCCTTACATACCAAGACCCGTGCCTTGGAAAGCACGTTAAGCTGTTTGTCCCGGCTGTCATTCGAGAATCTTTGACTATATTTACGGGTGGTCAGAAGTCCGAAAATCAAACAAGCAGTCTTACCAAGGGGTGTCGTTTTACTCGGTAACTAGGATGTAAAATTCTAGTATTTAGCCGAGTCCAGTAAGACTAGAAGATGACTAACTAAGTTGGGAAATAGCAGGCAGATGATGATCATTGTTTTTATTGTTGTGGCATATTTGTGTGTAGATGTTTGTAATCACGACATAGTGGGTAGGCACATCTTAAGGTGAGAATTTCAGAATAATAAAATCAAATAATTGTGAATAATCACTGGCTAATCCTGCCAAGAAAATCCATTTTTAACCACCAACGCAAAAAGAGTAGTATTAAAAGTTTGACCGCTATGTGTCTCTGTCTGTGGCACCGTAGCTCTTAAACTGGTGAACCAATTTGGGCGCGGTTTTTTTATTTGAAGGTAGGGTTTCTAGCGGTGGTTCGCCGCTAGAAAACCTATAAGATATGTTTTATTAAAATCGGTTCAGCTTTTTAGGGTTCCGTTGCCAAATGGCAAAAAACGGAACCCTTATAGATTCGTCATGTCTGTCTGTCTGTCTGTCTGTCTGTCTGTCCGTCCGTATGTCACAGCCATTTTATTCCGAAACTATAAGAGCTATGCTGTTGAAACTTGGTAAGTAGATGTATTCTGTGAACCGCATTAAGATTTACACACTAAAATAGAAAAAAAACAATAAATTTTAGGGTTCCCCATACATAGAACTGAAACTCAAAAATGTTTTTTTTCATCAAACCCATACGTGTGGGGTATCTATGAATAGGTCTTCAAAAATGGTAATGAGGTTTCTATTATCATTTTTTTCTAAACTGAATAGTTTGCGCGAGAGACACTTCCAAAGTGGTAAAATGTGTGTCCCCCCCCCCCGTAACTTCTAAAATAAGAGAATGACAAAACTAAAAAAAATATATGATGTACATTACCATGAAAACTACCAACGAAAATTGGTTTGAACGAGATCGAGTGAGTAGTTTTTTTTTAAAACGTCATAAATCGTAAACCGCAATTTACCTTACATTCAATCAACTGAAATATAAAAATTAAAAAATATATATATTTTTAAACCGAAAATACCTACAGGTTTGTACGGAACCCTCGGTGCGCGAGTCCGACTCGCACTTGGCCGGTTTTTTTTTGATATGAAAATCATATTTGAAGTATTTTTTTGGTATGGGGTTTTTTTTGAAATTTAACTTTTATACCCAGGAAAGCACGCTAAGCCGTTGGTCCCGGTTGTTTTTCGTAGATCTTAACTGGGTTGTGGCGGTCAGACAGGCAGTCGCTTTATGTAATATACTGGTACTCAGCTGCATCTGGTTAGACTGGAAGCCGACCCGAACTTAGTTGAGAAAAGGTTACGCAGATGATGACCTGGATGTTCAAGCTAGATCACGCAATAAAAAATGAGAAATGCTGAAAATAAACAACTTTGTTTATTTTCAGCATCTCTCGTTTTATGTTGTGTTTTTTTTTTTTAATCTCTCCCTCATGTCACCCACCCTTGAAGGTCGTCTACAGTTCACACATCATTTTAAACGACACTTTTTCACCACCAATTAGTTTACCCGGCTTGGCAATATGGGCCATATTCCCCTGTGACTGACATAACCGGCCGGTAAAGATGACGCGTACTATTAAATTGGTCAGAAATTGAATTAAACGTAACTGAATATTCAACGTTGAAGGGATGTCATTGGTCATCATCAAAATTGGTAAAGGTCGAGGTAATTTTGGAGAGAGTTGTTGGATTTCATAGATTTTCTTTGTTAACCCATTGAATACCGTAATTACAGACACAATTAAAAACCATTGTGTCTATACCAAATGTGGTATCTCAGGGACTTAGAGGTTAATTACTGTTATTTATAGATTTATTTTGGTTGTTATTATGTCTAGTGCAGAATTACGATGAGAGTACTGAAATTGTCCAACAAGGCTTTGTTCCCTTCTATTGTTATGTTAGAAAATTTAAAAAACTTGCAAAAAAAAATATGAACCATATATGTATACTTGACCCCTTAATATTGATTTATTTTCAATTAAAGTGAAAATAAATCAATATTAAGGGGTCATAAAATTTGTATAAAATCTGTAGACACCTAATACATTTTTTCAAAGAAAAATGTATTTAAATTCCGTGGTCCGTTTCTGTTATGGTCTAGAACTGTTTGACTTACGAAAATATAATCACTATCAAAAACATAGGGGTTTTTTTTATCTTTTTGGCAACTGTGCCCATGTCGAAGTTTTCACTGTCTCACTGACCTTTATTGTCGAAAAGGTTGCTTTTATGTTCCTACCATTGACAAGCCTATTAGAATCTTTCTGCTGCCAGAGGTACCTAAAATATCAGTGAATGAACTGTCAAAATATCCACTACTACTATGATGATGGCGTCATTGACCTGTATCATTTACTACAGACATGGTTATCATTGTCATTTCAGCTGAAAGAGGGCCACTTATGGACATAGGCCACTCCCAAGCACCGCTACTTTGTACTACCTGTACAAGGTCATTTGTCCACCTTGTGGGAGATCTTGCAACGCAACGTCTTCCGGTAAGTGGTCGCCATCAGACATGGCGTCATCATATTCCTAATTTACTTGGTATGTGACGGTCTTCTTCTTCCATATGTTCATTTCTTTCAGCTGTCGACTCATAATTCATTTTCTTTCTAGCTCTCATCTTCTACAATCTAGTTTTTTTTTTTTGTGTATATTTTTCCAATAGGAATCTAGGGTTGTGGCTTGTGGCTAAGTAATAACAGCCATACGGGTCGGGTGATCAGGTTAATCTACACGTGTCGCAGTCGGTTCGTGGATGAGTACCCATCTTTACATACCAAGACCCTCCGTGTCTTGGAAAGTACGTTAAGCCGTAGGTAACAGTCAAATGTAGATTTTCGACAGAAGTTACGAGTCGCCAGAAGCCCAAAAGTCGACACCCAATCTTACCAAAGGGTATCTTTTACCCAATAACTGATGTGGAGGTCAGATTGTGATTGTCAGGCAGTCGCTCCCCTGCCAGTGGCCCTGGCATATGGGCAACTGAATGAACACGGGTGGGTTTTAGTCAGTAAAAGTCTGACACGCTCTTCCGCTCCACCCTAGCGCGGGAGACATCATTTGATGATTTCCCACCCAAAAAAAAGGCAGTCTCTCCAAGTAAAATACTGGTATTCTACAATCTATTCACTATCTCATAAGAAATACATTATGGTTCTAAAGAAATTAACGCAATTTGGATAAAAATAGGACTTTGATTTTAGGTAAAATCAAATCAATATCACGCATACATACATAATCAGCCTATAATATTCCCACTGCTGGGACACAGGCCTCCTCTCGGTGAGAGGGAGTGGGCTATAATCCACCATGCGGGCCCAGATGAGTTGATAAAATGACACATGTCTTCGAAATTTTTGTGCTAGGACACACCGGTTTCCTCACGATGGTTTTCTTCACTGTTTAAATATCGATGATGATTTATTCAAATTAGGCCAATTCAGCACTTTTTAACCGACTTCAAAAAAGGAGGAGGTTATCAATTCGTCTGTATTTATTTTTTGTGTTTGTTAGCTCATATCTTTTGACTGGGTGAACCGATTTTGAGGATTCTTTTTTTATTTGAAAGCTGGTGATTTCCGGATGGTCCCTTTTTAAGTTGGTTCCATTCTGTCAATGGAGTCCATGTGAAAACCATATAAGTCTTAAGCTTGAAATAAGTATTTACGCTACAAATGATCGAATAACGCGATTCGATTAGTGCGGGGTATATACCATAACTAAAAAGTTCAAAATAAAAACTTTTTACAAAAAATAACAACCGACTTCCTATCCAAAAATAACTTTAATTTCGGAAGTCGGTGGCAAAAAGCCTTAAATACAGATCCTAAGACACCGACTTCCGAAATTAAAGTTATTTTTGAGTTTGTAGTGTTTTTTTTTAGGAAGTCGGTTGTTATTTTTTTGTAAAAAGTTCTTTTAAAGTTCAAAATCACATAAGGCAGTTCTTCGCATTTTGAAGAACTGCCTTATGTATCTCCTGGTGTCTTAAGCTGGGAACAAGAAATGGCGCAACTAACTCCCCAGCTACACTTTTGTGTATGGTTAGAAGAACGGAAACAAAAGTAACGGTTATTTTTCAGGCAATTAAAATCAGAAACCATGAAACTAGCAATCTTGAGGCTAAAGACGACAAAAAGTACAGTTAGAATAAAAAATGCAGCAAGTAGGGTTACGCAAACCTATAAGAAAATTACATAAGTTTTATCCGTCGGTTTTCAGCATTCAACTGTCCTGAAACCTACAGTTGTCTAGATCCATATTTTCGATTTTAAGTAGGTACTCTTATTTCGTGCATCTTGATTAAAATAGACTAAGATCGAAGAAAAAAAAACATTTTTATTTGTTAAAAAATCTTTTGCATATCAGCTTTAGTTGCATAGCTAAGCGGAATGCGCTGAAACCTTTGATATTCCAATTTTCTTACGTTGTATGCCTAATTTACATATCAGTATTAGGTACCCTGACACGACCCCTTTAATATTATTTTTCATGAAGAAATCGAAATAGGCAGTGGTCTTAAAAAAAGAAATGTTCCAATTTATTGTTGTTTTAGTAGTTTCATAATAAACCGCAAGCTGCCCGCGGCTTCGCCCACGTGGATGTCGTAAAATATCCCACTTGAACGTACTCATCATCATAATCTTCATTTCAGCCGAAAGACGTCCACTGCTGGACATAGGCTCCCCCAAACGTACTACCGGGATTAAAAGTACCCTATGGGTTAATGCAGGTAAGCAATGTCTTATCGCACTGCTTGCTTTATCTAATCCGACCCAAAGAATAAAAAGTTTCACAGAAAATTCAACCCCTCATTTCATCCTCTTAGGGAATGAATTTCAAAAACCCTTTTCTTAGTGGATACCTACTCTTCACAAAGAGCACACTCTTCAAATTTCATGTCTCTAGGACCAGCGGTTTAGGCTGTGCGTTGAAATATCTGTCAGTCAGTCACTCAGGACTTTGAATTTTATATGTATAGATATAAAATAAGATTTATATATTGTTACTGTAATTTAGTGTTCTAGATAATGTTTTAATATTTTTTTTTCCCTTTTTTTCACAGATTTCTTTGAGGAGTGACGTGCAACTGGTGACTAATTTGCTGTGATAATTGTTTAGTCGTATCTTACTGCGGGGCTAACACAGCGTACCAAAGACGTGATAAATATGTCATGTCTTATAAAAAATGGTTTTATCGCCCAAAGTATGATAAACTGTGTGACTCAAGCGATGTCACGGTAGACCTTGCTTGCCCCGCTGTTTTTGGTTCATCACGAAAAAAAAAAGAGAAGGCTATTTGATTTATTTGGTTCACAATAACATCCGCATCTAATGAAATTAGCCTCAGAGTGGTCTAATTAATACATACATACTTCTTTTCCTCAATGCAGCTAAGGGTACACCTCATCATTCAAAATATTATTTGCGTGGGAAAATGTATTGGTGAACATGATCGATGACCAAATTGGTGACTAAAATTCCCACAACGTTGACTTCGGGTTAAATGATCAACTGTTACTGTTGGGTTTAGTTTTCATTCGATTCTTCTTCTATAGACAGCCGCATGTCCATTGATAGTACCGTAATTCAAAGCCGTAAGGGTGATTTTCCTATTCCAAAATGTGTTTACTACCGACGCCAACGTGTCGTTGACCGTAACTTTATTGGGAGCAGACCAGACAAAATCCAAAACCGAAAAACTAAATTTTAGGCAAAAAAAAATATCACTAAAAATATGAAACAAATTCCTAAAATAAACAAAGAAGTTTAACATTGAAAAACATGTTTTTCAACGTTTGTACAGTTCGTAACGCTATTCGATACTAGGTGGCGCTGGCGCTTCTTTTAACAAAATCGGCGTCATCCATACCGGTGTTAACAAAAAGATGTTTGAAAACATATTGACTTTAAAATAGTTTATTTCTAGAATAATATCGAAAACATAAACTACGTGTCCTATTTGGAAAGTAAATACTGTTTTCAAAAAGTTGAATTTTAAACTTCCAAAAAATTGCGATAGGTTGCGACACTAGAAGAGACAAACTTTATTTCGGTCTCTAACAGATGGCAGCACATGTACATATGCAAATCAAACAATAAAATAAATCGTTTTTAAAACATTTATTTTTAATATTGATTCGATATTAAAAAAATATTGACTCGTCATTATATTCATATGTTACTCACGGAACTAGAAAAATATTATTTTTCCAACAACAGCTACGTTGTATCAATTATTCGAAACACCGAACGAAAACTAGCAAAAACAAATGAAAAACGAGTACATTTCACTTATTAATTTCATGGCGAATTAACTCCTACAATCGGACAATCATTGGATTTTAAAATGAATTCGAATTTTAAAAGTCGTTCCTTGGCTTAGGTGACACAGCGGGATGACGGTCGTTAGATAAATTTCATCATAATGTTCTATATTTTTTTAATTGCGATCGTCCTTTTACATTGTTTGACACCAGCTCATCTTGACAGTACGTGTGTACTAAGTTTTATCTGTTTTTTTGGTAATTTAAGTGATGATTAAAAGTTAAAAGATGACGCCAATCATTTCGTTGATTCTTGGCATGGACATCCTCGGACTGGGTGGGGTCTTCATAAACTTATTTATTTTTTAACGGATCTTGTTTATCTGCTCCTCTTAATAAAAACGGTTGGACGAAATCTTTTCGAAATTTTGAAGAAAGTGATGACGGTTTTCTTGTGGATATTGGTTAAAATGATAGGGTTTTGGTCAATACAACCTCATATATTCAATAATGATTTTCTTTGAGGTCGATAATTTCAAATTTTAAACTTCATTCAGCTTTATTAATAATCATTATTTTGTCTTATAAATAAACTGTTATTTGATGTATTTTATTTCCAGCTCCGACTTTAGTCAAACTCAACGACAGTAAGGAAAACAAAAATATTTTTTTGGGATTGTATCTTCTGACGTCACAATCTTTGTTTTCGTAATCTTCGGAGAGATTTTTAGTACCTTCCCCTGACGTGACATCATGCCATACGTTTTTAAAGTTTAACTGCGAATTCAATATTACGAATCCTGACGTTATCACGAGATTTCAATTTCAAAACATGAAATTTGAATCTTGCGTTCTATTGTTCTTTGCATGAATACATTATTAATCCATGATTTAATTGAAACCATTCCAGAGTATGACGTATTATTAATACCAGTACAAAAAATACCGATCAAATCGAAAAATGTCATCTACGCACCGCTGCAGAGACAACGGTATTCGAAGAGGGTTAAGAAAGATGATGTAATTAGACTTGATATTGAGTCCTATGAAGAACCAACAGAGATGCCAGACGTGGATAGCTTTGACTATGGAAAAGACAGGGATAGCGAAAGAACTGGGGAGTCTCATGCTTATGAGTTTGAGTCAAACTACGGAGACGATAAGATAGTGGGTGGTGTAGAAGTAGATATTAATCTGTATCCATACCACGTTTCTTATGGTACTAATTGTGGAGGAGCAATCATTGATAAGAGATGGGTTTTAACTGCTGGACATTGTGGGTGAGAATGCTATTTGTTTTTAGTAGTCTTCGATCAAGATTTTGAAACATGTGTTTAAGAAAGATAGGCTTAAAACAGTTATGATAATGTCTCTGATGTAATAATGTAGCTTTAGCTATCATACTATTCTTTACTTTGGCATAAAACAAAAAGATTGAAGAATGTATGCAAACTTAGGATGTGACACTTTCCAAAATATATACAACAAAACTTGAACTGGTAAGGAATATATATCTGAAGTAATTTTAAAATAATTTCAAAGCAAGAAGCCGTATATAAAAGTGGGTTCAAAATACATAAACATGGGGAAGAAGGTATTGGTGAAGAAAGGACATGTCCATCCAATGTGGTCAGCCAAGAAGAAGGATCATCCGTTTGACTTTGACTTTCAACTGCTGGAACTAACTGAACCCTTGAAATTTGATGAGAACATACAACCAATAAAGATAGCTCATATTGAAGACATGGTCATTGGTAAAGTAATTACAGTTACTGGTTGGGGAAACACTGAGGAAAACGTAAGTAAAAATTGTTTTACAGATAATGATACTTTAAATGTTTCTTTTTGAATAACAGGAGATCTAACATCTGTTACTTGATTTTTAACCGACTTCAAAAAAAGGAGGAGGTTTTCAATTAATGCCTTTGTAATTTTGTACTAAGATGAATTTTTCTATAGATTACCTGCTTTATACAAGGAAAGATATTGAGATAGGTAGGTATAGAGATGCCAATGTCAGTCATAAAAGAGAATTACAGCAACATTAAAACAATGATCCACTTTTAATTGATTGATATCTACAATTTAGACAATAGTTTTATATCGTTTCATAATAAGAGTAAATGTTTATGATATTATCTTGATTGCTTATCCACCATCTTTGTGCAAAATAACAAGTTTTACTCCATTTACTTTTACAACTTTCACAATATAGTAATCAAGTAGTACAAATCTTTATTTATCATTAATTTCAAATGGAAATATGAAGTATAATATTCAATTTAATGCATATTTATTCGTTTTATAATAAAGCTATGTTTAGTTGAAACCAAGCGGTAAATTAAAATCTCATTGGTTCCGCCCATCTACACGTTTCTATTAGCCAGTTGAATGTAACAAATTGGAAACAATAATTTATAACTAGATGGTCGCTGTGGTGGCACGGACTTCGTATGCCTTGCAGTATGCCGCTTAGGCGGTGCTGTTGCTTCCACTATGCTTTAGTTAAAGTTAATTAATATTTAGAATATTAAACTATTATCAATCTCAAAATATGTTTTATAATTGGATATATTTTTAGAGTTATTTTTTTAATATTTGTTGAAGCACACTAACTCAGTAATGCAACACAAAGAGTGTTTCTCAGGGTTCTGTTCTTGGTCTAAGAATAGGTCCCTGAGGAAAAAGACTTTATCATGCAAACTTTTCTTTTTCAAACGCTAAAGTTGTTAAAAAGGTTAGTTTTAAATGGGAAAATTATAATAAGTGTCTTAATAATTGATTCATCGTTATCATTCTGCCAAAATACTTCCACTGTTGGACATCAACTTCCCCAAACAACAAGTTACTACCAATAAGCAGTCAAGTCGAAAACCCTCTAAAATGTTAGCTAATCTTTACATATTATAAAATAAAGTCACTTCGCTGTCTGTCTGTCCCTATGTATGCTTATATCTTTAAAACTACGCAACGGATTTTGATGCGGGTTTTTTTAATAGATAGAGTGATTCAACAGGAAGGTTTATATGTATATAACATCCATAATATAGTAAAGAAACACTGATAATTTTAGAGGTTTCTAATGTGATGTCATAAACAAACACATTTTTTTGCGCTTACATTGCGAACGCTGGCTGAACCCTTCGAAATAGCTCAAAATAATGTACTACAGTATTGTACACCTTACAAAGTTCTACAAAAAAGTCCGCGATGGTATATGTCTAACTCTTAGGGATAACCCATAGTAACCATTTTTATCCTTTACTTTTTACGAGAAATAATGGCTTATTTATGAATGCGATTTTAAGCAATACAGCATTAATCCTTATCCAATTAAGTACCTTAAATAAATTGTGCATTTCATGTAGATCAAAATTGCCCTTTACAGCATATCATTAAAATTAATATTTTAGAAGATATCAGAGATTATAATAAAATAGCCGCAGAGCGGCTAGCGGGCCGTTCCACGTCCGGCCATCTCGCTTGGTAGCGGTCGGGTATTGCAGGATTAGTAGGATTGTAATTCATATTACTTTGGCTTCATAGTAAATGCGAATATCATGTGTGTTCGAAGTACTCAAAATAAACCTAATTGTATTATTCCAACTAAGAGACCGTGACATATGGCTTAGATGTTCAGATTTTTGGATGGATTTGGATTTTTGGTTATCCTGGATACTTACGATATAGGATACTTTATCCCGGTATAGGTAGTAAGTTCCCGGGTGATATTTTCCGACAGCTATACGGGCGATGCCACTGGCCAAAGTACTATTCTTATAACTATGTTTAATTTGGTGTCTGGTAAATAATTGAGTGTCTGTATAGGTAGAATAGGAGCGTTAAGAAAAACCAGGAAGACTTATATTCAATTCAATCCAGCCCTATGTCGCAGTCTTCTTACTCTGAATACCTACTATTAGTTTTATTTTAATTACATCAAACACACATGATATGTAAGGACCGTAGCAGGTGGCGTTCCGTAGTTTCTGGCTACCGACATCTACGCGGGCGAAGCCGCGGGCAAAAGCTAGTGACATATAATAATGTATTTTTCCTATTTTTTCAAGGGTCCATATTCAAACGTTCTCCGTGCCGTGAGGGTTCCAATCATATCGAAAGAACACTGCCAGAATGTGCCATTCCCATACTTCAGGGGAAGTTTGACAGCCAGAATGTTTTGTGCTGGGTTTTCGGAAGGGAAGAAAGACGCTTGCCAGGTAATTTTCATGCATTCGTAATTTACATACATTTAAGTTTTTTTATGGCCAAATATGTTGTGATATTTTTATATTTGATCATATTTAATACATAGGGTAACAGACGTAAAATAATATTACTAATATGTACAGACGCCACCAGGTCAAGCTACCCGAAACTGTCAATTTTTCCCAATGAACCTTGAACCTAATGCTCTAGAAATAAAGTCGAAAATCTATCAAAGAAATCTGACAGATTGTAGTAGCTTGATGTGTTGGCGTCTGTACATGGATATAATAAAAAGGAGAGAAAAGAATGAATCACAGGGCGTAAAAAAATCCGCGTGGCTGTCAACAGGAAAAGTGCCCAAAATGCTGGCAGCACTGCTATGTTGTTTCCGATGTTGCTAACCTAAGTAGCGTCGTCTAGTTGAAATTAAATTAGACGAAGTTTTAAGTGTTGTAGAGCAAATCAGAGTTGATGATGTACTGAAGTTATTCTCTTACTACCAGCTCTGCCTTGAATGTACTGACATATTCCATTTAAAAAAAACCGGCCATGTGCGAGTCGGACTCGCTCACCGAGGATTCCGTACAAACCTGTAGGTATCCTCGGTTTATGCATAAGGTTTATGTTTATGAAATTAAATGTATTTTTTTAATTTTTATATTTGAGTTGATTGAAATAAAGGTAAAGTGCGGTTTATGATTTATGACGTATTCAAAAAAACTACTTGCTGGATCTCGTTCAAACCAATTTTCGGTGGAAGTTTATATGGTTATGTACATCATATATTTTTTTTAGATTTATCATTCTCTTATTTTAGAAGTTACGGGGGGGGGGGGGGGGCACGTTTTACCACTTTGGAAGTGTATCTCGCGCAAACTATTCAGTTTAGAAAAAAAATATATTAGAAACCTCAATACCATTTTTGAAGACCTATTCATAAATACCACACACGTATGGATTTGATGAAAAAATTTTTTTTCAGTTTCAGTTCTAAGTATGGGGAACCCCAAAATTTTTTGTTTTTTGTTCTATTATAGTGTAAAAATCTTAATGCGTTTCACAGAATACATCTACTTACCAAGTTTCAACAGCATAGCTCTTATAGTTTCGGAGGAAAGTGGCTGTGACATACGGACGGACAGACAGACAGACAGACAGACAGACAGACATGATGAATCTATAAGGGTTGCATTTTTTGCCATTTGGCAACGGAACCCTAAAAATGATCGAATGTTTAGAAATATCAGAACTATAAAAATGAAACCATATAGATGTGGCAAGATTCTGGCTCAACATTGTATACACTGTTGCACCATCGAAACGAAGAAGGAGGAGGAGAAAGTAAATAAAAGTAACTTCAAATAAACGTACATGGGCACTGAAAACTCAGAGGCTAATTACACGGTGCCAATTGGGGAAGAGTCGGAAAGAAACTCCACGGTTATTCTTTTAAAAATAGTTGGCTATTTCAAATAAAACAAAGTTAAGTCTATAATGGCACCAGGGTAGCCAATGTGCAGAAGGAATTATTGCCAAAGTTCCTTGTCTTGAATGTAGTCTTTACTCTTATAATATGTTTATTTGACAAGGACACGTTTGATGTTGGTTTTGTACATTCCATCGTAATATATGATTATTAACAATTTAGGATTTTTTGAGTTCATTGGTCAATTTGGTGAAATATATGTAGCCGAGTAAATAACTGTTAATATTCTGTTACAGGGTGATTCTGGAGGACCAGCAGTAGCGTACGACAGGCTACTCGGAATGGTTTCCTTCGGATACGGTTGTGCTACCCCCGGATCATACGGCGTTTACAGCAAAGTGGCCAAAGTTAGGACTTGGGTGGAACAGACTACAGGCATTAAATTTGACTAAAGGATTTTGTAATAAAACATTTTGGAACGTTGTGAATTTTATTTCTGTTGAAGCAATTTCTTCTTCTATCTTTATAACTATTTCTGGAATATAAAAAATCTGCATCTGTTAATAAATTGTATTTATGTTCAGTTCCATATTATTGAAAATATTATGCTGTTCTTCACTATAATTTTTGTCATTATCGTTATATTTAAAGGAACTGTATCTATCTAATATTATATTCTATTGTACTATTAATCAAGGGGATTAAATATAATGATCACCATAAAATGCTTAGATACCCTTAGTTCTTTAACCAAAAATATATACTTGACACCAGAAAAATAAAGTCTAATATTACAATAGTACTAGCTATTTTAGTCACGACTGCTTTTTAAATTGTATTCGAACAGCAAATGTAGTAAATGATCACCAAAGCATAACTTGTACGACAAAACTGTGCTGCGACTCACAATAGTTCGAATGCACGCTTGTGCGATACACTCGAGCTCACATAGTACACTAGGTTAGGTTAGGTTAAAACTGTGACCTCCTATGCACGAGCCGAGCGAGCGAATCGAGCGGTGCCGCGGCAGCGGCCGGCGAGTGCTAGAAACGACTAGATTCAGTGTGTCGCATAAGCGTGCATTCGAACTATGGTGAGTCGCAGTACAGTTTTGTCGCACAAGTGTTATTCGCACACCCATTTGTCGAACTCACGTAGTACACTCTTAATAATTTCATGTTCACTAATTATTTTTGGGTTAACAATGATTTTTTTTGGAGTCAGTTTGCTAAAATAGGATAGCAAGATGTAAAAATTTTGGTTATAATTTTACATTGAAATGCTGTTTTAATTTTGGTGATCATTTACTACTTTTGGATTAACAATGATTTATTTGGAGTCAGTTTGCTTAAATAGGATAGCAAGATGTTAAAATTTTGGTTATAATTTTACATTAAAATGCGGGTTTAATTTTGGTGATCATTTACTAGTTTTGTCTGTTATATGTTACTATATCTGGTGGTAAGTTAAACATAAGCCTTAATCAAGCCGTGATGTTTAAGTGCACCTGATGCTACAATTTCATAAAAAATCCTGAAATTATACAAAACTTTGCAAACAATAAACTGTATTTTTCAAAGTAAACTTTTATTATTATCATTATGAAATAAAATTTCAGTTTCTGATCCCATTTGATCTGCGGTATCAATATTTTAGGTAATCGACATAGCCCGAAAAATTGCCAAACTTAAGTGGCAATAGGCAGGGCACATTGCTCGCAGAACAGATGGCCGATGGGGCCGGAAAGTTCTGGAGTGGCAACCACGTCCTAGAAGTCGTAGCGTTGGAAGGCCTCCCACAAGACGGACCGATGACCTGGTGAAGGCCGCAGGAATCCGTTGGATGCGAGAAGCACAGAACCGGTTGAAGTGGCGGTACTTGGGGGAGACCTATGTCCAGCAGTGGACGTCTTTCGGCTGAAAAATTGAGATCCATTTTGTGTTTAAAGAGAAAAAGAACCCTACATCGATATTATTTTTCTTAGGCTCACGTATTTAAAATATTGTTCTGTTTCCTTCAATCGTTTGAAGAAGATAGAGACAAAACGGTGTTTAAAATACGATAAGCGTTAAATGCATTAAGTAATATATAAGTTGTATCTGTTCATACACGAAATATTTTAAGAGGTACACCTGTAGGCGGTAAAGAAGCTACAGCAACGTATTTTTTTTTTTCTAAATGTTTTTTTTTCAAAATTTAATATTTATAAATTATTTGACGCACATAAGAAATACTGGCTCTTTTTTATTTTTTACGGCCCGAGACACCGTAGCCGGCCATGCTCGTGCTGTCAGGTTGCCGCCCTCACAGCGTCAGGCGGGCCATTCATAGAATTTGGAGTAAAGGTTTTATGCAAAACGTCTCAAGCAGTTTTAAAATTATAATAATTACGAAAATTCAAAAACGCTATGATAAAAAAATTCTTTTTGCTTCTATAGCTTCTTTACCACCTACAGGTGTACCTCTTAAAATATTTCGTGTATGAATAGATACACCTTATATAGTGTGAACACTAAAACGCCTTATAAGTTAGTAAGCCGGTGCGGTTTAAAAGATGTAGTGGACAAAATTGAAGAGTATGCTTAGATGGTTTGGTCATGTTGAGAGGATGAATGAAGAGCGAGTTACAAAAGTGTGTGTGGAAAGAACCCGGAACGGAACGCCTTTTGTTTTTTTTTTTTTTTCAGGATGGGAAATCATCAAATGACTTCTCCCGCTCTGGGCGGAGCGGGAGGGCGTGTCAGACTTTTACTGACTAAAACCCACCCGTGTTCCATCAGTTGCCCATGTGCCAGGGTCACGGTATCTCTTTCGAACAATCTGCACGCGACCCCGGCAGGCATCGGTCCTAGTAGACCCCTACACTGCTGCTGACATCTCTTTGAGGCGCGCGTGGAACACTGCGCGCCGTCGACCCGAGCTTGGTCCTTACCGGGCGGCGAGCTACCCATTGCTCGCCACCCGCAAGCTCGCGCCTACGGTGGCCGGGAGTCCGCTATTGACTCCCGTCGCCCGGGGCGTCTCCTCCAGCGGCGGCTAGGGACGTGAGGGCGCAGAGACTGCCACTCCCTCACGTGCCCCGCCTCCTCCTTCGCGAGCATTACTGCTTCGCAGAAGGAGGTGACGGCTTCCCATTCCCTCTCGCTCCGTACCATGGCTCGCACCAGGGCTGGACGCGAGAGGTCGCCGCCGCCAATCGCCTCCACGAGGACACGGCGGTGCTCCGCCCAGGCAGGGCACACCTCCACCGTATGCTCCACCGTGTCCTCCAGACGATCCTTGCAATGGAAACACCCGGACGTATCCTCCCACTTTATCCTGAACAGGAACCCACCGAAGCACCCATGCCCGGTGAGAACCTGCGTCAGGCGGAAGGTGAGGACGCCGTGACGCCTCTCTATCCACTCCTCAAAGAGGGGACTTACCGCCGCAATTGTGGCGTGCCCAGCACTGGGTTGCGACAATCGTACCCGCCATGTTGCCATGAGATCACACTGGAGCTCTGTCCGCCGTGCCGCGATTTGTCGCGGCAGCGGAGTTTCGCCCCGGCGTTTCGCCTCCTCGCACCACTCCCACATGTGGGCGAGGACCTTTGCCTCCAGATCCCATGGCGGCACTCCGGCAAGGAGGCTCGCTGCCTCGCAGGAGACCGTGCGGTATCCCCGGATTAACCGGATGGCCATGACCCTCTGGGCCGCACTCAACCGGCGCGCTGGGCGCAGCCTCAATGAGGGCGCCCACACCGGTGCCCCGTAGAGGGCCATGGAGAACGGAACGCCTTAGGAGGATATAGTGACCTTATCAGTGATGTTCTTTTGAAAGGACAGGTGCGTAGTACTCATAATTAGAGTGCATGTATGACCAAGTGTATGAACGGAAATGAGGCTAAAGGAGTGTGTCAGGATCTTAGCAGGTGACCTTCTGTAGTTTCTGCCAACCCCTGTTGGAAGAAAACGGGAGCTTATGGATGTATGTGAGCCCTAATATGTCTCTCCAATTATTGAAGGTTGTCAGTCAGCCCGACAATTTTGTTCCTTCAGAAAACAAAAGTTAGGTAGCACTCACGATTTAAGAAGTTCACTCTTTTTATCCATTCTAAGCAAATAAAGAAAAAATCTCTCAAAATCTCTTTTTATCCATTCTAAGCAAATAAAAAAGCTCATGAAGTATTCGCGAAAAGTACTAGACACAGAAATAGAATAGTTCTGCCCCTCATTCCGAGGACAGCATTGTATAGCAAGAATAGCTATGCAATGTGTGGTCGCATATTTAATGCTATACCTGACAGCATTAAAATATTACCAGTTAATAAATTTGCAAGGTGTCTTAAAGTATGGTTAAGGGAAAATAATTTCTATTCAGTAAGCGATTTATTTAATAAGAGATTGAAAATGAATAATAATCACAATATTTGACATTTCTCTGACATTTTTTTTTCCTTTTAATGTGTTTAATAAGTATAATAATAGTGTGATTTTAATTTAATTTTGACTATGAATATAATTTACTATGACTTTGTATAAACCCAAATGTTTGCATGTCATATTATTATGACTAAGTGTTTTGTATCTGTATAATTATTTATGTTAAGACCGAAATTGTACCAACACTTATCGCAAATAAATTGATTTGATTTGATTTGAAGACCTATTCTATTTTATTTGGTTTCTGGTGTTCGAGGCTAAGTTACTACAGATGCACGGGTCGATCAAAGGGTTATCGCATTACCCAGTATCTGGGTTATGGAGATCAGATAAGCAGTCGCTAAATACCAAATATTATTCAGCTGCATCTGATTAAACCGGTTGAAGCCAATCCTCAATAAAGTTGTCCAAAGTCTGGGTAGATGATTGCTCTCTTTGGCTTCTCTTAAGACAGCATCTAGAAAGCCTGGACAAAGTGATATTTTATTAACAATAACGATGATGGAAAACTCAAAAAATGGATCTTTATGCAATATTTTTAACGAGCAGACGAGGTTGGCGTTTTCTATTTGACTACTCTGAGAATGCTGAAAGGCTGAAACAAACTTATGGAATGCAAATAAAGATATGAATATGAAACTCAGAGATCATAATCTCTGAGTTTCTCTGGGCCAGAAATAATCTTGGTCAGATCATGTGAGAACCAAATAGAAAAATTTGGTTGTGGGCGTTGACTCGCGTTGTTCCTATTCTTTTTTAACCCCCGACGCAAAAAGAGGGGTGTTATAAGTTTGACGTGTCTGTCTGTCTGTCTGTCTGTCTGTCTGTGGCATCATAGCTCCCGAACGGATGATGCGATTTCAATAAAAAAAAATATGTATTAAAGGTGACTTATCTGCGAGTGTTCTTAGACATGTTTGATGAAAATCGGTTGAGCCGTTTAAAAGTTGTGGGGGGGAACGTGGGGAAGAGTAAGCGAATGTCAGCAAATATACTCGAGTGGGGTCTCAAATGAAAGCGCACTGAAAGAGAATATTGATGAATTAATCGAAAGTGTTCTTAGCTTCGTTTGATTCTACATTATATTAAGTATATACCTATAAAAAGTACAAAATAAAAAATTAAATTTAAAATTTAAAAAACCCCCGACACAAAAACCTAATTTCCCTTTAAAAAGTAAAAAATAATAAAAAATAACTCAATCTTAAAGTACCTAAGAATGTATTAATAATTCAAAAAAAAATACGCCGCGTTGGGGGACCGCTCCGCGATTGCAGACGTCGTTGACTGCTAAGTTAGGTAATAAGACTATTGGTAATTAAATTGTTAGGTTTGAAGCGGTCCCCCAACGCGGCGTATTTTTTTTTGAATTATTAATACATTCTTAGGTACTTTAAGATTGAGTTATTTTTTATTATTTTTTACTTTTTAAAGGGAAATTAGGTTTTTGTGTCGGGGGTTTTTTGATACGAGGTTATATGGCACCTTTGCATTTGTTGATACAGTAGCCCGTACGCCTTTCCCACATTATTTAAACATTAAGTAATGCCTCTGAATTCATCACCTGCCTATTGTTTTCCCAACTATGTTGGAGTGATTTTATATGGAGTTACTGCCCATTAGAGCTCCACACCCTAGTTACTGGGCAACTTGTATCCCTTAGTAAGACTTGGCAATGCCATTGGATTGTTACAAATCATACCGAAAAGAAATAACAGGAGACTGCTGATTATATTCATGAAGTTGGCATATTAATAGGTTTTTTAAATACTACTCGAGAGGATTTACGAAGGTGCTCCTGATTCCAAGACAAAACTGAACACTCAAGTTAGGTGTACCTCAGGGAACTACAGCGAGGCCGGTTTTAATCAGATATTTGGTAACACTATTGGTGGTTAAATTGGTGGTTATGGTGATTTAATAGTTTAGTTGTACTTTGAGTAGCTAGTACCCGTGGGTGTTGTAAAGATGACTAAGGGACTTACTAGAGAATGGGCACCAGCGTTCTCTATGTATTTTACCACCATATTGCGATCACCAACTCGCCTGCCAAGCGTGGCGATTATGGCAAAGCCCCCCAAATTGGGGGAGGCCTAAGTCCAGCAGTGGACGTCTTGCGGCTGAAATGATGATGATGATGAATTTGAGTAGTTTAAATGTTCCCATAGATAGAAAATACGTTCTTGTCTGTCCTACACTACAATTCAAACCAGTAAAATATTTATTTTGGATTAATAAAGTACATTTAGACGATACTAATAATTGATAAGGACAGTGTAAGTGATCAGAGCATTTAAAATGATTGCTATAAGCATTTTCGCTTATTTGTCGTCCAAGTCAAAAATGCTGTGCAAAGGACTTTGCATTTGTTCATCGACTACCCGCACTTTCAACAGATTAAGAGGAATATTTTCTTTAAAAAAATATATAAATGGAACTGCTCTTGTCCTTGATTACGCCTGAAGGAAAGAAATTGATGAGGTCTATGATGAAACGAATGTGCCCAGAAGATGCTCGTTCACTCTTGATTTGAAGATAGATAGCTTAAATGGTGAAGAGAACACAGACGCTGATAGAGAGTTTTTGGTTGCTTTGGCTGCATGATCAGCCTATAATGTTCCCAGTGTTGGGACACAGGCCTCCTCTGTTTGAGAGGGAGTGGCCCAAAATCCACCACATGGGCCCAGTGTGGCTCTAAGACATGTCGGTTTTCGCACGATGTTTTTCTTTACCGTTGTGAGAGCAGTGGTGATGAAATGATTTACACAAAGAAAATCGTCTCTCTAGGTTCAATCCTACGATCTACAACTCCTTAGTTGCGGCTGTCACCACTGGGCCACCACTGCTCTCACTTTGGCTATATGCATATTAATAATGGAGGTATCTATATGGTGCGCAATTGTATACATGCGCTCTTTGCTTGCCAAATCCTTAATGACATCATACATAATTTCTTTCATATCATTTTCATCATTTCTCGCTTGACTATCAATTATCGTTTTTTAATTAGAATTTTGATTAAACGCATTAGTTTCTGTGTCGTAATGCTTTTCTTATTTATAGTGTTTTTAACTAACTTTGTCTTTGTGCGTAGGTGAGTGACACGTGTTTTGATAAAAATGACGTCATAATTCGATTTTTACAGTTAAACTTGATTGACATTATCTCATACATGTGTTTAATTTGGGTTAAAAATGGCAGAGAATAGTGGTTCTGTAGAAAATAAAGATTTATCGTAGAATATCTGTTCGATTACGTGTCACTGAGAGAGCAATGGTGGCCACCATTGCAGTGGTATTGGCCCCCAATTAAAAATATCGAAGACATGTAACATCCACCAACTCACACTGGGTCCGCGTGGTGAATTTCCGCCCACTCCCTCTTATAGGGCAGAGGCCTGTTTCCCAGCAGTGGGAACATAATAGGCCGATTAAGCTACGTCTCGCTGGCATTAAGTTATTCTGGGTGATGGAGGGGTCTGCAATGGCCCCGGTCAAGCATTCTTATCGATTGAATGTGTCTGAGCTCAATCGATAATATAGCAGAGTGACCTTCTCGGCCTTGCTCCCTGCAAGTTAGAGGCTTAAACAAATCTAAGGTTTGCAGTAACTAGCTTCTTACCGAATTTGTTCGCGGGATATTATTGCCCCCGTAACGCCGCGTCGCATCTCATCGCCGCGTTCTTTCTGACTTTTCCGTTTTCTCGGCTCCTAAAAGCCGATGCGTAATGTTATATAGCCTTTCTCAAGAAGTGTGCTATCCAATACAAAAATATTATTTTCTTTTCAAATCCGGCAAATCCACAGAATACCCCCCAACATGTAAACAAATATTTTATCTCTTTATAATTTTGTCATTATTATGAATTAGAATGGGTAAACCTCCATGTTGCTTAGTGACCTACACGGGACTAGTGACGTCAGCTTTCCATTGGAACCAGAGCATTTAAGTTTATCCTATATTTAAGGAATAATAGTATCTACCTGATTATCAATGAGGCAACAGCATAACAATTCTGACCCAATATTATTTCATTCAGTATAATAGGTGGATATGAAATCAGCATCACCAACGCTCCATACCAAGTCAACTATGGTGATGTTTGCGGTGGAGCACTCATACACAAAAAATGGGCACTTACAACAGCTCACTGTGGGTAAGTCCATGTTTTTGTATCCTTCTTTATCATCTTGTGGCTAGCGCCACTGAAAACAACATTAATAACGAATGTTGTGTTTAGTTTTTTTCTTATTATTATCATATTGGTTGGTGCACTGGTTGACGTCATCACGACAACGCCGGCTGTCACGGAAAATTGCTATGACCTACGAGAAACAGCGCTGGGACTGTGTCTCGTAGATCATAGCATTGTTATACCTATATGGTGAAGAAGGATACATAAGAGATGTGTAACTTTACCTTATATTTGCACGCCGAAATTAAAGGCAGAATAAGAGAACAAATTCATATATTTTACCAACCTTCTGTACCTTATTTACGCAAATAAATGATTTAGATTTTTATAAAAAATACATTTTATTTCGGTTATCAGGATTTATTTATTTATAACATTGTATTGAGATAACGCAAACTCTTGAGTGGAGTTCGCGAATCGGTAAACGATGTGTATAAAGGTAGGAAGCCCTCAGGCTGGATGAGAGTTGCCGAGAATCGAGCAGGATGGCGAGCAATTGGAGAGGCCTATGTCCAGCAATGTACGCTAAGCTGATGACGATTTTTGATAAACAATTACGTAAAATAGACATTCAAATTTGAAGTCATAATTATGATTAGATCTAAAAAGCTGAGATGAGATCATATCAGCCTGTAGTCTGTGTGTTTCTGTATAAGTCAGTCTGTGTCTCTCAGAATAAAGCTGAACAATAACCGAAAGTCTGACAACCAATTTTCAGTGGTTAGTTTACCAAGGGGTATCAAAATCAAAATCAACATTCATTTATTCAAACTAGGCTGAGAGTCAGCACTTTTTGAACGTCAAAGTTACATAAGACAGTCCCCCAAAACGCCCGCCCTTTACCACTTCCTAGTGCTTTAGCTGGAAAGAAGTGGCGCAACAAACTCCCCGGCAGCACAGCTGTGTTAGAAAAACTTTATTATATAAGGTGTATCTATTCATACACAAAATATTTTAAGAGGTACACCTGTAGGTGGTAAAGATGCTATAGAAGCAAAAAAAAATTTTTTATCTAAGCGTTTTTGAATTATTATCATTTTAAAACTGCTTGAGACGTTTTGTATAAAACCTTTACTCCAAATTCTATTAATGGCCCGCCTGACGTTGCGAGGGCAGCGACCGGATGGCACGAGTATGGCCGCGGTCTCTCGGGCCGTAAAAAATAAGAAGGAGCCATTACTTCTCATGTGCGTCAAATAATTTATAATATTAAATTTTGAAAAAAAATACATTCAGAACGTTTTTTTTTAGTTGCCGTAGCTTCTTTACCACCTACAGGTGTACCTCTTAAAATATTTCGTGTATGAATAGATACACCTTATATACAATAATATGTAAATAATTAATATTATGAAAATGTATTATCTAGTTACTGGGTTGAGAATGACAAGTAGGTGGCGATGTAAAATACTGGTACTCAGCTGCCTCCGGTTAGACTGGAAGCCGACTCATACATGTATGGGAATAGGTTTAATGTGGAACAGGACCATTTCAAATAGTGACGACGCACGACGCAGCAGTTCCTGGAAGCATTTGGAAATTTGAAAAAAAAAAAAGATTTTTTAATGTATTTAACAACTTTATTATTAATAATATTGATATTTACTGCAAAAAATTAAAAAAAAACAATTATATTATATTATATAAACAATTAAAAATTGTTAAAATTTCAAAAAATATCACTTGACTATAAACGCGTAACATACAACTATGGTGCGCAATGACGGCGCACCATAGTTGTGACGTCATAATGTTTAGTTACTTCATCGGGCAGCTAAACATTATGACGTCACGCGCTCGTATTTATTCCGGTGTTTTCGGTACTGGATTCAAAAGTTAATTTTTATTTTGAAATAAATTTTGAACTATTCCGAACAAAAAAAAAAAAAATGGTTTTGTTATAAAATTTATAAATTATCTCTCCATTTATCACAAAAAAAAAATTGATCAAAAACCTAATTGGATGGACTCTTACTAATACATGGACAACAAGACCAGAAACATACCTTTCAAATTGTCGTTGATTTTCAGCACAAACCACACCTACATCCGTATAGGCAGTTCCTACCGTCTCAAGGGTCTGGTGGTCACCATTGTAGACCACATCGTCCATCCGAAGTACAAACTGAAGCATGGCTTTGACTACGACGTGCAACTCCTGGCTTTGAACCGCCCCCTCCGGCTCAGTAAGCTGGTTCATACGATCCAGTTAAGTGGGGTGGTAGGACAACACATTTATGTGGCAGGATGGGGATATCAGAAGGAACAGGTGGGTCTCATACATACATACAATCACGCCTTTTTCCCATGGGGGTAAGCAGAAACCATGGAAGGTGGGTCTCATTCATCATAATCAGCCTATTAATGTTCCCACTGCTGGGACAAAGGTGTCCTCTCTTCTATAGAGATTGGGCTAGCAAATATGACGCGGATCAATGCGGGTTCATAGATGTCACGTGTCTTCGAATTTTTGGTTCTTGGACATGCCGGTTTCCTCACGATGTTTTCCTTTACAATTTAGTGCAGTGGTAATTAAATTATTTACACAAAGTAGAGCACCTGTTTGAACCCATGACTCGCTTTTGTGGGTTTAGCTTTGTAGACATGTCGAATATCTGGACTTTTATAAAACTTCACGCTTTTCTGGAACATTGTGTATTCGATCACGTAGAGAAACTCCAAGTGACTTTGATTTTTCTAATAAAGCCCATGTTAAACAACCAGGGCCACGGCCATTACATCGTTTCATTGGTACAAGTTCGCTCTCCAAACGAAGAATTATTTAGTATGGCATATACAATGCTAGCATTCTTCGGAGCTTATGCCTAAGTAATAACAGCCGCACGGGTCGATCGAAAAAGCGTAGTCGCTGTAAGCTACGCTTGATGTTATTGAAGCGAGGATAGGTGACCTTCTTTACATACCAAGACTTCTCCATGCACTGGTGGTTATTCATGGATCTATGACAGTCATTACGGGTAGCCAGAAAGAAGCCCGAAAGTCTGACAACCAGTTCATTACCAAGGGATATCATATTACCCAATAATTGGATTGTGTAGCAAAATACTGATATTTAACTACATCCGGTTATATTGGAAGCCGACCACAACTTAGTTATGAAAAGGCTAGGCAGATGATGATAGACAACGAGCCTTTATTTAAAATATATACGAAATACATAGCTAATAATCTTATCTTATATCTATAAACGAGCAATTCTTGTGTATATGTATATATATAATCTGAATCTCGGAAACGGCTCCAACCATTTTCATGAAATTTAGTATACACAGGTTTGGGGGGCGATAAATCGATCTAGCTAGGATTCATTTTTAGAAAATGACGTTTTATTCGTGTTTTCAATGACCAACTTTATCAATAATCAACTTGAACAAAAACGTATTATTTTAAACACAATTTACCAAAAAATACCGAGCATAGTTCGGTCAACCAGATATTATAAACATAATGTTTTATATCTTTCCAGGGTGACTACCTCGAAACTCTGCAGCAAGTTCAGATCAAACTGGTTCCTATGCAAGAGTGCCAAGAGGTGAAGAACTCTTGGTACAATCACACCCTGACTCCGAGGATGTTCTGTGCAGGAGGGTGGGGGCATGATGCGTGTCAGGTGGGTTTTTTTCCAGATAAAGATTTTTTATTAATTGTTATATTAAAGTCATACATTAGAAAACATACCTTTTCTTCCACAAAGCGATATCACGGTACAAAATGAATCCATTTGAAGAAAAAGTGCTGTTTGTGATTACATTTATCATAAAAGATTTCTGATGAGATTCCAAAAAAAAAAAGTTTGAAAGTACAGTTCTATACAGCACTGACGTAGTAATTCTCCGGCTGAACTGTTGAATATAAAACCAAAAGACTTAATTTGCCAACTTCTTGATCTGAATTAAAATATTTTTATTTCACATAAAACGACATGGGCCCTTATGAAACCCATGGGTAACAAGGAAAAATCGATTTAGATGACAAATTTATGTTGCATGACAGCAGTGGTGGCCCAGTGGCAACAAACGAGTTGTAGGTCGTGAATTCGAACCCTAGGAAAGCGCTTTACTATGCGTAAATAATTTCATCACCACTGCTCTAAAAACGGTGAAGGAAAACATCAAGACGAAACGCATGTCATGGAACCAAAAATTCGAAGACATGTGACATCTACCAACCCGCACTGGGCCCGTGTAGCAGATCATAGGCAACTTCCTCTCGAAAAGGTGAGGCCTGAGGCTCAGCATTGTGGGAACATTATATACTAATTGCGTCTCGCCTATAGCAGATATGATTAAGTAAATTAGCCCAAAAAGACCTATCCAGCACTACCCGACCCTTGCCGGAAACTTACGAACCTTCCCGTCGCCGAAGTCTATATTTCCCTAATTTTTGTTCTATCCACGCATTACTTTCGGTGAGCGTCTCTTGTAGCCAGCAGCATCTGATTAATACCTAATTCAAGAACTTGGATAGGCCCTAATAAGCCAATACTACCCGAAACTGGCCGACAACACACGAAGCTTCCCGAAGGCAAAGCTACCTCAACTTTTCTACTACTGACGCGTAGTTGGGAAGCGTCTATCCGTAAAATCAGGTCTTCATTAAAGCACGTTTCATTTTTGTCCCAGATTAAGTCCTATGCTACAAAATGGCCATGGAAAATTTGATATAGAGGATGAACGTGTGAGTTACCGTGGCCCTGGCATATAGGCAACTGAAGGAACACGGGTGGGTCGTAGTCGGTGAAAGTCTGACGCGCTCTTCCGCTCCACCTAGAGCGGGAGACGTCATTCAATAAATTCATACAGACAAAAAAAAAAAGTGTTGTCTTTTTAAAAAACTCATAAAATTTTGTTCCAGGGCGACAGCGGAGGAGCAGCAGTATCATTCGGCAAGCTGGTCGGCATTTCGTCGTTCGGCTTCGGCTGCGGTCGGAGTATGCCCGGTGTTTACACGAATATTTCGGACACCGATATTAGAGAGTGGATACGTGATTATACTGGTGTATAGAAAGGGTTTTGTTTTATTACTATATACCCACTTATCAATAAAAAAATAAAACATGTGTGAAATTCACACGTGGTAGAAGTGAAACCTTCAAAAAATTTGGCTTGAGACGAATGAAAAAAAGTCAAATGTTTATTTGTCTAAAAAGCCTGCTCGAAAAACGTTAAACAGAAAAGTAAACTTTCTCTAAGAGCAACCTTTTTTTTCTGGATGGAAAATCATCGAATGACTTCTCCCGTCTCTGGGCGGAGCGGGATGTCAGACTTTTACTGACTAAAACCCACCCGTGTTCCTTCAGTCGCCCATGTGCCAGGGTCACGGTATCTCTTTCGAACAATCTCGCGACCCTGGCAGGTAAGAGCACCTAATACTTAAGGATTTCCATTACCCCAAGTGTTAGAGCGAGACACAAAACATAATTACGTTGTTATGTGTCTGTCTCTTTTTATTGTCGCTTTTTCGTTTCATAGACTTTCAAATCACAACGGTGCTAAAGAAGTTTTCACTTCAAAAGAGAAAGAGCAGTAGTGGCCCAGTGGTAGCGGCCCCGACTTACGAGTCGAGGTCGTGGGTTCGTACTGAGGCAGAGACTTTATTGTTTAATCCATTTAATCACCACTGCTCTCAAAACGGTGAAGGAAAACATCGTGAGGAAACCGGTATGTCCTAGAACCAAAAATTCGAAGACATGTGACATCCGCCAATCGAAACTGGGTATTCATAGTAGACTACGGCCCACTCTCTCTCACAGAGAAAAGGCTTGCGTCCTGGCAGTCAGTCCTGGGGGTCTAAAAAGGCCACATTAAGCATTTCTGCTAAAACTAATTCATATTGTGAATTCCCAGCAATACCTTAGCAATTCCTCTAACTTTCGTAAAATGGTGACACATATTAGCGATATCATACTCAATTCAATTCATATCCGAATCACATTTGGTGTAAATGTTGCAGCATGAAAAAAATAAAGACCGTAATTTTACCGGTAAATATTTCTTTGAAGATTTAATAAATACAAGTGATTATTTCTAACTGTTGAAATGTTATTTAATTACAGTATGCATAAAAATTATAAGAATGTCACAAATAAGCCCTGAAAAGGGAAACTAGAAACAATAAAAACTTTATAAGCTGGCAACGAATACATAAAAGTTTTCTCTTCAGATATGTGTACGTCATAATTACTCTGTGGTCATAATAATCTGTGGTTACATCAACTAGACATGAGATATACCTGCCAATCTCGTATCGCCAAATACTGGGTACAAAAACCGGGTTTCAAAATACCTGTAAGTATTTGGGTGTGTTATGATTTCGATAAGTAAACGTATGCGATAAGTATGGCATACCTCCAATATTATGTAGGTACGATTTGTCAAGTATGAGATATGAAGATGGTTATTAGTGAGTGCTAAATATTATATGCAAAATAACATTAATTTTATTTAAACTGACTAACTAGAGTAGCTGCGTAGTTAAAAATCACTTTATTACACACAATATATTTTTAAAGAACTCTTTGATATGATAAAAAATGTAATTCGTATTTTTTTTTATTCAATAATATTATTACGCAATTATATTCCTTAAGAACGTAGACATATGTATTTTTTTTTTCTAAGTTTATTAGATCGTCCGAACGATCCTAAAGCACGAACGACGCTTCGGGTCCTGTCGTAAGCGGTCGGGTAGCTTCGGGTGGTTTCGGCGGACCGATGCTGCACGAACTGGCTGATACCTTGTGGTAGCGGTTCGCTTCGTACTAGCCTATACGTATGACGTCATACCTTCAAGGTATTTACCCAGTATTCCGGTCTGTACCCGGGCTGCGTACTGGGAAGCACATACCTGGTATATATACCTGTACCAGTATATACGCCTCATCTCTAACATCAACAAAATAAAACATAAATGATTTCATGTAAATTGGGTCATTTTTAATACAGAGTAATTAAATACTTGTTTATCTTGAATCAATATATAATTGTATCATTGTGCAAAGGTATTTAATTGGACGTAATAATTTGTAGGCATAGAATGGCGTGCAGCTGGTCCGAGACACAATCGAAGAACATTCTGCTCGAGCTCGTCTTTCTGCATTGATAATGGGAGTTCTGTCGTTGTTGAACCCTTTATCGAGATCACTGCAGTGTCTAGTTCTGGCGAGACTCGTGTGCCAGCACTAAGCTCTACCCCGGCCGATGTTCCAACAGCGGCTTTGACTCGTGGAACTCAGCAATCAAGATACTGAAGTGAGTGGAGTTTTCTAACCCTACAGCTATTTTTATTGCGACTAAGACTTATGATGACGATTGAAAATGATTATGATGTTATTTATATAACGTATTTTAGGTGCCCTCTGGCTCGACATAAAATTGAGTACCCACTATCGATAACATTCATGAAATATATAACGAAATAAAAAGAGGAAAATAAACTATATTTTACCATTTAACTAAACAATAACTAAAGAAGCTATTGGGCTCCAAGTCTACTATTATTGCCAACCTGTCATCACTGTTGTTCTTAGGGTGTCTTAAACAATGATATTATTATTTTCAATTTCATTTTATTTAGCAGTTATGTTAATTATTGACTGATGATTTGACTTTCTTAAAAACCACACATTTTCTTTTTTAGCCTGGTGGAGTTGTTCCCAGCAGTCATCGTTTGCCTCTGCAGCTCCGTGACTAGCATCAACACAAAATATTCATAGAAAAATAAACTGATTAACTATAGTGTTTATGTTAGTTTCATTATTTGATTATTGCTAGATTTTTACACAGTACAACATGAGAATTGTATTAAAATAATTTAACGTTGTGTATTGTTTTATTTAAATAATAGGTATAAAGATAAAATGTATGTCCTATTTTATAGATACACACTACCTAATAAAATTGGAGTGAAAGTAAAGTAATATAAGGCCTATGTCCCCCGTAGGTTGTAGATTTTTATTAGGGTTCTGTAACCAAAGAGTAACCAGGATGGGACCCTATAACTAAGCCTCCACTGTCCATTGGTCCGTCCATCTGTCTGTCTGTGAACGGGCTGTATGATGTGGAAAATAAATATACCTACATATTTCCTCTGGAAATGTTTATTACTTACTGGGTGCAAATTACAAAAATAAGCTAGGTGTGAATAGTCTGTACTTTTGAATAATTCTTTTTTTCAACTGGGACAAGTGTTACGAGTTATATGATAAATGATTTTATTTCTGTTAGTAACACAACATAACATCACGCCTTGTTTCCCCGAAGGGTTAGGCAGAGGTGAACCTATAGTACACCCACATTTCGCCTGTTATGTCTGTTAGTAGGTTTGTACAAACACTTTTACATGTCAATGATATTTTTTTAAACTAGATGAGTTCGGCGTTTCCTAAGTGACTACTCTGAGAAGAAAGTTACTGGTACCTACAGCTATCACACTGTTTTATACACTAACTTGGTGTTTCATATAGTGTACGCCCTTGGTAACCTGTGGTATGATCCAGATGCATAAGTACTAAGTGGATCTACTCAGTGCCTGTGAAATATGATTGTAGTAATTTGTAACATTCACAAGAGTAGATGGTAGTGTCCATTTAGAACTGCTTCATTAAAACTGACTACTTCTTTACTATTCTTGAAGATAGGTTGTATGTTTATTTCATGTAAGTTGGATCGTTTTTAAAACAGAGTAAGTAAATACTTATTCATCTTAAATCAATATTTAATCGTTAATCGTATATAAGTATATGTTGTGTTGTGTATATGGTGTGCGCCCATATTAGCCTGTTGTGTGATCCAGATGCTTAAGTACTAATTGGATCTACTCAGTGCCTAAAATATGAAGATTGTAATAATTTGTAACATTCACAACACTAGATGGTAGTTATCATCATCATCTCAGCCGCAAGACGTCCACTGCTGGACATAGGCCTCCCCCAATTTGGGGGGCTTTGCCATAATCGCCACGCTTGGCAAGCGGGTTGGCGATCGCAGTATGATGGTAAAATGCATAGAGAACGCTGCTGCCCATTCTCTAGTAAATCCCTTAATCGCCTTTTACGACACCCACGGGAAGAAATGGGGTGATGCTATTCTTTATGTCCGGCACCACACGGGACAGACTAGATGGTAGTGTCTATTTGGAACTACCTTTAAACTGACTACTTCATTACTATTCTTGAAGGTAGGTAGTACTCATGCCAGCGCGGCAGTACGTATGTACGGCTCCAGCTCATGGACTTTATCACGACATATATTTTGCCTATATAACGCAAAAAAACCTGGAGGACCCACATTTGAAACGCTATGTCCATTTTTCGAAGTGCCACAATTCGTTGATGACTTAAAATGGACTACATATCACGAGCGTGCTCAAGAAAATGTTCTTAAGGCCTAAATTTGCCATTATTACGATATTTTTTCACAAAATCCCAAATATGATTTGTAAAATGATCCTCTTGACTAACTTCTTATGATTCTGCTATTTGACATTAAACTTCATTATAGCAATTCATATTAAGTGTACCATTTTACGAATCTCCATACAAAACTGTCAAATAGATGAATTGTGTTTAACGAATTGTACGCAGAACATATTATGAATTGTCAGTTTGTGACCATTTTACGAATTATAATATGATTCATAATATTTTCCTATTATGATTCCACCAAAGTGGCCTTTTTAGACCCCCTGGGTATATTATAGGCTATTATTACGCTATCAGGCTACCATTTTGCTAATTTGCCAAACTAATCATCATCATCATTCAGCCGAAAGACGTTCACTGCTGGACGTAGGCAGCAATTAGGGTGGGTTTCACATAATCGCCACGCTTGGCAGGCGGGTTGGTGATCGCAATATGGTAGTAAATTGCATAGAGAACGCTGCTGCCTATTCTCTAGTAACTCCCTTAGTCGCCTTTTACAATACCCACGGGCAGAAATAGGATGGTGCAATTCTTTACGTCCGTTACCACACGACACAATCAAACTAATAATTAACATTAAAATAAATAATAGTAAAAAAACACTATAAACGCGCTTTTATAGAAATCCAAACTAAAAAGAAGAAAATAATGGAGAAAAGCGTGGGGTGTTTTTTGAGGTTTTGAGGGCACCCCACTCCACCCTTATTTATTTCACCCCACGCTTTAAACTCTTATTTATTTTCTTTTTTCAGTTCGGCTAGCTACACAAACGAGATTTATGTTTTTTTCTTTTTGCTATTCTAGCGATCCTGGCCAGGATAATGGCACACATTTATGAAATTATTGCATTGCCATTGGTCGTTGATAAGCGTGCAAAGTTTCATATAAATCCAACGTTTTAAAGGGGGTGGAAATCACGTCCAAAGATTACGTTACATAGATACATACAAATCTAATCAAAACATGTTAAAAAAACGGGTTGCACTCCGGGAGTGCCGGCAGAAGTGAAAACTTGAATATTAACCTTGTACAGACGGTTGAGCCATCAGCTGTCACCATCCATGGATGCGCGTGGCACGCTGTAACATAAACACACACGAACATTCGCGCAAGCGTCCTGCGCCGCCTAAAGGAAACAGCAGGCGCAGGCACACATTTTCGCCGCGCTGTAGAAAGAGAGGGGGATACTTCCTCTCCTACGCCGCACCGGCTGTCTACTCTCCGTCCGTCTTATGATTTTTCGATCAGGTTACGTGTCCTGACGCGAGTTTAACATTTTTTACCCATTACAAAAAAGTGCACAACGCCGCTAAAGAAGTTTTCACTTCGAAAATCTCCCACATACTAATCACCACTTCACTAGCATAATAATCGACTTATCACCCCGCTTATTAGCTTTGTACCCAGCAGAGAGATACATTCGGTGTATTCACTGTCATTGAACTTTCAATGAGGTGAGCATCGGTTTGACCGACACGAAAGCCAATCGAGCTCTATTTGATGCGGCTAGTGTGCGTATTTAGACACTGTTTTCGGTAATGGGGTTGGCAGATTTGTAGGTATTAGTTGTGGTTCAAATTCATTTTGTTTAACATAGGTTTACGGGATGTTATAAAAGATTAGGTTATAATCAGAGATCGAAAAAGGGGCAATTTATTCATCGAAACTCCTAAGAAGGATGTAACATAGAGTGGATAATATCCCCTCTAAAATCCCGGAATAATTATTTTAGTACGGCAATTTTAGTAAGTAACCATAAAAATGTATATATTATCGTTCTTCATATAAATAAATTGTAACTGTAATAAAGTCAAATAAATAATTCGTGGTTCTTAAACTGCTTTTTACAAAATATATTAAAATAAAAAAAATAAAGTACACATAAATAAATACAAAATAAGTTCCCATACATAAGATAATTAAACTTTAGGTTAGACAAATGACGGAGGTTCTAATCTCTAAAATATTTAGAAGACACACCTTTTCATAACTTTCTTTTAATTAGATATAAGTTTTCTTTATGTTCATTTTTCTGCTTTATAATTATGCAGACTTGAGAGAGAATATTACCAATTTAATGAAATTTTTTTGAAAAAATCCTTCAATCAACTTAGAAGGTTGTAAGGATAATTTAATATAACTAAACAAACGAACAAAAAATTATAATTCTACAAAACCATATTTTACACAGTCGCGAATCATATTTTTTATCAACATACAACCTGACAATGACCCAAAAATTGCAAAAAACGGACTAACTTACAGCGTTCAGCTTAAGTAAATATCACTTCGAATGTTACTCAAGCAGTACCTGCCGCGAGGGTCGCGAGATTTGTTCAAAAGAGATACCGTGGCCCTGGCATATGGGCAACTGAAGGAACACGGGTGGATTTGAGTCAGTAAAAGTCTGACACGCCTTTCCACTCCACCCTAGAGCGGAAGAAGTCATTTGATGATTACCGGACTTCGGGTGCTTTTTTTTGTGGGTGGGTCATCATTAGCACCCTGTAACGTTCCCATTGCTGGGACACATGCCTCCACTCGGTGAGATGGAGCGGGCCATAATCCACCACGCGGGCCCTGTGCGGGTTGGTAGATGTCACATGTCTTCGAACTTTTTGTCTCTAGGACATACCGGTTTCCACGATGTTTTCCTTCACCGTTTTGAGAGCAGGGGTGATGTAATAATTTACACAAAGTAAAGCGTCTGCTTGGGTTTGAACTCACGACCACTACTCGTAAGTCGCGGCCGTTACAACTGGGTGGGTACCCACAAAAAAAAGCACCCGAAGTAAACTCATTTTTTTTTTAATTAAAATATTGGGTACTCAAACAACAGTAAGGAATAAAAACATGAATTTAAAAAAGAACTTGGTATTTATGACATACCTACCATGTACCTACCGATTTAAAATAGGAACTAGATTTCGAACACTTTCAAACAGGTACCCTCAACTTCGCATCTAAAAAACATAACCCAAAAGCCACGCCTAACAAAATAGCCTATTAACACTCAGGCATCAGAATTACTAATCATTCAATTCCATAACCGAACACGCCTATTGTTTTCACAGCCGCTTTAAATCGCTTTAAGCTCAGCTTTGAGCGATAGTTAGTGTCGCTGCATCAGCTTCATGTGTTGAATCCTACATATTTGATGCGCCATGCATCCGAGTTGCCGCTGAAGGGTTAACTTGTACTATCCGTAGTTTGCGGGAGAATGCCTGTAGCGTTTTAGGGTTGATAGTGGGCCCGATTGATTTAACTAATAAATAAAATGAAGTTCATTGCGCATCTCTTGATTTGTTTTTGCCTTTTTTGAAATAAGAATTACAACTGATTCTCAGAAAATTTTCAAAGGAAAAATGTAACGTGCTTTTTCTATGTTTTTTTTTTAATGAACTATGAAATTTGGACAGGGCATAAAATAATTTTAGGTTTGCTCTCGACTCAAGAGGTCAAATAGGTATTCGTTCCATGTTAAATATTAGAATTCAGCTGCATCTGGTACAAACTTGCGTACTTTCGGAAATTAGTTCAAAGCCAAATTCAAAGTCGAATAATTTATTTGAAATGGGTCATTAAAGGCACTTTTGAACGTTATTTACTACTAAAGACAATTTTATTTTATTCAACCCTCCTAAAAGGTAAATTGTTATGGAATCTTTTAAATATTTCACAATATTTTGTGTACATTTACATTAAATATCTGGCTGACCGAGCTTTACTCGGTATTTTTTGGTAAATTGTGTTTAAAATAATAAGTTTATGTTCAAGTTGATTATCGATAAAGTTGGTCATTGAAAACACGAATAAAACGACATTTTATAAAAATGAATCCTAGCTAGATTGATTTATCACCCCCGAAACCCCCTGTATACTAAATTTCATGATAATCGTTGGAGCCTTTTCCGAGATTCAGATTATATATACAAGAATTGCTCGTTTAAAGGTATAAGATTCTGATTGGTTCATTGGTCTAGTTGTCGCAAGCGCCATTACTGAGCATGAAGTCCGGGGTTCAATTCCCATGTTGGGCAAAGTATTATTGGGATTTTCTATCTGAAAATTTTCAATTGCAGCCCGGAGCGAATTTTTGCTCGGTTGATAATAAAGATTCGCCCCCCTATTTTACGAGACTTAAACAAAACTGGCGAAATGCGGGTATAGTTACTATAGAAACTCCTCTGCCTCACTCTTTGTAGAAACATGGCGTAATGTTATGTAAACAAATAATTATATATACGAGTCGTAGAGACGAGTACCTTCGTACCAGCATGCGTAGTATGACCACCGTAGAAAAGGGTTTTGTCGTCGGAAGAATAGACAAAATTACAGATTGTAGAAAGATTAAAGACAGAATTAAAGATTGTAACAAGATTTGTACCGTTTTATGCTGGCGTAGCATGACAATTCTATCTCTGTTCTACCAAGAACAGACAAAGTTCTTTCTATGGTGGTCATGGAAATAAAATACCATAGGTAGGTACTATATCAAGTACAAAGTATAAAAATATGCAACCCTTGTTGCCTGTATAGTCATTTTATCACAGAATGAGCTATTCTAATGATGTTTGGTATATGTATGTAGATATAAAAGAAGAGGTTAGGAATTTAGCAACAAGCAAGCAAGCCAATCCGAATTGCATCGCGGTCAATGACTGGGCCACCCCCTATTACATGAGACTAGCAACATAACTAGACAAATGTATATATTATGTTCTATAGACCTCTGTCCGCTCCATTAGGAAATGTAGGCGTGAAGTTTAGTGGTTTTACAGTAGTAGTTTACGTTTTAGTAGAGATAAATTGTCTATCTAGAAAAGTACAGATACATTTTCAGCCTATAATGTTCCCACTGCTGGGACGCAAGCCTCGTCTCTCTGAGAGGGAGTGGGATCTAATCCACCACGCGGGCCCAGTGTGGGTTGGTAGATGTCACATGTCTTCGAATTTTTGGTTCTAGGACATGCCGGTTTCCTCACGATGTTTTCTTTCACCGTTTCGAGAGCAATGGTGATACAATTTTCATAGTTACTTATTATTTCAGTCGCCATGTAAAATAGTAGCATTCTGGTTTAAAGGGGTCCCTTTCAAATGGCTATCATTGATGTTGATGAGACTTTTCAATTGTATAAATGACTGAGGGGTGCAATGCAATGTAGCTTTGAATGATAATAGTTTTCACAATTGTTTATCTTTTTGTATTTAAAGGTAAATGATGCAGTAGCCAGAGGTGCAGGGTGCCTGGTGGCAGCTGGATCAGAGTTGCCGAGAATTGAGCTGAATGGCGTGCTATTGGAGAGGCCTATGTCCAGCAGTGAACTGTGATAGGCTGATGATGATTATGATGCAGTAGCCAACTATATGACCAAAGGAATTGTCAAAAATAAAAATGTAAAATTGAATAAGTTTTCTAACTAATCAAAGTTTTGTTTTGTTTGTTTTTTTTTAAAGCATCCAGCCTGTTTTTGAAATAAGAACCTAATAGAAATCGAAGTACAGTTCCTTTTACAAAACTAACAGTTTAGTCCGGTACTAAGTTGTCATTTTTGTATTAAAAACTTTGGGCAAATCGAAATAAAGTCGGAAATGTAAAAGCTAGCTCTGTGTTTTAGGCTAGTACTAAAGTAAGATATACCATCTTACTTTAGTACTAGCCTAAAACACAGAAATCGAAGTACAGTTCCTTTTACAAAACTAACAGTTTAGTCCGGTACTAAGTTGTCATTTTTGTATTAAAAACTTTGGGCAAATCGAAATAAAGTCGGAAATGTAAAAGCTAGCTCTGTGTTTTAGGCTAGTACTAAAGTAAGATGGTATTTAGAAAAAAAAGGAATAATTAAATATTAATAGAAATGATTTTTTTAAAACTATATTACGAGAAATCTCTAGGCACTATCACATCTCCATGTCGACAGTCGCTCATCAAGAAAGGTTTGAGCAGTAAAATCGTTTTTAGATAAACTTCTCAAGCTGAAAATACTCCAATAATTACTTTAAACCTGTCTCTACATTTTAAAATGCACTAATAAATGTCATTCCAGCTTATACAACAATTAAGCGTATTTACGCGCTCCATCAAATTCCTTACACTTGGAATTCCCCAAATAAATTATCAGCAACGCCTGCCGCCATTCCAGACTTACCTGCATTAAAGAGCTAAAATAAAAAACGATACAGACAGAAATGATAACGAATTCATACCGGACATCGACAAAATATCAGTACAAGCAAACAGCAGCCGAAAAGTTAAAACTGCATGAAAAACGGCTCACCATAAAATTCACAGGGAGTAAAATTTGTCGAAAAACATTTTCCATTTTGCCATTTTTCGACTCAACCCCCCCCCCCCTTCTGCCGTGTCCTTATATACAAGCTGACACACACATCGAAAACTTAATGTAATTAACTGGTAAATTTTGTATAAATATTTTAGAGTGTGCGTTTTCGAGTGCAAGTATGTGTAGCGTAAACTGCGTTAGTGTGGGTTTATTTTATCCAACACTGTATGGTGTATATTGACGTGGGGTAAAGTGGGTAGTTTCACCACCTCCTCCCCCCCAAATGGGGGTGATGACGATGACTGCGAGTCTGCGCAGTTGCCGGAAAGGGACGGAGAGACATACAGATATGCCTGTAGTGTAGGCATGATTAATACTAGTGATTTAACCAGGAATCGCCTGTTATTACGGGTGGTTGATGAATGATTGTTCTATAGTACCTATTTATTGATGATTCTGATGTAAATGCCGATGACTGTTATTGTGGCTCAGACAAAAAGGTATAACACGTTAAAAAAATGTTCAAAATTTTAAGCTCATAAATGACTGATTTGTACTAGGAATGATCTTCACGAGCAATTTTGATAATCTTAGACTGTCCTCTTCAGTTTTCTCTCTAGATAAAAACCTTAAAAAATCACTGCCCATGGAGATCAAATAATCATATACCTACCATTGAAAATCACTCTCAAATAAACTTTCAATCCCGAAAAATCAACATCGAATTTCTCGGTCGCATTTTCAAGACGAAATGATAATCAAAACAGCGTCATCATTTCAGCCATAAGACGGCCACTGTTGGACATAGGCCTCCCCCAATTTGGGGGGGTTTGCAATAATCACCACGCTTGGCGATCGCATTATGATGATAAAATGCATAGAGAATGCTGCTGCCCATTCTCTACTAAGTCTTTTACTCGCTCCTTGCAACAACCACAGAAATAAATGCGATGGTGCAATTCTTTACGTCTGGCACCATACGGAACAAACTTAATACTAAGGTAACATAAAACAAAACCAGTCACTTCCAACACCCAAATATTCCTACTCCCTCCCCTTAAACCCAGCGCAATGTTACACGTTATAAAGTTACAACCTACCCCAATGTTAAATTGACCCCAAGGCGTTTGGACGGCCAAAATTCTATCATGGTCAGTCGAATGATTTTCGAGATTAGTTTTTGCAGACAGATTTATTACTGATCTAGCCATTTAATATCCCTTCAATCATCGAAGGGGTAGCAGAATTTGAGATGATTGATTCGCGGAAATAAGTGGGGCTTGTAATATGATTTTTGGACTTTAAATGAGATCATGACCTTTAAGTTTGGTTCGGTATTTCTTCTCAGTGATCAGTCGGCTAGGAAATGTCGACACCATCTAGTTTTTAAATTATTGACGTGTCAAAGTGTCCTATACAAAGACTGAGGTCATGGGTTCGATTCCCACCCAGGACAAATTTTTGTGTGATGAGCACAATCATTTGTTCTGTGTCTGGGTGTAATTTGTCTATAATATGTATGTATTTAGAAATATACAAGTATATTTATCAGTTGTTTACCATAGTACAGGGTCTGCCTAGTTTGGGATCAGATAGTAGTGTGTTGGTTGTCCTAAGATATTTATTTATTATTCCTATAAAATCGCTTCTTACATAAATACACATTTTATTTCGTAGCCACAGTCGTACGGGTCGATCGGTCGGGTTATTGGTCTTTGGATGGGTGACCAACTTAATATACCAAAACCCTTCCATGCTTTGGAAAGCACGTTAAGCTGTTGGTTCCAGCTGTCATTTGTGGATCTTTGACAGTAGTTACGGGTCGTCAGAAATCTGATAGTCTGACAGCCAGTCTTACCAAGAGATATCGTATTACTCAAATATAGGGTTAGATCGCTCCATATAAAATATTGGTACTCAGCCACATCCAGTTAGATTGGAAGCCGACCCCCATTATAGTTGGAAAAAGGCTAGGCATTCGCGAAAATAGTGATTTCAGCTTTGAAAATACTTAATCTTCAAAGTTCTTCAATTCTTTAAGCTTTCATAAACCTGCAATTATAGACTGGTATTATTATGTTTAACTAAAACTGGAGAGTGACGTCACTCTGTGTAAAATCAGAGGAGCAACCGACTTCAAAAAAGAAAGAAGTTCTCATTTCGGTTTTTTATGTTTGCTACTTCAGGACTCTATTGTTTATAAAAGGGGATACTTATAATAAAGTGGTCCTGTAACTACAGCCGGGGCGAACTCTTAACATGCTTCCCGAGGCACGGAGGGGTCTTGGTATGTACAGATGGTCACCCATCCATGTATTGACCGCGGCAAGTGTCGCTTAACCTGATGGATCGCCACGTGCGGCTATTATTATCTACCCCAAATTAAAGTACATCTAGAGACACGTGTACATTTACAATGATACATCATGTACAATGAGAAATAACCATTAGTTAGTAACAACAAGTTTTCTTATAATGTAGAGAGAAATAATAATATATATGTAGTTCTACTCGGAATGTGAACCTGGACCCTTTGACCAGCAAGCTGCGCTAATAGCACAATAGATAACGCTAACATCCTGGTAGGATCAGATTGCCAATTTATTGGTAATAGGTTCGAATCTCTGGTGATAATTTCCTGTTTTTAGAGTTCCGTAGGTAGTAAGATGAAATATTAACGTGTTATTTTTCCAAGCTTTTTTATTTGTAACTAATATTATAAAGCTGAAGAGTCTGAGAAGGCTATATAATATCACGCAACAATCAAAAGGAGCGGAGCAGCAATGAAAAATGAACGAAAAATGGCAGGCAATTCGATGCGACAGGAAGGGGAGCAAAACTTTGACGCGGACGAAGTCGCGGGCAGAAGCTAGTTACTAATAATAGTTTCTGGGATCTTCTTCCGCTAGTGGGAAACTTTTTTAATACATAATTTCAGGTCCACTGCTGGACATAGGCCTCCACCAAGCGCCGCCATTTTGACCGGTACAGTTTTTGCGGGTTATGCCATAATCATCACTCTTGGCAGGTGTGTTGGCGATCGCAGTATAGTTATAAAATGCATAGAGAACGCTGCTGCCCATTCTTTAGTAAGTCCTTTAGTCGCCTTTTACGAAACCCACGGGAAGAAATAAGATAGTGTTATTCTTTAAGTCCGGTACAACACGTAACAATTACATTTTGTGTATACTTTTCCTGTAAAAAATTACTAGTTCTCAATTAGGTTACAGTTTGCCAGAAAGATTACTTAGATAAAACAGTAAATGACTGGACAGTTTTGGCTGGCCTGTTAGTCTAGTGGTTAGTGACCGTGACTGCTAAGACTGAGGTCGTGGGTTCAATTCCCACCCAGGACAAATCTTTGTCTGATGAGCACAATCATTTTTTCTGTGTCTGGGTGTTATTTATCTATAATATGTGTGTATTTAGAAATATATAAGTATATTTATCAGTTGTCTGGTTGACATAGTACAGGCTCTGCCTAGTTTGGGACCAAATAGCGGTGTGTTGGTTGTCCTAAGATATTATTAAGATATTAAAATTAAAAAAAAGTATCTTAAAACTTTGTTGTACAACATCGTGGAACGAATTCATCACACCAAGATAAACACAAAATATTTTTGATCCAATGATCGGACCTCCCTCTCTTAGAGAGGAGGCTTTTGTCCCAGCAGTGAGATCATTATAGGCTGATTGTGAATGCACACTTGATCATACCAATGACGATTAACCGATTATTTCAGACTAGCTTTTGCTAGCGGCTTCGCCCGCATATGTATAAACCTTCCTCTTAATCACTCTGTCTGTTGATGAAAAACGCATTAAAATCCGTTGCGTAGTTTAAAAGATATAAGCGTAAAAAAAAAACGGGAGTGGACTTTGTTTTATACTGTGAAAGGAGGATAAAGATAACAAAATAGAAAACAATTATTAGGATTTTTGTTTTTTTTTTTCCTGTTTAGGTGTTTTGTCGACATCTTAAAGCCTACAATCAGTTGAAACTAGAACTAGAAAAAGACAAAGTATGAAGGGCAAGTACGGAACCCCGAAGAGCGCACAAGACTCTTCCTTACTAGAATTATAGTGTTTTCCGAGAAAGTGTGTACGAATATGACCACCATCTTACACAACTGTATTGATATGAGCTGTAATTTAACATACTTACAACAATATTAGAAATGTTGCAAAAAGACCTTTGCTTTTCGATCAAAGGTCTTTTTACCATAACATTGTGAACATAACATCACGGCTGTAATACCCAAAGGGTAAGGCAGAGGTGCAGTATCGCCGATATTATGCCAATTATAAATAATAAATGATTTTATTTCTGTAAGTAGGTTTGTACAAACACTGTTATGATTTTTAAGAACCATGTCACAGGGGGTGAGCTTAGGGGTAATTCAAGAAATTTTAAGAAAGTTCATAGTCTGATCTCGGTTTCAATCTATCAAAAATACCTCGAGTTTCCATAATTTTCTTTTGAGACTGCGACTAGATTTTGAGCGTTTTTAACCAGTCAATTACCGTAATTACTGACACAATTAAAAAACCATTGTGTCGATACCAAATGTGGTATCTCAGGGACTTAGAGGTTAATTACGAGAATTGGCCTTTTTAAACGGGCACAAATCCAGACTCTGAGCTGCTGCTGAGAAAAATTTGTAAAAATTCAATTACAATTTGCTCGACCTAAAAATGGAACACAGGGCCCCATTAAATTGAATATCCGCCCTCTAAGGACATAAAATCTTGAAGTATTTTTTAATCACCCTGTATGTCACCTACCCTCACAGAACAATAGTTTTAAGTAGTCAGCGATCATAAGTTTTGGGGCAAAGAGGCATACGATTACAGCTTTTCAGATGAGTTTTGTTTTTCATACTTTTTAGCGCCTGATTTTATCAGCAGTCGGGTTTTAGTTACTGAACTTAATTTTTTATATTGAATTGTTGTGCCATTAAATGATAAATAATTTTATTTCTGCAAGTAGTTTTGTACAAACACGTTTACACGTCTTTTTTTTAACTACATGACGTCGTCGTTTCCTATCTGACTACTCTGAGAAGAAAGGCCGAAACAAACTCAGAGGTCACAGACCAGTCTCTTTTAAAGTACAGACATAATCTTGGTCAGATCAAATGCAACGGTGTCTAAATGGTATTTTGAGGAAAGAACCACACAGATTAAAAAAACTTTTCTTCTTTGATAATCTTTTATCAATTCTAATCATCACCAATCAAAAACCAAAACAGTAACCCTCAAATAGTTTTAGCAAACATCTAACAATACTGTTAACACACAATACCTGTACCACACATGGCTAGTGGCTAGTGGCTATTTCTATTTGAAACGCTAGCGGTACCACCGGTCTATTGAACGAGAAAGCGATCCCACACTCCGTGTACCCGACAATGCTATAAAATTGTTGCAGTTCCAAATTCGGGACTGTTGCTTCTCTATTGGGACCGAAATCGTTTGGCTAACCTGTTCGTAGATATATAGGGTTTTCCTTTAGTTCAGTTTTCATTATCTTTATTTGTTTGTGTAGACACAAGTTGATATCATCGAAGATGTGTGGAAGAAAAGTCTGTGTTGCTGGGGAGTTTGTTGGGCCACTTCCGATTATTCTTCTTTTGATTATTAATGATTTTGACATAGTTATTGGTAGTATTGACGTTGTTAATGGTAATTTTAACATTATTATGAATGACTAGCTTCTGCCCGTGACTTCGTCCGCGTCAAATTTTTGCTCCCCTGACACTTCCCGTCGCATCGAATTGCCAGCCAGTTTTTGTTTAATATTCGTTGCTGCTCCACTCCTTCTGATCGTAGCGTGATGTCATATAGCCTATAGCCTTACTCCATAAATAGGCCATCCATCACAAATAGATTTTTTTCAATTCTAACCAGTAGTTCCTGATATTACCGCGTTCAACCAAACAAACAAACTCTTCAGCTTTATAATATTAGTATAGATTTTGACATTACTACTGATTATTTTGACATCACTATTAATTGTTTTGACCTTATTAATTACTATTATACTATTATTACTAATTATGTACAATTTGCTAAATGTAAAAATGTGTGTACTAACACTAGTGTTTAAGATGTGTATGTTTTTGTAATTACTAACAAAATTGTATTTTATGATCTGCCAAATAAATTATTTCATTTTGTATACTTCTTCTTCTCAGCTAAAGCACAAGGAAGTGTTGAACGGCTGGCGTTTTGAGGACTGTCTTATATAACTTTGACGTACAAAAACTGTTCACATTCAGCCTTATTTGAATAAATGACTTTTGTTTATTTTTGCCTTCCTGTATACTAAACCCAGCGTGAAAATAGCTTTTTCATGTCAGTACAAATATTTGACACTAACAATTGACAATCGTCGTCAGTTCTAATAAAAGGTACCTAGGTAACTTTACAAGTTACAATTAGGTGAAACAACTTTTTTCTTGAAAACATTCATTGTTATAGATGAGTAATCTGTAGACATAATAATTATTACTTTATCATAGTTCACACAATCACTTTAATCAGTATTTAGGTATGTATAGTAAAAACCTAGTGGAACACCGCTGCTGGCAGGAACAGCCAACATGAACAGACTTATTAGAAAGGATTATTAGGGGACGTGTTAGGAGGACATATAGTGACTTTATTGATGATGTTCTTCAGAAAGGTCAGGTGCTTAGTACTCGCAACCGGCGTGTGTGTATGACCAGATGTATGAACGTAAATGAGGCAAAGTATGTAAAGATCGTAGAAAATGGCGTTCCGTAGTTTCTGATCCATCGGATAAAAGCGAGAGTTAATGTATGTATGTATTTTAAGCCTGGAATTTCTAACCGATTCATCTGCCTAAGAAACTTGTATGTATCTTCTAACTAACAAGAAACATGTATGTATCTCCTGAAGTTTCATAAGTAATCGTGTACAGTTTACTGTTTTTGAAAAACAAAGTTTTAGAATTATGAATCTTAATCATCATTCTCCCTTATCCCAATTTATTTGGAGTCGGCGCAATATGTCTTTTTCTTCCACACTTCTCTATTAGTCGTCATCTCAGTAGTCACCCCGTTTCTATCCATATCATCATTCACATAAAATGGGCATATAATTCTAAATCTATAAACCCAAAAACACTGAAAAAAATTTCCAAATGTGTATAATTTGGTGATTATTGAATTTTTTGCTGGAACTCATAAATTCAAAATATATTTTCAAAAGGCAGAATTATTGAGTGACTGATTGAATCATACTACAATTATCGTTTTTTTCCTCAATGGTTACTTCAATCGTGGTCCCCAAAAATGTAAAAGAATTCCAAGTCCTTCTGTAGGAACCCTTAAAGAAGATTCTTAAACCCTAAGCTGCCAGACAAGCCTGTGCAGAATCACCGTATGGAAAACTGTCCACAGTCTATAGACTCCTGCATCAAAAGACTTGACGGAGCATGTCTAATCCTGAAGACAAAGTAAAAAGGGGCTCATTATCCTGTTCACTGGCACTAACTAGTAGAGCAAGTTGCATTATGCTTAGCGGAATAAATATGTATAGTGACACTAGCGTTAGGCTGTCTCTCCACCAAAGATGAGCTAAGCTGCATACCTAATACTTTATTTCGTATAAATCTACATGCGTACTTATGAAACGTCAGTAGCCAGATTCATGATGTCATTTGGTCGTACTTGTATGTTAGAGAGAAAAGCCGGCAAGAAACTTTGTCTATAATGTAGATGTTCCGTCTGCTGCAGGATTGCTCAGATAGAGTGGGTCGTCTGCCAAGTGCGGGTTGGTAGATGTCTGAGAAGTTAATACTTTCAACTCGTAAGTCGTGGCCGTTACGACTGGGCTAATACTACTCTTTCGGTTACTTTTTTTAATTGATTTTAACATAATTATTATAGGATTGTTCGATTTTAATAGGGCTAAGGTCCTAGGCTTGGCTGTAATGGAAAAGGGTTCAACGAAGGATTTTTTTTTTCATACGTGCAAACCGCTTTTTTCTAGCACATAGCTTCTGCCCGCGACTTCGTCAGCGTTAAATTTCTTGTTCCCCGACCCTTCCCGTCGCGTCGAATCGCCTACCCGAGCGATTTTCCCCGTTTTTGCAATATTTTTCATTACTGCACCGCTCTTCTTGGTTGTAGCGTAATTTTATTATAGCCTATAGCCTTCCTCGATAAATAGGCTACCCAACACAAAAATATTTTTTCAATTTAGACTAGTAGTTTCTGAGATTAGCGCGTTCAATCAAACAAACAAACTCTTCAGCTTTATTATATTAGGCGCTCTACCCACTGCACCGCGCCCCGTCGCGTAGCGCAGGATGGCAGATTTTACCAGTGTATGCAAGTATCTCAATTTGTATAGAAATCACGCCTAGCACAACACACTGCCGACGCGGAAATGCGCGGGAAGGCGCCCCGTGCGTTATACGTCGCTCCGCGCACCGCGGCGGGACGCATCTTCAGTGGGTGAACCGCCTTAGTATAGATAGTATAGATTTTGCACTTTCTTAATGTTTACCTATATGTTATTATTAAAACTTTGTTTCTCATTAAGTGATTATGTAAATCTTTGAGAAATAAATGATATATTTAACCGTAGATTTTACCCGATACGCTACACAATTCACTTCTGGTAGAAATAGACATACGTCGCTTCGCAGCTTAGTGACGCAGCTAAGCTATCTCGCACAATAGCGTCAGTGGAAAGGCAGCTTTATACAACAACTTCTATCTATATTAATTACTTCGAAATTCAAACGGCGCCAAGATGTAATTCCGCAAAGATTTACTTTTAAAACAAACGAATTCATTCATTCGAGTGAATGAATTTTCCAGAACTTTTTTCAAAGGAGTTATATTATTATGTTCACTCATTTACCTACACTGACTTCTCAATCAATACATACACAGGTACCACGATATTTTATTGGAGATCAACATGAACATGTTACATTATATACAGGATCATGTATTTACATAAACGGCTGATACTTTACGCGACGGCTGTAAGCCCGGACGTCCAATATATATTTATTAATTTCTGATAATTTTTACATGAAACACCATTTTCACGAGGCTTACGGACGTCGGGAAGCGGAGGAGCGTCAGCAAAAAGGATTGAAGCGAAGTAATTTTGATGGCAATTTTACATAAAGGGGAAGGTTTTACACCTTTACTTTAAAAAAAACTTATTACTGACTTGCCAAATCAAAAGGCACTGGTTCTTGGTATTAAAACTAAAGCATATAACTAACAGTTAGGAAAAAAAAAGACAAAATGTATAAAAAGGTGAAATAGAATAGAATAGAATAGGATAGAATAGCTTTATTTCGGACACACAATTATCCATATGGTGTTAGTAACATACAAAAAAAACTTATTGCCTAGTGTTAGTAACAATCAGCCTCCGCACAAACTGCTGTACAATCGGAGAGTCAAAGCTCTCGGCTACAGTTTTCAGGATGCTGTTTTGACTGCCTCTCACTCTCCTCAGAAGCGACGCAGTTTTTTTGCGTACAATAGCAAAGAAGCCGTCAGTACGGGCTTGCGCAAACATATTCGACGCGCTACAGTATCGAGGCAGCCTCAACAACATCCTGAAAGCATTGTTATATTGGACGCGCAGGGCATCCAGCGATCTCTTAGTATAAATGACCCATAGATTGCCCGTGTACAAGCTTTGGCAGTAAGCCTTAAAAAGTGTTACTTTAACTCGGTCTGTACACCGCGCAAATCTACGGGACAACATATTACTCCGGACCGCTAGAGCCCTGCGCTCCCTCTCAATGTCTACATCGTCCCTGAGGTCAGCGGCAAGACAATGCCCTAGGTATTTAAAAGTTGACACCCTATTCATTGGTGACCCGTTAATAAGCAACTCGGGTCCCTCTCCACGGCGTTTGCCGCTGACCTCAAAGACCATGTATTCACATTTCTTCTCGTTATATTTTAATCCATGTGCAACAGCGTAGGTCTCACACGTTCTAAGCATCTCTCTGATTGCTCCCGCTGACGGACCCAGCAGCACCATGTCATCTGCATAGCTGATGTTGTTAATTCTAACCCCATCAACACTGCATCCGACACGCATGCTGCTGAGTGCGACTATCAGGTCATCCACGTAGAGGTTGAAGAGCCTGGGAGACGTCAGACCACCCTGTCTCACCCCGCACTCCAACCCATACGGCTCAGAGGCTGTATCATCCCATTTCACCCGATTGACTTGGTTACCATACCAATACTGGAACAGCCCACATATTTCCGCGGGTATACCCCTGTCTCCCATCTTTCTCCAGAGCACATCGTAAGAAACGAGATCAAAGGCCTTGGAGAGATCAAGGAAACAGGCGTACACCGGCGTACTGCGATCTTTATAATATTGAACGGTATGCTTGAGACTTAAAATAGCACTTTCAGTTGATAGTCCGGGGTGAAACCCGAACTGTGCATCATGAAGATGTATATAATTACTTAAACAAGAATCAAGCATACCGTCCAACACCTTGGCTATTATAGTCGCAAGAGAAATGGGACGATAATTACCTCTATCCGAGATGTCCCCTGTCCTGTTCTTCACAATGGGAACTACGATGGTCTTCATTAGATTAGCAGGTAGGTACGCGTGACTAATACACATTGTGAAAAACATAGACAAGACTCTCGGCAAATGTACACCTGCGTGCCTCAGGTGCTCAATGCTGAGCCCATCATGCCCTGAAGATTTGCCTCGTTTCATGTTGTTAATGATTGCAAGTACCTGCTTGCTCGAGAAACGTATCAGAGGTTTCGCGCCAGGACTGATGGGCTCACAATCATTCACCAAAGTTGAGGGACCCAGAGGAGACTGAACTTTGAAATGGTCCCTGAACTCATTAGCAATTTCCTTCTTCTCACTTATCCCTTCCACACACGCAGAGAGGCCAGGTTTCGCATTCAATTTACCAGTGGACTTCCAAAATTTCCCAAAAATTTTACTAGCTCGTTCTTCTGCTAGCCTATCCATTACAATTTGCTCAGCGTGGTTTTGACAAAATTTCAGTCGACTTTTAAAAACTTTTCGCTTCTCATACATTTCATCATAAACCGGGCCACACGAAGGGTGATTGTTCAGAATCCAGGTCTGAAAGCTACACCTGGCCTCGCGGTGGGCGTCTCTCACATACTCATTCCACCCACACACTCGCGAAATACCATGAAGGCTTGGTGCAGATTCGGAAATTCATAGTAAAGTAGGGGCGGGAGTTTTGGGGGACTGTCTTTTGTAACTTTGACGTCCAAAAAGTGCTGACTCTCAGCCTAGTCTGAATGAATGACTTTTGATTTTGAATAATTGGAAAACTTTTATTCTGAGCTTATTAAAAAGAGGATTAGTATTTTGTTATTACGATTCACTATTAAATCTGTTGCTTTTGAATTTAACAGCTAAAATTTCTTAATCTTTTATCTCGTAAATCAATAGAATTCACTACTAAATGGTAATATACCAAACGGCGTATAATTAAAACCAGTCTAGTAGCGATACTTAAAATGTAGGTATGTCCGGTTCATCCTGCTATAATTATTACTTTGGCAACTTTGGCTTTTATTTTTACGACGACATAAACTGATTCCCATAATTATTGTTACCGAAACGTACGAAAAATAAGAAGACATTTTTGACCATTAAAACAGTTGTCAAATCTGATATGGAAAGATGGTCAGCATCTTTCCATATAACAAAATTCCTTTATTTTGTTATTTGTTAATGTTATATTTACCTTTGTTTGTGCAGAATAAACAATTTTTCTTTACTTTCCTTCTTTCCTTCTTCTTCTTTAAAAAAAATCATGAAAATTTTGCCGCTTTTTTTGTGAACCCTACAACTCACTGCAACGCATGCAGTTAATAGTGATATATAGAGTTTTGCGAGCGCTCCCTTAATCTGTTGGATTATTCGGTGATGCGACGCGACAACACCCTGTAATCATCATCGGTAATCATTATGGCTTCATCACAGGTGATGAAGATGTGTACCTATGTTTTTTTTTGTAAACGGTTATCTATGTTCTCATCAACATCATTTCCATTTCCGGACATAGGCTTCCAACTAAAGGGCGGGTTTTGCCATAACCACCACGCTTGGCAGGTGGGTTGGCGATTCCAATATGGTGTTAAAACGCAAAGAGAACGCTGCTGCCTGTTTTAATGCAGTAAGTCCCTTAGCCGCCTTTTACGACACCCATGGGAAGAAATGGGATGGTGCGATTCTTAACGTTCGGCAGCAAACGGTACCATCTATGTTCTATGTTAAGGGAAACCCCCTAACATAGAACATAGATGGTACCGTTTTCTTAGTCACTTAGTCTTTCAGGTGGACCATTGTGCGTGGGCCATAGCACACGTCCGTGGTAATTCCAACCAGCCCACCTTTCTCCAGAAGTTAATTATGTCTCTTGGTCTGTTAAGAACATCTGTGTAAGATCTGGCTTGGACATCCGAAGAGTGCAACGGTTACCAAGCCTCCATGCTGAAGTAACCATTGGTTTACTTGCAAAACTTTTACAATATTTAACACAACTATTTACACTAAGAGTGAGTTGCACCAACTAACTTTAACCATAACCAATGCCTCGGTTCTGTCAAATCTCCGCCTAGGGGCCATATCCGTAAATTACATCACATGAATTTCATGACTTTTTGACCCCCACTTCCGTCCTTGTCACAACTGGTCACATTTGTGACACGGGGGCGGAGATTTGACAGCTAACAAGGCATTGGTTATGGTTAAAGTTAGTTGGTGCGACTCACTCTAAGTACCTACTAAATTAATTTATTAACTAACCAGACAATAAATACAAAAAGAAAAAAACACTTAGGCGTCGAAGTACTAGTCCGCATCGCTTGCATCCGGAAACGTGCCCAGAAGACTGGCAGCATTGCCACGTTGAATGGCAATACTAATTCTTTGGCCAAAGAACGGCCCAGCATTCTGATCACGTGAAGTGTCGACCATTCAGTCGACACTTCACGTGACCATAGACGGGCACTCAGGCCTATGAACGCCTCCCCGATCCTTGCTCAAAGCTGTCCTCGCCGCTGAGCCTGTACCTTTAAATTCGTTCCTAAATAATAAAATCTTTGCTATCCAGCCCGCTTGCTACCATTTACCAGCGATACCTTAAGTCGAGGTCCGTACCCCACAGGGGATACCCTTAGCGAGTAATCGCTCCAGTTTAAAATTCTTAAGCCCTGGCTGGAGGCCTTAATTTATTAAGGTAGTCACAGGCACGTTCGGTTAAGCAGCCGACAACCTCATAGGTTGACCTGAGAGACGTCATTCCCAAAAAAAGGATCCTATAAGCCAAACGTTTCAACCCCAAACGACTCAAAACTGTAGTTACTCATAAGCATTTACGCCACTTGAGGGTCTCAGCAGTCGCATCAAGGGCGCCATCACAAAATTAACGAGTAGGTACAAAAGTCATCCTGCCAGGGTTGCGAGATTTGTTCGAAAGAACTACCGTGGCCTGGCATATCGGCAACTGAAGGAACGCTGTTGGGTATTAGTCAGTAAAAGTCTGACACGCCTTTCCACTCCACCCATATCGAGAGACGTCATTTGATGACTTACCACCCACAAAAAGATACAAGTCATCCTAATGTACAAACCCAACTCTTTTGAAATCCTTTCAACACAAATTACTATCTACATTAATTTGCATAGAAAAACTCCAACCTTCAAACATGCGTAGGATGTCAAGTTTTGTCTAAAACCTAGACATTTACGCCTACTGCATTTAGAATTCACCTAATGACTATAAAAACATAGAGTAAAAATAGTCGTGGCAAATGTCAGAGTGCAAAGTGATTAGTTACTATTATTTGGGTCAGCTATCAGTCTTACCAGATGCCGCTGGATTGAGATCCAGCGGCAAATATACTGAGGTATATTTTTACAAACTTTTGCTAGTAGCTTCGAACGCGTGGAGGTCGGAAATTATCCCGCGGGATCGTACTACTGCAATAAAAAGTACCCTATGTGTTAATCCAGATTATAAACTATCTGTGTGCCAAATTTCATCCAAATCCGTTCAGTAGTTTTTCGTGTAAGAGTTATAAACATCCATACATCACAAACTTTCACATTTATAATATTAGTAGAATAGAGCGACTGCCAATTTTAGCTTCACAACCCACTTATGGGTAATACGATACCCTTTGGTAAGACTGGTGGTCAGACCAGGCTTCTGACTATTCGTTCCAACACTGCTGCGACACAGTCCTCCTTCCTATGAGAGGAACTGGGCCACAATACACCACGCGGGCCCAGTGGATGCCACATGTCTTTGAAATTTTGGTTTTATGACATGCTGGTTTATGACACCGTTATCATTTACCGTTTTGAGAGCAGTGGTGGAGAAATCAAAGACACGAAATGAAGTGCCTTCCTCGGTTCGAACTCAAGACCTACGTACTTGTAAGTTAGGGCCAATACCACTTGGCTTTTTTTTTGGATGGGAAACCATCAAATGACTTCTCCCGCTCTGGGCAGAGCGCGAAGGCGTGTCAGACTTTTACTGACTAAAACCCACCCGTGTTCCTTCAGTTGCCCATATGCCAGGGCCGTGGTAACTCTTTCGAACGAATCTCGCGACCTTGGCATGATACCATTTGGCTACCACTACTATCGCGTTCGAAACTATAATGATTAGAAAATCGCAAACTTTCAAGAAGTCATCAAGATGTCGTATGCCAGCCACATCTATACTATAATATTATAAAGCTGAAGAGTTTGTTTTTTTGTTTGATTAAACGCGCTAATCTCAGAAACTACTGGTCCGAATTGAAAAAATCTTTTTGTATTGGGTAGCCTATTTATCGAGAAAGGCTATAGAGAATATAACATCACGCTACAACCAAAAGGAGCGGAGCAGTAATGAAAAATGTTGCAAAAACGGGGAAAATCGCATGGGTTGGCGATTCGACGCGACGCGGACGGGAAGGGTCGGGGGAACAAGAAATTTAACGCGGACGAAGTCGCGGGCAGAAGCTAGTACATTATACCGGATGACATTTTTTACCGTCTCGACCTTCATACGGTGTGTTGTGTAACTAGAATAGAAGACAGGAAGGCTTTCAGATTCATCGCAGGTGACTAAACGAGCGCGGGACGCGGGCTGACGGGGATGCGTGTGCGGCTTATGCGCCTGCGAAAGATCAATTTGGCCGCCTATCGGCTGGCTTCAAAGGGTAAAACCGCGCTACAAAATCATTGATACATGCCGCGCATTGAGTAGTGTGCGTATGATTTGAGTTTCGATAGATTTTAATAAAAAAAATTCTTTTATTTTTTCCAAATTTCTGTTTTTGTTGTTCTAGTATGAAAATGTTACTTTAAATGTGTAGTATTTATTGCTAGATCAATTTCATTACATGTTATTCAAAAATAAAAATTATAAAAATTTCTATGCCAAAAGCTTCTACTCCGTTCACCTATTACACCCATTTTTTTTTCAAGACGTTAAAAAAAGTCACCCAGTATAAACTCACGCCTAATTCCTTTGGGGCTAGGCAGAAACTACGGAACGCCACCTGGTACGATCCTTACATACCTACTCTTTTTGCCTCGCTTAAGTTCATACATCTGGTCATACAAGCACGCTGGTTACCAGTACTACGCACCTGACCCTTCTGAAGAACATCACCAATAAGGTCACTGTATTCTCCTACAGCGTCCCCTTTCGGCATGTCTAGTCAAACCTGCCTTATAAATACGTTTTGTTAACCGCTCTTCATTCATCTTCTCAACATGACCAAACCATCTATGCATACTCTTTTCAAATTTTTGTCACTGTATCTTCTTTTAAACGGCACATTTGTCTTACTATACTGTCGTATTCCACTAACAAATTAGTCCACATGCAAGTTCGAATCCATAACGCTTCAATAGCAGGTCATATCCCATTGACCAACACCTGGAGGCTAATGTACTATCATCAAGGGTAAATGTGCCAGGCAAAAATACGATTAGCATTTTGATAATACCCCCCCAAGTTCAATTTCCAACCTTGTGTAACAGACAGAGGGTGTTGTTTTGAATGATGGCAAGTGTTTGGTAGATGAAAAGTTGCGGCTGCATTTTCTATTAGTGAAGTTCACGCTATGTTTGAGGGGGTTAGCAGTGATTGTGGTGTCAATGATTTTGGAAAGTTATGCGGTAGTTTTTTTGTGTTTTTGGGTTAGAAATGGAGAGTAAAATGTTTTGTTAGATATTTTAGAGGGTATGTTAGAGTTAGAAGGTACCGTAGGTTCAGTGGTTAGCGAGATCATTGATGTTGAGGTTTGGTAAAGTTATTTTTTTTTAATAAGAGGCTTTGTTATTTAGAACATGAAATCTATTAAGAATAGAGAAGGCCATACTTGATTTTTTCAAAGTCGGTAAACGCCAGCAAAGTCTAGTATCTAGGTACGGTCAATATCATGACGATACCCACTCGTTCAATAAAACACAGCCTGAAACATAAAGCACTTTTAATAACGATATCCACCCTTCCTACCTACCCTGTAAGTAAAACAGCATGAATATAATACTACGTGACATGACTTATATACTGCGAAACATACATACTTACCGTATGTATGTTTTCAAGAACCACACACCGATACAAATACGCAAGTACATAAAGTTATTGATCCATTTTCCATAAAGCTCTTTATGAATATAATGTTCAGTAAATACTTTATTCTAACAGGCCAAATAACAAACAAATATCATACACACATGAGTACTGCGCTTAGAATATCCTAGATAGCTCACGCACACAGCGAAACCCGCTGAGTTTTATAATAAACACGTAAAATCATTATTTGATGATTTCGAGGTACGCGAGTCATCAGGGGTGAGGTGGGTGGCAGGAGGCCCTCAACCCAGTCGCCGAGGGGTCGCCGATGCAGCAGCGATGCAACCTACCCATCAGTGTGGCCGGCGAGGCTGCTGGTGTCGCGTGTCTACCACCTACGCAGCGCGAGACAACCTACCGCGCAAAGATATCAAAAATACTACTAAAAAAAATTCAACAATTAACAACATCATTCAACAAAACGGCCTAAAATTCAAAAAATCGAAATAAAAAAAAACCACATTTGGTGACAAAATTCGAAATTTTGCGCGCATGCGTCTCACGCATCGCTGCCGCCCGCCGACACATTCAGAAATAGTTTTTATGCAATAGACTCTATTTAATTTTTCTCCACAACACACCATAATCGTAATCAATAAATAGTATTAAGTGAATTTGTAATCAATAGTATTCTGCAACACTTGAACTCTATAGACATTTTAACAACCGGTTTCATTTTACTGTAAAACTAGTGTTAAGGCAACTGAAGGCAGTTTGACTCGGATTTGTCGTAAAAGGGCTACATAACATCAACGACCATCCGGGAGAAGCAGCTATCAAAAATAAGAAAGAAGAAGAAGAGAAGATCATATGGAAAGTCCGCGCAGAAGACCATGGCACTATAGAAGCGGACTAAAATAAGTTAAATGCGCAAGAAACTGAAAAAAGCCAAGATTTCATAACCAAGGGGAATCTAGCAAAAGAAATAACAACCAGCGCCATTTGACGATAAAGAAACACGTTTTTTCGCAATAGAACAAGTTTTAAGTTTATATCAACCGTTATTACAAAGAATCAATAGAAAAGAGAATTTAAATTTTAAGTTTTTTGAGTACATTTAAACAACACTGGTTAATTTTGGAACTTTAAATATAATTTAAATTGATTTTTATATACAAAACTCTCTATATATATTAGTGAAAAGTAATTTAGTGAAAGACTCTGGACCTACACGTTAAGGCTAAGTGATATTTGAAATATTTGGCAAATAAGTTTTGGGAAAAGCTTTCGACCAATTTCATCAACCGTTCCTGACATTGGTGGATGAAACAAATAAGCAAAACAAAAAACAAATTCTAGTGCCTTAAATTGGCCTTAAATTATAAGTAAAAAAGGTAAGATAAAATTACTCCAAAAAGTTACAAAAAAAATCTAAATTTTACCGAGTTTACCTACCTGTTGAAGCGACTTCTAGATTTCGTTAAATAGTACAAAATTAAAATAAAATTAACGTTAAGACTTATTTAAATATTTGCGTTATTTCTATACCTATAACGTTTTATATGTGTATGTATAATTAATGGGCATAACAAGGGCATACATAAACTGACAATACTAAAGAAGACATAGAAGAAGATATAGAAGAAGAAAAGCAGCAAGAGATTATATATAAGAAGACTTTACAGAAGATATACAGAACTTTACACCTTTAAACCACGCAACAGACTTATTGCGTCACCCAGAAGACAGCACTCCGGTAAGATACTCATGATACGAAAATATGATAAAACTAAAAATTAAAATGTTTGTCCACCTTTGTTTTCCACGCGGAGCTTTTAAGTCGAAATGACCGAAAAGCACTGCTCAAAATCTTAGAGAAAAGAGAATAATATAATTGCTAGTTTTATCATTTTACATTTTAAAACATTCACGTCCTTTTTGGTTCATACATTACGTTAAAATTATATAATGAGCAAAATGGCCGCCTGGTATTAAAATAAAATTGACATCTATTATCTCGCTCGCACTTACGGGAACCGTATCGACTGTTTCATCTTTTTCAGGACCACACTCGAATTCTCCCACGTTACCCTCTGCATTACCTTCTTTTGTATCTTTTACTCTAGGTGCTTCGTCTTCATCTTTAAACTTATGCATTTCTTTATATTCTATAACTAAAGTATTATTATAAAAATCGTTTATATTAAAATATAAAAAATTACTTGAATTTTTTTTCGTTTAAAAAATAAAGACCATATGACTTAGCACCGTCAGTGTTAGTATCGAATGCCAAGAACGGTATAGAAACATTCTCCTAACTTTCGTTTTCGCCAAGTCAAGTTCAGGTTTTGCCGATGATTCCGGCGTGCGTGCCTTTTGCGCATGTCCGAGTCATCACAGTCATTGTCCAGCCAAATTATTGATCCCCGCCATGTTGGAAAACTGCGGGGGGAGAGGGGGGCGTCATTTACTAACGCGATAGTTTTCACAACGCTCAATTATGTAGGGAGGTGGGTTGTAGGGGGATCTGAAAAAATTTATACATCAATATGGCCGAATTTTGTATTAAATTCTATCGGTCACGCCCATCGGTTCGCGGAATTTATAGCTGGGGTTTGTGGATGCGATAGTTTATTTTAATTATCGTCCTTTCATTTAATTAATAAAGGCTTTGGAGTTTTTAGGGTTTATTGAAATGAGATGGAGCTTTTGCTGCACTTGTAGACTTTTCAGCATCGTCTTAAGATGAAGCTGCGGCTTCTCGAAAGCCATTTCGAAGTACAAGGCTGTTCATTTAAAACCATCTGAGTAAAGCATATTTACAAGCACCAACTTCCTTAATACAATACAATCGTCTCTAAGTTTCTTAACGTCTTCTTAAATTTATTTGCTACACCAATAACATTCCGATGCCACAAAACTTGACGATCATCAATATCATCATGCGTACTTCAATATGAGGGTAGTCGGAAATATAAACTATTTTTTACATCAATTATTTCGCAATCGTCAATAAGATAGACTCTTAAGTCTTCTACAATAAACTTAAGTACAAATTCATTATTATTTTAATCATCATCGGGAATTACTAAACCAATATAGTCGGACCCCTTTCTACATTTACAACCTTCATGACTAAAGCTCACTATGGAGTGGTATACAGATATGTAGATAGGTAGGTATATCATTACTTAAATGCCGCTCCCTTTTTCAACTAATGAATCATTGAGGCTGCATGGCATAGTAAGTTGATGACAATATAAGCTAAGATTAATATGTATTAAGTAATGAGATATACTATTGAGATAAATCTTTAGATAGACTGGCTGTATAGAACGTTGAATGATAATAGTTTTATTGGCTGTTATGGGAATGAAGATTTTGGTAAAGTATTTAAAATAAAAATGAAAACAAATAAAATTTAAGTATTTGTATGTGTGTGTGTTGTGTGTCTGCGTGTGAATAACGCCATTTTTCTAAATGCATATGAAAATTAACACTTTGTCTATTTCTTTGTTCTGGCTAATCTCCAAAACGGCGGGACCGATTTTGACTGGACTTTCAACGGAAGATAGTTTTTTTTTTAAATTGTTTTGAAAATACATCTCGCTGGTCAACCTATGAGGTTGTCGGCTTCTTAACCGGACTTGCCTGTGCTACCTTAATAAATGAAGGCCTCCACCACGGCTTAAAAAACTTAAAACTACGGTGACTTTAGAAATACGTAAGGATCAGGTATCGCTGGTAGAGGGCAGCAAGGGACGGGTTGGATCGGAATAACCGGCAGATAGCTAATTTTATAAGGAGTAACATAAGCTTTTTGTTCCTGTAACACGGTCTCGTGGTAGAATTTCCAACATCAACGCGGCCGAAGCCGCCGGCAGCAGTTAGTTTAAAATAACATTATTTTTTTACTAAAATATGATAACGGAAACCTTTAACGCGTTTTTTAAAGAAATAAGCTAGATAGAGTCGACACTTCCTACCTAACTACCCCTGAGAGGAAATGGCGGAACAAACTTAGTTTAAAGTCTCTTTTAAAGTACAGACATTATCATGTCAAGACCATGTAGATTAGTAACCGAAATACTATTTTAAGGAACGAACCACACATATTTGTGTGACCAGTCATGTTAGTGCAAGCATTTGTTAATAAAATATTAGGACGTCCTAGTGAAGAAATAAACTTACTGTTGTTTACTATATCTACCTTATCATATCAGTGTCCACTACTGGACATGCATCTTCCCCAATTTGGGGGGCTTGACCATAATCACCACGCTTGGCAGGCTGGTTGGCGATCGCAGTATGGTGCTAAAATGCTTCGAGAACGCTGCTGCTCATTCTCTAGTAAGTCCCTCAGTCGCCTCTCACGACAACCACGGGAAGATTGTCGATTGGGTGATTGGATACGGACCTCTTGTCCTGATGGATTCTACCTATTTTAATCGATATACATATTTGATAGCTTGGATTAATTTATAACTGAGAGGGCGAGACCCAATCAGAGAGTCATCACAGACACTTTTGAAAAAAAAATCGATTTATTTTTTAAAAGTAAAATATAAGCGTAATCAGCTACACACAGACATCCTCTCTGAGAAGGACTGGGCCATAACCCACCATACGGCCCCGTACGACTTGCTAGATGTCACATGTCTACGAATTTTTGTTTATAGGCAAAAACCCATAACTCCTTTCTCAGTCAAAATATATCACGCTGATATTTCGAGGAGGGGTTAACAGCGTCAGCCTTGAATGAAATTTGTATACGACGGACTCAAATACGCACTAAGTCGTGAAGTTGCGGGCACTAGCCGGCGGTAACAAACAAACAGGAGGAGACTTAAGTCATTGAATAGACCGAATATATCACAAACATTGGATAACTACGGGACATTTTAGTGCAGACTACAAACCAGCACCCCTAGCCAAGTTGATAATCTGCAATCGTTAACGCTAGTCGAAAACTAATCAAATGTATGGGAATGAAATCATCTCAACATTAAGTCATGTGGTTAGAATCGTAGCCAAGTTCACATCGTTCAAAATGATAGAATGAATTGTTATCGTTTCTACAATGTTCAACGCTACATCCTTTGTTATAATGTCGTTTTTCTAAAGACATTGTAGAACGAGCGGCCGACTCAGGCTTGTCAACATGGCTACCAACTTATCGTTTTCTACAATTGCTGACACCGAGGCGTTAACGATTCTGCCGTGGCATAACTAAAATGCCGTTATCCGACATATGGTCGATTTTTAACTTTTAATGCGAAAAATTTAATTAAAATTAGAAAAAAAAAGTCTATCGATATGTGTTTCCGAATGTTCAATACCTTGAATAGTATTGAAAATAAAAATAGATGTTGTCATTGAAAAGTGACATCGGTTTAAATTTTTAACGCGGTTTTTGCATGTAATTCAAAACAACGGTTTTGGTAGATAACGGCATTATAAATATATCACGGCAGGATTGGAGAACGAAATTCGACACGAAACGGTTGTAACTTGCGAGCTTGCGGGTGGCGAGCAATGGGTAGCTCGCCGCCCGGTAAGGACCAGGCTCGGGTCGACGGCGCGCAGTGTTCCACGCGCGCCTCAAAGAGATGTCAGCAGCAGTGTAGGGGTCTACTAGGACCGATGCCTGCCGGGGTCGCGTGATTGTTCGAAGGAGATACCGTGACCCTGGCACATGGGCAACTGATGGAACACGGGTGGGTTTTAGTCAGTAAAAGTCTGACACGCCCTCCTGCTCCGCCCAGAGCGGGAGAAGTCATTTGATGATTTCCCATCCTGAAAAAAAAAAAAAAAAAAAAAAAAACGGTTGTAACTTGGCTAGGGGGGCAGTTTCTTTTATGAAATGTAAGTTCAAAATCATCATCTGCTAAGACTTTTCCAACTATCTTGGAGTCTGCTTCTAGTCTAACCAGGCGCAGCTGAGTATCAGTATTTTACATGGAGCTACTGCCTATCTGACCTCGACAACCCAGTTACTGGGTAATACGATACCCCTTGGTAAAACTGGTTGTCAGACTTTCGGGCTACTGACGACCCGTAACGACTGTCTAAGATCTACGAAAGACCGCCTGGATCAACGACTTAAAGTGATTTCCGAGGCACGGAAGGGTCTTGGTATGTAGAGATGGTCATCCATCCACGGACCAACCGCGGCAAGCGTAGCTTAACCTGAACGATCAACCCGTGCGGCTGTTATTACTTAGTCCAATGTAAGTTCAATATAATGCTTAAAAATCTATCATCTTCATCATAGGTAATGATTGTAATTTATTGTTATTTATTGTACTTAATCTGAATTAAAATTGAATTGAATTGAATTGTCCTGCCCTTATCCCAATAGACTAGGGGTCGGCACCGGGCTGGCCGCCGTCGGGTATGTTTTTTCATCTACTCTATTAGTCATCATATTATAAGAATCTATATTATGCTATATATAATATTAAAAAGCTGAAGTGTTTGTTTAGTTAAACGCGCTAATCAAAGGAACTACTGGTTCGAATTGAAAAAAAATTTAAGTGTTGGATAGTCCATTTATCGGGAAAGCTATATAACATTACGCTAGGACACTCAGGAGTCGAACAAAAAGAAATAAAATTACGAATACAAAGACCTCGCACTGGAAGGCGATCCGATGTGACGGGATGGGTCTGGGAGCAGGAAGTTTAACGTTTACGTTGCGAAGTAAGCATAGTACACCAAAAATTAATATTTAAAAGTAAAATAGAAACCGTGACGCCATAATATGCTCAGTTTTATGAATAGTTCTATCTACTTACTTGAGTTAAATGTTTAGCTAGCTATTTATAACTTGCATTGTTAACTTCATTTATATTGTTTTGTTTTATTCCTAAAAAAATAACCTCCTAATATAATAAAAAAGTTAGTGTTATTGGCTTTTTCTATCAGGAAAATCTCAGTAGCTCCCCGGAGTTTGGATTTGTGGTCGACTGAAGACAATAAGGCTCGCTCCCTATTACATGGGACTTACAACATAAATGGTGAAATGTGGGTACTATAAGTGCAACTCTGCCCAACCCGTCGGGAAAACAAGTCGTGATGTTGTCTTGTGTTACATGTACAGCTATTACTGTGTAAGCCATATTTGTACGCCTTACAAGACAACGCATAGCGATACAACCTTTTATTTTATGTGTCACAAATATAATTTTGAATTGGAATTTCTTTGTACTTCTCAAAACATCATCATCATCACACGAGTGGTTCGAACCCAGATTGTGTAAATAATTTCATCACCACTGCTCTCAAAACGGTGAAAGAAAAACATAGTGAGGAAACCGGCATGTCCTAGAACCAAACAATATCGAAGACACGTGACATCTACCAACCCGCATTGAGCCCAAGCCCACTCTCTCTCGAAGACAGGAGGCCTGTATCCCAGCAGTGGGAACATTATAGGCTGTATATGCTCTGCTGTGAATGACAAGTCCAATAACTGAAAACGATACAAGGCCGACAAATCACAAAGAAGATTTTCTTCTTTAGAAAAAACTTTTTGACAAAAAAAAAACCGACTTCCTCAAAAACACTAGAAAGTGAAAAATAACTTTAATTTCGGAAGTCGGTGTCTTAGGATCTGTATTTGAGTTTTTTGCCACCGACTTCCGAAATTAAAGTTATTTTTCACTTTCTAGTGTTTTTGAGGAAGTCGGTTTTTTTTTTGTCAAAAAGTTTTTATTTTTTACTTTTTAGTTATGGTATCTACCCGCACTAATTCCTATACCACTAATCGCCAGGTGAAATTTAATACTTTACTACTGCTGTAAATCGTTGAGGAATTCCCTTGACTGTCTGTCTATGGTCTCCATCATCAGACCTGTTATGGTACTTATAAGCCTTATGGGAGCTTTCTCATCAATAGAAATGAATTAAGTTCAAACACCAGGTAATTGCTGTAAATCGTTGAGGAGTTCCCTCGATTGTCTTTTGGCTCCATCATCAGATCAACTCCGGACCTTAATTAAATAGTAGTGATAAAATTGGCACTTTGAACCGTATAAAGTAACCCCAACAATAGGGAACTGCTGTAAATCGTTGAGGAATTCCCTCAACTGTCTATGGTCTCCATCATCAGACCTGTAATGGCACTTATAGCCCATATGGGTGCAAAGTTCTCATCAATAGAAATGAATTAAGTCCAAACACCGCGTAATTGCTGTAAGTCGTTGAAGAGTTCCCTCGACTGTCTTTCGGCTTCATCATCAGATCAACTTCAGACCTTCATTAAATAGTAGTGCTTTAAGATAATTAATGAAAGTAATAAAAAACGCACTAGTCGCCACTACGATTTTCGAAGGTTCCCTTCGACTTCTCTGGGATGCCATCATCAGATCCTGGTTTCCTTATCATGGGACCACCCTTGGGATATCTCCTTTCCAACAAAAAAAGAATCATCAAAATCGGTCCATATACGACGAAGTTATCGGTGAACACACATAAAAAAAAAAAAAAAAAAAAAAAAATATATACGGTCGAATTGAGAAACCTCCTCCTTTTTTTGAAGTCGGTTAAAAAACTGACTCACCACAAGAAACTACGCCTAATCGCTTCCATAATAGCTATAAACAAAAAAATAAATAATAATATTAACAACTAATAATATTTTTTTGTACGCACGTTAGTTGAATCATTATCGTGTCCTTAATGTCATTTTATATTGAACTAGCTTCTGCTCGTGACTTTGTCTGCGTCATAGTCCATTCCACCATAAAAAATACACTCGGCAATGGTGGTGCAGCTTCCCTTAAGTGAATATTTTTTTTAAATCAGTTCAGTACTGCCAAAACATCTGGCGAAGAATGACGAGAAGAGATGACCCCAAATGACATGGGATAAGGCTAGGCAAAGAGAGACAGAGAGTTCAGTACTGTCAGATATAACCTCTTACAAACAAATAAATAGTTTTACTTCCTTAAAAACTAGTTCGGACTCACAACCCGCTCTTACTTCACACGGGTGCATTCAAAATGTCAAAATACCGTTATGTGCTATATTTAAGTTAAATATCATATTATGCTTAATATCAGTCCAAAAGTCTGACAAGCCGTTGAATTTTTGACAGTCGTCACGAGGAAGCAAAAAGTCAAAAGTCTGACAGTCTTTTTTTTTTTTTTTTTTTTTTTTTTTTTTTTTTTTTTCCAGGATGGGAAATCATCAAATGACTTCTCCCGCTCTGGGCGGAGCGGGAGGGCGTGTCAGACTTTTACTGACTAAAACCCACCCGTGTTCCATCAGTTGCCCATGTGCCAGGGTCACGGTATCTCTTTCGAACAATCACGCGACCCCGGCAGAGTCTGACAGTCTTACGATACCTCTTAGTAAGACTGTCAGACTTTTGACTTTTTGCGTCTTACCCAGTTACTGCGTTGTAGAGGTCAGATAGGCGGTCGCCTATCTGAAAAATACCGGTATTCAGCTACTTTCGGATAGACTGCAAGCCGACCCCAACATATTGGGTGATGATGATGATCAAATTAAACTTAAAACTGAAGTAAAATCATCACATAAATTGTATAACACTTTCCATCACGCACACACTTTATTTCCTATTCCATTGCTCTGTGTGTTGGAAAATTAATCTGCTCGTCAACGTAAATCGCGCAATGAACGTTGTCGAACTGTCATACTGAAAGTCATTGTAATTTTTAGCGTATTATCAAATAGAAGAACTAAGTGGGCAAACAGACAGACATAAAAACTGACTTTGTTTTATAATATTTATAGTATGGGTGTATGCGAAGCACGTCGGAGGAAAAAGTTTGATTGCTGTTTTATTGACTAATACTCGGTTTAAGTAGATGTTTTTTGTTTTGGTGCTTAAGTTATGATGGGATTTAGTACTTTGAGAATGCAAGGGTCCGGTGATTTTAATGGCATGTTCCGAGTTTTATTTAACTGAAATAAAAATATTTATTTGTCCTCCTTTTCTATAGCAAAAAAAAAGTGACAGCTTTGTCAGATTTTGGTACAAACTTTCAATAGGAAACGGAGTTTAAATCACTTGTTTTTAAATCATCTTTTTGGTTTAAAACGAGTTAAAACCACACTCCGCTAAGTGTGGTTTTAACTCGTTTTAACATATATATATATATTTTTTGTTAATAGTGTACTCTGAAGCTTCATACGAAATGATCTAGACCATACCTACTCACTGATTAGAGATATATTATAGGCAATTAAAATAAGATTATTTGCGTTATAAAAATATGCAGTGGCTGAGTAAAAATTAATCACACAATTTTTATAGAAACTTAGCTACAAATAAGCCGTAGCAATAATACAGCTAGCAGCTAGCTGATGACAGCTAAACACGAGTTGAGGTTTTATTTATTTATTACTATTGTTATTGAGGTCCCGTGAATCTGATTCATACGTCATGTTCATGAACGGGCGCCGTTATTGGGAACTGGTCATCCCTTGGCTTATTTAAATTTCTGTATTATTGCCACGGCTTATTTGTAGCTAAGTTTCTATAAAAGTTGTCTGATTAATTTTTACTCGGGAAGAAATGGGGCGATGCTATTCCTTACTTCGGGCACCACAAGGAATGATCCTTGTGGTGCCCGAAGTAAGGAATAGCATCGCCCAATTTCTTCCCGTGGGTGTCGTAAAAGCCGACTAAGGGACTTACTAGAGAATGGACAACAGCGTTTTCTATGCATTTTACCACCGTACTGCGATCGCCAACCCGCATGCCAAGCGTGGCGATTATGGCAAAGCCTCCCAAATTGGGAAAGGCCTATATCCAGCAGTGGACGATGATAACCTATACTCACTTATATTAAACCTACTGTATCATTCTGGCTCCCTTATCCAAATCACCCAATAAGGAAGTATGCAATATTTAGAAAAAAAAAAGCAACAAAACCGACATTACCCTGCCGTGTAAACCGTCCGACACGACAAACGCATCTCAGACAAATGCGTGCAAAACACGACGACACGACACGACTGTCGTAATGCAATAAGACGCATTTTTCTTTGACAAAAACGTGCGCAGGCGACGGTAATGGTGTTAGAAAATTGATGTGAGTTCAATGGTTGTGGGTTGGGAAGATGCTCTGCTTGGAGTAAACGATTTAAATTTATAATTATATTTGATGAGCGTAGATTTTTATTGTGATTGGCGTAAATGTACAAAAAATGTGGGGGGCTAGATAAACGGGGGAAGAGTGACAATCAAGAAACGAAAACAGAGTGGTCGTTGCTCTTTGCTTAAATTCACGATTTTTGGTCCTTTTGGATTAATTTTCAGAAATAACCTAGTATGTATTTAACCAGTCAATTACCGTAATTACATACACAATTAAAAAACGATTGTGTCTATACCAAATGTGGTATCTCAGGGACTTAGAGGTAAATTGTAAATTGCCATAATGGTTTTCCGATTAAACTAAGAACAAAGGTTGAAAAATATAATAGAACGCCTACCAGAGTTACTAGTCACAGAAAATAAAAAAGTTATTTTTAGTGTTGTTTCCATTATTGAAACCCGTTGGCATGCTTTATGTTAGCCATAAATAACTATTCTTTTGTACGGCAAAAGGTTTATACTTTATCTATGTAAAAAGTGGGTTTCCTATTCTGCTAATTAATTTAATCATACGTATTCTATATCATCATCAGCATCTATAAACACATGCCTGTTAAAAATATCTGTTATTACACTTATTACTGTCAAAAGAGAAAGAAGAAAAATACAATATTCTATTAGAGACACGCACAGAAAATACAAACAATAAGAAGAACATTGAAAATGTAAGTTACAAATAACAGCTTTTTACTAAATGTGTATGAAAATATAATACGGCACTTACAACATAAAAATCAATTTAACAATTTTGTCTATCTGTCTGTTCGTTCTGGCTGATCTTCGAACGGATTTGACCGATTTTAATAGGACTTTCACTGGCATATACCTGATGTTATGAAAAGTAACATAGGCTGTGTCCTAGTAAAACGTTCCCGTCGGATGATGACCAACATTCACTCGAACACGCGGGCCGAAGCTAGTGGTAAACTAAAACAAAACATAGAGCCTAGGGTAGAGCCACTTCAGAACCATACCTAGAACAGTGGTGACACCAAGTTTTTACAAGACACGAAACCCACCGTGAACCGCCTATCATAATATTGACTTTGAGTTTCCGAGTGTTTGAGCATATGCTTAGGTTTCTAAGCAAATCTGGGAACGTGACAACTCTTTGAGAAAATGTCATAGTTTCACAACCCTGAAAAAGGTTTTCGCAATGAAAATGTGTTAAAATATTGGGCTCTCTGCAGAGTATATGTTTGTTTTCATTCAGGGTTGATCGCTGAATAAATGAAGATTTCTATAAAGAAGTAAACAGAAATGCATTGATATGCATCCATTGTATTTTTTTTTTTTGTTGTTATATATTTTCTGGCGTACAATAAAGCATATGTAAATAAATAAACTTTCAGAAGTACATTTTCTATCTTTAAACGAGCAATTCTCGTATATATATATATGTATATATATAATCTGAATCTCGGAAACGGCTCCAACGATTTTCATGAAATTTATACAGGGGGTTTCGGGGGCGATAAATCGATCTAGCTAGGATTCATTTTTATAAAATGACGTTTTATTCGTGTTTTAAATCTTATATCTTTAAACGAGCAATTCTTGTATATACCAGGTGACTTTTTTTAACGTCTTGAAAAAAAATGGGTGTAATAGGTGAACGGAGTAGAAGCTTTCGGCATAGAAATTTTTGTTATTTTTATTTTTGAATAACATGTAATGAAATTGATCTAGCAATAAATACTACACATTTAAAGTCACATTTTCATACCAGAACAACAAAAACAGAAATTTGGAAAAAATAAAATAAAAAATCAATTAAAATTTATCGAAACTCAAATCATACGCACCCTACTCAATGCGCGGCATGTATCAATGATTTTGTAGCGCAGTCCTACCCTTTGAAGCCGGCCGATAGGCGGCCAAATTGATTTTTCGCAGGCGCACAAGCCGCACACGCATCCCCGTCAGCCCGCGTCCCGCGCTCCTTTAGTCACCTGCGATGAATCTGAAGGCCTTCCTGCCTTCTATTCTAGTTACACAACACACCGTATGAAGGTCGAGACGGTAAAAAATTTCAACCGGTATATAAGGTGTATCTATTCATACACGAAATATTTTAAGAGGTACACCTGTAGGTGGTAAACAAGCTTCTATAAAGCAAAAAGAAAATTTTTATCTAAGCGTTTTTGAATTTTCGTAATTATTATAATTTTAAAACTGCTCGAGATGTTTTGCAACTGAATAGCTTGCGCGTGAGACGCTTCCAAAGTGGTAAAATGTGTCCCCCCCTATAACTTCTAAAATAAGAGAATGATAAAACTCAAAAAAATATATGATGTACATAACCATATAAACTTCCACCAAAAAATAGTTTGAATGAGATCCAGTAAGTAGTTTTTTTTATTCGTCATAAATCGTAAACCGCAATTTACCTTTCATTCAATCAACTCAAATTTAAAAATTAAAAAAAAAACATTTCATTTCATAAGCATAACCCTTATACTTATGTATAAGGGTTATGCTTATGAAATGAAATGTTTTTTGAGGATACCTACAGGTTTGTACGGAACCCTCGGTGCGCGAGTCCGACTCGCACTTGGCCGGTTTTAATAGAAACAACCATATTAAACAAACAAAAAATAATTTTCTTACAGTTTTTGCAATTGGCAGGTCAGTGTCAGGCTGTTTGTTGAACAAAATGTGTTTTGCAAGGGCGTGTCAGACTTTTACTGATTAAAACACACCCGTGTTTCTTCAGTGACCCATGTCACGGACACGGTGTCTCTTTCGAACAATCTCGCGACCCTGGCAGGGCGCTTCACGTATACATAATCAGCCTATACAGTTCCCACTGCTGGGATACAAGCCTCCTCTCGGTGAGAGGGAGTGGTCCGTAATCTATCACGCGGGCCCAGTGTGGTTTGATAGATGTCACATGTCTTCGAATTTTTGGTTCTAGAACATGCCGGTTTCCTCACGATGTTTTCCTTCACCGTTTTGAGAGCAGCGGTCATAAAATTATTTACACAAAGTAAAGCAAGTATTTGACTGGCCTGTTAGTCTAGTGGTTAGTGACCCTGACTGCTAAGACTGAGGTTGTGGGTTCGATACCCACCCGGGACTAATCTTTGTGTGATGAGCACAATCATTTGTTCTGTGCCTGGGTGTAATTTATCTATAATATGTATGTATTTAGAAATATATAAGTATGTTTATCAGTTGTCTGGTTACCATAGTACAGGCTCTGCCTAGTTTGGGATCAGATTACGTTGTGTTGATTGTCCTAAGATATTATTATTAACATCCTGTGAACCGGAAACGTACAGTGTTGGAATATCAACATCAGTTGTGAGTCCCAGAAAACCATTTGTGAAGCTAAGCCCGCTACAGAAGAGTGGAAGAGCTCCTAACGTACAGCAATGAAAGTCTTGCTCATGCAACTGGTTTAAAAGCACAAATAAGAAAGTAGCAGATATCATTAAACTAGTCTCGGAGCATCCCGAAGAAGCTACAAATATGAAGGAGTTAACAATTCCTTCATATTTAGGTATTTTGACTTCATTGAAGCTTTCTAAGTGGCAGTTTATAACATTAAGATCTTGTGCAAAAGAAGAAGGAATACCATTGTATCCTTCTTACACAGCTATCCTTGAAGTGAAGAAGAACTGCTATCCGCCAAAAGATGCCACAAAAGTCACGGAACAGGGGTTAAGGCAAAACTCCAAGCTATTTTGAACAAAACTGTGGCTAGACTTGAAAAATTCCTACTTGTAGAATCTGGATGGCAAAGAATTTATACATATAAGTATAAATTGGGCAAGTGGGGTTTTGATGGTGCTTCAGGGCAAAGTTTGTATAAGCAAACTATGGCAGAAGATGACGATTCTAGCATTTTTATGTGTTCGTTTGTGCAGCGCTTAGTTTGTGGCGAAGAAGTGATATGGGAGAATCCAGAACCATCTTCCACAATGCTCTACAGACCAATATATTTTAAGTTTTCAAACGAAAACAAGTTGAACATAGTTGAAAAACAGGCTACGATTGGAAACGAGATTGAAGACCTGCAGCCTTCTATTATGGGAAGCCATTATAGGAAGAACTCCTACGGAAATGAATAAGTTAGAGGTCTTTTTTTGTGTTTGGGAAATCATCAAATGACGTCTTCCGCTCTGGGCGGAGCGGAAGGGCGTGTCATTATAACTCAGCCATAGTCACGGTGATTAACAAATGAGGTACTTAGTAACATCAGTTTTCAGTCACTTATTAATCACCGTGATTATGACTGATTATGAAATTTTGTAAAAAAAAGTATTTGTTCAATAACGTATTTAATCATTCTCATCAAAAAAGTCATTAGTTGGCTATTAACTAACGATATTACAAGTAAATCAATGGTCAACTTCGCTTGACCATGTCAAAGATTTGAAAAATCACCTTTCGAATGTTCAAAAAATTGGTACGCGCGACGCGGCACGGAAAGGTATATGAATTTGATGTCACCTTGATCGCCGTGTATGGTACAATACCTCGTGTTAGCACCAGCCCTTCAGTTCCATTAAGTTTCAAATAAATTAACTTTAAGTGTTTTCTCCCATACAAAAAAAAAACTGGAGTTACTATTACGTGGAGTAACTAACCTTTTATAAAGGTATGTATACCAGACACATAGATTTTTTTTTCTGACTTTGAGTTTCTTTGAGTATGGTGCTCGTCAGACCTCTGTACGCCGTCGGTAATAAGAACGAGTGGTGGTTTTCTTTACGTTCGACACCACACGGGACAATTTCAATGATTATATAATTGTTTATTTTTTACGATCGCGAATGATATTTTGCCTACCGTCAGCCATTTTGTCCAGGAAGTTTACCATCTACTTTAATTGTCAGACAGTTTAAGTGACGCTAATTAGCTACTCTAGTAATTCAAACAATGACGACATTTTTTTTAACTTAACTCAGGGAAATGATCCAATGCAACTTGAATGCAGAAGACTTTCTGCATTCAAGTTGGATTGGATCATTTCCCTTGTAATAAACCAATATATTCCTAACACTGCTTAACCGTTTGAAGTTCTAGCTAAGCTCCGCATAAAAACGAACACCGAATATAAATACTTAGTTCTAACTTAACACAAAACTTGGTGAAAGGACCTCAACTTAGCTGAATGATGACTCAGCCGTGGGCGATTGCTTAAGAAGCTAAGTTACATTCAAGTATGAGTAGTGTTGGATCTATCGACTTGTTTCGGATATGCGACGCTAGATGGCGGGAGGTGTATGATCGGACTAAGTTGGAAAACAGCTGTTTTTATAACTTGATAGGTTTTGCCATAGTGTTTTATGTGGTTTTGTGGTTTGGAAGGAAGAGTTTTTTTTAATAATAATAAGTTGTTTTCTAGTGGAACAGTGAATGATTTCGACGCAGTGTAGCTTGATAAAATTTTGATTTTTAAACCTAAGTTATATTGTGTAAATAACTTAATTGTGAAAGAGATATTACGTTGTTCAGTAGAGGTTCTATTCCTTTTGTCATATATTTTTACAGCGCTCAAATTTTAGTGCTGACGTTCTAGCATTGCTCCAGCAGACATGTTGCTGTACCAAAACTAGAGAGTAGGTATTTTTATTTTTTTCGGTGATCTATTTATTTTGATTTGACTTCAGTTAATTCAGGTCGATTTTATTTTTATTTCTATGTCATTTGTTTTATTGTGACTTCATTTTATTTTACTTTATTATCATTTCAGCCAAAAAACATCCACTGTTGGACACGTCGACGTCTTACAACTGAAACGATGATGAAAGATCGCGTGGGTTTTATTTTTGAACGATGGTCAATGAGCTCTCAAAAAATTGATGATATCTTAGTGAGTGTCCTCTCAACAGAATGCCGGCAACAAGGGTGCAAATAAGCTAGCTCGGTGATGGTGCGGGTAAAGCTCGGCGATAGCCCAGGATATCTCGGGCCAAAGAAGACGCCATATTGTAAAAATGGCGGGCTTTGACGTTCAAAAAGTGCTGACTCTCAGCCTAGTTTGAATAAATGACTTTTGATTTTGTTTTTTTTTTTTGATTTTGATAGTCAATTAACTGTCAAATAATAGTGATGTTACTTAGCACAGAACTTCGTAGAAGATCAACCAATTCGCCTTATTTTTCCCAATTTTATTTTAGTTGGCTTCCAGTCTAAATGGACCCAGCTGAGTTCTAATGTTTTACTTTGAGCTGGGTAATACTATACCCCTCTGGTTTTCAGAGTTTTTGGGCTTTCACTACTCGTTGAAGATGTTGTAAGTTTAATATAATTTTCTTTCTCTGTAATTTCAAATTATTTACCTTTTAAATAAGTGAACTTATTTAAAATTGAATGATTAATTTAAAACTCCAACTTCAATTCTAACAATAACTCTATAAAAATGTCACAAAAAAATCTCCACTCAAAAGCCGATATTTTGCGTATCTAAATCTAAAAACGGTTCGGAATAATTACACCACAGTAAATAAACTTCTTAGTACCGAAGATTTCTAACATTTTGCCGTGTCCTAGAAACGTATATAAACCCACAGACGGCGAACATTTCTTTCTATATCTAACACTAGTACACCTATCTAAAATTCATAGTGAAATAAGTATAGGAGCCTAGCTTCTAAAAAACTTTTTGACTGAAACCTATATCTCTACACTATCTTACAATAAATTTTCAACTCTATCGTCCTAAAAATATCCATCTTTTTAGTGTGGAATGCAAAGGTTTGTAAGACGTTTTGAGTTGAGTTTAGAATGCGGCAGTGCAGGCCAATGCACGGTGCATACAACTAAGTAGTGATGTGGAGGTTCCAATAACGGATTTTAGTGATGTGCTTTAGGAGCTATTTTTTGCAACTAGTTATTGATATTTTCCGTTTTTTTTTTTGTTTGGAGCAATGGTTAGGTAGCTAAGTTGTTTTTATATTGTTAAGTTGGATCGATTAGTGTTTACATTAAATAACGGTTAACCAAAAAATAAATCAAGGAAATTATTGGAAGCATGAAGATTTTACTTAGTGCCGTTTTCGGTTTTTAGTGTAGTAGCGCGATATTTTTTTTTGTTCGTAACTCAATTACAGTATACAGGTGTATTCTTCCGATTTTTGTTTTTAAATGGACGTAATAATATCTGTGGCAAATTAACACCAATGGAAAGATGTTACTACACATTTACCTAAATTAAACCCTTATTCATTATGCACTATAACTCATCTCCATACTAACAAGCAATAACCACAACAGTTACGATTTTTCCACCCGCATCAAAGTAAAATACCGATTAAGTTAAAAATAGCGGTTACTCGAGTAGCAGTCTCACGCGCAAGCTAAGTCGGTGCCTGTAAGCGCTCAATATAGGCTAAAACATATTATTATATGCAAGAAGTTCTTGTACTACGCGAAAATAGGGTTGGCTGCCCGATACAATGTTGTTAAACCGCTATAAATATCTATTTAAAGCGTTACGTTATTTTATTCGCGGCGTGATTTGTGATAATTTGATTTTCTACCATTTTTGAGACGATTATTGCCCAACGCCTAGATTTATATGATAGTTCTTGGAAGTTACGTAAAAGTGGTTTTTGAAAGTGTTTGTTTTATTGTCATTTGAAATGCTACACTTTTATGGAAATCAGGTTTTATGTGCGGTTTTTCGGTTTTTCAGAATTTGTGTCTGACTTAGGTTACTATTTGCTTTAGTGTTTAATTCCTATTACTACCTACTATGTGTAAATATAATGAAAGTAGTCGTAAGGTATTGTTCCTCAGTAAAATAGAACTAAATTAAACCAATTTAAATCTAACAAGAGCCGCTTGAACTCATAAATAGAAGTACTGTTACTTAAAGAATACGGAAACATAAAAGCATTAAACTAGGTTCTAACATCCCAGCACAGCCCTACGCCCCGCAGGCAAATATGAACGAATGTAAGTTGACTTAGAATAAGTATGTTCTGCAATCGAGAGTCAGCCAGTGTTAGATCATAATGTGGTGAAACAGCACACGCGCGCGACACTCCACCAAGAATACAATGAAAACTCAACGATATTTTATGAAAAATTCAAAATAATAACGCTATTTTAAACCTACAAATGTGTTCGCGCCTTTTCGGTTTTTTTCGGCAACCGTCGCGCCGCTGCGCCCGCGTTCGATTTTCGAAAATGTGACTGTCAAACAGCTATTTTTGGAACTGTGATTTAAAAAATTGTGAAATGACTTGGATTTATATTTTTTTATTATTGTAAATTTTTAATATCTACGCTCGCCGTTCCGTGAAATTGGAGAAAAAATGTAAAATTGCGTAACTAGGAAATAAAAATGTGTGCGTCATGACGGCAATGATTTTGGCGCGCATTCTTGAATGAAGTTTTTCGCTAAAACTGAGAAAAGACTTCGTAAGAAAATCTTTTTCGTTAATTTGTTATGTGAGTGAAGATTCGGACTTTTTGTGTTGTGTTGGACGGAATCTGAGGTTAGTCGGTTTCTCTTTTATTTCTTTTTATATAATAATGAAAAAATATCAAAAAACTATTTTATTAAATTATTGGAATAGTTTAAGTGAGGCATAGCTTGGTTGATAAAAATCAAATGAAATAACTAAGTAGTGTTTATGTTTGCTATCGAATAAACTCGATCGCGATAAATATTCTGTTATTATTTTTTATTTCTTGTTGTTTTGGTAAATAAAATTTTAAATAACAAAGCATTTAAAATGTGCTGTTTTCAAGAATCTATTGATTAAAATACATAAAAAAACAATTATAGTTTTTATGGCTTTTTGTTAGGTTTTACAATCTACAATATATGGTTGTAAAAACATAGTCGTGTAATATTCATATAATTATGTAAAAAAAAACGATAATTTAAAAATTCCTTATCGTTTTTGCTGCATTTTAAGTTTTTTGTTTGATAAATAGTATTACTTAAAGGTGATTTTCTTCGTAAGTAGTATTTTTTTTGCGTTTGTGTATTAATGTTTGCAATTCTATATTTTTGTGTTATTTAAAACTAAGACGGAAAAGTGACAAAGAATGAATTTTAAAAAAAACAATCAAGAAAAACTAATGTAGTTACTAATCTTGAAATTTTAAAATAAATATTTATATTTTCTAAATGTTTCGTGATAAAACGAAAAAAGTACACAAATCTAAAAGTAGTCTAAAACTAAACCAGTGTTTGTAACTGCCACTAAAATAAAATAGTTTCAAGTTGATTTTAAAATAGTTGTACATTTATAAAAAAAATAATTAGAAAATGCGAAAAAAAATGCCAGTTTTATGTTATAAATCCTGCTAATCAATAAATAATGGTACATTCTGCAACTAACAATAGGCCTTTTTGCGATGAAATGTCGCAATAGGCTACTCTGCGCTTAGAATTCTAGGGCTCCTACGCCTAGTCTTTCCATGTATCTCTCGCTTCTTTTCTCCCACAGTATAACCGAAACTCCTAGCACAATCCCCACTAAAGCCACGTCACTACGAAGGCGGAGCGGGGGCGGTTCGAAGGCGTGAACTTTTTGACTTTCTATAAAACATGATGAATAGGTTCTCAGGATCAACCGGCCTGATAGAACGTTAAGGGGATATTCTGCTGTGTAGAGGCTTCAGCTTAAGGGTTGGTAGGAGAAAAGTCGGTGAAGGTAGACTTCGGGAAGCTTCGTGTGCTGTCGGAAAGGTTCGGGTAGGCCTATCCAAGTGCTTGAATTATAGACCTACCTAAAATTACGCGTCAGTAGTAGAATAGTTGGGGTAGGTTAGGTTTCGGTTTCGGGACGTTTCGTGTGTTATCGATAAGGTTCGGGTAGGCCTACTAAGGCCTATAAGAGTGCTTGAATTATAGAACGAGTTCAGCGGAGAGGTGCTCCCTAAAGTTACACATGTATAGTAGAAAAGTTGGGGAAGATTTTGGCGTCGGAAAGTTTCGTGTGTTTTCGGCAAGCTTCGGGTAGTGCTAGCGTTTTAGGGCCTATTAGAGTTGTAGAATTATAGACCGGAATTTTCGGAGAGTCACTTACCAAAAAGTACACGTCAGTAGTAGAAAAGTTAGGGTAGGTTTGGTTTCGGCTTTGGGAAGCTTCGTGTGTTGTCGGCATACTTCGGGTACTGCTGGCTTAATAGGGCCTATCGGAGTTCTTGAATTAGTTGTAGAACAGATTCTGCTGTCTAGGAGAGGCATTTCCCTAAAGTTCCGCGTGTGTGTAGAAAGCTGATGAGTTTGTTTGGACGCGGTAATCTAAGGATCTACTGGTTCAAATTGAAAAAAATCCTTTAGTTTTGAATATCCCATTTATCAAGGAAGACTATAGGCTATATAACATGACGCTGTTACCTTTAAGAGCCCACAAAAAGAACAAGTCACAAATATGAAGTATTCGCACGGGCAGGCGATTCGATGTGACGGGGTGGGACGTGGTGGCAGAAACTATAAGCCAATAAAGGCATAATTTTTCAGGATTACCCCTTTCTTCATGAGAATGGTACTGGGTTGGTCATCAGAATATTCTCAGCATATCAGCCAGGAGTCTGGACTTGTGTCTGATGGCAATAGTCTCGCCCCTTATTACATGGGACTAAAACATAACAGGCGAAATGTGGGTGTTCTAAATGTACATCTCTATCTAACCCGTTGGGGAATACAGGCGTGATGTAGTGTTGTTTCTTTTCTAAACAAATATCATCATATCACATCGCCCAAGGGTCTACCAGCCACAAAGAAACCAACCAAGCTTGAAGTCCTTGTATCTACTCTGAAAATGGTTCAAGTTCCATTGCGAAGTACCGAGAATGTTTTATTTTGTTTTGTTGTTTCATGATTCTTTGTAGCCATTCTAGGTAATGTTTTACTATGATGTTATAATTATGAAAGTTTGTATATTTGAAGTAGCTTTTGCTAGCGGCTTCACCCGCTTGGAGGTCGAAAACTATCCCAAGGGAAAGTATTACTGGGATGAAAAGTATTCTTTGGGTTAATGTAGATTTTAAACTATGTGTGTGCGAAATTTTATGCAAATCCGTTCAGCCATTCTTGCGTGAATGAGTAACAAACACGTAGCGTGGTTATTTACTAAACGTAGTTCCTGAGATTAGTACGTTCAACCAAACTCTTCAGTTTTATAATATTAGTATAGATATATGCAGGATGAGTGGATATACTTACTAATTGAATATATTACAAAGAATTAATCCTAACTCCCAGCCTAGACCTGTATTTGGGGTCAGTGTTCAGCCATTTCATTGGTATTGTTCGTCGAATCGTTGATCTCTTTAAATTCTGATTTTGACTGACTGGACAGATCCACTCAATCTGTGTGGTTCTTTCCTTGAAATACCATTTCAAACACTAATCTACATTGTCTTCACATGATCTAACCAAGATTATGTCTGGACTTAAAGAGACTGTGACCTCTGAGTGTGTTTTGGCCATTCTTTTCAGAGTAGTCTGATAGGAAACGCCGACTTCATCTAGTTTTAAAATATGATTGACGTGTAAATGCGTTTGTACAAACCTACTTACAGAAATAAAATTATTTACCACTAGCTTCTGCCCACGACTTCGTCCGCGTTAAATTTCTTGTTCCCCCGACCCTTCCCGTCGCGACGAATCGCCTACCCGTGCGATTTTCTCCATTTTTGCAACATTTATTCATTACTGCTCCACTCCTCTTAGTTGCAGCGTGATGTTATATAGTTTATAGCCTTTCTCAATAAATAAACTACCCAACACTAAAAGATTTTTTCAATTCGGACCAGTAGTTCCTGAGATTAGCGCGTTCAATCAAACAAACAAACATACAAACAAAAAAACTCTTCAGCTTTATAATATTAGTATAGATTTTTAATACGAAAACTATGGAAACTGCAACCATTTCAATAACTATATTTAATAGACTATATTTATATATAATGAAGATTCACAGATGACTCCTTCCTGGAGTGTAAATGTGGTACTGTCCCACAAACCATGGGACACTATATATCTTGTCCAGCGTGTCCTGTTGATTGCATGCTATAAGAGTTGATGGACGTTACTGAAAGTGCTAAGCTCGTAGCCAAATTCTGGGCTGATTATATTTAGATTGCCATCGACATTCTAAGAAGAATGACTTTATTTACAAAAACGATCAAATAACAAGGTCTTTATGTACTTTTCTAGTGTCTATAAATTTTATATCTTCTCCATTCAAAGAGAAAATCGAATAAAACTGATGGTGAACAAACGCGGAAGTGTATTCACAATGGCCCCTCGTTTACTTCACTGCTTACCGCCTTGCTATGTTGGCGTGAATATACCATTATTTAATTTTGTACGTCCATTTGTTTTGAATCATTGATTTTGTTAAAATATTTTATAGAAGTGATGTATCTTATTATCATCATCATTATTTCAGCCGTAAGACGTCCACTGCTGGACTTAGGCCTCCCCCAATTTGGGGGGCTTTGCCATAATCGCCATGCTTGGCAGGCGGGTTGGCGATCGCAGTATGGTGGTAAAATACATAGAGAACGCTGCTGCCCATTCTCTAGTAACTAGTAATTTAGTAGTATCTTATTATGTTTAAAGATAATTGAAAAATGACTGGGCTGACACTTGTATGCTGAATACTGGCTGGGTTGATACTTGTGTAGGGAAAATCATACTATGTGGGATAATTTCTGATATATTTAAAATGTAATCTTACGTGATCGTAATAAAGTCACCTTTTATTTACGAAAGGTTTATTTAAGTTAGTTCTAAGGGAAATTTATTTCTACGTGGAGTGTTGGTATTGGCCCCGATTTATGACTTTGTGTATTTAATTTCAACACCACGGCTCTCAAATCGGTGAAGGAAAACATCGTGAGGAATCAAATGTCTTGAACCCAAAACTTCGAAGACATGTGACATCTACCAACCCGCACTGGGCCCATTTGGTAGATTATGGCCCACACCCTCTCATAAAGAGGCAGCCTGTGTCCCAGCAGTGGGAACATTATAGGCTGAATATAATGTTCCCACTGCTGGGAACAACAGAAACTAACGCATAAATTAATCCTATCGCTGCCTATTGCAGAAATTCCTGTGCTATGATATAATATTCTAACAAAAAATTTATTAATACGAGAGTTATGTTGGAAAACCATATAAGCCCACAAAATATGTACAATTTTTCAAATGTTTTGTAAATGATTATTTTACGCAGACATACTAAACTTCACAACAGAGAAAAGAACTATTCACGACAAGTTCTTTTTAAAAAAGCCGATGCTAGGAAAACATCAGTATCGAAATATTATGCTCTACACGGGTTTGCTTTCAAGTTTTGCTAGATATTAGCCGAATCTAAGAAGTCTAGCAGGTATTTTCTGTTTTCTCCTAATTTCTATAATATTGTTATTCCACGAAGCTCTTAAACTGATTTAGTTAAGGTATCAAAAATGACATCATATAACACTAGTTTTAGGCAGCGGTTTCACACGCGTGAAATTCAGAAATGATCCCCGGGAACTTACTACCAGGAAGAAATTATTTTATGGGTATATATTGGCTCAAAATGGTACCCATTAGTGCTCATTCCGATCCAGTCCCTCCCTTGCTGCCCTCTACCAGCGAAGCCCTAAGCCGAGGTCCGAACCCCACAGGGGGCGCCCTTAACGAGTAATCGCTCTAGTTTTAAGTTTTTTAAGCCTTGGCTGGAGACCTTAATTTATTAATGTAGCCACAGACAAGTCCGGTTAAGCACCCGACAACCTCATAGGTTGACATGCGAGATGTCATTAAAAAAAACCACTCATGTCTGCCAAAGATTTTCAAATATCATTAACAGTTCCATTTTCATATGTTTTGTACTTTTTATGGAGAAATACTAAACTTATAGGTGTATTACAATATATTTATTTACCTATATTTGCCTTTCTTACCAATATTCTTGTAAGCTCACCCATTCTATATACCGGTGTCAAAGGTCCGTAAAACCATTAGGTTGCGTAGGCGCAGACCAGTCACTTTAAGCTTATTGCACTGCCTTTTTGATTTAGGTATAAGTTGTTCCAGTTTCGTGGAAACGTGAGACTTTCTTCTTTATTATGTCTACTACGATTTCTCCATTAATAATAGGATATTTTAAGACATAAAAATAAAATAGTAGGCTACTCTCTCATTGTATAAGTAACAGTTTTTTTTCGGTTATTTTTTTCACATATATATTTCGCTCCGGTCTGGCACTGTCTACAAATTGTGATCCATAATCCACGCTAATATTATAAATGCAAAAGTAACTCTGTCTGTCTGTCTGTCTCGCTTTCCTGCTAAAACTACCAAACCGATTTGAATGAAATTTGGTACACAGATAGTTTAGAGCCTGAGAAAGGACATAGGCTACTTTTATCCCGGTAGTACGTTCACGCGGGATATTTTCCGACCTCCACGTGGGCGAAGCCGCTGGCAAAAGCTAGTACTATATAAAGTGGCATATGGATGGGTGGATGGGTGGAACATCTTTAAATGCCAAGACTTCCAAGAAAGCACGTTAAGTCGTTGGTCCCTATTGCAATTCGTGGATTTTTGTCTGTTGTTATGGGTGGTCAGAAGTCCAAAAATCTGACAACCAGTCTTACTAAGGGGTTTCAACCCAGTAACTGAGTTGTGGAGGTCAGATAAGTAGTCACTCCATGTAAAATACTGGTATTTTGCTGTATCTGGTTAGACTGAGACCAACATAGTTGGGAAAAGGCTATCGAGGTAATAATGATGATGAATCTCAGGAACTTCTGATTTTAATTGAAAAATTTGTTTAGTGTTGCATATTCCAACTATCGAGAAAGGAAATAGACAATATAAAATCACGCTAGGACACTTAGGAGCCGAGCAAAAAGAACTCACGAATACGAAGACTTCGCACAGGCAGGCGTTTCGGTGGGTTGGGGGAGCAAGAAATTTGACGCGGATGAAGTCGCGAGCAGAAGCTAATCCACACTATATATATTATATATATATATATATATATATATATATATATCTAAACTAATATTATAAATGCAAAAGTAACTCTGTCTGTCTGTCAGTCTGTCTGTCTGTCTGTCTGTCTCGCTTTCCTGCTAAAACTACTGAACCAATTTAAATGAAATTTGGTACACAGATATTTTAGAGTCTGAGAAAGGACATAGGCTATTTTTTATTCCGTGACTTTGTCTGCGTCCGTGAAAACCGATATTTACGCAGACGAAGTCGCGAGCAGAAGCTAATACTATATAACTGTGTAGCTATAATTAAATACGCCATGTTTTTTTCTTCTGGGTACATTTTAGAACAATCAACAAGGACCAAAGATTTTAGAGAAATAAATGAACTCTTGTCTATGTACTTATTATTATACACCGTTTTGACGTTGCCAACCATATGATGACATGTCTTTAGTCATTTTATTGAACTCTTTAATCCATACTAGGATTTAAACCGGTATTTCCGACTCCGCCCCAAAATTGACAGACACTAATTACGCCGTTGTTGACATCGAAATCCGGCTTTTTTCTCTTTCTAGCATATTACTTAATACTTTTTTCTGCCGAATGTCAGCTTAAAACAGATGTTACTTCCCTTGTCTCAGTAAAAAATCCTTTCTTAGTATGTCTTTGTCAAGTTTAATACTTCTAGATCAACAGTTTTAGGCTCTACGTAGTTGGTCAGTCATTCCATTTCTTTCCATGGATGTCGTAGAAAGCGACTAAGGGACTTACTAGAGAATGGACAGCAGCGTTCTTTGAGCATTTTACAAACATACCGCGATCGCCAACCCGCTTGCCAAGCGTGGCGATTAAGGCAAACTCCCTATATTGGGAGAGTCCTATGTCCAGCAGTGGACGTCTTATGGCTGAAATGATGGTGATGATGAGTTGGTCAGTGAGTCAATTAAAGGTTTAATAAAGCGGTTTTATGAGCAGTGATGACCCAGTGGTAACAGCTGCGACTTATGCGGCGTGGTAGTTCGAACTTGACAAGCGCTCTACTTTGTGTAAATTATTTCATCACCACTGCTCTCAAAAGTTCAAGGAAAACATCGTGAGGAAAGCGGCATGTCCTAGAACTAAACATTCGAAGACATGTGACATCTACCAACCCGCACTGGGCCCGCGTGGTGGTTACGGCCCACTCCCTCTCACCGAGAGAAAACCTGTGTCCCAGAAGTGAGAACATAACCGGCTGATTATCATGATATGATAAAGCAGTATTTATGTATTTAATCTTTAAAGATCAGACAAAAGGATACTAACTAACTAAAATAAATACCGACTTCCTTAAAAACACTACAAAGTGAAAAATAACTATAATTTCGGAAGTCGGTGTATTAGGATCTGTATTTAAGTTTTTTGCCATATATGGTTTCCTAATGCCATCGTCAGAACTGGACTAAATTGAATTTGGACCATACGGGAAGCACCAGCTATCAAATAAAAAAAAAGAATCATCACAATCGGTACGCCCAGTCGAAAGTTTTGAGGTAACAAACATAAAAAAAAAATATAGTCGAACTGAGAATATCCTCCTTATTTTGAAGTCGGTTAAAAAAAAAACATCTTTACGACCCAACAAAACAAGCGTAATTTTCCTCATGACACCATTTTTCACAATAAAATAAATATAAATAAACGGAAAAATTCTAACGCAATGAAAATCGCATGCACACCCACACACACATGCACAGACGCACACAAGCATGCACAAAGTCGTTACGTAACGCCATTTTAAAGGCAATAAGTTGTTTAGAGTACGTTGTATGCATACGTGGTGGACTTGAGCACTGTGTCCATTGTCATACGGTACGCGGTATGTATAAAAATGACAAGTGAGAAGAAGTGTAATGGTGCTTATGCTACTTTTTTTTCATTCGTTGATTTTGAATGGAACAGAAAATAATTTAAAAACAGAATTTCGAAAAAAAAATCTGTGACTTTTGTTTCCAAATTTAAAAATTATCTAAGAATGTCCGTTAATTTCCACTGTGGGCTGATGATAATTATTACTAAACTTTATTGCGTAGATTTGATGTTTAATTACTCTTTAATCAATGTATACATTTTTTTAAATTCTTTTCCCCAGGGGTACAATGAAAATGACTTTTCCAGTCATCATTTCAGCTAAAAGACGCCCACTGCTGGACATAGGCCTCCTCCTATTTGAGGAGGTTTGCCATAATCGCCACACTTGGCAGGTAGGTTGGCGATCGCAGTGTGGTAGTAAATGCATACAGAACGCTGCTGCCCATTCTCTAGTAAGTCCTTTAGTCGCCTCTTACGACACACTCGGAAAAAAATGGAATGATGCTATTCTTTACGTCCGGAAATACACGAATTTTATCAAGTGTAGAGGCACTTAAACTCGATTCTATTTCAGCTATTTTTGGTAATGGTTCAAATACTAAACTTCGTCAAAATCTATTTAGCCAAGTTCTTGCTTAACATTTTTTCATATTTTATTTTAATTGACGCGTGTCTCCTCACAATGGAAACGTTCACAAACGTATCAAGCAGCTCAATTTATATACAAATTTACATACATTTCAATAAGGCCGTCTCTGTAGTCGGAAAAATGTTGTACTTAATGTTACCAGGAATCAAATAGAGATTTCTTGATAAAAATAGCAGGCTCTTTAATCACCGAGCCAACGGTGCAACTTAGCTAAGTAGACTAGGTTTATAAGGCCAGTAAGTAGACTGTATTTTATGCTGAAGTTAAAGTGTAAAGTAATTTTGTTGTGGTCGATATATTTAGAACGCGATGGGTTTTTCTTTCGATACAATTTTGTCGATGTGAGTTTTTGAGATTTATCTGTGACTAAATTATGTTCATGACTTCGTCTGTGTGAATTTTTTTGGTCCTCTGACCCACCTCGATGCATGGCATCGCCTGCTCTTGGTATAACTTAGTTTTCGCTTAGCGGTTTTTGTAACTTTTTTCTTTTTATTCGGCTCATAAGGGTTCTAACCTGAACTTAAGTAGCCTTACAAAAGAATAAGGATATCAAACGCAACGAAAGTTTTTCGAATACAACTGGTAGTTTCAAAGATTAGCGCGTTAAGAGAAACACAGCCCTATCTGTAGGTAGGGCTGTGAAGAAAGGGTGTAACAATAATCTGCCCCAAATTCTTACCTTATTAGAAAATTTTGTCGAGATTGAAATAAGGAAAGAAAATCCAATTAATTAAAAAAAAACATGTTTTTTAAGTAAGTCGGTGAATTTAAAATAGTAGATACATTTTATAGATAATTAGTTGGGTCAATTAATTTGAATTAACCAAAATTAATTAACAAGTATTCGAGCTAACTAGTCTTCTAAGACCTTTTTTTTAAATTCTCTTACTTAGATTTCAAAAGAACTCACAAAAGAAAAAGCAAATCGCATGAAAAGAAATCGCAATATTAATACGAATACTACACGTTTAGAACTTTGATATCAGCACTACCGACCTTTTTTAGCATGCAAAGAGGCCACACAGAGTGGATCTAAAAACATAAGTACTATTGAAATAGCCTAGTCTAATAGAATTTATACTGGTCTGCCTAGAAAGCCAATAATCTAGACTATTTTAAACTTCCTGCATTTTTCCGCGCCAAACCGATAGTAAAAAGATAATTACGTTTCAAATTGGTCCCAACTTTGTAATAATTAAATTAAAATGATAACTATTATTAAAAGTCCATTTTGTAGTTTTAATACAATTTTGTAGAATGTAAATATTTACTGACCATTACCTTTACAGACTGTTATTAGTCTATAATTGGTATATATTTGCAATTAATGATATTTCAGTCCCTTTAAGTTATTTTAAGTTGAGAGGGAGTAGTGGTATCGGCCCCGACTTACGAGTAGTAGTTTGTGGGTTTAAACCCAGGCAGGCGCTTTACTTTGTGTAAATAACCAGCTTCTGCCCGCGACTTCGTCCGCGTAAAATTTATTTTTCCCCCGACCCTTCCCGTCGCGTCGAATCGCCTACCCATGTGATTTTCCCCGTTTTTGCAACATTTTTCATTACTGCTCCGCTCCCCTTGGTTGTAGCGTGATGTTATATATTCTGTAGCCTTGCTCGATAAATAGACTACCCAACACAAAAAGAATTTTTCAATTCGGACTAGTAGTTCCTGAGATTAAAGCGTTCAATCAAACAAACAAACAAAGAAACAAATAAACAAACAAACTCGTCAGCTTTATAATATTATATTATAGTATATTATAGTAATTATAGTATATAGATTAAACATTTGGTGAAGCGTGTGTTTGTGTGAATGTGAAGTTATAAATAATAGGTCTTTACCTATGAAAATGCCGTTTTGTATGAAAAAAATTAAACGATTTTTTATTTGTATTAATCGAAATAATCACCCATGCAATCAATGCATCTTTGCCAACGCAGTGGCAGTTTATTGATGCCCTTCTTAAATAAATCAGCTGAACGGGAGGCAACAAATTCTTCAAAGGCATTTTGTACTGCCTCTCGGGTATTGAATTTTTTTCCCGCCAAGAAGTTATCCAAATTCTGAAAAAAGTAGTAGTCTGTAGGCGCAAGGTCTGGTGAGTAGAGCAGATGACGGAGAGCTTCCAACCCCAGTTCTTGCAACTTGGAGACCGTCTGCTGTGCAGTATGAGGTCGCGCGTTGTCGTGCAGGAGCAGCGGAGACGAGCGATTGACCAATGCTGGTTGGAGATGTGCCAGCTTCTCCATCATTGAGTTCAGTTCTTCACAGTACACATCTGCAGTAATGTTCACCCCGTTTGGTAAGAAGCTGTGATGAATCGCACCGGCGCTAGACCACCAAACAGTCACCATCACTTTTCTAGGGGTAAGTTTTCGTTTAGGGCATTGTTTAGGTGCTGAACCAGGATCCAACCAACTTGCTGAGCGCTTGCGGTTATCAAACAGAATCCATTTTTCATCGCAGGTAACAATGCGGTTCAAAATTCCTTCATTTGTGTGTCTGTTGACATTTGTCAAGCTTTTTTACCTTGCCAATTTGACGCAAATGGACCAATATGGTTTTGACGCTAACGTCGAAAGCTGCTGCTAATTCAGCCGTAGATTGTGTATCATCAGCTTCCACAATCATCTTTAATTCGTCATTGTTGACCAAAGTCTTCGGACGACCGCGTGGTTCATTTTTCAGGTCGAAATTTCCAGAACGGAAGCGAGCAAACCAATAACAGGTGGTGCGTTGGTTTGTAGTGTTAGCTCCGTAAACGTAATTGATATTGCGTGCCGCTTGTGCCGCGTTGCTGCCACGACGGTAGTCATACTCCATAATTACTCGATTTTTTAACGTATCCATGATGACGAAAAAGATTGAAATGCGATGAAAATGTAACACTAATCAATAAACAAATGACTACTTTTGGAAAAAGAATTCCATGTTTTTAAAATAAAATTAATTTGAAATTAGAACTCTTAGACAAACAAAAATTATTTTGATTTGAAATGGCCAACACTGCAGAACGGCAATTTCATAGGTAAAGACCTAATATATAATTACCTATTAGAGATAAGGTTTTCTATTTCATCATAATTGTACTGTTTGAGCCAGACTGTCAGTTTGGTTTTAAATTTGCGAACACTATAGGTTTTGCAGCCCTTGTTATTTTTTAGAAATATGTTATATAATTTAGGGGCTAGAACATCAATATGACGTCTTGCAAAGGCAGTCCTAACACGCGGTATTGGGCAGCGATCTACACGTTTTGATGTAATAGGTAGCGCAGGTACGGTTGTTTTATGGTATCTTGTCAACATTTCGAGCACAAACAGTTTTCTCACGGATAGAACGTCGGCCCTTTCATAGACGTTAATTGTTGGGTGTCTAAATGACAAGCGCATGATCACCTTTAATACAAGCAGTATTAAAGGTGATTTAAGTTATTTTAAGTGGGATATCTCTGGGTAGCTCACGATATTTAAAGACTCCTACGATTTTTAACCGACTTCAAAAAAGGAGGAGGTTCTCAATTCGACGGTTTTTTAGGATTGCTACCTCGGAACTTTTGACTGGGTGAACCGATTTTGGTGATTATTTTTTTATTTGAAAGCTGGTGCGTTCCATGTGGTCTTATTTAAATTTGATTTCATTCTGACAATGGGATCCAAGTGAAAACCATATAAGTCTTAAATTTGCATTAAGTTTGTGCGCGACAAATGGACGAATAACGCGATTAGATTAGTGCGGGGTACATACCATAACTAAAAACTAAAAAAGTAACAACCGACTTCCTTAAAAAAAACACTACAAAGTGAAAAATTACTTTAATTTCGAAGTCGGTTGCAAAAAAAAACATAAATATAGATCCTGAGAAAGCGACTTCCGAAATTTAAGCAATTATTATCTTTGTAGTGTTTTTATTAAGGAAGTCGACTGCAAATTTTTTTTTTCTTGCAATTTGTAGGTCAGTGTCGGGCTGTAGGTATGTTGAAAAAAATTGTTCGTGACCGTAAGACGTATATATTTACACCAGTGTAGCTTTTCCGTGTGGTGCCCACACCACCCCAGACTTTAAAAATAGCTCCATCCCATTTCCCCCCAAATTGGGGGAGGCCTATGTCCAGCAGTGGAAGTCTTTCGGCTGAAATGATGATGATGATGATGATAACGTACCTAAATATATAAAGAATATCTATACTTTATATTATATAATATAATATATATTTATATTATATAATATAATATATAATTATATAATAAAGCTAAAGAGTTTGTTTGTTTGTTTGATAGAACGCGCTAATCTCAGGAACTACTGATCCAAATTGATTTTTTAGATTTTTTTTGGGTAGCCTATTTATTGAGAAAGGCAAGAACAAGGCAAGGCAAGGCAAGGCTATATAACATCACGCTACAACCAAGAGGAGCGGAGCAGTAATGAAAAATGTTGCAAATACGGGGCAAATCGCACGGGTAAGCGATTCGACACGACGGGAAAGGTCGGGAGAGCAAGAAATTTAACGCGTACGAAGTCGCGGGCAGAAGCTAGTCTATTTCATAAAAATCACCAAAACCATATTTTACTAATGGCCTGCCATGTTTCGACCATATTTCATTTTAAACTTGTTACAACTGTTTTGTGTATCTGTTATGCATTTTATATAAAATTATAAGCTTTCTACACTCCTTCTTCATAAAAACTTTAACTATTCCAAATGTCATATTCCTCCGTCCGTGAAATTTTCGTAAAAACGTACAAAGTTTTTGCTTCACTTAATAATATAGAGTTTCCTATTACAACTATAGGCAAATAGTTGACCCCACTTCACCAATCAGTGCAACAAACTTTGATCATTGTCTGTTGGACATTAAACTTAACTCCTAATGACTTTAAGCAGCAATAAGTTTAAGTGAGCTTAGTTTATAACTTCATGAGTGAACCGGAAAGTTGTCGAAGTAAAAGTATAGTTATGTATTCATAGGAATCATAGGGATAGCATACCATTTCTACCCGTGGGTGTCTTAGAAGGCGACTAAGGGACTTACTATAGAATGGGCAGCAACGTTCTCTGTGCATTTTACCACCATACTGCGATCGCCAACCCGCCTGCCAAGCGTGGCGATTATAGCAAACTCCCCCAAATTGGTGGAGGCTAGACTAGGGGATGACTGATTTTATTTCATCCTAACACTTTTGGAGACGTCAGTCAGTACGAGGAATGGTCAAGTGTGAACTTAACAAGTATATTAATTTTACATTTTGGGGACTTTGGGAATGAATGTATCAAAAATCATTTTGGGGAACTTGGAACTTGGGGATGCCCTATGCATCCCCCGACTGAACGTCAGACTTTCGGGCTCCTCCTAACTTTCCGTAACAATAGTCATAGATCTACAAATCAAAATCAAAATCAAAAGTCATTTATTCAAACTAGGCTGAGAGTCAGCACTTTTTGAACGTCAAAATTACGTCCGGGACCAAAGCTGGACGTGTTTTTCAAGGCACGGAATCTCGGAATATAATGGATGGTCACCCATTCACGGCCCGACCACTGCAAGCGTTGCTTAACCTTAAAGATCCACATGTGCGGCTATTATTATTTAGCAAGCAGCGTTTAACAACGAACATTTCTTACTATTTCGTGCATAATAGTAATAAATAGAATCACCTGTCACGGTGGCTCCATCTGTGGCCGTTTTCAGAATTATACGCTAAGAAATTGATTAATAAACGTGAACGTATTGTCACGATGTTTTGCTTCATCGCTTCGAGGCAAATTATAGGTATACCAAACCTAATTTGTGGCAAGTGTATGAAAGTGTAAAATATATGCTTCGGTTTGTGTGAGGCTTAGCATAGAGAAATTAGAGGCACAGGGAGTATGCTTTATGTCTCTATTCATTTATGGGACAAAACACTTTTGGGACAACTAGTTTTGTACCCGCGATTGCAGTATAAAAGCTTCCTCTCCCAAAATTCTTTACATAGTATAAAACAAAGTCGCAACGGATTTTAATGCGGTTTTCACCAATTGACAGATTGATTCAAGAGGAATGTGTATATGCACAATACGCGGGCGAAACCGTTGGCAGAAGTTAGTAAGGAATATGAGAAGATAAAAGTAGAGATTGATAATCACGCCACGGCCTGCTTGTTGGTCAAACTAAAAAACTTTTTAACAAAAAATTAAACCGCCGAAAAACTGAAAAGCATAAAATAATAAACCTTAAATTTATGAGTTGGCGCTTTGAGTGATCCTTGTTCATTGATTTTTCAGCGCCGACTCAAAATTTTAAGGTTTATTATTTTATGGTTTTCAGTTTTTCGGCGGTTTAATTTTTTGTTAAAAAGTTTTTATTTTATATTTTTTTGTGGCTTTAATGTACTAATAATACTTGGCAAGGTATACCCTATCCAACACAAAAAGAATTATCAAAATCGGACTACTCTGTATAAAGTTATGCGTGTTTGTACAGACGCCACCAGGTCAAGCTACCCGAAACTGTCAATTTTTCCCAATGAACCTTGAACCTAATGCTCTAGAAATAAAGTCGAAAATCTATCAAAGAAATCTGACAGATTGTAGTAGCTTGATGTGTTGGCGTCTGTACATTACAATCAGTGAGTGAACAATCAATCATCCCCTGTTTTCCGACCCTTTGGGTTCGATTTTGTTTTCCAAATTTATATGGGACCACCTTGGGAGTATACCCTTTCCAATAGAAGAAGAATTGTCACAATCGGACCACTATGTAAAAAGTTATGCGTGATCATACATAAAAAAAAAAAAAAATATATATATACGCGTCGAATTGATAACCTCCTCCGTTTTTTTTCGTCGGTTGAAAAGACCAAAAGATCATAATGGTTTCCGTAATTACTGATTTATATTGATCCAGAAGCCTAGAACCCATTATCTCTGGATCGATGCTGTAGGGCCCAATAATTATAATCAGCTATGCCCATTTCTATCATGAAAATGCGTCATCGGCTAATGCAATAATAGCAAGCTTGAAACCTCTCTTAATTTTAATAAAAGCATTTTCTAGAACTCCACTGTTAACCAGTCTTACCAAAGTATATTGCTCTACCCAGTAACTTAGTTATGGAGGTCAGATACTGGTATTTAGCTGCATTTGGTTTGACTGGAAGCTGACGCCAACATAGTTGGGAAAAGGACTTGGCAGATGCTGATCATCTCAACAAATCTGGTCCAACACAAAAGACACCACACAACTGAATAATATTGATGTTATTCACAGGCAGTCGAACAAGGAACATAGAAAACGTGTAAATCGTCCCCCATACAGATGTTTTACACTTTAACCAGATTTTCTTGGAGTTTATCCAACATACACGAATTATTTACGTCCACTAAAAGCTATACGATATAGCGATGTAGATGCGATTCAGCTTGATATCAAGGCAAGATTTCACAGTTGTAATTAGGTCGGTTTATAACCTAACATCGTAACATACTCATAAAAAGTTAATCAAAATAATTTAAACAGAATACAAGCAATTTTATTTATCTTGAGATAGGCAAGATTCTATTCCAGGCCAAATACTTCAATACCATAATCAATCCGTATTTTTAGGCCTATGAACAAAAAAGTCTTGATGAGTTCAATAAACTTTTCGGAGCTTTTTAAAGCTTTCGTGTGAAGGATACCGGTATTTCGGCGACCGTAATTTATGTCATTTTAATAATCACCTATTGTTGCGTACCGTTTATTATCTGTGCGCCTAATGGAATGCGCGTGTAACGAAGTGACATCTGACTTGTCATTTTTTGACGTTGACACTTGACAGCTCTCTTGATTTTCGGGGGGAAACGAGGAAGCACGCCGCCGTTTGGGGTCTCGCGGCTTTTGTTGAAATCAATCTCTTAACCGGTCGTTTTGGTGGACAATGGACCATGACCCAGTTGTTTGAGTTAATAACCCCTAATTTGACGTATTAATACGGGTTACGTTTGTTAAAACTGAAGTTCTTGTAAAGGGACGGCGGTCCACATTGCGCCTGCGACCCTGTTGTAAAGTAATCCCTTAATCCCTGAGAACCGGTCGTTTTGTGGACAATCTGTCATGACCCGATGGTTAAGTGTTAGTGACGCTATTGGGGAACGAGTGATTTGAAGACCGCATGCTGTGATTGCCTCCAGCCGGGTTGAAGCGGAATCTAACCTGAAGAATACTCGTAACGTCACGACACGATACACATACACTCACTTACATACATATCTCCAGGTTGGCACCAGAGCAGTGTCCTTCAACCAACAGGTAAGTGTTTGATTTGATTGTCTGCTCCGCGTACGGCGGACAGTACGCTAGCCACTCTTGTCTCTAGAGCCCCACGATTATAACTCTTCCACTGCGCACTTGAAATCGTATTGGGAGGCCTAGCCTGGCAGCGTACATTTTGGTAGCAGAAGCGCGGTTATAAGACATATAACCAACAAATTGGTAATTTACAGTAGGCTAATTACTTGGCAGTCTCTATAAGGGAAGTAGTAATACGCTGTAAATATTTGATAACTATAATTAATTGTTATTTGAAATAATTTGTTTGAATTTATTGAGACGGGTAACCTGATGTTGCCAAAGTCAGCCGGGCTAATAAAGTGGATTGGATTGGGCTGTGTTGCACCCCCTTGTTGTAGCCCCTTTTTGTGTCTGACCTCTGTGTTGTATTGAATGTCAGGAAGACATTAAAGTATTGAGTTTGTACCATTGATATGGTTATTTGTGAAAATTAATATTTGAAAAATTATTGGCATTTTTGAGTATTACCATTGTTTTGAGTTGGAATAAAGGTTTATTATTGTTGTACCTTTGACACAGTGGTTTGTGAACTTAACATTTGGAATTGGATTAGAATTTGAATATTTGAATTGAATATGATATAGAATTTTGAACGTTGATATTGATTTTGAATTAAAATAAAAGTTTATTGTTGAATTGAATTGAAACAATTTAATGTTATTTCTTGAGTTGCTGATTAGTCAGTTTGGTAGTTTGATTGTAGTTATTTTGTAATATATTGTTTGAACTTTGTTACTTAATTACCTTTTGCTTGGTTTATTTTATTTGATTGTTTGCGTTGGATTTCCTTGTTATTTATTGATTGAAGTTTGTTATTTGATAATTTAATTGTTTTGTTTATTTGAATGGTTTTGTTTGTGCAATGGCATACAGATGGAAATATTGCAGTGCCGGACACCTGTCCAGGTCAAGCCGGAGACCTCGGTTGTTTCAGGTCCCGGACTATTGAGTAGATTGCCTGCTTTGGAACTGCCACACTTGACGGTCGCTGGGACCACTGGTACGGTTTCCAAAACCTGTTTCAAAGTTTGGTTGATGCACGCTCGGACCTCAGACCCGCCCAAAAGTTGGCCTATTTGTTGTCTGTCCTGGAAGGTAAGGCCCGAGCCTTGGTACAGCATCTGTCGTTGACTGACTCAGCCTACCCTACCGCTTTGGGACTACTCACCCAGCGGTACCAAATGAACGTTGTTTGGCTGATGTTCATATTGCATTGATTTTGGGGTTACCGGTCATTACTAGTTTGTCAGCATTGCGTACTGACCTGTTGAACCCGTTGGTGGTAGCGACCAACGCTTTAAAGCGATTGGACTTGCCGGTGGACCAATGGTCTTACCCTTTGGTGCATGTTGTGCTGCAACGGCTTCCTGCCGATTTGAGGGCTCGTTTCGAGCAAAAGTATGGTGGGGATAGTGTCACACATCTCCCCCCAATTTGATGACCTCGTCCAATTTTTAGAGGATGAGTGTCGGTTTGTGGACAACTCTGGCGTTGCCACTGAGTCATGCCAGCCGTCTCCCCGGCCACGAGATCAGGGACGGACTAGGGCTCGCGGGCCTGTTGATGGTCGCCCCGCCGCTCGTTTTGCTGGCACCCAGAGTCGTCCTGGTTGTGAGTATTGTAGGGACACGGGGCATGGCATGGCAACTTGCGCGGCCTTTTTGAAGTTGCACGTGAGTGCCCGCCGCCGAATTGCCAATGCACGCCGCCTGTGCTTCTCTTGTTTGGGGGCTCACTTCCATCGGGACTGCCCCAACCCCCGCCCTTGTAGAATTTGTGGGGGGTCCCATTTGGACATATTGTGCGCTAACGCGAACCACGCTGGCAGACCAGCCTCTGATGAAGGTTCGCGTACGGGGGGGTACCATGGAGTTGGTCACCGGGCTTCTGCCTCGCCGGTTCAGAACCGGGGAGAGGCCCGCAATTTTGAGCGCCGCACTCCACCCCCCGCGCAAGTTGATCGGGAGCCGCGCGACCGCCATTTGCTCTCCCCGCGTAAAGGCGATTACGCAGTTGTTGCTAGGCAGCGCTGGCCAGACCAGCACCGCCTTCCCTCCCCTCCTTTGGCGGAACGTTCCCGGTTGGAGTCACGCCCCCCGCCATTCAGGCATCCGGTGGGATATGCCCTTCCAGCGATGGCGCGTGGCTCGGGACACCGCGCGTACGAGGAATTTGAATTGCATCCTCGTCGGGAAAGACTTGGGTCTGGGTGTGGCGATCGGTCGCCGCCCAGGCATTGTTAGGACATTGGCGCCTGCCCCGCTAAGGTGCCCCTCAGATCGACACGGTTTTGTTGCCAACGGCATCGGTCGGGTCTGGGGGCCCACGGGGGACTCTGTTGTGGTCCGTGTCATTTTGGACATGGGAGCCCAGGGTTGCCTTTTGTCTATTGTTTTGTTGTTTGTTTGTATTGTTTTGGGCAAAATTGTTTTCTTCAGCGCCTTTGGACTGCGGGACTTGGCTGGGACGAGCCAATTCGGGAAACCCTGTTGGAAGATTGGCTCCAATTTGTATCCGCACTCCCTGCAGTCAACGAGGTCGTGTTACCCCGCGCTATCCTCCCCCTTGGGAGCTACACTGCTACCCTTGTTTGTGATGCGTCTTCGCACGGTTATGCAGCTGTTGTTTGTCTGCGCACCGTTTGCGCAACAGGCCAGGTGAATTTGTCACTGGTCTTGGTCAAGAGCAAGGTGGCCCCCCTCCGGACGGCACTGACCATCCCTAAGTTGAATTGTCAGGGGCGGCGCGTCTTGTGCGTCTATTGAACCACGTTGCTCACACTTTAGGTGGAACTGTGGACATTCGGGCTTCTTGCGCCTGGACGGACGGTCGAGTTGGTTTGTGTTGGTTGAAGACGTCTGTCCACTATTTGGAGGTCTTTGTTGCGTACCGAGTGTCCCAGATTCAAAATTTTGATACGCCTTTGATTTGGAGGCACGTGCCTGGAGATTTGAACCCGGGCGACGTGGCCTCACGTGGGTGCATGGCACCCCGCCTGATTGCTCACCCCCTATGGTGGGGACCAGACTGGCTGACTCACCCCGAGGATGATTGACCTCGATCGCCAGTCTTGATGTCGGGTCCTTTGCCCGGGCTCAAGGTGCTCGCTGTTGGAACGAAGGACCCTGATTTTTTGTTGAGTCGATAAAGCTCCCTCGACAAATTGTTGAATTGTTGTTTTTTTTTGTTGTTGAATTGTTGGTGACTGATCGTCACATTATGAACTCGCATGCCGGTTGCAATGCGCTGTTGGCCATTCTGCAGCGAGAGTTTTGGATATTGTCGGGAGCCGTTATTAAGTTGAACCCCTTTTTGGACGATACGGGTCTTTTGTTGTTTGGTTGTTGACGGTTGAGTCACACTAGCCTTCCTTATGGGGTCCGTCACCCCTTTTTGTTGCATAAGGAGGGCCATTTGGTTAAATTGTTGTTGTTGTTGTTGTTTGGTTGTTATTGTTGTTTGGTTGTTTTTGTTGTTTGGTTGTTTTTGTTGTTTGTTGTTGTTTGACCCGCCAGCCTGCCCCCATTGGGGGGGTATTTTGAGGCCGCGGTGAAGGCGGTTAGGGACTCTGGCGCAGATTGTTGGGAGACACCGTTCCCACCTTTAAGGAGTTAGCTACGGTATTTTGCCGCATTGAAGCTGTGTTGAACTCGCGTCCATTGTGCCCGCTGTCTTCGGACCCGAACGTCTTGGAGGCCCTGACCCCGGGCCATTTTTTGATTTGACAGCCACTTGCCGCCCTGCCGGAGCACCCTTTTGTCGATGTGAGCCAAAATTGGCTATCGCGGTTTCAGTTGGTGCAGCAGCTCGCTCAGAGTTTTTGGAAGCGTTGGAGCTTGGAGTATTTGCACATCCTCCAGCAGCGCGTCAGGTGGACTGATAAAACGCAACCTTGTCGGGATTGCCAAGTGATTAGCGGACGGGAAGGCCCGTCCGGGGGGGGTAGATGTTGCGTACCGTTTATTATCTGTGCGCCTAATGGAATGCGCGTGTAACGAAGTGACATCTGACTTGTCATTTTTTGACGTTGACACTTGACAGCTCTCTTGATTTTCGGGGGGAAACGAGGAAGCACGCCGCCGTTTGGGATCTCGCGGCTTTTGTTGAAATCAATCTCTTAACCGGTCGTTTTGGTGGACAATGGACCATGACCCAGTTGTTTGAGTTAATAACCCCTAATTTGACGTATTAATACGGGTTACGTTTGTTAAAACTGAAGTTCTTGTAAAGGGACGGCGGTCCACATTGCGCCTGCGACCCTGTTGTAAAGTAATCCCTTAATCCCTGAGAACCGGTCGTTTTGTGGACAATCTGTCATGACCCGATGGTTAAGTGTTAGTGACGCTATTGGGGAACGAGTGATTTGAAGACCGCATGCTGTGATTGCCTCCAGCCGGGTTGAAGCGGAATCTAACCTGAAGAATACTCGTAACGTCACGACACGATACACATACACTCACTTACATACATATCTCCAGGTTGGCACCAGAGCAGTGTCCTTCAACCAACAGGTAAGTGTTTGATTTGATTGTCTGCTCCGCGTACGGCGGACAGTACGCTAGCCACTCTTGTCTCTAGAGCCCCACGATTATAACTCTTCCACTGCGCACTTGAAATCGTATTGGGAGACCTAGCCTGGCAGCGTACACCTATTCATCTGCGTCTGGTATAGCGGCATCTAAACCACCACATAAGAACTACCATCACACTGACGCCATACTAATACCTGCATCGCGCAAGCAAAGTTTACCGGGCAACTGGAATAAATATTGTAATACGTCCCAACTTCAATCGGTTTCGGTTTAGAACAACTTTATTTCTCATAAAGAATTGTAAAACAAATTCACTTACTGAGAAACAATATTAAAAACTAAGATTAATATTAGAGCGCACAGATGTACGTATATAAAATAACAAAACAAAATAGAAAAAAAAATGAAACAATGTGGGTAAACAGAAAACAACTCGATCGTAACTTAAACAAAACACAACATGGATGTTAGTTTGATTTTTACTGGATGTGGCATTGATGGCATAGTCTGATAATAGTAAGTTGGTAGGTTTATTATATCGTCAGAGAGTTTCCCACCAGACACAACACCCGTGTGACTTTCTGGTCGGTATTCTATGGAGGAGGAGTGACATTTACACCCTGTTCCTCATGCTTCTTAGGTATTTGGTCGAGACATTGCTTACCTTTACCTGGCTGTACCTTAAATAATTGTATGTCTAAGAGTGCAGTCTGAATATCGTCGCCATTGTTGCTTTACATTCTGCATAGTGAAACGTTTATAATCATCATTTCAACCGTAAAACGTCCAGTGATGGACATCTGCCTTCCCTAATTAAGGGGACTTTGCCATAATCGAGAGAACGATGCTGCCCATTCTCTAGTCCCTTAGTCGCCTTTAACGACACCTACAGGGAAGAAATGGCGCGATGCTATTTTTTAACGTCCGACACTGATAAAATATAAAAGTTTATCAACAAAAGCCATTCCCTAATTTATTCCACAATTCGAGGTTATACTATAATATATATTATAGCATTTCAAACCCACTGTAAGCCAGGCTTCTGTTTTTAACTATTTAAAATCTATCGGGTGGACATTCAAGTAGCACAGTTAGCTGCAGTCACTCGATACATATCAAAGCTTGTAATACAGTTAGAAAAATGTGTTGCGTCTGCGCAACTTTGTGGGCTGATCGGTTTTATGCGCATGATTTTTTATGGGATTAGGTAATAGGGTTTTGATTAAGTTTATGATACTTGGTGTATTATGATGCTTAAGATAGGGAAATGAGAGTATTGTGAAGCTGTCTGACAAGTGTTTTTTAGAACTTTTTAATTCACCCTAGCACTGATTCTATGAAATACATATCAGGAAAAAAAAATCGTCAACCTTGAAGCCAAAAATTTTGGCTTCAAGATAATGAGACGAATGTAAAATTTCGGGAAGAGGATAATTGTAGGTTTGAGTAATGATTTTCATAATTATTTTACATTCACTAATAAGCGATAAAATAAAAATGGAAACATGCCTTTTTATTGTGCTTATCGATTCGCAAATATCATCAAAATATAAAAGAACGACGAACATAAGAAACACAGTATAATGCTTCCTATCTCATTTTCTCCACGTTAAATCTTATGAATTTATATGTCTGTTTACTATCGTTTTTTCGTTTTATAGACTTTCAAGTGAACACGGTGCTAAAGAAGTTTTCACTTCAAAAATTGACACTTATTTTGACGAATCAACCACTCTCAGACGAGCCCGTATCTTTGTCAACGAACTTAAAGAGTTGACCCCATGTTCGTTCATTGCTAAGAGAGAGCGCAAACTGCGTCCAAAGAAGTTTGACTTTAAAAAGATAACAAAAACAAAAGTTGAAACAAAGCTCGGAACTTTCCAACCACAAGAATCAAGAAACACGAATGATACCAAACAATCAGAAACCATAACAGTTTTAGTACCAATTTTCTAAGTCTGTCTATTTTATAAGAGCAAAAACATTATGCTAGAACAATGGCGTGTTATGACAAAGTGTGGCAACAGGACGATTATAGGAAAAACGATACAATTGTGTGGAGTGTCAGTTTGTAAATATTGGGTTCAGTACTGTTCATCATGGAGCTTTATTAGTGACCATGGTATATGGTTTCGTGGCTTATGAATGTAAGAGCTGCGCCGTTGGTCTCGTGGTTGCAAGCGCGACTGCTGAGCCCCTCGTGGGTACGATTCCCAGGTCTAGCAAAGTGTTATTCGGTGTCTCCATTAAGCATTCCGCGTTCCTTTGCATTTTTTTTTGCATTACTTACACATAACCCTACCCAACTGTCACCCACCGATCAGAATGAAACTTTGCATATCGATATAACACTAAACTGACCGATGACCTGGTGAAGGCCGCAGGAATGCGTTGGATGCGAGAAGCACAGAACAGGTCGAAGTGGCGGTGCTTGGGGGAGGCCTATGTCCAGCAGTGGACGTCTTTCGGCTGAAATGATAACACAAAAAAATATTGAAACCGTGTTTTTTATTTTTCCGGAATCCACTTTTTAGTGGTAGAAACCACCCCGAATAACCCCTAAGTAGGCTAACCCACGTATCTCTGGGTAGAGTGAGTTTATTCGACTGCTTTTCAATCAGAACATTACGATCTTGACCACAGATAGGCTAACCTACCTTAACCCTAATATAACTTATTCCCACAAACCGTTACAACCCTAATAAACCTAGGGGGTGGTTTCTATCCCTAAAAAGTGGATTCCGGAAAAATAAAAAAACACGGGTTCAATATTTTTTAGTGTTATATCGATGTGCAAAGTTTCATTCTGATCGGTGAGTGACAGTTGGGTAGGGTTACGTTGTTAGTCAGAAACAGTAGAAGGTACTTCGGAAAGCAGTTTAAACCATTCGTCCTGCGCCTGATCTCTCCAGTAGAGTCGGATGAGAGTGCCTCTGTGTCTGCGCACACACAAGTGCACTACAATATCTTCCGCGCCGATGGCTAGTCTCCGTTGAGATTAGCCGTCATGGCCGAAATAAGGTCTGGACGACTATACATATGGTCTTTTGGTCGAAAACGAGACGTAACTTTGGACAGGTAATTTAAAATTAATTTCCAGATAATGGAAACAATTTATGACATACAATACTTTCTTCTACTAATTCTGAACTTTATTCTTATAATACAAGCAATAATCTCTCTTTGGAGCTCTAATCGCCATCGGCAGCTTAGGCTCAACATTCTAACTGAGTACACAATCAATCTGAATAATTTTGAACTTTATTTGTAATCTATTGCATCATATCTTCGAAATAATTGTCTACTTAACAACATAAATGATACAATGAATGTTGTTGAACCGTCATAATGAAATGATTCCTACTGATAGTAATTTACGCAATTACCCCTATTTTCCTGATACCGGCAAGCTACTAAAGAAACTACTGTGAAATAAAGATAATAATAAAAACATGCGTAATAAAATGGCGGCGGGATTTTTACGCGCACTACATTTTCAACACGCAGTGTCAAACCTAGCATTGAAGCATTGGTGCAGCTGAATTCTTAATATTCACCGGCACCTGGTTAGATAGGAAGCTAACTTGAGCAAAGTTTGGAAAAGGCTAGGCAGATAATGAACTGACGATGCCAGTGAAACATAAGAAAGGATATTTTTTTCTTATACGAAAGTTGTGTAACAACTGCTACATAGATATTATATGCACTGACGAAGTCACAAGCAACGCTCCAGGTAATAAAAGTATAAGTCAGTGTCAAGAACCAAAAGATGATATCAAAGTCGTTGACGAAATTCTCAAAACACTTCGAGACAGTCAATTTCACACTCTATCTCCAAGAAAATTAATTACAGAACGACTAACCGAAGAAATATAGTTCAACCATCATTGACATTTCATATTTCGTGTGGTGTCGGACGTAAAGAATAGCATGACTCCATTTCCTCCTGTGAGTTTTGTAAAAGGCGACTAAGTGAGTTACTAGAGAATGGGCAGCAGCGTTCTCTATGCATTTTACCACCATACTGCGATCGCCAACCCACCTGCCAAGCTCAGTGATAACAGCCACTACTTACGAGTAGTAGGTCGTGGAATCGAAACCAGACAAACGCTTTACTTTGCGTAAATTATAACATCACCACTGTTCTCAAAACGTTGAAGGAAAACATCGTGAGGAAAGCGGCACGTCCTAGAACCAAAAATTCGAAGACATGTGATATCTACCAACCTGCACTCGGCCCGCGTGGTTAATTATGGCCTAGTCTTTTTCACCGAGAGGATGCCTGTGTCCCAGCAGTGGGAATATTATAAGCTGACCCTATGCTTAATACAGAAGACGGTTCCAAGTTTCAGAGAGACGTTAAAAAGATTTCCTATTCTGTTCATTACAACATGCATGAGCAATACTGCGCACAAACAGAAGCTTTTACGAAATACCTGCGCAATAATTTCTAGGCCAATCCTAGCCCGATTTCAATCTGTCATGGCGCACAAGATGCACTTAATAAAATCACAAACAAATCAGCAATTATCCTAAACGTTGTATGTTTTCCTTACGCAAATGTTTTAGCAAACACACTCACACATGCACGCTTTGTTTTGTGTGCGCATGAGTCGAGATACACTCACACATACATCGGGATGCATCACATAAACCAATGTTTGGCTGCCGTGCCAAAAAACACAAAGGAGCTGTGTGGTGCAAGAAGTCTTGATACTTTTACGATGTACTTTTTAGAGAATTTATTCTTAGCTTTTGGATTGGCCTTGAGTTTAAAATCTTAAAATATAGAAATAATCATAACTGGGTGTCACACTTTATCATTGGTAAACATTAAAATAAATAGTTATAACTAATTTACTTATTTTACGCGAATATATGTAAAAAAGTACCCGTATGTTTATGTAAAGAAAATCTTTGTATTTAAATGGTCTCGTCTTAGGTTTATTAAATTTACATTAAGCTTTTAAAATGAAACCTACCATACTGCTCATAAAATAAATAATTAACATGTCTATCATCGACTAAAACTTACGAAAGTTATGATCTTTAAATACCTAGCAACAGGATAACTAATAAGGAAAGCCGCTGTTCGTCAGTTCAGAATTTGACTGCTGAAGTTTAAAAAACCGGCCAAGTGCGAGTCGGACTCGCGCACTGAAGGTTCCGTACAAACCTGTAGGTATTCACGGTTTACGCATAAGGTTTATATTTATGAAATTAAATGTTTTTTTATTTTTTATTTTTATTTTACTTGGTTGAATGAAAAATAAATTGCGGTTTACGATTTATGACGTATTAAAAAAAAAACTACTTACTAGATCTCGTTCAAACCAATTTTCGGTGGCAGTTTACATGGTAATGTACATCATGTATATTTATTTTAGTTTTATCTTTCTCTTATTTTAGAAGTTACAAGGGGACACACATTTTACCACTTTGAAGAAAAAAAATTGTTTCAGTTCTAAGTATAGGGAACCCCTAAAATTTATGGTTTTTTTTCTATTTTTTTTTGTGAAAATCTTAATGCGGTTCACAGAATACATCTACTTACCAAGTTTCAACAGCATAGTTCTAATAGTTTCGGAAAAAAGTGGCTGTGACATACGGACGGACAGACAGACATGACGAATCCATATAAGGGTTCCGTTTTTTGCCATTTGGCTACAGAACGCTAAAAAGTGCTCTTATACGAGTCGGACTTGCAGACAAAGAGTTATTACGCGTACCACGGTACAATATTTAACTCGTTTTTTTCCATTCCCTTATTTATTTATTTTGTTTGTTGTTATGACAGCCATAGTATTGATAAAAGTAAAGTAGTAAAAGTAGATAAAGTAGAGATTTGAAATTTTTACACACTGTGTTAAAATTTCAAATCTCTACTTTTACGATTAAAAAGATGCAGCCCTGTAATGTACAGTTCTCGTTGGCATCCTTTAGGTACAAAACCTTAATAAGAAAAATAATGTAATTGAATAGGATAGTGTATGTTTATTTGACAATAATCTTAAATATCAAAAGGTAAAACAACTGACGACATTCGAAGTAGTAATAACGATTGAAAAAGACATAATTTGTAAAATTAACATAATACAAGAGGACAAGATTGCAAACATAAGTGCATTTTTAATAAAACCTCTATGCAAAATAGTCATAAAAACCACGTGACATCGTTGTTATTTTAAAATTCTATACATTAGCCTTATATTGGATTTATTTCTAATATAAATATTGTCTAATTATATATTTATATGAACGAGCAGGTGTATAAGTGACGGTGATTCTGAGTAATCTTGTTTTATTAATAGAAAACAGTAAACCAGTTTATGTGTCCTCTTTAATATTAAAAATTAACACTACATTGCTATTTTACATAGTTGCTAGTTTACGGCTTGGGTTGGAAAAGGAAGTCGGTGATAAAGTGTATCGGGGTTCGGGATAGGTCTTAATTGACTGGTAGATAGGTTTCGCCTTTTCAGCGGTATGGTAGATTTGTACCGGTGAAATAGATCAGATACGTTGATTTCCTGGTTAAGTACTTTATTTTTTTCGTGACATAAACAATTTAAAATAGTGATCATTAAATATTTTTTTGTAAAATCGAGTTTAGTTAGAAAACGCAATTGGCAGCAATGATTTATTTAATGAAGTGCTTTAAACAAGTTTGAATAGCGCTGTATCGGTAGTTGAATACCTACCATAACCTTTTTCTTTAATTAAGTATAAAGTCAAGAAAAAAATTGTATACATATTAGCACAATATCTACCAACGTGCTTTGGTAATAATATATAGAAAACATTAAAAAAAACTATCAAACCATCAGTCTTATTTCACTGTCTTAGTCACTTTCCGAATGACCTAGAAAGTATCAAAATCATTCGTGCCGCTAGCAAAAGGGATAAAAACTTGCTAACACAAAAATAGAACGGCGAAAAATGAACATTAACGTATATTTTGAAATCTGCGCTGCGCGGGCGCGAACCAATCAGACGTGTCGCATAGGTGTGTGTGTGAGTTAGATTCGATTTTTAAATGTGTGCTTCTAACGTATTTGTCGGATTTTTATTAGTGTGCGTCTAATGTGCGGCGTGCTTTTAAGGTTTTTTTATTAGTGTGCGTGTCTGTAGGTATCGTGTTTTATATAGTTACCTAGTTACAATGTTTTAGTATATAATGTGATTTATTTTTGGCGTTACATCTTTGAATTTAGAGGCCGATTTTGATGAAAGTCGTTCGTTTTATGACATGTTATTTTAAATTGTGGGCGGATTCTGTGTATTTACTAGTTTTACGTTATTTTAAAGAACGACACACATATTGAATATATTTTTTTATTCAACTTTATAAACTCTATCGAAGACTTTTGCTTTCCAAATAAGACAATATTAAATAATATGCTAGATTAAAACCGTTGGCAGAAAAAATGTTTCGCAATGATTGTATAGAATACTGGTTTTACAATGTTATCCCTATTACTTCGTAGGAGTGAAATCGAAGGATGTACGATTCTTCGAATAAACCTTCAATATTATTGGTAAATATTTCATGATAAATGTACCTATATCAACAGATATAGGTGAATTTTGACATTGACCTCATTTTTATTTATCACTTCGAAAACCAAATTCCGTACAAAGTTAAAACTCTATTTTTTTTAAACATGACATTGACATATATTTTTTCTTACAAATCGGAAAAAGCTTCAGACATTCCTTTCTAAACCTTATTTACACTGAAAAATGCTTTAGACTAGAAAAATATTTAGTACCTATTTCATTTTCCCCGTATGCTAAAAATCATCTCACTACACAGACAATGTGAAAGCATGTTAACATCATTTTAACACACATTGACAGATCAGACTACCATGATCGACATCTTTTAAACAAAGGGATCAATGGACGTCGAAAAACGACTGTATTGATGATTTTTTTTTTTTTTTTTTTTTCAGGATGGGAAATTTTCAAATGACTTCTCCCGCTCTGGGCGGAGCGGGAGGGCGTGTCAGACTTTTACTGACTAAAACCCACCCGTGTTCCATCAGTTACCCATGTGCCAGGGTCACGGTATCTCTTTCGAACAATCACGCGACCCCGGCAGGTGTATTGATGATTAAAGGAGTAAACTCATTCTTAACGGATAGAGGTTTAATATTTAATTAAAATGAATAAAGAAAGGAAATACGTTTATTTGCGGCAAACAAGACGAAAAGAAAGACCAAAACATATTAAAAAAACCTGGGGGAAACATGCGTCATATCCACCTACCATGTCGTGAAATACACAAATAGGACTATTCCGACAAGCTAAAGAGACCAATGACCTTAAAAAAATGGGATATACTGGATATGGAAGCTGAAAAACCAGGTGTTGTGACGTCACTTGGCATTGCCTATATCCAGCAGTATTTGGGTGTAATATCTGGCTGAGTGTTCCATGTGGTGACTGTCGAATAAAGAATAACACCGTCCGATTTCTTCCCGTGGGTGTCGTAAAAGGCGACTACGGGACTTACTAGAGAATGGGCAGCAGCGTTCTTTATGCATTTTACCACCATACTGCGATCGCCAACCCGCCTGCCAAGCGTAGCAACTATGGGGAACCCCCGAAAAAATGTACAGAACCGGTTGAAGTGCTGGTGCTTGGGAAGACCTATCTCTAGCAGTGAATGAAATTTGGCTGAGTTGATGGTCTACTATGGATGTTTTAGTCCTTGTAGTTGCTGGAGATTGGATATTAAGAGGATAAGCAACAACATCCTCTATGACGTCATGACCTTGAAATCATTATCTTGAATTCCTGTTCTTCTATAGTTCATAGATACCGATTTAAAATAAAAAGTTGACGATCAGCATGCAGAGAATGGCTACCGTAGAAACGGAAAATAAAGGCAACATGGCAGATTGTAGAATGATGTCTTCGACGCGATGTCAAAAATTAAGAAAAGCAATGTCATTTTGTTAGAAAGAGACATTACGTCTATTCTGCGTAAAGTATCTGGAGATAGAAGTGGCCATGTTACCCTTGCAGAGGAGAAAAAGAAGAACTAAAGGGGCAAAATCAAAAGTCATTTATTCATATTAGGCTGAGAGTCAGAACTTTTTGAACGTCATAATTACATAAGACAGTCCTCCCTTCACCACATCCTTGTGCTTTAGCTGGAAAGAAGAAGAGGACTTAAAGAGTACATACAAAACTGACGGAAAATTCTTTATTTTCTTTCATATTTTTTACGATCAAAACCAGACATTCGTTTTGGAGCCAAGTGCAGTAAGTGCATACAAAAATACCAACAAAATTCAAGGTTGGGATCTGTTAAAAATAACGCCCGCTGCATTCTCAATGTTCCTCTCTCGGTGTTTTAATATCTGCTGCGTTTTATCTTCACGCCGCAGACTTTTGAGGTAGGTTAGGTTTCGAGGATAACAGTGACGTTTCGCTTTTGTTTATATTTTGAGAAAGGACGGCAACATTATTTAGGAAATTCGTTGCATTGTCATGTAAAAATATGATCATCAGTCATGAGGTCAATGTTAAAGATTTTTGGAAAAGATAGCTTTTGTTGAACGCAAAATTAAAAACCATTTGGAAATATGGTCGGTTTCATTTTCTTTTTGGAAGTTTGGCTTATTGTGGTTGTATAGTTGATGCAAAAATTACATAGCTATAAAAAAAACATTAGGTAATTTCTGCTTTGTAATTTTATTGTGAAATAAACCTGAAAAAATCTCAACTAGGCTGGTAGAAAATTTCTATAGCAAGACTGCCTTTATAAGTACGTGTACAAAGTTTTAGTAAATAGACAAAATCATCGAATCTACCCCTCTATGAAACATTTACGTCTTCTTCAGTGAATGGATTGCACATTATTCACTGTTACTCTTAGCCTGCATCTTCTTATAGCTGGACAAAGGCCTCATGACTGCCTGCCGGGGTCGCGTGATTGTTCGAAAGAGATACCGTGACCCTGGCACTTGGGCAACTGATGGAACACGGGTGGGTTTTAGTCAGTAAAAGTCTAACACGCCCTCCCGCTCCGCCCAGAGCGGGAGAAGTCATTTGATGATTTCCCATCCTGAAAAAAAAAAAAAAAAAAGGCCTCATGACTTCTAACGCCTTCGATTCAGGGCTAAAGTGGAACACTGGTCGTGTGTTTTCTCCAGCTTGTCCCACCGTCTTCCACGGCATCTGCCACGACGCCTTCTGGCCGTATCATGGCTTCACGTAGTGGTAATCATCACCATAATTCTCCTACCCTTTTTTTATTTTATTTTTTCAGGATGGGAAATCATCAAACGACTTCTCCCGCTCTGGGCGGAGCGGGAGGGCGTGTCAGACTTTTACTGACTAAAACCCACCCGTGTTCCATCAGTTGCCCATGTGCCACGGTCACGGTATCTCTTTCGAACAATCACGCGACCCCGGCAGGTTCTCCTACCCTTATCCTAATTTATTTGGAGTCAGCGCAACATGTCTTTTTTTTTCTTCCACACTTCTCTATTAGTCGTCATCTCAGTAGTCACTCCCTTTGTATCCATATCATAATTCACACAGTCTATCCATCGTTTCGTTTTATAAAGAATCACTATTATAATAAAATTGAAGTAAAAAAACTCCGCCTTCTTATCACCTTTTTTTTTGCAATACTCGTAGATGTAAAGTACATACATTTAATGTCTAATATGCTCTACCATCAAACCGCTCTGTCCTTCCTCAATTAATTTAAATTAACTCATTTTCTTAAAATCAATTCAAAAGATATAATTTAAACGTTAATATACAAGTTCCAAGTTTAAATCAATTCAAAGCCATACCCTCCTTCTTACCGTAACCACAAACAATACACCTCATTTGAGTGCCGCCCACGAAAAAATTAAACGGACGAATGATCAGACATAGAACTTATAAATATTTATGTTCACACAGAATGAATAGGCAATACTTATATACACATCCATGAATACGCAATATCTATCTATACATACCTGGAATGCTCAATCATACTCATTCAGACATAAGACTGGCCAAACCACGCCTAGGAATAAATAAAATTTCGAAAATAGAACGCGAGCTTCCTGCGAATTGGATCTAAATTTAAATATTGAAAAATGGCGGCAGCAAGCGAACGTTCGAATTTTGTGCATAAAATTGCATCCCGCATTACCGATCTAAACATTAAAAATAGAATTCGATTGTTAGGAGTGGTGTACATGATGAGGTGTTGTAGGTATGGAAACTGAGTAGTAGTTTTAGGCTGTTTTTGAATCTTGGTTGTTATAGAAACTAGATCTTGACTTAGTTGCACTCGATCGTTGATATTATTTTGATTTTACTAAATGTTTTTTGTACCTTTTAACATTAATTTGAAATTAATGTAAGTTCTTATCAGTAACTTTTCTGGACATTCTACAGGTATTGCTAAAACACTGATTAATTATTGAATTAGGTACGAACTGAAAATTGAGACATTTTGAAGCAAATGGTTTGTTAAGAATAAAACTCTGTTAGTAAAATGGTGGCCTGAAACCTCGACAGCCAATATTTAACGTAAAATCATTTCTAGACTTTTCTCTTGCAACTTATTTACACTGTTTAACACATAGCCTTAAAAACATTAATCCATTTAAAATGATAATTTAAACCGTTCTCTCCCCGCACCAAGCATCACGTAACGTGTGCACCAAGCTTTACAAACACCAGATTGCCTTCTTTCAGCCAGTTAAAATAAACATTGCCGATATTTCGCAGCTCTTTAGAACGTTGCATATACATCTCTGCTCTAGTTGTGTGAGTGGTTTTAATGTATGTATACATACGCGGTAGTGTATGTGTTTTAACGTTTGATCTTCGTTCATAGATAGTGTTGGACGCAAAAACATGGGTGCTGGTTTTATGCGAGGTTGCATTTATTTTCAAACTGTAGTGTTTGTTCGTTTCTGGGTTGATTTTCGATTGGAAGCAACTGTTTTCCGAAGGTTTTCTTCTACACGTATCTAGGTAATATTTTCTAATATTTTTTATGGAACTTACACAGTAGGATATGTGCGTGTAAACTGTATGCTTCTTTAAAATAAAATTGTATTACGTAAAAAAAATGGAGCATCAAAATCGCTTCCGTTTATAGTATCGTTCCGGCCATCAATCTTAATTTAAATCGATCTCTTGCATAAGAAAATAATTTTACAATGGTAAAACTAAATCTGGATAAACTGCTTTTGGATTTACAACTTTCGGTTCTAACCCCAACGATTAAATTTCAGCAGCATTATTTTATTTAAGCATTCATTTAATTAATAAAAAAGGGTATTACACTATTATGATTTTCTGTTCTGTATTCCGTGTGGTACTGGACGTAAAGAATAACACCCCCCATTTCTTTCATTGGGTGTCGTAAAGGATGACTAAGGGACTTACTAGAGACTGGGCAGCAGCGTTCTATACATTTTACCACCATATTGCGATCGCCAACCCGCCTGCCAAGCGTGGCGATTATGACTTAGGCAAAGTCCTCTAAATTGGAGGAGGCATATCTCCAGCAGTGGACCTCTTACAGCTGATATGATAATGAGTCTTTAAAATTCAAAAAATCTTTGATCAATTGCCATTCAAAAACTCACGTTTCTCTATTTCAAAATTTAACAGAACCACCATCTTCAATCTTACCAATACCTCGATCCCTGCCCACTTCTCCAATAAAAGCGTGAGAGATACATCAGTTGGAAATATTTAAAATCGTATTTACCTAACAGTAATGCTGTCTACTGGTCACGAAGCTGTGCGTAGGTAGACGACACTCTGTGGCTTCACGCCTTTTCTATAGAGTATTAGGTAATACGTTTAAACCTTTCAAACGGAATACGTAAGCTATAAATAGATTTAAAATACAATAGAGTTAATAAATCTGTTAAAATTTAGTATTACAGTGAACGAAATTAATTGCTTAAAAATCAAAATAAATAATTTATTTCGTAAAATTAAATGCTGTTTTTTATGTAAATTGTATTTTTCATTATCATCTTCATCATGTCAGTCGAAAGACGTCCACTCCTGGACGTAAACTTCCACCAGTTTTCTAAGGGGTTTGCCATAATCGCCACGCTTGGCAGGCGTGTTGGTGATCGCAGAATGGGGGTAAAATACATAGAGAACGCTGATGCCCATTCTCTAGAAAGTCCCTTGGTCGCCTGTTACGAAACCCACGGGAAGAAATGGGATGGTGATTAATATTTAGACATTATATTATATTTTAAACATTTATTAATATTATAAAATAAGTCTACAATTAAAAATAAAAACCAACATATCACGTTTATTTTCAGGCATCTTCTTTATCATTCAAAACCTAAACTCCCGTATTTTTTCTAAAATTCTAAACAACAATGGCCGCTTCAAACTGTCTAGTTACACAGGATTGGGTGACAGAATGATATACCTTTCAAACGCAGTAGGTAAAGATATAAATAACTGAATAACAGTATTATCAATTACCATAGGTCTTATAACTACTAAAGTAAAAAACAAAACGTTCGTTCAAAGTAATTACTTGCATCTAGCTGTCTCTAGGTAATCTAAAAATAATATAATGAAAGTCTACAATTAAAAAACTTTTTAACAAAAAATTAAACCGCCGAAAAACTGAGAAGCATAAAATAATAAACCTTAAAATTTTGAGTCGGCGCTGAAAAATCAATGAACAAGGAACACTCAAAGCGCCGTTTTTTAATTGTAGACTTTTGGGCAATAACATTATATCCCGTACGTTTTTTGGCAAAAACTACATAAGCGTATTTTATGGTCATCCCACTGTTCCCTTAGCTTCATCAACGATCGTAATCCTGTCATAAAAGTGTTATTAAAACAACTACAAACCTAAAAATGAGTCGTTTCCCTCAACTCAGCCTATCTCAGTCCACTGCTGGACATAGGCCTCTCCCATGTTGCACAACACTCTGTCCTCCGCCTTCCACATCCAGTCTACCCCAGCCACTTTCCTAAGGTCGTCGGTCCATCTAGCTGGTAGACGTCCCACACTACGCTTGCCGATACGCGGTCTCCACTCCAGGACTCGTCTGCTCCACCGGCCATCGGTCCTTCGACAGATATGGCCAGCCCACTGCCACTTCAGCTTGCTTACTCTGCAAGCTATGTCGGTATCTCCAGTTCTTTTCCGGATAACTTCGTTTCTGATTTTATGCTTCAAAGAGACTCCGCGCATAGCCCGCTCCATAGCGCGCTGAGCGACCTTGAATTTGTGGACCAGCCCAACTGTCAGTGTCCACGTTCCGGCACCGTATGTCATTACGGGTTTCCCTCACTAATCATTAATTGAACAACTTTTACTTTGAGACCGAACCTAAAATTACACAAAAACATTGTTATTTGAATAGAATAGCTAGGATAAAATATTAAGTAGTCTTTTGCATTAGTTTTTCTTCTCAAAATTATATTAGTAGTAAATACTGGTATATCTTTTAAAATGTAATTTACTGCTACCTAAATCTAAGTTGCGGAAGAGTCATAATCATCATTTCAGCCGTAAGACCTGCACTGCTGGGCATAGGCCACTCCCAATTTGGCGACCATAATCACCAAGCTTGGCAGGTGGATTGGCGACCAAAGTATGGTGGTAAAATGCATAGAGAACGCGGCTGCCCATTCTCTAGTAAGACCCTTAGTCGCCTTTTACGACAGCCATGGGAAGAAATGGGTAATACAGTCAATTATTTGCTTAAAATTACATTTCTATCATTGTCTATGTAGTACAAAACTTTAAAAAGAAATAATCTTAATGTATTCGTATTTTGTAAATTGCGAAAACAACTTCAAAAATGTAATGTTCACATACCACGATATAGTGTCGTTCCATTTCACAAGATTACAAAAAAAAACGACATAAAATTTGAAAAATTCCTTTTTCAAATTTCAAAAAATTCCTTTTTCAAATTTTACATGTGGTTTTTTTTGTGATCTGAAACCGCTGTCAAAATCAATAGATTTACTATTAAACGTATTATTAATACTTTCAACGCCATTTCTAAATCTTATTCGAAGCTAACAGCTATCTGACAGACGAGTCACGACCGTGCGTAGGCGCAGCTGTAGGTACGATTTTATTACTGATCGATTGCAATTTGTACCTGATTGATTAGTCTGATTTATACGAGTTATCTTTTACTTGGTTTTTGGTAGTAACGGCTTTTTGGTCTAGACTTGGCTGTTGGCTACTTAGCTTGTGGTAAGAACAGCCGCACGGGTTGATCGTTCAGGTTAAGCTACGCTTGCCGCGGTTGGTCCGTGGATGGGTGACCATCTTTATATACTAAGACACTTCCGTGTCTCGGAAAGCATGTTAAGCCGTTGGTCTCGGCCTTTTTTCTTAGATCTTAGACAGTCGTTACGGGTCATCAAAAGCCCGAAAGTCTGACAGCCAGTCTAACCAAGGGGTATCGTATTACCCAGTATCTGGATTGTGGAGGTCAGATACGCAGTCGCTCCATGTTAAATACTGATACTCAGCTGCATCCAGTAAGACTGGAAGCCGATCCCAACATAGTTGGCAAAAAGGCTAGGAAGATGATGACTTGACTGTACCTGTTATTTTGGGCTAGGATATTGTCTAGACATAACGCTATATTATTTGTCACAGGCGTTATAAATCAGGAGTATTTGAGTTAAGTGTTTAGGTGATATAATCAGCATATAATGTTCCCACTTCTGGAATACAGGGCTCACGATGAAAAGGAGTGGAACATAATCTACCACGCGGGCCCAGTGCGGGTTGGTAGATGTCACATGTCTTCGAATTATTGGTTCGAGGACATGCTGGTTTCCTCCTCTCTTTATCGTAGTGATGAAATTATTTACACAACTTGAAGCGCCTGCCTGGGTTCGAATTTACGACCTACAATTTTAAGTCACGGTCGTGCTTTGTATGTCGTATGCATCAAATAAACGATTTATCTATCTATCTAACTTAAAGGTTCAGGTACCACGTTTTTAACGAAATCATGGCTTCGTCCCATGTCATCCCCAGTCCCAGCTCGCCCGGTCCGTATATATCTACCTACATGTATAGCTTGAAGGTGCAAAAGTACTGATGGTAAGAAAAGTGAGAGATGTTAAAACAAATGTTTCTGCAAAATACCAAAAAAGAAAAATGAAAGATACCAAGAAGCTCTATGTAATGACCAAAACCCGCTATTACAATAGCATTAACGCAGGCCACCGAAATTTGCTCACTGCGGTTTTTGAATTTTATGATTGTTTTGTTCGGACACGTGCAGGCTTAGGCTTATTGTAAAATTTTCTAGGAATTAATTATTTCATCATTAATAACTACATATTTTGACGGAATCTAAGCAGGATAACAATATATAGAGTAAGATCAAGAGCAAAATTTATCCATGGTAAAAATTTGTTTTCTACATCATAGTACTTTTTCGACAGAATGTATTCGACAGAATGTATTCGACAGAATGTATTCGACAGAATGTATTCGACAGAATGTATTCGACAGAATGTATTCGACAGAATGTATTCGACAGAATGTATTCGACAGAATGTATTCGACAGAATGTATTCGACAGAATGTATTCGACAGAATGTATTCGACAGAATGTATTCGACAGAATGTATTCGACAGAATGTGTTGCGAGTTGGGACTGGGGATGAGATGGGACGAAGCCGAAATCATAAGGAAATATAATAATGTAAAAAAATGAACAATCAGGTGCTAAACGCTTCGAAAGAGTCACCTGGCATAAAGACAATCGGTTTCCTCACGATGTTTTCCTCCACGTTTTGAGAGCAGTGGTGTTGAAATAATTTTCATAAAGTAAAGTGCTTGTCTAGGTTCCTCGTTGTTTAGGTAATTAGATGTTAATTTGCATTATTCGTAAACATGAAATAGTGTTTTTGTCTTTATAATATTTCGCTACTTATAAGAACCAACAGGCACCATCTATACAAGTATAGAGACAAGAATTTGGTCTTGAAAGAGAATCGGTATTTTTAAGAAATAAGAAAATTCAAAAGAAGAATGAAAGAATACCATATTTATTTTATTTATTTTTATTTTATAGAATACTATATTTCCACTTGGTCATAATTGCGTATCTATTTATAAAATAGGTTACATCATATTTTATATACTTTAGTGATATTTATTTTAGAAGTAGGAATGCCTATGTTCATAATTCAAAGAGTTGTTTTTGGTTTTATATATTTGTTTTACATACAGATACACTGAAAGACATTTCTTTAGAAATAACTGTCAACCTTTGCGCGTATTTTCAGTTCCTTTCGTCTTGTCTGTTTATAGGTAGTGTGTACATAAATGGTAAAAGTAAATAAATAAATCGACAGTTTCTCAGTCAGTCATAAAAGTTGGATGATGGAACAGGATATTGATATACCAGTTGACAGTTGAAGTTGGCATCTCGCCACCGCATTGTGCCATTTCGTCAACTTTCCTCCCAAATAATTTATGTTGAATGAGATTTAGGTGGCACTTTTAGTGGCAGAAATTAACACGTTTATATCAGCTTCTAATAAACGTGTCACTAGCTTCTGCCCGCGACTTCGTCCGCGTCAAAACTTTTGCTCCCCTGACCCTTCCCGTCGCATCGAAAAAAAGTTTGTTGCGCCACTTCTTCTTCCCAGCTAAAGCACTAGGAAGTGGTGATAGGCGGGCTTTTTGGGGGACTGTTTTTTGTAAATTTGACGTTTGAAAAGTGTACCAAACCTAATTTGAATAAATTACTTTTGAGTTTGATTTTCAAAAATATTTTTTTTTAATTCGGACCAGTTGTTCCTGAGATTATCTACCGCGTTCAACCAAACAATCAAACTCTTTAGCTTTATCATAATAGTATAGATTTATTTATGTTCGTTAATTAATAAGACCTTTGACTGGTAGGCAATTAAAGTAACCTGATTGCATAACAAACTATCAATCAGTATCTGAATATTTTTTTTTGAAGATTATTGATAATCCAAAGCTTCATATGTTTGAAAAATATATATGCCCAACAACGTAAATAACGCAATAAATGATGTTGAACTGCCAAAATGATAGTAAGTTAGTCAATTACCCCTCTGACTATGATCACTGATGTCAGCATTCGATTTTAGCATTTCATAGAGGTTGAGTCTATAATATACCATTTATTAGGCACCATAAGAAGCGCCACAAGTACGACCGGCTTTTGAGAATTTAATTTCTATTTCTCTATTTTGCTTCACAATCAGTCATTCAACTATAAAGAAAAATAGGGCTTCGCAGAGTAATTTCTCCCATCGTCATTTTGCTCCCGTCCCAATTTTCCTATTTATAGTCAGAGAGTCATGGTATCGGCCCCAACTTACGAGTAGAGTTCGACCCCAGGAAGGCAGTCTACGGTAAGTAATTGATTTCATCACGACTGATCTCAGAATGATGAAGGCTGCTCACGAAACATCATGAGGAAATAAGAATCCTCTTTATTTGCATTAGATTTCAAAGGAGGAGGATTTCTCTAAGAGATGTCAGCAGTACTTAAGGGGTCTGCTAGGAGCCTAGGGTCGATGCCTGCCAGGGTCGCGAGAATTGTTCGAAAGAGATACCGCGGCCCTGGCATATGAGCAACTGAAGGAACACGGGTTTAAGTCAGTAAAAGTCTGACACGCCCTCCTGCTCCGCCCAGAGCGGGAGACATCATTTGTTGATTCCCCCAAATAAAAAAAGGCCTACGTACCTAATGGGTCTATTTCCAGCCTTTAAAGTCTTCGATTGTGGTCAGACTTAGTTAGTGCAACTGTTAGTGGGTTTTGATGTTCTTCAAGTTTTATCTTATAGCATGCAGTTCCTCCACTTTATCTCCTGTTGCACAGTGTTAAATTGAGTACTTCCTGGCAAAAAGAAACCGTCTGATCCGGGAATCGTTGGATAACACACTCGGAAACCTAAATATCTGCCACATTATCATCGTAATGAGGGAGGAACCCATTCATCATTGCAAATTCACATCTTCATCGTCATCATCATTACCACCGAAAGGCTTCCACTGCTGGATATAAGTGATTCCCAATTTCGGGGGGTTTGCTATAATAGCCACGCTTTTTTTTTTGGATGGGAAGTCATCAAGTGACTTCTTCCGCTCTGGGCGGAGCGGGAGGGCGTGTCAGACTTCTACAGACTAAAACCCACCCGTGTTCCTTCAGTTGCCCATGTGCCAGGGTCACGGTATCTCTTTCGAACAATCACGCGACCCCGGCAGGATAATAGCCACGCTTGGCGGACGGGTTGGCGATTGCAGTATGATGGAAAAATACATAGAGAACGCTGCTACCCATTCTCTAGTAAGTCCCTTAGTCGCCTTTTACGGCAATCATGGGAAGAAATAGGATGATGCTATTCTTAAATTTCGGCACCACACAGAACCACAGCTTACTCTTTTAGAAAATGGCCGAAACTACAGCAAACCACGTGCTACGAAACTTACTCACCACTTTAGCTTTGTCCACGATGCCTGCCGGGGTCGCGAGATTGTTCGAAAGAGATACCGTGACCCTGGCACATGGGCAACTGAACGAACACGGGTGGGTTTAGTCAGTAAAAGTCTGACACGCCCTCCTGCTCCGCCCAGAGCGGGAGAAGTCAATTGATAATATCCAATAAAAATAAAAGCTTTGTCCACGATCTATCTAGGTATCTAAAAATAGTCCCCAAAAATACCTAACACAATTCTACATAACCATAGACACATAACAGCGCTAACTTAAAAACAACATGGCGTCTGACGCCTAATAATGCCATTGTCTTGAACCGGTAGAATTTTGGTTGCAAAACATGCGCTCGCGCAGTGCTGAGTCACTAGCGGTGGGGATGGAGGGGGGGCTGGCATAACTTGTAGGCTATGCCTAGGATATTTTGTAGATCAATGCGTTGGTGGGATTTTTTATGTTGGCATTAGTTTTGCGCAGACTTCTACTCAATTGTTTGAAGGTTGACCTTATAACATTGCGTAGAGATCGTCGTATGAATGATAAAATGTTAGAACTTGTAGGGGGCTAGAGTAAGCAATAACAGCCGCACTAGTCGATTGGTCCTACTCTTGCCGAGGTTGGTCTGTGGATGGGTGACCATCGTTACATATAAAGACCCTTCGGTGCCTCGGAAAGCACGTTAAGCCGTTGGTATCGGCTGTCATTCGTGGTCGACGGTCGACGGGTCGTCAAAAGCCCGAAAGTCTGACGACCAGACTTACCAAGGGATATTATATTACCCAGTAACTTGGTTGCGGAGTTCAGAAACGCAGTCGCTCCGTATTAAAATACTTGTATTGAGCTGCATCCGTTTTGACTAGAAGCCGGCCCCAACATTGAGAAAAGGTTAGGCAAATCATAAAAATAATCTTATAGGAGAAGAACTGATCAGACGCTCTCTAATGAAGTAAAAAAAAAATACATACCTTCGTTTCTGACATAACAAATCTTCGTAAGCTTACTAACCTACTACAATTCATATGTAACGAGTGGTGCCAGACATAAAAAATAGCACCATCCAATTTATTCCAGTAGGTGGCATAGAGGCGACTAAGAGACTTACTAGAAAATGGGCAGCAGCGTTCTCTATGCATTATACCACCATACTGCGATCGCCAACCCGCCTGCCAATCATGGCGATTATGGCAAAACCCCCCAAAGTGGGGAAGGCTTATGTCCAGCAGTGAACGCCTTTCGACTGAAATAATGACTAGATTCTGCCCTATTTCATTCCGTCTCTTCCTTTCCACGTACATTAATATCTTACTATCAACCCTTTTATTCCCCAAGAAAATACCAGAACTCATTTAGTATCTCTCGCCAATACTTTTAAAGGATAGTCTGAGTAAAACTCATGTTTTCTGATCTAGACAAACTGTAAACCGGATCAAAATCAATGGGACCGGTCAATCAGTGTAATATTATAATGCCTTATATTTTATATTGGCCCCGTAGAGCCACTCAATCATTTATTTCACAACATTCCTTTATAGGATTAGTCTGAAGTCTGTTTTGAAATGGAGTTTGATAAAATTTTGCTATTTCTTCCGTGTGTAGCCGGACGTAAAGAATAGCACCAGCCCATTTCTTCCCGTGGGCGTCGTAGAAAGCGACTATGGGACTACTTACTAAAGCATAGGCAGCAGCATTCTTTATGCATTTTACCACCAAACTGCGATCGCCAACCCACCTGCAAAAAGCGTGGTGATTATGGCAAACCCCTCCTTTGGGACAAGCTTATGTCCAGCAGTGGACATCTTTCAATTAAAATGAAGATGATGTTGATAACACACATACAATTTCTACCTTCAAAGATTTAGGCTTTGTTTTGTCCTTTACTCAGTCCTAAGAAAACTGTAGTACATTTTTCGCAGTACCACAAAGCCTCTCACCTCACAAAAACCTTCATAATGAATAAACTAATAAGAAACTTCATATCTAAGCAATATAGTCATATGATATGTTTTTAAAACTGGTTAGGCGAGCAGCAAGACCTGCTGTACACAATGTTATTATATTTCTTTTGAGCTCACACACCGCTTACCTTTATTACGTTAAGTTGTTTTGAATTATACTAGCTCAATGCTGTGGAGGGCCTAGGATACACGCACGTAATCAGCCTTAAACTTTCCCACTGCTGGGACACAGGCATCCTCTCGGTGAGGTCTCGGAGGTTGGTAGATGTCACATGTCTTCGAATTTTTGGTTCTAGGACATGCCGGTTTCCTCTCGTTGTTTTCCTTAGCCGTTTTGAGAGCAGTGGCGATGAAATTATTTACACAAATTAAAGCGCCTGCCTGGGTTCGAACTCACGACCTACATCTCGTAAGTCGTGGCCGATACCTGCTGATACCCTGAAGCTTCCATACAATGTCTTCACGAAGAGAATCCTACAGAAAAGATGGACAGCTCATCTCATCTAATTAGTTCACTCATTTAACGGACTTTGGTCTTTTATGAGGCGTTGTTACTTTCTCTTTTATGGTCTGAAGTCTTGGCAATATAACTATGGTGAGTGAACTAGGAAGCCTCCAAGATGGTACCTATAAAAATGTGCTTCAATCCCGCTTGGTCGGGGCACTGGCAGAGATCGCAGTAAACTTGTTTGATGTTAAGGGGACGACTCATTTGCTGGAAAGACAAAAGTGTTTATTCAAATGTAGGATTTCATAAATAGTGAACGAATGTCGTTCCTACGCACGCATGGCGACAAATCTAGTATTTCAAAATTTCCGGTATCCTGTCTTCTCATTTTACGAAAAACCTATACAATGCGAGGTCAGCTATAACTGGAACTGAATAGCTTGCTATGTAGCCGTGTGTACACTTTAGCATTTCGATTGATGACAAATACACATATCTAACAAAACCACTAAAGACCGAGACATACCTACTATTTCAAAGATATAATAAAAAAATTCTGATAGTGAAAAACCGTCATTATAAAAGAAATTAGCTGGATGCATAGACCCGGTCGATATGGCAATGCTTGGAGGATGCCTAAATCAAACAGTGGATGTTTTTCGGTTGAAATGGAGAGTGTAAAAGTAAGAATACATGTTCCGCAATCAACCTCTAAAACCGGCTGAGTTTGAAGGATCTATTGGAACGAAGCAGTGGCGAAAGCACCATATAAAACGATTCCTACCGGCTTGCCTTCGGGGATTCGCATTGGTAACTCTATCACTATTAAAAATACAATAGTATGTAAATAGTGGCTACTATTGTCAATAAATATAGTTACACTACGGGTATTTAATTCACCATAACATTCAAACAACAAAAAAGGTTATTTATAGCTTTTTATTACAACAAAAGAGAAATGTTCTAAATTAACCCGGCGCCAAAACGTCATAAACGGGAACTAAAAATTCATACAACAGCGATCCCGTAATGATGTCACTTTAGGTCACGTGGCACCGCTTGATATGTACGTGAGCAAGCCGCTGTACAACGGGTTATCTTATGACAGAGACAGGTATAAAAAAATGCGTCAGCGAGAACGAGATAGAGGAATATTGCATATTTTATTCGGTTTTCAGCTGTTCAATTTAATTGCATTTAATTCATCACATTCCTATATTAATTTTAGAATGATAGTAAGTATTCTTTATTGATGAGTCAGTAAGTTAAAGCCGACTTCGCTTCGGCTTCTCTTTTAGAAAAATTTACACCTCGCCACTGGAACGAAGTCTCTAATACAGTTAAATACTAGCTGTGCCCGCGGCTTTACCCGTGCAGATGTTGAAAATCGTCTCACGAAAATGTACCCAGGATGAAAACTACCCTTTTTACTCCATTAGCCACCTGCCAGTTAAAGTCCCGTCAAAATCGGTGCACTCGTTTTAAAGATGACCCGGTACAAACAAGCAAAATTGTTTTTTTTTATGTACCGTATACCGAGTCATAAGCATTTAGTAAAACGGACCATCCAAATTAATGCATTTGTATAGATTGTAAACAGGCACGTCTATTTTGTCATTTTAAATGTATTAAAACCCTCAGATCCCCATATATATACCCATCCCTCAGATAAACAAGAAAAAAAAGTTAGTGGTTTAGAAAATATTGACAAATCTCTTCCACAAAATCCTCGCTTAATCACTTCGTCAACAGTCCAGCTATAGTAAAATAATAAGAAAAAAAAACATAAAATAAACGAATAACATCGTACTGCACCTTAACAAGAACACTATAAATATGCCGAGAAAAGGCATCAATTAAAAACTCTCCTTCAAGCTTTTAAATCAATTGGTCGACAGATTCATTAGAATACTAAAACATAAAATCGACTCTATCACTACATTATTAAAGTTCATTTTGCAGTAACACATAAAAGTTATAAGGAAGATATTATGGAGTACAACTTTAATACTGTTTATATGTCTAGGATGAAAAATAGGCAGAGGTAGAGTGGTTATTAATGCTAGATTTTTTTGATGTACGATCTTTTATTGAAACTAGTTTGTGCATGCATAAACGATGGACTGGAGAGCTCATTATGGAAATATTTATGGGAGTTATAGATTTTAGATTTTCTTTTTCATCTTGTCTTTAGACTATAGTTGTAAATATTCCGTTTACATAACCAGCGTATAATGTTCCCATTGCTGGGACATAGGACTCCTCTCCTCAAGATAAACTAGGAATATCTTTAAGAAAATAGGATGAATAGGTTACTACTCAGCCACTAACATATTAAGAACTAGTTTTTGCCCGCGGCTTCACCCGTGTGGATGTCGGAAATTATCGCAAGTAGACGTACTACCGCGGTTAATGTATTAGGAATGCATTCATCCAGGTTATATAGGTAATAAGAGAGCAGTGTCACACAAATTTCCATCCCCTACTCATTTTTTTTTTGTTCCATACAATCTTCCACCTCCCATTTTAGGAAAGTGGGGTCTTAGAAAGAGACAAAACGTAGCTTATGTCACTCTCCAATCTCCATCCCTTCAATTATGTCACTTAAAAAATTACGTCAATTCGTCGCTTCGTTTTGCCGTGAAAGACGGACAAACAGGTAGTAGGTACTTATTTTTAATTTTATTGCCTTTAGTATATCGTAAATAAGGGAGGTAGTCTAGATTAGCTCATGTGAAACCTCCGAGCTTTTTATTTAAAAATAACATTTTTTACCCACATTAAACCGCTAAGTGGTCGAAGTGGTGGTGCTTGGGGGAGGCCTATGTCCAGCAGTGGACGTCTTTCGGCTGAAATGATGATGATGATGATGATTAAACCGCTAAGTGTAGTTTTAAATCGTTTTAAACAACAAAAAAAAAACGGTTTAAAACCAAATGTTTAAAATCCGATGTGCATCTTTAAGACGAACAAAAGGTTTAAAAACTACTTAAATAAAAAAAATACCTAATTCTCCTACATCCTTGTTCATACTGAGATGTGAATATTCTTTCCTTATGTCACATCATGATATTTCATACCAGTCACAGGCCAACACAACTTTTTACCTACCAAAAACGTGACAGGTCCATCTTTTACCTCTATCAAATCTATTTCTTGGGCAGCAGCAATGTATCAAAATTGATCGTGTTTAATTTTCTATTTATTTCTTCCAAAGTTTTCAATAGTTCTGTGGGTATAAAAATGCACTAGCTATAAACACCTAAGTTGGTATTCCAATAAAGTCTTTATCTTGACTGACAAAAGATTTAAACTACTGTGATCATTTCGACGATTGCATTCGGGTCTTTCATGAAGCCCATCTGCTGTCTGAGCCACCTATGCTTTAAGTGTTTGTCGAAATACCTTGACCCACTTAAACCTCGAGCTGTAGTCGCCCAATGGGTCCAAACAGAATCTTTACTTTGTGTAAATAATTTCATCACCACTGCTCTCAAAACGGTGAAGGAAAACATCGCGAGGAAACCCGCATGTCCTAGACCCAAAAATTCGAAGACATGTGACATCTACCAACCCGCACTGGGCCTGCGTGGCTCAAGCTCCCTCCCACCGAGAGGAGGCCTGTGTCCCAGCAGTGGGAACAATATAGGCTGATTCTGATGATGAAGACTTAAACCTTTATATGTTTTTATCCTCATTTAGAGAAAAAGCCGAGAGGCGTCGTAGGATGACGGTTGGAGCTAAGTTCCTTTCACTGTAAATTTGAATTTTGCGGGCTTTCTTAGCGCATCGCCCTTAAGGTCGTTAATAAAAGTTCTAATTTTCTTCTAGACACGTTTAATTAAAGCATTTTAGGCTTCAAGAGAAGATGTGTATATGTATCAAGAGCAGACAGGCGCGATGTGATGTGTTAGAAGCGCATTTATACCGCTTGTATCAGGCCCATCGTGACGTATACAAGCGCGGTTTTTGCACACGCTAAACCCCGATTCATCCACAGGTTACAGACCCTTCAGAACCGTTGTCTCCGTCAAGCCACAGGCGCGCCTTGGTTTGTTCGGAATATTAACATCCACTTAGATCTCAAGCTCCCGACTATCCATCAGTTCATGAAAAACGCTTCGAAGCGTTTCTTCGATAGGGCCGCATTCCACCGCAACCCTCTGGTTGTCGCGGCAGCTAGTATCCCGTATTACCAAAGTCCGCCGTCTGCGGCACGTTCTCTCTGATCCCGATGAACCCACTACTCTCCTCCGGGAGAGTCGAAAAGAAACCAGTACAGTTCGAAAGACACACAAACACAAACCGTACCGACCTCGCCGCGGCCGAGGTCCGTCGTCGCGACACCGACTTAATAGTCTCTCCCGACCCTTGCAAGAGCCAGCCCGCGATGCTGCGTCTGTAGTTTTAAATTAGTCCCTAAATAATTTTAACCCAGATCCAGCCAGTCCCTTGCTGCCCTCTTTATCAGCGATCGCCTAAGCCGAGGTTCTTACCCCCTCGGGGTAGCCCTTTGGACTTTCGCTTTAGTTTTTAAGTATCTAGCGCCGGCTGGAGGCCTAAAAAGTTAACTTTTTAGAACTCGCGGGGCTACCATCCGTTGAAGTAGTAAGAACTTTTACAGGTTAACTACGAGATGTGACTACAAAAAAGCACTATGTGACTCTAATAGAACAGCTTTTATGAAAATTTCATGGAAATTGTTGTACTAGAAATGCATCGCGCCTGTCTATGGGATCCTTTAGAATGCAAACTTGTGGTTACTTTACTTTTTAAAGCATTAAGTTTAATAAAGTTTAGTAAGCCTAGTAGAGCATTGAGGTATTCATAAGATTATATACACTAGATATTCTTTGAGATAACAAATGTATATAAATACCAGTACATTACATGGAGCAACTGCCTATCTGACCTCCACAACCCAGTTACTGGGTAATACGGTACCCTTTGGTAAGACTGGTTGCCAGACTTTCGGGCTTCTGGTGACCCGTAACAGCTCCCAAAGATTTACAAATATTATTCATATTTTTTTGTTCTTTGGTAACTGACGAAACATTTCAACAAGGTCATCAAGATCAAAAATTTCCCGGCCAATCTGTATGTTATAATGTACAAACAATAATAATTTTAAAAGGTGCCTTGTCACTTTCTGTTCCTGAAAATGATTAACATTACAGCAAATGTTACCCTTTTACTGTTACCCGACTACGTAAATGCACTAAAGAAGTCATAACGGATAAAACAGTACCAAACAGGAAGAAATGAGCTATTTAAGTGACTATAAACTATACGACCACTGTAGTAGGGGGAATAGATATAATCTGTTAGATTTAAATAGGGGGGATTTAAGAGGAAAGTTTCCTGAGGGGATTTCACTAACAATACACAATAACAGCCACACGGGTCGAGAGCAGTGGTGGCCCAGTGGTATCGAGCCCAACTTACGAGTTGTTAGTCGTGGGTTCAAACCCAGGCAGGCTTTACTTTGTGTAAATAATTTTATTACCACTGCTCTAAAAACGGAGAAGGAAAACATCTTGAGGAAACCGGCATGTCCTAGAACGAAACATTCGAAGACATGTGACATCTAACAATCCGCACTGGGCTCGCGTGGTGGATTATTGCCCACTCCCTCTCACCGAGAGGAGGCCTGTGTCCCAGCAGTGGGAACAGCAGTGGAGACAATATAGGCTGATGATGAGTGGGTCGGTGAACGGAATCCGTTCCGTTCCGATCTTTCCGCCTTTAACAGTAACCTATGTCCTTCCAAAAAGTAGCCTTTGTCCTTTCCCTGGGTTCAAAGTATTCTTTGAACCCTGGGAAAGGACAAAGGCTACTTTTCATCGCCATACCACGTGGGTGAAGCTACGGACAGAAGCTAGTTCACAATATAAACTTCAGCTTTTTTTTTCAGAAAAAATATGGTGTACACTAAAACCCTATCCTTGCAAGGTACCCTTTTTATTATGTCGATCTCTATAGGTAATTTAAGATTTTTCAAATATTTTATTAATCATGCGCTTTAAAAACCAAATTTAAAGATCTAAATATTTCAAAACATAATCAAAATAAATTATGACTCATAAATATAAAATAATCTCAAACTCACGCGCCGCTAAAGTTCCTCAAAAAAGGAACACGCTAACTCAAAACAGGAAGAAATTTTCCCGCTGCGCTGGCGCACCTAGCGGCAATGTTCGGAACTAAACCGGAGCGCGAACGACCGCCAACTCTTTCCGCGCGCTTTCTTTTATCTCCCCTCTCTCTCGCACTCACGCAAACGCCTACCTTTTTTGGCGTAAGAAAGGGACAGAAACAAAAAAATGGCCGAACGCACATGTGCGCGGGAGTTCGTTTTCGTCTTATTTTTCGCAGGTCATTCGCCTCGGATATATTCGCGTCGCTTTTGCGATTTTTTTGTCCTGCTCCGTCTTTTTTTCGTCCTTTTCCCGCCGTGTGTGTTCGTTGTGCTAGGTCGCGAGGCGCGTGGGCAGTTGATTTATTTTTCTTAGTTTTATCTTAATCTGTTTTCTAATACCGTACACTTTATAGGGCCATTTTGGAATCTAATGCTAGGTTTGTTGGCAATTTATTTTTTATGTTGTGAGAGCCTAGAGTATTTATTAGAGGCTGTAAACAGTCATTCGCTGCTTCTCGGAAAGGTCCGTCTTCGTAAAAATATATTTTCTTCAGCATTGGGAGAGTCATCATAAAACCGATGACGATATTTTTTCTCACATTTTATTTAATTAGAATTTATTTTTTTAAGTCAAGATTAAGTGCGCCTATGCCTTGTAAAATACTAAGTAAAATAAAGGCTTATTGCTTCCGGTAATGAGGATAGAGTTTGACTATTTTGTTACATACTAGCCGTGCATGCGACTGCGTTCGCGTGCATATAGGAAAACAATGTAGGTACTGGTTATATATTTTTTTCGTGGAACCTTTATCTTTTTCTAAAATTTAATTAGTTTATCCTAAGTCATTCTTTATAACATCAGCTATCTGCCACTTAAAGTCCTGTCAAAATCGGTTCAGTTGTTTCGGAGCTTAGCTGGAACAAACAGATAGACTGACAAAAGCTTAGAATCATGTTTTATTGTTTTGTCTACCGTAGGGTTACACTTTCTTAAGCAATAAGAATAAAGCTGTTCTTTTGACGTTACTAGCCGATAATTTAATTTTACTTGTTTGTATGTGTAGATTAAATATCATGAGAGATTTTTATTAAAACTCAGACTCTCAGTACCACGACCACAGCAGCTTCAGCCAGAATATTTTCGACTTAATTTTTTCCAGTTATAAAATCTTTTGCCAACAGCTTCGCCCGCATGGAGGTCGGAAATTATCCCGCGGCAACTTCCTACCGGGATAAAAAATACCCTATATATTAATCTAGGTAATAAACTATCTGTGTGTCAAATTTGTTCAGTAGTTTTTGCGTGAAGGAGTAACAAATATTTATACATCCATCCTCACTAACTTTCACATTTATAATATTAGTAAAATAGGATAAAAAATAGGAGAGTGAGTGCTCCTGTGTCTGCGCACACACTTGAGCACTATAATATCTCCCGCGCTGATGGTTAGTCTCCGTTGAGATTGGTCACCGTGACCGAAATACGGTCTGGAGGACTATATACCTATATAAGGAGTAAGATGTAAAAATATTATGAAATCCTGCCATTCATTGGGAGGTCCATGTTAAAAAGGGTTGATAATAATTATGATAAAACTAAAGATTAAAATTTAGTCTAATCTGCTTGAGAATGCAGATCAAAGACTCCATGAAATTATAATATTCAACTAAAAATTCCAACCATAATTTTAGAACAAGGAAGAAACCTTATAAAACGCTTTAATTAAGCCAGTCAATTAATAAAGGAATTTTCTAATCGAAGTGTGCAGTAAAAAGATTTATCTCTAGTGCGCCGGCGCAACACACTTCGCCGTTAGCGACCTCTAGTGTGGGGTAATTGGAATATCGATATCGATAAATTTATCTACATCGAGATAGTCTAATATAATAGTCTAATTGGATTGCTGTTTTCCCTATGGTGGGCTTTTTTCTAATTAGTGCTTGAATGTTCTTGTGTTGTTGTGGTGATAGACTAGCTACGTCTGATTCTGAAATAAGTAAATTGATAAAATTTAATATGACTGTTAACTGTCGTTATTTAAAAACAATACAAGTTTATTAGTGTTTTTTTTTTAGTTTATACAAAAGCTCTTAAAACTTCAGTTATCGAGGATAGCATAGACATTGACGCGAAAAACTGTAACCATGAATTCTGCATATGTATCTAGACCCTCAAGCATAGAAATTCTTCGTCGATAATTTTAGAAAAAATCAACTGTGTCACCAAAAAGTTTAATGCATAGGCGGTCAAAATGTACTTAGCAGATCTTTTTAAATATTATAACAGACAAAAATATTCATAAATTGCTTCAAAATCATAAACAGAATCTATGTTAACAGGTTATGCTTCAATGTGGCCATTATATACCTAACAAAATCCCATGATTTAATGAATAGAAGCATCGCGTAGATTTTATTTTCTTTAGTGTTAAAATAACTGGTTTCTTTTTTATTGCCTACCTCAATATATTCATATTAGTACTAAATGTGCTCCCAAAAAGTTTAGTGTGCGTAGAACATATTCCAGCCACTCCAAAGTCTGAAATATGAAAACAATTGTTTTTAGAAAAAAATAAAAATCATGCTGCCAGTCTTCTGGCCATGTTTCCGTATGACAGTGATGCGGACGAGTACTTCCTCATCCTTTTATTTTCGAATTTATTTGTTTAGTTACTAATTTATCTAGTGTATCTAGTGTAAATAGTTAAGCAAAATAAATTTTATAAATCTTATTCTGATTTCAAAAACGATCAATTGAAAGCTTTTTTTTAAATATAATAAATAAACTATCGATAAAATCTTACACAACCCTTTCTAAAATCTTATAAGAGCACAACTACAGTCCACAACATACACTGTACTAATGCAAACTGGTGAAGATAAAATGTTCTGTACCTAAGTATTATTGCCTCGCTGGTCTTGTTGCAAGCACAACTGCCGAGCGTGGGGTCCCGGGTTCGATTCTCGGGTCTGGCAAAGTGTATTTTTCCATTTGAGATTTTTCAGTAGGTTGGAATCTGGATTTGTTGACAGTTGATGGCAATTTGCGCCCACATTATTTACATAGTACTTAAATATTACTGGCGAAATGTGAGTGTAGGGACTATCGGTACACCTCTGCCTAACCCTTAGAAAAATATAGGCGTGATGTTATGTCATGTGTGTTCTTCAAAAAGTCTATCTAAATCTTTTTATTTCATATAAACCTACATGACCACTAACGAAACGTCAGAAGGTAGGTGCATGGTTCCATTTGGTTGATTCCTATACAGAAAAGACGGCAAGAAACTCCATGGTTACTCTTATAAAAATAAAAATAGTTACCTACCAGCTTTCAGTACTGGGTCCAATTAAGTAAACCACCAAGAGATCCAAAGAAAGAAGTGTCCAGACATTGGTCATACTATTTCTATGATAAGCATCATCAAAGCTCTGGCAATGACCCCTGGTGATTTCTGGAGGCACCATACATCAGCCCAATCTGGAACACGTGAAGGAAAATGGTTTTTTTTTTTTTTTTTTTTCAGGATGGGAAATCATCAAATGTCTTCTCCCGCTCTGGGCGGAGCGGGAGGGCGTGTCAGACTTTTACTGACTAAAACCCACCCGTGTTCCATCAGTTGCCCATGTGCCAGGGTCACGGTATCTCTTTCGAACAATCACGCGACCCCGGCAGGCATCGGTCCTAGTAGACCCCTACACTGCTGCTGACATCTCTTTGAGGCGCGCGTGGAACACTGCGCGCCGTCGACCCGAGCTTGGTCCTTACCGGGCGGCGAGCTACCCATTGCTCGCCACCCGCAAGCTCGCGCCTACGGTGGCCGGGAGTCAAATGGTGAATATAAGCATTTTTTTTGTGTTTGGGCATCGAATGATGTCTCCCGCTCTGGGTGGAGCGGAAATGCATGTCAGACTTTTACTGACTAAAACCCGCCCGTGTTCCTTCAGTTGCCTTTATGCACGGGCCACGGTATCTCTTTCGAATAGATAGGAATGCAAAATGTTATAAGGGATGCAAATGCTCCTCAAGAATTGCAAGTCACTACAAAATTAGAAAACAGTCTAAGCTAAAATATTAGATTCGCTCAACGTTAAAACCACAAGATCAACCACGACCACAAAGCGATTGGTTTGTCGGCAACTTTACTACCTATGGTCTTAGAATGAAAAGGTTCCAGGTTTAAGTCACGTAGGTAGGCATAATATTCTAAAAAAAGTGAGCCGTCGCGGGACGCCTGGCAGATGTGAAACATCGCAATTATTTTGAAAAGATAATATTTATAAAGCATACTTTACGAAAGGAAATACATATGGTATAATCAAAAATAACATGACGTTGTTGCCTTGGAAGGTGGGTAGGCCTCTGGTGTGGGACGCAACCTGTGTCGACACCCTTGCGCCATCTCATGTTCCTAGCACGGCGGGCTGTGCTGGCGCCGCTGCTGCGGCTGCTGAGACCCTCAAGCGGCGGAAATACTATAACCTTATAGGTAACTACAGTTTTGAGCTGTTTGGGGTTGAAACGCTCGGGTCATGGGGCCCGAGTGCGCACCTCCTTTTTAAGGAAATTTCTCATCGGCTGGTCGACACTTCACGTGACCAGAGGGCTGGGTCATTCTTTGGCCAAAGAATTAGCATTGCCATTCAACGTGGCAATGCTGCCAGTCTTCTGGGCACGTTTCCAAATAACAGTGATGCGGACGAGTACTTCGACGCCTAAGTGTCCTTTGTTTTTGTATTTATTTGTATAGTTAGTTATTTATATTGTCAAGAAGATTAAGTTTAATTAATGAATTAAAATGTGATGACATGGGTGTTTGAAAATAACATATTAATTATATGTTAATTATGACATTAAAAAAAATCGCATCGATCTTGGAACTTTGTTGCCTAAGTCCACTAATTTTCAGTATGGGCGTCGCCACGCTCGCCACGCCAAAATTTAGGTTTACCCGCGCCTATAGATATTTCACAACAATAAAGTGCGTAAGAAAATCTATATCTTTGTCTTAGCGATGAGATAAAGATTCATCATTTCAGCCGGAAGCAGTCAATTGCTGGACGTATTCCTCCCCCAATTTGCGGAGACCCTTGCCATAATCACCACGCTTGGCAGGCGGGTTGGCGATCACAGTTTGGTGCTAAAATCCATAGAGAACGCAGCTGCCCATTCTCTAGTAAGTCCCTTAGTCGCTTCTTACGACACCCACGGGAAGAAATGGGATGGTGCTGTTCTTTACGTCACACGGAACGTGGTAAAGGTGATAGATAAAGATTACAAAGAGTCAAATTAAACTAGATGGCAATAATTTACGCACAACTACATTATACTGTTGCAAGCGATAGTAATTTCTACCAGGGTCACGAGATCTATTCGAAAGAGTTACCGTGGCCCTGGCATATGGGCAACTGCAGGAACACGGGTGGTTTTAGTCAGTAAAAGTCTGACACGCGCTTCCGCTCCACCCAGACTGGGAAAAGTCATTAGATGATTTCCCACACAAAAAAAGCGATAGTAATTTGCACAGAATTCCAATGCTTGTCATATTTTACGACACACTATATTATAGAAATTACTATTAAACAAGCAATAATATCAATTAATACCTATATTCTTCCCACTGCTGGGACACAGGCCTCCTCTCACAGAGACTGAGTGGGCCATAACCCACCACGCCGGCGCAGTGCGATCTGGCAGCTGTCACTTGGTTTCATGTTCTTGGAGTACGGACGAAGACCAGCTCATACAACTGTAAATAGAAACATACCAATTTAGTAATGGCCTGTCATTCCAGTGGTTAGTGACCCTGACTGCGAAGACTGAGGTCGTGGGTTCGATTCCCACCCAGGACAAATCTTTGTGTGATGAGCACAATCATTTTTTTCTGTGTCTGGGTGTAATTTATCTCTAAATGTATGTATTTACAAATATATAAGTAAATTTATCAGTTGTCTGGGTGCCATAGTACAGGCTCTGCCTAGTTTGGGATCAGATAACGTTGTGTTGGTTGTCCTAAGATATAAGATATTAGTAGAGAGTCTTGTGCTTGAGGCCAAGTAATTACAGCCATATGGGTCGATCTAAACGAGGTGAAGGAGTTAATCATCATCATCATCATCATCATTAACAGCCATCTTCCACCCACTGCTTAGCATAGGCTTCCCTCCCTACGTACTGTCGTATACTGTATACTAAAACTAAGAATGCATTTCGTTTAGGCAGTTCAACGAAATCCATTGCGTTGTTCAGGTGGTTGAGCTGATAAATTGCCCTAAAATATAAAGCAATGGATTAGCAATATTCTTTTTTTCTTTTGTGGGTGGGAAATCATCAAATGATGTCTCCCGCTTTGGCGGAGCGGGAGGGCGTGTCAGACTTTTACTGACTAAAACCCACCCGTGTTCCTTCAGTTGCCCATGTGCCAGGGCCACGGTGTCTCTTTCGAACAAATCTCGGGACCCTGGCGGATTAGCAATATCCGTCAAAATTAAGTTCGTAATTGATAGTTTATTGCGCATTTATGGTGCTGTTCTGTGTTTATTTTGAGCAAAATTCTTAGTCATAGCTAGTAAACAGATAACACTATTTGATAATAGATATATATTTTTAACTAGCTTTTGCAAGCGGCTTTGCCTGTGTGGAGGTCGGAAACTATCACACGGGAACATACTACCGGGATAAAAAGTACCCATGTCGGGGTGTCCCCTTGTGTTAATCCAGATAATAAACTAAATGTGTGCCAATTTTTATCCAAACCCGTTGAGCTTTTGCGTGAAGAGTAACAAACATCCATACATTTTCATAAACTTTCACATTTATAATTTTAGTATGATTAATAGTAAGTAAATGGTGCTGGTAGTATTATTTATTAAATGACGTCATAGAGCTAAAAGATTTCATTAATAATAAACTATTTTGGCGTGCATTGTTAGTATATAAGTAAATCAATCATTACTCTATATTACATTTTCATTCACGCAGATTACCACAATGTCTTTTTAAACAAAGAATAATGAAATTTGCCTATAGTCCTGTGCTGCTGGATAGTTTGTTGCGCCACTTCTACTTCCCAGCTAAAGCACTAGGAAATGTCGAAGGGCGGGCGTTTTGGGGGGACTGTCTTATGTAATTTTGCCGTTCAAAAAGTGCTGACTCTCACCCTAGTTTGAATAAATGACATTCGATTTTTTAAATTTTTAACCTATTTAGTGCTTTCATCCTGCACGGATTGGCTACGTCGCATTTTATGTGGCTTTTCGTGATTATCTTATTAAGTTTAAATAAAAGTAATATTTTTATCCCACCAAGCAATGATCTATGTACCTAGTAATTTATAAGTAAGTTTTCTATTTTTGCTACTATTATTTCGGTATTTATCTATAAAAATCGACATATTATCAAATACTTCTTCCTATTTGAAGTACTTTACCTATTACATTATTAGTGGTATTATTTCAGAGTAAATGTTAAATACCCAGGATGCAGTACTTGACTGATTTTTTTAATATAATTTGATTTTAATTCCATAAAATAAATCACGAAAAACCACTAGAAATGCGATGTTTTCTGCCCGTGCGGGATAAATACCCTTAATTCTTTTCGCCATTTACAAATCTCACAGAAATGTAAACCTAATTTCAATGTATTTTAAGGGTGTCAATTTCATGATTTATCACTCTCCAGGACACTGAAGAAATGATGAACTATCCTCTACAACAAAAAATATTCAGGCCATACTTACTATTACATAAGTCGTGTGGGAGTTGTCATGGTATGGTCACGTGATACGGTGGAATGGGGAAAATATCGTGAGGAAAGTATTGAGTATGAATGTCGATATCTATAAGAGTAGAGTGAGACCAAAGAAACGATGGATGGACTGTGTGAATTATGATATGGATAGAAAGGGACTACTGAGATGACGACAAATAGAGAGGTGTGGAAGAAAAAGACATGTTGCGCCGACCACAAATAAATTGGGATAAACGCAGGAGAATGATGTTGACTTACTTTTGCATACTTCAAATACTTTCTGCGCAGGCGTTCGCCTCTCATCGTTGTGCGAATAGAAGTGGTTCTTTATCTACATTCACACAAAGAGCTCTATGATTGCAACATACATGCAAGTCGTACTTATTCAAAGATAACATGGTTATTTATAAGATGTACTGTATTCATAGTGTGGGTTCTAGTTGCTTGTACACAAGGCTACACATAAACCTATACCTACATTTCCAGTTTTAGCTGAGCTCGCATTGTATTCATTTTTTGTACAATGAAAAGTCAGCTTATACTGGAAATATATAGCTTGATTAGTAGCTGTGTGTATGTATGTATAGGTCTAGCACGTAGTGTCTCTTGTTTGTTTGGCGTATTCTTGCGTTTTAGGGTCGCTTAAGATGACTATGATTGTGTATGATGATGTTTACACAGATTTATTTGTCTAGTTTACTTGTCTAAGTGTCAAACGCAATATTTTATTAAGCATATAGACACGATGCCTTTTCATACCTATATATTTTTCACATGTTGATGAAGCTTTTTATGAGATTTTGTTTCCACTGTCTCGTGTCATCTTATTTACCGTACAGTTTGACTGTTTTTCGGATTTATAATGTTGTGACTAATTTAATAATATGTTTATCATTTTTAACACTTCTTTTGATATCCTTTTCTACGCCCCAAAACTAAATATAATCGTTTTTTAATACTTACAAAACTACTGTCTTGATTTAAAAGAGTGTCCATGGAGTTCATTTCTCATTATTATCTATAGAAACCTACTGCGATTAGTAATATGGTCACTAGCTTCATCTTGGTAATTTGAGTTTAAATCAACACTGATATGAACTGAACATAAAAGGTAGAGTACCTACTTCTAGTTTTATACGGTTCGACTATGAATACGACACAAGAGCTTTTTTTCCTCGCAACGGGGCGGGGTTATCGCGGAAAAGTTGTGGATTTTTCAAAATTTTATCAACTGCACGTTGAGATAACGTGCACACAAGCGCACATAGTGATGTGCATGTGCAATCTGAATCGAGATCGACTTAAACTAAAGACAATCGATCGACTCAGTTTAGTTTATCTTGATGATGCAACATGCTATGAAACTGTAAAAGACGATTATTATGGTCAACTAGGAGCTGTGCAAAGCTAAATATTAATCTAAAAAATGATGCAATCCACATCCACGTTATTCCGCGTGGACTAGAAAGAATAGCACCATCTTATTTCTTCCCGTGGTCGTAGTGGGAGATGACTAAAAGACTTACTAGAGAAGGGCAGTAGCAGAAGGACCTCTATGTATTATACCACCGTACTGCGATCGCCAACCCGCCTGCCAAGCGTGGCGATTACGGCAAATCCTCCCAAATTGGGTAAAGCCCATGTCCAGCAGTGGACGTCCTTCGGCTGAAATGATGATGATGATGATGAATCCGCATCTGGGAGATGAATAAAGAAAAAAATATATAAACTGTGGCCGTCTAAATACCCTACTTCTCGCCTAAGCAATTGTTCCAGCTTTAAAAAAGATAATAAATAAAGATAAAACGTAATTGAATGAAACAAAAGATTATGATCAAGATAATTAGGGAGTTGTTCTATTATTGAGTGGCATAGGGGTCAATAAAGTGGATAAAAGAGTGGAGATGCTTTTAATTCTTGGTTCCTGCTGCGTTTCTTTGTCCCTATTGATTTACAATGCAGTTTCTATAAGGCAAAGAGTGCATATTATTTTAACAAATCAAATGTTCGGCGTCAAAATTACCACTTACACTCACAATCAACATTCAAAGTCATTTATTCAAACTGGGCTGAGGATCAGCACTTTTTGAATGGCAGAGTTACATAAGACAGTATCCCGCACGCCTGCCCTTCACCACTTCCTATTGCTTTAGCTGGAAAGAAGTGGCGCGATAAATTCCATAGCAGCACAGCTGTCTGTTCAGTTATAAGAAGTTGATTCTCCACAAAAGTAAACTGAATTCATTGTCATGTTTCATTTAGATTGTTAAGTATCTTTTAGCATATTTTTCGTTTACCATGGCATTCTGGACAACTTCTTATGCTTAATTTTTTGTAGTTGAAAAATTGTTAAAAACCAAAAAAAACATAAAATTAGTCAATTAAATAAAATCTAGTTCTTATGTCATTTGACTTACGACTCGTGCACTGTGATGTGATGTCAGTAGGTTAGTTCTGCCAGGGTCGCGAGATCAGTTCGAAAGAGGTACTGTGGCCCTGGCATATGAGCAACTGAAGGAACAGGGATGAAAAAAAAGTAGGTAAGTTGACGCTTGGACAATTACAAGCAGGAAAAGATAGGAAGGGGCCCTCTTCAATACGCTAGCACAAGGTTTACACCCCAACAAGATCTTGTATAATGTACGATACTTCAACTTTCTATATTAATCGAAGAATTTAAATATGTAGTTATAATGCGAGATTATTTGGTGGTTTCAGAAGGTCTTCTGAACCCTCCACATCATTTTGTTTTTGCCGGAGAGCCGTTATTATTAAATAAAAATTAAAAGTAGTCTTTTCTAGGTTAGGGATGTCTACAATCGTTGGTTCTTTTTGCATAGTTGCTTTTCTACTTTACTTTAGATATTGACTTTGCTTTCCATATTAAAAGCATATAATAGAAAAGGTTTGCCTTTCTGCTGCCACCACAGAGGCAATAGCTTTTGACTACATCTTGACTAAATCTTAAAGTAATAAAGCCACATCACTAACCAATAAAGTAGACCAAGGAACTCAAACCTCAAATCAAAATGACGTAACACAGATATAAATACAACTGAAATTCACTTTTACAACCCTTCAAATTGAGTTGAAAATGGAATAAACGTAAAGGGATTTTACGTTTTCTATGAGCTGGTTTAAAGTGCATTTTTTCGTTAGAAAAAAGATAATAATGCTGCGTGTTTTAAATGGAAATTTTATAAGTTGACGCAGTGCAGGGCGGTTGTTTTTTCATACTAACGATGTAAAAAATTTCCATTGTTACATAATAGTGACTTTTTTGCACTTTTTTCTTTTTTTCTGATTTGGAGTTCGAGTGTTCTTTTTTCTGTTCTTGAAGTGTTTTTTTAGAATATTTATGGGTAGTTCGGTGACTAAGAAACGTGGTATTTTATTGGAAATTTACCAAAAAAGTGAGTCTTTTTTTAAACTCGTAAGTACTAAGTAGGTAGGTAGGCAATTAAAACACAAGAAAAACTTAAAAAAATGTTTTAAGAATTTTTTATGTGCTGGTCCTGCATGCTTCGTTTTCTAATAAGATTTTTATTGACAACTTAGAAATTAGGACACCTGATATATTTATTTTAACTGGATTTTAGACAAGAAATAATCTTTTATTTTTTCGTTCATTTTGTTTTTGTCATTTATTTTTAATTATGATGTCTAATTAGAGCATTCGCGCTTTTATCCATTCCCCGTTAGATGTCGCTTTTATTAATCATTGTCTTATTAGTTTTTCTCATGACATTAAAGGTCATCAGAAACACAATTTATACGATAAAATGTTTTTTTGAATTATTAAACATTTGCATAAAAGCCTTGACATTGTTCTAATACAATATTTAAATTCATTCTTTAGCGATTTACTAAAATTCATTTATAAAATGAAAAACGCTACAAAAAAAAAAACGCTACGTTTTTTTTCTAAACGTTAAAAGGACTATAAAATAATAAACCTTCAATAAAAACCCATGCAACGTTACACAGGCTATTATTAACAAAATTATGCAGCGTTAAACGCATACAAATTATAATTCTAATACAATTTGACAGCTTTACACTCATAATAGGGACAAAAAATGCACCCCACGGGCATAAAAAGCCCTCAATAGGAAAAAAGGCGGCACGCTCGCCACCAATTAACTTTTTTTTTCTAAGAGCTGTTTAAACATATTTTTTTTTAACTTTTTATTGGTCGAACGACAGGAGGGGCGTTTTTTTCCATTTTGTACAAACGTGTCAGGATTAACACGTGGGCATTTTTTTTGGGCTACCGTTTTGTAAACTGTGTGATTTGACACGCAGTTATGTTTGGACAGGGTCGGACTTTTTTTGGGGCTTTTTTTTCTATTTTTTGTTTCTTTTTATTTTAAATTGATACTTCTCTAATTGTTTAACGGTCTATTTGAGGGGTATCGTTTTTATGTATCCTGCCAGTTTTATTTTTTATTTGATAACGGGTTATTTTTTTGATGGAAATATTGTCAGTTTATAGTGTTGAAAGAATATTTTAAAGTGATGATTTGTGTTATGATTATTCTGTATTTTTTTCTTTTTAGCTCAGTGATTTTGCTAAAGGCTTAGGACTTATTGATATTATTTTTTTTTTTTGTACTTCTTGCTAGTTTTGGATCTCAGAATTTCTTTTAAAGATGTCAATGTGGTTTTTGCAAAAAAAAATCTCTCAACTGCATTGATGGAAAATTATCAAAGTACATCATTTGGTACGTTTGTACAATATCTCATACATGATTAAAGTTCAAAATACAGTACATAACAATCATGTTGCCAGCCTGTCACCTATCACTGTAACCCATTTCTTCAATTAAATTGAACACGTGCATTGCTTTAAATAGATCTAATTCCGTCTTAGGAATTTCCTCCCACATCTTAGTCTTAACATTTCCCTATCTTAGCCATAGGACGAGTTTCAGTCTAAGTTTTTGGACGAGTTTACGCCAGTGGAACTGAAATTCTCAATTTTTAAATTATTTCTAAATAAAATATGTCTTTGTTGTTATATAAAGATGGTCATCTATCCACAGACTAACCGCGGCATCATAGTACCTATAACTAGATCAATCAACCCGTGCGGCTGTTATTATTTAGCGACAAGCTCCTATTTGAAAATAATTAATAGATATATAGACTGTAAGACTGATTAGTGACTTTTACCTAACGAATAACCTTGTCTGACTATCTATTTCTAAGCCTTCAATATTTGACATTTCTCGCCCTTCAACCCAAAAACCACTCAAGTCCAATACAATAAAATATTCCATTAAAAAAATACAACCTGAATATTTGTTAGAAAACTACGCATTTCGTTTCGTAGTTATCGATCACACAAACAGACACACTTGCCTTTGTTCGTACGGTACACTTGTCACGGAATACTCGCATCAATAATGTTTTAGTGACTGGGAAAGTATGGAGACAGCCTTTTTTGTTTTTATTTACAATGTGGGTGTACGCACGGCGACAAATCAAGCTACAGATTTCCAGTATAAGCCGACTTCTCGCTGTACGGAAAGCATATACAATGCGAGGTCTGTTAAAACTGGAAATGCATAGCTTGGTATGTAGCCGTAAGTACGATTGGTATATCTCTACCAAACCCTTCGGGGATACAATACAAGGCGTGGTGTTTAAAATCAAAAGTCATTTATTCAAAATAGGCTGAGGGTCAGCACTTTTCGAATGCCAAAATTACATAGGACAGTCTCCCAAAACGCCTGCCCTTCACCACTTCCTAGTGCTTTAGCTGTGTAGAAGTGTTATGTGTTGTTTTTTTAATTCCACCCTTTATGTTAGTTACTGCTGAACAAAATAAATATAGCCTATTACCGTCGCGCTGCTGGGAAAAGGCATTTTCTAAAACAGAGAAGGCACGAACATTGTCCACTACGCTTGCCTAAGACGGGTTGACAGTTTAGCCTTATATTTTAATGTTCGATGTTCGATGTTTTTGTTAGTCGATGTTTTTATTTTCCTTCGCTATTGTCAGTAATTGCGTGATGTCCCAAAGGTCAAAGCCTCTTTTCTCATGCCGTGGTTATGGCAGTGGGTTCAAGATTACTGCTGAACATAGGCTTTCTCAAATTGAGGTCGTGGTGAAGATACTTTGTGCTACCCTATGTGCACTATGTCCAGTAGCAGGATGTCTTTCAGACGATTTTTTCAAAATAGATGCAGGAACATAATCATCAGTAGAAACAATACCACTTCTTGCTTGACTAATTGAGTGTTATCATAACATTGTAAGACCCCATTGGTTATCTTAATAAACAGAAAAAAAAATGTATTAAGAGGGGAAGTTCATATAAAAGCCTCAAAATCGGTCATTATTAAAAAATATTTTTAAAGGTGATAAAATAATTTTATTGTTTTTTAAAACTTTAACACTTTATTGAACCTTTCCGGAGTACAATAGTATTTTTCATTTTATTTTTTGCTTTCAAAATGGCGAATTTTTTGTCTACTGCCTCCGACGTGAGGTCCCAAACTGCTCTATTTAGCACTCATCGACCACTGATCTGAATAAAAAAAATTAAGTGTTTTCATTTTAGGATATATTAACGGAAAGGATAAACCTCTAAAAGTAGAAAAAAGTATAAAAATCAATATAAAATAAGCCTTTGAAATAAAGTCAGAATTTGGGGCTATTTTTTTGACATTTCTGACCCCAATAGTTAGTTTTGTTCGTATATTGGCGTGTGCTAGCTGACATATGGCGAATAATGTATGTTTTGTTTTGTTTTATAATATTAATTACTTACACGATATTGTATAGAATCAAGTTCTTCTAACTTAACAGACAGCTGTGCTGCTGGGGAGTTTGTTCCGCCACTTCTTCTTCCCAGCTAAAGCACTAGGAAGTGTCGAAGGGCGGGCGTTTTGGGGGGACTGTCTTTTGTAACTTTGACGTTCAAAAAGTGCTGACTCTCAGCCTAGTTTGAATAAATGACTTTTGATTTTGATTTTGATTTTGAATAAAAGTATTTTATCAACGCAACATATTTGAAATTTTAGGTTTATCCTTCCGATAATAATGTACAGAAAGGCCTCACCAAATTTCAGACAAATCGGTCGATAACTTTTAAGTCACAACACGAGCAGTTAAAAAAAATACATTTTCGAAATAATCGCATTTAAAGTTTTAGCACAGGAAAATGATAAATTTTTTTTCTTACCAATTTATTTCAAGTCAGTTGTTAACAAAAGGTCCTGAATTTATTATTTTATCACCACATAGCCACGTGACAACAATTTTAAAACTTAAATATTTTAAATTATTTTATTGGACGGGAACCTTTTTCCTGAAGCTCTCCGATACAATACGCACTCCGGGCCGGTCCATTATATTAGCTATAACTTCGTCAATATTCGAGATTTTTCTTTTTCCTCTCGTCAGTACACGCTCAACATACTATATTTTCAGATAATTGAAAAATAAAACGAATTTTCGAAAATTTTACATGGACTTGTCCCCTTAAAAGAGAAATGAGCCTTATCCTATAGCTAGATGATGATGATTTTGTTAAATTATTCTAAACTTACTTACCTACCAATGGACTTAGGTATATTTAACTATGTACGTAAGTACTTACCAAGAAGGTACCGACTTGATAAAAACCACCACAAAATAACGACGCCATTTCCATACTATCGAATCTTAACCCTTCACGGTTTCTTCCAAAAATGATTAAAAATAGGTCGCGGTGCGTGAGCGGGCGGTCGTTATGACCCCCACGACTTTTTATTCGAACAACCCTTCGGATGCTAGTTCAATTTTATATTTAGAACCAATTTTTAACGTGGAACGGATATTTTGATGATTGACTTTTAATTGGATAGTAGGTTAGATAGAAAGGAAGGTATATTATATTTAAAGGAATGATGTTCATGTTGTGTTGTTTGTTATGTCCCGTGAGTGTCGTAAGAGGCGACTAAGAGACTCACATGAGAATGGACAATAGCGTTCTTTGGTCATTTTACCACCATACTGCGATCGCCAATCCACCTGCCAAGCGTGGCGGTTATGGCAAATCCCCCCAAAATTGGGAGAGGCTTTTGTCCAGCAGTGTACGTCTTACGGCTGAAATGATGTGAGGTTTATTTAGGAGGAAATTTCGTTGCAATACTAAGCAGATCTATTTTGTTTTTTGTTTATTTAAACGCGGTGTCTCCAAAACTACCACTTGTATTATAACATTTATTTTTGGATTGGAGACCCTAATTCATGAGGAAGACTATATATTAACACGCTAAGGCCCTTACAATCCGAGAAAAAATTAAGAAAGAAGTGATTGAACTGGTCCACTCAATATGTGTGGTTCTTTCTTCACTATACCATTTCGGATATCAATCCGCATGGTCTTCATATGGTTTAGTTGCATGCTGTTAGTTTGGCAGCTGACCCCAACATTGTTCGGAAAGGCTAGGCAGATGATGATGGTCTTCACATGATCTGACCAAGATTATGTCTGGACTTCAAAAGAGTTTGTGACCGCAAAAACATTTTTCATTGAACGGATATGTGAAGACCCCACGACGAGATCATGTTGAGAATTCATCATAATAAATAATAATTTGCACTACAATTTAAAATATGACCTTACCAGCAACATCACAAGTTTCAACCCTTCACACACCGTTTTAGAATCCCATACATCTTCAAAAGCACACCTAAAAAAATCTAACAAATATCATAACCCTTGAAAAACCAGTTGAAACACAACACTAAAACTCTTTCAACAATCCGTCGCACTTAACCCTGCAAAAACCATACAGGATCCATTTGACCCTATAATTTATGCAAATCAACTTTTCAATTCAATAGGTGTACAACAGCACTAATAATGTCGCCATTTTTTTGTTTTTATTTTCAAAAAAACAAAAAAGGAACCGGTTGTTTTTGGTTGATGGGGTTCCGGCTTTGTTGTCTATGGGAACGGCATAGACAAGATTGCGAGATAAAAGAGTTTCTAAGACTAGTTCGTGAGAAAGTGATGTGTGAGCTGATTGAATAATTATTTAAATGAGGCATGGATCGGTGTTAACTGTGCTGTTTTGAGGGGTGAGAAGCAAACGGATGGATGGTTCAGTGACTCTAGAAATTATTACAGTCTAGAATAATTTTCAGGAAAACTTTTCGCTGAATGTCAACTCCAGGTAGAGTATTGTGTTTATGTCGCAGATTTGATTCTAACTTTATGAACCTCTTTCCATGATATTCAAATTCAAAATATTTATTTCGGAAATAAATTCATATAATGTTAGTAGTAATACAACTTACCCTAATGTTAGTATTAAATTAAAGAAAATAAAAATTTATAATAAAAGAACCGACTTTGTGAAAGTGAAAAATTATTTTAATTATACAACATTAATAAGTGATATACAAGGTCAAATAAAATTAAGTGGCAATGCCTTACCCAAGTATTGGGTATTGATAACTCTTCATAGCAGGTATTTGGGTGCACTTCTTGTTAATGGAGTTCTGCTCACCCAGGTCACTCCACTTGCCTTGATTAAATATTTCATATTTTTGCAGAGCTTTTGTGCATGATCTATTTGGCCAAATTGAATTTGATTTGTTTTATTTCTGTTACTATGCCCGTCTACATAAACTGCCTGTCTGGTTTTGCAGTACGAGTTTGTCTCACACCCCTTTCTTGACTGAGCATTTGATGTTAAAAACTTGTGAAACTCTCGCTTAAGGTGATTCCTGCAATGTAAGCTACATGGCAGGAATCATCGTAAGCGAGAGACACCATATCCATTTTTTTTTTTTGCAAAAGAAGAAGAAAAGTTGTCTTTGGTTTTGTATTTTCTTTTTTTTACCACCGACTAGCGACTTCCATAATTAAAATCATTCACTTTGTAGGGCTTTTTTTGGAAGTCGGTTGTTTTGTTTGTGGTAAAAAGTTTTTTGTATCTACCCCACACAAATTCGTATACCACTAATTCCGAAATCAAGTCCTATTTAATGGTCTTCTATTTCTCCAAGATGGGATTAAGTAAGGAGACACACGATTGTAAATACCTTAGCCAATTAATCAATAGGGATATTGACACGTAGCCAGTTACCTACCATGGATTCTGTATCTACAATGATTCTCAGTTCTCCAGCCGGCGTAGCATGACCAATTAAAACTGAAAAGATATTTCTATTCTTCAGTCAGAGTACGATGTCAAGTATGATGACTATTTTTCTGATGAGATAGAAACATTTTTACAGAATTAAAATACTAAAGGAACTTTTTTGTTCTTGGTAGAATAGAGATAGTCTATTCTACCAAGAACAAAAAAGTTCGTACATCGTACTCTGACTGAAGAATAGAAATATCTTTTCAGTTTTACACAATTTTTCTACGATACAATCTATCATTTTGTCTTCTCTTTCGTCGACAAATTTTGTCTCTATGGCGGTCATGCTACGCGTGCTGGCGCTGAAATTTCTTGTCAGTTTTAAAAAAAACCTGTTTCAGATATTTTGACCGCGTAAGTATTGCATTTTTCTATGAAACAGCAGATTTTTCTCGATAACTGTCGAATAGTTTCTACACTAGAACCATATGCTGAATGAATGAATGAATGAATGAACTATTCCACCCTGTCGGAATATTGCAGCTTGTAATTAACAAAACTCAAATGAGCTACAGTTCTGCCCTCCCTTTGATTAAAACAAGCGTGATAGATTATTTGTTGAAGAATGTGGGAACATTCCACCTGACATCATTCTATCATTTTTTGGTTACAATACGAATTAAATATTTAAAACCATTGGTTTCACTATTCATAAATCGACTGTGCAAATTCAAAACCTAGTATCTGACATTTTTTTAAACGAGTGTTTTTGCATTTTTCGACGTTATAGATCACTTTTTTTTTGGATGGGAAATCATCAAATGACTTTTTCCCGCTCTGGGTGGAGCGGGAAAAAGTCATTTGTCGTCGTGTCGGGATGTCAGACTTTTACTGACTAAAACCCACCCGTGTTTCTTCAGTTGCCCATGTGCCAGGGTCACTGTATCTCTTTCGAACAATCTCGCGACCCTGGCAGATAGACCACCCTTCACGGTATGTGTACTAGGCTAACAAAAACTCTCAGAAATTAGTCAAATACGAAGTTATACAAAGTCGGTAATCTAGTATCTAGAGCAAAAGTTAGTTTTACAGAAATTGTTTTAAGGCTCTATTGTAAAATTTAGTTTTATGCAGATACTGGGTTTTGATATTTCACAGCCGAAATCTTGGGTTAATAAAAGACTGTAGTTTTAAATGGTTTTAAAAGTAATTATTAATTGATTTGATTGAATTAATTGATTAAGATTGATTAGTTTCTAAGGAAAGTCAGGTCCAAAAGATGTATACACGGACAAGAAACCATGTTATTGTCTACAACCACTGTTCCATATTTGAATTCTGTATAACGTTGTCTTTGGTTCTGACTATTTTTGGCGTTCGTTTTATTTATTTTGGTGCCAAACGAATAGAATAGCATCACCACATTTCTTTCCATGGGTATCGTACGAGGCGACTAAGGGACTTACTAGAGAATGAGCAGCAGTGTTCTATGCATTTTACCACCATACTGGGATCGCCAACCCGATTTCTAAGCGTGGCGATTATGGCAAAGCTCCCCAAATTTGTGGATTCCTATATCCAGTAGTGGAGGTCTTACGGCTGATATGAACATTTTGATGAATTTTTGCTAATTTCCATTGTAGTGACGATTTTAAACAATGCGCAATAAACTTCCCTAAATTCAACTAAAGTATAGTCCAAAGACACACTTTAAAAAAAATAGGGCACGTCGATACAAAAATCCAATACATAACAGTACATAGTATACAATACAATATACGTAGTTATATAATATAGTAATGTGCGATACGGCTGCCGGATATTATGCAAGTTAATATAAAAGTAACAAAACAATGCTCGTACGCAGCTGTCGCGGCGCTTCTACAGTGGACACGACATTGTGGGGTCAATAAATTGTATGACGATTTTGTTTATAACTTACCTAACACGTATTTTTTGTGTTTGTCTTAATTGGTAATTTTTTGGTCTATTTCTGATAAATATTCTGACTAATAATGTTAGTGTGATAGTTTGTATGTTACTCAATTACTTAAAAACAGTTGCACTGATTTGGTTGAAAATGATTAACACATACGATGTTATGTCTATCTTTCATCTCTGGAATTAACTCCCGTGGGACAATTTCTGGCCTCCACGCGGGCGAAGCCGCTGGGATAAGCTAGTTTTTTTTTTTGAAGCAAGCAGAAATTGCAACTAAGTCAGACATGTAATATGTGATGAATATGGAGCGATGGATCAGCAATAAACTTCAACATCATTGATAATGTGTTACAAAATTAGTGAGCAAGAACTATTTACCAAATATCGATAGATCGATAGAAAAATAAAATAGGTTTCTATGAATAATGTCGAAAAATAGTTGATAAAAATAAACATGCTTTTTTTTTCAACTAAAAGCTACACTTTCTTTTTGATTCTTGATTTTGCCAAGGTAAGGAAACTAGTGAATTTTGTATATATTTTTTTAAATTTCAGAAAAAACCACTTACAAATAGAAACAACCGACCACTTACAAATAGCTATAGACATTTGCATCGATCACTAAGACTGCCAATAAAGTCTCTTTTCCTAGACACACCAGCACCACCTTAAAAATACCACTCACTTAAGCTAAATAAGCTAAATATTTTACAAGCTACTCAAAGATAAAGATAAGCTACGTTTTAACCTGTCACTGGCTGCGGGAATAAATCGGTCTGTCCGTATCAGTGATAGATCTGCTACACCTTTCTATTTTATTGGCTACGATGTTTTGTTAATTAGTTGTGTTTAGAAGGTAGTTTTGTAAGAGTTTTGTTGGGTAAAAAGTTGCTTTTAGTTTAATTTTTTGGTGTTAGGAAATATATAGGAGAAATTAATTCAAAAGTCAAAGCATTTATTTCAAATAGGCCCAAAAACCTTCTGAACGTCAATTTAGTTAGTGAAACTCCAAATCCATGATGAAAGTATTTATTTAAATTTAAATTGAAAAATTATGTAAAAATGAAAAATGGAGTGATCAACCGCAGGTTGTCACTTGAAATATCGGTCTAAGAAATTGTGTCTTCAGTTTTTTCTTCTTCTCTTCTCCCAATAAAAAAAAAGAAAGTTTAAGTATTTACAACCGTTAAAATTGGAGATGTTTGTACAATATTGATGAAATAAAAAAAAAACATTACGAAAATTATGTGGTTATTGAAATGATACTGACTTAGTTTATGTCATTTCAAATTTATAGAATATCAATCGGTTAGACGATCTTATTTTAAACAGTTAAATAGCGTAGGTGTCAGGAAGAGTACTAAGTTATAGGTAGGTACCTACCTATAAGTTCATTTAATAAAAAGTGAAAATAATCGAAATATCTGAGAATTTATCACATTATTTACACAAATAGCGTAGAGTCGTCTCGTCTCCTGTCTCAATTTAATCCGTATATACCTATATATATTTATATATTATATGTATATACATTTATTTTTATTATAGTAAATATTTATGTGAGTGATTAGTTTTGGTCTATTTATTTACTACTATTCCCTTATTATTTTTATTTCAATATGATGATTGTAGTTATAATAGTATTTTAATAATTGTTCCTCTCTACCAAAGCACCTGCCATGTAATCTCTTCACCACCCTTGGTTGACTGGTAGAGAATGCCTAAGGCATTAAGTCCGCCTTTGTACCTTTTTGTGTGCGAGAAGTTTAAATAAATAATTTGTCCATACTTTAAAATTATCACGTGCCTATGCATTTTCCAAGATGTTAGGGTTCGGCTTCCAGTCTATCCGGGCAGCTGACTATCAATATTTTACACGGAGCAACAGTCTATCGGATCTCCAGAACTCAGTTACTGGATCATACGAAACGTATTATAAAATATAACAATAAATTTTGAGTCCATTGTAGAGGCCACCCTAAAACGCAGGGTCAACCACGCGGGCCATTCGATTCATTGTTTAATTCGATATTATTATTAGGATCGACTGTCTGTCTATCCGTTACACCACGTAAACCCAGACGTAAAAATATCGCGACGGAAATTTATCGTGCGTTGAATTTTGGACTCTAACTGTTGAACCGAGCTTTGAGAATACAGTAGAGAGTCTAATTGTTGTCGTTAGTCATTCGAATAGTCAAATGTATGAAGAAAATCAGTTTTATTAATTGATGGGAGCAGGCTAATACAAAGCAATCTAAACTAGCCGATTAAGAGCTATCTCATCATTTCAGCCGAAAGACGTCCTATACTAGACATAAGCCTCTTCCAATTTGGGGTGGGTCGCCATAATCGCCACGCTTGGCAGGCGGATTAGCTATCGCAGTATGGTGGTAAAATGCATAGAGAACGCTGCTGTCCATTCTCTAGTAAGTCCCTTAGTCGCCTCTTACAACATCCACGGGAAGAAATGGTTCACGTAATACGTTTACGAAATAAAATCACGGCAGGATATTTATAATGCAATGGAATTTCAACTCTAAGCGTTGGACCGAACATTGAAAATTGAACAAAGTGCATGGGCTGCAATTCGCGTCGCGTCATTTTGAAAATCGAACAGTTTGTTCTAATCTTCGATTTTTAAGTTTTGAATCGAAGCAGTGCGCTGAACAACCATACATACATAAACTCCCGCCTTTTTCCTATAATAATAATATAATAAATAAATTTTAATTCAAAAGTAAAAGTTGGTAAATAACAGTATAAATCTTAGAATATAGTAAAGGTAGTACAAAGTATGATGCCTGTACTAGGATAAACCTGTATCACAGGCGGCATGAGTTCTTACAATTTATATTAGGTCAACTGATGTCTTAACAATATTTAACTTAAGTTTTATGAAAAGTGATATAGTTTGTTAATTTATTATGTTACAATTATAACTAAGGTTTTAATATCTAGATAATTTATATAATATTTAGGTACGGAAAATATGTAGTTATTAGTACTTAGATCACAAATATGATTAAATTTACAGTATTATTAACGAGGTTGAAAACAAAGTTGCTAGATTCGATTTATGAAGCGGGCGGCTAATAGTGCTTAGACAGCGGCAAATCGTTTTAAGTAGAACAGTGCAGTGGTCAGGTATTTCGTTGAGTCAGCAACAAGCGATACGGAAGTGGGCCTTGAGTATGACTGACTAGGTGCCCTCATAATCAATGGAGTTAATGTATCTATATTCTGCTATTTTCCTAGCAGGGCAATCAGCGTCCCCCGTTTTGTGATCACTGGGCTTTTTAAAGCGAGAGCAAGTTGCGCATTTCGGGATGTCTGCTTTCTTCGTACATTCAGTCATCGAATGGCCAGCGTCACCACAGTGACCACACGTAGCGACGATCTCTCGACAAGTTTTTGCTGCATGGCCATATTGTTGGCATTTATAACACCTTGTCACCAATGTGAAGTCCCTGACAGGACAGGACGTCCAATTTATAAAAAGTCTTGACTGAGGGATTATGGCTTTACGTATACTGGCTGAAACTTCAACAACGTAGTTACAGGTCATAGCATCTCGCTTCCCCGATTTGTGGCTCAATTTTATGCAGGTCAAGAAGGATTCCAAGGACATCGCTGGTAACTTGTCGGACACGTTTTGTTCGAAAATGCACTTGAACACCTCATTTTCAGTCAGGGAAGTCGGCACTCCTACAACCACGATCCGAGGTTTGCGCTTGCTGGGTTCGTCTGCGGTCAGTCCAGATGTAGAGAGCTGGACTGCATGCTTCAGTTTATCAGCGTCAAGTTTCGTCTCGGTACTAACGATGACTCCTCCATTTTTTGTTCTCCGGACACCACGAACGTGCAGCTTTATTTGCTCGGGCTGTATGATTTTTTGTACAAGTTCTTTCGTCTCGTCACTTGATTTAAATTTATCATTGGGATAAATGGCAACAGAGCTCAAGTTATTGGGTCGAACAAAGTCATTTGATCCCTTTTTTACCATATCGGCAAAAGAAGTATTTCCTGCACAACCAGAGTCCTTTATTGACTGCTTAAGCTCCGAAATATGTTCCGTTAGGTCTCGTTTTTCTTGAAGGACATCAACCGCGTTGTATGCTTTAATAGCCTTCTGCTTCAGCGACTGATAAAGGACTGCCATTTGTGAGGTGCCAGATCCTACTTTACGGCATAGGGTAGAAATTTTCATCTTCTGCTCCGAGTTGAGTTTGCCCTCTGAGGCAATAGAGCAGACTTCATTTAAGTGCTGTTCGATGGTTGATATCCATTTTTGAATTTCGGGTGTTGAAACAATATCGGCGGTGATCGACTCAAGGGCTGGGTTTTGCGTCATCGTCTTCGACGGCGAGGTGGAAGGTTGCACTGGGCCCCTTGGAGTAGAGGGGTTTTTATCCATTTTGTTTATTATAAGTTCACTATTTCGTGTCCATCATTAACAAAACTACACACTAAGCACAAATTTACACATGCATTACGACAGTAATGCACTAAGTAGGTCAATATTATTAAATAAATTATTTATCAAATATTGCTGGCGAGCACGTCTGATCGCTACAAGTGCGCCCGTAAGAAAAACTATGGCGGTAGGCAGAAACTACCGAACGCCACCTACTACGATCCTTTCATATTCCTTTTGCCTCGTTTAGGTTCATACATCTGATCATACACACACGCCGGTTGCGAGTACTACGCACCTGACCTTACTGAAGAACATCACCAATAAGGTCACTATATGTTCTCTTAGGTCGTCCCCTCCCAGCGTTTCCACTCACATCTATCTTTTGTAAGCTGTCCTTCCGTCATCCTCTCAACATGACCAAACCAATTAAGCTTACCAACCAGCTGAACACGCCATCACGCCTTGTTTCCCCGAAGGGTTGGGCTGAGGTGTACCTATAGTTCACCTACATTTCACCTGATATATTTAAGTCCCATAGTACGCAGTAACAAAAAATCACCCTGCGTTTTAAATAAGTCCGTGCAAATGTCGACTAACATTACAAGTCATTTGAGTACTCGTGAGTGTCGTTTCACTAGACAGCTCTTTTTAGGACTCTGCTCTTAAGCGCCATGTCAAGATTGCTTTGGATACCCTTTAGTCTCCTCAATCAATTATTTATCCTCTCAGCCAGCGAGGCTCAGTGGTACCAAAATACACTAGCCTCCACTTTTAGCATCTAGCAACCCAATTATCTATACTTATAATAAAACTGTAGAGAGGTCATTGAATATACATTCAAAATTAATATTGTAGGATGAATGGTGATCGATACTGATGCCAAAAATGCAATCAGTAAATTTTTTGTCTGTCTGCCTGTCTGTATGTTCGCGCATGGATCAAAAACTACTGAAAGGATTTTAACCAAACTTGGTGCGACTGTAGTCCATACTCCTGGGCAGGTTATAAGCTATATAACATAACGCTAACACACATATGAGCTGAGCAGTGACGATAAATTTGAAGCCAGTTGGATGAAAATGTGCTTTCGAGCTCTTATCCTCGCATACGTTGATCATACACCAAAAGTATGTATTACAAAGATGATGATCTTCAAAAGATCTACAAAAAGTCTTCAGTAGTATATATCTATCCTACTAAATTCGGAACACAGTTAGTTTATAACCTGAATTAACACATAGAGTACTTTTTATCCCGGTAGAATGTTCCCGCGGGATATTTTCCGACCTCCACGCGGGCGAAACCGCTGGCAAAAGCTAGTGTAACATATTTTCGACGACAATTCCAAGGATTTCAAAGTAAATTAAAACCACTGATTCAGCAACCGTCTACCTATCAAATCAATCAACTCAGACGATTGCAGTCCACTGTTGGACATAGGCTTCTCCCACTTTCCGCCACAACGCCTTGTCCTCCACCTTTCGCATCGCAGTCTATCCCAGCCACTATCCTTAGGTCGTCGGTCCACCTAGTTGGGGTACGTCCCACACTACGCTTGTCGATACGTGGTCTCCACTCCAGGACTTGTCTGCTCCACCAACCATCGGTGCTTTGACAGACTTGGCCAGCCCACTGCCACTTCAGCTTACTTACTCCGCTAGCTATGTCGGTAACTCCGACCATCTATCTAGCATTTTCCTATTTCGGGGATGGATTCCAGTCAAACCAAATGCAGTTGAATTGCATTTTACATGGAGTGACTGCCTATCTGACCTTCATACTGGGTATACGATACCTTTTTTTTTGTGGGTTGGAAATTATCAAATGACATCTCCCGCTCTTGGATGGAGCGGAAGGGCGTGTCAGACTTTTACTGAATAAAACCCACCCGTGTTCCTTCAGTTGCCCATTTGCCAGGGTCATGGTATCTCTATCGAACAAATCTCGTGACCGTGGCAGGAATACGATACCCTTTGGTAAACTTACAGGCTTCTGATGACCGTAACGACTGTCAAAGATCTACAAATGACAGTCAGAACCAATCGTGCTTTCCGAAGCACGGAGTGGTTTCGGTATTTAAAGATGGTCACTCATCTGGCCTACCGCTGTAACCGTAGCTTAACCTGATCGATCAACCCATGCGTCTCTTATAACTTAGCCACAAGTCCTAACTACCATTGCTGGTGCATATCAATAAAACTGTATCAACTGGTTTGAAATCCAATAGATAATTTTTGTTTTTCATTGCATTATGATTTTTAGCGCCCATTCAAAATTTTAAGGTTTATTATTTTTTGCTTTTCAGTTTTGTCGGCGGTCTTATTTTTTTCTTAAAAAGTTTTTATTTTATAATTTTTTGTGGCTTTAATGTACTAATACTACCTGCCAAAGTATACCCTATCCAATAAAAAAAGAATTATCAAAATCAGCCTACTTTGTATAAAGTTATGGTTATACATACATTACAATCAGTGAGTGAACAATCAATCATCCCCTGTTTTCCGACCCTTAGGGTTCGATTTCGTTTCCCAAATTTATACGGGACCACCGTCGGGGTATACCCTTTCCAATAAAAAACGAATTATCATAATCGAACTACTATGTAAAAAGTTATGCATGGTCACACATAAAAAAAATATCCGCGTCGAATTGAGAACCGCCTCCGTTTTTTTCATCGGTAAAAATGGTTACATACCATACTAACTCAGATCTCTAAGTCAGAAGATGTGAAACAGTTTTATAATTTACGCAGTTTATATGTTTTTATGTAGTGTGGCGAGGACATCGACGCAGAAATTGTAAACACACATAGCACATGATGCCTCAAAGAGATGTCAGCAGCAGTGTAGGGGTCTACTAGGACCGATGCCTGCCGGGGTCGCGCGATTGTTCGAAAGAGATACCGTGACCCTGGCACATGGGCAACTGATGGAACACGGGTGGGTTTTAGTCAGTAAAAGTCTGACACGCCCTCCTGCTCCGCCCAGAGCGGGAGAAGTCATTGGATGATTTCGCATCCTGAAAAAAAAAAAAAAAAACATAGCACATGATTCTAGACCACTAGAAAGAAAGGAAGAAAAGATTTATATAAAATTAAATAATAGATAATGTTCGTCATTGATAAAAAAAACTGCTGTTTCATAGAAAAGTGCAAAACCTAAACAATCAAAATGAATAGAATAGTTGCTTTTTTTAATATCCAGCGGAAACCTACAACGCCCAAGGTTTAGAATCATGTATTGAATCCATGGTGCATCCATCCATCCATGATTGTGCGCCAATGACCCTGCCACCCCTTTTTTTGGGTATACGATACCTTTTTTTTTGTGGGTTGGAAATTATCAAATGACGTCTCCCGCTCTAAGGCAGAGCGGAAGGGTGTGTCAGACTTTTACTGACAAAAACCCAGCCGTGTTCCTTCAGTTACCCATATGCCAGGGTCACGGTAACTCTTTCGAACGAATCTCGCAACCCTGGCACACTGCCACCCTATTTGTAAGTAATCTAAACCTTAGAAAAAAGATATTCTCGCTTTACTGTAATCAAAGAAACAAGAAAGGGTAGGACACAAACTTGGCTACCAAACCAAAAGAATTTTAATCTTACGTAAGACTATAGAGAAATGTGTAAACATACATTAAAATAAATACTATAAGTTTCCTGAAATTTTATTTTGCCATTAAAATCTTTCCTTCGTATAGAATTCTCTAATTTCAGTATTAGAACTTCATTATTTGGAACAAGTTCCGCCATCTATCGGCCACTATTTTCCTTCTCTTTCACTTACAATTTTCTCAACCCTCGTCGGTAGTTAAGAGAGAGAGCTCGCAAATATTTCAATTTAGTTTATGATTTGCTTTGTTCTATTCGCAAAATTTAGAGAATACACCATTTTTTTTTCTGGATGGGAAATCATCAAATGACTTCTCCCGCTCTGGGCGGAGCGGGAGGGCGTGTCAGACTTTTACTGACTAAAACCCACCCGTGTTCCATCAGTTGCCCATGTGCCAGGGTCACGGTATCTCTTTCGAACAATCACGCGACCCCGGCAGGAGAATACACCATTGATTGTTGACCAGTGAAGTATTGAGTTAAATTACCAAAACATATTTTTAAAGCCAATTGTTATTATTCCAAAAAAAAATGTCCCCAGGATTACCTTATGCATTTAAATAATGAGTCTTACCGCCTTGTATAATCAATTTTTTTTATGTCAGTATATTAAGATTCGCTCATTTTGGGCTGATCCTACCATAAGTCAGATATCTTTTATCCGTGGAATAAAATTTATGTCTTACAGTTTTAATATGGCACTGTATTCCCAGGATAAAACTTTTTCTAGACAAACACACAAAAACACAAAATAAAGCAAAAACAAACAAACTGCAAAATACAGCAAAGTTTATAAAATGCCTAATTATTTACTTAATTAGCCTCATAGGTAGGTATGCATCATCTGCTATAAACAAACCTTAAAAAAACTCTAAACTGTACAACCAATTACAAAAATATGAAGTCATTAAAAATAAGTATCAACTCCAGCTGGGTACCTACTATTAATCACCTCACCTTGAGAACACAATACGTACCATTTTTCTAAGTCATTTCAAATACCTACCGTGCGCATAGACCGTGTTATAGTCACTCCCATGAGTGCCCCTCCTGCACATTATGTTGTTATAGCAATTTATACTTGCTAATGATTTGTTGAAGTATAGCGGGAGGGACAGAGGAGTGGTGATAGAAAAACTATGTGTAGGTTTGAAAAGTTTATTTAAAAAAATGTTGGTTACAAGGTCTTGATACAAGTAAGTTGCAGATTTTAGTTCTAGGATACAGATAGTCTTTATCATTGAAAAAATACATTTTTAAATTAATTTATTTCTTAAATGAAATGTGTTTCGTAATAGATAACAAATATGGTCTTTAAATCACGGATTTCTTTATGCTAAACAAATAGGACCCTTCTTGGCATTTTATAACAAACTTCACTGTAGGTACTAAAAATATGACATTATTAATAAATAATAATTCCTTATATTAATACTTCTACTTACCTACTAAAACAATCATTAAATTGTGTTTTAGTTTCACATGTCTAAAACGATTAAACAGCTGACACGAAAAAAGAAAAAAATCTGAAGAATTTGGATGTAGAAATTATTCAATTATTTCAACATAAATAAAAACTAGGAATATAAATTTTCAATAGAAGTACAATTTTGACAATACACACAACAACTGTAATTAAATTGGTTATCATCCCTTGTACAAAATTAAGATGCAGAGGGCGCTACTGTGTTCAAATAAAAAATAAAGACACGAAATTAAAATCTAATCTTTTCCAAAAGATAACTTTTTATAAGAAATAAAATGAATGTTAATCCCAATACGTTGCATTTATCTAAACTTTATAATATTTTAAATGATAATAGTCATTATTAAGTCCAAGTTTAAGACTAAGAAAATTTTCGTAGCAGGTTACGCCATCTGCCGAGGGGTAGCGAAAAGAGCTTTTCGCGAACGAAAACCTTGGCGAGGGTGCGAGCACAGCGCCCTACTTAGACACAAAACATTGTTTACTTAGATTCAACATAACTTAAGAAAAACTTAACAGAAGTAACTCTTTGATAAAAGTAATATCGTACCTGAAAACAGAAAAGAATATGTTAAAAAGATTATAACATACTACAGAAAATAACTTTTCCTTACTTAAAAAGAAAGAAATATGTAAGGAAGGCGGAAAACACAACTTCCTCAACCCACTTCACAACTTTAGGTAAAACAGGAAAAAAGTAAAGTCTCACAAAATTATCGTTGGCTAAATCCCCATAATCTAAGCCCCGCCTGAATAGAAAAAAAAAAACAAAATCGTAAAAGAGGCGTCGTGAAAAGAAATGCTTAAAAACTCGACGCGAAACAGCGATATACAACCCCCGTAAGTGCGAGCGAGACAGACGTCATTAAGAAAAAATCACAAAGAAACCCATTCTTTTTCATTTCCTCCCTCACTAATAGCGGCTTAGAAAAAAATGGGGAGCTCTACTTGTCCCGTTCTAGCATGCAAGGGTGGGATAGGCTCGGGGTCGGGCGAGCGAGAGGGGCGACCACCCTGCGGCGTCCTTAGCGCCCTTTTTAATAGTTCTTATTTCAGCCGTAGTCCGAGTGGTCCGTCATGCGTTTTTGGGGAAATTGCGTCCGAGTACGTGGAGGCGCGGCGCGCGGGGCGAGGCGCCGGTCACACGGCGGCCGCCCGTCGCCGGCCGCGCCGTCTTTTCCTTGACCGGACGCATTTTTCCGCGGAAAAAACGCGGGGCGCGTGCGCCCGGCGCCGGTGGGGATGTTCTTGGCTACGTCTAAGGCGGCGGGGGCGGCGCCGCGTCTTGCTAGTTGGACCGGCGTCTTCGCCTGGCGCGCGCGTCCGCCCCACCCCGCAAGAAAGCGTCGCGACGCTCAAGTTTTCCACCAAGAAGTTAGTCGTCGTCCGCCCGCGTCTCAAGAAGGTCTCGTTTCCGCTTTCCACGGGACTTGCGCTTTTCCGGGGGTGACTCGGCCGCGAAAAATTAAAATAAAATTTTCAACCGCGCTAACTTTTTGCAAATAAATATTTCGGACGCGCCGCGCTAAAAAGATTGTTGTATTGCAGATCCGAAGACACCGTCGGAGTACGAAAAGAGTGTGAATAAAAGAACCGCGAGCGATCGCATGTCCTCGTTGTGACTATACGTCCGAAACTGGAATTAATGTTGAAATACTTCAATGAGAACATATCCCTAGCGCTGCAGGAGAGGTACAGGGACCTCCATGAGTATCGGAAGACGGAAGCGGTAGAGGAGGGCTCACCGAGGGAGGCTAAAGTTCCGAAAATAGCTGAGGAAGGTGAGCAAGTCGGCGGCGAGGGCGCCTTTGAGCCGAGCGCCGCGCCGCCGTTCCCTCGGCTCCTGGATCCTCCTAAGGAGGAGGACAACTTCGTAGCGAGCTGGCTTCAAAACTCCTTCAAGATGACAGCCGCCGAAGGGAACAGCGAGGCCTCTGCCGGTGGCAGCGCGCTGGACCTCCGCGCTGCCCCTCTATCCCTCCACATACCGAGCCTGCAGCAAGCGGCTGAGGCGCAGAGACAGTTCAAGATGCAGGACTTCTGGAACAGAAGCCGGCCAGGCACTCCCACTCAGGACCAGCTGGGGGAGGGCCACAGTCAGCCAGGGCCGGCTCCCCCTACCCCGCAGCCGCCAGCAACACCAGACCATAAGATAATGACAGAAAAGCTGGTGAATGAAATACAGGTGAGTTTTTTTGTTTTTTAACTTTCTATAGGAATTTTAGGATGTGTTTAACGTTAGAAGAATTCTTCTAATCAATTAGGGAAATTTTAATGTTTAATAACAAATACTAATAATGTATTTTCTATAGACAATTAAAAGTGATGATTAGGAAATATTTACAATATTAATTGTTCGAAACTTCAAATGTTTTTGTGTGAACAATATTTATCCCGACGGCAAGACGACCGTAAAACTTACCTGAACTTAGAAAATACTGAAATGTTTTCACTGAAACTCTTGAAACAGTCCTTAAGTAAAACATTTCATCACGTCACTTATTATTACGATTAAAACTTAACAAATACATGTTTATTCAAAAACAGAAATACTTTAAAATCACGTCTATCTTCTTCAAACATTCTTGATCAACTGACCTCAGATTACTCCGAGGTGAAACCCGTTCCAAATTTGAATGATCCCTTCCTTATAAATAAAAAAAAAAGAAACAAGCCAAGACAACATATTGTAAAGCTTTGTTAACCCAAGAAAGGGTTAAGGACGTCAAAGTTATTATTAAAATCTTTTTTGTGTCCTTATGTCGCATCCGGTTATACAAAGGATATGTAAATAACAATAATCTGTGATAATTCTATTATTACCTGTGATCAACTTGTCGGCAATGTCAATTACTTTTTTCTCTTTCAACGAATGTTTGTTTTGGGCATATGGCTTAAATATTTCGTGTTTGACGTCCCGTTTCTGTGATATTTTTTGTGACAATACTGTATAATTTGGTTTTACAATTGCCGTTATTGTTCTCAAATGGGTTGGATGAATGTAGTAGCGTCAGATAAACATATAAGAAATGATTTTGGCGGGAGATTCAGGCTGTCTTACTTTTTATTTGTCTTCTGTTGTGCGTATTTCCGCATCGAATATGTGTCAAAATAATCAAGTCGGTTCATTCATTTAGTAAAAATAAAGGCGCAAGATTGTTATAAAACGTTTGAAAATTCCACAAAAGATTATTTTCAACAAAACTAACATTTCTATTTCCGCCCGCAAAACTAGTTTCCTTTCCATTTTCAAACCATAGGGAACACGAAACTCAATTTAAAATTTGAATTTCAAAAAAGGAAACAATGTTGCTGCTTAAAAAAAGAAAACGCAAATAGTAATAACTTTCTTAATGAAAAATTCGAAAACAACAGACGAAAGAATATTACATTTTAAATTAGTTTTAGATACGTTTCACCTTGCGATTCCCACGGCACGAAGGATTAGGGTCGCGATCATTTTATTTTTTAATTTTTTTCCAACTCTTTTGTTTCACCAAAGGGGTGTTGACAGATATTTGTTTCCAAATCTCTTTTTTTTTTGTTTCACAAAATTTCTGTTTGAATAACAAAACCGGTTTTGCGAGATTCGTGTTCCGCATTCATTGGTTTTTTTTTGCGTAAATTGAGATTTAACGGTTCGTCGCGTTGCGCTTTTGTGGTTTAGTTTTTCTGGAGAATAGTTAATTAAAATTTGATTTATTAATATTTTTATTATTTAGTCAAGGGTTTGCTATCAAAATAATGAATTTATTGTTTTTTTTTGTCTTGTTCAATGTGTTTTGTGGTGTCATTTCCGGGTTTACTTGAAATAAATAAGTGCAGTCGGTATGTTCGTCATGCCTTACGTTTTTTGACGCCATTGAAAATTATTTCAGCTCAATAGCATTGTTGATACATTTAGGAAGTCACCTAAAAAAAATCTATGGCTAAGTAACGGATGCCGCGTAGTCCTGATAACTAAATAGAAAAACGTCCTAAAGTTATTTAAAACGTGTCACAGCCAATAAAACATTATCTTTTCTTTATTTTATTTCTATCATTATTATTATGTCGACACGTATTTACTACGTTCCTAAAATAAAAAAAATCGTACGAAAAAACGTTGTTTATTTTGTGTCACAGCAAAGAAAAAAAAATATACCTACTACATTATTAAATAATAAAATTTCCGATAGGAAAACCACGAAAGTTCGATCTGCCTAAGCAAATGGCTTTTTGTCTTCCAAAATATAGAAAAAAAAAATAGAAAAAAATCTACAGAAAACTGACCTGCCACTGTCTTTTTTTCACGCCTCCTCTTGGGAATGTAGCAGCAACAGCAATCCCCATCAGCAGACTCCACCATGAGCGAGAGATCCCTCGTACCGTTTGCACTGGTAAATTTACTATCAACACTCAATAATATCGATGTAAATACATTTCTAACTCTTTATGTCGTGTCTGTACTATTTTTTTTATTTCATTTTTAACAAAAAAATATTTAGTTTTTTTTTTGCGATTTTATTGCGCTATAACTTTTTGTTGCGCTTTTTTTGAAGACTTTGTCCACTGTTTTGTGTAAAAGAAATAGAGATCTCATTTGCCTAAATGAGAAAAACTATACCTACAAAAATGATTGTAGCATTTTCTCTTTAACTTCTTACTTCATAAATCTCAGCCATAGTCTTAGATATTTCTCTGCTGAACAAAATAAACTGCACCCTAACTGAATCCGAATCTGAACATTTTGAAAGATATTGAAAATCCATGATTTCGTTTGTTGGAATAAAAATGTCAATTTAACAACTTATGTAACGCAATTAATTTTGTTGAACTCTAGAAATTATAGCCATTGCTGCCAATTACAACCCGGATAATATACTAAATGATCATATTAATGAGCAGTCAGTAAAACAAATATATACGTATATAGGTAAACAGTTTTTTCCCTGAAAACGTTTCACAGAAAAATACAGTATCCTATAAGCTCGGAGTTAACTGTAACGAATTACTCTTAAAATGTAATATAAGATTAATTTCTCAAAAAAGTTATACACTATACATATTAAAATATTAAGAAATACCAATTTCAGTGGACATTGAGCTTTATTTTAACCAGTTTTGTAGTGTTTTTTTTAATATTCGTTTAATTTAATTTAATTTATCGTTTTTAACCATTGGTTAACCGCATGTGCACGAAGTGTTGTGTAGATTTTGGTAACAACCCTAAGTTTTGGTAAGTTTTATTTAATGTTTTTTACTAATTTAAGTTATGGGTTTCTCTAACTTTAAAATGGCTTGTATTAAAACATTGCTATGTTGCTTTTTAGAGTGTACTAAATCTTCCATTGTGTTGTAATTTCATTCTCATCTTTGAACTTAACATCTTTTTACTAAAATCGTGTAACAGAAAACCACGCATTTCCGAATTACAAAACTCACCCAAATACTTTTATTTGCAAAATTAATCCACTGTAATTTTGAATTTGCTATTCAGAAATAGTAATATTTTTCTCATCTTTTTTCGCATCAATAATGTTTTCCAATTACTGCAAAGAAAAAGATATCTATTTTTAGAAAAAAAGAAAAGAAATAACATTTGTTTATTTCCGCATGCAGCCTCAACAGCAGTCGCCAACAGGAGAGACCCCGCTCGGCGATCGCAACGCGATGTTACCCTTCGCTCTGGTAAATGTCCTGAATAGCCTCAATATTGATGTAATTATTATTTTTCTTTCTTTCCTTCTTCTGTGGATAGTCTGCTATGGAAACTCATACAGAAAAAAAGAAACGTTTTTCGAATTTCTTTTATCATTTGCAAAACGAGAATATAAATTTAATGAGAGACTAGTAATAGAATTTCGCTTAATTTTATGAAGCGTAGCTACCTTTACTTATTCAAGTTGGTACCGACTTTTTGTTTTATAAAATATAATTAATTTGAATGAGTTTTCATAGTGCCGTTTTCTGAAGTGAGCTTCATTTTTCTTGTATCCATTTCATTTCACTTTATTATACTGGCAATTATTTTATTTTATCTTTATTTTATAAAAGGGATGGAGCTCACTATTATTCATAACTCTCACAAAACTAACCAACCTTTTCTATTCGTGCTGTTTTATAAAAAGATAGACATTAAAACTATCGTGCTTTTACTTTTAACAACTATTTAAAACACAAGTCATCAGGAACTCTTTGTAATTTCAAAACCTTTTAATATCTTTTATATCTTTTTTCATAAAAAAAGATTCAGAATTACAAAGGGTATCAAATCCTAGATGATTTACTTATATTCTAATTAGTGAATTCTTCCACAGCAACAAGCGCGGTCAGGCCAGAGCATCAGCGAGAGAACCCTCGAGGAGTGCTGGTCGACACTTCAGCGAGTGAGTTGGCATCTGTTTCAATGTGTATTGTTATCTTCCAAGAGTAGGGGACGCGTGGCGGCGACTGTGTGTGTGATCATTTCAAATTTGGAATCTTAATTCCAATTTTTTTGTTTAATTTATAATTTTTGTTATCTTTTTTAATGCTTATTTTTGTTTTTTATTTCAATAAATATTTGTTTATCTTTTTTAAGATCGACTTTGATTTAAAAAGTTTTATTTTTAGCATTTATGATAGTTTTAATGGTGGTATCGTCATACACAGTCGCTTAATCGCAATCCCCAAATAAACTGGGTATTGGTTACGTTACCAATAGCTAATAATTCTTTACATTATAAGGTGAGTTTTAATTTTCATAAATTCCCCGTTAGCGTAAAGCCCCTCAATAAATACAACTCTATCTAGTACTAAAGTGTTTTATCGTAGATCTAAGCAGTGGGTGGCGTAAGACCTTCTTTTTTATATACAGGAACTATAAAGTATCTAGGCTCAATCTAAATGTTGCATATTCATTACTAGGGAAGCGTTTTCGCATAGAATAGATAAAAGATAAAAAATCTTGCGATAAAACGCCGCGGGCGTGTTAACAATTTATTTAATCGAGATTCCGGCGCCATTTTGTTTTTCTTTTTTATTTGTGTTACCATCTGCGTACAAGGTGGCGTATGATAAGTCAGGAAATACTTGTTACGGGATGTTATGCATCTGCGTTTTATTGTTACGATTTTAAAGGTATTGAGATATCGGATTGAATTATGTATTACGTACGTAGGTACCTACTAGATTTTTTATAGTTACTTTTATTGCTAGTGAAGATAGGTTGTTGTTGAGATGAAGAAAAAATTTTGGAATTTTTTTTTTCTGTAAGGTATTAAACTAACATCAGGTTTTGAGTTGAAAGAAAGTAGGAAACATTGTAGATATCTATTCTGATAATTCACCAAAGTAGGTAAGTACGAACGTAGAATAAAATGCGAAACAACACAGGGGATCCCTGCATTTTAAAATGACAATAAATTCGCTGAAACCGACCTAATCTATTTGTAAGAACTACTCGTAAATTCCGAGAAAAAAAATAGCTTTTTTACGTAAAACTCTTACAAAAACAGGGCAGCGTGCATTTAAAAAGTACAGTCATGTAAATAATGCAAAAAAGCACAGGTGCTCGAAAAAAATAAAGAGCCCGCCGCGTCGGCCGAAACGGAAAAGTGTACTCGGGCAAAATAAAAACTGCACTCTTTGTACGCGGTCGGGTACTTGATCTTTTGTGGGCGGCGCCGACGAAAACTGTGGAGTCGAAGGAAAACAATCGTTTAGAAAATCTTGTTAGTTGTCAAGCAAAATCATCATATTTCTCTGGCTTTTATCCTAGTTTATTCGTGGTCAGCACATCGTGTCTTTTCATACTTCTCTATTAGTCGTGAAACAAAAATATGTAAAAGAAAAGCTAGATAACATAATTATCGAAATAACCTACCTGTTCGGTTATAAAACTGTCGGTAGTTCCAAAACTGCAAATATTTTGTTAAGCTACAAAATATTATTTAGATAGGCATAAAATAAGTCCTTGAACAGACATATAACCTTCAGCCTTATTAATTTTATAGTTATTATTTAGTTGTCATGACATTCCCACGTTCTGTTTTTCTTTTAATTCTGAAGCGGTGAGGGCCTACATGTTTTTTTAACACACAAAAATACGTCACTTTACCAAATAGTAGGTACTCTCTACTCTTTGAAATGGGTAACGATGTAGCTTCCTTCATTTTTCTGACTGACCGTGGCGCTTTAACAATATAAAAATGTCCAAATAAAATATCTGAGTTTGACATAAAGTACTATCAAAACCAAACCAACCAACTCCACAGCTTTCGGCCAACAAAATAAAAGTACGATACACATTGATCGAAAAAAAATCCTTCAACATTTGCATGTCGATTCGCAATGAATTTATCGTTATTGCCTCTAGATTTATTATAGTGCCGCTTTCCGAAAAAATCCACCGAAAATGACCGAGCGAATTTAAAATTCAAATCGCAATTGTTTTTCGTTTCGAAATTGAGACGATTTTGACGTTCGCCGTCGTACTACGACATGTGTTTGTCTCTTTTTTTGTTTATTTCTTTTCTTGCCGACTGTACTTTTGTTGGTACGTTTTTCGTATAAATCAATTCGGTTAAGTTGTCTTAGTTTTTATTCCGCGGCCCCTTTAAGTTTAAATATTGTTTAAAAAATGCTTTTAATGATGTATGTTGAGTGTTTGACTTTTTAGAACTTGTCTTTTTCTTCGAGTTTCAACGTTGGCTTGTTTATGGCCACTGAAAAAGAATGAATGTGTTTTGTTTGTTTTTTGCTTTTTAAGACTTGAGAGTTGCCAGATTTAGCTTAGCTCAATCCCAATCTTAAGGTATAAACAGAAATAGATATCTGAATGAGAGACTCTGCCTAGGCTGATGCAATAAAGGCCTACATAGATATCAATACCTAATTAGTAGTTATTATACTATCTCGTAATCCTCAATTAGTTTCAAAAGTGTATTTCCATTGACTGTTTGGTATAAATACTGAATACACTAGGTTTGGTCTATTTTTATGAAGACTATCCTTAGCAGAGATGTTGATTCACAGCTGACTCACAGATTTCTTGGTATTGGATCAGTTTGTAATGCTTTATGGTCTCTCATTTAATCTATTCAACCTATTGAAGTAAACTTATTTATATCACCTTTTCTATTTTATTAAAAAGAATTATTGATGTGGTGACATTTCAAAACATCAAGATTTCTGTCTAAATCTAATTTAAATATAAATATGTTACATACAAAAACCTTTCGCAATAAATTCTCTAGATGATGGTGAAACCCGCATCGAAATCCGTTCAGTAGTTTAGAAAATACAACAAACAAGAAAAGCTACCATATAATATGAGATAATATGCATAAATTGGTATAGAACAGAAAAAATACAAAAACTTTTCAAAAAAAGAAAAAGAACTCACGAACGCGACGGTTTAAAATCACAGAAGCAAAGATAATGAAATTGTTTTTTTTTAAACGTTCTAACTGTAACATCTTGTAACAAGGGGTGGTAGGGAGCGGTAATTATGAAAAGTGTTCTAGGGGAGGGAGGGGGGAACACCGTTTAAAAAAAGAACGTATAATGACCAGCCAGCTTTTAAAGTTAATAGCTTTGGAAGGATCCTTGATAGTCTCTAAGACTTTTTATCTTTTTAAGAAGTAAATCGATAAAATCTTATTAGGTGTAATGTTTTACGCCTTTTTGAATTTGGAATGAGGTGTTAAGTACCTAATAGTGATGGGCCACCTTATGAAAGTGTAGAAAAAAAAAATATGTTGTTTACAAAAAAATACCGTAAACCAATATTGTCAGTATACTAATTGGTATTATTTAATTTATAATAGAGTACTAATAGCATTTATTTGTAGTTATACTGCTATTACCAAGTCATTTGCTAGATATTGTGTTTATCCTACTAATATGAAAGTTTGCCAAGCAAAGACTTCTATTTGGATCTAGATGAAACTTGGCATACTTATCGTTTATAAACTGGATTAACACAAGATATACTTTTATTCCGATATTTCCACGGAATCGAGAGTTAGGCGGCTAAAACCGCGGACATTGATAGTTGTGACATAATTCCTAAGATTTCTCAAACAATTTTACTAATCAGACAAAACCCTTTTTCTTTAAACCTATCTACACTTCTCTACTAATATTATAAATGCGAAAGTAAATTTGTCTGTCTGTTACGCTTTCACGACTAAACCACTAAACCGATTTCGATAAAATTTGGTACAAGGAAAGCTTGAACCCTAAGAAAGGACATACTCTACTTTTTATTCCGCGACGTCATCTGCGTCCGCGATAACCGATATTTACGCGGACGAAGTCACGGGTAAAAGCTAGTATTTTATGTAAGAAAAACGCCAAACAGTTATTGGTTTGCTAACATAACTAAGTATATATTTATTGAAGGTAACATGAATTTCAATGTTCAATAATTGGATTTAACTGAATAATTTAGTGTGTCATCGATTTTTCCTTGAAACCGTTACCTGTGTTACTGGCAAATTATCCACGGTTATATTAAAACTTTAAGTGTCGTACCGTTTCGGAAATACACTAATTTCTGTATCTATATAAAGCTAGGTAGACCCAAAAATAATCTAACACACACACACACATATACAATCACGCCTTTTTCCCATGGGGGTAGGCAGAAACCTCGGAGCGCCACCTACTACGATCTCTACACACTTCTTTTGCCTCGTTTAGGTTCATACAATTGGTCATACACACATGCCGGTTGCGAGTACTGAAAAAAAAGCCAATCACACAAAAACGATTTAACGGATTTAAATGAAATTTGGGCACCTGGATGAACACATACCTAGTATACTTTTGTCCGGGTAGTACGTTCCCGTGGAATGATATCCGACCTCTATGCGGGTTTATCTGTTAAGTAATGCCCTGTTATTTTCCTAACATACAAATTAATATCATTGAACAAATTTAAATAGTTGATTTAATATCGCAATGAAAGTATTTATACATATGTATAAGGTAAGAGTATGAATGGACTGTGTGAAAGATGTACAGGATTATTGAAGAAGAATACATGTTGAGAAAATAATAATAATGATATTCTTCGAAAAGCTTCACAAAATCTTTAGAAACAATAAAAAAATAAATAACAATGACTGTTTACGCTCTAAATACTAGTCACTGCTCACCCCTTCCAACAAAACGTGACACAACAAACGGCAACGTTTAAAATGACGTCAACTTATCGCCCCATCCCGTTTTGGTAATTTTTACCACTTTTCTCCTATCTCTCATAATTTTCTTCCAACCCATTATTGCCGTATTCATAGCCCCGACGTTTTCTTTATTTTTTTGTTTTTAGTTCGTGACACTACTAATTTATAAGAGTAACCGTGGTGTTTTTTGCCGGCTCTTCTCTATAGGAGTCAACAAATTGAAACTGTGCTCCTATCTTCTGACGTTTCATAAATGCCCATGTCGGTTTATGTGAAATAAAATATTTTGATCTGATTAAATAATTTGGTCTTTTATGATAATTATTACGAGAATAGATAGCAGTGTTCTGTTTTTTATGGTTGGAAAATAGCAATCCGTGAAGGTAAAAACATGATAATATAAAATTCAATGAAAAACACCGCTTATTGTAACTAAAGTTGTTAATCATAATTGTCTTTCAGTTGTTATAACCAGAAGGCTAGAGGCTGATAATCAGTTTTTGAAAGCGGTATTGTGTTACCTGTTTACTCCATGACGCGAAGTTTAAGCTAATTGAGAAAAAAAAAATATTCTGGTTACTTATTTCATTTGATATCAGTACTTACAGCCAGAGTAATGGCACGTGTATTTCTTGTAATGTGTAGTGGCGAATGGAATCCTAGTAATAAATAAAATATGAACTAATCAGTTGAAACTAGTAATGTTACCATTAGATTACTTATTTCCTGATGTATAAGAATCTAGCTTACAATCTCACTCTAAGCTTCGTTTGCAAAATAAACTATTTTCCTACTTAATTATGTAACTGAACAAACATTAGATCAGGTTTTTGTTAATGATTTCTCATAAATATTATTACATAGGTGACGCTAATAATATTTTGTTTGAAGTTCTGCTGTCATAATAGCACGTGTAACCGTTTCAATATAATAGTAGTTACTATTAATAATAACAGCCTGTTAGGCTTATAAGTTACAAACGTATAGACATTCCCATTTATATTCTGCTAAAATCACTAATACACATGTCACTATGTCACATGATTCAGAGACAAGTAAGGTTTGATTCCGTTTCAAATCATTTATTTTACAAACTTTTAAGTCTCCTACCATACTTTTAAAACTGGTTTGCAATACAATGTTAGTAATAGTAGTTCTGTAGGTGTTCATTTTTGAAGTCGATACCGTACTTAGCTAGGTAGTGTCAGGAGCATAAATATGTATACACTGAGCCAAATTAAATTTAAGGAATTTTCTTTTTCCTTTCTTTAAATAACAATTGCAAGTTTGAGATAAAGCCTATTTGTTTATAGTGTGGGTTCCTAAATACTATGTTCGTAATAACATAAAATTATAATCAGTAAAATAAGAAAAACATCATTAATCAAAAGTTGGTAAGCGAATACAAATTAGTGCTCGTAAATATCTAGGTCTTGACTATGAATTCTACACAGTACAGCCAGAAACATTTTTCTTTCACTTCGCCATAATCTTTTTTTCCTTCGCCCGTAACTCACGAAAAAGAGTTTTTTGGTTAAAACTTGAAAATTTATTTCGCAATTAGCGGCAGGACACTCTTAACTCGAGACATTATTAGAAAAGTTTCTTAGTGGTCGTAAAAACACCGTTTTTTGTGGCGAAACGACACCTGCCCGTTTTTCGCGAATGAATATTTTATTATTGATCATTTTTTAATTTAGCCGTTAATGAAGATGGCTCGAAAGTGTTTAACTTTTTTATTTAAAAACAAACTTCTTGATTCATAATCAAATGTTTGATGGAACTATGAAAATAGTATCAAGAACAAAGCCAACATTTTTTAACAAAAAAAAAAAAACAAAAAAAATATGAAAAAAAAAAACAAGTAAAATATTTAAAAGCAAACAGGAGACGCGCACAAATAACACTTCATTAACATGAAGTGAAACGGTGCGACATGACAACGGTTAAATTTTCACAAGCACACACAAATTGGCGGGAAAACACCGCCCTCTGGGGGCCGCCGGAATAAGAGAAAAACTCGGCAAAAATTAGATTTCTTCAGTACGGATGTTGGATGAAACTGTTTTGATACTTGCTGAGGAGAAAGTTAATAATTATATGAAAGATATTTCTTTTAAAATAGTACAGCTTTTTGTGACTAAAATTAAAAGAGGTGCATAGCAGTGGTTAATATTTAAATTATAAGTAACGCTGAATTGTTTTTTTTATAGGAAATGATTTGTTCGGTGACCACAATATTGTAAATATCCCATGTTTCATTTCAATAAACGCTTCATAGAGAATTAATAATATAATGTAGGTTTATAAAATAAATAATTATAAAAATAACTATTTTAATCGCATACAACTTAATAAAATTATATCATAGACCGTTTAAAAATAAAAAATAAACAACCTCACCTACTAGTTATTGCTAAATAAGGATCTAAGGACTAGTATCATAATAAATAAACTAATTGTAATACCGTAACGATGTGTTTGCTGATATAATGCAATCAAGACAATTTTAAAATTGTTCTTGTTATAAAAATCTATAAAACAAAGTAGGTAATTATTTTTACCTAGAACTGCCAATCCTATTGAAAAACGTAACCATAATTATATTTATTTATAGTTATATAGTTGGAATGGGTGCTAACAAGAGTTTTTAGGACCACGTTCAAAGTTACAAGAAGAATACCACTAGAATACATTCGTTCCTTTATTTTAAGAAATACTTTAAAATAGTAAAAAAAAAATACATGAATCAGGAGTTTGTCAGTAGCAGTCTGGATTCTTGATTCGTGCCGGGCTACTGGCACTTTGCTCGCACCCTATTACACAAGACTTAAACCTATTTGGCAAAATGTGGATGTACTATAGGTACACCTATACCCTTGCCCTTAAGGAATTTAGGAGCCACAAATTAAAACCTGTTCCAAAGTCATCCTAGATGTAAAAACCGCCTTGAAAGTATCAAGATCACTCCTTCCCCCCACATCGCAGCTAATGGCTTGTGCTACACAGTAAAAAAGGAGTCGTCGTTGGAAGATAAAAATTAGCTGAAATTAAAAGATACTAACGAACACCATTCTCTGTTCTTGACTCAAATGGTTCTTAGCTTATTCGCCTTGCCTTGATGTTTTTTTGTTTACCCACTTCTTCGAGGAAATAGGTAAAAATGAAGTTGTATTTGGTTCTTGTTGAATTGACTTCGTTTGCCTTTTATAACATTGTGTTTAATGATAATGCAGTAAGGATTTAGGTTAAATAGTTTTGAGCTTTTAAGGGAAATATTTTTTTGCGAGTGATTTGCCGATTTATCCATTAGTAGTAGGTAATGGTGTCTCTATTTATTTGTGAATTTGTGGATGTCAAATAGGCAGTCGCTCCATGTTAGATACTAGGACCTATCTGTAGCCTGTTGGACTGGAAGCCACCTCAACATATTTGGAAAAAGCTATGTAAATGATGAGTTTCAGTCCATAATTTGCAGCCGCAAATGAAATCCCTTTGATCTACTTTTCATTGCCTACTTTATACTTACATAGTACTTCGGTATTTGTACTTTCAATGTTTTTGAACGAACAAAAATCTATTGATGCATGTCTTGCACTACTTTTTATATTCAACTAGGTTTTGCCAGCGGCTTCGCCCGCATGGAGATCGGAAATTATTCCACGGGAACATACTACCGAAATAAAAAGTATTCTATGCTTTAATCTAGGATATAAACTAAATGTGTGCCAAGTTTCATGATGATCCAATCAGCCATTTTTGCGTGATAGAGTAACAAATATCCAAACATGCATATTAGTAGGATTTATTCTTGTGATTCGTTTCAAATTCTCAGTTAGTCAAAATGGATTGTCGCTTTTATTTTAATAGACCCATAATGGCTTGTAATTACAAAGTAACCTATTAATAAAAAATCAGTAAACTAAGTTAAAATCACAATGTAACTAACCGACGATCGGGTTCCGCAACTTAACGCAATAAACGCGGACTTACCGACAGCGAAATTGACAATAATCGCCCAACAGTCCACAAGTGATCATTACGGAACCCCTTATTTGTGACATTCATCGGTTGGATGGGTTCTAAGTAACCTACGTACCTAGGGGACACTTTTTAGAGTTCCTCTGTGATTATAATAAAACGGTAACAATTGTCACAGGAAATCGCCATGTGGAAAGGATGTGGCTACGAATTATTGTTGACAAATTGTTAATTTTGTGCTGTTTGAAAAATAATTATGTAAGCCAATTTAGGTATCTTCCTCCCTATAGTTCAACTTAAAACTCAAAGCATTTATTTCAAAAACCCAATTACAGTTGCTTTTGAATTGTCAACAGGGTTGTTCAGTCAAAAATATGAAACTATTGTGGAGTCGTTTTAATAGGTAACATTTGACAATTCATCAAAATTCAACAAAGTAACCTAGTAATGGCGGGCATAAAATAATATATTTTTTCTTTTTGTTAGAACTGCACAATTGCTGAATTTTTTTCAATTACGATTACATATTTATTGTAATAATGACAGATACGAGTAATTTTACGATTTGCTTTCATATGAACTGACAGACGTCAAATGTTACCTATTAAAATGACTCCACAATAGTGGGCAACTCGCTCGCTTAGCCTTTTCTCTCTTTTTTCTCTAATGGAGAGGAACAGGCAAAAACTCCACTGACACTACTTTTAATGAAAATATTGGTTCCATCATTCATGTTGAAAGCATAATTGTACATGTGAGAGGGATGTAGACAGTCAAGCATATTACAAGCGTGTGTAGGTAATACGGGTTGATTTCCATTCCGATCCAGCCCATTCCTTGCTGCCCTCTACCAGCGATGCCCTAAACCGAGGTCCGTACCCCACAGGTGCCCTTAGTGAGTAGTCGCTGTAGTTTTAAGCCCTGGCTGGAGGCCTCAATTTATTAAGGTAGCCACAGGCAAGTCCGGTTAATCAGCCGACAACCTCATGGGTTGACCTGCGAGATGTCGATACAAAAAAAATATAGGGTGTGATTTTCGCAAAACTATGTCAAAGCGCGTATTTTGCGTACGGAAAAGCGTCCGCAATAAAAAAGTACTTTAATTAACTTTTGAAATTTTACTGGTTAAATAAGTAGGTCGGTAATCAACTAGGTATCCTTTAAAATGGAAAAGTGTTTCATTAAAACGACTCAAATATTCAATTTAATTATTTTAAACACTATTCGATGGAATTAAACATGCTATTCTTAGTCAATTAAAAGTTTATTACTAGATAACCTATAATAATAGATCTTATAGGTCATATTTTTCATCAACATCATCCACAGCCCGACTTCACCCACAGCTTGGCATAGACCTCTCTTTTCTTGTGCCAATCCACACACTCCTGTGCCAGCCTCATCCAGGTTTTGCCCACGATGGCAACAATGTCGTCCGCCCATCTCAGCACCGGACAACTAACATCTCGTCTTCTAGTCCTTAAACGCTACTCTGTCACAGCCTGGGATACCATCAAATGACTTCTAACGCTCTGGGTGGAGTGGGAGCGCGTGTCAGAGTTTTACTGACTAAAACTCACCCGTGTTCCTTCAGTTGTCTATGCCAGGGCCTCGGTAACTCTTTCGAATAAATTCGTGAACCTGGCTAGCATCAGCTCAAGTCCATCACACATCATTAGATTTTATTTTTATTGATTTTAATAAAGAACCCTTCAATATTTAACCAATTTTGTCTTGACGATTACTTTTAATAACACTTAGCATAGAAGCAAGGATATTCCAAATATATAATTATCTTATTTTACGCTGCATTGTCGCTAATTACCTATACTGTTGACAATATTGACATATTATCAAGGGAGACCCCTCCGTGCCTTAGAAAGCACGTTAAGCCGTTGGTCCCGGCTGTCATACGTAGATATTTTAGACATTCGTTACGGCTAGTCAAAAGTCTGACAACCATTCTTACCACGAGGAATCGTATTATCCAGTAACTAGGTTGTCAAGGACAGATAAGCAGTCACTCCTTGTAAAATACTGGTATTTAGGTGCTTCCAGAAATAGAGCTCTCCCAAACATACTTGGGAAAAGGCTAGCCAAAATCAAATTCGAAACATTTTATTCCACACTAGCTTCTTCCCGCACTTCGTCCGCGTTAAATTTCTTGTTCCCGTCGTCGCGTCGAATCGCCTACCCGTGCGATTTTCCCCGTTTTTGCAACATTTTTCATTACTGCTCCGCTCCTCTTAGTTGTAACGTGATGTTATATAGCCTATAGCCTTCCTCGATAAATAGGCTACCCAACACAGAAATAATTTTTCAATTCGGACTAGTAGTTTCTGAGATTAGCGCGTTCAATCAAACAAACAAACTAACTCTTCAGCTGTATAATATTAAGTACTAGCTTCTGCCCGTGACTTCAACTCCACGGTTACTATTTAAAAAATAATTGGTGCTTATAAGAGTTTCAAATTACAGTATTAATAGGTATAGGAGGACAGTGTAGGGCCATCAAAAAGTACCTACCTGGTACTTACTCTAATAGAATATGGTCTACAAATCTACAGTCTACAAGGCCTATGTTGCAGATGTTGATAATATTTGTCATTTATATAAGGTGTATCTATTCGTACACGAAATATTTTAAGAGGTACACCTGTAGGTGGTAAAGAAGCTACAGCAGCGAAAAGAAAAATTTTCTAAATGTATTTTTTTTTTTCAAAATTTTATATTATAAATTATTTGACGCTCATAAGAAATACTGGCTTCTTCTTATTTTTTACGGCCCGAGACACCGCGGCCATGCTCGTGCCGTCCGGTCGCCGCCCTCGCAGCGTCAGGCGGGCAATTCATAGAATTTGGAGTAAAGGTTTTATGCAAAACGTCTCAAGCAGTTTTAAAATTATAATAATTACGAAAATTAAAAAACGATTAGATAAAAAATTTCTTTTTGCTTCTATAGCTTCTTTACCACCTACAGGTGTACCTCTTAAAATATTTCGTGTATGAATAGATACACCTTATACTGTCAGATATTTTTTCATCATCATTTCAGCCGTATGACGTCCACTGCTAGGCATAGCCCTCCTCCACTTTGGGGGATTTGCCATAATCGCCACGCTTGGAAAGAAAGAAAGAAAAAGAAAGAAGAAAGAAAAATTGTTTGTTCAACATTGTTTATTGTTTTTTGGCAGGCGGATTAGTGATCGCAGTATGATGGTGAAATGCTTAGAGATCGCTACTGCCCTTACTCCAGTAAGTCCCTTAGTCGCCTCTTAAGACATCTATGGACAGAAATGGCGTGATGCTATTCTTAACGTCCGGCACAATACGGACATATTTTGTCATACTTTGCACTATTGAATGAAGTTAGGAGTCCTTGCATGTTTAGAATACAGTTTTGTCTTAATAAGCAATATCCGGCGTTTACTGAGGACATAATATTGCGTAGTATATCATTTAGTATGCTTTGCCGATCGATTTGTTTAAAATAACATTGTCTTTAATAATGGTTTGCATTAAAAATGGCATAGGTCATGTTTAGCATATTCCAGTCGAATTTTATGAGTAGAGTAGAAATGATTTTCAGAATGATTGTCGATGGCTATGAGAGTATGGGGAGACCAAAGAAACCATGGATAGACTGTGAATGATGATATGGATAGAAAGGGTTTGAATATTCAACTTTCATTGCCCTATTTATGATGTTAAGCAGACATATTATTCGATTACCATTGCTTCAGCTGTTTCCTGGTTCGGGAGTCGATAGCGGACTCCCGGCCACCGTAGACACACGCTTGCGGGTGGCGAGCAATGGGTAGCTCGCTTCCCGGTAAGGACCAGAGGGGTAGTTGTGGAACTTTTTATCGGTAGGAATTGGTTTAATATTCATAGTTAAACAAAATTCATTGCGTTATTTACCTTGCTGAGCCACAATTTATTCGAACAAATGACGCAATGGTTTAGAAATAATCTTCAATCCCATTCAGATTCTGATAAATTGTGAGTTTCGCAATTAGGGTGCAGGCTCGGGTCGACGGTGCGTAGTGTTCCACGCGCGCCTCAAAGAGATGTCAGCAGCGCTGAAGGGGTCTGCTAGGACCGATGCCTGCCGGGGTCGCGTGATTGTTCGAAAGAGATATTTTATATTAGCTAAATCCTTCCCAATATATTCATATTTTTTTTCTAATTTATTCAGGTTGTAATGATACTATGTTCCGCAATTAAGGGACCGATTCAATCTCTAGTTAACACAACTGTTAATGTTCAATAGAAACAAAAATAAAACAAGTTAAAAAGAGTACTCTCTTTTGCCAAAGGCATTTAAGATTGTTAAAAGGTACAAATTTAGAAAATGACTTCTGTGATTTTTCCAAAGCATAGAAAAAATACGTTGTGATTTTGTACACAAATTGTCTAATTGAAACAATAGTTAAATTACCAAAAACAGTTTCAATAATACCTATCAAAAATAATCAACACGGTTTTTTCCAATTACATTTACTAACTATACTAGACACTAGTATCTATACGTCCTTTGATCATTAAGTTCTCTGCTGTGCTGTAAGTGACGTAATCACAGCCTCAAACTGTATGTGAGCTTTGTTTGTGTATTTTCTAGTGTGAAAGTCGTTGAAGTCAATAAAAATAAATATTTACCCAAAATCTCCCTGGGTATGCAAAACCATAGCTCCTGCTCCAAAAACACAAATTAATCGAAATAAAATTTCTTCCAACGATTCAATATTAGTCATCTAGTCTACACATACCACGCACTTGTACACAATTCCTCTAGCGTGGGTGCTTTCACATTGAATTGTATTGTAAGTAATGATGCAAAAACACTTGGGCTCAAAATAAATCATATTACATCTTTGGTAGTATTAAACAAATTATATTCTGCAAGTACCATCTAGCCATGGGCACAAGAACGGCTAGAATCAAAAAAGGTGCGTCGCACCCACCCTAAATAAGTTAGGATAAGAGCAAGAGAATGGGTTGTCAGAACCCTGAAAGTCTGACAACCAGTCATAGCAAGGGGTATCGTATTATCAAATAGGCAGTCGCCTCATGAAGATACTGATACTCAGCTGCATACAGTTAAACTGAAAGTCAACCTACAGGCATTTTTGAATCATCAAAAATGTCAGAGACTTAGTCAGAAAGTTGAAACTTGAAGTCAAAGATAGTCTTTTAAATAAAGACACCGATTACAATCACTACAATTACGATGTTTTCCTTCACGATTTTGGGAACGCTGGTGATGAAATAATTGACATGAAGTAAAATGCCTGCTTGAGTTCGAACCCATGACAATTCGATTCACTGCTGGATATAAACATCTTCCAAGTTCTTTGGCAGAACTCCCAAAGTCCCAGGTCTCAGATTTACACATTCAGTCTATCCCTGCACTGCCAGCTTATATACCAGCAGCAGTACTGATCTACCAGCCAGACCACATATTACATTATCATTTGCCTAACCTAGTTCATTTATCTTGGGGTCGGTGCAACACGTTTTCTTTTTCAAATCTCCCTCAACCGTCATTCTATTATTCACTCCCTTCTCGTTCATTTCATATTTTCTTTGGAATTCTTCCGCATCTTCATCCACTAGCCCAGGAATGACATGTCTATTGTAATCACTGATCAGCATACCAAGTATGGTGGTATATTTGAGCAAATATTTTTGCCCAAACCACCAAGTGAGCTGTTACAATACTGAGATGAAAGGTTTTTCTGTTGCCATAACAACAAAACCACGATTCCAAAGAAAGAATTTTTACCCGCGTGAGAAAGTTTAAGACCTAATTAAACTTCAAACACTAAAAAAGCTTAGAAAATAAAACAAAAAACGGATAAAAACAGGTCGCAACCAAGACCACCAGCATAGGCCCCGAGATAGTGCAAAAAGTAAATATTTCCTACAAGAAAGCATCGAATAAGGTCTGATATAAAAACAATCCGGTAAAAAACTTCTACGTACAAAGGGCGATGAAAAACTGCAGACATTCCCTCTCTCTCACACACTATCACTTGACTGCAATGATGTAGTTTTGATCCTTTTGCGATAATATGCAAGAGTTGATAATGTGTAAGTATGAATTTGAAATGCAAGTCTTACCTAATATTGATCATTTTAATATAGTTAAATATGAAAGACATTAGACCATTTATAAGATGGAAAAGCCTGAAAAATTTAGGAGAAATCTGAATAAATCGATGCTATTAAAATATACGATGACTCTATCATCTCTCTTTTAACATTAAGCTACTTATTTTCCAAAGAGAAGAGGGAGAAGCTCATGATATCATCAAGAAAAAATAATAGAACTAGGCATCGCGTCTGTGATATGCTAAGACGAATCTGGCAATAGTATTGATGGCATGCGAGTATGCATCGCAATAAAAACTTAACTCATTCTGTATCAGCTGTGTACTATCGACGAATGTGTCACAGTAACAATCTTGATACTTTACAGAGAATTGGAATACTGAAAAATGTTAATTATTTAAGAATTTACAGTGAACCTTTAGCTTTTCTTTAATTGTAGTTCACAAAAAAAAACGTTTTAGATCAAAAAAATAAGAACAGTTTAGTTCTCAAGCTATTGCGCTAACAAAAGGCATAATTATTTTGAGGTTGTCCTAAGGTATTTAAAATTAAATGCGGTAAGGAATGCGAATAGTGATTGTTATATTCGAAAGCGATGGCCGAGTTACTACTATAATGTACAATCTGTTTTACTGACATACTTCTTGCTAGGTAATTATTATTAACAAGATAAGAGCGGTAGGGTTTTCTTTATGTACGAACTGAATATTATCATTATTTCTACCGAGGAGATTATTAAGGATACAATCGATTAACGGTTATAAAAAAGTCTCTAAAATAGGCTCAACATGTCTTTCTCTTCCATACTTCTATAAAAGTCGTTATCTCGGTCGTCACTCCCTTTCTAGTAAAAAAAAGAAAGAGTTCCAAATTCAAAAAACAAAAAACGATTACATAATAATGCAAGCACCAAGAAGTATTCCACTTGCACCGAGTCTCAAACTAAGGAACCGCTCGGATATAACAGACTATAATAAAAAAGTTAGCAAGTACACATAAGTGCATTACGATGCCAAGCCGTGCCTACTATAACTATAGTACTTATAACAGAACGCCCACGGCCGGAGCCGAGCACAACCATTTTTTTGCCGCACACTTACATTTGAAAAATACATGTTGACGTAAACACACATATTTCGCGTTGAAAAAAATCGCGAAAAAAGTTTTTTTTGAGGCCGAATGCACTGTTCACCTTCGCCTGTGCAAAAAAGTAATGTGACGCAACAAAGTGACGTTTCGATTCTTTTTGTTTTGTTTTTTCTTTCGTTTTTTTTTTTGTGAGTGATTGACAGTTGTGCGATGAGTTTAAGGAATCGATTTGGATGTGAATCGATACTATTTCAATGCAGGTATTTATTTTTATTATAATGGCGGCTAAGAGCTTGTTGCGTAATTCCGTGAACTAGTTTCCGATTTATAGCCCGCTCAACGAGCAGATAAACAATAGATTCCGGTAACATTCTTGTGTATCTTAATGGTATTTTCAAGTAAAATAAAATAAGAAAAATCACCAGTATTTATTTAAATTAGTACTGCTTTTAATCTTTAAAGATTTGTGAAAGTTTAAATAAGTGAAGACAATTCGAAGGAATCAATAAACGAGCTTTTTTTCATATATTTAACTGGAAATCAGGTTTTCTTTAGAATTATATTTTTAATTTACTTCATTGATATTAAAATGATGCTTGATGCAACATTCTTGCAACAGTTAAGTAGAAAAAACATTTTTAAAGTGTCTGTCACCCGGTTAGTCCAACTTAATTAGATAAGTAAAAGTTTAAGTAACAGTTTATATAGACTTGTTTACTTAGTTTAACTTAAGTCTTTACTTAGAGAAAGTAACCTAAGTCAAACTGCAAAGCGGTAAAAGTCAGTGTGACATTTAGTCTTTTTTCTTTAACTTGGAATGCTGGGAAGTAAGTAAACTTAGCTTTTAACGACGACATTTTACTTATTTTTCTTCTTTTTATGCCAAAATTAGGGTAAAATGTCGCTACTTGCTATATTCTCATCAGTATAGGTATAAGTAATAATTTAGAGAACAAATCCGTTTTTACTTAAAACATAACCTCAAAATATTGAATTTCGACCAATATTTTGTGTAGTTTAATAATATTTATTAGATTATTTTGGCGATTATCGAATAAATAGAGTTAACCAGATAGAAGCGGTTATACTAAATTAATTTTCCTATTTTTAACAACCTGTCGATTATGTTTCCAAAAGTTAAAACGCTTAATCCTGGTTGGATTTTTGTTGATGTCAGTTAAGTTATTTAGAAAATATTTAACTTTTATTAAAACACATTTTGTCAATGATAATTTTTATATAATTATATTAGCCGACAAAAAATGCGGTAGGTAATGGTTTTGCGACGCTCTGATCCCGTCGCGTTTTTTGTTTTTCAATTTTATACTGACACTATAATTCTAAAGGTTATTTTTGGACAGCTTTTATATTTATTTGAATACACATTCGAAATTCAATTAAAAACTACTTAAACACAATAAACTAACATCAAGATAGAATTAACTACATAAGCACAATATTTTGCAAGAAATTAGGCAAAAAATGTAAGAAAAAATAATAGATAAAGAAGTATAAAATACGACTTACCTAACTTAGGAGATTTCCTTTACTTTCTCATTTCTATGCGAACTTATGATTTAAAGTATGATAGATTTGCCGTTACGAGTACCTATAGAAAATAAAATGGCGAAGACAATTGCATAATGTGATTACTTACTACCACAGCGTAATAAATAATGGTATTTTAATGATTTTCTACAAAAGAAAAGCTGTTAAACATTTTAAATTATTTAGTAACTTAGTTATGTCAGTTAAACACTGTATTTTTTAGTTTTCTTAAATTGTGACAGCTGTCAAATTTCTAAAATACGAAAAGAGGTTACGTATTTTATTTTACTTTTTTTTACTTAACTATCGTATTTTTCTCAATAAAAAAAATAGATTTACTTGTGACGTACTTAAAAATAAAACACAAACATTTTTCCATTCCAAAAAAGCAACATCGCTTAAACTTTTCCAAAGCTTCAATACAGTTTGAGTGAATAAAAATTTAATTATTTCAAACTCGTACAGCAAGAGGCACTTTGTGCTCAGATCTTAAAAATAAACTTCTTTTGTACTCCTCAACTGTATGACTCAGACTTTGGTATAAAGATAATTATGATATTTCTCTCAAAACAACGCAATTCTTGTTTAAAAGTTTTTCGAAAATATTCTCTACAAAGAGAGGTTATGAGTTTTTGTCTGGGGGAGATATTTAAGCACCTAATCATTACTTTTTTATAGAGACAATGAAATGTATTTGAGTTAAATAATATCTGGTACTTGGGTGTCCAGAACTTATAAAGTATTCAGAAGACGCCGATTACCTCACCCGCCGCTCTTTACCGCTTATAAGTAATAATCATAACTTATTAAAAAGAACATAAGATTAGACGCTTAAAAACCAATTTTCAATTAATACTTCATAAGTACAGAAAATACCACTTGAATTTCAGTCGGTTCAACTACAAAAATAAATATTTAAGTGTCATACACACATCACTATTTTTGTACGTTCTAAAACGAATACTTATCAATAAAAATAATATTTCCTGTTGAAAACCCATTCAATAAAGAATGAAAAAAAGAAGTACAATAAACAATATTAAATTACAATCATAATGTAACATAACATTTTTTTTAACAATAACTCACTGAAAATATTACGCAACCCACTCACACTCACACATTCAAGTAGTTGTCGTAGGTCAAGAGTCTGCACACACACAAATAAAAATCGCAAAGAGCAACGTACGCAAAAAGTTACGGTATCGGTTTTTGTTTAATAAACAACAATTATCGGTATTTATTAGTGCATACCTGTAATTTAAAACCTTTTAGACGACACTTTTAGTAATAAATAGGTCGAAAGTTTTGTTATAATCAGCGTTATCGGAAGTGCGAAAATGTTTTCTTACCTAATGAAAAACGTTTATTACGTTGTATTTATTCTCCAGCCCAGACATGTTGATTCATAGAATTCAGCATTTAAAGTTTTAGAAAATTTTATTTATGTAAAAAAAAACATCGTTCGGTGTAATTTCAATTAGAATTAAACTTATTTAATTATGAATGTTAATGGAAAAATTAGTATTATTATTTTCGTGTAAAACGTAGATCATAACCTATAATAATAATTGAAAAAGGAAAAAAAACACCAATTGCTTGAACACAGGCAAAAATCATAGTTACTGAAATATCATTACTTATCGAGAAAGTACCAAACAATAACAATAAAAACTGACACCGACAATTTCTATTCCTATTCAACGACAAAAAGAAAGCCATAAAAATACATATTTCAAGAATAGAATGAGCAAATGCTGTACCTAAAAAGAGAATAATATTTCTTCCGTTTGTCTAAACTTGTTCGGAGCACGCGCCCCTCTTGCATGTGGGCGTGGCGCGCCTGTGTGCATTAGGCCGTGTATACACACGTGTGGCGACCTACAAACGCGCGTGTGTGCGTGATGCGTAAGCGCAAACTCTTGTCTTAGGTTAGGGAGGTGAGCGAACTCTCTCGTTTTGCAGAGACCATTTATTTTTATTATGGGCCGACACGTGGACGGCAGTGGACGTATATGGCGATTTTATTACGTTATCTTCCTCTTTGCACGATTTATCGCGATTTTGAGGTTTAGCTGGATATTTGTGTTATTTAAAGCTGTTATGTTAGTCGGGTTATTAGCTATAACTTATTATTTCTGGCTTATTAAATTTATTGGCTCGTAAATTGAGCTGAATAAAACTTAGGTAACTTTTTATTCTTTCAGCCACTTTATTGAACTTTCACAAGTAAAGAATTGCGTAAATAATAAAACAAATATTAATATATAATCGATAATAAAAAAAATTACATTGAAAGAAAAGTCTGTTAACACACAATTCGATTAATTACGAATACAATCGGAAAAGGAAATAAGTATAAAAATTGAATCGATTCCGCGCACCCATTGTGGTGTAATCGATTTAAAAATGCAAGTTCGATGTCCGTGATCGTGACCTGCGCACGCACATGAATACTGTATGAACATTACTTTGTCCCTTTTGAAAGTACAATAGTGTTGTGTCGGGAAACCTTGTGTTCCTGATATTTTATTGTTAAAAACGTAGGCGAAAATTAACTACCTATAGGTAGTTGTTTTTTTTAGGCGTTCGTTTTTTCTTCCAATAGCTGTTTGTTTTGCAATGAGTTTGTTTAAAAGTCGTCGGTTATTAAATTATTGATACCTCTACCCTACTGTTTACAAAAAACAGAAAGAGCAAAAACCATTTATTTTTGGTGAAAAAAAAATTTTTTTTTCTTCGTGCTATTTAAAAAATATTTTAGGTATGTTGTTTCTTCTTAGGTATTATCTAGTCTGGTGTAATATATTTTTATTGGCTGTAATCAAAATAGACACGTCACATTGCATTAAATGAGCAAAAAAACATAAAATATTTTTTGTGAAATTTTCTATAGGTCTTTCATTAAAAGAATGAAGGTGAACCAGTTGTTACTCTGCCAATTCATTTTCTTCGTAGTGATAGTGGGCATTGTCATCCTTATCATTTAGCCCTGAAGAGTACATTAGCCCTGCATTTTTAACGAAAAGACGTCGACAATATCGCGACGCAAAATTATTATACTTTGTTTGTACTTTTATTGCTCAAAGGTCCCTGATATGTAATTTATGAGTTATAAAGTTTATTTTCAGTTTGCGATTACGAAATAATTATACTCATTCTGATTGAACGTCTTATAATTTTATTTTATGGCGTTTTTCGAGAATTTTGTAATTTTACAAAAGTTTATAGATAAAATTATGTGTTTCTGTCCTTTTTGGCAAACAATTTCCAAGCCTTATATTTGTTCATCTTTATAATAAACACTAGAAGGCTTCTAATAAAGTATTTTTGCCACATTCTCCAAGCAACTTCATCAGCGAACGGAATCAAATACATCGTAAATTCTAAAACAAATCCCATATACAATAATCTTTGAACAATAACCTTATATTCTGTATGATACAAGCAGTTAATTGCAAAACGTCTAATAATAAAAACACATACATACATCGTTACATAACATAATAAAAAATGCGCGACGCGTCGTCATTTCTCCGATAAACACGATTAGGTATTGCATCATCGTTCATACACTCACACACACACTCATATTACTCACACACTAATAAAAATGAAGACAGAATGCACACAATCACACATCTGAAATATATTTTTTATCGAGTACCTATTTATTGTTGTGTTAAAATCATTAGAGGAGATACTGTAATTCCATAAAATTACATCTTAATTGTAATTTGTAATAGGTATTACATTTGTATTGTTTGATTTTATCTTCGTTCATTATTGATTCAATGTATTTTATAGACTTTCAGATTCAAAAGTTGAGTATCTTGTGCCGTACTAAATAAAATATTGACTTAGTAATTACAAAAAATATCATGTTTTTCAAATAGAAATTATTTTCGCAATTAAGTTTATTGTGTCTTGAAGTATTGTCTTCGATTTGTTTTGTCATTCTTTGCTATGGAAAGAACAACATTCTTCATTTGTCCCATTTTATTATATGTTAACTTATTTTTTCAACAAAAAGTTTTTACTGCACGATACATTAAAAAGTATTACTATTGCTGAATTAATTTTCTTTCCTCATAAAAAAAATGTCAAAAACTGGCCCCTATATTTGTCTGAAAAATCCTGAATTACTTTCAATAACCACTGAATATTTAAATCAACATTTAGGTAACCATTACAACTGCAAAAAAAAAACCTTTAAAAATATCTGTCAAAACGTAATAAACATAGGTACAATAAACGCCAAAACAGACTTTCATTAAATAAAAATGGCGCTTCAAATAGTAATTTCAGAAAAATACTCATTATTTTTAAATGGCGTACTCAGATTTCATCCCGATAGTCGCAGGCACCGTGTTTGTGTGTGTCAATTGTGTGTGTATGAATGTGTGTGTGCTATCGCAGAAAGAAATGAGGTTATCTGAATGCGCCTGTCATTGTCTCGTTGTTAGCACTTCAATCGTAGACTCGAGTTACTACAGAAGTGTCTGCTAAGTGAAAATTATTATTTTCCGAGTAATTTTTCTTCGGAATTTCGTTAACTTGTTTAAAACCAAAAAGTTGTAACGTCGAATTGATCTCATTCGAGATACTGAAATATTTATTTTTTATTTCTTTTACGTTGAAACTGGACTCTTTTAATACGGATTGGTCCTTGGCAGCTCTGGACAGAGAGACAAGGACAGAGAGTAGGGAGGCCTTTGCCCAGCAGGGACATTAATAGCTAAAAAATACATTAAAAAAACATTGAAGTAAACATGAGTTAACTATGTGGTAATTAAATGAAGAAAATGACACAAATATTAGTGAATAGTTGTTTTTTTTTTACAATGTAAATTTGTACAACTGAATCACTTCTAAAATCAAAGCCTTCTCAACAAGCCAATTTCTACCTTGGTTATATCAATAACAACAGTCTCAAATTGTAAACTGACCAAAGACTTCTTCTTCCAGAAAATCTCAAAAAACGTAGCAAGAATTCAAGCAAAAATTACCATAAACTACCACATTTTCTATTCAAACAACCATTTGTTATACACAAGAAAAACACCATCAGCAGCACAAATTTTCATTCCAACGCACAAAAAACTTTGCATTCCAACAAGCTTAGAAGCAAATACAAAAAATGCATTCTTTTACACATTCTATACTCTTATGAAGTCTGTATACACAGAGACACACACACGCTCACACACACAAACCCACAGCTCTGTTTGTTGACATAGGTCAGTACCGATGCCCACTGCCGGCTTTTATTTGTTTTTTTTTATTGGTCCTGCCTCGCTTCGGAGGGACAATGCTTGAAGGTAAAACATCGGAGTGTCAATTAGGAAAAAATGCTGTTTTCGCTTGGAATGTTTTTTTTTTTTGTTTTAGGAGAGTTTTCTGTTAAGAATCATCTGTGTAAGAGATTGGTGGTTTACAGGGATCTATACTATCGGCCATTACTGTTTTGATACTAGTCACGTACTCGTACAATCTCACATGTGTAATTTAATCTGGAATGAAGGAACCAAAATTTTCTAAGAATATTTTTTATTTAAAGGAGTGTCCATGGAGTTTGCTGCCCGTTTTTCTCCATAGAGTCCATACTATATGGGCAACTAGCTTCAATTTTTTTTACTGACTGATCCCTTGACGATTCATAAGTGCCTGCAATTGCTTTATTTGAAGTAAACGCTTTGAATGACTGACTGCCTCGATGGCCTTAGTGGTTGCAAGCGCTACAGCTCTACATGAGGTCCTGGGTTCGATTTCCAGCTCGGGCAAAGTATTATTGGGTTATGATATATGGAATTTCTCAGTAGCACCGCGGAGTCTGGTTTAGTGCCCGGTTGATGGCAATAGGCTCGCCCCCTGTTATAAGGGACTTAAAGATAATTGGCGAAATGTTGGTGTACTATAGGTTTTGCCCAAACCTTCGGGAAAACAAGGCGTCATGTTATGTTATGTTCAATACTGATATAAAGTGTAGATTACATTTGATCAATTAGCGCCTTGACTCCTACCGTAGTTTATTGTGTCATCCATCTTTATTTTTGCTAACAATTTATGAGGGTAGACATTAATAGTCAATAGCGCAAAGCAGTGGTGGCTCAGTGGTAACGGTCATGGCTTTCGGTTGTGGGTTCGAACCCAGGCAGGCACTTTACTTTGTGTAAATTATTTCATCACCACTGCTCTCAAAACGGTGAAAGAAAACATCGACAAAAAAAAAACGACATGTGACATCTACCAACCCGCACAGGGCCAGCGTGGTGGATTATGGCCCACTCCCTCTCACCGAGAGCTTCCTCTCGGTGAGAGGGACCTGTGTCCCAACACTGGTAACATTATAGGCTGATTGTGTATTCAATGGCGCAAAAAATGGAATCTAATCTAATCTATCTAGCCTGTATTATTCCACTGCAGGGCAAAAGCCACCCTCTCCCTTTTCCACAGAATTCTGTCTTTTGTTAGTGCTGGCCCTTCGGTAGGAGTCAAGCTCGTCCCGCCATCTTCGTCTCTGCAAAAAATGTAGGACAGTAAAAATACAAACAAACAGCTTTAATAAAATATATGCTTATCTTATCATCAAAAGAATATTAGCATCATAAACATTTCTTTGGCATAAGGTTCTGCTGTGGCTGCCAAATGACATATATCTAGTTATTTATTATGTTTTTAAAAGTTATAAGTGCCTATGTAGTTATAAATTCATTAGTCATCTTACTCATATTACTGTTAATTGAGAACTGGTGGTCGTGAGAGTAAATTATGATATAAGTTAGTAAATAATCTTCTGTCTCTTTCTGTGACGTAGAGAAGCGGATAAGTGCGAGTTGGACTCGTACACGAAGACATAACGTTGAAACCAGGGATGTTAGGGCGCTCCGTAACCGTAACCGAAACTATCGGATATCCGATATAAAAATTTATCCGTAACCGTAACCGAATCCGAAATAAAAGTTTCGGATAATATCGGATTTGTTATTACATTTTTATTTTAGGTAGATTAGATAACACTCAATATATATTTATAATCATTTTTATTTTAAATAGCTGTAATAATTACTCACAGACTGATTGTAATTCCTACCAAATGGTGACATATAAATAAAACCATTTTATTAGCTATTTGTATTTTACTTTTGAAATTCCTTAAAATTTAATATCCGTAACCGAAATTATCCGAAACTAACGGATAATCCGAAATAATTTCATATCCGTATCCGTATCCGTATCCGGTATAATAATCATTCCTACATCCGTATCCAATCCGTATCCGAAATTTCATATCCATAACATCCCTAGTTGAAACCTTGTGAACTTATCTCCATCCTTATTTCATTTGGGGTAAGAGTAGAAGTCATCTCCTCTCTATCAGTTTTGAATCCTAATCTAATCTACTTTTGCAAAAAAAAAAAAAAATTGTGGAAGGGAGAAGGTACCTTACATTGCCAATCTACATGAAATTTATGTTTTTAAACTAGACTTTTTCAATTTTATTGCATTGCATGTTGCTATAGCAGAAAAATACAGTTAATAAAAAGTTTAATAGAATACGTTACAGTTAAGATTAAATTGTTCAACGGTAGAAAGAGATTCCTTACGACCGTAGTTATAGTATCGTTTATTTAATTTTGTTTTTAAACTTTAAAGTAAGCTAAAGTAATTTCTGTCATAGAATTATTACGTAACCTCACAAGACTAACAGACTGAAAAAAAAACGGAGCTTAAGACGTAAAATTCCGAGTTCCATGCATTTTTATTTTGAATTTGGAATCTCAACCAACGACTACAGATTTTCTATACCGTTCAAAACACAATAGCATTAGTATACCTTTGCTCTCTTTCATGCCTACAACATATATAGTATGGTCAACTCCTAAGACCACACAGCAAAACAAACACGGCCAATAAATAAAATTTCCCGATGTATTCGGAACACGCATTGGAGTAGGAAGTCCACACTGTCGGTGGACCGCGGACATTCCCCGTGGGCGGCGGCGATAGCGATATCTTAACAACTATCTAAACTAGCTCATTTGCTGTCTCTTTCACTCTTGTGGGAGTAAAAGAGGTAGAAGATGATTTGTATATAATGTTGGGGATTGAAGCTTTGATAGTTTTTTTAGAACTAGTATTTGATAGAGTATTGTAGTCATAATAAAGAGAGTAATCATGTTGATATGTAATTATAAAAAGGAAAGTAGAAAATATTATCATTTTTATAACAGAACCCCTCCATGCCCCGGAAAGCACGTTAAGCCGTTAGTCCCTGCTGTCATCGTGGATCTTTGACCGTTGGTATAGGTCGTCAAAAGTTCGAAAGCCTGACAACCAGTCTGGGTCAACTGGTCAAGTCAACTGGGTTGTGGATGTTAGACAGTCGATCCATATAAAATACTGGTATTCATTTGCGTCCGGTTATACTGGAAGCGCCTCCAACATAGTTGGAAAATAGTTGAGGAAGATGAGGAATTTATAGAATAAAAAACCGAGGCACACGGTATTACATATTTGGAAAATTCTCTAATCTTAGTCAGATCATGTAAACACCATGTAGATTGGTGTCTGAAATTGGCTTTTGAAGAATGAGCCATACCTACTGATTTAATGGGTCTGTCAGTTCACGCATCTTCTGTATTATATACAAATAAATAAAATTAAACTATAGTAAGTAAATACGGTCCTTATATAAAAAACACCATTTTAAAATCTATTGTCTGTCTATCTATTTATTCCGCCAAATCTCTGAAACGGCTGGACAGATTTTGATGAGACTTTCACTGGCAAATAGCTGATTTAATATGGAGTAACATGGGTTACTTTTTATAGCACACTCACCTGGATTAATTTCCGAAAACCAAGTGAAGTCGCGGGCACAGCTACACTACACTTAATTTATAGTTACAAGATACACTACTTATAACAACGCACATCCTTACTTCAACAAAAACTGTAATTTTATGTCATCGGTTATAAATGCATGTTTAATGCAGCCATCTTTTAATAATAAGTAATCATTTCATCAAATACGTAGAGATAAACGCTTGCACACACTCCTTCATCATTCAAGGCCAGTTCGAGGTTCCTCGTGATAAGGGAGACTGTTCTACCAGTGCTAGGGTTCAGTTAAGTCGAACCCTTGGAATACTGCGCCTCAAGAATTTGTAGATAAGGACCAATTTTGTAAAGTTGTGCATTAATAATCGTCATAAAATGTCATGGGAAAGCTTGATAGTGTTTATGGTATATTTTTGTGGAATTATGGTTTAGTACCATAATGTATATTATCTTGTACCGGCTGTATTACACCACCATGACGCATGCCGTCGCATGACATCGTTTGTCCACGCCATTGCTTTTTTTTTACTTTTATTCATTTTGTTCGGCTTTTTATAGTTCTAGCGTGATGTTAATTAGCTAATATTATTACTCTAAAATTTGGCTATTCAGTGAGTAAATATTTTTTAAAACCAACTAGTAGTTTCAAAGATAAGCGCGTTCAAACAAACAAATAAGTTGTGAGTTTTATACTCGATAATGTGCGCAGACCATATTTGTATAAAATAATTAATAAATAAATAATTCATTTAATAAAACCGATTACAAAAACAATACATTTTGCAAACAGTATTAAATTTCACATACAAATAATAATAATCAAACAATAACACAATGCAGTGAATTAAGTTCTTTATACAATATAATAACTACCTAAATGATGGTACTAATAGACGGTTATTTACAACTAATAATATGCTGACTGTACTGTAGGATTTACTACTGCTATTTGGAGACCTGAAGTAATGTCCAAAGTTTGTCTGTCGGTATTCCTTTGGCAAACTTTTCAGCCTGTATAAATACACCAATCTCATATGGTTTCTTGAAAGCAGAATCTTAAAGAACACTGTTTAAAATGTACCTTGTGATTCAGCAAATAAGAATGTTGACTTCGTCATCATCTGTCTGGCCTTTGCCCAACTATGTTGGGGTCATCTTCCAGTCTAAGCAGATCCAGCTGGATACCAGTATTTGACATAGAACGACTGCCTATATGACCTGCACCACCCAGTTACTGGTTAACACGATCAGATTTTCTGACTGTCAAAGATCCGCAAATGACAACCGAGACCATCAGCTTAACGTGCTTTTCGAGGGACGGATTGGGTTCTTAGTATATAAAAAGACTGTCACCAATCGTGGCAATCGTAACCTAATCGATTGACCAGTGCGGTTAACAGTAGTTGACCTCTGAGTTTATTTCGGCCTTTCTTCTCAGAGTTGTCAGATAGGAAACGTCGACCTTATCTAGTTTTAAAGATATGATTGACATATAAAAGTGTTTGTACAAACCTGCTTACAGAAATAAAATTTGTCATTTATCATTCATCATGATTTCAGCCGAAAGACATCCACTGCTAACCATAGGCCTCCCCCTTTTTGGGAGGTTTTGTCATAATTGCCAAGCTTGGCAGGCGGGTTGGCGATCGCAGTATGGTGGTAAAATGCATAGCGAACACTGCTGCCTATTCTCTTGTCCTTTCGCCTCTTACGACATTAACGGAAAGAAATGGGATCGTGCTATTATTTGCGTTCGACGCCGCACGGAGTTATCGTTCATTTATCATTAGTAACCCAAAAGACATATAAAAAAAAATGAAATAACTTAACAAACTTCTACAGTATTTAATTTTACATAGAGGTATCCTTTTAAGTATACAGATACCTGTGCTAGGAGACCCCGCTCTTCTAAAACTGTAAGCAATAATGTAGGAGTGTACATAAAATGAAATCAACTAATATCTAGGAAGGTGTGTGTGTGCGTGTGTGTGAGAGTGAGTGAGTGTGTGAGTGTCGCCTTATGTCAAATTATCGCATGGTGTTGAATAAAAGTGTTTTAATGTCGTCATAGCTCTTGCATTTTAACCAGTCTGTTAATGTTTTTTACATCTTTTGGACTTAGTATCATCATACAAACGTCATAACTTAGATTCCTTCCTTTACATTACAAAGAGCTTTGACATTTACTTCAAGTATTGGAACAATATCTTGTGCAATGCTCGACACGTTTATTAGTCATCTCATTAATATAACATTATAACGTTTCACCCGTGGTTGTTATCTATAATGTTGGCTGCATTTCTTATCCATTCTTGGCCATTCTTCTCCATACGAATCTACCTTTTGGAAGGTGCGACTAGAATCAATTCTATTTTCATGTAACTGTTGACGTTCAAAGTGGCTTTTATCTGCCTATTTGAATGAAATGCTTTGTTTTGTCTTTAGTATTTTGAGAATTGAACCAGCTAAATATTAGCCATTATTGACCTTTAAGGCAGTGATGGCCCAGTGAGAAGCCTGAGACTTACCGAGTTGTAGGTTGGAACCCTGATAAGTGCTACTTTGTGTAAATTATTTCATCACCACTGCTCTCAAAACGCTGAAGAAATCTGGCAATCTCCTAGAACCGAAAATCGAAGATCTGTGACATCACATATAATTAAAATTGTTATTTTTTAAGTTAAAAATATGTTTTGATTAGCATTGTATACGTAATTTATAAACATTTAAGAATCTAGGTATATAATCATAATTTTTGATTTAGCAACTCCTCCTTTCATTTTCAATCTCCTCAATATTTGCTACAACGAAATCCTAAAACTTGCACTGGTGCTTCGTGATGGATTATGGCCCACTCCCTCTCACAAAGTGGAGGCCTGTGACCCAGCTCTGGGAATATGATAGGTTGATTTTATCAATGACCTTAGATCTAGAAGGACCAAACTTTTTTGGGTTAGATAGATATAGATACTTAGTACTAGGTAAATGATAGTAAAATACGAATAGTTTAATATTAAAAAATTTAAAAAGAGTAAGTTTATGATATTATTGTCGTCTTCTTCTTCTTGTAATGGTTTTCATTTTGACAGTTCAACAACATACATTGCGGTATTTACATTACTGAGTAGTCACATTTTTAGAACATGTGAAGCAATGGATTAGGAACATCCTTCACAATGACTCAGATTTTGATTGATAGCGTGTTACACAACTGAAGTGCGTTAGGTACCTAATATACATACATATTAGATGAAGTCCATACCAAAGAATTAATTCGCTATCTTATTTGAAATCTTACTTTTTTTAGTCAATCATATTTATACATGCCAAAAATAGTGGTTAATATTAATTTTAACCTACCTACCTACTATCATTATGTAGAGTAGGTATCTTAGTATGTCATATCCCGTAAAAATATATTTTCTTAAATCTCCGAATTGGTCCTTGTGGTAACGATTCTTCTGCCAATCAAAAAAATTATTGACATCATTGTACTTTTTGCATATACACCACGAAAATCTGCAAAATCATGCTCGTACAAATTATAAATGCTTGGAACCCTTTTTAAATAAACAGTCGGTAGTAGATATATTTATGTTTTTTATTCTTTGTTTACGAGCACTTACTTTCTTGTCGAAGGTTGGTTTTATTTAAAGAAAGACTCACTGAGCTGATATGGGTGAGTAATTGTTGCCTTGAATCGATAAATACTTCTTATAAAAATTCATAATTCTTATAAAACTGACTTCTTGTGTTTGTGTATTTATTAATGCGGTATATTGTATCATAAATCTTTCGTGATATATTTATGTGGAGATCAATATGAAGTATGGTTACTCGAAATTAAAATTAATCTGGTTTTTTGTTTTGATAAATCTTTTGTAATCATGATCAGCCAATACCGTTCCCGCTGCTGGTTTAAAATAACTTTTCTTCGGGAAGAAGAGGGCTGCAATTTACCACGCGGGCCTTGTGCGGGTTGGTAGATGTCTTCGAAATTTTGGTTCTAGGACATGTCGGTGGCTGGTTTCCTCAAGATGTGTTCCTTCACCGTTTTTAGGGTAGTGATAGTAGAATTATATAGGTAGGTACACAAAGTGAATTGCCTGCCTGGGTTTGAATCAACGACCTACAACTTTTAAATCATTTGTAATAATTATAAATAACTTATGAATATTACTCCACTAAAACAAAACAAAAAAAAATTGTGTAAAATTGACATTTGAAAGGACCAAAATATGATTTTACCAAGGACCAAATTTAAACCAAATAGAGATGCACCCTAATTGCATACCACGCTGTCAATCAGAATGTAAATGATTTTGAACGATTGTGCCAATACATTGCGTCATATGTTTGAGAATCTTGTTTGTTCAACAACGTAAATAACGCAATTAATGTTGCAGAACTGTCAAAATGAAAGCCATTGCTACCGTTAGTGTGTTACGCAATTAAACAAGTAAAGATGTAAAATAATCTTTATGTAATCAATAAAGTTTGTATGTATGGATGTTTGTTCCTCTTTCACGCAAAAACTACTGATCGGATTTAGATGAAATTGGCACACAGATAGTTTATAACCTGGATTAACACATAGGGTACTTTGTATCCCGGTAGTATTTTCCCGCGGGATAATTTCCGACCTCGACGCGGGCGAAGCCGCTGGCAAAAGCTAGTAATGTTATAAAGCTGAAGAGTTTTGTTTGATTGTTTTTTTTGCTTGAACGCGCTAATCTCAGGAACTACTGTTCCGAGTTAAAAAAATATTTTTGTGTTGGGTGGGTAGCCTATTTATTAAGGAATATATGCTATATAACATCACGCTAAGATTAAAAAGAGCGGAGCAGCAACGAAAAATGGACAAAAACTGACAGGCAATTTGATGCGACGGGAAGGGTCAGGGGAGCAAAAAATTTGATGCTGACGAAGTCGCGGGCAGAAGCTAGTGTTTAATATAACGAACAATAATAAAACAAATACATCGTGACTTCATTATTAGGCAGCACTGAACAAAATATTTAAAAACAATATCACTTTGTTTGTAGGATTCATTTTCTTTATTCTTAAGGGCATTGTGGTTGTACCGATATTATGTCCTTCCTTTTGTACATATTGTTCCAAGTAAGTAAAATATTGTTTACTAGCTGTACCCGCGGGTTCACCCGCGTGTGGTTCGGAAATTATCAGACGGAGACGTACTTCCCAGACAAAATATATATTATTATAACCTATGTTACTCCTTATAATATCAGCTATCTGCCAGTGTATTTTCTTTCGAAATCGGTTCAGCCGTTTCGAAGATAAGCCGCAACAAACAGACACACGGACAGACAAAAAATTTTTTTTAAATGTAAGAACCGTATATACTTTCATATGCATTTATGGAAAAGCTGTTAATTTGAAATTACAAACAGACACTACAATTTTATTTATTTGTATAGATAAATGTCTTTAAAAATCTTTGCTGATCAAAACGTGAGACATTTTAGAAATAATAATTATACGGGATCGAATTAAATTATCTGATCGATATCGAAGGAATGGAAGTTCCAGTTTCTAAAAAAAACAATCTTCGTGTTACATAGTTAACGCAAGACCCACACACACCTTTAAGTGTTAGCTTATTGAGTTAAAAGCATAAATAAAATAAAAAATACTTTTTATATGGCTATCTGTTATTATTAAGAAAATTGTGTTGACCCTAGCATTACTTTATACATTTAAAATGGAGTCTCTTTGCGTCGGAATAAGATTGAATTTTCTTTGAATCAATAGGCGGTAGGTATGGCAAAACACAGAATAAAAAAAAATATGATTGATATCAATTCAGTAGTCAATTATGAAAATAATTTCAAGACTTGCGTCTATTATGTATGTTACACCTTTTACAGTCCGATCACAATTTTTTTTATCTGAAGAATTCTCTGATATTCTTCAGAAAGGTCAAGTGCGTAGTAGGTACTCACAAAGAATGAACTATGAACGTAAACGAGGCAAATGGAGTATTTAAGGATTGTAGCAGTTACCGTTTGGTAGTTTCTACCTACCATAGGAAGAAAAAGTGAGTTTATGTATGATATTTTAAATCAATAAAATTGTATTTGAAACCCTTTCGCGGAAGTAAAACCGTTTTGCGTTCGTAAAATTACAAGCCTCGTTTGTCCCTACTGACGTTAGTCACTAATTACCGGAAAAACAGTGTACTTTTATAATTTTTTAATTGCCTTGTCACCCTATGCGATATTCTACAAATTACAGAGTGTGTAGCGCGATAAGTTGATAATTTGTAGTGTGACACCTGCCGTAGTACTGTTTTTAATAGCTTTTGATTTGCTCGTGTATTTTTACATGTTTTTACTATTAAAACACGTGTGAAATTTGTTAGTTAATTACCTGATAATTATTGTAGGTGTGGTTTTAATTAGGTTGACAGATTGTTGATGAATTTAACGGTTTGTCGCCGCTTCGATGGCGGTTAGAAATGTTTGTATTAACAGAGATATATATATGTATATGTAGGTAGGCTTTTTTTAATTAATCATTGTGCTGTGTGTTTAGTTAACTATTTAATTAATGTTTATTTCCTTTCTGCTTTAATCCTACTATTATGGCTTTGAAAATGAAATAGAAATGAAAAATAAAAATAAAATGTGTACTACTTAAATTATGTGTTTCCAACCTGTCGACGCTTTTAGCTGAAATAATGATGACTTAAATTATAAATGTGAAAGTTTGTATGTTTGTTACGCAAAAATGACAAAACAGATTTGGATGAAATTTTTCACACATATATCTTATAGCCTATACTAAACCATGGTACATTTTATCGCGGTTAATGACATGACTTACAGTTATCAATATTTATACTAAATCTGGACCCATTTCCGATGTCCACATAGTAATTTTGCTGAAAGTTGTAAGTGTAATTTAAAACAAAAACTATTGATCCAACCAGTAACTTTAATCAGGATAATCAATGTCCATAAAAATACTCTGTAGTCATCCTTATAACACGTCATTCATATCTCCCACAATCGTAGAACGTCAATGAAGGCGCACCACACAGCCTCCCCGGTACACCCACAACGCAGATTGAAATAAAAAATAAAACACGTACACAACGTAACCGAATGACGCATTTTTGCTGAACTTGACTGCATTCCTTTTTTTAGGTCACCGTTTTATAAATAAAGAAAAAACGCAACGACTCGGTTCTCCTGTGACTTACTGACCGATTTTTTTGCATTTTACAACGAATGTGTCCTTAATAAATTTTACGTGTTGGTCACCCTACTTTTTTATAAAAATATTTTTAGTTTGAAGTTCATTTTGTTTATTTTTATCTAAATGATCAGCCGCTTGGGTCAGTCGAAAGTTAAGCTACGCTTGTCGCGGTTGGTAAGTGGATGGGTGACCATCTCTACATACGAAGACTTGTACACTTGGAAAGCATGTTAAGCTGTTGGGCATGTCTGTCATTTGTAGATCTTTGGCTAACGTTATGGGTCTTCAAACGTTTGTCAGTCTGGCAACTGATCTTGCCAAAGGGTACCGTGTTTCACAGTAACTGGGATGTGGTCATGTAGAGGTCAGATCGGCAGTTGCTCCATGCAAAATACTGATAGTCACCTGTATTTAGTTAGACCGGAAGCCGATCCCATCATAGTTGGGAAAAGGCTAAGCAGTTTGATTTGTTAATTTTTAACTCTGTTTGGTTTGATGTAACAACAATATTAAACGCTTATTATGCACATGGTAGAGCCGTGGTGGCGCATTGGTGGCCCCGACTTACGAGTTACGTCGTGGGTTTAAACCCGGTCAGGCTTACTTTGTGTAATTTATTTCAACACTGCTGCTCTTAAAACGGTGAAGCAAAACATTGCGAGGAAACCGGCATGTCCTAGAACCAAAAATTCAAAGACATCTACCAACTGTGTGTGTGGATTACGGCCCACTCCCTCTCAAAAGAGAGGTGGCTGTCCCAGCAGTGGGAACATTATCATTCGATGCTTGATATGTTCAGTGTTATAGGTGCAGATTCAAAACCAGTAAATATTCATTTTAACTAAATCTATTTGTTGCTTAATTAATTACCGTGCCTACAGACTTCCACCCAACAAAAAGTAATACTTTTTGTGGTTTAGTTATCATTGTTTCTAAATGATTTGCCTATTTATAGAAACACATGTTTACCACATTCCTATAAAAGATACAATACAAAAATCACGGTGTTTTTAGGGGAAAAAAAAAACATTTTAGTCAGCAATGAAAGCGCTGTAAAAAGCGAAAGGGTAATTTTTCTTAATAGAGTTGTAATACGGTGTGTCGAGACAATTTACGTAAAAATGAGGCGTGCATATTTCATTAGTTTTTTTATGACTGTAAAGTGCTCAATTTTTTATGTCGCTAATTACACCCTAAGGGTTGGTCCGAGTGTCCATTAAGACAGCAGAACCACTTGAAATTTAAGCATTTTGGTTTTTCAAATTTGATTTTTGTTTTGTACCTTCGTCTGAGTGGAGGTCGGAAATTAAACCAGAGGAACGTATTACCGGGATAAAAAGTATTCATGTGTTAATCTGGTTTATAAACTATATGTGTACCATATTTCATCTAAATCTTTTCAGTCGTTTTGCGTGATTTTAGTAACAAAACCTCTCAACATCCGAATAGACAAACTTTCGCATTTATAAAATTAATATCTATAGTTTTTTTCTTTATCGAAAATCCATTAAAAGGTGAATATTATTTTTAGTTAGAAAAAAAATTGAATACGTAGGTACGATGAAAAAAATATTGTACTCTATTGCCCTATTTGATTTACCCACAGAACGCGGAAAATACTTTTATGTCTTGATTAGTCTTATCTTATGCCCATAGTAGTCCAACTATTAATTGCTTTTTACCTCAAACTGTTGATTTATTTTTAATTAACACAAAAACAAAAAGGAAGTTTCAGTGTCTAAACAGAAAACAAACAGTAGTCATAATTAACATTTCAGTCAAAAAACATCCACTGCTGAACATAAACCTCCCCCAATTTAGGTGGATTGCCATAATCGCAGGCGGTTTGGCGATCGCAGTATGGTGGTAAAATGCATAGAGAACGCTGCTGCCCATTCTCTAGTAAGTCCCTTAATCGCCTCTTACGACACCCACGGGAAGAAATGAGACAAACACAAACAGTAGTTTAATAACGTAATATTTACAATAATAAAATACTACAATATTACGACAGACTCATTTAATTGTTTATTACTTACTTGTGTTACTATGATAATTGTTTTATTTTTAAATACAGTCGCAGTTTTAAAATTATTAATTTATTTTATCCTTATCCTAACACAGTTATTATTGCGGTCATGTTTTATTTTAAATTAGGTGTATAACGCTTACAAGGTTTCATTTACATAATAACATATAAATATAACCTTTCAAAACGACAAAAAAAATATACTTGATAAATCGAATACAGGTAACAATTTTTGGAATGTTTCAAACGCCATCTTTGTTGCTGTCAGACATTTTTTGAACTTCCGAATCGAAAGAAATATTTTCAGTAGATATCTATAAACAATTACGGTTATACTTGCATAAAAATTTTAAAATCTTACATTTAAATTAAGTAATTTCTTTTAATTATGATTTTAATATAAGATGATATGGGATATTGGCGAACTAACTGTAATCAAGAATTCAGCAAATGATTCTATACCCCGTAGCGTAAAGATATTTCGTCGGTTATATAAAAAAACAGCTGTGTCATTGTAAAGTGCAATATGTATGTAATATGTAACAGAGCTTTTTCTTACATCCAACCTAATTTTCCGCTCTCGGGTTCCAGAACGCCCCAACGTGTATGTTAACAAAAAAAAATGTTTTACTTAAAATCTTGATTTGAATTTATCTGCCAAGGTGTTCTCTCCATCTTGACGAACACAAGTCATTTTTATTCAGCAGCGCTCACTTGGCGGGGACATTCCGCACATTAACCGAGTTACGTGGAAATGTTCTTTTTATTAATTAGCACTTTACAAGTTTTCAAAGAAGAATTTATGAAGGTTTTTGTGTAAAACTGAAGAACAAGGACAAGGCAGAGGGTTACTTATAATAGAGCAACATGTCGCCAGTGATGTTTAAGTCCCATGTAATGGGGGCGAGCCTATTGCCATCAAAAGGGCACAAATCCAGACTTCGCGCTGTTACTGAGAAATTCTAGATGGTAAAACCCAATAACACTTTACCCGACCTGGGAATCGAACCTCGGATCTCATGCTCAGCAGTAGCACTTGTGACCACCAGACCAAACGGGGCAGTCAGTTTTAATAAAATATTTTCATAAAAAAACGACTACAGCCGGCTTAAAACTTTTCTTTCCCATGAAATAACATTTTCTAAAGATCGTTGTGAAGTTCGCAATAAAAACAAAACATTTTTTAACACGCTTTGTTATCCTTTTCTTGGTCATTTACTTTTTATATCTTTTACAAGAAAGGAATCCTTATATGTACGCTAGGAGAATTCGTAACGAAGGAGACAAGGTACTTACTTGTGGCTTAGTAACAGCAGCCGTACAATTCCATCAGGTTAAGCTACCCTTACCGCGGTTGGTCCGTGGATGGGTGACCAGTTTTACATACCGAAAAACCTCGTAAAGTATGTATGTTCCAACTGTCATACGAGGATCTTCGATAGTCGTTACGGGTCGGAAAGTCTGACAAACAGTTTTGTCAAAGAGTATTGTATTACCTCGACTGGGTTGTGGAAGTCAGATACGCAGTCGCTCTATCTAAAATACTGGTAATCATCTGCAGCCAGTTAGACTGGTAGCTGACCCCAATATAGTTGGGAAAAGGCTAGTCAGATGACGATGAGGATTACTTGTATCTACGACAAATAATAAATCTAGTGTTAATTCTGTCATACAGCATATCTGGATCAAATGTGACAAGCACAAAGGTTCAGGATCCGGTTCTATGTTGCAGGTCTCAAAAATATTGTATGGGTATTAAATTCCCGATTAAATGTGTCTAAACATTTTTTAACTATTTCTAAACATTTTTTTAAATATTTCTAAACATTTTTTTTAAATGCTACTAAACAGTTTTTTTTTTAATGTATCCGAACATTTTTATCGGGAACGAAACCCGGGATCCTTACCTTGACAACCAGTCTCTCAACTGCGCCGATAGAGCCAATTAACAGGATAAAATGGCGGATATAAAAAAAAAAACGAAAAATTCCATAATTCATTTTTATTATTACCAATAACTTCACACTGACTTGACGACAGTCCTTAAACCCAACGATATTCAATACTAAATATTTTCAACTACCTATAAATACTCAAGAAAATGGCAGTTACGTCGATACTAACAATAAGTCAAGTGTTCTTCCGGGAATAGAACCTTAGACCTCGCGTCATATCGTATCAAAAGCATAAATTCTTTGCAATTTCTTCGTTGCGTGATACGATGGGGCCCACTTTCTACCACGCGTGAAAGGGTTACACTGTAGGACAGATTTATTGGCACATCTTTCGAGTTTTGAACAGATTTTGTTTCTTGTATTTGGTTGGTGCTATTTTGCATGGATTTTGAAAATACTCAGATATTTATTCTTTATATTATTTACTTGTAAATGCTTCTATTACTTACAATGTTTCAATGATTATTATACCGAGCAATAAGATAATTAGTCGATGCTGCGTGCTGGTGCAACACAAATCGGTTAAACGTTTAAAAGCTCCAAACATGTTTATTAACTAATAGTTGTTATTTACGTCAATAACTATGCAATAGGTTCTTACCTACTATGTAATAGGATTTAAAACAACAGAATTATACCTTTATTACTATATTTTTATCTAATTAAGTATGATGCGGTTCACCCTTTCATGTAACTGTGTCCGTAATCTGCTGTTAAAGTAGGGGTTTTTAAGGCAATAACTTTAATAAAAACAGATCAATTATTATTTTGCCATTGTTCTATTGGATTCACCATTAGCTACCCATTCTTCCCTGTTTTAGACATATTACTCTTCAACCAACAAGGAAGAAGCTGGATGTAATTTAATAAATTTTTAAACAAACATTATGTATTGTATTTAATTGATTTTTGTAATATTTTTCCTTCCGCTTAAGAGTGGGACAGAATAAAATTATTGTAAATAAAATGTTAAGTTCAGTTATATCGTTGCCCGCGATACCTACAAGTAGTTGGAGTAAAAATAAAAAAATATTATAGTTTTACCAAAATGTGGATTAATCAAAATACCGATGTCTTGTTCGAGGTATGTAAATTACAACATTTCTATTATTATTTTATTTCTACAAAATAAAAACAGTGGATTTCTAAGCGTGATTTATATTTTTTGTTTAATATTTAAGAGCTTGTAAACTAGCTTACTTCAAAATAAAACTTTTAAAATAATTAATTATTACTCGTATATTAACAAATAATTAAACAACAGTAATTCCACACTAATAACGTTAATATTTCTACATTTCCACGCGACAATACAGCTCATAGGTCGCGTAACATAGATTTTATTACAATATTGTAGGTATCAGTTTCCACGGCCGCCACTGTACGGTTGCGTGTCCAAAGTCGTTTCTTTGCAATCGTAGAAACGAAGGGTTTTCAATAAATATACAGGCAAACGTATAAAATATATACCTCCGAGATTAGTTTGAGATTAAACAATTCTAACATGACAACCGCTATTGATAAAACTTTTGCTGTTTTGATAGCGAAATGTAGGTTTTTAATGATGTAAATTAGTTTTTGTTTTGGCGAAGTTTTGTAGAATTTTTGGGAAAACGGAAGCTCGCTATGATATCTGAGACTGAAGAAGCAAGCCAAGTAGGTAGGTATGTGTATTTACCTGGAATAATTATAAAAGAATGAAAAAACAACTCAATTATTCAGTGATTTTTGCAGTACTGTAGATTTTTGTTTTGATTTGAAGCTAGTAAAAGTTTGCCGAAGTTTTGTAGGATTTACGAAAAAATGGAAGCTCCTATAGTAGGTACTAATGCCCGAATTATTATGTTAAATGACTACCCATGTAGGTGTGTGTAATTAAATGAAATAATATTTTTAAAAAACTATTTAATTTCTCAGGGATTTGGTACTGCAGACTTTTATTTTAAACCTAGTGAAGTTTCATACTTAGATTTGAAAAAAAAAACATCAACATCAATATTATGTACCTATAACATATAATTATATTTAAGTACTACAGTATTACTTCTCAACTTCCATTTTTAACTCGTTCTTTTTCCATTCTTTATCTCATTCATACGAATGAACGTTGTTTTATGTCAATGTCAAAAAGAACCCAACTGATTATGATGCTTATTATCATGTCAAGTACTAGCGGTGTACGTAGCACAGACAAACAAGCCTGTCCAACTTTAATTTCCGTAGTGAATAAGGGTCTATGTAATCTATGTTTCCTGTTTATTTCTAAACTTTTGGCTGAAAATACCCAGCTTTGAATATTTTTTAACTTAAATTATGAGAAAAATCCACAATAATTAACCTGTTTTTGTTCTTTTATAATTATTCCTAGTAATCACACATATCTACCAAATTCCCAGAATCCTAAATACCCAATATTTAATTCTATGAATTTTTGTATCAGTATTTGATTTCCTCATTGAAAATAATTAGACATTTTTATAACAAACTCGGTTCCACCTGCAGCTTTGCCCACGTTGTATGTTGATAGCCAGTGTTCTTTCCCAGAATTCAAAGTACCCCGATATGAAATTTCTTCAAAATCGGTCGAGCCGCTCCAGAGATTAGCCGCTAACTACAAACAAATTTAAGCACTGTCAGTAGAGTACTTATACGTAAAAGCCAACAAATCTCAACAATTTGAGCAATTTAAGAAAGCTCAAATTTATATGTATAACTGTACTAAGTTATTACTCAATAAACTACCAGTTTTCAGTCCCCAATTACATTTAAAACCCACACATCAATAAGAAATCTATACCTTACTAAAAGCCGACACTAAAAACCGACCCAATAATGTCATATAACCAAGAAATAGTGAATGCAATCAACCACACGAGCTGGTTCAGCGATGTGCTAAATAATATTAAGTCTCTATAATTTCACCTTATCTAAAGTACGGGGAAGGCAATTTCTTTGCAACGGCAAAATTATAGGACGCCGCGCGTGAAACTTAACACCACCGTAGAGAGTATATAAGTTATGTATTTCTATGTACCTTACTCCTTATGGTGGTATTTCCGTAGATTTGTATGGATGTTTGATACTTTGTATTGGATAATGGGGCTTATTTATTAAAGAGGTAGATTAGGTTTTAGAAGCCAAAATATTGGGTGTGTGTTTCTGTTGCATTGTAGGGAGAAAAATATTTGGTTTATAGCCGTTTTAAAAACCTTTAAATGTAGGTAGATATGCAAAACCATAGAGTAGTGAATAAATGCTGCTCAGTGTGAAGTTCTAATAAAAATAAGCTAATTGAATTTATAGTTAATTTATTTACGGTAAATCTAAGATTTTATCATCATATTATGAACTTATAGCACTAAAAATATAGTACTTAGTAGTATTTAAATTATCTTGAAACAAATAATAAATATCTCAGGAGCTAGAAAATAGGATACCATTTTTATAATTGCATCATACAGGGTGGCAAATACATCGCGTCGCATACTCTTTATTACGTACTGTATAAAAAGAGATATTTAAATGTAGACATTTTAATTAAGCATCTGAAGCGAAATAAGCACAAATTCTCTAATAGGTAGATAATTCTTATTAATCGCCTTTTTTCAAAACAGGTCACTCAGTTAGGCCCTCACTCTCCCGTGTGGGCCTAACTTATTCTCTCTCATTTACTCCAGAATAATCGCTCAGGCCGGCCTTCATTTGCCCACGTTAACTCTTGAATATTCACTGGGTCAGACCTTCAATCTCCATAGTGAACACTAGGGTATTCACTCAGTAATGAACTTACTCTCTCTAGTTAACCCTAGAGTATTCACTCAGTCTTGCTCTCACTCTCCCGAATTAACCCTAGAACATTCACTCAGTTAGGCCCTCACTCTGCCGACTTAACCCTAAAATAACACTGGTACAAATTGTTACAGATATTTATGCACAAAAACGCAATGCAGATGCACGCAAGAGAACTCCAGCGTGGTCTTGGGGGGGAAGTGAAGCCGCACCAGTGCCAACAGTGCCTAAAGTCGTTCAGCTCCAATCATCAGCTGGTGCAGCATATCAGGGTCCATACAGGAGAGAAGCCTTACAAATGCTCCTACTGTGATCGGCGGTTCAAACAGCTGAGTCATGTCCAACAGCATACCAGGCTGCATACAGGTTAGTGGGCGATGAAAATGTTGTTAAAAATATCTGGGGAAATAAAGTTGAGAAACATTTGTTTTAGCAACATGTTGCAGTGGGGGCGGCAATGAAAATGTTTTAATAACAAACTTTTTTCAAAAAAATTAAAACCGGCTTCGTTAAAATCTCTACAAAGTGAAAAAAACGTTTTTATTTTTAAGTTTTTAGTTGCGGCATCTACCCCGCACTACTCTAATCGTGTTATTCGTCAATTTGTCGCGCACTTACTTAATGCAAATTTAAGACTTATATGGTTTTCTCAAGGATACCATTGTCAGAACTGAACCAAATTGAAATGGGACCACACGCACGGAAAGCACCAGCATTCAAATAAAACAAAAAAATCTTCAAAATTGATTCACTCTGTCAAAATTTCTGACGTAACAAACATAAAAACTATAAATACAGTCGAATTGAGAACCTCCTCCTTGTTTTAAATCGGTTAAAAACTCTGGGAAATCAAAGTTGGGCAAAATTTCCTTTGGTAACATGTTTTTTTGTCTCAAAAGACCATTACAGTCACTAATTTACATGGTCTTCACATGATCTGACCAAGATTATGTCGAGACTTTAAAAGAGACTGTGACCTCTGAGTTTGTTTCGGCCTTTCTTCTCAGAGTAGTCAGATAGGAAACGCTGACCTCATCTAGTTTAAATAAATATCATTGACGTGTAAAAGTGTTTGTACAAACCTACCTACTTACAGAAATAAAATCAGTGTTTCTAGCGACATGATATTTTTTCGATTAACTGGTAAAAAAATGTTATGAACATTGCCTTGCAAATGCCTACGTCAGTTTTGTGGGAAACAATGTTGCGCAACTGTTTCTCAACTTAGTTTTTAATAAATAAGGGCTAGATATGTTTTGTTGATTTAGTATTCAGATCTACGTTTAATTTTTTATCGTTATAGTCCGTTGCAGTTCTATTATGTATGGATAGAATACTTTAAAATGGATATAAATTTTCCATCAGCTATAGACAGTCATGCGGATGACTATAGACAAAACCTCTATAAATTAAATACCAAAGGTCGTATTAAACATTTATCCTACACAAAAATAATATGTATGAGGAACTTTAAAAAAAAACCTTTATAAGTAGGTACTAATATCTAAATGGTACTGTTTGGATTTTCAAATAAATAAAATTGCTGTCCTTTATTATTGCTCTAATAACGCCACAAACTATTTCAACTTTAATTACTTACTTACCTAATACATTCAGAAACAATAAAAGAAAAATACACATTTCCTTATTTTTTGTTCTAAAACCAACAATGATTCACCAACGAAACTACAGGAAAGAAACGTAAAAACAGTATTAAAAACTGCATAATATTCCCACTGCTGGGACACAAGCATCCTCTTTGTGAGAGGATAAAAACAGAAAAGATTATACAAAATATATTTATTTCACCCGTCTAAAACTAATCGGAATATTACCATCTACATTACGAACTCGCTTATAATAGATTCTTACGTGAAGCTATTTTAGTAACTTTATTAATACTTCTTATACACCTTTAGCCATTAGTCATACGATTTCCAACGAAATGCGAACTAAAAAAAACATAATTTTAAAACAAAACATGCTTCAAAAATGGTGACTTTGGTCATCTCTATGGTTTCACGGAAGGAAGTTAATAAAAGGCACACCTGTAATCTTTGTATTAGGGAAATCACTAAGCGAAGGTCATGATAAATTAATATTTTACCTGGTCATCCTACGCAATATTTTTTAACTATTAAAATTGTCATGCTTCTCTACTACACGCATTATAATCTATGCAACGTCACAAAAAAATAATAAACAAACGAATTCTGAACAGAACAACCTTGAAAATCCAACATGTCTACTTCTATTCCAAATTTAAAAACACGACGCTAGCGCGTCACGAAAAAATAGAACGTTATAATTAAAATAGGCTCCCCACTATTGGCCCGTGTTTCTAAGAAAAAAATTAGTACCACCGTATACGTGAAAAGCGGTAAAAAAAATTCTCCAATGGCCAGCGGCGAGCGGCGGCGCCGACCAATGGGTGGGGCGTGTTGCAAGCCAAGTACGGTTTACGTGGCTCAGATAGAAAAAAATTTACGTGTTTTTCCACGTTCGCTCTAGCCAATGAGCGGCGTCCATCCATTTGTATCTGCATTATAATTCAATCACTGTGTTTTTGTTAAGATTTTTATTGTTTCGTTTAGCAAGGCAATTAGTTGGTAGTATAGGTTGATTTTGTTTTAATAAGTGTGTACTTGGAAACGTGTTTAAAGTAAAAAACGATGTAAAATGAAGTAAGGTTCTGTTGTCTATCATGTTTTTCTGATTAGTGCTGTTTATTTTAATGTTTTGCGATGATTTATGTATGTTTACTGAATTGATTCTTTGAGATATGACGTAAATTGAACACATCTTCATTTATATGTTTTAACATTGGTGTATTACGAGCTTGGTTCTATGTGTGGCCGGACTAAAAGAATAGCATAATCAAATGTCTTCCCGTGGTTGTCGTAAAAGGCAACTAAGTGACTTGTACCACCATACTGCGATCGCCAACCCGCGTGCCAAGCGTGGCGATTATAGCAAAACCCCTGCCTTTGAGGGAGGCCTATGTCGAGCAGTCGACGTCTTTCGACGGAGATGGTGATGATGAGTAGGAGCACTATGGGTATTTTTCGTCATATTTTTCTATTTATCGACCTATTTTATAAAGATATGTCCCAAATAGTTTCATCATTAGAAAATACCAATTGAGTCATTATTATCTTGACTTTATCCCAATTTATTTGGGGTTGACGTAACATATCTTTTTCTTCTTTTTTTTGGAAATGACATCTCGCAGATCACCCTATTATGTTGTCGGCTACTTAACCAGACTCGCCTGTGGCTACCTTAATAAATTAAAGCCTCCAGCCAGGACTTAGAAACAGAAAACTAGACGACTACTCGCTAAGGGCACCCTCTATTTCTTCCATACCTAGAGAGGTACAGGAATTCCTAGATTACGAATAAAAGAGATTCGTCGTCCTCTCAGTATTCTTTCCCTTTCTATCCTTATTATCTTCCACACACATTTTTAACCCTTTATAAGGTAGAGGCAGTATACATGCCACCAATAAAATTATTTGTTTTATTCAACTGTATTGTTGAAAACTATTTTATTTTTCAATGATGATAACATATACATTTCTGCAAATAGCCCATCGAGTTTCCAATTTGAAAAAATACTTAAAAATGTCGTTATTCACATACTAAGAATTTAATAAGAATTTTTATTTAAGAATTACCATACCATGACTAGTTTTCTCTGCCTTATAATAAAGGGTTAAAACTCTCCGTTCATTTTAACTTCCAATTGGCAATTTGGCGAGAAATTAAACAGTGTCACAGTATAAACACTAGTGAAACAAACAGAGGTTTTAATCACAGACTGAAAAACTTGACATGGCCTTTCATAGTAATTAGAGCATTTATTAAAAACACCAGATTGCTGGTTATCAGCAGTAATGAGTTTTTTAATTATAGGTATGTCGATGAGTCGTGTTGACAGTTGGGTTGCGTTTTTATTTATTTATGACTATTTAAAGGAGTATATCCCCTTTTAAGACGATTTTATTAGCCTCATACGTACCTATGTGTCAATGTAACGTAAATTTTGAACATGATTTTGACCTCCTTCAAGACGTCGGATTAATTCGAAATTTGGCATACTTATTAAGGACTGATGACAATACAATAATTTTATAAATTTGTGCCATCATCCTTGCCGAGGTTACCAGGAATGAAATGAAATATGGCACACAGATAGTTTATAGCCCCTGATAAAACATAGTATACTATTTATCCCGGTATTACGTTCCAACGGTATAATTTTCGACCTCCACGCGAGCGAAGCCGCTGGAAACAGCAGTTAGCAGTAACTTCATAAAACTACATTTTCCTGAAAAACAATCCTTCTAAAAACAAAATGGCGGGCTCAAGTCAAATCAGCATACACCCCATACATATTAACACAGCAACTTAGTCTGTCTAGGTGTTCAACAACGTATTCCAACGCCTAATTACAGGTTAGAAAACCGAACACCTTTTTCAGGCTTTCAATGACAATACAACCTACAGTGAAAATTTCCCACATCGACAAGGACTTTTCACTTTAAAATTCCACATAATAACGGACATAACCTTTCTAAGCAAGCTATGGGGAACAGTCCAATAATACTTAATGACGGCCTGTCAGTATTTTGATATGAAAAGTGCCTATCAGTTGGGTGTACTACGTGAGCTCGACAAATTAATGTGCGAATAACACTTGCGCGACAAAATTGTACTGCGACTCACATTAGTTTGAATGCACGCTTGTGCGACACACTCGAGCTCACATCGTACACTAGGTTAGGTTAGGTTAAAACTGTGACCTCCTACGCTGTGCTAGAAACGACTAGATTCTGTGTGTCGAACAAGCGTGCATTCGAACTATGGTGAGTCGCAGTACAGTTTTGTCGCACAAGTGTTATTCGCTCATCCATTTGTCGAGCTCACGTAGTACACTCCTGTCAGTTTCAGTATCGTCATATAATTTGTGTTTTAATATGTCTTGGTTCCTTGTGTAGGGATTATTTTAAACTGGGTGTCGAAAGAGAATGAGGTTAAAAAATAAATTAACACACTTATATTAGCTTGATGAATGTAACGGAATCTTTAAACGTGATTTTCATTGCCTTCAAAACGTCGGATTAATTTGAAATTTTGCACACTTATCTATGACCGATGACAATACAATAATTTTTTAAATTTGTTGCCATTATCCTGGCCAGGATCACCACAAAAGCAAAAAAAAAACCGTTCTAAATCATGTGACATCAACCAGTCCGCATTGGGTCTGCGTGGTGGGTTACAACCCTCTCCCTCTTATAGAAAAGAGGCCTGTGACTCTGCAAGGGGATCATTATAGACTAATTTGGCAAGGTTTTTTGAAAAATACATATCTATGAAATTTCATAAAGACTGGTTCAGAAGTTTAGGGGTGAAAAGGTAACAGACAGAGCTGCTATCGCATTTATTATATGAACTAGCTTTTGCCAGCGGCTTGCCCGCGTATTATATGTTTAAATTTCCTCTTGAATCACTCTATCTACTAAAAAAAACCGCATCAAAATCCGTTGCGTAGTTTTAAAGATCTAAGCATACATAGGGACAGACAGAGGGAAGAGACTTGTTTTATACTATGTAGTGATATGAATATGAGTGTGTTTCATTGTTAATTACATCTACGATGTTTTTTTCTAATGAACATTTAGTCAAATATAGAATACCTACTATAAAATCGTCTTTCACACCATTTGCAATAAAATAACTAGAAATGGACAGTTTTGTTTTTACTTTGACTCTTCGATACACAGACAACTCAATTAAGAAAACATTTCGACCCTCTTGTACTAAAAGTGTCAGACAAAAAGTTTGTATACATTGCCTTATATTCCTTTTATACATTCCAAATAGGCCGAAAAACTCATTGATCGCCCTCCCTAATTATTTTCAAGATTTTACATGACAATAGAACAAAAAACTTCGACACGAGTGGAAGTTTAAACAAAAAGTTTTCCATTTTGTTTGAAAATGCTCTTTAGAGAAGTTTTTCTTGTTTAAGTATATGTCATTTGTTTAAATAAGTAGGGGAAGTATGTTTATTGAGCGTTTTGCTGTGTTCCATGTCCACTGTTTATAAGGTGGTGTATGATGGTTGCCAATGTCTGTCACTTTTGTATTTTAGAAGTCAGTCTTGGTTCCTACTTCATAGTAAAAACATTTGGTTTCTGTCTCAGTGCTCCTTGTCTTTGTCAATCTGGGCTCCTTTTATGTCATTTTGTTGCCTTTATTCTATTTTTTTTTGCTGTCAGAGAAACATATTGTTTTCTTACATACCTACTTCTCTATTAGTCGTCAACTTGATAGTCAATCCTTTCTAGTCATATCATATCATCTCATCTCAAGACAACTGACCAATGTCATCATGTGCCTGGCTTATTCCCATCTACGTTGAGGTCGGTTTTCAGTGTAACTGGAAGCGGAATTTCAGTAATTTACATGAAGCGACTGCCTATTTTGCCTATAAATTGGCGACTAAGGGACTTACTAGAGAATGGGCAGAAGCATTCTCTATGTATTTTACCACCATACTGTGATCGCCTGCCAAGCATAGCGATTATGGCATACCCCCCCCCCCCCCCCAAATTGCGGGACGCCCACGTCCAGCAGTGGATGTCTTTCGGCTGAAATAATAATGATAATGATTATGATTGCCTATTTGACCTCCACAACCCATGTACTGGGTAACACGATACCTCTTTGCAAGACTGGTTGTCAGAACTTCGGGTTTCTGACGAATTGACCAATGTATAAACAATTATCTAGTCAATAATATCATAACTGTCATCATCATCATTTCAGCCGTAAGACGTCCACTGCTGGACTTAAGCCTCCCCCAATTTGGGGGGCTTTGCCATAATCGCCACGCTTGGCAGGCGGGTTGGCGATCGCAGTATGGTGTTAAAATGCATAGAGAACGCTGCTGCCCATTCTCTAGTAAGTCCCTTAGTCCCCTTTTACGACACCCACGGGAAGAAATGGGGTGGTGTTATTCTTTACGTCCGGCACCACACGGTACTGTCATCATCAGCAGCCTATAATGTTCCCATTGCTGGGACACAGGCCTCCTCTCGGTGCGAGGGAGTGGGCCATGATCCACCACGCGGGCCCAGTGCGAGTTGATATATGTCACATGTCTTCGAATTTTTGCCGGTTCTAAGACATGCCGGTTTCCTCACGATGTGTTTGTTGATATAACTGTCATCTAAGGTTAATTATTTGCTTACTAGCACCTGTCTTAAGATTAAATACCTCCCTCATTATTTTTCTGATAAACTGTCTCAAATTTTACAAAAAAAATTAATGAATCTTAAAACAAAAGGATGAAGAAAAAAAATAACAGGTGTACGCCAAACTCGAGCAGTCTTCTTCCGGTCCTGAAACTCAAAATTAAACTGAAACTTGAAGTTTCCGAGAAAAATTCACTAAAAGAACAAAGACTGCTGTCCAATGTTCTTGAAACTCTGCAGAGAAATATTCGAATAATTTCCCTGGAACCTTTCGCCTTTTAAATACGAAACTTTTTATTAGTGACTTTTCCGTTGAGTTTTTTTTTTTAAGCACTTTGGACATTGACTTGTTGTATTCATTTGATATAGAGTGTTATGTTCCTACTATTAGAATATCTATTGGTGACAAGTAATTCGTAGATGTATTAACGTAAACAGAGCCAAATGAGTATGTTAGTATCATAGAGGGTGCCATTCTGTAGTTTCTGCCTACCCCTATGGGAAAAAGGGATGAGTTCATTCGTAGATTATTAAGCGTAATTAGGTTTTCAATTTAGAAAACAAAAAACTACTTGTAAAGGTCTACCTAACATTTAACATAAATACTATCCAATGAATACTACAAACGATCAAAGAAAATTAAGATCTTAAAATCGTCACTAACAAAATGAGTGCCATAGTCAACTTCTTTAAAATTAATATCGACTTCATTACTCTCTCATTACTTCATTATCACTAAATTCAACTTCGACCACTATTGAGCTTTCCATATTCTTTCCAGCATTTCTCATAATTCTAAATCCAGAGCATTTGAGCCGCTCCATATCCCATCCGTCAGTGTTAGTCCTCTGTATATCTATATATACCAACTACATACTAATCCAGATTGTATGTTTATATGACTGTACGTGCGAGGCTCTGTACCTTGACAATCAGCAAAATTTGAACAACGATGTATAGGTATGGCTATCTGCGGATTAAAACCTTTTTAGGGGGGTAACTGATGAATTGAGTAATGATCTTAATGAAGTACAAGATGAATTAGCTTTAGATGATGTTGATCAAAAAATTTTGGTTGAAATACGAAGAGATTAACTACGATTTCTGTTAGTATTAGATGACTCAATTCTCTGCTTGCTACAATTAAAGTAAATAAAGAGTCTATAACGTCCTGTTTTGTAGTATCAGCATCGTATAATATCCCTACCAAAATCATCATCATTTACCGAAAACTCTTCATCGAAACTACCGTCATTTTCGGAGGTTGAATGACCTATACCAACATAAACATCATAGCCTTTTACGGTTTCACGCCCTGTGCAAATTATTGGCGCTATGTACTTATATACAGGGGGTGAAGGGGTGATCTCGTGTGTTCGCGGGTGGGGTGAGGGGGGCAGGAGGATAGTGGAAATCAATAGAATCATTGCGCCATGGTACACAGACGATGATTCTACCGAATTCCGCGACTGAAATTGCGGTGCTATGGCGGAGATAAAAGTCGTGCATGAGTTAATAATTTTGCGGGACAAAGGATATTATTTACTGATGATGATTTGTCAATGGATTTCAATGATCTGGAAAATTTAATTATGCACAAATGTAATGAGGTTCTCATTATAAAGCCTTTTCAAGTTGAAAAAGTACTCTCACAATAACGCTACTACGTATTTATATAGTTTTGATTGACGTTACAAGCGGACGCAAAATGATGATTTTGATATCTTGATTACAAAAATATCAAACGATTACAAATACCATTGGAATAGGCAAAGGATATATATATTTTATATGATCTGAAAATATGACTGACATTACATTACATCTCAATATTAGTTCACAGAATGAGTTATTAAGAAGAATTAGCTGATAAACATAATTATTATGTTTAAACCACTGTTTCCAGTTTGTATCTTCCCCGCACTACCTTTTCTAGCCTCTATCATCTCACTGCTGGGCTAAGTGCCTCCTTTTACTAAAGATTTCATCCCACAAATACTTCACATTATATCAATGTTCTAACCTTCTCCACCATCTCACCTTTACCCTTCTTCTGAGACCCAACTCATCCCAAAGACGTTACTGTTAACATAAAGACAAATATCTATAGTATAGGTACGCTTTACATGTTTGTCGTCCCACGCAAGTTCTTAGAACCAATAGGCACTGCAGGCTGTTGGATAGCCTCTTCTAGTGTGACCAAATCGATATCTATATAACTACTAATACCTCACATACTTTGGTGTGTACTGTGCTCTACTTATTTGGCTTACTACGTGGTTGTAAATGCTACGGAAACTATGGATTCCTCGCTTTGATCCCCTGGTTGGGTAGTGTTATCGTTATTTTAACGTAACTTAACGTTTAAACTGTCCAGACAGATGCTTCTATCATTGTTTTTGTGGCTTGGTTGATGATAAATCTCATCTTGCTATACTCAAAAACGTATATTTCCAGTCGCCCCCACATAGATTGCCCACCTGGTGGTAATGGGGAATAAAACTCCCAGTTGCCACCCAGTCTTCGTCATATTTGCTTTTAATCATTTATTATTATTAATAATAAAAATCTCGTATGAATTCGTATTAGGTTTGAAGTGGAAGCAATAGCTTCCCAGTCGGTACCCGTAGGCAACTGGGAATTTTATTGGGGGCGACTGGGGATATTTTCCCAATAATTATACTATTATTTATTAAGTTACAGGATAGTATACTAATCTAGATCCAGTCACAACATATCCCATATTATTTCTGAATGTTCCTTACGTTATACATTTCAAATCGATTTCCTTTTATGGCTAACACACAGTTGAAAGCTGTTTTATTATCTTGCTATAAAACCTTGAAGGTAACATAAAATCTTCACATCTGGGACATAACTGCCAACATTCATTAAAAATTGCATTAGATTGTAATTAGTTTAGATTTGCTTTCTGTTAGGCAGGAACTGTTTTAAATGTCGTTGGTAAGATCTGGTTTGGTCAGAAAGTTATTTTGTTTACTTGATGGTATACTGGAAGTTAGATAGGATGTGTAGGTTAGAAAAGAGGATAAGCAGTGATTATTTTCCCATTTTTTATCAAAATGCATACCGTAAAAAAAAATTCTAGTGTAAGATGTCGGAAAGCGTATTATAGAACTCAAATGGAGTTGACCGTGCACCTTTTTTTTGGATGGGAAATCATCAAATGGCTTCTCCCGATCTTGGGCGGAGCGTGAGGGCGTGTCAGATTTACTGACTAAAACCCATGGCAGGGCCCATGGGCAACTGAAGGAACACGGGTGGTACTGGGGTGGACCCTGGTCACGGTGTCTTTTTCGAACAATCTTGCGACCCTGGCAGGCGTTGGTCCTTGCAGACCCCTTCAGTTCTGCTGACATCTCTTTGAGGCGCGCGTGGAACTCTACGCGCCGTCGACCCGAGCTTGATCCTTACCAGGCGGCGAGCTACCCATTACTCGCCGCCCGAGAGCTCGCGCCTACGGTGGCCGGGAGTCCGCTATCGACTCCCGACGCCCGGGGCGTCTTCTCCTGCGACGACACCTGACACCTGAGAAGGTGACAGTAATAATAGGTGGAGTAAGGCTGTGACAGAGTGGAGTTCAAGGATTAAAAGACGTGATGTCAGTCGTTCGACGGCGAGATGGACGGATGACATTGTTGCTATCGCGGGACAAACCCTAGATGAGGAAGGCACAGGAACGTGGGGATGGGCACAAGAAAAGAGAGGCATATGCTTAGCAGTGGGTGAAGTCGGGCTGTGGATGATGATCGAAAAAGAAGAAGAAAGAAGAAAGATCGAAAAAGATGGTGTTCTGTAGTTTCTACCTACTCCTATGGGATGAAGTCGAGAGTTTATGTATTTGAATGATATTAGTGCATGTCATAGTGAAGTAGTCTTGTGTAGTTCACGAACGAACCAGGTCGTAAAAGCGCTCCCACAGATGAACTACGCGAACTAGTTCCCTCATTCCCCGATCCGTAGTTCGTTAGTTCGTGGCCGAATGAGCGGGGATGGCGTCAACCGAACGAATGTCGTCACACACGGGATAAAATACAAAAAGGTTATTGTAATCACTAAACTTGTTATTTATTGCAACAATAAACCTTGGTATTATTTTCAATAATGATCATTTTATGAATTATTATTAGGTTTTTGCTGTTTTTATAGTCCAAAAATTGCAGGTAAAAGTAGAACATTTCGCATGCAGTAGGAGCAGTTTCAAAACGAGCGAACGATCGGCCTATCTTTGATTCGAGCTGGGAGTTTACGAACTAGAAGAGCGAACTAGTTCATTAAGGAGCGGCGAACTAAAATGAGCGATCTCAGTTGTGAACTACTATGCCCAAGACTATAGTGAAATGATCAAGTGATTCATACGTACACAAAAAAAAATCCTAGTTTGACCACACAGTGTTAAATATCACAGTTTACATGGACAAAACATCATTTTTACTTTTTCCTTTAACTACAAAGGCATTATGCAATATAATGCACAATATTAAAATGAAGATAGACATACGTTTTGGTCGAAATAATCTCCATAGTAAAACCGCAGTGTTGTGGTTTCCGTACGGCACAAATGCATTCCCTTTAAATAAAAACTAATGTGATAGTGGGCTAAATAAATGATAATTTGGACCCTGTCTTGCCAAATGTGGTGGGTGATTTTGACTTGTATGCAATAAACTGGTTTATGTTCGAATATTGATAATGCAATAGAGAATTAATAGTTCAAATATTTGAAATGGTCTAGGTTCCCTGTGTATGTTATATTTTTTGATGCCGAAAGAACCCTTTCTAAGTAGGTATTTATGTTTTACAGTTATCTTGTACATTGCAATGCAGACGGTGGTGAAGTACCTATATAAGATTAGGTATTATATTTGAATGCTTTACACACTGAGAAGTTGTAACTGTAGATTTACCAAATAAAGGTGCTCCAACCAACATTTTTCTATGAAGTAACTATAAATGAAATTATTTTTTTTTTTTTTATTAGGGACAACAAGCAGCATTATACATAAAATGATCACAACACAGTCTATAGGCGTAGCATATACACTACTAACGACGTTATCCACAGATTATTTTACATAATAGCTAGCTGTTAAAAGACAAAATCGATATAACTTAATCTAGTGTGATTTATAGTTACATAATCTAATGTTAACAAGGAAAAACAAAGATACAAATTCAAAAAGCTCTGTATAGCGTAAAATTAATATGTTAAATGGTAACATTTAAAAGAAGAAATGTACCGAACATGATATACGGGTTGTTAGGCGACTCATAGCGCCAACATGCGTATCCTCATTGACTACTGTTGGTCTTTTAAGATATTGTAAATTTCATTTTTAAATAAAGTCTTGCTGAAGAAAATTATATCTACTGAACTAAATTGTTTATTATAAGTATCAGCCAAGCGGTGCAGCGGTGAGTAATGTTATTATGTTCGTTGATTACCGCATCACTTGAGAACGGTTGAATCGATTAGGATTTTTATTGTTTAAAAATATTTTTATCTAATTAGTAGGTTTTTAACTTATTCCTTTTTTCTATGGGAAACAAAACTTGAAAAGGACAACGTCTTTTGGGTCAACTAGTAGAATAAGAGTATGTAAGTAACTATGTGAACGCTGTTTGTGATATTTGGCGTAGAAATAATAATAAATCTTTTTAATTCTCAAATTATTGAATAGGTAGGTACTGTGTTGACACTTTGATAGACTAAATGGTTATGAGAATAAACTAATAGTCAGTTTATGTAGAATTTTAGTCAACTGTCAGTCATTATACCTCTAAAAATATGTCAAGTAAGTAATAAAGTAAATGTACATTTACTTTTAATTTCCTACCTTCAATAATCATAATTATTTGCTACAATGATGTCTGATTGAATAAATAGCCAATACGATCAGCATAGCAAATACGGCGATCAGAATTCATTGACGATCCTTCAAAGTGTTTCTATAATTCGTCTGAAGCACGTGTCTGTAATATCTTAGTGTCTTTGGATGTGTTTAATTACGTGTATGAACTAAAAATATAATTTCCCATTTCATTTAATAAGAATACGAAAGTTTTATTTGTAAACACAGGTACTTATACGGTGTGTGAGATGTTACAATATACTTAGATAGTTTCTCTGTGTTTTGCCATGAAACGTACAAACAATCCTACTAAAGTAAGTTTGTGAGTATGGATGTTTGTTACTCTTTCACGCAAAAACTACTGAACAGATTTGGAAGTTAGTTTATAACCTAAATTAACACATAGGGTACTTTTATCCCGGTAGTACGTTCCCGCGGGATATTTTCCGACCTCCACGCGGGTGAACCCGCTGGCAAAAGCTAGTAACAAATAAATGATCTAGTTAGAAAAAAAAAACAATTTATCCGTGAGTGTAATTATCATTCATTGATTATATTATCTTATGAATATACTACAATCATTAACTTAGAAGAACTGGAATTTAAGATAACATATCCATAACCGTTTAATGTAACATTTATGTAATAGTTAGGTACTTATGAAATATAAAAAGCGCTAGTGGTTAAATAATAACAGCCACGCTTTCCAATCGAAGGTTAAGCAACGTTTGCCGAGGTCGGTCCATGGATGGGTGACCATCCATTACATATCGATACCCCACCCCTCCGTGCCTTGGAAAGCACGTTAAACTGTTGGTGGTAATTTGTAGATTTAAATCTGACAATCAGTGTTTTCAAGGAGGAAGGTATCCTGCCAGGCTCGCGAAGTTCGTTCGAAAGAGGTACTGTGGTCCTGGCATATAGGCAATTTCTGAAGGAACACGGGTGGGTTTTAGTCAGTAAAAGTCTGACACGCCCGCTCGCTCCACCCAGAGCGGGAGAGGACAATTGATGATTTCCTACACACAAAAAAGGGTATTTATCGTATTATACAATACCTAGGTTATGGAGGTTAGATATTTTCATCGAAAACACTGGTATTTACACAGTTGCATTCGTTGAATATACTCAATCCGTTAGCGAACAGGCCAGGCAGATGATGTAAGAAACAACAAAAGATTATTTAATTTCTACGTAAAATATCCGCCATTTTCTCGCACAGTTGTCTTAAAAACTTACCTCATTGGTACCCTAAAAATAACCTCAAGAAAGAAGGGGATGATGAACTTGGTACCTCTGGGAATAACCGTTAATTCAACCACGTAATCCATCTTATCATTTTTGGGAAAAATATTAATGGAAAAATTTGTCCATGTAAAAGAAATCTCCGTCCCACTGGGGATAAGGGGCGGTTTATATAATGTGGTGTTTTAGTGTTAAATTATAATGTATTATTAATATTTTAGGGTATCTTTTTGGGTTTTGGCAAAGTGCCATCTTGTGTTTGGATGTTAAGATTGCAATTTCAGATTTAGTGGTTTTAAATAGCTTGATTTATTTTGAGGGAATGATATGTTGTTTTACATATTTGATTACGTATAGAACATTGCGATACCAGCGCGGGCAAAATTAATGAAACAGCATTTTTTTTTATAACCGACAAAAACATACTTTATGAGCTCTAGAATCATATCCCTGTTAAAATTCTGTCCTGTCCTTAAATTGTTATTTTAACATAATTAATGTTAAAAATCACAAATTAACACCAAAATTAGGTACTGCACTCTAGATGGCCTTATTTGGTGCAAATTGAAAATTATTTTCCATTAATGGTTGGCAGAATAGGAAAAGGGAAATATATTGAATTTTAAATGATTTAAACGTATAATATAAGTAGGTGGTATAATATTTTAGGTGCCAAGTAAATGTCAAATGTACGTGGAACTAAACATATTTTGGTAACCATTTACCTGTGGGACACATTCTATTCAAAAATGTATATACTCTATCTCACTGTATTTTCAGCGATCACAAACACATATACATACTTAATTATAATGGCAAGAAAAGAAGAAAAACTTACTCATAACAGGCTAATCGTTCTAAAAACAAACGCTTTTTAAATAATTCCAACAAAACAGATTCGTCCAATAGAAAACATCGTAATTTCCATGATTGGTTCAACTCCGAGGGATTCAGTTATCTTTTTTCCGTAGCTTTTTTTTTCATTTTCCACCGCGTCTTTGTGCCACCCTCCAGAAAAAGAGGGCACAGTTTACAAGGACTGCAGGTTTTGATACTTTGAAATGGTTTTTTTTTTTTGTTGAATGATTTTGACTGTTAAATTATAGCTGAGCTTTCTGATCTAATTTGATGACAAAACAGTAGATTTTATGTATAAAAATCGAAAAACTCTGCAAACCTGTTGCGTTTATTAGTCAATTAAGAGGACACAATTTACCGTCTAGTAACCCCGCAAAATATGTACCACATTGTTACTGAATCACAAAGGAGTTTATTTTCACGTACTATTTTTGTTTAAATTCATTCTTTCACTAACTTGCAATATATGTTTTACAACAAAATGCATCGTCTGCACACACCCTAGACTAGACCTAACGGTCTAGGGTATGTGCAGAGAAATATTATTTTTTATTACACGAAAAACAAAACTTCAACTCAAAATGTCCCACTTTTCACAAGAACAGAGCGAGAAGCACACTCAAAACAAATACAAAAACCACTAGTATCAAATCGTGCTGCAGTATAAAAAAACTGAAGCCTATTTGCAGAAGCCGAGATGGAAAAAAGGTTGTTTCGCGTGATCGGCTTTTATTTGATTTTCACAAATGTTTGCGTCCAAATTAGCGCCCGTCTCGTCCTATTGAGTATTTTGTTTGTTTTGCCGTACTTTTCCTGTTTTAGAAAAGACACTTTAAAACATTTTTTTACAATTGTTTTGACAATTTTGTTACTAAAATATTAAGAGTATTGTGAAATAGATACATTGCTGGAAATACGAAGTTTACTTAACAAAAGATAAAAATAAAAACATCCGTGTTGTTAAAAGATAAAAAAAAACACAATTAACAGGTAACCTACTTTATTAAATACGTCAGTAACAAATACTGGGATACTAAGTGAACCTAGAAATTCAATTTCTCCACTTCCTAGACACAATACCTTCTATTTATAGGAAAATAAACTTTCCTACGCCTCTCTTCTATATTAATTATGAGCCAAACACTTCCATAATAGCGTGTCTATCTAAAAATATTTTTTATGAAAGGTTGAAGTTCAGAAAGTCCGTAATATAAAGTAAACGAAAGGTTTGAAGCCCTTGCTTTTTTTATAAAATAAAAGAAACCGCCAGAGTTATCTTTCTATTAATTTGAAGTAGAGCTAACCCTCGGTCGCGAGATTTTTGTTAGATAGGAATGAGTTATTATGTAGTTTGGACGTTTACCCCTTCTTGACTTGAATTTTGTATGAAATTTTCTCGCCATTTTTCTTGTGGGAAGTCAGTGGAATGTCAAGTAGGTACCAAGCAAAAAATACCTACATTTCCTTGTTTCTTACTCTTAATTCAGGATCATTTTTGTTTTATACCATTAAACCAGAATAGGTTAGTATTGCTACTCACATTCGCATATACAACAACACCGCTTGATCACTAATACCAAAAAATATGTACCTATTTACTACTACTCTTAAAAATAAGCACTAGAAAAAAGATATAAACAAGCTAGGAAAATCAAGGAGATGCAATAATTATAGTGTGTCAACACTGACAACATGGCATAGTTACAATTTGACAATCCATACATCATAATTTAAACACCACGTTTCCTTCAGTAACTGACACTATTAACGAGAAAAGGATACAGTTAACGACAAACATACACTTTACATCCCATTTGATTTATTTTATCTTTTTTATCGCAAAAAGAAAACATAGAAAAGAAAAACTCACTCGCTCTAATCACATCACTAATGCCATTCCAATTTTAACCACCACCGTGAAACTCAATACCTACTCAACTCCACCTAACATTGCACAGTGGTCCGCCATTACCACTTAAGTGCTCAAATAGTAATGGGAAAGAAATCACGTTTCCCCCACCCCTAACCAACCCTCGGGCCGCAGATGTCGCAGCGAAGATTTTTCAGCCAAAATGAGCTTTTGCCTAATTTATTTTTTGCCGCCTTCTTTTACCCGGGTAAATATTGACATCATATCGCCGGATTGAATTGGGTGGATGTGCCGGGTATTTTTTTATTGTTTAAGTTGAATTGTGAAATTATGAGTTTGTGACGCAGTTTGTGTTTTAAATTAAAACAAAATATTATATATTTGCTACGATAAAATACGACAAAAATATATATATTTTTAGTACCGAATATTACGCACACACTTTTAATAATGTGGTAATTTCTGTACTAGCACATAGCTATTTTTAATCTGTAGATTACTTTCACTATATTATAAATCACATTTTAAAAGGACATTTTTTTAAACCTCATTGAATTAAACGTTATTTTTATATTAAACGTAAAAGGTTCATCTTTTTTATCTTGTCAATTACGATGGACGTCAATGGCGGTCCTATCTTATCCACACTAGACGAATTCTGACAAGACGCTCTGGAAGGTCGTATCTCAGTTTTTTGCCGGAACCGGACGCACGGTCCGGTGATTACGAAATTATATTGGGGAAGAATTTCTTCTTAGAATTTTTTGCTACTTTCTTTAGGTGTCGGGCTCGATTGGTTATTAAATCGGACTTAGTGTCGCACCCTCTTTTAATTGTCTTGGAAATTTTTGTCTAGAGTTTTTTTTAATTTGGCCCATTGTGCGGGTGTTTGTAAAGTTGGAGGAAAATGACCTTTATGTAGACAAAACGTTAGATAGAAATGGTGCAATGTTTATTTTTGAAGATTTTCGCACTTTATCTTGTGACTTGTCTACCAATTAATTTTTCAGATTCATAATACATTACCAACCTATGTCAGATCCAATAAAGGAATATTATCCACAGACACATCTAATGTCTGCTAAAAACGTAACTCACATTCATAACAAACACACGTCCATTTCTTTAATATAAAAATTAATTAATTCCAACAAAATATATCAAAACAATACCTCTAGCGAAGCATAAAGAAACAAAAGACTTAACAATCTAATCACAGTAAAAAAACAATACTTGAAAAAAAAACAAATAGGCCTGTATTAATCTCACAAAGAATAATTACTGATATTAATTATAACCTTTTTTGTGTTTTAACTCCTTTTGAGTCTACGGTTCATCTTTTGTTCTACCATATGGTAGGGTAGAAATTGGTAGGTGCTTTTCTGAGGGTGCTAAATTGTTTAAAAGAATAAATTTGTTTTGTCTTAACCTGAGTCTAATAATTTCATTTTCTTTCTTAAGACGAACTTATAAAGAAAAGAATACAGGTTTTAGTCACTTATGTATTACGTTTTATGAACATTATGTATTTTATAAATACGTTTTCCAAACTAAAATTCAACAAATATAAATCTTTAAAAAAAATACTAACCCTCAAATGCTCAACGCTAAATTCACACAGCACTAAACAACAATACAGTAACTAAAAACAAAAAACACGTTTCAACAACAACAATAAATGAATAACAAACATTAATTCTATTTTAAACCACTCGTGAGCTAAAAACATTTTTTTTCTACACCACTCTAAGACATCGAGGACACAATTTGTAAAACAAAGATGGCAATTTTAACATGACAATTACCATCGCATAATGAATAGACACGAAGTACAATATAGTTACAGAAAAACAGGTTTCCTTACTAAACATACGTTTTGTTGAACAAAACTTTATTCTCTTGTGTGAGGTGTACCTGTTTTTTAAAGAGACGCATTTCGAAATGGGTGCGCAATAGTAAGAACGCAAGCGTTTTCCGATTAGCACATTTTTGCACGCGTTAGGATGGTGTTTAAAAGTGCCTAAGTAACAAGATCTCTCCTACAAAATTTGTTTAAGCGGTTATATATATGTTAAATAAATAGATATTATTCTTTTACAAATGTTAGAGTCGTATTTATGTTACCATCTTCCTTGTAGGAACAAGTCACAAATGGCTCATTGTAAAAATAAAACAAACATCATTTTGAGAAGTTCAAAACTGACAATTGTATATTATTTCAGCCCAGGAATAGTGATAGATTACCATTTTCTAAATTAAAGACTAAATAAATATTACCTACCGATAATTCTTAAGTGTAAATCTATGATTATGATCGTAATAATGTTATGAATAGATAAAAACCACGGAGCCAATCACGTGTATGTCAGGAATTTAGTGACGTGTCAGTGAATTCACACTTTAACCCGTAACTGCAGCGTGCGGTTTCTAGGTGCTAATTCACCAATAATAGTTATTATTGAAATGCGATTTACAAATATAATTTAAGAAATTGAAATAATAATTATAGAGATAATATATTTTAAATTTTTTATACTTTTATATTCTAATACTTAAAAATATAATTTATATGCGTTAAATACGAAAATAAACAAGAGCATAATAAGTAAGAATAAATAAGTAATTTAAAAAACGCATCCTTGAAACACTCTGCACTTTCAAATATTGATGGTCTCATAAAAATCTCTTTCTGTATGAAAAAACAAGACTGATACTTACCTACATATTATATAAGCTAACAGACTAAAAATAATATCAGTTAAATGTATTTAAAAAGTGGGAAAAGAATCACAGGACATCAAAAGATTCGTTCGCGTCACTTTCGACGGGAAAAGAGCCCAAAAAGCTGGCTACATTGCATTGTACGCCGATACTGATTCTTTGGCCAAAAAATAGGTTAACCGTCGTCTGGTCATTTAAAGAGTCAACCAACCGCTTGGCGGTGTCTTGGAACTGGGCACTCGGACCCCTTTGCCCTAGTATTTCAACCCCAAACGGCTCGAATATGATGAATTGCGAGACATAAGACTGCATAACAGCAAAAAGTACCAACTTTCTCTGTACTTTCAGTAAAAAACTATCTTAACTAAAAAAAAAACTACTTTATTGATCAGTCCGTTGACTCCGAGATTTCGACGCACAACATCTGTTCTTCCCACATGTTGCCGAAAACGTTTTAAAAAATACCTTTAAAAATCACTAGTGATACTGATGGTCTTATTCCGGTCTCCCAAGATCACTTTATGAGTTCATCGAGACAACAGATGTTGTCCGGGACTTTAAATCGATTTATAATATTAGTTTTATGGCTGTTTATGGTTATTTCGTTTAAAAGCTGAGAAAAAATGGAAAGGGTCGCGGAAGTCGGGTGATTGGTAGTGATATTTGTTTGGTATCGAAAGTGTTCTTTTTTGTTTTTTTTTTTTTTTCATTTTATTAAGAACTATTGTTGGTGAAGTATTTCTGTGCTATTTAAGTTTACGTTATAATGATAAGAGATCGGATATTCAGATGCATATTCACCTAAAGTTGAAATTTTGGCTAATATGGAATACGCGTTTTTACCGTGTTTTGTGTGTTGTTTTAACACATACCACCCTACACACATATGTATTTGCATCTGGGGTTAAACATTAAGTTTAAATAAATATGATGATCCAAGAAACCCGGCTTTAGTAAAAAAATACGAAGCCGTTTCCGGGCTTTCACAGTTAAATAATAACATTAGGTATAGGTAAATATATATCTGAATATCCGATCACTGATCATGATACATAAATTGTTGTAACATTCATCTGAAAACAATACAAAACATAAGTCATAATAATAATCTTGTATTAACAGTTGACATACTAATCTAAATCATCTAAACCCTACAAAAGCAACAGTAAAAACAAAAAGAAAAAGAAACAAAAGCAAATCGTGACACAATTAGCGAAAAAATAAAAATTCAAAAATGGAACGCCGCGAACTGACGCGAACACGCAAACTCTCTCGTTCGAAATTCAAATCCCTATAGAGACCTTTTGTTTTTTTCACTCCCAACTTGCTACTTAGCCGTTTCTTTCATTCTTCCTTCTTTAATTAGCAAAAGAATAGGATTGCGTGTTGCTCTTAATTTTTTTTTATTTAATTACTTACTCTAGAAGACAATGGATAATGCGTTTCGCAATTAATTGTTGGGACATGCAAATTTTTGTAGTCTTTTGTTTATAAATTATTTAACGGTGAAATAATAGGAAGTATTGTGAACTAATTATTTTATCCAAAGCTTCCTTTGAACGATATTTGCTTACTTTTAATTGTGAGTTCATTGTTGCTGATATTTGCATTGTACATTGTATAACGTTTGTTTTTCAAAACAAAATCCGAACGCTTAATTTTTTCTTAACGTAACTCCATTTCACTATCACACATAAGGTTCCCTGGATATGTATCCAAAGATAAGTGCACTATTATGTTATTATAGGCATCAAAAGTTGCATCACCAGATGCGAAGTAACGGTACACGCTGTGCAATACCGCACGTTACCGGCTGAAACTGGTTTTGTTTAGCAAAAATATGTAGATGTATAACAAGCTCGGGCTTGGATTTTGTTGCGTGCGGGCATTCGCGACCTTTGCAGCGGTAGGGTTAGCTTGTTTGTACGTTTTACTGATATTTATCTTATTTTTGTTATAATTTATTGGCGTTGGAGAGCCTGTTAGTGAAAAATCGTAGTTACATGCGCTATCTCGCTGAAAATTGTAAATTTTGATACATAAAAATTGATTACTGCGGGAATAGGAAATGGCAATACGATACAAAATCTAAATAGGTTTACAGTTTGCTAGGTGCCTAAACAAAATTTACAGAAAAGAATCAAATTACACACATTAAAGAGAACCAATAGATCTAAGAATAACCCAGACGTTTCCAAGTAATCATTCATCCCCCATATTTTTTTTCGCTTAATTTAAACTCAAAAGATACTCGAGTTAATTGCTCGCCTCCTTTCAAGAATCGAACCGATTTTATAAGAGAAAGGAAAATTTTCTCCATTTTCCCTATTTTTTGGCATCGCGGGGGCGTGGCGACCCCATTGTGAAAGGAACGGTGATTAGAATTCAATTTTGGAACAATCGAACGAATGTGTTAAGAATGATGCGGTGCATTTTAATTGGAGAAACGATTTTTGATTCTTCGTGATTAATTGTTCGATTTAGAGCACGGATTTTAAAGCACCATCGCGTTTGAGGGTTAAGGAAAGTCTGAATGTTTTTATTCGAATAGGTTACCGAATACCTACGTATATTGTTGGTTTATTAGTTTATAAATAAATTTTCTATAGGCATGTTTTTGCGGTATTCGTATAGGTATGTAAATGCCTACAAATATAAATATGTATAAAGTAATTAATTATAATAAACACTTAGAAATATCTGAGTTTATCCTACAGAGAAATAAATACATATTATTAAGCTTTATGCCCTAATAGAAAATTATAGTTGTGATCATTTTTATTAGTAATAAACATAATAATAATCATAGAAGATAAACATTACCCAACCCGTTCACTGCCATATGTTTATAATTCGTCAAATTTAGTCACGGACGCGCGGGTCAATAATAAAAATTAATATAAAAAGCGAACCCTGCAACTGCAACGACAACCACTCGGACACAATGGGGTACAAACGTCCCGGAAGATATTCTTTCCGTACCTGTGAACGAAATAATAGCCTTGCGCCTTATTAGCATAATAATAGTGGTCCGTACTATTATTTTGGCGATATTGGCTAACAAACGCCCATTATGGCCTGGGCAGCTGCAGGCCATTTTTTTGAGGTCATTGTCCATTGGTATTTGGATGCGCTTGAAAACAATGTGCGGGTCACAACCCTTTGGTAGTATGGTAATAATAATTCTGATTATTATTTTTATAATTTACAAAGGATTGATATATGTCTCGGTGGTCTATTGTCCATTTGTGAATGAATGGAAGTCTAAACTGTAGTTACTGTTATATTATTGACAGTACTTTAAATCCTTGGGCGGCCATAACGGATTAAGCTTACTGTAGTATCTCTGAATACCTTTTCGCCTACGAGTTCTAGCTCACACAATTTCATTCGAGCTGCGCACACTTTAACCAAATATGTACATACTATTTCGCAAACTAATGTTAGTCTTATAACGAGTATTAATATTTAATTAAGATTGAATTACAATTCAGATACTGTCTCTTTTAATTTATGACTGCTTTTATTTTATTTAAAAAATTAATTAAATTACTATACGAAATCAAAATGAAGCATAAAAAGAAAAAAGATTAAAAACACGAGGACAAATCACACGAAATTAATAAAACAGCTCGTTTGTAAACGTTAAAATAATAATCAACAACAACTCTAAAAAAGTAATACAGATTGACACGCCGGACCCCTCTGTCCATGTATGAAAAACAACAGGTATTCGAAGGGTTAACTTCAAGGGACAAACAATAGAGAAAGACAAAAAATTGGATCAAAGGGTTAATTTGAAACGGAAGATTTTTATACGCGTATTGTGTTTTGTTTTTGGAAGTTCGTTAACGGTCAAGTTCTATTTATAAGTTTGAATTACGATTGAGTAATATTTGAATTTGGATCTTTTGTTTTCCTAAATGAAGCATTACTTACTGTTATAGTATTAATAAACAGCGTTGGTACTACTTAGTTTGTGGCTAGTGGCACTGGCGCGGCGTCCTCAATTTCCTTCCATTTCAGAATATTATTGACTAAATGACTACTTATTCAATTCGATATTCAAGTACAAATACCTACTGATCATGAGAAATTCCGTTAGCTGTTAGCGCGATATTGGTGCCGATTCTGTTGTCACAAAATTCTCTAAACTAAACTAAAAATTTCTAAAATTTGGTTTAATCCTGTCAAACGACGATTTCCTATTCTGAAATAGACTAAAGTGACACAACTTAACTATATTTTAGTTTGACAGCACTAAGATTGCATTGAGTTATTAGTTTAGTGAAAATGTCAATTTTGCTATTCTGAGTTTGCCGGTTTTCACCAAAAATTTTGACTATAATAATTTATTTTAACTAAATCTGACTATTTTTAATCGCGATTAAAAAGGTGTGGAATAAAACTAGTGGTCATGAACTAAAATTCTCAACAACGCTTCGCCTTCACGTGCAAAAACAGTTCTGTATTTTTTATTTTCTTTTTGCTTATATCTTGAAAATGGCGTGTCCTATCGCAAAAATAATGAAATTTTCGGCCCCCTTAGTATACCCCGGCACATTTAAATCTCAACACGTGGGTAATATTTTTTTTATATTTTTCAAACAAAAGTGAAAAATTCCATATAAAACACGTTGAGGCTGCCCGCCCAGCACGCGCCTTCGTCTCTCAAAAAAATCATTCTACGCAATGCACACACAAGTACAACGTTGCGAAATCAAAAGAAAAAAAAAATATCACGCTGAGTCGCGATTGTCAAATTCGATTTTAGTCGTGTCAAAATAATTTTTAAATTTAGAGATTTTTCCTTGCAGAATAGCGTTACAATTCTCATAGCCAAGAGTAAGGAATTTTAGAGATAGTTTAGTTAGTTTAGTTCGTGTACAACAGAATCGGCACCATTATGTAACCAACTTCCTACTCGCATTTTATTTATTCAAACTTCATTTTCATCTATTCATTGCCAATTCGACTCAAATGTTAAAAATAAAATCTCTTTTTTTTATCCACATCCCAGTTCGCCACGGCACTAAAAAAAAATCTTAAACTACGAAGTTTAAATCGACATTAAAATCCGATTCAACACTGCGACTGCAGATGAATTTTTAAATCGTTCCCAAGTTGGTAGAGACATTTTTTTTTTTGTGAAAATTTCCGATGTCTCAACGGGGAGGCGGGGGCGAATAAAAATAATTGCCGCCCGGGACTGATGCCCGGCCAACCTCTTAGTATTCACACGATCTTAGTTAGTGACAGGGTTGGCGCATAAATTCGGAGATTTTGAGCAAAGAAAATAAAATTGATGGTGTTCTTCAGAAAGGTCAGGTGCGTAATACATGCAACCGACGAAGCAAAATTAGTAGGTAGGTATGTTAGGATCTGGGCACCTGCCTATCCCCATGAAAAGAAAGCGTGAGTGTATGTATGTAAAATAAAACATTATAGAACTGATGAGAGTAGATGGTAGCTCGCTCAATCGATACTTAACTAAAACTATTATTGCGTAAATACTAACACTAAGAGTTATAAAAGTCTAAATACCATGTAAGGTATTAAAAGGTATACCTGCCAATCCATCGTTAAAAGACACTGTTCCTTTCCCTCTTAGTTCATATTTCCTACTTCCGTGACTTGTAATAGACTTATAACTTCTTATTTTCTTAGTCATAAGGTTATTTTGTATCAGCAGCGGTGGGCAAGTGGTAACGGCAAGCATTTTACTTTGTGTAAATATTTCACCACCACTGCTCTCAAAACGGTGAAGGGAAATATTGGGAAGACCCAAAAATTCGAAGAAACGTGTCATCTACACTTTCTCTTACAGAGAGACCCGTGTCCAGCAGTGGGAATATAATAAGCTGATGTTGTCATGCTATAGTTATGTTAAACAGACATTAACCTAGATTTACAAAAAACGCATTAATTACTACAAAACATTAAGATAGAACACACACAGGAAAGTCGTTAGCAGCCCTAGCGGAGACTACGCCAACTTGAGGAAAACTTGCCAACTATAAGTTTTGTTCCTTTTGCATTTTTCCCGAGCGCAAAACGTTTGTTTTTTCCTTTTTTTCGCTTAACCCGCTCCTCCTCTGGTTGAATCTTTTTACTCGTCGCTGAAACGTGTACCCTTTTCAGGAGTTGCTTGGCTATCTTTCTTAACTTGACTGCTTTAGAATTAGAGCGGCGTGGAGAGGGTTAGGTATTTTTTTTAGTTTATTTTTGAGTTTATTTTTTGAGGTCTGAGTTTTTTTTTAATAATTAGACCGTAGTGCACATAGCACTACATTATTAAAAAAATCTAGTCGTTTGGAAATAAATGTAGTGAGGTAAAACTGCAAAATAAATTCACAATTTAATAATAAAACATTTAGGTATGATTCACCGTTTTATTTTAAAACAAATCCAATTAGCAGACCCGGTTTTTATATCGCAATGAAAAATATGAATAATAGTAATATTACTAATTTCAGTTGAGTAAATAAGATGTTTTCCTCAAATTAAAACTTATTTTTAGGTGTCGGTAAATTGCTGCTGGATTCTATGAAATGCAAAATTCAAATAGGTAATGGAAATAATCAGGAAAACTATTGGAAAATAATTGAAATAGTTCAATTATCTCTTATAGATATTACCAAAAAGATATATGCTCAATCACAAGCAACACAAACACGGAGATCATCACCATTCTCCTGCTCTTATCTCAGTTTATTTGGGGTCGCCAGAACATGTCTTCTTCTTCCATAATTTCCCATTAGATCTCCGTAGTCAGCCCCTTTTTAGCCATAAATAACACCTTACACACAGACCATCAATCTTGTCTTTAGTCTTTTTCAACTCTGAAAGACATTCCAAAACAAAGAAAAAAAAATAACTTGAAGTCTCCACGTCACTCCGTATTCCTTGAAAACTCCTTAAGTTTTTATTTGACCACTGAAGCATTCGCGAGATAGCGCCGCGGTGAAAATTAAAAAAAAACCCTCGAGATAAAAAAGGATTCTTGGATTCTTCTTCTTCTCAAGTCGAAACTTCGTAACGTGGGAAGCTCAACCCTCGACAAGCACTTTTTATTACTCCTACTAACTTAAGAAATACTTTTAACAGTCTGTGTTTTTTCTTGAATCGATTACAATTAAAAAGTTATAACTCGATAACAATTCGGAACGGATCCGAGTAACAAAAATGTTTGCATATTGATGTTTTTTACATTTATTTCCATAACTTTTGGTGTTTAGACGAAGTTTTGCTTGTGAAACGATTGTGCTGTTACCTAACAGAGTGAAAAACCGATAGATTGCGTTCCTAGTCAATGTTAGTAATACCATCTATCCAATAGTTTCTAAGCTTTAAATTTTAACTTACTCATAATACGTTACAAGCCCAAAATCTATACAGGCACACGAAATACAATGTGAAACATTAAAACCAAGTATACAACGCAGCTAGTTTAAACGTAAAATCCGTTGCCAAAATTATCAGCATAAAACAAAATGGCGGATGATATCCATATTTAACGGAACGTCAATACAATTCCGCCCGACGGACGCAGGTGGAATACTATTATATTTTTTTTATGCACACTGCCCACCCCAAAATAGTTGGGGGCGAGGGAGGCAATAGTTGGGTGGGAGTGCGTGACCCGCCCCCCACGGCCGACCCACCCCCACCGGGTGGGGGCCGGGGGCGAGGTTGCACCACCATGTGTGCACGCAAATTCTAGGCCCAATAATTTAAATTTCGAATAGTAATGATTAATGTTGTATAAATTCAGAAACATACATACAAATCGTTTGAATAGGTAGAACGCGGATTGTTCGGACGTTTTGGGTGGATATGTAAAATGTTAAATTGAAAAGGTATCGGATTTAAGAGCTGTAGCGTTGTAGGGTTATTTTTTTTTTAAATTTTGAGATAAAGTTATGCCGCGTATTTACAATTCATCCGTTTTAAAACATGAGACTTATGTGTGACTGATTAGTATTACTTATTTTTGGTCTGTATAGTAGGTAATTACTAAAACAATTTAGGTTTATAAATGAGGTACTCTACCCATTACTTCTATTAATACTATGTTACCTCTTATTAAATATTATAAATGAAATATGAAAGTATAGAATTAGGTTAGGTTTATTATTAGGTTTAGAATTTAGATGTTTGGATATTTGTTACTCCATCTCGTATGAACGGATTTTGATCAAAGGAGGGGTATCGATAAGCTAAGAAAAAATACCCCACTAGAAAATTTTAAAAACTATGTTTTTTTAATAGCATGAGCCTTATACGTAAAGAAAATACAATTCATTTTCAAGAAAAATCTTTTATTCTTTTTAGATCACAATTCAGATAAGTATTTAACATCATAAGATATTTAGAATTTTACTTATATTTGTAGGATTAGCATGCAATAAATTAAAACTTACAAGAAAAATTAAACAAAATATTTTAAAAATTATATCTATTCTGCATCAGAATCATCTGACCACACGCACTTCACTGCTGCGTCCTGCACAAACTGACTGTAATGAATGTCACACTGTTTCATGTCTTTGATATGATAAATACCACAGTACTGATGCTATGTGAGCACAGCAACCAACAGTACGAGCTCCTACCTTACATTAACAGTACCAATGCACGATTTAAATGTACTTGTTATTAAACCACATGGTCTTTACGTATTTTAAAAGTTTCCAGTTTTTTCTCCAGGAGCAAAAAAACTCTTGAATTTTGCAGTAATGATAATATTAAAAAGAAAATTTGAATAATCATAGTAACTTTACGTTTACATTACCTTATAACATATATATAATATGATACAAAAAGAGGACAGGAAGTCTGATAAAAAACCTGAAAAAAAAATATTTTTAATATTACCATTACGGTAGAGTTTAAGCGTTTTCTGCTCCTAGAGAAAAACTGGAGGGTGTAGGGTTAATTCTGTGTCCAGATTCAGAATCGGCAGCTCAAAATACGTAAAGACCATGTGGTTTAATAACAAGTACAACTTTTTTTTTTGTGGGGCTGTGTATTTTTTGAATACGACTGCTCAAGATTAAAAAGTTTTATTTCACTGTGAGCGCATTATTTTAGCATGATGACTTTTTTATATGTTGTTCTTTAGACGTTAACAAATATATACACACAAAATTTAAACTGCTAAAAAGATACGCTCATGTCTGAAAAATATTGATAATGTAAAAAAAGGTACAATTTTCCAAAAAAAAGCCATTTTGACCTCAGTTTGTTGATTTGTTTCGTGAGCAAAACATAATTATTTGGACTTTTAATTTATTTTAGCATAAAGTTAGTGTCCTGCATTTTACAAAAAAAAATGAAAAATATAAAAAAACGTATTGTTAAATTTTTGGTCAAACTGGGGTCAATTTCCTTAGCTTATCGATACCCCTCCTTTGGGATACAGATAGTTTATAATAATGATTAACACATACGACTCTTTTATCCTGGTAGTACATTCCTTCGGGATAATCTCCAACATACACTTGGTTGAAGCCGCTAGCAAAAGCTAATTTATAATGAAAAAAAATCAATGAACAGATTTCTCCCACCCTAATTCGGAATTACAAAATCACAACTACAAATAAAAATCATAACGTAATTTTCAAAATAAGAACATCACTCAACCCTTTACAGCTATCAAGAAATAACACTCACGGAACATTATTCTGTGAGTAGGAACAAAAATCCGATTCCAACATCGGAAACAAATTACACATTCGGCAGTGCATACGAAGCTTATATCGGCTCGAAATTCCCACTGCAGTACTCATACAACGTTGCAGTATAAATTATACGTCATATAACAGTATATATAGTAGTACATTCCGTGTGGTGCCGTATGTAAAAAATAGCACCATCACATTTCTTCCCATAGGTGTCGTAAGAGGCGACTAAGAGACTTACTAGAGAATGAGCAGGAGCGTTCTGTATGCATTTTACCACTATACTGCGATCGCCAACCCGCCTACCAAGCGTGGCGATTATGGGAACCCCCCCCCCCCCCAAATAGGGGGAGGCCTATGTCCAGCAGTGGACGTCTTTTAGCGGAAATGCTGATGATAACAGTGTAATAAACACTACCTATATCTGTTCTGAACAAACTTTCCAATCCGATAAAAAACAGAACATTTTCAAACTACGAGATAAATTGAGTCGGCTGATTAATATAAACATAACGTAACATCACGCTGGCAATCCCTGAAGGGGTGAGCAGAGGTGTAGTTATAGTTACACCCACAATTCGCCAGTTATGTTTGAGTCCCATATAATAGGGGGCGAACCTATTGTCATCAACCGGGCACAAATCTAGACTCCGAGCTGCTACAGAGAAATTCTTACTGGAAAAATCCTATAACTCTTTGCCCAACCTAGGAGTCGAAAAAAGAGAGCAAAGACTGCAACGAGGCAGAAACGTTGGTTTGAAATTGACAACTTATTTTAGAACGATAGTCATTTACAGGCGCAAGTCGTTGAGTTCTTTAGTTCTGAGTTGAGCTACACGATTACTGACCACTAGCTATGCCCGCGGCTTCACTTACGTGAAAGTTGAAAATTATGTCATGGGCTACCGGGACAAAAAGTAGCCTATGTTACTACCTATAAGGCTATAACGTCTATCTGCCAGTTAAAGTCCCATTAAAATAGGTCCAGCCGTTTCGGAGATGAACCGAAACAAACAGACAGACAGACAACATTTTGAAAATTGGTTTTTGTTATAAGTTTCGTATCAATTTTCGTATGTATTTATTAAAAAGCTTTTACATTGAAATTAAAAACGAACACTTAAATTTTTATTTACTTGTTTAAATGTTTATTGCTTGCATAGACTGAACAACTCTTCTCAAATATGGGTGGTTCTTCCTCAAAATACGATTTCAGACACTAATCTATATCCTCACAAGATCTGACCAATATTATGTCTGGACTTTAAAAGGGACTTTGAAACTTAAGTTTGTTTCGTCATTTCTACGTCATATAGGAAATGTGGACTTTGTAGAGTTTTTTTTTTAAACTTGACATGTGCTATGCATATGATATCTTATTTATAAAAATTAATAATTTCATAACGTTATGTGGACGGGTGGAGGCGACACTGTTACTATGAATCTAGAATAGGTATATAATATAATTTATCTTTAGTAGGATATTAAAAATATTTCATAACTGATAGTTAAAATAAATTGCTCGTTTATTAACTTATTGGTATTATGTAACATCCCGGCGTTGACGGGTTAGGTCTTGGTAGGTATAGTTATCTGAGATTTGAGTACGTTGAACGTACTCAAATCTGTACGTATATTTCTAGTTGGATGAAGGGTGAGCAGAGATTCAAGTTGTTGAATTCGTATAAATATTTTTTTTTAAATGACTGTGGAGTTTATTATAAGCTCTTCTTTATACGAAACAACCAATTGAAATTGTACATTTGATGACTACTTAGAGATGGGAGTTTGTAAACTGTTTATGAAGATATAGTGCATAAACTACTCAATATTTTTTTTGATTTATGAAGACTTTATGTTAAAAAAAACTAGTTTTATTATCTTCGTTGAAAAGTATCTAGTTATTCAAGTATTTCTGGTCGAAAAAACTACAATACCACTCTGTTGTAAAGCGAATTAAAAAATATCTAGAAAAACGATACGAAAAACGTAAAAAATGTCAATCAGAACATCAAAAACTCGCGAATAATTCGCATGCAGTATAAAACGGCGCGAAGTCTGCGTTCCAAATTCAAAAATAAATTGTGCATCGCGCACGCGCCGACCGGCCGACGTGTTTTAAAATCGACGCGCAACGAGATATGTTTAATTTTAATTTTCGAATCCGCAGCCATATCTATGTTTACGTAGTTCTATATACACGTGAATCTGTGGGGGTATGTTGCAGGCATTTACAATAGTGGGCTTTACACAAAAATGACTGGTCACTTAGAGAAAATTGTGTTAAAGAAAATACGTTTACGTACTTAACGAAAAGCCATGTATGTACTTACTGTTTGTTAATTGCTTACGTGAATGAATCGATTTCCAATTATAAGCCCGGGGTATGAAAATGTATGGGGAGTAAAATCAAACTTTTTCCGTTATGTTACGTTACGCGTTTTGGTATCTTTACTAATCTATATATTTTAATCGTTCGTAAGGAGTAAACTTCAGTCGTGCGTCGGAGCTCACATCCACATATTTTCTGCCGTGAATTACCGTCTTTAACTAAGGATTTTTAGAATCTCAGGATTTCTTATGCGGCTAATTTTACTCAGTCAATCTGGCACTTTTATCGTTTTACTCACATATTCCTACAAGTCTAGTCTTTTAACAGAAACAATATTTATTCTAAATGGCGGTGACAAGTACATTAACGTCTCTATGTTTGTGTAAGCATCATACTGTCTATGTGTGTAGACAGATGACAGATAAATGACATGTCATATTAATATGTCTTGTCTATAGTTTCTTATGCCCTTTTAGAGGTGGCCAGTAATAATCTGTCAAATGGTTTTAGTTTATAAAGCTATGCTGTAATCTCGAAGGTATTAGAGTTACTGTATGAGATAATAGGTAACTTTCTGTGGATTTCCTCACATCCTAGATACTCCTTAGAAGTTTAAATATTAAAAGTATTATGTAAGTTATCCCAGGTCACAGTTTACTAGTATGGCAAATGTCATGCAAATCCGTTAAAAATTAAGTAAGTTATACGATTATGATATAGTAGGTACCAGAGGGGCTCCATGATTAAAAAATAACAGCTGTACGGGTCGATTGAGGGCAAAACTACGCTTGCCGTGGTTGGGTCGTGGATAGGTCCATCATTCATTACAAAACGAGACCCCTTCTTGCCTCGGAGATGTGTACATCTTTTACAGTCATTACGGGTAGCCATAAGCCCGAAAGTCTGACAGCCAGTCTTACCGAGGGTATGGTGTTACCCTGTAAATGGGTCGTGGAAGTCAGATAGGCAGCAGCGGCGAGGCGTAAATTTTTCAAAAAGAGAAGCCGAAGCGAAGTCGGCCTTAACTTACTGACTCATCAATAAAGAATACTTACTATCATTCTAAAATTAATATAGGAATGTAATGAATTAAATACAATTAAATTGAACAGATGAAAACGAATAAAATATGCAATATTCCTCTATCTCGTTCTCGCTGACGCATTTTTCTATACCTGTCTCCGTCATAACCCGTTGTACAGCGGCTTGCTCTCGTACATATCAAGCGGTGCCACGTGACCTAAAGTGACATCATTACGGGATCGCTGTTGTATGAATTTTTAGTTCCCGATTATGACGTTTTGGCGCCGGGTTAATTTAGAACATTTCTCTTTTGTTGTAATACAAAGGTATAAATAACCTTTTTTGTTGTTTGAATGTTATGGTGAATTAAATACCCGTAGTGTAACTATATCTATTGACAATAGTAGCCACTATTTACATACTATTGTATTTTTAATAGTGATAGAGTTACCAATGCGAATCCCCGAAGGCAAGCCGGTAGGAATCGTGTTATATGGTGCCTTCGCCACTGATAGGCAGTCGCTCCATGTAAAACACTGGTCTTCAGCTACATCTGTTTAAGCTGGAAGTCGATCCCAATATAGGCTTAAAGCTAGGCAGATCGAATATAGTACAGAGGTTACCGGTCCATTGCCTCCGAGCATCTGAATTAAATTAAAACTAGGTTATTAGCCTTAGGTATGCAAAGTTACAGAAATCGTGTCCATTGCCATACTTTGAAAACTTAATGAAGTACCTATAGGTAATGTCATAATTTGTTTTCCCATTTAAGTACTCACAAGGACCTGCCAACGTCAAAAAAGGACATTAAAAAATACCACAACCAAACTCTTTTATCTTGCAACATTTTTAATCTTTTATAAAACAAAAAGCAAAGTTCTTTTTAAAAGACAAATTAAATTAAATTCTCTTAAGTCACGTCCCGAGAGACACGTAGATTTTAATCATTATTATTTGAGTTTGTTTTTTTTTTACATTTTAACTTAAAAAAGATAAAGTTTAATACCTTTTTTGTAATGTCTGCGAAGTTTTTAACAGACCTATAATTATTATGTTGCAAAACTTGGCTCCGTAACAGAATTCCTTTGCCTTTGTGAAATGTAAACGAGAATTGTCAATGTCTATGATTGTGTTTTATAAAAATAATCATATTTTCAATCAAAATGATGATTATGAAATGCGGAATAAATTCTTACAAGACAAGATAACTTGAAATTAGGTTTTAGAACCTTAGTTTTTGAATGTTTATACCTAACTACAGTAAAATTATTCGTGATTAAACATGAGATCACGACAAATATGGTAGAAATTGACAGCTGTCAATTAGTACAAGTACTTTGATTTTTAGAGATTGAGTATGATTTAAACAGTATTCTTTGGTAAAACGATTGTGTTTAATACACTCCCGACTCCTAAATCAAGCCACCGTGCTTTTCCACGTAAATTCACTTGGAAATATTATTAACTGGCTTTTGCTAGCGACTTCATCCGCGTCAATGTCGGTTATCGCGGACGCGGACGAAGTCGCGGAATAAAAAGTAGCCTATGTCCTTTCTTGGGGTTCAAACTTACCCCGTACCAAATTTCATCAAAATGAGATCAGTGCTTTAGTCGTGAAAGCGTAACAAACAGACAGAGTTACTTTCGCATTTATAATATAAAGTATAGAAGTATAGATTACAAAAGTCTTAGACGTCAAAATAATAATAAAGCAAAGATAAAAAAAAATCTAATTTGATGCCAAATACTGGCCATAATTATGGTGTTGTCATTGTTCCGAATTTGAATTCACGATCATTTAAAAAGCGAAGGACCTCTTTTAAATAAAAAGTGAGGGTTCGTTCGGTTTAAGAGTCCGAGAGAATAATTCAACTCTACATTACGACAGTAATGTCTACCAACATTCTTGTCTTAACCCTAAATAGAAGATGACCGTACCTATTTTAAGTTTAATATTGTCATTTTCCGTAGAATCAGCACTAACGTAGAATATAAGGACCATTTTAATAATAAATATGACAATAATATTGTTTTATCTCAGTAAATTATAGTATCTATCTCAAAAAGCCGACCCAGGAACAGACTAACTGTCTACATAAGAATGTTTAATGCCTACGCAGTCAAGTCAAAGGTGGCTGCGAGGTACTTTTGTATGTAAATCGAACGCGTAGGCTTCAGGATACCTAGGTCTTGCCTAGGCTTTGTGATACCTAGATTCCAGTTAGCTTTTAAATGTTTTTAGGTTTCTAATTGGGTGGCTGTTTTATGGTGTTATTTTTAAATGGTGGACGTGATATTTTAAGTAGAATTGTAATAGATCTTTTAGGTAAAACGTAGAGAAGGAGAAGCCGTTTTTTAGTTCGTATAGTGACATCAAAAAAAAGAGCAAACATTTTCTAAGGAACCCGATTTACGTATTTTTCCTTTTAGGTTAACTATTTTTGGCGCTTGTTGAAATATATTTTTCTTCAAAATAATAATCAAAACCGAAATAAACCCACAAATTAGCCAACTATAAATCCGTTCACGATCTAAAAGATTCCATCCTTTACCATCGCACATCGGCCGAACTGTGCTAAGGTAAGCGCCTTTCCCTTCCATTTATTCATAGTGAAATAACAAAAATAGCTATACTGTTCAATACCAGCATATCTAGACCCCATGCCAAATTTAATCCCGTCGCATTAAGGGTTAAGTTACACTGGTTAGTTCACGCGTAGGTTGTGCAAGCTGTATACGTTGAAAAATGGCCGCGGAGCCACAATAGTATAGGGAACGGCGAACCCGGAAGACATATTGACCATAGACAAGATTAATCTTTGGTACGTTTGTTTTTTTTTTTGTCTGTGGAAATCTATTACGTGTAATAGGACATTTATGGGAATGGGTTATGTTAGGATTAGATGTAACTTTAAGTTACTGTTGGTCGTAGTTTTTTATATTATTGAATCTGATGTAATAAGGGTTTTACGAAATGCAGAAGTAACTTACGCTCTCCAATTTTAATTTTCGACTCTGATTTTCAAGAACGATTAAATTAGTTTGTAGTAGGTATTAATAATTTTGATATAAAATTTATCTAAAATCTATTTTAATTTACTACCTTGTAATTATTTTTTTAAATACTACACATTTTTATTTAAAAAAAAATTCTGAATATTTACTGCACAATTAAAATAAATAGTTATAAAAGGTATTTTAAATGAATTAATTATAGGCCATATGACGTTCTAATCTACCTACATTTTAATTAGAAATCACTTAGGTACTTAACCCCTAACCATAGACAAGCCAACATAGACAATCCATTTAAAAATACCAATAAACTTTTATAGATGATTGCTATTAGTTGAATGGAAAACTATAAAGCACTTTTATTTATTACCATTGTAATCATGGAACTTTTATTATATGTACTAGTAATAATAGTACGCCTTTTAGGGCTATAATTAAAATATTTTCTTTACAAATATCAGACTTACATCATTAAAGATGTGATATTTGTTTTTATGTAGGGGGTTTTCTGTAAAATACGTTGCATTTGATAGTCCAATTTTGAAAGAAGGTTATTCGCTATTTAACAACACGCTTACTTCATAAGGAGCCGAGTAAAAAGAAAAAAAGTCAGAAGGAATGCTAGGAGATAATGAAATAACATCACACATGGGCATACGTAGATAGATACAGGTAATATTATTATCGTTTTAGATGCCCTTTATTAGTTATCATAATAACACGATACAAACGATTGCAGTTTAAAATTAATGTAACATAACGAAACGGTTTTGAAAACACATCCATAAGTTATTTTTTTATTTAAGTATTAGCAAAAAAAACAAATGTATAGGTACTGCTTATACCCTTGACTAAAACATCTGAAAAATTATTTAAAAAACTTACGTAAACCCACAGAAGAAAAAGGATCCTTACGTAGGTAAATCAATCTTTTCCCGTAAGTAACTTCACCTACTAGAAATCAAACAGTATTTCAATACATATTAACATTTAAACCATCAATGGACGATTCACACTAGGAATCTCTGTCACAGCTATACAAACACATACTTACGACTCTGTATGTAAGAAATACAAATATTTTGCCTCGAGACGGCATTCGAACCCGTGACCGCATTGGTAGCGGTCGCACCTTTTAGGTATTTCATTCAAGGTTTGTTTTAATGCACTGATTTTAATGATTTTGTATTATACGAATCATTTTAAATTGACTATGATATTCATTTAGTTAGTGTAAATAAAACACTTATAAAATGTTTTTTTTTTCCTATGTCAAAAAGGTTAGATTTTTCAACGTAAATACTACTGAAAAGAAAAAACTCAAAGGTCAAGGTCGCTTTTAAAATCAAACAAACTGAATCGAACTAAAGTAAACCAAAAACCCACCCATTACTCAAACCACCCATATTGAAACCCATTTTATAATAATTATTGATTTATTGAAAAAATTATAATTTTATTATAAGTTCAAATTTAGAACACAATTCGATTTTTGTAATGTGTCGATTTATTCATCTGTTTATGTATGCAATCGTGACACGTGTTTGACAATAAATTACACACAATGTAAGGTTAGAAGATAATCACCACGACAGAGCAAATAATCACCACTTAGGAAACTAGAATAACCGTGGCACATCGGTGATTATTGACCCCACCTATGCTAATCTAGGTTTTATTCCCGGAATACTATCCGATACCTCGCTTCAAGACATTCACTTTTATAAAGTGATGAAACGGCAAAAATTGAATACCTACTTACTTATGTAGTCCTTATTACATCATACTTAGTAATTATACCTACACATCTTTGGTACACTCAAAAAAAAAATTTAAAGTCATTTATTCAAACTAGGCTGAGAGTCAGCAGCGTTATTTATGACAAGCTGAATACAATACTGAATTTTAATTTATGAAGGCAAGAAATATTTTTTAACCTCTAAGTCCCTGAGAAACCACATTTGGTATGCAAACAATCGTTTTTTAATTGTGTCTGTAATTACGGTAATTGACCGGTTAAATAGCTAAAATATCAAACTTGTTAGGATAACCATTTGTTATTTTTCAAATAGATAAAATGAAATCAAGTACCTATTAAATTTAATATAATTAAAATAAAATGAAATATGTCATTGAAAATAATTATTCAAAAACAAATATTTTTGAACAAACTGCTCCAAATAAACCCTAAATTTAAAATACACCAACCAATTAATTCTAAAATGACCAGCAAGGACAGCGCAATCACCAAACACGGCCAATAAAACCTACGAGCCAATATTTAAATCACTTTTATCAGTTAGCTAATAAAACATACACACTTATAAAATTTACTAGCAATAAATATGGCCATCGGACCGTTACAGCCTACACTAGATACACATACATATCTATCTAGTTGCATCTAGGAAATAATTCTACAATAATCTTAGTCCCTCACGCGTATAATATGCACGCATTCTTCCCAGACATGCAAAATTCACATACACCAACAAAGCCCAGGACTCCGTAGACATACGCGTTTCTGTGTGAGTAATGCGCCCGTGTGCGTGCGTTCAACGACCTATGCATTTGCTTGCAGTACAGGCTAAAAGTATGCGTTCGTTTTATTATGGTCTTATTTTAAAAATGGAACGCCACGTTCGGTTTCTTTCGCGTTGGGTTAGGTCGCGGTCGTGATTTTTCGGCATTTTAACCTACGTGCTCGGGCTGGCTGGGATTGTTTCGAATTTCGAACTGGTTTGCGGTTCCGTTGTGTAAGATTACCGTTAGTGTTCGATTTTCGAACGTCGATTGTTCTAATTTTAATGTTTGGTTAGACTTAATAGGAGCATATGGTTCAGATCTTTTAGATTGGATCTTAAAAACATTGTTCTCGTTAATTATTAGGGTCAGATGCATTGCGTTGCGTTAGCTCTCACTCAAATATGATATTATGTTTGTTCTATAAATGGACTCTACTCACAGATATGAAAGAACTGCAATGAATTCAAACAGTGGATAGAATTGTGCATAAACCTACGGCTCAAATTCAACCAATTGGACATAGACATCTAAGAAATTCTTCTTGGCATCTACTCCAAACAGATAGGCCAAAGTTCAACAAAAACTTAAATCTAGCCTTCTTTACAGGGGAACGCCCATACAAATGTCACCTGCCTGACTGCGGAAGAGCTTTTATCCAGCTCTCGAACCTACAACAGCACCTAAGGAACCATGATGCGCAAGTGGAAAGAGCTAAAAACCGGCCTTTTCATTGCAATATTTGTGGTAAAGGGTTTGCCACTGAAAGCAGTTTGAGAACGCACACGGCAAAGGTCAGTATCTAACAGTATTGTTTTCGTTACAGCACTTTCTCTAGATATTAATAAGATTTAAAATTGATTGAATTATGATTTTGAAATTTCAAGTCTTTCTAAAAATACCTATCTCTATTTTTATGATCAATTATCTCAATCAATATGCTGTGTTTCCCCACGTAAAACTGTTTTTGTCTATTATCTGAGATAAAATTCTTTGTGAAAATTAGTTGCTAAGATATTTGGTAGCGCAGTGTGTTTCTTTAATTTAATGACATTTTTCAAGTTCCCAAAAAACACGGAACTTGTTTTGATTTTACAATAATTTCAGCCTTTTACTGTTCATTTCAAAATTATCTACAAAGTGAATTGATAATTTTTTCATTAATTTGCATTTACAAATCAAAATTGACTTTTGGCCGAAATATTTTTTTTCAAAATTCCCTTTCGACTGTATATTTTTGTTTTTTACTTATGTGTTTTTTAAAATGAATGTGTCCTAATCTTTGAAATGCTATGCCCGCATCGCCACCGCCGGTGGAACAGGAGCTTCAGCTGCACCTTGGTGTTTTGCAGCAACACGCGGCACTCATGATAGGTGGCGCAACCGCCACGCCGTGCCCAATATGCCACAAAGTAGTATTCGGAGGCGAAGCCCTAGTGGAACACATGAAGAACACTCACAAGGACCCCAATGCATCCGGCGTTGCGAGTAAGTTTCAGAGTTCGGCTTTTTCAATATTCGAAGGATTGGTCCGTTTGAAAAAAGAACTCCGTTGCTAAAGAAGTTCCTTTTTTGAATTCTCTCGAAATTTGAACGTCGATAACGGCGGGCCATTTCAAATTTAGAAATGGAACGTCATTGACATTCTTTTTTCAATTTGTTTGGGTCTAGTTTTAATTTAGATTTTAATTATCTCTTCTATCGTTTACGTATTTAACGTTTTTTTAATAATTAAAATGAATGATTTTATTTTAATAATGGCATTGTTAAAATCATTTTATTCTAATAATATAATTTTAACGTAACTATAGGAGAGATATATTAGCATGTAAGTTATGCCACTGGAAGTTTGTAACTGATCATTGTTACATCGCGATAAGTCGTACTTATCTGGTATTATGTTTTAAACGTTATAAAAGCTTCCAGCTGGCACAAAGCCATGAGGGGTGTTGGTTTCAATATCAACGGTATTACAAAAACGTATCGTCTCCATATATTTTAAACGTTAACTTAATAAATAAGCGCTGAACGCGGTCCGGGAACTGAATGTTATTGTTTTAGCATCATTCTGAGGGTAGTGTGTTTTGCAAACATTTCTTGCTTGTCCCTGGAAATACAAATTCTTCGGATGGCGTTCAGTCTGTATTATCATAACATGTTTTGTTTATGTATCTAATGGTAGCGTTTTCCTTGTTTTCTATCGTCAATTCCGTTTCGTTGGCATCCAATGTTCAGTTAATTGGTTTCTGTTTTGGTTTTACGAATTGATTTGTTTTAAGCGCCATTTGTTTTCGCGTTTTGAGTTTGGTTACATGAATGTAATTTTAAGTGTTCTGACGGCATTTTGTTGGATGAAAGCCCTTTACGTAATTGTTATGGAGATGCCCTTTTATAACATTACAAAAAAATAATCCTCAATAAATTTCTCAATTTTAAATTTCAACCCCAATTTCACAATTTAATCACCAACAAAGTACAGTCACGTCCAAAATATCACTAACAATGGAACTAACCTGTTCTTTTTTTTCTTTTTCCCCCCTCCTAACCTACTAACCCACCTCATCCTGGTGACTAGGCCCCCCAGCCACGTCACCGTACCCAGCACAGGCTAAACCTGTTGATCCTTATATAGCGAAGCGACGGACGGCGAACCACCCCTGTCCTGTCTGTGGCAAGCACTACGTGAACGAGGGCTCCCTGCGGAAGCACCTGGCTTGTCACCCAGAGACCCAGCTGACTAGTGGACTGAGGATGTGGCCGTGCTCCGTCTGCCAGGCTGTGTTTACGCATGAAAGTGGTAAGTGGACTCTATATTTACTTCAATCAACTCAGCATGTCGCAGTCCACTCATAGATACCTTCACCCAGGTTTCGCCACAACATCCTCTACCTTTCGCGTCAGTCTGTCCCAGCCACGTTTTTAACATCATCGGGCTGGCTCGTTGGTTAGTCTCTAATTATCTAGAAACTGGGGTATTTACTTATCAATCCTTAATTGATCAAAATAGGCTTTCCTTAAACGCTACTATAAAGCGTAAGGATTTTGACTCAATCATTGTATAGAAAATAAATTAAAATCTTTGTCTAGGAATGTGCATAACTAAATAAAAGGATAAATAACCTACATCTAAGTTTGGCTGTTACACCATCTTTCATCTTCTACTTAACGATAGGTGAAAAGCAATGAAATAAAAAGACCCATACAATTTTGCAGAACATGTAGAATAGACCAATGAAATACGAATTATATTAATTTCCTAAAATGGCACCTTATACCAATAGTGACAACCATTGTACTTAAGTACTTAGTTAATTATTCCATAGGTATCGGACTGCATATTTGTCTAATATTGACTTTAGCTCGTATCGGTCAAATATGCAAACACCTTGTCGATAACAGCCAGACTATAGTTGTTAAAACTTGACGCGGAGATAAATCACAGCACGGACCAAAGCATAAAATGTTTTTGAACCGGAATCGACTCTCGTTCCCAAAGGACATTTATCATAGACGCCGTGAAGCCGCGGGCAAAAGCTAGTTATGAATTTATTAAGCAAACAATGTATTTTCGTTTCCTATTCTTTATTTTGCATTCACGTTCTTGCAATAGAGCTAAGAAAGTTGATCCAGATGTTAATTACAACACAGCTACAAATAGATAGTTGAAACTAAAAGAAACTCAGTCTATTATTTGATACTCATTTGCTATTGAATATTTCAGGTCTCCTCTCTCACATGGAACACATGAGAATGGAACCGAAACATCAGTTCGCCGCCCAGTACGTACTGTCCAGGGCGGCAGCCGAGAGACGAGAGAGGGACATCATCGCCGCCGTCTCGGCATCAGCTGGAGGGTCCGGCCTCTTGAACCTCGCGCCACCCTCCCCAGCGCATTCAGACTCATCCTCTAACGGACGACTGTCTTCCTCTGCCGGCTCTGAAGCAGGGGCAGCAGTCAACAAACTCACGGACCTACTCAGATCAGCCAATAATGGACACCAAGCGTACGGAGATGAAAGAGTCGCAGCCATAGCCGCTGCCGCCGCCAATATGATGGCCCAGCCTGGCGAAGGTGCTAGTGCCGTGCAGGTAGCCGCTGCCAACCTGGTATCCGCGATGAGGCAGCAACTGGCCAGAGAGCCACCCCCGGCTCAACCACCTGCAGAAACGCCACCCGCACCCTCTGAAGCTGCATTGAGAATCCAGCAAGCTGAGGCCCTGTTACGAAGTCAGGCCGAAGCGCTGCGACTTGCCGTCTCCCAAGCTGCTGCGGCCCACGGCAACGAGGCCCCCAGTCCTTTAAGACACAACGGAGGATTTCCTCCGCAACCGCCGAACGATGGAAGTGGACAAATTTCACCTGAACTAGTGGAAGCGTTCAGAATGGCGCAAGAGCAGCGACTAGAGCAGGCTCTAAGATTGCATGATCCAAGAATGTTGGGTTTTAACTTGCCGTCGCCAGTGCAACAGGCGGCGCAGCAGGCAGCTCAACAAGCTGCTCAACAGGCGGTGGCTGCTCAGCAGGCGGCTGCTCAGCAAGCTGCTCAGCAAGCTGCCCAGCAGGTGGCGCAGCATGCAGCCCAGGCCGCACAGCAGGCCGCACAGCAGGCCGCTCAGCAAGCCGCTCAACAGGCCGTCCAGCAACAACACATGCAAGCCGCACAGGCTGCTCAAGCAGCTCAAGCCGCCCAACAAGCAGCTCAACAGGCTGTCCACCTCCAGCAAAACCCTCAGCCATGAAAATTCAGCTATTACTAATCCGATGCGATTTCGACGCAATAGAATGTAATTTAGCTCGTAAAACCTAGTGAAAAATTATAAAAGGGGAACTTTTGTATTTTTTGGATGAAAAATTATTTCTCGGCCGGAGTTTGTACGAAATCGCCTCTGATTGGTAATTCGTGATTAATCTGTTATTTTACCGAGTTAGTTATGGATTCTAAAAGTGTTTTTACTTTTAATTTTAGCCGGCAAAAGTATACAATTATGAAAAAAAAAAATGAAGAAATAACATTAATTTAGATAGAACTTACTGTTGTAAATAGGGAAACTTTTAGCGGAAACAAATTTTACTGTAAATATAAATAAAAAAAGTACCTAAAATAGTTGAATGAATGAACAAAATGGAACAAAAACTCGCCCGAACAAGTAATTAGATGTAGATTTACGACAAATAATATTACAGTGCAATCTTCAATTATTTGTTTGGTTATTATTGAGTGTTTTTATTAGAAATATATATTTATTATTATTAGCTTTACCACAGAGCAGTGAATTTCTTAGCTTAGTACAAACTTTTGGATGTGCCAAACAAGTTTAAGCACGTTTTTATCGCATTTAGCGACAATTTATTGCAATATTATTAGTTGCATTATGTTTCCATAGGATATTATTATTATTATTATTATTCAATTTTTAATAATTATTTTTATTAATCTTTTCACGCAATAACACGTCTTATGCTAGTCACGTTTTGAACGCACAAAATAATTCTATTTAACAAACAATGAATTTTATTTTACTTTTTATTTTCATTTCAAAATTTTTCTTATTTCTTGGCGTATTTTATTTTTAAATGCCATATTAGAGTATAATTATGTAAATACCGTAGCACTTTACGTAAATGTTGATGCTTTTGTTTTATATTACTTAAAAATAACAGTTTATTTTAACATTATACGATTATTTTTACTGGAAAATAATTATTTACAAAATGATTTGTATAGTTGTATATATATATAAATATTCATTATTTTTTCAGAAGACTGCCATTATCTTTTGTATGTAAATAATTCAAAATGGAATTGTAATTGATAAATAAAAAATAGCGATTTTTCACTGAACTTAAAGTAAACAGGACATTAAAGGACAATTATTGATAATAATTGGACTAAACGTCGAAGTAAAATAAAAATAAGATCCAATAGTAGCTTTCGACGACAATAACTTTAGCAGACAAACTAAAACACAAGACATTCTAATCATCACGGATGTTCACACAGCCCAAATAATTACATTTTTTAATTTAATTTTTAAAACAATCATAATTAAACAGCAATAGCCCAGAAATCATTTAAAAATGATTAATAGTTGCCCTCTGCAATTATAAAATCATTATCAATGAACTTAATAATGCATACAGTTGCCACAATAGATTTATAGTTAACAGTTGCAAAATTTCCCTCAATTTTTAAAAAAATATGGGGGATTTCTTGCAATTTCAAATTTAAGAGAATGTCAAGTGTTGCCGAATATTAATTCTTTTTAATATTATCATATATAATAAGGGACAATTTATGTGAACCAAATGAATTTACTTTATTTCGTTCATACAAGTTGTATAATACGTATAATCGTAACATAGGTAAGGTAAAAATAAGCTGATTTTAATGTACGTAATTATTTCATTCTTGAATTAATATTGGTATTTTCGTGCAGTTGTCTACACTCCATCAAAAAGTGTAGACACCATTGCTGCTGCGTTATATCAATGTAAATAGGAAAAAAAATCAATGCAATAGCCCAAAAATCATTTTTTATATCCGTATCGTGTTCTTATTTTTGAAGGAGAAAGGTGTTTTAATTGAAAAATGATTTATTATACTTAATTTCAGTTATGAAATACACAACTTTTCGGCGAAGATTTATTTTTTATTTTGGTGCGGACAGGCAAGTAACATCGAGACGCGAATGGTTACCCGATACTGTATACATCTGTTTTCAAGGAAACGTGAGCAAAAATTCAATTATACATATTTAACGTGAAAACAATTTTGACTGAAAATAAACCAAAAAAAAAATGATAATCGCAATAAAATTCCAAGTGAACGGATCGCTATTTATGTAAAAATGTCCTCATAAATTTAATATATAAAATAAATTAATATAACAACAAAAGAAGTTCCTATGAATATTGTATAAAAGGTATTGTTTTAAATTTAGGTCTTAGTAGAAGGAAAAATTTATGAACGTTTGGTATTTTTAAAGTTATAATTAATGAACCATCATGTTAGGGAACTTAACTCGGAAGGTGACGAGTTGTACAAAAATAAAAAAGCACGGATCGTGAATCCTAACATTAGATTTTTAGATCAAAACGTTACGTTTCCAAGAAAGTGTTCATGTCGCATCGTGGTTCACATTTTTGTGCGGCGTATTGTTCATTGTAAAAAATACTTGTATAAAAATATTCAAGTTGTATTTTCGAGACGATAAAATTTAATTATAAGAATTTTCTGATTAAGATACAAAAATAGAATGAAAAAAATAGTATTTAGGTATTTACGCCACACAAAAATGTAAATGAAAACGTATTTTCTGTGATCATCGAAATGGAATAGTTATAACAGATTGTGTCTGCGAGTTGTCAGAATTACTTTTAAGTTTTCGACGGTGAATTTTTTTAACGTTATTACGGAAAAAATGGTAAAAAATGTTTTTCTACATTTATTTTATGACGAAAAAATTCCGTAGTTAAGCAGTGTACATTAAATATAATGCCTAATTAACAGTTAAGGCGATGTACTGGATCGCCTATACGGAGCCAAAGAATATTACATCTGTTTACACTTGTAATATTTTTTGGCTGTTTTTTTAGTATCAATAGTACTGGATTCAGTTAATGACAATTCACGTGCAGAGATTAGTCTGCATGAATCTCAATTTCTAAAATGCGCTGTCAGTTATTTATATGGATACGACGCTTTACAATGTTGTAGTTTAATTGGCTATTAATTTATTACAAAGTTAAATTATTGTGTTATTTAATTGTTTTGTTACTAGAAAAATTCGTTGATAAACGTTTTTTGTGTCTCTTTTTTTGTGTCCGATAAAGTTGACATCGTTTTTTTTTTTCGGGCACTAAAAAGTGATTAATAAGTACTAATACAATGTTTTCTCATCTGAACATTGAAATCGCGACCTACAACTTGCGATTACATTACATTTTTTATTTTAAAGTTAAGGGGAAATATTAACAGTTGCTGTTCTAAAGAATTTTTATACTTTCGAAAATTGTTGCTTTAAAATAATATTCGACGACAATTTTGCTTTTCCTTAGGTAAAATGCAACTTACTTTGTATATTGAAAAAAATAGTTGGAACTTACTTTATATAGATTATCAAAAATTATATTCAAATTGATGCAATACAAATTTTTGGATTTGGGTTAAAGTTAAAAATCTTCGACTAATTTGAGTTTCAAATTCAAAAAAAATGTGTTCGAAACATTAAGTGAATAAAGAAATTAAATAGTTGGATATTATGGAAGAAAAATAAACCTAAAGTGGGTGATGCATTTTATACGAGGAAAACAAAATGTTGCTTCCGGAACACGCCAACTACACAGCAGCTGATAATATTTTTCAAAATTGTTAGATACGTTGTTAAATAATAAATTGCTGTTGATTTGAATTAAACATCCTTATTGACCGTTAAAGTTATTTAATTTGTCGCTTGTTCATTTACGTGGTTTGTATTTCAGCTTGTTTTATGATATATTTAGCTAAATATACATCATTAATCATATAGTTAATAAGTGTAGTCAGGATAGCCAGGTTTTCAATTTATCTCACAATAGTAGTCTTAATCTTAATGTATCGTAAGTTAGCATAATTAATGTAATGTAATACCAAAAACTATTCATAAATAAACATTTAAAAATGTTTAATTATAAATGGTTGAAAATATAATATAAAATAGGCACTAAAACTGCGTATTTTATATTATACCGTAGTAAACAACGAATATATAAAAAAACAAATAAATACAAAAAAAATCTGTGTACTTAAACGTATTTAAATGTCATAGATAATGGAATTTATTATTGGTGTTTTTTACGGGAACATATTACAATAACCCGTTCTTGCGTCGTATCCATTTTAGTAAACATATTTTTAAGAAAAAAATATGCAATCATCATCAATATTCGTGTTGTAATTTTACAAAAAGAATTGCGTTATTTTAAGTCGGATTATAAAAAAAAAACAAATATTTGATATGTCTTTTAAAAGCGGGGTATAAATTAAAATGAGTTTTTGATATTGGGGTAACTTTGTTAAATTAACCACTGACAGCGCATTAATTTCGTCTACTTTACCGTATCGCCTAGCCTCTGTAATGTCACATAGGGCATTTGCGTTGTTACGAATGTTTTGTTAAATTATCGTTAAAATTACTCTGTTTTTCGCAATAACTTTACCCAATTGGTGTAATTCTAGTCTTATCTTTTTTATCCTTAAAAAATAATGTCGTGATTGATCAAAAAATGTTGTTGTAGGTACGTTTTTGGAAACAGTAAATTGTAAAAATTAAAATGAAAACTTGTATAAATCAAAATTATTGTAACTACAATGTATTTCGGCGTAAAAATTGTAAAATTCAAAATGTTTAGACGTTAGAATAAAAATTAATGGATTAGGTAGAAGTCAAAATTCGTGTTTGGCATGCTGTATTTAAACTTAAATAAAGTAAAAGTTTAACAAAATTGTAAATAAACTTTAGAAATGTGATGTGACGATATTACTGTACCTAATCGATGTTTAGGCGAATAAACATACATGTTGGATATTTCTTAAATCTCTTATGTAACGAGTGTTCACGACAGAGAATTTTTGTTTTTATTATTTTGTAATTTTTATTTTATTTTTATAATTATTTCTCGTGTATAGAGTTGTACCCTATAATTTTAAGTTTAATAATTATTAAAAATTATTAATATAAAATGATGCCATGTTTTTAAGTAATTATTTTAGATTTACTCGATGTGTTTTTTAAATATTATATTTTTTATAAAAGTTATTATTTTTTTTTGTACTCGATATTTAGTCAAAATAAGAACTGCTATGTAATTTATAGTTAAGTTTAGCGTTGTTATGTTAAGCAATATTTTTTTAGTTATTACATTTTATTGAACAAATTTAATTAACCCATTAATTTTATTGTGAAGAAACTATAATTTTAACAACGGAAAATGCTTACTGTGTCATTAAATTGAGAATAGTGACAATTATTGCCGAAACGGTTAGCTATAATTATTTTAAAAAATAAAAAGGATGATTCATAGGTGCGTTTTTCTTTAAATCCCCCACTTTCTAACAAATTCTTTAGAACTTTAAAAATTCAGTAGTTTTTAAAGTTTTTTTATTTTTCTTCATGACTGAGCATTTTCTTCAAAATAATAAAAGGGGAATCAGGTAAAGTCCTTCACAATTAAAGTTAATACAATTTTAAGTACTTTAAAAAAAAACAGAAAATTAGACTTTCAAAGTACATGTATTGCCATCTGTTATTGAGTAGCGGAACTAAAACAAAATTCAAAATCTTGTTCTGTTCTTGTTGGACATTAAAACTGGTACTACTTAGAAAACTTTAGATAAATACTTAAATATTACCAAATAATTATTATTTTGCTCGTTAGGATCGTTGGAACATAGCCATAAAGTGGCATATAAAAGAACAATCCAAATTCAACCATTACGATCTGCCTAGTGCCGAGACTCTTCCTTACTCTGTTGGAATTGGCTATCTAACTGGAGTCAGCTGAAAACCAATAGGTATATCACTACCAAGTTACTGGGTGACAAGATTAAGTACCTGAGGAGTTTCAAAAAAATGGTACAATGGTAATTTTAGCATGTCCCTCAAGTTCATATTTTTTTTACCGAAATTCGGAGCATTATTATAAGTTGACTTGATACTTATCTGGTTATTCAACTTTTGTACTTGAGTTTTAGTTTTTTGATATGATTAAATGAAAATTGAATTTATGTAAAAATATTTACTAAGTCGGAGCCTTTAATTTTCGTATGTCCCCAGTGTACTGTAACATTTTAGATTGAATATTACTGATTTTTTTCTTAAACACCTTGACATGATAGGTTATTTTTTATAAAAATTGAACCTTGTTCTTATTGCTAAGTGTTCTATGTATAGCTTAAAATAACTTTAATCTATTTAAAATCGCGCCTAAATGTTGTCCCCGTAAATTGTTACTTCTGGACATGTCGGTTTTGTTATCTCATTATCTTTAAAAATATTCTACCAAAATAATTTTATGTTTCGCAAAGGTCACCCACATGGCTTACATTAAATCGGTAATTAAATAAAAAAAACCTCAGTGTCATTTTTTCGGTGATGTGAGTGAGTTTATGCGGCTGGCTGGACTGGAGAGAAAATCGTGTCCAGGTTTGTTATAGACTGACCGACAAAGTAACAAAATCGATAGCATAAAGCTTGGCAGACATGGCATTTGAATTTGAGATGATTATTCTCTTTAAGAAGTGAAAAGTTTGAATAATCGTGTTAAGATTTTTTTTACTGACGTCAATAAAAAGGATTGCCCCAAATTCAACTGTTAGTTAATTAATTTTCAGCTATGTTTTCGCCATTTGGGGACCGATTTTAATGTTTTTTTTTAAAGAATGCTTTCCCGATGTAGTCTTATTTAAAATTGCTGAAAATCCGCTGAAGATCTTCAGAGATAGATAATGGAACTCTTCAATAAATGACACAAATGTGAAGATTGCGTCGGTCCTTTATAAAAACGTCCAAAGAAGACCGAGTTTATAATCAATGTTGAAAAAATTAGAAGTAAGTACTTACGGATCTCCTACATGTTAATTTAGAACAAAGTATATTTTTAAGTAATAAATGATTTTTTTAAAACTAATTGCAATGTTTCATTTGCCTTGAGGTTATGTGAACCGTGCTTTACAATTGTGTCCCCAAATTTTTTAAAGAGTTTAGCGGATTTTCTTATAACTTACTACACTTTTACAAGTATTTTGGGTTTTGGTTCAAAGTAATGAATAATTGGCGTTTTTAGGGTTCCGTTGCCAAATGGCAAAAAACGGAACCCTTATAGATTCGTCATGTCTGTCTGTCTGTCTGTCCTGTCCGTCCGTCCGTATGTCACAGCCACTTTTTTCAGAAACTATAAGAGCTATGCTGTTGAAACTTGGTAAGTAGATGTATTCTGTGAACCGCATTAAGATTTTCACACTAAAATAGAAAAAAAACAATAAATTTTGGGGTTCCCCATACATAGAACTGAAACTCAAAAATGGTTTTTTTCATCAAACCCGTACGTGTGGGGTATTTATGAATAGGTCTTCAAAAATGGTATTGAGGTTTCTAATATCATTTTTTTCTAAACTGAATAGTTTGCGCGAGAGACACTTCCAAAGTGGTAAAATGTGTGTCCCCCCCCCCCCCCCCGTAACTTCTAAAATAAGAGAATGATAAAACTAAAAAAAATATATGATGTAGGTACATTACTATGTAAACTACCACCGAAAATTGGTTTGAACGAGATCGAGTGAGTAGTTTTTTTTTAAAACGTCATACATCGTAAACCGCAATTTACCTTACATTCAATCAACTGAAATATAAAAATTAAAAAAAAAAACATTTATTTTTAAACCGAGAATACCTGCAGGTTTGTACGGAACCCTCGGTGCGCGAGTCGGACTCGCACTTGGCCGGTTTTTTTGGTAGTTTCGTTGGTATTTTTTTGCCCATTTTACATCGATAGCATGAAAAACAAATGTTGTTTTGGAACCTATGGTAACAAAACCGTAAAAAAGTAGTATTTTTTAAGTATTTGAATACTTTATTTTCCTTATTGATTCATCTAGCAATACAAAATAACTGTATTTATCCAAAAAAATCATTGGAGAGGCAGAATTCATCATAGTTTTTTTTTTATATTTGACCTTATTTGTGGTAACAAAACTGACACCTAATCAACACCTTACTATCATAATGCCTATTTTTTTCCTGAAATAGTATTTTCATTTAGCATAGCAACATAGACAAGTTAGCCAACGAAGCACACGACGAGCAAGTCTATTAGTTTTACCAAAAACCAGGACCAACTATGGCAAAAAAATGCTTACATTTGAAGGAGCACAGCTATACAATAAGCTACACAATGCATTCAAAACTCAGCTTAGCCAATATCTAATCGCAAACCAGACATTACTTGAAAAATGAATGCGTTGGGTGGGTCGGGTTTTGTGTAGTTTTTAATTCGTTTGTGACGGATGTAGTCGAACCTAATATTAGTATTAAGTAATAGTTATTGTTCTCAAGTAAGCGACATGTTATGTTTTTATTGAGAATAAAGTTTCTTTAAACCTATTTAAGAGAACTAGTAATTTTATTAAATTAGAGAGTATAAACTTTTAAATGTAGTTCATCAACAGACCCTACCATGAAGTTATATTTTAAAGTCATATTTTTACCAGTTGTACCATTTTTTTGAAACTCTTCACCTATCGTTTGTAAAGATTGATTATCAGACTTTCGGATTTCTGAATACCCGTTACGACTGTCAAATCTATACATAATACATAAATACATAATAATTAATAAATACTTATAATATTATAAAGCTGAAGAGTTTGTTTGTTTGATTGAACGCGCTAATCTCAGGAACTACTGGTCCGAATTGAAAAAATATTTTTGTGTTGGGTAGCCTATTTATCGAGGGAGGCTATAGGCTATATAACATCACGCTACAACTAAGAGGAGCGAAGCAGTAATGAAAACTGTTGCAAAAACGGGGAAAAATTATTCCTTTTGAGAGTTTCCGTTGCGTGCGCTGCGTAAACGGTTAAAGTAACGCAAAAATCATTTATAACGGAATTGTTCCTTTTAAAAAGTTCGAAAAAAAAGTCCGCGAGAGCATATGTCTATCTTTTAAGGTTGACTCACTGTAACTCAAAAGGAGCGAGCAGCAACGAAAAGTGGACGAAAACTAGCAGGCAAATCGATGCGACGGGAAGGGTCAGGGGAGGAAAAATTTGACGCGAACAAAGTCGCGGGCAGAAGCTAGTATTACTTATAATATTATAAAGCTGAAGAGTTTCTTTGTTTGATTGAACGTGCTAATCTCAGGAACTGCTGGTCCGAATTGAAAAATTATTTTTGTGTTGGGTAGCCTATTTATCGAGGAAGGCTATAGGCTATATAACATCACGCTACAACCAAGAGGAGCGGAGCAGTAATGAAAAATGTTGCAAAAACAGGGAAAATCGCACGGGTAGGCGATTCGACGCGACGGGAAGGGTCGGGGGAACAAGAAATTTAATGCGGACGCAGTCGCGGGCAGAAGCTAGTATCAACATAATGACTCAACCCAGAAAAGATGAATCCAGCTTAAACATCATCATCTGCCTAGCCTTTTCCAAACTATCTTGGGGTTGGCTTCCAGTCCAACCGGATGCAACTGAATACAAGTATTTTAAGTGGAGCAACTTCATACCTGACCTCCATAACCCAGTTACTGTGTAATACTATACCCATTGAAAAGACTGACTTTGACTTTGGAACTTTGGGAAGTGACAACCCGTTAAAGATCCTTAATGACAGCCGGGACCAACGGCTTAACGTGCTTTCCGAGGCACACGGAGGAGTCTTGTATATGTTCGTGGATGGTCACCCATCCACTAACCGACCGCGGCAGGTGTTGCTTAACCTGATTGATCAATCCATCCGCCAGTTATTACTTTGCTACAATGGTGGCCCAGTGGTAACGACCGCGGCTTACGAACAGAAGTAGGCACTTTACTTTGTATAAATTATTTCACCACCGCTGCTCTCAAAATGGTGAAGAAAGTCTTAGAACCAAAAATTTAAAGACATGTGATATCTGCTAACCCGCACTGGGCCTGCGTGGTGGATTATGGCCCAGTCCATCTCACCGAGAGGAGGCCTGTGTCCCAGCAGTGGGAACAATATAGGCTGCTGATGATGATCATGATACGTTTTACGGTCGTGAATCTTTGTTAAACAAACAGCCTGACACTAACCTGCAAATTGCAACAAAAAAACGTAAGAAAATTTAAATTTGCGGTTATTCTGGCGCGTGCCTCGTAACTAATTCATTCAGTCTTTAGGTATATCTGTATAACGAACAATACTGAATGAATTTAGACGAATTTTTATCAGAGGTAGGTAGATCAGGACCTGGGTAAGGAAATGTCTAATGTGTCCGTCCTAAAATAAAATAAAAGTAAAATTTAAAATAAATACCAGCAACGCTTTTTGGTGAGAAAACTTAGCTAATGTGGTGATAGTAAGACCTCTTCCACAAGCAATAAACCAACAACGACAAATCTTTATATACTTATATATAAAAATGAATCCCTATTTCCCTTGGTCACGCCATCACGCGTGAACGGGTGGACCGATTTCACTTTTCTTTTTTTTTTTTGTTTTTGTTATTGTCAGGAGAAGGTTCTTATGAAAGAAAAAAAATAAAAAAGGGCGTGGAAAATTAGAAAATTTAAGAACACTTATTTAAGAATACTTAACATGGTTGTTAAGTACTTAGAAATAATATTATGTGGTCATAATATTATTTCTAAGTATTCTTAAATTAAATTAAATTAAATAGTTATCGTTAAGACAGGACAACGTCTGTCGGGTCAGTAATAAATAAACATAAACATACCCATTGTATTTAAAATAAAAACATAATTGTGTTTATCTGCCATCTGCTAATAAATATAGGAACTACTAGAGAGTGTTAGATCAGTTTGGTAAAATTTAAAAAAGCGCCATCTAGTTTTCTTTCTTGGCCCTTCTTAAGCAACGCTGTTTGCTTTGTTGACGTTCTCATATAAGCAGTCCTTGGAAATAGCGCCATCTATACAATAAGCTCAGTACTAGTATCTACATAACTTTACTGCGCCATCTCTGTAAATTGACTAGAATTAATATTAACACTGGTAGATTTCAGCTTTTTGTTAACCGCTTGTAACCCGAGCGCGCATCTTCTTAGTCATGCTGTTTCTGTTGTCCTCAATTGTTTACTCAGCAATTCAAAGATGGCACTGTAAGCAGTATTTGTGTCGGAGTTTTTATAAATTCAAAATACTCTATGCTTCCTTTTGGATATCTAGGAATGTAAAACTCAGTTTATTGAATCTTAAATGTCTTTATTTACGTTGTGTGATTCACAGCAAAGGAAAGATTGGCGTAACTTCCTTTCACAACAGACGCATTTATCGTTTTTTTTTTTTTTTGAGAAGATAGGTTACGACTTTATGTCTGTTTTGTCAATGGGCCTTAGTTGTCTGAAAATAAAGCAATTATTATTAACAACAAAGCGAATATAGAAAGTCGCTATCGTTGGTATTGTATGATCACTTTTGGCCCCCGGCTTCCAAAATTAAAGTCAAACATTTTTTTCTGTCTAGTTGTGGTACCTACCCTACAAAAATTCATATAGGTATTAGTTACCTTCAATTGCTAAGTAAACAAACCTGACAGGAATCTATACCATATACCTACTATTAATATTATAAAAGTGAAGAGTTGTTTGTTTGTTTGTTTGATTGAATTGAAAAAATATTTTTGTGTTGGGTAGCCTATTTATCGAGAAAGGCTATATAACATCACGCTACAACCAAGGGGAGCGGAGCAGCAATGAAAGATGTTGCAAAAACGGGGAAAATCGCACGGGCAGGCGATTCGATGCGACGGGAAGGGTCGGGGGAGCATGAAATTTAACGCAGACGAAGTCGCGGGCAGAAGCTAGTGTTATTATAATAGCCTCAGCATACACAAAGTGGAAAAAATAGGTACTTTGCTGAGCCGACAATTTATTCAAATAAATGACGCAATGGTTTAGAAATAATCTTTAATCCGATTCAGATTCTGATAGAGAGTGCGTTTCGCAATTAGGGTGCAGAATCTGAATCATTTTGAAGGATACCCATTACCCATTGCTTGCTGTGCTCGAAAGATTAGTTTGCTTGACAACAGGGATGTTAGGGAGCTCCGTAACCGTAACCGAAACTATCGGATATCCGATATAAAAATTTATCCGTAACCGTAACCGAATCCGAAATAAAAATTTCGGATAATATCGGATTTGTTATTACATTTCTAATTTAGGTAGATTAGATAAGGGGCCGTTCAAGTATTACGTAAGCACATTTATTACAACTTTATACTCCCCCATCCCCCTTGTCAGCAAAAGTAAGCAAAGCTCTTACCCCCCCCCCCCCATGCTTACATAAACATTGTTATATGCATTTTTCATTTAATGGACTCTGTTTTTTTATGGTTCATAAAAGAGAAAAAATAGATTTAGGATAGGGGACTTTAACGCATAAAATATTCATTTAAAATACGTCAAATCGTCAATAGTAACGAAACGAACCAAAAGGTGATGGAAGAAATTTAGTCAAGTGAATAGAGTGCGGTAATAAAAAAATATACCCGCAGAAGTATGGAAGTGTTTAAAAGAATGTGGATGTACGTGGCTGACATAATTCTTCAATAAGTTGTTGTATGAAGAAGGGATCCCACAAGAATGGTGCAATAGTTCGCTAGTGCCCATCTTTAAGAATAAAGATGATGTACAGGACTATAACCATCGAGGGATAAAGCTCATGTCACATAGTATGAAGGTATGGGAAAAAATAATAGAGAAAAGACTGCGAGAGGAGAGTGAGATTACCCTGAATCAGTTTAAGTTTATGCCAGGGTGAGGAACAATGGACGGCACTTTTGCACTCCGGCAATTGTGCGAGATGTACAGACATGAACATAGAGACATGATGTTCATTGATCTGGAGAAAGCGTATGATAGGGTACCTCGGGATGTGATGTGGAGGGCTCTGAAAGAGAATGGATTGTCTGGGAAGTATGTAGAGTTCATTCGTGCTATGTACCGTCAATTCGTACCTACGTCCGGTCGGCTGCTGGCAATACCGACGAGTTGAGCAGAGAATGTGGCTGTAGGCTTGCACCAGGGATCGGCGTTAAATTCCTTAACTCTTCCTGTTGATCATGGACGCTCTGACGTCGGACATACAGGAAGAGGCACCCTGGTGTATGCTGTTTGCCGATAACATTGTTCTTGTCAGTGAAGATGTGTCCGAGATCCAGAGCAGGTTGCAGAAGTGGCAACAGAAGCTGGAGAATGTTGGCTTGAAAATCACCAGACCCAAAACCGAATATATGTTCTGCGATTTCGGCGGTCTCTCCAGCTCTGGAGCCATAGCGCTTGATGGTGTGCTTCTCTCGGTCTGCTCCGACTTTCGGTATCTTGGTTCACTCGTGCAAAGCGATGGCGAAGTAGATCGGACGGTTAAGCACAGAAAAAACACTGGATGGATGAAATGGCGGCAGATCACAGGAACAATCTGCGACTCCCACATCCCCCTTAAACTTAAGGGGATGATATACAAAACCATGGTCAGACCTGCTGTCTTGTATGGGTCAGAATGTGGGCCACTAAAAGGATGAATGAAAGGCAATTGCATGCAGCTGAGATGAGAATGTTAAGAGGGATGTGTGGTGTTACACGAATGGATACAATAAGAAATGAGAACATAAGATGAAGTCTGAAAGTGGCACCAATAATTGAAAATTTGTGTGGGAATCGATTGAATGAGAAAAATGTCGTGAGGAAAATATTGAGTATGAATGTCAATGGCTTTTAGATAGAGGGAGACCAAAGAAACGATGGATGAACTGTGTGAATTATGATATGGATAGAAAGGCGGTGACTTCTCAATATTTATAATAATTTTTATTTTAAATAGCTGTAATAATTACTCACAGACTAATTGTAATTCCTACCAAATGGTGACATATAAATAAAACCATTTTATTAGCTATTTGTATTTTACTTTTGAACTTCCTTAAAAGTTTAATATCCGTAACCGAAATTTTCCGAAACTAACGGATAATCCGAAATAATTTCATATCCGTAACCGTATCCGTATCCGGTATAATAATCATTCCTACATCCGTATCCAATCCGTATCCGAAATTTCGTATCCATAACATCCCTACTTGACAACATCATTCAGTCAAAAAAGTTTCGGGAATGGATGATTTGTTTATGGTTCCAAATTGATTTTGTTACATTGGCTCAACTGTTCTCCATTTTGGCGCAGAGTTTGAGTTACATCTGTTATTCAAATTAAATACAGTGCGGTTTTTAGTTATATCATATCTAGTGCGTATTGCGAATTTCATAATGCACAAAAACATCGAACAAAATGTTTGTCTTAAATTTTGCATCGCCAATGGAATTTCGTATTCGGAGTCACTGAAAATGTTACAGAAGGCTTACGGTGAATCGACTTTATCAGAAACATGTGCAAAGCGTTCAAAAGCGGTCAAGATGTGATGGAAGATTTGCCTCGCTCTGGTAGGCCATCAACGTCTGCAACTGAAGTTAACATCGCAAAAGTGAAGGAAATAGTGATTGATGTCCTCATTTAAGTTTGAGAGAGATAGCCGCCGAGTTTTCTGTGTATGACGAGTCAGTCCGTCCCAAAAGGCCTAAATTTTCACCAAAAACTCAATCGCTTAGGAGTCGCTGAGGACATGCTAGAACGAGTCAATTCCGTGTCACAGGTCGGTATTTTTATACAATAGCAAGATGTCTACCTACCCCAGTTAAAGTACAAAGAAAACTCGCCGACAATGAATAGCTGGGTAACTGATGTAGTATCGAGCATAGCGTTACCAACGAAGCGTGGTAATAGTTATAATATTAAATAAATCGGTTGTGTTCGCGAAAAAACTTCTCTGATATACATTGAGACTTGGGGCTTGGTCCGGTGTGAATGTGTGAATATGAGATAGTGTAGAGTGGATAAGGTGGGTCTAAATCTATCTATACTAATATTATAAAGCTTAAGAGTTTGTTTGTTTGGTTGAACGCAGTAATCTCAAAAACTCCTAGTCCGAATTGAAAAATTATTTTAGTGTTGAATAGCCCATTTATCGAGGAAGGCTATAAGCTATATATCATCACGCTATAATTAATAGGAGCGGAGCACCAATCAAAAATGTTGCAAAACAGGGGAAAAATGTATTTATTTGACAGCTTCTGTTGCGTGCACATGGGCGATTCGATGCGACAGGGAGAGTCGGGGGAGCAAGAAATTTGACGCGAGTTATGTGATCATTTAAGACACTTTTACCTTTTTAATGGTGGTAAATATTTAAAAAATTTGATTGTGCTAGCATTTCTTAGCTGTTACCTGAGAACTAACGCCGACACAAACTCAGAGGTCACGGTCTCTTTTAAAGTCCAAACATTATATTATTATTGGCTACGTTGCATTTTATTTCTTTTTTTAATTTTTATCTTGTAATGTGCGTTTTGTTTGTGCAGCATAAACAATGTTTCTTTCTTTTTTTCTTACAATTTATGTGAGTCTAACAATGCAGGGCCATGTATAGAAGGGCCTTTTGAAGAAAGAGCCATTGCAGCGTTGAGCTGACCTATCTTAACAGACGGCATGTATGTATTAGTCATCGTGTAGCTCAACCCTATTTTAGGGAGCTCAACGACCCGTCACAAGACGCTACCAGATCTGCAGACCATGCTGGATATTTGCGTATATTTTCAGATCAATTTATTCTTCGTCGTTATCGTTTGGGCATCAGGCTAAAAGACCGAGTTCCAAACGTTGAGATACGAGGACGTACGTAGGTTTTCGATATCGGAAAGCTCATTATGGAACTCAAATGGATCTGGCCAGGACTCCTGGCAAGGCGCAGTGATTGACAGGTGGAGTAAGGCTGTGACAGAGTGGAGACCAAAGATTGGAAGAAAAAATGTCGGTCGTCCGGTAGGAGATGGACGGATGACATTGTGGCTTTTGGCTACTTTGCATGAGCACATTTTTCTTTGTGCAGAGTAAAAAAAAAAACTCATACGCGGTCTTTGCGTTAAATGGAGATGGTTCATTGATGATCATGGTTCATGATCATTCCTAGCCAGCCCGTCCCATGCTGCCCTCGTCCAGCGACGCCGAAGTACGTACCGTGCTCTTAGTGTATAGTTGCTTAGTCTTAATTTTTAAAGCCCTGGCTGGAGGCCTTAATTTATTAAGTTAGCCACAGATTAATCCGGTTAATCAGCCGAATACCTCCGAGGTTAACCTGCGAGATGCCATTTCAAGAAAAAAAAACTGTTCAGCATATTTGACCGTCGCGCGTCGTAGGTACGTTTAATTACGTAGTACTACACCCATTTCCATTGCGATTAGTAGTAAGAATTTATGATCAAACTGCGTTATGGGGTGGTTTCCTGGTGAAGGCTACAGAAATCCGTTGGATGCGAGAAGCATAGAACCGATTGAAGTGGAGGAACTTTGGAGGCACCTATATCCAGCGATGGACGTTGGCTGAAATAATGATGTAATTTCCAAGTTAGAATTTTTCGGAAATCAAAAATTTCTTAAGCAATGAATCATCATCTGGCTAGCCTTTTTCCCACTATGTCGGGGTCGGCTTCTAGTCTAACGGGTTGCAGCTAAATACTAGTATTTTACATTTAACGACTGCCTATCTGACCTCCACAACCCAATCCTACTACTGGGTAATACGATACCCCTTAGTAAGACTGGTTTGAACTGGTTCTGACGACCCGTCTAATTGTGAAGAAATGTAGGTATATTATTCTTAGAATTCTTCATTCAAAAACTTAAGTCTTAACCGTATTATTTTCTAAGTCATGTCCATACCAAACGTCCGAGAAGCAACGTTCGCGTGTCTCGCTTATCACGAAGAATACGTTAACTGCACTTTTTCTATTCCAACTTTTTCACATCAGCGATATGTAATTTTCATTCCTCGATGCCACTTTTTCACCGCACAGGGGCGCCTAACTCGATATTTTTTTGAACCTGCGTCTTTTTTATTTTGACACTACGATTATTTCTTTTTGCAATGCTGAATCGAGTGTCGTTTTTGTGTGTGGCGTAGGAACCGATGCCCGTGATTTGATAATTATGTGTTTACATTTTTTTCCGCGTTCATCGTTTAGTTTTTAGTCTATGAGTGTTGTTTTTAATGATTTTTACTGTGGTTTCACGTGACAATTGAGTGTTTAGCGTTTTTCTTTTGTATTCGCGGTCTGTGGTCATTTGTAAGTGACACTTGTATGTGATTGATGCGGCAACTGTTACTTGTTAAGTGATTGATTATTGTCTGTTAACGCTTTTCTTTTTTTATTGAATTTCAGATATAAGTGGTTATTGTTTTGGTGATTTACGTTCATAAATTGTAGTGGTTTCGTGATTTAGACGTAAAGATATTGATCGAAAGTAATTAATTTAATATTTTAATTGCACCGAATTTTGTGAAAGCTGCAATTTCATATGATTTCGCGAATCAATCAACCTCAATGCTGATAAAGTAAACAAATTACATTTATTTATCTTTACAATTTAGACGCAAAAAAACCTTCATTATTTTTTTGCTCCACAAAGGTTCACGATCCCTGCTCTCTCCCGCGTCCAGACAACCACGGTCTATGGTTTTCTAACAAATAAGTGTATTGCCATCGGCTATTAAAATCTTCGCTTTAATTAACTAGAAAAAAAAACAACCCCTTTTGCTTCAAACCACTTTATTCTCAACTTTAATGTTGGAGCGAACAACAATTATTTTATACGAAAGTGCAGTTATGCCGTTATGGAGTTACAACGTTAATAGGGTTTATGTGAATGTGCAATTACGCTGTTATGAAGTTAGAGCGTTAATAAGGAATTCTAAGGGTAATGGCATTTAGTTGTACTTTTACTTTTTTTAGTTTTAATTACAGCATATACCTTCTATTAGGATTGTTTAAAGGTATATTATCACGCTATATCTTTTGTAGTGTATTCAGCGGGTGAGAAAATACTAACCTATGGGGTAAACAAAAGTTGTGTTTAGTTTATGATATGAGATGGCGAAACGCGATTAAATTATTAATTTAGTTGTTTTAAGTAGGTTGTTAAAGTTTGTGCGAAGAAATTATGGCCATAGAAAGCAATGATGGCCCAGTTGTAAGAGCAACTCACGAGTTGTAGGTCGTGGGTTCGACTTCAAGCAGGCACTTTAATTTGTGTGAATTTTTCATCATCACTGCTCTGAAAATGATGAAAGAAAACATCATGAGGAAATAGGCAAGTCTTTTTTTTTTTTTTTTTTCAGTATGGGAAATCTTCAAATGACTTCTCCCGCTCTGGGCGGAGCGGGAGGGTGTGTCAGACTTTTACTGACTAAAACCCACCCGTGTTCCATCAATTGCCCATGTGCCAGGGTCACGGTATCTCTTTCGAACAATCACGCAACCCCGGCAGAATAGGCATGTATTAGATAAGAAAAAAAAAATGAAGACATGTGACATTTACCCACCTGCACTAGGCCGGTGTGGTGGAAAACAGCCCAATACTTTGTATAGAGAGTCTGTGAGCCTGTGCCCCAGCGACTTTGCCCGCGTGGAGGTCGGAAATTATCCCGCGGGAACATACTACCGGGATAAATAGTAGCCTATATCCTTTCTCAGGCTCTAAACTATCTATGTACCAAATTTCATTGAAATCGGTTCAGTAGTTTTAGCAGGAAAGCGAGACAGACAGACAGAGTTACTTTTGCATTTCTAATATTAGTGTGGATAAATTATTTTATTTCTGCATTTAGGTTTGAAGGTACAACTACAAACTCTTTTATATGTCAATATTTTTTTTAAACTAGACGAGGTCCGGTATTTTCTATCTGACTACTCTGAGAAGAAAGGCCGAAACAAACTCAGAGGTCTCTTTTAAAGTACAGGACATAATATTGGACAGATCGCTTGAAGACCACGTGGATTGGTGCCTGCAATGGTCTTTTGAGGAAAGAACCACACAGATTAAGTGGACCTGTCCAGTCAGTGCACGCACTTATCAGGTTTTTATAGTCTGATGATGCATCCCATTCCTCCTTTTGCGTGTCGTAAGAGGCGACTAAGTGACTCATTAGAGAATGGGCAGCAGCGTTCTCCATACGTTTTACCATCATACTGTGATCGCCAATCCGTCTGCCAAGCGTGGCGATTACGGCAAACCTGGGGGGATTTGGGGAGGCGTATGTTCGGTAGTGGACGCCTTTCGGCTGAAATGGTGATAATTTATGATGCTAGTTGATTAAGTGACATACAAACACCATATATAAGGTGTATCTATTCATACACGAAATATTTTAAGAGGTACACCTGTAGGTGGTAAAGAAGCTTTAACAACGAAAAAAAATTTCTGAGTGTTTTTTTTTAAATTTAATATTTATAAATTACCTATTTGACGCACTTAACAAATACTGGCTGCTTCTTATTTTTTTACGGCCAGAGACACCGCGGCCATGCTCATGCCGTCCGGTCATCGCCCTCGCAGCGTCAGGCGGGCCATTCATAGAATTTGAAGTAAAGGTTTTATGCAAAACGTCTCAAGTAGTTTTAAAATTATAATAATTACGAAAATTCAAAAACGCTTAGATAATAATTTTCTTTTTGCTTCTATAGCTTCTTTACCATCTACAGGTGTACCCCTTAAAATATTTCGTGTATGAATAGATACACCTTATATAGTACCTAAAGTAGGTACTATCAAATAAAATATGTAATATAAAAAAAATAGGCAAACTAGGCAATCAACAGATGAACTTTCAAGTAATCAAGAACAAAGTCAAATAATATCATATCTTAAATGTATCCATTTTTATGCAAAATTTGACCTAACCTAAAACCGGTTCCATTCCATCTAAAAACCGATAAAAAACGGCAAACAGAACCGCCGTAGACGGTTTTTTCATTAAAACGAACAATATTATTATCATATTATCGTACTAATTAAAAAAACCTTATTTATTTTTAGGGTTCCGTGGTTATTTCTGTAAACGTGTGAATTTTTATCATGTTTCCGGTATCGTACTTAGTTTTTAATAATGATTACTATAAAATTATAATTAAATAGTTCAAGATTAATATGAAATTGTTATTTTTATTTATTTCAGTAATTACATTTCATAGTATCAGTGAGATATGGTTCATCATCATCATCATGTCAGCCGTAAGACGTCCACTGCTGGACTTAGGCCTCCCCCAATTTGGGTGGCTTTGCCATAATCGCCACGCTTGGCAGGCGGGTTGGCGATCGTAGTATGGTGGTAAAATGCATAGAGAACGCTGTTGCCCATTCTCTAGTAAGTCCCTTAGTCGCCTTTTACGACACCCACGGGAAGAAATGGGGTGGTGTTATTCTTTACGTCCGGCACCACACTGTACAATGGCCGGTGGAGCAGACGAATCCTGGAGTACTATGTGACGCCAATCAGCTACATGGATCGACGACCCTAAAAAGTGGGTCACTCTGGATGGACAGGGTGTTGTAGAGCAGACTGGGAAAGACCTATGCCCAGCAGTGGACTGCGAAAGACTGAGTTGACTTATAATTCAGAAAATAAGGTAACAACAATTGCTTTATATATTTCTAAAACTTTTAAAATTTCAGTTTTGTAACCGAAACTGCACCACATAATTACAAAATAATAAAACAGATCAAAACAAGAAACAAACAAAGAAAAACAACGTCTATTAAATTCTCCCTATACCATAGACATTCATCATAAATTCATAGTAATTCCTTATAATGGGTAAAAGGAATGGCCAGCTTGTCTAGTACGCTCGACTACTCATAGAATGTTAAGCAGTTTCTATAGATTTACATTGTACATATGAATGTAGATTATGGTAAATGGGGAATATTATAGCTTTTCTATTTTTAGCTTTATGTTGGTTAGAGCCTAGTATCTAACGTTACCTTTTTATACGGAAAATTGGAATGAATTGAAAGCATTTTCAAAGTGAAAAACTTGTGATTAACTTTTTCTTATAGCCAAATAAAAGATAAAATACAAGCCAAATCAAATATTAAGATCAATTGGACGCCTCCAATAAACGGTACAGACTTTCAAAAATTTAATTACCACCATAACTACATTTGACAAATACAAAAACCTTACTTTGTCACAGTCATTTGAACTTTGCCTATTAGTTTGTCAAGAATATTTTTTTTTTATAATCTACTAATTTTATTTTTAAAGCACTAAGCCTGCAGTTTCATCCGCGTGCAATTTTGGCCCTCAACCTGACCGTTCAAATCCGACCCCAGGAGGGGAAAAAGGTAAAGTATATTTTATAAGTTTGGATGTACGAACATTCAAACTTATAAAATATATTTTACGTTTTTATAATATTAGTAAGTACAGAATACATTCATTTATATTGGACTTTAAATAACTTCTTATATTTTACCAATACTTACGACAAAAAGAAAATTCTTCTACGGAACCTTGTGAAAACCCTTTAAAACGCTTGCCCAATCCTTAACGTTATCAACATTAATATGTAAAATTGCAATAAATAATGCTCGCGTGTTCGTATCAGATAAACGCATAACTGTTTATCATTGCGACTCCACTGCAAGGGGGTAAGCATACGCGACCTGTAATAGTTTGTAGAACTTGTATTGTTGAGTATTTTTAACTTTTGCTTATAATCTTGAGACTTTGGAGTATTTTATTATAGTATTAGCTTTTGCCAGGAATGTAAACCTTCCTCTTAAATTACTCTCTCTATTAAAAAAAGTGCATCAAAATCCGTTGCGTAGTTTTAAAGATCTAAGCAGACATAGGGACAGACAGAGGGAAGCGACTTTGTTTTATAATATGTATTGGTGAGGTTTACGAAAACAGCTATAATAATTAGTTTGGAAGATTCTAAGGCACATTTTCTAGCTCTTTCGACTAGTTTCTCGCGCAAAATACATACAATAGAGTCGTTCTCACCGTAAGTGTGAATAGTCAACGATCACCCCACCAAGATTATGTCTGGACTTTAAAAGAGATTGTGACTGCTGAGTTTGTTTCGGCCTTTCTTCTCAGAGTTGTCATCTAGGAAACGCCGACCTCACATAGTTTTAAAAATATGATTGACGTGTAAAAGAGTTTGTACAAACCTACTTACAGAAATTAGATCATTTATTATGTACCATGAATCTATTTAATTACTCGGCAACTACATGTTCTTTGGACAATCTAGCAATTTCAGTCAAATTTTCAGTACATAAATGATTCTTGACTCTTGATGCGGTGGGCGAAGAACAGGGTGCTGTGGAAGAAGAGGAAGGTTTATATGTGCAATAAAAATATTTTGATGATTCTGACGAGACATTTTCTTTGCCTACAAACTTTCATCATAATCTTCCCCATCTATATTGGGGTCGGCTTCCAGTCTGATCGGACACAGCTGAATTCCAGTATTTTACATGGAGCGACTGCCTATCTGACCTCCACAACCCAGTTACTGGGTAATACGATACCCCTTGGTAAGACTGGTTGTCAGACTTTCGGGCTTCTGACGACCCATATCGACTGTCAAAGATCCACAAATGACAAGCAAAGGCTTAACATGCTATCCGAGGCACTTTACTTTTTCTGCGAACTATATTTTAACGTTTTGTGATACCAACAATATTTCTTCACCATGGTCCATCTTTTCTGTGATCAAAAACAACGGGAATGTAATTAAACTGTGTAAAGCAATGTTTTGATTTTTTTAACACAATCTATGATCGGAGAGTCCTGTTATTCATTTGTATGTATATCTGATAATATTCAGTGTCTGTGAATTTGTGTTCCTTCAAGTTCCTTTGCCTTGTGTTGTTATTTAAATGTTTTTCGCCGCAAAGTTTCTTGCCGGCACTTCTTTGCCAACAGCATCCTATGATAGCAAGTAGGCTGGATAGTGAGTTTGTGAACCACTGCTGCAAGGTTTCAGCTGGGCCTGTCACCTTGCAGCAGTGATATTATAATCTATTTCTGTTTTTGTCTTTGTAAGTGTGTTACTAACATAGTTTGCGAGCACATTGTTACTAACACTATGAGTCTTGTTGCTCGAATTAAATCCTACTAATATTATAAATGCGAAAGTTTGTGAGGATGGACGTATGTGTATGTGTATGTTTGTTACTCTTTCACGCAAAAACTACCAAACGGATTTGGATGAAATTTGGAATACAGTTAGTTTATAACCTGGATTAACACATAGGCTACTTTTTATCGCGGTAGTATGTTCCCGCGGGATATTTTCCGACCTCCACGCGGGCGAAGCGGCGGGCAAAAGCTAGTGATTAAATAAATAGGAAACGACCAATTGAAACCGTGCGGCTAACTTCTGATGGTGCCCATTATGTTAGATTTATGTGAAACTATCTTCTGCTTGCGATTTCATTTGCGTGAAATTTTGGCCCTCAACCAGTCGCGTCATATGCCATCGCTTGACCATGCTATTACTTTACACTTAGTGTTCTTTCCGACTTTTTTCATTTTCCTCGGCTCGAATAATTAACCGACTGATTACTTTTTTGCAACCTACGATGTTAGTCCCTTAGAGAGAGTTGTTCGATTTGACAACCTACACCCCCTGCAATAAATATAAGCCACACTTTTCTGTTAAAGAGTGACGTGTGCTGCCGGACGTAAAGAATAGCATCATCTCAACTCTTCGCGTGGGTGTCGTAAAAGCAGCGTTTTTTCTATGCATTTTACCACCATACTGCGTTCGCCAACCCGCCCGCCAAGCGCAGTGATTATGGCGAACCACCGCAATTTAGGGAAGCCATGATGTCCAGCAGTATACGTCGTACAGCTGAAATGATGTATCTCTTTGAAAAAATTCTTCGAAATTCCAACATTACAACGAATACAAACCTTAACAAAATAATTCCCATCAACATTTCACATCTACATAAGCACTGCCAATTACAGTGATTATCAAACACGGCCCGTCTTTATCAAGATGGCTACACCACACGATGGCTGTTAGCAGGTTCAAATTATTAATTGTATGGGTATTGTCACGGTGTTTAAGTACGCCTTGCGCAGGAGTGTAGGTTTTAAACATGAAGGCATCTGTACTTTGATGAGTTTGAGTTTAGTTAATTGGTGCATGTTTTGACAGAGTTACGATTATAGAAAATTAACATCCCATTAAGAAATGGGATGGTGTCATTCTTTACGTGCGGCAACACACGGAATCGCGTGTTTTCTAATAAAGGGGTCTAAAGAGAGTTCAGCGTTTATAAACAAAAACATCCAGAATAAATGCTCTACAAAAAAAAAAGACAAATTCCACATCTGGTCATACACGCACGCCCGGTTGCGAGTACTACACACCTGACCTTTCTGATGAAGATCACCAATAAGGAACATCTCCACAACCCAGCTACTGGGTAATACGATAACCCTTTGGTAAGACTGGTTGTTCGAACTTGCGGTTTTCTGACGAACTGTAACGACTGTCAAAGATCAGCCGGTACCATCGGCTTAACGTGCTTTCCGAGGCACGGAGGGGTTTTGGTATATAAAGATGGTCACCCATCCATGAACTAGCCGCGGCAAGCGTAGCTTAACCTGATCGCTCGATATGCATGGCTGTTATTACTTGAGGATTTTTCTTAGATGATTACTATTCGTTTCTTAGATGGAGTAGAGGTACTAAGACAGTCTCAGAAGCAGCATCATTAGTTACAACTGGGTTTCAGTGAACTGTAGATACATACTATACATAAACTCAGGTCTTTGTCCTATGAGGGTAGGCAGAAACTGCAGAATGCCACCTGCTACCTTACTTATTCCTTTTGTCTCGTTTAGGTTCATACATCTGGTCATACACACACGCCGGTTGCGAGTACTACGCACCTGACCCTTCTGAAGAAAATCACCAATAAGGTCACTATATGTCCTCCTGGGGCGTACCCTCACGGTGTTTCCACTCACATCTGCCTTGTAAGCCGTCGTTCATTCATCCTCTCAACATGACCGGTCCATCTAGGTAAGCATACTCTTTAACCGACTTCTAAAAAAGGGAGGAGGTTCTCAATTCGACTGTATTTGAATGATGATGACGATGATATTTACATATTCTTTTAGATTTACTAGTTAAGAATCAGAAAGTTTGAAATGTTTATGCTGAAAACAAAAAAATAAGACGCGCCATACTATTGGTTTTAGGAGTTTAAGTATACAAAAAAATAAAGCTACTTTTAGCTCAGTCGTTTTTTGATCAGTTTGTTGCACTCCATGGGTACACTTAACTCATTTTTGACCAAATTGTGGATTGGATCCTTTTTGCTAAGCTACGTCCAGTTTAGCAGGGTTAAAGTAAAGGGTATTGCTAACATATATTAATTGTTTAATTATCCGTTGGTATACTAAGCAGCCACCTGCATCACTTACTACAAAAAAAAGAATTGTTAATTGCACGATGTTTTGACAGGCAAGCCATTAAGTACTTGTAAAACAGTTCTATGGCTGACTGATTGATTGACTGTCAGATAGTACTTTATACTAAACAAATGAAGTTAAAAATATACAGGGGTAAGGTTAAGTTAGCTAGCGAAAACTCGCAGACGATATCTTAATATGATAAATAGCAAAGAAATTAATTTTGTGGGGTCATAGACCGCAGTAACAAAAGATATACATACTAAATAATAAATATCTTAGGACAACCAACACTCCATTATCTGATCCCAAACTAGGCAGAGCCTGTACTATGGCAACCAGTCAACTGATAAATCTTTATAGATATAATTCTACTGTACGTGTGTATGTCACTGAACTCCTCCTAAACGACTGGACCGATTTGAATGATGTTTTTTATGCGTTTGGGTGGCACCTTGGATAGTTTAGATTCACTATTGGACCCGGTAGGTGGCGCTGCTATCGAGTTCTACGAAACAGGACAACGTCTGTACGGTCAGCTAGTATACTTATATAGTTCTAAATATACCTATACATATTATAGAAAAATTACACCCAATTAATACTTCAAGTTACGTACTTGGTCGTAGACCCAAAACAAAAACAAAATGATATGTCAAAGCATCACGCCTTGTTAGCCCAAAGAGTTCGATAGAGGTGTACCTATATATGTAGTACACCTACATTTCGCCAGTTAAGTTTCAGTTCCATGTAATAGAAGGCGAGCCAACTGCCATCAACTGGGCACGAATGCAGACTCCGGGATGCTACTGAGAAATTTAAAAATATAATTTTCGTAAATTTTTGTGAATGTATGTATACAAGTGTAATTTAATAACGAATGAGTTTTGTTTTAGAATTGTATGAAGTCCATTTGAATGAGATTTAAAAACAATACATAAATAATAAGTTTATTGTCATTGTCTTTCTTTAAGAACTTATTTAAACTGAAATAATATTCTCAGTGATTATTAAACTGATATAACTTGTATAGGCTTATTAGTCAATTCGCACGAATTTATTTGCCCGATTTGGGCGAATCAACACTCTTAAATAATACTTTATTTTATATAACTTAAGTGGCAGTGGGCTGGGCACATTGCTTTCAGGACAGATGACAGATGGGGCCGAAAGGTTCTGGAGTGGCGACCGCGTTCTGGAAGATAAAGCGTTGGAAAGTATCCCACAAAGTGAACCGATGACCTGGTGAAGGCCGCGGGAATCTGCTGGATGCAAGAGGCACAGAACCGGACAAAGTGGCGGAGCTTGGGAGAGGCCTATGTCCAGCAGTGGATGTCTTTCGACTGAATTAGTAATAATGGTGATAATTATTATTTTATAAAGACGACTCTCACGAAGTTCATCTATTTGTGGGCGAATCAACAACTCCAAAAATACGTATAAGGCAATTAACACGTTTTAAGGCTATAAACAGGCGCTACGCGACTTTCGTAGAACAATTTCTATGTAATCTTTTTAGAAATGGTTCTACAAGAGTTGAGCCGGCTATCGCGTTGTGCCTGTCTGTAGAAGTCTTTATTTATTTATTTAATACTTTACGCACACAAATGTACAGAGGCGGACTTAATGCCCTAGGCATTTTTTATCAGTCAACCTTTGGGTGATGCAGAGATATACAGTGGTAGGTACAATAGATAGAATAGATTGTGTAAAATAATTGTTTTGTGTAATAATTGTGGTGTTTTTATGCACCTTATTGCATGTACTTGCACTAACCTTTTTTTATAACTTTATTGCACAACATTCAAAACGTGCCAATTATATATTTCAGGAGTTGTCTATTCGCCCACAAATAAATTGACTTCATACAAGTTGCCTATACAAAATAATATATTACGTAAAACTGTTGATTACTGTCGATATTCGGGCGATTGAATTCGTGCGAATGAACTAATATACCATTTTATGGGGCGACATAAAGTTTTACAACATCTCTAATAACTACATTAAGTTTAATTTTAAAGATTGCAGGTTTATAAAGGTTACAGTTAACTGCACAGTTTAAGTAAACAGTGGTTAGTTTTAAAAGTTTTACTGCTAAGCCCCTTTTTAGGGTTCCGTTGCCAAATGCCAAAAAACGGAACCCTTATAGATTCGTCATGTCTGTCTGTCTGTCTGTCTGTCTGTCCGTCCGTATGTCACAGCCATTTTATTCCGAAACTATAAGAGCTATGCTGTTGAAACTTGGTAAGTAGGTGTATTCTGTGAACCGCATTAAGATTTTCACACTAAAATAGAAAAAAAAACAATAATTTTTGGGGTTCCCCATACATAGAACTGAAACTCAAAAATGTTTTTTTTCATCAAACCCATACGTGTGGGGTATCTATAATAGGTCTTCAAAAATGGTAATGAGGTTTCTATTATCATTTTTTTCTAAACTGAATAGTTTGCGCGAGAGACACTTCCAAAGTGGTAAAATGAGTGTCCCCCCCCCCGTAACTTCTAAAATAAGAGAATGACAAAACTAAAAAAAATATATGATGTACATTACCATGTAAACTACCAACGAAAATTGGTTTGAACGAGATTGAGTGAGTAGTTTTTTTTTAAAACGTCATAAATCGTAAACCGCAATTTACCTTACATTCAATCAACTGAAATTTAAAAATTAAAAAATATATATATTTTTAAACCGAAAATACCTACAGGTTTGTACAGAACCCTCGGTGCGCGAGTCCGACTCGCACTTGGCCGGTTTTTTACTTTTATTACCTGATAATCGGTTACGATACCTGGTTTTAGTATTATAGTCCTTTAGTTCAATTACTATGGTACTGAGAATTTATTTAAATAACTTTATTTACTTAGTGAGTATTATTATAGTAAATTCCCGTTTTCTTCCTAATTGTTACTTAGCACGGTTGAAGCCTGTTCATCATTTGATCCGTGAGATATCCACTGCATAGGTCTCCCCAATTTGGAGGGGTTTGCGATAATCTCCACGCTTGGCACGCGGGTTAGCGATCGGAGTATGGTGGTAAAATGCATAGAGAACGCTACTGCCCATTCTCGTATATTCCTTAGTCGCCTTCTACGACACCCACTTGAAGAAAAAGGATGGCGTTATTCTTTATGTCTATCACGGAGCAAGCGAAGCCTGTTATCTTGGGGTATTTCCTAATTATGAACTTGGACGTTAAATCTCAGACAGGCAATTAATCAACTCAGCCTATCGCAGTCCACCGCTGGGCATAGACCTCTTCCAGGACGCCACTCTTTCCTTCGCCTTCCGCATCCAATCTAACCCAATAACTTTTATAAGGTAGTCGATCCATCCAGCTGAGAGGCGTCCCACGCTAGTTTGCCCATACGCGGTCTCCACTCCTCGGGACTCGTCAGTTCCACGGCGATCGGTCGTTTGACAAACAACGGGAGTCACTTTGGATTACAAAATATAATTAAATAGCCATCACGCATAACAAAAACAACATGACTTAAAATAAATTTAAATAACTCGTGATATGAAGGAAAATAAATAAATAATAATAATTTATTATTATTAAGTTCTAAGGTGTACACATTAAACGAATATATGCGACTGACGTAGTAGAAGAAGATTAAGCTTGGTGATGAATGCTCCTTCCAATCCAAGAAACCTAAAAATATTGAAAATAATCTTTATGTTTCTCTATTATATTTTTTTAATTGAATGGCCACTTTTCCATGATATTCAGATCGATTTCCAATCTCATTTACATAACCACACCTTTGCATGTAGTTTTACCATCAACTATAGTTACTATGGGAAGATCTTACACCATCGATTAAGTAAATAATAAAGGTAGCTATAATTACTACTTTTCTTAGAAAGCCCATTTTCTCAGACTAGTTTTCTAGTAGTCAGGCCATTGTTCTTTAGTCTGTGTAGTAGTGGGGTGACCATGGTGTGTTGTGATTGGATGGACAGAATCTTGATAAGGTTTATATTAGACTAGCTTCTGCCCGCGACTTCGTCCACGTTAAATTTCTTGTTCCCCCGACCCTTCCCGTCGCGTCAAATCACCTACCCGCGCGTTTTCCTCCGTTTTTGCAACATTTTTCATTACTGCTCCACTCCTCTTAGTTGTAGCGTGATGTTATATAGCCTATAGCCTTTCTCGATAAATAGGCTACTCAACACAAAAAGAATTTTTCAATTGGGATCAGTAGTTCCTGAGATTAGCGCGTTCAATCAAACAAACAAACAAACTCTTCAGCTTTATAATATTAATATATAATATATATATTAATAAATTATAGTATAGATTAACTTGTAAAACAATTTCGCTGAACATTAGCCAATAATGTTCCCACTGATGGAAGACAGGTGTCCTCTCTGTGGGAGGGAGGAGGCCATAATCCGGGCCCAGTACCAACCTTGACTGGGCCCGGATTACGGCCCTCTGTCACACATCTTCGAGTTTTTGGTTTGAAGACATGTCGGTTTCTTCACGAAGATTTTTTTTTCGCCTATTTGAGATCGGTGATGTAGTTAATTAGAAGATCTGATACTGCCGTGGCATAACTAAAATGCCGTTATCCGACATATTGACATATGGTCGCTTCTTAACTTTTAATGCTATTTATAATGAGAAAAAAAAATCTATCTATCTGTGTTTCCGAATGTTCAATACTTTGTTTTGGAAATAAAAATAGGTGTTGTCATTGAAAAGTGACATCGGTTTAAATTGTTATCACGGTTTTTGCATGTTATTTAAAACAACGATTTTGGTAGATAACGGCATTATAGATATATCACGGCAGTATAAAGGGCCTGCCTGAGGTCAGATCCATGACCTACAACTTATAAGTCGGGTCCGTTATCGAGGTCACGTGTTTCGCCTATGTGAGACTATCTGCATAGCTTTTTTTCAACTATGTTTGGGTTCTTACAATATAATTGGATGCAGCTAATACTAGTGTTTTACAAGGAGCGATCGCCTATCTGACCTCCACATCCTAATTACTGAGTTATACGATACCTCTTGCTAAGACTGGTTGTTAGACTTTCGGGATTTTCACGACCCTAACGACTGTTTAAGATCCACGAATGACAGTTTGACGTGCTTTCCGAGGCACGGAGGGCTCTTGGTAGAGGAGACGCCCCGGGCGTCGGGAGTCGATTGCGGACTCCCGGCCACCGTAGGCGCGAGCTTGCGGGTGGCGAGCAATGGGTAGCTCGCCGCCCGGTAAGGACCAAGCTCGGGTCGACGGCGCGCAGTGTTCCACGCGCGCCTCAAAGAGATGTAAGCAGCAGTGTAGGGGTCTACTAGGACCGATGCCTGCCGGGGTCGCGTGATTGTTCGAAAGAGATACCGTGACCCTGGCACATGGGCAACTGATGGAACACGGGTGGGTTTTAGTCAGTAAAAGTCTGACACGCCCTCCCGCTCCGCCCAGAGCGGGAGAAGTCATTTGATGATTTCCTATCCTGAAAAAAAAAAAAAAAAAAAAAGGGCTCTTGGTATGTAAAGATGGTCTCCTATCCACGGAAAAACCGCGGCAAGTCTAACTTAAAACCGTGCGGCTGTAATGATTTAGCCACAAGCCCCAACTTATGTGAGAGTAACTTTTAATAATGCTTATTTAAGTACTTGTTTTCTGCACATAAGCCTCAAGAAGCTTTAAAGAAGGATCTTTCTGTACAAGGAGCCTTCTGAAGCCCCAAGATAGGTTCTGACTACCTAAACAGGCAGATCAGATATCTAGCATGCAACTTTTATAAAATTTTGAACAGCTTTTCATAGTTGTAGGTTTTATATGAGCAGTGGTGGCCCACTTACGAGAATCGTGAGTTCGAACCCTAGCAGGCACTTTACTTTGTGCATTTAATGTCTTCACCACTACTCTCAATCGGTGCAGGAAAACATCGTGAGCAAAACCTACATGTCTTAGAACCAAAAATTTGAAGAGGTTTGACATCCACCAAAACGCACTGGGCCCGCGTGGTGTATTATGGCCTTCTTCCTCTTACATAGAGGAGGCTTAAATCCCAGCAGTGGGAACATTATAGGTTGAATATAACAGGTTTTCATTTGGTAGATTGTGCTAGAGGTCGGTTTCGCAAAGTCCTAACACTTTTTGAAGTGTCGAACTATTATTTCGGTCAAGACTTGAGTTCGTTACGCAGTTTTTCAGCAGTGACGTAATAAATTTCTGTTTTAAGTTAAATCATGTTCATCCTAGTGTTAGCACAGATTACCAACACTATCGTGTATTGATTGATTGATTGATTGATTGATAGATAATAACACAACGCCATTGTAAGTCATGATTTATGTCTCATAGGATTTATCAATCGTAGAAATTGTAGTTAAGGAATTTGAGTCGTGTAGGTGTTAGCGTTGTATTAGTTTATAATTTGCCTTCTTACGATACTCATGAAAAGGTGATTTAGGTAACAAAAATATGTGTTCATTTTTAATATAATCGTAGTCCCTATGATAATCGCGTTATTCGTCCATTTGTCGCGCACATAGGTTTTCTCATGGATGCCATTGTCAGAACTGAACCAATTGAAATGGGACAGAATGGGAAGCACCAGCTTTCAAATAAAAAAAGAATCATCAAAATCGGTTCACCCAGTCAATAGTTCTGAGGTAACAAACATAAAAAAATTACAGTCGAATTGAGAACCTCCTTCTTTTTTAACCGACTTCAAAAAAGGGAGGAGGTCATCAATTCGACTGTATTTTTTATTTTTTTTATATTTATTACCTCATAACTTTCGACTGGGTGAACCGATCTTGATTATTCTTTTTTTATTTGAAAGCTGGTGCTTCCCGAATAGTTCCATTTTAATTTACCATGACTAAAAAGTTAAAAATAAAAACTTTTACAAAAAAATAACAATTTTTTTTAGGAAGTCGTTTCTTATTTTTTTTTTTTTTTTGTAAAAGTTTGTTTGGGTTGTTTGATCTAAAAAATAGGACAGTCATTTGGTCACATGAAGAGTCGACCAACTGATTGGCGACTCCACGACCTTAGTGCTTCAACCTCAAACAGCTCAAACATATAGCTCCCAATAAGGTTACGGCTATATTTTAACGTTGTAACAAACACTGATTACACACTAATGCTTTCTAATGCCTACTTTAAGAAAACTCTGAATTTTCTGCGAGACTGTGACATCATCCACAAAACCTTACACTTAGCAACAACTAACTATTGAATAATGATTACTCCATCATTAATTAAAACCTTTTAATTCTGCACACCACCAGGTGCTTACAAATCATAGTACAGGTGCTAAAGGCGAGGTGTGTGCCCGCTAAACTGTCTTTATATAACCGGAACTGAACTTAATCGAGCGGCATAGGGTTACTGAAGGTCATGTTAAAGTTCTAAGTGCTATCTTTATCCTTCTTTTTTATTGGAGACGGATAGAAGTGATGCCTATAATGTTACCATTGTATTTTTTCAAACTATGTTGGAATCAGTGGCGTTTTTTTCATAATTTCAGCTGAAAGACTTCCTCTGCTGGAAATAGGCGTCCTCTAAAATAGGGGAGTTTTGTCTTAATCGCCACGCTTGGCAGGCGGGTTGGCGATCGCAGTATGGTGATAAAATGCATAGAGATCGCTGCTGCCCATTCTGTATTAAGTCCCTTACTCTCCTCTTACGACACCCACGGGAGGAAACGGAGTGGTACTATTTTTTACGCCCAGCACCACACGGAACTATCTTTAAGATCTATGCAGATGTAACTGAAGGCCACAGATTTGAGGCTCGTACTATTTGAAGATGTCTGCAATCAGTCTGATAGATTGACCAGTATGATTCTGATACCCTGAAACAGACTCAAATTAGTAAGAAAATTATAAATTTCAAGCCTTATAATAAACTAAATAGGCACCTAAAATTCACACACACACACACACACATTCCACACACACAAGCACACACACATACACATCCACACAATCACACACACACACACACACACATCCATCACATTTCCAACCATATAAGCAACGAATCAAGACTTCTCGCTCCAGAATCACATCATACCTTTGAAACCAGCGACCGTCTAGAGGCACTTCGAATACCTCCACTCTAAGGTCTCCTGGGGCAAATAATAAAATGTGTAAAGTTACTGCTGGGCGGGTCCAGTCCCGCGTCTACTATATAATTGCGCGTCGGCATAATTCTTACGTGGCGTGCGCAGGAGTTGAATATCGTAACGTCCATGCGTTATGAACCGTGCAGTTTGTGAGAATAAAACTGTGGAGTCGACATTTTGAGTGTGTAAAAGTTTTGAGTATTAAAAGAGTAATAAAAATCATCAACATCATCATTAGACGTCTACTGCTGGACTGGTTTGCCAGAATCGAGTAGAGGGAGACCAAAGAAACGATGGATGGACTGTGTCAACCAATCGTCTCTACCTCTATCCCACTACATTGAGCGCAGTTAACATCATCTTCATTTCGACCAAAAATGATATGGATAGAAAGGGGGTGACTGCTGAGATGGCGACTGATAGAGAGGTGTGGAAGATAAATTTGTAGCACCGACCCCAAATAAATTGGAATAAGGGCAGGAGAAAAAATGATGATAGTTTGCCAAAATTGCCACCCTTGGCAGGCGGGTTGGCGATCGTAGTATGGTCGTAAAATGCTTAGAGAACGCTGCTGCCCATTCTCTAGTAAGTCCCTTAGTCGGCTCTTACGACTCCCACGGGATGTTGCTTTTCTCTACGTCCGGCATCATATGGAACGGAATAAAAACCGCTTGGTAGATAAAGAGGATGGAATAACTATTAAGTATGTATTACTAAGTATAGTATTTTCGTTTTGGATACATAGTCTTCACATATACATATATAAACAGGAAGAATTTTTAACCAGTTCGCAAACTATAATTATCAATTCAGCATATGATTCAAGACCCCATAGCCTAGAAATTTTTCGACGGTTATCAAGAAAAGCTGTTTCATGGAAAGTGCAATACTTACGCGGTAAAAATGTATGGAACTGCAATATTTTTCTATAATTAGCGAAAATTTAGCTACCTAAGGTGATCTAGAGTCTGATAAAACGTTTATCTTGTATGTGGACGTGTATGTTTTAATGTTTAAATGTTAGTCACAATCATGCAAAACGGTTTTACAGATTTGTATGAAATTCGGGACACAGACATTTTATTACCTAAGTTAACACATATAGGTACCTAATACTTTTTAGTTTCCGTAACATAATTTGCGACCTCCACGCGGGTAATGCCGTCGGCAAAAGCTAGTATTTTTATAAAATTTGGACGTAACTAGAAGTCAAGGGGGAGGTTTCTACCTATCAGATGATGATCTAGACTCACAGGACCTACTTCCTGAAGTGGAAAGATGCAGACTAACAGTAGCATTGTCAATAATTTTACAAAACATTTACTATCCTTTTTTTTCTGGATAGGAAATCATCAAAAGACGTCTCCCACTCCTCGTGTCAGACTTTTACTGACTAAAACCCACCCGTTCAGTTGCCTATGCCAGGGCCACAGTTATTCTTTCGAACAAATCCACGACCCTGGCAGACATTTACTACACTTGCTGAAAAGTAAAAAAAAAATGACAGAACAACACCACTCCATCCCTTTGTTCAATAAAGGCGCTATCACACGTACTACAAAAGCGGAAACGTTGACATTTCTATATATAAAAGTTATGCACTATAATTCCGTTGATCGTGCAAAAAAACAGGTGCTTTTACAAGCAAAGGTCAGGTGGTTCTGACCGCGTGTCTGTAACGGCTCTCGTTAAATACTACGGTTTTATCTAATCGTGCGCAGGCGCAAGCTTGAAATCCTTTTAGTTTTACGATGATCTGTTGAGACGTTTGTTCTTTTTAATTGAGAATATTGAGATACGCTAGTATGGAGTTGATAATTTTTATGTTAATTTTTATGGAGTGAGTTGGAATGTCTTAATAAGTTTTTGTTGGGCTACTGCGCTCGGTGTACTTTTGGGGAAGGCTTATGTCCACCAGTGGACGTTTTTTGGTCGAAATGATGATGAAGTTGACTACGCTCAATGTAGTGGGATAGAGGTAGAGACGATAGGTTGATTTCAGCATCAAACGTGTCCTAGTTTAAGTTTTACAAGTAAAATGGGTATAAGGGAATTTGAATGCGAATCCTGCATTACCGTTTCATAGTAAATGAAAACAGTGTCATCGTGTTTTAGTCGCTAAGAGTCTAACATAACTCTTCATTATATTAGTGGTATCCACAAAATTAAAAATGGGTATTAGAGGTGGTCAGCTTTTCGGTGCCTGTCAAAATATTACCAGAAACTCTATTTGCATCTGAATATATCAGGGTGTTGTGACGCAATATGGTAGAGGCCTATGTCCAGCAGTGGACTGCGATAGGCTAAGTTGATATTGGTACCGATTCCCTTGTTCACAAACTAAACTAAATTTAAGTTCAGTGCATCTTTTTCTTTGTATTTCATTAAGAAGAGGAAAAAGAAAAAAAATAGTTTAGTCCTGTCAAATTAATCAGCGCCTGTCACTACTCCATATAAGTTTAGACGTGATTAAAAACTTGCCTACTAAAATTACGTCAATTTACGTCAAGCGCTGATTAATTTGACAGGACTAAACTAAAATTTATCTTCTGTCCTTTCCTTAATGAAATAGAAAGAAAAAGATGCACTGAACTTAAATTTAGTTTAGTTTGTGAATAAGGGAATCGGCACCAGTATCTATTATTATCTCCCCTCACAACGGATAAGAAAAACATAATTAAGAAACCGTCAAGTCCTAGAACCAAAAATTCGAAGACATGTGACTTTTACCAACAAGCACCGGGCCCTCTCACAAAGAGGAGATATGGCTAGCTGAAATTAGACAAATAATTTTATTCAATGTTCTGGGTCTTGTAATGTTAATTACTTTGCTAGTGTTACTACTATTGTATAGAATCAAGTTTATCTAACTAAACAGACAGCTGTGTTGCTGGGGAGTTTGTTGCACCGCTTCTTCCCAGCTAAAGCACTAAAAAGTGGTGAAGGGCGGTCATTTTTGGAGGATTGTCAAATGTAATTAAGGCATTCGAAAAGTGCTGATTGTCAATCTAATTTGATTAATTAAAGACCGGAATCAGAAACTTATTTTGACCACTTCCTAATAACATAATTATCCTATAATTTTCCCAATGACTGGATACAGACCTCCTTTCTGTAAAAAGGAGTGCGCCGTTAATAAGCCACATGGGCACAGTGCAGATGGTAGATTTTACAAGCAGCGGTAGATTTACACTAGAGGCAGTCGGGGCAAGTGCCAAGGGCGGAAAAATTTTGAAAGTGATTTTTTTTTGTCTTATCAAGATTGCTCAATATAGGCGCATAAATTTATCTATACATACATTAATAGAAAGTATTTAATAGCCTATAAATCAGTATTTTAAACAAAGGCTAGTCAAATTCGGTACAATAGACCCTTTGTGCATAAACAAGATTTGTTTTTTTGGGGAACACCCAAATACTCCGAATTTCGATGTTCCGATTTTCAAAAGTCCGAATTTCATAAAACCTAAAAGTTACAATGTCTATTATTAAAAATCACGAAATTTATTTTACCGAAAGTCGTATATACGATTTGTTAGTTTTCCGATTTTCATACGTTCGAAGAATCAAATGCTCTAAGGGGTCTCGGTCCGAAAAACGACATTCCAATCTTCAATACTCCGAATAAACTAAAAGTCAACGTTGTGCTACAAAATTTAGTGAGGGAAACGAATCGCTGCAAAACCGACTTCACGCAGTCTTGTCTGCCCTACCCCTAGAGTGTAATTTAAACCCGCGTAGGCGCGGAGGGGTAGGGCGGCCCGCGAGCTGAGGAGCAGGTGGTTTGAAGGCCCGCAAGCCGAAGCTGCGGTGGTGTGCGTTAAAGCCATCTGCGACGATAAGCACGCGTGGGGCCGCCCAAACCCCGCAGCGCCGGAGCCGTGACAGAAACAATGCTTGCTGCATGCCTGCTTGCTTGCTGCTTGCCTGCTTGCATGCTGCATGCCTGCTTGCATGTTGCATGCCTGCTTGCATGTTGCATGCCTGCTTGCAAATTGCATGCCTGCTTGCAAATTGCATGCCTGCTTGCATGTTGCATGCTTGGTTGCATGCTGCATGTCTGCTTGCAAGCTGCATGCTTGCTTGCATGTTCTTTAATTCTACCTCCTCATACTAAACACCATATTATACTTCTCTCTGACGAGCAATTATGTGTAATTTGTCTTGCTATTCGGTTTTACAAGGTGTTTTTATTTCGGAATTGTAATAATCGGAATTCGTATTTTTGATGTTTCGAAATATCGTTAAGTCGGAATTTTTGTTATTCGATCTATTGAAACTCGGTATTTTGAGAATAGTAATTATAAACGTTAGGAATATTGAAATTTAGGAATGATAAAAATAGGAGTAATGATAAGTCGGAGTTGTTATATTCGGAATTTGGAATCATTCGGAATTATGAAAATCGGTATTTTGAAATTCGTATTTGTGACTGTCGGAATAAAGTTTTTCGTATTTATGTAGTGTACCCGTTTTTTTTGTTACGAGTCTGTACCCGTGAAATGTTTGTTTTGCTGGTACCGCGTGTAGTGGCCTTTTGCAAAATTTTAATTAATGAATTCTATTAATAAATAATTTTCTCTTTAATTGATAATTCAAGAAATTCAATTCATTCATTATTTGTAAATTATAATTTTGGCACTTTTAGTAAAAATTAATTATCAAAATGATTTAATCATTTTATTTCCTTAGAGATTTTAATATTGACTGATTAATTTTTAATTTTGATTGTTAATTTTAATTTTGATTGTTAATTTTAATATTGATTGATTCATTTTAATTTTTAATTGTAAATTTTTATTTTGATTCTTAATTTTTATGTGTATTGCTTGTATAATTGTGTGCTTATGAGTTATGAGTCCTTTGTTACTTGATTATTTAATAAATAATAATAATAAAATAATAATCGATTTTCTATTTTCTGGAATTTAAGAAAATTAATTAGTTTTTTTATTGACAAAATTTCGGAATTAATTTTGCATTTTTAAAACATAAACTACTAACATATAATAAAGTTTCTGCAACAAATGAGTTATTTTAATTTTGTAAAATAAAATATATAAACTATAAGTTTCAGTAAAATTCCAGTAGGTATTGGGTCGGATTTTTTCCGGTGCCCAGGAGCGGCATTAAGTTTAAATCCGGCCCTGGTTACAAGTCTTCGATGTTTTGGTTCCAGAACAACGACGAGGTTTCTCTTCCCTGTTTTGGAAGCTGTGTTGATGAAAAAATTTACACAGAGTGAAGTGCCTTTCTGGGTTCAAGCCATCGACTTAGAAGCCCAATTACCGATAGGTCACGCTGCTTACACCTCTGCTCTTCCTAACTGCTTGTTTCATATTGTTTACGACTTCACACTTATCTATTTGGCTTTTTTAATATTGGCGAAATTTCAATAATTCGATGAGTTTAGTGCTTTTGACGCATCCTGGCAGTCTGGCTACCCCATACTGGCTAACCAAGAGGAATTTTTAAAGGACCTAACTAATATCAACTAGAGGGGCCGGTTAAGCATAATGACCTGCATGTGGATGAGATAGAAGAAGACCAAACCTACGTACGAGTAAAGTCACCATTTTAAAGCCTTAATTAGGGTTCGAGTAAGAATGATCACCATATCATCATTTTCCATTAAACCAAAAGATGTCCACTGCTGGACTGAGGCCTCTACGTGGTCATCACTCCAGGACCGTGATACCGTCGTATTCGTGACTTTTTTCTTTTTGCTCGCCTTCTCAAGGTCTTAGCGTGATGTTATGTGGGCCTTTCTTGAAATAGAGCTATCCAACACTAAACGCCACTGCTCTCAAAACGGTGAAGGAAAACATCGTGAGGAAACCGGCATGTCCTAGAACCAAAAATTCGAAGATATGTGACATCTACCAACCCGCACTGAGCCCACGTGGTGGATTATGGCCCACTCCCTCTCACTGAGAGGAGGCCTGTGTCCCAGCAGTGGGAACGTTATAGGCTGTTGATGATGAATACTAAACTCAGTTCCTGAGATTAGTACTTTCAACCAAACAAACCCTTCAGCTTCATAATATTATAGCATGAAGTAGGTATTTAGATTTGATTACAATTAAAAAATTATAGTGAGTCAACCTTAAAAGATAGACACAGATAGATGCTATCGCGGATTTTTATTTGAACATTTTCGTTATTCATGATTATATATGATATAGATGATTTTAGATGTCTCGAGACCCAGTCCTTTGCAAAGCTACAAGTCTTTTTAAGCTTTGCAAAAGTCTGGGTCCCGAGTCTGTTATTATTTTTCAGAAAAAGTTTTTAAGGTATTTTTAACTTTTTAGTTATGGTACCCGTACTAATTTCTATACCACTGCTGGCCAGGTGAATAGCAGTGACAGGACTATTAGAATATCATCACGATAAAACAATTGGATTGAATTCGTATTATCGAAGCTAACGCAAAAACTACAAAAGCAAAGTCAATAAAACCAAAAATGAAATGAGACCACACGAAAAGCACCAGCTTTCAAATAAAAAAATAATCATCAAAATTGGTTCACCCAGTCAAAGGTTCTGAGGTAAAAATAAATAAAAAAACAGTTGAATTGAGAACCTCCTCCTCTTTTGACGTTGGTTAATAAAAGCAAACCAGAAGTGAGAAACAATACTACTCCCGGGCTATAGGCATCTTTCAGGTCGCTACTGCCCAACAGCTCGCTATACGCTGCCCTGCGAGTTTCTATATCTCCTTTGGTCTGGCTCTACATCTAGGGTGTAGTAACGGCAATGTAAACTCTACCGGCACAGACCTAGAGTTCGAAGCACACAAGCCTCACCATGACGTCAACTTAGAGATACGGCGGTGAAATTATCTATTATCTATACTTTATATATTTTTATTTTTATAATTTATAATAATATTATAAAGCTGAAGAATTTGTTTGTTTGTTTGATTGAACGCGCTAATCTCAGGAATTACTAGTCTGAATTGAAAAAATATTTTTGTGTTGGGTAGCCTATTTATCGAGGGAGGTTATAGGCTATATAACATTACGCTACAACTAAGAGGAGCGGAGCAGTAATGAAAAATGTTGCAAAAACGGGGGAAATTTATTCCTGCCTATCTTTTAAGGTTGACTCACTATGACTGAAAAGGAGCGAGCAGCAACGAAAAATGGACGAAAACTAGCAGGCAAATCGATGCGACGGGAAAGGTCAACAGAGCAAAAATTTGACGCGGACGAAGTCACGGGCAGAAGCTAGTAATATTATAAAGCTGAAGAGTTTGTTTGTTTGTTTGATTGAACGCGCTAATCTCAGGAACTACTGGTCTGAATTGAAAAATTAGTTTTGTGTTGGGTAGCCTATTTATCGAGGAAGGCTATAGGCTATAATATAGCGTGATGTTATATTTTTATATTATAACATCATGCTACAACGAAGAAGAGCGGAGCAGTAATGAAAAATGTTGCAAAAACGGGAAAAGTCGCATGGGTAGGCGATTCGACCCGCCGGGAAGGGTCGGTGGAACACGAAATTTAACGCGGACGAAGTCGCGGGCAGAAGCTAGTATACCTATATTGTCATTCAATCAAATAAAATCAAAATATTTTTATTTCACATAAACCTACAAGGGCACTTATGAATAGTCAGAAGCTAGGTGCAGGGTTCCAAATAGTTGATTCCTATGGAGAAGAGCCGGGAAGAAACTCCACGGTTACTCTTTTAAAAATAATTGGCTTTTACAATGGTTTCAAGTAACAGTGTATCTAACTTGTACGTTGCCAGACTAGGCCCACATAAGGTTTTAAATGCGCAGTGGAAGTGTGACAACCTTGGGGCTCTAGAGACAAGAGTGGCTAGCGTACTGTCCGCCGTACGCGGAGCAGACAATCAAATCAAACACTTACCATACAACAGAAGAATACTCGTAACGTCACCACACAATACAGATACACTCACTTACATACACGGATCCAGGTAATCCCAAGAAGCAGGTGGTGTCGCCCATCAGGTGAGTTTCTTTTGTTGTATGGTAAGTGTTTGATTTGATTGTCTGCTCCGCGTACGGCGGACAGTACGCTAGCCACTCTTGTCTCTAGAGCCCCAAGGTTGTCACACTTCCACTGCGCATTTAAAACCTTATGTGGGCCTAGTCTGGCAACGTACATTTTGGTAGCAGAGCGTGGTTATAAGACATATAACCAACAAATTGGTAATTTACAGTAGGCTAATTACTTGGCAGTCTCTATAAGGGAAGTAGTAATACGCTGTAAATATTTGATAACTATAATTAATTGTTTGTTTGAAATAATTTGGAATTTATTGAGTTGAGTAACTCATATTGCCGGGGGTCAACCAGGTTTGCATATATGCTTCAGAGTTGGTTAGATTGAGCTATGCTATAACCTCTTGTTGTTGTTATTTGACCTCTGTTGTATTGAATGTCAGGAAGACATTAAAATATTGAGTTTGTACCATTGATATGGTTATTTGTGAAAATTAATATTTGAAAAATTATTGGCATTTTTGAGTATTACCATTGTTTTGAGTTGGAATAAAGGTTTATTATTGTTGTACCTTTGACACAGTGGTTTGTGAACTTAACATTTGGAATTGGATTAGAATTTGAATATTAGAATTGAATATGATATAGTATAATTATATAATTTTGAACGTTGATATTGATTTTGAATTAAAATAAAAGTTTATTGTTGAATTGAATTGAAACAATTTAATGTTATTTCTTGAGTTGCTGATTAGTCAGTTTGGTAGTTTGATTGTAGTTATTTTGTAATATATTGTTTGAACTTTGTTACTTAATTACCTTTTGCTTGGTTTATTTTATTTGATTGTTTGCGTTGGATTTCCTTGTTATTTATTGATTGAAGTTTGTTATTTGATAATTTAATTGTTTTGTTTATTTGAATGGTTTTGTTTGTGCAATGGCATACAGATGGAAATATTGCAGTGCCGGACACCTGTCCAGGTCAAGCCGGAGACCTCGGTTGTTTCAGGTCCCGGACTATTGAGTAGATTGCCTGCTTTGGAACTGCCACACTTGACGGTCGCTGGGACCACTGGTACGGTTTCCACAACCTGTTTGCAAGTTTGGTTGATGCACGCTCGGACCTCAGACCCGCCCTAAAGTTGGCCTATTTGTTGTCTGTCCTGGAAGGTGAGGCCCGAGCCTTGGTACAGCATCTGTCGTTGACTGACTCAGCCTACCCTACCGCTTTGGGACTACTCACCCAGCGGTACCAAATAAACGTTGTTTGGCTGACGTTCATATTGAATTGATTTTGGGGTTACCGGTCATTACTGGATTGTCAGCATTGCGTACTGACCTGTTGAACCCGTTGGTGGCAGCGACCAACGCTTTAAAGCAATTGGACTTGCCGGTGGACCATTGGTCTTACCCTTTGGTGCATGTTGTGCTGCAACGGCTTCCTGCCGATTTGAGGGCTCGTTTCGAGCAAAAGTATGGTGGGGATAGTGTCACACATCTCCCCCCATTTGATGACCTCGTCCAATTTTTGGAGGATGAGTGTCGGTTTGTGGACAACTCTGGCGTTGCCACTGAGTCATGCCAGCCGTCTTCCCGGCCACGAGACCAGGGACGGACTAGGGCTCGCGGGCCTGTTGATGGTCGCCCCGCCGCTCGTTTTGCTGGCACCCAGAGTCGTCCTGGTTGTGAGTTTTGTAGGGACACGGGGCATGGCATGGCAACTTGCGCGGCTTTTTTGAAGTTGCACGTGAGTGCCCGCCGCCGAATTGCCAATGCACGCCGCCTGTGCTTCTCTTGTTTGGGGGCTCACTTCCATAGGGACTGCCCCAACCCCCGCCCTTGTAGAATTTGTAGGGGGTCCCATTTGGACATTTTGTGCGCTAACGCGAACCACGCTGGCAGACCAGCCTCTGATGAAGGTTCGCGCACGGGGGGGTACCATGGAGTTGGTCACCGGGCTTCTGGCTCGCCGGTTCAGAACCGGGTAGAGGCCCGCAATTTTGACCCCCCGCGCAAGTTGATCGGGAGCCGCGCGGCCGCCGTTTGGTCTCCCCGCGTAAAGGCGATTACGCAATTGTTGCTAGGCACCGCTGGCCGGACCAGCACCGCCTTCCCTCCCCTCCTTTGGCGGAGCGTCCCCGGTTGGAGTCACGCCCCCCGCCATTCGGGCCTCCGGTGGGATATGCCAATCCAGCGATGGCGCGTGGCTCGGGACACCGCGCGGACGAGGAGTTTGGCCTCCATCCTCGTCGCGAGGGACTTGAGCTTGGGTGCGGAGCCTGGGTGTGCGGCGATCGGTCGCCGCCCAGGCATTGTTAGGACATTGGCGCCTGCCCCGCTGAGGTACCTCTCAGATCGACACGGTTTTGTTGCCAACGGCGTCGGTCAGGTCTGGGGGCCCACGGGGGACTCTGTTGTGGTCCGTGCCATTTTGGACATGGGAGCCCAGGGTTGCCTTTTGTCTATTGTTTTGTTGTTTGTTTGTATTGTTTGGGTGAAATTGTTTTCTTGAGCGCCTTTGGACTGCGGGACTTGGCTGGGACGAGCCAATTCGGGAAACCCTGTTGGAAGATTGGCTCCAATTTGTATCCGCGCTCCCTGCAGTCAGCGAGGTCGTGTTGCCCCGCGCTATCCTCCCCCCTGGGAGCTACACTGCTACCCTTGTTTGTGATGCGTCTTCGCACGGTTATGCAGCTGTTGTTTGTCTGCGCACCGTCTGCGCACGGGCCAGGTGAGTTTGTCACTGGTCTTGGCCAAGAGCAAGGTGGCCCCCCCCCCCTCCGGACGGCACTGACCATCCCTCAGTTGAGTTGTCGGGGGCGGCGCGTCTTGTGCGTCTGTTGAACCACGTTGCTCACACTTTGGGTGGAACTGTGGACATTCGGGCTTCTTGCGCCTGGACGGACAGTCAAATTGTTTTGTGTTGGTTGAAGACGTCCGTCCACTCTTTGGAGGTCTTTGTTGCGTACCGAGTGTCCCAGATTCAAGATTTGAGACGCCTTTGATTTGGAGGCACGTGCCTGGAGATTTGAACCCAGGCGCCGTGGCATCACGTGGATGCATGGCACCCCGCTTGTTTGCTTGCCCCCTATGGTGGGGACCAGACTGGCTGACTCATACCGAGGATGATTGGCCTCGATTGCCAGTCTTGATGTCGGGTCCTTTGCCCGGGCTCAAGGTGCTCGTTGTTGGAACAAAGGACCCTGAGTTTGTTGAGTCGATTTGGCTCCCTCGACAAATTGTTGAATTGTTGTTTTTTGTTGTTGAATTGTTGGTGACTGATCGTCACATTAAGAACTCGCATGCCGGTTGCAATGCGCTGTTGGCCATTCTGCAGCGAGAGTTTTGGATATTGTCGGGAGCCGTTAGTAAGTTGAACCCCTTTTGGTCGATACGGGTCTTTTGTTGTTTGGTTGTTGACGGTTGAGGCACTTAGCCTTCCTTATGGGGCCCGTCACCCCTTTTGTTGCCTAAGGAGGGCCATTTGGTTGTTGTTGTTGTTGTTGTTATTGTTGTTTGGTTGTTTTGTTGTTTGTTATTGTTTTGACCCTCCAGCCTGCCCCCATTGGGGGGGTATTTTGAGGCCGTGGTGAAGGCGGTTAGGGACTCTGGCGCAGATTGTTGGGAGACACCGTTCTCACCTTTAAGGAGTTAGCTACGGTATTTTGCCGCTTTGAAGCTGTATTGAACTCGCGTCCATTGTGCCCGCTGTCTACGGACCCGAACGTCTTGGAGGCCCTGACCCCGGGCCATTTTTTGATTTGACAGCCACTTGTCGCCCTGCCGGAGCACCCTTTTGTCGATGTGAGCCAAAATTGGCTATCGCGGTTTCAGTTGGTGCAGCAGCTCGCTCAGAGTTTTGGAAGCGTTGGAGCTTGGAGTATTTGCACATCCTCCAGCAGCGCGTCAGGTGGACTGATAAAACGCAACCTTGTCGGGATTGCCAAGTGATTAGCGGACGGGAAGGCCCGTCCGGGGGGGGTAGATGTTGCGTACCGTTTATTATCTGTGCGACTAACGGAATGCGCGTGTAACGAAGTGACATCTGACATGACAGTTTTGACGTTTGACACTTTCTCTTGGAATTTGGTGGGAAAAAAGGGAACACGTCGCCGCTTGAGTCTCGCGATCTTTTTGTAAAGTAATCCCTTATCCGGTCGTTTTGGTGGACAATGGACCATGACCCAGTTGTTTGAGTTAATAACCCCTATCTTGGTGTAATAACACGGGTTGAATTTTGGATATATCTTTGTTGAAACTTTGAGGTTAATGTGTGACGCTGTTGAACAAGTGATTTGAAGACCGCATGCTGTGATTGCCTCAAGCCTTGTTGAAGCGGTTTCTAACCTGAAGAATACTCGTAACGACACAACACAATACATATACACTCACTTACATACACAGATCCAGGTAACCGGTAAAGCAGGTGGTCGTCGCCCATCAGGTGAGTTCCTTTGTTCGTTTTATTGTAGTTAAGTTACTTGCAATTGTTCTCTTTTGTTGTATGGTAAGTGTTTGATTTGATTGTCTGCTCCGCGTACGGCGGACATTACGCTAGCCACTCTTGTCTCTAGAGCCCCACGGTTATCACACTTCCACTGCGCATTTAAAACCGTATTGTGGGCCTAGTCTGGCAACGTACATTTTGATCCAAAATATGTCCAAAACCCGTGTTATTACACCAAGATAGGGGTTATTAACTCAAACAACTGGGTCATGGTCCATTGTCCACCAAAAACGACCGGTTAAGACATTGATTTCAACAAAAACGTCGCGGAACTCAACACCGCGACCGACCCATTTTTTCCCACCAAATTCCAAGAGAAAGTGTCAAACGTCAAAACTGTCATGTCAGATGTCACTTCGTTACACGCGCATTCCGTTAGTCGCACAGATAATAAACGGTACGCAACATCTACCCCCCCCGGACGGGCCTTCCCGTCCGCTAATCACTTGGCAATCCCGACAAGGTTGCGTTTTATCAGTCCACCTGACGCGCTGCTGGAGGATGTGCAAATACTCCAAGCTCCAACGCTTCCAAAACTCTGAGCGAGCTGCTGCACCAACTGAAACCGCGATAGCCAATTTTGGCTCACATCGACAAAAGGGTGCTCCGGCAGGGCGACAAGTGGCTGTCAAATCAAAAAATGGCCCGGGGTCAGGGCCTCCAAGACGTTCGGGTCCGTAGACAGCGGGCACAATGGACGCGAGTTCAATACAGCTTCAAAGCGGCAAAATACCGTAGCTAACTCCTTAAAGGTGAGAACGGTGTCTCCCAACAATCTGCGCCAGAGTCCCTAACCGCCTTCACCACGGCCTCAAAATACCCCCCCAATGGGGGCAGGCTGGAGGGTCAAAACAATAACAAACAACAAAACAACCAAACAACAATAACAACAACAACAACAACAACCAAATGGCCCTCCTTAGGCAACAAAAGGGGTGACGGGCCCCATAAGGAAGGCTAAGTGCCTCAACCGTCAACAACCAAACAACAAAAGACCCGTATCGACCAAAAGGGGTTCAACTTACTAACGGCTCCCGACAATATCCAAAACTCTCGCTGCAGAATGGCCAACAGCGCATTGCAACCGGCATGCGAGTTCTTAATGTGACGATCAGTCACCAACAATTCAACAACAAAAAACAACAATTCAACAATTTGTCGAGGGAGCCAAATCGACTCAACAAACTCAGGGTCCTTTGTTCCAACAACGAGCACCTTGAGCCCGGGCAAAGGACCCGACATCAAGACTGGCAATCGAGGCCAATCATCCTCGGTATGAGTCAGCCAGTCTGGTCCCCACCATAGGGGGCAAGCAAACAAGCGGGGTGCCATGCATCCACGTGAGGCCACGGCGCCTGGGTTCAAATCTCCAGGCACGTGCCTCCAAATCAAAGGCGTCTCAAATCTTGAATCTGGGACACTCGGTACGCAACAAAGACCTCCAAAGAGTGGACGGACGTCTTCAACCAACACAAAACAATTTGACTGTCCGTCCAGGCGCAAGAAGCCCGAATGTCCACAGTTCCACCCAAAGTGTGAGCAACGTGGTTCAACAGACGCACAAGACGCGCCGCCCCCGACAACTCAACTGAGGGATGGTCAGTGCCGTCCGGAGGGGGGGGGGGCCACCTTGCTCTTGGCCAAGACCAGTGACAAACTCACCTGGCCCGTGCGCAGACGGTGCGCAGACAAACAACAGCTGCATAACCGTGCGAAGACGCATCACAAACAAGGGTAGCAGTGTAGCTCCCAGGGGGGAGGATAGCGCGGGGCAACACGACCTCGCTGACTGCAGGGAGCGCGGATACAAATTGGAGCCAATCTTCCAACAGGGTTTCCCGAATTGGCTCGTCCCAGCCAAGTCCCGCAGTCCAAAGGCGCTCAAGAAAACAATTTCACCCAAACAATACAAACAAACAACAAAACAATAGACAAAAGGCAACCCTGGGCTCCCATGTCCAAAATGGCACGGACCACAACAGAGTCCCCCGTGGGCCCCCAGACCTGACCGACGCCGTTGGCAACAAAACCGTGTCGATCTGAGAGGTACCTCAGCGGGGCAGGCGCCAATGTCCTAACAATGCCTGGGCGGCGACCGATCGCCGCACACCCAGGCTCCGCACCCAAGCTCAAGTCCCTCGCGACGAGGATGGAGGCCAAACTCCTCGTCCGCGCGGTGTCCCGAGCCACGCGCCATCGCTGGATTGGCATATCCCACCGGAGGCCCGAATGGCGGGGGGCGTGACTCCAACCGGGGACGCTCCGCCAAAGGAGGGGAGGGAAGGCGGTGCTGGTCCGGCCAGCGGTGCCTAGCAACAATTGCGTAATCGCCTTTACGCGGGGAGACCAAACGGCGGCCGCGCGGCTCCCGATCAACTTGCGCGGGGGGTCAAAATTGCGGGCCTCTACCCGGTTCTGAACCGGCGAGCCAGAAGCCCGGTGACCAACTCCATGGTACCCCCCCGTGCGCGAACCTTCATCAGAGGCTGGTCTGCCAGCGTGGTTCGCGTTAGCGCACAAAATGTCCAAATGGGACCCCCTACAAATTCTACAAGGGCGGGGGTTGGGGCAGTCCCTATGGAAGTGAGCCCCCAAACAAGAGAAGCACAGGCGGCGTGCATTGGCAATTCGGCGGCGGGCACTCACGTGCAACTTCAAAAAAGCCGCGCAAGTTGCCATGCCATGCCCCGTGTCCCTACAAAACTCACAACCAGGACGACTCTGGGTGCCAGCAAAACGAGCGGCGGGGCGACCATCAACAGGCCCGCGAGCCCTAGTCCGTCCCTGGTCTCGTGGCCGGGAAGACGGCTGGCATGACTCAGTGGCAACGCCAGAGTTGTCCACAAACCGACACTCATCCTCCAAAAATTGGACGAGGTCATCAAATGGGGGGAGATGTGTGACACTATCCCCACCATACTTTTGCTCGAAACGAGCCCTCAAATCGGCAGGAAGCCGTTGCAGCACAACATGCACCAAAGGGTAAGACCAATGGTCCACCGGCAAGTCCAATTGCTTTAAAGCGTTGGTCGCTGCCACCAACGGGTTCAACAGGTCAGTACGCAATGCTGACAATCCAGTAATGACCGGTAACCCCAAAATCAATTCAATATGAACGTCAGCCAAACAACGTTTATTTGGTACCGCTGGGTGAGTAGTCCCAAAGCGGTAGGGTAGGCTGAGTCAGTCAACGACAGATGCTGTACCAAGGCTCGGGCCTCACCTTCCAGGACAGACAACAAATAGGCCAACTTTAGGGCGGGTCTGAGGTCCGAGCGTGCATCAACCAAACTTGCAAACAGGTTGTGGAAACCGTACCAGTGGTCCCAGCGACCGTCAAGTGTGGCAGTTCCAAAGCAGGCAATCTACTCAATAGTCCGGGACCTGAAACAACCGAGGTCTCCGGCTTGACCTGGACAGGTGTCCGGCACTGCAATATTTCCATCTGTATGCCATTGCACAAACAAAACCATTCAAATAAACAAAACAATTAAATTATCAAATAACAAACTTCAATCAATAAATAACAAGGAAATCCAACGCAAACAATCAAATAAAATAAACCAAGCAAAAGGTAATTAAGTAACAAAGTTCAAACAATATATTACAAAATAACTACAATCAAACTACCAAACTGACTAATCAGCAACTCAAGAAATAACATTAAATTGTTTCAATTCAATTCAACAATAAACTTTTATTTTAATTCAAAATCAATATCAACGTTCAAAATTATATAATTATACTATATCATATTCAATTCTAATATTCAAATTCTAATCCAATTCCAAATGTTAAGTTCACAAACCACTGTGTCAAAGGTACAACAATAATAAACCTTTATTCCAACTCAAAAACAATGGTAATACTCAAAAATGCCAATAATTTTTCAAATATTAATTTTCACAAATAACCATATCAATGGTACAAACTCAATATTTTAATGTCTTCCTGACATTCAATACAACAGAGGTCAAATAACAACAACAAGAGGTTATAGCATAGCTCAATCTAACCAACTCTGAAGCATATATGCAAACCTGGTTGACCCCCGGCAATATGAGTTACTCGACTCAATAAATTCCAAATTATTTCAAACAAACAATTAATTATAGTTATCAAATATTTACAGCGTATTACTACTTCCCTTATAGAGACTGCCAAGTAATTAGCCTACTGTAAATTACCAATTTGTTGGTTATATGTCTTATAACCGCGCTTTGCATACCAAAATGTACGTTGCCAGACTAGGCCCACATAAGGTTTTAAATGCGCAGTGGAAGTGTGACAACCTTGGGGCTCTAGAGACAAGAGTGGCTAGCGTACTGTCCGCCGTACGCGGAGCAGACAATCAAATCAAACACTTACCATACAACAAAAGAGAACAATTGCAAGTAACTTAACTACAATAAAACGAACAAAGGAACTCACCTGATGGGCGACGACCACCTGCTTTACCGGTTACCTGGATCTGTGTATGTAAGTGAGTGTATATGTATTGTGTTGTGTCGTTACGAGTATTCTTCAGGTTAGAAACCGCTTCAACAAGGCTTGAGGCAATCACAGCATGCGGTCTTCAAATCACTTGTTCAACAGCGTCACACATTAACCTCAAAGTTTCAACAAAGATATATCCAAAATTCAACCCGTGTTATTACACCAAGATAGGGGTTATTAACTCAAACAACTGGGTCATGGTCCATTGTCCACCAAAACGACCGGATAAGGGATTACTTTACAAAAAGATCGCGAGACTCAAGCGGCGACGTGTTCCCTTTTTTCCCACCAAATTCCAAGAGAAAGTGTCAAACGTCAAAACTGTCATGTCAGATGTCACTTCGTTACACGCGCATTCCGTTAGTCGCACAGATAATAAACGGTACGCAACATAACTTATATGGTAGTATTTCATAAATAAATTGATCATTAATATGATAAGCTAGAAAGAAAATGCAAAACAAAACCGTCTGGAAGAAATACCCAAGCCACAGTTTCGTAATGCAAAACTGTCGAACCAAACATTACAATGCCAATAATAATCCCCCCCATAATTCACATCACATTCCAATCAAATTACCCCCAACCTGGCACAAGCACTCGATATTCTATGTACACCGAATATGTTCCCATAGATAACAATGTGGGTAGAAAAACCATAGACTCCCATGGTAGACTTTCGCTCGATATGATCATTTGGGTCGTGTGTAAACATGGATACAATGTTTCTTGTTAGCCTGGTTTGAATTATATTGATAGGTATAGTCGGGTGTAAACAGATGTGTCTATTTCAAGACATCATCATCACCATTTCAGCCGTAAGACGTCTACTGCTGGACATATGCTGGTTCTGTGCTTCTCGCATCCAACAGATTCCTGCGGCCATCATCAGGTCATCGGTCCACCTTGTGAGAGCCCTTCCAATACGCAGTCACTACTTGAAAAACTTACTCTGATTACACTGATTGAAAAACTTGTCGTACGGGTACTTTAAAAATCCATTGCCTAGATAGTGACATTGAAGAAACTGAAGTAACAAAATTTCTAGGGTTATATATTGATAACAAACTTAATTGGAAATTACATATTGACCATGTATGCAAAAAGCTGGGACAGTTCTCATATGCACTACACAGATTACGTAAAACAGCAAATCAGAGTACTTTACTAACAGCTTACCACGGCCACGTTGGTTCTATCCTCAGATACGGTGTAATATTCTGGGGCAATAGTACAGACAAGGAGCGTGCCTTTATTGCTCAAAAGCGTTGCATCAGGGCAATATTTAACTTAAAACAAACTGATTCTTGTAAGACATTTTTTAAAGACATAAACGCATTAACATTGCCATGTGTATATATATTTGAGACAGCAGTATTTGTTAAAAATAATATTGGCATGTATACTTACTACACGCTTAAACGGCGTAAGGACAAATTGCGCACAGTAGCTAGCAAGACGCATCTAATGCATGAAAGTATCTTTTGTATGGCTTCATCCATCTTTAATAATATTCCGGGGCCTATAAGAGCAGTTACGGAAATGGGATAATTTAAAAAGGATCTCCATGACCTACTAGTAAACAAGTGCTATTACTCTATAAAAGACTTCCTATCAGACAAATCTCTGCTCCAATATAGTTCCCCTCAGTCGTGATGCGTTCAGTGACCTACCTTTATTAGTATTTATCTTTTTATTATTATTTTTATTTTATTTTATTTTAATGTGACATATTGAATTTATAATAATAATGTAATTAAAATTGTATGTAACTATTGTATGCCCTAAGGGCGGGACGTAGCTGATATCAACTTAATTATTTTAAGACCTGTGTTATGCACCTACCTATGATCCACAATAAAGATTGAATTGAATTGAATTGAATTACTTTAGATCCTTTGCACCCCATCGTTCATCTGTTCTACGAGTAATGTGCCCTGCCCACTGTCACTTCTGTTTTTCAATTCACCGGGGTTTGCTATAATCGCCACGCTTGGCAGGCGGATTGGCTATCGCAGTATGGTGGTAAAATGCATAGAGAACGCTGCTGCTCATTCTCTAGTAAGATCCTTAGTCACCTCTTGTAAAACCCACGGGAAGAAATAGGCTGGTGTAATTCTTACGTCCGGCACCACACGGATGCGGTATTTTAAGTTACCCTGTCTCAATGGGTGAGGATAAGATTCGATTCCCACCCAGGACAAATGTTTGTGTGATGAGCACAATCATTTGTTCTGTGTCTGGGTGTAATTTATCTATAACTAGCTGACCCAGCGAACATCGTACCGCCTCAGAATCAATAAAATATGTTGTGTTAACTAATCAGATCCCACCAACACAAAGCAAACAGCACCAAGTACCATATACCCATGTTAGACCAAGTTATAACAAACTGGCACTTTGAAGGCATAAAGCGTTTTATAGCTACCAAACACCCATGATAAGTGAGCTCCTACCAAGTTATGCCAACCTGGTACTTCGAAGACATAAAGCGTTTTCTAGCTATCAAACATCCATGTTAGGTGACTTTGTATTCTTAAATTTTCTAATTTTCCGCGTAATTTTTTTATTTTTTTCTTTCATAAGAACCTTCTCCTGACAATAACAAACACAACAAAAAAACAAAAAGTGAAATCGGTCCAGCCGTTCACGCGTGATGCCGTGACCAAGGGAAATAGGGATTCATTTTTATATATATAGATATGTATGTATTTAGAAATGTTATATGAGTATGTTTATCAGTTGTCTGGTTGCCAAAGTACAGGCTCTGCCTAGTTTGGGATCAGATAACGGTGTGTTGGTTGTCCTAAGATATTTATACGATATTATGTCTCTCGTTGACTGTACTTTAGAGATACAACTCACAAGGTAATTATTTAATCTTAGAATGCGTGTGTAACATTTCCTCACTGTTTGATTATATTAGATGACGCGAACTATATAGCTTTTTATTGTACTTATATGTTCGTTAACATGCATTCTTTATCAACTACTTACAAGGATAATTTAGTTTATTGGACTATCGTTTTAACAGCCCGATTAAGTCCCTGATTAGAGAATAACACACATAACATCGCGTCTTTTTATCCCGTAGGGTTGTGTAGAGATGTAAATATAGTACACACATAATATCATCACTTATGTTTAGTTTATGTGAGCCTATTGCCATCAACCGGTTACATAACATAATCAGCCTATATTGTTCCCACTGTTGGGACTCAGGCCTCCTCTCGGTGAGAGGGAGTGGGCCATAATCTACCACGCGGGCCCAGTGCGGGTTGGTAGATGTCACATATCTTAGAATTTTTGGTTCTAAGATATGCCGGTTTCCTCACGATGTTTTCCTTCACCGTTTTGAAAATCCAATAACATTTTGTTCGTATGTGAATGTGACTGAGCAAGTGTCATATCGTTCTAATATTTGTAATTGGTTAAAAAACTTTACAACTATCAATGGTGGACATGAGAAATTACCAGTCGGCATGCCATCATCATCATCATTTCAAACGAAGAACGTCCACTGCTGGACACAGGTCTCTCCCAAGCATCGCCACGACGACCGGTTCTGTTATTCTTGCACCCAGCGGATTTCTACGGCCTTCACCACATCACCGGTTCACCATCTACAAGGCTTTCCAACACTACGTCTTCCAATACGCAGTCACTACTTCACATCCTTGGGAAATGTGGGAGTCGGTATTTATGTAAGCGGGCAGTTATTTTCTAGGTGATAAATTTTAATTGAAATATATCAATATTTCTATCCCAAAATGGTTGAATGTACAAGGATTCCTTAAATCATATTATGAATCACATTCTGAGCGAATAAATTAATATTCTACTCTAATTCTATTAGGAATAAATAGCGTAGTCATCTCAACACCTCTCTCCTATTAATTTGTATATCTGTATATAAATAATAATAGAGGTTAAAGTATAACATTGCTGTATTTTGACAATAGATACGTTGAATTGACATTTAACTGGTGTTGAGATATTCGAGTGAAACTTTTTTGCATTGGAGTACCTATGAGAATTTTCTTAAAAAAATGTGCAACATTCCATTTTCGAAATTCAATTCTTTTTTTATTCAGCTCAGACGGAAAAGATGGACACTTCGGAAAAAAAAACTATAAAATTCAAAATATTTCACAATGCATGAAAAGTAATTTCATTACCGCAGTATTTGACGACTTTTACTTTTGAATTTCGAATTGGTTCCAGGAAAAATAAGAGGAAAAAGCTTCACAACGACGTTCATTGATCTCTTGTATGTGTAATTATTACGCAATATTTACTTTATTTAAATAGATTAGAACATGATTCTAAAGTCGCCAGCATCAAACGAAAAGAATTTTCATAAAAATTCAAAACAAAATCACAATTTCAAAACGAAAAATCCAAAATCTTAAACCTACATCGCACGACCACAAACTGTCATTAAGCATTCCATCTCTTTCACACAATACAATAATAAACAAAGACAAAAAGCTTTCTCTTGCCTTCTCTTCTCGCCAGCCAGTGTAAGCTGACCCGCCATTTTGTAAGATATTTTTCTTTTGGTGCCAATTTTCCGAACTTACAGTGGTCAAAGAGTTCAGGTAATGGCGGTCGATTGTATGTCTGTCTCGCTCTTACGTGGAACGTATGTGATGAGTATAAAGGACGCCCTTTTTGCGCATAGTCTGCACGACTAGGCGGCATATTTCTGAAGAACAGTGATTGACTAAGAGACGTGTTGTGGTAGTAGAATTTTTCGGAAGTAATTTTTTGTTTTACTTTATTATTAACTAAATAGTTTTTCTTTACTTGGTTGAGATTTGCTACGAATAAACAAAATGAAACCATTGTCAACAATTTTTAAACAGCTACTTTTTTGACCTGAACAGCAGTAACAAGTAATGTTTCAACCTGTGCATGGTCTTCGGGTTACTGACTCGGAAGCGATTGAGAATATTGAAGATCGTCATCATCTGCCTAGCCTTTTCCCAACTATCTTTGAGTCAGCTTCTAGTCTAACCGATGCATCTGAATACCAATATTTTACAATATAAAGAGTGACTGCTTATCTCACCTCCACAACCTAGTTACTGCGGTAATACGATAACCTTTGGTAAGATTGGTTGTCAAAATATCGGCCTTCTGACGACCCATAACCACGAATGACAGCCAGAACCAACTGCTTAATGTGCTTTCCCGACGCACACAGGGATTTCAGTATGTGTAAATGGTTACCCATCCACAGACCAACGTGTTAATTGTGGCTTCACCTGGTTGAACAACCCGTGCGGTTGTTTTTACTTAGCCACAAGACCATGATATGGAATATTGAACATGAACCGGTATTATTTTGAAAAGTACCTTTAAGTAGCTAAATAATAATTTTCAACATTTAGTGGTATCACAAACCTCTATAAAATAAAAGCCGTTTCATAATAAAGCGATTAACAAATAACCAGACAGTAGATTTCTTATTCATTTCAGCCATAATACGTCCACTGCTGGACATGACCTCCCCCAATTTGGGGGGCTTTGCCATAATCGCCACGCTTGGCAGGCGGATTGGCGATCGCAGTTTGGTGGTAAAATGCATAGAGAACGCTGCTGCCCATTCTCTAGTAAGTCCCGTAGTCGCCTCTTACGACACCCACGGGAAGAAATAGGGGAATATTTCTTATTAGATACATATTATTAGAAACATACTTTGTTTTATAAAACTCGTTTGTAAGATATTAATTACCACGTCAGAAGTTTTATGTTAATATACAAAGTAACTTTAATTGCACACTGAAAACGTCAAAAATATGAACTAGCATCATCAATTACATTCATTCTTCGTTACACGAAATTGCAGGTAAATCGATTTAATCGGTTAAATTAGCATTCAGTAGTAAATTTTGCTTCGCTTGACTTACCTACGTTCTAGTAGACGTTATGAAAAAAAAATGAATCCATTATTTGTAATTTAGTAAACAGAACGGGTTAAGATACTATCTTTGCTGTCTTTTAGTGAAGCAGGGGTGCAGTGCAGTAAGTGAGTATTTTAAAGATTTCGTTTATTTTTACAAATAAATATTCTGTCGTATTGGAGAGTATATTGGATAGCTGGCTCCGATGATAATTTTTTTGACTTGCTCTAAAACAAGTTTTTGCTGTTTAAATTTTTATGCTTAGCACGAGATTAAAAGAAGAAGTTTATTTGCGTCAGCTTATGCTATAAGCTTTTTAAAAGTGAAATACCTAAACATGAAAACCAAATAAATCTAGAAATATTTAAATGGTTGACAAACTCTCCACATCGTTCTGTATCCAACGCAGATGACGGCGGGCAGCGCGCGCTCAGTTTTTGCGCGTCATCCAAACTGGACGTTCCAAGTTCAAATTTGAAAATTGGAACTCAAACGTTCGATATTTGAAATGTTAAAATTTAGCATAAAATAACCGTCGGAGTATTCGATTTTCAAACAAAAGGAGTAAGAATTTAAAATTTAAACGACGTACTTGCGTTTAAATATTTTCACACACCGATAGTTTATCTTTGAGCATAAACAGGAATATTTGTGTAAAATAACGTTCAGCTTTCTTTTTTAAGATTATTTATTAATCTCTTTGAAAAATGAACAAGGTGAAAGTGCAATAAATATATGAACAACATATAGAAATAGATGTTTGTGTTACTTTAAAATTAATTCAATCAACATCATAACCACCCTATAATGTTTCAACTGCTGGCACACAGGCCTCTTGGTGAGAGGGACTGGGCCAAATAAGCTCCTTAACGTTCGCAGCAAAATCTACTTTTGGTTCGTTCGTTGGTAGATGTCACAATGTCTTCGAATTTTTGGTTCTAAGACATGTCGGTTTCCTCACGATGTTTTCCTTCACCGTTTTGAGAGCAGTGGTGATGAAAAGTAAAATAAGTACGTAAATAGGGGCCAACACCCGGTCACTCTTGCTTACCAACTGTAAAATAAAATTATAGTTGAACTGAATGCCTTTATGCGTGACAAGCTCCTAAGAAATAATGTACCGTATGTTTATAATAATAATAATAATAAAACTTTTTATTTCAATCAACAAAGGATCATAACACAACAATTACAAAATTAAAAAAGAAAAGAAAATAATAATACCATAAACACATAAATACAATTTTTTTTTAAAATACAAATAAAAATAGCAAAACGTTCTACTGCGTTCGGTTGCTCAGTATGTGAATCATGCAGCAATGGTTCAGGTACTGAAAATCAAACCTCTGCGCGAATGCCTTCAGGATGCCGCTGGAGCTAGCCCGAACCCTGCGCACCAGGGACGTGCATCGTTTCCGCATAGTAGAATAGAAGCAGTCTACTTGCGACTCGGCGAACATCCCTGATGCGCTGCAGAATCGGGGCAGCCCCATCAGCACCCTGAATGCATTATTATATTGCACACGCAAGGCGTTGTACTGTCGGCGCGTGTATGAGATCCACAGGCTGCTCGTGTAGAATGATGTTATTTTAACTTTGGTGGTACAACGAGCAAACCTGCGGGCAATCATGTTTGCCCTAACAGACAACGCCCTGCGCTCTCGCTCTATGTCTGCATCGTCCTTCATATCAGAGGAAATGATATGCCCAAGGTATTTAAACTGTTCCACCCTCTTCAGTGGTGTTCCACATAATTTGATGGCAGGTATTAATGTTGGATATTTTCCTCTGGCCCGAAAGACCATGCACTCACTTTTTTTTAGATTGTAAGTCAAGCCATGGCTGTGAGCGTACTTTTCACAGATGCCCAATAATTTTGAAAGGCCACATACAGAAGCATTATCATATGCAAAGAAGGTAAACCAAAGGAAACTCACACGAGTAAATCTTATGTAAGGGCGTGTGAGTTTGCTTTAACATGGGCTCGAACTCACGCTATCGCGATAGACTGCTTGAAGTATGCGCTATGTCAAATCAAAACATCGTAGACCAGAATCAACGAACAAAAAAATCTAAAAGAAAGTGTGATTTTATGTTACAGTAACTTTTGCCAGCGGCTTCGCCCGCGTGGAAAGCGAAAATTTTACCACGGGAACTTACTACTGGGATAAAAAGTATTCTTTGTATTAAACCAGGTTAAATACTATCTGTGTGTCAAATTTCATCCAAATCCGAACTACCGTTTTTGCGTGATTGACTAACAAACATCTGACCATCTAAGCATCCAAAATTTTACATTTATAATGTTAGTAGGAAGAAGGATATATGTAGTTGGATAATTTTACTGACTTATTCTATACATATAAATAAAAATTGAAGTGTCTGTTTGTGATTTCAAATTAACAGCTTTTCACTAAATGCGGTACTCACACCAAAAAATCATTTTTTAAAACTTTTGTCAGTCTGTCTGTTTGTTCCGGCTAATCTCTGAAATGGCTGGACCGATTTCGACGAGACTTTTATTGGCAGGTAGCGGATGTAATAAGGAGTAAGTTAAGGTACATTTATTTTAGAAAAATTCTTTTATTTTAGAAAAATACCTGCGTTAATTTCCGACATCCACGCGGGCGAAGCCGCGGGCAAACGCTAGTCAATTTACTAAATATCAACTGTTTTCATCAACATACATATATAATTTTGCGCCTTCTTCCTATGGGGGTAGGCAGAAAGAACTTAACGCCATCTGCTACGATCTTCACGTACTCCGTTTGCCTCGTTTATTTCTATACATCTGACCATACACGCAGGCTGGCTGCGAGTGTGTGGATCGCCTATAGGACACGATGGAGCAAACGGTGGAGACCTGGTCTGCCTGCCCGGAGCACCGCCGTGTCCTCATGTAGGTGAACGGCCATTAATGCCCATTGTGAGCGACTATGATTCAGTACCCTCTTCCCTTCATAGGTCATCACTGGCATTACGCACATAGATTTTCGTCATGTTCATGAGACATTGCAGTATGTGGGAAGATATTGCGTAGCTTCCCGAACGCTGTATAGCCGAGTCGGGATCACCAATTGACCTCTTTTTTGTTACGTAGTATTGACCATGTATTAGATTCACCGTATTTGACATGCATTAGTATTGACCATGTGATAGTTGCACTGTACTTTTACATTTATAATAACTTACCATCTATAATAATTCCAAATTTTTTATGCCATATCTACCTACATAATTATTGTATGCCTATAAGGCAGGACATATTGATACTTTAAAATATTGTTAAGACCTGTAACTTACATGTGCCCACAATAAAGATACTTTGACTTTGACTTTGACTTTGAAAAAAGTCGAAAGATTCTGTCTTTCGACTTTTTTGATATTACGTAACGCATTCGTAATTTTCAGGTGTTTGTTGTGAGATTGGCATCTCCATGCGGTTTAACAACAGGCGATCTGTCACGAAATTCCTATGAAATTCGTGACACTTTGTTGTTTTGTGAAGAAGCAGTAACGTTCTTGTGGAGGATCATATCAGGAGAAGTGATAATCAACCTGTACTGTCCTCACTGCGGGGACTCAGACCTCCTATCTGTGAGAGCCCTAATCTACTACGCGAGCCCAGTACGAGTAGGTAGATGTCACATGTCTTCGAGATTTTGGTTCGATGACATGCCGGTTTGCTCACGATGTTTCCTTCGCCGTTTTGAGGGAAGTCTTGATGAAATAATTTACACAAATTCAAGGGAATGACTGGGTTCGAACTTTTGATCTAGGACTCTTAAGTCGTGGCCGTTACTACTGTACCATCACTGCTATCCAAAGAAGTATAACAACCTCATCCGTATATGCTGCCAGCCATCAACGCTGTATTTTGGTTCTAAAAAGTATAGGTTCACATGCAAAATCTAATATTTTAAGGGCCAATTTCACCAATGAATCTGAATGCGATCAACACAATATCTAAACCGCGTTTAAATGCTGTCAGTGTCATCATTGTTTTAGAATTTTGACACTGACAGCTCTTAAACTCAGTTTAGACGTGATGATTGCGTGGAATTCGGCCTAAATGGCTCCATTTTAGGGTTCCGTTGCCAAATGGCAAAAAACGGAACCCTTATAGATTCGTCATGTCTGTCTGTCCGTCTGTCTGTCTGTCTGTCTGTCTGTCTGTCTGTCTGTCCGTCCGTCCGTATGTCACAGCCATTTTATTCCGAAACTATAAGAGCTATGCTGTTGAAACTTGGTAAGTAGATGTATTCTGTGAACCGCATTAAGATTTTCACACTAAAGTAGAAAAAAAACAATAAATTTTGGGGTTCCCCATACATAGAACTGAAACTCAAAAATGTTTTTTTTCATCAAACCCATACGTGTGGGGTATCTATGAATAGGTTTTCAAAAATGGTAATGAGGTTTCTAATATCATTTTTTTCTAAACTGAATAGTTTGCGCGAGAGACACTTCCAAAGTGGTAAAATGTGTCCCCCCCCCCCCGTAACTTCTAAAATAAGAGAATGATAAAACTAAAAAAAATATATGATGTACATTACCATGTAATCTACCACCGAAAATTGGTTTGAACGAGATCGAGTGAGTAGTTTTTTTTTAAAACGTCATAAATCGTAAACAGCAATTTACCTTACATTCAATCAACTAAAATATAAAAATTAAAAAAAAAATATTTTTAAACCGAGAATACCTACAGGTTTGTACGGAACCCTCGGTGCGCGAGTCCGACTCGCACTTGGCCGGTTTTTTTATAATATAAATTCATGTTATTTGTTATCCTTAATTGTGGTTCTGTGTGTTATGCTCTGTCTTTTTAGTGAACTGAATAAATGTTTTATCTATCTATCTAAATGTTAATATGCGACTTCGATCACTTAATAAAAAATAATAATAATAATAAGTTGGATCAACAGCATATTTTTCTGGGAAAAAATCTATTATAAAGAATAACCATGTTGTCAGATCTGACCTGCCTTGTGGAATATAATTTCTGGCCATTACTTCAGCCGCGTGAAATGTGTTGTTTTAAAATAAATATTTCCGAGTCATCATCTGCCTAGCCTTTTTCCAACCATGTTGGGGTCGGCTTCCAGTCTAACCGGATGTAGCTGAGTACCAGTATTTTACATGGAGTGACTGCCTATCTGACCTCCACAACCCAGTTACTGGGTAATACGATACCCCTTGGTAAGACTGGTTGTCAGACATTCGGGCTTCTGACGACCCGTAACGACTGTCTAAGATCTACGAAAGACAGCCGGGACCAACGGCTTAACGTGCTTTCTGAGGCACGGATGGGTCTTTGTATGTAAAGATCCCATTCACGGACCAACCGCGACAAGCGTAGCTTAACCTGAATGATCGACCCGTGCGGCTGTTGTAACTTAGCCACAAGCGCCTTTGTATAATATTTCCGAGTATCATAAGATATATTTACATATCTTTAATATTCTGCCTGAATATTTTACAAATAAATATCTCAGTTCTCCGTTATGCTCTCTCCAAAATAATAAAATGGAATTAGAAGTTATCAAAAACACCACACAATAAATGTAGTTTTTGGGAAATCACTATTTCCCAAAAATTACATTTATTTTGTCCTGACACTTTCGCTGCCAACGTGCAAAATCACATGTAGCTTACTATTGGATACTGTTATTTTTGTAAATTTGTGTATACTTAGATAATGCGACTTATAAGATCGCCTTGGATGAATCTGTAAACTTTTTTAAATTGTAATTTAAATAAATAAAAAAACGTGTGACAAACATTCGGGAAAGATTACCCCTACAGTAAATTTGATAAATGTTACTTCTATATTTCTAAACTAATATTGTATATTGGTTTAGAAATGGCTGGCAGTTCAACTGATTGACACTTTGAAGCCCGTTTGCACCACAAACCACTAAACACGTTTAACGCTGAACCTTTTCAAAACATCGTTATATTTCTTTCATCCGTTTGGAAATGACTGAAGCAGAATGATTTTACATTATGATTATTTTGATGATTTTTCGTGATCCAATCTGGTCTTAAAGTTACTATAGAATTATCGTAAGATTACAATTTTCAGCAATGGATTTGAATACTCTACTGTAGGTTTGTGTGTTGTTTTACGGCATGGTAAATAAAAGGCAAGCTTCTAGGCATTCTGTTTTACAACTTTTTTATCAATTCGTTTGTTTTTTCATTTTATTTCTATAAAATATTGTTTAACAATTAAAATCTTTGAATAATGTATATTACGCAATTTTTTTTTTGGCTTGTTATGTAATAAGTACCAATAGCGTAAATAAGCGACCAAAAACTGAGCGCTTAATGGTGTTCTACGTTTGGGCAGCGGCTTAATATAAAATCTAAGAAATGATTATCTAAAAATAAGTAGGTGTCTAGATAATAATAAAGTAAAGACATAAATTGATTAAATAAATGCATTTAATAACGACAATGACGCAGTTCCAAGGGCGGAGGTCACACGGTCGATTCACATAAAACTTTAATCATTTATAACTGCTAAAGATCTTGAACGCAACACTTCATTATTGTTTATTGTTATTTTAACTGACATTTACGTGTTATTTCTTTGCCATTTCTTTAGTTTTAAGTCACCCTTTTAGAGCAAATACTGTGGCAGGTGTAAAATATAGTTTCATTAGATGGATGGGTACTAAGTGCCGACTTCAGACGTCCATTTCTAGACATAGGCCTCCCCAATTTGGGGGGCTTTGCCATAATCGCCACGCTTGGCAGGCGGGATGGTGATCGCAGTATGGTGGTAAAATGCACAGAGAACGCTGCTGCCCATTCTCTAGAAAATTTCTTAGTCGTCTCTTACGATATTCACAGGAAGAAATGGAATTGTGCTATTCTTCACGTCCGGCACCACGGTGTTCAATAGTGATGGTATTTAAATTTTCATCTGGCGCACACTGCGTCATTAACCCAGCTTCCCATCTTGCCAACTACCTTTCTGACTGGAAAATATTTTTTCCACAATAAAGTGGTTCTCATACAATTATCATGGTTTTATATTAGGTATGTAGACAACAATCTTTTCTATTACTAAAATAACTGATGTCACTCGGAAAGCTGCCACGCTTAGATGGAATTAGGCTGGACATTTATGCCGTATTTCAGACGGTCAATGGGCGAAACATGCGACCCAGTGTCGCACGCTTAATGGTAAATGACATTGCGGTTCACCCAGAAGGAGATGGCAGGAGAAGTTGGACTTCTGTATTAAAACTTGGTCCTTGGTAGCTCTGGCTAGTGAGACGTCGAAATAAAGTATCTATGCCCAACAATGGAACATTAGTGACTCACAATGTAGGATATCTTCTTGCGAGGGTCTTTCATGTTAATAAGAGCTTCTGGTAAGGGAATGGTCAGAGGTATCCTCCTGAAAACTTGTAACAATAGATTTGCAAAATAAACGTGCAAGTAAACCGCCACATGCAAACTATGCACCACAAAATCCCGCAACGCGCAAGCAGCGTTTACCGCGCAACTAGCATGTATCCTGCCAGGATCGCGAGATTATTCGAAAGAGATACCGTGACCCTGGCAAATGGGCAACTAAAGGAACACGGGTGGGTTTTAGTCAGTAAAAGTCAGAGCGGGAGAAGTCATTTGATGATTTCCCATCCAAAAAAACAAAAAACTAGCATGTATACAGTGGGGCAGTTGCCCAACAGACGCGACATCCATCTGGTTGGAGATTCCTCTCTTTCTACGGAGGATGAGTTAACGTTTCACCCTATTGCTCATACTTCCAAAAAAGTTAATTTGCCAAACACGATAATTGACTTGACTAGTGTTAGTAGAAGAGCTCTGTATAAAGCCGATCAGGGCAATCAGGGAAGTGCCTAAGTCCCTGCTAACTGTTTTTAGTAGGACCCTGATTGACCTATTTCTTCCTTGCCTTGCTGCTGAATCTCTGTGGTGAAAGAGGAAGTTCAAGGTGCTGGTATATTTAGATACTAGCTTCTGCCCGCGACATCATTCGCGTGAAATTTTTGCTCCCGTGACCCTTCCCGTCGTATCGAATTGCCTGCCAGATTTCGTCCATTTTCCGTTGCTGCTCCGCTCTTTTTTATTGTAATGATATATTATAATAGCCTATAGCCTTTCTCAATAAATAGGCTACACAACACAAAAAGATTTTATCAATTAGGACAAGTAGTTCCTGAGATTACCGCGTTCAACCAAACAAACAAACTCTTCAGCTTTATAATATTAGTATAGATACAAGCAAAAGTTAACACTGGAGCTTGCAAAGTACTTGCGATGTACACTTCTGATATGGAAGAGGTGCAACGGCCACCAATTTATCATGAGAACTGGTCGGCTTTGTTGCGATTCAATATAATAAAAAATAAATCGGTTGCTTAGGCCAATCAACAATTTAAAAATGTAGCTGGCGTACAACATGACGATGGTGCAGTAAATATTAAAAGAAGTTTTTTCATGTGTAGGTTGGTCACAGCTAAATTTTGGCTTAGCAAGACACACAGAGTTTTATGTTTGGTCTAGGTGCGCCTGACTCCTATCGCAGCCCACTACTAGACAAAGGTCTCTCCCATGTTGCGCCACAACACCCTGTCCTCCGCCTCCCACATCCTGTCTGTCCGAGCCACCTTTTCGAGTTCGCCTCTCTATCTAGCTGAGGGGCGTCCCACACTATGCTTACCGTTACGCGATCTCCACTCCAGGACTCGTCTAATCCTTCGGCCATCGGTCCCTTGTCAAAAATGGCCAGCTCCTTGCCACTTCAACCTGCTTACTCTGCAAGTTATGTCGGTAAGCCACCACTACTCATTAGCTCAATATGATAGCTAGTTATTTGAGGAACCACTCCAGTCTGCTCTATCCCGAAAGATTCTGGAGTAGCCAGAACGTACCGGAAGCGCTGGTAGGCCTTTCAAGATTGGCTGATGACTAGGAGAAGGTTGCGGGAATCCACTGGATGCGAGAAGGAAAGCACGGGACCAATCGATGTGTCAACACTTTAGGGAGGCCTTTGTACAGCAGCAAACGTCTTTCGGCAGACTGAAGATGAGCATAGCCCGATCCATAACGCGCTGAGAGACCATAAATTTTTTGACCAGCCTAACTGTCAGTCTCTACGTTTCGGTACCGTATGTTATAGGCAAGACGCACTGGTTGAAAAGAATCGTTTTAAAAAAAAAAAATTGCCGTCGGGAAGAGTTGAGAAAGTTTCCCAAACTTTTGGCTTCTTTCTCGAAGTTGATGTTTATAAAAATAACTAATTTAAAATTGTGGCTTCGCCTGCCTGTTCGTCATTTCACTCATTAATTACTTTTCATTTTCCAGCATGAGGGTTGCTCGTTTCAATAGCGGACTCCCGGCCACCGTAGGCGCGAGCTTGCGGGCGGCGAGCAATGGGTAGCTCGCCGCCCGGTAAGAACCAGGCTCGGGTCGATGGCGCGTAGTGTTCCACGCGTTCCTCAAAGAGATGTCAGCAGAATTGAAGAGGTCTGCCAGGACCGATGCCTGCCAGGGTCGCGAGATTGTTCGAAAGAGACACCGTGACCCTGGCACATGGGCAACTGAAAGAACACGGGTGGGTTTTAGTCAGTAAAAGTCTGACGCTCCGCCCCAGAGCGGGAGACGTCATTAGATGATATCCTATCCAAAAAAAGGGTTTGTCGTTCTTTTTCAAGTATCAAACATGTTATTCAGTTATCAACACACTAACAATTAGCAAAAGCTTTCATTTTGAAAGTTCCGTACCATTCATTGCGTTATTTAGGTTGTTGAGCAGACAAATGTTTCGAATATAAAGCAATGGATTAGGAATATCCTTCAAATTGAGGTAAATTGTCATCAGTAACTAAGCTACTTCCTATCAGCTTTGGCTAATTGATCACACAATGATAAACAAATATGAGGACACAGTGGAGCATACGGTGGAAGTGTGCCCTGCCTGGGCGGAGCACCGCCGTGTCCTCGTGGAGGCGATCGGCGGACTCCCGGCCACCGTAGGCGCGAGCTTGCGGGCGGCGAGCAATAGGTAGCTCGCCGCCCGGTAACGACCAAGCTCGGGTCGACGACGCGTAGTGTTCCACGCGCGCCTCAAAGAGATGTCAGCAAAACTGAAGGGGTCTGCTAGGACCGATGCCTGCCGGGGTCGCGTCATTGTTCGAAAGAGATACCGTAATCCTGGCACACGGGCAACTGAAGGAACACGGGTGGGTTTTAGTCAGTAAAAGTCTGACACACCCTCCCGCTGCGCCCAGAGCGGGAGAAGTCATTTGATGATTTCCCATCCAGAAAAAAAAGATAAACAAATATCCAGTAACACTTATGCGTCCTTTGGTAACTTGACTGATTGTCCAAGCTAAGTACTTCAACGGACATACCTAGAGATCTATCTCTTACTCAGTCATCGTTGGTAACTAAAGCTTAATACCACACGCCAAATATGACCACTGTAGAAATGGAAGTAAGATAAAATACCAGATGGAAGAAATATTTCTATGGTGCTAAGAAAAAAATGTCACTTTGTCTTCGCAGAGTAGAGAACGAAGAGGTGATGCTACGCGTTCTGATAAATATTTTTTGGAAAACTTATGAAAAGCAGTAAAACCATCTTAAATCATCAAAAATATATCTTACTTATTCTATTTTTTTTTCTAAAATATGACATTACATTCACTGATCAATCAAGTCTTAGCTGTGAATGTAGACTAAAGCTTCCATTCAAAAATAATAACCTCAAAAAAAACTAACTACAAAAAACAATTGCAACTAGTAAGTAAATCTAAAAATACCTACAGATATTCCTAACCTACCGCAAGCTTATCGAATTAAAAAGCAAACACCACACTGTTTCATAGTTCATCCAAAAAAAATGTCGAGACAATGCACTAGGAGCAAAAAACCTCGGATCGTATAATATATTGCTCGAATCAGGCTTAACACTGCGGCTGCGAACCGACGAGGCTGGATGCGGTTTATGCAAACTTAGACCACTCCTACCCCGACACGCCTCTGCGACGACTTAACCTCTCTTTCCTTCCTACAAAAAACCCTATCTCCATCCCCCTCTCGTGCATAACGCCTACACATTTTCCGAGGCAAGTTTTTAGTCGATCAAAAGACATCGTCCGTGTTGACGCTCTCGGTAGAATAAATAGCGTTGGAAAAAAAATATAACGTGCTTTTTTTCCGTTTCGTTATAAGCATGGAGGTTTTTTCAGTGGTATTCTTATCAGTGTGTGATTGTGGTGTTTCTAGTTCTTCCTGACTGTGTATTTTTGTGTTGTGTACTGTGTTGTGTTTTTTTCTTCTATGAAGGTAATTTTTGTTGATGTTTTTTTTTTGATCATTGTTGTTTTCTAGTATCTTTGTTGTGGGCAAGCGTTTTCTGTTACGAATGGTGTTGATATCAATTAAAATTAATGCATAGTTTTTTTTAAGGGAACTGAATAATGTAGTATTTTCTTTAATACGGTAGGATTTATACAAGATTTGCTCAAAATAGCATTAATAGATATTGTAAATTTCCTGAATATAGATAAAAACTGATCAGAAAGCGTTCTTGAGTTCTCTGAAGAAAGTTAAGTTTTTTTTTTTTTTGATGATGACTTTTCGGAACCGTGTGACCAAATTAATAATGTTGGCTACAAATCAATCATAGACATAACAAAAACACCGTAAAAAGCAATTTTGACAGAAAAAACAGCTTTATGATTGAAATAATTAAGACAAAGTTGCAAAAAAAATTTGTTCGGTGCGAAATTACACGCTGCAATAAGTAAAGATTTGGAAACTAAAGAATTACCAAATGATTTAAATACTAAGTGATATTTAAATACAGAATAACGTGAAATCGTGAAGTTTTTCTTGCAATGTAGTTTTTGCGAAAATTGCATCATTGTCTCTTAACAGCAGTTACTAACTTTGTTTTTTCGTTTTAACAAAAACGTCTTGTTTTGATATATTTAAGCGTCGGTAATAACATGTAAACGTTTTTTGCAGCATTCAATCATTGCAAATATTTTGTCCAACAGTTATTAATTATTATTGCGTAGTATTTAAAACTATGATAATTATCAGTAGGTATTTAAAAATATTGTTAAAAAAATCTTGTAAGCAATTAGAACGGATAATTATTGTAGTGCAAAAACCACCATGTTGGCGCCAAAATGATTAAAGTGGTTATTTTTTGTTTCCGTAAAATTAACGCTTTCAGTTATAATTTAATTACAAAAATCAGCTATTGTTATGGAAATGTGACTATTGTTTACTAATTTAGTTGCAAAAATGACAAGTACAATATTTATAAAAATAAGCTTATCATTCGATAAAATCTAATATTATTAAGCAATTATTGAAAAATAGCTTCTATAAATTAAAACAAAGATCAACAAGCTTAACGAAAACTATTTATCAGTTAAATAAATTCTAGTTAACGAACAAAAAACATATAACAATCATAATTGTAATTTGTAGTCAACAATAGTTCGATTCACGCTAATTCGTAGCGTTAACCGCGATTAGTTTTAACTAGCCATAAACGTCCGTTAATAAAATAAATGGTGCAAGTGACTGATTGTAGCGAGACCGTTTTGAGGATATATTTTTTTGATAGAAAACAGGTTCCGATTAAACAATATTTGTAAAAATGATTTTAAAAAATTAGAGATTGAAAACTTAGAGTCATAGTGAATTTGATAATTGATAGCCTATGTCCTATATCCCCGCTTGGACTTCGCGGCATAATTTTTAGAGGTAGATTGTTAGTACTTTACTTTGCGCAAATAAACATCACCTTTGTTCTCAAAACGGTAAAGGAAACTTTGTGAGGAAACCGACATGTCCTAGAACCAAAAATTCTAAGACATGTGACATCTACCAACCTGCACTGAGCCCGCGTGGTGCATCGGGTCACTCCTTCTCAACGAGAGGTGTCCTGCGACCCAGTAATGGGAACATTATAGGTTATTTTTTCTTTTTTTTTTCTGGATGGGAAATCATCAAATGACTTCTCCCGCTCTGGGCGGAGCGGGAGGGCGTGTCAGACTTTTACTGACTAAAACCCACCCGTGTTCCATCAGTTGCCCATGTGCCAGGGTCACGGTATCTCTTTCGAACAATCACGCGACCCTGGCAGGCATCGGTCCTAGCAGACCCCTTCATTATTCCTGACATCTCTTTGAGGCGCGCGTGGAACACTACGCGCCTTCGACCCGAGCGTGGTCCTTACCCGCGCCCTTAAGCCCGCGCCTACGGTGAACATTATAGATTGATTGTGAGTATTTGGTGATGCAAGTACTCACAAAGTTATAAGATTTTTGATTTTCCATATGGAACTGTAGCGACTGCCGCATTGGCCATAGATTCGATGTAAATTTCATGGTCTTGAGAGCAGTGGAGAAGAAAATATTATATAAAGTGCCTGTCTGAATTCGAACCTATGACCAATAATCGGTCGCGGCCGTTACCACTGGGCTAGTACTCGACATTTACATGGTGACCATAATTTAAGTGGCAAAACGTGGGAATGTTAAACATTCGCACAACAAGTCTTCCGCTCCGATGAATACAAGGTGTGTTATTTAATATGTTATGTGAAACCACGTGTTTTGTGTCATTTATTTATAACTAGCTACACGCCGCGGTTCCACCCACATAAGGCTCTATCTCGTGGGCATATTGGGATAAAAAGTATTCTTTGACCTAATCCAGATCATAGTCTACCCATGTCACGAATTTCATCCAAATCCGTTCAAAGTTTTAGCGATGAATATTAGTTTAACTTGAGATTAATTAGGTATTTACCTGACGCATCAACAAGGTCCCGCAGTATCTTGATCGTATAAAAAATTTAAGTGTAACAATTTGTGTAACATGTAAAAACAATATATTATTTCGTATGATTATCATCATATCAGCCGAAAAACGTCCACTGCAGGACATCGGTGGCATGACATGGTTTGCCATAATCGCCACGCTTGGCAGGCGGGTTGGCGATCGCATTATGGTGGTAAAATGCACAGTGAGTGCTGCTGCCCATTCTCTGTTTTTTTTTTTTTACAACTATCACACAACGCCATCTAGTCCCAAGCTAAGCAGAGCTTGTGTTATGGGTACTAGACAACTGATAAACATACTTATATATTTCTAAATACATACATATTATAGATAAATTACACCCAGACACAGAACAAATGATCGTGCTCATCACACAAACATTTGTCCTGGGTGGGAATCGAACCCACGACCTCCGGCATAGCAGTCAGGGTCACTAACCACTAGACCAACAGGCGTGGCATTCAGGCGTGGCTGCCCATTCTCTAGTACGTCCCTTAGTCGCCTTTTAGGACACCCACGGGAAGAAATGGGATAATATTATATCATCATCATCATCATTTCAGCCGAAATACGTCCACTGCTGGGCATAGGCCTCCCCCAAGCACCGCCACCTCGTCCTGTTCTGTGCCTCCCGCATCCAACGTATTCCTGCAGCCTTCACCAGGTCATCGGTCCATCTTGTGGGAGGCCTTCCAACGCTACGTCTTCCAGTACGCGGTCGCCACTCCAGATCCTTCCAACCCCATTGGCTATCTGTTCTGCGAGCAATGTGCCCTGCCCACTGCCACTTAAGTTTGGCAATTCTTCGGGCTATGTCGGTAACCTTGGTTTTCTTATGGATCTCATCATTTCTGATTCGATCACGAAGGGAAACTTCAAGCATAGCCCTCTCGATTGCTTTGGGTGACTTTTAGCCTTCTTATGAGGCCTTTTAGCCTTCTTCTTATAATATTGTTTGCTGTTGCATAATTTAAAGTTTATGGATGATAGTCAGTGTGAGAGCCCACTGGTATTGGCCCCAATTTACGAGATAGGTCGTAAATTCGAACCCAAACAGGCGCTTTACTTAGTACGCCGCTTATCATCAGCACCATTTCAATCGAAAGACGTTCACTGCTGGACATAGGTCTTCCCCAAGCTCCGCCACTTCAACCGGATTTCTGCAGCCTAAACAAGGTCATAAGTCCACCTTGTGGGAGGCCTTCCAACTCTACGTCTTCCGTTACGCGGTCGCCAGTCTAGAACATTTCGGCCTCATCGACTATCTGCTCTGCGAGCAAAGTGCCCTTTTTTTGTATGTGGGAAGTCATCAAATGACGTCTCCCGCTCTGGTGGAGCGGAAGGGTGTTTCAGACTTTTACTGACTAAAACTCACCCGTGTTCCTTCAGTTGCTCATATGCCAGGGCCACGGTATCTCTTTCGAACAAATCTCGCATCCCTGGCAGCCATCGGTCCTAGCAGACCCCTTCAGTTTGCTAGCAATGTGCCCTGCCGCTTGTAACTTAATCCATTTCTCTAATTTAGTGTACATTTCCCTGATTAAATAGGTACAAGTAACAAATATCCCTGTTAAGTTATTTACTAATCGCATTCGTTAAAATAAAATGTACGTTATTACTTATTTTATAGCGTGATAATCATTTGCACGATATAAATCTGAAAGGTTTATGACTACGTAACGTGTAGGGTTTAATTTTCGTGGCAATTAAAATAACTTCTTTCAGATCATAAATGGCGAGAATTACCCTCCGTTAATTTATTAGAACGTTGTACAGAAAACAATGCCTAGATTTTTCTCAGGTAATTTTTTTTTAGGTTTAAATTTCATGGTGTAGTTAATATGTTAAAATTTTTATTACAAACATCCACTTACAAGTAGGAGGCGAGCCTATTGCCATTCAGGGAGCAGCTAGGTGGCCTAGGAAGCAGCTGTGGCCTAGTGGTTACGATCGTAACTTATGAATTGTAAGTCACAGGTTCGAACCCAGACAGGTGTATTCAATTCAATTTAATTCAGTTAATTTATTTCAGAGAAAATCTCCAAAAATTATAAAAATGTTACGTGTGTTAGTAACAAAAATTAGACTTAAAATTATATTAGTACTAGCTTTTGCCAGCGGCTTCGCCCGCGCGGAGGTCGGAAATTATCCCGCGGGAACATACTACCGGGATAAAAAGTAGCCTATGTCCTTTCTCAGGCTCTAAACTATCTGTGTACCAAATTTCATTTAAATCGGTTCAGTAGTTTTAGCAGGAAAGCGAGACAGACAGACAGACAGACAGACAGACCGACAGACAGACAGAGTTACTTTTGCATTTATAATATTAGTTTAGATTGTTAGTAACCCATACCTAGCTGATGCCAATGGCGGTCCTTATCCAATGATTTTGGAAAGGACAGTCAAAACGGGCAGCAATCACATTTAGGGTGCTGTTGCTACTGCTTCGTAGACGCAGCAGTAACGAGTTTGCTTTTTTGCACATGTTGGCTTGAAAGCCATCTATACGTGCTTCAGCAAACATGCGCTGCAGCGCCACGGCAGTCCCAGGAGCATCCTAAAAGCGTTGTTATATTGGGTGCGCAGGGCTGTGATTTCATCACTACTGTTCGCTAAACGGTGAAGGTAAACAACGTGAGTAAACCGGAATGACTTCAGAATAAAAAAATTGAAGTCATGCGACATCCCCAATCCGCACTAGCTCACTCAGAGGGAGGTTTTTGTCCAAGCAGTGGGATCATTGCAGACTGATTATGATTTAGTTCAACATCCTTATTGAGTATCATAGGACTTCAAATTGCAACCATTATTTTGTTGACAAATCAGTCAAATGAATGTTTTTGTCTTTTTATTTAATTTGCCAGTAAGTCATGCTATTTAGGCCACGTTCCCATGAGCGCAATAAAATCGCGGCAGATTTTTTTCCTGCACTGGACTTTATACCAGAACAGATTGACATAGGGTATCAACTTCTTTAACTATTCATTCCCGAAACTATACAACATTAGTAGTTTCATACAACAATTTTTTTTTTTTTCATTATATTATTGACTATATAAATGTGCACATATTTAATAATAAACCAGAAAACTATTTCTGGTTTAGTATTAAATACGTGCACATCTATATTTATCTACTTAATTAAATTTAAACAATAGAAATAATTAATTAATAAACAACTGAACATAGTTACATCAATAATCTAAAAGACATAACATCTTAAAAACTAACATATAACAATGAAAACTAAACAGCTTTAATTTTTTATTATTAAAATAATACCTACTATCTATACTAATATTATAAAGCTGAAGAGTTTGTTTGTTTGGTTAAACGCGCTAATCTCAGGAACTACTTGGTCCGAATTGAAAAATTATTATTTTTGTTAGGTAGCCTTTTTATTAAGAAAGGTTATATAACATTACGCTACAGTAAAAAAAGCGGAGCATCAACGAAAAATGGACGAAAACTGGCAGGCAATTCGATGCGACGATACGACGGGGTCACGGGAGCAAAAATTTGACGCGGACGAAGTCTCGGGCAAAAGGTAGTTTCTAAGTAAAACTCCTAACATGTTTACTTAGCATAACATTTAAATGCACAAAAATATATCGATTCTCTCGTGAACTTCGTTTACTATGCGGATGATTTGTGATATGTAAAAGTGACCACACAGATATGTAAGTGACTAGCAAACCAATCTATATATATCCAACTCTTCTGAACAATCCATCTTTCTGATCTATGGAGGATGCTTAAGTCCAGCAATAGAGTTCGCCTGCGTCAGGTAACACTGAATGATGAATTGGTGACAGATTGTCAGTCCAGTCATTTATGGTCTTAACGCTGTGATAGAGGAGTATTCCATACAACTTTAGGAAAGCCTATATACGAAAATGGACTTTAAAATATATTGCGTTTTATTTCCAAGCGTATCCCGTGTGCCGGGCGTAAAGAATAACACCATCCTATTCCTTCCCGTGGGTGTCGTAAAAGGCGACTAAGGGACTTACTAGAGAATGGGCAACAGTGTTCTTTATGCATTTTACCACCATACTGCGATCGCCAACCCACCTGGATGTATTATGAAGTGTAACATGTAACATCACTAGCTTCTGCCAGCGACTTTGCTCACGTGAAATTTTGACCCCCGAGCCGTCGCGTCGTATTCCATCGCTCGCCGGCGCTTTTACTTCGTTTATATTTAGCGTTATTTAGTTTGCTTAGCTCCTAAGGGTTGTGACGTGTAGCCTTTCTCATTAATGTGTACGAAAATAATGTTTGCAATCCGTTGGGTAATTCTAGAGATTAGCGCGTTCAAACGAACAAATTCTTCAGGCTTAAATTGTTTAGTATTTTATTTAATACGTAAGCCTATACAATAAAGACAATACACTCTACAGTAAAAGTCTAACTTGAACCTACCATTCTCCATGATTATATGCCACTGGCAACCAGGTTCGACCAGCATCGATCTGTCAAAATAATGAACACCGTTACCCAAACACAGCTCACAAAAGCATCTATCCACACTATACTCCACAAAATCACGGCTACGGACATCGAGCAAAACCAAATGAAACGCAAATAAGTGGCTAATAATTTGCATGTAGTGTAGATACACTTTTTTCCAACTAACTAGCACATGCGTAAGAAGTTTTTTTACCAAGACGCATTGCGTTGGTTAGGTAAATTATTTGATATCAATGCCAATGTTAGTGGGTTAGCTTTGGAATGGCGATTAGCATGTAAATTAGGAGATTTTATGTATTCATTCTACTTCATGGTGGTTTGGGTGTGGTAGAAAAACTATCTTATAATGTGTTTGAACGTGGTCACTCACAATGGGCCTTACTTAAAGGCTAAAATTCACCCTAAGGGCAATGGTGAGGTCTATATCTATCAGAAATGAAGAATCCGCAGAAGATTTGCCAAACTTCAGTGTCAGTGCGCAGGGCACATTGCTCGCAGAACAGATCGCTGATGAGGCCAAAAGGTTCTGGAGTGGCGACCGCGTATAGGAAGATGTAGAGTTGGAAGGCCTCCCACAAGGTGGACCAATGACCTTGCGAAGGCTGCAAGAATCCGTTGGATACAGGAAGCACAGTACCGGTCGAAGTGGTGGTGCTTGGGGCAAGCCTTGTCCAACAGTGGACGTCTTTCGGCTAAAATCGGATGTATCGGCGGATGCGTTTTAGCTTCCATTGTAAGAGACCACTGGTACAGTGGGGTCAGATAGAGTAATCAAAAATATAGATGAAAATGTCACGTTAGATGGTTCGAGATTAATTCATTTATTTCAATTAAGCACATAAAAGGCACTTTTGGAAGTCAAGATTTACAAGAACAATAACATTGATCCTAGCTTGTATGGAGATGAATGGGCAAGCAACTTCATAGTTACTCTTTTAAAATGTTTCACAATATTGACTGTTAGGAATACAAGAATATGAAGGTGGCCTACTCTACTCCTTCCAAATGATTAAATTTGAAGATGATCGAGCACAAATCTACCATAATTTATGTGATTTAGTATCAGAAATATTCCAACGACCAATTGGAACCGTGCATCAGATTTCTGATGTCAGAAAAGCGCTCATGAAGGTTATGTGAAAAAAAAAAGAATTTGATTCAAGATTGGAATTAGTTTTCTGGATAGGTAGTTACCTAATTATCATTTCCTTAGTAGGTATCAACGAACAATATTTGATTTTGTACCTACCATAGCTGTAACATACCTTCGCTTTACATAGGAAACGCTTATCTCATTTCTATTGGCTTCAGTTTGGCGAATTATCTAGGCGTAAGCTTTTACCAGAATCTATTATCTATACTATATATACTATTATACTATAATATTACAATATAAAGCTGAAGAGTTTGTTTGTTTGATTGAACGCGCTAATCTCAAGAACTACTGATTCGAATTGAAAATTATTTTTGTGTTGGGTAGCCTATTTATCGAGGAAGGCTATAAGCTATATAACATCACGCTATAACTAAGAGGAGCGGAGCAGTAATGAAAAATGTTGCAAAAACGGGGAAAATTTATTCCTTTTGAGAGTTTCCGTTGCGTGCGCTGCGTAAACGGTTAAAGTAACTCAAAAATCATGTATGACGGAATTGTTCCTTTGAAAAAGTTCTAAAAAAAAGTCCGCGAGAGCATATGTCTATATTTAAAGGTTGACTCACTATAACTCAAAAGGAGCGAGCAGCAACACTAGCAGGCAAATCGATGCGACGGGAAGGGTCAGGGGAGCAAAAATTTGACGCGGACGAAGTCGCGGGCAGAAGCTAGTACTATATAATATTATAAAGCTGAAGAGTTTGTTTGTTTGATTGAACGCGCTAATCTCAAGAACTACTGATTTGAATTGAAAATTATTTTTGTGTTGGGTAGCCTATTTATCGAGGAAGGCTATAAGCTATATAACATCACGCTATAACGAAGAGGAGCGGAGCAGTAACATTTTTCATGTTGCAAAAACGGGGAAAATCGCACAGGTAGGCGATTCGACGCGACGGGAAGGGTCGGGGAACAAGAAATTTAACGCGGACGAAGTCGCGGGCAGAAGCTAGTCAATCATAAATCAGGAGGATATTTTGACATAGAGCATATTTTTTACCATGGGATTGAACTTTATAAGGGAAGTCGAGAGTAATGAGTTACCTATAGCTATTATTTATTTTATTGGCAGTTATATATTTGAGCCGTTTGGGCCTAGTACCCACTTGGTATTTCTAGACAACGCCAAGCTGTTTTTCAAGACTTTACGTAACCAGAAGGCTGGCATTTTTCTTGGTAGAGAATCAGCATTGCCATACAGCGTGGCAAAGCCACCCTTTTGAGGACTCTTCCTGTTGAAATGAGCGTACAAATTGTTTGATGCCCTGTGATGGCTTTGTCTCTTTTATATACTTGTAGTACATATTATTTTAAGCCCCTTCTTATTAATTTACTTGTTATGATTGGTAAAATAAAATAACTCGGTCTATCATGAAAGTTGGCATGCCATTTCAAACCGACTAAGACTTCTGCTTGACCAGTAAGATAGTTAAGCGTTAAGCTACTCTATACCTACCCAATTTAACAGTAAAATTACGCCACACCAAATTTCCTCTGGGCGGGGCTTACGATGGGCGTGTACTGTAGGCGTGGCGTCTCGGTCATTGACCTATCCACATAAAGCTATGTACATATAACTTTATCAGTATGTTGCTATATTTGCAATTCTAAGTTGGTTTGTAAGTAGCAGAAATGTAGTATTTAATTAAAAGATGAGCTAGATTGTATGTCGTCGGTGGTGGTGAATACTTCAGTCTTCAGTGTCGTCTTTTACTAAGTACTATAGGAGGTTTATCTACTGCACTCATCCCAGTCCGTGACATAGAAGGAGACTGGTAACGGACATTGTCATAATGGTGGAAAATCCTTTCTGACGACTGATTTTGGACCTTATTATTAAAAGATTAAGGTCGACTTCCAGGTCACTTAGATGCGTGGCGGAATTTCACAAAAATAGAATAGTAACCATTTGAAAACTACATACCAATTAATTTTCATGTAGGTGCCCAATACTGGCATATACAACATGTAACGCAGCGTGTTGAGTTAAAAGCATAACACAATGACCAAAACTCATTTTTTTTTCAAAGCAAACTAATGCTATTATGAAAAACGTGTCGACCTTACTTTGGCATTGTTTTTGCTTATGCATTTTATATTGATTCTTATTTGACAATAAAAATCAATTTGAGCTAAAGAAATTAAACCTTGTTTCGAGACTGAAATAAGTATACATTTTCTGTATTTCAATTGGCGGTAGATAGGGCAAAATATTTTTTTTTTTTTTTTTTTCAAAAACCCGTATGTTACTGAAATCGTTTCAGTAGTAAATTCTGAACAAACTACTTTTCCTGGAAATACATAGTATTTAATATTTTTGTGGCAATCATTATTTATTATCATAATTTTACCTATTTTTAGTCGTTACATAAGTAAGTATGAATAATTTATACAAATAAACTTATTTTTATTTTTCAGATGCTGCCCACAAGATAGAAATACAAGAACCACAAAAATAATAGTCAAATATATTTATTTTGAAAAAATGTACTTAGTGCAATAATAATTTAAATTAATCATTGATTCAGAATCAAACTGTTTTAAAAACGGGTTCAATTTAATTGAAAAGGGTGCTTTTATTATTTAATATTTTTTTTAATTTGTTCTTAATAAAACATTTATCTTATAACTATTACAAAAATATTATTAACTTTTAAAAAGCTCGTTTTTATGAAAAATAATTAACATATTTACCAACGATTTTATTTTTAATTTTTTTAATTCTTAGATCGTAACGCTTTAAAAATACTTCAAAACAAAAGTGTAAAGTGTATTGTGCAAAAGTGTAACAATTTCAAACACTAAGTGTGCAAAAACGATTTAAAAACTAAAATGTGCAAACTGTTATGTGACGAACAAAAATTTAAAGTGAAACTTAAAATAACTTTATGAGTGAACATTAAACCATGAACTTTAAAACCCAGTCATGTTTTTAAAACTCAATAAACTATTTAAACTCGCCCTCTAACTTAATAATGAACTATCAAACCCGAAATTTAAATTTAAAAACCAGTTTAAAACTTGGGGCTAAAATTTAAAATTTTGGGGCCAATCGCAACTGACTTTATGTTGAACGCGATAGGTGAAAATGAGTTTATGAACGACTATCGGGATCAGAACTGCGGCATGTACACCACATGGTACAGCCGTGGTGACAGTGGGGTCCATCACCATCAGATGGGGCAGTTGTACCACCATGGCCCTCCCATGATAAAGACTGAAGCTGGGGTCAACAGTGACTGTATGATGGCTGTGGACTATGCGCCGCCGATTAAGGTAAGAATTTCACTGATTTTTCCTTCTTACTTAAAACGGAAAATATGTAAAAAATCTTGTTTTTGTTGTCATTTTCCTTTTAAATGTTAACGGTATTTTCACGCTACAAGTGTTGACTTGCTGATCATAAAATGTACCTTTGTGTTTAAAACTGCATACACGTGAAATATCTCACTTTGGTGCCAAAAGACGGAGTTTGTTCCGCCACTTCTTCTTCCCAGCTAAAGCACTAGGAAGTGTCGAAGGGCGGGCGTTTTGGGGGAACTGTCTTATGTAACTTTGACAGTAAAAAAGTGCTGACTCTCAGCCTATATATGACTCTTTGAATAAATGACTTTTGATTTTGATTTTTTGATTTGTGTAAATGACGGAGTTATAGGGTAAAAAACATAGGAAAATATATGCTCAAACTGAGAACCTCCCCCTTTTTGTAAAGTCAGTTAAAGCAAACAACCGTCTTCGAAAAAAACACTGAAAAGTTAAAAAAAAAATACTTTGATTTCGGAAGTCGGCAAAAAACGAAAATATCAAATCAAAGACACAGATTTCAAAATTAAAGTTATTTTTTACTTCGTTGTATTCTTTAATTTTCATTAGGACATCCTAGAGACACTAAGCATCAACCAATACGTCTTGCTTATTACAATAAACAAACAATTACCTACTTACAAGATGAATTCAATTGAATTGTAACATGTAATCTGTTACAAACAAGTGTGTTTTAATTCAATCAATTCCAATAAATGTAACACATTTCTGAATGATTGGAGCATAAATTACATGTGTTTACATATTTCTGTAATCACTACTATGACACAAACGTTAAGTACTAGTTGTAATACTATAATTTGTATAATATACATCATCTGCCTGGTCTTTTCTCAATTATGTTGGGGTTGACTGGATACCAGTATTTCCTATGGAGCGACTGCCTACATAACCTCCACAAACCAGCTAATGGATACTACGGTATCCCTTAAGACTGGTTGTCAGACTTATAATGGATAAAAAACATGGGGTGCTCTATATCAATAAAAAAATACCTCTGAAAACACCCCACGCTTTTTTTCCATTGTTATCTATTTTTACACGCTTCACTTGTTTTTTTTTTAGTTTGGATTTCCATTATTTTCGATTTTTTAAAAGCAGTGGTGGCCCAGTGGTATCAGCCTCGACTTACGAGTTGTAGGTCGTGGGTTCGAATCCAGGCAGGCGCTTTACTTTGTGTTAATAATTTCATCACTACTGCTCTTAAAACGGTGAAGGAAAACATCGTGAGGAAACCGGCATGTCTTAGAACCAAGAATTTGAAGACATGTGACATCTATACCTATAGGCTGTATTTCTATTAAAGCATGTTTTTTAAACTATGTATTTTTTTTTAATCTCTTTATCTACCCAGGGTTGAAAATAATACAGTACCTATTTATTTAAAAAAATACTGCTCAAGATTACCTTCTTTTTAGTTGTTGCGATTCGATAAAGTTTTTTATTGACACCATCATAATATGATGGTGTCAATAAAAAACTTTATCGAAATATATTATATTAATTATGAATTACCTAATATAGTCTATTTAATTAACTAGAAGATAAAAAACTAAAAAACTATTTTTCGTATCTAAATATTATAGACGTTATCATCACGTTTAAAACCTTTGTTGTAGTAAATTATAACATAAATAAATTAACTAACTATGTCACTTTTTATAAAACTTAAGTTAAATATTGTTAAGAAATTAGTTGACCTTATATAAATTGTAAAAACTCATGCCGCCTGTGATGCAGGTTTATCCTAGTACAGGCATCATACTTTATACTTCCTATATTATTTCGAAGATTTATACTGTATTTTACCTATTTTAAGTTTTTGAATAAATATTCTATTCTATTAGCTGCAAACTGGGAAAATTAAAAGTGTCGAACTAATCACAGAGTATGATCTATGGTTATTAGTCTTGGCACTTGTAGGTACAGAACAAGATTGACGTAGTGACTTTAATTGGTCAAAATAGGGAATATTATCAAGATAATAGCATATCCTGTTAGTTCTTTTAGCAAAAAAGTTTATTAAAAAAAACTTTCAATTTCCAAATAAAACATTCAATTAATCAACTCAACCTATCGCAGTCCACTGCTGGACATATGCCTCTCCCATGTTGCGCCACAACACCCGTCCTCCGCCTTCCGTATCCAGTCCACCCCAGCCACTTTCCTAAGGTCGTCGGTCCATCTAGCTGGGGGGCGTCCCACACTACGCTTGCCGATACGCGATCTCCACTCCAGGACTCGTCTGCTCCACCAGCCATTGGTCCTTCGACAGATATGGCCAGCCCACTGCCACTTCAGCTTGCTTACTCTGCGAGCTATGTCGGTAACTCCAGTAATTAAATAAAACATTATAAAGCTGAAAATAACTTAAAATCTCGGAAATCGGTGTCTTTGCATTCGTATTTTTGGAACCGACTTTCGAAATTCAAATTATTTTTCACTTAATAGTATTATATTTGAAAATCGGTTTTATTTATGAATTTGTTTTACCCGTGTGGCGAATTATGGCTCAGTCACTCTCATAGACAGGAGATCTGTATGCCAGCAGTGGGAACATTATAGGCTGATTATGTAAATACACCTATTACTATTTTATTATAAAGAAACTTAAAGGAATAGCGGGACTTTATCCGCATAAACTCACAAACGAACCAACTCTACCATAAAAATGGCGGTCCTTAATGAATTCTAAAGATTACACAAGATAATTACAGCCACCTGCCATATAGAATATATAATTATCACCTAAGTTAACGTCATATAATGTTATTTTCTAAGTAAAACATTAAAATTGAACAGATAGATTATCGGAAATAATTTAGATTCAAACGTAATCGGTTTAATTATTGTTAATTTATTTGAATCTTCGTAAGTTCTGTGAATAAAGTAAGTTTTACTGAATGTATCCGGCTCGAAGGACCAAAAATATGTAGGTTTGTCTCCATACGTCTTTTACAGACTGATGCTGATTATGTTTGATATGGAAAAAACTATGTATATCACTGATACATGTATTGAGTCCACGAACTTAACTAATAAAGGGGAGGCCTACGTTCACCAGTGGATATCCTTCAGCTGAATTGATGATTATGATGATGACAAATGGATCATTCTGCTGACGTATGTTTTCGTCACTTATGACATGTTTGTCATAAGTCTTTTAGATATAACTGCAAAATGGCTGGAAAATCTCTGTCGTAGATATGTTAATACCTGCCAAGATACTACACCGAAAGTAAACATAGCTGATCAACTACCACATCCAACCTCCCAACTCCCTATAAACGTAAGACCCTAAACTGTACCTTCATTCACGAGCACCCATATACCACACCCATTGATGCCCCACACTCCATGAATGGACCACCTGACCAAAATCAACAGCTAACCAGATGATTACTCACGTCTACGGAACGTGACCATTTTTTTCATCTCACCCAGCATCACAGAATCTATAGGAAGTGGAAAAAACGGTCACCCGACGCCAAGGCATGGAAAATCGTGGGCATTCGTGCGAGAACATTTTAGAATAATATAAGCTACCTGTTTTTTGATTTCTTGCGGTCGTTTTTTGTGTGGTTGTAATGGCACGGGCAGTGTCATAGACCTGGAGTCTTGGTTTTATTGGGTGGGTTTTAAAGTAAATATAGAGGTGGTGTTGGGTAACTTGCCTTTGATTGGGACCGCTTGAGCGTTTGATTTTGGGTGCCAGGTGCCCCGGTGTTTCTACATATAATACTCTACTATAATAGGGGCAGAAACTACAGAACGTCTCCTGCTAAGGTCGTTACATACTCCTTTTGTTTAAGTTCATACATCTGGTCATACACACACGCCGTTTACCAGTACTACGCACCCGATCATTCTGAAGAACATCACCAATAAGATCACTCAATGTGCAACTCAACTCTTCTAGGGCGTCCCTTTTCAGCATGTCCAGTCACATCTACCTTGTAAATACCTTTTATTATTCGCCCTTCATTCATCCTTCAACATGAAAAAAACTATCTAAGCATATTTTTTTTTTCAGTTTTTGTCATTACATCTTCTTTTAAACCGCACGATCACATCATTCCTCAGCCTATGATTCACAGTATCAGTTCTGTAGTTTCTATCTGCGCCCATGGCAAAAAGCGTGAGTTTATGTATGTACGTAATAAGGGCTAAAAAAAATTTTTCCCCTTAACTATTCCTTCTACCTTCTGAGAATCTCCCACCTGGTCGTGAGTTACCCTGGGTTACTAACAGGGTAATTTCGTAGCACACCTACGACAAATGCAATCGATTGGAATGTCTATATGTGTTGATTACGTTATTTGCGTTATTGAGCGAATAGTAAAAAATAAGCTCTTGAGCATGAGGCGAGTTCGATTTCCAGGTAGGGCTTTGAGTTTGTTTTATCTGAAACTAGCTTCTGCCCGCGACTTCATCCGCGTCAAAGTTTTATTTCCCTGAACCTTCCCGTTGCATCGAATAGCCTGCCAGTTTTCGTTGCTGCTCCGCTTCTTTTGATTGTAGCGTGATTTTATATAATTTTTAGCCTTCCTCAATAAATAGGCTACCCAACCCAAAAGAATTTTTCAATTCGGACCAGCAGTTTCGGAGACTATTCAATACAAACAAACAAACAAATTTTTCCTCTTTATAGTTGAACGGGATAAAAAAAAGTATCTTATGTCGGTTTCCTGGTTCTAAGCTACCTCCCCACCAATTTTCAGCCAAATCGGTTCAGCCGTTCTTGAGTTATAAATAGTGTAACTAACACAACTTTCTTTTATATATATAGATTTCTTTGCAGTAGCAGCCCGGAGTTTGGATTTGTGCCCGTTTAATGGCAATAGACTCGCCACCTATAACATGGGATTTAAACATAACTGGCGTAAAGTAGGGGGTCATTAAGTATACCTCTGCCCAACCCTTCTATGAAAAAACTTTTTACAAAAAAAAAAACTACCGACTTCCTTAAAAAAAACACTACAAAGTCAAAAATAACTTTAATTTAGGAATTCGGTGTCTTAGGATGTGTATTTAAGGGTTTTTGCCACCGACTTCCGAAATTAAAGTTATTTTTGACTTTGCAGTGTTTTTTTTAGGAAGTCGTTGTTTTTTTTTTGTAAAAAGTTTTTATTTTTAACTTTTTAGTTACGGTAGATATCCCGCACTAATCTAATCGCGTTATTCGTTAATTTGTCGCGCAAATACTTAATGCAAATTTAAGACTTATATGGTTTTCACATGGATCACATTGTCCGAATAGAACCAAATCAAAATGGGACCATTCAAAAAGCAGCTTTCAAATAAAAAAAGAATCATCAAAATCGGTTCACCCAATCAAAAGTTATGAGGTAACAAACATAAAAAGAAAATACAGTTGAATTTATAACCTCCTCCTTTTTTTGAAGTCGGTTAACAAGGCGTCATGTTTGTGTTTTTTTTAAGGGTTCATTGTGGTGCCGGACGTAAAAAATAGCACCATACCATGAGCCCTATTTTCAATGTTAAATTAAAATTATAAATAATGGAGATAGAGTTCCGGGAGTTCAGACTTTTTTATTGGAAATTTCCTGTTCTTTAACGACCTTTTTTCAAAATTGCTTAAATGTTAATATTTTTCGAGTTATTAACAAAAAACGAAATATAATTTTTTTTTCATCTTATTTTGTTAATAACAATTGCAATTTTTTACCTGCACCAAAATCCTTCAAAAAAATTTTTCTAGAGGTGATTCCGAATCGAATGAGCCATCATCGCTCATATTTTTAGGACCTTTATCTCTATTTTTCACGTTTTTGAACTTGTTGACTAGATTATATACTAGGGTGGAGCATGAAAGTATGAAAAAAAAAATTTTGTGAGATTTTTTCTTGTAATAGAGGGGGATTGGTGCCTTATATTAAAGTTGAAATAAATACATTTTTTCAATCAATTTGATCATTATCTTCTGCCTCCGCACTGACCTCAATTTTTTTATTTGAATGAAAATAGTCTAGTACAGATAGGCCAAATATTAAACGTAATTTAACGGTAAATGGGTGAATAAACAATACAAAATATATAATTCAGATGTTTATTTATCACAAAATCACGAAATTAAAAAAAAAACTATTATTAAAAAATACAATTAATTTGCAAGAAAATCTCTTTTAGTCTCAAATTTTGGCATTACGTTCCGTGATTCCATTTTGGCTTTTATTACACCCAATCGTGATTTTTTTGTACTTTGAGAAGTGGCAGCTTCCGTCGTCACTTTTATAGCTCGTTTAATAGTTTAAGTATGGCATGGAAGCCCCGTGAACAACACTTCATCCTCACCACTTGATTCAACGATAGACTGAATTTCTTAGTCAGACAAGTTTTTCGTAGTCGGTGGTTCAGTTATTATTTCCTGCCAATTTATTAATCCAATATATGTTGAAGCATTGCAATTTATAGACGGCACTTCAAACATTATAGGTGTTCATCTTGCGTGCCTTAAATATGCGCCGAGCTGCCAGTTCTCAAATGTGTTTCCTGTCATCTGTTGCAAGGAGAATGCTCTCGAGATGTGCAAAATAGCTATTGCGTTGAATGATAGGATCAAAAACCTTTATGTCCTCTGAAGGCTTTAATCATGTTAAAAAGATGTTGCGTGCCATCTTTGTATGATGGTATATTTTTTATATAGAACCAAGATGGTGAGTAAACTTTTACTACAAATGTAGATAAAGTTGTCAAGTTTTTTGATGGTGTCTCTGTTGTAACATACAATCGTAGGTTGGCACGTGTGAGCCAAAGGGCATGTGACATTTTGCCTTGAGATCTGATTGCTAGATCTTCTGGGAAATCGCCCGAAACTACCGCTGAGACAATCTTGTGCAAGTTCTGTTGATTTGTACTCAAATCTTCCATCAATTATCCTTCAATACGCAGATTATTTTTTAACAGGCAATTTTCACAAGTCTCAATTGCTTTCCCCAATGTTCCAGTGTAAGACTTAGGCCACGAAGTACCTCAGTCAAGATGAAAAAACAAGTTGCTGGTTTGCGAGAATAAGGACATAATTTAAAATTCTGTCAAACTGAATACTGTATGCCAAACGATCATTAATCTTTGATATTTTGTTGTGAACAGAGATGCAACGAACGATTTCGAAACGGCGAACTAACGAACGTTGATTCCAAATCGGTGTTGCATCTCTGTTTTTGATATTATCATAGATTTATCGTCGTTTGGCATATAGTATTCAATTTGACAGAATTGTGAATTACGTCCTTATTCTCGCAAACCAGCGAAGTGTCTCAAATTAAGTTCAGTCATGTGGAATAAACAAATAGCTTTTTTTCAAATAGTCTGGGGATGTTATAACATCCCCATACTTGCCAGTATTCACATTGGTACCATCCCAACCGATTGCCATAAGATGATGTTGTGAAATGCCTTCATGTGACTAGAACCGTATCATCGCAGTTTATATTCCTTTCGCTAAACCAAAGTTAGGTACTACGTACCCTCCCGCGCGCCCTCACTTTCTTATTTTAAATTATAAACATAAGTTTATGCAGTCTTTTTGTTATGTTTCGAAAATAAACTGTAACTGCAATAATTTTTGGGAATAAAATCGGTCAGTTTATCAAAATTTCACACATTTACATGTCGTCAAATTGGAATCTAAAATCTTTCTTTTTTCAAAAATTCAATGTCCTTGCGGAGGCTGTTACTGTTAATCAAATCAAATAATATTTTGGCATGGATTAATTTAAGTCTAAAAGGCATACATTTTTCACTATTACATCTATCACAACCAAAAATATTTTTTTCGCTCCACCCTATTATATACTGCGATCGCCAACCCGCCTGCCAAGAGAAGCGATTATGGTAAACCCCCCCCCCCCCCCCCCAAATTGGGAGAGACTTATGTCCAGCAGTGGACGTCATTCTACTAAAATTACGATGATAATGTTTACAAATATTATTAAATAGATAAAAAATATAGACGTTTACATGTCCATGATTGTAATTACATACACAGTCACCATCACAGCCACAATAATCTCAAAAGCGATTCCAATCATTATTATTATCGATCGTTATACCAATACCGCTAAGAAAGTGATCCATCTCTCTAGTCCCGGGAAAATGATCGCGGTGTCCCGGACTCCGGGACTCCCGGCTACACGTCGGTGACGTCATTAATCAGGGATAGTCTACTGGGGATCGGTTGGTGACGGGAAAGATAGGGTATGTGGCAAAAAAATATTGGACTTTTGTTTATTTTTTCTGTTTTCATCTTGATAAATAAAAAGAAAAAACTTTATTCCGTAATATAATTATGATGCTAGTTAGTTTTTGATTTCATTAGATTAGAGGTAAAGGTTAACTGTCTTGATTTTATATGAAAGGTTATTTTTTCATAACAATTTTTCAATAAGAATTTTAACACGGCTGCCCAAAAAAAAAGAGTGTTATTTTTTCAGGGTTCATGTATATTTGTGAGTTCCTCTATTCCACCATAGCTATCTCTTTTTTTTTGTTCAGCCTTCACCGTCCCACTGCTGAGCTTTTTTATCTTAACTTTTAAAAAATCCAGTACGTAAGTACTACATTTTGTAAGTAAGTATTCATGTTTGTCACTGCATAGTTGTTAACAGAAATGATTATTACCTTTTTTTGTGTGGGTGGGGCTATCATCAAATGTTGTTTCCCGGTCTGGGTGGAGCAGAAGGGCGTGTCAGACTTTTACTGACTAAAACCCACCCGTGTTCCATCAGTTGCCTATGCCAGGACTACGATAACTCTTTCGGACTAATCTCGCGATCCTGGCAGGAATGATTTTTACCTGCAATCTTGATTGAAGTGAATGTTACCTAACAAATCAATGGAAGTAGGTATTATAAAGAATTAATGGACGCAACTTAGTTTATTGTGGATTTATTGTGAACGTTACAATCTAATGAAATCAATACATTGTTACAAACAGACTACCTATTAACACGCAATCGTTATAACAATTAAATCACATTATCACAAACCGCTTTTAAAATAGTTGTGTGAATTAGTTATAGAGTAAAATAATAATTACTAATTATCCTATGGTGTCTTATTATATGGAGAAGGGTGGGATTTTTGGGGGACTGTTTTATATAATTTTGACGTTCAAAAAGTGTTGACTCTCAGCCTTGTTTCAATAAATGACTTTTCATAGATTCTAAATTTCAATTATTGGTACTAATTATTTGAAATACTTACATCATTTAAAAGCTAAGTCTTGAAATAATAATATGTAAAAGTTTATGTATTTTTTATACACAAACTTTTCATAACATTTTTTAGTTTTCATAAAAAATAATCGTAGGACTTAAAAAATTGTTCTGCGTCGATTTCATCAAAAAATATTTCTTAAATTATCACACTTGGACTTTTGCTGTTTTTTCAAAGCCTGATTTGTAAACATATAACTTTTCTAGCAGGTAATGTCCAAACCCCACTTAACGAAAAAAAAAAACATAACCATTAAATTTCTAGAAATATCAAACCCCTATTTAACGGAAAAAAAACACATACACATTGAACAATCCGAGACTGATCGTGGAAATCCGAAAAGCATTTTTTAACATGCCTAGTTCATGCTAAGTAAAAGTAAAATGGTGTGGTGACATAGCTTAATCTATAAACGTACAAGTAAAAGCACATAGTTCTTATTCTGATCTTAAGTATGTATGCTGTCATTTCCTGCGTCTGCTGAGGAATCCTAGAGTGCTAAACAATTTTTTGTAGTTAGTTTCACTGAAGTGTGAACGTATCTTTGTGCTAGTTGAGATAAAATGGCTGAGTAGGACCTTAGCTGCAAGCACAGTTTAAAACAAAACAAATAACTGTTGTGTAATGCAATGAATGAAAACAATGGGAATACTAATGCTTAAAATTACTATGTAACTGTAAAATAAATACTAGCATTGAAATTAACAAATGTATTTTTTCAAGCCAGCCTGCAGCATGTGATGGCTTTGTCAAAATTTGACTAGCTATAGTAATTAAACTCATCATCTTCCTAGCTTTTTTCCAACTATTTTGAGGTCAGCTTCAAACCGGATGCTGTTGACTACCAGTGTTTTACATGGACTGACTACTTATGTGACCTCCATAACCCAGCTACTGGGCTATACGATATACCCCTTGGTAATACTGGTTGTCATACTTTCGGGCTTCTGACAACCCATAACGATTGTCTAATATTTAGGAAAGACAGCCGGGACCAACAGCTTATCGTACTTTTCGTGGTGTGGGTCGGTCTTGGTATGTAAAGATGGACACCCATCCACGAACCAACCGCGGCAAGCGTAGCTTAACCTGATCGATTGACTAATGCGATTGTTATTACTTAGCTACAAGCCCCTCCTACAATGCAACAACTATTAGTCGTTAGGTATGCGCAATTATTTTTTTTTGTCATAGACATTTATTGCGGCAAATTCGAAAAAAAAAAAAATTGTTCATAGTTCTTTTTATAGATGTTATCTACTGTTTTAAGACGATTCTGAAATAATAAAAAAACCTTTAAATTATGTAACACGCCTTTCAAATACATTGTTTTGTCACTGCGGAATGTCAACTTAGCGTGCCATCATAGATTCAAACATTACAATGGTTATTTTTTTATCCTATTCAAAGGAACTACGTATAATTTGATACTAAACTTAATAAGTATTCACAACACCAAGAATTTCAAACATCTAATAACGATAAATTGGCGTGAAGATAGGTATAAATAATTAACTATAATCATGATGCTAATTACTTGTAAAAGGAAACAGGTGCCCCAGGCATTGACCTTACAACGTGGTACTATTTGCATGCCATAGCTGTTTTAGTAGTGTAGGATTATTATTTTATTGGTTAAGTTGTAAACTATATTGATTAAAAATGAAATAACTTATTTACACATTAATGGTTAAATTTATCTTTCTACGGTAATAAATATTTTATGTGATACTAGCTTTTGCCCGGCTTCGCCCGCGTGGATGTAGGAAATTAATGCAGGTATTTGTCTAAAATAAAAGATTTTTTCTAAAATAAATACATCAGCTACCTGCCAATAAAAGTCCCATCGAAATCGGTCCAGCCATTTCAGAGATTAGCCGGAACAAACAGACAGACGGACAGACAAAAGTTTAAAAACATGTTTTTTTGGTGTAAGTACCGTATTTACTTTCATATGCATTTAGTGAAAATCTGTTAATTTGAAATTACAAACAGACACTTCAGTTTTATTTATTTGTATAAATTTATTGCAGAAATTCGTTATTAAAATAATATTATCTGCAGCAAAATATAAGTACTTACTTAAAATAAATATGTAGTAACATACGCTAGTTTGAATTTTTAAGTCACCATTTTGTCAAAGTTATAATATTATGGTATTTTCACTATACGAAACACTGCATACTAATTCATGCGGCTTTACGTTTCTACTATATTTCAGTGAAAATTCTCAATAGTAGTTTCTATAGTAGGTATTATTTTATTTATTTAAAAAAATGTTTGAAACTCCTATTAAATGGGACCAAAATGTAACTGGCAAAACGTCGGTGAATACAGACGTCATATTATTTTATGTAAGTTTGAACGAAAATTTTTTTTTGTTTATGCTAACTTTTATTCTTCAGTGACAGACATAAAATAATATTAATAATATGTACAAGTATCTAAAAACAGATAACAGAATCCTAAAAAATAAACCTACAAAGCTTTAGACACAATGCAGATACCACGTTCTCCCCGACAGCATCGCTAAATACGTCAAGACAAACGCTCCGTATGATTTGGCGTCTCACCACGCTGTCACATAAAATAGAAGATACGTTCTTTGGGACTCTGACGATTATTTAACGAAAGAATGGCTTAGTAGTCAATTCGTATGAATTTACTCTTTTATGCACATAATTACATGTACTTGTAGTGACCTTTTTTCAGAACTAATTTAGCCGAAATTACTTGGCGGAATATGAAGAACAGAATCAAAATGAAATCAAAAGTTATTTAAGTATTCAAATTATGCTGCGGATCAGCACTTTTCGAATGTCAAAATTACATTAGATAGTGTCCTAAAACGCCCGCCTTTCACCACTTCCTAGTGCTTTAGCTGGGAAGAAGAAGAGGCACAACAAACTCTTCAGCAGTAAAAAAACAAATATTTTGTATCTATACTAATAAGGCTGAAGAGTTTGTTTGGTTGTTTGATTGAACGCGGTAATTTCAGGAACTACTGGTCCGAATTGATAAATTATTTTGTATTAGGTAATTTATCAAGGAAGGCTATAGGCTATATAACATTACGCTACAACCAAGAGGAGAGGAGCAGTAATGAAAAATGTTGCAAAAACGGGGAAAATAGCACGGGTACGTGATTCGACGAGACGGGAAGGGTCGGGGGAACAAGAAATTTAATGCGGACGAAGTCGCGGGCAGAAGCTATGTGTTATAAAATCTATAAAATACCATATTTCAGGCAAATAAATGAATAAATCTAACCTTTATTGAATAAAGTTCAAAACGTGGCGTTTGCCAAATAGGTATTTTTGGACTGGTCGATTCGCCCACATTTAAATTTACGTCTTGTGAGTTGCCTATTGAAAACAATACATGCAAATTCATGCAAATTGATTCATACGTCAGAAAAAGACACGTTGTATTGACTTCAATTAAATTGGGATAAGAGCAAGTGAATATTGATTATATTTTATCTTTTTTAATTATAATAAATGAGATGTTAAGATTTTATAAAACAAGAAATCCACCACAACAGTGATTAATTTGTTTATAAAACTCCTCATTAAGAAATTAACTAAACGTTTAAATTTTAAATGAAAGATAATTGTTTGTCACTGGTCAGAACGAAGTATCTCCATTTTACGTGACAATGCTGTGAGATCACAAATCATTGTGCTCTGTGTTTATCTTGATCAATGTGTTAATTTGATACCCTATTGTGAGCTTAACGCACAACTATTCATTCATAATATTATTAACAAGGAAATAATGTTAATAGTGCCTAAATAGATTAAGATACCCTATAATAGTTAATAGTCATCTTTCACTCACACATTCAAATAACTTTCTTACAGTCCACTCATTTAACCCTCCGCCAACCGTGTGTTTTTTTTTTGCACACCGGCAACCGTCGCGGACGATATCGTCTCAACCGATAATTTAACCCATTTAAACGTAGGGAAAATATCCAAAAAAAAACAGAATATATTCTAGGTTTATTTTTCCTGTTCCCATAGTTTTTGACTTGAATACTTTACCCCCTGATGGAATAAAATTTCTTAATCGCTGCAAAAACCGTAATTTCGAAGGTTTCACTAAAATATCGATATCTTGGATATAAATTGGTTATGAGGAGTAATGTTTTGGGGTTTTATTCTTCATATAAGGGGCTTTCAAAAAATATGAGTTGGATATACATCCCTCAAAAAAGTATATTTATTTGAACACTCGAAAATAGTACATTTTTAAAGGGAACGTTTTACAGTAAAAATATTTCCTAGAAGCTTCTACGCTACTAGTGAACTGTGGCACAGTGTCGAATGTTCGCGAATGTTCTACTCGGGATATAAATAGCGGATTGTCGGGCCGACGAGCAGTTCGTTTACGAATGCGGTTGAATGCGATTCAAGTGATACAGTACAAGCGAGACAAGTAATTCCTTTTGACGTTTCTTGTTGTTGTGGTATTTGTGATTATTTAATTAAACTGTTTTGTGTGTTTCGGTAATATTGGTTTGAATTAATTTATCTCGAAACCCCAGCTCGTAATAATATTTTAAATACCTAAAAATTCGTAAAAGTTACGTCGCCAACCGTATAGGACGATATCGTCCGTCCAAAAACTTGCACACGCTCGTACTCACTGACGTTACAATAGCTATTAACGCGCTTGCGCCTGTGAGGTGTGCGCGAGTGTAAGGTTTTTTACAGAGGGGTTCGAGGCCCCTTCCTTTTCTCCTTCCAAAGATATGCATCAGCTCCAAACTTGGCACGGACGATATCGTCTGGTACGGTTGGCGGAGGGTTAAGTATCGAAATTGTTAGTTTCGTGCAAAATAAATGTCCTTTGGGTAAGTCGTATTACAGTTTTTTTCTTTCACCGATCAAATAGATATACACCTTAATGCCTGATACAAATAGTGAGCACTTTGTTTCTCATATCACAGACTATTTTGTTTGCAAGACATTCTAAAATGTCAAATTAATTTTGCTACGGGTGTACTACGTGAGTTCGACAAACGAATGTGCGAATAACAGTTTTGTCGCTCAAATGTTATTCGCACATCCATTTGTCGAGCTCACATAGTACACTATTTTGCTACGATACAGGGTAGACGACACGAAAACTGTAATCTATTTTATTTTAAAATAGCTGGTGCCCGCTGCTCGAATTGTCCATTCACCGACAAATAAACTTTGTGCGAATTGACTAATAAGCCCTGTTTCATCCATTCTCTCTATTAGTCGATACTCTCTATTATTCTCTATTAGTGGAACACCCCCTTTCTAGCCATACCAGGTAATTATCTGCCTAGTATTTTCCTTACCAATGTTGGAGTCCAATACAACCGGATGCAACGGAGTACCAGTTTTTACATAAAGCGACTGCCTATCTAAACTAAACAATTCAGTTACTGGGCTATTACTCAGTAACTAAATTATGAAGGTCAGATAGGCAGTCCTTCAATGTCATACGTTTCAATTGGCATGTTTTATATTATATGTAATAAAGTTAATAAACTTTTTCATTAACTTTTCGTTGTTTCCTTAACGTTTGATTTGAAACGTACCTATTTCCGTAATTTGGGAATTGTCGATTTGCCCACAAATAAATTACGTTCGTGCGAATCGCCTAAATAAAATATGACATTATTTAAAATCGACAATTCGCCCGATTTAGATGAGCAAATTTTTGCGAATTAGCTAATAAGTCATAATAACGCGTTGTTGTATTCCTTAATATTCCGAACTTGGTGTCCACCATATCACAACAGACCTTAAGTTTAGAATATTCTTTCTTAAACCTACTCGTTGAGATGTTTATAAAAAAAAACCAGAGTTTGAGGTCATGTTAGAAACATTTTGAAGAATGTAATTACGAGGAAATATTTAAGGTTTCAAATTCTGAAACTTTTCACGTGAAATACTTGGTTTAAAATATTGAAATCACTAAAAATAACAAAATACTGATATAAAACCAAACTCATGAATTAATGTGAAATGCAATGAATGTACGAAAAGTCAAATTTATTGTAGGCCGCAAGGACCTAGCTATGATTACGTCATCTACAATTAGCTTTGCCCGACCTCCCCATTACTGACGACAAGTTTCCATTCCACTCAATAAAATAGAGCGAAATAAACGCAGCGTGTGATGTCCACGAGTTATGTTTACGATACTTACGCTTACTAAGACCTACGTAGCGAGCACAGCAACTGTGATAGTCACATATTTTTATCACAGTTTGAGAGCAAACCGTGATAAAAATATGTGACTCAAGCCTATCACAAAGTCAAAGTCAAAGCATTTATTTGAAATGGGCACAAAAGGCACTTTTGAACGTCAACTTTTAAATTAATCTCTAAGTCCCTAAGATACCACATTTGGTATCGACACAATAGTTTTTTAATTGTGTCTGTAATTACAGTAATTGACCGGTTAAAATAGATTCGTATGGAGATGTATGGGCAAGAAACTCCATCGTTATTTTTTTAAATGTTTCCAATATTAGTAAACAAAACTAGCTTCTGTCCGCAACTTCTTCCGCGTCAAATTTTTGCTCCCCTGACACTTCCCATCGCATCGAATTGCCAGCCAGTTTTCGTCCATTTTTCGTTGCTGCTCCGCTCCTCTTAATTGTAGCGTGATGTTATATAGCTACCCAACACAAAAATATTTTTCAATTCGGACCGGTAATTCCTGAGATTACCGCTTTATAATATTAAAGTATAGATTTATCTAGACACGCGGTAGCGTGTCAAGCCAAGTTCAAGTAATAGAACTGGCGAGCAGCACCGTGTGTAATATAACACGAACCATTTGGAGCCACTTTTGACCCCCTCAAAACTCAAAAACTATATCACATAAACATGTCAAATTTCGCTCATATATTGAGACTCGCGAGATACATATGTGCTCCAAATTTCATAAACACATCCCAAACGGTTATTTAGATATTAAAGTCCAAAATTCGTCATTTTTATCACTGACTGACCTATAGATCAAAACTCTAACCCAGTTCCAGATGACCTAGAAAGTTCAAATTTGGCATGCAGATAGGTAATAAGGTGAATACAAAGGAATAAATCAGAAACTGGTAAATTTTTATCATTTTATTGTAATTTTTCAGTTAATTGATTCTATTAGGAACACTTATAATAAGGTGTATCTATATATATGTATCTATGTATATGTATCTATGTATATGTATCTATGTATACACGAAATATTTTAAGGGGTATACCTGTAGGTGGTAAAGAAGCTATAGAAGCAAAAAGAAATTTTTTATCTAAGCGTTTTTGAATTTTCGTAATTATTATAATTTTAAAACTACTTGAGACGTTTTGCATAAAACCTTTACTCCAAATTCTATGAATGGTCCGCCTGACACTGCGAGGGCGATAACCGGACGGCACGAGCATGGCCGCGGTGTCTCGGGCCGTAAAAAATAAGAAGGAGCCAGAATTTCTTATGTGCGTCAAATAATTCATAAATATTAAATTTAAAAAAAAAACCCTTAAAAAAATTTTTTTTCGTTGCCATAACTTCTTTACCACCCACAGGTGTACCCCTTAAAATATTTCGTGTATGAATAGATACACCTTATATACTTAGTGCCTGTAATAACTGTATATGTAAGAATCAGCAATGAGCAATCAAAACATGACAGCCGGTCTTCATGTGGATTTTAAGGTCTTCTCATGAATAAAACGAGTTGAATACCACCCTTATTTTTTTTTATCCAAATATTTCCGTTTATGTACTTCTAACTAACAGTATAGCCGACTTTCGTATTTATTACGTTATTAACTGTGATTTAGTATTAATTATTGTTTCAATATTTAGCGCACATCAATAGTGTAAGATTTTAATTTTATTACATGTACAAAAAGTAATGATATCCCATCAAAAACATAAATGTGAAATGAGAGCCAAGTTCAGTATTATGATATATGCCTTGGTTGTTGACTTCAACGACAAAAGAAGTAAGATCTAAATGGGTGCCAAGTTCAATGGTTAATCCTGAAATTTATTTATAACTACATAAAATATCATTTCTTCTTATAGCTTAGGATAATATACTGTAGCCTAAGATCTGACTTGGCTAGTTTTCATATACGAATTATATTATAGCCTCCGCAAGTTCTAAACCTGTTACTTGACGGTTCTTATTTTATTATTGCGAATATTTGGCTTGCTGGTAGAAACTAGCCATCGAACATAATAATTCGTTTATGAGAACTAGCCAAGTCAGACCTTAGGCTACAGTATATTATCCTAAGCTATAAGAAGAAATGATATTTTATGTAGTTATAAATAAATTTCAGGATTAACCAGTGAACTTGGCACCCATTTAGATTGTACGCTGCCAGACTAGACCTCACAATAGGGTTTTAATTATTATGTGGAAGCGTGCTAACCGTGGGGCTCTAGAGACAAGAAGTGGCTAGCGAAACTAATCCGCCGTACGCGGAGCAGACAATATATAAGAGAACAACTCACCTACAATACAACAAAGGAACTTACCTGTTGGTTGAAGGACACTGCTCTGGTGCCAACCTGGAGTTATGTATGTAAGTGAGTGTATATGTATCGTGTTGTGACGTTACGAGTATTCTTCAGGTTAGAATCCGCTGCAACAAGGCTGGAGGCAATCACAGCATGCGGTCTTCAAATCACTTAACCGACCGGGGTAAGGGATTACTTTACAAAAAGATCGCGAGACTCAAGCGGCGACGTGTTCCCTTTGTTCCCACCAACTCAAAGAGAAGTGTCAAGTTGTCAAAGTCAAACTGACAAGTCGGATGTCATTCCGTTCGATGGCGCGTTCCGAAACTACTTTAAACGGGACTAAACATCTACCCCCCCCGGACGGGCCTTCCCGTCCGCTAATCACTTGGCAATCCCGATAAGGTTGCGTTTTATCAGTCCACCTGACGCGCTGCTGGAGGATGTGCAAATACTCCAAGCTCCAACGCTTCCAAAAACTCTGAGCGAGCTGCTGCACCAACTGAAACCGCGATAGCCAATTTTGGCTCCAAAAGGGTGCTCCGGCAGGGCGACAAGTGGCTGTCAAATCAAAAAATGGCCCGGGGTTAGGGCCTCCAAGTCGTTCGGGTCCAAAGACAGCGGGCACAATGGACGCGAGTTCAATACAGATTCAAAACGGCAAAATACCGTAGCTAACTCCTTAAAGGTGAGAACAATGTCTCCCAACAATCTGCGCCAGAGTCCCTGTGCCGCTTTCACCGCGGCCTCAAAAATACCCCCCCCCCCCCCCCAATGGGGGCAGGCTGGCGGGTCAAAACAATAACAAACAACAAAAACAACCAAACAACAATAACAACCAAACAATTTAACCAAATGGCCCTCCTTAGGCCACAAAAGGGGGTGACGGACCCCATAAGGAAGGCTAGAGTGCCTCAACCGTCAACAACCAAACAACAAAACACCCGTATCGTCCAAAAAGGGGTTCAACTTAATAACGGCTCCCGACAATATCCAAAACTCTCGCTGCAGAATGGCCAACAGTGCATTGCAACCGGCATGCGAGTTCTTAATGTGACGATCAGTCACCAACAATTCAACAACAACAAACAACAATTCAACAATTTGTCGAGGGAGCTAAATTGACTCAACAAAAAATCAGGGTCCTTCGTTCCAACAGCGAGCACCTTGAGCCCAGGCAAAGGACCCGACATCAAGACTGGCGATCGAGGCCAATCATCCTCGGGATGAGTCAGCCAGTCTGGTCCCCACCATAGGGGGTAAGCAAACAAGCGGGGTGCCATGCACCCACGTGAGGCCACGGCGCCTGGCTTCAAATCTCCAAGCACGTGCCTCCAAATCAAATGCGTTCTAGAATTTTGAATCTGAGACACTCGGTTCGCAACAAAGACCTCCAAAGAGTGGACGGACGTCTTCAACCAACACAAAACAATTTGACTGTCCGTCCAGGCGTAAGAAAACCGAATGTCCACAGTTCCACCCAAAGTGTGAGCAACGTGGTTCAATAGACGCACAAGACGCGCCGCCCCTGACAATTCAACTTAGGGATGGTCAGTGCCGTCCGGAGGGGGGCCACCTTGCTCTTGGCCAAGACCAGTGACAACTTCACCTGGCCTGTCGCGCAGACGGTGCGCAGACAAACAACAGCTGCATAACCGTGCGAAGACGCATCACAAACAAGGGTAGCAGTGTAGCTCCCAGGGGGGAGGATAGCGCGGGGTAACACGACCTCGTTGACTGCAAGGAGTGCGGATACAAATTGGAGCCAATCTTCCAACAGGGTTTCCCGAATTGGCTCGTCCCAGCCAAGTCCCGCAGTCCAAAGGCGCTCAAGAAAACAATTTTGCCCAAAACAATACAAACAAAACAACAAAACAATAGACAAAAGGCAACCCTGGGCTCCCATGTCCATAATGACACTGACCACAACAGAGTCCCCCGTGGGCCCCCAGACCTGACCGATGCCGTTGGCAACAAAACCGTGTCGATCTGAGGGGTACCTTAGCGGGGCAGGCGCCAATGTCCTAACAATGCCTGGGTGGCGACCGATCTCCGCACCCAGGCCCAAGTCTTTCCCGACGAGGATGGAGTTCAAATTCCTCGTACGCGCGGTGTCCCGAGCCACGCGCCATCGCTGGAAGGGAATATCTCACCGGATGCCTGAATGGCGGGGGGCGTGACTCCAACCGGGGACGTTCCGCCAATGGAGGGCAGGGAAGGCAGTGCTGGTCTGGCCAGCGCTGCCTAGCAACAAGTGCGTAATCGCCTTTACGCGAGGAGACCAAATGGCGGTCACGCGGCTCCCGATCAACTTGCGCGGGGGATGGAGTGCGGCGCTCAAAATTGCGGGCCTCTCCCCGGTTTTGAACCGGCGAGGCAGAAGCCCGGTGACCAACTCCATGGTACCCCCCCGTACGCGAACCTTCATCAGAGGCTGGTCTGCCAGCGTGGTTCGCGTTAGCGCACAATATGTCCAAATGGGACCCCCTACAAATTCTACAAGGGCGGGGGTTGGGGAAGTCCCGATGGAAGTGAGCCCCCAAATAAGAGAAGCACAGGCGGCGTGCATTGGCAATTCGGCGGCGGGCACTCACGTGCAATTTCAAAAAGGCCGCGCAAGTTGCCATGCCATGCCCCGTGTCCCTACAAAACTCACAACCAGGACGACTCTGGGTGCCAACAAAACGAGCGGCGGGGCGACCATCAACAGGCCCGCAAGCCCTAGTCCGTCCCTGGTCTCGTGGCCGGGAAGACGGCTGGCATGACTCAGTGGCAACGCCAGAGTTGTCCACAAACCGACACTCATCCTCCAAAAATTGGACGAGGTCACCAAATGGGGGGAGATGTGTGACACTATCCCCACCATACCTTTGCTCGAAACGAGCCCTCAAATCGGCAGGAAGCCGTTGCAGCACAACATGCACCAAAGGGTAAGACCATTGGTCCACCGGCAAGTCCAATTGCTTTAAAGCGTTGGTCGCTACCACCAACGGGTTCAACAGGTCAGTACGCAATGCTGACAAACTAGTAATGACCGGTAACCCCAAAATCAATTCAATATGAACGTCAGCCAAACAACGTTTATTTTGGTGCCGCGTAGGGTAGGCTGAGTCAGTCAACGACAGATGCTGTACCGAGGCTCGGGCCTCACCTTCCAGGACAGACAACAAATAGGCCAACTTTTGGGCGGGTCTGAGGTCCGAGCGTGCATCAACCAAACTTGCAAACAGGTTTTGGAAACCGTACCAGTGGTCCAAGCGACCGTCAAATTGTGGCAGTTCCAAGGTAGGCAGTCTACTCAATAGTCCGGGACCTGAAACAACCGAGATCTCCGGTTTGACCTGGACAGGTGTCCGGCTCTCCAATATTTCCCGAGCACGTTGACCAATGACATCCCCCAGGTCCAAGATCTGGTCATAGTCAGCAAGGACCTTGTCACGTGCTGCCTGATCCAGCACTTCCAGAGCCACATCACAAATGTACTCGTTGTAGCGAGTAAGCAGAGCATCAACGTTGCCGAGTCTCACGTTCAACTGCTCGGACCGAGCCAGAGTGACCGCTTCAAGATCCGGGCGCTCAGCGGTTGCTGCAGCTGAAGTGAACCACCGTAGCTGTGTGGTCAATCCACTGATTGCCTCTCTCACCGCTTTGTGTGCCATTGCACAAACAATACAATTCAAATAAACCAAAATTAAATAATCAAATAACAAAGTTCAATCAATCAATTACAAAATAACTACAAGCAAACAATCAAACTACCAAACTGACTAATCAGCAACTCAAGAAATAACAATATATTGGTTTCAATTCAATTCAACAATAAACTTTTATTTTAATCCAAAACCAATATCAACGTTCAAAAAATTCTATTTCACATTCAATTCAAAATTCAAATTCAAATCCAATTCCAAATGTTAAGTTCACAAACCACTTTGTTAATGGTGCAACAATAATGAACCTTTATTCCAATTTAAAACAATGGTAATACTAAAAAATGCCAATTTCAAATATTAATTTTCACAAACAACCATATCAATGGTACAAAACTCAATATTTTAATGTCTTCCTGACATTCAATACAACACAGAGGTCAAATAACAACAACAAGAGGTTATAACATAGCTCAATCTAACCAACTCCGTTAGCATATGCAAACCTGGTTGACCCCGGCAATATGAGTTACTCAACTCAACAAATTTACAAATTATTTCAAACAAACAAGCAATCATAGTTAACAAATATTTACAGCGTATTACTACTTCCCTTATAGAGACTGCCAAGTAATTAGCCTACTGTAAATTACCAATTTGGTGGTTATGTCTTATAACCGCGCTCTGAATACCAAAATGTACGCTGCCAGACTAGACCTCACAATAGGGTTTTAATTATTATGTGGAAGCGTGCTAACCGTGGGGCTCTAGAGACAAGAAGTGGCTAGCGAAACTAATCCGCCGTACGCGGAGCAGACAATATATAAGAGAACAACTCACCTACAATACAACAAAGGAACTTACCTGTTGGTTGAAGGACACTGCTCTGGTGCCAACCTGGAGTTATGTATGTAAGTGAGTGTATATGTATCGTGTTGTGACGTTACGAGTATTCTTCAGGTTAGAATCCGCTGCAACAAGGCTGGAGGCAATCACAGCATGCGGTCTTCAAATCACTTAACCGACCGGGGTAAGGGATTACTTTACAAAAAGATCGCGAGACTCAAGCGGCGACGTGTTCCCTTTTTTCCCACCAACTCAAAGAGAAGTGTCAAGTTGTCAAAGTCAAACTGACAAGTCGGATGTCATTCCGTTCGATGGCTCGTTCCGAAACTACTTTAAACGGGACTAAACATAGATCTTAATTCTTTTGTCGTTGAAGTCAACAACCAAGGCATATATCATAATATTGAACTTGGCTCTCATTTCACATTTATGTTTTTGATGGGATATAGATATATGTGAAGACACTTGACCAATAACAAAATTACCATACCACAACAGATAAAATAACAAAATGAACCAATGAGAGATAAATAAATTATATGATAGATACATGGTGCTCATATATTTACCAAAATTTAAACTTAGGTACACAGTAGGCCCGGCCGTGCTCACCACGCAGTCTTCGGATATAGTTGAAGTCCAGTAAGAAACTGATCGACATTTTCGAATGAAATTTAACTAGGTAAATTAACTATTTGTTTTCTATTAATGAAATTAAATTTTATTCGAAAACATCGATCGGTTTTATGCTCAACTTGAACTGTATTTAACGACACTGGTTACCTACTTAACTCTTTCAGTGTCCGTACTCCCGTGCCACCGCGTCGGGGTCGTCTTATTTTGTGGGCCATGGCGATCGTCAGTGATTATTCACCTAAGGATAGCATAGCTTCCCTGGACTATCAGTAACCCCGTGTCCAGCAGCTCCCCACTTGTGTGTGCACTGGCGTAGCTGTAAGAAAGTGATAGGCACAATAGGTTCGGGTCATAGATTGACACGCTAGATATTCTCTTGGCCAGTTCTGAGATCTTGGCCTTATTTAGTTGGTTCACGAAAGAACACGCTGACAACAACTAGTAAAGTCTACCTGACAGAGAAAGTTGATTGCAAGGCGTCAAGCAAATTGCAGTGGAAATAAGTGGACGCGATCTATCACAGTTTAGCGATCATTACCACATAGTTTTAAAATTAAATAATTATGTCCGCTCGACTTTTCAACACGGTTTCACATGTTTCCAGTTTGTTTTAAGGCCTAGGTTAAAAATGAATGTCGACTGATATTGGAAAACTTATTTTTCATTTACTATAGAAATAGCAGGCAATACTTAAACATAGCAGGCGAAATGTGGGTGTACTATAAGCATACCTCTGCCTAACCCTTCGGGGAAACAAGGCGTGATGTTATGTTGTGTGTTATAGAAATAGCATTCATAATACTAAGCATGTCTTGGCTTAATTCAGCTACTTAAAGGGATAAAGAAAATGAAAATATATCATTTTATGGACAACAACTGGACCGATTTAAGCAAAAATGTTCCAAACCATGCAAAGCTTATCATCATTCATCATATCAGCCGTAAGACGTCCACTGCTGAACTTAGGCCTCCCCTAATTTGGGGGGCTTTGCCATAATCGCCACGCTTGGCAGGCGGGTTGGCGATCGCAGTATGGTGGTAAAATGCATAGAGAACGCTGCTGCCCATTCTGTAGTGAGTCCCTTAGTCGCCTTTTACGACACCCACGGGAAGAAATGGGGTGGTGTTATTCTTTACGTCCGGCACCATACGGTCCAAAGCTTATGAGTATTTGATATATTAAAATATACCTTATTTGGAGTACATAGGTCACAAAACCTTGAAATTGTTGAGGTTGGGTTGGAACATTTTTGCTTAAATCGGTCCAATTAAGACGATCTTAACAATCGTACTTTTTTAATATTTATTTAATCCAAATCTGCCAAACTGCTATGCAATTTGTCGGCAGTAGGTTCTCCGTGAATTTAACACGAATCTTTAACATAAAATCTAAATGTAATTTAAAACTAAGACTAAAACTATGGCATGGTAGGCAAACGCTCTGTATGCGAATACCGGGAAGTTGCCCACAGAACCACAACTAATATTATAAATGTGAAATTTGTGAGGAAGTGTGGATGTGTTACTCTTCCACGCAAAAACGACTGAACGGATTTGGATGAAATTAGATACACAGATAGTGTATAACCTGGATTAACATATAAGGTAGGTACTTTTATCCCGGTAGTACGTTCACGGCGAATAATTTCTGACCTCCACGCGCGCGAAGCCGCTGGAAAAAGTTAGTAACTTAAAAAAAATATCTGAGCATAGCTCTGCATTTATATCTTATCGGCCTGACAGAATTATCACCTAAAAATTATTTTAAGATGCGGTAAGAAGTATTTTTTTGGTAAGGTAAAGGCAGGGAGATATAAAGACGTTTATAAATAAAACAGAACATAATACCCAAACTAGACAAACAAAACCTTTATAATCTTACTTGAAACTTCCCAAACCTCTGAACACTCCCCTCCTTAAGCCTCACACACACAGGCGCGCTAAAACAATTAATTTAAAAGACAAACGCTGTTCTTTCAGGCACACGCTCCGATCATTAATATGTGTACCGCCTTATGGTTACTGATGGATGTTCTTCAAAAGTTTCAGATATCATTTGGTTTGAATTCAGTTTTGAAGAGAAAATGTTGGTAAAGCTAAAAGAAAGCATTTATTTGTCAGAATATTGTACAAAGCTGTTATAATAATAATATAAAAAGACTTGCTAATAAATATAATTATGTTTCTTAGCAAGAACATTTGATACAAGTTACATAGTTGGATACACATATTTGTTTAGTACAGTCGATACAAAATTTGAGCCCTGTCTCTTAAACTAGAAAGATTCTGTATCTTCGAAGGCAGTGTCTTCGCATCATAATATAGTGGTCGAGCGATTTTTGAACATTACAAGCTGGGTAATTAAGTAAGGAATAATAGAAAAATTAAATATGAATATAACTAACTTAGTTATGTGGATTATACCTATTACGATCTTAATATTCTGCTGTTTCCGGCGTACAAATATGGTTTATATAATTATGAGTCATCAGATAGTAAAAGTTTGTTAATATTCATTAGAATTAAAATTATAAATATTTTTTATGTAAAAGTGATCAATTATGTGTCAAAATTTCATGAAGTTAAAGAGATAAAATAAGGTTTATCCATACTATACTATAAATTGGAAAGTGTGTGTTTGTTTGTCCGTCTTTCACGGCAAAACGGAGCGACGAATTGACGTAATTTTTTAAGTGGAGATAGTTGCAGGGATGGAGAGTGACATAGGCTACTTTTTTATTTTTTAGGTGGCTGGGGTGAACTTAGAAAAGCCGTGCTTTTCCTACGGACAGTTGTATGTAGCATGTTCACGTGTGTCCAATGCCTAGAATTTTTACATTCTATCCCCAAATGGAAAGACATATAATATCGTTTAAAGTAGCATATTAAAATAACAATCTGTTCCGAGTTCTCTTCTGTGTTGTAAATCAGGAAAGGGGAACCGTGTCTACCCCGAATTTAACGCGAGCAAAGCCGCGGGCAAAAGCTAGAGAATAATGTCAAATGTTTAGGTCAATTTTTCATTCATAAAATCTTCAGTCAAGTAATAAAATTTGCTTTACTCACACGAAGAAATGTTTCAGGTTTGGAAATGAGGGAAAATGTATTAAAGATTAAGAGTGACGTGTGAACAATTTTAGCTGTCTGAAAATGCTATTGAATGAATGAGCTTCTTTTTGAGAACCTCAAAAAAAGAAACGAAAAAAGTGCTGATTCTGAGCCTAGTTTGAATAAATTCAAAGTTTCATTTATTTCAAGTCACATTAAAGGCACTCTTAAACGTCAACAGTTACATTAAAATATATTTGATTCTAGTCGGCCCCTCCAAAAGATTGTTTCATATGGAGAAGCATGGACAAAAACTCAACCGTTACTCTTTCACCTCCTTCTGCGAAGCAGTAATGCTCGCGAAGGTGGAGGCGGGGCGCGTGAGGGAGTTGCAGTCTCTGCGCCCTCACGTCCCTAGCCGCCGCAGGAGGAGACGCCCCGGGCGTCGGGAGTCGATAGCGGACTCCCGGCCACCGTAGGCGCGAGCTTGCGGGTGGCGAGCAATGGGTAGCTCGCCGCCCGGTAAGGACCAGGCTCGGGTCGACGGCGCGTAGTGTTCCACGCGCGCCTCAAAGAGATGTCAGCAGCAGTGAAGGGGTCTACTAGGACCGATGCCTGCTGGGGTCGCGAGATTGTTCAAGCGAGATACCGTGACCCCGGCACACGGGCAACTGATGGAACACGGGTGGGTTTTAGTCAGTAAAAGTCTGACACGCCCTCCCGCTCCGCCCAGAGCGGGAGAAGTCATTTAATGATTTCCCATCCAGAAAAAAAAAACCGTTACTCTTTTAAGAATATTTTAGATAGATTCATATATGAAGACGATGCACCTAGAATACAATTACCACATGTAAAATGAATTAAAAATGAAGCAATGACAGATAAATTAATTTTATGACGGATACAATTTATAATGTTTGTTAACGTTCGAAATTTAAGTAATACGATGTTCAAAGAAAAATATCAAGTAAAAGTCAGTGTGTGAGTGTTACCGGCCAAACTCAATTTTAGGATGAACTAGTTTCGCCTAGGCTACACCAGTTCTCCCTTTTTCATCAACATAGTGACTCTACATATTTATGAGTAACAGTTTACAATGGTTAAAGTGTCACATTGGAATGATATCGTGACAACACATCCCTACTTTTTTACTGTAGTAGGCTGTACAAGTACATGCTGTTTCTTTTGTCTTTTTTTCATAGGTCTATACTGGTTTGTTCTATCGCGTGTAAGGAGAACTGCTTTGGCCTAGGCAAAACTAGTTCATCCTGAAATCGGGTTTGGCCGGTAACATGAGCTTAAGTAATCACAGAGTGTAAATCATTGCCATAAAAATAATGAATTATACAAATCAATTAGCAACCAGTTTTATTTCGTCAAGACTCTAGATTGTCCTATCGAGCAAGACCAGCATGTCTCCAAGCATTTTTTTCATTTAAATAATCCTCTAATTTGTAATATAGTTGTTTACAAAGTTTTTGAAAGTAGGGCTTATGGTTATGAAGGGCTTATGGCTAAGTAATAATAGCCGCACGGGTTGATCGTTCAGGTTAAGCTACGCTTGCCGTGGTTGGTCCGTGGATGGGTTTTTACCTACCAAGACCCTTCCGTGCCTCGGGAAGCACGTTAAGCCATTGGTCACGGCTATCTTTCGTAGATTTTAAACAGTCGTTACGGGTCGTCTTAAACCCGAAAGTCTAACAACCAGTCTTACCAAGGAGTATCGTATTACCCAGTAACTGGGTTGTGGAGGTCAGATAGGCAGTCTCTCCATGTAAAAATACTGTTACTCCGCTGCATCCGGTTAGACTGGAAGCCGAACCCAACAAAGTGAAATGAGTGATGATGATAAGTTGTTTACAAAGTGTACTTTTAGTATGAAATATTAATTTTCTTCCATGTAATTGCGATATATCATAAAGTACATTGTTATAACATTTAACACAATACCCCATACTTTTGGCCTATTTAAGCAAATCTCGAAACGGCTGATTGACACTTCCCGTGACCCAAGGGCTGGTTTTTACCTTGGCCAGAGGCTAAGCATTGCTATACAACGTGGTAATGCCGCCAGTCTCTTGGGTCCCCAGTCGACAGCGATGCGGATGAATTTTTCGACGCTATATTTTAATTTGTAAATAATTATTTATTAATATTTTTTTTATAAAATTATAATTTTAGTTCAGTTGGCATCATCATCATTTCAGACAAAATAATTATGTCCACTGTGGAACATAGGCCTTGGGTTTGCCATAATTGCCACGCTTGGCAAGCAGGTTGGCAATCGCAGTATGGTAGTAAAATGTATAGAGAACGCTGCTGCCCATTCTTTAGTAAGTCCCAGTCGCCTTTTACGACACCCATGGGAAGAAATGGTATGGTGCTATTCTTTACGTCCGGCACCATTCAGAACAAGTTAGGATATCATTTTTTTTTAATTCTTTTAATCTTAAGTTTTTCATTAATACCCCATAACTTTTACATACAATAACTTTTGTTTTTGATTTTGAATTAGACTCTACTGCATATCGATCCTCCAAAACCAAACCAAAGGCAGAAATAGAAGGCTGTATCTAATATCACACATTATCAAAACATCAAATGTCATTAAGTTGACCGATAAACTATGAAAGCATCCCTCGGAGAGGATGCCAGGGGGATGTCGTGAGTGATCGTGAAAAATCGTTATTTTCCGTTTTTTGTGGCACTGCGCGGGATGTGTGCCACGCCTCGCTGGAGATGTCTTGGCAATTTATTTTTATCATCATGGCTTGTGTTTTGGGGTATAGGTAGGTTGTAATCTCTTTGAGGTCTTGAAGTTGGTGCATGAAAACATTCATAGTACGTAACTGTTAATTTCGGCTGTGCAGTTTCAAAACCTACCAACTGATAATTATCAAAAAAAAAAAAAAAACTTTTATATGTTTAATCTGCTAGATATTTTCCGATATACTGTGCTTGTCTACACAATTTTCTTGAGAAATGTCAATTGCTAGGTTTTGAAATTGCACAGCCGAGTTGCGTTTTCGGTTTTTACCCGGAATTAAAATTGTAACTGTTCGACGCCAAGCCAAAGCCCTGGCCATAGGATTTAAATGAGGTACGTGGAAGCGTGATAATCGTGGGCCTTGGGACTAGAGTGGATGCGAACTGTCCGCCGTGCGCGGAGCTGATCAATACAATATTCAAAAGACTCACCTGATAGTAGCAACCTGGTTCTGGAGCCTACCTGGATTTATGTATGTAAATGAGTGTATATTGTATTGTGTAGTGACGCTGTAAGTAGGTATTCTCAGGATACAAGGCCGCCCCATAAGGCTGGAGGTTTTCACAGCACGCGGTCTTCAAAATGGGTCTCTATAACTTCACACTATTTCAATCAAACAAACTGAACCCTTATTATTTCGTCAAAAGAGGTTGGTTACACAAAAAACAATTGGATCACGACAAATTGTCCTCAAAACGATCGGTTCACAAGGATTTATCAATAAAAGGTCGCTAGCAAAATATGACCATCCTCCATTTTACAAAGACCAAACCAAAAAGAAATATCAAACTGACAAGTGACAGATGTCACTCCGTTAGGTACGCTCCGTTAGACGCACAGATTAAACAAGTCAAACGGGACGGAACAGTAACACTCCTCGTGTTGGTCCAGTGGTAACGGCCGCAAGTTACCAGTTGTATCTAGATCGTAGGTTCAAACCCAGACAGCCGGTAAACTTCGCGTAAATTATTTCATCACCACTGCTCTCAAAATGGTGAAAGAAAACATCGTGAGGAAACCCGCATGTCCTGAAACCAAAATATCGAGGACGATGTGTGATATGTGACATCTACCAACCTAAAATGAGCACATATGCTGGATTACAGCTCTCTCCCCCTCTCATAGAGGAAACCTGTGACACAGTAGTGGTTACATTAAATTCTGATTAAGCTGATTATGTTCATTTATTCATTTTCTGATTAAGCTTGATTAAGCATATTATTATATACCCAAAGGAAAAGCAATTGATTCGAGTTCCCTCGGTTGTATGTTTTACAATGAAATATTTATTTTATCCTTCAAAGTAAACTTACAGTACTTAACTATATTTACCCTTACATATATTTTTGTTTAAACAATTAAGCATCATCATCATCATCATTTCAGCCGTAAGACGTCCACTGCTGGACTTAGGCCTCCCCCAATTTGGGGGGCTTTGCCATAATCGCCACGCTTGGCAGGCGGGTTGGCGATCGCAGTATGGTGGTAAAATGCATAGAGAACGCTGCTGCCCATTCTCTAGTAAGTCCCTTAGTCGCCTTTTACGACACCCACGGGAAGAAATGGGGTGGTGTTATTCTTTACGTCCGGCACCACACGGTACAAACAATTAATACTTCTACATTATAAATAATGCATGTACCTATTTTATTATTTAATATTTCTACGCCAGCAATGGTAGTATGTGTGAAACAATGTTTAATTTAAGATCTTAGTGTATCATATACTGAGAAATAAATGAATTGAATTGAATTGAATACCTAAATAATAATTATCATCATTTGCCTGGTCCTTTCATAACTATGTTGGGGATTTACATTAACCATAGTACATTTTAGAGTGTTCCATTATCGTTGTCGCCGATAGAATGTTACTATGCCCAGGATCTCTAGACGTTAAGACGCTAAGGAGTAACCAAAAGGAGTAATTATATGCCAAGTCTTTTCCCAACTATGTTGGGCGCAGTCTAACCGTATGCACCTGCCTACCTGTATTTTACATGGAGCGGCTGCCTATCTGATTGACACAAACCCAGTTTCTAACCAATATTTTAGTTGTATTGATGATTTAACACGTTTGTCACTGTGTCCGACAGTTTTTGTTCCATTCAGGCCTTGTCGGACTATATGACCGACAACACATACCAAATCTGAACATGTCGTTGCTGCCTGGCGGCCATGTTTATTTAAAGTGAAATAACACAAAGTATATTTTTTGACTTTTTTTTTATTTTAACCATGGCAGTTAACGTGTTAAATGTTAATCTATACTAATATTATAAAGCTGAAGAGTTTGTTTGTTTGTTTGGTTGAACGCAGTAATCTCAGAAACAACTGGTCCGAATTGAAAAATTCTTTTTGTGTTGGTAGCCTATTTATTGAGGAAGACTATATATATAAAATTACGCTACAATTAAAAGGAGCAGAGTAGTAACGAAATATTAACGAATACTAGTAGGCAATTTTATGCGACAGGACGGGTCAGGGGTGCAAAAATTTGACGCGGACGAAGTCGCTGGCCGAAGACTTAAAATTCGCTAATTTATATTATATTTGCTAATTATAAGTTGAAGATCTGTAAGTATAGAATTATAATGATTAAAATTGTCCAAGTTCGTCTAATTCCATTGAAAGATTCTTTCATGGAATAGTCATTATATGGGATTAAATAAACATATACGGTTGTATTGATAATTCGTGGGCCAGGATATGGCGCTTCTATCGTTACCTTAACCGTTCAATTCCTTTTCAACTACCATCTTCCTCTAATCATCATTTCTTTATTTCTCTCCGTCATTACTTTTAAAATAGACAGAACCTCACGTCGCGCCCTCTCGCTTGTTTTTTCATACCTCTCTTCAGTCGACCGTCTGAAAAAGCTTTAGAAAAAACAGTTTGTGTTGGGCGTTACTAGATGGCGTTGGCGAACGGTGTATTTTGTGGTCAATATATTTTTTTTCGGTATCTTGTTATGCCTGCAATTTGTTGACAGATTTTTTTTACAGATTTTGTAGGTAGTGATATAGAGTCTATTTGCGACACTTTTTTCGTAGTTTTCTGAGATATTACAGAAAAACGAATGAGTTAAGGTGAAATAGGAAAGTTCTCAAAATAAAAAACCACCGCATTTAAAAGTCTGTATTACGATTTTTGATCATCATGATTATATGAAGTAAGAAAGAGTACGTTTTAGATGATTCTGACAATCTTCAGTAAACTACAACAATATAATTCTCATCGTTGACTAATTTTCCGCTGAGTTCTGAAAGAACTTCTCAAAAGACTTCTTCAAATATCTAAGAATTGGAATTACAATGCTTGAAAACAAAGGTTTTTTGTCATCGTGAAAAATACTTACGAACAATGTAAAAAATATTATACAAATTAAGTGACGAATTGTTAGTTGCGGCAACATTTTAAATAAGCCGATAGGTTAGTTTTAGAAGCCCGGCTTCCACCAGTTTTTATCACAATTTAATTAATCACTGTTCCACAAAGAGTCTGAATTTTATTCGGATTCTGCGTTTCCCGTTATCCTCCATGGGGTTGGTTCACCCAATATACAAGGCGAGTGCTTTTCTCCTGAACAGACAAAGGCCCCATTTATATCCAACAGAGTATCTGAAATGTCCGTATACAGACACCCTTTATGATTAGAACCTCTGACGTCACAATAAATTTGGCCACCTATTGGACCCAAACACCATGAGAAATATATACATATGTACCATTCAAACCAAACTATGGTCTTCCGTTTATAAAAATGTTATCACAATAGAAATCCATCTTATTCACAACTTCTTCGTCACCCTTCTTCTGGCTCCTCAAATACAGGTACTTTATCCTATCTCTGGAGCCAGGATCTCAAATTTTCTGTAACCTGTTTTTATGCCAATGAAGAAATTTAATTATTATACTTTTCCGTAATTCGACGTCTTATAAAACGTACTTGTCCAAAAGTTTCTTCAGATATATCAACATCGGGATTAATTCCAGCACAACAGTTATAAATAGTGTAATAAATATCATCCGTACTAAGTTACGAGGTGTTAGTAGTGGAATCATGTCGACTAACCAGTAGTTAGGTTACAGAAACTCAGTCAGCAGTAAACCAAATCACAGTTGCAGAAAGAAATTTACAATTTGTCATTTCAATTGTCCTTTTTCTGGTCCATATTTGTGCTTCAGCATCCTTTGTTTTATCACTCGTCTCCTTAACACACCCACTTTTGACTTAGTTCGGCAATTAAAATATTTGCCTCACATTTTTCAACCTTTTTATCTTCAAAATTGAGCATAACTTATGTTAAAACATCAACTTAAACGTATTTTACATGTTACTAACATAAAAATGGCGAGGCAAACAGAGAATGGCGTAGAAATCAATGAACAAGACCTGACAGGGATGTTACGACACCGCTATTTTGTAAGCGTTCGATATTTCTAGGACTTCGATAAAGTTTTGAGTACACCATTTGGCAGCCTTTGTAAATTGTGAAGCAATTCTCGAGTTTCTTTGGGAATAGTGTTCCACAAAACTAAGTAATATACAATATACCTTCAACTTGAATGATGTTACCAATATTATATTTGTAACATGTGTTGTTTTTTTTTTTTGTTTTGAAAGTGTTTCATCTTTCTGACTAACCAACCCCTTGACAAATCAAAAGTGTCTGTAATTGGTTAATTTTGAACTTATCAGTTTGGGTTTCAAATGTCTAGTAACATAAAATCACAGGTTGAAAATTTAGTTGTTTTATAGTCTTAATTCTCGTGTAGACACGTGAATGTATCAACCTGCCAAACATCATCTACTCAAAGTATTGATATAAGACAGATATTTAGACGTAAAACTGACAGTCTGCTAGATTACCTTGTTATAGTCACTGATATTGTTACCTACCTTGTGGTCATAATGTCCGTAACGCCTTCTTACATTACAACGTTAATTGTATAAGTACTTGTACTTACAATTAACCATCGCAAATTCAGACGTCACGTTAGTATTTATAAGTTTAGCCTAGAAGTTGTCAATATTCCTTGTGTTTTGACACATGGCGATTACTAACTATAATTTTAACAGGTGATTTAACAAGTTAAAATCAGCTAATTTGCAAAAATGCGATATCGAGTGTCACAGAAATACGCTCTAAAGCCACATCAGCGCTCAAAGTGAAGCGGAGGACCGAAGAACTAATTACAAATTATAACCTTACTAAATTGAATTGTCGCTTGCGAAACTCTAGTTGTGACTAAAAGAGTGTACTCCGCAATTTATTCGAGTTATCAAATTTTAACCCTTTACTGCGCATGCCCCCATACATAAGTAGGTGGGAAGGAAAAAAACACAAATTTATACCGGGTAAATTTTAAACCTATACTTTTTTTTCCTCTCGGGCATTTTTATGTCGATCCTTTGTATGTGTGCGTTGTGCCTGCTTTAATTACGTATCGACTTAATTTCCCTCCGACTGCCACTGTTTGTGGTACTTTTGACAGGTTTTCTGTGAAAAAATACAGGTTTTTGAGTACTTTTCGTGAGTTTAGAGTGTATTTTAGTGGTTCTGCGAGTCAAGGTTATGTTTTGATTGTAAATCTTCGTTTAGGTGGCCAGTTTTGGTGGGAATTTGTGAAATGACTGTTTTAAAAGGCTAAGTGTGACTGAGATTGGGTTTTTAACTAACAAAACGTGTCTACAATTGCCTGTAAAATGTAATCTGGGTAAGTATTTTGAATTTTACTGATTTGTTTTATAGTTTCTAATGCTACCATGGTACAAACACTAATTAATTTCATCTCTTGGTAAATGATCTATTGGGATTAATGAATGAAACTAACTAATTTCTAAGTTAATAGTTTTAATAATAGTTTATCTATAAAAGCTAACTTCCTGTTATTTTCTATGACATATGAGACCACCTGTTGACGTAAATATCATAACTGAATCTATGTACCTAGTAGACATTCGTGTATGATTGACGTGTAAATATATTGATGGAAAATTACACTTTAGAATGAATATTACATAAATAATTGTGTTTCATCTTTCTAATAATTAATTTAAAATAGACAATATCTTTATTTATTTTAATGAAGAAAATAAATATTGAAACAAAATTTTAAATAGAAAGCGAGCCTTTTTCGCAATAGAGATTTCTCTCCATTTCTTCCTGAAGCTCAGAGCCACATTCAAAAGTTGCTTAGAAAACTAGCTGGGATAGACTGAAAATAATGCATAGACTTCTACGGGAGATGTCGCTGCCGGGTGATGGTGCATAGGGTTGCTTTTAAACTAGATGTAGATATTTGAGACATTACAAAGATCTGTAGATATTTCATTGTATATTTACTTAATTGTTAGTGGTTTAAATAGTTTTCATTATCACCAGCCTCCTCGTTTCCCAACTGTGTTGAAGTCGGCGTCAAGTTAAACCATATGCAGCTGAATTTCAGTATTTTACTTGGAGCGTCTGATAACCCAATTACTGAGTAGTACGATACGGCTCAGTGATGACATAGACTCAGGTCACTGAGACGTAGTCGCTCACAATGGACCTCATATGAAGGTTCAAAGCCACCCAAAGGGCAATGTAGAGGGCTATGCTTGGAGTTTCCCTACGCGATCGAATCAGAAATGAAGAGATCCGTAGGAGAACCAAGGTTACCGACATAGCCCGAAGAATTGCCAAACTTAAGTGGCAGTGGGCAGGGCACATTGCTCGCAGAACGGATGGCCGATGGAGCCGGAAGGTTCCGGAGTGGCGACCGCGTACTGGAAGACGGAGCGTTGGAAGGCCTCCCACAAGATGGACCGATGACCTGGTGAAGGGCGCAGGAATGCGTTAGAAGCGGGAGGCACAGAACAGGTCGAAGTGGCGGTGCTTGGGGGAGGCCTATGTCCAGCAGTGGACGTCTTTCGGCTGAAATTATGATGACAATACGCCTTGGAAAAACTGGTTGTGAGACTCGGGCTTCCGACGACCAGTAACGACTGTCAAGGATCCATGAATACAACAACTGAGGCCAAAATAGCTTAACGTACTTTCTGAACCATGGTGGGTTCTTACTATGTAAAGATGGTAACCCCGGAAAACCTCGGCAAGCGTAGCTGATTAATCGACCTGTGTAGCTGTTATTATTTACCAGCCTGGGAGAAGCTATCTCCAGCAATGGACTGCGATAGGATGAGTTGATTGACTGATGTTCCCTAGTATTAATAAAGATTGAGTGTAAATCATCACGTGTGCATAAATGTCAAGAGCCTTCAGCCTGAGCCCTAAATTGCCTTTATTGAGTTGAGCAGTTTGATTACTGACAAATGCGGACACTTACTGGGCAGATCCACTCAGTCTGTGTGGTTCTTTACTCAAAATACCATTTTAGACATCAATCTACATGGCCTTCACATGGTATGATCAAGATTATGTCTGGAATTTAAAAGAAACTGTGACCTCTGAGTTTGTTTCGGCCTTTCTTCTTAGAGTAGTCAGTCAGGAAACGCTTACTTCATCTAGTTTCAAATGATTGACGAGTAATTGTGTTTGTACGAACTTGTATACAGAAATTGATACAAATACGTTATTTTACTCAATGAAACTTAATGAATCATGTTCAAATAATAACCCAAAAAAACCAAGAAAAATTTTTGTTTAACCCGACTATCCCACGTTGTTGATACTTAAATATTATTTTTATTGCGATATTTAATGAGTTCGAAGTTTACAGTGTAATAAACGGTACAATTTATACCCTTCTGCAGTTTATGGGTTAAGTCTTTGTGTTCGGTATCGATGGTCTGGATTTTTCGAAGAGTATTGTAGGGTTAGATATACCGTGGTGTAGGTAATATGTAGGTTTTATTTTGAAAAGAGGATAAGCTTGGAAGTGTTAGTTTCCGCTTGATATTTTTTTTTTGTAATATCAGAATATGTAATACTAGCTTCCGCCAACGGCTTGTCCCGTGTGGTATGTCGATATAGAATAGCCTCAGTCCTTTGCCAGGATTCTAAAGTATCTTCATACTAAAATTTCATTTAAAATGGTCCGGCCGTTCTGGATTACCACTACATACAAATGCCTGAAAAAAAAAACATAAAACAAATGATTTTTTCTGTTTATGTTATTCTAGATTAAAATACTAAGTTAGGAAGTAAACTTCAATATTATCGGTCCCATAATAACATTTTTTTTTTTTTTGTAAAAAGAAAACCACGAAATTATTTAAAATGAATAATATACTATAATCTCACAAATAAATACCACAGAATGCGTCACGCGTATGTCAACTTAACCCTTTCACCGCGCACCGTAAACCGTAAAATGCGTACAATAAATGGTACCACCATAAAATCACCACATCTATTCTTTCCTCACTCATTCTCGTCTCGGACGCGTCTCGTCTGAACATCGTAAATACATCATCACGCAGAAATCCCGAGGGAGGTACCGTCTTACAATATATTGTACTCCTTCAACATTTTAAACAAATACTTGGGTACTTTTTATTTTGTTGGCCGGTAGGCGGTTTAGTGTTAAATCAGTGGTACTTGTTTGGCATTTATAGGTCATGGTATGTGGTCTGTGGGTCATAGAAGGCCACTTTCTGTTGTAAGATATATATTAATATTCAAGCACCCTGTTCTGTAAAATGAAACGTTATTACATATTACACGCACGTAAGCTTGGTATGTATGTATTTAACTGAATTTTTGAACGTGCTTTTCACTCCCTTCAAAACGTCAGATTAATTTGAAACTTTACACACTTGTCAAGAAACCGATGACAATGCAATAATTAAAAAAATGTATCCCATTAAATAAAAAAAACTACCCGCTTTAATAGAAAACCAAACTGAAAAGTATAAAATGAATAATAGTTAACAAACAACTAAAAAAACACGCTTTAATAGAAAACTAAACTAAAAAATAGAAAACTAATTTTCAATAAATTTAAATTCAAACAAGGTCAAATTATTTCACACGTGTTGGGTATAGGTACTGAATAAGAACGAAATAGAAAAAAAAAAGAACAAAAAAACCACGGGTTCCACTCCGGGAGTGCCGGCAGAAGTGAAAACTTGAATATTAACGTGCATTTTTGATATTTTGTAGTGGTTAGGGAATAATTTTGCACGAATTGCTTTAATTATGAGTATAAAAGTAGTATCATTTATGTGGTAGAATACAATATTTATTTATTGCGCTATCGTACACAAACATGACAATCTAGACACGCGGTAGCGTGTCAAGCCAAGTTCAAGTAACAGAACTGGCGAGCAGCACCGTGTGTAATATTACACGAACCATTTGGAGCCACTTTTGACCCCCTCATAACTCAAAAACTGTTTCACATAAACGTGTCAAATTTGGCTCATATAGTGAGACTTGCAAAATACATAATTATGTGCTCCAAATTTCATAAGCACATCTCAAACAGTTATTTAGATATTAACGTCCAAAATTGATTGAAAAAAAAAAAAAAAAGCGTGTCAAGCCATTTAGACACGCGGAAGCGTGTCAAGCCAAGTTCAAGTAATAGAACTGGCGAGCAGCACCGTGTGTAATATTACACGAACCATTTGGAACCACTTTTGACCCCCTCAAAACTCAAAAACTATATCACATAAACATGTCAAATTTCGCTCATATATTGAAACTTGCGAGATACATATGTGCTCCAAATTTCATAAACACATCTCAAACGGTTATTTAGATATTAACGTCCAAAATTCGTCATTTTGATCACTGACTGACCTATAGATCAAAACTCTAACCCAGTTCCAGATGACCTAGAAAGTTCAAATTTGGCATGCAGATAGGTAATTAGGTGAATACAAAGGAATAATTCAGAAACTGGTAAATTTTTATAATTTTATTTTAATATTTCACTTAATTGTTATATTAGGAACACTTATAAAAAAAAACCATTTTGTTATACATTTGTTATAAATAAGTACCTACTAATAATTTATGTACAAAAAGTAATGATATTCCATCAAAAACATAAATGTGAAAGGAGAGCCAAGTTCAATATATGCCTTGGTTGTTGAATAAAACGACAAAAGAAGTGAGATCTAAATGGGTGCCAAGTGAAATGAAAAATGAAAATGTGTTTATTTGGAACATTAAATCAAAAGCTTGTACATTTTACTTCTGCCAAACTACAGAGTAGTTTGTTGGCAGACGTAGCTCCCACGATAAACTCAATAATAACGTATGTACGTTCACTTTTTCACTAACATAAGAAATTTACAAAAACAATCTGACCGCAACTTAAAACCAAATTATTCACAATTTAACAAAAATGTTAACCTGTTAATACCTAATTTTAAATTACAAAAAAATTGCTGAGGTTTTCACTGAAGTTAGACAAAAGATATGATTCAACTTTGTTTTTAAATGTTCTCTTTGTTACATTAGTTTCAAAAGGTAAGCTGTTGTAAATACGTGGTACTAAATATTTTTTACATCTTTGCCCAAAGTAATTATTAACCGTGGGTACTTTTAATTCTACAATACCTCTTCTACGAGACCTATTACTATTAGACACTTGTTTGACTTTAAATTGATCACTACAATATTCTTCTAATGCTATTAACAATGTTACTTTGTCATGGACTGGCAGCATTTTACATTTCAAAAATAACTCTTCGTAACCACTAATTTTACATAACTTTTTCGTATTTGTATCGACTAATAATTTCATGAATCTAATTTGTAACTGTTTTATTTTATCTAGATAGCTTTTAAAAGTACGCCCATAACATGCCAGTCCTCACGCAATTAAAGAGTCCACCAGCGCATAATAGACTGTATACAAAGTTGCCCTACCCAGAATATAACTAAGGTGGTAGAATTTTACTAGTACCGATCTTAGTTTGTCACACACATGATTAATATGACTCTTCCATGAGAAATTGTAGTCTATAACTAGACCTAAGTACCTGTAATGTTCCACCACCTCAATCTCTGCGCACGTACACTGCACAGCGGCGCGAGCGGTTGCGTCGCAAGTGCTCACGCCACTGTGCGCGTGCAAGCATTCGTAACTATGGCCCACTATGCGCGGCCCTCGCTCACAGTGCAATGGTCAGTCCTGAAATTTATTTGTAACTACATAAAATATAATTTCTTCTTATAACTTAGGATAATAAATTGTAGGCTAAGGTCTGACTTGGCTAGTTTTCATATACGAATTATATTATAGCCTTCGCAAGTTCTAAACCTGTTACTTGTCGGCTCTTATTTTATTATTTCGAAAATTGGGTTGCTAGTAGAAACTAGCCATCGAACATAATTCATAATTCATGTATGAAAACTAGCCAACTCAGACCTTATGCTACAATATATTATCCTGAGTTATAAGAAGAAATGATATTTTATGTAGTTACAAATAAATTTCAGGACTGACCATTGCACTTGGCACCCATTTAGATCTCACTTCTTTTGTCGTTTTATTCAACAACCAAGGCATATATTGAACTTGGCTCTCATTTCACATTTATGTTTTTGATGGGATTTATATTACATTAAAAAGTTTATCTCTCAGAAAAATCATCATCCATCCATAATTTTGACGACGGCAACTACAGAGACTGTCGAGCCATCAGCTGTCACCATCCATGGACGCACGTGGCACGCTGTAACATAAACACACACGAACATTCACGCAAGTGTCCTGCGCCGCGCTAAACGAAACAGCAGGCGCAGGCATACATTTTCGCCGCGCCGAGGGGGATACTTCCTCTCCTACGCCGTGCTGGCTGTCTACCCTCCGTCCGTCTTATGAATTTTCGATCAGGTCACGTGTCCTGACGCGAGTTTAACATTTTTTACCCATTACAAAAAGTGCACAAAGCCGCTAAAGAAGTTTTCACTTCAAAAATTAATAAAAAAATCCATCTTCATCAGTCCAACTTAGTTCAAAACTTTAAAAGACACTAACGTACACGTACATTTAGGCATCGAAAACATTTTATTCTTTGTATTTTTGGAAATTGGTAAAAATATCTTTTCCACCAAAAATTACAAAAACAGCTAATCAACTACCCTTCGAAGGATGTTGTATTTTTGCCATTACTTTTCAAAATCATGATCATCCCAACATGTAGGTGAAGCATTGCTACCAAATTTAATTTGACCCTGTATGAATTGATACCAAAAATCAGAAACCAAGTCTAGCTCGAGTTAAAACACTATAACAGACGAAGAGGCGCAGTAGTTTTTTAAAACACAGATGGACAGACAGACCAACGATTGTACAAACGCCAGTACATCAACCTACTATAATCTGTCAAATTTCCTTGATAGATTTTCAACTTTACAGTTAAAGCATTAGGTTCAAAGTTGATTGGCAGAATTTGTCAGTGTATTAAGAGGGTGAAGAAGACGATCATGGAATGCACTTTTGCATTAATTATCCGTATTCTAACATACATAAGACAGGATATAGCTTCATCACTCACAACTTCTACAATTACATCATCTGATTCCAAAGAATTGCACGCAGATTGTAATAAATCTTACGTATAAAAAAACTAGATATGAATAAATTAATAGTCTATATATAGATGTTGACAGTGAATGTCATTTGCTGTTCAACTGAAAGAGACAGCAATAGAGTGCTTTGGTTGCAGAATTAATTTAATTCATTCCAATCCAGCCCGTCCCTTGCTGCCCTCTACCAGCGATGCCCTAAGCCGAGGTCCGTACCCCACAGGGACACCCCCTTAGCGATTAGTCTTATAGTTTTGAGTTTAAAACCCTGGCTGGCGGCCTTAATTTATTAAAGTAGCCACAGGCAAATCCGGTTAAGCAGCCGACAACCTCATAGGCTGCGAGAAGTCATTCCATAAAAATAAATGATTTCTATCATAATTTATGCAGCTTATTACGAATCATTACTTTTATGTGTAACTAGTTAGCAGTATGGTGGCCCAGTGCTAACGGGCATGACCTAGGAGTCATAGGTTTGAAACCTGAGTCACTTTATTTTGAGCATATTTAATTACTACTGCTCTCAAAACGGTGAACGAAAACAACATTTGGCATGTAAGTGTTCGTAAGTGTTTCTTAGGTATTATGAAAATGTTTTAGTTTTTTTTTTGCCGTCACCAGCCAACTGAGACACAGACCTCCTCTCGGTGAGAGGAAGTGGGCTATAATCCACCACGCGGGCCTAGTGTGGGTTGGCAGATGTCACATGACTTCGAATTTTTGGTTCGAAGACATGCTGTTTTCCTACGATGTTTTCTTTCACCGTTTTAAGAGCAGTGGTGATAAAATAATTTACAAAAGTAAAGCGCCTGCTTGGGTTCGAACTCACGGCCTACTACTCGTAAGTCGCGGCTGTAACCACTAGGCCACCACCAGAGCCGGATCTACCAAATGGCTTTTTGGGCTTCAGCCCAGGGCCCCATGAATTCAAGGGTCCCCCAGCTAAGTCAAGTCAAAGTCAAAAATAGACGATAATGCGAGAGAATCCATAACTTTATTAAATTACAACAGATCGTATGGTTTGCAGCCCTGCGAATCCTACGATTAATCAAACTCATTTAATTCAAGTCTACGTTTAGGTGTTAGTACTTTGAACTGACAGATAAAATGTTCGGCTGCCATTAAACATGCATCTCAATCGTGCTCGTCTCTTTCTATCTTGCTATTGTATAATTATTTATAAGTCAAAATCAAAATCAAACGTCATTTGTTCAAACTAGGCTGAGAGTCAGCACTTTTTGAACGTCAAAGTTACATAAGATAGTCCCCCTTAAACCCCCGCCCTTCAACACTTCCTAGTACTTTAGCTGGGAAGAAGTGGCGCAACAAACAACAAACATATTATAATACGAGCTGACCCAGTGAACTTCGTATCGCCTCAGATTCAGTAAATCTTGTAATAAACCTACCAAGCCTGTTTAGCAAGCTCCTACCCAATTATGACAACCTACTACTTCGAAGTCATGAAGCGTTTTCTATCTGACACATCAGGTGAGGTGATCTCCTACTGCGTTATGACAACTTGCTTCTTCGAAGGCATAAAGCGTTTTCTAGATGACACTCCTATATTTAGCAAGCTCCTACCCAATTATGATAACCTGCTACTTCAAAGGCATGAAGCGTTTTCTAGCTGACACATCAAGTTATGTGAGCTCCTACCCAGTTATGACTACCTGGTACTTTAAAGACAACGCGTTTGCTAGCCGACACTCCTGTTTGATAGTTCATACCTATTTACATGCTCAGTCGTGGAGTTGCGGGCACCAGCCCGTTCTACATAGCTCATACCAAGTTGTGACTACCTGGTACTTCGAAGGCAAAAAGCGTTTTCTCTGAAATTCATGTTTGGTAAGCTCCTACCAAGTTATGACCACCGTTTTTTTGGGTGGGAAATTATCAAATGACTGATTAAAATCCACCCATGTTCCTTAAGGTCCCTATGCCAGGGCTACGGTAGTATAAGAAGTTATGACCTACTGGTACTTCGAAGGCAGAAAACGTTTTCTGGCTGACACTGCTGTTTGATAAGCTCATACCAAGTTTTGAACACCTGGTACTTCGTAGGCAAAAAGCGTTTTCTCTGACACTCCCATGTTTGTTAGTTCCTACCTAGTTATGACAACCTGGGTATTTCGAAGGCATAAAGCTATGACCAACTGGTAGTTCGAACGCATAAAACGTTTTCTAGCTGACACTCCTATGATTGGTAAGCTCCTACCAAGTTATGACCACCCGGTACTTCAAATGCTTAAAGCGATTTCTAGCTGCAGTACAAAATGTATGAGAAAATGAAAAATCCTCTCTTTTTTTTTCTAATGAAATATTCCCAATTTTAATATGAAAAGCGCTTTATTCTGCTTCGAAGCGGAGACATATCCAACAAACCATGAAAATCGGTCCTTCTCCAGGCCACTCAGAAAGTATTGCGAAAAAAAGTTTTTTTGTATGAGAGACTGGCCAGTTATAAACTATTATAAACATTATGATTATTTATAAGTAAAAATAGGTACGTTCCAATTTCAAAATTTCCCTCCACATTTTTTGCGAGCTAATTAAATTATCGTGTCTCATTGGAAAATGGATTTGCGCCGGGAACATTTTCGCGCTATGATTTTTTAAGATTTCAAGTGTCGCCTGAAACCGGATGAATCATACGATAGACTTCAAATTGCATTCATGGATGAAGGCCCTTCCATGGCAACCGTGTATCGTTAGTATAACGAATTCAAACATGGTCGACTAACTTGGGGATGAAGAAAGAAGTGGTCGCCCTTTGACGGCTTTTACGCAGGAAAACGTGCTAGCATCAACGCCGAATGGTATACTACCAAATGCTTGGCAGAAGTTTTCTCTGTTGTGAGCAACAAGCAACCAAACACAGGGCTCCGCGGGCTACTGCTCCACCACGACAACGCCCCCACGCACACCGCGCTCAAAACGAGGGACTTCTTGGACAACACGCCGGTGAAACTTCTGGGTCACCCTCCTTACAGCCCTGACCTAGCACCATGTGACTTTTTTTATTCCCAAAAATTAAAGAGATACAGTTTTCGTCACCGGAAGATGCGCTGTCAGCGTTCGAGCAGGCTGTAAACGATGTGTCTGCGGCGGACTGGAAAAAGTGTTTCGAAAATTGGTTCAGACGCATGAAACTTTGCATAGAGGCTAGTGGAGAGTATTTTGAAAAGATTAAGTAAAAGCATATTTACCTATCGAACACTCCTTTTTACTTTCGCAAAAATTTCTAAGTGTCCCACGTATTTAACCCTTATGTTAGTAACCGGGTACCCGGGTACCCTACGCAGTTTATTTGTATAAATAACTCAAAGAAAATTCAATTTTTTTTTTAAGCTCTCGAATCGTCGTTTTTTAACTCGAAAGAAAGTTAGTTGTGAGTGCATTTCATTTATTTACTTTACATATTTTTTTTTTTTAATAAGCTTAAACTTCTGCCATCGCCCCATTAGCAACCAGGTACCCGGGTACCCACAGTAGAAAGTGTAGAAAATAAATTAAAAATAGTTTTTTAAATGGATACAACTAAGTTTTATTTAATTGAGCGCTCTTCACATACAGGCCGGTGATAATTGGCACAGTTCTTACGAGTCTAACGCCGTCTTTTTATTGGCAAAGTATTGCACACATGACAAGATCCTGTCACTTTTTTACTTCCGGTTTTATCTTTTGGAACCACTGGACCAGGTGCATGACCTAAAATACTTTCAACAGCAATCTTTGTTGAGAAATGACGCATTACTTGCGGATTTGCCGTGCGGTGTTCAATCATCGGCAATGATAGTTCTTCACTTAGCTTCTGCATAAATTGACGACGTTCTGTCGTTTTTTTTTTGGCAATCATTTTATTATTTTGGTAATAAGTTATATATGATGCAAGTGAAGAAACGTCTAGCATGTTAAAGAACAATGCCATTGGCCATCTTGAAGATCGTCGTTGACTTGTGCACCTCCGGACCATTTGGTCCATTGTGTTAACGCCAGCTTTATATCTATTATAAAAATTTATAATTTCTGTTTTTCGTTTAGCGTCATCACCAACTGATGCATCTGAATGCATTGTAGATAACAGAATGGCAGCTTTATTTTTATAGGAATATAAGAACACATGGTAACCTTTTCATGAAATCCAAAAACTGTCGAATACTACTCCCGTCTCTTATTTGCCCTCATAACACTAGGGATGTAAGGTTTTCTTTTTTTTACCGTGCCAACAATGGTAAGATTTCACGATAAAAAATGTTTAGCTAACTTCTTTACTACTCTTCCCGTTGAAGAGTAGTAAAGAAGTTATCCATACGGACGTTTCCACCACTACCTCGGTACGGAGCTGCCAATTCATTCACTACTCTTTCACCCTGATTTTTTCCCGAGTGCCATCTGTTTTACCAGTGTACATTTATCCCTTGCAAAGGATATGCGTTTTCCGCATCACAAATCCACCAGATCTTTATACCATACTTAGCTGGTTTCGATGGTATATATTGAGTGAATCCAGTACGGCCACGGTATGGATAGAGCTGTTCATCAATTGTCAAGTTTGCAGTTGGTTTGTACATCTGAGCTAATTTTGAATTGAACATTGTCCACACATCACGAATTGCAGCTGCTTTGTTTTCGTTTTTGCGTTGATTTCGAGTATTACTATCGTCGAATCTCAAAACCGCAGAATATTATGGAATCTCTTCAATCTTATCCGCTGTATCACGCGACGATGTTCGCGCGATACAGCGGATAAGAATTGGAGTGCCACATATCAAAAGTATGGTCCATATTTGAATTATTTGCGCCAGCACCAATCGAGATACCCAAGAATGAATAAATTTCGGGTATCGTAACGGGCTTCCATTGATGCTGAGAGTCTGGATGGTCAGCATTATAATATTGATAAGTAGCTTCAGCTTTCTTGTTAGTGTGACGGACGAATCTAGATAGAAAAAAAAGAAATAAACTTGAGTTTTTTTCTCTTTCCAACGGCATCTGTTCAGCTCCGAGAAATAAAAACTGATCGACTACCTGGAGTGCCCCAAACTGGTTTTAGATTTCATTCACAACTCTATTATTAATTTTTTTTTTTTGACTGTCACTAACTATTCATATTTTAAGAAAAAAAATGCTTAGGTTTTTTTTTAACACTATAAACCAATTTTTTAATATTTCGATCTGTGGGTACCCGGGTACCTGGTTGCTAAAAGATGTCGGTAAAGTTGGTTACTAACATAAGGGTTAAGTGTTGTAACAAACCCGACTTTGTTTTATATAAGGTTTATCTATTCATACACGAAATATTTTAAGAGGTTCACCTGTAGGTGGTAAAAAAGCTATTATAGCAACGAAAAAAAAATTTTTCAGTGTATTTTTTTCAAAATTTAATATTTATAAATAATTTGACGCACATGAGAAATACCGGCTCCTTCTTATTTTTTACGGCCCGAGACACCGCGGCCATGCTCGTGCCGTCCGGTCGCCGCCCTCGCAGCGTCAGGCGGTCCATTCATAGAATTTGGAGTAAAGGTTTTATGCAAAACGTCTCAAGCAGTTTTAAAATTATAATAATTACGAAAATTCAAAAACGCTTAGATAATAAATTTCTTTTTGCTTCTGTAGCTTCTTTACCACCTACAGATGTATCTCTTAAAATATTTCGTGTATGAATAGATACACCTTATACCGGATGACATTTTTTACCGTCTCGACCTTCATACGGTGTGTTGTGTAACTAGAATAGAAGGCAGGAAGGTCTTCAGATTCATCGCAGGTGACTAAACGAGCGCGCGACGCGGGCTGACGGGGATGCGTGTGCGGCTTATGCGCCTGCGAAAGATCAATTTGGCCGCCTATCGGCCGGCTTCAAACGGTAAAACCGCGCTGCAAAATCATTGATACATGCCGCGCATTGAGTAGTGTGCGTATGATTTGAGTTTCGATAGATTTTAATTGATTTTTTTATTTTATTTTTTCCAAATTTCTGTTTTTGTTGTTCTAGTATGAAAATGTTACTTTAAATGTGTAGTATTTATTGCTAGATCAATTTCATTACATGTTATTCAAAAATAAAAATAATAAAAAATTCTATGCCAAAAGCTTCTACTCTGTTCACCTATTACACCCATTTTTTTTCAAGACGATAAAAAAAGTCACCCGGTATATCTATACTTAATATTATAAAGCTGAAGAGTTTGTTTGTTTGTTTGATTGAACGCGCTAATCTCAAGAACTGCTGGCCCGAATTGAAAAATTCTTTTTGTGTTGGGTAGCCTATTTATCGAGAAAGGTTATAAACTATATAACATCACGCTACGACTAAGAGGAGCGGACCAGTAATGAAAAATGTTGCAAAAACGGGGAAAATCGCACGGGTAGGCGATTCGACGCGACGGGAAGGGTCGGGGGAACAAGAAATTTTACGCGGACGAAGTCGCGGGCAGAAGCTAGTATTATATAATGATGTTAAAAATAGGGGTTAGTGGTAGAGGAGTGAAAATTTAGAATTGTTTTAGAGTATTTTTAATGCTAAATCTTAATAAAACAAAAACTAAAAAAATAAAAAAAATATTTAGTGTCACCCTTATCATTAGGGGTATGAAAAATAGATTTTGGTCGATTCTCAGACTTCCCGATATGCACACAAAATTTCATAAAAATCGGTCGAGCCATATCGGAGGAGTTTGGTAACAAACATTGCGATACGTGAATTTTATGTATTAGATAAATCAAATATTTTACTGTCTCATTTTTTTCTATACTTTGAGTAATTAGGTGGGCCCCTAAGTAGTATTAGCCCAGGGCCCCACAAACTCACGGTCCAGCCCTGGCCACCACTGCTCACAATTGAATACATCATTAGAACCCATAAGATAATCAACTACAAATTACAAATAATAAATCATAAAATAATAATAATAATTACATACCATTAAACCACATTATTATTATTTGACATAGAGAACAATGAATATAACCACATCGTTATGTAAGAACAACATAATCTAAGTTATAAATAAACAAATAAAACTAATCAGATGGAGGATCGGTTGCTATCAAGGTAGAAAGGCAACGGGCGCAGGGATAGGGCTGGCACGCAATCCTACAATAATAAAATAAATGTGAAACTTTGTAACTCAATCATGCAAAATCGGCCGAATGAATTTGCAATAAAATCAGGACTTAGATAGTTTATAATCTGGATTAACACAGAGTATAGTTTTAACTTGGTAGTACGTGTCTGTGGGATAATTTCCAACCTCCACGAGGGCGAAGACGCTGGTAAAAGCTGGTTCAAATATCATTATCTGCCAAGCCAGTTACTGGGTTCGATTCGCTTTGGTAAGAGTGGTTGTCAGACTTTCGGGCTTATGTCAACTCGTAACGGTTGCTGAAAATCTGTGACCGCGTCGCGGCGCGACATGTTGCCCCTGTGTGAACTGTTGCGGGCGTTTTCGTAGAAATTGTTTCTAAGGATATAAATCACCGATCCCGCGCGACCGTCGCGTTGCGCTAGTCTGCACGAGCCTTAACGTTAAATAATTGTTAAGTGGAATATTTTTTTCCGTCTATACTTAACGGTCTTTCTTTTGTGCCAGCCCTACGTTCAAATGAGATATAAAGAAGTAAGAAACTTAATGATACCGAAATTCGTTACGCGCACCGCGACCCAACAGCTTCCGCTCACAGATTCAAATTTAGAACTGCTCTTTTTTTTCTAAATTCGATTTTTAGGGTTCCCTCTGTAACTTATTCAATCTTTTGTCTTTTAATTGTACGATGGAATATGTCAAAGCGTGCGTGTTATAATTATTTTTCATGTAACGACATTAGCGTGGATGTCCACGTCACGGCACAGCGATAGTACAGAGTTTTAAATTAACGTCTGCGATAACGTTTTAACGTGCATATTTCCATACATTTCATGTTTGTGAACTTATAAGAAAATATAGTGACGTTAGGTATTATAAAAGCATTTATTGGTATTATACACACAGCGGTTTTAAAATGTAAAGATTTGTTTACCTACTAGGTAAGTAATTCAGTAGATATACCTAAAGAACACCGTAAAGTCAGACACGAAGAATTTACACAATTAGCTGCTCTTAACATAAATTAAAACATCATTGTATTTATATTATTTTCTGTTAATCGTTCATAGTTGACAGAGACATAATGATGAACGCCTTTTTGAATAATTGAAAAATAATCTTAGTGTAGGTAAACACAGATTTTTTTTTTGTTTTATTCACAAAATTAATGTTCGATCGTGTCTTTATATTCAATGCAAGGGTTAAAATATTTACCAGTCAGCATGGTTTTAGGGTTTTTCATATGATTTAGTGGGTCTTATAATTATTATAATATTTATTTTGATATGCCCATTTTATATTTAAACCTATATAAAACAATTTCGTTCCATACAATAGTTTTTAACCGTCTTTCTACAAATAAAGAAAGAAAGAAACAGTAATAAATTCTCAATGTGTGTATTGTTCGTAAAATGCTCATTAGGTGTTTATTAATTAATACGTATAATTATACGGTGTTCTTATGAAAAATTAATGGCGGGTCTATATTTGGTATAATGTTAATGTAATTCTGCTGAATTGTTAAGTATAAGCTAAGTAGTAGAAAAGGATCCCCTCTTTTTTGTTTGCATTGGATTCTTAGTTATTTCACTATTCTCTTTTTTAATAAATAAAAACGGTTTTCACTAACAAAAAATGCGGAATTCTTGTTATTTCTTATTTATTTAATTAGTTGTCAAAATATAAAAAGCGCTTACAAATAAATGCCGCTTTAAAAATATTTTTTATCGTTTTATCTTTTCATCATAATCTTTTTGAATAAGGGCCCAATGAACGATGTAGATATGTATTACTGTATTTTTTTAATACTCAACAGTTCAACTAAAGTCATTGCTTAAAATCTTAAACATTAACATAAAATTTCCTCGTAACCCTAAACTTCAACAAAAAAGCTCTACGGAACCTAACCTCAAACAATTGACCACGTGCACAACCTTTTATTTTCTTTCGCCCGTATCGATTATTTTTTAAGCTATTTCCCCTCTTTTCTACGGCCATACTTTTTGTATTTTTATCTTTTTTAACCTTTTTTCTTGCTAAGTTATTATTGTTTTCGGGTCTTATGTTCTTTGATGATGATTACAACGTAATATGGTAGCCTAATGAATTCGCAAATCAATTTCGTTGATTTAGAATATTTTTTGTTTCATATTATTTGATTAAAAATGTTCACGGGATTTCGTTTGATGTTGTTCTCCATTTGATGAGATTTAAGATGGAAGAGACATTAGTAATGGGTGGAAATTTACGGTTAATAATAGGCAGTAAGGGTCATAATCATCTGATCTTAAGCATCATATTAAGAGTGATATATACCTCATCTTTTTTAACCCATAAATGACCTTATGTATGTGATGATGTGTTACGACCAAAATCATACTAATAATTTTAAATTTGAACGTTGTTATATTTAGTTGTTTGTTACGTAAAATGGCAGAATAGGTTGGGGGAAAATTTAGAAGTGTATGGTTAGATGGTTTGGTCATGTCGAGACTATGAATGAAGGGCGACTAAGAAAAAATATTTACAACGCAGGTGTGACTGGACATGCCGAAAGGGGATACCCTAGGAGAAGATATATAGTGACCTTATTGGTGATGTTCTTCAGAAGGGTCAAGTGCGTAGTAATGGTAACCTACGTGCGTGTATGACCAGATGTATGAAATTAAACGAGGCAGAAGCGTATATCAGGATCATAGTTGCGTACCAATATTTAAGTCTCAGAAATTACTAACCTTCCCATGCCTTTATATACTTGAGATAGCAATATTTGTAATGACGAATCGAGGTCTATTTGCAACTTTAATAGAAACTAGAAAACGAAGTACAGCTATGAGATCTCAATACCAGAACCTATTATGCACGGGCGTATATAAAACTAGCTTATTAAAAAGAAATGTAATTTATATGGCTCCTGTTATCTTTAATAAAATACCTGACCGAATTAAAAACTTACCGTTGCGCAAATTTAAAAAATGTTTCACAGAATTACTTGTAGATAAATGTTACCTATTATTCTGTACCTTGTAAGACATTTGCATGCTATATTAAGGCAGAATGTACATGGATCCCATTATTTATTTTAACAACTTATATGTATGTACCTACATTCTAAGCAAATAAAGACCTATTCTATTCTATTCCATAGCAAGTGGCGTTCTGTAGTTTCTGCATACCCCATAGGAAAAAGGCTGAGTTTATGTATGCATGTAGATTGACATGAAATTTGGTTTTATAACCTGAATTAACCGATAAGATACTTTTATTCCCGGTAGTACGTTCCTGTGGGATAATTGTCGACCACCACGCCGACGAAGGTTGGCAAAAGATAGTAGATAGTGATGTCTCAATGAAGGAAGCTTGCTTCCTGCCAGCGTCTCGAGATTTGTCCGAAAGAGATGGCCCTGGCATATAGGTAACTGAAGGAACACGGGTGGATTTTAGTCAATAAAAATCTGACACGCCCTCACGCGCTCAGAGCGGAAGATGTCATTTGATCAATCAATCAATCAATCAATCATTTTTTATTTTGTTAAACATAGGTATGGTTACAGATAGTAAATTGTCAAAATTATGTGCACTATGTTTTGCCAATAAATGGCGTACAAAATTAACACAAACAAAGATTACAATAACGACGGTGGTATGTCAGTAAATTACATTGAAAATAAATTTAAAATTGAATAGTTACAATAAGCACGTCATTACAATTTAAGATAATTAAGCACATTTAAACATAATCAATAAATAAAATTATAAGTGTTTAATTTATAAGTCTGAAACTTCATACCTCTGTTTATCAGTAGTGAACTCAGTGATGGAGTAGTAGCATCTATCTAAAAGGAATTTAAACAAAGACCGCTTAAAGGCGCTTGATGATTTACCACTCACAAAAAAAGGGAGCTTGCTTACTACTTATCCTCTTTAATTCTTTTATTCTTCTAAACGACCCACCTCCAACCAAGTTAGAGGATGTTCCATGTCCATCCTCCCTTAGCCATGACAGCCATCATAAAGACATTAATTATCCCTGCCACTGCAACGGATGTGTCCTATGTCCGAGTCTTAGACGTGACTAGAAATTCTTTCATTCATGAATGAAAGAACTGTCCGTGGATTTCTAATGAGCTTGAAACCTGTTCCTTTGGACCTGGTTGAAATATAAAGACCATAAGATGACTTTGAATGGTAGTAGTCGATTCTGTGATCCAAAAACTTATATTTTTTTTAAATTTTTCGGCTTTAAAGTAAGAAATGTTGTTTATCTATACATCTATACAAATGAATAAAATTGGACTGTCTGTTTGTAATATTAAGATAACCACTTTTTACTAAGTGTATATGGATGTATACACGGTACATATACCAAAACAACATTTCTTACAATTTTAGTCTGTCTGTCTGTCTGTTTGTTCCGGCTAATCTCTGAAATGGCTGAACCGATTTTGATGGGACTTTTATTGGCAGGTAGCTGATGTAATAAGGAGTAACTAAGGCTACTTTTATTTTAGAAAAAATATTTTATGTTAGAAAAATACCTACGTTAATTTCCGACATCCACGCGAGCGAAGCCGCGAGCAAAAGCTAGTGGTTAATAATAATAAAGTAGCCTAAACCATCATCATCATTTCAGCTGTAAGACGTCCACTGCTGGACATAGGCCTCCCCCAATTTGAGGGGTTCGTTTTAATCGCCACGCTTGGCGGATTGGCGGTCACAGTATGGTGGTAAAACGCATAGAGAACGCTGCTGCCCATTCTCTAGTAAGTCCTTTAGTTGCCACTTACGATACCCACGGAAATAATAAATGGAATGATGCTATTCTTTACGTTCGGCACCACACGAAACTACGTCTTATAGACGGTTTAAATAAAAGCACTTCCTTAAACTGAATCCACGGTGGCCAAAATCAACCAAAAACTTACCAATTACTCCAAAAATGGTCTCATTACAGAAGCCAGAACACAAAGTATTATGAACGATTACACCGATCCAAACTTTAACAACCGGGCTTCCGCTGTGGTCTGATTGTGGTCAGCTAACTATATTGGTTTATTTTATACTGAAGCCCATTCCGAAGCTTCTGGAAGTTTTTTGTGGTGGTAGCAAATGTTGGTGGTACTTATAGATTGTGATGCGTTGTTTATTTTTTTGTTATAGGCTATTTGATCGAAATCTAGATATAAGATCATTTAAAAACTAACATTTTTAAAGAATTTGTTGTAAACACCGTGATATTTTAATCGTTTTACAAGTGCAGCCCACTTTAGGTACCTACCCAATGACTGCTTCACATCCATAAGAAAAAATAATAATATTTGATTAACTAAAAAATAAAAATATTGTTCATTATGATGAAGTTTGAAATTTGATATTTTGTCTCATGGAAAATGGAGATGGAATGATCTAGTCGAATTGTTCAATGAGTAGATATTTTCTGTACCGTCTGATACGTAAACATTATTAACAGGATGTTTCATACTTTTATTGCATTATTTATTTCTCTTAGTACCTATTATCTAAATTATTAGTAACATTTTTTAATCACGCCTAGAGGTATATTATGTCGGATACATTGAGTGGACAACCTTTGTAAAACGACTAAAATATCACGGTGTATTATATACATTGGGATATTTGTACCCAGACCGATCACTATGTACGTTAAGCCGATCCCTTGGGCGAAGCAAGCTAAATACTTAGGTGTGATCTTCGACCACCACCTTACCTTCAGGGGGCACACAATAGCAACTCATTCATGCGCCGCATTTGCTCTCAGTTGGTTCCACTTCATTTGACCGCCTGATGCAAAATATCTTTTAGGTGCAAATTGTGTGTCTACACCGCTGTCATATCATGACTTATAAGATGGTGCGTGCGTCATCTTCGCGCACGCTAATCCCCACCATGTCCATATGATGGAGACTCTTGGTTTCCTTAGAAAGACTACGGGAGCTCCCTTCTATGTCTGAAACGAGAATCTTCACCTGGATCTCGGAATGTCTACCATCCAGCAGTTCATGAAGCGTCTTGCCAAGCGTTTTTTAGGGTTCCGTTGCCAAATGGCAAAAAACGGAACCCTTATAGATTCGTCATGTCTGTCTGTCTGTCTGTCTGTCTGTCTGTCTGTCCGTCCGTATGTCACAGCCATTTTATTCCGAAACTATAAGAGCTATGCTGTTGAAACTTGGTAAGTAGGTGTATTCTGTGAACCGCATTAAGATTTTCACACTAAAATAGAAAAAAAACAATAAATTTTGGGGTTCCCCATACATAGAACTGAAACTCAAATATGTTTTTTTTCATCAAACCCATACGTGTGGGGTATCTATGAATAGGTCTTCAAAAATGGTAATGAGGTTTCTATTATAATTTTTTTCTAAACTGAATAGTTTGCGCGAGAGACACTTCCAAAGTGGTAAAATGTGTGTGTCCCCCCCCCCCCCCGTAACTTCTAAAATAAGAGAATGACAAAACTAAAAAAAATATATGATGTACATCACCATGTAAACTACCAACGAAAATCGGTTTGAACGAAATCGAGTGAGTAGTTTTTTTTTAAAACGTCATAAATCGTAAACCGCAATTTACCTTACATTCAATCAACTGAAATATAAAAATTAAAAAATATATATATTTTTAAACCGAAAATACCTACAGGTTTGTACGGAACCCTCGGTGTGCGAGTCCGACTCGCACTTGGCCGGTTTTTTTTTTGACTCTGCTGTGAAACACAGTCCTCGGATCGCGGCAGTCGCTCGCTACACTCCCTCCCGCATTAGTATGATTCACTGACTGAGGCATGCCCTAACCATTCTTGATGATACTACATTTCGTCAGACCACCACCCTTCCATCCTCGCCGTCGAGGCCCGCCAGGATGTCCCAATCCATGTCCGCCTTGACCCTTTATAATAATAATATAATATCTTAGCACAACCAACACAACGTTATCTGATCCCAAACTAGGCAGAGCCTGTACTACGGTAACCAAACAACTGATAAATATACTTAAATATTTCTAAATACATCATCAGCAGCCTATAAATGTTCCCACTGCTGGGACACAGGTCTCCTCTCCGTGAGTGGGCCATAATCAACCACGCGGGCCCAGTGCGGGTTGGTAGATGTCACATGTCTTCGAATTTTTGGTTCTAAAACACCGTTCCTCACGATGTTTTCCTTCAACGTTTTGAGAGCAGTGGTTATGAAATAATTTACACAAAGTAAAGCGCCTGCTTGGGTTCGAACTCACGACCTACTACTCGTAAGTAGCGGCCGTTACCACTGGGCCACCACTACTCTAAATACATACATAAGATAAATTACACCCAGATACAGAACAAATGATTATGCTCATCACACAAACATTTGTCCTGGGTGGGAATCGAACCCATGACCTCCGTCTTAGCAGTCAGGGTCACTAATCACTAGACTAACAGGCCAGTCCAAGTCAGCCAGTCCTTGCTCGCTTGCCGCTTGAGAAATGCTTTGAAATAAGTTTGCATTACCCAAAACCATTCAAAAATTATGCATTATCTGCTTTAAATAACATACTTCCTTCGATCACAAGGCACTTCAAATCTCGGAAGGTACCGACCGCCATCATTATTTTATTAATGATGGAAATACAGAGGCTCATGTAATAGGCACTTAAGTTTCAATAATATCGGTATTTTGTCGGTCGGTAGTTATTTTTACTGATCGTTATTATTAAGTTTTTTTTTTTGTTTGATATAATATTCTTGTAAGTAGAGTAGTTACTTTACATGTGGTGGAGTTTATGAGACAAATAGCAAGTCTTTTTTTTAATATCAGAAAATGATGTTTGTAAAAATGAACAAAAGCATCTACACAAATAAAGGTAGTAAGTAAAGTGGTCACTGCAGTACTTTCTACAATTGTAGATCATCAATAAAAAAGAGCAGTAGTGACCCAGTGATATCAGCCCTAACGTAGGTACGAGTTGTAGGTCGTGGGTCCAAACCCAGGCTGGTCCTTTATTTTGTGCAAATAATGTCATCGCCACTGCTCTCAAAACGGTGAAGGAAAACATCGTGAGGAAACCGGCATGTTCTAGAACCAAAAATTCTAATACGTGTGACATCTACCAATCCCCAATGGGCCCGCGAGGTAGATAACGGTCTACTACCTTTCACCGAGAGAAGGGCTGTGTCCCAGGGAATAATATAGGCTGATTGATACTCCTAATTTATGACGTGAGATTTAAGCTAAGGGCTTGTGGCTAAGTATCTACTGCTTCTCAGGTCGATCGATCAGATCAAGCTACGCTTGTCGCAGTTGTTCCGTGAATAGGTGACCATCTTTACCAAGACCCCTCCATGCCTCTGAAAGCACGCTAAGCTTTTAGTCCTGGAGGTAATTCATGGATCTTTAACAATCGTTATGGTTAGTGAGAAGCCCGCAAATCTGCAGCCAGGCTTACGAAGGGCTATCGCATTACCCAGTAACTGGGTTCCGGAGGTCAAAAAAGCAGTCACTCCATGTAAAATACTGGTATTCAGCTGCATCTAGTCAGACTGGAAGCCGAAACCAACATGGATTCGAAAATACTAGGCAGATAATGAGTTCATTGATGTAAATATCTAGTTATTACTCATAGTCTACATAAATACATACACGTTATTAAAGTTTTTCTTATGAAATTCTAAATGAAAACTTATTAGATATTGTTACCAACTTGAGAACCACATACAATTATGACGGCTGTGAGAGCCAAAAGGCATTGTTTTTAACTTTTACTGCAAAGAAAACTTTACAGAAAAAGAGTTCACGCTTTTTTGCACATTAGAAAGAAGTAAGCTATTTCTGAATTAACAATGTAAGTTATCATGAAAGATTATATTTTTCTTTTGAATTGGAATAGGCTTGTTCCCTTTTAGATGGAACCGTTTTTTTACGGAAGAATGCCTCGTCGGTTTAGTGGTTGTACGTGTGACTGTTAAGCGTAGGGTAGTGGGTTATCTGCCAGGGCCGCGAGATTTGTTCGAAAGAGTTACCGTGGCCCTGGCATATAGGCAACTAATAAAAACACCAGTTGGGTGGATCGGTTAGGTGGGTTGGGTGTTGGGTTTTAGTCAGTAAAAGTCTGACACGCCCTCCCGCTCCGCCCAGAGTGCAAGATGACATTTGATGATTTCCCACTCACAAAAAAAGGGTAGTGGGTTTATTGGCTGTACCGTAACGCCTAGTTCTATTAGAGCTTTTAATTATGAATCTTCATTTCTCATGAACTATTGACTGGAAACATGAAGGATTAAAAGAACTCCGAGTATAGCCGGCTCTTTAGCGCGTTGAGTGACCTTAAATTGTGGACCAGCCCAACTGTCAGTGTCCATGTTTCGGCACCGTATGTTAGAACGGACAGGCCACACTGGTTGAAGACATCTGTACGTGCACCGCTCGAAACTGCAATATATTCGTTGAAGCCGTGGCGCTCGCTGGTGTTGGCTGCTGTGTGACTCGCCCCTCGATAGATTTCGAGAAGTAGTGATGATGATGACGTCATGCCGATGAGGTTGCAGGAAGGCGGCACAGAGGTTCATCCAAAATCGTGTCTGCTTTTGAGATATCCCCGAACAACCAGATAACATATTACAAGAATTAGGTATGGAAATATGCTAAATAGTCAACCTAGCGACGACTAAACTTACAAGGCAGTAAAAATGTAGATTTTTAATTGACAGCAGTAATATAACGTTGTAACAAAATGACTTAATAAACGTTAAAGACGTTACATAATGACTTAAATATTACTTACAAGCTATAGAAGGGTAAGCGTAAGTGACCTTTGCCCTCCTTTACTTGACTTTTACTAACTTATACGACAAACAGCTGCATATAAGTATCCTTTAGTAAAACCGGCAGTAATATATTTGTTCATATGTCAATGTCTAATTGGAAAGTATTTAAACATTTCGTTGAGCAATGTTCGTGCTGTTAGGAAATTGGCCAAACAATGTCTAGGGCCAAGTTTAGAAATAAAGAAAGAAAATAAATTTATTTAGCACTGACTAAAAGTCACACAATATTATAGGCTAGAAAGAGTATCAAAAACAAATCTAACATAAAAGTGTAAGGAGCGATGACAAACTACTATTAAAGTGTGCCTCACGGTTGCGCCAAAAAGGCCCAGTTCAGCAAAAATGCCAGACAACTAGTGCCTGGTTGTGTAGGGGTCTACTAGGACCGATGCCTGCCAGGGTCGCGTGATTGTTCGAAAGAGATACCGTGACCCTGGTACATGGGCAACTGATGGAACACGGGTGGGTTTTAGTCAGTAAAAGTCTGACACGCCCTCCCGCTCCGCCCAGAGCGGGAGAAGTCATTTGATGATTTCCCATCCTGAAAAAAAAAAAAAAAAAAAAAAATAGTGCCTGGTTTTCTACTGGACCTGAAGTGTGAGGCGACGGATGTAAATCAGTTTTATACTCGTATAAGTAAATACAGTAACGTGATTTGTGTATGCATACATAAATTAAATAAATTTTGTATGAGACAAACATAAAACGGTAACGAATATGTACATAAACAGTGAGAAATTTATATACTAAACATAGAACATTGCCTTCTTCAGAGCTTTGATTTTGATAAGATTGAGTGCGGCCTAACCTATCAAATTTTATGAAAAAAATACTGTTCTCCCTGCCACCCTGTATGCAAGTGAAGTATACTTCCTGCCAAAAAGTAAAGTTCCTGCCTGCGTTCAAACCTACGGTGTACAACTCGTAAGTCGTGGCCATATCCACTGGGCCACTACTGCTATGAACCTCATTCCACAAACTATTCAATTCCAAGATTTTATATCCCATGCAAATAACAAACCCTGCTCCTTTTACAGACTATCTACATAGAAAATATTAAATATAATGGACGATATATAAAATAGGCTATAAATATATATTATATATCACACATATACGAGAATATTCCGACCCATAAAGAAGTTCTCTAATGCATTATCCGAAACTATAAGTTATAGCAAAAGAGATAGGCGGTAGCGTCAGCAAAAAAGTGTTAAATGGATGCACCAAATAAAAAACATGTTGTCATTTTTTGTTCTTGAAATATACAACTTAATTATTGTTTAATGCTATATGGAACAATAATAGTGATGATATTCTCCCTGCCCTCTTCAACCCTATGCTAAGTGTAGATCTCTTCCATTGCAAGCTAGTTTAGATAGATTAATAATATGGCCTCTCTGTGAGAAGGAGTGGGCCGTAATCCACCACGTGGTCCGGTGCGGGTTGGTAGATGTCAATTATCTTCGAATTTTTGGTTCTAGGACATGCCAGTTTCCTCACGATCATGATTTTTTCCAGCGTCGTTTTGAGAGCAGTGGTGATGAAATTATTTACACTAAATAAAGAGCAGGCTCTTTGGGTTCGAACCGTGTTCTGGTAAACTTCATGGGAAAAAGATCATAATGGCGTATAAGTCAAGACACTTTGTCGCGTAATTTTAAAATGCATTCCTTTTAAATCTTTATTTCACAGTAAAAAAATATAAACCAGAAAGTAATACCAAAGAAAATCCGAAAGCAGTACTTTTTTTACCTATTTTCTTCCAGAATTTAAAGAAATAGGTACAGGAAGAAAATATAATATTTTACATAAGAAATTGTATTTGTAAAACAAAATCTTTCTTTCGCGAACGTAATCGAGAAACTCTTGAAAGAAAAAAAAAGTGGAATGAAAAAAAAAAACCGGGAGTTTATTCAGTTTTGCAATTTCACTGAAAACCTTCTGAAATAAATTCATAGAATATTTTATGTGTTTTCTGACCGTACGAGGCTTTCCATTTACACTTGGGGACAAATTAAAAGGCTAATATTTTTAATACAATATTAATTTTTGTTTATGCGAAACCCGAAACACGGGTCTAGTATTTTTATGTAAAGAATCTATGAAAAAAATTTCACAAAGTTATAAGCTTGATAAGTTACCTGGTTGTCCACGCAAAAACATATGCACATCACCACAAACAGCTAGTGTACGTACCATCTCCGTGTAATGGACGTTTGAGTACGAGAAAGACATGATAATTTTAAAATCGAAACAAAACACTAAGGCCCCGCGACTTGGAAGCGTAATTAAATATTATTGGTACAAAATATAACATGGTATAAAAATTATTGGAATCGATTCAGTTACTGATTCTGAACAAACTATATTCAGGTTTCGCATATACTAAAAATAATCTTGTATATTTTTCCTGACTTAAAAAAACAAACAACTTAATTGTGAATTATGAAGCACTATCCCATTTCTTCTCGTGGTTGTCTAAAAGGCGACTACGGGATTTACTAGAGAATGGGCAGCAGCGTTCTCTATGCATTTTACCACCATACTGCGATCGCCAACCCGCCTGCCAAGCGAGTTGATTATGGAAAACACCCCCGTTTGGCTAGCAGTAGACATCTTTTGGCTGAAGTGATGATTATAATGAAGACTTCAGACCCATGATAAAGAGTTTATGAGCACAAATTATATGTTTATTTTGATTAAATACTAAGCATCTAAATGTTATATAACGTAAACGTACAATTCATACAATTATAACTCATTTATTCACGACCATTAATAAATTAACAAATAATCACTGGTTTTCCATACATTTATAGAATTTCTCCTATGTCGTGCTTGCCAATCGACCCGTCAAAACATTTAATTAAACGCAGTCTTCAAAATCATTCAAGATTATAATTTCTAAACCATGTCTTATTAACCACAGTGATCACTAATCGCCATACATATGATATTATCACAACATTTCAGTTACAGTACGATGTCACTGTCAATCCTTTGAAATCAAGAATGAAAGATTATAATTACATAGCTACATTGATAAGAAACAAACTCGTTGTCAATCAAAATTTACAACCGCACGCAAATGAAAGTTTTGCAGCCCGTTCTTAGGCATAAAACACACGACATAGCTGTATCTATTATCAGCGCTATCATTAAAAAAAAACCGTCATTCCAAACCGGGAAAACCCGATAAAAAGATCCATCTAATTGATTTGTACGTAAAAGTGCTATCGTGATAAGAAAATTAATTGAATTCCATACATTTTTTTTTTTTTTCAGAAAATTTGTAGTAAAAACTTAAAGAAATGTCTGCAGTAAACGGTTTGCACATTGATTCCGGTAATTTCTCGCTATCGCCAAATTTGTGATGGTAATTGGTGATGCTAAATTTCTAGCTGAATGCTAGAAAAACTGTTATCACGTTCGAAGCACGCATAGTATCCATAGCGAGCGTTTTCACGCTACTTTTTATCTTTGAAGAATTGATAAACAAAATCGTAAAGCGTTACAAATAAATGGACAGGTGATAGTGATCGCCAGTATAACTGTCAGCTTGTGTGACTTATTTCAAGATAAGGAAAAGTGTCTAAATGATTAATTACTAAAAAATAAATGGTCATTTGTTAATTAAGTATAAGTATCTAGAATTTGTTAGACACATAAAGAATAATACACAAAGTAAGTATCAACTCTTTTTAATCCTACTAACTACTGTAATATACAAAGGAGAAAGTTTGCAAGTATGTTTGGATTTCTAGATTTGATAATTATAATCAATCATGTAAAAACGGTTCAACTGATTTAGATGAAATTTGGCACACCGATAGTTTATAACCTGGATATATTTTTATACCTATTGTTCGTTTACATAGAATAATTTCCGACAACCACGCGGGCTATGCTGCTGGTACAAGCTAGTGTATTGATAGTTGTGGCGATTTGAATATAATTAATTTATATTCTTATACTGTGGTTTTAATTCTGTTTTAGACACGAGTAGTTAAATTATCGGTTACTTCAACTTCTAACCTCAGAATGCATTATAAGTAAATATTAGTCAAAAATTTATTCCCTCTCACTTATACTTGAACATATTATCTATATATTAATACGTGAAGCGAAAACTTTGGATCTCTTTTTACGAAAATTGGGCGGACGGAAGAGTATGAAATTTTGCACACTTATTGTTTATACAGAGAAAAAGTGACGAATACTAATATTTTTTTTAAATTATGCGTAAAAATACATTATTTTCAATAAATAACACGTTACACACACTACTATTCATTACCGTGTATTTAATTTCTGTTACTAACTCATTATGGATTTTAATTATGTCCGAAATAAATGATTATTATTATTATTATTATTAATACACACATGCATAGATATTCTTTTGTTTATGGGCCAAATCTGTGGTCCAATCGAGAATATCTGTCTTTAATATTTTGTGTCTATAGTGTTACTGAATGTCAAGTGTAAGCATAGGTAATAAATTAATTTTATAGATATATAACCTATTTCATTTTTAAAGTCTATGATAATATCGAGAATATCTATCTTTAATATTATTTGTCTATAGTGTTACTGAATGTCCAATACAACCATATATTTTTTTTATATTTATTATTATATATACGTATATTATTTCATTTAATAATATATTTCTATTCAAATGAAGTACGGTCGAATTTCGACCAATGGGCGATCACTAGTTTTTATTATTATGTGACTGTTAGTTTTTAAATTATGGACTGAAATATTATTTTGGATTTTTAAGTCATCACTGTCAACTCAGTCAAATAAGATAATGTTATTTATTTATTTATTCGATCTCCAACAGAGGCTACACGATTATATGTAAGTATACATAGAACGGGGTCAAATACAGTGTGCGCTTCTAATTGTCAATAATAAAGCCTATTATTGTCCTACTGCAGGGCAAAGGCTTCACCTCATGCAGAGAAGTCATGAGCAGTGATCACCAAGATCAAGACAGGTTGACTATTTCAGACTCATTAAACTAGCCATATGATTTCCACATCGAGGGGTCGCTTCTCGAAGTTGTGAAGGAGTATGTCTACTTAGGACAAGTCATCTAGCTCGGTAGACGCAACTTTGAGATAGAAGCTGACAGAAGGATCCAGTTGTGTTTGGGAAACTTCGTCAAGTCTTCTCGTCGCCTATTCCACAGTGTCTGAATACCAAGGTCTTCAACCAGTGCATCCTGCCCGTAATGACATACGATGCCAACGTTGACACTGACTATTGGGCTGGTCTACAAATTCAAGGTCACTCAGCGCGATATGGAACGGGCTATGCTCGGAGTTTCTTTGAAGGATAAAATCAGAAATTAAATTATCTGGAAAAGAACCAGAGTTACCAACATTGCTCGCAGAGTAAGCAAGCTGAAGTGGCAGTGGGTTGGCCATGTCTGCTGAAGAATCGATGACCGATGGAGCAGACGAGTCCTAGAGTGGCGACCGCGCACCGACAATCGTAGTATGGGACGTCCCCCAGCTAGATGGACCGACGACCTAAAGAAAGTGGCTGGGACAGACTGGATGCGGAAGGCTGAGGACAGAGTCTTGTGATGCAGCATGGGAGAGGCCTATGTCCAGCAGTGGACTGCAATAGGCTAAGTTCATTGATTTGATTGAAACTACATTTTGATTCTTCACAAATAATAACTTTCTTAACATTATTTCTGTGCACATTTAATCTGCAAGGAAGTGTATCTTCAAGCTTGCGCACTAGAAGGGCGTAAGTACGATATGAGTTCGGTTCGCTGTGCCATATACATGCAAGTCCGTGTGTGGGTAACCAGAGATATAGGCTAGTAGTTTATGGATTTTTCTAGATGTGCTAGTACGTCGGAAGTTATTTTTGGGGCGAGTTTAAAAGAGTTTTTTTTTAAGTCATCATAAGCCTATAACATTCCCACTGCTGGGACACAGGCCTCCTCTCGGTGAGAGGAAGCGGGCCATAATCCACCACGCGGGCCCAGTGCGGGTTGGTAGATGTCACATGTCTTTGAATTTTTGGTTCTAAGACATGCCGGTTTCCTTAAAATGGTTTCCTTCACCGTTTTGAGAGCAGTGGCGATGAAATAATTTACACAAAGAAAAACGCCTGCTTGGGTTCGAACTCACGACGACTCGTAAGTCGCGGTCGTTACCACTGGGTTTTTTACCGTTTTTAAGTGAGTTTTTTTTTTGTAATTTTATCTATTAAAAATATATCATTTCTTCCCGTGGGTGTCGTAGAAGGCGACTATGGGACTGTCTAGAGACTGAGCAGCAGCGTTCTCTATGCATTTTATTACCTTACTGCGTCGCCAACTCGCCTGCTAACGGTGGCGATAATGGCAAACCCCCTCATATTTGGGGGCGGCCTATGTCTATCAGTGAATGTTTATTAGCTGTAATGATGATGATTATGATGAAATCAAAACTACTCAACCAAAAGTGCGGAGTCAAGTGGTTTAAAACTTTAACCTTATGATAAAACCTCGCTACCTCGTTGGTCGAGTGACTGTTAGCGCTACTGCTGAGCAAAATATCTTAGCTTTAATTCCCGCGTAATGGCCGAAGTATTTATTCCATATGTAATGTAAGACTGAGGTCGTGGGTTCGATTCCCACCCAGGACAAATCTTTGTGTGATGAGCATAATCATTTATTCTGTGTCTGGGTGTAATTTATCTATAATATGTATGTTTTTAGAAATACATAAGTATATTTATCAGTTGTCTGGTCACCATAGTACAGGCTCTGCCTAGTTTGGGATCAGAAAATGGTGTGTTGGTTGTCCTAAGCAATATGTATATATTAATTTAGCAGCCCGGAATCCGGTTTTGTGCCCGGTTGGTGGCAAAAGGCTCGCCCCCGATTACATAGAGCTTAAGCGTAAACGGCGAAATGAGGGTGTACTATAGGCTGGTGAATTGTGAATGCCTTATCCTTTTTTTTTTGGATGGGAAATCATCAAATGACTTCTCCCGCTCTGAGCGGAGCGGGAGGGCGTGTCAGCCTTTACTGACTAAAACCCACCCGTGTTCCATCAGTTGCCCGTGTGCCAGGGCCACGGTATCTCTTTGGAACAATCTCGCGACCCTGGGAGGATGCCTCACCCTTACACCTCTATCTAACCCTTCAGGGACATTAGCGTGATGCTATGTTATTATCAGTCATGGACAGGAAAAGAGATATTTGTAAACAGTGATTAACTGCTATGCAGTAGAATCCACGCACTAAAAATTTGCCATCATTTAAGAAGTCCACTGTTGGACATAGGCCTCCTACAAGTGGGCATTCGCCATAATCATTTTTATATCGCCACGCTTTACAGGCGGGTTGGCGATCGCAGTATGGTGGTTAAATGCATAGAGAACGCTGCTGCCTATTCTCTAATAAGTCCCTTAGTCACTTTTTACGACACCCACAGGAAGACATGAGATGGTGCTATTCTTTACGTCCGGCATCACACAGAACTGATACATTATACTCCTATACAATATTTAAGTACTCCATTATTCAGGCCACATCTAGTGTTAGTGCTTATTTCTAACATCAATGTTAGTGCTTCGTACGTAAAGGTGCTTACACACACATGCAACACATCACCTATTTGGTCTAGGAATAACTACTAGCGGAAGATGTGGAGATGCCTTTTCAACATTGATGTGCTATATTTTTTACTAGCTTCTGCCCGCGACTTCGTCAGCGTTAAATTTCTTGCTCCCCCGACCCTTCCCGTCGCGTCGAATCGCCTACTCGTGCGATTTTCCCCGTTTTTGCAACATTTTTCATTTCTGCTCCGCTCCTTTTGGTTGTAGCGTGATGTTATAAAGCCTATAGCCTTTCTCGATAAATAGACTACCCAATACAAAAATATAACATCGTACCGTGTACCGTGTGGTGCCGGACGTAAAGAATAACACCACCCCATTTCTTCCCGTGGGTGTCGTAAAAGGCGACTAAGGGACTTACTAGAGAATGGGCAACAGCGTTCTCTATGCATTTTACCACTATACTGCGATCGCCAACCCGCCTGCCAAGCGTGGCGATTATGGCAAAGCCCCCCAAATTGGGGGAGGCCTAAGTCCAGCAGTGGACGTCTTTTTTTTTTTATTTTTTTTTTCAGGATGGGTAATCATCAAATGACTTCTCCCGCTCTGGGCGGAGCGGGAAGGTGTGTCAGACTTTTACTGACTAAAATCCACCCGTGTTCCATCAGTTGCCCATGTGCCAGGGTCACGGTATCTCTTTCGAACAATCACGCGACCCCGGCAGGCATCGGTCCTAGTAGACCCCTACACTGCTGCTGACATCTCTTTGAGGCGCGCGTGGAACACTGCGCGCCGTCGACCCGAGCTTGGTCCTTACCGGGCGGCGAGCTACCCATTGCTCGCCACCCGCAAGCTCGCGCCTACGGTGGCCGGGAGTCCGCAATCGACTCCCGACGCCCGGGGCGTCTCCTCCTGCGGCGGCTAGGGACGTGAGGGCGCAGAGACTGCCACTCCCTCACGCGCCCCGCCTCCTCCTTCGCGAGCATTACTGCTTCGCAGAAGGAGGTGACGGCTTCCCATTCCCTCTCGCTCCGTACCATGGCTCGCACCAGGGCCGGACGCGAAAGGTCACCGCCGCCGATCGCCTCCACGAGGACACGGCGGTGCTCCGCCCAGGCTGGGCACACCTCCACCGTATGCTCCACCGTGTCGGACGTAAAGAATAACACCACCCCATTTCTTCCCGTGGGTGTCGTAAAAGGCGACTAAGGGACTTACTAGAGAATGGGAACCCATATTTGCAAATAAATGCTATTCTATTCTATTCTATTCTATTCTATGTATTTTACTACCATACTGCGATCGCCAACCCGCATGCCAAGCGTGGCGATTATGGCAAAGCCCCCCAAATCGGGGGAGGCCTAAGTCCAGCAGTGGACGTCTTGCGGCTGAAATGATGATGATGATGATGAACAGAAATTCTGTAATTGAAAAGACTACGCTTAAATGGTTTCGTCATTTCGAGAGGAAAAGCGACAAGCAAAAGGTTGTTTTAAGGCAATATTATTATAATCAGCCAACAGTGGGACACAGGCCTCCTGAATGCGAGTGGGCCTTAATCTACCACGGCCCAATGTGACCACACGGTCCCAGTGCGGGTTGGTAGATGACACACTTCTTCGAACTGTTGGTTCTGGGATATACCGGTTTCCTCACGATGTTTTCCTTCACCGTTTTGAGAGCAGTGGTGATGAAATTATTTACACAAATTAAAGCGCCTGCCTTGGTTCGAACGCGAGACTTACAACTCTTAAAGTTGGGGCATATGCCACTGCGCATAATGTAGTGTTTTGCTTCTATAAAAAAACTTTTTAACAAAAAAATAAAACCATCGAAAAACTGAAAAGCAAAAAATAATAAACCTTAAAATTATGAGTCGGCGCTTTGAGTGATCTTTGTTCATTGATTTTTCAGCGCCGACTCAACATTTTAAGGTTTATTATTTTTTGCTTTTCAGTTTTTCGACGGTTTAATTTTTTGTTAAAAAGTTTTTATTTTATATTTTTTTGTGCCTTGAATATACTAATAATACTTGGCAAGGTATACCCCATCCAATGAAAAAAGAATGATCAAAATCGGACTACTCTGTACAATGTTATGCGTGGTTATACATTACAATCAGTGAGTGAACAATCAATCATCCCCTGTTTTCCGACCCTTAGGGTTCGATTTTGTTTTCCAAATTTATATGAGACCACCTTGGGAGTATACCCTTTCCAATAAAAAAAGAATTATCACAATCGGACTACCATGTACAAAGTTATGCGTGATCATACATAAAAAAAAAAAGATACACGTCGAATTGATAACCTCCTCCTTTTTTTTTTCGTCGGTAAAAAAATATTATTCGTTTTCATAGAAGTGTCCGCATCGCCTATTGTCTATTATAAATACAATTTAAACGGTTTACTAATCACCTAATACATTTTAATTTTTACTTTAACTCCTAGATTCGCTTGGATTCGTTTCACTTTCTTGATACATAATTAATCGTTGCGCTGTTTGACTGATTTCCAATTACATATAGAGTAAACTTTAGTCAATCCAACATGGTATTTATTTATAACATGCAATGCCTTCGTGGTGCCGGACGTAAAGAATAGCACCACCCCATTTCTTCTTGTGGACGTCGTAAAAGGCGACTAAGGGACTTACTAGAGAATGGGCAGCGGCGTTCTCTATGCTTTTAAACACCATACTGCGATCGCAAACCCGCCTGACATGCGAGGCGATTATGAAAAACCCGCCCAAATTCGGGGAGGCCTATGTCCAGCAGTGGGCGTATTTCGACTGTAGTGATAGTGATGATGCAATGCCTTCAAGAGCAGTGGTGGCTTAGTGGTATCGGCTCCGTCTTACGAGTTATAGGTCGTGAGTTCTAACCCAGACAGGCGGTTTAGTTTATCTAAATAATTTCATCACCACTACTCTCAAAACAGTAAAGGAAAACTTAACAACTCGCTCGGGAACTCGCTGGCTGCTGGCTGGCTGGAGTGGTAGTGGGAACATTAAAGGTTAATTTTGATATGCAATGCCTTGTCGATATAAACAGTAGTATCGCAGAAACCCCTTTTAAAATTAAAACATATTAAAGTCAAAAAGAACGCTAAGCAAAAACGAAACATTAGCACGGGACAAAAAATTCATGCAAACGATGTCGCAGTTCTGCCTGCGACATAGTTCGCATGAATTGTTTTTGCTTAGCGTTCTTTTTTACTTTTTCTTTTCTTGTTGCGCTACTCTGAAAGGGCATAGCGTGATGTTTAATTAGCCTATACCCTTCATCAAGAATTGAGGTATCAAAGGCAAAAAAAAAAAACAAATAAATCCCACTGGTAGTTCTAGAGTAGCCATACTCAAAGTGTGCTCCGCGGAGCCCTAGGGTTCCATAAAGCCTCTGTGGGGGCTCCACGAATTTAGGGATTAAAAATCGTTTTTTACTCAACTCACAAAATCCCGAAAGTATGTCAACTGACGCATATAAATCGTTTTAGAAATGTCATCAGATACCAGTACGGAGTCATTGTTCAAAATGATGCCTCTCAATGATTTTTGGTGCAAATCCGTGATGAATGTTTTTCACAATTCCCAACAACATACTTGTGCGAAATAAGATTTTCGACCTATGCAGCTACTAAAACAAAATACCGAACAAATTTTTGTTTATTTTATGGCTTCGTCAAATATTTCTTTCCAAAAGGGTTCCGTCAGCCAAAAAGTTTGAGAATCACTGTTCTAGAGATTAGCGCGTTCAATTAAATAAACAAACTCTTCTGCTTTATTATTAGTTTTGATATAGGTGGATAGAAATGGCACTAAATATGTTAATAAACTGCTATGCAATTTGGCAGAGGTGATATTATGGTATACTATTGTATTTTACTATCATTTTCAATACAAGGCAAAACACTTATAATTTAAATCCACACAGGAGCAACAATCAAATACTATTAAATATTCTACTCGCATCAAGCTATACCTTGAAAATAATGTAAATATAGGTGTTTATCACTAAATTACATAATTATCATGATAACTCAGAATAATAGTCTATTGTTATGTCAATATTTGAAACTAAAACTGCTTATTAAAACTATTATTTAAATAATTGAGTGTTCTATGTACGGCGCCACTATTCGTAGTAGTAGTGTGCGTCATAGCAGTGCTTGCTACGCCGTAGCAGTGCTACGTACGCTTGGTCTACGCGTGTGATTTCTATTTGATTTTTTATTCTTATTTAGGTGCGTCATGTATATCTTTGTATTTGTAATACCGAAAATCTTTTGGAATGTCGAAAATCATGTGAATGTAGGTTTATTTACATTTCAAAATGGGTGTGTTGGATATTAACTCGTCAATTTGTGTACACCTACATAATTATTATGATTACTAGATTTTTTTTTTAAGTGATCCTATAAGGGTTCTGTTTTTCCTTTTGAACTACGGAACCCTAAAAATCATCATATAAAGCTGTGTTAAATAGTGGAATGAAAGGATAAACACAAAACGGTTAACAAAAAAAAAATAATAACACAACTCCACTGCATTCTCAAACCCGAAACACATACAACAAAATCTCACACACACATTCAAACACCACCTGTGTGTACTAGTCTTGAGAATAACATATTTTTGTAGCTTTTATATATTTTTTAGTGGGTGTATTTTATATTTTTCCTATATACATACATATAGGTTGAGTACATATGTTTGTAGAAGTTTTTTTATTCTTGCGTCGAGAAATTGAGGCTGAGGTACTGTGGCGAATCTTACATCTGAGTATTTTGAGTGTCTTACGTATCTGCGCATTTCTTCCCATGGGTCGCGTAAGAGGCAACTAGAGAATGCACAGTAGCGTTCTCTATGCATTTTGCCAATTTACTGCGATCGCCAACTCCCTTGCGAAGCGTAGTGACTATGGCGAACCCTCCCAAATTTAGTAAGCCGTATGTCCAGCAGTAAAGAATAGTATCACCCCATTTCTTCCCGTGGGTGTCGTAAAAGGCGACTAAGGGAATCACTAGAGAATGGGCAGCAGTGTTTTCTATGCATTTTACCTGTACAGTTGCCTGTACCAGGACCACGGTAACTCTTTCGAACAAATCTCGCGGCCCTGGCAGGATTGTAGACCCCCTGCGATATATCGAGACCCCATCGTACCTCGGAACTTTGATGCCGGCTGTCGTCATAGATCTATGACAGTCATTACGGGTACCCAGAAGCCCGAAAGTCTGACGATCAAGGAGTATCGTGTTACCTAGTAACTGGATTGTAGAGGTCAGATAGGTAGTGGCTCCATTGGCGTGTGCTAACTGACATATGGCGAATAATGTATGTTTTGTTTTATAATATTAATTACTTACACAATATTGTATAGAAGGGCGGCCATTTTGGGGGGACTGTCTTATGTAACTTTGACGTTCAAAAAGTGCTGACTCTCAGCCTAGTTACAATAAATGACTTTTGGTTTTGATTTTGATCATGTAAAGTACTGTTATTCAGCTGTATCTTGTTAGTCTGGAATCTGACCCCAAGATAGTTGAGAAAAAGCTAGACAAAAATAATGTTAACCTCTAAGTCCCTGAGATACCACATTTGGTATCGACACAATGGTTTTTTAATTGTGTCTGTAATTACGGTGATTGACTGGTTAATAATGGTGAGAGTCTTTAGCGATATCATATTTCAATAATGATACTTATTTTTCCATCAGCATGCAGTGCCACTAACAGTAACCCTACCCAACTGTCACCCACCGATCAGAATGAAACTTTGCAAATCGATATAACACTAAAAAATATTGAACCCGTGTTTTTTATTTTTCCGGAATCCACTTTTTAGGGGTAAAAACCACCACCTAGGTTTATAAGGGTTGTAACGGTTTGTGGGGATAAGTTATATTAGGGTTAAGGTAGGTTAGCCTATCTGTGGTCAAGATCGTAATGTTCTGATTGAAAAGCAGTCGAATAAACTCACTCTACCCAGAGTTACGTGGGTTAGCCTACTTAGGGGTTATTAGTTGGTTTCTACCCCTAAAAAGTGGATTCCGGAAAAATAAAAAAACACAGGTTCAATATTTTTTAGTGTTATATCGATGTGTAAAGTATCATTCTGATCAGTGGGTGACAGTTGGGTAGGGTTACGTTGTAAGCAATTTCCATCTCTATTCTACTCAACCTTTATTTCCTCAAAAGACCATTTTAGACACCATACCACATGATCTGACCATGATTATGTCTGAACTTTAAAAGAGACTGTTACCTTTGAGTTTGTTTCGGCCTTTCTTCTCAGAGTAGTCAGTTAGGAAATGCCAACCTCATCTAGTTTAAAAAAAAAGATTGACGCGTAAAAGTGTTTGTACAAACCTACTTGCAGAAATAAAATAATTTATCATTTATTACGTGACATTTGTTTTGTTCACGTTTCACGTTGCATCAAAAAATCTACAATGTGTCATTTTTTGTTTCGTTTTCTTCGATTTTTAAATTGCATCTGAATATATTCGTTATTAGAGACAGGGTAGGTTATTGTTGTTAAATTAAATGACATTATATCGAAATGCCTTAAATTTTGACAGCTCAGCCACATTCATTGCGTTATTTGAGTTGCTGAGGAAACGAAGTTTATAGACCTGTGAGACAATGAATTAGGTATGGACTTCTAAATCCCTAATATGTGTTTGAATGTATGTTATGCTATTAGGGTATTGGTTAATATGCTGAGATCTGAAAACTTTTCTAAGAGAATCCTACATACTTGGAATACAAACATACCTATCTAGAATGTAAAGGCGGCGTGGCCTAGATCAAGGATTTCTTTTAATAAAAGATACAACCATCTCTAGGAAAGGATATGTTTTAGAAAAACCTTTTTAGTTTTACTGAAAGAAAATAGAACATAGTATACATCTAAATAAAATGCTCACATACACTACTTCATTACTTTTCAGAATTAAAATTGACTAAAGGTAGATTTTTCAAGGGTCGGATAAGTTTTATCGGAAGAATATATGTACATATACAGTTTGACATATTTTCTATAAGTGCAATATTTGTTTCTCAGATAAAAGTTATCTAACTATTGAAAAATCAGTTCTAAGAAGTATAGTAGTAGTCATTTATTTCACAGAACAAGTTCTTCAACAGTTAATAAATAAGAAATCTTATAAATACAACAAAAGAGAATAAAATCCCTTAAAAGTATGAAAATAAATTCTCCATAATTTTTCTCTTCTGTGAAACTTACTGGCCACGAACAACTTTCAATAAAATCTCCTTTCATTTGTGTTCTGATTTTAAATCAAGGATCATGGCCACCACAAACGAAATCTGCTATTTCGTCACAGGAAATATAGCCTCAGTAGCGCAGTAGGCAGCGCGTAAGTCTCATAATCTTAAGGTCGTGAGTTCGATCCTCACCTGGGGCATAACCTTTTTGGGAAATATTATATTTATCTTTCATTTAATGTAATTTTAATTGTGAGTTTTAGTAAAAACGTGTATTCATAGCCGAAGATAATTTGTTAAGGAACCATTCTGGAAGAAATTACATATGCTTGTGCACTTTATGCTATGCTATGCTTAATTAATTATTTTAATAACTTTTCAACTAATGTTTTACCCTATGGCTGACCAAAAATATCATCGGGTCACGGATAGTTAAATCTACTGTAAATTTAAACATTACTTCATCAAATTAGCATCAATTAATAACCTAAATTAACATGAGAATTAAGAATAGATTCAAACAAACAAACAAAGTTTTAGTAAATTATAAAGTCCAAAATTACTGTAATCGATATACATAAGGAAGCAAAGATGGCCCGTATATTCGTGAGAAGGTATGTCAGCAGTACTATTCTCTGTATAACTTTATTTTGTAGGACCTACAAGCACTGTTATTAAGTTTATTAAATCTACCTATCGTATTTCCCAGTGTTCCGCGCACGCCTCTCTTTGTAGGAACTGCGGCCATTTGTGGTCGTTAGGGTGACAAGGTCCGCATGTAGTCATGCGGGCCAACACTTAGCCGCGTGATGAAATGTGCAAATACTCCAGCACTCCAGATAAAGGTAGCTGCAGGACATTGTATGATTTTAGTCTGGAAGGAGTCTAACAGACGCCTCCACTCACCACCCCAGGGTGGAGGATATCCATGAGGATTTCTACACCATAAAAAAGGTCATATAGGCAGTCGCTCCAGGTAAAATACTGGTTACAGCAGCATCCAGTTTGACTGGAAACCGACCCCAATATAGTTGGGAAAAAGTTAGGCAGATGATGGAATAGCTACCTACGTTCCACCTTAAGCAATCGTGGTGATCAACGCGAAGAAGCCGTTCCCCAGCTGTAGGACAAGAGTAGGCTGACAGTGAGAAATTTAAAAAAAAATTGACCATACGAGTGTTACATTTCATAAGCCTGCCAAACTGCGTAAAAGTTTGTCGGCAGGATCTCTTAATAATTAAAAAACAAATGGAGGAAAACATCGATGGAGGATGTTTGGAATTAAGAATGATTTGGAATGGAGGATAAATCTCTTAATAATGTATAGCTAGAATGGTGGCCCAGTGGTAACAGCCCCGGTTTCCAAGTTCTAGGTCGAGCATTCAAACCCAGGCAAGCGCTTTAATCATTTCATCACCACTGCTCTTAAAGCGGTGAATGAAAACATCGTGAGGACACCGGCATGTCCTAGAACCTAAAATTCGAAGACATGTGACATCTACCAACCCGGACTCTGCCCGCGTGGTAGATTATAGCCTACTCCCTCTCCAAGATAGGAGGACTGTGGTCCCAGCAGTGGGAACATTATAGGCCGATTATGCTCGTTATAGTAAATTAGTATTAGGTGTTAGTAGTTATGTAAATGACTAATTAAAAAGCATGCATTCCAATTACCAGTTGCATAAATTATGCTAGTCAGAATTTTGACAGTAATCAACATTCCAGTTCGAAATTACGTTAAGAAATTATGTCGATATTACTTAAGAATAACTTATGTAAGTTACGTGCTTAACGAAAAGAAGTTTCAAATTTAAGTTCAAAAAAATAATGAAGGAGCTCTAACAGCTGTAGTTATTAAAACAAAAACCATAAACGTTACTTTTAGTCATTCCTAGAGATACTAAAAACATTATTTTATAAACGTAAAAATAAAACATAAATTTTAAACAACCAGCATGAAAAATATCCCGTCTACTCGTCGCTTCAATAAAAAAAACATTAAAAAATAAAGAAAAACCATAAAAGCAGCCGTCTTGCGATGCGTTATCATTTTTATATGTTCTCCCCCCTCCCCCCACCCCCTCAACCCTTTGAGCGCCCACCCCCTAGATGCAAGCTCACACACACATGAAACTTCCTATAAATGGGTTAAAGAAAAATGTGTCTACCTGAAAACGTACGATGCATGAGTTTTTTTATTCCTTTTACATTTTCTTTGCTATCCGCGATTCTCATATCGGCGATATAAAACTGAAAAATACATTTCTTATATACACCACAAAACCACCCTTAACTTCAACGGGATAACGCCTAGAATCCCATCAGAGCGATCGAGAAAACAGAACACCCATACATGAATAGTTTCCTCGCATACACACGGAAACGCGCCGTTTAGAAAAAAAATAAAATGCACACATATAAATTGCATGCAGCTCGAAAGGGATGCACTCAGAGTCATAAAATACTCACACAGATGTAAAACCTGTCGCACACACGCTCACCCCGCCTCAAGTTGATCACACACACATTCACATCCCTATACAGACATACCCACACACGTCATAGACTAAAGAAAACCTTGCATGTGTTGGAAAATGCTTTTCCTTGCAGCAACCTCACGGGAAGAGTTCCATAGCGAATACCTCGCGGTAAAGACTGCTCGTTCTCTAAAATTCTCAAATTTTAAACAAAAACCCAACAAAATAATACAAAACTATGAAAATTGGAAACAATAACTGATACTCGAGAAGCTTTTTTATTTTTAAATTTAAATCGATCGGCCATGCCGGCCGAGCACTCAAAAGAATTCTTCACCCGTTTCGCGGTGTAAAAAACGCGTTCGAAATTCGAAAAATGTGACAAAAAGGCGCGTGAAAAAAAACTGTTTAGGCGTTCGCGCCAAGCGTTTAGTGTCGTGTTTTGGTATTAGTAAATTATTTCTTAATTGAAAGTTTGATTGCACTTGTTAACTAAGTTAATCGGCAAAGACACGTGCATTAGTGATGTAAATGTGTTGGTTAATGAGTGTGTGTATGTGTGCGTTAGGACTGTCTGTGTGTAAAGACAATGTTTGCGTGTAGCTAAGAATTTCGCGGTATTTTTGTGTCATTATGAATTTTCGTTTGATGTTTCGATTCAATAATTATGACGTGGAAGATATTTTTTATGAGTGCGTTTTGTGTTATGATACTAAATAGCTGTGACGTAATTATGTGCAGTTTGTTTATGGACAAAGAAAAACGGTCGATTATAATTTTACGTTTTTGTGTTTCATAATTTTTAAGTCCGTATTTTTTTTTTCATATTTTTGTTGTAGTACTACTGTGATAAAATTATTTTGGGCTTAGAATTCAGATATTTTGATTAGTTTGTTTTTTTTGCAATTAATTATTATTTATCTCACATAACATTTGGCATAATTTGAATATACCCATTTAATATGTTTTTAATATTATGTTCAATTTATTTTTTATTTTTTTATTCTTGCATATATTAAGAAATCTGCATTCCAAGGCCACTAAATCCCGTTACACATTTACGTAACGTCCAAACTGACCTACTTTTCCATGCAATTTAGTTCATTAGTGGTACAAAATTAAAGACCAAATTCGTATGCACAAAGAAAACTCTATACGGATACATATCTATGAAGAAAGAAATTGTACTTGTGTCTTTGTTAGTATTTCAAGATTAGGGGCACTTTTTTACAGTAGAATATAATTGTCTAGTAAGATATTTAGAGCTTATATTTCTAACTAGATTATACAGTAATAGCTTTCTTCAATTAGATTTAGTCGTTCTTATTTCTAGTTAGATTATCCAGTAACAGCTATTTTCAGTTAAATTTAGTTAGAAAGTAGTGCGTCACTTTTCGAATTAGATGAACAAAATTACTTGAAATAATAGTTACATAAATATATAATTGGTTTAACATTAAATTAGGTCAAAATAAGCAGTAGTTGATTTCTTCATTTTTTCGTTGGTAAAAAATCTACATAGGTAATTATTTCCATTGTCCTACATATTGATTTATAAGCAAGTTACTTGTGTTATTTTAAATAACTTTAAGTTTACCATTCTTTAAATTTATATAGACCCATATTGACAAAAATAGCAAACTATAAAATCACGATGAAACAACACGAAAATTGCCCATAATGGTGCAACCATTTCTATATCAAACATAACTAAAACTTATGAAACATTTTCCTTTTAAACCCACCCAGACAGAATTCTCACGCTACCTAAATAAACAAGACCGACAGACATATCAGACTTTCCATTATACAATGTCAATACAGTACTCTGTTCCTCCATATTATTGTAGTAGGTATCCATCAAACACGTCTGTGCTCACCCCATCTTATATCTACATACATAAATAATATAAAAGAAAGTAGCTTTGCAAGTCTGTCTGTATATGTGTTTAGTTCTTTTAAACTACAATGAAGATTTTCAACCGACGAAAAAAAACGGAGGAGGTTATCAATTCGACGCGTATATTTTTTTTTTTTCTTTTATGTATGACCACGCATAACTTTTTACATAGTGGTCCGATTGAAATAATTTTTCTTCTGTTGGAAAGGGTATACTCCCAAAGTGGTCCCATATAAATTTGGAAAACAAAATCGAACCCTAAGGATTGGAAAACAGGGGATGATTGATTGTTCACTCACTGATTGTAATGTATAACCACGCATAACTTTATACAGAGTAGTCCGATTTTGATAATTCTTTTTTTATTGGATAGGGTATACCTTACCAAATATTATTAGGAGCCACAAAAAATATAAAATAAAAAGTTTTAACAAAAAATTAAACCGCCGAAAAACTGAAAAGCAAAAAATAATAAACCTTAAAATTTTGAGTCGGCGCTGAAAAATCAATGAAAAAAGATCACTTAAAGCGCCGACTCATAATTTTAAGGTTTATTATTTTTTGCTTTTCAGTTTTTTCGGCGGTTTAATTTTTTGTTAAAAAGTTTTGATTTGAATTTTTATCATCATTCAGAGAAATTATTTCAGAAGTATTAATATGTGTTTAATAAATCTTTACATAGTCAAAATCAACGTCGCTGCCCGTATCTGTACACTTAAATCTTTTGAACTTCGCAACGGATTTTAATGCGGTTTTCATCAATAGACAGAGTGATTTAAGAGGAAGGTTTATATGTATAATAAGCGGGAGAAGTCGTGGGCAAAACCTAGTTAATATTAAATTAATATATTATGAATAAAAAGCGATAATATGTCGTAAAAACAGGCGCGAATCGCTAGTACCAGCTATAGCTGTGTTATATAGCTCTTATAAGTATGTTATATAGCATCTATAAAGTTCTTTGTTCACCTATACTGTTTCCGTCTGCAAGTTTTAGCGAGACTTCAGTTTCAGAACTTGCTTATAAGAATATTGATCTGTAGGACGATGCTAGTAAGTTCCATTTTTAGTTGAACATTTATAGGAATTCAACTTTTGCCAGCGGTTTTGCCCGCGTTGAGGTCGAAAATCATCCCATGGGAACGTACTACCGGGATACAGAGTATCCTATGTGTCAATCCAGGTTATAAAATATCTGTGCGCAAAATATCTTCCAAATCTGCTTTGGAAGAGCCGTTTTTGCGTATCAAACATTAAAACATGCAAAACTTTCATACATAGTATAGGATAGGATAGGATAGGATTTTAGAGTTCCGTGTGGTGCCGGACGTAAAGAATACCACCATCCGATTTCTTCCCGTGGGTGTCGTAAAGGGTGACTAAGGGAGTCACTAGAGAATGGGCAGCAGCATTCTCTATGCATTTTACCACCATACTGCAATCGCCAACCCGCCTGCCTAGAGTAGCGACTATGGCAAAGCCCCCAAATTAGGGAGCCTTATGCCCAGTAGTGAACGTCTTTTGACTGAAATGATGATAGTAGGATCTTTAAGGGGATTTAGATTTCTAGTCTTGTTTTGCGAACATTTCTACTGGTGCCCCAAGTTGCCTGTCAGGAATCGGCGTCAGTAATAAGATGGCTTTTAATATTCTTTGAAAAGCCGTTTATTAAATTTACATTTACATTCCAGACAGTTTCCGATAAAATATTATACCCCTATAATATTCCCAACATTTTTGTTTTTGGCACATTGTTAGGAAGTCAAAGCGAAATCATTTATTTCAAAGTAGCACAGAAAAGGCACTTTTAAATTTACAAAGAATTGAAATGTGTCTAGTTGCCCCTTTTAAAACGAAGCTTCATATGTTGATAAAACTCTACCGTTGTTACTCCTTTAAAACGTTTTACGAGTACAATATTTTGTCCACACTATTCAAGTTTCTATCTAAAAAGCTGGTTTATCAAATCACTGTAATAAACACTATAATTAACCAACTGAAATTATTTTCTCGACATAATAATAAAACTGTTAAATTTTTTGATTCATCCAAAATCCTAGCTAGCCAATTTTTCAAGACGTCAGCTTACCCCAAAAGTATGCACCCGTGAAGGTACTTTAAAACTCTTAAAGCACAAATCTCAGCTCGTAAGAATCTAGGTTTTTAGGTTGCTACCACCTGACCTAGGGCTGCTTCAAAATAACCACCGGGAGAAACTTTCTTTAAATTCTATTTTACGTAACTATGTGCGGGAAAATGTCTTGGAAGGAGTGCTTTTTTTTTCATGCCTTCCCGCTCTGGGTGGAGCGGGAGGGCATGTCAGACTTTTACTGACTAAAACCCACCCGTGTTCCTTCAGTTGCCCATGTGCCAGGGTCACGGTATCTCTTTCGAACAATCACGCGACCCCGGCAGGCATCGGTCCTAGCAGACCCCTTCAGCGCTGCTGACATCTCTTTGAGGCGCGCGTGGAACACTACGCGCCGGCGACCCGAGCTTGATCCTTACCGGGCGGCGAGCTACCCATTGCTCGCCACCCGCAAGCTCGCGCCTACGGTGGCCGGGAGTCCGCTATGGACTCCCGACGCCCGGGGCGTCTCCTCCTGCGGCGGCTAGGGACGTGAGGACGCAGAGACTGCCACTCCCTCACGCGCCCCGCCTCCTTCTTCGCGAGCGTTACTGCTTCGCAGAAGGAGGTGACGGCTTCCCATTCCCTCTCGCTCCGTACCATGGCTCGCACCAGGGCCGGACGCGAGAGGTCACCGCCGCCGATCGCCTCCACGAGGACACCCGGTGTAAGGAGTGCTTACATATATTTTAATTGCTTGCGTTTAGCAAGGGTCGTTTGTAGGTCAAGCTACACTTGCCACGGATGGGTGACCATTCAAAACATATCGAGATAATTTGTAGATCTTTGACAGCCGTTTCAGGTAGCCCAAAAGTCTGACAACCAATCTTACCAAGGGGTATCTATCGTATTACCCAGTAACTGGGTTTTGGAGGACAGATAGTAAGTCGCTCCATGTTAAATACTAGATGCATCCGGTTAGACTGGAAGCCGACCCGTACATAGTTGTGAAAAGGCTAGGCAGATATTGTTTTTAGTAGAAGATATTTTCAGGGGCTTTTTTTGTTTTGCTTTCTATTAGTTGTCTAGAAGTACTTACATAAAGTAACAAACTTCGTATCCATTAAATAAGAAATTAACAATTTTATTTCATCCACAGTTTGTAGATACAGTTACCAAAATATATACGAAACCAGAATTGTCGGATATAGTTGAATTTTAGTAAGAAACTGATGGATGTTTTAGAATGAAAATTAATTTGATAAATTAACTGTTTGTTTTCTATTATTTAACCTCTAAGTCCCTGACATTTGGTATAAACACAATGGTTTTTAATTGTGTCTGTAATTACGGCATTCAATGGGTTAAGTAAGATTTCACTCGAAAAGTTCTATTGGTTTCTCAGTACACTACAACTATACCCAACTACTTGACCTGGTTTCTAATTCTTTTTTGGTGACCGGGTAATATCTCAATAAATCTATACTTTAGGAGGAAAATATCCAATTTTATCTACAAGTAACTGCACAAACAAATTTTATTGATAAGTGTATTCTTCTTTAGAGTCTTTATTGGTAGCTATTAGTTAAACGATTATCCTTATTGGACAAAAAATCTATCTGTATAAAAGTTCTAATAGGAAGGAGACAAGTTAAATTTTTCTAACTGGATTCAGTACTTTTTCATGTATTTCCATTAAGTTAGAACCACGGAGCACTTAAATTGAATCAATCTGCCGAGCCTTTTCCCAATTATATTGGAATCGGCTTCCAGTCTAACTGGATGCAGCTAAATATCAGTACTATACATGGAGAGACTGCCGATCTGAGCTCTACAACCTAGTTACTAGGTAATAGTTACCCTTTGGTAGGACTGAACATCAAACTTTTGGTCTTCTGACGTCCCGTTACGACTGTCAGGGATCACGAACGACAGTCAACGGCTTAACGGGCTGTCTGAAGCACAGAGGGCTCATGGTATGAACAGATGGTCACCCATCCACGGACTAACCGCGACCAGTATAACTTAACCAGATCAATTGACCCGTGAAGCTATTATAACTTCATTGAGGCTGCGCCCAGCGCGCCGGTTGAGTGCAGCCCAGAGGGTCATGGCCATCCGGCTAATCCGAGGATACCGCACGATCTCGTGCGAGGCGGCGAGCCTCCTTGCCGGAGTGCCGCCATGGGATCTGGAGGCAAAGGTCCTCGCGCACATGTGGGAGTGGCGCGAGGAGGCGAAACGCCGGGGCGAAACTCCGCTGCCGTGACAAATCGCGGCACGGCGGACAGAGCTCCGGTGTGATCTCATGGCGACATGGCGGGTACGATTGTCGCAACCCAGTGCTGGGCACGCCACAGTTGCGGCGGTAAGTCCCCTCTTTGAGGAGTGGATAGAGAGGCGCCACGGCGTCCTCACCTTCCACCTGACGCAGGTTCTCACCGTCTCTGGGTTTATAGCTTACTACTTACTTATCTTGTTTAAATCTAAAAAAAATCATAAGGTTTTGCCCTAACGGGTAGTCAAATCCACGTGACCTGAATCTTCCCTCTATTTATATCTACCCTCAAATCCCGAGTTCTATTAGAGTCAACCCTCAAACGTCTAGAATCAGACCACCTCCCAACATTGCCTTCCAAAAATATTTCAGCCTTCATGACCTAAATCCAAAAATAAAAAGTCGCAGCGTATTGATCTACCCACACTTTCAGTGTTTATTTTCAGTTTGCCTTTTGACATTTAGATGGTTTGGTCCTACGTGTTTGTCAGTTCTGGGCAGTGAATTTTAAGTTTTTGTATTATGTATTGTATATCTATTGCTTTCATTGATTTTAAAAGCGTCAATTATATGTTTACTTAATTCTGTCTTGAAGTCCGAAGTTATAGACTACCAGACGTCATTATTTTGATTATTTACAACGAGTAGTTTTTTCATTATTTTCTTTGTTTTCAAGAACAGTTTTACATAAACTTTCTAAAAAGAAACGCTTTAATAAGTTCAAATACAACCAACGAAATTAAACGTTAATTAATTATAATAAAATAGTGTAAATCAAAAAAAAAAAATTTCAAAACAACTTAAAACAAATATGATGAAATACCTATACCATTTATGCATTCCAAGAATTACACTAACAACCGTAACAAGATTACAGCGGCTGCAATAAATAAAGAAAATTAACATAATTATTAATTTATGAGCAGTAAATAATATTCGGATTGCGATCAAAATAAAACGATTTGAGACGGGTGAAGAAATTACAAACCAAAGAAATATAATAACACCTAGTTTTGATCCAGGCACCTCCTACCCAACGATAGTTCCTATAAATACCTACATAATTACGAAGATATATTTATTATTATTTCGAAAAATTATATGAAGGACACTAGTGATAAATAGTGATATATTTATAAGTAATATAGTGCCAATAATGTCAGTGACGTTAACAAATTCCAATATCTTTATGAAAAACCCTATGAATCTACAAATGAAGAGAGAATTTGAAGATTTTAACACTGATGATAACAAAATGGATCCTATTGATAGCAATAATTCTAGTGATGGTAACTCAGAGACGAGTGATCTAGAGAACAATGGTCCAAATGAAGATGCAACTGCTGCACTGGATTATACAGAGAACGCTTTATCTATGCATCCTGTAGCAGATTTTATCAAGAAAGAATTTCTTCCGGAGTTTGACTTCAGTAATCCTTTTAGAAATCAGAATTTGGGCTTCAAAGATGGGTTTCAGAATACCCCGTTTTTGCTTCCGACTCAGCTGTACAAGACTTTTCTGGCAAATCTTGGCAAAAGGAGAAGGAATATGGCAGAGTGTTACTCCCTATATCCGAGGAATATGCTCTTTTCAAATGGATTCGGTCTGGAGGCTTCTGATGATGAAAATAATGGTGATAGAGTTACTGATTCTCCGGATGAGGTAATTGGGAATGTGTGTGGTTATAGAATTGGTGCTAGCTTCTAAGAAACTATTTGAGATCATGTTCTTACAAGAGAGCTATCCAACTGGAACCACTAAGTCAAGTCTTTTAGAGTTTCAATAAGAAATTAGCGTATTCCACGAATTGGTATTTTCTTTTGATTTTGGCCTCAAATATCTTCTATTATAGAATATAAAGTGATCATTGACATTAGTTTATCTCAAAAATGCACTAACTCAAGAGCGCATTCGTCAAAAGATGCATTCGTCTTATTAATATTGTGGTATCAAAAATAGCTTATTCCCAAGTCAAAATTTACATTGACCTCACTGTTCCAATTCATACAGAGCTAAAAAACTATACAGATTATTGAAACGATAACTTTATTGCCAATGGTTATCCGTAGACTAAACGATCGATGCTAATGATCGTCCACTCAGACTGGGTTGTTACAATTTTCATGAAAATTAAACTATGTCAACAGGTGACTAAACCGTGTTTGGTATTGTTTCAGAAGGCGGGTGCATCGTCAGCGTTCGTGTGGAGTGGAGGGGGGGTGACAAGTGGTGGGGGGCAGGACCAGGCAGCCGCGCAGCCCGCCGCCGTGCCGACAGGTTTGTTTTAACAGTTTTCTTGATGATTATGACTTCTTCGAAATTGATAGTATACTCTTGAACATATCCAGCTATATTATTTCTAGTTTTAGCTGACCTTGCATTGTTAAGAATCTTCATCCAATAAGAAGTCAATTTATACTGGAAATTTATAGCTTGATATGTCGCCGTGCGTACTTGTCACAAAAAATATTGTGGTTCATTGATTTAGAAAAAGACAAAATGTGATGCATTCATGTTTTTGTTTTAGGTCTTCAATTTTGTTATCTATTGTTTTGTATTGTGTTCTTATGTTTTACTTATATTACGTTGAATTGTCCTAATACAATACTACTCTTATTTGATCATCTAAGTAAGTACTCCTAGTTTTCATATCCCCAACAAATTCAATGCTAGTATTTCCTTCTTTTTCATCATAATTTCGTCTTATTTAATGAGTATTTGAAGCTGGTTCCTGTAGATCTTCCTGCAGATCATAGTTTTCATCTTAAATGTTAGGACGATGTTTTGTTCCTGTATCTTCGACCAGTTGGTAATCTTTACCAGTGTCATAACTATCTTGGTGTTCCAGGCACGACTGGCGGCGGCGGGGCCCAAGGTCTGGTGCACTGGATGTCAGTGATGGCGGAGCACATGGGAGGGGGGCACCATGACCCCTCCCATTACGCACTGCCGCCCTGGAACAATGGTGGTGTTGATGTGAGTGCTAGATTTTAATGTTTTATTATTGTAGAGTAGTTGGTTTTAGATGTTGAGTAACTTTTCAAAGGTAAGTAAAGAGATCACTATCTCTTTTATGAAAATAATGGTAGACTTTAAGAAATGAATGTGAATGTAATTATGTACCCTTTTCAGAAGAATTCGTTATTTATATGAAACGGTTGACCATGTTAAAATTTCAAAATAACATTTTGATCTATGTTCAGGGACTTATAAGAGAGAGAGAGACAATTTTATTTTTAATATACACATCGACCATACAGTCCTAATAAAGACCAAGCCCAGTCTTTGTCATAGGGTTGTAAAGTAGTATTTAAATTATAAAATAATTAAAACATGATACTGCAATATCATTGAGCTGCTCAATAACTGACAACTGACTGGATAAGTCCACTCAATCTGTGTGGTTATCTCCCCAAAAAACTATTTCAGACATCATCATTATTATGTCTGGACTTTAAAAAGACTGTGACCTCTCAATATTTTACGGCGCTTTTTCTCAGAGTAGTCAAATAGGAAACGCCGACCTCATCTCGTTTTAAAAATATGATTGACGTGTATAACTGTTTGTACAAACTTACTTGCAGAAATAAATTCATTTATAAGTCTGTGGTACTTTCCCCAAAAGACCATTTCAGACACCAATCTATATGGTCTTCACATGACCAAGATTGTGCCTGGAGTTTAAAAGAGACTGTGACCTCTGTGTTTGTTTTCTTCTTCTCAAAGTTGTCAGATAGGAAACATCGACCTCATCTAGTTTTAAAAATATTATGGACGTGTTTGTATAAACCTACATTTACATAAAGATTCGACTTAAGCTGCGTGCTAAAATATACTTAATATTATGAATGAAGGAACTGCGTTGTTATGCACTAGTGGAGTCGGCGTATAAGCATATAATTTAACTAAATGGTTCTTAGCAACAGATTAGCATTAAGTAAACCTACCACTGCACTGTTTTTTTTTATTCCGATCCAGCCCGTCCCTTGCTAACCTCTACCAGCGATGTCCTAAGCCGAGGTCCATACCCCACAGGGGGTGCCGTTAGCGAGTAGTCGCTCGAGTTTTAAGTTTTAAGCCCTGGCTGGAGGCTTTCATTTATTAAGGTAGCAAGTCCGGTTAAGCAGCCGACCACCTCATAGGTTGACTTGCGAGATGTCATAAAAAAAAAGATTTTTTTTAGTAAGTCGAAAGACTTCAATCTGTTCATTCAATATTAAGACGTTACGTTTATTTTGTCATTCAAGTAACAGATTTTAGAGTCTAGATTAGTGCCTGGTTGATGGCAATAGTCTGGCCCCCGTAGGACTCGAACATAACTGGTGAAATGTGGGTGTACTGTAGGTATACCTCTACCTTACTCTTACGGTATTACAGGCGTAATGTTATGTGTATATAAGTAATACTCTACTTCTTGTCCCGTCCTGAGTTTTATATGGATCAAACCCAGGACGGGACAAAAACAACCTATGGAGGTTGGGCAAAGTTTGTCAATTTTTACTAGGATTTTTTCGATACCTTCTAGCAGCGCGGATTATAGATTTTTTTACTGTTACTTGCAAAGGGTCATCTTCTATTATATGGGACTTAAAACTTAACTGGCGAATTATGGGGTTGCAATAGACTCTAACTTAAATCATTATTCAAGGAGTCGATTAGTTAGTCAGACAAGTATAGTTGGACTCCCGGCCACCGTAGGCGCGAGCTTGCGGGTGGCAAGCAATGGGTAGCTCGCCGCCCGGTAAGGACCAGGCTCGGGTCGACGGCGCGTAGTGTTCCACGCGCGCCTCAAAGAGATGTCAGCAGCAGTGTAGGGATCAGTCTACTAGGACCAATGCCTGCCGGGGTCGCGTGATTGTTCGAAAGAGATACCGTGACCCTGGCACATGGGCAACTGATGGAACACGGGTGGGTTTTAGTCAGTAAAAGTCTGACACGCCCTCCCGCTCCGCCCAGAGCGGGAGAAGTCATTTGATGATTTCCTATCCTGAAAAAAAAAAGACAAGTATAGTTGCTCGCTCCAAATCATTGTTTATTTATTTATTCACTACAAACGTATCGTCTATACCATCCTTACAGGTTAGACCCAATGCGACATTGTAGTACAATTAAACATTAAAAAGTTTCCCTACTTGTCAAGACCCATAACAAAGATAGGTTGGCTATTCTTTCAAATTCACCCAAAGCGCAACAGAATATCTGGACCTCATCAGCAATGACGTTGAGAGTGCGAAGCGCGCTCGTCAGCGGTGCCTCCCAGATAGTGTTGAAAGTATATATTTAAGTATGTACATATTTATTTGAATAGATCTCTGCTTACCTTTGCAACCTCTGCAACATTCTCTTTTTTTCACTGTCACACATTTTTTCTCATATTCGAATATAATATAAGTTTTAAAAAAACACGTTTCGCTTCGAGGTGCTTTTTGGGGTATTTATAATGAATATCAAGCACTCCACGCTTTTTTCCATTATTTTCTACTTTTTAGTTTAGTTTTCTCTGTAGAAAACAACGCACGCTGTACGCTTCTGTAAGCGTAGTATTTTAGTTTTTTAAACTGTATTATTAATTTTCAATTTTTTAGGGTGTTCCGAATTTTGTGACGTATGTCAGCGAAGTTTGTAACGTATGTCAGCGTAGTTTTCGAAGACAGTTTTTTTACTATCCTGGTAACCCGGGCAAGGATAACGGTACAAATTTATGAAATTATTTTATTGTCATTGGTCCTCGATAAGTCTACCAACTTTAGATGAAATCTGACTGTTCGAAGTGGGTCAAAATCGAGTCCACAGGAGTTGGTTACAAACATACAGGTGAACTTAATAAAAGCGTGCTAATAGTTACCCGACGGTATCTGGTACTGCGTCCAAGCTACTATAGTAGGCTATACTACGTTCAGCGGTCAGGGCTCCAGAGAAAGGAACCTCCTTACAAAACGAGCTATGTCAAAATGTACATACTTCTTACTATATCAGACTTAAAATTTAACTTACGTTATTTACCAATATCAATGCTCATCTGCAATTAATTGCTGTAAGCAACCGCGACTGACAGAGTCGTTATGCAAATACGAGCAGTTGCATTATAATCGCAGCAATTAGTAACAGTCGCTCCGGTAATTGTTCTAACAGTTGTTTCTCGGATTGTTACAGGCTTAACCTTAACGTGGAATTTAAATTAACTGTCTTAACTGGATTTACATAGTTTACTGTCTTCCGATAGAAAAATGATTTTTAATAGTGTTGTTTTTATCGTTTATAGCGTGTTTCATCATCATTTCAGCAGAAAGATGTCCACTGACGGACATAAGCCATCCCCAATTTAGGAGGATTTGCCATCCACGCTTCGTAGGCCGCTTGGCGATCGCAGTATAGTAGTAAATTGCATAGAGAACGCTGCTGCCCATTCCCTAGTAAGTCCCTTAGTCGTCTCTTACGACATGGACACGGGACGGTGCTGTTCTTTCGTCCAGCAGCACGTGGAATTGATAGTATATCGAAGAGCAGTGTTCGGATCATCACTATTAGGTGGTAGGTCGTGGGTCCGAACATAAGCACTTTATGTAAATTATTTCATCACCACTGCTCTCATAACTGTGAAGGAAAACATCGTGAGGAAACCGGCACGTGCTAGAACGAAAAAATTCAAAGACATGTGATATCTATCAACCCGTACTGGGCCCGTGTAGTGGATTACGGCCCAGTACCACTCACAGAGAGGAGTCCTATGTCCCAGCAGTGGGAATTTTGTATGCTATGTCATTGTTAATGGTATTACTAACGTCGAATGCACGTCTAGAATCGAACTCGACCAAAGTTCTAAGTTACTTGAAGTATTCATTAGATATTGGACACGCGATGTTGCTGCTTTTTGTGCTAGAATAAGACCCACATCTTCTCTATCTGATAGTGTTATGTTCATCATACAGCCTACAGACGTCCACTGTTGGATATTAGCCTCCCCCAATTTGGGGGGTTTGCCGTAATCGCCACGCTTGGAAGGCGGGTTGGCGATCGCAATATGGTGGTAAAATGCATAGAGAACGCTGCTGCCTATTCTCTAGTAAGTCGTTTAGTCGCCTGTTATGACACCAACGGGAAGAAATAAATGTGAAGAATGATGGAAGATGTATGAGAATAAATGTGTTATGTATGTTATTTATAGCTCATGTTATTTCGGAATACTGTAGCTGTCCATAGCTTAAAGAATGTAGCTTTTGAGTTTATCCATTACAACAACATTACTCTTTATAATATTAGTCTAGATACCCCTTTTTTTACGAAATTTAAGCGGCTGAAGGAGAGTGAAATTTGACACAGTTAAAGTATTTTTGAGTATCACTGATTAAAATTTTAATGAAATAATGTCGAACTTCTACCACTAGACGACTACTAGAAGATATTATTAGGCACAGTTCATAGTAAAAATCAAAACTGAATTCGAGAAAATTCGTCTATCAGAATCATCGCTGCCTAATCTTTTTTTATACCCGCAAAAAAAATACTACCCACGGTCCAAAGAAACGTTACCAACACTTTTTCTCACGAAACTAAGAAATTTGCATACCAACCCTACAAAAAATAGATCATTTGTTATTAAAAAAAGAAAGAAAAGGATTCGCGCATCGTATACTAAATAGACAAAACCTGTTTAGCGATTCAGAACGCATCATTAGCAAATTTTAGAAAACCAAATTATTATAACAACCCTACAATAAAATTTAACTCTTAATACGATTGCAGAAGAATCAAAACACATTTTTGCATACGCATAGAAATTGTCACCCCTTTTCTCAGAGTATTTTTTGGAGAAAAGTCGCCTGTGGCGCCAGAGTATGCAAATTTTTGGACAACCCTACCTTTGTTCAAGTGTAGCATAGCCCTGAGTATTATTCAAATTAGGAACACTTTTCTTGAGCATTGTGATAGTTACAATTTTGCAAATATAGTGTTTAATACAGTGGATTACAATTTATTTTTGATTAAACTTATACTTCTTTTCGCGATATTCAATGAGTTTTGCGATATTAAATTCTAGTGAATAGTGTTAAAGTATGGTTTTGAGTGTAAAGTGTTAAGTGATTGATACTCATTATGATAAGTATGACGGATTAGGTAAATATCTTGATACTTAAAAGGATTTAAATGATATTTTTGATTAATTATTTCCTATCTGTCTTGAGGTCGGAATGGGTTCACACATTGTTCTCACAAGTAATATTTTTGCATAAACAGCTGGGAATATTCTGAGAAAATAGTTTTGAATTGAAGACAGTGTCATTATAAATTAATATTTTATTGAATTTTCAGACATATTAGGCAGAATTAAATTATTATTTTTTATTATTATTTTCCCAACGATATTGAGGCCGGCTTCCAATCCAACCAGAAGCAGCTGAATAGCATTTTATACAAAGTGACTGCCGATCTGACCTTTACAGCCCACAGGGCAGCTCCACAGGCCTGTGTCCTGACACAGACCTCTCCATGACAGCGAGTGGACCATATTCCACCACGCAGGCTCAGTGTGGATAGGTAAATTTCACGTCTTCGAATTTTTGGTTCAAAAACATGCTTGTTTCCGTTTATCTTCAATGTATTAAACGCAGTGGCGATGAAATTACGCGACCTTCAACTCGTAAGTCAAAGTCGATACTAGGCCACAATTACTCTTACAAAATAAATGTATACTTTAAAAAACACTAGAAAAACACGCTTTTATAATGTACGTAAAAACCAAAAACTTAATCGTGATCAAAGATCATTACAAGACCTTTCTAATAGGTCCAAACACGGCTATGATACGATATTCCATCATGGAATGCCAGTGCCTATCTTCCAGCTTCATCATCAGACCTTGAAACATAATTGTGGTCATAGTTCATTACAAGACTTTCCTAACAAATCCAAACACAGCTATGATATGATGTTACATCATGACGTTCCAGTTCATATCTTCCGGCTCCATCATCAAACCAGTTCGACAGTACCATATTATTGTATTGTCATCAGAACCACATACAGCTGCCAATTTTCATGACGCTACGATTCTTGGAAGATGGTTAAATTCGTTACCTTATATTCCATTACATAGTTAGTTACATACAGGTCGACCTAATAAAAGCGTGTTAAAAACTGTTCACCAATTACTAAACGTTATTTTGTCAATTTTTCGTTGCTGCTCCGCTCCTATTAATCGTAGCGTGATGTCAAAGTCAAAGCATTTATTTCAATTAGGCCCAAAAAAGGCACTTTTGAACGTCAACTGTTACATGAAAATAGAATTGATTCTAGTTGCCCCTTCCAAAAGGTAGATTCGTATGAAGAAGAATGGTCACGAAACTCCACCGTTACTCTTTTAAAATAGTTTTCAGTATTTGTATACAATATTTATACAATTATATGTGAAGACGATGCACCTACAATAAAAATTACCATATCATAACAGGTAAAAGAACTGAAAATGAGCAATGAGAGATAAATTAATTATATGATAGATACATGGTGCTCACATATTTACAAAAACATTGCAAAGGCAAGAATACGAATTTCCTAATATTTTTACAAGTTACAATTCAGTCTTATATGCCAGTCGCCTTTCCCAATAAATAGGCTACCCAACACAAGAAGAATCTTTTAATTCGGACTAATAGTTCCTGTTCCTGAGATTACCGCGTTCAACCAAACAAACTCTTTAGCTTTATAATATTAAGTATAGATACGGCCTCACACTTTCCGATATTTTTTTATCGCCACAAACTATCAAATCACGCGAATTTTCGCATGGTTACGAACGCCTTACGGCGCATGCGTGAAAGTATCCTATATAATTATTATTTTGTGGTTAAAATGATAATTATTGTACTTAAACGGTGGTTTAACTGCTAACTGTTGCACCTTTTTGTCGGTTAAAGTTTAAAGTGATACAAGTTTTAATTATCTTCATGCGTTTTTGAATATTGCTGTTGTTTTAATTATATTGCAGATTTGAGATTAAATAATGACATTATTCCGTATAATGAGACTTGATATATAAGGTGTATCTATTCATACACGAAATATTTTAAGGGGTACACCTGTGGGTGGTAAAGAAGCTATAGAAGCAAAAAGAAAATTTTTATCTAAGCATTTTTGAATTTTCGTAATTATTATAATTTTAAAACTACTTGAGACGTTTTGCATAAAACCTTTACTTCAAATTCTATGAATGACCCGCCTGACGCTGCGAGGGCGAGGACCGGATGACACGAGCATGGCCGCGGTGTCTCGGGCCGTAAAAAATAAGAAGGAGCCAGTATTTCTTATGTGCGTCAAAAAATATATAAATATTAAATATAAAAAAAAACCCTTAGAAAATTGTTTTTTCTTTGCTATAGCTTCTTTACCACCTACAGGTGTACCTCTTAAAATAATTTCGTGTATGAATAGATACACCTTATATATTTCATTGTGGATAGTAGGTAGTTTGTACCTTTATCACGTCTGGAAAAAGAAAAAAAAACGAATCTTGTCACCCCACTTGTTGGCAACATAACTAACAAAGATGACAGACAAAAAAACAAAAATCACTTTTAATTGTCACTCCCTAACAAAAGACTACACTATTTCACACCATTCGAAAACTAGCAACAATACCACATTGATATATCTTAATAATACAACAATATCATAAAATAAAATGGCGTCCCGAAGTCAATTTTTGAGTGACGAGAAAAAAATTGCCAATATATACATACAATATGAGGCTGCTAACGATATTTTGATGACTGCCGTGAGCTTACAATATAATGAAATAAAAAAAAAAACAAAAACACAAAAAATAAGAAAAAGTTTACAAGACTACTGTGCTCCACAGAGGGGTAACAGACGTTTGTGAGAACAAAAAATGTTGCCCGCGATACTTTACGGCGCTAATGTTGAAAAATCGAGCTGCGAATTTATAAGTGTAGATTATGTTTTTGGTTTTAATTATTATGAGATGGGATAGCATTGAGGTTTTTGATATTTGGATTTGATTTTGAAAAAGTTATTAGATATTCTTGGTAAACTATTACTATGATATGATACTTGATACTCTGTAATAAATCGGGTATAAGCATTCAGTAATAGTTTTCGGTAAAAAAATCAACATCCTAAACTTATAATTCTTGCTAAAAAACATTACCCTCGTTCTGGGGATTCGGGTAAAAATGTACTTAGATCGCTTCTTACTACTACGATTTAGAATAAACATAGCATATAAAATAGCCTATTACGTTGCCACTGCTGGGACACATTCCTACTCTCTGTGATTGGACCTTTCTCTAGTCTACCACGCGGGAATAGTGCGGGTTGGTAGATGGCACATATCTTCGAAGTTTTGGTTCTGGGACAGGCTAGTTTCGTCACGATGTTTTCTTTCACCATTTTGAAATCATTGGCCCAGTGGTTTTGAAATCATTGGCCCAGTGGTTTTGAAATCATTGGCCCAGTGGTTTTGAAATCATTGGCCCAGTGGTTTTGAAATCATTGGCCCAGTGGTTTTGTGTCAGTTGTGGATCTTTGACGGTCTTCCTAAGGGGTGTCGTAATACCCAATAACTAGGTTTTGGATGTTAGACAGGCAGTCGCTTTATGTAAAACTAGCTTCTGCCCGCGACTTCGTCCGCGTTAAATTTCTTGTTCCCCCGACCCTTCCCGTCGCGTCGAATCGCCTACCCGTGCGATTTTCCCCTTTTTTGCAACATTTTTCATTACTGCTCCGCTTCTCTTGACTGTAGCGTGATGTTATATAGCCTAGAGCCTTTCTCGATAAATAGGCTACCCAATACAAAAATATTTTTTCAATTCGGACCAGTAGTTTCTGAGATTACCGCGTTTAATCAAACAAACAAACTCAGCTTTATAATATTAATAATAAGTATAGATACTGGTATTCAGCTGCAACCGGTTATACTAAAAGCCGAGTCCAACATTGTTGGGAATTGTTGACGTAGATGATGAATCTATACCTAATCTTTAATAATTGAATATCCTATAAAAATATTCAAGTAAAAAAAAAAACAATAAATAAGTTGTTGGATAATTCTATGTTCTTAGTAAACTAGGTACTTAGATCACTTCTCGGACTATGGTTTGCTTATATTTTTACACGCTTTAAAGTAGCTTCACTCATATGTTTGTTTTTAACCGACTCCTTATAGCGCGATTTTGACCCATTTTAAACGACCAGATTTCATTTAGGCGCTCCACCCACTGCACCGCACCCCGTCGCGTAGCGCGGGATGGCAGATTTTACCATTGTATGTTACTATCTCAATTTATATAGAAATCACGCCTAGCACAACACACTGCCGACACGGAAATGCGCGGGAAGGCACCCGTGCGTGGTACGTCGCTCCGCACACCGCGGCGGGACGCATCTTCAATGGGTGAACCGCCTTCTTAGAATATGACTCTAAGACCTCTTTCTGGGATTCATGCAGCTGACCTATTAATAAATAATATTTAAAAAAACCTGAAAAACACGCTTTCATAGAAAACTCAACTAAAAAGTAGAAAATAATGGAAAAAAGCGTGGGGGTGCCTGATCTCAATAAAAAAATACCTTAAAGAGTATCCCACGCTTTTTTTCCATTATTTTCTACTTTTTAGTTTGGTTTTCTACGGAAGCGTGTTTTTCAGTTTTTTTTTTTAATATTATTTATTAATAGGTCAGCTGCATGAATCCCAGAAAGCGGTCTTAGAGTCATATTCTAAGAAATCAGGAGAATCTTTATTACATAGTATAAACCAAAGTCGTATCTCGCGTCTGTACGGTTAGATCTTTTAAACTACGCAACAGATTTTAATGCGGTTTTCATCAACAGAGTGATTCAAGAGGAAGGTTTATAATTTATATTTATAATATGCAGGCGAATCCGCTGGCAAAACCTAGTTGGAATATAAATTTAATTGATACAAATTTCGTTCCCAGACCAGAACTTTAGATTAATTGTAAATATACCACAAATAATAGCCAATAAATAAGCATAACCAAAACAACAATTAATCTTCGTCAATCAAAAAGTTAGCCCTAATAATTTAAAAATAAAAAATACAATCAAATCTTTCTCACAGGAAGATTTAACTCCGAATCAGTCACCCGTCAAAATTAGATTAATATTTGACAAAGAACACTAACCAACCGTCAAAATTCAATGTCTTAGTTACTAAATGTCAAAATCAATTATGCACAAAAATCTTTTATAATCCGAATAAGATGTATCCTGTAATCGTTTGTCAAAATCCCTTTAGGGGCTATTCTGAATGAATACCGACAATTGGGAGCTTCACCCTCCTTTGTTTCCTTCGGTTAAAACGATTAATTGGAACTGTTGAGAATCGATTTGGAATGTCGAGAGGAAGGGTTAGCTTTAATCGTTAATCGGTCCTATTTTAATTTTGACTAAATATGAGCAGACAATTATATTGAAGGCGAGTCGACTTTAAAGTAATTTAGTTACAAAAATTTACAGAAATGCACTACATTTTCAAGTAAATTCTTTGCTTTAGAATACATAATGGGGCTTTTGGCTAATAATAGCCACTCGGATCGATCTATCGGGTTAAGCTACGCTTGCCGCGGTTGGTTCGTGGATGGGTGACCATCTTTACATACTAAGGCCCATCCGTGCCTCGGAAAGCACGTTAGGCCATTGGTCCCGGCTGTCAATTGTGGATCTTTGACAGTCATTACGGATCATCAGAAGCCCGAAAGTCTGATAACCAGTGTTACCAAGGGGTATCGTATTACCCAGTTACTGGGTTGTGAAGGCCAGATAGGCAATCGCTGCATGTAAAATACAGGTGCATCCCGTTAGACTGGAAGCCAAACTCAAACTAGTTGGGAAAAAGCTAAGCAGATGATAAAGAGATTAAATAAATAAATAAATAGAGCCTTTTATTTCATGCAATAGCAAAGTAAACTAATCCAATTCATGAAAAGTTACGCTAAACCCCATCGCCTGCCGGGGTCGCGTGATTGTTCGAAAGAGATACCGTGACCCTGGCACATGGGCAACTGAAGGAACACGGGTGGGTTTTAGTCAGTAAAAGTCTGACATGCCCTCCCGCTCCGCCCAGAGCGGGAGAAATCATTTGATGATTTCCCATCCAAAAAAAAACCCCTTCGCAGGTGAAGGCCTCCTCTTAAGAATTCCATCTCTCTCGATCTTGGGCTATTTGCATCCAGCTTGGGCCAGCCGTTTTACTGATGTAGTCGGCCCATCTCATAAGTGGTCTTCCTCTGTGGCGTTTCCCATTCGGTCCTCTCCACCGTGTCCCCCTTATGGTCTGAGAGTCCTTATGGTCTTCTCCTCTGACAGTCTAGCTACCCGCTTTCGATTTCTAGCAATAATATGAGGTATTGCCTCTCTCTACTTGGTTATCTTATTGGTAACTACTAATAGCAAAGAAAAGTAGTGATGGCCTTTGGTATCGGCCCCGATCAACTGGTTTTAGGTCGTGAGTTCAAATCCAGGCAGGCCCTTTATTTTGTGTAATGAATTTCATTACCTCGAGTTTACTTACATTTTTGACAAGTCCTAGTCATTTGATTGTCACCAAGATTGTGACTATATTTTAAACGTTTTTAATTACGAGAATCGGTCTTCTGTTTGTCAACATATCGGACGTAAAATAACACTATTTTATTTTTTTTACAAAAATACATAAAAAATCCAGTACTAAGAATACAGAACCCAGTTTACCTTTACCATACATATAATCTATTGCACATGAAACCAAAGAATGAATTCACCTTTTGGAAAAGGGTGAGTCTCAAAGATTTCATGCTTGATTTTGCACGAATTAATACCCTTTTGTTGTTAAGATATATATTGTGCGCCAGGTGTGTTCCTAGTAATTTTTGAATATCACGCCTCTGTGCGTAGAGGATCGCCAGAAGCAATTTTTAATGATCTTAATTTGTTTAAAGATTGATAATTTGATTTGAATAGAGGTTGTGTGTGAGAAAATTATTGCAAATAGCTGTTTAATATTCGTTAGAAGTATTAGAACTGGTAATGTAAGGGATAGGACATAACGTTAGGTTTTTGATTTTCAAATCTAATTTTAACGCTTGGTCGGTTTGTTTATCAAATTAAAAGTAGACTAGAGGGTCAGTCAGACTCTTATTGACTAAAAACCACCCTGGTGTTCCCTTCCCTCACTTGCACAAGCGATCACGGGATCTAATGCGACTTCCCCGATCCCCGGCTGGTCAAGGGGGGAGGGAGTACCTAAAGAGAGGGGAGTAACCTAACCTAACCTAGGTACGTTTTTAAATTTTTTGAGCTTTCTTACCATGACTGTAGTACACCAAATTGTATGTAGTAACCTATTTAGTAGTCTTTTCAGATCCTGTTACAGGAAATATCAAACAGAGTATACCTATCTATTTTGACATGCTGATTTGATTTCATTTGTTTTATCGCAAAAGTTTGAATGTTCTTGTGATTTTGTGATAGATTTGAGATACGGGTAATTACTTAATTAGAAAAGCGTAGTGAAAACTATTATCGGCTATAATTTTGGCGGCAAAACAGAGAGAGCACATTTGACATAAGTCATTTGACACTGACATATTACCAAAAGAATGTTGCCGTTAGAAATCATTATGAACAATGTTGCATTCACTATTCAACAACTTAGAATAATAACGCATAGAACCGCAGTAGTTGTACGAAAAGTGAAGCTATTTCAAGGTAGCCTTTTAAGGCTAAGTACGACTTTCGGACCCTTAGTACAAAATACCAAGCGCTATTGTAAAGAGCTCCCGCAATTTCACAAAAAAATTACGTACTGTGTAGTGAAAGGGTGTCTCAACTCATCACATAACCACGGAAAACATTTAAAGATCCCATTTCACGGGTAACTATTGCCTAACATCATATATTTTTGATTAAAACATTCATCGAAACAAAATAAATAAATCGTAAATTTGACAGACGCCATTTTTTTTTTTTTTTTTTTTTTTTAATTTATTCCTGACCATGGATACATGTCCTTCAGTCGTAATCATTAAACATACTACTCTTATTCTCAGCTAAGTACATCCCGAAACAATTAAATTTTTTCTACAGTATTCAGTAAATATCTAAATAATGAATTGAAATAAACTGTGTTGGAAAGTAATTCCTGAACGTGGCGGGGAACACATAAAAGAGTTTTGTTCTGCTATATCACTAATTTCACTGACAAGTAACAGTCTTTGCATGGCGAACGATTCAGATTCACAGTCTAACGTGTTTTATATCCGCATTTTCTTCAGAACAATAGGTACATTTGCTTTCACTGATGAATCTTAGCTTCAATGTCTTCAGTAATTACTTTAAAATATGTATTTATGTTTTTGTTGTATTCTCTTCCGTTTCATCTTCACATTCTTCATCTTCAAAGTTTTCGTGTGATTCGTTCTCAATTAGTAGCAAATCATAGATCTCGTCGTAGAATAAAGCAGCTGTTTCAATGTTAACATTTTCGTAGAAATCTGAACTGTTAACATCAATTTCTTCAACATTATTTGGTTTTTCATCCATATCTTGAATTATATGAATAAATATAAAATTATTGAAAACTTTTTGTATCTTTCCCGCCAATCACCATTTTCCTTCCCCCACAGACGCCATTACAATAAAAGTGTTGCTAGGCAAAGAAAAACATTTTACCCCATTTTTTGTTGTAATAACTATGTACTGCCAATTTTATTGCAAAATCACATTTAAGTAGGTATTTTTATTAGCCTAATACTATTGGGGGTCCCGCTTACCAACCTAAGAATTTACCTATATTCTACATTCTACCTAAATTCTTGTTACCAAAGAATTCGATTCTTTTATGAATCCAAAAAAGATAATATTTCGCGAATAGCGTCATCAAAGCGGCAGTTGTTTAGAAAACAGTTGCAAATTCAGGGTTATTAGTAATCTATCTTGGTATATAATAAATATTTTTAATTTCATGTTTTATTTAATAGTTTTTCTACTCACGAATCCTGAAATAGTTTATTTTTCACACTATTTGGGGAAAATGTCATTTACTTGCAACATTACTAATTTGCTTCTGTGTGTGTCGGTGAATGTTTTTACGTGCCGCTTATGCACACATCGATTGTGTTGTTGCTTCAATTTTAAACGGAATTTTGAATGAAGCTATCTCTCTATGCATTATTACTCTAAGTTCAACAAATTGAACAGTTGTAAACCGATTTCAAAAAGAAGAATCAGTAAAGAAATTAAAAATGAATGCCAAAGTAAGTTCTGTATTGCACCCCTATTACAGTACATTGTTTTCGCTATCTTGAAATTTACTCGTTCCACATAAACAGTAAATTATATAAACTCCTGAAATATTGCTATGTAACCAGAATTTTGTCAGTATTTGTCTCGCTTCACTGACTATGTACGATAACTCACGTTTCTGCTGTAAACAGAAAATGGTTTCTTTGTAAGTAGTGTAACATGCGTGACTGGAATATATATTCATGAGAGGTGTAAGCGCAGGTGATCCCTGACGAACGGACAGACAAACGGAATATAAATAATAGCTTCTGCCCGCGACTTCGTCCGCGTAACCGCCTGGCCACAGCCCAGAGCGGCGCGGATTGCGGCGCGGCGTGAGGCGCGGCAAGCGGTGAGCGGCGAAAACAAATGGTAGAAAACCTATGAAGCATGCCACAGCTACCGGCGCACAGTGGTCTGAAAATCGAGCTCCATACTCATAGAAACGCAAAGTCAGGAAATTAAAAACAAAAAATTGCAATGTGTCTGGTATACATACCTTTATATAATATTAACGTATGGAAGGTATTAGTAACTCCACGCGTGAGAAAAAAGTTTTAAGTTTTTTTTGTATGGGCGAAAACACTTCAAGTTAATTTATTTGAAACTGAATGAAACTGAAGGGCTGGTGCTCATACGAGGCATTGTACCATACACGGCGATCAAGGTGACATCAAATTCATATACCATTCGGTGCCGCTTCGCACGTACCAAATTTTTGAATTTTCGACAGCTGATTTTTCAAATCTTTGACATGGTTAAACGAAGTTGACCATCGATTTACTTGTACTATCGTTAGTTAATAGCCTACTAATGACTTTTTGATGAGAATAATTAAATACGTTATTGATCAAATACTTTTTTTTTTACAAAATTTCATAATCAATCATAATCACGGTGATTAACAAGTGACTGAAAACTGATGTTACTAAGTACCTCATTTGTTAATCACCGTGACTATGGCTGAGTTATAATGACATGTTCTTCCGCTCCGCCCAGAGCGGGAGACGTCATTTGGTAATTTCCCACTCCAAAAAAAAGACCTCTAACTTATCCACTTCCGTAGGAGTTGCTTTACATAATATATCACAAGTCTGAGATGAGGTATTTGATAGATGAGAAGTGATTTTGCCATCAATCATGGTCATAAGCATCGAGTGCTTAACAGCATGGCTTCCCATAATAAAAGGCCTTCAATCTCGTTTTCAATCGTAGCCTGTTCTTCAATTCAACTATGTTCAACTGGTTTTCGTTTGAAAACTTAAAATATAGGTATTGGTCTGTAGAACATTGTGGAAGATGGCTTTGGATTCTCCCATATTACTTCTTCGCCACAAAATAAAGCACAGAGGCACAAACGAACACACAAAAATGCTAAAATCGTCATCATCTGCCATAGCACCATCAAAACCCCACTTGCATGTAAGTATAAATTCTTTGCCATCCAGTGAAGATTCTGCACGTAGGAATTTTCCAAGTCTAGTCATAGTTTTGATCGAAATTCGGAGTTATATTTTAAGCCCTCTTTCCGTGTATAAGAAGGATGCAATGGTCTTCCTTCTTCTTTTGCACACGATCTTAATGTTATATACTGCCACTTCGAGAGCTTCAAAGAGGTCATCCCTAAAGCTTTATCAGCAGAATCTATGAGCACAGTTTTCTTTTCCTTTAACAATTCCTTTATCTTAGTAGCTTTTTCGGGATGCTCCGAGACTAGTTTAATGATATCTGCTACATTCTTATTTTGTGCTTTTAAACCAGTTGCATGAGCAAGACTTTCAGTGCTGTACGTTAGGAGCTCTTCCACTCTTCTGTAGCGGGTTTAGCTTCACAAATGGTTTTCTGGGAGTCACAACTGATGTTGATGTTCCAACACTCCACGTTTCCGGTCCATAGGATGTTGATGCACCCTCATTTATAGCGAAGCCAGAACTGGAACATGGTGACTGTTCTTCTAATACTATAGAAGGGGTTATCTTTTCCCTCACGACCTCAGGCCATTTATGCCCTCTTGCAGCCATGTCGCATACTTTTTTATGAATGTAAGTCTCGTGCGATTACACGAGATCCATTTATTCCTCAACGAGCACACATAAGTCTGACAGAATTGTTTCAATTCGTTCTTTTCATTTGATGATAAATCAACTAAATTCGTAGAAATTTATACAGCTATCCTTGAAGCGAAGAAGAACTGCTATTTGCCAAAAGATGCCATAGAAGTCACGAAAAGAGGGCTTAAAATAAAACTCCAAATTTCGATCAAAACTATGACTAGACTTGGAAAATTCCTACGTGCAGAATCTTCACTGGATGGCAAAGAATTTATACTTATATGCAAGTGGGGTTTTGATGGTGCTATGGCAGATGATGACGATTTTAGCATTTTTGTGTGTTCTTTTGTGCCTCTGTGCTTAGTTTGTGGCGAAGAAGTAATATGGGAGAATCCAAAGCCATCTTCCACAATGTTCTGCAGACTGATACATAGGTATTGGGGTATTTTAAGTTTTCAAACGAAAACAAGTTGAACATAGTTGAAGAACAAGCTACGATTGAAAACGAGATTGAAGGCCTTCTATTATGGGAAGCCATGCTGTTAAGCACTCGATGCTTATGACCATGATTGATGGCAAAATCACTTCTCATCTATCAAATACCTCATCTCAGACTTGTGATATACGTAAAGAAACTCCTACGGAAGTGAATAAGTAAGAGGTCTTTTTTTTTGGGTGGGAAATCATCAAATGACGTCTCCCGCTCTGGGCGGAGCGGAAGAGCATGTCATTATAACTCAGCCATACTCACGGTGATTAACAACAGTAACATCAGTTTTCAGTCACTTGTTATTCACCGTGATTATGATTGATTATGCAATTTTGTAAAAAAAAGTATTTGATCAATAACGTATTTAATTATTCTCATCAATAAAGTAATTAGTAGGCTATTAACTAACGATAGTACAAGTAAATGGATGTTCAACTTCATTTAACCATGTCAAAGATTTGAAAAATCAGCTATCGAAAATTCAAAAATTTGGTACGCGCGAAGCGGCACCGAAAGGTATATAAATTTGATGTCACCTTGATCGCCGTGTATGGTACAATGCCTCGTATGAGCACCAGCCCTTCAGTTTCATTCAGTTTCAAATAAATTAACTTTAAGTGTTTTCTCCCATACAAAAAAAACTTAAAACTTTTTTTTCTCACGCGTGGTGTTACTAATACCTTCCATACATTAATATTATATAAAAGTATGTATACCAGACACATTGCAATTTTTTGTTTTTAATTTCCTGACTTTGCGTTTCTATGAGTATGGAGCTCGATTTTCAGACCACTGTGCGGCGGCACGGACAGCGGCGCGAACTGCGGCGCGGTGAGAGGCGCGCGGCACGCGGCGGCGCACACTGGTCCCAAATTAAAAAAAAGTGGACATTGATAGTAGACCGCTGATATTTTTTTTTATTGTTGATACAATGATAACAGATAAGGCAAAAAAATATTATTGTCCTACTTCAAATACTTTTCTGTAAAAAAAATATTTCTTTTTTTTTTTGTATGGGAGCGATTACATTTTACTCAATTTCTCAAAAACTTTAAGCGATGTCGAGATAACAATCACATATGTTAGAAAACTAATAATTTTGAGTATTTGGCTCCAAGAAACTTATTGCTTATATCTGCGTACTTTCGAGATAATAGTGAGAGAAAATAACATTTTTTTTTAATGTTAATTTTTTGCTTTTTTTTAATCATAGCCTTACTTTAGCACATAATTATAATGTATGCGTAATGTCAAATAAGTAAAAAGAGACTTCTCTGTAAAAGAGGTTATGGGGGCTCACTAATGACTGAAAAGCTATGACCTTTCTGAAGGAGTACTTTCATCAGTTCTAAAAAACAATCAAAATGAAGACATATTAAGCTGCAAACATAAAGTTGAATATGTTCACAAACGATTCTGAAAAAATATTATGGTGAAAGATTAATATTTGGGTCTATATTCTCCTGAGAAATCTCTATTTCCTCGTTTTCCAACGAAAGCAATTCATTGTTCAAGATCAAAGCACTAGCCTCTGGAAACAACTGTTTATGTAAACGAGCAAACTTTGGTTTGATATGGCTGATGTAAGGATCTGAGCTAATTAGAAAGCTGTGGATAATGTCTAAATTAGTCTGAACTCTACCGATTTTTCTTGTATGTGCCATTCTAACATTCCGGAAATCTTTATTCCTCGCTTCGGAAGCTTCTTCGGAAAGCATGCCTATCGGAATAAAGGAGAAATTTTCACAAATATCAGCACCGTGTATCAACAATTTATGGACACTTGAAGGCATGTAATACCATGGATATAAGTTTACATATAGCATTGCTGTTTCTTTACAATATTCCCTAAACAAGTTGGTATTAATAAGTTGACCAGATGAAATTGTTTGTAAAATGACTGCAAATCTCTTGATTAAATCAGGGTGGATACCCGTTATTTCAGCAGATACTTCATAATTTTCAAAAAACCTTCTTGCCGTGTTACCGTCATTGGTTGTACCAAATCCCTGTTTTACTATGTCAATTAACAAACCAGTTCTTTCCCGGAATTCTTCTTGTGTCAAATTCTTTTTAATTTCTTTTAACAATTTATCTTCTTTTCGTGCAGCCCACTTTTTGAAGTCTAAGTTGTACGAAATGTGTAAAATACATTCTATACATCTTATCCACATATGAAGCGAAGACAGACCATATTTATACATATCTTCTCTGATGAGTCTTTTGGATACAAAGTCCAAGTCATTCATTTTGCTAGGTGGGGTATTGCAAATATTACAAACAGCTGCAGAAGAAGTATTGGAAATCACAGTAGAAATTTTCCCATCAATCATAGTCATGTACAAATCATGTTTAATATCAAAATTATCTACAATTGTGGGAACAAGATTACGAATTTCTTCCTCTAAGGATGCACTTTCCTTTTTTATCAATTCATTTGTTTCTTTTGCAAATATAAAGCCAATTGGACGACAATAGTTTGTTGAAGAGGGAGCAGGATTTTGCCACAAGATAGTACCACTCTCTTCTTCCAAACGAAGCGGAACCAAACTAATCATGAAAACTGAAGAATCGTCAATTTTAGTGTCGGAGTGTGACTTTTGTTTATAATTACTTTGAGAAGATGACCCGTCAAAACCCCATTTGCTTATTAGTTTTAGCGATTTTTTGTCGGCAGAGTTGTGCTGAATTGTTTTTAATATCTTATTAGTTGTCAAATCTAGAAGCGATTGAAGTCTTATCTTAGCATCAGATTCAGTTACAGTTATGTCTGACTCTGGAGGATAACAAGTTTTTTTAGCTTCCAGGAGCTTTTGATAGGATGGAAGACCATACATTTTCTCTGAAGCAAGAATAGTTCTTAAATTTCGATATTGCCATTTTGACAAATTTGTTGAGGTGTAAAGCGCTAACGTTTTATCATCTGGTAAACACGGTTTGTCAGTCTTTTTAGCGAATAGTACATCATGTACCATCTCACATTTTTCCTTGTTTTGGCTGAGTTCGTTTAATATAGCTGCTAATTTTGTTTTTTTAGACTCTTTTAATTTGGCACATAAAGCATAAACTAATTCCTCCTCTGTGTGATCTAGAAGTGTTAGAGAACGCCTTTTCTTCTGTTTATCAGATATATCAACAAATGGTTTTTTACTTGTACCATAACTTAATTGATGAGTATCCACTTGCGTTTCGAAATTTGGAATTACTTCCTCGGCAACTTTAAAAATGCTGCTTAAATCGATATTCTGACATTTTGGCCAAACTATTTGGGATTGTAACCAGTCTGAATTTTTGTTAAGAAAGGTCTTTTGAGCTCTACTGGAAGCAGACCATCTTTTTGAGATATTACTTGAAAAATTACGACAAAATAATTTAATATTACTCAAATCTTCGGAAGACAATTCAACACCAATACGTTCAATAAGGGCATTAAATAAAAATTCGACATTTTTAAAACCACCTCCTGATTTAAGAACAACGTATAAGTCTAAGTTGGTGACAAATGCGGACATATTATAATTTTAAGGAAAATTGAAAACAAATTAGAATCAAAGATATCAAAGACAAAGTGACTTTGATTTTAACAAAAAAAATTACGAAAACAAATTCGACGAAAGAAAGACAAACAAAAATTATTTGATTTTAAAATCCAAAGATTCAAAATACAACAATAACAAAACAAACAAACAACAAGCATTTCTTCAAGCGCACAGAAAAAATAAGGACACGTCTTATCGCAACCACATTTAGTTGTACACTGAGTGAGGTGTACGCGCGCGATTCGTGACCGTATTACGTTACGTCATGAGAGGCGGCCATCTTGTTATCCCGGCAAACTCGCGTCGAAGCTCCATTTTGCTGGCCAGCGGACCTATTGCGATATGAGTAAGAAAAATGATTAAAAAAAAGCGAACAATTAACATTAAAAAAAATTGTTATTTTCTGTCACTATTATCTCGAAAGTACGCAGAGATAAGCAATAAGTTTCTTCGAGCCAAATACTCAGAATTATTAGTTTTCTAACATATGTGAATGCCATCTCGACATCGCTTAAGGTTTTTGAGAAATTGAGTAAAATGTAATCACTCCCATACAAAAAAAAAAAGAAATATTTTTTATAGAGAAAAGTATTTGAAGTAGGACAATAATATTTTTTTGCCTTATCTGTTATCATTATATCAACAATAAAAAAAATATCAGCGGTCTACTATCAATGTCCACTTTTTTTTAATTTGGGACCAGTGTGCGGCGACGGGCGGCGCGGTGTGCGAGTGAAACAAATGTACTAGCGAGTATCGAGGTGGCCACAGCTCAGAGCGGCGCGCGCGGCGGCGTCGGTGGACGCATTCAGGCATCGCGCGACCGAAACAAATAATTTTGTTTTTATCGCGCGTTGATCTTATAAAAATAATGGATACGGAACAATTTATAAGTGAAATACTGAGTAGACCAGCAATGTGGATGTCAAAACATCCACATCATAAATATAGGCATGAAATTAAAAAAAAATTGGGACGAAATAAAACAACAATTTCCTGGTAGTAGTGGTAAGTATATATCTACATCGGTACCTTAAAGTTAGAAACAGCTGTTCTAGAGGTGAAACAATTTTCTTAAAATAAACTTTAGTTTTCAAGTCTTCATGTATGTATCCGAGTATATAATCAAAAGTTTCTATGCTTGCCCGCGTATATTCAAACAAATTATAAAGATAGTTCCAATATTCATACTAAAGAGAGTGAAATTCCACTTTTGATAGGAGCATTTTAATAGTTTAGCCGTTCTCTAAATACGTCCACCGCTGACGCCGCCGCCGCGGTCGCAGCGGTCTAGCTGTCGCATACCACCGCGAACCGCGCCGCTCGTCGCGACGCCCTCCGCACCACGCCTCGCACCGCCAGAGACTGTGGCCAGGGCGTTAAATTTCTTGTTCCCCCGACCTTTCCCGTCGCACAGTGGGCTGAAACGGGCCGGTAAAGGACTTAGCATTAAAAAAAAAGTTTCTTTTTCTGAAATTTTAAATATTGTGTTGGATTTGTATCGATTATAAGTAATTATTTCTATGAGGGTCGTTCAGATAACTTAGTATTTTCGGAGTTATAAATATCCAAAGTAATTTTTGTATGAAGCAAAAGAAAAAAATGTGAAAATCTCGAAATTCTCAAATTTTCTCAAAGAATTGACTCTACGTATGCATAGTACGTATATTTGTCCTATTTTAGCGCCTATTCTCGGGTTGCGATTTTCTGCGATTTGGTCGCAATTTAAAATTTTGTTCTCTATTCCACACCACCATAGAGCTTAAGAACTTGGCGCGTTTTTTTTTATGTAGTGGATTCCCCTTTAGGCCTATTCCACTAAGGACTAATAAAATAAATAAATAAATAAGTAAAAATCACAATCACTACTGGCCACTGCACTGTTTTAATTTAATCACTGTCAAGGGTATCCACATTAACGAATGCAAAATTTTCGTTTTCGTCATCATCAAATGTTTCCGCTTGTTCAATTACTAATAAACTTTGTGCTTCTACTGACAAAGTTTTATGTTTTCTGCGAAGTTTGTGACGTTTCGCTGAGATGAGTAGATCAGAGCTGGTCAATAAATTATTTAAAATGTCTTCATTTGTAGTTTTTCTACTGCATTTTCTGGAATGGTGTTGGCGGTACCTACGAAAGTCTTTTTTTCTAGCTTCAGCAGCTTCTTCAGATAGCTGTCCAATTGGTATTAGACCAAAACTTTCAATAATAGCTGCACCATGCATAAGAACTTTATGAACACTTGAAGGCATATAATACCAGCTATATAATTCCAAATACAGTTGCATGGTCACTTGAGCATATTCGTGAAATTTCGCTGTGTCAATGTGGTACCTGATGAAATTGCCTCTAAAATGATTGCAAATCGCCTTATTAATTCTTCACTAACACCAGTTATCTCAGCAGTCATGTTTGGATTTGCAAAAAATCTTCTAGCAGCATTTCCGTCATTTGTGGAGCCGTGCCCTTGTTTAACAACATCAATCAGAAGTCCCATTCTATTTTTAAAAGCGTCTTGTATGTCTTTCTTTCTTCTTTCCATGATGCACTTGTTGTCTCCCTTTACTGTCCATGTCTGTATCGTTAATCTGTAGGCTATATGCAGAATGCATTCCATCATTCGTATCCAGGTATGCAATTATGACAATCCGTATTAACAGAGATCTGGATCAGTCGGTTTTGACGCAATTAAGGGCAAATTATTCATCTCTGTTGAAGTGGCTTTACAAATGTCGCATCTCTGAGATTTTCTGTCTATCATAGTCATTAATAAAGAGTGTGAAATTTTTATTTCTCCAACTTCTGTTTTCACTAAATTTACAATCTCTTCCTCAATAACACTTTTTTCCCGCAATATCGTTATTTTATTTTCTTTCACAAATTCGAAAAAGATTGGACGACACCAGTAAGATGAATTTGGTGAATCGTTTTGCCAGATAACTTGTTCGCCGCACACTAATTTTATTGGCACTAAACTACCCATAAATATGCTTGAATCGTCAAGTTGACTTTCTTGTTCATCGTCTGTTTGCATTTTTTGTTTGTAATTGGCTTGATTAGAAGCACCGTCAAATCCACACTTACTGATTAGTGTAAATTCTTTACAACCACTATCTATGACGAGTGACGTCATTATTCTTGTTGTCGTTATATCCAATAGAGCTTGTAACTTTATTTTAGCTGAGGTTTCTGTCACTGTAATAGCATCTTTTGGTGGATAGCATTTCTGTTTCGCATGTTGCACTTGATAATAAGATGGAAATATATTACTGTCTTTTTCGTTAACACTTTTTCTTAAAGTATTGTATTGCCACTTGGTCAGCTTAAGTGATAAAAATAAGCCTCATCCGGAGAAAACACAGGTTTTGTTTCTTTAACAGATATGCACTTTTTAACTTTTTTTACATCTTGGGGATTCTTTAGTAAATGTTCTAGTATTTTAGCAACCTCCTCATTCCCATCCGCTTTCAACTGCTCAAAATATGCATATTTTATTTCGTCCGAAGATAAATGAAAGTTTTCTGCACGTCTTTTTTTCTGTTTAGGCGCTAATTCACAAAAACGTTTTCTTGGGCTTTGTTCGGTGGAGACACCGACAGAAACTTTTGATGGTGATACATACTGAGTTGATGTACTCGGTACTGGTTGATCTTCATTACTGCCTATTAAACACTTAATAAAGTCTGGCCATATTATGTTTTCTTGTAACCATTCACTATTTTTAGTTCTGAATATATTTTCTTTACGATAAGCGTTTTCCCATCTTCTATTTAAATTATAACAAAATTTTGCACAAAACAACTTTAAGGTCTTTTCGTGATCATCACTTAATTCGACTAAAAATTTAGACCTTATCTCACTACACAAACTGTCATTATTTTTAAACTGCCACTGTTTTTTTAAAATAACGAAAAGATCAAGGTTTGTCACAAAATTTTCAAACATTTTCACAAATACAAAATAACAAATAAGTAAGTAATGAATGTGTGGGGGTAGTGCGTCTATTATGGTGGGTAATAGAACACTGAAGTACGTTTGAATGCAACCGAACATTCCGTAGATACCCTATCGTTGCACCAATCACGTTACGACACGTCATAACTTGTTGTTGCGCTCGCGCACTCTTATCCCTTGATTCCCGGAAATGTCTCAAAACAAATTACGTCATACCTACCTATGGTGGTGGAAAATGTCGAACATTGTTTTTTTTTTAAAGAACTAAATAGGTATTGAGCTCAGTTTATGTATAAGGTTTATGCTTATGAAATTAAATGTTTTTTTTTTATTTTTATATTTGAGTTGATTAAATGAAAGGTAAATTGCGGTTTACGATTTATGACGTATTAAAAAAAACTACTTACTGGATCTCGTTCAAACCAATTTTCGTTGGAAGTTTACATGGTTATGTACATCATATATTTTTTTGAGTTTTATCATTCTCTTATTTTAGAAGTTACGGGGGGGGGGGGGACACACACATTTTACCACTTTGGAAGCGTCTCTCGCGTAAAATATTGAGTTTAGAAAAAAATGATATTAGATATCTCAATACCATTTTTGAAGACCTATTCATATATACCACACACGTACGGGTTTGATGAAAAAAAAAAAATTGAGTTTCAGTTCTAAGTATGGGGAACCCCAAAATGTATAATTTTTTTTCTATTTTAGTTTAAAAATCTTGATGTGGTTCACAGAATACATCTACTTACCAAGTTTCAACAGAGTAGCTCTTAAAGTTTCGGAGAAAAGTGGCTGTGACATACGGACGGACGGACAGACAGACAGACAGACATGACGAATCTATAAGGGTTCCGTTTTTTGCCATTTGGCAACGGAACCCTAAAAAGGCCCCCGACTCTCTTTCTTTCTATCTCAGTCCAGACATTACGGTGTGATGATTTAATTTTTCTTGAATAAAAGAAACCCCCTCTCTTTTGTAAATTCAATCAAAATGACTATTCTTTAATAACTAAACTAACTCCAATATTACGTGCATCCCATTTGGCGCGTCAAGTACACATTGAAATACGTTTAACGGTATCTTACATTTGAGCTCCGTGCACCGCCTTAATCCTACTTAATATTATGCATGTGGAGCTTTGTATTTGTTACTCAATCACGCAAAAACCGTCAAACAGATTTAGGTGCAATTTGGCACACAGATAGTTTATAACCTGGAACATAAAGGATACTTCTTATTTCACTAGCACGTTCCTGCGAAAGAACCTTCGATCTCCACGTGGACGAAGCCGCTGGCAAAAGCTAGTAATATTATAAATGTGAAATTTGTATATTTGTCACTCAATCACGCAAACGGCTTAACGGGTTTCGATGAAATTTGGCAGACAGATAGTTTATAACCTGGATTACACATAGAATACTTTCAAGATCCCGTGGAATAATCTTCGACCTCCACGTGGTTGAAGCCGCAGGCAAAAGTTAATCAAGCATAAAATCTGAATCAATAAATACTTTTTACTCTATCACTAGACATTTTTAATGCATAACCAGGGCTTATAATCAAAAAAAGTCATCATTATTTCAGCCAAAAGACATTTACTTCTGGATATAGGCCACCGCTAATTTGGGGGGGGTTTGACATAATCGCCACGCTTGGCGACAGAAACAGTCCAATCAAATAGTTGATTAAAAGTTTGTTTGTTTGTTTATTTGGTTGAACGCGGTAACCTCAGGAACTACTGGTCCGAATTGAAAAAATCTTTTTGGGCTGGGTAGGCTATTTATTGAGAAAGGCTATAGGTTATATAACATCACGCTACAATCAAAAGTAGCGGAGCAGCAATGAAAAATGGACGAAAACTGGCAGGCAATTCGATGAAACGGGAAGGGTCAGGAGAGCAAAAATTTGACGCGGACGAAGTCACGGGCAGAAGCTAGTGTATATATAGAATTGAATTGTTAGAATCTATCAGCGTACTCCCCTATCCATTTTAACCGAAGGGCTCCTGGGTTTGACCGCTCTAGTGCGATTAACTGAATGAAGTCAAACAATTTGTTACCTATATTCACTAAAGACATGGTGGGCATTTTTTCTGGTTGCTTACACTTAATTTTGAGTTTAATAGAAGGTAAAACCTATTTGGGAACTACATTTTTTCCGTCACCGTATTTAGTAATCGCTAAGGTAAATTGCAACTTGCCAACCGCAGTTGGTCTGTGGATGGGTGACCATCGTTACATATCGAGACACCTTTTTTTCGGATGGGAAATCATCAATTGACTTCTCCCGCTCTGGGCGGAGCGGGACGGCGTGTCAGACAACCAGTCTTACCCAGGGGTCTGGTATTACCTAGTAACGGTTGTGGAGCATCTGTGGCATCGTACCGTGTGGTGCTGGACATAAAGAATAACACCACCCCATTTCTTCCTGTGGGTGTCGTAAAAGGCGACTGAGGGAATTACTAGAGAATGGGCAGCAGCGTTTTCTATGCATTTTACCACCATACTGCGATTGCCAACCCGCAAAGCCCCCCAAATTGGGGGAGGCCTAAGTCCAGCAGTGGACGTCTTGCGGCTGAAATGATGATGATGAGGGTTGTGGAGTTAGATAAGCAGTTGCTCCATGTAAAATACTGGTAATCAACTGGATTTAGTTAGACTGGAAGTTGCCCCCAATATAGTTTGGAAAGGCTAAATAGATGATGATAGTGTAGTAAATTGCATCTCTGTTTGCAAATTTTTCGACTTTGCTTGTCATTTATTCATTTTTTTTTTCTATAAGCATATCCAATCAATATATACCGATAAAGCTAAATATTTCACAAACTCACAAATTACTAAACAATAAAATACTATTTATTATGAAGATTTTTAAAACTTAGAATAATATTTCCAACTTCATTAATGTTTCTTCTCTTCTCTTTTAGACTTTCTTAGAAGCTTCAGTTGAGTATTGGATATAAGATTCTAATGATTAAAAGCTTCATAATTTCTTTAAAGATCTAATATGGTCGCATGTCCCTCTTCTGTGCCCCATGGCCTACCTCCATTGTTTTTTTTTTCTAGCGATTTCCTGATTTTTCCTTCCTGATTCTAAGGAATCCATTTCATTCAGTTTCACCTGCCAGACTACTTATATATTATGATGTTTATACTGAGTGCAGCAAGAAACATAATTCCTTCAAATTCAGAACTTTTGTTTTGTTAAATGCTTCAGCTATATTTTTGCTCAGGCATTGACCACTAAGGTTCCAAAAATATGATTTAACACAGATCAAAGTCATGACATCTCTACCTGACCATGTAAATAGCCCAACATTAGAACAACTAACCCCTTCACTAAACATATCATAGACACAACACTAACCGTCATCATCACAATCAACGCACACACTAGAGTGGCCAGAAACAAAAGAAAACAGTGAACTAAGTACGCACGTAGAACGGTGGCCACAATTTTGACAGCGCGGAGACCGGTCTCGGAAGATTAATGGTCGTCCTACTCATCGCTGTAATGACGCCCCCGCCGCTTCGTCTAATGACATACAGTGTAGGGTGGATAGGTTTTCGACGGGTTTTTCCTGTGTTGGAGTTTAGGATTTGTGGCTTTTTGATTAATTTTGGTGATAAAAAACGTTTTCTTTTCTATTTTTTTTTCTGGACAATTATTTTATTTACTGATAAAGATAATACTTGCTTACTTTAGTAACTTTAAAACAAAAGAGTGTAATAATGATGCTTCACATATTTTAGATTTTCGGTTCGTCTTTTTGGACCTAATTTAAAAAAATACTAACAAAGTTTAATTCATCTTATGTTATTCGTAATATTCGTGTGTTTACTCTATGCAAATGCCTCATGCATTTAAATAAAACTACATATTTTTTCTCGTTAAGACTTAGCTTTTAAATTATGTAAATATATTGTAAGATAATATAACAAACAAACAGACAATAAATAAAACTTAAATTTGTATTTTTAATCAAATAGTTACTTGCTATTTACTATACTTACCAAAATACCCAAGGGAAAACATCCATGAAACACTCTTTTACAAACATCTAACTCAAAAACTTTCCACCAAGAACACAAAAGTCAAACCAGGACAGTCCCACATCCACAGAACTCACAGACACCACCAAAACATCCTTGGTTAATGTCTCAACCGTAGAAAAAAGCCTGGCATGTTTATCTTGGACGGTACGCAGCGTCGTTGCGAATTGCCCCTGCCCCGAAATTCGTTCCCTAATCGATTTTACTCCGGACGGGACTAATTCAGCGAATTAATCGTGGACACCCTTGTGTATGGCTAATTTCCTTGTTTATTGTTAATGATAATAGTTTTGTATTGTTTATTGTATATTTTTGTTTATTTGTTGGGTTGTTTTTCCTTAGTATTGGCAATTAAAATGTTGGTGCAATCGAAAGATTTGACAATAGAATTGATCAACTCAAAATAGGAACTATTTGGTAGAGTTTTAACGTCGTTTTTTGAGTAACAGTGGTGGCGATTTTCAAGTTGTAGGTTATAGGTTCGAACCCTGATAGGCGCTTTACTTCGTGTAAATTATTTCATCACCACTGCTCTCAAAACGGTTAGTAAAACATTGTAAGGAAACTGGCGTGTCTTAGAACTAAAATTCGAAGATATGCGACATCTACCGACCCGAATTTGGCTTGCGTAGTTGATTGCGGCTCGTTCCCTCTCACAGAGAGGGACTTCGTTGGGGTTGGCTTCCAGTCTAACCGAATGCAGCACAATACCTGTATTTTGCGTGTAGAGACTGCCTTTATGAGCTCCATAACTCAGATACTGCGTAATACGATACCACTTGGTGAGACTAATTCCTGACAACCCGTAACGACTGTCAAAGATCCACGAATGACAACTGGGACCAACGGCTGATCATGCTTTCCGAGGCACGGGGGTCTCAATATGTAAACCCCATGGATCAACCGCGGCTTTTTGGCGCAGCCGTGAGGCACACACTGTTTTTGTTTTTTATTTTTATTTTCATATTATTTTATTTTTAACCGACTTCAAAAAAATGAGGAGGTTATCAATTCGACTGTATTTTTTTTATGTTTGTTACCTCATAACTTTTAATTGGGTGGGCCGATTTTGATGATTCTTTGTTTATTTGAAAGGCGGTTTCATTTTAATTTGGTTCCATTCGGACAATAGGGTCCATGTGAAAACCATATAAGTCTTAAATTTGTATTAAGTTTTTGCGCGACAAATGAACGAATAACGCGATTAGATTAGTGCGGGGTATCTACCATAACTAAAACGTTAAAAATAAAAACTTTTTCAAAAAAAAAAAACAACCGACTTCCTTAACAAAAACACTAAAAAGTCAAAAATAGCTTAAAATTTCGGAAGTTGGTGGCAAAAAATCTTAAATACAGATCCTAAGACACCGACTTTCGAAATTAAATTTTTTTTTGACTTCGTAGTGTTTTGAGTCTTACGAACTGTGTCCAAATTAACGATTTTCTTTCTTTCTTTCTTAGCATAGCTAAACCTGATCGAACGACATGTGTATTTGTTATTACTTATTACAGTGACCCAATTTAATTGAGTGAATGTAACTTAAGTGCATTTATTGATTGTATGGTGGATAAATAAAGATATTTGAAAATGAATGACTAAGGGCTGATTTTTCAATAGTCAGGTAATTTTTTCCATTTCTTCCTGTGGGTGTCGTAAGAGACGAATAAGGGACTTAGTATCGAATGGGCAGCAATGTTCTCTATGCATTTTACTACAATACTACGATCGCCAACCCGTCGATCCGCCAAGCGTGGCGATTATGTCAAACCCCAAATTGGGGGAGGCCTAAATGCTAGGAAAATATGTCAAACTCCCAGATTTAATCTTCCGATAAAAAATATCTGACTATTGAAAAATCAGCCCTTAGCCACAAGTCCGACAAGAAACCTCATATTTACTATGTCCTCGAAATCCCAGCTGTTATAAACAGTGAATCGTATAAATACCCTAGGGTGGTGTGGCAAAGAAACTTGGTGACAAACAAACGGACAAACCGATATATCGCTCGTAGCGGCAATAAATGGACAGACAAACTTTTTTATTAGTATACTTTTAGGAGCTAAAGTTAGGATTGCGATGTCTAGCTATTGTGGGTCGCAGTAGTTTGTTATAACTTGCTAGTTTTGTAAGATTTTTAGTTTTAGTACGTGTTGTTATGATCATTCCCGTTGTTACTGGGACATCTATACATACTACATACATACAAATAAATAAAATTGGAGTGTCTGTTTTTAATATTTAAATAACCGCTTTTTACTAAGTGTATATGGATGTATACACGGTACATATACCAAAACAACATTTTTTACAATGTTTGTCTGTCTGTCGGTCTGTCTGTCTGTCTGTTTGTTCCGGCTAATCTCTGAAATAGCTTGACCGATTTTGACGGGACTTATATTGGCAGATAACTGATGTAATAAAGAGTAACGTAGGCTACTTTTATTTTAGAAAAAATATTTTATTTTAGAAAAATACCTGCGTTAATTTCCGACAGCCACGCGGGCGAAGCCGCGGGCAAAAGCTAGTCATACATAAAAATTGTAAATGAAACTATGAGAAATATACCATATCCACCCCAGCTTTAGTTAATTTTACATGTATAATCAGCTTATATTGTTCCCACTGCTGGGACACAGGCCTCCTCTCTGTAAGTGGGAGTGGGTCCCAATTCACTACGCTGGCCCGGAGTGGGTTGGTGCATTTCTACGATTTCTTGGTTCTAGGATATACCGGTTTCCTCACGATTTTTTCCTTCATGAAAGTTTTTTTTTTGCAAAACTACGACCTACAACTTGTGCGTGGTGTATACAGCTCACACCCTCTCACTGAGAGAGGACCTACGTGAGCACGTTATAGGCTGATTTATGGTGCATATAAATTACTGTGAGGTGCTTCTTGAAGCCTTATAATTTTGATCAAACTTTTTGAACTCATATTGATTCAATTCGCATCCCTTACTCTGTCTGTATGCACTTGTAAGTTTTTTACATCTTCTTTTACCTTATGTTTTATCGTCTGTATTGTCGAAACTATTACTCATTGATTTCATAGTTTATTGATTTTTAAAACACTTTTTCGTACCTCTTTATTTCTCATAAACAAAAAAGTTACAACTTCCATCATTCTTTTCTATCATCACCAGTTACACACCATATTGATAAAGCCCAATAAATAATATTACAATACAATATTATGAAGTTACTTACAATAGGTGAAGTTTTATCGCTATATATTTTGGGCACATAAATTCTGGTCGGTACTCTTAAGTATTATTTGTATAGGGGTGAGTGAACTGTCTTATGGGGTTGTTTCTGATCTTGAGTAAAGTAGGGTTATGTGGATGGATCAATTTTAATACTTTGCTGCTTGTGAAATAAAAATAAAGAGTTTCTACTAGCATTTATAATATGTCAGTAAAGAGTATTAGATGTGTAAAGATATTGTGATGAGTGACATGTTGCCTGAGACTAAAATCAGTATCGCCATTTCAGCCAAAGGATGCCTCCTGCTGGACATAATAAACTCCCCACGCTTAGCCCCACCGACGTACATAAAAGCACAAAACAAAATAGACAATTCCTGAAGTTGCTTTGGCTGGAATTCCGTTTATAACTAAGTCTAGATCAACGCGTGGTTATTTCATTCAGACAATACAGAAAATAATGCATATTTTAATAGCAGAATCAACCTAAAATGTTCTAAGTGCTAGGACAGGACTTCTCTCTTCGAGAGGGATTGGGCTGTAATATACCACGCGGGCTACGTGCGACTGATAAAAAAAAAACATCCCATTTTCCCGTAATTCAATAGTAGTGCTAATAAGCAAGACCAAAACTTTCATTGCGTCTCACACAGCAAAGACCAAAATCTATTTCACAGCAGCATTTTTTTTCTTCTTTCCTTTCGAGCAAACTACATTCTGCAAAAGTATCAAAACTATTGAATCGCTCTATACAAGCATAAATTACCTGTCTTGTCATTCGATTCTCATACGACAACAGTATTAAATGAAAGGGTGCAACCGCTACATTTTTTTTGCAACTTTTTTCTTTATTCTTTCTTTCCTAACTGTATTTGTCACCATCATTTTTTTTTCGTAAGAAGATTTAAAAGTGTAGTCTTTGTTAGTTTTTTGGTTTAGAAGATAATTATGGTGCTTGAACAGTCAATGGGTTTTTGGGAGATTATCCTTGTTAGCAATGAGGTGTTTTGGTAACGGAGAATTTGAGTAAAGATGTTAGTCAAAGTTACTTATAATGTGTAGGTCAAGTTACAAATCATCGGAATCATCAGTCATTGGTTAAAACCCAGGCTTTACATTGAGTAAATAATTTCAACGTCATTGTTCTCGTGCTAAAACCAAAAATTCGAAAACATGTGAATTCTACAAACCCGCATTGGGTCCGCGTGGTGAATTACAGCCCACTCCCTCTCTCGAGAAGAGGTTTATGTACAGCAGTGGGAATATTATTTAAGCTAATTGTAAAAGTATGCCAAAATAAAAATATTTGTTTAACCTTTGGATTGAAACACTACACTACAAAACAATCCGATGCTTGTTCTAGATAATATTGTTTTTCAAACTTGTGTGACCCATTAAATTATTTTGGGTTTTTCTATCTGGAATTTTTCTGCCTGCAGTCTGGATGTGTGCCCGGTTGATGGCAATCGGCTCACATGGGATTTCGAATAACTGGCGAAATGTGGGTGATATATGAAACATTGTAAGACAACATTTTTTTTTCTTCGCGTAATCCAGCCACGAATTTTAGGTTCTACGACATGCCAGTTTCCTCACGATATTTTTCCTTCACCTTTTTCAAAGCAGTGGTGATGAAATAAATTACACAAACAGGTTTGAATCTACGACCTACAACTCGTAACTCGCGGCCGGTACCACTGCTCTCAAAATGACTCTTACGATGCAATAAAATAACTTCTTTGCCTGTCACACAGCTTCCTACTTACAAACACAATTCAAGGACCTACAACATTTATTGATAGAATGTGTCCCATATGAGTCCAGTAGAAAAGGAAGATCCTTGAATCTGAACAGAGCTGATGTAGGCATATTCCATGTTATATTCTATATTATATGGAATATGCCTACATCAGCTCTGTCCTAAGCAAATGGCAACGATGCGAAGAGTTTGTTCAAATTTAAGGCCCACATCTTATGAAAGTAGCATTGTTTAGGATACGATAGGACTGGCATACGCTATGCGAAAAGCCCTTATAAATAAATAAAGAACAAAAACAATGTATACTTCGATTATTAGCTCATCTGCACGGAGAGACAATGAGCAATCAATTGCTCAGAAAATGCTACCTAATAATTAGCGGGAAGCGGTCGTGCAGAGACGAATGTTCTGATGGATTCTTTAGCTGAGGAATATTATTTATGGCTTTTGTTTGATTAATTACTTGAATAATTATTGACTTTAACACTATTTTTAACTGCTTTGTTGGTCTAGTGCACAAGTTCTGTGTTCAATTCCCAGGTCAGCCAACGCGTCATTCAGTCTTTTTATAAGAAACTAGCTTCTGCCCGCGACTTCGTCCGCGTCAAATTTTTGCTCCCCTGACCCTTCCCGTCGCATCGATTTACCTGCTAGTTTTCGTCCATTTTTCGTTGCTGCTCGCTCCTTTTGAGTTATAGTGAGTCAACCTTAAAAGATAGATATATGCTCTCGTGGACTTTTTTTAGAACTTTTTAAAAGGAACAATGCCGTGATACATGATTTTTGCGTTACTTTAACCGTTTACGCAGCGCACGCAACGGAAACTCTCAAAAGGAATAATTTTTCCCCGTTTTTGCAACATTTTTCATTACTGCTCCGCTCTTCTTAGTTGTAGCGTGATGTTATATATAGCCTCCCTCGATAAATAGGCTACCCAACACAAAAATATTTTTTCAATTCGGACCAGTAGTTCCCGAGATTAGCGCGTTCAATCAAACAAACAAACAAACTCTTCAGCTTTATAATATTAGTATAGATTTCTCAGTAGTAGCCCGGTTGATAGTATAGGCTCTCTCTCTCTATTACATGGGACTTAAACATAGTTCACGAAATGATGATGTTCAACGTATTCATGTATAATTCTGCCTATTTAAGATCTTATAATTTTGTCATGAACATGACTTAATTTCGAACTCTGGACTGCTACTAAGAAATTTCATGAAGAAGGGCATCAATAATGCTTTGTCCGTTCTGGGAATAGGCAATGTTATAGTCCACCCATTTCCTCCCGTGGGTGGCGTAAAAGGCGACTAAGAGACTTACTAGGGAATTGGTAGCAGCACTCTCTGTGCATTTTACCACCATACTGCGATCGCTAAATCACCCTCCAAGCGCGGCGATTATGTGAAACCCCTCCAAATAGGGGGAGGCAGTCGAGCAGTGGACGTTTTTCAGCTGAAATGATGATTATGAAGTAATTTTTACCAAAAAAATTCAAAAGTGCCCAAAAAAAAAAAAATTATTTCAAATATAGTTCACACATAATATAAATTATAGTTCCGCCATATTTCACCATTTGGCATGCAAACATTTATATTGTCATTCTCTTTTTTTATCAGATAATAAATCCAGACCAATTCAACCATTTTTCTTGCTCGGACAATATCTTAGTCACACATAGTCAAAAATTAGGTCGTGTACTCTTCAACCCCAAAAATATCTACAAAACGTTTTCCAAATTCGTCGTAGCGAGTCGTCACGTGATCGCCCCGCCATCCATCTTAGGGCGTCGACGGACCGACTCGCAGCGACTCATCTCGTTAATTTGTTTCCACTGCCACTGTGTGTTCACGGCCTTAAGTAGACATTTCGTTATAGTTGGCTTGTTTCCTTGTTTGTACTGTTTATTTTGGGGGTAAGCAGCGATGTAGATAAGTGAAAGTTGTTGAGGTAACATTTTTTTTGTCGCGTTTCTTAAAATAAGTAATGTGACCCTCCATAGCTGTGGATTCTAGGATACCTACAGTTGGTTTGTGATCTTGGTTCCTAGGTAAAGACAGCCTCTATGAGTTCAATACAGCCGTCAGTTTTCTCAAGAAGTAAAATAATATCAATAGCTTTTGTCATCGCCAAAATTATTCCATGGGAACGTATTGTATATACTATATAGTCCTCCAGACCGTATTTCGGCCACGGCGGCCAATCTTAACGGAGACTAGCCATCGGCGCGGGAGATATTATAGTGCTCAAGTGTTTGCGCAGACACAAGAGCACTCACTCTTCCCTCACTCTCATAGTCCGATGGGACGGCAATCCGACACGACCGGAGAGAGATCAGGCGCAGGACCAACAGCTAAATGTGCTTTTCGAGACACGGGGGTATCACACCACCAACTTCCAATCTCCGGGCTGTTACTAATAAATTTCTAATGGAAAAAACCAGTAACACTTTGTCCGACCTGGGAATCGAACCCAGGACCTCACGCTCAGCAGTCGCGCTTGCGACCACGAGACCAACGGGGCAGTTATCGCGGTTGTTATGGGAACGTACTAACACGATAAAAAATCTAAAAACCATGTTAGATTTAACAAAGTAAATGCCTGTCTGGGTCCGAACTCACGACCTACTACTCGTAAATCGGGGCCTCTACTGCTCTGATGTTACTATAATATATGTTATCCTACTATCCTACCAATATTCTGTGGATGTTTATTCCCACTGCTGAGACAAAGGCATCCTCTCGGTGAGACGTCGTGTGCCGTAATCTACCACGCGCGCCCAGTGCGGGTTGGTAGATGTCACATGCCTTCGAATTTTTGTTGCTAAGACATGCCGGTTTCCTCACGATGTTTTTCTTCACCGTTTTGAGAGCAGTGGTGATGAAATTATTTACACAAAGAAAAGAGCCTGACTAGGTCTGAACCCACGAAAAAGTAATCGTAAGTCGGGGTCGATACCACTAAGCCACCACTGCTCTCCAAAGTAGTCTATGCTATGTCAATACTCAGGGCATGCCAAATCCGTTCAGCTGTTTTAACGTGGAAGCGTAACAAACAAACTAACTTATTTTGCAATAGCTTCTGCCCGCGACTTCGTCCGCGTTAAATTTCTTGTTGCCCCGACCCTACCCGTCGCGTCGAATCGCCTACCCGTGCGATTTTACCCGTTTTTGCAACATTTTTCATTACTGCTCCGCTCTTCATAGTTGTAGCGTGATGCCTTCCTCGATAAATAGGCTACCCAACACAAAAATAATTTACACTTCGGACCAGTAGTTCCTGAGATTATCGCGTTCAATCAAACAAACAAACTTTTCAGCTTTATAATATTAGTTTAGGTAGTATAGATCACACAGGCCGACAAAATTTAACAAAAGTCCATACCCAGAGACCAGACCTAACATACCCGTAGGATATTGATGCGCTGAATCCGAATCCGTGCTCAGAATTGCTCCTGTACGTCTGGTTTTTGAGATATCCTAACCTAAAAGAGCAAAAAACGCGTTTTTTTGCAGTTTTTGAGGTTACATGACAGAAGGAAAAAAAAAGATTATCAAAAAACGTTGTATGTCAATCGAAAGTACCATCCTGTCCCTTTTAAACCTATTTAGATTTTATCAAATATCTTTTTTTTTCACCAAAATATCGCTATTTGAAATTTTACACTTTAGCGTATTAAACCAACAGGAACTCAGTTAGGAACTTAGAATGTCCCAATTTTAAACACATAAGATCCTAAAGAAAAAAAATCCCCAAAAATGCTAAGAAACGACTCCAAATTTCATAAGACATCAATTAGAAGAATAAAAAAAATATTCTTCCCTTGCTCACCCCCGGATAATCCTGGTGTGATCCGCCACAAAGGCGGGTAATCTTCACGGCGTATCTGTCAATGTCACAGGCAGACACACACGATCGTTGTCGCGACGTTGATGCGACGGTACAGTAGATAGCTTTCAAGTAAGTTGATATAAGGTACTGATTTAGATCGGTTTAAAGTTCAAATTCTAGTCTAGACTTTCGTCGCCATTTTTTTTTGTCGTTGGTAAATCATCAAATGATGTCTCCCGCTCTGGGTTGAGCGGAAGGGCGTGTCAGACTTTTAGTGACTAAAACCCACCCGTGTTCCTTCAGTTGCCCATATGCTAGGGCCACGGGTACCTCTTTCGAACCAATCTCGCGACCTTGGGAGGTTTCATAATAACAATATAAGCTTATTATTGTCCGACGTTATTGTATCTGTGTAGTGTCGGACATAAAGAACATCATCACCCCATTTCTTCTCGTGGGTGTCGTAAAAGGCGACTAAGGGACTTACTAGAGAATGGGCAGCAGCGTTCTCTTTGCATTTTACCACCATACTGCGATCGCCAACCCGCTTGCCAAGCGTAGCGACATTGGCAAAGTCCCCTAAATTGGGGTGGCTTATGTTCAGCAGTGGACTTCTTACGGCTGAAATTTTGATGATGATGATGATGATGATGATTATTGTACCACTGCTGGGCAAAGGCCTCTTCATATACAGAGAAGGCATGAACATTGATCACAACACTTCCTCGTTGGCGATTTCAGACTTATATTAACTGATCCAACCCTTTACTGTTTAAAAGTGCCTGTGATATCAGCCTATAATGTTCCCATTACTGGGATACAGGTCTCCTTTCTCCAAGAGAGGGTGGACTACAATCTACCACGCGGGCCCAGTGCAGGTTGGTAGATGTCACATGTCTTCGAATTTATGGTTCTAGTACATGCCGGTTTCTTCATGATGTTTTCCTTCACCTTTTTGAGAGCAATGAAAGAAGAAAAGGAAAAGAAAGAAAAGAAAGAAAAATCGTTTATTCTGCATAAACAAAACGTACAATGATATATCTGATATTATTTGGGTCGTTCTTCTTTTCTACTGACAGTGACACGAAGTTTTTCTTCTTTTTTTTGGTTTTTGAACTATCCATAATTGTAGTTTCTGTGGGATTAAAAAAAATTGCATCTGTTTTCATTAGGGCTAATTAAAATTTTCTTTCCGGCTAATATATATTTTTTAAATGTTTGTCTTAGAAAGAAATATGTGACAAAAGTGGCCTTTTTCTGTGGAGATCACATTCGGCTTACCACTCTGCCACGGTATTCTACGGGAAAAAGACGTATTAAAAATGCTGGTTACAGAAAATGAAAAATGACATAATAGATGAGAAAAATACGTTTATTCGAACCAAATTAAAATAAACCGGCCAAGTGCGAGTCGAACTCGCGCACCGAGGGTTCCGTACAAACCTGTAGGTATTCTCGGTTTATGCATAAGGTTTAAGTTTATGAAAATAAATGTTTTTTTTTTTAATTTTTATATTTGAGTTGATTGAATGAAAGATAAATTGCGGTTTACAATTTATGACGTTTTATAAAAAAACTACGTACTCGATCTCGTTCAAACCAATTTTCGGTGGTAGTTTACATGGAAGTGTACATCATATATTTTTTTTTTTAGTTTTATCATTCTCTTAATTTAGAAGTTACGGGGGACACACATTTTACCACTTTGGAAGTGTCTCTCGCACAAACTATTCAGTTTAGAAAAAAAATATATTAAAAAACCTCAATACCATTTTTAAAGACCTATTCATAGATACCCCACACGTATGGGTTTAATGAAAAAAAAATTTTTGAGTTTCATTTCTATGTATGGGGAACTCCAAATTTTTTTTTCTATTTTAGTGTGAAAATCTTAATGCGGTTCACAAAATACATCTACTTACCAAGTTTCAACAGCCTAGCTCTTATAGTTTCAGAAAAAATTGGCTGTGACATACGGACGGACAGACAGACAGACATGACGAATCTATAAGGGTTCCGTTTTTTGCCATTTGGAAACGGAACCCTAAAAACCGTAAATATCAATACTCCAACGAGATGCTATAACAAGACGAAGGACAGACCGTTGTCGGTAGAAAAGTAGAACGACCCATTTACACAAAGTAAAGCTTCTGTTAATGGTTTAACTGAAATAAATACTTTTTAATTTTAAGAATGACTGATAAAATGACAGCTACGTGAGACAGTTCCAATAGAGGAGCTTGTGGCTAAGTAATAACAGCCGCATGGGTTGATCGATCAGGTTAAGCTACGCTTGTCATGTTTGACCATGGATGGGTGGCCATCTTTACATACCAAGACCCCTTCGTACCTCGGAAAGCATGTTGATCGGTTGGTTCCGGCTATCATTCAGAATGGACTTGATTTTGATAGACGGTAAGGTTCGTCAGAAGCCCGAAAGACTGCCAACCTGTCAACTTTATTAAGAGGTATCGCTTACCCAGTAACTGGGTTATGAAGGTCAGACAGGCAATGGCTCCATCTAAAATACTGCATCCGGTTATACTAAACACCGACCCCTTTTTTAGTGGCCGGGAAATCATCAAATGACGTCTCCCGCTCTGGGTGGAGCGGAAGGGCGTGTCAGACTTTTACTGACTAAAACCCACCCGTGTTCCTTCAGTTGCCTATATGCCAGGACCACGGTATCTAACATCGACCCCTTCATACTTCGAAAAAGGTAGACATATTATGATGATTATGAGGGTTTAACTAAAACTAAGACAGGATGAAGTAGTGTATATGTTTTTTTTTTTAAAGAAACTTTCTCTGTTGCTTAAATCCAATCTTCTGTCAAAAATAATAATTCCCATAAACTTCTTAACTATTTGAAGCTTTCATGAAAGTTCTATAAAAGAACAAAGTTGCATGGTCGACAACGGGAGGCGTCACCCTGTTCGTGACGTAGATGGATGTGTCGCGACTGATGCGGTTGAATGAAACTGATAGATATTAGGGGACCAAGATTTTTATTTACATATTCTTTGTAGAACATATTGCTTTAAATTTGTATTATTGGAGTTTTAGGCTGGTCAGCATTAGGCTTTTGATTTCCAAAAGAAACAAAGGACATTCTTATTTTTAAATGGATATCCCAGTCTTTTAGAACGAGGGTCTGAAACCAACTTGCAGAGATCGGTTACACGTTTTTAATTAAATTAAATGAGGTAGCAACCGACACTTAAATTATTATTTCATTTTATGTCCTTAAAACATAAATATATAATATTTTAAATATTAGAACATTTAAAAAAAAAAACATTATTATCTATTTTTAACACCACGGCCAGCCTTTGCCCACGGCTCTGCTTGCGTAGATGTCGGAACATTTCCCACAGGGACGTAACTAAAAGGATTAAAAGTACCTTGATGTGTTAATCCAGGTTATAAATGAATCAAATTTCATCCGAATCCATTTCATCGTTTCAGAACCAAAATAGACTAAAACATTCTTTTTGCATTTCAGTTTATTTATTCTTCGGTTTAATTTTTAGTTAAAAATACTTTTTTTTGGATATGTTTTCTGCACAAGGGTAGACTTTAATTCAGATTTAAATGGGACCGACTACGAAGTATACCTTTCTAATAAAAAATGAAAATAGTACTCTTCAGTAAAAAAAAAGAAATTGTACGAACTGCCACCTTTTTTTCGTCGTTTAACAAACGAAAATCAAAGAACACAACACGCCAAAACAACACTACTGGCCTCATAATAGGTGCCCAATTTCCAAACACACCTACTAAAAAGCTACAACGTAAAATGGCCGCCTGACCGCTGACTTAACAAAATCCTAATACCTCATAATCTCGTGAAATCTAGTGGATTGAGGATAAATAGCGAAAGCGGGGTAGGCTGAGCTAACGATGACAGTGTGGCCGAGACGATTGCCTATCCATCACATACACACCCACTGTGTGAACGTACACACTACGTTAAAATATTACAGAAAGAATATTTGGAAAATTAACAGAAGAGAGAAGATATTTTTTGATTGGAGTGGAAGAGTGAGAAAATTTAATTCAAAATGTATTGTAGGATGTACTGTAATACGTTTTGGATAATGATAATTATAAGCTAATTTGAAAAAAGGATGGGAAATACGAATACCATCATCATCATCATCATTTCAGCCGTAAGACGTCCACTGCTGGACTTAGGCCTCCCCCAATTTGGGGGGCTTTGCCATAATCGCCACGCTTGGCAGGCGGGTTGGCGATCGCAGTATGGTGGTAAAATGCATAGAGAACGCTGCTGCCCATTCTCTAGTAAGTCCCTTTTTTTTTTTTTTTTTTTTTTTTTTTTTTCAGGATGGGAAATCATCAAATGACTTCTCCCGCTCTGGGCGGAGCGGGAGGGCGTGTCAGACTTTTACTGACTAAAACCCACCCGTGTTCCATCAGTTGCCCATGTGCCAGGGTCACGGTAGGTATCTCTTTCGAACAATCACGCGACCCCGGCAGTCTAGTAAGTCCCTTAGTCGCCTTTTACGACACCCACAGGAAGAAATGGGGTGGTGTTATTCTTTACGTCCGGCACCACACGGTATATATAATATATTATTATCAATAATACATCATTTCAGCTAAAAGACGTCCACTGCTGGACTTAGGCCTCCGCTAATATGAGGGGTTCGCCATAATAGCCACACTTGGCAAGCGGGTTCACGATCGCAGTATGGTGGTAAAATGCATAGAGAACGCTGCTGCCCATTCTCTAGTAAGTCCCTTAGTCGCCTCTTACGACGCCCATGGGAAGAAATGGGAAACGCACTTCTACCAGAGGCTTATTTACTTTTTGTCGTCAAATATATGTATAACTCTTTATTCATTTACTAAAACAATAACGACTCGCAGGTTTGATAGGTAGCATTACAATATAGATGAGTCTGCCACCTTATGGTCACACACCAAATAAAAAAAGGAAATAATATAGTTATATTCGATTGTTCGAATTCGAATTTAGAATCTTGACTTTTCCATTGACAACAAATAGAAAGGTGTTACATTTTCGAGTGAAAGCATAGTGTATAGACCTTAAATAATATCTAGTTATAGATAACGATGCTTTATTTTACACATTCATAGGACCACCTCATCTGTATCTACCGCAATGCAGAAGAATCAAGAGAGTCGAAATTCTATTGTGCTACCAAACCATTACCTACAACTAGGAAAAGCCTCTCAAAATTTATAAGTAGGCAGTTTTACTTCCTACATTCTAACATTCTCCTTGCTAAAGTTAAAATGGTTCTAGCGTTCTTTTTAGCTTACATCCTGGTGATTTCTTCTTTAATAGACTATCTAGGTTTATTTAGGGCTATTTCTTTAAATATTTACCTGCCCCTCAACCTTAAGGAGGAAATTTTGCTGCTTTTTTATAAACCCGCTCTGTCCCACTTTTGGGATAAGGCCTTCTTCTTCAGACCTATTTCGGAAGAAAAGTTTATGTGCACCTACATTTTTATAAACGAACAAATAATAAAGAAACCATGATTTTTGTAACCTCGTAAAAACGCGTGCGAACAATTGTGAGTCGCTAGATACCCGGCACCCTAATTTGGATATCAAAAGGTATGGCTTTGCCAATCTATACTTATATACTATATATACTAAATATACTATACTATATATAATATACCTATATTAATATATACTTTTTAATATTATAAATGTAAAAGTAACTCTGTCTGTCTGTTACGCTTTCACTACTAAACCGATTTTGATGAAATTAGGTACGGGGTAAGTTTGAACCCCAAGAAAGGATATAGGCTTCTTTTTATTTCGAGACGTCGCGGTCAAAACCAAGTCTTAATTTAAAAAAAAAACAATCTTTTGTTTCCATAGTTTCACCGACAACCATTTAAGCTATCACTGGCTCAACGTTCTCCTAAACAAATATTATTGAACATCCAAAAACATTTCTTCAAGTCGTAGGTACCCAAAGACGTACATACATAGAGATAATCAGCTACTTCCTGCACAGAGCCGGTTCCCGAGACGCGCGGTGACAAATGGACGAACACCGCAAATTGAGTTTAGATGCCCGCAGACGTTTAAACGTTTAATCATTCTACAATTCAGACGTTTTCTTTATTTTCTACGGAGGGTATTTGTGATTTTTCTTACTGTTTTCATATACCGAGGTACTAAAACAGAAGAATCTCTTAGATACGTTTTTAATAATTATGGTTTATTTTGAATTATAAAATTGCGAGCTCACCCAAGCCATCCATACTATCCATACTTCCATACTATATATATATATATACTTATACTAATATTATAAATGCAATACTATATACTTTATACTTTATACTTTTATACTTTTATACTTTTATACTAATATTATAAATGCAAAAGTAACTCTGTCTGTCTATCGGTCTGTCTGTCTGTTTGTCTGTCTCGCTTTCCTGCTAAAACTACTGAACTGATTTAAATGAAATTTGGTACACAGATAGTTTAGAGCCTGAAAAAGGACATAGGCTACTTTTTATTCCGGTAGTACGTTCCCGCGGGCGAAGCCGCTGGCAAAAGCTAGTTGTTAATATAAGTAAAAAAGCCTCTGCAGAATAAAATGATTATTTCGTCTTTTAAAACACCTACAATTCTTGAATTTTAATCGAAAACAAAAAGCTCTACAGAAATTATTCATTTATTTACCTCGTGACATTTCTCGTTCCCCACCGCATTGAAATGAAATTAAATGTTTATTTCTGTAAGTAGATCTTATAAGACACTTTTACACGTCAACATTTTTGGTCAACGTTTTTTAAAACTAGATGGCGCCATTGCATCGCCAGCCCGCGTTATTAACTCAATTTCTTTCTATATTTTTTTCTTCTAGCTTAGCCATAGGGGCTCTAGTGTGATATTATATACCCTACTATATTCCTCAAGCATAGGGCTATGAAATGCAAAAAAAGTTGTTCAAATCTGGCTATCACTTTTAGTGATCAGCACGTTCGAACAAACAAAAAACCAACTAATGTTTCAGCTTCATTTTCTTGTATACTAAGTATAGAAAGATATTTGAAATAAAGGATTCTCTACTTAAGTACTAGTAAAGCTCTGTTAAAAAGCCTGTCCAGAAAGTTGGGATTTGAGAGTACAGACAATTTAAGTTAATAGTCAATTAGTTTGCCAAGTAATCGTTTTCCCTTACTCTGCATTGAAATAACATTATCATCATTTCTGCCGAAAATCCTCTACCCTGTAGAGCGCCAAGGGGTACTGTAGTACCCAGAACGAACATAACTAACATCTACCCTCAAAATTAATAAAAAAAAAACTCATTTATTTCAGCTTTTTAACTGTACGTATATTTTATTTTGGTATACAATTGTGATTTTAATTTACGAACTACGGATGTGTATGTGATCGGATTCGGATGTGATCGAATAATATTTGCGGTCGGCCGGAAAATTGCGGAAAATGAGGCTATCAAGTCGCTACTCAGCCTCCCCCAATTTAAGGGGGTTTGCTCACCATGCTTGGCAGGCGAGTTGGCGATCGCAGTATGGTGGTAAAATGCATAGAGAACGCTGCTACCCATTCTCTAGTAAGTCCTGTAGTCGCCTTTTATGACACCCACGGGAAGAAATGAGACGGTACTATTCTTTACGTCCGGCACTACATGAAATGTTCGTAAAATTACACAATAACAATATTTTTACCCAATTTAACAAGAACCTTTTAAATAGAGCGTCACCAACCCCCTAAAGAAAGGGTGTAATGAGGGGACTGGGTTACCACGGCGCACTTAAGTGAAGGGTTACTTAACTCAACTTAGCTGTCACTGAGATAAGTCTGCGAAACTTTTTGTTAACTTTCCCTAAGTTAAAGTTCTATTGGTCGAGAAAAGAGGCTCTTTTGAAACAGTAGGATTGCCAAATATTTTGGAATAATACAATAATTATGGTTCTATTTTCTGGATTGATAATGCAGTTTTAATTTATGTTTTGTTTTTCTTAATATTAATTACTCGGATATTATTGTAAGGAATCAAGTTCTTCTAACTTAATAGACAGCTGTGCTGCTGGGGAGTTTGTTGCGCCACATCTTCCTAGCTAAAGCATCAGGAACTGGTGACGGGCGGGCGTTTTAAGGGACTGTCTTATATAACTTTGACATTCAAAAAGTGCTGACTCTCAGCCTAGTTTGAATAAATGACTTTTAATTTTGTTTTTTATAAGTAGGGGGGAATTTTGCGGGATAATTGCGTAATATACTTACAACTGCAACGCTTTTCAGTACTTTTTTTCCACCTTATATTTATCATGACACGATTTCCTAATACGAAAGTGTACATCTAAATTCTTATCCTAACTTATTATTAACTTAGCTTAGCTTAACTCTTGACAGTTTAAAAACATACATTACGTTATCAACGTTGTCCATCAGACGATTTTTTCAAACATTTGAAGCAATGTATTAGGAATTTCATTCAAAAAATCTCCGAAATATAAAAAACAGCCTGTGACGCAACTGAGATGCTGATATTAAAACTTTTAGCATATAAGAGTATGTATTATCTGAAAATGTTCGAAACAAAACACATTCAATTGTTTCTTGCCTTAAATATTAGATATCTCAAACGCTTTCATTTGAAGAAAAAATTACGTCTTGACTGTAGCATCAGCTGGTTGAGTATTAAAACGAAATACACATAACATTATGCCTTCTTACCCTGAAAGGTAGAGCAAAGGTGTACCTATAAGACACACATTTTGCCAGTTATGTAAACTAATTATTTCAGTGTAATAGAAAAAAATGCCTTTGTACTGTCCGGTATATCAAATTTCTTTGTTGCTACCTAGCCTAACACAAAATCTAGGCTACCTACCCCCACCAGGCACTATAAAACGCCCTGAAATTCAGGATCTAACATAAAATTCCCCTGTTATTGATTATCTATACAATGTTATTTCACCCGACAGCATAATATTTTACTACCCAAGACGGACACACATACAAGAGTCGACGTACGTTCACGTATTCTCACGCACACATACATCGTGTGTGTGTAGACTTACTCATGTGTGAGTTAAGAAAAATACTCGTGTCGCGGGCTTTTCTCGGGAACAGTAGTGCTATGGAGTGGATGTTGGTTGTAGATTTTTTTGTGATTGTTCCTTGTGGTCCGTTTTTTGGAGAATATTGTGCCTGTTTATTATGATCTTGTATTGACTTTACCCATTTCTTCCCATGGGTGTCGTAAAAGGCGACTTAGGGCCTTCCTAGAGAATGGGCAGCACCGTTTTCTATGTATTTTACCTACCTACTATACTGCGATCGCCAAACCGCCTGCCATGCGTGGCGATTATGGCAAAGCGTCTGCCATGCGTGGCGAGGCCTTTGTCCAGCAGTGGACGTCTTATGGCTGAAATGATTATAATGATGGTGATTGACTTGCTAAACTGATTGTTTTGGACAGTAAATTTAATAAAAAAACATTTGAAGTTGAACGATAAAATTAGCCGAACAAGTTATCTCTTCAAAACTTAAAGCTTAGTTTCTTATGAATTGATGTGAAGTTTGTTCATAAATATTAAAGTTCTAGTGACACCTCATTTTTCACTGGTTAAAAGTTAATAAAATAATCTTCTTACTTTCGGTCAAGTTACCAAAAAAGAATCGTTTGCTATCGTATTTTATAGCTACATATTAGGTATTGCTAAATAAACAGATCTAAAATTAGTAATTATACAACGCAAATCTTTCGTTAAATTTCGTTATTTTTTACAACCACGAAAAAATTCTATCACAATTCCTCTCCACGTCTTTAGCCATTTCCCTCCACGTACATACATATAAGTCTTCTCCGACGTCACACGTGCATATCACCTTCTCCCTCCCTCCCACAACGTAAGAAAGAGACGGAACACCAGTTTAGGACTAACATTTTATATGTTGGCTGGGTCATGGATATAAAAATCGTTTTCTCGACATATATATAGCAAAGATGTATATATGTTCGTAAGTGCGTCTGTAAAGGCATTAGGTATCCACTATAACGTGGAAATATGGTCATTGTACTGCTATTTTAAAGATAATCGTCTTTTGCTATGATGTTAGAATGTTCTTTTAAAGTTTCTTGGAAGAATTGTGTAGGATAAATTTAGTATTGCGGCTTAAATAGTAAGATTTCTTCCAAAAACCACGACCATTCTTAACATGGGAGTCGCAAAATATGATACATAACATCACGCCTTGTTTCCCCGAGGGGTTGGGCAGAGCTGTACCTATAGTACACCGACATTTCACCAGTTATACTTAAATTCCATGTAATAAGGGGCGATCCTACTACCAATAACCGGCCAAAAAATTCTGACTCCGGGCTGCTACTGCGGAATTCAAGTTGGAAAAATTCAATAACACTGCTCAATCTGGGAATAGAAACCTTGGACCTTATACTCAGCTCGACAACTAGACCAACGAAGCAGTCAGTGTATGATACCTTTGTGTGAAATCCTGAAAATTCGAATAATAATACTTGTAGGCTTGTAGCTAAGTAATAACAGCCGCACGGGTTGATCGTTCAGGTTAAGCTACGCTTGCCGCGGTTAGCCGTGGATGGGTGACCATCTTTACATACCAAGATCCTTCCGTGCCTCGGAAAGCACGTTAAGCCGTCCCGGGTGTCTTTCGTAGATCTTAGACAGTAGTTACGGGTCGTAGAAGCCCGAAAGTCTGACAGCCAGTCTTACCAAGGGGTATCGTATTACCCAGTTACTGGGTTGTGGAGCTCAGATAGGCAGTGGCTCCATGTAAAATACTGGTAATCAGCTGCATCTGGTTAGACTGGAAGCTGACCCCAACATAGTTGGGAAAAGGCAGATAGATGGTGATAATTCAAGCAAATGTAGGAAAACCTATTTCAATAAACCAAGAGTAGATGAAATCACTATTATCTGCAAGTTTTTCCAAAACTTAAAAAGTGTTTACCAACAAATTGGCAGAGAATACAATTGCTGATCTTTTACGATAAACGCAAACAATATCGAGTCCATTGCCATAAAGATGAAAGTCTTAACAGAAACACCTATTTACTGTTGCCTCAAATCTTCCATGAATAACTGTTTATCCATTATAATCAAACTAATAAGTAATTAATTCGTGTAGAACCAGATGTGAAGAATAGCATCATCCCATTTCTTCTTGTGGGTTTTGTAAAAGGCGACTAAGGGATTTACTAGCCTGCCGGGGTCGCGTGCCTGCCGGGGTCGCGTGATTGTTCGAAAGAGATACCGTGACCCTGGCACATGGGTGCACGAAGGAACGCGGGTGGGTTTTAGTCAGTAAAAGTCTGTCATTTGATGATTTCCCATCCAGAAAAAAAAGGATTTACTAGAAAATGGGCAGCAGCGGTTTGTTTGCATTTTACCACCATATTGCGATCAAAAACCCGCCTGCCAAGCGTGGTGATAATGGCAAAGCCCTCCAAAATTAGGTAGGCCTATTTCCAGCAGTGGTGTTATCTGAAATGACGAATAAGTGATCTGATCTTGATATTTGCTACTTTATATACAATCAAAGAAAAAAATATCAAGCAAATCGCGCCAATATGCCGTTACAGTCATTTCACACTGTCAAAGAATGTATTTTCTGAAAACTACCGCATAAATTATATTAAACTCTCCTAAACCAATTCTTAATAAACCAGATAGGATTTCTGTTACAAATTGTAAACATAATCAAGCATAATGTTCCCACTGTTGGGACGCAGTCCTCTTCCCTTCGAGAGGGAATAGGCCACGCGGGCCCAGTGCGGGTTGGTCACATGTCTTCAAGGTTCTAGGACATGCCAATTCCTCACGGTGTTTTCCTTCACCATTTTGAGAGCAGTGGTGATGAATTTATTTACATAAAGTTAAGCGCTTATCCGGGTTGAAACCCACGAAAGTCAAATTGTAATAATTATATAAGTCCCTACCTATAGAAGACAAATATTTATAGAAGTAAGTGACACACTTTCATTCGGTTAAAAATCATTGACCCTTTACTTGTTTTGTGAAAGGTTGAAGTAGATGGAAAGTATGTAAGTATTCGTACCTATATATCATGTTGTCGCGAAACCCTTAGGGTAGGTCAGGTATAAGGGCTTCCCCATCTTTTAGAATGTCTAAATAAGTACCTTTTATAAGTCGGTTATATCAAAAAATGGTTCTTTGTATATGACTGGCTATTTTCTTTATCAATTAAAACCGAAAATCGTCTCGAGTGATCGTTTTATTATCAAAGTGTAATTCTCATAGCTTAGCCTTTTGTAAGGCACACTTTAAATTGTAGTGTAATATGATGACTATGTAGTGTACCTACTCATTGGCACTTATGGGATTTAACCCATAAGTGCCAATGAGTACACTACATTTTACAGTTTAGAACACTCGTATATTTAATACAAAATATCTTTATTAATTTAAACTATTATGTATCCTATAGGGTACAGCAAAAGGATAGGAGACATTAAAGGAGATATTAAAAGGGCCCTACCTGATTGCTCAGGCCTTTTTTTTTTCTGGATGGGAAATCGTCAAATGACTTCTCCCGCTCTGGGCGGAGCGGGAGGGCATGTCAGACTTTTACTGACTAAAACCCACCCCTGTCCCATCAGTTGCCCATGTGCCAGGTTCACGGTATCTCTTTCGAACAATCACTCGACCCCGGCACTGCTCAGGCCTTATCTCTTTGAGAGAGCTGTAATCTACCACGCAGGACCAGTGCGGGGTGGCAGATCGCACAATGTCTTCGAATGTTTGATTCTAGGACATACCGATTTCCTCATGGTGTTTACCTTCACTGTTTTGAGAGCAGTGGCGATTAAAGTGGCGCAGCATGAGAGAGGTCTATGTCCAGCAGTGGATTGCGATAGGCTGAGTTGAAAAGTTCGAACTCATGACCTATAACTCGTAAGTCGGAGCCAATACCACTGGCCTACCACTGCTCTCTTAAGAGCTCAAGCGGCATGTTGCCAACGGCAAAGGTAATTGCTACTGTCGATACGTGTCGGCGGCAGCCGTCCATGCGTCTCGACAGTAACTGACGGCAGCCGACGGCAACTGACGGCAGATGTCGACGCGTCTCGACGGCAGCCGGCGACACGCCATCTTCAAAGAAACGCGTCACCGTCGCGTGTCGACGGCTGCAGTTACCTGCCGTTGGCAACATGCCACTCGAGCTCTTAGGCTTATTTATAAGGCAATCACTTTATGTAAAATACTGGAGCTGCATCCAACTGAAGACCGACTCCAACATAGTTAAGACATGGCTAGGTAGATCCCCGAATCCTCTGTGTACATAGCAAAGTTGAAATAAAAGCTTTAAACATTGAAGTGTTGCTAAAAAATTGAAATTATCTCTTCAACAGCACTGCCAACAGAAAGATGGCCTCGAATACGCCGCGTGGTCGCGACCACGAGGCGCCATGGCCATCAAACAAGGCTATGAGGTGAGATGTAGTGTGGTCAAATGTGGTAGCTTAGTATTAGTATCTTGAATGTTAGCCACAAGTAACGTTAGAGAAAGTAGAGTAGTTTTTTTGTATTGTTCATTGTTATTTGAATACACAAGGTGGCACGAAACATTTCTAGGTTTTGAACCCCAATTTTTAATATACTCGTACAAAGTGACACGATTCAATACATGATTCTGAACCCCAATGCGTTGAAATTTTTCGTCCATTATTTAAAAAAAAAATATCTGTTGTAAACATTTTGACAGCATAGGCATTGCATTTTTGCAGGAACTAGCTGTTTTTAGGGTTCCGTTGCCAAATGGCAAAAAACGGAACCCTTATAGATTCGTCATGTCTGTCTGTCTGTCTGTCTGTCTGTCTGTCTGTCCGTCCGTATGTCACAGCCACTTTTCTCCAAAACTACAAGAGCTATGCTGTTGAAACTTGGCAAGTAGATGTATTCTGTGAACCGCATTAAGATTTTCATACAAAAATAGAAAAAAAACAATAAATCGTGGGGTTCCCCATACATAGAACTGAAACTCAAAAATGTTTTTTTTCATCTAACCCATACGTGTGGGGTATCTATGAATAGGTCTTTAAAAATGGTATTGAGGTTTCTAATATCATTTTTTTCTAAACTGAATAGTTTGCGCGAGAGACACTTCCAAAGTGGTAAAATGTGTGTCCCCCCCCCCCCCCGTAACTTCTAAAATAAGAGAATGATAAAACTAAAAAAAATATATGCTGTACATTACCATGTAAACTACCAACGAAAATTGGTTTGAACGAAATCGAGTAAGTCGTTTTTTTTTTAAAACGTCATAAATCGTAAACCGCAATTTACCTTTCATTTAATCAACAGAAATATAAAAATTAAAAAAAAAAACATTTATTTCCATAAACATGAACCTTCTGCATAAACCTAGAATAGCTACAGGTTTGTACGGAACCCTTTGTGCGCGAGTCCGACTCGCACTTGGCCGGTTTTTTTTTTGTTTGATGATTAATTTCTACCCTAAGGTTCTAGAATCATGTACTGTCTTCATCATTGCAATTTGCGTGTCGATGTGCTTGCCAACCTGTATAAAATTGATAGTTCATTTTATGTCTAGTTTCCTTTTTTTATTTTTTGTATAAATTATAATCACTGTTGAGACGTTATATAGTTTTAGAAAGTAACTAAGTACGACAACCTATACACCTATATACAATAAAATATGATAATAGAAGTCAAAGTCAAAGTATCTTTATTGTGGGCACATGTAAGTTACAGGTCTTAACAATATTTTAAAGTATCAATATGTCCTGCCTTATAGGCATACAATAATTATGTAGGTAGATATGGCATAAAAAATTTGGAATTATTATAGATGGTAAGTTATTATAAATGTAAAAGTACAGTGCAACTATCACATGGTCAATACTAATGCATGTCAAATACGGTGAATCTAATACATGGTCAATACTTATATATGTCAAAATACAGTGGAACTAATAAATGGTCAACAATTCAGGAAATCTTGGATCGTGTAGAATGCTTTATCAATTAAAAATGTTCGTAATTTATTTTTAAATATTGAAAGTTCCTTAGTGTCTAGAATGCTAATAGGTATTTTGTTGTATATTTTTGATGCAATGCCAAAGAAGCTTTTGTTAAATAGAGCCGTTTTATGTGGCACATTAGAAATTTTTAACATATGCCTTTTCGATTTAAGTTTATCAAATAGATTTTCATTTGTTTTTATAAATACAGCTACTTCATAAATGTAAATTGCAGGGAAGGTCAATATTTTTAATTCTTTGAAATATGGTTTACATGAATCTGGAACACGGATACCAGCCATCGCACGTACACATCTTTTTTGCGCTTTGAACACTAAATCCCTGTTAGTTGCATTGCCCCAATAAATGACTGCATATCTCAGTGTCGCCGAAATATAAGCGTGGTATGCGGTCAAAAGAACTGATCGATCAACTATTTTTGATAATTTATATAAAGCATATGAGTACTGATTAACTTTATTGCATACTGTGTCTATGTGTGTTTGCCAAGACAAATCCTTATCAATCCAAAGCCCTAGAAATTTAACGCAGTTGACATGTTCAATTTTCGTCCCATTATGATTAATATTAAAGTTGTTGTTTATAGTTTTACGCCCAAAATTCACAAGTTTAGTTTTTTCTAAATTGATAATTAAATTATTATTCGTCAGCCAGTTAATTATATTGCAAAGAGTGGAATTTATCTCACTTTCAAAAGTATTAATATTTTGACCAGTAAATATAGCTGTGCTATCATCAGCGAAAAGGATCATTGGATGCTGTGAAACTTTAGGCAGATCATTTATGTAGGTCAAAAATAACGGAGGACCTAACACGCTACCTTGAGGCACTCCATATATTACTTTTTTGGGCATGGATTTATGTTTTTGTTCGGTATTATTTGAGATATTAATATTATTTATTTCAACTACCTGATATCTGTCATTTAGATAAGATTCCAGAAGTTTATGAACGTTACCCCTTATACCATAACTGTATAATTTATTTAAAAGTGTTCCATGGTGTACATAATCGAACGCTTTTGTCATATCCATAAACATTGCAGAGACAGGCAAACGCTTATCAATATTGGTATAAACTGTTTTTAAAAGGTCATAAATTGCTAAATTAATTGTCTTATTCTTTCTAAAGCCTTTTTGTTCTTTCGCAAATAGGTTGTACTTCTCAAAGTGAGTATTAATTGCAATATATAATTATGAATTTTTCAAATATTTTAGAAAAAATTGGTATAAGTGCTATTGGTCTGTAACATGCCATGTCTTCCTTGTTATTTTTCTTAAAAAGTGGCTTCACTACGGATTTTTTAAGTTTAGTTGGAAACACTCCATGCTCAATACATAAGTTAAATATATGACTGAGTACTGGGCTGATGATGGGCGCAACTTCCTTTATTGAGGATGTTGTAATGTCATCATATCCAGCACTTCTAGTGTTTTTAAGTGTGTTAATTATAATATTAATATCATAAGGTGTTACAGGGTTTAGAAACAAAGATTTATATGTACTATTAGTCAATGTCAAATTATTATTGAAAGATGTCAAATTCATATTAGGATTATTATTATTAAAATTGTCCGCAACTGATGAATTATTATTATTATTGAGTGAATTAATGGGTTTTATTAAATTAATATAATAATTATTAAATTCTTCAGCAATTATTTGTGGGTCTGTTATTGTATGATTGTTTACTTTTATTTTATTAATATTTTCTTTTGGAAGTTGGCTTTTGTTAGAGTTTATAATTTTCCATGTGGATTTAGACTTGTTCTCTGCATTGGATATTAGGTAATTATTTTGAGATTTTTGGGTAAGTTTAACAATTTTTTTGAGACGGTTACTATATAGAAGTTTTTTTTTTACAATTATTTCATCACAGGGATTTCTGAATCTTGTAAGCCTATTACAAAACAAGGTTTCTCTTTAGATCAGAGGAACAATCCCCGTAGTTTACAAGTCTGTCAAAAATACACCCAAGTTTCCATAATTTTTTGACAAGTTTTTGACATATCATTGTCGCCGAGGTGATATTGCAACTAGATTTTGAACCTTTTTAATTACAAGTATGCCAATTACAAGAATGCTACAACAGATTTAAAACACCGAGACAGGTTACTGAATTCAGAACCTAACTGTTACAGAAATGCAGTTCAGTTTACAAAAATCGGTGCTAAGTTGTCGTTTTAGTTTGAAATAGTTCGAAATACTTATAATGGGACAAAGGTGTAGGCTAGTACTTAAGTTAGATAATATCTATGTACTCTTTTCCACAAAAAATGTCACCACAGTGTCGTGTGGTCACCAAATTCAGTATTGATGTGGTCAATATTAAATGTTTTTAGTTTTTTTTTTCTGTAGTAGCATTAGTTCGTAGAATTATACCACGATTATGTACTCGTAGTTTATGACTTTATAACGTCTAATTGCAGAGTATTAGTTAACTCACTGATTGATATGAAACACCTCGGTTAATTACAATGTAATATAATTGGTTCAACTTTATGATTCTGGTTTAACTACTACTATTTAAGTTATAACACTTGTAACTTGTTATTTGTACTGTACTGATATTTAGCTAGTAATTGTTCTGTGAAGAAATACTGCTTTTTTTCAGTATCTTTACGAGTGTATTTTAAAGCTAACTGAAAAAAGTTACAAAACGTGGTTACTTTGACTGCGATTTTTGGGTCATCAGTAGCCTGATAGTCTGACAACCAGTATTACCACGGGGTATCGTATTACCCAGTAACTGGGTTGCGGAGGTTAGATAGGCAGTCGCTCCATGTAAAATACTGGTGCTCAGCTGTATCCTGTTAGACTGGAAGTCGACCCAAACATAGTCGGGAAAAAGCTACGCAGATGATGATTAATTTGATTGCGATTTTTGTAATGGGTTTTTGTTTGGCTAAGTTCTGTGTCTTCATTAAACAATTGTCTGAACTGAATTGTGGTTAGCTAAAAGTTGGAAGTAGCTGAATAGATTTTGTTATCAATATATTTGAATATAGCTACATTAAACCTTTGGTCCCGGCAGTCATTCGTGGCTCTCTAACAGTCGCTACGGGTTGTCACAGGCCCGAATGTCTGACAACCAGCCTTCTGAAAGACAATCGTGTTACCAAATAACTGAGTTGTGGAGGTAAGATAGGCAGTCACTTCATGTAATTACTGTTCCTCAGCTGCATTCGGTTAGACTGGGGCCAACCCAAATACAGTCGGGAAAGGCTATGCAGATAATAATCACTTTGATTGCGATTTTCTGTAATTGACTAAGTTATCTGTTTTCATTTAATAGTTGTCTGAATGGCTACCTAGATTTTATTATCAATATAATTGAATATGCTAAACCTACATTCAGCCTTTGATTTCGGCAGTCATTTGTGGCTCTTTGACAGTCGTTATGGGTCGTCAAAAGCCCGAAAGTCTGACAACAAGCCATCCGAAGGAATATCGTGTTACCCAGTAACTGGGTTGTGGAGGTCAGATAGGCAGTCGCTCCATGTAAAATACTGGTATTCAGCTTCATCTGGTAACACTAGAAGCCGATCCCAACATACAGTAGAATCCGGTTATAACGACGGTGAAGGGACCGGTGATATTACGTCGTACTAACCGGAAGTCGTACTAAAGGAAAATACAATTTTTGATTTTCATTCAAATCACATTCATTTATATACATACAAACATAATGTATTTAATGATATTTACGTGACCAAGAGAAAAAAAAAAACATTTGAATCAAATTATTTATTTATTTCACATAATGTACATATAATGTATTATAATAATGACACTTTTTTCTTCAACAGAGAAACTTTTTCGTTTTGTAGAAGCCATTCTTGTACGCGAAATCACGCATCACCCGCAAATTAACGCCGTAAACTAAACAGTCGCATTCGAATCAGCGACGTGCAGGCAACGGGGAAGCGCGGGGCGGAGATAGTTTCTGACCTACGATTTATTTGTAAACACGTCAACACTCGTCGTCGTTGTAGCCGGACAATTTTGTGTGAAATTCTGTCGTTAAAAGCGGTCGGTCGCTGTAAGCGGAGTCGTAATAAACGGATGTACTTTAAAACCAAACATGCGCCTATACTTACATCGCTAAAACGGTTGGTCGTTAGGTTCATGCGAAGTCGTACTAAACGGATTCTACTGTAGTTGGGAAAAGGCTAAGCAGGTGATGATGAAATCTAAGGGTCAAAATTACTCCTCAATTCACTCACTTGTCTTAATTTTAATTTAATAAATCCCATCGGCCATTGCAGACTTGCAGTTTAATAAGTTTTGTCAGTATTTTCTAAAGTTTTTGACACTTTAGCTATCATTTATACTTTGCACTTAAACATTAATCAATGCCGTTCCCAAAAAACTTAACACCAAGTGTGGTCAAGGCAACCCCGCATCAGCCCCATAACAGCACAGATTTGTGAATCATCATAAGTATTCCTTAGGGCGCCCCCACACTTGTAAGCGCGGGTTCTATGACAAAAGACGCTCATTTGCAACTGTCCTGTGCAGGAACACGCCTACATCGCGTTTATTTTGATCTGCGTGTGTCTGTGGTGGTATTCTTAATTGTGTGGGTTTTCGAGTGTTGATGTTAATGTTTTTGCGATAGTTTTGATGGAGTTTTTATACACAGTATGTCTGAGAAAGGATGTGTGGTCATATTCAAAGGTGTGGTACCTATGCATGGCGACAAAAAAAGGTTTACATATAAGCTGACTTCTGATTGTACGAAAAGCTTATAGAATGCGAGGTCAGCTAAAACTGGAAATGTATTGCGTGATATGTAGCTGTAGGTACGTATATAACCTACCATGAAACAGAATAACTTTCTACGTGGGACCAACATCATAATGCGAAAAATATTTAACTATCTCTTAGAAAACTTCAGTACCTACTGTATATACCCCATATATTTGGGATATGGGTTTGAAAATCTGTACCATACCCTTAAATGACCTCACTTTTGTGATACATTGTATACATGGTGAGACGCGCAAACTGTAAACTTGAATTGAGCATAAGATTTTGATTATTATTTAAAAAAAAAAAAAAAAAAAGATTTTAGACCACCAAAACCAAAACTTGCCAGTTGTGTAATATGTATTTCTCAAGTTGTCGATTCGCCAACAAATAAATTAACTTCGTGCGAATCGTCAAATAAAAGACTGTTTATTCACTATATTCGGGCGAGTATATTCGTAAGAATTGAAAAATACGTGAGTTAGGTCCACAAAATATTATTTCAGTAGAAAAGTTTTTGAACAGTAGGTGTGCTGACCCTATTTCTATCTTAGCAAGTATCGCTGTGATATAATCTAGCACAAACCTCTCGCCGGAACATATTTACTTCAGTCCGGTCTGTATGGCTCTGAAGTAGAGTGATAAATATTCAATGTTTTGATCAATTTGCGATGGAACATGAAGAAAATAGTAGAAAAACGTTGGCTGATGTAATATGATAAACACAGCTGATATAGAAGTTTTTAAGTATTGCGAATATCATCATGTTTCGTAAGAGGATTGGTGATTGTAGTTTGATCTTTTAATAATAATATCTTTGGATAACCATACACCATTATCTGAACCCAAACTAGGCAGAACCTAGACTATGACAACCAGATAATTGATAAATATAATTCTAAATACTTACTACATATAGATAAATTACACCCAGACACAGAACAAATAATTGTGCTCATCACACAAAGATTTGTCCTGGGTGGGAATCGAACCCTCAGTCTTAGCAATCAGGGTCACTAACCACTAGACTAAATAGGCAGTCTAAAAAAATCTTCATCGTGTCGCTGACACGACATTCATCAAATGTTGTTGGCTCAAGACTTCGCCACTTCTACGGCGTTATCATTGACAACGCGGAAGTCACCTTAGCTGCATGTTTTAGGGCACAGAAGGCAGGACAAGATAGGTGGAGAATAGTTGTGATACAGCTCCAAATTCACACCCGCTGCAGTTCCGTCGAGGTAGTCCCTCTTTACGAGGTTCGTCCTTCCCTCATGGGTTCGAAAATAGTTCAGTGTTTTGGACCTGGATTTTTGCCTTATCTTCAACCACAGTATTTTGAAAACTCCAGGTTATATGAATGAAATGCATCAACGCCAGGTTGGTATAACCAGACTTGATTAATTGAATGGACCTTAAGATTTGTACTGGCCCCTAAAGCCTCATGTTTTATGGTGCTATAGACACCATTGCATATCAGGAGTAGACCGGGGAGCGCCGTAATGGTAGGAAGAAAGACATGCCCTAAGGTTAGGGAAGGATTACAAACAATACCGAATGTACATAATATACTATAGTCCGCATTGGACTAGAAAGTAATTGCCTCTTAGGTATACCTTAAATATGTAATATTCAATTATGTCAAACACCACGACAAATTTCAAATATTCTTAGAACGAATTCACTAACTTACAGAACTCATGAAACTAACAAACTGCCATTATTTAAATAAAAAAGCATTAGTTTCTTCCTTTAACCCTAAAACGCGAAGTGGGTCTAAAAACACTCGAGTTGTTTGTTACTCGGCGAGCAGTTTATGTCAAAAGTCACCATTAGCCTTCGATAGATGGCGCTGTACTAAAGAATTTCCTCCAATGATGACTAGAGTGTATTTCGCCCGTTTTACGAGCCAAACATAAAAGTTTTCGAGAATATTGTGTGACCCATATACTATGTTGCTTTTATGCAATGGTATAGATGAGTTATATGATGCTAGTTTTTGTTCGAATAGTTTATGTATGTAGATATAGCAATATGCAATATTCCGCGAAGAAGGGAAGAACGTGAAAGAAAATAAATCTCGTCTTCTGAAACTTCGCGCAAGTCTGTGAATATTTCTTAAGACAATCCTTGTAGATCTAAAGTTACTGAATTAAGTAACATAACTCTTAGATATTTTATTGAGTCACGCTCAATAGGTATTTCTAATAAATTAAAGTAGAGGTAGAAATCTAAATAATACAATACAATACAATACAATCCTTTATTTCAGGCTACTAAGGCCCATAAAAACAATACATAAATAATATAAAATCAATAACTATAAACTAATACATATTCTAAAAAACTAAACTAAACTAAAACTGTCTCTAAACACGTAATGAAGACGGCGTCGTGTTCCGCTGCGTGGTGTCGGCCTCGGAAGCGTCGAAACACGACACCTTTCGGCCAAAAGTCCTCTCTTAAGTAGGTCTGTAGATAGTCGGTTGGAACTCGTACCACGAACGACTTAAAGTTGATGTTGTGGCGCGACTCCAACCTTTCGACCCTCAGAGTCCAGTTGGTCTTCACTTTCAAATACTGCACTACTTCCTCAATCGTCGTGGAGTAGTGCAGGCGTGAAATGTACAGCTGCGTCGTAGGTACAGCAGGGCGTAGCAGCATGTTGGGTCCACTCGGAGCGGTACCATACTGGTTTCGTGAACAGGGCTTCTTCTTCTTCCTTTCCACTTTCGTGAAACCCTCTTCATCAACTTGGCCCGTTCTCGGCAAGGAGCTACGGACCGCAGCCAGGGCAGGTTGGGCACCCTTCTTCTGTTAATGCTTACCAATATTATACGAAATATTACCTAGTGCACAAATAATTTGTATGATTAATGATATAAATATCCAGAAAGTTTATTATGAATTATATATTTTTTATGCTAGATGTGTTCGGGTTTTCCTGTCCGGGTCCGAGTTTTTTCTCTATTAATGGTTGGATTCCCACAACCCTTATTACGTAACACTTTCTATCACAATCTGAAACATATTGAAGGATATTGCTATTCGGGCGCCCTCACGTCCCTAGCCGCCACAGGAGGAGACGCCCCGGGCATCGGGAGTCGATAGCGGACTCCCGGCCACCGCAGGTGCGAGCTTGCGGACCAAGCTGCGGTAAGGACCAAGCTCGGGTCGACGGCGCGCAATGTTCCACGCGCGCCTCAAAGAGATGTCAGCAGCAGTGTAGGAGTCTACTAGGACCGATGCCTGCCGGGGTCGCGTGATAGTTCGAAAGAGATACCGTGACCCTGGCACATGGGCAACTGATGGAACGCGGGTGGGTTTTAGTCAGTAAAAGTCTGACACGCCCTCCCACTCCGCCCAGAGCGGGAGAAGTCATTTGATGATTTCCCATCCTGAAAAAAAAAAAAAAATAAAAAAAAAAAAAAACAAAAAAAAAGATAATGCTATTCGGGGCGCGAGAGGGAGTGCCAGTCTCTGCGCCCTCACGTCCCTAGCCGCCGCAGGAGGAGACGCCCCGGGCATCGGGAGTCGATAGCGGACTCCCGGCCACCGCAGGTGCGAGCTTGCGGGCGGCGAGCAATGGGTAGCTCGCCGCTCGGTAAGAACCAGGCTCGGGTCGACGGCGCGTAGTGTTCCACGCGCGCCTCAAAGAGATGTCAGCAGCGCTGAAGGGGTCTGGTAGGCCCGATGCCTGCCGGGGTCGCGTGATTGTTCCAAAGAGACACCGTGACCCTGGCACATAGGCAACTGAAGGAACACGGGTGGGTTTTAGTCAGTAAAAGTCTGACACGCCCTCTCGCTCCGCCCAAGAGCGGTGACGGCATTTGATGATTTCCCATCCATGGATATTGCTAATCCATTGCTACTGTTAGTGTGTGTTACACAATTACCCTACTGTTGTTGTTTCTGGTAAAGTTTACAGCAGCCTTGCTCTTAAAACTTTGCCCCACAGAACAGTTTTCACCAATTTCGGCAGCGGTGGCCTAGACGTATATGATGTACGCATAAGCATAAAACCATCATCATCAATTCAGCCGAAAGATGTCCACTATTGGACATAGGCCTCCCCGAATTTGGTGCGTTTTGCCGTAATCGCCACGCTTAGGAGGCGGGAAGGTGATCGCAGTATGGTGGTAAAATGCTTAGAGAACGCTGCTGCCCATTATCTAGTATGTCCGTTAGTCGCGTCTTACGTCATCCACTTGAAGAAATCGGATGGTAGTATTCTTTACGTCTGGCACCATACAAAGCATACATAGTCATAAACAAAAGCCAAAATGAAATCTATCAGACACAAATATCAATTCCCACCCTCACATAGTTATAGTTTGTACCCACAACTTAACCCTTAACTGCGGGTGCGATTAATACTAAAATTAAATTTCACATCTCACGTTCAGGGGGCGTTTTCTGTACTAAATTAATTCGCAACGAATACCGTCCTGTGGCCCTGCCGACCCCGGAATAGTTAATGATTTATTAATGTTACAGTTTCGGGTTTAGTTTTGAATTAGAAACACGCATCGTGTGATTTAAAATTTGGGACGGTAACAACAAGATATTGGAGTTAGAATTGAAATTATGATTCAGATTTTGGGTATTTACCAACAGTTGATTATAATCAGATAATCATATTATCTATGGGCAGCAGCGTTCTCTATGCATTTAACCACCATACTGCGATATTCAACCCGCTGGCGATTATGGCAAAGCCCCCCAAATTGGGGGAGGCCTAAGTCCAGCAGTGGACGTCTTACGGCTGAAATGATGATGATGATGATGAGATAATCATATTTGTGAGGGGCTTATAGCCAAGGTACAACAGTCACGCGGGTCAGTCAACCAGGTTAAGCTACACTTGCCGCGGTTGGTCCGTTTTTATATACCAAGACCGCTCCGGGTTTCGGAAAACACGTTAAGTCGTTGGTCCCGGCTGTCATTCGTGGATCTTTGACAGTCGTTACGGGTCGTCATAAGCCTGAAAGTCTGACTACCAGTCTTTTTTTTTTGATGGGATATCATCAAATGACTTTTCCCGCTCTGGGCGGAGCGGGAGGGCGTTTCAGACTTTTATTGACTAAAACCCACCCGTGTTCCTTCAGTTACCCATATGCCAGGGCCACGGTATCGCGTTTGAACAATCTCGCGACCCTGGCAAGCATCAGTCCTAGCGGACCCCTTCAGTATTGCTGACATCTCTTTGAGGCGCGCGTGGAACACTACGCGCCGTCGACCCGAGCCTGGTCATTACCGGGCGGCGAGCTACCCATTGCTCGCCGCCCGCAAGCTCACGCCTACGGTGGCCGGGAGTCCGCTATCGATGACTACCAGTCTTTTAAATGTATCGATTTACACAGTATCTGGGTTGTGGAAGTCAGATAAAAGTCTGGTCTAGAAGCCAACCCCAACTTAATTGGAATAAGGGTAGGCAGATGATGATAATTAATCATAATGATGTAAATTCTATAGCAAAAGGGTGAATGTTGAAGATGAAAATCATCAGTGGACTAAACTGGTATTTCATCGGTACCTCTACTACTCACAAAAAAAATATAAAAATATTTTACAACACACACCAGTTGCAAAAGCACTTGTAAAAATTGGGTCTTACAACAAAATCTATACAAATAAATAAAATTAGAGAGTCTGTTTGTAAAAGATAATCACTTTTTACTAAGTGTAACATTTTTTACAATTTTTGTGTCTGTCTGTCTGTCTGTTTGTTCGGGCTAATCTCTGAAATGACTGGACCAATTTTGACGGGACTTTCACTGGCAGATAGCTGATGTAACAGGGAGTAACGTACGCTACTTTTATTTTAGAAAAAATCCTGCCTTAATTTCCGACATCCACGCGGGCGATGCCGCGGGCAAAAGCTAGTATTATATTAAGTATAGTCGCTTAGTTCTTAAGTTACAGATATGCCCTGTCTGAAGGCCTTTATTTATTTAAGACTTTCATTGAAGTCTAGTTAAGTAGCCGATAACCTCCTAGGTTGAGCTCAAATTCCACAAAAAAAAAAAGTTTCAACACTATGCCCCTGTCAACTGCACTCGGGAAGAATTGATGATCGAAAACGATTTTCGCAGTGAAATTTCTGGTCAACCATATCTTACCGTACGGTCTATTGCCGGACGTAAAGAATAGTACCATCCCATTTCTTCCCGTGTCGTAAAAGGCGACTTAGGAACTTACTAGGGAATGGGCAGCAGCGTTTTCTATACATTTTACAATCATACTGCGATCGCCAACCCGCCTGCCAAACGTGGCGATTTTGACAAACCCTCTCAAATTGGGGGAAGCCTATATCCAGTAGGCTTCGTTCCGCTGAATTGATGATGACGAAAAGTTTTACTAGAAAAAAAAAACTATTAATATTCGCATGCAAACCATTTGACAAAAAATTACATGTTTTAATCACACTCACTATGTAATCACACAAACCAAATCGACCTTAATTTTCCCAACAAAGCCATCTCAACAAATCTAATGTCAAACATTAAATCTCAACCCTTAAATACTAAAGGGTGCATTTAAACAAATGACTAGTAGCCGCTCCTAGCTAACACGGGGCCGCTTCATTAGTTACGGTCGATTTGTCCCACGGCCGCTGGTCGCACTAAATTATGACATTTCGACCTCTTACTTAGTTGTCAAATATTAGTTTGTGACTGGCGCCGTTGGTAGGGTTAATTTTGTTGGGTTCGTAATGTGGGAATGAAAAGTGCCGTGGAAAATGTTTGCATTTCTTTAAGGGGTACTTATTAAATTAAAAGTCAATGATTTTACAATGTACCGTGTGGTGCCGGAAGTAAAGAATAACACCACCCCATTTCTTCCCGTGGGTGTCGTAAAAGGCGACTAAGAGACTTACAAGAGAATGGGCAGCAGCGTTCTCTATACATTTTACCACCATACTGCGATCGCCAACCCGCCTGCCAAGCGTGGCGATTATGGCAAAGCCCCCCAAATTGGGGGAGGCCTAAGTCCAGCAGTGGACGTCTTACGGCTGAAATGATGATGATGATGATTTTACAATATTTTTGTAAGTTTATGTGGTATGACAATGTATCCGGTCAATAAGTACCAGGTATGTAGCAAAAGCTTTTTTTATTAGTGATGGTATATTGATATTCTGTTAGTTGAGAACTAGAAAGTTTCAATTATTTATGCTGAAAAAAAATTAAAAATTGACAAAATTATTGTTGCTAAAGTCTAAGTATACAAAAAATAGAGCTATTTTTAGCTAGGTCATTTTTACTGACCCGTAGTATGTATAATTTAGATCAGTTTCAATAATATTTTTATTTAATGAAATTAGAGTACAGTTTTGTAACCCCGTTGCGTTTGGTGCCCTTAACTCATTTTTGACCAAGTTGTAGATTGGATCATTTTTGCTGTGCTGGTAGAATTTAAAGCCACGATCATCTCTCGACTATCTGACAGATAAACTGTTGGGCTATAGTATCGCTTTTTCTTGCTAAAAGTTCGCCAGACTACCTACCTGTGTGTCACCCTCCTAAATGATTTATCTGACCACACTTCTGTGACTCACAGCGTCTACAACTGACCGCCGTCCCTTCGTCTAATGTTATTTATTAAAACTTTAACTTGCTCATGATTTGTTGGTATTGAGGGTAGTCGTAAGTTATCTTTTAACAGATTGCGTTTGTTAATTTATTAGATTTTAGATTGTTAGGTTAAGAAATTGTGTTTTGTTTGTTTATAACTGAAATAAGACATACCTAGTTAGATTATAGTGTGAATCTCGCCATTTTTAAATCCCGACGCAAAAAGAGTGGTGTTATAAGTTTGACCGCTATGTGTGTCTGTCTGGCACCGTAGCTCTTAAACGAGTGAACCGATTTGTAGCGGGTTTTCTTTATTTAAAAATAGGTTTTCTAGCGGTGGTTTTTAGATATCTTTTCTTAAAACCGGTTGAGCCGTTTCGATACGATAATCCTTTTAGAGGTTTTTAGTAGGGTTGACGGGTTTTTTTTTTTATTTTATGTTTTTTTCTTTATGGAGGAAAGATAAAACATGACCCACCCAAGCACCCAAAAAAAAAATTGTCGGTCCATCACCATACACCTTGTATAATCCGAAACTCTGACAACCAGTCTTAGTAAAGGGCACCTTGTTACCCAGTAACTGCAATGGGGTGTGGAGGTTAGATAAGCTCGCTCCATCTATACTTAACTAGCTTCTGCCCGCGACTTCGTCCGCGTCAAATTTTTGCTCTCCTGACCTTTCCCGTCGCATCGATTTGCCTGCTAGTTTTCGTCCATTTTTCGTTGCTGCTCGCTCCTTTTGAGTTATAGTTAGTCAACCTTAAAAGATAGACATATGCTCTCCCGGACTTTTTTTAGAACTTTTTAAAAGGAACAATTCCGTCATACATGATTTTTGCGTTACTTTAACCGTTTACGCAGCGCACGCAACGGAAACTCTCAAAAGGAATAAATTTCCCCCGTTTTTGCAACATTTTTCATTACTGCTCCGCTCCTCTTAGTTGTAGCGTGATGTCCCAACACAAAAATATTTTTTCAATTCGGACCAGTAATTCCTGAGATTACCGCGTTCAATAAAACAAACAAACTCTTCAGCTTTATAATATTATTAGTATTATAGATATTATAAGGCTGAAGAGTTTGTTTGTTTGATTGAACGCGGTAATCTCAGGAACTACTGGTCCGAATTGAAAAAATATTTTTGTGTTGGGTAGCCTATTTATCGAGAAAGGCTATAAGCTATAAAACACCACGCTACAACCAAGAGAAGCGGAGCAGCTATCTCAAATGTTGCAAAAACGGGGAAAATCGCACGGGCAGGCGATTCGATACGACGGGAAAGGTCGAGGGAACATGAAATTTTACGCGGACGAAGTCGCGGACAGAAGCTAGTGTATAATATTGGTATTAAACTGCTCAGCCCTTTTCCCACCTAAGTGGTGACTTTTACCTATTATAACGACTATTTAGTAAAAAAAATCGCTGATTGTCGATTGCGCATTATTTGAAAAAATAGGGTTTACCACGACAAAGACTGATTGCTACTGAATTTGTTGTAATGTCGCTTCGTCTAGCCAGCTTAAACACTAGGAAGCAGTGAAGGGTTGTCTTTTATGGAGCTACCAATTTTATTGCAGGTTAGATCGAATGCATGACTTTATAATATAACTGTGTGGCGGTTTTGAGTATTTTGTAAATAGCCTCCGCAAATGTCCTGCAGATCTGGTAGCGGCTTGTGACAGCTCGTTGAGCTCCTAAAATTGGGTTGAGCTACACGATAACTGATACATACATGCCGTCTGTTGGATCAAGTCAGCTCAAAACTGCATTGGCTCGTTCTCCAAGAGGCCTTTCCAGACATAGCCCCGCCTTGTTAGAGTCGCATAGTATTCGAATACTATAATGTTTGGACTTTAAAAGAGACCATGACCTCAAGTTTGTGTCGGCGTATCTTCTCAGTCAGCTAGGCAATACCAGTGCTATCTACTTTTAAAATAGAAAAATATTTTAAAAAACACGAAACGAATACAAAATAATGGAAAATGGCGTGGAGTGCTTTTTAAGGTATTTATTCATTGATACCAAGCACCCCACGCTTTTTTCCATTATTTTCTACGTTTTAGTTTGGTTTTCTATGGAAGCGTGCTTTTTAGTTTTTTTTTAACTACTATTTGTTTTCTATTTCGACAGGCCTGTTGGTCTAGTGGTTAGTGACCCTGACTGCTATGCCGGAGGTCGTGGGTTCGATTCCCACCCAGGACAAATGTTTGTGTGATGAGCACGATCATTTGTTCTGTGTCAGGGTGTAATTTATCTATAATATGTATGTATTTAAAAATATATAAGTATGTTTATCAGTTGTCTAGTACCCATAACACAAGCTCTGCTTAGCTTGGGACTAGATGGCGTTGTGGAATATTATTATTATTTTTGTTTTATTTTTAGTGTATTTCGAATTTTGTGACGTATGTCAGCGTAGTTTTCGAAGACAAGTTTATTTTGCTATCCTGGTAACCCCAGCAAGGATAATGGCACATATTTATAAAATTATTGTATTGTCATCGATCTGTGTCGTGATGAGTAGGGATGCCAAATTTCGACGTTTTAAAGGGGTTCAAATCATTTTCAAAATTTCCGTTAAATAGGCACATACATCATACAAACATACTTACATACGAAAAAAAACAAAAAAAAAAAAATATTGACATGTAAAAGTATCTTTTAAGATCTACTTATTTAAATGAACATTTCATTATAATAGGTACAACCATTAGAAAAATGTTCATTTTATTACAGTGACACACAGCTTGTTGGCAAAAACTATGTAGAGTTAAATCATTCACAACATTCAAAACGAACATACATACTATTAATAAATCCATATTATTTTTAGACATCCTGCGTCTCAAAACACCCGCCATATTAACCACATTTTTTATTCAAATATGCATCCAAAAATAACCAATCTTCTCTCATTATCTTTCAGGCCAAGATGAGCACAGGAGATGGAACGGTGGGAGGCCATCAGAAGACCGATGACCGTCTAGGACATCATCAGTCCATGAGTCAGATGCTGTACGGAGCTGGACTGGGGCCTGGACGATCAGGTTGGTATTGTATGTACCTGTATTCTTGAGTGTAGTGTTTATTTATTTATTTTGTAGTGAATATTGAAAGAGATCCTCTGATACCCTCTCTGCCTAACCCTTTAGGGGAAATAGGTTGTTATTTTTGGTTGCGATAAACAATACAAGACAATTGTTTAAATAACCAATGAGACATATAAGGTGTATCTATTCATACACGAAATATTTTAAGAGGTACACCTGTAGGTGGTAAAGAAGCTATAGAAGCAAAAAGAAAATTTTTATCTAAGCGTTTTTGAATTTTCGTAATTATTATAATTTTAAAACTGCTTGAAACGTTTTGCATAAAACATTTACTCCAAATTCTATGAATGGCCCGCCTGACGCTGCGAGGGCGGCGACCGTACGGCACGAGCATGGCCGCGGTGTCTCGGGCCGTAAAAAATAAGAAGGAGTCAGTATTTCTTATGTGCGTCAAATAATTTATAAATATTAAATTTTTTTAAAAATCATTTAGAATTTTTTTTTCGTTGCTGTAGCTTCTCTACCACCTACAGATGTACCTCTTAAAAATATTTCGTGTATGAATAGATACACCTTGTATATAATTACGCGATCAAAAGCGAAGAATAATAATATGAAGGATGAAAGAACTACCTACTGTTAAGACATTCAGACGTATACACATTCTTTTCATTTTAATGATATTTGAGATTCGGTTTTTAGGGTTCCGTTGCCTAATGGCAAAAAACGGAACCCTTATAGATTCGTCATGTCTGTCTGTCTGTCTGTCTGTCTGTCTGTCTGTCTGTCTGTCTGTCTGTCCGTCCGTATGTCACAGCCATTTTATTCCGAAACTATAAGAGCTATGCTGTTGAAACTTGGTAAGTAGGTGTATTCTGTGAACCGCATTAAGATTTTCACACTAAAATAGAAAAAAAACAATAAATTTTGGGGTTCCCCATACATAGAACTGAAACTCAAAAATGTTTTTTTTCATCAAACCCATACGTGTGGGGTATCTATGAATAGGTCTTCAAAAATGGTAATGAGGTTTCTATTATCATTTTTTTCTAAACTGAATAGTTTGCGCGAGAGACACTTCCAAAGTGGTAAAATGTGTGTCCCCCCCCCCGTAACTTCTAAAATAAGAGAATGACAAAACTAAAAAAAATATATGATGTACATTACCATGTAAACTACCAACGAAAATTAGTTTGAACGAGATCGAGTGAGTAGTTTTTTTTTAAAACGTCATAAATCGTAAACCGCAATTTACCTTACATTCAATCAACTGAAATATAAAAATTAAAAAATATATATATTTTTAAACCGAAAATACCTACAGGTTTGTACGGAACCCTCGGTGCGCGAGTCCAACTCGCACTTGGCCGGTTTTTTTTATCTGGAATTTCTCATTAACAGTTCGTAGTGACAGCGTTCTCTAAGCATTTTACCACCATACTGCGATAGCCAACCCGCTTGCCAAGCGTGGCAATTACGGCAAAGCCTTCCAAATTAGCGGAGGCCTATGTACAGCACTGGCCTGCTCACGTTTGAAATTATAATAATCAGCTCACTAATTATGCAAGTTTAGTTCCAATTTTATTGTTTTTTTAACACTAATAACCTTCTTCCTACTAGACATATACTAACCCCTTTCCTTCGTTCTTCCAGGCTCATCATCATCGTCTCCAGTGGGGGGCACAAACACCGGCTCCGGGCTGCTGGTGGTGCCTCAACCGCTGGGCAAGGGGCCCACGAAGCTGCAGCCGCTGCATGCCCACGCCAGGAAGTACCACTGCAAGATGTGTCCTCAGGTATGTGGAAATATCATTTTACACAATATACACTTTCATGGTCTTCACATAATCTAACAAAAAATATTTCTGAATTTTACAAGACATTGTGACTTCTGTTACACTTCGTCTTCTCAACGTAGTCAAATATGATTGACGTGTAACAAAGCCTACTTAAAAAGAAAATTCTAAAGGAAACTCTATCTAGGATGGACTCGATATTTGTGGTTTAAATAAATGACTAAAGCTTGACAATGGTTCTACAACGCGAACCTTATAGAGTCAAACCCTACTGTATTTGTTAGCCCCTAAATGCAAGACGTAATAACTGTTCTTATTTACCTGCCATCTCCATAACCCCCATAATCAGCCTATAATGTTCCCACAGCAGGGATACAGGCCTCCTCTCGGTGAGAGAAAGTGGGCCGTAATCCACGAAGGCCCACTGCGGGTCGGTAGATGTCACATGTCTTCGAATTTTTCATTCTAGGATATGCCGGTTTCCTTACAATGTTTTCCTTCACCGTTTTGAGAGCAGTGGTGTTGAAATAATTTATACGAAGTAAGGAGGTTGGCTGGGTTTGAACTTACGACCTACAATACTCGTCAATTGCGGACGTAACCACTGGGCACCACCGCTCTTTCATCATCATCATCATCATTTCAGCCGTAAGACGTCCACTGCTGGACTTAGGCCTCCCCCAATTTGGGGGGCTTTGCCATAATCGCCACGCTTGGCAGGCGGGTTGGCGATCGCAGTATAGTGGTGAAATGCATAGAGAACGCTGCTGCCCATTCTCTAGTAAGTCCCTTAGTCGCCTTATACGACACCCACAGGAAGAAATGGGGTGGTGTTATTCTTTACGTCCGGTACCACCGCTCTTTACTACCTACTAAACACCTTGATTATGAACTCTTTGCTAATCACCAATTTCAAACAAAACAACAATACATATTCTGGTGATAAAAATCTTCAAATCTCATACAAAAAACGACCATAAAAAATGTTTCCTCAACCACATGTGGTGATGTTTAAGTCTACTGTTATGCCTGTCTCTCCTGGATAGTGTTGGTGAGATTGCGGCGATATGAAGCTATCTTCAATTCATATATTGAGCCAGGCTCAAACGTGTTCGCAGAGACACAGTATAAGTAGAACAGTAGCACAATTAAGACATATAAGTCACATCAAGTAAGCGCTATTAGTTGCGTTTCCAAACTGCATTTTGTGATGTCCAAATTTTGAACGGAACATAGATAATTTGAAGATATATTTTCACAGAACAGTGAGTTAAATTTTGAGATACTCGCAGTAAATAATGCTGCAAAGATACAGAGCAAATATTAGGCTCTGCCTAGTTTGGGATCAGATAACGTTGTGTTGGTTGCCCTAAGATATATATATATATATATTTATATATATATGAAGTGAAGTATAGTGAAGTTCAAACTCCCTATGCGTTTTACATAATGTACATAATTTCATGACCACTTCTGTCAAAACGGTGACGGAAAACATCGTGAGGAAGCCGACATGTTCTAGAAACTAAGATTCGAAGACACGTGACATCTACCAACCCGCACCTACTCGCTCTCACCGAAGAGAAAGCCTGTGGCCCAGCGGTGGGAACAGTATAAGCTGAATATTCGAAAGCGCCTATCAGGGTTTGAACATACGACCTACCACTCGTAAGTTACAGCAGTTACCATTTCGCCACCGCTGCTCTTAAAAATTCTTACAGTTAATTTGCAGGCTCATAAAGACACCAATTATCTCTCCATAAATCTATCCATATATTGAAATTCCACTTACGTTGTTACCAAGCAAACTAACGTGTACACAGATCGTAAACAACACTCCTCTTTAATTCAAGAATTTGATTAAATTTTTTTCTTGATTAATTTCGAATGTCGTGCAGAGTGAACCTACTGCGATCGCATGCGCCATGCTATGTGTTTCCAACGGCTATGGTGAAATGATAATGAGCACCAACGCCGGCTGTAACTCATCAAAATTCAATTCGTCAACTGTACTGTACGGTTAGCAAATAAAGTGAAATGTTGTTGTTTTTTTTTTTGTAATTATTGTGGTTGTGGCAGATGTTTTTGGTAATTAAATGGACTGATAATTTTGATAAAAAAGTTTCGATATGTTTTTTTTTCTGGTTATTCAGCTCTCTTGTTGTCAACAGTCTTTGGCTAAATGTGAATAAATAAACACACAACTTTTACGTGGATAGACTACCAAAAATTGCTGTATAATATTTTAAATTCAAATAGAAACTACGATTTAACCGTCTTCTCCTTATTGACGTCATTATCAGCAGTAACCCGTTCTTAACTTCTAATGCTCAGCACGTACCTTCCTCTAGAAGATTGTCTGTCATGTTCTTTGTATAATATCAGTAAGCCCTGTCTGGTTTTATTATGTGCATCTGGATTGAGGGCCCATTTTTTGAACCGTTGCGTACCGAAATAAGATTTATAGGGAAATTAGTTAAAAATAGTAAAAACTTAAAGCAAAGGGTCATAAATTTCTTAAACGTGAATTAAAACTGTTAAGATGAAATAACTTGGGCCCTCAATCCAGACGCGTGCATAAAGTGGCAAAGCCTGAATCTCAGTAAGTACTATCTCTGGGTTAATAATTTTTGCTTAAGAATTTAGTTAAGAATTTCTTAAATATTTTAAGGAATTCCCAAATCTGTAAAATATAACATTACCGATTTATGGCGGCATATCGGCGTAAGAGAATTATTTGTAGGGTGACCATAATGTTCAAAGTAAGTACCTGTCCATTTTGTAAAGTGTATTCGGAAAGTCATAATATTTGCAGCTAAAAGTACTATATACCTACTAATTACAATTTGGTTCTCCTTATTTTTAATGTAATTTCTATTTATGTCATGTTACTCTTTAAGGTAATACTATAAGCCAAGTTGCCTAAAGCAAATAAAAAAAATATAGTAAAAAAAAAACTAAAAACGAAAATGGAAATGATTTTTTTTTAAATCAGAGATATAGTTGCACTCATCACTAAAAATTTTTTCACTCTCTCGCAATTTCGTATTTTTAGGATATAAGACTATTTTAAGGTAACATTTACGTGAAGTAAATAGATTTTATAATTATACCGATCGTGTTTTATTTATCACAATGAATTTGTTTGATCTGGTGCTACAGTGATCCATAGATACGATGACTACTTACATGTATAACATACTACTAGTCGGTTAGTTTGCCTTTCATTTTATGCAAACACTGTTGAAGGTAAATAAATGTTCTAGTTTTATTTATTTTTATAGAAATTACATTAAAAATAAGGAAAGCCAAATTGTAATTAGTAGGTATACAGTACTTTTAGCTGCAAATATTATGACTTTCCGAATGCACTTTACAAAATGGACAGGTACTTACTTTAAACATTATGGTCACCCTACAAATAATTCTCTTACAAAAAATTGAAAATCAATTTTCTCTTAAAGTATGACATTTAGAAGAATGAACGATATGTTATAATTTAATTAAGAAATAGTTAAAACTTTTATTCTAATTTGCGTTAATCTATGAGGTTGAGCCTAGTCAATAAAGCCGAAAATATTGGGCTCTCAGTTCAGACTTTTTAGTAAAATTCGACTTTCATTTACTACTTAACAATTAAGTTTTCTGTCCTTATTTCTTTTTAACTAATTCACATAGGTATGTAAGTAAAACATGTTAAAGTCGTATTTATGTATTTCTTCAGATATATTCATGTTTTGCAGATTCCTCAGTACAAACAATAATGAAGTGAGGGCCCTAGATAGGCTGCCATAAATCGATAATGTTATATTTTACAGATTTGGGAATTTATTAAAATATTTAAGAAATTCTTAACTAAATTCTTAAGCAAAAATTATTAACCCAGAGATAATACTTACTGAGATTTAGGCTTTGCCACTTTATGCACGCGTCTGGATTGAGGGCCCAAGTTATTTCATCATAACAGTTATAATTCACTTTTAAGAAATTTATGACTATTTGCTTTAAGTTTTTACTATTTTTAACTAATTTCCCTATAAATCTTATTTCGGTACGCAAGGGTTCAAAAAATGGGCCCTCAATCCAGATGCACATGGTTTTATTTTATTAAAAATCTCACAAAATAATTGGAAAAGAAGGACAATTTTAAACAGTAAAATATCATCTGCCTTGCCTTTTCCAAACTACGTTGGGGTCGGCTCCCAATCCAACGGGATGCACCTAAACACGAATATATTATTTAAAGAGACTGCCGAATATAAGTTTATTTTACAATTGGGATCTTATTTTTTAGTTAAATAAATATGCTGGCCACATAATTACCATTTATAACGCTACCATTAAAAATGATTTTTTTTTTCTCAAAATTATTTTTCAACCAAAAAACATTACTTTTTCTGCTATCGGTACCAGTAGCAGTGTCCTGTATAACTTGCAATTAATTCTCTATTTTAGTGTTTTTTGCTCGTCACAACGCGTTTAGGAGGCACCTCATCTTTGATATTTTATACCTAAATATTGCGGATGCTGGGTGCCCTCTAATCGGGAATTAATTAAATTGATGTGGGTTGGTGTAATTTTGATTTTGATAGGAAATTCAATTTGTTTTAGTGTTATAAGTTTGATTAGGCTGAGCTGAGTAGTTTTTCGTGTTTATTTTTAGTTTTCTGTCTTTGAGTGAGGTATAGGAAAATAAGTATTTTGATTTGGTGTCATTATAATGATTCCACTCCTGGGAGGATACGGTCCTGATGGTGAGACGGAGTAGGGGGCCGTAATCCACCACACGGGTTCAGTGCGAGTTAGTAGATGTCACACGTCTTCAAGTTTCTAGTTCTAGTACATGCCAGTTTCCTCACGATATTTTCCTTCACCGTTGTAAGAGCAGTAGTGATGAAATAATTTACACAAAGTAAAGCGCCTGCTTGGGTTCGAACCTACGAGCTACCATTTGTAAGTCGCGGGCGTTACCTCTGGACCATCACTGCTCTCGTGTCGAAACATCTTTATGCTTAATTGGTGTTGTAACTGCCTAAGCCGCGCTAAACTCTTTTCGTCTTTTGTTTTCTTGTTAGTAATTAAAATCTTAGGCTTTTGCATGATTGCTGAAAAACTTCTTCATTACAACTCTACTTAAACTCATTGTTTTCCACATTATCACTTTCTCTGCTTGAATTCTGATTGAAAGAATTATGTCGTCATTTTGAAACAGGGATAAACTTCATCATCATCCTCATTTCAGCCGAAAGTCGTCCACTGCTGGACATACGTCTCTCTCAAGGGGCTGCGAAGTGTGGTGATTATGGCAATCCCACCCGGATTGCCATAATCACCACACTTCGCAGCCAGTTGATAATCGTAGTATGGTGGTAAAATGCATAGAGATCGGCGCTGCCCATTCTCTAGTAAGTCCCTTAGTCGCGTTTTACGACACCCACGGGAAATAATGGCATGGTGTTATTATTTCCGTCCGACACCATACGGAACCACTGGAAAGAATGAACTTAGATTTTTTAAACGAATATCTCCAAAACGGCTGTCTCCAAATGCTTTTTATCTACTTACGATAGCCCTTAAGGTATTTGATCACGAATCGACTGCTATTTAACCGGCGTGCCACAGACCTTTTTAGGAAAGCACTTTAATTTCGCTACAATTTCGTTTTGTAAAAAAAAAACCTCACAACAAAACCGACAGTCTTTCGGACCTATCCATATTCATTTCTCCAAAAAATCGAAAACCCAAAGAAATGCGACTAAAACTAAAAAAAAGTAAAAGTAAAAAAAAATGATCGAATGACTGACTTCTAATCAAAACGGGTGCCCGAGAATGTCATCGCAGAAATGCCGACTGTTCCCGACGACGGCCGAACGGACAAACAAAAACCCGAATCGGTTGATAGTAAAGCCTCGTCGACCTCTATGGCGGAAGCGGGCGCGGGAGCGGACGCGATTAGGTGGCCACATTGCACACCGAGTTGAGATCATAAGTTCTGAGTTGAGCTACATGATTACTGATAAATGCATGCACTGACTAGACAGGTCCACTCAATCTGTATGGTGCTTTCCTCAAAAAATAATTTCAGACATCAATCTACATGGTCTTCACATGATCGGACTAAGATGGTGTCTGAACCTTTAATGAGGCGGTGACATCTGAGTTAGTTTCTCTCATTCTTCTCAGAGTTTTTGGATAGGAAACGCGGACCTCACCCAGTTTTAAAAATACGATTGGCCTACCTACTTACTAACCTACTTACAGAAATAAAATAATTTATCAATAATAATCCTTAAAGTCTGTCCACCAGTCTTACCAAGGGGTGTAATATTACCCCGCAGATTTACTCAGTGTTAGACGGTCATATAGGCAGTCGCCCCATGTGAAATACTGATGTTCAGCTGCATGCGGTTCTAAGACTGTAATCTGACGCTAAAAGAGTTTGCAAAAGGCTTGGCATGAGTGAGCGGGGTTACAATAGGGTAAAACATCAGACGGTCGCTTCGTTCAAGCTAAAATTAATTAAAGTAGCATATGCTTTGCTAAGCAAAATCGTGGTACTGACAAATTACAAAAAGTGCTAGAATAAGACGAGAACTAATCTAAACCAGAGAACAGTCAACTGCACATCACAGCTAACATTTGCCATACGCAAAATCGCCCTTACTGATACGACATAAAAGCGTCATCAATGTATTTTTGTTTTTAACCACATATTTACATTTAACTTTACGTGCTAAGTAACGTCGCTCGCCGTAGTCACTACACTACAGTCGCAAATGGCGGTAACATAATCTATACTATATACTATATAATATTATAAAGCTGAAGAATTTGTTTGTTTGTTTGATTGAACGCGCTAATCTCAGGAACTACTGGTCCGACTTGAAAAATTCTTTTTGTGTTGGGTAGCCTATTTGTCGAGGAAGGCTATAGGTTATATAACATCACGCTAAAATTAAGAGGAGCGGAGCAGTAATGAAAAATGTTGCAAAAACGGGGAAAATCGCATGGGTAGGCGATTCGACGCGACGGGAAGGGTCGGGGGAACAAGAAATTTAACGCGGACGAAGTCGCGGGCAGAAGCTAGTGATTGATAAGTTGCTCCCGCTTCAGCATCCGCTTAAGCTTCTCACCCTAGTCGAAACCTGGTCTCGTTTGTGTAAATTTTCGGATTCCTGAGGCGGTATGTCGCCTGCCGACTTTGATGCTGGATGCAGTTTTTATATGACTATGGTCGCCCTTATCTGTCTTATGGGGTTATTCCTAAAGGAGGTTTGGGTTAATGGTATCAATATTTGTTGCTTATATAATATTATTACTACCAACGTTGCAGAAACCAACACAGTCTTCACGTGGGTGTCGTAAGAGGCGACTAAGGGACTTACTGCAGAATGAGCAGAAGCGTTCGCTAAGCGTCCCTGCCAAGCGTGGCGATTAAGGCATACCCCCCATTTTGGGGGAGGCCTATGTCCAGCAGTGAACGTCACATACGTACATAATCTATACTTACATATAATATTATAAAGCTGAAGAGTTTGTTTGTTTGTTTGATTGAACGCGCTAATCTCAAGAGCTACTGGTCCGAATTGAAAAATTTTTTTTGGGTTGGGTAGCCTATTTATCAAGTAAGGCTATAGGCTATATAACATCACGCTACAACTAAGAGGAGCGGAGCAGTAATGAAAAATGTTGTAAAAACGGGGAAAAACTCACGGGTAGGCGATTCGACGCGACGGGAAGGGTCGGGGGAATAAGAAATTTAACGCGGACGAAGTCGCGGGCAGAAGCTAGTATTAAATAATTTCCATTAGGTTGCCGATAACCATCGTTACCAAAAAGTGAAGTAAAGTATGCAAAAATTAAAGTGTCCAGCGGAATTATTGCGCAACAGTTTATGAGACAGTAAAACAAATTACGTTGCTAAGCAGATTTTTTTTTTTTCAAATTAAAGAAGTAATGGACTAGCGATAACCTTGAAATCATTCAGATTCTGATTAGTGTGTGAGGCAATTAGGGTGTTGCCAGAACATTACTAGTAGCAATTGGTTTGGAATAATAAGCGTAGAATTCTGCTGCTGATTCGTCCCTTAATTAACTTAGTCTTTTGAAGTGAAAACTTCTTTAGCACCGTTGTGATTTGAAAGTCTATGAAACGAAAAAGCGACAGTAAAATGAGACAGACACATAAATTCATAAGATTTAACGTGGGAGAAAATGAGATAGGAAGCATTCGCCTCATTATCTTGAAGCCAAAATTTTTGAAGGTTTCACTTCTACCACGTGTGAATTGCACACATTTTTTTTCTCTGCTTGATAAGTTTACTTAGGTAGGTACTAGAAAGTTACTTCTAAACTTACTTACAATACAACCTTATACAATCAAATCATAATGTTTTGTTCAGTCACATTTATTGCAAATTTTTCAATAAATGTAGGTAGTAGGGCATATCTGTACTCAAATATCTTTAGAAGTTATATCATTTCAGTTTACAAAAATATTTTGTTAGGTAGCCGAACAGTTTAATTTATATTTAAAATACTTTTGAGCTAATGGGCTAGATTTTGATGTGAATAAAAACGGAAAAAACACATACACAAATTCAGGCCTTCTTACCATGGGGATAGGCAGAAACTGCAGAGTGCCACGTGCTACGATCTTACATAATCTTTTTGCCTCTTTTACATTCATATATCAGAGGAACAAATCTCGTAATTTTAAGAAAGGTCTGAAACTAACTAATTATCTGAAGAATTTTTGACAGATTGACACTAAGAAGTGTCAATCTGTCAAAAATACCTCGAGTTTCCCTAAATTTTTTGCAACTTTTGGACTTTCTGGGTCCTTAATCCAGGTACCAGGTACAGGCACCTCTGGAACCAGGGTCTCACATTTTCTGTAAGCCGTTTTTTTTATGGCAATAAACAATTTATTTGTTTACATTCTGCTTGATGAGACTGCGATTTTGAACAGTTTTAATTACGATCATTATCCATCTAGTCATACACGCACGCCGGTATCCTACTTCCTACTAATATTACAAATGCGAAAGTTTGTATGTATGGATGTATGGATGTGTGGATGTTTGTTACTCTTTCACGCAAAAACTACTGAACGGATTTGGATGAAATTTGAAACACAGTTACTTTATAACCTGAATTAATACATAGGGTACTTTTTATCCCGATAGTACGTTCCAGCGGGATATTTTCCGACCTCCACGCGGGCGAAGCCGCTGGCAAAAGCTAGTAATGAATACTACGCACTTGACCTCTCTGAAGAACATCTCCAGTAGGGTCACTTAACAAAAAATTGGCGTAATTTTAACCTACTTACAAAATAAGGTATCCAAAATTGTCCACAAAACCTGAAAAAAGCTATAAACATTGTCCTTACTTGTCACATTACAGAAACCAAATTCATTTCACCCAAAATATCCCAGCCTTGTCCATATTGCTTCTCAAATATTACAAAATATATCCAATATTGTTCCCTCAATCGACTTTTCATGGAATTACCCTCATTTCAATAATAGACACGATTCTTTACGATGCGATGGCACCATTCAATAATGTGCCAAACGATCTTACAAACCATCAGTTTGTCAAGGGCCTAATCTTTTCCTTTACCCATTTTACCCTTCAAAGAAAAACGCTCCTTATTCGTTTGAAATTACGGCCCAAAATGTAACACAGAATATTCTAATATAATCCAAAAGGTTCTAGCGTCTCTATCAAATGTATTTGCAACTCTATGTGTTAAGAAATAAGATAAATTTTTCTCTGGTAATCATAAAGTGTCGTTACTGAATAGGTGTCAATTTTTCATATCACGTAATTTCCGGTTTTCGATTGTTTCAGCGGACATTACGAATGTAAGGTTTTTATTGGTGGTCATTTGTGGTCAGGAAGTGGTATTGTGGTCTGCTTATTAGAGGAGCTATGAGAACGGGAGATTTGGAAAAATTCAGTATAATTTTGGTTGACTTTAAAAAGATTGTTCTCAATAAGCCACAACAGCATAATTAGCCTATAATGTTCCCACTGCTGGGCACACAGGCCTCCTCTCGGTGAGAGGGAGCGGGCTATAATCCACCACGCGGGCCTAGTGCGGGTTGGTAGATATCACATGTCTTCGAATTTATGGTTCTAAAGCATACCGGTTTCCTCACGATGTTTTCCTTCACCGTTTTGAGACCCGTGGTGATGAAATAATTTACACAAAATAACGCGCCTGCTTAGGTTCGAACTCACGACCCTGCTACTCGTAAGTCGCGGTCGTTACCACTGGGCCACCACTTGTCTCAATGCAATGAGCATAGCATAATAATAATAAAGTATCTTGACTTGCTAAGTCTTGCTGACTTATCACCCGAGGCTGCCGACATGTGGAATGTGGACTCTGCAATCATTGTACTGATATAATCGTTACAGTAAATGGCTTAATAGCGGAGAACCTCGACCAACACCTCATGAGTCTCTCATTGCGCGGCTGGGTCAAGGGCTTGATTCAGAAAACAGTACTTCTGGACATGGCACGCAGCAGGTTCCTCTCTCTAGAGCTTGGTTGAACTCGCTAGTCTCAAGAACTAGTGGTTTGAAATGAAAAAGTCTTTTATTGGGTAGCCCATTCAATGAGAAAGACTATGAAGCTACATAAAGTTTCGCTACGACTTATAGAAGTAGAGCATCAATGAAATATTTTGCAAGAACGGGGAAAATTTATTCCTTTTGAAAGCTTCCATTTCGTGCGCTGCGTAAACGGTTAAAGTAACACAACAATAGTGTATCACGGAGTTGTACCTCTCAAAAAGTAAAAAAAAAACTGGGATAGCATATATCTATCTTTTAAAGTTGGCTCACTTTAACTAAAATCTAAAATCATCTTCACCCAAAACCACAAAAATATCCCAAAATATAAGTATTACAAGATGCACTATACCATCTTGAGAGCCCTCCCTCAGAGGGACTCACTCCGAACCCTCTAATGACGTCATTAGCAGTGGCAAAAACTAAAGGACCTCAGATCATGTTTGTGAGATAGTCCGAAGATATATTTCGTTGTGTTATGTAGTGACCAGTAGAGATAATGCAATGACGGGCATCTAGAGATGCGAAAACTTCCGTTATACCTGCTAATCTATACTAATATTGTAAAGCTGAAGAGTTTGTTTGTTTGGTTGAACGCGCTAATCTGAGCTGGCCCGAATTGAAAAAATCTCTTTGTGTTGGGTAGCCTATTTATCGAGCAAAGCTAAAAGCTATATAACATCACGCTAAGGTCAAAAGGAGCGGCGCAGTAATGAAAAATTTGACGAAAACTGGCAGGCGATTTGATGCGAGGAAGGGTCAGGGGCGCAAAAATTTAACGCGGACGAAGTCGCGGGCAGAAGCTAGTGATAGAAATAAAGGTCTTTGTCGTAAGGACATATAATATACATCTTTATATTTGAACTGCAAAATCAAATAACAGACAAATGCTACTTTATGATACATCAAATCGGCTGCCCGTGCGAGAACCTCGTATTCGGGACGTTTTTTCGTTTTGCTCGGCTCCAAAGCGTCCTAGCGTGAAGTTATATAGCCTTTAGCCTTCCTCGTTAATAGAGCTAACCAAAGATTTCTTAAAGATTTTTTTCTATTTCAACAAGTATTTGTTGACATTAGCGCGTTCATTCAAACCAACTCTTTAGCTTCATAATATTAAGTATAGATGAATATAAAAGTACTTACAGTTCTTATAATAAAAAATAAAAAAACACTTATGAAAATTCTATTTAAACCTGGAAATGAACGAGTTTCCCACAGTATAAGCTATAAAGAATCACCTGCACACACATTTTATAAATAAACTACCCTCTTTTTCAAACTATTATTTTCTAATCTATAAACATAAACAAAATAATAAGGCTGCTGTTCTAACATTTAAAACGCAATATTTTTTCTTTGATACGCCATTACCATAAAGTTTTCTAACCAGCCTGTCATGTCTATAAGTGCTAGGTTTAAAAGTTATTACTGATAAATGAATATAATTAAACTTTGAAATAATGAAACATAAGGGGTGATTAGAAATTCTAGTTGTGTGCTTGTTACAAAGTTGTAATGTAAGGGTGATGTTACAAAGAATTAAAGCTTATAAATATGCATAGAGACCTCGTACGTTTAAAGCAAATATTTCATCTGCCTCGCATTTTCCCAGCTATTTTCGGGTAGGCTTCCAGTCTAACCAGTCTTAAAAGACCATTTCAGACACCAATTCACATGGTCTTTACATGATCTGACCAAGATTACGTCTGGACTTTAAAAGAGCCTGTGACCTCTGAGTTTGTTTCGGCCTTTCTTCTCAGAGTAGTCAGATTTGAAACGCCGACATCACCTAGTATAAAAAATATGATTGCAGTGTAAAAGTGTTTGTACAAACCTACTTGCAAAAATAAAGTCATTTATCGTTTAACTGGGTGCAGCTGAATACCAGTATTTTACATAAACGGTTTATTTACGAGTGTACTACGTGAGCTCGACAAATGGATGTGCGAATAACACTTGTGCGACAAAACTGTACTGCGACTCAGCATAGTTCGAATGCACGCTTGTGCGACACAATGAATCTAGTCGTTTCTAGCTCAGGTCACAGTTTTAACCTAACCTAACCTAGTGTACTGTGTGAGCTCGGGTGTGTCGCACAAGCGTGCCTTCGAACTATTGTGAGTCACAGTACAGTTTTGTCGCACAAGTGTTATTCGCACATTCATTTGTCGAGCTCACGTAGTACACCCTTTATTTACTACTATGGAGAGGTTTGTGGCCAAGTATTAATAGTCGCTCGGGTCGACCGATTAGGTTAGTTAGATAGGTACTTGACTGACGTATGGACGACAACGTACGAAGGGCTTGTGGCTAAGTAATAACACGGGTTGATCCTTTAGGTTAAGCTACGCTTGCCACGGTTGTTCTTTGGATGGGTGACCATCTTTACATACCAAAACCACTTCATGCCTCGGAAAGTACGATAAGCCGTTGGTCCCGGCAGTCATTCGTAAATCTTTGACATTCGTTACGAGTGTTCAGAAGCCCGAAAGTTTGACAACCAGTCTTATTATAGGGTATAGTATTACCCAGTAACTGGGTTGTGGAGGTCAGATAGGCAGTCGCTCCATGTCAAATACTGGTACTCAGTTGCATCTAATATGACTAAAACCGTCACAATTGGAGAGAGGTCTAGAGCAATATTTATTAAATTCTATACATCTGCCTGCAAATTATATTTCATGACAAAATTTAATTGTTGGTTTCAGCCAGTGGCGTGCATTTTGCTTTACTGTATAGGCCGCCTGTTCTTATCTAGGCAGACAAACGCGGGTTTCTATTAGGTATGATACTTTAAGTAGGATATTATTGGGCATCCTACTCCACCTTCGTTCCTTCGGCTCACTCCGTTCGCCTCGTCACTCTCGGCGAAGTAGAATGCCCAATAATATAAATGAAATGTTATGGTTCAACGTCTTTTCCACTATTTTAGTTCTAAAACTCAATATTACTTTTTCCTTATTTTACCATAACACTCACTATTTTATATTGAAAGACGTCCATGGTCAGGTTGCTCGTACATTCATTCCAGTTAGCGATTATGAGTTATAAAGGTTAATGTAAAACAACAATTGACTCATTATTAATTTAACCGTTTCAAGCAGTCATCATGAAATTTGTAAAACAACCACAATCGTTACATGTAAACAAACTTTATGTTAATTCTCAGGAGACTGGTTTTCGTCATGGAGAATTATTACCTAAATCGGTACGATGTATTATTTGTGGGCCATCAAATTGCGGAAAAACTAATTTATTAATTGGTCTTCTTATACATGAGAATGGTTTAAGATTTCAAAATGTTTATGTTTATTCTAAAACCTTGCAACAACCTAAGTACGTGTTTTTAGAAAAAGTCTTGCAACGCGTACCAGGCATTTCATTTCAGAAATATCACGAAAATGAACAAGTGCTGAGTGTTCAGACCGCAAAACCAAATTCTGTAATCGTATTTGATGATGTTGCTTGTGAAAATCAAAATAGTATGCGTGATTATTTTGCTATGGGGAGACACAAGTTCATCGATTGTTTTTATCTAAATCAGACGTATAGTAAAATCCCTAAGCAGTTAGTAAGAGACAACGCAAATCTAATCGTACTTTTTAAACAAGATGAAAGAAATATGAGACATGTGTATGAAGAACACGTCAACACTGACATGACATGGATTGAATTTCGGGAAATGTGTTCAAAAATATGGAGTATACCTTTCAATTATGTTGTAATTAATAAAGATTGTTCCAAAAACAAAGGATGTTATAGAAGTAAATTTGACACGTTTGTAGTCTTTGATTAAGAACATGACTTTATACCTATATAAGGCTATAACCTGTCTGACATTATTATTCTCCGTACGACGCTTAATCAATTACAACCTGTTTTACCAATATGGAAAAAACATTGAAACGTCAAATTGTTGATGCAGCAGAAGCAGTAAAGATAAAAGTACGAAAAATGAGAGATACTGAGATTAACAATAAACAAGCACTGGAATCTGTTTTCAAACCTGTAACAGAACCTCTCAACATAATTGCTAATGCTAGTAAGCAAAGTCCTCTCCTGCGTGTTAGTGATGATTTTGCTGATGTTCCGTTTGTTAACGAAAAATTGCAGAAACAAAGAACTGATAGCGCAGGAAGTAATGATAATAATGACGGTGAAGACAAATATGAATCCGATATCAACAGTGACTCTTCTTATGAATCAGTAGTTGAAAGTAACCAAGATTATGATACGTCATCCTGGTCAGTGTCTTCAGAAGCATTGGTAGATATTCCATTTGGAGTTAGAGCAGACCGCGGGAAACTGCTTTTAGGTTCTGCTTGCATAACGCTCAACGATCAATACATCACCGTGGCTGGACGTAAATACCGAAATACACCTGGATTAAAACAGTTGTTGCTTAAGAAAGATGTAGACTTAAGCTTGGTTACAGATAGTGATATGCAAAATTATAAGTTGATGCTACTTGATACAAATGCACATCGTCGAGACTTTGAGCCCAGTAAGCCAATAAAAAGTAATAAAGGACAAAAATATTTACAAGTTATTAAACCTCTTTTTAAACTGAAGAATACAGTTCAGGGAAAGGGTCTACCGTTACTAAAAAAGTGGAGAAAAGACGTAGATTTAGTGTACTGGGATAATCCTAATGAACTAGTGGAAAGGTTGAAATTATTAATTGCATCTAGAGATGCTGGCAACACAGGATTAGATAATGAAATTATATCTATCATTGAAGAATTGCGTGAATGTAAGATTATAAATAAATAAATGTTTGAAAATATGTTTATTTTGTCATCAGCCTCTCGATAAAATACACCTTAAACATGAACGTAGATAAATTCGGACACTACATTCACAAAAGAATGCGTTTATCAGAGTTATTTGATTTTAATGAAAATGCATTGTTAAAATCAGAAAACGGAGATTTTGATTTAAAAACATCAAGACTGACAGGAATTACATCTCCAATAGAAGCAAACGATGCTGTTAACAAGGATTATGTAGATCGAATGAATGCTAACACGTTAAAAGAATTAAATAATCTGGCTGTGAATAAAGATTATGTAGATCGGTTGAATGCTAATATGTTTAAAGAATTTAATAATCTGATTGCTACATTGCGTACTCAAATCATAAAAGATGCAAAGGGTACAGTTCAAGCTACTTTAAAAGCAAGGTTACCTGAGGTTTCAACTCATTTGCAAGATAAGTTTTATACTAAAGCAGAGGTAGATAAATTACTTCAGAAAACTCCATAATGGTAAAACAGCAAATTGTAAATGAAATACACAAAGCAACACGAAGAAATTTCCCTCGTCGTTCTGTTATTCTGAAAGGAATCCATGACTTATGGCAAGCAGACTTGATGGACATGCAAAACCTGAGGAAATATAACAAAGGTTATAATTTCATCCTTGTGGTGATTGACTGTTTCTCAAAGTATGCCTGGGCTGAACCGTTAAAATCGAAAAATAAATTTGATGTTACTCGTGCATTCGAACATATACTGCTTAGTAGTTGTAATGATCCTGTTAATTTACAGACTGATATGGGAACCGAATTTTATAACATCACTTTTCAAACGCTTATGAAAAAGCACAACATTAACCATTACTCATCGTTTTCTACTAAAAAAGCATCAATTGTAGAGAGACTGATAAGAACTTTAAAAAATAAATTATATAAATATTTTAGTCTCAATGGAAACTATAAGTGGCTAGGTCTACCATTGGAAGACACATTGAAGAGATATAACAACACCAAACATCGTACTATTCAATTTAAACCGGTTGATGTGAATAAATGTAATGAACAAGTTATCAAAGAAAATATAGAAAAAATAAACAAACATGATTTGGTTCAGTGGAAGCCTAAATTCAAAGTTGGTGATTGTGTTCGTATAAGTAAATACAAACATAATTTTGAGAAAGGTTACACTCCTAATTGGTCAACTGAATTATTTATTATAAAAAAGATAAATAAAACCTTACCAGTGACATATCACATAGAAGATCAACGAAACCAAAACATATTAGGAGCTTTTTACGAACAAGAACTGCAAAGATCTAATTATCCTGATGTGTATTTGATAGAAAAGGTTTTGAAAAAGAAAGGAAATAAATTGTATGTTAAATGGTTAGGTCTAAGCAGTGCAGAAAACAGTTGGATTGAAAAAGCTGCATTAATGAACTAACTATTATAAAACCATTTTCATTCGAAATCATATCATTCTAATTTGAGTAATGCAAGGGGGTGGACTAGTTAACAACATAATTAATAATCTACCATTCGAAGTGCATTTGCCAGGATACAATTATTGTGGACCAGGAACCAAACTTCATAAACGCTTAGCGCGAGGTGATCGAGGTGTAAATAAGCTAGACGAAGCTTGCTTGCAACACGACATTGCATATACAAACCATACAGACGTATCAAATCGTCACAAAGCTGATTTACAACTACTTGATATGGCTAAACAAAGACTTAAATCAAAAGATGCGGGGAAAGGTGAAAAATTAAGCTCCTGGTTGGTAAGCAAAGTTATGAAAGCGAAACTAAAGTCTGGATCAGGCATTAAAACATTTAAAAGCTTAGTTTCGAAAATAAAATCAAAAATTAAGAAACTCAAACACAAAGATAATAAGACTTTAATAAAAGCAGCTTACTTAACCGCAAAAAAGTTATTTCCAAACATTCACCATCGAATTCGAGTACCCCGAGTAATACCCATACCAAAGACTGGAGGAGTTCTACCTTTAATTCCAATTTTCGCTGGTTTATCGGCTTTAGGAACTTTAGCTGGTGGTGCAGCTGGCATTGCAAAAACCGTTAATGATTACAAAGCAAGCAAACAAAATTTGCAAGAAACAGAGCGACATAATAAAGCTATGGAGGCTTTAGTGTTGGGTAAGGGTTTATACATTAGACCGTATAAAAGCGGTAAAGGATTGTTTATAACATCTTCAAAAAACTGAAAAATATGCTACCCAATCGCCCTCTAACTGATGTAGACATCCGAAAGTATTCAAGACACATTCCATATTTTCGGGGGGTCTACATGAAGGATCGACTACCTTCAAAGCCGAAAGACATTGAATGTGGTATCGTTAACTTAGACGATTCTAAGAACGAAGGAACGCATTGGGTAGCTTATGCTAAAGTATACAATCACTGTGAATACTTTGATAGCTATGGAAATTTAAAACCTCCAATGGAATTGATGCAATATTTCAAAAATTGTGATGTGTTATATAACTACACAGGATATCAAAAATTAAACGCAGTCAATTGTGGTCATTTATGTTTAAATTATTTGTTGACTTTTTGGAATAAAAATGTATTATAAAATAAATGCTTTTCTTTTATATCAATCATTTGCAAGATGTCACTCACTTTGTCGATAACTGGAGACTCGTCAGTGTTAACTACATACTATCCTAATACTTTACAACTAGACGGAGAGTATGAGTGTGCTTTATTGCACTTTTCAACATTTAATTCTATTCCAAACATTGACAAAAGTAATAATAAGTTCTATTATGGCATTAATGAAGTTATTGAAGTACCGGAAGGTACTTATGAATTACAAGATATTAGCGATTATTTAAAATCTGAAATAAAAGATGCAGCGATCAAACTACGGTGCAATAATAATACTTTAAAAACTACAATATTCTGTACAAAAGACATTAATTTTATCAAAGGAGACTCTTTTAGAAGACTATTAGGGTTTAACAAACAAATTTTAACAGCAAATAAATGGCATGTGTCACAGTCTCCAGTCAACATTCTACCTACGACCGTAGTCAGGATTGAATGTGATATTGTAAGCGGTTCATTTGTGAACGGTGAACCAAGTCATATTATTCACGAATTTGCACTTAATGTGCCGCCAGGATACAGGATCATAGAAATCCCGAAGAACGCAATATACTTTCCAATCAATCAAAACAACATAAGCTGCATACATATCAGACTGTTAGATATAAACAAACGATTAATCAATTTACGTGGTGAAGAAGTGCAGGTATATCTGCATCTTAGAAGAAAAAGATGATTGACTACAATAAAAATGTGTTTCACCAAGTAAAGAATATCAGTTCTGCCCGAGCTACCTATCGAAGAAGACCTTTCTCTAAGAAGATAATAAAATTAACTAAAGGCAATAAAGCGTTCCTTAGAGCGATCGGATTGTTAAAATGAATATCTTAGACGTTTTATCCGCTCCAACTTACGATAATACTATAGAAGGAATCGAATTTCATTCCTACAAGCCGTACGTAACGAGTTTCAACAGGAACGATGAAATCCGCATTCCCATCAACCAACAGGATTTGTACATACTTCCTTCAGCTAGCACACTCTATTTAGAAGGCACTGTTATCGTAAACAAAAAAGATACGAAAGACAAAGCTACTAGTATCAATTTCACAAACAATGGTCTACTGTACTTGTTTCAAGATATTAGGTATGAGTTAAATGGAGTGGAGATTGATAAAATAAAAAATGCAGGTATAACTACAACCATGAAATCATTAATATCAATGAATGAAAGTGAATCAAAAATGTCTAATGCTTGGGGCTGGAATATCGATGGTATAAAAAATATTAATGGTGGAAAATTTTCTGTTTCTATTCCATTACGTAACATCCTCGGGTTTGCTGAAGATTATAAAAAAGTTGTGATAAATAGCAGACATGAACTGATATTGTTACGAAGTAATACTAATTTGAACGCTGTAAAACTTAACACCGGCGAAATAGTGGACGACGTTCAGATCAACAAAATTATATGGCGCGTACCGCATGTTAAAGTATCAGACAAAGAAAAAATAACTTTGTTAAAACTATTAGAAAAAGATAGATCACTTCAAATGGTATACAGAAATTGGGATCTGTACGAATATCCAGCTTTACCTAAAACTACAAAACATACCTGGTCAATCAAAACTTCATCTCAAATAGAAAAACCAAGGTACATTATTATCGGGTTACAAACAAATAGGAAAAGCAATGCAAGTTCGGACATGTCTCAATTCGATCACTGTCATGTTCGAGACGTTAGAGTGTATCTCAATTCAACTTATTTTCCGTATGAAAACCTAAATACGAGTTTTGCTAATAACAAAATCGCTTTATTATACGAGCAATACACCAGATTTCAACAGTCGTATTACGGACGTCGACCGGAACCCATATTAAGCGAAAAACAGTTTAGAGATTTAGCACCGCTGTTTGTCATTGATTGCTCTAGACAAGCGGATAATCTAAAGACAGGGCCAGTTGTGGACGTGAGAGTAGAAATTGAAAGTGATTCGGAGATACCAGATCAAACTTCAGCATATTGTCTCATTCTGAACGATTGCATTGTTGAATACAAACCATTAAGTAACATTGTTAAGAAGATATCATGAAGTCGGACACCCTTATAGTGGAACTCCAAGGATTTAAAGATTCTTTAAATCATTTTATTGTTAAAGAATTGGCCATTGCGAGTCATGATCATACACAGACGTTCTTGGTGAAACCACCATATTCATTCCATTACCTAACACTAGAAGAAAAAAAGCAGGTGAGATGGTTAGAAAGAAATCGAGGAATTTACTGGAGTGAAGGCTACATAGACTACAAAGAGTTTAAACGTGTTATTTTACCGTATTTAGAAAATAAAAAAATTATGACAAAGGGTTTGGAAAAGATTACGTGGATTAAAGAGTTATGTGCAAACTGTGAAGTGATTGACATAGGTGAGAAGGGATGTCCTAATTTTGCGACATTAAAAAAAAAGTTCTGTAAAAATAAAACTGATTTTAATTGTGTGAACCATAAATTGAATTGTGCATTGAATAATGCTGTGTGTATTAGAAAATGGTATTTTGATAATAATATGTCTGTATTTAATTTATTTATTTAATAATTATTGTGTTGAACAGTTAATTAAAAATGTCTATGTACTCAAGAGTGTTTTATTTAATATAATCAGACCCATATAACAAACTTTAAATTAGCTGCAGCAAAATGATAATCCTAATAAATTTTATTTCAAATATAGGTACATACGGTATTCTAAACGAATTATTCTAATAAAACATTCTGAAAGCAAATAACCTATATGTATATCATTACACTAGAGCTAATTTAAAGTTCGAGTATTTATAAGTAATACAAAATAAAACATAATTTAAACTACAAAATATTTTTATTTACTTTTTACATTATTTACAATTATTACAAATTAATTATAACTACCTACACAATAATAATAATAATAGCTGTTCTCACATAGTTTATTTAATGTTACCTTACATACTTAACTTAAAAAACTTGTGATGACTGAACAGTAGCCCAACTAGATTAATCAAAGAAATCTACATTAAGTACATATTTTTTCATTTTATATTTATTTACTTTTTACATTATTTACAATTATTACAAACTAATTATAACTACCTACCCAATAATAATAATAATAGCTGTTCCCACATAGTTTATTTAATGTTACCTACATACTTAAAAAACTTGTGATGATTGAACAGTAGCCCAACTAGATTAATCAAAGAAATCTACATTACATATTTTTTCTTTTTATATGTATTTAACTTTATTATATTTTTTTAGACTAGGTATGTACAGGATAAAATACAAAAGTTAATTAAAATAAAACTTACATATTTGTTATTTTAAAAATGTATACATTCAAAACTTACACACCATAAAAACCACAAATGTTTAAACACTAAACAATAAGAAAGCAAATAAATGTTATATATACCTAATAATAATATAGTCTGATAACTATAATATTACTTACATAATTTATTATTGCTTATTACTATAAAACTTAAACAATATAGTAGATACTTACAAAATAATGACACCAGTTAATAGTTCATCAGTAATAACAACTGTCCCCACAAAGTTTTTTTGATATTTTATTAATTAACGATTGCGTCTCCTCCATAACATGGTCCACCGATTCAGTCACTATATACTGCGCACTTAAAATAACCACATCATCATTGTCACTTGCAGATTCTAGTTGTTCACTGATGTCCAACACTTGTACCTGGATCAGTCGTAATCCTTTTTTCTTCTCATTGTTTATGACGAATGATTGACAGGTAGGCAGAGCTGACTTCTGTTTTACACACTCCCGTCTTGTTCTAGGCTTCTTGTTGACAGGTCCGCAGTCTTGTCTTGCTCTAGGCTCCTTGTGAACAGGTCTTTGTTGTTCTGGGATATGCCAGCTTAAACTCGGGGTCGGAAAACCTTGCGCGTATTGCGAGAAGTCGATAATATCTGGTGAATCACACATTATCAATGATCTGAAACAACCGAAATAATAATTAAATATAATTACATAAAAACATGATGAATTAACGTTATAAATATATGGGTAGTTCTACAATACTTACAATTCGTTTCGTTCTTATTCGACGTGATATGACCGCTCCGGCTAACTGTCTAATAATGAATGTTCTACACAATAATACGACTGTGGAACGTGGTTAATGTGTAATGAGACTCCATAAAGCCTTAAAGCGCTGTGATTCAATTTCAAGTTTCAACACGTTCGAGCTCGTGCACGAGCACCTGATCGGTGTCATATTCTACACCGCGCGTGTGAACTTCGAGCCATGAGTGCTATGTCATCAAAAATGAACATTGCATGTTTTATCCAGTTGGAACCTGTATCCTCGTGCACAACATGGTGTAAGCCCTGTATGCTTTGTCATCAATCAGGAATGGAAATGAAACAGAGATAAAATCATAAAATATTATTTATTTAAGTATATATTTAGTAGGTACATACAGATAAAAACTACAATTACAAGGGACACCAAGAATACACACATTTTAGAATTACATAGATATAATACCAGCTATAATATTATAGCTGGGTTCAAAAGTAACTTCAGACGATACTATTTGAATTAAATTACAGGACAATATTATATTTCATATTTAAAGATTAACAAACTTTTTAAATTAGTAAGTAAGATAGTAGCTACGTTATAAAATTATCTGACTTTCCATTTAGGATGTTTTACAATCAATAAAATACTTGATAGAAATGTCACTATTGTAAGTTCCTAATTACATTTTTAAGTATGGTAATACATTACATAAATATATTTGCATTACCCCAAGCTAAAGTAGATACTTTATCAAATGATAGCAACCGTTTATCATCATTGCTTGAAAGTGCTATTTTATTTACGTTCTGAGTGAATATTTCATGTTTTATTGACCTAAACATTACATTTTTTTTACGAATGACATTGCAATTGTACAAAACATTTTTATAATCAATCATATTTAAATGTTTCGTTACACATTTTTTTATACCTTTGGCTTTTTTAATTGTTTTTTTTAAGGTTTTAATACAATAAAGTTTTGAGCGCAGTCCTACGAATTCTTTAATAACTTTACCACCCATTTCGTCCTTAAACAGTCCTGGGATCTTCTTATTATTAATGGGCAAGTGAAATTCATTGTTTATGTCATAATTAGAGGTATCAAAATATTTTAAAAAATTGAGCTTGAAATCTTTATAAACGTTATTACTCTGGACATCATAAATTAAGCTATCTGTGTCAGTATAGCACAATTCAATTCGCTTACCATAAAAAGGTTTCATGACAGAGTAGTGAAAATCGTACATATGGGTCTTAGATAATTCTAACACTGTGAACCCTATATATATTGGTTTATTAAGTATAACACGCGAAGGCTTCATTTGTATTGCTACTAGATCATCAGAAAACACAGACGCGCTATGAAAATATGGACTGGCTATCAATTTCTCAGCACAAATAGTCTTTTTCGTTTTATTGTTTGAATCGCACCATTTGTTAACTAATTTTACATCTACTCTTTGTTCAACATTTTCCAGAGTCTTCCCAAAAATACTATTATTTAATAATTTAAAAAAATCTTGCTCAAACGTTGATTCTGCTTTTTGTCGTAGTTGAGTGTTAAGATCGATGTACTGTTTTAAAAAACAGCTTTGCTTAAAAACAATTGCACGATGAATCCTTCGTAACACCAATCCATGTTGTAAACATTTTTTTAAATGAACGTAATGAATAACGTAGTGGTATTTGTCATACAAATTCGGTATTAATTTTTTATTCTTACCACCCGGTGCAACAAATTTTTCTGGACAAAATGGAAAGTCGTTATGTTCATCGTGCAATGTTTTAGGATACAATAAATCAACTTCAAGAATATAGCCGTTTTCCGCGGTATCGCTTATATCTGTTAAGCTCAATTGCAAATCATCTATTTCCTGTCTACTCATGAATCTAAAATCCGAATAAGGCAAATATTGACACATGCTATAACCATATAAATTGTTGCAATCTAAATAAATAATAAATGAATTCGGCAGAGACGAGTCGTAAGAATCCAAGTATTTATGATTGGCTTTGACATGTCTTTTGGAACACATACAAACACCTCCACGAATGCCTTCTTGTATCATTCTAAAAATTTGAACATCACTTATCAATTCTAATTTAATTCTAGTTTTCAAAAGCATTGCATCGAATGAAAGACGGTGCTGTAAGATAAAACGCGGGATCGAGATTATAGTATTGTTTACAAGTTTTTCGAAAACTTTCAAACACGTCTGTTAGCAAAAGAACGTCGGTTTTAAGATATAAATCTGTGTACATACCCATATTTTGAATATTAAATACTGACCAAATGGTCTGAGCGTGTTTATAGTCTTCATCATTAATTGATTCATTAGTCAAGGAGTTATGAAAATGATTTTTAGATGGTAAACATATATCTTCGTAATGTTTCCATTGAGACATGTAATCGTATGGGTACACTCCTTTACGGGTAAGTAGATCAAATTGTGTTTTTTCAGGAAAATAAGATTTTAATTGCTTGAAGTCTTGTTTTTTCATTGTTCTTGCTAACTTTTCTAAGCTAGTTCCTAAAAACTTGAATGAATCTACAAATCGTACCTGTATGCTTTCATTATCGGAAATCGGAATATACTTCGTGAAAGAAATATAGTTTTCTTTTGTTTTAGGTATGACTTTAATAGATCCCGGAGCGTTACCTAATGCTTTTATGAAAAGATGGCAATCATAACCCGATAAGTTATGAAAAAATACAGGTAGAAACTTAGGCATTTTATATTGCAGGTTACAGTAACTGTGAGCTGCGCCACGATATTTACCAGTCAAATGACAATGATCGCGTACCCTATCACCTAGCAAGAAATTCTCACAAATATGACATGTATCAGAGTTTTCAAAGTTGAGAGCATTCTCATTCGTGTAAATCATGGGAACGGTATTATTTAAAATTCTATAAACTTTTTTGGTATCTTTATAGATAGACTTCACAAATTTTGAAACACAATCCGAACCACGATACGAGACATAACGATTATAGGTTTCATCTAGAGTGCACGTAATATGATAAGCGAAAGCGATGGGCACATGTCGCTGTCTCGTAACGGTGCTCGCCTGAGTTGGGTCAGGGTCGCAGGAGTCGTACCGCTCTAGCATTGTTTCAAAATCGGCGTATATAACAAATGGTACAAATTGCTTTCTACCATAATTTTCAAACTGAATGAAAGAGCCTTTTGGTGGTAGTTCAGTAGCAACTCCTCCACAACTGTGTGAAGTAAGATTATCACAACTATCAAAGAACATTAAACAAACATCACAAAAGTATAATTTACTGTGGTGCTTTGTTATTTGATTTTTAACAAGACGCGGTAAATCCGTAATGAGACAATAATGTGATAAATCATCTTTTTCTAAGTAAAGTAAATGAATCACTTTTTCCTTCAAAAATTTTGGTTTATAAAGCGGTCCAGTCACGGTATTATTTTTTAAGCCATAAATATATATACAAATATCGGGATTATTTAATTCGAATCGAGCAATATCTGAGAAACTCAATGGAAATTGAATGTCTTTTATGTTTAACACACTTTGAAAATTGGGGTAAGACGATACTCTTTCAGGATGAGTTTTTGTTGGATATAAAGCAGCAACAACTGACCATAAAAAGCAATAATTATCTTTATTGCGAATATTAATACATGCTTTTTTTGATTTAACTACGGTCGGCAACTCGATAAAGCTTGAGCCGCGTAAAGGTTGATATTTGTTAACATTAACTTCCAAATGCGAACTGTTTAAAAATGTCCAGCCACTGTCACGATCTTGAAATTCTTCTAATTTTTTTTTCAACGTGTTTCTAACCTGAGATGTCAATAAATCATATTCATAATTCTGATGTACCACATAATTCTTTGTAGCAAATGATTTCATCTCCTGACTATCATTTTTAACCATCAAAAACAAAGCAAAATATTCAAAATTAATTTTTAGACATACATGATCTTTCAGAGATTTGTTGATTAATGTTTTGATTTTTTCTTGATTATTACTCAAAAACGAATCTAAAGAATAATTTTCACTAGTGTCAATAATTCTATAAGAAGCTATACGATTTCGGAATGCAGAATTAATTAATTCAACACCTTCGCAAACGTATGAAATATTTTTATTTTTATGATTGGTACTGCGTAGATGACCTGTCCAGTGACTGCGCTCAACAGATGTGTTACAAACAGTGCAGAAAGGCATTCTAACGTAATTAATTACCGGCTAAGTTAAAAATAAAGATTTATTTAGGATGTCCTAAATATTAATTTTAAATTAATTACCTAAGTGCATTTAAAATGTATCTTAGCACTATAATATACAGCCTCTGAGTCTTTGATCAACTCCTAAGCCGTGAACAAGAATTTAAGACATTCTACCTACTAAGTTTAAAAATAAACATTAATTTTAGGTGTCCCAATTTAAATTTTAAGTGATTACCTAACTAGATTTAAAATTTATCTTATCACTATAATATACAGGCTCTGAGTCATTGAACAACTCATGAGCCTTATGCATGAATTTTTGTAGTGAGTTCCACTGTGAACTACCTTTCTCCAGTTGAAGTTTCAAAGCAACTTCTGCCTTCTTCCAACGCTCCTCAGGAGCAATGGAGATGATATTTTCTTTATGGAATACCTTCAGTTCCACAAAAAAGGCACCGCTTAGATCTGCTGTCCGTCGTACCTTCCCGTTGGCTACGCGGGACAGCAAGGATGATCCTAACTTCGACTTCGGAGGAAGGCCACCAAAGTCTTCCAAACCGAAAAGGTCGGTGCTCCCCGGTTTCTGGTCACTGTAAACAATTAAAATTTTTATTTTAATAATCTAGAAGAAACACTTTTCTAGATACAAACTATGTTGCATGATAAAATAAGTAAGTATATATTTACTTAAAATTATTGTTACAAATAAAAGTTCTCTATTGAGATCTATGTTATAATATAATAAGTGAGACTAATGAAAAGGGATAAGTCAGATAAAGAGTATTGATAAACTACCTTGATCCTGATTCTACGACCGACGAAGCTTTGCGCTTTGTAGTTTTTTTCGTTGGCAGGGTCCTTCTCGACACGACCTTTGTATCAGTTGCCGGGCTCTTTATGTAGTCAGACATACGGGAAACGTCGGAGTCAGACCTAATGTACAACAAAAAAAGTCATGTTTAATATAACAAAACAAAAACCTACAAGGTCTTTTTTGAAATACAATAAATAAGAAATCTATTAATTTATGACAGATCGATAACAGTTACATCAGCCGGCAGGCAGAAGCCAGGTACGTAGCTGAGTAGCAGTCACGATGGATAAATAGGGCATGATAATTACAACAGCCGGCAGGCAAAACCAGGTCCGTAGCTGAGCATTATAACTTCAAATTAAAAAATTAATAAGTACTCACTTACATGTTAGAAAGTCGATATTAAAGTACCACTAGTACTACTTGTCACTTTGAAGATTCCGGAGCGAATGTAATTTATTGATTGAAATTAATTCGTTTATATACACAAAAAATACAATTTCAGCACAAAAATAGATAATTTCAATTTTAAACTCTAAGTACAAGTCTTACAGTTGTATAAAAAAAAATGACGTTTACGTCATATTTAACCGTATTGATTGCATATCAATTTTGCTAAATTGTAATTTGTTAATTGACACAGAATAAAAAATTACAGTAGTTTAACTTCATAGAAAACGACCGAGATGACGCGCTTCGAAATTTCAGTGTGCACAATACGCAACAGCCTCGGAGGGTGGTAGTTACGCACATACGCGGAGGGTGCAACATTTAGTTACTTGAAATTTGACACGAAATTATCAATTGTATTATTCAGTGTTGTGTGTTTGAATTCATCAATATTGAAACCAGAAATATCATTTTTTACATTATCAACTCAGTCGGCATTTCGACGTATTCCACATTAGGCATTCGCTTAAATGGCACCTGAATGAATTTCTTTCAATGTCACTGCCGAGACATACTTCTGCTTCTTTTATTTTTACTGTGTCATAAGTATTGAGAATTGAAAAATAAAGCCGACAAAGTGAACCCGATCCCAAGTAATTTTAAGTTGCAGTTAAACTCGGAAGTTGTTATCATCATATAAAAACTAGTGCAGAGTAAGTTAGTTTACTCACTAATAACATTTTCATTCGTATTATTAAATAATCACTTACACTTGGGATGAAAGAAACCAAGAAACTGTAGGTATCGTGTAGGAATCGGAAGTACGTGACTGAGTTATAGTTTTATAGTTATCCAATTTATCAATAATAACATTAACTCTAGGATTTCAATGCTTCTCCAATATATTTATTCATTTATTCTTTACTCTTATTATCCCTAATAACCTCAGTGTTCTCTTTTTTCAAGGTCTCTTAATTAATTTTAAATCACACTCGATAACAAGTGGTAGATGGTTCGACCAATAATTCGTGTCGTACTTGATAAAAAATATATCATTCATATAAATAAAAATATATAATCTTAGTACGTAGAAGAATGAAACACGTTAAAACTAGAAGCGATTACAAACTTTATAAATTTACGAAAATAATATGTAGGAAGTTCTATAAAAGACTAATTTAGTGTTTACAACATGATGGTCATATTACTTAACAATATAAATGCATGGAATGCAATTTATGTGAACGTGGGAAGCGTGCATTCCATTGTCATTGAAATTTGCCGATTCGAACTAATAAAGCTGACTTATACATAAAGCTGATTATATACATAAAACTGACAACCACCGGGTACGGTTACCGTCTACGGAACAGACTACAACAGCGAATCCACATACAGTTTGTACACCAGATTGAATAATGTGAGATACCGACGGTTATGAATCAATAGTGTTACGTAAAAACTGATATAAGCACTAATGATTGTTAACCGTCGATGCGTTTCTGATCCGGCTGCCGTTGTCAAGTGTATCAGCGCCTTAGCTTTATGCATACTGGACAAGGATCGACTATCCGTGGGACCGCGCTTGCCACTTGATTTTTACGTGTTGATGTAACAGGATGTATCGTCTGTTATGTGTTAAACTAAATTTAGATGTCCTCGAGCCAATCTGGTCACAGAATAAATGTGTACAAACCTAAGGGTGCGTGCTATTTTACTTTTGTGGAGAGACATGAGACAATCTGTCCTAAATTTAGTTTAATGTATGCGGTATCTAAAGTTCAGATGTCCTCGAGCCAATCTGGTCACGAAAACGGGTATGTGTGTTACTAAACGACAATGCACCATCCCCAAGTATGTGGAGAGACATGATACAATCTGTCCTGAATTTTAGATAACTGGTTCGTTCAGATATAGACCTGATTATGTTAACGTGTAAAGTTTTAAAGCAGATGGGTGTATTGATATAAAAGTATGTATCGTCTGTAATGTGTTAAACTAAATTTAGATGTCCTCGACCCAATCTGGTCACAGAATAAATGTGTGTGAACCTAAGGGTGCGCGCTATTTTACTTTTGTGGAGAGACATGAGACAATCGGTCCTTAATTTAGTTTAATGTATGCGGTATCCTAAAGTTCAGATGTTCTCGAGTCAATCTGGTCACGATACCGGGTATGTGTGTCACTAAACCACAATGCACCATCCCCAAGTATGTGGAGAGACATGAGACAATCTGTCCTGAATTTTAGATAACTGGTTCGTTCAGATATAGACCTGATTATGTTAACGTGTAAAGTTTTAAAGCAGGTGGGTAGGTGTTTTTAAGCTGGTGAGTATATTGAAATGAACCGACAGTTGAATTTGAGGTAAGACATCTTTATCAGAAATATTATTGAACATTCTACTCCACCTTCAGTTCCATCGACTCACGAGGTCAGCCATCGATATCAGAAATATTAATATTATTGGGCATTCTATCCACCGAGAGTGACGAGGCGAACGGAGTGAGCCGAAGGAACGAAGGTGGAGTAGGATGCCCAATAATATCCTACTACTTTAGTTAGTTTCCTAATAATTTCGGGACACACATTAAAGTGATATTGACAGACTTATGGTGATTTTTGACATTGACAGATATTAAACAGGCACTGCTTATATCAACGGCTTATGTTTAACTTACCACCAGATATAGTAACATATAACAGACAAAACTAGTAAATGATCACCAAAATTAAACCCGCATTTTAATGTAAAATTATAACCAAAATTTTAACATCTTGCTATCCTATTTAAGCAAACTAACTCCAAATAAATCATTGTTAATCCAAAAGTAGTAAATGATCACCAAAATTAAAACAGCATTTCAATGTAAAATTATAACCAAAGTTTTTACATCTTGCTATCCTATTTAAGCAAACTGACTCCAAAAAAAATCATTGTTAACCCAAAAATAGTTAGTGAACACGAAATTATTAAGAGTGTACTACGTGAGTTCGACAAATGGGTGTGCGAATAACACTTGTGCGACAAAACTGTACTGCGACTCACCATAGTTCGAATGCACGCTTATGCGACACACTGAATCTAGTCGTTTCTAGCACTTGCCGGCCGCTGCCGCGGCACCGCTCGCTTCACTCGCTCGGCTCGTGCAAAGGAGGTCACAGTTTTAACCTAACCTAACCTAGTGTACTATGTGAGCTCGAGTCAGTGGTCTCGAACGTCATAGAGCGAGATCGGTAGAATTGCCAATTAAAACGGTATATTTGTACCCAAAATCGGTAAATGACATTTCCATGTGTACTGTGAAATCGTAGAATATTCGTTATATTTCGGTATTTCGGTAGAACAGAGCCAGAGGTCTCGAACCTACCGAAAAATCGGTAGGTTCGAGACCACTGGCTCGAGTGTATCGCACAAGCGTGCATTCGAACTATTGTGAGTCGCAGTACAGTTTTGTCGTACAAGTTATGATTTGGTGATCATTTACTACATTTGGTGTTCGAATACAATTTAAAGAGCAGTCGTGACTAAAATAGCTAGTTCTATTGTAATTTTAGACTTTATTTTTCTGGTGTCAAGTATATATTTTTGGTTAAAGAACTATGAAATGCTTTGATACCCAGGATCAAAGCATTTTATGGTGATCATTATATTTAATCCCTATATCAACTCAACCTATCGCAGTCCACTGCTGGACATAGTCCTCTCCCATGTTGCGCCACAACACCCTATCCTCCGCGTTCCTCATCCAGTCTGCCCCAGCCACTTTCTTTAGTTCATCGGTCTATTTAGCTGGGGAGCGTCCTACATTAACCTTACGGATACGCAGTCTCCACTCCAGAAGCACTGCACTGCACTGCTTATATGCCTATATGCAATGCACGCCCACTGGTTTCGTCATCAAACAAATTGTTTTTCTATTTAATTCACACCTTTACCAAACAAGACTATTACAAAAACAACCGTTATTATCACCTTAGACACAAAACCAATAGGTACTCAATACTAATAGATACTTCCAATCGATAGAATGTCAATACCGTAGCATGCGCGAGCGCAGGTGGTACGCCTCGCGCATGCGCGCAATTAAAACTTGTCGCGGACGGTTAGCAGCCATTACTAATGTGGACGTAGGTCAATGAACTTTGAACTTCAGTTAACTGTTTCATAGTTTAGTTTTATGGGATGTAAAGAGTAGTTTAGAAAAATAAGTAAACGGTTTTTTTTTTAAGTCTGTAAACGTTTTGAAGCATTTACTTTTGATTTGGTTCCGTGTGGACGTAAAGAATAGTACCATGAACCATCCCATTTCTTTCCGTGACTGTCGCCAAGAGAATTGGCAGCAGCGTTCTCTATACATTCTACCACCATACTGCGATCGCCAACCCGCCTGCCAAGCGCGGCGATTATGGCAAATCCCCCCAAATTGAGGCAGGCCTATGTCCAGCAGTGGACGTGTTTCTTGACTTACAATTTCTAGACACGATCTAAAAACTTCATCATCAAATCGATATAATTTCATAGTTTTGTGGTGCTCATATCCAAAGGGACTCAACTGCTTATTCTTAGATGGGTTACCATATATTAGATACCACGGATCCTCCGTACCTTGGAAAGAACATTAAGCTGTTGGTCCTGCCTATGCCTGTCATTAGTTGTAGTTCTTTAACAGTCTGCACGGGTACTCAGAAGCCCAAAAGCTGATAACCAGTCTTACCAGTCTTACCAAGGGAGACCCTGTTTCCTGGGCTATGGAGGTCAGATAGGCAGTCACTTCATGTAAAGTATGTAAGTACCGCATATACTTTCATATGCATTTATTGAAAAGCTGTTAGTTTGAAATTACAAACAGACAATTCAATTTTATTTATTTAAGAAAGAAGTTTCTCATTCAAAAAACTTTACCTCGGTAATCGTTTTCTACCAGTACCTACTTAGATAAGTAGTTTAGTAATCGTTTTCACAAATAGAGAGAAGTATACGCAGATCTGTATGACAAAATCAATTGGTATTTTTTTAAGTTATTACAGCTGGCCCGCGACTTCATCAGTCCGAGGCGGAGTAAAAATAGGCCTATGTCCTTTTTTGGGGTTGAAACTTACCCTGTGCCAAATTTCATCAAAATGGGTTCAGTGGTTTAGTGGCGGAGTAAAAAAAAGGCTTATGTCCTTTTTTGGGGTTGAAACTTACCCTGTACCAAATTTCATCAAAATGGGTTCAGTGGTTTAGTCGTAAAAACGTAACAGACAGATAGAGTTACTAACGCATTAATAATATTAGTATAGAAGTATAGATTTTTAAACTGTTTATACTGTTAGGTCTACTCACTGTGGTATCTAAAATGAGATCCAAAACTATAAAAGCAAGAAGCCTAGGGCTAACTGTGAACGCATTTCAATAACCAATGCATTTGCTTAACATAGCAAAACTTATCTCTCATCAATTTCGCCCTATTTTCTTTGTTTGCCAGATCATAAATTATACTTTTAAGTACCCATTTAACCACTCAAAGTTAAGGACCTAACAGTATATAAAACCCAGTCAGATATAAAGATACGTATCAACCTGCCACTTTTGTTCAACTCATATGATCAATTTAATGACCTTAGACCTGGCTTTAGCTTGACATGTAATTTAACATTTTTATAATATTAAACAACAATTTTATGACTGCTGGTTGACGCTTATCAACCCGCTACTTGATATTTCATAAGTGGTTGTTTTAGCGCGCTTGTTAGTAGGGCTGTCTCTTACAGCGTAACATGACCAATTCTATGTCTATTCGTACCAAGAATTGACAAAGTTCTTTCTATCTAACTTGACATATCTTGACTTGTTTCGTGTGGTGCCGGACGTAAACAATAGTACCATCCCATTTTTACCCTTTCGTAAGAGGCGACTAAGGGACTTATTACAGAATGGGCAGCAGCGTTCTCTAAGCATTTTACCACCATACTGGGATCACCAACTCGCCTGCTGAGCGTGGCAATTTTGGCAAACCCCACTGCGAATTGGGTGAGTTCTATGTCCAGCAGTGTTTTTCGACTGAAATTATGATCTTGACATCTCTTCTGTCCCAGCAGGGGTTTTTGTTGTGGGTGGGAAATCATCAAATGACGAGCGGCAGGCTCTGGGCAGAGCAGGAGGGCGTGTCAAACTTTTACTGACTAAAACCCACCCGTGTTCCTTCAATTGCCCATGTGCCAAGGCCACGGTATCTGTTTCAAACAAATCTCGTGCCCCTGGCAGAAGCAGGGGTGACTAGTAGACTCGCTTTTCTATGAAGACAAAGACAGTTATTCCTTCCATACCAACGGAGAGGTAGTAGTTAAGGTGGATCAGCTAAGGAATTGCATTTATTAATGTAATAGTCATTCAATGGGATTAAATGTACTCAGAGGGTTGTATTGAAGATTTAAATTATGTAAAAGGTTTAACTCCAAGTTTCAAAGGTTAAGAAAAATTGGTTGTTATGGTCGACATAATACATTTGTGTCGATTAAGAATAGTAACATCTCTTCTCTGCAGTTTTATCAAATGACGTCTCCCGCTGTTGGGCGGACCGGAGGGCGTGTCAGACTTTTACTGACTAAAACCCACCCGCGTTCCTTCAGTTTATGTGCCAGGGCCACGGTGTCTCTTTCGAACAAATCTCGCGACCCTGGCAGACTCAGGGCTGCTAATAAGAAATTCCTGACACAAAACCGAGCACCATATATCCCAACCTAGGAATCGAAGTCAAAACCTTCATGGCCAGCTTGCAAACGCTAGACCACCGATGCATAACAAGGACAAAATAGCTACATTCTTAAATAAAACTAAAATTAGAGTATCCATACATTAAGACACACGTAGATAAATTAGACTAGTAGATTCGTACATGAATCCGAAGGGGAAATTCCTAAGGGGTAAACATTTGATTCACGTGTTTTTTACTAGAGAAATAATTATTATAAATTACCTAGGAACAGAATTAAAAGTATCTTTGTTCTTAACTCTCCCATGTATATTTCTGTATTTTTTTCTCTGCATTAATAAATACTAAAATGAATGGAAATACTGACCTTTTCTATAAACGGCCATCAAACCAACTTAATTACTTACTCAACAATAATTTCCGCTAAGCGCGCCAACCCTAACTTAAAGACAAACATTTTTCTTCGCTAAACTTGCGCCGGCGCAGGAAGCTGGCAATTTCACGTCTATTTAATACTTTGAGTTCGTTTTAATGGGTATTATGTTGAATTATGATATTTTAATAGCTTTAGAATAATGGCAGTTTAGCCATTATTCTGGACTTGACCTGGTACGGACAGTAAATTCAATTTTATAAGAAAGCTGTTTTTTTTTTTTAAATATATTTAAAGAGTTTGTTTTAAAGAACTAAATACTTCTGTGTGGTGACGGACATAAAGAATAGCACAATCCCCTTTCTTCCCGAGGGTGTCGTAAGAGGCGACTAAGGGACTTACTAGAGAATGGGCCTCAGCGTTCTCTATGCATTTTACCACCATACTGCGATCGCCAACCCGCCTACCAAGCGTGGACGTCTTTCGGATGAAATGGCGACTACTAGCGAACCAACTTACCTGATAATTTTACTAATATTTTATTTTTTTTAAATTTTACATGTTTATTGGCCATTAGGTATTGATTTTTGTTATTTGAATTTTAACGATCGAAAATGATTTGATTTGAAGCAACTAAATACTAGCGAACCAACTTACCTGATAATTTTACAAATATTTTATTTTTTTAAATTTTTACATGTTTATTGGACATTAGGTATTGATTTTTAATATTTGAATTTTAACGATCGAAAATGATTTGATTTGAAGCAACTAAATACTAGCGAACCAACTTACCTGATAATTTTACTAATATTTTATTTTTTTTAAATTTTACATGTTTATTGGCCATTAGGTATTGATTTTTGTTATTTGAATTTTAACGATCGAAAATGATTTGATTTGAAGCAACTAAATACTAGCGAACCAACTTACCTGATAATTTTACAAATATTTTATTTTTTTAAATTTTTACATGTTTATTGGACATTAGGTATTGATTTTTAATATTTGAATTTTAACGATCGAAAATGATTTGATTTGAAGCAACTAAATACTAGCGAACCAACTTACCTGATAATTTTACAAATATTTTATTTTTAAAAATTTTTACATGTTTATTGGACATTAGGTATTGATTTTTACTATTTGAATTTTAACGATCGAAAATTATTTGATTTGAAGCAACTAAATACTAGCGAACGAACTTACCTGATAATTCTACTAATATTTTTTTTTTTAATTTACATGTTTATTGGCTATTAGGTACTGATTTTTATTATTTGAATTATAACGATCGAAAATGATTTGATTTTAGTATTAACTATCATCGTTTTAGAACGTTTGTTCCTTACAATTTTCGATAAATAATTTAATTTGAAACCTTAAAAATAATTCTCCAAAACATATTTTCTCTTAGCAACCACACATGAGGGTACGTAAACTCATCTTAAGTCTGTACTCTTATGGGGTCGGCACAGTCAAAGGTAAGCCACCGCAAACCGCAACCGTCTTAGAAGCAAACGTCTTTTAAATATAAACGTTTCTGTATTATTGTATAACCTAACCGACATGTGAGGGGTTTGTCAAGTCTTAAATAAACTTTTACGTTAATAATACAAAATTAACATCGCTATGAATACAAATCGTACAGGTCACCTAGAAAGTCTGACAACCAGTCTTACCAAGAGGTATCGCATTACCCAGTAACTGGGTTGTGGAGGTCAGATAGGCAGTCGCTCCGTATAAAATACTGGTACTCAGCTGCATCCGGTTAGACTGGAAGCCAACCCCAACATTGTTGGAAAAAGGCTAAGCAAATGATGATGAAGAGACGTCACCCAAAAACCAGCAAGGCTCAAACAGGCGTGGGCCGAACACGTTTGCCGCAAGTGTGCTGACTCTCAGCCTAGTTTGAATAAATCCATAACCATACTTCCATACTATATATAATATTATTAATATATAATTAATATATAAATATTAAATATTTTAAATATTAAATATCCACACTTCCACATCCACACTATCCACACTAATATTATAAATGCGAAAGTAACTCTGTCTGTCTGTCGGTCTGTCTGTCTGTCTGTCTGTCTGTCTGTCTGTCTCGCTTTCCTACTAAAACTACTGAACCGATTTAAATGAAATTTGGTATACAGATAGTTTAGAGCCTGAGAAAGGACATAGGCTACTTTTTATCTCGGTAGTATGTTCCCGCGGGATAATTTCCGACCTCCACGCGGGCGTAGCCGCTGGCAAAAGCTAGTGACTTATAATTAATTGATCAAATCTGACTAAAGTCCATTGCCTGTGAGACCCTTTTAAATGAACTCGGGTTGTATAAAATACTTACTGACTATTTATGTATATTAGACTACCATGTACGTTTTCATCATGAGCGGCGTACGTTTTTATGAATTAATATTATTAGAAATGAAATGTTCATTTATGTAAGTAGATTTTATAAGACACTTTTACCGCGCCTGCAACAGACGGCATGTATGTATCAGCCATCTTGTAGCTCAACCCTAAAATAGGGAGCCCAACGAGTTATTGGTCCCGATTTGTGCCATCACCCTTGCCATGGCTACCAAGATAGGAAAAAAAACCTAAAAATCACTCCTTTGTAGATATCCGAACTAAAAAATTTAAAATAAATCATAGTTTAAAAAACTAAAAACACGCTTCCAGTTTATTGAACTATTATTTATATCACCAATCATCGTCTGTATATTTCTAACTTAATGCCAAGTTTAACCTACAAAACAATATACTTAAACCCTCCCAGACAGAGTTAACCACTTATGCGTGGTTTGATGAAAATGCTATGTTTGTAGACTTTCTAACAACGGGTCTTACTGACCGCAAGATGGTTGCGGTAACAGCCTCCCTTGTTGGAGATGTTATCTTTGTATTTACATTACATTTTGTGAGATGTAATGATGTTGGTTTGAGAGTAGATAAAGGAGGACGAGGTAATGTGCGTTTTGTTGAAGTTAGAATAGATATTATGGCACAAAACAGAAATGGGGAAATAGCTATATAATGGGGAAATGGGGAGAATGCTTTGCTTAAATACTTATAAGACACACAAGGAGAAAAGGGGGCAATAGTCAAGAAATAGTATTGTATAATTAAACTAGCTAATGTCAGTGGCTTAGTCCGCATAATATACATATGAACGTTCCTCTTGAACCACTGCGTCTGTTGATGGGGAACACCCAAATACTCCGAAATATTGTATTCCGAATTTCGATGTTCCGATTTTCAAAAGTCCGAATTTCATAATACCTATGAATTATAATGTCTATTATTAAATATCACAAAATTTATTTTACCGAAAGTCGTAAATGTGATTTGTTAGTTTTCCGATTTTCATACATTCGAAGAATCAAATGCTCGAAGGGTTTTCGGTCCGAAAAACGACATTCTGATTTTCAATGCTCCGAATAAACTAAAAGTCAACATGTTGTGCTACAAAATTTAGTGACAGAAACGAAGCGCTGCAAAACCGACTCCACGCAGTCTGCCCTACCCCTAGAGTGTAATTTAAACCCGCGTAGGCGCGGAGCGGTGGGGTGGCCGGCGTGCTGAGGAGCAGGTGGTTTGAAGGCCCGCCGCGGCAGCTGAGGCTGGCCGGCGCAGCCGGGCAGCAAGCCGAAGCTGCGGTGGTGAGCGTTAAGACCATCAGCGACGAGAAGCACGCGTGGGGCCGCCCAAACCCTGCAGCGCCGGAGCCGTGACAGAAACAATGCTTGCTGCATGCCTCCTTGCTTGCTGCTTGCCTACTTGCACGCTGGATGCCTGCTTGCATGTTGCATGCCTGCTTGCATGTTGCATGCTTGCTTGCATGCTGTATGTCTGCTTGCACGCTGCATGCCTGCTTGCATGCTGCATGCTTGCTTGTATGTTTTTTAATTCTACCTCCTCATACTAAACATAATATTATACTTCTCTCTGACTATTCGGTTTTACAAGGCGTTTTTATTTAGGAATTGTATGAATCGGTATTTTAATAATCGGAATTCGTATATTTGATGTTTCGGATTATCATTAAGTCGGACTTTTTGTTATTCGATCTAATGAAATTCGGTATATTGAGATTAGTAATTATAAACATTAGGAATATTGAAATTTAGGAATTATAAAAATAGGAGTAATCATAAGTCGGTGTTGTTATATTCGGAATTTTGAATCATTCGAAATTATGAAAATCGGTATTTTGAAATTCGTATTTGTGACTGTCGGAAAGAAGTTTTTCGTATTTATATAGTGTACCCCTGTTGATGAAATCCGTATTAATATCCATTGAATCTTCGTTGGATTAAAATCTGTTGAAGGTTTATGTGTTTAATACGCTGACAAAGGCGCTGGCAAAAGCCAGTAATATATAATTCGCAAAATACTATTTACAGTCGGCCATATTTACACAGACGACACAGAGATAGTGTTGAGGATTTTTCCATAAGATTTAAACTGATTCAGAACGTCATCCTCTAAATTCTAGAATAGGCGTCTGTACATCAGACCACACAAAAAGAACACTATGACCCAGCACAGCATTAATCAATCCCAAAAAATACAGGTTTCGTTATTACTTCCCGGAAACTAAATCGCAATAAATATACCACTAATCTTCTCTAAGACGGTGTATTCTATTCTGAACATGTCTGGGACGTAAAGGGGTATTCAGGTAGGTTAAACACAGAATTTAAATGACAATGCGTGTGCGCAGTAATAGGCGTTGCGGTGCGAAACAGCTATTGTGAAAGGTCTTAAGGATGATAAGCAGGGATGGGGTAGGGTTGGGATGTGTCGATAAATGTAGAGGGTGGTAAGGATAGTTTTATCGATGATTTCTAAATAAACCTAGCATTTAGAATCAAGAATGATAGGAAGAAATGAAAGATAGGGTGTGCTTTGCCTTGCAAAGTGGGACACAATCTGGTGGTAATAATCATTTATTATTTGCAAAGCTCTTTTTGTCGTTCCTTTACAACAAGACTGTTTATATAAAAATCTAAAACAAAAATCAATTGCCACAATAAAAATTGAGACGTCAATCGTCACGTTAAAAGGTAGATACTCATTGTTAATTATGTATTCGTTATCAAGTGTGATCGTCAAAGGCTTGTGCCATCTATCAACCCGCACTAAGCCCGCGTAGTATAAAACATAAAAAATTTCTTAAATTATAAGTTATAATGTGTAATGTGTTATTTATTAATTGAATAATTTTTTTAATTATGGCCCACTTCCTCTCATCGAGAGGAAGAAGGACATTAAGGTTGATTATGTTTATTCAAAGGTACAACCAGAAACATGACTAAAAAATAATACGCTAAGCTACATTTTTATCGACATCGATAACTTTAACCCTCACAAATCGACCACCCCAACCCTAGAAATAAATCAAACACCAGATTGATGGTATTATGTCAACATACACCATCACAATATGGGTATTTTGCATAATAACCAGAATGCTTGACAATTACTGAATAAAACATGATGCACTAATAAGAGCAGATGGGTATGTGCATTTGTATGTGAGAACGCACCTAGAAAACTGCTATAGTCAAGTGTAATTTGTCAGTGCCAAATTTGTGGACCAAATTCTATGGGATTTCGGATGGATTAGGACTGAAGATATAGATTTGCATATTACTGTGTTTAGCTTTTGTGGGAATGGGAAAGAAATATTAATGATGTGTCATTAGGAAGATCAGCTGTCAGTTACGAAAGTTTTATTATAATTATAATAGATACTGTTTGATTAATATCGTTACCATCTTTCCCAGCACTATCATTAGGAATTTGGAATACATTGAGATTATGTAAAGTTACGTCAGAAATTGTGCACTGGTGTGGCCCAGTGGCAACAGCCGTGACTTAGGAGTCCTATATCGTAGGACCCACTCTGGTGCTTTAATTTGTGTGAATTATTTCATAACCACTGCTCTCAAAACGGTGAAGAATATAAAAATTCGAAGACATGTGACATCTACCAGCCCGCACTGGGTCCGCGTGGTCTATTACGGTCCACTCCCTCTCAGAGAGAGTAGAACAGAGCCTCAGCAGTTGCATCGTCATATGCTGATCATGCTACATAAGCAGTTCAAAACAAAGTTATATATTAAAAAATGGTTCATCTTTCTATTTAATTTTATGACAATCACAGCGAAGAGAACCTCTGATACTCCTCCAAGTTCAGTGAAATTGTGGAACCTCTCTACAAGTTCAGTGAAATTGTGGTGGAAGAATTTCTTTTAAGTAAACGTCAACGGAGAAAAGAAAAATGAAACCTGGATCACAGAGAAATAAAACATAATAGGACTCAAATTAATATTTTCTAATAAGTATATTCACTACTATTATAAAGCTGACGAATTTGTTCTTTAATCTCTAAAGGGTTACCAGTCGGATTAAGAAAATTATGATCCGATGTTGTGCAACGTGGTGGATCGTAGAAAAATGACCAATCAAATCAATTTCATATTATTAAGTGTTATATAGAAATCGAAAACGGTCGTAACAAGCTTCGTATTTCCTTCGTTATTCAACAATAAACTCTAGTAAACGATTTCATCACGTCAAAATAACTCAAAGAAGCAGAGGGGTCTCAACAGTACTTAACCCTTAGCGCCCCCCACAATGCGTCAATACTCAATAATCTTATAATAGATAGTATTGAGGGGTTAACCCTTTAAGAACTTTTACAATGGATTTTTTATGTGGAAGCCGATTTTGCATGACTGACGAGTTATAAAACAATATATTGTGTTGGGATTAATATTAGCTTTTGTGTGTGAAGGGCGAGTGTCTTGAATATATCGACAGGCGTTCCCTTTATTGGTATAACTGTATGCAATCGCTTGTTTGGGTATATTTAAACTAGTTCTATCAATCGTACGGTGCAATGATTGAGTTTCAATATTTTCTCTTTGTGGGTTGGTTTTCTTTCATTAACGTCATATTCTCTTGGTCTAATCAGTTTTCCAAGGCTATTAATTTCGAGATGTCTTTTTACATAGTTGTAAATGTTGGTATTGTTAATGACTCGTAGGCTGATATAATTTATTTGGTCTATTTATTTACCTACTTTAATCTAAAATTAGTTCCAATGCGATGATTAAAAGATATAGTCGTTTACAGGACAGTAAACTGTAACTATACGAATACACAATCATAAAATAGTGACTGAAATATTCAAACTTATTAAACTAAAGCAAAAAGTTAAAAAGAATGGCGACCGAATCGTTAGAAATAAATAAGCTAGTAGATATTGTAATCAACCCAAAGATTTTATCTAAATAATTACAAAACTTTCATGAAATTCTGTCACCGAAGCTTACAACACGCAATTACAAATATTCTAGACGGTATAATTGGCCGGAAAACAACCAGATCGAACCGTCAACCATCGTGACTGCGGTCAACGCAAAAAAGCTATCGTATTCCATTACAAATCATGAATCTATAGATCATTATCGGGCACGCGTCAATGTCAACTATTGTGATCGATAAAATTGTAGTTTATGATTTTGTATCAACCCTCGATTGGCTATTGATGAAATATAATATTTTTAAGGGTTGCGCCGGCGCACGATTGCTATAAAGCAATTGTGTTATTGTTGTCTTCATAATAGTTTAATTTGATAGGGGATATTCTGATTGAAAGTAGATGAACAATCAAGTCTGTGCAAGTAGGTATCTAGATATTGGAATGATTTTCATTCACCCGTTTTGCTATAATATATGCATTGACTGTTCATGGCGTACGTCTGAGTCCACTCTTTATTAAAATAAATAAAGCTTCCCCTATATTTTGTCAAAATAAAATTGTAAATTCCACACCACAGGATCTTTTTAAGATTGTTTTTTGTCACACTTAGTCATTGTGCAGCTCAAATAAAAAAACAAAGCTTCTTAAAATTGCTGACTATACAAAATTAAAAACTTCAAAAGATTATTTTTCTCTAAAGTGACAATAGCAAATAAGAATACCCAATTAAATATTTCAAAACCGTCAACCGTTGAATACCAAACTTCTTCAAAGACATAAAACCCTACATAAAGAAGAAGCTCTGTGAACAATATTTATAATTAATTCGTATCCTCTGTTCTCACGACATTAATTGCAAAAAGCAGACGCTCCCATGGCAGAAAATTTAACTATACAAAAAAATATATTAATAAAAAACGAAGATGACTCTGCACCAAAACCGGAATTCAATTAGACATACAAAAGAAAGCAGGGACACACGTCTTGTTCCTAGCATTAATTATTCACGTTGAACATCCCAACAATACACACAAAATTACCAAAGAAAAAACCTGACCCCTAAACAGAATTAAAATAAAGCACAAAGTAAACACTCACAGACTTTAATATGCAAAATATTCGAACTAGATATGCAAATCGTCGTGCGAAGATAAAAACAAATAGAATGAAAAAACCGCTTCTTTGGATGACTGACAAATTTTGCATACATTCTCTACGGTCCTATGGTCGTCCCTTGAGAAACACCTTTCTCATACTTCCGTATGCAAATGGCTTTGGTGCTCAATCTTTTATTTTAATAGCATCTTATTGTGTTAATTCTATTGAAAGGTTGTGGGGTGAGTGTTTTGAAAAAATGGTACTGGAGAATTATATTAATCACTGGTCGTATGCAAATCAAAAGCATAGTTTAAAACTGAGACTGTGGGAATGTTGTCTAGTTTTTTGGTTTCGGGGTGAGATCCATCGGTAGGATTTTTTATGGGATGAAACAAAAAAGATAAAGAAATCCGCATTCGCTCTAACGAGTTTTGGTATTGTCTGATATTATAAAGAAAGATGACTGCTATATGGGAAGTGATGTAATATTAGACCGTTGAATTAATTAAAAATTCAGAAGAGGAATTGAATTTTTCTAGTAAGACACTAAAGACTATGTTATATAACATTCATTTCATTACGTTTTAGTAGTTTAAAGATAACATAAATCAAAAGAACAGGTGGGTATTTATTTTCACTTGATGACCTAATCTATACTATTATAATATAATAATAGAAAGAAGTAAAATTGGTTTGTTTGTGAGTTTGTATGTAGGGGGTAATATCTGAAACTACCAGTCGGGTTTGAAAAATGTTCTTGCATTTGATACCCTATTTTATGAAAAAGGTTATATAACATCACGCTACGAGCCGAATAAAAAATATAAAATAAAAGTAAAAAAGAACGCAAATGTAATATCGCGGGCGGGCGATGCTAGGCCATAGGATATAATATATTTTTTTTTAAATAAGAAACTTTACGTGGTCGAGGTCGCGGGAAGAATCTAGTATTTGATTAGGGTGCAAGACGTTGTATATTTAAAAAATGTACTATAAAAATAAAAGCAATTTACAAAAATAATAAAATTTCAATATTACTACAATGTAATTACTTATTGATATATATTCTCTCTTTCAGGTACGTACAAGTGATACAATCATCGAAAAATGTACCGTAAGTCCTTACTTTTATCAATACTAATTACTCTTTTTATAAAAATACACAACACAAAATTATGTATTCATTTATGTACCCCTCGCTTAAAGATCTAGATCCACCATTAGTGGCAGCGCAGCGACATCTATTGGCTTTATGAAGAAACTTTATTACTTCTATTGATCATTACTAGATGGCGCTACTGTTACTTTTAAAGGATTTTTATACATCATTGCGTACTTGACTTTGAGCGTGATTTTCTATATGATAGTTTCCCATAAGGCATTTATAGGCATCAATAAATATAAATCGATATGTTGATCAAATTAACGAATCGTAAAAATGATTGTTAAACTTGTTTTTTAAACAATAATTACATTTTAGTTTATGTAACCTCGAACCTATGGTTTATAAGTACTGGTCAATCAAATGTCAATTATATGATTTCCGGGTTAAATTATTGTAATTATAGAAGTTGTGTTAAATTATATACGTTGGATAAAAGTCTTCCTTGGTTTGTACAGGAAGATTCTGACACTATTGTCAGTGTCTCTTGAAAAAGGCTAGCTATTTCTTAATTTGTGGAATTTATTTTATCGTCGTTGACTTTACTTTACGGCATTTTAGTGCCAATTTCTAAATTCGTTTTTGATTCGGATAATCGACCTTCTTCATTCATATTTTTTTGATCAGCATTAGTTTTATGTCTATATATTAATTTCGTATGTGTTTTTATTTATATTAAAGTAAAGGTGCATTCATTCTGAGATTTAGGGGCAGAGATTTAGCCTTTGATAGGAGGAATTATGCTTTTGCAAATTTTTGTCATAATTTTTTAAGTATCTATCTATTATTATTAATTTAGTCGTAAGGTCTCTGTACATCTTGTTGGCTACGGAATTGCTCAAAACTTATGATTCTGTTATGTAGGTATACTCATTAATAGAAGATTATGAAGATTAGTAACGTCTTAAGTCTTCCTTACCATTATTTCTTAATCTTTAACCACAACTTCCTAAATGCAAATTATTAGCAAAAAGTTCAAGTTCATCACCAAGGTCAAAACAAGTCCTAAATATGATAAAAATATTATTATTTATTAGTTAATTATGTAGATTACTTTGCTAAAACTGCCGTTTACATTTACTATCACTATCAGAGACATAATAAAAAGGTTCTTTTAGATCGTCGCGAACGCATACACACACACAATCAAACACAGTGATGCGATTGATGCACACACACAAACTTACTCACGCACACATGCTCAAGCGCCGATGAAAAATGACTTGCGAGCCATGTGGTAGTCCGTTGTCGAGTATTTTGACGAATTCCGAATAGACAAGGGTGTGCATCGCGATGGCGTGGTCACGTAAAGTTACATTTTTGAAATAGTAATTTATTATTTAGGCAAATTTTGTTCCTATTAAAATTTAATGTTCTTCTAGAAATTTGTAAAATGATTATAATATAGAAAACACTTTGTAGCTATACATAGTACAATTCTGACATGTATTAAAAATTAAATGACATACGATTTAAAAAGATGAAATTTTGTATAACATATTTTAAAACAATACAGAGTTAAATGCCTAAGTTATTTTTATTGTCATTTCTATTTCCATTGCCTACATGTTCTACTTTCTTAATCAGTTATAACTAGCGTGCGTCTATAAATAACTGAAACATTTATTATTTTTCATTCACAGGCTGTTTACATACTCGTTAAACGTCTTAGTTTTTTTTTTATGTATTGCTTTCATAATTTATCGTCTGTTTTACGTAAGTCAACCAACACAACGTTCCATAATCCATAAACAGCCTATAAAGTTCCTACTGTTATGATACAGGCCTCCTATCTTCGAAAAGGAGCGGACTGTAATCTACCCCGCAGGCTCAGTGCGGGTTGGTAGATGTCACATGTCTTCGAATGTTTGGTTCTAGGACATGCTGGTTCCTCACGATGTTTTGTGAGCAATGGTGATGAAGTTATTTACACGAAGTAAGACGCTTCCCTGGGTGCGACGTCACGATCTGCTACTTGTAAGTCAGGGCCGTTTCCATTGGGCTAGCACTGCTCCTGAGATTTCCATTTTAGTTATATATTTAATATGGAAAGCTCACAATCGATGGCGTACCCAAGAAGGCCCCTGCAGACACCATTTGTCGAAGTAAGGAATTACTGGCCCACTTGCAGGAGTGGCCTGAGTGCCAGTTCCCCTGCATCGCGGATGACCTTAAAAATACCATTAATGCTGCAATAAACGTGGCCATTAACTGATTTCAAATAATATAGAACATTGAAGAAGAGTACCTACCATCGTCATGAAAATAAGAAGTTGTTATAATTTACAACAACATCCAGCAAGTTTCCATTTTCATACAAATTTTATAAACGGTTGTTACTCGCGAAGGGTAATACCTAAATGCCACAAAAAAAAATGCCTTATTAAAACAGGTTATTATTGTTTTAATAGTGATAACAATTGTAATTTAAAAGTTTTCAAATAGTCAGTATCATTGGGCTCATCGCAAAACATAACTCCTCTATCCACAATCGGTCAAACCATCAAAAAAGTCACAACTGTACCCGCTACACTAACGAACTCCGGCGCCTCTATGACGCTGCTCACGCGCATACGAGGGGGCGGGGCGGTGCGCGGGCGGCGGGGAAAGAACCAAAACCTGATTTTCGGTCTAAACTGACCTTGTAGCGACGCGTATTACATCATAATATTTATAATGCCTTATTTTTATGCGGACTCATTCTATTATCAACCTTAGAACGTATAAATAAAGTTGAATTTTCTTTCATTTGTTTTCGTGGTGTTTGTGACGTTTTACGAATATCTTAACGCTCTAACGCATGCGTACCCGCCTGAGATTGCTACCTACATACCAGGTTTTTCCGCATACAGCTTTCCGTGTTTCATTTAACACATTGTTGTTATTTTTTCGTTTTTAGACAATGATAGTTTGATTAGCTTGTAAGCACCATTAACGATTTATTATAGAAATGACAGATTTTTTATGTATAAGGAAATCCATTGCTTTACTATTAAATTTCCAGACTTGGTCGGCATTAGCAAAGTTTGAACATTACTATGTGAAATGTAATCTTGAGTTTGTGATACCTACTAAAGACGAAGATGAAGAAGAAGGCCTACATACTCGTAAATTACAAATACATCTATGTATGCGTTTACCTTATCTGTAGTCAGATTTAAGAAACTAGGCTGAATACAGATCTGCCTAGCCTTTTCCCAACTATGTTGCGGTCGGATTCCGATCTCACTGGAAACAGTCTCACACGCAAACAGTATTCTTGATAGATTCACATGGTTAGTATGTCAGTACTAAGTAACTTATGTCATTTTCCGGAGCTCAAAGTATCCCCATACAAAATTTCATCAAAATTGGGCCTGCTGTTTCGGAGATTAGCCGGAACAAACAGACAGTGATTTTTTTTATTGTTTTATCTGAATACTAGCTCCTGCCCGCGACTTCATCCGCGTTAAATTTCTTGCTCCCCCGACCCTTCCCGTCGTGTCGAATCGCCTACCCGTGCGATTTGCCCCGTTTTTGCAACATTTGTCAAAATCGGTCCAGCTATTTCAGAGATTAGCCGGAACAAACAGACAGACAAAAGTTAAAAAAAAATGATTTTTTGGTGTAAGTACCGTATTTACTTTCATATGTAATTAGTGAAAAGCTGTTAATTGAAATTACAAACAGACACTTCAGTTTTATTTATTTGTTTATATGTATGTATAGATGTATAGATTAGTTTGTTTCGAGTATAGATAGATCAAATAAAAAGTATGTATACTATTTAAAGAGTAGTGATAATATATGCAAAGTAATGTCTATATTAAACACACGCATAAAAAAATCAGTTCAGTGTACTATCCAGTACGTAGGATTTCGCGCCAATTTTTTGTCAGTTGCTCTACAAGCACGTAACTCAAAAACTACGAAGCTAATTTTAATGAGACTACTAGATACAGGTGTCTAAAAACCGACCAGGTGCAAGTCGGTCTCGCACATGAAAGGTTCCGTACCATTATCGGCAATAAAATCACGTTAGTTCTATGGGAGCCTCCCTTCAATATTTGTTTTATTTTAATTTAATGATTTATTTATTTTTAAAGTGAATATATAACTAAATATTCTGTGTATATTTCAAGCGTCTACCTGTTGCCGTTATCAATTTAGAGCAAAAACAAGCAAAAAAATCACGTTTGTTTTATGCTAGCCCCCTTAAATATTTATTTTATTCTGCTTTTTAGTATTTATTGTTATAGCGGCAACAGAAATACATCATCTGTGAAAATTTCGACTCTCTAACTAGCACGGTTCATGAGATACAGCCTGGTGACAGACGGACGGACAGCGGAGTCTTAGTAATAGGGTCTCGTTTTACCCTTTGGGTATGGAACCCTAAAAACCGTATTCGAATATAAGATCTACACCCTTAATCGCGTAACACTAATAATAACAACCTGAATCATTTTGCAGGAAATTGCTAATTCTCTACTTCATAATTATGTTCTAAGAATTTGTCTGCTCAACAACGTAAATAAATATATTATTATATTTTTTTTTTACTTTTTTTTTAATTCTTTTTATTATTTTTAATAAATGGTAAGAACCAAGAGATATCGTTTTACCCGGTAACTGGGTTGTGGAAGTCAGATATGCAATCGCTAAAAATACTGGAATTCAGCTGCATCCGATTTGACTGAAAGCCAAATCCTAGATATAAAAATGCTAAGCACATGATGATGACTTTTTCCTTGACAGATGGAGTCTACAAGTATCATTATCTGCCTAGCGTTTTCCCAACTATGTTGGGGAAACGATCCGCGTTAAATTTCTTGTTCCCCCGACCCTTCCCGTCGCGTCGAATCACCTACCCGTGCGATATTCCCCGTTTTTGCAACATTTTTCATTACTGCTCCGCTCTTCTTGGTTTTAGCGTGATGTTATATAGCCTATAGCCTTCCTCGATAAATAGGCTACCCAACACAAAAAGATTTTTTCAATTCGGAGTAGTTCCTGAGATTAGCGCGTTCAATCAAAAAAACAAACTCTTTAGCTTTATAATATTAATAATATTATTATCCTGAAAAAAAACGTACGACGAGACTGAAAAGTATTTATGGACAGTTACATGAAAGTTACCCTATTTCCTATTTTTCATTTACACACACATACGTTCACCCTTACACACTTACTCACCCACGCCTACACTAACACATACACACATTCACTCGACTGACCACACTAACACTCCTTATTCTAATTGTTTTATTTAATTGTAGTTTTTGATGTTTAGTAATTTTAATTTTAAGATTTTTCCTTTTGTGTTTTGTTCTACATTATAAGCTCCAAAGTTTACTAACATGATAATTTGTCATATCCAAACTGGGAGTGGAAACTGTCCCTCCTAAATACAGATTACTCATTGATCTAGCTAGGAGAGTAGCGATTCACCCAAGAATTCGTTGTACTATGTACCTTACTAATAATGCTTACTTTTTAAGTCCCTTATGTACTACAAAACCTTTATGTACAGACGCCACCAGGTCAAGCTACCCAAAATTGTCAATTTTTCCCAACGAACCTTGAACCTAATGCTCTAGAAATAAAGTCGAAAATCTATCAAAGAAATCTGACAGATTGTAGTAGCTTGATGTGTTGGCGTCTGTACCTAAATAAATATATTATTAAAAAAATATATATTATTATAATAAATAATAATATATAAGTATAGATGGAGTGACTGCCTATTTGATCTCCACAACCCAGTAACTGGGTAATACGATACCCCCTGGTAAGACTGATTGTCAGACTTTCGGGCTTCTGACGACCCGTAACGACTGTCTAAGATCTACGAAAGACAGCCGGGACCAACGGCTTAACGTGCTTGACACGGAAGGGTTTTGGTATGTAGAGATGGTCACCCATCCACGGACCAACCGCGGCAAGGGTAGCTTACCCTGAACGATCAACCCGTGCGGCTGTTATTACTTCGTCCCAAGCCCTTCCAGAAAATAAATGCTAAATGGCCACTGGCTTCGGGATGACGGTTCTCAAAAGCCAAATGCCTATGAACCATGGGTCTCTTACGTCCGGGCTTGCTTCCAATCCGACAATTTTATGTTTTTAAAGTTGTATGTTTCATCATCATCATCATCATGTCAGCCGTAAGACGTCCACTGCTGGACTTAGGCCTCCCCCAATTTGGGGGGCTTTGCCATAATCGCCACGCTTGGCAGGCGGGTTGGCGATCGCAGTATGGAGGTAAAATGCGTAGAGAACGCTGCTGCCCATTCTCTAGTAAGTCCTTTATTCGCCTTTTACGACACCCACGGGAAAAAATGGGGTGGTGTTATTCTTTACGTCCGGCACCACACGGTACAAGTTGTATGTTTAGATGTTTATTACTCAATCATGCAAAAACGGCTTAACAGATTTGGATACAATTTGGCATGCACATAGTTTATAACCTGTATTAACCTATGGGATACCTACCGGATTCTTCAGTGAGATACCGTAGTTATGATGTCATCGCATCATACTTATAGCTAGATTCAGATGAAGGTACCAAATCATAAATACATAGATAAGTACTCCATCAATCAAACTTGTATATCTACCGCCCATTCAATACTTCTTACCTTTTAAAAACCGCTTAGTAACAAATTCATAAACTTTAAATGGACAACTATCTCAAAAGCGACATCAGCAGCATTTTATTTTACAAAATTAAACTCCAATGAATATTCATAAAGACGAATAAAATAAATCTTAAAATATCTAGTTTTGAATTTAATATCAGTAATAGGTTGCATTAAAAACCGCCAATTTACATAGGAAATAACCCTGATACCGGTTCTTAGCTAACAAAAACAACCATTTAACACAGAAACACGGCAGATTTTGGAACTTTGAAATTTGGAATGAATTCGAAACGTTTTTGACGTTTGTCTCAGCAGGCAGCGCCACCATGTCAAGTCAAGTTATACTGGTTTTGTTATTCCATCGTTCTGAACTATAATTAAGTAATGATCAACTGAAATTATTAAAATTAAATATACCTATTTGAATATGACACTTCCTTAGTGCAAAATTTTAATGTCGAGCATTGACACGTGTCTGCGTATCCTTGAACGTGGTAGGTATGTGATAGTTAATTTTATTATAATTTTATGTTATTTGAACTCTCAATATACCTGAATAACTTGGTAGCTGTTTACTATATTATCTATATATTAATACGTGAAACAACAGCTGTGCAAGCCTTTTTACGAAAAGTATGCGGATGGAGGAGTATTAAATTTGGCACAAACAGAGTATGGAAACGGAATGGTAGAAACCTTTATTTTTATAAAATTATGCATTGGAAACATAAATTTTGGAATGAATTATAGTTGAATTCCGTCCACTGGGCGACCAATAGTTAAATTTTTACTGCGCTCCAAAATCAGAACTTAGCCAGAGAGCATACCTTACTACCGTCTATTAAAATTCAATCACTTAAATCAGAAAAATGGTGTTTATCCGGTTATAAACCACACTAAAGGATTAATAGAGATTCTTTACGAGCTACAACCATAATTTTGTAGTCAACATCGATGTGCCCTAGCTTTTTCCCCACCTTGCTTTAGTCGGCTTCCAGACTAATTGCATGCAAATGAATACCAGTATAGTACAGACGCCAGCACATCAAGGTACCCGAAACTGTCAAATTCTCCCAGTCAACCTTGAACCTAAATGCTATAGTGCTAAAGTTGAAAACCTATTAAAGAAATTTGACAGATTGTAGTAGCTCGATCTGCTGGCGTCTGTACATGGAGCCACTGTATATGATCTCCACAATCCAGTTATTAGGTAACACAACCTCGTGAGGAAGAAAAATAATTTTAGTCTTTGGGCTTCGCAATAAGAACATAGTTTACCAGAAATCGCGACAGGACCATATTCAGATGGCAGTGGACCAAGGTTTAAAACTACCAAAAAAAAAAGGCATTGGAGAAAAAAGCTAATCTATACATTTACATACATACAAATAAATAAAACTGAAGTGTCTGTTTGTAATTTCAAACTAACAGCTTTTCACTAAATGCATATGAAAGTAAATACGGTATTTACACCAAAAAAACATTTTTTTAACTTTTGTCTGTCTATCTGTTTGTTCCGACTAATCTCTGAAATGGCTGGACCGATTTTGACGGGACTTTTATTTGCAGGTAGCTGATGTAATAAGCAGTAACTGACGCTACTTTTATTTTAGAAAAAATCTTTTATTTTAGAAAAATACCTGCGTTAATTTCCGACATCCACGCGGGCGAAGCCGCGGGCCAAAGCTAGTCGTTAATAAAGTTCATAATTCATCATCATTTCAGCAGAAAGACGTCCACTGTTGGGCATAGGGCTTCCCAAAAAAATGGACGGATTTGCCATAATTGCCACGCTTGGCGATCGCAGTATGATGATAAAATGCATAGAGAACGCTACTGCCCATTCTCTAGTAACTCCCTTTGTCGCCTTCTATGAGACTTTCAGGAATAAATGGGATAGTGCTATTCTTTACGTCTAGCACCACAAGGAACATTGATAAAGCTAATACTGGGTGTACTATGTGAGCTCTACAAATGAATGTGCGAATAACACTTGTGCGACAAAACTGTACTGCGACTCACAATAGTTCGAATGCACGCTTGTGCGACACACTCGAGCTCACATAGTACACTAGGTTAGGTTAGGTTAAAACTGTGAGCCTACGAACAAGAAACGACTAGATTCAGTGTGTCGCACAAGCGTGCATTCGAACTATAGTGAGCCGCAGTACAGTTTTGTCGCACAAATGTTATTCGCACATCCATTTGTCGAGCTCACGTAGTACACTCGCTACTACTCGACTTTTCGTGAGATAATCAAGTAGCAGATAGGTAGACAAGCAAAGACAGGATCTCAATATGGAAATGCTGTGTCAAACTAAGAAAACTAACTAATAAAGCCAAACAAATTGACACTAAATGTCAAAATAACGACTTTGATTTCCGTGGCAAATCAAAAAAGTTACAGATAATTAATTAAACGCTTAACTAATGTAGTAATTTGCGTTTTAATTCGTTGTAAAATAGCGTGTTATTGTATTATTTCCTATAAAAGTAGGTAAATATTGGGGCAATATGGGCAAAATGGTGTGGCAATAAAAAACTTTCTTTAGGTTATAATTTGATGAAAATTAGCTGTGTTTGGTAAACAGCCAGTATTTTCTTGTGTATATGTACCTTTGTATGTATTTTCTTGTGTGTATGTGTAGGTATATTTCAACGAGATATTCTGAAGTAGCACAAGTATCAATGTCTCTAAATGTTATCACCATTTTGATAATATTGAGTTCCTAAATGGTCAATTTACGACACATTGACGTATACAAAAAGTTTTCAATCTCTAAAAACCTTAATCAGCATAAATCAAATATCACTAAAAATATGTCAAATTAACACAACAAGCCCATTATTAACCATTCGATTTCATATTTACGACCTCATTAACAAAAAAATGGCTTCTACATTACGCGAATAAGAACTTTTTGCCAAACAAACCACAAAAAAGTATAACTTTCGTTATCACACACGAGTCAAACTATAAAAACTTAATAAAAACTCATTCATTGTTCGTATCCGAACGTCTAGCGCCGCCATATTGTTCTACGTTTAAAAAAAGGCGCGAAAAAACGTTTTATGGTAAAAAAACTGTGTCAGATAATGTTTTTATTAATTTTTTTACGGAATTTCTGGGTCACTGTTATATCATTCGTCCTTTGATTTGTTTTGTGACGAATTTTATTCAAATTTAAACATCATATGACTCATTTAACTGTTAACTGCAATATTTATAGACTTATAAACGAATTAATGTCTAATAAAACAGAATGGATTCTTTACGAGTCATCATTACGTCTAAAGAAGTTGTTTGTGATTTCTTAGAACTGTGTGTGTTGGTGAAGATTTTTTTGTTATTAAAGAATTAGTAGAGATTGTACGCTATCAATAGGGAGTTATTAATATTATTTTTAAAACCGGCTTTGTGTATTATTATTTTTTCTAGTATTTCCCCGGGTTTTATTAATATGGATCCGCTTTGCTAAAGTTGTGCATAACTATTTTTATCTTTAATTTCAAGGTTTTAGTTTTACTTAGATTTCAGATTATTTAGACTTAGGGAATTGTAAATATTTAAGGAATTAGAAGCTAAACTATGCCTACTTAGGTTCACTTCTAGCTTACTTCCTACTAGCATGTATATAAGCAATAAAGATATTGAGTATATTAATATTATAAATGCGAAAGTATGTATGTTCATATCTTCGGAGGTTTGTTACTCAATCACCCAAAAACGGCTGAACGGATCTTGAACAAAATTTGGAACACAGATAATTTATAACCCAGGTTAACACATAGGATACTAGATTTTTATCCCCGTAGTACATTCCCGTGGGTTAACTTCCGACCTCCACACAGGCGAAACCGATGCTAGTAAGAATATTTCAGCCTAAATATTCCAAAAAGAACGTTGTTTTACCTCAAATCGTGATAAATATATAAGTTCTGAACGACTGAATGAGTACCTAAAATAATAAAAATAAAACGTGAGAGGACTATTATATTTAATTCGCCCGACACCTTTGTTTTTGTCTTAAGACATTTAGACACGCTCTAATCTACGTAGGTACATTGGGATGCAAAGTGCCTCATAATTGACGATTTTTATGTAACTTCATGTAATGAAGTGTCTCGTATGGAGCCATAAAGAATACCACCAACCCATTTCTTCCCATGGGTGTCGTAAGAGGCGACTAAGGGGCTAACTACTGCCGGGGTCGCGTGATTGTTCGAAAGAGATATCGTGACCCTGGCACATGGGCAACTGATGGAACACGGGTGGGTTTTAGTCAGTAAAAGTCTGACACGCCCTCCCGCTCCGCCCAGAGCGGGAGAAGTCATTTGATGATTCCCCATGCTGAAAAAAAAAAAAAAAAAAAAAAAAGTGGGCTACCTAGAGAATGGGCAGCAGCGTTCTCTATGCATTTCCCCACCTTACTGCGACCCGCCTGCCAAGCGTGGCGATTATGGCAAACTCCCTCACTTTGAGGAAGGCCTATGTCCGACAGTGGACGTTTTTCGGCTGAGATTATGATGATGATGTAATAAAGACATTGTTTAAAAAAAAAATCCATGTTGCTGGTACTAGATGGCGTTATTTCCACTAAATATTGATGAAGACGAGAAAATCCATTCGCAGTGTTCATTTAGTCATGTTGCTGCATAATGTTCCCACTGCTGACAAACATGTCTCCACTCTTTGAGAGGAAATAGGCTGGTAGATACGTGAACCCAATGCGGGTTGGTAGATGTCACATGTCTTCCAAGTTTTGAATGAAACTACGAACTATGTTTTCCTACACCGTTTTGAGAGCAGTGGTTTACACAAACTGAGGCGCTTTATTTTGTGTAAATAATTTCAATATCACTGCTCTCAAAATGGTGAAAGATAACAGAAAAAGAAAAGTTCGTAAGGAAATCGGCATGGAGTCGATTGCGGACTCCCGGCCACCGTAGGCGCGAGCTTGCGGGTGGCGAGCAATGGGTAGCTCGCCGCCCGGTAAGGACCAAGCTTGGGTCAACGGCGCGTAGTGTTCCACGCGCGCCTCAAACAGATGTCAGCAAGAATGAAGTCTGCTAGGACCGATGCCTGCCGGGGTCGTATGATTGTTCGAAAGAGATACCGTGACCCTGGCACATGGGCAACTGATGGAACACGGGTGGGTTTTAGTCAGTAAAAGTCTGATACGCCCTCCCGCTCCGCCCAGAGCGGGAGAAGTCATTTGATGATTTCCCATCCAAAAAAAAAGGAAAATCGGCATGTCCCAGAACCAAACATTCGAAGACATGTGACATTTACCAACCCACACTGGGCCCGCGTGGTAGATTACGGCCCACTCCCGCTCACTGAGAGCAGGCCTGTGTCCCAACAGTAGGAACGGTATAGGCTGACTATGTAAAGCACGTGGCTGACTATGTAAAGCACGTGCCTGGGGTCGAAACGATGCGTTAAATCTCCAGTCTGGGCCTAAAAGGGCAAAACAACATATCGAAATATCAAACGTACAAACAACATACCTACCAAATTCAGATTAATATCTATGTTTGAGTCTTTCATTATTTTTAAATAGAAACACATAATATTTAAGACCGACATCAATAAATTAGAATGATTATGCAAAAATATTCTACTACTTAATTAGATATTTATGATTTATTAGGTAACGATTATTTTGTGTTCATATCCTGAATATTGGTAGGGGCTAGCAGTAATAACAGCGCTTCGCTTGCCGTGGTTGGTCTACGATTGGCCCCTCCGTGCCTTGGAAAGCACGGTAATCCGTTGGTCCCGATTGTCATATATGGATATATGACTGTCGTTAAGGAATGAACGAAAGTATTTTTTTTTTTTGTGCGTGGGAAATCATCAAATGACGTCTCCCGCTCTGGGCGGAGCGGGAAGGCTTGTCAAACTTTTACTGACTAAAACCCACCCGTATTCCTTCAGTTGCTAATATGCCAGGGCCAGGGTAACTCTTTCGAACAAATCTCGCGACCCTGACAGAAGCTCGAAACCAGTCTTAACTAACCTTGTGTTACCCAATGACTGGGACGTGGCAGTTATGGTCTGATAGGCAGTTGCTCCATATAAAGTACTGATATTCAGCTACATCCCGTTAGACTGGAAGCCAACCCCAATATGGTTGGAAAAAAGGCTAGGCAGAAGATGATGATTCTGAATATTGGTAGGTCAGGAAACGAAGGTTTTTGATCTACTAATAATCATTACTGTGACTCGTCATGCCATTTAAGGAGTAGACTTTGGTGTTATTTAGGTATTTTTACCATCACCTTCTTCATCATCATCATCATTTCAGCCGAAAAACGTCCACTGTTGGACATATGCCTCCCCCCATTTTTCATAATCGCCACGCGTGGCAGGCGGGTTGGCGAGCGCAGTGTGGTGGTAAAATGCATAGAGAACGCTGCTGCCTATTCTCTAGTAATTCCCGCAGTCACACCCACGGGAAGAAGTAGGATGGTGCTAATCATTTGGTTCGGCATCACACGAAACTACAAATTTTTTGTGCTTTGGTATTTTTATACTTTCCCGTTAAAGCACTCTTCCATATAATTGCTCAAACCATATTGCCCTTATGGCGATATTGCCCGGTAGCCAACTGACAACCTGACCTTTTTAATAGCAGCCAATTAAACATCTTTTGCCGACAGTGAGCAGTATGTGAAGCCATAGATTTATCCCAACATAAAGAGTTCTAAAAGTTAGCCAGATTTCAGTCTTAAGAAATTTGGTGTAAATATGGCTTTTTGGATTCTTCATTTCCATTATTTCAGCCGAAAAACGTCCACTGACATGACATAGGCCTAGTCTGTGGTTCCCGCACCCAGGGGCCTTTTTCACAAGGTCATAGGTCCACCTTGTGGGAGGCCTACCAAACTCTTCATCTTCCGGTACATACGTGGTCACCACTTCTGACCCTTTCGGCTCCATCGGCTATCTGTTCTGCGAGCAATGTGCCATGTCCATTGCTACTAACTTTCTGTTTGACTTTCTTTCTGCCCAGAATGGGAGAATCTCATCGTTATTGTTTGATGTCAGTATTATAGTTTAGCCTAAGGGTTGTAAGGGAACTAAAACTGATTTCTTAACTGTATTTTTCCTAAAATACATCGGGTCAACATAGATTAGTTGTAAGTTATCGGAAATAATCCGTTCGACACTTTTTGAAATCCAAAGCCGGCCACAAGCTTGTATCGAAATCGATACTAAAAATAAAACTGAATAATTTGTTTGGTGGAACGCGCTAATCTCTTGAACTAGTTGTTGGATTTAGACAAATATTTTTGCACTAGCTTCTGCCCGCGACTTCGTCCGCGTCAAATTTTTACTCCCCCAGACCCTTCCCGTCGCATCGAATTGCCTGCAAGTTTTCGCCTATTTTTTGTTGCTCCTCCGCTCCTTTTGATTGTAAAGTGATGTAATATAGCCTATAGCCTTTCTCAATAAATAGGCTACCCATCACAAAAATAATTTTTCAATTCAGACCAGTAGTTCCTGAGATTAGCGCGTTCAATCAAACAAACAAACAAACTCTTCAGCTTTATAATATTATAAGTAAAATAAGTAAATAAGTAATAAGTATAGATTTGATAGCCAAATCCTTGAGAAAGGCTATAGGCTATGTAATATCACACTAGAACACAGAAAATAAGCAAACTTAATAATAAAGTCAGCAAGAACGCTTGACGAAAACCAAATAATAGATTGGGAGGGCGAAGTGTCCCCCGTCACAAGGGTGAAGCTAATAAATGTATGCACTTTTTAAACAAGTTAACAACGAACAAAATTCAGTATCTATGAGTTGATAATATCACCTTTAAAACTTCTTAATCTGCTCACCCTGCTACACATAGCGTGATGTTTCAAATGAGTCGGAAAACATAACACGCCGTGTATGAATATATGAATCAATGTTTTTGCCGGTCCAATCAAAGTGATTGACGTGCAGGCATTAGGCGTAATACGTGCTTCTATGTTCGTTTGCGCGTGCGCACCATGGTTTTAGAAGTTTTTAGGATATGTTCTAGTTATTTATCGACTTCCAAAATGAAGTTTTCAATTCTAATTCTATGAATTCACTTCAAACTGCCTTATTGTGTCACTCTTCATTAATTCAGCATTTCACAGAGAAAAAAGGTATGATTGGTTCAACATCACCAATAAGGTCACTCTAAGTCCTCTTAGTGCGACCCCTCCAAGCGTTTTCACTTTCTTGTAATCGAACTAAATATAAGATATTATCATCTTCCAATACTTGATACCTATTCATCATCATCATCATTATTTCAGTCAAAAGACGTCCACTGCTGGTCATAGGCTTCCCCCAATTTGGAGGGTTTACCTTAATCGAAACGCTTGGCGAGCGGGTTAGCGATCGCAGTATGGAGCTAAGATGCAAAGAGAACGCTGCTGCCCATTCTCTAGTAAGTCCCTTAGTCGCCTTTCGACGACACCCACGGTAAGAAATGGGATGACGCTATTCTTTACGTCGGGGAACACCCGAAACAGTACCCTTCTAAATTGTATTCAAGATAAACTTACAGCAGGTCTTCTTCATCTTCTTTGCATGTCAATGGTACTCGTATACTTTCTTTATTTTATGTTAGCTGATCCAACGAACTTCGTACCACCCTACCAAGCTCCTACCAAGCTATGCTAACCTGGTACTTCAAAGACATAAAGCGTTTTCTAGCTACCACACACCCATGTTAGGTGAGCTCCTAACATGCGGTACGATCAGACCATGCCCCACTTGCTGGAGTGTCCCAAGTGCCCGTTCACCTGTACCTCAGATGATCTTTATAATGCCACTGATGCTGCAATAAACGTGGCCACCTACCAGGGTCGCGAAATTTGTTCGAAAGAGATACCGTGGTACTGGCATATGGGCAACTGAAGGAACGCGGGTGGGTTTTAGTCAGTAAAAGTCTGACACGCCCTCCCGCTCCGCCCAGAGCGGGAAGCTTCTGCTTCTCTCAATGTGTGGTTTGTCCTGGATGACCTGCGTAGAGCGTAAGAAGCTCTTACGACTTTTAAGCCTGCCTGAAGTCGTTTTGTTATCCTAGAGGTTTGTAATCATGAAAGTTTTATAATCGTGCAGGTAATTAAATAAATTGTATCTCGTATATGCAAATAGTATGGTCGCCCTATAAACACGTTTTTGGTTAAGACAGGGTCTGAGCTGACCTCTGGATCCTCGGAAAATAATTCTAAATAATACTCTTGAACATCAAGTATCTGTCATCATCAGCCGCGGATTATTTTGCACCGTAGCGTAACATCTATGCGTACCTGCTATGACGTAGTTTTAACGAATGCACTGCGTACATAAATTGGGCTACATTAACACCGTTCGTGACTTCTGTATATAAGAACAGATCTTTGCCTATCAGTGGAACAATAATAGGTTGGTCATCGTCTGTCTAGCCTTTTCCCAATTATATTGGAGTTGGTTTCCAGTCAAACTGGATGCAGCTGAATATCATTATTTTACATGAAGTGACTGCCTTCACAACTCAGTTACTGGGTGATACGGTACGCCTTAGTAAGATTGGTTCTTTCGGACTTCTGACGACCCGTAACGACTGTCAAAGACCCACGATGACAGCCGGAATTAACGGCTTAGCGTGCTTTCCGAAGCCAGTAAATATAGTGGTCTTGGTATATAATTATGGTCGCCCATCCACGGACTAACCGCGGCTAGCATAGTTTAACCTGATCGATAGACCTTGTTAGTAAAACAGTTTGACCAGCGATCTATCAATCCCTCCTCTTTCATATCATTCCTCAGACTATCCATCCATTATTACTTTTGCGGCGATCTTTGGCTAAACTCTTTATGATATTTTATAATTTTGTACGGCTTGCTGTAGTTATTTCGTGTAATTTCTGAAGTAAAAATAGCACTATCACACTTCTTCCTGTGTATTTCGTAAGAGGTAACTAAGGGACTTACTAGAGAATAGCCAGCTGCGTTCTCTATGCATTTTACCACCATACTGCGATCACCAACCCACCTGCTAAGCGTGGCGTTTATAGCAAACTTCGTCTTTCTGCTGAAATGATGATGATTATTTTTGAGTTAAGGATCGCTTTTTGAATAATTTGATTATTTTTACACTCCATGATTATGACAAGTTTCAATTGACGTTTTACTTGAAGATGAGTGCTTTTTATTGCAGATGGTGATCTGCCGGAACCTAATATTATCACTTTCTTGCCTAGAGAGGAATAAGATACATTAAAAATGCCCAGTCAGTTGAATTAAAAATTAGCACAACATAGCTATTAAAATATGATATTATTATCATCATTAAAATTGTTTGCAACGTTACGTTCCGGTGTGATAGTCAGCCCACCTAATAATGTACCTACCAAACATTTCCATAACTTAAAACTCACAGCATTTAAATCATAGGAGTCATAATTCAGGATCCATTTTTATGACATCATCGCATAATATATACATTAATTATATAACGTATACCAGCGTTATATACGTAGGTATTTAAATGTAATAGGCGTGAAATAACTTGAGGTTTCCGTTGGTTGTTCTTCCTGGCTGTATTAACAAGGAGAATCATTCTTCTGATATGGTTTTCTGTTTATCTATATATATTGGTGCAGGATAGTCTAAACAAGAAGTGGTCGTCATATTCGAGGTTCAGCAGCTTTAATATCATCAGGGTTATCCCGGAATATAGTGGTTAAATATTGACCTGGTACGATAGAAATAAATAAAGAAAAATAGTTTATTTGGAACACGCACAGGAATTACAAACAATAAAAAAGAACATTATATGTAGCAAAATTATGAAAATAATAAAAACAAAAATCTTAATCAAGGTCAAAACTAACGATATAGTAAAAAGAACTAAATAAAAAAGGGAAAATCAGTGCGAGGCCAGAAAGACTACTATCTCAGTATGATGCTTCGATATTTGGAAAAGAAAAACAAATACCGCAACGGCTTTTAGTGATTGTCATCAGCCAGTGTCACTTTTATCCAATCTCTTCATTGGTTCCTTGTAACTTCGTTACAAAACAAGGCGGCGCCACTTTCTGCGCTACCTGATTGTCCCCAATAGGCTAGGAAGCTCCTTCATTGCACCTCAGAGGGTTTATACAAGATGATAAAGTCAGACATAAGCATTCATTAGCAATCAGGTGATGTCATACACAAGAGTAGTGATTAAGCCATACATCATTTAAATAGCAATGTATTGAAGCAACCTATTAAAACATTATTGGAACACTATTGGAACATTGAGAAGCAATAAATGCATATCAGCAATACACACACACACACAACCAGGAAATAATGTTCCCACTGTTGGGAGACAGCAGTCCTCTCTGTGAGAGAGTGGGGAGTTTATTGCGCCACTTCTTCTTCCCAGCTAAAGCACTAGGAAGTGGTGAAGGGTGGGCGTTTTGGGGGAATGTCTTTTGTAATTTTGACGTTCGAAACGTGCTGATCCTGAGCCAAATTTGAATAAATGACTTTGGATGTCTTCGAATTTTTTGGTTGTAAGACATGTTTCCTCACGATGTTTCTCTTCACCGTTTTGAGAGCAGTGGTGATGAAATTAAATACCCTATGTAAAGTGCCTGCCTGGGTTTGAACTCATTTCCGACAACTCGAGTGAGCGCGTTTGAATCGTTTGCCAGTTTTAGCTAGTATAAATTTGCTGTTGTAATTTTCTTTAAAATACTAAAAACCACGCTACTAGGTAGCTAAAAGGTAGCTTTTTAGTTTTTTTTTTTCTATCCTCGTAATCCTCGCCAGGATAATGGCACAAAGTTATCAGATTATTGTATTGTCATTCGTCGTAGATAAGTGTACAGTCTCAAATTAATCCGACGTTTTGAAGAGGGTGAAAATCACGTTTTTTAGATTCCGTTACATACCAAGCTAATAAAAGCGTGTTTAAAAGTAGTCGCACAGAGCTAATATTTTATTTTGACTTCTGATTCACTGATCTAACACTTGATTGAAACTCGTCTGCAAAGTGGTGCTTCTGTATATTTAGAGTTATTTAGATAGCATCATTTAAGCTAGTCTTCTCTGCAACGGAAATTAGAGTCTCGCGTCATTAGTCTCTAGACTCACAACTCACACACTCTAACATTGATGCTTGTATGTCTGACCTGCGTCTAGTCTACTAGACGCAGGTCAGACATACAAGCATCAATGTTACACCTAGATTTGGACCTCATTCATTACCTACCTACTTGTAAGATTTTCATATAACATTGACTGTCGTTACGGGTCGTCAGACGCCCGAATTAGAAACAACAATCTTGAATTTCTTCCTTCCTTTTCTGGGAGCAGTGGTGGCCCAACTGGGTATCATTAGCCTATAATGTTCCCACTGCTGGGACACAGGCCTCCTCTTGGTGAGAGGGAGTGAGCCATAATTCACCACGCGGGCCCAGTGCGGGTTGGTAGATGTCACATGTCTTCGAATTTTTGGTTCTTAGACATGTCGGTTTCCTCACGGTGTTTTCCTTCACCGTTTTGAGAGCAGTGGTGATGAAATGAATTTACACAAAGTAAAGCCTGCCTGGGTTCGAACTCACGACCCTGAATAACGGCCGCGATTTACGACTTCTAAGTCGCAGGTTTAAACCTAGTTATGCGCTATACTTTGAGCAAATTATTTCATCACCACTGCTCTCAAAACGGTGAAGGAAAACATAGTGACATCTACCAACCCGCACTGCGCCCGCGTGGTGGATTTATAGCCCACTCACTCTCACAGAGAATATGCCTTCGTCCCAGCATGGGAATATGTTAAGTTAATTATGCATGAATTTCTGCTGACTCCATATCGCTAATCCAAGCACACTTAAACTCAAAAATAATTGACGAATTATCACTTAGTAACAAATTTATTACTTTTCAACCAGTATTAGATTTAACCTTGATTTTTTTGCGTTAAATCGAGACGCCGAATTACTGTGTCGAACACTCAGAATCTATACATCGGAATTATTATAAATTGATTTTTATCTGCTGGTAGTATTGAGCAAAAAACGGGCATGTTTGAATATTATGTAATGGTTTATAGTTCCGTCTATTTTTAGATTCGCGCCCTTTTTGGCTATGCGTCATCAAACTTGGAAAATTTTAAAGAAAGCCCGCTAACCTGGCTGCCATTTGTAGATATTTGCGTTACGGATACTCAAAGTTAAGCAACGGTTGCCGAGGTTGGTCCTTAGAGACCTCGTCTAGCCCCTCCGTACTTCGGAAAGCACATTAAGCCGTTGGTCCCGGCTGTCATTTTTAAATCGTTGTCAATCGTTACGGGCAGTATAGAAGCCTCAAAGTCTGATTACCATTTGTACCAAGGGGTATCGTATTAGCCGGTTACTGAGTTGTCGAGGTCAGATATGCAGTCGCTCCATGTAAAATACTGGTCTTTAGCTGCACCCGGATAGACTGAAAGCCGACCCCAACATTGGTTAAGAAAGACTAGGTAGATGATTAAAAAACATGGAAACTCGTAGTCAAAAGGTCATCTGCAACCAGGGTTAGGGTTGCATGATACTATCACCTAATACCCTATCTTCTTCTTCTTCGTAGTTCCTTCAAAGCTTTGGATCTTAGTTTTCAAGTTAAGCGATCTTCTGCAATGTGGACTGCTTTCTAGATTGTGTCTGACCACCTTGCCGCTGCCCTGCCTTGTTACTAGTTAGATACAAATGATATATGCAAATTAAGTATGGAGATTTATATCAAATTGAACCCTAATATTTTTAGAAGTGTCGAAGCTAAACATATTCAAAGATTAATTAAACGTAATGAATTTATCATTTGCTGGCAATTTTTGTGGTTCCAATACAGAAAATAACATGATCTATGTCTGCACCTACTTTTTTTTAATGAAGCATAAAATTAGTTTTTCTGTACATATTCTATAGATGGCCGATACTAACGGTTTGGCACTGTTTATATCCGGATTCGATTTTTTCAAAAAAATATTGTCTTTTGTATTTCCAAATGCTTAGTACCTACTTTTGTAAGTATTCTTCAAAAAATAACTATTAGTTCAAAGATTAATGATATTAATGGAAATATGGTGTTCTTTCTATGTCTGCAAGACTCTTACCAATATAAAATACTCTAAAGCATCTTGATATATTCCTGAGTCAAAAATAACGCATTTTCGTTAACCTGATTTGCCTTCAGAAGAATCATCATCATCATCATTTCAGCCGTAAGATGTCCACTGCTGGACTTAGGCCTCCCCCAATTTGGGGGGCTTTGCCATAATCGCCACACTTGGCAGGCGGGTTGGCGATCGCAGTATGGTGGTTAAATGCATAGAGAACGCTGGTGCCCATTCTCTAGTAAGCCCCTGAGTCGCCTTTTACGACACCCACGGGAAGAAATGGGGTGGTGTTATTCTTTACGTCCGGCACCACACGGTACCATAGTCCGTACCGGTACCGTAGTACCTATATCAGAAGAATAGTAAATGTCTAATTGTTTTTTTTTAATGAAGCCTATACTATCCCACTGCTGGGCAAAGACCAGCCAGAACCAGCCCTCGCGGTACGCAGTCAAGTATTTGATATAATCAGTCAAAATGAACGGGTCTCAGATTTCTGATTTAAGGATTCCTTCCATAGCTTTGGAGAGAGTTTGTTCCGCCACTTCTTCCCAGCTAAAGCACTAGGAAGTGTCGAAGGGCGGGCGTTTTGGGGGGACTGTCTTTTGTAACTTTGACGTTCAAAAAGTGCTGACTCTCAGCCTAGTTTGAATAAATGACTTTTGATTTTGATTTTTTGATTGATGTTGGATTCGACACGGAAGCGTATCGAATGGCTGTGAAGAGCGTAAAAACAAAGTAAAACGAGTATGCAACCGGGCTACGACATACTAAATTATATCCACATAAGTAGGTATGGTCCTAATTAAACAAATTGTAACAGTTTCATAAATTCTAACACTCCGTTCAAAATATGGCTACCATCACCATTATCGAAAATACTAATTAAAATTCGTTCAACAAATAAACTTAAAATACAGATTGAAGTGATTAACGTTTTTATGAGCTTATTTCCAAAAACTATTGCTTTTCTCAAAGCCGCCATGTTTGAAATAATATCATGCGCGAGAGTCGATAGAGTGTGTCGAGTTACAGCTTCCATATTTTGTAACGTTGGTTTTGTGTGGACACGGTTCCGTATTTAAAGAAAGAAAGGAAGTAAAAAAAAAACATAGTTCATATTAAATACTATTCTAAAAATAAAACCACTGTTTATTGATTTGTTTTTTAATATATCAGCTAGCCGTTCAAGTTTTTTTGATTTTATGTTTAGGTTGTTTTACGCTCTTGCTTGTAAAATAATCAACTTTAACTTTTTGCAAACTATTTTTGTTTTTCATACTTTTTGTTCGTTAAAATATTGTAAGATCTGAAAACCAGTGGAGTTATTAAACATTTTTAATTATGCAAAATAGGTATCAGTATGGTGGTTAAAAAATATGGGTGATTCAACCTAATGGGCCCTGATTTCAACCCAGAAACCTCAAAAAACTAGAAATAATCCACTGTTACTAAATAAGATGAATTTAAGTAAAGGCCAATAGTTTCGTGAATTCCGCAAAGGTATAGGAAAAGAAACGTTGCCTTGACAACTGTTCCAGATAACAAATACTATGAACCATGACGACTTATAGAAGGTTGCTTATTATCTGAACCATTCGCGGCTGTCTGATAAAAAATGTGACACTTTTTTAGAATGATTAGTGAAGAAAATTCTTGATTGGTCTGTTTCAAGATATTTCTTGAGTACTAATAAAATTGTAAGGTGCCGACAAATTTCTTCGTTTGTTAATAAAATAAAAAAAAAATAAAAACTGAAAATGTAAGAAAGAAGTATGCCTGCATCCTAGTTTTTTTTGCGTTACTGAGACATAATGATGATCAATGATGTACTGTAAAAATAAAAGTCATCCTAGTCAAAAATGTAGAAAAAAAAAATGCTGAAAGTTGGCCACTTGTCAAAGTCTTCTGGCAGGTGGCAATTAATCCACCTGATGGTCATTATTTAACATAGTTTAATCAACTTTTGACCCACTAAGTAGAACCAAACCTGAATCCTTGTATGTATTGCAATCGAACCAATTCAATGCATTTCATACATGTCTAAGATTATTAGACATGATATTTTTTGTTATATACTAAAATTTATTTTTAAATAACCCACTTTTTTCTAATTGCCTTCAGTTTTGATAATTACTTTGAGTAGTTTTTGAAGAGCAAAAACTTTACATAAGCAGCTTAAGTAGAAATATTTTTTGAAAAAGTGGTCTGATATTAATGGTCGTGCTTTTTTTTCTCAAAATATATATTGAGATCGAAGATCGTATCGTGATTTTGAAAAAAACTTGTGACAGGTAGTTCTGGTTATCAATTTAAAAAATAACAGTATATGAACCCATGATTTGTGGGCCGAAAACTATCTTTACATGCCATAACCGTAAGCTATATTCATGGATCTTTGGTAGTCGCTACGGGTCGTCAGAAGTTCGAAAGTCTGACCAAAGGGTATTGTATTATCCAGTAACTGGATTTTGGAGGTCAGATAGTCAGTCAATCCATGTAAAATATTGCAACTCAGCTGCATCTGGTTAAACTAGAAGACGACGAAATTTCATGCAAGTCTATTTTTGCGTGATTGAGTAAAAACATTCAAACATAGAAATTCTCACATTTATAATATTAATGGGATAATTAAGATAGCAGGAAATAAGATACGTACCGGTAATTTTTGTAGTGCTACTATCGTGATTTCTGCCACGACTTCTGAGTGGCGACCGTACCTAGATTCTTTCAAAATTGCTTTAGGATAAGTACCTAATCAAAGAAGAAAAATAAAACTTCTATCTGCATGTTAAAATCTTTCTTATATAGTTTTTGTTCTGCACTCCATTTGACCTGTATGATTAAGTGTTTTTTATCTACAAATGTGTACAAGTACGTAACACGCTTTTTAAAATTAATAACATGCCTTCAATTTGAATAAAAATAAATTTTGAATCCCTTAATTATGTTGTACTTGTTTTAACATTCAAACTGTACAAATCTGCCTATTCTTTGCTCAGTATTATATCCAGTATTATACCCAGATTAGCGCCCAACATGGGCGCTAATCTGGGTGTCAGCTTCCAGGCAAACCTGACGCTGCTCAATACCAATGGAGCAACTTCCTATGTGACTTCCATAACCCAGTTGTTAGGTAACACAATACTCCTCAGTAAGACTAGTTGTCCAAGTTTTGGGCTACTGACTAGACTACCTTTCTTTGACATTCGTAGAGAATGACAGCTGGGATCATTGAAAGACAAGGATAGGTCTTGATATCTGACGGATGGGCACCCATCGCGATGGATAGTTTCAACATTCATACTGGTGCTTAGGTATTACAACGTGTAATCATAATTCAAAGCATCTTCCAACTTCTTACTTACAAGAAAAAAAAAATACTTACTTTTTTCTCTAAGTTATAAAAAAAGTCAAAAAAATCAGAACACTTCTAAATAAAAAAAAAAACATAAAAAAACCTACTACTTTAATTTTCGCTCCAAATTTTATATTACTTGTTTTTTGCTAAAGACATGTCCACATTAATCAACAGGCCTCGATAAATGAAATATAAGTGACACGTCTCGGCTAGGCAAGTGTGGTGCACATGTTGTCTAAACGCCGCCGTAATGTGTTTAATTATTATGTTGGTATTACTGGTAGAAGGAGGTAGGGTGGCAACCTGTCATCATTTGATTTTAGAATGTTCGATTTAAACTGTCATGGTGGCTTTGAGTTTAGTCGGTTGAGTATGTTCTAGCTTTTGCCAGCGGCTTCGCTCGCGTCGAAAACGAACTCACGAGAACGTACATACTACCGTGATAAAAAGTAGCCTATGTTTTAAAACAGGTTATAATTTATTGTGTACCAAATTTCACCCAAATCCGTTCAGTCGTTTTGGTGTTGGTACCTATGTCGATTCTTACTACTATGTAGGCAAGTAGGGTTGATAAATTTTCGATATCTGGTCACCCTCACCCAGCTGCTATCAACCACTCAGTCTGAGGGTAGCTTAGGCGCTCCACCCACTGCACCGCGCCCCGTCGCGTAGCGCGGGATGGCAGATTTTACCATTGTATGCAAGTATCTAAATTTATATAGAAATCACGCCTAGCGCAACACACTGCCGACGCGGAAATGCGCGGGAAGGCGCCTCGTGCGTAATACGCCGCTCCGCGCACCGCGGCGGGACGCATCTTCAGTGGGTGAACCGCCTAAGTCTCCACTCAAGGAACCGTCTAAGCAACTGTCATTGGGTCTACGGCCTAATATGGCCGGCCTATTGCCACTACAGCTTGCGTATCCTGTCGATTTTGTCTACTACTGTAAGTAGTCTACTTTCTGATTATATCATGAAACCCTCAGAAAGACTCCAAACATAGACATTTTTATTGCTTTCTCATTTGATACCTCTTTTTCTTTTGTGGGTTTGTAGGTATGTATGTTTGTTTATTTGTTCTCTCAAAACTTTTGAACCAATGATTTGACAAATGTGGTATTACTGGAAGCGTCATAATGTTCCGCTACGTCACATAAAAAACCACCTTAATAAAAATACATACTAACAGTAGTAAGTATTCATAAGGCAAAGTAGCATACGATCACGGCTTTTAGATGACAAATAGATATTTCAGTTTTCATACTTTTTAGAGCATTTTTTTTAAGTTTTTGTACATCTTGTTTTATCACCCATCCAGGGTACAACCGCGTCAAGCACCGTGCGGCTTTTATTACGTATCCGCAAGCTTCTCAAAGTAAATCGAAGACTGAATAATTTTTTAATGTTATCATCATCATCATCATCGTCATCATTTCAGCCAAAAGACGTCCACTGCTGGACATAAACCTCCTCCAAAGGAGGGATTTACCATAATCACCACGCTTGGGAGGCGGGTTGGCGATTGCAGTATGTTGGTAAGAGAACGCTGCTGCCTATTGTCATAAATATTAAGTAGACCCCAAACAAGCCATGTATTTGCTTCTCAAGAACAAACGCAAGCAAACCCAACACACTTAGCTAGTGTAACATGATCAATCACTTAAGTACAACTTGCTCACGTTGTGTTGATAAGTTCCGGCAGCGTAGGAGATACTTCAAAGGTCGTACTATGTTTATGAGCTTCGTACTTGATTTTAATCATTTATATTTGAATTTGTTAAAAGAGGCTCTACGTGTGTATGTCGATTCTTAAAACATCTTTGACTTAGCCTGGACAGTTGGGTACGCTACCAATTTTGGGTTGACGATCGCAGTATCGTGGTAAAATGAATAGAGAACATGATTCATGATGATGTCCAGAATTTTCACTGCGAATAGCGTTTTCGGTGACATACTCTAGTCATAATTTGACATTATATACATACAATTCTAATTTTACCTCTTTAATATTTGTTGTCATATCAACAATGACATTTGGTTTAAATAGGTTATTATTTTTTATTATTTAAGAGGAAGGAGGAGGTAGGAATTACTATCATTTAAGAGCAATATCTGGTTGAACGAGCTTTGCTCGGTATTTTTTGGTAAATTTTGTTTAAAATAATAAGTTTATATTCAAGTTGATTATCGATAAAGTTGGCCATTGAAAACATGAATAAAACGACAGTGTATAAAAATGAATCCTAGCTAGATCGATTTATCACCCCCGAAACCCATTGTATACTAAATTTCATGAAAATCGTTGGACCCGTTTCCGAGATTCAGATTATATATATATATACAAGAATTGCTCGTTTAAAGGTATAAGATTTATGAAATACTATCATTTAAGAGCATTTAAGTAGATTCTTTTATATTTTGTGAATGTCAGAATGTTGTAGGCCTTGTAGACTGTAGACAATTTTCTATTTTATTAAGTACCTGGTTGATTGGTGGACTTAGTAGTACTTGTTGACAGTCCTACACTGTTGTCGCAGACCTATTAACACTGTAATTTGAAACCATTGTAAAAACTTATTATTTTTAAAAGAGTAACCGTGGAGTTTCTTCCCGGCTCTTCTACATAGGAATCAACAATTTGGAACCGTACACCTACCTTCTGGCGTTTCATCAGTGCCCTTGCAGGTTTATGTGAAATAAAAATATTTTGATTTTGATTTGGTTTGATTTGGTCATCAGTTCTTCCCGAGTGCAGTTGTCAGGGCCACACTTTTCCAGCGTTTCGATGAAGGACGGCGGTCTTTTACGGTGTGTTGAGAGTGGTAGTGAGTTTACTACACTCCTGGAGGAGGGTTGCTGTGACCGGGCATGGTTAAGATATGCCTCGATCAGCGAATACTACTAATGCGGGAGTGTAGCGAGCAGCTGAAGAAAAATCCCTCTTTTGTTTATTTCTTATCTTATTGTGAGAAGAGCTACTGGTCCATGAAAGAGCTTGTAAAAGAAACCATCCTTTGTCACTCAAGCGAAACATTATGGACATGTGCATTCTTCCCATTTATTGACGTATGGATCTAAGACTTGGTCTGTGACAATTAAAACTCCAAAGTCAAGGCTTGCTAACGTGCAATGGAGCGCAGTATTCTAAGCGTCAAATTGACAGACCATATCCACAACAGCACACTGCTCCAACACATAGATTATATCGTTGTTCAAAAAGCCATTAAGCTGAAGTGGGATTGAGCTGGCCACGTCTGCCATAAGTCCAATAAGTTGTGGGCCAAAATAACCACTACGTGGAGCCCTGATACAGATGATGACGACAAAATGGCGGGACGAGCTGGAGGAAAAACAACCAGTCGTTCAATCCAGATATGGTTTTAGCACTCCCCCAAAAGAGCATCAAAATCATCTTGTACTAGTCAAAATCAATTTCTTGTCTTGCACCTGTATACACAACCACCTTCCATTACTACCCTAAAAATAATCTTGATTGCATAAATAACTAACAACCAAAAAATTCTATAAGTGAAAAAAATCTTTCCCACCGGATCTCAAAAGCCGTATCGCCGCCTTCTCCCCACGGATTAAAAAAAAACAATCCTGCAACACCTGTTGCGCCTACGCATCCGTTGCTAAGCGACAGCGCCATATTGGTAATATGGCGGCGTTGCCATCTGTCAAAAATTTACATTTAGAATTTAATTAGCGCAAAGTGAAGATTGCTTACTGGTCAGAAAATCCCCAATACAACCTGCTCAACCAATGGCAATTTCATGACAAAAGAAAAAAAAGATTATTATTCATACTGATGTAAAACTATGTTGGTTGTGCCGGTTCCATGTAGTACCGGACGCAAAGAATAACACAACCCCATTTCTTCCCGTGGGTGTCGTAAGAGGCGACTAATGGACTTGCTAGAGAATGGCCAGCAGCGTACTCTATGCATTTTACCACCATACTGCGATCGCCAACCCGCCTGCCAAGCGTGGCAATTATCACAAACCTTCTCAAATTGAGAGAGGCCTATGTCCAGCAGTGGACATCTTTCGGCTGAAATGATGATGATTTGTCACGGTTGCGAATCATATTTAAATCAATACACAGCCTAAAATTGCAAATTTAAAAAAAAAGGAAGAAAATTCGATTTTCGCGGACTACTCTTGCGTACCCTTCAGAACCAAATATTCTTATTTACTTTAACAAGGTTACTACACACATAATAAAGCAGCTTATATAAATGAGAAATAGTTTGCATAATGTAGATAATTATGCTAATTTTGTATGTAGGAATTAAAACATAATTTAAAACAGTAGGAAATTCATTAGTCACCGTTTTAATTTAACGCTACGCTCGTTCACTGGTAATTTTAAACCATTCAGGTCCAGGTTTCCTCTCTTAACATCATGCCGGTAAGCCACAAAGGGATAGGCAGACATGTTCTGCAGTACCTATACCCATATTTCACCTGTTATGTGTAAGTTTTATGTGATGGATATTTTTTAATATCTTGATTGAAAAGAGAGTCTTTGGCGATGCTTAGGGGAATTGTCTAGCGCCAAAAATTCAAAGACTATGACATCTGCCAACTAGCACTGGCCCACTCCCTCTTCCAGAGGGAAGACCTGTGTCCAGTCAAAAAATTACGGACTATGCTGTTTGCCTTTCAAGACATATATTCAATTACTATCATATCATTTCTCCGACAAAAACACATAAGTAAACAATTACCAATCTAAATAAAACATTATTTAGCATATTAATAGCCAACCCGAAGCCTTCCGCGACCTAACGCAACAATATTGGCGCAAAAAAGAACGCAAAAAAGGATTTTAAATTCATGCACGTGCTGAGAAAAAGTCGATTCTCGATTTGCAAAAACATTTATTCATTGTGTTTTGTTTTTTCGTTTCTTTTTGCTCCCGTTTTTGAATAAAAAAAGGACTTTCGGATCCCCCGGAACCCGTTAGGTGTTTTTGCCCTACGCTGTTCTTTTTATAGTGCATTTGCCTTTGATTGCATAACGTACGGTCAGTGGTCGGTGTTTTTTCTCGACGAACGCTTACTGGAGTGTTCACCCTACGGTATTTTGTGACGTAGGTTAGGATTTGGTTTTTCAAACTGCTCATTCATGAGAGGGTATGCCTGTGAGATGGTTAGGAGAAGACGTGGCCTTTTAAGTTAGTAATAATGCATTCATTAGAGCAGCACTAAGCAGGGTGGCAGGTATTTCGAGGCGCAAACTGTACATTTGATTCAGTATATGATTCTGAATCTCTCGGCATTGAGGAATCCTGAGACCTCTCCGTGCTGTCGATCCCGGCGGTCGTTCGTGAAGTCAAAAGTCTGATAGTCTGACAACCAGTCTTACCCAGGTCTCAAGGCCTGTGGAGGTCAGTTTTTCAGTCACTCCATGTAAAATAGCATTCAGCTGCATCCGGTTTGACTGGAAGCTGACCTCAACATAGTTGGGAAAAGGCTAGGCAGATGATGGCATATTACTGCTGCTTGCTTTGCTTTGTGCTTTGCTTTCCTTCGAAAACATCGTGAGGAAACCTGAAATTGTAGTTAATATAAGTCTAAAATCAGTAACTCGTCTCGAGCAAGCGTGGTGGTCATTGGTCGTGCCTTCTGTGTTTGAGAACAGGCCTTTGCCCTACAGTGGGACAATAATAGGTTGGTATTATAGCTAGGTAGGAGGTTGGTAGGTGGTGTGTTGGTTTATAGGTTGGTTGGTTCATCATCATCATCATCATTTCAGCCGCAAGACGTCCACTGCTGGACATGGGCCTCCCCCAAGCACCGCCAATTTGACTGGTACAATTTTTGGGGGGATTTGCCATAATCGCCACGCTTGGCAGGCGGGTTGGCGATCACAGTATGGTGGTAAAATGCATAGAGAACGCTGCTGCCTATTCTCTAGTAAGTCCCTTAGTCGCCTCTTACGACACCCACGGGAAGAAATGGGGTGGTGCTATTCTTTACGTCCGGAATCACACGGTACGGTTCGGTACGGTTGGTTGGTTAGTATTATTTATTATTGGCCCAGAAAGATCAAGACGGATTTGGTCATCTTTAAGTACATGAAAATTAGGCAATAATTAGATATTACACAGAATAGCTTTAGACAGTGGCTTCGCCCGTGTAATTGGCGGATATTATCCCGCGGGAACGCACTACCGGGATAAAAAATACCGTGTGTGTTAATCCAGGTTATAACTATCTGTGTGCCAAATTTCATCCAAATCCGTTCAGTAGTTTTTGTGCTAAAGAGTAACAAATATCCATCCATACCTTCTTCCTCACAAACTTTCACATTTATAATAGTAGGATTTTTAATTTATTTATTCCCACGGCAGATTTTTCAGGAAATTAAATAGTTCATAAATAATCCATTAATTTTAAAAATAATTTTGTGGTTATATTTCAGTTTTATTCATTAAAGTCGCAGTAAGAATTCATATCTGACTGACTTGTTATAGTTACCACAATAAAAGTATAAAACCAAAAAAATAAAAACAATACTACCAAAAAATATTATTTATCTGGCTAAGAATATTATTAGAAGGTAGTTAGTTATTTAGTTAAATTAAGTACCTACTTACATGAAATATTAATCATTTCTACTTTATTTCATACAATTAATTTTAGTTTTTCAAGGCAGCCTACAGAACGGATATTACCTAAAAAGGTAAAAAAATAACTACGTTATTGAGCCTTTCATTAAAAGGGAGTGAAATAAAATATTTAAATACCTGTTCCATACATGATTTATGTAACTATTCACCAATGCTAATTCAAAATTTTAATTGGTGTCATAAAAATAATTAAGTAAAGTCGATTTATAGAACACCTCTCTATAATTTATCAAAATTGTAGGCTAAAGTGCCAAAAAGTTCACTAGTTTTTGAGCAAAAAATATGAATTATGATTTAAGATTTATTCGTATAAGCTTCTGTTTCGATGAAATATATATATAAGGTGTATCTATTCATACACGAAATATTTTAAGAGGAACACCTGTAGGTAGTAAAGAAGCTATAGCAACGAAAAAAAAAATTTCTGAGTGTTTTTTTTTTAATTTAATATTTATAAATTATTTGACGCACATAAGAAATACTGGCTCCTTCTTATTTTTTACGGCCCGAGACACCGCGGCCATGCTCGTGCCGTCCGGTCGTCGCCCTCGCAGCGTCAGGCGGGCCAGTCATAGAATTTGGAGTAAAGGTTTTATGCAAAACGTCTCAAGTAGTTTTAAAATTATAATAATTACGTAAATAAAAAAAACGCTTAGATAAAAATTTTCTTTTTGCTTCTATAGCTTCTTTATCACCTACAGGTGTACCTCTTAAAATATTTCGTGTATGAATAGATACACCTTATATGTATACTTACCATCATCATCATCATTTCAGCCAAAAGACGTTCATTGCTAGACATAGGCCTCTCCCAATTTGCAGGGCTTTGCCACAATGGCCACGCTTGGCAGGCGGGTTGGCGATCGCAATAAGGTGGTAAAATGCATAAAGAACATTGCTGCCCATTCTCTAGTAAGTCCCTTAGTCGCCTCTTACGACACGGGAAGAAATGGGATGGTGCTATTATTTACGTCTGGCACCACACTAAACACACACATATGTATATGTATGAGAACATATATAGAACATATATACATTATGGGTGATGTTCTTCAGAAAGACCAGGTGCGTAGTACTTGTAACCGGCGTGCGTCTATGACTAGATATCGTCCCCTTAGAGCGAAAACCGATTATCTGCAATGAACCAACCCATTGCAGATATTCGGTTTTCGCTGTAAGGGGACGATGTATGAACATAAACGAGGAAAAGGAGTATTTAAAGATCGTAGCAGGTGGCGTTCTGTAGTTTCTGCCTACCACCATGGGAAAGAAGCGTGAGTTTATGTATGTATGTATACATATATGTATACTTATATATTTCATTTACTGAAGATTATATAGAAAAGTACACGGAATCTATCTAAGTTCGAAAAAAGCCTTTCTTTCCCTTAAGAATTACCTTAAAAATATGATTCCTAATGAAAACATCCACGAAACATCGCCTACTGTCCTTAGTCAAAATTATCAAAATCATTGCATTTTAAAACTCCTACGCATCCCGGATGAGAAACACAGCAAACAGCATGTGTTTCAAAAAATTTCGCCTCATAGTCGCCACATTGTGTTAGATAAATCTGTTTCGCTAGTGTGTGAGTAATCTGATACTATCCTGCAACTCTGCGCATGTGTGGGTGACTATAATGCGCGCACGCAGAGATGTTGCATTGTTGCATGCTTCATTCCCACCCCCGATACGTGGATGCCCCTACTTGATACTTTTTGCTGCGATTTTAATTGGTAATTTTACTGGGCTTTTTTGGTGAGATAAGAAAAACTAGGAGAACCTATCGTGGTAGAAGAGCACAATAAGCTCGACGTTTGATTAAGACTGTATTTTTGTTATTGTGAAATGCTAATACTGATTTATATTATGGACGTACTAGGACATAGGTATAACCGCACTTATTCGTTGTCGTCATTATCCTAGGTCGTCGTTCCTCCATTATTGTATTTCCTCTCGCTTTCCTGCTATCTGTGGGAGTGCTTTCGTATGTGGAACAAAGCTGTAAAACAGGTAGTCGGGAGCCTTTTTTACTTGACCAATGAACACGCGCAGTGGTAAAGTTGGACGTCAGATAGTACCTACTAACCCGTCTTCTGAGCGTTTGGTAAAGTGTTGCTTATATTTTTTTCATTAATGGAGAGTAGTTTGCCTATTTTGACAAAATAATTTGGAAATCAGAATTTAGCCATCAAAAACTTTCTGATCCTTTCTTAGTTTTCAGGAAGTTTGGAGATTCATCATTATGTTGAATAAAGCAGAGTATTTTTGGCACTACCTATGAAGTTTAATAAAAATATTCAAGTATCAAAACCATTCCTTCCTCCTTTGGGGTGAGAATCGTGGGCGAACCATCAGAGGGTGGGTCGCATAATACAACCTTTTTTTTTTCAAACTACCATAGATTTTTTCTACCTGCGAACCCAAAACTTCTACCTGACGTGCGCTGGCGCAGATTTCGAGTCGTTTTTGAGTTTCAAATGAAAAAATTCGTATTACGAATGTCGAAGGGGGCTTTTTGCTTTTAAATTTTTTACTGAATTTCACTTGTTTGTGACGTAAGGTGAACTTTTTTGTAATGTTGATACTTTTTCTTATATTTTCACAGTTATAGAGGTGTAAATGGGTGACTGGTTAAATGTTTTTATTTAACTTTTTGTGTTGTATTTAATGTTTGGTTAGTTAATGATGGTCAAATAAAGAAAAAACATATGAGTGATGAATTCACTCGTTTTTCTTACTGGAAATAGGTACCTACCGTAAATCCTCATAGATGGTGATTACATTCACCGAAAGTATACGACTTTCAACTTTACCAACATTTTGAATTTATTATAAAACAAATCTAAAGTATGGATAGAGTAAAAAAGTTCTAAATAACAGTAAAATTAAGCTCTATTTTTCTTTGGCTCACAATTAACTACGTACTTAAATGTTTTATTAAACAACTTTGTTTCTAGAGAATAATTACAATATTAAACTACATTTTATCCCATTTCTTCCCGTGGGTGTCGTAAGAGGCGACTAAGGGACTTACTAGACAATGGGCAGCAGCGTTCTCTATGCATTTTACCACCATACTGCGATTGCCAACTCATCTGCCAAACGTGGCGATTATGGCCAGCAACCTATGGAGAGGCATCATGAACATCTTTCGTCTGAATTGATGATGATGATTAAGCTCCAAAATGTTTACTCAAACAATATTTAACACATTTTGCAACATCTTCAAAGATCCATTTCGCAAAATATTCAAAGACATTGCAAGGTTTCAGACCAATCGAATAATTAAAATAGAAATACTATCTATAGCCCAGTAGTAACGGCCGCGAATTACAAATTGTAGATCGTGGTTCAAACCCAAGCAGGCACTTTATGTAAATTACTCCATCACCACTGCTCTCAAAACGGTGAAGGAAAACATTGTAAGGAAACCGGCATGTACCAAATATTTGAAGACTTGTGACATCTACCAACCCGCAGTGGGCCCTCGTGGTGGACTATGTCCCACTCCCTCTGACTGAGAGGAGGCCTGTGTCCCAGCAGTGGGAACATTATGGCTGAAAATGATGTAGACTATCTATAATCAAATAACACTTTTACATCAGCTAAAGCGAATAAAAACAACAGGTTATTTGTTATAAACGTTGTATAACGAGATATATCTTTATTTGTTGCATAACCGACATGTAACACTTTACACACAGTTTCATTGTCAAGAACTCTGCCGGTTACATTCAGTCGTAAAGCTGTGACTCGGTACACGAATTGATGGATTCCTTTTAAAATTTGACGAGGAACAATATAAACTAATGCAATTCTTTTAATGTCAAAAATGTTGAGCATTTAGGTTTAGTACGTTATATTTCTGAGATGTTAGTTAATTAATATTTTACCACTAATAACCCACTCCAGATTTTTTTTACGGACGTTTTTTTAATGTCACGAATACGAAGTGCTCACACGGGCGGGCGATTCGATGTGACGGGGCAATGGGGTGGATAGTGGCACGATCTACCGGGTCCAATTTTGAATCTAAACCATCCAGGGACTGACTCATCATTCATTAATCATCATTCATCATCGTTTCAGCCGAAAGACGTCCACTGCTGGACATAGGCATCCCCCAAGCTCCGCCACTTCGACCGGTTTTGTGCTTCCCGCATCCAGCGGATTCCTGCGGCCTTCACAAGGTCATCGGTCCACCTTGTTGGAGGCCTTCCAACTCTACGTCTTCCGGTACGCGGTCGCCACTCCAGAACCTTTCGGCCCCATCGGCCATCTGTTCAGCGAGCAATGTGCCCTGCCCACTGCCACTTCAGTTTAGCAATTCTTCGGGCTATGTCGGTTATCTTGGTTTTCCTACGGATCTCTTCATTTCTGATTCGATCGCGTAGGGAAACTCTAAGCATAGCCCTCTCCATCGCCCTTTGGGTGACTTTCAGCCTTCTAATAAGGCCCATTGTGAGTGAGGGACTGACACAAACACACAGAAAGATTTAACCAAAATTAGTCAAGCAGTTTACGAGGAGTTCAGTGACATATAAAAATAAAGAAGAATTATAGGTAAATATAAAGATATAGAGCATAAATACATGTCTACCTATTGTGTCGCTAACTATCTTATTTTGCTGTGTGTGTATTATTTAAAAAAAAAACTATGTCTAACTGACTTCTCAGATCAGACCACTATGGAACGAAGGAAGTCGTTAAATTTGTTAAATCTCCTCCAAAACCTTCTTTAATTATTTTCTAAGCCTTCTTTAATTTTTTGTAAGTTTTTCAAACTCTTTTAACTTAACTGCGATAGCTAAAGTAACTTAGATCATTTCTAGTAAGTGATCCAATATACTTTTATTCTACCGCAAACCATTCCACAACACTCGAACCGAGTAACACCAATCAAGTCACGCACACATAGAAACAATTTATTTGGTAGTTCATATGAAAGTCACGGTCAACATTCTACAAGTACTTACCTATGTATGTGTGTATGTAGTGTACATACACATATATCTGTTTATTTGTGAACTGAGTAATAATTTGTATAGAAATGTGACTACCGTCTGTTTTGTATCGCCGCTGTTTAAGCTTTAAGGCTTGTGACCAACAGGTGCACGGTTCAGGTTAAGCTACCCTTGCCGCGGTAAGACTGTGGATGGGTGACCATCCTAGACCTCTGTACCTATTGCGGCTGTTTAAGTTTTAAGACTTATGACCAACAGCTGCACGGTTCAAGTTAAGCTACCCTTGCCGCGGTCGGGCCGAGGATGGGTGACCATCCAAGACTTCTGTGCCTCGGAAAGAACGTTAAGCTGTTGATCCCGAATGTTTTTCGTTGATCTTTGACAGTCGTTACGGATTGTTAGTAGCTCGAAAGTCTGACAACCAAGGGGCATCGTGCTGTCGCAACCCAGTGCTGGGCACGCCACTATTGCGGCGGTAAGTCCCCTCTTTAAGGAGTGGCCAGAGAGGCGTCACGGCGTCCTCACCTTCCACCTTACGCAGGTCCTCACCGGGCATGACTGCTTCGGGAGGTTCCTGTTCAGGATAACGCGGGAGGAAACGCCCGTTTGTGCCCGTCCTCGTGGAGGCGATCGGCGGCGGCGAGCTTTAGCGTCCGGCCCTGGTGCAAGCCGTCATCTCCTTCTGCGAAGCAGTAATGCTCGCGAAGGAGGAGGCGGGGCGCGTGTGGGGGAGGAAGTCTCAGCGCCCTCACGCACCTAGCCGCAGCAGGAGGAGACGCACCGGGCGTCGGGAGTCCGTTGCAGACTCCCGGCCACCGTAGGCGCGAGCTTGCAGGCGTCGAGCAATGGGTAGCTCGCCGCCCGGTCAGGACCAGGCTCAGGTCGATGGCGCATTGTATTCTACGCTCACCTCAAAGAGATGTCAGCAGTATGGAAGGGGTCTGCTAGGATCGATGCCTGCCAGGGTCGCGAGATTTGTTCGAAAGAGTTACCGTGGCCCTGGCATATAGGTAACTGAAGGCACACGGGTGAGTTTTAGTCAATAAAAGTCTGACACGCGCTCCCGCCTCACCCAGAGACGTCATTTGATGATTTCCTACCCACAAAAAATATCGTGTGTAATCGCCACGCTTGGCAGGCGGAATGGCGATAGCAGTAGGGTGGTGATCTTTAGTAAGTCCCTTAGTCGCCTTTTACGACACCCACGGAACCAATGCAAAATTACCCTGGTAGGGACCACATAAATCAGCTGTTCCAAACTGAAAAGTAGCCAGTATTGCCACATCAAACGCTGGCAACATGCCAAGAGCAGTCAAGGATGTACAAATGACAATATGTTAACTAATATTACCTACATATTAGCTGTCGGTTCAGGCAGGTGTCATGGCCATCTTTCAGTGCGCGGTAAATGTCTATTTCATTTAGAAATAGAAATATTTATGAAGAATTATCTGGAAGGCAGGCTTCAGAACCGGATTGTGGGTTTATTTTCGACCTGCCAGGTACCAATGTGGTATGTAATTCTTGAGGTTCTTAAATAAAGCACTGTTTTTTTGGTGGTGGCCTATGGAAAGAAGTCCGTGTCGATCCGTGAGTTTGTTTATAGAAAGTAATCTCTGAAAATATCAGCAGAAATTGAAAAAATATTTTCACATTGGATAGACAAATTCTTGAGGAAGGTTATAAGCTATTTAACATCATGCTACGGCTCTTAGGAGCCGGGCAAAATGAAAAAAAAGTCGGAAGGATTGATAAGTGTAAACGAATTAATGGCGCGAGTGGGGGATGGGATAAAACAAGACGGGGTTTGGCCCAAAATTTCACGTGAAACGAAGTCGCAGGTGGAAGCTAGTGGTGTATTTATATATTTTTGTTGTGATCCTTTTAATGTGCACTTCTGTTTACATCATTCTCACATGTAAAATTTCAACATTATTAAATGAAACCATTTTTTTAGACAATATTTTGACTTTAAAGAGTGTCCTCGGAGCTTTTTACCCGTTCTTCTCTACAGGTGCCTACAACGCTTTGGTTTAGCAATTTTTTATTTATTTATTTATGAAAGTCTCCCTTACAACTATCCTTACAGGCTTACACCTAATGCGATAGTGCGGTCTTAAAATTAACTTACCTACGAACAATAAAATAAAAACATAATATCTACTTTACCTACTAAGTTACTAAATATAAAAGACACAATATTTACAACATAACAAACAATAACATTACCTTACTTTAATCTATACTATAACATAAAATAAACAACAGCATTTTAGCGAATTCACTCAACTGGCATATAAAGATATCGTTAATAACATGAATTGCCCGGGTCATTGGTGTTTTAGCGAGAAGGTTGGTCCTGGCAACAGGCACGGCCAGCAGCGGCGGGCGGCGTCGTCTCCACACATAGCGGTCCGGTACGCACATACTCAGGCGCTGCAGTACTCCTGGGTTATGTTCTATGCCACGAAGTAATCTCACCAGATATGCGACAAGCGTAAATTTCCGTCGCACCCTCAGTTGGTTATACCCGACCATTCCAAGCACAAACAGCGTGGGGTACATTAACGGGTAAAACGGATATACCCCATACAGTTTCTTGAATAAGTAGCGCGTGAACTTGTTCTGTACGCGTTCCAGCATTACCGTGTACTTAGCCTCATGCGGAGTCCATATGACAGCACTATGTTCCAGATAACTCCTGATTTTTCATCATAATTAGGTGCATCTTTCTGACTGACACTTGCCAATTCATATGTGCCTGTAATTGGTTTATCCACACTATATATCCATACTAATATTATAATTGGGAAAGTGTGTGTGTCTGTTTGTCCGTCTTTCCCGACAAAACGGAGCGACAAATTGATGTGCTTTTTTAAGTGTAGATAGTTGAAGGGATGGAGAGTGACATAGGCTACTTTTTGTCTCTTTCTAACCCCCCCACTTCCCTAAAATGGGGGGTGGAACCTGCTAATCTCAGGAACTAGTGGTTCGAATTGAAAAATTATTTTTGAGTCAGGTAGCCTATTTATTGAGGAAAGCTATAGGCTATATAACATCACGCTACGATCAAAAGGAGCGGAGCAGCAACAAAAAAAATGGACGAAAACTGGCAGGCTGCGATGCGACGGGAAGGGCCAGGGGAGCAAATATATGACGCGGACGAAGTCGCGGACAGAAGCTATTCCATACTTATTATACTTATAATCTCAGACCAATAAAAAAGTACTTATAATATAATAATAATAATATAATAATAAATATTAATAATTAATAATCCATACTAATATTATAAATGCAAAAGTAACTCTGTCTGTCTGTCGGTCTGTCTGTCTGTCTATCTCGCTTTCCTGCTAAAACTACTGAACCGATTTAAATTAAATTTGGTACACAGATAGTTTAGAGCCTGAGAAAGAACATAGGCTACTTTTTATCCCGGTAGTATATCCCCGCGGGATAATTTCCGACCTCCACGCGGGCGAAGCCGCTGGCAAAAGCTAGTTTGAAATAAATGCCCTAAGTTTGAGTTTGAAATTGCTACAAGAAGACAGCCGTGACTCCGGACAGGGCTTACAATGTTCATAGCAGCTGTGAGGTGTCCCATTTGCCTAGTCAGTGACGTTCAGTCTAGCTTTATCACCATTTGTAACCGACTTAAAATAAAAGAAGGTTCTATGTTCGCACAAGTGTATTTTTAACACGCTTTTATTAGGTCGACCTGTATGTAACTAACTATGTAATGGAATCTAAGGTAACTAATTTAAAAATCTTCCAAGGATCGTAGCGTCATGAAAATTGGCAGCTATATGTAGGTCTGATGGCAATACAATAATACGGTACTATCGAACTGATCTGATTATGGACCCGGAAGATATGAACTGGAACTTCATAATGGAACATCGTATCATAGCTGTGTTTGGACTTGTTAGAAAAGTCTTGTAATGAACTTTGACCACGATTAAGTTTCAAGGTCTGATGATGAAGCGGGAAGATAGGCACTGGCATTCCATGATGGAATATCGTATCATAGCCGTATTTGGACTTGTTAGAAAGGTCTTGTAATGAACTTTGACCACGATTAAGTTTTTAGTTTTTACGTGAGTTTATAAAAGCGTGTTTTTCTAGTGTAAACTATAAATTTATTCATAAGTATGGTTATCGATATTTTCATCACTTTAGTGTTTTTATTTTCTGCAGACAATTTCCTTACAATCCAATGTTTAGGAAATGCTTAGCTTACTCTTAAACAATTTAACGAACTACGTATTACATGATTTGACCTTTGTATTTTTTACTTCCTATTACTGGCGCCATATTTGTCCTAATCATCCATTGAGAGAACTTCGCTTTCAACCATGTTTGGTAACTGCTTATTATAAGTTATTGATTGTGGTATGTAAGTACTTCCAAAGGTTTTGTTTGATTTAAGTTAAGTCAGTTTATTATTCTTTAGAAAATTTACATAGCATCATCATTATCCATTATTCCAATTTATTTAGAAAAAGAAAAATGTATTATTCTGCACAAACAAAACGTACATCTATATATCTATATACTATTATAAAGCTGAAGAGTTTATTTGTTCGTTTGGTTGAACACGGTGATCTTAAGAACTACTGGTCCGAATTGAAAAATAATTTATGTGTTGTGTAGCCTATTTATTGAGGAAGGCTATAGGCTATATAACATCTCGCTACGATCAAAAAGAGCGGAACAGCAACGTAAAATGGACGAAAACTGGCAGGCAATTCGATGCGACGGGAAGGGTCAGGGGAGCAAAAATTTGACGCGGACGAAGTCGTGGACAGAAACTAGTTACAAGATAAAATTAAAAAAGGTACATAAAATGCACATAAACAACGTAGCCAAATGCCCCGTATTTAAGTCAATAAAAAAAAGCAGTTTAACAATATTGGATTTGGTTTCGGCGCAACTTGTCTTTTTTTTCTTCTCGTCTTGACCCATGTAACGGATGAAGACCAGGCTATGGTAAGCTATTGTGGGATGCTTCCCAGCTAGGTGGCCCGGTGCCCTTAAGACTTGGACAGACTGTATGCGGAAGTGATGGAATAATCCACACGGGCGCTGGGGCCGTAGTGGCGGGTTAGTAGATTTCACATTTTATCGAAATTTTAGTTCCAGGATATGCCGGTTTCTTGACGATGTTTTCACCGTCATGAAATAATTTACATAAAATAAAGCTCGTGTCTAGGATCAAACGCATGACCTAAAAGTAACAACTCACTAAGATAATTATTACAATTTAATCTTCGCCTCCACCATTGTCAAACTCACAATTATAATAACCTGAAGAAAAATTACGTCTCGGATACTTAACTATACTTCACCAAATACGAACTAACATCCTTGACTTGCACGACCCGAGAATCGAATTCACGGCCAACGCCAGCGGTCCATTAGACCGACAAGGACTATTCAATAGCTGTTTTTATTTTCCTACTTAAGATTAAGTAAAATCATCACGAGATGTTAGTCTGTGTGGCGGATCGATCATGAATGAATTCTCTAAACCAATATTGTACTGTTATTGTTAGCCCATTTTTGTCCATGGATGTCATAAGAGGCGACTATGGGACTTACTAGAGAACGGGCAGCAGAATTCTCTATCATTTTACGACCATACTGCGATCGCCAACCCGCCTGCCAAGCGTGGCGATTATGGCAAACCCCCTCCCCTCCCAAATTGGGGAGGCCTATGTCCAGCTGTGGACGTCTTACGTCTGAAATGATGATGATGATTGTTAGCACGCATCATCCCACTGCTGGACAAAAGCTCATCTTCATGACTTACAGCTATTTCGATCCAAGTCTAAAGCGGACCACTGGTCGTGTTTTTTCTCCAGCTCGTCCCACCATCTTTGAAGTCTACCGCGACGCCTTCTGGCTGTGTGAGGGCTCCACGGAGTGGTTATTTTGGCCCTCAGCTCATTAGGCATACAGCAGATATGGCCAACTCAATCCCACTTCTGCTTAGCGGCTTTTTGAGAAACGTCAATAATATCTGTTTACCAATTTGACGCTTAGAATACTGCGCTACGTTGTATGTTGGCAAAACTTGAGTTGAGTTTGTACTTTTGAACCATGTTATAAAGAGGTAACATTATTTGTTAGTTTGCAAGAGGTTATCTCTGGAAAGACAACAACCGAATACAAAAAAACTACAGCATATCACTGGATGAATTTTTGTATTCGGAAGTAGTGTACTACTTCTGAGTGTTATAGAATATGTTTGAACTACACACCGGTGAAGTTACGGGCACAATTTAGTATTTTACCATTATGTAGTATCTTCTAAGAAGTTCAAAAAGGAATGAGTTTTCTTTTCTCCTAGCAACTTCTTTTTAAGTCATCATCATCATCATCATCATTTCGGCTAAAAGACGATCACTGCTTTGTCTAAGCTCCGCCACTTCGACAGGTTTTGTGCTTCTCACATCCAACGGATTCCTACGGCCTTCACCAGGTCATCGGTCCAATTTGTGAGAGGTCTTCCAACACGACGTCTTCGTTGTCGCCTCTCTAGAAACTTTCAGGCCCATCGGGCATTAGGGGATTCATTGCGTTACACAGTAATGGTAGCAATGGCTTTCATGTTGTCAGTTCGACGAGATTCATTGCGATATTTACTTTGTTGAGCAGAGAAATTCTTGGAACATATATTTAAAGCAAGATGTCAGTCGTCAATCCGACTCGCCTGGAGCTCCCCTAGCCGAGTTAGATTCGATGACTGACCTCTTTCTATACGTTAGACCTACCTTCTAGACAGTTTCTTCAAGGTCCAAGCTCAGTCCAGAGGTCGAAGGTCGAAGGTCAAGGTCAAAGTCCAGACAAAATCGTCCACTACTTCGAATGTAGAACATCGGTTATTCAAACTCAGTTAATTTAACTATTGATTAGTGCAGAATTCGACACTTTTCAATAACGTTTCATGTATTTCTAATATTCAATTTATTTATTTACTGTATTCACTAGTGCACTCTTGAATATTCTCTAATTACCTTCACCATTTGTGTCTTGAATGTTAACTAAATAATTTAGTATATATAAGTGTATGTAATGAACATGAAAATCATTATGTTCAAACGTATGGAACAACAAAAAATGTACGTTTGATTCAATGAGCAAAGACATCTCAAGGTTAGCAAGATTTGGCCAAGTAACTTATAATTTGTTACAAGTTAACTAATGTATTGTGGCTTCTTGGTTCATCCAATGAAAATATAACCAAATTAAATATAAATAATATTAACTTAGAATAGGTAGAGCTGCGGTTTGATCAAATAATTAGCAATATCATCATCACCGTCATTATTTCAGCGGAAAGACGTCCACTGTTGGATATAGATCTGCCCTAAGCTCCACCACTTCGACCAGTTCTGTGTATGCTGTATCCAGCGGATTCCCACGGCCTTCACAAGGTGGCAAGGTGGCCAGAAGGTGCTTTTCAGAAGGTTCTGGGGGAGTTGAGTTGAGGGAGGCCTTCCAACTTCACATCTTCTGGTACACGGTCGCCATTCCACAACCTTTCGGCCCCATTGGTCATCTATTCTGTAAGCACTGTGCCCTGCTCACTGCCACTTAAGTTTGGCAATTCTTCGGGCTATGTCCGTTGCCATGGTCCTCCTGCGGATCTCTTCATTCATGATTCGATCACGCTGGGATATTTTAAGCATTTACCTCTCCACTGTTCTTTGGGTGACTTTTGGGGGTATCAAAAAAGCCTCTTCAAGAGACGATACTTTATCATGTCAGGTGCGCCATGGGCAGTTTTGTTTTAAACTTGTCAATAGCAGCTTTTTTGTAAAAAAGGACTAGATAATATTTAGTAAAAATTTAATTGTCTAAAATAGTAATAAACTGAGTAGGTGGAGTGACTATCTTAACGAGATGAATGACAGTACCTCAGGATCAAGGTAAATTGCGAACGATTGGAAAAGAATATTTTCTCCAGTGAAGTGCTCAAGGCTGATTTGTTTTAGCCATCAAATCATAATTTTCGTGTGACTATAACAATTCAATCGCTCCTTTCATTTCCTGAAGGATACTGGTGATGTTTCACAATCTTGTTTCATAAACTCAGCCTATTGCACTCCACTGCTGGACACAAGCCTCTCCCTTGCTGTACCACAACACCCTGTCCTCCACCAATCTCACTTATATTCTCTAAATAAACTGCATCTTGCTTCCATTCCATTGTTTCTTTATCAAATACAATAAAACGTCTATCATAATACGAATCAAAAACATAATTGTGACTACTTTACAATAATTTATGTTCAAATCCAGTCCCTCCATAAATATCAAACAATTTTACACAAAAATTCATCTATTCAATGCGAACCACCTGAGTTTTGACAAAGAAGTCTCCTTTTGTGTCAAAAACGAAGCATTTTTTGGAAAAAAAAATGGTCCCACGATGCGTAATGCACTTTTTTCTTTTTATATGCGCCTTTCTGCAGTTTTTTACTTTTGATTGAGCATTATTGTCCCAAAAAATAGTTGTATGTCACGCTTTTTGTTATAGTGGACAGAATTGCAGGAGTTTCCAAAAATGTGTGGGGATTACTCAATGCTGGATTAAGTGGCGTTGGATTTATTTAATTCTACACATTAGAGCTATTCTTCTTGGTATGTGAACAGAATTATGAGAAGTTAAGGATGATTTTAAAGAGGACAAAGCTAAAGGAAAGTTAGTAGTAACCCTTTAAAAACAAATACCACAGACGGTTACAATTAGCAAAGTCCACTCAAAAGCAGATAACTTATTTACACAAGAGTGAATGTGCATAAATTTTAATCTCGAAGACATCTGTTGTCCATCCTTCCCTTTTGTAAAGTTTTAAAATCCTTAAAACTATGGCAGTCGCCACAGGGCGCAGTAATACCAATAAATTCCGAAATAAAGGAAACGCACATTTTCTATGCCAAAGCAAAATTCCATCAAACTAATGATTAAAATTTAAAAAACTGCACGCCAAACCCAACCTTAGCGTAGGGTGATAAAAAACAGAATCGCATATCTAATTATCATGCAGTAAGTCATTAAGTCTTAGGGGATGCTATTCAAGATGTTGCAGATGACGATCCAAATTCAAAAGACGTAACTCCTTATTCAAACAAAGCAAAAGAAGCTGTAACAGTTTTAGATAAAGTTAAAGTTGGAACAGCGGTGATAGTAAAGATATGTAGAGATTTATAAAAGGGATGGTTGCAGGTAAAGAAATTTGAACATTCTGAGGGATGAAAGAAAAAAATAAGGGTCGTATTTAAGATACAAAAGATGGTGTTGGCGTCAAGCGGTGCGATGGATGGACTACGGATGCAGTTTTAGATTTACGCCAAGATTTCGAATATTATATAGATGCAGTTAATAGAATATGACCATTTGCTGAGATTCTAGATAAGGGTAGTAAACAGTTAGATTTAGAGGCCACATAAGCAATAATTTCGGTGAAAGATGGTGTTGTTGAATATTTTGGTTCAAAATTACCTGCGTCCGTGAGACTAAAAGGTTCAATCCTTTTGTTTTACAAAGTATATTTCACTCCAAATATTATTTTACGTTGCACATTGAATTGTGGTTTTTCATCAAACAATATTTGTATCGCCTATATAACGCAGATTTGAAAGATTGTTATGCAGATGATCTTCTGTGATTCTTGAGGATACCTCATGTTCAGCAAATGAATGTGAATTACTAAACTATTTGTATGTATAAAAAAATCTTTTATTTATAATACTTTGGGAAAATATTATTTATTTGACAAGAGGCTTGATAACAAGCAAGTACACCTCCAACAACAATCAAATTTTCTAGTAGAATAAATACGCTATGGTATAATTACACACCATCCCACCAGATTTCTATGCATTCAAAATTATGCATAGAAATCTAATCATAGTCCTATGCTAATAAAGAAAAAACTTTTATCTCAATATTCTTAAGTTTTAACGACATCTGCATTAAACAATCTATTTTGAATAAACACTAGAAAAAAGGTTCATTCGAACACATTGCCACAATAAAACCTCAATCTTGAGAAAAAAATTGACGAGATGGCTATAAAACACCCTATTTCAGAAGCATAAGGTTGAGAATACGAAAGAATATTTTTTTGATAAATATGAAAAAAGCCACGGCGCCCATCTTCCTGTCGGAAGAGGAACTTATTTGATTATAATAAACATTAGAATCGATATAAAAAATTAAAACCAGGTGCATATTGAAGACTTTGTTTTTTAACCCGACTCTGCATTGTTTGTTTTGTAATATCGGCCTCTAGTTACCACCCTTTCGCTTAACTTTTTTACCAACTTTTTCAGTAGCCAGAAACTTTTTTTATTGTCTTTAAAAAGTATTATTATTGGAAAGTGAAAGTTAATTTTTTCGTCTTTTGAAATTGCTCCGAAAAAGTCGTTTGTGAAGCTAAAAAATTGGCTTCCTTTTTCGAGTTATTACTTTTTATTGCTTTATTTCGTCCAGTAGTTGCTATAGATTTTATTGTTCTAAAATGTTTCTTTGTATGGGATATCCTTGGCGGCATCTTTTATACTTAAGTTTGTTATTTATTATTATACTATATATTTATTTGCCATTTAATATGGAATAGAAATGCCGCTAAGCTTTAGGACACAAATTGAAATAATAAGCTTTTCTCAACTGAACGGTCAACAAAGCGTTGTCAATTATCGTAAAAATATAAATTGTATAAATTATCCAAATAGAATGATAGAATGATCTAACATTATGTATATACATATAGTTAAAAGTTTGTAAAATTGCAGCAAATCGATGAGTATTTTCGTTAAGTTCTAATTCATTAAATAATGATTTAATTTCATAATGATTATCTGGGTTTCAATCATCAGAATGTCTTCAAGTATCCAAATGTTGGTTCTTCCCATTTTTTTCTCCACACATGCCTCATTAACTCATTACAAATTACCTTAAAATTTTCAAAACAATTTTTATTAATAGTACTGACTTCATTCCTACGGAGTAATGAAGATACATTAAAAAAAATCGATCTTAGTCTCAGAACTCGTCTTTAGGATCCGGTTCCAACATTCGCGTGATGAATGACAGGGCACTTGCACGAACCATCCCTCCTACCACGAGACCTGTTTCATCTCGTACTTCCTCGATACCTCTAACTTCATCGCTATCCATTGCCACGTTTGTTTCATCAATGGCTTCTGTTTTAGGTTTAACATCAGCAATGGTTCTTATAAAATACTTTTCAATTGTTTTAGAATGAGTAATGTGAACATTATAGTGATGAGCTATAGATTGAGTAGATCAAAATGGCGGTCCCCCAAAAATACAGGTTCCGTGAAGGTAGGTACGTGTAGGAAATTAGCTGCATACAAGTTTGTAGTTCATATTAGTTCTTTTATTGTTGGATCACGAGGTGATTCACGGGATAGCTAGGGATCTTAAAAATATCCATACAATCTGTGTCTTCTACACATATAAATTAAATTAAAGCATTTATTTGTGAAGTCAAAATAAAAGCTTTATATTACATGACTGACGAAAGTATATACGGTATTAATGAGAAAAAACCACTTTTTTAGTTTTTGTCGGTCTGTCTGTCTGTTTGTTCCAGCTAATCTCCGAAAAGACTGCCACGATGTTGATGAAATTTGGTATGAGGATAATTTGAATCCTGGGGAAACACATCAGCTACTTTTTATCGACATACCACGTAGATGAAGCCGCTGGCGGAAGCTAGTTTTGAATATTTTCGGTTCAACAATAGCTCCAGCGTAAGATGAACGATCTTTTTTTAAGTTAAATAGATTAAATTCGGAATTAATTAGTTAAGGATGAATTAGTTAATTAGGAATTTAATGTAATAAAGTTACTGTTACGTACTTTAAATACTGTTAGTGTACTTTTTCCTTTGTTTTATTTCCATAACTTTTTATCCAGTTGTCTTATACGTATTATAATAACTGTCGATTCACCCAAAAATAAATTAACTTCGTGCGAGTCGCCTATATGAAATATTATATTGATATTATTATTTACTATACTAGATGTGCCCGCGGCCTCGCCCGCGTGGTGTTCGGAAATTATCACACAGAGACGTGCTACTCAGACAAAAAGTAAACAATGTTACTCGTTATAGGATCAGCTATATGCCATTAAAAGTCCCGTCAAAATCGGTCCAGCCGTTTCAGAGATTAACCGGAACAAACACAGATAGACGGCAAAAATTTTGATAATTGATTTTTTGATGTAACGTATATGAGGTGTATCTATTCATACACGAAATATTTTAAGAGGTACACCTGTAGGTGGTGAAGAAGCTATAGCAACGAAAAAAAAATTTTCTAAGGTTTTTTTTTTGTAATTTAATATTTATGAATTACTAGCTTTTGCCAGCGGCTTCGCCCGCGTGGAGGTCGGAAAATATCCCGCGGGAACATACTACCGGGATAAAAAGTAGCCTATGTCCTTTCTCAGGCTCTAAACTATCTGTGTACCAAATTTCATTGAAATCGGTTCAGTAGTTTTATCAGGAAAGCGAGACAGACAGACAGACAGACAGACAGAGTTACTTTTGCATTTATAATATTAGTGTAGATGTAGATTTGACGCACGGAAGAAATACTGGCTCCTTCTTATTTTTTACGGCCCGAGACACGGCCATTCATAGAATTTGGAGTAAAGGTTTTATGCAAAATGTCTCAAGCAGTTTTAAAATTATAATTATTACGAAAATTCAAAAACGCTTAGATAAAATTTTCTTTTTGCTTCTATAGCTTCTATACCACCTAAAGGTGTACCTCTTAAAATATTTCGTGTAAGAATAGATACACCTTATATACTTTTTTTGTGTGGGTGGGAACTCATCAAATGACGTCTCCCGCTCTGGGTGGAGCGAAAGGTCGTGTCAGACTTTTACTGACTAAAACCCACCCGTGTTCCTTCAGTTACCTATATGCCAAAGCCACGGTACCTCTTTCGAACTGATCTCGCGACCCTGGCAGGCATATACTTTCATATGCATTTAGTAAAGAACTGTTAATTTGACATTACAAACAGACACTTCAATTTTATTTTTTTGTAATAGATTATTTCGGTTTGATGATTCGATTCGGGCGAGTTAATTCGTGCGATTCAACTAACAAGCCACACTAATAGCTATACGTCCCTATATTGAAATCCCTTAGCAGCCTCTTGCCAATAGAAAATGACACAGTAGTTTTAGTGGGCAATCCAAGGCCACGCAGCAATCGTCATAATAGATACTACACCTTTTCTCTATGGTACAACATAGACAAGCATGGTTTCACCATTGACAATGAAGCAGCTATAAGTACTACCTATAACAGAATATTTTTTCTGTGTTCTGTTTGGGACTGTCCATTAATCACGTGAAGCTCGAAAGGGGGGGGGAGGGGTCCGTCAAAAATTAAGAAATATCACAAGCGAGCGGGGGGGTGTAGTAATATATCACGTGTATTTATTTTTAATAATCAAATGAGATGATACTTACATATACCTGTATTTTATAAATATTAAAAAAAATAAGATTCTTTGTAGGTACTTTGTAGGTAGTCTTAAACCTCACCATCATCATCATCTTTGCGATATCCCGGTTGCATCCTTTCGGAGCCCGGCGTCCGCTTTCTTGCTTTTAGCTCTCCACTTTGGACGGTCTTGTGCATCCCTTATGGTGAGTTTGTTGGTACGCATGTCATCCGCTACGACGTCAAGCCAGCACTTTTTGGGTCTGCCCCTTCTACAGGGACCCGGCGGAGGCGGCATGGTCAGATATTTGTTCCCCACATAGCTAGCCGGTTTCCGTAGTAAGTACGTGCCCGTACCAACGTAGGCGACACTCCTGCAATTTGTCTGCTATGTCACGGATATGAAGGCTGCCGCGAATGCGTGAGTTCTTGACGCGGTCTCTCCGCGAAACTCCGGACATCCAGCGCAACATTTTCATTTCCGTGACACGCAGTTCTTACTTGTGCCGCTCAAGTACGGGCCACGCCTCACTGCCATATGACATGGACAGGACAGGCCTAATAATGTCAGGAATCTTAAACCTCACCATGTATCACCAAGGGGGAGGGGGGGTTAAAAATGTCAAAAAAAAACATCACGTGATAAATGGACGGCCTCTTTGTGGATGGGTGACCATCACCCACCCACCCATCATTGTACATAGGGACCCGTCCGAGCGTCGGAAAGCACGTTGAACCATTGGTCCTGGCTGTAATTTTCAGATTGTGGACAGTTATCACGAATCAGAAGCCAAAAAGTCTGACTACCAGAATTATCAAGTCTAACCCAGTAACTGGGTTGTGTACTGGAACTCAACGGTTACATAGTTAAGGAAAGGATAGGCAAATTGATTGAACGAAATATTTACAAAAGCTTAAAAATTACTTGATTGGAGTCGGCCAAAAATGTCCTTACATTTTTGGGCCCTTATTTATAGTACAACCGAATTATCAATTACTGGTACGGCTGCACTGGATAAGTGATGAAAATAAATATAACTCTGGTTTTGAACTTATTAAAACCCTTTCGTTCAACTGGAAATTACTTAAGGGTTCTTATCGGATTACTTGTGAATCAAATTTATTAATTCAAAGAAATATTATCTAATAAGATTAGTAAAGTGTGGGATATTTTGCTGTTTTTGGAATAAAATCATTATAATGTATAAAAATCCTACTCAACAAACCAGACGTTTGTATAACTGTTAAAGAACTTATCCTCACAATTAAAATGTCGACATACTTGCGTATCAAAAATTTTGAAGAGAACGTCAAAAATGTTGAATTTCCAAATCCCAAAAGACTGTACGTCAAATTAACCCACATCATGCGTACAGAAATTGTAGACGAGAAAAAATACGACGCAAAACATTCTCACAATTTTAAATTCAAATTATGAATTCAAATATTGAATTGAATGACACCACCTCTTATCAATTTACACAACCATACTAGCACAAAAAACCACTTGTCAAACTCACCTGAAAACATTTGAATCGGAATAAAAGAAAAAATCGAAAAGATTCGATCAACTTCCTTCCTTGCCCCAAAACAGGTGATTTTAGAATCAAAATAAAATTCTATTCACTATTTCAATCCCTTGCCTAGAGAAAAAAAAATGTAATGCATATGAATAAGGCTCCGTGAAAAAAAATCAAGGACAGAACGAAATAGAAATTGTTTAAAAAGTCAAATGGAATTGAAAACAAAAGTGTTATGAACGCGCGGTCTCGGAAAATGGAGGGAAAAAAATATTGTAAAACAAAACGGCAAGCTTTTGCTTTTTGTAGCAAAAAAAAAATCATTGTAACAGTGCTGTGAAATATTGCTTACATCATCGATGATTTTAGTTGTATTGAGTAAAGAGGACCTCGTTGCTATATATAATAACAACCAGGTCGATCGATGGTTAAGCTACACTTGCCGCGGCTAGTTCGTGGATGGGTGACCATTCATCTATACTAATATTATAAAGCTGAAGAATTTGTTTGTTTGTTTGTTTGTTTGATTGAACGCGCTAATCTCAGGAACTACTGATCCGAATTGAAAAATTCTTTTTGTGTTGAGTAGCCTATTTATCGAGGAAGGCTATAGGTTATATAACTAACGCTACAACCAAGAGAGACGGAGCAGTAATGAAAAATGTTGCAAAAACTGGGAAAATCGCACGGGTAGGCGATTCGACGCGACGGGAAGGGTCGGGGGAACAAGAAATTTAACGCGGATGAAGTCGCGGGCAGAAGCTAGTAACATATATAGAGACTCCTCTTTGCTTCAGAAAGCTTTTAATCCCAGCTCTTATTAAATACATCTTTGACAGTCATTACGGGTAGTCAAAAGCATGATAGTCTACCAACTAGTCTTACCAAGGGTATTGACCAGTAACTGGGGGTTGTGGAGGCATATAAGCAGTCGCTCCATGTTAAATGCTGGTTTTCCTTACACACTACGACTATCACGAGCATAATACTGCCCGCTCACATTCCGTATTTTTTTTTTCTTTTTTATCATGCATATTAGATTACTTAATTTATTTCTTTTACCTTGTTTCGGTTCGTAATCTTTGTATGCCATAATTTTAATGTTACTTAGTAATTAGGGGAAGACACTAGCTCCTGTAGTACAATGTACACTAGCGCAGGAGCTAGAGAATTCACAAAAATATATGTCATGTATTTTGTGCCAATAAAGATTATTAAGTATGTTATTCAACTGCAGCCAGTAAGACTCGAAGCTGAACCTTAAATAGTTGGGAATGGTTTGGCAGATTGATTAAGTTGCTTTGAAGTATACAATATTCATAATCAATCTTTTTATTAATGTTCTTTAGTAACTAAACCACTATTAATTACCTAATAAGTAAGTAGAATCCTTTAAAAGAAGTTTCACTTTTTAACTATCTAATTACCCAATTAGTTTATGCTTTTTTACAATATAATTTTACTCGTTATGATTGTCCTGTCAACAAAGCGTTTTTTTTCCGCCAACGTCACAAAAAATGACGTCACGTTTACAAAGACTAAAAAATCGAAAGTTTTAAAAAACAAAGTCAAACTGTTTTACGACTCTGTAAGTAATTAGGAGATGTTGTCATAAAATTATAAAACTTTACTCTTTTTCGTCACTTCATTGTCACGAAAAGTTTAAAAAGGGAAGCCGAAAATAATTTTATGATTTTTATTACAGCTTACTTTTTGTTTGCCGCGAGATTTAAACTTTTAAGTAGGTAATAAATGTTTTGTTTTAATCCTGTAAGTAGATTAGTAGCATCTTAAACTTTATCTCTAGTATCTTTTAGTAATACTAGCATTCATTTCTTTCAATTCTGTGAAGCCCGATTCTGGTTAGTAAATTGGATTATCTTAGCCTCGAGGAGACGTTACCTATAGCCGTAGCTTGCAGAGTAAACTGAAATAGCAGTGGGCAAGTCTTGTTTGTAGGCGAGTTCTGAAGCGAAGACTGCGTATCGGCAAGCGCAGTGTGGGGCGCTCGTCAGCTAGATGGAGGATGCGGAAAGCGGAGGACGCAACTGATGGAACACGGGTGGGTTTTAGTCAGTAAAAGTCTGACACGCCCTCCCACTCCGCCCAGAGCGGGAGAAGTCATTTGATGATTTCCCATCCTGAAAAAAAAAAAAAAAGGGTGTTGCGGTGCAGCCTGGTAGAGGCTTATGACCAGCAGTGGACTGCTGGCTGAATTATCATCCTTCTTTTGCTGGTAGATTCTTTATCCAGTATACCATTATCTTCTAACTGATTATACTGCTTGCTGAGTTTTGATTGCTTCTAGGAATTTTGAAGATTATAATTTATTACTCCCAAAATCAACATTTCATTATATTTTTTGCAATGGACTGGCTGTTATTGCAAGGTTAAGTTTTAATTTATGTCTGGTTTTTTTTATCCTATACTATCTACTTAATCTACACCAATAATAGAAAGTAATGTTTGTGAGTTTGTTTGTAGGAAGTAATCTCTAGAACTATCAGTTGGATTTGAACAAATCTTTTTACATTTGGTAGCCCATTTCTTAAAGAAGGTTATAATAGGTTATTTATCATCACGCTACGACTCTTAGGAGTCGAGTAAAATGAAAAAAAGTCGGACAGAACGCTAAGTGTATTTATGAAGTAATAACCCAGGTGGGTTGGAAATGATGCGACAGGTCGCGGGCCAAAATTCCACGCGAACAAAACCGCGGGCAGAACTTTTATAATATATTTCTATACAAATAAATAAAACTGAAGTGTCTGTTTGTAATTTCAAATTAACAGCTTTTCATTAAATGCATATGAAAGTAAATACGGTACTTACACCAAAAAATCATTTTGTTTAACTTTTGTCTGTCTGTTTGTTCCGGCTAATCTCTGAAATGGCTGGACCCATTTTGACGGGACTTTTATTGGCAGGTAGCTGATGTAATAAAGAATAACTTAGGCTACTTTTATTTTAGAAAAAATCTTTTACTTTAGAAAAATACCATTTTTTTCCGACATCCACGCGGGCGAAGCCGCGGGCAAAAGCTAGTTATAAATGTAATAGTTTCTGTGTTTGGATTTTTGTTACTCAATTACGAACGGATTTGGATGAAATTTGGCACACAGATAGTTTATAACCTGGATTAACATATATGGAAATTATCTCGTTATTTAGTACGTTCCCCTAGGATAATTTTCGATCTCCATGCGGGCGAAGCCGCTGGCAAAAGCTACTGAGTATCTATTACTTAGGTATCGTTTAAAAATCCTATTTTTATTTTATTTTACATTTAAAAGCAACATGTAAGTGTTAAGTAGAGCAACTGTTTTTACCAAGTACATTAATCATATTTTGTAAAAAATCTAATTCGGTTTCCATTAAAGATTTAATGATTTAATACGTTTCGATGTTTTTCTTAATTTTGCCATGTTAAACAGGAAGTTGACACTGTAATTCAGACTTTTTTAAATTGCATTTAAATACTCAATTTAAAATTTGATATGTTCTTATTTTTTGTCACACTTCATCATCAGGTCACGCCTCTAGTTGCCAAAATTGTAGGTACCTACAGGTGTACATGTAGTACACCGAGATTTCGCCAGTTATGTTTAAGTCCCATATAATAGGGGGCGAGCTAATGCCATCAACCGGGTACAAATGTAGACTCCAGGCTGAGAAATTCCAGATGGAAAAACTCAATAACATTTAGCCCTATTGGGGAATCGAAACCAGCCAATTTCAGTAGTAGTGCTTTCGATCACACAGTTTTAAAATATTCTCCTTTAATCACCATCATTTACCGTAAGATATCCACTGTCGGACATAGGCCTTCCCCAATTTGCGTTGTTTGCCAAACGGGTTGGCGATCGCAGTATGGTGGTAAAATGCATAGAGAACGCTGCTACCCATTCTCTAGTAAGTCTCTTAGTCGCCTTTTACGACACCCACGGGAAGAACTGGGAAGGTGCTATTCTTTACGCCCGACACTACACGGAACCGTTTAATTGAATTTTACAAATATTTCGAAATAAATAGTTCCCTATAAATGTTTGCATCGGCACATCTGCTTATACTTTTATAATACTAATGCTACACCGTGCATGTTTAATTACTTCATGCATACATTAACATAGGAATGAATAGAATTGTGCTATCTACCCTATGGTCATTGACAAAGACCACTGACCATATGCATCATGCATCGGATTATTTTTTCTATACGACCCTCTTTACAAACAGTTCTAAATTCGAACTAAATAAAATAAACGATCAAGCAAGTAATTTAATAAAGATATAAATGGTTGTTAAATAATCGATCGACCAAAAAAAGGGCAAAAAAGATCTGATATCTCGATGCTTTAAAACTAATTTTGACAACTTTAAGCTGTTTTTGCAAACTACTTTTAAAAGTTAGGTTTTTGGTAAATTCGTTTTTTATACCGAAAATATTTTTTTGAAACGTTTTTAAATGATTACCTACATCGGAATCTCATCAAGTTACAAAACATCCCCGATTCATTTTTGCCGTCTTTGGGCGCGCTGTTTGCACAAACACTGTTTACAATTTTAAATTCTTTCTTCAAGGCGTTGAGTAATCGATTCCTGCCGGATCCACTGCATACAATTAGCCACCCTCATTTACGTCTGGTCAATGACAGCCCTGTTTTTAATCAATAACTTCTTTTTCGCGCTCGGCGTCCTTGGTTTTTTTCCCCGGCGCGACTTTTTCTGCGCGTATTTCGTTTATTATGTGTCAATCGGCCCGCGGTTTTTTCTCTATGAACCACGCGTCTAACGCGTCTTACCTCGTTTTCAACGATTCCGCAAAAAGCTCAGCAAAAAAGGCAAAAGCTTGTCCAAAAAATCGTCTACCGAACAGTATCTCGTATCGCCGGTCTTGTAGCCATTTAATTATTATTTAATACCAAGGGACGAGCACGTGGCGACGCGCGCTGTCCCGCTCCCGCTACGGAGGCTGTATGGCGCCCGCCACATGCCATCTCCCTCGCACCGAGCCCACTTACACACATAAAAATCGTGAATAATAAAAAAATGTGTACACATTTTTTTCGCTTAACCACCGCGTTGCTGTGTGCGTGCGGCCTCACGCCGCTAGAGTGAGACGGAACGAGTTGATAGACGAGTAACAACTACTCCCCACTCCGATTTTTTAAGCTCCGTTGTCGATGTTAGCGTCCGTGTGATTTTTTTCATTTTTATGTGTTAGTGTACCCCGCGCGCGGTGTAGTTCACTTTTTCTACTATAGATCTGAATTTCAGTCTCGTTTTTGCCGCGTCGGTCTAAAGGCGGACGAGCGGGCGTTTTGTATTGCATTTTTGTGATGCGAGTAGCCGGTGGTGGCTCGTAGTACTTTATCTGAGCAACATTGCGTCTGGAGAGGCCGGCTTTTTGTGCGACCACATGTCGTCTTGAGGAACCTCACACTCGCGCTACTGCAGGCCGGTGCACGCGCGAATTGCCAAGTGCGAGCGAGACGGAGCCGCTCACGTGTGGATTACCCATAGCTATAATAATTTATATAGCACACTAAAATATTGAGCACAAAAAAATCTGGTAATTTGGATCCTAGAAACGACGCCCGGCATTCATAATTCTACCGCAGGGTCAAGAGCACGGCTCGGCGTTTTTTTCAATCGCCCGGCATTTTTTAAATGTTTATTTGCAAGGAGCACGTGGATTTTTTGAGTAATTTTGGCGATAAAGCCTTGGACTGTTGCCTTTGGGACGTGTTGTGACATTAGTGTTACCTTTATTATGTGATATATTTTTAGTGACATTAGATAGGAACAAACTGTGATTTATTATGGTGATATAGTTGGTGATTGTGAAGAGTCTTGGATAGTGACAGGTAAATTTTTTGTTAATTTATTCGGAAGTTGGATCGCTGTTTCTCCCCTTACTGTGAGACGGGGGAGTGTTATCCCCCGAGAGGGGAGAGGATTTTACGTAAGATCCCTCCCGCTTGAGCTGTATGTTGTAATTGTGAGTCGGGCGCTCGCCGTCTGTCAAAGGCGACCTTGAATAATGCCCGGACTATAAATACGGAAATATTTTTGGACAGTGTACCGTGACGATATTTTCAAATTAACTTGATTTGCGATCTGTTGCTTGTTGCCGTTTCTTTGTTTGGAAACATTTAGATTGTCAATTTGTTAGAGGAAGTTTTTAGTATTAATGTAAAACAGCTGTCCAGCTTCCAATAATTTTTTCAGTGAGTTATGATAGAAAAGAGAAGTTTATAATGTTGTTGCTAAAAAAATTGTTGTTGTTGTCATTTTTTTTAAATAAAATCTTTAATAAGTAAGTACGTGTACATACAAATATAAATAGGCGATGCGATTTTAATATAGTGAAACGATAGCGTCACTACAATATTTTAATAATTATATTATCGAAACTGACAAGTGACACGAAAAAGAAAAAAAAAACAATTTATGTGACAATAACATGGGTAAAGTTTAGTAAATAAAAAAAATACAAATTAATAATCAAGTATAATTACATGAATCACGTATCACAGCAACTAGCTTTCAAATGTGGAAATAATTACTCATCACATATTCGTAAAGTTTAATGATTAACTTATTATTTTGGTAAAACACAATCAGAAGTACGTGTATAACTCAGTCAACAATTTCTTTTTTTTTTACAAAATATTAAAAAAAAATGTTGAGCTTTTAGTTATTTTTATACAGGGAATCATTTAAAAATAACCTATTCTTTAAAAACGCCATAACGAGATTCAGTAAATACCAAACTCTAAAACTAAAAACCCACCACCCATATTTCCGCAATAGAATAAATAAGCTTCACAATATTTTTTTTACGCAACAAATTAATTATTAGAAACGGTCTTATCCAAGATAAGTATTTCTTGTCAAACAACCTTGTATCTTACGCTTCACTAACTCCGAAATCACCAATGGCTGTCCAAGCCCAGTAAACGCATATTTAAAAGTATTAAAACTAAGTGACATAAAAAAAGAAGTTGACAAGTCGTTTTACGGCGAAAAAAAAAATGTGTTAGACGTCTTAAAAAAAGTTGTTAAGCTTCCAATCCTAATAGGGTTATGATGATATTTATTTTTTATGACATTTTTATTATACTCACACATGGATAATTTTTATTTAAAATAATTTTCGTAAAATAATTATAGTACATATTCTTTTATTTTGTAATATAATTTAAATATTTAAATGTGTTGCAAAATTCATATAAAAATTTAAAATAAATAATTGAGATAGTTTTGTATAGCCAGGTATTTTGACAATATTATTATTTAATAAAAATGATAAAAACACGTCGGGCCTTCAACAATGTAAAATAAATAAATATTTAAAAAAAAACTAATTACAAGCCTTAAACCACTTCCCCTGGACCAAACTAGTAATACAAATCTTGAACTCGATCAACCATGAGGCCTTCTATACACATCATCAAGTATCCAGCCTCCTAACACCCACAAAACAACTAAAAACACCTTTAATACCCCGCCTCAGGGGTCATTATCAAACAACAGGTGCAGATCAAAAACCGCAAACCGATGTTGCTTTATTTTCTATACCCGCAATTATACGTTTGACAGCCATGTATGCTGGATCTGCGAGTACAGACGATGACATAATAAAATAATAGTTATAGTTTAACTAAACTGCTTTATGTAACCGTTCGTTAACCTTCTCAAAAAATAAACATATTTTTTAAACTTTAAAACACCAACAATCATTACCATAATTATCTTAAATGCATAAATTATTAAAAACAAAGCATCTTGGCTGAACAGTGTCTTGTAAAAGCAACTTCAACGTCAAACAAACAGAAATTACTCGTCGGAGATAAAAATCATCACTAAGCGAACGCACATGCTGTAGGCACATCGTCTATACAATGCACGTCTATACAATGTGATTATCGAAGCCTTATTCGTTGCGGCATGTGGGCTAGAGGCTAGATCATTGACACAACCTACGCGCCAACTCGTCACCTGCTAGATAAAAAAACTGCCATCTTTTTTACACGTCAAATCTATAATAAACAGACAAACAACTTTGTTACAGAATACGATTAGATTTTTTTAGAGCAACAGCATTATCGACTTCTAGGAGTATTTTTAAAAAAGGTTACAGAAGGACTTTATTTTTGCAGCCCAATGAAAACGGAGGATCTCGGAAAAATTCCATGACATTAATATCAAAGGAAACATAAGACACGTATTTTTATAAGTGCCAAACACGAGACAGTTTATACACATTAGATAGAATAAAATTATTGTAGCCAAGATGATGGAAGGAAGGACAATCGACTACAGGCCCGATGGAGGTGGCTTAGATTATCACAATTCGCCTTTAATGGCGGAAATACCAGTAGACAATTATTCCCATATACATAGAAGTATAGAGCACTTAAGATCTATAGGAGTACCTCCTATGGACCATCACAGACATTTAGCAACTAACCTAGCAGATTTGAGAAGATATGAACATCCGGATGATATGCCGGAGATAAAACCGTCCGTGCTTAGACTTTCTGAATTCAAAAGTGGTTTACAAGAGCTGAGAGCACAACATGATCAGGAGAATGAAATACAAAGACAGATGACGCCTCATGATGATGGACCAAAGGGATATAGTGCACCATCGACGCCGCTGTCAGAAAACGGAGGCCAGTCCATCCAGGAGGAAAAGGTTAGAGATCTTCTTTTTAGTCTTATAAGTTTAATAAACAGTGTAGTGTCTTACTTGATTTTTTCCACTTCGTATATGAAATGATAAGATTTCCTACGTGCAATTTTAAAACACAAAAAATTACCTTTATGACTTTAAAGCCTTCATTAAACTATTCAATTTTTTTCACGCAAAAATATTAAGGCAAATAACAAACAAAACTGCAACTAGAAGCTAGTTTAATGATAAACCACCTTGAAAATTTCGGAAGTCTTCAACTGACTCGACGTCGGGCGCATAGACGAACAATAGTTGTTCATTACTTCATCACGATGCTTTGATTCCGCATCCAACACCATTAAAACTATGATGATACCCATTATAAACCTTTTGTTAATACATTTTAGACTATTGAACAAAATGAGTTCGTGATTTCATTGCCTATTAAGTTAGATCAGTGGGGCATTATGTGCAATAATTTAAAGTTTCGTTTTCGTGTTAACTTTTCCTATAAGATATTTTCTCATCCAAAGAAGCGGTTAGTTTTAGTAAACTTTTCGTGAGAAATCCAATAAGAACGCTGAATTCTTTCACGAATTAGAATTAAAAAGTCTGCCAATTTATTTTGAACTTTAATTGAAATCATTGACCTCATTACATTTTAGAATACTATTGTTTTCAGTTAAACGTGCACAATATTCATGATTATTTTCGTGTATACATTGTTCGTCTATGCTTATGTTGGTTTTATAAGAATCACACCTACAAACACCCTTTGTCCTGTTTCCAAGCAACACAGGCTTATTACATATTCAAGATATTCCTAAAATGTTGACACACTCCAACCAATGCGAAATTCAAGTACACTTAAAACGACCGTCATATGCGGCAGCTATCAAGCACTCTTATATAAAAATGTAATGTTTATTTTGTACTTCTTATCTCTTCCTTATTTCATCAGTTTACAATAATATCTAACCCTTGACTTTGATAATGATTACCGAATATTATTTTTAAATGGAACTGCCTCGTGGTAGTAAGTGGGACTGAAGATCATGGGTCCTCAGGTCAGGCTGTTCAAAACAGCTCGGTTTCTAGATTTTTCGTGGTGCTTACAACATAAGATGGTAATTTAACAAATCTGGCGCAGTATTGATATACTGTTACATATACCTTTTGTGTCTACCTTTATTTAGAACTATTTAATAATCTAATTTACGAATTATAATTTAAACATTCTAATTAGAAATTCAATTATTTCGTTTTATACTGATTGATGATTCAATACGGTCGTTTATTTAATTTAAGTACCTAATGTCAATTTTGTTTAACATTGGAACGCAAATTTGGGGACAAGTTCTAACGGTAAGCTTGAATTATGATGCTTGTTTTATGCGAATTATTTTAAACAATAGAATTTGCATGTTCAGACATCAGACACGTTTAATTAAAATCAAATTATTAGGTATATTTTTTATATTTGTTTATTGACTTTTGTGCTTATACTAGATCTAAGCTAGCACAAGTAAATATGGTAAAATAATGATGAATCTATTTTTAAAACGGCAGCGTCTTTTTGATTTTACTTTCACGTCTCGTCATTCTCTAATTCTCATTTTTTTTTTATATAATATTTCAATATAATGAATTATTACTTTCCATATTTTCAAATACTAATTTTTTACCCTCACCTTATTAAATAATAAGTATGTAACTAATTTAATTAATAATGATTAAATTTAATTAATAATTATTTAATTGAATGAAAGTGATTGAATTTTAAAATAATTATTTTATTTAATCAATAATTATATAATTTAACTTATCCCGCTAATGAAAGCCGATTCACATAAGGCAGATGAGTACGGATGAGCCTTGAGAATAGTTAAGGTCAACTTCAGACAGCAGTAGTTTTAATACATTGACCGCTGTGGTTTTTAATGCAATTACATAGATAACGAACCGTGTGGTTAAATGAATTTGTTATTACGTTTTCCGGGTGATATTAATCTTTTAGTCATTTGCTGTTACTTAATGTATAATTTTATGGAATATGAAGACAGTTTAGCAAAACCCTATTTCCATAGGTTTGGTGTTATAAATTAATCATGACATCGTCGTTTTTCTTACATTGTGAAATACGCTATGCGTTTATTTTAGGTATCACATAAAGTACAAAGGTTTTCGCGTAATCCGTTGTAATACGACATAAACATTTTTCTTAAACACTTACTGAAAAACTTCCTGAGAGAACTTCCACCTATTGAAAAAGAAAAAAGCGCAAAATCTTGTTACCGAAGTAAAATCCTAAATATTGCCTCAACATTCAATTAAGTAATTCCGCACAAGCTTTGGCTTTTAAACGCGATAACTTGTGACCCGGTAGGCTCCCAAACGGTTACAAGGACGTTGATAAAGAACCCTCTGACTCGCATTATGTAAGTTTTGTAACTCGTGTTGCCATCCGGGTTTCCTTGTAACTTAGAAGATTTATTTACGATTATTTTGCATTTAAGTAGCGATGCTTAGAATTTAAACGGTTGAGCTAGACTGGAAACTGGTTATGTATAGATTTAATAAAATAAAATTTGCTGTCGTAAGCTTTAAATTTAAACACTACATTTAATTTTAATTTAAAAATATATGTAGGTAAATAAAAATTAATCTGTATTATTTTTGTTTTATATTATCATGACAGATTCCAGAACAACTTTTTTCGGTATTTTAAAAAGAATCTCCTTCACCTTTTCACTTTCAAATTCGAAAAACCTTCTAAAGTGAAAAACCCAAATGACAAGTTTTATGATAAATGGCATCATAATAAAAGCCACGAGAACGTAGGTACCTACGATGAATACCAGAATTCGTATAAATCAAGTTTGCTCACGTTATCTTGTAGATAGGATTACCAGAATTCGAGTATTTCCAAGGTTATGCTCAATTTGCATCTAAAGTTGAAGCTTATAAAACTGCTAATCCCAATGATATGGCTGGAATAATGTTTTATTACCTAAAAAAATACTTATAAACGGACAAATACGTTAATTTACTAAACTGCACACATTAGGTAACATTTTATAAAAATATTTATTTAATCATTGTTCTTCTATACATCATATAAATCAAAGTCGCCTGTTGTGTTTGTCTGTGTGCCCGTGCATCTAAACTGCGCATCGGATTTTAATGCGTTTTCTACCATCAATTAGGCAATTTAAACCGGAAAGTTTATACCTATGTATAATACTTTAATGTAAGAGAGAAATTGCGTCTGTTTTGTCAAGTCATAAAAATACTGCGATGCAGGTATGAGTTACTAGCTCGCAAGTGGTTTATAAAATATTATATCTCATTCAAAATCCACAAGGATACTACATTTTCAATAACAACGTAATCTTTAGACGATGTCACTCTTATTTTTGCAAATTTATACCCAATGCCATGAAAAAAATATGTAGTACATTATTTATGTATTCTTTTCAGTTTTACACTGTTTACGTTTTCGTCTGACCCCGAAACCAATTTTTTTTTGGTAAAAATTTGACTCTCAATTTTCAGTTCAACCTTGGAAGACTTCTTATCACAGATATTAATTCATCTGCTAGCAAGGAAAATGTCTTTATTTGTTCGGTTCCTTTTGTCTCTTAATTTTTTGAGTTATTATTTTTCATGAACGTCAAGAATAAAAAACCTTTTGAACAATTTTGTGTGATGCATGTTTCGTTAAAAAAGTTATGTTTATGTAATTAGTCCGTTATTATTTTTTCAATGAAATCTTTTTTGCATGTCTTTTATTTTTCTTTTGCATAAAATAACAATACTAGACCTTGATTCTAGTTTCTATACGAAACGACAAAATTCTTGTTGCAACTATCCACGGTTGCTTTTGCATTATTTATGTGTGAAGCATTTAGTTTAATTGTATGCTAGTAATGACTAGCCACTTGGTTTATTATTTGATATCTTAAAAAAAAGCCCGAAAATGCACTTACACCCGTTTCTGTATTAATATATTATTACATTTTTTATAAATCGTTTTATGGTTGCTCAGAAGATGTTGTTTTTTTTAACACTCAGAACACCAATAAATAAACCATAAAACGGCTACCTCACATGAAACTTCCCGAATCGATATCACAGAATATATTTTGCACGTCGAATCGAATAATCTATTCTACACGTCTAATATCGATTATAAAAACCCGATCTCGTTTCCCGCGCCCGTCCGAGCGCCGAATTCGCTTCAAGGCCGCATACCAAGTCCAAACCGTCCATTGTCAATGTCGCGGGCTAGCGCGAATGACGGATGTGTGTGTTACAATGGATGGCGGGAATTAATTGCTGTTTTTTTTACGTTTTGTGTTTTTTTTTTCAGAGTTTTCTTATTGTAGGCAGTAAAAATATTTGCATAAATAGTAAAAGTATTTGGAAAATTTTACTTACGCGTGGAAGTTATAAATAAATAATTGCAAAATTATTAAGGGCTTAACGAACTAATTATTGAAAACATAATAATTATTATTCGTTTCTTAGCGCACAGGAAGTTCAATAGGTAATTCTCGTCCATGCATAAAACTATCATTGTCAAAATAAAACAATGTTTACTATTTACTAAATTATGATGGGTTTTTTTATGAAAGCCTCCTTTTCCTTATTAAGATTTAATCCAAATTGGCTATAAAGTATTCCCTTTATATACAACGCGTTTAATACAGGTAACACATTTAAAATAATTATATCCACATAATAAATAATTATGTAACTACGAACAACTTTTTATATGTGGTCATTGACTTGAAAAAGACATAATTAATTCCGCTGTCATTATCTTTGACAGATTTTTTTTAAAATGGAGAGATAACTGTGATAAGCTTGTACACATTAAGTTGTAGAAATTGATAAAACTTTGGACCACACGGAAGTAAAAAAAAACACGCTAATATGATGTTTTTATAATTTTTTACATTTTTTTTTTTTAACTACTATCGCGATACCGTTTCGCATTAAAAAAAATAAGACAAACATATTAAATTATAATGAACATAGTCCATATTTCAATGCTAAGAAATGAATATGTCTAACGTACTTGAATCGACCTTTATTTTAGGTAGGTAACTATCAAATACCTACCTATATCGGAGTCTAGTAGGTATCTTAGCAGCATGCATCACTAATCTTTACATTAGAAAATAAAGAATACCAAATAATATTTGTCGCGACATGATGAAAGAAACAATTATAATGACTGTTAATATGATAACTATATAATCATAACTTAATATTTATAATTACAATTATTACAATACAAAATAAAATGTAAATAAAATAATATTATGTGAAAAAAAGAATAATATGGATAAGGCTCTCATTTACGGGATTGTGGTTTCAAATCTGAGCAAGTATAAATATGTTTTTTTTAATTCATGTGTACTTTATGCCACCGATGTCGGGTGATAAAAAACATCGTAAGGAGATATAGACTTACTCTTAGTTGCTATAAGTCAGAAATGGCCAACCAGTCTCGAGGAAATGTGATGGTGATCAATGCTCGGGTCTTCTCTGAGAATGAGAAGAGGCTTTTGCCCTGAAGTGGGACAATAATAGGCTGGTATTATTATAAATACCCTAACATGGCTTAGAAAATTTCTAAAAAATGTTTAAAACAGCTTAGGGATAATCAATCTCAGCAACCAAAGGTCACGTTTGCCAAACACGTGCGAACTTAAATTGATAAATGATAAAGTAGTTTAAGATGATAAATATATGATTCGCCAAATAAAAATATTATAACGATTTAGATTTACATAAAATAATTACTGGCATCATATTATTAATGTTTTAAGGAAAAATAACCATTATACTTAATTCAATAATTTGTGCATTAATATTTATTTCGCGTGTATAATTAATTATAATATAGTTATGCTACTAAAATGATATTTTTCACGTAATCTTGCGCGTTTATATTATGTACCAAATGAAGTGAAATTAATTAGTCAGTTAAAAAATATATTTTTAATTACTTATAATAATCTATACTAATATTATAAAGCTGAAGAGTTTGTTTGTTTGATTGAACGCGCTAATCTCCGAATCGAATCCGGTCCGAATTGAAAAATTCTTTTTGTGTTAGGTAGCCTATTTATCGAGGGAGGCTATAGGCTATATAACATCACGCTACACCTCAGAGGAGCGGAACAGTAATGAAAAATGTTGCAAAAACGGGGAAAATTTATTCCTTCTGAGAGTTTCCGTTGCGTGCGCTGCGTAAACGGTTAAAGTAACGCAAAAATCATGTATGACGGGATTGTTATTTTTAAAAAGTTCAAAAAAAAAGTCCCAAGAGCATATGTCTATCTTTTAAGGTTGACTCACTATAACTCAAGGAGCGAAAATGGACGAAAACTAGCAGGCAAATCGATGCGACGGGAAGGGTAAGGGGAGCAAAAATTTGACGCGGACGAAGTCGCGGGCAGAAGCTAGTTATAATTAAATAAAGACAATAATTATTTGAAACATTTACATTTATGTATTTTTAAAATAGATTGATCTTACAGTGTACTTCCTTAAAAATATTTTTAAATATACTAACTTTAGTCTAACTCAAACGTCTTGATCCCAGCCAATTCTCAGAACGTATTACCAAAATCATTTTCTTTAATGACGCTGTTTCACAATCCTTGAACCCAATTTCAAGGGCATACAGTCGACATTGGCATAGCAATTATTTTAGTGAGCGCATAAATAAGTTTGTTGGTTTATAATTTTGATTGACACTAGCCATTACGGCTGAGTAGGTATTGCGTCATACATAACGACGCATGAGATAAAAAAACACAATTATTTCATGCAACTTTGTACCTAACAGACTTCATTATAAAGCCTTGATTCCCTCGCAGAGGTTATATAAAATATTTTGAAGAAACTACTATTTACAAAGGAATTTGAACATTATGTTTTAAAGGAAAAGTTTCAGTTTTGTAAATTAACGTGGAATTGTTAATAGGTCGGAATCGTCCTGGTGTCCTCTAATATTCTTACAAAGGCGTTTCTAATAATTGCCTTTGTATAAACAAAAATCTAATTCATGAAAAATATAATAGATAGCTCTTTGCAAGTAAAACTCACTCATTTACATAACATCACTCCTTTTTTCCCCAGAGGGTAAGACAGTTGTACCAATAGTACCCGTACACCCACATTTTGCTAGCTATATTTAAGTCACATTTAATAGGGGGTGACCCTATTTCTATCAACTGGGTACAAATCCGGACTCCGGGCTGCTACTAAGAAATTCTAGATAGAAAAACCAATAAGACTTAGAATTAGAATTGAACCTAGGTCCTCATTCTAAGCATCGCTCGCAACCACTAAACCAACGAGGCAGTCTGTGACTAATTTATTTAAAAAAAAAGACTACTGCTAATGAAAAATTATGTAGATCAATGAAACTAAAGTCTAGAATGTTTTGGTACCAGAAAAAAAAACCTGATAATTATTTATAATTTTATTGCATTAATTTGCATGAACAATACCTGATCCTACAAATCGAGTTAAAGATATAGGTGCTTTATGTATGAGTCACAGATTTTTTTTTCCTCAATAAATATTATAATCACTTACCTACATCTCTATTTTATTAATAATTATCGAACAGTGGAAATCTTGGGACTTTCAGCTTTGCCAGCGGCCGCGGCTTCGCCCGCGTGAGGTCGAAAATTATCCCTCGGGAACGTATTACCGGGATAAAAAGTACCCTATTTGTTAATCCAGGTTATGTGTGCGTCAAATTTCATCCAAAACCGTTTCGCCGTTTTTACGTGATTGAGGAAAAAAACATCCAAACGTCTAATCTAAGCATACAAATTTTATAATAACAGCAGCTTCGCTCGCGTGTATGTCGGAATTTATCTCTAGGGAACTTACTATCGGGGTAGAAGGTACCCTATGTATTAATGCAGATTATATAATATCTGTGTGCTGAATTTCATGTAAATCCGCTCTGTAAATTTTTCGGGAAAGAGGTTTTACGTGATTGGGTAGCAAACATCCACACATACAAACTCCCACATTTATAATACATATTACTCGCTTTTGCTAGCGGCTTCGCCTGCGTATACATATAAACTTGCCTCTTGAATCACTCTGTCTTACGACGCGTATTATGTATAATCCACTGTGTAGTTTAAAAGATCTAAGCTTACAGATACAAAATGCTACTTTGTTTTATACTATACTAGCTTCTGCCCGCGACTTCGTCCGCGTTAAATTTCTTGTTCCCCCGACCCTTCCCGTCGCGTCGAATCGCCTATCCATGCGATTTTCCCCGTTTTTTGCAACATTTTTCATTACTGCTCCGCTCCCCTTAGTTGTAGCGTGATGTTATATAACCTATAGCCTTCCTCGATAAATAGGCTACCCAACACAAAAAGATTTTTTCAATTCGGACCAGTACTTCCTGAGATTAGCGCGTTCAATCAATCAAACAAACTCTTCAGCTTTATAATATTATATATAAACTAGCTTCTGCCCGCGACTTCGTCCGTGTCAAATTTTTGCTCCCCTGACCCTTCCATCGATTTGCCTGCTAGTTTTCGTCCATTTTTCGTTGCTGATCGCTCCTTTTGAGTTATAGTGAGTCAACCTTAAAAGATAGACATATACTCTCCCGGACTTTTTCTTAGAACTTTTTAAAAGGAACAATTCCGTCATACATGATTTTTGCGTTACTTTAACCGTTTACGCAGCGCACGCAACGGAAACTCTCAAAAGGAGTAAGTTTTCCCCGTTTTTGCAACATTTTTCATTACTGCTCCGCTCTTCTTAGTTGTAGCGTGATGTTATATAGCCTTTAACCTCCCTCGATAAATAGGCTACCCAACACAAAAAGAATTTTTTAATTCGGACCAGTAGTTCCTGAGATTAGCGCGTTCAATCAAACAAACAAACAAACTCTTCAGATTTATAATATTAGTATAGATATATATTATATAGTAATTATAGTATATCGTATATATACACGAAACCCCGCATGGGTTTCGTGAAAAAAAATTGTGGGGTATCTTTGAATAGGTCTTCAAAAATGGTATTGAGGTTTCTAATATCATTTTTTTCTGTACATAACCATGTAAACTTCCACCGAAAATTGGTTTGAACGAAATCTAGTATGCAGTTTTTTTTTAATACGTCATAAATCGTAAACCGCAATTTACCTTTCGTTCAATCAACTCAAATATAAAAATAAAAAAAATAAAACATTTAATCTCATAAACATAAACCTTATGCATAAACCGAGAATACCTACAGGTTTGTACGGAACCCTCGGTGCGCGAGTCCGACGCGCACTTGGCCGGTTTTTTCCCGTGAGTGTCGTAAGGTACTTACTAGAGAATGGGCAGCAGCGTTGTCTATTCACTTTATCACCTTACTGCGATCGCCAACCCGCCTGCCAAGCGTGGCGATTATGGCTAACCCTCCCAAATAGGAGAAGGTCTATATCCAACAGTGGATGTCTTTCGGCTGCAATGATGTTGATGTAAAAATACGGTAGTAGGAAGTAGGATTATCAGGATCATCAAATTTTGGAAATATTGGGACAGTAACATAATATACTTGTAAATCTGCCTATATACTCTTCTTTAGGGAAAACCCCTGAGCGGGGCAACCCCTATGACGATCATTGATTGCCATGCCATCAAATCACGGTAGGATTTCTTCATGCACTGCATCTTCAACGTACTGCTTAGCACCTAAGGTTGAAAATCGATTGGTGTGTATTTTCGACGCGGTAAGAACTCTGTTGTATTCTCAATACGTAACTTTCGTTCGTGTATACTTAGAGTTGTTTCGGCCACTTCAGACTTTAATAAGTCGTTTTTTACATTTACATAGGGTGTTTTTCCTGAGTCAATGATATCCAAGATAAATTTAGAAAAATGATAGAATTTGTACCTAAATTTTAATATTTCATTACATGTCCAAATTTGAAAAAAAAATACTATCAGACGTGTTGAATATTTCCCATTTTTTTAAATTCTTTAACAAAATAGTAATTTTTAGATAAATAAAGGTATAGGGACCTCGGAGGCTGGTTTTGTGACTGGTTGATAGCAATAGGCTCGCCCCCTACTACGTGGGACTTAAATATAGCTGGCTAAATGTGGGTATACTACTACCTGTAACCTAACGTAAACATTGGTGAATTTCAAATATACAATTATGATAATTAAATAATCTATAATAAATTATCTTTCAAACAACAAAATCCAATCATATCACAAATATTTTGGTGCACTGTGATTCTTTTCCATCTTTTTTTATAAACATTTTAATGAATATTATTTCAAGTGTTTATTGTGTAAATATTGAAGTAAATAAACATATTAACACAACTAGTGTTGTGCAACATTACTAAAGAACGTAAGATCGATTCTCCAACATGATTCGTGAGTGACGTCCAAACTCTAAATGTTACTTGGTACCGAAATTACACTAATCGTGGTACCGTCACGCGATTCCTCTATCTTTATCTCGCGATATAATTTGGCCCGCAGGCTATGCCCAGCATTCTTTGTTTGCTTTGTGTATATAATTCTTGTTTTTGTCGGGATATTATTGTTTTTATATATATATATATATTATTGTGCTGCCTCGTTGGCCTAGTGGTAGTAAGCGCTACTGCTGAGCATGAGGTCCTGGGTTCGATTCCCAGGTCGGGCAAAGTGATATTGGGTTTTTCCATCTAGAATTTCTCAGTAGTAGCCCGGAGTCTGGATTTGTGCCCGGTTGATGCAATAGGCTCGCCCCCTATTACATGGGACAAACATAACTGACGAAATGTGGGTGTACTATAGGTACACCTCTGCCCAACCCTTCGGGGAAACAAGGCGTGATGATTTTATGTTATTATTGTGCTAGATGATTAATAACACAGCCAAACAAAAAAAAATTCTGACCTGGAAGTCGCACTATGTGTACTATATGTTTTTGGGGTCGCTGAATCCGAATCTGGGATCAGTTTTATTCCAGCACATCTGGGTTCGGCCATAACCTCAAAATATACCCTCGAATTTGCTATATTTGGTTGAACTGCTAACCCTATGGCTCTAAAACCTCATAATCCCATAATACAGTAACTCGATGGGACGGGGGTTATGGGACTATGGGTTATGTAGTTATTTAAGCAAGAGGTCATCGAACTACTGTAATAGAGGATTATAAGGTTTTAAAGCCATACGGTTAGCAGTTTAACCAAATTTAGCAAATTTGAGGGTATATTTTGAGGTTATGGCCGAACCCAGATGTGCTGGAATAAAACTGACCCCAGATTCGGATTCAGCGACCCCAAAAACATATAGTACACATAGTGCGACCTGCGACCTCAAGGTCAGAACTTTTTTTTTGTTTATCACGTTTTTCATTTTAAGGATGTTTATAGAAACTGTTTCGATATCTGCTTATATTAATAATCAGACCTGGTTCGATTAAGGTTCTATAAGATATCAAATAGGCACATGAAGCCGCATGGTGCCAAACGTAAAAAAGCACCATGCCATTTCTTCCCGTAGATTTTGCAAGAGGCGATTAAGGGACTCTCTAGAGATATTTAGCCAAACCGCCTACCAAGCCTCGCGATTACGGCAAACCTTCGACATCGTGGACACCTTTTGGCTGAAATGATGATGATATTCTCATCTAGAACATTTCGTGAGATTGAAATATTCGAATGAAAAGATAAAGATTACTACAGATTAAAAAAATAATTAAAAGTGTACGTAAAACAAACACTTAACACAATATAACATTACGTAGAGACAACAACGGTACAATTTGGGCTTTTGCGTCATCATCTCTGTCAGAGATAAAAATTTCATTGACCGGAAAAAATACTTCACCAACACTTACAATCGAATCATTATAAGAATACTGTTTAATTATATATAAAATATTAAATATATTATTTAATTATATGATTAGAAGAATAAACAGAAACCTAATTTAGTTTAAATAATTCCTAAATCTTCATCCAAAAATTTTACTTTGTCAAGTCACAATTTAAAAAATAGCCTATCCGTAGTTTTACCTCTGTCATGGTTAACCTACGCCTCGTTCTTGAGTTCACTCGTTAAGTAACTTATAATAAGCACTTGCTTAATAGCATTACTTCCTTCTTAGTATCTCTTGCATTAATGTCTTTAATGGTATAGGAATAGAATTCAGTTTTGATATTCTCGTAGTCAGTTTAAGTTATTTCCCGAAGTTCGTTGGTAGAAGGACTGTTTGGTTGGTTAGTGCTGTGACTAGTTTTAACTATAAATGCTCTTTTGGCATTGATCTGTTCGTTAATTTGCTTGTATCTTCTGAAACCTTTATTAATGATGGTTAAATTATATTTAACTTTATGCATTTCCTTGAAAACTTCGTCTTCTTTTGTAGTGTTATTTGAATCTACTTTTGCAATTTTTTTAATAGTATTAGTTTTTATATCGCCTTTTGTAATCAACGCGTCAACTGTATAGAGATTTTCATAATTTTCGTTGTTGTCTTAAAACAGCCATCATGATCTGAATACCTTAATTCATCTATTCATTATATACATAGGTAAGTACATATATAAGCAGCCTATAACGTTCCCACTTCCCACTGCTGGAACACAGGCTTCCTCTCTATGAGAGGGCATAAGCCATCATGCAAGCCCAGTGCAGGTTGGTAGATGTCACACGTCTTCGAATTTTTAGATCTTGTACATGCCGGTTTCCCCGCGATGTTTTTCTTCGCCGTTTTGAGAGCAGTGGTGATAAAACAATTTGCACACAGTAAAGTGCCTATCAGGGTTCGAACCTTCGACCTACCATTCGTAAATCGAAGCTGATTCGACTAGGCCACCACTATTCTATCTATACTAATATTATAAAGCTGAAGAGTTTGTTTGATTGAACGCGCTAATCTCAGGAACTACTGGTCCGAATTGAAAAATTCTTTTTGTGTTGAGTAGCCTATTTATTGAGGGAGGTTATAGGCTATATAACATCACGCTACAACTAAGAAGAGCGGAGCAGTAATGAAAAATGATGCAAAAACGGGGAAAATTTATTCATTTTGAGAGTTTCCGTTGCGTGCGCTGCGTAAACGGTTAAAGTAACGCAAAAATGTAAGACGGAATTGTTCCTTTTAAAAAGTTCTAAAAAAAAATCCGGGAGAGCATATGTCTATCTTTTAAGGTTGACTCACTATAACTCAAAAGGAGCGAGCAGCAACGAAAAATGGACGAAAACTAGTAGGCAAATCGATGCGACGGGAAGGGTCAGGGGAGCAAAAATTTGACGCGGACGAAGTCGCGGGCAGAAGCTAGTATAATATTATAAAGCTGAAGAGTTTGTTTGATTGAACGCGCTAATCTCAGGAACTACTGATCCGAATTGAAAAACTATTTTTGTGTTCGGTAGCCTATTTATCGAGGGAGGTTATAGGCTATATAACATTACGCTACAACTATGAAGAGCGGAGCAGTAATGAAAAATGATGCAAAAACGGGGGAAATTTATTCATTTTGAGAGTTTCCGTTGCGTGCGCTGCGTAAACGGTTAAAGTAACGCAAAAATCATGTAAGACGGAATTGTTCCTTTTAAAAAGTTCTAAAAAAAAGTCCGGGAGAGCATATGTCTATCTTTTAAGGTTGACTCACTATAACTCAAAAGGAGCGAGCAGCAACGAAAAATGGACGAAAACTAGCAGGCAAATCGATGCGACGGGAAGGGTCAGGGGAGCAAAAATTTGACGCGGACGAAGTCGCGGGCAGAAGCTAGTTAACTAATATGACTTTAGTTTTACTTGACACGTATGCATTAAGTATTAGTCTAATATCGAATCAATAGTACAAATTCCTTACAGGAAGTAACCAATTTCAGTGTAGGTCATTCCAAATGATTTAACACCTAATTCTAAAATCTTTAATTAAGACATTATAGTCAATTTTTTTGTTAGCACATAAAGTTGAATTGTTGTAGTTAAATCATTAGTTTCAGCGATGTTCAGATGTTCAAATTCATTTAACTATTTGTTAGAATTATTCCTATTTAATTATAATCAAGTCAATATTACGAGTATTAATTTATTCCAGACTCCTTTTTTTTTCGTTTTGATTGCTTAATTTTTTTTTTTTTGGCTGCTGAAATATGTCTCTTTGTTCCGTATTATTAAACATCATCATCCTTGATGTTCTTCAGAAAGGTCAGGTGCGTAGTACTCGCAACCGGCGGGCGTGAGTTTACGACCAATTGTAAAAGTAAAAAGCAAAAGTAGTATGTAAGGATCCGTAGCAGGTGGCGTTCTGTATTTTCTGCCTACCCCCATGGGAAAAGGGCGTGAGTTTATATATGTATGTATGTATCATCTTTCCTATGTGTTCTCTCCTTCCTAGTCATATGATCTTTCGTACTACCGGAATAATCAGTGTGTTAATCCAGGTTTTCCTACTATCCTACTAATATTATAAATGCGAAAGTTTGTGAGTACGGATGTATGGATGTTTGTTACTCTTTCACGCAAAAACTGCTGAACGGATTTGGATGAAATTTGGAACACAGTTAGTTTATAACCAGGATTAACACGTAGGTTACTTTATATCCCGGTAGTACGTTCCCGCGGGATATTTTCCGACCTCCACGCGGGCGAAGCCGCTGGCAAAAGCTAGTAATCTATATGAGGGCCAATTTTCATCCAAATCCATTCAGCCGTTTTTGCGTGATTGAGTAACAAACAGCCAAACATTCAAATTTTATCATTTATAATATTAGTAAGAGTAGGATGACTATAGCCATCTACTTTCCTATGTCAAAAACAGTTGCAGATATCAATTAAAAATCGTCATTAATAAATAGTTCATTAATTTAGATTATTTCCTACTGATCTTTAAACAAGCCCACTACTATTTTCCACCAAGCAGAACCAGTTTGAGCAACATATAAATCATTCAGCCGAATACTTGTAATGTAAAATGTCACATGGTTGTATCATGTTGCTTGTGGTTTTGGGGACCTCACATTGTTTAAATAATATGTTGGTAGGTAGGACATATGTCGTGTCGTTGTTACCCTCTATAATTATGGTCGAGACGGAAACAAGACATCGCAATTTTGTAAAGTAAAAGATATTTTTTGCATGAATTCGAGAAATGGAAACTTTCAAAATTCTACAAAAGTAACCGTAATTTTTTTGTTGATCGATGATATATCAATCGATCAAAAGGTGCAGGAAAAGTAGTATTTAGATATGAATACTAATCAAATTAATCATGTTTGATCAATCGAGCAAGTATACTACAAACTTTTTTTTCGGGTCAAATCTTGCAACAAGAATTAAAATGACTTTCTCGTATCCTACGGAGCTGAAATTTCACATATTGATTCTCTTTCGAAGACAATGCATTTTTATGATGCTTGATATGATTCTACAACCAGGATTGGTTCCAGATGAAGTGTAAGAAGGACGTTCAGGCATCAGGCTTTCAAGGAAATATTAAAGTTCTATGTTCACGTAACGTTTTAATCTATTTTTTTAAATATAATTTGGACTTAATGCCTAATACCACTCTAAGACGTACGATACCTACTAAGCTTAAAAGAAATAGAACAACTAACAATATTCGTAATTATCTTAGTACCTGTAGAGCCAAAAGCATTCAATACCATTCAATTCAATAGTAAGTAGAATTTAACTATAGCTAATAACTCGCAAAAAAATGCAAGTCAAAATATTTCCAAAAGGCACCTAGCAAAATAATTTATCTTCATCTGACTCAGTGGCTGTCAATCACGAAAAGATTTTTGTATTAGGCAAATAATATATTATAGTTGAGCGTCGAAATTTAAGATAAATAACGCTGTTATAAGTTCTAGGAAGGTGGAAACATACGGATATAATTACTAAGCGGGAACGATGCGTCTAAAGTGATTTTCTTCATCATCTTTTTACATATAAAACAAAGTCGCATTTCGTGTTTATACGCTTGGATCGTTTAAACTATGCGACGCATTGTGTGATGAATGCGATAATCATCAATAGACAGAGTGATTCAAGAGGAAGTTTGGCGCTGGCAAAAGCTTGTTATACGTAAAGGAAGGAAAATACTATTAAACGATGTATGTTTTTTTTTTTTTTTTTCTAGACAATGTAGCGAGGTAACGGATTAAATTTGAGATGACGACTCATAGAGATGTATATGATACAAATAAATAGGAACGAGAGCAACATTATGATGATGACAAAAAAGTTATCAAAAATAACGCACTCATATTTATGCTCATAAATAATTATTTAAATACCCTATCTTATCCAAAAATAAGTAGCACGATTAAAATAAAATTAGCCTAAAAACGGGCGATACACAAACAATTCCGCGAACGCCCACACGTGTTGTACTGAACGAACTTGACCTTAAACTTTTGTTGGACGATTCAACAGTTAAACAATGGCATTATAAAATGTACGCACTGTTAGATAATCTAGCTGTTGGATTGGTCTTCTACCGGTTTGAGATTATAAAAAAAAATTTCTTTAGTGTGATATAATGTAAGGAAGAAGCTTTTAAAATGTGGGTGTAATGATAAAATTAATCAGTATCCTCAGTTATTTCTTGTCCCAATTTTATTTTGAGCTTTAAAATCATGAAACATGGGTAATAGTCTCATACTACGGGAGATAATAAAAAAAATTACTTAGCATCCTACTAACCGAATTTCGCTAGCGGCGGCTTTATCAACGAACGGATGACCAGCCAAGAATGCAGGAGGTATAATACTGCACAAGTGAGTCCATAGTTACACCTTTATGCACTCTCTGTTATATGTTTATAAGAAATCATATAGCAACAGCCTCTTGAACACTATCTTCTATACTAAAAAAAGTATATTTAACTTGCCTGTTCCAACCGCTCAACTGTATGTTTTCACCAACACTCAAAGACTAATTGACGGTACTTGAGGTAAGCATTTTTTTATCAAACAATCGTCAAATTCACTCGACTGAGAATATCGTATATAGAGAAAACAGCTTTTCCACTCAGATATTGAAGATTAAAAATACTCTTTCCTCGCTGAGGTGGAATGAAAAGTTACGTGTTGCACTCGAGTGCAAAGATTTTTCACCTCGTGCTCTTTTGATTCCCTTAAATCCGGTTTCTTTATATCAAAGTCTACATTAAACATGGATTTGCACAAACAAAAATATCTGAAACTAGATGTTTCCTGCGACTTTTCGTTAGCATTCAAACTTCAACCTTCTGTACCATTTCTCAAGGGTGAGTTTTCAATTTACAGAATGACTGTAGGAGACTATAAGACCATCAGCATATGCCATTATGTTAGTCATTTTCCCAACTATGTTGAATATCAGTATTTTTCAAAGGGAAGACTGCCTATCTAATCTCTACAATTTCATCTTCCTTTTTTCTTAATTTCAGCTTCTATGGTTTAGACTTTAGAGACTATATTACTTAGGACTTAGGACAACCAAGACACCGTTATCTGATCCCAAACTAGGCAGAACCTGTACTGTGGCAACCAGACAACTGATAAATATACTTATATATTTCTAAATACATACATATTATAGATAAACTACACCCAGACACAGAACAAATAATCGTGCTCATCACACAAAGATTTGTCCTGGGTGGAAATCGAACCCACGACCTATCTTAGCAGTCAGGGTCACTAACCACTAGACTAACAGGCCAGCCAATATGGTATCTGTTGGAAGTCATTCATAGTCGGTGGAGCTATTATTGTGTGTATGTGTGGGTGTGGAAATCAGGATATAAATAGAAAGGATATTAAAAACTCAATTAAAAATACGAGATTTAGTAGTTGCGTTTAAAATCCAGTTTTTGAACCGGAAATTTTGGTTATAATATTACGTAATAGTGATTCAGAATCTTAACTATCCGTATTATATTTTTAATAGAACCGAATCGAACCGAACCGAACCGAATCACCGAAACCGAATCATCATCATCTACCCATTTTTTCCCAACTATGTCGGAGTCGGCTCCCAGTCTAACCGGAACCCTTACTCGCAGTTTTACTCCCATTGGCCCTTGAATGTCTATCTGACCTAAACAACCCAGTGACTAGGTAATACGAAACCCTTTGGTAAGACTAATTGCCTGACTGACCGAGAAGATAAAAAACGTTTCGATTTTTTTATTATACTAAACAAGTCGAAGCATAAACTAAGTAAATACTTTTGATTATGTACTACTGGAACAAAAATATTCCATGTGCTAATCCAAGTTATAAACTATCTGTCTCTGCGCTCTCACGACCCGAGAGAAGACACCCCGGGTATCGGGAGTCCATTGCGGACTACTGGCCACTGTAGGCGCGTCAAATTTCATCCAAATCCGTTGTGCCGTTTTTGCGTGACATAGTATTTAATATGACTTACATATTTGTATATAGCCAGCAGACGATCAAGACGCTTTCAACGATACTTTAATTGTCAAATTATAATAAGTAGTTCAGAAATGTTTGCCCTAGAACCAAAAATTCGAAGACATGTGACATCTACCAACCCGCACTGGGCCCGCGTGGTAGATTACGGCCCGCTCCCTCTCAGCCTCCAGCAGTGGGAACAGTATAAGCCGACTATGTGATTATGAGTTCAGAAGTTACGAGGGAACAGAAGAACATACATACATACCGTTAAAATCATAACCCTCCTTTTTGCTTCGAGTAAAAAATCTTTTCTATCCTAGACGTACTTATAAAAACAATGGACGGTGAGCACTCTAAAACACGGATATGCGTCTTGTCATATCCACCAGTCGCAACCGAAAGCGTTTGAATGACGTCATCCGAGTAGCGTGACCTTGACGCCGCTCAATGCCAGCAGAAATTAGGCGCGGGCGCAGGTGGCGCATCCATGCTATTCTTGTGGTGTGTTGCCATGTCGGTTTTTAATTTTTGATGATTTTATTTTGGGGTAGCCATGTATTTTTGTTATTATTGTCCTTGTTGTGTAACTTTCACTTACAACTTTGCAACGTCGCGCGTCGTTAAAAAAAATCTTTTTGAGGAAATTCGCAGAAATAAAATTTTACAAATAAAAGGTTTATCTGTTTCAATTTAACATTAATAGTACATACATACATAGGTATATAAAATCACGCGTTTTTCCCATGGGGGTAGGCATAAACTACAGAACTCCACCTGCTACGATCCTTATATAGGTACTTCTTTTGCCTCGTTTAAGTTCATACATCTGGTCATACACACACGCCGGTTACCAGTACTATGCAGCTGACCCTTCTGAAGAACATCACCAATAAGGTCACTATATGTTCTCCTAAGGCATCCCTTTTCGGCGTGACCAGCCTTGTAAATACCTTTTGTTGGTCGCCCTGGCATTTAACATCTTTTATAAGTTTTTACAGAATCTGACAACCAGTCTTATCTAAGGGTATCGTGTTACCCAGTAACTGGGTTGTGGACGTCAGCTAGACAGTCGCTCCATGTAAAATACTGATTTTCAGCTGCATCTGGTTTGAAAAGCCTAGGTAGATTGACTGTCAGTATTTACAGAGATAGCTCAGGATAATTTTCGCCATACACCTATATAGTCCTCCAGACCGTATAATGCCATGGCGGCCAATCTCAACGGAGACTAGCCATCGGCACGGGAGATGTTATAAAGGTACTCACTCATGCCTCACTCTCATAGTCCGAGCAGGACGGCAATCCGACGTGACCGGAGAGAGATCAGGCGCAGGCCTAACGGCTTAACGTGCTTTCCGAGGTACGGAGGTATCACACAGCCAACTTGCAAACTCCGGGCTTCCAAATTAACCCACCTTTAACAAGTTATCGGTACCTAAATTCTTCCCGATACTTAATTTTTCTCCCGTGAAGCAGGGTGTCATGTTAGGTGCATCTGGCAACACACACAGTGCGTCAATGTGTTAATTTTTGTTCGCCCCAGACGTTGCGCAATTTTACAGTAATTCATATTGTTTACTAATACTTTTTGTTCGCTTTCTTCTTAAAATTGTTCCGTGAATGTAACTTCATCTACGTACTACGTTTAATCCTATTTCTTCCCGTGGGTGTCGTAAAAGGGGACTAAGAAGGGACTTAATAGATAATTGCCAGCAGCGTTCCCTATGCATTTTACCAAAATACTGCGATCGCCAACCCGCCTGCCAAGCGTGGCGGTTATGACAAATCCCCCCAAATTGATTTGAAGGCCCATAGGCCATACCTAGCAGGTACATACACACACATAACACATCTAGCATATCACACACCATCATAGCATCATCAGTGACATATCTATCGTACGTCTTTCGGCTGATATGATGATAATGACGATGATGGTGACGTACTAAATTAGTGAATAGACTTCACCCTCTTTTAAATATTTTTACTCATACATAGGTCTAGGGTTGCCAGTTCTTAAAACCGAAAAGCCGGACAGACCAGCCAGTTTAGCCGGACATTTGGGTAAAAAGGCCTGATATCTCAAATTATTTAATCTTAAAACAAAATTAAACAAAACACTAATGAAATAACGTTTAAAATAAATAAGTATCATAAACGAACTAATCTTTTTGATTGGCAGACACTTGCTTTAAAAGCTAATTTTCTTTTAAAATTTAGTAGTTATAAGGCGGGGAGTACAGTGCTAGTTCGCTCGCTTGCGCTAGCGACACAAGGTGAGGCGGGTGGAGTGGAAACCAAAGCAAAAATGATCAAATTTGAAAAGCCTAATAAAAATCCGGACAGGCCAAACACCGTTTAATTTGGCCAGACACACAACCAAAAAGCCTGACTGTGCCCGGCTTTATCCGGACGCCTGGCAATCCTACATAGGTCGGAAGCATTGCAATAGATTTAGTAAACTGTCCTTTCGCGAAGGAAGTTTCTCGCTTCCTCATTTCCATCTACAACTCATACTGCTCATACACATCTTGTAACTATTCTTTTTACTTAACCTGTATGGCCCTACTGATGGGCAAAGGTCGCCACTGTATAATATTTAACTCCCATATTATACACCCCCAATTTTTCTGTACATGTGTCACTGAACTTCTCCTCAACGGCTTGACCAATTATGATGATTTTTTTTGTGTTTGCGTTGGGTTCTGCTTTCAGCGTCCTATCTTCTTGTACCATTTGATTCAATACTTATTCATATATTTTTATAATTTACATTTCAGTTTTCTTTGTGTTTGATATCCTTTTTTTTCTTTCTTGTTACAACCTATTACCAAACAAAATATCGAGTGATCCTGGTTGATCAATTGGCTGATAGCAACAAATATTTATATATTTTTTTTAAATCTGACATTAAATTATTCGTCCAACTTAAAACCAGGTAGTAGTCACCATCTTTAGGCATTTAAGTTATCTCAACAACAAGATTAGTCTACCACCAGTCAGTAAGTACCAGAATTAAGTACATCCGTAACCTCAGACTCGCTGATGCATTAATGACCTTCCGAATTTATACGCACTACCGCATAAAAAAAAAAATACACTCTCGGACAAAATTAAATACCGCTGCGAAAATACGAATCCGTTTCTAATCGAAGCATTAATAATCGTCAAATTGACAGTTCAATTACATTTTTAATTAATTAAATTACTTTAATATTTCTAATTTTAATAGGTTTTTAACCGGTAATTTTAAACTTGTCGGTAAATTATAGCATTTGGTAGCAATGGCTACTACACTTTTTTTTGGCAAATATTTGGAGTATGTTAGATTTAATATACTTACCTAATTTAAAAAACATAAAATTGTTTTATGATTTATCACCGACAATTTAATGACTTAATTTATTCCTATGAATAATCTTAAATCTAATCTACAAATTTCTTTTAAGATTTTTTTCTATGCATACCTTGGTACGGGATTTGCTCTAAAAAAAAACTAGAAACATTTTTTCTTTTGTCTTGTAAATTAATGTTCTGCTTACCAACATAATTTCGAATAGTTTTCCATCGTACTTTAACATCTTATAGAATAATAAATCAAAATAGTTGCCTTTAACCCTAAAATGATTAATTTGGGACCCTTAAAATAGCAAGTGCAGGCAAAATTAGGAGAGGTCTTTAAATCGCCAGTCATCATTCAAGGGTTGAAGTTGACCGGGGGACCTTTAAAAGTTCCCACTAATTAGTTATTTTATCAAATTTTGCTCGGAAACGAGGGAATACCTACCGACAATTAGAAAATTTATTGCGAAGTAGCTTTTGCTTTTTTACGGGTAATTCCAGGAATTAATTACTTACATTATGTTGTTATATCCATAGATCGTTTTTTTTTATTGTTATTTCTTAGAGACATTAATCACACTTCATATCCATATTTAAATCAGGTCACAGGTTAACACCCATAAATAATGGTTTCTTTTGTACACTAAATTATTTAGTAGATAACCCGTGAATTGCTTTTTACCGCTTTGCAAACTATGTACAATTTTGTAAAAAATAAATACACTCCCACTTCTGATATTTTAAACCAAAGGAGTATATCGTAATTATTCGTAAATGTAACCAACAAATATAATAGTTACAATAAATCTATCCCATCTAGGAGATAAGCAGGACCCACTCTAATCTAGGGGTCCCCGTATCTATGCTAATTACTGGAGGGTCTATAATTTATCCGTTTTGTCTGACCTCTGCTAGTTTGAGGGTAGATTTATGGTAACCATGACTTTTCTTAACCTGGAACTTTAAGATACTAGTGATGTAAATGTTAAATTTTTATGCGTGGGGTCAAATTGTATATCGACAAAAATACTTTGAAAGTGGTTTTGTGAAATTAAGAGCTTTGAAGAGCGAGTATTTCTCTCTAGTGAAATTAGACCACTTTCCAGCTGCTTAAAAATAAATCATCAACTCATTGACAGACAAATCTTTAGGTTTAGATCCATGAAATTTTGCACAAGAATTCCTTTTCATAACAAAAATTAGCACTTGGATTTTAGAAAAACTTTTTACTAAGGAGGTCTAACAGGTTTTTTTTAATATCAAATCGCCTTTATCTTCTTTACATCTCAACATTGTATAAAGCAGAGTCGTTTCCCCCGTCTGTACGCATAGATCTTTTAAAGTCCGCAACGGATTTTAGTGCGGTTTTCATCAATAAACAGAATTATTCAAGAGGAAGGGTATCTATATTTAAACGTGAAATGAAAACTTTGGATCCCTTTTTACGAAAATTGGGCGGACTGGGGAGTATGAAATTTCGCACACTTATAGTTTATACAGAAAAGAAGTGACGAATGCTAATATTTTTTTAAATTATCCGTAAAAATACATTATTTTCAATAAATAACACGTTACACACACTACTATTCATTACCGTGTATTTAATACACACATGCACAAATCGAGTCTGTATTTGTTTTTGGTATTATTTGTCTATAGCCTTACTGAATGTCAAATATAATTATGGATTACGAAAGTTTATTGTCGAAATCTGTGGTCCAATCGAGAATATCTGTCTTTAATATTTTCTGTCTATAGTCTTACTGAATGTCAAGTATAACCATAAGTAATAAATATGACAAAATGTAGTAAATGCTGTTCTATCACCTATCAAAACTGTAATCTTATGTAATACTTTGAAATAGATATATAAAGTATTAATACGTGAAGCAAAAACTTTGCACATCGTTGTACGAACATTGTGCGAACGGCGGTGTATGAAATTTGGCAATTTAAAGTTTATTTGGAGAAATAGTGCTGAAAACTAATATTTGTATATATTAACTTTTAAATGAATAATGGTCGAGTTTCGACCTCTGGGCGACCACTAGTAATGTTTAATATGCGGACGAAGCTACTGGCAAAGCTAGAATCTTATAACAAAGTGCAAAAAGTCAGTTTTTTTTTTAACTATACCGTTCGTAGACTGGTCCAAAGGTCCAAGTTTTGTCATAAACATAGTCTAAGAAGAGCCTACTTATAAATTATGTAACTTTCTCACCCAATTAAAACACCAGTGACTTACCCAATGACATGTGACGATCACAACTGGGTGCTAAATAACCATGCCCATATTGCCCAGTCTCCCATGTAATTGCCCAACATAGCCCGGGTGGTCTCAGTGACCACCTGACCTATATATATTTTTTTTAATTTTCGCGAACACCTGTTAGAAGCCTTAGGAAAATTGTGTCTGTTGTTGTATTTTTTTAAAGAGAGGAATTTGTACGGCATATTGCGGAAGACAGATTGTGTAGTACCTAAGTATCGCATCTGGTTAGGGTGGTATTTGTTGTCAAAATGCTTTGAAGAAGAAGTCTTCATGATATTATGAAGCTATGTTTAGACTTTACTAAAGTAGAATATATAACTTTGATACGACTAGTTTTTCTTTGCGGCTTTACCCGCGACGATGTTGATTTTTTTTCCAACGGAACGGAATAAAAATTCAATGTTAATACATGTAACTATCTGTTGTTAATTTCATCTTAATTCGTTCAACCGCTTTTACTTCATTGGGTAACAAACATACAAACATGCAAAATTGATATTAACATTAATAGCATTTTTTTTAAATGGAAAGACAAACCAGCTTTTGGCTTACTGGCACCCTATACACGTACACACTATAATTCAGAATCTAAATAATTTTGTACGATATTATGAATCGATTGATTCATATGTTAGAATAATTTGTCTGCTGATCAACGTTAATACCGCAATGAATATTGTTGAACTGTCGAAAGCCACTCAATTAATCCGCTGATGGTAGCTGCCTATAAACATCTGAAATGAAGTTGCAAATCAGACTATCTGTCTAATTGTTCCCAAAAGTTCTAGAAATAACACGAACGAGCGAAATATTACAACTAATTTCTACCCATTCCCCTATCATTACCCAATCTATGGGCATTGATTATAGGTCGATGACGTCAGCAATTCTAGCCCAGTCACGCCATAAAATGTCTATATGGCAGTCTATAAGACCCTAGACAGTACAAATAGCCGCAAAGTTTTTTGAACTTTATTTTGGGAAGGTATAGAGTACAATTTTGATTGTTGTTCAGTCCCTAAACAGTAGAAATAGACACAAAATAATTATGAACTTTAGACAGAACGAAATAGAGTTTAATTTTGATTGCATCTAAGTAATTGTTTTAGTACACGTGCAGCCAAAATTATTGGCAGTAAATTAATTTGTGAAACAAATATTTTGATTTCATTACACCGGATAAAACAATTATGTGGAAATAATTTTTAAATTGATTACAGTATTAAATTCCGTAATTAATGATAGTCCTACGAAAATGATTATGTTTAATTGTTCAGTTTGTCATTTCGATTAAGATATCTTAAGTACTGTCAATTACATCATTAAGGTACCTCATCGTATGATTAATGTATACGTCATCAAGTCGGCTGTTCAATTTCAAAATCTAGCATTTGACATTTTTTTTAAACGGGTGTTTTTGCATTTTTCGACCTTATAGACCATCCTCCACATAGTAGACTAGCAAAAACGCCCAGAAACTAGTCAAATATGAAGTTACACAAAGTCGGAAATCTAGTATCTAGAGCAAAAAATGAGAAAAAAAAAATGAAAAAGTGCTTATTCACAATGTTATGGTTGTTTTTACAAAGTATATGTTATTTAAGTTCTACAGAAATCGTTTTACAGCTCTACTGTAAAATTTAGCTTTATGCTGGTTTTGATATTTCACAGCCGAAGTATTTAATTAATTATTTATTTATGGTGTACATTTTTTCTGCACGCAAGTGCACGATCGCACAATAAAACCTATTGTTTTGAACTAAATAGACATTTCCTCAATTGATCGCCGTTGCTGGCAATTAATATTCAACTGCAGGAATACGGTTATAAGGTGGATTTTTGTCTAAATATAACAGCCCACATGCTTCAAGACATGTGTTTGGTCTTTTTTTATAGCATCGGGGACTGGTTTTCTATTTATTAATGGATTTTGCAAGGTTTTAGTATTTTAGTAAGTTTTAGTTGGATATTATGGATACTTTTCTAAAGAAGTAATCTTCTATAACCAAAAATCAAATGTTGTTCGTTGCTAAACGCATCTCTTCGGCTTTACGGTTTGGGTTATTTTCTATTTTTAAATGTTCGTAATAGTACGAAATAAGTTTTTGTGCAAAACTTGCCAGAATAAAATACAAATATTTAAGTGATTTTTAAGGAAATTTTGTATGAATTCTTGAAATTTGGACAAGGAAAAAGACTGGCGTTTTATGTGGTGCTGGACGTAAAGAATAACACCATCCCATTTCTTGCCGTGGGTGTCGTAGAAAGCGACTAAGGGACTTACTAGAGAATGGGCAGCAGCGTTCTATATATTTTACCACCATACTGCGATTGCCAACCCGCCTGCCAAGCGTGGTGATTATGGGCACCCCCTCCCCCTTTGGGGAGGCTTATGTTCAGCAGTGAACGTCTTGTAGCTGAAATGATGAAGATAATGTATATAACAGTTATACATCTTACATAAGTTAAATTATGTAAAATAAACGGTGAACGGTTCAGTAATATGCTAAAATATTTTAGTTTTTGCCACTAAACTTGAACTCTTTAATCAAATTAAAAACTAACAATTTTAACGATATGTAAATAAAAACTAAACTTAATAAAGAAACAAATTGTCTATAAATTAAAATAGCATTCGAAATTAGAACTCGGTTTAAATTTGGAACATCTAAAAATACTGGCCACCGATAAATCGTGTCACCTTGGTGCTCCCACACATAAAAACGTGGTAAAATGTTTTTTCCTAGAAAAATGTAAGAACTGTAACTATGAATGTTAATTTATGTTGTTGAGTTTTCAATTCTCAATTTTATGGATTCACTTGCACCAGGAAACACTAAACAAGTTATTGAGGAAATCGACATAAAACTAAAACCATGAATTCAGCACATAATGGATTTTAGACGCCCTAATAACTAGTAAAAACATTTCGTTGACTGTAAAAAAATGTTCTGTTTCATGATAATGTATAGGTACGTTTAGAGATTCCTATTATTCTCCGTCGTTCCTTCAATGCTGTTTATCTCCTCCCCAGCAAAAACTACAATTTACTTGCATTTCATTAAAACTATATACGTCAACGAATCTTAAATGCCTTTAAAGCCAAATCTATCAGAATCTTCACGTAATCGTAATCTTTGCACTTAACAAGCACTGTGTTTATCCGTTAAAATCCGATACAGGATGTGCAATTCGGTGGCATAAGAGGGATGCTCGCGACCTGTCCCACGACCCGGCAGGTGATGCTGTTCCACCCCCATAAACAACCAAAAACCACCCTTAACTTAATACGTCCAAAATTCACAATCACTTTTTCATACTCTCATTCCGACTACTAAATTGTTGATGGAATTTCAGCTTTATGCTTTGGGTGGAATGATAGATTTTAGTTTGGTGTAGTGGTTTCCTTTTATATCCCATGGGAACGAAATTTTACGCATCTGAGGGAATTCTTCAAAAGGTTTTTTTTTCTAACATTTTGTTTCCGTCAATGGTCTTATGCAACGACATGCAATATGTGATGCATTAGTTTCGTGAATATCTTTTGAATGCATTAATTTATAAGGTTCTTCAATAGTGTGGGAATTTGCGTTTATTTGGAGATTTTTGTATTGAAAATTTTCACTTTTGAATTGAATATAAAGGGGACAATACAATTTTAAGAGTTGTTAATAGTATTCACGAGAGTGACATTCTCAACATAATGATACCTCTGATGAAAGGCTAGACACTGAAAATAGGTTGTATAATAAACAAACCCTGGTATTTGTAACCATCCTTACAATTAAAATAGATAACTTAAATACACACACAGAACTCCTAGACTATACAGAAAAAGTAACTAAAACAATCAAGTATAACGAAGAAAATAGCCTACATCTAGAAGAAAAATTAGCCAATAAAAATGACAACAGATATCACACGCGTTCTCACAAACAAAACCAACTTCTAAAAGAATAAAAGAGTCGATCCACTTTTCACTCCCATAAAAGTCAGTCTCATAATCATCCACATTATTCACATCACTCAAAAATTAGCTTTAAATAATCCAAACATATATTGTGAAGATAATGTATAGAATAATCCACGAGACACGACCCCCTAACGGTCATCCCGGGCAGGACAATGACCGGTCCCCTAATTTATGATGTTACCAAGGGGTGTATATGCAATACTGGATATATCAATGAGATCGAACAATGGCACGGTAACCTAGTTTTTGAGATGAAATAGACTGGAGAGAAAGCTTTAGGGGTCATTTCAAAAGATTGGCCCATGTCTGGTGCATTCTTTGGCGAAGCATCTTTGAATGCTAGGGGAGAAATTGATCTTGGAGAATGTAATGGCCAGTCTCCTTTGCAAATAAAACTGGATTTAACTAAATGTTGTCATTATTTAAACAAGGTTGTATGGGGTTGATAAATGTTACATGTCGTCTGTTGGGACAGGTCAGCTCAAAGATGCAATGGCTCTTTCTTCAAAAGGCCCTCCCAGACATGACTCTCCATTGTTAGACTCACATAAAATTCGAATAATTATCTATAGTTAATTAACACGGTACAATACCAAATACATTAATTAACATAATAATATAATGTTTGGTCTTTAAAAGAGACCATGCCCTCTGAATCTGTTTCGGCTTTTCTTCTCAAGGAACAGTAAGGTAGAAAATGACGGCGCCATCTAGTTTAAAAAATATTGAACAACATAATATTGATCTTTAAAATGTGTTGTAAGATCTACTTACATAAATAAACATTTCATTTCATGTCCTCGAATTTTTGGTTCTATGACATGCCGGTTTCCTTACGATGTTTTTCTTCACAATTTTGAGAGCAGTGGCAATGAAATTTACACAAATTAAATAGCACCTCTCTTGAATCGAACTTACAATCACGACATATAAGTTGCGGCCATTGCTACTACAATTATATATAAAACAAAAAGCGATTTGATTATTTTCTCCTAATGGCTGGAGTTTTATGTCCCGACAAATTTTATAAATAACCTGATATGCTACGTAAGCACTAAATTCGTTAAATCAAAATCTATATATATAAAAATGAATCCCTATTTCTCTTGGTCACGCCATCACGCGTGAACGGCTGGAGCGATTTCACAATTTTTTTTTTTTTTTTTTTGTTATGTTTGTTATTGTCAGGAGAAGGTTCTTATGAAAGAAAAATAAATAAAAAATCCGCGAAAAATTAGAAAATTTAAGAACACTTATTAAAGAATACTTAACAACCATCTCCGGAACCACTGGTCCGAATTGAAAAAATATTTTTGTGCTTGGTAGGCTATTTATTTAGAAAGGCTGTATAAAATCACGCTACAATTAAAAGGAGCGGAACAGCAACGAAAATGGACGACAACTGGCTGGCAATTAGATGCGACGGGAAGGGTCAGGGGAGCAAAAATATGACGCGGACGAAGTCGCGGGCAGAAGCTAGTATAATATAATTTTGATTTAACTAATGTGGTGCTTGCATCTATTATTATTTTATTCAATAAAATAATATATGCCTTCCAAAGACTCGATAGATGGAATGTGTTAAAGATGATACGGGTAGAAAGAAATGACTATCGAGATGACGACTAATACAGAAGTATAGAAGAAAAACACATGTTGGACCTGAAATAAATTGACAGAATGATGAATAGATCCCTAGTAACAATAAGTCCTTTAGAAGACATATAATTTAAAAAGACACGCTCTGCAGCTGATATTGTTTTAATCACTTTCCCTTACATGACAAATATTTCCAATTCTTTACGGTAATTTAGTGCAATATTTAACATCATACATCGTTTTAATTTAAAAACATCAGTCAATAACATATTACACCTTAATTATTCGTTGTCATCAACTGTATCAACTTATGATTGACATTTGCAACCGTTATCAATAGTAACTCTTATTTTTACCTTCTCAAAGTCTATATTTAAGTGTCTTTCGACACTCACCTGTCATTTTGAAATATCAACCAAAGGAAAGTCAGTCTTGTTCAAAAGATGTTAAGGGTTGTTTTGTTATGTAATGGTGGTTGAAGAGAAATTGTGGTCACCTGCTGCGTTACATCATGTTTTACACCATTCATACCTTGCTATAGATCTGGGAATCCTTTTAGACCTGTCTAGTCCTTGTTTGTTTAAGAATCTTCATATTTTTTGGTGAAATCTTAGACTAAATTATAGCCTAATATTTAAATTGGAACTCCACAGTATTTTATTTGATTCTGGTGCCATATTACTTCTTGATTGTCCCTCTTGCTTCAGAATGGAAGTAAAATACGTGCCCAAATATTCTGTTACAATTTACAACAACTTACAGTGAATCTCAGAGAATTTCAGATATTAATTAATAAAAACATCCAATGATCTGTGTTCAGCTCCATTCCGTAAATACTCCTGCCATATATTCTAAAATTATTCTTAACGCAATGACAAACACTGTCCACAAGTTTAATAACTCGGAACTTGTAAAGAAACGATGATTGCACGATGTAAAAGATGATGTACCTAGAGAAAGGGTGAGTACTAAAATTACGACTAATAGAGGAATTTATAAGAAAAAGTCATTTTACCGACCCAAAATAAATTGGGATAAGGCAGGAGACTAATGAAATACATCCAAACTGCCAATAAATCCTTTAGATGGCATATATCTTATAATTCAAATTCAATAAAATTTATATTGTGTCTCGTTCAGTATCCTAAAACAGATTAAGAATATATACTGCTGTTTTTGATCCTTCATGAACTTTCTTATTTGTATCAACATTACCTGTTACGAATACCGATCCTATCTTCTCACCCATTGCAGTAGCATAACCATAAAAAACAAAATTCTCTTCACCATATTCATCATTCTATGGCCACCACGCAAACCCACATTTACCCGCCAAAACTGGTATTACGCAAGAGCGGGATAACAATAGTCCTTATTCCAAGTGTGAAGGAGACAAAGCAAAGCACTTCCTGCGCAGGAGCCACGTAGAACATTTTTTGTGAATTGCAATTCTATGTATTGAAGATAATATTATTGCATATTTATGGGTTTGTCAGGTTGTTTTGTGCGGACGTGCGGAACCGATTTTTGATGGTTTTCTCGTTGAGTGTAAAGATATTGGATGTTGTTGTGTTCTTGGCATCGTTTTCGTTGATATGGAGAGTTTTTAGAATGTTGAATTAGCTAAAGCATTTGAATTTGTGGATTAGGCTGGCGTTATCAAACATGACTTAGAATTATTCTTAATTCTCAGTAACTAATAAAAGTAATTCTCAGGACAGAAAAATGTCATCTATGAGTTCAAAAATTCATTAGATTTGTTGCTATTTTTGCTTATTATCACGTAACATCATGACTTGCATCTCTGAGGGGTTGGGCTGAGGTGTACTTATAAAGTAAGTACTTTTTGCCAGTTATGTTAAAGTCCTATTGTCAGTAACTGGGCACAAATCCAATCTCTAAGCTGCTTCTGAGAAATTATACCTAGAAAAGAACCTATAACAATTTACACGACCTAGGAACCCAGTAAGTCCCTTAGTCGCCTTTTACGACACCCACGGGAAGAAATGAGATGGTGCTATGCATTCATCCGACGCCACACGAATTTGGAATTAATGTTCTTAAATTCTTAATCAATGTTCTTAAATGTTGTAATCAATATTCTCAATTCTACATGTGGCTAAAAAAAAAACATCTGCATTGGACATATAAAGCGATGATTAAAATATTTTATGCCTGCATTCTGACATCATACGTCATCGTAAAACCTACCAAAATCAACAAAAAAATGTGCAAGACGCAAGATCGAACCTACAGCAGCCTATAGAGAAATCTTATTATAGATTGTTCAGATAACCATGTACAGTGGTAAATCAATACCATTATCTTAAAACCACTATAAAAATGAGTGATACTAAACAACGGCGGTTTTCTGCCAAGAAACCTTTAAAACAGACAAAATGTAACTTTATAACCGACGGTCTAAAGTTAAAATTGCTTCAGACAAAACTTAATTTCTTTACAATATACAATTTACTGTACCGATAAAGAAAAGTAGACCTTATCATCATTATGAAAGCTTTAGAAGATTACCCAAAAAGTTCACTCAAATATTGATTTCGATCATAATTATTTTCCTCATTTGAGAAGTTTTGGGTTTGATAAGGTTCAGATTAGCTTGGAGTGGATACAGATCAGTTGTGATGTTTCAAAAATGGGCATATTACTTGCTCCCGCGCATCTCATGGCGGGCGGAAACCTTAATGGGTCCTGGAACGAACTAACGATGGGACCCATCGATCTCATTTTGTAGGGATTGAAATTTTTAGACATGGCGTATATCCTGTCTTTATCAGATGACTTCTACCCGACTGTGGTGAAGCCTAGAAAGCTGGTAAGGATTTGATACGTGTTACTAGTAGGTTATGGAGGGTCAGATAGACAGTCAAAATACTGATATTCAGCTACATTCGGTTAGACTAAAGATTGACTCTGGCTGAAAAGGTTTCGTCAGCTTCCAGTCTATTCCATTTACTGCTGAATACACTGGTATATTTTATATAAAATGACGCCCCGTCTGACCTCCAGAACGTATTACACCAACTAAAGTGTCGATGTCAATAATACCCTGAATATTCTTTAAACGGAAAATCGGCGTGTGACATCTATCTGACCGTATTGCTAATCCACCGAGTGGTGGATTACGGCCCACTTCCTGTCACAGAGACCAGGCCTCACAATCGGAACCTTATAGGCTGATTATTATGCTACCCACTACAGTTCACAAATGTAGCCCATACAGTTCTCAAAATTTTGCTACTGGTGAAAATACTATCCATCTGATGACAATTCTGTTACGTCTAACCCTAAAAAAACAATGAGTTATCTATAAACAAGTGGCAACATTTCACTATCAACTTCAAGGTCAAACATGGTCATTACAATAAAATTCACGGGCTTTATTACAAAAAAAAACTAATTAATTACCTAATGAATTGACAATTTACATAATTTTATGGGCTTTTTTTATTTATGTCTTCGGTTTTTTGTTGGGCCTACGACCATATGGTTATGGTAAACACTGTCAGCGTTTAAATATATATTGTAGTTTTTTTTAGTAACATAATTCATTTTGTTGTAGTGACAAAATAATAGAAATAAAGTTATAAACGCTACAAAAATATTAATTTATGGCAACTTTTTTTCATTGTAAGGTTTTTCGTGCCTTTGACAGATATTGATTAGTGTCATCATTTTATTGATAACCTGATATAAATCCTGGTGTATTTAAATATAAGGTTAATTTTAGGGCAAGCTTGCGTCATCCTCAACCACATGATACTCACCATCAGATAAGATGTGATCATAATCTGAATACCAGTATTTTACATAGAGGGACCACCTATCTGACCACGAAACCCTATTACTGGGTTGCCAGACTGCTTTTCGGGCTTCTGACAACTCATAACGACTGTCAAAGATTTAGGTATAACAGCCGGGTCCAACGGATTAAAGTGCTCCCCGAGGCATGCAGGGGTCTTTATGTGGTAAAGATGGTCACCCATCGACGGATTCACCACGGGAAGCGTAACTTAACGTGATCGATGGAACTGTGTGGCTGTTTTACTTAACTCTTAGAGCTTATCAACAAAATTTAAAAAAAATTAAATTATCGTATTAGCTTCTATAATATTATCCCAAACCACGTCTACAATGTCAAAGCTCTATACGTCATTACGCGTCCATATTTGCTCAGGGTGCGCAAGCGCCGACGAAAAGGTAACATCATCGAGATTCACACGACACGCTTCATACCACATTCGATCAGGATCTGGAACTAATTCTGATACCCCTGTTTGTATTAAGATGCTTGATGATAATGTAACTTGTAGTGATGAATTGGATAGTGATCTTGGAATGGAAGATGTCAATGGGAAAATTACTTGTCATAATATTAGTTTGTAAAGATATAATAAATGATAAAGATGACGTTATTTTATAGCAAAATACTGGTCCCTGTATAGCCATAAACAGAGAGAAATACAACTTAAACAATGAAGATAGGAAAGAGAAAAACCAACGGTATTAACCTGAAGGCTCAGCTGATGATGACGATCAATTAAGAGCTTCCTATGACTAAGATGCTTCTCAGGAACTAATTATCTCAGAAGAATGAGCATCAGCAGCCATCCATGTCGGTCATCACGATCTCGACTCGTGTCTCGGTAACGCTAATTTAGTGAAGCGACATTCAATGCGGGACATCTATCCTAGCTTTTGTTTAGTAGGCATAACAACCAACAATATAATGGAAATGACTGAAAATGTGAATGTTATCGACAAGTTCACATACATTTTCAAATAAACTCTGATCCCGTAAAATCCAAAGAAGCAAATGAAAAATCAGCTTTGTATGCAACAAAAACGTCATCTATTTCAGCATGTTATTGAGTAGTTTTTACAAGAATGAATGAGTGAACTATCAAAATGGTTTTATTAATCGCCACTGGCGGAAGATGATAGAAAAATATCAATTTCTTGCCTTCCAACTATACAATAGTTTGAAACGTGACATTTATTTTAGCTAGCGGAGCACGACACGAGTCTAAATTATACGTTTTAAAACCAAATTTCTACGCTCAAATCTGCAGACCGTTCAATGCCAATATTAAACGGATTTTTTTTCTTCACGATTTCCAACTTTTTCATTCGCTTGGGTGACAAAAGACGGTAAAAAATGGAACCATGTAAAAAAAGTTCTGCGTTTCGTTTTCTCTTAAGTTCTCTGAGGTAAAGTTCATTTTCGTTTATGCTGTTGGTAGTATCGTAGGGTCCTATCTGGGTCTTGGTCACTGGCTTCTTTAGGAGTTCGGAAAAACGGTTTTTTGAATTGGTTCAGCGTTTTTCGTTGAGCACGCGCCCGCCACCCGTCGATATCTGATTTGAATATCGTTTGGTTTCGCCTGCGTTTTGTAAATTTCGTGGTTTTAGGTGGTGCCATTTGGTGTTGCATTACATGGTTATTTAGTTGAAAGGAACAGTGGTTGGCGTGATACATTTCCACGAAAATTTGCTACTTGAGCAGTTTTACTTACACACAGTGACTAAGTATCTAATATTTCCTTGTTCAACAAATCTATGTCTTTTCCACATATTTCTCCGCAAAGAAAGATAACTTCATCTATTGCTGTCGTCACTGTAACTATCAATTATGCATTTGGGGTTGGAACATGAGGGCCAAGTCTTGGAGTCCGACTGTCCACTTAGTTTTGCCAGACATAACCAAGCGGTTGGTCGATACTTCACGTGATCAGAATTCTATTTCTTGACTATAAAATCGGCATCGCCATACAATGCTGCCAGCCTTATTACTAATCTTGTTGGCAATAATGCGGGCTGAATTTTTGAAGCCTTATGGTTCTTTACCCTCTTTTTACATATTATTATTATATTTGAAGCCTATTATCTTTTCTATACTACATATGTAAATAAGTTGTTGAAAAAAAAATATATATGCATTGGACATTTGAATTATTATTATAACCATCTTCTTATTCACTCCTAACATTTACTGACCCCTGCCAAATCTAGATTTCATACACGTGCTACTGATAATTTTAATTCATTAAAATTAAGTCACCGAACTACTAAATATAGATATAAATAATGAATTCAACTCACATTCGTTTTACTATGTCTGAATGAACGACCAGGTACTTTGCATTAACTTTATTAGTTGTTTTATAACTGATGAATATTAGGGTTTTTATTGTATGTTTGTTTTGTCCTTACTTAAAAGAATGGCTTTTCATGTGTTCACCATCATTCGCTTCTGGCCATTAGGATTGGTTTTGCATTGGATTATTAATATCAAAATCTTAAATAGCATTGAAATCAACGAATCTTATAGATGCCTTATCAATTTTATCTATAATATGATCCTAACCGATTTACATTTCTTCACATTGATTGATACATTTTAACATTGATTGAAAAACAAATACACAATAAATATATTGTGTATTTGTTTTTCAATCAATGTTAATTGTGGTCCTTTCTTCTTCTTCTTCCCTAAAATGCTTTTCTTCTCACTGTTCATCATCTTTATGTTATCTATCATTTCTTCACTCAAAATCACCTCTTTTTTATCAATAAAAAGAAAAAGATCAAGCAGAACCGCATCAACCATAAAGTTCTTAAACATATTCAAATGTTATACAATAAAATGCGTTAGAGCCGCCATTATTCCACATTACTTAACATTTTGACAGCATTTGATCAGATAACTTGTAGACATTGATAGAATACTGTGCTTTAGGAGGATATGTCAGACCTTGAGACTAAAAACTGGCGGTAAATAGTTCCCCAGACCGAATTTCGGCCTTAAATTATAGTGTAGTGTGTGCACAGATACTATCTTCCCTCACTCTCATAGTCCAATGATTTAATTTCTATAAGTAGGTATTGTACAGTTTTACACGTCAAACATATTTTAAAACTAGATGAGGTCGACGTTCCATATCTGACAACTCTGAGAAGGAAGGTCGAAACTAACTCAGAGGTCACAGTCATCAGTCACAGAGGTTGGAAGGCCTCCAAGATGGACCGATAACCTGGTGAAGGCCGCAGGAATCCACTGGATGCGGGAAGCACAGAAGAACTGATCGAAGTGGTGGTGCTTGGGGGAGGCCTATGTCCAGCAGTGGACGTCTTTCGGCTGAAATGATGATGATGACATGATAAAGAGATATCCTTTTGCCTATTCATATACCAAAGTGAATGTTAAATGAAGTAGTAGGTACATTTAGTTTCTAAAATTAATCAAACAAATCATTTTAGGAAGTGACTTAAGCCTAGTTACTACATTTGAATTTGCGCCACCCTTACGCAATGAGCGCGTAAACGACAATTTCGATGTTTGAAATATTTTTATTTCACTATACGAAACTTTACAATATCAATCTACTTATCGTTGGCTGTGTTTAGTAACATTGCCGCTTGATTTCTCGCTATTTACCTAGATTACTCGGTTTTTTTCAACAGTTGCGGCAATATTTAACGCATGGCCGATGGTGACATTGGCTTAGAATCAACTTTTTGCCGCCAAAATCATGCGCCAGGGCCGTCTGAGAAAAACGACACTTTTTTCAATACCAATAATTTTCATGACATAATAACGGAAAAAATAAAATATGCTTACAGTTATAAGTCTTTTCACGTTTCTGATTGAATTTTTTCATTTGAAAAATTGTAAAAATCGAACTAGTAGCACGATTATCCCCTAAAGATTAGGTTTCCGTTGGATATAAAAAAGATCGGATTAAATGGTCAAGAATACAATTCATTCGAAAAACGTGAGATTAAATCAAAATTTTGTAACAATAGCTTTAGATTTCGATTTATATATATATATATTTTTTTTAATTTTTGTTGTGAATCACTAAAGTGTTTACTCAATTGTTTTTTTACTTTCAAAATCGGTTAAAATTAGTAAGGTATGTGAGAAAACTGCGTTTCCTAATTTTATTTTTTTAATTTTCAAAAACGTACGCAGCTAAATGCGATGTTACCGTAAAAAAAAACACTATAAATCACAAACAATTAATTAAAACGCACTTAATTAACAAATCAATTGACACTGAAAATTATCACAGAAACTAAATTTTAATTAAATAATTATAATTGGATTGGTTCAATGGATAAGTTGGGAATTAAGAATTAATTCCGTTACATTATCTGTACCATTGAATTGTAATCAATTCGGAAGCCGGCAATTGAAGTTTGTGAATCTTTTCCTCATTAAAGCGTTTATTACTTCCTAGATGGATACTTAGTTCTCCTTAACGTTATTTTTTGTGTGAATCATTTATTTCATTTATTTCGATGATAATCTTAAAGAACAGGTGCTTAGACTGGTAAAAAAAATACATAAATTAATAACTAGTCATTTCTCCGATAGTTTTTACAGAAAAAAAAAGACATAACTTTTACTTTTTCTCGAAATACTACTGGTAATATGAATTCACGATAACATTTTTATGGTATCTAATTTACATAAACAAATCGATGAACCTGTTTAGCATTAGGAAAAGATTTAATTTGTAAACGAGATCTAAGCACTGTTTAATCTGCCGTGAGGTCGGTCTTAAGAATTAATCTATGCAGTGTCACTCATGTGTCATTTTGTTGACATGGATTTGCAGATACGATGTTATTCGGGACTAGCGTAGTTTAGGTAATAGATTTTCTTTATTATTTGCTTGTATTAATTTCGAACCAGTAATGATGTCTTTTTATTGAGTGATGTAGGTAATTAAAACAGTAACTGGGGAATTATATAGGTACACAATCTTTGCATAAAAACACAGTTACAAAAGTAAAGACACTACATTATAACAAAGACAAAAAATGTTGGCCTAAAAATGATTTGATGATCTACAAAAGTACTAACGTTCGTACGTCCTGATCTATGACATAACAACCTTTCGTATTTACAATTCTGCTTACCCTCGAAGACAAAAACACGATAAACAAACCCTACCACAAATCTTGTACACAATTTTTCAGCCAAAAAACGTCAGAGCGGCCGCCATTTTGAAACCCTAAGCTTTCGCGAAAATTAATCTGAGAGGGCAAAAACTATACCTTATTAAGGGGAAAATCCGCCCCTGGCTAGGGTCTAATGTCCACAGATAAACAGAAGGAATGTATGCTAACAATTAATAATAATTTTAGGACTGCAAAAAGTGGCCCGTCGTGGCTTCTGCTCTTTTTGTAAGCCCACACTTTTTGCCACTGAAAAGTGGAGGGTTTTAAGAAAATTAGTTTTCGTTTGTTGTCTTTTTCGAAGGCTTTGTTTCTATGCTGAAAGGGTGTGATAATATTAGTAGCTAATTTTCGTGAAAGACATTGCCGACCTGCTTCATATTCCTTAGTAGATTTTGATGACATTGTCGTAAAAATTACGACGATTGGTTAGAAAGGCGTTCGGAAAACATTTGAGCTGCTTTAGGTAAATGTTTTACCCTGGTTATATTTTTAAAAGCTTTTCATGGCTTTAAGGAACGATGCATAGTAGTGTTGAAATATAAAAGTATCTAGGTAATGACCAAAATAGGTTACAGTTCTGCTTACCTGAAAATGTTTTCATAGCATAATATGCTTATAATGTTCCCACTGCTGGGACAAAGGTATCCTCTCGGTGAGAAGGAGTGGGCCGTCCACCATGTGGACTCAGTGCGGGATGGTAGATGACACAAGTCTTCGACTTTCCAGTTCTAAGACATGCCGGTTTCCTTACAATGTTTCCCTTCACTGTTGATAGAGCAGTAGGGATGAAATTAAATACACAATGTTAAGCGCCTATCTGGATACGAACCTATAAACTCATAAGCCGCGGTCGTTACCACTAAGCCAACGCGTTTCCTCACACGTCTTCTAAAATTATCACGCTATGATAACCTGATGAATGCTGTCTGATCAGAAATGATGATGAAATTGATAATGACACGGAATGCCAAATGACTAAACCTGTTTTAAAGATGCGCCTAGATAACCTTAGTAGATTTATATTTAACTAGCGTTTGCCCGCGGCTTGGCTCGCGTTAAATTCGGGGTAACACGGTTCTCTTTTCCTGATTTGGAACACAGAAGAGAACTCGGAACAGAATGTTATTTTAATACGGTACTGTATACAATATTATATGTCTTTCCATTTGGGGATAGACTGTAAAGATTCTGGGCATTAGACACACGCGAACATGCTACATACAATTGTCCATGGGAAAAGCACGGCTTTTCTAAGTTCACGCCAACCACCTAAAAAAGAAAAAAAAAGTAGCCTATGTCACTTCCATCCCTTAAACTATATCCACTTAAAAAATCACGTCAATTTTGCCGTGAAAGACGAACAAACTGACACACACACTTTCCCATTTATAATATTAGTATGGATTCTTTTAGTGGCTGTAGTTATTCAAGAGGCCTTTATGCTCAAATGAATAATACATGTTGCTCGTCAGTCATGTTTAGTCTAGTCTTCATGTCTTTTTTATAATTGTGGCTAAGTTATAGCAGCTAGACGGATTGATTGATCAGGTTAAGCTGCGCTTGCCGCGGTTGATTTGAAGATGGGTAACCGAGGCTCCGTGTCTTGGAAAGTACGTTAAGCCGTTGGTCCTGGCTGTTTTCTGAAAATCTGACAACCATCTTAAATTCTATCACTTCCTATTTCCTTATTTTTCAATTGAAAAGAATTTGAAATAGCTTTTGTTGGACATAAGGGGTTGCAAAAGAGATATAGTCCCTCTATATCTCTTTTCTTCTAAAAAAAACCCTTAGGCTTTCTAGAAAAATTACCATTAAAAATTTACTTACACCTTTTTGTAACCCTTCTCCACCACACAATATTTTTCAGTGGGACAGCCATAACAGATGACCAGTGTTTAATAACCCTTAACCCTCCAGCCCTCACTTTAACCCTTACGTAATCTTGTCTTGATTTTAATAGGGTTATTATGACAGCTGTCATGTTTTATCTTTCGGTTTTAAAGTGTGACAGATACATTTTCTTTCGACCCATATCTAGCTTTAAATAAACGTCACTTGCCTTAAAATTTACTGCGATTACTATATTGTCATGATTATTTTCAAATTCATTATAGTAACTGACATTTCATGTAATTTTTGAAACATCATAATTTTTTCTACCCGTCCTAAACAGTTTACGTAAAAAAAAGATTAATTCAAAACGTTATCAGCATCTTTAACCCAAATCGTTGTAATACTAAGGACCACAGCTTCCTCTATCTTGTGTTAATCTTCATCTGCAATCTTTGCCAAAACAACTAACAAAATATAATCACAATAGTTTCCTTAAATTTTTAGCAAATCGGACTATCCTATCATTAAAACCACTTTAATTCTTCCACCGCTACGGTTCGTTGATTTCATTACTTCCTACAAGGAGTAAATACACATTTGCTTTGTAATTAATGGCAATAATTGATAAACATTTTATTATTACAATGTTAAGAAGTACTTTTGTAAAGCCTGGTGTATGTACTTTGATTGATTTGTTAAGATAAACATGGAAGAATTCTTCTCAACTATGAAAAGATTACTATTGTTATATATTAGTTTTCATTCACCATAAAGGTGAATAACAACTTGATTTAAATATTTATCATCATTAACAATGATTCAACGATCGTTTAAGATTAAAATTTCGCAATAAAACAGTAAGATATTTATTGAAAGTAAAGATTTACTGAATGATGATATATAGGACACTCCATAAATATTTAAAAAGCGCTCGAATAATTTCAAATACCAATTTCTTTGAAAATCTTTTATTTATTTTAATCATTCTTAAACACAATATACCAGTTAACAAAAGTAAAAAATTGAGTAAAAGTATATATAAGACATCCAATTTCTTTCACTTTCTGACAAAACATAATAAAAACTGCTACTAAACACCAACATTGTAAGGAATAAAATTTCGTGAAAAAATGTTGCATATAGTAACACACATTATCTTGTGGAACCAGTTACCAAGGTCAGCTGTAATGATACAGGTTTATTTTTAACGAAACCACTTTAGAAGCCAAATTTCCTAGGTAATAAAGCATAGTTTTGTTGAATTTTGATGGCTTTATAGTTTATATTATAATATCTTTCGATGTTGATGTGAATTTCGTATGAATTCTTGATAACGATGAAGAAGTGTGCATTCATAATAAAGAACCACCATTACCTCCATTTTGTAGATAATACAATAAAAAGTATATTAAATTATGTAATTATAAACATTAAGAATGTAAAACAAGCAAAGAAACCTAAAAACTCTACTTGACAATGTATAAGAATCTAAAGATTATATCAACATAAACATTTAGTGCTTTCAACGAAGCAATCTCTATAGATTCCAGAACGATTGATGCACTTAAATTGAATACAAGAGAAAAATAGTATTTCAAAGATAGATACATTACAGTCAATAGATGTTCTGTCTGTTTGTCGCTCATTGTGCGACAATATTTAGATTTTTTTCTTATTATTCAATTACTTCGTCTTGTGGATGCTTTGTCACTTTTCCTGCAATTGAATTGTCAATTCAGTTTTTGTGCTGTTCTCGATTACCTAAGACTAAGCTTTATATTTCTGCTTGTTGACTAATAGAATGAACGTCTCCTATATTTCATGAATAATGAACATGACTTTTATGTCCGTATTTTTAACATTGCTATGGCTTACAATGTTTTATGTATTTATTTGGTGTAGTGAGCATATTCATCATCATCATCATCAGCCTATCATGTTCCCACTGCTGGGACACAGGCCTCCTCTCGGTGAGAGAGAGTGGCCCAGTACGGGTTGGTAGATATCACATGTCTTCGAATTTTTGGTTCTAAGATATGCCGTGAGCTGTGTGAGCATATTATTATATTTCAAAGAAGTAATTTAGAGCAATTTAACAGCATCCTTTTACTGTACGATACGATACAAACGATTTACCAGACCGACCGACATTCCTAGTTCCACCAATTTAACACAGATTCCTTACCAGACGGTCCTTCACGAAGACCTATTAAAAGTCATCCACCACCTCGAATCTACTGCTTCACAACATTAAGTAGTGCCCCAAACTTTAATTATGTTCCATCTGTGACCAATTGCGTTCGTGTCTCGCACTTCTCGCCAGTCATGCAACGTGCTACCGAACGAATCCGGCCGGCAGAATCAAAACCTACACCTTTATCTTCAAAATAAACTCTATACAAACCTTATTTAAATCCAAAATCGTCTGCTACATCTATTTTATCAAATACATTCCCTAACGTTCATTGTTAGGCACTACAACCGTCAGCGTCAACTAATGATAGTACAGTTTGAGCTTTATTTGCTTTGGATTTGAGATCATTATCGTTTGATCGTCGATTGGTAGCGCCCGAAGGAACGTGGCTAGCAGCCTCATTGTTAGATGAAAACGATTCTAAGAGATGACGTGTCAGTTTTAAGTTAGAAACTAATTTGGGATATCACAAAGAGTATCAATGGTGTACCGAAACACTTTAGTGCGCGAACAGTGCCGCCGAAAGTACCGGCTTTGTTGGCACGTGTATACAAATACTTATTTAAAATTCAGTCTTTGATAATGTTGATTTGTACCGAGTTAGCTAAGGAACCTAGCTGCTTTAATTTCATGCTATTTATGTCTAATATAAATCCTATATACATCTGTCCCTAAACTTTTCTGTAATTCTTCTATTCAACAGTATTACTCCTTATCAAGCCATAGCCAAAATTATCTCTGCGTCTCTTTTGAATTTGTACAGGAAATCTAACTAGCAAAAGGTACAGCAACAGAAGCTGACTCAGTGATTCTGATTGCCCAGACGTATATAAGGAAGTTCAAAGCGATTACTACGCGTGGAACACGCCGTGAAGCCAACATCCTGCCTTTATTAAGAGTTGGGTAAATAAAAAAAGACTCAGAATCATTTGTTCCGGCTGCCCGCGGATGTCGTTCAAGGGCGAAATTCACTTTTTGATGATTTCAATGACGTTTACAACGGTGTTGAAAATTGTTTGTAAGATTCAGATTGTTTTGGAGTTTATTTGTGGTGTTGGCTTGCAGTAATTGATTTTTTGTAATCGATTTGTACAAGCTATAAAGAATATTTTTAATAAAACTATTCTGTGAACGTGTATATGTGTAATCAATCTCCACCGTTGAATCTTCTCCACAGAAAAAATCTTGTAACCTTTCAATAGAATTAACAGAATCTTTTTTCTATTCATTTCAGGTGTTCGGCTCAAAAGCGGACCTGCAGCTACACACCCAGATCCACCTCCGCGAGGCGAAGCCCTACCGCTGCACACAGTGTCCGAAGGCCTTCGCCAACTCGTCGTACCTGGCGCAGCACTCCCGCATCCACCTGGGCATAAAGCCTTACCGCTGCGAGATCTGCCAGAGGAAGTTCACCCAGCTGTCACACCTCCAACAGCATATTCGGACACACACCGGCGACAAGCCGTATCGCTGCACACAAATAGGATGTACCAAAGCCTTCTCTCAGCTCTCCAACCTCCAAAGCCACAGCCGTTGCCACCAGACAGACAAGCCGTTTAAATGCAACTCCTGCTATAAGTGCTTCACCCACGAGAAGGACCTCCTCGAGCACATCCCCAAGCACAAAGAATCCAAGCACCTAAAGACCCATATATGCCAGTATTGTGGCAAGAGTTACACGCAGGAGACGTACTTAAGTAAGCACATGAATAAGCATGCGGAGAGGGCTGATAAGCGGCCGCCTATATCTGCTTTAGGATTGAGTGGGTTGAATCGATCTTTGGGAGCGGCCGCACCGACGGCAGTGCCCTTCGGTGACCATCCTTACTGGCCAAAGGTTAGCCCTGATTCAGCGGCGCACATGTCTGATGAAGGTGGTTACCATCAGCAGCGGGAAGCCGATGAGCATCATGAGCAGCAGCTGCAGCACCAGCGAGCTCTGTTCGCTCAGCATGAGAGCCAGGACGACCGCATCCAACCTCCTGTGTCGTCAGCGGCGAATTCAGCGTTTACTCCTATCAACTCGATGGCTCCTCACCTGAATGGACTATCGCATCATAGCGCCCTTCCCACGCGGCCGTATCTTTACGATCCCCTCCACTTCCAGCAAGGCAAGCAGCAGCCCAACTCCTTCCCCAACCAGCTGATATCCCTGCATCAGATCAGGAACTACGCTCACCAACCCTCGGCCCTGCTGCCCGCGGAACACATCCTCCCCCATGCATTATCGCACAAGGATAAGCAGTAACTTACCGTAGGTACCACTCACTATACTATGTACAATGGTATTACTAGTTGTATAATTAACGAAATATTAAAAAAAAAATATTTAGAATCTCGCTCTCGAAGACAGTGGTATTACCGTTTTATCGTTAGAGAAACAAATTCATGTTTTTAGAAATAAAATTGTATGGATACTCGAAATTTTGTGACTAGATAACAAAATGTTATGGGTATGAATGTGATTTCGGATTTATTTTCCAACGGATTATTGATTAGTTTTTTTTTTATTATTTTAAGCTTGTTTCGTTTCAACCCAGTTGATCCGGGGGTTTGATCTTCAATTATGATTGATAGCAATTATTATTCTTTAGGCTGAATTGGTTTGGAGAAGAAAAGACTTGAGAAATCACGATTCGTATTGAATTGAATTTTTATATTTGTGATATGGGTATAGATATTAAATATTTTGTCTAAAGCTATAATGTGTTACATTTTTATGCTTTCGATGTTATTTTATTGGTTTGTCTTTGTTCAAATTTGTTCAGCACTTTACAATTATCGATCAAACATTCGTAGCAACTCGGAGGCATGTTATATATCACAGAATAAAAATAAAAACTAATCTTTAACTGGGACACAACTATAACGGAGTCATATTCTATATCTTTATTATATTTACTTTCTTCAGCAAAAAATGCATAATAATGTTTTATCGATGCATAATTTGGACCCAGTGATTGTTTATTTGTAAGTACAGTAATAAGTAGAAAATTTATCATTTTACATTTAATGTTAAATTACATTTTGAAAGTAATGCAAAAATCGCATGTAAATTTTTAGACATTTTTTTTTCTATTATACTTTTTGTGACATTACATTTTTAGAGTGAGACTGTTTTGGAAATCTACTTCGAAATAATTTATTCACAATTAACATAAGTAATAAAACATATTTGAATCAAAAAGTTCCTGACAAACACAAGAATTTGTCCTGATACAAGTGACTTGAACGACTTGAACAAAATAACTATTACAAGTTTTTCACTTCTCACTTCTGTTGCATTTTTATTGTATTCATTAAGAATAATAATAGATCTCTTAAATCATCACATTTGCACTCAGTTCCTACTTAGATCATATTATGTATTTTTTTTAGCTTTATCTATCGTACAACTATCATTTTTAGTATTTTTTTTTCAATAACTAGAAAATGTATTCTTCCTGTTTTTTTAAACTGTTTTATCGAACAAAAAATTAAGTTAATTATTACTAAGCCGTCGCGGGTCGAATATATTTTCTAATCTTAAAAGAATATTCCCCATGTGTATAATACATTTATGAGTGGCCAAAATCGCTTCTTTTTGTCACACAATGAAAGGTGCACTTTTTGTAAATATTTTGTAAATACGATTACGATTTTTTGACAAAAAAATCGTTGAAATTTATTGAAGATTTTTTTTTTGTTTACTTTACGATATCTAAAAGTGCTTATGCTCAATTAAATTAGCCTTAAGAACTCAGGGGTAGTGGCGTACATCGGAATTGTATAGTATTCCTATTTTCCGTACTTAATAGGCCCTTCGTACATCGATTTTTAGACTAGTTTCAAGTATACGAACACGGAAACTGTTGATTTGTTTTAATTTTTCGAACGAATCAGCGTTAGTAGGTAAAATTAATAAAAAAATGTGATAGGAGATGGAATGGGAAAGAGTGACTATTTTTGGAGGAATGTCTATTTTCCTTCTAAATTAATTTGCTATTGATCTTTTTAGTTATAAAAAAAAAGTTAGGTTGTGGTTATTCGTTAGGGTCCGCGGGGCAAGATGGCCGCCTGTCTGTCACAAATTAGCCAAATCTTTATTTTTTCTTGTACAAATATGTTTTTTCTTTAATGTTAAATAACGGCAATAAGTATTTCTTCCGATCATTTGTTGTTTAAGTAAGCACTATTGTATATTAACTGTATCATGACAATGAGCCAAGATTTGTTAAAATACACAATTTTTTCGAACTTTGGATTTTAAGGGAATAAAAATCGCCAATATCTCTCTATTGTAAGTAGACATGTGATATTGTAATTTGATTTTTTTTAAGTTAAGTGTAAACTTATTATTATGAATACGATATTTTTGTAAGTAATTTTTTTTTTCGTTTTACGTTAGTTTTCGCTTTGTCTAGCGTTCTCGTTTTAAGATTTATTGATGAAAATGAACGAAAATCATTTTTTGTTACTTAAAATTGATTAAAAATTAATTACAACTATGCCAAGAATTATATCTGTGTCTTTTATTTTTTTATGAATCCTCCTTGTGTAAAACTCCAACTCAAACAAATATAGAAAATCAAACGAATACAGTTGAACAGTAGGTATTTTTTGTTACGGGTTCGATTCCCTAGATTCAACAACACAAAGCTATCTTAATGAAAAGTACTCCGACATCCATTAATTTGTAGATAAAATCTTTTGACAAACCGTAAACTCAACTAACTCGTTGTACACTTGTCCGTAAAAACAAAACAAGGGAATGCAAACGCAAAAATAAGGGATCTCCTATACTAGATCTTTATCACTGCATTTGGAAAGTTAAGTTTATTTTCATAATCAACAGGTTAGGTTACGTAAATTGCAGAAGCCTTTTTTAAGTATGGAGATACCTGTGTAGCAGACGACTTAAAAGAGTACAGTCAATTCCCTGCATTACCTGACCCCTTTTCCTCATTTCTTCTGTGTAGGAGGAGTCGATTAATGCAGGGTACTGACTGTACATCAATAAGTGCTTCTAGAAGCAGGTCTGTGGATGGGTGACCAACTTTTACATATCAAAACCCCCTTCATCCTACGGAAGCAAATTAAACCGTTGACCCCGGTTGTAATTTTTAGATCTTTGGCAGTCGTTATGGGCATCAGAGGCCCGTGAGTCTAACAAGCAGTTTTACCAAAGAGTAAATGTAAAGAGCCCAGAAAATGGTTTGTTGAGGTCAGATAGGCTCCATGTAAAATACTGGATTTCAGCTGCATCCGGCTGGACTGGCAGCCGACTCTAACATGGTTGGCAAAGAGGTAAGTAAATGATCTTTTTAGGATCTTATGTTTCTCTTTAGGAAACTATGTAGAAAGCACACGCAATAATACGCGCACGTAATTGTGTAATAGAATGACATGACGAATAGCTTTTATTTTGACAGCTCTACAACATTCATTGCGTCATTTACATTAGTGAGCAAACAGTTTTTTCAAACATATAAAGCAATAGATTAGCAATCCTTCAAAATGCATCAGATTCTGATTGATAACGAGTAACACGATTAGGTTGGATTCATCCTCATCAGCCGAATGACGTCCACTGTTAGACATAGGCATCCCCCAATTTGGGGGGCTTTGCCATAATCGCCACGCTTGGCAGGCGGGTTGGCGATCGCAGTATGGCGGTAAAATGCATAGAGAACGTTGCTGCCCATTCTCTAGTAAGTCCCTTAGTCATCTTCTACGACATCCAAGGAAATAAATGGGATAATGTTATTCTTTACATCCGGCAACACACAGAACTTGGAGTAGGTTGCAGTAATAATATCTAAAGGAACATTCGAAAAAATAAACAACTTTTAGAACTTTCCTCTTTTTATTTAGTTAACAGTCGCAAAATACATTATAATAATAAAACACTTAAAAAATAGGTATTTACAAATACGGGATCATTCTACCTACGTAGGCAAAGTCCATACACAAACCATACAAAAATTAGAAAGCTGATACATAATACTTAAATGAGAAGGCTAAGGCATAATCCACAAAAAAAACTTTAAGTAGAAATTCACAAAAATATAGAAAATATCTACGAAAAGTTGACACCAAAAATTATAGGCGAATTTATCAAAAATTCCTCTAACTATACAACTTTTAGTAAAAAAAGACGTAGAGGAATTTGCAAAAAAGTTAAATAAAATAAAAACATTAAAAATTCGCCAGAATTCTTGGCCAGTAAATTGTGTCTCGCTTAACTTATAAATTAAAGGGAATATTTTTGAGTTAATACTTTATATGTATTGTCATTTAGTCGCCCTAAATACTAAACGAGAAACATATAAATTGACCGGTATACTGTAATACGACAACGCGAAAAATTACTTTATTTGCCAAAGTAAAGCAGACAAAAATAACTTTGGCAAATATCAAAACATTCTATCTGCCGAGTGCCAAACATTTTTCTTGTAAAACATCGATAGAAAAATTGAAAAATATTTAATAAAAAATTCAGTCTGACAAAAATGTAACACAAAAATTAGATCTAAAATACGCTTTAACATAGATTTTAGTAAAAAAAAAAAACTTATTAATGGAGTTACACAAATACGCCTACAACTTCTAAATAAGCAACTAAAAACAAATAAAAATAACTCCGTTGCTAAAAAAACAAAGTTACTACAAAACGAAAATTAAATAAAACAAAAACAATAATCTATCGACATTACAACTGACATTATCGACATCGTTGTCGCAGAACAAAAAACAGATAACTTCTGTGTTGTTATTATTCATTTACGTATGTATATCTTTGTTAGAACTTCTGAAAAAATGCCTTAATGTAAAGGAAATTGCGATGAAAAATATAATGAATTTAAATAAATTACAAAGAATAAAGGATCAAGAAAAACACGGGATGGATACTGAAAAGGTTTGAACTAATACAATGTAACTACTCTGTAACATTTCAACAATTTCAACCTCGAATTGTGATAACTCTTATTTCAACAGTTGGAAATATAGAATCGGTTGAAGTCAAATCTATAAAAGAAAGCTTGGCCCAAAACGAAGCAAATTGATATATGGACACCACACTTGCAAATCAGAAGATGGTTACGAGACACATTGATTTAGTGTGGTTACAATCGATTTTCATTCACCAATAGATATTAAAAATAACAAAGAACCACCACAAAACAAGATGAAAACCAAGAAGTCACGGTGTATAAGAGATCATTTAAGAAGATGTTTACAAAAACCTTTTCGTTATCCTGCATAATTAAGCTTTTGATCATAAAAGATAGACAGCTTAAAACATATTTAGATATATCTCAGAAATAGCAACTAAATACGTATATAGACTTCACAATTATTAATAATATTTTTGTCTTTATTGCTTATAGTCTATACATTGGTTGGTTAAGTTAGTACCTGAGTATTTTACGCTCAAAAATGAGTCTTTGCTCTAGTTAAAATACAATAATTTTAGATGCCAATTTCAATCCTATATCTGAATATGTTTTAAACAGAAAATATAAAATAACTTAAAACTATGTGCGCGCATACAGATCCAAATTTATTAAAGAAATCTAGCTAAAAAGTAATTTAACCAACAATAGACTAAATTTTGACTAGAAAAAAAATGCACTAGAAAATAATCCAATCGAATTTACAAAATCCAAATTCAAATATTTCAAAAAAGAACCGTTAAAATTTTTCTGTATGCGCTTCCATCCTTGTTTCTTCGTTTAGACCTCAACTTTGTAGGGGGATCCGGGAATATGGTCATCCCCCCACTTGACGATGACGATGTAATCTCCCCTGTCTCTGACCACATACCAGCATTCGTAGTTGTTCTTACCTTTGTGCTTGAGCTGAACCTCATCGCAAGGACCCTTGGGTCCGTAGATACCGACGTAGCAGATGTTGTTACCTGATGGAAGAAAGCTTAATTGATGACGGTTGATCTTCTTCAAAATCATGTCGTAAATGCATAAACTTAAAACTCTAAATTCTGTACCCTCTATAATGATGCTGATGGATCAGATTCACACTATATCGAAGATGATAAAATTCCGCTGGTTGGTGCAAAACAATAATGACAATTCAGACATACAATATAATTTTGAACCTGAAGAAAGATATTTATAATTTCCATACATTTTGACCACCTTGGTATTGCACTTATTCACGAAACATCTGTTTTTTTTTTTTTTTTTGATAACCGACAGAAGTTCCTACGCTAAGGGGTCTAGAATCATTTGCTGAATTCATTTCACACTTGCATTATATATTCAATTGCTGCCTTTTCCGTTGATAGATCCAAAATAAGTAGCAAAATCTCTAAAAACTTACCAGCATCACCAGCATGGACCGTGAACTGGTTGTGCTTGTTTAGATACGCCTTCTTCAGGCCCATTCCTTTGCTGATCACCTTGGTGGCGTCAGACTTGAAGGTCGGCAGAACTGGTCCCTGCTTCTGCATAGACTTGGCCACTTTCTGAACTGTCTCCACCGTTACTGATGATGTTTCTTGCGCACCTACTTCAGCTAAGTTTGCACCTGTGTGAGAGATAAAAAAGGTTAATAAAAAATGGTCTAATCCTTAAATGGACTCGGCCCAGATATTAGATACGTGTTTAAGGCCATCACCACCATCCAAAAGTTCCTGTAATGTGCAGACGATAGGATATTAAATACCCCATCATTTGTGGAACTGCATCACATTCTAATCTTTTGACAAACTAATACAAATGATGAAAAAACGTGTAATAGTTAGGTATATCTAAAGGATTTCAATGTTCGTGATCAACTTCATCATTTATGCTTAACTAGAAGATATGAAGACGAAATCAAAATTGGTATTTCTTCTATTTATTTACTTCTTCAGTTACAAGTGATAACGCTAAGTGTATGTTTCTTTTATGCTTTTACACAAAGAGGTTGAGACAAACTTACCGGTGGCTTCAATCTTGAATGGTGATCCGACGATGTGTGCACCGTTGTACTTTATGCTCATGTAGTAGAAACCAGGAGCAAGCGGCGTGTAACGCACCTGTAAACAAAAATTACACATACATAAGTATTGAAGATTATGGTCTCCGAAAGCATAATCAGTCTTTAATGTTTCCATTTCTGGGAAACAGGCCTCTTTTTAGGTGCGGGGGCAGTTATGCACTACATGAGCCCAGTGCGGCTTGGTAGTTGCACATGTCTTCGAATTTTTCAGGACATGCCGGTTTCCTCACGATATTTTCCATCACCGCTTTGACAGCAGTGGTGATACTGTTTAAACAAAAAAGGTGTATGCCAATAACATGTCACGCTCTTCTTTATCTCAGTGCTTCAAAATTTTCTATAAAGCTTTGTTTCATGATGCATAGTGACCTCGCGTTATTAACAACACAGACCTCCTCTCGGCGAGAGAGTAACGTACAATCCACCACGCTGGCCGCTGGATGACACTACTTTTCCCGTTTTGAGAGCAATGCCAGGTTTGGCTTCCAACTCATCATCTGCCTTGGCTTTTCCCAATTATGTTGGGTTTCCATTCTCACCAGACGTAGCTGAATACCAGTATTTTACATGGAGCTACTCTATTGCCCATTTGACCTCCATAACCCAGTTTCTGGGTATTATGATACCCACTGCATGTCAAAGTTTCGGGCATCTGACAACCCGTAACGACTGTCAAAGATCCTTGAAAGACAGCGGGGACCAACGACGGCTTTACGTACATTCATACATCATATGAAAGGGTCTGATAATGTGATGGTGGTCACCCATCCACATGCCAATTACGGCAAGCGTTGATTAACCTGATCGATCGACTCACAAGGGTGTTATTACTTAGCTAAAAATCCCTCTGCTCAACTGACTTACAACTCACAAATCAGAATGAGCATGAAGATTATGGAATAAAGACAATTTATTTAGTGAATGTTTACTGGCTAATAAAATGCCCTCAAACCTTGTAGCCTTCATCGATGTCTGTGCAGTCCATGGCGACCCTCGAAGGTCCATCCACGGTGACGGCTAGAACACCTACTCCGGCGTTGCAGGTGTCGATAATGAGGTCCGTTTTCACACCTAAGGAAGACGGAGTTGGTAGTTTAGGAAAGTTTCAAGATAATGTTAAAGTTTTTAAAAGATTTTCATATTAAAGAAGTACACGACGTATGGTATGGTGGATTTTTGAGACAGAATAGTATGAAAAGCTGAATTTAATCACTGTAACTACAGGAAAATGGTCTTAGGAGACTGTCATATTGATCTTAATGGCAATTGTCACAAAAACTTGGTTCCTATGTCAGCAGTATGTCGCCACGTTAATCAAAATAAAATAAAAATATTTTATTGACATATAAAGGTGTGACAATTTCAATTGAAGCCCTAACTCCTGAGCTAGTTGGTAAATATGTTACAGGAGGTAGTGTCTTCATCCGTTTGTGGAGTGATTGACAATATATATAAAAAAATATATATATGCACCATGTATATAATTTAGTGTATGCTTGTTCTTGTGTGATATGGTGTGTGTGTTGTTTGCTTACCAGTCTTGACTGCTCCCAGTCCAGGTCCATGAGCGTGAACTGCCGCAGGGTCAGCGTCATCCTTTCCGACCTGGACAAATAATGTGAGATTATTATCACAGAAAATATAAACAAACTATTTTTGATGGACGTAGTGAATGAAATTTCAACGTTAGAAAAATCTGCACTAGTTCATTATATTTTGGTATACTTGTACTACAGTTGACTGTATTTCAGCTGTTTTTTTTTTTAATGACATCTCGCAGATCAACCTATGAGGTTGTTGGCTGCTTTACCGGAGTTACCTGTGGCTACCTTAATAAATTAAGGCCTCCAGCCAGGGCTTAAAAACTAGAGCGACTACTCGCTAAGGGCACCCCCTGTGGGGTACGGACCTCGGCTTAGGGCATCGCTGGTAGAGGGAACCAAGGGACAGGCTGAATCGGAGTGATTATTATTTAAGGTCAAATTTAAAGCTATAGGTTCAGCAGCGTGGGCTGGCTCAAGCCAGGGTCACAGCGGAGGAATCTTAGCCACTTTCCTCAATTCTTATATAGATAGAGGATCGGTAGTGACATCTATGATACCAAGAGGGAACTATCCTTGTATTGTGTGCAACGTTTGTGGCGCGCAGATATTATGTAGTTAGTCTTTTCGTACTAACACAGAAAGGTTTCAAAGAAAATATACTTGAATACTGTGGAACAATTCATCGAGGAAAAAGCTCATGAATGGGATATTTTAAATCTGGGTTCACGAAATGTGGGTACCAGGATACCAGCTGGTCATCAATTGCCTAGACTTTTCCTAATTATATTGGGGTTGGCTTCCAGTCTAACCGGATGCAGATGAATAAGTACCAATATTTTACATGAAGCGACAGGTATCTGACCTTTACAACCCAGTTACGTTTAAGGTTCCTATAGACGAAGCGACTTCAGTAGAACAATTTCTATGAAAACTTCATAGAAGTTTTTCTACCAGCATCGCATCGCACCGTCTCGTCGCGCCTGTCTGCAGGAGCCTTTACAGTTAGTATCAACAATCAGCCTTTACCGTTCCCACTGCTGGGACACAGGCCTCCTCTCAGTGAGAGAGAGTGGGCCGTAATCTACCACGCGGGCCCAGTGCGTGTTGGTAGATGTCACATATATTAGAATGTTTAGTTCAAGATCATGCCGCTTTCGCCACGATGTTTTTTTGAGAGTAGTGGTGATGAACTTATTTACACAAAGTAAGGCGCTTCCTTGGGTTTGAACCCACGATACACATCTCGTAAGTCGCAGTCGATACCACTGGGCCCCCACTGCTCTCAGCTACAGCTAGTATCTAGAAAAAATAAGATAAATTTTATTACAAACCTTGATCCTCAATGGAGACGCAGGAATATGTACTCCGTTGAACTTGACGTTGATGTTGTGGACTCCGTTCTCCCTCGGCATGAACCTGATGCTGTACTGGTCCCCGTCGATATTCTGGATGAAGCAGTCGTCGGTCTTGCCTGATGGGGCGATTACCTGGAGAAGGAGATTTGAGTTATGATTTCAGTAAGTCTGATTGATATTGTGGTACTAAATGATACACCGAAACTATTGCTTAGAATTTATTGAAGACGTCCCCAGAAACTAAGATCCTCTTTAAACAATTTGAAATAGCCTCCGGATTCATTAGTATACAATCAATATTTCAACTGATATAAGAGTCAAAGAGAAAGCCGATGTAGCCCACAACCTGCCAGGGTCACGAGATTTGTTCGAAAGAGTTACCGTGGCCCAGGCATATAGGCAACTCAAGGAACACGGGTGGGTTTTAGTCAGTGAAAGCCTGACACGCTCTACCGCTCCGCACAGAGCGGAGACGTCATTTGATGATTTCCCACCCGAAAAAAAAGTGTTGCCCACAAAATACTTTTTTATTTATTTTTTTCATTTTCAGTGAATTTTTCATGAATTTGTTATTGAATAGGATTAAATGAACTTGTACCCTAATTGCGTAACTATCAATTAAAATCTTGATCAGTTGAAGCATTATGCTAATCCATTGCTTTATATTATCAAATAATGTTGACTGCTCAACAACGTAAATAACGCAATGTATGTTGTTGAACTGTCGAAATGAAATCCATTGCTACTGGTAGTATTTTACGCATATGCTCTGCTGGTCGGTTGTACTGATAATTTCATCATTTCAGCCGCAAGACGTCCACTGCTGGACTTAGGCCTCCCCCAATTTGGGGGGCTTTTCCATAATCGCCACGCTTGGCAGGCGGGTTGGCAATCGCAGTAAGGTTGTAAAATGCATAGAGAACGCTGCTGCCCATTCTCTATTAAGTCCCTTAGTCGCCTTTTACGACACCCACGGAAAGAAATGGGGTGGTGTTATTCTTTACGTCCGGCACCACACGGTACTGATAATTTAATTTAGTTTTTCTATTAAACTATATTTTTTACGATCGCGAATCATATTTTAATCAACATACAACTTGACACTGCAAATTGCAAAAAAAAGGTAATACAATTAAGGGGCGGTTCAAGTATTACGTAAGCACTATAGGAAGGCAGGGGGGTCTTTGCTTTGCTTATTTTTGATGACATGGGGGATGGGGGGGTCTAGATGGTGATTACGTAAGCAGTAGTCATTAAGTTTTTTTAAACATATACCAACCTACACAATTGTCTATGTTCGTAACCGAAACGCATTTTTGGGGATTCCCACAAATAATTTATATGTTTAGGTACTGGCTTACAACCGAGTACCGGAATTACCGCGCTATCCAATTGTCCAAATTTCTTCCGTCAATATATTGTTTCGTTTCGGTACAATTGACGATTTGATGTATTTTAAATGAATGTTATGTGCATTAAAGTCCTCTCTCTTAAATCTATTTTCTTATTTCTGGAATTATAACTGCTGTCCATGAATCAATAAAAAAAACAGAATTGGTACATTAAAAGAAAAATGCATATACCAATGTTTACGTAAGCATGGGGGGAGGGGGTAAGAGCTTTGCTTACTTTTGCTGACAAGGGGGATGGGGGAATAAATAATTGTAATAAATCTGCTTACGTAATACTTGAACGGCCTCTAAATTATTGGAGCTGCTTTGGTACATCCACTTTAATAAGTTGAGCTTCTTAAGTTCTGAGTTGAACTTCACGATTAGTGGCAAGTGCGTGCACTGACTGGACAGGTCTACTCAATCTGTGAGGTTTTCTCCTCTAAAGACCATTTCAGACTGCTACGGTCTTCGCATGATGTGAACAAGATTTTATCTGGACTTTAAAAGAGACTGTGACCGCTGAGTTTGTTTCGGCCTTTCTTCTCAGAGTAGTCAGATAGGAAAGGCCGACCTCGCCTAGTTTAAAAAAATATCATTGACGTGTGAAAGTGTTTATACAAACCTACTTACAGAAATAAAAATCATTTATCATTTAATGATAAACAGCCAACTTCGGTCATTTTAATCAAAATAATGCAAAAGAGTAAGGAATACAATTCAACTTGTATCATTGCTATTGTCTACCATGTAAGTAGTTCTACACATAAAACCCACCCATTTTTTTTCGCCATCCCTCAAGGAGCCAAACTTCGCAACCCCATATTAATTTTTATAGCACAACTTGGCATAACTTGGCACAATATTCACCCTGGCACACTGTTATAAAATATTAGCGTGAAAATGATTTATCCCGTAACAACCCGGTCACGTGCGGTCAGGCCGTTTTATTACATTTTTTTGGCCACAAAATGTGGGGTTAGACACACTGTGCGGGAAGATATTGTTTTAGTTACTTTTAGTGGTGCTGAGTATTACTTGTTTTTTTGGATTGTGACTTTTATCTAGCATCTAAGAATTAGCTTAATATACAATATTATAAGAGAAATTCTACCATAACTTCTATTTACTTGAATTTTAAAGTCCGGAAAATTAATTACATTACTTTTAATTTCATTAATATACTACTATAGAATTAAGTTCTACTAACTTAACAGACAGCCTGTGTTGCTGGGGAGTTTGTTGCGCCACTTCTTTTTCCCAGTTAAAGCACTAGGAAGTGGTGAAGAGTGGGCGTTTTGAAGGAATGAATGTCTTATGAAATTTTGACGTTCAAAAAGTACAACCTAAATTGATTAAATTACTTTTATGTTTTGGACCGCCAACAAACGACTTTTTAGTTGTGTTGTTAAGAAAAACAACAATTTTTAATATTTATTCTGATTGCTTCAAAATCAGTCTTCCTTACAAATATACAAAATCAAAACACACACAGTGCACCAAAATCTCAGCTTTACCCAAAAAAACCGCCCTAAACGCGAAATAATCGCACGTATGATACTGCACAGTGGTCCATCGATCATAAATCTTGGACACAGCCGGACATGGCCGATCGTCATGTTCTCACGATAAATCAAACCGATCCGGGGGTAAGTTAGAGTATATTAGAAGACATTGTTTGGTTCACTTCGTAAATTTTTGAATATATCGATCGTAAGGGAGTGTGTGATTCTTCAGTAATATTGATGGTTTAAGGGGGAGGGGGAGAATCTTTGTCTAGTTTCAATAGTTATGATTGTTGATCGTAATTTAAAGTCGGACATATGCCTACTGATACATCATAAATTGTAAAAATAACGATATTGGGCATTTATTTTGGGTTGAAATGGTTGTCGGTTGTTCATGGGTTTTAAATGTGATTCGAAGTTATTTCTAAATGGATTAAAAAACACAGTAGGACGCGTGTACTTTATTTTGTTGTTAAAAAATATCCTACAGTCCTAGATTCAGTTGTATATATATAAAAGTTGCAACTCTTTTACAGTCTTTTGAGATTTATGTTAGTCCACAAGCGAAAGGTACGAGCTGACAGACTGTTCTCAGTGAGCACCTGCAAGTCCAACTCTTGCGTTTGCCTATTCGCAGAATGGTCGATTCCTACAATTGAGCAAAACTCAAGCAAACTCCATTTGGGCAAGACCAAAAGAGTAATTGCGGAACCCTAAAGGAAAGGCTGTTATTTTGACAGTTCTACAAAATTCATTGCGCTATTTACGTTGGTCAGCAGACAAATTTCGAACATACTTGAAGCAATGGATTAGCGACATCTTTCAATATGATGTAGACTGTCATTGATAGTGACGCAATTAGGGTGAAGGTTTCTGCCAGGGTCAGGAGATTTGTTCGAAAGAGTTACCGTGGCCCTGGCATATAGGCAACTGAAGGGACACGGGTGGGTCTTAGCCAGTAAAAGTCTGACACGCCCTCCCGCTCCACCCAGAGCGGGAGACGTCATTTGATGATTTCCCACACAAAAGAAAAAAAAAAGGGTGATATGCCCCTTAAACTTACCCTGCCATCCAAGCTTCCCTTAGCCCCATTGAGCCTGATGTAGAACTGGGTGGGCTTGTCCACTTGTGCCGAGTCTGGGAACTGGGCCACCTCCAGGAGATGAGCGTCTCCAACTGCTGGGGAGATGTAGACCTTGAAGGGGGAGTCTGGGATATGCTGCTCGTTGAACTTGAGACCGATGCGGTATTCACCTGAGGAAGAACAAAAATAGTTTATTTTTATGTTCATTAATTGAATCCCTTATTGTTAAAAAAAGTCTAACAAAAGGCTTAAAGATAGGTACAAAAAGGTACAAAAATGGCCCCAGTAGGGGCATAGCTAAAGGATGAAATTAAGATTACAAAAACAAACTTAACTACTAGTAATATAAATATAAAAACGAAGAACAAAGATATAATTTGATATTAAAAAATATATATAATTTTTTTTAGTATTAAAAAATATATTTTTCGTGCCTTGTCACGAGAACCAAACATGTATGCCAAATTTCAGAACGATAGGTTCAGTGGAAGTCGGTAAAGTTAAATAAAAACGTTTAATTAATGAATAAACAGGCTCTCGAAATATTACAGGAAGTGTTTATTTATGTAAAAAAATGTCCTTACTAACGCCACCACTTTCTTTGAATAAACAGCTTCAATTACAGAACTACAAGGTTCCCATTGCTTCCCGTACGTACTATGCCCAGTAGTGGACGTCTTTAGGCTGAAATCATGGTGATGAAGGTTCCGCATACCGGCTAAATACAGCACATAAGCTTACGACATCACAATGCAATAGTCTATGTCGTAGAGGAAGTAACAATTTGAAGTTTTAACAATATTTCTATTTTTTTTTTTAATAAAAAACAGATATACTAAAATAAATAACTAACTATACAATTTGAATGTATGATGCAGACTTACAGAAGTTCACAGTTAAGCAGACTTGGGTTGTTTCAAATGGCCAAAGTTTTACTCTTGGCGCAGCATGGGCTATGTTTCATATAATTATTCATTTAAAAAACATAGTACCATGCAGCATAGTGGTGATTATTTGAAACCTTTAAATCTCAGTAGGCCTCCGCCAATATAATTTACCATAATAACCACGCTTGGCAGGCGGGTTGGCGATCGCAGTATGGTGGAAAATGCATATAAAACGCTGCTGCCCATTCTCTAGTAAGTCCCTTAGTCGCCTTTTACGACATCCACGGGATGGAATGGGCTGGTGCTATTCTTTACGCTTTCTGGTGTTATTCTTTATTCTTTACGCGAAACAAAATCAGAATCTTAGTCAGTGCTTTTATCAAAAACTGCTAACCCAAAACACCTGAACCCTCCCAACACAACATTACAAAATCAAACAGCTCTAACCGATCCGGAAACGTCCTACAAGCGAGCCCCACAAAAAACCGGAACACCCAATTAAATATCGAAACAAATCGTATTCTAATACGGCCAACCACCCAAAAACACCGACAAATATACTAATAAATTCGCGAAGCTCTAAAAACCTGACGAAATGGCAAAAAATACTGTTTGGTCTGTAAAAAAATGAGGAGTACATGTCGCTCCGACTAACGATGCATCCAATAATTCTTGGCGACTGTCTTGAGATATTTAAATTTTCTACGTTTATTTAGGGTTCAATGCTGGAAAAGATGATTCTTGAAGCTTGATCAAACCTTAGATGTCAGGGTCGCGAGATTCGTTAAAAAGAGTTACCGTGGCCCTGGCATATGGGCAACTGAAGAATCACGGGTGGGTTTTAGTCAGTAAAAGTCTGACACGCTCTCCCGCTCCGCCCAGAGTGGGAGAATTCATTTGATGATGTCCCACACAGAAACAAAAAATAAAAAAATCCATACCACATCTACATGATATACAACATTAATTTTTGTTTATGCGAAACCCGAAACACGGGTCTAGTATTTTTGTGTAAAGAATCTATGAAAAAAATTTCAAAACTGTATCTTTAATAATCACAAAGTTATAAGCTTGATAAGTTACCTGGTTGTCCACGCAAAAACATATGCAGATCACCACAAACAGCTAGTGTACGTACCATCTCCGTGTAATGGACGTTTGAATACGAGAAAGACATGATAATTTTAAAATCGAAACAAAACAGCGCGGCCCGCGACTTGGAAGCGTAATTAAATATTTTTGGTACAAAATATAACATGGTGTAAAAATTATTGGAATCGATTCAGTTACTGATTCTGAACAAACTATATTCAGGTTTCGCATATACTAAAAATAATCTTGTATATATAAAACAAAGTCTTCCCGCGTATGTACGTTTAGATTTTTTAAACTACGCAACGGATTTTAATGCCGTTTTCATTAATTGATAGAGTGATTCAAAAGAAAGGTTTGTACTTGCATGTATTGCGTTTGCAAAAGCTAATAATATTATAAAGCTGAAGAGAATGTTTTATTGAACGCGCTAACCATCGGAACTACTTATTTCAATAGAAAAATTATATTAATGTTGAATAGCTCATTTATCGAGTAAGGCTAGAGGCTATATAACATCACACAACGCCCTTAAAAGCTGAGCAAAAAGCAGAAAAGTCACTAATACTTGTACGGGAAGGCGATTCGATGCGACAGGGTGGGTCGGGGTAGCAAGAAGTTTGAGGCGGACAAAGTTCATAGTTTTCAGTGTCAAATTCACATTAAGTACTACAGGGGTTGTTTGTTTGATTCAACCTAACGATTAAATAAACTGGCTATAATTACATTAATAAATGGCAAGTATCAAGAAGATCTGGAACAATCCTTCAAATATTTTATCATCGGTTTTTTGTTTCGGAAGAGGACAAATTATTGACAGCGGAGCTGGAAAGACATAAGTATGATATAAACGTAATAATTGTACATACGAATGTTTTATTAACCGATCTCGGTACTAAAGGATATCTACAGTCCCACAGTACCTACTAGACATAGGCCCCTAAGCTGGTCATCATCTTTCACTTAAAAAATATTTCTGCAGAACCCAGACAGCCGGTCAAACTCTCTCACTTGATTATCGTTTTTCAATATGAACGAATTCTCCTTGGTGGCCATATAGTTGCTACAGATTTATTTACATCCGAGTCGGACTTTTTTCGACAAGGTTTTTGCTGATTGGACGAAAAAAAAACTGATCGTAGACTTTTTCGGAAACAATCCTTTTGTTTCGGAATTAGTTGAAGAGTTCGGTTCCACCATGGAATTAACGTTTAATCAACAAGGTTATCGTTAAATGAACGTGTTAGAAGGAAATTGGATAGCCTTGATGAAACTTAAATGTAAACTTAGTAAGTAATCGATTGTGGCTTTACATTAAAGACTTCATTATATGATGGTCACAAAATGTTATAATACGTACAAACCTTAATCCTTTTAAGCAGCATGAAACAAACAACAGGAGATCATTCAAATGAAGGATTTTTTTTGTTTGTAATAAAAGCTACACTAAAAGGTACCTATTTAATTATTTTTCAGAGACACCGTATTTTGCTAAAAACCTGAATTAAGTAAGACTAACTGCTTAGAAAATTCACCATAGCAGAAGGCCAGACTCCCATATTATTATTATACTCTTTGTGGCCAGATTCCTAATCTTTTAGTCAGCGAGAATTGATGTCAAACATTTGCCAAATTACAGGTATTTTAAACAGCTCTGTCAAAAATATTCGCAATATTAATTTATTCGTTCTTAAAATACGGGAATCACTCCTCTGTTATGGTGTGCCAAAAGGAAAGACTCATAGGTTTAATATACAAACGTTGCTTAAAATTAATTAAAGATGAGTAATTGTTTAACCATATTTTTTGTATGTTTAAACGTCCTTTAACTAGCCACATTTCTAAATAAAGGGGCAAATCTCAAACTGTCAAAATTATTGTAACGATAGTCATCAAAACTAACCACAGTTAAACAAAAAGTGCAACCCACCACCCAGTGGTTCAAATAATGACGTATGCTATGCAAAAGAGTGGTATTGACATGTTAAAGGTTCGATGCCCGGCCCGTTTCCTCCTGTTACTTATTAAAAAGTTTTTGTTGAGGCAAAAACTGAATTTCGCTTTTTGCGGATAAAACATTTCGCAGGTGGCTGTTGGTGTTACGTCAGTTCAGAATGGAGAGAAAAAGAGGAATTTTGTCACCAGATTTTTTTAGTGTCGAATTGCTGTTATAAACAGAATGAAAAGCAATAAGGAATGCCGATAGGGGCGGCCTAGAAGGAAATAATAATTATAGTGACTTAATTACAATTTTCTTCACAAATGTCAGGTGCGTAGTCGGTACTCACAGCCGGCGTGTATGTATGACCACATGTATGAACGTAAACGAGGCAAAAGGAGTGTGTGAGAATCATTGGAAAATGGAGTAAGTGTATTTATGTATGTATACGTAGGAAAAACAATCTAAATAAATAAACACCTTTCCTTAAATAAAAACTCATTTATTTATACTTTTTCTATACAGACTTGCTTGAGAGGAACGCCAAGATAAAGATTCTTTAACCGAGTTACTGAGTAATAGCATACTCTTTAGTAAGACTGTTTGGCAGGCTTCTAACTCGTTGTAACTACTGCCAAAGATGAACAAATGATTACCGGGACCAACAGCTTAACGTGCTTTCCGAAACACGGAGAGGTCTTGATATGTAAAGATGGTCATCCATCCTTTGTTTTTTTTTTCAGCATGGGAAATCATCAAATGGCTTCTCCCGCTCTGGGCGGAGCGGGAGGGCGTGTCAGACTTTTACTGACTAAAACCCACCCGTGCTCCATCAGTTGCCCATGTGCCAGGGTCACGGTATCTCTTTCGAACAATCACGCGACCCCGGCAGGAACAATCACGCGACCCCGGCAGGGTCACGCGACCCCGGCAGGTGGTCATCCATCCTTGTACCAACTGTGGCAAGCACCGCTTTACCAGATCGATCGACCCATGCGGTAGATAACAACAGGCCAGAGGAACTTTGACTACGTAATAATACTTAGTCACAAGCTCATCTGGCCTGGGATAAGTAATAAAAGGCTGATATGGATGTATGACAAATATCGTGAGGAAAACGGCATGTCTTAGAACCAAAATTTGGAAGACATGTGACATTTAACAACCCGCACTGGGCCCGCGTGGTGGTTATGGCCCACTCCATCTCTCCGAGAGGCGGCCTGTGTCCCAGCAGTGGGAACATTTATAGGCTGCTGATGTTAGGTAGTTAAATTACGTTGTTGTCGTAAGTTGCGCCACAACACCTGGTTCCCAGTCTGTCTATGCGACTATGTTGCAGCTAAAATTATAAAGCGTCCGCATAATTAGAAAATTCCTATCATATCATCCGCAGATATCAACATAACACAATGTAGAAAATATAAAGGGACATAGAAAGACACGTCAGCTGCATTTAATGACATTTTAACAGAAGCTAAAGGGGTAGGCCGCCATTTTGTATTTCAACTGTCATATTAGCATACTGTATTCATAATTAAGTAAGTTTAATTGCTTTAATATTAGCCGATTATGGGGTTTGAATTAAGTGGTTATACACACATAACATCACGCCTTGTTTCCCCGAAGGGTTGGGCAGAGGTGTACCTACAGTACACCCACATTTCGCCTGTTATGTTTAAGTCCCATGTAATAGGGGGCGAGCCTATTGCCATCAACCGGGCACAAATCCAGACTCCGGGCTGCTACTAAGAAATTCCAGATGGAAAAACCCAATAACACTTTGCCCGACCTGGGAATCGAACCCAGGACCTCAAGTTCAGCAGTAGCGCTTGCTACCACTAGACCAATGAGGCAGTTAAGTGGTTATAATTGTATAATAATTTAGGTTTTAATTATTAGTTGTACGGATTAATCGATTTACCATGTTGAGTTGCTTTTATAGGCCGTTTTTCAGTGGTTAAAATAGTATTTAGTAATTGAGCTGTTTCTTTTTTTTTTAATGACATCTCGCAGGTCTATCTGTATGAGGTTAGGTGCTTAATCAGACTTGCCTGTGGTACCTTAATACATTAATATACCTGCACCAGGGCTTTAAAACGTAAAACTCAGCGACTACATTCTAGGAGCACTGCCTATGGGGTACGGACCTTGGCTTAGGGCGTCACTAGTCAAGTCGGGGATCGCAGAAGAGGCATTGGTTCCCGTGGTTCCCGACCCAGGTGTGGGACGGAATACCGGGGTGGTTTTAGTCAGTAAGAGTCAGACAGACCCCTCCGCCCACATGGACATCCATGAGCATTTTCACCTCGAGATAAAAAAGGGTGTCACTGTTAGAAGACAGCAAACGATAGGCCGGATTGGAATGAAAAGCCGTTGGAGCTTTTTGTCATACTAATATACCAACATCACTGACAGTGGTTATGAGGGGACGAGTCCGAAACCCTGATAATTGGTTTAACTGGAAATTCGTATATTACTTAGTTGTAAATATTAATTTGAATTCTTTTCTTGACAACTTGATTATGTGCAATTGTTACTCTAACTAAAAGGCCAAGTTGACTTCACCCGACAGAGTAAATCTTTACCATGAAAAGTTCATATTAGCTTGAGTTCAGAAAGACCGACCAAGAGTGAAAACCAGCTATTTAGAATTGCTATTATTTAGAAAGACGAGCGAATCACTCATACATAGGTCATAAACGGTTTGAAAACGAAAAGATCGAATAAAACGGTAAAACAGAGAATTTAAAAACCTCAGCACGATTAACTTATAATTTACTAGCTTTTGCTAACGACTTCGCCCGCGTAGGTATTAAGCATATAAATCTTCCTCTTGAATCACTCTGCCTATAGATGAACCGCATTAAAATCCGTTGCGAAGTTTTAAAGATAAGAATAAGAATAATTTATTGGTCAAGAAATTACAGTCATATGCGATTGATTCCTGGAACTCACACTAGGATTCCCTGTGTCGTGAGATCCAGGCTCCTTCGTTCCATTAACATTTGCTGGTATATACAATACTAGCTTCTGCCCGCGACTTTGTCCGCGTCAAATTTTTGCTCCCCTGACCCTTCCCGTCGTCGCATCGATTTGCCTGCTAGTTTTCGTCCATTTTTCGTTGCTGCTCGCTCTTTTTGAGTTATAGTGAGTCCACCTTAAAAGATAGACATATCTAAGCGATCTAAGCGGTCAAACACGAAATGCGACTTTGTTTTATCTATACTAATATTATAAAGAGGAAAAGTTTGTATTTTTGTTTGTTTGTTTGTAATGGATAAACTCAAAAACTACTGGATCGATTTTAAAAATTCTTTCACCATTAGAAAGCTACATTATCTGCGAGTAACATAGGCTATATTTTTTTTTTTAATAGCGGTTCGTAAGATATTTGGGTTTTTCGGACCCAAGGTGTAAAAAATCATCCTTATTAATATGTCTTCGAAGTACCGGGTTGTCATAACTTGGTAGGAGCTCACCTAACATGGGTGTGTAATAGCTAGAAAACGCTTTATGTCTTCGAAGTACCAGGTTGGCATAACTTGGTAGGAGCTCACCTAACATGGGTGTGTGATAGCTAGAAAACGCTTTATGTCTTCGAAGTACCAGGTTGGTATAACTTGGTAGGAGCTCACCTAACATGGGTTTTATTGATTCTGAGGCGGTACGAAGTTCGCTGGGTCAGCTAGTACTATGTAAATATGAAGAATACGAGTATAACGTAATTTTCATTGTATTTTTCATCCCTAGAAAAACAGGTGAACTTCTACGGAATCATGACGCCATCACAAAGAAAAATAATCGACAGAGTAAACCTAAAAACGCTACAAAACCCTTCATAACATGATTACGTCACCGATAAAATTTGACAGATTTTCTAATCATCCAAAACAGTCCAGTGTTCCGACTTTTGACAAAAACTCATCCAGAGAAGACAAGAAGTCGACCGTAACAGAGTAAGTCTTTAGCCTGATGATAAGTCTTCATCAGCTCGAGTCAATGAAGAGTGGCTCGACGTACCTATATTGGTGGCTCGACGTACCAATGTTCCTACTGCTGAGACACAGGCATCCTCTCGGTGAGAGGGAGTGGGTGGAGTGGGTGGAGTGGGTATCTACCACGCGGACCCAATGCGAGTTGGTAGTTGTCACATGTCTTTGAATTTTGTGGTTCTAAGATATGCCGGTTTCCTCACGATGTTGTTCTTTAGCGTTTTGAGAGCAGTGGTGATGAAATAATTTACACAAAATAAAGTGCCTGGTTGGGTTCAAACTCACGACCTACTACTCGTAAGTCAAGGTCGTTACCACTGTTCCACCACTGCTCTATCAGGCCAAGGCAAATCACACATGAGCTGCATGATTACTGATAAATGCCTGCCCTGACTGGATAGGTCCACTCAATCTGTGTGTTGCTTTCCTCAAAAGACCATTTGAGACACCAATCTACATTCATCTTCACAGGATCTAACCAGGATTATCTCTGTACTCTAAAAGAAACTGTGACATTTGAGTTTGTTTCGACCTTTCTTCAGAGAGGATACATCGGCCTTATCTAGTTTAAATGATTGAGGTGTAAAAGTATTTGTATAAACCTACTTGCAAAAATAAAATCATTTATGACAGCATTTGTGTAGAAAATCATTTGGCTAGCGCCTTAGCCTTTTTCTAACCACGTTGAAGGGTTTGCAGTTCTGAAGTCGAAGAGCTCTGCTGGATACCAATATTTTACATACTAGTTACTGGGTAATACGATTACCCACCGTTAGTTTACGGTCAGATAAGTCAGATAGGAAACGCCGACCTCATCTAGTTTAAATGATTGATGTGTAAAAGTACAAACCTACTTACAGAAATAAAATCATTTATCAGAACAGACGAAGAAAACCTGTTACATCATGAACAAAATACCAAAACTTTTGCTTATTTTTTTCTACTACTCCTACGTAATCATGATGTCATCACAATGAAAAAGAAATGCCAGAGCAAACCTAAATAAATATACCTACTACAAAATCCTTCATAACAAGATTGCGTCACCGAAAAATGTTAACAAACTTTCTAGCTATCCAAAACAGCCCAGTGTTCCGAAAGTCGGTCAAAATCCCGTCCAAAGAATCAAAAGTTACATTCCTTCAAAACGCGTCCACCCTTTTGTACGTTTTAAAAACGTTTTTTTCCTAAACGATTATTACCATCGGGCGGTCAATTAAAATGGCTGCTGCACACCACAGACGAGGAATGCCGCTCCAACTGAATTTGTCCCGTATTCTATTGTATTCTGTGCGACGAAAAAAAATGGCGAGCTTTCCGACAAAGAAGCGGCCCCTTTTTGTCTTTGAGATACTTCATAAGTTTAGTGTATCGCGATTAGAAAATTTTGAACAATCCCAAAATAATAATGACTTAAGTTTTGTTAGGCGACAGTTATTCCTCTGATTGTTTATGTTTTTTGGCGGGAAGATGTTTGTGATTTGCCCACTGTTATGCTATTGAAAATTATTTGTTATTTCATGCATTGAATGTGTTTTTGTTGAATTTATAATCGTGTTTAAAGAGCTACTGTTTTCAACTATTAATAATTACATTTTTAACACGCTTTTATTAGGTCGACCTGTATGAACTATGTAATAGAATCTAAGGTAACTAATTTAACCATCTTCCAAGGATCGTAGCGTCATAAAAATTGGCAGCTGTGTGTAGTTCTGATGACAATACAATAATGGTACTGTCGAACTGATCTGATGATGGAGCCGGAAGATATGAACTGGAACTTCATGATGGAACATCGTATCATAGCTGTGTTTGGCCTTGTTAGAAAAGTCTTGTAATGAACTTTTACCACGATTAGGTTTCAAGGTCTGATGATGAAGCCGGAAGATAGGCACTGGTACTCCATGATGGAATATCGTATCATAGCCGTGTTTGGACTTGTTAGAAAGGTCTAATTTTTGGTTTTTACGTGCATTTATAAAAGTGTGCTTTTATAGTGTTTTTTAAACTATACATTTATTAATCATGATCTTATTTTTATTGTTTTTCGGGTTTTAGTATTATTTCAGTTAAATTTAGAATATGATTTAAAATGGCTAAGCACAAGCTCAAGCTTGATCTTAAAAAAAAAAACGCAGGAGTATTCTCTCTTCAAAAGCTAAAAAAATATCAGTCCTTCATCGTGTCCTCTTTTGCAATTCAATCAATGAAATTAATTTCTAAATAATGAAACAAAAGATTGTCGTTTTCATTAATAATTACTTAACTTTAATATCAATAACCCCCGCTGTTATCATTGACGAATTTCAAGAAATTCCTAAATTATCAAAACAGCATCCATTTTTGTTTCTACACCGGGATCAGATAAAAAATTGTAACTTTTTAAAATTCGAACGCGAGGCTCGACCGTCAAAGCTGCCGCTGCCAACGAATGCGAATATATTATCTGTATTATACTTTTACTGACAAGAAAGTAAGCAAACGATTATGGTTTCATTTTAAAGTAAAAGTTTATATTTTGTTAAAAGAAATGAGTCAGGTACTGAATATTCGAGTGTTTTAATGACTGAGGACCAAATAAGGTTCATATTTCGAAACGTTTTAGTATCTCTGAATTTTATTTAAGTATTTTCATTTACACCATGAAAAGCGCTCAGGTACATAATGAAATGTTTACCAAAAGCATTAGGTACTTGTCACTCAACCTCTTTTGTTACAAAATAAATCAGCGTCATAATAAAATTGCAATAAAAACTATAAACAAATAATTCAACACCCTAAATCACTCGAAACCGATTTAAAAGACTGTCTGCAATATGTCTATGCTCAAAACAATATTGAAACAACAACGCACTAAGCAAAAAGCTCAAAAAAAGTGAGGAATGCCTCAAGAATTACGAGATTCATTAGCAAAAAGGTATATCGTAAATCGGTTCAATCATGTGCCGAAAACGCGACGAGCATTGAGTTTTAAAAAACGAACGAGCCTCTCTATGGTCAGTGGTCGAAAAAAAAAAAAAACAAATTGAAAAAATGTAAGGACAAGATCGAAATTGGGTTGGATTGCGAGTTCCGTAAGATGTTTGTGATGGTTTTTTCCAGTTTTTACGTAGAAAGAAAATTGATTTATTGAAATACTGTATAGTATGTGTCACATTTCAAAAAAATGTGCACCTTGCTTTTTATTTGTTTTAAGTAAAAATTAAATGTATTGTTATTTTGTGCAAACAGCCAAATAAGTGACTCTTTTCATATCATAACAGTTATGTGTGACTGTCATTAAGTAAGCTCCAATCAGTTTTAATTTTTCGTGTAAATTTCATAGCCATGATAATATAATGGAAACTAAAATCTTTCTATAAGGAATCAAATTAAACAATACAGCCACAATCCAACAAAATAGAAGTTACAAACCAGCTCTAGACCACTGACCGGATCCTACACTATTCACCGTCGGTTTTTTAACCCACAATAAGGAACTCTAAAAATCGAACTGTCAAAATGGTTCGCAGTAAATTTTGCCGCGCTCGACGCTGATTGGCCAGCTGCTTAGTAGGCGTGGTCAACAATTGAAATACAAGACTGTTTATTTATGAACGGAAATTGAGGTGTTTTTGCGACATAAAGGAGGGGGTCGCTGATACAGGTCGCAAGAAATTGTGTTTAAATATATTTGAATAGCATCCACTAAAAACTTACTACAAGCATTTAAATATATTGAACAGTTTCTTCCACTTCGATATTTGAATTCTTTTTTCGAAAATATTTGAATTATCGATGGCGTTTATTTCTAGATATTTAAATTTCGAAGATGGAAACTAGGCTAGAAAAACGCGATGATCCAACTTGACTGACTTTCGTATTTTTTGTAATTGATATACCTATAGCGGCTAGCAATCGGACAAAATAATCAACCTGTTCTAGTCTGAATATTTTAATATGTTGATCCTTCCTTTTTATCATCACTTCTCGAGAGTCGGTGAGGCGCTCATCCTATATTTTCATCATTTTCTAAAGACTTTGATGGTCTTTAGAATTTTAGAAACACAATATTTCATTACATACGTAATCTGGTTCATAAATATTTAGTGGAATAATGAAAATATCATAGACTATACTAAACCTAATGAATAAAATATAAAATGTAGTAAGTTCAATCTCGAAATTATACCTACTGAACAATAAACACGGGGTCACGGTATCTTATTTACAGTATTTACTCACCATGCCAATGCAACATACTAAACATTAATTATATTAATTAAGTATTTAGTCTTTTCCCAAATTGCTATTATTGATGAATTTACTCGGCCAAATTGGGTGAATCGAAACTTTTAAACATTTTTTTTCTTTATAGGTGACTCAATCAAAGAACGTATTAGGCAATAGACACGTTTTGATTTTACGCAATAAAGTTATGAGAAAAGATTACTGCAAGTACAGACGCCAGCACATCGAGCTACTACAATCTGTCAAATTTCTCTAATAGATGTTCAACTTTACCGCTAAAGTATTAGGTTCAAGGTTGATTGGGAGAATTTGACAGTTTCGGATACATTGATCTGCTGGCGTTTGTACATGCAATAAAAAGAATAAAATTCAAACCGTGCTAACGCACATCCTATTACCATGCATTTATTATATGATTCTGAACTCAATTCTCATTCTAAATTTAAAAAAAAAATCACGTGTATAAAAAAAATGTGCAATACCCACGCGGGTAACGATAATTGTAATGTATGGCACAGATAATTTTTCTTTCAATGGCCGACGAAAGATTTGTAAGTACATTACCCGGTCTAGAGTCATGTGCTGAATTCATTGTTTCAGTTTACGCATCGATGTATGTATGTCACCCTGTATTATTAACCTCGGTTTTTCTATTTTGGTGACTCAATCACTGCATTCAGAACATTTTCTATACATTCACTAGTTTTATAAAATAATCCTAGACTAATATTATAAAGAGGTAAAGTTTGTATGTTTGTTTGTAGGCAGTAATCTTTAGAAAACCTGGTCAATTTAATTTTTTTTTGTATTTGATAGTTCAATTCTTGAGGCAGACTACAGGCTAAAGTAACACGTTTACACTTTCCAACTTCTTTTCATTTTGCCCGGCTCCTAAGAGGCGTAGCGTGATGTTATATAGCCTTTCTCAATAAATAGCCTACCAAGCACAAAAAGATTTTTTCAATTCGGACCAGTGGTTCCAGAGATGGTTGTTAAGTGTCCTTAAATTTTCTAATTTTCCGCGCAATTTTTTTTTTTTTTTTTCATAAGAACCTTCTCCTGACAATAAAAAACACAACAAAAAAAACAAAAGTGAAATCGGTCCAGCCGTTCATGCGTGATGGCGTGACCAAGGGAAATAGGGATTCATTTTTATATATATAGATAATATTACTTTTATACTATATATTACTAGCTTCTGCCCGCGAGTTCGGCTGCGTAAATGTCGGTTATCGCGGACGCAGACAAAGTCGCGGAATAAAAAGTAGCATGTCCTTTCTCAGGCTCTAAACTATCTGTGTACCAAATTTCATTTAAATCGGTTCAATAGTTTTAGCAGGAAAGCGAGACAGACAGACAGAGTTACTTTTGCATTTATAATATTAGTGTGGATAGTGTGGATTACTTAATAGCGCGGAAAGACAATGGGATACGACGCGACGGGTCGGGGGCCAAAATTTCAGGCAGACGAAGTCACGGACAGAAGCTAGTATAGTATAAATTTGAAAGTTTGTATGTTTAGATGTTTGTAACTCAAACAAGCAGAAACGGCCGCACGCATTTAGATGACAATTGGCTCTCAGGGAGTTTATACCCTGGATTAACAGATAGGATACTTTTTATCTCAGTTGTACAATCCCGTGGGATGATTGCCACCCTCCACGTTGACGAAGCTGTCGGAAAAAGCTAGATAAAAATAAAAACCACTCACCAGGCTCTTCAGTCTTATACGAAACATCACAGGATCCGTCCTTCCTATCCTTGAAGTCGATCTCAGCCTTGCTGGGTCCCTCCAAGGATATAGCCAGCTGACCAGCACCAGCCTCCCTCGTCCATACATTGAACTCGTTGAAGCGGCCTGCCTCGCCTCTTTCGAGGCCAGGACCTCCGGCCTTCACTAAGTGAGCACCGGAGTCTCTGAGAGGGCCTACTGTGAACTGGAAGGGTGATCCTGGAAAGAAATGAGAGGATTAGGAAAAACTGAAGGCTTTATGTGGAAGATACGGGCACAGTTTATTATCTTACATAATCAGTCTAAAATGGTCCCAGTGCTACACAAGCTTCCTCTCTTCGAGATAGAATGGGCCGTAATCTACCACGCGGGCCCAGTGTGGGTTGGTAGAAGTCACATGTCTCAGAATTTTTGGTTCTAAGACATGCCGGTTTCCTCACGATGTTTTCCTTCACCGTTTTGAGTGCAGTCGTGAAGAAATTAGGTACCCAAAATAAAAAAAGCAAGTGAAACTAACAAACCGCGCTGGGCCCGCTTAGTGGATTACGGCCCACAGCCCCCACAGAGAGGAGGAGACACTGGGAACATTGTTGGCTGATTATACTGCTGTTTGATCAATTAGCTGAATCCTCATTGCGCTATTCTTTTCAGTAAAATATTCATAACGGTGAAAATTAAACCTGTCTAATTGTCTATAAAGATTTTTTTCCATATTTTTCCTAAAAAAGGAAGCTTCGATTCGGTTGTATTTTTTTTTTCAATTTTGTATATCTGTGCTTATGTTTATTCACTATCCAATCTTAGCTGCAACGTAAAGACATCCCCATATACTTTTTTTTGACTTCGTTTTCTACTTCTTTGGTATCTAAGTAGTTTGGTATACTAACCAGGAATATGGATCTCCCTGTACTTGACGGAAACGGTGTGAACTCCCAGTTCCTTGGGTACGAAGTGAACAGAGTACAGGCCATCTTCGACCTCCTGGATCTCAGCGTCTTCGGAGACACCTCCCGGGCTGGTGACGGTGGCTGCCAGGTCGAAGGAGGTGATGCCTGTGGGGAAATGAAAAGATAAGTAAGTGCTTACATAGATGGAAGTGTCTAATAAAAATGAATAAAATGAAATAATTTTATTTCGTACAGTACAAGTACAATAGTACAAGATACAATGTATTTATTTTGCTAAAACATGAGTATATACATAAATTAAAGATGTTACAAAAAAAGTTCGATTGAGTCACTGTCTTGTTTTGTCTTAATGTCTAATAAAAGCTAAAATCTGTAAACTGTTAGTCAGTTTTATTTAAAAAAATGTATTGAGACTACCACCACAAAACTTGACATACTGAAAAATGGGTATAAGTCTTCTCACAAATCGCTTTATTCTATCGGAGGAAATATCTACCACCACAGCCTTCAGGATGCAATTGTGACTGCCTCTTATTCAGTTCAGGAGTAAGGCTTTTTTTTTGGGATGAAGGCATGAAATACATCGTCATGGGTTATCGTAAACATTTTATAGGCACTGCAAAAACGAGGCTGTCGCAACAGCATCAATATGATATGATTTTATGTGAAGATTAAATCAGTTATACTTGTCAAAAGCTTCAGAGTATATTTTCGTTTAATTTAATTGCCTCACTGGTCCAGTAGTCGCAAGCGGTTCGATTCCAGGGTGGAGCAAAGTGTTATTGGTTTTCCCATTTGGAATTTCTCAGTCGCAGTTCGGAGGTTGCATTTGTGCCCGGTTGCTGGCAATAGGCTCGCCCTCTATTACATGAGACTTAAACATAACTAGCGAAATTTGGGTGTGCAGCTCTGCTTATCCCTACATTGAATTGAATACACGCGTGTTATGTTATAAGAGTTAATTTGAGTGTCAAAAAAAACTTAAGTTAACTACGTGCTTAACTCCAATCAAATGAAAAGAGAACAAGAAAGCTGATGGCTAGTGTTTTGTAGGTAAGTATGTATTTGTGGAAGTTTTATTTTTCTATGATGTCAACTTTTTATCTTCAGTAGGCCGTATACGAAAATTGTCGTTTCCGCAGATTTCCTTGATTAGATGATAATGGGAATGATCTATTTGGTGCATTATTATAAAATTACAGCATTTGAACTGTCAAACCTTGTCTATAAAATCACGTAAATCAGCGAATTTGGAAGAATTTCGAATGCGGCCTCTAACAATCCACTGCCAATCACGTAAACGTGAATCATCAAGTGATATAGTAGTCAAAGGGTAACCTAGCCTAGATATTAAAAAATAGGGGGGCTGTGGAACTCACCAGGCATTTTGAAGGTAAGTTTGCAGTTAGTGCCGACCTCCGTGAGAGGTGCCTGGTCCCTCTGTCTCTGGATCTTCTCTCTTTGCCTGTTGCTGCCCTCACCAGTAACCTAAATACGTACAAATAAATAACATTCAACTCGACTGCCCAAGAAGAAGATTAATATTCCTGGCTGAAGACAAGCGATTTTATTGCAGACAGTGCAATTAGTCGCTACGACATTGTATTTAATTTTACGCAATCAAGCCAACTTCCTGTCATCTTCCAGAGGAAAAAAAAAACAAAAATAAATCAAAAGTTTAGCTACTCATGATAACTACATTTCAAATCAAATCAAAATATTTTTATTTCACATAAACCAACATCGGCACTAAAATGTCAGAAGCTAGGTGCACGGTTTCAATTTGTTGAATTTCAATTTGTTGTTTGCGGGCGTTTTGGGGGGACTGTCTTGTGTAACTTTGACGTTCAAAAAGTGCTGACTCTCGGCCTAGTTTGAATAAATGACTTTTGATTTGATTTGATTTGATTTGATTTGATTCTTATGTAGAAGAGCCGGCAAGAAACTCCATGGTTACTCCTTTAAAAATAATATTTATGATAGAGCATTCAGTTTTAAATCGAGATTCATTACAACCATAACTAGAATTCGGGAGTAAGTATAACGATATAGTTTTATTTTAAATTCTGAGACGCTCTGTATAAATATAATGACCGCATTCTTCTAAGACATTATAATCAACACCATCATCATCATTTCAGCAGCAAGACGTCCATCACTGGACACAGGCTTTCCCAATTTGGTGGATTTGCCATAATCGTCATGCTTGGCAGGCGGGTTGGCGATCGCAGTATGGTAGTAAAATGCATGGAGAACGCTGCTGCTCATTCTCTAGTAAGTTCCTTAGTCGCCTCACACACCACCTACACAAATGGTGCTATTTTTTATGTCCAGCACCACATGGAACATATTTCACGGAAACTATTTTAATTTCTTAATTTAATTTACCTTGACAGTGAAAGGCGATCCCTCCACATGATGATCAGCGAACTTCAGGTTGACGATGTAGTATCCCGGCTCCGTGGGCTTGTAACTGATAGCCAACACACCATCCTTGCTGTCTGCGCACTGGATTTCAGCCTTGCTGGGACCTGGAAAAGCAAAAAGGCTTAGATATTCTGCTCCAGGCTTGATGTGAGAACAACTTGAGTCGACAGCTTCTAATTTTGTCAAGTAGCCAGAGACTAATACCTCAAAGATGATTCATCCTCCCCTATGCATCGTGTCTGTCAGTCCTCGCTCAGAAACACTGTTAAAAATCACAAAACTCTCACCAGAATTCTTCTAACAAAAAGAGTCTACCTATATCTGCTACTGCTTGTTGGGAAATAGATAAGAAGCTAGATAAATCTTTTTAAATAAGTTCTGGTTCCTGGAAGCCTGTTTACCTGGATTTCAACCCTTGTATACTGCGTCTTTCTAGGTTTGTTTTTATTGGAACGAAGTTCCTTATGGCGCGTTGCGAAAGGGGGCTAGACGGAAATTAAGAGAAAAAGTTGTAACGACACTTTTTAACCGACTTCAAAAAAGGAGGAGGTTTCTCAATTCGACTGTATATATGTTGTTGTTTGTATTTGTTTGTATGTTGTTGTTTTTTTTTTGTTGTGAGTAGAGAGAGAGAGAGGGAGAGAGATGGACAGAGAGGTAGAGAGAGAGAGAATATTTTTGTTGGAGGGGAGGACCTTCGTTCCATCCGGGTGTCCCTTGACACCTCTCCAGTTTTAAACAGTGTGTGTATGTTGAAATTACCTTCGATGGAGAGTGAGAGACCACCGTAACCAGCGTTCTTGGTGTCAACTGAGAAGGTGTTCTCACTGTGAGTCTTGCCTTCCTTCAGGGCTGAGCCAGAAACCTGTGGATGAAATAATTATTAGTATGATCACCACACCAGAATAGACAATGAGGTCAAAGCATTTATTTCAAATTGGCACATAAAAGGCACTTGTAAACATTTACTTTGAAATAGAAGAGATTTTAGTCTCCCCTTCCAAAGGTAGATTCGTATGGAGAAGAATGGGCAAAAAACTGCACAGGTACTCTTTTAGATCATCAGCCTATAAATGTTCCCACTGCTGGGACACAGGCCTCCTCTCGGTGAGAGGGAGTGGGCCATAATCCACCACGCTGGCCCAGTGAGGGTTGGTAGATATCAGATGTCAACCAATTTTTGGTTCTAATACATGCTGGTTCCCTCGCAATGTTTTAGATACATTCATTTAATATTATATGTGGAAACGATGCAAAATTACTATACCACAGTAGGTAAATAAAACTTGGAATAAGAAAGCTACTTTCGTTACTCTTAACATGTGCAAACGGAAGATGACAAAATCATACAGAATATGTTCAATGGCAGAAACGGTCATCAAAACTGTGTCCAGGCGGTTTTTCTTTGGAATACGCTCCCTCTGAACATGAGGACGGCAACCAGTTGCTTATCTTTTAAATTAAAGCACGTGAACACCTCCACGATCGTTAGTTCTCCTGACAATGTTTTTTTTATATGTATGTATCTATGTATTGGTATTTATTCTAGTACTAGCCTCTGCCCGCGACTTCGTCCGCGTCAAATATTTGCTCCCCTGACCCTTCCCGTCGCATCGCAGCCTGCCAGTTTTCGTCCATTTTTTTTTGTTGCTGCTTTGTTCGTTTTGATCGTAGCGTGATGTTAAATGGCCTTTCTCAATAAATAGGCTACCCGACTCAAAAAGATTTCTTCAATTCTAACCAGTAGTTCCAGAGATTAGCGCGTTCCACCCCCCATTTTAGGGAAGTGGGGAGATAGAAAGAGACAAAAAGTAGTCTATGTCACTCTCCATCTCTTCAACTATCTCTACTTAAAAAATCACGTCAATTCATTGCTCCGTTTTGCCGTGAAAGACGGACAAACAGACATACACACTTTCCCATTTATAATATTAGTATGGATTGTATAGTTGTTTCCGATATAACTATCCCGTATATTGCACCTGCCATGTTTTGTCTCTGCATCGCCCTGCGGTTGACCGCTAGAAAATCATTACCTCCGGCATTATGCCCGCCTTTTTACAGTATATTTTTACTTGTGCATAAAGTTAACTAAATAACTAGAAGCTCCCTAATTTAATTTAGCATTGGAACTATGCCATAAATCCGAAAATCATAATCTGATTCAACATAACCCCATTTCTGAAAAGCTAAAGAAAGCCTTCCAGAAATCACTCAATCAACGTCTAATACTCCAGCTCACCTTGACTTTCTTAGCGTCACCGACTTCCTGGGCCAACACGGTGATGTTGAAGGGGGAGTTCTGGATGTGAACGCCCATCTTCTTCACGGAGACGATGTGCTGACCAGCCTCACGGGGCGTGAAGCTGATACCGATGTTTTCAGAAGGCAGACGCTTGAGGAAGCAGGGTTCTTCGAGTCCTGACGGCGCCTGGTGATGGAAAAATGTGGTAATTAGGATAACATTTCTGAAAGCTGAACTGTGATGGTAAATACTCTAGTTGGTAAATTAATTAGTAAAGTCTTGAAAGAGTAGTCAACCTCAGGTAAACCAAGAGTTACATTATTTAAAGGCTTATGTTTAACTTACCACCAGATATGCAATAATAACAGACAAAAATAGTAAATGATCACCAAAATTAAACCAGCATTTCAATGTAAAATTATAACCAAAGCTTTTATATCTTGATATCCTACTTAAGCAAACTGACTCCAAAAAAATCATTGTTAACCCAAAAATAGTTAATGATCACCAAATTATTAAGATTTGGTGATCATTTACTACATTTGGTGTTCGAATACAATTTGAAGTGCAGTCGTGATTTAAATAGCTGGTATCAAATATATATTTTTAATAAAAGAACTAAGGGTATCAAAGCATTTTATGGTGGTAATTATATTTAATCCCTTATTTAAATGTTGTGCTATTCCACAAACAATGGGGCACTTAATATTGTTTCCAGCGTATTCTGTTGCATGCTACAGGAGTTCATAGAAGCTACTGAAAGTACCATCTGCATGTTTTGTACCTACTTTCTATGCAAATTAATAATTATTCTATTATTGTATTCTACCAAGCTCGTACGAAATTCTGGGCTGACTGTCGCTGATATTGACACGCTAAGAAGAAGACGCACCAACTCACACCGTCTCCTCAGGGAAATAGAGAATACCACCTGCTTTGATCCTTATTTTACTCCTTTTGCTTTGTTTACGTTCATATAACTTCTTCATACTACAAATCTGCCTTTTAAAGGCTACATCACCAATACAAATCAAACTACTCACGCAGATGGAAGCGTTGAGGGTACGGATGTCATTGTCGTTGATCTTGCCGGGAAGGGTGACTTCACTGCAGCTGCCTACGGAGATCTGGTTCCTCTTGCGACCTTCGCCAGTGACCTGGAAGGTACAGAAAACCATGAAGTAAATAAATTTATATTTCTATAGATATACACCATAAGGATAAAAAATATAGATGTCTGGACGGATGAAGTTTAAATGCATTGTTTTAAGCCCGTCTTTAAATTTTAAACTATTTAGTCCTCAAAATCAACGGAAGAAATCATCACCCTAAAACTACAAATATCGGAACATACATAACGTCTGTAATCCCCAATGGATTAGACAGAGGTATAATACCTTCGAGGGCGTACACTCCCTTTTTCCCATTGTTAAGTCCCATGTAAAAGAGGGCGAGCCTAATACCAGTAACCAGGCACAAATCCAGACTCCGTGTTGCTACTGAGAAATTCTTGTTGGCAAAATCCAATAAGCTCTCATCCTCAAATTAACGCTTCATAAAATCTATAGATCGAAAAAGGAACTATATAACAGAATGGCGTAGGCCCTAATTGAAAAAGTAAAATTAGAATAGATAGTGATACATACCTTGGCTGTGTAAGGTGATCCCTTGATGTGCCTGTCTCCGAACCTGACCGAGATCTTATACTCGCCAGGAGCGGTGGGCAGGTACGACACCGAAACTGTGCCATCCTTGTTGTCATGGCATGTAATCTGAAAGGATAAGGTGGTAGATTAAAAAATGATAAAGAAGTATAGGGAGACGGGGTGTCATTATATGGTGGAAGATCAGTAAGATTGGGTGAAAAAAGTTTATTCATATAGTGGTAAATTAAAGGATCGAGTTCGTAACATAATACTGTACTCCAAAACAAAGAAGGCTGACGTGACTCAGAGGCTGCCTAATTGAAATGGGACTACACAGTACATGTCTGCCGGACGAACTGTGGATCAAAATAAGCAGGGTCGCGACATATTACGTAGGAGATGTAAGGACGAGCTGGAGAAGTTCCGTCAAAACTAGAAGGACATGCGGCCTCACGGAATACGGAAGGAGTAGAGGAAGGCTTTTGCCCAGGATTGAAAGAACATGAGCTAGTAAAAAAAAAATAGAAGGTACATTGAGTTGCACTTTTGAAACGATAAAAGAAAACTAGAAGGAACCGTTATCGTTATTGCAAGAGAAGATCTAAATAGGGACACTCAAAAATGTTAAATTGAAAATATTGTATTTGAACTCTTAGTTTCGCGCATGGAAGAGCGGGAAGAAATTACATTGTTTGGAGAGAGACATTCGCGAATACATACAGGGGTGGGAATGATACTTCATTTGGTTATATTATCTCTAAAGCTATAAGTCGCTTGTCTTATTTGGACCTAGTGCCGTGTGCTTTATTTGCCGTATACATTTGTGTAATGAAATCTCACCTCAGCCTTGCTAGGTCCCTCCACAGCCATGGACAGTCCACCAGACCCTGCTCCCTTGGTGCTGATGGTGAACTCGCTAGGCTCGCCGCTGACGCCATTGAGCAAGCCAGGTCCATAGGCTGTCACGTACCCTGACGATATGGAGTCGACGTGGAACTTGTAAGGGGAGCCTGGAATGAGAATGTTTGTTTGTAAGTTAATACCATATTTTGTCAGAATCATGAAGAAGAGTGCTGCATTTTTAACCGACGAAAAAACGGAGGAGGTTCTCAATTCGACGCGTATATTTTTTTTTTTATGTATGACCACGCATAACTTTTCACATAGTAGTCCGATTGTGATAATTCTTTCTTTATTGGAAAGATTATACTCCGAAAATGGTTCCATATAAATTTGGAAAACAAAATCGAACCCTAAGGGTCGGAAAACAGGGGATGATTGATTGTTCACTCACTGATTGTAATGTATAACCACGCATAACTTTATACAGAGTAGTTCGATTTTGATAATTCTTTTTTCATTGGACAGGGTATATCTTACCAAGTATTATTTGACATTAAAGCCACAAAAAATTCTAAAATAAAAAGTTTTTAACAAAAAATTAAACTGCTGGAAAAACTGAAAAGAAAAAAATAATAAACCTTAAAATTTTGAGTTGGTGCTGAAAAATCAATGAACAAAGATCACTCAAAGCGCCAACTCATAATTTTAAGGTTTATTATTTTTTGCTTTTCAGTTTTTTTTATAGCTATGTTCCAGATTGACATTGTTTTGGCAACTAGAAGATGTGGATGTGTGATCAACTATTGAGTCAACTAAACACACTGACCTCTATCTAATACGCTGGACTGGCTATCCCATACAAAATGACAACTATTTGCTGTGCCGATTCAAAGCGCCCCCAGTGAGAGTTCTAAGAACTAATAAGATTGCAAATGGCCGTTGTTTGTTGTATTTGAGCTAAGCGTCTGTGCGAAATAAAAAGTTTTCTAAAGTATTTACTGTGATTGTGATTTAGATTAAAGTGTTATAATAATGACAGTGATTATAACATAGCTTGTATTGTTCGTCCAGCATGAAATCGTGCGTATATTGTAAAACACGATACGAAAAAGGCAGTGGTGTCACTTTTCACAAGTAAGTGTATCTAAATCATAAATACTTATTAGAAAACCGCTTAAAGCAGTGTATTTTTACAATAATAAACGTTTACGTTTATTATTGTAAAAATACACTGCTTCTGTTCGAGTTTACGGGATTTTACGAACATTTTTACTTAACCAATAACTTTTGTTAGGGATGTCAAAATTCATATCGATACTTTCGTAATATTATATTAAGATGTAAAAAAAAACATGCTTAACAATAATGTTTATCATCTTTGTTAAAATAATAATACGCACATTATTATGATCTGTAATAATAGCAAAACACTTTAAGGTTTATTATTATTAGAGTCAATAACAAATAATTTAACACCTATGATTCATAATTCTCATTAAGTGTTCTATATAATTATAGATATACTATATTATTTTAATTTTTTACCCATACCTACTATAATGTTTCTTTTAATTACAGGTTCCCCTCCGATTACACTCTCAAACTTTGGTTAAAAAATATGAAGGTTGTCAATTGGACTCCAACCATGTATCATTATCTTTGTTCTAAACACTTCACGGATGGATGTTTCATAAAACATCAGTCACGGACTACATTGAAAAAATGCAGTATCCCCACAATATTTCTTGGTGAGTGTACATTCATAGTACCTAAGTAAATACTTTGTCGGTATCCAAGAAATATTATTGATTATGTTAATAAAATAAAACTTTTGTTTTTCTCAGAAACTAATTTGTCCTTGGTACAAACTGAGATGCTTAAAGACGCTGACCAACCAACGAGATACCAATGCCAGAGTGATATTGAAATGAACTTGGATAAATTTAATTTACCTTTAGTACCTGTGCAAGTCGGGTTAACAAATTATGATTGCAAATATATTGAAGTTAATCCAAAAGAAATATTGCCATGTGAAGCCCATGCAGGTAGTTATGTAAAAAAAAAATATCTAAAATACTGAACATGGTTTACTGATGTACTAAGTTGGCGACTAACAGTGGTTAAATACTAATACTAAACAATGTTTAATTTTGTGCCCTTGTGTAATTTTTTTTTTAAATATACGCGTTCATATCGCATGTTCTTTGCGTATCGGAAAACGTAAAGGTGGACCGATGACCTGATGAGAGTCACTAGAATCCGATGTGGCGACGCTTGGGGGAGGCCTATGTCAAACAGTGGACGTCTTTCGGCTGAAATGATGATGATGACATAACTTTCCAAATTATTTTCAATGATATTTTCACTATCTAATCATCCTTCTTTGAATAATATAAGTAATGAAATATAATTTCTTGTTACAGTTCCAAGCACAAGTTACAACACAAGCAACTGTAGTACACCAAAGATATCTAGAACTTTAGCGGAAATCTGTTCTAGTGTAAAATTAGATCACCGCTACGAGAACACCCCAAAATCTTCCAAAATTAAATTGGAAAGGGTCAAAAGAGCCTTGAAAATGTCACAAGCCCGAATTAAAGTATTGTCTCAAAATGTGAAACGTATGAAAATTACCGTGTCTACTTTAAGATCTGTAATTGCTGATTTAAAAAAAAGAAAACTGGTATGTGATGAATGCTGAAAATATGCGTACTACGAAGAAATACCGCCTTGACGACGATGATCCATCCTCGTTACAAACCGAGTTAGGTGAATTTTTACATATATTTTGGGCTATACCCGACTCTAATATTAATGAGACTTCCAAACAATGCATTGGCTATATTGCAGGTTTTGTAATTCGATCGATTCGAAAAAAAATTAAATGTGATGAATGTTTAATGGCCTGTGAAGCTGTACCACTAGATGCAGTGTCAAATAGGAGAAATGGGGTAGCACTTATTATCCAAAAGCAGAGAGGTGGTTTAACTGTGCCCTCTGTGAGTGTAGTCAATATTTGTTTTATGGTGGAATCATTATTCCGACAAGCATGTAAATATAATAAAAATAAACCACCTATAGAGTTGAATTTTCCTGCAGTACTCACTGCAAAGGTAATAAGGAACCTCTTAACGAAAACAAATGAACTGTTTCCTGAGCTAGAAGATCATTTTAGAGATAGTTATGTCTCAGACAATTTTCACAGTCATTTAAATATTCTTTTAAAAGAAATAATAACTAAATATGTAAACATCCGTTTGTTCGCAGAAACAAAAAAATATTCTTTATTAATAACTGGAGAGAAGGTTAGACATTTTTTGACTCGGCAAATAATATGGGCTCGACAGTAAGTTTTAATTTAATAAAATATGTGATTTCAGAATGCTTTTTTATTTCCCTGTCCCCCTCCCCTGCGGTAATTAAGTTGTTACAAGTTAATTACCGTAATTACAGACCTAATAAAAATTTATTGTGTCTCGTACCACATGGCGACATACGGTATCTGACTAGTAAAAGATAATCCCTTCCTTTAAAGAGTGCACGATAAGACAATTAGAGGTACTTAATTTACTATTTTACAGAATTTTATTATTTATTGATCCGATAGTTAACTTTTATCCGTTAAAGGGCGAATTTCACCAAACTTTTATACCTAGAATAAGTCATATCCAGAGAATACATTTTGAATTTTTGACAGTTCATTCGTACTGAAACTGTCAAACGTCGATTTAATTCCCAGGATAAAAGATATCTGACGTTGCTAAAATCTGCCCTAAGGAGAACAAGGAAGGGGTCAACTTATTATGAATTACAGTCCATAAATAGTACTATATACTGCTATTTCAAGTTATGTTTTATATGTAAAATATCTGTTTATTACGACTATCTATAGTTCATTGGTTTAGTTAGGTACTCAACTAGTGCAGACATGTCTTTTTATTTGTGTTTTAGTAACAAAATATATGCCTATATTACTTGTTTTAAATTAATTATCTATGATTTTAGTAAATCCTAACGTATTTTATGTTATAAAACGTATTCCACGTTTTAAAAACATTACGTTTAGAAGACAACACGAATGTTACATGTTAATAATTATCTAAACAAATTAATTTATAGAAAATAGTAACAAAAATAGCCTTGGTAATATTTCTATCATTGTAGTCGATATCAGAGAAGTTTTTATCGATAACAAACCATTTGTTGTACATCACTAGTATTAGTTCCATTCCCCCTCACTGCTGCCGTCAGCGCCAAAATGGCGATTTTCAAATAGGCACAATAAATTGATAGCGGTAGCCAGTCCAGCGTATTAGATAGAGGTCAGTGACTAAACATCATTATTATAAATACTGACTACCCTCCGATTGCCTAGCCTTTTCTCAATTAATCTGGGGTCGGCTCTCCTTAGCATTCTTTGCCAGATATTTCGGTTCTGGGTCGTCGCGTCATTCACTTAGGCTTGCTTCAGGTCATTGTTGACTACAGACATCCAAGTGAGAAGGGTTCTACCTCGCTTCTTTGGACCTGTGTTCATCTCTACTACTGACTACTTTGCGTAATAAAAATCACGGCAAAGTTTCATATTCTTCAGTATAGACCAGAGGGGTAATCGCGGAACTTTTTATCGGTAGGAATTGGTTTAATATTCATAGTTAAACAACATTCATTGCGTTATTTACGTTGCTGAGTCACAATTTATTCGAACAAATAACGCCATGGTTTAGAAATAATCTTCAATCCCAATCAGATTCTGATAAATTGTGCGTTTCGCAATTAGGGTGCAGGTATATTGACTCCACTTATTTCTATGATTGTACAACTTTGGCTATTAGTGAATGTTTTTTGTCAATGAGTCTGATTTTCACCTCGCCTGATTTCAAAAGGATGGGTGTTGCGTCCTGAAATAGTTTCTCTATGCGCACGCAACGCGTAACGGAATGACATCTGACTTGTCAAGTTTGATTTTGACGTTTGACACTTTCTCTTGATTTGCCGCTAAAATAGCCCCGTTCGCCTGTTGAAACCCCGCGACGCGTTTTGTTGAAATGAATCCTTAAAATTGATCCGCTTGTGACAATTAGTCGTGATCCAGTTGTTTGATTGTTAATAACCCCTAATTTGACGTTTGATAACACGGGTTTTGGACATATTTTGGATAAATAGTTTGAAGGTCAAACCAAAGTGACGCTATTGTGAATGAGTGATTTGAAGACCGCATGCTGTGACCTCCTCCAGCCTAATTGGAAGCGGAATCTAACCTGAAGAATACTCGTAACGTCACAACACAATACACATACACTCACTTACATACATATCTCCAGGTTGGCACCAGAGCAGTGTCCTTCAACCAACAGGTAAGTGCTTTTGTTGTATTTGTAATTGTTCACTTGTATTGTCTGCTCCGCGTACGGCGGACAGTACGCTAGCCACTTCTTGTCTCTAGAGCCCCACGATTATAACTCTTCCACTGCGCACTTGAAATCGTATTGTGAGGTCTAGCCTGGCAGCGTACATTTTGGTAGCAGAAGCGCGGTTATAAGACATATAACCAACAAATTGGTAATTTACAGTAGGCTAATTACTTGGCAGTCTCTATAAGGGAAGTAGTAATACGCTGTAAATATTTGATAACTATAATTAATTGTTATTTGAAATAATTTGTTGGAATTTATTGAGTCGAGTAACTCATATGACGGGGTCAACCAGGTTTGCATATTCTAACAGAGTTGGTTAGATTGAGCTATGTTATAACCTCTTGTTGTTGTTAATTGACCTCTGTGTTGTATTGAATGTCAGGAAGACATTAAAATATTGAGTTTTGTACCATCAATATGGTAGTTTTGTTGAAATTGGCATTTTTGAGTATTACCATTGTTTTGAATTGGAATAAAGGTTTATTATTGTTGTACCTTTGACACAGTGGTTTGTGAACTTAACATTTGGAATTGGATTAGAATTTGAATATTTGAATTGAATATGATATAGAATTTTGAACGTTGATATTGATTTATTGTTGAATTGAATGAAACCAATATATTGTTATTTCTTGAGTTGCTGATTAGTCAGTTTGGTAGTTTGATTGTAGTTATTTTGTAATTGATTGTTTGAACTTTGTTACTTAATTACCTTTTGCTTGGTTTATTTTATTTGATTGTTTGCGTTGGATTTCCTTGTTATTTATTGATTGAACTTTGTTATTTGATAATTTAATTGTTTTGTTTATTTGAATGATTTTGTTTGTGCAATGGCATACAAATGGAAATATTGCAGTTCCGGACACCTGTCCAGGTCAAGCCGGAGACCTCGGTTGTTTCAGGTCCCGGACTATTGAGTAGATTGCCTGCTTTGGAACTGCCACACTTGACGGTCGCTGGGACCACTGGTACGGTTTCCAAAACCTGTTTGCAAGTTTGGTTGATGCACGCTCGGACCTCAGACCCGCCCAAAGTTGGCCTATTTGTTGTCTGTCCTGGAAGGTGAGGCCCGAGCCTTGGTACAGCATCTGTTGTTGACTGACTCAGCCTATCCTACCGCGTTGGGACTACTCACCCAGCGGTACCAAAATAAACGTTGTTTGGCTGACATTAATATTGAATTGATTTTGGGGTTACCGGTCATTACTAGTTTGTCAGCATTGCGTACTGACCTGTTGAACCCGTTGGTGGTAGCGACCAACGCTTTAAAGCGATTGGACTTGCCGGTGGACCAATGGTCTTACCCTTTGTGGCATGTTGTGCTGCAACGGCTTCCTGCCGATTTGAGGGCTCATTTCGAGCAAAGGTATGGTGGGGATAGTGTCACACATCTCCCCCCATTTGGTGACCTCGTCCAGTTTTTGGAGGATGAGTGTCGGTTTGTGGACAACTCTGGCGTTGCCACTGAGTCATGCCAGCCGTCTTCCCGGCCACGAGACCAGGGACGGACTAGGGCTCGCGGGCCTGTTGATGGTCGCCCCGCCGCTCGTTTTGCTGGCACCCAGAGTCGTCCTGGTTGTGAGTTTGTAGGGACACGGGGCATGGCATGGCAACTTGCGTGGCCTTTTTTGAAATTGCACGTGAGTGCCCGCCGCCGAATTGCCAATGCACGCCGCATGTGCTTCTCTTGTTTGGGGGCTCACTTCCATAGGGACTGCCCCAACCCCCGCCCTTGTAGAATTTGTAGGGGGTCCCATTTGGACATTTTATGCGCTAACGCGAACCACGCTGGCAGACCAGCCTCTGATGAAGGTTCGCGCACGGGGGGGTACCATGGAGTCACCGGGCTTCTGCCTCGCCGGTTCAGAACCGGGGAGAGGCCCGCAATTTTGAGCGCCGCACTCCACCCCCCGCGCAAGTTGATCGGGAGCCGCGCGACCGCCATTTGGTCTCCCCGCGTAAAGGCGATTACGCAATTGTTGCTAGGCACCGCTGGCCAGACCAGCACCGCCTTCCCTCCCCTCCTTTGGCGGAACGTCCCCGGTTGGAGTCACGCCCCCCGCCATTCAGGCCTCCGGTGGGATATGCCAATCCAGCGATGGCGCGTGGCTCGGGACACCGCGCGGACGAGGAGTTTGGCCTCCATCCTCGTCGCGAGGGACTTGAGCTTGGGTGCGGAGCCTGGGTGTGCGGCGATCGGTCGCCGCCCAGGCATTGTTAGGACATTGGCGCCTGCCCCGCTAAGGTACACCTCAGATCGACACGGTTTTGTTGCCAAAGGCATCGGTCAGGTCTGGGGGCCCACGGGGGACTCTGATGTCCGTGCCATTTTGGACATGGGAGCCCACGGTTGCCTTTTGTCTATTGTTTGTTGTTTGTTTGTATTGTTTTGGGCAAAATTGTTTTCTTGAGCGCCTTTGGACTGCGGGACTTGGCTGGGACGAGCCGATTCGGGAAAACCTGTTGGAAGATTGGCTCCAATTTGTATCCGCACTCCCTGCAGTCAACGAGGTCGTGTTACCCCGCGCTATCCTCCCCCCCTGGGAGCTACACTGCTACCCTTGTTTGTGATGCGTCTTCGCACGGTTATGCAGCTGTTGTTTGTCTGCGCACCGTCTGCGCAACAGGCCAGGTGAATTTGTCACTGGTCTTGGCCAAGAGCAAGGTGGCCCCCCTCCGGACGGCACTGACCACCCCTAAGTTGAATTGTCAGGGGCGGCGCGTCTTGTGCGTCTATTGAACCACGTTGCTCACACTTTGGGTGGAACTGTAGACATTCGGTTTTCTTACGCCTGGACGGACAGTCAAATTGTTTTGTGTTGGTTGAAGACGTCCGTCCACTCTTTGGAGGTCTTTGTTGCGTACCGAGTGTCCCAGATTCAAAATTTGAAACGCCTTTGATTTGGAGGCACGTGCCTGGAGATTTGAACCCAGGTGCCGTGGCCTCACGTGGGTGCATGGCACCCCGCTTGATTGCTCACCCCCTATGGTGGGGTCCAGACTGGCCGACTCACCCCGAGGATGATTGGCCTCGATCGCCAGTCTTGATGTCGGGTCCTTTGCCCGGGCTCAAGGTGCTCGCTGTTGGAACGAAGGACCCTGATTTTTTGTTAAGTCGATAAAGCTCCCTCGACAAATTGTTGAATTGTTGTTTTTTTTTGTTGTTGAATTGTTGGTGACTGATCGTCACATTATGAACTCGCATGCCGGTTGCAATGCGCTGTTGGCCATTCTGCAGCGAGAGTTTTGGATATTGTCGGGAGCCGTTATTAAGTTGAACCCCTTTTTGGACGATACGGGTCTTTTGTTGTTTGTTGTTGACGGTTGAGGCACTCTAGCCTTCCTTATGGGGCCCGTCACCCCCTTTTGTTGCCTAAGGAGGGCCATTTGGTTGTTGTTGTTGTTTGGTTGTTATTGTTGTTTGGTTGTTTTTGTTGTTTGTTGTTGTTTGACCCGCCAGCCTGCCCCCATTGGGGGGGTATTTTGAGGCCGCGGTGAAAGCGGCACAGGGACTCTGACGCAGATTGTTGGGGGACACCGTTCTCACCTTTAAGGAGTTAGCTACGGTATTTTTCCGTTTTGAAGCTGTATTGAACTCACGTCCCTTGTGCCTGCTGTCTACGGACCCGAACGTCTTGGAGGCCCTGACCCCGGGCCATTTTTTGATTTGACAGCCACTTGTCGCCCTGCCGGAGCACCCTTTTGTCGATGTGAGCCAACATTGGCTATCGCGGTTTCAGTTGGTGCAGCAGCTCGCTCAGAGTTTTGGAAGCGTTGGAGCTTGGAGTATTTGCACATCCTCCAGCAGCGCGTCAGGTGGACTGATAAAACGCAACCTTGTCGGGATTGCCAAGTGATTAGCGGACGGGAAGGCCCGTCCGGGGGGGGTAGATGTTGCGTCCTGAAATAGTTTCTCTATGCGCACGCAACGCGTAACGGAATGACATCTGACTTGTCAAGTTTGATTTTGACGTTTGACACTTTCTCTTGATTTGCCGCTAAAATAGCCCCGTTCGCCTGTTGAAACCCCGCGACGCGTTTTGTTGAAATTAATCCTTAAAATCGATCCGCTTGTGACAATTAGTCGTGATCCAGTTGTTTGATTGTTAATAACCCCTAATTTGACGTTTGATAACACGGGTTTTGGACATATTTTGGATAAATAGTTTGAAGGTCAAACCAAAGTGACGCTATTGTGAATGAGTGATTTGAAGACCGCATGCTGTGACCTCCTCCAGCCTAATTGGAAGCGGAATCTAACCTGAAGAATACTCGTAACGTCACAACACAATACACATACACTCACTTACATACATATCTCCAGGTTGGCACCAGAGCAGTGTCCTTCAACCAACAGGTAAGTGCTTTTGTTGTATTTGTAATTGTTCACTTGTATTGTCTGCTCCGCGTACGGCGGACAGTACGCTAGCCACTTCTTGTCTCTAGAGCCCCACGATTATAACTCTTCCACTGCACACTTGAAATCGTATTGTGAGGTCTAGCCTGGCAGCGTACAATGGGTCATCAACACAAAATCGTTTCTTTTATTGTCTTTGTGAGCAATCACGTTAAAATAGGTTACCTTTTTTATAGGGTGGCTGTGACATCCACGCGCAACCTGTTGTCACAGATAACACAATAATGCTGAACCTCCCTACGTTGTTATCACAATTTATGTACAGACGCCACCAGGTCAAGCTACCCGAAACTGTCAATTTTTCCCAATGAACCTTGAACCTAATGCTCTAGAAATAAAGTCGAAAATCTATCAAAGAAATCTGACAGATTGTAGTAGCTTGATGTGATGGCGTCTGTACAATATTTTTTGATCGTGTAGGTATTGAATTATTCTTTGCAACAGTAGATTTTATGTTGGCATCTGAAGAAAAATTACAAGCTGGAATTCATGCTTACAGTTCTCGAGTGACTGTCTGTCAGCAAATATGTAGATAATAATTTGTACGATTCTGAGGGACCTACCTTGTACATGTTCTCCATTGTACTTGACGAAGAGCTCGTGGATACCTTCCTCTCGAGGCTCATACTTGATGCTGACTGTGCCGTCTCGGTTGTCCTCAATCTGGGGCTGGTCTATGTGGCCTGATGGCATTTTGACTTCAGCTGGAAAAGAAATAGGTTTGTGGTCAATTGGGGGTCAATTAGTAGTCACATGAATGGACCGTGTCAGAACCACAGTCCTGACGCCGCCGAAGTCATCCAAAAATCAGCCAAGTTTAAATGGAACTGGGCCGGACTCATTTACCGTATGTTGAACGATTCATGGGCCAAATCTACCAGCATCAAGGTCCTAAAAATGGTCCGATGACATCGAGGCAGACTCAGGAGAAGATGGCGGGACAAGCCTGAGCCCTATAGACCAGATTGGTCCACACTAGCTCAAGACAAGGAGGATTTGAAAGGAGCCACCTATATTTTGGAATTTAATCAAAAACCAGATTTTCCTAATCACAGGGAAGAGCGCAAGCCAAATTTTGTAGTGATAGTGTGTGAATATCTTGGGCCATCAATAACATGGGTCTCTTATTGAGTATTTAAAAACCCTTTTTTGTTTGAAATCAGAAGAACACTGTTAAACAAATACATACTATCATACTATTCAATTTCTATTTTGCCAATCAATGTTATTGTTTTACAATGAAAACCTTAGATCGATTTTATCTAGGAGTTTGACACAGCTACAAACTGCATGCGTAGCATGACTACCGTAGAAAGGGGTTTTGTCGACGGAAGAATAGACAAAATTACAAATTGTAGAAAGATTAAAGACAGAATTAAAGATTGTAGAAAGATTTGTACCGTTTTATGCTGCCGTAGCATGACAGTTCTATCTCTATTCTACCAAGAATAGACAAAGTTCTTTCTATGGTGGTCATGCTACGCGTGCTGAAGTACCAATGATTTCTATATTCCAGAAATGTGACATCAAATGATAGAAAAAATATGGAATTTACCATCATAAAAATATTATGTTTTTTATACGCTTGTTGTCGCGTATGCTGCGTCAACCGGCGTATATTTAAGTATTTATATGTATCGTACGTAAACAGGGGTCTTAAATCAGACCTTGTACGAAGGTCAAAACAGTTGATGTAAATTAAACTGTGTCAAAAACCATGAACGGGTTATTAAAAGTATTTTATAACTATAATTTTTGACGGAACCTTGAAGAGGAGAAAATGTTGTGGCTATGAGATATTTAATTTTAAAATTTTACAACGAAAATATCTTTTCATTCGGTTTAATAAAAATAATTTTCGTAAGGGCGTCAACACACAATTAAACCGCGTATTTTTTGCGTTATCGTAAATGATAACGACGCAAAAACGCGTTCTTATTTAAACATTTCTTCAAGCACAAAAAATATGGAATATATTCAAACAAAAAAAAACTTAAATAATACAAACCTCTTCTACTATCAATGTGATATACAGTGACGAAATTCAGCGGCGTAAAATTATATCCAAACCCGTGTCTATTGAAACTAATTTTATGACACTCCCCGAACACTATAGGTATTGCTTCTTTGTCGATCTCAGAAACTGAGAAATATTTCCGACTATCATCGAAGTAGAACCTGGAGAGTTCGGTCCAGTTCAGGTCTTGTTTACCGCCGTATCCAACGAGCGAATTCCAGAGGTCGCTTACAAACGCCATTTAAAATGAAATGGGTTTCTTCTGGTGCGGAAAATATTATTAGTATTGTGCAGTGTGTGTGTCAAGTGTGTGTCATTGTTTTGTGCTCACGTAGGTTTGTGTTGTGGTCCCTGTGTTGGAACATAAATAAGTCGATATTCACACGGACGTAATAAAATCGTGGCGTGTTTTTTTCGCGCTGGATTTTCAACTCTCGGTGATAAATCGAGCATTGAGAATTTAACAGAGAATCCAGTGCATGAAAAAACCATTTACAGTTATTACGTCCGGGTAAATGTCGACTAAGTTTGTTTGTGGGTTTGTCGATGCTACGTAGCTACGCAATTTTTAAATAGTTTTTTTATTTATTATACAAGTTTCAAATTAATTTGTGCATATTTCACGAAACTAGTGAAAAGCGAAACTTTTTTAAATTATGATTTTTACGCTAGGTATTGTTTAAAATAAATATGATTTTTCACTAAAAGTAACTTCCACATTCAAAAACAGCGAATTGGTTATTAGAGACGCAAAACTGCATTACGTTTGGAAACCTATCATACCTACTACTTTAGAAACGAAAATGAATTGCTGTCCGTTTGTAAGCTCATCGTCATAACAATAAACGAATTTGGATAATGTTTATTTTAAAATCTTCGTTATAGTTATGATCACGTTTTGTGGAAAGATAAATTGGAAAAGTTTCTCAAAAAATTTTGAAGTTCAGTAAAAACCAAACTCCAATTTTATACAGATTTTTTTATGAACTATTCAAACTTGAAAAGGATAACTTCTGTCGGGAAAGATTGATGAAATGAAATAAAATTACCCGTCCTGTCAGTATAAAACAGCTGTTCTCCAGACCGACTCAAATATTTGTGAATGCTTTGCTTATAATAATAGCATAGGTATGAGTCAAATAAAAAAGCATAAAATCTGATTCGTCACAGAAAACGTAGGCAGAAGTTTTTAAAACAGCTCTCATTATTATATCTAATATAAAAATTCCTAATGTCAAAACATTGGAGAAAATATTAAAAAGAACCATGAATAAGTATGCATATAAAATTATATAAGAGATTTTCATTCAAAAATAAAAGGTGAAAATATTGCAATTGTTTTCTTAAGAAAAGAAGTATAATTCAAGTTTTTCAGTCACATGGTGTAGATTTTTTTTCTATACTAATATTTAGTCATTGACGTCACGAATACCACAATTTTTACGTAACATAGGTATTTATTTACACCTTAAAAATGTACACTATCTAAAATCATACACCACTGAACTGAATTTTTAATGTCTGTCTAACCTATTTACTCGTGTCGCAGTTATTTTAATATATAATAATTTATTTCCGGGCTCAAAAAAAACGCTTTGATGTGGCAAAAACTGGCGTTCGTGCCGCCTCATTTGTAAGAGGCCTAATTTATCTTCGTACTTGACAGCGCGTATGATATTATTTTAGAAATTTTATTGACTTGTTCTACAAAACATTAATTTGTATAGATCCGGCGATATGTCGATCCGAGGACATGTAATCGTGTGCATTATTATAAAACTTATTGTTTATTCTATAATTTTGACATCGTAACGCCACATAAAAATAGTTGGCAACCCCTGACGCATTTTGGATTAAAAAATCACGGACGTTTTGCGTCATCGCGAAATGTTTATGACCTCTGCCCGATGACAATTTCATCGGTAGTCAGATGTCGTCAACCGTTTAGCTCTATTATTTTTTTATAAATGGCTAATAAAATTATTTATTTAATAGCTGCAACATGAATTTTAGATATAAGGGCGTTATTAATAGGTTTAAGTATAAATGTTAACACATGATTTAAGGGTATTATGTCATATTTTTATTAGTTTTACCAGTGATTGTAGTAAATAAATGACGTCGGTATCGTTTTTTCAATAAATTAAGTCAAAACTTGAATACACTCTTCGACGTAGGAAACTGTACAACCTGTTATTTTTATATCACCTTGTAAATAGGGAAGGGATTGGCAATTTACTAGATGAAATAAGTTTTTTTCAGAGTAAATTAGTCCCTGAAGCCATTTAACATTAAGATTTATAGCAATCCTTCACTGGCCTATTGCTGTGATAGTGAGTCCCATTTCCTTTGGGTTGACTTTTATGATTTGCGTCGACAGATAAGTCGCCATTTAAAATCTAATTTTCCTACGCATTTCAGAAGCGTAAAATCATATGACGGATGAAAAAACATTATAATATTTTTGTAATAAAAACCAGCTGTTTAGTATACTCGCGCGTTTTCATTGGTGAATAAATAAAACAAACAAAGACGAGCTAAAAACTCTACATACGTTTAAAAGATTGTTATTTTTGTATACCTACTTAGTTCGGTAAGTTACCATCATCGATAAACAAAACATTACTAAAATTATGGCGATTAGAAAACTAAAATCGTTCTGTCATTCAAGTAAGCTAATCTCATAGTTAATACAAGACACAAAGATTATTAATATGCTACAAAATTAGAGACATTATTTCAGCTTAAAGATGTCCACTGCTGGACATAAGCCTCTTCCAAGCACTACTTCGACTAGTTTTGTGCCTCACGCATCCAGCAAATTCTTGCGGCCTTCTCAAGGTCATCAGTCCACCATGTGGGAAGCCTTCCAACGTTACGTCTTTCGGTACGCAGTTGTTACTTCAGAACATTTCTCACAACTCCTCTCTCTCTCTTTAAAAATTCTATTTCTAATTCTATTTCACATAAATTTGCACACAGAAATGAGAATATGAACCTTTTCCTCTACCTTTTAAATAGCTTTAGGTATTTTTTTAATAATACACCCATCTTAAAGTGAGTAAAAAATATGGCTCACCTACTGACTTATTTTTCTGAAAACTAGAATAAATCAAAACACATCAGTTTTGTTTGACGCCTGACTAACATCTACATTACCGAAAATAATCACGTTTCACATTTTAATGTTTTCCTGATAAACAAAATTGTCGAAAATACGCATTTCATGGCAGGCAAAGTTCCAATAAATGATCGTTATTAATAATATCGATCTATCAGTCAACACGCCAAAATGTTGTTGACCAATGCTTCTAATTATATTAATTTGAGGTTAAAATAATGTTTTTCTGAGACAAAATAAGTATGTATGGTACCTATAAATAATTTTGTTTTGGATGGAAATAAACTCCTCTTGAGTCGATTTTATTGTATCGATAAATCTCCGAAATAAACACACATAAACTCATGCCTTCTTTTCAAGGGGGTAGGCAGAAGTTTCTATCCTATCTAGTGACCTTCTGTAGTTACAGAAGGTCACTTCCATGTTCCTTACATACTTCTTTTGCCTCGTTTAAGTTTATACATCTGGTCTCATACACGCATGCCGGTTACGAGTACTATGCTCCGACCGACCTCCTTTTTAGCTTCGAAATATGGAACAAAATCCCGTCGATTAGGATAGTGCAATAGAGAAGGAACAGGGGTGCTCCAGTGGAAACGCAACTTACAAGATCAAGGTCGCAGGTTCGAACCCTGACAGGTTCTTAATTTTGTGTAAATTATTTCATCATGTAAGGAAACCGGTATCTTATGGAATCAAAAAATTCGAAGACATATGACATCTACTAACGCGCACTGGGCCGTGGGTTACAGCCCGCTCCACCTCACAATGGAGGCCTGTGTCCCAGAAGTGGGAAGATTATAGGCTGACTTTGCTATGGGTGAGGTTGGAACTTGAAGCTTCTGAGTTGACAGTCCCTAAGCTTAGGTTTTCGTGTTTTCATTTAAGTAACGATCGTCTACATAGTCAGTAATAGGTATATAATCTTGGTACGCATTAATTCAGGTGGTTTGCCAGGCAAGTTCTTCTTTATAACTGAACAGATAGCTGTGTTGCTGGGGAGTTTGTTGCGCCACTTCTTGTTCCCACTAGGAAGTGGTAAAGGGCGGGCGCTTTGGGAGACTGTCTTATGTAACTTTGACGTTCAAAAAGTGCTGAATCTCACCCTAGTATGAATAAATGACTTTTGATTTAAATTTTGAATCCGACTTGCTGGTGGCCGCATAGAAACTTCCAAAAGGGGTTTGCTGATTCATAGATAAATTAGAGACAAAGTTGAAATGAACTTAAGTCATTTCATAGCCCATTATTCCCTTCAGATGATATTAACAACCTTGCATGGAGCAGAAATATGCAGCTATAGTGGTAGGAGTGCTGGTGACTAAGTAATGTCACTCGCACAGATCGTCCTATCAGGTTAAGCTTCGTTTGCCACGGTTGGTCCGTAGATGGGTCATGGGTGACCATATTTACATACTATGAACCCTCTGTGTCTCAGATAGCAAGTTAAGCCGTTGGTTTCGGCTGTCATTTGTGGTTATTTGACAGTCATTTCGGGTTGTCAGAAGCCCGGAAATCGGACAATTAGTCTTACCAAGTGGTATCGTGTAACCCAATAACTGGGTTTCGCCCCATGTAAAATATTGAAAATCAAATGCATCTGGTTAGACTGGAGCCTGACCCCACCATCTTTGGAAAAAAAGCTAGGTAGATGAAGAGTGGTAGATATTTCGGGGAACCGTAGACGCGGGCTTGCGGGTGGCGAGCAATGGATAGCTCGCCGCCCGGTAAGGACCAGGGGGGCGATTCCACTAATTTGCAAAGTTACACGTTCAATTGTGTTTTCACAAGGGTTAGATTTCGATCGCAGGTCGGTAATGTCCTGTAAAGTCATTCTACTATTTGTTAAGCACAAGGGAAACTAAACTTACGCCGTATCGCAACTGAATTGTTACGGGAACATACGAGTGGGCTTCCTGTGTTACCAACATGCCAAATAGTATGTTTTATTGTTACCACAAAGAAAAAAGTTGAATCTAAAAATGTCACTAAACACCATTAAGTGGCAATTTCTAATATAAAAAGATATCTTGACTATAATTATAGTTTTGTACTGATATTTTGTTGTTACAAAAATACAACATTTTAATTTATTATTTATCAAAAAATCAGAAGAACGTTTCGTTCTACGTCCCTAACTAGCTAAAGCTGTGAAATTAAACCTTTCGGTTATGTTAAAGACTCGAAGGGAACTTCCATTAATCGTATTTTACCTAAAAAAATCATTTATTGAACCGTTTTTAACGATGTTATGATTTTTTTTAGTATATATGTACCTAATTACAGTTCGAGGTAGAAACCAAATCTGTTTTGATTTAAAAAAAATACTATTGACGGTTTAGGTGTTTAATCCCGTTTTTAAGTTCGCTTACTCTCGCTTAAAGTGGTTTAAAAATCATCGTGAAACGGATTGAAGTTTTTGGTGGCTTGTCAGTTTAGCTAGTGATGTTGCTATTACTAGTATTCGTCAGGCACTGATTTTCTCAATTTAATTCAACTTGAATCGAGAGTAGGTACTAATCCCGTTTTTAAGTCCGCTTACTCTCGCTTAAAGTGGTTTAAAAATCATCGTGAAACGGATTGAAGTTTTTGGTAGCTTGTCAGTTTAGCTAGTGATGTTGCTATTACTAGTATTCGTCAGGCACTGATTTTCTCAATTTAATTCAACTTGAATCGAGAGTAGGTACCTCCCTTTAGGGAGGTTTCTAGCAGCTTTGTTAGTTAAAAACGAGACATTAAATAATAACTTAAAAGAAAATAATCATAGCAAAATTCAAAATATGGCATCCGATCGATATTGGGGCCACAATCGACTCTTGATGTGCGGGGAGCATTTTCTCTTTCTCACATTCCACTGTCAATCTGATAAATAATGACGATACGATGACAAATTACACGTTATCAACTGACTAATACTTAGAGAATAATGCAAAACATAATCACTCTTATATATAACATCCCTGATTCAGTACATCACATTATTTTGACAGTTACACGATATTAGTAATATTAAATTATGAATTGATGTAGTTTAAGACTCCGTGATACTTATCTAAACAAGACTACATCGACTGACAACGCCTGAGAAAATAAATAAATAAAATGATCTCGAGCCTTTAGTAACTTGAGTAACGAGTTAAACAAAATCGAATCGCATCACTATCTGACATAGCTGAATGACAAGTGTCAATAAGAAGGAACCATTGAACATCTTATTTTTGACTGTCAAAACTTCTTGCTTGACAGATTAGTGTTGGCTAGTGAACTTAGTGAAGTGAACAAGTGCGATTCTTTATCCCGCCCGCCGTCACTTGAAGAGTTATTAAAAGTCAAAAATACGTACAAACCGATATATAAATACATTAATAATACTATTAAAACAATTTAAAAATGAAGTGAAGAAGTGATAGTGCAGTGTTCGATAATAAAATAAGATTTGACCTAAAGGTCCAGTTACCAGGTCATAAAATTCCAAAAAAAAAAAAAAACAAGTGTCAACTGTCAACTGACAACAACACATTTAATTTAGTTCACAGAGTTTTAATTGCTCTAATTAATACTCTTATTCCTCTTAACATACATATATAAGCAGCTTAAAATGTTCCCACTGCTGGGATACAGGCCTCCTCTCTATGAGAGGGTAGTTAATCCGTTTCTTTCTAATTGCACGAAATTGATATTTCAGTTTTCATGTGTGTACTTGAAGGATTATAATGAAAATGGAATCTTGAAGATGGTACAGCATTTAATACAAAATAATGTGCTGTTAACTGTTCAGTAAGATTTCAACACAATGTGTGAAGATGTTGCCCGAGACTGTTCCAGATTTGAAATAACTTAAGAAAGTTTCAATTTCTTCAGTAAAACCATCTAGATGCAGTTTGAGGAAAGTGTGTATTGATGATGCAAGAAAGAATTTAAACTGTTTATTCAATATGGAAATCTGGATACAGGGATATTTACATTCCATGGCAATCTGCAAAACAAACACAAAAAAATTATGTCTTTCCCCGCAGAGTCAACAGGTACAGTAACCTGTTGACTCTGCGGGGAAAGACATAATTTTGCATTTTTTTGTACACCAATGAGAAAATTAATAATATTAGTTAGCTCCTTCTAACATAAATACAATATATATTCAGGAACATTAACTTAGGTACACCCAAATATCAACTTCTGACTCAAGAGTTGCTTGTGGTCGATACAGGCAGACATTCTGCTGACTGTTGGCTGTTGTGCACTTACAATGTTGAGCATGCAATATTAATATATTATGTATTTCTATCTGGCACACGGTATCAACATGAGTGGTGAAACGACCCTACTATTTTAGATGAAATACTAAGTATCTACTTCTCAAGTGTTCTGACGTTATAATTTATATAGTAATAAAAATGCTTTGTTCCATTATTTGTGTTTTGATTTCATAAACTATTCCAATACTCAATACTTTATTGCATTCTACAATGTATATGCTTATGTGGTAAACATTGGATTTAGTTACAATCGTGGGACCCTGTCGGGCACATCAAAAGAAATATAGTACATAGAATAGGACTTATAATCTAACTTATTCTAAAATCAAAATAAATAAAAAACATGCTTTGGGTATTTTAACTACGTTTCAGGGATTTATCACTGAAATGTTTGCTAATACTGATATAACATTTACTTATTAATAGATTTTTTAAATTGTTAGTGAGAAGATGGAGTTTATTTTCATTACTAATTGATTCGGGTACTTAAATTCTTGTATACATTTATTGACATTACCAGAGGGCTTGTTGAATGTTTTTTTAGATGGGATGTAGGTAGGTTTAGTCATATTTTGTATCAGAATGTGTGTCTTGTTTGTATGTCTTGTCGTTTATTGTAAAATTCTTGGTGTTTATGTGCAAATTTGCATATTTCGAGTATAGTGACCGAGTTAAAATATTTAGCTTTATAAAATAGGGTTTGCAGCTATTTATCTGTTGTATATTTACTATGATTTGGAAAAATATCTATTAAACAGTAAACAGTGTTGGTGCATCTGTACTGTTTCCCCTCATTATTATGGCGTAACTTAGCCTTGCAAATACATAGGCGTACTATGTTACAAGAGCAGTCTGTAAATTTGTGTTTTTTTTAACTACCAAATACCTGATATTCCATTATATCTATACTAATATTATAAAGCTGTAGAGTTGGTTTATTTGGTTGAACGCAGTAATCTCAGGAACGACTGGTCCGAATCAAACAATTCTTTTTGTATTGGGTAGCCTATTTATTGAGGAAGGCTATAGGCTATATAACATAACGCTACAATAAAAAAGAGCGGAGCAGCAACAAAAAATGGACGAAAACTGACAGGCAATGCGGTGCGACGGGAAGGTTCAGAGGAGCAAAATTAGACGCTAATGAAGTTGTGGATAGTAGCTAGTTTATTACTAAAACTCAAGAAATTAAAAGTTTTGACACTGCATATACATTGCGGCTGGCCTATCAGTGTTCGGTACGAAGCAGGTACATAAAAAGCCGGTGCAAGTTGCGGTCCAAGATTGAGTCAATAGTGTTTCACGCACACTGTAACTATGTTACCTTTTCCGTATCAATACCGTAAAAACGAAGATTGAAGGGCATGTGTGGTCACTGATCTCGTCAATCAAAGCTCTTATGAGGTCTCTGGAGAATTGGTATGTCATAACGCACTGACGATCCGTAGGTAAGGGCCAAAGCATTACTGCATATTCTTGACGCAAAATTTCTTCCTCTTATCTTTCCAACGTCACCCACATGGGCAAGTTCAACGAAATCTGTACAAACATTATATTTTTAGGAAAAAAAACTAAAGCAATCCTAGATTGATGCGGTAAAAGTTGCATTTTACTGACTTATGTTCAACCGCTAATTTTGACAGATGAAATGCCGAAATTCAGCTCTGATTCGATTAGAACGAGTGTCAAAATAATAGCAGAATGTGACTAAACGTCACGCTCATGTACGACTTTGTTAGCAGAATAGATTTTTACATTGTTTCGATCGATCGTTGGCGTCCACTAAAACGTAGCCGCAGTTGGATCGTTGTCCATTAGCAGAATGAGAAAACCCTTAAAAGTCGTGATCCAGTCGCGGTGCTATTGCAATTTTTGCACAATTTTGTTAGTAGAATCGGCCCCCAGGCCCGTGTCGACGGCGCGTAGTGTTCCACATGCGCCGCAAAGAGATGTCAGCACACATTGAAGGGGTTCGCGAGGACCAATGTCGGTCAGGGTCGTGGATTTTTTCAAAAGAGTAACCGTGGCCGTGACACAGGCAACTGAAGGAACATGGGTGGGTTTAAGTCAGTAAAAGTCTGACACGCCCTCCTGCTCCGCCCAGAGCAAGAGAAGTCATTTGATGAGTTCACACCCAAAAAAACAGGTACCTCCGGGAAGTGTTTTTTCTGGCATTAACATTTAACAAATTACAACAATTTTCGTTCCACAACTGACACTTACCCAATTAGTGTCATTGGTCATATCACACTTTGGGTATGTCTTTGGCACTCATCTATACTAATATTATAAAGCTGAAGAGTTTGTTTGTTTGTTTGTTTGATTGAACGCGCTAATCTCAGGAACTACTGGTCCGAATTGAAAAATTCTTTTTGTGTTGGGTAGCCTATTTATCGAGGGAGGCTATAGGCTATATAACATCACGCTACAACTAAGAGCAGCGGAGCAGTAATGAAAAATGTTGCAAAAACGGGGAAAAATTATTCCTTTTGAGAGTTTCCGTTGCGTGCGCTGCGTAAACGGTTAAAGTAACGCAAAAATTATGTATGACGGAATTGTTCCTTTTAAAATGTTCTAAAAAAAAGTCCGCGAGAGCATATGTCTATCTTTTAAGGTTGACTCACTATAACTCAAAAGGAGCGATCAGCAACGAAAAATGGACGAAAACTAGCAGGCAAATCGATGCGACGGGAAGGGTCAGGGGAGCAAAAATTTGACGCGGACGAAGTCGCGGGCAGAAGCTAGTTAGACATATTTTGACATATCTGAAACGGAGCAAAACGAAATAAAGATGGCGTATTTAAAATCTGTTATCTGATATGATGTTTCTCAATATTTTCACAGCCAATAAAATTGGCGTCACTCAGCAGTAGTCTAAAGTGTGTTTTTATATACGTATAATTATATATTTTGATATAATTTATATTTATTGGTCTGATTCACTGGTAGTCGATTAACATTCTTGATATAAATCTCTTGAGAGACATGCGAGTGCGCAATTTAGTGGGACGAATTTTTGAGAAATATGTTTTTGACTTTCTAGATGTGCTAGAAGAAGATGAAATGGTGGAAAGCAACCTCGAGGACTATCAAGAAACTATTAGAAGCAGTAAGTGTCATTATTAAGGCTTGTCTTGATAATGACATCATAGAGGCAAACCTCTTCTTCGTATGTGAAGAGGCATCTTTCAGTTCATCATCAGCAGCATATAATGTTCCCACTGCTGGGACACAGGCCTCCTCTCGTCGAGAGGGAGTGGGCCATAATTCACCACGCGGACCCAGTGCAGGTTGGTAGATGCCACTAGCACGGGTCTTCGTAATGTTAGTTCCAAAATATGCCGTTTTCCTCACGACGTTTTCCTCCACCGTTTTGAGAGCAGTGCAAAGGAAGAAGAGGAGAAAGCCTCCTAGTCGGAACCAGTGCGGGACCGTGCTAGCAGGACCCAATATGCTGCTGCATCCAGCTACACCAACGACGCAGCTCTATGTATCCCGACTACATTACACGACGAAGGTTGAGGAGATCGTAGAGTATGTACCTACGTGTGAAGATCAACTTTACCTTGAGGGTGGAAAAGTTGGTACCGCGCCACAACACGAACTTTAAGTCATTCGTGGTGCGAGTTCTAACTCATCAAATCGAGACTTTCCACAAGGAAGAGTTTTGACCGAAGGGTGTCGTGTATCGGCGATTCCGCGGAAGGCTACGCGACACCACGCAGGGCAACACGACGCCGTCACTTCGTGTTCAATAGTTTTATGTTTACATTGTTTTATATTTGTATGTATGTTAGTCTGTAAGGTATTTATGATATGGGTCTTTATAGCCCGAAATAAATTGATTTGATTTGATTGTGATTTTTGATAATTTACCCAAAGTAAAGAATTTGAACCCACGACCTACAACTCGTAAGTTGCGGCCGTTACCACTGCGACACTACTGCTCATTTCCTACCTTTTAGTTACTAAGACTTTAATACTTACTTTTCCGTAAGATAATTATCGAGCTAAACGCGGGCGAAGCCGCTAGCGAAAGTTTTACGGTTATAAATTCAGATTTAACCAGCGAATCATAATTATTTAGGCAAAAACCAAAGCACATGCACCTGACCTTTCTGAAGAACATCACCAATAAGGTCACTAAGATATTATAGTATGTTCTATTGCAGGTTCATACCCTTTTAAAACACCATAGAATCCAACCCATTTTCTAGTATGTACTTCACGTCAAACAGTGTTTAATCTGTCAACATTTACCACATGTTTTTATATCCCAGAAACAGCTCTTTCCAACCTCCCGTATTTTATTCAAATACAATTTATTTCAGGTTCAAAGTGAAACTTCTGTTACAATCACATATCTAACATAACATTGAAAATATATCAAAGAAACTCACATTTTTGTCAAAATTCAAACGGATAGGAAATATTTTAGATTTTATTTATCATGTCAACCTACACAGTGTGACAAAAATATTTGAATCATTTTGATAGATAAAACGAATGATAAATTCTTCTATCTAGCCTTTTTCCAACTATGTTTGGGTCAGCTTCCAGTCTAACCGGATGCCATTTTGTACCAGTATTTTACATGGAGTGATTGCCTATTTGATCTCCACAGCCCAGTTACGTTGGCTAGTACAAAACCCCTCGGTAAGTGTGTCAAAATTAAATTCCTACTTTTAGTGCGATAAGCAACTACCCCTATCGATAGTTACAGCTACAAGTTTAAAAAAAAATACATCAAAATTCATAACTTTCATAAGATGTTTGCAAAATGAAAATAGTGAAACTTAAACAAAAACAAAAGCCGACCACAACAATACTCGGAAAACATAATAATATTCACAGTTGAATGAAAACTACGACACGCAGCGAAAGATCAGAGAAACGCATTAACACAACATACTCGTACGTATCCGCTTCTTAGCGAGGTATTTGAAGTAATTAGTACATATATCACACATAATATGCAGTACACTACATATATTATGCACTATTTTCGTTGTAGGTGCAATTAGTGCGAGCGCACACTAAGAGAGTTTTAGTGGGGCCACATTTTGATCGGCTGAGAATCAATGCGAATTTACAGGTTGACTATTAATTCATGGGCGATCTCTCAGTGACGATTTTACTCATGACTATGATACACTTTTTATGGAAATAATACTGAGAAAGGAAAAAGAAAGACTTTAACAAAAATGAGCCTGCTCTTGACCTAGTTTACGCCTGATGGAAAGCGATGGATGAAGTCACTTTTGCATTGACACGTTATAAGTGGAAGAGAACACAAACGCTGGTGTTTTATCTTCATCTTAATTCGGTTAGCATCTCTTCTATTTTTGACATTACAGATTTAGTCCCAAACCAACGGGTACTTGACTTTGTAGACGATAAAGGGTAGAAACTTATTTAAGCTGAATCCTAAACTTAAAAGCAGCAGAAAAAAACGCGCGTCCGCGATATTCTCACTATCATCAGAATATCATCATTTGTCTAGCGTTCTCCTAACTATGTTGGGGTCGGCTTCTAATGTAACTGCAACCGCGTTATATGTTTTTATTTATAAAGAAGTTAACTTGTCTTTTACTTAAATCTATGCCTCACAAAACCGATTTCCCAGCTTGTCTGAAATTCACACACAGAGCGACTGCCTAACTGATGTGCAAGAACTTTCACCGCATTTTTTGCAAATCAAAAGTCGTTTAATCAAAATACGCTGAGAATCAATCATTTTTAAACATCAAAATTACATAAGACAGTCACCCATAACGCCAGCCTTTTGCCCCTTCCTAGTGCTTAAGCTGGGAAGAAGAAGTGGCGCAACAATCCAATATGCCCTAAGCCTAAAAATCTCCTAGTGTGCGCTTATTCTTAGAACATGGACACAATTTTAGTGACAATAAAGTTCTTCTTGCGCTGACAGTTTGGGAGTGCAACATTCCTGCCCGTGATTTATACTTATTACTGTTTAGTGATGTACTAATATTAATTTTAATACATATTTTGCACAGTTATACGTATTTTTGTAGATATGTGTATGTTTTTCCTGGGTGGTCCCGTGTCGAATCAAAATATGATGGAAATTTTATTCATCTGCTCAACTTTTTCCCAACTAAATTCGAGTCGGCTTCCAGTCTAACCGAATCCGAGTCAGACAGCCTATCTGACCTCCATAACCCAGTCGCTGGATAATATGATACTTCTTGGTATAACTGGTTGTCTGACTTCCAGGCTTGACGACCAGTTACACTGTATAAGATCTAAAAATAAAAGCTAGGCCCAATGGCTGATTAAGATAGTCACTTATTCACGGTAAATCATAATATTTTCAGAAATTGACTGTTTGTATATTATTCATTCGGATCTGCATTGACAATACGAAATCAAAAGGTTTTTAACTTTAACGTTAAAGTATTAGGTTCAAGATTGATTGGGAAAATTTGACAGTTTTTGAAAATTTGAAGTGCTGGCGTCTGTACACACTTAATAGTGTTTAATGTAAGACTAGAACTTCGTCAGCGACTTAGTCCGCGTGAAATGTATAGCTCATGTTACTTCGGAATATTGACCTTTCCATTGGTCTATCAATTTTTAAAGTCGATGAAATACTGCGACTTCGTCCGCGTGAAATGTATAGCTCATGTTACTTGGGAATAATGAGCTTTCCATTGGTCTATCAATTTTTAAAGTCGGTGAAGTACTTCGACTTCGTCCGCGTGAAATGTATAGCTCATGTGACTTCGGAATAGTGAGCTTTCCATAGGTCAATCATTTTTTTTAAATCGATTATGTAATTTTAAAGTTTATCCAATACAAACAATAAAATATTTACTCTTTTAATAAAACATATTATACAGAGGAAAGACTTAATTTTTTGTATGTATGTTTGTAATAGATAAACTCGAAAACTACTGAACAATTTTAAAAATTATTTCTTCTACGGAAAGCTACATTATCACCATGTAACATAGGCTATATTTTATCCCGAAAAAATGCACTGTTCTTGTGAGTCACGCGGACGAAGGCGCGGGCGAAGTGCTAGTTATTATTAAAGTAATAGTCATCCTCTACATAAGTTGGTAATAATGCCAACAATACTTTTTTGTATAAGGTTTCAATATAGTCATCGGAAAGATAATTATTGATTTGTAGTATATCGACCTTTAGCGACTTGATAGCCTCATTTTCCGCAATTTTCCGGCCGACCGCAAATATTATTCGATCACATCTGAATCCGATCACATACACATCCGTAGTTCGTAAATTAAAATCACAATTGTATACCAAAATAAAATATACAGTTAAAAAGCTGAAATAAATGAGATTTTTTTAAAATTAATTTTGAGGGTAGATGTTATTTATGTTCGTTCTGGGTACTACAGTACCCCTTGGTGCTCTACAGGCTATGCAGAACATCACTAGTAAGATTTTCATTCAAAATTAACCAGAAAACATGAAAGTGTAAATGTAAAATATACCAATAAATAATATTATCACACAAACTCCAACAAATGCACAAGCTACGCGCCATTTAAATATTCAAAATAATTTTATTCATGAATGCAATATTTTTAAACAAGTGGTGCAGCTCTATTTCTGATTCGCTAGCTGATTTTCAAGACATTAATATTACGTGTTTCCTTTTGATTCACTTTGAATGAAAATAGACATATCTAATGTTATTTCTGCAACAGAAAAATCTTCTGACGAATCTGGCGAACAAAAATATTAAGATTTTGGGAGAATATTTCTTTGGTCTGCCTCGACGTGGAAATAAAAATAGGGAGGGACCTACTAGGTATATAATGCCGGTTTATTTTATTCATACTAGCATCTACCCGCTACTGTAGTCGCGTGGAAATCGTAAGATACAAAATATACCAAAATAATAGCCACATTTTTATAAAAACTTCCTCGGCCTTCGACACACCGTGTCGCATCGCATCGCACTCTTATTCTTTTTGCTCAGTTTCTTAGAATTGGCTCAAGTAATGGACTATCAAATGCAATAACATTTTTTTCAAATACTACCTGGTGAGTTCCAGAGATAAAAAAAAAATTCAGCGTTCAAATAAAACATACACATTTTAGCTTTATTACATTAGAAAACAGATTGTATTATTATTAATAGAATGAATAGACAGTTAAATCCACAAACTTAAATCCACCAAAGACCAATGTTTAAAAGTGACTATTCTGAACATCGCTCGAGAAATACAAAACGTAATCACTCCTTTCCATTGTCACATATAATGACATAAACATATGTCACAAGATCGTGACACACTATAAAAATGCAATATATGTGTATTACACTGTATAATGGCATGTAGGACTAATTTATGTCGAAAAGTTTTCTAAAATCCGACTTGAATTCGAATTGTTGAGATTTTTTTCAGTCGTAACCTGTCGCCGATAAAATTTGTCTATGAAAACAACGTAAAGTTAGGAATTTTTAGTGTCAGCAACATCATTTGGTGGTAAAATTAATGTTTGGTTAAATAAATAAACATTTCCCTCTTTATTTTCGGGTAAATTTTGGGATTGGGTTAAAATTTATTTTTACCGTTCTTTTTTATTACTACTGTTAACTTTTAAAACCTACGTGTTCATCTGATACCCCGTTATTTTAGTTATAACAAAAACAATTGGCTTTAAGACTTTAAATATTTTAGAGAAAGATCCTATAGATTTTCTATGTAGAATAGTTCATTAATTTAAAGGATTTCTGTTTCATGACGTGAGGAATCTTCCTCAAACCTCTTCCGATACTGAGAGGGAAGAGGCATTATGCTACTCACTATCTATTGCATAATCAGCGCATAGTGGTCCCACTGCTGGGACACAGGACTCCTCTCGGTGAGAGGGAGTGGGCCGAAATCCACCACGCGGACCCAGTGTGGGTCGGTAGATGTCACGTGTTTTCAAATTTTTGGTTCTAGGACATACCGGTTTCCTCACGATGTTTTCCTTCACCGTTTTGAGAGCAGTGGTGATGAATTAATTGACACAAAGGCACCTTCAACTCGTAAGTTGTGGAAAAGTCATATGGTAACTTATCAGTTGGTTTGGTTAAAGTTTCCAATCTAATGAAACCCGTATCTATCTACCAGGTGTCAAGCCAATCAAACAAGATAGTTTTGCTAACACTGCCGCCAAATCCACGTATACTAAAATAATATTTCATCAGAAATTAAATAAATTAACTCTAGGTGCCCATTAAAATAATATCATCATTAAGGGTACATGACATTTTCATAATTACGTGTCACTTTCGTATATATATTAATGTCAGAAATGAAATTCAACTGTTTGTCTGTCTGTCCGATACTTTGTATATTCGTAAGGACACGACCTCGAGATATCACGAATTCTGGATAGTCTTTTCAAATCTATGCTGGAGGTTCATGTGCTTGGATTAACAGTTCAAAATATTTTTTATTTCAACTGGAGGACTGCGATCTTCTTGTAAGCCAACGCTGAAAATACTCAGATTAAAGTTTTCCGAAAGAACGAGTCTGCGAGGCGTGGAAGGATATTTTTTTACGTACAGCATGCGAATCACAAGACAATGCACAAAATCCAAAACCTGAAAATTTGGCCAGTTAATCAAGTAGAACGATGGCAGCAAGGCAAATTAGTACCTAATTGAAAATGAGTCATTTTCGATTCGACAACCTGTCGAATGGTCCTGAATATTCACCCTTTCTTCACTTAAGTTCACTAGAATATAAGTTAAGAAGGACGTCAAGCAAATGTTTACTGATGTAATAAGATAATTGAAATAGACACAAATCAACAGCTAATCTAATCAATCTAAATGAATTCGGCAATCTGTCAGCCAATGATTTGGTCCTTTTAACCCCCCAAAGGCTAAGTAAGCCACGTGGCTCGTGGCTGATAACCAGGTTAATCGATCCAATGACGTGTGACCCTGAAAATTCATGCCTCGTGTTTGTGTAAATGGAATGCGTAAACATCATACGAAAATGTGTCACAATATTATAATATTAGAATCAGAAAATTATTTTTATAATTGTGAATATTTAAAAAAACACGCGATTAGTTACGAAGTTTTAAATAATGTTGGTACGAGTATTAATATTACATTTTTACTTGTCACCTAATCTGTCGGGTAGCGAAGTAGCCATTTGTAAAAGAAGTCGGGTGTAAACTACTTTACATATTGTGACTTTCTCATTTGTTTACGAAACTTTTTTTTTGGAAGATGTATTTTGTAGCCAAGTCAAGTTTTTTATTTTCTAGGATAACAAGAATCATTGATACACATTCTGTGAAAATGTCAACTGTCTACTTATTACGATTTCATGAGATACAGCCCGGTGACAGATAGACGGACGGACGGACATACAGCGGAAACTTAGTAATCGGGTCCCGTTGGTTACCTTTTGAGTACGGAACCCTAAAAACGTGCAAGTTTTACTAACGCTTGTGGAAATAAAATCACTTGCACCAATTATTAACGGTTGTTTAACCGAACCGAAACTGTGAAAATTCAACTTACACAGATCAATCGGATATTAAATTGCAATCTATACTAATATTGCTTAACTATAATAATGTTTTTACACATTTAAGAGGCCGTATGTGCCGATTTCGCTGATTTACTTGATTTTACAGTCCTCATAGGTTCTCATGCACATCATGAAAGGCCGTTTCAGTTATTATGAATGACTTCTTTTTTTATTTTGAGCATTACAATGCGATATTTAGGTTATTTGGTAAGATTATTTACTGCCAATTTTTTTTTTCTGAGGAAAAATGGATTGATCTTGAACTGAAGTTTATTTCTGTAGTTTAAATCTATACTAATATTATAAAGCTGAAGAGTTTGTTTGTTTGATTGAACGCGGTAATCTCAGGAACTACTGGTCCGAATTGAAAAAATCTTTTCGTGTTAGGTAGTCTATTAATCGAGGAAGGCTATAGTTATAACATCATGCTACAACCAAGAGGAGCGGAGCAGTAATGAAAAATGTTGCAAAAACGGGGAAAATCGCACGGATAGACGATTCGACGCGACGGGAAAGGTCAAGGGAACAAGAAATTTAACGCGGACGAAGTCGCGGGCAGAAGCTAGTTTTATAGACAAGAGTTCTTAGTAGCCAAATTCATTGCCCATTTTCTCTTAAATTCGACCAAGCTTTTTTTAAATTTTTTTTTTATTATTATGATGAAAGTGGTAAACAGTGATTCATTCATTGTATAGATGACTATCACAACAATACATTGTATTTTTTCCATAGCGTGTAGTAGATTAAACAATTCGTTCATATGTGATAATCTAAACCTCTTACAGCATAATTAATAAAACGGTCAGACGATCGATCGATCGATTTCGGTCGATCGGTCGGTCGGTCGGTTTGGGTTGATTATTCAAAATCTACTAATAAAAAATAATAAGTATCTTATTCGTTAAATAATAATTGAAATGATCTTTCATATGGTGCATTAAAACTTATAGCAATACTGTATTTTAACTACAGAATCAAATCTATACAATCACGTAAATCAGAGAAACGAAAAAAAACGCATACGGCCTCTTAAGGTTAAAAGTGATTTTAATGCTGTTGCAATTTATTTGTAAACAATTTTATAGTATTCGATAAAATATCGATTAATTGAGAAATAAACGGTACTTGGGTGCTACAATACAATCGGTTCGATATCGATTCGTTCTGTCATGGTTGTCAACACAAATGGATTTTTGTCATTATTTACTTGTGTTATTTAAAAACGAAACAAAATGTACTTTAAAGTAAAACTTAGCTCAGAATGTCATTTTTCTGTCTATACTAATATTATAAAGCTGAAGAATTTGTTTGTTTGTTTGGTTGAGCGCGATAATCTCAGGAACTACAGTTCCGAATTGAAAAAAATGTGTGGATAGCCTATTTATTGAGGAAGGTTATAGGCTATATAACATCAAGCTACGATCAAAAGGAGCGGAGCAGCAACGAAAAATAGACGAGAACTGGCAGGCAATTCGATGCGACGGGAAGGGTCAGGGGAGCAAAAATTTTACGCAGACGAAGTTGCGGGCAGAAGCCAGGTTTAAATATACATATTTATGGCTTTTGCCGCACGGGTCAATTGGTCAGGTTAAGCTACTCTTGCCTCGGTTACTCCGTGGATGAGTGACCATCTTTACGTTTCAGGACCCCACCATACCTTTTTTTCTGAGTGGGAAATGATCAAAGGACGTCTTCCGCTCTTGGGCGGAGCGGGAGGGCGTGTCAGACTTTTACTGACTAAAACCCACCCGTGTTCCTTCAGTTGCCCATGTGCCAGGGCCATGGTGTCTCATTCGAAAAAATCTCGCGACCCCGGCAGGCATCGGTCCTAACAGACCCCTTCACTGCTGCTGACATCTCTTTGAGGCGCGCGTGGAACACTACGCGCCGTCGACCCGAGCCTGATCCTTACCGGGCGGCGAGCTACCCCATCATACCTCAGGAAGCACGTTAAGGCATTGCTCTCGGCTGGCAATTGTGGATCTTTGACAGTCGTCATGTGTCATCAGAAGCCCGAAAGTTTGACAACAAAACTTTCCAAACGGTATCGTATTACTCAGTAGCTCGATTTTGGTTGCTGGACCACGCTAGCCCAGTGCAGGTTGGTAGACGTCACGTTTTCGAGTCTTAGAGTCTAAGACATACCAGTCTCCTCACGATGTTCCCCTTCACCGTTTTGAGAGCAGTGGTCTTAAAATTAGTTGCACAAAATAAAGAGCCTGCCTAGGTTCGATCCCACGAACTTAAACTCGTAAGTCGAGGCTGGTACCACTAGGCCATCACTGCTCTCCTTAACTTACAGTTATAGACGTTAAAATATAAATTACAAGTTCCTAAAACCCCATTGTATTACTTTTTCATGGAATCTTTCACGATGCTAATAAGTTTAAATTAAAAAAAGCGATTTTGTAGGCCCGATCCTGGAATTTGTAGTAAAACTCTCAAAAATTTACAGCTCGTTTAAGGTGGTCCCTCAATTCAGACGTCTGAAGGTTACTGCTTATTCCAAGATGGGACCTACAAAATTGGCTAATCTTATACCCTTAAACGAGCAATTCTTGTATATATGTATATATATATAAGTCCTCTTCCCGCGGACCGCCGCAAGGTGCAGACGTATACAAGACCTTTTTGTTTTAAAATAAATCTTTATATCTATAAAAACTTAAAATAAATCAAATATTCGTAAATTAAATTCAGTGCAAAAAATAGGAGCGCATAAGCGTAGAAGAGCTGACTTGTGCGCGTACACAGTGAGCTGTGCGACAAGTCGCAAGGCCAAGTCCCCACCGATATTTACTCCTGGTACCAGTGATCACCTTTAACCAATTAACGCCGCTGCCGCTCGACGACTACACCGTAGGTAAGGCCCCTAAAGTGCTATTGGATGATTACCTGCGCCTGCGTCACCTCATTAACTAATTAGCAACGCCTACTGCCTAATCACTCGCCGGTCAAGCTCCTCCCTTTCGGCCCCAGCGCAAAACAATCTTTTAACTAATTAGAAGTTCTTACACCCTAGTAACATGACCACAGTACAATTGAATAAACCACTGTCGGATCCTAATGTCATTGAAGAGGGTACTAGTACTCCACCTACCACCTATGTTTCTGTTCGAAGTTCGAAAAGGCTGAGAGAGGAAGACTTGCCTTCGGAATTTTGTAAATTTAAGGAAGAGATGAAGGAATTATTTTCATCATTTCTGGCTACTCAAAAAAGCGAACTTTTGGTAATAAACACCAACTTAAAGGAAATTCAGCAAACTAACATTAGTATAGAAGCTAGTGTAGCTCGTCTGTCCAGTCAACACGAAGATTTTATCAAGAAAATTGAATCTCTTGAGATGCAAGCAAAAAAAGACCGAGAGTACATAATCATATTGGAAGAAAAAATGGAAGACCTACAAAGATGCTCGCAGAAAACCTGTATAGAACTTAAGAACGTTCCTAGGAAATCGCAAGAAACTAGAGGTGACCTCATTAACATGGTTTTATCTCTCTCAAAGAGCATTAGCGGAAATTTGGACGTGAAAGATGTAAAGGATATTCATAGAATCCAGGGCAAGAAGGCCGGAGTTAAAAACACCCCCATTATTGTCGAGCTCGGTTCATCTATAATAAAAACCGATTTTCTTCAGCAAGCTAAAACCTACAATATAAAGAATAAAATAAAGCTCCAGGCAAAACATCTCGGCTTCACCACCAATGAGGATACCCCCGTGTTTATATCGGAACATCTTACAGCTAAAGGAAACCGTTTACACTTCTTGGCGCGGGACCTGGCAAAAACAAAACAATATAAATTTTGCTGGACTGCATTTGGACGTGTCTTCGTGAAACGTGATGAAAACGCTCGAGCTATTCTTATCAAGAGTGAAACTCAGGTACATCACTTAATGCAAGAACTGTGACTAAGTCATGTCAAGGTCTTTACTAAGTTGCCATTATTAATTATTATTTTTTTTATGTATTAGTAACCCAATTTTTTATCTTTACGTTTTGTTAAATGTGCCAAGTATCAGGATGATTTTTAAAACCTACGCAGTCAAAAATATTAAATACCACCATAATGTAACAAAATGCAAAACTCATACAACTTACACATCTCACTCAACAACACTCACACTAACAATCTTCCAAACACTTGTCACTCACTCACCTTTACATAGTTCACTCACACTCTGGAACATTCATAAACTGCCTTGCACAAATAAACTAAGGACAGAATTAAAATATTTACACGTTTTCTGTCACCGTCTCTTGATTAATGTAAACTGTTCGAAGCACCATTTGTATTATAGAACCGACAATGGATAGCAATCTTAATACTTTGTGGGAAATAGATAGTGCCGAAATTGCGAAGTCAGCTATTATCAAAATTGAAGAATTGAATAATTACTTACAGCATGACAACTTCAATTTGACAGTACTAACGCAAAATATTAGGAGTGTCTATTCAAACTTTGAAGACTTACAACTAAACTTATCACAAATAAAACACAACATCGATGTGCTGATTTTAACGGAATGTAGGCTTAACTATCACAAACAATTACCATTGCTTAATAACTACACTTCGTACTATACGAAAATCCAGCTTAATCAAAATGATGGTGTGGTAGCATACGTTCTGAATGACCACCGCGCCCAGGTAAATGAAATAAAAATATCACATGCATCAGCTATCCAGATATGTATCTCTAACTACACCATCATAGGCATTTACCGTTCTCCCTCAAACCTTTGTGCTGAACATTTTATAAATTCATTAAATCTTTATCTTGACTCTATTAAAACACATAAAAATATTATAATTGTAGGGGACATCAATATCAATTTAATTGTCAACAATTCTGAAACATCTCAACAGCGTAAAAACAGATTAAATTATTTAAATATGGTAGCGGCACATGGTTTATTACCAGGACACTGTCTCCCTACCAGAGAACAAAGTTGTCTGGACCACACCCTTATTAAAATCGATAAAACTGCGAACTCGGCTTTTGTGGGTGTTATTAACACCACAATCACAGATCACGCAATGGTATTAACAAACATAACACTAACACTAAAAATTAAAAAGTCGGCCAAAACTAAAACTATAATTAACTATGATAATGCCTACACAAACCTGATAAGTTCTGACATGTTATTTTTTAACACGTATAACGACCCTGAGATCATAGCTTATAAATTTATCGATGTAATAAAAAAATCACTTTTATCAAATACTACAACTAAGTCAGTCCCAAATCGTATGCGTGTTATCAAACCCTGGATGACTGCTGGCTTACTTCGATGTATAAATCTCCGTAACAAAATGCATGCGCAAACTAAGAAAGATCCCTATAATATAATACTACAAATTACCTACAAACGGTTTCGTAACTTTTGTACAAATTTAATAAAGAAACTAAAAAGAAAATCACAAAGAGATCAAATAACTAAGTCAGTAAACAATCCAAAACAACTCTGGCAAAAAATTAACGAAATTACACAATTTAAAACCCCAAAATCAATTAATTCAAATCTTCGTAAAATCACACCACACCCTCTCGATTCTTTAAACCGTGTTAATCAGTTTTTCGTCACAATCGGCAAAACATTGGCTGAAGAAATTATTAAAAAATGCAATCTCTCTAATATTGGCTCTCCACACCTAGAGAACGAACAGCATACTACATCATTCGTACTGCTTGACACTGACCCACAGGAAGTGGACGGCATACTCATGGGTCTCGACTCTGAAAGCTCACCTGGCTGGGACGGTATACCAACAAATTTTTTGAAAATTTCAAGGGACTTCTTGGTTCCACTAATAAGCCAACTAGCAAACATGTGCTTTAGAACCGGAGTATTTCCAGCTGCTTTTAAGCAATCTATGGTTACACCTGTGCACAAGGGGGGGGATCGCAATGATATAAATAACTACCGCCCTATATCGGTTATATCTTGCATCGCAAAAATTTTAGAAAAATTGCTAAATAATAGACTAATTAGTTACCTAAATAAATATAATATTTTATCTATCTCACAATACGGGTTCAGAAGGGGGCTGTCTACACAAGACGCTGTTAAGGCGTTAACTTGCGACATAGTCTATCACGTAGATAAAGGACGGAAATGCCTTACAGTATTTTTAGACCTGAAAAAGGCATTTGACACCGTTTCTATCCCCATCCTTCTGCACAGACTAGAAACAATCGGGATAAGAGGTACAGCCCTCTCTCTTTTTGGTAGTTATTTATCTAACCGAAAACAGCGGGTTAGGGTTGGAAACTTTACGAGTAATGAAGAAAGTGTATGTTTCGGAGTGCCGCAGGGAAGTGTGCTCGCTCCGACGCTGTTCTTGATTTATATCAATGAGTTGTGTAATATCGGGATCAGTAGCGGACGAGTATATTCATATGCGGATGACACAGCGGTTGTCTTCGTAGGTGACTCTTGGGCTAACGTGCATGCTGCTGCTGAAAGTGGATTAGCGGCAATAGCAAGTTGGCTAAATGCTAATCTTCTAACCCTCAATGTATCAAAAACAAACTTCATCTGCTTTACTCCTAATCAGAGGACACAACCAGGTGCTGATTTTGGGATCGTAATCCATGAGTGTGCAAACTCCCACTATCCATGCCATTGTCAAAGCATACAACAAGTTAGATCCGCTAAATATCTTGGTATAACAGTAGACCAAAGATTGTCCTGGCACATCCATATCGAAAATACTATGGCCAGGGTCAGAAAACTTATATGGATTTTTAAAACGTTGCGGCATGTGATGCCGCCTCAGCTACTTAATAAAATATATACTGCTCTGGCACAATCGGTCATCACATACTGTATACCAATCTGGGGCGGGGCCACCAAGACCAAATTTTTAGACCTAGAAAGGGCTCAAAGGGCTCTCATCAAAGTTATGTATTTTAAGCCCTTTCGGTATTCTACTGACAATCTTTACAAGATTAGTAATCTGCTCACTGTTAGGAAATTATACTTATTGAACATAACTATACATTTGCACAAGACCCTCTCATTTGATCCATTAAAGCTCGATAAAAGACGCAAAGATATTGTTGCCCATTCTCCACGGGTCCGTACGGCGTTCGCTAGACGCCAGTATAATACCCAATCAACTTATATTTACAATAAATTAAACCTTAAATTGAGTATTTACCCTATGTTGCAGTACGAATGTAAAAATAAATTAATGGAATGGCTGAAATCACAAACATACGATGAAATTGAATTTATATTAACCAGAATATTCTAATGAAGAACCTGTCCTCAACCATAACATACATCAGCTATTCAACCATTAAAACACACACACACACACACTCACCCCACACATCCACCATACACACACATGAAGACTACATCCTCACAATTTTGTAAAATCCTAATAACTAATTTTTATTTTTATTATTTCTCTTAAATATGTCTCAACATTTAGTGCTATTTAGTAGCTAGTGACACATGGGAAGTTGCGAGGTAACCCCATCACAAGTATTCTTATAACTTATCGGGGTTGCCTCAACTATAAGTTATGTAACAATTGTATGAGAAACAATAAAACTTTTTGATTTTTTTTTTTTTGATTTTTGATATATATATATATATATAATCTGAATCTTGGAAACGGCTCCAACGATTTTCATGAAATTTAGTATACAGGGGTTTTCGGGGGCGATAAATCGATCTAGCTAGGATTAATTTTTATAAAATGTCGTTTTATTCGTGTTTTCAATGACCAACTTTATCGATAATCAACTTGAACATTAACTTATTATTTGAAACACAATTTACCAAAAAATACCGAGCAAAGCTCGGTCAACCAGATATTATACTACTAAATAATGGTAATATTCTTCCCTAAATATAGAATATGGCTCCTCAACCCGTACGGACAACTTTAAAATACGGTATTTAGGTCTAACCGATGAACCAAAACTGTAAATTCTCCTATAAGATACTAACTACTACTTTGCAGCAAGCTTATTCCTACCTCAAAAACATTCAATTTAATATCAAAGCTAACACATCATCCTGTATCTAGATATTACATCTGCCGTATAATATTTTGCGTAAGCGCAAAGGCGAGGGCGATTTTAATTCTGGAAACTAGAGCAGATTTCCATGATATGCGAACACACAGATATACACACTTCAGATTTTACCTACATGTTTGACAAGGCGATTTGTTGATCCGTTCCTTAGTAAGAAGGAGTATAAATTAGAAGAGAAGGAATTGAAGTTTTTTTTTCTGGTGGTAGGATACTACAACACCCCTAGCCAAGTTGATAATCTGCAATCGTTAACGCTAGTCGAAAACTAATCAAACGTATGGGAATGAAAACATCTCAACGTTAGGTCACGTGGTTAGAACAAACGAATAGAAAATTCGTAGCCAAGTTCACATTGTTCAAAATGATAGAATGAATTGTTATCATTTCTACAATGTTCAACGCTACATACTTTTTTATAATGTGTCGTTTTTCTAAAGACATTGTAGAACGAACGGCCGACTCAGGCGCGTCAACATGGCTACCAGCTTATCGTTTTCCTCAATTGCTGACACCGAGGCATTACCGATTAAGAACGGAATTCGATACGAAACGGTTGTAACTTGGCTAGGGGGGCAGGTTCTTGGTTGAGATCCTCATATTAAAAGACATTTGTAGTAGCCCAGTGGTCGTAGATCAAAACCCAGACAGGTGTTTTAATTTGTGCAAATTATTTCATCACCACTGCTCTCAAAACCGTGAACAAAAACATCGTGAAGAAACCGGCATGTCCTAGAACCAAAAATTCAAAGACATGTGACGTCTATCAACCCGCACTGGGCCCGCGTGGTAGATTACAGCCCATGTCCTCTCACCGAGACGGGGCCTCTGTCCCAACAGTGGGAACATTATAAGCTGATTATGCAGGCAAAACAGTTTGAACCAATGAACGTTTGAAAATAGCGACAGAAACAAACACACGTCTTCGAGGACCAAAATCAAAATATAAGAACATCCCTACAACCACTTCAGAATCAGAATGCTTTAACAATTATAAACACAAGCACACATACGTGGCTTCCATCACTTCAAAAACAAATCTCCTTCACAAACGACAGCTCCATTAGATAGACAATATTCCCATCACATTCGCAGAGACTTCAAATATAACACCGACTTCAAGATCTAAGTGTTCATTTGACAAATGGACTCATATTTCTGGCCAAGGCTGACGTCATGAGTTTATGACGGATGCATGTTTTGACAAGAGTACATTCGTGAAAACATTTCAAGGATAGCAGCTGGGTTCCGCAGTCAGATATAATTTAGAGCCGCACTTTGAATTCCTGTTATATAGGAATTTGTTTTAGTGCTGGCGTTGTTACTTAGGAGAGAATGTCTTGTGAAGCTGATGGATATGCTGCCATGTTGTCTTTCCATTATAATTATTTGGCCTTAAAGTTTCGAGGGTTTGCCAATCAGCAGTTCGGAAGTTCTGACGTTTAGAGTTTGTTTGCACCAGAGGCTTATTTAAAACTAACATACAACAAGCTACAATTGGACAACTTTACAAATTCCAACTAAAAAAATTAAATCGCAGGCACATAAGGATCAAAATTTAGGGTAAAACCGGAATATAAAACGTGGGGTGACGTATGTGAGGCGAATACGGAACAAATCTATATAATTATTTTTTGTGAAATTTAACCATTTTTTCATATTTTAACAAATATATCACATTGTCAGTTATATTACACAGGACACAGGACGTCCTACCGTACTTTAGTATCAGTTTAACTATTAGCGTGAAATTAATTCAATATACTAGAGTGAATACCTCTACACTTTTCAAGTGATCCAAAACGCCAAGAGGGGCGCCCTGGAAGTAAGACAGAAAGTGACCTTATTGGTGATGATCTTCAGAAAGTTCATGTGCGTAGTACTTGCAACCGGCGTGTGTGTATGACCAGCATGCGTAGCATGACCACCGTAGAAATGGGTTATGTCGATGGAAGAATAGACAAAATTACAGTTTTAGAAAGGTTAAAGACAGATTAAAGATTGTAGAAAGATTTGTACCGTTTTATGCTGGTGTAGCATGACAATTCTATCTCTATTCTACCAAGAATAGACAAAGTTCTTTCTATGGTGGTCATGCAACGCGTGCTGATGTATGAACGTAAACGAGGCAAAACGAGTATATATGGATCGTATCAGATGGCGTTCTGTCGTTTCTGCCTACTCCCGTTGGAAGGAGTGATTCCTCTCTTAGGTAAATAGGCCCAAGACTGTCTTGAATTTCATTTAAACCGATAAGTCTAGTAGATGTTTTTGCATACAACGTAATGGTCGTAAATGCACATGTCCAATCAAGATCGAACGTTTCGTTAATCACTACTCCCAAGGTTTCCTGATATGCTTCAATTCCTCATGCAATTCAATTGATTGACCGATGTTAGATCTAAACCTCTCGCAATATACCGAATTGTAAACTACTACAGCGTTATTATAAACACGAAAACAAGTAAGTACTCCTGATAATGGGATCTTTTGGTAAACAGTTTAACGCAGAGTTTAGAGTAGAATTTGTGGAAGATAAATTTTGGTCCTAGATCACCAGATTAAGACCAGCATTTTGCAAAGGTGCGACAAAATACATCGCTTTCACCACTGCTCTCAAAACGGTAAAGGAAAATATCGCGAGGAAACCGACATGTCATAGACATGAGTCAATTTAACAACGCTTTCAGAGCGGTACTGGGTTTGCCTCGCTACTGCAGCGCTTCTGGTATGTTCGCATGGGCGCGCACGGACTGTTTCCATGCGACCATACGGAAGCGCTGTGCGTCTCTAGTGCGCAGAGTGCAGGCCAGCTCCAGTGCCGTTCTGAGTATGATAGCAAATAGGTTGGACTGTCCTTATGTGCGACACTGCTGTGACAGACAAGTCACATATAGTGTCGCACGTAAGAGACTACTGTAATGTGTTGATTATTTATTGATTATTATTTATGAATTGTGTATTATGAGTTTTGAATTTAATTTATTTAATTTGTGTGTTGTTATATTGTTTTTGTTTCCCGTTTGTATTTATTTATGTGTGAAATTGTTTTTATAATTTGATCATTTTAATTTTGTTCACTAATATGGATTATGTTACCTGAATTAAACGAATTAAAAAAATAGAACCAAAAATTCGAAGACATGTTGCATTTACCAACACTGGGTTCGCATGGCGGATTACAGCCAAGGGGTATCGTACTATCTAGTAACTAGGTTATGGAAGTCAGATAAGCGTTGCTCCATGTAAAATACTGGTAGTCACCTGCATCAGGACCCTAACATAGCTAGGAAAAGGCTAGGCAAAGTAATTGTTTTCGTAAGTCAGAAATACATAGGTACAGAACTGATAAATTAGTCACTGCCACATATATCCCTTCACCACTCTAACACTCTTTGCCACCACTTCACGTCTTTTACTTCACATGAATGACACCAGATAATATTCTACGTTGCTCTTTCATTTTATATACGAATGTACAAACTTCCGGACCGTCTCCCAAGATTAAAATCGAGATGTAGGCAGTTCTAATTTGAGAACTCTAATGTGTTTTATACGACTCAACCTCACTCACAAATTCAACGAATCTCTTCCATAATTCACACATCATATTTGTTGTTTTGATTCAAGTTTAAATCCTGCGTCAGACGGACTTATGGAGGCTGACATGGTTTTAACACGTGAACTGCTATGGCAATCAGAAAAAGTCAAAATATGTCCTTAGTGTTATTTCACTTTAAATAGAATTATTTATTACATAAATACATTATTTATTCCATAAATACATTATTTATTCCACAAATACATTATTTATTCCATAAATACATTATTTATTCCATAAATACATTATTTATTCCAAAAACATGGCCGCCAGGCAGCAACGACATGTTCAGATTCTGTATGTGTTGTCGGTCATATAGTCCGACAAGGCCTGAATGGAACAAAAAGTGTCGGACACATAGTCCGATATTGCAGTTAACGTGTTAAAGTTTATCTTCCAATCAATCCTAATACTCAATATGGACTTCCCAATTATTGTTGTACTAGCTTCTGCCTGTGACTTCGTCCGCGTTAAATTTCTTGTTCCCCCGACCCTTCCCGTCGCGTCGAATCGCCTACCCGTGCGATTTTGCCCGTTTTTGCAACATTTTTCATTACTGCTCCGCTCCTCTTAATTGTAGCGTGATGTTATATAGTCTATAGCCTTTCTCGATAAATAGGCTACCCAACACAAAAATAATTTTTCAATTCGGATCAGTAGTTCCTGAGATTAGCGCGTTCAATCAAACAAACAAACAAACAAACTCTTCAGCTTTATAATCCATACTATCCTTACTATCCGTACTTCCATACTAATATTATAAATGCAAAAGTAACTCTGTCTGTCTGTCTGTCTCGCTTTCCTGCTAAAACTACTGAACCGCTTTAAATGAAATTTGGTACACAGATAGTTTAGAGCCTGAGAAAGGACATAGGCTAATTTTTATCCCGGTAGTATGTTCCCGCGGGATAATTTCCGACCTCAACGCGGGCGAAGCCGCTGGCAAAAGCTAGTATTAATATAAGTAATAAGTATAGATTTAAAGGTTCTTTAGAAGCTCTGAAGATAAGGTACAGTTCACTCAACCTCCAAAGGAAATGGTGAATCCTCAGACTAGACGGCTGTTGTGTTGCTCGGAAAATTCTGCTTGCACGATGCAGAATTTTACGTGACGTCAGTGTTATGCGTGGTTCGCATGTAGCGCTATAGATGCCACTACAGTTCGAAACGAAATTGCTATAAAATCTTACTTCATCATCAGCCTATAATTTTTCCACTGCTGGGACACAGGCATGCTCTCGGTGAGAGGGAGTGGGCCATAATCCACCACGCGGTCCCAGTGCGGGTTGATAGATGTCACATGTCTTCGAATTTTTTGGTTCTAAGACATGCCGGTTTCCTCACGATGTTTTCCTTCATCATTTTGAGAGCAGTGGTGATGAAATAATTTACACAAAGTAATGCGCCTGCTTTTTTTTTTTTCAGGATGGGAAATCATCAAATGACTTCTCCCGCTCTGGGCGGAGCGGGAGGGCGTGTCAGACTTTTACTGACTAAAACCCACCCGTGTTCCATCAGTTGCCCATGTGCCAGGGTCACGGTATCTCTTTCGAACAATCACGCGACCCCGGCAGGCATCGGTCCTAGTAGACCCCTACACTGCTGCTGACATCTCTTTGAGGCGCGCGTGGAACACTGCGCGCCGTCGACCCGAGCTTGGTCCTTACCGGGCGGCGAGCTACCCATTGCTCGCCACCCGCAAGCTCGCGCCTACGGTGGAATGCGCCTGCTTGGGTTTGAACTCATGACCTACTACTCGTAAGTCGCGGCCGTTACTACTGGGCCACCACTGCTCTCTAAAACCTTACTTGGTAAATGACTATTCACAAGACGAAAAAACGACTTTTAAAATGACATTCTTAGTTCTCTGACAGCCGCAGGTAGAAATAAGGACTGCTTTCTTCCTACCTCAAATTAAGAAGAGATATTTGAGCTCTCATGCTTAAAGTCAAAATCAAAAGTCATTTATTCAAACTAGACTGAGAGTCAGCACTTTTTGAACGTCAAAGTTACATAAGACAGTCCACCAAAATGCCTGCCCTTAACCACTTCCTAGTGCTTTAGCTGTGTAGAAGAAGTGGCGCAACAAACTCCCCAGCAGTACAGAACAAGAGTTAACCAAAATACAATATTACCCCTGAAACACTCTTAGATTCACGTCGTTTAAACCTTGCGACCATGGCCCTACCCACTCTCAGTGCCCATGAAATACACAAAGCAAGCCGAATAAAAATAATAAATTAAAATAAATAAAAACCCAACAAAATTTTGCAACATTACCAATATATTAGCCAGCGAAGCAGAAATAATCAGGGACATAGATCGTACAAGCGTGTCAACGGCGAACAGCCAAGAATTTAGCCACCAAATTACATATCCGCCGAATATGTTATATATATTATAATAAATAATGTGTAACAACGCAGCGGGTACTGACGTCGATCATATAAATCTGGTGAAGGTGACGAGTACTGAACTGCTTGACGTGAATTTCTGGTGTCTGAGAACGAATTTTCGCGGTAACCGTAATTTTCGGTAAAATGTTGCATTGAGGTTGGGATTTGGGGTTTGTAGTTAGTGGAGAAGGCAATGCACTCGTCTGTATATGAATGAGTGTGTAGTGGTCGACCAAGTAGCGGGTGGAACGCCTCAAAGTCAGAATTAATTCCTAACACTAATTTCAATTGTAGCTACACCTAGTATTTTCTTAGTCATCATAATCCTCTCCTAATTCCAATTTATTTGGGACGGCGCAACATGTCTTTTTCTTCTCTCATCATCATTTCAGCACCATTTCAACCAGTTCTGTGCTTCGATTTTTCTTCCATACTTCTCAATTAGTCGTCATTTCGATAGTCATCCGCTTTCTAATCACACCATCAATCACACAGTCCATCCATCGTTTCTTTTAATGGTATTTCAGGGACAAAGCAATAGCGAACTCAACTGACAATGCGTTTTTGAGACAAGCTCATTCAAGAAGCTAAAGAAATTCTCCTATGGTCACCGAGAACGCAGAAAGTTAAGTTATCGTTTGGTAACAGACACAATTAAAAACCATTGTGTCTATACCAAATGTGGTATCTCAGGGACTTACAGGTTAATATTGGTCATTACTATGTTTAAGAAACATAACACGCTATATAAAACACATACACATGTAGGTACCTAATTTGAGTGAAGATCTGATTTGAGCTGCACGGTTACTGACAAATGCATGCACTGACTGAATAGGTCCACTCAATCTATGTGGTTCTTTCCTCAAAACACCATTTCAAACAACAATTTAAATAGTCTTCACATGACCTGACCAAGATTATGTCTGGATTTTAAAAGAGACTGTGTCCTCTGAGTTTGTTGCCTTTCTTCTCAGAGTAGTCAAATACGAAACGCCGACCACATCAAGTTTATAAAATAGGATTGACGTAGTAAAGTGTTTTACAAACCTGCTTACAGAAATAAAATCACATCATTTAACACTATTTTCGAAACTATCCGTGATTTAGATAAGAAACCCAATCACAAAACCTACATTCTCACTAAGTCTAAATAAAAATCACTTAAAAATCCAGAAATCATAGCAACACACGTGTAACAAAAAAAACTATCCTTGAAAATGCCACTGAGCAAAATCCTAATCAAACCGACAAAAAACCACAGAGATTCAACTTTTTAATTCACAAGAAATTTTCAAACAACCCTCAAACTCTACTCATCTCTTTCAATATCTCCCGGAAGACATCACAACCTATACCATCCTACAAGTACACAACCAACAGATGTTGATCAAAATCAAAAAGTCATTTATTCAAACTACGCTAAGAGTCAGCACTTTTTGAACGTCAAAGTTACACAAGACAGTCCCCCAAAACGCCCGCCCTTCACCACTTCCTAGTGCTTTAGCTGTGAAGAAGAAGTGGCGCAACAAACTCCCCAGCAGCACAGATCAACTATGTCATTAACAACCAGAATATTCTAATCTAATATTATCAAGAAACTGCATCGCAAATTCATAATGTACTACTGTAAAATTGATCATACACCATTTCATGTATATCGGTCATTTTAATTTACTTCAAAGTATGTTGAAATTATAACAGGTGTTTGATGTCGACCTAAATTGTTTATATAATCTGACTATCAAGTCAATCGTACTAGGTTTTAAGGTTTACGTTGGCTGCTTACCTAACTAGATATTTCAGTGGTGGTTGCTTGTTATCATTACAATCTGAACTGCAATCTAACATAATAAAACCATTCATAGCGTGTCAAAGACAAGGCAGACTTTAATTGAAAAGTTCAATTTAAAATTAAGTTTAAAAAATATACGTATTGGACCTTTTTTTTGGTCACCTGCTCTTGGGTGGAGCTGAAGGGCTTGTCAGACTTTTACTAACTAAAACCCACTCGTGTTTCTTCAGTTGCCCATATGCCAGGGTCACGGTTTCTCTTTCGAACAAATCTCGCTACCCTGGATTGGACCTTTCCGAGCGTTTCCTGTCTCACTACTCTGAGAAGAAAGGCCGAAACAAACTGATAGGGCACAGTCTCTTTAAAGACATAATCTTGGTCAAACCATGTATGTGGACTGCTGTCTGAAATATCCGAAATAATCCCACTGAACCATGCTTCCGAGGCACAAAGTAGCCTATGTCCTTCTCCAGGATGCCATCTATCTCCTTGCCAAATGCCAGATTCTATCAAAATCCGTTTAGTGGTTAAGTCGTGAAAAGATAACAAACAGCTGTTTCAACAAATTTCGAATTTATAATGTTAAGTACTAGATTTTGCTAGCGGCATCGCTCGCGTATTTAAGCCTTCCTCTTGAGTCATTCTGTCTATTGATGAAAACCGCATTAAAATCTAAATTAAATTAGAGTTTAAAAGATTTAAGCGACTTTGTCTTATACTATGTAAAGTTAAATCCAAAGTTTAAGTATTGGACACTTGTCGATATGTCAGTCTATTAAATGCTAATTCTTTCAACTATTTCAAAGTCTCAACAGACAACAAAGGCAAAAGGCAGAATGAAAAGTTTATCGAGCAGCTGAAAGGTTAAGCAAATATTTGCTGAGTAAAAACTATTACAAAAATATAAAGTACAAACATCTGGGACATACGTTTTCTGGTCCTCAATACCCGTATTTTAAATCGTTCAACAAGCCAAGTCGAAGGGAGAAGATCTTGGTAAAGTAATTAGAAGTCACGCTCTAATTACGAAGCCTGGCGTTAATATTTCTGGCTTCTGAATCTCATTGAAATGAATGTAATGAGAGTAACGATGTGTAATTTCTCTTGGCACTATAGACACTTTATTACATGAAAAAGCCAAGCCTAGTTCTTGCAAGAAATACCAGGATATTAATTTCATTTTTTTTTTTGGATTTTATTCATAAATTGTTAAGTTTTAACGAACGCAAAAGCTCAAATAAAAAAAAAAGAATAGGTATTTCTATTTAATAGAAATTAATTTATAAAAAAGAAAAAATAAATATTAAAAAAAAAACTTATTTCCGCAAAATTATTTCAAGTTCAAAGTCTCACTAATTTAACTAAAAAAAAATTTTAACATAAAATCTCATTTTTGATACCAAAAATCTACGAATTAATCCTACATCCGGAAAACAATAGATATAAAGGCTACATACCATCGTTACCAAAGTGTCTTAGCTCGAACATGATTGCTCAACCGCGCCCCCAAAGTGCACTGCGTGAATATACGAGCTCAGTGACAAATTGAATTCACGGAAAGCTCAAGTAGTGGGTTACCTAACGGGAACTAAAAATAATCGTCAAGATATTTGGCTCCTCCATCTTATATGAAAAAACATAATAAATTCTAAATTATGTTCTATAAAATGACCACAACTGTTCACAGTTATGAGATCTGGAAATAAACGTGGAGTGTGCTGTGGTGGGATTTTTAGTAATATAATACTTTGGGCGGGCTTAGTAGAAAGTTGCTGGAGAAATTATGGGCGGTTACCTTTTTTTTGGTAATATTTTTTTTTATAATTGTCAGGGGTTGCGTTATTTAATTTTCTGTGATTAATTGGCTTTTTTATTTGAATAGGATTTGTGACGTAAAGGAGTTTGGGCGGTAATTTTGATATTTCTTATGCGTTTAACGTTTTTGGTGATATTTTCTTTTTCTTTTTTTTCTCGAATTAATTTAGTTATTTTTAACACTGATAATTATAACGTGAACACTTTTGAAAAATAATAATTTAAAAATATTTCTTAAAAAAAAATATTCAATTAATCAATCACAAAATTTTTAAAAACCTAATTTTACAAACATTAAATTAAAATTTTCGGAGTTTTTCGATAGAAAACCTCCTCCTATGATCATTTTAGAATCTCGTAGCACCGAACAAAGCGCGTAGCTGATTCGTAGCACGCTCCAACCAACACTGTAGGTGTCACATATTAATTATTTCTATTCAAAAATAATTATTCAAAACTGTGTAGTGTAGAAGAGTGGAAAAACTTCAAATTTTCGTACTGGCGCCATGATAACACGGACCGTTATAATTTACCAGCACTTTAAATCACTTCACACTTAGCACTTAAAAAAAATCTCCAGAATGTACCGTACGGGTTAACGCGTGCGCAGAGACTAGGCACTGGCCTGCCCGACCAGTAGAAACGTGAAAATTACGTATTTATATTAAACACTAATTATGTACATATTCCGAGATATTTTTGTAACGATAAATTGAATTATAACCGTGTGTTTTGACGTTTTATCCTCAAGTAGTAATGCTACCTTCTTTTTTCTATAACCTAAAATTAGTCGAGTGAGGCATTTGGGTAGAATGTATGATTAACCGACTTGGAATGAGAGAGGTAGTGACGTGGTTTTTACATAGTTTTGTGGTCTTTCGAGACGAGTCTCGATTTTACTGGCTTATAGCAATAAATGTGTTATCTCAACGATTAACCACTGTCTGTCTGGTTTCATAATTGCTGGAGAAATTTTGACGTGACCTTCATGATTTTATTTTTATAGGGTTCAGGGTGATTCAAAGTATGGATTCAGATATTGTTAGGTTAGTTAATAATACAGTTTATGATTGGTGATAAAAAAGGGAGACAAATTGTAGCGACCTATAGTATGATTTTTGTTTTAGATATTGTGTTGTTCTTCGAACTGAACAGACAGTTGTGCTGCTGGGGAGTTTGTTGCGCCACTTCTCCCCAGCTAAAGCACTAGGAAGTGATGAAGGGCGGGCGTTTTTGTGGACTACCTTATGAAATATTGACGTTTAAAAAGTGCTGACTCTCAGCCTAGTTTGAATAAATGACTTTTGATTTTGTACTGCATATTGAATTGGTAATAAAACGATTATTACATACTGCCGTGGTTTAATAGAAGATATTGCTATAGTATAGATCGCCTTTGTACTTTTTGTGTGCGAGAAGTTTAATTAAATTAATAAATACTGCTTTTAGAGCTATATTCAAAAGAAACACCCGATTTAATTACCGACCAAATAGGTAGAACAAACAATAGTTTTACTCTGAACATAACTCTGACTATACATTGTCAGAGGTTCTTACCCTAAGAGAACAGTGCACGCATTTTTCAGTAACCATGCAGCTCAGCATGCTTGCTGACAAATGCGTGCACTGACTGGATAAAGCCTCTCAATCTGTGTGATTCTTTCCTCAAGAGACCATTTCAGACAACAGTCTACATGGTCTTCACATTATCTGAACAAAATTATGTCTGGACCTAAAAAAAGATTGTAATTTCTGAGTTTGTTTCGACCTTTCTTCTCAGAGTAGTCAAATACGAAAAGCCGACCTCATCTAGTTTTTAAAATATGATCGACGTATAAGTGTTTATACAAACCTGCTTATAAAAATATAGTAATTTAACAGTTTTTAAATATTTTGTACTAACAAGAGGCGCATCATAAAACGTTATTTTACTCATAAAACAGTTAGTTTGTTGACTCACAATCATAAACGTATGAAATGGCGTTCATTTGCTGAAATGCTTAGATCTCTAAATGACATCTGTGTTTAGCGTTGATATGTGAGAACTAATAAAATGGCTATAAAGTGGAATTTACTGTTTTCTGATGCAGGTGTTATATTATAAAACATTAATATCATCGCCCCTATAGTCATTATGACTGGCCTGTTAGTCTAGTGGTTAGTGACCCTGACTGCTAAGACTGAGGTCGTGGGTTAGATTCCCACCCAGGACAAACCTTTGTGTGATGAGCACAATCATTTGTTATGTGTCTGGGTGTAATTTATCTATAACTAGCTTATGCCCGCGACTTCCTCCGCGTCAAATTTTTGCTCCTCTGACCCTTCTCGTCGCATCGAATTGCCTGCCAGTTTTCGAACATTTTTCGTTGCTGCTCCGCTCCTTTTGTTTGTAGCGTGATTTTATATAGCCTTTCTCAATAAATCGGCTACCCAACACAAAAAGAATTATTCAATTCTATTAAGTATGTTTATCAGTTGTCTGGTTGCCATAGTACAGGCTCTGCCTAGTTTGGGATCAGACAACGTTGTGTTGGCTGTCCTAGATATTTCTTTTATTTAATATATGTCGAGCCTTTTCCCACCTATGTTGGGGTCAGCTTTCAGCCTAACCGGATGCAGCTGAGTACCAGAATGTTAGATGGAACGACTATCTATCTGATCAGCACAACCCAGTTACAGGGTAATACGATACCACTAGACTTGTACGATGGTAGTATTGACGATCTGTAACGACTCTCGAAGATCCACGGATGACAGCTGGGACATATTTTACGAGGCACCGAGGAGTTCAAAGTAAAGTGATCACCCATCCACGGACCAACGGTGACAACCGTAGCTTAACCTGATCGACTGATCCGTGTGGCTGTTAGTAGTAAGCCAGAAGTCCCTTCAATCTATACTAATATTGTAAATCTGAAGAGTTTGTTTGTTTGTTTGATTGAACGCGCTAATCTCAGGAACTACTGGTCGGAATTGAAATAGTTATTTGTTATACAAGAGTGCAAAGTTGCTTTTAACCGCGTGCTCAATTTTGATGACCGAGCAAGCGAAGGATTCTAAAATTGAATCACGAGTGCAGCGAGTGATTCAAAAATTAGAATCCTGAGCATTAGCGAGGGAATCAAAAGAGCACGAGGTGAAAAATCTTTGCACTCGAGTGCAACACGTAACTTTTCATCCCACCTCAGCGAGGAAATGACTAAATGCAAAAAAAGCATTTACAATCACAAGATACTTTTATTTCAGTTTAGGTATTAATATTTATTAGGTACTACATTGTGATAGGTAAGTATTACAGAATTATCTTTAAATTATTTCAAATAATACTTAGGTATAATTAAGAAAAATTGAAAGTAAAGTTGCTGCAGCTGCCTAAGTAGAGTGTAATATTTTTGTTAGTGACGTGAAAAGAAAATGGGGCGCGCAAAGTAAATTAAAAAAAGTACACTAATAAGGTTCCGAGTCTGAGTTTTTAACAAATTAGAAAAAGGTTGTATGATAAATTCGGCACCATGGAGGTAGAAGTAAATAGGTTTAATGATGTTTTGAATTTACAAACTTAGTGCACACGATGTTCTAAATTCAATTTACTTTATCCGCCAGCGGATAAAAACGGCTTTTGCACTCAGATATCGAAGGGCAAAAATACTCTTTCCGAGATGGGGGGATGAAAAAATTTTTGTGTTGGGTAGCCCATTTATTGAAGAAGTCTATAGGCTATATAGCATCATGCTACGGTCAAAAGGAGCGGAGCAGCAAACGAAAAATGGACGAAACCTGGCAGGCTATTCCATGCGACGAGAAGGGGAGCAAAAATTTGACGTGAACGAAGTCGCGGGCAGTAGCTAAACACAATATAATAGAGTGATAATATTGTCACAGTGTAAGTGCCCCATTGAAAGACAAAGTATCTTCTCAAAGAAGGAAGTTACAGTGCTCACCAGGATGGTGCACTGGCTTTTCATCACCAACACGGTAGCACTGCCTTAGCATAATCAGCATAGAACGATCCCACCGCTGGGACATAGGCCTTCTCTTGGTGAAAGGAAGTAATCCTGCTGGAATCCATCACACAGGCTCGATGCGGGTTGGGAGATATCACATGTCATCGATTTTTTTGTCCAAGGACATGCCGGTATCCTCACGATGTTTTCCTTCACCGATTTGAGAGCAGTAGTGATGAAATTATTTACAAAAAACCGGCCAAGTGCGAGTCGGACTCGCGCACCAAGGGTTCCGTACAAACCTGTAGGTATCCTCGGTTTATGTATAAGGTTTTTGCTTATGAAATTAAATGTTTTTTTTTTTATTTCTATATTTGAGTTGATTAAATAAAAGGTAAATTGCGGTTTACGATTTATGACGTATTAAAAAAAAACTACTTACTGGATCTCGTTCAAACCAATTTTCGGTGGAAGTTTACATGGTTATGTACATCATATATTTTTTTGAGTTTTATCATTCTCTTATTTTAGAAGTTACGGGGGGGGGGGGGGGGGGACACATTTTACCACTTTGGAAGCGTCTCTCGCGCAAACTATTCAGTTTAGAAAAAAATGATATTAAAAACCTCAATACCATTTTTAAAGACCTATTCATAGATACCCCACACGTATAGGTTAGACGAAAAAAAAAATTTGTGTTTCAGTTCTAAGTATGGGGAACCCCAAAATGTATTATTTTTTTTCTATTTTAGTGTATAAATCTTGATGTGGTTCACAGAATACATCTACTTACCAAGTTTCAACAGCGTAGCTCTTATAGTTTCGGAGAAAAGTGGCTGTGACATACGGACGGACGGACAGACAGACAGACAGACATGACGAATCTATAAGGGTTCCGTTTTTTGCCATTTGGCAATGGAACCCTAAAAAGTAAAGTACCTACCAGGGTTCGTAATCACGATCATAAGTCGTGAGTCGGAGCCGATAACACTGGGCCACCGTTCCGCTTCTCCCGGGTATTATAAACATTATAATAATTTCTTTAATTTACGACTAATCCGTTCAAACAGGTGTTGCTTAAGAAATCTCTATAACCTTGGACTAATAAAATGTTAATAAAATTCCCCGCATTCCTATATTATCAAAAAAATATTATAAGCTCATAAAAACCGGTAGGAAGATTACGGTTGTTAATAAAGTGTTCAAAATAATAACGATTTGGCAACGAGCAGCTGTTAACGTGATACTGATGAAGTCTCCAAAATATCTCTCGTGTCACATTGCGGTTTATGTTATGGAGTGATTGACTTTTGGCGATTAGGGAAGGTTACCGTAAATTAACCGAGTATATAACTGGACTTTTAAAATGCTACAGTGCAAAAAAGGCACTTAAATATTCCACCAACATTATTATTTCAGCAGAAATACGTCCATTACTGGACATAAATCTCCCACAATTTGGGTGGCTTGTCATAATCGCCTTGCTCGGCAGGCGGGTTGACGATCGCAGTATGATGGTATAAACCATAGAGAACGCTGCTGCTCATTCTCTTAGTCGCCTCTTACGACAGCTACGGGAAGAAATTGGATAGTACTATTCTTTACGTCCGGCACTACACGAAAATATTCCACCAATCAAGACAAAACGCAAACTCTAAAGTTATCAACAAGACGTCGATGTCGATTTTTCGTCGAGTCTACTCGTGCTTTATCTAAATACGACGAAAAGTTCAGGATATATGAGGGAACAGAAAAACTTCACACACGCAGCACAGCTTGTTAAACCTATGGAAGCCCTATACTTTGTATAAATTATTTTATCACCACTGCTCTCAAAACGACGACAGAAATTATCGTGAAGGAATCCGGCATGACCTAGAAAAATTAGCAGACATGTGACATCCTGAACCCACACTGGGCCTGCGTGGTAGATTACACCCCACTTCGTCTCACAGAAAGAAGGTCTGTTTCCCAGCTGTGGGCAAATCATTGGCTGATTATGTTATAATGTCTCTACATCAAATATTGAAGCTTGTGACATCCAACAATCCACATAGAGCACGAATGGCTCACGGCTCACTTCTGAGAAATTCCAGAACATAAATACCAATAATACTTTGCCTAAACTGGGAACCGAATCCAAAACGTAGTGCTTGCACCACTAAATCAAGCTGCGAGCTATTATGAAGACAAGTTCTTTTTTTCAGACTATAGGATGTAAAAAACGTCAGCTACATTGAATTAGTAAACCGATCACTTTTCAAAACCACATAATCATCTGGATAGCCTTTTCCTAACTATGGCTCAACTTCAGTCTAACCAGAAGCAGCTGAGTACCAATATTTAATATGAAGCAACTGCCTATCTTACCTCCACAGCCAGTTTTACCAAAGGGTATTGTCATCTTCATAATCATCATTTCATCCGAACACCGTCCACCGCTGGACAAATGCCTCCCCCAATTTTGGGGTTTGCCACGCTTGGCCGGTTTATTGGTGATCGCAGAATGATAGTAAATTGCCTAGAGAACACTGCTGCCCATTTTCTAGTAAGTCTCATAGTCGCCTCTTACGACACCAAGAGAAGAAATGGGACGAAGAAATGCTATTATTTTATTATTACACCACACGGAACGAACGAACGTACGAAGGGTATCGTGTCACCCAGTTACTCCAGATAATACGATACATCTTGGTATTACTGGTGGTCATTCTGACGACCCATAACGACAGTCAAAGATCTAGGAACAACAAATCGAACCAACGGCTTAACGTTCTTTCCGAGGCACGGATGGGTCTTATTATGTAAAGATGGACACCCTTCCACGGACCAACCGCGGCCAGCGTAGGTTAACCTGACCGATAAACACGTTTTTTTTTTGTGGGTGGGAAATAGAAGAAAGAAAGAAAGAAGAAAGAAAAACTGTTTATTCTGCACAAACAAAACGCACAATATAAAATAGTAACAAAAAATAAAAAAATAAAAATACACACGTACAAATTTGCCAAAAGCCCCGTATTCAAGCTTAAAAAGGCTGTACAATATTGTCCATTGCTTGTTGATGTCATGGCTATGGACCATTAACCAAAGACAATACAGATAGATATGCGTTACGACATTGACAATTACTTAATACTTACTTAATAACAAACAAAACAAAAATTGCCGAATACAGAGTGCATTATTGGCTACTTCAAATCATCAAATGACGTCTCCCGCTCTTGGGCGGAGCGGGAGGACGTGTCAGATTTATACTGACTAAAACCCACCCGTGTTTCTTCAGTTGTCCATATGCCAGGGCCACGGTATCTCTTTCGAACAAATCTCGCGACCCTAGCAGACCGGTAAACACGCGTGGATGTTATTACTCAACGATAAGCCCCTCGTGGGAGGATTACATTACGGTCTTAAAAAACCCACTTAATGCGAAAGCGTTAACTTAAAGACAATAACACATTAATTGTAACAACAAAACAGGAATTATACAGCTTTTCGTTTGGAAGTGCATCCAAAAATATTTGCATTAAAATCAGCGCAAATATTTCCACGGATGCGCGAGAGTTGTTATCTTTGACGTAAATAAAGCTATACTGACCAAGGATAATTCTAGAACCTTTGGGATTTTGTTATATTTAGCATTATCGGACTATAATGTTTCCATTTCTGGTACACAGAGAGGGAGTGGCCGTTATCTACCATTCGGGACCAGTGAGGATTGGTAGATGTCACATGTCTTCAAACTTTTTGGTTCTAGGATATGCCGTTTTCCTCACGACGTTTTCCTTCACCGTTTTGAGAGCATGAGAGTGTTATCTTAACGTAAATAAAACTTTCTACAATGCATACTTCATAATACTTTTATCACGTAGAAATAAGGACTTCATCGGAACCGTCGCATCCGATGAGGTCTGCCACAGGCGGTCGCCACCTATCCGGTCCTTCGGTAGGTTGAAAACCGCGGCGTGGCCGCGTGCTTTGGCCTGTGACTATGTATCGACAGGGCTCGACATACGTAACCACGCTGGCGCGGCCTGACAGTTAATAGGCTGTGGGACCGCGGCAAAAGCTGGGTATATATCGGACACTATTTCAACATTCGTATCCTAATCAGATAAACAAAATGAATCATCTTAAGTTCGACCATCGCACCTTGATGAGTCAGTTGCAACATCAACATCACTAACAAGATAACCTTTTCTTCACCACTATTATTCCCGTGCAAAATGTATAAAACACAAAAGAAATCAAAGTCGCCATCAATTTTCTATTCATCAGAATATAATAGCAGGGTAACGTCCGCCCAATAATGCAAGCAAAAATGTCTCAGAAAATCTTTGCAACTTAGTTATGCACTAAATTAACTCCACAAATACCGAAAATAACGACAATCTGGAATATTAATCGATGTTTACTCGACTCGGGCGCATTTGGGACATATCCAAAACGAGGGTAGATGTGAATATACCTTGACATATTTGAGCATTTAGTGTAATGTCTGAGTTTTTGCAGATTATTTGAGATAAAAGGGAAAGTTTATTTTTATTGCAATTTTGTAAGACAGCATTAACGAAAATTTATATAAAAAGTTTAAAAAGGAAATTGCTTTATTGTTATTATGCATCAATAATTTGCATAAACCAGCATTTAAAAGCGTGTATACATATTAATATGTATAAAGGTGCTCTTCGTGTCTGTCCGCATGTTGTTCTTCCAAACTACACAACGAATTTTAATGCGGTTTTCAGTAATAAAGAGCAGGGTTGGCCCAGTGGTAATGGCTGCAACGTAAGAGTTGCAAGCGCTTTCCTTTGAGTAAACTATATCATATCCCAACCCGCACTGCGCCCGCGTGGTGGATTATAGCCAACTCCTTTTTAAAGAGAGGAGGCCTGAGTCCTCCGAATTGCCAAACTTAACTGGCTGTGGGCAGGGCACATTTCTGAAGTTGGAAGGCCTCCCACAAGGTGGACCGATGATCTTATGGAATCCACTGGATACGGGAAGCAAAAAAAACCGGTCGAAGTGGCGGAGCACGGGGGAGGCCTATGTCCAGCAGTGGACGTCTTTCAGCTGAAATAATGATAACATAAGTGGAAACTGTATTCTATTGGTCAGCGAATAAAGGTTTTTATATCTAATTAGCTTTAGCCAGGGGCTTCGCCCGCGTGGAGGTCGGAAATTATCCCGCGGAACATACTACCGGGATAAAAAGTACCTTATGTGTTACTCCAGGTTATAAACTATCTGTGTGCCAAATTTCATCTAAATCGGATCAGTAGTTTTCGTGTGAAAGAGGAACAAACATCCAAACATCTATACATCCATGCATACAAACTTTCGCATTTATAATAATAATATTAATAGGATTATTATTATACAAAAGAATCTACCACCACTTATGTAGGTTTTTAATAGTAATGAATTTCACTTGCATGTTGCACTGACATTACTAATTTACCGGAAGCCGATAAAAACCGAAGTAACCTCGCAAATACAAGGAGAAATGGTCGTAAATATCCTAAATCTTACAAAGTTTCATATTTGAATGTGTTGGCTGTAAATATGTCGACAGATCGTAAATAAGGACAGGTAGTGCGAGCCAAGTTGGAGCTAATGAGTCATTATATACTTGTGCTGAAAGATGATCATCTGACAGAGACCATTTGTGTTTTGAGGAAGGAAGAGTAAATTTTTTTAAGCTAAGCTTTTGTTTGTGCCTTCGTTCAAGAAGTTAGTCGATTTGTCCCTTATTTTTATTCTTAAACAAAAGCGATTCAGTGGTACTATGAAATAATGTGCTCAAGTAGTTTGTTTGAGGAAGCTATAGAATAGAATATAATACTTCTTTATTCGAGTAACCAAGACTCAACAAGATTGTTAGGAAAACTTACGACTATGTTAGTAAGCACAGACTATAAACAAGGAAAACAATACAAGAAATAAATTGCCGTTGGTCACCGTTCCGACATCCCGTGAGACACGGCGCAACAGTGACCCACGTATTCACAGTCCAGGCGACTCGCAATCATGCTTAAAGTTCCGTACTCACATACGGTTTTACTCGATAGTTTTACTCCAAAACGGGTAAATATTAACGTGTGGACCGCAAAACTCACAGCTCGAAGGCTCGCATCGAGCCAGTTCGATGGAATTAAATAAAAGTAATTTCCTTCGCACCTACTCGAAGCGAGCCGTCGAGCTTGACTCAAGCGTGTGTACGTCACCGCGAGTGGCGCGAGTCGAGCGTCACTTACTTTCATGTATTCTTCTTTTAACACCTTGAAAATTACCTCGCAAGTTTCAGGTATTATTACACTAAGGGCTTGTTTTGATATTATTGAAGAATATTGTATCTAGATCAGTGTAACTTCTTCCAGTCGCTAAATATCGTAATGTTACAGTCAAGCTTTCGTGAGGAGAAATAGATTGTCTTATATGAGTTTCTTTTTTTTTAATGGGGTAATCATAGAAAGTAATTCTTCATATAGCACTTCAGACATCCTTAAGTAATTGTTATACCTAATCTTCGGGACACAGCTCTTTAATCAAGTTCACGTGGCTGTATCTAATCATAGCGGCGACCTAACCAATCTTTAACCCAGTACCTCCTTTTATGTTTTTTCTTTTCATTTTCTTTAATTGTTTTATAATTAAGTACTGCGAGACTTGCTAAATGTCTTGCTAAGTGCAGCCACCGTCTCCTTTGCTGGAAGGACAGGTTTTGACTCGAACGGTTCTGAGAATACTGAACGGTGCGCGTCACTCGATATATTAATGCTGAATGTGTGGATGAAAGCCTATGCCATGGTTTTTACTCGACATGATAGCTCGATCGAGTAAAACCGTATGTGAGTACAGAGCTTAAGACACTGTTGAAGCTGTCCCGACCAAAAACTCTTTTTACGTTCGGGAGATTAATAAAAGCCGGTATGTCCACCAGCTTGGTAATAAATAATATAATTATAACTTAATCTAACATTTATTTAATTCTATTTAATACTTTATATTTTATCTGTTTTCTAATTGTAATTATGTAATTTATCTACTTTTATCTAATGTTATCCAATTTTGACTTACTTTGTTTTTAATTTCGTCTAGTCTACTTTTATGTAATTTAACATAATTCTACGCTAGTTTACTCACTATATTGACCTATAACTTGTTGTGTGGTGCAAACTGTACATGTATGTTGGTTATTAATAAATTAATAAATAATCCAAATGCAACACACATGTACATGTAAGTAAGATCTGAAGATTTGTTCTTCAAAGTCTACATAAAGGAAAGAGATACCTATTTAAATCATAGTGTATATGCAATACAAATAAGTATGTTAAAAATATACATATGTCGTTTACACAAAAACCTATTGACAGTGACATAAAGACTAGTGACACCTTAAATTAAATTATCAGTTTCTTCCATAGATAATTTATAATCAAACAACAATTAGAAAAGATCATAGTATACTTACCAAAATCCGTAAACTTTCATTAAGGTACGATATATACGTTTTACTACAAACAGACTGGCAATCAACATCTTTCGACAGCCAACACAGATAACACTTTCGACAGCCAAATGTTTGCAATTACAAACATAGAAAAAAAATATTACAAAGTTGAACCAAACTATAACACTTTAATTCTGAGTCATAACAAAACATTTACGGTTTTAAACCCTTAACGAGTACAAACAAACCACGCCATGTTGTTTTACTGTAGCTTTTAACATTCTTCATGAAATTGCTCCTTGGTGTCGTAAGTATAGACATCAAAGACAGTGCGTAAACAACAAGCTATACATTTTCAGTATTAGCTGACCTCGCATTGTATAGGCTTTTCGTACAGTGAGAAGTCAGCTTATACTAGACATGTATAGTTTGTCTTGTGGCCGTGCGTACCTGACATACCGTAGCTGTAAAATCTCGAAGTGTTTTTGTTCAATGAAATGTTTCAATTTCATCTTTACATAGTACAAAAACGTCGCTTCCTGCATCTGTACGCATAGATCTTTTAAAATACGCAACGGATTTTAATGCGGTTTTCATCAATAGACAGTATTCAAGGTGTGTATACAGGAAAAGTTTATAAGCAATCTGCAAATTTTCACAGGGTGGGACCAACTCTGAATTCAGGAAAAAAATCTGCTGATTTATATATTTTGGTTGCGTAGTTATTGAAATTTTGTATGATACACTCGATTTTTTTTCGTGATTTCAGCGTTCGTCCCATAGTGAAAGTTGTTCATATTCATGGACAGAACACACTGTGAAAATGGGCACACTACTTAAGAACTTTTCCTGTCTGTATAATGCGCGGGCAAAACCGCTGGTAAAAGCTAGTTTATTCTATAAATTATAACTTTTTAGCAACAAAAATAAACCCAAGAATAAGTAAAGAGTTTTGGTGGCCCAGTAGTACTGGTGGTACTCACATATTAGGTGGGTGGTTAGACCTCAATATTGCAGGCACTTTATGCAATAAATCGCCACTGCACTGCACAAATCTGCGTGAGGATACCAGGCATGTCAGACAGTCAAAAGTTTCAAGACAAGTAACATTTACTAATCCGCTTGTTGTAAGAGGCGACTAAAGGACTCAGTAGAGAATGGGCAGCAGCATTCTCTATACATTTTACCACCATACTGCGATCGCCAACTGCCAAGCTTGGCGATTATGGCCAAACCCACCAAATTGGGGGAGGCCTATGTCCAGCAATGGACGTCTTACGACTGATGATGATGATGATGACGGAACATAACACATAACTTCCAGTGTAACGTCTCCGGATCTTCATGAGGGATATTAGGGCCAGGGACAAATAATATTGTTGCTGCCGTTCAAAATGTTTTAAATAACTTCTTGTTCACGGAATAAAGCACACAATCAAAGTATTCACATTTTTATGACAGTTGTAGTTTTAAAAACAAAGATATCAATAAAAGTTTTAATTACTTCCGGTGGATATGTAATTATATTTACGGAGTGTTTGCTGACCTACGATCGTTATTTGAAAGAATGCGGTACCTAGGTATAATTTCCCTGAGTTTTAATTTAGGTTTTAGCCAATTTACTGGTTTTCTGATTAGCTACAATAGTGATTGTTAGAATTTGATTTCCAGATAGCCTTATTAGAAGGCGAATCAGAAATTATGGGAAAATAACACCATCACATTCGTATTCATCACCAATAATTCCGAGCCAGCCCTTCCCTTGCTGCCATGCTCTGCCAACAATGTCCTAAGCCGAGGTTCGTACCCCACAGGGGGTGCCCTTAGCGAGTAGTTGCTCTAGTTTTAAGTTTTTTAAGCCGTGGCTGGGGTAACCACAGGCAAGTCCGGCTAAGCAGCCTATGAAAATGTCTTTGTTTTTTTTTTTAACATGACATACATGGGCACTTATGAAAGCTAAGTGCACGGTTCCTCCAATTGGTCGTTTCGTATAGCGAAGAACTTCACGATTACTCTTTTAATTGACTTTTCCAATATTTTCAAGTTTCAGTGCTAATAGATATGGATAGAAAGGGGTTGAGTACTGAGATGACGACTAATAGAGAAGTGTGGAAAGAAAAAGATATGTTGCGCCGACCACATGTAAATTGGGGTAAGGGTAGTAGAATGAGTGTTAATAGATATAGGAGGACAGTGTACCCTGTTAATAAATACCAGGTAATTCATAAAATAGAAATTGGTCTACAAATTTACAGTCAGATTCAGATTAATTTATTTGCTTGAAATATGGTATTTTACAGATTTTATAACACAGTCAATAGTTCTTCATATTCCGCCAACTAAATTCGGCATGCAAATTTTGTAATGATAATGATGATTCTAATTTTATAACTTTAAACAAAATAATTAAATTGCAATGTCAAAAAAAAATACTAAATAAAGAATTGCCTACATATTCAATTACAAATGTCAAAGAAAAATAATTGAATTACAATTGTCAAAGAAAAATAATTAAATTACAAATGTCCAAGAAACACAATTAAATTACACATGTCAAAAAGAACTAATTAAAATTACAAATGTCAAAATAAATTACACAAGCACAATTACACAGTCTACATGGCCTATAACGTTGTCACTACCACAAAATATAAAAAATCTGAATTAATAGTAGATAAATACAATAAAAAACCTATACAACCCAAATGTTATGATTGCCATATCAACAACTAATATGCAAAGAGTTGAAATTAGAATTGTAGATGTAGTACAAATAATGAGTAGATCATGTTAGAGTATGTTAAAAATATAAATTAACATCGTAATTTCGGAGCAGGTATTAGACGTTTACATTGTTATGCTGTTAATGAGGTACCAGGGAAGCCACATATGCAGAAGGAAATACCAGACTTCCTGGTCTTAAACGTAGTCTTTGATCTTATAATGTGCTTTTTTAAAAAGAACACTAAAATCTGAATCTGCCTCTGGGCCAGCCACCGCTTTCAATTGCCCTCACCTCTTATCAATCCAACATCAAACTACATACTCAAAAAGTTGCACAAAATACTTCAGATTCACGCATTCCAGCAGCTAGTCACAGAACTAAAATATCATACGTACGCAATAAAAACGTATAATTTGGCGTAACTGAGTGTATTAATATAAAAATAAAATAATATGACGCCGATCAGTTGCCGAGTAATTTTCGTGACAGTTGTTTAAAATGGCCGATGGCCTTCGTGTTGAGTTAATGGTTCCCTGAAGACTTACGCGGTTGGTTGTTAACTTTTGATGGCTTTGGTGATTTTGGTGTTTCTAATTGGGATCACTTAGACGAAATTAAAAGATCTGTACTGGATGCGGAAGGTGGAGGATAGGGTGTTGTGACGCAACTATGCACCTAGCTTCTGACGTTTTATAAGCCATGCAGGTTTCTGTTAAAGAAAAATAGCCCATGTAGGTTTCTGTTAAAGAAAAATATTTTGATTTTGATTGAACCTGGGAGAGGTCTATGTTCAGCAATGAATTACGATACTTTGAGTTGATTGAAGGCGAAATAATCTAGAAATCATCAATAGGCTAGAAACTCTTCCTGTTTTGGCAAGCCTTAGCTCAAAAAGCAACGTTCAAGGAAGTTCAAAGACGATATGAAACTTAGTACCTCTGGCTAAACTGATACGAATCCCGCGCAGGACGAAAATATAACTACTTATAAAAAATAGTTGTCCACCGGTATCGGGAGAAGGGTCCAAACTACCAACGATAGGCTCCAGGGACAGGAACCTCCTCACGATGCGACACCCGCCTAACGACAGCCTCGAGAGATGTTAATCGAGGGTTTCAGTCATCAAGCCAATTGACCGATACGACAATCGGCACAATGACAGCCGAGTCAACATTCTACATGTCAACAACTTCGTGTACTAAGTCGAGATATTTGTACGGTAATTATATTATTATTTTGATCTAATTTAAAGAGTACGATACATGTTTGAGAAGTATAAGAGGGGATTTAATAACCAGCTCATGAGGAGGACAATTTAACTGTCTTAACAATACATTTGTCTAAACATTGCCGCTGTAGAAAATGTAACTCTTGTTACGACCACATAGTTTATGAGCTACGTAACATAATTAAATCGTCTAGCGTCTGGAGACCTGTCATATGAATGATAAAAGCAATCATCACTATGTGACTAGAAAATAACATATGAAATAATTTGGATTAGACGGATATACTGGTATTCTGTTACATCCGGTTAGACTAAGAGCTGACACACATATAGTTGGAAAAATACAAGCTAATGAAACTTATAGTGAAAAACTTATTACAAAAAAAAATAGCAACCGACTTCCTTAAAAAAAACACTACAGGGTGAAAAATAACTTTAATTTCAGAAGTCGGTGTCTAAGAACCTGTATTTAAGTTTTTGTTTCTTTATTTTTAACTTTTTTGTTATGGAATGTACCCCGCACTAATCTAATCGCGTTATTCGTTCACTAGCTGTGCCCGCAGCTTCGCCCGTGTGGTGTTCGGACAATATCACACAGGGATCTCATGGTGATTGTAGACGCTACCATCTATTGGTAGCGATTGGAAATTGAGGAACAACACAAAATAGGTAGGTACCTAAGTATTTCATTTGGTTTTGCCATTTTATTCATTTGAGAAAAAAAATAATTGGTTTCGTTGTTTATTTTCATTGTTTTTTAATTTTTTAATTATTATTTTTTTGTTCAGGTGTAATTTTGTGCAATTTATTTTTGTATAAATTTTCTTGTCTATTTTATTTTGTGTTTTTGTGCAATTTTTGTGAAATAGTTGTTGTTTTCGTAATCAGCGACCCGATAAACCATAAAAACGATACCAATGTTGATTTTCAGAATTTGTCACCCCTTTTCCACTTTTTAGGGGTTGAATTCTGAAAAAGCCTGAAACACTTGTTTACTCATTTATTGATAGAAGTACTCCTGTGAAGTTTCGAATAAAATAGTTTAACTAAACATGTTTCCCCATACAAACTTTCAAGCCCTTTTCACCCCTTTAGGGGTTTAACTTTCAAAAATCCTAGGATACATAATTGTTTATTTGTAATTGTTAACCTAAAAACAAAATTTCTGGCTTTTAGCTCTAAAAATGACGGACTTCCATACAAAATTTTAATCCCTTTTTCACCCCCTTAGATGGCGAATTTTCAAAAATCCTTTCTTAGCGTATGCTTACGTTATTAAATCTAACCATGGTCGTCTTACTGACCATGGTTTTTGTTATTGTTACTTGTATTAACTGTTATTTTATTTTACTCAGGAGGTCCTAGTTTAACAATTGTAACTTCAACTTAGCTGTATGTATCAATGTATGTATATGTATCATTTTGCATCGTTGAATATGTAAGCGGGCACGCCCTTTATGCCTGGAGGTTTTATTTACGTTTTAAGTTCTGTTTATGATTTTGTTTTATTATTTATTTCAGCTTGAGTTTAGTTTTCAATGTTTTGTTGGTGGTATAATGGCGTGTGCTAGCTGACATATAGTGAATAATGTATGTTTTGTTTTATAATATTAATTACTTACACAATATTGTATAGAATCAAGTTCTTCTAACTTAACAGACAGCTGTGCTGCTGGGGAGTTTGTTCCGCCACTTCTTCTTCCCAGCTAAAGCACTAGGAAGTGTCGAAGGGCGGGCGTTTTGGGGGACTGTCTTATGTAACTTTGACGTTCAAAAAGTGCTGACTCTCAGCCTAGTTTGAATAAATGACTTTTGATTTTGATTTTGATTCTATCTGTATGTCAAATTTCAGCGAAATCCGTTCAGTAGTTTCGGCTGTGCGTTGATAGATGAGTCAGTCAGGTTTGCCTTTTATATATTTAGATTTGTCGCGCAAATACTTAATGCAAATGATGATTTAAATAGTTTTCACATGGATCCCATTGTCAGAATGGAACCAAATTAAAATGGGACCAGCACTAGCTTTCAAATAAAAAAGAATCATCAAAATCGGTTCACCCAGTCAAAAGTTATGAGGTAACAAATATAAAAAAAATACAGTCGAATTGATACCTCCTCCTTTTTTGAAGTCGGTTAAAAAGACGCGTTTGAAGACTATTCGTAGTTGTAGCGTATAGGTATATCACCTAAGCTGAGCTCCCTGAGCAGTGTTGGGCCCGTGGTATCAATCCCAACTTACCAGTAAGGTCGTGTTTTCGAACCCCGGCAGACACTTTATACTTTCTGTAAGCGATCACTAGTGAAGTTAAACTAGTGATCGCACAATTGAATAGAAATACATTATTAAATGAAAAAATAATAATAATTAGTTATATTTGACATTCAGTAACACTATAGACAAATCGTTGACGCTGTACTACTGTGGAGAGGGTTCGCTGGCGGGATGGTGATGGCCAAGACCAGGACGTAGGTGTAATGAGTAAAGAATACTAATTCTTTATTTTCTTAATACTTCTTAACTGCTGGATATGGAATAAATTATCCACAGAGTACTATTTTTAAGAATTATCACAGAAAGCTCTGTTTTTATAGAATTTTCCCTATTATTTTTAATTAATTATGACAGTTCAAAATCTCATAATTATAACCAGCCTGTACAATCTATGACCAACCTGTACAATCGTGAGGCATACAACCTCTACAGTTTGCACACGACACTAAATTTTGTATGGGAAACTTACTAATGCCATACTTGACACTCCCCTAAAACCATGAAACCACAAAAAATATTTCTTATAAATCTATAATAAATTCCTACAGTCGCTAATACAACACAGAAAAATATTCTTGATATGATCATAGATCTTAAAAATGAAATAGGTTTTATCTATAAAATTAATTTATTACCTATGGCTATACTTGACATTCAGTAAGACTATAGACACAAAATAAAGACAGATGTTCTCGATTGGACCACAGATTTGGACCATAAACTAAAGAATATCTATGCATGTGTGTATTAAATACACGTTAATGAACAGTGGTGTGTGTAACGTGTTATTTATTGAAAATAATGCATTTTTACGCATAATTTAAAAAAATATTAGCATTTGTCACTTCTTCTCTGTATAAACTAAAAGTGTGCGAAATTTCATACTCCTCCGTCCCCCCAATTTTCGTAAAAAGGGATCCAAAGTTTTCGCTTCACGTATTAATACATAGATTACCAATGCTATCAAAACGGTAAGGGATAACATTGTGAGAAAACTGGAATGTCCTAGAACCAAAAATTCGAAGACATGTGACATCTACCAACCCGCACTGGGCGTGCGTAGAGTGCCTCTCGAAAAGTGGAGGCCTGTGTCCCAGCAGTGGGAACATTCATAATTTCAGCCGTAAGACGTCCACTGCTGGACTTAGGCCTCCCCCAATTTGGGGTGCTTTGCCATAATCGCTACGCTTGGCAGGCGGGTTGGCGATCGCAGTATGGTGGTAAAATGCATAGAGAACGCTGCTGCCCATTCTCTAGTAAGTCCCTTAGTCGCCTTTTACGACACCCACAGGAAGAAATGGGGTGGTGTTATTCTTTACGTCCGGCACCACACGGTACCATTCTTGAATAGATTGATTATGATAAGCAAATAAATAAATATTCTATTCTATTCTGACTTTTATCAACAGGAATTGGTCAGTAACAGCCCATAGTCAAGATTTGTGCCCAGTTGATAGCAATAGACTAGCCCCTTGTTACATGGGACTTAAACATAACAGGCGAAATGTGGGTGTACTGTAAGCACACCTCTGCCAAGCCTTCAGGGAGTACAGGCGTGATGTTATAAAACCTCGTAATTTTTCTAGCTCTACCATCGAGGGCGCATTTTTATAGACTGTCAACAGGATAATAAAATTTCCAAGATGATTTACTATATTTTCAATATTTAACTATCCATTCTGAACTGGAACTGGAGAATTTATAACTGAACAGCTGTGTGCCATCCCACTCACATAAGAGTCAATCACCTACAAATGAATCAGTAGCCGGTTTTATAATTACTTTTGAGAAGCTAGATATGCTTGCAATTTCTTTAGCATAGTTTCTTGAGGTGCAACTATTTTGAGGTGCGGGTTTCTAGGCTATCATTTTATAGCAGTCATTTTTCCAATCAGAAAATTCTCTATTGTACCTACACTATAACAATTTCAAATCATCATCTTCAAGCTTTCAGTCCAACCGATGCGGGTGCTGCTGAATATCAGTATTTTACATGAAATGACTGCCTATCTCACCTCCAAAACCCAGTTACTGGATATAACTGGTTGTCTGGCTTTCGGGCTTCTGACGACCCTTAACGACTGTCAAAGATTTATGAATGACAGGTAGGACCTACGGCTTTACGTGCTTTCCGAGTCACGGAAGGATCTTGGGTGTGTAAAGATAGACACCCATCCACGAATTAACCGCAGCAAGCATAGCTAGTGGCTGTTATTACTTGGCCACACGCCCAAAACAATTACAAATAAGAGCATTTAAGTGTAAAGTAGAAGTAAGTAAGGGTGGTCTTGTCATGTGTCCTTTGCAACAATTTCTTAGGGCTTACTGTGGGTATCGCAAAAGGCGACTAAAGGACTTATTAGAAAATTGGCAGCAATGTTCTCTATGCATTTTACTACCATACTGCGATCGTCAACCCGCCTGCCAAGCGTGGCGATTATGGCAAAGCCCACAATTTGAGGGACGCTTATGTCCAGTTTTGTGACTGAGATGTAATGATAACTGTGCAATTGTCCTGTTTTCGTGCTTCATAGTATTTGTAATGGCTCTTATGGATATTCATAAGGCAAAATGTGGAGCTGTCTAACACATACATACCTACATAAACTCACGCCTTTTCCTATGGTGGTATCCAGAAACCACGGAACGCCACCTGCTACGATCTCTACACACTCCTTTTGCCTCGTTTAGGTTCATACAATTGGTCATACACACATGCCGGTTGCGAGTACTACGCACCTGACCTTTCTGAAGAACATCACCAATAAGGTCACTATATGTCCTCCTAGGGCGTCCCCTCCCGGTGTTTCCACTCACATCTGCCTTGTGAATAACTTTTGTGAGCCGTCCTTCATTCCACATCACGCTAGGACCCTTAGGAGCCGATCCAAAAGAAAAAAAGTGACGAATACGAAGACCTCGCACGGGCATGCAATTCAATGCGACGCGACGGGGAGGGTCGGGAGAGCAAGAAATTTAACTCGGACGAAGATGTGAAAGAAGCTAGTTACTATATAAGATAAGATAACTACGAGTATCGTTTCTGTCTATCCTCTAAAAACAGCCGTATAATCAAGCGATAGTCATAATGATCGCCGTTTATTTCGACTCTCCGTGGCCTGACTCACTCATATCAAAATATATGTCTGTCTAGATGTCAGCAATTCCAGAAACTTGGTCACTGAGGCATTTCCGTGATTACTAAAACCATTTAGTTTAGAAAGAAAACATTTTAGGTTTGACTTTTCTGTTTAAAACGTTTTTCAGCAGAATTTCGATTAGTCAACGGTAAGTCACAGGAGCAGTGGTGGCCCAGTGGTATTGGCCCCAACTCATGAGTGGTAGGTCGAGGGTTCGAACCCAGGCAGGCGCTCTTTACTTTGTGTAAATTATTTCATCACCACTACTCTCAAAACGGTGAAGGAAAACATCGTGAGGAAACCGACATGTTCAAGAACCGAAAATTTTAAGATATGTGTCATCTACTAAACCACACTGGGCCTGCGTGGTAGATTATGGCCCACTCCTCATCGAGAGGAGTCATTTGTCGCAGCAGTGGGAACAATATAAGCTGATTATGAAGAAGTCACGGTTATTAGTATGTACCACCATAACTTTGACTGGCCTGTTAGTCTAGTGGTTAGTGACCCTGACTGCTAAGACTGAGGTCGTGGGTTCGATTCCCACCCAGGACAAATGTTTGTGTGATGAGCACAATCATTTGTTCTGTGCCTGGGTGTAATTTATTTATAATATGTATGTATTTAGAAATATATAAGTATGTTTATCAGTTGTCTGGTTATCATAGTACAGGCTCTGCCTAGTTTGGGATCAGACAACGATTTGTTGGTTGTCCAAAGATATTTTAATATTGTAATTGAATGTATTGTTTAATTTTGATTGTAATTTTAATTTTGATATAATTTAATTTTAATATTGTAATTGTAATTGAATGTATTGTTTAATTTTGCTTTTAGATTTAATTTTAATTTTATTTTAATATTGCAATTGAATTCATTGTTTATTTTGATTGTAATTTTAATTTTGCTTTTATATTTATTTTTACTTTATTTGATTTTTATTTTATTTTATTTTAATATTGTAACTGAATTTATTGTTTAATTCCTCACTTATGTATAGTTAATTAAAAGCAGAAGAGTGGTAGTACCTAATACAAGCAATGCTTTGCTTAAAAGGTACTTCCTATAATTATATTGTTGTTTACATAAGTTGTAGAAATAAAGAATTTTTTGACGTGACAACGTCTTATAAATTGGTTTGCCGGGTGACACTTCAAGAAACTGCGTTACGCTCCGCTCACGTTATGCGCTCACAATGAGAGCGAGTGAGAGGCACGCGTCCCTTCCACTCGGGCATGGTTAGCCCGCCTAAGAGCGAGAGAGACAGACATAAAAAGTGAAAGGCATGCAAATAAATGCAAATAAATGTTTTAAATTGTTACTATTATTTCATCCTTCTTCCTACTATACGAATGAATATTCACATTATAATTATTTTACCACTCAAAGTCGTTGTCACGTAAAACTTTCGCCCGTATACCGACTTTACAGGCAACCAATTTTTATTTTATTTTATTATTATTTATTTACTAATCAGAACGTGATCTTTATATGGGACCACTCGGTAAGTATACCCTTTCAAACGAAAGAAGATTTCTCCAATTCGATTTATAAATGACGGAGTTCTGACGTGATAAATGTAAAAAAAATACAACCGAATAAAAAATGTCGTTTTAGAATTTGGTTGAAAATGGAATTGTCGATCCGACGAAGAAGATGGCTCTAACTTTCACGTTGGCTATCATCTTTTTTTTTTTCTTCACCCGGTCGATGGAGCGAAAGGGCGTGCCAGACTTTTACTGACTAAAACCCACCCATGCTCCTTAAGTTGCCTATGCCAGAGCCACGGTAACTCTTTTGAACAAACCCGCGACCCTGGCAAGCATCTGTCCTAGCGGACCCCTTCATATACAGCACCTAATTAGTACATCACAGACTTTCCAGATATTTGATCAACTCCACTACTCCCCGCTAAACATAACACATAGTTACAAAATAATTTCAGTGTGAAACATATATTTTCTGAAATTAATAATTATAATAATCTCGCACAAATAGTTCACTGGCTACAAGTACATAAATAATATGATTAAACTGCATCTTAATAGGACGTACAAAGTTGTGTGCGATGCCAAATTATAAAACCTATGCGATTTGGGACACCACATACCGGTGTCTAAGGCTGGGGTACGCATGAAAGCGGGTAGCGATTCTTTAGGCGGAGCGGGAAAGCCAAACTTATTCGGACAGGCAAAGAGTAAAACAAAGAAGTATTGTCATTCAAATGAATCATGTTCTTTGTAGGCGTGTGTCAGATACTGAACATAAGGCAAAATATTAGGCCTATTTTTTTTTTTTTGGATGTGAAATCATCAAATGACTTCTCCCGCTCTGGGCGGAGCGGGAGGGCATGTCAGACTTTTACTGACTAAACCCACCCGTGTTCCTTCAATTGCCCATGTGCCAGGGTCACGGTATCTCTTTCGAACAATCACGCGACCCCGGCAGGCATCGGTCCTAGCAGACCCCTTCAATTTTGCTGACATCTCTTTGAGGCGCGCGTGGAACACTACGCGCCGTCGACCCGAGCCTGGTCCTTACCGGGCGGCGAACTACCCATTGCTCGCCGCCCGCAAGCTCGCGCCTACGGTGGCCGGGAGTCCGCAATCAACTCCCGACGCCCGAGGCGTCTCCTCCTGCGGCGGCTTGGAACGTGAGGGCGCTGAGACTGCCACTCCCTCACGCGCCCCGCCTCCTCCTTCGCAAGCATTACTGCTTCGCAGAAGGAGGTATTGAGGCTTGACTTGAAATTAGAATAGATCAGCTCATAACCGTGGGTAGAGATAGGAATTGCTTGTGACAGGGTTGGAAATGACCGACTGAGTTTTGACCGGAATGACCTTATTTCCGATTTCTACACATAGATGGTAAGAAGCTGTATTTACTGTTCATTACAAAATTATCTTCTCCAACCGATTAGTCCAGTGAGGGTCGTTACTTGGTCGGACCAGCGATTTGGTGACCTGCCGCGAGGTCTTTTCCCATCTACCTTGCCCAACACCACCAACTTTTCAAGGTAATTTACTTCCCGACGGACAATGTGACCAAAGTAGCCGAGAATCCTTTGGTTACAGATCGTTGGTAGTCTGTATCTTATGCGCAGATGTTTGAGGATAGATTTGTTCGTTCGCTTGGCAAGCGGAGCATTATTTGCCAACACCACGTCTCAAAAGAGTTCACTTCGATCTTTGGAATTGTATTTACATGAACATATTATATTTGTCTATGAGCAGTGGTGGCCCAGTGGTAACGGCCGTGACTTACGATTAGTAGGAGTGAGTGCGAAACCAACCAGGCGCTTTACTTTGTGTAAATTAATTTCATCACCACAAAACGGTGAAGGAAACATCGTGAGGAAACGGCATGTCTAAGAACCAAAAATTCGAAGACATGTGACATCTACCAACCCGCACTGGGCCCACGTGGTGGATTATGGCCCACTCCCTCTCACCGAGAGGAGGCCTGTGTCCCAGCAGTGGGAATATTATAGGCTACTGATGATGAATATATTTGTCCTTAAGTTAACATCTATAAGTGTCTCTTATCACTATTATTGTTTTCAAACTTTGCCTTCAGCAACAGAAAACCATGTATCTGCTTACTTCCATGAGCACTGTCGCTATTTTTACAACCTCTATACCAAAGTATAGTCCAGAGGATAGAATTCGAAATGAGGTGATCCAACAAAGAACCAAAGTTATCGATATAGCTCACAGAATAAGCAAGTTGAAGTTGCAATAAGTTGAAGCGGCCATATAAGCCGCAGAACCGATAACCGTTAGAGTAGACGTGTTCTTGAGTGGACAACGCGAGTCGGCAAACGTACGGTAGGAAGCCCTCAGGCTAGGTAGAGCGAGGAATTTCGCAGTGTGGCTGGTAGCAGCTGGATGAGAATTGCTGAGAATCAAGCAAAATGGCGTGAAATTGGAGAGGCCTTTGTCTAGCAGAGGACTAATGATGATAATGATACCAAAGTGCCAACTGCCCGCTACCGCTCCCCGCTTTCAACTCCACCTCGACTTTATAATTATAATATTTAATATAATAAACGTCATCTAATGTTTGGCAATGTTTCAGAATGTTAGAAAAAGTGTTAAAAATGTTCAATACGTAGCCACAGTGAGTCACACGGCGCTTCTCAACGACAACTTATGTAAACTTATTTTAGGAAATCGATGAAATTTATTTGCTCTGTAATCGTCTTGTTATATCGTGCCTTTGGCAATATATTAGCTTGTATATTATGGTCGTTCTCGGAGGAACTGCTGTAAACTAGTGAATTTAGGATTTACGCACGAATGAAAAAATCTTCTGATCTTTTTCAATAAATTGTGAAGATGAAATTAGAATCGTTGAAATCGGTTAGACTGTCAAAAATATCCACAGAACATTTTGTATCTAAAATTACATAAAAACGCCTGTAAACAGAGATTCTTTATCGGTGTTCACGAGGGCAGTGGTAACAGCCGCGGCTTACGAACGGTGGTGGTGAGTTCGACCCCTGACAGGCGCATAGTAAATTATTTCATAACTACTGCTGTCAAAACGATGTAGAAAAATATTGTGAGGAAACCGGCATGTCTTAGAACCAAAATTTCGAACACATGCGACATCTATCAACCCGCACTAGGCCCGTGTGGTGGATTACAGTCCACGCTCTCACAGTGGGGAGGCCTGTGTCCCAGCAGTGGGAACAATATAGACTGATTATGATGTCCTATTCTGAATTTAAAACTATAAAAATTTAAGGTACAGTTGAATATACCAATGAAAATTCTGCAGTAAGATCTCTCCCTTGGATTATTTCAACTACTTACAATATTTTGAAAAATCACATTACATGTAGTGCTAAGAGTCCTGCAGACAGGCGCAGCGCGTTACTGGGAGATCAATTTGTATGAAATTTTCTTTTTTCAACCGACGAAAAAAACGGAGGAGGTTCTCAATTCAACGCGTATTTTTTTTTTATGTTTGACCACGCATAACTTTTTACATAGTGGTCCGATTGTGACAATTCTTCTTCTATTGGAAAGGGTATACTCCCAAGGTGGTCTCATATAAATTTGGAAAACAAAATCGAACCCTAAGGGTCGGAAAACAGGGGATGATTGATTTTTCACTCACTGATTGTAATGTATAACCACGCATAACTTTATACAGAGTAATCCGATTTTGATAATTATTTTTTTGTTGGATGGGGTATACCTTGCAAAGTATTACTAGTATATTAAAGCCACAAAAAATTATAAAATAAAAACTTTTTAACAAAAAATTAAACCGCCGAAAAAACTGAAAAGGATGAAATAATAAACCTTAAAATTTTGAGTCAGCGCTGATAAATCAATGAACAAAGATCACTCAAAGCGCCGACTCATAATTTTAAGGTTTATTATTTTATGCTTTTCAGTTTATTCGGCGGTATAATTTTTTGTTGAAAAGTTTTTTTTGTAAATTCTTTTCATTTATTCCACTAGTAGAACAAAGATTCTAAAATCACATTACGCTGTCGCATCATGCCTGTGTGCTTGCTTTCAACGAATATAACAAATCGTCATCTGCTTAACCTTTTCCGAACCATGTTGGGGTCAGCTTCCAGTCTGACCGGATGCAGCTGAAAAACAGTATTTTACATGGAGTGACTGCCTATCTGATAGAAAGAAAGAAAGAAAGAAAGAAAGCATTTATTTGTCAGAATATTGTACAAAGTTGTTATGTGGATTATTACGCTCAAAATATTCTGCCGTTTCCGGCGTACAAATATGGTTTTGAAATTATGGGTCATCATTACATTCAAATTTAGTTATTAATCATTAAAATTATATGTCATCATTACATTAAGATTTAGTTATTAATCAATAGAATTATTTAAATTACGAAACATATTTTTTTTTAAATGTAAAAGATATTAATTAAATGTCAAAAGTGCATGAAGGGAGACAAAATATGATTTTTACAGAATAATGTCAAATCTTTAGGTAAACTTTTCATTCATAAAATCTTCAGTCGAGTAATAACATTTGCTTAAGAGAAAGTTAAATAATTTACATTTAAATGTTCTGAGGCTGAGAGTTTTAAAGCCATCAGGTAATTTGTTATAAACAGTAATGGACATGCAGTACACATTTTTAGAAAATAATTTAATTCTACGCCTAGGAACATGAAGCATATGCACTTTGCGGCTGGGTCTGGATACAACATCATTATACAAATCAAATTCATGTCTGTTTCGGTGTATAAAGATACAGATTTCAAAAATATATAGTGCTGGAATTGGCAGTATTTTAAGTTTCTTAAATAGTGGAACACAACTGTCCAGTGGGTGCGCTCCGCAAATTGAGCGTATGCATTTTTTCTGAGCTCGAAAAACTCTTGTAAGTTCAACTGAATTACCCCATATTATAATGCCATAGCGCAGAATTGATGACACATAGCCATGGTATGCACATATTGCTGCGTTAACACTAGCCACACGTGTTAGTCTATATAAAACAAATACAAATCTATCTATCCTCTTACATAGATCGTCAATATGAGATTTCCAGTTACAGTTTTTGTCAATTATTATACCCAAGAATTTTACGTAATCGACCTCTTCAATTGTCTCATTTCCATATTGTATTTTAAGTCGTGGACGCGTACTGTTATATGTCTGGAATTGTATCATTTTTGTTTTTTTAATGTTAATATGTAAGTTATTGTGTTCTAGCCATGTAATAATTTTATTTAATGTCATGTTTATTTCATTTTGGTACTCAATAATGTCGTCATTTTCTTTTATAATACTAAGGGTCGTATCATCCGCATATAGGATACATTTGTGGGAAGTTACACTTGGCAAGTCGTTAGCATATAGCAGAAACAAAAGCGGACCTATTATGGTCCCTTGGGGAACACCGCAGTTATTTTCACGATACTGTGACCTATATGTGAGCTTTTGATTTCCTGTTTGTCCCGAAATCTCAACACATTGCTGTCGATGTGTAAGGTAGCTTTCGAGCCATTTCAAAGCATTACCCCTTATGCCATATCGTTCTAATTTATAAATTAATAGTCTGTGGTCCACGAAATCAAAAGCTTTGGACATATCCAGAAATATAGAGACAATTGGCAGTTTATCATTAAGGCTTTTCGTTATTAATTTTAATAGAGCAAAACAAGCTGTTGTGGTCGATTTATTTTTTCTGAAACCAAATTGATCTTCACTTAGAATTTCGTATTTGGATAAAAAACCGGAGAGCTTCTCATGCATGACCTTTTCAAATATCTTGGATAATATTGGTATGAGTGTTATGGGGCGGTAATTATTCATATCACTTCTGTCACCTTTCTTATGGATTGGTTTAACAATTGAGAATTTTAACCGTGAAGGGAATAGACCTTGCATAAATGACAAATTAATAATATGGCTAATATGAGTAGATAAAAAAGTAGAGCATAATTTAAGAATTTTTGTGTTAATGTCATCATAGCCTGTAGAGTTGGTTGATTTTAAAGAGTTTATTATTTTATATACATTGGTGTCATCAGTTGGAGTCAAATACATAGAACTTGGTTGATAAGTCATGGATGGTGTGTAGTCAATAGATGGTTTAGTGGTGTCATTTGTTATATCAATAAAATAATTGTTAAAAATGTCAGCTACCTTTTCAGGTTTAGTGTAAGTTTGATTGTCTAATTGAATTTTATTTATGTCATGAAAATTTTGTGTTTCGCTGGTATTACTTTTTATTACTTTCCAGGCAGCCTTACATTTGTTACTGGATTGAGTCAAATAACGCGTGTTCTCGCCTTTTTGTGCCTGCAACATGCATCTTTTTAGAATAGTAGTGTATTTACAGTAGGTGTTTTTATGACGTTTTTTATTTGCTGTTGAGAGACGATATTTCAGATATAGACGTCGTTTGTTTATACAACACTTTTTTATGCCTTTTGTCATCCAATTATGTTTTAAGGGTTTGATAGTTATTTTAAACTTGATTTTTGGGAAACATAAATTATAAAATAATAGTAGAATGTCATGGAAATAATTAAATGCAATGTCAGTATCTTCAGTCTGGTAAATATCTGAGAAAGACAATGAGGATAAACAGTTTACAAACTTATCTATATTATCTTGATTAAAATCGCGTCTTTGTTCAAAATAAAATGGTCTTTTAATATTTGTGGTGTCTACCGTAACGTCAAAACATATCGATTGTCCTGTTTCGTGATCAGATAGTGCTAGGTAGTGTATTTGGGGTGTAACATTTGGTATGTTACTCGTGATTAAGTCGATGCAGGAGAGTTTTCTTGTTGGATTGGTAATATGATTATTTATGTTATAGTTTTTTAAAATAGATTCTAGCTCTTTGAAATGTTTATCTGCTTTTATTGCGTCTAAATTCCAGTCACCACATAATATGATGCTTTTGTTGTTTTGTTTTTTCAGGATTTTTCTTAGGAGGAGGTCTAAATTTTCCAAAAATAATTTAATGTTTGAATTTGGTGTGCGGTAAATACAGATAACATATAATTTTAAAGTTGTAATTTCAATTGCACAGTATTCGAAATAATGTAACTTAGGCTCAATTAAATCACATAGAGGTTTGCAGTCAAGGCCTTTTTTGGTCAGTATACAAGTCCCACCTCTACGTTGATGCGGCCTTGAAAAGGCTGATACTACTTTATAATTTTTCATGATAAGATTTGATTCTGCCCCTTGTCGTATAAATGTTTCGCTGAGGCAAATAATATCTATACTCACATTAGTTTTTTCTAGTTCCGTTATTGATACTTCCAGAAGGTCTTTTTTACTCAATATACCAGCTATATTTTGATGTAGAAGCGTACATTTGCGTCTAACCTCGAAAAAACATCGGTTGGCTAGTGTTTTCGCTGTTACTTATAGGTTTAAAATTATTACGATTGGTATTATGTTGTTTTTTAAAATAATATGGGATAGTTCCTTTTTTGTACATATTTGTTTTTGTGACATTGTTACTATTCTTATCTTGTAAATCTTTGTTGACACATCTTGATTTCAAAAGGGAAGTTACCAATTTCTGATAGTTTATGTTATCGACTTCTATATTTATTTTAAAACACATATGGCGCTTAGATACAAAATTATAGTTATTAGCGCTTACCATAACATCAGATGTATCAATGAATTGGCAATTAGGATAGTTCTTCACAATCAGTTTTATGTTTTTATTTAATAGGTTAGTATTTAAGTAGCGATTATTTAGAACGTTTAGGATTAACACTTTGTTATTTTTTACTTTGTGAAGTGAAGAACATAACTCTGATAAAAATAAGTAGGGATTTTTATCGTTACTTCCAATACCTAATACGATAATGTCATCACTTTTTAGTCCTTCTGATAATTTGTCAAAGTTGCACAGGACTTGTGTACTCGTTGCATATGGTTTTGAGAGTCCTGATACCGAGTAAATGTTGTTCCATTTATTATTATTTCGTTGTATTGCTATTTCTTGAGCAAATTCCCGTACTTGTTGGTCGCCTAAAACTAATATCCTTGGAGAAGATATGTTGTGTTTTAGTTCTTCTACTTTTGCTATATTTGAGGAAGGTATAATTACGGCTTCATGTCGAGTTTCTTGACTCAGTTTTGGTGGATACTTTATGGGTGCGTTAAGACTCTTATTGTGGTCCACAGATGTCGCCAAATGTTGTGTCGTGTTGTTCATGATGTCGCGCTTTAGTAGTGGTGGTTGAGGAGTTTTGAGGTCATGGTTAACTGGATCGAAATCTTGAGTCTTTAGGGGTGTGGAATGGGTAGATTTACAAGTCATTCTAAGGAAATTTAGAGGTGTAGAATGAGTAGACGTACTGGTCGTCCTAATGAGACTACGTTTACGCGAGGTCGTTGGTGTCATGGGTTTTATGTCGGATGAGATAATTTTTTTGTATGTATCAATCATTTTCTGCCCTTCGCCTATATCCATTTTTAGTCGAAAGTTTTCGCTGTTCAAGTTTTCAATCTCCTGATGTGCTGATTGAAGTTCCATTGTTAATCGTCTAATTGTTTCGTTGAGGTTGATTATAGTGTCGCTATCATTCCTAACCAAGTTACTGGTTAATATGCTACCCCTTGGTAAAGCTAGTTGTCAGACTTTCGGGCTTCTGACGACCCGTAACGACTGTCGAAGATCTACGAATGACAGCCGGGAGTTTGGGACCAACGGTTTAACGTGCTTACCGAGGCACGAAGGGGTCTTAGTATGTCAAGATGTTCAACCATCCGAGGGCGAACCGCGGCAAGCGTTACTTTACCTGCCGGCGTAGCATGACCAATTCTATATCTATTCTACCAAGAACAAAAAAAGTTCCTTATGTATTTTAATTCTGTAACAATTTTTCTATCTCATCAGAAAAATTTTCATCATACTTGACATCGTACTCTTGTCGACTGAAGAATAGAAACATCTCTTCTTTTCAGTTTTACACAATTTTTCTACGATACAATCTATCATTTTGTCTTCTCTTCCGTCGATAAATTCCGTTTTTATGGCGGTCATGCTACGCGTGCTGATCGATCGACCCTATTATTACTCAGACATAGGGCAGACCTATCTACAAAAAGAGATTTTGTAAAAAAAAAGCTGAATAGAAAAACACACACTGTGTTAAGCCCTAGAACTTAACGCTCAATTTGCCCAACTCTCAACCACAAAACCTTGATGCAGTTTCCAAAATATCATTCACCAACTAATTAACTTTACTGTCATCATACTAATCTCTTACTTGTCATGTACATTTCCTCACTGCACTCTCACGACAAGGCGCCATCTTGCGCTGTCAACACGTTATGAAATGATCTATCCACATTTAACAAAACAAGACTCTTTGAAAATTAAATAAAGTTATTGAGGAATTTGGCAAGGCGCATGTTGTGGCGCCAAGTGGGAAGTTTTTTTTATCCAGCAATACATTGCTGACTAAACATGGCAAAGCATACTAAAAATGCTTTTCGATCGTCATACTTATCTACGTCAATGGTATCAGAAATTATCATTATTTTTATTTCTTTTACAAAGTTTGATAAACACTTTTACGCGTCAAATAGAAACAACTATAAATCTATAAAAAAATATAATGTATGTTTGTAATGTCAAAATAACAGCTTTTTACTGAATGCTTATGCAAGTAGAACTCAAATAAATAAAATAAAATAAGTTTATTTGTCTGTCTGTTTGTTCTGCCTAATCTCTCAAACAGATGGAGCGATTTTGACGGGAGTTTCACAAGCGTGTGTACAGGGGCTGTGTCCTGGAAAATACGTTAAGCCGTTGGTCCTGGTTGTAGGGAAAAGCTACAATTTATAGAATCCCATTAAATGACTTTTTCATAATAAATCATTCAGTGGGATTATATGAACTTAGAGGGTTTTACTGATGATTTTAGTTATTATAATTCTATAAATTCATACTAGTTATGTTCGCGAATACTAATTAGTTCAAAATACACCCTGACAGTGACCTACAAATTGCAAAAAAACCTATGCGTATGCAAAAAATTGTGAATTTCGCAGGTTTTCACACAAGTAAGTCAGTGGATTCCTATAGGCTGGTGATGAGATAGATTAGATCTACAGCTAACCAAGGAATTATTTTATTAGCCTACACTGCTCTACTTCTGAGTGAATCCCACGGATCCTTGGGAGAGGCCTTTGCTCATGTCATTATTACGATTCAATTACTGCCTCGTTAGTCTCAAGCGCGACTACTAAGCGTGGTCCTGGGTTCGATTCCCAAGTCGGGCTAATTGTTATTCGGTTTTCCATTAAGAATTCCTAAGTAACAGCCAGAAGTTTGGAAGTTGGTGGTGTAATACCTCCGTGCTTTGGAAAGCACGTTAAGCCGTTGGTCCTGCGCCTGATCTCTCTCTGGTCGTGTCGGATTGCCGTCCCATCGGACTATGAGAGTGAGGGAACAGTGAGTGCTCCTGTGTCTGTGCACACACTTGTGCACTATAATATCTCCCGCGCCTGTGTCTAGTCTCCGGTAAGATTGGCCACCACGGCCGAAATACGGTCTGGAGGACTATATTATCATTAAATAATAAGTGAATGTTAATATACAGTCTCTCTCATATCTGACCAAACAAATTTTATTTAATATTTAAATGTCCACTCAAATCTAGGGCACTGTTTCCGGATATCCGGACGTCAACCTTCATTACCGATGACAAATTGAACATTTTAAATAGTGTAACGTTGAAAATTATTTAATTACAAATTGGTGACAGATTGGGCCGTGTTTGACCGAATTCCAAGCCGCCAATCGAAATGAATTAGTTAGGTAAATCATATTGGCGTTATACCAACCTTTTTCATCAGATATATGTATAAACACGTATATATAAAATGGATGTACTATAGGTATCGAATCGACTTGAGCGCTTCGCATTTTCCGCATTTTCCGACTATTTGACCACATCCGAATCCGATCACATCCACATACGTAATTCGTAAATTGAAATTACAATTGCATATCAAAATAAAATATACAGTTAATAAGCTGAAATAATGAGATTTTTTTTTATTAATTTTGAGGGTAGATGTTAGTTAAGTCGTTCAGGGTACTACAGTCCCCCGTGGCGGTTAAACATAGTCGCTTTCCGCGTCTGTACGTCAAGATCTGCTAAACTACGCAATGAATTTCAATGCGGTTTGTTATCAATAGACAGGGTGATTCAAGAGGAAGATTTTGATGTATAATACGCGGGCGAATCCGGTGGCAAAAGCTCGTTGTATGCTAAAGATGAATAGTTTGTTTAATTGAACGCACTAATCTCAAGATCTACTGCATCGAATTGAATAATTCTTCTAGTGTCGGATATCCCATTTATCGAGGATGGCTGTCACGCTAGAACTCTTAGAAACCGAGCAAGAAAAAAGACAACACAAATACGAGTACGAAGTACTCGCACGGACAGTCGATTCAATGCGACGGGATGGGGGGACCAAGAAATTTGACGCGGAAGAAGTCGCGGGCAGAAGCTAGTGGATTGAAGTTAAGTCTGATTTCACATTAATCTATAAATACGTTACCTACCTACTTATTTCGTTTTTAGAATAGGTACACGCATACATTTATAATCAAAAACCCTTCGCAGACCCCTCTACTAGATATCTATTGGCCTCTGAATATATAATACAACGCGGAGCCTAGTTACCATGGAATTAGTAAATACTAGATTCCTAACCAAAATAGTTGCTCCATACATTTTGACAGCATATCGCACTTTTCGGTGCCGAGTGGTGCCGGACTAATTTTTTTTGATAATTTACTAACAATTTCTATGCTAGGGGGTCTAGAATCTGCCAGGGTCGCGAGATTTGTTCGAAAGAGTTACCGTGGCCCTGGTATATAGGCAACTGAAGGAACACGGGTGGGTTTTAGTCAGTCAAAGTCTGACACGCCCTCCCGCTCCGCCCAGAGCGGGAGACGTCATTTGATGATTTTCATACCAACAAAAAATAAAAAGTGTCTAGAATTATATGCTGAATTCTCGGTTACAGTTTGCACATCGATGTCTGTGTGTTTTTAACCGCTTTACACCAAACCACTGAAGACCAATTCTCGTAATTAAAAACGATCAAAATCTAGTTACAGTCTCACCTCAGCAAAAATGTATTGAAACTCGAGGCACTTTTGACAGATTGAGACTTGTATCAGACTGTGAACATTCTTAAAATTACGATAATGGCCCTCAAATCAAATCAAAAGTCATTTATTAAAACTAGTCTGAGAGTCAGCGCTTTTTTGACGTCAAAGTTACTTAAGACAGTCCCCCAAAACGCCCACCCTTCACCACTTCCTAGTGCTTTAGCTGGGAAGAAGAAGTGGCGCAACAAACTCGTCAGCAGCATAGCTGTCTGTTAAGTTAGAAGAACTTGATTCTATACAATAATATGTAATCGAGACATAGCCAAGCGGTTGGTCGACTCTTCACGTGACCAGAGGGCTGGCCTATTTTTTGGCCAAAGAATCAGCATTGCCATACAACGTGGCAATACTGCGAGCCTTTTGGCTACTATTCCCTTCGATCATTGATCGAAGACTATTCCCATCAAAAGCGATGCGGACAAAGTTTTTTGATGCCCTGTGATTATTTTATCTCTGTTTTTAGATACTTGTACAATGTACATATTATTAATTACCTTTAAAATCGATAATATGTAAATAATAACCTCAGATCGCTATCATCTTTCTTTCCAACACCCGGACGATCGCTTCCTGACTATCACCCAGACACTATCTCGTGTGACTATCTCAACAAAGCTAATTATAATATAGTGGCCACATTTTTGCGTCGTTAATGTCTATTAGCAGAGGAAGTGTCGTTTTAATGGTCTGTGTCGACGCTGAGTCTTGTATCTAAATCTAACTTCTGCCCGCGATTTCGTCTAAAAAATATATCCTTTAGTATTGCATTGACCGCTCTCGATATTACTTCATTTTCTCTTAACGTTTCTTAAGAATTTATGTGGTTTTACTCGACTCCTTAGGGCTTTTGTTTTTACTTAATAGCATCAAACCTTCCCCAACAATTGGGCTTTCAGATCCAAAAAGAATTTTTTGAATAAGACAGGTATTTCCAGAGTTTACTCCCCTAACAGACTTTCAAACAAACAAATTTTACCTCTTTATATTCATGTTTAGTATAGATAGATGTAAAAGTATGTAAAGCTGAGTATTCACTTACGATTAAAATATAATAATATTATAAAACTAAAGAGTTTGTTTGTCTGTTTGGTTGAACGCGTTAATCTCAGACAGTACTGGTTCGAATTGAAAAATTTCTTTTGTGTTGAGTAGTCCATTTATTGAGGAAGGCTATAGGCTATATAACATCACGCTACCCCTAATAGGAGCGGAGCAGCAATGAAAAATGTTGCAAAAACGAAGACCACGCATGGGCAGGTTATTCTATTACTAAGACTCGACTGTCCGTCCGTCCGTCCGTCCGTCTGTCACCAAGCTGTATCTCATGAACCGTGGTGATTAGAGAGTTAAAATTTTCACAGATGATGTATTCCTGTCGCCGCTATAACAACAAATACTAAAAAACAGAATGAAGTAAATATTTAAGAGATACAACAAACGTGATTTTTTTGCCGATAATGGTACGGAACCCTTCGTGCACGAGTCCGACTCGCACTTGGCCGGTTTTTTTTCTTTAATTTTGTGTTCAGTGCATACTTAAGCCAGGGGTCAGGGTCATCTTTGTAGGTGTACGATTACAGCACGCATTTATTTAGTGTCCTAACATACGCATTTACACCTCAAGTTTTATGAAGAGCAGTGGTGACTCAATGGTTTCGGCCCCGACTTACGAGTTACTGGTCGTGAGTTCAAACCTAAGCAGGCACTTCGTGTATTTAATTTCGTCTGCACTGTTCTCGTGGTTTTCGTTGTTTAAAAAAGTTCATTAAATTTGCATTAAAGAAAAATGCATTGCCTATATGGATAAAGTGAAAAGAGACGCATTTTAGAACTGAAGAATTTTTTTACGCCTACGTGTTCAAATACTGGAACTTACGGCCGCACAATAAGCTATACATTTCCAGTATAAGCTGACATCTCACTGTCCGAAAAGCCTATACAATGCGAAGTCAGCTAAAACTGGAAAAATGTAGTTTGAGCTGTAGCCGCGTATACATGGTTACAGTTCGCGCGACAATGTTCCGGCCACCCTGTTTTTGTACCACGTTTTCTGATTTCGACACTTGGTTCAGTTAAATAAGTACGTCATTTTCTGATCCTAACACACACGCACACACACCAATCAATCAAAACCCTTAAAAGTTCCAGCAGAATTATGTTCTAATTAATGGAACCATTAAATCAAAACAAAATTATTTATTACGAAAACCAATTTGCAGAAATTTAAGACTTATGTCACTTATTAATAAAACTTCCCACTTCCTGCAAAAGTGGACAGGCAGAAGGACAGGCTTGTAAAATATTAATAACATTATAGTTTTTAAAATCTTAGCCACCTGCTACCATAAAACATAATATGTTTACGTCAAACTTTTAAATAAATATAAATAATATCTGACATTTTTACGTTAACGGTATTTCTTTTAAGTACCTACCTATCGTGAAAAATATTTTTATCTAAGGGACAGCTCGTGAAAACAAATAAAATAATATATTAAAGATCATTAGAGTGCTATATTTTCCTATTAATTAATTATCGAAAATCGCAGTGAATCAGTGGATCGATTTGTAAAACGATCTAGATTTCATAATAAAACAAAATAGCTAGCTAGCTATATCTAGAAATTCTTCTTTCAAGCATACTTGGTTATTTTGTTGAAGTGAGAATATACAGAAAACATAAAAGTTGTAAAATAATAATGTAAACTTATTAGAATAAAATAATATAGTGCATCATTATTTAATTTAAATATTTTACAATTCTTTATTTAACACTAAAATTAAAATATTATGTTCAAGTATATAAAGTTTGTAAAAACAGAGAAAAAAGAATCAGAGGGCTTCAAAAAACTCGTCTGCATCGCTGTCAATGGGAAAAGTTCCCAAAAGGCTGGCAGCATTGCCACGTTGTATGGCAATACTGATTCTTTGGCCAAAGAATAGGCCAGCCCTCTAGTCACGTGAAGAGTAGACCAACCGCTTGGCTACGTCTCGTAAAACCAAGTGGGCACTCGGACCCCATGGCCCTAATGTTTCAACCCCAAACTGCTCAAATATGTAACTTCCAATGAGATTGGAATATTTTCGCCGTTTGAGATTTTCCGATCCTGCAGCAGCCGCCCCAGCGCATTCCATCTTACAGGGAAGGTGGAATGGCGCAAGGGTATCGACACATGTTGCGTCCCACACCAGAGGCCTGCACACCTTCCTGGACATTATGGTAATTCCATCTGGTCTCTTCCCATCGTCGCGGGCCAAGCCGTTGGGTTCTAAAACAGCTGGCACCCCGGCGGTGACGAGAGCACGACGGATGATGTCATTAATGCTGGCGTGCCGGGCCAAACGGCCTGCGCTCTTACTGCAAGATAGGCCATGGTGTCCGAGGCAGTCGACAGCTTCACCGCACTGGCAGCGATGCGGAGCCCCGGAAGGTTCGCCCAGTCGCAGACAGGTAGCGAGCCAAATAGTGCATTCTAAACTTACACGAAAAGCATATTTTTAAAAATTGTGCTAAAAATAATAAATTCAATATTTTTGTAACGACGCCATCTAGCGTGGAATGGTTGAACTAGCAAACTGTGAAGCTCCATAGCGCCATCCTATTCAGTTGCACACAACTTCAACAGATGGCGCTTAGCACAAAGCACATTTTTAAACGCAAGTTATAGATTCAGTAGTGCGCAATATTTTGTCGACATTAGTATTTTATCAAAATAAACCACTCATTCAAAGGACGGACACAAATAAAATGGACAAACACAGATATCAATGTATCGTTTTTTGTGCATTACACAAATCAACATGGAAATAAGGCTTAAAAAGTCACTAAATAAACTCAACACGCAACCGAAAATGCATTCAATCTCATTTAGTAATCTTTGATTGCAACAAAAATATAAGTTAATAACTAGCATACCAAATATGTATCTTCTGATATCGCTTTGTCGAAACCACGGATGGTAGAAGTCTGAAAATGTAGAGTCATTGTAATATCCGTTTTTTACATATCCCCTATGGCGCAGTGGTAGGCAAGTCCATTGCCACTTTTGACGACGGTAGTAGCAACTAACGTCTGCAAGTTTTGTACTAAGCTTTTTTTTTTGGATGGGAAATCATCAAATGACTTCTCCCGCTCTGGGCAGAGCGGGAGGGCGTGTCAGACTTTTACTGACTAAAACCCACCCGTGTTCCTTCAGTTACCCATATGCCAGGGCCACGGTATCTCGTTTGACAATCTCGCGACCTTGGCAGGCATCGGTCCTAGCAGACCCCTTCAGTTTGCTGACATCTCTTTGAGGCGCGCGTGGAACACTACGCGCCGTCGACACGGGCTGGTCCTTACCAGGCGGCGAGCTACCCATTGCTTGCCTTTTGTACTAAGCTTGGAAGAAGATTTTACAGGCTATCTCATAGGTCAAAAATGATGAAGGTTTGAAATGACTTGCGACTTTGCGAAGTATGTACGTTCCAAATGTACGAGCGGGCAGTGTGCACATAAGATAAATATTTTCATTATGCACTCAGAATTAAGTGTTCAGAAAATATTACGTTTGTTTTTGTAAAGTAATCAATCATAATTTACCGCCTACCCTGAATACTCAAACGCCAAGGAAGCATGCAAAATTCAAAGTATCTTCCATTTTTGTAATTTGCAGGTCAGTCTCAGGTTGTTGGTTTGTTTAAAACATCATTCTCTACAGTAAGAATTATAATCATTAAGATCATCAAAACAACTCCTAGTTCATTTATTCTCGACCGTAACAAATAAGGCTTTACAGCCTTATTTGTTACGGTCGAGAATTATCGATTATTCCGAACCTGACCCGAAATCCTAACCCAGTCGCGGGTTTTTCGAGTTCTTAACCTAACTCGCGAGGCCGCGACCGAATTAAAATTTCAGGTCAGGTTTGGAATAATCGAGAATTATCTTTTGTTCAACATACAGCCTAACCTGCAAATTGCAAAATTGGTAAGAAAATTTTAATGCACTTTTACCTTAATTTCTAGGCACTTCTTAGTCTCATATTTTTTCATGTATTCGTGTAGGTAAGTGTATTTAAACAAAGGGACCGTTGAATATTCTAGGTCCTAGACAACATATGGCAAAAGCAGTACTAACCTTCCAAGAACTGTCTGGTGGGTAAACGTAGAGAGACTTTGAGGGATGACGCGTACGCCGAGTCGATGTACCAGTGTGGGTCGCGCTGCTCACCCAGCCTACTGGTGCTGCCTCTGGAAAGGAAAAAGAGATTTCATTAGTATCTTGGAAGGGAACAGCACAAAGGGTCAAGGGCTCACCATCTACTTTAGATGTGGTGTTACTTTTTGGAGTTATCTCCCTATTTTGGAGATCCTCGGTATGGAATTCCTGCCCAACTATTTTGATGGAGTGATAATTAATAAGGGTTTATTAAATATTGATCTAGATGCATTCTACCGTCTACACTTTCTTAACGTCTAGAAATATTCAGTGTATGTTGGACATACAAAAATAAAAAGCGAAAGAATTTTATTAAATATACATCTACTATTAAAATAATTTTATATGAATTGATAGCCAAATGACCGTGCTATGAGGGGTAAGCATATAGATATTAGAGTTATTTTCGAGGTGGTTATAAAAATACAACTGTTCTGCAGATTTCAGTTAACAAGTACCTACCGACCTTGTTCTAATGAGACCAGTTAACCAAGGCAAAATAAACTTTATCTAATATTGTATATTATGTAGTTTTCTAAATAGCAGAACGTAATTATATAGCATGATAAGTAGATATCTGTTTTAAATCAAAATAAAGCAGAAAATCATCGATCCAAATTTCATTCATGCTTGCTATTCCATTCATCCAAAACCTATGCATCGGAATTTATATCTGAAGCGAAAGTACAATATAAACTTGTAAAACTCTAAATATAAAACAGATCCCCATTAAATGAGCGAAAAACGCAAGAAAAACACAGTGTGAGGTTATGACGAATCAAAACATTCGAGACCAACGCCTTTTGTAAATCTGATAGCATTCATGCAGGAAAAGCCGGTCAGAATATTTACCCTGAATCCATTTTTACTGTCATCTAAAGGAGCACGGGTTTATAATACATAAAATTAAATTCGCGAGGCGATATTCAAAATAAAAACTACATGTTTCCACCATATGTCAAACTCGGAACTATTTTTGTACAGCCCCAAGTTCACGTTGGATGGATGCAAAAATAAACGCGCCACTTGCGCTTGCGTCGCTTTTCGCGGGTGAAATTTGAAAGTCAAAGTTCTTGGTAGTTCCGAGCGGTGGAAACAGATGGCGCCATTCACATCGATCGTAAAGGGCAAGTAGTTCTGCTATTCAGTAAGAGATGGCGCTAGTATGAAAGTTTGCGCGCATTTCGTTGAGTAGTTTGAAATCAAATGTTTAAAACCTATGTAAACTGATATTATCTACATTTTATTTAGGTGATCAAACCCGTCTTCCAATTCCCATGTACTCCATCTATCCAAAGATATATATATATATGCATATTTATGTTAAAAACAGAAAACAATGTCTAGACTGTATCTGATATCTTGAAAATGCACAGTCAAAAAATATTCAAATCTTCGCGGCACCAGACCAACAATAATTACCGACATCGCAACGTTTATTAAAACATTTTCATAGTAAAATAAATAGATCGACGGCTGGTCATTGTTTTTACAGCCGGACTGAAACGTCTGGCGGGATACATAGTAAATAATGTGAATGACTGAGAAAACACTGATTCTACAGACGGAAATACCAACGTAGAATTAGATTAGTACACAAAGTTAGCTTCACCTGTTACCGTTATGGCGGGTAGATATCTACAGGTAAAAGCATTAAGCTGGCACTTTACTTGGCGTATTTGCCCAAATGTTCGCATAACTTGATGAAATTAAATAAACCATTTAGGTATCGAGATAAAGTTAATTTTGTTTATTTTAGTAAATAACGGGGATATTTGGGCAAATACGCTAAGTGAAGTTAGCTTTAAGGTAGGTAACTTACTTAATGCACAACTTTTTGCTATAGAAGGCAAACCTGAGTTCGGAAGGCTAAGAAACTCATAGCATTTATTTAATATATATATAATATATATAGTTGTTTATTTTATATAAAACAGATTGTAGTACAGACGCCAACACATCAAGCTACTACAATCTGTCAGATTTCTTTGATAGATTTTCGACTTTATTTCTATAGAATTAGGTTCAAGGTTCATTGGGAAAAATTGACAGTTTCGGGTAGCTTGACCTGGTGGCGTCTGTACATTATAAGTTTTGAAAAATTAGCATTTATTTAAAAAATAATTATTTAAAAAGGAGTCTGCCAGTGAGAAATATGACGTTGGTTGCCCATTCCAAAGCATAGTAGATACCTATGGAGGAGAACGGGGAAGAAACTCCACGGATACTCTAAATCGAAAGACCTTACCGTGGGAATCTTTTGTTTTAATTATTAAGTAGCGTTCGAAACTTATGACAACTAACACATTAAACAAGACCCATTTCTATACTCTCAACAGAATCTCATAATATCGACTTTTAAACAAAATAAACTTAACTAAACATACCGCATTTCTATCGCTTATAATACATTTAATAAATAACATTAAATATACATTTCATCATCATCATAATCAGCCGATATTGTTCCCACTGCTGGGACGCAGGCCTACTCTCGGTTAGAGAATGCGGGCCGTAATCTACCACGAGGACCACGAGTGCGGATAGGTAGATGTAACATGTGTTCAAATCAGTTGAAGAACATGCCGATTTTCGCACAATGTTTTCCTTCAGCGTTTTGAGAGCAGTGGTGATTAAATTTTTTACACAAAGTAAAGTGCCTGCCGGGGTTCAAACTCACGACCTACAAATCGTAATCCCTACCTACCAACCTATAATTTTTTTATTAAAGCCGGGTTTCTTGGATCATCATATTTATTTAAAATGAATGTTTAGCCCCAGATGCAAATACATATGTGTAGGGTGGTATGTGTTAGTTAAAACAATACACAAAACACGGTAAAAACGCGCATTCCATATTAGTCAACATTTCAACTTTAGGTGAATATTTATCTGAATATCCGATCTCTAGTTATGTGTCATCTATTTAGCAAACTGCTTGAATTCTTACCAAGGTGAGTGCAATTTCTGCTTAAATAAAGAACAACAATTAATATAATTTACATACAAATGATTTTGGTTATTATAGCCATCCTATAGAATCGTAAGGTTGTGTCATGCAAACATCCTCTACATGAGCTTTCTTTTGATGCGGAAAATCATCAAACGACCTTTCCCGCTCTGGGCGGAGCAACAGGGCGTGTCAGACTTTTACTGACTAAAACCCACCCGTGTTCCTTCAGTTGCCCATGTGCCAGGGCCACGGTGTCTCTTTCGAACAAATCTCGCGACCCTGGCAGGGGAGATCAACCCTTAAACTATGATAGTTTCAGCCTTTCTTCTCAGAGTAGTCAGATAGGAAACGCCGACGTCATCTAGTTAAAAAAATATGATTGACGTGTAAAAGTGTTTGTACCCGACTTGCAGAAATACAATCATTTATCAAACTCAAGTGTTGAGTTTGAATTAAAAACTTTTTAACAAAAAATTAAACTGCCGAAAAACTGAAAAGCAAAAAATAATAAACCTTAAAATTTTGAGTCGGTGCCTTGAGTGATCTTTGTTCATTGATTTTTCAACGCCGACTCAAAATTTTAAGGTTTATTATGATATTTTTTGCTTTTCAGTTTTTCGGCGGTTTAATTTTTTATTAAAAAGTTTTTATTTTTAAAATTTTTAGTGGTTTTAATGTATTAATAATACTTGGCAAGGTATACCCTATCCAATAAAAAAAGAAATATCAAAATCGGACTACTCTGTATAAAGTTATGCGTGGTTATCTATACATTACAATCAGTGAGTGAACAATCAATCATCCCCTGTTTTCCGACACTTAGGGTTCGAGTTAGTTAAAAAACTGAATTAAAGAATTAAAAAATAGAAAATTAATGGAACTGCACCCAAGACACAAAATACATGTTAGCAAAGAGAATGGCTGGTGTAGTTACTGCCCTCACAAATAATGATTGTACTGATTCCTAAATCGATAAATATCGTAACATTCCGTGCTGTACCTAATAAACACCATCATTTATAATAATAGCATGTTTACAACAATTCCCGGATTTAAAGAGGCATTGTGTGCAATGCAGTGGTCTACCAAATCCTGTGATCTGCTAATATTAGGTTTTATTGAAGCTAACCGGACTTTGTGTGCATTCCTATAGGAATGCTGACATTCTTGTCAAGGACAACAAGATTTGTAGGTGTTATGATGTAACTTAGGAGAGCACTGGTGGCCCAGCGGTAACGGCTGCGACTTACGAGGTCGCAGGTTCGAACCAAGAGACAGGATTTTTACATTATGTAAATTATCTCATCGCCACTGCTCTCAAAACGGTGATGGAAAACATCGTGACGAAACCGGCATATCCTAGAACCAAAAATTCGAAGCCATGTCACATCTACCAATCCATACAGGGGCCATGTGGCGATTTACGGCCCCGGCCCGGCCTGGTTCTCTCTAAACAGTGTAGCCTAATTATGCGTAATGTGATGTAACTTAAGACAGAACCTCGAAGTCTGACAAACAGTCTTACCAAGTGGTATCGTGTTACACAGTAACTGGGTTATGGAGGACAGATAGGCAGCCGATATTTTTCGAACATTTATAGCAATGGAATAGCAATATCTTTTCAAATGATTCAGATTGAGATTGATAGCGTGTTACATATGATAATTACAGCGCAGGTTTTTTTTAATAAAGCTTGTGCTAACACAAGAAAACAAATACAACTGCAAATTCTTGACATCTTATAGTTCGTCAAATCTACACTTCTATACTATATATATTATTACACTATAATAATATTATAAAGTTGAAGATTTTGTTTGATTGAACGCGCTAATCTAAAGAACTACTGGTCCGAATTGAAAAAATATTTTTGTGTTGGGTAGCCTATTTATCGAGAAAGGCTATAGGCTATATAACATCACGCTACAATTAAGAGGAGCGGAGCAGTCATGAAAAATGTTGCAAAAACGGCGAAAACCCACGGGTAGGTGATTCGACGTGACGGGAAAGGTCGCGTCGGGGGAACAAGAAATTTAACGCGGACGAAGTCGCGGGCAGAAGCTAGTTTATCTATAAAATGATCAACTGTCATAATAAATCATCTCAACTATGATGATCTATAAATTGTTATTTATTAGCCCCAAAATGATTTGAGTTTACGAACTTACTGCAGTTAAAATATTATTTATTGATTCAATTCAAAGGAAGAAGTTTTTATGTACTATATATTTTTCGGTAAACAGCCTGTCAGCGTGTTATGTGTACTATCCTACACATATATATTTTACATAATAATGTTTTTTCTATATTCCATTGAATTACTACTCATTCAATGGGAATATCGTAGACGGTTGTATTGATCTCTTTAATAATTATAATTATGTAAATAATCCGTGTTACATTTTTTTTTTATATTTGGGAATTCATCAATTGACGTCTCCCGCTCTGGGAGGAGCGGGAGGGCGTGTCAGACTTTTACTGACTAAAACCTACTCGTGTTCCTGCAGTTGCCCATATGCCAGGGCCACCAACATGCAACCTGACATGATCATCTACCTAGCCTTTTCTCATCTATGTTGGGATCGGCTTCCAGCCTATCCAGATGCAGCTGAGTACCAGTATTTTACATGGAGTCACTGCCTATTTGACCTCCACAACCCAGTTACTGGGTAATACGATACCCGTTGGTAAGACTGGTTGTCAGACTTTCGGGCTTCTGACAACCCGTATCGACAGTCTAACATCTACGAAAGACAGCCGTGACCAGCGGCTTAACGTGCTTTCCGAGGCACGGAGGGGTCTTGGTATGTAAAGATGGTCACCCATCCACGGACCAGCCGCGGCAAGCGTAGCTTAACCTGAACGATCAACCCGTGCATCTTTTATTACTTAGCCACAAGCCCTTCATATTTCCATCAAAATGCAACCTAACACAAATCTGCAAATTGCAAAAAAAAACCGGCCAAGTGCGAGTCGGACTCGCGCACCGAGGGTTCCGTATAAACCTGTAGGTATTCTCGATTTATGCGTAAGGTTCATGTTTATGAAAATAAATGTTTTTTTTTTTAATTTTTATATTTCGGTTGATTGAATGAAAGGTAAATTGCGGTTTACGATTTATGACGTTTTAAAAAAAACTACTTACTCGATCTCGTTCAAACTAATTTTTTGGTGGTAGTTTACATGGTAATGTACATCATATATTTTTTTTAGTTTTATCACTCTCTTAATTTAGAAGTTACGAGGGGGGACACACATTTTTTCCACTTTGGAAGTGTCTCTCGCGTAAACTATTCAGTTTAGAGACAAATGATATTAGAAACCTCAATACCGTTTTTGAAGACCTATTCATAAATAACCCACACGTATGGGTTTGAGGATTTTTTTTTATTTTTTATTTTCAGTTCTATGTATGGGGAACCCCAAAATTTATTGTTTTTTTTCTATTTTAGAGTGAAAATCTTAATGCGGTTCACAGAATACATCTACTTACCAAGTTTCTACAGCACAGCTCTTATAGTTTCGGAAAAAAGTGGCTGTGACATACGGACGGACAGACAGACAGACAGACATGACGAATCTATAAGGGTTCCGTTTTTTGCCATTTGGCAACGGAACCCTAAAAATGGAAGAATATTGAATTTCGCGGACTACCCCGGTACTTTTCCCTTATTAGGATTTGTTTGCCTATCAACAACATAGAAACATTATTTGCGGTTAGAAATGACGTAAAGAAAAAACATATAACATTAAACCAACATCCAAAAGCTAAAATTCATTCGACAAGCAAAATATTCGTAGAGGAAACCACGTGAACCGACAAACACAATTGTATGACTTTTATTTTGAAACATTCATTCATAAAAACTCATATTTATGAAAATTTCGTTGCCTCAGAGCATTCAACTCTTATAAATAACGTATTTTATTTTAGTCAACAATTTTGTTTGATGTCGTTATTTTTAGCGAGCGCAGGAGTCATCATGCGATCGAGTTACATAGGTCCTCCCTTTTGGTTTTGTTCGTGTTTCGAGTTCAGTATGGTGCTGGACGTAAAGAATATCACCATCACATTCCTTACAGTGGGTGTACCTTACAGAAGTACAGTACCTTACAGAAGACGACCAAGGGACTTACTAGAGAATGGGCAGCAGCGTTCTCTATGCATTTTACTACCATACTGCGACTGCCGAATCGCTTGCCAAACGTGGCTATTATAGCGAACCCTCCCCCCAAATTTCTCCCTGAATGATGATAATGATGAAAGAGGTGAAATAGGGGATTCAAATGTGTATTCCATCGTGCACATGACTGCTCAATACTACAAATGCATATCATATATCAATATCTACGAGAACCTAACTCCTTTTGATGTGGTGCTCCACTACAGCGCTCCTCAACCGGTGTGGCCCATCAAAATGATTGGCGCTGACAGCTGTTGGCGCCGTGCCCGCCATTGTGACTGACAATGTATGTGCCATTACTTATATACTAGGCAATTGAGCGGAATAGGTGACGAAATTAGCTAATTGTTTTCTAGGAACACGATGTCTTTAGTTGCGAAGGTACTGTTGTCTTTTTAAAAGGGATATGATAATGAAAATATGTTTATTAGTCCCAAATCAGTTACATCTTTAAAAATAAAATTAAGAGAGAGAGAGAATATTTTGAACGCGGTAATCTCAGGAACTACTGGTCTGAATTTAAAATCTCTTTGTGTTGGGTAGCCTATTTATTGAGAAAGGCTATAGGCTATATAACACTACGCTACAATTAAAAATAGCGGAACAGAAACGAAAAATGATTGAAAACTGGTAGGCAATTCGATGCGAAGGGAAGAGTCAGGGCAGCAAAAATTTGACGCAGACGAAGTCGCGGGCAGATTCTAGTGAATTATAAATGAGATTTTGGTGCTGAAACGTGGTCGCTCACAATGGGCCTTATAAGAAGGCTGAAAGTCACCCAAAGAGAGTAAGGAGAAGGAGAGGGCTGTACTTGGAGTCCCTACGCGATCGAATCAGAAATGAAGAGATCCGTAGGAGAACCAAAGTAACCGACACAGCCCGAAGAATTTCCAAACTTAAGTGGCAATGGCCAGGGCACATTGCTTGTAGAACAGATGGCTGATGGTGCCGAAAGGTTCTGTAGTGGCGACCGGAAGACGTAGAGTTGGAAGACCTCCCACAAGGTGGACCGATGACCTTGTGAAGGCCGCAGAAATCCGCTTGATGCAGGAAGCACAAAACCGGTCGAAATGGCGGAGCTTGGGGGAGGCCTGTGTCCAGCAGTGGACGTCTTTCGGCTGAAATGATGATGATGATGATGAAATGAGAGATCTCCAGTATGTAATTGATAATACTAATGAGAGCAGTGGTGGCCCAATGGTAACGGCCGCGACTTACGAGTAGTAAGTAGGTTGTGAGTTCGAACCCAGGCAGGTGCTTTACGTTGTGTAGATTATTTTCATTACCACTGCTCTCAAAACGGGTAACGAAAACATCGCGAGGAAACCGGCATGGCTTCGAACCAAAAATTCGAAGACATGTGACATCTACCGACCCGCACTGGGCCCGCGTGGTAGATTATGGCCCACTCCCTCTCACCGAGAGGAGGCTTATGTCCCAGCAGTGGGCACGGTATAGACTGCTGATGATGATGATGGTGAATACTCTACTAATAACTGTGTTGGGCTGTCTCGCTCTTTCCCTTAGCAATTAACAATATTGCGACGATACTTTACAAAAGGTGACAATTTTTTTTTTTAATTTCATTTAGAAAGAAAAGATAACAGTAATTGACTTATAAACTAATTTGCAGCTCTTTGTGTAACTGTAGTTTCATGCCTATGTATATGTCTGTAATATATCTATGTATCAATTCAAATTTTATCTGAAAACTTAATTACTTCGCGTGTTTGAGTACTTTTATGAAAAACATATAAACACACGTCTTCCTCCCATGGGGAAGGCGTAACCTACAGAACGCCACCTGCTACGATTCTAACGTGCCAGCATCATCCTGTGACCCCCTAGCACGAGTGCTATGAACGGTCAAAGAAAAAAAATAAAACATATTATCTACGATTCTACGCTAAGTTGGCAGTTTATTTTTAGCAAATAATAACATATTTTAAATTTACACAACATGGCCATATTGAATAAAATTAGTGTGGCTGTCCGGTAAGATGAAAACTGTCTTTTCAACCGACGAAAAAAAACGTAGGAGGTCATCAATTCGACGCGTATATATTTTTTTTTTTTTTTATTTATGACCACGCATAACTTTTTACATAGTGGTCCGATTGTGACAATTCTTCTTCTATTGGAAAGTGTATACTCCCAAGGTGGTCCCATATCAATTTGAGAAACAAAACCGAACCGTAAGGGTTGGAAAACAGGGGATGATTGATTGTTCACTCACTGATTGTAATGTATAAACACGCATAACTTTATACAGAGTAGTCCGATTTTGATAATTCTTTTTGTGTTGGATAGGGTATACTTTGCCAAGTATTATTAGTACATTAAAGCCACAAAAAATATAAAATAAAAACTTTTTAACAAAAAATTAAACCGCCGTAAAACTGAAAAGCATAAAATAATACTTAAACCTTAAAATTTTGAGTCGGTGCTGAAAAATCTATGAACAAGGATCACTCAAAGCGCCGACTCATAATTTTAAGGTTTAAGTATTATTTTATGCTTTTCAGTTTTTCGGCGGTTTAATTTTTGGTTAAAAAGTTTTTTTAAATACCCCGACTCATGTTTTGGGACACCCACAGTAGAGTATTTGTAGGAAGTAGCTTAATGTTGTTATTTGTTTGCCTACACATTTTATCACAACCAATCTGCTTAGCCTGTTCCCAAATATGTTGAACTTCAACTTTTTAGTCTAACCAAATGCAGCTGAGTAATACATGTTTTACATGGATCTGCTGCTTATCCCATTTCCATAACCCAGTTACTAGGTTATATGATACAAAAATGGTATCGTATTACTCAGTAAATTTGGGGAAGACTCGTCAGACTTTCGGGATTCCGACGACCTGTAACGACAGTCAAAAATCCACATATGATAGCCGAGACTAACGGTCTAACGTACTTTTTGAGGCATGGAGGGATCTTGGTATGTAAAAGTCACCCATCCACATACCAAACTTGGCAATACGATACCCCTGGATTAGACTGATTGTCAGACTTAAGAGCTTCCAACAAACTTTCCGGCTGTCGAATCTACGAATGACAGCTAACCAGGGACCAACGGCTTGACGTACTTTCCGAGGCACAGGGGATCTCGATATGTAAGTGATGGTCACCCATCTTCGTAGCTTAACCTACAATCAACTCGCACGGCTATTACCTATAATTTATCACAATCAAAGAACCGCTAACAACCAAACGATTTGAATGAACATGTTTACATGGCATGCCATCAATGTGAATACCTGTCTTGATTTATTTCAATCCATCCATGAATCAGTGTAGGTACAACAAACAGTAATAAAAACACCTATTATTGTGCGAGCCAAACTGTCTGGCGATAAAATGGTAACATTTTAAATTGAAATATCTGGATGTAAAATCTACATTCTTCTTGATTTTGTAAATAGACGTTTTTACTAGTATGCAACAGGCATTTGGTAAGAATAACCTAGAGGTCGAGGCTAACAGAAGAATTTAACTGCGCTTGACAGAGTTTGGGAAGCTTCATCGAGTCTTCTCGTCGCGTATTCCGCAGAGCCAAAAGACTAAATTCTTCACCAGTGTGTCCTGTCTGTTATGACTTATGGAGCCGAAACGTGGACACTCACGGTACGGCTGGTCCATGGGGCAGCGAGCTATGAAACGAGCTTTGCTTGGAGTATCTCTGATGAGGGATAGAATCCGGAATGAGGTGATCCGGCAGAGAACCAAAGTTGTCGACATGGCTCCAAGAATTAGCAAGCTGAAGTGACAATGGGCCGGCCACATAGCCGCATAGCTGTAGAACCGATGACTGTTTGGGTAGACGTGTTCTTTAATGGTGACCGAGAATCGGCACACGTAATATTCAGAGAGCCATGGATGAAAGATGGTCACAAATAATTTCAACCTGGTACCCCAACATACAAAATAAGGAAGGGTAGACTATCGAAAAGATGGAGTGACGGACATCGTAGAAATAGCTATAAACTTATGGCCCGGACAGGCAAAAGAAAGACACATCTGGAGTGATTTGGAGGAGGCTTTCACCGCAATAGGCGGGCTTTACACCTAACAATACTAACCTTATTTAAGTACAAAACTAACATTACTAACAAATAAATAAGTACGCACCACAAAATCATGTAAGAGATAAAAATAAAGCCAATAAATAAATAAATGTCCAGCAGTGCACTGCTATAGACTGATGCAAACGGATTGGTAAAAGATATTTCTATTAAGCACGTATTTAGGATTTTTTTGTTGTTTATATTTATGTTATTCTGGTCTGGAAAAGATCAGACACATTTAACATTATGTCTGTCAATGTTTAGGCCTGAATATTTACTACGCAAATTGTGAATTCAGCAGACGACGACAGACAATTTAAAACACTGATATATATTTAAAGGAATTTCATACGGAAAACAAGGTCTTCGGTTAAAATTATCTATGCATTTTTTTATTTCGAACTTTTTTCAAAATCCACGCTGTCAATTTTGTATTAAGAACCTCTCTTTACGTCAGTTGGAATAAGGTTTGAAATATAGAAAATGAATTTGTAATGAGATGCTACTTTGTTTTTTTTTTTATCGTTACTAACTCTGCAATACACCTCTGCAATAGGGTCACCTCTTCATGGGACTTATATTTAAGTGTAACTAGCTTTCTGCCCGCGACTTCGTCCGCGTTAAATTTCGTGTTCCCCCGACCCTTCCCGTTGCGTCGAATCGCCTACCCGTGCGACTTTCCCCGTTTTTGCAACATTTTTCATTACTGCTCCGCTCCTCTTAGTTGTAGCCTGATGTTATATAGCCTATAGCCTTTCTCGATAAATAGGCTACCCAACACAAAAAAGAATTTTTCAATTCGGACCAGTAGTTCCTGAGATTAGCGCGTTCAATCAAACAAACAAACTCTTGAGCTTTATAATATTATAATATAGAAGTACAGATATGCAAAATGCCTGCCAAGCGTGGCGATTATGGTAAACCTCCCTAAATTGGGGGACGCCTATGTCCAACAGTGGACGTCTGTCGGCTGAAATGATGTTGGGAAATGCGAATGTTTTATACACGGTACCTACATATTGATTATCGACTGAACTTTACCTAACCTTTCTGGGGAATATAGGTGTGAAGTATGTTTTTTTTTACAACAGATTAAGTAAATATTTAAATACTAATACCAGCACTCTTGTGAAAGTAGCAAACACGTGTGTTTCAATCCGCAAGCTCGTTTACATGAACAACGAATAAAAACGTCAGAAATAAATCGGAACGCGTTTGTTTTAACGGTTTTTATGGCAGCCATCTTACTTTCCTGTAGGTATTTTTAAATCAAATTCTTAATCTGAATTGTTGCTGTCGAGATGTAATTGTTTTTGCGAATATTTTTTGTAAAATCTTAAAGTGTCTTAAAGGAATGTTGGTGAACAATTTCGAATATAAAAACCACCTAAACAAAAAACCTACAACGATTAATTTATTCGCTAGATACCGGCTAATTATATAACTAGCAGAGATATTTTGTAAGCTCGTTAACAGTAAATTTTCTAAAGAATTTCAGTAAATCAATCCCACTAGTAGGTATTCGGAATTTAACTAAAATATTTCGTATTTCAATAATCTGTGTGTAATTAATTAGTATTTGGGTATTTTGCAAAGATATTGATAGGGCCCATCTTTCACAAAATTCATTAGGTAAATGTCGAATCATGTAAACTCATTAGTTAACTGTATGATAAATATTGTCTAACTAGCTGACCCGACTTTATATAATTCATACAAAATTCCCATGGAAAATCATTGTTTTGATTTCTCGATTTTTCGTCTGTTATTTTGGGTTTTTCCTAATTTAATTTATTTCAAACCTCCTCTGTCTCCCCTGTTGAGCGAAAAAAAAAATCTTTAGCGAGGCAAACGAACAGCAATTGATTGTTACATACATACATTATAATTCCGCTAGAACAACATTCCCAATATTATGTTGTGAGGTTCCCTGGCAGAACTCGTAAAGCGGTTTCCCACCATTTTTTTTTTTTGCCGTGTGCCCCCTCCTTTCCTGTTCTTAGGACCTCAATCCCTAGCAGCAGATGGAATGATAGGTCACTTTATGTTCACTTCAGCCAAGCTTTCACGGTAACATTTTTACAGCACACGCCGACCGGCTGAATCCATACTAATATTATTAAAGGGAAAGTGTGTGTGTCAGTTTGTTCGTCTTTCACGGCTAAACGGAGCGACGAATTGACGAGATTTTAAGTGGAGATAGTAGAAGGGATGGAGAGTGACATAGGCAACGTTTTGTCTCTTTCAAACCCCCCACTTCCCTAAAATTGGGGGTGGAATACGCTAATCTTAGAAACTACTAACATCACGCCACGATCAAAAGGCAGCGAGCGGAGCAGCAACAAAAAAATGGACGAAAACTGGCAGGCTGCGATGCGACGGGAAGGGTCAGGGGAGCAAATATTTGACGCGGACGAAGTCGCGGGCAGAAGCTAGTAGGATATAATCATGTGTATCCATACATTGTTCCTATGGTTTTCCCATTAGTAATTTCTTCTTGTCCGGAGTTCGGAAGCTGGCGTTGTGATACCCCCGTGCCTTGGAAAGCACGTTACACCGTTGGTCCTGCACCTGGTCTCTCTCTGGTTGTATTGGAACTATGAGAGTTAGGGAAGAGTGAGAGCCCCTGCTTATGCACTTGTGCACTATAATGTTTCCCGCGCCAATGGCTAGTCTCCGTTGATATTGGCCACCATGGCCGAAATCCGGTCTGAAGGAAATATACCTATGTTTTGTGTGTATATTACATCCATTAAATACTAAGTGGTTTGGAAGGATTTTGTCCGGAATCCGGAATGGTTCCGGATCAATCAATCAATCAATTCAACCTACGCTAGTTGTCGATTGGTTTCTGAAACTAATTCTAAATTTATCAACCTCATAGATCCCGTTTCCATCGATATTTTCAAATTTTACATTAGGCTATGACCGCACCACTATTTTCATCAAACAAAACTTAAAGTTCTTTATTACTTAGTAAATATCTATCACAGGAAACAATAAAAAGACCGGCCAAGTGCGATTCGAACTAGCACTGACACATGAAGGAATCCGTACCACAAAGCAAAAACGCCTCGTATGGGAGACCCCTTTGAATTTTTATCTTTATTTCATTTTTATTATTAGTTGTTCAGCAATAGAAATACACACTGAAAATTTCAAATGTCTCAAATGTTTCAAAGGTCTCTTACGGTTCATGAGAAACAGCTTGCTAACAGGCAGATGGACGAACACACGAATAACAGAGGCTAAGTAATAGGGTCCTGTTGGCACCCTGTGGGAACAGAATCCCAAATCGGGCGACAAAAAAAAATAGGAAATTCTACAACTGACCTTAAATCCACAATAAGATCAACCAGAAAAAAATTAAGCGTAAGCAGACGGAGAAAATAGTTAAGCTGTAAGTAACCAAGACACATTCAATCGAAGTAATTATGCTAGGTAGGTAATCCACCACACTAATCCTAAAGTCAGTTACCGAATCATGCCCCAAAAGCTCTTAACATTTAAGAGATAAGTACAATAAACCTCCAACCTATAAAATTTGCAAAACAAATACGTAACAAGTTCCCTGAAAACAGAAGGTCAAGGTCACAAACCAACGACCTTCCGTCAAGTTCACTGATGACGTAGGGACTATCGATCCATCCCTGTCCTCCATAAAACTAGGTCTTTTCATTGACCTTAAAAGACAAGGTTTCCTCAAGGACTGCCCTTGGATCGAGGCCGCAGAAGAAGGCCGTGGCCTTGCTCAAGGTCTGGGCTCCGGGAGCGACCTTGTTGCGAGGACACGAGGCCTAGATTTGAGGCCTCGAGGCCAAGGTCGGGAAGGCTTCCTTGGCTGAATTTTGCACATTGAAGGTTAAATGGTAAGGTGGGTCGACGTAGGTGTAAATATAAAGAGATAAAATACTTTATGTAAGTGGTGTATCTAATTCAGAACTAAGTTTATTTATCTTGTTATTTTTTGCATGTTTAAGATGGTTTCATAATTAAATTATATGCGAGCTTCATATTAATTACTAGCTTCTGCCCGCGACTTTGTCTACGTTAAATTTCTTGTTCCCCCGACCCTTCCCGTCTCGTCGAATCGCCTACCCGTGCTATTTGCCCCGGTTTTGCAACATTTTTCATTACTACTCCACTCCTCTTGGTTGTAGCGTGATTTTATGTAACTTATAGCCTTCCTCGATAAATAGGCTACCCAGCACAAAAAGAATTTTTCAATTCGGACTACAGGATCAGATTAAAGCGTTCAATCAAACAAACAAACTCTTCAGCTTTATAATGTTATAGTATATAGTATCTTTATTATTATTATTACATATTATAAAATAATAAAGTCACTTCGCTGTCTGTCTGTCCCTATGTATGCTTATATCTTTAAAACTACGCAACGGATTTTGATGCGGGTTTTTTTAATAGATAGAGTGATTCAACAGGAAGGTTTATATGTATATAACATCTATAATATAGTAAAGAAACACTGATAATTTTAGAGGTTTCTAATGTGATGTCATAAACAAACACATTTTTTTGCGCTTACATTGCGAACGCTGGCTGAACCCTTCGAAATAGCTCAAAATAATGTACTACAGTATTGTACACCTTAAAAAGTTCTACAAAAAAGTCCGCGATGGTATATGTCTAACTCTTAGGGATAACCCATAATAACCATTTTTATCCTTTACTTTTTACGAGAAATATTGGCTTATTTATGAATGCGATTTTAAGCAATACAGCATTAATCCTTATCCAATTAAGTACCTTAAATAAATTGTGCATTTCATGTAGATCAAAATTGCCCTTTACAGCATATCATTAAAGTTAATATTATAGAAGATATCAGAGATTATAATAAAATAGCCGCAGAGCGGCTAGCGGGCCGTTCCACGTCCGGCCATCTCGCTTGGTAGCGGTCGGGTATTGCAGGATTAGTAGGATTTGTAATTCATATTACTTGGGCTTCATAGTAAATGCGAATATCATGTGTGTTCGAAGTACTCAAAATAAACCCAATTGTATTATTCCAAGTAAGAGACCGCGAAATATGGCTTAGATGTTTAGATTTTTGGATGGATTTGGTTTTTTTGTTATCCTGGATACTTACCATATACGTTCCCGGGAGATATTTTCCGACAGCTATACGGGCGAAGCCACTGGCCAAAGTACTATTCTTATAACTATGTTTAATTTGGTGTCTGGTAAATAATTGAGTGTTTGTATAGGTAGAATAGGAGCATTAAGAAAAACCAGGAAGACTTATATTCAATTCAATCCCACCCTATGTCGCAGTCTTCTTGCTCTGAATACTATTAGTTTTATTTTAAGTACATCAAACACACATGATATGAAAGGATCGTAACAGGTGGCGTTCCGTAGTTTCTGCCTACCCCCATGGGGTAAATTACGCCTGTTTCCCATGGGAAACAGGCGTAATTTTATGTATGTATAACATGGATTAATACATTCTTACCGCGGTAGTACGTCCTCTTGCGATAATTTCCGACAACCACGCGGGCGAAGCCGCGGGCAAAAGCTAGTAGATAATAAAACTTAATCGAAATCAAGAATCAGTACGAAGTTGCTGTGTACTTCGCATGTCACTTTTTTGTACAGACGGCGACATATCAAGCTTTACATTTCCAGTATAAGCTGACTTCACATTGTACGAAAAGCCTATAACATGCAAGGTCAGCTAAAACTGGAAATGTATCGCTTGCTAGTAGCTGTGTGTACTTAAATTATTCTCTTCTTGTCCAGTCTTGTTAAACTTAAAATGTAATTTTAAAGTAATAAATAATATCTCTTCTGTTATCTTAAGAATGTCTATTTCCTTAAAAAAAAACAGCTGTAAAAAAGATACACTATTGTCTTTCATTTTTCAGCCAATGACAGGTGCTTGTCATCCGAGCGTGTTAATTTGACAGCTAGTGACAAGCGCCATATTGTTTTTTAATCTTTTTCCCGCCTCGCTTGTTTGAAACAATGGTGACATTAGAATAGGTGTTAAATAGTTTTGACAGCTCTGTTATTGTGTCTGTATTTTTCTTAGTAACTTGTGGTGGTTTGCATAAATAAATAATTTATGCCAAAAATATTAATTTTACCTATATTATTTCCTTTTACAATAGAAAATTGCCTTTTAATAGAAATGGCATTCGGTATTTAAATGCTCTGTTGTCATTCGTTCTAAATACACTTTTCATTATATTTTTTAGTTTATGTAGTAGCAGTGGTTTTTTTATTTTTATATATGCACTCCAAACATACAAATATGCTTCCAGGTTAGAACCCCGTGCGACAGCGTAGTATACTTAAAATTTAAATAGTTTCACTGGTTGTTAAGTACCATCGGAAATTCTATAGACAGCCATTCTTTCAAATTCACCCATAGTTGTACTGCTACAAACCACAATATCGAACCGAAATAAGAAAGAAGAGTTTATTTCTGATGTTGGGGCAAACATTTTTAGGTTTGGCTAACATTCAAAAAAATCTCAGTAAGTACCTAAGTCCCAAACAAAACATTATAGATAAGATTGGTATAATTAATGGTCGCCAAGTGGTCGAAACTAGGGATGTTATGGATATGACATTTCGGATACGGATTGGATACGGATGTAGGAATGATTATTATACCAGATACGGATACGGATACGGATATGACATTATTTTGGATTATCCGTTAGTTTCGGATTATTTCGGTTACGGATATTAAACTTTTAAGGAATTTTCAAAATAAAATATAAATAGCTAATAAAATGGTTTTATTTATATGTCACCACTTGGTAGGAATTACAATCAGTCCGTGAGTAATTATTACAGCTATTTAAAATAAAAATTATTATAAATACATATTGAGTGTTATCTAATCTACCTAAAATAAAAATGTAATGACAAATCCGATATTATCCGAAACTTATTTCGGATTCGGTTACGGTTACGGATAAATTTTTATATCGGATATCCGATAGTTTCGGTTACGGTTACGGAGCTCCTTAACATCCCTGGTCGAAACGTCGTGGTGGTGAATTGAAATACGACCATAGAATAATGGTAAAATTTTTTCGAACTCAAAATGTAAATGAATATTTAAAAAAAATATTATTATTAATTATTTAAAAACATATTCGTTGTACACATATGGAGAACTACTGCATATACACTTTACCTAACGATGCCAAATTTCGTTCTCCTTCGTCCTCGTATTTTTCGTAAAAAAGGGGACAAAATGTTTGCTTCACATAACATAACATCACGCCTTGTTGCCCTGAAGGGTTGGGCAGAGGTGTACCTATAGTATACCCACATTTCTCCAGTTATGATTAAGTCCTATGTAATAAAGGACGCCCTATCGCTATCAACCAGGAATAAATCCTTTTCGCTTACATACATTTGGTAGATTAAAAATATTTAGTAAAAAAAACGTAGACCGTATCTACGATACCAGAACTTTGAAATAACAAAAGTTTTTTTCTCACAAAAACGTCCCAATCCCTTCGAAAACACACACACACACACTCACCAAAACTCACATAAAACTCACTTACCAAAATCTATCAAGTCTTCAGCTCAAAAACCAGGTCACAATATAAACACTAAACTAAAAACTAGCAACAACAAGCGTACGTGTCCAGCACTCCACACAAAACATGGCACTATGTAGAAAACGAACGCAGAACTAAAAATAAAACTTGAGTATGATGAAAATTCGTTAACGCCCGGAATAATAGTGTTGTATGTGCTTATGGGATATCGGTTTTCATAAATAACCGGAATCTTCAAATGTGATCGTCGCGAAAATTTGAAAACAGAACACTGCAAACCGATATAGTTCTATTGATGCATTCGCGCGCGCATTCTCAATTCAAATGTTCTCAATTCAGGTGAAAAATATCCAACCGGTTTTTTAATTAAGAATACGAAGCCGGGAACTGGTCAAACTCTTGCATACGCATTAATCATCTCCATCTGATCTTTCAGCCGAAAGACGTCCACTGCTGGACAAAGGCCTCCTCCAAGAAGCGGGGGATTTGCCATAATCGCCACGGGCGGGTTGGTGACAGCAGTATGGTGATAAAATGCATCGAGACCACTGTTGCCCATTCTGTAGTAAGTCGCTTCCCTGCCGGTTCCCTCACAATGTTTTCTTTCACCGTTTTGAGAGCAGTGGTGATGAAATAATTAACAAAAATTAAAGCGCCGGCCTGGATTCCTCTCTACACCTCGTAAGTCGTGGCCGGAACCACAGGGCCAGCACTGCTTGCAATGCAATCATAAATACAGTTTATCTATCTACAAAGTAAGTGTGAAAGCTAAATCAGGCAAATTAATATAATGTTACGGGCTGAAGAATAAAAAAAATGAATTAATTTATTTTTATTTTACTCTTTCCTGCTTTGTGTGCGCTAACTGTGCTGAATAAATGCATTTCTTTCTTTCTTTCTTTAAGAATAAAAAGCCATCTGGTTTCCGATCAGTTGCATCTTAAAACAAATTGAAATCCATGAATTTTATGCGTACTTATAAATTGTAATAACGTATTCATCTGAAGGATAACCTAAACATCCAGTCCCATCTTTAATCTCAGCATAAACACTCAAGTTTTATCATATAAACGTTTATGTTATTATTCATTTTAGCTATAAACATAGCTATTGTAGCTACGCAAATATTTCCAACAGAAAACTGAATTTTCTGTGTTACGTGCAAAAGTTGCAGAGAACTTTAAGACTTTGTCGCACGACGGTGGCCAAGTGATAACGACCGCGACGTATGGGTTGTAGGTCGTAGGTTTGAAACCAGGCAGGCACTATAATTTGCGTAAATTTTTTCATGCTCTTAAACCAGTAAAGAAAAACATAGTGTGGAATATCCTGGTACACAAAAAATCGAAGACATGCGACAATAACCAACCCTCACCGCGCCCGTATGATGGGTTATGGCCTCTCACCGAGAGGAGGCCGGTGTCCCAGCAGTGGAAACATTATAGCCTGATTATGCTTATTAAGAAGAGGTCCACGAAATCGCTTGTGAAACTAATGCAAAAACATCTTTCTCATCTTTTCTTTTCTTTTTCGTTTTCTTTTTCTTTTTCGTTATCTTTTTCTTTCTGTCTTTTTCTTTTTACTTTCTGTTTTTCTTTCTTTCTTTCATCTTTTTAATTTTTCTTTCTTTCTTCCTTTGAATCAAAAAGTTTATGTTTCACTAAGGTAGGTAAGGTATGCTGCGCTGGCTCGCAAAATTCAAATTATCTTACGTTTTCTAGCAATTTGTAGGTCATTGTCAGGTTGTATGTTGATACAACCTGACAATGACCTAAAGTCATTTAATTCAATTGAATAGGTATCTATTTTTTTTTATGAAATAGCCATTCAATGGGATTAACCTCTAAGTCCCTGAGAAACCACATTTGGTATGCAAAAAATCGTTTTTTAATTGTGTCTGTAATTACGGTACTTGACCGATTAAATAAACTTTGAGATTAATCATTATCATCGTTTGCCTAGCCTCTTCCAACTATCTTGGGGTCGGCTTCCAGTCTAACCGGATGCAGATGAGTACCAGTATTTTACATGGAGCGACTGCCTGTCTAACATCCACTCCAATACGCCTTGTTGATAAGAGACTAAGACTGATAAATTAGACTTTCGGGCTTCTGACGACCCGAAACGACTACCAAACATCCACAAATTACAGCCGGGACCAATGGCTTGACGTGTTTCCGAGGCACGGAGAGGTCTTCGTATGTAAATATGGTCACCCCTACGGAGCAGTCGCGACAAGCGTAGCTTAACCTGATCGATTAATCAGTGCCGTTGTTATTACTTAGCCACAAGCCCCTCAAAGAGATTAATAATTATAATTCTTTAAAATAGATAAGTACATGATACGGTAGTGAATCATATTATGTTCCACAATATTTGGATGACCGAGCTTTGCTCGGTATTTTTTGGTAAATTGTGTTTAAAACAATAAGTTTATGTTCAAGTTGATTATCGATAAAGTTGGTCATTGAAAACACGAATAAAACGACATTTTATAAAAATGAATCCTAGCTAGATCAATTTATCGCCCCCGAAACCCCCTGTATACAAAATTTCATGAAAATCGTTGGAGCCGTTTCCAAGATTCAGATTATATATATATATACAAGAATTGCTCGTTTAAAGATATAAGATATAGCCTGACACTGACCTGCAAATGTTCTAAGTATTTCTTAAGTGAACTAAGCTGTCATATTCATATTCATATCTTTATTTGGATTCCATAATGTTAAAAGTTCTTATAAGTGGCTTAAAGCTAATGTACAATTATGGACCCTGTAGGGCACAGCAAAAATAATTACAACTAATAATTCAAAAAATAAAAAATAAAATGTCAATAGTATCAGTAATGACAGTTCACTTCACCTAAGTTTTCACGATGACATTTTTACGGAATAGACAAGCTGGACACCCACTATTAAATTCCAAATCGTCATCATCATCTTTTTAGCCGGGAGACGTCCACTGCTGGACATAGGCCTCCCCCTGTTTGGAAGGGTTTTTCATAATCGCCACGCTTGGCAGGCAGGTTGACGATCGCAGTATGGTGATAAAATGCATAAAGACTGCTGCTGCCCATTCTCTAGTAAGTCCCTTCGTCGCCTATTACTGCACCCACGAAAAGAAATGGGATTGTGCTATTCTTTACGCCCGGCACGACACAGACTAATTTCAAAATACAACATTGTTATTATATTCCGAATTACTACATTATAAAAATTATCCAGCAAGCAATAAATAAAAAAAAAATATTCATTCATCCAATAAATTGGTATTTGAACGTCAAAAGTAATTGTGAATAACGAGCATTGTAGTCATATGAAATATTCTGAAAACTCGCCAATTTGTTATTTAATTGTTTCACATTAATCACGGCAGACGTTCCATGTAATTTATCATTAAAAAATATATATGTTGTGAAATGTATATTGTTGTCTTTGAAAGTGGGACGAATTCTGTTTGAAAATATTTTGATTAAAATACTACTGCAAATCATCTGGGTATACAAATAAATAAAATTGAAGCGTCTGTTCGTAATGTCAAAACAACAGCTTTCTACTAAATGCTTAACGATGTTTATACGATACTTATAACAAAAACTCAATTTATTTTTTTGCGTCTCTGTTTCGGCTAACCTCCGAAATCGCTGGACCAAAAGACAGGAAAGTCTGACAACCAGACTTACCGAAGGTATCGTATTGCACATAAACTGGATTATGAAGGTTAGATAGGCAGTCACTTCATGTAAAATACTAGTATACAGGTGCACCCGGGTAGACTGGACCCTAGCATGGTTGGAAAAAAGCTGCTGATGATGATGTTGAAAGACATTTTTTGCAAGGAGTTGCGTGGCGCGGCTGACAACCCTTATTTGAAATGCCTTTAAAAACAAGAACTTATTTCATTATTTATTACCACTACTACTGCAAAGTATTTAAGCCGCAATTTTCAAAATTACAAAGCACATAATAAGACCTACTGAAAACAAGCCACTTTAAAACATGAAAGGTTCTTTCACAATATTTAAAATGAAGACTAATTAGAAAGCACTGTTTCACAGTAAATTAGCAGAAACATGATTACAGAGTGGAAACATTGACTAGATTTAAAGGGAAGACAACTGGCTTAAAGAAAGTTTGGATGAGCACGGTAAGAACACGACAGGGGATTTAAATTTTACTACAACTGACAGCTAAATTAAATATAGCCGATAAAATTCATTAAAATTATTTTAGAGATCAAAGTGTAATTAATGCTCTTTCCAAGATCAATCCACAGACAAGCTTTTCCTTTGAAGTATGATCATATTCCGTGTGATGCTGGACGTAAAGAATAACACCACCCCATTTATTGTTGTGGATGTCGTAAAAGGCGACTAAGGGACTTACTAGAGAATGGGCAGCAGTGACCTCTATGCATTTCACCATACTGCTATCGCTAACCCGCCTGTCAAGCGTGGCGATTAAGGTACACCCGAATAGGGGGAGACCTATATCCAACAATGGACGTCTTTCGGCTGAAATGATGATGATGATAATATTATATTATTATATATTATTATTTTATAATATTATTATATTATTATCGTTGGAGCGAAAGGTTCTTATAACAATGATTCTAAGCATAGTGCCAATTCTTATCACCATCATCGTATCACATCACAATTAGCCAATAATATCCCCACTGCTGGGATACAGGCCTCCTCTCGATGATAGAAAGTGGGCTACACGGGCCCACGAATTTTTTGTTCTAGGACATGCTGGTTTTCTAACGATGTTTTCCTTCGCAATTTTGAGAGCTGTGGTAAAGATATTAAATACACAAGTAAAGTGCCTGCCTATGTTCGAATTAATGACCTACAACTCGTAATTTGGGGCCGATACCACTACAATAATATTAGAATAAATTATTATTTCTACTTCACATCAGCCGAATGGAGTGTGATCGATCGGGCAAAAGTCTCACACAATGGGTGCCTGAAGATGGACGGCGCCGCCATGGTCGGCCCTGAAAGCGGATGCGAGATGACCCGGGAAAAGAGTTCCTGGCAGAACTAAACTACATGATAGGATAAACAACAAAAAAATATATTTATGCTTTTAATTTCTACTTTTTAAACAGTCTGCCTCTTAAGTCAGGACATTGTCATTATGACTGTCATTTAACAAAACAATGCTTAACTTGCAACATTATCCAACCACTACTCGTAAACACGTATTATAACAGACTGACTGTGACTGCACGCGTTCCAGTTCAAAATTATCATCAAAATGGATTTAGATTTCGATAAAATCTACAAATATCCAACCAAAGCCTTGAACATCATTCGGGCCCATCCTTACATACCGAAAGATAAAAAATGGGCCCTACAATTCTTCGTTGTCCATGGTATATTTACGTTAGCCTGCCTCAACATCGTTTATAACATTGCATACTACGATTTGAAGTCTAAAAACTTCTCCCAAATTTGCAAAAATGGGATTCTTTTCGTCGTTTACGTAGTTATAACTCTTCAGTACGGTGTTTTGCTGTGGCACCAGGACACTCTTATTGGCCTGATCGACAACATGAAACGGGATTATGAACAGTCCAAATATTTGAACTCAGCTGAAAAGGATGTGCTTTACAAATACGTAAATCTTGGCGTTTATGTATGCAAGCAATGGCTGGTGATTGGTATAATGGGAGGCTCTTCATACATTATCAAAAATGTATCTCTCGTGCTTTACTTTTATGTCACCGATGAGTTCAGACTGGTTTCTTTTTACGAGTTAACTTATCCAAAGATTATAGAAGACCATAAAGATAGTTTATTCGTGTATTGCCTGACTTATGGTGTGATGTTATTATATGCTCTTTATGCTTCGACTATGTATACTGCTTTTGTGCCTTTGGGTCCGATTTTCATCCTACATGCGTGTGGGCTGCTGGAATTGGTGAAAACTCGAATTGATGATCTGTTTTCGGAGTGTGATGATCAGGTTATTAAAAGGAAACTTAAAAGTATTATCGTGCAGATGCAGTATATTTATAGGTAAGTAAGAATATAGATAGCCGTACCCGTATTGTGTCGGACTAAAATAATAGCATCATTCTATTTCTTCCCGTAGGTATCTTAAAAGGCGACTAAGAGAGTTACTAGAGAATGGGCTGCAGCGTTCTCTTTACGAAACCATACTGCAATCGCCAACCCGCCTCTCAAGCCTGCCGATTATGGGAAAGCATAATTGGGGGTGGCCTGGGTCCAGCAGTGGACGTCGTATGGCTGAAAATGATGACTGATGAAAAGTTTGAACAGCTACGAAAAATGTAGGATATAAGTACATGTCTTAAGATATGTGTCAATAGCATTGGGGATAACCTCAATGACATAATATAAAATATTATATTTTAACACTCTTAAAATATTATTTAGTAGATAAACAACGCAGTAAATGTCAACCATAAAACAAATAAAGACTGTTTTGTGGTTTCAGAGCGATTTTGTTGGAGTTACTCGCAAAAAGGAAAAGCATTTTTAAATAATATATATATATTTTGAAGTTCTTTGTTTTTTGAAGTTGTTTCGGTCTTACTGGTAAACTCAGGACCCCATACTTTAGCCATTGCGGTTGATTTGAAAGACCAAAACATTTTTTACACTTTGAGTGTAATGTTGATTAGCTGTTCTCACAAATGATCGCACATTTTTTTCTAGATACTTTTATATCTCTTAACCTATATCGCAAGCGCTATTTCTGAGCATTGAGCCCTGAGTATGACTGGGTTTTTCCATCAGGAATTTCTCAGTAGCAGCTCGTAATAGGGATTCGTGCCCGACTGATGGCAATCGGCTCGCTCCTATTACATGGGACTTACACATCTGGCAAAATATAGGTGTCCTACAGAACGGTGCACTTCTGCCTTACCCTTTGGGAAATACAGGCGTGATGTTGTTGTCAGTTTTTGTTTTGAATTTCAGCAAATAAACTATTTTGATTTTTTTTTCTCTTGCAGTGCAAACGCACACCAAAATATATCAATAACAACTCTGTAACCACAATAAATAATTTTGACTTTGACTTTGACTCTTTTATTGCAGCTTCGTAGACCGCATAAAAGAGATTTTCAAGGTTGCCTATGAGCTAACCCTGAAAGCTACAACACTGATGCTGCCTATAACTTGCTATGAAATGCTAGAGGTAAGATTGTTTATCCCTTTTATCTAATATATAAAATTCTCGTGTCACAGTTTTCGTTGCCATACTCCTCCGAAACGGCTTGACCGATTTTGATGAATTTTTTTGTGCTTATCCGGTATCTATGAGAATCGGCCAACATCTATTTTTCATCCCCCTAAATGTTGAGGGTAGTCCACCCCTAAATTTATTTTTTATTTTTTAGACAAAATTTTTAATTTCTATTTTTTTATGATACAACATACTAAAATACATACAATCCTCAATTTTCACCCTTCTACGATCAACCCTTATTTTTTAATAGCCATTTTAGTAATTTAATCATTTTTCCTTTATTTATATGGCAAAACAACGTTTGCCGGGTCAGCTAGTTACTTATAAGTAAATCATAATCTTGTAAAGACACAGGCAAGCAAAAGCACATCTCATGATTATTCAAACCACAGAACACGGAATTGCCGCGCAATCCGGCAGCGTCTAGCTGAACAGCCTACCCTCCTTTCTTTGGTATTTTTCGTCGAATAGTGTTGAGCTCCTTAAGTTCTGAGTTGAGATGCGTGATTACTGACACATTAGACATTTCCACTCAACCTGTGTGGTTGTTTCCGCAAAAGAATATATCAGCACCAATCTACCTACATGGTCTTCATATGATTTTACTATATGTCTGGACTTTAAAAGAGACTGTGACCTCTGAGTTTACTTCGGCTATTCTTCTCAGAATATTCAGATAGAAAACGCCAACCTCAACTACTTTTTTTTTTTAAATATGGTGGAGAAGAACGGGCAAGAATTTCCAAGGACACTGTTTTAAATGTAGATATTACAAAATCCATCATAATCATTAATGGATTACATAGATTAAAATGTTCTTTGCTAACGAAATAATCTTTACAGGCTTTAAACCGTCACGAAGTGACTATAGAATTACTCGCGTTTATCATAGGAGGCACCGTGATCAGCAGCTCCCCTTGTTACTACAGCGACCTACTAATGGAAAAGGTTAGTTATTACTGGAAACTGGTCCTTATTGACTAGTTTTATACCCGAAAACGCGTCAGTTCAAACATGGAAAAATGCCCGAGCAATTTACTGGCTCCATTGAAAATAGGACCGTATTAGAAAACCCTAAAGTACTAAACTACCACTAAACTAAATTTAATTTAGACCTACTGCTATCTTTTTCTTCTTATGAATCATGAAAGAGACTGAAATAAACAAGAGGCGTCTTTAATTTACCTAAGATTTTTTCAACTGACTGCAACAAACATCATGATTAAAATCACGCAAGGCAATCGAGACCTTCAACACTGAATAGTTCTAAAATATCACTTGTCTTTTTCTTTAGCGGTCTGTCAGTATGAGATAGCAATACTCTTAATCAGAAAGGGTAAGGTTTAGAGCACAAATAAAATTGAGTATTACTGACTTTTTCACCTGTAATAGTCTCTACTATTCAGTGTCCAGCTACATATCTACATAAATAAATAAATTACGTTGCACCTTTCATCCCCCAGGGTGAGGACGTGCGCCTAGCCCTCTACACATGCGGCTGGGAGCAATACTACGACCGGCGCACGCGCACCACTTTACAACTGATGTTACAGAACGCGCTCAGGCCTGTAGCCATACGGACCATCTTCAGGGTGCTGTGTTTGGATGCTCTGACTGATGTAAGTGGTGGATATTTAAAGTATTAATTTATTTTTTAGAGTACCAGCGAGACCCGCTAAGGCTCTGCTATCCGTCTTTTTATTACAGGGCTGCATCTTTTGAACCGTAATAGACTTTAAACTTACATAGGTACAACAAATAATAAAAAATTAAAGGGGGTCAAACATGTAACGTGATTTCTCGGCAGTTCTTTTTTAGTGTGTTATGTTAATTATTATAGACAGATGGTCAGGCAGAACTCCTCAAATGTGACTCCGACTCGCACTTAACCGCTTTTTAACATAAGGGCACAGCCCTTCCTAAAATAATTATCACATTAATCACAAAGATTTGAAACGGAAATAACACTATCCCTACATTTTTTCTTTCCAAATATTTTTCCAAATTCTAAATACATTCTAATCCTTTTAGAATCAGGAATGTTATGAACTCATAACATTTACCTATAGTACTGTTGACAACAATTCTTTTTACGTTACGTTTTACGTTTTAGGGCATTTGAACTATTTGTCGTTACTGCGACAAATGGTTCAAATGCAAAACTCTGATACGCTGCCTTAGTTCCCTGTATCAGGTTTATAAAATCATCTGTTTCGAATACTACGGGATAACAGCGTAACACATTAAGAAGGCTTTCAATTTGGCCGTTCAACAATATGCATTACGTTATTTACAATTTTTTCGAACATCATTTGTTCAGCAATGGATTAGCCTTCAAAATAATTCCGATCCTGATCAATAATATCAATATGTTACGTAATTATGGGCCGAGTCAAAGTCATAACTAATACTACATACTTCACAGGTACAACATATTTCACGATCATCATAATCCACAGCCTGATTTCACCCACTGCTGAGAATATTCCTCTCTTTTATTGTGCCAATCCCCACTACATATTTACCTACAATAAAAAAAAACGTTAACAAAATCCAAGAAAGAATGTATATTGTTTACATGTTGAAATCTGTTGATATAATACCAAATGATAGGAAACATTAACAAATCAACTTCCCATCCCACATGAAAACACGGAAAAAGATAGTTACATAATAACCTCCTACTTTATAACATTTAATTTATGATTTAAACGACAGAGAATATCAAAACAACCACTAGGATTTCCTATGTCGTGGGTGAAATAATACGCAAATCGGAGGCACAAAATTATACGCAGATCTGAGGCACAAAATTATACGCAGATCGGAGGCACAAAATTATACGCAGATCGGAGGCACAAAATTATACGCAGATCGGAGGCACAAAATCTAGACTCAGAAAGTATAATTATCAAGACTGCCAATATTGGGATAATTTTCTGTAAGGCCTTATAGCATTATAGCTTATAGCTTTTTTTCAAATAGGTTAGAAGGGCCTACAATAGATAGACTTATCAAGCTACATGTCAGACAGGGGGCTTGATAGATCTTCCTCTAATTGAATGCTGTGTTTTTGTATTGTTTTGTTCTAGTTTATGTTCTTACTAATATAGTTTTGTAAGTTTTTTGGTAATTCTAACACGCTATGGGCCTTTGATGCCTGAGAATAAACGATTTTTATTTTTATTTTTTTATTTATAGCTCCTGCCAGGGTCGCGAGATTGTTCAAACGAGATACCGTGGCCCTGGCATATGGATAACTGAAGGAACACGGATGGGTTTTACTCAGTAAAAGTCTGACACGCCCTCCCGCTCCGCGCAGAGCGAGAGAAGTCATTTGATGATTTCCCATCCAAAAAAAGGCCTTATAGCTACACTTGCTGCGGTTAGTCCGTAGATGGGCCATTTGGGTCCGTAATGGGGGTTCTTGGTACGTAAAGATGGTCAATTACCTACCAAGAACCCTCCTTGCTTTGGTAAGCACGTTAAGCCGTATAGAAAGAAAGAAAGAAAGAAGAAAGATTTATTTGCGGCAAACATGCCGCACAGTAAGTCCAGAAACATACAGAAATAAAAAATAAGATGTGGGAAAATATGCGTCACATCCACGCAAAACGGCCATCACTCAGCATAATGCTGTGACCCTATGCGAGACACGATTGTCGCAACCCAGTGCTGGGCACGCCACAATTGCGGCGGTAAGTACCCTCTTTGAGGAGTGGATAGAGAGGCGTCACGGCGTCCTCACCTTCCGCCTGACGCAGGTTCTCACCGGGCATGGGTGCTTCGGTGGGTTCCTGTTCAGTATAAAGCGGGAGGATACGTCCGGGTGTTTCCATTGCGAGGATCGTCTGGAGGACACGGTGGAGCGGAGCATACGGTGGAGGTGTGCCCTGCCTGGGCGGAGCACCGCCGTGCCCTCGTGGAGGCGATCGGCGGCGGCGACCTCTCGCGTCCGGCCCTGGTGCGAGCCATGGTACGTAGCGAGAGGGAATGGGAAGCCGTCACCTCCTTCTGCGAAGCAGTAATGCTCGCGAAGGAGGAGGCGGGGCGCGTGAGGGAGTGGCAGTCTTTGCGCCCTCACGTCCCTAGCCGCCGCAGGAGGAGACGCCCCGGGCGTCGGGAGTCCATAGTGGACTCCCGGCCACCGTAGGCGCGAGCTTGCGGGTGGCGAGCAATGGGTAGCTCGCCGCCCGGTAAGGACCAAGCTCGGGTCGACGGCGCGTAGTGTTCCACGCGCGCCTCAAAGAGATGTCAGCAGCAGTGTAGGGGTCTACTAGGACCGATGCCTGCCGGGGTCGCGTGATTGTTCGAAAGAGATACCGTGACCCTGGCACATGGGCAACTGATGGAACACGGGTGGGTTTTAGTCAGTAAAAGTCTGACACGCCCTCTTGCTCCGCCCAGAGCGGGAAAGGTCGTTTGATGATTTCCCATCCTGAAAAAAAAAAAATAAACCCTATGCGAGACAGAGCCCCAGCGCTAGTTTTCAGTGACAGCCGGCGCTGACGTAATGACGTCGATCGGTGCAGCAAACAATCAGTACAATAAATACTAAAAACACTATCGTTAGATTTAATGAATATATAAAAATAAAAAAACAAAAGTGGCAACATTCCGTCCCGACTGCAATCAGACGCAGACGCCGCCAGCTTTCGTAATCTGTGGGAAAACTGACAGACAACCAATTTGACAATGACATACGTATCTATTTATGGATCAATCTCCAAAACGGGCGTATTCGTGTGATCGCTCTGGTGCTTTTCAGATACTGATATTTAATGGTAATTATGTATCTCATTAAAAAGAATGATATTAAAATAGTACATTTTTACTATTGGCCTTCAATTTACACAAACAGTTATGGAAATATTTAAGTTCAAAAAATTTCGCGACCAGAGCAATCATAACTGGTGCCAGAGCGATCATAAATGGTGAAATCAGTGAAACAAAATAATTAATATTGATAAAATGTTATTTATTTAGCCGTTTTCAGTCATATTCATTGTACGTGTAACAAGATTATAATATGTAAGAGAAATGTATTATCAACCGACGAAAAAAAACGGATGAGGGTATCAATTAATATATTAATAAATTAATAATTATTTTATTTTGGTCCGGAGGTCCTTAGTTTAACTATTGTAACTTCAACTTAGCTGTATGTATCAATTTGCATCGTTGAATATGTAAGCGGGCACGCCCTTTATGCCTGGAGGCTTTATTTACGTTTTAAGTTCTGTTTACGATTTTGTTTTATTTTGTTTTATTATTTATTTCAGCTTGAGTTTAGTTTTCAGTGTTTTGTTGGTGGTATATTGGCGTGTGCTAGCTGACATATGTGAATAATGTATGTTTTGTTTTATAATATTAATTACTTACACAGTATTGTATAGAATCAAGTTCTTCTAACTTAACAGACAGCTGTGCTGCTGGGGAGTTTGTTCCGCCACTTCTTCTTCCCAGCTAAAGCACTAGGAAGTGTCGAAGGGCGGGCGTTTTGGGGGGACTGTCTTGTGTAACTTTGACGTTCAAAAAGTGCTGACTCTCAGCCTAGTTTGAATAAATGACTTTTGATTTTGAATTCGACGCGTATTTTTTTTATGTATGACCACGCATAACTTTTTACATAGTAGTCTGATTGTGATAATTCTTTTTTTATTGGAAAGTGTATACTCCCAAAGTGGTCCCATATACATTTGGAAAACAAAATCGAACCCTAAGGGTCGGAAAACAGGGGATGATTGATTGTTCACTCACTGATTGTAATGTATAACCACGCATAACTTTATACAGAGTAGTCTGATTTTGATTATTCTTTTTTTATTGGATAGGGTATACCTTGCCAAGTATTATAAGTACATTAAAGCCACAAAAAATATAAAATAAAAACTTTTTAACAAAAAATTAAACCGCCAAAAAGATCACTCAAAACGCCGACTCATAATTTTAATGTGTATTATTTTTTGCTTTTCAGTTTTTTCGGCGGTTTAATTTTTTGTTAAAAAGTTTTTTTTAGAAAAAGGTCAAGGCATATTATCAGTCATACATATCAAAAATACGGAATATTTTATATAAAATAATTGTTAAAATAACAAATTAACATAATTATAAAAATCAACTTTTGGTTTAGTTTCATTTATTTAAACTTAATTAAATCACTTCTAGGTAAATGAGACAAAATTTAAAACCTTTTGAAATCAACCATTAATACCTACAGTCTTTTATAATTATAAAATGACTAAAGACTCTTTCAATATTAGTTTTTTAAAAGTAATTAAATAAAACTAACGTTTATAAAGAACAAGATAACATTCTTAAATATAAACAACTTTTAAACGTAACTATTTGTAATCATAATGCTTAATAGGACTATCATGACTAAAATAACAGTCTTTTCACGATTATCTAAGAGATTTGTAATAATCACATTTTCCTTAACTATTTATCTTTAGTGGAAAGTAAATAAACAATTAAAAAGAACAACACAAAGTAAAATGCAATTCAAATGATGAGATCAGATTCTCAAATATATAGATAGGTTCTTCATTTATTGGGAGCTCATCAGTTGCTGGTAACTTATCCACTTTTTTCTTTAAATAATACCGTCGAGAACTCTGCCTACTTTTCTTCCTACGAACTTTTTGCTGGCTTGGAGTCAAATCACTCATTGGTAGTACTGTGCCCCGAACTGTTTTCCTTTAGTAACTCTCTCTTGACTTTACAAGCTATTGTGCGTATAGGTCTGGATAATTTTTTATCTTGGCCATTCTACGACACTCAGCCAATTTCTTCCTAAGACGTTTTTCTTCAATAGATAATTTATTTCGAGGCATGATTTCAATCTGCAACAATAGTTGCCATTAAATTTTAGAGAAGAAAGGTTACAGTTGTGGTTAGCTAAATGCTAATATAATAATATCATCAAGGTAAAATACGTCAAAACCTGTTTATGGGTTTAGGCTACCCAAAGAAACCCAGGAAAGGTTATAAATTAAAGGTTATATGCATAGTTCATCATTTGTCATTTTAACGGTCCGGTACTACTAATTAAAATAGATTTATAACGAATAATTAATGCAAAATATCATCGCTCTGGTCTTTTTGGACAGAGCAATCACAGCCATAGCGATCAGAAAAAGTCACAAAAACATACATATAGCCGAATTTAAAAGCAGTAGAAAGTTGTGATTACGTCTCATAAAAAAACATCATAACGATCACTTAATTCGCATAACAAACACCAGGGACCATTTTGGTTACCCGTTGAAAGGGTTTTTGATAGGGTTTTGAAAAAGTGTTGTTTTAAAAACCATTTCATATTTGTTACACTATTTTACGAATACCCTTATCAATGGATAACCTCTTCCTAACCCTTTCGATTTGATTACCTGTACATTCAAAAACCCATTCTTGGTGGGTTATACTTTTTAATGGTAAACCCTTTTGAACGGGTTACCCCTTCAACGACTATAACAGTATTATCCATTCGAACTACAAGTATTGTAATTTTATCTCTCGTGACTTTACTTTAAAGTACTAAACTGCATGCATTCGGCGGGTATGCGTCAAGTCGCAACACGCAGTCTAGGCAATAGCACTCCGTACACATACGATTATAGTTATTATTGAAGTGATTTTAAAGTTCAATGTATTTTTTTTCCGAAATAGTCGGGATTGTTTCATGTTTAAACTTGTCATTTTTATGGAATCATAAATGTCATTCGATCATCTCGTCTCATGATTAGTGGTGGACAAAAAAAAAAACATCGATGTTTTTTCGATTTAATGCATCGGATAGTGGCATCGATGTAATATCGATATATCAAAAAATACATCGATGTTTACTATACATCGATTGTTTTTCTATTTAAAGTTAGATATAATGATAATGATATTTTTTCATGAAACAGAGTCTACATAACTCTGTTTCATGAAAAAAGTCCCGTGGGTATTTAATGGCGCTAGCGTCGCAAAATAAAATTACTTAACTACTCTTCTGTATCGTGTGGTGCCGGACGTAAAGAATAGCATCATCCCATTTTTTCCCGTGGGTGTCGTAAGAGGCGACTAAGGGACTAACTAGAGAATGGGCAGCAGCTTTCTCTATGCATTTTATCAGCACCATACTGCGATCGCCAACCCGCCTGCCAAGCGTGGCGATTATGGCAATCCCCCCCCCCCCAAATAATGACAAGCACAAACAACAAACGGCCCCTAGTGCCGGCAGCCCACCTACCCTTGGCTATGGTAGCAGTCAAGGCCACGGTGAGGCAAGGGGTGCTAACAATCCCCGGAAGAGATCCGGCTACCAAAATCACCGACAACTGGACCTGGCAACCTATAACACGCGCACACTCCGGACCGACGAGAAGATCGCTGTACTTGAGGAAGAATTGAGCAAGTTACGATGAGGCATAGTAGGGTTATCTGAATTCCGAAGACAGGGGGAGGACTTCAACGCGAAATTGGGCAAACGAGACGGCGATAAGCTGCGAGTGGGGCAATTTGGAGTTGGACGACGGAATCACCAGGGTCACCCACTGGCCAGTTTTATGGAAAAGGAGGGCCTCTTTATGATAAACTCCTTCTTCAAAAAGCGTGAGCACAGAAGGTGGACCTGGCAGAGCCCTGATGGTGTAACTAAAAATGAGGTTGACTTCATCATGTCGACGAAGAAGCAAAATAATATTCAATGATGTCTCTGTGATCAACGCGGTGAAAATCGGGAGTGATCATCGCATGGTAAGAGGCACATTGAATATCAATATCAAGCTGGAAAGATGTCGGCTGATGAAGTCAACGCTCCGTCCAGCACCGATCCAACTTCAGAACCTCGAGAGCTTTCAGCTCGAACTCCAGAATCGTTTTGAGTGCCTAGGGAGCTCCGTGGACGATTATAATGATGGGTTCGTGGAAACTGTCCATACGGTCGGGTCTAAGTTCTTCAAGACCCGCCGTACTAATAGAAAAAAGAAACTCAGATCCAACCTTACAGCTCATGGAACAGAGGCGCAAAATGATCCTGCAGTCTTCAGAAGCTGCACTCGAGTACCGGCAGCTCAATAGACGGATCACTAAGTCTTTGAAAAGCGACCTTCGCCGCTTTAATACGGAATGTATTAAAGACGCGATAGAGCGGAACAAGGGCTCCAAAGTCTTCGCAAGAGATCTGTCTATTGGGCAGAGTCAGCTTGCGAAACTGAAGACCGACGATGGCAGAGTGGTGTCCACCAAACCTGAGCTGTTAGGAGAGATCGAGAAGTTCTATGGAAAGTTATACACGTCCACCAGGAACCCCGTTATGAATCTGGCTAACGACCCGAGAGCTAGATTGATTCGACACTACACTAAAGATATCCCAGACGTCAGCTTGTACGAGATTAAGATGGCTCTGAAGCAGCTTTAAAATAATGCGCTGGGTGATGATGGAATTACGGCCGAGTTCCTGAAGGCCGGCGGAAAACCGGTTTTAAAGACCCTTCAGAGACTGTTTGATTCTGTCATACTCGAGGGCAAAACGCCACAGGTATGGAACAGAGGTGTGGTGGTACTTTTCTTTAAGAAGGGTGACAATACCCTACTTAAGAATTATAGGTCCATCTTACTTCTGAGCCATGCCTATAAGCTGTTTTCAAGATTTATCACGAACCATCTCGCGCGCAGGTTTGACGACTTCCAGCCTGCCGAACAAGCCGGATTCCGTAAAGGCTTTAGCACCGTAGATCACATACATACGCTGCGGCAGGTTATACAGAAGACCGAAGAGTATAACCTACCTCTCTGCTTAGCGTTGGTGGACTACGAAAAAGCCTTCGATTCGATCGAAACCTGGGCTGTACTACAGTCTCAGTGGGTCTTAGGATGAACATGGACAAGACAAAGGTCATGGCCAATGCTCATGTGATACCCATTCTAATGAAGATCGGAGGCGCTACACTGGAAGTTGTAGACGAATATGTGTACCTAGGACAAACTGTCCAGTTAGGTAGGTCCAACTTCGAGAAAGAGGTCAATCGTCGAATCCGACTCGACTGTGCAGCATTCGGGAGGCTACGCAGTATCTTCTCGTCCGATTTACCGCAGAGTCTCAAGACAAAAGTCTTTGACCAGTGTGTGTTGCCAGTGATGACATATGAAACGGAGACGTGGTCGCTCACAATGGGCCTCATAAGAAAGCTTAAAGTCACCCAAAGAGCAATGGAGAGGGCTATGCTTGGAGTTTCCCTACGTGATCGAACCAGAGATGATGAGATCCGTAGGAAAACCAAGCTTACTGACATAGCCCGAAGAATTGCCAAACTTAAGTGGCAGTGGGCAGGGCACATTGTTCGCAGAACAGATGGCCGATGGCGTCGAAAGGTTCTGGAGTGGCGACCGCGTACTGGAAGACGTAGCGTTGGAAGGCCTCCCACAAGATGGACCAATGACCTGGTGAACGCCGCAGGAATACGTTGGATGCGAGAAGCACAGAACAGATAGAAGTGGCGTTTCTTGGGGAGGCCTATGTCCAGCAGTGGACGTCTTTCGGCTGGAATGATGATGATTAATATTTTTTCTATCTTACCTCTTTTTACAGAAACAATATCAGATTAAGATACAAATAATACATATTTAATTGATTTCCTACTTTAATAGTCTGCTCCTACTTCCATCCAATGTTGATTTTTACCTTTTAGTACTACTCGCCGCGGGACATCTTTCATGAAACAAAGTCTATTTTTTTTAGAAATAAAAACAAGTATCTATTTAAAAAAAACTTTATTACGTTTATATTTATTTTTATTAAATATCAATGCAATGTTGGAAACTGTATTTCGTAATCTTTCCAAATTTCCAGGGGATTGTCGTTAAGTCTTCCAACAGGACTTGTCAAGTAAACTGAAAGTTCATCTGACAAGCTATCTGCAGATTTATTACTCTTCCAATTGTAATGTACCAGTTTGTAATGATAACTCCACAGTGAAAATATCTCTTCACTTTTATTAGACTTATCTGAGTCTGACTCGATTTCTTCATTTTGACGCAAATGAATCTTCATTAAGTCTTTGATTTTTGAAACCGCATTGCTACAAGCTATTGCATCGCTACAGTGATTTTTTTTTAAATCGATGGTCTAAAATGTTTGCAATAGCAAGAGGAGTTACATGTTCAATGGAACCCATTCTTTTCGTAATTTCTTGCAGAGCCAGTCAAAATGTTCAAAAATTGGTGATTTAGTATCTATATTGATTACATACGTATTACACTCTCATTAAAAGTTTAAAATATATTCAACTAGCTTCTGCCAGCGGCTTCGCCCGCGTGACGTTGGGTAATTATCCCATGGGATCAGATTAACGGGATAAAAAGTATCCTATTGGTAATCCAAGTGTTCCAATGTCCAATGTCCAGTGTCCAATTTTTCACACAGATAGTCTATACTATCTGTGTGAAAAATTTCATCCAAATCCGTTCAGCCAGTTTTGCGTGATTGAGTAACAAACATCCAAACATCCACACTTTCACATTTATAATATTAGTAGGATATAGGTACACACACAGGTTATTTACAGTTTTATTATATGTGATACTAAATTAAAATACACTTACTTACATTTGTTCATTTTCAATATTCAGACGTTATTTAAAACTTAAAAAAGAAAGCACCGTCCTATCAAACCGAGTAAGAAACACTAATGAAAGATTCTATGATGTCAAACTTCCAAGGTCAATACATATCCCTCCACTCCAACGTAATTTAAAATGATTTGATTTAAAACCCTTTGATTACCCCAACAAACCCTTTCAAAGAGTTATCTTCTTCAATTGGAAATCATACAAGAGACGGTAACATCTTGTACTAGTTAACTTATTGATAGGGTTACCCTGACGTTAGTGTTATGAACAGGCTACCACGACCAAGAGGTAACATCTTCCGTTACTGTAGGCGTACAACGTGTAACACTTTCGAAAGAATTAACTTATATTCGGGGTTGTACGGTCCCTGACAAACACATTCACAAGCTTACTCTTTAATTTAAATAACGTGCCATAGCAATTATAAAATTCGAGAACCAAATCCAGAGCAATCATGAACTTACCTTCGTAATGTTGGAGCGCGGGAACGTGGCACACAGGTATCCTTCTCGGTGGTTAGACCACTGCTGGCGTTGCCCCGCGGGAGGGGAATAGAGTGTCTATAACGCGTAACTAGGGATGAGCGCGATGTTTTACCTCAGCGCAGAGCGATGAGATAAAATGCCCGGTCAGGACTTTAAATTAAAATTGTGGCAAAAGTATTGTTAATATAAATAAAAATATTTTATTACTATGAAGATTAACTATTTGTTATGTAATCCAAATAAGTTGTTTCGTATGAACCTTCTCATAAAAAAGTTAAAAAATATTTTTTTCATTCAATCGGGAGTTGGGTCAACCCAGAGCGATCAGGATTTCAGGGTTTAAGTTTTTTTTTTAAATATTATAATAAACTTATTCATAATATTAGTGTTGTATCACATAGATTAGACACAGAACTGTATATAAAAAAAATATTATGAAAACGTTTTTCGATTTTAAAATGGGTTTATCCAGCCCGACACGAAAAAAAATGCCTCTGGAGATTGACCCTTATTTAGTCTGTGAATTACGTAATAAAAAATAGAAAAATTACATTATGGCTGTTATTCGTGGATCTATGACAGTCGATACGGGTCGGCAGAAGCTATACATATAGACTGACAACCACTCTTACCAGGATCCATCGTATTACCCAATAACGAGGTCAATAGGCTCTCTCGCTCTACGTAAAAAAGTGCATCTGATTGGAGTGGAAACGGACGCCAAAGAAGTTGGGAAAAGGCTATACGAATGTTGAGTGGCATAATTTTAATGCTAATTAATAGTAAATTGTGATGTAATGCTCCATTGTATTTTAAGCTTCACATGCGCGAATGTTAAAATACAATGAAGCCAAAGGAAGTAAATATGTAAGGATCGTGTTGTTCGTGATCGTGTGCTCCATGTAGTGCCGGACGTAAAGAATAGCAGCGATCCTATTTCTCCCCGTGGGTGTCGTAAAAGGTATTTACTAGAGATTGGGCAGCAGCGCTCTCTATGCATTTTACCACGATACTACGATCACCAACCGGCCAAACGTGACAATTATGGCAAAACCCCTGTTTTTTTTTTTTTTTTTGCGGTGGGAGGCCATCATTCTACGCTTGACGCTCGCCCTGGAAGGTCGTTACGCTGCTGCTCCGCTGCGCGTATCCCCTCCACCGCTCGCCGCTCTCGTTCGCCCGTCAGTTGTGCTCCGTGCGCCACGCTGCGTACTCTCCGCTATTTTGCGATTTAAATTTATTTAAATCGCAAAATTCGGAAATTCCTGTTTCTTTACGGATTCAGTCAAAACGTTCTGTCTTGTTTAAAAGACAGTATTATTTCTTTATACAGAGTGTCTAAAAACGTGTGCTTGTGGCCCCTTCAGGGCAAAATCCACAGTTTCGTGGTCACTCGGTGGATACCTTAACGGTGCCAACGAAGCCGAGTGGGTGCAGACCCAACGCACCCGTCTATCCCCTTTAGGGCTAGACGAAAGTTGGACGGGTCCCGGATCGCTGGCCTTGGGGGCTTCCCTCGTCAGCCCCGGTGACAGTCTTCCCTCCACAGCCGCGTACTAGTGCCGCGGGTATATCTATACCCCCCGCACTAGACTGGTCGGGTACCTTCAGTACCCATCGCATGACCGGTTAGGAACCCGTTCGCACAATAAGATTGGCGACGGGAGTCACTCTTAGGGCTCACCAGGATCACCTCCCTGTCTATACCCGACAGGGAGTGTAACACTCACCCCCGGCATCCCGCCGGGGATTAGGCTGTTAGGTTTAGGGATTTGGCGATAGGATCACTCTCATGAGTGATTAGGTCCCCCCTCCCCTCCACCATGGAGAAACCCATGGAGAGAATAGCCAAAATCGAGGCGCTCCTGGCTGAACTTGCGAGTTAGCTCAGCATTGAGCACTCGGAGGTCGGGGCTGTGGTCTCTGTTTTTCTTTTATTAATAAAGAAAAATAAGGATTTCGCTGCCGAATTCTCCGAGCTGTACAGAGCTGAGCAGCTCACAATTCCAGCCAGCCCGGGCATTGCTGACTTCAGCGATGCCCTCGAGGCCCCAACCGCTACCGACTAACCGTGTCAAATGGACACAGAGGATGTACCCATCCCCACTCCTTCCGACTCTGCCGCGCTTGCTCCCCAGACGGACTCGCACTCCTCTTCGTCCTCGGACGCAGAGACGTACGAGCTCGTCTCCCACACAAAGGGCAAAGGGAGCAAGCGCAAGAAAAACAAGGCGAGCAGCTCAGCTCCAGCCGCTAAAATCATAGCGGCTGAGGACTCCGCTCCTCCGTCTCGCGCCCCTACCCCGCAGGCGACCTCCGCCACCGCGAACCCTCCCCCACCCCGCTACGCAGGCGACCCCCGCCACCGCGACCGCGTCCATCCCCTCCACGCCGCCGGCGACCGCCGCCAACGCGTCCCCCTCCGGTCCCTCGCCTTCAACCTCCGCGAAGGTTGCCGCGCCCCGCGCTAAAACTAGCGTCCCGTCCGTACCCTCTGGCTCAACCACCGCCAGGAAACTCCCTCCACCGCCCCCTGTATTTATACAGGACAAGGCCAAGTGGACGGAGGTGTCCAAATGGTGTGTTGACCAAAGGGTCAACTATACTAGTGCCCGTGCCACCCAGCACGGGATAAAAGTATCGGTCCCCACGTCAGGCGATTATCGCGATCTGACCAGGCTCCTCTCTGCTAGGAACGTGTCCTTCCACACGTATTCCTTGCCCGAGGAGCGACTGACCAGGGTGGTGATTCGCAGGATCCCCTGCGAAATCGCCACCAGCGATATTAAGGCGGACCTCGAACGACAGAACGTGCCTGTCACAGAGGTCCATCGCATGCACCGGTCCAGGCAAGGTACCGCCTTTGATATGGCCCTGGTGGTGTGCCCTCCCACAGAGGGTTACCACCCCATATTCAATGTAAAGTCCGTCTGCAACCTGTCAGGCCTTAAAATCGAGAAGCCCCGTAAGTCAGGCATCATTGGCCAGTGCCACAGATGCCAACTGTACGGGCACTCAGCGTACAACTGCTACGCTACTCCCAGGTGCGTCAAGTGCCTGGGAGACCACGGTACAGCAGATTGTACCCGGCCTAAAGACCGCACTCTTTGCACCGAGCCACCTAGTTGTGTGCTCTGTAAAAAGTCCGGTCATCCGGCAAACTACCGGGGCTGCCCGAAAGCCCCCAAGTCATCTTCCCCTAAATTGGCGCAGCGTTTCGACGCTCGTCAGACTAGGGAATCCCCCTCGGCCAAACTCCCCGTGAGACTGGCCCCACAGCGTCCCTCCCAATGGCCTCTCTTGAGTTCCCAGAAGGACTTCCCCCCACTGGCCTCCTCCAGGCCTAAGCCCGCTCCCATCCCTCCATTAATGGACCCGCGTACCCGTGCCCCCGCGCCCCTTACGCCCCCCGGTTTTCCCGCGACCGCACCCCCCGCCCGCGCCGCGGCCCCCCCCACTGCAACTATGGCAGGACCAGTACCTGTACAGAGGAAAGGTCAGGCTCCCATTGATGCGTTTAACGTCATCACCGGGACCTTTAATACCTACAGCACGTTCCTCTCCCCGCGTGCCCAACAGATGGCCCAGGAACTAGTTGCCGCCGGCGGTAACTTGTTCCGCATCCAATCAATTTATGCTGCGTATCCCGAGATTACGCAAGCAATCCATGTCATGAACTCCCAACGCCCCCATTATGGATAGTCGCGGAATATTAACTAGACAAAAACCCCGTTCCCTAAAGCTAGGCTTCTTTAATGCCAACGGCATTCACGGCCAACGTGATGAGATCGCCACGTTCCTCCGCGACCATCACGTAGACATTTTACTCATTCAAGAGTCGTTCTTAAAACCTCACCATCGTGACCCGAAAATTGCAAACTATCGTTTAGTTCGCAACGACAGGTCTCGTTGTCATAGAGGCGGCACCCTCATATACTATAGGAAGTCCCTGTACTGCATACCTATGGATCCCCCCCAACTCTCCCGATTAGAAGTTTCGGCCTGTCGGTTAGCACTGACAGGCCACCAGCCAATCACTATCGTGTCGGCTTACTTCCCTCCCCCAGACGGTTCCGAGGACCCTCAACTCCTCACTAATGACCTCTCCGAACTTTTCGGCATGAGTGACTCCGTTATCATAGCGGGTGATCTCAACGCCAAACATCCTGCCTGGAATAGCACCAGGACCTCGACTAGAGGTAGACAACTCTTTAATCTCTGTTCTACCATGAACTTTGACGTCATCGCCCCGATGACTCCCACTCATTTCCCTTTCGACCCCGATCAGTTACCCGACGTTCTTGATATAGCACTCCTTAAGAATATCAACTTAAGGTTGGATTCTATAGAGGCTATTCACGAACTCGACTCTGATCATCGACCAGTAGTCATGAACCTGGCCCCCGATTAGGTACTCGCGACCCCTCTCAACCCCCCGCCACTAAAGTGATCACTGACTGGAAGAAAGTAAGCGAACGCTTACAATCTAACACGTCACATCACTTAGACTCTATCCCAGATCAGTTCGACTCTGTCGCCGACACAACGGCGGCGATCGACTCTCTCACGGAGCACGTACAATCGATCGTGAACGAAAGTTCACGGGAGGTTCCAGATACGGGTGACCGTAAATGGAGACTCCCCGACGATGTACGTGATCTGCTGACAGAGAAGAACGCTGCCGTTCGTGCCTACAGCAACTTCCCTGTGACGCTAACAAAGCTCACATGCGTTACTTACAGCGTGCTGTAAGGACACGTGTGACTGAGCTGCGTGACGCTAACTGGGACAAGATGGTGGGCGAACTAGAGCCGACTCATCTCGCATTCTGGGAACTTCAGAGGAAACTGAAATCCTCTGAGTTTTCCACTATGCCCCCCCTGACCCGCCCCGATGCGACCATTGCATTCGAGGATATCGACAGGGCTGAATGCCTAGCCGATAGCCTCGAAGCCCAATGCACACCCAGTTCGCAGCCAGTAGACCAAGCGTTTGTCGATAAGGTGAACGCGGAAGTCGAACGCAAAGCCTCACTCCCGCCCGTTGAAGACCCTGATGATCCCCTGCACCCTGTCACACCTGACGAGGTGCACGAGATCATCAAGGGTCTGAAATCTCGTAAAGCCCCCGGATCAGACGGCATCACCAACAGAGTGATCAAGCTGTTCCCCGCGCACCTGATTATGCTCATGTGTACCATCTTCAATGGTGCCTTGAGTAATAACATTTTCCCCCAAGCGTGGAAGGAAGCCATCGTTATTGGCATCCCTAAGCCCGGTAAGCCCAAAACCGAGCCCACGAGCTATCGCCCCATTAGTTTGCTCAAAGTTCTCGGCAAAATCTATGAGAGACTTATTTATAAGCGACTCAGAGATTATGCCGAAACCAAGGGCCTCATTCCCAACGAGCAGTTTGGTTTTCGAACCCAACACTCGTGTGTCCATCAGGTACACCGTATCGTCGAACATATCAATGCTGGTTTTCAGCGAGGTGTGTTCACGGGCGCTGTATACTTCGATATAGCGAAAGCGTTCGACAAAGTCTGGCACAACGGCTTATTATATAAGCTGTACCAACTCGGAGTGCCAGACCGTCTCGTGCTCATCTTACGAGACTTTCTTGCGAACCGTACCTTTCGCTATCGCATCGAAGGGGCACTTTCCTCCCCTCACCCGATCCGTGCAGGAGTCCCTCAAGGCTCTGTACTAGCCCCCCTCATTTTCACGCTGTTCACTAGCGATATCCCCAGAAGCAAGAAGGCAAGGTTAGCTCTGTTCGTAGACGACACTGCCATCTTCTTCTCGGGATTTAGTGACACAGCGCTGGTTCGCTACCTCCAAACCGCAGTCGACGAGCTCGGCGAATGGTTCAGGAAGTGGCGAATCGAGGTCAACCCCGACAAAAGTCAGGCGGTCTTTTACACCCGACCGCGACGTAATCACCCCCCTCCCCGACACATCTCAATGTTCGGCAAGCAGATCCCTTGGGCGAAGCAAGCCAAATATCTAGGTGTCGTCCTCGACGAACACCTCACCTATTCTGAGCACATAAAGCAAGCTCGCTCGCGGGCCGCTTTCGCTCTGGGTAGGCTCCATTGCGTCCTGAACAAGCGGAGTAAATTGTCTCTTCTGTGTAAGAAGCGGCTTTACACCGCTTGTATCAGGCCGATTATGACATACGCAAGCCCAGTCTGGGCACATGCTAAGCCCCGATTCATCCATAGGATGCAGACTCTCCAGAACCGTTTTCTCCGTCAAGCCACAGGCTCGCCTTGGTTTGTTCGGAATATCAATCTTCGTTTAGATATGAAACTCCCGACTATCCATCAATTCATAAAACGCGCTTCGAAGCGTTTCTTCGATAGGGCCGTAGCCCACCGCAACCCTCTGGTTGTGGCGGCAGCTACTTACACCCCCTCCCGTATTAGCAAAGTCCACCGCTCGCGGCACGTTCTTACCGATCCTGATGATCCCACTACTCTCCTCCAGGAGAGTCGAAAAGAGACCAGTACAGCTAGACCAGCACACAAACACAAACCGTACCGACCTCGCCGCCGAGGTCCGTCGTCGCGACCCCGACTTAACAATCCCTCCCGACCCTTGCAAGAGCCAGCCCGCGATGCTGCGCCGTTAGCTTTAAATTAGTCCCAAAATAATCTAACCCAGATCCAGCCAGTCCCTTGCTGCCCCCCTACCAGTGATTGCCTAAGCCGAGGTTCGTACCCCCCTCGGGGTAACCCTTAGAGCTTTCGCTTTAGTTTTTAAGTATAATAAGCCCCGGCTGGAGGCCTAAAAAGGTAACTTTTTAGAACTCGCAATCTTTTTAGAATCCACAATCTTTTTAAGTAGTAACAATCTTTTCAGGAGTAACTACGAGATTTAAAAAAAAAAAAAAGCGGTGGGAGGCTTTTGTCCAGCAGTGGAAATCTTACAGCCGAAATGATGATGATGTGAGGATCGTAGCAGGTGTAGTTCTATAGTTTCTGCCTAGCGTTTAGATACTTAATTCAACTGTTTTATTTCTTTTTCAGCTGTTCCAACAGTCATACGCCATCTTTAATCTCATGAATGCCGCGTGGAAGTAGATCGGATTAGCGAGTCTTAAAATTCAAGCTTACTAAATGAAATTTTTTTGCTAAATATTTCAAGCACATTGCAATGAAACTTTCTTAAATTAACACTATTATACCTACCTATTCAATAAAACATTGAAACACTTAATTATATTTTAATCTAGAAGTACCTATCTCTTTAGCATAAACACACAGATGTAAAGCGATTATATTTTTAATTAAAAAAATTTGCAACAAAACGTTTTTAATTCAACTTCACTTAGACATCGTGCTCTCGTACTCTCACGTATAAATATCGTGGCACAAAATTTATCGCGCATTTTGAGTCGAAGAAAATCGTGTGTTTTTCGACTCTTGGCGCAAAGCTGAGCGTTGAAGACATAGTGCGCGAAAAAAATTCACCCCGATTTTTGAACATCCGTGCGAATATGGGCGTATAAAAGGGGCAATAACGGGAAAGAAAACATTGTGAGGAAACCGGCATATCCTAGAACAAAAAATTCGAAGACATGTGACATCTACCGTCCCACACTGGGCCCGCGTGGGGGATTACACCCCGCTCCCCAGGACATTTATTTTTATATAGTCTTAATTCTCTAAAGACTAAGGTAACCGACAAAGCTCGACGAATTACCAAACTGGGCAGGGCACATTACTCCCAGAACAGATAGCCGACGGGGCTGAGAGGTGGCCGCGTACTGGAAGACATCGCTTTGGAAGATTTCCCACTAGGAGGACTGATAACCTGGTGAAGGCCGCAGGAACCCGGTGGATGCAGAAAAATATCTATTCTAATTATATGGGAATACATGGGGTTACAATCGGCACAAGACCATTTTATCTCGAGTTACGATCTACGTATAAAAAAACCCAAACCCCTGTTTTCGCAAACACTAAGCGACGTCTAAATGTGTAGGGAAAATAAAAGTGCGTGATTGAATTGTCAACTTTCAGCTCTGTGCCTTACGTTGAATATTCAATTGCTTTTATTTTGGCACTCATTCACGCTTGATGAAAGCACTGTCTAATATAATCATAATAATCACCACGATTTCAGGGTAGGTGCGTATTACTCGCAACCAGCGTGCGTGTACCTAGGACTAGAAGTATGAAGCTAAACGAGGCAAAAGGACTATGTAAGAGTCGTAGGAGGTAGAAGAGCAGTGATGGCCTAGTGGTAACGGCCGCGACTTACGAGTGGTAGGTCGTAAGTTCGAACCCAGATAGGCGCCGTACTTTGCGTGAATTATTTCTTCACCACTGCTCTCAAAATGGTGAAGAAAAACCAAAACCAAACCAAACCACACCGCCATTTTGGTTCCTAGAACCAAAATTCGACAATCCGCACTGGGCCCGCATGGCGCAAAACCGCCCACTCCCTCATCGTGAAGAGGCCCGTTTCCCAGCTGTGGGAATATTATAGGCTGACTATTTATATAATTATGAATTTTCGACAAAGGGTTAAATGGGAGTTAAATGTAAGCTTTAATAATGAAAAAATTGAAGAAGTTGCAAATACAAAATTTCTAGGCTTAGCAATCGACAATCAACTTAATTGGAAACAACATACTTCAATATTAATTTTAAGAAATTGTAAGTTTGCTTATGCTTACATAAACTAAAGAAAATTGTCAGTCAAGCAGCGGCAGTCACTGCATACTATGAATGTGTCGATTCTTTACTACGATACGGAGTCATGTTTTGGGGTAACTCCTGTAATAAGGACATGGTGTTCAAATCGCTAAAAAGATGCATTAGAGATTATAAAAATAACTGACAGCTGCAAACCATATTTTATATTGTTAAAAATAATCACTTTACCTTGCCTATACATATTTGAGACTGCTTTATTTGTTAAAAAGAACATGCATCTATTCAGAAAAACTTCTGAATATCGCTACAAAATGATTAGACAAGAATTTAGACATAAATTATTGGTTCCACCATCGAACACCGCCTTGATGCACAAAAGCATATTTTGCATGGCTCCAAAAATATTTAATAAATTACCAAACAGAATTATTCAGTTTAAAAATAAATTAAGACATCTATTATTGGAAAATGCTATTATTACACTATTGACGAATTCCTGAATGATAAATTATAAGTTATTTGATATAGATATTTATTTAATTTTCACAATGTATCTTTAATTCCATTCATTATTTGTATGTATATTTAATCTATATATAAAAGAAAGTTGTGTTAGTTACACTATTTATAACTCAAGAACGGCTGAACCGATTTGGCTGAAAATTGGTGGGGAGGTAGTTTAGAACCAGGAGACGGACATAGGATACTTTTTTTATCCCGTTCGACTATAAAGAGGAAAGATTTGATTGTTTGTTTGTATTGAATAGGCTCCGAAACTGCTGGTCCGAATTGAAAAATTCTTTTTGGGTTGGGTAGCCTATTTATTGAGGAAGGCTATATGGTATATAACATCAGGCTACAATTATTAGGAGCGAAGCAGCAACGAAAAATTTACGAAAATTGGCAGGCAATTCGATGCGACGGGAAGGTTCAGGAAACAAAACTTTGACGCGGACGAAGTCGCAGGCAGAAGCTAGTCTATATATATAACAAAAAATTAAACCGCCGAAAAACTGAAAAGCATAAAATAATAAACCTTAAAATTATGAGTCGGCGCTTTGAGTGTTCCTTGTTCATTGATTTTTCAGCGCCGACTCAAAATTTTAAGGTTTATTATTTTATGCTTTTCAGTTTTTCGGCGGTTTAATTTTTTGTTAAAAAGTTTTTATTTTATGATTTTTTGTGGCTTTAATATACTAATAATACTTGGCACGGTATACCCTATCCAACAATAAAAGAATTATCAAAATCGGACTACTCTGTACAAAGTTATGCGTGTTTATACGTTACAATCAGTGAGTGAACAATCAATCATCCCCTGTTTTCCAACCCTTAGGGTTCGATTTTGTTTTCCAAATTTATATGAGACCACCTTGGGAGTAAACCCTTTCCAATAGATGAAGAATTGTCACAATCGGACCACTATGTAACAAGTTATGCGTGTTTATACGTTACAATCAGTGAGTGAACAATCAATCATCCCCTGTTTTCCAACCCTTAGGGTTCGATTTTGTTTTCCAAATTTATATGGGACCACCTTGGGAGTATACCCTTTCCAATAGAAGAAGAATTGTCGCAATCGGACCACTGTGTAAAAAGTTATGCGTGATCATACATAAAAAAAAAAAAAATATATACTCGTCGAATTGAGAACCTTTTTCGTTTTTTTCGTCGGTTGATAAAAGAAAGTCGTGTTAGTTACACAATTTATAACTCAAGAACGGCTGAACTGATTTGGCTGGAAATTGGTGGGGAGGTATCTTAGAACCAGGAGACGGACATAGAATACTTTACTATAGGCTATATAACATCACGCTACAATCAAAAGGAGCGGAGCAGCAACGAAAAATGGACGGAAACTGTCAGGCAATTCGATGCGACGGGAAGGGTCAAGGGAGCAAAATCTTGACGCGGACGAAGTCGCGGGCAAAAGCTAGTTGTTAATATTTTGCTTGTTTTTTTCTGATTTTAGTTATTTTGTGTTTTGTTGTAATTATTTTAATGAAGGATGATGATAGTTCTTTTTTTATATTAATAACTAATTACGTTAAAGAGTGTACACCTTTAAGGTAGATTTTTGAGGAAGGAACTATTTATTATTAAGATCTCATGAAAATGTACCAAAAATCACACCAATAAATGAATTTGAATTTATGTATGTGTGTAGCAGGTGGCATTCCGTAGTTCTGCCTACCCCACGGGAAATAAGCGTGAATGTATGTATGTAGTTTCAAGAATATGTGATAAAATCGCGTTTGCCATCGCGAAGCCGCTTTCACGATAAATATGAAAACAACAGTTTCAGTAAATCCTCTAGGAATGCAAAGCGCGCGAAACATTCCTGAGATTACAACAACACACTTAAAAATAGTTTCAGAGAAATGAAATTACGTAATCGGACTAATTTTGTGAAGTGAATAAACTACATCAAAAATATTGCAATAAAGAGGAAGATGGAAATTAGGGGTTTCGAAATCGAGTTGACTATAATTTTCAAGCGGGTTTCAATAGTTTATTCCTACTGCGCGACTTTCCTGACATTAAGCCACTCTAAGCGCTAAGCCGATTTGAGCATTGGGAATCCAACAGACCGCATCCCTAGCGAGTTAAAAACCGCCTAAGAAGTCCTTAGCACATCCCTAGTATCATGTAGAATGGCAGCTCACTTCAAACTGCCTGCATTTGGTGCAGCCAGTTTGAAATGCTTGAAGCAGCAGTGAACATTATAGGCTGCTGATCATGGTAGATTCTGTGCACAATTTTTTACAGCTTCTTCAATATAAAGGCTATGGTTGTTACGTTTTTTTTTTACTGATGAGTTTTTTTGGTCACGTGATACTGAAGAATGAGGACAATGTTGTGAGGAAAATTATGAGTATGAATGTCGATGGCTATAAGAGGAGAGGGGGACCAAATAAACGATGGACGGACTCTGTAAATGATTATATGGATAGAAAAGGGGTGACTCTGAGATGACGACTAAGAAAAAGACATGTTGCGTCGACTACAAATAAATTAGGATATGGGCAAAAAATGATGAGAATGATGAAGATTTACTATCCAAAAACAGAGAGCTTCAGCTGCTGCATTTTAATGATGTAGTTTATCTAGATTTCATACAGAAAAGAAAGGGGTAATTTTATATATGTACCTACATATGTATATCTAGTTGTCTACTACTTCATATTTGACTACGGTGCTTATGTTGGATTTTCCTAAATGAGCTTTCTTCTGTTTGGATCTGTTAATCTTGAGGAATAATCTGTCGATTATTCCTCAAGATAATAACGCAAAATACTTGGGCATGCACCTAGACAGGAAACTTACATGGGAAAAACATATTTGGACAAAGCGCAAACAACTAGATGGAAAACTGCGGTCACTGAACTGGTTTTTGGGACGCCAATCACAACTAAATCCTAACAGCAAGATGCTAATGTACAAAACTACCATAATACCAATCTGGACTTACGGAATACAACTGTGGGGAACGGCCAGCAATAGTAATATAGATATCCTGGAGAGATCCCAGACCAAAGCTCTGAGAAGAATGTTGGGCATCCCTCATTGCAAAAGTAATAGATATATATACCTCGACCTCGGCCTAAAAACAATTCGGCAGGAAATAGCTCAAAACAGCCTGAAATACCAGGAGAAACTGACCGTCCATGTAAACAAACTGGCACACGCTCTGAGTGGAGAAGGCGCTCTTCAGCATAACCAGCTAAAAAGAAGGGACATACCGAGCCTACATAAAAGATTTACTACTTGACATCAAAAGAGTCGTGTGAAATTAATTTTCATACAAGTATGGCTCTTGAGGAAAACATAAACGGAGAAATCAAAAAAAGAAGTGGCTTATTGTTGGAAAACAGATTGCCATGAAGCAGAAATACCAAAAAAAAATTCGATCTGTGCTCATGCTGCATACCTCCGGAAATTTGGCAAAAATGAAGAAACTAATCAAGACCTTCTTCACTAGAAATCCAAAGAAAGTCATCAACAAATTGAACGACATTGTAAAGAGAGTACATTATACATGTTGATGATATTTGGAGGACATTTTCTAATTTACAGTTCATTAGAATAGCCGTAAAACAGATTAAGCCATTTGATAATCCAAATGGTGCATAAATGTAACATAAATCATTAAGATTTGTTATAGTTTTGATTTAGATTTATTTGGTAATTATTTTAAGAGTCTGCAGGGAGAGGCCAAGTCAACCGGTAGTCTGAGAAATTATAATAAAGATTGCAGGAAAGACCTGAATGTGATTATATGAAGGAAATTACATCAATGAAAGTAGCTAAAGTGCTAATAAAAATTGCTTGCTTACTCATTCATTTGGTAACCGTACTTGCATAGTTATTAAAAGATAGATACGCTGATAGAGGATTTATTAATTTATGAAGGAACGCACGGTGACATGTCAGATCAAGCTATATATTTCCAGTATAAGGTGACTTCTCATTGTACGACAAGCCTATACAATGCGAGGATTGTGTGGTCAGCTAATCATCATCATATAAGCCAGAAAATGTACACAACTGAACAAAGGCCTGCCTCAAAGGGAAGGGGTTTTGCCAAGCACAGCTAAGCGCTGCCGAACGTTGCTGCCCATTCTATAGTAAATAATACATTACAATTTTGCCAACTTAAGAATAAGACGTAAACAATATATCAACCGTGGAAATCTCAAATGGCGTACGATTCAGGTATTCTGAACGTTTACAACATTTTGAATGTATTGAATTAAAATTGTTTAAATTTATTTAAATTATTTCAATATTAAAATTAAACGAGATTATCATGGAAAGTATGCTTCTAAAGTAAAGAGGACAATAGATAGATGCTAACAAAACACAGTACTAATTATGACAATACTGCAGAAACTGACGATGACGATTTCGGTCCCGGTGCCGGTTTTGAATTCCATGGGTTGTATATAGTAAAAATGATGTTTATATGTATATACAACCCATGGAATTCAAAACAAACAAAAAGCAACTAGTAAACGTAGTAAATAAAATAGTGAATCAACATAAAGATAACAAAACAACTGCAAAATGTAACAGTTTCGTGGAAACAGTCAAAGAGTGTTACAAAGTGTTTTACGAAGCTATACTAAACTGTATGCCCTTGCACAGCCCGTCACATTCCTTGCTCTGCTGGAGGTATGTGTGGACACTCGTGATTTGTAGAGTCTTCTGCAATTAATAGTACATTATGGTACAAGTGTGTAATGTTGGTGATTACCGCTGAGGCGCCATTGAGACCCGAGCCGTCAGGTGAGGGTCTTAAGAGAGCCGAGGACGGTAATCATCAATACACACGTGTATCATACGACGTTTTTCAACACACTTGCGAGGAAAAAACAAATAACAGCAACAAATGCGATACAAACAAAATATGAAAATTAGGGGAAAATTGGGAAATGGCGCGCAATTTTTTTTTTTTGCACGCGCCAAATGTAAGTTGATTGATTACAGCCATACAGCCTACTTCAAAATGATAATTTTTGTGATAAAATGCAAATATTTTATAAGAAATTATTGTGAATTATAAATAATTTGATAATAATAAATGTTTTTTCGTCTTAATTAGGGACACATTTATTTATTTCAAAAATGTAAATAGATTTTCGGTGGCATAAAACCTCTTTGTTGTTACAAAAAAAAAAAAAAAAAACTGTATTACCCGGTTAAATTGAAAATGCTCTGTTTACTCGCATATAATTTGCAGTTAGGTACTAACTTAACTTTGTAGGGATCATTCTATTATGCACTAGTGTGTAATATTATTATGCACGTGTATGTTATAGTTCGGTTTATGGCCCTAAGAACGATATAATAAGGCTCACTTTACGAGCAAGTGTGTTGAAAAATATATTGTAGAAGAGGTGGAACTGACGACAATGTAAGGAATACCAAAACCTAAGACTTTTATTTATGCATAGTAACAACTGACATGAGGTGACATAATATCTAAATTTCCAGATGCTGTCCAATATAAAAATGAATAATCTATACTAATATTATAAAGCTGAAGAGTTTGTTTGTTTGTTTGTTTGATTGATTGAACGCGCTAATCTCAGGAACTACTGGTCCGAATTGAAAAATTCTTTTTGTGTTGAGTAGCCTATTTATCGAGGGAGGCTATAGGCTATATAACATCACGCTACAACTAAGAGAAACGGAGCAGTCATGAAAAATGTTGCAAAAACGGGGAAAATTTATTCCTTTTGAGAGTTTCCGTTGCGTGCGCTGCGTAAACGGTTAAAGTAAAGCAAAAATCATGTATGACGGAATTGTTTCTTTTAAAAAGTTCTAAAAAAAAATCCGGGAGAGCATATGTCTATCTTTTAAGGTTGACTCACTATAACTCAAAAGGAGCGAGCAGCAACGAAAAATGGACGAAAACTAGCAGGCAAATTGATGCGACGGGAAGGGTCAGGGGAGCAAAAATTTAACGCGGACGAAGTCGCGGGCAGAAGCTAGTTTTTAATAACGATAAAATAGACTGCCTATTGACTGGTCTAGTAGTCGCAAGCGCTACTGCTGAACACGAGGTCCTGGATGAGATTACCAGATCAGTCAAAGTATTATTGGGTTTTCTTTCAGGAATTTCTCAGTAGTGCCCCGGTCTGTATTTGAGTCCGGTTGGTGGGAATAGACTAGCCCCATATTACATGGCACTTAAAAATAACCAAAGAAACGTGGTTGTACTGTAGGTACACCTCTGCCCAAACCTTCGAGGAAACGATAAAATAGAACAAAATTTGGCAAAATCCAAGTGAGGCTAATATTCTGAAAAAATAAAAATAGGTAAATGACTTCTTTTTCCAATGTAGAAATCACAGTCACTATAATTATCTCAACGTATTATAAATACTCATTTTCTTCCAGAGCAACTGAAATGTGTGAACAGATTAAAGCGCTACTTAATCTTAGTTGCCACCCGATCAAATTACAGCATCTCAAACTGATAGTTTCCACGAATTCATTCACTAAAACTCAGTATCAAATCAAATCCGCCATCATTTGGAATCATTCCAAATCTTAACGTGTTGTGTCTATTATTTTCCGGTGATTCAACGAAAAAATATTTCATACACAACCGGATGACAAAATTGAGCTGTTACATCAAATTAATGGGATTTGATATCGATTTCAGTTTTTTCTATATATTTTTTTTTGTAAACGTAGTTCGTAGACATATTTTTTGGTCCAGAAAAACTTTGTGAGTCATAGTTTGTTCATAAATCATTCACTCTCGCGAACGGACTAGTCCGACCTCTTCTGGACGTCGGTGTTTCGCAGCTGTATCTAAATATTTTATCAGTAAGTGTATCAGTAAGTAGATAAATATAAACCGTATTTTCAGTAACTAGGGCAACTTTTAGAGGGAATTTTAGTCATAAATATAACCCAGTTTCTAGGGAATTGGAACATTCCAAAAGTCTTAGTCCTTTGGTACTAAAGATTGATTCTGAGCTAGGCTATGAAAGTTACGCGTTGGAGATATGGGAGGGTTAGTTTTAAGAAATAATCGGTAATAATGCTGCAGAATGTCTTACTATCGTTAGCTATGTAATTTAAGGGCTACAACGTGGCAGCAGTAAAGATATTAAGTTTAGTTTTAAGGTTTCGTCGTTCCGTGTGGCGCTGGACGTAAAGAATAGCACCATCCCTTTTCTTCCCGTGGGTGTCGTAAAAGGCAACTAAGTGACTTACTAGAGAATGGGCAGCAGCGTTCTCTATACATTTTACCACCATACTGCGATCGCCAACCCGCCTGCCCAGCGCGCTGGTGCGTGGCGATTATGTCAAACACCCCATTATTCGGAGAGGCCTATGTCCGGCAGTTATTCGGCTCCTGGAAGCCGAAGCCGAAATTGGGAAAAATCTTGGCAAGTTTTTCTAGGGTCCTCTACAATTTTGTGTTTAAATTGTGTCATTACAATTTTCAGAAGTACCTACAATAAGCGCACACGCAGTATTATACTACAACTATTAATTCTAATTAAATTAATTATAATTAATTAATTGTAATTATTCGGGGCTGGCGACCCACACCATGTTTACTTAGTGAAATAAGTTTATTTTTAAGAAGTTAGGAAGGAGTTCTTAATAGATCGATAGGCCAGTGAAAAGACAAAACAAATAGATATGTAACTACGCTGTTCATAGAAGAGTAATTTGATTCGTTCTACTTCTGCACTTTTCGGGAATTCTGGCGAGTATTTGAATACATGGGCTACAGAATCATCCTAAAAACAATTCAATAACATGAACTGTTTTATAGCAAATTCGTTTTTAGCAGCTGTTAATTGTTTTTGCTAAAACAATGAATATCAAAATGTTTGTGTGTAACGCCCTAAATATTGACTCTTTATATTTAATATATTTTAACAAGCTTACACCATATGAAATCTCATGAGTGCTGTTTTAAACTAAGCTCTAACCAGACGTAAACACAATAAGAAAGTGATTTTGATAAGATTTCGGCACATGCATACATCAATCATCATGTTATAACACTTTATTTCTTATAATAAACTTGCCAAATAGGATTGCGGAGACTATACTTAACCAAAGCATGTCGTTTATATGTTTGCTTTGCATTAAATAAAATGCCCACCTACAGGATCAAGTTGAGTTGGGCAGCGTTTGGAATACTTCGTCAAGTCTTCTCGTCGCATATCTCGCAATGTTTGACTAAATTCTTCAAATAGTGCATCCTTTTCGTTATGACATACGGTGCCGAAACGTGGGCACTGACAGCAGGCCTAGTCCACAACTTCAAGGTCACTCAGCGTGCTTTGCACAGAGTGTCTTTGAAGGATAAAATCAGAAATCGGGAAAGAACCGGAGTTAGCAACATGGCTTGCAGGGTAAGAAAACTGATGTGGCAGTCAGCTTGCCATGTTTGTCGAAGGACCGATGGCCGGTGGAGCAGACGAGACCTGGAGTGGAGGCCGCGTATGGGAACGAAGACCTTGAGACAGTGACTGGAACAGACTGGATGCGGAAAGCGAACAACAGGGTTTTATGGCACAGCCTTGGAGACGCCTAAGTCTAACTGTGGACGCTGAGTTGATTAAATAATAATAATATTAGGTCTTTACCTATGAGATTGCCGTTCTGCAGTACTGGCCATTTCAAATCAAAATCATTTTTGTTTGTCTAAGAATTCTAATTTCAAATTAATTTTATTTTAAAAACATGGAATTCTTTTTCCAAAAGTAGTCATTTGTTTATTGATGAGTGTTACATTTTCATCGCATTTCAATCTTTTTCGTCATCATGGATACGTTAAAAAATCGAGTAGGTAATTATGGAATATGAGTACCGTCGTGGCAGCAACGCGGCACAAGCGGCACGCAACATCAACGACGTTTACGGAGCTAACACTACAAACCAACGCACCACCTGTTATTGGTTTGCTTGCTTCCGTTCTGGAAATTTCGACCTGAAAAATTAACCTCGCGGTCGTCCGAAGACTTTGGTCGACAATGACGAATTAAAGGGGATTGTGGAATCTGATGATACACAATCTACGGCTGAATTAGCAGCAGCTTTCGACGTTAGCGTCAAAACAATATTGGTCAATTTGCGTCAAATTGGCAAGGTAAAAAAGCTTGATAAATGGGTGCCCCACGAACTCAATGATCGCCAGCGCGAAGTACGCGTCGAGACGTGCCTTGCACTGCTCAACAGACACACAAATGAAGGAATTTTGACCCGCATTGTTACCTGCGATGAAAAATGGATTCTGTTTGATAACCGCAATCGCTCAACAAGTTGGTTGGATCCTGGTTCAGCACCTAAACAATGCCCTAAACGAAAACTTACCCCTAGAAAAGTGATGGTCACTGTTTGGTGGTCTAGCGCCGGTGTGATTCATCACAGCTTCTTACCAAACGGGGTGAGCATGATGTGTTCTGTGAAGAACTGAGCTCAATGATGGAGAAGCTGGCACATCTCCAACCAGCATTGGTCAATCGCTCGTCTCCGCTGCTCCTGCACGACAACGCGCGACCTCATACTGCACAGCAGACGGTCTCCAAGTTGCAAGAACTGGGGTTGGAAGCTCTCATACGCCCTACTCACCAGACCTTGCGCCTACAGACTACTACTTTTTCCAGAATTTGGATAACTTCTTGGCGGGAAAAAAATTCAATACCCGAGAGGCAGTACAAAATGCCTTTGAAGAATTTGTTGCCTCCCGTCCAGCTGATTTTTTAAGAAGGGCATCAATAAACTGCCACTGCGTTGGCAAAGATGCATTGATTGCATGGGTGATTATTTCGATTAATACAAATAAAAATACATGAAAAAAATGCGTTTAATTTTTTTCATACAAAACGGCATTTTCATAGGTGAAGACCTATTATATCCTGATGAAACAACGAAATGTATTATGCCTGAGTACTGAATCTATACTATATACTATAATATTATAAAGCTGAAGAGTTTGTTTGTTTCTTGGTTGAACGCGCTAATCTCAGGAGCTACTGGTCCGAATTGAAAAATTATTTTTGTGTTGGGTAGCCTATTTGTTGCGGAAGGCTGTATAACATCACGCTATAGTCAAAAGGAGCAGTGCAGCAACGAAAAATGGACAAAAACTGGCAGGCAATCCGATGCGACGGGAAGGGTCAGGGGTGCAAAAATTTTACGCGGACGAAGCCGCGGGCAGTAACTAGTTAATGATAATATGCTTGACGTCGTTTAATACGGTAGTTTTAACCGGATGATGATGATGAGTAAAATGATGTGTTCTCAGAAACTTTCTAACACAACATTTTCACAACAGAACCAGTAACCTATTTAATATACGAAATCGGACCACACTATCACTACTAACGAGACAAGAATATAAAAAAAAACTAAAAGAATAATTTAAAAATATTCTAGAAAGAAACGCTGTCACCAGCCACTTCAATTAGGTCTTGACAAGCAAGACTAATAATCTAGATTTCAACGCCAGTTACAAGCCTGTAATAAAACCAATTTGATTGATGCTATCATTTGCAATGCTGAAAGGTAATTGGAATTATTTAAAGCGAAGTTGTTTGTCGTTGAAAAATGTTTTTTCATGGAACAAAAAAGTTACACAGAAGAGTTCTTAGATAATCAGCTATATTTCTATCTATCAATATTATACAAAGATGATCTGACTGAAAACATGAAGACAAATGAATACATATATGCTATGGGGATGGCAGAATCTACTTACATTTTCTTTTACCCTCGTCTACGTTCATACAGCTGGTCATACACGCATGACCGTTGCGAGTACTACGCTCCTAACCCTAAAGATAAAACTCGTTTTAGGAATACCTTTAAAGCAATTAAGCTTGATTTGGCCAATAAAAAAAGAGTTATAATAGTAATTCTTAAATGACAAATAAAAGCGTGACATTAAATAATTCTATGATAAGAATAACATTATAGCTGGCACTTAATACGGATTAAAAGGAAAAAAGCATTAAACAAAAACATTACCAGTTACTTATTTCATTCATCAGGATTATTGGACCTGGCAGTACACCTTTTATTGTTTCAATAAAGACCAAACAATGGAAATAAACTACGACCAAATCTTCAAAATTAACACAAAAGCGATGACAATAAGGGTCCGTTCACACAGACCGGCTCGGAGAGCATCGGCGCGCAATTTTCTTTTCACACAGACCGGATCGTATACGCTTAGAGTTGGTCGGAGCGGCGCCGCCAACTATTTCACATAGACCGGCTGGAAGCGATCTGAAAACGAATGCGCTCGCAGTCGGTCGGATGCGCTCGCAGCTGGTCGGATGCACTCGCAGCTGGCCGGATGCGCTCGGAGCCGGGTGGATACACTACAAAGGCAGTACCAGTATTCCACGCAGTCCAAGTTTTGTTTTCGGTGTTAACGTGTGCTTTTCGGAACATGGATTTAGATAGGTCCGATGAAGAAATATTTTGTTAGCAAGATTTTTTCAAGCAGAATAAAACAAACGAAAACGCAAGTGAGGACAAATATGGGCAAAAAATATTTTGAAAAATATTATTTTAAAATATTCGATCGGCTGCGCGAGCGAGAGAGAGCACGCAATCGGAGCCGATCGGCTGTGCTAGCGAGAAAAGTACGCGATCGGAGCCGGTCAGCTCCTCTTATTATTTCACACCAAGCGCGTTCAGGCATTCTTAATGACAAAATCAGTGCACATACAAAAATAAACCTTACTACAATTACTAAAAGCTCTGTTTTCAATGTGATAAAAATCAGCTCTGCTCTCCGAGCCGGTCTGTGTGAACGGACCCTAAATCAATGCCACCCAAACGTAAAGAGAAACAAAAGATGGTTCTTTCGCTTTCTGATCATGCACGGAATATTTTCCATAGTATTCGTCATGATCATGTACAATATCATCTTCCATGATTTGAAAAATAACGATTTCTCGAAAACATGTAAAAACGGGACGTTTTCTGTTGTCTACGTCATCATCTCTTTCCAATATGGAATCATGCTATGGAAGCAAGATCTGTTGAGGGACTTAATTCAAACAATGAAAAACGACTATGATTCTATTAAATCTTCAAAGATTGATGACCAAGAAGTAGCTCTCAAATTTGGTAAGAACGGAGCTTATGTTGGCAAACAATGCCTTATTCTTTCTATTCTAGCTACTTGCATGTTTCCGTTAAAAAATATCGTTATCTACATTAAAAATTATGCTAATGGAGAATTCAAAATGGTGCCTCTTTATGAACTAGTGTACCCTGGTGTAATGGCAGATAAGAAAGATGAGTTAGGTGCCTATCTTGCGATATACGCCATACTCATATACTATGGGGTTTATTCCGGGATGATGTACACTTCTTTCGTCCCTCTTGGTCCTACTTTTATGCTGCATGCTTGTGGCCGGATCGAAATGCTGACAAAACGCATGGAAAACTTATTCAAGGATCATAAGGGGGATGATATTATGGTGGAGCTGAGAAGTATCGTTGTAGAATTACAGCATATTTACGAGTAAGTAATAAAGTATTTTGATAAAGTTATCTGATCATTTGTAAGAACCACTGACTAGTGGTACATACTTACAAATGATCAGACAATTGTTATAAATGAACAAACACTCAAAGCCTTAAATGTTTTGATCCTTCAAATCGAACTTAAGGTCTTAGGGAGTCCTGAATTTAAAATTTTATTTTGTAACATCGTTGTGTTTTTAAGAAAAAAAGGTGGGTGGATAGGCACTAGTATTCATTTTGATATACTCGTAGGAATACTATTATTTGCAGCTTCGTGGATCGCATCAAAGACACTTTCAGAGTGGCATATGAATTAACTTTGAAGTCTACAACCATTATTCTACCTATAACTGTTTATGAAGTGATTGAGGTAAGTAAGAAACTACATTCATATTTCCCAATGTTCAAAATTCCATTAATTTCCTTTGTGAAAGCTTTTGAAGTGAAAGAATCAAAGTCATCGAAACAGACAAGGAAGCCAGTGTCTACTGGCTATGATAAATCCGCTTTTACTGAAGCACCTATGGCTATTGCTATATGGCTATTGGAACAGTGTTTTTAAGTGCTGTCTGAAAATTGGCAAACTTTTGCCGGTGATGTGAGTGAACGAGGAGAGTAGTGCTGGCCCAGTAGCTACGCCAGCGACCTAGAGTCATAGGTCCGAACCTAGACAGGTGCCTCACTTTATGTAAATTATTTCAATACTCAATACTTTATTGCATTCCATAATGTGTACATATAACAGTTAGTATGCCAAAACATCGAATCAATTATGGACCCTGTCGGGCACAGCAAAGTTAATTTTTAATAGGAGAGAGGATGAAGGCGCTTTTTGTTAAGAAAGCAATAAATCTATATATATAAAAATGAATCCCTATTTCCCTTGGTCACGCCATCACGCGTGAACGGCTGGACCGATTTCACTTCTTTTTTGTTTGTTGTGTTTGTTTTTGTCAGGAGAAGGTTCTTATGAAAGAAAAAAATTAAAAAATTGCGCGGAAAATTAGAAAATTTAAGAACACTTATTTAAGAATACTTGGACAGATATTTTTGAATTTGATTAAATTCTTGAAGAAGGCTATAAGCTAATAAACATCACGCTAGGGCCGTTACGAAAATATAAAGTAAGAAAGAACGCTAAGCAAGAGATAGCGCGGGAAGATAATATGATGCGATTAGGTGGGTCGGGGGAACAAGAAATTTCACGCGGACGAAGTCGCGGGCAGTAGCTAGTTTTAAAATAAAATAGTATAATTTAAATAGAATTATTTGCTTTTATGGTATTTATATATTTGGTTTTAAGTTATATTTATTTATCTTTTTAATCGTGTATTGCACGAATTACATTATTAAAAATTACAATAAATTAAATATTATTTATGTATTTTAGGTATTATTTAAAAATGGTTTTTATTGTTGTTGAAATTTGTCTCTAAAATATTCGTCAATAGTGTAGTAGCTTTTGGTTATTAGAAATTGTTTTAATTTATTGATAAAGATATTATTTTATTTATACTTTTGATGTATTCCGGTAACTTATTGTATATTTTAATAGACATAACAAAAGTACTAGAGGAGTGCATTTCATCACCACTGCCGTCAAAACGGTGAAGGAAAACATCGTTAACAACCCGATATGTCTTTGAACCCATAAATCACAAAGACATGTGACATCTACCAACCATCATTTGACCCGCGTGGTGGATTACAGCTCACTCCCTCTCACCAAGATCACGACATTATCCTAGAAGTGGAAACATTATAGGCAGATTATAGAAGCAAAGGCAATAATATGGCAGGATAAAAATAAAATACGAAGGCGTTCAACATTGTAATAATATACCGGTAGAAATCAGGAGCACAATCTTCTTTCAACATAATTAAATCTAAACTCAAGCAATACGTCACTAACAACACAAAACTATTATGTTAACGATTTAAGGTAGCTTTAGACACGATAAAATGTCGACATCGTACCTACCTGCATTAAAAACAAAACTGTTAGCTACTAGACTACCTACACTTACCTTAATTATGTATTTATTCGATAAGTGAACAATGTATTTTCTTCTAGAATTAATAAAGAATCTTTAAACCCAAGATCGAACCCAGCGCAAGGGATCTGGTATTAGCTGATGACGAAGAACCTAGTTCTTAAGAAGTGGATCTGCAATAGCTATAAATATTTCCAATTCTCTCCATAGTCCTATTTCCGTCACCGATTGAACTTGTAAACAATGCTTGATCACTTCACTTAAACAGACATGTTTATGGTTTACTCCTAATTGTTTGTTTGTTCCAGGCCTTTGGCGAAGGGGAGGTGAGCTTGGAGTTCATCACGTTTATATTCGGAGGCGCTTTGATCAGCAGCTCGCCTTGTTATTACAGTGAATTCCTTATGGAAAAGGTTTGGTCTAATTACTTAGTACTTGGTGTAGTATCCGAGTCAGCTACTCGTGAAAGAGGTTCCTATTTGCACTCGCTGTGATTTTCCACATTTATCGTAGGTCATCATTAAATAGTTAAAGTTTTCATAAGAGATAAATTCCGGTTTATTGCTAAAATTATGCAAAGATTTCAATAAACTTGATCAACAAAAATTAAATATACAAGTTATGAACAAAAACGAGTAACAAATAAATAATTTGAAAGTAACAGTTAACGCAAATAATCTTTTAAAAATTCATAGAACGAAGGATTGCACCAAGAAATTCCCAAAAAATAAGATTATTTACAATACTATGACCACCAAATGCCCATAAACGCTCAACATTTTATACTTAAATGCTAATGTGTATATAATATCATTGTGTACAATAGTTATGTTTACGTAGTTTTTATTTGTATGTATGATAGTCTGTAAGATATTTATGATATGGGTCTTGGTAGCCCGAAATAAATTGATTTGATTTGATTGCAGATTTTTTGTGACTTCTCAAGTCATAAGAATTTATAGTAGGTATGTCAATTATACTCTTATCTGTCGCTAAATTAACGTAAACTAGTTTTTAGTTAAATAAAACTTAGTGGAAACGATTCAGCTCAGAGAAGTCGGAGATTCAGTTGGCAACCTGCCACACTACGGCCCTTTAATTTCGCTAACTATTTATTTAACAAAATAAACGTATCATTTCTTTGTTTTTCTATTACTTGCTGACACATTTTTGTCATGTTGATATTAGTCTTGCTGTAAATATGCCAATACAATAGACTATCTAGTTTAATTTTGTTAAAGGAAAACAACAGAGAATTTGGCGTACCAATATTAGTGTGAGATAAAATAACGTTAAGATTGTGAGACAAATTGCGACATATGTCTAGAGTCTCGAGAGACTCTTGCTCGACTCACAATAACAAAGAATCTACCCAATTAATTTACTGTAGATAAATAATCATAAATAGACTGGAACATGATAAATTGGTCGTCTGGCGGCGACATGGTCAGACTACATTGTTGCTATTGTGGGCAAAAACGAATGAGGCTGACTCAGAAGCGCAACAAAATAAAGATGACAAAACTAGTTTCAATATCTAAATCTTATTAAGAAACTGATTTATTTGATGATTTCTACAAAGAAAATAGAGGACATAAGAAAAAATTGGGTCAAGATCATGTGGAGCGAGTAAGGAAGGACGCCATCAACATGGAAATGACTGATAAAATCAACAGCTAGCACACACATAATTCGCGTTGAGATAATCTGATTCCTAGAGCGAATTTCACCAATGAACTTAAATATCCGCTTCGTTTCAAGAGCTGTTACGCAGAGAATAATGACACTGACAGCTCCTAAATCCGAATATTATATCGTCATATAAGTGTTAAATCTTTCAATATAAAAGTAACTCTTGTGCAGAATTTCATACTCCTGAAGATTTGTATGAAAATATAAAAATCTTGAAGAAAAGGTCTTGAACATAAAAACTCCGTTCCTATAACTCTTCAAAAGATTTTCTCTGCTCCTCAGGGTGAAGAATTCCGTCAAGCAGTATACTCATGTGGCTGGGAACGGCTCTACGACCGGCGCGCACGCACCACCATAGCGCTGATATTGGAACGAGCGCTACGTCCCACAGCCATCCGTACGATGTTCCGGACTGTGGGCTTGGATGCTCTGGCTGATGTAATGACAATTTAACTTTTTTTTACAATTCAGGCTAAACAAGGTGTAACAAATACATGCAAGTCCTGAAAGTACAATAGTTTGTTCACAATTGACCACTGAATCGATTTAAGTAACTTTAATGTTGATATTTTTTTAAATTATGTATTTTGCTATACCCAAGCCGATTGAACCAAAGAAAATTCAATCTTATTATAACTAAGTCAGACTCAATTTTCAAGGCATAAAGTAATACTAGGGTCTACACAATTTTCTTGTTAAAACAGTTACCTAAAAAAAAATAAGTTTTGGTCATGGTATTATGCTATTACCTCAATACTCCATTTGGGGTGTATATTGGGGTCTTGCGTTAATTTTGTTAGACGTTGTATATCTGGGCAGCGAATGTCCTTTGATTTTACTGACTTTTTGGATTTGCGAACTTGGGAGAGGCCTTTGTCCAGCTGTGGACTACTTTTTACTGTTGAAAGCCATCAAATTAATTTATATTATTTATACAGGGTGACACGGCTGACTGTGACTGTTACGCTGGATTCAGTACACGATTCTGAAGCCATCTGCGTTAGCATTTTTCGTCAGTAATAAAAAAAATACTGTTATATGCATTTTGACCGCGTAGGTTTCATTTTTCTATGAAGCAGCTTATTTATTTTTAACTAACTTTTGCCCGGACTTCGCCCGCGTGAAGGTCGGAATTATCTTACGGAACCGTACTACTGGAATAAAAAAAAAACCGGCCAAGTGCGAGTCGGACTCGCGCACCGAGGGTTCCGTACAAATCTGTAGGTATTCTCGGTTTAAAAAAACTTTTTAACAAAAAATTAAACCGCCGAAAAACTGAAAAGCATAAAATAATAAACCTTAAAATTATGAGTCGGCGCTTTGAGTGTTCCTTGTTCATTGATTTTTCAGCGCCGACTCAAAATTTTAAGGTTTATTATTTTATGCTTTTCAGTTTTTCGGCGGTTTAATTTTTTGTTAAAAAGTTTTTATTTTATGATTTTTGTGGCTTTAATGTACTAATAATACTTGGCAAGGTATACCCTATCCAACAATAAAAGAATTATCAAAATCGGACTACTCTGTACAAAGTTATGCGTGTTTATACGTTACAATCAGTGACTGAACAATCAATCATCCCCTGTTTTCCAACCCTTAGGGTTCGATTTTGTTTTCCAAATTTATATGGGACCACCTTGGGAGTATACCCTTTCCAATAGAAGAAGAATAGTCACAATCGGACCACTATGTAAAAAGTTGTGAGTGACAGTGAGTGAACAATCAATCATCCCCTGTTTTCCAACCCTTAGGGTTCGATTTTGTTTTCCAAATTTATATGAGACCACCTTGGGAGTAAACCCTTTCCAATAGATGAAGAATTGTCACAATCGGACCACTATGTAACAGGTTATGCGTGTTTATACGTTACAATCAGTGAGTGAACAATCAATCATCCCCTGTTTTCCAACCCTTAGGGTTCGATTTTGTTTTCCAAATTTATATGGGACCACCTTGGGAGTATACCCTTTCCAATAGAAGAAGAATTGTCACAATCGGACTACTATGTAAAAAGTTATGCGTGATCATACATAAAAAAAAAAAAAAAAAATATATACGCGTCGAATTGAGAACCTCCTCCGTTTTTTTTCGTCGGTTGAAAATATATATTTTTTTTAATTTTTATATTTCAGTTGATTGAATGTAAGGTAAATTGCGATTTACGATTTATGACGTTTTAAAAAAAACTACTCACTCGATCTCGTTCAAACCAATTTTCGTTGGTAGTTTACATGGTAATGTACATCATATATTTTTTTTAGTTTTATCATTCTCTTATTTTAGAAGTTACGGGGGGGGGGGGGGGGACTCACATTTTACCACTTTGGAAGTGTCTCTCGCGCAAACTTTTCAGTTTAGAAAAAAATGATAGTAGAAACCTCATTACCATTTTTGAAGACCTATTCATAGATAGATACCCCACACGTATGGGTTTGATGAAAAAAAACACTTTTGAGTTTCAGTTCTATGTATGGGGAACCCCAAAATTTATTGTTTTTTTTTCTATTTTAGTGTGAAAATCTTAATGCGGTTCACAGAATACATCTACTTACCAAGTTTCAACAACATAGCTCTTATAGTTTCGGGAAAAAGTGGCTGTGACATACGGACGGACAGACAGACAGACAGACAGACAGACAGACATGACGAATCTATAAGGGTTCCGTTTTTTGCCATTTGGCAACGGAACCCTAAAAAGTATCCTATGTATTAGTCCAGGTTATACACTATATGTATGCCGAATTTCATCCAAATCCCTAAACACAGAAAGTACTGTATTTTAATATATTATAATTACTAGCTTCTGCCCGCGATTCGTCCGCGTTTTTCTTGTTCCCCGACCCTTCCCGTCGCGTCGAATCGCCTAACCGTGCGATTTTCCCCGTTTTTGCAAAATTTTTCATTACTGCTCCGCTCCTTTTGGTTGTAGCGTATTGTTATGTTAGCCTATAGCCTTCCTCGATAAATAGGCTACCCAACACAAAAAGATTTTTTCAAATCGGACCAGTAGTTCCTGAGATTAGCGCGTTCAATCAAACAAACATACAAACAAACAAACTCTTCAGCTTTATAATATTAAAGTATAGATAATAGAAGGATAGTAGGATTATAATACTAGTAGGATACATTTTCTGTACGAGAAAAACTTTGCCAAGCAAGACACATGCGATAGTATTTAGTTTTGGCGTTGTGTTCACCCACAAATAATGTTACAGTTAAGCCAATCTCCTAAATGAGATTAACTTACCCTTCAACTAAGGTTTCACATGGGTACTTACTGGGACCGCAAATCGTTTTCCAAACTGAATGAAACACTATTCCCGTACCACCACCATTAATTGAGCTGGTCTATTTGAAGATAGCAGTAAAGGTAGGGGAAGTACGTCCAATATGACATACGGTTTTGTTTTTTAATCATATATTTTTAATTAATATCGTTTCAATCACTGTTTAGGTTGAATAATCATCTTTGGTTCATAAATTTTAACCTACGTAAACTAATAATTGAATAGGACCCATATAAAAAATATAATTTAAATTAATCGAAGCCTCTAAGAAAAATTATTTTGTCCATATAGTACGGACAAAATGACATACATAATAAAAACGAAAATTATTAAGTACATATTTCACAAAGTAATAAATATGAGCCCAAAGAGAACAATTGTTGCACCGTAGCCAGCACTCGTTGGGCTTGGAACGGGAAAAGAGGTCGTTACAGTAAACGCATGCGCAGTCATCATCATCACCGTTCGACACAGCTGGAAATCTTCTACATTCGAGTCCTTAGCGTAATGAGTCTTCTGTACTTGGGTTTACCTTTTTTCTGACTGCTTTTAAGGATCATTATCGTAGTTCGATTCAACATTGAAAACCTCATCATTGAATAAAGGTATGTCGTTTTGCCCAGAATGTAAGTATGTCGTTTTGCCCCACAGGTTATCTAAACACTAATTAAGTCATCATTACTATAAACACGAGATTTATAGATAAATACTTTTAAGTAATGCAGCATAATGCTACACTTTTTGAATTTACTACAAAAGATGTAATAAAAACCACGAGAAACTGATAAAAAACAGGACGAAATCAATAAAAATAAAAAACTTTTATGCGCACAAAACGCTTTCCTGCAAGTAACTTCGGCGTGACCAAGTCAAGTAACAGGTATTCCACCACGGCCGGCGTCACATAATGATATGCCAACTGCAGGATTATAGCCCGCCAATTTCTAAAAAATCCCGGTGTGTTATTTTGTCCGTATATGTCATTTTGGCCGTACTTCCCCTATACTTTCGCGCAGATGTCTTAATTAACATCACAATAAAACAAACATTCCAAAACGTAGAAGAAATAAAATCTAAACACGAAACAGCCCATAAACTTTTATTTCACGAAAACAGTGTCATTAATTTTTACGATTGCTTTTTTTCAGCTTAGCCATCAGTCTTACAGCATATTTAATCTCATGAATGCTATGTGGAATTGAAAGATTTTTCGGATTTCGAAGATTTTATGGAAGCCTCGGTGAAGTCACAAAATCACGGAACAACTCTAAATATAAACTTTTGCAATTACGATTTAAGGCTTCTTCAGACAGAGACGACGTTTGTCGAACAATTTCGATGAAGTTTTCATAGAAATTGTTCTACGAGAGTCGCGTCGCGCCTGTTTGTGGGAGCCTTTACTCCTATTCTTCACGCATTTATATTATTTATGGCACAGAATTCCATGGTTCCTATTTAATAAAATTTCAACAAATATCCACTATGCGGTTTATTTTATTGTAGTTTGTTGTTGTTTCTTTTCTTCTCGTTACAGTCTTACCGGATGTAGCACAATACCAGTATTTTACATGAAGTGACTGCCTATATGACCTCCACAACCACGTTGCTAAGTAACACGATACCCATTTGTAAAACTAGTTATCACACTTTGGGCATCTGACGACCTAAAATGACTGTCAAATATCCAGAAATTACAGCCGGGACCAACCGATTAACGTGCTTTCCGAAGCACGGAGGAGTCTTGGTATGTAAAGATTTATCACCCATCTACGGACTACGACAAGAGAAGCTTAACCTGAGCAATCGACCCGCGCATTTCCACCTCTATTCGTCTTCAGTCTGCTCAGAATGTTTACTAGCACTTTCCAAATAGTAGAAGATCAAACAATCTGCCTAGTGTTTTCCCAACTATGTTGTCATCGGCTTCAGTCAAACCAGATAAATCAGAATACCAGTATTTTACAAGAAACGACTGGCTATCTAATATATCTTACAAATAATAGAACATTCAAACTTAAAATAAATATAATGAAGCAATAGTCTCACAAAGAAAATAGGTTGCCACCGTTACAGTCGATTAAACTTCTCGACTGATGACACTATATTTTAAAACAATAGCATTTTCATTATATGAGGCTAAACCACTGTTTGTATTAACAATAAAATATGATAATTAATACATTGGTTCACCGACAATCGATATAGCCCGAAGATTTGCCAAACTTAAGTGGCAGTTCTCGCGTACTGGATGAGCTTTCAGGACGTTTGCCAAAACGCATTTATCTAGGCAACAGATAACACAATACCCCGTAGTAAAATTGGATATCATATTTTCGAGTTCCTGACGACTATTAAAGACGCCAACGGCAAAGTTAACTGATTCCATCGATACGTGTCGGTGTAACCTGCGGCAGCCGGCGACCTTCCATCTTCAAAGATCAGCGTCATCATCACGTGTTGACGGCTGCAGCTAGCATACCGCTCGTGTGTAAGAGCTCAAAGAACCACGAATGATAGTCGGGACCAACGGCTTAACGGCAGAGGGGTTTTGGTATATAAAAATAGTCAGCTACGGTCCTTCACGGACTCTTCTCATGTCAAGAAGGTTCAGCATTGATGACCACGCCTGCTCATAGTCTGCTAATTGACAAGTGTAGCATGAAATACCATCTAGGCAGACAGACCTATCACCATTAAAAGGTTGCAAGGACATATTACGCGATGACCCAGAACCGAAACATCTGGCGAAGAATGACGAGGAGAGCCGACCCCAAATGAAATGGGATAAGGCTAGGCAAAGAGAGAAAGAGAGGAACATATTCTATTGGCAAGTCACGGAACTGGGTGTTGTGGGTTGTGGCAGACTGTGAGTTGATGCCGATTAATCGGAATCCGCTTCAAGCAGTGGTGGTCCAGTGGTATCAGTCCTTACTTACGAGTTGTGGGTCATGGATTCGAACAGATAGCCGTTTTACTTTATGTAAATAACTTCAGCACCACTGCTCTCAAGGAAAACATCGTGAGGAAACCGGCATGTTCTAGAACCAAAAAAATTGGAAGGCATGTGACATCTACCAACCCGTACTGGGCCCGCGTGGTGGGTTACAGCCCTCTCCCTCTCACCGAGAGGGGCTTGTGTCCTAATACTAGGAACTGGGCTGATTATGATAAATCGAAATCCACGATCCCTCATGATGTTTTTCTTCACCACATTTCATGCTTATAAATGTGAGTCTTTATTTAGACTTATTTAATGTAGTGCATCAAATAAGAGTTTCCTGAAAATTCATCACGACAGGAATGTCGGTTCGCTTGAGCAGAGGTTGCCAACCTTGTGAATTTATTTAGCTAACTTTGTATTTTGACACTTGTTGGAAATTAATATTTAGAGATAAACAGAGCCAGCTAAACCTTGTTTATTGAATATGTTTTAGATTCTACGAACTGTTTCTGGGTAATAGAGATGTGGGTCAATGTGTGGACGGCCTAAGGATCCTTTATATTTTAATCATAAAGTGACTATGTTTGTTCTTTCTTGACGCCTCAATAACTGAACTTATACATAATCTACATAAAACTACGCACGGAGCCTGAAACATGACCTGAGTAAGGATGTAGGTTACTTTTATATGAAAATAGCAGATTTACTAAGAAATCTAAACTAATAATAATAATATAATAACTCTTCAGCTTTATAATAATATTATAAAGCTGAAGAGTTTGTTTGTTTGTTTGATTGAACGCGCTAATCTCAGGAACTACTGGTCCGAATTGAAAAATTCTTTTTTGTGTTGGATAGCCAATTTATCGAGGAAGGCTATACGCTATATAATATCACGCTACAACCAAGAGGAGCGGAGCAGTAATGAAAGATGTTGCAAAAAAGGGAAAATCGCACGGGTAGGCGATTCGACGCGACGGGAAGGGTCGGGGTATAAGAAATTTAACGCGGACGAAGTTGCGGGCTGAAGCTAGTATTTTAATAAAATGACCAACATAGGAATTTACTATTAGATAGCATAATCAGCATATAATGTAAGGAACTACTGGAATACATAGTTCTCCTCTCTGGAAGAGGGAGTGGGGTCACGTGGGCCCAGTGCGGGTTGGTAGATCCCACACGTCTCCGAATTTGTGGTTCTAGGACAAGCCGGTTTCCTCACGATATTTTTCTTCATCGTTTTGAGACTACTCACAAAAACGAATGTTTAAAACCCCTGTACTTGTATTTGATGACAAATCGGCTATTTTCATACATTTCAATGAAATAATCGTCGACTGGGCACTTAGCAAAATATTCAAATTCTGTAAAATAAATTCATTCAGTGCTCCAGCTAAACGTTTTCACAATAAATAATGTTATTAAAGACGTTATTTTGTGAAAATATCATACATTATTCGCATTCACTTCTCTGCAAGCAATAAACGATGAGCACTTTACGCATCAATGGACATTATAACCCGAATAACATATATTAAAACGTGGTTGGAATTGTTTCCATTCCTTATAATATGGAACATTTTTATTTGTTGGTGGGAAATTACCTAATGACGTCTCCCGCTCTGGGCGGAACGCGTGTCAGACTTTTACTGACTAAAACCCACCCGTGTTTTTTCAGTTGCCTATGCCAGGGTCACGGTAACTCTTTCAAAGAAATCCGCAAGCCTGGCAGAACGTCGATAGTTAGATACCCCTTCCACCTTGTCTATCAGCAAACCCCAATTACTAAGGAACGTAGCGTAACAGTGGTAGCAAGCGCTACTGCTGAACTTGAGGTCCTGGGTTCGATTCCCAGGTCAGGCAAAGTGTTATTGGGTTTTTCCATCTGGAATTTCTCAGTAGCAGCCCGGAGTCTGGATTTGTGCCCGGGTGATGGCAATAGGCTCGCCCCCTATTACATGGGACTTAAACATAACTGGTGAAATGTGGGTGTACTGTAGGTACGCCTCTGCCCAACCCTTCGGGGAAATAAGGCGCGATGTTATTTTATGTGTTATGTAACGTAACACTTTGGTAAGAATTGGTCAGACTATTGGGTTTCTGACTAACAGTAACGACTGTCAAAGATCTGCAAAATAGCGCATTGAACTGTTAAATATCGAATAGGTGTGCGACGTCATAATGACTGCACTTTACTCTGGCGGTTACCCAGCGTACGGACTGGCACTCTTAATGAATTACTATCGTATTGCTCTAGTTAGAGCCGAATAATAATACAGGACAATAACACTCTTATTAGCTTGGTATTATATGTATCTTTGTAATGGAAACTTTGAACATGATTTTCACACCCTTCAAAACGACGGATTCATTTGAAACTTTGCACACTTATCAAGGAACGAGGACAATACAATAATACTTCATAATTTTTTGCCATTATCCTGGCCGCATCCACCAGGATAGCAAAAAAAAAACATAAAAATCTCGCTTCTGTAGCTAGCCGAACTTAAAATAAAATAATAAATAAATAAAATTTATTTCAGACCATCAGTCCATATTTTAAAAGACTACAGTTTTACACACAAAAAATAAAAAGAAACAAAAAGATACACAAAAAATACAAAAAAGCACTATTTTATATACTGGAATGACGCACGGTGAGTGGTCATCCAGTTCCACATCAATGGACTGTCCACTCTGTCGGCCATGATAGCCACCAAGCTGTTGGAGTTATCGCGCACTCGCCGCATCAGGGACGCTATTCGTGTCCACATAATAGCATAAAAATCAGGCACACCGTGCTCCGCGAACATCCCCGACGCACTGCAAAAGCGCGGTAGCCCCAACATAACTCTGAAGGCGTTATTATATTGGACTCGCAGAGCATTGTACGAGCTTTTTGTATAGCCGACCCATAGGGCGCACGTGTACATAGATTGGCAATAAGCTCTAAAGTGAGTGACTTTTACCTCACTAGTACAACGTGCAAACCTACGGGCCAGCATATTACATCGAACTGCCAATGCTCTGCGTTCCCTAATAATAAATAGGGTGCTTGATATTAATTAAAAATACTTCAAAAAGCACCCCACGCTTTTTTTCAAGTATTTTCTACTTTTTAGTTTGATTTTCTCTGAAAGCCTAATAGTAAGTTTTTTTTTTTTTTAATATTATTTATTAGTGTAGATTTTTGCTAACTGTAGTTTGACGACGTGACGCTATATATCAGTTTTCAGTGCAAGGGTCCAATTTAAATAGTTTCTGCCTTCTGTTTAGTTGCGTTTTTTTACAAGATTGTCTTTTTTCTTTTTTTTAGGAAAAACATCTCACATGTCAACCTATTATGTTGTCGACTGCTAGCCAGGGCTTATAAACTTAAAACTGAAGCGACTACTCCCTAAGGGCACACCCTCTGGAGTACAGACCTCGGCTTAGGGTATTACTGCTAGAAGGAAGCAAGAGACGGGCTGGATCGGAATGAACAAGATAATCAATCTGCTAAGTCCTAAGACCTTCGGGATTGACTTTCAGCCTACCCAGATGCAGTATAGCAGTATTTTTCATGGAGCGACTGCCGAACTGATCACCAAACCCCAAACTTTTTAGTTTTCATGTGATAGTATTCAACATGTGATATTTTGTGAGACCGAATGTCGATAAAATACCTTTGTAAAGAAAAACTTAAATACTTGGCAAGATTGCAGCTAACAGCACAGTAATTAACAAACTCTGTATATAATCACTCTGCTTGACCCTTCGAGGAACTCAGGCGTGATGTTAAATGTGTGTTCTATATTTAATTTTATAGGAACAGTTTTCTAACGAAACCCCCTTGTGGAAACAGTCCCTTAAAAGTTTAAATGAACAACAAAATAGTCTATTATTGCAACTACAAAGTAAATTCCGCTCGACAAAGCTTGCAATGACGCTAATTACTGACTATTTTCCGAGAAAACATTCAAACGGAAATATGGTAAAGAACAAAAGGTTTACGCGTTATTAATATTGAGGATTTCATTGTGTTTTGTGAAGTGTAAATCGGTTATTAAATAAACGTCTTTTGTGAATATTAACATGGAGGCTATACTAATAACATTACATATATTTACACTAATAATAAAGCTGAAGAGTTTGTTTCATGTTTATTTGTTTGTTTGAACGCACTCATCTCTGGAGTTACCGGTTGGATTTGAAAACTATTTTGCATTTGATAGCCTAATTTTTAAGAAAGGCTATAGGCTATTTAAGATCATGTTGCAATACTTAGATGCCGAGCAATATGAAAAGAGGCAAAAAGAAAGCCAAGATGTCATACTATATATTTGATTCAACGACATGCCGGTTTCCTCACGATGTTTTCCTTCGCCGTTCTGAGAACAGTGATAATAAATTATTTACTTAAAATATAGCGCCTGCCTGGGTGCGAATCCACGACCTGTATATAATGTATGTAAGTCTTAAGCCGGGGCCGATAACACTAGTACCTCCTTTCATTTATTTCGTCAAAATGTCCCTTGACCATTAGCCATATTTTACAAAATCTTTGATCAATCAATCTACTCAGCGTATCGCAGTCCACTGCTGGACAAAGACCTCTCGCAGGCTACGACACAACCACAACAACCTATCTCTTGTCTTCCACCACCAGTCTGCGCCTGCCGACTTTTTAAGATGGATGCAGCAAGGTACACCGCAAAATTTAAATTTTATTACACAATTTTCAGGTACATATTAGGCTGTGGTGAAAACATACGATTCATGACCATAACAAGTATGTATTTACAGAATTACAATCATTAACATCATCAACACAACCCTCTTAGTTCATTTAATCTCATTAATGCCTATTTCATGAAAACACCGGTCGTCCGTCCAAAACTTTGCTGGGGAGTGATCATCTGTAAACACTAATAATTCTGCCTGCGTCTAGATAGAAAGTTTCAAGAGCACTTCTAGGCCAAGTTGTATGAAAATTGTTTAAATGTCAGATGATTAGAGACACACTCGTGCGTGACGAGTATTTACAACGCAGGTAGATAACTATGCACTTATAAAGGCTCCTTCAAACAGACGCGACGCGAAAACGCGAAGCGAGTTTCGTAGAAAATTTTCTATGAACGCAGAAACAGTTCTACAAAAGTCACGTCGCGCCTATTTTAAGGAGCCTTAAACCACGCCTAAGTTCGAATGGACGTAGAAATATCGCTGTAGGTTTTTTTTTCGCGCAGACAATACACTTTTTAGCGCCAAGACTTGAAAATCGAACAGAATGTTTTTTCGACGTGCTGGGAAACACTCTGTTGGATTCTCAATCGGTTTAACACCGAAAGATAGAAATTCATTGTGTAATGAAATCCCACCGCGATATATTTACGTCCGGATAATCTTGGATTTAGGGTGTCCTCGTCCTGCCGAGGTCGCGAGATCTGTTCAAAAGAGTTACCGTGGCCCTGGCATATGGGCAACTGAAGGAACACGGGTGGGTTTTAGTCAGTAAAAATCTGACACGCCCTTCCGCTCCACCCAGAGCGGGAGACGTCATATGATTAATACCCTCCCATAAAATAAAAACGGGTATCCCCCACACTAACTAAGGACTCCCACAAACATACGCGACACGACAGCAACTGCTATTCACTGCACAGACAGACTGGCTTAAAAGAGATAAAAGTGTAGTCTTAGAGAAGTATTTTCTGTAGTGCTTGGGAAGTATAACCCATTGCTATTATTTTGCTCAAAGAGAATCACCAAAATTATATTGCAGTTTCCACCACACTCTACCTACAATAAGTCCTCGCGAAATGATCAAATCCAGCCCAACAAAAATATTTCACCACCCAAATCGCGCCAGTGTAGCCCCACTCTTAATCTGAAACGCTTTTGCCTTATAACCACAGAGTATGTAATAAATAAGCTTATTAATCATATCTGTGTGGCGGACGGACGGATGGACAGCTAAAACGACCCGGGATGACTTCCTCGACAAGATATAAAGTGGATACATGTGTCGAGCATCTATCTGAATGATATGTAGTAGTACTCAGGGCGTTATTGCCTGGATTTATTGGACAGACTAGCTTTTACCAACGGCTGCGCCCGCGCGAGATTTATCCGACGGAAACGTACGCCCGGCATCAAAAGTGCAATGTGTTAATCCAGGATATAAACTAACTGTATGCCAAATTTCATGCAAATCCTTGATCCCAAATTGAGTAACAAACATTTTAACATTGATATTTTCACATTAATTATAGTATTACTAGCTTTTGCCAGCGACTTTGCCCGCATATCTATATTATATTATAAAGCTGAAGAGTTTGTTTGTTTGGTTGAACGCGGTAATCTCAGGAACTACTAGTCCGAATAGAAAAAATATTTTTGTGTTAGATAGCTTATTTTTTGAGAAAGGGTATAGGCTATACAAAATTACGCTACAATTCAAAAGAGCGGAGCAGCAATGAAAAATGGACGAAAACTGGCAGGCAATTCGATACGACGGAAAGGGTCAAGGGAGCAAAAATTTAACGCGGACGAAGTCGCGGTCAGAAGCTAGTGTAAAGATAAAGATAGTAGGATAGGTGACATCAAAACAGCAAAGGACGAGTAGCAATGTATGCCAATATGAAAAGAAGACATACGCAATTATCATGAGGACTTACCGCGCCCTAAAGGACCATATAAACCCATGGAAAATCCAGTATGGATTGAACCTAGTAAGATAAGATAATCATCATGTTTGATGGGTTCCATCTTGCAGCTCCTGAGGCACTTCTGGTGTCTTGCTGAAGTTTTAGGTTGTATTTGGGGGCAAGTTCGCATGTATGAGGTAATCTCTGGAACCTACTAGTCGAATTTGAAAAAATACTTTTAGATAATAATAGCCTAATTCGTGAGGAAGCTTATAGGGTCTTTACCATGCGACCCTTAAGAGCCGAGCAAAAAGAAAAAAATAAGGAAAAAATGCTAAATTGTAAATTAATTATTAGCGCGAGGGGGCAATGGGATCCGACGCAGCGGGTTGGAGCCCTTTCAAGTGGACGGGCGAGGTTCTCTTTCTAGCATCCAATAATGTTTGTTACTGAAATTATACAGCATCATAATGGTGAATTGGATTCTATAGAGACCAAGATTTCCATAGTTTTACTTTACCAGAATATTGAAAACTATTTATAGAACACAACACTACATTTTAATATAAATCCTATTTGTAACATTATATTATTACTGTAGCAAATTATTATGTCTCAGGTTAGCGTGTTACTTAAGGTTGTAGGAGGAAGGCGCTGGTGTCTGTAACACAGTTAATACTAGCACAGACACTGCCGTTTACTCTATCTTTTTAGTACCCGAAAACTTGTACAATGTTTTTTTTTTTTTGTTTAAGATAAATAAGTTGTACCTACATTCGTTAATAAATAAAAACTATAAACTATAAATATTTAAAACGACATTTATAGAAGTGCTATATAATGCTGCTGCACGTGCGGAAAACCTCAAATGGCGAAAATATAATAATCTCATTGGAAGTTATATACGATATTTGAGTCGTTTGGGGTTGAAGCAGGGCCATGAGGTCCCACTTGGTTTTTCAAAACATAGCCAAGCGGTTGGTCGACTCTTTACGTGACTAGGGGGCTGGCTTATTTTTTGGCCAAACAATCAGCGTTGCCTTACAAGGTGGCAATGCTCCCAGCTTTTTGGGCACTTTTCCTATTGACAGCGATGCGGACGAGTTTTTTGATGCCCTATGATTATTTTATCACTATTTCTACATACTTGTAGATATTATTAATATTTATTTATGTATGTTAGCTTATATAACATGTAGACAAACGTAATTGTACACAAACGTGAAACAATTATGAGAAAGGAGGACTTTTACAAAAGTAACTGGCCATCATTTCTAACTAGATTTTATTCATAACATTTTTCCTCAATCTTCGTCATCCCATTATAGAAACAATATCAGCATTGTGCCCAGAATATAGACTATTCATTTGACAACATCACATGACTCGTCCAGTGGGCAGGCCAAGACTGATCCTGCTATAAAACACATTATAAATAACTTTCTTACATTAATTAACTAACGCAACACACGGATTTTTAACCGTTTCAAAATAGATATTTTTTTTTTAATAAAAAGTTACTATAATTCATTTATGTTTTTGTAGCTGGCGACATTAATGAGCGCTAATTTGAAAAAAGAACATTCTTGGATAAGCTCTATTTCGCAGTACCTATAGGATGATGCTTCAGGAAAAGTTAAGGTTTCAATAAATAATTAAATAGAACTTGTACTGCCTGCAGTACTTTGTAAAATATTCATAAAATGTACCAAGTAGTAAAAGAAATGAAACCTATACATTGCTATCGTTTGCCCAACTTGCTGTGATTAACTATCGACAAGTTGGAATTCCATACACCACTAGTACCTACCTAGTAATTATTACTATAAATGCAAAGAAGGGATTCATGCAAACATTCTGCTAAAGTAGTGATCTATATGCCGCTACATGTCAATTAAATTCTTTGAAATCGTAATTAATTGAATAATCTTTTTCCTGGAACTATTCACGAAAACGTTTGGTAAAGCGCCAAAAAGTTTCCGCAATTCCGTGAATTATAAATGCAATTTCTAATTTAAAAGGACAATGCAAAACGAAAATAGAGTTACATGAACCAAACTGAAGTAAATTCCGTAAACATTAAAACTCATTTCATTGCGTCTCGAATTGTATTTCAAACAAAAACAAAATATTCTCATGAAATATTGCATTTTTACCGATCATTTTCTCGTGAAATTTTTATTTATTTTTTGCCCAAATTCTTCGGATTCCACTGGCAACACCATTTGTTAATGTCAAACTGTCAAATTTTACACGCTGCTCTATTGCTTTCTTGTGCAGACTGTAATGAAACATGCAGGACATATCAACAACATTTATTGGAAATTTAGACATTTCTAAGAAAATAAACTTTTAGTTGCAGAAATGTACGCACAGCGAGATATCAACCGAAACTGGAAATGTTCCAGTATAAGCTAACTTCTCATTGTACGGAAAGTCTAAACAATGCGAAGTCGATTATTGATATATCGCCGTGTGTATAGGAAAATAGTTTTAGAGCGTTTGGTTTTGTTCCAGCTAATTAATATAGACCATCTACCGAAGTCCCGTTATAATTAGTAGCTTGTTTAATAGAAATAAAAAGCCAACAAAATACTATTACTATTTATAATTCATTCACCCCTGAGCCGAGTGGTACCAGACGTAAAGAATCGCATCACCCCATTTCTTCCCGTGGGTGTCGTAACAGTAATACCAACATACTGCGATCGATTATGGCAAATCATCCCTTTGGGAGAGGCATATGTCCAACAGTGGACGTCTTTCGGCTGAAGTGATACGTCACTACTCTTTATTTTTATATTAAGGCAAATCAGCTTATAAAGTAGCATACTCAGATTAGCTTTAATAACCTACAAAATTGGGTACACAAAAAACAAGCAATTGATCTACTTCCGACCTAAACTAATGTGACCACAACATCGATGTTTTATGAAAGGAAACGTAACTTTGTATCAAAGGGAATTTCAGACGGCAACACTGTCTATAAATACCAAACCCGGGTAAAGCGTAACATTAGCTATAAATTAAACCGGGTAGTGTTTACACTGGCTAGCGTAGGTGATTTATTCCGGTGTCTTAATACTGCGTGGCGGGTGTCGACCGCGTATATTTAAGACGTTTGTAGTAGAGTAGAAACTAGGTACAGTTACATATTAGGTGTAAAGGACAATACTAGTAGACTCTTTGGTTCTTTTTTACGGGGAACGGTATCAAGTGATTTTAGGACTACAGGTAATTAGTAAAGATCTGTTTAAGATGACCACAATAAACATGCCTTTACAGAATTATAATCATTAAAAATCATCAATACAACCCGCTTAGTTAATTTAACCCCATTTAATGACTATTTCATAAAAATGTCTGCCTCGTTGGTCTAGTGGTAGCAAGCGCTACTGCTGAGCATGAGGTCCTGGGTTCGATTCCCAGGTCGAGCAAAAGTGTTATTGGGTTTTTCCATCTGGAATTTCTCAGTAGCAGCCCGGAGCCTGGATTTGTACCCGGTTGATGCAATAGGCTGCCCCCCTATTACATAGGACTTAAACATAACTGGCGAAATGTGGGTGTAGGTACTATAGGTACACCTCTACCCAACCCTTCGGGGAAACAAGGCGTGATGTTATGTTGTGTAAAAGTCAACATACAATAATTTATCAACATACAACCCAACACCGACCTGCAAATAGCAAAAACAACAGAAAATTAAAAAAAAATACTACTACTATTTCCTCTTCAATTACTCTGTCTATTGATGAAAACCGCATTAGAAAATTTATCACCTGCCTAACCTTAACTATATAGAAAATCCTTATTTTAATGTTGTTAAAACTGACTTGTCCGTTCCGAGTTATATTGTAACAAATGTAGTATGACTCAAAACGGACAAGGATTCTATATTAGGCGCTGTAGTAACTTCTATTCAGTTTTAAAAGAGCTATCCAACGAAGTATTACACATGGCTAACGGAGGGGGGTACGATAAGAATCATGCTTTAAAAAATATTACAAAAATGCCATGAAAAAGAATATACAGTTAAAATAAAACTAAAAACACGCTTTAGTTTTTTTAAACTATTATTTTTATGGTTTTTATTTATGGTATTTTTGTAACATTTTTTAAAGTATGATCCTTATATTGGTATATTTATGGTTTTTGAAACTATTAATTACCCGCCCGCCTGCTATTATTTTCTGCCCGCGACTTCGTCCGCGTTAAATTTCTTGTTCCCCGATCCTTCCCGTCGCGTCGCATCGAATCGCCTACCCGTGCGATTTGCCCCGTTTTTGCAACATTTTTAATTACTGCCCCGCTCCTCTTAGTTGTAGCGTAATGTTATATAGCCTATAGCCTTTCTCGATATATAGGCTACCCAACACAAAAATATTTTTTCCTTTCGGACCAATAGTTCCTGAGATTAGCGCGTTCAATCAAACAAACAAACAAACTCTTCAGCTTTATAATATTAATAAGTACAGATTTTCTATTTTTTAGGATGTTTCGAATTTTGTGACGTATTGCAGCGTAGTTTTCGAAGACAGTTTTTTTTGCTATCCTGGTAACCCCGGCAAGGATAATGGCACAAATTTATAAAATTATTGTATTGTCATAGGTTCTTCATAAGTGCGCCAAATTTCGGATTAATCCGACGTTTAAAGGGGGTCAAAATCATGTTCAAAGTTTCCGTTACATAGTTACATAGGCACAAAATAACTTTTTTTTCCCGAATTTTAAAATTCCGTAACAATCTAAATCCGTCTAACTATAATGGAAATTTTACAACCAAAAAGAGTGAAATCGGCCACTCAAACCGCAAAGCCACTCAAGCACTTAAATAAGACATGTGTAATTGCGTCCCTAATTTTATTACTCCTCTGACGTTTACACCAGTTATTGTTTGTACTTAAATCTGCTGTTCAACGTAAACGTGTCAAGACTGACGCTAAGCCATTAACATATTTTTATTGGCAGACTATTGTTCTCAATTGGAGCTAATAAAATAAATGCTTGTTAACGAGGTCTGGAGAGTTAAACATCTTGCTATAATATGATGGTCTTTAACACTCATGTGTTAAATGTTAAAGTTTAAAGTTTGAACGACAAAGAGTGTCCGTGGAGTTTCTTCATGTCATCATCATCATTATTTCAGGTAAACACGTTCACTGCTGGACATAGGCCTCTCCCAATTTGGGGGGCTTTGTCATAATCACTACGCTTGGCAGGCGGGTTGGCGATCGCAGTATCGTGATAAAATACACAGAGAACGCTGCTGCCCATTCTCTAGTAAGTCCATTAGTCGCCTCTTATGACACCCAACCGAAGAAATGAGATGGTGCTATTCTTTACGTCCCGCACCCGACGGAGCGATGGCAATTCTTCTTATGTAAGTAAGTAATGTAAAGGTTGTCTGCAAAAGACGACCTCATATTGAACAGGCTGGCGATATAATAACTTTAATGTATGTTGTTGATAAGTGGGATGATAAATAAAACGCTCGAATATTGAGCGTTTTTCAATAACTTTCAAATTTAGAATAGGTTTTGTTTAAATAAGACGCAATACGGCCGGCGCGTTTCTGTAAACAGAAAAGCGTAAAATAAACGTAAGAATGTTAATGTGATCGGTGTATTAATTCTGCTTCGTCCCACAACACAAGAATAATACAAAGAGCCATAGCCGCCATCTGCCTAGCATTTTCACAACTATCTTAGAATCGGCTTGCAGTCTAAACGGATGTAGCTGATTACCAATATTTGACATGGAGCGACAGTCTATCTTACCTCCACAAGCCAGTTTCTGGGTAAAACAATACCCTTTGTTAAGATTTGTTGCCAGACTTTCGGGATGCAGATGACCAAAAATCCACGAATGACAGTCGGGGACCAACGGCTTAACGTGCTTTCCAAGGCACGGCGGGGTCATGGTATGCAGGTAAAGATGGTTACTCTTAACCTAGGTGGGTGGGCTCTTTTATTGTCTGTCATACCATATCACTTTCTTAAAACCATAATTATCATTTAACTCATAAGAAACAAAATGATTTAATCTTTTCGCAGAATCATTTGAAAATAAGTGCTCCTCATAATTCAAGGATCTCCTTCCACTTATCAACAACATACATTTTTACTCGCCCCCATTAAATAATATACATGTTTTAGCGTCCCATATTCTCAGTAGCAACAAAATGGTCTAAAATTCATCCTTGCTCTATATACCGTTGCTAATTAATTAAGGAACCAGACAGAAACGACGTAAATAGCTTCAGTATACATAAATATTATGAACGCCGTGATATAATGTCGGAGACGACAAGATGGGGACGTCGCTTGTCATGTCTTGTGGATGAGTTAGTCTTTCTAAAGTTTGTCACAATTTCGGTTAGAAATAGAGTAAGTAATTGGGGTTCTTGACATCGGCAAGCGAGTTTTCGAACTCAATTGGAGCTGAGTAGGAAACCTGGTGATGACAGGTGGAGAAAGGCAGTCACGAAGTACCGTGCAAAAACTGGAAGACGAAGTGCCGGCAGTCCGGCTGAGAGTTGCACGGACGACATTGTTATCATAGCGGGTATAACCTTGATGAGGCTGGTACAGGAGCATGGGGATTCTCACAAGACAAGAGAGTTTTATGCTCAGCAGTGAGAAAAGTCAGGCTGTGGATGGTGATGTGGAAGTCATCGGACTTGACGGCATGAGACTGGTTTGTTTAGACAATGATACTGACCCATTTGGATCAAAGGACCAATATGGAAAAGATTGTATCGAGAGTTGTGATTGAAAATAGAGTAAATGAACTTCACACTACAGGATAGACTGATTGGTATAAAGATACTCCCTTATTCGAACCGAAGGACCAGTCAACCAATCAACCTAGGCTTTTCTCAACTATGTAGAGGTCAGCTCTGGAAGCCGGCCCCAACATAGTTGGGAAAAGGTTAGGAAATACTGGTAGGTGAATTCAATCAGATGCACCTTAATACTAGCGTTTTACATGAAACGAGTGCCTAAGATGATCTCCAAAACCCAATTACTGGAACCGAAGGACCAGTATCGACTAGAAATTGATTTCAAAGGAAAAGTCAAAATAAAAGTTAGTTTCTGTGCTCTAAAAACTGACATGAGTACTTTTCAAAAATGATTTTTTACACCTGTCATCTTTATTAATTACTGGATCAGCTCGTGACATCGATCGTTTGGTGGAAAGTAGAAATTGATGGTGTTCGAAAGAAAAAGTGTTAACAACAAAATGCTATTTGAGTTTCCATGGCTTCAGATATGAATAAACATGCCGTTGTTTATTATACTTGCATCACTAAACTGTTAACGAATAAAAATCGTAATTTCACACCGTTTTATTGAATGTAGGCGTTTTCAGCTGCAACTAAAGCAACATTTCATTATTAATAGAAATCGGCCTACACCAAAAATCACGAGGGACATTTAAAATAACGATATACAACCAAATCCTAAAATAGCGGGTTCAGCTAACCGATTACATCACATCGTGACATTCTCGATCTGCCCGTTTAATATTACTCGTAATTTGTGCGAAATCCAGCATTTATGCCAAGCCCAATTTAATGTATTTCTGCGTAATAATTAGTCCACTGAACGCACTTGGACAATTTGGCAGACGAAAACAACGATTTAGCAAGCTTTAAAATCGTTTCAAAACGTTTAATAACAGTATAATAAATATTTACTTTTAAGCCCTTAATTCTACCTTACCTTACAGTAAATGCTTTAAAAAAAAAAATATCACTCACAGTACACTCCGAAAAAGGATGCACAAATAAATAGGCTGTTTAAACAAATTCCATTGCACTTACTTCCGGGGCGGAAAACTCGAAAGCGCGCAAGATGGCGTCGAAAGCGCGCGAAAAGTTTCAGGCGGCAAGTGATATCGCCGACGAGGGTATCACAACTGCGTCGTTATATAATTATATTATCATCAAGTTTATGAGTGTCGGGTGTTGGAATTTTTATCGCGTAGTCTGCGCCCGTCCAACGAACATTCGTGACTAAGACGGTTTCACGTGCTTTTAATATAAAATTTAGGTGGCACGGGTGAAATGCTGGGCGGGTAACGATGTATTTTGGATCGCGTCATAAACTCATGCGACGCGGTTGCATGGAAATAATAACTAGGCAGTAGACGAGCTTAGTCATGGAGAACACCGTCCCTTTGCAATTGAGAAAATGTCCTTGTTCGGAACCTATGATTGAACAAAAAAAAATGAGGAAAATGGGCTCAAATTTTCTTTTTACGCAAGATCCTCCAGGAACTACCAGACGACTATACTAAAAAACACAAAGATTTTAAAATTAGGTAAAGATAAATAAATTCACAAAAAAAAAAATAAGAATTTAATAAAACAAAATAATTTGCTCGAAACAATAGTTATCCTGGCGTATGTGTGTACGCAGCTTTATAGTGCTTAAATTTTCACAACTCAATAGACATGTCATTTCATACTAATAGGTACTGGAGATATTAAATAATGTAAACAGTTTACAGAACATTGACGACAATTATTATCTACGTAAATGTATAAAGCCTCCTACAAACCGGCGCGACGCGGCAACGCGACGCGACACTCGTAGAACAATTTTTATGTGAACTTCATGGAAATTGTTCTACAAGAATCGCGTCGCGCTGTCGCGTCGCGCCGGTCTGAATAAGCCTTTAAGAAAGCGTAGCGAGCAATAAATCATTTTATAAAGTCACATAAAAAACAGAGGTGGGTACTTATTTACTTTTCTTTTTTAAATTCAAGATTACATTTTACTCTCTAAGTATTGCAGTTCTAAAGTCTAGTCTCTAATAGATTTGGAGAATTATACTTTGGATTATAAATCTGAAAGTTAGGATGTTTGTTACTCAATCACGCAAAATTGGCTGAACGGATTTGGATGGAGATTGCGCGATTCTGCCCTGAAGCTCAATAACGTCGTAGACGCGAGCTCGCGGGTGGCGAGCAATGGGTAGCTCGCCGCCCGGTAAGGACCAGGCTCGGGTCGACGGCGCGTAGTGTTCCACGCGTGCCTCAAAGAGATGTCAGCAGCAGTGCCCCTACACTGCTGCTGACATCTCTTTGAGGCACACGTTGCTCGCCACCCGCAAGCTCACACCTACGGTGGCCGGGAGTCCGCTATGGACTCCCGACGCCCGGGGCGTCTCCTCCTGCGGCGGCTAGGTACGTGAGGGCGCAGAGACTGCCACTCCCTCACGCGCCCCGCCTCCTCCTTCGCGAGCATTACTGCTTCGCAGAAGGTGGTGACGGCTTCCCATGCCCTCTCGCTCCGTACCATGGCTCGCACCAGGGCCAGACGCGAGAGGTCGCCGCCGCCGATCGCCTCCACGAGGACATGGTGGTGCTCTGCCCAGGCAGGGCACACCTCCACCGTATGCTCCACCGTGTCCTCCAGACGATCCTCACAATGGAAACACCCCGGCGTATCCTCCCGCTTTATCCTGAACAGGAACCCACCGAAGCACCCATGCCCGGTGAGAACCTGCGTCAGGCGGATGGTGAGGACGCCGTGGCACCTCTCTATCCACTCCTCAAAGGGGGACTTACCGCCACAATTGTGGCGTGCCCAGAGCTACAGACCTCTCAATGTGAATAGTTAAAATTAAGTCTTATTGAATTCTGGTATGTCGTCTTAATTAATTCTGTGCCTTGCAAATATCATCTTTCACGCCTATAAACCGGCATTTTAAAACAATGGCCTCCTATATTATATTTCAGGAACAGTATTTTTAGGTGACAGACATAAAAACGCATGCCGCATCCCCAATAGCGTTAAGATATAGTTGGCATCTCATCCAAATTCGGTTTTGTAACAAACATTTCCCTTCAAATCCACTGTCCTGTTTTTATATTGCTACACTACTTTGGCTATTGGACACCAAAACATTCTTAAACTTAGGTACGCAACTAGTCACCTGTTTAAGTCATTAACTACGGTTTAATTGGCAAAATTTACGTATGTAACAAAGGTACTCCTTAAAAAAATATTTCCATTTAGGTATATCATACAGCTATTGGGCCCCAAGAATTCTTTAACCCTGGTACCCAAGTTGTCACCTCATTAGAACATTAACCCCGAACTGACTAACAATTGGCAGAAGTCACGTTAGTCGCAATGTCATGGTTATTGGGCTTTAGGGCAGGAACCCATAGTTCGACACCCATTCTCCTTTTGCACACAGATAGATTTATAAACCTGGATTAACACATATTTTAAATTCCGGTAGTACATTCCCATAGGATAAATTCCGACATTCACGCTGTTAGTAAAAGCTAATCCACATCCACACTTCCACACTAATATTATAAATGCAAAAGTAACTCTGTCTGTCTGTCTCGCTTTCCTGCTAAAACTACTGAACCAATTTAAATGAAATTTGGTACACAGATAGTTTAGAGCCTGAGAAAGGATATAGGCTACTTTTTATCCCGGTAGTATATTCCCGCGGGATAATTTCCGACCTCCACGCGGGCGAAGCCGCTGGCAAAAGCTAGTAGGACATAAAATACAGTCAGGCCCCAACAAATTGTGGGAATTATTAAGAGCTGTGTACTGTTGTGCTTACCTAACACTTAGGAATTAGCATATTTCTATTTCTTGAATCTAGAATTCGGCTACTGTAAATTTACATACATAAACTTACGTAATGTTTCCATGGGGGTGTGCAGAAAATACAGAACGCCTCCTTACCAGTAGGTGAACGTTATATACTCCTTTTGCTTCGTTTACATTATTTACTAGGGACCTGACGTTTCTGAAAAATGTCACTAAAAAGGTAACTGAGAATTCAGTAACGAAAAAACCGGCCAAGTGCGAGTCAGACTCGCGCACCGACGGTTCCGTACAAACCTGTTTATGCATAAGGTTTATGTTTATTAATTTTTATATTTGAGTTGATTGAATTAAAGGTAAATTGCTGTTTACGATTTATGACGTATTAAAAAAAAAAACCGGACAAGTGCGAGTCGGACTCGCGCACCGAGGGTTCCGTACAAACCTGCAGGTATCCTCGGTTTATGCATAAGGTTTATGTTTATGAAATTATTATTTTTTAATTTTTATATCTGAGTTGATTGAATTAAAGGTAAATTGCGGTTTACGGTTTATGACGTATTAAAAAAAAACTACTTACTGGATCTCGTTCAAACCAATTTTCGTTGGAAGTTTATATAGTTATGTACATCATATATTTTATTCAGATTTATCATTCTCTTATTTTAGAAGTTACGGGGGGGGGACACACATTTTACCACTTTGGAAGTGTCTCCCGCGCAAACTATTCAGTTTAGAAAAAAATGATATTAGAAACCTCAATACCATTTTTGAAGACCTATTCATAGATACCCCACAAGATTGGGTTTGATGAAAAAAAAAAATTGAGTTTCAGTTCTAAGTATGGGGAACCCCAAAATTTATTGTTTTTTTTCTATTTTAGTGTAAAAATCTTAATGCGGTTCACAGAATACATCTACTTACCAAGTTTCAACAGCATAGCTCTTATAGTTTCGGAGAAAAGTGGCTGTGACATACAGGCGGACAGACAGACAGACAGACAGACAGACGGACAGACAGACAGACAGACAGACATGACGAATCTATAAGGGTTCCGTTTTTTGCCATTTGGCAACGGAACCCTAAAAACTACTTACTGGATCTCGTTCAAACTAATTTTCGGTGGAAGTTTATATAGTTATGTACATCATATATTTTTTTTTAGATTTATTATTCTCTTATTTTAGAAGTTACGGGGGGGGGGACACATTTTACCACTTTTGAAATGTCTCTCGCGCAAACTATTCAGTTTAGAAGAAAATGATTTTAGAAACCTCAATACCATTTTTGAAGACCTATTCATAGATACCCCACACATATGGGTTTGATGAAAAAATTTTTTTGAGTTTCAGTTCTAATTATCCCCAAAATTTATATATAGCCTATAACGCTCCCACTGCTGGGACACAGGCCTCCTCTCGGTAAGAGAGAGCCATAATCTACCACGCGGGCCCAGTGCTGGTTGGTAGATGTGACATGTCTTAGAATTTTTGGTTCTTAGACATGCCGGTTTCCTCACGATGTTTTCCTTCACCGTTTTGAGAGCAGTGGTGATGAAATAATTTACACAAAGTAAAGCGCCTGCCTGGGTTCGAACCCGCGACCTACAGTGAAAGCTGAGAGCTTCCAGTTTAACCAGATGCAAATGAATACAAGTATTTTACACAGAGCGACTGCTTATCTGACTTCCACAACCCAGTTACTGGGTAGTACGATACCCCTTGGTAAAACTGGTTATCAGACTTTTGGGTTTCTGACGACCCGTCGAAGATTTATATTCGCTGAAAACAGTCAATCAATGTGACTAGCCTTTTCCCAACTATGTTAGGGTCGGCTTCCAGTCTGACCGAAGATAGCTGAATTATTTTACATGGAGCGACTGCCTATATGACGTCCACAACACAGTCGATGCACACATCATATCTATACTTCTATACTATAATATTATAAAGCTGAAGAGTTTGTTTGTTTGTTTGATTGAACGCGCTAATCTCATGAACTACTGGTCCGAATTGAAAAATTATTTTTGTCTTAGGTAGCCTATTTATCGAGAGAGGCTATAGGCTATATAACATCACGCTATAACTAAGAGGAGTGAAGCAGTAATGAAAAATGTTGCAAAAACGGGGAAAATTTATTCCTTTTGAGAGATTCCGTTGCGTGCGCTGCGTAAACGGTTAAAGGAACGCTAAAATAATGTATGACGGAATTGTTCCTTTTAAAAAGTTCTAAAAAAAAGTCCGGGAGAGCATATGTCTATCTTTTAAGGTAATCTTTTAAGGGACTCACTATAACTCAAAAGGAGCGAGCAGCAACGAGTAGGCAAATCGATGCGACGGGAAGGGTCAGGGGAGCAAAAATTTGACGCGGACGAAGTCGCGGGCAGAAGCTAGTATTAATTTAAAACCTTTCAGCTGTTATAATGTTTCGTGGATCTTGGCTATCACGCAGAAAAATTAAAATTGAAATTAAAAACCTTATTTTATATTTTGTGTGAACACGGCTTTATCCAGACATATGGAAATTACGATTATTGCTTTCTAACGCATGAAAATCTTAATAATTCTTTACCTCTTTATTCTAGCACATGAGAACAGCAGTATGTAAGACATGTTACAGCTCATAAATATCTAGAAACATACATTTTTCTAACTTTTTTCCAGGCACAACTCATTGTGAACTATTAAAATGTTCACATTTTACTTTACGTTTCAGAGAAATCCAAAAATTTTCCACGCAGTGTCATGAATGAAACATAAAGCAGAAATGTATTTTTTATAATTTATTGTCCGCTCATACACATTTTTAAAACAATTTGAATTGTGTGCTTGCGAACATTCTCATCTCTCTCATCTACTAATAAACCGATGAAAGTTAATAATACGAACTTTACCCGTTTAATCTCTAACGAACGGGTTTCCCGCTAAAAATTTGACATTTATGACCACTTCAGCTGTGGCGCGGGGTATTTCGGGTGTTACCAACTCAACGAATATTTTACGAATGTGTTAACATAACAAACGTTAACATTAATTTTGTCGCAAGACTTACAGAGTGCTGAAATATATTTACCGGATTTTTTGAACGTTTTGTACAGGATTAATTACTTTCAATTTTTTTGGTGAGGTAATTCCGGTGCAAAAAATAAAATAACTGGTACATCTTTAGGGATTCAAATATCAATCAGACACACACTCGCAATTAATCTACACGTCCTTAAGAATTGGAACACATTTACTGTGTGCAAAAGAAGTGTCTACTTAATTATGGAATGACGCAAATGTATTTAAAAATACATCAAGGGACAGAAATAAAATGAAAAATGCAGGCGAATCTTATTACGGAAATAACTTCAATCATTCCTTTTCCCAACTAGGTGGGTTGGACTTCCGCAGTCTGATGCGAGCCAGCGATGATGAAGATGCGAAGAGGAAGCGGCTGATTTATTTTACATGGAGCAACTGCCTATATGACATCCACAGCCTAGTTGCTGCACGTGCTGGTTAACACGATACCCCTTGGTACCTAAAGCTGGGTTCCCACGGTGCGTAATTCTGCGGATCATCACGCACAGCCGACGACCACGGACTACAACGCACACAGACAGGGCTCTTTCAAGCTGGCTTCCCACGGTGCGTGATATCGCGGACGGACGCGGACCATCTCGCACGACACACCGTGGGAAGGGTCTCGTCCGTGGTAGCACAGAACGTCTGTCGGACCGCGTCGTACGCGCTTGGATCGCGTCGCACCGCACCTTTGAAGTTACCGCCTCGCTACGGATACCGGCGCACCGCCACAGACGTCCTGTGCTACCACGGACGAGACCCTTCCCACGGTGTGCCGTGTGAAATGGTCCGCGTCCGTCCGCGATATCACTGACCGTGGGAAGCTAGCTTAAAAGTTATTGTTAAACTTTCAGGCTTCTGACGACGCGTTACGACTGACAAAGATTCAAGAATGACAGCCGGGACCAACGGCTTAACGTGCTAAAGATGGTCACCCATCCACGGACCAACCGCAGCAGCCGTAGCTTAACCTGATCAATCGACCTATGAGCTGTTGTAAAGTTACAAGCCTCTCTACTTATTTTTCTTTATTTATTTTTTTCATTGTATTTAATCATTCTTGACAGTGTTACTAAAAACCCTTGACATTGTATTTAATCATTTTTGACAGCATAACTAAAAACCCTTGACATTGTAATTAATGATTCTTGACATTCTAATTAATAACCCCTGACATTGTATTAGTACATTAGTAGTTAACGCGTTTTGTTTTTTCTCAACATTGTATGTTTTAATATTAATTCTTTGAAATATTTGTACGCTGGAAACAGCAGAATATTATGGACATCGTATTATGTAACACCTATGTAACAAATAAATTTTTTATCTATCTTATCTTATCTTACTGAAATAAGATCTATTACTGAAATAAGTCGTTGACCCAGAAAAATATTGTTTATGTATCTCAACATTTCCTGTAGATGTGCGACGTCGACACAACGTTGATAACGCCACACGTCTTCAGAATATTCATTGCGATGATATGATGCATCAACACGCACTCTAGTTAGCCCACCCGAGAGATTTTGCGTAATGGGCATTCGGTAATATCAGTGGAATGGCAACCTTCTTCTTTCTCGTGTTGCTGGCTGGCATGACAGTTATTCAAATTTTGTTGGCTCATAACTTCGCCAATTCCTCTGCGTTCTTATCTATGGCAGCACAGAATCTATACATATAATAAATCTGTAGAAGGGTCAATTCTGTACATTGAAAATATTGAAAAAATAAATAGCGGGGGGTGTTGCTGGATCGATACCAAACCCAAATATGTGATTAAAAAAATTTTTGTCTGTCTGTCTGTCTGTCTGTCTGTCTGTATATGCAGGCATCACGTGAAAACTAACGGTTCGATTTCGATGAAACTTGGTATAATTATACCTTATTATCCTGGGCATAAAATGGGATACTTTTTATCCTGGAAAAATACGTAGAAAAAAAAAAACTTATTTTTCGGTTTTATTCATAGACGTTGTTCTGTAGAACCGCGAACACACGTTGCATTACCCGCAGTGGATTCAGCGCCGTAACCTGTAGCGCCGAAAGTCGGATTTGGCTTGAACCGTTTGCGGCACACGTGGGCCACGCCTCCCCAACTCCTATATAAGGAGCCGCGTTCCGCGCCGCGCGATGCTTAACCCAGATCCAGCCAATCCCTTGCTGTCCCCCTGCCAGTGATTGCCTAAGCCGAGGTTCGTACCCCCCTCGGGGTAACCCTTAGAGCTTTCGCTTTAGTTCTAAATATAATAAGCCCCGGCTGGAGGCCTAAAAAGGTAACTTTTTAGAACTCGCCGGGTCACAATCCGTTTAAGTAGTAAGAATCTTTTCAGGATTAACTACGAGATGCCCCACAAAAAAAAAAAAAAAACGTCGCGCGATGCATATAAATTCTGAATTTTGATGCGAGCGGACGTGTCCAGTGTGGCGAGCGGTCGTCCGTGGTATTAATATTGTATGAGTGTAATTTTAAACCGTGCTTTTCAGCGCGACCTTTTTGATTACTGTTCCGATCAGTTATTTGTAAATACTTTTGTAAATATTATAGTACGTACGTAGTTTAAGTTTTCATCGTTAGTTGGTTTATTTAGGTTGGTATTTCTACAGAACGCGAGCTCAACAGCAGTAGCTCAATAGAGGGATCTCCTTAATTATTATAGGCTTAGCCATATTTGGGTCCAATAGATATTTATAAGATATCATTGTCAGAGTTACTCAAAATGGAGAAATAAACCATCCACGCGAAGACCGACATCCGCGCGGACGGAGTCGCGGGCGGAAGCTAGTTGTGTAATAAAAATAATGTTATCTTTTTTCTCTCATCACAAAAGTCCTCATTGTGTAAACATAGAGAGACAAGAATTATACTGTCTTGGCAAAAAAATTACAATATTTGTGAGGGGTACACTACATAAATACGAAAAACTTTATTCCGACAGTCACAAATACGAATTTCAAAATACCGATTTTCATAATTCAGAATGATTCAAAATTCCGAATATAACAACTCCGATTTATCATTACTCCTATTTTTATAATTCCTAAATTTCAATATTCCTAACGTTTATAATTACTATTCTCAATATACCGAATTTCAATATTTCGAATAACAAAAAGTCCGACTTAATGATAATTCGAAACATCAAAAATACGAATTCCGATTATTAAAATACCGATTAATACAATTCCGAAATCAAAACCCTTTGCAAAACCGAATAGCAAGACAAATAAACATAATTGTTCGTCAGAGAGAAGTATAATATTATGTTTAGTATAAACATAATATTATACTTCTCTCTGACGAACGAGGAAGTAGAATTAAAAAACATGCAAGCAAGCATGCAGCATGCAAGCAGGCATGCAGCGTGCAAGCAGACATGCAGCATGCAAGCAAACATGCAAGCAGGCATGCAACATGCAAGCAGGCATGCAACATGCAAGCAGGCATGCAGCATGCAAGCAGCAAGCAAGCATGCATGCAGCAACCATGCAACATGCAAGCAGGCATGCAGCATGCAAGCAGCAAGCAAGCATGCATGCAGCAACCAAGCAAGGATGCAGTAAGCATTGTTTCTGTCACGGCTCCGGCGCTGCGGGGTTTGGCTTATCGTCGCAGATGGTCTTAACGCTCACCACCGCAGCTTCGGCTTACTGGCCGGCTGCGCCAGCCAGCCTCAGCCGCGGCGGCGGGCCTTCAAACCACCTGCTCCTCAGCTCGCGGGCCGCCCCACTCCTCCGCGCCTACGCGGGTTTAAATTACACTCTAGGGGTAGGGCGGACAAGACTGCGTGAAGTCGGTTTTGCAGCAATTCGTTTTTATCACTTTTTGTAGCACAACATGTTGACTTTTAGTTTATTCGGAGTATTGAAAATCGGAATGTCGTTTTTCGGACCGAGAACCCTTCGAGCATTTGATTCTTCGAACGTATGAAAATCGGAAAACTAACAAATCGCATTTACGACTTTCGGTAAAATAAATTTCGTGATTTTTAATAATAGGCATTATAATTCTTAGGTATTATGAAATTCAGACTTTTGAAAATCGGAACATCGAAATTCGGAATAAAATATTTCAGAGTATTTGGGTGTTCAGAGTATTTGTGAGAGACTAGCGTAGCGTCCATACTAACATACCCCGTGTAATGGATCACCAGGCTCTCACCGCGAATTTAATCTAATGAATATTACAGTGGTTAATTTTCAAACTCTAGAAAACAAAAAAAAACCGGCCAAGTGCGAGTCGGACTCGCGCACCGAGGGTTCCGTACAAACCTGTAGGTATTCTCGGTTTATGTATAAGGTTTTTGTTTATCAAATCAAATCAAATCAAAATCAAAAAACTTTATTTCTCCTCACAATCACAAACTTATTCTAGGTTTTACATATTATTTACTTGTTTTTTTAGCAATGTGAGGAGCTGGTGTCTGAGTTAGGCATAAAATGCCTGTATTACAAATCACCAGGTCCCCACCCCACGGAAGAACAGAAAGTTTTACTTAAAAAAAATTATAATACAATCTTACGTTATAGATAAGGAGATTTAAGATTAAAAACTTAGGTTATTATAATTTTGGGGGTAGAAGTTAAAAATAAACTATAAGTAAACAAAACAAAAAGTTAATTAGAGCGCCTGTATCTGTGTGTCTATGAGAGTGTGTAATGTCAATGTATATAGTGTTGAGTGTCAGGTGTAGTGTGCCGATGTGTACGTGATAGGGTTTGGTGCAAGTTATAAACTTATATAATACTAGTTTAGTTTGAATGAAGTAGACTTTCTGTAAAGTTATAATCCAATTTTTTTAGCCAGTCCGTAACCAAAGATTTACATTTCGTTTTTGGCAATGGATATATTGTTAAGGCTCGATTTACCTTATTGTATAAATTTGAGCCCTGGTAGCAGAAAAACCGATGTGCAAACTTAGTTTTGAAAGACGATGAAGAACAGACTGTATGTTTGCGACGTTTGTTTCTGGTTCTTTCGGGTTCGAAAGTTATCAGGGCGTGTTGTTTCATGACCGTTTTTAGGATGAAGAGCTGCCTCACAGTAAGTACCTCCCATTTCGAGTAGAGATCAGTAGTTGGGTGATAAAAAGGTAGAAACAGTAACTTTTAGGAGTGCTCTTTGTGCTCTCTCAACTTTTAAGAGATGAGTTTTACATGAGCCACCCCATGTGGTGATACAGTATTCAAGCTGAGACTGACAGAGAGCAAAGTAGACCGATTTTATTACAGATTTTGGTGCAGTGTTTCTTAAGGCTTTAAATATTACTATAAGTCTACGCACTCTCGCTGATAGAAGATTAATATGGTCATGAAATTTAAGATTTCTGTCAATGATTACTTATAAGTACTTTGTGGATTTAGTATTTTTAAGATTAGGACACTGACAACTTGTGCTATTTGGATTTGGGCACGAATGGGAGACAATACTCAAAGAGGAATCCGGTTTGTCATTTGTTTGAATGGAAAACGTGACGCAGGTCGTTTTTTCGACATTTAATGTAAGTAAAATCTTATTTAACCAACTGATCACAGTGTTCATGCCTATCTGAGCTTTGGCAAAAACTTCATGCCAGGAGTTACCACTGTAGAGTAAAGCAGTATCATCAGCAAACGCAACAATTTTGGAATCCGACGATATTATCTGACATATATCATTTATATAGACTAGGAATAACGTCGGCCCAAGAATACTGCCCTGTGGAACTCCAAATGTCACTGGGACTTCATCACTAGTAATGTTACCGATTTTAACACATTGTGTTCTGTCGGTTAGGTAATCTTCAAAAAGTTTTAATTGAAGACCCCGGATACCCAGGCTTTCGAGTTTGGTTAACAGGATAGGGACAGAGACTGTGTCAAATGCCTTTGCTAAATCTAGGAATATTCAAATTGTTTTTCTCTTTGAATCAATGTTGTTAACTATATAATTTGTAAGTTCTGACGCAGCGTCGGCAGTGGATCTCTTGGCTCTAAAACCAAATTGAGATTGTGAGAGAAGATTTTTATTTTCCAAGTAGTTAACAAGTCTTTTGTTAATGATGCGCTCTAAGATTTTTGATAGGGTAGGGAGAATTGAAATTGGCCTATAATTATTGACACAGTCTCTGTCACCACTCTTATGTATCGGATGAACCTTGACTTCTTATAGACTTTTGGAAAAATACCGGTAGTGAGCGACAAATTACAGATGTAGGTAATAGGTATTGTTAGAATATCCGTATTAGATTTCAAGATGTCACTAGAAATCAAATCAAGGCCCACCGAACAGTCACTCTTTAACCCTGTTATTAAGGATCTTACCTCATCTTCATCCGTTGGAAGCAGACAAAAAGAATGGCTACACGGGTTATAGATGATAGGTCCCATTTGTAGATTATTCTTAATGATTTTTTCTGCGAGCGTTTTACCAACATTTGCAAAATATTGATTAACATAGTTTACCGAATTTTGGGGATCATTAGTGCTAATAAGTTCAATCGGGCTGTCTTTGGGTTTAGTTGAGTATGTAATCTCTTTGACTATTTTCCAAATTGTTTTACTATTTTTCCCTGCGTTTTGAAATTGTAGCTTTTCATATTCTCTTTTAAGTTTTTTTAATAGGGACGAACAAAAATTTCGGTATCGTTTGTATGTAATTTTATATGTTTCATTGTCTGGATGTTTCTTTACTTTTTTATATAGGTTGTCGCGGTTTCTAATGCACTTCAGAATGCCTGGGGTTATCCACGGTTTTAAATTTTTTTTCTTGTTGGACATTTTAACTTCTTTGGTGTTGTTTTTTATATTTCTTCCACAGTATCCTAATACTGTGGAAGAAATTTGCTGCCTCGTTCGCGTTTTTAATTGTGTATAGTGGATTAAAGTCAACACTTTTAAGTTCTGCATTTAGAGAGTTGTGATTGATGTTTATGAAATTAAATGTTTTTTTTTATTTTTTTATATTTGAGTTGATTTAATGAAAGGTAAATTGCGGTTTACGAATTATGACGTACTAGCTTTTGCCAGCGGCTTCGCCCGCGTGGAGGTCGGAAATTATCCCGCAGGAACATACTACCGGGATAAGAAGTAGCCTATGTCCTTTCAGGCTCTAAACTATCTGTGTACCAAATTTCATTTAAATAAGTTCAGTAGTTTTAGCAGGAAAGCGAGACAGACAGACAGACAAAGTTACTTTTGCATTTATAATATTAGTGTGGATTAAAAAAAACTACTTACTAGATCTCGTTCAAACTAATTTTCGGTGGAAGTTTACATGGTTATGTACATCATATATTTTTTTTAGTTTTATCATTCACTTATTTTAGAAGTTACGGAGGGGGTGGGGGGACACATTTTACCACATTGGAAGTGTCTCTCGCGCAAACTATTCAGTTTAGAAAAAAATGAGATTAGAAACCTCAATACCATTTTTGAAGACCTATTCATAGATACCCCACAAGTATGGGTTTGATGTTTTTTTTTTTTCTTAATGCGGTTCACAGAATACATCTACTTACCAAGTTTCAACAGCATAGCTCTATTAGTTTCGGAAAAAAGTGGCTGTGACATGAAACAATCGTTGAGGGAGCGCTTCTTTGGCCGCCTCAATAAAGTTCTAAATAGTCTTTTACCAGTTTTGATGTACTCTTTCGGCATACTCAAATGGACTCAGACGGAACTGGACGGCCTGGATAGACGGGTCCGCACACTGCTGACCATAAATCGGATGCATCACCCACGGTCCTCGGTGATGAGACTGTATATCCCGCGGAAGTGCGGAGGTCGAGGTTTCTTAAATGCCAAGACCCTGCACAACCGTGAGATATGCAGTCTCAGGGAATACTTCCTTGAAGCCGATGAGGGGATGCACCGAGACATGGTCTCAGTGGACAAGGGCTTCACCCCGCTCTCCTTGGCTAACGAGAACTGGCGCAAATCTAAAGTATTAGATACTAATGACCGCAGGGAGGTATGGCAAAGCAAGGAGCTCCACGGACGCTTTTACCGGGTCCTACATGGACCCGATGTAGACCTCTTAGCGTCCGTATCTTGGTTACGATTCGGAGATCTATTTGGAGAAACCGAAGGTTTTGTCTTTGCAATTATGGACGAAGTTATTATGACGAACAACTACCGGCAATATATTGTGAAGGATGGCACGGTTGACATCTGTCGGGCATGCCACCGTCCGGGGGAGTCAATCCGACACATTATTTCTGGCTGTTCTTGTCTGGCTAACGGAGACTACTTGCATAGACACAACCTTGTAGCCAGGATTATCCACCAGCAACTTGCTCTGAAATAGTCTTGTGTACAGAAGTACCGTACTATAAGTATGTGCCTGACCCAGTTCTCTAAAATGGAAATATCACATTGTATTGGGATCGATCTATCATCACTGTTAGGACTATTGTTGCTAATTAGCTGGACATAGTGGTGATAGATCGATCAGAGCGTCGCACAATGATTATTGATATAGCAGTCCCGCATGACGAGAACCTCGTGAAAGCTGAACAAGATAAGCAGATCAAATATCTTGACTTGGCTCGCGAGGTTGTCGAGATGTGGAATGTGGATACAGCAGTCATTGTGCTGATAGTCGTGACGGTCAATGGCATAATAGCCAAGAGCCTCGACCAAACACCTAAAGAGGCTCTCGTTAGGCAGCTGGATCAAGCGCTTGATCCAGAAGGCGGTAGTACTGGACACGGCACGTATAGTGAGAAGGTTCCTCTCTCAGCGGCCCTGACCACCGGTAGCTTGGATCCTATTCCCGATACCGGTGGGCTACTATTTTTTATATTTTTAAATGTTTTTATAATTTTTGTTTTTAATATTTAAAAATGTAATTTATATGTTGTAAAAATTTTAATAAAGGAAATCATAACTAAAAAAAACTGAAAAGCAAAAAATAATAAACCTTAAAATTATGAGTCGGCGCTTTGAGTGATCTTTGTTCATTGATTTTTCAGCGCCTCAAACTTTCAGACTCAAAATTTTAAGGTTTATTATTTTTTGCTTTTCAGTTTTTCGGCGGTTTAATTTTTTGTTAAAAAGTTTTTATTTTATTTTTTTTTGTGGCTTGAATGTACTAATAATACTTGACAAGGTATACTTCATCCAATGAAAAAAGAATTATAAAAATCGGACTGCTCTGTATAAAGTTATGCGTGGTTATACATTACAATCAGTGAGTGAACAATCAATCATCCCCTGTTTTCCAACCCTTAGGGTTCGATTTTGTTTTCCAAATTTATATGGGACTCTTTCCAATAAAAAAAAGAATTATCACAATCGGACTACCATGTACAAAGCTATGCGTAGTCATACATAAAAAAAAAAAAAATATACGCGTCGATTTGATAACCTCCTCCTTTTTTTCGTCGGTTAAAAAACATAAATATATGGGCATAAATTGCCAAAAAATCCGTAAATGTTTCTGTTATGCAACATGTAGTTTCCAAATGGGATCCCTTCTTGTCGCATAATGTTCTTTTTCCTAATGTACTTTGGCATACCTATTTTGGCATAATTTGTTTTGCCATAATAATACTTTACCATATTTTTTTGTTTTGGCATAATTTTAATTCGCATAGTGTTACTAGGTATAATGACTATTAGCATAATAGTATTTAGGCATACTTTTTATAGTTCAATTTTTAACCCAAAACTAACCCCAACCCATTACTAAGCAACCCATTTTTTTTTTGTTTTGATCTCTAGGTGGAAAACCTCATGGATGTCCTACGCCCTGGGGTGGGTGAAGGGGTCTGTCAGACTCTTACTGACTAAAACCACCCCGGTGTTCCGTCCCACATCTACGTCGGGGACCACGGGAACCAATATGTCTTCCGCGATCCCCGACTGGTGCCTGGCCGCCTTTGCGGGCCTCCTCACACTACTAAGCAACCCAACCCCAACCCTAACCCGCAACCCTAACCTACTACTACTAAGTATTGTCTTATAAATTCAAAATATGGTGTGCTACAAAATTTTGTGACAGAAACGAATCGCTGCAAAACCGACTGCACGTAGTCTTGTCTGCCCTACCCCTACAGTGTAATTTAAAACCACGTAGGCGCGGAGGGGCGAGGCGGTTCGCGAGCTGAGGAGCAGGTGGTTTTGACGCGGCGAGGCAGCTGAGGCTGGGCGGTGAAGCCGGCCAGCGAGCCGAAGCTGCGGTGGTGAGCGTAAAACACATCTGCGACGATAAGCCCGCGTGGGACCGCCGGAGACCCCAGCGCCGGAGCCGTGACAGTCTGACAGAAACCATGCCTGCTGTATGTTGCATGCTTGCTTGCTGCATGTTTGCTGCATGCTTGTTTGTATGCCGCATGCCTGCTGGATGCATGCTTGCATGCTGCATGCCTGCTGGATGGATGCTTGCATGTTGCATGCCTGCTGCATGGCTGCTGCATGCTTGCTTGCATGCTGCATGTTTGCTGTATGCATGGTGTATGCATGTTTACATGTTTATTAGTGTGTGACATTTTAGTAGTTAATTATTATGCTTCTTTATTATGCCTTTAAAAAATATGATTTAATATCATTATGCGTAAATATTTTATGCTATAGAATGTTATGCTTAATCATTATTATGATTAAAGAAATAATGCTTAAAAATATTATGCGTAAGCTGTTATGCGTAAATAATGTAATCATTACAGCCGTAAGACGTCCACTACTGGACATAGGCCTCCCCCAATTCGTGAGGCTTTGCCATAATCGCCACGCTTGGCAGGCGGGTTGGCGATCAATCAAAAAATTAACAAATAATCAAATAATGATAATAATCATTTATTATCAAATAATGAAATGCGAAAATATAATTAGGAGAAAAAAAGTATGCCAAGTTATATTAGGTTTTATGCAAATGGATAGGGAACCTTTCCAAATTGCAGTAGTAGCCCAGTGATAGCGGCAGCCACTTACGAGTAAGTAATTTAGGCCGCGAGTTCGAACCCAAGCAGGCACTTTGTGTACATTATTTTATCACCACTGCTCTCAAAACGGTGAAGAAAAACATCGTGAGGAAACCGACATGTCTTAGAACCAAAAATTCGAAGACGTGGTCAGGTCGTAATCACTAAGGTAGGCTATGCTAATTAAATGGCGTGATATCCTGGTAAAAAACCGGCTTGTTCTTGAGTGGAGACCCTGACACCCTAAATTGGCAAGCCCAGGGTAGGACGCTCTCTTGCTGGTAGTGATGATCTACCCAAGATGGCTGATAACACCTTGGTGAGCGTGGCCAAAGATGGAGGTATATAGCATTTAATTGGGCGTTCATCCAGCAGTCAGAACTTCAGATATGGCTGCAAATACTGTTTACCTAATAAATAAAAAATAAAGTCTAACCCTTAAACGGGCACACTGTTTTTCTTACATTATTTTTTGTTTAAGTTTTGATTATATGGCCATAAATGGGACGGAAAAGTAAAATATTTTGTAAATTTAAAAAAGTTTATTTATAAACATGGGTTTTTCATATGTCACTTATAAATGACAGTGCCAATTAATCTATAAGTATGGGTTATCGAAACCAGTCACACAGGACGGACATTGCCCATTGAACTTATAAAAACGTTTTTACAAAACCAATAATTAAAATAACAAATACTTTACTTAATCACTAGTTCTAAGATCTTGTTATTATTTAGAAACCATGAACTTTAATGAGTATATATAAATACAAAATTCTTAAAATAAATAAACAACAAAACATTTTTTTTTTTCCTTATAAAGTATTCAAAATAAAACACTCTTTACTTTTCCTTGTGGAATGAAAGGTAATATATAGGGATTTTTTTTGGTGTGCAGTATGTTATCTGCCCATTTGTAACTGCTAATCTTCCCTCATTATCATACACTACTTCGTATGCTGCTGGTGTCTGCCTTTATTCTTCATAAGTTTGACACTGCTCAGACAAAAATTTTGTAGTCGGTCTTTTCTGATTGTATCATTATTTAATATAGGACAATATTCCCCATTCGTTCCGCAAATAGTCCAACGAAGTAAATAAGTTGTTGAATTACACTGTAGAGGAGTTAGATACAGTTTTACACAATCTTACGACTATGTTATCCCCAGCACCGAGATAATTTCCTTCTCAATAAGTGAATTGTATATTCCAAAATGTATTTGAACCATGCATTGCGCGTCGTATGCAAAAATCTTGACTATTCCCGAACCTCCAGCTCGAACCAGAAAATAGCCCCACTTATGTGGTTTCTGTGTAGACTTTCAATTTCTTTTTTTTATACATATAATATACTCGTAGACCTAGCAATTTGTTGTGTCCCTACGGACCTCGACGACAGTGTTTCCGGTATGCAGCACGATGGTAGATTTGAAGGAACAGCTACGAGGGGGACGATTCTGTTGTTAGTGACTATGCCAACGTGGTGTGATTTACATAGATGTCATTGATACCTTAATTCGGCCTAGAATTTCCTCGTTCTTAATGTAGAATATCATAGTCACTAAGGTAATCTGTAGAAGGGGCAGACCCAAAAAGTGCAGGTTTGACGTCGTAGCGGATGACATGCGTACCAACAAACTCACCATAAGGGATGCACAGGACCGTCCGAAGTGGAGAGCTAAAAGCAAGAAAGCGGACCCCGGGCTCCGAAAGGATGCAACCGGGATAACGCAAGGATGATGATGAGTCACTAAGGTAATCTAGTAAGGCGTACATGGCAGGAGAAACATGTCATATGGGTGATGAAGTTGGTGATGAGGTACTATATGCATAGAAAAAAACTCATGTGCCTATTCTTCTTTCCTCAGCCTTATCAGATTCCAAATCTAAATCTTCAGAGTTCAAAGGACCTCATTTAAAGAAAAATCTCTTGTTACCTACAAGAGCAAGAATTCTCTTGGAAGATTAAGGATTTCCCTTTTCCCGCCATATCACTGAAACAAAGGACAGTAAAATAAAAAGGCAATAAATAAAATCAATAAGTAACAAATTTAATTATTCTAATTGTGGGCATTGTCCCTTATAAATAACAAATATTAAGAGAACAACTTTTAAGGGAGTACAGGCATTGTCCTTTTTAAGTGACGAATAATAAAATCACTACTTTGAGAGGATTACAGGCAATGGCCGTTCTAAGTGACACTTCGATTTCTTAATGTATCAAGACGAAAAAGTAAGTTTTTTCTGCACAGTTACTACTTTATGCTATCATTTAACTATTACTGCATCTTATAAACAAATGAACATAACATAAAACAAAGTTATACTTACTTTACCAATTATTTTTATGAAGAGCACAACACGTTACGGTTGTTGCAATTTTTCGAAGGACCGGTGCTCGACACACGTCTAGTGCGCGTTCGCTCTCACTACATAGGTTAGAAAAACATAGCCTAGTTAACGATAAGCATCTCACAAATCGCGTGAGATTTCGTTCGAATAACAGTTATGTGCGTTTTGGTAATATGTCCTTATAAACGGACAGAAACAATTTAAGGGCTAAGAACAGACTGGAAACGTGAGCCAAAATGAGAAACCGTTCGTCCAACATCTCGTCAAAGTTAATAAAATATTACTTAGTAAGTACAGATGCCACCACTTTAAGCTACTACAATCTGTCAACGTTCTTTAATAGATTTTCAACTTTATCTCCAAAGTTCAAGATTGATTGGAAAAAATTGACAGTTTCGGGTAGCTTGATGGGCTAGTGTATATACAAGCAAGCATCATAGTAAGTAGCAACAAACTCATTAATGACAATCTGTGCAAAAATAAAGCAGCAACTTTATTTATTTATTTGTACTACTATTACTAATTACATTTGTTTTTACAGTTGGGAACCCAACACAACAATGTAATCACAATTTCCACACTCAGAGACGTCACCATTATTCAATTATGTAATATATCAAAAAGCTTACTCAAATTCTGGGTCAGTATGAGCTTTGTTTTCACTCAAACATATTTCAACTTTATGCTGAGTGTAAATTATTTGCCTTTCAGAATGGGTATTAAAATATGAGCTTGAGAGCTGACTCAAAAATCTTGTATAGTATGATTGGAATCGCAAAACTAGGGGGCAGCCAGATCGTTCTTCACGCTTCCTGAAAGAAAACCTATCTTCCTGAAAGAATATATCGACGGCCCCTACGTAATTCATCGAAACTAAAAAAACTCATTTTTTTTTTTATTCGTTAAATCAGCTTCTTAAAAGTATTATTTTACATTCCACTGAAATAATAATTAAAATAGTGTTTATTAGCAGAAATTTGAATCGTTAAAGATCGAATCCAACAAATATTTGCGAAGTAGTTCATTGAAAGTCCAGATTCGACCATTTACGAGGGAGGGAGCGGCGTGCGAGCGAGACGAATATACCACATTCGTCAATTTACGCGGCGCTGCTGCCAGTTAGCAGCGAGCTGTGGCAACGAGTGACTCGTACGTTGACAACTGTTGCAAGTTTAATAAGTTATTTTGTTTTATGAATCTACACAATGAGTCGATTCAGTGCCTCAAGATCGAGAAAAATTCTTGATTTAGTAACAGATGACGAGATACCTAAACCCGGTAAGTAATAATATATCTTCTTAAAATATTTTAAGTGAGAATTAAGGGATTATTGTAACTTAAAATCCACGTGGGATTTTCAGTTCCTAATAAAAATAGTGCACAATGAAGGTTATTTAATGACAAAATATGGCTTTCTAATAGAAAAACCACGTAATTAATCGATAATGCCAGTTACGATATTTTACTTCGTAATACGACGGTGAATTTTTATCGAAACTTTTAGTTGCATTTTTATTCTGCGGAGATGAAGTTCAGGATTAAAACGAAACTAACAGTTTCGTATTTTTACGTCGTAGTTGAAGTTCAGTAATAAAACGAAACTACCAGTTTCAATGTTTTATGCAGATAGAACTTTATTTCTTTCTTATTTTCGATACATTTGTTGCGAAATATTTTTTGTTATTTTTGAATAATATATGGTTTTTGGTAATTATAGGAGAATTAATTTGATGTTTTGTCATTTTGTATACAGGGTGCAGGGATATTGTGACTTTTATCATGATTTTAGTTTATGATTCTAGACCCCTCAGCGTTGAAATGTTTTGATAAAGAAGTGAATATTTTCTCGAGAAATCTTAAATCTGGGGCATAGAATCATGAACTGAATTCACGATACAACCCCTATCAATACCTACTGTTCTTTATATAAATATCATCTTGTTTTAGATTCACCTTTACCCGCCGCTTGTAACTTTGGGGACGGCGAATGGGAAACTTTAGAGGGTATGATTGATGAAGAACTATCATCAGACAGAAACTTGTTGTCAACTGATTTTACACTTCTGGAAAAAACAATACCAGCATCACCCACTCCACTAAACAGTGATAAGGAATCGTTTATTTTAGGTAGCTCAGAACATACGCCTTTGCCATCCCCACTACTGGATTTTAATAATACTACACAAAACCAGACTGAAAACTTCGACCACAGCACCACTCGTTCCGGCCCATCTCCATCAACACCGCTGCTGTCTGAATCAGAGAATCAAAGACCACCTACGCCTATCGATAGTCCAGCGCCAATTGCAAGTGTTGACTCTCTTATAACAATATCGGAATGTGAATCACCTAGCTCGAGCATCACATTAAAAAAAAAGAGAAACACTACATTTAAAGCAAACCCCGGAAAAAAAAGAAAAAGATGCGTTGAGAAATGGATAGATAACAAAAGGAAACTATTGTTGAATTCTGGTCAAGAGTATATTACTAGAAAGGGCAAAGTTAAACCAGAAAAAAAGTTAAGACCGGTCTGTTCTACTACGTGTAAATTAAAATGTTACAACAAATTCGACACTGAGACTCGTCAAAATATATTGACGCATTTTTGGAAATTAGGAGACCATGGTAAGCAGTGGGAATATATAAACAAATTTAGTGAAAAGAATAGCAAGAAAAGCATTACTATTGAAGGTCCTTCTCGTCGAAAATATACTACGAAATATTTTTTACCACTACCTCACGACAAAACTGATTATCAAACGTCCTATGAACCAGTACAAGTTTGCCTTAAAACATTTTTGAATACTTTGTGTATCACTGATCAAATCATACGTACTGCTCATACTAAATTAAACCAAGAAGGAATTACTTTACCCGATGATAGAGGAAAGCACCATAATCATCCAGTCGTACGCACCGCTGCAATGATAAAAAGTGTTTGCGACCACGTAGCTTCATTTGAACCAGTCCCGTCACACTATACACGACAAAATAGCAGCAAAATATATCTGGATAGTAACTTAAATATGAATAAAATGTTCTCGTTGTACAAAGAATGGGACCAAATTAAAAATTACGACAGTCAAGCTCTCACATTACGCCAGTACACTGACATAGTGAATGAAAACTTAAACGTAGGATTCTTCGTCCCAAAAAAAGATATTTGTGACAAATGCCATTCATTTTCACACATTGTGAACCCTACTGAGGATCAAATAAGCACACATTCTCAGCACATTGAGAATAAAAAAATTGCTAGAGAATTTAAAGACAATGACAAACGAGTAGCTCAAAATTGCTCGAAAGTAGTATGCGCAACATTCGATTTTCAGAAAATTTTAAATTCTCCTCATGGAGATGTTGGCCTGCTTTATTATAAAAGGAAATTATCCGTCTATAATTTCACCGTGTTTGACGTAGCAAATAAGGAAGGTTTCTGTTATATGTGGACAGAATGCACGGGTAAAAGGGGAGCTAATGAAGTCAGTAGTTGTTTGATGATGTTTATGAAGGGTCTTATTGATAAAGGTGTAAAGAAGTTTTTGTTTTGGTCAGACAATTGCTCAGGCCAGAATAGAAATAGAGTTGTATATTCAATGTACATGTATTTATCAAAGGCATACAATGTTGACATAACTCACAGATTTTTGGAAAAGGGCCACACACAAAACGAGGGCGACAGTGTCCATGCGCTCATTGAGAAGGAATCAAAAAGGAAGTTAATTTACACACCGGATCAGTGGTATGCATTAGTACGATGGGCCAAAACCACTGGAAAGCCATATAATGTAATAGAAATAACTCAACAGGATATATTTGATTTTAAACCTTTGTTAGATGAAAGAAATTGGAAGAAAGACACAAGCAATAGGAACATAATGTGGAATAAAATCAAGGAAATCAGGGTAGAGAAGGATGTACCGAACTGTCTTTTTTTTAAATACGAGTGGAAGGGTGAGCATCATTGCTTAAACTCGGTAGTTACAAGAAGACGTGGCAAGCGAATAAATAATAACGACGACCTAAAAATGGCTTATGCTGATGCTCTTAGTATTACCGAGGCTAAGTACAAAGATCTCCTTTCTTTATGCAGTACGGATGTGATTCCAAAGGAATATCATAGATTTTATAAAAATATTAAGCACAGCAATATTGCTGAAAATGATGATGATTCAGATTAGAGTTTGTATGCCTATAATTATATCTTTTATAGTTCCTATTTTCTTTGGCCATATATTTTTAAAGTGTTTTTTATCGTTCCTGTTCAAAACTTTTGATTAGATTCTATTGTGACGTTCATGATGAAGAGGTAAATTATAAAATATTATAATTTCTATTCTGTTTGTATCTTTTGGGAAAATATTTTTGTTTACGTTGATTTTTGCAATTTTGATCTCAATTGTTTATTGTTTTAAGTGTGTCTAAGTACTTTTTGAATAAATTGTGGTTTGCTGTTCATGATGAGACTGAACTGCGAACAAAATTGTTCTATTTTTGTTTATTTCTTTTAGAAGAATATTTTTATTTACATTGTTTTATACAATTTTGATCTCAATAGCTAATGTTAATTAATCTAAGTAATTTGTTTTCGAACTGATTTTTTCGCACAATAATTTCGTTAATAAAGACTTAATTAACATGGTTGTGATTTTTCTAGTGATTGTACTAAGTAATAAAATAAGTAAGATATTTGTGATTTTTAATAATAAAGTTCTAAAAAACTTGATATTGCTTTTTGTAAACACCGATATCAGATAAAGCCTTAACACTGTACCATTTTATATACATTTAACATAACCATTTTATCGAAACTAGTAACATCACTTACGTTTTTGTATGGCGTAACTCATCGAAACTACCAGTTACGTTAAATACTTTCATATTAATTTTGAAGTACATAATCGAAAGTGCCTGTTTCGTTAAAAGCTATGAATTTTTTTCCGTCTTAAATAATCGAAACTGACAGTTCCGATAAAAAAAAATATCCTTTTGACGATGTAAACTATCAAAACTTTATTTTCCATGAAACTATTACATATTTTCACAAATAAATATATCTGAATAAATCTACTAATTTGTTTAGTAACCACGGATAACAAAGATTTGATGTAACTCTCTCTAATTAAGAAATATACCACAAAGAAACTTCAAAAGACTCTGGTGAAAAATGACTAAAATCACTTTCAATGATTTACGTAGGGGCCGTCGATATGCCTCTCCCTCAGGCGCTCCGCCTCCTCCATCGCCAGCATTACTGCCTCGCAGAAGGAGGTGACGGCTGCCCTTGCCCTCTGGCTTCGTACATGGCTTGAACCAGGGCCGGACGCGAGAGATCGCCGCCTCCACGAGGACACAGCGGTGCTCCGGCCAGGCAGGGCACACTTCCACCGTACGCTCCACCGTGTCCTCCAGGCGATCCACACAGTGGTAACACCCGAGCGTTTCCTCCCGCCCAATCCTGAATAGGAACCTCGTGAAGCATCCGTGTCCGGTGAGGACTTGCGTAAGGCGGAAGGTGAGGACGCTGCGCCGTGGCGTGTCTCCAGACACTCTTCAAAGAAGGGAAGCGGTTGACGTCCTACGTCCGTTGTTAGGTTGAGACTCAGACATAGACTTTTCAATTGATTGATACTATACCTCGGCAAAGACAGCACATTTCGATACCAGAAATATCAATTGGACATTTTGGCGAATATGAGTTATATATCATTGGATTCAGAATTTTCAGCTCTATCGATTGGTATTATTGAAAAAATTCTATCGTTAAAAAAAAAATCCCTTACAGTTAACATTTTTGGCCTACGTAAAACGATTTATGACAAAAAAAATCATGTAACAGACATTTAAATTTTTTTTTCTCTGAAAAATTAAGTAAGTATCATAGTGTTAAATAATTTACACCCTTACCTTAAACCTCAAATCAGTCGATTTAAATAACATGTCCCTTACTTTAATTCATGATCAGTTGTGCGACACCAGTATAATACCAAAAAGTTTTTCATTGTGAATATTTGAACCTTCCGAATAAATTGCCAGTTAAAGAAACCCTCAATAAAACCGACGACGATGAAGATGTGATGACAGCTGATGATGATAACTAGATAATAAACCAAAAAAAAAAAGTCATTCCAACCATTTCAATTTCACCATTAAAATAGTTTAATTTACTAATAGTTATCATCAAAATCTGTGTGCCCATTCCTAATTATGTATTCTTGTAATAATATAAATTTCTTCTTAATATTCATATCATTTATATTATTTTATTCATTCACCTTTTTATTTCAGGAAATTCATATTTTTTCATCTATCTTTCGATTCTAGTACATTCATTCAATTACTTAATAAATACGACTGTTGATTATGTCTGAGAAAACATATTTTTTTAAATTCATTTAGTGATTACAATTATAAAGCTAATTAAATGTAATTATTAACAGTATAGAGTTTGTAGGACTGTTAATTAAAAGAGATCATGGAGTCAATTATACATAATTATATATTTTTACACTGATAACTAGGTGTGTATGACTGTTAATTAGAACACTGTTACTTTTAGAACACTTATTTAAACTTAACATAAAGTTTTATACCCACTAATGTGTGTTGAATTTATAATAATTACGCAGACATAAAAGTCGAAAATAAATATATTATCAATAAATCGTTTTATTTTTGTATCCCTAAATTTCATTCATATCTGTGATAGCTAAGCTGAAACTAACATTAATCATGCAAAGAACCTATTTCCCGGTATTAAAATACCATAATTTTAGTAGATAATCTAATATAGTTACATCAAATTGCAACACTGTAAAAGTCCTTTACAATAGAATGAGGATCAGCGACGACTTTAGTTAAATATGTAGAATTACAGTAATACCTAAACCAACTATTTCAGTGAAAGAATTATTAAAATTGGACCAAAAATGACGAAGTTAGAGCGGTTTTAATTTTGCATTTTCAAAAACGCTCGCCAATACGCACAATTCGTTGTTGACGTCATCTTCCACGTTCGCGTCCGCGGCACCGCCGCGCACATTCTTTCTGCCTTTAGTTACGTGACTCGCAGAACATTTAAACGAAAATGTCTGCTTAAAATATTGTATCGTGCCACGATGCGAAAATACAAGTGTTGCTACACCGGACAAATTGTTATTTTGTGCAGAGGCGTCTTTACCTATGGTGCAGGGTGTGGGGTGCACACGGGCGCCGGGTCTAAGGGGGCGCCGAACGCCCTCTAATGCGACACCTCCAAAGATGCGTCACTCGCGGCGCCGCGGCCGCCCGGCGGCGGCGCTCTTTAAAGACCCTGCGCTCGTGTTATGGCCGACGCCGGGCGCGCGGTAGCAAAGCCACGGTAGTATTATCTATACAGTATTCTAACTTCATACAAACGGACGCAACGCGAGCTATATCTACGCGCCTCGATCTCGGCATGCGCTCGGCATGAAGACAGTCGCGACTGTGCCGGACGGTGTGTTGTTTTTATAACAATAACCGCGCGACTTTTTCACAAAAAATAAGTTCAAGTAGGTACGTATTTAATATAACGAGTAGGATATATAGAAAAAATGGAGGAAATATTCCGAACTTCCTTTAAGCTTTAAGTATATTATAATGCGGTTTATTTATACTTTAAAATTTAATAATAAAGCATTTCGTACGTCTCAGACGAGGCGCAAATATTTTTTTTATAAGATCGATTTGTTACCTACTCAAACATTAACGAGGTTTTTTAATTAAATCTACCAATCAAAAAACAACACGCATACGCATTTTTATTGAACACTTCTTTAAATTCACAAAGTATTTTATTTGTTTATATAAAAAAAATATATTTACAATCACAAAACTAAATGGAAACACAAAGTAGGCAAATGTAACTAAAATGCTGGAGGCGGGCAGCCCTATCGCATGTTTAGGTACCGCGCGGTTGTAGGCATTTCTTTTACGGCCGAGCGAGTTACAATGCTGTATAGATAATAGTAGGTACCGTGGCAAAGCAAGACTACTCCTTTTCCTACTCTATTTAAATTTACACAATAACTTTTGTTTCAACGTGAAATCAGCCTTAAAACAGATAATTAAAGATTAAATTGGCGTAATGTCGCATCTTGCATCGCTACCAAACAAAGGCGCGTGCCGGCATCGGCACCTGTTTGTTTTGATTCGTTTGACAACACGCCGACAATCATTGCTAACTCGGCTGTATTAGAATGCTATAAAATTCAAATTAAAATTCCCAGGGACGTGCGGCGGTCATTTTCAAAGGCTTGTGTACGCGCGCCGCAATTTTTGTTTTACCGCCACACCGTAGTTTTGCAAAATAAGCCTTGATTAAATTTGATTAAGTATCATCTTTGAATAAACATGTAAATATGAAGTAAATCGGCTTTTCTTTTGATAAAAAATATATAAAAAGTAAGATTTGGTTATTTGCTTGCACAATTATTGCGACATGCCTCGAGGTCGGAGGTCATCAAAATAGCTAACGAAATTCATGAAAAAAAAACCAAACATCGAGTGATAAATACTGATATTGAAGTTAAATCTATGCTCGTGCCTATACGACCTAGGATTTTTCATTTGTTTATCCTACTGCAGTGCGGAACAAACAAGGTAAGTTAAAGTGCATTAATATGTACCTACTAGTATACTTAGGTATTTATTTGAACAACGAACTACTTTTTTATTTTATTTATTTATTCCGTTTGATTGCCTAATGTAGTTAGTTACCTAGGTACCGCGACGTTGATTGATGTGTCATATCATATCCATACTTATATTACCTATAAATAAATGCGAAAGTAACTTTGTCTGTCTTTCTGTCTGTCTGTCTGTCTGTCTGTCTGTGTTTTACGCTTTCACGGCTCAACTGCTGAACCGATTTGGATGAATTTTGGTATCGAGATAGGATAGCTGAGTCCTGGGGAAGGACATAGGTTACTTTTATTCCGAAAAAGTGCAAAGATCCCAGGGGAATCACGATATAAGTACAAATTCCTCGCGGACGAAGTCGCGGGCAGAAGCTAGAAATAAAATTAAATAATACGTAGTCCAAGTTGCAACAACTAGTTCTCTGGGCCTATAGTAATTTACATTGTTAGTTCTTTTAGGTGCCTATACTTAGTTTTTTATTTATTTTAGATGTCTGATGGCAATGGAAAAAAGAAACTTTCTGGTGCACAGAGTCGAAAAAGAAAGCTGGAGAAGGAACAGTCTCTGAAAAAGAATATAAGTTCTATTAAAAAGTTTTTTGTTCGACCCGGTCCATCCTCGGACGAACACCTGGAGACAGAGACATATGAAAACCTAGATAATTCTACAGCAGAACTCGTCACTTCTACTTCACCGCCGCCGCCGCTGCTGTCTTTATCGTCGGTAGTTGAAGAAGACGAAGAACCTCCTAGTGCCGAAGCGTCTCCGGAGAATATACTTCGAGAAGATATAATTAATGATCTCGCGTTATGGCCACAGGTGTTATCCGATAAACAGAGAATATTTTTGATGGAGCGTAGGCCAGTACAGGTAAAAGTGGGTTCATATCCTTCGAATAGTTCGAAAAGATCTTTTTCAAATGCTTATTATACTAAAAAGATGTTAAATAATGAAACCGTTTTAAGAAACTGGCTGGTTTACTCTAAGTCAACTGATTCTGTTTATTGTTTTTATTGTAAACTTTTTCATGCTGATGCGACTCCGACTCCTTTTAATGGTGAAATGGGTTACAAAGATTGGCAGCATTTGTCTACTGCTATAGAACGTCATGAAAAGAGCTTAGGGCACCTATCATGTCTTAAGAAACAAATTACATTGAAAACTGTTATTTTAAAAGAAAAGTCGGTAGATTTCTTGCACCAAAATGAAATTGATCGGGAAAAAAAACGTTGGGTTGCAGTACTCGAACGAATAATCAACATAATTCATTTTTTAGCGAGGCAATGTCTGGCTTTTCGGGGAAGATCTCAAAAAATTTACGATTCTGATAATGGTAATTTTTTAAAGTTGGTTGAATATACCTCTAACTTTGATAATGTGCTTGCGGAACACATTGCCCTTATTCAAAAATCTGAGTCACGCCTAACTCATTATCTTGGCCATAATATTCAGAATGAAATAATACAATTATTGGGAGAAAGAATAAAAAAAGCTATTGTTTTGGAATTGACACAATCTAAATATTTTTCCATTATTTTAGATTGCACTCCAGATATTGCACACGAAGAACAAATATCGGTTGTCGTACGGTACGTTCTTTTAAATACAAGCAACAACAAGGCTGAAGTAAAAGAACACTTTCTGGGTTTTTTTCCTATAACAGACACTACTGGCCTGGGCTTAACTCAATTTTTGTTAGATTGTTTAATCTCAAACGAAATTGACATACAAGATATGCGTGGTCAAGGTTATGATAATGGTGCAAACATGAAAGGGAAACATATAGGTCTACAAAAACGAATTTTAGATTTAAACCCGCGCGCATTTTATGTACCTTGTGCGGCACACAGCCTAAATTTGGTAGTGAATGACGCTGCTAAAAGTTCATTAGAAATTGTCAATTTCTTTCCAATTGTGCAGGAAATTTATGTTTTTTTTTCTGCGTCAACAGCACGTTGGCAAATACTTGCTAAAGAAGTGCCAACTTTAAGTCTAAAACCACTCTCAAATACTCGATGGGAGAGCAGGGTTGAAGCAGTAAAAGCTCTACGTTTTGAACTGGGAAAAGTGTATGATGCCTTGTTTACTATATATTCTGATAGAAGCAAAGATGCAGAGTCAAGAAATATGGCAAATTCATTACTGGCAAAAATTAAGTCGTTTAAATTCATCTGCTCTCTGCTTATTTGGTTTGAAATTTTAAGCAAGATAAATATAGTTAGCACGGCCCTTCAAAAGTCAGACGTTGTATTGTCAGAAGCGGTGAAAATGATTAATAATGCAAAAATAAGTTTGTCTGAATTTCGTAATGAGCCCGCTTTTGAGGAGCTCCTTAACAGGGCGAAAACTGTAGCGGAAGAAGTCGAGGCAATAGTAGAATTTCCCACACCTGCACGCCCTCGCGCTCGTAAAAGGTTTTTTAATTATGAGGCGGAGGATGAACCGATAACAGACGCGAAAACACATTTTAAAGTAATTTTTTACTACTATTTGTTAGACACCGCAATCACTAAGTTCGACGAACGGTTCGAACTTTCGAATGAAAATAATGAAACTTTTTCATTTCTTCAAAAATTGAAATACTGGAAAGATTTGGACTCTGATACAAAAAAAACACATTGCTCTAATTTAGAAAATAAACTTTGCCATGCTGGCTCTTCAGATTTAGAACAGTTCGAGCTCTATAATGAAATCGAATTATTACCGATGTTTATTGATGATTCCACTACGCCGTTGGATATTTTAAATTACTTGTTTACGAATAAATTAATTTCAGTGTTCCCAAATCTGTCCACAGCACTGAGGATATACCTGACACTTCCAGTCACGGTCGCACATAGCGAAAGGTCATTTTCTAAACTAAAAATAATTAATAACTACCTTAGATCAACATTGTCGCAAAGTAGATTGACAAATTTATCGTTAATAAGTATTGAACATGAAATCAAAATTGAAGTTAGTGACATTGTTAAAGATTTCGCTAATGCAAAAGCTCGAAAAGTAACTTTTTTGTAAATACATTTGTGTGTACGAGCGTCCTGTTATGTACTTAACTATAATAGTTTTTAAATTAAATATTTTTAAAAGAACTACAAAGTTGTGATTTTTTTATTCTTATAACCCCTTCCTTCCTAAAAAAACTTATTGCTTCCCGACATCATTTAAAATTGCACCATTTGCATCCGAATTTCCGTTTGAAAATATAACTATGTATTAGTATTCCATTTTGACCCCGCTCCTACTAGACTAGAGGGCGCCAAGGTACTGGTTGCACACGGGCGCCACAAGGGCTAGAGACACCTCTGATTTTGTGTCCCAAAATACCCAAAAAATAGAAAGAAGTGGTGTACCTTCATGAGGAGCGACGCCCCATGTCCCCTTAACTAAAAAACAAGTCCGTTATACTGCATTTCAAAAATTTTGACTATAATAATTTATTTTAACTAAATCTATTTTTAATCGCGATTAAAAAGGTGTGGATTAAAATAAAACTAGTAGTTATGAACTAAAATTCACAGCAACGAACGCCTCGCCTTCACGTGCAAAAACAGTACTGTATTTTTGTTTTCCTTTTCTTTTGCTCATATCTCGAAAATGGCGTTTCCTATCGCAAAAATAATGAAATTTTCGACCCCCTTTACGACCCCCTTACATATAAATCACAACACGCGGGTAATATATTTTTTTTATTTTTCGAAGAAAAAGTGAAAATTTCCATATAAAACACGTCCATTGCGCGCGCCTCGCGCCTCGTCTTCACGTGCCTCGCCTTCATGTGCAAAAACAGTACTGTATTTTTGTTTTCCTTTTCTTTTGCTTATATCTCGAAAATGGCGTTTCCTATCGCAAAAATAATGAAATTTTCGACCCCCCTTTATAATCCCCTCACATATAAATCTCAACACTTGGGTAATATTTTTTTTTATTTTTCGAAGAAAAAGTGAAAATTTCCATATAAAACACGTCCATTGCCGTCGCCTTGGTCTCTCAAAAAAATCATTGCGTAGCACACCCAAGTAAAAGCTGAAGAGTTAAGTACGTTTAGTGTTGCATAGCCCATTTATCGAGGAAGGCTATAGACTATATATTATATAAGGTCACGCAAAGACCCTTAGGAGCCGAGCACAAAGAAAAACGTTACGCATACAAAGACCTCGCACGGGCAGGCGATTCGATGCGACGGGATGGGTTGGGGGAGCAGGAAATTTTTTCGCGGACGAAGTCGCGGGCAGAAGCTAGTAAGAAATAATATTTAAAATAGGTAGAGAGGTGCCTACACATTGTAGAAACACGAAAAAGGTATACCTACCTGCCAAATCAAAACATTCTAAAACGTAGTACCTACCTGTGCACTGGAATAAATTGTTTTTTTTTTTTAACTTTTCAACCATAAACGAATCAATCTTCGCGAGATTGTCCGACTGGTTCTTGGGTAAATCCGACTTCCATGTTTCCTATCTACCAATATCTATAAAACATAAATAAACAAGAAACAACGATTAAACTCCGCAAATCATAACAAAGCAGTGCGGCGCGTGGCGGGCGATCGAGCCTCGTGACGTCATCAGCAGTTTCGCGCGCACGGCGTGCGTTTTAAAACTCCCTTTTTTTAAAGTTTAATAACTTCGTAATTTCTCGATGGATTTGAGTGATTCAAAAAGAAATGAACTCAGATATTTATATTGTATTCGATGTAGTATTCAAAATTGCTATATCCTTTTTTCGAATTGATCCTCATTATGTGTAATTTTCTATTGCTCTTGCTGCTTACACTATGCTTGACGGTTTACACATAAACTATTAGTAACGTAAGGCACAACTGAACATATTTTTTTAAGGGACATGCTATATTTTAAACCGCTGGGTATTCCTAAATCTTGCGTTTATAGCATGAAAGAAGAGAAAATTCTAAGAAACTTTCCTCTAGACACAATTCAAATTGGAGCAGACAGTAAAAAGTTATTATAGACAGATTTCAAAAAATAAAATCGTTTTTTGGCTCTCCTGAAAAACCGTGTTTTGTCCCTTACATTAATTGATACTTCTGGTATCGATATGGTGTGGTCAATATATAATAATAATTGTAATTATAGATGAGACAATATGTGTGCATTATAGGGGAGACCGAGGGGATTTGAAACAAAGGTGATTTGAAACAGTACCGATTTCTCGGAACTTAAAACCGTTAGCGAATTAGCAATGTTGCATAACAATCACTTTTCTTAGCCCGCTGACGTGTCAGTTTGCGTCAGTGGCATAAGTCGCATGGTTGTATAGTTCTGCGTGCCGTGTGACAAAAATCGTGAAAAGTTTTTAACGTATTTTTACGATGCCTATTATTTGATAAGGGTTTTGTACTTTGGTTTAAGTTACATATGTTTCGAAAGCTCACTAACTAAAGGTTTATTATATATGTTTGGTACAATTGATTTCTGTGTATTTGCTTCTTGATACTGGATTGAATAAAAATTGGGAGGTTTTTTCTTACTGAGGAGATTTGAAACAGGCTGTTTCAACTCTCCTCGTTTTCAATTTTATATTAGACATAGTCAATAAACAACGGGCACAAAAAAAAATAGTTTTTGGTGATTTAATTTGTTTCAGAATGCCTACTGTTCATAAAAGAAAGACAGACAGAGGTATGGCGAGTCGCGAAATATATGATCTCGCAGTCGCAACAGAAGAAGACGTAATTTTGCGATTTTATTTTTTTTATACGTATCAGTACATAATATTAATAAAAAGTTTGTTTCGTACTTTAAAAGTTTAATTTTAATAAATACCTTTAAATTATATCATAACTAGCTTTTGCCAGCGGGATAAAAAGTAGCCTATGTGTTAATCCAGGTTATAAACTAACTGTGTTGCAAATTTCATCTAAATCCGTTCAGGAGTATTTGCGTGAAAGAGTAACAAACATCCATACATCCATACATACAAACTTTCGCATTTATAATATTAGTAGGATGTTTATTTTACAGCCCTTAATTTTTCTCAAAAATCATGTTTCAATTTTCCTCGACCCCTGTTTCATCTTACCTCGGTATGAGGGGAGTTGAAACAAGTTGGCTTGTTACGGTTAAGTCGATTTTTCACCGTAATATTTAATGCTTACAATTTCTTTAAGTTAGTCATTCGCAAGCTTAAAGAATGACCTATCGATTGGTACAAATAGCATACTATGAAACAAAATGTGAAAATTGTTTCAACTCCCCTCGGTCTCCCCTAAACATGTCATATCGTTGGATAAGTTATTGTTTAAAAAACAAAACCGAAAGAATCGAACACTCGGTTTATGCTAAACTGAAACCCGGTTTCTAAAAATAACATGTATACCGATTTAACCGGTTTTTTTTCGATTTCGGTGAAACTGGTTTTGTAACACCTACCTATGATGTCATAGGCAAGGGGCTTGTCAATATCTGAAAAACACAGGGTGGGGTGGGGTCACCTCCTAACCTTTATCAAGATTTGATCAATACCATGTGACAGATAAAGTAGTTTTAAAACGATTCATTCAAATTTTGTTAAGGTCAATGTGGGCAAATCCGTCTACGGGGCTATTCCATACACAAGCGTTTACTATTCATTCCAGAATAGTTACGCTGTTACTGGTTCGGTCGATAAAACAGGATTAGTTTTTAGTTCTAACTATGATTAATAAATGGAGCAAGGTTGTCTACAATTGTCAAAAAATGCATTTGAAGTTTAGTTGTGCTACGAACTCGAAACTCGAGTGTTACGTGCCGCCGTTTCTTATAAGGTAAATATTCAATTTCAGAAGTTACGACTTTCTGAGTATGCATAACATGTAGTTTAATAAGTGTTTCAACGGATTTTTCTATTTGTTTTGAATATAAACCAGTAGATACAGAAATAATTGTTAAATAAATACGTAACCTCTAAATGTTCAAGTTGGAAAATCCGTCTAATTTCGAAGGGGCTAAATCGTCATATACCGGAATTACCCCATTGCAGATGTCTTCAACCTTTTTCATCCTTCCTATTTTTAGTTTTATACTTTAAAAGTCCACTGGTAACTAACAATTGGGTCTTTGAACTATTATTTTTTGTGTTTAATTGAAAGAATAGGTATTTATTTCATAACAAACTGTTCTTAGTTTTTTCGGTCTAATTAAGAATTTATGTTAAATTCAAAATCATTATTTGTACCTCGAACCAAGAACACGCCGACAGTTCCCGAACAAAATCCGATCGGGTGTGACGTCACTTTGGCAATTTTGTCGTCGCGGTCTCCGGCGCGAACTGGCGCCTTAACAGTCGCAATTTCCTGTCGCGGTCTCCGGTCGTGGTCTCCTGTCTCTGTCGCGGCACGAACCGCCACCTTTAAGGTGCAATCACCTTAATTCAATTTTTAGTACAACATGTCAAGTGCAACGTTGTTACAATTATAATGTTCTTATACCTAACCGAATTCATTAAAAATAGCCCTATTTATTTAACTTAATACCATAAATACCATTGTCATAATAAGATAGGATTGTTTCAATTTACCTTAAAAATTAAACGGATACTGTAAAAATATTTAGTTTTCAAACTTTTTAGAAATGTCTTAAGTCCCTGGTTATAAAAATAGGCCGGATTAGCCCCCAAAAAAGATTTTAGGGAGTAAAACGTAAAATAAACATTATTTTTATGATGTTACAAAACATTTTTCTTCATCATCTGCATTTACTTGTTTACAAATTACATACCTTGATAAAACGGCGTAACTCGAGGCAAATTTGCTACTAGACGGATTTGCCCCAATCCTCGGTAAAATCCGTCTAACGACCGACTTTTAAAAAACCTTGTTAGTTACATGTGGAGGGCTGATTTGTTGTTTAAAATGGATGTGTATACAAGACAACAAAATTTTCTATGGCTTACAATCATCAATTTTATATTAAAGTAGTTAGTGTACCAGTTTTAGTTAACCATATTCGACTTTCAAAAAAGTATGACGGATTTGCCCACATTGACCTTAATTGGACCTCCTGAGATATCACTGCCCTTGCGACATTTGAAAATTCCACCGTCGATAAGACGCCAATTCAAAACTAACATATTATGAAATTGTTCACTTAAACTATCTATCTTGCAAGCTGTTTGGCAACTATTCTCGTTAAAAATGCAAAAGAATAGGTTTAGTTTGTTAAAAAATTCGAGCATTGGTTTTTGGCCGCATTTTCTGGCGCCGAGTTTAATTGCCAATCAATGCCATCTATTGGGGAATAGTTGCAACTCTCGCGAACGATAGTGTTGGTTCATGATTTAACCGTTTTACTCTCACTTTTTTAATCGTTTGCTTTTCTAGTGATCTGAAGAATCTCAAATAATTTGGAATTCATCTAAAAATAGTACCTATCTATTATACAGGTGCTATAATTTATTTTGAACTTATTTAGGATCTTGCGCGAATGATTGATTGCTCGTCATGGAACGGAACGTGCTTGGTGAAGAGTTGCTAAGTAATTTTGTTGAATCGATAACGATTATTTTTTATTCAAAAATATTTATGTGACAGATATATTTGTTAGCATCGTGTTTTACAACAAATTTAAAATTTTGAAAAAGTTGAATCAATAACGTTGAAAAAAATTATAAAGAATCATACATAAATTCTCTAATCAGTGACAAAAACTTCAGATTCGATTATGATTCAATGATGTTCAATCATCCGTTATATCGATAATTCTATGCAGGTTCATCCCTACCGTATGTTGTCTATGCAGGGCTTGAAAACGATACCAATTCACATTAAAAATAACGTTAAATAACGGTATTTCCATAGAGATACTTGCATATCGGTATGATTTGGTAGCGTTAATTAGGTAGCATAACATTATAAGAACGTTAAAAATTTCGTTAAAAATTAACGGTATTTTTAAAGTTATTGTGAAAATAGCGGTAACAAATAAACGGTATATTTTGGTTATTTTATGCGACGTTGCCGTTTTCTCCAAGGCCGCGCGGGCGTGGCACGGTGGGTGGCGGCCGGCGGCGCGCGCTCCTCTGACGCGCTGTTGCCATTTCGTTTGTCGTCGTCTCAACTCTCACGGCCGTCGGACGCGCGTACAGGACACGCTCAGCGCTCGCGAATTATTACTTCCATTTAGATTAGCTACTACAGCTGATTTAATTTTTGTGTTTTGAGTAACGATAACGAAAAGTTCAACATGGGGCGTGAGAAAAAAAATTCGTCTATAGATATTTTGAAATAAATGATGACAACACCTCAACTTGTTTAGTGCCAGAGTGTAGAAAAAAATTAAAGGTAAGTTTTAAAATACTTAATTGTTATCTGTAGGTACTTATGTAGCTCAGTGCCGATTTTCTACCTATATGGTCGACTTCATGGCGATTATAACCATCTTATGTACCTACCTATATCTTGACCTCTTATTTTTATAAAACATCCCACACTAAATCAGTTAAAGGTCCAAATGTTATTACCATGTGGTCGACTGTAATTAGATATAAATATGTAATAAAAAATTTCGTTTGAAGAATGAGATATTTTTATATTTCTATCTTCTTTTAAAACTTATTGTAATAAAATAATGTTATTTCACAGTCAACCACTTCAATTGGTGCGACTGTCGCCGTCGGTCGGCTACCTACTAAGTATACCTACCTAAACTACATCTTAGGGTCAAAACACATTTACACACATTACGACGTCCTTCGTTATAATTCTAAGATGACCGACGTCATCATTACCGTCGGCATTACCAATGACGTAAACAATGTAGTAGACAGCGTATCTGACACTGTGAATCAGGGGGAATGCCGGTTATTAGATCAGCTGATAACCTTAACCCCTTCCAAAGTTCGCGAAGGCTGGCGTCACAGTTGTACTCTCGTGAACTGCACTTCGGTATGACAGAAGAAGCGGTTGTATGTGCTTGTCCCAATCCTTTTGTCTGCTTGCTACAACTTTTGCCAGATATCTTTCCAACGTCTGATTTAATCTCTCCACCATTCCGTCAGATTGTGGGTGGTATGAAGTGGTTCTGGTTTTGTGAGTACCCATAACCCGACATGTTTCTTGAAACACTTGAGACTCAAAATTTCTTCCTTGATCGCTGTGGATTTCCAAGGGTACCCCAAACCGACAGAAGACTTCGTGCACTAATTTATCAGCGACTGTTGAAGCTTCTTGATTAGGGATGGTGAAGACTTCCGGCCACTTGGTGAACTAATCCATGACAACCATGAAATATTTATTTCCACTTTCACTTTCGGGGAATGGCCCAGCGACATCTAGTGCTATTCGTTCCCAGGGGGCGCCTACGTTGTACACTTTCAATGCACCCCTGCTGCGTGTGTGTGGTCCTTTTACCGCTGCACAACTGGTGCATCTGCGACACCAGTCCTCCACATCCTCTCGACAATGGATCCAGTAAAACCTTTCTCGGATCTTTAACAGAGTCCTTCTTACTCCCATATGACCACCTGAAGAACCATTGTGGTAGAGCCGTAGAACTTCTGGTACCTTCGTCTTTAGGACTACCATTTGCAGGTGACAGCTATTCCCTCGAGCATTTTCCCATTTTCGGCACAAGACACCATCCTGGTTCACCAAGCTCTCCCACTGTGCCCAATAACTTTTTGTGGTGGTACTCATCGCTGCAACATCACACCATTTGGGTTTGGGAGCATTAGCTTTAATCCACTCGAGAATTGGCCTAATATCTGGGTCACTCTGCTGGGCATGCCGTAGGGTTTCCTTCCACTCGTCACTAAGGTCCGTTCTTAACATCCTGACAGGTACTGTTTCCTTATCTTCTTGCCTGACACAATGCTTACAGTCTTCAGGACAAGGTCTTCTTGATAAAGCATCCGCGTTACCGTGAGACTTCCCACTACGATGTTCAATTGCGAAGTCGTACTCTTGTAGCAGTTCAATCCATCTCGCCACTTGTCCTTCTGGATTCTTAAACTGCAACAACCACTTTAATGCAAGCATGGTCAGTTCGCAGGTGGAATTTGCGTCCAAGCAAGGATTTGCTGAAATGCTGCAATGTCTTTACTACGGCGACGATTTTCTCAGGATCTGTTTGTACTACTTCCTTCGAAACCACGTGCCCCAAAAAGCTTACTTGCTGTCTGAAGAATGAGCATTTTTTTGGACTTAGCTTGAGATTGGCTCCTCGGATTTTTGATAGAACACGTTTCAAATTCTGAAGGTGGTCTTCGAATGTGCGGCCCACGATGATGATGTCATCTAAATAGACAAGGCAGGCGTCTCCAATTAGTCCCGTGAGAACGAGCTCCTTATTTATTAGCCTTTCGAAAGTTGCATGAGCATTGCACAATCCGAATGGCATGACGTTAAACTGCCATAGTCCCTTTCCCGTAGAAAATGCAGTTTTCTCCTTGTCTTTAGGGTCTATTTCCACTTGCCAGTAGCCACTTTTTAGATCTAACGTTGTAAACCACTTAATTCCTGACAGCGTGTCCAGTGTGTCGTCGATCCGGGGTAGTGGATAGCTGTCTTTCTTAGTAACGTCATTCAATCGACGATACTCTACACAAAAGCGCATACTGACATCTTTCTTTTTCACCAGGACCACAGGAGAACACCAAGGACTAGATGAAGGCTCTATAACTTCATCCTTTACCATTCCTTTAATCATGGTATCGACCTCCTTTTCTCTTGCCACTGGTAATCTTCTTGGTCGTTGTCGTATTGGTAACTCATTTCCGGTATTAATTTTGTGTTGAACTAATCCAGTCTTCCCTATGTCAGCATCATTTCTGGAGAATAAGTCTGCATACTGAAGTAGCATCTTCCTAGCCTTCTCTCTTTCTTCTTCTGATAAATCTTTATGACAGTCTTCTAAAAGATTTAACACGTTAAATCTTGCAGTTTGAGTATTATTTTAAGAAGGCTGATATTGACATTCACGCATCCAAGCTATTTCCCCACAGGAACCCATCAACGTACCCTTCTTGATTACTTGCTCCTTTTCACTTGGGTTCAGTATGCGTACGGCTGCAACGTCGATTGCCTTTACCAAGGTCCGCGCAATTTTCCATGGAAGGTTTTCATCCAATCCTTCAATGAGAATACATTGGTTTTTCTGCCCAGAATTATGTGGAAGACTAACTGGAAGTATTGTTTCTGATCGGGGAGGAAGAACAATTTTATTCAAGCAGTACACTTTCCCTGATGGTGCACCTTCCATGATGACTTCTTCTGACCCACATTTGAGGACTCCTTGATTACCGTCCATCTCACAACAGTGCTGTCGCATGAAGTCCAAACCTAGGATGCAGTCGTCTACTATGTCGGCCATGATGACTTTATGTCGGTAGATTGTGTTACCCAGTTTTAACGTCACCTTTTTCTCACCACGGACGGTTATGTGCTGACCGGTAGCTGTTACTAAATTTACGCCGTCATGCTTACCGAAGAAGTCCCCAAGAAAACGATTCGCTAGTTGGGAACTGACAACGTGCGAGAAGCTCCAGTATCCAATGTCAGCTTACATGGTCTTCCGTTCACTTCACCTTTTATGACTAGGGTGTTCCCATCATGGGCTTATGAGACCGAAATTCTTGGGGCTATTTTGACACCAGCCAGCACCCGCCCCGCAGTCCTGGCTTTTATTAGTTTTCCTGCTGCTGAGCGGTGATCTCAGCCGCTCTTCTTTCCTGGGTCTGGTCTTCGTTAGCTGTGCTTCGCTTCGGGCAACTTGACCGAAGGTGGCCTTTTTCTCCGCAAGTGTAGCATCTAGGGCTGTACCTAACACGGTCACGAACAGGTGACGCCGCAACCTCCCTGATGCGATGGGCTCGATGATCATGCCTCACTGCCTCCACCTTCAACGCATGAACCAAGGCGTCCTTGAGGGTCTCATGGTGCCCAAGTCTCACAGCAGCCCTTACTTCCAGGTCCCGTATGCCATCTATGAAGGTTTGAATTAGTATACCCTCGATGAGCGCGGGCGCAGTCTGGTACGCCTTTCGAACCAGCTTTTCGATTTCCAGGGCCCACTGCTGTAGGTTTTCACCACTGCGCTGCACACGATCCTTCAACTGGGCACGAAAAACGTGTTCCGGGTGCGCGTCACCATATCTGGCCTCTAACGCCTCAACGAGCTGCTCGTAGGTAACATTTTTGCCGAGAGCCTCTAACACAGTTAAGGCCTGGTCACGAAGGGCCAAAGTAAGCGCGGTCATGGCCTGGCCTGTTGTCCACCCATTTGCTTCCATGACAGCTTCAAATTGAATTTTGTATGCCGACCAGGAAGATGTTCCATCGAAGGGTGGCACTTTAAACCCGCGCACGAAAGGTGCAGCAACTATCGAAGCCGTAGTCCGATCTCCAGCTTTCAGAACTCCAACCGCTTTTCTTATATCAGCGATCTGGACTTCGGCCTCGGAGATACGATTTTCATGTACCTGAACAGTCTCCTTCATGGCTTTGATGTCCTTGCCAAATGTTGCGTGTAGATCTTTCAAAAGGAGAACCTGCTCCTCTTTATCACGCTGAAGCTGCTCTTGCAGGCAGCGGGTCTGTTCTTTCTGTTGGTGGGCCTGTTCTTCCTGTCGGCGAGTTTGCTCCTCTTCGTCCTGTTGCAGCTGTTCCTGAAGGCGGTGGGCCTGTTCTTCCTGTTGACGGGCCTGTTCATCCTGCCGGCGAGCTTGCTCCTCTTTGTCCTACTGCAGCTGTTCCTGTAGGCAGCGGACCTGTTCTTCCTGTCGGCGGGCCTGCTCCTGCAGCATCGCCATTAGCGCAGAAAAATCCATGGCTGGTGATGCTGTAGGAACACCAGACGCTTGGGAGACTGGCTCCATCGTTGGCTGATTACCCCCAGGTGTCTGTCTAGAAGTTCCTCCTCCTGCTGGCGCTGACTCCTGGTACGGATACCTTCCGTATCCTCTTTCGGTAAAACTGGCATAATTTATCCCTTACTTCTGACACCAAATGTTACGAGCTGGGGTTCGGGATAAATCAATTCAAACCAATTTACCAAAACACACAACACAGTTTAATTTAATAAACACAAATATCGCAACTACAAGAGACGTCACTTGGAATTACTTGTTTCGCTTGTACTGTATCACTCGAATCGTATTCGCTCGCTTCCGAAATCGAACTGCTTGTCGGCCCGACAATCCGCTATTTATATCCCGAGCAGAACATTCTCGAACATTCGACACTGCCACAGCGTAGAAGCTTCTAGTAACTTCCATTGAACTGTTTAATCCCACTATTCGACAATAGATGGCAGTAGCGTATACGTACAATTTCGTGTAGTACTTGCTACTCGATAACAGATGGCGTTAGCGTGTCATTTCTAGTAGTTTCCAACACTGCCCCGTCCTTAGATGGAATTAGCGTGATGTTTCTAGACTTTTCGATTTACGTCACACTGCCCCTTTCTGAGACGGAGTTAGCATGATGCTTCTAGACTTACGATCTACGTAACAATATTATATGTCCCAAAAGTATAGTACAGCTGGAGACCTGAGATAAATAATTCCTAGTCTACATTCCGTCGGTTTAGGTAGTTAACTAAATGTAAACAATCTTGGCATGTCTTCTAATCTAAAGACTGGCTAAAAAATTTATCTAAAAATGTTTACAATTAGATATTTACCTAAATCAAAGTTAGGTAATAAACTAAATTTAAATCACTTTGAAAGCAACATTCACAAGAACAAGCACAACTCAGAATAGCAAAGAGAATTAAACACGCAAATAGTCGTACGGCACAGTCTTAGCGTCGCTGCTGTCTGACACTCTTACGATTGAACGAGAGCGACGGTAACAAAACTAACTCATAACGATAAAATTTACGATAGCGTAGATTTTAACGTTACACATGTTTAACGATAAAATGTTCCAGATATAACGTTAAATATTGTAACGTTATTTATTAGATAACGATATCTGCATGAAAAGGCTGTAACGATACCATATTTTTAACGGTATTTCAAGCCCTGGTCTATGTCTATATTTTGTGTAATGTATTCTATTACAGTAAAATAAGTTCGTTTTTAATTTTTTCAGTGAATGTTCTTATTTTTATGTGAAATTATGATTTAAAATACAAATGAAATAAAGATAAAAGTGATATGAATAGAACGTGTTAATTAAATCGTCATCGCTACTGTCATTAATTCAATAAAGAGTGGAACAACCTTTAATTATGTACTTGCTGTGGCTATAAACAAACATCTGTAGATGTGTGCCTGTGCCTACACTTGTTGCACCCACTTTCAAAATTATAGAGATTCAGTTTACCTGTTTGTGAGAAAGTGAACATATCTTATTTACATGTCATAGAATTCATTTTGTGATCATTTACCGTTACGACAGTTTTGTGAATGTGGGAAATGTGGTATGGTATTGTTATCGTGGATGTACGTTACGATGCACCTGCAGCACATAACGTTGCATTGAGCCGAGTGCATCGCGGTTGTTAACAAGGTCTGACGGAAAGCTAATTGAAATCCAGTTATTTGTTACGTACCTAACTATGGCGCAGGTAAAAAAGTACACGAATCGACAAGTCAGTGAGGAGTCAGTCCCAAAATGACTCATACGTGGTCACTGGCATTCCTGTATTGTTTTGTTTTTGTGGAATGCCATATCGATGAGCAAATTGCGGAGAGAATGAACAAAAAAAGTTAAAATTATCTATGAAGATAAGAGTAACAAGAAGGTTCTTTATTTGAAATTTTTAAGAAGATAAAAAGTTATTTTTAGTTTGGCGCGAACATGAGTGAATATTAGCGAGTGTTGTGTGTAAAATGTGTTGAAAACTGTGGTTTTAAATAATATTAGCCATGGCTCAGAGCTCTGTTGACTCGGACAGGCTGTCTTCAGCAGGTATTTCAACCCATAGCTCTGGGACTGCAGGCACAGTGGGTGGTTCAGTGGTTGGAGTGAGACCCGGTGATGCTGCTTTAAAAAGGGAGGATGAGGATGAATACAACCTTGGGCCTTTACCTCCAATGTGGGAGAAAGCATTTACACCCTCGGGAGAGGTGTATTTCATTGAGTAAGTAGAAGAACACTGTATTAAAATCCCTAATCTAACGGATCTAGCCTCATTGTGGAGTTAATGTTATGAGGTGTCGAGTAAAATTTAAGTAAATGTAAAGAAAATTAACAGGCAACATAGACCCCTTTGGATGGATTGTATTCCAGCACCTGACAACTTTTTTCAGAAAATGGTTAGGTAATAATTTCTATTAACAATGGACACAATTTAACTTCAATAATGTGAATATAATAGGCATTAAATTGTGCCCCTATCAGTAACAATAGAATGTCCTTAAATGTGAGCTGTTTATTTCAACAAAAAATAACCTGTTTCATGATTTAAAGTATAAAATTATATCTGCATATTGTGACATTGTATCCACTTTGATGGTCAACCTTTGATAATGAACAATTTATTATGCATTTATTATTTTTTGTTTTATAAACAAACCTCTGGTTCTTTTGTTTTGTGATCAGATTTTCATATTACTAATGATTGCACAGTTTTTACTACTTGAAAACCATCTAGATTACTTTATTATTTTCAAGTTTAATAGTGAGGGGTGAGCTTTTTGGGGGACTGTCTTATGTAATTTTGACCTTCGAAAAGTGCTGATCCTCAGCTTAATTAGAATAAATGACTTTTGATTTGATTTGAAACATAATCTTTGAAATAAATTCCAAGAATAATGGCGAAAACCGCATACAAAACTATATATTATGAGAAATCCTACTATCACTGTTAATAGTTAGTGTTCTGTTTGTTGTTCTACTTCTTATTCAGGGAAGCTAGACTATGTAAACAAATAAAAACCTTTCCACATTTCCGCTTATTCCTTTGTTAGGTGACCAATTCAAAGCTGCAACAACCAAAGTAAAGTATTTTATCACTCACATAGAATCGATGAACCTATTAGCCTAATATGTAATGTTACGGTAAGCTCGTAATTGGAGAAGACCACATAAATTAAATTCTACACCATTTTAATTGAAATTAAACAATAATGTCCAGACCATCGTCAGGGCAGAAATAAAATGATGCAGAACAAAATGTTGTCTGCTTAAAAAATATTTCTATATTAGCTGAGAATTTGACTCATACGGTCTTGGCTTATCCCGGCGCTGAACTGACCCAAACGCACTAGGAAATAAATGAAACCTGCTGCCTACTTATAATATTTTCTGCTTTTAAAACATAACATTCAGGTGTCAAAATCCTTTTATCGTAAAATAACTAATTTCTGGTTGTTGCAAATTCTATGTTGGACGGTTTGGTTTCTGCTCTCCTTCATGGAACATTGTTTATGTGCATTATGACCAAACAATAAAATAATGAACCCATTTTTAGCCACAACACTGGCACATCACACTGGCTGGATCCAAGACTAGCTAGAGTCCGGAAACACTCCCTCGGGGAATGCGGAGAAGATGAACTGCCTTTTGGTTGGGAAAGAGTGTCAGATGAGAGATATGGCTCTTATTACGTGGACCATATCAACAGGAGAACACAGTATGAGAATCCAGTGCTGCAAGCAAGGAGGTTGAGAGGTGAGTTATTCTATTATATTATACCTGCTTGGTACTTTTTACCTTTTTTGAAAATGAGGCAGAATGTATGCCAGGTAGTGTTGGGATTTAATCCGGATAAATACTCAAAATGGATAAATACTCGATAAATATCCATTTTTACTGAGTATTTATCCAAAACAGCGGATAAATACTATTTTATGTTTTCGTAACGTAAGTTTTGTCATTTTACTAACAAAAGGATTAAAATTAATGAAAAATAGACAATGCAGATTGGTATCATAATCATTTTAACAATTACAAAACGCCGATATTGACAATAATTCCATTCAATTATGAATACAGTTAGTCAATCACTGTCAAAGTTAGATAAAATTATACATTTATTAATTGGTTTTTCACAGACATACATGAACTCATGCCTTTCTCCCATGGGGGTAGACAGAAACTATTTAAGTAACACTTAAATCATTGTAATAATAAAAAAAGCTACCTCGTGAAAGTCGAGAAAGATTAACAAATCAAATATCTTGACTTGGCTCGCGAGGTTGTCGACATTGTAGGATATGGATTCAGCGAGCAATGTGCAGTTTTGAGACCAGTGGTGATGTAATTATTTACCACGAGTAAAGCACCTGCCTGAGTGCGAACTCACGACCTACAAATTGTAAGTCAGGGCTGATACCACCGGGCCACCACTGCTATCACCAATATGAAAGGCATGTCAGACTTTTACTGACTAAAACCCACCTGTGTTCTTTTAGTTGCCTGTGCCAGGGTACCTCTTTTAAACAGATCCGCAACCCTGGCAGTCATCGGTCCTCGCGGATCCCTTCAATATGTAATGACATCTCTTTGAGGCGCGCGTGGAACACAATGCGCCATCGACATGGGCCTGTTCTTTACCGTGGCGAGCAATTGGTGGCTCGCCACCCGCAAGCCCGTGCCCACGGTGGCCGAGAGTCCACAATGAACTCCCGACGCTCGGGGCGTCTCCTCCTACGGTGGCTAGGGACTGAGGGCGCACAGACTGCCTCTCCCTAACGAGCTCCACCTCCTCCTTCGCAAGCCTTACTTCTTCGCAGAAGGAGGCAGAGAGGAGACAGCTTCTTATGTCCTCTCGCTCCATACCATGGCCTGCACCAGGGCTGAACGCGAGAGATCGCCGCCGCCAATCGCCTCTTCAAGGATACGGCGTTGCTCCGCCCAAGCAGGGCAAACCTCCACTCTATGCTCCAACGTATCTTCCAGGCGATCTACACAGTGGTAAAATTTACTGAAACCTGCTTTTAGATTTTCTCAAATCCAATGAGTCATTATCAGTATCTGTCTGTAAATATAACCCATTTTGTGTTGATTTCATATCCTTAAATATTATAAACACTAGAAGTGCATTGCATTTGTTGGACTCTTGTTGAAAGACAGGTTCTGTTATGGGTTCAAAAAACAGATATGCATTGATATACCTAATCCCAAAAGTTATTATCAAGCAAAGCTGCTTGTAGTATTTGACTTGACGATATAGTTTTCTTTTCAATCGATGAACGTTGGCTGCACGCACGGAAAAGCATGACTCATTGTCACGTTCCGCCTGAACCGAGCGTGTAAGCGAGAGCGCGAAACAAGCGATAGAGACGCACGATCGGCCTTAGCGTTCGACTTGTGAAATCTATCTCTCTTCCACTTCATCGGCCAATACGTCCGAGTAAAAGAGAGTTAGACATTATCACGTAAAATTTTCGTCCGTATACCGACTTTACAGACAACCAATTGTTTTTTATTCAAGATTTTATCATATCTGCATAGTTTATAAATTTTTGAAACTACCGCATTTCAGTGCACCATGAGCCAGCAAATTACTAGTGTGTGCTGCGCAGTTTAAAGGCTCAACACCTTTAACTAATTGAAAAGCCCTTTGCATGTTTATAGCGTTGGCAAACAACAACAACAACCTTGTCTTCGCCGCATTTTTCTTGACTTTTAGAAGCCCTTCACAGAGATAATCAATTATGTGGCTATTCTCTACACTCTCAACAAAGAAAGATTCTAAATTTCATACCTAAAGAGCATGCTCTATTAGAGACGTTTGGGCTTCTGACACAATTACAGCCTGGCAATTGACATTAGAACTAAATAATGTAATAACGTAGTATTTTGAAAAGGCTAAATAACAATAAAAGTCATTAACATTTTAAAATAATCATCCGATGCGCAAAAAAGATATTTATCCATCATTTTGAGTATTTATCCGATAAAAATGAGTAAAAACGAGTATTTATCCGTTTCGGATAAAAACTCGAGTATTTATCCTCCGAGTATTAATCCACTGCCCATCACTAATGCCAGGTCGAAAAGTGTATGAAAATCCATTGTAAAGGTGCTGAGCAGTCAGAATAACTGAATAAAAATCCATTTCTAACATGCTGTTTTATTTTAGGGCACTTATGTAGCTTACCTATAAAACATACAGCAAAAAGCAAAAAAATTGTAGTATCTGTCTAGTATCTGCTACCATTTTAGATGAATTACATCTTCCTGTCGAGTAAGTAGGTTCTTAGCCAATTCGTTTGTAAGTGCTATGTTTTGAAATCTCTGGAGAATTTCGATAAGTACTAGAGTTGCTACCACAGCCTCAGAGCTCTATCCCGTAGAAATAACATACACTGTTACTATGTTTGTAGTCTGAACTGCTAAGCCTTTGAACTTTAGGCGTATAATGTCTAACCAGTTTCTTTTTTAGGAATACCTGGGAACTAAGTTTGGCAGGTCTATTTTTGTTCAGACGGTCTAAGCTCAGACTGTCCCGTCATCCCGTCTAAAATTGTTGTCCATCCCTATCTTATACTGTTATATTATAAAAGCTTCTGCCCGCGACTTCGTCCGCGTCAAATTTTCGCTCCCCGTCCCGTTGCATCGAATTGCCTGCCAGTTTTTGTCCATTTTTCGTTTGCTGCTCCGCTCCTTTAGACTGTAGCGTGATGTTATATAGCCTATAGCCTTCCTCAATAAATCGGCTACCCAACACAAAAAGATTTTTTCAATTCCGACTAGTAGTTCCTGAGATTAGCGCATTCAATCAATCAAACAAACAAATTCTTCAGCTTTATAATATTAGTATAGTTTCTAAAGTACCTCGAGAGGAATTCGATGAAATTTAGCGCACAGGTAGACCATGACCTGGGTTAGAAGATCCTAATCATGACCATCCACAGCCCGACTCCACCCACTGCTGGGTAATGCAGGTGCTGCCATTTGCCAATGCCCACGCTCATGTGTCAGCCTCATCCAGGTTTTGCCCGCGCTGGCAACAATGTCATCCGTCCATCTCGCCGCCGAACGACTGACATCTCGTCTTTCAGTCTTTGGACGACACTTTGTCAAAGCCTTTCTCCACCTGTCATGCTGTCACTGCGCCTTGCCAAGTGTCCTGCCCAAATCCATTTGAGCTCCATAACACACGTCCCAATATCGAAGACCTTCGTTCGTCTTCGTATCTCGACGTTTGAAACTCGGTCTATTAGCATGATGTCAAGCATGGAACGCTCCATGGTTAGGACATAGAAATGAATGAAATGAATTGCACCGATCCCAGCGTGGTTTGACCAGACTCGATTATCGAATGAACCCCAAGATTTGCACTAGCCTTTGAAGCCTCATGATTCATGGTGCTACATAGGCCATTGCATATCAAGAAGTAGACCGTTACTTTTATTCCTATAGTACGTACCCTTTCTCAGTCGCTACAGGTTGTCAGAAGCCCGAAAGTTTTAACAATCAGTCATTCCAAGGGGACCGTGTTACCCAATTAATTACTGGGTTATTGAGGCCTGATAGGCAGTCGCTCCACGTCGAATACTGATATTTCGCATCCGGTTAAACTGGAAGTCGATCCCAAAAATACTTCGGAAAAGGCCAGGTGATGATTTCAAACCTCCACGCGGGCAATTCCGCAAACAAAAGCTATCTCAGCTATAAATTCAAAAATCGTAGTCAACTTAACACTCGAGCCATAAATCCTTTATGTAATTGTTCAGTCTCATTCTAAAATTCAGGAAGTAATAAGTCAATTATTATGCTGTAGAGTTCCACTCGACTGGAAATAATTCAGCCAGAACTTGTTTTGTAACACTGTTATTGTTGTTATGTATTATCGTGAGTTTTGCTTTATTGAATTAACTGTAATCTAATGCATAATATTTGCGTCTTTGCCAGTTATAAGGCTCTTCCTCTTTTATACTTTTTTTTTGTGGGTCGGAAATCGTCTAATAACGTCTCCCGCTCTGGGTGGAGCAGGAAGGCGTGTTAGACTTTTACTGGCTAAACTCACCCGTGTTCCTTCGGTTGCCTATATGCCAGGGCCACGGAAACTCTTTCGAACAAATCTCGCGACCCTGGCAGGTCCTCTTTTATACTTATCTTTACGACAAGATCTCTGAGGGAATTGCTAATCAAACCAAGCAATCGTTACTAGTATGTTAGTTTCGGCTTCCAGTCTAACCGACTACAGCTGAAACCAGCATTTTCCTTAGAGCGACTGCCTATCTGACCTCCACGACGCAGTTACTTACTACATTATAGACCTTGGGCTTTTGACTACCCGTAATGACTTTAAATATCTAAGAACGACAGCCGAGACCAATAGGAAAATGTAATGAACCCATCCACGAACCGATCGCGACGAGCGTAGCTAAACCTTTGATCTAACCGTGTGGCTGTTATCGCTTAACCACAAGCCCCTCGATGAAAATCCTTCTCCTATGAGATTAGCTGATGATGTAGGCTATCTGCCCGGGATTGGACGTACGAAGATATTAGTAGTGGATCCAAAAGAGAAAATAAAGCCCCATTCGTACTGTACGAAAACGTGACCGATCTCAAATCGACGTCCTAATTGGAACGCTCAAGGACGATCTGAAGGTGATGTCTACGTCCTTTGCCACTGGTAACAAATACATTTGCAACTTTTACTCTTTTGTTTGTTTACCTCTCCATGAAGTTTTCATACAAGTGTTGTACTAGAGTAGCGTCGAGCCGTTTTGCGGCAGCCTGAAATCTACCATGTCCTCATCGTCATCAGCCTATAGCAGTCCACTGCTGGGTATAGGACTCTCCAATTGGACGCCATCCAGCTCGATTCTCAGCAAGTCTCATCCAGCTGCTACCAGCCACCCTGCGAAGATTGTCGCTCCACCTAGCCTGAGGGCGTCCTACCTTACTCAAGAGCACGTCCTATCCCAACGGTTATTGGTTCTTCGGCTAATGTGGCCGGCCCATTGCCACTTCAGCTTGCTAATTCGACAACTTTGGTTCTCTGCCGGATCACACATTCTATCCCTCAGAGATACTCCAAGCATAGCTCGTTCCATAGCTCACCATATCCTACCTCTGCCTATTCAAATGATAGTTTAAGGATAAAGCCCCAAAAGGTGTCCCTAAACAGTTTGATCATGCGGAAAGGATGCATGAACGCAGTTGACCAAAATGTATTCTTTGAAGTTTATTCACGTGGATATAATTATAGGATGATTATCTAAACGGTTTCGTGGGAACTGACCAGTGCCCATAGTGGTAGAAATTTAGTTACGACTAAACAGTAAACACCATTTCCCTATTACTTAATTTCTTCGTTCTGAAACTAAATTTATTCGTTATTTTACTTTGTCATAGACAGAGGGACTGTCTAAATAATAAAAGCAGGTTGGTTCGTGCATGAATGACCACCGATTAAATACCGAAAACCCTCTGTTCCTCGGAAAGCACGTTAAGCCGTTGGGCCTGACTGTCATTTGTAGATCTTTGTCGTAACGAGTAATCAGAAGCCCGAAAGTCTGAACCAGTCTTACCCAGGAGATCATGTAACCCAGTTACCGGATCCGATAAGCATTCGCTCCATGGAAAATACTCGTATTCAATATAGTTTGGAAAAGGCTACGCAAATGAGATAGTGAAAAAAAGGGTTTATTTTAACTTAACTTTGCCTCAGCAAGCACGCTGAGCATTCAGTCCCAATTGCCAAAGAATGAATACTTGAAAACTTAAACACGAAAATTTTAACTGTACTATAAGTACCATTGTACGCAGTTCGAAAAGGCAACAGCCGCTGATCACGAACAACGGACGCTTTCAGTAAAATTCAACTGCTTCTAGTTTGAAAATGTCGGATATTTCTAAGCTGTTGCAAACGAAATCTAACCTCAAGTAGGTATTTACAGTTTTTGTAACATTTCAATGTTGGACCAACTGTGATAAGTATGCTAATGAATGGTTGCCCATCATTGCCTCAGCTAACTTTCACAAAATACTCAATTATTTTTGTTGTTCTCAAATTGAGTACCTAATCACTGTTAACATTATTTGCCTATTTCCGATTTTTATTTTCTGTACAGTATTTGGGATTTGAGAAATTACGTCAGAAACAGAAACCAAAACGTTTAAAATTGGAATAACACAGTTCTACGAGAGATCTATGCTCGTTTCTAGCTGCCCCAGGCCACGTTCACATTAACGTTAAAATATCGCGGCGGCATTTTGTCGCGCACGAAATTTTGAACTCTTCTCTTTTTACAGTATTCAGAATCCAACAGAAGAGTTTTTTTTTTTTTCGACGAACTGTTTGCATTACAGCTCGTCTAAAAAACACTGTTCCATTTTCGACTCTCTGCGCGTACCAGTGAATTGAAGTTCCAGTGCATGAAATTGGTACGTCTCCGTGCGAACGAATACTTAGGAAGGGCACGTGAGCTGGAATGAGATCATTTCAGGCCGTATCCATGCAAAATATGGGGTTGGGCATGGAATTGCGGACACTAGTCAGATGTTCACTAAGTACAATTCTATTCTAAACTCTATCAGGGAGGTGGTTAGAACATTCTATCCTATATACAGTTGAACATTTATATTTATTTTTAAACTAGCTTTTGCCAGCGGCTTCGCCCGCGTGAAGGTCGGAAATTATCCCGCGGGAACAAACTACCGGGATAAAAAGTAGCCTATGTCCTTTCTCAGGCTCTAAACTATCTGTGTACCAAATTTTATTTAAATTGTTTCAGTAGTTTTAGCAGGAAAGCGAGACAGACAGACAGAGTTACTTTTGCATTTATAATATTAGTATGGAAGTATGGATTGGTAAATGGGCCTGATCTTGACTTCAATTTTGCCTCATCATCTTCATCATTTAGGCCGAAAGACGTCCACTACTGGACATAGGTATCCTCAAATTTGGCTGTGTTGGCCATAATCGCCACGCTTGGCAGGCGGATTGGCGATCGCAGTATGGTGGTAAAATGCATGGAGAAAGCTGCTGCCCATTACCTTAGTCACCTCTTACGGCACCCAGGGGAAGAAATGGTATGTTGCTATTCTTCCATGTGGTGCTCGTTCAGCATCACACGGAACAATGTCGCTTGGTGGAAAGCGATTCATGAAGTCTACAATGGATCGATCAAGAGAGCCAGAAAATCCTATATACTATTTAAACAGACACAATTACCGCATCTCTCACTACTATAATAGCTTTAAACAGTTTTATTTTTATCAAAGAATCTTATTTTGGTGTCGACAAAGTAAAAGCGGCAATATACTGGCTCAATTGAGCGTGCAGACGGTAATTTCTTTGATTATTCATGCTGATTTACATAACTGAATGTACAATTCACAAGGAATATAGTAGACGATATTCATGTAAAGTTAACCTTTAAAATATTGCCCGAATGAGTTCCACATAATCAAATTTGACATATGAGTTTTAATTTGTCCCTGGTTGACTCTTAACCAGCACCCTTATTTGCTTAATGCAATATTATGCATGAGTCAATATTTGAGGAGTGTCTTTTCAAAAGGGGATATTTACATTATTATTATTTATTAAACTGAGTATGCAGTCTTGTTCTTAGTGCTAAAATACACACTTTCATCACTTGAATCTTAATCAAAACGGCTAACATTCTACAAGTAAAGCAGCTTCAAATATGAGTTATCATTTCATCATAGGATATTATCATTTAAAATCTTGAGATGTACAATACAAAAGAGGATATTTACAAAATAGTACACAACTAAAGGGGATATTTACAGTAATTACAGAACAAAGGGGGATATTATAAAAGATCCGTGTCAAAAGAGGATATTATGATTTTTCTGCTCTGTATGTAGCTTTAAATTAACAAGTCATATTTTTGGCAAAATGTGTAGATAGAACACTGTAATGAAATAGTTTCATAACAGAAATAATGCTTGTCGGTAGGTCTGTAAATATTTCCCATATAAGTTTTTCCCATTTTGTGAAAAATAAGATAGAATGTAGGTATCCCCTTTTGAAAAGACACTCCTCATCTTAATCAGAATCTAAATCATTTTGAAGATTATTGCTAATACACTATATGTTCGTAAAAATTGACTGCTTAGCAACGTAAACAACGACATGAATGTTGTGGAACCGTAAAAATGAAAGTGATACCTACGATACCTGCGATACCTACCTAGCGTATTACGCAATTACCCCTCAGGTCCTGTGCACCCTGTCAGTCCCTCTAACCATCGTAGCTAATTTATTTTCCAGGATTTCTTATGTTTAATCTGTTTTCTCATCTTGTAAATTTTGGATTTATGATCGGCGGATCTGCACCGCATAAGTATCTAATAAAATCCTGAAGGAGACGTCAAATTCCGTGAATAGCACCTCAACTGCATAACATACTATTTTATTCATCACAATCTGAATAATTTTGGTGGGTATTGCTAATCCATTTGCTTCATATGTTCGGAAAATTCGTCTTCCTAACAACGTCACTAACGCAGTGTATCTTGTTTAGAAATGAAACATTTTTTGAACGTCAAAATTGCATAAGACTGTCCCCCAAAACGCCCGGCCTTCATCATTTCTGCTTTAACTGGGAAGAACAAAGTCATGAAAAAGTCTTCACTTTTCTTTTGATGTTAGTTAACTACCTATCGTATTTTTAAACGTCAATAACACTGTTATTGCATAAGTTAATATGCCAGCAGTAATAATTTTATTGTTACGTAGCATCACGTCATCATGCAAAAGATTAGAAATTCATGCCTATTCGAAAGCAACTGAGTTGTTAGCTTGAGCTAAGATCTACATGACACTTATTCGAAGTTCTTCACCATCATCACCTGCCCTTGTCACATTGTACAGACGCCACCAGGTCAAGCTACCCAAAACTGTCAATTTTTCCCAATGAACCTTGAACCTAATGCTCTAGAAATAAAGTCGAAAATCTATCGAAGAAATCTGACAGATTGTAGTAGCTTGATGTGTTGGCGTCTGTACTTGGGGTCGGTACATCACGGTTTTTTCTTCAGTTTCCAGTCTAATTCTTTTTTTATTTCTAAAGCTGGTGCTTTCCGAATGGTCCCATTTTAATTTGGTTCTATTTGGACAATGGGGTCCATGTGAAAACTATATAAGTCTTGAATTTTCATTACGTATTTGCGCGACAAATGAACGAATAACGCGATTAAATTAGTGCGGAGTACCTACCACAACTAAAAAGTTAAAAAATAAAAACTTTTTACAAAAAAAACAACCGACTTCCGTAAAAAAAACACTACAAAGTCAAAAATAACTTTACTTTCGGAAGTCGGTGGCAAAAACCTTAAATACAGAGCCTAAGACACCGACTTTCGAAATTAAAGTTATTTTTGACTTTGTAGTGTTTTTTTTACGGAAGTCGGTTGTTTTTTTTTTTGTAAAAAGTTTTTCTTGTGCCAGTCTCATCTAGGTATTGCCCTCGATAGCAACAATTTTTTCCGCCTATCTCATCGCCAGACGACCGACATCTCGTCTTCCAGTCCTTGGTCGCTATCTGCCAAAGCCTTACTTCACCTTGCCAGATGTCTTGTCCCAACTCGCTTTCCAATATCAAAGATCTTCTACGGTCGAACGTATCCCTGATGCGCTGCATACGAGGCAGTTCCAGACCTTCAGCTGTTCGCATGGAGGCTGGATCTGGATTGCCCAATAAGTCGGTACCGAACTAGGCTGCATCTTGAGCATTCCGGATCCAAACCTAAATATATACTACGATGAAATTCAGTTAATAGTGTCCAAATACTTACAAAATAATACTTATAAATAGTTTTTTTGTTATTTTTAAAAGAGTAACCGTGGAGTTTCTTGCCGGCTCTTCTCCATAGGAATCAACAATTTGGAACCGTGCACCTAGCTTCTGACGTTTCATAAGTGCCCATGTAGGCTTATGTGAAATAAAAATATTTTGATTTTATTTGTTACTAGCTTCTGCCTGCGACTTCGTCCGCGTCAAATTTTTGCTCCCCTGACCCTTCCCGTCGCATCGATTTGCCTGCTCGTTGCTGCTCGCTCCTTTTGAGTTATAGCGAGTCAACCTTAAAAGATAGACATATGCTGTCGCGGACTTTTTTTTAGAACTTTTTAAAAGGAAAAATTCTGTTATACATGATTTTTGCGTTACTTTAACCGTTTACGCAGCGCACGCAACGGAAACTCTCAAAAGGAATAAATTTTCCCCGTTTTTGCAACATTTTTCATTACTGCTCCGCTCCTCTTAGTTGTAGCGTGATGTTATATAGCCTATAGCCTCCCTCGATAAATAGGCTACCCAACACAAAAAGAATTTTTCAATTCGGACCAGCAGTTCCTGAGATTAGCGCGTTCAATCAAACAAACAAACAAACAAACTCTTCAGCTTTATAATATTAGTATAGATATTAATTAATAATGTTTTCATTGATTACTTGTAATGTTTATCTAGTTTGGAATCATTGAATGTTTCTAATATTTTGTAATTTAACATGTATGTATGCATATGAACTGGTTCTAGTTCTGATATCGTTAGGAGGTCGGTCTATTAGCCTGATGCCAAGCGTTGACGCAGGTACTAGTAAAGGTTAATTAGAAGGTCTTGTCACTTGTCTATAGATACGGATAAGTACCTACCTGTTGCACTTTCGAACAAGGCTGTCTAAACCAGTTGTCTGTATAGGTTATACGGCATCTTGCCATACCTATTGATCACGCTTGGCAGACTAATTGGTAGGAAAATGCAAATTCCCGGTTTCTCAAGATTACGGTACAGGTTTACTACTTGATGACACTTAGGCGACTAAAGAGCCTATAAGATGCCAAAACCACTTAATTCGGCACCGCAACAAATATGGCTTGATATAATTTTAATCATCAAAACAACTAATGAGCTCATTTAATTCGATTGAAGGAATTTGTCATAAAACAGTCAGCTATTGAAATGGGATAAACTTAGTGGGCTGTACTGACGATTTAAATGATTTTATTTATGTGTTACGTCGCAAATCATATTTTAAGCAGCATGCCACCTTGCACTGACCTGCAAATTACAGAAAAAACCGGCCAAGTGCGAGTCGGACTCGCGCACCGAGGGTTCCGTACAAACCTGTAGGTATCCTCGGTTTATGCGTAAGGTTTATGTTTATGAAATTAAATGTTTTTTTTTTATATTTGAGTTGATTGAATGGAAGGTAAATTGCGATTTACGATTTATGACGTATTAAAAAAAAAACTACTTACTGGATTTCGTTCAAACCAATTTTCGTTGGAAGTTTACATGGTTATGTACATCATATATTTTTTTTAGTTTTATCATTCTCTTACTTTAGAAGTTACGGGGGGGGGGGGGGACACATTTTACCACTTTGGAAGTGTCTCTCGCGCAAACTATTCAGTTTAGAAAGAAATGATGTTAGAAACCTCAATACCATTTTTGAAGACCTATTCATAGATACCCCACACGTATGGGTAAGATGAAATTTTTTTTTTTGAGTTTCAGTTCTATGTATGGGGAACCCCAAAATTTTTTGTTTTTTTTCTATTGTTGTGTAAAAATCTTAATGCGGTATACAGAATACATCTACTTACCAAGTTTCAACAACATATCTCTTATAGTTTCGGAGAAAAGTGGCTGTGACATACACGGACAGACAGACAGACAGACAGACAGACAGACCGACCGACAGACAGACAGACAGACATGACGAATCTATAAGGGTTCCGTTTTTTGCCATTTGGCAACGGAACCCTAAAAAGGAATTTCACTTTCGAAAACTTTAATTTCGCGCCTTGTGTAGGTGTCCTCCACACCCACATTTCGATAATTACCTTTAAGTCCTATATAAAAGGGGACGAACTTATGCCATGAACCGATCTCAAATCCAGAGTCCGTGCTGCTGCTGAGAAATTCCAGATAGAAAGACCCAATAACACTTTGTCAGACCTAGGGATTGAATAAAATTGCTTGCGACCCTAGACCAACGCGGCATTCATTAGTTTTGCAATAACAGATAAATTCATCACTATACGCAACTTACGTTTTGAGACTTTGATCAATATAATGGTTCCAATCCTGACATCCTTTTTTGTGGGTGGGAAATCATCAAATGGCCTCTCCCGCTCTTGGGCGGAGCGGGAGGGCCTGTCAGACTTTTACTGACTAAACCCCACCCGTGTTCCTTCAGTTGTCCATTTGCCAGGGCCACGGTGTCTCTTTCGACCAAATCTCGCGACCCTGGCAGGCATCGGTCCTAGCAGACCCCTTCAGTGCTGCATCCTGACATCCATATTATTTCGATCCGTCTGTCCATTAGTCGTCTATTAACTAGAGAATAGAGAGAGATACCAGTTATCGGATGTACGTGTTTTTTTTTTTTTAAGAAAACATATTTTCCATACTAATTGTAGCAAGCGAGAAAAATAATAAATACTTCTTCTTAGCGTGTCGATGGCAAATAATAACACAAACAATTTATACTTTTCTAAATTAATTTGGCCCAAAATTCAGCAACGCGAATCCCGATCGCTGACGCAGCCATTAGGTCCTTACGTGTGCAGGTGACAGGGCATGCGGTTGCAAGATGGGAAGCGGCCATTGTCTGTGGAGAGATGCCGCATACTGAGTCTGAGCTGTCAATGAACTCCCATTTGTGAAGGTAGTCCTTGCTACGACCTAGTTACTTGTATAATAATACTAATATATACTAAATAAATTTTATTTCAGCGGAGAAACTATCATCAGAGAACGGAGGCACCAGCCAGTCTAACGGGCCTACGCCCACGGGAGAGCTTCGCGGCGAGAGGTTCACTCTCACTCTCACTAAAGGCACTCAGGTAAGCAATCAGGCTGACGTTTCCTTAGCTATTAGAATGGAGGTTTCCGAATAATTTCCTGTGATTGTGACTCAGAAGAAATTATTTTATTCATTTCCGATGTTACTGTGATTCAGTGTCTGGTTGTCGACCTTATTCTGATGTCACACTCGTTTAGATAGAACTAGCTTTAGCTAGCGGCTTCGTCCGCGTCAAATTTCTTGCTCCCCCGACCCATCCCGTCGCATCTAATCGCCTGCTCGTGCGTGGTCTTCATATTCTTGTTTTAATTTTAATTTGAAAGTCTATGAAACGAAAAAACGACAGTAAAAAGAAACAGACACATAACAACTTCATTATGTTTTGTGTGGGGTGATAGAAATCCTTAAGTAAGGGTGCTCCTCGAGAAAGTTTACTTTTCTGTTTGACGTTTTTCGAGGCTTTTTGGACAAATAGACATGTGACTTTTTTACATTCGTCCATTATCTTGAAGCCAAAATTACCTTCTACCACGTGTGAATTGCACACATGTTTAATCTAAATCATTCTTCGATAGCTGCTATCAAACACCAAAAGAATTTTCCGATTCGAACCAGTAGTCCCTGAGATTAGCGCGTTCAACCAAACAAACAAACTCTTCAACTTTATAATAAAAAAATTAAATTAAAAATTTAAAAAACCCCCGACACAAAAACCTAATTTCCCTTTAAAAAGTAAAAAATAATAAAAAATAACTCAATCTTAAAGTACCTAAGAATGTATTAATAATTCAAAAAAATACGCCGCGTTGGGGGACCGCTTCAAACCTAACAATTTAATTACCAATAGTCTTACTACCTAACTAAGCAGTCAACGACGTCTGCACTCGCGGAGCGGTCCCCCAACGCGACGTTTTTAGTAACATTATCTACAGCTAAGTTATAATATAATTATTATTTGACAGTGAGCCCCCAAACTAGACCGTTAGTCTGTATTTTGGGGCTCTGGGGACGAACGCAGAGTGATGAGTTCAGGTATGATATTGTGTGTGCGTGTGTGGCGTGTGTGCGTGGTGGGTGTGTAGCGTGTGTATGTGTGTGTGGCGTGTGTGCGTGGTGGGTGTGAAGCGTGTGCGTGATGGGTGTGTAGCGTGTGCGTGGTGGGTGAGTAGCGTGTGCGTGGTGGGTGAGTAGCGTGTGTATGGTGTGTGTGTGTGTGGCGTGTGGGGGTGTGCGTATGTTTGTTCCTATTATGTTTCATTTGATTCAGGGTCAGGTCAGGGTTGTTATGTAGATGTCGGAATACATCAATGTGTAGTGTCGAGTTCTAGCATGGTAATAGCGGTCATTGCCCTTTCCCTAATATCTCTTCGTAAGAGCGTAAGGAATAAACTATGTGTGGTTTTTCGTTATTGTAACATGCGAATTGCCTCTTAGATGTTGAAGATCTGAGAGGCAATTCTCTTAATTTTAAGAACGTTCACGTTTGATCTTAGCCTCAATCTGTCAAAAATCCTTCGAGTTTCCCGTTACTGTTTTCCCTCTATAAATTTTTGACAAGATTTTGACATAATTGATGAACGTTTTTAATTACGAGAATTGACCTTCAGGTTAGTTATTGATTCTAGAAACTGTAGGTGGGTCGATGACTGTTTATGCCATGCTTAAACGTGACAAGTACTGGTATTTTTACCCTATTTTATGGAAGAAAGGAACGCTCTATATTTAGACATCACTCAAACATTAATTGGGTTCCCTACCCTTTTGGAAAGGGACCAATTAATGCATGTGACCGTACCCATATTTAGCGTCGACCTGTCTCGTATATGAATCGCTAAATAGGTTGCCATTTTAAAATATTTTGGTTAAAGTTAAAAGATCTCCGCAAAAATTCGAAGTACGTACTGGTAAAATCAGGAATAAACAAGAAAAAAAAAATAATTATACATCATCTCATCTCCGAAGAAAATCGTCATAAAGCACTGGCTTCTGCTCGCGACTTCATCAGCGTGGAATTTCGGTCCGCAAGTCCGTACCGCGTCGCAACCCTTTGCCCGCTTAGCGTTCTTTCCGATATTTTCGTCTTTTTGCTCGGCTCCTAAGGATCCTACCATGATGTATTTTCTTCAAATCCGACCGGTAGTTCCAGAGATAAGCGCGTTCAAACAAAATAGATAATATGTACAAGCTTAGGATCGTGTTATGCTAAAGAATGGGATTCACAATAGTGTCCCGTTATCCAATCAACCGCAACACGTTTATGTATAACTAGCTTTTGCCAGCGGCTTCGCCCGCGTGTAGGTCGGAAAATATCCCGCTGGAACGTATTACGGGGATAAAAAGTAGCCTATGTGTTAATCCAGGTTATAAACTAACTATGTTCCTTTCATCCAAATCCATTCAGGAGTTTTTGCGTGAAAGAGTAACAAACATCCACACATCCATACAAACGGAAAATAAATCATAATCATCATTCTCTTGCAATCTCTCTTGTTCTTCCATACTTCTCTATTAGTCGCCATCTCGGTAAGGCGGCGGCCAGGGTGTTGTGTCGCAGCGTAGAAGTGGCCTATGTCCAGCAGTGGACTGCGATAAACCGAGTTGAATGTACTTAGAATTAAAACAATTAATTCGTCAGAAAGGACGACTTTCTTCAAAAGAGACCCATGTTTCCGGGCGGAACGGAGCTGACCCGTAACGTTGACCCTGTTTATCCTTGCGCAGTAGCCGTGAGGACCGGACTAAATACTGCTACTGTTTTAAAATGAACGGGTGTGACTAGAAATGTAATTTAATCACTTCTCTTAGTGACAAGTTATACAGTAGGTATTGTTACCGTGTGTCCTAATCGAAAGCGAAAGTCGCACGAATACGCGATCATCAAGAATATCATCATCATCATCATAATTTCAGCCGAAAGACGTCCACTGCTGGACATAGGCCTCCCCCAAGCTCCGCCACTTCGACCGGATCTGTGCTTCCCACATCCAGCGGATTCCTGCGGCCTTCACAAGGTCATTGGTCCACTTTGTGGGAGTTAGACAATATGACGTATTCGCACTTTAAATAAGTTCGTGTTGCGAAACTGTCAAAATGAAAGCGATTCCTACTGATACGCAATTATTATAAACATTTATTTTCAGACAAAGTCCATAGTGTGTTAGTAACAATATTCTTAAAAACTAATGTTAGTATTGGGTAACAAAATTAAATGACGACATGAAGACGCACCCACCTTTGCAGCATGGGGGACTCCCACCGATCAGTAAAAACACCCAGTATAGTGTTGGTACTGCCACGAACGCGAGTGAGTAGGGAGGCGCATCTTTTTCTAATGATAGCGGCAAAGCCATCAACCCGCGCCTCAGCAAACATCCCTGACGCACTGCACCGCCATGGCAACCCCAACAGTACCCTGAGTGCATTATAATATTGGACACGCAGGTCGCTGTATGCCCGCTGCGAATAACTGACCCACAGGCTGCAGGTGTAAAATGATTGGCAATATGCTTTAAAAAGCGTGATTTTAACCGAATTTGTACACCGTGCAAACCTGCGGGCCAGCGACCTGCGTTCTCTTTCAATGTCTACATTATCACTCAAATCATCGGTGACAATTTCCCCTCTGATTAGTTTATTTTTATTTTTATTATTTGAACGCGCTAATATCTAGAACTGCCATTCAGAATTGAATAATCTTTTTGCATTTGATAGCACAATTCTTGAGGAAGGTTAAAGGCTTTTTAATATCATTCTACGGCCTTTAGGCGTGTAAAAAGAAGAAAGTCAAAAAGAACGCCAAGCGAAATCGAAGTTAAAGCACGGTGGGGGGGCGCGATGCGACGCGAAGGGACGATAGGTGAATCCGCGGAGTACTTCCATAAATCCCTTTTTAGGAAACTTATTCATGTCATGTCTTGAATCAAATTACAGTACCTATTGGTGATTTTTAATTCCAGGGTTTGGGCTTCACACTAATCGGTGCTGAAGGTATACCAGAAACGGAAGGCTATCTTCAAATACGCAGCATCGTACCACATAGTCCGGCTTGGATTGATGGTAAGTGATAAAAACTTTTTTTAACTACGTTGGTTTCTGCTTCCAGTCTAACCGGATACTCATATGAACTCAGTACTAGTATTTTACAAGGAACGATTGCCTATCTGAACTCCACATCCTAGTTTCTAGGTAAAACGATACCGCTTGGTAAGACTGGTTGTCAGACTTTCGGGTTTAAGACGACCCAAAATCCACAAATGACAGTCCAGACCCAACGGCTTAACATGCTTTCCGAGGCACAGAGTCTTGGTATGTAGAAATGGTCACCCATCCACGGACCAACCGTGGAAAGCGTAGCTTAACCTGCACCCTATATGCCTAACAAACTATCAATCAGAATGTGAATCATTTTGAGAGTTATTGCTAATCCATTCTTTCATATTATGTTAGAATAAATTCTCTGCTTGGCAACGTAAACCACGCCATGAATGTTGTGGAACTGATGATTAATGAAAGAGATTCCTTATGATAGTGTATTATGCAGTTATCCTTCTAATTGATCGACCCGTACGACTCTTATTATTTAGCCACAAGCCCCTCTGCAAGTGATGACTAGAGATCGGATAATCAGATGCATATTTGCTTAAAGTTGAAATGTTGGCTAATATGGAATGCGCGTTTTCATCGTGTTTTGTGTGTTGTTTTAACTCCCTACACACATAATATGTACTAGCTTCTGCCCGCGACTTCGTCCGCGTCAAATTTTTGCTCCCCTGACCCTTCCCGTCGCATCGATTTGCCTGCTAGTCTTCGTCCATTTTTCGTTGCTGCTCGCTCCTTTTGAGTTATATTGAGTCAATCTTAAAAGATAGACATATGCTCTCGAACTTTTTTTTAGAACTTTTTAAAAGGAACAATTCCGTAATACATGATTTTTGCGTTACTTTAACCGTTTACGCAGCGCACGCAACGGAATCTCTCAAAAGGAATAAATTTTCCCCGTTTTTGCAACATTTTTCATTACTGCTCCGCTCCTCTTAGTTGTAGCGTGATGTTATATAGCCTATAGCCTCCCTCGATAAATAGGCTAAAAGAATTTTTCAATTCGGACCAGTAGTTCCTGAGATTACCGCGTTCAATCAAACAAACAAACAAACTCTTCAGCTTTATAATATTAGTATAGATTTGCATCTGGGGCTAAACATTAATTTCAAATAAATATGATGATCCGAGAAACCCGGCTTTAATAAAAAATACGAAGCCGCTTCCGTGCTTTCACAGCTAAATAGTAACATTAGGTAAATATGCATCAGAATATCTGATCACTGGTGATGACATTAAACCTCATACATTACAACAAAAATGTCATAAGCTTCGTTAAGTTTAATGGAGTACTAAAGAATTTACGACGGATTGAAGATAGTAGTATTGCAGGTGCATTGCCTCGTTTTATTATTGCAGATGTCCATACATAACCACCTGCTGTTTTGTGTGGTGCTGAACGTAAAGAATAGGACCGTCCCGTTTCTTCCTTCGTGTCGTAGAAGGCGACTAAGGGACTTACTAGAGAATGGGCAGCAGCGTTCTCTGTGCATTTTACGACCATTCTGCGATCGTCAACCCGCCTGCCAAACGTGGCGAATAGGTAAACCCCCCTGTTTGGGGGAGGTCTATGTCCAGCAGTGGATGTCTTATGGTTGAAATGATGATTTTGATACCACCTACTTGTTTACCTTGAAAATCCTAATAAAAACAAGAATTTGAGCGAAAGGACTACATATTGACTATTTTCTTTACAGGTGCCCTACGTCCCGGCGATGTGGTAGTCGGTGTTGGAAATCGAGGAGTGCGTGGATTGTCCCATGCTCTTGTTGCCCAGATATTCCAGTCCATTACACCTGGGACTGACGTCACGCTTCATCTTGTGAGAGGTAAGCATAGTGTCATAGATAACGTTTAGGAGAAAAAGCTACCCGAAACTGTCAAATTTTCCCAATCCATTTTGAACCTAATGCTTTAGCAATCAAGTTGAAAATCAAAGAAATTTGACAGATTGTAGCAGTTTTATGCGCTGGCGTCTATACACAGATTGGATTTTAAAGATATGGCATTAATGGCTTTTAGCTGGCCGTACCAAAGATTATGCAACATGTTCTGTACCAGCATTACTTCTCATGTTTCGTGGTACACTTATACAATTTATACAATCAATCAATATTCCTTTTGAGGTCGGCTTCCAGTGTAACCGGATGCAGCTAGTATTTTAGATGGAGCGACTGCTTATTGATTGTTCTGTGTGATGACGTCAAAAATAGCACCATCCCATTTCTTCCCGTGGGTGTCGTAAGAGGCGACTATGGAACTTACAGGAGAATGGGCAGCAGCGTTCTCTATATATTTTACCACCATACTGCGATCGCCAACCCGCCTGCCAAGCGTGGCGATTATGGCAAATTGGGGAACGCATATGTCCAGCATTAGACGTCTTTCGGCTGAATGATGATGATGACTGCTTATCTGGCAACCACAACCCAGTTACTGAGTAACACGATACCCCTTAGTAAGACTGGTTGGCTGACTGTTGGGCTTCTGACGACCCGTAACGAGTGTCAAATATCCACGTCATTCGTCAGTCGGGACCATTGGCTTAACATTCTTTCCAATGCATGGTGGAGTCTCGAATTGTAATTAATGGTACCAACCATGACAAGCATTACTTAAACTTCAATGGACCCATGCTGCTGTTATTATTTAGCCACGAGCCTATATTAAAACTATATCTACTTTTTTTTTGTGGGTGGTATATCATCAAATGACGTCTCCCGCTCTGGGTGGAGCGGAAGGGCGTGTTAAGACTTTTACTGATTAAAACCCACCCGTGTTCCTTCAGTTGTCCATATACCTGGGCCACGGTCGTGGGCTAAATACGGTCTGTAGGACCGACTGTTTTGAACAAATCTCGCGACCCTGGCAGTACATAATTACATACATAAAGTCACACCTTTTTCCCATTAAATATAAAGCACTAGGAAGTGGTGAAGGGCGGGCGTTTTGGGGGACTGTCTTTTGTAATTTTGACGTTCGAAAAGTGCTGATCCTCAGCCAAATTTGAATAAATGACTTTTGATTTTGATTAAAACTATAATGTATTTAATATCCTTTCCACAGGTTACCCTCTATCTTTTGATTCGGAAGACCCGAACACTCGTGTTCTCAGTACGATGGCAGTAGATGCAACTACTCCGGCTACGTCAGACGCTGTTGCTATGCAGCAACTGACCAGGGCGCTGCGGACCAGGTGAATATTATGATTACTTATTTTTTCTTACTTCTCTTACTCCGCGCCCTATTTAAAAGCGATCGTTGCGCGAATATCGTTTTCACTTTTTAACAGACTAAAAAAAAAGAGGAGATTATCAGTTCGACTGTATTTTTTTTTATGTTTGTTACCTCGTAACTTGTGACTGGGTGAACCGATTTTGATGATTCTTTTTTTATTTGAAATTTGATGCTTCCCGAATGGCCCCATTTTAATATGGTTCCATTCGGACAATGGGACCATGTGAAAACCATATAAGTCTTAAATTTGCATTAAGTATTTGCGCGACAAATGAACGAATAACGCGATTAGATTAGTGCAGGGTATCTACTATAACTAAAAAGATAAAATATTTTTTTTTACAAAAAAATAACAACCGACTTCCTTAAAAAAGACAATGCAAAGTCAACAATAACTTTAATTTCGAAAGTCGGATGTGTATTTTAGGTTTTTGCCACCGACTTCCGAAATTAAAGTTATTTTTGACTTTGTAGTGTTTTTTTTTTTATTGTTCGGGTAACTGGAAAGCGCCCTCCTTCGGTGTGACCACGTGTTTAGGTTCATCGAACAAAAAGTGACAACGATCGCACATTCGCGCAACAATCGCTTTTTTTATAGGACGCGAACTTCAACCTATCTTGATACTCGTTTAGCTGTCTGCCGTCAATTTATGTATCTTCAAATCTCCGTCCAGTCAAGGCTATTTTTAGGAACTACCTGTAGTTAAAACTGAATTTTATTTTGCATTATTGTTAGTTAACAATAATGCAAAATACAAATTTTCCCGCTAGGGCGTAGCGGCCAGAAGTCTCTCTCGGGCCGTGACAAAAACTCGTGGGTTATTTTAAAAATAAACAGCTGTTCAGGCATTGCATTTTTGTAGAAACCAACAGTTTTCTTTTTCAACGCAATTCCATCATAATGTAATGAATCTATGTTTTTGCGTCGATGGCCTTGCCACAGACACTTGCTACCAGGCCACTGCTGCTACTGGCGTTTTTCTACGAAGTATTATTTCTTTTACCTTCTACTATGCCATAAGATATCTCGATGTATCTATACACACCTTTCCAACTAATTATAATAATAAACCAATTCCTTAGTACCAAGGACAATCTAGAGAAATACTCAGATCTGCGTACAATTCCAGATTCAACCTGGATTCTCCGAACCTGGACTCTACAGCCCAGGGTCGGGATAAGGTGGACAGTGGTCCTACTCCTCACAGCCCGGGACAGAGGAGGATGATGTCCAGGTCTTTTGATTTGGATGAACTGACTATAAATGATGATAATCAAGAGCTTCCGAGGTGTCCGTCGCTGGATCATGTGCTGTCTTTGGCTAGCGGTAAGAGTGGTTTTTAATTTAACACTTTGAGGAACACTAAATAACCATAGGGGTATTAACAATAAAAAATCTAGTGTCAAGTTACATAACACACACATCCACACACAGACTCCCACATACTAAAACACACACACACACACACACACTAAAACACACACAAACACACATTGATTAAACTTAGATTGTAGACAAATGTTTGTATCTTTAAATATTTCTTTTGTTATGGAAGAGTATTTTACTACAGGCTTTATTTGCTTAAAAGAAGGCTCCAATCAAAATTTCAGTTTCAATATTTTGAAAAAGAAATAAACTATTTTGTATTTCTTTTTGTATTTTTTTCTTGTGATTGCAAAAGGATTTCTACAGTGTGATGTCAAAAATGTAGAAACGAAATGTCTTTTTGTATAGAGAAAGCTGTATCTATTCTTCTTATTTATTTAAAAAGAGCACAGCCACATCACATGCATTACACTTACTAGGCTGCTGAACCTTCCGGCCCCATCAGCCATCTGTTCACAAATGCGAGCAATGTGCCCTGCCCACTGCCACTTCAGTTTGGCAATTCTTCAAACTTAGTTGGTTACCTTGGTCCTGCGGACCTCTTAATTTCTGATTCGATCACTTAGAGTAACTCCAAGCATAGCCCTCTCCATTGCTCTTTGGGTGACTTTTAGCCTTCTAATAAGGCCCATTGTGAGCGACTGTGTGTTTTTTCCTTAACAGTTCCCCAGAACTCGCTGCATTATCTAAGCATAAATATAATCTCAACCTAACGTTCTGAACTTCTGAGGGGCACAGTCGTGGAATTATCAGAATCAGAGCTTTATTTGCTATGTGATGTATGAATTCCACTCATTGTGGTCCTAATGTTCATAGAGCATCAATCTCGAGCCGATACCAGCACATCAAACGAGCCAGGCCGAGAACTAGTCCTAACATTACGCCGAGGTGCTGCCGGCTTCGGGTTTACCATCGCTGATAGTGTGCACGGACAGAAAGTCAAAAAGGTAAGTGCTATTTCAACACAATCGTCAAAAGTAAACAAACATTATGAAAGGGTGACATCAATTTAAATGGTTTTCATTATTACCACTGCATAACAAATCACGAAAAACCAACCGAAATACGATGTTGCCAACTCGCGCGAGATACACTCTCTTAAGACGAAGAGCTGATTTTCAATAGTCATAAACTTTTATCTGAGGAATAAAATATAAAGTCTGCAGGTAGGTGCAGGTGTAGTTTGACAGAATTTTCATAGAAAAGCTGTCAAACCGCAATCTTCATACGTTGATTAACACTATTCGCAGTTAAAAATCAGCCCTTTAACAGCAAATTGTTATTTGGTATTCAGTCTAAAGCGGACCTCAAGATAGTTGGGAAAAGGCTGGGCAGATAATCATCATGTTTGGAATCGAGATTTTTTAACGAAATTCTTTTGATAGAATAACTCAAATATGTTGAATGACTTGTATTTATATCTTTTCAGGTGTTAGATCGCAGTAGATGTGCCGGGCTAAGGGAAGGCGACTTGCTGCTGCAGATTGGAGAAAACGATGTGCGCCATGCACCACACCAACATGTTGTACAGGTAACTCATTTAACCTTCAGTCAAATTGTATATTCACTTAGTACGCTCTTCTTGTTCTCACTCAACAATGTCTACATTTCTTTCTTACTTCTCCTTTCACAAGTTAATTTGTTGGTGAAATTTCTTAAGAAATAAGCAGTACCTTTGTACTCAAATTATAATTATGTTGTATTTCTATGTATTTAATTGTGTGTACATTTCTTCACTATAAAACAAAGTCGGTTCACGCGTCTGTACGCTTAGATCTTTTAAAATACGCAACTCAAATCAAATCAAATCAAAATATTTTTATTTCACATAAGCCTGCAAGGGAACTTATGAAACGTTAGAAGCTAGGTGCACGGTTCCAAATTGTTGATTCCTATGGAGAAGACCCGGCAAGAAATTCCACGGTTACTCTTTTAAAAATAATTGGGTTTTACAATGTTTTCAAACAACAGTTTTAATAGGTATGCGAGAACAGTGTAGGACTGTCAACAAGTACTACTAAAACCACCAACCAACCAGGTACTTAATAAAATAGAAAATTGTCTACAGTCTACAAGACCTACAACATTCTGACATTCACAAAATATAAAAGAATTTACTTAAATGATAGTATTACATAAATAAAACATAATAACCTATTTAAACCAAATGTCATTGTTGTTATGACAGGTCAAATTAGAATTGTAAGTATATAATGTCAAATTATGAATAGCGTATGTCAAAGAAGAACGTAAAAAAAAAAAAAACTTAAATAAATAATGTACATCGTCATTTGGGAGCAGTTAATAGACATTTACATGGTCATCCTGTAATGAGCTACCAGGGAAGCCACATGCAACGGATTTTAACTCTGTTTTCAATATTAGACAGAGTGATTTAAGAGCAAGGTTTATGTTATGTATAATACGCGGGCGAAGCCGCTTTCAAAGCTAGTAAATCTATATATATAAAGAAAGTTGTGTTAGTTAAGATAAAGAAAGTTGTGTTAGTTACACTATTTATAACTCAAGAACGGCTGAACCGATTTGGCAGATTTTTTTTTATCCCGTTTGACTATAAAGAGGAAAGATTTGATTGTTTGTTTGTATTGAATAGGCTCCGAAACTACTGGTCCGAATTGAAAAATTATTTTTGGGTTGGGTAGCCTATTTATTGAGGAAGGCTAAAGGTTATATAACATCACGCTACGATCAAAAGGAGCGGAGCAGCAACGAAAACTGGCAGGCAATTCGATGCGACGGGTAGGTTCAGGGAAACAAAACTTTGAGGCGGACGAAGTCGCGGGCAGAAGCTAGTAATAAATAAATGAGCACAGTACACACACATCAGTAGTAACACTTGAACTTCGAAAAACATCCTTACTGCTACGACATAAACGTGATGTCAATATCAAATGTTAACCATTTACTTTCACTGCATTTTTCGATCATATTAATTTCCTTTGTTTTAGGCTGTATTGCGATGTAATTGAACATATTAATTTATTTTTCTCAAATACTAAGGTCAAAATGATTGCGTCCACGTTGCCCTATTAATCGCAATGTCTGTTTTCGACCTGTCTCAAGAAAGTCATCCTTTTATTTAGAACAATATTGAACCTCATTGTATTCTTCTAACAGGTATTAAAAGACTGCCCAGCGATGCACGAGACCACGCTGCGAGTCTGGAGACGTAACAATGCTGCCACGAGGGCACCTAGAAGTAGATCGGCTACTCGTGTACAACCTGTGTCTAGTAAGTACAGTACTAAGTTATAATAAGGAAGCTCGAAAGTCTAACAACCAGTCTTGCCAAGGGATATTGTGCCCAGTACGTGAGGTTGTAGAGGTCAGATTGGCGGTCTCTCCATGTAAAATACTGGCATTCAGCTGCATTCAGTTAGACTGGAAGACAACTTCGATATAGTTGGGAAAATGGTAGGGGAAGGTTGGGATTGTTGGTTATCTACATATCTAGAATAGAATTGTGGCACAAATCTTTAAGAAATCTTTTTTCATCAATGTTTTTACAGAAGCTTTGAGCCTCGTTCCGTATGGTGCCGGACGTAAAGAACATCACCATCCTATTTCTTCCCGTGGGTGTCGTAAGAGGCGACTACGGGAACTTTAATTCTAGGGAATGGGCAACAAATTTTGTGTGCATTTTACCACCATACTGCGATCGCCAACCCGCCTGCCAAGCGTGGCGATTATGGCAAACTCACCACAAATTGAGCGGCCTATGTCCAGAACTGGACGTCTTTCGGGTGTTATGATGATGAAGATACGGAATGCTTATATAAAAAAGCTGTGTAATAATATTAATGATAACTGATTGTTACAGCTGCATCAAACAACAACCAGTTAATTAGAAGTAAAACTCCAACTGCAGAACAACTACGGTCACCGAATCTGCACACACAAGACTCCTTGAGAGATAGACTGAACGGCATGAATTCTGGTAAGTTAATATAATAACACTAGCTTCTGCCCGCGACTTCGTCCGCGTTAAATTTCTTGTTCCCCCGACCCTTCCCGTCGCGTCGAATCGCCTAACCGTGCGATTTTCCCCGTTTCTGCAACATTTTTCATTACTGCTCCGCTCCTCTTAGTTGTAGCGTGATGTTATATAGCCTTCCTCGATAAATAAGCTACCCAACACAAAAAGATTTTTTCAATTCGGACCAGTAGTTCCTGAGATTACCGCGTTCAAACAAACAAACAAGCAAACTCTTCAGCTTTATAATATTATTTAATATTATATAACTATAAGTATAGATTAATTAATGGATTAATAATCCAGAGCAGTGGGAACGGCCCGACTGTAGGTCGTGTTTGTGTAATTTATTTCATCACCATTGCTCTGAAAATCGGTGAACGAAAACATCGTGAGGAAAGGAAAAAAAAAATGAAACACATGTGACATTTACCAAGCTGCACTGCCCCGGGTGCCCACTTCCTCTAACTGAGAGGAGGACCGTGTCGCAGCTATAGGAACGTTATAGAACGAGCAGTAACAGCAGTATGATAGGATTGTAGCTGGTGGCGTTATATAGTTTCTGGCGTGAGTCTATATAAGGTGTATCTATTCATACACGAAATATTTTAAGAGGTACACCTGTAGGTGGTAAAGAAGCAACGAAAAAAAAAAATTCTTAATGTATTTTTTTTTTTTCAAAATTCAATATTTATAAATTATTTGAAGTACAAAAGAAATACTGGCTCTTTCTTATTTTTTACGGCCCGAGACACCGAGGCCATGCTCGTGCCGTCCGGTCGTCGCCCTCGCAGCGTCAGGTGGGCCATTAATAGAATTTGAAGTAAAGGTTTTATGCAAAACGTCTCAAGCAGTTTTAAAATTATAATAATTACGAAAACGCTTAGATAAAAATTTTCTTTTTGCTTCTATAGCTTCTTTACCACCTACAGGTGTACCTCTTAAAATATTTCGTGTATGAATAGATACACCCTTATATATGTATTCATTAAAAACGTGATAAAATGCGCCTATGTCATTATAACATCTCCACAAGTGACGATGCTGAGTCTACTAAGCAGTGTCCTTCGCTGCCTTCCTTGACAACTAGTTAATTTTGTTACCGCAACCTGATCTATTGCACTTTATATGATTTCGGTTTTATATGTAAAAAGTGTTTGTAAGAACTGGATTGAGAAAGGCCATAATTACCATTTATTTGTGCAAAAGGTTAATCAATACAGCTGTATTTGAATGCATTATATATTCTTATCAATATAAATAATAATTCATTCTATTTCAACAGAAGCAACATACGCAGTACCGGAACACAAGAACCGTGAGCGAGAAAGCCTCATAGACCGACGACGTCGCAGCAGTACCCCCGGGGGCCGCCTGACGCTTCCGGTCGTAGCGCCCTGGGCCGAGCCCGCTCCGCAGCCCGACAACCAGTGGCAGGAGCGGGACACCTGGCTCGACAACTCCAACATACGGAACTGGGCTGAGAATGCACAGAAATGGGACGAGAACGGACAAAAGTGGGACGAGAACGGACAAAAATGGGTAGAGAACGGGCAGAAATGGGATGAGAACGGACAAAAGTGGGTAGAGAATGGCCAAAAATGGGATGAAAATGGACAGAAATGGGTTGAAAACGGTCAGAAATGGGATGAGAACGGTCAGAAGTGGGAAGAGAATGGACAGAAATGGGTTGAAAATGGTCAGAAATGGGATGGAAGTGCAAATGGTAACCAGTGGGAAAATAATGAAAGATGGGGGAATGGAAATTGGGGGGAAGTACCTACGCCTACTGTGCATGTGGATATGAATGCGGCGTACTGGAGGGGGAACGCTAGTGTGGCGGATAGCAGTGATAATGGAGGTGAGAAAACATACCTTATGAACTAAAACCAGACAAACTCATTAAAATATTATCATCATTAGTTTGTCAAAAAACAATCTGGACTGTTAATCCTGATACTTTGTTGGCTGACTACCTTTTCATTACTAAAAAGCGTTAGTCGACGTGACACGAAGGAAATAAAATCCCGGCAGGAGTTTTTCGCGCACTGGATTTTCAACTTTAGGTGTTGAACCAAGCATGGAGAATCCAACAGAGTGCATCTCAGCACGTTCAAAATAGAACAATGTGTTTTAATGTTCAATTTTCAACTCTAGGCGTTAACACAGTGCGTTGAAAATGCAGTGGTCTTAATAATCCCGCCTCAGTTTTATTACGAACCTGAGCTTATTATCGCAGGAGATACCGTGTCCCTGGCACATGGGCAACTGAAGAAAAACGGGCGGGTTTTAATCAGTAAAAGTCTGACACGCCCTCCCGCTCCGCCCAAGAGCGCCTCAAAAAAAAATCGCATGAACTCGATATGAAAGTAGATTCTGTGCAAGGAACTAGAAATCGTTTAAAATATTGTTAACATTGTCTAGGTTTCCCAGAAGATGGTATGCTGCATTCACCGACTACAGCCGCGATCGGTGGACTCACCAGACAATCACCTTCTACTAGCAGAATAAGGCCACACTCTCCATCTAATTCTACTGGTAAGGACATGTTCACCTATTATTATGGTTTTCAGGATAGAAATTAGATGAGGATATAATACAGACATCGTGCATAAAGCATGATCCCTGTTGGAAATCGCGACTACCCCCGCTATGAAATTTTCTATCTAGAGGGATAGTTTTTAGGGTTCCGTTGCCAAATGGCAAAAAACGGAACCCTTATAGATTCGTCATGTCTGTCTGTCTGTCTGTCTGTCCGTCCGTATGTCACAGCCACTTTTCTCCGAAACTATAAGAGCTATGCTGTTGAAACTTGGTAAGTAGATGTATTCTGTGAACCGCATTAAGATTTTTACACTAAAATAGAAAAAAACAGTAAATTTTGGGGTTCCCCATACATAGAACTGAAACTCAAAAATTTTTTTTTTCATCGAACCCATACGTGTGGGGTATCTATGTATGAATAGGTCTTCAAAAATGGTAATGAGGTTCCTAATATCATTTTTTTCTAAACTGAATAGTTTGCGCGAGAGAAACTTCCAAAGTGGTAAAATGTGTGTCCCCCCCCCCCCCCCCCTCGTAACTTCTAAAATAAGAGAATGATAAAACTAAAAAAAAATATATGATGTACATTACCATGTAAACTACCACCGAAAATTGGTTTGAACGAGATCGAGTGAGTATTTTTTTTTAAAAACGTCATAAATCGTAAACCACAATTTACCTTACATTCAATCAACTGAAATATAAAATTTAAAAAAAAAGTTTGTACGGAACCCTCGGTGCGCGAGTCCGACTCGCACTTGGCCGGTTTTTTTTAATGTTTTTGAGGGTGCAGAAGCCAATATCAAGTCAAAATGAAAATCCAAGATAACCGCTATGAAATTTTTTTTTTTTTAATGCCTGTCCTTTCCATAGTTTTCGAGGGTGCTACAGCTAATAGGACAAAATAAAATTCCGAGATGGTCGCTGCGAAATTTAAAACAAAATGATCATGGGTGTCGTTTTCATAGTTATTTAAGCCGATTGTGAGGTCAAACTGAAAATATAAGATGGCTACAGCGAAAATGTTCAGCATGGTGGTCTTTTTCACGTTTTTCGAGGATGGTAATGCCGACAGTGAGGTGATAATGAAATCCAAGATACCTATAACTTTTTGAAAGCTTCTAACAACTTAAACTAGATGGCACTGTATTAAAAAAAAACACTTTCTATTTCATATGAGGGTGTGTGCGTGCGAGTATCGCGTAAGAAACTTTGTTCCTGACGGAGGTCCCTCGACTGTACGCGTTTGAATTTAATAAAATGTCTAATTTTGAACATGCTCGCTCTCTTCAGAATACAGAACAAAACTCAACACCTTTGCTTCTCTGTAAGGCATAATATGATGTAAAGGCCGATACGATAAGTTGACATGGTGAAAAGAAGCTCCCACTAAGACTAGCGTCACCGTGGATCCAATACATGATTTTCCTTTTTTTTGGATGGGAAATCATCAAATGACTTCTCCCGCTCTGGGCGGAGCGGGAGGGCGTGTCAGACTTTTACTGACTAAAACCCACCTCTGTTCCTTCAGTTGCCCAGGGCCACGGTCATTTTTTCGAACGAATCTCGCGACCCTGGCAGGGTTCTGAAAAATTCGAAATATTACGGTTATTAAAAAAAATATAGCAATAATTCGTAGTTACAGTATTCACGTTGAAGTCCCCGCCACCATGTATTACGAGCAACTTAAGTCCTACACCGCTGTTTACTTTGCCAGGTCGCCTCCGAAGTCATTCTCCATCAAACAACAGCGCCACAGACCGACTGCTGTCCAACTCGCCATCAACTCGACTACAAAGTCAGTCGCCATCGAATAACTCGTCTAATAGCAGGATAAAGTCGTCGCCACTCAGGTAAGATATTAAGTTTATAGTATAGTAAATAGTGACTGACCAAAGCTTCGTTTTCGGTAATTTTCATTCGGCCGTAAAACCAGCCGAAGCTTCAGCCAAGCGGATAATCAGTAGTTCGGGAAATGTCATTTCACATTCGACCCACTTCGTAAACCTCTGCAATTTCAGGTGACGTTTGAATAACTTTTCAGGATCGATCGTGGTTTAATTAATGTTAATTCTACATATATCCATTATTTTGATATAATTATTGTATAGTAATGGAATACGTGGAATTATCGTGTTTTATTTCTTTTAAAGGGTTTTTTTGGTTTTTGTCTCCCTAAAGATAAAAAAACGAAATTTCTGTGTACAGCAGATAGGTATAAATATTTTTAATACCTACATCGTTTTCGGCTGATAAGAGGAAAAAGCCAAAGCTTCTTTTTCGACTGAAAATCCATTTTCGGTCGGATACTAATAGTAAACTGGTGAAGGCGTTAAAGGGTTTCAGTGTTAAGACGTTCTCGCTTTTCGAAAGCTCGATATTTTCTGGAAAAAGACTACAATGCTGCTGCCAAACATGACTACCCCTTTTCTTGCGAGTTCCACAAAGAAAAAAAAACAGAATAGAGACAGACACTCACAATAGAACAGAGACGCAATCTGTGTGATTCTTACAACTTCAAACACCACTCTACATGCTTATGTCCAACCATGTGTGTACATACAGGATTATTTTTTAACAGGCTGCAATTTTTTTTTTTTGTGGTTCAGTATCAGTAGTAGAACATATTTCAATACTTTATTTTTATCCGACCTTAAATCAGTAAACTGTGGACACCCTACATATTTCGTAATATGATACCGAAATAGTAATAGGTCAGTAACCGCGCGCCGGCGTAGGTACTTCGAACTTCTTATAATTTTGGCCGATCGAACAGCTGGTAGGTACTAGTACTTTCGCCGCCGCGCCGGCGCCGCGCGCAAGTTACCATAAAAACCAGTTTCCAATTAAACATCTTTCGTTAACGATAATGTATTTCTTTTGTACTGAGATTTATCAAAATAAAAATTTCATTTTTATTATAACTCATTTAAGTTTAATTTGTAAAAATTTGCGCACTGGTTAAAAATGTATCCTGTATGTGTCTGTTATGTCTTAACATCATTATGTTGCGACTTTAAAAAAAGGTGTGACCTCTGAGTTTGTTTCAGCCTTTCCTCTCAAAGTAGTCATCTAGTTTTTAAAATATGATTGACGTGTAAAAGTGTTTATACAAGTTTACTTACAGAAAATAAAATCATTAATCAAATCGGCTATTTGTCTTTTAGGTTACGAGAAAATTCGCCGTCTCGTCACATACACTCGCCAGTGTCGCGACAGTCGCCGTCTTGTTACGAGACCGAGGCACAACCCAACACCTTGTATGTTGCTAACTACCCACAGGTATGTTCTAGTATATTCTACTCACAACTGTACAGTGATAGTTAAATATGCAAGTAGATTCACCAAAAAAGTTGCGAATGTTTTGATAAAATGCCTCACACGTCATCAGCAACCTATAATGTACTGACTGCTGTAGGAGTGGGCCTTAATCCACCACACGGGGCCAGTGCGGGTGGGTAGATGTCACGTGTCCTCAATTTTTTTGTTCTAGTACATGCCGGTTTTGCTCACGATATTTTCCTTCACCGTTTTTGAGAGCAGTGGTGATGAAATAATTTACACAAAGTAAAGCGCCTGACTTAATTCGAACCTACGACTATGTAAATCTTGGCTGTTACCACTGAGCCACCACTGCTCTGAACACGACAAAACAAAACTTTTACAATACGTCTAAATCCTTATTGTATGTGGTGCCAGACGTAAATAATAGCACCATACCATTTCTTCCCGTAAAAGGCTTGACGGGCAGCAGCGTTCTCTATGCATGTTACTATTATACTACGATCGCCAACCAGCCCGCGAAGCGTGACAATAATGGCAAACCCCCCATTTTTTGGGGGAGACCTATGTCCAACAGTGGACGTCTTTCGGCTGAAATGTTGACGTCTAAATTATGTGCTTCATTCATGCTTACAGTTTATGCATTGTTATCCCTATCACCATAAAGGAAAAAACTCCTTAGCTTAGATCATCTAGTTTGATCCACAGGTAGAAGCCGGAGGCGCAGGAGGTCAGGACCCAGAAGCCGATGTGTTGGTGCGACTGGCGCGTGGGGCGGCTGGCTTCGGCTTTCGAATTGTTGGCGGTACTGAAGACGGTAGCCGGGTTGCTGTTGGATATGTTGTTCCAGGTATGTGTGAAAATATTGAAGCCTTTTGCCTTCAGGTAGGCCAGAGTAAAGAAAACCTGTACAGGTGGAGATTCATAGATGACTCAGCCCTGGAGTGTAAATGTGGTGCTGTCCCACAAACGATGAGGCACTTGATATCTTGTCCAGCATGTCCTGCTGTTTGCACGCCACAGGAGTTGATGGACACTACTGAAAATGCTAAGCTCGTAGCCAAATTCCGGGCTTACTCTATTTAGATTGCTATCGACACGCCAAGAAGAAGAAGCCTTTTGTTTTGCAAACTTTCAACATTTTACAAGGAAAAAACCGGCCAAGTGCGAGTCGGACTCGCGCACCGAGGGTTCCGTACAAACCTGTAGATATTCACGGTTTATGCATAAGGTTTATGTTTATGAAATAAAATGTTTTATTTAAAAAAAAAAAACTACTTACTAGATCTCGTTCAAACCAATTTTCGGTGGAAGTTTATATAGTAATGTACATCATATGTTTTTTTAAGTTTTATCATTCTCTTATTAGAAGTTACGGGGGGGCGGGGCATTTTACCACTTTGGAAGTTTCTCTCGCACAAACTATTCAGTTTAGAAAAAATTTTCATTAGAAACCTCAATACCATTTATGAAGACCTATCCATAGATACCCCACACGTGTGGGTTAGATGAAAAAACAAAATTAAGTTTCAGTTCTGAGTATGGGGAACCCCAAAATTTATTGTATTTTTTTCTATTTTTGTGTGAAAATCTTAATGCGGTTCACAGAATACATCTTACTTACCTTACCTTTACATACCAAGTTTCAACAGCATAGCTCTTATAGTTTCGGAAAAAAGTGGCTGTGACATACGGACGGACAGACAGACAGACAGACATGACGAATCCATAAGGGTTCCTTAGAGTCTGAAATTAATTAATTAATATTTATTTGATATTATTATGAATTGTGATATAGTATTAAGTAAACAACATTATTTATGGTAGTTAACAATTGAAAATTGAATCTAATTTTTTTTTTAATCATTTTTATTAAAAACGCATGTACGCTAATTGTAAGGAATCAATAAAAGTTTTTTATTTATTATTATTTATTATAAGGGTTCCGTTTTTTGCTATTTGGCAACGGAACCCTAAAAACAAAAGAGTTTTAGACCGTTTTTGGGGCTTTTTGGGACACTATCTAACAACAGCAGTTTTTATTTATTTTTTCAAGTTTTCTCTTTCCCTACGGTTCATAAGTTAATATTTAATTGTCTTATACTTCTGTGTTGCCGGACGTAAAGAATAACACCACCCCATTTCTTCCCGTGGGTGTCGTAAAAGGCGACTAAGGGACTTACTAGAGAATGGGCAGCAGCGTTCTCTATGCATTTTACCACCATACTGCGATCGCCAACCCGCATGCCAGGCGTGGCGATTATGGCAAAGCCCCCCAAATTGGGGGAGGCCTAAGTCCAGCAGTGGACGTCTTGCGGCTGAAATTGATACTTCTGTGATCTAGTATGACTTGTGGTTTCATTTATTGCAAATATGTGGTTTCCATACTGTATGATAATTAACCTAAGAGTGAACGAAGTTACAGTCGTAACCTGACGCCAAAAATCGAAATAAATGAGAATACACCGCGGAATTAAAGTATGATTTTATTCAGTACTAGCCGTTCCCGCGGCTTCACCCGCGTTAATGTCAGAAATTAGGCCACGAAAAAGGTAGCCTATATTATTCCTCATAACATCTGTTATCTACATCAGTCCAGCCGGTTCATAGATTAGATAGAACAAACAGACAGACCGTAAATACTTTCATATGCATTTATTAGAAAGCTGTTATTTTGACATTACAGACACACACTTTAATTTTATTTATTTGTGTGCTTAAATGTATTAACTCCATTGTTTTATGTCTAAATCAGGTGGTCCAGCAGACGGCCTCCTAAGACCAGGCGATTTACTGACCTCCGTTGATGGAATACCACTAGCGGGAGCCACGCATACCCGGGCAGTCTCCTATGTGTGTCAAGCTGCTTCGAGAGGACACGTGAGTATTACCAATAGTTTCGACATACATTCATAATCTCCTGTGTACTCTGAGTTTGTTTCGGCCTTTCTCAGAGTAGTCATTTAGGAAACGCCGACTTCGTCTAGTTTTAAAAATAAATTTATAGTTTAAACAACATTAGAAAAACACGCTTTTATAAATGCACGTAAAAACCAAAAATATAAGCGTGGTCAAAGTTCATTACAAGACCTTTCTAACAAGTCCAAACACGGCTATGATACGATATTCCATCATGGAATGCCAGTGCGTATCTTCCGGTTTCATTATCAGGCCTTGAAACCTAATCGTGGTCAAAAGTCACAAGACTTTTCAAACAAGTCGAAACACAGCTATGATACGATGTTCCATCGTGAAGTTCCAGTTCATATCTTCCGGCTCCATCATCAAATCAGTTCGACAGTACCATATTATTGTATTGTCATCAAAACTACATACAGCTGCCAATTTTCATGACGCTACAATCCTTGGAAGATAGTTAAATTAGTTACCTTAGATTCCATTACATAGTTACATACAGGTCGACCTAATAAAAGCGTGTTAATATATCATTGACATGTAAAAGTGTTTGTACAAAACTACTTTCAGAAATAAATCATTTATCATTTAAACTCACGCCTTCTCGCCATGGTGGTAGACAGAAACTACAGAACGCCACTTGTTACCATCCTTACATACTCATTTACGTTCATACATCTGATCATACATGCATACCGGTTGCGAGTACTACGCACCTGACATTTCTGAAAAACATCACCAATATGGTCCTCCTAGGGCGTCTCCTCCTGGCATTTCCACGTTTCTCTTAATAATTTCTGATGTACATTAATGTATTTAGGATGGATGTGCTTGTGGCTAAATATTAACAACCGCCCGATTAGCCCGCTTGCCGCAGTAGGTCTGCGATGACTATATTTACCTACATATCAAGACATATGCCTCGGAAAGGACGTTTCGCTGTTGGTCCCGACTATCATTTCAGTTCAGTTCATTTCAGGATCTTTGACAGTCGTTACGGGTCGTCAGAATCCCGGAAGTTCGACAAAACCAGTCCTAACAAGGGGTATTGTTTTACCCAATAACGGGTTGTGGAGGTCAAATAGGCAATCACTCCATGTAAAATATGGTAATCAACAGCATCCGGTTAGAATGGAAGCCGACATCAACATAGTTGAGAAAAGGCTACCTCTTGAACTAGAGAATTTAGACCAAGACTTGCTATTAAAAACTTATTCATTTACATTTCTTCTTTCTCCTTGATACCAAAACATATCATCAAGAATGAATGGCGATAATTAAAACGCCATTATTAACGCATATTCGTTTGTAACAGGTGACATTAGGCGTGAGACACAATCGTGCTGATATTCAGCCGCTTGGTCTGCCTACTATGGTGGCGCCACATCCACACCAACCTTTACTAACGTAAGTATAATGAGTTTAATATTTTACAGACTGTTGTTGTATTAAGTACTAGCTTCTGCCCGCGACCTCGTCCGCGTCAATATGTTTTTTTTTAACTTCCTTACTGCTAGATGGCGTTGAAGTAACTAGATTTTGAGATTTTTGACAGACAATTTTTTTATCTTTCGTATTTTTTCATGAAAGTTTCCTATGTTTCTTCTAAAACCTCCAAGAATATGTGTACAAAGTTTCATGATGATCGGTTAAGTAGTTTTCGCGTGAAAGCGTAACAAACAAACTTACATTCACATTTATAATATTAGTAGGGATGTTGATGTTTTGTACTCCTCGTTACTTGTCCTTAAAGGTTCATTAGAAAACCAGCGACAGACAGCATCTGTCTGGTATTAATGCTGAAATGAACATTTTTGGCACACACTGTTGTTATTTATTTATTAAAAAATTTCCACGCTATTGTATTTTGTTTCACGAACTGTGTCCAAATGTAAGGTATTCTTATCTTCAGACTTTTTTTGGTAAAATTCTAAAAAAATATTATAAGTGTAAAGATTTTATTTATTTCATGTTTGTTAGTCAGACCACGTTCACACGAAAGTAAAAAATATCGATGTTTTTCGCGCACTCTATCTTCAACGCTCTGCTTAGCGCTTAGAGTTGATAATCGAACAGAGTTTTTTTTTTTTCAAGCTAGGATTTACTCTGTTGGATTCTCAATGCTCGGTTCAACACCGAGAGTGTAAAATCGAGTGCGCGATAAAATACTGCCGCAATATTAGTCCGAAGTCTTACGCTTTCAAGCCAAAACAATTGAATTTAGATGAAATTTCGCACATCGGTAGACCAGGACCTTTATTAGAACATGGGATACTTTTTATCTCGATATTCCCACGCAATTGAGACTTATGCGGGTGAAACCGCGGGGCGCAGCAAATCTATACTATAATATTATAAAGCTGAAGAGTTTGTTTGTTTGTTTGATTGAACGCGCTAATCTCAGGAAATACTGGTCCGAATTGAAAAATTATTTTTGTGTTGGGTAGCCTATTTATCGAGGAAGGCTATAGGCTTTATAGCATCACGCAACAACCAAGAGGAGCGGAGCAGTAATAAGAAATGTTGCAAAAACGGGGAAAATCGCACAGGTAGGCGATTCGACGCGATGGGAAGGGTCGGCGGAACAAGAAATTTAACCCGGACGAAGTCGCGGGCAGAAGCTAGTCTTAAATATATGAAAATACTATGTACAACAGCAGACAATAGCGGGGAATCACTTTTCACCCTTATGTCTTAAGCAATAAGGTTGAAAAGCGGTTGGTCGCATTTATCCACGATTGGTACAATCGTGGATAAATGCGATGTTTCTGGTAAATAAATTACCTTGAATTTATTAGCAATTTAAAGACATACACATTTACTTACATGCCGACTTCGGAATAACAGGAGGTCGGAATATATGAGCTGGTTAACATCACGTACAAGACGTCGATTGAGGTAAAGGGGAACCATTCACCCTTACCCAGATACCCCACCAAATTCCATTCAGACACCCACTTAAAATTTCACTCAAATAATTGTTACCTGCATCTTGCACAATACTGGTACATGTTGCAAGAAAGAAGCATGCAGCGTATCACAGGTACCAAAATCATTTGAAGGATTTTGCGCCACAAAAGGTATGCATGAAAGGCAATCGCATGCAGCCCAACATAGTTGTGAAAAGGCTAGGCTAAAGGCTAAGGATGATAGTTAGAAAGGGTGTGACTACTGAAAAGAAGACTAAAAGAGAAGTATGAAAGAAGACATGCTGCGCCGACCCCGAATAAATTGCTTTAAAAATAATTAAATAATTTAAATCTTACAACCAACAGTTACCAAAATCAAATATCCTATATACAATCATAAAACATACTCATTAAACTAAACCAAAACAACAAATTATAGCTATTTGCCCTGTCATCACTTTTTTCACCCTGTCCACTGTTTTTTATATCTAGTTACTTGTCTAAAATTAAACTGTTGACAATTAATTTGATCCATAGTGCGGACCCCGCGATGCATCACAACATGCCGCCGGTGTCTTACAACATTCTACACCCGGCGCCGATGTATCCGCCCGCGACTCATGTGCCAATGTAAGTACGAGTCTAAACACACTATGCCGAAGTTCCGCGGCTGATTTTACGTTCCGACGTATTGAGCTGCTATGACACACTATAAGAGCCGAACTTATGCGGCAGAAATTCAGTTGCGGAACTTTGTGTGTATTCAGTGTCTCGAGCGCTGTCGTGGCATCGTGTCGTGTTATATAAAAAGTCGGACAGACAGACGCAAAACAAAGTGATCCTGTTCGGGTTCCGTTATTACTTTTGAGGTGCGAAACCTGACAAATAGAATATGTTACAGTAATAGCAATTGCAGAGGCTTTACAAGAGGACAAATACAGGATCTTAGTCGGCAATTGAATCGAACTTCGGTCGCGTATAATGTGTGCTCTACAGAATACGTTGCCGCCGAATTGCGGCTGAACTTACGACGGACCGAAGTTCGGCTGTATCTATGACGTAACGTAATTTCGGCATAAAGTGTCGTCAGTAATTCAGTTAGCATTGCAGGCGTAATCATGCCGAACTTCGGTCGCGTACCTTCGACATAGTGTGTTTAGACACTACCTCACTAGGTCAACAAACCTTTGTTTTGTGATGTCAATATTTATTTTAGGGACAGTTCTTACTCAGAAGAGCAATCAAAATTAAATAAACATACATGAACTCGCGCGTTCTTTCCGTGGGGGTAGGCAGAAACTATAGAACGCCACCTGCTACGATCCTTCATCATGATCGTCACAATCATCAGCCTATAGCAGTCCACTGCTGGACATAGGCCTCTCCAAATGGGGGGTTGCTATAATCGCCACGCTTGGGAGATGGGTTGGCATAATCGCCACGCTTGGCTGGCGGGTTGGCATAATCGCCACGATTGATAGGCGGGTTGGCATAATTTCCACGCTTGGCAGGCGTGTTGGCGATCGCAGTATGGTAGTAAAATTCCTAGATAACGCTGCTGCCCGTTCTCTTGTAAGTTCCTTAGTCGCCTCTCACTGTACCCACGGGAAGAAATGTGATAACAGGATAACAGAACGGACTCAAGCCAGTGTCTTTATAAAATCAAAAGTATCATGTTTATACGTATACTTCTAGGTACGGCGTACAATACGACACGACGACCGGTGGATGGGCCTCCGTGCCGTATGACGTCACGGTGACCAGGAATGAGGGCGAAGGATTCGGCTTCGTTGTCATCTCGTCTGCTAACAAGGCCACCAGTACTATTGGTAAGTTTAATATCTTTTAGACGTCGCTAAAAATCAATTGACACTTCTTATTTTTTAAATCTTAATTGACCTAAAATCAAAATATAAAAGGGAGGAGCCGATAGGGCATCAATAATTCGTCTGTATCGCTGTCCGTGGAAATTTGTCTCCCTAGGGCCCTAGAATGGGGTCCCTTAGGCCAGCCGCGCAGAAATGTGTCTCTTGCCTCACGTGTAGATTTTCTGCACCCTCTGAATGGAGTGGACTCTCACACGTTTGGCGTCACCCTGGAACGTGCTCGGTAAAGCCATGTCGTCGGGTGATTCTTCGCTGGACTTGTATTACATGTTTATGGTTCCTGACAGCAGTGGCGTGCAATGCTTTTCTGTATAGGTAGGCATTCGGCCGCCTATTTTCGTCTTGGTACACAAACGTGGGTTTCTTTTAGGTATGAACATTTTGTTAGTTTGTTAATAATTGCGGGACACACACATTACATAATTTTTGTATTTAAAAAAAATTATTACTTAATTTTGAGCCGTAATCTACCACGCGGGCCCAGTGCGGATTGGTAGATGTCACAAGTCCTCGAATTTTTGATTCTCGGACATGTTGCTTTCCTCACAATGTTTTCCTTCACCGCTTTGAGTGCAGTGCTGATGAAATTATTTACACAAAGTAAAGTGCCAGTCTGTTTTCGAATCTTCGACCTACAACTCGTAAATGGGGGCCGATACCATTGGGCCAACACTCCTCTAACACATGAATATGTAATTGACAGATGCAAGGTAATATTTGAAGTAGGAACTGCTTATGTGCCTATATGCAATGCGGCGTGCATTACTGTGAGTACTGCCTGACAGTTATACTTTCTTTTCCCAACTTTAGAATAATTGAACTCTCTCTTCCAGGCCAACTGATCCCGAATTCGCCAGCGGCCCGCTGCGGGCTCCTGCACGTGGGCGACACGATCGTGGCCATCAACCACGTGTCCATCCGCAACGTGCCGCACCCCGAGGTCGTGGCCCTCATCAAGCACTCCGGCACGCGCGTCACTCTCACCGTGCTGCCCGACAGGCACTGACACAGGAGGCTCAGTCTGCCGCCGCAGGCTGACGGGCTCTGTACCTATTGAGGATATCGGTTCTCCAGGTACTATCTTAACGCTCTTATTATAAAACAGATTTTTTTAAAAAACGTTACAATCATTTATTACTTACTAGCTTTTGCCAGTGCCTTCCTTATGAATTACTCTGTCAATTGATGAAAACCGCATTAAAATCTGGTGCGTAGTTTATAAGATCTAAGCGTACAAACGCGAGAACCGGCTTTATTTATACTATGTAAAGATTGTATTAAAAACTAGAAATACAAAAATTGTCTCGCAGGAATAAGTTTGGAATAAAATTACGACTCGTCGTGTATTGAAACGTTTATACTTTTACTGTATAAAAAGAAAGAAACTAAAACCCAATTTGATCATCATGTCATTAGTATCTTCCCGATTATGATAAAGTCGGCTTGCAGTCAATAGGTATTTTATACAGGATTTTTTTAACCAGTGCGCAATTTTTTTTGGTGGTTCAATAATAGAACACATTTCAACTATTTTTTCAATACATTTTTTTAACTTTTATCCGACCTTATATCAGTAAACTGTGGACACCCTACATATTTCGTAATATGATATCGACAATAGGAATAGGTCAGTAACCGCATGCCGGCGTAGGTACTTCGAACTTCTTAGAATTTTGACCGATCGAACAGCTGGTAGGTACTTGTACCTACGCTCGGTCGTTCACCTTCGCCGCCGCGCCGGTGCCGTGCGCATCTTACCAAAAAAAAAAACAGTTTAAAAACCAGTTTCAAAATAAACATCTTTTGTTAACGATATATTAATTTTTTTGTACTAATATGTATCAAAATAAAAATTGCATAACTCGTTTATGTTTAATTCGTTAAAATTTGCGCACTGGTTAAAAACTTATCCTGTGTAGAGCGTCTGCCTGTCTGACCCACCCGCTTACTATCCTTTTACACGTTTTGTAATCTCATAATTATCTGACTTTTTTGTTATAATCTCCCCATAGTAATCTCATTTTATATGAACATTACATTTAGAAGTAAATGTGTCCACAAAATTAAAATGTGCTAAATGGTAGTTCTGTCAGTTTCCCGCGATATCATAGAGTTTATCGTATTGGATGCTAAGTTACTGCCCTTCTAATTAAAACCCACATTATTTAAGGTGATTAATTATTATAAACATACTTCATTGTATTTTGGAGTAGAAGTGTTGCCTATCTTCCCAAAACAGGGAAGATCTTAGAAAAACATTGATTTGATGTTATGTCTTTTATCAAAATTAATTATGAATGTTATAAAAATGAATTGCATTGCACTGGAATTGCTGATCTATTTACATCTTTAATTTAATATTATTGTTATGAGCTAAATCAGGATAAATAATTATTACACCAATTTACACCATAACACTTAATAAATTTATTCAAATAGTCACTATAAAGTAATCCGAAACTAAATCAGAATTACTCGCCTCTTACTTGTTGTACAATAAGGACTGGATAATTATGTCAGTGAGGGCTAATTGTAAAAAAGCCAGTTTAATATACGAACAAGATACCTAAAATGATAATAATGGGCATAGCATATTGCATAAAAGAGACGTGTAAATTTATTAAAACATTCTTTCAATGATTTCGATGAACTACTAAAAGATCGATGACATTGTGGGTGTACCTTTGTTATTAAATAAAATTGTGGTACCCAAAGGAGCCTTCCATAAATTACGTCACACATGAATTGGTCTCGAGGAGATAGACACGAGTCGAATGCTTCGTGAGGTCACATGTATAAACTGAAAGTACCAATTTATACTTTTAAACTTCGACTGTTACGAAAAACTTTAAAATACTATTACTTCATTAGTCATATTTTTTAATTGCAAAATATGTGACATCTCTCGCACCTGGGTACGCAAATAGGACCACTTGTGACAAAGACAGGGGGGATCTAAAAATCTTGACATCCCTGTGACGTAATTTATAGCTCCAAAAATACGCTCTTGCCGTTGAGCTTTCAGATACCATAACAACTGGTAAACTAATAAAGAAAAAATAGCTTTAATAATGAATATCTACAGTAGTAATTAAGAATTATGATTAAACTTTTCAGTCTAAAATATTATAAATGTTGTATTGTACCGAACGGCAGCTACTGTAACGACCCTGCTCATTATGTATTAAATATCTTTTCTATAAAAGATTCATATTTTGTTGTATAATAAATGAGTCTGACTCCTATACATAAAAAAAATTGCCAGCTGTAGGAGAATTAGTTTAAGTACATTATAGTAACTGCCAATCACGAAGTCGCTCGTGTCATGGTGACTTTTATGGTCATTGTCATTAGGTTTAAATTACATTACGCGTGAAATGCAAGAACTATACCACAAGTATTGTCTCGTAGCTACTGCTGTCTCCTTTCCACATTTTGCTCAGTATTTCAAATAGTATTCGCCCTTAGTTTATCTTTTAGCTAGATAAAAATAAAGTTTTTGTCTTGTCGTCACCCACTCGGTAGAAAAACAGCCTCATATTGATATCTTCCTAATAAATCTGTTGTGAATCTCTTTATATTATGTAAATATTACATGCATTAGTTAGTAAGTTTTGGGTAAACTTAGTTTTATATCCAGGCAGTTAGAGGGTTCCAGGGTAACCAGCTAAATTCAAATTTATTCTGGTTTGTGAAATTTGTAGGTCTGTCTCAGACTGATGATGGACAAAATATGAATTACGTCATATTGGATGACGGAAACAGAAGAAAATTTTAATTTCGCGGGTCACTTTATCGCAACCACCATAAGAGTAATTGAATGTTAGGTCTAGTAAATCTAGGCGGTTAAATGAAAAAATAAATTTTACTATGGAGTACATAACATGATAGACAAATGCCAGATTAATATAAAAACAATCCATGTTTGTTGACAGTAGAAGTTTACAAAAAAGTTACATATTTTGGAAAAAACAACCTAGTTTTTAAGACGTCGAATCCCTTCCATAAATCATGCAATATACACCCTTTTTATGTCAATATCTATATATATAAAAGAAAGTCGTGTTAGTTACTTCACTTATAACTCAAGAACGGCTGAACCGATTTAGCTGAAAATTGGCAGGGAGGTAGTTTAGAGCCAGGAGAAGGACATAGGATACTTTTTATCCCGTTTTTTTTTTTTTTTTTTTTTCCCCTTTTTACGACCGCGTTCCCGTGAGACGTCACATAAAACGTCAAAGAGAATACAAGTCACTATAAAACGTGGTACTATGACAAAAACGTTGCCTTCGAAGTACCAGGTTATCATAACTTGACAGGAGCTTACCAAACAAAGGAGTGTCAGCTAGAAAACGCTTTATGCCTTCGAAGTACCAGGTCATCATAACTGGGTAGGAGCTAACCTAACATATGAGTGTCAGCTAGAAAACGCTTACCAGATCACCACCGCGTACCAGGTTGTCAAACTTGGTACGTTTATAACAACATTTATTGAATCTGAGGCGATACGAAGTTCGCTGGGTCAACTAATTATCTATACTAATATTATAAAGCTGAAGAGTTTGTTTGTTTGATTGAACGCGCTAATCTCCGAATCGAATCCGGTCCGAATTGAAAAATTCTTTTTGTGTTAGGTAGCCTATTTATCGAGGGAGGCTATAGGCTATATAACATCACGCTACACCTCAGAGGAGCGGAACAGTAATGAAAAATGTTGCAAAAACGGGGAAAATTTATTCCTTCTGAGAGTTTCCGTTGCGTGCGCTGCGTAAACGGTTAAAGTAACGCAAAAATCATGTATGACGGGATTGTTATTTTTAAAAAGTTCAAAAAAAAAGTCCCAAGAGCATATGTCTATCTTTTAAGGTTGACTCACTATAACTCAAGGAGCGAAAATGGACGAAAACTAGCAGGCAAATCGATGCGACGGGAAGGGTAAGGGGAGCAAAAATTTGACGCGGACGAAGTCGCGGGCAGAAGCTAGTTTTATATAAAAATAAATTGACTGTTAAATAAATAATTTACCTTTTAAATGCTACTTAATATTCGTAGTTAATAATCATGGTGACTGATTATCAAATTATTTTTTACTATAAGTCACGTTTAGAAACGTATTTATAATGGTTATTATTAATTTGGACCACCGAGATTGGAAAAATACTTGTTTTAGGAAATAAGTTTTCTTTTTAGAATAATTTTACCGTGTTTTGGTAGAAAATCGTACATAAAATAAGCTACATATTTTGCCAATATTACTTAAAAAGATATTAATAGTTTGAATTAATTGTTGTTTTATTGTATGTAGATATAATATGAATTGTTGTAAGTATACCCATTGTCGTCCATTATGTCTTCTATAGTAAATGAAATGAAATACATAGTTAGTAAGATTAGTTGTACAAGCCATGTCCAGAAAAATAAAGTACCCTTGTATGAAATGTCAAAATCTTAATTAGTTATGTGTCAAATTATTGATAACATACGAATTTCCCTGAAAAATCATGTCTTTTTTTATATTATGTCACAAAATTAAGAATCTTCTTCTACTTAAAACCCGTATTATATTTTAATTAGTTATAAGAGTTTGCAATAATCAATGTGCCTTTATGTAAACATTGTCTTGCCTTACCCAAGATTGTAAAAAAAAGAATTAAAAAAATACCTATTTGTATAAAACTATATCCAAAGAGGGCTCCATTCCGTTCATAAGATCTGTAGATCCGAATGTATAACGATATTATAAGAGAGATTTACTCAATAAATATTTTTTATTTAATCTGTGTGCACTTCATTTCGTAACTGCCCTCAATTTTAAGATGGTTTTGTTTTAGACTTTTGTTCTAATAAAAATAGATGGAACTCGAATTAAAAGCATTTATTACAACTAGTGATCGCCCATTGGTCGAAATTCGACCGTACTTCATTTGAATAGAAATACATTATTAAATGAAAAAATATAGATAATAAAAAAAAAATATGGTTATATTTGACATTCAGTAACACTATAGACAAATTGTTGACGCTGTACTACTGTGGAGAGGGTTCGCTGGCGGGATGGTGATGGCCAGGACCAGGACGTAGGTGTAATGAGTGAAGAATACTTCTTCAGGACTCTCTTTTTTATTTTCTTAATACTTCTTAACTGCTGGATATGGAACAATATGGAATGTATTATCACAGAAAGCTCTGTTTTTATAGAATTTTCCCTATTATTTTTAATAGCTTCTGCCCGCGACTTTGTCCGCCTCAAATTTTCGCTCCCCTTCCCGTCGCGTCAAATTGCCTGCCAGTTTTCATCCATTTTTCGTTTGCTGCTCAACTCTTTTTGACCGTAGCGTGATGTTATATAGCCTATAGCCTTCCTCAATAAATGGGCTACCCAACACAAAAAGAATTTTTCAATTCCAATCAGCAGTTCCTGAGATTAGCGCGTTCAATCAAACAAACAAACAAACTCTTCAGCTTTATAATATTAGTATAGATTAATTATGACGGTTCCAAATGTCATAATTATAACCAGCCTGCACACTCTATGACCAGCCTGTACAATCGTGAGGCATACAACCTCTACAGTTTGCACACGACACTAAGTTTTGTATGGGAAACTTACTAATGCCATACTTGACACTCTCCATAAAACCACAAAAAATATTTCTTATAAATCTAAACTAAATTCCTATCGTCGCTAATACAAATAAATAATATTAAAGACAAATACTCTCGATATGATCATAGATTTTAAAAATGAAATAGGTTATTTAGCCATAAAATTAATTTATTACCTATGGTTATACTTGACATTCAGTAAGACACAAAATCAGGCTTACCAACTTAGGGTTTTTTCCAAATTTAGGGGGTAAATAAGAGGATTGAGATTTTTAGGGGCGTTCCATTTTTAGGGGTATTCTTAGGGATTTTTTGCCATCTTACATTTCTCATTGTGGTTTTGATTACAATAAATGTATTAGCGACTTCTAGTACGGTTCCTCGATACTAAGAATGCAGAGTGAATGATTAACAAATGTCGCGTAATAAATATAGACAAATATTACTACTGTGTGCCGGTCTATGATTACTGAACATTCGTTGGTTATTTTCATTATAATTTTTTTGCGGATTTTTTCAGTAATTGTGGCGGCATGTTCATGGGTTTCTACTTAAGCTTTAGGGGTAAATATTTCTGGGTGTTGGTAACACTGCACAAAATAATAAAGACAGATTTGGACCATAAACAAAAGAATTTCTATGCATGTGTGTATTACATACACGGTAATGAACAGTAGTGTGTGTAACGTGTTATTTATTGAAAATAATGTATTTTAACTCATAATTTAAAAAAATATTAGCATTCGTCACTTCTTCTCTGTATAAACTATTAAGTGTGCGAAATTTCATACTCCTCCGTCCGCCCAATTTTCGTAAAAAGGGATCCAAAGTTTTCGCTTCACGTATTAATATATAGATTACAGGCAGTTTTGAACCGTTTAGAAGTCAGAAAAAACTACTTCCTCATTCCAAACCCTAATAGATTTCTTAGAAGAAGAACGGGCACAAAACTTCAGGTCAATTAAGGTTTTCCTGTTCAGGATAAGGCGGGAGGAAACGCCCGGGGGTTTCCATTGCGTGGATCTTTTGGGAGGACGCGGTGGAGCATACGATGGAGGTGTGCCCTGCCTGGGCGGAGCACCGCCGTGTCCTCGTGGAGGCGATCGGCGGCGGCGACCTCTCGCTTCCAGCCCTGGTGCGAGCCATGGTACGGAGCGAGAGGGCATGGGAAGCCGTCACCTGCCGTCGCCTCCTCCTTCTGCGAAGCAGGAATGGTCGCGAAGGAGGAGGTGAAGCGCATGAGGGAGAGGCAGTCTCTGGGCCCTCACGCCCCTAGCCGCCGCAGGAGACGAAGAAATCAATGAAGTTTGTTTCCGTTCTTCTCCATCGAAATCGACTACGGTTTTTAATCAAAATATCGGTTACAAGTTTTAAATTATAATGAATGATTTGTCTGTAAATCATAAGTAGGTACATAGGTACAAGTAGTAAACGGCTCGACTTACAAGTCTCAGGTACTTTGTGAAAATAATTTCATCATCACTACTCACAAAACGGTCAAGGAAAAGATCACGAGGTAGCCTGCGTGTCCTAGAACCCAACATTCGAAGACATGTGACATTTACCAACCCGCAATGGGCCCGCATGTTGGATTACAGCCCATGCTCTCTCACTGAAAGGAGGCCTGCATTCCAGCAGTGGAAACATTATAGGCTAATTACAAAATACTTAGTGTGTCTCTCCCTGCAGTACCTAAAAAAAGGAACCGTCCAAAAACAAGATGGGAAGACAATATCCGCCTTACCTCGCTGCCATACCGGACCATAGATCCAGTAGAGACACTGAGACAATGGAGGCAGTTTACCGACGTCTCTACTAAAAGGCACACAGAATCGTTAAAAACTCAGATCCGATTGAAAACCAGCGCCATAGACTAGTTGTCTGGTATTTTCGCTGAACTGAGCTTTCTTGGCACAGCCGTAAGGCACACTTTAATCGCACTTTACACTTTTTATTTTACTTTGCTATAAATTGTGTGCCTTTTAAGGTAGAATTCCGTGCATCGCGATCGATCGCGGCCGCGCGCGGCCTACGACTGTCGACGATCGCTCGCGACAATAGTCAAATTATGAAAATGTATGGCACCGCTGCCGAGGCCCGCGACAGACGCGCGCGGCTGACGAATGTCGTGAGCCGCGCGCGGCCGTACGTGTCTTAACATGTTCTAGCGCTTAGTAACATCGTGGATTTCATGGCGCAAACATGTCTAGGAACGCAGGAGAAAACTTTTCGGTCGAGGAAGACGAAATATTAATACATTTTGTGTCTCAAACTCCAATCATATATGATATGAGGCATGGAGATTATTCTCCTCTTCTTCTTCAAGGATGTCAATTAGCACTTCGACCATGATTTTGACTTCGGTAGATACACGTCTGGAGGGAACTGACGAACAACATCTACTAATTTCAAGACACGACATTCGTCGGCCGCGCGCGTCTGTCGCGGGCCTCGGCAGCGGTGCCATACATTTTCATAATTTGACTATTGTCGCGAGCGATCGACGACAGTCGTAGGCCGCGCGCGGCCGCGATCGATCGCGATGCACGGAATTCTACCTTTAGTCCGTGCTAAATAAATCTATTATCTTCATTCTTTCCACTGCTAAATGCTTCTTACTGACAAACTATGTACCCAAAGTTTGGAAAAAACGGCTTCTTTAGAAACATGTTAAAAGAAAACAACAGCATCTTCTTAAAAATATATAATTGTTAGCTTAAAAGTAAATTTTCTGTTTCATAGCAGACATTGATGAAAAAGAGCAGATCACATAATTTTGACATTCTATAATTAATCTCCAAAAAACATTTTGGTCTGCACGATGGCTTGCCAGACTTGCCAGACAAATTTTGAAGTCTGGCAAGCCATCGGCTTGCCAGACTTCAAAATTTATCGTAGCCTGTTTTTTACATGGCAACTATGGGAGTATCCCTGAAGCCTGCTTTTCGCGCGCCACCAGGAGTAGCGACTTCCAGGATCCAGTTGGTATGCCTATCAACCCTAGTGAAGACGTCAGGGAACTCATCGTCAAGGCAGTCCTTGAAGAAGGAGGAGACTCCTACCACCGCCTTATTTATGACCATGGGGGCGCCGGAGTCACCCAAGCACATGCCTTTGCCGACACCAACCGCGCATATTACCTCTGCAATAATAAAAGACTATTAGTATTGAAAACCTAAAAAAAATAGTACAATATCTAGCCAGGGCTTTGAGGTAACTGTATCTATGGTAGACTAGCTTCTGCCCGCGACTTCGTCCGCGTTAAATTTCTTGTTTTAACATAAAACATTATCATTGCAGCACCCACCCGCGAGTCCCGCGACATTACTTTGTTTTCTATTTGCGTTCTTTCTAACTTTTCTATTTACTTTACGACTTATAGGGTTTTAATATGATTTTAGTCAGCCTTTAACTTTCCTTAAGAAATGGGCTGTTAAAAGCAAAAAGAGTTTATCAAATCCAACTTCAGTTCCAGAGATTACCCTCTATATACAAACTAATTTACCTCTCCTATATTATTAGTATAGATTAGAGCTCCTTTCAAGTTCGAAACAAGTCAGACTAACCCCAAATATAAACGGGTAAAGAAAGCCTTTAGCATGGATATGCCTCACGAAGTAAAGAAATAGTGATGCTTACTGTCAGAAATGTCAACATTTTCGTTGTCGCCATAAGCTTCCTGGCAATCTGCCACGCTGACCTTGTTCAAGAACACGGTCTTCAGAGTTTCTAACTGGGGTCCGTCTTCCTGTTAAGAGTAATATAAAGTTAAATATTTTCTCCGTGTAACCAGGTTTTAGGAGATCGAAATCACCAGCAAAAAAGAAATCCATTATCAATAAAAATTTGGAAGCATTTCATGGGTCTTCCTTTTAAAATCATTAGATTGTACTTACAGTCTCGAATCCCCAGCTAACAATCTTGACGGACTGGTCATCAGCTATGAAGAAATTCTGAGGAGGCAGGTACAGCACATCGATAACGCTGCTGATGCCCAGAGGACTCTCAAGGAATGTGACGGCAAGGTCGTTGCTTCGTGGGACCTCGATGTAGTCCGGGTGCTTAACGACGTTTCCGATATTGACCAGGATTCCACCTGCGAGACTGTTGGTAGACCCAGCTCGAACCCGGAAGTTGGTGAGGATGCCACCACTGTGGACAAAATTATTTATTGGTGTTATTGAATAGCATTTGAAATGGATGCATGATGTGAATGGAAAGAATAAGAAATTAACATAAAAGAAGTTTGAAAGTGGCATCGGTGACTGTAAAATTTGGCATATGATGCGAACAAATGAGGAAAATGTCTCCCGGAAAGGGAATGGACTGTGTGAAAGACGATATGGCTAGAAAGGAGGGTGACTACTGAGATGCCAACTAATAGAAAATTATAGAAAAAGTTATAATATTGGGATTAGAGCAAGAGACTAAGAGAGTAGATATGATGAATAGAATAGTGAAATAAGCCTTCAGGCCACGTGAGTCATCGACGTCTGAACATGGACATGGGTATCTGCAATTGAGAGGCATCGCAGACACGTTGCCATCAGTCATGGTTCAAAATACCTGCGGTTGGAAATTGAGTGAGGTTCGAAGTAAGATTGACTCATCATCTACCTAACGTTCTCAACCATGTAGAGGGCAGCTTCTAGTCTAACATCTGAACACCAATATTTTACGTGGAGGGACCAGACCTCCACAACTCAGTTACTGGACGATACGATACCCCTAATACGACCCGTAACGACTGTCAAAAACCTGCGAATGCATATATGCATTCGAAGCATGGTGGGGTCTTATATAAAGATGATCAGCCATCCACGGACAAACCGCGGTTAGCGAAACTTAACCTGATCGATTTATCCGGTGCGTAAGAAAAAATATTCTACAACAAAACTACTTACGTGAAGCAGAAAGACGTGGTTAGCACATGCCAGGATGAGATCAGGGATCCCACGCAGCGCTGCACGGTGATTCCGGGTCCGGGGTAGAGGTAAGTATAGGCGACTACGTAGGGGAACTCCTCGATGGTGACATGGTCTCCACCTACGATGCGGTTCTCTGGAGCTGCCGAAGCTGTGAGAAATCAAGATAAGCGTTATAAATTACACTAATACCAGAGGAAAATTAGGGTAAGCACAAGGAATCTCTGACACCACCAGTGAGAAATATATTCTACTTGTACGCACATTTTGCCGACTCGTGATCACGATAGTGATTTATTGATGTATTTCATCGTCATCATTTCAGCCGAAAGAACTCCACTGCTGGACTTAGGCCTGCCCCAATTTGGGGAGGTTTGGCAAAGTGCCACGCGTGGCAGGCGGGCTGACGATCGCAGTGTGGTTTTAAAATGCATAGAGAATGCCACCGGTATTAACGACACCCACAGGTGTCAGATATGGGATGGTGTTATTCTTTTCGTCCGGCAACACACAGAATTTATATATTTACTAGTACCATTTACAACTTTTTTGAGATTACAAAAACGACTAATCCCATTCATATGGCCGGGCGAGCTGCGTCTACCAAATAATAGAAGAATTTTCAAAATACGTCAAATCGATGACCCCAGACACATTTTTAAACATGCAGTCGAGCACAGACCCTCCTCCTTTATAAAAAGTTGGTTAAAAATAAGGTGACGGAAATACGTACCAACAGCTAAGATAGCGAGGAACAGGTATGCAACTGACGCCATGTTTCAACTGACCCACTGAACTAGACACTGGTGACAAGCGTGGTGATAATTTATACTGCCTGGAGTAATCCGTCGTGGTTATCAATTATGCTTATTATGCTTAGCTGTACAGGCTGTTTCATTACTGTGGTTGTGGCTGCAGATATTGCTTACAAGACCAAGTATAGTTAATTACCGCTTCGATATGCCAGAGATATCATGACAGTAACCTCGCTGACAGAGAGTTCTACATTCATTTCAGCCGAAACGTCCACTGCAGGACATACAATGGGGTTTCCGTAATCGCCACGCTTGGCAGGCGGGTTGGCAATAGCAGTATGGTGGTAAAATGCATACAGAACGCTGCTGCCCATTCTCTAGTAAGTCCCTTGGTAGCCTCTTACGACACCCACGAGAAGAAATAAGGTGGTGTTATTCTTTACGTCCGGCACCACACGGTCGGTTACATCCGGCAATGATTTTGTGAGGGGCTTGAGGCTATGTAATATTATAGGTGCACGGGTGGATCGATCAGGTTCTGCTACGCTTGCACACCTACAGTACACACCAAGATAAGTGCCTCGAAAAGCACGTGAAGCCGTTGGTCCCGCCCGCGCCGGTCGTTTTTTGATGGATCTTTGACAGTTGTTGTTGGTCATTAGTAGCACGAAAATTTACCAACGGGTATTATATTACTCAGCTACTGGATTGTGAAAGCCAGACGGACATTTGCTTCGTGTAAAATACTGGTATGCAGCTGCATGAGCTGCATCCGATTAGACGGGAAGCCGATCTCAACATAGTTGGGAAAAGTTTAGGCAGATTGGTGATGATAATGATGCTGATATTTACCGAATGATTTTTTAACGACACACGTAAGAAAATCATCAAATGACTTCTCCCGCTCTGGGCGGAGCGGGAGGGCATGTCAGACTTTTACTGACTAAAACCCACCCGTGTTCCTACAGTTGCCCATGTGCCAGGGTCACGGTATCTCTTTCGAACAATCACGCGACCCCGGCAGGCATCGGTCCTAACAGACCGGTCAGTTTTGCAAGTAGGTATAGTTACGTTTTATTTTTCTTGTTTTCATTTTTCTTTTTTTTTTTGAGATTTTGCCACTACCTTTGTATGAATATTGAATAGTTTTGGAGAAGTAATAAAGTCTTTATTGATGCTCCTTAAAAAAAATTAAAATCACTCTGTATACCACAGATTTAGCAGTGGCCGATAGTGTGCATTGGCAATCACGCACGTACAAATTATCTAATTCGCTCAGATCATTTGATTACGTAACCAGTCCAAATCAATCGTATTTATAGCAATTCATTTCACCAAGCCTTAATCCCTATAAATATTAGGTAATTAACTATCGGATTTCACTATCTTTATTTACAACATATGTAAAAAAAAACAACATAATCTTCAAATATGGAACTTCCTGCACCCAATTAGGGTGCAGTATCAAACTATCAATCAGAATCTGAATCGTATTGAAGATTATTTCTAATCCATTGCGTCATTTTTTCGATTAAATTGTCGGCTCAGCAACGTTAATAACACAATGAACGTTGTCTAACTATCAATATGAAACCAATTCCTACTGATAGCAAGTTACGCAATTACCCCTCTAGCTCGTACTGGTTAATAGGCAAGCATTACCCCTTTCACCCCTTTTTTTTTGATGGGAAATCTTCGAATGACTTCTCCCGCTCTGGGCGGAGCGGGAGGGCATGTCAGACTTTTACTGACTAAAACCCACCCGTGTTCCTTTAGTTGCCCATGTGCTAGGGTCACAGTATCTCTTTCGAACAATCTCGCGACCCTGGCAGGCAGCGGTCCTAGCAGACCCCTTCAGTTCTTATGACATCTCTTTGAGGCGCGCGTGGAACACTACGCGCCGTCGACCCGAGCTTGGTCCTTACCGAGCTATCCATTGCTCCCCGCCCGCAAGCTCGCGCCTACGGTGGTCGGGAGTCCGCTATCGACTCCCGACGCCCCTTTCACCCTTGAGAACAGTGGTGGCCCAGTGGCATCGGCCCCGACTTTCGAGTTGTAGTTCGTGGATTCGTACCCAGGGAGGCGCTTTACTTTGTGTAAATCATCACCACTGCCCTCAAAACGTGAAGGAAAACATCAAGAGGAAACCGGCATGTCCTAGAACCAAAAATTCGAAAATATGTGACATCACCGAGAGTGGGAACAATATAGGATGGTTATGATGACCCCTTTCATACTTACGGAAATCGCTATAGCACATCTCCTCGATAACACAACGGGTTGCTTCGTACTGACTTCATCAACAGCCTACATATAGGCCACCGAAAGCCCGACAGCTCCATGAAACGAGATCCATTTTTTTTTGCACTTCACTTGAAATATGTTAGACTACGTTGGTTGTTAGATTAGCCTCATCCCATCTCTTCCCGTGGGTGTCGTAAACGGCGACTAATACAATTACTAGAGAATGGCTAGCGTTCTCTATACATTTTACCACCATACTGATATCATGTAATGTTAGGAGTAAGGAGTAACTTAATTAACTTATGCAGAAAAGCTTAGCAATTAAAAGAATGTAAGATGCAAGAGCGAGCAAAGCCAGCTCAATCGTTTTAGCATCTCCCTTCGAATGGGATAGGTTTTATGTTGTCCATGCATATAAGGAACGGAATAACTGACTCGATTTCTATGAAGAAGATGATGCAAAATCGAGCGAAGCAAGCTTGATAATGTTAGCATCCCAGCATGCAAGAGTCGATTCGATTTTCGAAAACAAAAGTTTCAGTAGGTACTTGTTGGCTAACGCACAAAAGCCTAAGAATCGAGAGATTGCATAAATGCAAGAGCGAGCTCTAAAGTTTTTTGTGATCTCGCTTCGCATATGGTGTCTATCTCTACCTATATCTAAGCGTTTTCAGAATTTCTTTAGTTCTGAAAATTTTACACTTATATTTTCCTGGCTTCAAAATAAAATAAATGCATCCTCTTGCATCACGCCCCCGGTGCTAATGGCAGTAATTATACCGTCATAGGCACAATCCGACTTTCATCAACTTAGCTGCCACCAGCCACCCTCAAATCACTCTAGGAGGACGTGCGCCGGGACTCCATGCTTTGCCTTTAATTTATTTATGCACGGGGGGCAGCTGCTGTCGACACTGTTTTATGAGGTTGACAATTGAAGCTAATAATTTAAGCAATGTCATACAGTCAAAGGCCATAAAGGCGTTTATTGATGGCTAGGTATTCAGGCTTATCGCCGGGGTCAAAGAGTATGCTCTTATCGGTAAGTGAGAGGAGGCATGGACATCTTTTCAGAAGAGCGCTTTTAGTTTCTTCTGAAGATTCAAGAAGGCTTGGTGTGTGGGCTCGAGTTCATCGAGCTTCTTGTTCCAGCCTTCGCAACAATTCTTCACAATGCGTTTCTTTACAACACGCTATAATTTGCGCATGTGTGCTTGAATCGAGTCACATGGAAACGTGTCGTAGGCACAAATAGCCTCCTTCTTCTCAGTTATCAGTTCGCGTACGTAGCGGGTAGTTTCCAGCAATCTTCCATCACCGAAGTTCTCGTGAACAATACGGATTGTACGTGTTCTGTAAAGGAGTCAAACGCGGCCATTGTGTCCGCGACTGAAATTATGGTCAGGGATGGTAACCAAGTGAGGTGAAGTGGTCGATATCAGTATTTCACTTATTTTCCTCCAGTCGGTTGTCATTTGGGTCCGACGGGGCTTGTTGGGATCGGTCATGCCTGATTAGGGAGCTAACAATGAGGGAGCTTGCATGACTACAGGGTGGTGGTCGGAATTAAACTCGAGGAACGTCTCAATGACTTGTCACTCTCTCTCTCTCTTAACATTCTTGAGCAGCGCCATATCGAGAACATCTGAAGCTGGTTGGAATTGCCAGAGAATTGGGTTGGATTCATCGGAGCGATGATATCGAAGGCGAAGGAAGGTCCTAGGTTAAAAACAATCCTGCCTCTGGTAGAGGTCTTATAACAGTTCTAAGAGGGATATTCAGCATTGAAATCTCCCGCCAAGACGGTGGAGTCACATAGGCCGAAGAGGGCAGTGAGATTGCTGGTAAGAGAGATGGGATCACAATGACCATGGTATAAGGAGTGATATACGCGGAAAAGATGATGATCGGTTGATGACCAGACATGCCGAGCCGACAAATACCTCCATATGAGACGAGGTGGGTCAATAGAGATGCAGTATAGAGACTTCCTGTAATAAATGAGGGTCTCGCCCTTGTGACACCGAGACCTGTTATTGCGCACTAGCTGAAAGTTGGCAACGTTCGAGTATCGATGGTGGAGCTTTAAAAGGTTTTCTGTATGGGGAGGATGTCTAGCTGATGGTCGTGGAGGAACGAGGCGATCTTGATGAGATCGTTGGCTAGTAATAAAAACACAATATTTTCAAGGTTTGGCACTACAGTAAATAGCTTCGTGTTCTCATGACTGAACCTACGATTCATACTTTTCCCATTCTTCATACGAACTTGCCTCTCAACCATCGGCTGGCGACGCCCTTGCTTGGTATGTTGAGTTATTAAGGTGTGTCTCCGCTCACCCACTAAGTTTTATTTTGTAGAAACTAAACACCAAAAAAAGAAAAAAGTGGTTGTCACTTTTACCCCTATTACATAAGTACAAGCCAAATACCAAATAGGTACTGAGGTTAAGGTCAGTAGTTCGGCACCTAGGTATCAAGAAGTTTGCACACTTATTTTAGTAGGTACCACTGGTTAAGAACGTTAGAAGGGCGCCCTAAAAGGAAAATTAAAAAAAACACCTGGTGTCAAAAAAAATTGCTATTGTTTCTCAAAATTATTTATTTATTAGTTTTAAATTCATAAGTGAGTAAGAATAATCAATAGGTATTATGGGAAATCAAAGTGTGAAGGATTATAACGACTACGACTGGGGAGAACCCACTGAAATTGTAGAACAGGCAAACAATAAAGATCGTGACAAAGATGTAGATAGTAAATCTAAACCTAAAAAAAAACCTAAGACCAAAAGAAAGGCAAAGGGACGAAGAAAATCAAACAGATCGCTGAAAATATCATCATCATGTTACGAATTCCAGCGAATTCGTACAAGATTCGGAGATCCGGTTGTTCTAGCATGGTTGACTGACTCCTCCTATCAAATACGACTTGACGATAATCCAGTAAGCCATTGTTGTTCACAACTAAACATCTCGTTACCTTGCGACCAAGAGTGGCAAAGGCTAATTCCAAATTCTTGTACAACTTTTTGTAGACAGTGTAAGAAATCGTATAGTAAACGCAACACACAACAACGTTCTAGATAAGTAATTGTCATGGGTATTTTGTTTATATTTGTTTAGTATTCATAAAAAATAATATATTTTACCAAACTTGACGTTTTTTATTGGGTAAAAGTAGTTTGTAGAGTGGCAACACCGCAGTGGCGCGCCTTCACGCGAGGTGACTTCGCTCCGCCGTGTGTCACTGGAAATCAAAGTTTTTATGTTTTTTCTCGAATTATCGCATTTAAAATCCATTTCTAATCCTCGAGTGATATTATTGTGATTATGTGCCGTTATCTTATGAGTGGCAGAGGTGTACGATAAGGGTAAGATAACATTGTAAATACTATGTTCGTACGTATCAGGCGGTGCTTCGAAAAACTCAAATTCATTCATAGCATGATTGCATTATTAGAATAATTATAAAATATTCATCTGTTTGTGTGTTTTGAACGTTTTGTGACCTTACGGGGTAGATCATAGTGCTAATAAGTGGTAATTTCTAATATTTGTTGATTATTAAATTGACTGATGATTTTCAATGTTTTTGCTTATTATTATTAGTGAGGCGGTTTATTCGTGTTATGGTTATGTTATCAGTTTTGCGAGGTTGTATCAAGTAATATCAACCTAGCACGTTTCTTTAGGCATCTTATTGGAGTTGCAAAAAGTTTAAAAGTTAGTTTAGAAACAAAAAGTCAGGTCAAACTTTTCAGTTTCAAAAAAGAATTCATTTCTAGATTTCATAGACTCACCCAGACACTTAAATAGTTGTCAATTTCAAAACTTTAATAAAAGAAGCTTCTTCAAAGTCAATTTTATTTTTACTTAAAAAATTACCTACCTCCAACTTAGTTCTAATTTTCAAGCATGTCTAGGTTATAACTTAGCTAACTTGTTTTGACCATTTTTTTTTTTGATTCTCAATATTGACCATGATCTTTTAAAGGTATGACCAATGATAAACAAGAATTCTAAGAGTATAAAAGTTGTGTAATTTTAAGAAACTGCTACAGAAAATATTATTTACTACTTACCTTAACATTAACTTAACCAGTAACAACATACTACTACACCAAGTAAAAACAATATTCAAAATAACTTTAAATTGTATCCCCCCAACTAATTGATTAATATAAATTACTTAAAATCTTATTAGGTTACAGTAATGTGCTAAATGTATATGCTGTAAGTAAATAAAATAATAGAGTATTTCATCTATCCAACTCAATATTTCTCTCAAACCAATTATTTTCATGTTACTTATAACCTTGACATTATACTTTATTCTGTCCCTATAAGGATCAAGGAAAAAAAAAACTATAATAATTATCATGATTGCTGTCACTTAAGTTAGTACTTTAGGTTATTTTTAATTGCTGAGTAAGCAAGCATATTTTACTTAAAACATATTCTAACTTCACATCTTTGGTTGTCTTCCACTTACATTTGAGCAAATACATTCCTAGCTCAGAAATTAGGTCAAGATTTTCAACTACCTACCTTATGTATAGTATAGGTAAACAACTATGATTTGAGTGTGACCAAGTCAATTAACAAAGTCACATTATAAATTCTAATTACCCATTATCATTATTTATTCCGGTATTCATTATTTTAACATATTCTTGTTGCTTTCAAGAGGATTTTAGAAAATAATGTGGTCATTTTTTTAAAGTCCGTATAAGTTAGAAGACTTCCAATAAACACGCAAAGTAAAAGAAGATGTCTAACAGGTTTACAAATTACTGGATCTCAATTAATTCTATGTTTAATATAAATCAGAAATACTTGTGAGATAATATCACTAACAACGCAATCACTACCATAGCAAGTCAATCTCTCCCACACGCTTGGTAATTGGCTCTAATCAAAACTAAATGCGGTACCATTTATGTTGTAAAACATGTCTGTAAAGAGATTTTGTTAGATATATCAGCATCGTATTGTTGAATGAGGACCATTGTTTGGTATAAATTGTTTATTTTGACACAACATAATACATTTTGTTAAAGAAAGAAAGAGTAGGTGTCATATTTTGAGATTTCGAGTCCGGTGTTCGAATTTGTGCCTGGTTAATGGCAATACTAGAGAATGGGCAGCAGCATTCTCTATGTATTTTACCACCATACTGTGATCACCAATCTGCCTGGCCTCTTTGGGGGAGACCTATGTCCTGCAGTGGACGCCTTTCAGCTGAAATTAAGATGATGATAATTAATGGCAATAGTCTCGCCACCTATTACGTGGAACTTAAATATAATAGGCAAAATATGGGTCTGCCTACTAAATCACTTCTGCCTATCCCATTAGGGAAAACAGGGAGTGATGTAATGATGTTATTTGGAATTATTTACCATAAAACAAACCATCTGCCATATAATCTCTTCACCCTTGGTTGACTGGTAGAGAATGCCTTAGGCATTAAGTCCGCCTTTGTACCTTTTTGTGTGCGAGAAGTTTAAATAAATAAATAAATGGTTTGAACTATTTTGTAGTCAATATTAGCTTTGTATAATAAAGCTGCATTACAAAATGCAACACAAAATATATTCACCATATAATTTTGCATTTTCACTGCTCTTGAAAGGTTGAACTTCTGACCTCTCTCCGTATCAGTTAAAGCTAAAGGTGTGCCCATACTAAGTAGTTTTGCCATAATTTTTTCCGAGTAAGGTAGCTTTGAGTATTTTTAAACATTGATTCTTTTTGTCAACAAATCAAAGTGTGTTGACATCAAACTAATTTATGATATGTCTTTCGTTCTCTCTTTCACTTTGGGGGTAAAATGAATAAACACAATGACAAAATGTTTTATAAGATTGATCACTATTTATATACATGATACATATTCAGCCTATATTGTTCCGACTGATGGGAAACGGGCCTCATCTCTCCGAGAGGGAGTGGGCCATATCTACCACGCGTGCCCAGTGCGGTTTGGTAGATGTCGCATGCCTACGAATTTTTAATTCTAGGACATTTTGGTTTCCTCACGGTGTTTTTCCTACACCGTTTTGAGAGCAGTGGTGATGAAATTATAAATACAAAGTAAAGTGCCTGCCTGGATTCGAACCCACGACCTACAACTCGTAAGTCGGGGCCGATACCACTGGGCCACCACTGCTCACTAATTTTCTTTTATTAGTCTTACAATTATTTTACTACCGCAATGTTCACACCGACACAGATTTAATAATTTTCTTACCCCAAATCTTTTAATCTTTGCTCATTAATGGGGTAATTTACTCTTCCATTCACAATGTTCTCAACGTAAACACATCTTATGATCTCAAGTACCGACCGACCTATACAAAGTGATACTGCGCCTGCGTCTACTATGCAGTATGAGAATATGACACAGCGGCTCAATCTCCCGCGGCCGCTAATTGATCTAAATGAACGTCGGGCTCCGCTGGCGTACTAATTAATTGACTGGGAACTGTACTACTGTGTAGGATTCCTACTGATTTTGTTTGTTTATGCTGTTCTCGCGTTAATTATGATTGTGATTTCCATTCACTCATGCCTTCACGTAACTGACGTAGAAAGAGGGTAAAGTTTTATTTAATTGATGTGACTGAAGGTTCGTTTTTTTTTGTTTTATCATGGTTTGAATATAATTATGATACCCATATTGTGGTCTGCGAGGTTTAGCCAACCTGTTTATTTTGACCCTGTATAATAAAGATTGTTGAATGTCCGTGTGGTGCCGAACGTAAAAAGCACCACCCCATTTCTTCCCGTGGGTGTCGCAAGAGGCGACTCAGGGATTTACTAGAGACTGGGCAGCAGCGTTCTCTATGCATTTTACCACCATACTGCGATCGCCAACCCGCCTGCCAAGCGTGGCGATTATGGCTAACCCACCCAAATAGGGGGAGGCCTATGCTCCTTAGTGGACGCCTTACGGCTGAAATGATGACCCATCATCTAGTCTGCGAAGTTTTGCCAATCTGTTTATTTCGACACCGCATAATAAAGATTTATTTTTAATAAGCTTCATTGTTTCTTAGTTACTTTAAATGCTCATATGAATTAATGGTGTAATAAAATACAAAGATTATCTCTTTAATATCGACTTATAATAATAGCCAATTATAGTTACTGCACATATACATAAAAGACAATAAATCTTTACGTAGTACACACGAGTCAGAGATCGAAAAAAAAAACAAAGCAAATCTCGCAATTTTAAGATCGTTCACAGTCTAATCTTAGTCTCACTTTATCAAAAATACCTCAAGTTTCCATACATTTTGAACAAGTTTTTGACATTTGATTGTCGCCGAGATGAGACTGCGACAAGATTTTGAACGTTTTTAATTACGAGAAATTGGCTTTCTGATCACGGTCTCACGCGCGCTGTCATAAATACCTCGAGTTTCCATACATTTTTAACAAGTTTTTGACATTTGATTGTCGCCGAGATGAGACTGCGACTAGATTTTGAACGTTTTTAAATACGAGAAATTGGCTTTCTGATCTCGGTCTCACTCTGTCAAAAATACTTCAAGTTTCCATACATTTTTGACAAGTTTTTGACATTCGATTGTCGCCGAGATGATACTGCAACTAGATTTTGAACGTGTTTAACACGTTGTGGGACGCACTGCATTAGCAGTCGATTTTTCGATGTTTGAAAATGACAGTACGGGCACAACCATAAACTTTCAAACTCTTCTGAACTGAGGTACGGGCAATACAGTGTTTCGTATAGAGGAATAACATGCCATGCAGGCATAACAATATGACACTACATACATATATCATTCTTTAGTATTACTTTAGGACGCTACGGATATACCAGTGTTCGTAACTTGGATGGACAATTTTAGTGCCATATCACATAATTTGAAAAAGTCGGTACCGTCCCGCAACGTGTTAATAACTAGAATTGGCCTTCTGTATTCACAAATCACATATTGAAATGATCTTATTTAAAATCATTTCAAGAGCACGTAGTCTCCACTCAATACAAATAATTTCTAAATTCCGTGTTGTATAGAGATCCACAGACGACTATTATAATAACTGGTAGGTACCTATACGACCTTCATCGTATCTGCGCAGGATTCGAGCAGTGTGATAACAACGCGAATCTATTAATAAATTAGCTCTAAATTGTTTGTTTTATGGGATTTTGTGTTAGAATGACTGTAGCTAGTTGTGATGAGGGCAAGCAGAAGTCCAGGTCATGTCTGAATTAATTACGGAGTTTTTAAAGTAAATTTTGTCTATGAATTTGCAATGCTACAGACTAACCGGTTCCATTTACTGCATGCCTAGGTTAACAGGAAAATTTACAAAAAAAAATCGTCTGTTCTCGAAATATGGTCGGTATAATGTTGGTACCATGATTCATTCATCTGCCTAGTCTAGAAATAAGCATCACCTTTGTACCTACGCATTTTTCTGTTCCTTTCTTCTTGTCTGTTTATATGTGTGCATAAATGATTAAATCAATTGCCTTTTCCCAACTATTTTTGGGGTTCGGCTATCAGTCTAACAGTCTGCAGTTGAATAACTAATTGGCCTTTCAAAAGTATTTATCAGAAGCTTATTAGAATTAAGTATTAGTTACCGTGACCTCTAAGTTAATAATTCAGTCTGTGTAACGATGGCGGAAAAAAACTTACATCATAATATTTAAAGACACCTTTTATTGATCTAGAGATTTACATACAACACAATTCCATTACATCGCGCCTGTAATCCCCGATGAGTAAAGCCTCAGTCACACACAGCGAATACTCGCTGCGAGTGCGTTCGCTGCAAATAATGATCGCAGCGACGATTCGCTGCCTGCCTGTCACACACAGCGAATTCTACACGAGAATTTCGGCAGTCTGGTGGTGCGCAAATTCAACATGTCGTCTGCTCGGAATGTCTATTCGCAGCGAGTAGTACCCTGTCACACACAGCGAATACTCGCAGCGAATGCGCATTTGCCGAGAATAAAATTGAACATGATCAGTTCAAATCGCAGCGGATTCAGCTCGCGGCGACTGAATCTATTCGCAGCGAATAGCCTTTCACATACAGCGAATACTCGCGGCGAGTAGGCATTCGCAGCGATTAATCGCAGTGTGTGACCGAGGTTTAAGCCAGAAGGGTCATCATCATCAATTTCAGCCGTAAGACGTTCACTGCTGGACATAGGCAAGCACCGCGACTGGTTCTGTGTTTCTCGCATCCTGCGCGGATTTTTTTTTGTTGTGTTCTAAGTATGGAGAACCCCAAAATTTATTGATATTTTTCTATTTTTGTGTGAAAATCTTAATGCGGTTCACAGAATACATTTACTTACCAAGTTTCAACAGCATAGTTCTTATAGTTTCGGAAAAAAGTGGCTGTGATATACGGACAGACAGACAGACAGGCATGACGAATCTATAAGGGTTCCGTTTTTGCCATTTGGCTACGGAACCCTAAAAAAGATCATAAAACTAAGTGAAACATTTAGTTTTGACTGGATTCTCATGAGCACTGACGAACCCGGTCAACTTTTGAGCGCTGTAACAGCGTTTTAAATGAATGAAGTTGAATAAAATTTTAGTGAAAAATAGGGGTCAGTTTGTGGTACACCACATATCCCAAAAATAAAATTGCGTCCTCTAAAAAATGCAAAGCCCATGTAACATTTCAATGGACTACCTAGTTTCCCATGTTATTGAAAGCAGGTGCTAATGTATTGATGATAATAAACTGCATCATCCTTGCGGATCACACTATTTGGAATCTGAATTGTTTTGAAGGTTATTTATTACTAATCCATTCTTTCATATGTTAGAATAAATTGTCTGCTTAGCAACGTAAACAACGCCTTGAATGTTGTGGAACTGTTAAAATGAAAGCTATACCTACTGATAGGAAACTGCTGTTAAGAACAGTAGTGGCCTAGTGGTATCGGATCCGATTTACGAGTTGAAGGTCGTGGGTTCGAACCCAAGCAGGCGCTTTACTTTGTGTACATAATTACACCACCACTACTCTCAAAACCGTGAAGGAAAATATCGTGAGGAAACCGGCATGTCCTAGAACCAAAATTTCGAAACCATGTGACATACCGTGGCCCTGGCATATGGGTAACTGTAGGAACACGGGTGGGTTTTAGCCAGTAAAAGTCTGACACGCCCTCCCGCTCCGCCCAAAGCGGGAGAAGTCATTTGATGATTTTCCATCCAAAAAAAAACCATGTGACATTTACCAACTCTCACTGGGCCCGCGTGGTAGGGTACGGCCCAATCCCTCTCAGAGAGGAGGCCTGTGTCCCAGCAGTGATCCTATAGGCTGATTATGCATGTTATGCCTACTGATAATGTATTACACAGTTACCCGTCTGCCCGTCTGATTTAAATCGTCTCAGTAACATTAAAAAAAATACGTTTCAAATTTCACACAACATGCAACAATATAACCTATGTTCATTGTTAAAATCTGCATTTCAACAGATGTTATCTATAAGAAGTGCCCTAGAATCTCAGCATCTGCGCTTGTGCCTACTTAACAATTCATATGGCAACAATATGATGAAAGTTTCTAATAATAAAATGTAGGAAGATAAACTGTGGCCCCAAGTAGCACAGAATTGCGGCCCTGGGACAGTGACGCGGGGCAGACCACGTAGGACGTGGAGAATATGGCGGGATGCACGGGCTCGCGAATGACGTTTGGAGTGGAGCGACGCCTTTGCCCAGTAGTGGGACAGGATAATCTAGTAAAAAAAACTTCAAATAAATATTTCGGAATCTATTAATTAGGTAACAAATTAATCGGGAAATAACTCACAACAGTATCAAATACCTAAACTCTAGTATTATTTTTTTCGTTTTCCTGTTTCGGTTCAAAAAGCAACGTGTGAGTAATAAAAATAAAAAAACCTAGAATCTAATTTTTTTTTTCTGAATTCATCAATGGTTCAAAGAGAATAATAACAAGTCTGTCATCGGAAAATTTCGGTATATGTGAACTGATTTATTTGCTCGCCAGATTTTCTTGTTGGTATTGAGAATATGGTCCCACATACCACGGACACAACCATACGGACGGCTTAGTTTAGTCTAGTGGTCGCAAGCGCTTCTGCTTAGCATGATGTCCTGGGTTCGATTTTCTGATCGGACAATATTTTTTTTGAGTTTTTCCATCAGAAATTTCTCAGTAGCAGCCCGTAGTCTGGATTCGTGCCCGATTGATGACAATAGGCTCGCCCCTTGTTACATGGGACTTAAACATAACTTGTAAAATGTGGGTGCTACTAAAGGTACACACTCTGTTTACCTCTGCAAGGATTTTTTTTTTTTTTTTTTTTTTTTTTTTTTTTTTTTTTTTTTTGGACGGGAAATCATCAAATGACTTCTCCCGCTCTGGGCGGAGCGGGAGGGCATGTCAGACTTTTACTGACTAAAACCCACCCGTGTTCCTTCAATTGCCCATGTGCCAGGGTCACGGTACTGCCAGGATTACACGCGTGATGTTATGTAAAAAAGGAAATTCTAATGAAAAAAAAAGTAATATTAATCATCATCATCATCAATCTATAATAAGTCAAAAGCTCTAGGGTACCCAACATACTCAAGATGAACCTTTGACAACCAGTCTTACCAAGAAGTATCTTGTGACACAGTAGCTGGGTTATGGAGGACAGATAGGCAGTCGCTCGATGTAAAATACTGGTCTTCAGTTACATCCGTTTCTACTGGAAGTCGACGCCAACATAGTTGGGAAAAGGTTAAGCAGATACTCAATATCTTCAGATGATGATGACCTGAACATTGCCTCTCTCCGGGCCCATGAAACTCTATACTAAGGTTCGTCTAATCAAAGACTCATGGAACTAAATTAAGGGGTACCTCCAATAAGTTAATTATCTATTTAATTAAACGTGTCGCACGCACGATTGACCTGCCGCTTGACTTTTTTCTTTTTTTATCCTCGGCTTAATCCAATCCGTCGTTGTCATATCCGGCGGAATTATAGCTATTATTGGTAGGAGTTGGTCTATGTTCTTGATTTGAATGAGTGGAATTAAATAAATAGTAAAGAATGATATCGAGATGTCTTATTTGGAAATGATTTTAGCTAAGGGCAAGATACACAGACACCACTTTGACTACGATCGACAGTGGCATCTTTACTTTTTTATGTGCAACTTTATCCAAGAGCACTGTACTTAAACATATCTCAATTACTGAACATCTGTTGCCGCCATTTAATATTAAAGCGATACAAAAGTGGAAAACTCGACTATTTGTACAAGATTTTGTGAGTAATTGAGAAATTATAATTTACTTATGGGTAAAGTTGCTTATGGAAAGTAAAGATGCCATCATTGATGGTACTTGTTCGTTCATTCGAACGTGAAATCATAAGAATAAAGTTCTTATAACTTTGCAACAACAAAATAAAGGTTACTCATTGAAGTAGAGATAAAGTCATAGTACAGTCTGTCAATCTCACTCTAAGACTCGAGGCATGGCCCAGCGTTTTATGTTAAGGGAACATATATATTAACGACTGAATTGAAAATTGATTTCAAGGGTTTCATCGCTTGCGTCCTTTCCCGTATTATTATTATTTATTTATTCGGATAAGAAAGATCCATTGTTAAATTCTCCAGAAATCTAGAAGGCACTAACTCTGTTATGAGGTTACTCATCAGAAAAGATAAGTTGCCTTTACAAATATATCAATTCAATCTATAATTGATATGCTGTACATAATAAAGAATATACTATCAATCTATCTATCTGCATCGAATAGCATAAATGGCACTTCATCACATAAACGGTACTCACAAAAGTTACAAATACCGGTTTTCCGTTCACAAAATCCTCTCCACCGCCTCCATTCACTACCGAATATATGTCGTATTTCTTTCTTCCCATTTCCCGAACAAATTCTGAGGCTGTATATGTCTGACAGCGAGTCTCATTCAAGTAATAGAAACGTTGGCTGTTGTTGATATCTTTTGTATCCTCACTTCCCGAGGGCCTGGAAACTGTATCGTTGTAGTGAACTTTGATATTTTTGTTTTTCTATCAAATGGGTCGCTTTTGTGGTATTCTCTATTTGATGGACTCGGTTGACCTCAAGAGACCGTACAACTCAGATAGCTATTAATTATAATAGGTATTCCGGTTCTACAGTGTTATTATTAGTAACTAGCTTTTGCCTGCGGCTTCGCCTGCGAATATTAACCCACGGGAACGTACTGCCGGGATAAAAAGTATTCTATGTCTTAATCCAGAGGGGTAATTATGTAATACACTATCCAGTAGGAATCGCTTGGGGCAGTGGTGGTTTCAAACCCAGGCAGGCGCTTTACTTTGTGTAAATAATTTCATCACCACTGCTCTCAAAACGGTGAAGGAAAAAATCGTGAGGAAACCGACATATCCTAGAACCAAAAACATCGAACACATGAGGCATCTACCAACCCGCACTGGGCTGCGAGATTACGGCTGTTAGATTACGGCACACTCCCTCTCGCCGAGAGGACGCCCGTGTCCCAGCAGTGGGAACAATATAGGCTGATTATGATGATGAACCGCTTTCATTTTGACAGTTCATGGCATTATTTACGTCGCAAACAATTTTTTCAAATATATGAAAGAATGTATCTATATTGTATGTATAATATTATAAAGCTGAAGAGTTTGTTTGTTTGATTGATTGAACGCGCTAATCTCAGGAACTACTGGTCGGAATTTAAAAAAAATCTTTTTGTGTTGGGTAGCCCACTTATTGAGGAGGGCTATAGACTATATAACATCGCGCTATGGTCAAAAGGAGCAGAGCAGCAAACGTAAAATGGACGAAAACTGGCAGGCAATTCGATGCGACGGGAAGGGGAGCGAAAGTTTGACGCGGACGAAGTCGCGGGCAGAAGCTAGTTAGTAATAACCCTCAAAATTATTGATATTCTGATTAATAGTGCGTCACGTAATTAGGGTGCTGGTTATAAACTATCTGTCTGCCAAATTTCATTAAAACCCGTTCGGCCTATTTTGCATGATTGAGTTACAAACATCAAAACTTACAAACTTTCACATGTATACATTGTTTCAAAACTACAAAACAAATCAATTTTTAAAACTATAATACATCTGCCTAGCCTTTTGTTTGTTTCATTTGTTGGTTGGCTCCCAATCCAAACTCAAACTCTGTCCGGTTGGACAGAGTTGAATACTAATATTTTACACGGAACGACATAAAAATCCATCCTTTCATCGATCCTGACCAAAGTTCTTTCAGGTTCAAATTAACGTTACTAAAAATAACTGTATATGTATAAAGGCTACATTACGCATATCCAAACGAAATTTGTATAGCGCCAGCCAAGGCCGTTCCTATGACTTATCTTTTAATCGCTCAATATTTTCACACATTGAAAACAAAACAAACATTTTTCGATCGTTCTGAGGCTATTTCTGCCTGCCAGACAGAAAGCATCAATCTCTGATTATTATTCAATAAAATAATAAGAGTGGAAAAGTCGCGCCGAGACGGGATACCTTAGATTAGAAGGCCATATTAGATGCTATACATATAAGGTGTATCTATTCATACACGAAATATTTTAAGAGGTAGGTACACCTGTAGGTGGTAAAGAAGCTATAGCAACGAAAAAAAAATTTCTGAGTGTTTTTTGTTTATAATCTAATATTTTAAAATTATTTGACGCACATAAGAAATACTGGCTCCTTCTTACTTTTTACGGCCCGAGACACCGCGGCCATGCTGGTGCCGTCCGGTCGTCGCCCTCGCAGCGTCAGGCGGGCGATTCATAGAATTTGGAGTAAGGGTTTTATGGAAAACGTCACAAGTAGTTTTAAAATTATAATAATTACGAAAATTCAAAAACAAAAAATTTTCTTTTTGCTTCTATAGCTTCTTTACCACCTACAAGTGTACCCCTTAAAATATTTCGTGTATGAATAGATACACCTTATATACAAGATTATTTTTAGTATAAGCGAAACCTGAATATAGTTTGTTCAGAATCAGTAACTGAATCGATTCCAATAATTTTTACACCATGTTATATTTTGTACCAAAAATATTTAATTACGCTTCCAAGTCGCGGGCCTTAGTGTTTTGTTTCGATTTTAAAATTATCATGTCTTTCTCGTATTCAAACGTCCATTACATGGAGATGGTACGTACACTAGCTGTTTGTGGTGATCTGCATATGTTTTTGCGTGGACAACCAGGTAACTTATCAAGCTTATAACTTTGTGATTATTAATGATAGCTTCTGCCCGCGACTTCGTCCGCGTCAAATTTTTGCTCCCCTGACCATTCCCGTCGCATCGATTTGCCTGCTAGTGTTGCTGCTCGCTCCTTTTGAGTTATAGTGAGTCAACCTTAAAAGATAGACATATGCTCTCGCGGACTTTTTTTTAGAACTTTTTCAAAGGAACATTTCCGTCATACATGATTTTTGCGTTACCTTAACCGTCTATGCAGCGCACGCAACGGAAACTCTCAAAAGGAATAAATTTTCCCCGTTTTTACAACATTTTTCATTACTGCTCCGCTCCTTTTAGTTGTAGCGTGATGTTATATAGCCTATAGCCTCCCTCGATAAATAGGCTACCCAACACAAAAAGAATTTTTCAATTCGGACCAGTAGTTCCTGAGATCAGCGCGTTCAATCAAACAAACAAACAAACAAACAAACTCTTCAGCTTTATAATATTATAATATAAGTATAGATGTAGTTTTGAAATTTTTTTCATAGATTCTTTACATAAAAATACTAGACCCGTGTTTCGGGTTTCGCATAAACAAAAATTAATGTTGTATAGTGACCTTATTGGTGATGTCCTTGAGAAAGGTCAGGTGCGTTAAAGTCAGGTGCATAGTACTCGTAGACGGTGTGTGTGTTTGACCAGCAACCAGTAGACCATCTAGTGATTAAAAATGTTAAAAAGCTAGTCGCAGTCTCATCTCGTCGACAATCTAATGTCAAAAATGTATGGAAACTTGAGGTATTTTTGACAGATTGAGACTGAGATCAGACGGAACGTTCTTAAAATTTCGAGATTTGTCTCTCTGATTGCGGAACACACTATCAAACATGATATAAATAATTTTGAATTATACTGCTTAAAATATGTTCGGAAAATTTGTCTGCTCAACAACGTAAATATCGCAATGAATTTTATTGAACAGTCAAAATGAAAAATAAAAAAACATTTCTACTGTAAGTGTGTTACTACCCCACTGATGTATGAACGCAATCGAAGCAAAAGGAGAATGTAAAGATGTGGCAGGTGGTGTTATGTAGTTTCTGCCTTCCCCTTCAGAAGGCGTGGGCTTATGTATTCATTAATTCAGCCTATCGCAGTCCACTGCTGGACAGAGGCCTCTCCCATATTACGCCACAACACCCTGTCCTCCGCTTTCCGCATCCATTCTGCCCCAGCCACTTTCCTAAGGTCGTCGATCCATCTAGCTGGAGGGCGTCCCACACTACGCTTGCCGATACGCGGTCTCCACTCTCGTACTCGTCTGCTCCGGTCCACCGCCCATCGGTCCTTCCACAGACATTGCCACTGCCACTTCAGCTTGCTTACTCTGCGAGCTATGTCGGTAACTCCAGTTCTTTTCCGGATAATTTCATTTCTGATTTTATCCTTCAAAGAAACTCCGAGCATAGCCCGCTCCATAGCGCGCTGAGCGACCTTGAATTTGTGGACCAGCCCAACTGTCAGTGACCGCGTTGCGGCACCGTATGTTATTACGGGCAGGGTGCACTGATTGAAGACCTTAGTCTTCAGACATTCCGGGATAGGCGACAAAAAGACTTGACGAGTTTTCCAACTGCTGCCCAAAGTTGTGTCTACTGAGCTAGATGACTTGCCCTAGGGAACCGATTACTTTTCCGAATTTTTTTTGTTCGAATTTCATTTTACCGAAAACTATTGGCCGACGTCTTTTTTGCAATATGCATCATTTGACATATTTTTAAATCATCGAAGTATCATGTGTCATAGGTATTATGTTACCGAATTATGTTTCGCCGATTTACGAAATAACTTTTTGCTATTGGCCGAAGCCACTTTTGAACTTTTTTCATTTGCCAAATGGTTTGTTTGCCATATTTTCACCACAGTGAAACAAATTTTTGGGAATATTATTTGGTCACAAATATATAGCCGGTTACTTGGTAGCGTTTTCAATAGTTAGTAAATTAAATATATGTAGTGTCATAAAAAGCCAATATATTGTGATTTGTGCTACAAAATTTAGTGAGAAACGAATCGCTGTAAAACCGACTTTACGTAGTCTTGTCTGCCCTACCCCTAGAGTGTAATTTAAGCCCGCGCAGGCGCGGAGGGGTAGGGCGGCCCGCGAGCTGAGGAGCAGGTGGTCTGAAGGGCCGCCGCCGCAGCTGAGGCTGAGCCGAAGCTGCGGTGGTGAGCATTAAAACCATCTGCGACGATAAGCTCGCGTGGGGCCGCCCAAACCCCGCAGCGCCGGAGCCGTGACAGAAACAATGCTTGCTGCATGTTGCATGCCTGCTTGCAAGTTGCATGCTTGTTTGCACGCTGCATGCTTTCTTGCATGCTGCATGCTTGCTTTCTGCTTGCCTGCTGCATGCCTGTTTGCACGCTGCATGCATGGTTGCGTGTTGCATTATTTGAGCAAGCAGCATTGTTTGCATGCTTCTTACTGGGACCCTTTAAAAACACCTTTGTTCATAATAAACTGTTTTATTAAGTGCCATTACATTTAAATAAATAATTAATTAAACCAAAGAGTAGGTTAATCTTAACATAGGTATAATGAATGTCTGGAAACATAATACTTCGAACAAATGTTATTTCGGCTAAGTGTAACTTCGGTAAAGAGTTTATCGACCAAATGAAACGACGGAGTAACGAAAAAAGTCGAATTGATAATATGTCAACTGATACAGTGGCAGACGTGACTTCGATGAAGTAAAAAAAAACGAAACGATAATAGTTGAAAAGTTTTAGGGGAAATGAAATTCGGTCAAATATTTTTCGAACTTATGACCCTTGCCCTAAGTAGATGTGTTTATGTATTACCTATCTTATACCTTTAAACGAGCTATTCTTGTATATATATATATAATCTGAATCTCGAAAACGGCTCCAACGATTTTCATGAAATTTAGTATACAGAATAGTCTATTGAAATTCATGTTTCGAATTGATTTAGATTCAAACTTTATAGATGTGCAAATAACGCTGATTTTAGAGTGACTAGCACTATTGAGAAGTTAGATCAATGTTTGAAGTTGCAGCGTAAAATGAACTATATTGTTTAAGAATCAAAGTTATTTCTCCAATAATTCATATTTGTTTACAAGTTTGTGAACTAAATCGCGAACGCAGATATTCATATACCTATTGTAATAAAATAGCCTTCCAAGAGTGAAAAACAACTTAAATGTCACCTCAAGGCCGTCAGACTGGTCACCATCGTCACTGGCTAATATTTTGGAATGAAGTTCTATAGCGCAACTTGCGGTAGGGGTAAAATTGGAACGTAACGTAAAAAGCGTTACGTAACGAAAAAAAGCGTTCCATAACGAAAAAGCGTTATGCGGGTCATACGAATTTTAATTATAAATGTATAGAAAAAGACAGAGCGATTGAGATAGTTTTCATGGTTTTTGAGGGTGCCAATATCAATAGTGGGGTCAAAATAAAAATCCAGTTTTCGAGGGTGCCGATACCAATAGTGAGGTCAAACTAAAACTCCAAAACGGCGCGCGCCCGGAAAATTTTCAAAGTTTTCGTCATGGGTGTCGTTTTCGTGGTTTTCGAGAGTGCTGAGCCGATACGGGGGTCGAAATAAAGTTTGAGTATTTTAAAGATAGAGTAAACGACGTTACATTCGGTGTTGAAGAAATAGCGTAAAGCTTCGTTCCCGTGCCCTCATGCTTTTTTACAAGTCAAGCGCAATTGCTTGTGGCTAAGTAATAACAGCCGCACAGGTCGATTGATCAGATTAAGCTAGGGTTACCGTGGCTGGACCGTGGAGTGATGACCATCTCTACTTTAAGGTTAGATCGCGCCTCTAAAAGGACGCTAACCCACTGGTCTCGGGTGCCATTCGTGGATGTTTGGTTCGTCAGAAGCCCGAAAGTCTGTCAATCAGTTATACATACCAAGGAGTATCGTATTACTCAGTAACTGGGTTGTAAAATACTGGTATTCAGTTGCATCTGGTGAGACTGGAAGCCGATCCCAACACAGTTGGGAAAAGGCTAGGCAGATGATGAACTACTCATGTTATAGTTCGAACTGATACCAGAGAACATGTAGAAATATAAGAAACCGTCTGAAAGTAAAAACAAAAAAACATTTTTAAAAGCACAAAGAGTACCTAGTGGAATCTTCAGTACCTAGTCTAGAATATAGGTCCCAATAAATACTAGCCTGTCATCTTTCCAATAAAAAAGTAAACACACCTTCGCGTTGTGACCTATTTCGAAAGATTTAAGAGCAGTCGGGTAGAAGGTAAGCGACGCTGTATTTCTCACTTGGGTTCCGTGGTAAAATTCTTATACTTGACTTTCCTTACAAAGTGACTGGAATCACCAGAAAGGTCGGATAAGAGTGACACTGGCTGGTGACAGCAGAACTCAATCTTGCAGACCGTCGCATCGATGGTTGCGTGGTGGTTGTCTTCTCATTACAGTAATGATGTCAGGGGAGTCCCGCTGTCATACCAATTTCACGACGAACTGCTATACTCCAGCATTTTTGATGATATAGAAGCTGAGCCATCTAAACGATGACCACTTGTGGTAAAGGCTATCTATCCGTTATACTCACGGAATTTTTACAATTTTGTTCCATCATCAAAAAGAATAGAGATTGGTACCAGGCAACTGTGATCGCATCTTCATTTTCCATAGCAACATTTACTTAAATATCTAAGCGATACAAAAGTTGAAATATCTACTATTTGTGACAGATATTTAGTAATTGAGAGATATACAGTACAGTCCTCATGGGTAAAGTTGCTCATGGAAAGTAAAGATGCCCACCTGCCCACAGTTGACAGTATTGGATTACAGTTTTCTCGTAATGCACTAAATTGGGACCCTCGTCCAAAAGTAGAGCTGGCAATTTATCTGTATTTAATCCACCCAGATTCCAATAGAGCATTGTTAACTAGTGATCGCTTAGAGCTAAGTTAGTCTGCTGAGAGAATTATTTAATTATTACGTAATTACGTAATAATTGCGTTCGTTTGATTCTGTGCTGCATTGTTGTTACTTAACCTCTAGTTATGTAATTAATATGTATGATATTTAGTATTTATTCACTCTCTTGTGTGTATTTTATAGCTAAATTTGTCGCGATGCTACATAACCGTGAAAACACGCTAAAATCGTGTTTTTTGCACTTTTAGGTTAGAATATCTAAAAAATGTGATGTGATGGAGCAATTCCGAGGCCGAATTTGAATTCAGTGACCCAACATCTACGGGTAATGACTACTCTCGTTCAGGGAGCAAGAGTCACGTTGTGCTGTGTAATTCACGTAAGATCATTAGATTTTAACACGCTTTTTTAATGGTAAAAAGCGTGGGGTGCTTGAAATGAAATGAAATAAAAAATATGTACCACAAAAAGCACCCAAATAATTTTCCTTTTTTTTTCAAATTTTTATGAAAGCGTGTTTTATAGTATTTGAAACTATAAATTATTTTTATTTTAAAACTTACATATACATTTTGTAAATGTGTATTTGTTTTAATAATACGAAAAGAATATCAAAATTAGCGCGCAAACTGGCCCCCCTTCTTGCTAGAGCCGCCATGCTTTAATTAGTTTCAGAAGTTCGGTGCTCTCTTAAAGGCGGTTTTACATGAAATGTCGGTCTTGAGTAAACTAGCTTATGTTCAGAAACAATTTCGCCTACGGAACCCTACATAACGCCTTGTGCGACACCTACATACTACGTGCCAAAGTGTTTTTAGTCCCCTCCTTTTTTATCCCGAATGTGGAGTTATAAAAACAAAAGTCCTTGGAAGTACTCAGTATTGATGGAACTGAAAAGCTCATCAATATGGATGGCTATTTTATGAATTTTTTTCTCCTTCGATCGAGACCTAGGCAAAATACCATATCCTCCGTTTTCCATGTTTTTTTTTTTCTTTTTCTTAGTTTTTTACCATTTTCCTTTTGTTTTAATAAAGTGTATTTATATTAGGCTAAGTTTATTGTTACTAACACCTATGGATATTTTTAATCAGAAATAAATTTGATTTCATTAAGTATCAGTTCTTTCATGATCAAAATCGTACTTTTTTACCCTTTTCTTCTCGATCAGTTAATCAAACCTACTAGATTACACTAGACGTAGGTCGCTTCGAGTCTCGGTCATCTTTTTCTACCAATGTTTGTGATACATACAGACATACATAAACTCACATGGCGTTCAGTAGTTTCTGCCTATACATATATATATATACGCAGAAACCATAGAACACCACCTGTTACGATCCCTACATACTTACTCTTTTTGCTTCGCTTACGTTCATACATCTGGTCATACTCGCACGCTGGTTGCGAGTACTACGCACTTGACCTTTCTGAAGAACATCACCAATATTGTATTTGATGTTTGTGATATTGTCTCTGTAAAAGTTGTCCATATGAGTTTAGGTGACAGTTTTGCTGTAGTACAACAGGCCGACCTACAAACCAACCGTCTGCTCTTACCTATCCCAAATTAATGTCGACGTCAACGTGTGCTCTTTAAATCTCCTGAGGATAAAGTTAAAACTATGTGACTTCCACGGGTTTTTCTATACACTAACCAGACAACATTGACTTGCAAATCGTCTCGGTAAATATTAATTTTGTGCCGGCTGCCGACTCTTCTCTATACATATATGCATGGTCCACGCTATTCTCTACAGGAATAGGGCATTTAGTATTCTAATCTATGTTTTTCAACAGATTTCCTCGTTTCCTTCCTTCGTTTTGCGGGCGATGGCAAAAAGTTTGATTCTTTGTACCTGGAAGTCATAAAAAGTGATGAAGAGTTGATAAGATGATGATTAGGTGGTTTAAATTTAACTAGTCTGTTTTTTCCCACTGCAGGGCAAAGGCCTCCCTCTCCCACACAATTCTTTCTTTTGCTACTTCTGGCCAGTCCTTTCGGTAGGAGTCAAGCGCGTCCTGCCATCTTTGTCTCGGCCTGCCACGATGGCGTCTTGCGTTAAGTGAGACCCGATCGATGGTTCGCATAGCCCATTTGTCATCCTAAATGCTGCAACTTTCTGAGTAAATTCCGTGACCTTGGTTTTGGCGCTCAGTGTTGCGGCCTATTGCGGTCTAAAATTTGGACGTCCAGGATACTACGCTACCATAGCTAGTGTTGCAAAGGACTCGAGTCCTCGAGCCTCGAGTCGTAATTTTACAAACTCGACTCAATTATGCAAGACTCAGTGTGCTCGAAAGGCTCGGAGTCTAGAGTCAAGCCGAGCCCGAGTCATTCTCGAGTCTAAAAAAGGGACTCGTGTCTTAAAAACGACTCGAGTCTTAAAATGAACTCGCGTCTTGTAGCTCATCATTCGAAAAAACTCGTCAGATTTTTTTGTACGGAAAGTTACATCATAACCACTTATTTGAATTTGTTGCCTTCTTTAGAGTCTTTTCGAATGATGAGGTACAAGTTTCATCTTCATGCTCCGAGTTTTTGTTTAAGACTCGGGTTAATTTTAAGACTCGAGTCCTTTATAAGGCTCGAGCCCTTTTTAAGACTTGAGTCCTTTTTCAGACTCGAGTGCTTATCTGTAGACTCCGAGCCTTTTGAGCACACTGAGTCTTGCATAATTGAGTCGAGTCTTTAAAATAAGGACCCGAAGACTCGAGTCCTTTGCAACTCTAACATAGCTCGCTGGCGCTCGAGCTTGGATGTCCTGTGCTAAATTAAAAAGTTACCGCGATTACCAGTCTATTCCTCATACCAAGTGGCTCCGAAAGGGTCACAAGCTCACATCTTGGTTGTAAGCTCATTTTTCAGCTAGATTTAATCAAATATTCAATAATATAAACGTTTATTTTCTTCACTACATAATGACAAATTGGTACAATATATTATAGTGGTACCAAAAATACATTGATGTGACTGGATGGAGACTGAAGCCGGTTCTAGGAATACTTGTGTTACAGGTCTCTAGGCCCCCAAACTATCCGGACAAGCTACAGTAATACAAACATCTCGCAAATCGCAACTTCGTCCGCGTCAAATTTTTCTACCCTGACCCTTCCCGTCGCATCGAATCGTCTGCCAGTTTTGGTTCATTTTTCGTTGCTGCTCCGCTCCTTTTGAACAAAGCGTGATGGTATATAGCCCATAGCCTTCCTCTATAAATAGGCTACCCAACACAAACATATTATTTCAATTCGGACCAGTGGTTCCTAAGATTAGCGCGTTCAACCAAACAAAAAATCTCTTCAGCTTTTATTAAGTACTAGCTTTTGCCAGCGGCTTCGCCCGCGTATAGGTCGGAAAATATCCCGCGTGTATCGTCACTGCTCAGCTCCTATGTGTCTAAGCGTTATCTTATATAGCCTATAACCTGCCCAGGAGTATGGACTACAACCGTACCAAGTTTGGTTAAAATCCCTTCAGTAGTTTTTGACCCATGCGTGCACATACAGACAGACAGACACAGACAGACAAAAAATTTACAGATTGCATTTTTGGCATCAGTATCGATCACCAATCATCCTCCAATATTCATTTTGAATGTATATTCAATGTACAGAATTGACCTCTCTACAGTTTTATTATAAGTAATATATAGATAGATTAGACAGCAAAAGAGGGTGTGTGTGTAGGGGTGTATTTAAAAGAGAACAATATAGATTCGAAAATCGGGCAGATGTTCTCGAATCGAAAGGACAAGTGTAACATAAGAAGGAATGTCTCCTGAAACTAATGATAAAAGCTACCATCAGGACCTATAAAATGCAATGTTATGGCGTATATCAGAGTGATATACCAACATTTGTGTTCACCCCAGTAATATTATCCATCTCTCCCTGACTTTTACAACTCCCACAAGACGATAAACAGTTGATACTGTTTTATTTCATGCTGGCTTTTACAACAAACTGCTGTTCAATATTTGTTTGACATGTTTTTGTAACAAATGTACATAATAACTAAGACCAGCTGATGTATTCTGAAAATAATCTCATTTTGAAAATGTATGTGAAGTAAGCTGCCAATGGTGCTTATTCTTTTCATCATCATCATCATTTCAGCCGAAAGACGTCCACTGCTGGACATAGGCCTCCCCCAAGCACCGCCATTTCGACTGGTTCCGTTCTTCTCGCATCCAACGGATTCCTACGGCCTTCACCAGGTCATCGGTCCATCTGACTTGAGCCTTTTAGACTTCTTATGAAGCCGATTGTGAGCGACCACGTCTCAGTGCCATATGTCATCACTGCCAACACACACTGTTCCAAAGACTTTTGTCTTGAGACACTGCGTTTCTTTTATTGACCACCTAAACTAAAAAAAAGAGTATTGCTGTCTCTAACTGACAGACCGTGGAAGAAAAAGACAAGTGACCGTTTAGAACTGTCAAACAAAATTTCGTGTCAATCGCCTTGAATTTGGCGTGATTTTTAGCATGATAAATTTAGATCAGTGAAGTTCCGTCGAAGAAAATCTTAGTGCAACTAAATTTGACGGCTTAATTTCAGTGTCTTCTTTCAAAAAAGAAAGCAATAGCCTAAATCAAGTATGGTTGGTGCATAACAGAATCCTCACCATATAATCTCATTGATCCTAGAACAGTTGAAATGACAGCTCACTTCAAGCTTATAAGTTTTTCCAGACCACCCAATTTTAATTTTATTGAAAGTTAATCTTGTCTAACCTTTTGGTTACATAAAAGGAAAACGGTTTGGGGTTGGGACACTAGAGCCATGGGGTCCGAGTGCCCACTTAGTTTTTCGAGACATCGCCAACTGTTTAGTTGACACTTCACGTGATTAAAGGGCTGGCCTATTGTTTCTATGTTAGTTACTTAATCACGCAAAATTTTGTTTAAGATCTGGATAAACACATAGGATACTTATTATCCCGGTAGTACGTTCCCGAGGGATAAAATCCGATCTCAAAGGTTGTTATTATTATTTGAAGGTTTCTAAATTATGTAAATACTATCTTGGATATCGAAATAAACTTAGCGAAAAACTACATCCCAGTTACATGTTCAAATCCGTTCTGGCTTCCAAAAATGCCCATCCGAAAGATTTAAATTTCGCTTTTACAATATTGGTAGGATTATAAAGAGCGCTCTGCCTCAGGTTGTAATTCCTGCTGTAGATTACTGACGGAAATTGGGTTTTGCGGCGACCGAAAACGATGAGCCCAGTCCATCCGTACTCGAAAATTAAATTAGGTTTTCAAATTATTTAGCGGTAAAACTTTTTACATTTGGCAAAGCTTAGATCTGTATAAGTAGTAGTGGCTCAGATTTACTAATGTTGGTCGTGGGCTAGAATCCTGACAGGGGCTTTAATTTGTGTAGTAAACACAAAGTTTCCCAGGTCGGGCAAAGTGTTATTGGGTTTTTCCATCTAGAATTTCTCAGTAGCAGCCCGGAGTCTGGATTTGTACCCGGTTGATGGCAATAGGCTCGCCCCCTATTACATGGGACTTAAACATAACAGGCGAAATGTGGGTGTACTACAGGTACACCTCTGCCTAACCCTTCGGGGAAACAAGGCGTGATGTTATGTTATGTTCTCAAAACGGCAAAGGAAAACATCGTGAGGAAACCGGCATGTCCTAGAACCAAAAATTCGAAGACGTGATATCAACTAACCCGCTCTGGGCTCGCGTGGTGTATGGCCCACTCCTTCTCACCGAGATGTTGCTTTTCCTAGCAGTGGGACCATTCATCATCATCATTATCATTTCAACCGAAAGACGTCCACGGCTGGACATAGGCTTCGCCCAATTTGGGGGGGCTTGCTATAATCGCATGCTAGACAGACGGGTTGGCGATCGCTGCCTGGTGGTAAAATGCATAGAGAACGCTGCTGTCCATTCTCTAGTAAGTCCCGTAGTCGCTTTTTACGACACCCACGGTAAGAAATGGGATGTAGCATCATCCCGTTTCGTTCGTGGTAAATAACGGCCTACTCCCTCTCACCGAGAGGGGGCCTGTGTTCCAGCAGTAGGCACACAATAGGCTGGTATGCTTATGGTCTATTTTTGGTGAGGACAAGTACGATGTCAGATGCTAACTTGCTATTACCTTCTTCCTTATTGTTTTTCTGTTCCTATTTGAGACCGATAGATTCGGCTTGGAACGACTTATTGTCGGAGAGTTGTCTGAGCCTAAATCTGTTGTATTTCTAATTAATTACTTTTGATTATTGAGACCTGCGAGGTTCATTGACAACACTCAGTGTGCTAGCAGACAAATTTTTAAACAAATGAAGCGATGTATAAGGAAATTCTTTCATAATCCGTCTGATTGTGAAAGAAAGTGTTTTAGGCAAATAAGGTGCAAAGAATAGTAAATATGCATTTTTCCTCTATGTGAATGATGCACGGTAAAATAATTCCAAGAAAAGATTAAAAGTCAAATCGTGTAGAGCTGAAGACGGCGCGTTTTGAGCTTGCGTTGCGATCCACCAAGAACGTAACATAAACTAAGAAATTGTAAAATAAGTATTGCATTGAAAAATATAGCAATTTCTTTCTTGATTTGTTTCTACAATGTATATTTAATTAATGACATTTCTCATCGACTGGTCGACACTTCACGTGACCAGAGGGCTGGGTCATTCTTTGGCCAAAGAATTAGCATTGCCATTCATCGTGGCAATGCTGCCAGTCTTCTGGGCACGTTTCCAGATGACAGTGATGTGGATGAGTACTTCGACGCCTAAGTGTCCTTTGTTTTTGTATTTATTTCAATACTTAGTTATATGTATTTAAAACGTGTTTTAAAGACAAGTTATTAAATTTTTAAATAAGAAGTTTTCATCAATGAAAGAGTTTTGAATTACATTATATTCCCTATTATGGAGGTACGCTCAAAACTTTTGACGCTAATTGAAAGTTGGCTGCTCTGGCTAGAGGACGGTTCGCGCGCTAAATTAGGTTTATCTATATCTTCCATATCTATACTTATAATAAAACTGTAGAGAGGTCAATTCTGTACATTGAAAATATATTCAAAATTAATATTGGAGGATGAATGGTGATCGATACTGATGCCAAAAATGCAATCAGTAAATTTTTTGTCTGTCTGTCTGTATGTGCACGCATAGGTCAAAAACTACTGAAGCGATTTTAACCAAACTTGGTACGATTGTAGTCCATACTCCTGGGCAGGTTATAGGCTATATAACATAACGCTAAGACACATAGGAGCCGAGCAGTGACGATAAATTTGAAGCAAGTCGGATGAAAATGCGCTTTTGAGCTAAAAAAAAACCTGGATTAACACATAGGCTACTTTTTATCCCAATAGTACGTCCACGCGGGATATTTTCCGACTTCCACGCGGGCGAAGCCGCTGGCAAAAGCTAGTATATATATAAAAATGTTATGTTTGTTTGTGTACGCTTCAAAAACTCAAAAAGTTCTGCACCGATCGAGCTACAATTTTAGCATGATGTATAATCCGCATCAAGGATTGTTTTTATCTATTTTTTGCATCAGTCACATATCCGCGACCGCGATAAAACAGTTTTTTTAACGATCAGCTGTGTACCAGTGACCGCGCCATCTGCCGGAAGCGAGGAAAACACTCGCTGACAACCGCAATAGTAATGGCGTGCCACGGCGAAGCGTGTCAGCGTACAGCTAGTGTAACTATAAAATATAAACACTGTAGAAAATTTGTTGTTTTGTTTTCGTTAAAGAACTCACGAGCTTCTGTGAAGTATTTACGCCGTACAAAGGGTTTATTTTGTTTTTTAGAGATTCCTTTGGATTGGTTTTTCTTTAGAGTTTCTCTTTTTTCTGTCTTTATAAAGTGAACGATTTACAGTAATATTACAGTTTAACTGCATATCTAAAAGTTAAGTAATAACAATGCAGCATGGGATCAAACGAACGCAAAACCCTTTGTGCGGCCATAACGGATCTAAAAAAATACATAATCCATCAAATGATGCAAAAATTAAAAAATCTTGTAATTCAAAAGCACTCAGTCCCATTTTGACTTCAACGCATTTGATTTGCAGAATTTTAACTAGGCTTTGAGTATTCAGTATTCACAAAGGGAAATCCAGCTCGCATTTTGCCGAAAGCGGGTCAATCGAGTGCTTTTGGTGGTGCATCACTGAATTTTCACGATTTTGTTTTAAAGAATACTCGTGATCCCGGACACGCGGTCTTACTGTTTTAAAATCATCTGCGTCTGTCAAGCCCTTTCCCTCTTTTTTATTTTTTCCTTTCTCTTTGTCGGAGTCATGTTTCGTTACTTGCTGCTTCTTAAAGGTATTTGGCCCCCTTTTGGCATTATAAAACTTTTTTCTTCCATTTTTTGCTGTAACGCCATTTAAACCAGTTTTCTTGCTTTATAACAAACAAACCTGGCGAAATGTACAATAGGTTTACACCTCTACCTATCTTACATACTCGAACGTTAAGGCTTTGTTATGTTGTTTCCGGCGTTCCTTGAGATTTATTCGGCATTTATTGCAAAGCCGGGCTTACGGTGGCAATGTGTGGCGAGTTTTACAGATTTCCGCCTACTCCCTGAGTGAAATTGTGATTTTATCTTTTCTTATTGCTACGAAAGTAGGTTAACGCTTTTTGGTATTCTAATTTAATTACAACGAACGGTAGGGGTAGCTGTATGATTTGATAAACGTGATTATCTATACTAATATATTAACGCTAAATACTTTTTTATTTGTTTCAATGCACTACGAACAGGCGGAAGTGAACTAATGTTATTGCATTTGATAGCTTGGACTGTGCTATTAAAGGCATTCTTCAGGAAGATTATAGGCAATTTAACTCCACGCTACGAGCAAAAGCAAAAAGTCGCAAAGAACTTAAGCGAAAAGAAAGTAGTGGGGCAGAGATATAGGATAAGCATTTATTTAGTTATTTAACCATTAATTAAGCACACATATTAACAGACAAGAAGAAAGGAACAGAAAAATCCGTACAAAGATAATGCGTATTCTTACAAAAATCTCTTCCATAACTGCGGTAGGAGTGAAGATAAAAAGAGATGTAGACAGTATATACTTTACGTTTATGTATTTGTAGTAAGTATATTTCATGTTAAACGGCTTATGTTTAACTTACCACCAGATATAGTACCTAAAATTTAACAGACAAAAATAGTAAGATCACCAAAATTAAACCCGCATTTTAATGTAAAATTATTAACCAAAGTTTTAACATCTCGCTATCCTATTTAAGAAAACTGACTCCAAAAAAATAATTGTTAACCCAAAAATAGTTGATGAACACCAAATTATTAAGAGTGTAATACGTGAGCTCGACAAATGGATGTGCGAATAACACTTGTGCGACAAAACTGTACTGCGACTCACCATAGTTCGAATGCACGCTTGTGCGACACTCTGAATCTAGTCGTTTCTAGCAGCGTAGGAGGTCACAGTTTTAACCTAACCTAACCTAGTGTACTATGTGAACTCGAGTGTGTAGCACAAGCGTGCATTCAAACTATTGTGAGTCGCAGTACAGTTTTGTCGCACAAGTGTTATTCGCACATTCATTTGTCGAGCTCACGTAGTACACCCAATTATTATGATTCGGTGATCATTTACTACATTTGGTGTTCGAATACAATTTGAAGTGCAGTCGTGACTAAAATAGCTTGTACTATTGTAATTTTAGACTTAATTTTTCTGGTGCCAAGTATATATTTTTGGTAAAAGAACTAAGGGTATCAGAGCATTTTATGGTAGTTATTATATTTAATCCCATGTTAAACCAAGAAAATTCACCCCTTACAATGGGTCATCTAAATACTCTACATCCAGACGACTAAATACCAAACTTTCCAACCAATAGAAAAGGATAGTATGAAAAACTGTGTGTATACGGCTCGAAGGACCAATTTTAAGCACCAGCCTTACAAACTGATTAAAAGCCGGCCAACCACAAAGCTGCTGGAGAAATCCTAAGTTTCTGTTAAAATACCATTCTAATAAGATTTTCATTTCTGAATACACTCGTATCGTACTAAAAACATCCCTTGTCGGTTGCATAAACGTCGTTTAGCGGTTTCGAGGGTGCTTTGGGGGTTTTGGGGATAATGTGGCCGCATTATCTGACAATGTATTTTGTTGGGTTATTGTGTGCATTGTCCCTTGATTGTCAACTTGCTGTGGGTTCACTCATGTGGAAGAGTGCTACTTACTCTGATTTTCTATTGAAGTTATAGTCGTTTATGCAACCATAATTTAAGCACTTAGATTTTACACAATTATTTTGTCTTGTTTCTTATTTATTTATTTATTTTCCAGCTTACATCTATCATTACAGGTTTGCACCTAATGCGATAGTGAAATACATTTAAATTCTAAATTCTTACTAATTACCTTATAATTCTTCCTTTTTACAATATTTATATTTTGTAACACATTTATTTATTTATGTAAGATAGTTGTGAGAGGTAACCTCACAACTAGGGCATGCAAAAACCGGGTTGTTTACAAAAACCGTTTTTTTCGGGTTTTATGTTTACAAAACCGGTTAAATCGGTTTTTTCGGGTTTTATAATTTTTGTTAAATAAATGAGAAATATGTCTGTAAAGAAATGAAAATGTTGAAGTCTAATCAAAATATGTATTTTTTTACGGACTGAAATAAGCTACAACTACTAACAAACAATACAAAAAAAATCTCTTCTTTATACATAACATAGAATAATAATCATAAAGCTTATTATTTAGGGAAATAACATATTCTTTAAAACTTAAGGTACCTAACATACACAATTAGAAACATTTGGTAGGTGGACAAAGGCCTAAAATTACAGAATATTAAATAACAATTTAACTGTCATAAAATACAAACAAGCAAAATCAACAGTACGTAAAATGAAATCAATATATTATAATTATTGAAATATCGCATAAAATAGAAGTCTTATTCCTAATAAACCAAATCAAAATAAATCAGACATTCTTATAGACATAATAGATTATTAATTCTAAATTAAAATTACACAGCTAAATCAAACTACTATTTTTTACTTTGATAGAATGACCATATATTTTTTACATTGATAGGATACAAGTGCACCGAGGGAGTCATCATTTAGAGTACTACGGATTTATTACACACTAGCTTCTGCCCGCGACTTCATCCGCGTCAAATTTTTGCTCCCGTGACTCTTCCCGTCGCATCGAATTGCCTGCCAGTTTACGTCCATTTTTCATTGCTGCTCCGCTTCTTTTGATTGCAGCGTGATGTTATATAGCTTATAGCCTTTTTCAGTAAATAGGCTACCTTACACAAAAAGATTTTTTTTAATTCGAACCAGTAGTTTCTGAGATTAGCGCGTTCAACCAAACAACCAAACAAACAAACTCTTCAGCTTTAAGTATAATATTAGTATAGATAGTATAGATGAGACCTGCTGATAAAAAAACTTTTTAACAAAAAATTAAACCGCCGAAAAACTGAAAAGCATAAAATAATAATCCTTAAAATTATGAGTCGGTGCTTTGAGTGATCCTTGTTCATTGATTTTTCAGCGCCGACTCAAAATTTTAAGGATTATTATTTTATGCTTTTCAGTTTTTTGGCGGTTTAATTTTTTGTTAAAAAGTTTTATTTTATGATTTTTTGTGGCTTTAATGTACTAATAATACTTGGCAAGGTATATGCCTATCCAACAATAAAAGAGTTATCAAAATCGGACTACTCTGTACAAAGTTATGCGTGTTTATACGTTACAATCAGTGAGTGAACAATCAATCATCCCCTGTTTTCCAACCCTTAGGGTTCGACTTTTGGGACCACCTCGGGAGTATACCCTTTCCAATAGAAGAAAAATTGTCACAATCGGACCACTATGTAAAAAGTTATGCGTGGTCATACATATATACGCGTCTAATTGAGAACCTCCTCCGTTTTTTTTCGTCGGTTGAAAAGGCTCTCTCTGATTCCACACTTGTTGGAGGTAGAGATTCAATATATATACTTTATAAAGTATATAATTATATTGAATCGCTTTATATACTGTTGCCGTCGGTTTAGTTGTCGAAAAATGCTTATTTATAATGTTAACCGAAAACTCCGGTTTTGATATCCTAAAAAACCCGGTTTTCAAATCGGTCGGTTATCCGGTTTTTTCGGTTATCCGGGTATCCGGTTTGCATGCCCTACTCACAACCCCATCTTAACAGACTTCATAACCATCTCAACTAATTCGATAGTGCATCAATATTATTCCTTCTTATATCCTTCCTTCCTACATCATTAGTCTAAAATACATAAAAAAACTTAACATAATTATTAAGTAGGTAATGTATTGCTTATACTTAATTTTTTATTTCAATTTTGCAGTTTGATGGTGAAAAGCGCTCGTTATTTAATACATTTTTTTTACTTTAAAAAAACTAACCAAAGAACTACTAAGTAATTAAAACTAAAATTAAGGTGTAGTGTGAGTTCATTACTCGGTAAAAGCTGAATCCTCGTTATAGAGAAATAATCTCCTATGCGAAGCCAAAAGCCTGAAAGTCAAGCAGTCTTACCGAGGGGTATCGTATCATCGGGTTGTGGAGGTCAGATAAGTCGCTCCATGTAAAATACTGGATTTCAGCTGCATCCGGTTAAATTGGAAGCCGACCAAATATAATTGGGAAAAGATGATGCTAATTGATTCCTAAAGATTTCCAACTCCTTAACTTCGCTATATTTTTAGCATATCACGTATTCAATCATTGAAAGATTCAATTAAATCGGACATCTTGTTTAACCGGACATTGATTTAGTAGGAAGTAGTACATCCCATTAGCATTCTTAAGTATTTTTGTATTGGTACTTGTACTGGTGGATCAATCGGCAAATAGTAAACAGTTTTTAAAACTTGTGTATGTGTGGCCCAATAGTCATGTCAGTGTCTTTTCATAGCCGTTTTTTCTTCAAAATCCTTACTCCCTACTCTTTAAGATTACCCTAAATCATTCTGTGATATTAACATTAAATATTTCTCTCATAGTTTAGTTGTTTACTTAAGATTTCTTATTAAAATGTCTGTGTCAATTATCTTTTCTAAGACGTTATTCTGGTTCCGGATCCCAATAAGAAAAAAAAATTAAACCTTATACGATCATTTCACTGTCCGTCCGTCCGTCCGTCTGTCTGTCAGTCTGTCGTGGCCCTTTCTCTCAGGAGGCGGTAGGTATGTTACATCGAACCCAAATAAATGGGCAGAAGTGCAAGATAACGGTGATGATTTTGCGATAGGTTAACCTAACATGAGCCACTAGAAATAGGCTAAGAATATCTAAGGTGGCCCTAGAGCACCAATACTGACGGTGTAAAAATGTGTAATTAATATATCTTAATCATCATGTCAGGCGAAAGACGTCCACTGCTAGACACCTCCAGTTCGACTGGTTATGAGCTTCTCGCATCCAGAGGCATATTTCAAGCATACATAGGACCAATACGATCCGTAATAATACATTCTTGACGATCCATTACATTGCGTAACACGTACCATTTCTTCAGCAGACTTATCTAGCCTGCTATAGGAATCTTACGAGTAATAAGAACAATAACTATTGACAGCAACAATATCAATTTATCATTGTATGGGAATGTGATGCGCAGAAATAAGGAAAAGGTCGTTAGGAAAAAGAAAGACGGGAAATTGCGTATAATGGCATTACAGTGAAAAAACCCTTCAAACTATGAAAAAGAACAGAAAACAATGATTGATTGATTGATTGATGAACGTGGAGACAAAGAGTATAAAACTAGAGGTGGATCAAAAAAACGTTGGATGGACTCTGTGAAAGATGATATGGCTAATTGAGTATACTGGGGGTGACTTGAATACTCAGATGACACTAGCTGTACACTCATAATAGCTAGCTAGAGAGAAGCTAGAGTGTGATGATGGCAGCAATGTTTCCAACACAATAATTCTGCCAAAAGTTAGGGAAATATTCCTGAAGTCCATCTTCAAAGTATTTCATTGGAATCCCGCCACTCATATTACCTTCAACTTAGCAAATGTTTGGAAGTTTTCCGCATCTGTTATGATTCTACTCGAAAGTTTTGATTTGTTGGCTGTTTCGGGAGTTTTTCTCGTCTAAATACCAATGAGAGTACGGTAGCAATTTAATTTTATTTCTGTAGAAAGTTTTATTTGTTGTTTTGGAATATCTCGGATATTTTTGGCCGAGATTCAACTTCGGAGTTCAGTTTTATATAGATCTTTTGTATGTTTTTGTAGCTTGTGCTTAAAATTTAGTATTTACTCCTTGTGGACTGATGAAAGAAAAATAAAACCACTATGTCGACTTGTCAGTGTGACTTTCGCAGTTTAGGATATTTCATTCTTCTGAAATAGTCTACATAAAATAGGACTTAGACAGAATAGGTTAGGAAAAAAAGACAAAATTACACATTGTAGAAGGATTTCTACGGTGCGATATAAAAAATGGAGAAACGAAATGTCACGAATTGTGTAGAAAGAGTTGTGTCTATTCGTAGAAATAGAAAGCGTCTTGCACAATATAATTCTAAATTCTTACGATTTTTGTCTTCTTCTGTCTTTTAATTTTTGTCTGTCTTTTTCTGTACGAAGATATTTTCACTATAATCCACCTGTCCTTAACTCAATTTATTATATTTGGCGCAGCATGGCTTGTTGCATACATCTTCAACCAGCCGCAATATCCCCTGAATCTCTCCCTCTCGTCTTAATCTCTTCTTCTTTTGCCTTTTTACGCGACTGCTGCAAATGAGGGAAATGTTGTTTGTCAACCTTTGTTGTATGTATGTTTGTGGCGTTCTATAGACCAAACGCGTTGGCAATTTTGGTGATTCTTACGTCAATTTGATTTTTCTTTAATCTTGTGAGTGTCACATGACAGCAATCAAAATCCAATATTGTTACCACTAGACGCCATATTCTGAAAAAGAAAAAAAAAGAAAGTCGATGAACTATGCCAAGTGAATCATTGAATAGGTCCTTGGAAATCATTTTAAGGTTTCTCTAATAATTTTTCATTTTGTAAGTAAGTAAGTAAATTTTATTTGTTTGAATGACCATATTGGATCTACAGAGTTAAATTAAATAAGCTAGCGAAACAAGAGCCATCTTCTTAAATTAACGATCTGTAAAAGATCTCCAACTTCACATTCTTTATAGTATTAAGTTAAAAAGATTCCTGTTTCGCTATTTTTAAAGTTCACTTTTTGCGCAGTCGGGTTTTTCTTTTTTCTTGGCCATGATCTTGTTTGTTACAATTTCATATTCATTAAATATATTTATATCGCAGCAAAGTCCTTACATTGGACCTACTTTTCTCATTTGGGTCTACGTAGGTATGAGGTCCGGAAAATACTACTATCACGCTCCGAACAAGAGGGGTCATTGTGTAACTTGCTATCAGTAGGAATCGTTTCATTTTGATAGTTAAACATTCATTGCGTTATTTACGTTTGAGCCGACCATTCATTCGAACAAATGACGCAATGGTTTTGAAATAATCTTCAATACGATTCAGATTCTGATTGATAGTGCTTTACGCAGTAAGGGTGCTGGTTTAATATATATTGTCTCCTCTAGAGTGACGCAGATCAAAAAACCTATTACTAAGAGACGCGGAAAGTCTAGCAATTTCCCGTTCAATATAAAACTTAAATGAAGGAAGTAGGTTATTGTGTGGCTCTGGAACAAGACCGACTTGTCAGTACATTGCACTGTTGCTGTTTTACGCTGACTTTTAAAGTAGGAAATTCTCATTCCAAGCATTTTTTCTTTTTTAAGTCGGTTGTTGAGTTTTATTGCAGGCGCTTTAAGCATGAAGCTGGTATGTCTGGTATTTCATTTTTTTCTGTCTTGTTTTAAGAGCCCAAGTCTAGGTTGCTTGGGTTATACGGTGTTTTTGTTTTTTTTTTGCTGGAATGCTAATATTCTTTCCTTCTTCCTTTTCTCAAAACTTTCCTTACGACATTTTCCTCATTTCTCCTCATCACATGTCCATGCATAAATGAAAGTGCATAAATTAAATGATTTTTTCATGTGGTGCAGTAAAACATTTACAGTATTTTAACTGTAAAATCTCGTCTATATAATATCACATAAACCAGGGAAATAGGATATATTTCGTATTCGGCCTCTTTAAGTAAATCTTCATCAAGATGTCTGGTATTTGGTGTCTACGTCTGGTATTTGTAAAGAACTGAAACATGAGTAGTAGAGTCGACTATTGTCTTTACATAGTCGGTTTTATGTATCCTTGGTTTAGCTAAATCTCGTCTACCTCACCCACGCAAAACTCCTCGCGACAGTTGTTACAATACAAATTCATGAGACACATCCCTGTAATGTCTTTTCAACAAAACAACAGGTTTAAAACATTTCATACGTAACATTACGCCTGCAATCCTCGACAGGTTAGGTAGAGCTTTAAGTACACGCACAGTTACGTTTGGCCGTTCAAGACAAGGAAGTTTGGCAATAATTCTTTCTGCACATGTGGTTTCCCTGGGAGCTCATTAACGGCTAACTATTTAAATGTCTATTATCTGCTTCCATATGAAGATTTATTTTAATTTTAATCCTTACATATTTCTTTGACATAATCTACAGTTAGTTTTTACATTTATCATGTCATTAACCGACGAAAAAAAAAGGAGGAGGTTATCAATTCGACGCGTATATTTTTTTTTTTTTTTTTTATGTATGACCACGCATAACTTTGTACATGGTAGGACGATTGTGATAATTCTTTTTTTATTGGAAAGGGTATACTCCCAAGGTGGTCCCATATAAATTTGGAAAACAAAATCGAACCCTAAGGGTCGGAAAACAGGGGATGATTGATTGTTCATTCACTGATTGTAATGTATAACCACGCATAACTTTATACAGAGTAGTCCGATTTTGATAATTCTTTTTTTATTGGATGGGGTAAACCTTGCCAAGTATTATTAGTACATTCAAGCCACAAAAAATATTAAATAAAAACTTTTTAACAAAAAATTAAACCGCCAAAAAACTGAAAAGCATAAAATAATAATCCTTAAAATTTTGAGTCGGCGCTGAAAAATCAATGAACAAGGATCACTCAAAGCACCGACTCATAATTTTAAGGATTATTATTTTATGCTTTTCAGTTTTTTCGGCGGTTTAATTTTTTGTTAAAAAGTTTTTTTGATTTAAATATTTCATTTACGTAGATTCTTGTATATTTTGTGAATATGAGAACGGTGTAGGTCTTGTAGACTTGTAGACCATTGTCAACAAGCCAAATATACATAAACCCATACATATTAACACTGTTAGTTGAAACCATTGTAAAAGCCAATTATTTTTAAAAGAGTAACCGTGTTTCTTGCCGGCTATTCTCCATAGGAATCAACCAATTGTAACCGTGCCATCTAGCTTCTGACGTTTTATAAGAAGGTTTATGTGAAATAAAATATTTTGATTTTGGTTTTTTATTTTAATTTTGAATAGCCAGGAGGTTAATTGTCGACTTTCGATGTAGGATTAAAAAACCGGCCAAGTGCGAGTCGGACTCGCGCGCCGAGGGTTCCGTACAAACCTGTAGGTATCCTCGGTTTATGCGTAAGGTTTATGTTTATGAAATTAAATGTTTTTTTTTTATATTTGAGTTGATTGAATGGAAGGTAAATTGCGATTTACGATTTATGACGTATTAAAAAAAAAGTACTTACTGGATTTCGTTCAAACCAATTTTCGTTGGAAGTTTACATGGTTAAGTACATCATATATTTTTTTTAGTTTTATCATTCTCTTACTTTAGAAGTTACGGGGGGGGGACACACATTTTACCACTTTGGAAGTGTCTCTCGCGCAAACTATTCAGTTTAGAAAGAAATGATATTAGAAACCTCAATACCATTTTTGAAGACCTATTCATAGATACCCTACACGTATGGGTTTGATGAAAAAAAAAATTTTGAGTTTCAGTTCTATGTATGGGGAACCCCAAAATTTTTTTTTTTTTTCTATTGTTGTGTAAAAATCTAAATGCGGTATACAGAATACATCTACTTACCAAGTTTCAACAACATATCTCTTATAGTTTCGGAGAAAAGTGGCTGTGACATACACGGACAGACAGACAGACAGACAGACAGACAGACAGACCGACAGACAGACAGACAGACATGACGAATCTATAAGGGTTCCGTTTTTTGCCATTTGGCAACGGAACCCTAAAAATGTTCAAAAGTACCATTTCCCATGAGAAAAAAGTATTTCTGTCTATTTCATTTTTGGATACGAAATGAATGTTGCCCTTTGTTTGCTCAACAACGTAAATAATGCATTGAATGTTGTTGCAACTGTCAGAATGAAAGCCATTGCTACTGTTAGTGTCGTAACACACTAACAGTAGCAATTACCCTACCGGGGATCGAACACTAGGCCAACGAGGCAGTTAAAACATTTCGTTCATAATATTCTAAATCTATATATATAAAAGAAAGTCGTGTTAGTTACACTATTTATAACTCAAGAACGGCTGAACCGATTTGGCTGAAAATTGGTGGGGAGGTAGCTTAGAACCAGGAGACGGGCATAGGGTACTTTTTATTTCGTAAGAATCTAAAGCTGAAGAGTTTGTTTGTTTGGTTGAACGCGGTAATCTCAGGAACTTCTGGTCCGAAATGAAAAAATCTTTTTGTGTTGGGTAGCCTATTTATTGAGGAAAGCTATATGGTATATAACATCACACTACGATTAAAAGGAGCGTAGCAGCAACGAAAAAGGGACGAAATTTGGCAGGCAATTCGATGCGACGGGAAGGTTCAGGGAAACAAAATATTGACGAGGACGAAGTCGCGGGCAGAAGCTAGTTTTTTTTATATAAATTCTGTCCTACTGCTGTGCAAAAGCCTCCCCCAATTTCTTCCAGGAACTCTTGTCCCGGGCTACCTCAAACCAGTCGTCACGGTACGCATCTTGGTCGTCTCTAAACCGCTTTCTGGGCCGACCGCGGTGGCGTCGTCCTTCTTCAGGCACCCATGGTGTACAGACTTTTGCCCAGCGGTCGTCTTGCATATGGCTAATGTGACCCGCCAAATCCCATTTGAACCTGGCAGCCTTTTTGCCAACGTCTGTTAAACCTGTTTTGAAACGCAGCGTGGTGTTCCAAATTCTGTCCTGTCTTTTTACACTCAGAATACTGCGTGTATATTCTGGGGGTACTTAGTTTAGCAACAATAAAATTCTTTCAATGAAAGTTATGTGTTTCATATTCCAAGCATTGTAAAACATGTTACTATGCCCGCATTATTACATTAAACATCAGTTTTACGCCGACAGAATAATGTAAACGTTCTGGATATTACTCCAGTTTATCATTGCTCGGTACGTGTTTGTAATATACCCTTTATGCCTGGAGGCTTTATTTAAGTTTTACGTTCTGTTTACGATTTTGTTTTATTATTTATTTCAGCTTGAGTTTACTTTTCAATGTTTTGTTCGTATATTGGCGTGTGCTAGCTGACATATGGCGAATAATGTATGTTTTGTTTTGTTTTATAATATTAATTACTTACACGATATTGTATAGAATCAAGTTCTTCTAACTTAACAGACAGCTGTGCTGCTGGGGAGTTTGTTCCGCCACTTCTTCTTCCCAGCTAAAGCACTAGGAAGTGTCGAAGGGCGGGCCTTTTGGGGGGACTGTCTTTTGTAACTTTGACGTTCAAAAAGTGCTGACTCAGCCTAGTTTGAATAAATGACTTTTGATTTTGATTGATTTTTGATTTTGACTAGTTACTATACACCTACATACATATATGTGTTTTAAAAAAGATGGACGTACTTAAGGATTCTTCAGACTGGCGCGACGCGATTCTCGTAGAGTAATTTCCATGAAGTTTACAGAATTAATTGTTCTACAAGAGTCGCGGCGCGCTTGTTTTTGGGAGCCTTTATAGAACATGTAACATAATTTACGGAAGACCTCAAACACCCCAATTAGAGTATTGTGTTAAAAGCATAATACAGCAAAACTTTTTATTTTGTTAACAGCATCTGTTATCATTAGGAAAATTGTGTTGTCCTTATCATTACTTTATGCATTTAAAATTGAAATTAGATTGAATTTTCTTTGGTTCACTTGGCGGTAGGTATGGCAAAATAAATGTCAAACCTGCGGGTAATGTCAAACCTGGGAAAAGAGTTTTGGGGTGAGGCCACCAATACGGCAGTGTACCTGCAGAATCGAACTGTGGCTGCTGCTTTGGATAATAGAACGCCATATGAACTATGGACTGGCACAAAACCAGATATCAGTCATTCAAATCATGCAAAGCAAAATAAGAATAATTTGTCTATGGCCAAGAAAAATCGTGATGTTGGTAGTACTACAGTTCCGTTGAATTCAATGTATAAACTTGGAAAAATATCCATCTTAAAATAGTTACCGAAATCTATTCAGTTATGAGTAGTGACCAAACTACTTTCAGGACTTACGTTTATGCTGCTACACTTTGTTCAGGAGTCAGTATCTGCTTCAACTCTAATAGGATATAGTTGAATACCAATATTCTAACTGGAGCGCCTACCTGATACTCATGATTACCATATCTGAGTAACTAGGGTATCAAATATCACACTCTTTGGTAAGACTAGTTTTCAGACCGGGCTTCTGGCTTCCCGAACTGTCATACATTTTTGGCAGACATTATTATTGCGTCTAAACCTGTTAAATCGTGTTAGTGTTACCCCAACATTCCTCTCCTTCAGTCTTCAGGGGAGTTGGGTAGTTTCTTGTGTTTTTCAAAGCAAAATCTCTCAGTAATAAATAATTTAAGCAACGCAACAAGAAAAGTTACTGATTTAGCAGCCATTTTGTACCGCATCCATCAATTATTTCATCTAATTGGACTTATTTATGTTCTAGTCACGTATAACGTTTCGGAGACTTTCTGTTATTATTAGTTAGCTTGTTAGTTTTGGTCGGTGTCTTTTGTTAAGTGAAATTGTGGATAAATATCTTTCGTTGTTTTGTCTTGGAGCCACATTTTTGAGCGAGTATTTTGTGATTTTGGCGTGCGCTATAGCGTAGAGATGTCAGCTCTTTTCTTTTCTTCATGAGAAGAAAGTTTATGCAATGTAATGGTATCTCTATTGTACGTTTATGTAGTGTCTTTATAAGCAATCTTGTTTGTATCTATACTAATATTATAAAGATGTAGAGTTTGTTTGTTTGGTTGAACGCGCTTATCTCAAGAAATACTGATTCGAATAAAAAAAATAGATATTCCATTTATCTAGGAAGGAAAGTTTTAAAGTAACGCCTATAACTGCAAAAATTGCAGAGTCCAGGCTAAGGTGGTACGGACATGTTATGCGCAGACCCGATGACCATATTGTGAGAAAATGCCTTTCCATGGCTACTAAGAAGAGAGGGAGAGGTAGACCGCAAACTACCTGGATGACAAATGTCCGGAAGGACATGCAAATGCTTGGTCTTACCGATGGCGATGGTTACCACCGAAATGAATGGCGCCGCATGATTAAGAAAGCCGACCCCGCGTAACGGGAAAAGGCGAGGGCAAAGAAAGATTTATCTAGGAAGGAATCGAATAGACTATATATCATTACGCTAGGACCCTTAGGAGGCGAGGAAAATCAAATAAGTCACGAATACCTGACACGGGTAGGCGATTCGATGCGAAGACGGGGTGGGTCCGGGGAGCAAGGAATTGACGCGGTCGAAGTCGTGGGAAAAAGCTAGTAATAGTGAATTAGCGGTACTCGAACTTACGCCCGGCTTAGAGTAGTCTGCCTTATTTTTACTACGGCTTGAACTGTTTTATCTGCCAAACCCTTCGAGGAAATCGGCTTCTTTTTTTTTTGGATGGGAAATCATTAAATGACTTCTCCCGCTCTGGGCGGAGCGGGAGGGCATGTCAGTTTTACTGACTAAAACCCACCCGTGTTCCTTCAGTTGCCCATGTGCCAGGGTCACGGTATCTCTTTCGAACAATCTCGCGACCCTGGCAGGGGGAAATCGGCTTGATGTTATATTATGCTTTTGGCGCGTTACGGGAAATTCCAATACAAGTCATCTTCATCTGTCTAGCCTTTTCCCAAGTATGTTGGGGTCGGCTTCCAGCCTTACCGGCTGCGGCTGAGTATCAGTATTTTAATAAACCGACTGCCTAGCTGATCTCCACAATCCAGAAATTAGGTAATATTACGTTTTGAGGAGCGCTTTGAGGCTGTAAGATCTTCCCTTGTAAATGATGTATTTCTTGCAAATAAATATTTTGAATTTGAATTTATTGGTAAGACTGGTGGTCAGACTTTCGGACTTCTGACGTCCCGTAACGACTGTCAAAGATCTACAAATGAGAGCGACGTGCTTTCCGAGGAAATTCCAATACAAGTTTCCGTAATATTGTTCACCAAACATCTGAAAACTATATTGGCGGTCTAATTTAGCGGTAACAACCCCGGGGATCAGGTGCCTTACGGACGGACGGGCGGACGTGACTTAGACAAGATCTTGGGCATGTTTAATTTGTGTTTTTAATTAACTTGTAGACCAACATGACTATATCTGGAAGGTTTTATAGAACAGTTCAACAGAACTACATAACATCCCGCCGTTTATCTCCGAAGGGTTAGGCAGCTGTTATAAACTGAGATCAGTCATGGGGGCCCAATGGTAAAAGCCGCGACTAACGCGTTGTAGGTCGCAAGTTCGAACCGAGACAGGCGCCTTACTATGCGTAATTTATTTCATCACCACTGCTCTCAAAACTGTGAAGTAAAACATCGTGAGTAAACCGGCATGTCCTAGAACCAAAATCCATGACATGTGACGTCCGCCAACTCGTATTGGGCCCTCGTGGTAGATTACGGCTCACTCCTTCTCATCGAGAGGTAATAGGGGGCAAGTCTATTGCCATCAACCGGGCACAATTCTTGACTCTGGGCTGCTACTAAGAAATTTCTGATGGAAAAACCCTATAACGTTTGCCACCAGTAAACCAACGAAACAGTATACTTACCGAGTTTGTCTCATATTTGGTGTAGCGCTATCGACTTAGCCTCAATAATACGTATTTGTTCAGATTCGTTCATGTTAATAATTTCCTGCCGCTGTTATTTACTCAGCAATTGAAGGTATGTGGGGTAGAACTCGCAAGTAAAATGTGGAAAAAATAAAAATATTTTAAAAAGAGCATAATTAAGGCGTATTCCATAACAAACATTAAAACTTGAAAAATAACTTCAATAAATTTTTATTTCGGAAGTCGGTGGCCAAAAACGAAAATACAAAACCAAAGACACCGGCTTTCCAAAAAAATTTTATTTCGGAAGTCGGTGGCCAAAAACGAAAATACAAAACCAAAGACACCGGCTTTCCAAATTAAAGTTATTTTTCATTTTGTAGTGGCAGTCGGTAATCTGGCAGTTAATAATTTTATCTGGCAGTCGGTAGTTTTATTTTTAACTAGCTTTTGCTAGTGGCTTCGCCCGCGTATTATACCTATAAACTTTCCTCTTGAATCGCTCTGTCTATCGATGAAAACCGCATTAAAATCCGTTGCGTAGTTTAAAAGATCTAAACTTACAAAAGCGGAAAGCTACTTTGTTTTATACTTTGTAAAGATAATCTTGTTATTCTTCTTCATTCAAACTCTGACTTCTTGGCACGAAGACGTATTCAAAAGAAGTTCTACACAAAAGAAGTTAGAACCAGACGAAAGTAAACTATCAGAAAATTCCATTGTAAAATTACCTCGCAAGATTAGAATTCCTTTTGTAACCTGCCAAGAAAAATACTGTAATATTCTAAAGGTTTTTCTTGCCTTAAACGCCAACGATAACAATAGCTTACTAAGACGAGATGGAGTGCTCTCCACGTCGATTACGGACAGGCTCGAAATAGCTCGCGGAATAGGTAATTACTTGCTTATGCCAGCGGCTTCGCCCGCGTAGAGGTCGGAAAATATTCCACGGGACCGTACTTCCGGGATAAAAAGTATCCTGTGTGTTAATCCAGGTTCATCATCATCATCATCATTTCAGCCGAAAATAGTCCACTATTGGACATAGGCCTCCCCCTATTCGGGGGGGGGGGGGGGGGGGTTGCCATAATTGCCACGCTTGGCAGGTATCGCAGTATGGTGATAAAATCCATAGAGAACGCTGTGCCCGTTCTCTAAGTCCCTTTTCGCCTCTTACGACACCCACGGGAAGACATGGGATGGCGGAGCAGGTAATCTCAGTTATAAACTATCTTTACGCCAATTTTTATCCAAGATTTTTGTTACTCAATCACGCAAAAATGGTGGAACGGCCACCATTTTTGCGTGATTGAGTAACAAAAATCTAAACACGAACTTTCAATTTTATAATAAATAATACGTAGAACTAGAAATGTGAATGACTTTATCCCCTGAAATATTGGCCTGGAATATTCTTACTGAGCTTTAGATTATCTCTTGAGGATATTGTTCGTTTATATATATGCTTGTTATACGGAATAACATTTTAGATTTATTTTAAAATATTTGTTAATCTTGGTTATGCTCGTCTAGTGGCAAGCACAGATCTTTAAATAATAGTCTTATCTGCGGATAATACAGTTGACTGCAACAGTACCTCTTAAAACTTTGTTAACCTAATGTATGTATTATATATTATGTTGTAGTTGTTTATTATCCCTCAATAAATAAAATAAAAAATAAAATAGATATTCGTTATGAAGGATTGAAAGGAAATTTATTGTTTCTCTTCTGTTTTGGGTCGTGGTTTGAACCTATTTCTTACTTATTTTGCTGGTCATTCCGTTTAATGATAAAAAGCGGTTCAATGACATGTTTTTTTTTGCCAAATCACTGTTTAGTTCTTTTGTGAGGGGCTTGTGGCTAGGTAATAACAGCCGCAAGGTTCTATCGATTTTTGTAAATTTAGTGCGGACGAAGTCGTTGGCAATGTATGTCTTCAATAACTTAATAGACTAAAATAAAGTCCTCCAGACCGTATTTCACCCATGGCGGGCAATCTCAACGGAGACTAGCCATCGACGCGGGAGATATTATAGTGCACAAGTGTGTGCGCAGACACAGGAGCACTCACTCTTCCCTCACCCTCATAGTCCGATGGGACGGCAATCCGACACGACCAGAGAGACACAGGCACAGGAACAACGGCTTAACGTGCTTTCCGAGGCACGGGGGTATCACACTGCTAACTTCTAAACTCCGGGCTGTTACTAAGAAATTCCTATTGGAAAAACCCAGTAAAACTTTGACCGACCTCGAATTCGAATAGACTGAAATAAATCGAAGAACTTAAAGAAACCTCTTATTGATTTTTGATTGATACTATTGCAAAATTGGCCTGCTCTTTTACCTCGATTTCGCTTGGTGTAAAGCAGCCTTTCCCAAAGTGGGCGATAACGCTCCCCCTGCGGGCGCCGCAGGCCTAAAAAAATGGCGGCGCCCAATAAAATGCCCCCATTTTTTTTGGGCGCCCCCATTTTTGGGTTTTCTTTGGCTGGTGTAAAGCGATGGATGAAGTCTACGATGAGCAAGCCCAAAAGATGCCTATAAATAATAATATCTCCATTTCATGAAGTCTTCCATTAAATTATTCTTGAAGTACGTACTTCAAGAATAATTTAATGGAAGCTATGACTATCTCTGAGTGTACAGAACGGAGGGCATACGAGTATATGTAGGTACTAGGTACACGCACTCCGTTCTGTAGACTCAGAGATAGTGCCCCTAAATGTAATGTTATGTCTCAGTTATGTTTTATGGGTGACATTTCGTCGTCTTTACTTGAGCTGTGTATAAGATATGTAGGCACTTCGGATTAATGAATTTTGGTCTGGCTTCTTACAGTTTAGTAATGTAGATGATATTTGATGTAGGTATAGGGAAGACATATCTTGATTTAGGTACATGGATAAAGATTTTCGTATAAGTTGAAAAAGGTAAGGTAAAATAATAGTTTATTGGGTCTGGGTTTTTAGAGTACAATATTGAAGATGATGAGGTGATTTTTATATATGTAAGGCAGCATAATTCGATTTCGGTTCACGGACTTTTAAGATTTTCGTAGGAGTAAAAAATATAGGTAAAAAAAAGACTAAATTAATATTAAGTATCTACCTGACATGTAAATTGTTTTTAGTGTTACCGGGTTTTTCTTTCTGGAATTTCTCAGTAGCAGCCCAGAGTTTGGATTTGTGCCCGGTTGATGATAATAGGCTCGCCCCCTATTACATGGGACTTAATCTTTAGCGACAAAATGTGGGTCTACTATAGCTACACATCTGCATAAACCTTCGGGGAATACAGGCGTGATGCTATGTTATGTTTTTTTACCTCGTTTCTTTGTTTAGGGTACGTGAATAAGGTATGTCGTAGCTTGCAAAACTAATTAGCCTTTCTTAGCCAAACATTTCTGTTAAATAACGTATGAAGCGTCGCTAATTCTATCGTCTAATTTATACATGCTTGTAGTGCCGAGGATTACCAAAAATATTGGAGGAAATGTCACTAATATAAAATAAGGAAAAAACACGTTTTATGATGATGCTGTAAACATTATCTAAATATTTTCGAGAGACGACAAAATCCCCTTAACCTCTAAGTCCCTGAGATACCACATTTGGTACAGACATAATGGTTTTTTAATTGTGTCTGTAATTACGTTAATTTACTGGTTAAAACTTCTCAATAAATTCTATTTCTAAATAAAAAAATGCATGAAGCACAAAATTTCATTTACATTTTTCTAGGAAACGATACACTTCAACAGACTATCTCCCCGACTCATAACACTGGCAACATTGCCGATGAAAATGCACAGACGAAAGCAAAATAAACACTTTTAGTAGTTCTAACAAGGTCCCACTATACGTCAATCATTGTACAGAGAAACAAACATTGATATTTTTACTTATCCTTTGTAGGGAGACGGTTGATACTTGCGTTTCATGTGCTCATTGTCCAGTGAAAAGTGTGTGTTGTTAGACTAAATCAGTGGTATCTTTAACTGTGATTTTACTAAAGAAAATCTTTTTTAAACTGTATAAAAAGTGGACAATTAACTTTACCGTTCGCTGTTGTAACTTTTCGACCAAATATTTTTTAACAAAAGTTTTGTGAAAGCATTTCCGAATTTTTTACGTCTACGTATTTCTTTTAAAACAATGTTCCTATTGCTTAAATAAGGGCTTAAACATCTTTATCCCCATTATATACCAAGCGGAAAATAAAGAAAATATCCATACATTTTCCCGACCGCACCCAGCAACCCTGAAACAGGATTACACGGCCAAGAGAATCCAAATCCAGGTCACTTGGCTAGCAAAAAAGCAGAAATATCTCCAAAGGCTCCCCTATATATAACCTTACGGCCCTACCTGACGCTTGATTAAGCTTTATACGCACCCAGTCATGCCCACATATTGATTGGCTTTATCTCGTTAGCGTTAGGTGTTACTGCTAGTTCAAGATAATATTCGCTTACTGATGGCCGGTTTCACGTTAAATTTTTCGAAAAAAGCTTAAAATTCTCGTGGTTGGGTTTTGGAGACCCCTGTTTTATATGTTCATTTGTGGCTGTGGACTCATTTAGTGCTGTGATTGAAATGTTACCTTCAGGAGATCATTTTTCATTGTTTTTGTACGGTTTTGTTTGTTATGGGTATGTTGCTAGATTTCCTGCATTAAATATTTTAATTGTCTCTCTAATAACGTCCTTGAATCTTTGATTTCAAAATACTTCCTCTTGTGTTCCAAATTTCTAGTTTTCCTTGTCACAAAACTGTTCTTTCGCTATAGCCATATCTTTAGATCTTGAATATTTTATTGCCCAAATAAAACGCACCTAAATGCTGGCTCGTTCCGTTGCTATGAGAAGCTACAAGTGCCTATAAAAGTGGGTTACGTTTGGCAACAGGTGGCACCTAACAGCCCTAACCTTGCCCCAACACGCAGCACTTCAAAGTAACATTGTTTAACTATTTATTCCTTTTATCCGACACATATTTTTCCTCCATTCAGTATTTCTGTAAAGAAAACATCACATTTTTCCATTAATGCTCCTTCAAGGCCGATCCAAGATGTCCAAAAATGTTTGCTTGTCGAGTTGACACCTTCATGCAAATTTAGTCCTAAAAAACCACAACCACTAAAACAAGGGGTCTTCAAAACCAAATCTAAATCCAAAGGTCCGACAAGGTTCAAATTCGTACAACGCTTACATCTTGAACTCAGTGACGGCGTTTCAGATGGTCATAAGTGAAAATCGGAAGATACTATGCTACTGCGCAGCTTGTCTGTTCGCTATAGTGATCTGTTACTACTACATAGACTTAAAACGCGCGTGGTATAAACTCATCTTGCATACCTTTTATATCGTGTGTGACTTGCTGAAACTGCTCATGAAATTGGTTGAACTTGATGTATGAACTAAAGACGATGATTTTTATGGGTGAGTTTACTATGGATTTTTTTGTGTCAAAGCATAATTAAAGAGTGGACAGATGACGCATATGTATCCAGCTCTCAATAAAGACGTCTACTGCTGGACATAGGTCTACCCCAAGCTCCGCCTCTTCAACCGGTTCTGGGCTTCCCGCAGCCAGCCAATGAGGATCAATTCGACAAAAGGATATAGCAATTTTGAATACTACATCGAATACAATATAAATATCTGAGTTCATTTCTTTTTGAATCACTCAAATCCATCGAGAAATTACGAAGTTATTAAACTTTAAAAAAAGGGAGTTTTAAAACGCACGCCGCGCGCGCGAAACTGCTGATGACGTCACGAGGCTCGATCGCCCGCCACGCGCCGCACTGCTTTGTTATGATTTGCGGAGTTTAATCGTTGTTTCTTGTTTATTTATGTTTTATGATATTGGTAGACAGGAAACATGGAAGTCGGATTTACCCAAGGCCCAGTCGGACAATCTCGCGAAGATTGATTCGTTTATGGTTGAAAAGTAAAAAAAAAAAACTATTCCAGTGCACAGTTAGGTACTACGTTTTAGAATGTTTTGATTTGGCAGGTAGGTACCTTTTTCGTGTTTCCACAATGTGTAGGCACCTCTCTACCTATTTTAAATAATATTTCTTACTAGCTTCTGCCCGCGACTTCGTCCGCGTAAAATTTCCTGCTCCCCCAACCCATCCCGTCGCATCGAATCGCCTGCCCGTGCGAGGTCTTTGTATGCGTGACGTTTTTCTTTGTGCTCGGCTCCTAAGGGTCTTTGCGTGACCTTATATAATATATAGTCTATAGCCTTCCTCGATAAATGGGCTATGACACTAAACGTACAACTCTTCAGCTTTTACTTGGGTGTGCTACGCAATGATTTTTTTGAAAGACCAAGGCGCGCGCAATGGACGTGTTTTATATGGAATTTTCACATTTTCTTCGAAAAATAAAAATAAAATATTACCCACGTTTTGAAATTTATATGTGAGGGGTTACAAAGGGGGTCGAAAATTTCATTATTTTTGCGATAGGAAACGCCATTTTCGAGATATAAGCAAAAGAAAAGGAAAACAAAAATACAATACTGTTTTTGCACATGAAGGCGAGGCACGTGAAGGCAAGGCGCGAGGCGCGCGCAATGGACGGGTTTTATATGGAATTTTCACATTTTCTTCGAAAAATAAAAAATAAATATTACCCACGTTTTGAGATTTACATGTGACGGGGGTACAAAGGGGGTCGAAAATTTCATTATTTTTGCGATAGGAAACGCCACTTTCGAGACATGAGCAAAAGAAAAGGAAAACAAAAATACTGTACTGTTTAAAGCACGTGAAGGCGAGGCGTTCGTTGGTGTGAATTTTAGTTCATAACTACTAGTTTTAATCCACACCTTTTTTATCGCGATTAAAAATAGATTTAGTTAAAATAAATTATTATAGTCAAAATTTTTGAAATGCAGTATAAAGTACTTTTAGTTAAGAGTCGGATACACTGCAAGCGCGAGAGAAAATTAGGTATTGAAGCGCTACTCACACAGCGGTAGGCGCGCGCGCCTCGCTCACGCACACATAGATGTTTACATAGTGGTTCGAGCGACAGGAACCTTGAAGATAATATTAAAAATAGAAGTGGATAATATGTTGTTTTTTTATTGCATTTATACTTAGTAAGGAAGGATGGGAGATGTGGTGGTTTATTGTAGTTTTGTATGTAGACATCAATCAGCTGTTATATTATGATTTTCAAAAATAAAGTCAATTAATACGTCTTCATCATGATTTTTTTTCAGAGTGCAAGTGCCTCTTTTTGTTGGATGAAACTGCGCATGCAATCTAACGAGCCCAAACTAGAGTTGCAAAGGAGTCATCGAGTCTTAATTTTAAAGACTCGACTCAATTATGCAAGACTCAATGTGCTGAAAAGGCTTGGAGTCTACAGATAAGCACTTGAGTCTTAAAAAGGGCTCGAGTCTTAAAAAGGACTCGAGTCTTAAAATGAACCAGAGTCTCAAAGAAAAACTCGGAGCATGAAGATGAAACTTGTACCTCATCATTCGAAAATACTAGAAAGAAGGCAATAAACTCAAATGAGTGGTTATGATGGAACTTTGCGTACAAAAATATCTGACAAGTTATTCGAGTTTTTTCGAATGATGAGCTACAAGACTCGAGTTCATTTTAAGACTCGAGTCGTTTTTAAAACTCGTGTCCTTTTCAAAACTCCAGTCCTTTTTTAAGACTCGATTATGACTCTGGCTCGGCTTGACTCTAGACTCCGAGCCTTTTGAGCACACTGAGTCTTGCATAACTGAGTCGAGTCTTTAAAATTACGACTCGAGGACTCGAGTCTTTTGCAACACTAGCCCAAACACCACGAGGTTATGTTGTATACTTAAAGTAATCGACGAAGGGGATGGCGGAGTCGTGGTTATTTATATTGATTCTAAGGTACTTTGACCTTAAGATCACTTTCCTTGAATTTTGACCTGTTTTTGCTCTTGAGAATCGCGAAAATTGACTTTCGGAATTTTGACTTTGGCCTCAAGGTCAATGACCATGAGGTCGAGGTCAGTGATCTTGTGAAAATAGTGAAACTTGACTTTCGGAATTTTGATCTTGACCTCAAGGTCAATGACCATGAAGTCAAGGTCAGTGACCTTGGGAGAAAAACGCATCTTGAATTTTGAGTTTGACCTTAAGGACAACGACCCCAAGGTCAAGGTCAATGTTCTTGAGGTGTCCCATGGTATTCCCCCACCCTACTACTCCCACATCCCACCGGGTCCCAAAGTTTCATAGTGCCCGTTTCATATCCACTGACCAAGGAGTTTCAATGGCCACCTTCCGACTTCATCATCAGACCTGGACACCATCCATGCAGTACTTGTCAAGACAAATCTAAAGAGCCCAAACACGACTAGGTTATGTTGTATACTTAAAGAGTTCCTATGGTCACCGGTTGGCTTCATCATCAGACCCTGGACATTATTCTAGTTCTATAGTACTCGTCAAGACAAATCTAACGAGCCCAAACACGACGAGGTTATGTTGTATACTTAAAGAGTTTCTATGGGCACCTTCCGACTTCATCATCAGACCCTGGACACCATCTAGATCTATAGTACTTGTCGAGACAAATCTTACGAGCCCAAACACGACAGGGCTATGTTGTGTAGTTAAAGAGAACAATTATGTAGTTAGAGCAAATTATATCACACCAAGTACTTGAAAATAAGATTATAATTATGAACCGGAAAGACGTAAAAATAATAACAAACAAATAAGGAATTGTCACAATATACAAAATACGTGCAGAAAGAATCGAGCTCAAAAATCTTAAATTTTAGTACTTGTATAAATTGTTCTGACTCCGACCACTGTGCGGGGGATCTCGTATTCGCACAGGCCATTATTTGCCGCGTATTTTTTTACTAAGAGCGACGTGCACCCACCTTGAAGACAAGCGGTCGACTGAGCTCCGCGGATTTTTTTTTTTTTTTTTTTTTTTTTTTTTTTTTTTTTTTTTTTTGTGGGGCATCTCGTAGTTAATCCTGAAAGATTGTGACTACTTAAACGGATTGGGGCCCGGCGAGTTCTAAAAAGTTACCTTTTTAGGCCTCCAGCCGGGGCTTATTATACTTAAAAACTAAAGCGAAAGCTCTAAGGGTTACCCCGAGGGGGGTACGAACCTCGGCTTAGGCAATCGCTGATAGGGGGGGCAGCAAGGGACTGGCTGGATCTGAGTTAATGAGCTCCGCGGATCGAACACTGCTATATAAATGATAAACCGCGTCGCCATAGTAAATTGTATGGAGATTTCGAGCGTCAAAATTGAGAAAGTTTGCGAATTTTTTACGCAAATCAGAAGTAACATTATGGAAAATTAAAAAAAAAATGCATCGGGTTTTCTGTTCTTTATTGTTTTTATTTTTGTATAAATTCCATAGGTGCCTTCTTGTTTTAAGCCTTAAGTTATCAAAATACGGCAGTGCTTTTTACACGTTTTTAGTGAAATTCAATATTTTTTTAACAATCATCTGCAAGGTTTATGCCCAACCCGATTTTCTCATCGTCTAGTAAAACTCTTGGGCTAGCCAGATGTATTTTTTCGTGGCAATTACTTTAAGTTTACTATATAAACTTATCGAAATCCCATAACACGATTTCCTACTGCTGACCCTTAAGGGGACATGGGGCGTCGCTCCTCATGAAAGTACACCACTTCTTTCTATTTTTTGGGTATTTTGGGACACAAAATAACAATTTGTCCGGTGTAGCAACACTTGTATTTTCGCATCGTGGCACGATACAATATTTTATGAAGACATTATTATTCGTTTAAATGTTCTGCGAGTCACGTAACTAAAGGCAGAAAGAACGTGCGTGGCGGTGCCGCGGACGCGAACGTGGAAAATGACGTCATCAAGAAATTGTGCGTATTGGCGGGCGTTTTTGAAAATGCAAAATTAAAACCTCTCTAACTTCGTCATTTTTGGTCCAATTTTAATCATTCTTTCACTGAAATAATTGGTTTAGGTATGACTGTAATTCTACATATTTAACTAAAATCGTCGCTGATCCTCATTCCAGCGGCCTTCACAAGGTCATCAGTCAAATTTATCTGTTTAGCCTTTTTCCAATTATTTTGAGGTCGGCCTCCACTTAAAGCGGTTACCTGAATACCAGTATTTTAGTTACATGGAGCGACTGAATCTAACCCCCACAATAACCCACAATAACTGAGTAATACGATACCGCTTGGTAAGACTGGTTGTCAATTTCCATCATCTCACTTCTCGTATCGACTGCCAAAGATGTATAAACAGCCGGGACCAATGGTTAAAGTTGGTTACCGAGGCACGGAGGATTCCCGATATGTCCTGGATAGACACCCATCCACGAATCGACCATGGCAAGTGTACCTTAACCTTCAATCGACCTGTACGGCTCTTATTTTTTAGCCACGAGTTCTAGTTTGTATCAGTTAATATACAACTTGCTGGCGTTGAGTACCTACTCGCTCTCTAAAACACACGTCATATGATTGTTTAAATATTTTCGAGTTTACAAAATAAATGTTTTAGTGTAAATACCGAACGCATACGTATTATATGCAGCCCAAGAAATATATAGGTACTAAAAATAAAATAAAGCTGAAAGGTTTGTTTGTTTGAACGTGCTAACTCTCTGTAACTACCACGCGAATTTTAAAAATTGAGAACCCAATTATTGAAAAACTATAACGCTGTATAAAATAAGCAAAAAGAAAAAAAATAACTTACAAAGAACTCTAATCGAAAACGAAGTAATAGTACGGGTGAGCGATGCGATGCGACTCGTTAGTCGAGAAAACAATACTTACACGCGAACGAAGTCACAGGCAGAAGCGAGTTAGCCCACGGACGTAGTCTCGGGATATTTTCTGAATATCGACTTCGAAACAAATTTTCTTCTCCTCGCTTTACTGATTCGTTGCTTCGGTTTAACTGTAGTTTAATGAGTACTCCAGACCGCGCTTTACGTCTTTATTTTGCGTGTTCATCGACAGTAACTATTTGAAACTTTGGCTCACTGGGGCGATAACTGCCTGTGGCGGATTGGTTTAAACAGCTACGCTACTTGGGTGGTTATTTCTCGGTTTATTTGTATTTAGATTCTTGCTATTATTTTGGACAAGCTTTTGCCAGCGTCTTGCGGGGTCGACAATTACCCCACGGGAATGTTCTATCGGTATAAAAAGTATTCTAATTGCTAATCCGTTTTTGCGTTTATAATTTAGCAAGCAGTGGGCTAAAATTAATTGCAAAGAAACGTGGGTACTTACCCACGTTTCTTTGAGCCCATCAGCATAATCAGCCAAATTTCCCACCGCTTCAACATAGGGTTACTCTGAGAGAGGAAAGTGGGCTGTAAACCACCACGCGGGCCTAGTGCGGGTTGGTGGATGTCATATGTCTTCGAATTTTTGTTTCTAGGATCTGCTGGTTTCCTCACGATGTTTTGCATTACCGTTTTGTGAGGTGGTTAAATTCCTAGGTTCGAATCCACGATCTACAACTCGGTAAGTCGCGGTCGTTATCACTGGGTCACCACTGTTCTCTACAATGTTAGTTTGTTTAAAAAGTTTAACTTGCCGTGTCTTTTAACTTCAGGGAGGGCTTCGGGGGGACTTGCCATAATCGCCGCGCTTGGCAGGCGAGTTGACGATCGTAATATGGTGGTAAAATACATAGAGAACGCCGGTGCGCATTCTCTAGTAAGTCCGCAAGACGCCTCTTACGACACCCACGGGAAGTAACGGGTTGGTGCTATTCTTTTCATCCGTTCAGTCGTTCCATTAATAATCTCAAACATTTCAAATTCCGTTGATCACACAATCCATGCCGGATGGATTGGCTTGGTGAATATTTGCCAATCGAGAAGCTTTGATAAACAGACCAACGATTGTTAAGCTTAAACATCAAAGCTAGCTGTTCAGTTCGGCTTTGAACTGGCTAAATTGGATGGCTGAAGTTTGAATAATGCTGTCTCGATAGCTCTTTTTAGGGTTCCGTACTTCAAAAGGAAAAACGGAACCCTGATAAGATACTTTGTTGTCCGTCCGTCTGTCTGTTTGTCAAGACCCTTTATCTCGGGAACGCGTGGAGGTGTCAAGTTGAAATTTATACAATATACTCAAGTCTAAAGTCTCTTGAAGCTGTGAAAAACCCAAACTTCTAAGTTAACGAAAAAAATGATACGGCCGTTTATGCCGCAAAAACGTATATTTCGACAGTCAAGGGAATCAAAATATATAGAGTATTTGCTGTTAACCTAGAACTATGAAATTTGGCAAGTAATACCATCTTATACTACAAGTATAGCAAAAATCTGAAAACTATACATTAGTAATTAAATCATTTAAAAAAAAAACGACGGGTTGCACTCCGGGAGTGCCGGCAGAAGTGAAAACTTGAATATTAACGTTGCGCATTTTTGATATTTTGGAATGGTTAGGGAATAATTTTGCACGAATTGCTTTTATTATCAGTATAAAAGTACTATCATTTATGTGGTAGAATACAATATTTATTTATTGCGCTATCGTACACAAACATGACAATTTATATTACATTAAAACGTTTATCTCTCAGAAAAATCACTCTCCGTCCGTCTTCGATCAGGTCCTGACGCGAGTTTAACATTTTTTACCCATTACAAAAAAGTGCACAATGCCGCTAAAGAAGTTTTCACTTCAATATATTTAAGTAATTAAATAACTATAATATTTTTGATAATATGTGGTGGGGCGAGTCCGCCTCGCACTTGTCCGGTTTTTTATGATATAAGGAAATTAATGTAGCATTCAAGACAACGAAACGCAGACCTTAAAAATATCGCGGCACGATTTTTTCTCTCACTAGATCTTCAGCTCAATGCCTAGGGCGGAGAGTTGAATCTCGAACAGTGTTTTTTTGACGCCCTTCGATACACTCAGTTGGGTTGGTGCCCATGTAGGTTTATGTGAAATATATAAAAATGAATCCCTATTTCCCTTGGTCACGCCATCACGCGTGAACTGCTAGACCGATTTCATTTTTTTTTTTTTTGTTGTGTTTGTTATTGACAGGAGAAGGTTCTTATGAATGAAAAAATTTAAAAAAATCCACGGAAAATTAGAAAATTTAAGAATAACTTATTTAAGAATAAAAAGTCACCTAACATGGGTGTTTAATAGCTAGAAAAGGCTTTATGTCTTCGAAGTACCAGGTTGGCATAATTTGGTAGGAGCTCACCTATCATGGGTGTGTGGTAGCTAGAAAACGCTTTATGCCTTCAAAGTACCAGTTTGTCATAACTTGGTCTAACATGGGTATATGGTACTTGGTGCTCTTTGCTTTGTGTTGGTGGGATCTGATAAGTTAACACAACATTTATTGATTCTGAGGCGGTACGAAGTTCGCTGGGTCAGCTAGTGTGAAATAAAAATATTTTGATTTTGGATTCTCTTCTCCATGGAAAATCCAATGCACGATGAAATTTCGCCGCTATATTATGATCATGGCAATGTCACGGGCCGGTGCCAGAAGCGCTTACACACATTAACAACGTGTTTTAACACTTGATAACCACAAGTAAAGCGCGCGACGCTTCGTGGTATAACAATACTGTACAAAACTCACAGTACTGTAGAGAATTATCAAACATTGGATAAGGATTATTTAGTTAATTCCTTTCAAACTTTCTGCTCTAAGTAATAGAGGGATCAACTTCATCACGGGTATGAAGTTTATTCCTTCCTTTTGGGGATTTACACTAATTATTCATTTACAAGGTCGGCGTTCAACGAACTTCTCTGTTTTACCTATTCAACCTTGGCTTTTGTTTATCATATACCTACATGCCCTGAAGCAATCGACATTTTGTCGATTTTATCATCATTTCAGTCGAAAGACGTCCAGCACGCGTAGCATGACCGCCCTAGAAACGGAATTTGTCGACGGAAGACAAGACAAAATTATAGATTGTATCGTAGAAAAATTTTGTAAAACTGAAAAAAAAGAGATTTTTCTGTTCTTCAGTCGATAAAAATACGATGTCAAGTATGATGACTATTTTTCTGATGAGATAGAAACATTTTTACAGAATTAAAAACCAAAAGGAACTTTATTTGTTCGTGGTAGAATAGATATAGAATTGGTCATGCTACGCCGGCAGGGCTGGACAAGAATCGACTGTCGATTTATGGCAACAAATAAATGGGACAGCAGATTTTCTGTTCGCAATTTCAGGGTTTGTCTGAAAGTTATTTTTTTCATTATGGTGAATAGATAGAGTGACCCCTTAAAATAGATTTTGGGATAAACAATAACTAAACTTGTATAAATCGGCGCTTTGCTTCGAAATCCACATCTAGACAAATAAATAATTGGAGTGTCTGTTTGTAATATTAAGATAACCACTTTTTACTAAGTGTATATGGAAGTATACACGGTACATATATCAGAACAACACTTTTTTACAATTTTTGTCTATCTGTCTGTTTGTTCCGGCTAATTACTGAAATGGTTGGACCGATTTTGACGGGACTTTCACTAGCAGATAGCTGATGTTACAAGGATTAGTAACTTAGGCTACTTTTATTTTCGAAAAAATAAATGGGTTTCACGAAAAAAAAATAAAACGAATGAAAAACTTTTTTGTTAAATACCACGCGGACGAAGGCGCGGGTAACAGCTATTACGTATATAACCTGGATTAATGCAATCTTAATACATTAACCGCGGTAGTACGTCCTCTTGCGATAATTTCCGACATCCACGCGGGCGAAGCCGCGGGCAAAAGATAGTTTTAAATAAACCTGTCGGGTTGGAGTCCCGTCAGTACCGAAGTTCCTTACGGTTTTCTTCAACTCCGAATGTATGTTACATTCACAGTTTACTCGATCTTTAAATTACTCAAACGTTATTCTGTCCTCATTATTGGTTTCAGTACCCTCGAAAACCATGAAAACGTTTCGCGGCCGCCATTTTAGATTTTCATTTTGTCCTCATTATGGAAAATGTCGTGAGGAATGTTTTCCGTATAAATGTCGACGGCTGTAAGAGTAGGGAGAGACCAAAGAAACGATGGATGGACTGTGTGAATGATGATATGGATAGAAACGGGGTGACTACAGAGAGGACGACTAGAGAAGTATGGAAGAAAAAAACATGTTGCGCCAATCCCAAATAAATTGAATGATGATTATACCTCATTAATGTAATTACCTCAAAAACCATAGAAACTATTGCTGCCAGTCTTCTGGGCACGTTTCCAAATGACAGTGATGCGGACGAGTGCTTCGACGCCTAAGTGTCCTTTGTTTTTGTATTTATTTGTATAGTTAGTTATTTATATTGTCTCTTTCTATTATATTTAAATATCTGGTTGACCGAGCTTTGCTCGGTATTTTTTGGTAAATTGTGTTTAAAATAATAAGTTTATGTTCAAGTTGATTATCGATAAAATTGGTCATCGAAAACACGAATAAAACAACATTTTATAAAAATGAATCCTAGCTAGATCGATTTATCGCCCCCGAAACCCCATGTATACTAAATTTTATCAAAATCGTTGGAGCCGTTTCCGAGATCCAGATTATATATATACAAGAATTGCTCGTTTAAAGGTATTTTAATTAAATGTCGCATTGAAGTTTCGTTACTTGACGATTTCTCTAATAATACTCCTACCGCAAGCTGCGTTAAGTACAAAAATATTATATCAATATTTTTCAGTACGTAAGAAGTTCTAAAGAAATCTTGAGCAATACAAACTAAACGGTAGAGCTACGTATGAATGGTAATGCGTCCTTTCATCTTCACGCCGTGGGCGAAGAAGCGGCAAAAAGTTAGCAACCACTTTAATCGTAGTATAAATCATTTGTAACAGAGTTATTTTTAAATTTTGTCTGTTTTAAATTGTTTCAGATTTAGTCATTCGTATGGAAGTTTTAGAGATGCGGACAATATAGACTCCATTTTTGGAACAAATTTCTTTAACGTAGCTTAGAAAGAGACTGAAAGAGAATAAAATCATTTTTACAGTGTCCGAGGGTGGTTGCTAGAGATGTCTTAATGAAATTAATACAATATTTTTTGTCAGTTGTCAGTAAGTGTCGCTTTTATGGTTTTCGATGGGTTTGAAGTCAATGGTGGGGCCAAACTCAAAATCCAAAATGGTTACTGCAAAATCTTTGGAATTTTTTAATTGGGGTGTCGTTTGCATGGTTTTCGAGGGTGCTGAAGCCGAAAATAAGGTGTTCAATGCAAAACAACTCTAAGTTACTAGAGCCATGCGGCTATACAAATCAAAATGGCTGACACTCATGCCACGCGATGTAAACTCTGCTCTCTTTACAGCCTTCGGTTACCATTATAATATAACCTTATCTCACTATAACAGAATATAGGACTTTGAGTGCCATCACTAAATAATTTACCCTGCCTCACGAAACGCAAATAGAATAATTTATTGAATCAATCCAAAAGGATTCACAAAATCCAGTAAGACGGAAGGCGACGAATCTGCGTCGTCGTAAGGATTTTGATGGTTTATTGAATCAATATTTATTTAGAAAAGGGAAATGAATATGCATGATTACTTAACATGTTTAAGATGTTCTTTATAAACTAGCTTCGGCTCGTGGCTTCACTCTCGTGAAATTTTGAACCCCGACCCGTCGCGTCGCGTCGTATCCCATCGCTCGCCCGCGCTATTTCATCGTTAACACTTAGTGTTCTTTCCGACTTTTTTTAAATTTTGTTCGTCTCCTAAGGGTCGCAAACAGCCTAACCTACCAACCAACAACCAATTATCATCATCATCATCATCATTTCAGCCGCGAAGACGTTCACTGCTGCTACATAGGCCTCCCCCAAGCTCCGCCACTTCGACCGGTTTTGTGCTTCCCGCATCCAGCAACAACCAATACCAAACCAATAACCAACACCACCATTAGCCACCTTCCTCAAGATTTTTTTTTAATCCGGCTGTTTGATCCGGATATTACTTCCTACAGACAAACTTACAAACTTTATCTTTTTATAATTAGTGTAGATAGACAAACAACATCTCTTGCCCTTTTTCAAATTTATTTGCGATAGGCGCAACTTGTGTTCTGCTTCGAAACTTTTTTTTTTGGATGGGAAATCATTTAATGACTTCTCCCTCTCTGGGCGGAGCGGGAAAGTGTCAGACTTTCTGACTAAAACCCACCCGTGTTCCTTCAGTTGCCCATGTGCCAGGGTCACGGTATCTCTTTCGAACAATCTCGCGACCCTGGCAGAGAAGATAACCCATTCCTGCCGTATCATTTTGCACGTAGTCCCGTGTTGCATTTACTTGTCCCTCTACTCTTATCCATCCATTCTATGCTGAAAACTTTCCCTACGAATTTTCTTGCTTGTAAACTACAAACAACACGCAGTTTAAGGAAGAAAGGCAATTTCGCGGGTTACCTTAGGACATCCATTTTATACCTGTTTATTCTTTAAATGTTTGTTCCATAAATTCCTTTATACTATAAAAACAACTTGAGGAGTGATTCTGTCAACTTTGTCTTGAACATTTTAACCTGTAGTAATTTTGATTCGTTTGGTAAGTTATTATCAATTAAATACATACTATACACTGTTCTTTATACATTATTATCTGCATGACAGCTTCATCTCTTCAGGCTCGTCACATTTTTAACTTTTTATCATGACGTTGGTAATGTGTTGTATCCCAATTTATTTGTGGTCGGCGCAACATATCTTTTTCTTCCACACTTCTTCATTAGTCGTCATCTCAGTAAACACCCCGTTTCTATACATATAATTATTCACACAGTCCATCCATTGAAGGCCATCAGTATAAAAAAAAAACTTATCCCAAATCAAATACTAAACTTTAATCAACATTCCACGTATCAGTTATCTGTATTTGCACCAATATCATTATCTATAGTTATTACGATTTAATATGGAATGCGTTATCTCACAGTTCCCCTGACATTCGGATGCTATCGATCGGTCGGACTGAAAGTGACTGAAACCATATTGCCTCCGCTACGTAGAAAGCGGGTCGGGGCCGCTCTCCTTTCAGCGTGACGTGGTTCTTAGTAGCCCTTGACTTTGTTGTAACCACTGTGACCGATCTGCTTCCATCCTTTACTTTCTTTTAACCAACTTAACAAAGAAGGTTCTGTGTTCCACTATATTGTTTTAATTTTTTACGTCTAGTTTCAACCGATTTCTCCGCCAACTGTGGACTGATTTTAAAAAGTATTTAATCCATTTTTTTTTTAATGGATAGGTTATACTTCAGGGGTAGTCCCATATAAATTTGATTTACATTGCTTGGGTAATTTTTGCATTAGCTTCGATAATGCGTATTCAAAACACTTTGTTTATCGTGATTACATCCTTCACCGTTTCGAGAGCAGTGTTGATGAAATTATTTATTTACACAAAGTAAAGCGCCTGCCTGGGTTCGAATCACGGAATAAAGAAAACTGTTCTGTGGTTCGAATCCACGACCTAAAACTCATAAGTTGGGGCCGATACCACTGGGCCCCCACTGCTCTAGATACAAGTGAATAGCTTCAATAAAAGCGTCTTAAAAGAATGAAATTTTTCTTTATAGCAAAAACTTAAAAATGATAACTTAGCTATGTCCTCTAACAAAACATATAAAATCCAGCACAAAACGGTCATCAATCTTGTCATACTCGCAACTAGTCTTCACTTTATAGTTCAAACGTTCCATTATAAAACTTATCTGTTCTTGACGCTACTAAAATGGGAGCTTAAAAGAAAAATATGAAGGCAAACGAGGTCAGGCTACAGACAAAAGCAAAGTTGTGAAGACTTGTCTTAAGTTCACAATCTCTGATAGTTCTCGGCTTTGTGTTTTATCAAAGACTTTATTGTTCAGCCTACGTACCTGCTAATTACCCTATCTTATATTAGATGTGACTAGAGTTGACAGTTTTTAAAGGGAAGTTGCTTCATCATGATCTTTGGAAGCTTTGTTCGGAACACTGCCTCCCCCATTTGTGCCATCATCATCTCAGTATAGGCATCCCCCTTTTTCTGCCATACATCTCGATTCCGTTCGTAAGTAATAACAGCCGGACGGATTGATCGTTCAGGTTAAGCTACGCTTGCTGCGGTTGGTCCGTGGATGGGTGAGCATCTTTACATACCAAGACCCTTCCGTGCCTCGGAAAGCACGTTAAGCCGTTGGCCCCGGCTGTCTTTCGCAGATCTTACTAGGAGACCGCCAAGATTGTCCGCCTCCGATTTCAATGATTTTTACATATGTTGTTATGTTTGAGTAAGTGAGTAATTACACAAAAGGAATTCACGCAACGCTCAGTAGTTTCAGAGTTGCTTCTACCAAGCAACTTAAATGTAAACGTCCCCTAAATGCTAACCAATGTTAAAGTATGCATGGTTTTGAGGAATGCTCGCGGCCAGGTGATGTTATACAGCTTACTGTATAACATCACCTGGCCCGCGCCCCCTGGACCGCGTCAAAATTTTGCCTTCCCGTCGCATCAAATTGCCTGCTAGTTTTTGTCCATTTTTCATAATCATAATCATAATCATTTATTTGCAATAAGTATTGGTACAGTGTTGGTGTTATAGTCAGTAATAAGTTCCTAATACAAAGTCAGACATTTGACATGCAAAACATTACAGTGCATTTAATGCTTACATTTAATATTTCAGATAATCAAATGGCATGCTTTAAATGTTTTGTTACTGCTCCGCTCCTTTTGATTGTAGCGTGATGTTATACAGCCTATAGCATTCCTCAATAAATAGGCTATCCAACATCGTTCCTGAGATTACCGTGTTCAACCAAACAAACAAACTCTTCAACTTTATTATATTAATAGTATAGATAAAACCAACTTGTTTACAGTTACAAGTTTTTTTTTTAAAGAATACTTGCAGGAAAACATACAATAATTTAAATTTAAATAAAAAAATATCTCGATCGGTAATTAATTTTGAAGCAAACCATGCATACTTTAACATTGGTTAGCATTTAGGGGACGTTTACATTTAAGTTGCTTGGTAGAAGCAACTCTGAAACTACTGAGCGTTGCGTGAATTCCTTTTGGGTAATTACTCACTTACTCAAACATAATATATAAAAATCGTTGAAATCGGAGGCGGACAATCTTGGCGGTCTCCTTGTTAGACAGTCGTGACGGGTCGTCAGAAGCCCGAAAGTCTGACAACCAGTCTTATCGTATTATCCAATAATTGGGTTGTGGAGGTCAGATAGGCAGTCGCTCCATGTAAAATACTGGTACTCAAGCTGCATCCGGAAGACGAAGCCGATCCCAACATAGTTGGGAAAAGGCTAGGCATGATTCGGTTCCGTGCGTGTCTCATCCATGCGTCCAAAAAAAGGCTAGGCATGATTCGGTTCCGTGCGTGTCTCATCCATGCGTCCAAAAAAAGGCTAGGCATGATTCGGTTCCGTGCGTGTCTCATCCATGCGTCCAAAAAAAAGCTAGACATGATTCGGTTCCGTGCGTGTCTCATCCATGCGTCCAAAAAAAGGCTAGGCATGATTCGGTTCCGTGCGTGTCTCATCCATGCGTCCAAAAAAAGGCTAGGCATGATTCGGTTCCGTGCGTGTCTCATCCATGCGTCCAAAAAAAAAACACAAACCCACATGGGCATTTATGAAACCTCAGAAGCTAGGTGCACTGTTCCAACCAGTCGTTTCCTATGGAAAAGAGCCGGTTGAAAAGACCACGGTTGCTCTTTTTAAGCATAATTGGCTTTTACAATGTTTTCAAATTACAGTGTTAACAGGTATGGGACCAAAATGTAGGCCTGTTAACAAGTACCAGGTACGTAATAAATTCGAAAATTGTCGACAAATCTACAGTCTACAAGGCTGAAAACGGTTCCCACATTAACAAAATATAAAAGAATTTAAGTACAAAACAAACAGTATCTTTCCATAGTATAAAACAAAGCCGCTTCCCGCGTCTGTACGCTTATGTGTTTTTAACTACGTTACGGATTTTAGTGCGGTTTTCAGGAGTGATTTAAGAGGAGGTTAATACGCGGGCGTAGCCGCTGGCAAATGCTATTCAAAGATAAATCCTTACTAATATTATAAATGTGAATGTAAGTTTGTTTGTTACGCTTTCACGCGAAAACTACTTAACCGATCATCATAAAACATTGTACACTCATTCTTGGAGATATTAGAAGTAACATAGGATACTTTTAATGAAAAAAAAAATACGAATCATAAAATGTGGTACGGGGTAAGTTTGAACCCCAAGAAAGCACATAGGCGTATTTTTATTCCGAGATTTCGTCTCCGTCCACGATAACCGACATTTACACGGACGAAATTGCGGGCAAAAGCTAGTAAAATATTTATAAAATAATATTTAAACCAAATGACATGATTGTAGTCTCATCCTGTTTCGCTGCCATCTTCTGTATGTAAGACGTTATGGCTGTATGGGTATTCTATGTAATCTATACATCTATACAAATAAATAAAACTGAAGTGTCTGTTTGTAATTTCAAATTACGATACTTACACCAAAAAATCATTTTTTTAAACTTTTGTCTGTCTGTCTGTATGTTTGTTCCGGCTAATCTCTGAAATGGCTGAACCGATTTTGACGGGACTTTTATTGGCAGGTAGCTGATGTAATAAGGAGTAACTTAGTCTACTTTTATTTTAGAAAAAAATCTTTTATTTTAGAAAAATACCTGCGTTAATTTCCGACATCCACGCGGGCGAGACCGCGGGCAAAAGCTAGTTATGAATATAGGTCGTACTTACAAGCTAAGGGTGAAAGTTATGTTGTAAGAAAGGGTTTTAAAATTCTGACCAAAATTGACCAACCCATTTTAGATAAGGGAAGCCGCAAAGTATTTTTTAATATACACCCGTCGCCGCTGTTGTAATTGTATGTTTAAGGAAGTTGGCCTGCTTAATGTTTTTTAAACGACCTCAGTTTAGAAAACACATTTATTCCCAAAAAATCATGGGGTTGTTTGTTCCTTCGATAATCGCAAGTATTATGGGTCGTCAGAAGCCCGAATTTCTGACAACCATCATACAGGATCAGTTTTTATCGATTGCGCAAACTGTAACCATGAGTTCAGCATATCATTCTAGACCCCCCAGCGTAGAAAATTTTCGATGGTTATACAAAAAAAAATAATCAGCTGTTCCATACATTTTGACCCCGTAGGTATTGCATTTTTCTATGAAACAGCAGATTTTTTTTTTTTTAAACCTACGAAAAATTTCTTCGCTTCTTTCTGGTCTGGGTTGTGGAGGTTACATAGGCAGTTCCTCCATTTAAAATGCTGATATTCAGCTGCATCTGGTTTAACTGAAAGCCGACAAAGTTCGGTTCTAGGCATATGATGAAGTATTGGAAAAAAAAATATTTTATCAGTGTCAAAGATGGATTCATTTTATGTTCAGTTAACTTTAACTTTTAAATGAACCTTCGGAATCTGTTGAATTTTCTCCCAACTATAAGCTGTAGATATAAAAGCTATATCTACGCAACCTTCTCGACGAGCTTTTATAAGCTTTTATACTAAAAGCCTCCATGTATGCTTCACAACTTCACAAGCAAAGAAATAATAGTAGCCGCCTGAGCTCTGAAGAAAAAGCTCTTATTAAAGGTTTCATTGGTTTCGTTGGTGTAGTGGTCGCAAGGTGCTACTGCGAGCATGAGGTCTTGAGTTCGGTTCCTGGGACGGGCATAGTGTTATTGGGTTTTTCCATCTGAAATTTCTCAGTAGCAGCCCAAGTCGGGATTTGTGCCCGGTTTGGTGAAAACATAAAAATTTCCTTCCAATTTTGAAAGTAGAATTCATTTTGTATCCTACAGCACCTTTTAAGTTAGTAAGCAAATGGGCTTGTACATCCTTGTCTTGTTTATATATTCCAGCAGGCGTAGCATGACCAATTCTATCTCTATTCTACCAAGAATAGACAAAGTTCTTTCTATTCAATTCGACATCTCTTCGGCCCGAGTACGGGGCGACCCTTAGACTCGGGTTTCTATGAAAACAAAGACAGTTATTCTTTCCATAGCAAGAGAGTGCTAACTAATGTCTTTAAGGTGGATCCGCTAAGGACTTTTTCATTGAATAGTCATACGTGGGATTAAACGATCTTAGAGTATTGTATTGATGATTATAATTAATATAATCCTGTAAAAAAAAAATGTATCACCCAACTGAAACTCCAACTCAAAAGTAGAGAAAAATTTGTCGCCATGCTCGACATCGTAGAATTTTGTCGACTGAAGAATATAAATATTTCAGTACTCTCTTCAGTTTTAACATCGCCGTGCCATTTTGTATATTCTTCCGTCGACAAAAGTCGTTCCTATGGTGGTCATGCTACGCGTGCAGAAGTATTTAGAAAAAGATTGAATTGCTTGAGCCAATTTTGCCGCGTGTCAGCTCAGTTAACTGGGCCACCTTTTAACACAAATTCGGTCGGAAGTCTTGCGTGTTCCATAATAATACGTACCTACTGTCTTTCACCAGAATTCACTAACACCGCTTTGTTTTCCTTTAAATTACTTCCGAAAGCGTGATTGTAGCACTTAGCGTGGTAGCGTTACTGTAGTGCTGAACGTGAAGAATAGCACCATCCCATTTCTTCCCGTGGGTGTCGGAAAATACGACTAAGGGTCTAACTACAGAATGAGCAGGAGCGTTCCCTATGCATTTTACTACTTCCATACTGCGATCGCCAACCCGCGTTCCAAGCGTGGTGATTATGACAACCCCCCCCAAATTGGGGGAGAGCTATGTCCAGTAGGGGGCGTTTTTCGGCTGAAATGAGGATGATGCGTGATTGTAATTTTATTGTAAGTGAAACATAATCTTGCTAGGCAATGACTGCCTTAATTCTATGTAAGGTGTATAATTAGTATCAAGATGGGTACTTACCATTTTTTTTCGTGACCCTGGCACATGGGCAACTGAAGGAACACGGGTGGGTTTTAGTTAGTAAAAGTCTGACACGCCCTCCCGCTCCTCCCAGAGCGGGAGAAGTCATTGATGATTGCCCATCCAAAAAAAAAGATGGGTACCCTCAATGTTTATTATTAACTAGCTTTTGCCCGCGACCTCGTACGCTTTAAAATTCTTGTTCCCCCGATCCTCCCCGTCGCATCTAATTGCTTGCCCGTGCGATTTCTTCGTATTCCTGATATTTTTGTTTTTGCTCGGCTCCTAAGGGCCCTAGCGTGATGTTATATAGTCTATAGCTTTTTCGATAAATGGGCTATTCAACACTAAACGTAGTCCCTGAGATAAGTACGATAAACCAAACAAACTCCTCAGCTTTATAATATTGGTAGGTATAGATACAAAATAGATGGCAATGGGCTGACCTCCTATTACATGGGACTATTAAACACACTTGATTACCCAAATACGGGTGTACTTAAGTACACCTCTGCCTAATACTTTGGAGAACATAGTCGTGATGTTATCCTACGTAACTTTAACCCAACTTAATATTTGTGGACAATAACTCTTTCTTTTATAAAAGTAGATTAAAGTTATGGTCTTGGATAAAAGCCTTTATTTTGTGTTAAAACGCCTCTATTTCACAAGATCGTTAATATCTGTCAAGAAGAACGTTGGCGGCCTGCAAAAAGTTTGTGGAATTTGAGTTGGTTGTATCCCTTGGCAACACGCTAGGGGTGGATTAGGAGACTTTAAGAGCGTTAACGTCGATTTTGGTTGTAATCATCATATGACTTCTCCCGCCGGCGGAGCGGGAGGGCGTGTCAGACTTTTACTGACTAAAACCCACCCGTGTTCCATCAGTTGCCCATGTGCCAGGGTCACGGTATCTCTTTCGAACAATCACGCGACCCCGGCAGGTTCCCCCGACCCTTCCCGTCGCGTCGAATCGCCTACCCGTGCGATTTTTCCCGTTTTTGCAACATTTTTCATTACTGCTCCGCTCCTCTTGATTGTAGCGTGATGTTATGTAGCCTATAGCCTTCCTCGATAAATAGGCTACCTAACACAGAAAGAATTTTTCAATTCGGACTGGTAGTTCCTGAGATTAGCGCGTTCAATCAAACAAACAAACTCTTCAGCTTTGTAATATTAAAGTATAGAAGTATAGATGAAACACATTGGTTTGGTCAAAGTGTGGGTTATAGTATTGGTAAACTTGTTGGGATTTTTTTAACTGACCTAATTACCATTATTATTATCCTCCTACCTTTATTTATTTATTATTTATATATGCTTTATTGTACACCATAAAACAATTTCAACAAAGAACATCTAACAATAAAAACATACAATGGGCGGCCTTATCGCTTTCTGCGATCTCTTCCAAGCAACCTTGGAATGGACAGTGATCCAGTGGACCTTTCATCATCATCATCTTGATTCAGCCGTAAGAATTTAACTTAACAATATTATTTTTTATCAAAAAACTCACAAAATGAAACTGAAAAGCAAAAAATATACCTTTTCGTCTAAGCACCTATTTTATTTTTATTTTTATAAGTGGTCTTTGATTTTGACATTTAAATATACACATGTACGTATATAAACCGTATATTTTAGAGAGATTATCTCTAGCTATCAACTGCAGCTTACCTCCACGTGTCTGGGTAGGTATATATATACTGGACTACTGCAATTATTTGATTGGACCACATCCCGTTATATCATGTCTGACCATGGCCATATGTATTTACGTGCTGCAATCTGAGCAAATTGCACAGATTTGATGACGTAACAGCTTCCCCCTTTATCCCAAGTAGCTCAATGACTCTGTTGTCGAATATCATGTCAGTTAGGCCTTTTTTATTTATTTGGGCAGTGTACAGACGCCTGCACATCAAGGTACCCGGAACTGTCAAATTATCCCAATGAACCTTGTACCTAATGCTTAAGAAACCAAGTTGAAAATCCATTAAAGAAATTTGACAGTAGCTCGATGCGCTGGCATCTGTACACAAAAATACAGACGAGGCTAAAACATAGGACTACACGACCCTGTTGGAGCGAGAGGGCATGGGAAGCCGTCACCTCCTTCTGCGAAGCAGTAATGCTCACAAAGGAGGAGGCGAGGCGCGTGAGGGAGTGGCAGTCTCTGCGCCCTCACGTCCCTAGCCGCCGCAGGAGGAGACGCCCCGGGCTTCGGGAGTCGATAGCGGACTCCCGGCCACCATAGGCGCGAGCTTGCGGGCGGTGAGCAATCGGTAGCTCGCCGCCCGGTAAGGACCAGGCTCGGTTCGACGGCGCGTAGTGTTTCACGCGCGCCTCAAAGAGATGTCAGCAGCACTGAAGGGGTGTGCTAGGACCGATGCCTGCCGGGGTCGCGTGATTGTTCGAAAGAGATACCGTGACCCTGGCACATGGGCAACTGAAGGAACACGAGTGGGTTTTAGTCAGTAAAAGTCTGACACGCCCTCCCGCTCCGCCCAGTGCGGGAGAAGTCATTTGACGATTTCCCATCCAGAAAAAAAAAACACGACCCTGTTAGGGCGCAGCAAGTATTATTACATGTAACTTATTTACTTCACATCATACAAAGCGAGGGCAATATCTAGATTTTGTTTTTGGTTCTGATTTTAACTTCCATTTCAATGATTGTATTATTTTATTGTAAATAATTTAAATGATATCTATAATAATTGGTAACATAACATCTCTTCTTGAGTTTATTATCTGAGGGTTTTGATGCTGATATGTGTGATATTAATTTTTAAAAAGAATATAAGATGTGTAAGTATTATTGTAAACAATTATACGAACTAGTGATCGCCCATTGGTCGAAATTCGACCGCACTTCATTTTAATAGAAGTACATTATTAAAAGAAAAAAAAAATATAATAATAAATATAAAAGAATAATCCATACTATCCATACTTCCATACTAATATTATAAATGCAAAAGTAACTCTGTCTGTCTGTCTCGCTTTCCTGCTAAAACTACTGAACCGATTTAAATGAAATTTGGTACACATATAGAGCCTGAGAAAGGACATAGGGTACTTTTTATCCCGGTAGTATGTTCCCGCGGGATAATTTCCAACCTCCACGCGGGCGAAGCCGCTGGCAAAAGCTAGTATGGTTATATCTGACATTATTTGACTTTCAGTAACACTATAGACAAATAATATAAAAGACAAATGTTCTCGATATGATCAGAGATTTTAAAAATGAAATAGGGTATATATCTATAAAATTAATTTATTACCTATGGTTATACTTGACATTCAGTAAGACTATAGACACAAAATCAGGCTAACCAACTTAGGGGTTTTCCCAAATTTAGGGGTAAATAAGAGGATTGGGACTTTTTAGGGGCGTTCCATTTTTAGGGGTATTCTTAGGGTTTTTTTGCCATTTTACATTTCTCATTGTGTTTTTGATTACAATAAAAGTATTAGCGACTTCTAGTACGGTTCCTCGATACTAACAATGCAGAGTGAATAATTAACAAATGTCGCGTAATAAATATAGACAAATATTACTACTGTGTGCCGGTCTATGATTACTGAACATTCGTTGGTTATTTTCATTATAATTTTTTCGGGGATTTTTTAGTAATTGTGGCAATTTTAGGTGTTTTTAATTTAAGCTTCAGGGGTAAATATTTCTGGGTGGTGGTAACACTGCACAAAATATTAAAGACAGATTTAGACCATAAACAAAAGAATATCTATGCATGTGTGTATTAGATACACGGTAATGAAAAGTAGTGTGTGTAACGTGTTATTTATTGAAAATAATGTATTTTAACGCATAATTTAAAAAAATATTAGCATTCGTCACTTCTTCTCTGTATAAACTATAAGTGTGCGAAATTTCATACTCCTCCGTCCGCCCAATTTTCGTAAAAAGGGATCCAAAGTTTTCGCTTCACGTATTAATATATAGATACCTTATTATACGAATACCTTATACCTACTAGATACAATTCTAACACTTTGTAACATGTTCCTATTTAATTTTTAAAAATTACGATCATTTGAAATATAAAGATACTAGCTTTTGCCAGTGGCTTCGCCCGCGTGGAGGTCGGAAAATATCCCGCGGGAATGTACTACCGGGATAAAAAAGTAGCCTATGTGTTAATCCAGGTTATAAACTAACTGTGTTCCAAGTTTCATCCAAATCCGTTCAGTAGTTTTTGCGTGAAATGGTAATAAACATACACATACACATACATCCATCTTCACAAACTTTCGCATGTATAATATTAGTAGGATCATAATTTTCCTACCGTTATCCCAATTTATTTGTAGTCGGCGCAACATGTCTTTTTCTTCCACACTTCTCTATTGGTCGTCATTCCAGTAGTCCATCAATTTCTTTTATCTCCCTCTACTCTTATAGTCTATCAAACATAAACAAACTCACACTCAAACTTGAAATATAAAGATATTATTATAAAAAATAAATTATGCATAGTAGACCCATGTCGATGATGAGAATGTAAAGAGGTGAAAGAGTCAAATAATGAGTTAAATAAAGTTAAACAACGATATGGTTTTCTCAAGTTTATCTGTAGGATCCTCTAGGACTGTACATATAAACAAACAGTAACCTGCGGGTAGGTACTAATTAATTTGCCAAAGGAGGTCATTATCTGTAACGACTTTATTGTTTATTCGGTCAAACGTGAGAGCTATTTTCGGCATCAAGTGGGCGTTTAAAAGGTTGTAAAGGGTTAGGTAAGGTTTAGTTTTGGTGACCTCGTTCAAAATAATTAGGGACGAACTAACGGTGTACCCGATATCGTAGATAGAAAATAATATTTCATCCGTACTTTGGAAATCTCTAAGTCCCGTGCTAAGATCTCTCAGCACTGCCGGGGTCGCGTAATCTGCCGGGGTCGCGTGATTGTTCGAAAGAGATACCGTGACCCTGGCACATGGGCAACTGATGGAACACGGGTGGGTTTTAGTCAGTAAAAGTCTGACACGCCCTCCCGCTCCGCCCAGAGCGGGAGAAGTCATTTGATGATTTCCCATCCTGAAAAAAAAAAAAAAAAAAGATCTCTCAGCACACTGAGAATAATGTGCTGCGAAAGCGGGTTCCGTTTACAGAATAACCTTTCTTCTTTAAAAACACTATTAATTAGATAGTAAATGAACACCATTTTAAACTTATTACTTCCATCTTACCTCATAACATAAAGGAAAACACGAGTATTCTGAGCTCATTCTCATAATAAACAAAATCATACAATATTTACACACATTTTGTTAAATCTTACCACACTTTACGAGACAGACTAAAGCTAGGTTCACACAGGCGATTTTAATATGCAACGATTTTTTGTGTCGAGCCGAGTTTTAAAAATCGAACAGCCTTGGGGAAGTAAAGAGAAAGATTTCAATATAAAATCAAAATCAAAAGTCATTTATTCAAACTAGGCTGAGAGTCAGCACTTTTTGAACGTCAAAGTTACACAAGACAGTCCCCCAAAACGCCCGCCCTTCGACACTTCCTAGTGCTTTAGCTGGGAAGAAGAAGTGGCGGAACAAACTCCCCACCAGCACAGCTGTCTGTTAAGTTAGAAGAACTTGATTCTATACAATACTGTGTAAGTAATTAATATTATAAAACAAAACATACATTATTCACATATGTCAGCTAGCACACGCCAATATACCACCAAGAAAACACTGAAAACTAAACTCAAGCTAAAATAAATAATAAAACAAAATCGTAAACAGAACTTAGAACGTAAATTAAGCCTCCAGGCATAAAGGGCGTGCCCGCTTACATATTCAACGATGCAAATTGATACATACAGCTAAGTTGAATTTACAATAGTTCCGGACTAAAATAAAATAACAGTTAATAGGCTAGGACCTCCGGACTAAAATAAAATAACAGTTAATACAAGTAACAATAACAAAAACCATGGTCAGCAAGACGACCAGTCACCACAACCAGCACCCGTTCACGAGCATAACGCAAAGGTCAGCCATTACCCCCCTCGCCATATTTGAGGGAAGGTGGTAACCCGACCCCCGACGCTACCGCAAGCAGTGACATCTAAGGGAGCATGACGAACTTGCTGCCGGTTGGTGAGACAAGAATATTATGAACAGCTGACGAGGTCGCTAGCTAACTACATGTTACAATACAACTCATTTACAATAATTGTAATGAGTAGATTATGTCCACAATAAATGAAATTAAAAGAAAATAAAATAAATTAACAAAATCAGTGAAATAAAAAAACTATTATATGAACTACCCATATAAACTGTCGGTAGGAAAGCTAATTCTGGATTGAAAGAACATAAACATTGTCTTGAGTTAATTCACAGCGACCAGCTATTCTTATCGTTTAAGTAGTCGTTGATAGAATAGTATGCCTTTGAACAAAGGTTGGATTTTACTTTAGCTTTAAACTCATTAAACTGCAAATCTAGCAAAGCAGAGGGAAGCTTGTTATAAAAGGTAATACCAAGACCAACAAAAGAATTATGAACCTTATGAAGCCAGTGAAAGGGGGCTCGTAGTTTGTCCTTATTTCTAGTATTAATATTATGAAAATCACTGTTTTTAGTGTACAAGTGTATATTTTGCCTAATATATAAGATGTTGGCGAAGATGAATTGTGATGCCACCGTAAGAATACCAATATCTTTAAACAAATCTCTCAGAGAAACTCTAGCACCTAGTTGGTAAATCGCTCGAACAGCTCGTTTTTGAAGAACAAAAATATTTTGAATGTCCGCGGCTTTGCCCCACAGCAGAATGCCCTAGGACATTATGCTATGAAAATAACTAAAATAGACTAATCGAGGTGTTACGTTATAAAAATAACTTTTCCCAATGCGGTAGATTTTTCGAGAAAAATAAGAAAAACTAAAAACTCGATCTGGATCTCCCATATATACGAGAGTCATGTATGTTTATAATTACGTAGTATTAAGAGACGCCATCGATGATTCGCACATCATTTTTGCGTATTACTTAGTTTAAGAGTAATAATTATTTTTTCAGTATATTCGGATGCAAAAAATATTATTCAAATCTAGACGTGCTAGTAAAATGAGGATACGCAATCTTGTATATAAATGGTTATTTCTATCAGCCTTTTGAATAAAAATGCGATAGGTACCTGAAAAAATACTTCATAATACACTGTGAAGCTTTGAAAATCAAGTGCGCCGAAAAATCGCCCGGGCGTCCTGGACATAGACTATCTAGATCAGAATATTTCTAACCCAAATAGTTTTGATGATGAACACGTACCCGTAACATTTACCATGCTTTGCCAACGGATGGTTCTTCGTACAAATAAACTTCGCTATCCGTAGACTTTGGGGAACTGTTGCATTTAAATGTTTTCGTATCAGCTGTCTGTTTCGCGAATTCTGTGGTAGTGTTTGATGTATGAGGACGGTCTGTTTTTTACTCTGTCATTGTTTTCAGCTGCTTCTAGCCCATCAATCATTACCCGTGTGTTGAAATTAAACAGCTGCGTTAATCCGGATATGATCGGGTTTGAATCGAATCTAATTTCATTCGAGACTCGAGTCGATTCTAACTTTATTTTACAGTTATCGTTCTTTTATGTTAGAATATTTGATTTTTATTTAGCACTCAGCAGGTACTAGGTAAAATCGACGGTCTACAGGGTGTATAAAAAAGATGTTGTCAAATCTAAGGGTACAGACCATCATCAAACTGATGAACTTCTCCATGGGACCAACATCGAAATAAAAAGAAAAGAAAGAAAAAAAGTTTATTTGCGGTAAACATGACGCCGAGAAAGAACATAAACAACAAAAAGAATACTCGGATAAAATATGCGTCACATCCACGTAAAACGGCCACTTGACTAGGCTGTATGATCATACTCGTCGGTCGTGCAGTGTACGTCGCTGCCTCATCGCTTCCCGGGTCTTTCGGAGGCCCAAATAGACGCTCTCCGAACGAAACAGAGCCCCAGCGCTTGGTTTTCAGCGGCAACCGGCGTTGACGTATTGATATCTAACGGTACATTAAAAAAAAAAAATAACAAATTAAAAAACAATACATTTGGGTCATACGTTTTACTTGGGAAGACTGATTATTGCATATTACGATGTTGGTCCCACACAGAAAGTTGTTCGTTTGATGGTCCATCCCTTAGTTGTGACCAAACCTTTCTGATACAATCTATATATACATACCAACAAGCATACAATCACGCCATTTCCCCATGGGGGTAGGCAGAAACCACGGAACGCCATCTGCTACGATCTCTCTACACACTCCTTTTGCCTCTTGAAGGTTCATATATTTTAATTTTTTTTAATAATAATGTATGAACGGTGCCCCCTCATCATTTAAAATTGTCTAAGGGGCCTCTGCGAGTTGGCTTCAGTCCCTCGTACGCCTTCCAAAGAACCGGGATTCTATAATCCCGAGATATGTTTAACGTATGTATAAATAAAAATAATCTGTATATAATGTCTACGAAAATGTATTAAACACATCATACTAAAAAAAGATACATGTATCTTTTTTCAACCTGTAGATGGTTTTTTTTTTAGTTGGTAGAACTTACTTTAGGCTATTGCTATCTTTTTCTTTTAATTAAACAAGGAAGAGACCGAGAGATAAATGAGAATTGTCAAATTTGGTTAATCTAAGATTTTATTTTGCGGAACCACGAGTGCATTCGAGATGTAATTTAGTTTGACGATTCTAAAGCGTCACTTGTCTTTTTCTTTTGGGTTGTCAGTAAAGGTACACATTGGTAGCTGACGACATGAAGCTGCAGCAAACGACATGTCGCAGTGACACTACTGGTTTCTACGTATTTCTATGAAATGTCGTCTGCTGCTGCTGCGTGCAGTCGGCTACCAACTTGTACAATACTCTTATTTTAACATTGATGGTAAAAAAAAAAACGGCACCATTTTCGTATACCTTTATTTTCAGGTAAGTCTATTTATTACAGTGGCAATCGACGCTCTACTGTATTACAGTTACGACGAATATGATCCTTCCTTGAAAAGCTCTTTGCTAACGTTATTGGGTGGTATTCCCACCCAATAACGTTAGCAAAGAGCTCTTAGTCTATGATACGGTTACTCTGTAGTTTTACGATGTGCGACTACCGTTTGATCTTTATGATTATGTCTAAACCAGCTTTCGCATTTAGCTTTTGTCTTGAAGATAAGGAACTTATGTCCGTGTCACAACTAAGCGTGTGGAAAATTTTATGAGAGGCGTATGAAGCGTGAAAGCACACAACGTAAACGACAAGTAAACTTTACCACTTCTCTATGCATATCTATCTTTTTGTTAAGGAAGGTTATTCATCGTCTGATTTACGTGTTGTAGGACGTGAGTTCGCACCTAGACAGGCACTTTATTTCATCACCACTGCTCTTAAGCGGTGGTAGAAAATATCGAGAGGAAACCGGCATATCTTAGAACCAAAATCATTGAAGATATGTGACATCTACCAACCCGCACTGGGTTGGCGTGCTTGATTACGGTCCGCTCTCTCTTACAGAGAGAAGTCCTGTGTATCAGTAGTGGGAACAATATAATTCCCACTGCTGATTGCGCAGCGTCTGTGCTATGGAGCGGACTCTGCTCGTAATAGCTTTGAAAGATAATATCAGAAGTGAACTTATCCGCATAAGCGCTTGCAGAGTAAGTAAGCTGAAGTTGATTGATAAACATGGCCAACCCACTGCGGGTTGGCCATGTTTATCAATCAATCGATAGCCGGCGGAGCAGATGGGACAGGCTGGTCGCGGGAGGGAATTGTGGCGCAGTCTGGAAGACACCTAGGTCCAGCAGTGTACTGCGTTAGGCTGAGTTTAAATAGATATTATTTGCCTTCCGAATGTTCGTGAATATACCAAATTGGTTACGAGTTATTGGTATAATAAAAAACTTTCATGCTCATATTATGTTACATTTTATGTCGGATCAGATTTTGATGCCACATCATAAATATAAATGGTGTGGCTTGACTAGGCCATAAAACGACTGTAGATTCATACTTAAAAAATGTATTACGTAATCCAATAGTTTTTCTATCAATCAATATTTGAATAATTTAAGAAGGATATTGCGCTTCAAATGTTCGATAAATTTGTCTACCTATCAACGTAAATAACGCAATGAATACTGTGGAATTATCAAAAAGTCATTCCTATTGTTAGTGTTTTGTTGCTATCCCGGGGGTTCATTTATAGACCATTGTGCTTATTAACTTTGCGCAGTATACAATTATAACTAACATAGCAGACAGCTGTGCTGCCAAGGAGTTTATTGCGCCACTACTTCCTAGCTAAAGTACTAGGAAGTGGTGAAGGGCGGGTGTTTTGAGTAACTGTCTCATATAATTTTGACGTTCAAAGAGTGCACATTCTCAGCCTAATTTGAATAAATAATAAATAAATTCTTTATTGGCACAAAAAGTGTGAACAAAAAGGGCTACGCTTTGAGTCCTGACTCCAGCACTAGGTAAAAAAAAAATACCTGTGTTATCAGGAGCCAGTGTCTTCTCCCAATCACTAGGTTCGGGATTTCATGCAATATATGTACCAACATTGTTTATATTTAGTTTACGATTTCAAAAAATGATAATTAAAATAGTATAAATAGAGAGAGTATAAATTACGTTTCGATTTGATTTTTAACACGCTTTTATTAGGTTCACCTGTCTTTAACGAAAACTACGCTGACATACGACACAAAATTCGAATCACCCTAAAAAAGAGAAAATAAATAATAGTTTAAAAATTGAAAAAAAAAAACGGACGCTTTTTGAGCTATTTTAATTGGTATAAAGCACCACACGTTTTTTTTTTTTCAATTATTTTAAATTTTTTAGTTTGGGTTGCTATGGAAGCGTCTTTTTTGGTGTTTTTTTACTATTATTTATTGACTATAACTACGTAAGCCATGTTTGCGTTTATAGCGTTGTACTTGGACAAATGATTGAAAAGATTGTCCTGTTTTCAGGAGCCATGATTTAGCTATCAATTCCCTATGTAAACGTTTCATAAAGATTTAGTAGCCTTTACTAAGTTCATATAACTTTGGTACTTCACACACCCGCCTCGTAAGTTAATATGAGGGAGATATTACGTGACTTCGGCGCGGGTAAGCTTCTTATAACACGGTTTTCTTGGCGTGATACTGTGCCTTTGGTAGGTAATATTGTTTATGATACAATTTCGGTACGAGACTATGTGGCGAAATACGAAAGAAAGAAGTTAGGATCAGGTTATTCGATAAAAGATAAAGTACCTACTAAACTTTAGAATCGGCGACCAGCTTCAGATTTTTAGTGTCAAACTCTTTGCAGTTCAAAATTGCTGTGTAAATGGTGTTATATTATTATAAACATCCATTCATTTCAGCCGAACTCCGTCCACCGCTGGATATAGGCTTCCTCAAATTTGGGGGGGGGGGGGGGGGGGTTATAATCGCCACGCTTGGCAGGTAAAATGCATCAATAATGCTGCTGCCCATTCAGAAGTCCCTTATCGCCTCTTACGACACCCACAGGAAGAAATGGGAATAATACGTGACACAAAAATTTACGCTGACAGAGAATTATCAAATAACTTTAAGCTTTTTAACATTAATATCATTAACTTTAAGCTTTAGATGAATTAAGATCGTATTTCGTAATCTACTATCGACTACTGCATCAATTTATACATTGTCTTTACAACTTTGCCCAGTGTCCGTTCATAAACCAATTTCCATACAACTTTGCCCAGTATACTATCATAACTTCATAGGGCAATGTTTGCGTTCACTTTATAACAAAGGGTAGGGGATGTTACTCAGGGTGTATTGGGTCTGCACGTTTACCAGTATAAAGGTATAATAATTGTACATACATAAACTCACGCCTTCTTCCCCTCCGGGGTAGGCAGAAACTACAGAACGCCACCAGCTACAATCCTTTCATACTGCTTTTACCTCGTTTAAGTTCATGCATCTAATCATACACGCACGCCGGTTATCAGTACCTACTACGCACCTGACACTTCTGAAGAATATCACCAATAAGGTCACAATATGTGCTAGTGCTAGCGAGTCGTGAGCCTGGCGTACGAACTCGCGATCCTTCGTGCAAAGTCGGGTAGCGTGGGAGCGCGCGGGTGGGAATGCTGTCTCCCGCTGTGTACAGATTCGGACATGTTACAAAAGCAGTTTAATTGGCCAAATTGGTTGAATAGAATTTCCTTTTTCTGATATTCAGCCATGAGGGCAACTAGCTTTATATTTCTGACTGACACATTGACAATTCTGAACTGCCTGTAAATGTTTTGATTGAAATAAATGTTTGAAAGAGTATCTATCCTGAACTTGCACAGGAAAAAAAATAGTACAAATTAAGAGACGGCAACAATTTGTAATTAATAAATCTATACGAGGGCAAAATACTAAATGGGCTTCTCTGCTTACAAAAAACATAATAATGTTATTTGCTTTAACCCCGAATATGCGAAACCAAAGTGAGGGTAATGTTTTTACGGGACTATTTATTTGCTCGCGATTTCGTTCGTGTGGAATACATCGTAATACAGGTAGGTACTAAAGCATAATAGCCCGCTCTCGCTACGTATAACTTCGTTGTCGCTTAGAATTCTTACTGTCTTTCCTTATTATTGGTCCGTTTCTAAGGTTCGTGCCGTTATGTTGAACAGCCTGTTATTATGTTCCTCAAAAATTTTGGGCTATCAAATTCAAGAAAATTGAGATTAGCGCGTTCAAACAAACAAAGAAAATCTCCAGGTGTAATACGTGTACATTGACTGAAAACTCGTTTATAATCAATGGTCGCGTCGTGTGTATAAAACAAAAAGTCTCGTCAAAATCTTAATCTTAACTAATATTATAAATGCAAAAGTAACTCTGTCTGTCCGTCTGTCTGTCTGTCTGTCTGTCTGTCTGTCTGTCTGTCTGTCTGTCTGTCTGTATGTCTGTCTGTCTGTCTCGCTTTCCTGCTAAAACTACTGAACCGATTTAAATGGAATTTGGTACACAGATAGTTTAGAGCCTGAGAAAGGACATAGACTACTTTATATCCCGGTAGTATGTTCCCGCGGGATAATTTCCGACCTCCACGCGGGCGAAGCCGCTGGCAAAAGCTAGTATTAATATAATTATTTAGATACAGTTTTACGTAACTAACCGATATTTCCACACCAACGCTTCAATGTAAAACATCGTGTAAAAAGCGAAAACTTTCCACCCCTATCTAACAAAAGGTGTGTAATACTAACAAAGGCAATTTTTTACCATCACACCCTGCTCCGTGCAATGTATGTGCTCAGCAAACTTTGTGAGAGCCTCCAATTTCTGAGCCATATTGGCGTGAAAACTACTGAAGCCTGATTTTGTTAGCATTTGATTTACTGTTTGTTACGTAGTTTGAGGGGCTTGTGGCTAAGTGATAACAGCCACACGGTTTGATCGATCGGGTTTAGCTACGTTTGTCGCGGATCGTCCGTGGATGGTTGACCATCATACATACCAAGACTCCTCCACGCCTCGGAAAGCACGTTATGCCATTGGTCCTGGCTATATTTATTCAACTTTCTGACGACCCGTAAGGACTGCCAAAGATCCACCTTTGGCAGTCTTTACGGGTCGTCAGACGCTCAAAAGTCTGACAACCAATAATGGATATGGGATTACCCAGTAGGCATATTACCCAATAGGCAGTTAAGGTAAAATATGTAATGAAAAGAAGTAACTTTCTGCATGTCAATCAATATATGGGGAGATTCGTCTCAACTGCCCCAGCGCCACCGCAAGCGGCCCGCTCGAGTGCTAAACACAACATTTTGACTGCGTTGTTTCGGTATCAAAACATAAATAAAAAAATATCAACTATATACATTCTGAAGCGTCTTTACCTCAGCTTTCGAATGGTATTATTTATTTTTATGATTTTTCTTTACATAACCTCGAAAAATGTAAATTAAAATTGAAAACGTGTTTTCGGCATGATCTTCAATTTTCTAATTTTTTTAGACCACACAGATCGAAAGATCCGGTGTTTTTACTTTGATATAAATTATAAAAAAATAGGTGTTTTTCGTTTTTTGTGAATAATTAAATGCGAAGCAAAACAATATTCGCACGCCGCGTGCGCCAGCCGGGAGTACCGACGCCGCCGCACGCGTCGGCTGTCGGTCTTTCTGTCTTCTGCAAAACGAATGGTCAAATTGTAAACATAACCCCAACTTGTGTTTGTACTTGTCAGATAAAATTCACCCGATGATATCATTAGTTACCATTACTGTCTGAACTGTTCATGCCACAAGGCGAACTTTTGACTTTAAAATTCAGAAATACAATACAGACAGATTTATAATTAATTAAGTTGTTTCTTCAAGTCGTGCAGGTAATAATATTCATCACATTACCAACAATCTGAATCATTTTAAAAACAAATAAAAACGATACATCAATGAACAATAAAAAAAGGAAAACAAAGGAATAATACGTTGTATGGCCTCATATTTATAATCTTATTTAATTTACTTCATCGTTATGCAAAACTAATAATAAAAATCTTTCGATCAAGTCACAATCTTACTAAAAAACTAATTTTATTTACAGCCCGTCAAATTTTCTAATGATTGTTGTTATTCAGGAAGACAGAAAGACAGACAGCCGACGCGTGCGGCGGCGTCAGTACTCCCAGCTGGCGCACGCGGCGTGCGAATATCGTTTTGCTTCGCATTTAATTATTCACAAAAAACGAAAAACACCTATTTTTTTATAATCTATATCAAAGTAAAAACACCTGATCTTTCGATCTGTGTGGTCCAAAAAAATTTGAAAATTGAAGATCATGCCGAAAACACATTTTCAATTTTAATTTACATTTTTCGAGGTTATACCTATAAAGAAAAATTATAAAAATAAATAATACCATTCGAAAGCTGAGGTAAAGACGCTTCAGAATGTATATAGTTGATATTTTTGTATTTATGTTTTGATGCCGAAACAACGCAGTCAAAATATTGTGTTTAGCACTCGAGCGGGCCGCTTGCGGTGGCGCTGGGGCAGTTGAGACGAATCTCCCCATATCAGATAATTATTTAAGTGCTTCTTCGACGTGTATATAATTCCGATAATTATAATCTCTAGCATGAGTGAAAACCGGATAGCCGTCATTAAATCTACATTTATACTAATATAATGACTTTAAATGCGAAAGTAACTCTGTCTGTCTGTTACGCTTTCACGACGAAACTACTGAACCGACTTTAATGAAATTTGATACGGGGTAAGTTTGAACCCCAAGAAACATAGGCTTCCTTTTTATTTCACGACTTCGTGTATGTCTGCGATAAGTGACATTTACGCAGATAAAATCTAGTATGCTATAAAATATCCTGCAGTTAGTCAGTCCATAGAGAAGTTTTCACTGACGATTAGTTGACTTGTGTGCGTAAACAACTAGAAGGTAGCATTATAGTTTAAATAAAGGCTTCTTCAAACGGGCGACAACACGACAATTGTAGAACAATTTCCATGAAGTTTTTATAAAAATTGTTTACTTTTTTCCACTCCTCTCTGTCTTCAGCTTGTGTTTTGCTGCGCAGCATGAGTACTCAGTCAGTTAATCTGACTCCAAGAATACTGAGCTCCATTACTTGTTGACAAACCTCTGCTGAATTGTTAAAGACCAGGTTTGAGGCTGTAGATGAGGATAGTGACATGTCCCTTAATTTCCGTTAATGGCTCTTCTTTCATGAGGTTTTTCATCGACCAATAGATTCCAGGTGTTGCCGGTGCAGCAACCGGTCTAGCATCTTCTTTTTAGGGTTCCGTTGCCAAATGGCAAAAAACAGAACCCTTATAGATTCGTCATGTCTGTCTGTCTGTCTGTCTGTCTGTCCGTCCGTCCGTCCGTATGTCACAGCCACTTTTCTCCGAAACTATAAGAGCTACGCTGTTGAAACTTGGTAAGTAGATGTATTCTGTGAACCACATCAAGATTTTTACACTAAAATAGAAAAAAAATAATAAATTTTGGGGTTCCCCATACTTAGAACTGAAACTCAAAAATTTTTTTTTCATCAAACCCATACGTGTGGGGTATCTATGAATAGGTCTTCAAAAATAGTATTGAGGTTTCTATTATCATTTTTTTCTAAACTGAATAATTTGCGCGAGAGGCGCTTCCAAAGTGGTAAAATGTGTCCCCCCCCCCCCCCCGTAACTTCTAAAATAAGAGAATGATAAAACTCAAAAAAATATATGATGTACATAACCATGTAAACTTCCACCGAAAATTGGTTTGAACGAGATCCCGTAAGTAGTTTTTTTTTAATACGTCATAAATCGTAAACCGCAATTTACCTTTCATTTAATCAACTCAAATATAAAAATTAAAAAAAAAAAAACATTTAATTTCATAAGCATAAACCTTATACATAAACCGAGGATACCTACAGGTTTGTACGGAACCCTCGGTGCGCGAGTCCGACTCGCACTTGGCCGGTTTTTATTTTCTCATATGGAATGAGACTGATGAGGAAAAACGCAAATTGTATCAGCCTAGGATAATTTAGGAGAACATAGGGTATGATGAAGCTGAAAAGTTTGTTCGAACGAGCTTATCTCGGGAATAGCAGTCGGATTAGAAATAATAGTTTTAAATTTGAAGTAAGTAAGTCTTCAGGAAGGTTATAAGCTACCACGCTACGACACGAGCATAGTGAAAAGAAAGAAAGTCAGAATTAAAGGTTAACGAAGTAATTTTCGATTTCGATTGTGGATCGGAAGAACAAGATATTCCATGCAGAAGAAGTCGTGGGTAATTAAATATACACGCATTTATGAACAACAAGATATAAGGGAGATTTATTCATATCGCTTACGTTTCTAAAGATATTTTCGATAAAACTCATAATGCGGATTACCTGCCCAGATTTCCGGACTTACCTACAGACGTGTTATGTCATGTTATCTAAGCATTTCATTGATAACCTATTAGTACCAAGTACCGTCTCTCCGTCTCCGTCTCTCGTCTGAGAGCAGTGGTGGCTCAGTGGTAACGACCGCGACTTACGAGTAGTAGGTCGTGAGTTCGAACCCAAGCAGGCGCTTTACTTTGTGTAAATTATTTCGTCACCACTGCTCACAAAACGCTGAAGGAAAACATCGTGAGGAAACCTTGTCACGTGTCTTAGAACCAAAAATTCGAAGACATGTGACATCTACCAACCCGCACTGGGCCCGCGTGGTGGATTATGGCCCGCTCCCTCTCACCGAGAGGAGGCCTGTGTCCCAGCAGTGCGAACGTTATAGGCTGCTGATGACTGTTTTTTTTTTTTGGTTGGGAAATCATCATATGTCTTGTCCCGCTCTGGGCGGATCGGGAGGGCGTGTCAGACTTTTACTGACTAAAACCCACTCGTGTTCCATCAGTGGCCCGTGTGCCAGGGTCACGGTATCTCTTTCGAACAATCACGCGACCCCGGCAGGCATCGGTCCTAGCAGACCCCTTCACTGTTGCTGACATCTCTTTGAGGCGCGCGTGGAACACTACGCGCCGCCGACCCGAGCTTGGTCCTTACCGGGCGGCGAGCCACCTATCGCTCGCCACCCGCAAGTTCGCGCCTACGGTAGCCGGGAGTCCGTAATCGACGAGAGCGCAGAGACAGCCATTCCCTCACGCGCCCCGCCTCCTCCTTTGCGAGCACTACTGCTTCGCAGAAGGAGGTGACGGCTTCCCATGCCCTCTCGCTCCGTACCATGGCTCGCACCAGGGCCGGACGCGAGGTCGCCGCCGCCGATCGCCTCCACGAGGGCACACTTCCACCGTATGCTCCACCGTGTCCTCTAGACGATCCTCACAATGGAAACACCCGGGCGTATCCTCCCGCTTTATCCTGAACAGAAACCCACCGAAGCACAGTGGCGTGCGGTCCATATAGGCAAAAAGACACTGCAGACCCTAGACTTAGATCTAAACTAGTTACTAATATTTCAATAATAAAGAAAATATGCTAAGTAATAAAATTATTCAAAAAGTTTAAACGCCTAATATAAATGAGAAGCAACGTTCATACGGTTCTATTAATGTACTCGCGACGCAAGCAGGCAGCGATCGAAAGTGTCTTCTTTTCATTCATAAATGTACGCATGTAGTGGTAATTTCTTCTACATTTTCGTGTCTGCACATTTCACACAGAAGCGAGCTAATAAAGCGAACTCCTGCGGCAGGCTATCCAATCGCGGGCTTCCCTGCGCCAGGGTAACCAATCACGGGCGGGACGCCCATGGTTGGTTATTGGCGCGCCTGTGAGTATTATGCGCTCAAGTTGAATATTACGTAGCCTCAAGCAAATTCCTATTCGCAATGATACAATTTTATTTGTCAACGTTTTAGTTGTCAAAATTTAGAAATCGTTTGTTTACGAAAGGATCCATATTGATTTCTTAGTGGAGCGCGCAGTTTTATGTTTTTATTTTGACTGAGTTTTGTTGTGATTAATTCATTTACAAACGTTAATATTTAGGTCGATTTGTTGCTTATTTCAACTAGTTTTTTTTGAACTGTGTTAGTTTTTCGATTTACTTAAGTACTACGCTTCTTGTTAGTTTTTTTTTTTCAAAATGGTGTGTGTTGAAAATGTGTGTTTGTTAAAAAGTGTATCTAAAGGGAAGTGTACGAGAATTAACCCAGCAAAGAGGTAATGCAACTCGTAAGTTTCATAGTAATAATTAAGAAACATAAAACCGGCTGTGTTTTTGTTTACACACATTTAAATTATTTTGTTTTCCTTGCTAGTTTAGTAGTTCGAATACAGTGTGGAATTGTTCGGGATTTGCAGATTTATATGATTTCTATCCCGCGGCTTGCTCAAACATAAATACATTTGGTAATATTCGTATTGAGAGAAGTGTTACGAAGAAGTTTTACGTTTAGCGAAGTTTATTGTTACTATCCAAGCAAGCAGCGCATCGACAGAACGTTCATTTTCATTAAAACGTATTCTCACGTACCTATTTAAGAAACACACAAAGTCAACAACGAGTACAACATCTTTCTGTGCTTTCGACGGAAAAAGAATTATCATCATCAGGAAATCGCCATTTCAACCTTTTAAACCACCTAGTGAATTTTTCTTCACTAACTTGAGCAATTACGAGACACGTTTTTTTTTTTTGAATTGCCTACCCGGTCATAAAACCCTGTGCACGCCACTGCCGAAGCACCCATGCCCGGTGAGAATCTGCGTCAGGCGGAAGGTGAGGACGCCGTGGCGCCTCTATCCACTCCTCAAAGAGGGGACTTACCGCCGCAATTGTGGCGTGCCCAGCGCTGGGTTGCGACAATCGTACCCGCCATGTCGCCATGAGATCCTGCCGGAGCTCTGTCCGCCGTGCCGTGATTTGTCGCGGCAGCGGAGTTTCGCCCCGGGCGGCGTTTCGCCTCCTCGCGCCACTCCCACATGTGCGCGAGGACCTTTGCCTCCGGATCCCATGGCGGCACTCCGGCGAGGAGGGTCGCCGCCTCGCACGAGATCGTGCGGTATCCTCGGATTAACCGGATAGCCATGACGCTCTGGGCCGCACTCAACCGGTGCGTTGGGCGCAGCCTCAATGAGGACGCCTACACCGGTGCCCCGTAGAGGGCCATGGACCGCACGACCCCCGTGTAGAGCCTCCGGCAGGAGGCATTTGGACCCCCTAGATTGGGCAGGAGCCGCTTTAATGCAGCCCCAGCCCGCTCCAGTCTGGGAGCCAAACGTCGGAAATGCTCAATGAAGTTCCACCGGCTGTCGAGGACAAGTCCCAGGTACTTCGTCGTCGACTCGACGCCGATGTGAACCCCTCCCACCGTGAGTTGGGAACCCGAAGGTGGCGCGTTCCGAGGACCATGAAAACCCATGGCCTCGGACTTGTGCAGGGCCACCTCGAGTCCCAATTGCCGGATCCTATCGATGATTGTCGCAACCCCGCGTGTCATTAAGTCGGCCGCCGCCTCGTACTACCTCCCCTTTGCCAGGACCAACGTGTCGTCAGCGTAGCAAACCACGCTGACGCCGTTAGAGAGGTCGGCGCGCAGCACCCAGTCGTTTCCGATGTCCCACAGATGCGGCCCCAGGACCGATCCCTGTGGGACACCGCACGACATCTCTCGCCGGTTCCACTCTCCCTGGTGACCGGGGTAGATGACGGCCCTATCCGTCAGGTAAGCCTCGACCACGCAACAGAGGTAGGTCGGCACCCGGTGATACCGGAGTGCCTCCCTGATGCAACTCAGGGCAGGGTATTGAAGGCATTGGCGATGTCTAGAGACACCGCCAAGACGACCCCACCCCGGGCCACTGCAGCTGATGACTGATGACCGTGTCTCCACAGACAATGGCTCACCTCCCATCTTGCACCGCATGCCCTCGGTCCTCACCTGCACACGTGAGGACCTAATGGCTGCGTCAGCGAACGGGATTCGCGTTACAGAATTTTGGGCCAAACTAATTTGGCAAACTATATCTCTATGATAAATGATAAATGATTTTATTTCTGTAAGTAGGTTTGTACAAACACTTTTACAAGTCAATAATATTTTTTGAGCTAGATGAGGTCGGCGTTTCCTATCTGACTACTCTGAGAAGAAAGGCCGAAACAAACTCAGAGGTCACAGTCTCTTTTAAAGTCCAGACATAATATTGGTAACATTATGTGAAGACTATGTAGATAGCTGTCTGAAATGGTCTTTAGAGGAAAGAACCAAACAGATTGAGTGGTCCTGTCCAGTCAGTGCACGCATCTGTCACTAATCGTGCGGCTCAACTCAGAACTTGAGAAGCTCAACTATATAATTTAGTATATACTAACATACACTTTTTCATATTATTTTTGCCATTGACACGCTAAGAAGAAGGAACTTCTATAGAAGGTACCGATTCTTTTACCGTGGGGCATAGAAAACATATCTTTATTTTGCATTAAATACGGTTCATAAACGGTTCTATAGGTTGGCAAAAAAGAGTCTGTCGTGGTAACCATTGGAACTAAAATATTTTTTTGGTGGCAGCACTGCTTTGTTTATCATCAACAAGTAGCTAATCTGTCATTGTGTTATGTTCCCAGTTGTATTTTAGTTATTTCTAAATAACTATCAATTATTAATGCTTATGAACATATAAAAAATGAATAAAACAATAAGGAGTAGTGGTGTGAGCTGTGATATACTAAGTTTTCGTAAGAAATTTGGCGGAATCTGAAGCGGAACAAATTTGTCTCCGATTGACAATGTTTACGAAAGAACTGCCGACACGACAGGTATTTATCCAAGAAATTTATCTTTTGTTCAATGCCAGTCATTGTTTTTCCTTTCTAATACTAAGTTTTATCGGTATTATAAGTTTCAAGCCATTTTATTGTTTTATTTACTAATAGATTATTGAGGTTATGTTTTCTAGTTTGACAAATCGCGTGTACGTTAACTCTTGAAGTTTGATACTTGAAATTGAAAAATGTGCCTACATGGAATTAATATGATTGTCTTTATGTTTTTTTCAAGGTAAATCTCACAGTACAATTAGAGAAATTGTTATTAAAGGTGAAAAAAATTAAGAATTTTTTTCTACACCTGGAGGAACACCAAAACAGTTGGCGGAAGAAAGAATTAGACGATTTTGATCTGTGTGCAATTAGACAAAAAGTTCAACACTATAACGAAACAGGCAATTATTATTTTTTTGTTGTATCACAGTAAAAAAAGTACAATTTATATTTATTATTTTCAGGTGCCTATTCTACGTAATATATTACCTATAGTTTGAGGAGACGGGTTGTAATGGGAGCCGTAAACGTGTAAGAAAGATTTTTACACTATTTAGATTTCATAAATAAGAAATGTAAAACTGACACATCAGTGTTAATGGAAAAAATCTATCATAGCACCGAAAAGGATTACAAGAATGATGTTATGTCACGTTTTTCTTTTTAAATAAAATCTAAATTTTAGCGTGTTATTTCATTTTCATTGTCATGTGAATAGTGATAATGTTATGTACCCCACATAGACATACCTGACGCTTTCATTAGTCAACTATTCAAGTTTATTCGATATTGCCCGTACCTTTCGAATGCGACATGTTATAGGTACTCTCTGACTTCCGAGTAGTTTCCGACAGTAAGCAGCTGTAAGTCGCCTTCTTGTCGATAAACTGTCAGCATTAACAGGTTTGGTTCAGTATCATTCATGTCAAATTTGATACAGGCATACCAACCATCGAATGGTTGTGAATACCCTAGATGGTGGCCGCAAATGCGATTGCTGAACATTATGTCTTGTGTATCGGGTTCAATCGGCAATCCCTGAGTGTAATTTAATTAATTTTTAAACGGAATAAGTTTTCATTATATCATTATGATGGCACTAAAGGCTATTCCAGCGAAATAATGCGCAATCTACTAAATACAATGAAAGTAAAAGACTGTGTGCCTATCAAGTCTTAAAATCTTGTTTATGGATTAAAACTACAAGTATCTTATCACTTTTAGTCCTAGTATACAGGGTGGCCATACCTGCTAAGCAGGCGCCCTCATTTTTTCCAGACTCTTTTTTGCCAAGCTGTACATATATTGCTTACGCTTGACTGAAACATAAAAAAAATTCGTAAAAATTTTAATGTTTATTTATTTAATTTAGGTTATAATTATGTATTTTTTAATTAATTTAAATCATCAGTTTTTCATACTGTAATAATGAAAACATTTTATCCATATAGAGTAAATGGACACGTTTAGTAAATGAATTTCTACTACATTATTATTTAAAAAATTTACCTTTATGCACTCATCCATATACTTAAACTGTTCCGATACTCCTCCGAAAGCGTAATTTTCGTAAAAATTTGTACAAAGTTCTAGTTTCACGTTTTAATATACATACACCTTGATTGCTTAATTCTATAACGATATCACATTTGAATCCAAGCAAAGTCACTTTCTGAAAAGACTAACGCATTGAAAAGTTTGTATTTTTCGTGAAACGAAAAATGCCCTCCGGACTTTTAGAAGCCATTCCATATCTATTTGGAAAGCCACAAAGCCTTTCTAACTGAAAAGCTGGGTAGCTTTTCTAGGCAAATATAAGCCGTATTTGTCTGGAAAAGCTTCTCGGTTTCCAATGCAAATTCTACCTCAAAGAAGTTTTGTGGCGGTATCTTAGAGAAAAGGGGCTCACGTCCCAGCTGAATTGTTATTGTTTTCGTCCTTACATATTTATAGTTACTGTTTATATCTAATGCTGGTACAAAAGGTGGATATAATGCTACCCTACCGCCCTAATGCGCCTTAATTTTGTTATGCTATTATTACCCACTAGCTCTGCCATCGGTTTCGACCATGTTAAGGTCGGAAATTATCCCATACATTATATATACATTTCCAGTATAAGTTGACATCTCATTGTACGAAAATCCTATCTAGTGCGAGGTTAGCTTAAACTGGAAATGTATAGCTTGATGTGTAGTCGTGTGTAACTGTGTACCACCGGGATAAAAAGTATACTATTTGTTAATCCAGTTTATAAACTATCTGTGTCCTGAATTTCATCCAGATCCGTTTTTGCATGATTGAGAAACAAACAACAAACTTACAAACTTTCACGAGTTATTTGTACAGAATTTTGGGCGTAATCAATTCTTGCTGACTTTATTAAAACTGGACGTCATATAAGCAATCGTTCTATGTAAAAAACTTTTTAACAAACCGCCGAAAAACTGAAAAGCATAAAATAATAAACCTTAAAATTTTGAGTCGGCGCTGAAAAATCAATGAACAAGGATCACTCAAAGCGCCGACTCATAATTTTAAGGTTTATTATTTTATGCTTTTCAGTTTTTCGGCGGTTTAATTTTTTGTTAAAAAGTTTTTATTTTATATATTTTTGTGGCTTTAATGTACTAATAATACTGGGCAAGGTATACCCTATCCAACACAAAAAGAATTATCAAAATCGGACTACTCTGTATAAAGTTATGCGTGTTTATACATTACAATCAGTGAGTGAACAATCAATCATCCCCTGTTTTCCGACCCTTAGGGTTCGATTTTATTTTCCAAATTTATATGGGACCACCTTGGGAGTATACCCTTTCCAATAGAAAAAGAATTGTCACAATCGGACCACTATGTAAAAAGTTATGCGTGATCATAAATAAAAAAAAATAAAAAAAAATATACGCGTCGAATTGAAAACCTCCTCCGTTTTTTTCGTCGATTGAAAATACTCAGCTGCATCCGGTTGGACTGGAAGCCGACCCCAAAACAGTTGGGAAAAGGCTTGCCAGATGATGAAGACTAAAGTCGGCGGCATAAAGTTCGAAATACAAAATCTGTCTCGATAGGGCTAAAGTTAAATCGTGTATTGTAAATAAGACTGATTGAATTTGCCAAATGACCTTAACATGATAAATAAAAGATACATTTTTTTAACCTGCCTTTCCTTTTTCCGCAGGTGTTGTTGCATGGTGGGGGTAAGGAGAAAGTGCCAACATGGGAGACAGTTTCTTGCACCTGGGGGACATTGTCTCCCTGCACGCGGAAGGCACTGTATCAGGATTCCTCAGTACCTTAGGGTAAGTGTATTTTTTAATTCATCGCATTTTATGCCACGGCTGAGTTAGGCCTACTCTCCTGAGATTACCGGAAGTCTAGATCTAAACGACATCGTCAAACTGAACGACCACGACCCCACGACCCCACGACCCCACGACCCCACGACCCCACGACCTCCACTGTGTGGGTGTGTAGTGAGGAATACGACGGGAGGAGCTCTAAGATGTGTTTCCGTTTAAAAATCCGCTTTAATACCGTAAAGAATGCAAAACAGCTAACTCTAAGATTCTGATTAAAGTATCTGATTACTGTATTGGTGATTAATTGAATGAACTGTTACTGTTTTTGGCGTAAATTTGTATACATTTTGTTCACCCCGAACCGAAACAGGTCGTAACAATAACAATTATTTCTCAGGGATAGGCCCCTCCCTACCCAAATAATACGCATTGAGAATACGTATCGTTACAAAAGGGTTTATGTGGGTTCCCGATCGATTACCATTGAATTTTAATGATCGCTACCCTGGCTGACGGGCTTTAAACGGTCCGATTAGGTCAGCCTTAATGTCTGTGATGAAATCTACAGTTCCCTTGTATAGGAACAAACATGTTATGGTCTAAGAAACATCATAATCAGCCTATAATGTTCCCACTGCTGGGTCTCAAGCCTCCTCTCGGTAAGTGGGAGTGGGCCTTGCGGGGCAAGTGTGGGTTGGTAGATGTCAATGTGTTTTTGAATTTTTGGTTCTGCGACATGCCGATTTTCTCACGATTTTTTCCTTATAAAATAATTTATACAAAGTAAAGCTCACATATGGGTTCGAGCCTACGACTTAGCTCTCACGAGTGTTACTACCGTTACCCTGCGTTTGATAATAAGAAAACCTCATGACATGCAATTCCAGTCAGCAGAGAGGCTGATTACCAAGTGTTCACTGCCAGACTAGACCTCACAATACGATTTCAATAGCGCAGTGGAAGTGTGATAACCGTGGGGCTCTAGAGACAAGAATGGCTAGCGAAACTAGTCCGCCGTACGCGGAGCAGACAATACAAGTACAATTCAAGTAACTCACCTACAATACAACAAAAGAACTTACCTGTGGGTAGACGAACACCAGCTCCTTGGGGTTACCTGGAGTTATGTATGTAAGTGAGTGTATATGTATCGTGTTGTGACGTTACGAGTATTCTCCAGGTTACAATCCGCTGCAATAAGGCTGGAAGCAATCACATGCATGCGGTCTTCAAATCACTCGTTCCCAATAGCGTCACTTCCATTTAACCTTCAAAGTTCTTCAATGTCAAGAAACTAAACTAAACCCGTGTTATGTCTTCAAATTGGGGTTAGTTGCAATCAATACAATTGGGTCATGACAGATTGTCCACAAAACGACCGATTCTCAGGGATTACTTTACAAAGGGGTCACACGCGCAATTGGACCGACCATCCCTTTCAAGAACTTCAGTTTTAACAAATGTAACCCGTATTATTACGTCAAATGGGGTTGTTTAACAATCAAAGCAAATGGATCACGACTAATTGTCACAAACGGATCGATTTAAAAGGATTAATTTCAACAAACGCGTTGCGGAATTCAACACGGCGACGGTCCTTTTCAAGCCCAAATCAAGAGAGAGTGTCAAGTGTCAAAATCAAACTGACAAGTCAGATGTCATTCCGTTCGATGGCGCGTTCCGAAGGCGCATAGAGTAACTAATCGAACAGGACGCAACACCAAGGGAGCTACAAAGGTACCACCAATAAATGTCGCCACTTGTAGGCACGAAGCCACGAGGTAGTTCTAACGTTGTACCTATTCTCTATCCTTTTTTTTCTCTATCCTGATATTTATTTCCCTTAAGGATCCCCAATATGAAACTCCCGACTGCCTCATTGGTATAGGTCGCTAGTGTTACTGCTGAACATGGGCATGGGCTGCTGTTCTGGGTTTAATTCCCGGGTCACACCAAGCTTATTGGGTGTTTCCATCTAGGAGTTGAGGTGTGGAACAGTGGATGGAAATAGGCTCACCCCTCTATTTGGTATGTATACCGGGTGTAAGGGACAGCTCTCCACAAACTGACACAGTGCATTCAGCTTCTTATTTTGAATCATATTCCACCGGAATTTTTCTCCGGATTTTTTTAATTTTTTTCAGCTTTTTCAGTTTTATTTCAATGTAAAATTACATTCTCTGAAAGCAGCACTCCATTTTTGTAAACAATACGGCTAAAACAAAAAAAAAGCAGCTATGGAAGTTGAAATAATCTAACGAACGACGCGTAAAATCAGCTGTTCACTTCCCGTCTAACTACAGAGTTCATCGAACTCTTCGTCGGCGATTGCACAAAGGCGGCTTTCCGAATTGATCTGAGATACATTGCGTGTGAGAAAATAAAACAAATCAGGTTTATTGGATTGCTATAACGGTCCTGAACTAATTTCTTTTACTGGTCATCTTAGTATGATATTTATTTATTTATTTAAATAATATGGGAGACTTACAGCTACAACAAACAGATCAATGACAGTATATTAGTCAGAAAGCCAATTACAGGTCCCACTTATAAGGAACAGAGAAAATAAAAAATTAAATTCTAAGGACATTCACACCAAGTTACTACAAAATACAGTGTTATAACTATGTTGCTCATATTGAATAACAATCATTACAACAAAATAATTGAATGAAAAGATAATATGCATGGAAAAAAAAAACAAACTACAAGAAAAAATTACGGCTTAAGCACTTCCTGGCTGACGACACGCTGGTTAGGAACGGGTCTATATCGTACTGTTTACAAAGCTTGTTAAGGTTTCTGCTTGCACGCACAATGAACGAATTCTGCATATAATTGGTTGAAGCGAATGGCACGCGTAAAGGTGGATTGTATCGCTTAGACTTCATGGGAATGTTGAAATAAAATTTAGGTTAAAATATCAGGACAGTTTATAGTGTTGTTAAAGATTTTCAACAAACACATACAGTCCAAAATCTCGCGGCGGTTGAGTAAAGGCAATATATGAAATTTTTTACATAGGTTGTAGTAGTTTTCAGAATCATACGGTACTTTTTGATGATAACATAGAATATACTGAATCCACCCCGTCAGTTTGTGGAGGGCTGTCCCTTACACCCGTTATGGGGAGCACACCTCTGTCTCAGATCAGTGGAGGTTCAGTAAAGCAGTGGAAGCCCAGTAGTAACAGAAGCGACTTACCAGTTGTAGGTCGTAGGTTACTTTGTGTAATTTATTTAATCAACACTGCTCTCAAAATGGTGAAGGAAAACATCGTGACAAACCCGGCATGTCCTAAAACCAAAAATTCGAAGATGCTTGGCCCGCGCGGTCGATAACGGCCCGCTCCTCACCGAGAGGAAGCCTGAGTCCCAGCGGTTGGGAACAATATAGGCTGATTATGTACCGCTGCCTTACTTTGCCCTCTGATTTAGGACTGCCCAATTACGAATCGTATCGATTAATATTATAGTAGCACTATAATTTGGCTATGGCAATGACTTGTAATATACGAAATGACGTCAATTTCTATTCAACATCAATATAATTACCGCTAGGTAAACAATCTATAGGGGAAGTACGTCCAAAATGACATACGGTTTTGTTTTTTAATCATATATTTTTAATTAACATAGTCACAATCACTGTTTAGTTTGAATAATCATCTTTGGTTCATAAGTTTTAACCTACATAAACTCATAATTGAATAGGACCCATATAAAAAATATAATTTAAATTATTCGAAGCCTCTAAGAAAATTCATTTTGTCCATATAGTACGGACAAAATGACATACATAATGAAAACGAAAATTATGAAGTACATATTTCACAAAATACACTCGAGAGCAATGAATCCGGGTCACTTAAAGAATCCTAAAAATCTCGGCAACTAAAAATGCTAGGTTAATGCAATAAATTGTATTTAATAGACAATGTAATACTCCTTAAATGAAGGTATTAAAACTTCTTAGTTATTGTAAAGTTATATCATAAAAAATCAAATTTGAAAAAGGGCCACTTTCGAAGATGGAACTACGAAATTACAGCATTTGGTTTTGCTTTTGTTTGTAATCTGTCATTTATGTGGGTACATAAACCATGTTGATAGTGCTCTATATTCATTATTCAAGCTGAAATTATGTCGCTTACGCCTGAAGAATGCACCAGAATACTTACAATGCTGGAAACCGGCCGGAGTCAGCGCGATACAGCCTGGACTGTCGGTGTGTCGCTGTCAACAGTACAAAGAGTTCTCCGACGTTACGAAGAAACTGGTTCTAACCTACGCAGACCAGGAACGGGCAGAACCAGGTGTACCACAGCACGAGAAGACCGATACTTGGTGAACACCGTGCTTCGAAATCGCTTTCTCACAGGAACTGAACTCACAAATCAGTTTCGACGCCTCGGAGGAAGTAACCCAAGTGCATGGACAGTAAGACGTCGGCTTGCTGAATCTAACTTAAAACCCCTTAGACCTGCAAACGGCCCTAAACTGGAGCGTGGGCATCGTATTTCAAGACTAAGATATGCCCAGAGCCACGTAAATTGGAGTAATGAAGATTGGTCAAAAGTTATGTTCTCCGACGAATCAAAATTTATGCTCTACAAGCACGATGGAAGACACAGAGTGTATCGAAGACCAGGGGAAAGATTCAAGCAAGCATGCATCGAAGAAAAAGTAGCCTACGGTGGTGGGTCTGTACTTGTGTGGGCCGGAATTTCTTCTGAAAGTCGCACAGAGCTGGTGATCATAGAAAACGGCTCTTTAACTAGCGTAAGATATGTGGAAGAAATCCTCAATGATCACGTTGGTCCATTTATGGTCAATTTAGGTGAGGATGCTATATTTATGCATGACAATGCCCGACCTCATACAGGTAGGATTGTGAATGACTACCTTCAAGAGATGAACATTACTCGTATGGAGTGGCCAGCGCGCAGCCCGGATATCAACCCGATCGAGCATGCTTGGGACGAGCTAGGCAGATGCGTAAAACAACGAAACCCTCCCCCAATCACGCTTCGTGAGCTCAAAATTGCTCTCACAGAGGAATGGGAGAATATTCCCCAAAATCGTATAAGGAACTTGGTGTACAGCATGCCAAACCGCGTAAACGCAGTAATGGAAGCACGAGGAGGCAATACGAAGTATTAAAATTCAAGAAAATCGTAATAAAGTTCAAAAATTTCATGTTTCCTATTTTTGTTTTAAGGAGAGATCAGCAGTTTTTTTCTTTATGTAATTTTGTGTTAATAAAATGTATGGTGACTCATATTTTTTTTACTTTCATTTAAGGAGTATTACATTGTCTATTAAATACAATTTATTGCATTAACCTATCATTTTTAGTTTCCGAGATTTTTAACATTCTTTAAGTGACCCGGATTCATTGCTCTCGAGTGTATTAAATATGAGCCCAAAGAGAACAATTGTTGCACCGTAGCCAGCACTCGTTGGGCTTGAAACGGGAAAAGAGGTCGTTACAGTAAACGCATGCGCAGTCATCATCATCACCGTTCGACACAGCTGGAAATCTTCTACATTCGAGTCCTCAGCGTAATGAGTCTTCTTGTACTTGGGTTCACCTTTTTTCTGACTGCTTTTAAGGATTATTATCGTAGATCGATTCAACATTGAAAACCTCATCATTGAATAAAGGTATGTCGTTTTGCCCCGAATGTAAGTATGTCGTTTTGCCCCACAGGTTATCTAAACACTAATCTATATATATAAAAGAAAGTCGTGTTAGTTACTTCACTTATAACTCAAGAACGGCTGAACCGATTTAGCTGAAAATTGGCAGGGAGGTAGTTTAGAGCCAGGAGAAGGACATAGGATACTTTTTATCCCGTTTTTTTTTTTTTTTTTTTTTCCCCTTTTTACGACCGCGTTCCCGTGAGACGTCACATAAAACGTCAAAGAGAATACAAGTCACTATAAAACGTGGTACTATGACAAAAACGTTGCCTTCGAAGTACCAGGTTATCATAACTTGACAGGAGCTTACCAAACAAAGGAGTGTCAGCTAGAAAACGCTTTATGCCTTCGAAGTACCAGGTCATCATAACTGGGTAGGAGCTAACCTAACATATGAGTGTCAGCTAGAAAACGCTTACCAGATCACCACCGCGTACCAGGTTGTCAAACTTGGTACGTTTATAACAACATTTATTGAATCTGAGGCGATACGAAGTTCGCTGGGTCAACTAATTATCTATACTAATATTATAAAGCTGAAGAGTTTGTTTGTTTGATTGAACGCGCTAATCTCCGAATCGAATCCGGTCCGAATTGAAAAATTCTTTTTGTGTTAGGTAGCCTATTTATCGAGGGAGGCTATAGGCTATATAACATCACGCTACACCTCAGAGGAGCGGAACAGTAATGAAAAATGTTGCAAAAACGGGGAAAATTTATTCCTTCTGAGAGTTTCCGTTGCGTGCGCTGCGTAAACGGTTAAAGTAACGCAAAAATCATGTATGACGGGATTGTTATTTTTAAAAAGTTCAAAAAAAAAGTCCCAAGAGCATATGTCTATCTTTTAAGGTTGACTCACTATAACTCAAGGAGCGAAAATGGACGAAAACTAGCAGGCAAATCGATGCGACGGGAAGGGTAAGGGGAGCAAAAATTTGACGCGGACGAAGTCGCGGGCAGAAGCTAGTTAAGTCATAATTACTATAAACACGAGATTTATAAATAAATACTTTTAAGTAATGCAGCATAATGCTACACTTTTTGAATTTACTACAAAAGATGTAATAGAAACCACGAGAAACTGATCAAAAACAGGACGAAATCAATAAAAATAAAAAACTTTTATGCGCACAAAACGCTTTCCTGCAAGTAACTTCGGCGTGACCAAGTGAATGGCGATATAAACTTAACAGGTATTCCACCATGGCCGGCGTCACATAATGATATGCCAACTGCAGGATTATAGCCCGCCAATTTCGAAAAAAGCCCGGTGTGTTATTTTGTCCGTATATGTCATTTTGGCCGTACTTTCCCTACGATTATTGTGGAGTAGTGGATACAAATAAATAACAGAATACTGGTAGTATTCATGCGTCATACTGAAGCGAGATTCGTTAGAAAAACACTCAAAACGCCTCTCTTCATCTGTCCAATTTCATTGCTCACGAACCAATTGTAAACGGGTTCTGCGATTCTGTGCTCGCATCCGTCAAATTCCTGCGGCCTTCACCAGGTCATCGGTTCACCTTGTGAGTGGCCTTCCAAGAATCTTTCGACCCCATCGGTCATCTTTAGGCGTTATGTGGACACTTAAACAAATAAGCTTTTGTTAAAATACTGCTGGTTATCCTTCTTCTTCTTAGCTTGTCGATAGCAAACTATTTACATTCAGCCCAGAATTTGGCTAAGAATTTGGAACCTTCAGTAGCAGCCACCGGGTTATCACTGGGAGTGGGGGGCTTTTTTTTCTGGATGTGAAATCATCAAATGACTTCTCCCGCTCTGGGCGGAGCGGGAGGGCGTGTCAGACTTTTACTGACTAAAACCCACCCGTGTTCCTTCAGTTGCCCATGTGCCAGGGTCACGGTATCTCTTTAGAACAATCACGCGACCCCGGCAGGACTGGGGGGCTTTACTATGTAATTTTGACGTTTAAAAAGTGCTGACTCATCATCTGCCTAACCTTATCCCAACTATGTTGGGGTCGGCTTCCAGTCTAACCGGATGCAACTGAGTACCAGTATTTTACATGAAGCGACTGCCAATCTGAACTCCACAACCCAGTAACTTGTTGCTACTACTAGTTGGTCACGGATAAACTCAAAACCTACTTAACCGATTGTAAAGATTCTTTCACCTATGGAAAACTACATTATTCCGGAGTAACATGAGCTATAAATTTCACGCGGACGAAGTCGCGGGCGAAGTGCTAGTCTATTATAAAAAGGTCGTATATCCAAACACAACTCTACCTACATCTTAATAAAGGGTAACGTATTTCAGTAACTTTGTACTTTTAAAGTAGTTTCAGCGTTTCTCCTGAATTATTCATGAATATAAACTTTGGGATGGACCTGTGTTACATTATTTTCAGCTAGCATTACAAATGGGGTAATCAAGTTAAGTGGATGTATGTAAATTATTTGGTAAAGTACTCTGCTATGTAAAATAGGATATAATGCTAATCGTAGATTTCAGTAAATTCGTACTGTTTTGCGTAATGGATATTTTGTGTAGAGAATGTAGGTAATTAATACGAATAGTTAATACTAGCGATGTGTCGGATATCCGTATCCTTATCCGCGGATATCCGAGGGAGAAGAAAGATCCGTATTCGTATTCGTTGATTTTTGTATTTTTTTCGATTATATTATATTTCTTAAAATCAAATAGTGACTATAGTCTAAACAATACAAAAGAAAGAAAATACGTTTATTTGCAGCAAACATGACGCACAGAAAGAGCAGAGGTATACAAACATAAAAAATAAGGTGTGGGAAAACATGCGTCACATCCACGCAAAACGGCCATCACTCAGCATAATACTGTGACTAGGGGTCACAAAACCGTTGGTATATTAGAAAACCGGTTTTTCGATTTTAATTTCATCCCAAAACCGGTTTCCCGGCTTTTTCGGTTATTTCGATTATTTCCATGTTTTTTTTACTTAAACCTATTTTTATGGTTCTTAAGTCTTTTTGTCGTCGACGTTCGTTAATAAGCTTTATTGCTAAATCAGAGAACAATAGAACACATTGAAAAACTTCTTTTGAGTGAATAAACTAAAAAAAAAACAACAATTATTGTATCTGAGAATCAACAAATCACCTGGCTTAAAGCAACGATAAATTAAACTCCATTCTTATTTTTGTAATTTGAACGCAAAATTGAAAGAAAGTCTAAAGTGTCATCATTCAGCGAGATTCGGAGCCTGATTTACTTTATTCTTCAGGCGTATTTTTACAGTCTGTTTGACGTCGATTAATAAAAATCAAACCTTAGCTCATTAATTTCATCAAAATTGAAATGATCATAGCTTGATCAAAATTAGCTTGATAGAAATACAGTATTTTAACTGTAAAATCACATAAATCAGCAAAATCGAAGAAAAATCGTGCCACGTCCTTTTAAGTGGTTATAAAGGTAACCGGCTGGTGAGAAGATTATTTTAGCCTCGACACTCGGAGGGAGGAACTTTAAACAAATTATTGTACACCTGCAAAAGCCTCCATTTTCATAAAGGGCCAGCTCTACTTTAATGATGGCAGTTAAATTATTCTCTAATCCCGTATCAATAGCGGTGGAATTCCTTTATTTTCGGGTAGGAAATCATCACTTGACGTCTCCCGCTCTGGGTGGAGCGGAAAGGCGTGTCAGACTTTAACTAACAAGAACCCATCCATTTTTCTTCAGTCGCGTATGCCAGGGCCATCGGTCTTCCGAACAAATCCGTAACCCTGGCAGGCATCGGTCCCAGCCGACCCTTTCATTAATGCTGTCATCTTTTTGAGGCGCGCGTGGACTACAACGCGCCGTCGACCAGGCCTGGTCCTTACCGGGCGGCGAGCTACCCATTGCTCGCCACCCGCAAGCCCGCGCCTACAGTAGCCGGAAGTCCGCAATGGACTCTCGACGCTCGGGGCGTCTCCTGCGGTGGCTAGAGGCGTGAGGGCGCATATATTGCCACTCCCTCACGTGCTCCACCTCCTCCTTCGCGAGTATTACTGCCTCGCAGAAGGAGGTAACGGGTGCCCTTGCCCTCTCGCTTCATACATGGCCTGGACCAGGGCCGAACGCGAAAGATCGCTGCCGCCGATCGCCTCCACAAGGACACGGTGGTGCTTCGCCCAGGCAGGGCACACTTTCACCATATGCTCCACCGTGTCCTCTAGGCGATCCACACAGTGGTGACACCCGGGCGTTTCCTGCTACCCTATCCTCAATAGAACCTCGTGAAGCACCGGTATCCGGTGAGGACCTGCGTAAGGCGGAATCTGAGGACGCCGTGGAGTCTCTCCAGCCACTCCTCAAAGAGGTGAAGCGGTGGACGTAGTACGTCCATTGTTAGGTTGAGACTCAGATACCAACTTTTCAATGATTGATTGAAACTATACCTACCTCGGCAAAGACAGCACCAATGTTGTGATCAATATAATTATTGCAATTGATGAGATATGTGTACATTGTAAACATGTCATATCGTTGGATAAGTCTGAAAACCAGTTTAACCGTTTTTTTCGATTTCGGTGAAACCGGTTTTGTGACCCCTAACTGTGACCCTATGCGAGACAGAGTCCCAGCGCTGGTAGCTCTGTCGCGCTGGCGCTGGCAGAAAGACCCGCGCGCAGTGTCAAGTGGCGTCAACTATTGTTTCAAGGCCACGCGCATCGACAGAGTAAGAAAGTTAAAATCCCTATCGGCGGATCTTGACACCAAATATCCGTATTCGGATCCGTATCCACGGATATACATTTTTGATGATCCGGCACATCGCTAGTTAATAATACTAATAGCAATCTCTAATTTTCTCTCAAAATAAGAGATTGCTATTATATATAGGGTTTGGTCTTGCAGATAAGATAAAAATGCCTTATTGGCCTAGTGGTCCTAAGTTCGATGCCCAGCGTAGCGTAGCGTGACCAATTCTATCTCTATTCTACCAAGAACAAAAAAGTTCTTTATGTATTTTAATTCTTTAAAAATGTTTCTATCTCATCAGAAAAATAGTCATCATACCTGACATCGTACTCTTGTCGACTGAAGAATAGAAACATCTCTTCTTTTCAGTTTTACACAATTTTTCTACGATACAATCTATCATTTTGTCTTCTCTTCCGTCGACAAATTCCGTTTCTATGGCGGTCATGCTACGCGTGCAGGTCGGGCAAAGAGTTTGGTTTTTCTGTCACGGCTTACAAGCACGAGCTATTGAACCGCAAAACGTATCCATAAATTTACTAAAAAATAATCTTCAAAGTCTAGTGATGTACGTGTCTGTACGTAATAAAATAGTAATCAATTAAATATACTGGTTTCACTGGATGTGGCTATATTTTTTTTTATGGTCGAGATGTTTTGACAGGTGATGTGATGGTATATTAAATTCATTGAGACAGTTGGTAATGATTCATACAGCACAGTTTAAAATGTGTTTAATCCATACTAATGTTATAAATGGGAAAGTGTGTATGTTTGTTTGTCCGTCTTTCACGGCAAAACGGAGCGACGAATTGACGTGATTTTTTAAGTGGAGATAGTTGAAGGGATGGCGAGTGACATAGGCTACTTTTTGTCTCTTTCTAACCCTCCAGTTCCCTAAAATGGGGGGTGGAACGCGCTAATCTCAGGAACTACTGGTTCGAATTGAAAAATTATTTTTGAGTCGGGTAGCCTATTTATTGAGGAAGGCTATAGGCTATATAACATCACGCTACGATCAAAAGGAGCGGCGCAGCAACAAAAAATGGACGAAAACTGGCAGGCTACGATGCGACGGGAAGGATCAGGGGAGCAAATAATTGACGCGTACGAAGTCGCGGGCAGAAGCTAGTATATAAATAAAGCTGAGGAGTTTGTTTCAACTCGCTAATCTCAGGAATTACCAGAAAGATTTAAAAGAAAATCGTTTGTATTTGACAGCCCAATTCTTCAGGAAGTTTATAGGCAACATCACCCTACGACCCTTGAAGAAAAAAGAAAAAAGAAGTCTGAATGAACACGTATGAAAACGAATTAAAAGCGTGGACGGGCAATTAGATGCGATGCTGTGAACCGGGAGCCAAAAGAGTTGTATAAAAATGTGGCTGTTATTTTAATATACTTTGTATCATTTCACGCAAACGGAATAGCGGGCAGAAGAAGGATTTTTATCTTACAAAGACAGGTAATAAACTACTATTATTACCTGTCTTTGTAAAATAAAAATCCCATGTGTCCTATATTGTGCTGAATTCTTCATGAAGTTACGAAGTCACGGGCGGGGGAGCCCGGGACATTTCCAGCTATCTCACGTGCCATAGGATGAACTTCAAATATTCAAGTAGAGTAAGCCCATGTTCTCACAATATTGCGGCGGATTCTATCGCGCACTGGTGTTGACTCGAGCTTTGAGAATGCAATAAAGCGCATCCCAGCGCGTCAAAAAGCACCGTTGGCTTTTCAACTGTTGTCCCTAAGCACTGCATTGAATCTCCTGTGCGAGAAGAAAAATCGTGGTAAGATAAAATCGCTCGTACATACTAGCTGGCTAGCTAAATCGTTTAATAAAATATATCTACTAATATATTTTTCTTAAAACCTAATTAAATTGATACGTGGTTCAACATCTTTTGTCCCTCAGTGGTTATGAACAAACTCACAGAACAACATACAAACTCAGGAAGACCCTTATTTACCCGTAGCAAGGTAAAAAGTTTTATCCACAAAGAAAAACAAGTTCATAGGCTACCCGTGGAACCGACGGTAAATTTATCAACCCTCAATTTGAAACCGCCCAAAGTTTTATCTTTTACTTTTGTCCATTTATTATTATCAGCTTATAATGTTACCACTGATGGCACACAGGCCTCCTATCTGTGAGAGAAATTGGGCCGTGATCGACCACGCGGACCCAGTGCGGGTTGGTGATGCCACGCGCGCCTCAAAGAGATGTCAGCAAGAATGACGGGGTCTGCTAGGACCGATGCCTGCTGGGGTCGCGTGATTGTTCGAAAGAGATACCGTGACCCCGGGCACATGGGCAACTGATGGAACACGGGTGGGTTTTAGTCAGGAAAAGTATGACACGCCCGCTCCGCCCAGAGCGGGAGAAGTCATTTGATGATTTCTCATCCAGAAAAAAAAAGAAAACCCCTGCATCTTGTTACAGTGACAACAGATGCAAACGACCCTCTGTATTTTGTTACGGTGACAACAGATGCAAACGACACCTCAGTATCTTGTTACAGTGCTCCAATAAATATACACAGTGAATGTTGACTTTTTATTTTATTTTGCTGTTATTTATACGTTTTTTTTAATGACATGAATGTTTACTGTCTTCTGATAATACATTAAATATCGTGAATGTGAAAATTGATTTTCAACTTTTTGTAAGAGAATTATTTGTAGGGTGACCATAATGTTCAAAGTACATTTTTTAAAGTGCATTCGGAAAGTCATAATATTTGCAGCTAAAATTATTATACACCTAAATTTATTAAACTCTTAATTTATTTTAACTAATTCTGACTATTTTTAATCGCGATTAAAAAAGTGTGGAATAAGACTAGTGATCATGAACTAAAATTCACACTAAGGCCTCGCCTTCACGGGCAAAGACAGTACTGTATTTTTTGTTTTCCTTTTCTTTTGCTTATATCTCGAAAATGGCGTGTCCTATCACAAAAATAATGAAAATTTCGACCCCCTGCACATTTAAATCTTAACACGTGGGTAATATTTTTTTATATTTTTCTAACTAAAAGTCAAAATTTTCATATAAAGCACGTCCAGGCTGCCTCCTAGCGCGCGCCTTCGTCTCTCAAAAAATTCATTGCGTAGCGCAAAAGTACCACGTTGCGAAGCTTAGCACGTTTGAAGTTTGGCTTTTGGCTTTTGACTCAACGTGGTACTTTTTTTTTCTTTTGAAAAAAAAATACCACGTTGAGTCGCGATTGCCAAATTCGATTTTAGTCGTGTCAAAATAATTTTTAAATTTAGAGATTATTTCTTGCAGAATAGCGTTACAATTCTCATAGCCAAAAGTAAGGAATTTTAGAAATAGTTTAGTTCAGTGTACAACAGAATCGGCAATGACAATCATTATTTTGATTTTAATTTGTGCTAAGTTTTAATTTTATCAACCTAAGAAATAAAATTCCTCCATACGATCTTTAAAAACCCCTAAATTACTGTTGGAGGTAGATCTGAAAATCAAAAATGACATTAAAATGTAAATGTGCCCTGCCCACTGCCCGTTAAGTTTGGCGATTCTTCTGATTGTGTGGATAACTTTGGTATAAATATAGACATAACTTCAGATCCGGATATGAACTAATATAATATGATCGCGTGACAACCCTAACGACGTAGAATACGGATCAAACTTAAAAATGTTGTGGTTTCTAGATTCCACGCAATTAGGATGTGTTATTTTTGTGGTATGTAGGGAAGATGTAGGACCTAATTTTAGTATAAATAACTTTTCCAAATACGACGGAATTACCGAGAAAAAAAAAAAAAACTAAAAACTGAAAACCTTGTATAAGTCTGAATCTAAAGAAGTTCCGAGATTTATTTGTACTTTTAAATATGCAGCATAAAAAACGCCTTCGATGTTTCTTAGGTCACAATTGCGTAAAATATTTAGTTTCAGAGATATGATTTTTTTTCTAAATACCTGGTTGAAAAAAGACGATTTTCAAAAAATTATATCTCATAAACTAAACATACTAGTGAAATGGGGATACGAAATATTGCATTTAAATAACTTAAACTATCGGTTTTTTATATAAAAAAGCAATGTCCGAAAAATCGTCTTCATAAAACACTGTGCGGCGGTTTCACAAAAACCGTGGAATTCGGCCCCTACTTCTACAATATAATTGCGCTATATCAAGAACTGATAGAACGGACTTTCGTGTGACGTAAAGAATAGCATCATCTCATTTCTTCCCGTGGGAGTCGTAAAGGCGATTAAGGGACTTACTAGAGAATGGGCAGCAGTGTTCTCTATGCATTTTACTACCATACTGTGATTGCCAAGCTGCCTGCCAAGCGTGGCGATTATGGCTAACCCCCTCCAATTTGGCTACACATAGGTCCAGCAGCGGAAATAATAATGACGATGATGACACAAAGTTGCAATAGGGTATCTGATTAACGTCCGCCGCTCCCTATCATATATGACCCGAGGTGGTGGCGCGTAATGTTCCACGCGCGCCCCTCTTAGACGTCGCGGGAGGAGTTAAACACCTCACTCCTCCTGTTGACCAGACGAGGCCCGCTGTGGCGGGCTGGCACGAGTCGTGGTTTGCATTGAAGATTGCTTAAGCGTTCCCGTAGCCCCCGGTGCAAATGTGCGAAGAAACACGGGGTGGTTTTAGTCAGTAGAAGTCTGACAGACCCCTCCGTCCGCCCCAGGACATCCATGAAGATTTCCACCCCGATACCAAAAAAAAAGGTGTCTGAATACCGTCAACATAAAAATGTACATACTTAGAAGATACTTTTAAAGATGTTACTTACCGAAAATACGATTTGTGAAAAATAAATAAAATCGGTGTAGAAGCTATGGTTTTTTCTTATCACTCAAAGCTATAGTAAAAAAGTTATAAAAAAAATATTAGAAAATAAGAAAATGGTGCCGATTCCCTTATTCACAAACTAAACTAAATTTAAGTTCAGCGTATCCTTTTCTTTCTATTTCATTAAGGAAAGGACAGAAGATAAATTTTTGTTTAGTCCTGTCAAATTAATCAGCGCTTGACGTAAATTGACGTAATTTTAGTAGGCAAGTTTTTAATCACGTCTCAACTTGTATGGAGCAGTGACAGGCGCTGATTAATTTGACAGGACTAAACTAAAATTTTTCTTTTGTCCTCTTCTTAATAAAATACAAAGAAAAAGATGCACTGAACTTAAATTTAGTTTAATTTGTGAACAAGGGAATCGGTACCAGTAACCGTTTTCCAAAAACAGTATATCTCCTCAAAGATATACAAACTTAAAAAAAAAAAAACACTACAAAGTGAAAAGTAACTTTAATTTTGGAAATCAGTGGCAAAAATAACGAAATAACAAAAAGTAAAGACCTACTTCCGAAATTAAAGTTAGTTTTCACTTTGTAGTGTTTTTTTTTAAGTCCGTATATCTTTGAGGAGACAAACTTTTTACAGGTTTTTTTTCACTGCTGCTCAACCTTTCTAGTTTGTAAAAAATCAAATTGAAAAACTATGGTTAAATACTGCTACTTAAGCTGTTATTAGAACTTAAGCGCTTTTTCTGTCATATTTTTTAAAGTATTTCTTGTGTTCTTGACTTATCCTTGACTTATTGTCCACAGGTTGGTAGATGACAGGTGTGTGGTGTGCCCGGAAGCGGGCGACCTGACTGATCCTCCCAAAAAGTTCCGGGGTAAGTAACCTACTAATTAATATAGTACTTTTTAAGCAGTCCACAATTTGCGAGGAGGTTAATACGGTATGCACTTTTCGGACGCGAAATTTCGCGTAATTATGAGTACCTTGGAAGTAGGTACCAATGTGACTGTAGCAGTTTCAAATATTCACAAATTCTAAATTAATAGTAAGTGGAAGGGCCAGAGTAGCCCCTGAAAAAAATATAAATTAATTTAATACGATTGTATGACATTTGCATGAAAAAATCATTCAATGGGATTGAAAGGGTTGTGTTGATGGTTTTAATGATAAAAAATCTGTTATTTATTTTGTGCAACGCACAGACTTACACTGCCCTGCAAATTGAGAAAAACATGAGAAAATTTAAATTTCGCAGGCTACCTGGACGGAGGACATATTTCGGCCGAAATAAATTATTGAATAGTTAAAATTGTGTGTTGTGTTCTTCAATCACAAGTCATGTAAGCCATCTTTCAAACCTACGGCTACTGTACGGATCAATAGCTTGTTGCGAAGTTTTGCTGCACTGCACCTGCTGCGGTTAGTGTGCCCTGCAGTAAAGTTGAACATTATTTACATAATTGAGAGCCCTCCATACTTAGAAAGTCCCGCATAAACTTCGGTCTCAAGTCTTGGATAGACGTTCAATTATTTATGACGATCTGCAAGTCTGAAATCAGTCTTACGGTATTGGCATAGCACAGTAAATGACAGTTGAAATACTGACCTTATAAAAATGATTTTTGGTGTCGGTTAACGTCATCGCTCAACGCCGGCTGTCGCTGAAGATTAGCCTAGAAGTCTGTCTCGTATAGAGTCGTAGCATTATGCTGAACAATGGCAGTTTTGCGTGGATGTCACGCAAATTTTTCCTCAGTGCTCTTTTTATCACGCTTTTATTAGCTTGGTATGTGTGTATGAAACAGAATCTTTGAAAGTGATTTTCACCCCCTTCAAAACGTCGGATCAATCGAAACTTTGCACACATATCAAGGACCGATGACAATTAGTGTTGGGAATTTATCCGGATAAATACTCAAAATGGATAAATACTCGATAAATATCCGTTTTTACTAAGTATTTATCCAAAACAGCGGATAAATACTATTTTATGTTTTCGTAACGTAAGTTTTGTCATTTTACTAACAAAAGGATTATAATTAATAAAAAACAGACAATGCAGATTGGTATCGTACCTTATTAATCATTTTAACAATTACAAAACGCCTATATTAACAATCATTTCATTCAATTATGAATACAGTTAGTCAATCACTGTCAAAGTTAGATAAAATTATACATTTGTTAATTGGTTTTTCACATACACACATGAACTCATGCCTTTCTCCCATGGGGGTAGGCAGAAACTATTTAAGTAACGCTTAAATCAAAAAAAAAAAAAACTACCTCGTGAAAGTCGAGAAAGATAAACAAATCAAATATCGGGACTTGGCTCGCGAGGTTGTCAACATTGTAGGATATGGATTCAGCGAGCAATGTGCAGTTTTGAAACCAGTGGTGATGTTATTATTTACCACAAGTAAAGCGCCTGCCTGAGTGCGAACTCACGACCTACAAGTTGTAAGTCGGGGCTGATACCACCGGGCCACCACTGCTATCGCCAATATGAAAAGCATGTCAGACTTTTACTGACTAAAATCCACCTGTGTTCCTTTAGTTGCCTGTGCCAGGGTACCTCTTTTAAACAGATCCGCAACCCTGGCAGGCATCGGTCCTCGCCGCCCGCAAGCCCGTGCCCATGGTGGCCGATAGACCACAATGAACTTCCGACGCCCGGGGCGTCTCCTCCTACGGTGGCTAGGGACATGAGGGCGCACAGACTGCTTCTCCCTAACGCGCTCCACTTCCTCCTTCGCGAGCCTTACTTCTTCACAGAAGGAGGTGACAGCTTCTTATGCCCTCTCGCTCCATACCATGGCCTGCACCAGGGCCGGACGCGAGAGATCGCTGCCGTCAATCGCTTCTACGAGGATACGGCGTTGCTCCACCCAAGCAGGGCAAACCTCCACTCTATGCTCCACCGTATCTTCCAGGCGATCTACACAGTGGTAAAATTTACTGAAACCTGCTTTTAGATTTTTTCAAATCCAATGACTCATTATCAGTATCTGTCTGTAAATATAACCCATTTTGTGTTGATTTCATATCCTTAAATATTATAAACACTAGAAGGGCATTGCATTTGCTGGACTCTTGTTGAAAAACAGGTTCTGTTATGGGTTCAAAAACAGATATGCATTGATATATCTAATCCCAAAAATTATCATCAAGCAAAGCTGCTTGTAGCATTTGACTTGACGATATATTTGTCTTTTGAGTACGCTGGGAGAGCGGCTTTTCTATTTTTCATACTCCTTAGTAATCGTAGATAGCTGCCCTATCTTGTGTAGCATGGCAGGTTTAACTTTTCTCCCGTTACCTTTTGTTTTACGATTTGTTGTAACTTCGATCGTGGTTTTTGGGTTTAGTTCTTGTGATTTTTTGACTATCTTATAAATCGATGAACGCTGGCTGCACGCACGGAAAAGCATGACTCATTGTCACGTTCCGCCTGAACCGAGCGTGTAAGCGAGAGCGCGAAACAAGCGATAGAGAGGCACGATCGGCCTTAGCGTTCGACTTGTGAAATCTATCTCTCTTCCACTCCATCGCCTAATACGTCCGAGTAAAAGAGACTTAGACATTATCACGTAAAATTATCGTCCGTATACCAACTTTACAGAAAACCAATTGTTTTTTTATTAAAGATTTTATCATATCTGCTTTTTTAAACTACCGCATTTTAGTGCACCATGAGCCAGCAAATTACTAGTGTGTGCTGCGCAGTTTAAAGGCTCAACACCTTTAACTAATTGAAAAGCCCTTTGCATGTTATAGCGTTGGCAAACAACATCAACAAACTTGTCTTCGCCGCATTTTTATTGACTTTTAGAAGCTCTTCACAGAGATAATCAATTATGTGGCTATTCTCTACACTCTCAACAAAGAAAGATTCTAAATTTGTATCTAAAGAGCATGCTCTATTAGAGATGTTTGGGCTTCTGACACAATTACAGCCCTGGCAATTGACATTTGAACTAAATAATGTAATAACGTAGTGTTTTGAAAAGCCTAAATAACAATAAAAGTCATTAACATTTTAAAATAATCATCCGATGCGCAAAAAAGATATTTATCCATCATTTTGAGTATTTATCCGATAAAAATGAGTAAAAACGAGTATTTATCCGTTTCGGATAAAAACTCGAGTATTTATCCTCCGAGTATTTATCCACTGCCCATCACTAATGACAATACAATAATACTAATATTATAAAGCTGAAGAGTTTGTTTGTTTGTTGGTTTGATTGAACGCGCTAATCTCAGGAACTACTGGTCCGAATTGAAAAATTCTTTCTGTGTTGAGTAGCCTATTTATCGAGGAAGGCTATAGGCTATATAACATCACGCTACAACTAAGAAGAGCGGAGCAGTAATGAAAAATGTTGCAAAAACGGGGAAAATCGCACGGGTAGGCGATTCGACGCGACGGGAACAAGAAATTTAACGCGGACGAAGTCGCGGGCAGAAGCTAGTAATTTCATAATTTTGTGCCAATATCCCGGCCAGGATCACCAGGCTAGCAAAATAAAAAAATAAATAATTGTAGCTAGCCGGACTAAAAAATAGAAAATAAATAATAGTTTAAATAACTAAAAACACGCTTTCATAAAAAAAGCGCGGGATACTTTTTGATGTTTTTTTGGGGTTCCCTCTATCTGGCAGAAACTTGATGCTCCGAATTTTATTTGGCATAACACACTTGGCATAATCTTATTTAAACGAATATTTGTAAGGCATAAAAAATGTTTAGCATAACCATTGTTTGGCCGAATGTTTATATGCTCGACTTTACGCTGGCATAGTTTTAAGATGGCAGAATTTTATTTGGCATAATTACCTCTGGCAGACTTAAAATTCCACATAATTTCGTTTAGCATAACAATTATTTAGAGCAATGATTATTTGGCATACTTTCACTTGGCATACTATGAAGATGGCAGAATTTCATTTAGAATAATTTTGTTAGGCATATTTTCATTTCTATTAAATTGCATTTTAACCTTAAATAAAATGAAATATTGTCTCAAAAAGTCAGTATTGTATTATGCTGTGCTACAAAAATTATTGACAGAAACGAATCGCTGCAGAACCGACTCCACGTAGTCTTGTCTGCCCTACCCCTAGAATGTAATTTAAGCCCGCGTAGGCGCGGAGTGGCGAGGCGGCCCGCGAGTTGAGGAGCAGGTGGTTTTGACGGTCGCCGCCGCGGCTGAGGCTGGCCGGCTTGGCCGGCCAGCAAGCCGAAACCACGGTGGTGAGCGTAAAACCATCTGCGACGATGAACTCGCGTGGGACCGCCGGAGCCCCGCAGCGCCGAAGCCGTGAGTCCGTGACCGAAACCATGCATGCTGCATGTTGCATGCTCGCCTGCATGCTGTAAGCTTGCTTGCATGCTGCATGCTTGCTTGCATGCTTGCTTGCATGCTTGCTTGCTGCATGATTGCTTGCATGCTGCATGCTTGGTTGCTTGCGTGCTGTATGCTTGCTTGCATGCTGCATGCTTGTTTGCATGCTGCATGCTTTTTCGATATGAAATGTATGCCAAAAGATGATTCTAAGTTTAAAGTTTCTGAGATATGATAGTTCTGCCTTTTAATAACTATCGATATGAAATTATGCCAAGAGACGATTCTGACTGCGAACTTTCTGCGATATGATGGTTCTACTTTTTAATTATTATGGAATAAAATTTATGCCTAAAGATGATTCTGACTTATATAATTATGCGTTGTGAATGTATGATAAATGAGTGTATGCCAAACGATTTTCTGCGAAATGAAGTTTATGCCATCCGCTGTTATGCAAAATAATATTATGAGGAAAAAAGTTCTGCCATAAAGGGTGGACCCGTTTTTTTGATATCAAGCATCCCACGCTTCTTTCCATTAAATTCTACTTTTTAGTTAGGTTTTCAATGAAAACGTTTCAGTTTTTTAATTATTTCTTTGTTTCTGTTCTTTCCCTGTGTCATGTTTACAGCAATTAACGTATTTTCTTTCTTTATTTTGTTGTCTGGTGTCTTCCTCTTTTTTTCTGGGTGGGAAATCACGAAATTTCTCGCTCAGGGCGAAGCGGGAGCGCGTTTCAGACTTTTACTGACTAAAACCCACCCGTGTTCCTTCAGTTGCCCATATGCCAGGGCCGTGGTATCTCTTTCTAACAAATCTCGCGACCTTGGCAGGGTCTGGTGTCTTCCTCAAGTGGAGATGTAGTCAATTCTTTGTAGGAAACAAATGCTTACGATAAACAAGGTTACGAATTTTTGGGTCTCGTAATAAAATACTACTCTTGCCTAAAGGGGAGTTTTTAACACGAAACTGAACCACGAACAAAGCGCCTACTTTATAATAAGTGCTCACATTTCATAATTTTCGAGCGATGAGGGAAAAAGTTTACGTTTCTTGTTTATGGAACATGTTTTCTTGTTTCGTTGTGCTGACAAGAAAATTGTTGTAGAAAGTCTTGTCGGGATTACAAGAGCGCCGAAACACTCGGTACAATGTTTTGAAGGACCTAATTAAAAAGTTAAAGCTGACATTGGTTCTGTTTTAATTTGTTGAGGAGTAGACTAAAAAGTAAAAGGAGTTTGTAAAGATCATAGCAGGCGACGTTCTGTAGTCGGAAAATATCGTGAGGAAACCGGCATGCCCTAGAACCAAAAATTCGAAGACGTGTGTCATCTACCAACTCGCACTGAGCCCGCGTGGTAGGGCCCTCTCATACAGAGGAGACCTCTTTCCCAGTAGTGGGACCATTATAGACTGATTATACTTATACTATATCAACTTCCAGAGAAACTTCATCATCTTGCTCATGATCTCAAGGTTTCTACAATATATTCTGCAAAACTTTTTATCGCATCGACTCCCTCTAAAAGTTCGATAAAGCTATAAGTCGGAGTGCAAGGAGTTTTGCTGCCTTCGTGGCCGTAAAAATTCAGTTATTACGAGCCTGTAACATTTTTATGAACTGTTAAAACTTCTCCGACCAACGTTTCATTAACACCATTTACATACCTATGTATTCATGAAACAGTATCGTGGCAGCGCGGCAGCGGCTTATGGAATTAAGTATGGCAAAAATGCAGCATTACAAGTTTTAATTTACCTTGAATAACTTGAATTCATTCTTCAAATGACCATTTCTATCACCAATCTACATGGTCTTCACATGTTTGTGACCAAGATTATGTCTGGACTTTAAAAGAGACTGTGACCTCTGAGTTTGTTTCGTCCTTTCTTCTCAGAGTAGTCAGGAAACGCGGACCTCATCTAGTTTAAAAAATATTTAATTGACGCGCAAAAGTGTTTGTACAAACCTACTTACAGAAATAAAATAGTTTTTTTTGTGATTTGACGGATATGACGGATTAAGTGCTGATGTTGCTCAAAAGCCGCAAAGATGTCATAAAGCCATAATGGTAATAACCTGTAGCTAGGGTTGCCAGGCGTCCGGATAAAGCTGGACACAGTCAGGCTTTTAGTTGCATGCCCGGCTATATTAGATGGTGTCCGGCCGTCCGGCTTTTTGTTAGGGTTTTTAGATATGATCATTTTTGTCTTCACCCGCCTCATCTTGTATCGCTAGCGCAAGCGAGCGAACTACCACTGTCCTCTCCACGTTGTTACTACTCAATTTTAAACGAAAATCAGCTTTTAAAGGAGGTGTCGCCAACCAAAAAATACGAATTCTTTTACGTTACAAATATTTTAATATGTAGGTAATTATTTAGTTCATTAGTCTTATGTTTAGTTTTGTTTTAAGGCTAAAAAATTAAAGATGTCCGGCCTTTTTACCCAAATGTCCGGTTAAACTGACAGATCTATCCGGCTTTTCGGTTTTATGACCTGGCAACCCTACCTGTAGCCTAAGCCATACTCCCAATCCGTCCGATTTCTTGCCGTGAGTGTCGTAAGTGGCGACTAAGGGACTTACTAGAGAATGGGCAGCAGCGTTCTTTATGAATTTTACCACCAAACTGCGATTGCAAGCCCGCCTGCCAAGCGTGGACATTATGGCAAGCCCTGGCAAGCCCCAAATTGAGGCAGGCCTATGTCCAGATGTGGACGTCTTAATGTTCAAATGATGAAGCGGTACGAAATACATACGTAACTTCAGTACACCGCAACTAACATTAGGTATATTTCTAGTTAGTTTTGCAGACAGGTTTCCCTGAGTGCCTGTACTGCTCGACTGAAAAACTTATGTCAAGCTTTTGAAAATTGAATCGTTCAGAAATGTACTGACTGAGTTTGACAATCGTTGGCAGTCTTTTAGTGGATGAAATTCCTCATGCACTAGTTTTATCATGGTGCTAAATCAAAAACGGTGTAATAACATTTTCAGTGAAACAAGTTTCAACAGTTGAAATGGGACTGGACTGGCCACGTCTGCCGCATGCCGAATGAGCTGTGGGCCATAATAAGACTCTCCTCTCACCGAGAGGAAGCCTGTGTCCCAACTGTGGAAACATTATAGACTGCTGATGATGATAATGGATCAAATAATAGCAATAACTTTAGTTGGAAAGACAACATCCCGTTGTAAAATCTAGTAATATTTGTTCCTGCATAATTAGGTTATGTTACATCCACAATAGCTACATCCGGTGTACGCGGATAATTTATTCAACGTTGTCAGCAGGATTTATTTATGTACTCGGGAGCATTTTGCATAGGTCAGGGATGACGAATCTGTAGCATGTGTAACATATTCCTATGGAACGCAGCTGAACATTCTGGCCAAGATCAAAAATCAAAATCAAAGTCATTTATTCAAACTAGGCTGAGAGTCAGCACTTTTTGAACGTCAAAGTTACATAAGACAGTGCCCCCAAAACGCCCACCCTTCGACACTTCCTAGTGCTTTAGCTGGGAAGAAGAAGTGGCGGAACAAACTCCTCAGCAGCACAGCTGTCTGTTAAGTTAGAAGAACTTGATTAGATACAGTATTATGTAAGTAATTAATATTATAAAACAAAAAATACATCAAATTATTCGCCATATGTCAGCTAGCACACGCCAATATACCAACAAAACATTGAAAACTAAACTCAAGCTGAAATAATAAAATTGTAAATAGAACTTAAAAACTTAAATAAGAGCCTCCAGGAATAAAGGCCGTGCCCGCTTTCATACACAACGATGCAAAATGTTACATATAGATTCAGGTCCAGTTGAAAACCAGCGTCAGGTACTAGTTGTCTGGCATTTTTGCTGAACTGAACCTTTTTAGCGCAGCCGTGGGGCACACATAAATGCTAGTTACACTTTTATTTATTTTCTTTTTAATTTATGTTTTTTGTTAATTTATGTATTTTTTGGTGTATTATTTTGTGTGCCTTTTGAGTTTGTGCTAAATAAATGTATTTTCTTTTTTTCTTTCTTTTTCTTTCATATACATTGATGCATATAGCTAAGTTAAAGTAACAATTGTTAAACTAGGACCTCCGAAGTAAAATAAAATAATACAAATAACAATAACAAAAACCGCGGTCAGCAAGACGACCAGTCACCACAAGCAGCACCCGTTCACGAGCATAACGCAAAGGTCAGCCATTACCCCCCTCGCCATATTTGAGGGAAGGTAGTAACCCGACCCCCGACGCTACCGCAAGCAGTGACATCTAAGGGAGCATGAAGAACTTGCTGCCGGTTGCTCTGGCAAAAATATTATGAACAGCTGACGAGGTCACTAGCTAACTACATGTTGCAATACAACTAATTTTAAAATCATTGTAATGAGTATATTATGTCCACAGTAAATTTAAATAAGCGATAAATAAAGCAAGGCTAAGTGAAAAATGGAAATATGCCGACTTCGGGGTTATTTAGAAAAAAACCGTTTTATTTATTCATCGTCATCATGATTTCAGCCGAAAAACGTCCACTGCTGGACATAGGCCTCTACCAATTTGTGGGGGTTGGCCATAATCGCTACGCTTGGCAGGCAGGTGGGTAATCGCAATATGGTGGTAAAATGCATAGAGAACGCTGCGGCCCATTCTCTAGAAGTCCCTTAGTCGCGTTTTGCGACACCATGGGAAGAAATGGGATACTGTTATTCTTTACGTCCGGTACAACACGAACGCATTTCATTTATTATATGACACTTATCAAGACAGACTATTATACTATTAAGTATAATTTCTTCTGAAGGGACTAATTCCTGTTAAATTTCATAAGAAGCGCCAGACAAAATTATAATGTGATAAAATATTTTACTGATTTAATTTGTTAAAATTTGCGCACTGGTTAAAAACTTATCCCGTATAATACCCACATTCCTCGCACTTGAAAAAATGTTTCATCCCTGGTACTATAAATAATGTTGTGTTCAATATTGTAAAGCCTCGGACGCCGTCTGTCTGACATAACCTGGATTAGCACAGATACGGGTTGTCGCAAATGAAAAACACGAGATTATCTGCGATGGTTATAAGCTTTTGTTTTAAACTGGGGTGTAATATGGGTGTGTAGTAACTAGTGATGCGGCGGATCGTTAAAAATGTATATCCGTAGATACGGATCCGAAAAAGGATATTTGGTATCAAGATCTTACGAAACTTAGATCCGTATCGGCGGATACGGATCTAAGTTTCGTAAGAAAGATCGACGGTGTCGATGCACGTGACCTTCAAACGACAGTTGACGCCACTTTATGCTTTGGTTGACAGGACATCTTTCGACTTGCTTTTAAGAAATAATAAATAATTTGAATGGTATTTAATAGTTTTTTATTGCTGCCTAAACACATTTATATAGAACTAGCTTTTGCCAGCGGCACCGCCCGCGTGGAGGTCGGAAATTATCCCGCGGAATCATACTTCCGGGATAAAAAGTACCCTATGTCCTTTCTCAGGCTCTAAACTATCTGTGTACCAAATTTCATTTAAATCGGTTCAGTAGGTTTAGCAGGAAAGCGAGACAGACAGACAGAGTTACTTTTGCATTTATAATATTAGTTTAGATTAGTGTGGATAGTGTGGATTTCATCTCTGTATTGAAAATGAGTAAGGTAAAAGGTCCCCCAAAAAATAACGGATACGGATCTTTCTTTTCTCTCGGATAGCCGCGGATACGGATACGGATACGGATATCGGTCACATCTCTAGTAGTAACATATTCTAGCTTGTTATCGTAAGTGTTGCAAACCTCTTATTCCCATACAATAACAAAACATTGATCTAAACACAATGTATTATGTTTACATATGTAAACAATTGGGCGTGTGCCTAAGTAATAGCAGCCGCACGAGTCGATTGATCAGGTTAAGCTACGCTGAGCGCGGTTGGTCCATGGATGGGTGACCATCTACATACCAAGACCCCCTCCGTTCGGAAAGTGGCTGTCATTTGCGTATTTTGATAGACGTTACGGGCCGTCCAAAATCCGAAAATCTGACAACTAGTCTTACTAAGTATCTGCCAGGGTCGCGAGATTTGTTCGAAAGAGACACCGTGGTCCTGGCACATGGACAACTGAAGGAACACGGGTGGGTTTTAGTCAGTAAAAGTCTGACACGCCCTCCCGCTCCGCCCAAGAGCGGGAGAAGGCATTTGATGATTTCCCAGTCACGAAAATAAAAAAAGAAAGGGGTATCGTAATATCCAGTAACTGGGTTGTGGAAGTCCGATAGGCGGTCGCTCCATGTAAAATACTGATATTCAGCTGAATCCGTTTAGACTGGATGTTGACCCCGACATTATTAGGAAAAGGCTAGGCAGATGATGATTCAGCATCATCATCTGCACACACTTAATTATAAATCTTTCAACGGTTTTTGGCGAAAAAAAGTCTGGTTCCCCAGAACTCTACAAATGTAGAAACAGATGCCATTTTTCACGATTTCACTGTCCGTCCCATACAAAGTTGGTAATAACACAGGCCTGCATAATGGGGGTCATAACTTCCTCTCGGGAATTTTATAGCTGATTCTAGGGTATTTTGGTGCGTTGATTACGAATATGTACTTAGTTTTTCTCCACCACCTCAAGATTTTTGACCACTTCAAAAAAGGTACAGATAGAAAATAGGAAAAAAACACAAGTTGTCACATAAAAAAATACATTACTTTTTACTTAAAAAACGACTAATATATAATAACAACTTATTACTAGTCTAAATTACATATAAATTTTATTTGTGGAACCTGGTCCTTTTTTTCTGGAAGCTTCGGTTGTGCGATTTCCGCTTAAATTTTTGGCTTGGATCGTCGCGCTTCAATAACCAACAATAGTCCCCCATCATGCTAGTATTCCATCTTCCTTGATACCGGGCTTCAAGCTCTTTCAAATCTTGGTGAAATCTTTCACCTTGTTCTTTGCTAACGGCTCCTAGATTTTCTGTGAAGTAATCAATGTGCGAATTTAAGAAATGAAGTTTGTTGCTCATATTACAACCCATTACACCAAAATTTGTAATAAAAGTGCAGTTATGTCACAACAACAAAAGTAGCAATCTTTAACATGGTCTTTAGGCTCTCTCCATAGCGTAGGCGAAACGATTTTGAAGCTATTTTTCTGTCCTTTTGACCACTTGCGAAGTTCTAATATACAAATCGTACAAATATGAGGTGTCCAAGTTTTGTGTTAGTTACTTAAATCGTATCCAAAATAACTTTTGTAAATATTTTTCACAAGGTCAGTAGGTAATGCTGTTTCATTGTTTTATAACCATAAATTCCCGCAAATATAGCAAAAACAATTCAAACAACTTCGCGATGACATTTTAAAGTTTATGTTGCAAGATGCGCACTTCAACTGTTAATTTTGCTAAATCAGTCCGGGTACTTATATAAAAACCCTTTGGTTTATCTTTATTACATCCTTTTCTAAATATTCATAACTATTAGGTAATAATACCTACTCATTATGTATTAATAAGCTTATTACTAAATTAAGCCAAAATGAACCGTTTTCGACTTGGTTAATGCGAATTACTTATACTCATTATGTAGAAATAAATAAATCGCGGCCATCGCCACTGCGCCACCACAGTTAAATTCGGCTTCAGTAAAAGCAGCAACTGAAATTGAGCAAAATTAAATTGTAACGTAATAAAATAACTTTCGGCAGAGAATTCGGCAAAAGGATCTTGATCGAAATATAGGGTCGCACGTGATTCGTTTTTCCGATAAAGTATTTACTTTTATAGCAGCTTAGTAAAGCATTTGATATAGACAGGATTAGGAGGGTATATTTGTAATAAAGCCCAAAGCTACTCAGAAGAGGGCTTTAGGCTCTATCGCAAATAACTGGAGCCGAAATTCAATCCTGAAATATTAGAGGATTTGGAACGGATCAAAAGTCGCGTACGGGGCATGAATAAGCCCTTTCAGGAAGGCTAGGTTTTCTAAAAAGCCACTGTTTACTTTTGCTCACGGTTTCGCCCGCGTGGAGGTTGGAAATTATCCTACGGGAACGTGTTACCGGGATAAAAGATATTTTACGGCCTAGCCAGGACATAGCTTCTGCTATTAAAGCTTGAAGAGTTTACAGACAAAGTTAGTTTTCATTTATAATATTAATAGGGATGCAATTCAATCTAAGTAACTAGTTTCTATTCCGTGTGGTACCGCCCATAAAGAATAACACCATCCCATTTCTGCCCGTGGGTGTCGTAAGAGGCAACTAAAGCGCTTACTAGAGAATGGGCAGCAGCGTTCTCTATGCATTTGACCACCAACTGCGATCGCCAACCCTTCTGTCAAGCATGGCGAATATGGCTAACCCCCTCAAAGTGGGGGAGGCCTATGTCCAGCAGTGGACGTCTTTTGGCTGACATGATGATACTAATGAACTAGTTACTGCCCGCGGTTTCTCATGCGTGAATGTCGGAAATTATACCAATGGATAGGATAGCCTATGGCCTTTCCCAGGATGCCATGTATCTTCTTGTCAAATTTTATTAAAATCCGTTCAGTGGTTAAAGCGTGAAAAAGTAACACATAGACAGAGTTACTTTCGAAATATATATTAGTACGTGAAGCGAAAACTTTGGATCCCTTTTTACGGAAATAGGGCGGACGGAGGAGTATGAAATTTCGCACACTTATAGTTTATACAGAGAAGAAGTGAAGAATGCTAATAGTTTTTTTTAAGTATGCGTAAAAATACATTATTTTCAATAAATAACACGTTACACACACTACTATTCATTACCGTGTATTTAATACACACATGCATATTTTTTTGTGGTTTTATGGGGTGTCAAGTATGGCATTAGTAAGTTTCCCATACAAAACTTAGTATCGTGTGCAAACTGTAGAGGTTGTATGCCTCACGATTGTACAGGCTGGTCATAGATTGTACAGACAGGTTATAATTATGATTTTTTGAACTGTCATAATTAATTAAAAATAATAGGGAAAATTCTATAAAAACAGAGCTTTCTGTGATAATTCATTCCATATCCAGCAGTTAAGAAGTATTAAGAAAATAAAGAAGAGAGCCCTGAAGAAGTATTCTTTACTCATTACACCTACGTCCTGGTCCTGACCATCACCATCCCGCCAGCGAACCCTCTCCACAGTAGTACATCGTCAACAATTTGTCTATAGTGTTACTGAATGTCAAGTACAACCATATATTTTTTAAATTTTTATTATATTTTTTTTTTTTTTCATTTAATAATGTATTTCTATTCAAATGAAGTACGGTCAAATTTCGACCAATGGGCGATCACTAGTAATATTAAATATAGATGTGTCGCATTAAAATATTTCCACAGCTCTTATTGTAATGTATGAGCTATAAATCTCGCCCAGAACTCCATAAAGGAAATTAAATTACATTATGAATGTTCTGAACAAAAGAAAAAGGACATGGCTAGAATATTTATTATTCTACTGCAAGATATTTTAACTGTATGAGAAAATGCTATGTTAGTTTGGTACAAAAGAAATCGCAAAGACAGGAATGAAAAATATAATTGACTTGGTGATATTTTGTGGTATGAGGAACTGGGTGTAAAGTTCAGTTAACCTCGATAGAAAAGGGAGGATCCTACGACCAGGCAGGTGTCCTGTCTGGTGGGCAACTGCCCGACGATTGATGTTGGGACGTTTGTATATACGCTAGTTGCCTGGTAAACTCTCTTTGCGGATAAAATTAAATTGTAATAAACAACAGTAGTTTGCGTGACGCTACAACATAACCGATCTGTCAACATCAAAATACTGTCAGGATGGCTGCATTGGTAGCGACTCAGCAATAGTACTTTAAACGTAAACAAACAGTGCAGACGACTCGAGAGTGTATACCGTACTGGTAGCGTCAACGGTAAGGTAGGAAGGGAAGTGGGTGCGTTAAGTCTATCTTGCAAAACTTTGGACTTTGACAGCCCCAAGTGCTCAGTTACAATAATCGACTTAATGTTTTTCGGTGATTGTGGTACCTGAATCTCTTCTGGAGATTCTTAGCACCCCCTTGCCTCACCGTGGCCTTCACTTCTACTGTTGCCAAGGACCGTGGGGCTGCCGGGCACTAGGGCCCATTGTGTTCTTTTTGCTTGTCAGTTTTGGCGACGAGTTTGCCATAATCGCCACGCGCACACCTTGTGAAGGTTTGAGCATTTTACATCATCATGATCATTTGAGTCGAAAGATGTGCACTACTGGACCATAAGTCTCTCCTAATCATCGCCACTTCTTCTACTGGTTTTATGCTTTTCGCATCCAGCGGATTCCTGCAGCTGTCTTCCGGTACACAGTTGCCACTCCAAAACTTTTCGGCAACATCGGCTATCTATTCTGCGGCATTTCTTGAAGCTATATCGGTTAACTTGGTTCTCTTACGGATATTTTTGATTCAATCTCTTAGAGAAACACCAATCATATACCTATAGCCCTCTCACTGCCCTTTGGGTGACTTTCAGTCTTCTAATGAGGCCACCTTGGCAACACTCAGTGGTCAAATACTTTTGTCTTGAGACACTGGTACGTGAGACGAAAACATATCATGCAGCTTCCCTTCCGCTGCGCAGTCAAATCGGATTCGACGATTGACGGGAATATTGCGAGGAATCATTCTGAGCTTGTTGTGTATAACCCCATTCCATCCATTCATAAGGGTTGTTCCAGAATGTAATCACCTTGTTTACCACAACGAACACCAGCCCTTTTATGCCCCGTTTTTATTGAGGCTTTTTAAATATTTACCATGGAGTTCCGGATAATAATGGTCACCTCGTTTCCTCCCTTGGGTGTCGCATTAGATACCTGCCGTGATAATATCATATTGTGACCACATAATTTCCCAAAGGTGCGAGGAGAACTCGTTTGCGGCGAAATGGGACATCTGATATGCTCCTGTTTTGAAATGCGGAGGGTGTTTGTTAGGTACTCAATTACGGCTGAAAGGAACGGGATATTTCGCACTGATAAAGGGGAATACATACAAGAGGGGCTTCTGGCTAAGTTATAACAGACGCATGAGTTGATCGATGAGGTTAAGCCGTTGGTCTCGGCTGTCATTCGTAGATCTTTAACAGTCGTATCAGGTCGTCGAAGCCCGAAAGTCTGACCACCAAGCTTACCAAGGGGTATCGTAATACTCGGTAACTGGGTTGTGGTCAGATAAGCAGTCGCTCCATGTAAAATACTGGTACTCAGTCACCGGCTCTGACATGGCTCTGACCAGATGATATGGAATACGTAGGATAGGAGTTGAACACTTGCTAGCAGTTATTTGAGCAACCGCGTGCAAAATCGATCTGCATTATCAATATCTGCTTATAAAATTAATGTACGGTAGGCCTGATGTGATTTGCCCCCTGATTGATGTTCAGTTGTGCCCACCGTTCTGCTTCGCCGCGTTGAAGGTTCTTGATAAAATATCTCTTCTATTTTGGGTCAGCTAAAATAACAACACCAAGGCGAAGTCTGAATGCAGATATAGTAAATTTTGGTTTAACTTGGTAGGGTAGTTAAAAACCTCACGCAGGGTGTGGAAAAGACGGTTTTGTGTCTCTGCAGGGCGCTTATAAGTTTATTTTTAGGGGGCTGATCTTCAACTCTACGAACCGAGGTTGAACTTTTTGCATCTCGCATGGGATCTTGCTCGAATCTTGCTTCTCGAGTGGGATACCTTTTTTATTATTCATACATACAAAAAGAGATCAAACTGTGACGTCGATTTATATGATGAAGCTTAAGAATTAAGACAGTAGGACGCAAGATCCAGCGAAGCAAGCTCGATAATGTAACCCAGCCTAGGGTCGATTTCGAAGGGTAGGTACTTTCGTGATTTTGTTGACTATTGCACAGAAGCTTTAGAATTGAGAGATTGTAAGAGCGAGCGGAGTGAGCTCGCAAATAGGTTCTTGCCTCGAATAAGTTTTCTATTATTGCAGTAGGCGTTTTTTTATTGGTTATTTTGCAATCAATATTTCGACTTACTTCAACTGAAGTTATCGGACAGAAAAGCATACACGCTTGGTTCTTACGACAATGCACGATGAAAGCTTAAGAAAACAAATATAATTCTATAATTAATGTTAAACATTTTAAATTAATGAAGGTGGAGTTTCTTGCCCATTCTTCATTATACGACACTATCCTAAAGTGCCTATTTGAAACGCTTGCTTACTTTGAGATTAGTTTGGGGCCCGACCAAATAATGAATGACAATACAATTTGACAGTTGTCCCCTAATTCGGATGTGTATTGGCCCGTGTAAAGAAGACGGGTAACGGTACGGTAATTAATCGGGAGTAGAGTTCGCTGTGCCGCTACTGTTCCGTCTGTTGCCGGATGTAAAGAATACCACCAACCCATTTTTTCCCGTGCACGTCGTAGGAAGCGATTAAGGGACTTACTAGAGAATGGGCAGCAGCGTTCGCTATGCATTTTACCATCATACTGCGATCGCCAACCCACCTGCCAAGAGTGGCTATTATGGCAAAACCCACCAAATTCGGTGAGACCGATGTTCAGCAGTGGACGTCTTATGACTGAAATTATGATGATGAAGGTTAACTCCGAGGTATCGAACTACTTACGGACTTCGTTGATAGACTAAAGAAGAGTAGTCTGGTGTACGAAAGGATTGGTCCAGACAAACATCCATTTGACTACGTTTTTGTTTTAACTAGTGATCGCCCATTGGTCGAAATTCGACCGTACTTCATTTGAATAGAAATACATTATTAAATGAAAAAAAATATATAATAATAAATATAAAAAAATAATATGGTTATATTTGACATTCAGTAACACTATAGACAAATTGTTGACGCTGTACTACTGTGGAGAGGGTTCGCTGGCGGGATGGTGATGGCCAGGACCAGGACGTAGGTGTAATGAGTAAAGAATATTTCTTCAGGCCTATCTTCTTTATTTTCTTAATACTTCTTAACTGCTGGATATGGAATGAATTATCACAGAAAGCTCTGTTTTTATAGCATTTTCCCTATTATTTTTAATTAATGATGACAGTTCAAAATGTCATAATTATAACCAGCCTACACAATCGTGAGGCATACAACCTCTACAGTTTGCACACGACACTAAGTTTTGTATGGGAAACTTACTAATGCCATACTTGACACTCCCCATATAACCACAAAAAATATTTCTTATAAATCTAAACTAAATTCCTATCGTCGCTAATACAAATAATATTAAAATATTCTCGATATGATCATAGTTTTTACAAATGAAATAGATTGGTGGTGTTTTATATTTATAAAATTAATTTATTACCTATGGTTATACTTGACATTCAGTATAATCCAAGGTATAATCTAAGACATTCAGTAAGACTATAGACACAAAATATTAAAGACAGATGTTCACGATTGGACCACAGATTTGGACCATAAACAAAAGAATATCTATACATGTGTGTATTAAATACACGGTAATGAATAGTAGTGTGTGTAACGTGTTATTTATTGGAAATAAAATATTTTTACGCATAATTTAAAAAAATATTAGCATTCGTCACTTCTTCTCTGTATAAACTATAAGTGTGCGAAATTTCATTCTCCTCCGTCCGCCCAATTTCCGTAAAAAGGGATCCAAAGTTTTCGCTTTACGTATTAATATATAGATGAAGAGTGAAATTTTACAATATTGTCCTTTGTTTTCAGATTGCCTGTTCAAAATATGTCCTATGAACCGATACTCCGCTCAAAAGCAGTTCTGGAATACTGCCAAGCAGTCCGCAAACTCCAACACCGATACAGGACTGCTAAAGAGGTTACACGTGAGTATTTACTTCGAATATATTGTGATGAATGAAATTTAAACATTCAACAACTCATTAAAAAAAATACAATTATCAATAAAATATCAGAATCGCATAAAAAATAAAATTATTATTATTATTTTACATTTTTACCTACCCCAAGCCCGATATACGATATAGATGCACGTAAAGCCTGCCAGTTCTGCGTGAAAGGCCCGTCCAGCCGGACAGAAATGACCGCAAGGAAATGGCAGACATATCCGGCAGTCTATTTGTCCGACCTGTGCGTTATTGCATAGATTTCCGTACCGTCTATAACGGACAAATTGTCCATCGTCTTCTCAAAAGACCACGCAGCAAAGAAATGTGGTCGTGGCACCTTTTTAACACGCTTTTATTAGCTACATACGTATGTTAGTATGTGCCTATGTAACGGAATGTTTGAACTTGATTTTCACCTCCTTCAATATGTCGAATTAATTTGAAACTATGCACACTCATCAAGGACCGATGAAAATACAATATTTTTTTCCATTTTCCTGCCCAGAATCACCAGGATAGCAACGAAAAATCCGCTTTTGTAGCTAGCTAAACTAACAATAATAATAGTTAAATAAAGAATAGTCTCAAAGAAGGAAAAAGAACGCTTTCATAGAAAACCAAACTAAAAAGTAGAAAATAATGGAAAAGCCTGATATGAATTGAAAATAGTTAAGTTCCTCAAAGATCTGCCTATGCTTTTTTCTTTTTTACTTTGGTTTTCTATGAAAGCGTGTTTTGTTCTGACCCACGGGGTACTGCAAAATAGCTATCTGAGTTTGTCTTCGGCAAATATACCATCAATACGACATGGAAATCTCCTCCTGAAAGGGTCTAACCGGTAAAGCAGTATTGCTAATTTCCGGTTTAAAAGGTCTGAAATCCAGTGAAATTCCAGACACGTTCTGAGTAGACGTGACCTAGGCAGTCGGAAATGTAATAAAGGGCGTTAGCAGTTACTGCTGGAATCACGTAGGCAGTCTGCACGTTCTCTATAAAAACATCACATACTCTAATAAAAATGAATTATATGAAAGTGGAGGGAGTGAATGATTGCGGAAAATGGAAAAAGAAAACGTCGCCGATTTCAAAGTAAATTGGGACAAGGGCAGGATGTTGATGATACTCCAATTAAAACTTCACTTTAACGGGCTAGTTACCGTATTTTTAAGTACGATCATCATTCTTATTTCAATCTTAATCCGTGCACAAACCTCTGATTTTCCTTTGACACATTTACATTACAATTCTATTTTGACTTCTGAAGTTTTTGACATCGATTGTCGCTGAGATCATGTGCAGCCGTAAGATGTTCAGGACATAGGCCTGCCCCAAGCTCCGCCATTTTGGAGCGGGTCTGTGCTTCCCGCATTCAGTCGATTCCTGCGGCCTTCATAAGGTCCACCTTGTGGGTGGCCTTCCGATTCTACATCTTCCGGTACACGCTCGCCACTCCAGGATCTTTCAGCCCTACCGGCCATCTGTTCTGCGACCAATGTGCCCTGTCCACTGCCACTTAAGTTTAGCAATTCTGAGATATAATAATGTTGCGTCCTAATTGTGAACGTATTTTAAGGCGCTGACAAGAGCAAAATAGGCTTGTCTCTAAATGTTTTCCAAGTCTACACCGTTTGTGAAGGCGAAAAAAAAGTCAATCTTGAACATATTTCTGAGAACCCTGTTATATTTAAATTGGCCTTTTGATCTACGAAAAACGCGCTAATTCGGATTGTAAGCGTAAGCACGCCAAACTTCCGTTGCGTATGAGCCGGATGATTTATCGAAAAATAACGTGAGCCACATGGTTCCAACAGAGATGGGCCGTAAAAAGATAAAATTAAGGATTCTTTACTTTAATGTTCCCTCTATTGAAAGTAGGAGAATAAACGAAAGTTTTCAAAACAATTGAAAGTTATAACGAAAGCTTTGCTTTCAGGTTCCGTTTCGCTTTATCGTTAACTTCAAACGGTAGGTCTTATCGTAAAGTTTTATAGTTACGAACAACTCATCTTTAGAAAATGAGATAAGAAAATGCTCCATTTTCCTGCTCCGTAGGAATTTGAGTAGCAGTGAGACCATATTCGCACGAACAGAAAAAATCGCGGCAGGATTTATACCGCGCGCTTGATTTTGAACTCTAGGTGTTGAACCGAAGATTGAAAATCCAACAAAGTGAATTCCAGCGCATCGAAAAATCATACTGTTCGATTTTCTACTCTCGACCCTAAGCAGTGTGTAGAAGATCCAGTGAGCGAAATAATCCCGCCACGATAATTTTACGTCCGTCCGAACCTGGTACAGTACTGAATTATTGCACACAAAGGAATGGCCAGACATCATTTCGATTCATTTTAATATTCTATACTAATATTATAAAGCTGAAGAGTTTGTTTATTTGGTTGAACGCGCTAATCTCAGGAACTACTGGTCCGAATTTAAGAAATCTTTCTGAATTGGGTAGCCTATTTATTGAGGAAGACTATAGACGTGTATAACATCACGTTAAGATCAAAAGGAGCGAAGCAGCAACGGAAAATGGTCGAAAACTACCATGCAATTCGATGCGACGGGAAGGGTCAGGGTAGCAAAAATTTGACGCGGACGAAGTCGCGGGCAGAAGCTAGTTATTTATAAATTCACCGTCTGCACTATTAAAAGTCACCATTAAATTAGGAAAAACCAAATAAATCAAAGTTATAATGAACTCTAAATAGGCTAATGAGTTCGTTTCCTTTACGAATCCCATTCATCTGTCATAAAAAAGCATAATTAACCCAATTTTTTGTCTTTGATTATAAAAATGTTGCCAGACAGCTAACTTGGTAGATTTATTAATCAAATTAATTGAATCATCCATCATAGTCTAAGTAAAGTATTATAACGTTTAGCTGCATAAAATAAGACAGGATTTTACACAATTTAGACCAGTCTTTCCCAACGTGGGCGATAACGCCCTCTTGTGGGCGCTGCAGGCCTAAAGGGGGGCGGTAAGAGACCCAGGAAAAAAAGGGGGCATTGTGTAGGGCTTTGGGGTCGATTTATAATTTCATCTACCTAGCTAGGAAGACTCTTAGACACCGACTGAGCTCTCGACTCTCGACTACATCTTGTGAACATCAACTAATATTAATTAAGATATAGCTCAAACTCGGTTCGATATAAAAGACCGCGGGCAATCATGTTTTAACCAGGGACCATTTTGGTTACCCGTTGAAAGGGTTTTTGATAGGGTTTTGAAAAAGTGTTGTTTTAAAAACCATTTAATATTAGTTACACTATTTTACGAATACTCTCATCAATGGATAACCTCTTCCTAACCCTTTCGATTTGATTACCTGTACATTCAAAAACCCATTCTTGGTGGGTTATACTTTTTAATGGTAAACCCTTTTGAACGGGTTACCCCTTCAACGACTGTAACAGTGTTATCCATTCGAACTACAAGTATTGTAATTTTATCTCTCGTGACTTTACTTTAAAGTACTAAACTGCATGCATTCGGCGGGTATGCGTCAAGTCGTAACACGCAGTCTAGGCAATAGTACTCCGTACACATACGATTATAGTTATTATTGCAGTGATTTTAAAGTTCAGTGTAATTTTTTTTCCGGAATAGTCGGGATTGTTTCATGTTTAAACTTGTAATTTTTACGGAATCTTATGTCATTCGATCATCTCGTCTCACTCATGATTAGTGGTGGACATAAAAAAACATCGATGTTTTTTTTTTAGATTTAATGCATCGGATAGTGGCATCGATGTAATATCGATATATCAAAAAATACATCGATGTTTTCTATACATCGATTGTTTTTCTATAAGTTAGATATTATGTAGACTCTGTTTCATGAAAGAAGTCCCGTGGGTATTTAATGGCGCTAGCGTCGCAAAATAAAAATACTTGATTTTTAATATTTTTTCTTCTGTATCGTGTGGTGCCAGACGTAAAGAATAGCATCATCCCATTTCCTCCCGTGGGTGTCATAAGAGGCGACTAAATAAGAATGGGCAGCAGCTTTCTCTATGCATTTTATCAGCACCATACTGCGATCGCCAACCCGCTTGCCAAGCGTGGCTATTATGGCAACCCGGAGGGGGTTGCCATAATCGCCCAAATTAATGACAAACACAAACAAAAAACGGCCCCTAGTGCCCGGCGGTCCACCTACCCTTGGCTATGGTAGCGGTCAAGGCCACGGTGAGGCAAGGGGTGCTAACAATCCCCAGAAGAGATCCGGCTACCAAATCACCGACAACTGGACCTGGCAACCTACAACACGCGCACACTCCGGACTGACGAGAAGATTGCTGAACTTGAGGAAAAATTGAGCAGGTTACGATGGGGCATAGTAGGGTTATCTGAAGTCCGAAGACAGGGGGAGGACTCGATAATCCTAAATTCCGGAAACCTGCTCTATTTCCGGGAGGGCGAACAGCAGTCCCAAGGTGGTGTCGGGTTTATCGTCCATAAGTCCCTTGTGAGCAACGTTGTGAAAATCGAGTGTGTCGACCAGGGTGGCGTACTTTATACTCAGAATATCCGTAAGGTATTCGCTGAAGATCATACAGGTGTACGCCCCGACCTCATGACACCCCGACGATGAGGTGGAGACTATGTATGAGAATATTTCCAGAGCCATGCATAGTTCCAAAACTCATTTCACTGTTGTCATGGGGGACTTCAACGCGAAACTGGGCAAACGAGACGGCGATGAGCTGCAAGTGGGGCAATTTGGAGTTGGACGACGGAATCACCGGGGTCACCTACTGGCCAGTTTTATGGAAAAGGAAGGCCTCTTTATGATGAACTCTGTCTTCAAAAAGCGTGAACACAGAAGGTGGACCTGGCAGAGCCCTGATGGTGTAACTAAAAATGAGATTGACTTCATTATGTCGACGAAGAAGCAAATATTCAATGATGTCTGATCAACGCGGTGAAAACCGGGAGTGATCACCGCATGGTAAGAGGCACATTGAATATCAATATCAAACTGGAAAGATGTCGGCTGATGAAGTCAACGCTCCGTCCAGCACCGATCCAACTTCAGAACCCCGAGGGCTTTCAGCTTGAACTCTAGAATCATTTTGAGTGCCTAGACAGCTCCGTGGACGATTATAGTGATGGGTTCGTGGAAACTGTCCATACGGTCGGGTTTAAGTTCTTCAAGACCCACCGTACTAATAGAAAAAAGAAACTCTCAGATCCAACCTTACAGTTCATGGAACAGAGGCGCGAAATGATCCTGCAGTCTTCAGAAACTGCACTCGAGTACCGGCAGCTCAATAGACGGATCTCTAAGTCTTTGAAAAGCGACCTTCGCCGCTTTAATACGGAATGTATTGAAAACGCGAGAGAGCGGAACAAGGGCTCCAAAGTCTTCGTAAAAGATCTGTCTATTGGGCAGAGTCAGCTTGTGAAACTGAAGACCGACGACGGCAGAGTCGTGTCCGCCAAACCTGAGCTGTTAGGAGAGATCGAGAAGTTCTATGGACAGTTATTATACACGTCCACCAGAAACCAGTTATGAATCTGGCTAACGACCCGAGAGCTAGATTAACTCGACACTACACTGAAGATATCCCGGACGTCAGCTTGTACGAGATTAGGATGGCTCTGTTGCAGTTTAAAAATAACAAGGCGCCGGGTGATGACGGAGTTACGGCCGAGCTCCTGAAGGCTGGCGGAAAACCTGTTCTAAAGGCCCTTCAGAGACTGTTTGATTCCGTCATACTCGAGGGCAAAACGCCACGGGCATGGAACAGAGGTGTGGTGGTACTTTCTTTAAGAAGGGTGACATACCCTACTTAAGAATTTTAGGCCCATCTCACTTCTGAGCCATGCCTATAAGCTGTTTTCAAGAGTCATCACGAACCGTCTCGCGCGCAGGTTTGACGACTTCCAGCCTCCCGAACAAGCCGGATTCCGTAAAGGCTTTAGCACCGTAGATCACATACATACGCTGCGGTAGGTTATACAGAAGACCGAAGCGTATAACCTGCCTCTCTGCTTAGCGTTTGTGTACTACGAAAAAGCCTTCGATTCGATCGAAACCTGGGCTATACTACAGTCTCTCCAACGGTGCCAGATTGACTATCGGTACATTGAAGTGCTGAAATGTTTGTATGAAAACGCCACCATGTCAGTCCGGCTCCAAGACAGAGCCTCGAAACCTATCCTTCTGCGTCATCTCTCCGAAACTGTTCACCGCTGCACTGGAGGATGTCTTCAAGGTTCTGGACTGGAGAGGGGCTGACATCAACATCAATGGCGAGTACATCACTCATCTTCGATTTGCCGATGATATCGTAGTCATGGCTGAGACTATGGAGGGCCTCAGTACAATGCTCGATGAGGTCATCGAGCTTCCGAAAGAGTGGGTCTTAGGATGAACATGGACAAGACAAAGGTCATGCTCATGTGATACCCATTCCAATGAAGATCGTAGGCGCTACACTCGAAGTTGTGGACGAATATGTGTACCTAGGACAGACTGTCCAGTTAGGTAGGTCCAACTTCGGGAAAGAGGTCAATCGTCGAATCCGACTCGGCTGGCCAGCGTTTGGGAAGCTACGCAGTATCTTCTCGTCCCACTTACCGCAGTGTCTCAAGACAAAAGTCTTTGACTAGTGTGTGTTACTAGTGATGACATATGGAACTGAGACGTGGTCGCTCACAATGGGCCTCATAAGAAGGCTTAAAGTTACCCAAAGAGCAATGGAGAGGGCTATTCTTGGAGTTTCCCTGCATGATCGAATCAGAAATGATGAGATCCGTAGGAAAACCAAGGTTACCGACATAGCCCGAAGAATTGCCAAACTTAAGTGGCAGTGGGCAGGGCACATTGCTCGCAGAACAGATGGCCGATGGGGTCGGAAGGTTCTGGAGTGGCGACCGCGTACTGGAAGACGTAGCGTTGGAAAGCCTCCCACAAGATGGACCATTGACCTGGTGAAGGCCGCAGGAATACGTTGGATGCGAGAAACACAGAACAGGTCGAAGTGGCGGTTCTTGGGGGAGGCTTATGTCCAACAGTGGACGTCTTTCGGCTGAAATGATGATGATGAATATTTTTTCTATCTTACCTCTTTTTACAGAAACAATATCAGATTAAGATACAAATAATACATATTTAATTGATTTCCTACTTTAATAGTCTGCTCCTACTTCCATCCAATGTTGATTTTTACCTTTAAGTACACTATTCGCCGCGGGACTTCTTTCATGAAACAAAGTCTATTTGGTTTAGAAATAAAAAAAAAATATTACGTTTACATTTATTTTTATTAAATATCCCAATACCTTTTATCTATACTTTGTAAAAACAAAAGTTTACCCAATCTTTTACCCTTCAATCTGTTTCTTTGTTGAGTCACCTGCGCCGTTTGCGAAAACAGTCTTTCAGATGAAACCGATGTGCCCACCATTGTTACATATTTAAAGGCAATTTTATGCAATGTTGGAAACTGTATTTTGTAATCTTTCCAAATTTCCAGAGGAGTGTCGTTAAGTCTTCCAACTTTCAGACTTGTCAAGTAAACTGAAAGTTCATCTGACAAGCTATCTGCAGATTTATTACTCTTCCAATTGTAATGTACCAGTTTGTAATGATCACTCCACAGTGAAAATATCTCTTCACTTTTATCAGACTTATCTGAGTCTGACTCGATTTCTTCATTTTGACGCAAATGAATCTTCATTAAGTCTTTGATTTTTGAAACCGCATCGCTACAACCTATTGCAACGCTACAGTATTTTTTTTTAAATTGATGGTCTAAAATGTTTGCAATAGCAAGAGGAGTTACATGTTCAATGGAACCCATTCTTTTCGTAATTTCTTGCAAAGCCAGTCAAAATGTTCAAAAATTGGTGATTTAGCATCTATACTGATTACATACGTATTTACACCCTCATTAAAAGTTTAAAATATATTCAACTAGCGTCTGCCAGCGGCTTCGCCAGCGTGAAGTGGGGTAATTATCCCATAGGATCAGATTACCGGGATAAAATGTATCCTATGTGGTAATCCAAATGATAAACTATCTGTGTTAAAAATTTCATCCAAATCCGTTCAGCCATTTTTGCGTGATTGAGTAACAAACATCCACACTTTCACATTTATAATATTAGTAGGATGTACACACACAGGTTATTTACAGTTTTATTATATGCGATACTAAATTAATATACACTTACTTACCTTTGTTCATTTTCAATATTCAGACGTTATTTAAAACTTAAAAAAGAAAGCTCCGACCTATCAAATCGAATAAGAAACACTAAACGATTCGATATGATTTCAAACTTCCAAGGTCAATACATATTCCTCCACTCCAACGTAATTTAAAATGATTTGATTTGAAACCCTTTGATTACCCCAACAAACCCTTTCAAAGGGTTATCTTCTTCAACTGGAAATCATACAAGGTAACATCTTGTACTAGTTAACTTATTGATAGGGTTACCCTAACGTTAGTGTTATGAACGGGCTACCACGACCAAGAGGTAACATCTTCCGTTACTGTAGGCGTACAATGTGTAACACTTTCGAAAGAATTAACTTATATTCGGGGTTGTACGGTCCCTGGTTTTAACAAATTTTTGTTAAATAATCTGAATTGTACATTCCTATACCAATCGGCAGACGGCACCAAGAGAGCAGTGGTGGCCCAGTGGTAACGGCCGCGACTTACGAGTAGTAGGTCGTGAGTTCAAACCCAAGCAGGCGCATTACTTTGTGTAAATTATTTCATCGCCACTGCTCTCAAAACGGTGAAGGAAAACATCGTGAGGAAACCGGCATGTCTTAGAACCAAAAATTCGAAGACATGTGACATCTACCAACCCGCACTGGGCCCGCGTGGTGGATTATGGCCCACTCCCTCTCACCGAGAGGAGGCCTGTGTCCCAGCAGTGGGAACATTTATAGGCTGATGATGATACCAATCGGCTGGTTCTATAATACTTGTTCTTGCTTGTCGAGTAAGATTGGGCGTCGAATGAGATAAACGAGTTTATGCACGTTTGTCTTATTCCTGTTGGTGCGTGCTGCTTATGCAATCCTATATAAACGACGTACATTTATTTTATTTTCATTTGCGGTTTCGCGCATAATAGATAAGCAGTACTTGATTTCAACACTTACGTATTTCGTAAAACAAAACAATGTCGGAAGTAAAAAAGAAGAGACGGCAATGCTCTGCGGAATATATTAAATTCGGATTTATTGAAAATCCCACAAACCCGTCGTCGCCTTTGTGTCTTCTATGTCTAAAAAAATTTTCGAACGAAGCAATGAAGCCTTCAAGACTGCAAGATCATTTGAATAAAATGCATCCAGATAAGACAGAAAAGAATGTAGCATATTTTCAAGACCTAGAGAAGAAGCATAATACTCAGCCAAGTGTATCAAAACTATTTTCGGCGGCTGCTAAGCAAGATGACGACGGACTTCGAGCTTCGTACAATATCTCTTTGTTAATTGCTCAAAAAGGCAAACCACACAACATCGGAGAAGAGTTAATTTTGCCAGCAATAAAGGAAGTAATAACTACTGTGCTTCATAAACCGGCCGCAGATATTATCCGAAAAAATCCTTTGAGTAATAATTCTGTGCAAAGACGAATTGATGAAATGGCTGAAAACATTAAAGAATCATTGTGCAATCATCTGAGGACTAGTCAATTCTCAATTCAGCTCGATGAGTCCACTTTACCAACTAATGAAGCGTTGTTGCTATCTTACGTGAGGTTTATTAAAGATGAGAAAATACGTGAAGAACTATTGTTTGCCAGAAATTTGGAGACAGATACAAAAGGCGAAACCATATTCAATACATTGGAAAAGTTTTGTGAAGAGAAAGAGATTCCTTTGAAAAATATTATATCAGTTGCTACGGATGGCGCTCCGGCTATGACAGGGCGCCATAAAGGCTTCATAGCATACTTAAAGAATAAAATTCCAGATGTCCTTGCTATACATTGCGTTATTCATAGACAACATTTGGTTGCTAGAAACTTAAGTGAACGACTATTTCAATCACTGCAATATGTCATCAAAGCAGTCAATAAAATCTGTAGCAGCTCTTTGAATGATAGATTATTTCATCAGCTTTGTGTTACTAATGACGAAGATTTCAACCGTTTGTTGCTTTATACTGAAGTTCGTTGGCTGTCAAGAGGCAATTGTCTGATTCGATTTTAAAACCTGTTTGACTCTATGATAGAGTTCTTGGAAACTAAAGATACAGAACTGCGCAACAAGCTCATAACATCAAAGAATGATATAGCTTACATGACAGACCTGTATAAAATGTTCAACGACGTGAACCTCCAACTGCAAGGCGATGAACTAAATTTAATTAAAACAAAAAATGTCGTTGCTGCTTTCGCAGCCAAACTGCTTCTGCACAAAAAGAATATGGGCAGACGTGAGTTTCACAATTTTCCGAATTTATCAGTATACTGCAGTAACGACGACTTGTTTGCCTACTGCCAACATTTGGAAAACCTCCACATTGACTTCACCGAACGATACCAGGACATTTTAAACTTGGAAATACCAGACTGGGTGTTGGATCCGTTTTCAAATGTCAACACAGCAATGTCACCTCAGCTGGAAGAAGAACTTATAGAATTGACACCAAACGAAGAAATAAAAATCAAGTTCAAAAATGGATATCAAGAATTTTGGCTACAAAAACCGATTCCGCAATTGTACCCTGGATTGTGGTCAATTGTTCAACGATTTTTGATAGCATTCCCATCGTCATGTTTGTGTGAACGTAGATTTAGTGCTGTGGCAACGCTGCTTACTAAAAAGAGAAATCGTTTGCGTGTTACCGAACGTGGCGACTTGCGGCGGTTTTTGAGTAAATTGGAACCTGATATCAACAAACTTATTGAACAGCATCAGATTCAACCTTCACATTAGTTTTTATATAAGCATTGATTATGTTTGTTTTATTTTCAATAAAAGATACTCTGTCCGAATACTATAAATTTGCGTTTCAATAATCAGTTATAAGTACTTAGCGGTTTTTAAGTATGTTTAAAAAGGGGGGCGTTAAAAAATAATTTATTCTTAAAGTGGGCAGTAGACAAAAAAAGGTTGGGAACCCCTGATTTAGACCAATGTTCTGTCTGCTTTTGGTCTTACGTCTAGCAGCAGCTCTTGAAATGTTCTGGTCACTTTCTGTGTCATTAGTGAAATCCGCCATAGTCCTAATTATAAATTATCTGCAAGGAAAAATATACCTTTGATTATTATTTGTTTTATTCAGTGAACACAAATGTATGTGACTACGCCTATGTGTGCAAGTGAATGTTGAATGTGTCAAAAGAAGCATGTTAGTAGAAATAATGCTGTGGAAATGCATTCCTTGCGAAGCATGTGTAGTGGGACTATGTAATAAAGCAAGGCGGTTTAAAAGATGTAGTGACAAAAATTTAAAAGAGTATAAGCATACTCTTTCTCTCAGATTGTTTGGTCATGTGGATAGGATATATGAAGGGCGACTAACAGACGTTACAAGGCAGATGTGAAAATTCCAAAACGGGACGCCCTGGGAGGATCTTATTGGTGATATTTTTCAGAAAGGTCAAGTGCGTAGTACTGGTCAAGTGGTGTATGTTAGGATCGTAGCAGGTGGCGTTCAGAAGTCTCTGCCTAGCCCCATGGGAAGAAGGTGTCAGTTCGTTTTTTTTATTTGGTGCTGAACTGAAGCAGCATCTTTACATCCCTGTATTGAATCAACGAATGATCTAACTATCCATTTATTAACGTTCAGACAAAATTGAGCCTTATGTGCGTGCCTACTTTCCGCCATCAAAATACGCTTAACTAAGTAAATAGCAACATTAATAAGATAAATGTGCTGTTTATAGGCAATAATAGTTTTTATGCTTCAATTATATGGGCTATAATGGCTTAACAAAATGTAAGAGAGGATATAAATATTTTTCATACGTTATGATGTGGTCTTTAAAAGCTCGTAAACGACGCTTTATTAGTTCAGGTAAAAGTTGATAAATAGACTTTATTGGAATATTAATAAAAGCTGTTATCGTTTATCAAACAAATGATAGATGGGTCCCAGGATGTTTGAGAGATATTATGCATACAGCTGCATAATTTATTCTGGATAATGTCACAGGAGGGTTGAAATATATTTCATAGTGTTATGTCATTTTTATACCTGATTAACCAAAATGCGAATAGTTGGAAAATAAAGTAAGAAGTCGTTTCGACATTCGAATCTACCAAGCCTTTTCGCAACTATGTTCGGGTCTGACACTAGTCTAACTGGAAGGAGCGACTGCCTTTTTTTTGGTATCGAGGTAGGAATCCTCATGGATGTCCTCCGCCCTGGGGTGGGTGGAGGGGTCTGTCAGACTCCCTACTGGAAGCAGCGACTGCCTATCTGAACTCTACAACCCAAACAGAATACCCATAAGACTGACTGTCAGACTTTTGACTTTGACAGCCTAGGCCCGCGTGTTCAATTACGGCCCACTCCCTCACACTGAATAGAGGCCTGTGTCCCAGCAGTGAAACATTAAAGGCTGTTTTTGGATATTCACTTATTCAAGCATAGAATACTCGAGCCGCACATAAATTACTCCGTTTGACCCAATTTCGGGATCCGACGTGATTGCCCTCACAAATTAAAGGGTTAATTTTATGGCAAGTCCATTAAAACCTCACGAATTTCTGACATAATAGGCCTCGGTAGTTGTAGGTATGGTTTTTCGTGATATTAGAAAGAAAACATTACTCTTTTCTAGGGCGGTCGGGTTAAAAATACATCCCGGCTTATTTGTTTTTCATCCGACGAGTAGGCATTTTGTATTTAAAAATGAGTTTTTTCTTTTGTAAAAATTACAAAGTGAAATATTTAAATACCAATTGTATTTTTTGGCATCAGTTTGAAGCTAAATGGTTGTGCCTTTATCAAGCCATTTTGGGACTAAGAAAGATTTTTTAATTCGGACCAGTAGTTCCTAAGATTAGCGCATTCAATCAAACAAACAAACTCTTCAGCTTTATAATATTAAGTATAGATTTAAAATGGTAAACTTATGGAAATTCTATGACCATTCCAGACTTCATTTTGAAGGGTATTTGCTAATCCATTGCTTCATATGTTCGAAATATTTGTCTGCCCAACAACGTGAATAACGCAATGAATTTTATTGAACTGTTAAAATTAAAACCAACCAAACCACACCTACTGTAATAGTCATGTATTACGTATTACGGTATAAAAGGCGTATATGGGACTTACTAGCGAACGGGCAGCAGCGTTCTCTATGCATTTTGCTACCATATTGCGATTACCAACCCGCCTGCCAAGCGTGGTGATTACGGCAACTCCCCCCCCCCCCCCCCCCCCAATTGGGGAGGCCTATGTCCAGCAGTGGACGTCTTAAGGCTGAAATGAAGTTGATGATGACGTACTACGTTCTGGAATTGAAATCATTGCTCTTGGATTCGACACGTTTTGTTCGGTGGTTTTTGTCTAAATCGTTGCTACTTTGACAGACAGTATCCGGTACCGGTGAGTCACTGGTTTTGCCGGAGTTCCTAGAGTACAATGAGGCCTGAAACTGCGTTAAGCGGGCACCCGCGCGGTTTCATACAAAAGTGCTCCGTCGCGGGGACCAGCGCGGGTGTCCGTCACGGGGAGACGCGCCCCGCACCCACGCAACGGGGCCCACCGCCGTGTGACGGGACCCGTCGCGGGGGCACGCGCGGTGCCCGCCAGCGGTAACACGCATCGGCTTGTTCAGTCAATAACGCTAGGTGATACTCCGTGTGATAATACCGCCGTGTCATCAGCATAAGTTAATATGTCACAATATGGGAGTTTAAGATTGTATAGATCATTAATATAGATTAAAAAACATAGTTGGTCCCAAGATACTGCCGTAATTTATGGGTTCTTCATCACTCACCACCCTGCCGATACAAACAGACTGCGTCCGACCTGACAAGTAATCTTTAAAAATGCTTAGAGTTAGTCCACGTATGCCTTCCATCTTGGGAGATAAGAATGGGAATTGAGACCGTGTCAAACGCTTTCGACAAGTCTAGGAAGATTCCAAAACATTTCCGCTTTTTGTCTAGTAGTTTTATTGCCTTATTACTAAAGTCTGCAACCGCAACTATACAAGCACACCGTTAAAATTGAACTAGCGACTCTGCGTAAATCGGTCTCAATGTGGTCTCAATACTCAATTCTTTATTGCATTCCATATGTTACATAGATGGTTAAAATAAAAATGGTACAAGATCCCGCGTTGGGTCCCCGCGACGGGGACCGTCGCGTACCCACGGAGCCCACCCACGTTTCCACGCGCTTAACGCAGTTTCAGGCCTTAAAAAGAAAAGTGCACAGTGTTATTGGATTTTTCTGACAGGTATTTCTCAGTAACAGCCCGAAATTAGGAGATCCCCATGCGACGAATACGTCAGTCCGTTGATCGCGCGGGTCATCTAGCCTAGGATATTTATTTACAATTTATTAATTTATTGAAACTTTATGCACAAGTAAAAAATAATGTACAAAGGCGGACTTAATGCCTGAGGCATTTCCTACCAGTCAACTTTAGGGTGATGCAGAGACAAAAATGGCTGGTGCAACATAGGGGATGGATAACTTCTAAAATAATGCAGACTAAAATATACCTACATATATAATTATAACGAAAATGAACTTTGTCGTGAGACATAACGATAGGTAGAGGAGAAAACGAATCCAGTACATCAGCCCTGCGGGGCGAGCACGGCCTCTGTAACAGGCTTGAGTCACGCATTTTATCACGGTTTTTCATCCCAAACCGTGATAAAAATGTGTGACTCAAGCCTATCTCAGTTCTGCCAGGGTCGCGAGATTTGTTCGAAAGAGATACCGTGGCCCTGGTAAATGGGCAACTGAAGAAACACGGGTGAGTTTTAGTCAGTAAAAGTCTGATACGCCCTTCTGATCCACCCAGAGCGGAGACGTCACTTGATGATTTCCCAACCAGAGAAAAAAAGCCTATCCCAGTAAGTCGTGCACGCCCCGTTGGGGTATTATTGTCCTTGTTTGTATAGGTGATATTCATAATTTTGTTTTTTCCCCCACAGCATGCCGCTGAGATAGAGAAGAAGCAAAATGAGTTGGAGAACAAGAAGTTGTTGGGGTCCATCGTTCAGTACGGCAGCGTTCTACAACTGCTGCACGTCAAATCTAACAAATACCTCACTGTAAGTAGATTAAATTAATAAATAAATGCAGCAAAGCTGTGGTGGCCTAGTGGTAACGGCCGCGACTTACGAGGCTTATTGATAACGAATATGAATGAGAAATAAATGATTCAATGCCCAAAATCGATCCGCTGTTTTAGTAATTTTTCATGGAACAAAGGTATTTTTTTCACGAATTTTCAAAAACCAAAACGTAACAGTCGTTTGATTGTCTTAATGCACAAATCAATGTCATTAAACGTTTTAAACAAAGGTGGAGTGATGAAAAAAAAGAGTTTTTTTTATTCATTAGTTTTTGACATCAATATCCAATACACGGGTAAAGGAACGGCGTGCTGGCCAATTTAATTTGAGCCTGTATATGTGAAAACTCTTCTTCCTAGCATAACGATAGTTCAAACATCTCTGGCCTTACCTACATGGGAAAAGGCATGAATTTATGTATGTATGTATCTACGTCCAAAAACTATGTATTATGATTTTAATAACCGTCAAAAAGTCCCAACGTTCGTGGGTCTAGAATCGTGTGCTCAATGATTCATGGTATCAATATGTACGTCGAAGTCCCTTACATCATGTATACATAAAAACTCATTATGGTTTATTTTGAATGTAGGTAAACAAAAGACTGCCCGCGTTGCTGGAGAAGAACGCGATGCGCGTCCACTTGGACGCGAACGGCAACGAGGGCTCCTGGTTCTATGTCATGCCTTTCTACAAGCTGAGATCCACTGGTGAGTAGCCTCTATTCCTCTATCGTAATATACTAAGTTACTCGATCCGTCTTACCTGGATTCCGTGTGCTGCCGGACGTAAAGAATAGCACCATACCATTTCTTCCCAAGAGTGTCGTAGGAGGCTAAGAGACTTACTAGAGATTGGGCAGCAGTGTTCTTTATGCGTTTAACCACCATACTGCGATCGCCAACCCGCCTGCCAAGCGTGGTGATTATGACAGCCACCCCTTTTGGTGGAGGCTTATGTCCAGCAATGATGATGATGTTGAGTAAACTAAGTTCATGTATCTTGATATCGTTAATTTCAAGTCACTGAAATTATTGGCCAGAATCACAGTACATAGTATCTTCACACATTTAAGAGTAGGTCTAAGTATATGTTAAGGAGAGCAGTGGTGGCCTAGTGATATAAGCTCTGACTTTTGTATGACGTAGGTTCGAATTCTGACAGGCGCTTTAATTTGTGTAAATTATTTCATCACCATTGCTCTCATAAAGGTGAAAGAATACATCGTGAGGAAAGCGGCATGTCCTAAAACGAAAGATTTGAAGACATGTGACATCCGCCAACCCACACAGAGACCACGTGGTGTATTACGGCCCAATCTCTCTCTTCTTTACGCTTTACTTTGTGTAAATTATATCAACACCACTACTCTTAAAATGGTGAAGGAAAATATCGTGAGGATACCGTCGACGGCGCGCAGTGTTCCACGCGCGCCTCAAAGAGATGTCAGCAGCAGTGTAGGAGTCTACTAGGACCGATGCCTGCCGGGGTCGCGTGATTGTTCGAAAGAGATACCGTGACCCTGGCACATGGGCAACTGATGGAACACGGGTGGGTTTTAGTCAGTAAAAGTCTGACACGCCCTCCCGCTCCGCCTAGAGCGGGAGAAGTCATTTGATGATTTCCCATCCTGAAAAAAAAAAGGATACCGTCATGTCCAACCAACAATTTTTAGATATATTACATTTACCGACTCGCACCGTCTCGAAGGTAGCAGAACTGTATCCCAGTAGTGGGAACAGTATAGGCTGATTATGCTATATGCTTCACCGTGTCATTGTGTAGTGTTTTTCTTTGTTGTCTGAATAATTAGGAACTGAACAATAATATTTCAATGTCTTGTATTCCAGGTGACAATGTAGTAGTAGGTGATAAAGTGATCATGAACCCCGTGAACGCGGGTCAACAAGTCCTACACGTGTCCTCGAACCACGAGCTCCCTGATAACGTTGGCTGCATGGAGGTGAGAACACTATATCATTTATATATTTCGAAATAAAACTATAAAAAAATAAATTCTGCTTCGTATGTTATGTTTACAACATCACTATAGTGTTTATTTGTTGCCAAAACTTAACAGACTCGATGGTTATCGATTATAGGATTCATTTTAATTTGAGTTACGTGTGGTGCCGGACATGAAGATCATAAACATTAGCACCATCCGATTTCTTCCCGTGGGTGTCGTAAGTGGCGACTAAGGGGTTTGGTGAGAATGGGCAGCAACGTTCTCTATGCATTTTACGCCTGCCAACCGTGGCGATCAAAAAATAAACTTAGTAAAGTCATAACTGGGCGTATTATTCACCCTAAATCTGTTAGACAATAGCGCGATCGAATACGTTTCAACCAACGGGAGATTGATTTTTATACGAAATCATAATATTTTTTCTATGGTGTTAAAATGACAATTTTATTCCTTGTCCTCCTGTGGGTGTCGTAAAACGCGACTGGTGGACTTGCTAGAGAATGGGCAGCAGCGTTCTCTATGCATTTTACCATCATACTGCGATCGCCAACCCGCCTGCCAAGCGTGGCGATTATGGCAAACCCCCCAAATAGACCTATGTTTAGCAGTGGACGTCTTTATAATGATATAAAAATGTTATTTAATTCACTTCAAAGTTGATTTACAGCAGGGTAAAGATTTCTTCTCGTACTGTGCTCAAATGGCAAAGAGGCGAGCTCTGATCTCCTCGCTCTCTGAAGAGTCCTGTCCTGTTTTGCTGCTACCAATTTTCAACGAAAGCGTTAGTCCACAAGAGAGTAATTTTAATGTGTAGATAGAAAGAGCTAGGATATCGGAAGGCCAATTCTTGTAAATAGTAACGTTCAAAATCTAGTTGCAGTCTCATCACGGCGACAATCAAATGTCAAAATCTTGTCAATAATGTATGAAAATTCGAGGTTTTTGTGACAGATTGACACTGCGATCAGACTGTGAACGTTCTTAAAATTACAAGAATTGCCCCACTGTTATACATAGAAACCCTTGTGATGCTAGTTTTTCTTTTTGCTCCAATAATTGTATCATCTTTGCGGTTACAATAACATCTCACATAAAAACCAGCTAGAAAACTGTCTGTAGGCCATATACTTCGCTTGCAGTTTAGTTTCCCAAACTGTAAAGGAATACCGTTGTACATATTTGGGAAGAATAATGTTGACTTTAAAATTTGTTGAAACTGAACCTTATGAGTAAGCATATAAAGTTCAGTTTCGACTCATCTTTTACTAGTACTAATTTCATAATATTTTAAGTGATTAGAATCAGAGACAACGATTTGGAAAGACTTAACGTACCAATATTTTTGTTCCACGTGCGGGTATCAGCTGCATCCGGTTAGACTGGAAGCCGACACCTACATATGTAGTTGAAAAAGGCTCTGGCTAATGATGAGTTTAGTGCGGAAATTGCTTCTGCGGCATGTAATGCAGCTGCTAACCGTACTTACAGCTACTTACACAACTGTGCCGTCAATTTGTGAATGTCTGAGTAGCTACACTATGCTACATTAAAATTGGCTAGAACATTTTTGCACCTAAAGTGGAAACGCCAGGGAGAACGCGAAATTGAAATTTTAGGTCTTTATCTATGAAATTGCCGTTCTGCCGTACTGGCCATTTCAAATTAAAATAATTTTTGTTTGTCTAAGAATTCTGATTTCAAATTAATTTTATTTTAAAAACATGGAATTCTTTTTCACAAAGTAGTCATTTGTTTATTGATTAGTGTTACATTTTCATCGCATTTCAATCTTTTTCGTCATCATGGATACGTTAAAAATTCGAGTAATTATGGAATATGAGCACCGTCGTGGCAGCAACGCGGCACAAGCGGCACGCAACATCAACGACGTTTACGGAGCTAACACTACAAACCAACGCACCACCTGTTATTGGTTTGCTCGCTTCCGTTCTGAAAATTTCGACCTGAAAAATGAACCTCGCGGTCGTCCGAAGACTTTGGTCGACAATGACGAATTAAAGGCGATTGTGGAAGCTGATGATACATAATCTACGGCTGAATTAGCAGCAGCTTTCAACGTTAGCGTCAAAACAATATTGGTCCATTTGCGTCAAATTGGCAAGGTAAAAAAGCTTGACAAATGGGTGCCCCACGAACTCAATGATCGCCAGCGCGAAGTACGCGTCGAGACGTGCCTTGCACTGCTCAACAGACACACAAATGAAGGAATTTTAAACCGCATTGTTACCTGCGATGAAAAATGGATTCTGTTTGATAACCGCAAGCGCTCAGCAAGTTGGTTGGATCCTGGTTCAGCACCTAAACAATGCCCTAAACGAAAACTTACCCCTAGAAAAGTGATGATCACTGGTGGTCTAGCGCCGGTGTGATTCATCACAGCTTCTTACCGAACGGGGTGAGCATTACTGCAGATGTGTACTGTGAAGAACTGAACTCAGTGATGGAGAAGCTGGCACATCTCCAACCAACATTGGTCAATCGCTCGTCTCCGCTGCTCCTGCACGACAACGCGCGACCTCATACTGCACAGCAGACGGTTTCCAAGTTGCAAGAACTGGGGTTGGAAGCTCTCCGTCATCCGCCCTACTCACCAGACCTTGCGCCTACAGACTACTACTTTTTCCAGAATTTGGATAAATTCTTGGCGGGAAAAAAATTCAATACCCAAGAGGCGGTACAAAATGCCTTTGAAGAATTTGTTGCCTCCCGTCCAGCTGATTTTTTTAAGATTGGCATCAATAAACTGCCACTGCGTTGGCAAAGATGCATTGATTGCATGGGTGATTATTTCGATTACATGAAAATACATGAAAAAAATTCGTTTAATTTTTTTCATACAAAACGGCATTTTCATAGGTAAAGACCTATTATTATTACTATTTTTGCTATTTCCATATCAGTCTCAGGTTGTATCTGATAGAGGATTAAATTATCTTTAATACCCCATATTTGTTACGGTCGCGAAATATGGTTCAATCATGTTTTAATCAACTTACAACTGACCTTGATCTGCAAATTGCAGATATATTAAGAATATTTTGAGTTTAGTTGGCTACCGTGACGCTTTCTCTGTAAAGCAACTAAACATGATCAGCCTTCTGTTTCGCCTCATCTCTTAAAAATCTATATCTTTATGAACTCCAAGCCTAGATCAGCCTTCTGTTTAACCTCATCTTTTAAAAATCTATACCATTATGAACTCAAAGCCTAGTCAGCCTTCTGTTTCGCCTCATTTCTTAAAAATCTATACCATTATGAACTCAAAGCCTAGATCAGCCTTCTGTTTCGCCTCATCTCTTAAAAATCTATACCATTATGAACTCAAAGCCTAGATCAGCCTTCTGTTTCGCCTCATCTTTTAAAAATCTATGCCATTATGAACTCAAAGCCTAGATCAGCCTTCTGTTTCGCCTCATCTTTTAAAAATCTATACCATTATGAACTCAAAGCCTAGATCAGCCTTCTGTTTCGCCTCATCTTTTAAAAATCTATGCCATTATGAACTCAAAGCCTAGATCAGCCTTCTGTTTCGCCTCATCTTTTAAAAATCTATACCATTATGAACTCAAAGCCTAGATCAGCCTTCTGTTTCGCCTCATCTTTTAAAAATCTATATCATTATGAACTCAAAGCCTAGATCAGCCTTCTGTTTCGCCTCATCTTTTAAAAATCTATGCCATTATGAACTCAAAGCCTAGATCAGCCTTCTGTTTCGCCTCATCTTTTAAAAATCTATACCATTATGAACTCAAAGCCTAGATCAGCCTTCTGTTTCGCCTCATCTCTTAAAAATCTATACCATTATGAACCCAAAACCTACGTGAATACGGCGGTAAATTGGTAAGTCGGATGCTTGCATACCAATCTGACGCAAGTCTGCTAGTTCAGTTTGACCACTTCGTGTGTCTTTAAAAAAGAAAAAAAATACCTCAATTAATTCATAAATTCCTATCTTCCAGGTAAACGTCGTAAACTCCTCAACATCATGGAAGGTCACCCTCTTCCTCGAACACAAAGAGAACCAGGAAGAGAACCTGAAGGGTGGCGACGTGGTGAGGCTGTTCCATGCTGAACAGGAGAAGTTCCTCACCATGGATGAATACCAGAAGAGGCAGCATGTGTTTCTGAGGACTACTGGGCGGTCCAGTGCTACTGCGGCGACGAGTAGTAAAGCGCTGTGGGAGATTGAGGTGAGGCATTGTAGGATGCTATATGTTGTATGCTAACGGGTTTGGTGTCAGTTTGTCCATTGTGCATGGGCTATGGGGGCCGTAAATTGTTATTCCAACAAGCCCACCACCCACCAGAAGTTGATTAGATCTCCTACACCCTAATTGCGAAACGCACAATTTATCAGAATCTGAATGGGATTGAAGATTATTTCTAAACCATGACGTCATTTGTTGGAATAAATTGTGACTCAGCAACGTAAATAACGCAATGAACGTTGTTTAACTATGAATATTAAACCAATTCCTACCGATAAAAAGTTCCGCAATTACCCCTCTGGTCTGTTGTGAATATCCCTGTAAGATCCGGGTAACCTGAGCATTTCTGTCCTAATCTAGATGACGCCTATGCATTCAAAGAGCAAATGCGCAGTGGTTTCCTCAGCTTCCATGCAAGCCCTGCATAGAGGACTGCCCGTTATGCCTATCGTGTGGAAGTATTTGTTTAGTGAGCAGTGCCCCGTGATTGTACTTGGCATTGTAGGATCAACTCAAGTTATTTTGAGGTAAAACATTTCAGCTGGTCCGGCTGTCATTTGTAGATCTTTGGCAGTGATTAGAGGTAGTTAGAAGCCTAGAAGTCTGATACGTAGTTTATCAAGGGTTATCGTATGACCCAGTAACTTGGTTGCGGAAGTCAGATGATCAGTCACTCTTTGTCAAATACTGGTATTTAGCTGCGTCTGGTTAAACTGCGACGCGCGTTGCTCAAAAAGCCGCTAAGCTGAAGTGGGACTGAGTGCCACACCTGTAGTATGCCCAATGAGCTGTGGACTAAAATAATTACTACGTGGAGCCCTGACACAGCCAGAAGGCATCACGGCAGACCTCGTAGAAGATTGCGGGATGAACTAGAGAAAACACACGACCAGTGGTCCACTTTAACCCCGGATCGAAAGAGTTGGGAGTCAATCCCAACAGTGCGATGATGCCGGCTACAAGTAATCCATAATACTGCTCTAATACGTACTATCGATGAAGTGGATGTATTTTTATGTACCTACTTACCAACGTACTATTAATTCGTCCATATTTTCCAGGTGGTACAACACGACCCCTGCCGCGGTGGCGCGGGACACTGGAACTCCATCTTCAGGTTTAAACACCTTGCCACAGGACACTACCTGGCCGCTGAGGCGTGTAACAGACCGCCGTAAGTTTTGATACTACTTTGTAACTAAATAAGGAATATTCTCTTTATATAACGATAGGATGAGACTTACTGTTAAAATGTCTGACTCATTTACTGGCTTCATTGAAAATAGGACCTTATAACCATAGCCTAAAGTAGAAAATTGTATGAATATCGACACTGTAGGCTCGTGCATGCTCACGAATTGATTGCTCTTTTATTTTTTCCTTTAGGCTATGGTTTTACGGTCCTATTTTCGATGGAGCCAGTGAATTGGTCGGGTATTTTTCCGTTCTATCTCAGCTGTCCTAAAGTGTATGAATTTTCTGTGATTCTACTGAATATCCTGTGTGCTTACAAATATAGCTGTAAAATTATTAGGTCCTCGTTCACAAGAACGTAAAAATATTGCGGCGAAGTTTTTCGTGCACTGGAGCTTCAACGCAGTGCTTACCAATTTTTTGTCTGTGTGAACGTGATCTAAGTGACAAAAATCTGGATAAATTTTATATAATAAATCATAATAATAATAAATCATTTGAATATTTATTAACCGGCCTCAAACAAAGTTGGAGGTTCTCATTTACTTATGTCTCTCTTACCTATTAATTCTAGTGACGCCCCAGTGGATCCTTGCGAGCCGGCCTACCAGCTGGTATCCGTCCCTCACTCCTCAGAGATCGCCACGCTGTTCGAGCTGGATCCGACCATCATGACCCATTCAGATTCACCGGTTCCTCAAAGCAGCTACGTCAGGTATGTGGAGAAGAACTGGTTGATTCTTGATGTCGTATAATATAATGTATAGTTTTCAATGTTCTGTTGGTATATTGGCATGTGCTAGCTGACATATGGCAAATCATTTAATATAATGTTTTATGTGATGAAAGGCGGGCAGCTACCGTGGCCCTGGCATATGGGTAACTGAAGGAACACGGGTGGGTTTTAGTCAGTAAAAGTCTGACACGTTTTCATGCTCCACCCAGAGAGTCATTTGATGATTTCCCACCCACAAAAAAAGGCGGACAGGTGACTTTCAGCCTAGTTTGAATAAATGACTTTTGATTTTGTAAGCAACATTAACGAAGGCAATATATCTCAAATGGCACCATTTTCTGTATCAGCGCCCAAATTTTTCAGGATTTGAGAAATTAAGAAAAAAAAAACAATTTGTCTATTTTTATGGTATAATTTAGAAATCGAAGTAATTCTTTTTTAAATTATGAAGTCTTAGTACTGATATTGTACCGAGTTTATTAAAATTTGAAGTATTGTATGTTGTTCACATAAGTATGGAAGAGGAGGTCTTCTGCTACACGTATTTCCGTACTTAAAAGTAGGCCTCTACAACTTATTTGTTAAAACTTGTTAATTATGAAAAGAAACCTATGAAAACAAAAAAAAAGCCTTAAGTATAACGTCGATCTTCTATTAATGTAGTAACACTAACGCGTAACACACTACGAGTAGGAACGGCTTCATTTTGACAGTTCGACAACATTCATTGCGTTCTTTACTTTGCTGAGCAGGCACATGTTTTGACCATATTAAGCAATGGATTAGCAATATCCACTACAATGATTCATATTCTGATTAATAGCGTGTTCTGCGATTAGGGTGATGTTACGTCACTCATTGGAAGTACCGAAATCTTATTTATACATTAACTAATCTTCGTTTTATAATTTGCAGGCTCCAGCATTTATGCACGCATACGTGGGTGCACTCTACTTCCATACCTATAGACAAGGATGAGGAGAAACCCGTTATGTCCAAGGTATGTATGATTTTCTTTATAATAGCTTTTGGAGGCATTATAGTTGTCTCTGTTCCGTGTGCTGCCGGACGATAAGAATAGCACCAGATAAGAACAGCATTCTTACAGTAAGTGTCGTAGAAGGTGACAAAGAGACTTACAAGAAAATGGGCAACAGCGTTCTTTATGCATTTTGCCACCATCGTGTGATCGGCAACCCGCCTGCCAAGCGTGGCGATTATTTCAAACCCTTTGGGGGAGGCCTATGTTCAGCAGTGGACGTCTTATGGCTGAAATGATGATGATACAATTATATTAGCACGTTATCACCGCTTTTTTGTAGTTTTGAAAATTTAAGAGAGAATGGTGGCTAACCAACTGTAAATCGTTATAGCTCCTAAATGGTTATTAAAAATGATGAGTGCAGAAACCTAAAGATGATTTCGGAAGTTTGACCGGCACAAAATACTATAAAGACTTGCTCTAAATATTAGCAGTGCAAGTCGATTGGAGGTGTTAACTTGTGAAATTAAAATGATACCAACCTGTGATACAATTACGAAATATTTTTCTATTGCTTGACTTTGTTTTGTTGCGTCACCGAAATGATAACCTAATTAGGAACATAAAATAATTAATTTTAGATTTCAGATGACACTAATTGACCTTTCCTTCCTATAATACTTACTTTTGGTCACTGTAACTCTATTTGAAATATCCGGTATTGTTCCTCCTTCCAGGTGGGCTGCTCCCTAGTAAAAGAGGACAAGGAAGCATTCGCACTAATATCGGTGTCACCCAGCGAAGTACGAGACTTGGACTTCGCCAACGACGCGTGCAAAGTACTCTCGGCCTTGTCGACCAAGCTGCAGCACGGGAATATAGAACATAATGAGAGGAAGTAAGGGATAATTTTGTTTGATATTACAATATTACTAATGTAGTGTCAAATTTCACTCAGTGGCATATCAATCAACATCTGTCTAACCTTTTCCTTAATGTGTTGAGGACGGCTTCTAGTCCAACAGGTTGTAGCTGAATGCCAGTATTTTAAACGGAATGAAGTCAGACAGGCATCTGGCCTCCAGTAAAAGAAATGCAAGATGGCAGGCACTGCGCCAGATTGCTTTCAAAACAGTGAAACCAAAAACTCTTAACTATGTCCTAGAACTCCCTAAAACTAAAAAAAAAATCGGAGACGTGACATAGACTAAAGTGCATTTGGCCCGTGTGGTTGACAGCCCACGTCCTCTGATATAGAGCAGGCCTGTGTTAGTTGCTATATATAAGGTGTATCTATTCATACACGAAATATTTTAAGAGGTACACCTGTAGGTGGTAAAGAAGATACAGCAACGAAAAAAAAAAAATTTTTCTAAATGTATTTCTTTTTTTCAAAATTTAAAATTTATAAATTATTTGACGCACATAAGAAATACTGGCTCCGTCTTTTTTTAACGGCCCGAGACACCGCGGCCATGCTCGTGCCGTCCGGTCGCCGCCCTTGCAGTGGTGGGCCATTCATAGAATTTGGAGTAAAGGTTTTATGCAAAACGTCTCAAGCAGTTTTAAAATTATAATAATTAAGAAAATTCAAAAACGCTTACATAAAAAAAATCTTTTTACTTCTATAGCTTCTTTACCACCTACAGGTGTACCTCTTAAAATATTTCGTTTATGAATAGATACACCTTATATAGGTTGATTATGACGCAGAATTTTCGATTCTCGGCAACTCTTATCCAGCTGCTACCAGCCACCCTGCGAAGATCGTCGCTCCACCTAGCCTGAGGGCGTCCTACTCTTCCTCCTACCTCCACTCAAGAACACGTCTACCCCAACGGTCTTCAGTTCCACGGCTAATATGGCCAGCTCATTACCACTTCTGCTAACTTATCTGAGCTATGTTGACAACTTTGGTTCTCTGCCGGATCGTTTCAATCCGGATTTTATCCCTCAGAGACATTCCAAGGATAACTCGTTCCAAAGCTCGCTGAGTGACTTTGAATTTATGGACCAGACGCCTCGCGAATCCACGAGGCAGGATGCACTGATTGAAGACTTTAGTCTTTAGGCTCTATGGAAATACGCGACGAGAAGACTCGACGAAGTTTCCCAAAAGCTGCCAAACCCAGCTGAATTCTTCTCTTAGCCTCCTCAAAGTTGTTCTGTTCGTAGTAATACCAAGTGTGAAGTAAACTGATGGATTGTTTTTCTTATGTATTTTTCGCCCGCCGACAGCTGCAACAACAAGGAATATTACAATGTGTTGCCAGCCTTCAAACAAACCTGGTATGTCTTATGTCTCTGAAATTCACCAGCACCTACACGTTTAAAACAGAAACACGCCACGGCTGCTTGTAACACGACGTCACACAATGTAGCTCTCCATATCTTGGATCCTCATCAATTTTCTAATCACCACCGTCTCCTCCTTCAGGGCTTTAACCTGTCTGCTACAAGACATAGTGTACTTCATAGCCGGCTTCGAGAACGAGCCCAACAAGTCTGAAGCTTTGGACCTGATCGTGGAAAACCCTATCAGAGACCGACAGAAGCTCCTCAGGGAACAGTATATACTGAGGCAGCTGTTTAAGATATTACAGGTAATCTTTTTTATGGCATCTTCTTGGCTTATATGATGTCGTTGAAATAATTTCCTGTTACTGTTATTTACTTAAAAAGTACATATTGTGAGATACCACAACTAAAATGTGAGAAATAAAATGTTTATTCAATAAAAACAACTGACTTCCGAAAAAACACTACAAAGTGAAAAATAACTTCTGAAGTCGGTGGCAAAAACTAAAATACAAAACCCAATGACTTATTTTTGACTTTTTTTTGTTTATAGTGAAAAGAAAACTAGACATTATTGTTAAAAAAAAAATCTGGACTCATTTACTCTTCGTAGCATACGGAGCATTAAAGATTCAGGATGTTGAACCTACACTGGCTACAAATAAAAAACAAGAATTAAAAACTTTATTTATGTAGATTACATTAACCATCATTTTGTAACAAACCACATAGACACAGATTGTATTAGCTAATTTTCTCATTTTAATTCCTGTATTTCTAGGGTCCATTCCAAGAGACAGCAGACGGGGAAGCGTTCCTGAAGATCGAGGAGTTGTACGACCCTCGGTACGCCGCCTATAAGTACATCTTCCGTCTCTGTTACCGGATACTTAGACTCAGCCAGCAAGACTACCGAAAGAACCAGGTTTGTCTCGTTATGCGTTACAACAAAATAGTTTAGAACCAAAGAAAATATTGTTTTTGCAACTTAATTGGTTGCAAAAACAATATTTTCTTTACACATTTTCTTTCATATTTAGTTGAAATAGAAATTTTTTATCAAATAACTGACATCAAAATTAGCCTATGTATAATTCTGTGCTGGACTGGTCCTACTAATACACGCCACTGAGCTCGTTGTACTGTTTATTCCAACAATGAAAAAGAAAATATTTGGGCGTGCTTATTTTAGATGTGACCATGTCAATCATAAAACATTCTCAGAATGGTGTCTGTGAGCATATTACTAGCAAGAAGGACCAAAATGTAAATGTCTGTACTTTGAGTTTCACATATTTTGGACAGTGTGTGAAAATAATACATATTCGTTTTCGGCTGGTATAGCCGGTCATAAACGACGAAGGTAAAATCGGTTCATAAACGACGAAGTTATCCGCGGAACACACATAAAAAAAACTTACTAACTTACTTGCGTTATTATTTCCAGGAATACATAGCGAAACACTTCGGCTTCATGCAGAAGCAGATCGGCTACGATATCCTGGCAGAGGACACCATCACGGCACTGTTGCACAACAACAGGAAGCTTTTGGAGAAGCACATCACCGCCTCCGAGATCGAGACCTTTGTCGGTCAGTTCACGGGTCTTCTTCATCTTTATCCAACTATATTGAGGGCTAAGTAATAATCGGTCAGCTTAAGCTACGCTTGCCGCTGTTGGTGTGAAGATATGTGACTAACTTTACATACCAAGACCCCTCCGGGTCGTGCCTCGGAAAAACATGTTAAGCTGATGGTCCCAGCTGTCATTCATGGATCTCTGACAGGCGTCAGAAGCCCGAAAATCTGACGAGTCTTATAAAAGTTTCCTAATACGCAGTAACTGGATACGCAGTTAGACTGAAAGCCGACCCAACATAGTTGAGAATAGGCAAAGGCAGGTGATGAAAAAAAGAATTGATATATTTATTTTAAAAAAATACCCTAAGCGATGAAATGTCCAGGGTTTTTAGAACTTACATAATCAGCTATAATATTGCAACTGCTGGGACAAAGGTCTCCCCCCTTTTTGAGAGGGAGTGGGCTGTAACTATCCACGCGGGCTCAGTGCGGGCTGGCAGATTTGAATTTTTAGTTCTAAGACATGCCGGTTTGCTTACGATGTTTTCCTTCACCGTTTTGAGAGCAGTGGTGAAAAATAAATTACACTAAGTAACCCGCCTGATTGAGTTTGGTCATCACTACTCTTTCAAACTACTTATTCTAAATCTAAAAGTGCACCGTGGTATATGTATACAAGATTCAGTTTTGAACCTGCAAAACATTTCAGGAGGTTGTTATGAGACTCGTAAATAATCATATAATAATACGATACCAAGCCAATAATCAATAATACTTTTTATTTTAGATTTTTAAATTTTATTGTTTTTCAGAATAACTCTCTTATCCTCTTCAAAAAATCTATGAAAGAAATGTCGGTTGCGTTTGTTTGTGTGTGTGTGAAAGCGCAGTTTAAGGACTCTTACAGACTGGCCGCGTTTTAAAAAAGGGAGTTCACAATTACCGATTTCCGTAAATAAAAATAAAATGAAAAAAAAATACCTGCCCATTTTATTGTTGATTCGGGTCGAGAATCACTAACATAATTACCTCCTAAAATGTTTTGCAGATCCAAAACTGCACCTTGTATTGGATACCTCGACCCTTTCACCTCTCAGGTAAAATTATAATTTACGTTCGCTTTGCTTCTGTTTCGCAGGTCTAGTCCGCAAGAACATGAAGACCTGGCAGTCCCGCTTCCTAGACTACCTGAGCGACCTGTGCATCTCCAACAAGAAGGCTATTGCTGTGACGCAGGAGCTCATCTGCAAGAGTGTGCTCTGTGCCAATAACTCTGACATACTCATAGAAACCAGGTACTATATAATTCACGAAGCAAGTAGATGGAGTGTACTGTTCTATGCCGTCAAAATGAGAAATTCAAACTCGAAAGTATTTATTTTAAACTAGCTTCTGCCCACGACTTCGTCCGCGTCAAATTTTTGCCCCCCTGACCCTTCCCGTCGCATCGAATTACCTAGCATTTTTCGTCCATTTTTCGTTGCTGTTCCGCTCCTTTTGACTGTAGCGCGATGTTATATAGCCTTCCTCAATAAATAGGCTACCCAACACAAAAATATTTTTTCAATGCGGATCCTCCACAAACACATCACATGCAGAGTTGGCAGTCAGAAGGGCATTAAGCATCTTTAGAGACAAAGATAGAAACGATACAATACTAAAACTAGTTGTACCCTTTGCCAGTACTGTGCATTTGGCTTATTTCCTTTTATATGTATAACTAGCTTTTGCCCGCGGCTTCGCCCGCTTGGATATCGGAACATAAAGCAGGTATTTTTCTAAAATAACAGGAGCCTAAGTGACTCCTTGTTACATCAGCTATCTGCGAGTGAAAGTTCCGTCAAAATCGGTCCAACCATTTCGGAGATTAGCCGGAACAAACAGACAGACAGACGAAAATTGTAAAAATGTTGTTTTGGTATATGTACCGTGTATACATCCATATACACTTAGTAAAAAGTGGTTATCTTAATATTACAAACACACTCCAATTTTATTCATTTGTATAGATGTATAGATTTGGTGGAGCAACAAGAGCAACCGCTTTGTTCATCCTCGAGCTTGTGAAATCAGTAAAACGTTTTATCATAATATAATGCGAGGGTTCCGTACCAAAATGGTAAATAGGAACACTCAGTGGGTGACTCGGACTTGTACGGTTTTTTTTTAAGTAGATCTTTTAAGACACTTTTAGAAGTCAATATTAATATGGTCTATATTTTAAAACTGGATGGCGCCTGCATTTCCTAGCTACTGTTCCCTGAGAAGAAATGCTGAAACAAACTCAGAGGTCATGGTCTCTTTTTAACCGACTGCAAAAAGGAGGAGGTTATCAATTCGAATGTTTATATTTTTTTTTTTAGGTATGTTCGGCCATAACTCCGTCATATATAAACGGATTTGCAAAATTCTTTTTTTGTTCGAAAGGGGTTTATTCCGAAATGGTCCCATATAAGTTTCATATAAATCTGATGATGACTTCCGGAGACAGACATCAGAACTCTTTAAAAAATGACAGCAAATCAACCGCGATTTCTGCTATCGCATAAATATCCATTGTTTGTTTGAAATTAGTGCGGGATAGATACTATAACTAAAAATTTAAAAATAAAAACTTTTTTACAAAAAAAAAAAACAACCGACTTCCTTAAAAACACTACAAAGTGAAAAATAACTTTAATTTCGGAAGTCGGTGGCAGAAACCTTAAATAAAAATCCTAAGACACCGACTTCCGAAATTAAAGTTATTTTTCACTTTGTAGTGTTTTTAAGGACGTCGGTTGTTTTTTTTTTTTGTAAAAAAGTTTTTTAAAGTCCAAACATTATATTATTAGAATTTTGTGTGAGTCTAATAATGCAGAGCCATGTCTGGAAGAGCCTTTTGAAGAAATAGCCAATGCAGCTTTGACCTTTCCCAACAGACGGCATGTATGCACAGCAGATCAACATTACTAAACTAAATTTTTTTTACAGATTGGTTTCAACGAAATACGAAAAAAGCAAGACATTGGAACCGGACGTTTGTAAATACACTGTAGAAGAGGAAATCATGCTGTTGTGGAACAACAAAAAGGTATCGTTTTCATAATTTGCGCTCAGCTTTTCCCAATTATGTTAGTGTCGGCTTCCAGTCTAACTGGATGCAACTGCATACCACTATTTTGCATGGAGCGAGACTGCCCTGAAGTCCACAACCCAGTTACTGGATAATATAATACCAAGGGCGGATCCAGGGGGTGGGTCATGGAGGTCATGACCCCCCCGGGCTGGGTCCACCGTGGACCACTATTTAAAATTGTTAAACACAGGTAATGGTTTTAAGTAAGGATGTATTTTTTTGTCACAATACCACGATTTTATGTAAATACCTTCAATGGTGCCGATTCTGTTGTTACAAAATTATCTAAACTAAACTAAAAATCACTAAATTTTGTGTTTATTCCTGTCAAACGGCGATTTCCTATTCTGATATAGACTAAAGTGACACAACTTAACTATATTTTAGTAAAACAGCACTAAGATTGCACTGAGTTATTAGTTTAGTGAAAATGACAATTTTGCTATTCTGAATTTGCCGGTTTTCACCAAAAATTTTGACTATAATAATTTATTTTAACTACGTCTGACTATTTTTAATCGCGATTAAAAAGGTGTGAATAAAACTAGTGGTCATGAACTAAAATTCAAACCAACAACTCACCTTCACGTGCAAAAACAGCACTGTATTTTTGTCCTTTTCTTTAGCTTATATCTAGAAAATGGCGTGTCCTATCTAGGGTTGCTAACTATACTGTTTTGCGCTACATTATACTTTTACTGTTGAACAAAAATAAAGTATACAAAATACTATTTTCAGCATCTAAATGCTTAAACTATTAGTGCTGGTAAAAACTGTGTGAGCGTCTAACTCTAAGTTAGACGCTCACACAGTTTTTACCAGCATTAGATACAATTTTACTTAAATAGACTCCAATTTGTAACTACTTTGTTAGTTTGGATGTTGACTATCCAATGGTTATACAAAATTTATTAACGTTGGATAGAGAAATGGAAAATAATGTAGTTCATTGTTACCTTCTTAATGCTACTCATATGTTCAATGTTTTCAATAAAACGATAAAAAAAATTAGAAGAAAATAATTTAACTATTTTAGATGTTTATAAAATTATAACTGGGAAAGCAAAAATGAAAAGTATTTTGGCCATGAAACAAAAAAGTATTAAAAACTATTACAGTCTTCCCAATAAGTTTTTGACAGAACGATTAATAACTTCATACTTTTTATTAAGGCTAATTTATATTTAGAGAAATGGTTCGATTTCAATTAGACTAATTGGCCTTCTTTAATAAGCTGTTTGTTATTATTACGGTCTTTGATCATATTTGATCATTTTGAGAAAATTATAGAAAATCTAGTATAGACTCAATATTGGTGTGGATGATTTATATTCAGAATTAACAAATTTTGAACTAATTTATGAAAAAGTATCAGAAAACAAAGATTTTCTTGAAATGAGTACTAACCAAAAGTGGAACCATTTATTAGTAAACACCTCGGAAGAATTTTAAAATAATGTAAAATTGTCTCATATCGACTTTCTGTTCCCGCCAACTCAGCATTTACTGAAAGAGTTTTTTCAGTAATAAATGCAAAGTGGCTGGAGGACAGAAATAGAGCAACTATTATTTTGATAAAAAATGAGGTCCGTATTTATTTTTATTTTAGTTATAATTGTGGCGAGGCGTATGAAGTTTTTAAAAAACACTATAAATGAGTAAGTTGTGCGAGAAGCTGTAAAAAATATGTATTTAAAACATTAAATAAATAAAATACTGTTAATTTTTCTAAAATACTGTTTAATATTCTTCTCAGACCTCATTATACTTTATTTCTTGCAAAAAAATTTGCAACGCTAGTCCTATCGCAAAAATAATGAAATTTTCAACCCCCTTTATTTAACCCCTATACATATAAATCTCAACACGTGGGTAATATTTTTTTTATATTTTTCAAACAAAAAGTGAAATATTCCATCTAAAACACTTCCAGGCTGCCCCCTTGCGCGCGCCTTCATCTCTCAAAAAATTCATTGCGTAGCGCACACAAGTACTACGTTGCCAAGCCAAAAGAAAAAATACCACGATGATTCGCGACTGTCAAATTCAATTTTAGTTGTGTCAAAATATTTTTTAAATTTACAGAATTTTACTTGCAGAATAGCGTTACAATTGTCATAGCCAAAAGTAAGGAATTTTAGAGGTAGTTTAGTTAGTTTAGTTCGTGTACAACAGAATCGGCAACAATATGTAATTGTTTTAATTTTTAATTTTTATTGTATACTTTAATCAATTTATTATAAATTAATATTTTGTATAATGGCAAACGCATTATTCGGGAACGAGCGCATCGAAAATAACAGTGGCGAACTCCCAAACAATGGGAATTGTCCAGACTTGGCCATTTTTAAACACGCTGCTACACAAAAATGTAATTTATCAATAATTTTAATTCTATTTGAGTAAATATCTGATGCTAATAACTTTGTATGAATAAGCACTGTAAAAAATCTTTTTTTTTTTTGGTATTTTATGATGTGACCAAGTCTTTGGCTTTGAATTTGACTTCAGTGTTGCCAAAAAACTGCATAAACAAAAAAGTCAAATCGATTTAAAGTGTAGGGTAATCTCTGCACTGTATTCAACTTAACTTATCTTTTTTTATTATTTGGCAATACAGTGTTTTAAAAATGTTGTGTTAATTGTCAAAATGACGAGTGCAAAAAAAAGAAAGTGAATGATAACTCATTCACTTTGTTTTTTTTTTTGCATCGTGAGTGTTGTTTTTGTCGATTACTTTGGCTGTTTCTTTAATGGATTCATATTCTCTGATGACCCTAGCACTTCCATGGACCAAGGTTCAGCCTTGTATTTATGATGAACCTGGCACATCTAAAGGAAGGTTTTTTATAAGCATAAACAATTTTAATAAAATGTTAAAAATTATCTAAATATAAATCTTAATACAAAAACTAGGTTTATATTGGCATTCTTACTGATAAGAACTATTAAATCAATCATATATTATTAGCTGAACTGTTTGTTTATAAGTGGCCAAAGTCCCATAGAAGTTGGTCAATGCCCTTTTGGTTGCCGTTTCTACCCGTTTTTGCCAGACTATACATACATACATTAACAAAATACCTACTTTTCACTTTTATGTATGATTATAAACATTAAATTTATTATATTTAAATTAAATTTCAAAATGGCCTACCGCAAGGTAGTGTCTTGGCACCGCTCCTCTTTAATATTTACACGAACGACCAACCATCGAGCCCAAATACGTCCCGCTTCCTCTATGCAGACGATCTTGCCCTCACCTCTCAAGCCACCACCTTTGAAGACGCCGAGGTTCACTTGTCAGAAGCTCTTAGTGACTTAACGTCATACTACCACGCAAACTCTCTCAAACCAAATCCGAGCAAAACGCAGTCTTGCGTATTCCATCTTCGCAAGAGAGAAGCGGGTCGCAAACTTAACATAGTTTGGGGTGGGGTACCCATTGAGCACAGCAACTCCCCAAAATATCTTGGCGTTACTCTGGATAGGTCTTTATGTCCCGGTTCCGAATTGCGATAAAAGTGATTATTTCGCGAATCCGACCAAAATATAAGACGCAAAATATAAGGGCTATTCAGTAATAATTGTGGCGTTCTGTCCGTTGGTCGGATTCGCGATATAATCGCTTTTGTCGCAATTCGGAAAGCAGGGTAACATTCAGCAAAAACTGCAAGAACATTAAGCAGAAGGCACACTCTCGCGACAATCTCCTACAGCGACTTGTCTCGTCAGAGTGGGGTGCTTCGCTTGACGTTTTGCGGACTACTGGGCTGGCGCTATCTTTTTCTGCAGGTGAATTCGCTTGCGCTGTGTGAAGTCGTTCAGCCCGTGCAAAGTTAGTGGATACAGCTCTGAATGAAACGTGCCGGATCATTACCGGGTGCCTCAAACCGACCCCGGTGCAAATGCTGTATCCATTGGCTGGAACAGCGCCACCAAAAATCCGCAGAGCAGTGGCAAGCTCAACTGAAAGAGCCAAGATGGTTTCTGACACACGACACCCTATGCACGACAACATCCGTGTCACAAAGACTGAAAAGCCGCAACAGCTTTCTGAAGTGTGTTACCTCCTCCCCGCTTACTGGCGAACAGTCTAAGGAAAGACTAGACCTGTGGCAACAAGGCGCTTCCCTACCAAACCCATTCGTTCTACCTGCTGATCATCTCGCAACTGGACACGAATTGTCTTGGCTTTCATGGAAGTCTTTAAAGAGACTTCGGACTCAGGTAGGCCGCAGTAAAGAAAACCTGTACAGGTGGAGATTTATAGATAACTCAGCCCTGGAGTGTAAATGTGGTGCTGTCCCACAAACGATGAGGCACTTGATATCTTGTCCAGCATGTCCTGCTGTTTGCACGCCACAGGAGTTGATGGACGCTACTGAATGCTAAGCTCGTAGCCAAATTCTGGGCTAAATCTATTTAGATTGCTATCGACACGCCAAGAAGAAAAAGAAGAAGAAAATTAAATTATATCTTCTTGTGACTTGACCACGACTATGTGACCCCCCCCTGGCACCAAAGCTGGATCCGCCCTTGTATGATACTCCTTGATAAGACTGGTTGTCAGACTTTCGGGCTTTTGACCCGTAACGACTGACCAAAGACAGCAGGGACTAACGGCTTAATGTGCTTTCCGAATCACGGAGGGTTCTTGGTATATAAAAATGGTCACACATCCACGAACCAACTGCATATATAAAATTCTAAGCATATTCAATTTTATTTGACTCCGTAAAATACTAGATTTATATGGTGCGATTTAATTATTACGTTTCTTGGGTATTACGATTGTTTCATTCACTTCATAGCCTGCCTCTTTTGATCTAGTGGGAGCAAGTGCTAATACTGAGCATGAGGTCCTAGGGTTCTGCCGGGGTCGCGTGATTGTTCGAAAGAGATACCGTGACCCTGGCACATAGTCAACTGATGGAACACGGGTGGGTTTTAGTCAGTAAAAGTCTGACACGCCCTCCCGCTCCGCCCAGAGCGGGAGAAGTCATTTGATGATTTACCATCCTGAAAAAAAAAGTCATTTAAGAGCCATTTTACATTTTTGCGCGAATATCTAAGATTTTAGTCGCCTTATTTACCTCTCATCTCATCATTATAAATACTCTGGCATTGACGAATACACGTAAAAAATAGATCAATCTTTTGTTTTGTCACTTTTAGTAGAACATTTACAAAAACTTATTTGTTTGCTTTGTAGTAATTAATCTCCCACAACTAGTTTTCGTAAAAATCAGCGCAGGGTCAATTTCAGACTCCTATTTCTATCATTAATATGTAGAAATATGAGTAAAAAAAATACACAAAACAACAGACATATAATCTAGTTGTTACATTTAGTACAAGAATATTGATTTTTAATAACATTAATTAGTAAAAAAAATAAAGTCTTATGGCAATTTTTACGATTTATTCGCAAGTTTATCGCGTTTTTTTGGTTTGAATAAAGCATAATTACATTAAAAAATTCATGTCTATATAAAGTATGTTCTATAACAAATCGAATTCTCAAGTTTTATTTAAATCTGTTTATTTAATTAGACATAATATCGTTTTTGAAATCACTCTAAATTAGAATAAATTACGATGCACAAGCGGGCAGCGTTTAGTACGGCGCAAGCGCCCAACGGGGAAGGACCTGTGTCAATTTTTCCCGCGTCTCAGTTTACGGGTACTCGTATCGTGAAGGCCAAAATATACTACGACTACAACATTTTGCTACTCTTCGCATTTTTTTTTTTTTGAATAAGAGTTTCGTTAATTATCAAGTAAAGCATTATTTTAATAGATTGTAGAAAAATTTTGACTAAAATAATTTATTTTAACTAAATCTGACTATTTTTAATCGCGATTAAAAAGGTATGGAGTAAAACTAGTGGTCATGAACAAAAATTCACACCAACGGCAACGCCTCGCCTCACGTGCAAAAACAGTACTGTATTTTTTTTTTTCTTTTGCTTATATCTCGAAAATGGCGTGTTCGATCGCAAAAATAATGAAATTTTCGACCCCCTTTATAAAACCCCACATATAAATCTCAACACGTGGGTAATATTTTTTTTATTTTTCAAACAAAAATGAAAAATTCCATATAAAACACGTCCAGGATGCCCCCTTGCGCGCGCCTTCGTATCTCAGCAAGTTCATTGCGTAGCGCACAAGTACTAAGTTGCGAAGCCAAAAGAAAAAAAACCGGCCAAGTGCGAGTCGGACTCGCGCACCGAGGTTTCCGTACAAACCTGTATGAATTCTCGGTTTATGCAAAAGGTTTATGTTTATGAAATTAAATGCCTTTTTTTAAATTTTTATATTTGTGTTGATTGAATGAAAGGTAAATTGCGGTTTACGATTTATGACGTAAGTATTAAAAAAAAATACTTACTAGATCTCGTTCAAACCAATTTTTGGTGGAAGTTTACATGGTAATGTACATCATATATTTTTTTAGTTTTATCATTCTCTTATTTTAGAAGTTACGGGGAGGAGGACACACATTTCACCACTTTGGAAGTGTTTCTCGCGCAAACTATTCAGTTTAGAAAAAAAAAATATTAGAAACCTTAATACCATTTTACCCCACACGTATGGGTTTGATGAAATTTTTTTTTTTTGAGTTTCATTTCTAAGTATGGGGAACCCAAAAATTTATTGTTTTTTTTTTCTATTTTAGTGTTAAAATCTTAATGCAGTTCACAGAATACATCTTCTTACCAAGTTTCAACAGCATGCTCTTATAGTTTCGGAGAAAAGTGGCTGTGACATACGGACAGACAGACAGACTGACATGACGAATCTATAAGGGTTCCGTTTTTGCCATTTGGCAACGGAACCCTAAAAATACCACGTTGAGTCGCGATTGTCAAATTTGATTTTAGTCGTATCAAAATAATTTTTAAAAGAGATTATTTCTTGCAGAATAGCGTAACAATTCTCATAGCTAAAAGTAAGCAATTTTAGAGATAGTTTTGTTAGTTTAGTTCGGTGTACAACAGAATCGGCAACAATATGTAATTGTTTTAATTTTTAATTTTTATTGTATACTTTACATAACATATAGTTGTATTTTTTTTTATTAGTCTAGAAATCTTTATTAGACTGGATAAATAAAATAAGTATTTTCATAAATATCTAAATACCGCATTATAATTCTAACGGATCAAGATTGTTTAGACCGGCTCGACACTCGCGTTACACTGTTTGTATTGTGCATGTGTGGATAGCTACGCACACATACATAAGATTGCCGTCTTTTACCTAAACTCGAGCGTTCAAATTTTGTGAGAGGGCTCTTAAGGTTTTTCTATATGAAATTTCTCAGTAGCAGCCCGGAGTCTGGATTTATGGCTGGTTGATGGCAATAAGCTCGCCCCCTATTACATGAGACTTATACATAACTGAAGAAATGTTGATGTACTTTAGGTATACCTCGGGTTGGGCCTTTGAGGAAACAAATTATCATTCAGCTTTACGTTAACCATCTGTTTTGTTTCCCAGTGTTCCCGTCTCCTCTCGGAACTAGCAGCCGAAGCCCGCGTGGACCCGAACTGCCAGTCAGCCGCCATCCTAGACTACTACCGACACCAACTAGACCTGTTCTCGAACATGTGTCTCAACAGACAATACTTAGCGCTCAACACGCTGTCTCCTCAGCTGCACATACATCTTATATTGAAGTAAGTAGATTTTAGAGAGCTTGAGATCGGTGGTGGTATCGACTTCGACTTACGAGCTACGTTCGAACCCAGGCAGGCGTTTACTTTGTGTAAATACTTTCATTACCCCTTCTCTTAAAACGTTGAAGGAAAACATCGTGAGGAAACCGGCATGTCCTAGAACCAACAATTTTAAAACCTATGGCATTAACCAACCTGTCCTCTCTCGAAAAGAGTCCCAGCAGTGGGAACATTATAGGCTTATTATGATGATATTTTAGAGGATTGTTCACGACGCTTCTCAAAAGTAACCAGTTAGAAACTTAAATCATCAATGAGTAATCAGAATGTTATAACACTAGTATTTCAATACCAGTCTGGACACGACGAAACCAATCACTAACTCCTTAATAACGCGTTAGTAAGTCACGTACTAGTGGTCATCCGGGACTACGGTAACGTTCCCACTGTTGGGACTACTATGTAAACTACGCGGGTATTGTGAGCTCTGACTTTAGGACAATTATTTTTTTTTTTTTTTTGGAAGGAATTTCAACGCGCCATCTTTTACCATGAATTCAGTTCATGATTCTGAACTAACCGACGAAAAATTTTAACGTAGGAGGTGTCGAAATTCTATTTCAGTTTGTTATGTTGAGAAATGTCTCAGTAGATACGCAAATCACATATCCGCATAACTAGCTATATGTACGTCTCATTTGTCTTTAAAACCATGTGTTATTATAATATTGACAGTCGCCAATATAAAAGCTTCCAAACAACACGTATTTAATTTGTCAGAAACCCTAACAAGGAAAAGTAAACCTTAATACAAACACCACAATTATTAAAAAAAGAAAAAAAAGCTGTTCCATTCACTTTGATCGCTTTTGTTGCATTTTTCTTAAAATGAAATAGCCGATTCGTTTTATGTAACCGACGAAAAATATCAACACAATGGATGGATTACATGATATCAGTGGGGCGAGCTCGGCCTCGTGAGAGACTTGAGTCACGCATTTTACTACGATTTTTGCTCCCAAACTGTGATAAAAATGTGTGTCAAACCTATCACAGTAGCTTAAACTCGCCCCTTTTTTTTGGATGGGAAATCATCAAATGACTTCTGCCGCTCTGGGCGGAGCGGGAGGGCGTGTCAGACTTTTACTGACTAAAACCCACCTGTGTTCCTTCAGTTGCCCATGTGCCAGGGTCACGGTATCTCTTTCGAACAATTTTGATGAATTTTACGTATACAATGACATGAATATTTACTTTTAAAGTATTATATTGTTTTAATTATTGTAAATGTGAAGATTAAGTGGGTGTTATTTTTTTTTCTATGTTCCTTTTCTTCTCATTTATTTTTTATCACACTCTGGCAGTTTGAGTAATTTATGCGACCTACACAAATGTCCTTTCTTTGGTATTGTTCGTCGAATCATTGACCTCCTTAAGTTCTGAGTTGAGCTGCATGATTACTGACAAATGCGTGCACTGATTGGACAGGTCCACTCAATCTGTGTGGTTCTTTCCTTAAAAGACCACTTCAGACACCAATCCACATGGTTTTCACATGATCTAACCAAATTATGTCTGGACTTTAAAAGCGACTGTGACCTCTGAGTTTGTTTCGGCCTTACTTCTCAGAGTAGTCAGATAGGAAACGCCGACCTCATCTAGTTTAAAAAAATATGATTGACGTGTAAAAGTGTTTGTACAAACCTACTTGCAAAATAAAGTCATTTATCATTTATCAATTATGAAAAAAGCTAGTGTAGTATAAATTTATAAATCCTGCCCCTTACTTACCACTTACAAATATCTCAAACTAGCTTCTGCCCGCGACTTCGTCCGCGTCAAATTTTTGCTCCCCTGACCATTCCCGTCGCATCGATTTGCCTGCTAGTGTTGCTGCTCGCTCCTTTTGAGTTATAGTGAGTCAACCTTTAAATATAGACATATGCTCTCGCGGACTTTTTTTTAGAACTTTTTCAAAGGAACAATTCCGTCATACATGATTTTTGAGTTACTTTAACCGTTTACGCAGCGCACGCAACGGAAACTCTCAAAAGGAATAAATTTTCCCGTTTTTGCAACATTTTTCATTACTGCTCCGCTCCTCTTAGTTGTAGCGTGATGTTATATAGCCTATAGCCTCCCTCGATCAATAGGCTACCCAACACAAAAAGAATTTTTCAATTCGAACCAGTAGTTCCTGAGATCAGCGCGTTCAATCAATCAAACAAACAAACAAACTCTTCAGCTTTATAATATTATATTAGTATAGATTAAAATTCCCTCCTCCACAGATGCATGTCGAACGCGAACCTCTCATACGAGGTGCGCGCATCATTCTGCCGCCTGATGCTGCATCTACACGCTGACAGAGACCCTCAGGAGCCTGTCACTCCTGTCAAGTACGCCAGGCTGTGGACTGAAGTGTGCGACAGGATACATATACATGAGTAAGTATTGTTAGTCGCCAAACTCCAGCAAAAAAACTAAATTTATTACTTCTGTCGAAAACTTACAATATTCGGCAATTAACTAACGAGGTTTGAAAATATTTAAACAACAATATTTAAAGCAGATAAATTATTTTTTGTATTATGTTTATTTTGACAGTCGATCAAACACATGACGGCCACAAAAATTTACGTTTCTAACTTTAGGTTACTAGACATTGTGATAAAATACTACTAATTTAGGTCATATATAATGAATAGTGCGAGAGGGACATACTATCAATCAGTGTTTCTCTTTTCAAAATCATTTAATTTATAAAGCAAAAGAAACTTTATTCCTGGCGCATATAGAATATCACGTGACTAATGGCATTATTATTACCCAAAAATATTTCTAAGTAAATAATAATAATATCTTAGGACAACCAACACACCGTTATCTGATCCCAAACTAGGCAGAGCCTGTACTATGGTAACCAGACAACTGATAAATATACTTATATATTTCTAAATACATACATACACACCCAGACACAGAACAAATGATTGTGCTCATCACACAAACTTTTGTCCTGGGTGGGAATCGAACCCACGACCTCAGTCTTAGCAGTCAGGGTCACTAACCACTAGACTAACAGGCCAGTCTTAAAAAAAAATATTTACGAAATTAAGTTGCTTTTTTGTATTTTTAGCTCACGACCATTCTACAAAACAAAATTCATAAGGTATTTCTTTTACGGTCAACTAGCCTTTTGCTGTGTTGCGGGTAATTAACAAACCCGCGCTAGCCCCTATTATTCACGTCATCTACACACTGGAAAAAAAAATCTTCACTATATATGATTAGCTAACAATTTTATTTAAAGTGCACCACGTAGGTATTGCACTTCAGTTTGCACCACGATATTTAATAACTTATTAGCTAATAGATAGTAGCCCAACGGCATCAGAAACAGGGTCCAAACCGCCAGAGCTCAAGACTCCAGACAGAGGAAGCAGCACTCATGTGTAAATGCTATTTTATCCAAGTGAACAGACTCTTGCGCTGCAGCCGGCGTAGCATGACCAATTCTATATCTATTCTACCAAGAACAAAAAAAGTTCCATATGTATTTTAATTCTGTAAAAATGTTTCTATCTCATCAGAAAAATAGTCATCATACTTGACATCGTACTCTTGTCGACTGAAGAATAGAAACTACTCTTCTTTTCAGTTTTACACAATTTTTCTACGATACAATCTATCATTTTGTCTTCTCTTCCGTCGATAAATTCCGTTTCTATGGCGGTCATGCTACGCGTGCTGGACAGTTTGTTGCGCCACTTCTTCGCAGCTTAACCTCTCCCGTCCCACTGACGGGATATCGGGTCAGCCGAAAAATGTCCTTTGCGCCCCGAAGACTCGATATCGGGTCCTATGATTTCACGCGACTATATGATTTTTTTCTACGCCGTGATGGTGTGTTTTCATTTGTAGTCATAGGACGCGATATCGAGTCTTTGGGACGCAGAGGACATTTTTCGGGTGACCCGAAATCGCGTCCGTGGGACGGGAGAGAATAAGCACTAGGAAGTTGTGAAGGACGGGCGTTTTGGCAGACTGTCTTACGTAATTATTACGTTCGAAAACTACCCAATTTGAATTAACGACTTTTGTTAAGAACTTTGGTTTTTAAAAGATTTTATTTAATTTCACTTATATGTCCTGGAATTCTGCAATCAATATTTCACCCACTTCCACAGAAGCTATCAACCTGGAAAGCACTCACAAGGCTCTTTGGCACACACGTTTGGTTCTCTTTACAGTGCAAGATAAAAGCATTTTTTTTTTAATCTTAATTTATATTCTATTTTGATTACATACCGCGTGCAGGAGTACTCCTTTCTGAATCAACCCCTTGACCCAGCCGCCCAATGAGAGCCTCCTTAGGTGTTCAAGTTTTAAAGTTTAATTGACTAGTTTTTAACCGACTTAAAAAAAGGAGGAAGTTATCAATTCGACTGTATTTTGGGTTTAAAGATTCTTTATTTATTCTAGAAGAACATACATTGTTCATTTATCGAATAAATACATAATTAAGGAAAGTGTAGTCTAGTAGCTAACAGTTTTGTTTTTAATGCAGGTAGGTACGATGTTTTTTGTTTGTTACCTCATAACTTTTGACTGGGTGAACCGATTTTGATTATTCTTGTCTTTTTTATTTGAAAACTGGTGCTTCCCGATTAGTCCCATTTTAATTTGGTTCCATTCGGACAATGGGGTCCATGTGAAAACCATATAAGTAATTTGCATTAAGTATTTTCGCGACAAATGAACGAACAACGCGATTAGATTAGTGCGGAGTATCTACCATAACTAAAAAGTTAAAAATTACAAAAACAAAACAACCGACTTCCTTAAAAAAAAAACTACAAATTAAAAAATAACTTGATTTCGGAAGTCGGTGGCAAAAACCTTAAATACAGATCCTAACACACCGACTTTCGAAATGAAAGTTATTATTGACTTTGTATAGGTTTTTTTAAGGAAGTCGATTGTTTTTTTTGGAAAAAGTTTTGTAACATAAATAAAACTTAATGTCCTTCTTCCCTAGCTACCAATGCGTAAAAGGCGGTCCAGACGCCAACAGAGAGAAGGTCAAAGAACAGTTCGCGTCCACCATCCGCTTCGTCGAGAACTACCTGTGTAACGTGGTCACCAAGACCTGGTACTTCAGTGACCATGACCAGAATAAGCTGACATTTGAAGTCGTGAAGTTGGCAAGGGAACTGATCTATTTTGGGTTTTATAGGTGAGTTAACATTTTTTTTACTAGCTTTTATTTAACTCGCAATGTTTATACGTATGTTTGTTCGGGGTTTTTTTTTTGTGAGTTGTAAATAAATAAAAGGGTCAAATCTTGCAAGTTGAATTAAAACCTCTTCCTCTTATATTACGGGGCTGAAATGTCACATTTTGATTCTGTTTCGAAGACAATGCATTTTTTTATGTTACATTTAGTAAAAAGCCTTTGGTAGAAGGCGTTACGCTACTGAAAAAGAAGGTTTTTTTATACCTTTTAAATCAGAACACAAAAATTCTGCTAAGCTACTCGAAGGCAAAATTGGCGCAAACTTTTTTTAAGTTTCTCAGTATTTTTTAATTATTTGTTTGTTAATTGTAGAAAAGAGACGTTCAGTCACCGAAAGAGATAAGTGACATTGGTCCCCGGATATAGTTGAAGTTTAATAAGAAACCCATGGTTGTTTCCGAGTGGAGTTAAATTTTCCTAAATGAAATGTTTTTTATTTCTATTCATTAAATTTAAAACATCATCAGTTTCTTACTAAACTTCTTTTTGTGACCGTACATCTATCTATCTTGAACATCTCTTTTTACGCTTGGCAGAAGTAGAACAAAACTAACAATGTGGAATGCACATTAATAGTGTAGTCTTTTAACATTTCAATATGATTATAGCTTATTGCCGCTTGAAGTTTTGATCATCCTACGTATCTGTGACATTCCATCAGAATACATATTGTTCCGAGCCCTTTTTTTTGTGGGTGGGAAATCATCAAATGACATCTCCCGCTCTGGGTGGACCGAGAGAACGTGTCAGACATTTACTGACTAAAAACCACTCGTGTTCCTTCAGTTACCTCTATGCCAGGGCCACGGTAACTCTTTCGAACCCTAGCAGGATGTAGCTTTACCCTGTGTTTTAAAACAAATCTGTTTTTATCGTCACCAGCTTCAGTGACCTCCTGCGGCTTACTAAGACATTACTGAGCATCCTGGACTGTGTCACTGCTATGGATCTACTCAACGAAACTAACGCGCTTTCTGGAGAGGTCGAATGTGAGTATAAAACTTATTTATCACTAGCTTCGGCCCGCGGCTTCGCCCGCAAGATATGTCGATTAAAGTAGCCTATATACCCAGGGATTCAAAGGATTATCATGTCAAATTTCATCGAAATCTGTGATAAAAAGGAAATATAATAGGCTTTGTGCTTTTTATCAAAGGTTCCAAATTATCCCAATACCAAATTTCATCAAATTTGATCGAGCCGTTTCGGAAATTAGCTGGAAAAAACAGACAAAATAATGTTAAAATTGTTTTCTTTAAACGTATGTATTTTCATATGCATTTAGTAAACAGCTATTATTTTTAGATTACATTCAGGCGCTTCAAGTTTAATCAATTGTAAAAATGTGAAGTGTAATAAGATGTTGGTACTTAAGTTTCACCTATACCTGACCAGAAAAATAACGAATCATTTTGATAAGATAAAGAAAATTGAACATAGTGTACAATAAATACATTTAGTATATTTTTAACGTTGCCGTTTGCATCGATGAAGTTAATGTATAATAGTATAGTCAACGTGGTTATAGGCCGACTGAATCTTACTAATATTTCTGCAAATTATATTTGTATTCTATTCCGCAAGCAGCTCAGGAAAAGGATCAGATAAAAAGAGAGAAACGTAAGTTTTTACCTTTAACCCCAGGATCGCATGACTTTCCGGCTGCATTTTATTTTCGCGCAGTAGATTTTCAACGTACTGCTTAATGCAGAGAGCTGAAAATTGAACAGTGTGTGTTTTTGACACGTCGGGATTTCTTTGGACGATTTGGGTAATATTCTTGATACAAAAATCACATATTTGCACTGGAGTTAGTTACAAGTTTTGTAAAACGAACTGTATTTCGATTTCTGTTTGGTTCTTATTTCACAAACAGGCTCGAAGGCTTAAACCATGCCTTACAAAAACATGTTATAAGACTGAAACACTTTCGTGTTTTACAGTATCACTTAAATGTTTCAGCTGAAGGTGGTGTATTGCGCAGTATCGGTGATATGGGCGCTGTGATGACATCTATCACACTTGGCTCTGTACCCAGAAATGTAAGTTAAAATAAATATAGTCCATAAAACACTATGGTCATATGTGTTTGGTGTGATGTTGAGTTGCTATCTACTGTTTAATGTCATGTGAAGATTGGTTGACCTTTGACTGAATATAAGCTGTTTATTCTCTCAGTCTCAAAAAATCTTGAAATCTAGTTCTTAATAATGAATAGGTACGACGAGCCCTTTTCGGGTTTTTAGTTATTTCAATTACACCTTGTGTAAAATTGGAATGACCCATATCATGCAGCCTCCTTTTTTGCTGTTATACTAGCTGCGCCCCGCGGTTTCACCTGGTTAAGTCTTGATCCCATGGGGATATCGCGATAAATACATAGTATTTTTGTCCCACCCAAAGGAGTAATCGCGTAAGACAGTAATAATGGAAATGGTATTCATTTTGATAATTCAACCACATGCATTGCGTTATTTGCGTTGTTAAGCAGATATCTTTTTCAAACAAGTGATGCAATGTATTAGTTAATATACATTAGATACATAACATCACGCCTTGTTGCCCCGAAGAGTTAGGCAGAGGTATACTTCAATAGCAATATACTTCAAAATGATTGATAGTGTGTTAATTAATCAGTTTGCAGGATATGGTCTGCCATATATCTAATTTCATCCAAATTCATTCAACCGTGCAAGCGTTTAAAAAAATCATGTCTTTTTTTCTCTTTATAATTTATTTATTTAGGCAAACCAACTAAATACACACAAAGACATTCACAGTACAAATCATTTTCAAATGTAATAGCATTGCATGCATCTAAATTATAGGTGAGCACAGCATTTTATTAACCTCTAAGTCCCTGAGATACCACATTTGGTATCGACACAATGGTTTTTTAATTGTGTCTGTAATTACGGTAATTGACTGGTTAAAATCTCACTATACAATAATTATAATACAAAGATAGATAAAAAAAGTAACTAGAACAATAACAACCAACAACCACAACAACAATAACAATAACAACAACAACAACAACAATATTCTAACCAACAAATATTCTGATCAACAATATTATATCTTTATTTTTTTTTTTAAGGTTCCTTTACATTGCCTTGGTAGAGAACAGTCCGTGATGATTTTACCTACCTTTGCCCCTCTCCAGGCAGGAGGCAGCACGTCGAGTGCAGGCGCCAGCACCGCGACGGGCGGGCTGCAGCGCAGTCCGTCCGCGCTACTACTGGCGCGGGAACATCCGCTCGTTATGGACACCAAGCTCAAGATCATCGAGATATTGCAGGTAACGTTCATTAAGATAAGGTTAAGATAATAAGCATGAAATCGCGGGTATTTGGGTTTAGGATAACCTACGAAAACATTGATTGCTATCGATGCAGCATGGAAGCCTATCGATTAGATGTGTCAAATAAGCTTGGTGCACTAAAAAAACATGTGGTGATTTTGTTGTGTACCAACTAAACTTAATTTAGAGTATTGCTATCCTTTTCCTACTAATGAAACAAGAAAGAGATGGAAGTAAATAAGAGCTATCAAATTTAGTTGAACTAAGGTTTTTTTTGACGCAACTGCGACGAAATAAATTCATCACGCTTAAAATCACGACGAAGTCAAAGCCATCGAAACGTAATTTATTTTGACAGTAAGAGATAAGTAATACTCTTATTTTAATTAGAGTGGTGAACAAAAGAATCAGCACCATTGTAGTCAGCACATGCATTGTAGTGCATACTCATTTTTAGAAAAGAAACGGTTAAGTGTCTTCATCATCATAACTATTTGCCTAGGATTTTCTCAACTATGTTGGGGTCGGCTTCCAATATAACCGGATGCAGCTGAGTACTGGTATTTTACATGGAGCGACTGCCTATCCGACCCCACAACCCAGTTACTGGGTAATAAGATACCTTTACCAGTCTTAATACCAAACTAGGTTCTGCCCCCGACTTCGTCCACATAAAATTTTTGCTCTCCTGACCCTTCCCGTTGCATCGAATTGACAGCCAGTTTTCGTCTATTTTTCGTTCCTGCTCCGCTTCTTTTGATCGTAGCGTGATGTTATATAGCCTATAGGCTACCCCACACAAGAAGATTTTTTCAATTCGGACCAATAGTTTCTGACATTACCGCGTTCAACCTAACAAACAAAACCTTCAGCTTTATTTTATTAATATAGATATTAATCACCATCATATTTCCAGTTCATCCTAGACGTGCGACTGGACTACCGTATCAGCTGTCTTCTCTCCATCTTCAAGAAGGAGTTCGAGCAGGCAGGCGACCGCTCTGCCGACACCATCGGCAGAGCTGATGTAGAGGCCATCGGACTTCAGGCCGAGGGGATCTTTAGCTGTCGGTGAGTAGAGGGGTGTAGGAGGGGACGTTGTAGTAGCAACGGTTGATAAATCAAACAAAATATGAATGTGTGATGTTTTGTTAAAGTAACAAGTATAAAAAATTCGAGAAATATTACTTACATACATACATAAACTCACGCCTTCTTGCCATGGGGCTAGGCAGAAACTACAGAACGAGACTTACATATTTACTCCTTTTGCCTCGTTTACGTTCATACATCCGGTCATACACGTACGCCGGTTGCGAGTACTATGTACGTGACCTTTCTAAAGAACATCACCAATAAGGTCACTATTTCCCCTAGCGCCTTATTTTGTTTTTGATAAAATAATTGAAAGCAAAGTCATATTTAACGTTAAAACATCATCATCTAGAACTAGAGTGTTACAAGATTCTTTTGGGGTCTAAATTACATTGATACGGCGCCACTGTTGGAAAACGTGAGTGCAATTGTTTTGTGAAATGTATTGAAAAAACAAGATAGCGGCGGTGGTTTCAATTCTGTTTAAAAAAGAACCTTGTAGTGTTGTAAGAAGAATTTTAATAGCTTGTAAGCTATTTTGTTTGATTTATGGATCGTCTATTGATTGAAAAATTCAATTTCTTTCTTATATTCTATTCTAATTAACGTTTAGTTCTACTTATTATACAGTATTCAATTTATTTTCTTTGAATGTACTAAAAAGGTAGTAAATGTTTACTATCATATTTCAGTCTTTAGATGTTCTGAGTAAAAATAATTTCAATAAAACTTTTTCACTTCACACTTTAACTTTCTCTTTAGTAAAATAAATATCTTGATGTAAAATAACTGTTCATAAATCACTGTAGAAAATGTACAATTTGTAAAATTAATTTCTTTTTCAGAACATTATTTGTAAACTTGTTTCTGTAAAAACTATTTCTATGTTTAATTGTAGATAATAATTGAGTTTCAATTAATCTAGAACCTTTTTCGGTTGACTAGTTTCGGCTATAGCAAATACTATGTCGAGACCTTTCAATACGAGAGAGAGATTGACCTATACAAGACATACGGCTTTTTTTTGGATGGGAAATCATCAAATGACTTCTCCTGCTCTGGGCGGAGCGAGATATGTCATGTCAGTCTTTTACTGACTAAAACCCACCCGTGTTCCTTCAGCTACCCATATGCCAGGGCCACGGTATCTAAGACGCATGGCTCTATCCTTTTTTCAAAATTGAACAATGATGATAACATCTTACCCTTTTCTATAAATTGCTAATTAAGAGGATGCATTTAAAAAACACCGCTACTAAACTAATTTATGAAATTTGGCTAACTGTAAAAAAGAGAACAAAACAGCGATTTGACTGCTATTTTTAAATCAAAGTTAGTAGGGCGGGCAGCCCTGCACCACTTCCTAGTGCTTTAGCTGAGAAGAAGAAGTGGCGCAACAAACTCTAATTAAAAATACAAAAGAGTTTCTGACGCTGTCCGCTATTTGAATGTATCCTCTTAATACATGACTATACTGCCACGGTCGCGAGATTCGTTCGAAAGAGTTACTGTGGCCCGGGCATATGGGCAACTGAAGGAACACGGGTGGGTGTTAATCAGTAAAAGTCTGTCACGCCCTTCCTCTCCACCCTAGAGCGGGAGATATAATTTGATGATATCCCACGCAAAAAAAAAAATACATGACTATATAAAATAAATACACTAATTTTCTGGTTCTTAGATTCATTGAAACTCTAGTAGCAACTTCAAATATTTCAGTCTTCAATTAAATGTTTATGTCATTTGTAGAAGTATCTCTATTATCTATGACTGGTAATTACTATCAGTGACTAACGCATGCTAGCTGGTGACGGGGCATTAAACTTCTGTGGTCATTACATATGGACAAACAAACCTTTTCTATTGTAAATTACAGTATTTATTTAATTGATTGGATCAAATGCATGAAACAAAACAATCTTACTTGAACATCTTTACCCTAAAAATATATATATACATAGTCTATTCTACTTAAAATGTACACAACTTGTATGTAACACTGTTCTATATGAGTAAAAAGTAGCACTCATTGTTGAAAAGATTTTCTGCGAATTACTACAAAAAAAAGTGAATTTACATAGCATTTTCTGAGGTCTAGAAGGTTTGAAGGAAAGGGTTGCCAGTAATTTTAAAAGCAATTGAGACCTTCAAGGCTTCAACTTAAGTCAAATACCTTTTTGTTGGCAGTTTTATTTCTAGGCTCACTTTAAGGGAACTCATGGAGTTTTCATGAACATTTATAACTTTTTTGTTTTGGGTAGCATATAATACGTCCCACTGCCAGCCGTGGGATACAATAGGGAAGTATAGAAGGACGAAGGGGAGACCTTTTTCCAGATAAAGGCCTTCTCTTTAGCCAACGGGCAATGGAACGAAGCAAAATAGTTGTCGAGCGTAAAAACATACTTTCAAACACCACTCTGTGCTCCATAGCTCGAATAGCGGATGTTGGAAAAAAGAAAACAATTATAACTTTTAAAAAAAATAACATTTCCTGTGGTGTCATCATGGGTTAACTAACAGACACAATTCATTTCTTTCTATCACTCACACATCTATATGTAATGACCAAATCTAATAAAACTGATTGTCAGTAAACAATTCTAGGTCTGGGATAATGTACTAATGTGAAATGTTTTTCAGAGCGATACAAACTGTGCCTGACAGCTGTCTTCCAAAAAATGTAGATTTGTTAGTATGACATAGTATATGCATGGAATGATTAACTTAGCATGCGGTTGGGGATTGATACTAATCGGCTTTTGTAACTGGTCTTTTTGGTCTATTGAACGATTCACCATGTTTTTTTTTTCATAGAGTAGTTATAAATTAAAATTTTGTTCGGTTGAGTACAACGCAAATTATAATATCACTGACCCGCTAATAAAACAAAATTGATTAAACTAATTTAAATACTGGAGTGTCATTTTTTATGAAACTGTAATGTAGCATGATCAGCCTATGATGTTCCCACGCTGCTAGAGTATAGACCTCCTCTTTATAAGAGAGTGGAGTGGATCGTAATCCACCACACGGGTTCATTGCAGATTGTTAGATGTCACATGTTTTCGATTTTTTTGTTCTAGGACGTGTCGGTTTCCTCGCGATGTTATTTTTTTTTTTACCGTTTTGAGAGCAGTAGTGATGAAATCATTTATACAAAGTAAAGCGCCTGTCTGGGTTCGAACCTACAACCTGTACGTTAAACGAGCAATTCTTGTATATATATATAAGGTGTATCTATTCATACACGAAATATTTTAAGAGGTACACCTGTAGGTGGTAAAGAAGCTACAGCAACGAAAAGAAAATTTTTCTAAATGTATTTTTTTTTTAAATTTAATATTTATAAATTATTTGACGCACATAAGAAATACTGGCTCCTTCTTATTTTTTTCGGCCCGAGACACCGCGGCCATTCTCGTGCCGTTCGGTCGCCGCCCTCGCAGCGTCAGGCGGGCCATTCATAGAATTTGGAGTAAAGGTTTTATGCAAAAAGTCTCAAGCAGTTTTAAAATTATAATAATTACGAAAATTCAAAAACGCTTACATAAAATTTTACTTTTTACTTCTATAGCTTCTTTACCACCTACAGGTGTACCCACAGAACAAAGAATAAAGTCTAAAAATCTATATATATATAATCAGAATCTCGGAAACGGCTCCAACGATTTTCATGAAATTTAGTATACAGGGGGTTTCGGGGGCAAAAAATCGATCTAGCTAGGAGTCATTTTTATAAAATGTCGTTTTATTCGTGTTTTCAATAATCACCTTTATTGATAATCAACTTGAAAATAAACTTATTATTTTACCAAAAAATACCGAGCAAAGCTCGGTCATCCAGATATTGAATAATTTAATTCAAATCTAACTCATTAATAGATTTCTTCGATCTACCTACTCATCCCCAATTATTAAGCCTTCAAGATGGTCTTCGTAGCAGACAATTCACCTCTTTATTTGTTTTTATTTTTAATATGGACGTTCAAAAGACAAAAAGAGCTAGTTATTGCAAGAAACTCCAAAATAATAATAACCTTGCATGTCATGCTGATCTTATGAAAATTATTAACAGAATTTATAATCTAACCATTAACTTTAACCCCTTGTTTTTGAAGTATTGTGAACCTTAGATTTAGTCGTGTATTTGTTAGGAGTAGAAGTCATGGACAATAAGTCAATTGTTACCAAAATGTTGGAATACGTTTCAGCACAAGCATTGGTGTCGATTCTCTGGTTCATCACCTAACTATTATAACTAAAATAAGAGTGTTGCTATCTTTTACTGACATACCGCGAAAGAAAAATACAAGTGACGCTTTAGAACTGTCAAACTAACAAACATATCGAATGCCTTGAATTTGGCGAAGAAAATTGTAGCTCAATTAAATTTGACATTTCTAATTTATTTCCGTCTTGTTCTTGTTTTATAAGAAGAAAAAGATAGCAATAGTCTAAATTAAATTTAGTTGATGCACAACAGAATTTTCACCATTCTGTCAACATATCTATTTTCACATTTGGAAAAGATAATTTGTTTTTGTGCGGACGTAGCGTAGTATGCAGTTTCTCCACAGTTATTTAGTCGCGTAAATACATTTAGGGGGAAATATGCATGAAGACCTTTGACCGTTTAGGGAGCACAAAGGTCCGGCCAGGCTAAGAAATTCTTAAAAGGAGTTACTAATGTTGGACAAGCTCGAACTGAAATTTTGGTGTAACTGCATCAAAATTTCGATTCGAGCTTGTTCAAATAGTTTCAGTAAATTGCAAAAAACGTAATAAAATTTCGGGAGTACCTTGATGCCTCCCCTCTTAAAATAACCGTAAAGGATTACAGAACTTTTTATGTTCTAGGATCTGCATTTTTCATTGATGTATAGTTTTAGGAATGTATTGTGCCCTGTGAATTTAAAGGTGCATGTGAGAATATTGCTACTAACCATATTGCTTGTGGGGTTCAAAGGATTTTCTCGTACTCTGGCTTTTGTCAGTATAATGGCTTCTGCGCAGGAGTTGAATTTGTGACGAATTTTGGGTTTTGGATGATATTTATTTATTTTTGTTACCATTAACTAATACAATATTAATTTCGGGTTGTGGTTTTTTTTTATTTTACTAATATGTATATTGTTCAAACTATTTAAGGTTCCGTACTCTTCGATACTTTTGGGCACTAAGCCACAAAAAACCCGTTTTATTTTCGCAAACATGTCTAAAATCTTCATAGATGCTGGAGAACATCTTGTTACATACTATTGTTGTTCATGCTCTCCAGTTCTTTGTTTAAATAATACTAAAACCATGTCCAAATAAATCTTTTCTTGCCCGCGAAATATATCTATCCTTTTATGAGAATGTATTTCAACCTAGCCAAATATCCATTTGTTTATTCAACCTTATATTTATCCATATTATTACTATGGGTCAATCTTGGCGGTGTCAGTGAAGTCCTGCTTAAAACCTCCGCTTCATTTATAGCATGGTCGTAATACCCGAAGATATTCGTTCACTGACCGATCACTACCTATATCTGTCTCTTACACACAATTACATTGCCGTCTCACTCACATAACGATGAGCAAGCGAGACGGCAAAATTCTCACGAGGCATAGGTTAGTGCATTGAATTCTTCGTGTTTTGCGGTCGTGTTTTACCGAACATCAAAATCCACCCACTGCATCTGTTCTATCAAACTTCAACCTATCCAGGGATGGATTGGACCTGGATGAATGTGGAGGCCGCATGGTTCTCCGAGTCCTGCTACAGTTGTGCTCACAAGGAGCGTCTGCGGCTCTAGTGTCGGGAGCCCTGGCCTTGCTCTTCAGGCATTTCAGTCAGAGACAGGAGGTGTTGGCTGCTTTTAAGCAGGTTTGTTTATTTTTTCATCTTTACTTATCTAGATACAATTGATCATCATCATCATTTTAGCCAAGATGTCCACTACTGGACATAGGCCTCGCTCAGGCATTTTGAGGGGGTTTTCTATATCTCGCGGATTGGCGATTGCAGTATGGTGGTAAAATACATAGAGAATGCTGCTGCCCATTCTTTAATAAGTCCCTATGTCGCCATTTACGACACCCACAGGAAGAAATGGGATGTAGTATTCTTTACGTCCGGCACCAGACGGATACAATTGGTAGGGGTGTTGAATAGCAGGATTTTGCTTGAAAATCAACTACAGTATATTGAAACCAGTAAACGTAACTTGGAGCTACCCCAGCCTGCTGGATCGACGTCTTTAAACAGGCAGCTTTTTGGACAGATTGAATGCGGCAGGCGCAGACACGACTGGTTTAGCACAACTTGGGACTGGCATAAATGTCTAGAAGTAAAATTTGATAGGCTGAGTTAATTGCTTATATCCTATTACAAAGTATGATTACTCCCTTATAAAAATATAATAACGATTTGAGAGCCGAGCTTCAAAATTCCTTTTTGACCTTATGTCACCGACTCTGGTCAAAGTTCATTTATTTTATTAATTAAACTTAAATAATGAAATTATCGACGCGACGAAAAAACCTAAACATTTTATTCACCATTCGTGTAAATCAAAAAAGAAGAAGTAGGCAAACAAAATAAATCACCGTGCAGCAAATTACTAGTATTCATATAATAAATTGTTTCAAAAAATTCTTTTTGACCCATTTTTTCCACCATCAGGTCCAACTCCTAGTGTCAGACGCGGACGTGGAGTCCTACAAGCAGATCAAGGCTGACCTGGACCTGTTACGACAGAGTGTTGAGAAGTCCGAGCTGTGGGTCTTTAACAAAGGACGCGCTGTGCTTATTGATGAACATATTAGTGAGTTTTATATTATTAGAATGTATTTTTCTCCTGGTTTCATAGAAGCCGCTGTATATCTTCATACCGTTGTCATCATCATCATTATCATTCGTCTGCCCTTATCCCAATTTAGTTGAGATCTCTCACACTTCTCTATTATTCGTCATATTGGTAGTCACCTCCTTTCTATCCATATCATCATTCACACAGTCCATCCATCGTTTCTTTGGTCTCACCCTACTCTTACAGCCATCGACATTCATACGCAAAACATTCCTCACGACATTTTCCGTAATGACGTCAAAATAAAAATCCAAAATGGCGGCCGCGAAAAGTTTTCATGGTTTTAGAGGGTGCTGAAGCCAATAATGAGAGTAGAAAGTCATAGTGTGGCACAGATCTGAAGGATTCTAGAGTCTAAACTCATCCAGATTTACAGAGTTGGCAAAGACTTACTCCTCATATGCATCTTTTTTGCATCTACATCGAAAACTACGAATTTTGTTGAAAAATTTTAGTCAGTCATTTCCCACCTTTATAGTGAGGCTTATCCAGAGTGCACCAAACGTTTAATCAACCATTTGCCTTATCAGCCTCATGTTGAATGTTACTCCCGCATTATACAGTTTCACGGTCTATTTTTGCTTAACACTAACGTGACTATCAAAACCCTAGACAAGTTTTAATTGACGTGGAGTTTTTTTATTAAACGTGAGGTAAAGCAATTACAAAGTTGACTGTAAATATTAGCGTGGTCCTCTATTGAAGGCCTATTCATTGCATTCCTTTGCCGGGTTGGTTCTATAGTGGTCGAGAGATTTTATGATATTCTTACGTAAACCCTAAACTAGAAACTGTATCTGTCAGGTTTAACAGGTACTATGGGTCCGGGCGGCGCTGTGTTGGAGCGCAATGCGTCCATGGATAATGTTCTAGACACGTCCAGAACAGCCAAGTACGACCACAACGAGTATAAGAAGATTAAAGAGGTAAGTCACCTTTACCGCCAAATATTCATATTAATGCGTACGAAGTTAGGTTGTAATCTGTTTATATTTTGCAGTTTTAACTACACAATTATGTACAGTTGAATCATCCTAGTGTTTTTATTTAACGTTCATGTAGATCATAATGTGATAAAAAGGCCCTAGGCCCGCAATTGAATGTTCTAATATTTGATACTAGCTTCCGAACGAGACTTTGCCCGCGTATGTTGTTTAAAAGTAGCTACCCATAGGCTACTCTAAATCAACATACGTGGGCAGCAAAGTATCTCCATAATAAAACATCAGAATCAATACAGCCTTTTCGGGGATTAAGCTAAACGGGCAGACAGGCAATAAAAAGTATTAAAAGTGTTCATATGCATGTAGTAAACAGTTATTTTAACTCTAAAAATAGACACTTAAATTTTATTTATTTGTATATGTAAAGAATATCTTTGCGTCGCTGTCTTTGAAATCGCCAAATCCAACCCTGAACATAACAATTTAGAATTTGATAAATATGATAATCCGTTTAATCATTTCCAGCTCGACTCTTGAATAATCAAAAATAAGCTCATATCTTATTTCGTTTAATATGCCATATATCTATAAAACCGCGGTATGTCCTCAGATTCTACAGCGCATGATTAAATACTGCACGCAAGGCAACAGCGGCTTGGGCGAGAGCGGTCGGCCGCGTAGACACGAACAACGACTGCTCAGGAACATCGGCGTGCACAACATTGTGCTGGATCTGCTGCAGGTTGGTACAGCTTTAGGTTAACTGGGATTCAATAAGACCTGGGACCTATTTAATGAGAAAGTTGACCTGTGTTAGGCAACATTTAGACAGATTGCCAATTACGATTAACTAATAATTTGTATTATCTTTCCTTCCCCTTATAAATACATTCAAAGGTTGTATTTAAAATATCACTTTTAGCGATAAGATCTTAGGTAAAATATCTACATTTATATTTGTAATTTTCACGGTGTACATAATTCAAAGTATTCTGTTCTGAATAACCCCAGATAAAATATACACGGTGCATGGGATATTGACGTGCAAACTATTACCATGAATTCAGCAAATAATTATAATTTTGTCAGTTTTAAAAAACCTGTTGCATACAAAATACTTATCTGTGCAAAACCTCATAATTTGCCCAGCCTTTTGGTGCTGTGCTGTGGTAATTAGCCACAAATCTGTACAATACACAGTCAATTGTATGGAATTGCTGTTTTGTTAAATAATCGAAGAAAATTCCAACGGTGGTGTCCAGTGGTCTCGAACGTCATAGAGCGAGATCGGTAGAATTGCCAGTTAAAAACGGTATTTTTGTACCCAAAATCAGTAAATGACATTTCCATGTGTACTGTGAAGTCGTACGATAGAATATTCGTTATATTTCGGTATTTCGGTAGACCAGAGCCCATATCGGTATAAATACCGAAAAATCGGTAGGTTCGAGACCACTGGTGGTGCCTAAAATTATGTGTTGAGTTCATGGTTACAGTTTGTGCATCAATGTCCCTTAAAACCAGAATTCAATAACCTCTGGTCTCATATTCATGCCTTTCTATGTCCAGACATCGCCTTGGCGGGCAAGCGTGAGTGCTTTACCTTTCTGAATGCGTGCATGCTGCAAGATACGAATGGACCTACATTGGCAAAAAAAAACCCTTCCATCCGATGACCTACGAAAAGTGTGAACATAAATAGAATCTCTTCAAAAGCCTGAAAAATAACTTATTGCCTTACCACAAAAAACGTTTTTACCGGTTGTAAAAAAGAAGGCCAATTCTCTTGTTAAAAACTTTAAAAATCTCGTCGCAGTGTCATCTCGGCGACAAGCAAATGTCAAAAACATGTTAAAATTTTTGGAAAGTTGAGGTATTTTTGACAGATGGAGACTACGATCAGATAGTGAACGTTCTTAAAATTATGTTTGGTATTTAACGTTAAAACGACAGTCGACACGTATTGTAGTAACAAAGTTTTCATTTAAAGACCCTAGCTGTCCTAAAAGAACCTTTAAATACCAGCACTAAAAAGAACTCCTCTCACATTTTTCTCTACATCTGTCCAATAAAAAAATACATCTAAAATTTGATATATCTGACTTCCTACCCAGGTTCCTCATGACGAAGATGACTTAGCAATGGATGAGCTCTTGGCTCTTGCCCATGAGTTCCTACAACACTTCTGTCACGGCAACCAGCAGAACCAGGCAATTCTACACAAACATCTGGACCTGTTCCTGAATGCTGGAGTGAGTATGACGTTCAGATTTTGTTCCTTGTCGTAGGTAGATGGCAAGGCATCACAAAAGTATTACTGCAGTAAAAATGCATAGTAAACTTGTAACTACGCTAGTATTTTTGCGTGGGAGAAAAGAAACAAAGATGAACCATGTAATGAGGTTTTATAACACTTCTACACATTCTACTGCCTTAGTGTAACTCTTTTCGATAAATGATTTTATTTTGCGAGTAGGTTTGTACAAATACTTTTACACGTCAATCATATTTTTTATACTAGTTGAGATCGGCGTTATCTAGACACGCGTAGCGTGTCAAGCCAAGTTTCTGACTACTCTGAGAAGGAATATCGAAACAAACTTAGAGGTTACAGCCTCTTTTAAAGTCCAGACATAATCTAAATATATCTAATTCCTGACTTATTGCACCTGCCTACCATTCGGAGGCCATGCTAATCCTCCGGATAGTACAACAATTAGTAAATATATTAATATTTACCAATTAAAATGTTTGCCACATTTAGTGGTAAAGCGGACTTAATGCCTATGCCTGGTACTGAAATAAAAAACTTTCTATCAATATATTTAAGTGCCATTTTCGAGAAGACAGTCCAACAATGAGTCCAGTTTTGTGGTGTAGTCTTCCAATATCCATGAAATTTTATATTATAATTGTATCTCCAACGAATAAATACCTTTCTTATCCCCAGATCCGCGAAGCCCAAACCGTGTGCTCAATCTTCAAAGACAACGCAGCACTATGCGGTCACGAAGGTAACGAGAAGGTGGTCGGCCATTTTGTTCACTGCATCGAGTCCCGTGGCAGGAGGCCAGAATACCTGCACTTCCTGCAAACCATAGTGCACGCAGACACCCACTATATACGTCGGAGCCAGGACCTGGTCATGCAAGAGGTGAGGTTCATTTATTTATCCTTTTACCTCTACTATTACAGGATTTCTTAAACTCAATGCAATAAATGCGCCAATGGCACCGCGGAAACTGCCGTGACTTACTAATTGTAGGCTGTGGGTTTGAACCCAAGCAGGCACTTTACTTTATGTAAATTATTATTTCATTACCACTACTCTCGGAACGGTGAACGAAAACATCGTGAGGAAACTAGCATGTCTTAGAACCAAAAATTCGAACACATGTGACATCTACCAACCGGCACTGGGCTCGCGTGGTGGATTATGGCCCGCTCTCTCTCACCGAGAGGAGGCCTATGTCCCAGCAGTGGGAACATTATAGGCTGCTGATGGACGTTATCTAGTCATTACAGCTTCTTCTTCTCACATTCACACGGACGTAAAGATATCACAGAGGGATTTTATCATGCATGTACTGAATTTTCAACTCTCGTGGTTCAGCCAAGCGTTTAGAATCCAACAGAGTGCATCCCAGGGCGTCAAAAAACTTACCGTTGGATTTTTAGCTGTCTAAGCGAAGCTTTGTGATGAAAATCCGTATCGATAGCAATATAAATTGAGTCTACCCAGACTTCCGCTACGATTTACCCGTCTTTTCAGTAGCGTTCATCAACATGTTCCTATAACACGCAGAGAACAGAGGAGCATTGCTCGTAATTTTAAGAAACCTTCATAGACAGTCTCAATCTGTTAAAAATACTTCGCATTTCCCTAGATTTTTGACATTTGATTTACGACGAGATGCGACTGCGACTATATTTTGAACGATATTAAGTGTCCTATCGTTTGTGGGAGAGTACCACATTTACAATCAGTATTAGCTGGCAAATGTCCTCTACTGGACATACGGCTCCAGAGTATCTGCACTTCTTGTTGATCATAGAGCGTTCAGACACACTGCTTCTTTAAGAACCAAGACCTTGCAAGGTGCGGGTTCTGTTCATCATCACTGCCAGCTTCTTCTTAGAAAGTCAATGGTAATCTAAAGTCTTCTATGTTTTCTAATAATCTTTTTGTTTTCCATTCTCAGATGGTGAACGCCGGCGAAGACGTGCTAGTATTCTACAACGATAAAGTGTCCTTCAACAACTTCATACAGATGATGAAGCAGTTCCGGATGGGCAACGAAATGCCGGAAGCTCTAAGGTAAGATTAAGTTAAGTAATAGGAACAAAAACACATCGTAAAAGTGGCCGTGATTATATAAAACTTCATTATAAACCTTAACACTGGGTATAAAGTTTATCATTGTTTGTAATGTTACTACTTAGATTGTAAGGTTGTATCACCCTGTATTGTATAACAGGTGTCATGTCGGTATATCTTCCACCTTTGCCAACTAATTCTAGAAAAACAGGAGTAAAGTCATGTTAAAAAAAAAGAAATACCATGCAAAGAATACCATAAAAAGATTTTCGTAACCGTTGTTCTCGCAACACTCTTTCCCAACCCATTTTTTTTTCCTGATGGAAAATCATCAAATGACTTCTCTCGCTCTGACCGGAGTGGGAGGGTGTGTCAGACTTTTACTGACTAAAACCCACCCGTGTTCCTTCAGTTACCCATATGCCAGGGTCACGGTATCTGGCTTGAACAATCTCGCGACCCTGGCAGTCCCCAACCGATTAAGCTATTATAATGATGTTTTCTATATAAGCTATCTTGTCCTCGCACCCAGGTACCACATCCAGCTAGTAAAGCTGCTCACGTGCTGCACGATGGGCAAGAACGTGTACACAGAGATCAAGTGCCACTCTCTACTGCCGCTCGACGACATCGTGTCTATGATCACTCATCCGGACTGTATCCCTGAGGTTAGTGTGTTACACAACTAATTTTATATGATTTTTGACCTTAGAAAGACAGAAGACAATTTTGATATTAGATAAAACACAATTTTGGTACCTATAGTAAGTCTCAAATTGGGAATAGATTTTGCATTTAAACAGATTTTTCATACTAGAACTGTTTGATGACAACTTTATTTCAAGGATAAAAAGATCTTCAGAGACTTTGGTAAAATCAGCCTTAAGATATTTGATAATTTTAAAATGTTGTTTTTACTTCTGACTTATCGGGAAATTGTGATGAATTGCGAACAAAACTGGGTTTTGTTGGATATTGGTAATTTGTGTTTTGAAAACATCAATATCCAGAAAATATGTGTGATATGATTGTGTCTGGCTAAAAAGACTGAAAATAAGGTATTGCTCTGTAGTGGCATTATATCCAGTTTTGTTTTCTAGGCTCATTACCATGACATACTTAGGGGTTAGTTAAAAAAATCGCTAGTATAGAGAAGTATAAAAGACATTTTCTGATGAATTTTGGTGAGTGATGTATTACAAAAAGGCTAAAAAAAAATTATAATTTTCTTTTCTCCGTTAAAAATCGGCTTTTCGTTTGAGAATCATGATCGTATGATTTTTTATGTTTTGGACTCGTAAGAATTAGGAAAAAAAATCATCATTGCATAATTCCGAATTTTACTATAAAAATAAATTCTAAAAACAGCTTTTTTTTGAAATTCTCGAATACCGTTTGGAGTAAAAGAGCTAAAAATTGATGTGAATTATTTTCATTCGACAACAAATCGACCCCCTAAGTATGAGTCAAAGAAGCCATGGGGGCAGAATTCCCATATTAATCCGGTTATACCCTTTCCTTACTTTTTTGCAATTGAATTTCGCGGGCTTATAGGCTTATTTTTATCGTACTGAAACTCCAATCAATCATCATTACAGGTGAAAGAAGCCTACGTGGGCTTCCTGAACCACTGCTACATCGATACCGAGGTGGAGATGAAGGAGATCTACTCCAGCAACTACATGTGGGACCTGTTCGAGCGCTCCTTCCTCCAGGACATGCAGGCCATCCTGCATAGCGACGCGCATCAAATCCCAGGTATTCAAATAAAGGCTTAACGGGGTATTCTAGTGAAGAGGCATGAATTGGAGGTGATTTTTCAGGTGCTATAAAAAAAAAACAAAAAAAATAACATCCATTTTTTGGTTTGTTAATATAACCACAAAAAAGGAAGAGATATACTTATCAGATGAACGTGAAACTACTTTTGGTGTGCCACAAGGTAGTGTATTGGGACCTCCACTTTTTACACTATACATAAATGACTTGCCAAAATCAATTCCACACCCTATGACTCTATTTGCAGATGATAGCACGGTGACAATTTCAAATAATAGCAATGACATGAACCAATATAAACTTGACATATATAATACCTTGACATCTATAATAGAATGGTTAAATAATAATAATTTAAAGATTAATTTAGATAAAACTAAAATCATACATTTTAAACAACGATTGACTATGGAAAATTTAGAAATAAATGTAGATAATAAAATCGTTGAAACCGTAAATACTACCAAATTCCTTGGACTAATAGTTGACGAAAGACTTGACTGGAAACTACAAATTGAGAACCTCGACAAAAAGATTTGTAGTTCTGCATTTGCATTGCACTCTCTAGCTGCAGTTGTGAATGTAGATACATTGATTGCGGCCTATCACGGCTTATTTGCGACAAACCTTAGATACGGCATCATATTTTGGGGAAATTCGACTGACGCTAACACGGCATTTAAAGCCCAAAAGAGATGCATAAGATCTATGTTTGGCCTAAAAACGATCGATACATGTAAACCATATTTTAAAAGGTATAATATTTTAACTCTTGCTAGTATGTATATCCTGGAAGCCGCAATGTTTGTTAAAACAAACCCCATTTTATATTCGCGTCTACAGGAAACTGTACCACGTAACAGACGGGATATGACCATTGTAAGAGTATATCCAGCAAAAACGGCTCTCATGCGCAAAAGTATCGTCTGTATGGCACCTACTATTTTTAACAGATTACCTAAACGTTGGAAAGAACTGAATAGTAAGGCATTCAAGCGCCAATTGAAAAAATTTCTCTTGCAAAAAGTTTATTATAGTGTCTCCGAGTTTCTAGCCGAAAAAGTGTTTTTTGATTGAATAATTTTATCTATTTCCTGACACTATGAATAAATGTATTTTAATATGTAATTTTTGACATTTTAAAATAAAAATAATTTCTAATTTATAAAATTTGTAACTGTAATATATGTAAAAAAAAAATATGTCTTAAATTCTTGTTATGCATGAAAATATTTGTACGCCGATTCTTACGGCTAAACATGACTGGACTGTAATAATATAATATCTTGCATGCACTTGTATGTATACAATGTTTAAACGAATAAAGAAATCTTATCTTATCTTATCTTATCTTTGACCAGGCGTTTATTAATTATTATTATTATTATTAGCCGTTGCTGTCCCACTGCTGGGCGAAGGCCTCCCTACTCTCTTTCCACGTCTCTCTGTCCAGAGCTGCCAAGGACCAGTCTTTATTAAAAGAGTCCAGCTCATCCCGCCATCTCCGTCTGGGCCTGCCGCGATGTCTCTTGCCATTAAGCGGGACCCTTCGGGTCGTAAGTTTGGCCCACTGATCATTTGACATGCGGCAGATGTGTCCAGCCCAATTCCATTTAAGCGTGGCAGCTTTCCGAGCGACATCAGTTATTTTAGTAATGGAACGGATTGTTGTATTCTTAACCCGGTCCACAAGTTTAATACCCAGAATACTCAGTTCCATAGCTCTCTGGCAAACCCCGAGCGTGGACATCTGCTGAATTGTCAAAGACCATGTTTGAGAACCATACGTGAGTATGGGAAGAATACACACGTCGATGAGTCTTCTCTTGAGGGATAGAGGAAGATCACCCTTCATTAGATCTTTCATGGCCCAATAGCTCCTCCAGGCATTTTCGGTGCGTCTTGCAACTTCTTTGTTTTGTCTTGCCTGGAATGAAACTATTTGGCCAAGATACTATACTATACTCATCGACATATTCAACCTCCCCTACCGCCACGATGATCCTTGGTCTTTGACATATTCATTTGAAGCCCGACCTCTAGGCTTGCCACGCTAAGATCTTCTAGCATCTGAGTCAGCTCGGAGACTGAAGACGAAAAAAGGACAATATCGTCGGCAAAACGGAGATTGGATAATCTCCTATGACCAACCATAATGCCCCTTTCTGCCCAGCCTGTTGCCAGCTTTCTGAAGACTTCCTCTAGTACGGCCGTGAATAGTTTCGGAGACAACGGGTCTCCTTGTTTAACTCCTTTATTGATATGGAAAGATGGTCCTGTCTGAGAACTAATTTTAATGGCTGCGGTGCTGTTTCTATAAATATTTTGTAATGCGTTGTTTAAAAAAAAGTCAAAAAATACAAAACTGAAAACGTTATATATTATGTTGTTGAAGGGCGTACAAAAAAAATAGCGCGCCAAACTTGTCACGATCGCAAGCTTTCTAATGACCTGAAACAAAAAAAAAAAAATATTAATTTAGATAAATGCTGCTATCGTACGCTGTCATCGCTGCTAAGAAAAAGTAGAAAAATTTTTTTTTTGCTAAATTACGGCTGTCCGAAACAATTGATACATTTTTTTCTATATCTCTAGAAATAATTAAAATTTTGACTAATCCTTTTGAGGACATATTCTTGAAAGGTTAAGCTTTGAAAATATAAAAAAACGATTTTTTCAAATTTCTACACTGGAATACCCCCTTAAAACTTCTTATTACGTACTAGTTGTGCTCGTGACCTAACCCGCGAAATTATCCCACGGGAAAATGCTACCGGGCTAAAAAGCCTACGTAACACAACTACGTACACTATAGCATCGGCTAGTCAGAGAAAATCCCGTTAAAATCGGTCCACCCGTTTCGGAGATTAGCCGGAACAATCAGACCGACAATTTAATTTCAATTGTTTTTTTCTGATATACATTTAGTTTAAAGCTGTTATTTTGGCATTACAAACAGATACTTTAATTATATTTATATACAGCCTTGAGCAAAAACCTAGTTTGTAAAGTATAAGTCAAACATTGCTGTAGTGTATTAATCCAACTCTCATATTATCAGTTCGTAAAAAAAAAACAAGACGATTCGGTTATTTGTAGATAGATCAAGTTAAGAATGTTCGTTTATATATTTTGACTGAGTACTGTCAACTCCATAACGATGAACTAGTCAGCGCATAATGCATTTGCTGCTGACCGTGTATTTTATCATTTTAGTAAAGTTTCTTTTTTTAAAGATTTCTTTCCGTTCCGTCTTTGCCTAATTACTATTTTTTAAATATATTTATTGTAATTAAATTAAATTGTAACAATTATGGTCTCGATGTGGATTGAAGTAAATTATACAAGCTGTTGTTTTGCATCCTCGTCAAATTTCAGGTGGTTGTCATAAAAGACATAAATAATCAATTGAAAGTACAGTACCGGGCAATAACTAATAAGCGCTGCTTTTTTGTTGTTGTTGAAATTTAACAGTGTAGGCGACGCATATTAATTTTGTTATGAATTAAATTAGCAATAAGATTTTAGCTAGTAAGTAGTTGTAAGATACTTTATTCCTGAACATGTAACGCCATCTATCGGATTTTTTATAAATAAATAATCATAAAGTCGTTGGTGGGTAGCTACTTTATATAAGCAAGTTTTATACACCCGCAGTTAGCAAGTATAAAAAATCAGTGTGCCCGCCGCGTTGAATCCTTTTAGCTCGCACCAACTCCTTTTCCCTTTGTCTACCATACATAACGAGTTTTCTTTACCCTATCACCTACAAACAGTATTTCAGAATTAAATCCTTAATTCAATACAAATGAAACAGAATACCCCGACTACCCAGTCTACGCACGCAGCGACAAGCAGCTGTGTGCGTGAATTTCGACGTCATACTCGTCGACTCGACCGAGAAATGACCTTAGCGATCGGTATCGGATCGGTATTTTACCTAATTTTATTTCGAAAATCACCTACATTATTGTCATAAACTTCGTTTGATAATTAACTCATTTTAAGCATCAGTATAATACGGAATCTTACTAATGACAGTAATACTAGACGACATAAAAAGTTCACTGACCTCCTGTCAGCTGATTAATAAAATTTAAGTTTTGCTTTATTGCTATCGTTCAGCCTAAACTTTTCGTAGTGATTTTGTTTTTATTTGTGGATTAAATTGGTTGATTTGAAATTTTCCTTCCTACTTAACGGGCTTAGGACCGTCAATGATACCTACCCCAATCTACTAAGTAAAATGTTTTTTAAAGATTTGCTAGTTAAATGTAAGTGGTGATACTTTCGGCTTTTAGGTATTATTGGAGTAGTTAAAAATTTGAAATCAACTTATTTACACAAATAAAATTGATTAAGCTAACAACGTATTTACAAAATGTACAAATAAATAAATTACCTACTATGTGACCCGGAGGTATTTCAAAGTTGCCACCATCACACTCTTGGCACGATCGAGCACGACGTAGCTGGTTTTCCTTCAGCTTACGTAAAACTAACACATTCGTTTTTACGGGTTATGGTCGCGGTGAGCCCACCAATGTTCGTTATGAACATTGTAGACGCCAACTCGAGTAAATAAACACACATCTGTCCACAGAATGTTGGCGTCTTGGTGTTCCAGCAACCAGCGACAAAATGTAATCCGCAGGGCATTATCATCGAATGACGTCTCAACAATGACCGAGACGCGGAATTCGCAAAACGCACGCTGCGGCGACATCAAACACACTGTTGGTTCGGAGGCGGGGGGTCGCCCGTGGGACAAGGCGCGTGCGCGGGGGAATGCCCGCGCATTACCTACGAATTTATCAATGATCGTTGCGTATGCGTTGTGTATGAATGTTTGCATTTGTTTGTGTGTGAAAGCGCGGTTATAGGGCTAGTTACAGACTTGCCGCCTTTAAATACGGCTGGTTCACACTTACGGATTTCAGTAAAACGGAAAAAAAAATAAAAAAAAATACCTACCCATTTTATTGTCGATTTGGGTCGAGAATCATTAGCATAATGACGTCCTTGAATTTGACTAGGATGCAAATCAACACGTTGTATTATTCAATACCGAAGCCAATAATAAAATGACCTGTTGATGAACATGACCCGGTGAACGCCGCAGAAATCCGCTGGATGCAAAAGCACAGAACGGGTCGAAGTGGTGGTGCTTGGGAGACTAATGCCCAGCAGTGGACGTTTTTCGGCTGAAATTATGAAAGGTTATAAAATTTCTTTTTGTCATGTCCTTCAGGTCCATCAACAGAAATGCCCTCTACCTCCCGCAAGCCACCTCACATCGGCACACAGAAGGCGTGGGTCAACTACGTCACAGACGTACTCATGCACACCATATGCACATTCTTTAACTCGCCCTTCAGTGACCAGAGTACTACCGTGCAGGTAAGATTATGAGAAAATCTTTCTTTTTTATTTCGAGGTCGAAATCCCCATGGATGTCCTCCGCCCTGGGGTGAGCGGAGGGGTCTGTCAGAATCTTACTGACTAAAACCATCCCGGTGTTCCACGTGGGGGATCACGGGATCTAATGCATCTTTCGCAATCCTCGACTGGTGCCGGCCCGCCCCCGCGGGCCTCCTCACGTAAGGGGGAAGTGACTGCCAGGGTCGCGAGATTCGTTCGAAAGAGGTACCGTGGCCCTGGCACATGGGCAACTGAAGGAACACGGGTGGGTTTTAGTCAGTAAAAGTCTGACACGCCCTTCCGCTCCACCCACAGCGGGAGACGTCATTTGATGGTTTCCCACCCAGAAAAAAAAAGTGGGGTGAAGTGAGGTGTTAAACTCACTCCTGTACATCACAGAGAGGCGCGCGTGGAAAACTACGCGCCACCATCTCGAGTCCTAAGGAATAGGAGACGACGGATGTCCCAGGATCCGTCATCCCTGGACCCATTAAGAGGGGCTGGAAGAGGGCATTATCCGCTTTCCGCTAACGCCCGGTGCGCCTACTGCGTGCCGGGTGAGCGGAAGAATATTAAAATGACTAAAACCAACGAATAAATCCGCCCAGTAATTACTGTAACATCGTGTACGTAACGTACGTCACGTGTATTCGAAATATACTAGAAAATCGAAACAAAAGACGGACGAGGAGTGCCTAAAACATCCTTCTGTTTTGTAAAAGTAAAATTATTGCTAGAAACCGCGATGGCGCGTGCAATCTTTTCGGATAAATAGAATCTTTTAAAGATATATTCGATGTTGTGGCTTTTGTATTAAACCGTCAGATAGTGATCCCAGTTTCGTTAATCAGAGAGTTCACATACTTGCACAGTGACATGCAAGCACGTGAATCTATTTTATTTTATGGTTTTTCATTAAGTAAAATAGATTTTGAATTAATTAATCTCTATTCCATTGCTGCTTGGGATATTCCTACACTTCAACTATAAGTAAGTATTGAAATAAATTTAACAAATTAAAGCAAGACCTGAAATTATATTTTTCAACACGTATACGATCCGACCCCGATCGATCGATTTTCCTAATAATGACAGTTATCTTTAAAATAAATTTATAGTTTAAAAACTTTAAATTTATTGACAGGCCTATTGGTCTAGTGGTTAGTGACCCTGACTGCTATGCCGGAGGTCGTGGGTTCGATTCCCACCCAGGACAAATGTTTGTGTGATGAGCACGATCATTTGTTCTGTGTCTGGGTGTAATTTATCTATAATATGTATGTATTTAGAAATATATAAGTATGTTTATCAGTTGTCTAGTACCCATAACACAAGCTCTGCTTAGCTTGGGACTAGATGGCGTTGTGTGATAGTTGTGGAATATTATTATTAAAAACACTAGAAGAACACACTTTTATAAATACATGTAAAAACCAAAAACTTAATCGTGGTCAAAGTTCATTACAAGACCTTTCTAACAAGTCCAAACACGGCTATGATACGATATTCCATCATGGAGTGCCAGTGCCTATCATCCGGCTTCATCATTAGACCTTGAAACCTAATCGTGGTCAAAGTTCATTACAAGACTTTTCTAACAAGACAAACACAGCTATGATACGATGTTCCATCATGAAGTTCCAGTTTATATCTTCCGGCTCCATCATCAGATCAGTTCGACAGTACCATATTATTATATTGTCATCAGAACTACATACAGCTGCCAATTTTCATGACGCTACGATCCTTGGAAGATAGTTAAATTAGTTACCTTAGATTCCATTACATAGTTACATACAGGTCGACCTAATAAAAGCGTGTTAAAAACAAAAGTTTTGATAGTTGTATTATGCTTTGAATTCAGTACTCAAGACCCCAAGATCTGTGAAGTGCTGCTGTTTTTTTATGTTACACGTTGTGTAGTATATGTTTCATTTTGCAGATTTTTGTTGAACAAAAATATTGAGTTTGAGAAAAAAATTAAACATATTTCTTCATATTTAAATTGCCAATGAAGAAATAATACATATATTTGCCCTTAATATGCGTAACACATACCCTTAAAGTTTTTCATATGTTATCAATTCATTAAACAATTGTTTAACCTAACAAAACATAACGCCTTGTTTTCCCTGAAGGGTTGGGCAGAGGCGCGAGAGATAGACCTCTAATACACCCACATACGCCAATTAACTTTCTTAACAAAAATGCCTTGTTTATTTCCTACAGACTCGCCAGTCGATATTCGTGAAGCTGCTACAGACGACGTTTAGCATCTACCAGTGTCCGTGGCTCACGCCGCCGCAGAAACTCAACGTGGAGAAGTGCATCCGGACGCTAAGTGACGTCGGTCAGTATACTTCGAATCGACCCTATCTTTTTTTGACATCTCATAGTTGACCTTGAGAGGTCATTACTACTTAACCAGGTTTGCCTGCGAATACCTTCATAAATTAAGGCCTCCAGCCAAGGCTTCAAAACGGGTGACGTCGGTCAGTATTCTTCGAATCGACCCTATCTTTTTTTGACATCTCATAGATGACCTTGAGAGGTCGTCACTACTTAACAGGGCCTGCGAATATCTTTATAAATTAAATCCTCCAGCCAGGGCTTAAAAACTAAAGCGACTCACTCACTTTACGGGCTTGCACTTCGTCTACCAAGAGTCGGGGGGGACTATTTAGGCGGGAGAGTCGCTATGGACCTCGGCGGTGAGGTCAAAATGACGGCCCTATTGCTTTCCTGAATTAGGGTAATGGGGTCATCAGGGTCGGTGAGTCCTAACTATCAGTAAATGATACTAGCTCATGTCTTAAGCCTATTGCATCAGTGCAGCCTAAGCAGTGCGTTGAAGAAACAATTCGCGAAAAAATCCCGTCGCGATAATTTTACGTCCGTGCGAACGTGCAACGAACAGTAGGATATGGTATTAGACCTCCCGTAGTAAATACGCGCTTTAATTTCTCTATTTGCAGCCAAATCTCGTAGCATAGCCATCCCCTTGGAACTGGAAGCCAAGATCCAGACGGTGTTTGAGAAGGCAGCCGCGCTCTCCCGACAGACCAGCAAGTGGCTGTTAGCGTCCAAGACTTCCAAGCTTGAGAAGATGGCTTCGCAGGTGAGGTTTTTGTAATGTGATAGATTTTATGTACCCCATACATGCCTTTTTGTCCTTCCCTAATTTTCACGTCCACTGCAAAAGGACTTTAATCCTACATTGTCCTTTTTGTTCGTGAAGGCTTGTAGTATTAACAACCACATGGATTGATCGATTAGGCTAAGCTACGCTTGCCGCGGTTGGTCCATAGATGGGTGACCTTTAATTAAATGCCAAGATCCCCCTTTGCCTCGGAAAGTAGGTTAAGCCGTTGGTCCTGGCGGTTGTTTTTGAAACATACGTTACGGGTCATCAGAAGCCCGAAAGTCTGACAACCAGTCTTACCAAAAGGTATCGTATAACCGAGTAACTGGATTGTGGAGGTCAGGTAATCACTCCATGTAAAAAAACTTAAATATAGCTGCATTCGGTTAGACTGGAAGCCGACCCCGCAACTTTGTTTATTGAATTAAAAATACGGCTTCAGTATATTATTAACATTTTCCACGCTAATATGATAAAAATGTTTTTTGTGCATCTTATTAACGGCGTTTCTTGCAATAAAAACTACCATTTCAATTCCTTCTCAGGCAAACCTCCAAAACGACAGATCAGTAATGGAAGGTCTCCAAGAGATCGTAGCCCTCCTAGAGGAACAACTGCGTCCGCTCCTGCAGGCGGAACAGTCGCTCCTCGTGGACATCCTGTACAAGCCTCATTTGCTGTTCACCAGTCCTGGGGAAGTGTCGCATTCCGATACGAGCGGTATCTTTATATCCAGGTAAGTGAGATCATCTGGAAGACGTAGCGTTGGAAGGCCTCCGACTAGACGGACCGATGACCTGGTGAAGGCCGTAGGAATACGCTGGATGCGAGAAGCACAGAACCGGTTAAAGTGGCGGTGCTTGGGTGAAGCTTATGTCCAGCAGTGGCCGTTTGTCGGCTGAACTAATGATGATGATGAAGTGAGATCATATAGACCTGTTGAAAGACGCCTTATGCCAAGTTTCTGAGGTCCTCGATAAACTCTCCAGTTATTAATTCGACAAAGATATAATTTTACCAACTTTTCCATATCTGAATGTTCAGAAACAACAGTTAAGCTCCTTAAGTTCTTAGTTGAGCTGCATGATTACTGATAAATGCGTGCACTAACTGGACAGGTCTACACAATCTGTGTAGTAATTCGTCAAAAGATCATTTCACACACTAATGTACATGGTAATCCTGATCTGACCAAGATTATGTCTGGAGTTTAAAAGAGACTGTGAACTCTGGGTTTGTTTCGGCCCTTCTTCTCAGACTAGACTGATAGACTACTATAAGTACACCTCTGCCCAACCCTTCGGGGAAACAAGGCGTGATGTTATGTTATGTTACAAAAAACTTGACAGTATATTTTTAAATCTGAAATGCTGGTTAACCAACATATTATTTGGTTCTAAGGTTAATTCGTCACACCGAGAAGCTTCTAGAAGAAAAGGAAGAAAAACTTTGCGTTAAAGTATTACGCACTCTACGTGAAATGATGGCTGTAGACCCTGAATATGGAGAGAAGGTATGTCATTTAATTATCCAAGTCATTACGCACCATCTATATGATCATTAAAAAAAAATACCCAAAAGTACTTATCATACCTGCGGGGTAGTTACATAACCCCAATCTGAATTTCGTTCATTTTGAGAATTGAAACATTTTTTATATTGCTGATAATTCTGTTGTGCACCAACTAAACTTAACACAGACTATTGCTATCTTTTTCCTTCTAACTGAACAAGAAAGAGAAGGAAATAAATAAAAGCTGTCAATTTTAATGGAACTAAATTTTTCTTCGACGCATCTACGACGAACTAAATTCATCATGCTTAAAATCATTTCAAATTCCAGGCATTCGAGATGTAATTTAGTTAGACAGTTCTAAAGCGTCACTTGTCATTTCCTTTCGTGCTTTGTTAGTAAGAGATAGCAATACTCGGATTTTAGTTTAGGTGGTTAACAAGAGAATTGGCACCATTGTTTTGATGACGGATTTCTTAAACTTATGAAGCAATCGATCTAATTATGTTTAGAAGTGATTTTGCAATTGGAATTCTGGACTGTCCAGGATAGATAAGTACCTTCAGGTAATTTTTACTTGCACCACTAAAAAAATATTTTCTTTCCGACTAAGTACCGTACCGATGTCAGTCCCAAAAGTTAAGTATGGCTGCTATGCGGTTAACGGCAGCTTTATTAACGTACCCATTTTTTATCAACAGGTGTTAGGTTAAACGACGGAAATACTTTAAGGAAGTGTAGTACTCATGAAAATGCAATTTTTTTTACCTTGTGACCTTTTATTTGCTAGCCTCCGATGTCCCACTTCTGGGCAAAGACCTCCCTCCACTTTTTCCATCTTTCGCGAGCCCGCGCATCTGAAAAAAAATCTGTTTCCTACAAATTGTCCCCAATAACCTTGTTTCTCATATAAATACGGAAATATCAACGTTGTTTGTGGTCCATCAAATCAACTGTGCATGCGAAGTATTCACCCCAACTATAGACCCTTCACCGTTCGCACACTTGGCTGAGTTTTATTCCTGTTTCATCATTTGTCCCTACAAAGCAGACAATCTCAAATTGGACTAGGCCGGACACGTTTGCTGCATGTCACATGCATTGTGGGCAAAGACCACTACAGCATGGGTCCCTGAAAACGTCTAACGGCATCGTGTAAAAATTTTGGGATGAACTTGACGCTTATATGAAGAATTGGTCCATATTGGCTCAGGATCACGAGTGGAGTGGAGAAGGAAAGGGAAGCCTTTGTTCTGCAGATAATTGGTCCCATTGTAAAAAGTTCATTTTACGTGAGTACCATAATCCCGTAAAGTATGTCCTCGTTTAACCTAACACCTTGTTTCTATTACAACAAATCTTACGCCATCCACAGACCAGTACATCTAAAAAATACTTCAAATTTGGTCACCAGGGCAATCAGCTACGCTCGAAGCTGTTGTCCCAATACTTCATAAACCGGAAGTCGGAGCCCAAGATCTTGCCGCCTCCTAGTTCCGTGACAGTTACACACGGGCCCGGCGGTAAGTTATGTGTGTGTGTGTGATGGGGGGTGTGTGTGTCTAGTGAAGTTCAGGTTATGCTGAGTTGGTTAACTGGTGAAAGCAAAATTGGGCATCTAAACTAATCATGATATTACTTATAACGCCACAAGGATCTTCTGGCTCGAAGGACGTTGACACTGGCAACGTTGGTAAATACCTGTGCAAAAAAATAGGGTTAAAAACTGAAAGCTCGCCATAGGTGGCAGCACTGCTGAACGTCTACATATCGCCATTGTATTGTTTATGGTTACTTTTATGTTGATCACATATTGAACGAAAACCACATAGATATTTATGAGACTTGGAGTGTGTGAGCTAAGGAAAAGGGAAGCGTCTACCACTGGTAAAAAAGCAATTTTATTGGAAAAGACATTCAATTTTTTACCATTTTATTAGTCATAGGTTGTCTTGTGATTTGAAGTTCATTTTTGGTGAATATTGGAGGCGTACGACAGAAATAACCTGATCGGAGTTGAGAACCAACTAGAGGGTGATCTTCCTGACTGACAAAAATTCAGAGAATTTCATTCCATTGTGGTGCTATGACGTAAATTGTAGTAAATGTGTCTTTGTGTTTGTATTATCATAATCAGTATGATAATACAAACACAAAGACACATTTACTACAATTTACGTCATAGCACCACAAGAACCAAGGTGATAAGACGGTCTTAGTTCTCTTAGGAGCATCACTGGTAGAAGAATTCATGCCATAAAAATTTTCAGGTTCAAAAAAAGTAGTGGTAGTTTTTACCCCCATTACTTTGTGAAATGTCAGTTGAAATATATTGAAAAGTTTCTTTAAAACGTCCTCGTCAAGACTTGATGCGATGTTGTTTTTTACAAGGGGACCTCAATAACAAATTGGACCATTCACAAATCAAGTGTACTTGCCGATTTTTTCAAAAGTAACTTTGCATATGGGTGCTGTGGAGCAACATCAGAATTAAAGGCCTATGTACTGTCTCAATAACATCACTGACATCTGGTTTTTAGTTTCATGACACTATTCGTTCAATTAAATGTCAGCATAACCTGAACTGCGCCCTAATTTTGAGGTGTGAGGTAGTTATTAATTAAAGTAAGACTGGTTTCACCATTTATTAATTCTTGAACCTTTGAGGCGTAGATTTTTGATTTGTCTTAGGCTATCGGGTAACGAGTCTCTAATCACTAAACGTATTGTCAATTTCTTCAACATAATGATATCCAAAGGCTTTTATAAACCGTAGACATAGAGAAAGAACTGAGCGTTACCATCACTTACTCTCTAGAAAGAGACAACATAACCGTGCGGCCAATACCTGTGCGTGCGTGGATGTGGCGCATGTCTTCCCACACCTTATTTTTTATGTTTGTATACCTATGGTCTTTCTGTGCATCATGTTTGCCGCAAATAAACGTATTTTCTTTCTTTTCTGTAAACATGTAAAACTAAATTCACATTTATCAAATTTCAAAATCAAAATTATAGAAAGAGACAACTACTGGCCGCACATTAACTTTGTCTCACTCGTATTTTTCGATCTGTGTTAACTGCAAAATTGAAGGCAGAACGCTCAGTCCATTATCGATGTCTATGTTATAAACTTCAATTTAATTTCAAAGAAGTTATGAATAACTTTTGCAGGACTGGTTTGTTTGAAAAAAAAGCCAGTTGTCATTCTCTTTTTCTGTAAAGTCAGTTAAAATGGTGAAGCAGTCTCCTGTAATAGTGAACTGACTAAATTAACAAACTTGTTAACAGTTTCCCCAAGGATAGTGTCAGACTAGTGTGCACAGCTAGCGGTAGATGTCAGCACTGTTCATAACTTTGTTAGAAATTAAAAATAACTGTGTTTTCAACGGGAAAGATTCTGTAGTTTAGTTGACGCCTCTATAAGTAAATGGAAGGCAATAAACTTGAAAAAAAAAAATTGGTTGCCTGTAAAGTCGGTATACGGGCGAAAGTTTTACGTGACAACGACTTTGAGTGGTAAAATAATTTTAATGTGAATATTCATTCGTATAGTAGGAAGAAGGATGAAATAATAGTAACAATTTAAAACATTTATTTGCATTTATTTGCATGCCTTTCACTTTTTATGTCTGTCTCTCTCGCTCTTAGGCGGGCTAACCATGCCCGAGTGGAAGGGACGCGTGCCTCTCACTCGCTCTCATTGTGAGCGCATAACGTGAGCGGAGCGTAACGCAGTTTCTTGAAGTGTCACCCGGCAAACCAATTTATAAGACGTTGTCACGTCAAAATAAACGTTCAAAATCATACTTGTTTTTACCGTTAGAATGAATTTTATGATTTGTTACATGCATATGGATATTATTTTAAAATTGGTAATACAAGATGAACTATTATTTTATGAAACTGTGCATAATGAGGGGTATTAAAAAACAAGTGTTAAAACCTAGTTATATGCAGTTTAATACACTACTTTATCTACTCTCATGCTCTCATGCTCTCTCTATTAGGATTGATCCTAATAATTAATAAATCATGGTTAAAATAGTAAGAAATCGTTCCATTAGAAAAAATATGGCAGGAAACTCCTTGATGATATTAACTTCTTGGATTTGCTCTGTAAAAAAATGTTATATAACAATATTTTGAAGTGTTAAATATGATTCTATTTTTAAATTTCGATATTGCATTTAAAAAGTATGACAATATAAACTCGTTTTTTACGTTATGAGAGTAGATAATACACATTTTTAAATGGCAACGGTTAATTTATTCTTTACAAAAATATTTAGGGGTAAACTGATGTAAGCATATAGAAGTTTTAATTATAGTATTAAACACTCTGTATTTAAGTTTCATCTTTCCCTTTGAAAATATGTAAATCTTTAATAAAATATGACACTAAACTTGGTCATAGTAATGGTGATAGATAGGATTTAGTGCGTACATTTAGTTATATAAAGATGCCTTTGTTATGGAGAAAGTAAATTTTATTTAATATCATAAGAGTCTAGCATTCTAGAACAATTTATGGGGCTTATGCTCCGCTAGTCCGAAATTAAGCAAAGCAGGAGGAACATTGACGCTCAACCATGTATTCACAACCTGTTACCTTAGATTCAGTACATGATCCTGAATGCCCCACGTTTTCTCAGCAGAGAACAACAAGAAATTCTGATCCATACATGTTGACTGCATAGGTATTGTACTTTTTTATAAAACAGCAAATTATTCTCTGGTAACTAACGAAAGATTTCTACGGTAAGAGATCTAGGATCATGTGCTGAATTCTTGGTTTACGTTTGCGCGACGATGGCCTTGCTATCTTGACCAATGGTGCATCTCTACAGATGCTAGAGCACTTTGCTGCGCATAAGTTGAATTATACATGATAATCTGACAGAAGGCATACCTACAATTTTCAGCTGAATTTCCAAAAGACTAATCGACGAAGGTATAATGACTATTTTCACCAATAATGCTCGTTAAAGATTGAAATCGGAAATACATTTACTTTCTCCGCTATTACATACAATGGCATCATTAACCCATAATACTTAATAGACTAGTGTAGCAATCTTTCTTTATTTCTCACCGCATGCGATGCAGAAAGCCATCCGCTGAAGATGAAAACAGGTGGGTCCATGCCACTAGACGGTACTTAAAGAACACACTAGAGTTTTGTGTTGCACAGTGTTTGATATATTGTTTGGCATATTTACGTGTGCAACAAGATGCCGACTAATAAAGAAGTGTGGTAGGAAAAGACATGTTGCGCCGACCCCAAATAAATTGAGATAAGGGGAGGATGATGAATAGGGTGGAGTGAAAATGTATGGAGATTTTTTTTTGTTGTTTTCGGTAATAGCATAGCGATAAAAAGCTGCCTATGGATGAGTTAATGAACTATGTTAAATATCATTTATGTATTATAATGATTCGAGGTGCCCCAGCACGAAAGAATTTTGAAAAAAGTAAAATTTCGTTCATTTTTGACAGCCTCATTCAGATGTATATAAACCTAAATAATCTATTGGAATAGTATTTGTTGTGTTGCTTGAAACCTACAATTTTATGTAATAATAATAAAATATATAAAATTTTGGAGTTTATGGTGCCCCAAAACCTCTTAAAACCAAAATAATACAAGAATTTTATAATAAAAATGCGATTAATATTAATTAAATATTTATGAAAAAAAAAAAACCAAAATAGCCCATCAAGTAGAAAAATCACGTTAAGTGTTATAAAAATGCATCATCTGACGTGATGACAGTCTAACCCTGATATAACCATTACGTTTTTCTTCTCCACATACAGCACCTGAAGCTTCAGTTACGAGTGTGATGCAACGCTCCACGGCTTGAGTATGACAGGGAAAGAGTGCTTTATTCTCTTTCGTTCCAAAGCCATTTTCTACAATTTCTTTCAAGGCTTCAGCAAATAAACTCTTAGTTAAAGACCACTCAGTAACAGTAATCTGACTATCGTGTCAAGTAATAATGTCAGTATAATGGGGAGCATCGAAATTAAATGATGGAACTTTAAATTTTCGGATTCCTATGACTTTCTCTGACCTTGCTTTCAGAATACGTCGGCATGCCAGTTCCCGTATCACTTGGCTGTCATCTGCAAGCATAGATAAAAGAAGATTTTCTGGATGGCCAAAATATCTATTTCTTTGTATGACTGGATCACTCACTTTTTTCAAATTGTTGTTTAAATAGCGACTATAATTCATCGTCAACCACAAGTGCTGTGCTCCATTTAAACACGAAGGATTGCATTTGAATTGAAACCACATTCGCGCATAAACTTTCATCATGAAATTGGCTAATATAAGTAGATTCTCTTCCGGATCAGTCTTTGTGACATATAATCGTAAGATCCTGTTCGCAGTCGTTAGCCACCTGGATTGGTTGAGTAGACCGGGTTCTCTATTTGTCAGGTCAGAAGAGAAAATACCATTGCTAATAGCAGTCATTATCTCAAATAGATATGTTTGATCGGAGCTTAAATCAATGAAATATTTAGCGTAGTAACAGGAAGTGGCGTGGGTATAACGGCTTTCACTACTGGCTTTTTTTCACATTGTTGCAGTTCAGATCCAATTGGCCCTGAAAAACATCGAGGTCCCGTAGTTTGACCGCCCAAATGTATCAAAAGGTGTCGTAGTGGCAATTCATTCAAATGTAGTGCACAGATGAACCATTGTAAAGGTTTTTTTATCTCTACCTAGAGCCTGCTAGAGCAGGCTAATGACGCCGCCTTTAGATCCAGTATTTACAACTGTCCCATCACAGTCCACTACTGACAAAGCACTCAAGTCAACCGAGTTATCATTTAAATATTTTATAATACTTTCTTTGATTGTCCTAGCCGATCCTGTCTGCACCGTGATATGACCAAAGAAAACGCTCCCTGGTTCCGATACAATAACGTAATGATTTTCTATTTGCCGTTTTCTATACCATTTATCTCCTTTTTTGACTGTTATCAAAGTTTTGTCTTTTCTACCGTCAAAGTAAAGACCAGGTATAGGTTGATTGCGGCTCAATATTTTCAAAACAGCTCTTTTCTTTGCTCTTTCCCGTCAAACCTTCGAACGATCTATCACACTGGTCACTTGATGTAATAATGCCATGCATCTTTCAGGACAGCAGAAGCTATAATAGCGGCAGACCTGTCAGAAACTCCAGTACGATCGCAGGCAAGAGCTAAAGATGGGAGATTTATTCGCATCTGTTTAGATGATGGCTCAACAACATTCTGTTTTTGTTCTTGATACGATTAATACAATGAAATGTAGTTTCTCCCAAGAATGCTTACTTGTAACTGAAAGGGTAATTCAATAAAGGCTGACTTATTTATTAATGATTGGTTGCGTTCACAAACAAAAGAAAAACAATTTCTACGTTTTGTTATTAAGTTTAGCATTTGGCTTTGCACTATCGAAAACTGACAAGATTCGGATTTTTTTTTCAAAACTTAGTCCTATCGGGGGCACCTTTAAATATAAACCAACACAAAAAATATTTTCGCTTTTGCTTATTGTGCCTATCACGCAACTTTTTGCGGGTATGCCATACTGAAAATCAAAAAATAAAAATTTCACTCCACCCTAATGATGAATGATGACTTAGGTGTGCAACCTACCTAATGAGAGACTTAATTGAACTGCAGAACAGTGGTGACCCAGTAATAACGGCTGCGACTTACGAGAGTACCCAGACAGGTACCTACTCGTAAATTATTTCATCACCACTACTCTCAAAATGGTGATGGAAAACACCGTAAGAAAACCGACATGTCCTAGAACCTAAAATTCGAAGACATCTGCTGGGACACGGGCCTCCTCTGTGTGAGGCCACCCCGCGGGCCCAGTGCGAGTGTGAGTCACATATATACATAAACTCACGCCTTATTCCCAAACGGGTAGGCATAAAGTACAGAACACCATCTGCGACGATCCTTACGTGGAGTACGTAAGGATCGTCGCAGATGATGTTTCGCGTCGGTTAAGTTCATACATCTGGTCATACACGCACGCCGGTTACCAGTACTACGCAACTGACCCTTCTGAAGAACATCACCAGTAAGGTTACTATAATGAGGATCAATTCGACAAAAGGATATAGCAATTTTGAATACTACATCGAATACAATATAAATATCTGAGTTCATTTCTTTTTGAATCACTCAAATCCATCGAGAAATTACGAAGTTATTAAACTTTAAAAAAAGGGGGGTTTTAAAACGCACGCCGCGCGCGCGAATCTGCTGATGACGTCACGAGGCTCGATCGCCCGCCACGCACCGCACTGCTTTGTTATGATTTGCAGAGTTTAATCGTTGCTTCTTGTTTATTTATATTTTATGATATTGGTAGATAGAAAACATGGAAGTCGGATTTACCCAAGGCCCAGTCGGACAATCTCGCGAAGATTGATTCGTTTATGGTTGAAAAGTAAAAAAAAAAAACAATTTATTCCAGTGCACAGGTAGGTACTACGTTTTAGAATGTTTTGATTTGGCAGGTAGGCACCTTTTTCGTGTTTCTACAATGTGTAGGCACCTCTCTACCTATTTTAAATAATATTTCTTTCTAGCTTCTGCCCGCGACTTCGTCCGCGTAAAATTTCTTGCTCCCCCAACCCATCCCGTCGCATCGAATCGCCTGCCCGTGCGAGGTCTTTGTATGCGTGACGTTTTTCTTTGTGCTCGGCTCCTAACGGTCTTTGCGTGACCTTATAATAACATATAGTCTATAGCCTTCCTCGATAAATGGGCTATGCAACACTAAACATACTTAACTCTTCAGCTTTTACTTGGTTGTGCTACGCAATAAATTTTTTGAGACCAAGGCGCGCGCAATGGACGTGTTTTATATGGAATTTTTCACTTTTTCTTCGAAAATTAAAAAAATAATAATACCAACGTGTTGAGATTTATATGTGAGTGAGTAACAAAGGGGGTCGAAAATTTCATTACTTTTGCGATAGGAAACGCCATTTTCGAGATATAAGCAAAAGAAAAGGAAAACAAAAATAGCATGTGAAGTCAAGGCGCGAGGCGCGCGCAATGGACGTGTTTTACATGGAATTTCTCACTTTTTCTTCGAAAAAAAAAAATGTTACCCACGTGTTGAGATTTATATGTAAGGGGGTTATAAAGGGGGTCGAAAATTTCATTATTTTTGCGATAGGAAACGCCATTTTCGAGATATGAGCAAAAGAAAAGGAAAACAAAAATACAGTACTGTTTTTGTACGTGAAGTTTGGCGTTCGTTGGTGTGAATTTTAGTTCATAACTACTAGTTTTAATCCACACCTTTTTAATCGCGATTAAAAATAGATTTAGTTAAAATAAATTATTATAGTCAAAATTTTTGAAATGCAGTCTAAAGTACTTTTAGTTAAGGGGACATGGGGCGTCGCTCCTCATGAAAGTACACCACTTCTTTCTATTTTTTGGGTATTTTGGGACACAAAATAACAATTTGTCCGGTGTAGCAACACTTGTATTTTCGCATCGTGGCACGATACAATATTTTAAGAAGACATTATTCGTTTAAATGTTCTGCGAGTCACGTAACTAAAGGCAGAAAGAACGTGCGCAGCGGTGCCGCGGACGCGAACGTGGAAAATGACGTCATCAACGAATTGTGCGAATTGGCGAGCGTTTTTGAAAATACAAAATTAAAACCGCTCTAACTTCGTCATTTTTGGTCCAATTTTAATAATTCTTTCACTGAAATAATTGGTTTAGGTATGACTGTAATTCTACATATTTAACTAAAATCGTCGCTGATCCTCATTATGTTCTGCTAGGGCGTCCTCTTTCGGATGTCACATGTCTTGGAATTTTTGGTTCTAGGACATGCCGGTTGCCGCACGATGTTTTCCTGCCCCGTTTTGAGAGCAGTGGTGATGAAATGCATAATAATAAGCCGCGATACACATGCCACAAATGTATAAAGTTTCGTTCTTCCGCATTAAATATGCCAAGCAATATTTTTAAGATATATTTATTTTAAAACACTGAGTGCTCACAAATCTAAGATGTATTTGAACTCAAGTTTTTATTTTATAATTAAAAATGATCTAGTTCGTGGTAACTTGGATTCTCATACATAAGTATTCGTATATGTATATTTTTATTTCGCAAGCAAATCACTCTTTGCGTACTTTTTGGCCACCATATGAATTGCTTTATCGCTATACCCATTTTTTTAATTTAATGTAGCAGTTATTTTAATAAATGCATTGTATTTATGCCTTGTATTAAGAATTTATTTACGTATTTTATGTACAGTCACCAAAAAGATTAGTAACTAGGGTCATCGGATATAGTTGAAGTTTAGTAAGAAAAGTATGTTTTTGATTGAAATTTAATTCAAATTCAAATATTGATTTGCAAGAAAATTCATAGTTTTTCAGGGAAGATCTTACAGCCTTTAAGTCATTGTATTCTGCATGCAAGCAAGCGTTTAATTTGATAAGTGTACTATTTGTTTTCTATTAATTTTATTTTATTTAAATACATCTATCGGTTTCATACTAAGCTTTAAACTATGTCCGACGACCCTGAATACTTATCTAACCTGATAATTCTTTTGGTGACCGTACGTATTTGGAGAGATTTTCTTTTCCTAACATGATACCTATGAATAATTTTGTAAAATGATTGCATTGTTTCGAGTTAAAACAAAGCAAAACACAATAAGGAGTCTTACGGCTATCCCTATTATGAGAGAGGGATGATTTTATTTGTCCCCCCAAAACATCAAAATTTGGATTGTAAATCTTAGTTCTGTAAAACTTTTAATTACCCTGTAATTTTCGTAGCTTGCAACTTTTTTATCTACACTTAAAGTCCTAGAAAATAATAAATGTACCCCCTTTTTCCGCCATCCTTTTTATATTTATTTAGCATCCCAAAGGCTTTCTAACACGTTTGCTAGCTGCCCGTCTTCTTTGGCAATGTAACTAACTGTACATACGCTTATTCAGCGAAAGTCCTGCTCCGCACGGGACAGACCCTGGCCCAAGTACAGGCCCATCTGGACAAGGAAGGAGCTTCAGATCTGGTGGTAGATCTGGTCATCAAGAGCACCAATCGACAGGCTATCTTCCTGGAGGCTATACAACTTGGTAAGGTTTTTTAATGCTATTTTTGTTTTCTGTATATTGAAAGATTTCGCATTTTAATATTCTCAATCTCGATATGATATTAATTCATATGCTTGTAGCGACACCTACACCACCATAAGCGAACTACGCATCAGGTTATTGTCCCGCAAAATCCTGCATCGCGCAGGAAGAGTTTACCGCGCCACTAGCAAATATCCCGTCATAATTCGTCGGGTGTTTGCCCACCAGATAGGACACGCGTCTGGTCGGGGAACTATAAACAAAAATACAAAAAATACTATTACAATTGTATATTAAATACTAGTTAATCAAATAAAAAAAATACCTTATAAAAATAAATAACATGTGAAGCAACCTGTATAAAAATATGTTCGTTGACTAGGACCGGTCATTTAATGAGTGGTAATGAGCCGCCTCACGTAGGTTAGGTACTTACCTACTTGCTAATAGATGTTTACGACTGTCATAGTTAAGTATAAAATATTATTGATGTACCCACATTGTTTTTAGTGCTTAAGCAGTGTTGTTCATTTAATGCGAATGTGAGTATCAATACAAACCATTTCTGGTTTAATGATACAAAAGTAAAACGAACCTGTAAAGACTATAATGTATCAATAAATAAAAACAAAAACAAAACCTCTCTTTTCTACGGAGGTTGAGTGAACTTTACACTCCGTTCCTCATACCTCCAAATAGTCAAGTGAGTTAAAGATCTGGCTTGTACTGACGCCAGCACACCAAGCTACAATCTGTTAAATTTCTTTAATAAGCTTTCAACATTATCCTAAAGTTATAAGCTCAAGATTTATTGGGAAAATTTGTCAATTTCGGGTAGCTTGATGTGCTGGCATCCGTACGCAAAAGGCAATGGGTTCGATTCCCTCTCAAAACAAGTATTTTGTTCGAATTTGTGGCCTTTTAATTTGAAACCTGACCGTATTTCTATGAACCATTTGGGACTCTTAACTAATGAAACGTTTATTGACGATTGTGAATTACAAAATATAATTAATTTGTTATACAGGTATTGCTCTCCTCGAGGGTGGCAACCCAATAATTCAACACAGCATATTTACAAAACTACAAAATGGTGAAATATCACAAGCCTTTTTAAAGGTAAAAATATATATTCTTTCCTAATGTTCTTCCATGTATTTTTACTTAATTTTTAGCAACATAATCTGTCTCTGTACCTAATCTGTTTGTTTTTATTGATTCCTTTCTTTTTCTATGTAAAATGTACTGTCTGTCTATGCAGACAAAGTTGATTATGTATTTTTCTTACGTATAAAGAGACAGTACTGAGACTTTACATGTAAGAAAAATATTTTTCGAAATATCTAAGCATAGTTACACGATAAAATAATATGTTATCTAACAATGTATGTTCTCTAGGTATTCTATGACAAAATGCGCGAGGCTCAGCACGAGATCAGGTCGCTGGCAGCCAGCAGTACAACGGCCGCCAGCGAGAAGCAACGCACCAGCTACTCCGAGAAACAAAAAACCACCACCACCGACGGTAAGAGTTCTACCTAGTTACTGCTTAGAGTCGCTGCTTAGGTACCGTGTGATACCGGACGTAAAGAATAGTACCATCCCATTTTTTCTATATTATACCACCATACTGCGATCGCCAACCCGCCTGCCAAGCGTGGCGATTATGGCAAACCTCCCCCCCCCCCCAAATTGGGGGAGGCTTATGTCCAGCAGTTGACGTCATACGGCTGAAATGGTGATGATGATGACTGCTTAGAAAATTATCATAATAGGCTGGTTTTCCGTAAAGGGTTGGCCAAAAGTGTACCTATAATACACCCACATTTAGTTATGTTTAAGTCCCACGTATTAGAGGTGAGTTTATTGCCATCAACTGGACAGAAATTTCAGATAAAAAAACCCAATAAAACTTCCCGAGCTGAGAATGGTACCTAGGACTTCATGCGCAGTAGTACCGCTTGCGACCACTATACCAATGAGGCAGTCGAGAAAGTTATGTGCTCCCAAAACGGTGAAGGAAAACATTGTGAGGACATAACCGAAGATATGGTATCATCTTCCAACCCGCACTAGGTCTGCGTTTATGATCCACTTCTTTCTCAAAGAGGGGAAGTCTGTGTCCCATCCATGAACATGATAGGCTGATTTAGGCTTATGCAGAAAATTTTATAGACCCCAGTCAAGAAAAGGGGTTTTCAATAGGGCCTCTCAAATTTCCATAGTCACTTCTTCTTCTCAGCTAAAGCACTAGGAAGTGGAGAAGAGCGGGCATTTTGGGGGACTGCCTTGTGTAATTTTGACGTTCGAAAAGTGCTGATCCTCAAGCCTTATTTGAATAAATGACTTTTGATTTGATTTTGATTTTGAGTGTATAGCGGTCATCTTGGTAAAGCGATAGCTGTCAAATTTGGCGAGAATACATATTTAGTCGTGACATTTCACCATGGAACGCTACACGTTTCAACAAAGCGTAGAAATTGTCAAAATTTATTATCAAAATCAGTGCTCTGTTCGCTTAACGTTCTGTATGTTCCATTTTATGACATTCATGGCCGTCCTGCAGAGTTCATAATCCGTCGTTTATTTAATAAATTTGAGGCAACCGGCTCGGTGGTCGATGAAGCAGCGCCTGCACGTCAAAGAATCGCAAGGTCGTTGGCGGATATTGTTTCCGTTCGGGACAGTGTGCGAGAAAACCCCAGATAGTTCCAATCCTTTATAACATTAGTGTAGATATAATATAATAAGCCGTTTGTTCCATAACCCATAATTTCACATTTCAAATGTTGTTATTAATTGTTATAGATAGGCTTAATATCTATTGTTAGTTAAAGTAAGAGTATTTAAATTAAATCTAATTATTTAGGATATGGACTCCATTTTGGATATAGGCCTCCTGGGCCTGGTCGACCCAATGTTTCCCCATCGCCTGCACGATGTTGTCTACCCATCTATGCTTTGGTCTGCTGGCTTTTCTTCTGCCGGAAATGTAGATAGTGTAGACTAACTGCGCGCCGCAGTTTCGCCCGCATACTTCTCGATCTCGTGAATATCCTTAGTCCTATTTCAGGGCAAATTATTCACATGGTAGCATGCGAAACATTTCATCCGAGCCGTTCCGCCGTTTTAGCGAGATAGCGCTACAAATATAAAAAAAAATCTTTTAGTTTGGATGTCTTAATATTTTTTTACAGCTACCAAGGCAGCAGCCCCCGGTGTGTTAGTGGTCGGTGAAGAAATGGACGACGAGGTGAGCAGTGCTTGCGGCTCTGCTGTCCACGCGTACTCGGATATACACACCATGTCTCATGGTAACTATTCTTCATTTTTGTGTCGACTCGAGGTATGAAATATTAGTAATTTGAGTGTAATTTATCAAACTGCTAAGCAGGGCTAGCATTTACTTTACCATGTTGTAAAGTCTCATCATTTCACCGGATGATGCTGAATATCAGTATTTCAAATAGAGCGACTTCCCATCTGACCTTCCGCACTTTCGGGATTCTGACGACCCGTGCCAACTGTCAAAGGTGAAATTAAAGAAAAAGAGAATTATTCCCAATAGACATCTCTATTTTGCCTCAAAAGTTGGCAACACCGGAAGTGAAATGACCGCTCCAATCGCGTTAATAATCTCAGTTTTACTGAATACTTTAATGTTGTTGCAAGAAGTTACTAACTGTATTTACTATTCATATCTTTATTTACGTTCCTTAACACTTATTCACACACATTCAGTCACATACACCAATTATATCAACATACAACATCATACAAACATCACCAGAACATCTTGTTTTTAAAACTATTTTTGTCTAAATATTTTGAATATACTAAATATTTTCAAATTTTACCCACCTTCGAGTGGTAGTAGTGATCGCAATGTATTAATTAATACGGAACTACCTCCTGAATATGTCAAATATTATGTTCACTGACAACGTGTGTGATTGTTGGAGATCGAGGAATACTGACCTACCGTGATACAGTTTTTACTAGTACGGAGGTCAGTGTGAATTACTCTCTAACAACCATTAACGTTAGACATGAGTTCTTATTTGTTTTAATTTTGTTGTTTTCTTTTTATAACTACATATAACTCATTGTATCTAAGGTTGGTATTGTGCTACTAGAAATATTTTTTTTTTTTTTGGGAACAAGATCTTACATAATTATTTTCACGATGCAGGTACGACAGCTCTGGAAGAAATCATGGCAGAAAAGAAAGAGGCTGGCAACTCAGATGTACTGCCACCCAAAGTGGCCATCATGAGGCCCATTCTACGGTTCTTACAGCTGCTCTGTGAGAACCATAACCCGGACCTGCAGGTAACCTCAACAATTTAAATCTTATATGATTAACAAAATTTACTGTTTTTTTACGGAAAAAAAAATCGATGTTTAGCTACAGATAACATAAAACAATTGAACTGCGAATTCCGCATTATAAAACATCATAAAATCATCAGCCTTTAGAAGTCCAGTATTGGGTACAGGCCTCATAACAATGCCCTGAAATTGTTGCTAACAAAGGCAATTCTGCGTTCTTGCTTTTGACCTTCCAAATTATTTCTAATGTGAAACTCCAAAGTTATTAAAATTTTCTGCTTCTCAATAAGCACTCTCTGTTAAACAAGGTGTTTAATAGAATCCAGATAGACATTTATCTGATAATTTCAGATGAATTATAAAAATTAACAGAATTTGAATTAAATTACTTGCTAGATCCATTATCCGAAATTTACCCGTAGAAACCCTCACGAAATAAAAAGTTCCTCCTGTTTGTCCTCAGAACCTCCTCCGAAATCAAAACAACAAATCCAACTACAACCTGGTATCACAAACCTTGATGTTCCTGGACTGTATCTGTGGGTCCACCACCGGAGGCCTGGGCCTGCTGGGGCTGTACATCAACGAGGGCAACGTGGCGCTCATCAATCAGACCCTGGAGACGCTCACTGAGTACTGCCAAGGTATGAAAATATGGCATTAATGACTTGACTGGTGAGAAATACATGATGGGTGGCTTCTACACCGCCACATGGGAACTACGGATCGCACTGGTTCCTCCATTTTCTATGAAGGTTGAGTGAACTTTATACTCTGTTGCTCAGAACTCTGTACCTCCAAAATGGAATATGTATGGCAAGAAAGAAATTCTTTTTATTCTATAAGGCGGATATCACATACCCGCCGCGGAAACACAGCAGCGAAACCGCAGTAGTGTCGCTATGACTTGAAGAAACACAGAGAAGAACAGAAGCGAAACCTATTCTAACACCCAGATTTCATTATGATTCTATATCGGCGTGCTCAGCCCACTATGTTTTGCGATGGCGCTTTTGTTTCATATATATCGTACTAGCTTCTACCCGCAACTTCGTCCGCGTGTCAATCGACCCAGAGAATAAAAAGTTTCACAGAAAATTCAACCCCCATTTTACGGTCTTAGGGATAGAATTTAAAAAAAAACCCTTTCCACTAAGGTACACTCTACACAAAGAACACCCTCCAAATTTCATGTCCCTAGGACCAACGGTTTAGGCTGTGCGTTGATATATCAGTCAGTCCCTCAGGACTTTGAATTTTATATATATATAGATAATAACATAACGGCTTGTTTCCCCAAGGGTTTGGCAGACTTGCACACCCACATTTCGCCAGTTATGTTGCAGTCGCGTGCGGGCCATATAGGCAAAAAGACACTGCAGACCCTAGACTTAGATCTAGACTAGTTACTAATATTTCAATAATAAAGAAAATATGCTAAGTAATAAAATTATTCAAAAAGTTTAAACGCCTAATATAAATGAGAAGCAACGTTCATACCGTTCTATTAATGTACTCGCGGCGCAAGCAGGCAGCGATCGAAAGTGTCTTCTTTTCATTCATAAATGTACGCATGTAGTGGTAATTTCTTCTACATTTTCGTGTCTGCACATGTCACACAAAAGCGTGCTAATAAAGCGAACTCCTGCCGCAGGCTATCCAATCGCGGGCTTCCCTGCGCCAAGCTAACCAATCACGGGTGGGACGCCCATGCGCCATTATTGGCGCGCTGTGAGTATTATGCGATCAAGTTGAATATTACGTAGCCTCAAGAAAATTCCGATTCGCAATGATACAATTTTATTTGTCAACGTTTTAGTTGTCAAAATTTAGAAACGTTTGTTTACGAAAGGATCCATATTCATTTCTTAGTGGAGCGCGCTGTTTTATGTTTTTATTTTGACTGAGTTTTGTTGTGATTAATTCATTTACAAACGTTAATATTTAGGTCGATTTGTTGCTTATTTCAACTAGTTTTTTTGAACTGTTTTAGTTTTCGATTTACTTAAGTACTACGCCTTTTGTTTGTTTTTTTTTTTTTCAAAATGTTGTTCGATTGTGAGGTTTGTGTTGAAAATGTGTGTTTGTTAAAAAGTGTATCTAAAGACAATTTGTACGAGAATTAACCCAGCAAAGAGGTTATTGCAACTCGTAAGTTTCATAGTAATAATTAAGAAACATAAAACCGGCTGTGTTTTTGTTTACACACATTTAAATTATTTTGTTTTCCTTGCTAGTTTAGTAGTTCGAATACAGTGTGGAATTGTTCGGGATTTGCAGATTTATATGATTTCTATCCCGCGGCTTGCTCAAACATAAATACATTTGGTAATTATCGTATTGAGAGAAGTGTTACGAATAAGTTTTACGTTTAGCGAAGTTTATTGTTACTATCCAAGCAAGCAGCGCATCGACAGAACGTTCATTTTCATTAAAACGTATTCTCACGTACCTATTTAAGAAACACACAAAGTCAACAACGAGTACAACATCTTTCTGTGCTTTCGACGGAAAAAGAATTATCATCATCAGGAAATCGCCATTTCAACCTTTTAAACCACCTAGTGAATTTTTCTTCACTAACTTGAGCAATTACGAGACATTTTTTTTTTTTTTGAATTGCCTACCCGGTCAAAAAACCCTGTGCACGCCACTGTTATGTTGTAGTCTCATTTGCTCTACCATCTCAATAACAAATTTTTTCCCAGGCCCCTGCCACGACAACCAGAACTGCATAGCAACCCACGAAAGCAACGGACTGGACATAATAACAGCGCTGATACTGAACGACATCAACCCGCTCGGCAAGACCCGCATGGACCTCGTCCTAGAGCTGAAGAACAACGCCTCCAAGCTGCTGCTGGCTATCATGGAGTCCAGGAACGACTCCGAGAACAATGCCGAGAGAATCTTGTACAATATGAACCCTAAGCAGCTGGTGAGTTGTCTTTTAGGATGTCACTAGAGAAATGTGCTCAGAGGGTCTGCTGTCTGTTTAAAAAAAAATATGCTAAGGGGATCCGCAAAAATTCAAATTTTCTTACATTTTTTTTGCAATTTACAGGCCTGTGTCAGGCCGTATGTTGAGCAAAATATTTTGCGACCGTACCACGTATGTACGAAAAAGTTATTCAATGGATTATTATAAGTGGCTTTATATAGCCATATTTGTTGCGGTCGCGAATTATATTTGTATCAACATATGCCCCGACACTGATCTAAAAAAACACAAAATAAGTAAGAGAATTTTAATTCCGCGGGCTACCCTGGCGCACCCGTGTTAAAGAAAGAATATACACGCTGATTTTTTAATGGTTGTTTTCCCGTGGCGACATGGTTTGGTCTTGGTAGTACAATCCATTTGTCAAAAAAGAAAAACAAAATATGAAAAAAATGGCAGATTTGCAAATGTGAAAAACCAAAATCGAAAGTGATCTCGAATAGTAGTAGGTAATGTAGGTATTACAGCGCGAAAGGTTGACTGCAGGCCGGGCGGCCGGCCGGCGCGCGGCGCGATTGATGTGCGGTCTTTGTCCCTACAGCTGATGATTACCTACTCCTGAGTTAATGGAACACAATAGTTACCTAAAAGTTATTCCAATTTTCCCTTCATACTTTTACGGGCTTAGGACAGTCATAAATACTTTTTTACCTACATCGTACAACTTACTGAACACGAAACTGTGAAACAAGTTTAACTTACAAAAAATAATTTTCTGATCGTGAAGTAGGTATTTAAGGCTTATTTAAAAAATTGGAATCAACTTATTTACAACGATTTTAATTAACTAAACAAAAATGTTCGCTATTTACAAAGGTATGTACTTACACTTCCCGGTAACGGAGTAATTGTTCGAAGTGCAAGCCACTGCGTTCGATAAACAACCGGGCACGTTTTATTTGATTGTCTTTTAATTTTTATTAAAGTGTCTCTCTCACTTCGCACCATATTAAAAGCGTCCACTATCGCAGTTACTGACGCGTCGCGAGTTTCGTGTTCTTCCCGATACACTAGGCGCTTGAGCTCAGACCACAAGTAGAAATCCAGCGAAGTCAGGTCTGGGCTTCTAGCTGGCCAATTCACTGGCCCGCCGCGTCCAATCCAGCGCTGGGGAAACACCGCGTCCAGGTGCTCGCGCACGGCGCGCTGATAATGGGCCGGGCACCCGTCATGCTGCTAGTGCAGATTGTACACGGGGACTGCTAGCGGAACGTCGTCTAATCAGTCCGGGATAATTACGTAACATTTCGCGTTGCGTTGCGTCGTTTTCGTGTAGGGCATGAACTTTGCGAAAATGATATGGATGCAATTCTTCGCAATTGAGCACTTTCCAGACGTAATATTGGCTTACGCCAAACCTAGTCGCAGCCATACGCGTACTTCGACGAGGATCCCGTTCAAAGTACTCGATGATCTCCTCGTCGAGCTCTGGTGAATACACGGCCGGTCGACCTCTGCCCTGCGCATGCACTGGTGTCTCGAACTGTCCATGGTCGAGTAGCCGCTGTGTCGCCGCTACTATCGTCCGGGCCTGTGGGACTTAGGGGTTCAGAACCCCGCGAAGGCGAAGCGACCCCAAGTGTTGTGGCTCCGCGTCAAGAATGGGAGTCGTAATTAGCCCTAGCGTACAGCTGCACCATAGCGACGTACTCTAAATTCGAATAAACGTAATGTCGATTCATTTTAGCAAATCGCGATTTCGCACTGTGATGCGCATACGGCGGTCACCAGTGCTACCAATAAAAATTTCTCGATTCCCCGCGTCAGTGTTGTCAATTCCCCGAAATTCCCCGCTTCTTTTTAATCATTCCCCGCAAATTCCCCGAAATTATTTTTTTGGAATAAAAACACTGTTTTATACAAAATTTGTTTAATATACTACAATTTTTTTAAAATAAATATATATAATAACAAAATTAACACTTAAATCTATAGACTACATCAATACAAAGTAAGGGCCACGTGTTTATTTACGTTTTAGTAAAAAAAAAAGATATTACTTAAATATTTTTTAAATCTTAATTATTTTATTTTTGCCACGTTTTTGCATTAATCATACTTCGATTAGGTTCGAATTTTAACAGATTCCCCGCTTTTGCTATACCTTGTTTAGTGTGCATTAAAGCAGCAATGGTGTCATTATTGAGACTCCCACGGTGTTGTGTTTTAATATTGTTGAGGTTGCTGAAAACCCTCTCTACAGACGCGTTTGAAAAGGGTAATATCAGCAGGAGACCTATTGCTTTTTCTAAATTTTTAAACAAAGGCATACCAGCCGCATTCTTTAGGTTAAAAACCTTAGGCCAGTACTCTTCGGTTGGCAGGGATTCTAACCCTAAGCTATTAAATTCCAGCAGCGCATGTTCTCGCCATTCGTTGTCAACACTTTGTAAATCAACATAATTCTTTAAAATGGGGAAACGGATGAAAACTCCACTTAATGATTTAATCTTGAAAGCCTGGGCTTCAGATGGCTCGACAACAGAAATTAATTTAAACAAAGGATCGCTGAAGTCAAATCTTCTTACAATGTCTACCGCTAGTTCTATATAAAAGGCTAAACATGATTTATAAAATGTTTCCATATCAGTATTGGAAATAGTTCGATCTTTGAGTAAATTGGTAGTACTTTCATTGGCTGTCATACCAAGGTATATTTCTCGCAAAGGCAAGAAATTACTGGAATCTTGGAAATTAGTCAAAAAAATATTACTGCTTTGTGAGCGCACATATGAAATTTGCAAGTAATTGGAGCAAATAGATTTTAGCATCCTTTCAACTTCGGGCTTTAATTTGTGTAATAAAGGTGCTTCAGACTGAAACATTACATTAAATGTTGTTAATATCTCTAAAATTTAAGACATGAACTCAAGATATACAATTGTGAATTTATTATCCATGGTTTTAAGCATCTCCTCAGTAGTTCTTGATGAGTCTTCGAACGTGCTCAACCTCAAGTACGCTTTCAAGGGTTCATATTGCTCCAAAACTCTGTCTACACATGCTTTCATTGACAGCCAACGGGTTTGAGAAAGTGTTAACATTTTATGAAATTGAACCTGGAAAAACTCTTGGAACTCTTTGAACTTTTGCTGTCTGTGGGAACTCCTGCTGAAATGTGATCCTATATTACGTAAGAGATCTTCAACGGATCTCGGAAGTTTTAAACACGCTTTTGAAGCGGATAAATTGATCATATGACACGAACATTTTATGCAGGCGATATGAGGCAAAGCCTGTTTTAATTTTGCAAACACTGAGTTGTGTTCCCCTACCATAACATTTGTAGTGTCTGATGAAAACCCAATCAAATTATCAAGAGGTACACCTTTTGCATTCAACAACTCCAGAAGGCAGTCAAATAGGGCTGTAGCTGTACTTGAAGAAACTTCCACCATATCAAAAAAGTGAGTTGAAACCTTTTTTGTGTCGTTATTGAATACAATAACTGTAAAAGCGCATTGTTTTTTTGAACTATGATCCGTTGTTTCATCCATAACCAAAGAAAAGAAGTGCCCAGGTTCTTTAATTAAATCTACAGTTTCGTTCGCAAATGCGTTTCCTAGAACATTTTTCATGATCGTCGTGGATTTTGTTCTGTGAATACTTAAACTTTTTGCAATTTCGGAGTCCGGAAATATATCAGCACAAAGAGATCCTAGGGTATCCATCAGCGTAAATGGTAGATTATTAGTTGCCAAGAGACTCGTCAATTTAAGTTCTGCTCTTTTAACTTTATTATTAGTGGATGTCTGCATAAAATCCGTGACTTTACTTGACATTGCAACCTGCTTCATACAAGATTTATGGCATTCTGACTTCATATGTCGAATCAAATCACTTCTGTGTGGACGTAAGTTAGAGTTGCAGGCTGAACAGATTGCAAGCTCACTTTCATTTTTAACAATATGACCTTTTTTAAGCCAATACTTGAATTCCGGTTCCAGAAGCCACTTATCATTAAATTTGTCCTTTTTAGCCAACTGTTTTTTTTTTTGCAGGTGTCTCCTCCTCAGACTCTAATTCCACTTCTGTTATCTCTTCAGTTCTGTCACTACTTGCTATATCAGTATTTGGTTTTTCTTTCTTTTTTTTTGACTGGCGGCTCATGTTCAGTGTCTGATCCTTCGAGCTGTGTCTTCGACGGAGGTTTTTGAACTGCTCTACTAGTAGACGGCTGTTCTTTTGATGTTGATGTGGAAGAGGTGTCAGAATCAGGAGAGGTGCCTTTATTAGTAGCATGTCGAATGATTGCTTGTGCCTAATAATAATAAAAAAAATATGAAAATAGTAGGTAGTAGGTACATCGAGCGTGACTGTTTTTTGACGAAAACCACTCTTATTTCCTGCGGAATAAGGGTGGCTCTCAAGGAAACCATATTTTTTATACTTAAGTATATTTCATATTTTTAATATAGGTAAATGTACGTAACCGGCCCGGGAGGAGCACCCCGTTAGCTAATAGGTACCTACTTTACTAAGAGAATCTATACTCCCGCCAAATTCAATAAAGAATATTCAATATCAAACAATGTCAATTAAGCAATAATGTGGGTATAATAAAAATTAATAAATCTATAAAATGGTAATTTTATTTTATAACACTGTTTGTTAAGGAAATACCTAAGACAATACAAGTATATATTTACTCAATCGTAAAAAGGTAAAATTAGTAGCTCTAAATCTATACAGCATTTCTGATAAACAGCAATTGATTATATACATACCCACATTTGTTTTAATAATATGTTTGTTGTTGAAAATTCTTTAACGAATTTTGCGGGAGTACCTACATAAATTAGATAAGTAGATTGATAACACTGAATTAGATAAATAAGCTTAAGTATACATACCTATCATATTTTAATGCTGAACGAACATACAACTTACCTGTTTTTTAACAGTAGCTGCACTTTTTAACCACTTTTCCATTTTTCACTTTCGCACCAAAATTGACAACCATATACAATGAAATAATGATGTAGAAATGGATGCATTCAGAAATATAAAATCGTGTTCAAATGACAGTTGAGCAGGCATTTGAGTGGTGTTGCCATTCAAAATTATGTTAGTAATATGTCGAGCTGTATCTGCCAAGTCCGAACGTGATTTTTAGTTGTAAGTATTACCCGACATACAATAGTTTTAACCCTCCGAAAAATTTGGTGTGGATTCCCCGAAATTCCCCGATTTTGGTCATTCCCCGCGCTCTCCCCGCGCTAACCCTCAATTCCCCGCAAATCGGGGATTTTCCCCGCGATTGGCAGCGCTGGCGGTCACGGCCCGACTGATTGAGCCGGCGCCCGCGTCCCGGGCGGGAACTGCTTTGATGCGCTCGCCGCGTGCGGGCTAAATTATGCCGTATCACTACGCGCGACAGCTTATTTTGCTCTGAACATTTATGAACGCGCGGCACCGACAAAGGATCTTTGTCGGCATCGGGCGGCGGCACGTGCGGTTTCTTTACTACCTACGTTATGTTTAGTAGTATACTACTGTTTCTTACGCTTTCGAGTTGATGCATATTTTTTTAAATTATTTGAAAACATTTAATTTTAATTTTTTTAATTTTACTCTATGAATCGATAGTACTACTGAGGGCAAATCGCCCTGCCGCGGGAAAACAACCATTAAAAAATCAGCGTGTATTATAACGTATTGCACGCGTGTCAAATACGTTTTGTGTGAGTAAAACTATTTGTATGATGTTTTTCGTTTAATTTTGTCAGGATTTATTATCATTGATAATGATTTAACTGTGTAAGCTACGTGAAAAGTTAACGTCTGTTTTATATTTGGATGAGTGTTAACATCCTATATGTTTGTTGTTTTATGTTCCTGCAGGTTGATGTTGCCTGCTCCGCCTTCCACCAGGAACACGCCATGGACGCCGATTCCGATTCGGAAGACGACGCCATAGTACAAGGCGTGTCACCCAAGGAGGTCAGTCACGTACTGTAAACAATAACCGATTTATTACAGAACGAAATCTAACTTTAGTTGTAGCCTAAACCTTTGAGCCAGTATTTGTAATTTGAACTTTATTTTGATCTGGGCAAAGTTCTCAATACTAAAATTACAACCAAACTAAGCTGTCAGTTTTGTATACAGAATTGTATTTCTATAACAGTTAGGTTCTTAATTCAACAACTGGCTTAGTGGTTTAAGCCTGATTTAAAGTAAAACCTTGTTTTATATAAAGGGGGAATGTTATAAGAACAGAGAGGGAAATTTCGAGTTTTTAAGGTTCAGGAGGTGAGAACCCACATTATAATCTCAGTCTAATTCTGTCAAAAATACCTCTCTACACATTTTTAATAAGATATTGACATTAAGTTTCACTGAGATGACTTTGAACTACGTAATTTGGCCTACAAAACGTGGTTTTGAAAAATACAGAGATGATAAATGATAAATGATTTTATTTCTGTAAGTAAGTTTGTACAAACACTTTTACTTGTTAGAGATATTTTTTTTTTAATGAAGACGAAGTTATATCACACCATAATACACGACAGTCCTAAAAAGATCCAAATTCATCCAGGCGTGCTTTTTAACCGACTTCAAAAAGGAAGAGGTACTCAATTCGTCTTTTTATTTTTCAGCACCCATGAAAACAAAGAAACGAATTCCCATGATTAAAAAAAAACTGTTTTTTATTTTTATTTTAGGCTTGCAATCGGCTTCAGTACCCTTTTTTCTGTGGAGAAGTTCTCATGGATACTCTTCGTTTGAAGAGAACGGCGGATTATGTCAGTCACGAGCACGAATTTGTATACATTTGCTAACGTTTAAAAGGGATTTTCTCCTATTGTACTAATTGTAATTTTATTCTGAAAAAATTTGAAAATGTTTCCAACCGCCGCCTTAGATGTTCCTTTTCACCTGAGCTCACCATCGGCTTCAGCACCCTCGAAAACCTTAAAACCGAATTTTGTCATTTCCTTACAGTGTATTTTCACACGAAATTACTTTTTGTAATACAGTTAGTTGCGTTGTTCGGCAGGTGGGTCACAACATCTACATCCTGTGCCACCAGCTGGCGGCGCACAACAAGGAGCTGGCGGCTCTGGTGCGCGCCACGCCGCACGGCGCCAACGCCGACGCGCTGCGCTACTACCGTACTCACACCGCGCAGATAGAGGTGGGTTGGTCCCCAGGTGGTCACTACATCTACATCCTGTGCCACCAGCTGGCGCCACGCCGCACGGCGCCAACGCCGACGCGCTGCGCTACTACCGTACTCACACCGCGCAGATAGAGGTGGGTTGGTCCCCAGGTGGTCACTACATCTACATCCTGTGCCACCAGCTGGCGCCACGCCGCACGGCGCCAACGCCGACGCGCTGCGCTACTACCGTACTCACACCGCGCAGATAGAGGTGGGTTGGTCCCCAGGTGGTCACTACATCTACATCCTGTGCCACCAGCTGGCGCCACGCCGCACGGCGCCAACGCCGACGCGCTGCGCTACTACCGTACTCACACCGCGCAGATAGAGGTGGGTTGGTCCCCAGGTGGTCACTACATCTACATCCTGTGCCACCAGCTGGCGCCACGCCGCACGGCGCCAACGCCGACGCGCTGCGCTACTACCGTACTCACACCGCGCAGATAGAGGTGGGTTGGTCCCCAGGTGGTCACTACATCTACATCCTGTGCCACCAGCTGGCGCCACGCCGCACGGCGCCAACGCCGACGCGCTGCGCTACTACCGTACTCACACCGCGCAGATAGAGGTGGGTTGGTCCCCAGGTGGTCACTACATCTACATCCTGTGCCACCAGCTGGCGCCACGCCGCACGGCGCCAACGCCGACGCGCTGCGCTACTACCGTACTCACACCGCGCAGATAGAGGTGGGTTGGTCCCCAGGTGGTCACTACATCTACATCCTGTGCCACCAGCTGGCGCCACGCCGCACGGCGCCAACGCCGACGCGCTGCGCTACTACCGTACTCACACCGCGCAGATAGAGGTGGGTTGGTCCCCAGGTGGTCACTACATCTACATCCTGTGCCACCAGCTGGCGCCACGCCGCACGGCGCCAACGCCGACGCGCTGCGCTACTACCGTACTCACACCGCGCAGATAGAGGTGGGTTGGTCCCCAGGTGGTCACTACATCTACATCCTGTGCCACCAGCTGGCGCCACGCCGCACGGCGCCAACGCCGACGCGCTGCGCTACTACCGTACTCACACCGCGCAGATAGAGGTGGGTTGGTCCCCAGGTGGTCACTACATCTACATCCTGTGCCACCAGCTGGCGCCACGCCGCACGGCGCCAACGCCGACGCGCTGCGCTACTACCGTACTCACACCGCGCAGATAGAGGTGGGTTGGTCCCCAGGTGGTCACTACATCTACATCCTGTGCCACCAGCTGGCGCCACGCCGCACGGCGCCAACGCCGACGCGCTGCGCTACTACCGTACTCACACCGCGCAGATAGAGGTGGGTTGGTCCCCAGGTGGTCACTACATCTACATCCTGTGCCACCAGCTGGCGCCACGCCGCACGGCGCCAACGCCGACGCGCTGCGCTACTACCGTACTCACACCGCGCAGATAGAGGTGGGTTGGTCCCCAGGTGGTCACTACATCTACATCCTGTGCCACCAGCTGGCGCCACGCCGCACGGCGCCAACGCCGACGCGCTGCGCTACTACCGTACTCACACCGCGCAGATAGAGGTGGGTTGGTCCCCAGGTGGTCACTACATCTACATCCTGTGCCACCAGCTGGCGCCACGCCGCACGGCGCCAACGCCGACGCGCTGCGCTACTACCGTACTCACACCGCGCAGATAGAGGTGGGTTGGTCCCCAGGTGGTCACTACATCTACATCCTGTGCCACCAGCTGGCGCCACGCCGCACGGCGCCAACGCCGACGCGCTGCGCTACTACCGTACTCACACCGCGCAGATAGAGGTGGGTTGGTCCCCAGGTGGTCACTACATCTACATCCTGTGCCACCAGCTGGCGCCACGCCGCACGGCGCCAACGCCGACGCGCTGCGCTACTACCGTTCTCACACCGCGCAGATAGAGGTGGGTTGGTCCCCAGGTGGTCACTACATCTACATCCTGTGCCACCAGCTGGCGCCACGCCGCACGGCGCCAACGCCGACGCGCTGCGCTACTACCGTACTCACACCGCGCAGATAGAGGTGGGTTGGTCCCCAGGTGGTCACTACATCTACATCCTGTGCCACCAGCTGGCGCCACGCCGCACGGCGCCAACGCCGACGCGCTGCGCTACTACCGTACTCACACCGCGCAGATAGAGGTGGGTTGGTCCCCAGGTGGTCACTACATCTACATCCTGTGCCACCAGCTGGCGCCACGCCGCACGGCGCCAACGCCGACGCGCTGCGCTACTACCGTACTCACACCGCGCAGATAGAGGTGGGTTGGTCCCCAGGTGGTCACTACATCTACATCCTGTGCCACCAGCTGGCGCCACGCCGCACGGCGCCAACGCCGACGCGCTGCGCTACTACCGTACTCACACCGCGCAGATAGAGGTGGGTTGGTCCCCAGGTGGTCACTACATCTACATCCTGTGCCACCAGCTGGCGCCACGCCGCACGGCGCCAACGCCGACGCGCTGCGCTACTACCGTACTCACACCGCGCAGATAGAGGTGGGTTGGTCCCCAGGTGGTCACTACATCTACATCCTGTGCCACCAGCTGGCGCCACGCCGCACGGCGCCAACGCCGACGCGCTGCGCTACTACCGTACTCACACCGCGCAGATAGAGGTGGGTTGGTCCCCAGGTGGTCACTACATCTACATCCTGTGCCACCAGCTGGCGCCACGCCGCACGGCGCCAACGCCGACGCGCTGCGCTACTACCGTACTCACACCGCGCAGATAGAGGTGGGTTGGTCCCCAGGTGGTCACTACATCTACATCCTGTGCCACCAGCTGGCGCCACGCCGCACGGCGCCAACGCCGACGCGCTGCGCTACTACCGTACTCACACCGCGCAGATAGAGGTGGGTTGGTCCCCAGGTGGTCACTACATCTACATCCTGTGCCACCAGCTGGCGCCACGCCGCACGGCGCCAACGCCGACGCGCTGCGCTACTACCGTACTCACACCGCGCAGATAGAGGTGGGTTGGTCCCCAGGTGGTCACTACATCTACATCCTGTGCCACCAGCTGGCGCCACGCCGCACGGCGCCAACGCCGACGCGCTGCGCTACTACTGTACTCACACCGCGCAGATAGAGGTGGGTTGGTCCCCAGGTGGTCACTACATCTACATCCTGTGCCACCAGCTGGCGCCACGCCGCACGGCGCCAACGCCGACGCGCTGCGCTACTACCGTACTCACACCGCGCAGATAGAGGTGGGTTGGTCCCCAGGTGGTCACTACATCTACATCCTGTGCCACCAGCTGGCGCCACGCCGCACGGCGCCAACGCCGACGCGCTGCGCTACTACCGTACTCACACCGCGCAGATAGAGGTGGGTTGGTCCCCAGGTGGTCACTACATCTACATCCTGTGCCACCAGCTGGCGCCACGCCGCACGGCGCCAACGCCGACGCGCTGCGCTACTACCGTACTCACACCGCGCAGATAGAGGTGCGCTACCAAGGCTTGTGGACTTGTGGCTAAGTATTAAAAGCCGCTTGTGTCAATCGATCAGGTTACACTACGCTTGCCATGCTTGGTTCGTAGATGAGTGATCATGTTTACATACCGAGTCCCCCTGTGCCTCGGAAAGCATGTGGGTCTTTAACTAAGAGTTTCTGACGACCCGCAACGAGCGGGTCGTCAGAAACTCGAAAGTCTAACGACCAGTCTTGCCAAGAGATTTCGTATTACCCAGAAACTGGTTATGGAGGACAGATAGGCAGAGAAAGGGGATAGGAAGAGATCACATAAAGAGATAAGGCCGCCCATTGTATATTTTCATTGTAATGTTTTTTTTTGTGTACAATAAAGAATATATAAATAAATAAATAAATAGGCAGTTGCTACATGTAAAATACTGGTATTCAGCTATAGTTGAGGAAAGGCTAGGCAGATGATGATCTACTATCATAATTATGATTTTTCGCCATCACTGTCATGGATTTCAAAAAAGCATTTGTGCATTAATATTCTTATCAACTATTAAGAAGGAATGAATTGGAAAACTACCACTATCTGAATTTCCACATCTGAAAAAACTCGCTACGAGGCATGCCTTTTAAGTTTGGTCGTTTGAAGAAAAAAACAACTAGAACCTTATAGTACTTTTTATTGTTTTTCAAAGTATTCACCACGTAGCTTAATACACTTTTCCATTCGCTCAAACCAGTTATTATAACATTTATTCCGCTCTAAAGTGGGGGTGTTCAATATGGTTGACTTGAAAGCGTCGACTGCTTCTTCACCGGACTGGAACCTTTGACCACGGAGACTTTTCTTAATTTTAGGAAATGTAAAGAAATCGTTAGGGCTTAGGTCAGGACTGTATGGAGGATGGTCAAGAATTTCTACTTTTTCCTGCTTCAAATACTCAATCATTTGACGAGTGCTGTGTGAGCTTGCGTTGTCGTGGTGCAGGATGATGCGTCGCTTTGAGTTAGATTTTCGAAGTTCGGCGATGACTTGTGGTAAACAAACTGTGGTATACCACTCTGCGTTAACCGTTCTACGATCTTCAAGTGCAATAGTCGCAACATGGCCGGTTTTTCCAACGAACGTGGCCACCATCTTCTTTGAAGTGCTTCGAGAACGAACAACTTTAGTCGGCTTTGGCTCGTCTTGAAAGACCCAGATTGTAGATTGTTGTTTAGAATCAGGATCGTAGGCATAGATCCAAGATTTGTCACCACTGATGATGTCGTAGACGTGATTTGACTCTCCTCGGTTGAACCTTTGCAGAGTTTTCTTACACCATCTGACGCGAGCCACCTTGTGATCGTCGGAAAGCAGATGCGGTATCCAACGGCAAACTAGCTTTCTCACACCAAGCGCTTCATGCAAGATCTTATTAATGGTTGTCCTTGAGATGCCTAATAGAGCCTCTATCTCTCGATATGTCACATGACGATCTTCGAGAATTAGTTGTCTCACAGCAATGATGTTATCTTCAGTCAAGGCCGATTTTGCGTCCTTCGCGAGATTTGTCACTAACACTAGTATGTCCACGCTGGAATTCTAAATACCAGCGTTCGACAGTCCGCAGACATGGGGCTTCATCACTGAACACAGATGTTAGCTCTTCAAAACACTGAAGCCGTGTCAGGCCTCTTCTAAAGTTATAGAAAATTATTGCGCGAACATTTTCCTTAGAAAGATTCATTTTCGTACGTAACCTGACAGATTCCAATCGACGCTTGACTAAACAATAGTATTAATCCTAATACTTTCAACTGTTTTGAGATTCAAAATTTAAACACATTCTAATATAGAACATTTCCAAATTCAAAATTGCCGGGAAATATGGAAACGACAGAACTTAAAAGGCCTAAAATTAAATAGGCCTTAAATGCCTAGTAAAGTTATCTCCAGTGATCGGAGTAGGTAGATTGATTTTACGTACTCGCATCATGAATAGTCATAGAAATATCAACATGGATAAGCCTTTTTTCCGGGATTTCATTTTGGTACTTACGGGAATGAATCAAATATTATGAAAGTATGGATTTTTAAACTAAGTACTACATTAGAAATTCATAGAATGTGATAGATAAACATTTCAAATTGTTTTTTTTTTTCTTACTGTAGAAGGCCGATCACCGATATATACTATTAAAAAAACAGCAAAAAGGTTAAACATTTCTTATTCATATTGATGTATTCTTTATTCTACACATTACAACATTTGAAATTAATTTCAAAATCCCGGAATCCCGGCGGCATATCCGTACTAATATATACGTGCTAGTTCGTTGGTCCCATTTCAATCTACCTACTCCGGATCACTGGTTATCTCACAGCTTTTTTCTCCCAAGGCAGAACAGTTTAACTTTTGAGAGCTGCACTTTAATTTATCGCAAATTGTATGTTGTATCGACCTCAAAAAGCTCTAGAAAAGTAAAACTCAACTTATCTTGTTTTCTCCCATAGATAGTACGCACTGACCGTAGTATGGAACAGATAGTGTTTCCTATACCGGAGATCTGCGAATATCTGCCTGCGGATAGTAAGCATCGTGTACTGCAGAGCGCCGAGCGCGACGATCAGGGCAGCAAGGTGGCTGACTTCTTCTCACGACTTGACAACCTGTTCCACGAGATGAAGTGGCAGAAGAAGCTTCGGGGTGAGTGTGATGCACAGTAACTTGCTGCGTCACTGTAGACCCTGGGTAAAGAGTTAGCAGATACCTTCTTAAAACTGGACCGCCTACTCCATAAAATGAAGTGACAGAAAAGGCTCCGGGGCGAGTCCATAGGTCGGACATCCATAGGTTGCTGGTTGAGATCCGGCTCGAAGGACCAAAAAGACGTATGCACGTAGCTTGAATGATACGAATAGCAAAAGATTGTGGTTTATTGAATATATTTAACTACCATGTAACTATATGAATGTTGTATGAATGAGTACAGCTGACTATGAATCCGCGGATATACATTTGTAACGATTTGGTACATCACTACTTAAAATGTAAAGAAATCAATAAACGAAAAACAATAATTAAACAATGTTGCGGTTGTAGGACAACGTCTCCTGTTCTGGGTGTCGTCCTACATGTCTTTGTGGAGCAACATACTGTTCAACTTCGCTGTTCTGATCAACGTCATCGTAGCTTTCTTCTACCCCTTCCAGGAAGAGAATCCAAGTAAGTGTCTAAACTGTTGTTACTGCATGTGCATGTTTGTCGCTTACTCTTCACTTAATCGTAGGAGAAATTAAGATGTACGTAACAGCACGCCTGTATAACCCAAAAGGTTAGGCAGAGGTGTATATAAAGTACACTCACATTTCATCAGTCCCATGTGTCCCATCATTGAGTTCGAGACTGGCCATCAACTCAAAACTCAATAACACTTTTCCCAACCCGGAAATCGAACCAAGGACCTCATGCTCAGCAATAGCGGCCGACTACTTGCGACCACTAGACCAACAAGGCAGTGACAATTGTTTCTAGTCTCAAAGAGTCTCCCCCACATTTCTCTTTTCTTTTCGTGATATCAAAGTAAAGCTGTGTTTATTCGCGCAGAAATTTTTCGTCGGCTTTACAAAAAAAATTAGCTGTTTCATATAAAAATGCAATACCTACGGGGTCGAAATGTATGGAACAGCAGATTTTTTTTTATAACTGACGAAAATTTTCTACGCTCGGGGGTCTAGAATGATATGCTGAATTCATGGTTACAGTTTGCGCACTGGATAAAAACTGATCCTGTATATGGTAGTTGCGCGATAAACTTTACTTGCATGATTTTTCGTACCGTCAGTGTGATGCGTAGGTGGCGACGTAGATGCCGTTACAGAACCATATAAGTTATCTTGCATGCTGTAACAAACGTGCTTTTAAGCTGGTCACTTGTAAGCTGAATTTGCAAATAAACGTGTCTCACCAAAAATCCGATACGACTGTATCGGCTTTTTGGTTTTTCTGTTTTTGCAGATCGGCGAGTAAGTATCCAGCTTCCTGGTTTGATATAAGTCTTAAACAGACGGACTGCATTTGAAAATATACCCAATTTAATTTTGAAAAAATTGTACTTAAGAAAATTATTATTACACTAGCTTCTGCCCGCGACTTCGTCCGCGTCAAATTTTTGCTCCCCTGACCCTTCCCGTCGCATCGATTTGCCTGCTAGTTTTCGTCCATTTTTCGTTGCTGCTCGCACCTTTTGAGTTATAGTGAGTCAACCTTAAAAGATAGACATATGCTCTCGCGGACTTTTTTTTAGAACTTTTTAAAAGAAACAATTCCGTCATACATGATTTTTGCGTTACTTTAACCGTTTACGCAGCGCACGCAACGGAAACTCTCAAAAGGAATAAATTTTCCCCGTTTTTGCAACATTTTTCATTACTGCTCATCTCCTCTTAGTTGTAGCGTGATGTTATATAGCCTATAGCCTCCCTCGATAAATAGGCTACCTAACACAAAAAGAATTTTTCAATTCGGATCAGTACTTCCTGAGATTAGCGCGTTCAATCAAACAAACAAACAAACAAACAAACAAACAAACTCTTCAGCTTTATAATATTAAGTATAGATAACCATAGCAAATAAAAAAAAAACATTATATTGAAACTAGGTAGAGAGTCAGAACTTTTTGAATGACAAAATAACACAAGACAGTCTCTCTAAACGCCCGCCACTAACCACTTTCTAGTGCTTTAGCTGGGAAGAAAAAGTGGCCCAACAAAGTGTCCAGCAAAAACTGGCGTGCCGTTTTTATTTTATTTCTGGAAACAACGATATTACATTACTTATAACACTATAAAATAAAAAAGCTAAGCCACTTTTTTAATAACATTTAGGGTTAAAAACGATATTACATTATTATAACACTGTCTTATGAGTAAGTTCTATGAAACAAAATCAATGTAATAACCACAAAATTTTCCACATATTTACAAAGAGGTATGCTATGATGAGGACTCATCAGAAAGTTAGTTATTACTCACATTCAGTTCCGTCTGTTTAGACCGTAAAGTGCATTTCATTTGTGTAAGGTTCAGTGTGTTGTCGTGCCGGTTCTATATGTCGGTCATACGGTGTTCACATGTGCAGAGCTGGGCGAGCACCTGTCGCTGGTGGTGTGGTGCGTGTCGGGCGTGGCGGGAGCCCTGGTGACGTGGCTGCCGCGCGGCGGCGGCGCCAGGGCTCTGCTGGCCAGCGCCGCCGTGCGCTTCATGTACTCCGCCGGGCCCGAGCCCACGCTCTGGGCGCTCGCCATGCTCACTGTAACTATACTACACATGGAAATAACACACAAACACAAAAACACTCTTGATCAAGGCTGTTTGCCTTTTAAAATATGTAATGATACATCAATTTCAACAATTAAGGAATACAATACAGTAATATGTTTATGTTGTACAGTCAATGTCAAAAATATAGGGACAGACAGAGTGTTCAAAATTATCTCAACAACTAAGAAATTCATCTTTATCTCAATTAGATAAAGTTCTTGTCAGAATGACAGTTGTATTGTACTGCTTTCATTGTGAAACATTCCTTGTGTCATTGAGTTAATATTTAATTTTCACCGTTGTTTAGATCGTTTTAATCAGTCTATTCTTCCCAACACGAAAGAAAATACGAAAACGCGTGTTTTGTTTTATTCAGTAGCATAATGTTTTGTCTTTTTTCGGCATGTATGAAAATTCTTACGCAAAAAGTAACATTAGGTAAAGATTACATGATGCTGGTTGTCAAAAACAAGCAAAAACAAACCATGAAATTACGATTCTTATCCGCATCGTATACCTAAATAATGTATAATCAACCAGTGTATAAAGAAAAGTATCCAATCTACGAGAAGAAAAAAAACTACATTTATTAAGCAACGAATTAATAGCACAAAAAATGTTCAGCAAAAAAAAAATTACTCCATTTGAAATTAAGACCTGCCTAACAGTTTACTCCGTTAGTTGGATACTTATCTCGATACTTCACCTACACATCACCAAAATAATATCCCACTTTTCCCCCACAGATAGTGGTGAAAGGCATCCACTTGGTGAGCATAATGGGCAACCAGGGCACACTATCCAAGTCCCCGGGCAAGGTGCTCACTGACCCAGAACTGCTGTACCACAGCGTATATCTCGTCTTCTGCTTCTGCGGAATCTGTTGGCATCCATTCTTCTTTTCTGTTTTGGTGAGTATGAGGTCTATAAAGATAAATGTTAGTAGTCAATCAAGAATTCAAAATAGAAAATTTGATTACAACCGCATATCTTTAGGTACGGATATGGTGCTCAAATGAACGCGGAACCTGAGACAGTGCATATTTCTCAATATCAAAATACAGTGGAGCGTCGATTATCCGAACTAATTGGGGGACCGGTGTTCGGAAAACCGGTTTTTCGGATAATCGAACTGTATTGATTTAGCCTTACATATTTATGTACAGGTGAATGAAAACCTTGTTTTCTTTTTGTGGGTGGAAAATCATCAAATGACGTCTCCCGCTATAGGCGGAGTGGGAGGGCGTGTTAGACTTTTACTGACTAAAACCCACCCGTGTTCGTTCAGTTGCCCATATGCCAGGGCCGCGGTATCTCTTTCAAAAACATCTCGCGACCCTAGCAGGAAAACTAAAGGAAAACTCATTAAAGATATGTTTAAACATATCTTTAATGAGAAATAGTTTCTTTCACGCGGTGAAATTTACTTTATCAACTAACGGCTAATTGGGAGTGACAGACATTTATCTAACATTTTCGCGTGTATTGTAGCGCGGAGGAGGATGGCACGCGTGGGTCGGGCGGGCGTAGTACTTCGGATAAGCGGTCGTTCGGTTGATCGACGTTCGGATAATCGACGCTCCATTGTATTTTATTTCACATAAACCTACATGGCCCCTTATGAAATGTCAGAAGCTAGGTGCACGGTTCCAAATTGTTGATTCCTATGGAGAAGAGCCGGCAACAAACTCCACGGTTACTCTTTTAAAAATAATTGGCTTTTACAATGGTTTCAAATTACAGTGTTAATAGGTATGGGAGAACAGTGTAGGCCTGTCAATAAGTATCAACGTTCTCACATTTCAACAGTTGTTGAGTGTCTTGCCTAGCCTTGTGTGGCCTATGTTCTGGATCGAATAGTAAAACACATTTCTTGTGCAACTTTGAAAATTATTCAATTTCGATAAATGGAATAATTTTCAAAGTTGCACAAGAAATCTGTGTTTTTTTTTTTTTTTTCAGAAAATAGAGGAGAATCGTCGATACGATCCTCTTCTATTTTCTGAAACTCTGACCTACTTTCTGATTTTTAAACAAGCTGTTAAATGCTCATGTCTGACTGATTATTTAGCCGGTTGAATACCGTATTTACAGTAACAATTAAAAAGCCATTATGTCGTGCGTGGATCCATGTTCAGGGTTAAATAAAATAGCAAAGAAATAATATGTGATTCTCTGCTTGGTAATGGGTGTTTTTACACCCGTGATAATTTTTCCAATATTCTCTCCGGTGCGTCCTACTGACTGCCGTGCTGACGCTTGTATTATATTAAGTTGATTGTTACCTACAGCTGCTAGACATCGTGTACCGCGAAGAGACTCTCTTGAACGTGATGCGCTCAGTGACTCGCAACGGCCGGTCCATCCTACTGACGGCCGTGCTGGCGCTTGTTCTGGTCTATATGTTCTCCATCGTAGGCTACATGTTCTTCCGAGACCATTTCCTCGTCAGTGTCGATCGGCTTGACGGTGAGTACTCTACAATTTTTTACTTTTTGCGCAAAATATATTTAAAATTCCAACTGATCTTGTGGGCTCAGTACAAACACACTGTGTTGCGTGAAGACACATAGCGGCAGCACATAAACACACACCAAACACTTCCGACTTCGCTATTGTCAAAATTAGAAGTCATTTATTCAAATTAGGCTGAGAATCAGTACTTTTCGAGCGTCAAAATTACATAAGACAGTCTCCCAAAACGCTTTAGCTGGGAAGATGAAGTGGCGTAACAAACTGTTCAGCAGATGTCTCTGAATGTACCTAGAGCTACTGCGCTTACGCACACATTCACAGCGTGTTTATACACAAGTAAAACACGCGTAGCTTCGTGAAATGAAAATATAACCTTCTAATAAATATAGCCATGATGTCACGTGATGTAAAAAAGCAAATTCTAACCAAAATAAATAACTCACCCAGATGACGACGACCCACGCTATGAGCCCGATGGCTGCATCGACGACGGTTCCTCCAAGTACCTGAAGGAAGCCGATCAATGCCGTCGCTCGTCTCGCTTCGTGTCGGTCGGCGGAGAGCTGAGAGAGCGCAGCTGTGACTCGCTGATCATGTGTATAGTGACCACGCTCAACCAGGGCCTGAGGAATGGCGGCGGCATAGGGGATATATTGAGAGCCCCTGCTAGTTTTGTGAGTATGGTATTACTGTTTTAATTGTTGTTATGGGTTCCGTACCCAAAGGTTAACGGAACCATATTCCTAAGCCTCCGCTATCCGTCCGTCACAGGACTGTATCTATTGAACCGTAATAAAATAAAAATATAAAAATAATATAATAGAAATTTATAAATATAAAAGTAATACATATAATAAAATACGTCTACCCTAGACAATTTTCACAAGGTATGTACTACTATGGCCGGTTTAAAAACAAAAAATTAAAGTTAAAACTTATTATACAAGACACATTTATTTTGTGAGAAAAAAATATATATTGCTTAACGTATTTTAACCGGTAAATTACCGTAATTACAGACACAATTAAAAAACGATTGTTTACATACCAATTGTGGTATCTCAGGGACTTAGAGGTTAAGGTTGTATATGACCCTTCGTGTGAGAGTCCGACTTACTTGGCATCTTTTTTGGTCCATAAGTCACTATTAGAAATGGTGGGAAGTGGACAGAAAGGTTTCGATTTTGGGAAACTGATCCTCTTTTTCTAAAATATTGCTTAGGTTTGATCGGTAAATCTTCTGTCTCCTTGCTATGATTGAGCTTTTTGAAATCCATAGTGTAAAGACTGCATATTGAATAATTACATTTTTACACTCCAATTTTTTTAGCAAGGCAATCAATTTGGCACCGCAGTATTTTATAAAGGAAGATGGTATCAGTGATTCTTCTATATCGTTATTGATCCTGTATTGTTAACGAAGCGTCTTAAAAAATGCTATTCCATCTTCACAGGAGCCGTTATTCGTCGCCCGTGTGGTATACGACCTGCTGTTCTTCTTCGTGGTGATCATCATCGTGCTGAACCTCATCTTCGGTGTCATCATCGACACCTTCGCCGACCTCAGGAGCGAGAAGCAGCAGAAAGAGCTCATACTCAAGAACACCTGTTTTGTATGTGGTAAGTTTCAATACCTACCCAAGGTAAATGGCTGGGTGACAGTGAGCAGGACACATTGCTCGTCGAACAGATGACCGATGGGGCCGACAGGTTCTGTAGTGGCGACCGCGTACCGGAAGAAGAAGAGTTGGAAAGCCTCCCACAAGGTGGACCGATATCCTGGTGAACACTGTAGAAATCCGTAAAATGCGGGAAACATAGAACCGGTTGAAGTGGTGGAGCTTTGGGGAGGCCTATGTCCAGCAGTGGACATCTTTCAGCTGAAATGATTATGATGATGACTGCATGACATGTTGGATTTCTTGCCTGCTATCCTATTACCACATCTTATTACTTATAAAGCATGCAGCTAAGTTTTTCCGATGAAATCCTCTGGAATTTGGTGTATAAGCCTGCGTATTCCTTTTTTAATTTATGTATCAGATTCAGGTTATTTGGGTTTAAACGTACTTTTTTGCTTTGTGCAGGATTGAACAGGTCAGCCTTTGACAACAAGACAGTCTCGTTCGAGGAGCACATAAAGAGCGAACACAACATGTGGCACTACCTGTACTTCATGGTGCTCGTGCGGGTCAAGGACCCCACGGAGTTCACCGGGCCCGAGAGCTACGTGCACTCTATGATTAAGGTGAGTCTGTACTAGGCGCCAAAACTCAATCAGCATCAGCATAATCAGCCTGTCCTCAAAAAAAAAAAAACAAAAGTCATTTATTCAAACTAGGCTGAGAGTCAGCACTTTTTGAACGTCAAAGTTACAAAAGACAGTCCCCCCAAAACGCCCGCCCGTCGACACTTCCTAGTGCTTTAGCTGGGAAGAAGAAGTGGCGGAACAAACTCCCCAGCAGCACAGCTGCCTGTTAAGTTAGAAGAACTTGATTCTATACAATTGTAAGGAGGTAACATTACGAGACACAAAATATTAAATTAAATCATTTGCTATATGTCAGCTAGCCAACCCAATATTCCAAGAAATAAAATGAAATCTATACTCAAGCAAAAGCAAAAATATTTTTATAAAGTAAATAAAAGTACCAAAATAAAAGCCTCCTGGCATAAAGGGCGTGACAGCTTACATATGCAATGCTGAATCACGTTCACATAGCTGTTACGACCCGACTGTTTCCTTTTGCTCATAAGCTCATACTTGCATACCCAGTACGAGGGCTCGAGGCACTGCGTGCTGAAACACAGGCTATAAACCTAGTTCGGCAGCAGATGCTAACAATAAGACACAATTGTAAATGATTTATCCTTAGCATACGTTTATGTAACTAAGACAAATTGTGCACAACATGTGTATTCTTTTTTGGTCTAATAAAAATATTATATATTATTTATGTTTCCACTGCTAGGACAGAGACCTCCTTTTTGCAAAACGGAATGGGCTGTAAATCCACCACGCGGGCCCAGTGCGGGTTGGTAGATATCACATGTCTTAGAATTTTAACGTTCTAGTCTATGAAATAACTTAGACAAAGTAAAGCGCCTGTCAGGGTTCGAACCGACGACCTACAAGTCGCGGCAGTGATATCACACTGGGCTACTTATGTTCTAATTGAAAAAAAAGCGTTTCATTTCGCGACCTAATTGTCCTTAGGACTACCCTTAACGACTGTCAAACATGCACTAATGGCAGCCGGGACGGCTTAACGGGCTTTCCTCAGTATGGAAGAGTCTGGGATACTTGCGTAAAACACATTTCCGCGAAAGACACTTGCGTGAACCCATTTGCGCGACAAGACATTTCCGCGAATGAACTTCTGCGTGAATGTAGTTTTGCGCGTAGGGACATTTTGAACCCACCATCGGCTTTAGCACCCCCCGAAAACCACGAAAACGACACCATGATTGAAATTCGTACATTTTGCAGTTGCCATTTTTGATTTTCATTTCGATTTCACCATCAGATTGAGCACCTCCGAAAACTACGAGAACGATACCAATGATGTTTTTTTTTAATTTTCCTTTGTATGTACTTAAATATTAAGAAAATAAGTTTTTTTTGTGCAACAAACAAAACTATGACTATAACTGTCGACGTCTAATTGGACTGTTTACTTCTAATCTCTCTGTAACTTGTACATTACTGGCGAATTCTGGGTGTACATTGCACCTCTGCACAACCCCTTAAAAGAATACAGGCGGGATTAATGAAGAAATTTCTTTCTGCAACTAACGTTTCAAGTAGAGAATCGCGCAAATGGCGCTCGCGCATGTGTCTTTCGTACATATGTCCATTCATGCAATAGTCCGTTCGAGCAAAAGTACATTCTCTGAAATGTCTTGCGGCGCAAACTTCTTTTGCGGGAAAAGTCTTTTGCGTAAGTTTCCTATTACATCCTTGATTTCTGACCCATGGACCGACCGTAACAAGCGTAGCTAATCTTGGTATATCTAACCGTGCTGGGTTTTATTACTTAACCATAAGCCCCTCTATCTGGTTAGCGTATATTTAATAATAAACCTTTGTCCCAGTCCAACAACCTAGACTGGTTCCCTCGCCTGCGCGCACTGTCGCTGATGGGCGGCGGCGAAGGGGAGGGGGGTGAGCTGGAAACGCGTGCACTGCAAGCGCAGTTGGACCGCGCCCAGCGGGCCGTACACACCCTCACCGAGCTGCTGTCCGAGCTCAGGGACCAGGTCAGTCATACACATGCACATAACATCACGCAGCGGGCCGTACACACCCTCACCGAGCTGCTGTCCGAGCTCAGGGACCAGGTCAGTCATACACATGCACATAACATCACGCAGCGGGCCGTACACACCCTCACCGAGCTGCTGTCCGAGCTCAGGGACCAGGTCAGTCATACACATGCACATAACATCACGCAGCGGGCCGTACACACCCTCACCGAGCTGCTGTCCGAGCTCAGGGACCAGGTCAGTCATACACATGCACATAACATCACGCAGCGGGCCGTACACACCCTCACCGAGCTGCTGTCCGAGCTCAGGGACCAGGTCAGTCATACACATGCACATAACATCACGCAGCGGGCCGTACACACCCTCACCGAGCTGCTGTCCGAGCTCAGGGACCAGGTCAGTCATACACATGCACATAACATCACGCAGCGGGCCGTACACACCCTCACCGAGCTGCTGTCCGAGCTCAGGGACCAGGTCAGTCATACACATGCACATAACATCACGCAGCGGGCCGTACACACCCTCACCGAGCTGCTGTCCGAGCTCAGGGACCAGGTCAGTCATACACATGCACATAACATCACGCAGCGGGCCGTACACACCCTCACCGAGCTGCTGTCCGAGCTCAGGGACCAGGTCAGTCATACACATGCACATAACATCACGCAGCGGGCCGTACACACCCTCACCGAGCTGCTGTCCGAGCTCAGGGACCAGGTCAGTCATACACATGCACATAACATCACGCAGCGGGCCGTACACACCCTCACCGAGCTGCTGTCCGAGCTCAGGGACCAGGTCAGTCATACACATGCACATAACATCACGCAGCGGGCCGTACACACCCTCACCGAGCTGCTGTCCGAGCTCAGGGACCAGGTCAGTCATACACATGCACATAACATCACGCAGCGGGCCGTACACACCCTCACCGAGCTGCTGTCCGAGCTCAGGGACCAGGTCAGTCATACACATGCACATAACATCACGCAGCGGGCCGTACACACCCTCACCGAGCTGCTGTCCGAGCTCAGGGACCAGGTCAGTCATACACATGCACATAACATCACGCAGCGGGCCGTACACACCCTCACCGAGCTGCTGTCCGAGCTCAGGGACCAGGTCAGTCATACACATGCACATAACATCACGCAGCGGGCCGTACACACCCTCACCGAGCTGCTGTCCGAGCTCAGGGACCAGGTCAGTCATACACATGCACATAACATCACGCAGCGGGCCGTACACACCCTCACCGAGCTGCTGTCCGAGCTCAGGGACCAGGTCAGTCATACACATGCACATAACATCACGCAGCGGGCCGTACACACCCTCACCGAGCTGCTGTCCGAGCTCAGGGACCAGGTCAGTCATACACATGCACATAACATCACGCAGCGGGCCGTACACACCCTCACCGAGCTGCTGTCCGAGCTCAGGGACCAGGTCAGTCATACACATGCACATAACATCACGCAGCGGGCCGTACACACCCTCACCGAGCTGCTGTCCGAGCTCAGGGACCAGGTCAGTCATACACATGCACATAACATCACGCAGCGGGCCGTACACACCCTCACCGAGCTGCTGTCCGAGCTCAGGGACCAGGTCAGTCATACACATGCACATAACATCACGCAGCGGGCCGTACACACCCTCACCGAGCTGCTGTCCGAGCTCAGGGACCAGAGGGGTAATTGCGGAACTTTTTATCGGTAGGAATTTGTTTAATATTCATAGTTAAACAACATTCATTGCGTTATTTACGTTGCTGAGCCGACGATTTATTCGAACAAATGACGCAATGGTTTAGAAATCATCTTCAATCCCATTCAGATTCTGATAAATTGTGCGTTTCGCAATTAGGGTGCAGGTCAGTCATACACATGCACATATCATGCAGAGTTTTTTTTTTTTTTTTTTTTTCAAAATTACACATTACTGGTGTCGAACACTGCACCGCCAGGCACCACTGACATTGGTGGTTACGACTATTCTTCGGCATCAAATAAAAAATTACCTGATCCTCATACAGTTACTTTTCTCTACAGATGACAGAACAGCGGAAGCAGAAACAACGTATCGGCTTATTGAATTCAACCTCGGCGTACTTGCAGAACTTGCAAATGAACTTGCCGCCGTGAGCGACACGCCGTGACGTCATCACACGTTGCAAGTACTTGTGTATTTATGTATGTATGTATGTGGTCATGGCTGGTCGGATTGTGATTAGAATAAATTGTTTTTAGGGTAATTTTGACCGGCCATCTGTGTAATTTGTAGTTTGTATTTAAAATTTAGCTATTTTCGATTTGGTAGAAGAAATATTTATGATTTTTTAAGCTGTGTAAGAAGACATAAGAGTTGAACTGCCATAGTGCAGTTTTGTAAACTCAGTCACTTTTAGTTCGACTTCAAAAGTCATTTCTTTAATGTTCTATTTAAAATTTTATATAATTAAAGTATCAAAATTTCTGAATTTAAGTAACCCAGGTAGAAAAATATTGCGTCATACATAAATACATGATTATATAGTTAATATATTAATTTATATTAAGTATACGTGTGTTAAAAACCCAAGACATGTACACCTCATTTACAGGAACCTCAGTACCGCACAATAAAAAACTATATAAATAACTATATCAAGTATAAATAAAAAAGTTATATATAACATTATACAGGGTCATATTTAATATGCGGGCAATGCTTTTCCCATGTACATGGGTATCGAATACGAATGCAACAAAAAACAAACATCATTCGAAGTTTATTCAATCAACTTTAAATGACCCTTTACATTAAGGCCACCAAACCAGTGTCATATTACTGTTTTTGAAAATTTAAAAAAAAATACAAAAACAGCATAACGATCTACGCACGGCCAGCCGATGCGGTTCACTGACCGATTACGGCCATTGTCCTTCGCCCAGAGAAAGACGTTTTCAATATCGATACCTTTGCACGTAGTTATAGTATTACCAGGTAATTAAATTTGATCCTGTAAACAGCTTTAGATCTCCTCTGACATACGCTGACGTTGATTTTATCGAAAGATATACTAAACTTAAAAAAAAAAAACATATTGATTCCTAGTGCATTAATACGGAAATGGTTTCCGAGCTGTTATTATTTTTAAGCTCTGTGATATAAATTGAAATACATGTAGTTATTTTACTAAAAAGTAGTCGAATAGTTCGATTTTATTTGAAAATGTTTAATGTCAAAAATATACTATACTACATTATAAATATAAAAAGTTGCTCCTCATCTTAAACTCAACAGCTCAACCAACTTATATTTCTGCACTTAAAAAACCTATTTCAAAACGAATACGTAAATAAGTTCTCATATTTTAAAGGTACAGACATAGATAAGGAAATAATACTTCATATAGAAGGCATACGCGACTCCCATATAAATTGGGATAGTGGCAAGAGAATGTTGACGATAAAAACAAAATACACTTTACTTTTTAAATCAGTTATTACACCATTTACTAGTTTCAATCCAATGACTGATGCTGAACAAGACATAAAAGAAGTATCATTGATTTTTTGTCCCGTAAAGTGTTGTTTAATAAGGTAGCTCGCAAATTTAAAATTTTCTGAAGTTTTTCACAATTTGCAGATCAGTTTCAGGCTGTATGGTGAACAACATATGATTCGCGACCTTAAGATATTTGTATTTACGGAATAATAATCATTTAACTCCATAATTTAATCCCATTGAATTATATTTTCATGAAATAGAACTTAATGGATTGTATTGATGTAATCAATTATTATAATTCTGTAAAGCTATATTTGTTACGGACGTGAATCATATTTTAATCAACATACAACCTCAATTTTGCGGGGTATCCTGGTGTTACTTGAGTCTTGAATAAGGCCCTGTAATACGACTATTAGTGTAGCTATATATCTTCCAAAATAACATTACCGAAAATACTAAGTTTAAAAATAGACACACGAAATTGCCGTCATATTTTTCGGCAAGTGTTTTTCAGCATGTGATTTTCGGTTGGTGTTTTTCGGCAGGTGTTTTTCAGCAAGTGTTTTTCGTCACTATGCTTCATAAACGCTCACTTTCCTTTCAAAGAAGTATTATTGCTTTGTCTATAGTACAGGCTGAAGGCTAAACGTGTGACTAGAGTGACTAGAAGTAGTTTAAAACATATCTTGTTATGATATTTGAGTAGGTAGAGTAGGTTAGCGGACTCGACGCACGGTTGCACTGACACGAAAATGCACAGATTTTATAAACAGTCAAATAATTTAATTTTAATATAACTTGTGTGTGTAGGTACGTATTGCCATAGTGTCTATTGTGTTCAAGCATGAAATATGCGAGATAGAATAATATTTTTTTTTAGTTGCAAGTCAAACCCAATTAATTTTATTCAATTAATTAAATTAGTCTGTCACAAATTAAAAACTATTTTTTGATATGCAATATCTTTTCTTTCGCTTTTCTGCAATCTGTGGGAGTGTTTTCGTTTAGAAAGGGACGGTATTGAGTAACAGTAAGCCATGGAAGCGCGCGGTATTGATTTGATCAATGAGCGTTCGTGGTAGTAAAGTTGGCCGTCAGATGTTACCAACCCGATATTACTTTTTACCAAGGTGTGATGGTCAGATGTTACAGATACATATATCGACTACTGTAAGGCTCGCTCACTTTTGTATTTGTCTTTTTTTTTTGTTTAAACAATTTAGTAGTTAAAAGTGGTTCGTGGTCAGTGCAACAGCGGGTAAATTATTACTGTTATGTAGATTTTTAATATCTTAATAATATTGACCTTAAATAATACTGTATTGACCCCGATATTCACTTTCTGAACTTACAATATAAAGTCATGGTCAACTAACTTAATTTAACTTTGTTTAAGTAGGGTTTATCAAATCTTTGACCACAATTCTTAGACGATGACTTTATACGCAGGCAGTCCCCTGAGTTTGTCAATAAAATCTTTGCCATCAATAAATAAAATATATTTCAATAGTGATATCTGAACAAATGTAGTTTTGTTCTTAAATAGTTATAAAGGGGGAGATTATTTTTAACCCTCTCTTTTTTTAAAAACGTCTGTAAGAAGCAATATGGGGCTTGCTTTTAAAACTATTTTTCTTATATTTCGTTATTACTTGAAACTATTTATATTATTATTTTATTTTTATTATATTTAGATATTTATATGCTTCCAGTGTTATTTACATAAAACGTTAAATATTTCTGAAAACATTAACGTTCTATCTCTGTGCAATATATATTCAGTTTTTAAGTATAAATATTATTTATAAATGCTAAAGAAAAAAATAATGAATTCCACAAAGAGTGTGATTTTCATAAATTCGATCAGGGTCGAAAAAAAAAAAAACTTAAGAATCCAATGCGGTGTTATTTTAGTTTTTATAATAATATTATACTATCTTTATTCTCTAGCAGAATTACTAAAAGTAATTTACGTAGCGAGAAGGAATCTTTAATCACTATTTCTAAACTTCTTTCTTTTTATTATTTTGTTTAATCTCCCCCAAATTAGAAGTTTGGACGTGCAATCAGCTCAAACAAGTTACCGTAGTTAGTGTATCAAATTGTATTTGTTAAGAGTATTTGAAGTTTTAGAGCAAAAAAATGAGACTAAAGTAGTATGGTCGTGTTAAATAAAATGTTTAAACGACAATAACAAGCATATGAGACATTCAGTTTGTCCCTGGAATGGTATGGCAATCCTACCTACAATGCCTCTAGCATTCCAAATGTTCTTATGGACGGTAAGACTGGTTGTCAGACATTCAGGTTCCTGACTACGAAAGATAATGACTGTCAAAGATGTACAAATGATAGCCAGGACAATCGTCTTAACGTGCTTTCCGAAGCACGAAGGAGTCTTTGTATGTAAAGCTGGTCACCCATCCACGGGGTGACATCGGCAAGCAATTAACCCGTACGCTAATGTATCATCCAATTGTAAAATTCACAGTAAGATTGAAGTATTTCACTGAAAATTTTGTTTATCTTTTGCTCCAAAAGCTTCATAAAGAAAAATCTTGAAAAAGATCTGAAAATAATGTGTAATGTGTGGTTGAAAATGTTGCGTTTGTCTAATGTTAGTTTGAAGGTGATAGCGTTTGTTACATTATGTCTAGGTTTAAGTCTTCGAATGTCTAGATTTAGTCTAGAAAGAGAGGCTTAATACTGATCTTTCTAGTTTATTTGGTCTGGTCCTGTTTTATAGAGAAAAATTATAACCTCACTGTTTTTTGGTTTGCGAAATACTATATTTTCATCTTTTCTATGCCATTAATTGCGAAATATTTAATCACTAAAACAGAAAAGTACCCAGGGTCGTCATGTTTAGTTGCAGATTAGTATAATACCAATGGAGGTTTTCGAATTAAATTTCATTAGAAATCCTGCATCATCGGTGTTTACTAAACTTGAACTATATTCAACGACCCTGTTTCCTTTTCTCTTTTGGTGATTGTACTTTGGTATTATGAAGCATGAAAAAATAGTGTTAATAGCACTGTTAACCAATAAGCAAGGGTTACTGTAGTTATAAAATATATTAATGAAATGCTCAACCAGTATGCCAAAATAAAACGAATTAAACATGCATCAGTATTAAGTCTCACACAAATATATTATTATAATATTTTATATTATTAAATATATAATCTGGTGAAACGAAGGTTGTTTCTATATAAATGACAAGTGACACGGTTTTGCATAGAAAATCGTATTGGAAATAAAATCTCAAAATCTCAAAACATCTTGAAACAGTGGACTTTTAAAATCAAAAACATATGTTGAAAATATCTTTTATTCAACAATTTTGTAAGTCTTTCTCTCACGAATCATGGATTTACCCTCAGTAAATCCATGATTCGTGAGAGAAAGAGATAGCTTCTGCTATGTGTACATCTCGGTGGCACTAGTGGAAAACATTTTACCGTAAAAACTTTGACAAGTCTACTAGATATTGTAACAGGTAATAGAAAATGGAAATGTATTAAAAAAAAAACGTTCGAATTTCTTATATTAATCCTTTTGGAAAATCTATATCTAAGTTAAATTACTTAAATCTAAAATTATGTGAAGATAACTTATGTTATTGGTGTATGTATTGTTAAATTTACTCTGTTTCATCGTCACGAAAAGATAATTAAATTAAAAATAGTATATCATGAAAATACAGATAACAAATATACGAACTAAAAGTCATATTAAGATTACATCCATAAATAAATAAAAAGGGAATATGAAAACTATGCAATTTTTTTGCGTATTATACTACATTTAAAGTTTTGTTGGTGTTAATTCGATTGCATTTTAAGAAAAACGTTTTATTTCAATGTTGACTTGAGTTTTCGTATAAAGATCACCGTGCCATAGTGTTCGTAGTGAGATGACAAATACAACTGTTTTTTTTTTCTTATCGTATGGAATATTTGAAATATACTATGCAGACATATTCTGTACCAAATTTTTAGCAAAGGTCTAGGATCTTTTGAAAAATTGATGATTTTTTACTATTTTTCAACAATCTTTCGACAGAAATTGCCTATATTTTGCAAAAGGTTCTTACAGTTCATGTTTTTGTTAATTTTGTACTTAAAATTTTATATTCTGTTCAACTAACTGACCATACTTTCACATTCGTTTCTTTAAACTAACATTCCTTGGTTTATAAAAGCTTTAAGTTTACTATTCTGTTATTATTTCTTGGCGAAGTGATTAGGTTTACAAAAATAATATTAAAAAAGAGTATTTATGAAATGATGATATGATGAAACGCAATAAGAAAATACACACAAATATTTATAATGTAACAAAAAATATCTAAATTGTTTGCATATACTGTGGATGTAGAAAAAAAAATTAAGGAGTGCTGTTAAATTTAATGAAATATTAGTATTAATTCAACTAAAAAACATTATACAACAAAATAGTGATTATTTAAAAATCTTGTCCAGTAAATATTTAAATAAAAATTAAGTAGACATTCGCATTCATCGTGAATTAGGAAACTCTCAATCTCTAACTACCTTACAAATCGTGATAACTCTTGTTTCTCTGTCGGATTTAACACGGATCTTAAAACTCTTGACCAACTAACTAGCTAGTTTCTCTCTAGAGATCTATATTTTTAAATCATCTATTAACAAAATGTTTTTATATACTGTATTTATTGCACATAATACATTCCCTGTGTATTTTTATATTATTTATTACATATACTATATTCCATTGTATTTAGATTTGTATTTTTGAATCTTTCAACTATGCTAGCGGAAAACAGAAGTGTATCAGTTTTATCTTGAAACATTTTTTTATTCACAAAGCAGATTATTTTATCAATCATTAAGATTACACAGTAATAAGTTATGACGTAATATTTAATACTTCTGCTTTTCGCATGCATGGAGTTTTTGTTTTTAAAGAAGAAAATAGTAGTTATTATGTTGTATTTCATACTTACTTAGTATATGTAAGAACTTGCGATCGACTCGATCCGTTGTGATGCCTGCAATAACGTGTTTTTTTGTTTTTATGAAGAATAAAGTTACGGCACAAAGTTTTTTTGTAGTTTTATTTACTATGGACATAAAACATTGTACAGACGCCAGCAGGTCAAGCCCCCCCAATCTGTCAAATTTTACCAATCGAAAATTAACCTTCCACTATTGTGATATAAGGTTGAAAATCTATTAAAGAAATTTGACAGATTGAGGTAAGTTGATGTGCTGGCGTCTGTACATGAGATATCATGTACATACGATGTTTTTTTTTTTTAATAAGCAGGAGGATACTCCTGCTTATAAAAAAGTACCTGTTATTGAAGAGACAACCTTTATATCCGGTTCTGAGTAATACATGATGAAAAAAAAATCTCAATTGCTATTTTGCGATTTTATCTCTGAGAACTATGTTTACGACTAAGGGCTGATTTGGCCAGTATTAAACGTTTATACATAGACTACGTATACTAGGCATAAAAGTTTAGTGAAATTCTCATTACGTATCAACATATTTTTTACACTAGGTCGGCGTTTCCTGTCTGACTATTCTGAGAAAAGCGGCCAAAACAAACTCAGAGCTCTTTATAAAGGCCAGACATAATCTTGCTGAAATCATTTGAAGACCATGTAGATTAGTGTCTGACTCTGAAATGATCTTTTGAGGAGAGAAACAGATTTGACTGAACCTGTCCAGCCAGCGCAGGAAGTACTCAAACTCACACAATCTAGCATTAACACTAACTGGGGAAAAAATAAAAAGCAACATCTATACTATATAATACTATATAATATTATAAAGCTGAAGAGTTTGTTTGTTTGAACGCGCTAATCTCAGGAACTACTGGTCCGAATTGAAAAAATATTTTTGTGTTGGGTAGCGTATTTATTAAGGAAGGCTATACGCTAGGTAACATCACGCTACGATCAAAAGGAGCGGAGCAGCAATGAAAAATGGTCGAAAACTGGCAGGCAATTCGATGCGACGGGAAGGGCCAGGGGAGCAAAAATTTGACACAGACGAAGTCGCGGGCAGAAGCTAGTAGCTTATATAATTTGACAGTTTCGGGTACCTTGATGTGCTGTCTGTACAAAAGCTTAGAAACAATTTTTAGTACATTAATACAATTACACGGACTATAAGAATTAAAGAGTAATTGTAGTAGAGGAACTAAAGTAGGTAACAAAATACTTTTTATAATAAACTAGCTTCTGCCCGCGACTTCGTCCGCGTCTAATTGCTCCCCTGACCCTTCCCGTCGCATCGAATGGCCTAACAGTTTTCGTCCTTTTTTCATTGCTGCTCTGCTCCTTTTGATTTTAGCGTGATGTTATATAGGCTATAGCCTTTCTCAATAATTAGGTTACCCAACACAAAAATAATTTTTCAATAAGGTCCAGGAGTTCCTGAGATTACCGCGTTCAACCAAACAAACTCTTCAGCTTTATAATATTAGTATAGTTATTCATGTTAGTCTGGTAACGCAATTATCAATTCAACTATACACCAATAGGAAAAACAAAACAGGAAAAAGTAAATTCATTAACAATAGGCGGAGCAGCGACGTCAAAGGGGTTTCAGTGTAAAGATAATTATCTATTTATTTATCAACCGACGAAAAAAAACGGAGGAGGTTCTCAATTCGACGCGTATACCGGATGACATTTTTTACCGTCTCGACCTTCATACAGTGTATTGTGTAACTAGAATACAAGGCAGGAAGGCCTTCAGATTCATCGCAGGTGCCTAAAAGAGCGCGGGACGCGGGCTGACGAGGATGCGAGTGCGGCTTGTGCGCCTATGAAAGATCTATTTGGCGGCCTATCGGCCGGCTTCAAAGGGTAGGACCACGCTACAAAATCATTGATATATGCCGCGCATTGAGTAGGGTGCCTATGATTTGAGTTTCGATAGATTTTTTTATTTAATTTTTTCCAAATTTCTGTTTTTGTTGTTCTTGTACTGTAAAATGTTACTTTAAATGTGTAGTATTTATTGCTAGATCAATTTTATTACATGTTATTCAAAAATAAAAATAATTAAAATTTCTATGCCAAAGGCTTCTACTCCGTTCACCTATTACACCCATTTTTTTTTTCAAGACGTTAAAAAAAGTCACCCGGTATATTTTTTTTTTATGTATTACCACGCATAACTTTTTATATAGTGGTCCGATTGTGACAATTGTTCTTCTAGTGGAAAGGGTATACTCCCAAGGTGGTCCCATATAAATTTGGAAAACAAAATCGAACCCGGGGCTGTCTCGTCGTGCCACGTATTTCTATACACTCTCTATGAACGCGTCTCCACACGGCGATGTTATCGCCGCGATGCGACGAGTGGCAATGTGCGCGCGTATCGTCGTCGTATCGCCGCGGTATCGTCGCTACTGGTGGCGCGCACGCCGCGCGCTCGCCGCAGAACATGCCGCTCTCGCAGCGAGCGCGCGGCGGGCACGCTGTAATGTAATTTATTGACTGAGACACTACTTATTTCGCTCTCGTGTGGCACCTAACTGAACTCTTTCAACAAAACTATTGCACAACGCCTCGTCGCGGAAACGGCGATTCCGTTACGAGTCGTCGCGGGCACGCGGCGATTCCGTTACCAGTCGCGACGATACGCTGGCGGAATAATCGCTCGTTCGTGGAGACGACCCGATGATAGAAGCGCGGATCCGTCGCGATTCTCTCGCTCGTGGAGATAGCCCCTAAGGGTCGGAAAACAGGGGATGATTGATTGTTCACTCACTGATTGTAATGTATAACCACGCATAACTTTATACAGAGTAGTCCGATTTTTATAATTCTTTTTTTGTTGGATAGTTGCCAAGTATTATGAGTACATTAAAGTCACAAAAAATGATAAAATAAAAACTTTTTAACAAAAAAATTAACCGCCGAAAAAACTGAAAAGCATAAAATAATAAACCTTAAAATTTTGAGTCAGCGCTGAAAAATCAATGAACAAAGATCACTCGATCACCCAAAGCGCCGACTCATAATTTTAAGGTTTATTATTTTATGCTTTTCAGTTTTTTCGGCGGTATAATTTTTTGTTAAAAAGTTTTTATTTAAATACTTTCATATTAAATTTTATGTTCTACTAGCATATAATCTTCTTAAGACTTACAATCATGTAAGCTGTTGTATCGTTAGTTTTATCTAAAACTAGCTTCTGCCCGCGAGTTCGGCCGCGTGAAATTTCTTGTACCCTCGACCCATTGCGTCGCATCGCCCGCCCGCAGTACCTATCCGTTTTCCGCTTAGCGTCATTCCTGTTTTTTTTTTAACTTTTTGCTCCATTTTTGGAAGGGGATTGCCATAATTACCACGCTGCATTGACTAGGCGTGTTACCGATCGCAGTATGGTGGTAAAATGCATAGAGAACGCTTTTTTTTTTTTTTCAGGATGGGAAATCATCAAATGACTTCTCCCGCTCTGGGCGGAGCGGGAGGGCGTGTCAGACTTTTACTGACTAAAACCCACCCGTGTTCCATCAGTTGCCCATGTGCCAGGGTCACGGTATCTCTTTCGAACAATCACGCGACCCCGGCAGGCATCGGTCCTAGTAGACCCCTACACTGCTGCTGACATCTCTTTGAGGCGCGCGTGGAACACTGCGCGCCGTCGACCCGAGCTTGGTCCTTACCGGGCGGCGAGCTTCTCCCCATTCTCTAGTAAGTCCCGTAGTTCCTTACGGCTGATAGTTCCAGATATTTTCGCGTTAAAACCAACAAACTTGAAAAGTTTTGTTTCATTTTTGAAGTGAAAACTTCTTTAGCACCGTTGTGATTTGAAAGTCTGTGAAGCGAAAAAGCGACAGTAAAAAGAGACAGACACATAACAACGTCATTATTTTTTGAGTTTCGCTCTAACACTTGGGGTAATGGAAATCCTTAGGTAAGGATTCTCCTTGAGAAAGTTTACTTTTCTGTTTGACGTTTTTCGAGCAGGCTTTTTGGACAAATAAACATTTCACTTTTTTACATTCGTCTAAATTTTTGAAGGTTTCATTTCTATACCACGTATGAATTGCACACATGTTGTTTTTTTCTTTTCTTCTTCGTTTGTTGCAATTTGTAAGTTGTGTATATTTCGTGAAAAATTCATAAAATGGGATTAAATGAGTATGTTGTATTGATGAGTACAATCATTAAAATTATGTGAAGCCATTTTAGTTAATCGGTCGGAAATCATAGGTTGTTCAACACACAGCCTGACACTGACCTACTAAATTGCAAAAATCGGAAAATGATTTGAATTTCGCGGGCTAACTTTGCTCTCAAATAACGCTTCGAAGCCAATAGCTGAGGGGAACATGCGTCATATCGAAAATAAGTCATACACAAGTATCTACTCGATGCCATAGATAATATTTAAGATAACAGTCAATAAAATTGCACAATATTGTAATTGGTGATATCCCATGACTTATCTAGACACCAAGAAATAAAAATACACGGGGAGATAAGCCACCTGATGCATACTAAGTTTTTATAAAAATGGGTTCGTGTTAGAAAAAGTATTTTCTGGTAAAACTACCTATTGCCATATTTTTACTATTACTGTTTTCGAGGTATTCGATCATTACAAATATTTATGCATGTAAATATGTATGTATGTTCGTGGACTATATTTTTAGTATAAACTACTAAATATTAATAAACTGTTCCACCGTCCAAACTTCAGTGCGGTTAGTACAACAGTGCTTTTCAGTCATGTGCCATTGAAATCAGTGCACTGCGTGGAATATCACTTAGAGCACTGATTTCAACGGCAAGAGGTTCTGGGTTAGAGTAATAAAGATAGAACGATAGAACCCGGAACCTCTTGCTTCCCAGCCATAGAAAGGATTAACCGACATAGAGAAATAATATACATATCCGTGATGAAAAAATACGCATCTACGACGACGATTGCTCTGACAATGAGGAAAATTCCGATTTCCTGAAAATCGACTTGTAAAGAAGTGGTTCCAATGATCATTGAGCACTAATCAGTCTGAATTAGTTGTTCGATTCCCACCATAATTATGCAGAGGAAGAGATTGAGTGGCCCTTATAAAATTGATTTGATATCTATGAAACCAAATCAGCAGCAAAGTGCAAATGACGTACCATAAGGTTCTTTCAGACGAGGGAAGGGTATCATCGACGACTGCTGCTGACGATGTTGGCGCCACTTCGGATAATACCTGTGATCGTCAGTTAGAGTTTCATTCCTTCCTTTCTTTTCTTTGGAGAGATAGCCTCCGTCTGGAAAGAACGGCGGGTTTAAATGTCTGACTCCTACCGACTGAACTCCAGTGTATCTTCAATTACCATATGTATGAGGTCCAGGCGATCCTTGTACATGGTATGGGTGGCGGGGTGGCGGGCATGGTGGGTGATGCCTCACGAGGATGTACGGTAATGACCAGTGGGCCATTACCGTATCCGTAATCCTCGTGCCAACTCAAAAGCCTGACTATTTGAGCGACGCCACATCCCCAAATTCACCTCCTTATGGTGACCGGAGCTCAAGCATTTTTCGACGTTCAGCTGTTCTTTAGGTGCTCCAAGCGTTTTTGCTTTCGACCATGGACTGACCAAGGCCGAAAGCGAGAGATCACCCACACCAAGTGTCGAGCCGAGGGCACAGCGCTGTTGGGCCCAACCTAAGTAGGTACTCCTCCAGCGTATTTTCGCCGTGTCCTACTAGTTGATATAGTTTTATTACTTAAGTAAACCATCATTAATAGTCTTGCTTGAAAACTACTACTTTGAAGCAGATAGTGAGGTTTAAATAGGCGATTATGGGAATACAGATAGTGTTGGGTCAATCAACTAATATTTTCAATCAATTGATTAGTCATGACTAATTTAGTCATGATTGATTTAGTCATGATTGATTTAATCATGACTAAAATAATTAATCACAATCAAAACTAAATAAATCAACCATTAGTCATTCAATCATTATTTATGATTGATGATTGATGACTAAACCAAAAAATGTAATAAAAACTTTTTTATTTATTTATCTGATCAACTTAAAGTAATATTGAAGACATTGACATAATGTTTGTAGATGTTAATCCATTGTCCCCAAAGGATCAGAACCAAGATGATGCGCAATTGTTATTATTACCGGATCATTTTAAATACTGTGTGCATACACTAAATGCTTACGTGCAAGTACGGATGTGCAAAGTTTATTGCAAAATGAAATAACTATATTAGGAACTGTACACAATCAAGTGATGTACAAATGTAACGAGCTGTGGAATTACGCGGGGCAGCCGAAATCAGCCGAAATCAAGATTTAAAAATAAATATTTTGCATGTTTAAATCCCACCGAACACAAGAAATGTACCCATTTGTTCAAAGCAGCAATTTGCTTAGAAATTAGTCAAGACACTGATGAAATGCAATTCGACGGTCAAAACAAAACAAGCACACAACAAAAAGAAGACGACTTTTTTTACTTCAATTCAGACTCCGGTAGTGAAAATAATGACTCTACCTACTACTCCGAGGAGAAAAGCTGATATTCTCATGACCAATTTTTTTCTGAAAAAAGTAGAAATGTAAGTCTATTAAATCACTACCCATTAATCATAAAAATGATTTTGAAATACAATACTCCAATGCCGTCTTCGGGACCTGCAGAAATAATGTTTTCACACGCAACAATGACCAGTCTACCGAAATCTGATGAGCAGTTTGAAAACAGAGTTGTAATGAAAAGTAATTTAAATTATTTTAAACTTGATTAGAATAATTCACAATTCTTTAAAAATAAATACTGATTCTGTTGTAAAAACTGTGTTTTATTTTGCTGTCCAAACAAGCATCGTTTAGTTTATGTTTTTAGCAAACATAAAATTAGTCATGTGAAATTTAGTCATGACTAATGACTAAAACTAACCAATCATCAATCATCACCCCGCGATTGAATTTTTTAGTCATTAGTCGTTAGTCATGATTAACTAAATTAATCATTAGTCATCAATCATCAATCAAACTAAATTTTGCCCAACACTGAATACAGACAAGCATAGCTACTGACTGTTCACGTCTTTATAAGTAGCAGATAATTCTCATATTGGATACTAGCTTTTGCCCGCGGCTTCGCCCGCGTGGATGTCGGAAATTATCGCAAGAGGACGTACTACCGCGGTAAGAATGTATTAATCCATGTTATACATATATAAAATTACGCCTTTTTCCCATGGGGGTAGGCAGAATCTACGGAACGCCACCTGCTACGATCCATACATATCATGTGTGTTTGATGTACTTAAAATAAAACTAATAGTATTCAGAGTAAGAAGACTGCGATATAGGGCTGGATTGCATTGAATATAAGTCTTCCTGCTTTTTCTTAACGCTCCTATACAGACCTATACAGACAATCAATTATTTACCAGACACCAAATTAAACATAGTTATAAGAATAGTACTTTGGCCAGTGGCTTCGCCCGTATAGCTGTCGGAAAATATCTCCCGGGAACGTATATGGTAAGTATCCAGGATAACCAAAAAATCAAATCCATCCAAAAATCTAAAAATCTAAGCCATACTTCGCGGTCTCTTACTTGGAATAATACAATTGGGTTTATTTTGAGTACTTCGAACACACATGATATTCGCATTTACTATGAAGCCAAAGTAATATGAATTACAATATAACAATCCTACTAATCCTGCACTAAAAAAACCCACATCAAAATCCGTTGCGTAGTTTTGAAGATTTAAGCATACATAGGGACAGACAGACAGCGAAGTGACTTTATTTTATAATATGTAATGATAATGATTTATGAATCTCAAGGCAAAATAGCGCCTCCTGAGCGGATTTTTGAGACTGGTCTTACGCGTGGGAGATATTACAGTGCAGAAGTGTTTTCCCTCACTCTCATAGTGCGATGGGACGGCACTCCGACACTTGCGAAGCTCTGTCAGACGCAGGACCAACAGCTTAACGAGCTTTCCGAGACATGAGGGTATCACACCGCCAACTTCAAAGCTCCGAGCTGTTACAAAGAAATTACGAATGGAAGAAAAAACAAAGAAACATTTTTCGCGACCTTGGAATCGAACACGAGACCCTACCCTCAGTAACCGCGCTTGGAACCAGGGGACCATCGGGACACTGCTGAGTTTAAAGTAAGTAGTTGGTAACTAAGTATTTGTTGCTCGTCTGTCAGTGCCCTAAGATTTCTCGCAGAAACGTTTCCGATAAAATATTTTATCAATATGATAAGGTTTGTATCGACATCTAGGGCAAGTCATACAGTGTGGGACAAACGTATAGACATGTTGGGTGTTGTGCTAATTTTTATCGCGGTCGCAAGCTGTAAGTGTGAATTTTGTTTATTTTTATTTTTGTGCGACTTACGAGACGTAGCACAGTGTTTTATGAAGACATTTTTCGGACATTGCTTTTTTATATAAAAAACTGATAGTCTTAAGTTATTTAAATGCAATATTTCGTATCCCCATTTCACTAGTATGTTTAGTTTTTGAGATATAATTTTTTGAAAATCGTCTTATTTTCAACCGGCTATTTAGAAAAAAAAACATATCTCGGAAACTAAATATGATACGCAATTGTGACCTTAGAAACATCGACGGCGTTTTTTATGCTGCAAATTTTAGAGTACAAATAAATCTCTGAACTTCGTTAAATTCAGACTTATACGAGGTTTTTAGTTTTTAGTTATTATTTTTTTTCTCGGTAATTCCATCGTATTTGGAAAAGTTATTTATACAAAAAGTATGCCCTTCATCTGCCCTACATACCACAAAAATAACACATCGTAATTGCGTGGAATCTAGAAGTTATTCCAAATTAACTGTTTTTGCTAGGGTTGTCACTTTCGAATCTGAATTTTGATGACTATATTTTTATTTAATGGGATGTATTGGTTATTAAAATTTCGACTATTAAACCGAGGAACTTTGTTATATCCAGACTTATAAAAGGTTTTTAGTTTTTATTTATTTTGTTCTCGATAATTCCGTAGTACTTATTAGGATAAGTTATTTATACTGAAACTAGTCCTTTGCCAGCAACTTCGTCTGCGCATGTTTTCATAATAACTTTAACACCCTTTAAAACCGTATTTTGACGGTTGTTTTGAAAAAAATAAATAACGGGCCGATTCTGTTGTCACAAAATTCTCCAAACTAAACTAAAAATCACTTAAATTTTGTTTATCTATGTCAAATGACGATTTCCTATTCTGAAATAGACTAAAGTGACACAACTTAACTATATTAGTTTGACAGCACTAAGATTGCACTGAATTATTAGTTTAGTGAAAATGACAATTTTGCTATTCTGAGTTTGCCGGTTTTCACCAAAAATTTTGACTATAATAATTTACTTTAACAAAATGTGACTATTTTTAATCGCGATTAAAAAGGTGTGGAATAAAACTAGTGATCATGAACTAAAACTCTCACTAACGCCTCACCTTCACGTGCAAAGACAGTACTGTATTATTTGTTTCCTTTTCTTTTGCTTATATCTCGAAAACGGCGTGTTCTATCGCAAAAATAATGAAATTTTCGACCCCCTTTAGGAAGCCCCTGCAAACATAAATCTCAACACGGGTAATATTTTTTACAATTTTTGAACAAAAAGTGAAAAATTCCATATAAAACACGTCCAGGCTGCCCCTACCTTCGTATCTCAAAAAATTCATTGCGTAGCGCACACAAATACCACGTTGCGAAGCCAAAAGAAAAAAAAATACCACGTTGACTCAAATTCGATTTTAGTAGTGTCAAAATAATTTTTAAATTTAGTGATTTTTTCTTGCAGAACAGCGTTACAATTCTCATAGCCAAAAGTAAGGAATTTTAGAGATAGTTTTGTTAGTTTAGTTCGGTGTACAACAGAATCGGCACCAATGACAATCTTTATTTTGGTAAGAACTTGTGCTAAGTTTTAAGTTTATTAATCTAAGAAATAAGATTCCTCCTACGATCTTTAAAAACCCCTAAATTATTCTATTGGAGGTAGTTCTGAAAATCAAAAATGACATTAAAATGTAAATGTGCCCTGCCTACTGCCCGTTAAGTTTGGATTCTTCTGATTGTGTTGATAACTTTGGTTTAAATATAGAGATAACTTCAGATCCGGATATGAACTAATATAATATGATCGCGTGACAACCCTAACGACGTAGAATACGGATCAAAATTGAAAAAATTGTGGTTTCTAGATTCCACGCAATTAGGATGTGTTATTTTTGTGGTATGTAGAGAAGATAAAGGGCATATTTTAGTATAAATAACTTTTCCAAATACGACGGAATTACCGAGAAAAAAAATAAAAACGAAAAACTAAAAACCTCGTATAAGTCTGAATCTAACGAAGTTCCGAGGTTTATTTGTACTCTAAAATTTGCAGTATAAAAATGCTGTTGATGTTTTTAAGGTCACAATTGCGTATCATATTTAGTTTCAGAGATATGATTTTTTTTCTAAATAGCCGGTTGAAAAAAGGACGATTTTCAAAAAATTATATCTCAAAAACTAAACATACTAGTGAAATGGGGATACGAAATATTGCATTTAAATAACTTAAACTATCAGTTTTTTATATAAAAAAGCAATGTCCGAAAAATCGTCTTCATAAAACACTGTGCGTAGGTCCGCGGTTCGAACCCAGGCAGGCGCTTAACTTTGTGTAAATTATTTCATCAGCACTGCTCTCAAAACAGTGAAGGAAAACATCGTGAGGAAACCGTCATAATCTAAAACCAAAAATTCGAATACATGTGACGTCTATCAACCCGCACTGGGTCCGCGCGGTGGATTACGGCCGACTGTGCATGAATCCCGGCAGTGGGAACATTTTAGGCTAATTATGCTAATAATTCTTTTGGTGAATGATAAATGATGGGGAACTTTGTTAGTAGTTAGTGTGCATAAATATTAAATTGAATAGTATTTACCTAAGCATTGATTGCAATGTTTATCTAAGTTCTAACCACTTGAAAAAATTTCTTGAAAGTGCTCAAATTAAAACAGTGATTAGAACATTGCTAATGAATTCAAAGTGGTTTTAATAAGTGAGAATGTTCGATTCTATTTTACTTCAGTTTTCAAGACTAGATCTTGAAAATTTATAAAAAAAAAATAAGTAAAGAAATCGATGTTTGTTATCTAATATCTACTTACCAACGCCATATTAGTAGGAAAAATGCTAACTGTCCTTAACTGATTGCCCTAAATGAAAAGTGCTTAATTCAGGTAGATAAGATAACTTTGTTTTTATACGGAAAATATACATAATATTGATAACAACAATTGGAATTCTTATAATAACAGTGTAATATTGGATCTGATCTACATTCCACTCTATAATCAAAAAAATATCTATAATATGAATCACTACTAATAAATAGGATAAATAATAATAAAGATAAAGATAAAAAAATAATAAGGATAAAGAAATAAATAAACCTTCGTGTTTAGGAACCTACCTAGATACTTTAGACTCAAACCAAGGAATGTATGGATATTTTTTGCTAATTAAGGATATTGAGTTAGACCAACTTTCGTGCTATTAACTACAAAAACAGAGCAGATACGAAACGATTCTTTGTAGATAACCAGCCTACAACGTTCTCACTGCTGCACTGGACATGAGCCCTTCTCTGTAATAAGGACTAGGCCATAATCCACCGCGCGAGGCCAGTGCGATTTTAGATGTCACAAGTTATTGATTATTTAATTCTAAGACTTGCGGGTATCCTTACTATGTTTTCCTTCACCGTTTTGATAGTTTCAATCATTCATTTTGATGAATTCGTTACCTACACGGCATGACATTCAAAACGGTATTATACAAAAGACATTAATTTGCATGTTTTGTATAGCAGTCACCTTAAAGGAACCTTATTAAAAACGATAATAAGTTCACTGTGATGTTGATAGACTTGATAATGACAGCAACCGAAAACAACACCTAAAGGCTCGTTCAAACTAACGCGACGCGACGTCGCGCGCGAATCGGCGATTTATATCCGTAGACCAATTTCTATGACCGTGTCGCCGCGCGACAGGTCGCCCCTGTGTGATGCGTCGCACGCGTTTTCATGGAAATTGTTCTACGGATATAAATCGCCGAATCGCGCGCGACCGTCGCGTCGCGCCAGTCTGCACAAGCCTTAACAAACAGGTAACGCATAGCTGAACACAAATAATCCAGCATTGTACATCCATTATGCCAGGAAGCTTTTATTTCTTTGAATACCTTTTTCACTGAATAGATTTCGTTTGTATTTGTTGGTATATTAGCATGGCTAGCTGACATCTGGGAAATGATTAAGGTATATTAATGTTCTGGGTCTCGTAATGACTCTGCCTACCTACTATTGTATAGAATCAAGTTTATCTCAGTAAACTGAATGTGTTGCTTGGGAGTTTGTTTATTGTGTCACGTGCCCAGCTTAAGCGCTAGGAAGTGGTGAAGGACGGGTGTTTTGTAGGACTGTCTTATGTACAGGGCCGGATTTAGGGGAGGGCAACCGGGGCTACAGCCCCGGGGCCTCCACAAGTGAGGGGCCCCCACAATGAGAATTAAAAAAAAAATACGAACTACGATGAAACAAAATCGCCTATTAAAGCTATCCTTACTAAGCATTGAAAGTAATCTACTTCGGGGCCTGGATTTCAGCGAAATCATCGACGATTTCTCGTAGAAAAAGGCTCGCCAGGTTTCATTTCTTAACGCGATAGTTTAGTTTCATATAATTCTTGTACTTTACTATACCCACAAATGTTTCTTAATAAAATTTAATTTGTCTTGTAATAAATTATTGAAACACTACAATTCAAAAAATTGATTCATCAATTTGGAAAATTATTAGGGGCCTCAACTCCTTTGGTGCCCCAGGGCCTCCAGACCTCTAAATCCGGCCCTGCTTATGTACCTAATTTGACGTTTGAAAAGTGCGGATGTAATTGAATATATGAGTTATGATTTCCACTTCACTTTGATTATGACAGAGTATGTAAAAAAATACGTGATTAGACTGTAGTTGCGTTGCAAAAACGTTGCTGTGGCTTCGCTGTCACTGATAAGTCTGTCAAAATAACAATGATCTTTATTTTCAATTCAAGAAGGTTGCCGGTGGGTTGCTCCTATTTGAGTTAAATAACTTTGGAAGGATTTTAGGTAACTTGTTTTTATTTTCCAGGCAATGCGGAACTGTACGAAATAAAGACCGTTGATCTGCCGACGACGGCGGACAACCGTATTATTGGTGGGACCGCCACCACCATACAGCAGTACCCGTACATGGTGCAGGTAAGATCAGTTTACCCACTAACTCCAAGAAAGAAAAGAAAAAAAAAGCTCCATTAACAACGGAAAAAAAAATAACGCAAAAACAAGAAATTAAAATTGATTTTGTGCAACTAACATCAAACTAAGGGATTTAGACAACCATAGACTACGATCACTACGATAGACTTCAACAAACAAATATGGCTTCAATTGCACAGGTGACAAAGGGAAAAAGGGCCGAGACGCAGTTGTCATTTTGGAAGAATGCACAAAGCGACAAGTGTCAATTCATGAATGCAAGATATTTTGTTCAAAGATTGCCAGTCGTAGTTTAGACCAAGACGAACGTCTATTGGTTGAACGACCACCCGTTCTGTTGTCTTAAAATCCCAATATTGCACTACTGAGAAGGTTACTTCACCCACGTTTTCTAGGTAAAATGTTTACAGAATAGATTGAAAAATATCCAACAGAAAAACATGACTCAAGAAACAAGAAAATAGTAGGTAAAACGAAATTAATTAAAATTTTGACTAGGTACCGTACCTTGTGCTGTAGTGGTGACCGTGACTTCTGGGTTTGGTACCCGCGTCGGGCAATATGCAGCCAAAAAAACAACCTGCAATTATTTGCAGAGGAATTTCATCATCATCATCATTTCAGCCGTAAGACATCCATTTTCGCTATGCCATAATCGCCACGCTTGGCAGGCGGGTTGGCGATCGCAGTATGGTGGTAAAATGCATAGAGAACGCTGCTGCCCATTCTCTAGAAAGTCCCTTAGTTGCCTCTTACGACACCCACGGGAAGAAATGGGGTAGTGTCGGCGACGAAATCTAAGCATCTAGGCGCAAGTAGTATCGGAGTGCACCCTGACAATGATTTTGTAAGTTAGAAAGCATTTTTAAATTAGTAAAGGTCTCAAAAGTTCGTAAAAATGTCAAATTTAGACCCCCTCTGGGTAAGTGGGTGCAAGTAGCGCAGAGAGCGCCTTCATAATAAAATGTAAATATAAGGAATAATTTTGTAGCTAGTAAGGAATTTAATAATTTTGAAAAGTCTTGTTTATAAGTTTATGTATTAGATTCTAATTAGTTTTAGTTTATAGATTTCATGCTTAGTTTTCTTATTAGAATCTAGTTAACTTCAATTTGAGTGAATCTTGTAAGGAAATGTACAAAATTTCGAAAGGATGTTCTATAATTACGTAACTTGAAAATAAGGTTTTTTGTTTATGGTCCGATTGTTGCTATTTTTGTTGTTAACGATAGAATTAGATGTAAAACCACTTTTAACGTTTAAATTATCAAAATCGGACCACAGGATTCAGAGATATTATAGATTAAAGATAGTGGCAATTGTCCTAAGTCAAACTTTGTAAGTTTTTGTTCTAGAAAGTTTTTATTGTGACTATGTACATGCAATATTGTGTTTTTATATAAGAAGGGACCACATAACAAATGTAAAAATATATAAAATGTAAGGGTTATGTGGTAATTAATTAAAAATAAAGGGGTTCAAAGACTTCGGCTTGATGAAAACTAACAGTGAAATGGGCTTGAAAATCACTGTCGTCTATAAGGTAATGGGAAGCGGCCCCGTCGACTATAAAATACGCACGATCGGCCGGGCCCATTTAGTCGCAGCTCAGCCGTTGAAGAGGCACAACGAAGAACAAGCCGGAGTCCATGGACCAAAAATACTAGAAGAAAAGTGTTTTATTTCGTCCGTTTCTCTCAGAATTCAGCCTCACGTTCAGTCTCCCGAGGTCTTGGTCGACCGTAGTGTTATTACGCATTCAGGGGTGCGTGGTGACGTGTTTTACCAGCGCAATAGGTAAGTGGGGAAGCACGTCAAAAACGTGGGAGAAGTCCCAGGGCGAGTAAGGGTGCTGATCACATCCCATTCGTCCATTACAATTGGTCCTTCGAGCGCCGGATTCCCTGCAGGAAGAAACCAGAAGAGTTCAGAAGATTAGAAGTTCAGAAGTCCGAAAAATTCAGAAGACTGAAATATGCCGGTTACCAGGTCGCAGAAGGATGCCCCCTCACGTCCGCCGTCCCGTCCTTCCGCTAAGGACGCGACAGAAGAGGCAACAGAATCAGAAGGGGTCACGTCGGCGTCATCGGGAACCGCAACTACATCGGGCACGAACACCTCTTCGGGTACGACGGCTACGGAAGAGACCACGACAACGGAGACAACGTTGGAGACTGCGACCACAGCGGCGACCGAGAAGAACGGTCAGAAGAAAGAAGCCGCACAGAAGGAAACGACCAAGAAGGCCCCAGAAGATGCCGCGGAAAAGGCTGTTCCTGGTTCTACCAAGACGCTAAAGCCGAAAGGGGTCGGTCGTCGCGCCAGGTCCACGAAGACCACGAGTACCACGGCCAGAAGACGCGAGCTGGAAGCCAGAGAAGAGTTAGCGCGCCTGGAACTGAAGCAAGCACAGGCTGCGGCGAAACTAGCCCGTGTCAGATTGGAACTGGCACAGTGTGAAGATGATGACTCCGTGGATGAAGACCTGGAAGACAGAACAGCACAGGTGCAGAACTGGATCCAGACATCTATAATGGAAGACGACAACAGGGAACGACCGGAGCCACGAGATCAACCTCCAGCAGAAGAACCTCAGAAGGTGAAGCCAGAAGAGCACTCTCCAACGAAAGGAACTACGATTGAAATTCAAACGTTGGCGACGGCGTTGAAAGAAGCCTTCACTATACGGGAACAAGCAACGCAGCCGAAGTATATCCACGAGTTACCCTACTTCGACGGCAGCAGCAGTGAGTGGTTGGCGTTCAAGGTTGTCTACGAGGATACAGCACCGATGTTCAACGACGTCCAGAATATGGCTCGCTTAAGAAGAGCACTTAAGGGCAACGCAAGAGAAGCTATCAAGAGTCTGCTGTACTCCGAAGCCTCTCCGCTGGAAGTGATGCAAGCCCTAAGAAGAAGATATGGAAGGCCTGACGCGCTGGTGTTAGCAGAATTGGACAAAGTCAAGGCGTTGTCGAAGATCTCAGAAAACCCAAGAGACATATGTGTCTTCGCAAGCCAGATCAACAACAGCGTAGCAGCGATAAAGGGGTTGAAGAAACCGCAGTACCTGCATTCACCTGAAATAGTGAAACAAATAATAGAGAAGATGCCAACGGTCCTCAAGTTCAGATGGTATGACTTCACGGCAGCAGCAGAAGAAAGTGAATTCTCCGACTTAACCCTGGTATCCAACTTCCTGAACAAAGAAGCAGACAAATGTGGAGCCTTCGCGACCTCAGAAGAAAAGAGTGGGATCAAGAGGACTCATCGACAAGCGGCGCATGCTACGAAGGAGAAGGACTTCAAAGGAAAGGATGCTAAGAAGACTTGCCCCATGTGTGAAAGTGAGCACTTCCTAGTTGAATGTCAGAAGTTCCAGAAGGCGTCGGTTCAAGATCGGTGGGCAATAGTTAAGAAGAGCCACGTCTGTTTCAAGTGCCTTCAAGGGAAACACCGGAAGGAGAGCTGCAGGAAACCACCATGCAAGGAATGCAAAAGGTGGCACCATCATCTGTTGCACGTCGACTCAGAAGACAGGACCTCGGGAGACAAAAAGGAGACACATCAAGAAGAAACAAGTGTCACGGCGTCAGTGAATGCAGTAAACAACGCAAGAGCATACCTGAAGATAATTCCAGTGGAAGTTTTCGGGTCAAAAGGATCTAAGAAGATACTAGCCCTCATGGATGAGGGGTCAACAGTGTCACTCTTGGATGAGAAGGTGGCAGAAGAAGTCGGCGCTCAAGGAAACAGAGAAGAACTGGTCATCGAGACAGTAGGAGGCAGGCTGATAAAGAAAAAGGATTCTCAGACACTGGACCTCACGGTGAAGGGAGTTCACCAAGGAACCAAGAAGACAATCAGAAGAGTCCGAACTATCAACGAGCTGAAGCTTGCACCACAGTTCTTAGACAGAAAAAGGATTGAAGAATGTCGACACTTAAAGAAGATCGCCAACTCGCTGTACTACGAAGGGGAACCACCGCAGCTACTCATAGGTCAAGATAACTGGGAGCTGATTGTGACTCAAGAAGTAAGAAGAGGGAAACCAGGACAACCAGTCGCTTCAAGAACAGGACTTGGTTGGGTGCTACATGGATCGGACAGCGGGAGTACAAGACCAGTGCAATTCCTGAACACGTGTCTTCATGTCAGCACACCTGAAGAAGAGATGCATCAAGCCATCAAGGACCATTTCGCGATCGAAGCGCTTGGGGTGCTACCGAGAAGACCTACTACGGACTCAGAAGGTAGAGCACTTGCCATCCTAGAGAAGACCTGCAGAAGACTTGAAGATGGTCGATTTGAAGCTGGACTCCTGTGGAAGAACGAAGAAGAGCAGATGCCAGAGAGCTACACGTCTGCTAAGAATCGATTGATCAACATCGAGAAGAAGATAGACAGGGATCTCCAGCTGAAGGCAGAATACAACAAGCAGATCCAGCATCTAATCGACAGCAAGTATGCAGAGGAAGCACCTATAGGACAAGAAGACTCCAAGAAGAAATGGTACCTCCCTCACTTCTCCGTGGTTCATCCCCTTAAGAAGAAGATAAGGATCGTCTTCGACGCAGCAGCCAAATCCAGGGGAAGAAGCCTCAACGATGCTCTACTGCCAGGACCAGACCTACTGCAGTCACTCTTTGGAGTACTGCTCAGGTTTCGTCAAGGGCCCTTAGCAGTGGCAGCTGACATAAAGGAAATGTTCCTGCAAGTTCGTATCAGACCAGAAGATAGAGACAGCCTGCGTTTCCTGTGGCGAGCGGATCGGCGCGACATAGTACCGAAGGAGTATAGGATGACATCAGTCATCTTCGGCGCAACTTCATCTCCCAGCACAGCGATCTACGTCAAGAACCGAAACGCAGCGGACTTCAAGGAACAATACCCAGAAGCTGCAAGAGCGATCGAGCTGAACCACTATATGGATGACTACCTACACAGCTTTCATTCAGAAGAAGACTTCAGAAGAGTGACGGCGCAGGTGGACTACATACATCGGAAGGCAGGCTTCGAGCTTAGAGGATGGGCATCAAACCAACTTGAGTTGCTGCAAGACGTAAAAAAGGACACAGCAGAGAAAACCGAAGTGGACCTTGGCGAGAAAGAAGAGAAGACACTAGGACTGCGCTGGTTCACAGAAAGGGACTCCATCGGCTTCAGGGCGAACCTTCGAAACACACCGGAGGAGATAGCTACAGGGCTCCAGGTGCCTACGAAGAGAGAAGTCACCAGCGCCGTAATGTCAACCTTCGACCCACTGGGATTAGCATCACCGGTTCTCGTCCAAGGCAAGAAGCTGCTTCAGAACATATGGCGAAGCGGCGTCGGCTGGGATGAAGAAATAGAAGACAAGGAATACGAAGCGTGGATAACCTACTTAGAGAAGATGAAGCTGCTTCAAGACCTTCAGATTCCAAGATGTCTAGCGCCACATGGCACCGAGGGGGAGCTGCACACCTTCACAGACGCAAGCGAGATGGCGTACGCAGCAACAGTTTACTGGAGGACACAAGGTCGGGACGGGACTTACCACATCAGCTTAGTGGCGGCAAAAGTACGTGTCACACCACTAAAACCAGTGTCGATCCCGAGACTCGAGCTGCAGGCGGCCCTTCTTGGAAGCAGACTAGCACATTCGGTGGAAGAAGAAATGGACCTGAAGGTGGTAAAGAAGACCTTCTGGACAGACTCCAGCATCGTACTCTCTTGGATCAAGACGGACCCGAGAACCTTCAAGACGTTCGTAGCTCATCGCTTAGCAGAGATAGAAGATCTCACGAAACCACAGGACTGGAGATGGGTACCGACAGCACATAACCCTGCTGACGATGCGACGCGCGACGTACCGGAACACTTCGACTGCTGTCACCGCTGGTACGTTGGACCTGACTTCCTAAGGAAAGAGGAAGCCCACTGGCCGGCACCTAGAACATTCAAGAAGGAAGCCACCGGTGAAGAGAAGACAGCAGACGTCGTAGCAGCAGCAAGCACCACTTATCCATCACCAGATCCTGAGAGGTTCTCGTCCTGGAAGAGACTGTGGCGAGCTACAGCAAGAGTGTTACAATTCATACAACTCTGCAGAACAAAGGAGAGGGTCAACGTCAGCCGAGAAGATCCCGCCTGGAAAGCGACGAAAGGAAAACGAACTAAAGGTGTCGAGAAACGACGTCAATCTTCAAGAGTGCCCGACAGGAAATATATACCGCTGAACGCCGAACAACTAGAGCAAGCTGAAATCATACTACTGAAAGGCAGTCAAGAGAGAAGCTTCAAAGAAGACATCAAGTGTCTGCAGCAAGGAAAACCATTAGAAGGAAGCAGCAAATTGAAAAAGCTCGACGTAGTGCTGGAAGACGGTCTCCTGCGGCTGAAAGGAAGAATCGACGCGATACGGGGAGTAACAAGAGAATACAAGAGACCCATCGTGCTCGACAGTAAGGACAAGACCACGAGACTTATACTGGAAGATTTCCACTGCCGATTCAATCATGGTAATCACGCAACAGTAATAAACGAAGTGAGACAGCGTTTCTGGGTGCTGGGAATAAGATCAGCAATCAGAACAGTGCAACATCAGTGTCAATGGTGCAAAGTGAGAAGAGCTAAACCGCGAGAATTACCGACGGGCAACCTACCTTCAGAAAGGCTGATGCACAGTACACATCCCTTCACGTGCACTGGCATAGACTACTTCGGCCCGATGACAATCACCGTAGGAAGACGCCATGAGAAGAGATGGGGAGCTCTATTTACGTGCTTAACAACTAGAGCCGTACACATAGAACTCACCCCTTCACTCTCCACCGACAGCATGATAATGGCCTTACGGAGATTCGCAGCGAGAAGAGGAATGCCGAAGATTGTCTACACCGACAACGGGACTAACTTCGTCGGCGCGAACAAAGAACTACAAGAAGCACAAGACACCATGAAACAAGAAGATCTCATCTCAGAAGCAGAGAAGATCGGCGTGCAGTGGAAGTTCATTCCTCCTGGTGCCCCGAATATGGGCGGTGCATGGGAGCGTCTAGTGCGATCAATCAAAACTGCGCTGGACACCACCCTGAAAGAAAAACACCCGCGAGAGGAGATACTCCACACCCTCCTCTTAGAGGCCGAGCACATCGTTAACTCTCGACCTCTCACTCACCTCTCCGAGAATCCTGAAGAAGAAGCGCTAACGCCTAATCATTTCTTAATTGGGCGGTCATGTGGCGCACCAAGAGTCGGCAACTTCGAAGACAGCGAGCTGGTGGGCAGACCCACCTGGAAGGCCACGCAGCGGCTTGCCGACCACTTTTGGCAACGCTGGCTGCGGGAATACCTACCTACCCTGCTGCCCAGGAAGATCAAGGGAAGAACCAACCCCACCGATCTACGAGTCGGAGACGTCGTGCTCATCGTCGACCACAGCCTGCCGAGATGTACCTGGCCACGCGGCAGAATCCAGCAGGTGTATCCGGGACCAGACGGGCGAGTCAGGATCGTCGACGTCGAGACCAGAGGAGGAGTTCTACGAAGACCCAGTTCGAGAGTGGTGTTGTTGGTGCCGGGAGTATCGCCGAGCCTGGAGGATGGTGCGACGCACGAGGGGGAGAATGTCGGCGACGAAATCTAAGCATCTAGGCGCAAGTAGTATCGGAGTGCACCCTGACAATGATTTTGTAAGTTAGAAAGCATTTTTAAATTAGTAAAGGTCTCAAAAGTTCGTAAAAATGTCAAATTTAGACCCCCTCTGGGTAAGTGGGTGCAAGTAGCGCAGAGAGCGCCTTCATAATAAAATGTAAATATAAGGAATAATTTTGTAGCTAGTAAGGAATTTAATAATTTTGAAAAGTCTTGTTTATAAGTTTATGTATTAGATTCTAATTAGTTTTAGTTTATAGATTTCATGCTTAGTTTTCTTATTAGAATCTAGTTAACTTCAATTTGAGTGAATCTTGTAAGGAAATGTACAAAATTTCGAAAGGATGTTCTATAATTACGTAACTTGAAAATGAGGTTTTTTGTTTATGGTCCGATTGTTGCTATTTTTGTTGTTAACGATAGAATTAGATGTAAAACCACTTTTAACGTTTAAATTATCAAAATCGGACCACAGGATTCAGAGATATTATAGATTAAAGATAGTGGCAATTGTCCTAAGTCAAACTTTGTAAGTTTTTGTTCTAGAAAGTTTTTATTGTGACTATGTACATGCAATATTGTGTTTTTATATAAGAAGGGACCACATAACAAATGTAAAAATATATAAAATGTAAGGGTTATGTGGTAATTAATTAAAAATAAAGGGGTTCAAAGACTTCGGCTTGATGAAAACTAACAGTGAAATGGGCTTGAAAATCACTGTCGTCTATAAGGTAATGGGAAGCGGCCCCGTCGACTATAAAATACGCACGATCGGCCGGGCCCATTTAGTCGCAGCTCAGCCGTTGAAGAGGCACAACGAAGAACAAGCCGGAGTCCATGGACCAAAAATACTAGAAGAAAAGTGTTTTATTTCGTCCGTTTCTCTCAGAATTCAGCCTCACGTTCAGTCTCCCGAGGTCTTGGTCGACCGTAGTGTTATTACGCATTCAGGGGTGCGTGGTGACGTGTTTTACCAGCGCAATAGGTAAGTGGGGAAGCACGTCAAAAACGTGGGAGAAGTCCCAGGGCGAGTAAGGGTGCTGATCACATCCCATTCGTCCATTACAGGTAGTGTTATTCTTTACGTCCGGCACCACACGTTACAGAGGAAAGAGGCAGAGGAATTTACAATGTTGTTATTGTTTGAATCTTTGAAAAATGTGCACTCGAAATTCAAACACGAATCAACGTTTGTTGTATCAAACCGAGTCTGATAACCTTCGTTTACGTCTGCAGGTACTTTATCTATCGCAATTCCTGTGCGGAGGCTCCCTGGTGACGAACAGACACATCCTCTCAGCAGCACATTGCTTCGTTGATGAGTAAGTTACACTTTCCATTTATTTCGCTACTCAGTCGCAAAGAACACCACGAGAACGAGTGTCAATATTTATGTTCTTATTTAAAGTACAGCAGCGATGGCCCTGTGGTTACGGCTACGACTTACGAGGTCGCAAGTTCGAACCCTGACAGCCGCTTTACTCTAAGGAGTAAATAAATATGTATATAATATAATTTTTTATTATATTCATATATATTATTTATTTTTAATTTTAGGATAGGTTAACGAGATAAATCGTCATCTCTACCTACTGGATTTTTTTTTTGCTGTGCCCGACAGATTCCACGATTGTGTCTAAATCCAATGTTTACCACCGAAGTATATACATTGTGGAATGCAATAAAGTATTGGGTATTGAGTATATTAAATAATAAATATAAATAATAAATTTCTTCGAAAATCTGAGAAGAAATTTATTAATTCAAGAAATTCATTAATCTATTTGTATCTTTGCAGTAGTGGCTATCTCATGAGTCCAAGCCGCTATTCTATTCGTGCAGGCACAACTATTTTGAATTCAGGTGAGTGACCCACAATCATTTTAGTTTACAATTTGACTCAGACAGCTCCTATACAGGATCAATTTTTATCCAGTGCGCAAATTGTAACCATGAATTCAGCATATCGCCTTATAGAATAGTCCGATTTTGCAAGCATGTAGTAATTAGTAGATTAGAGCCACAAAAAATTATAAAATAAAAACTTTTTAACAAAAAATTGAGCCGCTGAAAAAACTGCGCTTTGAGTGATCTTTGTTCATTGATTGTTTGGCGCCAACTCAAAATGACTGAAAGGTTTATTATTTTTGGCTTTTCAGTTTTTCGGTGGTTTAATTTTTGTTAAAAAGTTATTATTTTGACAGTTCAGACAAGTTAATTGTAGTGTTTACATTGTTAAACCTATGACGCAATGGCTTAAAAGCGTTCTATAAAAAAAGTGTCTCATGCAATAATAGTGCCGGTTTTCGTAATCCAAAATGTTATAATTGTCGGTCAGTTGACCGTACGATCATCACCATCATTATTTCAACCATAAGATTTCCACTGCTGGACATGGCCTCCCTCAATTTAGGGAGCTTTGCCATAATCACCATGCTTGGCAAGTAAGTTGGCGATCGCAGCATGGTGGTAATATGCATAGAGAACGCTGCTGCCCATTCTGTAGTCTCTTAGTCGCCTTTTACGACACCCACAGGAAGAAATGGGTTAGTGGAACCGATCGACTGAACGATATAAAACTCGAACTCGATGCAGATGAAATTCACCCATCTTTCCACAGGAGGTACTCTTCACCTGGTGTCATCAATCAAAGTCCACGAGTCATACAACGTTCCGATCCGCGACAACGACATAGCGGTGGTGTTGATGACCACAGCGATCGATCTGACCACTAGTGCCGCTCAACTAGCCTCCATTCCTTATCAGAACGCCGTGGTCCCGGATAACGCGTTCGTCACTGCTGTGGGATGGGGCCTGACCAATGTGAGTATTTATGATCACTACATCTTACAGAACAAACTCAGTTTTCAAGCAGCGTGGTGGTTTTAGCTTTTATAATTTCAGTCGTAACACGCCCACTGCTGGACATAGGCCTCCTACAATTTGAGGGGATTGCCATAATCGCCACGCTTGGCAGGCGGGTTGTCGATCGCAGTTTGGTAGTAAAATGCATAGATAACGCTGCTGTCTGTTCTCGTATGTCCCTTAGTCGATATTTAGCTTTGACTACTAGCAAAGTAAGCGACCAATAGACGCTCGACAGGCACCTTTGACTTTATATATTAAATCCATCCACATGTTTTAGCACGCGGGCCTAGAGTGGGTTGGTAGATGTCAGACGTCTTCAAAAATTCAACAAAAGTTATTGCCATTTACGTTCTTCAACAATTTTTTTTTATCATACATTAATTTTCTCAAGCCTTCTTCACACAGGAGTGCGTGGTTAGAACAAACGAATAGAAAATTCGTAGCCAAGTTTACATCATTCAAAATTATAGAATGAATTGTTATCGTTTCTACAATGTTCAACGCTACATCCTTTGTTATAATGTCGTTTTTCTAAAGACATTGTAGAACGAGCGGCCGACTCAGGCGCGGCAACATGGCTACCAACTTATCGTTTTCTATAATTGCTGACACCGAAGCGTTACCGGTTGGAGAACGGAATTCGACACGAAACGGTTGTAACTTGGCTAGAGGGGCTGGTCATACACGCACACCGGTTGCGACTTGCGAGTACTACGCACCTGACCTTTCTGAAGAACATCACCAATAAGGTCACTATATGTCCTCCCGGAGTTTCCATTTTTCCAAATATATGAATCAATACATTGAGGGCGCAATTGGGGTACAATTGGGGCAGTGTCCAATGCAATGGGAATATTGTTGTATTATGAAAAGCCCTGAACTTCTTTCGACAGGTGAACAACGCTGCAGCATCAACTGTGCTGAACGAAGTGACAGTGCGGAAGATAAACCAGACCATCTGCCAGGCTCGCTACATGAGGCTCCAGCTCGCGACCGGTGACCTTTATCCCGTCACTAATAGCATGATCTGCGCTGGAATCCTGGATGTTGGAGGTCAGTACTTTAGCTAAGACCTATGTACCTATGGGTCTATAGTCCTCAGAAAACCGCAATCTTTTAGGAATGCTTTAAAGATTTTTTCGCTACCTCACAGAAATGCCCTTTTTGACAAGAGTTTTTTAGTATGTCAACAAGAATATATAAAAAACTACCTATAAAAATTTTGAAGACAGGAGATTTATAAGATTTTAAGAAAAAATTTCAAGTATTTTTATTAGATAAGGCTTACTATACTATGTCAGAATATTTAGATGATAACATTAGATAATTTAGATGATAAAGTAGAATAGAGTTTAAAAAATTATAATTTAAGATTAGTGTTTTTATGTAGATTATACTTAAACCTAATATTTGTACGCTTTACTAGCAGGACATAGTGATACATTTATTAATATTAAGCACCATTTTTGTTAAGAGGCCTCTCACAAAATTAGAATGCTCGAGTTTAGGTAAAAGACGGCAATCTTATGTATGTGTGCGTAGCTATCCACACATGCACAATACAAACAGTGTAACGCGAGTGTCGAGCCGGTCTAAACAATCTTGAGCCGTTAGAATTATAATGCGGTATTTAGAGATTTATGAAAATACTTACTTTTATTTAGTCAGTCTAATAAAGATTTCTAGACTAATAAAAAATTACAAATATATGTTATGTAAAGTATACAATAAAAATTTCAAACAATTACATATTGGTGCCGATTCTATTGTACACCGAACTAAACTATCTCTAAAATTCCTTACTTTTAGCTATGAGAATTATTACGCTATTCTGCAAGAAATAATCTCTAAATGTAAAAAATATTTTGACACGACTAAAATCAAATTTGACAATCGCGACTCAACGTGGTATTTTTTTTTTCTTTTGGCTTCGCAACTTGGTACTTGTGTACGTTACGCAATGAACTTGTTGAGAGACGAAGGCTCGCGCAAGGGGGCAGCTTGGACGTGTTTTATATGGAACTAGCTTTTGCCAGCGCCTTCGTAGCGTAACGTAGCGTAAGCGAGCGCTAAGAAAGGAAGTAGAATTGCACGGACGAAGTCACGGCCAAAAGCTAGTAAACTACAAAACTTCTTTATAAACCAAATTTTTTGCTAATCTATTACTGTATGCCAAAATTATCAGACTACTGGGCGAGCTTACGCGAGAGCAAGCCACATAGAATTGCCCGTGTGAAAAACAGTTTTCTCTCAAGTCTATACCCACAAATTTTAATGTCTGCCCTTGTGATTCTGGTCATTGCAAAGCACTTTGAGGGGAAACTGTTTTTGTTTGAATTCAAAGGGAAGATCATTCAGGATCAATACAAAATAGGTTAGTATTTCTCACCTTAGTATTTCTTTTGGTTTTGCCATATAATTCATTTGAAAAAAAAAATGGTTTGGTTGTTTATTTTCATTGTTTTTTAATTTTTAAATTATATTATTTTTGTTCAGGAGTAATTTTGTGCATTTTTTTGTATAAATCTTCTTGTCTATTTTGTTTTATGTTTTTGTGCAATTTTTGTGAAATAGTTGTTGTTTTCGTAATCAGCGACCCAATAAATCATAAAAACGATACCCATGTTGATTTTCAGAATTTGTCACCCCTTTTCTACCTTTTAGGGGTTGAATTCTGAAAGAGTCTGACACACGTGTTTACTCATTTATTGATAGGAAGTTTCGAATAAAATAGTTTAACTGATCTTGTTTCCCCATACAAACTTTCAAACCCCTTTTTCACCCCCCTAGGGGTTGAGTTTTCAAAAACCCTAGGACACAAAATTGTTTATTTCTATTTGTTAACCTAAAAACAAAGTTTCAGGCTTGTAGCTCTAAAAATGACGGACTTCGGAGTCAGGTTTGCCTTTTATATATTTAGATTTTTCATTTTTTGTTCGAATTCTAGAAAAAAAATATTACCCACGTGTTGAGATTTATAAGTGTGGGGTTTTATAAAGGGAGTCGAAAATGTCATTATTTTTACGATAGGACACGCCATTTTCGAGATATAAGCATAAGAAAAAAAAATACAGTACTGTTTTTGGACGTGAGGCGAGGCGTTGGTGTGAATTTTTGTTCATGACCACTAGTTGTATTCCACACCTTTCTAATCGCGATTAAAAATAGTCAGATTTAGTTAAAATAAATTATTTTAGTCAACAATTTTCTACAATTTATTAAAATAATGCTTTCATTGATAATACACGAAACTCTTATCTTATACAAAAAATAAAATGAGAAGAGTAGCAAAATGTTGTAGTCGTAGTATATTTTTGCGTTCACGATACGAGTACCCGAAAACTGAGATGCGAGAAAAAATGGCACAGGTCCTGCCTCGTTGGGCGCTTGCGCCGTACTAAACGCTGCCCGCTCTTGCATCGTAATTTATTCTAATTTAGAGTGATTTCAAAAACGATATTATGTCTAATTCAATAAACGGATTTAAATAAAACTTGAGAATTCGATTCGTTATAGAGCATAATTTATATTGACATGAATTTTTTAATGTAATTACGCTTTATTCAAACCAAAAAAACGCAATAAAATTGCGAATAAATCGTAAAAATTGCCATAAGACTTATTTTTTTTACTAATTAAGCTTATTAAAAATCAATATTCTTGTACTAAATGTAACAATTAGATTATATATTATGTCTGATGTTTTGTGTATTTTTTTTTTTACTCAAATTTCTACATATTAATGATAGAAATAGGAGTCTGAAATTGACCCTGCGCTGATTTTTAAGAAAACTAGTTATGGGAGATTAATTACTACGAAGTAAACAAATAAGTTTTTGTAAATGTGCTACTAAAAGTAACAAAAAAAAAATTGATCTATTTTTTACATGTGTTCGTCAATCCCAGAGTATTTATAATGATGAGATGAGAGGTAAATAAGGCGACTAAAATCTTAGATATTCGCGCAAAAATGTAAAATGCCTCTTAACCTATGACCACAAATAAAAGAGTTTGAGTTTGAAAAGTTACATCTCTAATTCAAATTGGTAATATTTTTCGCACACCTACATAGGCTGAAGCTAGGTGCACGGTTACAATTGGTCGTTTCTTATGGAGAAGAGCCGCAAGAAACTCCCCGATAGCTCTTTAAAAAAAAATGTCTTATACATTATCTCCAAACAGCAGTGTTTATAGGTATGGGAGGACAGTGGAAGCCTGTCAACAACAACAAAGAGCAACCAGAAAGATGATGAATAGATTCAACCATTGCCTACTTGTGTTAAAGTAGACGGCTACAAGAGTAGGGGGAGACCAAGGAAACGATGGATGAACTGTGTGAATGATGACTACCGAGATGACGTCTAGTAGAGAAGTGTGGAAGAAGAATATAAATAAATAAAGAATGATGACTTGTGTTGAAGTAGAAAATTGCAACGTCATACTCATGAACTTAAAGAGTATAGATTCATCGGTCTCAAGTACCTACGTGACAACTATAGATAAACTACAATATACTTTTGACGTATAATAACTATTAGGTAATTCACCGTTTCCCCATCTTGAAGTAGATAGATAAAATCTGAGTCATAAGCCCTTATCAATATTAGTCAGTAGGAGCATAATAGCTAGCATAGCTTGTGTATACGTATACACAAGCTGCTGGGACATAGGCCTCCTTTCTGTGAGAGGGAATGGACCATCATCCATATGCGGACCCAGTGCGGGTTGCTGGAGGTCACATTGCCTTGAATTTTAAAGTTCAGGACATGCCAGTTTCCTCACGATGTTCCTTTCACTGGTTTGAAAATAGTGGTGTTGAAATAAATTATACAAAGCAAGCTTAGGTTCGAATCCACGACCTACAACTCGTACGTCGAGGCTGATATCATTGGGCCATCATTGCTCATTAGCTCGGTATAATAGATAGGTAGTTATTTGAGGAAACACTTCAGTCTGCTACTTCAGCCATATAAAGGATCTGGAGTAGCAATCACGTACCGGAAGCGTTGGTAGGCCCTTCAAGATTGGCCAATAACCAGGAGAAGATTGCGGGAATCCGCTGGATGCGAGAAGTAAAGCACTGGACCGGGTCCACCCTTTATGGCAGAATTTTTTTCGTCATAATATTATTTTGCATAACAGCGGATAGCATAAACTTAATTTCGCAGAAAATCGTTTGGCATACACTCATTTATCATACATTCACAACGCATAATTCTATAAGTCAGAATGATCTTTAGGCATAAATTTTATTCCATAATAATTAAAAAGTAGAACCATCATATCGCAGAAAGTTCGCAGTCAAAATCGTCTCTTGGCATAATTTCATATCGATAGTTATTAAAAGGCAGAACTATCATATCTCAGAAACTTTATACTTAGAATCATCTTTTGGCATACATTTCATATCCATAATAATTGAAACACACATTCACACATTCTGCATGTAGGAATATTCAATAAAACATTTGATTGTCAACATATGTGGTTTTTATTTCCTTATCAGAAGCATGCGAATATGCAAACAAACATACATTATGCATACAGTTAAAACCCTACATGCAGACATTCATACAAGCAAGCATACACCATGCATGCAGCATGCAAGCAAGCATGCAGCATGCAAGCAAGTATGCAGCATGCAAACAAGCAAGCATGCAGCATGCGAACAAGCATGCAGCATGCAATCAAGCATGCAGCATGTAAGCAAGCATACAGCAAGCAAGCAAGCTTACAGCATGCAGGCGACATGCAACATGCAGCATGCATGGTTTCTGTCACGGCTCCGGCGCTGCGGGCTTAAATTACACTCTAGGGGTAGGGCAGACAAGACTACGTGAAGTCGGTTCTGCAGCGATTCGTTTCTGTCAATAATTTTTGTAGCACAACATATACTGACTTTTTGAGACGCTATTTCATTTTATTTAAGGTTAAAATGCAATTTAATAGAAATGAAAATATGCCTAGCAAAATTATTCTAAATGAAATTCTGCCACCTTCATAGTATGCCAAGTGAAATTATGCCAGATAATCATTGCTCTAAATAAATGTTATGCTAAACGAAATTATGCGGAATTTTAAGTCTGCCAAAGGTAATTATGCGAAATAAAATTCTGCCATCTTAAAAGTATGCCAGCGTAAAGTCGAGCATATAAACATTCGGCCAAACAATGATTATGCTAAACATTTTGTATGCCTTACAAATGTTCGTTTAAACAAGATTATGCCAACTGTGTTATGCCAAATAAAATTCGGAGCATCAAGTTTCTGCCAGATAGAGGGAACCCCACTGGACCAGTTGATGTCCTGCCTGGGTCGCGAATTTTTTCTATTTGTTCGAAACTACTTAGAAAATATTTATCATTAGCCCATACTTCCTAGTAATCACGTGTGATGTGATAAGAAAGTGACTTGTACTTTATTTAAGTGCTTTTGTTACTTAGACTAAAGCGTAAATCTTGTCTTAAAATATCTAAATTGTTATCTATAACAATAGAATTCTTGTTATTTGTTACATTACAAATTAGGTAGGTATCATTGAGGTGACCCACTGGTTACAATCCGTCGTCGTGGTGGGTTTTACTTTTACTATGTGTAAATAAATTCATCACCACCTCTCAAAACGGTGAAGGAAGTCATCGTGAGGAAACCGGTACGTTCTAGAACCAAAAATTCGAATTTAGGTGACATCTACGCACTCGCCCCGCGTGGTAGATTATAACCCAATACCTCTCGGAGAGAGGAACCCTGTGTCCCATCAGTTGACTCATTATAGACTGATTAGCTTTCCCTGTTGTATATGGAACTTGTATCTATGCGAGAAATTAAGTTTTGAATCCACAAAATTGTAATTAGTGTCTCTTGTGTTTCAGGCAAGGACGCATGCCAGGGTGACTCCGGAGGGCCGCTGATCTACAACGGAGTAGTCGTGGGCGTTACATCGTGGGGCGCCGGCTGTGCGGAGCCCGACTTCCCGGGAGTCTCCGCGAGGGTCGCCAGCTATACTAACTGGGTCAATTATACGGTAAGCAGGAGTTTAAGGGCCTATTTTCCATGTTTCAGATAACTTTTATCTGAGGAATATTAATTGCAGTTTGACAGCATTTGTGTACAAAATATGTTATGGTCATCATTTGCCTAGCGGCCTAGCCTTTTTCTATGTTGAAGGGTTTACAGTCTAAGAGAATGTAGCTGATTACTTTTTTTTTACGTACTAGAGTTATTCGGTAATACGATTACCTACCCACCACAGTTGGTTTACGGCCGCTTAGGGACGGCATCGGCCCGGAAATGTTTACAGATTATGGTCATCATTACAGGACCGCAAGAACACTAACGCGCGAACCGTTAATATGGATTCAGTACATGATTCAAAATTTTGATATTTTTACATAAAAACAAATAATATTATCCATACATTTTGAGCAAGACAGCACTTTTTTAGAACCGATATCAAATTTCTACGCTAGGGGATCTAGAATCATGTGCTAAATTCATACCACCCTGTGTGTTAATTAGGTTTGTCTAAATTATTGTACGATATTGTACAAAACTAGGCGGCAAACAACTAGTTATCGGTAGATATCGCTAAAAGCATTTATTATGGCGACTCGCGACGTAATAAATAAATGAGATAAACCATAATTTTATTGGTTGCTATCAGGTACACATGTCGTTAAATATTATCGATTGATAAACGGATGTCGATGATACTTTGGAATAACTCGGTTAGTATACGAAGCTATATTATCCTCTCGTTATAAAAATACTCCAAACTAATCGATAGTTTTGCGAAGCGTGAAACATATTTATGACTTAGAGGAGATGACGTGTATAAAGAAGAGAAGAGAATAAGAATAAATTTATTAAGAACAAGTTAACAGACACAATAAGCACAAAATAAAATTAAAGCACAAAGACTGGATCCTGACCTGTCGAGTCAGCCTTGCTAACACCACAGAATAATACAAAAGGTGCCGAATCAAATAACAGCAAAAATCGGCACACATAACTCATACGCACGGCAATCTCTTTTTTTTTTGTGGGTGGGAATTCATCAAATGACGTTTCCCGCTCTTGGGCGGAGCGGGAGCGCGTGTCAGACTTTTACTGACTAAAACCCACCCGTGTTCCTTTAGTTGCACATGTGCCAGGGTCATGGTGTCTCTTTAGAACAATCTCGCGACTCTGGTAGACGGCAAACTCTTACTATCACAACCGAACGTTAGTCAGGAGCTGTACGTAAAACGGTTTTTGGTCTTCCTATGAAAGTGGAGGATCCGCCTACCTCAGTTGTTGTTTCTAAAAAATGGTAGACATGGGGCTGCAGTTAAAAAAAATCCGTGAGAAATTATCAGCCGTCCCGTTTATTTGGGTCGAGTGAAGTGTTGTGTGGGACAGTTGAATTTTTTTTCGCGATTACAATGTTGGTCCTCTGGAGAAAGGTTCAGTTTGATGGTCCGGAACACACCCTAAGTATACTTTACCAACATAACGGTTTCACTTATCACTATAAATGTTAATCGCTGATAACTCTGCTTGCAAAATATAGGATCTGCGTTACGTTAGGTGTATTGCGCAGTTCGCATGTGGCGTTATAGATGCCGTTGTCTCAGTTAGTATTGGGAAACGAATCCAACACTGCGCGAGGTTTGCATGATCAACAGCTGGACGGTCGGTCCTTCGAGCCGGATCAATCAGGGAGTCCACTACTAATGTCTAAATCCGTGTTTTCCCTGACCATTTTTTTGTTTTTGTCTGGACAGTGGACATCTATGTATATTTATTTTAAAGAAAAATAAGGACAGTATTAGCGTGCGAGAAGAATGAAAGTTGACTGCATACATAAATAGGAAATGCTTTAATTCCCTCAGACGTTATACTACATGAACTTTCCCGGACAAACAGTTAATAAAGATTGAAGAGTATCATGCGTCACGATGGAGTCTGTTGAAGCGAGAGGTCATTGGGCCGAGCTATGTCTCCAGTGTGCTGAGTGCTGCTCCTCAGCTTGCTGATGACGCGTTGATTTCGCAGCTTGCTCATGCAGACCGCCCGCAAGGTGTTGGGTTCGATTCCCAACAGTTAGTGTACATGTCCATATACTCCTTTTTTGGGTGGGAAATCTACAAATGACTTCTCCCGCTCTGATCGGAACGGGAGGATCGGGGGTGTCAGACTTACTGACAAAACCCACCCGTGTTCCTTCAGATGCCGGGGCCAGGACCACGATAACTCTTTCGAACAAATCCGCCAACCTTGCAGGTCTATGTACTATCCATATAATGAACTTTAGGAGGATCCACAAGTGTGATCCTGTCCCTTTCCAATAAATTGTGATACTGATTGACTGTTTTTTCCCAGATAAATGACTCCCTGCTGCAGATCGTGACGTATAACGGAACCGGTAACGTTACCAACCCGAACCCTGGCGGCGCAGGGTCGCTCAGCAGCAAGGTCGGGGCTATAACGCTGCTTGCTCCCCTCCTGTACTTGATACTCAGCGTTTAGATGTAACGAGTCTGCGAAGTGTCGTTAGCTAACTTAATTTGATCCTGTAAGCAATTTGTGTATGAGATTTGTATGTAAACGTATCCACGATAAAGGAGTAATTTCTAATTGTTGGCCAAATTATAACTAGAAAAAACTGCCTTTAGATTAAGTGTTCTCTGGGTCCATTTTGGTGTCTTTTACACCTTTGATTTCAATTTTCATGTAAAACAGATATAATTGTATGACACCAACCCGTATATAAATGTTGTATATAATTCGTTCTGTGATATTCTTTTGTCACCGCCCGTTGATGTATTTAGTGTGTTTGCTTTTGTAACTTTATAATTAAAATGTAAATATTTGATTGAAGTTTGATTCCGGTGTTTTTATTTTCCCTTTCTCTTTAGGCAGCTCTTTCTTGTAACAAAAACCAAGTTTTCTTTTTATTTTGTCGTAGCATCATCAATAATAGAAAAACAAAAGTAACTCAGTCTGTTACTTTATTCTCTCAAGTTGAAATGTAACCTAAAAATCAGTAATCATCAGAAGAAGATGTTCAACGGTGAAAAATTCAGCCCCAATCGGCCTCTTGTCCCGACATACTTTCCGAAGACATCATGTCAGCCGAAAGACCTCCACTGCTGGACTTAAGCCTGTCCCAAGCACCGCCACTTCGACATTTTAGTGCTTTTTATTTTTGGGGTTTCGCTATCGTCACCACGCTTAGTAAGCGGGTTTGCGATCGCAGTATAGTAGTAGAGAACGCTGCTGCTCATTCTCTAGTATGTCCCTTAGTCGCCTCTTACGACACCCACGGAAAGAAATAGGAGTACTATTCTATGCGTCCAGAACCTTTTCGAAGACATTCCGAAATATTCCAAGACGATGTAAATAAAAGAGGTCTAGTTAGATATCACATATGAATATTTTATTTACGAATAGTGATATAGATATATTACATGTTACAATAAATATAAGGTACAAGGTGATCGCTACTCTCGTCATAACTGCGCCGGTTGCACCGACACAAGCACCACCTGGCGACACACGGCTGAAACAATAATACTACTGTTAGACAACATACGTAAGAGACGCAGAAATCATCAATGTAGAAGAAAGGGAGATGAAGGGAGAAGAAAAATGCGAAATGAGTTTTATATCGTGGCTAAAAGTAACATTTCTAGTGGTTTTAAGTGCGCGACGATGCATACTTAGGCCATGCATCGTCAAACATGCTGTCTGTTGTCAGTTAATTTTCGAAATGACGCTTTATGTCACACCAGATAATACTCACATTTCTATGTATGATGTTGAGTTTTTAAACGGGCAACGGTCTTAAGTTATTTGCATAGATAAGAACGGTAACTTTTAAAGTTATCCGTTTTTAAGAGTACCGAGGTCAGTTTCACCATTTAGCTCAATAGTACGATATATTGGTATACAACAATAGTGGATCACTGCCTGACCTCTGTCGGTGAGCGTCTCCTGCGTGACGCAGCTGGCTGCGAGCGCGGGCTGGCCGGGCACGCTCAGCACGCAGTCGGTCGCGCCGCTACTCAGCTGCACGATATATTGGTATACAACAATAGTGGATCACTGCCTGACCTCTGTCGGTGAGCGTCTCCTGCGTGACGCAGCTGGCTGCGAGCGCGGGCTGGCCGGGCACGCTCAGCACGCAGTCGGTCGCGCCGCTACTCAGCTGCACGATATATTGGTATACAACAATAGTGGATCACTGCCTGACCTCTGTCGGTGAGCGTCTCCTGCGTGACGCAGCTGGCTGCGAGCGCGGGCTGGCCGGGCACGCTCAGCACGCAGTCGGTCGCGCCGCTACTCAGCTGCACGATATATTGGTATACAACAATAGTGGATCACTGCCTGACCTCTGTCGGTGAGCGTCTCCTGCGTGACGCAGCTGGCTGCGAGCGCGGGCTGGCCGGGCACGCTCAGCACGCAGTCGGTCGCGCCGCTACTCAGCTGCACGATATATTGGTATACAACAATAGTGGATCACTGCCTGACCTCTGTCGGTGAGCGTCTCCTGCGTGACGCAGCTGGCTGCGAGCGCGGGCTGGCCGGGCACGCTCAGCACGCAGTCGGTCGCGCCGCTACTCAGCTGCACGATATATTGGTATACAACAATAGTGGATCACTGCCTGACCTCTGTCGGTGAGCGTCTCCTGCGTGACGCAGCTGGCTGCGAGCGCGGGCTGGCCGGGCACGCTCAGCACGCAGTCGGTCGCGCCGCTACTCAGCTGCACGATATATTGGTATACAACAATAGTGGATCACTGCCTGACCTCTGTCGGTGAGCGTCTCCTGCGTGACGCAGCTGGCTGCGAGCGCGGGCTGGCCGGGCACGCTCAGCACGCAGTCGGTCGCGCCGCTACTCAGCTGCACGATATATTGGTATACAACAATAGTGGATCACTGCCTGACCTCTGTCGGTGAGCGTCTCCTGCGTGACGCAGCTGGCTGCGAGCGCGGGCTGGCCGGGCACGCTCAGCACGCAGTCGGTCGCGCCGCTACTCAGCTGCACGATATATTGGTATACAACAATAGTGGATCACTGCCTGACCTCTGTCGGTGAGCGTCTCCTGCGTGACGCAGCTGGCTGCGAGCGCGGGCTGGCCGGGCACGCTCAGCACGCAGTCGGTCGCGCCGCTACTCAGCTGCACGAGCTGCCAGCGCGCTAACTCCGCGCGGGCCGACAGGGAGCCCGACTGCTGCTAGTATTCCAAACAATACATTTATTTGTGAATGAAAGTGGAAAAGTCCTGAGGAATTAGTGATCTTAGGAACACAATAACAAACAATGGACCATTTAGTCAAATTTTAGGCAAATTACAATTCCGCAAAAGACATTTCCGCGAAGACACATGTGTGAAAAGACACTTCGGTGAATATGCTCGAATGATACTTGAGGGAAAGGAAAATTGCGGAAATGAAATTTCTTCATAACATCCCGCCTGTATTCTTTCAAAGGTTTGGGCAGGCGTGTACAGTCACGAGCAATAACATAGAAACGCCCTTAAAATTCAAATTTATGTAGCAACATTAAATCGCAAAAATAAGCATGCTAACTGTGCCCAAAAAATTATGTAAACATTATATCGTGTCAAAATTAACTACACATTTTTATCAAATTTTCGTTAACAATAGATTACCAAAAAATAATATTAACTTTTAGTTACGTAATTATGAATCCAAGGAAATTTCAAAAACATGTTTACAGTACAGTTTCGAAATGATGTAAACAATTACAAAACAGCAGTTTCAAGCAGCTTGAGCTCGGAAATAAGTCGCAATTAAATTGTGGAAATAACCTAACCTAATTGGCAAAATCAGAGTACATAAATAGTTATAGGACCTTATTGTATTATTTAATTTTAGATTTTTTTATCATTAAATTTGCGTTATATGTAGATACTAGCTTTTGCCAGCGGCTTCGCCCGCGTGGAGGTCGGAAATTATCCCACGGGAACATACTATCGGGATAAAAAGTAGCCTATGTCCTTTCTCAGGCTCTAAACTATCTGTGTACCAAATTTCATTTAAATCGGTTCAGTAGTTTTAGCAGGAAAGCGAGACAGACAGACAGACAGACAGACAGACAGACAGACCGACAGACAGACAGACAGAGTTACTTTTGCATTTATAATATTAGTGTGGAAGTGTGGATAGTGTGGATTGTGTCATAGTAAGGTAAATGTAGCCATCAGCGAGTGGCATCGACTCGCCCGTCGACTGTTTTTATTTCCGTGTACCGTCCTAAAACTATTGTGCTATTAGATTCCTACTATTTAACCGACAAAAAAAAAACGGAGGAGGTTCTCAATTCGACGCGTATACATTTTTTATTTTTATGTATGACCATGCATAACTTTTTACATAGTAGTCCGATTGTGATAATTCTTTTTTATTAGAAAGGGTATACTCCAAAGGTGGCTCCATATAAATTTGGAAAAGAAAATCGAACCCTAAGGATAGGAAAAATGGGGATGATTGATTGTTCACTCACTGATTGTAATGTATGACCACGCATAACTTTTTACAGAGTAGTCCGATTTTGATAATTCTTTTTTAATTGGATAGGGTATACCTTGTCAAGTTTTATTAGTAGATTTTGTTTTTGTGTGAGAAATCATTTAATGACGTCTCCCGCTCTAGGTTGGAGCGGAAGGACGTGTCAGACTTTTACTGACTAAAACCCACCCGTGTTTCTTCACTTGCCCATATGTCAGGGATACGGTAACTCTTTCCGAACAGATCTCGCGGCCCTGGCAGATTAGTAGATTATAGCCACAAAAAATATAAAATAAAAGCTTTTTAACAAAAAAATTAAACCACCGAAAAAACTGAAAAGCAAAAAATAATAAACCTTTCAGTCATTTTGAGTCGGCGTCAAACGATCAATGAACAAAGATCACTCAAAATAACTGAAAGGTTTATTATTTTTTGCTTTTCAGTTTTTTCGGCAGTTTAACCCGTATTAAATTGTGATTTAAAATAAATTATTATACAGCATGTCCAGTAATTAACGCACACCGTCTTAAGGGGTCATTGACCTCATCATTATGAACAACTTTTACTATGGGACCAAACCTGAAATCGCGAAAAAAAATCTGCTGTTTCACTTACTCGATCAAAATGTATAATTTTGTAAGTTGTTTTGTAAGTTTTGTTTTATTGCAGTAACCAACCCCTATTTATTTATAAAACTATAATTATTACTGTAATAAACTTAACAAAAACAAGACAAAGTAGGTATACACTTTCAATATCATTTTAATGTATCCATGACAATTCCTATAACACGTGTACAATTGTATATATGTTATAGAAATTGTCATGGATAGTTAAAAATTACATTGGAAGTGTAAACTTTTTACTGATTTTGTTTCGTTTATATTACTGTGAAACCAATGTATACTAAGTTTTGACACAGTTTGATGGTTAGGTAATTTAGAAAAAAAATATCGTACACATATTTTTTGAATGTTAGAAGTTAAGACATTTTAGAAAATGTGACAATGTATGTATATTATTGCTCGTGACTGTACAGTACACCCACAATTCGACAGTTATGTTCAAACTAGCTTTTGCCCGCGGCTTCCTTGTTACATCAGCTATCTGCCAGTGAAAGTCCCGTCAAAATCGGTCCACCCATTTCAGAAATTAGCCGGAACAAACAGACAGACAAAAATTGAAAAAAATGTTGTTTTGGTATATGTACTATACATCCATATACACTTAGTAAAAAGTGGTTATCTTAATATTACAAACAGACACTCCAATTTTATTTATTTGTATAGATGTATAGATTACAGATTAGAAATAAACTGGCTTACGAACCGCCTAAGTGTCGCGTGTCTTTCTCGCAAGTATTTGGGTAACCATTCACGCAAGATTAAGATGTTAATCAGGAAAGGTATGGATCATATATTCAAAAGTTAGGTTCTAAAAACAGTTTTCAAGTTTGCACTTTTTTGAAGTGATAACTTCTTATGGGAGGGTAAACCACTTCGTTACGTAACGCGGAACGGCGCCAATCTGTCTGGCTTCTTTTGTGCCTCGTAGTTGGTTCGCTAGATTAAGCTGCACTTCTCAAAGTCAGCCTTTGGATGGGCGTCCATTTAGTTTTTGTTTTGCCTTTTGCCGCAGGTTAAGCTACACTTCCCAAGGTCAGCGTTTGAATGGGTGACAAACCCAAAAAAAACGAAAGTTTTTTTTTTGTTATTTCTTGCGTCGCTTGTAGGCATGGTTCGCTTCGATTAAGCTACACTTCTCAAGGTAAGCCTTCGGATAGGGGACAATTTAGTTTTATGGAATTTACTCCTTAAGATTTGATTTTTATATACGGTATGAAAATTAAGGTGAGTAAAATCAAACATTTTCCGTTACGTTACGTTATGCGTTATGTTATGTATACTAATCTATGTATTTTACTATCGTTCGTAAGGAGAAAACTCCATTCGTGCGTCGGAGCTGTCACACCTTTTTTTTATCTGATAACTTCTTATGGGAGGGTAAACCGCTTCGTTACGTAACGCGTTACGGCGCCAGTTTGTCTGGCTTCCCTTTTACGCATACGGCAGCGATAGGCAGGCTCCTCTCTCACTCTAAACCCACAGCGCTAGCCGTTTTTCGGCCTGACGCTTCCTCTACTCAGTGTTTAGTGTGCGATAGACATATACTGTTGACAGTGAGCATATAACCTAAAACGGTGTTACGTTTCAATATTAAAAAGTTCGACTTGGATTAGTTTAAGTTATCACTTCTGTCGGGTGTCCCGAGACGCATACGTTTTTTTTAATAAATAACAATAAATTAGCTTATTTTCTGTCAATTACAGAAAATTTCGGGAAACTATTTATTGTACATAATATATGCTTAGCAGTGCGGATGGAGTTGTTTTTTTTTTTAATGCTGCGCAATAGTTCACTAACCTCGTTGTTGTTATGCTGCGGCGCAGCATATTTGGCTTCCTCGAAGGGCGTGAAGCCGGCGTCGGAGCTGAGGCGCAGCGCCCGGTCGATGACCGCGCACGTTAGCTGCCGCCACGGGTCTACGATCAGGTAGGACTGCTCGCATTCCGAGCTGCCTTCTCGACGGTCTTCCGGTGAGCCAAGGACTGGTGAACTCTGGGGAAAATTAATGTCATTAATATGTAAGTAGAGTTAGCCTATGACTTTTCTAAGAACTTTGTCTTGCAAATGAAGAGTCGATTGTACAAATTATTGTTGCACGGTGCAACAGTTCCATATATTTGTATAAATTGAGGACCAAATTCAAAAAAACTATTTTAATTTGGGGTGGTGGTCTTTAAGTTCTTTGGTAATTTGAAACTTGCATATTTTTTTATTCACTTTTTTTTGTATGTTTTGGGTATTTTTATAGAATGTGTTTGTTTTCTTTTCTGTACATGTCCTGTATGTACCCTGTGTGTAGTAAAAAAATATGAGGTTACTTTTATGAATGTAGTAATAGGTGAGTGCTCAAATAGCAACAACATTACATCTTCACTTGAAAGTTTTTTCGTAAATTCTTGTTTTTGTAAGCTCACCTCATGCACGTTGCGGCCAGGGTCTATGATAGTGGCAACGGCATCAGCCAGCGCATCATGCACCAGGTACGTATGTGCCCTGGTGTCGGTGATGACGTAAGTCTCTCCAGCCCCCGCCTCTTCGTATGAGGAGTTGTTATCTGCGCAAGATACTTCATCTAAACCACCCTCTGTGTAAGGATGGGCTTGTAGAAGGTCCAACTTTTCTTTGCCTGAAGAAAAAATTTCGAAATGAGCAAGACTGAACAGGCATCTTCTGGGCACGCTCGTTTCATCATAGACATCTTCCATCGTTTTCCACTGGGCCTGATCGAGGTCAGGAATAAAAAAGAAACTTGAAACCAAATGAAATAGAAACAAGGCCACTTTACACTGTCATCGGTCGCGCGTTCGAACGTTTAACCTTCTTACAGCATTTTAGTAAAATATTCCACATCAGCCTCACTCGCCGTTACAAAAACGCACTCATGTGACATGTGACTGGAGCCATTGACTCTTTTAATTAATACAAGATAAATTCCAGCAAACAGTACAACCACACTAGATTGATTGATTGACAACTGAGATGAGAATGTTAAGAGGGATGTGTGGTGTTTACACAAATGGATAGCATAAGAAATGAGTACACAAGAGGAAGTCTGAAAGTGGCACCGATAACTGAAAAGTTGCGTGGGAATCGGTTATCATGGTATGGTTACGTGATACGAAAGAATGACGAAAATGTCGTGAGGAAAGTATTGAGTGTGAATGTCGAAGGCTATAAGACTAGAGGAGACCAAAGAAACGATAGATGGACTGTGTGAATTATGATATGGATAGAAAGGGGGTGACTACTGAGATGACGACTAAAAGAGAAGTGTGGAAGAAAAATACATGTTGCGCCAAACCCAAATAAATTAAATAACATAAGTATCAGTCACCATGTTCACTAGGCAGTAACCGGCACAGCTCGTACCCGCGACAGGGCGCCGCGCGGGACACGCGGAACCGCGCCGAGCGGGACTCCCACTCCGGACCCAGCTCTGTCGACACACGAACCAATTTAATCAGTGCGGAACATGCTTTAATTTGTAGTGTGTGTTAGGACATAACTAAATGATGTCGTAACTAAAACTTTAAATTCATGTAAATCGAAAGTTTTGTTTATATTAGTATAATTCTGTGGCCTGGTGCTAAAAGGGCCAAAGTACGTTTTTGTATGAAACGAGATCTTCATAGAAATTGCCAGTTATTGTAATGCCAGTTTATTGAAATACTATGATATTGTTTGTGCTAAAAAGGCGTTAGTTCACCAACAATCTTTCAAAAGTTACTTTGTAAAAAAGGACAATGTAGTGTGCTCTTTCATTCAGATAAGTAAAAAAAAAAAAATGATAAAAGGGCTGCAGTTTGGCCCTTTTAGCACCAGGCCACAGAATAAATTGGCGGGAGCATTGCAACGTTTATATAATCAGAAGTTTATTAAATGAGTAGACTTAGGCGCCAGGTTAGCTTTCTATGACGATCACAAAAAGGTACCACTATAATTACCACCATATTTGGTACCACAATATTTATGAAGGCCGTCATAAAGCGGCACCACTATAATTGTGACGGCCCACAGTGTTTTAAGAAGCCCGATTTTCGGACATCCCATTTTTATTAAAAAAGCTGTCAGAAATAATCATTTTAATGCAAGATTTCGTATCCCGACTGAGCTACCAAGTATAGTTTTTGAGTTACTAGCTTTTTGAAAATCGTGATTTTTCCATCCGGATTATAAGAAAAAAATAATTACGCTTAAATTAAGCATGATACGAAATTATGATGTTAGGTACATTCATGGCGTATCTTATGCAGAGTATTTTAGTCCATAAATGAACCTCGCAACTTTGTTAGACCCAGATTTATACGAGTTTTTTGGTTTTTAGCCGCTCCGCCGTTTCATGAAAAGTTATTTATACTGAAATGATTTTGATAACTTCTCTAACACACCACATAAATTCCACTTCCCAATTCCATGGAACTTGGAAACCACAACGATTTTAAGTTGGATCCGGATTTTACGTCGTCAGGGCTGTCAAAAATCTCAGATAATTATTTACATATTCATGATGACTACGGAGCTTTTACTTTTACGAAAACTTTGATCCACAAAATAAGAATAAAAATTTGACAACCCTAACAAAAATAGTTAAATGGAACAACTTCTCAGTTCCATGGATTTGGGATGTTATAATTATGTGGTGTATTGGGGAAGTAAATAGAATTATTTCTGTATAAATAACTTTTCCCGAAACGGCGGAGTTTTCGAGAAAAAAAAAGAAAAACTAAAAACCAAAAAACTCGTATAAATCTGGATCTAACAAAGTAGCGAGGTTCATTTATGGACTAAAATACTTTGCATAAGATACGACATGAATGTACCTAATATCATAATTTCGTATCATGCTTAGTTTAAGCGTAATTATTTTTTTTCTTATTTTCCGGATGGAAAAATTACGATTTTCAAAAAACTTTAACTCAAAAACTAGACTTGATAGCTCAGTCGGGATACGAAATCTTGCATTTAAATGATTATTTCTGTCAGCTTTTTCAATTAAAATGGGATGTCCGAAAATCGGGCTTCTTAAAACACTGTGCGGCCGTCATAAATCGGTACCGCTATAATGGTGACACCCGTCATAAGACGGCACCACTATAATCGGCTTCGTTATATAATAACCCTATTATAATGGTACCTTTATTATTATGACGGCCGTCTGTTCCCGTCATTGCGTGGCGACACCATTTTCTAGTAAACTCAAATAGCGTAGTGTTGTTTGTGCAGCCCATACGTTCGGCAAAAGACTACTCGAGTCATATTATCCGGAACAGTACTGTAGGTACGCACTATCTAAAACTTAATATTTCGTTTCTATAGGTAGAAACAACAAAATGGCCACAGTGGGCTTCATTATAATTTACTGATAAAAAGGATTTTTCTGTATAAATTCCTAACCTTTTGCTGAGCTTGTAAAACTATAACTATGATACCGCTTTTCATGCATTAACCAAGTGTACAGTCAGCGTCAAAAATACGGGAACGAACACTGTGAACTGTTCAAAATGATCTCAACAACTAAGAAAATTAAACTTTATCTCAATTGGATAACGTTCATGTCAGAATGACAGAGTTCGCATATTGAAACATTCCTTGTATAACACACATGAGTTATTTAATTTTCATCGTTGTTCACATCATTATACGATCTGTTCGTTCCGATATTATTGACGCTGACTGTACAAACACGCTGTGAAAGTGTGTGTGCGTGAAGACGTTACACGTCAGCACGTCACACACACACACACCCTTCCGACTTCGATGTCTTGGGTACCAAAAGCGCTTACACACAAATTCACAGCGTGTTTGTAGACTTAGACTTGGTAACTACATGTTGAGAGCGTGTTGCTTCATGACAAAACAATACTGTGATAAGCTAACTAACTATGCGGCTATAAGTTCTAATAATGATTTTAGCTTTATCTACGGGTTTCTAGAAAAACAATTTCAAAATTATGAAAATAAGGTTTATGTGGAATAGTTTTGAGAATCCATTGACTTGGTCTCATTTGAGAATCATCTTCAAAAACTGTTTCACAAAACATTCTTTTCTTTGCTTTGAAATGGTTTCCAAATTTATGTTGTGGAAATAAATAAATTATAAACTCATACAGAAAAAAAAAAGCTTTATTGTCTTGTTTTATTCATTTATTTTTCTTACATTTTTTTATACATTTTATTTTTCTTCAAGTGACTTTTACATAATAATAATTAATCTTAAAGCGTTAAAGGCACATTTTTTTATAATTTAAAGTAAACGTAGAGGCCAACTATGTATCGTCTTATCAAAACACAACTCCAGTTAGCCAAGAATCAGTAAGATCTTCGGATGACGTCGATGAGCCTGCAGGACTTCAAATGTCATCATGACTTCATTCGGGACAGCTTCCACCATGGTGTCAACTGATACACTATCAAGTGAAAACAAGGTTGACTTCATGGAGAAGCTTCTCTCTCGATGTCTCTAGGTCCCACTGGGAGACGTATAGAACCATAATGGACGCTGAAGGTTCCACTTCCTTGGCCACAGGAGCGTTTACGCGTTTCTTGCGTCTACTTCGTGATCGTCTCTTGTGCTTGACTGAAGTCCAACATTCATTTTTTAGTTTACTGGTTTGAGGAGGTGGCGTCTTTTGCAATGTTTGGTCTAAACAAGAGACGGTCAGGATCATAGTGGGCACTGCAGCTCCAGAATTTTCGCTTTCAGGAACATCGCCGTATTCTTTGTGTTTACATCGCGTCGGATTTTTCTTTCTGACAACAGGAGTAAAGTTACTATTGTGGAGTTTAGGTTGAGGAGCTGGTGATTTCTGCCGCTGAGCTTCAACAACCGATGTAGCGGATGGCCTATGACAAGGGCGGTAGCGAGATATCTTCTTCGCGTACCTTTTCTTCAGGAGCTGTGACATTTGTACTGGCTTTTTACTTCTCTGCTCCGAAACGTAGGCTATGTCTTCAGGCTGTGACGTCATTGATCTAATCGGTCTCACTTCGTGGTCCTGCATTTCCAGCTCCGTATTCCTCGCGTTTTCGCTGACATCTACATTCTGTGAATGTGGTAGCATTGCACCACGTAACCACAAACATTCTTTCTTCAATTCTTCATTCTTCCGTTCTGAAGTCTCAAGCTTTTTATTTATAAGTTCAACTTCAGATTTTAGTAACGTAATGTCCTTTAAAAGTCTTGTGACGTCTACGTGGTTAATCATTACTGCCGGTAACTTAGATAAGTCCCGCGCTACGTATATTGGCATATCATCTGGATTAGTTTCTTTTAAGACTTGCAATATTTCTTGCAAGGGATTCTTGCTTTGTTCTTCTTGCATTCTTGTACCAACCACGTTGGTAAGTATATTCTTAGCATCTAGTATTTCTTCTTCCGTGTAACTGGACTTGCATATTTGCTCAAGAGAGAGTTCATCCATCGATACTATCTTATTCTGAAGAAAGGCGAGGATTTCCTGCACTACTATGGTATCAGATAGTTTAGTCTGCATTGGTGGCTTAATTGGCGGGCAATCTGTAATTTATTAATGACTAAAAAAGATATTCGCGCTGACACGTCCGATTTTGTTGACGGTACTGTCGAAACTGGATTAATTTGTATGATGTTAGATAGTAAGGAATTTACCAAACAGCCTAGGTAACATTAGTGTTGTTTTAATAGATGGGTCTAGCTTTTACAGTTGCGTTAGACCCCGGACCTCCAAACTAGAACGATTTTGTATCTTGAACAGTCTTCTTTAGTGGGATCTACTCATTATTACGAAATATTTATTATTGTATAATTAAGCCCATGTTATTATATATTTATTGAGTGGGTTTAACGGTTGTAATTGTAAAGGGTATTTGTGGGGTAAGATGGGATTTCAGTCATCCAATATATCTTTATCATCATCTACCTAACCTTTTCCCTACTATGATGGAGTCAGCTTCCAGTCTAACCGGATGCAGCTGAATCCCAGTATTTTACATCGAACAACTGCCTATCTGATCTCTACAACCCAGTTACTGGGTAATACGATATCCCTTGACTGATTGTTATACTTTCAGGCTTCTGGCGATTCGTGACGAATGTCAACAATCCACAATTGACAGCCGGAACTAATATGTCTGTACATGTTTTGCCAACAATGTTGGTGTCTGCTTTTCAACCGACGAAAAAAAACGGAGGAGGTTCTCAATTCGACGCGTATATTTTTTTTTTTTTTTTTTTTTTTTTATGTATGATCACGCATAACTTTTTACATAGTGGTCCGATTGTGACAATTCTTCTTCTATTGGAAAGGGTATACTCCCAAGGTGGTCCCATATAAATTTGGAAAACAAAATCGAACCCTAAGGGTTGGAAAACAGGGGATGATTGATTGTTCTCTCACTGATTGTAACGTATAAACACGCATAACTTGTTACATAGTGGTCCGATTGTGACAATTCTTCATCTGTTGGAAAAGGTTTACTCCCAAGGTGGTCTCATATAAATTTGGAAAACAAAATCGAACCCTAAGGGTTGGAAAACAGGGGATGATTGATTGTTCACTCACTGACACTCACAACTTCTTACATAGTGGTCCGATTGTGACAATTCTTCTTCTATTGGAAAGGGTATACTCCCAAGGTGGTCCCATATAAATTTGGAAAACAAAATCGAACCCTAAGGGTTGGAAAACAGGGGATGATTGATTGTTCACTCACTGATTGTAACGTATAAACACGCATAACTTTGTACAGAGTAGTCCGATTTTGATAATTCTTTTATTGTTGGATAGGGTATACCTTGCCAAGTATTATTAGTACATTAAAGCCACAAAAAATCATAAAATAAAAACTTTTTAACAAAAAATTAAACCGCCGAAAAACTGAAAAGCATAAAATAATAAACCTTAAAATTTTGAGTCGGCGCTGAAAAATCAATGAACAAGGAACACTCAAAGCGCCGACTCATAATTTTAAGGTTTATTATTTTATGCTTTTCAGTTTTTCGGCGGTTTAATTTTTTGTTAAAAAGTTTTTTAATCTAACCGGACCCATATAAATATCAGTGAAGCGACTAACTTCAAGCGATTAACATGATGTTTCTTGATTGTATGATAGTCAGAAGAATTAATAGTACGAAATTAAAATATTAAAATGGAATGAGAACCAACTGCAGCATGTGACAATATAACACATGGACCTTTAAATAGAAAATGTTGAACATGTGTGTATGAATGTCAGAGATGAAGTTATATAAACTCAAACTGTTTCTAAAAGACACAGCACGCCTTTTATCTCATCATGTCTACTGGTCGTAAAATATTTCTTTGTCACAATGCCTTTTTGAAATTAGAAAAATCTACCTTTATCTAAACCTAGCTAATTTTTATTTTAAGGTACTAAGGCGACATTTTGCGATGAGTCAATCTGCAAGAGGCATTGTGAATAAGCGACCTTTTGAGCGTTATTCCACGAAAGTGACATTCTGCTTAAGCGACATTATGACAAAGAGACATTTTACGACCAGTAGACATTTTGCGAAAGAGAAATTTTGCGACTAAGGCATTTCCCAGAAAGGTTGGCAGAAATGTGCCTATAGTAAATCCAAATTGCTTTTAAAATGTCGTTATGGCATACTATATTATTCATATAAATAAAGGGTCGTTCCCTTTACTGTATTATATTTCTATTTGAACTATTTTAATAGTACATTCACTAACTTGATAGGCAGTTAGGAGTCTGAATGATTAAGATGAGAAGAAAACCAGTTATCTGACCAAAATGAGGTTTAAAAAGAAAAACACTGCTCCACGAACTCGTAACAGTTGCAGTGCCAAGAAAGGTATTTTGATGAAATTTCAATAGTCAAAGATAGAGGTTAATTCATATATAATGTTCTCGAGATATGTTAAAGTACGTTATCAGTGGGCACAGTTAGTAAAGTATATTATCATTCAGACTAACCTTCATAATTATTAGCAGCACTGTCGTTGATGGTCGCCGCGAGCATTTCATGCTCTTCCGGGTTGTGTTCTATGAACACGTCCTGTAACAAACAACCAGTTTTGTTTAGTCTTTTAGAATCTTTTAGAAATGAATACTAAATTTCTATCTGAAAAAGATGCAGTCGGTGTGTCGGACTGTAATTGATTATAGTTTGAAGTTTGAACGAAACCGCTCAACAGCGCCTTGGGAATGTGCGGCTATTCGAGGGGCTGGACGTTGTGAATGTTGACGAATGAGCGACCTGCACTGATGAAAGACCTGGACTGACGAAGGAGCGGTCTGCAGTGACGAAGGAGCGGCCCGCACTGACGAATGAGCGGCCTGCACTGACGAAGTAGCGGCGTGTAGTGACGAAGGAGCGGCCTGTAGTGACGAAGGAGCGATCTGTAGCGACAAAGGAGCGGCCTGCAATGACAAAATAGCGGCCTGCACTAACGAGGAAGCGGCCTGCACTGACGAAGGAGCAGCTTGCACTGATGAATGCGCGGCTTGCACTGGCGAAGAAGCGTCTTGCAGTGACGAAGGAGCGCCCTGTAGTGACGAAGGAGTTGTCTGCAATAATGAATGAGCGGACTGCATTGATGACTGAGCGACTTGAACTGCCCCCCATCCCCATCTCACTGCGCAGATATCTAAGGTGCGGCACAGCGGTTTCGGTCAAACTATAAACGAATGAAAAATTATCCTAGAGGCCCACACCGCCAGGGGGCTAAGCAGCGTCCAAGTGTGTTCCAAGTATACGCAGGACGAGTATCGCACGGCGCATGCTTCATCTAAAATGTTCGTAACTTCGTATTGTTTTAAATCTCTGCTTCGTACGCGTAGTGTAGCTTGGACTCGATGATCATCGCTGAATCTAGAAGTTGTCCTACTTCAGTGCAGTCCCCGTGACGTACCTTGGGCGGCGGATGCTTGTAGTGCAGACTGATCTTGCTGAGCTCGTGGTCCAGCTCGGCCAGCTGCGCCGCGTGGCGCGTCTTGTGCGCCACGGGAGGGCCGCCCTCCGCCACCTCCGTGCCTTCCGTCTGGAAATATAATACTTATTATTGCAGACCATGACTGAAGACACAATCATCTTCATGTCAGCTGAAATATGTCTACACCTCTAGATATATTTCGGCACCTGTCGTAGTATTTTAACGATTCCTTTCCCAACCTATGTTTAAAGACGTTCATTAATTAGGTTGGATAAATAAACGTGTGGTGCCGGACATAAGAATAGGACCACCTTATTTCGTACTAGAAAATGGGCAGCAACATTCTCTATACATTTTATCACCATACTGTGATCACCAATCCGTCTGCCAAACATGAAGAGTATGGCAAACCCGTCTAAATTGTGGGAAGCCTATGCCCAGCAGTGGACGTTTTTCGGCTGATGATGGATATAAGTTTTACAAACTACCACAAACCTTGGGCATGTTATGCAGAGGCGGTCTATGCGTTGGTGACAAAGCAGGACTGTACTCCAACGGAGACTGAGGAGAGACCGGACCCTGAGAACAAAGTTATCATCACGATTTACTTTAGTATTTTGTGTTTTCAACCGACGAAAAAAAACGGAGGAGGTTATCAATTCGACGCGTATATTTTTTTTTTTTTTTTTTATGTATGACCACGCATAACTTTTTACATAGTGGTCCGATTGTGACAATTCTTCATTTCTATTGGAAACGGTATACTCCCAAGGTGGTCCCATATAAATTTGGAAAACAAAATCGAACCCTAAGGGTTGGAAAACAGGGGATGATTGATTGTTCACTCACTGATTGTAACGTATGAACACGCATAACTTTGTACAGAGTAGTCCGATTTTGATAATTCTTTTATTGTTGTATAGGGTATACCTTGCCAAGTATTATTAGTACATCAAAGCCACAAAAAATCATAAAATAAAAACTTTTTAACAAAAAATTAAACCGCCGAAAAACTGAAAAGCATAAAATAACAAACCTTAAAATTTTGAGTCGGCGCTGAGAAATCAATGAACAAGGATCACTCAAAGCGCCGACTCATAATTTTAAGGTTTGTTATTTTATGCTTTTCAGTTTTTCGGCGGTTTAATTTTTTGTTAAAAAGTTTTTTACATTTTCAATTAAATAACACCTTCGACGCTGTGCACTGCTATAAACGTTTCCACTTACTGGGCCTAAACAATATAAGCAACATAGATTTAGACAGATCATCGAAACAAAAAGATCAATTGAAAATTTATTTTTCTCTCAGCAAAACCTTACAAAAAATTCTTGCTTCACAGGAGAAGAATAAAAATTTAAGACGAGGAGTAACACTACATAATCAATCAATCAACTCAGCCTATCGCAGTCCACTGCTGGACATAGGCCTCTCCCATGCTGCGCCACAACACCCTGTCCTCCGCCTTCCGCATCCAGTCTACCCCAGCCACTTTCCTAAGGTCGTCGGTCCATCTAGCTTGGGGGCGTCCCACATTACGCTTGCCGATACGCGATCTCCACTCCAGGACTCGTCTGCTCCATTGGCCATCGATCACTACATATTATACGTTAAACTAGCTTTTGCCCGCGGCTTCGCCCGCGTGAATGTTGGAAATTAACGCAGGTATTTTTCAAAAATAAAAGAATTTTTCTAAAATAAAAGTAGCCAAGTTACTCCTTATTACATCAGCTACCTGCCAATAAAAGTCCCGTCAAAATCAGTCCAGCTATTTCAGAGATTAGTCGGAACCAAAGAGAATATAACCACTAGAGAGCGTATAGGCCAATATCTTCTAAGCACACGACTCACCACTGCGGGCCGGGGGACGAGGAAGAACGCGCGACTGCAATTGGTCAGTTCAAGGTCAAGTTGCGTAGGTATGCCCATCTTAGGCCTGCTCTACTTCATTAAGAGAAAATAGTCGATATCGATAAAATGGATTTAAAATTGTGATAAATACTCAATTAAAATCAAAGAAATCATATTTAATCAAAATCAGTCACTAATAAAATGAAAGCTAGAGAATCCAAGAACAAAATTTACGCCACTATCATATTCGACGAAATGGCATTCAGAAGCGGGTTCGAATATCATCCCCAAGGTAGAAGGTACTATGGCTACGTGAGTTTTGGCGCCGGTTTACAAACGGATTGTCAAGACGAAGCTAAAGAAGTCACAGTATGTGAATTGAATAAAATTTTCACTTATTTTAATTTTAATTTTCGATATATACTTTCAGCTATTAAAAGTAACAGCACTAATTTTTACGATAAAAATACAAAGGGAAAGTAAGGGATAGATGCATTAGAATTGTCTAATGAAAGAGCGAGACTTTTCCAAAAGACATCAACGCGCGCGACTCAACCGTGTGCTCGTTCACTCAACCACCATTTTAAATAGACCCCTACGGTGGATCATAATCTATATATTAATACGTGAAGCGAAAACTTTGGATCCCTTTTTACGAAAATTGGGCTAACGGAGTAGTATGAAATTTCGCACACTTATAGTTTATTCAGAGAAGAAGTGACGAATGCTAATATTTTTTTAAAATGATGCGTAAAAATATATTATTTTCAATAAATAACACGTTACACACACTACTATTCATTACCGTGTATTTAATACACACATGCATAGATATTCTTTTGTTTATGGTCCAATCGACAATATCTGTCTTTATTTTGTGTCTATAGTCTTATAGTAAGGGAGCTGGCGAGCATTTCGGTATATGATTTGCACACGTTTCACGTCGAGGTGGATTGCAGTTTAAATCATTACGAATCGATTTGGTCCAATCAATAGAGGTCCTATGTCGCTGCATTTTCGCGTTACAGCGGATTGAAGTTGCTTAAAAAATCGGAGTATTAAATCATTTGCGCATGTATGCCTCTAGAGTTCATGGTCACAATCATCTTGGAGACGAAGAAAATCGAAGAGGCAGACATTCAGGACTCTGCATTATCATGGGACGGAGTTGTAAAAATGTTAAAAAAAAGCTCTACTAAGTCATTTGCACGCGGTTCTCATTGCGCCCATTCGATTAACTATGACTCTGTGGATTCGAAAAAACATGTGGCAGACTCTTTGCTCACTGATTTTCAGCTGTATAACTTTTTGAAATTCACGGAATCAAGGGACAGCGGGTATTGCATGGGATTATTGTTATTATTTATAGTTTTATTCTTATAATTTTGTTTAATATTATCCTCTAAACTCACGGTTACGATTAAACTTCTGGAGCTGAAATCTATGCAATGATATTTTTTCTCAATGCCAACCAGAAACGAAATGCGCTTGGAACTTTAAACAGAAAGTATTTTTTTTTAATTGCTTGCTACATTGTAATCTGAATAGGATTAGGATGTGGAAGGAACAGTCTTTAACTTTTTTTTAATCACATTTGTGTAAATACGTAGATTTTGAACCAAGACGTGTGAAAGTGCCTGAGAGCGAGAGAGAGGAAAAGCGTGCAAAATAAAAGGGGAGGCTGTATATAGATATACGCTCTATACATTTAGTTTCACAATACGGAAAAGGTCGGAACTGAGTTATACCGTTCTCACTCATATTCCCAAATAAAAGAGAGACATCACGAAAGGAACTATGGGGATATTTTATACCTGCTTGGTTTGGCGCGAGCGTCGGGTTGAAAAAAAAAATCTAATGGTCCTTTGGAATATCAGAGGCCTGAACGTCTGTCTCATCGATTTTCTTGGTTTTCATAAGGAATTCAAACATCAGTCCAAGAGGTAGACGTGTGCGCATAATATAGCACACCTTTTTTTACATTTTTGGAGCACTGTCAATAGACAACGCAGAGGTAACATGTTGGCAGACTATTTTTCCGTGGTTCTTCTCATTGTTTTTAATCGAACAATTCAAATCTGCCAAGTGTGCACTTCATATACAGTTTTTTTAATCATAAAAATAAATTTAAAAAATGAATACTACAAAAATCAGAGCCCTGGTTGTCTGCCTTTTCGATTCTTTGTGTTTCTAGGATGACTGTGATCATCAGCCCCAGAGGCAGACGTGTGCGCATAATATAGCACACCTTTTTTTTTAAACATTGTTGAAACGCTGTAAATTTACAACGCAGCGCCACCATGGTGGCAGACGAGGTCCTTGATGTTTCTTAGGGTATAATTATCACTATTAATAACGTCTGCCTTGTGTGCTGATCATAGCGAAATTTTGCTCGCCAGCTCCCTAACTATTACTGATTGTCAAGTATAACCATAGGTAATAAATTAATTTTATAGATATATAACCTATTTCATTTTTTAAATCTATGATCATATCGAGAATATTTGTTTTTAATATTATTTATCTATAGTGTTACTGAATGTCAAATATAACCATATTTTTTGAATATTTATTATTATATATGTTTTTTCATTTAATAATATATTTCTTTTCAAAGAAGTACGGTCGAATTTCGACCAATGGGCGATCACTAGTATGATTAAATCAAAAGAATTTTTCGTACTGTTTACTTACTGAAGAAAAGTTATGCGATCCTTTTTGTAACTAGAAGTCTTGGAATGTTTCCCACACCACTTCACCCCGCATGAAGGCATTTTGATGCGTTATAATTACAGATGAAGTTACATTATTTCCATTAATTTAGCGTGCACAGAGGTCTAAAAACTGGTCACATCTAAAATGGTTCCTAGAACCGTAGCCTATGCATAGGCGACAAAATACTAATAGTTTTCGAGCGTCGGGGCACTGTATGCGCAGTCAAGTGGTTATATAGTCTTTGGTCGGAACAAACAGACATACAGATAAAAGTTTAAAAAAATATTTTTTGGTGTAAGTACCGTATTTACTTTCATATGCATTTAGTGAAAAGCTGTTAATTTGAAATTACAAACAGACACTTCAGTTTTATTTATTTGTATAGATATACTCACGCTATTAGAGATGGAGGCCAGCTTGTGTTGTAGTGTGAGCATGTACTCGCCGTAGGAGTGCGCCTTGTTCGGCGTGCTGGGCTGCGACGAGCCCGTAGAGTTCACGTTCGTCATGGCTGCAACAAAGAGAGCAGTTAATAATAATCTATTATGTTATGTGTCGTAGAAGGGAATGGAAGACAAACGCAAATTGAGTCGTCCCCAAGTAAGGCTCAGAGAAAGAGACAAGAATTCGTGTCATAAACATGTTAAAAGTTTAAAAACGAACGAACGTGTGGAGTACGAAATGAAACATTATTACGTAAGTGATTTGTTATCAAGAAAAGCAATAGCTGCTTATTTTGTGTGCCAAAGATGTTTTAATGCGTACGTGAAATCTTTGTAATTTCTTAATGAGCAATAAATTTCTTTAATCATAAAACATTGCCTTATCATTGGAATTTATACTGAATCCTAACCATCTATATCTTCACCTCTTGGGGAACTTGAATTCAAAATTATTTGGTACAAATATGTGTTCAGTCGATCTTCAATATCTAAGTGCATGCAGTGGCTAAGTATGTAGAAGTAACTAAGGGTCAATCTGCACCAAAACGTGATGCGACGGGCACTTTATAAGATCACGATACAAAACTGAACTTATTTCGTACATAATAAAGTTCACGCGCTGCGCAGTATGCGGCATCTTGGCATACTTCGACACGCGTTCACATGCTCACCTAAAAATCACTGAAAATCTTATATTATTTACCTGCCATATCCATATCGACAGCCCTCCTCGCTAACGCATGATGCACCGCCCGATGTGCCACCAGCTGTCCGAGGTTCTGATTAATTAATCCTAGATTCTGCCCTCCTAGTGCCAAGTTCTGACCGCCTAGCGCGAGGTTCTGCCCGCCTATGAGATTCTGACCGCCTAATCCTAAGTTCTGACTTGCTAGACCTGAAACAAATGTGGGTTATTATTGGAGATGCTTGTGTAAAGATTTTTTTTTTTTATTCTTTATTATTATAAGGGGTTTTTATCCACACGGATACGCCAACCCCATCGTACCTTATTCACTATTAAGCTCTAAGTATATGTAAGTGAAAAATAATTATTGATTTGGCATCTTCACCAGACCACACAACCTCTTTGCAATCGCCGATCTAGGATTTGATAGAATATTCTGTATTATGCCAATGTCCAATATGTTTAATTTGAATTCTCTTATCAATAATTCTCTTTCACTCCTGCTCCTGACACACTCCATCAACAAATGTTGCACGTCTTCAATTTTGTTGCATAACTCACAATTAGGTGACGCAACCTTTCGCATTAGAAACGCAAACTTTGCTGATGGATAGTGCCCAGAACGCAGCCTTAGTGCTAATTTTATATAATTTCTGCCTAAACTAGTATCCTCTTCAAACCATGGCATGCGAGCAGGCTCGCTTTGAATAACCTTGTACCAAATTCCTTTGACTGTCGATTTTTCATCAAAGTAGTTCTTCCACCTGTCAAAACACAATAGCTTAAACTTTGTGTAATATTCCCAGTAATCAGGAATGTATTTCATTTCGGTACCGAACTGCACTGCAAGTTTTGACAGATGGTCAGCCTCCTCGTTACCCCGTAAGCCTATATGTGCTGGGACCCATTGCAATATTACTCTTGTGTAAAGATGAGATCTACAATAGTAATGAAAAGTACATGGCAAAATCAATCACTTCTACAATAAAACAACTCGGTGATGCCCATCCTATGATCACGTAAAGAATCAACCAATGGCGATGTCTCAATAAAGTAAGCAAACATACACACATGACCAAAGTGTTTTAGGTGTACAATTACCGATCTTGGAATCCAGAAATATCCAGATCAACATAAGCATTTATTTGCAAGTACTTTACTTAATTCCGATCCGTTCTTATCGATCGCAATTTGGTAAGTTTAGTGTAGGATGGCCTCAAGCTAGATGGCAATACGATCTTAGCTGGGACTGATGGCAACTGGATAAGAATAGCCGAGCATCGAGCTTCATCATGATCAGCAGCCTAAACGCAAATGCAAAATAAATGTGCAAATGTTCCCTATGCTGGGACACAGGCCTTCTCTTGGTGAGAGGGAGTGGGCCATAATCCACCACGCTGGCCCAGTCCGGGTTGGTAGATGTCACATGTCCACGAATTTTTGGTTCTAAGACATGCCGGTTTCCTCACAATGTTTTCCTTCACCGTTTTGAGAGCAATGGTGATGAAATCATTTACACCAAGTAAAGCGTCTGCTTGGGTTCAACCTACTACTCGTATGTCGCGGCCATCGAGCTTAATAGCGTGCAATTATGAAAGTCTATTATGTCTAGCAGTGAGCAGGTAGCTGGATAATGTTTATGATCATAATCGATGCCCATAACGTCTGTAAAATTTCGAAAACAAATCAAAAATAAAGCAAGCGGCTACCTGTATAGTTACCCAAGTTCTGTCCAAGATTCTGTCCCATAAGATTCTGGTTGAGGCCCATCTGCGCGATGTTCTGGTGCTGGAAGGCGAGTGCCTGCGGGGGCAGGGGCGGCAGTGGGGGGGCCAGGCCCATCATGCCGAGCTGGCTCATCTGCTGGCTGGCGAGCTGGTTCACTGACGACTGTAGGGCTTGCTGCTGAGCTGATGACGGAAAGAGGGGATTGAATCCTGTGTTGGCGAGAAATAGAGTATTATTATTTGTGTTTGTTGGTTATGTTGGCCCTTTTTGTATCTGTTTCAGCACGTTTGTTGAAGTATATCTTGTTTGTTTTTAGGTCTTCAGTCAGTACACGTTCTTAGTTTGTGAATTATATTACTATAATTCACAAACCGGAACCGGAACCGGTTAACCGGTTATACGGTATAACCGGTGTATTCACTAACTAAAATTTTCAAATCAAGAATTAAGGTCCGAATTTTAATATGCCGATAGCATTGATCTCCACTTAGGTGCAGCGCAGAGGGCACACTTTTTGTGCGATCGAGTCTGCGGCGCACAAAAAGTCTAAGTCTCAAAGCGCCGGACTTATTGCGCGTCGTGTGCGTTACTGCATATAATTGCATAGGTTCTATTTTCACAGACTTAAAAAAAAAGTGCGTCACGGATAGTCTGTCGTTTGCGCTGCACCTTATAATGACAAATTTCATTACGGTCCGTCTTTTTCTATACAAATATTTTTTCTTTTATTTGTCTATCTGTGTGTTCCCGCTAATCTCCCAAACGGCTTGACCGATTTTGTTTGGACTTTCACAGGTTTTTTTGATGGTAGCACATTTCACGGCGAAACCGTGAGAGCACAGCTAATTATTATGAATAGAATCAATGCTTCAATATCGTTCTAAAAAGCGGACCTAACACTTGACTGAAAAGCCATAGAAACTGGCCCTAACTTTTTAAAACTGATTGAATTCCTCCATGGCGTCAATGACAGCTGTGATATGATATTTGTTTAGTCTGAAATTGAAAACCATTAATAATTCCCCTAATGGGTTACTCAAAAACAATGAAAGCGTCTGGGGTCTAATAAAAACAACTATTCAAAGCAAACTAAAATAAAAAACATCAATTACTAACAGGTACTATGACTTATAAATGTAGGATGAACATATTTAACCAAAGCTCAAAAAAATAACTAAAACTATGTGCTGTGTAACAGATAATGTAATCAAGCCAACATAAAAAGGTAGTGCGATAACATAAATGAATTATAACTAAAATATTAATTACAATGTGACCGAGAAAGAAGTCAGTACCACCATCTATATAAATATAAAGCTCAATTGCCGTCGCCAAAAATTCGAAAATGGCTCTACCGACTGTGATGAAACTTTGGTAAGTTGTTACTAGCGCGCCGGAGAAGGCTCCTAACAAAAAAAAATATGGAATAGGCTTTGCAACGCATGGCGGGCATTAGCTAGTCAGGAAATAGAAAAGGAAATACAACTGTTACAAGAATTAATTTTCTTTATATAAATACAAAATTTGATACAAAATACTTCGATAGAATCTGAAATAAAATTCGACGGTACAATGCTTGGCATAAAGTAGGCCTGTGAAAAAACCATCTCACGAATCAACAGTTTTCTAAGCAAAACCTGAATCATTATTTCTTTGTAAAGAGCCATCTGCACCAGCGCACGGTATTAACAATTTTTAGCAACCGGATGGATATACTGCGGTCATCAATCCATCTGACGAGCCTCTCCATAATTAATTGAGAAGGAAAAAACGGTTGTTTTGTTTCGAACCTAAATACAGTTTCACGTTACTCGAGATCAATATACGTAGAACTTGCGTTATTTTACTAATATCATTATCATTTCAGCCGAAATACGTCCACTGCTGAACATAGGCCTCCCCCAAAATGGGGGGGGGGGGGCGTGTATGCGGGATAGCGATCGCTGTATGATGGTAAAATTCATAGAGAACGATGCTTAACATTCTCTAGTAAGTCCCTTAGTCGCCTTTTACGACAACCACGTGAAGAAACCACACGGACACGCGTTATTTATTTACAAGAAATCTTATACTTGTGGTATGGAATTCCTTCCCAAAGTTACACACACACACACACACACACAAACACGCTACAAACAAAAAAAGAAAAGAAGGAAAAAGAGGTGGTTACCAATAAAGTCGTTGGACAGCATCGGCTGGTAGTACTTCTGCTGCTGGTACTGCGGCGGCAGGCGCGCGGCCATCATGGGCGCTGACGTCACAACACGGGTTAGTCACACACGGGATGCGGGATACAAGTTATGTGCGGTACGGAGGGGACATAAGTTGCTTGGCATTTGCAAAAGAACCTTAGCTAATCCTACAAATTAGGGCATTATTGCAGTATCATTTTATATTCATATAAAAATAAGTTTTTACTGTTTGTCTGGATGTTTATTCCGGAATGGCGCAAAAACTACTGAATGGATTTGGCACCCAGATATTTTAAAACCTGGATTAACATATAGGGTACTTTTAACCCGGTAATACGCTCCCATGGGATAATATAATCCGACCTCAACGTGGTTGTAGCCGCGAGTAAGAATCTAGTCATAATATTCAATTTATATATTTATTTTGGGCTAGATTTAAAAATACTTTGATTTGAAAACATTGCAAAAGACAATTATTTTATACACCACAGTTTCACACCGGTTCTTCTCTAAAATAAACGACCAATTGGAACTGTGCACTTTGATACATGCCCATGTTGGTTTATGTGAAATAAAATATTTTGATTTTTGACACATTTCCTAGCCCTTTCTTCTCTAATCTAGAAACATTTTTACTACTATAAGAAAAGTCTACGATTAACATCCACGACGCCATTGAAGTTAGAATTTATCTTGATCGTGGTCTTGAACGGTCAAGAGCTTTTTAATAGTCCTCGTTCCAGTTGAGGTCTTTTGCAAAATGTATGTTGGTGAGCGACTTATGTAGCCTACCGTACGGATATCACACAGAAACTTTTTTACACGGTAGATCATTGCTTTTAACTTAATTTGACGCTACGTTATTCCTAGAAGCTTTGACTATGGATTGGTAACACTTTTGCAATGATCAACTGCATAGAGATAGATGGCCCGTGCATTAAATATTCAGAAAAGGATTTTATTTCTATTTGATATTGTTGCTACTGAAATTTTAAATAAAGTTGCTAATTCCGGTTTACGTCAAAGGGTCAAAATATCATATTTCAGAATTCCAAATGAAGAGAGAGCGAGCGAGTGCTTGTTTTTGTGTTAATTTTGTACGCCATTTATTGGCAAAACATAGTGCACATAATTTAGACAATTTACTATCTGTAAACATACATATGTATGTTTAACAAAATAAATTATTGATTGATTGATTGAGACTTTCCAGAGTTATGCCTAAAGATTGTCACTCACTGGACGCCTGAGGAAGGACATCGCTGTCGAAGTAGACCACGGTGAAAGTGGTGTAACGATCTGATAAGGTTAGCAGGGCCAACATGGACAGAAAACACACACGACTGGCCTTTGCCCAGAACTGGGACACGATATAGGCTTATAAAAAAAGTATTGTCCAGGATGTGAGTGGACTTCAGATAAGTATATCTGAAACTGAGTTTTAGTTTTAGTTGATATAGTAAAAAAATATCTTTATCCCGAAAAATTTCGAAGCACTTTAACAAATTGACCGTTTTACGTTAAACCACTAGAAGATAGACAAATTAAAACAGTTCATTCAGGGGGAAACACAGAAAGAAGTACTAGTTTTGTTTGCTAAAAGTATGAAACAACAAACAGAGTGTACTAGAGAAACATAAGAGTGTAACACATGTTAATACTAAAGGGTGCTTGCATAAAGAGAGTCCTGGGACACCTGGAAGGCAATTTGATGAGCAGGGCAAGTCAAACCCACAGGCCATAGTTGCATCTCACATTGTTTAAAATCATTTGACACCTGTCCGTCGCCTGACACTTCACTATTGACCCCGTGTTTGGGGTACCAAACACTTGTGGGACCAACCCCTGTGTGTATCAACACCCTGGACCGTAATGCATAAATACAGGATTTTTTTAACCAGTACGCAATTTTTTTTTAGTGGTTCTGTATCAGTAATAGAACACACGTCAATTATTTTTTCAATACTTTTTTTTGATTTTTATCCGACCTTAAATCAGTAAACTGTGGACACCCTACATATTTCGTTATATGATATTGACAATAGTAATAGGTCAGTAACCGCGCGCCGGTAGGTACCGGTAGGTACTTCGAACTTCTTAGAATTTTGACCGATCGAACAGGTAGTCAGTCATTCACCTTCGCCGCCGCGCGCAAGCTACCATAAAAACCAGTTTCAAAATAAACATCTTTCGTTAACGATAACTTATTTTTTTTTGTACTAAGATATATCAAAATAAAAATTGCATGGTTATTATAACTTGTTTAAGTTTAATTTGTTAAAATTTGCGCACTGGATAAAACTTATCCTGTACATAGAACTATTTGATACCCTTTCGTACCGATTACAAACTCAATTAATATTATCGAAGGAGTCCAATAAACGTTGTTCACAAATTTAAAATTCGAAAATTTTGTGAGTTTTAAATCAAATAGACAACCACTATTTTTCCGACAGCTTTTAGCTGTCGGGTACAAGGCAAATCAAGTTATCGAAATGTGTCATTTCCGATACGATAGCCGGTTCAATGCTTGTGAATATTTATGCTTATCTGTGAGCACTGTGTTTGTAGATATAATTATGTGTAAAGAAATGGTTATTGTATGTAATGTGTAATGGTAGTGTATTTACCAATTAAAAATAACAGGGATTTCTTTTCAGTCCGGGTTAATTATCCGGGTTTATCCTATTCGATTGTAAAGTAAAAACCTGCCTCTTTATGCAAGCACCCATAAACTCTCTAATTTATATTAAAAAAAAATAACACCTATTAGAAAAATAAAACATTATAAATAAAGACTCACCAGGCTGTGTGTTGTTGAGTATAGTATTGTGGTGTAGACTGAGGTCTGGTTGCGGGTACGATTGCTGGTTGAGCAACCCTAGTAGGTTGGGCCCGGATAGGTTTTGTTGTTGACTGAAGAGAAAGAAAACAAATGATTTAAAACTTTCTGTATTTTCCTCAAAAGTTTAAGAATTTTATTTAATGCTTGCCAAGAGCTTCAATTGAGATCTTTGAAAAGGTTACTTTAAATCAATGACTATAAAATAATACTCGACTACGGAGCTAACTTAAAGCTCCTATAAAGAGACTTCATACAGTCAGAAAAAAGTCGCGTATCACCGTAATCGTAGCTCATCATATACTTAAGTAATCCAGAAAAAAAAATTTGAATGTTATATTAAAAGAGAGTTTTTTTTGAACGCGCTAATCACAGAAAATACCAATCGTAATATAAAAATCTTTATGCATTTGATAGCCTAATTCTTGAGGAAGGCTATAGGCCATATAACATCACGCTAGGACCCTGAGGAGCCGAGCAAATATAAAAAAGCTCTGAGCGTTGACTAATTAACAGCGCAGGCAGTCGATGTGACGCGACAGGGTGGGTCAGGAAACAACAACTAGTATTAATTACAACTGAATTCACTCACTTCATAATATTTTGCTTCAACAACATCCGCTGTATATTCTCCGCATTAGGCATGGTATCGCTGACCCCGGGCGTTGGGGTCAAGCTCTGCTGCGTGGTGATGCCCAGGCCGACCCCCTGCAGCCCCATATTCAGCCCCAACTCCCCACCCACCCCCATAGGAGTCCCCACTTGACTCAAACCCAACAATGGAGTATCTGTAGCTATTTGTAAAGGGGTAGTCAGGTTCGGTTGTAAATTCGAAGTGTTTATCATAGGATTCTGAATGAGATTTTGATTCTGAACTGGAACCTGAGGCATAGTCTGAACTGTTTGTATATTTGACACTATAGGTGCCGGTACCATAGTGACAGTTACAGGCACTTCTTTTGGTACTTCGACAGGTCTTTCTATTGTTGGCTGGATTTCTGGTCTTATTTCTACAGGTGGAGGAATCTGCGTTGGTACTGAATACTGTTTCGTGGGTACATATTCTTGTGGCGGGAGCGAAGGAGGGACCTCCTTTTCTGGGAGGCCATTGACTTGAACTTCTTTCGTGGGTTCTTTTGTTTCCGTGGGTTCTGGGATGGGTTTTTCTTCGGGAACATTCTCGCCACGGTCGACTACGGGGCTGACTAGAAATCTGGATATCTTTCGGGTTGGTTTCGTTTGTTTTTTATCGCCGTTCTGTGATTCTGTACTGCCGGATCGTTCGGGGGCCATAGATCCGCCGTCTGATTGATTGGAACCTGGGGAAATTCATTTATTGTTAGAGCTAGTACGGAATATTCAAAAATTTGTTTTGTTTTCATGGAATGCCATCGTCACCTGCAATGTTCAGGGGTATTGCCGTTTCGTTAGAATCGCTACATTGATTAGCGCTGGATTTCCACGTGCAGAAACAAGATGAAAACTAGAAGCAGGGTAAATTTAATTTTAGTCGCATTACTGGAGTTTTGCCAAGCATTGATAATGATATTGGTTTGTAAGGTTTATACATACACTTACACGTCACTAATATTCTAACAACTAAATGAGATCGGTGTTTACTATCCGACTACTGTAAGAGGTGTTTACTATCCGAATACTGTAAGAGGTGTTTACTATCCGAATACTGTAAGAGGTGTTTACTATCCGAATACTGTAAGAGGTGTTTACTATCCGACTACTGTAAGAGGTGTTTACTATCCGAATACTGTAAGAGGTGTTTACTATCCGAATACTGTAAGAGGTGTTTACTATCCGACTACTGTAAGAATAAGTTCAGAGGTCACGGTTTCTTTAGTCTTGACGTTATCTTGGCACTTTGTTAACTAACACAACACACATATGACAGTGACCAAGATGCTACTTTTAAAGATACATAGTTATGTATCTTTAAAAGTAGCATCTCGTCTGTAGGATAATCAAGAAGAGTACTCAGGATTTCACGTCATATCAAAAAATGGAGTAATATTAATTTCAAGTTAAGATGTTTTTGGGTATTTATTTTTTTTTTGCTTACACATTCCCACAGCTGAGCAAAGATCTCTCCCAAATCCCTCCAAGTATTCTTTTTTAGGGCTACCTCGATCCAACCCTGGGGATTACGTTGCGATTTAAAATTATGTCTTCATTTAAATACAAATAACAGCTTTTATTAGTAAAGTATATACGTTACTATCAACAAATACACATTTTTAAATTTTTTGTCCGTGTCTGTCTGTTCTGGCTAATATTGTAAGGAGTAACAAAGCACGTAGCACATCCCCAAATGATAATTTCCGACAAGCAGGCGGCTGGCACAGCTAGTCTCACCTATAGACGAGGCAGTACTAATCTTCCTAGCCACGGTGTCGACATGCGCCGCCTTGGACACTGCGTCATGTATAGGGGCAGGTTGCGGTGCGGGCTGCGGTGCGGGCGGTGCGGTCTGCGGTGCGGGCTGCGGTGCGGGCGGTGCGGGCTGCGGTGCGGGCGGTGCGGGCGGTGCGGGCTGGTCGGCCGGCTCAGGAGCGTCGTAAGCCAGCTCGGCCGCGATGTTGTCGTGGCTCGCCGTAGGTGTGGTACACTCCGAGTTGTCTTGGTTCGAATCCGTGAGGTTTTCCTCGCGTTCGGTTGTTTCGGAGTCGTAATCAGTCTATAAGTAATAATATGAAGATTAATTTATTGCAAAAACTAGTAAATATGTAGAAGTAGCGTTTGTAACATTCCCGAATAATCTTAACAAAAATCTATTCGTATTTGTTAAATCTCCTACTTGTCTTCGACCCAGGTCGCTTGGGATCAGCGCAAAAGCCTTGCATTTCCTTTTCTCTTATGGCAACAATGTAAAATTATTTACCAGAATCAGCTGCATTTGCCAATGTCTACTTCCATTTTTGATGTTGCTTTTAAATCTACTTGATTCCATTATCGCCTTATGGGCCGGCCACCCTACCAGGGTCGCGAGATCTGTTCGAAAGAGTTATCATGGCCCTGGCATATGGGCAATTGAAGGAACACGGGTGGGTTTTAGTCAGTAAAAGTCTGACACGCCCCTCTGCTCCACCCTAGAACGCGAGACGTCAGTTAATGATTTCCCAACCACAAAAAAAAAGTAAGTAGAAAGCGTTTATAACATTCACGAATAATCTGCACAAAAATCTATTCTGTGTCTGTAAATTTTCTACTTGTCTTTGACCAGGTCGCTTGGCATTAGCGCAAAAGCTTTGCATTTCCTTTTCTCTTATGGCGGCAATTAAAAATTCTTTACCAAAATCAGCCGCGTTACAGTAATAATGTCTACTTCCATTTTTGAGGTCTGCCTTTAAATCTACTTGGCTCCATTATCGCCTTATAGGTCGGCCACGAATACGTTTCCTGCTTTTGAAGTAAAACTTCTATACGCACGCACGCTTGACTTGGGGAGTAAGCTGGTGAATGCGTGACGAGAGCGTTACGAAAAGTGTGATCGAGCGAGGCGAACGCAATTTGAGTGGGAGATATACATAAGCTAGTGAAGATAGAAATAGAGAGGGTTACATTTCGTTTATTTTTGTAGGGGCAAGAGCGAGAGGTGCAAGGACACACTTTCTTTCTCTCATAATCGCAATAAATGCGAAAAAAATCTTAAAAGTCCTCTCCTGTAAAATTTAAAAAAAATCTGCTGTGCCTTTGTTGCACCGAAGATGCGTTATATACACACACATACGTATACATAGATGGAGCAAATAAGTTTTACTTCAGTCGTGTGGTCTAAAGCACACTAGTTTTTTTTTTAACCCACTGCGTGCTGCATGGTTGTTTTGCCCATATTTTGCATCAAATTCTTTCTTTACCTTGTCAATGTTGAGCCTCAGCGCCGAGTGGTGTGCCGGGTTGAGTACGGGCGTGACGCCAGGGTTGCTGATGAGCTGGTTCACGATGTCCTTGATCAGCTCCATGAACGTGGCGCTCTGCCATTCTGGGAGTAGGTTGTTTGATACCTGAAAATAATAATATAAAATTATTATTACATACTTCCATTTATGAAAAACATGCCTGTAAGGCATGTTTTTCACCATTATTGTCCACATTGGTCGTTTAAAGTGGGTCAAAATAGCGCTATAAGGAGTCGGTTACAAACAAACATACAAGTGAAGCTAATATAAAGCGTTTAATTAACAAAAAACTGCAGCATTTTAGCATTTACTAAGTTAAAACTTACCAGATTACTAGCTATCTCCTCCGGATTGACATCAGTGACATCAAACTTGAAGGTGACAGTCTTGGACTTGGACTCCAGCTGGCACTCCACTACGGTGGCAGCTTCGTTCACTTCTAAGACGGTCAGTTTGGGCAGCTTGTCTTTCTCCCGGGAACGTTTCTTTGAACCTCGGGACTTCTTGTCGCTTGTTATCGGAGAAGATATTGCTGTACCCGCTGGGAATAAAAAAAAGTGATTGTTATTTTTTTATAACTTATTTTGATTTAACTAAATTGATTAATCTTAACTTTGTTATGTAAATTTTTCAGAATTCTGACAGCACGAAAATATTCGTCTTTTGGATTCAAGTAATTTGAGAACTGATACAATTAACAGTTCTCTGTGGCCACACTTTATAGAAATAAGTTGGTCCTTTTTACTCAAAGTCGGGACAAAGGACTGATAGGTTGATAATAACATCAGAATGTGTCTTTTATAGTACCAAATATGCGCAAAAAAAAAAAAAAAAAAAAAAAAAAAAAAAAAAAAAAAAAAAAAAAAAAATCTACAAATCTTGAGTATGTATCATCACATCCACCTTACACAGGCGCCATATATTCGAAAAACATTTCCAATTGATATTTATTTATATCAATTGATATTCGTTGACTCAAAAACAGCATAATCGATTTGAACATTTTGTTTGTGGTTTTTCATTCTAACAGAGGGGTGGCTTGAAAAAAAATCTAGGTAAAAAAGGTTTTGCCTAAACCCAAAGGAACAGACAGAGATCGGGAAAAATGATATTGCATTTTCAATGGGAATATGAATGATTGAAATTTGTACAGAAAAACTTCTGTTAGGCCAGTTAATTAAAAATATAATACTTAATTTACAGCTAACCTTCTTGTTGCTGGGTCTCCACCTGCTTCTCCTCAACAGAACTAAGTTCAGGTTGCCGTATCGCCTCACCATGGTTGTTAGGGAACTCCGTCAACGGAGTATGGAACTGTTCCTTCTGACCACCATTACTCTGGTACCCATTCTCCGCCTGCTCTGCTGGAAGGATCAACTGCTGGGGCTGGGGTTGCTGCACCATATCCTGGGTTATTGGGACTTGGTGGACTTGAGGATGCTGTTGCATTGAAGGCAATGGCTGAGGCATCTGAACTTGAGTAGACGGCATAGTTTGGATCTGTTGTTGCATCGGCTGCAACTGTTGTTGGACTTGCGTCTGTTGTGGTAAAGACTGCACGGGCTGCTGAATAGATTGTATTGGATGTGGTAAGGAAGAACCTTGAGGGACTGATTGAGCGGGTTGTGGTAACGATTGTACGGTTTGAGGTACAGTATGCATCGGCTGCTGAGGCACTGAATGTACTGCCTGCGGTAACGACTGAGGAACTGTTGTCATGGACTGTGGTATAGACTGGGGGACTGTCATCTGCGGTTGTTGCATCGTATCTTGGACTGATTGTGCAATTTGTTGAGGCATAGACGCAGCCACAGAAGATGGTATGGATTGTTCCATTTGGTTGGACTGATATATATTCTGCATCATCTGAACCGGTTGACTCTGACCTTGCTGGTACATCTGCAAAGGATTGGTAGTGTAATTCTGCACCGGAGTGCCTTCATGACTAGATATCTGCCTTTCGTTTTGCTGCACCACGCTAAAGTTCTGTTGCATTTGCATGTTATGTGGAAGAGACTGGCCCTGCATGCTCGGCATTTGGTGATAGTGATCATCGGTCCTCTGTTTGGCATAATGCATCTGGTCTACAGACATTTGTTGCTGCAGCGGAGGTTTCTGCCCGTACTGGTCCGCCATCATGACTTGTTGCAGATCATGGACATCAGCTGAACTGATCTGACTCTGCTCTGAACCCTGACGTTGATACATAGGACGGTGAGACCTAAGAGCTTCTTCCACTTTCTGCTGCTGTTGGTCCATAAGTTGCTGTTTCTGAAGAAGCATCGCCCAGTTTTGAGTTATAATATTCTGTTGGGTTTGAAGTTGTAATTCTTGTTGGGCTAAATACTGTTGCTGTTGTTGGAAATGCCTAAAATGATGTGGAGAGAGAGTCTGACCAGGCATCTGGAACTGTTGTTGACTCATGATCTGTTGTTGTAAGACTAGCTGTTGTTGAGCCAACACTTGCTTCTGCATGTCAAGCTGTTGTTGAGCTTGGGCCACTTGTTGTTGGGCTTGCGACACTTGTTGTTGTTGGGCGAGGAAGTTTGGATCAACACCCAGTTGTTGTAACGTCGGTTGTTGGAACTGCTGGCCCTGGTGGTAGTTCACATTCTGTTGTTGCATCTGTGTCGATATAAGATTCTGCATCTGCTGATGCAACGCTTCTTGTTCCTGATTCTGTACCATTTCGACGTTCTCTTGCGGTTGTTGTGTCATTTGTTGCTGTTGTTGTTGTTGTTGGGGCTGTTGTTGGTTTTCAGATTCCGACTCCTTTCTTGATTGTAGGGTATCAGGCCTTTGTATGATTTGAGCTAGAATATTCTGTAGGTTTTGAAGAGATGGGTCTAACATCTGGCCTGTGGTGAGATTCTGAGGACCTGTCATGTTCTCTTGAGTCGTAAACTGTTCTTCGAACTGTTTCTGCTGTATGGCGGCAGCTTGTTGAGCTATAATAGTCTGCTGTTGTTGAATGATCTGCTGCTGTAACACCTGGTTCTGGTTGTTGATTTCGGCTGTTAACTGCTGATTTAAGAGGCTCGGTTGTAGCTGCGTTTGTGAGGGGGCCTGTTCCATTAGGTTCTGTTGGACCTGTTGCTCCATTAGGACTTGGCCTTGGACTGATTGTTCCAGCATTTGCTGGTTGATGAGATTCTGCTCCATCATCACCTGGAAAGAAAATTATGATAAGATTAGCAATATGTTTCTGGGATCGAACAAATTGTTCCAACGCACAAGATACATTCTATTGTAAGCAGTTCGTCGAAACTTGGAAGATTTTTTTTACATTACTTCGTTACGAGTATTACAAGTAATATATAATCACGTTTAAAATTATAAATACGCTGACCTTTACATTCATTTCATAAATTTTTATTCGTTTAGAATTACTAATTTAGGTAACGTAATATTTATGTTAAACATTCATAACAGCTATTATGGGATTTGACACATTTTATCTTTACATAGTGTAAAACAAAGTCGATTCCCGCGTTTGTAAGCTTAGATCTTTTAAACTGCGCAACGGATTTTAATGCAATTTTCTTCTATGGACAGATTGATTCAAGAGGAAGTTTTATATCGACGGTTGAAAGGCTATTTGATCTAAGCGGAATAAAAAAATCATTATAAAAGAACTAGTGAGTGGATTTTGGTAAATATAATATAGTTTTTCCAAAATCCACTCACTAGTTCTTTTATAATGATTTTTTTATTCGAAAAATAAAACTTTGAATCACTCTCCTGCAACTTTCAGCAAATGTCGCTTAGATGAAATAGCCTTACAACCGTCGATATGTATAATACGCGGGGCGAAGCCGCTTTCAAAACCTAGTTGTATTATATAACAGCTTGGTGACTGCACTTTACCTTCAAGCGATTATTTTGCGTCTGAACCAGATTGAGTAACACTTGCATCCGATCCAAGAATATTAATTTCCCTATCTTTCTATTTTAATTGGAACACATGCCTGTTGCTTCATATTCTGCTCTAAAAACATCTTATTCTGCAGGATCTGTTGGTCGGTAGCCATGGAGGGCGATATCCTGGCCTGCATGAAGTTCTGCTGCAGCAGCTTCATGGCCGCATCCTCGTTATTGAGCTGCTGAAACTGCTGCTGAAGCAGTTGCTGCTGGCATTGCAGGAGCTGCGATTGAGGGTCGAGTCTGAAGAGAGGAGGGACAAATCAGTTTGATAATGGTAGTAACAATCGTTTTTGGTTTAGAATTACACTGCTTTGCCAGAATTAGGAGTCTTCCAGATTCATAACTTTTTATGTCAATTATTTTGGTGGTAGTTTCCATCAGTTGAAATCCAGTCTCACTAGGGTCTAAATGTGTTAAAACTGATATTTTACGGAACAGCCATGCATTCTTTCTAAACTCAAATGAGTTGTAAATACTTTCCCAAAGTTACCAGAATCTCTTGCTTTTTAACACGCTTTTATTATTATAATGTTTGTCATCATCATCATCATTTCCGCCAAAAGACGTCCATTGCTAGACATAGGCCTTCCCAAGCACCGCCACTTCGACCGTTGCCGTGCTTATTTTGTCCAGTGAATTTCTGCGACCTTTACACCTTCCAACGTTACGTCTACATGGTCAATAATTGTAATTTCAGTAATTTTTTCCTTTCTCCGTCTGGTACGTTGAGGTTTACATGCCCAACGTTTTGGCCACGGAGGAGCCTATTTGCCTAAACAAGGGGTCAATTCTCTAAGCAAGAAATCCGTAGATTCAGCCGAAGACACGGGCGTTTCCTACTCCGTATCACTTTCAGGCATAACATTACTTTGGAGCGCAACCTAAGAATTAGTGATCAACACGATTTGACAATTGTCTTTACTCCTGATGTGTATTTGCTCGGACGGGCCCGTATGTATCTTTGTTGACAGACTTAGAGACTACTCTCTAAGTCCGGCCTACGCCCACAGGGACTATGATTGGATTACTGGCGGTTGGCACCAATAGATAGTCCAGTCGTAATGGTTGCGACTTACCGTAGTCTTAGGCATGATCTAGGTTCGAACCCAAACCGGCGCTTTACTTTATTGAAATTATTTAATCACCACTGCTCTCAAAACTGTGAACGAAAAACATTGTGAGGATACCAGCATGTCGTAGAACCAAAAAAATCGAAGGCATGTGGGCCTGCGTGTTGGCTTACAATTACAACCCTCTCCCTCAGGCCTGTGTCCCAGCAGTGGTAGCATTATAGGCTGATTAAGCTTTGAACCAATATTGTTTAGATGCAAAGTTAACTCACTGTACGCCTGCCAGGGGTTGTTGTCCGACGCCGTTGAGGAGCCCCGCTGTCAGGCCCTGGTCTACAGGTCCTACTTGCTGCTGGTTTTGTATCATCTTCATCTGTGTGAAAACACAGTTTAATCGAAGAATATCTGTTCTAGAACTCTCTAGTTGGCAAGAAGTGGTCAACGATATTATAAAGAATTTACGTGCCATACACGAGTTTAAATCATGGTTAATATCTGTAATTTTAAAAAGTCACTATTACTATTTTACAATTTTCCACTATATTTAAATATTATTTAGTTTAATAGTTTTCAAAACGCAGCATTTTGTTAAATTTGCTGTAAAGTAGATAGACCCTGCCAGGGTCGCGAGATCTGTTCGAAAGCGTTACCGTGGCCCTAGCTTATAGACAACTGAAGGAACACGGGTGGGTTTTAGTCAGTAAAAGTCTGATACGCCCTCCCGCTCCGCCCAGAGCGGGAGACATCATTTTATCATTTCCCACTCACAAAAAAAATATATATCTATTTATGCCCATCTATACAAATATTACAAAGCGAGGGAGCGATTTTTGTTTTTTGAGTCAATGTATGTGGATTAATGACCGGAACCACAGCTCCTATTAAAAAAAAAAATCGTTTACCATCTGAAAGGTTTACATTCCAGATGGACATTCAGCATTAAACATATCAGCGGAGATTGTGCACAACGTGTCATGAACAGATTAACGTTTTCACATGTAAATTGCACCCGTGCGAAACCGGGGCGGGTTGCTAGTATGTTTATAATAAAAACGGCACACCGTAATGAAAGGGTACCATTGACTTGTTGTTCTATCTTTAAAGACTAATTAGCCTCACGTCCACAGATCATAAAAGTGATCTTTAAATTCCAACTCATTCTGAAGTGTATGCAACCGTTGACCTTGACCATGGCCTATCTCAACGTAACTGACCTGCCTCAACTGCTGTTCGTAAAGCTGCTGACGGTTCTGTTCGATGATCACCTCCTGGTTGAAGAGCATCTGCGCCTTCTTCTCGCTCCTCTCCCTGAGAGAGAAAGAGACGACATGAGTATATAATAGAGAGAAGAAGTTATTTGTAGGACAACCGCGAATTTAATAGCGGATGTTTTTATATGGTCTTTTTATGTATTTATGAATGTATTGGTATTGACTGGAGATATGTATGTATGTGTTGGTCTATAAATTAAAATGATGTTCTGTTTGCAAGTATTCTTTGAAATAATTTTGCTACTGTTGAGCCAAACTACTTAAATTCAACGGGAGTTTTCAGTAATAGAACAATATTTAGTTATTTTAACGATGTTAAACATTATAAGATTTTCAGAAATCTTAGAAAATAGGTTAAGAGCTTTAACGGGAAATTCACGATTCTGATGTAATACAATCGCCCTACCCCTCCCCTAACGTCTCATAACATTTGACAGTTTGATTGTCATCAGCTGTTCTTTCGCGATCCCTGATGGTGGCAAATTAACGTCAGAGGCCGAGTTATGACCGATTTGTTTTTTTATTATCTTTGACGCAGGTTGAACGATTGCCAAAACTTAGCGTGTATCAATTCATAATATATAACGTCTGAATTTTCGAATGCAACTCAATATTAAATCGTCTTTAAAACTCATTCAGTCTTTGTCACGTGTTTTGTAACGATATAAAAACATCAATTTAATAACGTCTAATAGTTGAGTGTCTTGAATATTCGGGGGTTATTGTTTCGTAAATCGTAAAAATATCATTTCAGCCGAAAAACGTCCACAGGTGGACATAGTGACACCTCCCCAATTTGGGGGGTTTTGCCATAATCGCCACGCTTGGCATGCAGGTTGGCGATCGCAGTATGGTGGTAAAATGCATAGAGAACGCTGCTGCCCAGTCTCTACGTCCCTTAGTCGGCTCTTACGACACCCACGGGAAAAAAATGGTTTATGGGGGTATTTTCAAATGCAACTTAACCCATTCACTGCCACTTAAATTTTAAAAACATCACCTTGGTGCCACGCCACTTAATATTTTTCCTTCACCAAGACCTTCAAAACACCTACCGATTTTTCCTTACCAAGACAAGAATGACAGTTCGAAGCAAAAACCAACAGTTTCAGTGGCGGTACCTTCATATAAGCCCAAAAGCCCGGCATGCCTTACTAAAATGCTCGATAGAGAATCAATATCAAAACCGAACTATTTAAAAGTTCGCGCGCTTAATTCTTATCAAAATAACACAAAGTATCTACCTATGCCACACTACTACACGTCGCGATTGTTCGCGCGCAGAGTTTCGCATTTGCAGCATCTAAATATAGCTATCTCGCTTACACGTACCGGCTTTTGCCTGGCTTTCAAATACTATCTCTGTCACTTTCGCACTTATAGCGATGTGCCGTATAACGAGTTAGAACCTTGTGCATCTAAAAAAGGATCAGTATGGAAGATTTAAGCCGTGCATGCGTATGAAGTTGCACGCGTATGATGCGTGACCTTGTCATTTTGCCAACTCTGCAGTGTTGCCGTTTTAGCGATGTTGTGAGATCTTGGAGATTTTTAACACTAGAAGCGCGGAACATACCGACTGAGGTAAATTTGGATTTAAAAAATGTATATTGCAATTACGTGGTTGAAGTCTCGTTTATATAATAAATATAATAATCATCATATTTCATGAAAAGTCATAAAAAGTTACGATTATATGCATAATAAAATATTAATTAGAACAGGAAGAAAAACGAAATGGGTCAAATTTGGGACGCCCGCACTTCTAGTGTTAACGAGTTTGGAGACTTTTTTTAAGATTTAGCAACAATAAAAACTAGCGACTTTTTAAAATAACGAAATTAAATATTCAAGCAATATCTTAAAAATAAAAAATTTGCGACATCTAGCTAATTTTTCATATACCTGGCGACTTTTTTTGCCTAAATGACAACACTGCAACTCTGAGTTCCCGACACCCGAGTGCAACTCACTTCAGTTTGATTTGCTTGAGTGGGAAAAGTTTTGTTATTAAAGTTTTTTGTGTGTTTTCTTAGATTTTCTCAGTGATACAATTGTTTTGGTGACTTACCTACAACAATGGAGGTAATTGTACCTTGTGAGGATTTAAAATGCGTTCAAGTTTTGATTGGCGAAGATAAGGTAAAATCTTTAAACTTTGCTCAGAAAAAACAGTTAATTTCTTTATTAAAACCGACGCCTAATCTGTGTATTTCTCAGACTAGTAAATCGCATAAACGAAAATTTAATAGATTAGTGTATAAAACTAGTTGGATTGTTGGCTGTTCGCACACTAATAAATTGTATTGCTTGTGCTGCATATTTTTTTCGAATGAAGATTTCGTTTGGAATAGATCTGGTTATAATGATTTAAATAACATATCTGGCGCCATTAAAAGGCACGCAAATTCCCATAAACACCTGTGTGCGATGGTTTCTTTTGGTAATTTTGGTAAACAACGAATTGAGACATCTATATCACGCCAGTTATCTGAGGAAATTTCAAAATATAACACGCGCGTTGATAACAACCATAGTGTATTTCAAAGATAAGTTGATAATTGTTTGTCATTTAGCACAACAGGAACTTCCTATAAGAGGACATGATGAGTCCGAAACTTCATTAAATAAAGGCAATGATATTATTATATAATCTGGTAAAACCTCATTGAATAAAGGTATTTTTTTAGAACTGGTCTCGTTAATTTCAAAATACGATGTCGTTTTAAAAAAGCATATGCAGCATCAGGGAAGTGACAAACCGGCGCCGAGTTATTTATCTACCTATATCAAACAAGTTTATGAGAAAATTACGATGATACATACGTAGGTACCTACATACTCAGTCATAACTGAACTTTCTTGTTTTGAAATCGGTTAAAATTTTATTGGGCTTGCCTTATTTTGAAACCCTAGGCACGCCACTGAACAGTTTGTCCACATTTAACAATTGTTTCTAGCCGTGTATGTTGGCAAATATTTAAATAGATTCTATCATTTTAAAGTAATTCCAAAAAACGTCCTAAAGTACACTCAACGCATATGGTGCGTTGGTGGCATGACGTAGTTATCTCGATCAACGCAAATGGTGCGTTGCGCAGTGGAACGAATGTATGGGAGCGGTTGGACGTAGACATGTCCGAAAAATAAGAGTAAAATTATGACAAACTAATGATGCCATCTTATTCGATTACTTAATGCCTTCATAAATTGTGGTGATGAATTTCTTCATAACTCCCATATTTCGGGAGTAATTTGAGAAAATGTGAAATTTTACTATGAAAATGAGTGTATCGAGCTCTCTCCCTCCTGATTCCGGGCTTGTTTCAAGTAGCGGTCTCTAATATCGTAATGCTATTACTAAGAGCTATATTTAATACTAAGACACATAGTGCGCCAAATGTGCACTTTCTGGGATAAACGGAAATGAAAATTTAAAAAAAAAAACGTTTTTTCCCCATTTGTATTTACTTTAAACCGCAGACAGACTTATTAAGAGGTCTATAAATATATTATATATATACAGAAATATATATTAACAAAAATATTCACAAGAACTGATGAGAGTATGACTTTTAAGTAAGTTGATAATAAATTACCTAGTTTCATTAAAAGTACAATAAATAATTAAGATGTAAGCTCTAATTTACTAAGTTACACATTTTAAAACAATAACATCATTTAATTATCTTCGTCATCATCATCATCATCAATTAATTCAAATTCAGAATCGATGTCCGCTAAATCATTTATGTTAACAAATTCGATATCACTTTTCTCAGAATCCGTAAGCTCATAAAATTCCTTAAAAGAAGATTTTTTTACAAACTTATTTCCTTTTGGACGGATACTTGTAACAAGTGGATCAGAAGACAGTAAAAGATTGTGCATAATATCTTCGTTGCATGAGATACTGCTATGCTTTCGAGAATGCCCCTCTCTATATTTTCTAAAATCTTTATTTCTAGCCTCAGATGCCTCTTCGGATAGAAAACCAATGGGCACAATTGACATGTTCTGAACTATGTCTGGCCCATGCATTAAAATTTTATGAAGTGAAGAAGGCATATAATACCATGGGTATAACTCCACGTAAAGCTTAGCAGTATCAAAGCAGAACTCTCGGAATTTAGTTACGTTGATCTTCTCTCCTGATGAAATACACTGCAAGATCACACAGATTTTTCTTAAAAGCATAGCATCTATTCCGGTCAGTTCAGCAGATTTAGTGTAGTTTTCAAAAAATCTCCTTGCCGAGTTGCCATTGTTGGTGGATCCACTGCCTTGTTTCACAACATCGAGAAGTAAGCCCGTTTCTCTTCTTACAGCCTCTTGAACTCTTTTCTTCCTGTCATCAACTTGCCTTTTTGCTATATCACCCCTTACTTGCCATGATTTTATGTCTAATTTGTAGGAAATGTGTAATAAGCATTCCATTGAGCGAATCCAAGCGTGAAGGGTGCTTAAGCTATATTTATACATGTCCTCGTTTGCGTGTTTATCTTTGATTAACTCTAAATTATTCATTTCTTTAGGACAAGCCTTGCATATGTCACACACTGAAGCTGCTGTATTGGATATAATGGAATGAATTTTACCATCAATCATTGTCAACAGCAGTTGGTGTTTGACACTAATTCCATCAGTGATGGTGGATGGAGTTAAGGCTTCAATCTCTGCTTCGATTTCAGCCATCTCTCTCTGCACATTTTCTTTGGTTTCCTTTATAAACTTAAACAATATTGGCCGGCAAAATGAAGTGGAAGATGGTCGCTCGTTTTCCCAAATTGTTACACCTTTTGAGACGAGCCGCAGTGGTACAAGACTAATCATAAAATTACTAGCAAGATCGATTTTCTCATCTTCACTCGTCCTTTGATGATAAATGCTTTGGCTAGATGATCCGTCAAAACCCCATTTGCTGGTCAATACGAACTGTTGATTGGGATCAACAGGGGTTTCTAACGACCTAATAAGTCTTCTTGAGGTTAAATCCATCAAGGCTTGTAATTTGATTTTTGCAGAGCTCTCTGTAACTGTGAGATCTTCTTTGGCCGGATAGCACTTAATTTTTTCTTTAACCAACATGTAGTAACTCGGGTATTGAAGAGCTCCTTCTTGAGTGTTGAAATCCCGAAGAGTGTTATAGCGCCATTTCGATAAGTTCATCGATACATAAAGAGCCAATGCCTTCAAAGGGGATATTTCCCGTACCTGAATTGATTTACCTTCAATGAAGGCTTTGATTTTTGAGGCCTCTTCTGGATTCTCCGTCAAGTATTTCATAACATAAGCTGTATCGCTTTGTCCTGCCTTTTGAAGCGCCCTTTCGGCCGAAAACATAATTTCAGCGCTGCTACTGCTGCATGAAAGACTATCTTCAGTGCGTCTTCTTTTTTGCCGGTTACTAAGGTCCTCAAAAGATTTACGAGGACTAGGATGTGTACAAGTTGAAGCATCAGATTTAGCAGGAGAAATTATGGGCTCGATGACGTCACTTATATTTTCTGTAGAAGGTTCCATATTTTCATTCTGTAATTCCGGCCATTGAATTGCAGCCTGTAGCCAAATCTCATGTTTCTTCCGAAACTTATCTGTGCTTCTTCCAGACTGTGTCCATTTTGCATAAATGCGGTAGCAAAATCGACGACACCAGTCTTTTAAACTTGTTTCAGCACTTTCACATAACTGAACACAACTGTTATCTTTTAAAACACTGAACAAATAGTTAAAGTCGCGTAAATCTTTATGTGCGCGTGCGCATAAAGCAACGTGAATATCAAGATTTGTATTAAAATTTGGAAAATACATTGCGAGATTAGCTTGGATACAACGAGGTGTAAATCAACACTGATTTTAAAGTTACTAATAGTGACCTATTTATATAAAATCCAGGTATCCCAGGTATCCTTTGTTAAATATTGCAAGGTAATTAGTTATTGTGATAATTAGTAAATGATGCATGCTAAATTAGTGTATTAAGAGCCATTTAGTAATTAAATAATAGCAATGTTCTTATCAGTAATCATTAGTGCATCAGTTTTATATGTAAACCTTAAGTCCCTAATTATATATCCTAATTAGCTTATATCTTCTCTAATTGGCTGCTCAGAAATGTTATTGTAATAAGGTAAACCTTTAGAAAAACGGTTTTAATCAACAAAATAAATAAAAAAATTGTGTTATAAAATAAACATCACTCTTTATCCCAGAAAGTGCACATTTGGCGCACTATGTGTCTTAGTATTAAATATAGCTCTTAGTATTAGCATTATGATATTAGAGACCGCTACTTGAAACAAGCCCGGAATCAGGAGGGAGAGAGCTCGATACACTCATTTTCATAGTAAAATTTCACATTTTCTCAAATTACTCCCGAAATATGGGAGTTATGAAGAAATTCATCACCACAAGTTATGAAGGCATTAAGTAATCGAATAAGATGGCATCATTAGTTTGGCATAATTTTACTCTTTTTTTTCGGACATGTCTACGTCCAACCGCTCCCATACATTCGTTCCACTGTGCGTTGGTGGCAACCAATGGGTTAATATTAAGTCGCCTTCGTTTGTTGCTGTCTTTGTCACATTAAAGTGTATAGTACCGATAGAAATACATACATTTAAGAACATCTAATAGTTAAGTGAAGTTTGAAAATTCGGGGGTTTATTGTTGCGGAAATCGTTATCGTAGGTATCTTGTATTGCTTATTGCGACTGTTTTTGCGTTTATACGACAGACGATCAATAGTATTTGTAAAAGCACGTGTCCTTTTCATTCCGTGTTTGTTTAAGTGTTGAAAATTGATAATTGTGTATTTACAAGGTTTTTATAACTGTAGCAGTGTAGGTAATTATGCAAATAGACTTAAGTATATTGTGCAGAGATTCTGAGGTATTTAATTAGCATTGAATCTTTAAATATCAAAAATGAATTAATCTCTTATAATTATCATAATAATTAATGATGTGCCAACATTGAACAAATGCGTGCTACTGCTGAGCACGAGGTTTTGTTTTTGATTCCCAGGTCGGAAGTGTAATTGTTTTTTTTTTATTATTATATCTTTCTATAGCAGCCCGTAGTCTGGATTAGTGCCCGGTTTATAGCAACAGGCTCGCCCCCTATTACATGGGACTTAACTGGCGCAATGTGAGTGTAAGTACATCTCTGCCCAACTTTTCACAGAAACAAGGCGTGATGTTAAGTTATTGAAAAATATGGAATTATTCCATTTATTTTATAATATCTTAACGCTAGATATTTTTAGAGAAAGTTGTTAATAATCGTTCTAATTTAACGCAATTAATGTTCACTCACAAAACACTAATTTATGAAACATTTTTTTAAGATCTCAATACAATAACGTTTACTCCACGTACACGAGCGAAACGAAAATTTAATCATACATTGCAATACAACACGGTTTTTTTTTTGTTATGAATAATAATAATTTATATATCAATGAGTATTATTAATAGAAATCTTTATCTTGACGTAAACAGCACAAGTGGTTATTTACACTTAGTAAATATATAGGTACATTTATTTACCTCACATACAAAAGAACGATTCTAAATTCATCATAACACTATGTAAAATAAAATTTCAAGAAAAGTCGTTAGAAAATCTGTTTGAATTGTAAAACTATTTTTCACTTAATATTTTCACAGTAAATATCTTTCATTCTCAGCATAAAAACCATAAAAAAAAATTCGAAAAATTACATCACATTAAAATAATAAAAAATAAATAAACAGCTATAAATTTTAATAAGTAACCTTCGTTTAAGGAAACCGCTCTAATTTAACTGAGCGGTATTTGAACTGAAATAGGCACACGCGAGGTCACAAAACATTTTAACTTGGTTACCGTAACCATGGCAACCGTGGTAACAATTTTTACATAGCGATGGTATTTCAGATAGTAAGTGAGAGTTAGGAATACGATTTGTGGAGGCTAGACGTTCGATTTGTATGTAAAATAGAGTATGTATATTTCAGTATAATATTGTCTTGATCTAATCTATACTGTAAATAAATTGCTTCATATAAAAATGTGAGTTTTGTTAGAGCATTTAATTGACAGATCTTAAGGACAATTCACGTAGTTAAAGACGTTCAAAATCTGGCCTCATCTCGACGACAATCAAATGTCAAAATCTTGTGAAAAATGTATGGAAATCGAGTTATTTTTGAAAGATTGAGATTAAAATCACACTGTCAGTTTAAATTTACTAGAATTGTCCCTATGATTTTGTGAGTAATTAACTGAAATTTTAAAATTGAAAGTCAGTAATAACATCATGATGCAGCACTAACATATTCTTCGTGTTTAATTTCCAAAATTGTAATTCGAAAAAGTTCCAGATCATTCTTTAACACGTCATTAAAAATACGCGCCCAAAAAGATAAAAATGCAAACTCACTATAATCCTTTCGGAGGTTAATCACTTTCACAATGTAAACATGATCACAGAGTAACAGCAAAACACAGCTAACTTTCACTGCAACTTTTTAAATGCACCAACACCGGTATCTCACAAAAAAATATGTCTGCCACTTCAGAAACACCGAAAAACAATTAATTAATGAAACTCCAATCTAAAACCCGAAGTTATCGTTGATAGCATTGGCAAAACAATGATAATAAAACGCGATGTGCCCACACGGTACGTGCAACTGTTGTGACGCACTGCGCCCGCGACGACTGCTAAACAAATAACGAAATTAGTATAAACAAATACGAAGCTATAAGTGTCATTATCCATTCACCGAAATGATAAGAAGCGTGGGAGGAGACGAGAGTAAGTAAGGTAGACATCCGGTTCACCGGAACACTTATTGGGGCATTGATAACGTATTGTAAACAGGGTGGAACCCACTCCATATTTTTTAGAAATTTCCGAAAATGTGCCGAATATTTCCGAATGTAAGCTGTGTTTGAATACAAGCTACAACTTTAGGCGAATCGTAAAAAAAATACTGCGTTTTGTAACCCGTATGACCGGTTTCGTTTGAGCGGTGCATTGCCTTTTCTTTCGCGTCAACATTCGCGGCCAGGCTGACGTAAAGCAGATACCCTTAATTATGTGTAAGCCGGTCATTGACCGAGAAGGGTGCTGCTTGGTACTATTTTTAACTTACGTGTATTCAAGAGTAGACTGTGTGAATGGTGATATACAGAGGGTGAGTACTGAGATGACGACTAATAGAGGCCTATGGAAGAAAAAGACATGTTGCGCCGACCACTAATAAATTGGAATAAGGGAAGAAAAATGATGTGTGTTCAAGAGTAGGGGAAGACAAATAAACGATTGATGGACTGTGGCTAGGAAAGGGGATGACTACTGAGTTAACGACTAATAGAGCATTATGGAAAACAAAACATGTTCGCCGACCCCAAATAAAATTACAAACAAAAGAGCACAAAAGCTCATTATTTATTTAGCATTTGGAGAAGGACGGTATATTTATAGCAGAAAAATCGGTTAGCCTACTGAATAAAATACCCGTCGACAGGCCGCCTTTAGCGTCGCCTTTCGGGATGATGGGAAACCAAGCTTTAAACAACACCAAATTAATGTGTCATTTCAGAATTATTTCTTCAATATTTTGCGTTTAGAACACAGAAGCTACGTGTGTAATATATTCAAATTGTTTGGTTTCTAAACTAGTCTTTACATGTATGGCTTGACTTTGTATGTGTACTCCTGCTTGCCGGTCTATTGATTCGAGGGTTCGTCGAACCATTTTATTTATCATCATCATCATTGCAACCGAAACAAGTCCACTGATGGACACAGGATTCACCCAAACACTGCCACTTTGACTGGTTCTGTGCTTCACGCATCCAGCGGATACCTGCGTCCTTCACAAGGTCATCGGTCCACCCAGTGGAAGGCCTTCATTAAAACGACAATAAATCAAAAATGTAGACCTAAATTGGTGCCTAATTTTACCCAAACCTAACCTAACAATACAGCTTATCCAACCACAATTTAGACTTGGAATACATAACGATTCCCACAATACTGTGACCTTTGCATAAATATACAACTGATAAAGATAAATATTATCTCAACCTTGAACGGGGACAGTTATCTTTTTAATTTGCGAACGTTTTCTATTTTAATTTTAGCGGCCATGTTGCTCTTCTAAATGTTAAGTAAACAGAGATTAGGATACACTGACCTTAGTGCCAAAGACCTCGGGAAGAACTTTGCTTTGTAAGTGTATAACTTTTTTTATTTGACCTTAGCCGCGGGATATTAGTGTAACACGCTAACAGAACGTTGGTTTTCATTTTGGCAGTTCAACACCATTCATTGCGTTATTTACATTATTGGGCAGACAAATATTTAGAATATATGAAGCAATGGTTTAGCGATACTCTTGCGCCATCCCATCTTCCTGGCACGGCGTGCTGTGCTGGTGCTGCTGCTGCGGCATCGGAAACCCTCAAGCGGCGTAGGTATAATAACCTTATTGATCATTATATTTTTGAGCCGTTTGGTGTTGAAACCCTCGGGCCTAGGGACCCGAGTGCTCTTGGCCTATTTAAACAAATCTCTAAACGGCTGGTGGACACTTCCCGTGACCCATGGGCTGGTTTTTGCCTTGGCCAGAGGCTAAGCATTACCATAAAACGTGGTAATGCCGCCAGTCTCTTGGGTACATTACCAGTCGACAGCGATGCGGATGATTTTTCAAAGCAATTTTTTAATTCCTAAATAGTTTCAGTTAATTTAGGTTATAATTTTGTTTCTCAATTAATTTAAATCTTTAAACTATTTAAATAAATAAAATAAATGGATTATCATAATCTTATATCTTATCTTATATCTTTAAACGAGCAATTCTTGTATATATATATATATAAGGTGTATCTATTCATACACGAAATATTTTAAGGGATACACCTGTAGGTGGTTAAGAAGCTTTAGAAGCAAAAAAAATTTTATCTAAGCGTTTTTGAATTTTCGTAATTATTATAATTTTTAAACTACTTGAGACGTTTTGCATAAAACCTTTACTCCAAATTCTATGAATGGCCCACCTGACGCTGCGAGGGCGACGACCGGACGGTACGAGCATGGCCGCGGTGTCTCGGGCCGTAAAAAATAAGAAGGAGCCAATATTTCTTATGTGCGTCAAATAATTTATAAATATTAAATTTAAAAAAAAAAACTCTTAGAATTTTTTTTTTTTTTGCTATAGCTTTTTTACCACCTACAGGTGTACCTCTTAAAATATTTCGTGTATGAATAGATACACCTTATATAATCTGAATCTCGGAAACGGCTCCAACGATTTTCATGAAATTTAGTATACAGGGGGTTTCGGGGGCGATAAATCGATCTAGCTAGGATTCATTTTTATAAAACGTCGTTTTATTCGTGTTTTCAATGAGCAAATTTCTCAATAATCAACTTGAACATAAACTTATTATTTTAAACACAATTTACCAAAAAATACCGAGCAAAGCTCGGTCAACCAGATATTGATAATATAGTAAACCGCCAAGTAATAAGAGCCGCACGGATCAATCGATCAGATTAACATTTGCCCTTGCCACAGTCGGTCCGTGGATGTGTGACCATCTCTACATAAGGGTCTCGCCCCGCCGTCCCTCGGAAAGCACACTAAGCCACTGTTACCAACTGTCATTCGTAGATCGGACAGTCGTTATAGTTCATCAGAATCCCGAAAGTGACAACCAGTCTTACCAAGGGGTATCGTGTTATCCATTAGCTGAATACGGTTAGACTGTAAGCCGATCTCAACAATTGTTGGGGTGCGGTCAGAGAATGTGATGAAACAGTTCAGTGCTCAGTTTTCATACTGAGGTAACTTTAAGATTGTAAATGATGCTATGTTTTATCAACAGTATATGTAATCTGATAAAAATGCAAAGCATAAAAGATTATGAGACTGCTTAAGTCACATGTCATATTGGAATTCCCGGAAGTTTCAGCTACCCAGACATTGTGCATGATTATTGCCAAAAACCACACCTATCCAAGTACAAGCCACAGAATATTGTCTTCAGTCATCGTTTGCATATACTATTTTTAGATGAAAATATTATAATATGTTCCCCTGTTCGTCTGAACCTTGCATGACCTTAAGAATTCCATCGATCCGCCGGGCTACTGTGATCAAACAATACAAGACATCGAAGAAGGTTACCATCGACACGAAAGAAGAAGATGAAGTGATGAATATATTTTAAACGGGACGTCTATCAGTTCTTCCACACTAATATTATAAATGCAAAAGTAACTCTGTCTGTCTTTCTGTATGTCTGTCTTTCTGTCTGTATGTCTGTCTCGCTTTACTGCTAAAACTACTGAACCGATTTAAATGAAATTTGGTACACAGATAGTTTAGAGCCTGAGAAAGGACATAAGCTACTTTTTATCCCGTTTTGTTCCCGCGGGATAATTTCCGACCTCCACGCGAGCGAAGCCGCTGGCAAAAGCTAGTATTAGTATATTTATGCTCTTTTTCCTTTCCGCAACTCGTTGCATGCCGTTCAGTTTAACTTACTGGTATTCAGTTGCAACCGATTAAACTGTAAGCCCACTTCAACATACTTGGGAAAGGGCTAGACAGATTGACAGAAGAGTCTAGAACTATTACTCAAATTCACCCCAGATACAACAGCCAATAACAACAACAATATCTAATGTCCTTTAGTGCACAATAGTAGTGCACTATTGCGTTATCGTAATTACTGGACGCGTTCGAGCGTGCATTTGATCGTTTGTATGCGTCGGGGAACCAATCACGCATGCTCAAGTATTTAAGTAGTTAAAAATTAGCTAAGCCAGATTAGCCCGCCACATTCCCGTTCAATATTTGTTCAAGAAAATATCAAAAAGTTATATGGCCCCTTCATCCTTGAGGATAGAAATTGTGCATTTGAGAAGTGAAAATTAATCTTATCGTTTTTAATAACTGCAGTTTTAGTTACTTATCTTCATATTCTTTATTACTGTTATTTAGAGGCATTACATGGAGGTTGAAAAATATTAAACTTAATATTGCAGATTGCTTGCAAACAGCAAGCATAGACATTGTTTGCAGAGATGAGTAGCTTATTCTACTACAGCATTTATTTATAGAAGCTATAATAACAACACACGAAACAAAACAAGAGAAGATCAGGCGTAGGATGTTGAGTTGGAACCTAGATTTGTCTAAAATAGGTGCTCATAATCAGACTTAGTAGTAACTATAAATCGTTTACCGAGATTAATAAAGTGTAGAGGGGGCTAAAAAAATTACCACTTTTTCTTTTATATAATGTAAATCTAAACGAAACAAAATTCCTATATCCAGCCAGCTGGATTCTTAGGATCGCGTGACGAGCCTTCGTTCGTCTTCGGGCCGATGTCTCCGAAATAATCGGTTGCGTTCAATGCCGTTTCACGTTTTCAAGAATTATTCGTAGCTATAAATCGTTCTTGAGATACTTTTGTTTTTATATCGATTAGTCTTTGTGATTTCTTTGTGTTATTAATAGAATTTGCGGGGCTTTGAACGTACATAATGTATGTTAAAAGTTATTTTGGTGAATAAGAACAGACTGCTTGACGGGAACATACATAGAAACTGGATTATAATTCTTCTGTTTCATTGATGAAATAACTGACAGGCGCGGTTGCAGCCTATGATTTGGGAGGGGGGGGGGGGGAGGGGTCACCATGAGTACTGAAGAATATTTTTAGGAAGGTACATCTCCTCGTTGGTGTAGTAGTCGAAAGCGCTACTGATGAGCATGAGGTCCCGGGTTCGATTTAGTGGGTCGAGTATTATTGGGTTTTTCAGGCAACTCGTTCAAGGTCCGAGTTCTCCCATATAAATTTAGTCTAGTTATGATTAGTATTTTTAGGGTTCCGTTGCCAAATGGCAAAAAACGGAACCCTTATAGATTCGTCATGTCTGTCTGTCTGTCTGTCTGTCCGTGTATGTCACAGCCATTTTTTTCCGAAACTATAAGAGCTATGTTGTTGAAACTTGGTAAGTAGATGTATTCTGTAAACCGCATTAAGATTTTCACACAAAAATAGAAAAAAAACAATAAATTTTGGGGTTCCTCATACATAGAACTGAAACTCAAAAAAAAATTTTTCATCGTACCCATACGTGTGGGGTATCTATGGATAGGTCTTTAAAAATGATATTGAGGTTTCTAATATCATTTTTTTCTAAACTGTATAGTTTGCGCGAGAGACACTCCCAAAGTGGTAAAATGTGTGTCCCCCCCCCCCCCCTGTAACTTCTAAAATAAGAGAATGATAAAACTAAAAAAAATATATGATGTACATTGCTATATAAACTTCCAACGAAAATTGGTTTGAACAAGATCTAGTAAGTAGTTTTTTTTTTATACGTCATAAATCGTAAACCGCAATTTACCTTTCATTCAATCAACTCAAATATAAAAATTAAAAAATAGGATTTAATTTCATAAACACAAGCCTTATGCATAAACCGTGAATACCTACAGGTTTGTACGGAACCCTCGGTGCGCGAGTCCGACTCGCACTTGGCCGGTTTTTTTGAGTTAGCTTCAATAATACGTTTTTTTTTTTCAAACATAAAATCTCATTACATGTATGTAAGGATCGTACCAGGTGGCAATCCGTAGTTTCTGCCTACCCCCATGGGAAAAAGGTGTGATTTTATGTATGTATGTTTTGCCAGGGGCTTCGCCCGCGTGGAGGTCGGAAATTATCCTGCTGGAACATACTACCGGGATAAAAAGTAGCCTATGTCCTTTCTCAGGCTCCAAACTTTCTGTGTACCAAATTTCATTTAAATCGGTTCAGTAGTTTTAGCAGGAAAGCGAGACAGACAGACAGACAGAGTTAATTTTGCATTTATAATATTAGTGTGGATATATTATATTAAGTGTGGATATATTGGGCGAAAAGCATTTTTATCGGACGCATACCAATGCGGGGGACCTGAAGCGTGATGGAATCTCACACGTTGCGTGTTTAACTGTACAAAACGTCCTTAACGAGGTTTGTATACGTGAGGCTTTGAGCGGAATGTAGGGCACTCGGTATTTACATAATACTGTGCGAACATCCTGATTCTTCAACTGATAGGGCTAAAATATTAGTAGTGTACCCAAATGTTCAAAAAGAAACTGACAGGCTTATTCCTTGATAAGTGGTATTATTTGATTTATGATTTTTTAAACACTTTAAATTTAATATTTCACATCAATCAATCATAATGAGCCTATATTCGATAAGGAGTTTAGCTGTACTCAACTATGCAGGCCCATCGCGGGTTGGTAGATGTCACACGTCACGAATTTTTGGTTCTAGGACATGCCGGTGTCCTCACGATGTTTTCCTTCACCGGAGCAGTGGTGATAAAATTATTTACACAAAGTGCTTGTCTGGGTTCGAACCCACGACGTTACAACTCGTAAATCGCGGCCGTTACTGGGCCACCACTGTTCTTCGTACAATAAACTATTAAAGACAAAATTGACAGTGCAATAATGGTTATTGCCAGACCCATATCGAGCCACGAAAATGGTGATTAAATTGTTTACACAAAGAAAAGCGCCTGCCCGGGCTCGAAGTCGAATCCACGACTTACAATTCGTAAATCGGGGCCATTACCTCTGGCCACTGTTCTCACTGCGTACCAGTGCAGTAATGTTTAGGCGACTATTTAGGTGTTGTCTAGTGTTCACGAAAGCGTGTATTAGGTAATGACTTTTTGGTATCGTTTATTCAGTTCCACAGAACCACAATTTTGCTTAAATATTCGCAAATACGTGCTCAGATAGAGCACATATCTTCACGCACAAAACGAATGTGTAGGCATATCTGAGAGCCTGCCAGGGTCGCCGATTTGTTTGAAAGAGTTACCGTGGCCCTGGCAAAGGTATCTGAAGAAACAAGGGTGGGTTTCAGTCAGTACAAGTCTGACACACCCTTTCGCTCCACCCAGAGCGGTAAACGTCATTTCCCACCCAAAAAAAGGCATGTCTGCGAGCGTATTATATGCAGTCTGTCAGTCCATCTATCGAGTGTATTACAAATGCAAGTCTAAGCCAGATCGTGATCAAGATTAAGATATTAGTTATCACGTCTACGATCGGATCGATATAGCAACAATAGGACCCATTAACGACTACCTTTTGTTTGGGAGCAGTGAATCGAGAAATCGCCATTTTAGCACAAATAAATTCATGTGTTTTATTGAGCTTGAATATCACTTAAATGACCTAGATTCTAGCGATATGTATGTGGACCTAAGCGCATTGGTGTTTAGAAAAAAAAAATCTGCAGTTTAATACATTTGACCTTTTCAGTTAGATTCTTTGAAGTCAGATAATTATCATCATCATCACTTCAGTCAGAAGACGTCCATTGCTGGACATAGGCCTCCCCCAAAGGGAGGTGTTTGGCATAATTGCCACGCCTGGCAGGCGGATTAGCGATCGTCGTATGATGGTATGATGCATAAAGAATGCTGCTGACCATTTTCTAGTAGGTATAGTCGCTTTCAACGACACCCACGGGAAGAAATGGAATGGTTCTATTCTTTACGTCCAGCACAACACGGAACCAGAAGTCAGATGAAGTCAAATGCATATCTTTTATCCGTGGAATTCAAAATTTTATCTGACAAGAGATGTTTGAAAAATCTGACTATATTATAAATCAAAATATGCAGGAACTACACGACACACGTGCACAAGCTACACGTGCTTGGACTAACACGTATAAAAGTTTTGTCGAATTTGCTATTTATTAATCGAAGGAAATGGTCTAATTCTATCAGTTTCTACTAAATTATTTCCGCGAATAACTTGGGAATTTTATCGCATCACTCATTCATGCCGCATGTACCGTGTGGTGCCGGACGTAAAGAATAACACCACCCCATTTCTTCCCGTGGGTGTCGTAAAAGGCGACTAAGGGACTTACTAGAGAATGGGCAGCAGCGTACTCTATGCATTTTACCATCATACTGCGATCGCCAACCCGCCTGCCAAGCGTGGCGATTATGGCAAAGACCGTTTTTTTTTTTTTTTTCAGGATGGGAAATCATCAAATGACTTCTCCCGCTCTGGGCGGAGCGGGAGGGCGTGTCAGACTTTTACTGACTAAAACCCACCCGTGTTCCATCAGTTGCCCATGTGCCAGGGTCACGGTATCTCTTTCGAACAATCACGCGACCCCGGCAGGCATCGGTCCTAGTAGACCCCTACACTGCTGCTGACATCTCTTTGAGGCGCGCGTGGAACACTACGCGCCGTCGACCCGAGCTTGGTCCTTACCGGGCGGCGAGCTACCCATTGCTCGCCACCCGCAAGCTCGCGCCTCGGTGGCCGGGAGTCCGCTATCGACTCCCGACGCCCGGGGCGTCTCCTCCTGCGGCGGCTAGGGACGTGAGGGCGCAGAGACTGCCACTCCCTCACGCGCCCCGCCTCCTCCTTCGCGAGCATTACTGCTTCGCAGAAGGAGGTGACGGCTTCCCATTCCCTCTCGCTCCGTACCATGGCACAGTGTTTTATGAAGACGATTTTTCGGACATTGCTTTTTTATATAAAAAACTGATAGTTTAAGTTATTTCAATGCAATATTTCGTATCCCCATTTCACTAGTATGTTTAGTTTATGAGATATAATTTTTTGAAAATCGTCTTTTTTTCAACCAGGTATTTAGAAAAAAAATCATATCTCTGAAACTAAATATAATACACAATTGTGACCTAAGAAACATCGAAGGCGTTTTTTATGTTGCATATTTTAGAATACAAATAAATCACGGAACTTCGTTAGATTCAGACTTGTACGAGGTTTTTAGTTTTTAGTTTTTATTTTTTTTCTCAGTAATTCCGTCGTATTTGGAAAAGTTATTTATACTAAAATTAGGCCCTTTATCCTCCCTACATACCACAAAAATAACACATCCTAATTGCGTGGAATCTAGAAACCACAACATTTTTAAGTTCGATCCGTATTCTACGTCGTTAGGGTTGTCACGCGATCATATTATATAAGTTCATATCCGGATCTGAAGTTGTCTATATTTATACTAAAGTTATCCATACAATTAGAAGAATCGCCAAACTTAACGGGCAGTGGGCAGGGCACATTTACATTTTAATGTCATTTTTGATTTTCAGAACTACCTCCAAAAGAACAATTTAGGGGTTTTTAAAGATCGTATGGAGGAATCTTGTTTCTTAGGTTAATAAACTTAAAACTTAGCATAAATTCAAATCAAAATAATGATTGTCATTGCCGATTCTGTTGTACACCGAACTAAACTATCTCTAAAATTCCTTACTTTTGGTTATGAGAATTGTAACGCTATTCTGCAAGAAAAAATCTCTAAATTTATAAATTATTTTGACATGACTAAAATCGAATTTGAGAATCGCGACACAACGTGGTGTTTTTTTTTCTTTTGGCTTCGCAACGTGGTACTTGTGCGCTACGGAATGATTTTTTTGAGAAACGAAGGTGCGCGCTAGGAGGCAGCCTGGACGTGTTTTATATGAAAATTTTCACTTTTTTATATGAGAATTTTCACTTTTTGTTTGAAAAATATAAAAATATATTACCCACGTGATGAGATTTAAATGTGCAAGGGTTTTAAAGGGGGTCGAAATTTTCATTATTTTTGTGATAGGACACGCCATTTTCGAGATATAAGCAAAAGGAAAACAAAAAATACAGTACTGTCTTTGCCCGTGAAGGCGAGGCCTTAGTGTGAATTTTAGTTCATGATCACTAGTCTTATTCGACACTTTTTTAATCGCGATTAAAAATTTAGTTAAAATAAATTATTAAGTCAAAACTTTTGGTGAAAACCTGCAAACTCAGAATAGAAAAATTGACATTTTCACTAAACTAATAATTCAGTGCAATCTTAGTGCTATCAAACTAAAATATAGTTAAGTTGTGTCACTTTTAGTCTATTTCAGAATAGAAAATCGTTGTTTGACAGGGATAAACCAAATTTAAGTGATTTTTAGTTTAGTTTAGAGAATTTTGTGACAATAGAATCGTCCCGTTATTCGTTTGTCAAAACTACCGTCAAAATTCAGTTTTAAAGGGTGTTAAAGTTTTTATGAAAATATGCGCGAACGAAGTTGCTGGCAAAGTGTAGTTTCAGTATAAATAACTTATCCCAATACTACGGAATTATCGAGAACAAAATAAATAAAAAACTAAAAACCTTTTATAATTCTGGATATAACTAAGTTTCTAGGATTAATAGTCGAAATTTTAATAACCAATACGTACCATTAAATAAAAATTGAGTCATCAAAATTCAGATTAGAAAAGGACAACCCTAGCAAAAACAGTTAATTTGGAATAACTTCTAGATTCCACGCAATTAGGATGTCTTATTTTTGTGGTATGTAGGGAAGATGGAGGGCATAATTTAAGTATAAATAACTTTTCCAAACACGGTGGAATTACCGAGAAAAAAAATAAAAACGAAAAACAAAAAACCTCGTATAAGTCCGAATCTAACAAAGTTCCGAGATTTATTTGTACTCTAAAATATGGAGCATCAAAAACGCCATCGATGTTTCTAAGATCACAATTGCGTATCATATTTAGTTTCATAGATATGATATTTTTTCTAAATACCCGGTTGAAAAAAAGACGATTTTCAAAAAATTCTATCTCAAAAACTAAACATACTAGTGAAATGGGGATACGAAATATTGCATTTAAATAACTTAAACTATCAGCTTTTTATATAAAAAAGCAATGTCCGAAAAATGGTCTTCATAAAACACTGTGCATGGCTCGCATCAGGGCCGGACGCGAGAGGTCGCCGCCGCCGATCAGCTCCACGAGGACACGGCGGTGCTCCGCCCAGGCAGGGCACACCTCCACGTCTTACGGCTGACATGATGATGACGACTCATTCATGCTATTTCTATTACGCTAACCTTATCAATGACAGTTTCATGGCTCATCGATCTGAGAGCAGTCGTAAAACTATTTATTATCTATTATGTTTTTGTTCTAAATAAGATAATAGACATGTGGTTACTGATACGTAGTTACTCCTACGTCAATACTTATCTACATGGCGGCCTGTAAACGTCTATGGCTCGATATGGGCCTGCCAATTAAGATTATTGTACTGCCAATTTTCCCTTTAATAGTTTATTGTACGAAGAGCAGTTACAGGTCGTGGGTTCGAACTCAAGCAGGCACTTTGTGTAAATTATTTCATCACAACTGCTCTCAAAACGGTGAAGGAGAACATCGCGACGAAACCGGTGTCTTAGAACAAAAAATTCGAAGTCATGTGACATCTAACAACCCGTCTGAGCCCGCGTTGGGAATACAGCCCACACCCTTCCAAAGAGAGGAGGCCTGTTTCCCAGCAGTAGGAACATTTTAGGCTGTTGATGATGATGATGATGATTAACTCAGACTTCATTTAATCCTATTTAATAACTTTTTCACGTAATACTCATTCAATGGGATTCTGTAAATACAAACGTTTCATGGTCGCGAATCATATTTTGTTCAGCATACAAGCTGACTCTGACCTGCAATTTAGCGGGCTACCCGGCACTACCCTCTTTAGGATAATTTTATATACTAGCTTTTGCCAGCGGATTCGCCCGCGTGGAGGTCGGAAATGATCCCGCGAGAACGTACTACTGATTAAAAGTACCCTATGTGTTAATCCAGGTTATAAACTATCTTTGCGCCAAATGTCATCTAAATCCGTTCAGTTTTTTTTTTGTATGGAATATTAACTAACATCCATACATCCTCAGAAGCTTTCACATTTATAAAAATAGTAGGACTATTAAAGGAAAATTTGCCACTATGACTACCACGACACCACAGCCTCTTTTATTTTATTCATTATTATTTTAATTTTACTTTATTTCTACAAAAACGCCAACAGATGGCTTAAAGATAGACATAAGACTACAGAAATGCTATTATGTTATAATAACACAATACTACCTACACAGTAGACAAATATCAACTTCAACATCACGAAAACTACTTCTATTTTACAATGACTCAAACTACTGAGACAGCCAAGCTTCTTGTTCCAATCGAAACTGAGCTATACAAAATAGGAAAAAGGTTTCTAATTGCAAATCAAAGTGTGTTACGTCTACAATAAGTAATAGTTTTACTGTAAAAGGTGCATGAACTAGCCCAAATTGCGCTCCACATTGTTTGTTGATCGTTTCTTGGGTAAAATTTACGTCACTGTTTTTCACTCCCGGGTCGTATACATCCTGACTGCAAATGAATTTGCTTTAAGGGTTTAAGAGTTCAAGTGCTGGGATAGTCTGCGAAACTGAAATTATCATATGCTTTTGCAAGTTGCAGGTCAATGTTTGCTGTATGTTGAACATACATATGATTCGCAACCTAAGACATAGACACAGGCCTCCCCCAAGCACAACTTCGACCGGTTCCGTGCATTAGGGGGGCATAATAGACACGCTTGGCAGGCGGGTTGGCGATCACAGTATGGTGGTAAAATACATAGAGAACGATGCTGCTCATTCTCTAGCTAGTAAGTGCCTTAATAACCTTTTACGACACCCACGGGAAGAGATGGGAATCACTAAAATCACAAATACAACCCGACCTCCACGGGTTGGTGGATATCACATGTTTTCAAATTTTTGGTTCTAGGACGTGCCGGTAACCGGTATGTGTTTTCCTTCACCGTTTACAGAACAGTGTTTTACACAAAGTAAAGCGCGCTTGACTGGGTTTGACCCGTCGACCATATAACTCGTAAGTCGCAATCGTTACCAATGGGGCACTACTACTCAGGCGTACGAGGGTGAATTCATGTAATCCTATTGAATGACTATTTCGTGAATATGTCATTGAATAGGATTATTTGAACTAAGACGATTGTATTGATGATTTTAATTATTATGATTATGTAAAACTGTATTTTTTACGAACGTCAATCATATTTAAATCAACATACAATCTTATACTGGCCTGCATATTGCAAAAATATTAAGAAAATTTGAATTTCGCAGGGTACCCTGTTCATCTTTAGCTAGGCTTGCTGCGGGCCGTGGATGGGTGACTTTTCCTTCCATATCAAGACCCCACTGTGCAATGGAAAGCAGGTTAAACCGTCGATCCTGGCTGTAATTTTTTGTAGCTTTGAGGGTAGTTACGAATAGTCAGAACCCCGATATACTATCATCCAGTCTCATCTTTGAAATAAATGCTTGTAGTTTACTCATGGGTATCGTATTACCAAGTAACCAGATTGTGGAAGTTAAATAGGCAGTCCCGTACGCAAAATAAGAGCTCAGACGAGGAGTTGCAGACACCAGCCCGTTCTACTTAATACTTAGAGGCCGTCCATTAATCACGTGATGTTTTTTTTAGCATTTTCGAACCCCCCCTTCCCCTTGATGATACATGTTGAGGTTTAAGAATATCCACCCCATCCCCCTATATCACGTGTATTTTTTAGTACCTACAAAGAATCTAATTTTTTTTGTAATTTTTTTTAAAATACAGATATAACTATCATCTAATTAAAAAAAGAAGAAAATCACGTGATATATTACTACACCCCCCTCCCCCTTTGTGATATTTCGTGATTTTTTATGCACTCCTCCCCCCCTTTCGAGCCTCACGTGATTAATGGACAGCCCCTTAGGTAATAGGCAGTCTCTCCATGTAAAATGCTGGTATTCAGCTGCATCCGGTTAGACTGGAAGCTGAACTGAACATATGGTGTTGTGACTAACCTGTTAAGACTGATGAGCTGTGACTTGAGCAGCTTGAAGACAATCCTGGCGTCTTCTTCCATGATGAGACCTGCCTTCGCCATGTCGTTGGCGACTTCTTCACAGTCGTCGTTCTCCATGTCGAACTCGAATTGGATTGCTTCGTTCTCTTTGTGGGTGTAGGACCTGGTGGGGAAGAGATTTGAAGGTTTTTATGAATAACTAGCTTTTGCCAGCGGCTTCGCCCACGTTGACGTCGGAAATTATTCCGCTAGAACATACTACCGGGATGAAACTACCCTATCGGTTAATCCAGGTTATAAACTATCTGTGTGCCAAATTTCATCCACATCCGTTCAGTAGTTTTTGCGTGAAAGAGTAAGAAACATCTATACATCCTCACAAACTTTCACATTTATAATTTCAATAGGAAATCTCCAGTGCTGACACTTGCGTCATTCGAGATCTATTGAAGAAGATGGCAATCGATCGGCGTAACTTAACATCCTAAAATACATCGCTACCTCCCGGACTATAATAACATACCGTGGTATAAATAATGCTTACCGTTTCTTAGGATCGATGATCTTCAAGCGAAACTGTATCTTGGTGATGTCGGAGGTGGTGACCAGGTCTCGGCTCACGATCTCCAACCGAAGACCGATGTCCTCGCCGAAGAACTCGTGGTTCAACAGATCTTTCACTTTTGGCCTGTATTTACGAAGAAAGATGTTATTTAAATATTCATATATTATGATAGAAGGTAGTTAGTTGACTAGTGATTTCTGAAAGCCTGAATAAGCTCTGGTACGTACCCATTACCTATTCCGTTTAATTTATGGTGAAACCCTTTCGGAGCTAATATGATAGAGAGTGACTAATTCAAAATTGTACGCTCTCCACTGCTTGTTGTATACGCACAATAAATGTTTGTATTGATATTTTTCCAGAGGGTAGTTTAATGAGAGATTTGATAGCAGAGTTTCTATTGTGACAGAGAGTGGACGTATTCTTTATTATTCTAGTGTGGAAAATAAATGGAAATATACAGGTAACATATCGCCATTGCTTTTTCCGCCACCAATGATGACTTCAGCCATATCTCAGCGGGACGGCATGGCAGAGCAGCCAGGTCACTTCGCCAATTAAATATATAGTGGACTGCGTGACCAAGCGGATCCCAGGTGAAACCACATACTTGTTTTATCGCGTTTGATCACGCAAAAAAATGAACTAAAGCGGTTCAGAAATTAGGTGAAAAGTAGGGTTTAACTCATCGAATGCCGTAATTAGAGACACAATAGAAAAACAAATGCTTATGTTGAACTGTGTAACATTCAAAAGGTTAATTTAGATCATATTTGAATACTCTATTGAATTGTATCATTAGGTCAATGAATCAATTAACTTGAATCCCTAAACATCACGACGTATTCTACTTCATGGCTTAAAATGTAAAATTGGTACTCCTAAACGATAAGGTATAAAGGTTGTCTAAACAGTGTTTACTTATACTGAATTTATTTTGTTTAGTTTTGATTTACGGTTTATAATTTAATATTTAATTTAGCTATACTTCGGTGAACTAGTATTACTTGTGGTTTCATTTATTGCTTATGTGTGCTAACATTTAGTTGGCAGCACGACCTGACGACGTGTCCATAACGTCCAGGTAAGGTATGACTAATGGCTCATTGTCATAAGTTGATAGCTCGGTTGGTATATCGTCTGCAGAGAATCCCAATAGCGGGCCTACCGACCAGTAAAATTCATCAGCCGGTAAAAAGCGTGCAGAAACTAACAATCCAAACGTACGGTGCAGGTTCTTCATATACCGTTATCGTTCCCTAAGGACTTACATATATAAACTTACTAGCTTTTGCCCACGACTTCGCTCGCATTAAATTCGGGGTAACACGGTTCCCCTTTCCTGATTTAGAACACAGAATTGAACTCGGAACAGAATGTTATTTTAATACGCTATTGTAGACGATATTACATGTCTTTCCATTTGGGGATAGAATGTAAAGATTCTGGGCATCGGACACACGCGAACATGCTACATACAATTGTCTATGGGAAAAGCACGGTATCTAAGTTCACCCCACCTAAAAAAGAAAAAGAAAAAAAAGTAGCCTATGTCACTCTCCATCCCTTCAACTATCTCCACTTAAAAAATCACGTCAATTCGTCGCTCCGTTTTGCCGTGAAAGACGGACAAACAGACACACACACTTTCCCATTTATAATATTAGTATGGAGGTATGGATATAAACGGTTCCTCGCATGCGGGCATGGCACGCGTTACAAAAATCTCCTGCATACCGCAACGGAGCCCTATCGTCCCATGAAAATGAGCTTTAACTCTTCCCTAAGCAGTCAGGCTTTCAAAAATCAGCGATTAAATACTTAGTGGTTGTAGAACGCTGCATATGAACGCGAGCTACGACAAACTATAGAGTGAGACTGCTTAGCTAATAAAACCGAGTGCCTTTAGTGTGATTATTCTACAATTTCTTCTACAAAATAGAACGTGTTTTTAAATTGATAGTCATTGAAAAACTAGCTTTAACTTTAAGTATTTAAAGATAAATTTTAAATGTGAAATAATGGCCGATTTAAAAAAGATCTAACGGCTTTAAAAATAGAGAAGTACTTTGCTTATGAAGGATACGCTAAGGTTACCGCGAAATATTAATATCTTACGTTTTTTGAATATTTGAAGGGCAATTTTGTGTTGAACAAAAAATTATTCACGGCCGTAATACCTAATATTTGTTTTAACAAAATTAGAATAAAAATCAGCAATACATCCTTCTAAGTTCATACAGGAAAATGTTTAACCAGTGCGCAATTTTTTTTTGGTTTTTCGGCATCAGTAATATAACACATTAAAAAAAATTCAATACTTTTATTTTTATTTTTTATCGGACCTTAAATCAGTAAACTGTGGGCACCCTACATATTTGGTAATATGATATCGACAATAGGAATAGGTCAGTAACCGCAGCTGGTAGGTACTTGTAGCTATGATCGGTCGTTCACCTTCGCCGCCCACGCAAGTTACCATAAAAACCAGTTTCAAAATAACATCTTTCGTTAACGATAATTTATTATTTTTTTTACTAAGATATATCAAAATAAAAATTGCATGGTTATTATAACTCGTTTAAGTTTAATTTTTTTTAATTTGCGCATTGGTTAAAAAGTTATCCTGTATAATGCGATTTAAAGACTTTTTTCATGTAAGAGTCGTAAAAACGTAAGAACATTTGAATTTAGCGGGATACTCCGGCGTTCTTCCTTAAACCAGACCGCATAATGCGCGTTTTCTATCAAAATTGGCTATATTACTTAGAATAACACGAAAAATACTATCAGTATAATAATAGTGTTACATATAAAGCTACTAACAATAATAGAAAAAGAAACAAAAAAACACACGAAAGCAACTCCATAAGAGATAAACTTTGAAGGATACATCGAACATTTGTTATGTCAAAAAGATCAATATTGTTATAACATCTATATATTATTTTCTACCAACATTGAATTTTACTCCACACTTACGTACGAAAGCTAAGCTCACATTGAAAAGTGTTGTTCTAAAAACACAAAGATTTTCTGGCGAAATTTAGCCAATTTTTTAACAAGTAGAAAGCAATAATAGATTGAACAATTATTATTTAAATTGGTCATATTACCTCAGCCTAGCCCATGTGGCACTATGGGGAGATGATAAGTATTGAAATTGGGATTTATTTCTCTTATCTTTAAAGTTCAATATTGCACTTCCCAAGCGCGTTAAAGTAAAATGAATAAAATGAGTTTCTTGTGTATAATGATACGGTACAAATTAAAATAATCAACGCGTGCTTGAGAAACGCAATAAAGATTCTCAGTTTTAGTTTCCTTCGTCTCAAAATAATTACAAAAAAACAAAATCGATTGAAATTGATCGATAAGCGATTATAATATCTATAGCAAAGTAGATCGCACGTTACGTATGATAAATCTTTTGAGTCTTAAATATTTTTATAATAATTCTAAGAGTATTTTACATTTTGTTAAACATACCTGTCTGTTTTATTAGGCTTGATACAGGACTCGATGATATCTCGCACCTCCGGGATTGTCACCTTCTCCAAGCTTTGTGGCTTAACCCCCTACGGAAGAAAGTATAATAATGAATAGCGTGAGGCGGATGTGTACCCAAATGCCCTTTCTATGGTATTGTTCGTCGAATCGTTACGCTCTTTAAGTTCTGAGTTGAACTGCACGATTACTGACAAATGCTGCACGCATTTGTATTAGTATTATTATATTGCGGTATTGTAGCATTTCAGTCACAAATTTACATGGTCTTCATATGATCGGGCTAAAATTATGTGTGGACATTAAAAATAAACTTTGACTTCCGAGTTTATTTTGGTCCTTCTTCGCAGAGAAGTCAGATAGGAAACACCGACTGTATCTAGTTTTTTAAATGTGACTGACGTGTAAAAGTGTTTCTACTTCTATTTACTGAAATAACATCATTTATTCTCTGATAAGAGGGAAACATCAGCCCCTTTAAACATTACTTTTAGATTGGTGTGGCCTGGCAATGTATTAATCGGTTCTGTACTGCCCGCAATAATAATACATTTCGTTCATCATTTTATTTTACTGACTTGTTTTCTTCACTAGTGTCATCTAACAAGGATTCCTACAAAATAAGGCTCAAATCCTAACAACACATATTATTCAGGACTATGTTTGCACATTGAGCCCAACGACTACAGTAATAAGGTTCAGTTTCTCACCGACACCACTTTCTTGTAGATCTGCGCGGGCCCACTGCACTCACTGTAGGGATACTCTCCGGTCGCCATCTCCAACATGCACATCCCGAACGCGTACACGTCTACTGACTCGTCGTAGTGCTCCTCGTACATCTCTGGCGCCATGAACTCTGGGGTACCTAGAGTGAACAAAACGGGGATTATATTGCACTAGCTTTTGCCAGCGGCTTTGCCCGCGTATTATACGTACTAGCTTCTGCCCGCGACTTTGTCCGCGTCAAATTTTTGCTCCCCTGACCCTTCCCGTCGCATCGATTTGCCTGCTAGTTTTCGTCCACTTTTCGTTGCTCGCTCCTTTTGAGTTATAGTGAGTCAACCTTAAAAGATAGACATATGCTCTCGCGGACTTTTTTTTAGAACTTTTTAAAAGGAACAATTCCGTCATACATGATTTTTGCGTTACTTTAACCGTTTACGCAGCGCACGCAACGGAAACTCTCAAAAGGAATAAATTTTCCCCGTTTTTGCAACATTTTTCATTACTGCTCCGCTTCTCTTAGTTGAAGCGTGATGTTATATAGCCTATAGCCTCCCTCGATAAACAGGCTACCCAACACAAAAAGAATATTTCAATTCGGACCAGTAGCTCCTGAGATTAGAGCGTTCAATCAAACAAACAAACAAACAAACTAACAAACTCTTTAGCTTTATAATATTAGTATAGATAAACCTTTCTCTTGAATCACTCTATCTATTAAAAAAACCGCATCAAAATCCGATGCGTAATTTTAAAGATCTAAGCATACATAAGGACAGACAGAGGGAAGCGACTTTGTGTTATACTATGTAGTGACCATCATCATTGACTACCTACCCGGAGTCTTGTGTTCGGGGGATGATAATAAGCTCCCTCCCTATTACATGGGAGGATACTCCCATAAATGAAAAGATATGGGTGTACTATAGGTAAAGTCAGCATCAAAAATATCAAGACAAACAGATTGTTCAAAAGGATCTCAACAACTATCATTTTGAAGAGTCTGGTGGTCTAGTGGTATCGGCCCCGACTTACGAAGGTTCGAACCCAGGCAGGCGGTTTACTTTGTGTAAATAATATCATCACCATTGCTCTCATAACGGTGAAGGAAAACATCGTGAGGAAACCGACATGTCTTAGAACCAAACATTCGAAGACATGTGACATCTACCAACCCAAACTCACCGAAAGGAGGCTTGTGTCCCAGCAGTGGGAACAATATAGGCTGATTATGATCACCATCTGCTAAGCCTTTTCTCAACTGTGTCGGAGTTGGGTTCCAATCGAACCGTATGTAGCTGAGTATCAGTAATTTACATGGAGCCGCGCCCCAAACACCCTTTTTTTTTTTTTTTTTTTTTTTCAGGATGGGAAATCATCAAATGACTTCTCCCGCTCTGGGCGGAGCGGGAGGGCGTGTCAGACTTTTACTGACTAAAACCCACCCGTGTTCCATCAGTTGCCCATGTGCCAGGGTCACGGTATCTCTTTCGAACAATCACGCGACCCCGGCAGGCATCGGTCCTAGTAGACCCCTACACTGCTGCTGACATCTCTTTGAGGCGCGCGTGGAACACTACGCGCCGTCGACCCGAGCTTGGTCCTTACCGGGCGGCGAGCTACCCATTGCTCGCCACCCGCAAGCTCGCGCCTACGGTGGCCGGGAGTCCGCTATCGACTCCCGACGCCCGGGGCGTCTCCTCCTGCGGCGGCTAGGGGCGTGAGGGCGCAGAGACTGCCACTCCCTCACGCGCCCCGCCTCCTCCTTCGCGAGCATTACTGCTTCGCAGAAGGAGGTGACGGCTTCCCATTCCCTCTCGCTCCGTACCATGGCTCGCACCAGAGCCGGACGCGAGAGGTCGCCGCCGCCGATCGACTCCACGAGGACACGGCGGTGCCCCGCCCAGGCAGGGCACACCTCCACCGTATGCTCCACCGTGTCCTCCAGACGATCCTCGCAATGGAAACACCCGGACGTATCCTCCCGCTTTATCCTGAACAGGAACCCACCGAAGCACCCATGCCCGGTGAGAACCTGCGTCAGGCGGAAGGTGAGGACGCCGTGACGCCTCTCTATCCACTCCTCAAAGAGAGGACTTACCGCCGCAATTGTGGCGTGCCCAGCACTGGGTTGCGACAATCGTATCCGCCATGTCGCCATGAGATCACACCGGAGCTCTGTCCGCCGTGCCGCGATTTGTCGCGGCAGCGGAGTTTCGCCCCGGCGTTTCGCCTCCTCGCGCCACTCCCACATGTGCGCGAGGACCTTTGCCTCCAGATCCCATGGCGGCACTCCGGCAAGGAGGCTCGCCGCCTCGCACGAGACCCCAAACACCCTCAGACGTAATAACATTATATACATAGCTCACGCTTTTGCCCATGGGGAGTAGGCAGAAACTACAGAACGCTGCTACGAACCTGATATACTCTTTTTGCCTCGTTTCAGTTCATACATCCGGTCATACACGCACGCCGGTTACTAGTACTACGCACCTGACCGTTCTGAAGAACATCACCAATAAGGTCACTATTTTTTTCTCCTTGGGCGTCCTTCTTTCGGCGTGTGCAGTCACATCTGACTTTTTAGCCGCCCTTCATTCATCCTCTCAACATGACCAAACCATCTAAGCATACCCTTTTCAATAACAATAACACTTCTATAGTGTCTTGTTGAGTGCCCTTCGGGATTGAAGGGCACTGAATAAGACACTATTAAAGTTAGAAAAGAAGTAGAAGAGAAGTGGAGGAGGAGTGATAGAGGTGTAGAAGTTAGTTGATTCATGGGTATGAATCCTACAAAGTTCGTAATAATAAGCACAGCGTGTCGTTACCTATAACGGACTTGGCGAAGCTCCTATTCTTGAGTGTGGCAAGTCCCAGGTCCCCGATCTTGACGCTGCCCGTCGTGCCGGTGATGAAGATATTGTCGCACTTCAGATCTCTGCAAGTCATTACATATTTATTATTTTCGGACAAGAACCTAACAAATGTGTGGCTCCGTTGGTTTACTGGTCGCAAGCTATACCGCAAAGTATGAGGTTCTGGACTCGAAGTCCCAGATCAAGCAAACTGTTGCTGGGCTGTTCCATCTAGAATTTCTCAGTAGTAGACCGAGTCTAGTCTGCCCGGTTGATGGCATTAAGCTCGCCTATTACATGGGACTTAAACATAACTGGAAAAATGTGGTTATACTATAGGTACACTGCCCAACCCTTTGAGGAAACAACGCGTGATGTTATGCTATCGAAATCAATGCATTGTGATGTGTTTAAGAAGTGTCATTTTAGCAAAAAAAAAAGGAAAAGAAACACCTCACGCTTTGTATTATTAGCTTGGTGTTAGGAACTAGCTATGACAGCCCTTGCAGCTTTATACCATCAAGTATTGAATGAAACACGCACCTGTGTATAATAGGCGGCGTCCTCGAATGTAGAAAGTTCAATCCCTTGAGAATCTGGCGACACCACGACTTTAGCACCTTCGGGTTGATCCGCTTGAACCTTCGGAGATACCTGCAAACAACATTAAACATAAAAGATTTATATATACAAGCTAACACAGCTTTTCGTGTGGTGCCGGACGTAATAGTACCATCCCATTTCTTAACGTGGGTATCGTAAAAGGCGACTAAGGGACTTACTAGAGAATGGGCAGCAGCGTTCTCTATGCATTATACCACGAGAAATTATGATGATATTCATTTCTCGGCACCAAGCAGAGCGCTGAAAATCAGACAACACCCAATTCATCCAATTAAGACTAAAATTTACGTGAACTGCCTCTCAGATATCCGAATAAAATCCACGCGAGCAAAATCTCTTGTGCGTACCGGGGCTAATTGAATAGAAAAGGCTATAGGTATCCCAATACCCAAAGAAGGTCGGCCGGACGTAGTGATCAATAGATCAAATGATTTTCACCAGAAATGATCTTCACCAGGACGCTCCTGGGGTCAACCTTTTCTTCTGAGGCAACCTCTCACCGTATCAACCACCAGTAACCCTGTTATATGTTTGTAGCCGCCTTTTCCAAAAGATGTGGTAAAGTATATACTTACGCCTTCAGCGTGCCACTGAGCATGAGCTCGGTAATGAGCACGATGTTCTTCTTCTTGGCCACGGTGCCCTCCCAGTAGTTGTAGAAGCGAACGATGTTGGGGTGCTGGAGCTTCTTCAGCATATCAGCCTCCTCACGGAAGCGGAGACGCTCTGTTTTGTTTAGCTTTTTCTCCTAGAAAAATGAGAGCATCCGGTAAGATCCATCTTGGGTTTAGTGAAACCTTGAGGTTTACATAATTTAGATGACTTTTGGTCCTGCGCAGATTACAAGAATTTAATTTGCCAGCCATCAGAGCAATATACGGTCTCTGTGAGTTTCTCTAAGGGAACAGTTCTGATCCTTTGAGTTCGATTTTAATATGCAATATCTTGGATGATGTGTGTACAAGCAGTTTTATTTATCGACGCAGTGTCGAGCATTGCAGTGTAGTGAGCCATGGTGGCCCGTGGCTTCGAACCTTGAGTGGCGTTTAAATTTAGTGTAAATTATATCATCACTACTGCTCTCAAAACGTAGAAGGAAAACATCGTGAGGTCCTAGAACCAAAAAATTCGAAGACATGTGACATCTACCAACCCGCACTGGGCCTGCGTGGTAAATTATAGCCCACTCCATCTCGAAGAGAGGAGACCTATATCCTAACATTAGAAACTTTAGACTGATTATACGTGAGGCTGTCCGTTGCCCCTTGGACCTGCATCTACTTTTTCTTCAAGCAGTGTGCCCAACTGCCTACATAGGTGTTTCGGACCGTTCGATTAGTTACTCTATGCGCCTTCGGAACGCGCCATCGAACGGAATGACATCTGACTTGCCAGTTTGACTTTGACACTTGACACTGCTTGATTTGGCTGAAGAAGGTCCGTCGCCGTATTGGGACCCCCGCGACGCGTTTGTTGAAATTAATCCTTTTGAATCGATCCGTTTGTGACAATTAGTCGTGATCCAATTTGCTTTGATTGTTAAACAACCCCATTTGACGTAATAATACGGGTTACATTTGTTAAAACTGAAGTTCTTGAAAGGGATGGTCGGTCCAATTGCGCGCGCGACCCCTTTGTAAAGTAATCCCTGAGAATCGGTCGTTTTGTGGACAATCTGTCATGACCCAATTGTATTGATTGTAACTAACCCCAATTTGAAGACATAACACGGGTTTAGTTTAGTTTCTTGACATTGAAGAACTTTGAAGGTTAAGTGGAAGTGACGCTATTGGGATCGCGTGATTTGAAGACCGCATGCTGTGATTGCCTCCAGCCTTATTGCAGCGGATTGTAACCTGGAGAATACTCATAACGTCACGACACGATACATATACACTCACTTACATACATAACTCCAGGTAACCCCAAGGAGCTGGTGTTCGTCTTTCCACAGGTAAGTTCTTTTGTTGTATTGTAGGTGAGTTACTTGAATTGTACTTGTATTGTCTGCTGCGCGTACGGCGGACTAGTTTCGCTAGCCACTCTTGTCTCTAGAGCCCCACGGTAATCACACTTCCACTGCGCTATTGAAATCGTATTGTGAGGTCTAGTCTGGCAGTGAACAATAGGACTACATCAGTCGGTACATGGTATGTTTAATGACTTAAAGTGGTATAATACTGACCAACAGTTCGCACCAGGCGACGGCGACTCCGGTCTGCGTGTCCAGACCGTGGTACACCGTCTTGAACGAGCCCCGACCCACCTCCTTGTCGTACTTGAAGAATCTGAAGACATACAGTAATACGTTACAAATACAGTGCTGTTTAAACATGTTTATTTATAGTAGTGGCCGTCCAGTGGTCGAGTCGATGGTAATTCATTTAAATAGAAATCTATACTTCTATACTAATATTATAAAGCTGATGAAGAGTTTGTTTGTTTGTATGTTTGTTTGTTTGATTGAACGCGCTAATCTCAAGAACGACTGGTCCGAATTGAAAAAATATTTTTGTGTTGGGTAGCCTATTTATCGAGGAAGGCTATAGGCTATATAACATTACGCTAAAACCTAGAGGAGCGGAGCAGTAATGAAAAAATGTTGCAAAAACGGGGAAAATTTATTTCTTTTGAGTTTCCGTTGCGTGCGCTGCGTAAACGGTTAAAGTAACGCAAAAATCATGTATGACGGAATTGTTCCTTTTAAAAAGTTCTAAAAAAAGTCCGCGAGAGCATATGTCTATCTTTTAAGGTTGACTCACTATAACTCAAAAGGAGCGAGCAGCAACGAAAAATGGACGAAAACTAGCAAGCAAATCGATGCGACGGGAAGGGTCAGGGGAGCAAAAATTTGACGCGGACGAAGTCGCGGGTAGAAGCCAGTAACTATATAATTCTAGACAAAATATTAGCTTTCTGCACTCCTCTACTCATAAGTCATACTCCTCCGTCCGCGTAATTTTCGTGAAAAGGGGTAATAAGATATGGATATACTAGCTTTTACCAGCGGCTTCGCCATACATATAAACCGTCCTCTTCCGACCGAATCACTCTGACGATTGATAAAAACCGCATTAAAATCCGTTGCGTAGTTTAAAAGATAAAGCGTACAGACGCGGGAAGCGAGTTTGTTTTATACTTTGTAAAAGAGATATCCAGATTTTTTTATATGCATATGTGCTAGAAATAGGTTCAAAATCAAGGGTTAAAGGTATTTATACACGATAAAATAAAAATAACTATGATTCTCTTCGATATTACGCACCTGCCACAAGGAGACACTCCTATCGGCTCCTCTTCATCTTCCTTATCGTCTTTCTGCTTGTCTTTTTCTTCCAACTTCTCTAGCTCGTAAATTGGACCATACACCAAGCCTGAAACAGTTACACATTGGTTTAGCTTAGATGAAACGAGCTGCCTAATGTGCGGTACATGCACATATTAGTATGGCCATTCATGGCGGCGTCTTTAATGCATATTTCTATGTCAAACTACACTGATAGTAATAGAATCATATATAAAGGCTTTGAAAGAAAAATATAAACTTTACCATTCTGTGGTTCTTGCGGTTGATCTTCACCGGACGGGTCTGTTTTAGATATTCGCTTCTCCGTCGCTGTAGCTATCTCGATGTTTTCCTCCTGTAGTCATAACATTCACAGAATTATTACTAGGTGACTGAATTTGATAGAGGCGGAAAATATAAATCGACTTTCTAAGATCTTTCCAAAATTTGGGAACCGAAAGAAAGAAAGAAAGGAAAATAGTTTATTCTGCACAAACAAAACGCAGAATATGAAATATAAAAAAGTTACAAAATAGGAAAAACGTAAAAAGTAGCCAAAAGCCCCATATTCAAGTAAAAAAGTTATACAATATTATCCATGGCTACGGACCAAATCACTATAGATCTGCGTTACGACACTGACAATTATGTAATAAAAAACAAAACAAAATTGCCGGAAGCAGAGTGCATTTCTGGCTACTTTTCTGACAAGCATACCACAAAAATAAGAACACTTGAGCCGTGCGTCGTATCTGTGCAAGAATAGGTCGTTGCTCAGCAAAATGCTGTGACTTCAGACGAATCTATCGTCAGCAGCGCTGATTTTCAGCAACTACCTTTTGAAACACTGCGATACCCCTTGGTATGACTGGTTATAAGACTTTCGAGATTCCGACTACTAGTAAAGAATTTTAACGATTTACAAACAACAGTCACGGGGCATGGTCTCAATACGAAATCACCCATCTACGAACATACGTCAGAAAAACGTTCCTTCAACCCATCTTTCCTTTATAGGGTAAACGTACGTACCAAATCCTGTTCAGAGATGAAGGCATCGTCTTCCAGCCTGGCGACCAGCTTGTTGCCACTGTCGTCCAGCTCGGGGTCGCAGAGCGCGCCCTGGCCGGAGCTCCGTCGATGGAAGCCGCCTACACCAACTCCTACACCCACCACTGGTTGACTAGCCTGGAATGTAGACAGAAAAATATGAGACATCAATAAATAAGCTTTCAGGTATATTCTTTTCAAACATGTGTGCGAATCATGGCAATTATTAAGGAGACCTAACAATATTCTTTGTGCGTTTATGTTGGAGTTGTAGGACACTAAGACCGTCGCAATGAGAATTTGAAGAGCAAAGAACAGGTAAAGAATAAAAAAAACGTTTTGACACACAAAAATATCACTACAACGCGAACAATAATTTTAATTTGGGAAGTCGGTAGATCTTTCTCTCGATTTTTTGTTTATTTTCTTCTACGATCAGACCCAGAATTATGAGCAAACTTGTTGCTGATTTCCCACATTAAAGGATGTTTTTTACTTTATAATATTTTTATTTTGGAAGTAAGTTGCTTGTTTTTTGTGGAAAAGTTTTTATTTGTCACAGAAAAAAAAACACTAGTAGCAGTATACGTGTATATCATTCTTGTGGGGTAGGTTACCAATCTGTCCCATACATATTTCTTACCCTTTTTAAAACTGATTAAAAGACGTTTTAGTCAGCGGGAAATAACAGGCTAGTTTTATTTATTTTAAAACTAGTCAGATCGGATCAATATACCACATAACATTCACATCCACACTCTGTCGAGAATGTAGCGAAAAAACTGAAACTAAACAGAGTATATTTTTTTACATTCAATGTTTATTAACCAGTTGACTGCCATTACCTACGTTGACAGTTTATAGCATGAAGTGTTACACTCAACGGTAGCGATTATTCAAGTATATGCGTGGATTATAGAGTATCTACGTGTCACAAATCAACTGTTTTCATGTGATATCAAACGCTATAACGATGGAGCACTATAATACTAGATAACATGCTAGTTTTTCTTTTGTTTTTTTTTTTTTTTGGGAAATCATCAAATGACTGCCCGCTCTGGGCTGAGCGGGATGGCGTGTTAGACTTTTAATGACTAAAACCCATCCGTGTTCCTTCTGTTGCCTGTGCCTAGTGGCCTTGTGGAACCTTTTTAAAAACACTAACGTACAAAAATGTGTCTTTAGGGGACGACGAACCATGCCACGGATTTGTTGGAAAGAGTTACCGTGGCTCTGGCGCAGGCAACTGAAAGGACACGGGTGGGTTTTAGTCAGTAAGTCTGATACGCCCTTCCACTCCGCCCAAAGCGGGAGACGTCATGTGATGATTTCCCAGCCAGAAAAAAGGGGACGACGAATTGCACATATCTCTGGAATTGGGTGACTAATAAATAATGTGTCATTTTCTCAATTTTGTTTACATTAGAAATGCATGTTATCTTGAAAAGTAAATGTGTAATAGTGGGTGCGTCAAACGTGGTTATTCTGATGCACCTCCTGTTACACATATTTTCTATGACGAATACATTTTTATCAATAAGTTTATTAGTCCTAAAAACTTGTGTAACTGTACCAATGTTAAAAACCAGCTTAAAAACTGAAATAATGACGATGATGATGAAATAAAAATGCTTTTGCTATTTCTATGGATCACTAGACAATACTTTTTATGCATCCGTTTTATTCGTCAGATAAAAAGACAGATACCCTATTTTTTTTTATTTTCTTGTGTGGGAAATCTTGAAATGTCGTTCGTCACACACAAAACAAAACACTATCGTACAAAGCTTCAATCTTCGCAGACCGATTGATCTCAACGTTCATACACATTGACATATATTTGAGAAAAACATTAAGATGTGTGATCTCGATAACGTAGAGACGGGTATCATCTGTTATCGATATCAAGGTATATGATAAGGGGCAGGTGGTTGAACTTTCTTTTAAGTATCGATTTATAAAATAAAGTCGTATTTTATGACCGCTTAGTACTTCAAAACTGCGCAATTGATTTTGATGCGGTCTTCGCCATCATTTAGCGAATTTATTCTGGAAGGTAAAATGCATAAATCATCAATTGATTCATCAACACCAACATTATCTTCATCGTTTTCATTTGTGACACAAAGTGTCATCATCACTATTTTATGTATTTATTTCTTTTTTTTTTCTCTTGTGGTATATTGTCACTTTGTACCTACTAAGATAATTTGTAATCACGTTAAATTTGTATTTAATCGTGTTTTGTATGTTGTGTTATGTCTGTTGTGTGCACCAAATAAACGATGTATCTATCAATCATTCTACCAAAACACACAGCAATTAATACAAGTCAATATGATGTTAGTAGATAGATACTTATGTTAGATTTTTTTTTTTTAATAATTATTATTTTTGACAAGCATGAGCGACTAATGGTTCAGGATTTGGATATCCACTCTGTCCGACACCACGCTCAGAAGCGTGTTGGTGCTACCCTTTATCCGATATTCCGTATTAATGGCTTAATTATTGTTACCCATGTTTTCAATACCTTAACTCATCCCGCACCAATTATCCCCACCCGCAAGAAAAAAAAACTCCGAAATTGTAAGTTCTGATTTATCACAACAAACCAACGGAGCAGCGTCCCCATAAAATGACTATTTACTACAATAGTTTACTACTCAAAGCCACGTGTAGCAATAACATAAAAGTTAAAAGATGACTACAATGTTAACTGAACACTTTGACGCGTACTAACACCATAAAGTGAACGATTTACTTCACAATAGTTTAACAATTACGCCGTTTAGATAAACTGTTGATGTTTTCTTTATTTTTACTTTTGATTCTCAGAAGTGTTAGATTACTAAGAAAAAGTGTTAGCCGGTATCTTAAAACGAATGCATGCAGTTATCGCTTAAGATTAGAATAATCCTTCCCCACTCCTCGTTTTTGAGAAGAGAAAATGACGTAAGCCTGCGTATCGAAGAGATACTAATGTGACTTAAAATGGAGAGGCCATGAAAAGGCCTATTCAACAAAAAAAGACAGTCAGACATTGGTTATGATGATATAGTTAGAAAAGTTTTCACATATCAGTTTTAGGGTCACAGCACACACACATATCAACTCGGAAAGGGATCGTCACCGTATCGCCTTTCGCCTCGCCGTCAATCAGTCGTCAACCTAACGTAAGCACGGAACCAAAGCGGACCAGCAGCTCCGATACGTCGACTCGGCTACAGCTAGGCGACGCCGCGCTTACGGCTCGCCGACCGCTGGTTGACTTTGAAGTTGCCTTGAAAGGGGCAAGGGTGGACGAAGAGACGCAAGCGCGGCGACGGAGAGGCGTAAGCGCGGGGGCGACGATCCGTAAGCGCGGGGACCTCTGGTTGCCACACGCCAGATCGCGGTTCGTGAGCTTGTCCCAAGCCGAATCGCTTACGTTACGATGCCGATTAGTATGCTTTTCAGTAGGGAGTTTCATACAAATCATATTAAACAGCTCGAGTTGATACGGTTACGATCCGTTTCCGAGTTGATATGTGTGCTGTGACCCTTAAGAACCAAGCCATGCACCTTATTAGATTGCCCATCGGCGAAAATTACGAAATTCCATCCCCTCTTATTTTATTATAATTTAGGATATAAGTTTCTCTCCAATATGGTCAACGAAAGATCAAAACGCGTCCAACAATGCCACATTATCAAATTATGATAAGTAGTTTAAAAGGACCAGGTGAACATACATACTGGTCAATATCTTAACCGTCCTTATTGCTTCGCCGTGGCCAGGTAAAAAGTCGGTTTTTCACGACCGACAGTTGTCTAGATTTATTGGTGGAGTAGTAAAAACGTGGTACTCACGACGCTGGTGGTGAGAGAGTTGAGCATGTCGAAGGTGTTGCTTTGTTGCGTGTGTATGATGGCCAGTGCGTTGTATGGCCGCGGCCCCACCAGTGGCGCCTTCATCACTCCCACTTCGCTGCCGACTACCACCTGGAGAAAAAGGGTTATGTTATGTAGGGCCTTTTATGAAAACACTGTGATTGTACAAAGACGAGCTTAATCAAAACGATACTGATGTGGATTTGAGCAAAGTTGATGGCTCGCGCCCTATTACATGGGACTTATTCGTGAAGTTATGCTATTGATGTAGGTCCATTAATTGGAAAATAGGAAACAGAATTTTTATGAACAATGTTAAATTTTGACAACTTCTACATGACATCTAGTTTGCTACAAAGAACGTCATACGTTTTGTTACAATTATAAAGTTTCTGTGGGGTCAGTCACATCCTACTAATATTATAAAGGCGAAAGTTTGTATGTATGGATGTGTGGATGTTTGTTCCTCTTTCACGCAAAAACGACTGAACGGATTTGGATGAAATTTGGAACACAGTTAGTTTATAACCTGGATTAACACATGGGCAACTTTTTATCCCGGTATACATTCCCGCGGGATATTTTCCGACCTCCACGCGGGCGAAGCCGCTGGCAAAAGCCAGTATGGACATAAAGGTATGAGACTTCGTTGTCCTTTGACAACAATCTTCAGAGGTAATACACCAGCACTGAGCAGGGATCACTCCGGACAATCATTTCATACTTGTACAACCGCGGACAATAGCGGTGAATTCATTTTCACTCTTATGCCTTACGAAATAAGCTTGGAAAGCGGTCGACGGCCAATGTCCGCGATGGGTACATAATATTTACTTAATTCGTGGATCTTTGACAGTCGTTATAGTTCATAAAAAGCCCGAAAGTCTGACAACTAGTCTCACCAAGGAGTAACTAGGTTACGGAGGTCAGATAGGCAGTCACTCCATGTAAAATACACTGGTATGTGCTGGAAACCGACCGCAACATATTTGGCAAAAGGCTAGACAGGTGATGACAAAATATTTACATACATCTTTTCCCCACGGATGGCAGTTAAGAAACCAGAAACTACAGAAAGCCGTACTGCCACCATCACGTATTCCTTTCGCTTCGTTGACGACCATAATACTATTGCTATTCAATATTTTGACCTAATATTCTCAACAGGACGTCAACCAGATATTTCTATATTTATGCTCTTCATCCTTTCCGCAACTAACCACAACCTACAACTGGTGGATAAATACATTGTGAATTTGCCTACCATCAACAATAGGATAAATATAGTGACGTCAAAAAACTGTCAACCTTACTTGAGAATAATTGTTTCTGTGAATTTGTTTAATTGTATAAACTTGTAGAAAAGGAGTAGACTTTGTACTAGCTAAGGTAAATAGGCAAATAGACACGAGATAATCTTTCTGGAATTGTCAAGTATAGGTAAGTTATTTTGATCAGTAACACTTAAACGGTTTACAAAAAAACTATAACATATACGTCAAGAGTTTTCTCAGATTCCTCTAGTTTAGGATGTATGCATTGTAACGCATATTTTCACATGTTTAAATATTTTCTCAACAATGTATTTGATTATTTACGATATGCTTGGTATTTTTTATAAACGTTCTAATATGGCTTTTTGTTGTCTATTTAAACTTAAAAATAAAGGACGATCAAAAGTCCTACATGATTACTATCCTGTATCAACCTGTTCGATGCAAACTATTTGTCTTCAGTGTAAAGACATGTCTAACTCCCTAAAGTACCACAGATCACACCAAATAACCGTAATAACGTACTTTAAAGGTCTTCTCTTTCCCGTGCACGGTCTTCTCCTTGGCAGAGAGAACGTTGGCTGATTCCAGATGGTGGCTAGTCGGCTGGGAGATCTGGTGCCCGTGGCTGTGCAGCCCTGATGTCATCTGAGGATGCAAGACGGTTATGTTAGTAAAAGATAATTCAACAATTATTTCGATTTGTCGGTGGGATTGTCGGGGTAAAAACACCCTATAATTCTAATCCAGGACAAGGTCTACCCATGTGCCAAATTACATCCAAATCCGTTCAGCCGTTTTCCCATAAGGAACAAAGCTTTTCTCTTTATAATATTAGATAAAATAAACCTTCATGTACACTTTTGAAACTTTGAAAGTTAGGTGGACCGTTCTAAATTAGTAATTTAAGACATCTTTGTGAATCTAACAGCGATACTGCTTGTAAAAGTAAAATGTCAAATCCAATTCATTTCACGTAATTTCTCTTGGCTAACTTATGAAGTTGTAGTATCTAAGATATTGAAGATACGATCTACTATTTATCCTCCAGCATGATTTAAAAATGATCGTCATATCCTGCTCTTATCCAATGTTACTTGCATACGCCCATTCTATTATTCTCTTTCATATTATTCCTCATACAAACTATCCATTTTTTCTATGGCCTTCCTATCGCTCTAGATCAGCATTATTTTAAGGGACATGAGAAATTGAAATGGTTGCATTAGCAGCGAACAGGGCCGATAAAATGGCCGTTTTTGTGAAGAACATGTTGAATGTAATTGTTTTACCGCACAAGGTTAAAAATCGCTTGCCACTTCACCTGGCATCCGACTCTTGAGACTTTTTATAGAATGTCGACATGTTTTAAGAGTACATGGTGATCAATCCCCAGAAGTGTGTATAAAAAGGAGAGGAAGGCCTTAAGCCTGCAGTAAGACAGTAGATAAAGACAGAATAGGCTAGAGAGAGAGACAGATACGAGACATATGATTCTTTATAATCCGCACTAATATTATAAATGCGAAAGTAACTCTGTCTGTCTGTCTGTCGGTCTGTCTGTCTGTCTGTCTGTCTGTCTCGCTTTCCTGCTAAAACTACTGAACCGATTTAAATGAAATTTGGTGCACAGATAGTTTAGAGCCTGAGAAAGGACATAGGCTACTTTTTATCCCGGTAGTATGTTCCCGCGGGATAATTTCCGACCTCCACGCGGGCGAAGCCGCTGGCAAAAGCTAGTTATTAATAAATTAATCTAATCTTATTCGGATTCTTAATCATGTCTGCGATCAACAAAAGCTGTTGTCAAATTTAATGTTAGATGTTATTATTGCGAAACATCACGCCTCAGTTCTCCTGAAAGGATTGGCAGAGGTATTATGTCATCACCATTGCTCTCAAAACGGTGAAGGAAACAATATGAGAAAACCGGCAACTTCCTAGAACGGCCTGTGTCCCAACAGTGGGAACATCATAGGCTAATTATGCCATGCATGCAATGCTGACGTAAGATGCGACAAAAAATAGGATAGGCCGTAACATTTTCCTCTAAAAATATTCCCTGGCTTAATCAGCTAAGACGACGATGAACTGCCAGGGTCGCGAGATTCGTTCGAAAGAGACACCGTGGCCCTGGCATATGGGCAACTGAAGGAACACGGGTGGGTTTTGGTCAGTAAAAGTCTGACACGCACTTCCGCTCCACCCTAGAGCGGGAGACGTCATTTGATGATTACCCTTCCAAAACAAGAAAAAAAGACGACGATGAATCTTTTACATAAGTATCAACTCGTAATCTTTTCCAAAAGAATTCTCATTAGCATAAAACTATTCCATTCATATTGTTGTTCGTAACGTCGGCTTCGGCACCATTTACAAATGATGCCATATAGGAAATAGGTTCCATATAGGACACAAAACCGAGACGTTTATAGACACGAAATACGATCATACATCCTAGTTGAATCTTAACAGACCCTAGGTAAATAAAAATATAATTAATCAGCCTATTTGCCCACCGCTGGGAAACAGCCTTCCTCTCTTCGAGAGGGCTATAACCTACCACGCGGGCCCAGTGCGGGTTGGTAGATGTCACATATCTTCGAAATTTTGTTCCTAAGACATGCATGATCCATCGCAGTTTTGAGAGCAGTTTAGACTACATTATTTACGCAATGTTAATCGCCTGCCTGGCTTCGAACCAACGACTTACAATTCGTACGTCGGTGCTATTACTACTGGGACTGGAGATATGTTAGCAAAATTGTTTTATACAGGGTGGATGTTTGAAATGGGGCAATTAGGATCTTCACAGTTATAGCTACAGGAAAACGGTCTTAGGAGACTGTACTTAAGTTTTGGAACTAATTTAAGCTGCATACACAGATTTTGAAGAAAAAGGCCAGGGCAGAAAATGGGCAATTATCACAAAAACTTTTTTGAAAGATCAAATACTATCGGAGTAAGTGAAGTTTGAGTACAACAAAATACAGAAAGCAAAAATAAAAATTATAACTTCACACTAAACAAAATGAGCATTTAAAATAAAATGCAGGATAAACATATCAGAACCAGCAAAGTTAAATTATGATTAATTGATTACGGAAATACCTCTTGCTAAACAAATGTCGAATTTAAATCAATGTTTTTCATATTATTTTCCTTAATATGGAAAATACTGCTCGGTGAGACCGAGCAGTATTTTCCATATATGATCCTCAAATATATGTTAAAATATAAATAGAAAACAATGAAATCTCTTATCATATTGATAAGATACAATGTACAGAAATAGCTTCCCAGAAGTAGTTACGTTAATGTCCTCTTACTCTTTACACGACTGCGACAGCACAAATAGGACTATGTATTGTATTTTGTTGTCAACTTGCCAGTTACAGTAAAAGGCTATATTAAAAATAATATTTTAATACGTACAAGAAGGGAGCACTATTTAAAAGTTAGAAATATATTTGCTAAATAGAATTGTGCAACTATCTGATTTATATAAATGCTATAAATATTCACAAAAACAAACTGATTATCAAAACAAACAACACACCAATTTTCTAACAAAACAATAAATTATCACTTTCACTTAAAAACCACGAACAAAACTCATAGGTTCACACTTCCTTGCACAGATAAAAAAAATATATAAATTATTGAAAATAAATGCTAAAAGCGCGCGCAACTAGTACGGAATACGTTTCAAAACAAACAACATTGAATGAGTGAGTAATAAGTGTATCATTCGCGCCTTATACACGTTTTTCTAGTAATCCGATGGATAATTTCTGTGACGATTTTCTAATCTGCACTCAATGGGGAGTTGATAAGGCGTCATCACTTATCGTGTGCGTAGTGTGATGTAACGACATTCCATAATTGCTATTTAAAATGTCTGCTGAGGAATTATAAACAAAGGAAACTATATGATGTGGCCACTTGTTAAGGATAAATGGAATTAAAACTCCTGGTCCTTGCTTTTTCTAAAAGACTTGATGAGGATTAAAAAGGGGGGACAACTAACTTTGAAGTCCGAGAATCAATTAGTCAGTCATAATAACATAAAATTAAAACTCATTATTTTATTAATATCCTTCAAAAAATATTTTTTACCAAACAACTTTATAACAATATTATTTCTAAATCAAATCCCACAGCTAAAACAAAACAACAGATATGCCTACCGCCCACTTGCACGCACTCGTGCACGTTCGCACGCACGCACATTGCATCCAAGCACGCGTGCGTGCGCACACCTACACGTCAAATACCTGTCACATAGGTAATATTACAGAATCGTTTTTTCTTCTTTATCAGTACAGAAGGCTATTCTTCCTACTTGATAACATTCAAATACAAAACTCAATCTTGTCTTGACAAAAAATTCTCAAAAATGGGAAGGGAAAATTCAGGTATTATTGACAGATAGAAAGTGAGATAAGAGTGGGAACATTCTTAAAAATACGAGAATTACGCCTCCGATTTACTCTAAGCAATTAGTGCTGGTTAGTGAAAATTTAAGCTTACCCAAATGAAGCAGTAAAACCCCCTAAAACGGTGAAATCAAGAAACAGCGGCACTTTGCAAAAGCCATCAATAAGAAGCTCGTCAGTTCAGCCATTTTGAGATTCAAATCCACACATATAAAATGCAAAACTTTTTTGGAATTACCGAACGACCCTTACACGCATCTACCTTTAACTTCCCGAAAAACACAGTCCAATATATTTTGTCATTACAATTTCTCAAAGAGAAAATGAAAGCCCGAAAATGTTCAACACGATACCACCACTGTTTAACAACAATCTATTACTAAAACCAGTGACAAAACTGACAGTTAAGGTCGCTGTTATGACTTAATTATGTTTACAATAATTAGATAACCAACGTCTTACACGTTTTAAGCTATTTTATAGTACAACCGACATTAGCAACGGTCTAATGAATTCTAAGCTCTGATAAAGATCGATACGATCTTATAAGGCCTTTTTTATAAGAACTATGCAAATATGCATTGGAAATAAACACAAGTTTTTAAACACCTCGCATTTGCAGTGTTATATAGAATATCAAGTTTTCATATACCTAGTGAACTTTATTTCTAATGTGCTATCAAATTACATGTTTGCTTATTTATACATCATTGGTACCTAGCAATCATAAAAGTTTAATGAGACTTGAAGGCAGATTTATCTATTACACTTTCAGACTCCAGTAACAACAGATGGTAAATTCGAAAGACTGCTGTGAAAACGATAACTCTGTCTACTAATGTTGTTGAATTAAACAGAAAAGAGTTTGTTATTCGGCGAAGTATCATATAACATTCTCTAAAAATCGCTCTACATGCTATCCATCCATGAAGAGTGAGGTAGAAAAACAGAGAAACTTGAAAGTCAACTTATACAAGTTTTCAGTGTATCATTATAAAATATCATTCTTATAGGCGTAGGTGTATTCGTATATTTTTTACTTGTGTACACATGGAAGATTTTAAATGACATTTTGCTAAGACAGTTCTCATGATCCATATCATTTTTATACCAATAAAAAAATACCCAGTAACTTGGCTGTGGTGATCAGCTAGGTAGTCGCTTCAAGTAAAAAAATTGGCAACCTGCATTCAGTCAGACTGGAAGCCAAACCTAATATAGTTGGGAAAAGGCTAGGCAAATGATTAAAAGATATCAGCCGGAGAGGAGATAAAAATATCTATAATAAATATTATATTTCATTAAAATCTAGAAGTTATCATGATATAAATAGAGGCTTCTTTTAGATTATCAGATCAAGATAAGGAATATCCTTCAAACGACCTAATACATTAATGGGTACCAACAAAAGCATTCTCTGGTTTTATTGATTTCATAATATTTTGTTACTTATTACGTAAGTTTTATGGACTAATGTTGTAAACAGATGAGTGTGTGTTGACGTGCGAGATTTTAAGATGTGTATTAAAAGCCTGCTTTGGTTAGACGTGATCTAGTTTCAATGTCAAACCTATAATCGATGTGTGTTTTGTTTTTGTTTTTCCGCAAAATTTACAAAACAGTCGCGCAATTTACAGCGTCGATCGCCCGCTCAATTACTTCGTTTCGCTTAGCGTTCTTTCTGCCCTTTTCTCTTTGCTCGGCTCCTGACGGTTGTAGCGTGATATCAAATAGCCTATATAAATCCTTCAAGATTTGGGCTATCATGTCTAATAAGATTTTTTCGAACTGAAAATACCTTTCGGAGATTAGCGCGTTCGAACGAACAGTTTCAAGATTTATTACTCGTAAAAGATTTTTAATAAACATTTAAAAAACAATAGGCATGGCCCTTTGCCGTGCCTACCTTCCTGGGAGATTTCCAGTTCGTAGAAGGTTTTTTTCTATGACCGAGATGTAGAAAAATACCACTCAGGTGACTATTTCACAAGTTTCCTCCCTACACATTGTTAGACCGTAAAAGCCCTAATACGCACACACATCTAATATTTACCGGTTGAACTTAGGACAATACTATCTTAACCTACCTATAAAAATGATTTAAAAATGCATACATATTTGTTTACTGTTCATTAATTGATACATAACATGACGCACTGACTGCCTCATTAGCAAAGTGGTCGCCAACGCGACTGTTAATGGGGTCCTTTAGGGCGTGTCAGACTTTTGCTGACTAAATAAAGCCCACCCGTGTTCCTTCAGTTGCCATATGTCAGGGTCACGGTAACTCTTTCGAACAAATCGAAGCCTGGCGGATACTAGGATACCCTGTGTGACAGATTACCAGTAGTGACGCATGATCCTTCTAAGAAACCAATACGCACTGCACATTGACAGGTATTAGCTCAATCTACCTGCAGTCAGGTACGCTGATCAACAATAGTACCTACTAAGATGCGTTATATTTTGACGTCACAATTATTAAACGACGCGGAAAGAATTATGAATGTTTTGTTTACATTTTTTCCTTCGTGGAAAAGGATTGGTGCAGCCAATGACCTAAGAGGAGGAAGTGAATTTGTTATGGCAAGATTATTATAAACTGCGAAGGGAATTTGTTACGGTGGGCAAAAAATGATTAAGGGTGATTTTTCAATGGACGATGTTTTATCTCATCATTTCATTTGCCATAATCGCCACGCTTGATTGGTGGTTGGCGCTCACAGTATCGTGGTAAAATGTATAAAGAACGCGGGTTTTACTAGCGAATGGGTATTCGCTAGTAAAACCCTTAGTAAATTTTAATTTACGACACCCACGGGAAGTAATGGGATGGTACTATGCTATACAAGGTGCAGTTTTGGATCTACGAAACAGTTTAGGAGGTAATTATTTTAGTGATTCTCGACCCGAATCAACAATAAAATGGGCAGGTTTTTTTATCATTTTATTCTTATTTACGGATATCGGTAAGTGTGAACTCCTCCCTTTTTTAAAACGCGGTCAGTCTGTACGTGTCCTTAAACCGCGCTTTCACACACACAAACAAACGCAACCGACATTTCTTTCATAGATTTTTTGAAGAGAGTTATTCTGAAAAACAATAAAATTGAAAATAAAAAGTATTATTGATTATTGACTTGGTATCGTATTGTTATATGATTATTTACGAGTCTCATAACAACCTCCTGAAATGTTTTTCAGGATCAAAACTGCATCTTGTATGTCCGGCACCACACGTACATATGTTTTATCTGATGAATAAATATGACGGTTTGGTATAGAAAATATTTATTTCTCAGATACAAGCTACACTTGAGAGCAATAAAATCGCACACCCCTTGTAATTTGGTTTATTACTGATTGTTTTCTAAAATCGAAAGATATTGAGTAAAAATCATTAGACAAAATTAAAGCATACAAGCTTAGCTTTACAAAAACATAAAATTAAAATCATTGACCTTCACGTAACTTACAAAAACCGACCGTACACCGAATTCCCCAAATTCACGCGTTTGCGTTGTCACTACTTGCACCCTTAGCCGCAGGTATAAAAAGGTCAGTTTATTGGAATTTTTATTCAGTTGCATACCGAAGGTCAACGTGATAACATCTCTACTGGAAGCATACGGATTTACTGGAAAAATATGGATACCACGCCCGCAGAAGCCGCTCAAGTTATTGCCTTGCTCGAAGCAGGCCATAACCAAAGTGAAGTTGCTCGACGGCTAAATTTGAGCCGCTACTCTGTTCGTCGTGTATACCAGAGGTTCCAAGAGACCGGTGGCTACATTCGGCGACCAGGATCTGGCCGGCGACGCACAACATCAGAGCGTGATGACCGCTTTCTTGTGACAAGGTCTTTGAGAAATCGGCAACTGAACGCGGTTCAACTGGGACAACAGCTTCGAGAAGTTCGCAATGTCAGTATAAGTCGGTGGACAGTTCGAAGAAGACTAGGTGAAGCAGGAATGACTTCACATCGCCCAGCAAATGGTCCCAAATTGACCACAGCTCACCGACAAGCCCGGCTACAATTTGCTAGGGAACATTTAAATTGGACGTATGACCAATGGCGGGCTGTTATGTTCTCTGATGAGTGCAGAATGACTTTACATGGTCATGATGGACGCTCTAGGGTCTACAGAAGGTCATCAGAGCGATTTTCACAATGCTGCATAAGCGAACGTGTGGCTTTTGGAGGTGGATCGTGTATGTTTTGGGGTGGCATAATGTTGGACACTAAAACTGACATTGTATTCATCACTACGGCGAATACCGGCCCGAGATCGAGAAGTTTGACGGCTGCACGATACGTCGAAGAAGTGCTCGAAGAACATGTGAGGCCGCTTGCGTGGCTTATGGGAGAAGATTTTCTCTTAATGCACGACAACGCCAGACCGCATGTCGCTAGAACAGTTTGCGACTACATGGAAGATGTTGGAATCACCGCGATGGAGTGGCCAGCTCGTAGTCCTGATCTCAATCCGATTGAGCATGTCTGGGATGAGCTAAAAAGAAGAGTTCGAGCAAGAAGCCCCTCCTACGCGCCTCCAAGAGCTTCAACTTGCCATTGAAGAGGAGTGGAACGCCATACCACAAGATTTCATGGTGAAATTAATACGGTCCATGAAAAACCGATTAAGAGCTGTAATCAAGGCTAGGGGAGGGAATACACCTTATTAAAAAACAATTTGATCAAGCATTTTGAGTTTTATTTTTATTCTTTGTTAAGCTAAATTGGGTAATTTTATCCGTATTTATTTATTTTGTGCCCTAAAACTCCCTATGGGTACTTTTTTTACACTGTATTTGATATCATTAGAAAGGTACTGAAGTAAACATTCAAATAGTGTAAGTTTTATTTTAATATGTATTCACATTTATGAAAAAAACTGCTTTAACAACAAAAAGTCAACGTGTGCGATTTTATTGCTCTCAAGTGTATTTACATAGGTTAACTCTCAGTTAGAAAAAATCGGTATACAGGGTGCTTACTAGTAGTCAACACGTGCATGAGATATTAAGTCCTGGGTTCTTTATTAGTGATCGATGCCTGGGCTGCACAACAATATAGGTAATATTAATAATTTAACCAATATAGGTAACAATAATATCAAGTATTTTTAACCCACTTCAAAATGGAAGAGGTTCTTAATTCGACATATTATTTTTATATTGTATGTATGTTCCGCGATATCTCCGGCAATTGTAGGTGAGTTTCTTTTTTAAAGGGTAGAGAATGCCTGTGTGGTGGATCCAATATAAATTGAACTTTGCTTGGATAGTTTTTGCGTTAGCTTGGATAATACGTATTAAATTTTCTTTGTGGTCCTTGCTGATGTTTTATTACTTCCTGTCATTGTTGCTTACATAGTAAGGGGGCGTCCATTAATTACGTGAGGTGTTCTGGGGGGGGGGGGGGGGGCATCAAGCTAAATCTTTCCAGATCTCACTTAGGGGGGAAGTCTTGGCAAATATCTCACCAAAGGGGGAGGGGGGGGTCGAAAATTCTCAAAAATGCCTCACGTAATTAATGGACGCCCCCTAAGTAATGGTATACGAATTACTAAAAGTAAAAATAAAAACTTTTTTTGCAAATAACATTTTTTTTGTAAAAAACAATATTCATACTTTGTAGTGTATAATGATTTGCATAGTTAATGGTGTCCTTACATGCTACATGGATGAAAAGGAAAAAATATGTAAACGCAATAAATATTTGATTCTGTTTTCAAATATTTGATATTTTTTCTCAACGCATGACAGAGCATGTCAGTGCACAAAAACTTGTAATGCACACTATATCAATGACAGATATTCCGTGCAAATACGTTCGATATTAGCTGGCGCACTTAACTCTTTTGTTGAGTGTACTTCAAGTCGAAATATATGCCAAAAACTAGTCCGGACTTAGAATTTTTTGCTATATGGTATGTTTTACATAATTGAAAATGTTTTCAAAATGCTCAAATAAGCCAACATCTGCTTGAATTTTATTATATGGATGCAAATACAGATTATTGGAAAAAATAACAAACATACTAATAATGTATGGTACTACTAACATCGCATACAGCATGTTTTAAAAGCGCAATGATTGTCGATACGGGCTTACGAGACCAGTTATTGAGACTGTCTATACATCATCTGCCCAGCATTTATCCAATAATTTTGTGGTCAGAATATTTTAAATGAAGCGACTGCCTATCTGACCTCCACAACCCATTTTTGACTGTCAAAGATCCACAAATGACAGCCGGGACCAACGGCTTAACGTGCTTTCAGAAGCACGGACGGGTCTTGGATGTTCACCCATCCACGGTCCAACCGCGACAAGCGTAAGTTAACCTAATCGATCGATCCGTGTGAGTGCTATTACTTAGCTACAAGCTCACATTGAGACTATTTACATGTATACTAATATTATAAAGCTGAAGAGTTTGTTTGGTTGAACGTGCTAATCTCAGGAACTACTGGTCCGAATTGAAAAAAAATGTTTGTGTTGGGTAGGCTATTTATTGAGGAAGGCTATAGTCTATGTAACATCAAGCTACGATCAAAAGGAGCGGAGCAGCAACGAAAAATGAACGAAAACTAGCAGGCAATTCGATGCGACGGGAAGAGTCAGGGACGAGGACGAAGTCCATATCTATTGCTGAACATCATTATTCTTCAGACCTTATCCCAATTTATTTGGGGTCGACGCAACATGTATTTTTCTTTGACACTTGTCTATTAGTCGTCCTCTCAGTAGTCACCCCCTTTCTATCCATATCATAATTCACAAAGTCCATCAATCGTTTCTTTGGTCTTCCTCTACTCTTAAAGCCACCGACATTCGTACTCAATACTTTCCTCACAACATTTACCTCATTCCTCCATATCACGTGACCATACCATGACAACCGATTCCCACACAACTTTTCAGTTATTGATGCCATTTTCAGACTTACTCTTATGTACTCATTTCTTATTCTATCCATTCGTGTAACACCACACATCCCTCTTAACAACTCTTAATATCTATTGCTGAACATAAAGTAGGAAAAGTAGTACCTATGTAGGTAGTATAAGTCGAAGTACTATCACGTAACCAAGATGCCGCAGTAACAAGTACGTCGCAGTTGGCAAAACCGTTGACCGCAACCCAGTAAGTACGTCACAAACGCCAGCCTATTTATTGTCTACCTAGGCCGCCTGGCAGTCTAGCACTACCCCCACGGGTATAACAGGGTGTTATTAACCTATACATGGCCCTGAACTTTACGGCTTAAGGTGAGTTAGTGCCTTTTGTTATAATCTAGACATTTCACAATGCGTGAAATTCTTTTGTATCTAGGTTGAGTGTTTTAGGATTCCACTAAAACTGGAATGAAAACGCGTGGGATCGCGAAAGATTGTAGGGAGGCCTTTGCCCAGGAGTGGAACAGCGAAGGCTAGTTAAATGAAAAATCGGATTACGAGAATTACCAAAACAGCCTCTGCTCTATGAGCAAATCTCTAACATAACAAATAACATCACGCCAGATTCACGATTTAACAGAGGGTTGGCAAGTGGTGTACCTTTAGTTCACCCACATTTTACCAGTTATACGTGAGTCCCAGGTCATAGAGAGCCTATTGCTATCAACCAGGGGCAAAGACGCTGGACTGCTGACGAAGAAAGTCCAGATGGGAAAAACCCAAACACTTTGTCTAACTTGGGAATCGAAAACCAAAATGAAAAAAAAAATCTACTCCATCCCAATTAAATATTTTCTTGGACATACGATTGAGATAGCTACATTCTAAAGAGCCAAAAAAAACATCTAATACATAAGCAAAAGCAAGAGTTGACAGAGGTGTATCTATTTAAGCCTCATAGGAGCCTATTGCCATCAACCGGGTAAAACTGAGAATCCGGGCTGCTAAAGTCCAGATAGAAAAACCCATTAACACTTTGGAAAACTTGCGAATCAAACCTAGGAATTAAAAAAAAATCTACTTCTACTCCATTCCAATAAAATCTTCTAATGATCGCACCACAATTAAATTATATCATTCTTACTAATAAGGGCAGTAAGTGCGCATTTATTTTTGCATTGTTTGCCTATAATCGTTATTTTACTTCATATTTCTATACAGACATTAGCTATGGCACCATTTCTCAGTATTTTACGAATTAACACAAAATATTATATTGACTCATGATCATAATAACGTCATTAAATATCTTGATTAGGCTAATATGCATTAAAAGTAAATCAACAGTTTTATTTTTTATCAATAAATGTGAACTTTTACAGATATGGTGTGCTAATTACAAATAGTTCAATTAAAATTATTGTCCTTGTAGAAGTTCCTATTTGAAAGTTATTTAGTCTTCTATTTAATAGGATTAGATCACATGAATATCCTAATATTTTCCTTCTAAGGATACGGTCATATTATTATGCTAAAACCAATAATCCTCTCATTATCACCATCATCATCCCAGCATAGCTAACGTGCCTAACTAAGGGAATCTGGGTGCTTACTCTCGAATATAATTCCAATAGATCGACATTGGAATTGTCAGTCAAACGTCAGGGGTTGGCTGGACTCACTGAGTCTAGCCAATCCCTGACGTTTAACTCAACCAACTGACGTTTGACTAATGTCGATCTATTAGAATTATATTCGAGAGTAAACACCCTGCAGTAGCTTTGGCTCCGACAGACAAGATTTGGACAACAAAGCAACAAAGCCATCATCAAATGGGCCGTTGGATCGATTTCCAATGTAACCCGATGCAGCTGAATACCAGTATTGCATGTAGCAACTGCCTATCTGACCTCCTCAACCCAGTTACTGGGTAACACGATACCCCTTGGTAAGACTGGTTGTCAGAATTTCGGACTTTTGGCAACCTGGCAAAGATCCACGAATGACAGCCAAGAAAAAGGGCTTACCGGCTTTCCGAAGTCCGTAAGGGTCTTGGTATGTAAAGATGGTCACCCATCTATAAACCAAACTCGGTAAGCGTAGCTTAACCTAATCGAACGAACCGTGCGGCTGTGCGAGTGTTACGTAGGTACAAGCCCCTTGACTAGAGGTAGATGAAATTAAAACCCTTAGTTCGGGCAAACAAGATTTTGACAACGCCTTACACCTTTAACGAGGCAATAAAAGCATTTTTAATAATCTATCGAGAAATATCAATTTTAAAAGATCATTTATCGTATATCCTATGTCAGACTTAACAATATTTGCATGACCTACAGTCACCATAAAATAATTAACACCTTGAACGGTTCATGATTTTTTAAGACTCTTTTCCTTCACAACAGTTTCAAATGAGCGCTTCTACAAGTACCATAATAACATTTTGGCGCCCCTTGACCATCAAATCTTAACTTGATATCGAATACTATGCAAGTAATAGCAAAAATTACCTCCGAATACACAAACACTACTTGACTTTTTAACGTTCTTTTAAGTATTTCGTCTACAATAAACGAATGAGTAAAATTGCGTTTGAGTATCCGGCCGAAACACGTGCGAATGGTATCAAATACGTGTGTAAATAGGGAAGAATTTGCCGTAACGTACGAATTGACAGACATGTGAAGACGTCAATGTTTGTACGATCATAAATCAATTTGTACTAGGTCGTGTCGCCAGGATGGTGTTTTTGTAGTGATGTCGAGGTACACACATAATACCTAATACCTAGGATAGAGCCGAATATTGTCGACGACTACCAAATATTTGATGAATTCGTCCAACTTCTGCGTTGGGATTGACTAGTCACAATTTGTGTGGAAAGGTGGAAATAATATGGCTCTTGAATTTGGACGGAAATCAAATAAATTTTAACCGAAATAGCAATCTCTCCGTTCAAAGGATTTATTGCAGTCTTTTAAATATAATATCCGGCCATCCCATTCCTTTCCGTGGGTGTCGTAAAAGACGACTAAGGGACTTAAGAGAATGGGCAGCAGCGTTCTCTATGCATTCTACCATCATACTGCGATCGCCAACCCGCCTGCGCGATTAAGGCTATTTTTCTCCCTTTGGGGAAGGCTTATATCCAGAAGTGAACGTTTTTCGGGTGAAATGAATAATGAAAAAAATATCCAGTCTACCATTGAAATTCGGCCTTAGAAAAATTACTATGGTATCATTTGCCAAAATCCGTCCTGAGATCACGAAAGATACGACTGTTATTGGCCTATTAATTTGAGATGACATGTGTTAAATCTATTGACTATCAATACCGCTCTGTTTGGCGTGAACATTATCACATGACAATATTATGAATTGATGATTTATTCGAACTTGATTGGATTATTAAAATGTTTGCTTGCAACTTGAGAAACAATTTTTCGTTATGGATTGAAGACGTCACTAATATTCCGAGAAATAGTATTATCAATGTATAAGTGAAAATCAATTTAGGCACGTTATGATATTAGTGATATCATAATGACATAGTTATCGGTCGAAGTGGCGGTTCCTGGGAGAGCCGAAATAGGTAATTTCTTATCCCAAAACTACGTAAATAACAGTCACTTTCCGCTTTACAGTCAAAACAAACCACAATGAACGAAATACCCACTACGCTAGACCCAGAAGCGTGTGACTGCGCACGTAGATCTGTAAAGTGACCACAATTTCCTCCTAAAAATCATTGTATGTTTTATAAATAATAGTATATGTATTATTTTAATGACATAACATTCCAATTTGTGTGCGTTAATTACGGTACTTGTACTGGACCTCATAAATGCGTTATCTTATCACATTTCGAGAACAATTCAGATACTGGTAGTCAGATGGATCCGGTTAGACTGGAGACCGACCCCAACATAGTTGAGAAAAAGGCTAGGCAGATTGATTTTTGACTTCTATAAATAAAAAATAATATGTCTTCGAGGGTTAAACTAGTCTGATGCCGAAAATATAGTTTTCGTCTGGATATATGTTTCGGATTGGCACAAAAATAGTTTAATGAATTTGTATGAAATTCCGTTTTTTTTTTTTTGGATGGGAAATCATGAAATGACTTCTCCCGCTCTGGTCGGTGGAGAAGGGCGTCTCAGACTTTTACTGACTAAAAGCCACCCGGGTCACGGTGTCTCTTTCGAACAATCTCGCGTTTCCGCTAACATATAGTTTATTTTGGATTAACACAAAGGGTACTTTTAATCCCGGTAGTACTTTCTCATGAGATAATTTCCAACATCCACGCGGGCGAAGCCGCGGGCTAGTTTAATAATAAGGGAAATTTGTATCTTAAAATCACGCGTTTACAAATTCGTTAAGACTAGAAGGTGAACCTACATATATTAGGAAGACACCAAGGTTGATGACACATTGACAAATTCCTTTCATCCTCGTTTAGCTGACGCTTACAGGTCATTAGTTAATAAACTGTACCTATTATGAGTACGTTTATATACCAAGAGCGGGTTTAGTGCCTGATTAGGCACGATTAACCACGAAAATTTCAATTATGGGGCTGAATTTGTGCGAAACTGAAGTTAGCTGGAACTTATAGAGGAGGTCATGAAACAGGACATTCGATTTTATAAATTCATAGCAATCCTAAACAGTTGGGGACTGCCGACATGATACAAAATTATATCGTAGAAGAAGAATTCCGCAGATTTGAGACAGAATCTCGAATGAACAAATCCTATCGAACGAGTCGCTCTAACACGTGCAATAAAGATTTTGTATAAGCAATAACTATGTCATATTTACCCGACATAATCACATACTGGTTGTGAAGGCTTTCCCAACAATTTTATAACAAGAATTTATGAGTTAAAAACGTTTTGGATCCCTTTAAAAAAACGTTGTAATTCTATGTTTTGCACTGTAAATTCTTGATAGGGCTTCCCCTTATTTAGGAAAGCTTTTGCACTTCGCTAATTATTAAAGCACTATTTCACACATCAAACTGTAAATTTCGCTGAATTTCAGGACTCAGGCCTCTCGCGCACACCAAAAATGAGAGAGAGGGGAAAGGATAAAAATCCTTTCATAAAGCCCTAGTACAGTCCTATATTTGGACATACACCTCTCTCAACACCACAAATGCTCACAGAACTTCCCCACATAGTCTCAAAAAACACATTAAAAAGCCCAGATTTCTTTCTACACGACACATAGTCGTTAGATCCTACTGTCAATCCGCACTGATCAAAGCTACCGAGTTAACTGTAAGACCCTGCGGTACTCAATTGACCCAGCAGAGGTCCACCTACACGCTTTTGTTTATGCATCATTAGATCTGCATTGTCTTGAGAAGTGATTTTGAAATGTGCATATATTTTAATTACGGAGTTTTGGAAGATGCAAAATTACATTTCTGAGAACAAGTTTCTTTTTCTTAAACACAGGAGTTGTTAGTCATACTTTATACACAGAAAGAGCGGTAGCCAGTAGTAACAGACCCGAGTTGTACGTCGTGGGTTTAAACCCAGTCAGTCTTACTTTGTATTATTTATTTCATCACCGCTGCTCTTAAAACGGTGAACGCAATCATGTGAGGAAACCGGCATGTCCTAGAATCAAAAACTCAAGGATATGCGACATTTACCAACCCCCAATGGGACTGCGTGGTAGATTAAGGTACTTGTCGTACGAACATTTTAATCTGATTATGTATACACAGGTCTGTAAGTTTAAAATTAAGTTTATTATATTATCGATGTTAAGTGAGCTTTTAAAATTTCTAACGAGACGATATTATCTTGAACGTCCACTGCATGACGATATCAAAGGAAAGTAATATGTATGTACTTATTAGAAGACGCTTTTAAGTATCCGTCCAAGAGATCGACGCTTTTGAAATCCGTCCAAAAGAGTCCTCTAGGAGGACACGGTGGAATATACGGTGGAGGTGTGCCCTGCCTGGGCAGAGCACCGCCGTGTCCTCGTGGAGGCGATCGGCGGCGCACTATGGAAAATATAGGTCGGTATCGGATCAAAAATCTGTAACTTCATGAATTTTTGTTGTATCGTGATGAAATTTGGCACAAATATGCAGCAAGGTTCGGAGATTCGAACGATGTGTAGTTTATAGGGTTTTCTTGTATATCTATGTATGTTTTTTTGCATAGAATGAAAAAAATGGGAAAAAATCACGAAAAAAATAGTTAAAAATTTATTTCAAGTGGAATACAAGTTTATAATGACTAAAAAGATTAAACCATGGTTAATTACAACAAGCAAAGTAAACAAAATATATATATATGAAAAAAAAATACTAAATTAAAATCATATTACTAATAGGTACATCCTATACTCTGGCTTCAGGAAATGATGTAGCTAGGTACAAATATAAGTAATAACTAAATATAAATATTATTTTTAACTTATACCACTTCAGGATCAGGGTCAGTAAATGTGGGTTCACTTTCAGGTGCCACGTTTAAAAGACTTAGTGCCTCTTCTTCAAGTTCTTTCACATTTCTTACGTACGGTTTTCTCAAACTTGTTATATATGGATCTGACGTGTATAAAAGCGTTTTAAAGACATCTTCATTTGTAGCAGATCGGGAACATTTTCTGGCATGATGAAGTCGTATGTTTCTGTAGTCTTTGTTGCGAGACTCTTGTGCGTCTTCCGATAGCTGTCCAATAGGAAGCACCGCAAAATGTTTGATAACGTTTTGCCCGTGTATGAGTATTTTATGAACGGAGGATGGCATATAATACCAATCGTAATTACTTACATAGATTCTTGCAGTTTCTATTGCATATTCCCCAAATTTTTCAGGGTCGATCATCATTCCAGAAGAAAGAACTTGCAAGATAATGTATAGGCGTTTAATCAATGCCTCATCTACACCTGTTATTTCCGATGAGCAAGTGCTATTATAGAAGAATCTTCGTGCGGTATTGCCATCGTTCGTATTCCCGCTAACTTGCCGAGGTTTGTCGACGATTAATCCCAACTCCTCCCTGAAACGTTTTTGAACAACTTCTTTCTTTTCTTTTTTTAATCTCTTATTTTCCTCAGTTGAAGCAGACCAAGTCTTAAACGAAAGATTATAGGAAATATGCAATATCATTTCCATGCAGCGAATCCAGGCGTGTAAGGTGGACAATCCGTATTGGTAGGCGTTTTCGTTTTCGGGTCTGGCAGTTACTTTCGATAGGTCATTCATTAGCCGTGGAGTAGCCCCACATATCGTGCATGTGGAACCAGATGGAGTATCTGTAAGGACCTGAGCCACCTTTCCATCGATCATCGTTAGAAATAGTTCATGCTTCACATTTACTACAACACCATCTTTGTTTATAAGTGATGCTTGTGCAGCCCTAATTTGTTTTTTAATATCATCAACAACTGCCTTGGTTTTTTCTGGAGTTTCCTTACAAAACTCAATAGAAATGGGTCTGCAAAAACGGACAGATGAAGGTACCGGATTTTGCCAAACAACGGATCCCGATTGCACATCAACTAATCTGATGGGGACTAATGAAGTGATGAACAAATTGGCATCTGAAATTGTTTCTGACTCTTCTGCAAGTATTTGCTTGTATTGGCTTTGACCAGATGAACCATCACATCCCCATTTAGAATAAAGGATCAATGTTCTATGTTGTTTTTGGAAAACAGAATCGATTTTTAAAATTCTAGCAGCAGTATGATCCAATAAATCTTGTATATTAATCACTTTAGCATAAGTATTCGTGATTTCGATTGTAGAAGATGGTGGATAACAGGATCTTTTTATTTCTTGTATTTTGTAGTAAGGCGGGAATATACAACACTTTCGTTCGTTGGTTAAGTTTTTCAGGTACATATATTGTGCTTTTGTTAGATCTAAATCTATAAAAGCACTCAATGCTTCCGTATCGGAAAGAATCTTCATCTGGTCTGAGTCGTTCCACTTACTTGAGATATCTAATTTCTTTTGAGTGTCAGCGGTTCTTAATTCTTCGACAAGATGAGCTTCTGTGTACTCACGTAAAGCCCGTAGTCCCTGCAGATAGGCGTTTTTTATATGCTCGAAGCCATAGTCTTGGAGTAGAAGAGTGTTTTTCCTCTTCTTGGTAGATTCTGAGGAGTCTCCATAAGCCACGCATGCTCGTCCTCGTTGGCCAGATGTTGATGGCGTAGAATATTGTTCAGAATCCGGTAAATTTAACGAATACCTTGAGTCCAACCAAGTACAATACTTCTGTAAAAATGTTTCTTTTTTCCGAGATGCCAGGGCCCAGCGTTTGTTGAAAATAGGAAGAATGTGCCTTTGTATGTCACTAATTATAAAACACAAGTTGTTTTCAGAAACATTCAGCTTTTCCACTAAAACTTTGGATAATGATTCCATGGTCTTGCCGCCCTCTATATAGGGGATTATGAAGTCTCGTTTGGTACAGCTGAAGGAAGACATTTTAACACTTCACAATCTGCAGAAATAATAGGCGTAGATGAGATTTGCTTCACTTGAAGTTACACTGATGTAGATGGTTCGAATACTTTTTGCTTCCCTTTAAATACTCATTTTACAATATCGAATTGGTACCTACATCATTATTATCTTGTAATTTCCCACGCAAACCGAGTGCAAATTTGATAAGGTCCCTTTGCTATCACGAAATAATGAAGAAAATATCCAAAAAGTTCTATATTGTTCATGTGAATGGTGTCAGTGGTAAACCGCAAAAGATACTAATTTTCGGGTTCTGACTTTTATCAGTTTTTTTCTCATATCTTCTAAAACCGCAAATATCCGCAGCTGATTTTTTTTGCATTCTATTTATGAATAGTTAGACTACTAGTCGACGCAAAAAGTAGCGCTTGGGCAAACGTGGGTAATACTGAAAACCTTCGACGAAAAAACATACAAGTGAAAAAAAAGGTATGTCACTTTTTAAGTAATTACTGAAATATTTTTCTTTACTTTTAAAATCATTAAGCTGTATCGCAAAAAGCATAAAATAACCTTTCTAAAAATGTATAATACTGCATATCTGTACCAAGTATTTTTTTCACAATATGGTATTGAAACATGTATACGCAAAGACTTGAGTTTGGCACTTCTGTTTTCTATGTATTTCTATCTAAGAAAAAAAAAATAATTTCGCGTATTAAGAAAAAAAATCGTAATGAATATTATAATTTGACTATTAGAAAACCTAAAAGAATAGCCATATTAGCCAAATTATGATATTCGTAAAAAGCATTTTTGATATGCGCTTGTTCTACCATTTTCCATAGTGCGGCGGCGACCTCGCGTCCGGCCCTGCTGCGAGCCATGGTACAACCACACATTGCTGCATTCGTGAGAAAACAAACCTAAGTAAGAAAGACGACTAAAGTAATCAATTTCAAACAATATTTTTTGTATAACCTTGTGAAGGTTACGGCTAGACGTTCAATGACCTAGTGAAGGTCACAGGGCAGCTGTTTAATTAAAACTGGGACTGACCGTTTTACTTCAGGGGATTATGAATTATCCAGTAGTAGGCCTAATCGGCTTCCGAAGATATGTAGAATCTTTAGGGAGATGGCCTTGAAAGATATGATCAGGAGGATTCAAGACGAGTTGGACCATGAGCTCGCGAAAACAAACTGCAGTTAAAGTTCGGGGTTCTTTTACTCTTTGGTTACCATAGTTATGATGGCAAATTGCATTAAAGTTCAACGGAAATGAGTTCATAGAGAACCAGTAAAAAATGTTTTAAATAATTTACGTTATAAAAGTTATGAAATCGAGTGAAGGATGAAGTTATTATTGTACTAGGTTGACATGCGATAGGTCGCTGACCTGTCGCTGCACTGCAGTTTTATTGTTTTTTATTACCGGCTGTAATTCTGTCTAAGTTACGAGAAGAGTTTTTGCAGTCGCTGGAAATTAGGTCAAAGCTGTAAACCAGACTAACATTTTGAGTAATTATAATTACTCAAAATGTTAGTCATTTATGAGCAGCAGCAGGCGTAGCATGACCAATTCTATCTCAATTCTACCAATAATAGACAAAGTTCTTTCTATTCAATTCGACATCTCTTAGGCCCGAGCACGGGGCGACCCGTAGACTCGGGTTTCTATGAAGACAAAGACAGTTATTCTTTCCATAGCAAGAGAGTGGTACTAATGTAATTAAGGTGGATCCGCTAAGGACTTTTTCATTGAATAGTCATACAGTGGGATTAAACGATCTTAGAGTATTGTATTGATGATTATAATTAATATAATACTGTAAAAAAAATAATATATCCCAACTGAAACTCCAACTCAAAAGTAGAGAAAAATTAGTCGCCATTATCGACATCGTAGAATTTTGTCGACTGAAGAATAGAAATATTTCCTCTCTTCAGTTTTAACATCGCCGTGCCGTTTTGTCTATTCTTCCGTCGACAAAACTCGTTTCTATGGTGGTCATGCTACACGTACATCTTTCTCGGTGAAAATTTCAATGACTTCTTATGGTTATCGAGACCACCACTTGCACTGGTTCGTGAAGGACATCATAAGGGTAACGGGAACCTTATTACTCCAGAATACTAGTGTAAGAGAACACTTCTCTGTTTGAGAAGAAGTTTTCGACAGCATTCCCAATGGGATTTTTCCGAATCCCTGTCTGGCAATATCTATTGTAGTTTAATCATAACCCTGGGTGCTTTTGTTTCGCCCCGAAACACATACTTGACCAGGACAAACTTCCATACCGGTAGTTATCTCAAGTGGCGACTAAACTGTTAATCTAGTCCACAAATTGTTCACAAGGACTAGGTAGTTAGCCTATTGCCAATGAACGGTACGGATTTTCTTCAATTGACGCCCACAAATTGGATGTGATGGATGGACGAGTCGTGTTGTTCTAGACTTAGATTAGGACCAGACTGATACTGAAAATTATATGGTCGTCATTTGATCTGAGCAACATTATGTCTTGACTTTAAAAGAGATTTTAATCCTTTTTTTTTCAGGATGGGAAATCATCAAATGACTTCTCCCGCTCTACGTGTCAGACTTTTACTGACTAAAACCCACCCGTGTTCCATCAGTTGCCCATGTGCCACGGTCACGGTATCTCTTTCGAACAATCACGCGAGATTTTGATCCTTGAGTTTGCTTCGCTTTCTCAGGTATAATCAGATAGGAAACGTTGTATCTAGCTTTATATTTTTAATCATCATCTGCCTAGCCTTTTCCCAACTATATTAGGGTCGGCTTCCAATCTTACCGTATGCAGCTCAATATCACTATTTACCATGGAGCGATTGCCGATCTTAACTCCACAACCCAGTTACTGGGTAATACGATACAAGGGGTAGGTATCCTCAAAAACCAAGTTATTGGGTAATTACGATAGCCCTTGGTAACACTGTGTCAAACTTTCGGGCTTCTGACGACTGACTGTCAAAGATCCACAAATGGCAGCCGGGACATACGGCTTAGCGAGCTTTCCGAGGCACGGAGCGGTCTTCGTATGTAATAGTTATGCATCCACGAAACAACCGCAGTAAGTGTTGCTTAACCTGATCGATCGATCCGTGGGACTGCTATTACTTCAAGTTTTTAATATGATGTGTAAAAGTGTTTCCAATAACCTATTTACAGAAAGACACCATTCCATACAAAACCCAATTGAAAAAGTTAAAGCTCTGTGTTGGATGCCAAAAAAGTACAAGACAAAGAACAAAAATATATATTTTACGACTGGGAAAAGTATGAAGTTTTTATGATCTAATTTCGTCAAAAGGACGGGCAGTGGTCATGTCTGCAGATGACAAATTGCTAGTACCTATTCTCTCCGACGTTCGCCATTGAATTTCCGCTATGCCCAAATTGACTATGTTTATTTTTAGCGATCAAGAGTAGGCCCATGTGAGCAGACCTTGTCGTAAAGCAAGTAGCCTTTTAAAGCTTGGTATATGGAAACCTAAGAAGGAAACTTTGAATACAAAATAACTCCTTTAGCTTCAAAGTCCGTCAATAGTACGAGTGACATGGCGTTAATACTGAACACTTAAAAACGGGATTCTTTAGTACAGGTTCTCAACTTGGGCGATAACGCCTCCCGAAATAGGATAGAGGTCATCCTATCTTAAGACTATAAAATATTGCACGTTTAAATACAGGGTTAGTTTTCAAAGACCTACCAAATGTAAGGGTATTGTTCAGACCATCAAACTTCGACTTTCTCCATGGACCCAACATCGTAATCTCGAAAAAAAAGATCAACCGTCTACTTATTTAGGTCGAGTAGGTATTGAAAATTTGTAAGAGACAGATGATAAATTCTTTGCGATTACAATATTGGTTTAATGTAGAAAGTTGTGCAGATGATCTCTACCACATCCTTACATCTCGCGGGTCTTTAAAAATTAACCCTGTATTATCGCGACGGTAGGCGTTTCAGATTCGCGACAGATGATAAGTAGAAATAATTTAAGGATCATCATCATCATCATATTAATGTCACCCGAAAGACGTCCACTGCTGAACATAGGCCTCCCACAAACTCCGCCATTTCGCCCGTTTTTGTGTTTCCCGCATCAGAAAATACCCAAAGTGGTCGGTGGACACAATAAGGTTGAAAACCAATTTTCTAGTGTATAAAAGGCAAAAAACTCACCTGTCCATATCGAGACGAAGCTAAATGCACGTTCCTGTTCTTGAGAGAGAAGTCGGGCCTCTTCCCGAGCCCATAGTTGCTTTTGTTCTGTGATATGAATTTCTTTGGTCTGTCCAGTCTTTCCGTGGAACCCGTCTCATTGTCTTCTTCGGTCGGTCTTTTCGAAGTAGACGGGATGCCTCTGTACGCCCCCCTCGTCCCCCTTATCGTCTTCTCTGGAGACTTATCCTGCTTTCTCGTTATGAGGTTATCTTTCCTCTGTTTGTTGCTTCTTAAGCTCACATTTGACGCCATATTGTCCATTATGGTGCTCAAAGCGACCTTATCAATCCCTTATTATTATAGTTATCATACTTTATGTGATTAATTAAATTATGAATTGATTAAATAATTGAATAAATAGTGATTTAAGCTTCAGAGATAGCGTTTAACATAAATTCATATCGTTATTAGCGTTTATGAGAGTATATAGTAATAACTTGAAAAAAAATAACAGTTACAATGGATTATACTAGTTAATTAATATAAATAAATAGCTAATTCCGTCTTTTGTTTCTCTCTCGCTTGGTTGGCATCTTCCGCTAGTCACCGCTCCGAACTGTCTTTATTATTATACTAAGTGAATATAATTAAATATCTAATTTTAAAAAAAAATAACAGTCTTCAGGAAGATTTTGGAAAGTTTTCTTGCAGGATTTTATTAGATGTTATCTGAAACAAGAGAGGAATACTTTAAGAATACATACTCTGACCACACAAGCTGTTGATTCTTTCTATGAAAGAGCCTCAACCAGTGCCTAAAACCAACTGAAAGACGAAGATAACTTCTTCAAGAACCGATTGGACAGATTTAGGAGGAAGTGCCAAGATAGCCCGCGAATTTAAATATTCTTACGTGTTTTACAATTTGCAGGTCAGTGTTAGGTTGTATGTTGAACAACAATACAATTTTCGAAGTTCATATAATCCCAATGAGTGACTATGTATTTCATGAATATTTACGGGATTATATGAACGTACGAGAGTTGTATTGATGTTTTTAATTATAAATACATACTTGTTAATATCGCGAATCATATATACTTTTTGAACTTTAAGAGGCATGCGTTATGGTAGTCCGGGAAATTCAAATGTTAATCAACATAAAACCTGACACTACCTGCATATTGCAAAAAAACGTAATTAAATTTGAATATCCCGGGCTACCATAACATATGCCTATTAAAGATCAAAAAGTTATTTTAAACACATGCATCAGCCTACATTAGCTGGTAGTTAGACTACTGTTATTACCATTATTACGTCTGGAATAATCTAAAAGAAGACACATAATCACTTAAAATTCAACATACATACACACACTGCATTTACTTGGTTTCGACCTGTAGCTGAAAATCAGCCGAAGTTAGAAAAAAAACATTTAAAAAATTAAAGTCTAGTCACAAAAGGTTGTATGTCACCAGTCACACGCCTGCCGGGGTCGCGTGATTGTTCGAAAGAGATACCGTGACCCTGGCACATGGGCAACTGATGGAACACGGGTGGGTTTTAGTCAGTAAAAGTCTGACACGCCCTCCCGCTCCGCCCAGAGCGGGAGAAGTCATTTGATGATTTCCCATCCTGAAAAAAAAAAAAAAAAAAAAAAAAAAAAAAAAAAAAAAAAAACCATTCACGCTATGATAACTTGCATAGAGATAAAAAAAATATCTGCCTCCAAAACAAACGTATATAACTTACACAGTCATTAATTAGCACAGTTTTAGTCTTAAAACTACCAATGACAATCCACTCAAAATTTTCCATCTACCCTCCAATGCCACACATACTACAACTTTACTTTCTCACACATACATTCAAATTAATGACGACACTTGTCCTTTATCAGCTCTTAACACATGTTATCAGTAAAATCGGTGTTGTACAAGATAATCAACATAACATTAAGTAACGACTGTTTATTTACTCGTGAGACTAATGGGTGTATAAGCAAGCATGCGTTATTATTCTTTAGCAAAGAGTGTTAATATTTGATGAATTTCGCCAAACCCTGTAGTCAGACCCAGAAGACACCAATACCAACGTGCTGGCTGGCAAAACTTTAACAACAGATGAGAGGAGAATCAACTTTAATTTATTCTCGTAGCATAATCGGCCTACAATGTTCAAGTGGATACAGGCCTCCTCGCGAGAGGGAGCAGGCTGTAATCTACACAGATATCTGACAGACGTCAGATTTCTTCGAATTATTGGATCTAGGATATGTTTAGAGTAGTGGTGATAAAATAATTTACATAATATGAAGTGCTGTCTGGGTTTGAACTACTTAGGGATGTTATGGATGTGAAATTTCGGATACGGATTGGTTACGGATGTAGGAATGATTATTATACCGGATACGGATACGGATATGGATATGAAATTATTTCGGATTATCCGTTAGTTTCGGATAATTTCGGTTACGGATATTAAATTTATAAGGAATTTAAAAAGTAAAATACAAATCTTTACATTACATTACATTACATTACATTACATAAATTATAAAATAAAGTCACTTCGCTGTCTGTCTGTCCCTATGTATGCTTATATCTTTAAAACTACGCAACGGATTTTGATGCAGGTTTTTTTAATAGATAGAGTGATTCAAGAGGAAGGTTTATATGTATATAACATGCATAATATAGTAAAGAAACGCTGATAATTTTACAGGTTTCTAATGTGATGTCATAAATAAACACATTTTTTTGCGCTTACATTGCGAACGCTGGCTGAACCCTACGAAATAGCTCAAAATAATGTACTACAGTATTGTACACCTTAAAAAGTTCTACAAAAAAGTCCGCGATGGTATATGTCTAACTCTTAGGGATAACCCATAATAACCATTTTTATCCTTTACTTTTTACGAGAAATAATGGCTTATTTATGAATGCGATTTTAAGCAATACAGCATTAATCCTTATGCAATTAAGTACCTTAAATAAATTGTGCATTTCATGTAGATCAAAATTGCCCTTTACAGCATGTAATTTAAATGAATATCTTAGAAGATACCAGAGATTTAAAAAGCTGGGGCAGAACGGCTGGCGGGCCGTATGTGTCCGTCCCGTCCGTCCGTTGGCAGCGGCCGGGTAGTGTAGGTACAGGATAAATAGGATTGTAGGTAATTCATATTATTTTGGCTTCGTAGTAAATTCGAATATCATGTGTGTTCATTACACTCAAAATAAACCTAATAGCATTATTCCAAGTAAGAGACTGCGAAATGGCTTAGATATTTTTTTTTATTTTTTATTTATTTATTAACACCAAAAATATTAACATTACAAAAATCATTTTGCGTAGACAGAAAAATTGTAGGCTATAATGAAAATAATATAACATGGGTGCTTCTGTAGCCGAACTAGGTGAAAATATTATAATTTAGATTTTTGGATGTTTGTTTCTCAATGATGCAAAGACGGCCAAACAGATTTAGATCGAATTTGGCACAAAGATGTTTTATACCATGGATACGTAACACATAGGATACCTACTTTATCCCGGTAGTAGGTTCCCGGGTTATATTTTCCGACAGCTATACGGGCTAAGCCACTGGCAAAAGTACTATTCCTATAACTATGTTCGGTGTCTGGTAAATGATTAAGTGCCTGCATAGGTAAAATACGAGCGTTAAAAAAACTAGGAAGATGTATATTCAACTAAACCAAGCCCTATGTCACAGTCTTCCTACTCTGAATACTTATTAGTTTTATTTTAAGAACACCAACACATGATATTCTCATAAACTATGAATCCGAAGTAGTTTGAATTATAATCCTACTTACTACTATTATATATAATAATATATAAATGTGAAAATATGTATGATTGGGTGTTTGTTTCTCAACCACGCAAAATTGCTGAATGGATCTGGATCGAAAATAACACACAGAGTTGTATATCTATACTAATATTATAAAGCTGAAGAGTTTGTTTGTTTGTTTGTTTGTTTGATTGAACGCGCTAATCTCAGGTACTACTGGTCCGAATTGAAAAATTCTTTTTGTGTTGGGTAGCCTATTTATCGTGGGAGGCTATAGGCTATATAACATCACGCTACAACTAAGAGGAGCGGAGCAGTAATGAAAAATGTTGCAAAAACGGGGAAAATTTATTCCTTTTGAGAGTTTCCGTTGCGTGCGCTGCGTAAACGGTTAAAGTAACGCAAAAATCATGTATGACGGAATTGTTCCTTTTAAAAAGTTCTAAAAAAAAGTCCGCGAGAGCATATGTCTATCTTTTAAGGTTGACTCACTATAACTCAAAAGGAGCGAGCAGCAACGAAAAATGGACGAAAACTAGCAGGCAAATCGATGCGACGGGAAGGGTCAGGGGAGCAAAAATTTGACGCGGACGAAGTCGCGGGCAGAAGCTAGTAGCTAATAAAATGGTTTTATTTATTTATATGTCACCATTTGGTAGAAATTACAATCAGTCTGTGAGTAATTATTGCAGCTATTTAAAATAAAAATTATTATAAATATATATTGAGTGTTATCTAATCTACCTAAAATAAAAATGTTATAACAAATCCGATATTATCCGAAACTTTTATTTCGGATTCGGTTATGGTTACGGATAAATTTTTATGTCGGATATCCGATAGTTTTGGTTACGGTTACGGAGCTCCCTAACATCCATGGTTTGAACACGTCCACTGGGCCACCACTGCTCACAATCACAGCAACTGTTATGACAGTCAAAATTTTGCACTTTTTAACATGCCTTAGTATGTATCTAGTCTAACTGTCACTTTTCAAGTGTACAGAGTATCAAATCAAATCAAAATATTTTTATTTCACACTAGCTGACCCGGCAAACGTTGTTTTGCCATATAAATAATTTCCTAGGCGGGGATAACTAACTAAATGACGATTGATCAGTTTTCGACCGGAGAGGAAAAATGATTAAATTACTAAAATGGCTATTAAAAAATAAGGGTTGATCGTAGAAGGGTGAAAATTGAGGATTGTATGTATTTTTGTATGTTGTATCATAAAAAAATAGAAATTAAAAAAATTGTCTAAAAAATAAAAATAAAATTTAGGGGTGGACTACCCCTAACATTTAGGGGGATGAAAAATAGATGTTGGCCGATTCTCATAGATACCGGATAAGCACAAAAAAATTTATCAAAATCGGTCAAGCCGTTTCGGAGGAGTATGGCAACGAAAACTGTGACACGAGAATTTTATATATTAGATAAACCTACAAGGGCACTTATGAAATGTCAGAAGCTAGGTGCACATGCTAGGTGCGCAGTATAACATGCGATAAAGAACTTTATACCACTAACTATAGAATAAATGAAATATCAAGTAGGTACTTTCGCAAATGTGTGGAGGACCAACATCACAATAACAGCATTCGATAGCTACTAGTTTACACTGATTAATTTTCTATTGTTTTATCTTATCTATAGAATGTGCTCATAGATTGTGAATTTCAAATCTTTCTTTGTTAATTAACGGATTATAGATTTCTAGGTAGATTTTCATTAAAAACTTCACATGGACTCTCAAAAAAATTTTAACAATTTTTTTTTTTAAGTTTAATTTTGAGGGATATTTTAAATATAGGATGTTTTCAAGAAATAATTAAGAATTAATGTAAAATATTGTAACCAAAAACGAAAACCAAGTAAGTACTATATTTTTACTGTCCGTTTTCTAGCAGATGGAATAATTATATAGAATCCAGCCCAAGGATAAAGTTTTCATAACACAGAAAATACATTATTATACCAAGTATATACTAGTTAAGCGGTTTAGTTTCTTGTAAGATGATCCAGTTAGTGCATATTTTATATCATAGGCAGTCTACACTTCTACAGTCTAGAAATATGTAGGGCTCTCAGCGCCATCTAGTATGAAATGTCAGAACTAAGATGAATAGGAACTGAAGATTAATTAAAGTGATGCAAACTGCCAACGATTTGTGTTATGATATCAATATGACGTTTGGCAGGGAAGCAAGTCACAATTCGAGGAGGAGTCTTAGATTGAAATCTACATAATGTTATGTCTCAACATACGGCAAAAAAAAACTACTTTTTCCTTGTGTTGTACCAGTGCCTAATTTAAAATCTAAGAATTAAGAAATATATAATGTTTTGGCGAGTAAGACAGATCCAGTCTTATGAAGTCAAAAGTATAAACGCAAAGATAACAGTATCAATAAAATTTTAAAAAAGAGGACATTCACCTTCTTAGATATATCTGAATCATAATTAGGACATTTTTATCTCAAAGATCCTGATTTGTCAATTATGTATGACATACCTCTAAGACATTGAGACTTTGCCACTTTCTAGTATCAGTAAAAGTAAAAGAAGCAATGCAAGAAACTTAACAGCAATTCCAGAACCATAACACTATAAAAACAACACACCAAAATTAATTAACAATAAAGGAACAATCCATTTTATCACTCTAATTAACCCATAATGAACTTTGACATGAAATCGTAACACCAATTCAACAATGAATCGTAATCTCGTTATCTTGAAGAGCAAACGGGCTGAGATTAATGGGTCAAGATATCAATGGATTACAAATTGTATGCTCTAGAACAATGATTAGATGACCAGACATACAATAAGGAAGCCACAAACATTTGATAGTATCAATATCATTGAAACATATCAATATTACAATAGACACACTTTACATTAACTAGATATTGACATACATACTTTTCACAGATTTTTTACTCAACTGAATCAACAATTTGACTACCAGGACTTTCACTTAGAGGCAAAATTTGCGTGCAAAGATGTCAGGTAACAATGATTATGTTATTTACTAAACTAGGCACGAACATGCTGCATTGTTTACAGCGCAACGATTGCAAGCACTAACGACCTACAAGACGGCGAAAAACATGGGCGACCGGCTACGGTGGGTGTACACTCCCGGTTTAAACCCACCGCTAGACATCATGACGCACTTTACGACAAAAAAACTATACAAACGACACTGGAATAACGTAATTAGGAGCCGGCATGAAAATTACACACGACATAACACGAATACGACACACGGCGACTACACATTCCACACACTGCTAAACATACATTCCACACCTGTGTCACGAGGAGTTTTATTACCAGTAGCACTAAAATCTGCAGACAGCGGCCGTTCTAATGCAGTAAATGGCGCATAGCTGAATCAAGCTGAATAAATAGAATAAAAAACTGAAATGACAGCACGTCAAGCTCACAAAACTAATTTCTAGTTCATATTATGCGTTTTGTACCTCGGTATCAGCATCTTCGGGCGGGGGGACGTTTTTAACGACACTGAAACTTTACTTTAGCTAAATTGATATTGGATTCTATAAATACTTACAAATAAAAATCTGGAATCACACCATTGTTTTTTCTTCTGCACAATCAGTAATCGATGTTGCTATACTAGAAAAAAATGTTACCGTAAAAAGTGGGTCATCATCGATCACTTGCATTTCTTCTTTCACTTTCACTTCAAAGAGCTGTTTTCACGTCGAGTACTACTGTTTAGCCTATATTGCTACTATTCTGTCATCTATAGTTTACCTGAACATAAGTACAAGCTTTTTTCTTCTAATTTATGTAAAAGTAACAAGAAACAATGCACCTGAAGCACATCCACATTTATATTTAATGACTACAATTCATTAAACAAGTTAAATTTAATTAAAGCTCTGTTTTATTTCACAAAATCACTATTTCTAACATAATCTAATTAACTTCAAGTGCTGTTATTCACAGTGGGCAAAATCGGGTAAAATTGCTAAATGTGGTAATTTTTTATCTGTTCTGGTCACACAGATCGACAAACAAACTCCTTTACACGTAAATAAAAATGACTAATCCTTTTTCTTAAATGCACATTGATGAACTTTGTTATGCTTTAATGTGAGTATATTTAATTAAAATTCTAATTTATAATATTATATATTTCAACAATATTTTATTTAAACTTTTCACTGAAAAACGCTTTTAGAAAAATAGAAGTACCTAGGCTGTAGATTAATAAGCAAAGTCGTAAAGGAATGTAGGTAGGCAAATATTTCGTTTAGAAATATTTAAAAAAAAATCTCTCTTTAGGATAATCAATCAATAATTTTCAACTAAGTTTCCATATATTTCATCTTTAGACCATGTTATTCGAAATTATTTCTACCACTTACATACTTTTAAGGAAGATATTCATTTTGATATATATATAAAATAAACTCTACCTTATTAGTATGTTTCAGTTTCCGAACTGAAAATTGTGATGTCGATTGTGTACATGGCATAAATTCAATTTCTATAATTTTTTACGTGAATTACGATGTGAATAAGTGAATTAGCAGCAATAAGTTAAATAATGGCGTTCGTAAGCGCTGTAACTGGCGATGACTGCACGAAGAAATTCATGGACGTCCTTCAAAATGATTTCAAGACATTGAGTTTGGAGACCAAGAAGAAATATCCTCAGATAAGAGAGGTTTTTATCATTTAACTGTTATTTATAATTGTAAAACATAATTGGGACTTAACAGCATACATCCAACAATTATTTGAATCTATATAACGCACAGAGAAGTATGTAAATACATTGAAAAATCTTCAATATTTTTGTCATGTATTTTATTGAAAAAGTTCACAATTTTTTTATTTAATCTTGCCGGTGTTTGTAAGCCGGCTATTTACTCTCATTATCTACAATTTCACCACCTAAGCAGATAAGTATTTAAAAGATACCATTTCAATCCAGAAAGAGAGAGAGCATTTTTATGACCTTATTTAAGGGTGGAGTTAATAATGTAATTGCCATTTTAAAAACAGTACAAATTAAAAACCATTTTTTTACTATTATTCAAGAGAAAATTAATCTTTTCTACAGTATATGATCAGAGATCATAATAAAATAAGAATATCATAATAATTTTTAGTTGTTAAATTTCCTGTCCGCCAGTTTCATGTCATGTACGTTTGCACATTAATTTTCAGACAACAAGGCTGTGATTTTTAGCATGTTAACTGTGAATTCTTTTATGTCATGAAAAGAACCTAATTACGTTTAAGGTTTTATTTTAGATATCAATGCAGAATTAGCAACTATTATAGTATTTTGGACCCTGTCTGCTAATATCCTCTCACCTACATGATAGATTATACTCATTTCACCATCTGTGTTGGGGTCGGCTTCCAGTCTAACCGGATGTAGCTGAATACCAGTATTTTACATGGAGTTTATGCCTTTTTGAGCTCCACGAACCTAAGTCTGACTACTAACATTAATACTTAGATAAAAATAAAACTGTCCAATTTTATCATGTCATAGGAAACATAATAACTAGATAACCGTAATATACAAGTTGGCACAGACATCAACAGACAAACTGTAACTGTGAATTCAGCATTTATTTCTAGACCATATAAAAAAATTCTTGGCTTTTTTTTGGACTTCTCGACTGCTCACATAAATACCTAAATAAATATAAGTAAAACTTAGGACAATTTTAATCATGTTACAAGAAACAAAATTAATAGATAACTTTAATTTACAGGATGGCACAGACATCAACCCACAAAATATAACCATGAATTCACCCCATAGTGTAGAAATTTTTAGTCAGTTTAAAAAAAAATGCTGTTCCATAGAAAAGTACAACACCAATGTTGTATTAATGTATGAAACAGATATATATTATTGTAACCCGGTAGGGAATCCATGGTAACTGGTTGAGCGTCGATCTGCCTGCCACCCTGTATTTATAATAAATATTTATTACCTACTATAAATTCTAGGAAACTTATCTGGCACATAATTTCATACAAAGCCTGTTCATACTATACATAGTGGAACATCACATGGACCGCAAGTACTATGCCACGTTGAATGGCAATGCTTATTCTTTGGCGGAAGAATGACACAGCCCTCTGGTCATGTCCACCAGTTGATGAGAAATTTCCTTAAATAGGTTTATGTCTTAAATTCTTGTTATGCATGAAAATATTTGTACGCCGATTCTTACGGCTAAACATGACTGGACTGTAATAATATAATATCTTGCATGCACTTGTATGTATACAATGTTTAAACGAATAAAGAAATCCTATCCTATCCTATCCTAGGAAACGCACTCCTGGGCCCCATGACCCGAGCATTTCAACCCCAAATGGCTCAAAACTGTAGTTACCTATACGGTTACAGTATTTGCGCTGCTTGAGGGTCTCAGCAGCCGCAGCATGAGATCGCTCAAGGGTGTCGCTGTCGAAAAAGGTTGTGTTCCACACCAGAGGCCAACCCACCTTCCAAGGCAGCAATGTCATGCCCTTGGGTCTTTTCCCCATTGTCATGTATCAAACTTATTGTATATACCTACATTATAAATTAATGATGTGGTCTCTTATTACTGGAAGTACACCTGTATTTCCTGTTCTTATAAACTTGGATGTAATTGTCTAGCCTCTGCTCAATCACCACATTCAGGGCCAAGTACTTTGGTAACCCAGGCAACCCGGTATTACTTATAGCCTCTGTTGGAAGATATAGTATAAAGTGTATGAGTACCATCAACACGAAAAGAAGAAGTCTCTGTTGGAGATCCAAGAAAATTAATAATCCAAAATATTTTATTTTACCTTATGTTTTCTTTCCAGGCATGTGATGAAGCGATAGAGAAGCTATCCCTGGCTGCCAACAACCCACAGGCCTCACTGTATGGAGTTGTGAACCAGATACTATATCCTCTTGTGCAAGGCTGTGAATCTAAGGATCTGAAGATTATAAAGGTAAGCCTCAGGTTTTAACCAGGGAGCAATTCAGTTTTTATCAAATTTTTTAATGCAAAACATTTGTCGTGATAAGTTAAGGAGTGAATTGTTAAAATGATGGCCTTACTTTCCCAAAATGCCAATAATTTTCTGTCATTTTATTTAAATTCCAATATGTTTCATAAGAATATTTGTAAGATGGTATAGCCTATGCTGATGAAGTAGTCCAACTAATGCTCCTCTGAAATCAAACTAGTCCATAATTGGTTGCCACATTTCTGTATCAACTATAAACAGAACTACCCTACAGTGATGTAGAAGGTACGTCTGCCCTATTTCTCATCCATCTTTTAGCCGCCGATCCCATGGGCATTTTACTCCATTGGATTTTAAATGCCCTGCTTAGACCGAAAGAGTCCGAAATCCATCAATAATTTTTGACGCGCTGGTATACTCTTTGTTGTATTTGAATGCTGAGCTCAACACCTAAAGTCAAAATTCCGGTGCTTGATGATGAAATGTAAAAATATTTGACACATGACATAACACAGTGTTAAATCATTTCCAGTTTTGTCTCGGCACAATCCAACGTCTAATCGCCCAGCAAGGCATAGATGCTAAAGGCGCCAGACATGTGGTGGACTGCCTCTACAACCTTGGGCAAGGCGGAGTTCTCGAGCTGAAGCTGCTGCAAACTGCTGCCCTGTTGATGACCACGTCTGATCTGGTGCATGGAGATACACTGGCTAGGGTGAGTAATAAGATGATTGAAAAAACACTGCAAATTAGTTTTTTTATCATATTAGCAGCAACCTGCAGTTTTTCCTGCATAAGTCGCCATCCCATGAGAAAATCGCGATAAAAAGTAACCTATGTGTAAGTCTACGTTATAAACCATCTGTGTGCCAATTGTAATCTAAATCCATTCAGTCGTTTTCGTGTGACTGAGTAACAAACATACAAACCACATGATATAAATTGAAGATAGAATAGAATTTTCTTAGTTTTACTATATACAGGGTGGTAATTAGGTTATCTATCAAATTAATTGAAACCAAGTATTCTACATTACGTATTTTAAATATACATAATTAAAATAATTATCATTCTAACCTTGTTTTTCTTTAAAGAATTTAGAAAGGAAAGAAACACGTTTATTTACGGTAAACATGACGCAAAGAAAGAGCAAACACACAAAAATAAAAGTAGAGAGGCGAGGGGGAGGGGACAGTCAGCAATAGCCGAAAACCCTTAATTTAACAATATAAACTTAATTTTATGATTATTTGGTAACAATACCATAAAGTTTGTGTTGAACTGTTGATACCATCGCCCCACGCGTCTCTATTGCCTTTATCAAAAGTGGTTTATTTCCTGTCGATTTTAATGTTTTTTATTCTGTTCGAAGAAATCAGTTTTCAATTTTTTCTAAAATGTAATATGCTACTAATTAGAATGATTGTTTTAACTGAAATACACCCGTATTCAAGAATAAAAAAAAAATTACTTAATAAAAATAAAAAATGCATATGCCAGTTGATTCTTTGACATGGTCTAATGAATACCCTCGAGTTATGGAATATAATAATCAATAGGAACACAGTGTATTGATATTTTAATAAATCAAGTGAGGTTCTGTAATTCGAGCCTTCACCTAAGTCAAGTTCATAACTTTTTTATAAATCTTATATGATGAGCTGGTTAAAACTGTTCACCAAAGGCCGCTATAGCCTGGATACCGGATTGATCATTTAGTCCAACCATACCATCAACATTCGCCTCCCCTTATTTCAAATTATTTGTGGTCGGCGCAACATGTCTTTTTCTTCCACACCTCTCTATTAGTCGTCAGCTCAGTAGTCACCCCCTTTCTATCCATATCATATTCACACAGTCCATCCATCGTTCCTTTGGTCTCTCTCTCTACTCTTATAGCCATCGACATTCATACCATAAAATTATAAATATAACAAAAGGCCGGAAGTATGACACTTGAGATAACAGAACACAACATGCCATATCTGTCAAATCAACAATATTTTGAAGTGCAGAACTAGATTCAAACAATTATGGATAAGATTAGATCACTAAACAGATTTCATTTACAGAGTAAAACAATTATTATTAAATAAACTTTTGTAGTGAAAATTGATATTGAAAAGTGGACTGTTTATAAAAATGAGTACTCCTGTGGGTACCCACGGACATGGTTCTTCAAAGATGATTAGAACTGAAAGGGAAAGACTGCTTGGGGTAAAGTTATTCATTTAATTTGTATTTTCTTTTGTTTGAGCTGTAAAATTGTTGTCAAAATCTTACGTTATTCATGATCCGTTACTCGGTCTTGGAAAGCCAGACCCGATGGATCAACATCTTAATTTGCTTTATCATAATCAACGTAAATAGTACATGTGTTGCAGTCTACGGGTCGACTTAAACCTCTCCAACTGCACGCCATTTTACTCGATCCCCGGCTAATGTTATCCAGCTGCTACTAACCCCCCGTTAGGGGTAAACGAAGGGCGGGAAATATGGTTGCCATCACTACTATATAATATAGTAACCTAATTTATTAGGGGCATAAAAGCATAGCTCATAAAAATAAATTAAAGAGCGAGACTACAAAATTTTCATGAAATAAGATTATATTATTAAAATACGTGTAAAACTTAGTGTAATGTCTCCTTTCTATACCAGCAATTTCAACTTTTACTGAGCGTATATTTTCAATGATGAAGCTAGCGCAATATAGCCAGTATTAATCTCGTAAAAGGTAAAATAACGGTTTTTTGTAACCATAATTAAGTTTTAGGGTTTAATAATAGCGATGAGACATTTAAAACAAAAATCTTTTAATTAAGGCTGAAAACCTTCAGTAACAAAAACCATGAATTTCTGAACCTCTATATTTTTACAGTCAGTGGTTTCAAAATACAATATGGCAACCCTTGTGAGAAACCTCAGCTTCCTACCCTTCGTTTACCCATTCAAGAACACATCTAGACAGAAGTGTCCTTGAGAGTAGACCACGTCCATTCATCAATATTTATTAAGAATCTTATGACTGTTCTCTTCTCTTCAACAGACTATGGTGATGTGCATGCGCATGGTATCGCCTTCGGAGAGCCGTGACGTCAGCACCAGCCATGCAGCCGCCGCTACTGTTCGCCAGCTCGTAGCTCTGGTCTTCGAAAGAGCTCTTGCCGAAGCTGAGGGTAAGAACTTCATTATATTTACACTAAGTTTGCCTGTTCTTTTTTGTGATTTGCTGGAGACATACAGCAGAACTATAGACAGACGTCATAATTAAATAAAGTTGTAGTAATTTAACACCTTCCAGCCTGCGGTTCACGGAGAATTTACGTAACATAACATCACGCGTATATTCCTAGAAGTGTAAGGCAAAGGTGTACCTATAGTACACCCAAATTTTACCAGTAATGTTTAAGTCCCATTTATTAGGAGGCGAGTATTTTTTGATCGGAGAATTCTCTCCTCAGAAAACTCTAAAGCAAGCTCCTCTATTGTTTAATTTAATCATATTCAATGTTCAAAAAAATACTTTTCTTTCTACAGCAGCCAATACCTGGTAGTCCATATCTATATATTAATACGTGAAGCGAAAACTTTGGATCCCTTTTTACGAAAATTGGGTGGACGGAGGAGTATGAAATTTCGCACACTTATAGTTTATACAGAGAAGAAGTGACGAATGCTAATATTTTTTTTAAATTATGCGTAAAAATACATTATTTTCAATAAATAACACGTAACACACACTACTATTCAGTACCGTGTATTTAATACACGCATGCTTAGATATTCTTTTGTTTATGGTCCAAATCTGTGGTCCTATCGAGAACATCTGTCTTTAATATTTTGTGTCTTAGTCTTACTGAATGTCAAGTATAACCATAGGTAATAAATTAATTTTATAGATATATAACCTATTTCATTTTTAAAATCTATGATCATATCAAGAATATTTGTTTTTAATATAGTTTTACGGAATGTCAAATATACCCATTTTATTTTTTTATATTTATTATTATTTATATTTCTTTCATTTAATAATGTATTTCTATTCAAATGAAGTAAAGTCGAGTTTCGACCAATGGGCGATCACTAGTTTAACATAAATATCCATCGATTTTCAACATCTTCATCATTCTCCTGCTCGTATCCTAATTTATTTGGGGTCGGCACAACATGTATTTTTCTATTAGTCGTCGTCTCAGTAGTCACCCTGTCAGTCCATCCATCGTTTCTTTGGTCGCCCCCTACTCTTATAGCCATCGACATTTGTACTTAAAACTTTACTCACGACATTTTCCTCATTTCTCCGTACCACGTGACCATACCATGACAAACGATTTCCAAGCAAGAACTCCAGCATAAAATATTTAATTGCACCTATTACAGGCGCTCTAAAGGTGAACCCAGCTGACGTTAGACCACAGACAAACAACAAGGCGCCGAAGGATCTTAAACCTTGCGCTGTCGATGCATACCTTATACTACAGGTAAGCTTATCTCCCAAATAAAAAAAAATACAAATAATTCGATATAAGATTCATAATCAGCCTATAATGTTCCCATTGCTGGGACTCAGGCCTCCTCTCTATGAGAGGGAGTGGGCCGTAATCCGCCACGCGGCCCCAGTGTGGGTTGGTAGATGTCACATGTCTTTGGTTCTAGGACATACCGTTTTCTTCGGCATCTTTTCTTTCACCGATTTGTGAGCAGTGGCCATATTTTTTTTGCACCTGTTTGTGTTCGAACCTACGACATACAACGCGTAAGTCGCGTCTGTTGATACTGAGACACTGTTCACTGCTCTCAAGAAATGTGAAGGTCTTTAGGTAATGATAATGACTTAAGATCATAACAGCTGGTTGCCAATTGAAGGAAATCACTGTAGCTGTTGATAAAGTATCTTTTCTACAAGGTGTAACAGAATAGACGCAAGTCCTGAAACTAGTTTGTTCACAACTAACTACTGAATTGATCTTAGTCATTTTGAATATAGGTATTTTTTCAAGAATTTTTTGATACCTACTGCTGATAAAGCCAAAGAAAATTAAATCTTACTTCAAGGCAATAAGACTCAATTTTAAATGCATAAAGTAATGCTAGGGTCAACATGATTTTCTTAATAAGTTACGGTCGGTAGGTTGTATGAGGTCTTGCGTTAATTATGTTACACATTGTTTAGTACTATCACCATAAAAGTCTTTAGACAAAACCAATTTCTTAAAATATTTGGCTGACCAGTGACCATGTAACGATTTACGTTACCTACCCTACTTGTATAGCAGTATAGAAGAACATTACCCTAACTTTGGGCGTGTACGCAGTTGGGTAGAACTGTGGTCTAACTAAGATATCTTTGTTTTCAGGACATAATCCAACTTATAAACGGAGACTCAGCCCACTGGCTGGTCGGTATCTCTGATGTGCCAAAGACTTTCGGACTTGAACTGCTGGATACAGTCCTCACTGATTTTTCTCCTATATTCTTCAAGGTAAGTAAGCTAAATTGAACTTTATGTATTGGAGATAAAAGTTACAATCATCTGAAGTTTAAAATTAGATTTTCTATTTTAAAATGCCAATTTCATCCATAATTTTAACAAAAATGAGCTTTATGTTTTTTCTAATAGAGAAAACAATCATCTAAATTTGTTTTAATAATCAAAACTAAACTTTCTATCTTTGGAATAAAGATCAAAGTCGTAAGCAGTCGGACTGAATTTTCTTACGAATAATTAATATTAAGGGGTATTTCCTTTGATTACAGATACCGGAATTCAGGTTCTTATTGAAGGAACATGTGTGTGCTCTAATCATCAGGCTGTTCTCTCCTAATGTCAAATACAGGTAAGATATTTTTACTCTGCCCGCTGTCGGAAATTTTACCGACAATATGTTATGGATCAATTCTTTAATATTTTGGTCCGAGTAGTCGGCTTCTTTATTGTTTCGTTTAAAATACATGTAAATGACTCTGGAGTTTGACAATTCCTAATAAGTAATAAGGGTTGATGACAATAGCTCCCTATTTCATGTGTCGTAGTCGACGTTGGACAAAAGCGGTGAATCATAACTGAAAACTAATATTTGAAGAACGAGACAAACTTATTAGTTAATCATCATCATCATCATCATTGCAGCCGTAAGACGTCCACTGCTGGACATAGGCCTCCCCCAATTTGGGGGGCTTTGCCATAATCGCCACGCTTCGCATGCGGGTTGGCGATCGCAGTATGGTGGTAAAATGCATAGAAAACGCTGCTGCCCATTCTCTAGTAAGTTTTGCCGTGACCCCGCCTCACTGTCTCTGTGCATAGTTATTGTTTTTAAATCATTTATGTATTGTGTTTTTATGGGTCTTAGTTGCCTGAAATAAAGGATTATATTGGCGGTGTGATTTGTGAAGTGAAACTTCTAATGCCACTTCCAACAAGGTTTCGTTAAACGTTTAACGCTACCATGGAGGGGGAATAGAAAGAGACAGAGCGAGAGTGAATGCGTGGCACTCGAACGCATGCGCGTAGATACTGTAACAGGTATCTGGCCAGCGCGAGCGTTAGCAACGAGTAGCGTCCAATACAACGCAAGCGGAAGAGAGAAAAAAAGATACACAAAGGTAGAAAGTAAGAGAGAGAAAGAGAGTGAGTCGGTAGATCTCAAGCACATGCGCGTGATATTCTTGCTATGCAGCGAAGTAAACAGTGTGAGCGTCGTTTCCACATTACGAAGTTTCATTTCTTCCGCGCGGAGGGACTCCACGCACTATTTTTTTTAACGAACTGCATTTTTAATTGTTAAATGTTATTGCTTGGTTCTCTTTAACACTAGAAGTGCGGGCGTCCGAAATGTGACCCATGTCGATGTTCTTCCTGCTCTAATTAATATTTTATAATGCACTAGCTTCTGCCCGCGACTTCGTCCGCGTCAAATTTTTGCTCCCCTGACCCTTCCCGTCGCATCGATTTGCCTGCTAGTTTTCGTCCACGTCGTTTTGAGCTATAGTGAGTTAACCTTAAAAGATAGACATATGCTCTCGCGGACTTTTTTTTAGAACTTTTTAAAAGGAACAATTCCGTCATACATGATTTTTGCGTTACTTTAACCGTTTACGCAGCGCATGCAACGGAAACTCTCAAAAGGAATAAATTTTCCCCGTTTTTGCAACTTTTTTCATTACTGCTCCGCTCCTCTTAGTTGTAGCGTGATGTTATATAGCCTATAGCCTCCCTCGATAAATAAGCTACCCAACACAAAAAGAATTTTTCAATTCGGACCAGTAGTTCCTGAGATTAGCGCGTTCAATCAAACAAACAAACAAACAAACTCTTCAGCTTTATAATATTAGTATAGATATAATCGTAACTTTTTATGACTTTTCATAAAATATGATGATTATTGTATTTATTATTTATACGAGACTTCAACCACGTAATTGAAATATACGTATTTTTTTTAACCAAATTTACCTCAGTCGGTATGTTCCGCACTTCTAGTGTTAAATCGTCTTAATCGGGTTCTACTATGTATTAATAGAATATAATTCCCTGCCCCAGGGCTGCCTTCACCGCCCTCCACATCCCGGGCGCGAGTGGCGCGGGCGGCGCGCCCAGCCCGGCGGCGGCGGAGCGCCCACACTTCCCCGTCACCATGCGCCTGCTGAGGCTCGTGTCCGTCATCGTGCACAAGTACCACTCCGTGCTGGTGAGTTGGGAAGAGGGAATTACTGTTTCAGTGTCTTTACTTTACGACTGAGGATTTTTTTTGTTTCATTTCTTAGAACTTTTTCTTTATTTCTTATATGATGATAAGTGGAAGGGCGGAGTCTCCTAATACAAGCAATTCCTTGCCTAAAAGGTGATCTCCAATAACATGTATCGAAATACCCTTTGTAACTGAAATAATTAAACGCGAGTTGGCGATCGTGTAATGATTTAACTGAAGTGGCAGTGGGCAGGGCACATTGCTCGCAGAACAGATGGCCGATGGGGCCGAAAGATTCTGGAGTGGCGACCGGAAAACGTAGAGTTGGAAGGCCTCCAACAAGGTGGACCGATGACCTTGTGAAGGCCGCTAGAATCGGCTGGATGCGGGAAGCACAAAACCGGTCGAATTGGTGGAGCTTGGGGGAGGCCTATGTCCAGCTGTGGACATAGGCTAAAATGCATAGAAATCGCTGCTGCCCATTTTCTAGTAAGTCCCTTAGTCACCCCTTACGACACCCAGGGGAACAATTGGAATGTTGCTATTCTTTACTTCCGACATCACACGGAACTTATGTTTTAACAAAAATCTACCCTATATACGGGTACATAATACCATGTATCGAATATCGATGATGTTACTGATAAACATCTAATCAGATTATGAAAAATAAACTTCGAGGTTTCCTCGTAATCGAATTTTATGTTTCCTTACACCATTTTGTTTTATTGCTAATGGTTTTAAAATCTTTAGGTTTCACCCTGCAGTTCTTTTGTAAAAACTAATCCAGAATAAAGTCAAGTTCCCTGTGGATGTCGCCTAGGGGTGAATCCTACAAACTCATATTTATAATATTACTAACTTATACCAGCGGCTTCGCCCGTGTATTATATTTATTATCTTCTTCTTGAATCACTCGGTCAATTAATGAAAACCGCATTAAATTCCGTTGCGTGGTTTAAAATATCTAAGTGTACAGACGGTAAGCGACTTTGTTTTGAATATAGTTTCAGAATCTTCAGTATTCATTGTGGTAAATATAAAGTCTTTTCGTTGCGGATATCGCCTATGAGCGAATCCTACTAATATTATAAATGTGAAAGTTAGTATATTTGTTACTAAATCACGCAAAAACGGCCAAACAAATTGAAGAAGGCACACAGATAGTTTATAACCTGGATTAACACATAGGATAGTTTTCATCCCGGTAGAACGTGTCCGTGGGATATTTTTCGACCTCCATGCGGGCGAAGCCGCTTTCAAATGCTCATATCAATAGAAACGAATGTCTCCGAGTGCAATCATCATCTCCATTTCAGCTGAAAGCTCTCCACTATTTAATTGGACATAGGTCACCCTCAATTATCACTACATGAACCAGTCCTGTGCTTCTGACTCACGGTTTTCCTGGATAAGAATGGGTGCAATAAAGCTGGGTTTTAAACAACGGTATCTTATTCCCAGGTCACAGAATGCGAGATCTTCTTGTCACTCACCATCAAATTCCTGGACCCGGACAAACCTATGTGGCAGAGAGCTCTGGCCTTAGAAGTTTTACACAAAATGACTATACAGCCAAGTAAGTTTCCTATTGTAAAATAAGAAATGTATGCAATGAACGTATATTGTACTCTCGACAACTCAAAAGTGCCTGTAATTGTTTTATTTGAAATAAATTCTTTTAGTTATAAAATAAATGTGAAAATACTTCATAATGTTTGATATATTACCTACTCAAAATATGCTTCTATAAAAATGACTCAAAATTTTTTCTTGATTCTGTCCTACCACCTTAAAATATCGCTTCCTTCAGTCAAAGAAAAAATGTGAACAACGTTCATACTCTTTGATAAATTACTCAAAATATGCTTCCATAAAAAGGACTCAAAAATATTCCTTTTTTTCTTGTCCTACCACCTTAATATCGTTTCCTATGCAAACAAAGCTGAAATCGCTTAATATCTTTATTATTGCCTATAAAACGCGCGATGATAAACGCGTCGATATTTAGATAATGTCCGTAATTCCTTCCGTGTAACGCGCATCACATTTTTCATGAGAACATAACCTTCGTGTAAAACAAATAAATCAAACATACATACGTATTTCCTATAGATCTCCTGAAAGCCTTCTGCGAGTGCTACGATATGAAACCACACGCGACCAATATCTTCCAAGACATAGTGAACGCACTCGGCGCCTACGTGCAGAGTTTGTTCGTTGCCTCAAACGTCAACACAGCGGCTGGTAAGTTTATCATTATTGACCACTAATACCTTTTATGGAGCCAGATGGCGGGATGAGCTAGAGCCTTTTAATAAAGATTGGTCCTTGAAAGCTCTGGACAGAGAGACATGGAAAGAGAGTAGGGAGGTTTTCGCCCAGCAGTGGAACAGCCACGACTAATAAAGAAAACCTTTAGACTAGGCCAGTGTAGCGTTAGTGGTAACACTTTGACCTTGACCAGGCCCAGTGTAGCGTCAGTGGTAAAACTTTGACCTAGACCAGGCCCAGTGTAGCGTCAGTGGTAACACTTTGACCTTGAACTGGCCCAGTGTAGCGTCAGTGGTAACATTTTGACCTTGAGCTGACGCAGCGTAGAGGCAGTGGTAATACTTTGACCTTGACCAGGCCTATTGTAGCGTCAGTGGTAACACTTTGACCTTAATCTGACGCAGCGTAGCGGCAGTGGTAACACTTTGACCTTAAGCTGACGCAGCGTAGCGGCAGTGGTAACACTTTGACCTTGACCAGGCCTATTATAGCGTCAGTGGTAACACTTTTACCTTGACCAGGCCCAGCGTACCGTCATTGTTAACACTTTCACCTTCACCAGGCCCAGCGTAGCGTCATTGTTAACACTTTCACCTTCACCAGGCCCAGCGTAGTGTCATTGTTAACACTTTCACCTTCACCAGGCCCAGCGTAGCGTCAGTGGTTTCACTTTGATCTGGGGCTGGCCCAGTATAGTGTCAATTGTTACACTTTGACCTTGACCAGGTTTAGTGTAGCGTCAGTGGTAACACTTTGACCTTGAGCTGACCAAAAGTAGTGTGAGTGGTAACACTTTGACCTTGAGCTGGCCTAGCGTAACGTCAGTGGTAACATATTTGCGGTATAATTCCCTCACATAATGTGATTAGTTCTCCTATCATCCACAAGGACAAGACGTGAATATACATCTGAACATCAAATAAATAAAATTGAAGTGTCTGTTTGTAATTTCAGATTAACAGCTTTTCACTACATGCATATGAAAGTATAAACAGTAGTAACATCCGAAACATCAGACTTTTATTTTTAATTTTTGTCTGTCTCGTTTTTCCGGCTAATCTCCGTTACGGCTGCACTGATTTTGACGGGTCTTTCACTGTCAGATAGCGGATGTAATAAGGAGTAACATAGGTTCTAGGTTCCCGTGGTATTATTTTCGACATCCCCGCGTGTGAAACCACGGGCACAGCTAGTTATGAATTAAATTCAAACAAACGCTTATCAAAAACCACGGTATATTCACTTCATATTCAATAATGCCACACGTCAATTGCAGACCTAATCTCCCCAGGCACATAGTCTATGTCTGCAGGCATTATGTCCTCGTTGACGTTGCTATCTTTGTACACGATGAACCGGTTGTCCTGCTCACTGTCCTTGTACTCTTCTTCTTCAGTGTCCTCGCTCGGGTCTTCGAAAGTAACTGGGATGTCTGTCTGGGACCCGGACGCGGTTATATGTTCTGAAATTAAGTTATGGCCATATCAGAAATAGGATCGTGTTCTGTCATTTGTATCATTTCTGTTCCCCCATGACGTTGACCGTATCATTTCAGTCAGCGTATCTCTCCTCAAACTACACTATCTTGTGGTTCATTTCCACGAGCGCAAGGCGTCGTTTCGTGCACATATTGTATTTTTCTGGTGGCAGACATAGGAAATACATGCTACATGGTCCTAACATGATGTGACCAAGATTATGTCGTCACATCATTGGCTAGCAAATCCCCCCCTTTTTTGTGGGTGGGAAATTATCAAACGACCTCTCCTGCTCTGGGCGGAGCGAGAGGGCGTATCAGACTTAACTGTCTAAAACCCACCTGTGTTTTTTCAGTTGCCTATATGCCAGGGCCACGGTAACTCTTTAGAACAAATTTCGCAACCCTGGCAGAGCAAATACCCCCTCAAGTTCCTATCATTAGTATCATTGCCGTCACCCGCGTCGTCAAACGTGTCATTAGAGTCTGCTTGTCCTCAAAGTCCTTGAGGTAGATCTCGACGAGTGCACGGAACCGTTTCATGTTCACTGTAGCTTTGGAAATGCCCTAGCGTCTGAACGGATTCAGTGGAAATATACGCAATTGTCTATCCGCGTTCCAAATTACATCGTAATCATGACACTTTTTATTCCGGCAGTACGTTCCCATAGGATAAGTGCTGACCTCAACGCGGGCGTAACCGCAACAAAAACTAGTACAAAGTAGTCAGTATGGCTTACTAGCAAATCCCCCCCTTAAATTCCGATCATCAGTTTCATTGGCGTCCCCCTTGTCGTCGAGCGTGTAATTCGAGTCAGAGTGTCTTTCCTCAAACTCCACCATCTGGAGGTATATGTCCACGAGCGCTCGGCATCGTTTCATGCACATTCTGTAGTTCCGGAAACGATTCGTACGGTAGTTGTTCGGGCAGCCGAGACGTTCTCTGGAAGGTGAAAAATGTTGGTGATTTTTTGGAAGGCTATTTTCATCATTCAGCCTACCTTTTTCTAACTATATTAGCCCAGTCATTTTAGGTAAAAAAAGGGGTCAACCTCGGAATGAAAGATAATAAGCTGTAAATTGGTATAAACCTTTGTTTTATCGTTCTAAATGTTGTCTCAAAAGTCACAAATGCTATCGTGTCCGCGTGTTAAGATATTGAAGGTCAAAGGTCATAAAATTCGGTTTTTCGCGAATATGTCGGTTCCTGTTGCTTAAATGAGATTTGCATTTATGATAAAAGTTGTAGGATATAAAATTCTCTACAACTTTTGTCTGGACTTTTTTTTCATACGATCAACCGTTTTTGGGGTAGAGCGCGAAGAGTGCGCAGCGTACAGTCATATATGGGCTAATGCAAGGTCAAGCGTGAGTTACGGTTATCAGTACGTTGTATAAAGTCAATTATTTACAAAAAAATTACAATTGTTAAACAATGCCCATTATTTATGTACTAATTTATTAATTATTTAATTAAAATAAGTAACTCAATTATTTATACTTAACTATAGTATATTATTAATTCTGGATTCTATATTTTAGTTATACAGTGCAAACTCTATGTGAAGACACTCAAGGGACTGTGCATATTTTGACGTTATAGAGAGTTGTCGTTAGAAAAATGTATTAGAAAAATATAAAGTTTATTTGAGACTAGTATTAGTAACGCGTCTGCCAACATCTTCTGTCCCGCCTCTACTACGCGTATCAGTATAACTTTTTCATCAATACACAATGATTTTCTATTACTTGCCATGTTTACAGTTTGAAAGTTAGTGAGCAACTAAGAATATGATAACGTATAGATAATCCATGACTCCTAATAACAAGAGTCTTCACGTGCAAGCAATCCCAATTTGTAAACAAAAGAACGGATTTCTTAGAAAGTTCGGTATTTATGATAACGACAGTCGAGTTAATTAAATAGCGCGGACTAGGATAGTGAAGCAACAATAGACCGTACACAGCTGCCCAGTTTTTACTAATTTTGGCAACTTAAAAAGTATTTTTTATTATTTAATTTTTGTCGTTATTGAGAGTGAGTTTATATAATATGAGACTTTGTTTGGTTGAACGCGCTAATCTCAGGTAGTGCTGGTTTGAGTTGAAAAATTCTTTTTGTGTTGGGTAGGCTATTTATTGAGAAAAACTATAGGCTATATAACATCACGCTACAATCAAAAAGAGCGGAGCAGCAACGAAAAATGTTCGAAAACTGGCAGGCAATTCGATGCGACGGGAAAGGTCAGGGAAGAGAAAATCTGACGCGGACGAAGTCGCATACAGAAGCTATTTAAAATATAATCCAGAATTAATAATATACTATAGTTAAATATAAATAACTGTTTCTGCTCGCGACTTCGTCAGCGTCAAATTTTCGCTCCCCTTCCCATCGCATCGAATTGCCTGCCAGTTTTCGTCCATTTTTCATTTACTGCTCCGCTCCTTTTGATTGTAGCATGATGGTATATAGCCTATAGCCTTTCCTAATAAATGGGCTACTCAACACAACAAGAATTTTTCAGTTCCGACCAGTAGTTTCTGAGATTAGCGCGTTCAAACAAACAAACTCTTCAGCTTTATAATATTATAGTATTAGTATAGATTAAGTTACTTATTTTAATTAAATTTAAATAATTAATAATGAGTACATAAATAATGGGCATTGTTTAATAATTGTATTTTTTTTTGTAAATAATTGACTTTATACAACGTACTGATAACCGTAACTCACGCTTGACCTTGCATTAGCCCATATATGACTGTACGCTGCGCACTCTTCGCGCTCTACCCCAAAAACGGTTGATCGTATGAAAAAAAAAGTTCAGACAAAAGTTGTAGAGAATTTTATATCCTACAACTTTTATCATAAATGCAAAACTCATTTAAGCAACAGGAACCGAGATATTCGTGAAAAACCGAATTTTATGACCTTTGACCTTCTATATTTTAAGACGCGGACACGATAGCAATTGTGACTTTTGAGACAACATTTAGAACGACAAAACAAAGGTTTATACCAAATTACAGCTTATTATCTTTCATTCCGAGGTGAAACCCCTAATATGACTGGGCTATATTGGGGTCGGCTTCCAGTCGTATTGTAATAAATTTATAGTTTAAAAATCACTAGAAAAACACGCTTTTATAAATGCACGTAAAAACCAAAAACCTTATCGTGGTCAAAGTTCATTACAAGACCTTTCTAACAAGTCCAAACACGGCTATGATACGATATTCCATCATGGAATGCCAGTGCCTATCTTCCGGCTTCATCATCAGACCTTGAAACCTAATCGTGGTCAAAGTTCATTACAAAACTTTTCTAACAAGTTCAAACACAGCTATGATACGATGTTCCACCATAAAGTTCCAGTTCATATCTTCCGGCTCCATCATTAGATCAGTTCGACAGTACCATATTATTGTATTGTCATCAGAACTACATACAGCTGCCAATTTTCATGACGCTACAATCCTTGGAAGATGGTTAAATTAGTTACCTTAGATTCCATTACATAGTTAGTTACATACAGGTCGACCTAATAAAAGCGTGTTAATAAGAGCGACGGTGTATCCGACCTCGACAATCAATTACTGAGTTATACGACTGTTAAAGATCCACGATTACCAGCCGGAACTAACGGTTTAACGTGCTTTTCGCGGCACGGAGGAATTTCGGTGTGTAAAAATGGTCACCAATCCACGGACCGACCACGGTAAGCGTAGCTTAACTTGATCGACCGACTTCTGTGGCTATTATTACTTAGCCACGAGCCTCTTTTCGGAGGGTTATTATCATCTCGAAAGTAAAGTAAACCTAACCTACATATTACGTTCCATATTATGATTAGCGAATAGTATAACTAGATGAGATTGACTGCCAAAACTATCTTTTGACGTGACAACGTCTTATAAATTGGTTTGCCGGGTGACACTTCAAGAAACTGCGTTACGCTCCGCTCACTTTATGCGCTCACAATGAGAGCGAGTGAGAGGCACGCGTCCCTTCCACTCGGGCATGGTTAGCCCGCCTAAGAGCGAGAGAGACAGACATAAAAAGTGAAAGGCACGCGTCCCTTCAAAGTCGTTGTCACGTAAAACTTTCGCCCGTATACCGACTTTACAGGCAACCAATTTTTTTAGCATTTTGATCCATCTTTGTCTCGCATAGCACAGCCTAATGATAACATTGTAAGTCAACAGACTTTCTATTACTGAAATCAACTAGATCTGTTATAAAACAACATTACGTGCAGTTCTGCTGCAAGAACACGAAGGTCCAGACAGGCGTGACATCGTCCACACACACTCCCGGTGAGAATCGTCGCGTGCACCGCATCTTGACTAGCTTGCCTAACGCTGGGTGCTGTACGCTGTCCACTGTGGTAGAAAAAACATAAACCAACATTAGCCAGCAGCAGACCCCAGGGGGCATAGTAGTATTTTAATCTTACTTTGGTGTGTGAAAGAGATGAAGCTGTACGTCTGGTATAGCTCTTATTCATTCTTTTTTTATTTATTTTTTGTGCTAGACATATGCAGTTCCCGTAAATTTTAAGAATTAACTCATTAAGACATAAAAAATTACTCACATTGGGCGTGCGTGGTGACAGCCCTAAGAGAGGAAGGCTTGTGTCCCAGCAGTGGGAACATGGGCTTGTTATGTTATAATTAGCTAGCTACCTAAATAGATTTATCATAAATGTAATGATGCTTGTTTAGTTTTTAGCATCAACAGTTTTTCCGGATGTGGTCATCTACGCACTCTTGAAAAATTCATCCTAAAAATGCTACTCCAGGTATTTTTCTCAGGGTGTTTTCCCCGAAGGGTTAGGCTGTAGGTGTACCCAATATACACCCACATTTCGCCAATTAAGTCCTATGTAGAGGGCGAGCTTATTGCCATCAACTGGGCACAAATCCAGACCCCGGGCTGCCACTAAACAATTCCGGAAGGAAAAACCAAATAACACTATTACGATAAGTTTATTTACTCACAAAATCGTTGTTCTAAATCACAACTGACCAAGCTGATCATGAACAACAATACTACAGATATAGTTATTGCAAAGTATTTAATACACATTATTATTGTTTAATAAATAGCGCCAACACCAAATAAACTGGGATAACAGAAGGCGAATGATGGTGATATTCTATTTAACAGTGTCAATTATAAAAGTTGTCAATAAGCATAGCTCATTAGATTTCATTTCAGGATTTTTTTAGCAGAGGTCTAGCTTGTTAAAAAAATATTTAAATTTCTGTACATAAACATTTTATTTTTTAACTAGCTTCTGCCCGCGACTTCGTCCGCATTAAATTTCTTGTTCCACCGCCCTTCCCGTCGCGTCGAATCGCCTATCCCGACGATTTTCCCCGTTTTTGCAACATTTTACATTACTGCTCCGCTCCTCTTGGTTGCAGCGTGATGTTATATGGCCTATAGCCTTCCTCGATAAATAGGCTACCCAACACAAAAAGATTTTTTTCAATTCGGACGAGTAGTTCCTGAGATTAGCGCGTTCAATCAAACAAACAAACAAACAAACTCTTCAGCTTTATAATATTAGTATATATTTTTTAATTCATATAATTTGAGGTGTAAATGGAAGATAATAACTCTCGTGAACTTTGGTAAATAATTATATAGCGTACAGATATTTTCAGGCCGATAGCTTGTTTATTTATGTTTTTAGTCCGATACCGTAGCAACATGAATTAGTCTCGATTTAATAACTGACCACCATAATATTATAAAAAATACGCACTCAATAACTGAAATTCTACACTAATGTAATACTGGAAATGTTTGTGTCAGTTTCGTTTTTAATAAACGGTTAATGGTAACTTTGTTGCTGTCCGTACGAGGGAGTGGGCCATAATTCACCACGCGCGCCCGGTGTGGGTTAGTAAATGTCACATGTCTTCGAATTTTTTAGTTCTAATACATGCCTCACGATGCCCCACGATGTTTCCTTTAGACGTTTTATGAGCAGTTGTGAAGAAATAATTTACACAAATTAAAGCCCCTGGTTGGGTTCGAACTCACGACCTGCTCCCTGCTCTCTGTTTTATTATATTTAAATGATATTTGCTCAGCCGGGATTCTTATGATTATTTTTTGTTTGTAGGCTCGTCAGGCATACCACAGCAGTCTGGATTCTACTGGAAGGGAGTTTGGCTGCCACTATGCATCACGTTCGACCCTGGCACTGCTAAATCTGTTTAGTAAGTATTTTATTTAAGGGCCCACCTTGAAAGTGAATGATAGTAGGATGGGCGTGGTTTATGGTGGGTCAACCTAAAGTGGCCGGCCGCCACAAACTTATATCTGAACCGTTTATAGAGAATAGGAAAACCAGCGGCCAAAAGTTGAACTAATGACAGAAAATTTCTCGATATAAAAAACGTTACTAACTTAGCATAGCCTTGCTGTAAGCACTATTCCTGTCACTGTTGCTCATCTGTCAAACTGCAATATCAAGGTAGAGACGGAAACATCTTAGAAAAAAGTACGTGAAAGTAGCATTAATTTAGTCGGTCTATGAAATTTTTGCACATAGCGTGCGATGGAGTAGACAAATAATACAAATATTTAATTATAAGCAATAAAACTATCTTACAGCAAGAAATTATCTTTTTTATCTATATGTAATATTATAAATACGAAACTAATTCTGTCTGTCTGTTACTCTTTCACGGCTAAACCTTATTCGTTACCCATTAACCCTATTTATTCCGCGACTTCACGTGCGTCCGCGTAACGTAAGATTTACGCAAACGAAGTCGCGGGAAAAAGCTAGCTAATATTTATGTACGGATGTTGGGTTATACGAGATTGATTAACTCAACATAATTAAAAATATATAATAAACAATTTAAGTATTTATTAATTACTAGTGATCGCCCATTGGTCGAAATTCGACCGTGCTTCATTTGAATAGTACATTATTTAAATAATACATTATTAAGTGAAAATATATATATACAATAATAAATATAAACAGATAATATTACTGACAAATATTGACACTATAGACAGATAATATTACTGACAAATATTCTCGATATGATCATAGATTGAAAAAATGAAATCTATACTAATATTATAAAGCTGAAGAGTTTGTTTGTTTGTTTGTTTGTTTGTTTGTTTGATTGAACGCGCTAATCTCAGGAACTACGGGTCCGAATTGAAAAATTCTTTTTGTGTTGGGTAGCCTATTTATCGTGGGAGGCTATAGGTTATATAACATCACGCTACAACTAAGAGGAGCGGAGCAGTAATGAAAAATGTTGCAAAAACGGGGGAAATTTATTCCTTTTAAGAGTTTCCGTTGCGTGCGCTGCGTAAACGGTTAAAGTAACGCAAAAATAATGTATGACGGAATTGTTCCTCTTAAAAAGTTCTAAAAAAAAGTCCGCGAGAGCATATGTCTATCTTTTAAGGTTGACTCACTATAACTCAAAAGGAGCGAGCAGCAATGAAAAATGGACGAAAACTAGCAGGCAAATCGATGCGACGGGAAGGGTCAGGGGAGCAAAACTTTGACGCGGACGAAGTCGCGGGCAGAAGCTAGTAGGTTATATATCTATAAAATTAATTTATTACCTATATTTATACTTGACAATAATACAAACAAATAAGATCTTTATATTTTACCTATATTAACAAATAAATAAACTGAACTGAACTGACATTCAGTAAGACTATAGACCACAGATTTGGACCATAAACAAAAGAATATCTATGCATGTGTGTATTATTAAATATACGGTAATGAATAGTAGTGTGTGTAACGTGTTATTTATTGAAAATAATGTATTTTTACGCACAATTTAAAAAAATATTAGCATTCGTCACTTCTTCTCTGTATAAACTATACGTCTGCGAAATTTCATACTCCTCCGTCCGCCCAATTTTCGTAAAAAGGGATCCAAAGTTTTCGCATGTTGGACTTATCCAAAATATTTTGGCATACCCTAAATCAGAAAGGACTAAACGCATTAAAGAAAGAAAGAAAATACGTTTATTTGCGGTTCTTTTCTTTCTTTTCTTCTTTCATTATTTGTGGCTTAATTCAGAAATCTAGGCAATGATTCCTTTTCTAATTGTTAGTGATATAGTAGTAGTAATATAGTAAAATGTAGTGTAATTATAGGTTTATATTTGTGTGTAAATAGAGTACAATGGGGTTGACGTATCCGTGTGGATAAAAACCCCTTATTAATAAAGAATTTAAAAAAAAAAAAAACATGAAATTAAAAATAATGAATTAATCTTCTAGAGCTCTATAAATAAAATATATGATGGTGTTTAAGAGATTAATAAACTTCAATTTCGTTTCACCGATCACTATACATTTATTTGGTAAATGACAATTACAATATTTTACATAGACTTCGTCCATTACGTAATACTAGTTATGTTTTTTTTTTTTTCACCTTATTTTACAAGTCATTTATATTTCCTTCAAGGTCAATTACGTATGGCAATGTGTATGATAAATGTCAAAATTACTTGACGTATACATATATATTTTAGTAATTACGTGTGACTGCGGTTAGAAAACCAAAACCGATATTATTGCCGATATTTTGTAACTATGTCTAGATTATATCTTTTTATTTGGGTGTTTTACCCGACTGCTGAGAAATGTGTTTGTCAGCCTATTAACTCGTATGTATGTTTGTTCTTTTATTAACTTTATTTTTCATTACATTTACTTTGGGGTTAGGGGTAATTCAGAGATGGAGTACACTAATAATTTGCTAAACAGTCTTCATAAGATTATAGAAGTATGTTTAGTGTTATTCAAAACAGAGTAAAACCCCATTGTTTTGATCATCCAATTATTTGATTTTGGTTAAAATCTGGTAGGAATGAAAAATTATAAATAGCCAATATGTTTTCAGAAAGCACTCTTGTAGACCTTTGATTAGATATCAATTAGATATCGAGAAGTAGTGGTGGCTCAGTGGCAACGGCTACTACTTACGAGTTCGAACCCGAGCAGGCGCTTTACTCTGTGTAAATTATTTCAACACCATTGCTCTCAAAACTGTGAAGGAAAACATCGTGAGAAAACCGGCATGTCTTAGAACCAAAAAAATTAAGACATGTGACATCTACCAACCCGCACTGGGCCCTCGTGGTGGATTATGTCCCACTCTCTCTCACCGAGAGGAGGCCTGTGTCCCAGCAGTGGGAACGTTATAGGCTGCTAATGATTAGGTATCAAACACGGTACATATAGGGTTCGAAACACCTAGGCCTGGCGTCAGGCCACGTGCCTGACATGGATGGCTTCGTGAAGGTAGAGAGAAGCTTCGTAGTCGGAACCAGTGTGAGACCGCGCTAGCAGGACTCAATATGCTGCTGCGTCCAGCTACACTAACAACGCAGCTCTATGTGTCCCGTCTACAATTACACCACGAAGGTTAAGGAGATCGTGGAGTTTGTACGTGTTAAGTCCAACTGGACCTTAAGGGTCGAGAAGTTGGAACCGTGCCACAACACGAACTTCAAGTCATTCGTGGTGCGAGTTCTAACTCATCAAATCGAGACCTTCCTCAAGGAAGAGTTTTGGCCGAAGGGTGTCGTGTATCGGCGATTCCGCGGAAGGCTACGCGATACTACACAGCGCAACACGTCGCCGTCACTTCGTGTACAATAATTATGTTGACGTGGTTTTTATTTGTATGTATGATAGTCTGTATGGTATTATGATTTGGGTCTTTGTAGCCCGAAATAAACTGATTTGATTGATATATGAAATTAAAATTTATATTTTCAATAAAACTTCACATCTGCTATAAATGATAAATGATTTTATTTCTGTAAGTAGGTTTGTTCTCCTACGGATCTCATCATTTCTGATTCGATCGCGTAGGGAAACTCCAAGCATAGCCCTCTCCATTGCTCTTTGGGTGACTTTGAGCCTTCTTATGAGGCCCATTGTGAGCGACCACGTCTCAGTACCATATGTCATCACTGGCAACACACACTGGTCAAAGACTTTTGTCTTGAGACACTGCGGTAATTGGGACGAGAATATACCGCGTAGCTTCCCGAACGCTGCCCAGCCGAGTCGGATTCGACGATTGACCTCTTTCTCGAAGTTGGACCTACCTAACTGGACCGTCTGTCCTAGGTACACATATTCGTCCACAACTTCGAGTGTAGCGCTTCCGATCTTCATTGGAGTGGGTATCACATGAGCATTGGACATGACCTTTGTCTTGTCCATGTTCATCCTAAGACCCACTCTTTCGGAAGCTCTACTGAGGTCATCGAGCATTGTACTGAGGTCCTCCATAGTCTCAGCCATGACTACTATATCGTCGGCAAATCGAAGGTGAGTGATGTACTCGCCATTGATGTTGATGCCAGCCCCTTTCCAGTCCAGAACCTTGAAGACATCCTCCAGTGCAGCGGTGAACAGTTTCGGAGAGATGACGTCTCCCTGTCTCACCCCTCGCTGCAGGAGGATAGGTTTCGAGGCTCTGTCCTGGAGCCGGACTGACATAGTGGCGTTTTCATACAAACACTTCAGCACTTCGATGTACCGATAGTCAATCTGGCACCGTTGGAGAGACTGCAGTACAGCCCAGGTTTCGATCGAATCGAAGGCTTTTTCGTAGTCCACAAACGCTAAGCAGAGAGGCAGGTTATACTCCTCGGTCTTCTGTATAACCTGCCGCAGCGTATGTATGTGGTCCACGGTGCTAAAGCCTTTACGGAATCCGGCTTGTTCGACAGACTTGGCGGCTTGGCGACTTGGCGGCTTGTTCGGAGAACCAAGGTTACCGACATAGCCCGAAGAATTGCCAAACTTAAGTGGCAGTGGGCAGGGCACATTGCTCGCAGAACAGATGGCCGATGGGGTCGGAAGGTTCTGGAGTGGCGACCGCATACTGGAAGACGTAGCGTTGGAAGGTCCCTCAAGATGGACCGATGACCTGGTGAAGGCCGCAGGAATGCGTTGGATGCGAGAGGCACAGAACAGGTCGAGGTGGCGGTGCTTGGGGGAGGCCTGTGTCCAGCAGTGGACGTCTTTCGGCTGAAATGATGATGGTGATGATGAAGTAGGTTTGTACAAACACTTTTACATACCAATGTTATGTTAAAAACATACTATTGGTTCGGCGTTTGACACAGCCTGTTTAAATCATTACCCTTCTTTGGCCTGCTGTCAAGTAAAACCTCACCTTTTTTACAATTCTAATGCTACTCCATTCATTCGTTGTGCTCTTGCATTTGAAGTGACAGTACTTGACATATAGATATATTGTTGACATAATTCAAACCTAAAAACTAATTATATATTTTATTTTATTTCTAAATGAATGATTATTATAAGTTATTGGGATAAAACAGACGTTCTTCTCTAGAAAATAAGGTGTTTACTCTATATTATTTTACAAAGTGAGAATAGATTGTTGCTGTAATGCTTTAGTGAAGGTGGTGAATTCGATTTATTGTTATCATCATCTTATCGGTATTTCATTCCTGCAAAATGAATAAATTAATTGCCCTGTGCAGGCACTCCTAACCTTGAAGGTACTGTTCAGTTTTGGTTTATGGTTCTTCCCATTTTCATACATAATTTAGTTCGTCTCTAAATGGTAATAGAGAAAGAATGTTATATTGTTCACAGTTACAAAAATAGACACATATACAGACGAAATACAAAGTTATTTGGAAAGCCAACACTTATTATATTAAATAATTACAGCAAAATGCTTAACTATTACCTTTTTCTGTGAACACAAATATTTAAAAAACGTAATTTTGATCGCACCGATTTGTAAAAAAGTGACATAGGTTCGTCGTCGATGAGCCCTACTGGGCGACTGATTTATGAACGAACGAGAGTGATGACACTATTTATGATAGGCAAAAGAAAAAATGGCGATATTGTGTGTGCGCTTGGAATAAAATAACGTATGTGCCAAACCGAATCGCCGTTTTTTATGAATGAAAAGTATTATTAAAACGAAAACTGTTTTACAAAAACTTAGATACAATTACAATCAATGTTTTAAAGTAAACTATGTTTAATAATACATACGCATCGCGCCTTGAGGCAAAAAAAAACATAATCATAGATAGAACTTTGCGATTTTTTTGTATCGAGAAAATTTCATCGTATCGTGTATTCCTTTTACAGGATACTAGATCATATAGTCAAAAAACATACACTAAAAGATTAAGTACGGAAGTCATACGGTAAGAAAGGTACGCTAAAAAGAAAAAGCACGTTTATCTCGCTACGTCACCTTAACTACTAGCTGCGTGGTTTTTCCCGCACAAGTTTCAATTTTGTGGGAATATCGGAATAAAAAAGTATCATATGCCCTAATCCAAGTTATGTTCTACCCTTGTGCCAAATTTTGTCCAAATCCGTTCTGCCGTTTTAGCGCAAAAGCGTTACAAAGAAACATACAAAAAATAAAAATTCGGCACAGAAAAAAAAATACAATTATCTTGTAAACAAGTTATCTTGATAACTTATCAATGCTGCTAGTTACGACAATATTCAGTGTGCTTTTTACATTTAAGTTGCAAATAACGGTACTCATTTGCTTTTCATATCGATATCCAACACGTGGCTAAAGTATTGTCACTAATTTATTTTGTCCCTGTAATTGTCCCTGTAAATTACTCCTCAATCTTTGTGTTTTGTTTGCTTCATATAACACCATACCATAATTTTGTAACATATTTTCTTCTCCCAGCATAGAAATGCTAGACCGCGCGGAAGCGCCGACCATACAAGATGGTTACGGCATTTCAGTGGCGTACGCCTGTCTCATGGAGATCATACGGTCCATAGCCATCAGTGTGGAGGGCGACGAGTACTTCAGGTATCTAACACACTTTCAATAATTTCACAACAGATCTTTTAGGTTCATATCTTTCTTCTTCAGAATCTTAAAATTCCATAGATGTCAAATACTGTTTATTTTTAATACTTCAATAGTTATTTTGTCTATAATGTTGTTTTTTTCTTTTCATCATCATCATCATCATCATTTCAGCCAAAAAAATACCCACTGCTGGACATATGCCTCCCCTAAAAATGGGAGGTATGGTGATAAAATGGATAGAGAACGCTGCTGCCCATTCCCTAAAAGTCCCTTAGTCGCTTTTTACGATACCCACGGGAAGAAATGGGATGGTGCTATTCTTAACGTCCGGACACAAGGACACTCTTTTTTAAATGCTGTCAAACTTATCCTATGATTTATGCTTTAATTAACAGCAAGTTTACATAAAGTTCTTGTTTGCAGACTGCAAGAAATGTATGAAGATATACAGAACGACACTGAGGAAAGAGAAATTAACTCTAATAAGAATGGGAATAATAAAGGTAAGACTTAATAAAAACTCGTTTTAAGGAGGTTTGGGTAGTCTGATAAGAAATGTCGACCTCACCTAGCTAACTATTTAATACGACTTATAAAAGGGATTTCGATATCGTCATTGCGCTTACAAAAATCGCTATGTACTTAATTTTTTATTTTATGTAATTTTGATCCTTATTTCAACACATGCAAGCTGTAAAAATCATTTGGTGATAACTTCACATAGCGATATTTGTAAGCACAACAACGATATCCAATTTACAGAATAAACAATTTCATTTTTACGTAGACTTACGGCCAAGCCTTACTTGATCGCTCGTATTAACACTTGCATGCCCAAAATATTTTAGTCTCTACAATATGGCCCACACTTCCCTTTCTTAAATCTAACAAAACAACTAACGGACTCAGTCGACATTTACACGAACGTAATAAAATCTCGACAGTATTTTTTACTGAATTTTCTACTCTACACTGAGAATCCAACATATAGTGCAACGAGAGTGAGTCTCAGCGCGTCGAAAAAACACTAATGTTCAATTTTCAACTGTCGGCGCTAAGCAGTGAATTGAAGATCCAGAGCGCAAAAAAATCTCGCTAACATTTTGTAACTAGCTTCTGCCCGCAACTTCGTCCGCGTCAAATACTTGCTCCACTGACCCTTCCCGTCGCATCTAATTGCCTGCCAGTTTTCGTCCATTTTTCGTTGCAGCTCCGCTCCTTTTGATCGTGAGTAATGTTATATAGCCTATAACGTCCCTCAATAAATAGGCTACCCAACACAAAAATATTTTTTCAATTCGGACTAGTAGTTGCTGACATTACCGCGTTCAAACAAACAAACAAACTCTTCAGCTTTATAATATTATTATAGTATAGATATTTTTACTTACATATTTTTGTATAGAATCAAGTTCTTCTAACTTAAGAGACTGCTGTGCTGCTGGGGAGTTTGTTGCGCCACTACGTTCCAGCTAAAGCATTAGGAAGTGGTGAAGGGCGAGCGTTTTGGAGGACTGTCTTATAACGTAACTTTGACGTTCAAAAAGTGCTGACGCTCAGACTAGTTTCAATAAATGAATTTTGATTCTGATTGTATTTTTGATTGCCACGTGACGTGGGCTTATTGTTTTTTTTTTACTTTTAATAGACGCAGACAGCAAAACAGATAAATTAATTACAAACAACTCGCACAACGGCGAAGCTGACCAGAACTCCAACGTGGTACAGAAGATAGAAGATGATGTAGAGAATAAAGAAAGGGAAGTGAGATTGCAAGTAAGTAGTACACGGTAACTTACCTGCTTGTTTATAAAATAATCTTTTGAGAATAAACTCAGTTTACTTCGATTTTGAACATCATAGACTGATGAAATTGATCTGGAACTGAATTCTATGCTTTAACTTTCGCATTCAGTCGCAAAGAGCACTGGTGGCCCAGTGGTAACGGCCGCAACTTACGAGTAGTAGGTCGTGGTGTCGAACCCTGACAGGCCCTTTACTTTGTATAAATAATTTCATAACAACGGTGACGTAAAACATTGTGAGGAAACCGGTATGTCCTAGAACCAAAAATTCTAAAAAATGTGACAACTACCAACCCGCTCTGGACCCACGGTGGATAACGGCCCACTCCCACTTACTGAAAAAAGACCTAGTAAATATGTCTAATTTACGTTGATGGAGAAGAGCTATAATTTACCAAAAAAAAAATTACATTTTTGACATCTATCGACGCGGAGATGAGATTTTCATTAGATTTTGTCATCATTCAAGAATGTCCCAAACCTCAATGCTCTAATCCAGGCAGGATTGCCCGGGTTGAGACGTTGTCGAGTTGATATACGTCTCTGTAAAGTTGACACCCCCATTACGACTGCAGGATTGCCAGTTCTTGCCTTAACTATTAAGCTATTGCCGCTGTAGTATTTTAGACACAATGACAACAATTCTGTCGTCTGAAGCAGTTTCAGTGGCATATCTACCAAATTTATTTTTCATACCATTATTTTATAGGTGCTGAAATCATCATGGTGTGGCCTAGTATGGGGTTTATCAGTCCTTGCTGAAGCGAGCATAGGTGAACTGGAGAACATACTTCGCGCCATCCAAACCCTGGCTAGAGTCAGCGGAAAGGTGAGTAAAAGATTACCAATATCCTTAACTAGATTCTGCCTGTGACTTCATCCGTGTGATATTTTGGTCACTGAACTCGCGCGTCGTATCTCATCGCCCTCCCACGCTTTTACACACGCTCAGCTTCTATGGTCGTAACGTAGTGTTAAATAACCGTCTAACCTTAGAAATTGGTCTATCAAATGTATTTTTTTTTTTTACAAAACCGGCTGGTAGTTCCAGATATTAGCCCGTTCAAACAAACGCTTTAGTATATATCCTTAACTAGATCCTGCCCGCGACTTCGTCCGCGTTATATTTTGCCTCCCGTCGCATCGAATTGCCTGCCAGTTTTCGTCAATTTTCCGTTGCTGCTCCGCTCCTTTTGATCGTAGCGTGATGTTATATAACCTACAGCCTTCCTCAATAAATAGGCTACCTAACACAAAAATAATTTTCCAATTCGGACCAGTAGTTCCTGAGATTACCGCGTTCAACCAAACAAACTCTTCAGATTTATATTATTAGTATAGATGACAAGCACCAAAAGTAAACTACACCCACAATAAGATCATAATCCGCACTAGTACTTTTGTATAGTAGCATAAAAAAGCTGCCTTGTAAAAAAGCCTCTTGAACAAACTGTCTGTTTTTAGTTTTGCAAAATCGAATATAATTGAATCCTGTAAGCCACTAGCAACTGATACGTCTTCACACCACGGCCCAAGCTATCCTCGTATAACTCTCGGCAACACGAGAACATAACTTTCACATAATCAAACAATTTTTTCCCAGGTGGGCCATTCAGTAGGCCGCGATGCCTGTGTCAGCGCCCTCTGCCGCTGCGCTTTACCAGCTCAATACGTGGTGCCAGCACTCGGAGCTCTAGGAGCTTTACCCTGTCCCTGGAGACGAGAGCCTCCTCCACCCCCCGACCCTGACTACCGGCATCAAGTCGTGTGGGTGGGCACTCCGCTGCCTTCAGCATCACTACCCACAGGTGAGGTATACCCTGAAAGACAGAGTCTCTCGTTTTTGAATGGCATCTGCTTCGAAACCAGTGATGACCGACATTGATTCAATTCGAAGTGTGTTTCCATCTGCCAGGGTCGCGAGATTTGTTCGAAAGAGATACCGTGGCTCTAGCATATGGGCAACTGAAGGAACACGGGTGGGTTTTAGTCAGTAAAAGTCTGACTCGAAAGAGCGGCTCATTTGATGATGTCCGTCCCACCCAAAAAAAAGTGTGTTCCCCTGGCCAAAACCCGCATCAAGGACAAAAACGGTCCAAAACTGGGTAAACTAGTAATCTTTTATACGGCAGCTGTTCCGTGGATGGGCTGACCCCAACACAGTTGGGAAAACGCTAGGCAGATTGAGAGGACAGCTGTTTTAGTCATGATTTTTATCGCCTCATAGATTCATTATAAGCTGGGTTTAACTATGAATCTTTATAACACAGGTCAACAACAATCTTTCGTGATGGTAACCTCTCGACACGTCACTGCCATGAGAGCATTGCTATGTGCTGCCCAAAGAGATGGAGATACAATACAGCAAGCTTGGTTACCAGTTCTTACTACGCTTCAGCATCTGGTGAGTCAATTAACTTGAAACTACAAAGTGTCCAATTTTTGGTTTAAATATTGTACAAAATTAAAATCACAATACTAAGTCACCGAGATCCACTTCTAGGCATTTTAGGGTGCAATCAATACATTTTAAGGCTTCTTAAAAAAGGTGTGACGTGACTTGTACAACGATGTCCATTAAGTTTTCAAAGAAATTGTTCTAGGAGAGTCGGGTCGCGCCTGTTTGCGATAGGTATTATGAAGGGATGTAGAACTTCTAAAGCTCAATTTCCCTGTTGCCAGGATTTTCTGAAAGACAAGTCTACCTTTTTTAAAATAAAATCTGGGACCTGGGCAATTGAGCTTACCTGATACTTGAAGTATGTACTTGTACGTTATCTTTGGACATGTAAAATGTATGTAAAGTGTTCGTAAAATATTTGGCAGTTAAAATACAAAACCGTATATTCAAATTAGGTGTAGAATCATCACTTTTTGAACGTCAAAATCGACATAAGACAGTCCCCCAAAACGCCCGCCCTTCACCACTTCCTAGTGCTTTACTGGTGTAGCAACAAACACCCCAGCAGTTTTAGGATCACCTGCATATGATATGACTTGACAAGCTTCTGCCCGCCACTTCGTCCGCGTCAAATTTGTTGCTTTGCTGACCCTCCCCGTGGCATCGAATCGCCTGCCCGTACGAGATGAGATCTTTGTATTCGTGTCATTTTTCCATTTTGGTCGCCTCCTAAGGGTCCTAGCGTGATGTTATATAGTCCATAGCCTTCCTCGATAACAAACTCTTCAGCTGTATTATGTTAGAATAGATTGTGTTTCCCTACGCGACCGAATCAGAAATAAAGAGATCCGTAAGAGAACCAAGGTAACTGACATAGCCCGAAGAATTGCCAAACTTAAGTGACAGTGGGCAGGGCACATTGCTCGCAGAACAGATGGCCGATGGGGTCGGAAGGTTCTGGAGTGGCGACCGCGTACTGTGAAGGACGAAGGCATCTGGTGAAGGCTGCAGGAATTTCCTGGATGCGAGAGGGATGGAATCGGTCGAGGTGGCGGTGCTTGGGGGAGGCCTATGTCCAGCAGTGGACGTCTGTCGGCTGAAATGATGATGATGAGATTATGTTTAAACTTTTTCCTTGCCTAGGTATGGATCCTAGGTCTGAAGCCCTCTACAGGCGGCAGCATGAAGGCAAGCCGTGCCAGTGCAGACGCGAACGCTGTCATGAGCACCTCCGCTGTCATGGCCGACCTGCCTGGTCAGTATCTCTATTACATGAACTGTTATTTGATGTAGCTATCGATGTGATTTGCACATTACTATTAGATTTGTAGAATTTATGAAATTATCTCCAGAAATACTAGGCTGTTTTTGGTCTAGCCTTCATTTTGACTGAGTAGTAGAGACTAACGATTTTAGAAGAAAGTTAGTGATCGTTAGAAAATCAAGGTTAAAGTTTTTTCAAAAACCACTGTTGTATTTGCTAGCCAAAATGGTGATTACAGATAATGTTAGAACAACTCATAGAATAGAATATTATTTATTATGTACGCCATATTAATTACAGAAATAAATTTTAAAAAGATAAACATTTCTGGTTGATTAATGATCTTACAAAAGTTGTAGGAACTTATAGTATTATTATCCAACGATATGACACTCGCTTTACTTGTGGTTATCAAATGTACAAACACGCTCTGAATGTGTGTGTAAGCGCTGGAGCTTTTTCAGTACCGTCCGTGACAATGAAGAAGACGGAAGTGCGTGTGAAAGTTATGTGCTGACGCTACTCGTCTTCACGCACACATTTACACCTTGTTGGCACATTTGGTGACCACAAGAAAAGCGCGCGTCGCTTCGTGAAATAAAAATACCGTAGTAAGTTTAAAGAAAAAAATACTTCATCTACTACTCTGCGGTCTTAAACTTTCCTACGGACGTAATAAAATAACAGCAGATTTTTCTCGCGCACTAGATCTTTAGAGCACTTTTTAACGCCGAGAATTTAAAACTGAACATTGAGTTCGACGCGCTGAGACTCTCTCGCGCTGCACTCCGTTGGATTCTCAATTTTTGGGTCAACACAGAGAGTTGAAAATCTACTGCGTGAAAAAATCCCGCCCCAATCTTATTACGTCCGTGTGAAAAATTATCTTCAAACCGTCATCGCTATCGTGCAAAGCATATAAGGGCAGTAGAACTATCAATATTCGTGCAAAAGTTAACGCTTTCTACTAACAAAACTTTAACACATTAGTACCCAATTTAACAACACATTGACATCTTTTACTAACCGCTAGAACCCGGACAAAATGGCCGACAACTATACAAGCTGTGTAGGTGTATAAACAATTTGTATAACGGCAATGTTTGCAGGTCAGCAAGTTCCTGTGGCCGAGTCACTCGGAGTCATGAGTGGTATTACATCGTATTCTAGCATTTCTTTTTAAACGTATACATTTGGAAGTGATAAAATTCGCGATTTAATAAAAAAATCCTTTAGAAAATTCACTACCACTGTTTTGTTGGAAAGGCTACACCATAAAATCTTCATCAGCATCGTTTCATGGGCTACAATATTTGTGTTTTTGTTATATCTCTCTATAAAATAGACGTTTTATGGGATTTTACCTTTGTTAAATCTACTCATACTGTTATCCTGGTAGTACAAGACCCACAAATCACTATAAGTTTAGCGTTAATCATGATTAAAACATCGTTCTGTTTCTTTCATATACAGACAAAACCTCACATACTTTTATCCCCTTGGGCAGGCGTGAGTTTATGTACGTAAGCAGAAACTGTTTCTTCCAATAGTATGAAAATGATAGAGATAGAACGATGTATTTTTTTATGGGCCTCTTTGTTTTTGACCTCGATCATGTCCGATGTAAATTGATGGATGAGGTCTATGATGAAACAGGTGTGTCCAGAAGAATATTAAACTATGTTTAGCGTTAAACGCATTTAGTGATTCGTGGTGCAAGAGGACCTAAGTTTTCATATACAGGATGAAATTGAGACCTTGCGCCAACTCGAAATACATAGGAGGTTCAGTAACTGTTGCGTTGCATAATCATAATATGTTGGCCTTAAGTAGACACGAAGTAACGGCGTCCCAGTAAAATATGTCTTGATCTATCAAAAGAACCAAAAAATAAGAAAATTTTAGAGCGCACCCGATAAGTATTCCATTCATCGCAGAGTTCACAAAATGAAACAAATTGACAACGTGTTGAGCTAGCGGTTATTTACTTAATTTTGACTATCCCTACGAAAAAAAGGGGCGCTCGAGGATGTCGCCAAATGTGTGTTGTCTTGCCTACGCGCATGTATGTGCATCCCTTTCCTTACGGTTAAAGATATTTACTTTCTCAAAAGAATAACAGATTCACTTACAGAGAAAACGTAAATATAAGATTGACATGCTCTAAATTTTCTTTATAACACGTTAAACTATTTATTTTAATTTAAGTAGTGCACCTATTCAATTTCATCCTATAAATACAGGTCTCATATTTTGCAACTGGGAAAAGTCTACTTCTTGTCTGCCTTTGTGTAGTGTTACTTACGATGGGCGCATTATTTTCTCGATTCCTCTCTCTATCTATGAAATTACAAATACAAATACAAATAGTTTATTTTCTTTAACAAAATTTGTACAACAAAGCTAGTGGTAGGAGTGTCCTTTTAAGCAAACAATTGCCTGTGTTAGGACATTCCACTCTTCCGCAACTTAGATAATAGTAATGTACATACAAAATCCGGTATTTACTATTTATACATATAAATTCAACATGGTAAATTAAAAAATTAAAAATTAAAAAATTAAAATTAAAAATTAAAAAGAGAAATTTAAACTGTTTTGTGTATGTTACAAGTGAGTTGAGTATGTGTGATATGTGTGTGTGGGGTGTATGTGTGGTGTGTAAGTGTACATGTGGTACATAGGAGTTAGTGTATGCATAAATGAGTGAGTTATGATGTGTGCTGCAATAGGGCCTCGGTGTCCTCGTAGGTCAGTTGTTTTATCCATTTAGTTATAAGTTTTTTACATTCATAATATTGCTTATTATATACATATATCTCTTTATTTATTTTATTGTAAAGTTGAGATGACCGTTTCCCGTATTGTCTATCACAAAACCTAGTTTTTGTTTGTGGGAATCGGTGCTATAATATCTCTCCTTCTTTTTGACAGGATACTGGTATCATAAGGCAGCTCTTTGTGTTTTTTTAAAGTCGTATAAATAATAAATAGTTTTCTTACCGAAAGCAAATCACTTATTTGATAAAGGCTTTCGGTGGGATATCTAATGTTTTTAAAATACATAATTTTTATTAGGGCTCGTTGCACTCGTTCCACTTCAATAAATTTAGATTTAGCTGCACCTCCCCAAATAGGAATGCAGTAAACCAAGACTGATTGTACCAAAGCGATATAGATATCATTTAATAGGTTCCTAGATGGGCCTCCAACATTGGTAGGATTTTTTGGAACAATATGTCTCAATGTTTTGAAAATCCAGCTTAGTTTCCGAACCCTGTTAGTGACCAGCTCAAGATGAGGATACCAGGACAATCTTTGGTCAAGCATGATACCTAAATATTTGGTGTGTGTGACCTTATTAATGGTAGGGCACATACAGTTCTTGTTATTAATATCACCACACTCATGTACTGTGATTGTGAAGTCCTTATTTGGTTGTGTACGATTACTAATACTAAAGCAAATGTAATTAGTTTTTAAGGTGTTCAATGTCAGTAAATTATTATTTAGCCACTTAGCAATTTGGGCCATGCCACATGAAGCACTTTGCTCTACTTCATCCCAGGAACTTCCATAAAAAACAACTGCCGTGTCGTCTGCATAAGAAAAGACTTTGGCGTTATTAATTTTCATATTACAGAGGTCATTAATATATGTTAAGAAAAGTGTGGGGCCCAAAACACTACCCTGAGGCACGCCAAATAATACTTCTGCATCATCGCTGACATATTGCCCCAACTTAACCCGCTGTTTCCTGTTAGAGAGATAATCTTTAAGAAGATTGAGTGAAATTCCCCTTATACCAATTTTCTCTAGTTTGTTCACAAGGATTGGCACAGAGACGGTGTCAAATGCCTTTTTAAGATCCAAGAAGACAGTTAAACATTTGTTGCCATTATCAAGTTGACTAGCCACAAGCGAGCTTAGTGCAGTAACTGCATCTTCGGTAGATAAATTTTGCCTAAATCCAAATTGTGATGGGGATAGTATTTTAAATTTATTTAAATATTTGAGAAGCCTAATGTTGATTAATTTCTCCAAGATTTTCGATATAGCTGGAAGGACGGATATCGGCCTGTAGTTGTTGACATCGCCTCTGTCCCCACCCTTGTGAACTGGAGTAATAATGGATTGCTTAAGAGGGGCCGGGAAGATACCCTGTCTAAAACATAGATTTGCAAGATGGGTTATAATTGGGACAGCTTCATTACTAATGTACTTTAAAAATCTTGTCGAGATATTATCCCAGCCAGCGGCACTATCTGACTTTAAGCTCATCAAAATGTTATCTACTTCATTGAGGTCTGTGTCCATGAGTACAAATGAATTAACTTGTGTTGCCGATTGATCAGGTACATAAGTAGGGTCATTATTTATAATAGGCTGAATTTGTTGGGCCAGCTGTTTGCCAATATTTGCAAAATAATTATTTATAAAGTTTGCTGATTCAGTAGGGGTGGGCTTAATATTTATGAGTTCAACGTTTTGAGTTTTAGTTTTATTAGTGTAGGTTATAGTTTTTATATTTTTCCAAAGTAATTTATTGTTTGATTTTGATTTAGCAAGTAATTCCCTATCATATTTTCTTTTCAATTTTTTTATGAGCTTGTTGCAGTGATTTCTATATCGATTGTATGTTATTTTATTGATTTCGTTATATGGGTCACTCTTATATGTCTTTTGCAGTTTATTTCTATTTCTAATGCAACGGAGTATGCCTGGGGTTAGCCATGGTTTAATAATGCGTTTACTGTTTGGAACTTTTACTGTGGTAGTGTTGAGATTAATTATTTCAGTTAGTTTATCGATAAGTAACTCAGTCAATAGATTGGGATCATCACAGATAGTAAATCTGAAAAATGTTGTTCACGTATTTGTTTTAAAGCTTGTTCGAAATTTAAACTAGTAATGGTTTTATTTGAAACCTGTGTTGTTTTTTGCTTACGCAGTGACATAAATGTAGTATAGTGGTCGGTGATGGTAGTATGTAGGATAGCGATAAATGCCGAAGTCTTTTTTTTGTTAATTTTTATCATGAAATGGTCTAAACAGTTCCTTTCCCTGGTGGGTAATGTATGCCCAGGGAGGATACCATGTAATGACAACATATTCAAATAGTTCACTCTGTTTTTACTATCCTGTGACGTCTCTATGTCTTTAGGTCTAATATTGATGTTTATATCTCCCGCTATTACTACGCTTTTTTGCGATGTTATTGTTTCAAGGTGAGTGCTAAGTGAGTCAATGAAACTGTCAGTGTTAGTGTTTGATGGAGACCGATAAATACACAAAATATGAGTATTCAGAATATCTAGCTGGAGACAAGATGCCTGGGCCAATTTTATTTCTTTTACTTTTGGTTTTAATGTGTTTTTAACATAGGCTACCACCCCGTCATTTTGGTTTAGATGTCTGGTAGAGGCAAAAGAGTGGTAATTACTAAGTTTAGGAATTGGTTTGTTATCGTTAAGTCTACACTCAGTTAAAATTATAACATCCGTTTCAAATTTAAAAGTAGATAGTAATAGTGAAAAATCATCGAAGTTACAGTAAACGCTCCTTATATTTTGAAAGACAATAGTCAAGTCATTATTATTTACTGAAATATACGTAGAGATCTCAGAGCAATCACATTCTATCGAACGCGCAATTTCAACATTGTCAATTTCATTTATAGTTTGTAGGTTGTCACCCATTTAATATCACCCTGGTAGAATAACCGTCAATAACAAGAATATCATAAATTTTATAGACTGATGATAATAGTCGGATGAGGTCAAATTCAATAGAAGTGATTTTGTAAAAACAGCGCAGCTGTGTTAGAGTTTGTATGCATGATTTTGTGTGTCTGAGTATGTATAGTGGACTTGTATTATGAATGTGCGTGATTATTTGTATATGTGATGTGTATTTACAAAGTTCTGAGAAAGTGTGTGAATGTGTAACCAAGTAACTTAATGTGGCATCCCTGTAAACATACTTAGTTACCAGTATATAAGATTTTGCATGATAACTGAGAGTAGGTAACAAAAAAAATAATATAAGACGATGGCATAATTACTTTTAGAGTTAGGTATCTGAGGAACATAGAATTGTGGTCTAATAGTCATTTCTTTAACATAAGCTGATGTACCTGTTCTTCACTTTTAATAGTTAAAGTTGGTGATTGCTCGTCCTTCCTGAGATAAACTTTGCCATAGGCGGTCCAGCAGAACTTGTAGGCTCCAGACTTAGTTAAATCCCGAGCAAGGAAGTGCAGACGGGACCCTTTAGGAGTCAGGTGTTCTGATAGGAATATAGGGGTGTCTTCCTGAGTTTTAAATCCTATGTGCTTGCAGCATAACTTCGACTTGTGTTTTAGGTTAAAAGCTTTTCCCATTTTCATAATGTCACCCTTTAATAGTGTAGAACCAGTTTCCACAATAATGGGCGAGTAGATGGAGAAATTGACCTCTACTATCGACTTTTTTAAACTTTTGATGCTACTTTTATGATGGACTTTCCAAATGTATACACATTTAGGGGTTTTAAAAGCTTATACACAGGAGCACTGGGATGGAGCTTGCTGGCCGTTTGTGTGTCTTTATGTCTGTCGCACACGTTTCTATAAAGAACTGTAGTCAAATCAACCTCTAATTATTGATGCCTCCCTGAGTCATTTTGTTACTTTTCGGGATAGGTTATTTAAAACGTTAATCAATATATAATACTTAAGTGTATTTGATAATATCAGAATCTTATCTTAATGAGACTAATAAAATCAATTTTATGAGGTTACGGTTTTTGTTGCTCGAATATTTTTTTTTGTATGGAAAAGTTGATTTGATTGCAATCTCTATACAAGCGTTAGAATAACGAAGCTAGTTGTGAAGTCTTGTGTGTGTTAGTACGTGTATCGTTTTATATTATAATTATTATCTATATACACACTCGCTAAGCACTATGGAACGCTTTGTTACAATTCTTTGACAATTCTGAATTTATTTTTGTATAAAAATGTTTAAATATAAAACATTATTTTTAAATCTTACACCCGATTTCTGAAAGCCAACACAAGAATTTGTCAATAGGTTGTCAAACAAACAAGTGACTTAATTGTCTCTTCTTATTTAATTGGTGGAGCAGTGGTGGTACAATGGTGTCGCCCTCGACTTACGAGGAGTAGGTCGTGAGTTCAAATCTAGGCAGACACTTTACTTTGTGTAAATTATTTCAAAACCACTGCTCTCAAAACTGTAAAAGAAAACCTCATGAGAAAATGTCTAAGACCCAAAAAAAATCAAACGACATGTAACATCCACCAACCCACACTTCGCCCGCGTAGCGTTTGTTTTTTTTTTGTGGTTGGGAAATTATCCAATGATGTCTCCCACTCTTGAGTGGACCGGGAGGGCGTGTCAGACTTTTACTGACTAAAACCCACCCGTGTTCCTTCAGTAGCCCATGCATGTGCCAGGGTCACGGTGTCTCTTTCGAACAATCTCGCGACTCTGGCAGGCCGTAGGTTTATGAACCACTCCTCTCACAGATAGGAGGCCTGTGTCCCAGCAGTGGGAACATTATAGACTGATTATGATTCATTTAGCCAAGTCACAGCGCAACCGTCACAGCTTGTCAACAATTATATGTGTTAATTAGGTTTTCAGAAACCGGGTGTTATCTGTATACATGAAAACGGTTACAAAATACATACAGCGCTTTAAAAATACCATTTCATATTCATACATGAAAATGTAATCTTCTACACATTTCACTTTAATACTTTGTAAATTGCAGCGCTTTCAGCGATGTTGTCGCGTGTGTTCGAGTCTTCAAAGAACTTAGACGATGTAGCGCTGCATCATTTGATTGATGCGCTGTGTAAGCTGTCTAATGAAGCTATGGAGCTAGCCTATTCGAATAGGGTAAGTTAAATTATTGAGTGTCAAACAATAAAAAACGGTGTCCATTTAGAATAGAGGTCAGTTATGGAAACAAGAACCTACAGGACATCATTCATTTCGTCTTGTTGTGGGACATATCATCTTGAACATTCTTTATTATTACAACGAAAGCCTACAATCAAAACCCCGGTTGCTGTTTGAGTTTTTAATTGCCAAAAATTTGTTTCAAATCTTTTAAGTAGGTATAACATTGAGAAAATACCAACTCTTGATGGAATATAGCATCATTTCGATACAAAAACAAACGGATAGTTAGGCGTCGAAGTACTCATCCGCACCACTCATCCGGAAACGTGTCCAGAAGACTGGCAGCACTGCCACGTTGAATGGCAATGATAATTTCTTGGCCTAAGAATAACCCACTCGGTCACGTGAAGTGTCGACCAGTCGATGAAAAATGTCCTTCAAAAGGAGACGTGCACACGGGCCGCATGATCTGAGCGTTTTAACCTCTAACGCCTCAAAACTGTAGTTACCTATAAGGTTACAGTATTTGTGCCGAGGGTCTAAGCAGCCACAGCAGCGGCTCCAGCACAGCCCGCCGTGCTAGGAACATGAGATGACGCAAGGGTGTCGACACGGGTTGCGTCCCACACTAGAGACCTACCCACCTTTCAAGGCAACACCGTCATGCACTCCTTCCCATCGTCACATATTTTCCAATTTACAGCCTGGGGATCAATTTTTTATATTATATATATATATATATAATTATTTATATATTATTTTTTATCAATGACTTTCCTTGTAATAGAAAAAATATTCAGGATCATCAGAAAACTCTATATAAAACTGGCCAGCACTCGAATTTTTGGGTATAGAATGTTCGACACCTGAGTGTTCAAATTTATTTTTAACGACTAACTGCCATTTTGTTTGCCCAAGTCTAAAGTCTATGTTTATTTCAGGAACCATCTCTCTTCGCGGTGGCAAAGTTACTTGAAACTGGTTTAGCCAATATGCATAGGATAGAGGTTATGTGGAGACCTATCACAAATCACCTTTTGGAGGTAAGTTAATAACTTTTGTACCTACACCGCCACAAGCGAACCACGCACCACATTGACGTCTGTACACTATTTCTCATGCCTCTACACCTTATTCAGGAAAAGACTCCATGATTCCTCTACGCCACTGAGTCTTGAAGTGGCATTCAAATAGTCTTGCAACACTTATGTGTTTCGTGTGTTTTACCACGTAATTTGTGAATTAAACCAACAAACAGTTAGCTTGAATTATTAGACATCGAATTTTGATAATCACATTTTGAAGGTTTGACAGCAAAAAATGACACAAGATATCGCTCGGAAAACATTACATGCCTAATAATAATAATAAGACCCCGACCGGCCTGATAATAGGCCTTTATTTGAAAAAAAAAAAAACACCCTTCGTTCAGTATTGTTACCGTATTTAATCCGCTTTACAGAATCTAACTCTCATTCTTTTCATATTTCAATATGTTACCTTAATAAATTAGCAACCGATTTCCAAACAAAACTGTACTTGGGAACACTTTTTATGTCAAGTCTCAGAACTCCGTCATTTATAAACCAACTAGCTTCTGCCCGCGACTTCGTCCTCGTCAAATTTTTGCTCGCGTGACCCTTCCCATCGCATCGAATTGCCTGCCAGTTTTCGTCCATTTTTCGTTGCTGCTCCGCTCCTTTTGATTGTAGCGTGATGTTATATAGCCTATAGCCTTCCCCAATAAATAGGCTACGCAACCCAAAAAGAATTTTTCAATTCAGACCAGTAGTTTCGGAACCTATTCAATACAAACAAGCAATCAAATCTTTCCTCTTTATAGTCGAACGGGATAAAAAAAAAGTATTCTATGTCCGTCTCCTGGTTCTAAGCTACCTCCCCACCAATTTTTAGCCAAATCGGTTCAGCCGTTCTCGAGTTATAAATAGTGTAACTAACACAAATTTCTTTTATATATATAGATTTGAAAAAATCTTTGTTTAAAAGTTAGTTTGTTTAGTAAAGTTGGTTTTTTTTTTTTAAGAATATACTTATAGAGTGATCCCTTGTAAATGTTTTCAAGTTCTGATTAGCGGTTTTTTTATTTATGTTGGTTAAATAGTGTTGTAGTGTATATCGAATAATTATTTCCTCAGGTTTGCCAACACCCCCACATAAGGATGCGGGAGTGGGGCGTAGAAGCGATCACGTACCTAGTACAAGCTGCTTTTCAATATCACCACAATAATCCAGTCCTCGTTACCGAGGTAAGTTATTTAGATAAAAGGTAAGCAGTAATTTAGCATGTTCAAAAAGGGATCAACTATTTCCAATTTTTTTTTTAGTATTTTGTATTAATTTTATAAATATTATGTAAACTTGTCGATTGATTTTTGTTACTTTTTCAAACAATCACAATAAAGTCGACAGTAGATTTAAACTATAGTATCAGACATAAAAAAATACCGATTAAGTTTGAATAGATATTTAAGTAAAAGAAAAAAGGCATCACTGCTCTGACTAGCTCAAATTTTTGACTTAACTTTTTTGCCAGAAATCATCAAATGACTTCTCCCGCTCTGCGCGGAGCGGGAGGGCGTGTCAGACTTATACTGACTAAAAAAAAGGATAACTTTTTTTACTATCTTTTGTTTTTTGTTTCTCAGGCCCGCGAACGCCTCCTACTAGAGCCTCTGTCAGAACTATGCGCAGTACGACAGTGCGACGTCAGAGCTAGACAGCTGGAATGCGCTGCGAGACTGCTGCACTCTCGAGGAGACCAGCTTGGCGCCGCCTGGCCTCTCATGATGGAGATCATCTCTGCCATATCCTCGCATCACAGGTATTTCATCATCTGCCTAACATTTTCCCATTCAGTCGACTTATAACGGGATGGAGCGAACACCAGTATTTTGCATGGAGTGATTGCCTATCAGACCTCAGAACCTAGTTACCGGGTTATTTACAGTTACTCCTTAAGTTTTGACTTCAGTTGCACAATCACTGACAAATGCAAGCACTGACTGGACAGGTCCACTCAATCTGTTTAGGTCTTTCCTCAAAATCTGACCAAGATTATGTCTGGACCTTAAAGGACACTGTGACCTCTGAGTTTGTTTCGGCCTTTCTTCTCAGAGTAGTTAGAGGGGAGACGCCGACCTCATCATATTTTTAAAATAGGTTGCTTACAGAATAAAATTGTTTATCATTTAACACAGTACCCTTTGGTCCATCAGAATTTAAGCACCTGTTCGTAATGCAAAGACCCTTCTACGCTCATTCAACTTCATTTTAAATCCGAGCAAATACCTCCATTTCTTTGTGGGTTTTCGGCATTATCGTCATGCACATGCAAGTTTTAAGTCTAACATAATAATATTTTCAACACACTTGCTTGTAAAGTGACCCCAATGGCAATGCTATAAGGTTCATAATTCAGCTTATTATACACTCATGTTTTTACCTAGCATTACCAAACTAGTGTTTTTATTTTCCTTTTTTTTTATATCCGCAAAGAGTTTTACAAAGACTGTTCAGCGGTTTTGACAGTGCCATTATTAACACTAATTAACACTAAATATGTTTGTCAACGTTTTCGTTGTACGATTCATTTTTTATCAAAAATGTCAACCTCACGCAGGGAAGAAGAGAGATTTTTCCTCGCAAATGTTTTGAAAACGTCGTATATGTATTATACACTTGTATGATATGTACTGTTTATCGTGACCAGCGAACAGCTGATCCGCTCAGCGTTCCAGTGCGCGCAGGTGGTAGCGGGCGACCTGCTGGGCTGTGCCGGGCCAAGATGTCTGCGCCAGGTGCTGGCTGCTGCCGCCGCCTTCGCCACGCAGACCAAGGAACTCAATATTAGTCTCACTGCTGTTGGCCTGATGGTGAGTGTATAAAGATAGTTAGGATAGCGCAGGATTCAGGGAATTCACAAAAATCTTAATATATAAAATTCTCGTGTCACAGTTTTCGTTGCCATACTCCTCCGAAACGGCTTGACCGATTTTGATGAAATTTTTTGTGCTTATCCGGTATCTATGAGAATCGGCCAACATCTATTTTTCATCCCCCTAAATGTTAGGGGTAGTCCACCCCTAAATTATTTTTTTTATTTTTTAGACAAAATATTTAATTTCTTTTTTTTTATGATACAACATACAAAAATACATACAATCCTCAATTTTCACCCTTCTACGATCAACCCTTATTTTTAAATAGCCATTTTAGTAATTTAATCATTTTTCCTCTCCGGTCGAAAACTGATCAATCGTCATTTAATTAGTTATCCCCGCCTAGGAAATTATTTATATGGCAAAACAACGTTTGCCGGGTCAGCTAGTATACGTATAAATTTATGTCCATAAAGATCATTATGTTAGGTTAGTTAGGGTAGTTTCATAAGATATTGAGAGGTTTACATTCCTTCCTGCCAGGGTCGCGGATTTTTTCGAAAAAGTTACCGTAGCTCTGGCACAGGCAACTGAAGGAACACGTGTGGGTTTTAGTCAGTAAAAGTCTGAAACGCCCTCCCGGTCTACCCAGAGCGGAAGACGTCATTTGATGATTTCGCACCCAAAAAAAAAAAACAGATTTACATTCTTTAATAAAATATCCACAGCTAATAAAGTAGATGGTCACCTCAATTTTATGTGACATTATGAATGTATGTAATATTTTTGGTTAAGTATAACCCAGCTATAAATTAAATGTTCCTGCTTTTTGTGCCCTAACAGGGCCCATGGTCAGGCTATAGTTATAACTTAATCATAGCCTGAAACTGTGTACATTGTGCAATAAACAAATATACTACCTAAATTTTACCAGTCAGTAACCATATATTTTAATCGGCTCCATATTGAGTCAAACTAATCGAGCCAAATACTATATCCATAACATGAAAAGCATTGAAACAGCAAAATGGCATTATATACTTCTTATCAATCTGTACTTTCTTACATAGCTTTTTCAGAAGTAAAGATTAAAGGGCCTGCACAAAATAAAAGTTTGATATGAAATTATTTGTTGCATACCTCAGTTTTCCGATACTTATCCAAAGTTAGTGAAAAATTCCATAAAAACGCATAGTAAACATACTAAATATCGTCTTCAAATTCTAATCCTTTTTTTCCTTGATAGTGGAACATATCAGACTACCTATACCACAACCGGGACAAGCTGGTAGCAGCGTTGGCGAACGACACGGCCGTGTGTCCCGAGGTGCCCAACCACGCCGAGTTGCCGCCTCTAGACAAGCTGTGGATGTGTCTCTACATTAGGCTTAGTGAGTACCATAATACTAGTGTTAGGCGCAAGTTTGCGTGCGGCGAGCAATGGGTAGCTCGCTGCCCGGTAAGGACCAGGCTTGGGTCGACGGCGCGCAGTGTTCCACGCGCGCCTCAAAGAGATGTCAGCAGAACTGAAGGGGTCGGCTAGGACCGATGCCTGCCAAGGTCGCGAGATTTGTTCGAAAGAGATACCGTGGCCCTGGCATATAGGCAACTGAAGGAACCCGGTGGGGTTTTAGTCGGTAAAAGTCTGACACGCCCTTCCGCTCCACACAGAGCGGGAGACGTCATTGAGAACGTAAGACGCTTAAAATTCTAAAAGAATATACATAGATGTTATAAAAGAGGTCCTTCAAAAAGTTGCTTTAGAACGGAGGACAAAACAAAATAGAAAGAATAATATCTTAGGACAATCAATACAACGTTATCTGATCCCAAACTAGGCAGAGCCTGTACTATGGCAACTAGACAACTGATAAATATACTTATATATTTCTAAATACATACTTATTATAGATAAATTACACCGAGACACAGAATAAATGATTGTGCTCATCACACAAAGATTTATCCTGGGTGGGAAGCGAACCCACGACCTTAGCCTTAGCTGTCAAGCCTAATTCGGACTAGGCTAGTAATTTAGTAGAGTAGCGAGTAATTTAGTGGCTAAATTTGTGCGAACCACAAAAAATTAGTCAAGTAGTTAAGTGAATGATTAAGTCGAGTCGATCCATTTTACTCTATTTTTTATCGGGCGAGTAGCGCCCCCACCACGCGTCCGTGCTCACTGGTTCACCGGCTAAATAAGTCCGAACCTGTTGATTAGTCGAGTTCATTAGTGGCCGCAAAAATGTCGTTTTGCTGGAGCGGAGAAACAACTTTAAAATTTGTTTCCAAATATGTACAACATGAATGCTTGTGGAATGTTAAGTCCCCGCATTATAAAAACAAACAAATGAAACAATCTGCATACTTGGATTTAGAAAATACAATAAATATACCCGGATTTGGTGAAAAGGAAATTAAATTGAAAATTAAAAACATAAGGTTAGTGCATAATTTTATTATTTTAAGTATTTTAAAAGCATTATTTATTACTATGGTACAATAAGCTCTTTATTAATTATTATTACTACCTATTGTTTTTAGAAGTAGTTTTACCTAACGAGATCCATTCTCAAGCTATCGAAGTATTTTTTGGGATCTTCCAATGCTAATTCCTTCAGAAGAAAATTAGTAGCTCCTAGTTTATCTCTTCTATCGATCCATTTTCGTACCCACAACTTCTTTTTCTTAATCACACAAAGTTCCTCATCCACCTCTTCTAAAATAGCGATTACGATTAGCTTAATCAGTTTATTCACTCTATTGCGTTGCAGCCCGTTCATCTTGAAAAACACCACTCACTTGTGTACTGTACTGGACCGTAATGCGAACGATTTCTGTGTAAAACTAAATTACAATCTACTCTACTAAATTACTAAAGTAGTCCGAACTAGGCTCCAGGGTCACTAACCACTAGACTAACAGGCCAGTCAGGATATAGGAGGCTTTCTAGAAGGACGTAGCACGTACATCGATGTTATTAATGACTAGCACTTCGCCCGCGACTTCGTCCGCATGAAATTAATAGCTCATGTTACTCCAAAGTAATGTAGCTTTCCATAGGTAAAAGATTTTTTTGAATCGATTAAGTAGGTAGTTCCATGCGGTGCCGAACGTAAAGAAAAGGACAACCGCATTTCCGTGGTTCTCGTAAGAGGCGACTAAGGGACTTACTAGAGAATGGACAGCAGCATTCTCTATGCATTTCATCATCATTCTGCAATTGCCAATCTATCAGCCAAGCGTGGCGATTAGGGCAAACAAAACTGGCAGAGGCTTATGTCCAGCAGTAGACGACTTTCAGCTGAAATGATGGTCATAATGATGTTATATGTTGTAAATACTGCTATTTGGCTGCATCGGGTTAGACTAGAAGCAGATACCCAGATAGTTGGAAAAGGCTAGGCAGCTTGGTTGCTATATTCTGTTGGTACTAAAAACTTTAGCAGCCTTTTGCAAGCTTTTCAATATCAGCAGAATGTTAAATTTATTTGAATTATTCTACTTTCGTGTATCTATGAACCTAAACGAGGCAAAAGGAGTGTGTAGAGATCGTAGCAGGTGGCGTTCCGTGGTTTCTGCCTACCCCCAAAGGGCATGAGTTTATTACGGAAATACAATTATGACGGGAAATTCACATGTCGCAAGAAGTCTACATCCTCTTTTTCTTCCAGGTGAACTATGTACGGAACCCCGCGCTCCAGTGCGTCGCGCCGCCAGCCAGACGTTATTCAGCTGTATAGGTGCCCACGGGACCCTGCTTAGCAAGCCAGCATGGAGAGCCCTGCTGGCTGTGCTGTTCCCGATGTTAGAACAGGTATAAGACCACCAAAGAGAAAACTAAAATTGCCTAGTCCAGGCCCAAACATAATCGGCCTATACTGTTCCCACTCCTAGGACCCAGGTCTCCTCTCTTCGAGAAGCCGTGGGCCATAATCCACCACGTGCGCCCAGTGCGGGTTGGTAGATGTCACATGTCTACGAATTTTTGGTCCTAGGACATGTCGTTTTCTTCACAGTTTTGAGAGTAGTGGTGATGATTTTTTTTTACACAAGTGCCTGCCTGGGTTCGAACCTGCAACCTATAACTTGTATTTCGGGGCCGTTACCACTGGGCCACCACTGCTCTTTTAGCGGAGCCTCTCAATAAATCTTAATTGATTCACTAACACGTAAACGAAGAAGAATTGTGTTCATAAAAAATATATTTCTCTTGCATTTTTTTGTTCCTTTAGGTTCAAAAGCAGTCGAACATAGCAAGTTCAGAAAAAGTGGACACCGGAGATCATATCTTGATACATCACACCAGAAACACAGCGCAGAAGCAATGGGCAGAAACGCAGGTTAGAAACATACAATTCAGTGTCATATACAGTATAGCCAGGCCATAACATAACCATGAATTCAGCACATGATTCTAGTCCCTTTAGCGTAGAAATTAATTGTCGGTTATTAAAAATAAAATCGACTGTTCCATCGTCATCATTTCAGCTCTAAGACGTCCACTGCTGGTCATAAGCCTCCTCCAATTTGAGGGGTTTCCCATAATCGCCACGCTTGGCAGGCGGGTTGGCGATCGCAGTATGGTGGTAAAATGCATAGAGAACGCTGCTGCCCATTCTCTAGTAAGTCCCGTAGTCGCCTCTTACGACACCCACGGGAAGAAATGAGGTGGTGCTATTATTTACGTCCGACACCACACGGAACGGACTCTTCGTGAAATGCTCTGGGTGAAATAAATAGAATTTCTTTCTTTAATTATTCTTTAGGGTTTTTCTTAAGATAGAATGACTGACTTCAGTAGATGTCTTTCGAAGTTACATATACTCAAGAAAAGTCTAAAAAAAATAAAAATTGGCTGTAACGTTTCTGGCTTTTCTTGAGTATATCTCAAGAAAAGCCAGAAACGTTACAGCCAATTTTTATTTTTTTATTCTAGGCAGTTTTGACAACTTTGTCGAGAAGATCTAGTTAGATTTCTTGTATAATATTCGGTGCTAATCTCTGTACTCAACCAACTTTTGGTAGGTTTATATATATATATATATATATATGTTTTTTGTGTGTATGACCAATTGTATGAACTTAAACGAGGCAAAAGAAGTGTGTAGAGATCGTAGCAGGTGGTGTTCCGTGGTTTCTGCCTACCCCCATGGGAAAAAGGCGTGATTATATTTATGTATGTGTATGTATGTATGTATGTATGTATGTATATTTTAAAACTAAGATGATATTTGGCAGGTGCTGACCCTATCAGGCGTGTCCCGCGTTTTCCACTCGCGGTTCCAGCTGCTCACCACGGTGGGAGACTTCAACAGGTCCTGGACCGCACTGCTGGACTATATCACGGACTTCGCGCTCAAAAGAAGTCATGAGGTGAGAAGATAGGTTTTTTTTATAGATTTGTGTTGTGATCAGCAACAGCCGAATTGCTTTTCAAAGTTCTGTACCCAAAGGGTGTCAACGGCACCTTGATACTAAGCTTCCCGTCCGTCGGTCTGTCCGTCAGCGGGCTGTATCTCATAAACCGTAATAGGTCGAAAGTTTCACGAAATGTCTATTTCTATTGCTGATAAACCAATAAAGCATAAATCCATACTTCCATACTAATCCATACTAATATTATAAATGCAAAAGTAACTCTGTCTGTCTGTCGGTCTGTCTGTCTGTCTCGCTTTCCTGCTAAAACTACTGAACCGATTTAAATGAAATTTGGTACACAGATAGTTTAGAGCCTGAGAAAGGACATAGGCTACTTTTTATCCCGGTAGTATGTTCCCGCGGGATAATTTCCGACCTCCACGCGGGCTAAGCCGCTGGCAAAAGCTAGTATTAAATAAAAATAAAGTTAGTAAAAATTAAAGGCGTCTCCGTTAATTTCAAGTTTCCTACAAGAAACGTGTTTATTTTCCTTGCGGTACGGAACGCATCGTTTACCGAGGCCGACTCGCACTGAGCTGGGTGTGACAAATGCTTTTTTCTGTTACGAACATATTTACTCGTCAATAATATTTTAAAAACTAGATGAGGTTTAAATGCTTCGTTGAAAATCAAGATGTCTTTTTGGTCTCCTTTATAGAAAACGACCTTTTACCAGCACCTTTAGCTCGCGTATTTTACCCTAGCTTCTGCCCGCGACTTCGTCCGCGTTTAATTTCTTGTTGTCCCCTATCCTTCCCGTCGCGTCGAATCGCCTACCTGTGCGATTTTACCCGTTTTTGTAACATTTTTCATTATATATAGCCTTCCTCGATAAATAGGCTACCCAACACAAAATAAATTTCAATTAAATTTTCAATTTGGACCAGTAGTTCTTGAGATTACCGCGTTCAATCAATCAAACAAACAAACTCTTCAGCTTTATAATATTAGAATAGATCTAAGATAGATATAACCGTCCTCTTGAATCACTTTGCATATTTGTGAAAACCGCGTTAAAATCCGTTGCGTAGTTTAAAAGATCTAAGCGTAGAGACGCGAGAAGCTATGTAGAGATTCACTACGTCACTTGTTAGATTACTATGAATGTATAACTTAATATTGACATTTTAATTTGGAATGGTAGGTGTTTTTGTTCAATTTGGAAAGTAGTTTTTCTAGCGTAGCTTATCTATTAACGACGTTGCTTGATAGGTAGGTTAAAAGTTAAGTAAATTTATTAGATTAAAGTTTTCGGAGACTATCTGTGATGTAAAATTTCTTTCTTCCTTATCCCTAGGTGTCAGTAGGTGCCCTCAAGTCATTCCAAGAAGTGGTATCAGCAGCAGGCCGAGCTGCTGAAGTGGAAGCTTCTCTACAGAGGCGGGTGTGGGCTGCGGCCTGGGCTGCCTGGAGCAACATAGCGGCCGCCTCGCCTTCGGACCCTCCACTTAAATGTAATACCATTGTGTAGGAGTATTTAGCGCTAGAAGTGACATAGGCAGCAGGTCGGACCGCGGAGATGGACGCTTCTCTACAGAGACGAGTGTGAGCCGCGTGAGTAGCATAATCAGTCTATAATGATCCCACTGGTGGGACACAGGCCGGCTCTTCTCATCATCATCGTTTAAGCCGAAAGACGTCCACTGGTGGGCATAGGCCTCCCCCAAGCTCCGCCACTTCACCCGATTTTGTGCTTCACGCATCCAACGGATTCCTGCGGCCTGCTCTTAGTGAGAGGGAATGGGCTGATATCCACCTCACGGGCCCAGTGGGTGGCAGACGTCACATGTCTTCTTTTGGTTCTAGGATATGCCAGTTTCCTCACAATGTTTTCCTTCACCGTTTTTAGAGCAGTGGTGATGAATTAATTTACGCAAAGTAAAGCACCTATCGGGGTTCGAACGTACGACCTACAAGTTGTAAGTCGCAGCCACAGGCCCACCACAGCACTCTAGGTCACCAAAAAATACAAAAGTGACTTTCGCTGTACTACAGACAATATAAACGGATATAATGACTATGAACGGAAATACCGGATGACATTTTTCACCGTCTCGACCTTCATATGGTGTGTTGTGTAACTAGAATAGAACGCAGGAAGGCCTTCAAATTCATCGTAGGTGACTAAATGAGCGCGGGACGCGGACGGACGGGGATGAATGTACGGCTCGTGCGCCTGCGAAAGATCAATGAGGCCGCCTATCAGCCGGCTTCAAAGGGTAGGACCGCGCTACGAAATCATTGATACATGCTACGGCATTGAGTAGGGTGCATATGATTTGAGTTTCGAAAGATTTTAATTGATTTTATTTTTTATTTTTTTCCAAATTTCTGTTTCTGTTGTTCTAGTATGAAAATGTTGCTTTAAATGTGTAGTATTTATTGCTAGATCAATTTTATTACATGTTATTAAAAAATATAAAAAATAAAAATTTCTATGCCAAAGGCTTCTACTCCGTTGACCTATTACACCCATTTTTTTTTCAAGACGTTATAAAATGTCACCCAGTATAATGATTTCGTATAGAAACCAAAAAAATAAACAACGCCAACTGAAATCTACGTTCCAAAACTGACACAATAATTTCCTCCGCAGCCTCCGAGGATGGTAAGCCAGTGGAAGAGTACGCGCCGTCTCTGAACTTCCTCACGACATTGGTACAGATCTTCCCGCTCATCTTCCAGCATATACGACCTACGTGAGTACCTACACTCAAATAATAAAAATAAAAAATAATAATTTTGTATTTATTTTGATTATGATTTTAATTTTGTTTTTGATTTTAATTTTGATATTGATTTTAATTTTGAATTGGTCATTGTAATCTTGATTGTGTTTTTAATTTTGATTTCAAATTTTCGTTTTAATTTTGATTTGATTTTATTTTACTGTAATTTTTGTATATGGGTGCAATGCCTGCAATAAAACACATTTTTTTTTATATCAGTTAAGAAAGTATGCTTAAAATGAGTTGGCTTTTTTTTACCATTTCAGACACCAATCTACATGGTCTTTACATGATCTAAACAAGATTGTGTGTGGACTTTAAAAGTGACTGTTACCTTTGTGGTTTCGGCCTATCTTCTCAGAGTAGTCAGATAGAAAAAGCTGACCTCATTTAGTTGTGAATATAAGATTGACGTGTAAAAGTGTTTTTACAAATCTTACAGAAATCGTGTATCATTACTCGACATAACTTTAGTAATATTCCGAAGAAACAAAAGGAAAATTTTATTCAGCTTTCACATCGCATTAAAATCCGTTGTGTAGTTTAAAAAATACAGACGCGGGAAATTTTGTTTTGTACTTAAATGTAGAGACAACTAGTTTGTTTTTATTTTCATCTCGTTTTTTTTTTTTTGTAGTGTTCGTGTTTAGACGAATTTGTTAACATAAAAATCGTACAATACAGGGTCTCTTTTATCAGGGATTTTTACCATTTATTTATTACAGACTAAAAGAGACCTGAATTATTTGTAAAAGTTAATTTTTATATATTTCCAGATTTACCCCAACAGACGTAACAAAGCTAGGCTCCTGCTTATCCCACGTGTGCAATACGGAGCCATCGGCAGCGGCATCAGCACTAGACTCTCTAGCCGCCGCCGCGCCAGTCAGCCTGCATGCTTTGCATTGTCTAGATATAGTGCATAAGGTAGGATAAGACATACAATTGATTGCAGTTTTACATCTATGTAGGTCTATTTTTTTTTTCTAAGCTAGTGTAACAGCGAAGACAGGGATAACTTTATTAATTCCAAAGCCTTGTGTACGCAACTTTACATTTTAACACACCAAAAATATTAACATTACAACAATCATTTTGCGTAGAGAGAATAATTGGTTACGTATCATAATACCTAAATTTGTTCCAACTATTTTCAGTATAACTACGGTCAAAAGACCTATCGTTTAAAATATCTAATGATCGTTTCACCGATTTTTGTTATAACTAATGAACGAAATCCATAAAGGACATTTCAACTACGGTTTATTCAACTACAATTAATTAAACCAAGTTTGATTAAACTAATGGTCGATTCACCTACTATTGATTTATCTGTGGTCTTGTGTTTGATTTACTGGTTATTTTGTATATGTCGATTGGATGATTTGCTTATTCGAATTTTCGCGAAAACCCTAGGGATATTGCGAAAACACGGATAATTAGACAATGGTAAAAACATTCTGCGAGCAACTTGGAAGTTGCGCTCGCCGGCCGCTGCCGCGGCACCGCTCACTACGCTCGTTCGGCTCGCGCTCGCTTGGTCACGGTTTTAACCTAACTTAACCCATTTCACTCAGTTCAAATGACTAATCATACAATTTGCCTGCGAGTGAATAATTAGACGATGGTGAAAACATTTTGAATTGGGTGCGAAAGCGCCAGATTGTTTGATTTGTCATTTTGAATTGGGTGAAATAGGTTAGGTTAGGTTAAAACTGTGACCAACCGCGCGCGAGCCGAGCGAGCACAGCGAGCGGTGCCGCGGCAGCGGCCGGCCAGCGCTACTTCCAAGTTGCTCGTGTAAAGAGATTGACATTGTAACTACCCACCACTTTAGAAATCATTCCAGCGCGCAGTATTAATAAACTGTAGGTGAGTCGTCCATTAGGTATTTCATACATAGTTGAAATATCAAGTATCTTAAAAAAACATTAGATTACTCGTTCGTTAGTGCAATTGATTTTAGTTTAATCAACATTAGGTAAGTTAAACAGTAGTTGAATCGATCAATATGCGTTATGAACTTATGTGAATCAACCGTAGTTATCTTGAAAATAGTTAGAACAAAATTAGGTATTATAATACGTAACCGAATAATTGTAGGCTATAATAAAAATAATATAACATGGGTGCTTTTGTAGTCGAACTAGTTGAAAAACTTGCATCTCGACTACAGCGCCATACCTCTCGGATAACAGACTGGGATCTTTATAGCCAACATTTCCAATTTTGTTAAAATTAACGGAATATTTTTTAATACACAGTGTTTCTAATAAAAAAAAAACAACTGACTTCCTTAAAAAAAACACTACAAAGTCAAAAATAACTTTAATTTCGAAAGTCGGTGTCTTAGGATCTGTATTTAAGGTTTTTGCCACCGACTTCCGAAATTAAAGTTATTTTTGACTTTGTAGTGTTTTTTTTTAAGGAAGTCGGTTTTTTTTTTTTAAGTTTTTATTTTTTAACTTTTTAGTTGTGGTAGATACTCCGCACTAATCTAATCGCGTTATTCGTTCATTTGTCGCGCAAATATGTAATGCAAATTTAAGACTTATATGGTTTTCACATGGACCCCATTGTCCAAATGGAACCAAATTAAAATGGGACCATTCGGGAAGCACCAGCTTTCAAATAAAAAAAGAATCATCAAAATCGGTTCACCCAGTCAAAAGTTATGAGGTAACAAACATAAAAAAAAACATACAGTCGAATTGATAACCTCCTCCTTTTTTTGAAGTCGACTAAAAAGATAATTGATTACACTTAAAATGAGTTGTAGAGTGTGAAATGGTGCAGTGGTTACTGCCGCGACTTAAGAGTTGTAGGTCGTGGCTTCGAACCTAGACAGGCGCTTTATTTTGTGTAAATAATTTCATGACCACTGCTCTCAAAACGGTGAAGGAAAACATCGTGAGGAAACCGGCTTGTCCTAGAACCAAAAATTCGAAGACATGTGGCATCTACCAACCTGCACCTACGGGGTAGATAACGGCTCATTTTCTCTCACAGAAAAAAGGTCTGTGTCTTAGTGATGGAAACATTATTGGCTGATTAAGCTTATCCTCTACATATATCCCTCGTGTTGACAATATACTTGTATATTATCTTGAAATTATTTAAGAGGGACTTTTGTTAATCTGGGAAAGTTTTATAACCAGACGAGAGTTCTTTATGTTAAAGTTGTAAACTTTGCTTGTAGATAGAATATTTTCGTATGTAGAGTTGGTTATATGACTCCCTAGTAGCATGACCAATTCTATGTAGAGTTGTAAAGGACTCGAGTCCTAATGTTAAAGACTCGACTCAATTATGCAAGACTCAGTGTGCTCGAAAGTCTCGGAGTCTACAGATAAGCACTCGAGTCTTAAAAAGGACTCAAGTCTTAAAAAGGACTCGTATCATAAAAATGGCTCGAGTCTTAAAAAGGACTCGAGTCTTAAAATGAACCCGAGTCTTAAAGAAAAACTTGGAGCATGAAGATGAAACTTGTACCTCATAATTCGAAAAGACTCGAAAGAATGCAATAAATTCAAATTAGTTGTTATGATGTAACTTCACGTACAAAAAAATCTGACGTGTTATTCGAGTTTTTTCGAATGATGAGCTACAAGACTCGAGTTCATTTTTAAGACTCGAGTCATTATTAAGACTCGAGTCCTTTTTAAAACTCGTGTCCCTTTTTTAGACTCGAGAATGACTCGGGCTCGGCTTGACTCTAGACTCCGAGCCTTTTGAGCACACTGAGTCTTGCATAATTGAGTCGAGTCTTTAAAATTACGACTCGAAGACTCGAGTCCTTTGCAACACTAATTCTATGTGTATTCTACCAAGAACAAAAAAGTTCCTTATGTATTTCAATTCTGTTAAAATGTTTCTATCTCATCAGAGAAATAGTCATCCTACTTGACATCGTATTTTTGTCGACTGAAGAATAGAAACATCTCTTCTTTTCAGTTTTTCACAATTTTTCTACGATATTTTGTCTTCTCTTCCGTCGACAAATTACGTTTCTATGGCGGTCATGCTACGCGTGCTGATCACTTAGTGCCTTATCAAAGCGGTTTTGAACTAACAATATCGTTAAATAATGATTGTTGAATACCCACAGGAAGCCTTGCAACGCCACGACCTTCTCCCGGCATTGTTCAACGCACTGACTTCTCTCGCGGCGTCGTGCGGCGAACGTCCGGGCGGCGCGGCGCCGCGCTGCCTGGCCGCCGCCGCCGCGCTGTACCGCGCCGCACCGCATGCCGCCGTCGACGTCTTACCGCATCTCTTACTTGTGAGTACACTATCACACACATCTCCCTAAAAAGTACGGATTCCGGAAATACGAACCCACTATGAGACCTAATATAGTATAGTGCCCTCTAGTATTTTGACCATAGCGGCCAATTTTAACGGAGACTAGCCATAGGCGCGGGAGATATTATAGTGCACTAGTGTGTGCGTAGACACAGGCGCACTCACTCTCATAGACCTCAAGGACGGCAATCACGAGTCCGAAGTCCGAAGAGAGATCATAACGTGCTTTCCGGAGGCCCGGGGGAGTATCATACCGCCAACTTCCAAACTCTAGCAAAGAAAGAAAAACCCAATAACACTTTACCTGACCTGGGAATCGATCCCAGGACCCCACGCTCAGCACTCGACCACGTGACAAACGGGGCAGAGCTAATATTGAGCTGTTACAACCATGGAAGTACTTTGCCTTTTTTATATTACCATGATAACAAAATTAAAGATTAATAGGCCTTATGCAATATCAAAAAACTTTTGAATAACAAATGACGAGGTGTAAATAGGGTAAGTTACTGTACTTAGAAATAACTTCGTACAAGCAAGCGATGATGACAGGTGAAATACTACAAATCACAGAAGTACACATCTTAGAAGCTTTACCTCTGTGGGGGTACTATGGCGCAACTTTGGTGCTAATTCAGAAACACGTGCACCGTCAAATCAATTATCTTTTCTGGTTTAACAGTTATTGCCACTCTCGTCTCTCCACATTTGGTACGTTATATAAAATTATCTATTTCAATTCCAAAGTCCAAAACTCAACTTCAGACAACTCTCTGGTAACGTGAAGAGTCGACCAACCGCTTGACTCGAAAAACCAATTGGGCACTCGTACCCCATGGCCCTAGTGTTTCAACCCCAAACGGCTTGAATATTCTGTAAATATTAAATTTATGATAACTTCTAGGCGCTTCACACATCAGTACAAAAATACGGACAGGACAAGCGACGGAAGTCAGCGGAACAAATGGACGAGGTGGCACAGATCTCATCACTTTTATTACAGGTAATAAAAAATCATTACTGTCTCCACCGAGTAATAATATAACACCAAGTAACAAGGAACAAATGAAGGGTAGATCTTTCCTGCCATTGTTCCTTGTTACTTGGTGTCGTCACAAAATGTTTTCTTTTCTATTCCCTCCATTTTCATTCTGTGTTTCTGATACATAAATTACTTATTTTTATTCGTAAGTCAAAATCAAACATAATTTATTCAAACTAGGCTGAGACTCAGAAATTTATGAACCTCTAAATTACATAGTCCTACAAAACGCCCGCCCTTCACCACTTCCTAGTGCTTTAGTTGGGAAGAAGTGGCGCAACAAACTGTCCAGCAGCACAGCTTTCTGTTCTATACATATTATCCCACTCACAATATTTTCTTTGATCTACAAACATTTATCTCTCCACGTCACATGTCCATAATATTGATCTTCTCATGAATTACACAGACTAGCTGATTATGTCTGGACTTTAAAATAGACAGACTGTGACGTCTCGGCGTTTCTACTAAGAGTATCTCCATGATCTATTAGTAAACAACTGCTATTACTCTGTAAAAGACTTCCTATCCGACAAATCTCTGGTCCAATATAGGGCTATATTCAGGGCCCTCAGTCATGATGCGTTTCTTGAATTTGTAAAAATAATGTAAATAATATTGCATGTAACTATTGTATGCCCTAGGGGCGGGACGTAGCTGATCTCAACTTAATTATTTTAAGACCTGTGTTATACACCTACCTATGATCCATAATAAAGATTTAATTGAAATTGAAATTGAGTATCAGATAGAAAACGCGGACATCATCTAGTTGTAAAAGCATAATTGACGTATAAAAGTATTTGTACAAACCTACTTTCAGAAATAAAATCATTTAACATTTCCGAGACAATCTGATTCCTAAAAAAAGATTATTCTGTACCTTACCGAAATCTCCGTTCTATGTTTTAAATTATTCCATTCATGTTTTTCTAGGTATTAGGTACAGGTTTGCCGTTAGCAAGGGAACAGCCTGATGTTTATAAAGAATTTTGGGAAACCCTGCCCAAAGTGTTAGAAACTTTCCTGTTTGAACCACCGTAAGTAATGTTGTTAACTTTTCTATTTCAAAACTTGCATTTGAACCGAACACAGATCCGACAATGACCTTTATTTAAAACTAGCTTTTGCCAGCGGCTTCGCCCGCGTGGAGGTCGGAAATTATCCCGCGGGAGCATACTACCGGGATAAAAAGTAGCCTATGTCCTTTCTCAGGCTCTAAACTATCTGTGTACCAAATTTCATTTAAATCGGTTCAGTAGTTTTAGCAGGAAAGCGAGACAGACAGACAGACAGACAGACCGACAGACAGACAGACAGACAGAGTTACTTTTGCATTTATAATATTAGTATGGAGTATGGATAAGTATATAAATAGTTCCTTTTTCTAACAGAGTAGGAGGCGGTCGCGCAGCCCGACAACTAGTGATAGCGGTTCGAGAACAAGCCCTGCGAGCGCGACCAAGATTACCTCCTCAACATTTGAGAGCATTGCTAGCGCTTGTCAGGGCAGGATCGTTGCACACGCAGCCTCCACAGCCTATACGTAAGTAATTATGCAACTGCCTATCCTTTTCTCAACTATATTGGGGTTAGCTTCCAGTCTTACCAGCATAGTTATGCATATACAGATTTTTTTAACCATTACGCAAATTTTTTGGTGGTTCAGTATCAGTAATAGGACACATTTCAACTATTTTTTCAATACTTTTATTTTTATTTTTATCCGACCTTAAATCAGTAAACTGTGGACACCCTACATATTACGAACCTAATATGATATCGACAATAGGAGTAGGTCAATAACCGCAAGTACCTACTTGCGGTTATTGACCTATTCCTACTTCAAACTTCTTGGAATTTTGACCGACCGAACAGCTGATACCTACCAGCCGAGTACCTACTTGTAGCTACACTCGGTCTTCACCTTCAGCGCCGCCACGCGCAATCTTATTGGAAATGACGCATTTCGCAAACTGTAAGTCTTCTCACTGCTGCGTGGTGAAATGCCATCTTTTGGGTTTGTACAGAATCTGAAGTGTTATATAATGTGTGTCATAGGAGTAACAGACAGTCCACTATGCAGGGCCTGCATTGAGGACGACGAGACAGCAGCACATGTGCTACTAAACTGCCTGGTGATCGCCAAATATAGGGCTAAGTACTTCGGTAACCCAGGTACCCTACGTGAGATTGTTGGCAACACCAAGGCGTTGCTGGACTTCCTCGAGGAGCTAGGGTGGATTGTATAACTGATTCTCCCACCCGTACGCAAAATACGCGCTCAGACGTAGAGTTGTGGGACACCAGCTCGTATTACCTTTTGCAAACACCGTGTACAAATATAATAACTTGTCTACAGAAAACGAACAAGAATTAAAAGAAAGAGAAGAGTTCGCGCGGACGTGCTTCGAGACTCTTCTGCAATACTCCATGTTAGAAGACATTGATTCTTTCGCTGGAGTTGAAAGTAAGTTATATTTTTATTTGAAAGGTTTTTTCATTCATCTTCGTCCTTATTCCAATTTCTCTGGGGCAGCCCCAACTCCCTTAACCCTTTATAAGGCAGAGAAAAATAGACATGGTATAGTAATAAATTCTTAGAATGTTAATAATGGCATTTTAAGTATTTTTTCAAATTAGGAATTGGATGGGATATTTGCGGAAATGTATATATGTTTTCAAAAAAATGAAAAATAAAGTCGTAGTCAACAATACAGTTGAATAAAACAAATAATTTTAATTAGTGGCATGTATACTGCCTTTTTTTTGGATGGGAAATCATCAAATAACTTCTCCCGCTCTTGGTTGGAGCGGGAGGGCGTGTCAGACTTTCACTGACTAAAACCCACCCGAGTTCCTTCAGTTGCCAATGTGCCAGGGTCACGGTATCTCTTTCGAACAATCTCGCGACCCCGGCAGGCATCGGTTCTAGCAGACCCCTTCAGTATTGCTGACATCTCTTTGAGGCGCGCGTGGAACACTACGCACCGTCGACACGAGCCTGGTCCTTACCGGGATGTATACTGCCTCTACCTTAAAAAGGGTTAAGAAACTAAATGCGGCGAAGACACGGCTTTGTACCGATACCAGAAATCGTATCAATATTCAGTTCTGAACAAATTACTTTCAGGACTTTACAGTACCGATACTGATTAGAAATACCAACAGTACAGGTACTGCTTTGGTACCGGTATCACATCAAGGTCAATGGTATCGGTTCCCAAAAACACGAGTTTTATAAGCCCTAGCCACAGATGCAAAATTGCATCAAAACCCATAAATAAGTTTAGAAGACCAAATAAATAACGACATAATAATGTTACAATTTACGAACACGTAAGCTAAATGCTTTGTTTTCAGACGACACGGACCCCCTAGCGATAGTAGCATTACTGGACAGGTTCCAGGAAGTAATATCGAAATATACACAGGACGAGGATAATACGGAGCCACTGCCTAGGTAAGTTCTACACTTTTATTTACTTTTTATTTTTTATCCAGTTTTTTTAGCTGCGCTCATAGGTTTCACCTGCTGTCGAGTTTCGATCCCGTTGGAATATCGGGATAAAAGCTATCCTTTTTCCATTGCGCGTGTACCCTTTGAGTGCACAGGCGTCACCCAGATCAGGACAGAAACCCTCGGGGCACCCAGATCTTATGCGGACGTTCTCAACAGACCAGGAGATGTAATCACCTTCTGGTGGGAGGTGGGCTGGTTGAAATAAACACCGACGGCCGCGATGTCCCACGCATAATGGTCCACCTGAAAGACGAAGTGCGGAAACCAAACCCTTTAACATAGAACGTAGAAACAAATGAAGAATGTCCATCATTGGATGTCTTACGGCCGGAATGATGATGATGATGATAGAAGCTGGGCTAATCCCCAGCATAAGTCAGATAACACTAAGCTCAGGTTCCCACGGTCGTAATTAAAATGAGCAGGAATTTTTTCGCGCACTGGATTGGAGAGTTGAAGTTTTAACAGCGACCCGCTGGGGTGTACTTTGTGGACGTCATCATACTGTCTTCCCATATCACAGCTACAGACTCGACAAATAACTGCAATCTACAGCATTTACTTCCTCTCTTAATCTTCTCATATTACTTTGGAAATATCATCACCATCATCATATCAGCCGAAAGACGTCCACTGCTGGACAAAGGCCTCCCCTTAGCACCGTCACTTGGACCGCTTCTGTTCTTCCTTCGGCCTACACCAGGCCACCGGTCTTCCTTGGGGCCTTGCACAGCTACGTCTTCCAGTACGCGGTCTCCACTCCAGAACCTTCCGGCCCCAATAGACCATCTGTTCTGCAAGAATTGGGCCCATGGAATATGTACATGAATTAAAATTTATTCTTTTCTACACACAGGCATCAACTATCAGAGATATCGTTCGTGCTGAAGGCAGTGGCGACATTGACTGAGTCCATGAAGAAGGCGCCGCCCGGCAAGGTGGACGCTATAGCGTGGCAGAAATTAATAGGTCAGTATTATTGAGGTTTCTTTCTATTTTTCGAAACTGCTGTGAAAACGTTTGTTACATTTAACGAATATTGCGTCTAGTGATTAGTGACCCTGACTGCTAAGATCGAGGTCGTGGGTTCGATTCCCACTCAGGACAAATCTATGTGTGATGAGCACAATCATTTATTCTGTCTGGGTGTAATTTATTTAGAAATATATAAGTATGTTTATCAGTTGTCTGGTTACCATATTACAGGCTCTGCCTAGTTTGGGATCAGATAACGGTGTGTTGATTGTCCTAAGATATTATTATTATTATTTATTGCGACTTCTAAAATGTACATAGCCGAGAAAATTAATATTTTGAGGCCTGAGGGACTTACAAGTCCAGACCAGAGGGGTAATTGCGGACCTTTTTATCGGTAGGAATTGGTTTAATATTCATAGTTAAACAACATTCATTGCGTTATTTACGTTGCTGAGTCACAATTTATTCGAACAAATGACGCAATGGTTTAGAAATAATCTTCAATCCCATTCAGATTCTGATAAATTGTGTTTCGCAATTAGGGTGCAGGTCCAGGTTCCGTGTGGTGTCGGACGTCTAGAATAGCAGCATGCCTTTTTTTTCCCGTGGGTGTAAAAGGCGACTAAGGGATTTACTAGAGAATGGGCAGCAGCGTACTCTATGCATTTCACCACCATACTGCTATCGCCAACCCGCTTACCAAGCTTGGTGATTATAGCAATACTCTACATGTTGGCGGATGTCCAGCAGTGAACGTCTTTGGGTTGAAAAGCTGAAAGTCGGACACCGATTCGGCGAATGGCTGCAACCTACAATGAAGCATTTAACACATAGACCTATTTTCATGCTCTTTGAAAAGGTTTCGTAGTCTTTAAATGAGACACTTAAACTTTTAGACAATATTTTTATTTTTTGCTTTCTTTTCTTTAAAATTGTTTTTTTTTTTTAATTATTTATATAATATTAGTATAACTGTCATGCGTGTACAGTTCATCTCCTAGTGAGTTTAAAGTTTTAATTATTAATGGTAATCTGTGAACAGCGTTGTGGGTGTCATTATCATTTATGTAACTTGTGTTTTCTTTTGTGTAATATTGCATAATGTTACTGTTTGTTGTTCCTACTAAATAAAAAATATAATAAAATAATCTTGGTCACAACATGTGAAGAAATGTAGATAAAGATGTTCGGTAGCTCTATCAGGCTTATAAGGTCTCTCCATATGACCTTCAGAGAGCAGTGGTGGCCCAGTGGTAAAGGCCGCGACTTACGAGTAGTAGGTCGTGAGTTCAAACCCAGGCAGGCGTATTACTTTGTGTAAATTATTTCATCGCCACTGCTCTCAATACAGCGAATGAAAACATCGTGAGGAAACTGGCATGTCTTAGAACCAAAAATTCGAAGACATGTGACATCTACCCGCACTGGGCCCGCGTGGTGGATTATGGCCTATTCACTCTCACTGAGAGGAGGCCTGTGTCCCAGCAGTGGGAACATTATAGGCTGATGATGTGTATGGTATCGTGTGGTGCCGGACGTAAAGAATAACACCACCCCATTTCTTCCCGTGGGTGTTGTAAAAGGCGACTAAGGGAATTACTAGAGAATGGGCAGCAGCGTTTTCTATGCATTTTACCACTATACTGCGATCATCACCCCGCCTGCCAAGCGATTATAACAAAGCCCCCAAATTGGGGGAGGCCTAAGTCCAGCAGTGGACGTTTTACGGCTGAAATGATGATGATGATGATGTGGGCTGACCCTCAGGCCTGTACCCGGCCCTGGTCCGCCTGGCCGCCAGCGCGCGGGCGTGCGGTGCGGGCGCGGCGCTGCGGGAGGCTCTGCTGCAGTTCTGCGGGCTGCTGGCGGCGCCGCTATAGCGACGAGTGCTCTACACCATACACATCTAGAGCACGCGCCTCTAGACACGCCTCATGGTAATTTACATCTTTATTTCTCCAAACAATGTTTATTTTCGTTATACAGGCTTATTTGTAAAACACCGGCAACCTCTCAGCACGCGTAGCATGACCGCCATAGAAACGGAATTTGTCGACGGAAGAAAAGACAAAATGATGTATCGTAGAAAAATTGTTTATAACTGAAAAGAAGAGATGTTTCTATTCTTCAGTCGACCAGACTACGATGTCAAGTATGATGACTATTTTTCTGATGAGATAGAAACATTTTTACAGAATTAAAATACATAAGGAACTTTTTTTGTTCTTGGTAGAATAGACATAGAATTGGTCATGCTACGCCGGCTGGACTATGTTACTAAAATCATAATCAACAACTTTTGTTCTATGACTTTTAAAAATTCTTCATATTTTAGTTCATCAGACTTTCATTAATTTTGATTGTTCCTATGCAAAAACGGGCATGCGACGTGGTTGACAAATCGTTCGCGTACGCGCACATGTATCCCTTTCCTTAATGGCATTGTCTAATTTTCCCTTATAATACTTGGAATTATGGTTTTATTTGGCGCACCTATTTAATTTCATCATGCAGTGTAAAAAACTGCATTTCGAATATTCCAAATTTTTTTTTTGTTTGCATCTTCTCTTTCACTCATACCTATGTGATGTCCCTTTCTAAAGATCGATGTACCATATGACACCGTACTGTAATATGAAAAAGAAAATATTTTTTGACATCAATTTTTTTTTCAGTGACGTCAAACTCTTAAGAAGTTGTCAAGACGTGAACACAGAGGGCGCCCCGAACCGATAATTATGACTAGGTATTTAACATGAATTGTATGAAGTAAAATATAACTAATATATTGACATAGAAACATTTATATTAAGTTACCTATAGCTAGATTAAATTTTATAGATAGAAATATTTGATTGGATAAGGTGTTACACAGTATAGTATGACCTAATTAGAATAAGAAAATATTCTTATAATTGTCTCGTTGGTCGCAAGTTCTGAGTTCGATTTCCAGGTCGGGCAAAGTGTTATTGGGATTTTTCTGTCAGGATTTTCTCAGTAGCAGCCTGGAGGATTTGTGCCCGGTTGATGGCAATAGACTCGGCCCCTATTACATGGGACTTAAACATTACTGGCTAATGATGAATCGTAGCGGGTTCGAACTTTAAACTTAAAAAAAATTTTTAGGCATCAATTTATCTTCATTTTGGTTAAAATACCACGAAAAAATATTGTACTATACCCTTACCATAATATTATGAATGTGAAGTTTGTATGTTTGGATAGTTGAATGTTTGTTTCTCAATCCCGCAAAAACGACTGAACGGATTTGGATGAAATTTGACACACATAGTGTATAACCTGAATTAACACATAAGGTACACATTTTTATACCGGTGGTACAGTCGGCGTCAATAATATCGAGACGAACAGACTGTTCAATATGATCTCAACAACTAAGAAAAATAAATACTATTTCAAGGAATATTTCAGAAAGAAGCGAGTATACGACAACCCTCATTCTAACAAGAAATTTGTCCAATTAAGATAAAGTTTGATTTTCTTAGTTGTTGAGATCATTTTGACCCGTCTGTTCGTCCTTCGACCTTCCCGTGGTAGAATTCTCGACCTCCACGTTGACGAAGCGGCTACTAAAAGCTAGTGGTATAGCAAACAAAACAGGAACTTTAAGCAATGCCAAAGATCTTTCTGTGAAGAGGTTGCCATCGGCTGGACTCACATATCCAACCAAATGGCGACTTAAGGCGAGTGTGAGCAAGAGGATATACGCGATAGGCTTTGTTCCGACCGGCCATTGTTCAACAGCTGTTTTGTAAGTAGTTATAATAAAACATGTGTAACATCTTAACTCAACATAGTTAATTTGATTATTTACAAGAAACGACATATTAATTGATTACTTTATTCTTTAATTTTATTTTGGTTTCTATTACATAATAGTCCATTTTGATCGTATTACACGTTTAGCAAGACATCACATTACTTAATTTAAAAAAATCGATCAAGTACGAGTCTGACTTGGACGCGAAGGATTCCGTACCACCTTACAATATTTAATATTACATTTTTTAAAATTAAATACTTTAGTGAAAATAGACGCCGAGAAAACTCGTCCTTTGTATGGGGGAACCTCTTTAATTTTTAACTTATTTAGTAGTAGACAATCTGTGAAATTTCAAGTGTCTACTTACAGAGGTTCAAAAATACAGTCCTGTGACAGCCGGACGAACGGACAGTAGAGCCTAAATAATAGGTATAATAATAGGTATACGGAACCCTAAAAAAGAACAAATAATGATATCTAGAAGTTGGACCAAAATGGACCATTACGTAAATACACCATGAAAGCATTCCTATTTAAAATCGTTCAATTTATAAGTTTATATCATTTTTATATAACGGTCAATATGTTTAATACACACATAGATATTATGTTTCGTTATTATTGGCGATTTATGAAAAATCTCACGCAGATAATAAAAATAAACTTTTGCACAGTATTTAAGAAATCATTATGAAATAGTATGATCGTATAAATAATACTAGAATTTGAAAAGGGACTAAGAAACTAAGGGTTTTGAGAGATCGTCTCTCTCTCTCTCTTCCAAGCCTTTTTCCTATTATATTGAGGTCATCTTAAATTGTAAGTTTGGAAACTAAATCACGAATGCAGGACTGAATATACATATAAGAATTTAACACTTGTTACCGGTTGATGGCAATAGGCTCGCCCCCTATTACATGGGACTTAAACATATCTGAGAAAATAATTTATTTATTTAGTACATGGAGGACTTACAGCTAAATAAAACAGACAAAAAAAATATTAGACATCCGAAAGCCAATTACAAGTCCTCACGTATAGACTTATATTAATATTATGGTGTGAGCACATAAACAAAAAACACATCATCTTAATTAAAGAAACGATAATGTGGGTGTACTATACGTACACCTCTACCTAACCCTTTGGGGTTTACTGGTGTAATGTTAAAGTGATGTGAATGTTATGTTTTATCATTACAATTTTGACGAAATCGTGGGCATTTTTTTAAAAACTAATATTAAAAATAAGTTTTCACTCAGTTTGGGTAATAAATCACGAACGAAGGATTGAAGATATCAGGGTTTGACACAGGTGCAAAGGACTCGAGTACTCGAGTCGTAATTTTAAAGACTCGACTCAATTATGCAAAACTCAGTTCGTTCAAAAGGCTCGAAGTCTAGAGTCAAGCACACTGAGTCTTGCATAATTGAGTCGAGTCTTTAAAATTACGACTCTAGAACTTGAGTCCTTTGCAACACTAGACACAGGTCCTTTATCAATGTTATATTGACAAATTACATAAATTGTTCCGAAATAAACAATTCTATGTTGTATTCATTACTAAACAAAGATAGGTATTTAACCTCTAAGTCCCTGAGAATTTGGTATGCAAACAATCGTTTTTTAATTGTGTCTGTAATTACGGTACTTGACCGGTTAAACAAATATTCTAGTATTATTTATACTACTCATCTCACGCAGCTATAAAAAAAATACGGCAGTCGCTAAAAAGCAAATAGTTAATAATCTAAGGTAAATTCGACAAATAAATGCTAGATTAAATTAAGAAAGAGAAGCCATAGATACGAAGAGTAGCGGATTTTTTGTATTTATTTTGTTTATGTGAGGCTTAAAATTGTGGCAGAAATAGTTATTGAAAAAAGGTTTTATAAGCTTCGCTCAAATAGTTTATTGGGAGTGCTTAGTTTTTGATATGAAAAGATACTAAACATAAATCTTGGTCATAGTTTTATTTTCACACTAGGACTTCGCCGGCGACTTCGTCCGCGTTTCGGGATAAAATATAGCCTGTGTTACTTGGTTATAATGTAGCTTTCTATAGGTGAAAGAATTTTTAAAATCGGTTCTATAGTTTTTGAGTTTATCCATTACAAACATACATACATCTTTCCTCTTTATAATATTAGTACACACAAAGATTAAAACTCAATGTCGGGTACAAAAAAGAGGAAGTATGCTTATACATACGGATAGTAAGCTTGACCAAGCCCGATAGAAGTGTTTTCACGACTGGAGCCATTCTGCGTCGCCGACCGACTGAAGCCGAGTATACCCGATTCAGCATCACTGACCCGAGCTGACGGTTCAGCTTCGTTCACTGTTCAAAAAGAGCGTAAAGTAATTTTCACTTTAAACACGGCTAAGTACATATTTTTGCACACTTGCATCACTGCTTACCCCACAACGCCTTAATATTAAGCCTCCTAAACAATTGAATCACCAATTGAAATTAGTAATAAAAACATCAAAATGATTAAAAACATTTTTCTTAATGTGCAATGTCAATAGCCAATGACAGCGATTCTGTTGTTTACTGTCTCTTTCCAATGTATGAAATAAGAAAGAGATGGTCGGTGGAAGATACGCACAATGTGGTCCAAAATGGCCGTTCCAGAAAGGAACGTTCAATCTTAAAAATGAAAGGACATTACATTCTTCTTTCATTTCTTTCTTATTTAATCTTCAAGAAATACCATGTTTTTAGTTGCTAGTGCAAAACAGAAACGCTGTCAATAGCCATATTTTTTAGCTTTATATTGAAAATACACGCAGAATTATCTTGAGAGGTCAAAATCCAGGTTTATTAAAGCTAATTAGTATTTTATACAGTAGAGAGTAACATAGACAAGATAGAATAAACCATAGATAAAATGATAATGTAAAAATGGCACTAGTGGACTTTGCTGTTAGAAATAATTTGTGTGTGTACATTCTGTATATAGATTTTTATATAATAGCGTTATAGCACACTTTGGTGTTAAATGTTCTTATGAATAATGAAAAAAAAAAAACATTGATAAATTAGGATAATTGCAAGCACCTAGAACGTAATATAAATAAGTTGCTATTGTTTAGAAATTATGGTGTGTATCTATTTTATAATTGTTATTACTACATAATACTACGCTACCGCCATCTCTTCTGCTATAACCAGTGATCGGATAATCGGATGCATATTTACCTAATGTTACTATGTAGCTGTGAAAGCACGGAAGCGGCTTCGTATTTTTTGTTTAAGCCGTGTTTCTTGGATCATATTTATTTAAAACTAGCTGACCCAGCGAACTTCGTACCGCCTCAGAATCAATAAATGCTGTGTTAACTTATCAGATCCCACCAACACAAAGCAAAGAGCACCAAGTACCATATACCCATGTTAGACCAAGTTATGACAAACTGGTCCTTCCAAGACATAAAGCGTTTTCTAGCCACCACACACCCATGTTAGGTGAGCTCCTACCAAGTTATGCCAACCTGGTACTTCCAAGACATAAAGCGTTTTCTAGCCACCACACACCCATGTTAGGTGAGCTCCTACCAAGTTATGCCAACCTGGTACTTCCAAGACATAAAGCGTTTTCTAGCCACCACACACCCATGTTAGGTGAGCTCCTACCAAGTTATGCCAACCTGGTACTTCCAAGACATAAAGCGTTTTCTAGCTATCAAACATCCATGTTCGGTGACTTTGTATTCTTAAATAAGTGTTCTTAAATTTTCTAATTTTCCGCGCAATTTTTTCTTTCATAAGAACCGTCTCCTGACAATAACAAATACAACAAAGAAAAAAAAATGAAATCGGTCCAGTCGTTCACGCGTGATGGCGTGACCAAGGGAAATAGGGATTCATTTTTATGTATATAGATTAATGTTTAACCCCAGATGCAAATACATGTGTGTAGGGTGGTATGTGTTAGTTAAAACAACACAAAAAAGACGCTAAAAAGTTAAAACAACACACAAAACACGGTAAAAACGCGCATTCCATATTAGCCAACATTTCAATTTTAGGTGAGTATGCATCTGAATATCCGATCTCTAGCTATAACTTATAGTTTCGGATAATGCATTAAAGAACTTCTTTATGGGTTGGAATATTCTCGTACATCATAAGCACCTTATAATGTTCCCACTGCTGGACACGGGCCTCCTCTCGGTGAGTGGGAGTGGGCCATAATCCACGCGAGCCCAGTGCGACGCGACTTCCAAGTTGTAATTTGTTAGTTGGAACCTAGACAGACGCTTTACTTTGTGTAAATTATTTCATCACCACTGCTCTTAAAACGGTGAAGGAAAACATCGTGAGGGAACCGGCATGTCCTAGAATTAAAAATTCAAAGTCATGTGACTTCTACCAACCCGCACTGCGCCCGTTTGGTAGATTACGACCCACTCCCTCACATTGTGAGGACGCCTGTTTTCCAGCAGTGGGAACAATATAGGCTGATTATTCAAATTCAAATTCAACATTTTATTTCAGACCAGGGATCCATAGTGTTAGTAAGAACTTAGTCTATGTTAGTAAACTCAAATTTAATAAAATAAAATTTTATTAGGTGCGTGAACAAGTGCACGCACGTGCCTGCCAGCCCAGAGCCTGATAAATGGACCATCAACCTTGTCCGCCAGTGTAGCTAATGTACTGTTACTGTTACTGATTATGGTTATGGTATGAAATTACCATAACCATAATCAGCCCACCAATGCTCTCAAAAAATCAAAGACATGTGACATCCACCATCCTGCACTAGACTAGCCCACTCCCTGTCACAAAGAGAAGGCTTATGCCCCACCAGTGGGATAATTAAAGGCTGGTTTTCCAATCGTTTTTATTAGACTTGTTCACTGTTCCACATTTGGGTGTAGCCTTGCAAAGTTTAGACTTGTCTTTTAGTCCGAAATTAGCTAGAAATATAAATTCCAATCCAACACTGTCTTTCTATCCCACTAGAATCTTTGTGAATTAAATAAGTAACTATTTCCCTCTCAAGATAGTTCTGCGTTCCTCACATAACTATAATCTTCCATTTAAAGTGTGAATATAAGAATTGTTTCTGTAACTAGATAGATGTGTTAGTCCAAGTACGCACGGACGTAAAAATATCGCGGCGTTATTTTATCGTGCACAGTATTTTCCAGTCTCACTGTTGAACCAAGTTTTGAGAATCCCAGCACGTCAAAAAACACTCGAATTTTCAACCCTTGTTGCTAAGCAGGGCGTCAAAAAACCAGAGAACGAAAAAAATTGCTGCGAGAAAAAATCGCCCGTGCAAACTTGGACTTAAAAGTTCTTTTTGTCGTCATTGACAGATATATATTTTATTATTTACTTAAACTAGACTTAACTAGTGCCAATATATGACTGTAAAAGTTTATATTAAATTTTCTTTGTAGATAGGAATGTTGTAATCACTTTGCAGTGCCAAAGCACTTTTTCTATAGAATTTAGATGGTCTTATTAATTTGGTATAAAAAAAAATCTCTAAGCAGGCTACTGCAGTCCAATGCTGGACATAGGCTGTGGCCTAATAAGGCTGGATTTAGTTCTTGACTGAAGGTCAGCGCTGACATCGTGCATCTGTCACGTATCGATTTATATGAAGCTTGCTGATCTTCGGCGCTACACTCAAAATCTACCTGTCCTTTCCCCAACTATGTATGTTGGGGTCGGCTACTAGCAGGGCCGGACCGTGAGTTTAGGGGGCCCTGGGCTAATACTACGTAGGGGCCCCACCTAATTACTCAAACTCAATAATTACAAAACTCAGTTCGAAGTCCCAACACCTGAACGTAGACTTGAATTAAATGAATTTGATTAATCGTAGGATTCGCAGGGCTGCAAACCATACGATCTGTTTAATTTAATAAAATTATGGATTCTTTCGCATTATCGTTTATTTTTTACTTTGACTTGACTTAGCTGGGGGCCCTGGGCTGAAGCCCAAAAAGCCATATGGTAGATCTGGCCCTGGCTACTAGTCTTAACCGAATCCAGTTGAATACTAGTATTCGACATGGAGCGACTGCCTCTATGACCTCCACATACGATACCCCTTGGTAAGACTCGTTGTCAGACTTTCGGGTTTCTGACGACCCGTAACGGCTGTCAAAGATCCACAAATGACAGACGGGTCCAACAGCTTTCCAAGGCACGATGTCACGGTTAGACTTGGTATGTAAAGATTGGTTTACGGACTTACCCAGCTGTGGGTAACTTCGGGCTCTGGGTGCTTACTCTCGAATATAATTCCAATAGCTCGACATTGGAATTATCAGTCAAACGTCAGTGATTGGCTGGACTCACTGAGTCTAGCCAATCCCTGTCGTTTAACTCAACCAACTGACGTTTGACTAATGTCGATCTATTGGAATTATATTCGAGAGTAAGCAACCTGGATGATGATGATATTTCTTCATTTCATCCGAAATTATCCAATGCTTGACATAGGACTCACCCAAGCACCGCCACTCCGACCAGTTCTGTGCATCCCGCATCCAGTAGATTCCTGCGGCCTTCACAAGGTCATCGGTCCACCTTTTTGGAGGCCCTCCAGCGTTACGTCTTCCAGTACGCGGTCGTCACTCCAGAACCTTCCGGCTCCATCTGTTCTGCGAGCAATATCCACTGCCACTTAAGTTTGGAAATTCTTCAGGCTATGTCGGTTTCGTTGGTTCGTCTACGGATCTCTTCTTTTCTGATTCGGTCACGTAGGGAAACTCCAAGCATAGCCCTCTCCATTACCCTGATATTTTTTCTCCTTGATCTAAATATTGAGATACATCTATATACATAATTTTTGCACAATTTATTTATCTGTCAATGACGATACAAAACGAGTACGTCGATGTATATTGCATGTAATGGAATTACATCTGTATTTTAAATATTATGTTTGTGTGTGAAATTGTTCAGTATTTTTGTAACGGAGGCACGTGACTCAAACTAAGATCTATTTCTGGCAAAAAGTTTTGGTATTTAGAAGGAAGCCTGTTTAGTAAGATAGAAAGAACAATGAATTATTAAATTGCCTCTGTACAGGGTGGACTCTTGAGATGGGGAAAAATGAAAGAAAGGACATACATTTATTTGGGGCAGTAAGGGGTAGGTTAGATAGAGAAAAGTAATCATAGGAGACCGTCCTTTACCTTTTTGAGATATTTTGATCTCCAATCACATTTTTAACGATACAGTCAGCAACAAAAAGGGCATTTTTCACAAAAAAAAAAAATATGACAATCTATCCGTTTTCCTGTAGTAGCTACAATGTTCTAAATACTTGTCCTTACTGTAGGGCTCAAAAATCAATCCTGTATTCTGAATTTTCTAAACAATGAATTTTAAGTTTTAAATTGATCAGTAGAGTTGAATCTGTCAACTATTTCGATGTTCTACAATAATTATGAGCTGTTTGTCATTCTGTGGGTCTCAGTTAGAGCTTCGAGCCTTACATAGCGACGTGTAGCGTTGAAAACAACGCGTTGATGACGTGTGTGCGGAGTTACATTGTGTTGTTATTATCAACGAAATAAACGATATTGTATCATAAATTAAACTGGCTTTTTATTTTGATTATATTGCCTTGTTGTCCTATGGTGTCGTTCCGTGTGGTGCGCGGAGTTATAGAATATGTCTTCCCGTGGCTGTCGTAAGAGGCAACTTACTAGAGAATGGGCAGCAGTATTATCTATGCATTTTACCATCTTACTGCGATCGCCAACCCGCCTGCCAAGCGTGGCGATTATGGCAAAACCTCCTTGATGGAAGCCTATGTCTAGCAGTCGACGTCTTTCGACTAACATAATTACGTTGTTGTCCTAGAACCAAAAATTTGAAGACATGTGACATCTATCAACACGCCGGCTCGCGTTGAGAATTACGACCCACTTTCTCTCAGAAAAGAGGCCTGTGTCCCAGCAGTAGAGGAATATTATATAGGCTGCCTACTTGAATCTCTAATGGCATCGATGTTTTTTTGAATAGATTTCTACAAGTTTTCATAGCAACTGCACAAATTACGTCCCGTAAGCAACCCCTTACCATCATTGGGCGACTCCTGATCTATAAACGTTACTTAATTAGTTAGCTCGTGCTTTGACTTAAACATGTTCGCGTCTCTATCTTGCAATAATTTGTAGTTTGACAGTTGTGAGACGGTGACAAGAATCATCATTCCCCTCCATTTATTTAGAGACGGCTCAACATATCTTTTTTTTTGGCCTCAGAGTCCTAAGACTGCTTAATTTAACTAGATAACGTTAGGTAAGTATCCTCTACTATTATTTCCCATAAATCGATAGACAACGAACGAACTTGGAAAGTTGCCATAAAAAATAACACGTAGCAGACAAATGATTAAACGCAATATCAACTTGTGTTGAAGAATATGTCGCCACCAAGTCACCACATACACTTAGTCACTTCATAACTCACGCTTTTTTCCAAGGAGGTAGGCACAAGTCCACGACGCTACCTGCTGCGATCTGGCACCGAGATAATATCTACATCTCACTCTCACTCCCAAGCTTCGTCGAGTCTTCTCGTCGTGTATTCCGCAGAGCCTAAAGATGAAAGTCTTCAATCAGTGCGTTCTGCCTGTTATGACCTATGGAGCCGAAACCATAAATTCAAAGTTGCTCAGCGAGCTATGGAACGAGCTATGCTTGGAGTACCTATCTCTGAGGGACAGAATCCGGAATGAAGTGATCCGGCAGAGAACCAAAGTTATCGACATAGCTCACAGAATTAACAAGCTGAAGTGGCAATGGGCCGGCCACATTAGCCGTAGAACCGATGACCGTTGGGGTAGACGTGTTCTTGAGTGGAGACCGCGAATCGTCAAACGTAAGGTAGGGTGCCCTCAGGCTAGGTGGAGCGACGATCTTCGCAGTAGGAGTCTGGGAGTGTACCTAATAAGTAGGTAGGTGAAATTAAACCTTGTGGACAAATGATGAAATCGGAATCAGTTAAGAAACATGATAGCGTTGAGTTGTGGGATATCGAATGGAAACTTGATAATATTTGTATCGATTCGCCATGCATGACACAAGTCAATACGGAAATAGGTGCTAACTTGCTAATCATATTGATAGAATAAGAAATGAGTACCTAGATAAAGTCTGAAAATGGCACCAATAACTGAAAAGTTGTGTGGCAATATATTTTCAATTGTCATGTATGGTCACGATACGGAGGAATGAGGAAAATGCCGTGAGGAAGGGATGGAGTATGAATTTCGATGTCTATAAGAGTAGAGGGAGACCAAAGAAACGATGGATGTACTGTGTGAATGATGATATGTATAGAAAGGGTGACTACTGAGATGACGAAAAATAGAGAAATGTGGAAGAAAAGGACATGTTGCGCCGACCACAAATAAATTGGGATAGCGGCAAGAGAATGATGGTTGATAAATGTCAATTGGTTTTTTTTCTGTAAGTAGGTTTGCACAAACAGTTCACGGCAATAAATAATATCATCATCATTTCACTGAAAAGCCATTCACTGCTGGACATAGTCCTCCCCCAATTTGTGAGGGTTTGACATAATCGCCACGCTTGGCAGGCGGGTTGGCGATCGCAGTTTGATAGTAAAATGCATAGAGAACGCTGCTGCCCATTCTCTAGTAAGTCTCTTAGTCATCTCATACGACACACACGGGAAGAAATGGTATGTTGCTATTCTATACGTCCAGCATCACACTGTGATATATTGTCTACCAACATTGTCATTAGTGTCTGAAATGGCTTTAACACGGAAACTGACGAAATGGGATTTATTTGCTAAACAAACAACTAATTTAATTTGCCTGATCCTTAGAGAGAATGTACCTACCTTCCTTTAGGATAATGTCATGTCCTGGTAGACGTAGACGGTAGATAGAAAAACGTTTTTGGAGCTGGAAGAATAATCGTCGCACTTGTTTTCACGAATTCTTCCAATATTAGGATGTTGAACTAATAAAAGCGTGAAAACACGATGCAGACGGCAGCGGAGTTAAAATTAACAGTTGGGTTCAACGAACGCTAACCTTACGTTCATCCGTAAATAGATATGCAGCTTCCTTGTGAGATCTGAGATGAATTTGTGATTTGCTGTCGAAAAGATTTAATCGTTAGCTACCCACTTGACTTAGTCAATCAAAATTTAAAAAAATATATTTCTCATTAACCTACGAGCAATGGTGGCCCAGTGTAACAGCCGCGATTTACGAGTAGTAGGTCGTGAGTTCAAACCCAAGCAGGCGCATTACTTTGTGTAAATTATTTCATCACCACTGCTCTCAAAACGGTGAAGGAAAACATCGTGAGGAAACCGGCATGTCTTACAATAGAACCAAAAATTCGAAGACATGTGACATCTACCAACCCGCACTGGGCCCGCGTGGTGGATTATGGCCCACTCCCTCTCACCGAGAGGAGGCCTGTGTCCCAGCAGTGGGCACATATATGTGCACTTATGAAACTTCAGAAGGTAGGTGCACAGTTCCAATTTCTTGATACCTATGGAGAAGGGTCGGCAAGAAACTGGTTACTCTTTTAAAAATAATCGACTTTTATAGTGGTTTCTTTAGGTATGGTAGCACAGTGTGGGCCTGTTAACAAGTACCAGGTAGGTACTTGATAAAGTAGAAAACTCTTTACAAGAAACGACACCCGTCTAGTCGGAGGATACTCCCTTTTCTACGGAGGTTGAGTAAACTTCACACCCTGTTCTACATACCTCCAAAATCCACACTATTATAAATGCAAAAGTAACTCTGTCTGGCTCGCTTTCCTGCTAAAACTACTGAACCGATTTAAATGAAATTTGGTACACAGATAGTTTAGAGCCTGAGAAAGGACATAGGCTACTTTTTATCCCGGTAGTATGTTCCCGCGAGATAATTTCCGACCTCCACGCGGGCGAAGCCGCTGGCAAAAGCTAGTACAAAATAATCTGGGTTCTTGCTGACCAGGAGAAACTATCACAGTGCATCTAACATCGATCAGTCAGAAAATGCAAATTTAGCAGTGAGCGACGAGTGTGCTTCTAAATGTCGACCGAAGCAAATCAGCATATTGAGTGCGCATTTCCTCGAGTGAACAGCACTCCGTGTTTGGTTCAGAGAATTCCATTGTCAGCCGCTGGCGCTTGCTTACTTCATATTCTTATTGTATTTATTAATCATCAATGCCTCTACATATATCTGTTGTTATAAATATTCGTAGCTATTTATAAGTCGGTGAGTATTGACGCCATTGTCCTTATTTTGTTGAGGATACCTAGGTATTTATAACAAATGTTTTCCTTAATTTGCCTATTGTCAACATCGTTCCGATCTATCGTGTATTGCTGCCCTCTACCAGCGATGCCCCAAAGCCGAAGTCCGTACCCCACTGGGAGTGCCCTTACCGTGAAGTCAGTTTAGTTTTAAGCCCTGGCTGGCCGTAATTTGTTAAAGTCGCCACAGGGAAGTCCGGTTAAGTAGCCGAAAACCTCATAGGTTGCCCTGCGAGTCGCCTTTCAAGACATCCACGGGAAGAAATGGGATGGAACTATTCTTTAAGTCCGACACCACACTTAACCATTCAGAGTTCTCTAAATTCCTACCAATCAAATAAGAATTAAGGTATCACTAGCTTCTGCCCGCGTCAAAGTTTCGCTCCCCGTCCCGTCGTCGTCGCATCGAATTGCCTGCCAATTTTCGTCTATTTTTCGTTTGCTACTCCGCTCCTTTTGACCGTAGCGTGATGTTATATAGCCTTCCTCAAGAAATGGGCTACCCAACACAAAAATATTTTTTCAATTCCGACCAGTAGTGCCTGAGATTAGCGCGTTCAATCAATCAAACAAACAAACTATTCAGCTTTATCATATTCGTATAAAGTCCAATTACTAGAATATTTTGTCATCATAAAAGTTCTACGACCAGTGACCATACCGTTCGCAACAAGGACCATGTATGGCTAGTACTCAAGAATATTTTAACTCCGTCATCTCCATAAATGGCGGTGCAATGATGTCACCGCGCCTACATGCAAACAAGTCAATGTTCTTGGACCCATTACTTTCAATCTTGTTTTGTCCATGTTATGTGCGATTACGTCAGGTCTTCAATCATAACTGTGTGGGTCTGTCCTGTTGAATTGAGGAACATGTTTTGTACTTATACAGTGCAGAAACAATACCTCACCTACCTGCCTACGTACATACGTATGAGTAGGATGAAGGTTATTTCAATTCGTTTGTTCATAGGTGGAGAATGAATAAAACTTTTTGTGCGTTATGCAGAGACTATACTACTATCACAGAGACATGGTCGAATTAAATTAGCGGGCAATACTTTACCCACGTGTACCCAACACGTAAAGATCGATAAAGAAAACGAATGGAACAAAAGTAACAAAAAAAATTTTTTTTTCGTCCTTTGATGGGCGAAGGTATAATCGATGGGCTGTTTTTGTAATTTTTCGTGGATATAGATTCTTTACGAAATCCCAAAAACCAAAACGTAACAGTGAAAATGTTTGGTTGTGTTTTCATTTTATAAATTTTCTATTTCGATACCCACAACACGTGGGTAAACTATTGCTAGCTTAATTAATTTGATAGTCTGTGCTACTAATGTATGCACCTACCTATGTTTATATTACAGTAAGGCAGTTTAATGTGAACGAAAACGATGATACACAAGAACCTACCTTTTTCATTACCTTCCTTTCCTACTCCCCAACGTACAGCAGAGGGGTAATTGCGGAACTTTTTATCGGTAGGAATTGGTTTAATAAGGTGCGTTGGGGTAAGATCGAAGCTGGGGTAAGAACGTAGAAATCAAATATCCCGCTTATTTGGCTATATTATTTAATGCTAGCCACATTGCGCGGTACGTCAATATGTCCCGCCCCGCCCCGCAGTAGCCGCCAGTCGTTCCGGCAACTCGGACGTGTTCTACGTGCCGTTAAGAGCGTTAACGTGAAATCCACGGCACCAAGTTTAGGTAATTGCAGTGCTCCTTCCACTCACACAGATACGCGCATAACTGTGTGCGTAGAGTTGGTGTGCTGCCCGTCATTATAGTCAAACTAACCCAAGTTGATCCGTAATGTTTAATGATACTTACTTATTTAATCGTCAGTTGATTTTTATTTAATATTCTTATTTTTATTACATGCTTGTGAAATAAAAAGGCAATTTTGGATACATAGTATAGTAAGTAGGTACTATTTAGGGGAGAAAAGTTAGAAATATTGTACAAATGTAAAATCCTACTACGAATAATATTATAAACACAAAGGTTTGTGAGGATGTATGGATGAATGATTTTAACAATTTACCGTAAGAACTACTGAACGAATTTTGATGAAACTTCAATTCATATCGATTACACATCAGAATACCATACAGATCATATTTTCAAATAATAATTATAAACGCGCAAGTTTGAGAGTTTATTTATGGATGAGTAGATGTATATTTGTTACTCTTTCACAAAAACTACTAAATGAATTTTGATTAAAAATTGCTCATTTGATAAAAAAGTACATGAAAAAATCATAATGAAGGGGGTTCATCATTTTGAAGTCGTAGGAAGTCGCGATGGTCCTCTAGCAAATTATTAAGTATTCTAGTTTTAAAATAAAATATTTCAATATCGAAGAATTCTTTATTTATAATATTATATTTATTATATATAGCACTTGTATGTAGATTTAAATAAATATTTTCCTTTACCGACTTTGAAAGATAACCGACACGTGTGTTCCACACATCGACAAGCTGGTTTTGGAAGACGAGCTAAGTCCTGAAAAAAAAAAGATAGATGTAATCCCATACGTAAATATGAAATTGTAAATAAAAAATACGTTAGTTGTGCTTTACCTTTGCCTCATTTTGGATTTTAACATCTTCCGTACTCACAACAACATTATTTCTTTACAATGCCTGAAGATAAAAAAACAGGATTTTATTTTACCCCTTTGTCTGCGTGATTAATATGTTTACTCATGTTGAATTTCAGCTTTCTAGTACTAAGGGTCTCTGAGCTAAGCCGCGGTCGGACAGACAGACAGACTTAGCGAAACTATAAATGGTTCCTCTTTCACTACGGAACCCTAAAAACATTTTTAAAAACAAGCTTTTAGTTAAATTCTCTAAAAAGAAGAAATAAAGTTTAAATTAAATCAAATCAATTAAATTATTATTATTACAATGCAAGTTAAAAAAAAATCAGATGATCGACGGTTTAGTTTGAGGAAGTATTGTTTTTTGCAATTTCGAAATTGATCGTTTAGAAAAAAAAAATGTATTTGAGTAGTACAATCACCCCCTAGAAGGAAATAAATTAATAAACGAGGACCTTATATAGCAAACTTCGATCAACAAAGATAACAAATCAAGTTCTATTCAAAATATTATTTTACCCAACCTTTTAGCCCTAGCTTTAGCTAAAACCTCTTGATTGAGTCCTTTTCCTCGATAAAACTAGTTTCGTTTTTTTACTCTTATTCCCCATGGCACCTGAAACAATTTTTGTTGTTTCGAAAAACATTGTTTTCAATTATCTAAATAAAAAATAATTATTTTACTTACCAACCCAAGATCGTTATATCGCACTATAAACTCACTTGATGCCAAGGGTCGGGAGAGGTCACGCGTAGAGCACTGAGCGATACGTCCACTCTTTGAACAGCCTCGCGGCGGACTGATTTAAAATTATTACCGCGCACGGTTTTATAGTAGTTTTAAAATAATTGTAGAAAAATAATAAAACTAATTTAGTTGAAATTTTTTATTGCAACTTTTAAAAAAGATGTTCTTCTATTACAATACACCTTTATTTTGTAAAATTAAATAAGATTTATTGGAAGAAATAATGAATTTAGCAACTGCTTTTTCTTGTTAATTTCACTTTGTTTATTGTTTTATTTAATAAGTTAGGCGCTGAAAATCAAAAAAGTCTCTCTCAGTTTTTTGCTCAAGGAAATGAACAATTAAATATGTTTATTAGTTTGTCAATTTTATTAGTGGTTTCGGATATTTTAAGCTTCGAAATGACTACTTACTGTAAAAGGATTTTAGAAAACACTGTTTGTTTATCTGGTTAGAATTCACGAATACTTTATTAATGTAAAAAGGTTTTCAGTCAACTTTTCAGACCGAAATATTTCCAACAATATTTAGTTATTCACACTTTCGTTAGATACGTTTTATGAGGTGATTAAATGGTTTGAAAAGTACGCTTTTTGGGTCAAACAACCAAAATCGACGTTAACGCTCTTAAAGAAAAAAGGTAAAATTCATAAAATATTTGTCGATCCGGTCTTTCACCTTCATTTGTATTTGCATATTTTAGCAAAAGTATAGCTTATTTTGGTATTATTTTGCATAAATACTAAATTTTAAGCAGATATAACTCAATAAAACGTATCCATAAATGTCTATTATCTCTGTAGGCTGATATCCGGTGTTATCCATCTCGAGTGAAGATCGGACAAAAATATCCGATGCTAACCCATTTCGAAATTGGTAGTGATTGTCAAACTTTTATTACACATGATTTTAATTTTAAATACTTAATTGTGTTCGTAATTGTTTCAATCTGGGGCTTATGTAAGAGATATTAATCTACTTAAACAAACTTACGCAACTGTAACTGTTTTGGATCTTTTGTTTTGAGGTGGGAAATCATCCAATGACTTCTCCCGCTCTAGGGTGGAGCTTGTCATATTTTTAGTGACTAAAACCACACATGTGTCATTCAGTTTCCCTTTGTGTTCTAGGACTGCGGGTTTTTATATTTTCTAGAAAAACAGCAAGCGATAGAATTAACAAACAAAAAATAAATACAGAAAACAATAACACGAAAAAAAAAACAGTACACCAACCTAAAAATTATGCATTTGATCCTATACCAGGATCTGGAAATCAAAATAAAAACTTAAGAACAGAAGCGGTAACGAAGCAATCGATTTTGACTAACAAGAACAGCACTGACGTAACTAAAAAAGGCAAAGGAGTAGGAAAAGAACTCGAACTGACAAAAAAAAAAAAAACAATCTGGACAAGTATCATGAACATAGGAAGAAAAGCGAATCACATAGATTGGATAACAAATTTGGCCAAAATGTCTTTTGGCCAAATTGGCTACAAAGACAGCGATGGAAAAACGTAAAAGATCTAATAGCAGTGTTACGACACTTGAAAGTGTTCAGATGAGTATCCACAGTGATTCTGACTTATTAGGTTCTTTGATCGAAGTATTATCTAACTGTGATAAATTGACTGATTTAAATTATTATGAGGAAAACAAGACTGATTTAATTTTGCATCTAGAGAGCAACAAATTGAACAAATAGTTAAAGAAATACATGAAATGGATAATAATCAAGAGAGAAAAGCAAGCCAGAGGGACGACACTTGCGAAGAGAGATGTGAGATAGGAGAAATTCCGGAAACTCCTACGATACAGACAAACGTTAATGCAAATGATAATACGAAAGTGACTATCTTTTCATCTGTAAAAATCACACCAGAAAGACAAGCTTTCTACAAAATTCTACCCAGAAGTTTGCAGCTAAAGCCAATTGATAAAGATATAGATTTGTTTACAAACCAAAAGCGAAAATTATCACAAAATGCACGCGTATCTAATATACCAAAGAAAAAAAAAAGACGGCTAATTGCCCTACAAAAACAATGACTAAAGGTCAAAACAATTTTATTGGAAACTATTGTTTCAACATTAATGATGATGATAATGATGGGACCAAACATTATATTGATGATTCGAATATATACAATATTGGGGATACAGTTCTAATTAGATATTTCAAACGAACTTGGATATATTACGTCGGCATCATTGAAAATAGCAATATCAATTCAAACCCAAATATGTACAAGATAACATTTTATAAAACTATTGGCAAGAGAAACAATCTAAAATTTTTATTTACTGAATACTGATTATAACATAATTATGTAGTTCAGGTAATAGAGCTACTACATATAAATGAAGATCCTGTGGAGTATACCCTGATGAATGACGATGATGAGAATTTCTTTTAAATTGAAGAATGTTAATTTCATATACATATAGTAAGTATTAAAATGATTTCATTCCATGTTTGTGATTTCTATACTTTATATTATTATTTTTTCATTATTTGAGGACCTGAAATCCTATTCTAATAAAACGGGTTTCTCAAAAAGCTCAATTTTTTTCTTGTTACCTCTTACCTTCATCTCTATACCAACCATATAGTCTTCCGGTTTTATATGACGCTTTAACATACGCGTATTTTATTTAGTAGTCTGCTTGTGGATAGAACTAAACTTTGAGAATCGTAACATCTTCTAAATTTGGTATGTGGGGTAAGATCGGACAGTTTAAAACGAAAAAAAAGTAATCACTTGGTACATTCATGTTTGTAATATTAGGTAGATTTTGTTGATGTCATTTTAAAGAACAGGAAAAATAGGGTACATTCTTTTGTAAGACCTAGTACTTCTAGCCATAGAAATAGTATTAAATTGCTGTCCGAACTTACCCCTTAATGGCCAAATCGTCATCACTCACAAAAATTGTGTCTAGATTTCACAGGCTTACCAAACAAAAAGTATTGAGTTTTTATAAATAAATTAATATTTAAATTACACTGTGTTTAATCAATATAAATTTCCACCATTTCTCAAGAATGTGGTGTATACCAAAATTGAAAAAAAAAAGTTTTTGTAACATCCTTGCAACTATCCCAAAATCCGTCCGGTATTACCCCAACGCACCTTATTTATAGTTAAACAACATTCATTGCGTTATTTACGTTGCTGAGCTACAATTTATTCGAACAAATGACGCAATGGTTTAGAAATAATCTTCAATCCCATTCAGATTCTGATAAACTGTGCGTTTCGCAATTAGGGTGCAGGTCTAGGTACATGAAAACAAGGTGAATAGCTTCGATCAAAAATGTACATGTGCTATTATTGATCGAAGGTGAATAGGGATGCGGGGTGTATCGGGATGAAACTTTTAAATCTATACTTATATACTTAAAGAATATTATAAAGCTAAAGTATTTGTTTGTTTGGTTGAACGCGTTAATCTCAGGAACTACTGGTCCGAATTGGAAAATTATTTTTGTGTTTGGTAGTCCTATTTATTGAGGAAGGCTATAGACTATATAACATCACGCTACAATCAAAAGGAGCAAGGCAGCAACGAAAAATGGACGAAAACTGGCAGGCAATTCGATGCGACGGGTCAGGGTGCAACAATTTGACGACGCTAAGACGCAGGACGCAGACGCTAGTGGTATTTAAACGTGTACGTTACCCTAGCAAGAAAGTGTCTCCTAGAGTTATATGAGTAGAACGTATAATGTGTGCCTTATCTGCTGTAAATGTGCCCCCAAATAAAAAATGTGTGCCTCCTGTCGTTTTGGAAAAAAACGGAAAAAACGATTCTTGCTGGGGTAACGTTTTTCTAGCAGGAAAATTCTAAACGAATGATCGGAGAGAGAAAAATTGTGCATGGCCAGAGAACTTATATGTGTGCCAATATGTGCCCCCAAAAATAAAATCTGTGCCCCTTCTGGTTTTCGAGATATTGCATTTCCTGCTGGAGTAACGTTTTGATGAATCGTATATCTCTAAAACCATTGCATGTGCCCCTGTAGAGTGAACATACACGAGTAGCTCTTAATGTGTGCCCCTTAGTGCCCCAATTAGATTCAAGAAAATATTTATAGTTTTCAAGTTATCGCGGTTTTATGAAAATCCGAAAAAACATCGCAGCGCCTAAATGAGACAAGGCACAAGTTCGCTGAAAACTGTATTCGGTCCTTCTTGACGCTAATAATAACCATACAAAGTTTCAAAACTGTTCATGCATGCGTTTTTGAATAATCTTGCTAAAAGTCAAAACGATGGTGTCAGAACTTTGACGGCAAAATAGAAGGAACTGGCTCAATCCTAGATGTGTAGGTGTTAACCAAAATCTTGTGCCTTTAGTCAAAAATATATGGTGAAAATATTTAGCTTGGAATGTTTCGCATTAAGTAAATATAAACAAAAACCAAAATATGTAAGCAACGGCTGGTTATCCGACCAAATTTGAATGACTACTAAAAAGCGATGGATTCATACATATCGATGACCTTCTTTATTGGACGTATTATACCTAAGCTGTTGTCCGTACAGTCACGTTGAAAAGTTTTGGGGGCTAATTAAAAAATATATTAAATTCACCTTGTGACCAAATTAAATGAAACAGCTTGTTGATGTGGAAATTATTATTTTTGTTCCCTTAATTTTAATTCTTAAAGTAATTATTGCATCAAATCACAGATTAAATTTCCTAACTATAAGTATTAGAAATTATTTGCACGTTGTGTAGTCATTATTATTTAAATCACAGATCAGTTTTTCATCTAACAAGTAGACCGCCAAGATTGTCCGCCTCCGATTTCAATGATTTTTATATATGTTGTTATGTTTGAGTAACTAAGTAATTACCCAAAAGGAATTCACGCAACGCTCAATAGTTTCAGATTTGCTTCTACAACAATATCTCTACAGATAGAGTTGCAATTATTTTTGAGTTTTTATACTGAACTTATATTTAAGTTGCTCGGTAGAAGCAACTCTGAAACTATTGAGCGTTGCGTGAATTTCTTTTGGGTTATTACTCAGTTACTCAAACATAACAACATATATAAAAATCACTGAAATCGGAGGCGGACAATCTTGGCGGTCTCCTTGTAAGTCTGAAATATAATTATAAATCCCTCATAGGTACGTAATACGACATAAAAAATGGAAACACGTAGTTGAAACACAGATCATTGTGCGGTTGACTATAGGAATACACTAAATACAACTCTCAAAACTGTAGGTACCAAGATTTATTTGGTTAAGGTGAATGCTCCAACCAACCCGCGAAATTCAAATTTTATTACGTTTTTTGCAATTTGCAAGCCAGTGCTAGGTTGTACAACCTTACTACCTCTAGGTATTCATCACACATTTCATGAACTATATTTTTTTAAAACATCGGGACCAATCAAATTGATATTTGCCATATCTTTCGTTCACACATAAATTACTGGATATATTTTAATGAAATTTAGAATGGAGAAGAAAGCTTACCTTGGAATAGAACTTAGGGTACTATTTATAATGTACTTAATAATGTTTATGGTCATAGAAACAGCTAGTAGAATATAATCCAATTACAACTTTATTTTATTACTTATTACTTTTCTACTTCAGTGTACTCAGGCACAACACGTGTGAACCGGTTAGTGAGTAAAGTAAAGAAGGTCATCGATATGTATGAATCCGTCGCTTTTTAGTAGTCATTCAAATTTGGTCGGATAACCAGCCGTTGCTTACATATTTTGGTTTTTGTTTATTTTTACTTAATGCGAAATATTCCAAGCTAAATATTTTCACCATATATTTTTGACTAAAGGCACAAGATTTTGGTTAACACCTACACATCTAGGATTGAGCCAGTTCCTTCTATTTTGCCGTCAAAGTTATGACACCATCGTTTTGACTTTTAGCAAGATTATTCAAAAACGCATGCATGAACAGTTTTGAAACTTTGTATGGTTATTATTAGCGTCAAGAAGGACCGAATACAGTTTTCAGCGAACTTCTGCCTTGTCTCATTTAGGCGCTGCGATGTTTTTTCGGATTTTCATAAAACCGCGATAACTTGAAAACTATAAATATTTTCTTGAATCTAATTGGGGCACTAAGGGGCACACATTAAGAGCTACTCGTGTATGTTCACTCTACAGGGGCACATGCAATGGTTTTAGAGATATACGATTCATCAAAACGTTACTCCAGCAGGAAATGCAATATCTCGAAAACCAGAAGGGGCACAGATTTTATTTTTGGGGGCACATATTGGCACACATATAAGTTCTCTGGCCATGCACAATTTTTCTCTCTCCGATCATTCGTTTAGAATTTTCCTGCTAGAAAAACGTTACCCCAGCAAGAATCGTTTTTTCCGTTTTTTTCCAAAACGACAGGGGGCACACATTTTTTATTTGGGGGCACATTTACAGCAGATAAGGCACACATTATACGTTCTACTCATATAACTCTAGGAAACACTTTCTTGCTAGGGTAACGTACACTATTTAAACGTTGAAATAATATTGTTTGTCGCTGTTTAGTACTACGTAGGTACGTGTTTACATTACAAGTAATTTTTGGGCCCAGTGTATTTTATTTCAATATTAAAATCCCTTTTCAAAAATCTGCAATGTGATCCCAAAGGATTGTTACCAAGGCTTTAGAAACTACTTAGGGAGAAAAGAAAATATAGTAGGTGGTGTAATTAATAGAGGTATTATCTCTTTATTACTTGCCCCACCTACTACAACCTCAAATAAGGTGTTTCTACAATACCTAGGTTTTAAGGGTTTACTTTTTCCAAGAACCCGGCTTAGCCAAGTTGATAATAAATGTAATATACTCATGTGTATGATTAGATTACATAGGTAGGTGGAATCGTATTACAGGTATAAGTACCTAACAGGATTCCGTGAGGATTGAGTCAGAAGTATTCTGGTAGTGTTATCAAAGTCGACCTTAGTAATTTATCAGAGCGATAACACTTGTGTACCTTTTCAATGCAGTGTTATTATGAACTTATATGCAATAATGGGTACATAGAGATGCTCTGAGAATCACTTGACAATGTGTTCAGTTATATAGTTTCAGACATTGATCAATGTAATTATGTATGGAAATAGAAGAGTAGACACTCGTCCTAGTATTCAATAGTTATGTTCTATGTATGTTAACCCATAGGAATGGAAGTGCTTTGTATTGTGGCTTTGGTACCTAAGTTGTGTTCAGTGATTTAATGATAATGAGTAGGAAATCAAACGACAAAGTTCAACATAATTGTTTGTTTTATTTCATGTCACCGGAATGTATCGGTGCGAGTGCTCAGTGAACAAGTTCGGCTTAGTACTCTTCGGCTCCCTCTCCTTCACCCTCGGCGGAGTCCATGCCGACCTCTTCGTAGTCCTTCTCCAGGGCAGCCAGATCCTCACGCGCCTCGGAGAACTCTCCCTCCTCCATACCCTCACCGACGTACCAGTGCACGAACGCGCGCTTGGCGTACATCAGGTCGAACTTGTGGTCCAGACGCGCCCAGGCCTCAGCGATGGCTGTGGTGTTGGACAACATGCACACGGCACGCTGCACCTTGGCCAAGTCACCGCCGGGGACGACGGTCGGGGGCTGGTAGTTGATGCCCACCTTGAAACCAGTAGGACACCAGTCCACGAACTGGATGGTACGCTTGGTCTTGATGGTAGCGATAGCGGCGTTCACGTCCTTGGGCACGACGTCTCCACGGTACAACATGCAACACGCCATGTACTTGCCGTGGCGGGGGTCGCACTTAACCATCTGGTTGGCGGGCTCGAAACACGCGTTGGTGATCTCGGCTACAGACAGTTGTTCGTGGTACGCTTTCTCGGCGGAGATGACGGGCGCGTACGTGACCAGGGGGAAGTGGATACGCGGGTAGGGCACCAAGTTGGTCTGGAACTCGGTCAGATCGACGTTGAGGGCGCCGTCGAAACGCAGGGAGGCCGTGATGGAGGACACGATCTGCCCGATGAGACGGTTCAGGTTGGTGTAGGTGGGGCGCTCGATGTCGAGGTTGCGGCGGCAGATGTCGTAGATGGCCTCATTGTCCACCATGAAGGCGCAGTCTGAGTGCTCCAGGGTTGTGTGGGTCGTGAGGATAGAGTTGTAGGGCTCCACGACGGCGGTGGACACCTGAGGCGCCGGGTAGATGGCGAACTCCAACTTGGACTTCTTGCCGTAGTCCACGGAGAGTCGCTCCATAAGGAGGGAGGTGAAACCGGATCCGGTACCTCCACCGAAGGAGTGGAAGATGAGGAAGCCCTGCAGGCCAGTGCACTGGTCGGCGAGCTTACGGATGCGGTCGAGGACTAGGTCTACGATTTCCTTTCCGATGGTGTAGTGACCACGTGCATAGTTGTTGGCCGCATCTTCCTTACCAGTGATAAGTTGTTCTGGATGAAACAACTGTCTGTATGTTCCAGTGCGGACCTCATCTGTTGGCAAAAAAAAAACATTTGTTTAGTTATTGAGCCATATATGAACTTTTGAACCAGACTACTGAAAGGAATTTATTTTTTCAAGTGTTTAAATGGCTTTTGATTACTTACCAACTACAGTGGGTTCCAAGTCGACGAACACAGCCCTGGGGACGTGTTTGCCGGCTCCAGTCTCGCTGAAGAAGGTGTTGAAGGAGTCATCGCCACCACCCACGGTCTTGTCTGTGGGCATCTGGCCATCAGGCTGGATTCCATGCTCAAGGCAATATAATTCCCAGCAGGCGTTTCCGATCTGGACTCCGGCTTGTCCAACGTGTACTGAGATGCACTCACGCTGTTGGCAAAGGAAAAACTTTGTTAGAATCATTCAACTTTAAAATTTAAGATATGTTCCCTAATACCTTCGCAAGTCAGTCCTGATGAACAATGCTTTTCAAGCAAATTTACAACTATTAATGTTAAGAGTTTATCACCAATGAGCGGTTCATCTTATTTGTATTTTGAAGAAAATAATGAACCCATTACCGATTTAAGTAAGTGCAGCTAATGGAAATCAGCCATATAAGTCTCTAACTCCATGTTCTCTCATGACCAAGGTTTCTGCTTATACCAGTAATGGTTCAGATAACTATCGTTTACAAGTACTGATTTGGTACAACATCGATTATAAGTTGCCGTACAGCAATTTTCTCAGCATTGTACTCATGATAAAGAGAAAGGTGAAAGCCAGTTACTAAGTACTGGAATAAAGAACGGGTGAGTGAAAGCTTTTGGCAGGCAGCGGCGCTATCGATCGATGGGAAAACCGCTCGCCGGCCGCCATTTTAAAAAGTGGGGTGAGGTGCGGTCATTGATATTGATCGGAAATACGGACCTAACCCAATGGCCTTCGGTTTTAAACAATAGAGGATAGGCAGACAACTGAGTAGTAACTAATGTCGCCGTTAAAAGTAATGAATTTTGAAATAATTCAGATTTCTGTCAAGTATATTTTAGTTTGAACGATGATCTAATCTGTTTTGTTGACGATGACTGCATCATTAAATATTCGAAGATGTTTGAACAAGTGACAAACCGGTTGAATATGTAACGAAAATTAATAATATTGATCGCAAGGTCGTGGTAAATGAATAAACTGGGTATTATTTCACGAATCATGTGACACTAGGTTAGGTAGTTAGAGTACCTATCTATGTACTTGTACCGTAACCTCGAATGAGGTCATCGACACGTCACCGCGAAATCGATCGAGTAAAATTGCATGAAAAACAGGAAAATTGGACGAATTATTTCAGAAATAGAAGCAAGAGGAATTTTACCGCTATAAAACTATGAATCTAACGTAGAACAAGTAGTTCTTAGATGAAAATCACTTGGGCGTGGCGTCCACCGGCGTGGCATTCTTGAATGCGGTCACGGAAAGTTAAGATGAACAATCAACTTTGTGTCAAACAACATCACATCAAGCAGCAGATAAATAACGATAAAAAGATGTAAATCCAGAAAAATGTGAAGATCACAATTTGAAAATGATTAGGATGTCATTAGGAGAAGTCAATTCTACTAGAACATTCAAGTTACGCACGGGAATATTGAACTTGGTCGGATTACATGCCGACAAAATGGTGGCGTGTCCACCCGGTACTTTGGTCTTCGAAACACGTGAAAATAAGTGATGAAAGACCCTGAATCCCTGTAATAAATATTATTAGAACAATAATTAACGTGTACTCACCATTTTGAATTGAGTTTTGTTGAACTTAACGTAGAATATAAATTAGTTTAAATATTTCAGTCGTCGTTCAGCGCGACCGGTTAAGAGGCTTGCCAAACGAATGTGATTGACGAAAATTCCGTTGAGGCCGCTTTTATAGTGTACCCGCTGCGGGGGACCGACGCTTCTTGAGCAGGTCTCTGATTGGTAGATTCAAATGCCGCATGGGCGGACTAGCCAATAAGGTCAAAGCTGCATTATATCACCATTGCGGGAATATGTGGGTTGGTGAATCATTCAAGTTAACGCCATTTAGGGAAGTTAGATAAATAATGTCGATATCGATACTAGGAGATAAACCATCAAACTCGGTCACTCATTTTACTTATGTAATACGTCTCGTAATAAACAGTAACATTTATAGTGTAACAGTAAATCAATGCACATGCACTTTATTTACATGTTGTTCTGAAAAAATAAAATGATGACGACACAGAAAAGTTCATGTATGTACTTGCATTGGAAAATTTACACTACATTACCCACTATTTATAACTAACCTGCACCCTAACTGCGTCATACACTATTAATCAGAATTTGAATCATTTTGAAGCTTATTTGTCATCCATTCTTTCATATGTTCGAACAAATTGTTTGCCTGACAACGTAAACAACGCCATGAGTGTTGCGGAACTGTCAAAATGAAGCCGATTTCCACTGATAATGTAGTACGCAATTACTCCTCTTTTATGTGTCTGATACGCAGTAAATGAATTGCATCTTTTCATTCATTTGCTACAAAGTAAAACATAGGTATCTGTAATCTAGCAATACATTACTTATCTACTATACCATGCTATTAATGATGATGGTGAAAAAATATCAAATCATTTTATCTCATAATACTGTGATAAAACAAAGGTTCCTAAATGAGGTAACTAAATCAGCACACAAAGACTGAAGTCCTAGTAAACACGAAAAAACTATAGCTTCTCTAACATCTTGCAACAGCTGACTATGTTGAACAATGAGCATGCAGAAAAGTTTTCAGTAGAACACCTTGGCCAACCGACAACCACGATATGTAGTTACGGCAGGTAGTCACAGCAACAAGAAAACTGACTTGTGACTGTTCATTCAAAAAGAAAACTGACTGTGAATGTGAGTACCACGCAGGCTAGGTTGAATACATGACTCTATGTATAACATAACTGTCTGGAGGCTTTGAGTATTTTGTATATGGTCAACCAAATATCCTGCAGATTTGGTAGCGTCTTGTGTCGGGTCGTTGAGCTCCCTAAAATAGGGTTGAGCTACACGATGACTGATTCATACATGTCGTCTGTTGGGACAGGTCAGCTCAAAGCTGCAATGGCTCTTTCTTCAGGCTCTTCCAGACATTGCCCTGTATTGTTAGACTCACATAAAATGTTAATAATAAAATTTTTGGACTTTAAAAGAGACTATGAGCTCTGAGTTTATTTCGGCGTTTCTTCTCAGGGAACACTCAGCTAGGAAATGTCGGCACCATCTAGTTTTTAAAAAACATTGACTAAAACATGTTGAAGTGTAAAAGTGTGTTATAAGATCTACTTACAGAAATAAACTTTTCAATTCATTTCAACCATCAGGAGTAACACTTGACGACTAAATCCGTCCTTATTACTGCTACTTTAGAAAAGCGCAGTCAAAGTTAAACTGTTCCCATAGGAGTGGGTGACTTTACAACATAGATGCACGCTCTCCGAAAAGCGACTGGACTGTGGTGCCACATGATAATGTCTTGCCGTTGTCGACTATCCCAACAACCCTCTTGGCCTTGCGCTGTTTGTTTTTTTTTGTCTCTCTATCCTGCTTTTGCGCTGTGTTTTTACAATGGACAACGTGTTTGGCCATTCTAACGCTGGCGCACTCAGCTTCATGGCTAAATTCTTGAGAAAGCCAATAAATTATTCATGGAATCGTCGTTAAAACAAAGAAGATAGCCCTAAGATGTGAAGTTTAAATCACTTTGTTTCTTTATTTAACGAATGTGTTGTGATTAAGATAAGATAGAGACCACCTTGATATCTAGTCTATTATGCCACGTGCTAAATTTCGACTATTATTTAATTACCATAGTCACACATGAGATTAATACGATGTTTATGTTAATTATAATTATTTTGAGCTCATTCTACAGTAATTTATAAAATAATATCCCAGTATCGATAAATGCGGATAGCTAGCTACAACACTAAAAAGATCGTTATTTTCACTCTGTTGGTGTGTTCAGCCGGCAACACGCACACAAAGAAAAATTTTGTTTTTGTGTGTAACACAGTCTGGAGAGTTTTTACCAACAATTGGTGCATTCAAGGCTAAAATTGACCAAGCAGTATCTTTATTTTGTCAAAAGGAATATATATTCCTAAGTTTTCGGTGCTAAAAGTCAATATTATTCGTTACTTCATCGTAAAATATAGCAGCGGATTTCCTACACACACAAGCAAAGAATGTCCGTATACGTTTGTCGCTATGGAGCGATGTTCAACCTTTTTTTTATTTCTATTATTAGTACAGGCAAACTGCGATCAATAGTTTTATTCCTTCATGCACGCACGGCTGAAATTTTCAGTAGTCCTATTACTGACTCATTTTATTTGCTGCGGCATTTTGAAAATAGGTTGGTAGATACTTACCTACCTATTTTTAGTTGATACAATATGGGCTATTTAGAGACCCTTTCCCTTAATCGGGATGGTGTAATAATAAGAGAAAGGGAGGAAGGGTCACTATTCATAAAAAAAATAGAGACCCTAAAAAAAGGAGGAAGGGTCCCTACCTATTCATAAAAAAATAGAGACCCTAAAAATTTAAGTACTTAAGTACTTACTTACTCACTAAAACCACTTTTATATCGCTTATCTATACTAATTTTATAAAGCTGAAGAGTTTGTTTGTATATGTTTGTTTGGATGAACGCGCTAATCTCAGGAACTACTGGTCCAAATTGAAAAAATATTTTTGTTTTGGATAGCCTATATATTGAGGAAGGCAGTATAACATCACGCTACGATCAAAAGGAGCGGAGCAGTAACAAAAATGGTCGAAAACTGGCAGGCAATTCGATGCGACGACGAGAAGGGTCGGGGGAGCAAAAATTTGGCGCGGCGCGGATGAACTCGCGGGCAGAAGCTAGTTGTAGATAATAGTGGTTTGAATTCTGTCTGTATTTGCTTTTTACTATATTATTCACAACTGGAGGGTCTCGTGGCTAAATAATAAAAGCCACATGGATCGTTCGAAGGTTAAGCCACACTTGCTATGGTCTGTAAGAGGATGGGTGACCATCCATTACATATCGAGATTCCTCCTTGCTTCCGAAAGCACGTTAAGCCTGTTCGGGTGTTATTGTAAATCTTTGACACTCTTTGACAGTTGTTACGGGTAGTCAGACGTCAGAACCCCACAAGTCTGACACCCAGTCTTACCATCCGTTGTTAGCCAGCAACAGAAATTGTAGAGGTGAGATAGGCAGTCGCTTCATGTACAATACTATGGTTTTTTTTTCTTGGATGGGATCATCAAATGACTTCTCCCACTTTGGGCGGAGCGGGAGGGCATGTCAGACTTTTACTGACTAAAACCCACCCGTGTTCCTTCAGTTATCCATATGCCAGGGCCACGGTATCTCGTTTGAACAATCTCGCGACCCTGGCAGGAAAATACTATGGTTAGGCTGTTTCACTAGGTATTTTTAGTTACAAGAATATACCTAGTACGGCTGCTTTGTCATCAAGGTCCTAAATGAATAAACAAATGAATCAAGTTATTGAGAACTTCTTATTTTAAAATTAACAATAACCTATTTTATGAGGATGAATAAAAACGTATTTATTCATTGTATTCCATATTATGTGGTTACGTGTCTACTACGTTATGTGTGTTCTTGGGATAAATTCATCCCATCGCAAAGTCCTTTATTGTGCGTGGTCTGACACGCACTTGGCCGTTTTTTTATAGGTCTGGCAGTAGGGCCGGCAGGTAAAGTAACAAAGGGAACGGAGGGCTGGACTTGTTATAAAACATCAAAACGGATGTCATGGTTTTTGAGAAGGTACTTGGGTATACAGTTTTTTGATGCAATGAGAATCTAAAAACTACGAGCAGGTGAGTTGTAGGAAGATCTGGCAGGGAAGAGATATTGTATTATTTCTTATCACCAGAAGCAGCAGGAGTTACTATCAAAGTAGTGTGACCCGTGACTCCGAATTGAGAGATTTCCCTAAAAAATTGGGATCTCGCCTCGAATGGGTATATTTTTAGGGATACGTACCCGAAGTGTAACCAACGGGCCTCTATTAGGTACACACGGCTAGGGGTCAAGTTATATTACATTTCCAGTTTTAGCTGACCTCGCATTGTATTAGCTTTTCGTACAATGAGATGTCAGCTTATACTGGAAATACATAGCTCGATATGTGGCCGTGCGTACTAAGCCTTCCCTGTACGTCCGTCTGTCTGCTGGCTGTATCTCATGATTCGTAATAGGTAGACAGTAGAAATGTTCACAGAATGTATCTTTCTGTTGCTGCTATAACAAAAAATAATAATATGAAACAGAGTAAAAAATTAAAAGGGTCTCCGTTTTCATTCTCCAAACGTTTCTTCGGCGATTTTTTAAGTAGAAACTAATGGAAAACAGCGTGGGGTGTTTGTCGTGCTTGATATTAAATACGTCAAAAAAACACCCCACGCTTTCTTTTCATTATTTTCTTTTATTTAGTTTGGTTTTCTATGGCAGCGTGATTTTTGATTTTTTGAACTATTGTTTATTTTCAAATAACGAGCATGTAGCAACACAGAATTCGACTTGACTAAAAATAGACTAAAACAACATTTTTGAGAATCGCTGTCCTAGTTGCCCATAATAGTAGTCACTGTTTAAACTTTTTTCATCGCTGTATTCATTCATAATATTTTCTCTTTGATTTTCTTACTGCTCGCTCAGAATTTGGTCTAAGACTGTTCGGACCTTTTATTTATGAAAAAGAAACGATCATTTCTATGGCTCGGACGGTCGGACCAGACCTAATCTCAGTGAAAGAAATTAGTAGAGTTACGGTATAGTTATAGTAGGGTTGGTTGCTGAATGCCTTCCGTCATGATAAATTCTATTAAAATAAGAAAATGTTTCGGTATTTCATTTAATCTTATCTAAAAATCGTTTCTGTTTCGTAAGACAAGATTTTGTCTCTTAACATTTTATTTTAGCGCCCTCTGTCTTTTTTTGTAATAACGAACTAAGCAGTCAGTGGCCTTACTGCCACGGCACGAGTCACGACTCACGCACGACGTACCGACTGACATAACCTGGAGCGCCATCTACACTGACATGTGAACAGAAAATATTATGACGATTTATCATATTTTCCAATTTATGTGTTCTCATAAATGGTCATTCTAATTTGGCAATAGCTACCATAATGGTAAATGCTATTTTCTATACCTTGCAATTACTCTGCAAGTAGGAAATCAATCATGTACTGCCTGAAGATGAGGTTTCTGCTTTATTTTACCTTTTCTCGTGTTTTACCATTATGCGATGATTGAATGTCTATACTTATAAATATCTACTTGAAATGTTGGGTCGTCGTCTTATAAATCGTGCACCTATATGATCAAAAATGAATAACGCAAGAGTAGATATGTAGATAGAGTTTAAAAATAGAGCTTATCGTAATGGAAATAGTTATTTGTTATACAAGAGTGCAAAGTTGCTTTTTAACCGCGTGTTCAATTTTGATGACCGAGCAAGCGAAGGATTCTAAAATTAGAATCCTGAGCGTTAGCGAGGGAATCAATAGAGCACGAGGTGAAAAATCTTTGCACTCGAGTGCAACACGTAACTTTTCATCCCACCTCAGCGAGGAAATGACTAAATATGCAAAAAAAAAGCATTTCAATCACAAGATACTTTTATTTCAGTTTAGATATTAACATTTATTATGTACTACATTATGATAGGTAAGTATTAAAGAATAATCTTTAAATTATTTCAAATGATACTTAGGTATAATTAAGAAAAATTGAAAGTAACGTTGCTACAGTTACCAAAAGTCGAGTGTAATATTTTTGTTAGGTACTGTAATGTTGGTGACGTGAAAAGTAAAATGGCGCGCGCAAAACAAATTAAAAAAAAGTATATCAAGAAGGTTCCGAGTCTAAGTTTTACAAATTAGAAAAAGGTTGAATGATAAATTCGGCACCATGGAGATAGAAGTAAATAGATTTAATGATGTTTTTAATTCACAAACTTAGTGCACACGATGTTCTAAATTCAATTTACTTTATCCTCTAGAGAATAAAAACGGCTTTTCCACTCAGATATTGAAGATTAAAAATACTCTTTCCGAGATGGTGGGATGAAAACAATTTTTTCTTGTTGGACCCGAGCTCAGTTAATGTTTTTCTAAAAAACTATATTTTTAGGGTTCCGTTGCCAAATGGCAAAAAACGGAACCCTTATAGATTCTTCATGTCTGTCTGTCCGTCTGTCTGTCTGTCTGTCTGTCCGTCCGTATGTCACAGCCACTTTTCTCCGAAACTATAAGAGCTACGCTGTTGAAACTTGGTAAATAGATGTATTCTGTGAGCCGCATCAAGATTTTTACACTAAAATAGAAAAAAAATAGTAAATTTTGGGGTTTCCCATACTTTGAACTGAAACTCAAATTTTATTTTTTCATCATACCCATACGTGTGGGGTATCTATGAATAGGTCTTCAAAAATGGTATTGAGGTTTCTAATATAATTTTTTTCAAAACTGAATAGTTTGCGCGAGAGACGCTTCCAAAGTGGTAAAATGTGTGTCCCCGGGGACACACATTTTACCACGGGGGGGGGGGGCCCGTAACTTCTAAAATAAGAGAATGATAAAACTCAAAAAAATATATGATGTACATAACCATGTAAACTTCCACCGAAAATTGGTTTGAACGAGATCCAGTAAGTAGTTTTTTTTTAATACGTCATAAATCGTAAACCGCAATTTACCTTTCATTCAATCAACTCAAATATAAAAATTAAAAAAAAAACATTTAATTTCATAAGCATAAACCTTATACATAAACCGAAGATACCTGCAGGTTTGTACGGAACCCTCGGTGCGCGAGTCCGACTCGCACTTGGCCGGTTTTTTTCTTTACATAGAACTCATTTCACACCTATTGTAAATTATATCATACGATATCCTCTCTTCCATCCTATAAAAAGAGCGTCAAAATAATACATTTATTACAAATTATATAATAAAGAAAAAAACAAGTAGTAAAATAAAATATAGACTCGATTTTCTAAGAAATTGTCTTTCAAAATTCAATGACGTGAAGTTAGCCAAACGTGACGTGGGCGTACTTCACTCGATACTTGATATTTCCGTTCAACTTTTCCCGCGCGCCGTTCAACAAGTGCGCGCGCAACTCCATTCCGCGCGCGAACGCATTCTCGCGCAGTTTAAAAACGAACTGTCGAATTAAAAACGAAAAATAATCTATCGTTAATTATTAATCGTTGTTATTGTGTGCTGATAATGTTATAAGAAGTTCTCTGTGAAAAATAGTGAAGTGTTGTGTCAGTGAATTTATTTTTAACAAACGGTGAGTTTTAATTTTAATTTTTAATAACTCCGTGAGATTTTAACCTTCGAGAAATTCATGATTGTGTTGTAAAGGTGCTCGATTTTTCTTTTAGATAACTTGTATAGCCTTTTAAGGCTGTGTATAGCCGTTATCTTGGCAAATATGGCGTAAGGCAGGTCCTAAGCCGCTACTAAGCTACTAAGTGCGATCTAAGTTGCCCGCGGCTAACTTTCAAGTGCAATATTGTGAGTTGCATTGATATAGGATTAAACTTTCTACTTAACAGTATTGTACCTTAGGCTTAGGTAAAGCTAGGTATTTTATGCCTGTTTATTTAACTAGATAGGCCGCTGAATTTATGTGCGTAGGTACTATGCTGATAAATAAAATATGCAAAGATACGCTGTTTTTTATGCTAATAAACAGATTTTGATGCGATTTTTGAAATGACATCATACTACACTAGGCGAAGTGTTTCCAACGCAATATTTAAGAGTTTGGAATCGAGTAAGAGTTTTCTGATGGAACATTTAAAACCAATAAGATTTATTGCAACTATAAAATGTCGCTTTGGGTTGGTACTTAATTGATAAGACGAGAAAAACAACTCTGTATTAGAATGAAGCATTTATTCATTCTAAACATTTATTTTTATGGCAGCTAAATAGCTAATAAAAATACACACATAAAACTTCTTTGTATATGCTTCGTTTATCTACATTTACAATCTTATTTTACATAGGTACCTATTTTTATTGAGTATATATTTAATGTATAACAGTCTAACAGATAAGCCTGAGTATGATATAATTGTAACATAATTTTTCAGGCATTTCTATACAAGGAAGATCTATGGTCATCAAGCCTGCGAAATTCATTTTTTTTACGTTCTTCTGGACTTTTCGATTAAAAACTCATTCAATTGTTTTAAATGAACTGATAGGCTTGTATTGATGGTTTAAATAATTAAGATTCTGTACTTATTTAGACTACCTCGTTGGTGTAGTGGTAGCAAGCGCTACTGCTAAGCATGAGGTCCTGGGTTCGATTCCCAGATCGGGCAAAGTGTTATTGGGTATTTCAATCTGAAATTTCTCAGTGGCAGCCCAGAGTTTGGATTTGTGTCCGGTTGATGACAATAGGCTCGCCCTCTATTACATGGGACTTAAACATAACCGGTGAAATGTGGCTGTACTATGGGTACACCTCTGTCCAACCCTTCGTGTTAACAAGGCGTGATGTTATGTTATTTTGTACTTTAATACATACGTGTTACGGTCGCGATTCATATTTCAATGTTCAAATTCCAAAATATGACAAAAAGTTTGAATTTTCGCGGTCTACTCGGCACTGCCCTCTTAAGACCACGGCGACGCCTGAAAGATTACTATCAAAACAAATGGGTAGTAGGTACTAGCAAGCCCTTACCATACTGATAACATCCTACAGCTAAAACCTGGTTTCTCTCAGGGTTACCGAGGTCTTGTAGGAGACTGTTAAAGTCATCATAATATTACGCCTGAAGTAGCTAGGACAGGCAGAGTTGGAGGAGGTTCCTAAGCTAAACAGGGAAAGCAGCTGATTTTGCTGTGCGCGGCAAGGCGGATCTGGTTATCGAAATGTGTCATTTTCGATTTAACAGTATGTCGAATGGTTGTGAATAGTAATGCCAGTAGTCAGAGTATAACTTACCCCTTACATTACACTGAGAAAACTGACAATCATAAAAGAGGTGAATTCAGCTTAAAGTATGATGAATTCACTCAAAGGACGGAGCATAGTGATTCACCAAAAAGAACGATGATAATACTGATGTTGATGATAACAGTATTTAAGATGATGTGTCACCATGGATTTAGTTTTAGTTACCTACTATTTTTCGATGCCTTCCTCATATATCCAGTTATATCCTATTAGTTTTCCTACAATTTTTCGGTGACTTCCTCACATATTCAGTTATGTCATACAATTTTTCCAACTATTTTTCGGTGCCTTCCTTATATATCCAGTTATATCCTATTATTTTTCCTACTATTTTTCGGTGACTTCCTCACATATTCAGTTATATCATACAATTTTTCCTACTATTTTTCGGTGCCTTCCTCATATATCCAGTTATATCCTATTATTTTTCCTACTATTTTTCGGTGACTTCCTCACATATTCAGTTATGTCATACAATTTTTCCTACTATTTTTCGGTGCCTTCCTCATATATCCAGTTATATACTATTATTTTTCCTACTATTTTTCGGTAACCTCCTCGTATTTTAGGTTAGGTCCTCTTACTTTTCCTACTATTTCCTCATATCTCTGGTTATAGCCTATTATCTTACGGAGGTCGCCCTCAATAGGAGGATTGTGTTTTTTAATAAACCAATTAATATCTCTATAATACACCAGTGATTAGTTGTAGTTCTACTCATTCTCCATCAGTAGGACTACAACTAAATACTGGTGGATTACACAGAAATTGTTTGGATTATTAGAAATCACAATCCTCCTATAATTGAGGGCGCCACTGGACTTACATGATCCCCTTATTTTTAAGTATCCAATATTGGTTCTTTCCTTTTAAATATTATTAGGTGTGAGCTCAACATTAAAAAAACTGAAGAACCCTAAACTTGAACCTTAAAAAAATGGAGAGTAAGTAAAAAAAATAGAAAAAAGTACCTTGGCAAGAATGGTAAGAAGGTGAAAAGGAATGTATGTATAAATTAAACAGAAAATTGAATGGTATTTTTATTTCCATAGTATGAATGAATAATTATTATATACTCTAAACATTTATATTCAGTATAAAAGAAGACTGTTTTGTTTAGAAACATCATCGCCTTAATGATTACAGTATCTATTTGTCGGTCATTATAAAGAATCATTATATACATTATGTTCAATAATTCTAGTTTTTACAAATTAAAATAAAGGTTGAGACGAGTAGAAATTTAATTTACAAAAAATAACAAACTTTACATTAATGTACCTATAACTAAAACATTTTTGCCCTTAAGGTGATTGCTTCAGGGTAGCCGTTTTTTGCAATTTGCAGGCCAGTGCTAGGTTGTATGTTAATTAAATGTTGCACGCGGGTGTAAGTACATAAGTTGTACTACATACGTCTTACACCCGCGTCTAACATTTCAATCAAAACCTAGCACTGGCCTGCAAATTGCAAAAAACGTAAGAAAATTTGAATTTCGCGGGCTACCCTGACGCTTTCACCTTAAAGCTGCATACAATAAATTGGTTATATTATTATAGTAAATATCTATTTTCAAGTAAAGTGCTACTATAAACACTCCGATGAGACTAATCTATCCCTCATACAAATACTTTACTTTAAAATCTATTACTAAAGGTGAACGCACACTTTTCAGAGCCGAAGGAGGCGAAAGAATCGAATTTTAGAATTACTTGTATGAAATCCTATGGAACCTCGCACACTTACCGAATCGGACGAATAAGGTCGTACGATTCGGTGCGGATAAGTGTGCGAAGTTACATTGGACTTCATTTAAGTAATTCTAAAATTTGATTCCTTCGCCTCCTTCGGCTCTGATAAGTGTGCGTTCACCTTAAACCAGCTATTGGTGCTGGCTCATACCATTACTTTATGCGGACACCGTTATCGGGCCGTCTTTATAGGATATCCTAAAGGGATATCCGATAAATACCGTAACTAAGGGTAGATTACTAGTTGAGCGCACTCTGCTATAAAAAAATAACTGCCCTTGGACTCTGCAGTGCCTCAAACTAGCAACGCCGCGTACGGTATAAGTACATAATTAATAATTATGTAAACGTTTCCAAAAAAAATTGATATTACTGGATTCAAAATAAAAACACTATTAGTATTATAGCAGCGACCGTAAGCCGTTAGAATACCTACAGAATTTTGAAATTTTTACTCTAGGTACCATCTACTTGTAATATATGACGTGTTACCTCGCATTAGAGTGAGCGTGTTAGGACACGGAGAAACGGCATTTTGGCAAGGAAAGCACAGATAATCATTACCACGTTTAACTTCATAAGAATTGTAATGAGAATTAAATTCAATAGTTTCAAACATACAGCAACGGAAAAAAACCTCTTCAGTATCTGTCACCAAAATTGCATCAATTTGGCCAAAAGTGGGTAAGAATTGTTCATCATCTATATCTACAGTAACAATAGAGTTCCGCTGCCATATAACACCAGCTATTGTAGCGGAAGTAACCGAATATTTGAGGACAACGCCAGTGCCGAGAGAAAACTTGACAGTGTCTCCTGAATTTAATGCAGATTTTTTTCCTAGTATTTTTGTTGTAGGTATTGTATTTTTCACAAACAAGTCATTGAGCATAAGTTGACATTTTATTGCTAGAGTCTTGCAAACATTGACTCGATTAAAAGATGATCTAGCCACTAACTTAGATACCCTGTGCTTGGCTTCAAAACGCATAGCCCACATGTTACGTACGGGGCCGAACTTCATTAGCATGGTAGGATAATGAGTCAGAAAATGAAACTTTGGCTGCAGGGGTGATTTTGTTAGCTCCGTGTACAATTGATTAAATTCTGCTATTATAACCCGGAGTTGAATATTGGTGTCACTGAAGACCCTATGACTTAATAACCTGTCGGTGATTTGCCGCAACATAATGTATAATTTCCATACTTTATTTTCTAAAGGAATGTAAAACCCGGCTATTAGGCTGAAGTATCTAATAAGGGTAAGCATTTCTGATGCTGAAGTTTTCAATTTTACTTTCGAACCTTGGACAACTAACCCATTACTTGGTTTTGAATTCCTATCTGGTCCATAATCAAATGAAATTATTCTTTGTTGCAATACTGAGATCTTTAAAAGACCTTCGGCAAGGAAGTGGTTTATGACAAAGGTCATTACATAACGAGCTACACCTTCTAATATATCATGCATTGGGTCTACTGCTACATTTTGAAATAAATCAAATCCTGTCACCTTAAGCCAACAGCATGATTCTTTAATGCCCGTGTTAGGTGTATCATTTTCTTGCAATTGAGCGTGGTATGAAGTCATATTTCTAAGCAAGTTACTGTTTTCATATAGAGCAGTTTGCAAACCTTTCTTGTCAATGTTACAGATTCTGCAACACTTGTTAGCTGAAAAACTTTCAGTAAACCCGAGAATTGAATTCAGGCCTAAATTATCGCCAGTTATAGCAACAACCTTCAATTTTACGGTTCCTTTAAAAAACTTATTTTCTATAAAAATTCCTTTGTTTTGCAAGTAATTCAATTCCTCAATAACAGGGTCAAAAATAGCTTTGTTTCCATATTTAGTTTTGTCAGCAGAATGGCAAATAGCTAACAGCAAAATGTTATTCAACAATGAAAATAAATGTGACTGACTGTGAATGACTAACCATAGCTTGTACAGACGATCGAGATACAGAGGGATTTACATAGAGCGTTGAAATAAATTTCAAAACTTCTTTATGAATAATACTATCAGCATTATCAAGGACTTCCGGTTCACTATCAGCTTCAATGTATATGTGCTCAGTTGCTACTTTGGTAGTCTCTGTTTCACACATAGGAACTACGCAAGCCTCGTTTGAGGTGGATGGCAAATAACGAGTGTTTACTTTATTCAAATGTTTTAAGTTAACATGTTTTCTAAATTGTCTAACGTCCGTGAAATACCGGTAGCATGCGTCTTCACCACATTTATAAACTCCAGTAATATCAATTTTTTCACATTCTTTCCTTATGTGGGTAATAAGTGAAGAAAACGTGGGAAAAGTCCTTTTACAACTGTGACACTTCATCTTAATTTAAATTGTGACTCCGAGAGTAACTAATATCTCCTTCACAGATTGTGACATACGATCGTACGATGTTTTGACTTTGTAAAAACCAATTTGGATAATAAGCCAAATGTTATAGCTTTCAGTAGGATATTTAGCCGCAGTAGCATGAAATATTTTAAAAGTCACATCAACAGCCTCAGTTAGTGTTGTGAACTTGTAAAACGTATTGTCACATACTGTGAAGGAGACACCTGACTGGCGGCACCAAATTATAAATGGTTGGAGGCTAATACCTAGGTTTTGAAGCTTTTGGCGACGCTCCTCAATTACCACTTGCACGTCTGCGTCATCATCCACGATGGTCACAAATCCATCCAATATCTCCGCTCGTGAAGCTTGCCAGTCTTTTCTAGATCGACGGGCAGGAGGAATATTAAAGAGACAGCCGAGTAGCAATATCGCTGCTATTAATTTTGTCTCCGGTTGTTCATCTGGAAAGAAAATAATAATAGTATATTTGACACAACACATCATCATTAACTGAGCAAATAGGGAAAAGTATCAGAACAAAATAAAATCTATCTATATAAGTAAAAATGAATTGCCGAAATGTGTGTCCGCCCGCCCGTTACTTCTGAACGACTGCACCATGTTAGATAATTTTTAAATTCTTTTTTGTCTATATATTTTATAACGGGTTCACCGACCCAGGGAGGTCGAGCACCTAGAACTATATAACAGAATCATTTCCTTACCGTCACAAATTGCCAATGTATCAGCTATTTTTCGACGAAGAAACGAGTCCTTTGTGGTGTTAAGCTTCTGCTGAGCAGCTTTTAGTATGTTTTCCGATGAAGCATCCAAGGCGTCGAGGCCCCCGGATTTATCAGGGAACAGTGCTTCGTAGTCATGAGTCAGGAGTCGCCATCCATCACTTGACTTCAGGATAGGATACTTATTGAAGTACTCCTGTAATGTCCCTTCCTCGTAGTACAAGTACCGGAGGCGAGCTCGCACCGTCTCCCGCCACAGGGCACTGACCTCCTGCCACGGACCAGCTGAAGGACTTGACAGCTGCTCTAATGCTGACGCTACGTCCTCCACTTCACCTGCACACAAAAATTAAAACGATTAATAATTAGTACAATGACAATAACGGTTCTTAGATTCAGATATTTTGTAATTTGTAACGAAAATTTATACTAATTCAGATATTTTTCTCAATAATTTTGTTCTTGATAATTTAATTCAATCTGAAAACATAAAATTTCTTGAAAAGGAGTTACCTTCTTTAAGTCCGGTCAGGTCGATTCCAGCGAGTGGAGGAGGGGTGTCTAGCCTAGGACTGGACTTGGAGCGAGAACGTGACTTGGGCTTTTCAATAAGGCCCAACGAAACTAAATGCTGCCGTCGAGCCCTTCTGGCGGTGACTAACCAGCCAGAGATATTGCGCTTAGCCTGGTAAGCATCAGCCGGCAGGTACGGCGCGTAGTATAGGGGTGGTGACTCCTCTTTAAATAATCTGCCAATGTCGTAGGATAGAGCAAGCAGCTGCGAATCTGTCAGAAGTACCGGGTTTTCGGCCGTAATGAGCTTCTCCATAAGCAGCTTGCATAAACGCCCACGCACGTTTGAGGGTAAGGTGCCCGTTTTCTGCCCAATTGCTATTATTTGTTTTCCCTCGACTGATGAATTCAGTATGGTATTCACCTGAAACACAAATAGTATAAGTATGGCATTACAAACTAAATATGCAAGGTAAAAGTTAAAAAAAAATGTCACTAAAATGTTGAAAATACAGGTTCAATACCTACCTTCCATTCAGTATAATGATCAGTTGGAGTCGGTGCCAGTCTAGGCATCATGCATTTAGTTGTTAGTTATAGCTGTCACCAACTCCAAATATATTACTGATCTTTGTGACATATAGTATAGCTCCTAAACGGCCGTCCGTACACACATACAGGACAGGACAGGTACAGACGTTAAACTTATCTGTTTACGCCGGGGGTTAACAATATTGAATGTCAATTTAAATTCCTTATCAAAAGTACAGGATAATAGGCAATAACTTACTAAATTGCTCCCGGTGGACTCTTGTCTAACTGCTTCACCCACTGACGACGACGAGTCCAGTGGTATCACCAGTATGTCACCATCCTAAAATAATATTTACTTTGAGACAATGTTATAATAGTACATGTAACAAAAAGGTGTGATAATATGAGTATGTACGGTCAATTAACCTCAATAATCGTTGAAATAATCACTAAATGTGTCCGAGTGCGACCGTTAACTAACAGGCTATAGCTAGCCCTAGCCGGAGATAACTCAAGGGAAGTGTTATATTTTTTTACTAGTAATCGGTTCAGCATTGCAGGTGTGAACGGTCCTGCCCTCGTCCCTTGATCCGGCCCTGATAAAAACTAATCGATCAAGATCAGGACTGATCCTGGTCTCAAAGAATGTCTATACCAAATTTTGCATCGGTTCAGTGTCTTAGGTATGAAAATGTGAAAAGGTCCTGCCCCAGCCGACAGATAGACAGACAAACTTACTTTCGCATTTATAATATTAGTATGGATGTAATTACAAATTAATACATATTGCTCTTGAACCAAAAAACAGTAAGTACGAGTACTTTTCTACAATTTTGCAGAACTTACCAAATTTTCCTGGTTAAGTCCTGCTTCGCAGTCTTGGTTGAGGATTGAGCTTTGCAGTCCTTCACACGGTGGCAGAGGCTCTAAGTTACAAGGTAGACTAGTTAACAAGTCATTCCTCAGGACCTCTTCAAAGAGTGATGAATTGTAGGAGTTATCCTGAAATTTAACAAGAAATTTAAAAAGGTAATAATAATGTACTTAGTTGGTAAACTAACAAGACTGATGAAAAGTTATGATTTTATTCCACTTTTTAAATAAATACTGCACCGGTTAAATTGTTAGGTATCTTAAGAAGACTTTAAAATAATAAAAGTTAATAAGTAGGTACCTACCTACCTACATGCAAGTAGGAGAATGTGCATTTAAGCGACGCAGGGCATGTGTAAGCAAAAAGTTTAAAACAAAATTTACTTTTTTGAAATACAATTTAACATGAAAACAAACCATATCTTTTGGTTGGTCGCTTTTTAGCATGGCCAGAGCTGCTTCAAACCGGAGTCTGTCCCCTATTTGAGGGAACATACTATGTATGTCTTGTTTACTAAGCATCTGCATTGTTGCGATATCAATTCTTTCAGCTGAAAAAAAAAGGTAAATTTAACAGCGCCCTGATTGCAGCTGTGAAATGCACTACGTCGCATCGACTTTATAAAATGTAGGTTGGTAGAGCTCGTCTAAGCTGAAATGACGCGCCCCACTACTTAAATTTGTATACGTACACTACGGTAAATGCGGTAGTGGGGCGCGTCATTTTAGTTTAGACGCACTCTACCTATTTGTTTTTTTTTTGGGTTGCAGTTGCACATCGAATCTAGTGTATAATATAAATATGAACGTATATCTAGGTAGGTGGGTAGGTACCATACGACAAGACTATTCTTGGTTGGAGTGTACAGCGGCCAAAAAAGTGTTATTTTCGCAAATCGTTTATTTTCTCGATTCTATAGTATGTAACACCTAGAAAGGCTAAAAGTGTCTGGGTGTTTTTTGTCTCCGACCAACCGTTTGTCGTAAAAACGATGTCGAAGGGATCCATAGGTAAGGTTATGTTAGAACTGTGACCTTGAAATTGGTCGCGAAATTTTTTTAAGTATATTTTCATAGTGCCTCTAAGACGACACTCTGACCCTATTCTTGCTAGAAATTAGAATGTGTGAATGTAATGTGTGAGCTCATGCTAGCAACTTACTAGGTAGGTTTGTCAACTTACTTTCAAAACGATCGATGTAGCGTTCCAAATTCCACTTCTTCAAAAGATCACGCGTAGCCATATCCATTTTTGCACTGATCAAACACGTTCACTGGCACTAATGGAATTGTTATTGCTATTAATTAAACGAGTCGTGAGTCGTGACTTGCCGGCTGTAGCGGTGAAATACAAATGGCCGACCGAAATGGCGCGGCGGCGGAATGAAGTGAGAGAGGGAGACCTCATTATATAATGCCGTCACCTTAAATTTGTAGGACATCATTCAAATGCTACTCATAAATGGGTCTCTGTAATAATAATTTAGTAGGATACACATAAAATAATATGACTATATTATTGAACTTTGATGCTTACTCTAAAAATATGAGATTATTTAATCGTATTATCATAGGATTCACATAAAATAATATGACTGTAATATTAAAAAATGATGCTTACTTTAAAAATATAAGTTTAAAGCATTATAATTTAATATAGTACATTAGGGGGAGGTCATCGTATTTTTAGAGATACTTCTTCATATTAAACTATGAAATCTATTTATATTACGGTGACTGTCATTGTGTTTTTTAATTAGAATCTTATTTATAATTATCATACTAATTTATGGGACAGTGGACCATTTTCTATTACATTGTGTTATTATTTGAAGAAGACAATGTTATTTCATAATTACAAATTTTTACGATGACAAGTATCATAATATTGCATTATTTACCCAAAAAATTCGATTCCATCTTAACACATTTCAGTTCTAGCGTAATATTTACTTATTATCAACATATTATAAGACAACGCATCTATTTTAAACCAACGTCACGATATTTTAAGATTATGCCAAAATGACATTTTTCTCAGTGTACAAACTCACAAAATCTTGTTCTTTTAGATTCGTTGTTTTTATTTTATTTGATCCATAAGTGGCAACATTTATTGCATTGCATTGGCATTCTTTTAATAACAAAATTAATCACACTTTGGCCAAGTTAGCCTGACCTGAGAATCGAACCCATAATCTCACGGTCAACTTTCACGTTTCTGACCACTAGACCAACAAAATTCGTCAAAAAGTTGGGAAATCATTAAATGACGTCTCCCGCTCTAGGGTGGAGCGGAAGGGCGTGTCAGACTTTTACTGACTAAAATTCACCCGTGTTCCTTCAGTTGCCCCAACAAATCTCGCGACCGTGGCAGAAGAGAGAGTCCTTTACAGTACAATTAAGGTACCTATATTTACCGTATCGACAGTGACCTCAGGAATCGTGAGTTTCGCTAAGTGATGCTTCACTAATCAGCACTTAAGGAGATTAATGACCCTCATGCAAGTGACCGACGACGTTAAACATAAACCCACACCTTTTCTCCATGGGAGTACGCAGAACCTACAAAACAGCACCGCTACGATCCTTACCTTTTTGCTTCGTTTACGTTTATACTTCTACACCCTAATTGCGAAACGCACTGTCTATCAGAATCTGAATTGGATTGAAGATTATTTCTAAACCATTGCGTCATTTGTTCGAATAAATTGTCGGCTACGGCTCAACAACGTAAATAACACAATGAATGTTGTTTAACTATCAATATGAAACCAATTCCTACTGATAGCAAGTTACGCAATTACCCCTCTGGTCATACACGCACGCCGGTTGCCAGTACTACGCACCTGACCTTTCTGAAGAACATCACCAATAAGGTCACTATATGTTCTACCAGTGCGTCACCTTCCAGTATGTCCAGCCACATCTTCCTTGTTAGCCGCCCTTCATTCGTACTCTCAACATGACATTAGGGCTAAATGGGATAATAAAGAAGGAATTATATCTATAAGCACTATTCTTAGGTGATACGAAAGGTATTAAATTGAATCTTAGCTAATGGAACTTAACAACCAGAATCTCAAGAGTTGTAGCCAATAGTCTGCCTAACCTTTTCCCAACTATGTTGGGGTCGACTACTAAGTCTCAGAATTCTATATGAGCGACTGCCTATCTGACTTCTACAACCCAGTAACTTGTTAGCACGATACTCCTTGGTAAGACTGGTTGTCAGACTAATTAATTAACGTCTGATAAAGTGAGAATAACATGGAAGTGAATGAATGAATAATTATACAAAGTTGTACAAATTATACAATGCTTGTTTATAAAGTTATCTTTAACCGACAAAGAGGCAACTAATAAGATCAGCTAATTGACCTCAATGTTTCCGCAAAACATCTGTGAAATAGAACAGATGAAGTCTAGTTAGTTATTAATTACAGATCTAAAGAAACTGCGCTCGACATTGTTAATGCAGAAATCGGATCAGTTTTTCTTCTATTTGTCGCGATCTTTGGCGTCCTCTTTCCAGGTTTTGAACTCCCGTGTCATTATCTTCTTTATCCACAGCTCGAATTTACACACTGCTGCACGCGTAGCATGACCACCATAGGAAGAACTTTGTCTATTCTTGGTAGAATAGAGATAGAATTGTCATGCTACGCCAATATAAAACGGTAAAAATCTTTCTACAATCTTTATTTCTGTCTTTAATCTTTCTACAATCTGTAATTTTGTCTATTCTTCCGTCGACAAAACCCATTTCTACGGTGGTCATGCTACGCGTGCTGGACATATGCCTCTCATTTCTTGTGCCAAACCCCACGCTACTATGTCAGCCTTTTTTTTTTTTTTTCTCCTGGATGGGAAATCATCAAATGACTTCTCCCGCTCTGGGCGGAGCGGGAGGGCATGTCAGACTTTTACTGACTAAAACCCACCCGTGTTCCTTCAGTTGCCCATGTGCCAGGGTCACGGTATCTCTTTCGAACAATCACGCGACCCCGGCAGGCATCGGTCCTAGCAGACCCCTTCAGCGCTGCTGACATCACGCACGCCACCCGCAAGCTCGCGCCTACGGTGCCCGGGAGTCCGCTATGGACTCCCGACGCCCGGGAAGTTTCCTCCTGCGGCGGCTACTATGTCAGCCTCATCCAGGTTTTGACAGCGATGGCAACAATGTCGTCCCCCATCTCATCGTCGTTTTTCCAGTCCTTGGGCGCCACACTGCAACAGCCTTACTCCACTTGTCATCAATGCACCTTGCTAAGTGTCCTGCCCAACTTCATTTGTGCTCCATGTGCCCATCTCCTTCGTATATTGTATTAAAAACAATTTACTTAGCTTATTTTCAACTATATTGGGGTCAGCTTCCAGTATGACCGGATGCAGCTAAATACCAGTATTTTACATGGAGCGATTGCCTATCTGACCTGCACAAACTAGTTACTGGGTAACACGATACCCCTTGGTAAGACTGGCAGTCAGACTTTTGGGCTTCAAACTACCCTTAACGACGGTACAAAGATACATATTTTTTCGTAAAAACTTTTTGTCGTTGTTTTTTTTGTAAAAAGTTTTTATTTTTTAACTTTTTAGTTGTGGTAGATACTCCGCACTAATCTAATCGCGTTATTCGTTCAATAACCGACTTCAAAAAAAGGAGGAGGTTATTTGTCGCGCAAATACGTAATGCAAATTTAAGACTTATATGGTCTTCAAATAGACCCCATTGTCCAAATGGAATCAAATTAAAATGAGACCATTCGGGAAGCACCAGCTTACAAATAAAAAAAGAATCATCAAAATCGGTTCACCCAGTCAAAAGTTAAGAGGTAACAAACTTAAAAAAAAATACAGTCGAATTGATAATCTCCTCCTTTTTTTGAAGTCGGTTAAAAAGTATAAAAAACAGGGTAATCAAACGTCTCTATGTAGGTCTATGTTTTACTTTACACTACGTTTCCTGTCGCCCCCACGACGACAGCTGTTTCAACAAGGTGGGCAGATCCTTGGGCATATAAGGCCATATTTATATTGACACCTACACCAATGTTTTCGTTGTAAATCATACATTTACAGATTTTAAATATGGATTTATGATAGCTTAAGGTTCTAAAACGTGGGTGGTTTTAACACACAAATTAACCTACAAAAATGAATGAGAAGATTGACCAAATGACCCCGGGTTTGTAGCGCCCATTCAATATTGTTGTTATGACCTACCAAGCAAACACAGACTAGACTGCCTCGTAAGTCTAGCGGTCACAAACGCTACTGCTTAGCATGTAGTCTCGAATTGGGTTCCCACATCGGACAAAGTGTTGTTGGGTTTATATGTCAGGAATTTCGCAGTCTGGAATCTGGACTTGTGCCCGGTTGATGGCAATAGGCTCGCCACTTATTACATGGGACTTAAACATAACTGGCTAATTATGGGTGTATCTATACTATAAGGCACACCTTGCCTTACTCTTTGGGGAATAAGGTTGTGATGTTATGACGTTGATGTGATCTTACGTGCGAAAGAAGAAGTTTAAAGAACCATTTTTCAGGTTTATTGTAAACTTTCTTACTGTAAGCAGGTTTGTACAAACACTTACACGTCAAAATATTTTAAAAACTTGATGAGCTTGACGTTTCCTATCTGACTACTCTAAGAAGAAAGTTCGGAACGAACTCAGATGTCACAATGTCTTTGAAGAACATGTAGTTTGATGTCAGAAATGGTGTTTTGAGGAAAGAACCACACAGATTGAGTGAAGCGCATAAGGTTGAGCAGCCAAATGACAAAAACGGAATCGAACCAGTAATAGTTCGTAAGGCTGTCGTGTTTATAGGACCTGCTGGTGGTCACGTAGGTATATCAATGTTCTGGATGTTCAATACGGTTGAGACATAAATGACTTACATAGGGTTTTTACTTTGCCTAATGAATGACAGATTTATTAGTCAATAAGCGTCAGTATGAATCGTCTACTCATTACACCTATCTTAATGATTGACATTTAATGTTTATTAGAACTACCTACCTATCATTCAAAGTTTCTTGTCTAGTGTGTTGCCGGACATAAAAAATAGCACCATCTCATTTCTTACCGTAGAAGTCAGAGGCGACTAAGGAACTTAATAGAAAATGGGCAGCAGCGTTCTCTATGCATTTCACCACCATACTGCGATCTTCAACCCGCCTGCCAAGCGTGGCGATTACGGCAAATCCCCCCAAATTGGGGGAGCCGTATGTCCAGCAGTGGACGTCTTTCGGATGAAATGGTGATGATCATTCAAAGTTTCAACCTACCCGTTAGCCTCGTATTTTTTCCTTGAAATATTTACCTGCCCGAAAACTAGAAGGACAAAATTTGTCATTATAATTCTGAAGACTTTTAGGGATTAGCATCTAGAAAAAAAACATCGTACCTACTCTTTTTTCAGGGTCGTTAACCATTGAACTCAAGGTTACATACTTAAGTTTTGTTTTTTTCGGTCCAGCAATTTATTCATGTTTATTTTATCCCGACTGACTGACACATAGTTTTCTCGCAATCAATCATTGAAAACCAAATATAACGGAAAACATTTTATTCTTATTCAAAACAACACCTCTTTGGTCATTATTCCAGGATCATAAGAGCCTTGTTCTCGTTTACACAATCTTGCATTGCTCACTGGCTATTTTGGTGAATTACAAAACGTTGAGTATGAGAACGTATTGGAAACCGCAAGGAATGCGTCAGCATATAAGATCATCGAATTCGTAAATTTGTTTATGCACAATATAATTTTTATTTTGTGAAAATAATGTTTTTGTCATAATTTAAGATTAATTTAGCCTTCGGCAGCTGTGGACTTAACCGCAAGGTTTGTGAGTCAGAATTGTACTCATTCATGTTACCACAGATGGTTTTTCTTTCTGTTATTGTGTGCTATGTGTTGGGTAGTTACTTATGTAGTGTTATGTGACCTTTAGTACAAAACTACTGACTCAAATGTTTGTTGTTGATGTTTTCTCGAATTACGCATTATACTGATGTCACACAAAACCTTTTACCGTGCAAGAAGAGTACATAGATACATCATCATCATCATTTCAGCCTAAAGACGTCCACTGCTGGACATAGGGCTCCCCAAGTGTTTGCCATAATCGCCACGCTTGGCAACATGCATAGAGAACTCTGCTGCCCATTCTCTAGTAAGTCCCTTCGTGGCTTTTTACGACACCCTCAAAGAAGAAATGGGATTGGGATGATGCTATTCTTTACGTCCAGCTCCATATGGAGCATAGATACAACGTCAATCAATCGTCGAGGAGTAGCCCGCCAGACACAACGCCCGTCTGGTCGGAGGATCCGCCCTTTTCAATGGAGATTTAGAAAACTTTACACCTTGTTCCTCATGCCTCTATAGATTTCAATTCAGGAGTTTCAGGTCTTATTCAGCACGGTTTTATTATGCATGACTTGGAAAAATTACTGAAAAATGTCTGTAGTTAAAGCCAAACGTTTGGTATCCGACCTTTGCGCCGGTTTCTTTATGTGTACAACTATCTACCGAAGTTAAGGTTTTTATTTGTCGTTTGGTGAAACAACCAAAATACACCTCTGTTTTATACCTCGGCAATTGGTAACTTAGTTTTTATAATGTAAAAACATGATGACTAACTCTCAAACCAGTTTCAGAGCCACCAATCAACATTCTCATCACCCAAAACTCTAACTTGCTAAACAAAAGTCAGTACCTCTCAACCTGCTCCCAAAAGTGAACGTCCTCAATTCTCCACATTTCTCATGCCCCCGCTAATCACGAGAACACAAAAACAATATGCTACGGATTCCGTGAGTAAACACTGCAGTGCCGATGACATCAGCCAACCAGGGCGCTAATATTAAAACTTGGCACACTTCCACTGCTGACCATCGACATGGATCATACTCAGATTGAGGTAGTAGCCGGAATTTGTAATACTTTAGTCTTGAAATAACGGAAATACGGGTTGGAGAAGAATTTTAGTGCGAATCTAACTAAAACAGAGTAACGCCCTCATTATGGTCGGTAGACAAGTTATTCTTAAAATAAAACGCTTTTTCACAAAGTAGCAGTGACACTTCTTAAAAAATTTACCTTTCTTTGCTCTGCGAAATATGTCTAACCATGACGCATGTGCGTCCTTGAAATTTCACTCTAATTACTAGTCTACTTATCAACTTGCCACCTAAGAAGTTTATCTTCAATAAGTCTGCCAATTCGATCGATTTTTAATCTTATATAATCTATATCAGTGGAATTTATTCTATGTCCATTGTCCACCTAATGAATGACCAGTCCTTCCTCGTAGATCCGTTATACCTGGAAATAATCCAACAAACTCTATTAAAATCAAAACAAGCCACTATACAGTCACCTAGGTAGGTAACACTGGTCCTATGACATTGAGTAGTGACAGCATCATTTCGTATTCCAAGAACTACCTCTCCATTGGCGTGAGAAATAGGCTTATGTCTATTGTGTAACGTAGGTTTCCTGCGTCCTGGCTGCCATCGTCAATCGTCATTCATTCCATTGATGTGATTGAGGAAAACAAATACTATTTTGCCATATGTGTGTGCATCATATATAACAATACAATGGACTCAAACCCAAAAACAAAGTTGACAGAAACCACGACGCAAACGTGCTTCTTGCAATAACGTGTCAATTTTTTATTACTAATATTGAGCATAATTTGAGGACAGACTTGAAGAAACAAGCGATTATTATACTTAATGAAATCTAACTAGTACCTACCACTGAAGAGTAAATCCGAACGGAATGAAATGCCTTAAAACTTTCGCTGGTGAAGTGGTGACAGAAAGTATTGTGGATGTCTCCGATGATAATAAAATTAAATACAAACAAGCATCCAAATATAAAATTGGTTTAATTAACACATTGCAAGGTTGTCGTCTTCAAATAGAAAGTGGCATGTTTATGTAATTCTTAAGAGCTTCAATGTACACAATCCTTTTTGCGCTAAGGAGACGATTTATTGTCGAAATATTCTTTACAATTCAATTGACGTGGGTCGAAATGACGAAGGCGTGAGTGCCGAATTACAATGTAATATTTAACATACGATTTGCGGTACCAGCTCTTATGTAAATTTTATCGATTTGGAGCTTAAGACCAGAAACCTGTGAAGCTAAGCTGGGAACAATGACCAAGAGCATAAAATTATAGTTGATTCAATGTCCTTGCTCTATCCACGAGGTGAAATAAATTAACATAACATTTGAGTCCAAACAAATGAAATTATGTCGTGCCGTCATTTTATCCAATATTACTATTGACGAATTTCTAGGAAACACTTTTGGCGATTGTCCCAAAACACTAGATTTGATGCTTCGCCAGACTATCCATTAAGAATTTGCGGCCTCCGAGGTGTTGTTATCAGAATCCAAGGTGAGGAGTTCAAAAACGTTGGAGAGTACCTTCCAAACATCTGCTGAGTAAATTATAAGATGGAAAGTGGTGATAGGCGTGACGGTAGAGGCAAAACATATATAAATGGAACTAGTTATTTGTGCTATGATGCTTCCCATGTTTATAATATCAAATTGGTTACACAGAGCTGCGAAATACAGTCCTCCGAAACATTCTAAGTCTGACGCACTTTCCGAATACCACTTTGATAAATTAGCTGTTGAAAATAGCACGTCGAATTGCAAACAGATTTGAGATCGGCGTTTGCCACCACTGTATACAGAGCATTTAGTTATTCAACAATATTCACCCCACGATCTTTATTATTGACAGTAACATATTAGTATTCTTTCCTTAGGACCATTAAAAGATATTTATGACCTTGCGAATATATGGCGTTAGTTTTTCCTCGAATCCTCAAAAGGTCATTCGGTGTCTAGTCTTGTACGTGGAATACATTTGTTAGCTCGGGTGTTACGGCTCAAATAACTATTTGTGTCAGGGTCTTCTTCAAACTGTGGATAAACATTTAACATGCTGGTTGAATTACGGTTATGACTATGAGGAACGAATGATGTAGCCCTTTTGGTATTCGACTCAAAAGACCACAAAATTATGTGATTTTGCAAATGGTAAACACATTAAGAAACAAAATCATTATATTTTATAAAAAGAAAGTTTGCCAACAAAAATACAAGTGTTAAGTCAAATGTCACTAGTAATAATACAAAAAAAAAACGAAGGCAAACAACATAGACAACTCTCACGAACGTAAAATAAACTCGTTTCAAGACATATTATTACATAAAATGTGAGGCGTAATTTGAAAACATCTAACGCTAATTCTAAAAGCGACTAAAACGGCGACATTACTTAAATAAACACTGATTCAAACTGAGAAAGAACAAAGAAACTACAAAACATAATGCCAATTCATGTGTGTTCCCCGAAATGACGTGTTGGACTATAATTAGTGATACTATTAGTTTATTTCTGTTACCTGCGCCTGCGGCTGCCAACTGGGGCTGCTCATATCCGTGGTTTGATCAGGAAGTTACATCATACGTCTGCACTAGCCTGGTCTAGATTCAATACTATGGTTTATTTTGGGCACGTTGGTTTTACACTTGAAGACCTAAAGACTGTTGACAAGAAATTCTGAATGGCGGTTACAGATTTCCTAAAATCAAAAGTTAGCAGCTACAAGGATCGTAAGACTTCTCCTGAAGACCAGAAAAGTGATGATACAAAATACCAAGTATATTATTTGTTTCCCAGTTATCATCTGCGGTCTATTAATAAAGTTAGATTTAGATCTTGCTCCTTCCAGTGCGTCAATCATTAATTCTCTCTATTGCACGTTAAAATCTAGTTGCCTACTTTAAAGTACGTGCTTAAGATTTTTGGCACAGCTTTGGTGAAATTGTGTTTTTATTTTGGAGTAAATTGTTTCAACACAAAATGTTATTTCTGGATTCCGCTTGCGAGAGCGTGATAGAAATTCGGAATTCGTTTGCTCCTTGTTCTGTTTTTGCTACTACTAATGTCTTAGGTGTAACTGAAGTGGTTCTTTGTGGTAGACCAATAAGACCAGCCTCCGCTATCCGCTATTCTGTAAAAATCAACAAATCCACAATGGACAATGCCAAGCAACTTTAGAATACACATATTTCTTTTCCTATTCTATTCATAATCTTATTAATTTCGCCTAACGGTTCCATTCAACCAAAAGCGTTTGAGATCGTGAACGATAAAAAATCCATTAGAATGAAATAAATATTTTCTATGCTTCTTATACATACATAAACTAACGCCTTCTTCCCATGGAGTCTCACAATCCTTACAAACACCTTTTTCCTCGTTTATGGCCTTACATCTGGTCATACACGCAAGCCGGTTGCGAGAACTTCGCACCTGACCTTTCTGGAGAACATAACTAATAAGGTCACTTAAGTCATCCTTAGGCGTCCCCTTTCGTATTTAGACACCCAATTCCCTGCTGTTAGTCACCTTATATACACCCTCTCAATATGACCTAACAATCTTAGCATATTCTCATAAAGAAGTTTGCAAGAAACTATGTTACACTGATTTATTAAATCTAGTTACATACTTAGGATGTAAATAAGATAGCGTCGTTGGTTTAGTGATCCCAAGCTTGACTGCTAAGTAAATATGGGCTCTTGGAATTGATCTCCAATTTGTCAGTGTCTTTGGGTTTTTCCTATCTAATTGGCTGTTCTAAGTAGCATTCCGAAGTCTGGATGTTTTACTGCTATCCTGTTGATGCTAATAGGACCGCTCTCAATTACATAAGACATAAAATATAACCGGCAGAATTTGGTATTTGCTAGACCCCTCTACTTACCTCTTCGGGGAGTACGGGCATGATGTTAGTGTTATAATATCTAAAACCGGTCTTTCATGTTTTGCATGTTTGCATGCCCCAAATTTATTTTTTTGCGGGGCCAGACAGGCAGATAACCTTGGCTTTATATGTAAGCGCCAACGGGCAAATTATCTTCTATCATACTATTTACGAGTCTTTTAATTAAATGACGTAACTCCCATTTGAATGGTTAATGAAGTATATTTATTTTTGCTGAAACTACATTCATTAAAAAGTATGATCTGAGGCATTTAAGTGCACGTTTTGTCATTCATGGTCAACAGCAGACTAGTAATATGTAGTACTCTGTAATGGACAGCGTGTTTGTATTTCAATTAATAATATCTAGAAAAAACTATCGACTTATTGCCCCTTAATTAGGAAATAAATACAAAACAAGTTGGGGTCCCATAGGGAACTGTTTTGGGACTTGTTTTAAATATTCATGTTTGTTAGAGAGAACTTGCTTGTCGTGTAATAAATCCAAGTACCTAAATCTTGATAAAATCATCGCTCTGAATCTGCAGAGATCTCCAATTAAGTTTAATCCGCACGGAATTCTGAGAGAGAGTTGCATGAAATTCCATCATTGTCCTTTATATGTCGCCAAGTTTAATTGACAATTTATCACAATCATGTTAATTGACAATGAACAATCTTAGATAAAGCAATGCAATGATGAAGACGATGATGATCTCATTGATGAGCATACGAGTTTATAACGCTGTGCTACTTTACTTCATCTTAGAATTTATAATTAACAAAGACATTAGCATATATATATTTCAAGATGTCTGGACGTGCAAAAACTGGATACCTAATATGGATCCTAAAATATTTCAAAAACAGTATAAAAAGTTTAGAAAATCGCGGTTTCGTCGGTCGTCCGTCCAAACTGGTTTTGCCTGAAGGTATTCTGTTGGTATACAATGAAGTCATAAAAATGTTATGCTTGCTGCTAAAATGGATTATCTATGGAGCGTTATCTTTTTACTTGTTTTAGACTTTATACAGGCTCATAATATAATAATAACGAATTGCTGGCAAAAAATTTAAATCTGCCTTTATCCCCTTTTTCTTGTTTTTCCAAGCTATTAAGGCCCTACTGACTTTAGTTACGTTCATTTCGTTGAAAACCACTGTTCATTCATTACTCAAGATCAAGAAAGTCAGGTTTTCAGAATCGAATTTCTTCCACTTTTACTTAACTAGTCTAGCATACGTTGCCATAATCATGGGAATGCCATTAGTAAAGATATGAGTGCCAGGATACCAAACAGACAGGGTTCCAAATTGAATAACAGTTACAATCATGAGAATTAAACAGCAAAACGTTTTATTTCGTTCATTATCTGTTAATGAAATCCAACATGGCGCTGTTGTCACAGTATTATTACTTAATTAATGCCAATCGATCACCTCAACCCACACATGACCACTTTAACACTCATTCATAAACTGTTTTTACGAACCGAATCTCCTTGAGATCACCTACATAGGTGAGAAGAAAAAGACAGACATATCAACAACATTCTACACGAGAAGGAGACAGAAGATTATTTGTAAAGGTGTATGCGACTGCGTAGGAGTTGTTCGCACATCCGCCGGTCTATTTTGGACGTTTCTTGAAAACTCCCATAGCAACTAAATATGTTTTAACGATCGAGTTTCCTGACAGATCTAGTGGTACTTTGTTAGTTTCTATTATTCATTTCGTTATTTTTAAGACGCTTAACCCTCATGAAAAGGGACTCGAAGATTCGGTGGACTTATAATTTGAAGAGATGGAAATTATATTGAAACAGCTGTTTCTTCTGCGCTTATATTAAGTTTAAGGAAAGTGAAGAACATTGAGCGAACGAAGGTCTTTATTTTAAAGGGTAATAAAATGTACTAGACGAAATTCACCATCTTTTTACACGACGTACCTAAGCTTGATGATATAACTTTTCCACAAATTTTGCAAGCTATTAAACCTGCTAAGCAAAATCAGTATTTTATATGCAATACTGAGAAAAGGAAGGAATTGAATACAGGTTTTTTTAAATGGCCTACCGCCTAGTCATTTCCGTCTGAAAAAGATAAATACTAGTCAGGAATTTCCTTCGGTGTGCTTCTGCAGAAAATTCATTTAATTCAAGCAATGTTTAACGAAAATCGTTATACTGCACTTGATCTCAAGGAACTTTTCATTCTTACAGTTCTCGATAAACATTCCAGTCTCATTGCTCTATAAAAAACTTATTTTCGAATGTAAATTTAACATTCACGGCATACCAGAAACTATACATAATATTTGCACGTATGTATGAGCTGAATTCTGGAGCTGAAAAGATAAATCCTATTATAATGTAAATATTAGTCAGCGGATAGGCTAGACTGTTTTCAAACAATTTTTGCCAGAGTATTTTTATGTGAGAAAATTGTTCACACTTTAAGAGTTATTTCACAGTCATCAATCAAATTAACCTGCATCCTAATTGTCTAACTTACTCAATACTCAATACTTTCTCTTCTTTCTTTCTCTTTCTTTTTCTTTCTTTCTTTTTTTCTACTTTCTTTTTCTTTTTTTTCTTTCTTTCTTACTTTTTACTTTTCTTACCACAATATGAATCATTTTGAAGTATATTACTAATCCATTACATCATACGTCGAAAATGTTTTCTGCTCGACGGCGGATATAACGTAATGAATGTTGTTGAACCGTCAGAAAGAAATGTCATTGTTACTGTTAGTGTGTTAGATAATTACCTTACTATAAGTAGTCGGCTAGTGGCATATACATACATAGGTATTGCAATAGTCCAGTATCACTAGGTAACTATCGCTCTTCAGGAACTATTGGAGAATACCTTCTGTCGTGGCAAAACTTCCAGCCAGCCAGTAGGGTATATACTAGTGGCAAGGCTTACTTCCCAGGGTGCACTGGAGATTCGACATACCAAGAAAAATTACGATATGTAGTCTTCTTTTTAGCGTATCGATGACAAAAAGTTAAAATAACCTTGGCCCAAAAGTAAGGTGCGTGAACTTCGCTCACTTACGCAGTCATAAGATGACTAGAAATGCACAGGTGATAAAGCATGCAGTGCAGGATGAAAGGAGTTCCATTGTCTGAGGGGTTCTGCATACGAGATCTGAGCCGTCCGTGAACCCCCATATGTAGAGATTGTCTTTGCTCCGGCTGACTTGAATTCGATAACGCCAATAGTAAATTATGAAGACCACTTAAACGGATCCGAAAAATGACATGAAACAGTCCCATCAAGTGATATAATGTCGGAGTCTCAGACTGAAGAAATAAAATATACTAGAAATATTCATAGTCACACACATCATATTAAGACACGTGCAAATGGCGCAAGCACGTGCATGTAGTGTTAAAGCCGATAAAATGATTGTACAATGTACTTACCTAGTACAATGCGACAAGTTTAAACAAAGGCCTCAATTAAGTAAATTACGTGCTGTCCTTGAACTTGTGAATTTTCATTCATTTAAGATGTAAGAGCTGACAATACTTTCCGTGTGGTTCCGGATTTAAAGAATAGTACCATCCCATTTCTTCCCATGGCTCGTTAAATACGACTAAGGAACTTACTAGAGAATGGGCAGTAGCGTTCTCTATGCAATTTACCACCATACTGCGGTCGCCAATCCACCTGCCAAACGTGGCGATTATGGCAAACCTCCACAAAATGGGGAAGGGCTATGCAGTAGTCGTGATACGGCTAAATGACGATGATGATGATGATGACTATTGGATCAGCCACCTTACACCTGTCGCCACACAGTCCGATCTGTCGCACAATGTGGATGGATGACCTGCTGATAATCACAGAAGTCCGCTAGAGCGATGCTTGTGAGATGTCTATGTCGGACAATAGCCGTCTTTCTAATGATGGTATCAGAGGGGTTATTGCGTAACACATTTTCAACCAGAACATCCGTTTTGCGTAACACACTACTAACAGAATCTGAATGATTTGATAAAATTGTTTGCCTAACAACGCAACGAATGTTGTTCAACTGTCAAAATAAAGTCATTCCTATTGATAATAATGAGTTATGCAATTACCCCGCAGGTGTAGGTAACGGGAATCCACTGGATACGGGAAGTACTACCAGTCAATGTGGCAATGACTGAAATAAGTCTATACCCAGCAGTAACAGTCGTTCGGCTGATAGTATCAGGACTTATCTGACTTTAGACAGAAAACGTCCCACGCTAGTCACCTTGCTGACTGGCTTATTTTCTTAGCTCAGCTACTTAAATTTCATGTTGATACGGAGGAAGAAGACATTGTGTTGATGGTACAAGCTGTTAATTCAATAAATGATCTCCCCTATACCGTAACCAGTGATTCTATTAAAGCAATTCACTTTAATCTGTAAGTATAGGGGCTGGTGACAACACTCGAGGAAACGAAGCGTCGTCGATTGATGGAAAAGATTTTGCCGCGTCTAGATTTACTGGATGTATCCGGTACATTCCGGGAACCAAGATTGTCTTCAGACAAACGGTTTCTATATATGCAAATAGAACATTTTAAAACATTCGCATTACAGTTACTATTGAAGTTTTTGATCACTACCGTAAGAAATAACAGTTAAGAGCTCATTTACAAATCCATATATACACTTAAGCTAATAAGCCACCGATCTAACACCAAGTTACTACTTAAATAGCCAGTGGTAGGGCAGGACGTGGGCGGACGGTGGCATTCTGATACCCATCCGCCCACCAGCAGGCTCGAGTATCGTAACCAGTGGACTGGACTTACGCAATATTTGTTTTGTAATGGATTGAGTTAAGGTGGGTCAGATTTTGTGAGTAATCCAAACTGCAGACGAAGCAAGTGATTCAAAAAAGACTGTCATTTTTAAATGCGGTGGGAAATGCGCGAAGAAAGTATTCGATATCTCTCGAGATTTATAATAAAATGAACCGCGCATTTGTGAATTTAATAACGTTGTCTGATGATGACTGCTAACAGATTTATATGGATAAATAGCCCCGTATGCTGCATCGACAAGAAGGAAGTGAACAGTGGTTCAGGACTGGACTTTTAAGGGCGCAGTATTAAAACTGCTGATAATAAGAACTTTCCTTTCCACATTTACCAAGCAGAAATATTGGCACAGGACATTTTGGCGAAAATGAGTTATATATATCATTGGATTCAGAATTTTCAGCTCAATCGATTGGTATTATTGAAAAAATTCTATCTTTAAAAAAAATCCCTTACAGTAAAAATTTTTGGCCTGCGTAAAACGATTTATGACAAAAAAAATGATGTAACATACATTTAAATTTTTTGTTCTCTGAAAAATAAAGTAAGTATCATAGTGTTAAATAATTTACACCCTTACCTTAAACCTCAACTCATTCGATTTAAATAACATGTCCCTTACTTTAATTCATGATCAATAATGTGCGACACCGGTATAATACCAAAAAGATTTCATGGTGAATATTTGAACCTTCCGAATAAATTGCTAGTTAAAGATACCCTCAATGAAACCGACGACGATGAAGATGTGATGACAGCTGATGATGATAACTAGATAATATAATATACCAAATAGAAAAAGTCATAACTCCAACCATTTCAATTTCACCATTAAAATAGTTTAATTTACTGATAGTTATCATCATAATCTGTCTGCACATTCCTAATTATTTATTCTTGTAATAATATAAATGTCTTCTTAATATTCATATCATTTATATTATTTTATTCATTCATCTTTCAGGAAATTCATATTTTTTCATTTGGCTTTCGATTCCAGTACATTCATTCAATTACTTAATAAATACGACTGTTGATTAAGTCTGAGAAAACATTTTTTTTATTCATTTAGTGATTATAAAGCTAATTATTATAAACGTAATTATTAAAAAACTTTTTAACAAAAAATTAAACCGCCGAAAAAACTGAAAAGCAAAAAATTATAAACCTTAAAATTATGAGTCGGCGCTATGAGTGATCTTTGTTCATTGATTTTTCAGCGCCGACTCATAATTTTAAGGTTTATAATTTTTTGCTTTTCAGTTTTTTCGGCGGTTTTTTTTTAAAGTTTTTATTTTATAATTTTTTGTGGCTTTAATGTACTTATAATACCTGGCAAGGTATACCCTATCCAATATTATGTAAAAAGTTATGCGTGGTCATACATAAAAATAAAAATAAAATATACGCGTCGAATTGATAACCTCCTCCGTTTTTTTTTCGTCGGTTGAAAAGTACAGAGTTTGTAGGACTATTCATTAAAAGAGATCATGGAGTCAATTATACATAATTATTTTTACATTGATAACTAGGTGTGTATGACTGTTAATTAGAACACTGTTACTTTTAGAACATTTATTTAAACTTAACAAAAAGTTTTATATACACAAAAATGTGTTGAATTTATAATAATTACGCAGACATAAAAGTCGAAAATAAAAATAAATATATTAACAATAAATCGTTTTATTTTTGTATCCTTAAATTTCATTTAAATCTGTGATAGCTAAGCTGAATCTAACATTAATCATGCAAAGAACCTATTTCCGTGATGTTAAAATACCATAATTTTAGTAGATAATCTATAGTTACATCAAATTGCAACACTGTAAAAGTCCTTTACAATAGAATTACGTATAACTTTCTATTGCTCTTGCTGCTTACACTATTCTTGACGGTTTACACATACAATATTAGTAACATAAGGCACAACTAAACCTTTTTTTTTAATGTAAGGGACATGCTATATTCTAAACCGCTGGGTATTCCTAAATCTTGCGTTCATAGCATGAAAGAAGAGGAAATTCTAAGAAACTTTCGTCTAGACACAATTAAAATTGGAGCAGACAGTAAAAAGTTATAGACAGATTTAAAAAAATAAAATCGTTTTTTGACTCTCCTGAAAAACCGTGTTTTGTCCCTTACATTAATTGATATTTCTGGTATCGATATTGCACTATAAATATGTTTTATATTGCGTACTCAAAAAAAAAAAAAAAAATTTGTCCACATGTCTGCCTAGATTTTCTGATTCCTTCCATAAGCTGGAAAATAGCAACAACATCAATACTTCTTAGACCATAAACCTGTACATTCAGTCTAATAGCTCCAACCTATTCGCCAACCTGACCCCTGACTCGATTAATATTAAACGAGTCTAACCAACTATTGTCCAATGCTCGTTCACGTTTATAGTTAATTTCAGTCGTAGGTGTACGATCATCAAATCAAGTGTTGACAAGGACATTACTGGCACAGTTGTTGTTATATAATATGTAATGATAGCTGTGGGTTGGTGTTTCGAAAATCATTATCATTATTTATTTATCATTATTATTTATATCCTTAGGATTTGTTTCAACGCTCACTATAATTTGGACGGCTGCTTAAGTATCATGAAAATATAGCAATCTGACCCCTGCAATGTTAAAAATAGTGAGTTCTGTGTTAGAGCGATCCAGTTATATCATCATCACCTATAGGGCCAGGCTTTCTTCAACTATGCTGCGATTTCCAGTGGAACTGAACCGAAGATGAAGATAATTTCCGAAATTTTACATGAACCATATATGAAGCATTAAAGATCCCTTAGTCTCAAGAGTCTATTCCAGATTAATAGGTTTTATAGCGTTTGCTAGGTGAACCTGTCCTAAAAATACGTCCCTGTCTCGCAAGGAACCCTACCATTGGGGATTGATACCTGATAATGCCATATCATATGCCTGAGAACCGATGCACGTTGTCATTAATGTTCAAATAGATGCAACTAAACATGATATCTCCCTGCTATAAAGTTGATAACGATATAATTTATTCAAACTAATAAACCTGTAAGGATTATGTTTCAAGTGTAGTGTTATCGTGATGATGAGAAGCATTAGCGATAACAGCTTTAATGATATCGACTGTTGGCAATTTGACGTTCAGGAGCGCCTTTTATATGCCTATTTGAGATAAATGCTTTGACTTTGAATATTTTGGCAACACCCTTTATATCGTTCACTTTGAGATCCTAATTCAGCATATAAGCAGTGCTGTTAGTTTTGTATTCACAAGTAGATGAAAATGCCAGGATTTCTCCTAAACATTTTGGAACATCGTACGATGTTGGGAGTTACCTTATGACATCTACTGACGTCCAGCGATGACGAGTTGCAGGCACTTGCAGGATATTTGCCCCTTAGTTATAATATTTAAGAGGATTTCTATTCTCTAAAATGAAGAAGTAGATACGTAATTTAGATCTGAGCTAGTGGCATGTCACGTGGTCACTTTTAACGTCCTGCCTCCGATATCTTGTGAACGCCGGAGGAATCCACTGGATGTGAGAAGCACAGAACTAGTCGAAGGCCTATGTCCAGCTATGGACGTTTATCAGACGAACCTCACACCCTCCCACCGAGAGGAGGCCTGTGTCCCAGCAGTGGGAATATTATAGTCTGCTGATGACGAGACGAACCTCTTCTTCCATTGATTACTGGAGAAAATGCAGTTATAAGAAGTAAAAGGTAAAACAAGCTAAACGATGACTAACCCAAGTTCAAATCAAACCAAGCTATGAAATCATCCACACAACTTATCCAAAATGGAAATGAATCTGTTCAATTCACAGAATTATTAAGCTTGCATCTTAAAGCATTACGTCATCCATGCAGCATACTCATAGCAAGCCAGATACTTCCTTTTACATTCACAAAGTTATTATTTATCCTTAATAAGACCAGAGATAAGGTATTAAAAGGCGTTCTTACAGACTTGACCCAACCGATTCCATTAAATGACATCTGTCGAGGTCAGTACTTGATACGAGTGACCTCTCTGCATGATGTCATTGCTTTAAAGCTTTTTATATTTATAAGAAACATGTTTTTGTGGTTATTGAGATGGTTTAAATGTCTGTTTTTGAACTTGACACTCATATGGAGCTCTGCTTAACTTTTCACAACCATTCGCCAGGTTGTCGCCACAAAAGCGACACATTTTCAGTCACTAATTTGCATTGCCTCCGACAGCATATACATAGTTGTCGGAAGAATGGCGGTCGTCTCCTTTATTTAAACTGACAAAATGTTCTGGTTTTGTATTTGTGAACAGAATATCAATTTTGGTAACATTGGTTGATATTCGATTCGACACAGAAGAGTCGAACCAACTCGCACTAGCAAGAATAATGACGATATATAAATCAGGATTATAGCAGATATAATAGAACCAGAAGGCGAAAGCCGTTGCCTTGCAGTAGGATAATACAGATCGGACTTATATAGTGTGTAAACAGATGGATAACCTTTAAAAGGGTAACTGCATTCCATCTGTAGTTGATGACATCATATGCCGACGAATCAATCTCCCAAAACGAATGAACCAAACGAAGTGTGCAGACAAGAAATGCAGAATCAGGGATGCAATAGCCACTGTCAATCCCCCATAAGAAGAAGACGTAAGTACGTTTAGACATCTGAAAACATACGCTGTTGAAATTAGACAAACTCCTGCTTGTGCCATGAGGACTTTCTTTCTTTCCATTTCTTCCATCCACATTGTCTTGGTAACTTGGCACCAAAAGAACACGCATAACAATAATATATAGACTCAATACTCCGAATAATTCATACATAATTGAATCACTATTGCATAAAGTCTCCAGTCAACTGTCAGCCTTGTAAGAAACCGGTCTATCTGTCCTCTGTCTTTAAATAGGAAGTTGTTTATCACGTGCGCCTGAGCATTATCTAGTTTCCTTGCAAATACTATAGTGCCTGCTCTGTGCTTACATTGTAAAGGAAGGTGGATTACATCCTTTTAAATATTGTCTTTATTTTTTGGGTGTTTGAGTTTCCCACGTCCTTTGTGTATTATAGTCATATGTGTAGTATTTAAGGAGGTATTGATGATAACAATTATTATAAATCTGGCTAGCTTTATTTGCTACGGTCGCGAATAATATTTTAATCAACATACTACCTGACCTGCAAAATGCAAAAAAAAAACAGAAGGTTCTCAGTACGACGTTGCATTTTCTTAAATGCGTCAATTTGTATTAAATTGGAAGTCAGTAGCAAAAAAACAGGCTCCTATAGTTTTCAGCTTTGTTTGTCTTCACTAAAGCATTTGTTTGTGTTAAAGGTGGAATATATTAGCGTTACAAATGATGTTAACGCTTGCTGTTATACGGTTGTTCTGACCTTAAAGGGGTCATTCTAATTAGCACGTCGAAACGGTTCGTCAGCATCGTGAATGACTTAAATCGTTTTTGTTTCCTCTCGCTCTTCTTCAACCAGTATCTGTATAGCTGATCAGACCACGCCCAGCGTACTGGAGTGCCGTACCATGATGTGCACCTCTAATTACCAAGTGTGGCCAACTGGCCACCTACTGAGCTCAAAATATGTAAAAAAAAAAGAGGTAGTGTACCATCGACACGAAAAAGAGGAACCCGTATCCATTCAATGCTCAGAGCAAGTCACCTCCATGAACGCCACTTTCCCCGGTTTTAATACTGAATTATCTGTAATGGAGCTCCTCCAAAGAAGATCTACACCACAATTCTTTTTGCAGTAAAGCAACGTTGCTGTAGTGACGGTTCCGAGAATATGAGTGACTCTGAGACAAGAAGCATTCTAATCTAACATTGTCTCAGAACTGAAAACGCACCTGGCGATGTCTGTGGTATTGCAGAGGTCCACCACAGATAGTAGTGATAAGGAGGGTCATATGTCTACACCAAAAAAACTTCTGCCTTTTATACCCCGAACTATTATAGTTACCAAGGATTCAGTATCGATCTACATATATGATTCTGAATCCCCGAGTGTTGAAATTTTAGTTCGAAAAAAAAACAACAAATTGGCTGTTCCATATATTTTGACCGCGTAAGTTTTGCACCTATCTATGAAAAGACGATTCTTTTCTTCGTGTTCATTTCTTCACTGGGGTGCTTAGAATTATGTGCTAGATTTATGGTAACGCTTTGCGCATTGACGTTGTGTAAAAATCTTCCCAAAGTTATTCCAACAATTAAAATCATTTAAAACCGTGACTCCTGTTAGGAACTGTATAATATTTTAATGACTGTGACGAATTTCGTTAATTACTGACTGGTGACTAACGCTTTGGCAAGATGGGTGTCAAAAATACTGCTAATTGCTTACGTGATCAATGAACTCTGTTCATCAGTATGAAGAAAATACTGTTTAAAATGGACTGTCATCAACAGAGATACATAAGTAATCAGCGTCTTGTGATATAGTTGAAATTTTGTAAGAAATCGATAGATGTTTTTGAATGAAATTTAATTTAATTTATTGTTTGTTTTCTATTTATTAAATTTAGTTTTATTAGAAAAAAAATCATTGGTTTTTTACTAAATTTCAACTATATCTGACGAACCAGAGGAGTAATTGCGTAATACACTATCAATAGGAATTGTTTTCATTTTGATAGTTCCTCAACATTCATGGCGTTGTTTACGTTGCTAAGCAAACATTTTTTCGAACATATGAAAGAATGGACGGCAAATAAGCTTCAAAATGATTCAGATTTTGATTAACAGTTTGTTACGCAATTAAGGTGCAGGTTACTTATTTCTTTTGGTGGCCATGAAGCCTTTCGTTTTGATAGTTGATAGCAACCTTTTTTAGCAATAGATTTTTTCGTATTGATATCGGTAAAGATCTTACCTCGGTCTTCTTTTATCAACCAGGTAGGTGGCTAGTAAAGATTTTTGGGTCCTAGTATGATGTTGACAAAACATTAGTTTTCTCTATGATCTGGTTGATAAAACAGAAAAAGCTGTTTTAAAGTATTCAAAACAGCCTTGTATAAATTCTAACCATTCAACATTAACATTCACAACCTGTTTCCTCCTATTTTTAACAAATCTAACAACGAATAAATTCTCACTAAAAGCAAACGAAGTCTGACTGTCTGATTTAGCAGGTATCCTCGAAAAATTCATTCACTTCGCACAGCTTTAAATTCCCCACACATTTTGAATTCTAAATCATTTCCACGAACGAGAATCGAACCCCTATACCTACAGCTACATCCACTATAACATACTTAGAACCGACATCGCTAAAGAAAGCCCTTTATTCTAAAATCGAGTTTAATTATCGGAAGTGGGAGAAGGACAACTAGATTTTAGTGCAAGAGTGAAAGAGATAGAAGTACGGGCAAAAATAAATGAAAAAGCAAGCAAACTGCGAGATGATGTCATGCGTGTGAGTCGAATAGCGGTCAAGGGTAAGATAACACAGAGCAGAAAATATAGGTACAATAAGTATTGATAATATGCAGTTGAGAAATCCTTGCGGTTTTATGAAGCTGCGCCTGCGACTGTGTCTGTATTTGAGATGAGTGACGTTGAGAGTGGTATCAGGTTTAATTTGGTTGATAGTTTCATTAAGATTTCGTTTCTTAATTAATGGAATTAATTAAGTCTTTAAATTATTGAAGTGGTAATCTCTTCATTTTCATCTTCCTCTGACCTCTCTGTTTTTGCTAAGTGAAGTAGTGCTTCTCTAACTATTCCTTTAGTTATGTCTTCTGCAACTTCTTTTTCTCGTTTCTTTGCATTTACTAAAGATAGGCTATCAAATATATTTCGCCTTGGGTCTTCGCGAGCTGTACATGTAAGAGACCTGTCTGATGGCTTAGTCCATTATCTAACGACTTCCTTTTGTCTGGCATTTATCGTTTCTTTTTATTTATTGGTCATTACTTCATCATCATCATCATCATCATCATAGTTTTGCGAAAGACCATTGATAACAAAGGGAGCAATGAAAGAGTGTACTGTATATACGGTCAAATCTAATTATCTGGTAATACTTGACCCACGTGTTATCGAGATCGAAAACCAAAAAAATACACAATTCTCAGTTCATTTTTAGTGCACCTATCATACGACCTTCAGTTTTCTAACTTTACAATGAATATAGTTATAGGTTGGGAAAAGGTTAAGCAAATTGATTGTAAAGGTTTCGGTTTGTTTGATAACAAATAATAACATTGCGTACCTAATCAATCATACATACATAAAGTCACGCCTCTTTCCCAAGAGGGTAGGCAGAAATTACATTCTCCTTTTGCCTAGTTTAAGTTCATACAACTACACCCTAATTGTGAAACCCACTATTTATCAGAGTCTGGATGGGATTGAAGATTTTTCTAAACCATTGCGTCATTTGTTTGAATAAATTGTAAGCTCAGCAACGTAAATAACGCAATGAACGTGGTTTAACTATCAATATGAAACCAATTCCTACTGATAGCAAGTTACGCAATTACCCCTCTGGTCATAAACACACGCCGCGCGTCGGTTGCGAGTACTACGCACCTGCGTGCCTTATCATTAATTTGTTTTCAGGAATTTATTCTAAAGGTAATGAATTCTCATTTAATCTTAATGAAAAAAAAAAAACTTGCCAGTAAATATCATATTAAGGGCCATCCATAAATTACGTCACACGTTAAGGGGACATTGTGTGACAAGGGGGTGGGGGGGGGGGGTCCTAAATTTCGTGACGTCACATTTTAAAATCAATTTTAATCGTAAGTTTTAAGTAAAACACATATTCGTATGATAGTTATTTCCCCATATCGAGGCATACTTGTTTAAGCGATCATGTGGCATTTGTGGTCTATATTTTGCATCATAAAGGCCACTAATCAACACAAGCAAATACATAAGAAACAACAAGTTTGCCCATCGTGAAGATTCGTCATCAAAGAATTTCTGCTAGACGTGCCAGAGAAATTCTTTGTTTGGATGATGACGATGATGATGTATCGTTCGATGAGAAAGATGTGGACACAAGGAATATTCCTGACATTAACAACCCAAACGAGAACGATGTGGCTGCTATGCCATGCATATGCCTACCTATAGAGACTCAAGATGGTTAAGTTTGATCTTTAATTAATATAATTAATCGTTTTTTGTTTTGTTAATTTCTTGAGTGTTTCATTTGATATTCACTTTATTTAAAAAAAAATAACATTTAAATTTCGGAATTTCTGTTTTAATTCAATAATTATTTCTAGATGTAAAATTGTAAAATTCGTGACGACACATTAGGGAGGTCTCACAAATGTGACCAGCTGTGACAAGGACGGGGAAGTGGGTCAAAAATCATGAAATTCGTGTGACGTAATTTATGGATGCACCCTTATGTATAATGCTCTTGTTGTGTTGACGATCTACGTGTAAGAACATAAAGTAATATAAATGATTATGAAGAATGTGTTTATCAGATGATTACAGTAATTCCTCCTGACTACATTATGATTAGATAATGTTGATTTTATCTAAGAATAATGCTCGCTCTATTGTTGTTATCATCATGGATGCTAAGTAAAGAGTTCGTCAAGATCAGAGACAATTAAAGATGGCTACAAAATCAAAAGTCATTTGTTCAATTTAGGCAGAGGATCAGCACTTTTAGAACGTCAAAATAACTTACGACTGTCCCCCAAAACGCTCGCCCCTCCTCACCACTTCCTACTACTTTAGCTGGGAAGAAGAAGTGGAACAAATAGGATTCCTTACTAGAAGTGTTCATCGTATCCTATGGATTATCCGAAGCTAGAATGTGGTCAGGATTGTGCTAGAATAGGTACTAAAGCAATTAGTCGTGGACGTGGTACTGCAGCGGCTGACATCTGCCATCCGACAACAGTCACGACCACAGAACATAATTACCCTCGCCACGTCTGACCATGATGCAACTATCGACACGACGCTACACTAGAGTGACAGTCACCAGCCAGTGTCACTCTCATAGAAATATAATTTATCTCTCATTCATAACCGACCTTTTTGGTCATTTCAGTTACTTTGTAACTAAAGTAGATGGCGCCACTTGCTGCACGATCAAGCATTAACTATTGGGTCAGGGATTGGTTACCTCAAATACCTTACATTTTTTTTTTGTTTTTTATTGTTATTTGAATACCTTAGTGTTAGATATTGACCTCAAGACTCAAGACTTTTTACATTTTGCCGTTGGTCAACCCTAAAAACTTTCTTAACTAGTTTGTCAAATAACACATTGCACTATAGCAATGTGGAATTACCTCATTAAAAATACAAGTCCTTAAACCTGAAGGACTGGATATACCGTGGATCCCGTACAGTTTTGACAGAAAAAAAAGAGATTGGAGAGTTCATCACGTACCTTTAACCTAATCATTATTCCTAGCGTTCTGGTCTACCTACGTGATCCAAAGCATGTAGACTTTTTAGCCGAAAACCTAACTCACTTATTCTGATTTCGGTCACGTAAAATCAGCGTAGTGTCTAACTTTACAGTTGTATAATAATAGCTAGGCATCATAAATCTGGCGATATTAGTGTTGGTGTACTATACAGCTCTGCCCAACCCTTCGGTAAATGCAGGCGTAATCTTATGTTAAGAAGTGTTATTATTGGTCGGTTGACAACCCTAGTTTATAGTAAGCGTGGGTTGGCGGCCGATCTGCACTCTGCGGTGAATGGGTGACGCAACCTGCGCCTACGCCTACCCTTATTTGTAACGCATTTTTGTACAATGACATTCATGGAGATTTTGTACTGAAATATTTATTATTAGTTAATAAATTCCATGGTTGATATTTAATACCGGTATAAACTCCCACGGTTACCGTTGTAAGCAGTCAATCGATTTAAGAACCGTTATTCAGGATTACGATATGGTTAGTCGCCACATAACTAATAGAAATCAGAATCAGGGTACGGTAGGGTATAAATATGTTGTTACTTTGAACCGATACCCTCATTAAACCATGTAAAATTTATACCAAAAGATAGGGCTTATTGTTTTTTAGGGCATGCTGAGAGAACATTTTATAATTTCTGTGTAATTTTTTTTCTACGAAACAAATATGCGCAAAATCTAGAAGTTCAAACGCTCGCAACAACCGGCCAGTGTTCGCCGAGACGTCTTCAACTACAAGAGGGCATTAAGCGTAGTTCTTAGAGGATAATAATATATTTGTTGTTATGCTTGCTAAAATGCCACAAATATATTAAACTTGCTTCTGCCCGCGACTTCGTCCGCATCAAATTTTTGCTCCTCTGACTGTTCCCGTCGCATCGAATTGCCTGCCAGTTTTCGTACATTTTTCGTTGCTGCTCCGCTCCTTTTGATTGTAGCGATGTTATAAAGCTTATAGCCTTCCTCAATAAATAAGCTACCCAACACATAAAGATTTTTTCAATTCGGACCAGTAGCTCCTGAGATCAGCGCGTTCAAACAAACAAACTCTTCAGCTTTATAATATGTATTAAGTATAGATAAGTATAGATATGGACTTATTTTTAGAATACCAATGCAACCTATGGAGCATCCAAAGCCAAAGTGCTGTCACTCAAAATATTGACCATCACACAAACATCCGATGAACTCACGTCATACAATTTTTCACACTTCCAAACTACTCAAATACATAATTAGGAACAATTACACCAAAATGCACATTAGCGTCTTACATTTAAGGTTGATTAACGTACGAATTTAGATCATATGTATTTAGCATTGTTTACCAGTTTAGTACAAACAAGTGGTTGGTACAAAAATAGACGGTTATAAGGGACCGAACACATCAAAAGGGTAGAACACGAACGCGCGGTTGGAAATGCCCTAATTCCACTTAATTATATACGTTGGACGTTAATTGGGTTTAAAATAGATGGGCCTAGTTATTTTTATGTTATTTTGAATGGTGGACTCTGTCTTGATGAAGGAGGAGAAACATAAATTATTTCTGATACTGTTTTTGTAACTTTACTGTTTAACATATTATCACATCACGTCTGTTTTTGAAGGGTTAGGCAGAGATGTATGTACCAGTCCAAAATAACTTAGCTAGCGAAACTCCGTAGAAATGGATGTCTTTTTTGTGGAGTCATCGACTGCAGTTAGCGTAAGAATCGTCTATTTTTGTGTAAACTTCATAGACTTGATAAGTATCTAGATCTAACACACGATGAAACAAAAAGCAACTGAATTTACACAAGTCAAACTTCAAGTACTTAACAGCAACACTATGGCTGCTAATAAAGTAACAACATACCCAAAAAAAAAATCTTTTTAATTTTAATTTTATCGTATTTAGACATTGATACCTATCACGTCTGAGAACTATTGGCAGCTTATTAAATTTGACCATGTATAGTTCACCCCATATTTTGCCGTTTAATAAGTCCCCTGTAACAATGGTCTAGCCTATATCGGCCACAACTTATTTTGCTCCATCCCAGACTCTGAAAGAGATTCTAGAATCTAGAATCTAGATAGAAAAACCCAATAACAGTTTGCCCGACCCGGGAATCGAACCAGGATCTCATGCTTAGCGGTAGCACTTGTGACCACAAGAACAACGAGGCAACTTTATTGTTTTTTATGTTATTGTAGTTAAGTAATAACAACCGCACGGGTTGATCGTTCAGGTTAAGCTACGCTTGCCGCGGTTGGTCCGTGGATGGGTGACCATCTTCACATAACAATACCCCTCCGTGCCTCGAAAAGCACGTTAAGCCGTTGGTCCCGGCTGTCTTTCGTAGACCTTAGACAGTTGTTACGGGTCGTCAGAAGCTCGAAAGTATTTTATGACATGATAATTATGATGACTTCATCAAAATTATTCAAATCTCCGTAGTCCCTTGGACTGAAGTCCCCCAAGCCGTTCCAAGTACGACCTATTTGTCATCTTCCTCGCATATCATCTTATTACTCATCTCAGGGTTATGAGTAGGCAACGAAGCAACGATCAACATAAACATCACCCTTTTAAGAATATCACGTCATTGACGGTCATGTAATATTTATATTTGAAGCACGAAGTCATTTGTAATGGAGTGCGGATAAGATCTGCACTGTAATTGCTTGCATTATTTACCGGCTAAACCTGATTTTAGGATAAACTAGTTTTGCCTAGGCCCAACCAGTTCTCCCTGCTCACGATAGGAGAAAACAGTATAAACCTATGCAGAAAAGACAAAAGAAACAGCGTACAACCTACTACAGTAAAAAACATAGCGATGTTGTGTCATTCCAATGTGAAACTTCAAGCGTTGTCATTATGTTGATGAGAAGCGAGAAGTGGTTTGGCCTAGGCGAAACTAGTTAATCCTAAAATCGGGTTTGGCCGGTAACACATTCAATCAGTATCTGAATGATTTTGAAGGGTATCGCTGATCTATTGCTTCGTATCCTAGAAACAATTGTCTGCTCAATAATGTAAATGACGCAATGAATGTTGTTGTCTTAACAAAATTAAAGCCATTGCTCTATCTACTGTACGTGTGTTACGTAAAATCCCCTTTGGGCTCGTGGCGAAATGATAACAGCCGCACGGGTCTGACTAAGCCATGAGCCCTAATAAACAATTTGTTCTCTTTAGGGAATCAAACCCACTACCGATACCGCTGTTGTAATTTTAATAACGGCGAAGTCGTCGTGGAAAATTCTCGTCAGTTATTAAAAAATAAATCAACTATTTCATGGAAAAGTGCCAATACCTACGCGGTCGAAGTGTATGGCAGAGCGAAGTTCTTTTTGAACAACCAACGAACATTTTCAACTCAAGGGATTTAAAATCATGTTCTGAAATTCATAGTAAGAGCTTCAGCGTTGATGTTCCTGCCACCCTATAATTATTATCCACACTATCCATCCACATAATATTATAAATGCGAATGTAACTCTGTCTGTCTGTCTGTCTCGCTTTCTTGCTAAAACTACTGAAACGATCTAAATGAAATTTGGTACAAAGATAACGATATCTTTGTACCAAATTTCATCAGGCTCAGGCTCTAAACTTAGAGCCTGAGAAAGGACATAGGCTACTTTTTATCCCGGTAGTATGTTCCGCGGGATAATTTCCGACCTCCACGCGGGCGAAGCCGCTGGCAAAAGCTAGTGTATAAATAAAGCGATTCTTAATAGTCGACATTCACACGGACGTAATAAAATCGCGGTGGGATTTTGTCACGCTCTTGATATTCACGCGGAAAGCTGAAAATCCAACAATTAGATTTTTCAACGTGCTGAAACTCACTCGGGCTGCACTCTGTTGGATTCTCTATGCCTGGTTATAACACAGAGTATAAAATCCAGTAGCCGGAAATATCCCGCCGTTTGACTGTCGCTTTTGCACTAAACTCCAAAAACACTAGCGAAATAGACATGGGTAGTTCGCGAACAGTTGAAGGAAATGAAGTACTTCATTTCACAAAATAAACTTATCTTTCCTTCAGTAGTCATTCAAATGTGTCTCTACTTCATTTAGTTCAGTCTTTCTTTTCGCTCGCACCAACTCAGCATTCATTTCGCTCGCATGCATGAACAAAAAGGAATCTAACTATCAGTAAAAAAAAAACAGAAAACATACTTCTTAATATATATAATTACAGTAATTTTGCTTACTTCAGTCAGACAGTTAATTTTATATTAATATATTTTTTGTTTCTTTTTTAAAGTCGGTTTCATGTTTCATGGTTGACAGTGAAGTATGAAGGAAAATCGAGATACGTTTAAAAGTGAACTAAGTGAAGTGCATCATTCATCGTAACGTATCACACTACGCGAGCTCTATAACTCATTGATTCGTTTTGATCTGCTGAACTAAATGAAGTACTGAACTAAATGAGTGGACTACTTCATTGAGTTAAAAGATATACTTCATTCATTTCTTTTCACTGACACATTTTGCGCATGTCTATAGCGAAAATGAAAACTAAAAACAATTGCAAACTGCATTCAGTTCAAAAAGGGTCAAGAGTGAACCGTGAAGTATCACCATCATCCTCGTGGGTGTGTTCTGTTTCAGAACTATGTATATCTGTGAATTTAATCAACTTTACTCCGAGAGCGGACAACTCAGGTATGCTACTGGCAATATTGAAATTACCGCCAAATTAGACCAGCTTGGCGAGCACTGGCTTACCCCGAGGCGACGGACCCCTGATGTTTGTACGAAGGGTTGAACTGCGCTTGCTAAGGGGTGCGTAAATTTTGATTGCGCGATGTAGGAATTGTATTGTATTCATTTGTACTTCGTTATAATACGTATTTTCCATATTAAATTGGTACGAAAACAAATAAAATTCAGATAGGATTAATATAAAATCGATTAATATAATATAATATCGAATAATATAAAATCGGATTAATTAATATAAATAGACATTCTATTACAAAAAGTTAACCATAATAAAAAAATAACAAAATATTTAACTGGCGATTAAATAAAAAACAATGGCTTTTAGTCTAACAAAGCTCTTAAACTAATTAATTACATCAAGTATACTACTGTTCTAAAAACAAATACAAAACTTCGAAAAAATAAACGAAAAAAAAATCCAAAAATTATTTCATGTGCCGGGACTCGAACTCATGACATCAACACCGGTCGCCCAACCCAATTCATGTTTGTTACTTTTTTTTTTTCTTTTTTTTTTTCAGGATGGGAAATCATCAAATGACTTCTCCCGCTCTGGGCGGAGCGGGAGGGCGTGTCAGACTTTTACTGACTAAAACCCACCCGTGTTCCATCAGTTGCCCATGTGCCAGGGTCACAGTATCTCTTTCGAACAATCACGCGACCCCGGCAGGCGTCGGTCCTAGTAGACCCCTACACTGCTGCTGACATCTCTTTGAGGCGCGCGTGGAACACTGCGCGCCGTCGACACGAGCTAGGTCCTTACCGGGCGGTGAGCTACCCATTGCTCGCCACCCACAAGCTCGCGCCTGCGATGGCCGGGAGTCCGCAATCGACTCCCAACGCCCGGGGCGTCTCCTCCTGCGGCGGCTAGGGGCGTGAGGGCGCAGAGACTGCCACTCCCTCACGCGCCCCGCCTCCTCCTTCGCGAGCATTACTGCTTCGCAGAAGGAGGTGACGGCTTCCCATTCCCTCTCGCTCCGTACCATGGCTCGCACCAGGGCCGGACGCGAGAGGTCGCCGCCGCCGATCGCCTCCACGAAGACACTGCGGTGCTCCGCCCAGGCAGGGCACACCTCCACCGTATGCTCCACCGTGTCCTCCAGACGATCCTCGCAATGGAAACACCCGGACGTATCCTCCCGCTTTATTCTGAACAGGAACCCACCGAAGCACCCATGCCCGGTGAGAACCTGCGTCAGGCGGAAGGTGAAGACGCCGTGACGCCTCTCTATCCACTCCTCAAAGAGGGGACTTACCGCCGCAATTGTGGCGTGTCCAATGTTTGTTACTTTAAAGTCTGCATACGCGGCGCCACTGTCGCGTGACGGATTCTTAATTATCAAATTGATTTATTTATTAAATAAGAAGATAAATATAATAAGATTAATTATAAGCTAAGATATATCTATACTAATATTATAAAGCTGAAGAGTTTGTTTGTTTGATTGAACGCGCTAATCTCAGGAACTTCTGGTCCGAATTGAAAAATTATTTTTGTGTTGGGTAGCCTATTGATCGAGGAAGGCTATAGGATATATAATATCACGCTATAACCAAGAGGACCGGAGCAGTAATGAAAAATGTTGCAAAAACGGGGAAAACCGCACGGGTAGGCGATGCGACGCGATGGGAAGGGTCGGGGGAACACGAAATTTAACGCGGACGAAGTCGCGGGCAGAAGCTAGTAATAAGATAAAAAATCTAAATATTACAGGCACTGGGTTAATCTAATTACAACAAGTAATATTTTGTTGTAATTAGATTAACCAAAAAATTAAAATCTTGAAGAAAGAAAGGTGATTTATTTCCACGGGACTTCTTTCAAGAGACGCACTTTAATAAAAACTTGTCGTTCAAAATACAACATACCTGACATAATCACACAATGCTGGATGGGGAGAGCAGCTGTTCATTCAAAAGATAATGCGTAGTCAACTGCAGCAAATTATTTTTACTTTTCGAAAAGTCGGTAGTAATATTTAAGATACTCTGGTAAAGAAAGGAACTTTTAAAAACATAAACCGACGAAAAGAGCTTTAAAAAGGAGGAGTTTCTTAATTCGCCTGTTTTTTATTTTTGTTTTCATATTTCTCCCTTCGGCCACTGTGAATTCATTCCGTAAATACTTTTTTTTTAATTTTCTGACTTAGTTATGTAACTATTAAGTACCTAAAATAAAAACCTACTAGCAAAAAAACGCTACTAAATGAAAAATACCTTTAATTTCGGAAGTTGCTGGCGAAAAACTAAAATACAGATAGATCAAAAGACAACGACTTCCAGTTACAAGGTATTGTAATTGTCAGATTAAAAAAGGGGTCAAATTCTGAGGGGCTCAGAATAGTTACTGCGGAGATAATGTTGCACAGCGGGGCGCTGGCGAGGGACACTTCTTCGGGAGAAGGGAATCGGACTTGTCGACTCAGCAGACTAACAGGACGGTCTCGTTCTGAGTGACTATCGGGAATTACCAACCTGACGGTGGTACATCTGAATGACCGTCAACTTAGATCAGCTTGACGAGAACTGACTTATCTCGAGAACATTGGACCCCGAGGATGAGTGTTTACGTTTGAGTTTTATACTAAGACGCGCGAAAACTTTGCTAGCGCGATGCAGGACCCTTTGTGTATGTAGAAGAAGTGTCTCGGTCACTCGTTTCTTACGAACGTTACTTTGCTAGTAAAAGCCATTTTGTGTTTTGGTAAGATTATTAGAAACAAGCGATACTTTTTGTTAGTGTGCATACACACAACAAAAAAACACAAATTAAAAGCTTCGGGCGGGGATCGATCCTGCGCCTCTAAGGACAGTTTTGGGTGCCAATCTCGCTGGGAGTTTTGTTGTGGGTCATGTCTGCCGCTAAAACAAAAAGTGACGGTATTATTGCTAAATGTTGTGTCTTTTGTGTGCACTAAATAAATGTTTTATCTATCTATCTATCTAAATGATAACAATTACAAGGGTAAAGTTTAAAAAACTTTTTAACAAAAAATTAAACCGCCGAAAAACTGAAAAGCAAAGCTGAAAGCTGAATTGGCTTTCGGATGTCTAATATTTTTTTTGTCTGTTTTATTTAGCTGTAAGTCCTCCATGTACTAAATAAATAAATAAATAAATAAATAATAAACCTTAAAATTATGAGTCGGCGCTTTGAGTGATCCTTGTTCATTGATTTTTCAGCGCCGACTCAAAATTTTAAGGTTTATTATTTTATGCTTTTCAGTTTTTCGGCGGTTTAATTTTTTGTTAAAAAGTTTTTATTTTATATTTTTTCGTGGCTTTAATTTACTAATAATACTTGGCAAAGTATACCCTATCCAACACAAAAAGAATTATCAAAATCGGACTACTCTGTATAAAGTTATGCGTCTTTATACATTACAATCAGTGAGTGAACAATCAATCATCCCCTGTTTTCCGACCCTTAGGGTTCGATTTTGTTTTCCAAATTTATATGGGACCACCTTGGAAGTATACGCTTTCCAATAGAAGAAGAATTGTCGCAATCGGACCACTATGTAAAAAGTTATGCGTGGTCATACATAAAAAAAAAAAAAAAATATACGCGTCGAATTGATAACCTCCTCCGTTTTTTTTCGTCGGTTGAAAATGAACTAAAATAAATTTGAAGTAGACTTTTTAGATGGTTATCATAATGTCACATAACATCACGCCGGTGTTCCCCGACGGTTTAGGCAGAGGTTTATCTGTAGTGCACCCACATTATGCCAGCAATAGGGAACGAGCCTGTTGTCCTCAACCGGGCACAAGCGCTAGACCAACGAGGCAGTTAATCTGTTCCCAGTGGGAATCAATATTACGACCAGTAGCGCGGCACCAATTTTACCATCGGAAATTCCACGACTGTCGACAGCCTCTTGCCGTTTACAAACGACCTTATTAGTTCATTTCAGTCTAGTTGTCTAGTTTCACGTCAGTCTTGTTAGTACCCCAAAGGACACCGGAACACTCTGTCAGTCATTCTCCCGAGTTGCATGTCAATATGCATCGATAAGCAATGAATATGCGGCGCATGCGCAGTGTGACACATGTCGCTAGAATTGTAGCACCATTGTCGCCACACGGTGTTGGAATACTAAGCGAATTTTATACTTATAATCATATCGATAAAGGTGCTGGATGAAATACTAAACGTACGTACTTACAATGTATTATGTACTTGTTACTTTAAAAACACTAGTTAATTAATAGTACATTATGGTACAAGTGTGTAATGTTGGTGATTACCGCTGAGGCGCCATTGAGACCCGAGCCGTCAGGTGAGGGTCTTAAGAGAGCCGAGGACGGTAATCATCAATACACACGTGTATCATACGACGTTTTTCAACACACTTGCGAGGAAAAAACAAATATGTATTGCATAAATCGTTTAATTATTAAAACAATTGGTGAATGTACAATTTTCAAAACGATATTGGATTGTTTTTGATGGCAATTTCACAGTTTGTGTTACATTGGTACTTGCCACTTCTTTAGTACCTTCATTTACTTCTTGTGTAAATGTCGGCGACAAAGGTAAATCATACAAATTACTGGAAGGAGAGGGCACCAAATAACTCACGCTAGTAGATGTACATGGTTGTGGTTCGGGGCAAAACTTTTTTGCCTTTGGCTCCAAATTAATGGCTTGCGTTATTTTGTCATTGATTTTTGCTTTGTTATGAATTGAGTCTTCTATGTACGATTCAGCGATTGCGTCAGAACGCCATCCACCATGTCGCTTCAAAGTTAGTATATCAGCCCCCGAATCAGCCAACATTGTAGCCGACGTTCTTCTAAAACTGTGTCCAGTGTAAAAATCGGCCTCAGGCAAACCTAAATACTTCGCTATTTCTCTTGGCATATTACCAAATTTGTTAATACCGATTGTTTGTGCAGTACATTTTCCTTTCTGAAAGTTTTGGAAAAAGCGGTCATTCTTTGTTTTTGTTGAACGGAGATCTTGGTATTTTTTCACTATTTCACGAAACGTTCCTTGGATTGTAAAAGATCGTGGAATCTTGGTTTTAGTCTGGGTAATTTTGACAAGAAGCATATCTTTTGTTGTAATATTGTACAGCTCTTGTCGTCTACAAGCACCAGTAACACCGAATATTAAGGCAACCTGCAAAGAAATCAATTAATTAGTTCTAAGAAATTATGCTAAAGTTACACACTTGTATATTGTAGATTCGTTTCGATTAAAAATATGAAACGTACCTTTGTTGCTAGATACTGACTATCCGGAGCCTCATTCAAAAACTTTTCAACGTCGGCTGGTGACAAAACTTTAGATTTCCGACCAATATATCCATCCGAGCGTCTCTTCAAAAATGCCATCAGGTTACAGTACGTTTTGATATCAACACCATGTTTGAGCTTAACCATGCTTCTTAACATGGAATAGATGCACCACAGGGAGCTAGGTTTGTATGTATTGGCGAGTTCAGAGAAATACGCCAAAAACACATTTTCAGAAAATGACTGGGTTTTTTTGTTGCTCTTCCATTGCAGGAAACTATCGTAAGCAGCTAAATACTTTTCTCTAGATTTTGCAGGTATTAGGCTTTCGTTTGCATTTTGTGCTGCATTTAGTATTTCTGGCGGGGTTAAATCAATCAATTGTTCATCTTCTGTACTAAAACCTGACATTTTTATAATTATTTACCACACAGCAACAAATGCGATACAAACAAAATATGAAAATTAGGGGAAAATTGGGAAATGGCGCGCCATTTTTTTTTTGCACGCGCCAAATGTAAGTTGATTGATTACAGCCATACAGCCTACTTCAAAATGATAATTTTTGTGATAAAATGCAAATATTTTATAAGAAATTATTGTGAATTATAAATAATTTGATAATAATAAATGTTTTTTCGTCTTAATTAGGGACACATTTATTTATTTCAAAAATGTAAATAGATTTTCGGTGGCATAAAACCTCTTTGTTGTTACAAAAAAAAAAAAAAACTGTATTACCCGGTTAAATTGAAAATGCTCTGTTTACTCGCATATAATTTGCAGTTAGCTACTAACTTAACTTTGTAGGGATCATTCTATTATGCACTAGTGTGTAATATTATTATGCACGTGTATGTTATAGTTCGGTTTATGGCCCTAAGAACGATATAATAAGGCTCACTTTACGAGCAAGTGTGTTGAAAATAAATTAAATTAATAATATTGCCCTTACTGCTTAAAAAATATTTCTAATAGGTACCAGACACTCAAAAATATATTCGTTAAACATGCAAAAAGAATTGCATTTCTGGGGTTTCGAACTCATCACTCGAAAAAAATTTTAAATCGTACCTACCTATTTCAAATTGAATCGATTCAAAAAGGGGTCAAGAGTGAACCGTGAAGTTTCACCATCGTCCTCGTGGGTGTTCTGTTGCTGAACTGAATCTGTTAAATGCATTTTTAATCAACTTTACTCCGAGTGGACAATTCAGGTATGCTACTGGCAACATTGAAATGACCGCCAAATTAGACCAGCTTGGCGAGCACTGGTTTACCCCGAGGCGACGGACCCTTGATGTTTGTACGAAGGGTTGAACTGTGCTAGCTAAGGGGTGTGAAAACTTTAATTGCGCGATGTAGGAATCGTATGGTATTTCATATTCAAAAGGTATGACAAAAAAAAACAATGTCATTAAAATATGGATTACAAAATATTATTATTTACTTTGTACTGTAGAAATACTCTTTCGAAATAATTATGAAGTATAAACTGCTAAGTTTACTCCTTACTACAAAAAATAGACTTCGAAAAAATAACCAAAAATTATGCCGTTTGCCGGGTCTCGAACTCATGACATGAAGCTAAAAGTCCACACCGATCGACAAATCTTTATAATAAAAGAAACCTGTTGCCATTCAGCGCCCCTGACATATAAAATACAAAAAAAAAACTAGATTTAGCCGTTGCTGTTAAGAGGCCGTGCACAAAAAATAGCCCTGTTTTTTAGTTTTTTATCTAAATATAAGAAATCTTGAAATCATTGAAACAATATTTCGACACCTGCAAGGAATAACATCGTAACTCAGTTTTAGGCAATTTTAAGTTACAGTTAAATTCATGCTGTACAAAAAATGCTGAATTTTTTGCACTTACCCCTGTGTCTAAACTCTATTGCGCACCGATTTGTACAATGTAAAAACATTGTAAGTAAGGGTCAACTGTAGTTATTAAAAAAGTATATTTAGTTACACATCATTATCATCATTGTTTTTTGCTCGCTGTTATTATTAATGTAACATTGTAATTCAAAATACACTCTTGTTCTTGGAACGAATTATTTCATGAAATGAGCTTTTATCATACTTTATGCGATTATATGTCTGAGTGAGTGTACAATGCCATTTTAAACAGGATACGAGTATGTTGTGGAATATCATTGTACTCGCTCATTGACTCATATTTTTATGGTTGGTTGGCAATAAGACTTAACCGAAATCTGACAGATTTTTTTAAATCTTTGACACGCTCTCCTGTAAAATTACTAAATATTAGTTACAATGTTATTCATTGCAGATGTCGATTTGTCTGTGTGACTAAAAAAATAGTTTTCATGATTCAAACCATTCGTGTCAATCACAGTACGATACCTAATAATAGTTTCGTTACTTTTCACTCTCGGAAATATAGTTCATTTCGCTTTTGATTTATTTAGTGTAGATATGATTATTTTCATAAAATCATTTTTCTAGGGTAGTAAGTGTCTACTACTATAATTATTTGAAAAATCCGTTCCAGTCACGTGTATATTGAAACGAACATTTGATGTGTGACAACAATTATAACTATGGTCTGTGCCAGATGTGAAAAAAATAAAAGTCGTTGACACCCGCCTTCGAATGTATTCAAATATTTGGAAACGATACGAAAAAAATGTAAATAAAGTGTCGCTAACACGGTCAAAACGGTTATTTGAATACATTGGTAGGCGCGTGTCAACGACTTTTATTTTTTCACGTCTGGCACACACTATATCATTGTTTTGGTTAGATCAAAATAAGTTTTTTACATTGTTAAATAAATGAAAAACTAGAAAATCCTCTTCCTTTTTTGATGTCGGTTAAAAAAAGGGGTTAATTCCCCTGCGGGGGAGCGGGGGAGGGGAGAAGGGGAACACATCAGAGGTAATGTGCGCAGGTAAACCTGGCAACGAGATTCATTCTAGAGTAGAGAATCGGTATGTCGACAGCAGACTATAGTATTTCTACACGTCTGTGGACAATGAGAATTTACTACCGACTCGGGAGTACATCTTAAGGACCGCCAATTAAGACCAGGTTGGCGACCACTGGCATACCCCGAGGTGACGAACCCCAGATGTTTATATGAAGGGTGCAACTGTGCTTGCAAAAGGATGCGTAAATTTTGATTGCGCGATGTAGGAATTGCATAGTATTCAGATCTGCTTCAAAACGGTGATTTTTCATATTAAATCAGTGTCAAAAACGGTTCTAACTCGAATCTGATTCAAAATATGCATCAGAAAATGTAACGTTGTCCTTTCTTTTAAATCTTGTCTCAACATTTAGGCTATCAGAGTGTGTTGTGTTGTGTTAAACAATTACAAAAAAATATAAAAAAAAGAAAAAAGTATCGAAAAAAAAATCGTTGGCCGGGCCTCGAACTCATGACATGACGTTAGAAATCTACGCCGATTCATTCTTATGATGCGGCAAATAAAGATACCGATGAATATGGAAATTACGCATTTTGAAAAATGTCACGTGAGATACTGGGTGGGGGGTTTAATTTTTCTGAACAAAATTTCACATCAAATGTTAAAATTCATGGTCTTCCTTTTATTTTTGACACTATGTTACTTAGCATAAAATAATCCTTATGATGAAACCTTTCGATCGGTATGATAAAACTACAGGGTGATTATTTTTCTCGTGTAACGGGTTCGATTCCCGGTTCAACCATCCAATTATTTAAATAACCATGAATGCAGTTCAAATTGTTTTTTAAACTGAAATAATGTCTTCTTTCAGTAAAATGTTCCATCTACAATATTCAAGGTACTTTCCCTCCATGTGGCATATCCGTGGGACGCCCTGTATACATCTCTAAAGTAGTGAGAACCTCAGCTTAACAACGATTGTTATGGGGGAAGCGCCAATACAAGGTGACCCGTGAAAATCAAATTTCCTTAAGTTGTTTGCAATTTCAGTCAGTGTCAGGCTGTATGTTGATTAAATAATTAATTCATATGTACTAACAGAATTATAAACATTAAAATCATCAATACAATCATAGAAAAATAAAAAACTCTGATCTCATTGAATCACTTCCATATTGAATCTTTAATGTTATAATTACTAAAACACTTAACAACTTAACATGTTGGCATTTAGTAGCCCTGACACCATCTATACAACACCAGATTTGGACGGCAGCTGTTCTCAATGATATGCATACTTAGCGATACGCTTATGTAGGTACTTTACTGTTAAAGGTCACAGGTTCGATTCTACTTTGAATTGTACCCAAAGCCTAGATCTTTTGTATCGAATGTAGTTAGGTAGGTAGGTGGCTATTTATTAAGAGGTAATCACGGGTCAAAAACAGTAAGCAAACTTCTCCTCTTTTTAACACCAATTTTCGGTCGTTTCCCAGTCTAACCGGACGCGGAATATTTTTTGTGGAGTGACTGCCTATCTGATCTCCACAACCCACTGTTACTGGATAACACGTACGATACCCCTTGGTAAGACTGATAGTTAGACTTCCGGGCTTCTGACGACCTACATATATCGCCGTCATAGATCCAAATGATAGCTGGGACCAAACGGCCAAGGGTTTTATCGTGCTTTACGCGGCAAGGGGGGTCTTGATATGTAATAGATGGTCGAATGTAGTAGGCGTAGTACTTGCCCACCTGCATATCAAGCCACTTCTTCGTGGGAATAAAGACACACAGGCAGGCACGAAGCGACATTGCAAAACCACTCTGTACGCTGCCAGACTAGACCCTTACAATAGCATTTCAATAGCGCAGTGGAAGATATTATGGTGGGGTCCAGGAGACAAGAAGTGGCTAGCGAAACTAGTCCGCCGTACGCGGAGCAGACAATACAAGTACAATTCAAGTGAAGACGCAATACAATTAACAAATGACTCACCTACAATACAACAAAAGAACTTACCTGGTGGTTGAAGGACACTGCTTCTGGGGTTACCTGGAGTTATGTATGTAAGTGAGTGTATATGTATCGTGTTGTGACGTTACGAGTATTCTTCAGGTTAGAATCCGCTGCAATAAGGCTGGAGGCAATCACAGCATGCGGTCTTCAAATCACTCGTTCCCAATAGCGTCACTTTCACTTGACCTTCAAACTATTTCAACAAGATATGTCCAAAACCCGTGTTATTACGTCAAATTAGGGGTTATTAACAAAACAATCAAGCAATTGGATCACGACTAATTGTCACAAACGGATCGATTTAAAAGGGATTAATTTCAACAAAAGCGTCGCGGGCGTCCCAAAACGCGACGGGGCTTTTTCAGCGCCAAACCAACAAGACCTGTCAAGTGTCAAAATCAAACTGACAAGTCAGATGTCATTCCGTTCGGGAACGTTCCGAAGGCGCATAGAGTAACTAATCGAACAGGACGCAACACACTCAAGCAGAACAATTCCTTGACATCTTCCTGGAACTAGTTCTACCAGCATTGCGTCGCACTGCCTTTTGACGCCTATCTTCGAAACCCTTAATGCAGTAATAGCCTAAAAGTTCCATGAACAATACCGATCCATGTTCCATATAACTGAACAAACTAAGCTAACTCATTACCCAGCAATCCAGTAACTTATTAGCCCAGTGTTGCCATCAATCTGAATGACAGACGTTTGACATTTGAGAAATGAAAGGCATTGCGCCCACGCACCTGCTGCGACCATTACGTTTCACCACCTAATATGGTGCGGTCTGTGTCTGTGATTTAGAGTATGAATTAGATAAGCTATGGCTTGCCTAGACAAGAGACATAGAGTACGCGAAAAAGAAAACTGTAGGTATTTTTTTCAAGATGCTCTTTCTGTTGAGGTCATTTCACGCAAGATAATATTGACTTATGCAAACAAAAAAATTGGCAAACAATTCAATGTTTGGTGTGCCGTATAGAATCAAATTATTCTAATTGAACGGACATACGTGCAGCTGGGTAGTTTGTTGCGCGACTTCTTCTTCCCAACTAAAGCACTAGATAGAAAGTGGCGAAGGGCGAGTGTTTTGAGGGACTGCCGTATGTAATTTTGACGTTCAAAAAGTACTGATTCTTACCCTTGTTCGAATAAATGACTGGGGAGCAGGCAGTACTTTTTTCAAGGTTTACAGCTCACTGTAATCTGCATCTATTTTTAGCTATCTAGCTAAAAATAGATGCAAATAATAGTCAGTCTTAATAAGTACATATCTACATACTTATCAATGTGCCTGAAAATATATGCCTATTGAACTGACATTCCTGATGACTATGTTAATATTTCTCGTTTTATACGCTTTAACTATTTCTATTCAGTTGCTGTAGTAGCATATTATTACCAAGCGACTACGCTCGAGGGCTACTAAGTACCTTGTTTAATTTCTACCCATGAAATCATGTTCGAAGTTGTTATTTACCCATTTTCGTACCGATTTACATTCTAATTTGGGCATGAAAAGATAATATGGACTTGTTATGATATTTCCTAACAATTTACAGTAATCGTTTAGATTTATAGTCTAGTGGTAAGCCCGTGGCTCCGCCTGCGTACTTACATATATAATCAGCCTATAATGTTCCCACTGCTGTGACACAGGCCTCCTCTCAGTGAGAGGGACTTGGCCGTAATCTACCACGCGGGCCCAGTGCGGGTTGGTAGATGTCACATGTCTTCGAATTTTCGGTGCTAGGACATACCGGTTTCCTCACGATGTTTTCCTTCACCGTTTTGAGAGCAGTGGTCATGAAATAATTTACACAAAATGAAGTGCCTGTCAGGGTTCGAACCACCCCTAATCTCTTTTTTTTATGATGTCTATATTCACGGGTTTAACGTTTCGTTCTTTTGTTATAGCTAACACATTGAAGTCACCATGGCGACCAAGTCGTACAGCAAACACAAGGAGTATAAAGAGTACTCCACCAGTGGCAACATACCATACACGGGCGAGGCATTCGGTAAGACATCTTCTATTGATTCCACCTTCAGGGCACGCATAGTATCTTAAGGTTGTAGGACAGTTTAAGCGCAGGAGTAACAGTAATGGTTAAACAGCATAAGGTTCAAAATTGCTTCACAATTCACAGAATACCCGAGTTTTTGTCAAGTATTGGCCTGCTATCGGACTGCTGTGTCTGTAACCCCCTAGATGGGCACTAATGTAATATAGCCAGATAAATATGGCATCTTTAGTCCTGTAGGGTAATTACGTAACACACAGTAGCAATGGCTTTCATTTTGATAGTTCAACAACATTCCCCGTGCTACATGTAATACAGCCAGAGAACTATGCCGTCTTTAGCCCTGGAGGGGGTTTAAGGGGGTTTAAGGAAGTGAAAGATATTGGCTTAAGCGTTTAGATTCCTGGCTAGTTGACACTGATCCTGAGTATCTTCGTGTCAAAAAATTTCTCATAATTCAGATTTCTACCCAGTTGATGGTAAGAGGCCCGCCAACGGGTTCGCCTTCATTGCGTGGGGTTTAAACATAACTAAATGTGCCGAAATGGCAGCATTTACCGAGAGGTCCACAGTGCAGTTGAGCTTCTCAAGTTCTGAGTTGAGCCGCACGATTAGTGACAAATGCGTGCACTGACTGGACAGGTCCACTCAATCTGTTTGGTTCTTTCCTCTAAAGACCATTTCAGACAGCTACCTACATAGTTTTCACATAATGTTACCAATATTATGTCTGGACTTTAAAAGAGACTGTGACCTCTGAGTTTGTTTCGGCCTTTCTTCTCAGAGTAGTCAGATAGGAAACGCCGACCTCATCTAGCTCAAAAAAATATTATTGACTTGTAAAAGTGTTTGTACAAACCTACTTACAGAAATAAAATCATTTATCATTAACACATCTCACGGCCGGCTATCTTGGAGACGCGTCGTATGTGGTCGCTATCCTCAGAATTGAGGGAAAGACGAAGAAGAAGTCGAAGCAAAGTGCGGATGGTGTACTTTTCAGCAAAACAGACTTGATATCAGTAGGTACTGTCGTCTTTCTTTTCCCCGAAGCTTCGGATCCTCTATTACAAACTCCATCACCTAGAGACTAGTTTCATAGAAAGTTAAACCTATATTAATTTCCATAACCTAACTATTACAGACATGATGAAATCCGAGCTAATCCCGAAGGGCAGTAAGCTGGACTCCTTAGGACGCGGCGGAGGAGGAGGTGCCCGGGAGTACCACTACGAATACAAAGAGGAGAAGCATCCCTCTGGCAAGTACGACAGGAAGGATATGCACACTGTTGAGGTAAGAACCTCAGTAACCGTTGCTTTGTTTCTCTGGTCTTCTCCATAGGTACCTACTACGCTTTGGAATGGGCAACTAGCTGGGCAACAGCATATTGCTGACTGACCAACTACTTGATAGTTCTAAGGTGATTGCAAATACGATTAGTGACAAATGCATGCACTGACTGGACAGGTCCACACAATCTGTTTGGTTCTTTCCTCTAAAGACCATTTCAGACAGCTATCTACATGGTCTTCATATAATGTGACCAAGATTATGTCTGGAAGCAAGAGACTCCGACCTCTGAGTTTGTTTCGGCCTTTCTTCTCAAGAGTAGTCAGATAGTGTTAGGGACACTAAGGACTAAGGACTTGATTAAAAGCAGTGGACTGTAAATTGCTATAATAATATATTCCAAAATAGGTACAATAAAATGTCGGTAAACGTATGGAAAGTGCGCGCGCGTCGCCTTGAGAGATCGGTAGTGAAGTGCCGTGTAGTCTTGTGTAGTTCACGAACGAACTAGTTCGTAAGAGCGCTCCCATAGATGAACTACGCGAACTAGTTCGCTCATTTCCCGATCCATAGTTCGTTAGTTCATCAGTTCGCGACCGAATGAGCGAGGATGGCGTCAACCGAACTGATACACGGGACAAAATACAAAAAGGTTTTTGTAATCACTAAACTAGTTATTTATTGCAACAATAAACCTTGGTATTTTTTACAATCATGATCTTTTTATGAATTATCACTCAATGGTTTTTGCTGTTTTTGGAGTCCAAAAATTGTAGATAAAAGTAGAACATTCCATAATCTTGTCACATGCAGTACGTGCAAAATCTAAACGAGCGAAGGAGCGAACGATCTGCCTCTCTTTGATTCGAGCTGGGAGCGGATGAACTAGAGGAGCGGATGAACTCGAAGAGCGGATGAACTAGAAGAGCGGATGAACTAGAAGAGCGAACTAGTTCGTTAAGGAGCGGTGAACTAAACTGAGTGATCTCAGTCGCGAACTACTATGCCCAAGCCTAGTGCCGTGCGTGGCCCGCGTCCCGCACGTCGCACGCCGCACCTCTCTCCGCCGCCCCCCGTCACACGCCGCCGCAGGAACGAATTGAAAAAAAAATTGTGTTGGGTAGCCCATTTATTGAGGAAGGCTAGAGACTATAGGTAACATACACTAGGACCCTTAGGAGCCGGGCAAAAAGAAAAATAGTTAAAATAACGAAGTCCACACACGTGCAGGCAATTCCATGTGACGGGGTGGGACGGGGAGCAAGAAATTTAACGCGGACGAAGTCACGGGAGAAGCTTTTTCAATACGAGCCAGCAGTTTTTGAGATTAGCCCGTTCAACCAAACAAACTCTTCAGTCTTATAAAAATAGCATAGATTAGCAGGCTAAGATTTTGGAACGAGGTTTTAATCCAGAATTTCATCACTATTTTGCGCGTAACTTGTTTAATGTAACCAACGTTATTTTTAATCGTAAAATCAGCTTTACGGGCAGCCCAGCGATAAAACGGCTATAAACATCTGAAATGAAAGAGAATGACATCATTGGCTAACTCAGTGCATTACTCACAGACCTGCTAATTATACTAACGGATCTATAAGTTTGCATTTTAAGCTTAGAACTGGTTAAAATTTATACTTCCGTACAATTTTACATACTTAATGATGAAGTCAAAAGTTGAGAATGTTGTTTTCGAAATCGCAAACTGGTTTTGCGACATGCATAGATAGATCAATGGTTATTTTGATAAATTATATTCTAAGAGAAAGAACTGTTGTGTTCAATACACTCAGCGTTAAGATGTCCACAGCACCAGCCAGGGTCGCGAGATTTGTTCGAAAGAGATACCGTGGCCCTGGCATAGGCAACTGAAGGAACACGGGTGGGTTTTAATCAGTAAAAGTCTGACACGCCCTCCCGCTGCGCCCAGAGCGAGAGATGTCATTTGATTAGTTCCCACCCACAAAAAAAGCCAGCACCTCTCTTGGTGGTTATCCCTGTACACCACCAAAAGTCAAGCTTCATCTTTAACCTCAGGTATATTTACACACAGTACTCTTTATTTCCAGGAGTACACAATCCCACCCAGGACTACTCCAAAGTCTTCGGAGTCCAGCTCCTATTACTACGAGAGAGAAGAGAGGGATGTACCAGCGATCACGTCGGGCACCCGCACTTATAACTACGAGTCTTCTGCCGCTTCTACACCAGGTAACACTTGGTTTGGTTCAGAATTTTCCGATAAGTTTCCATCTCGACCTACAGTACCGTGTACATTATAAGCCTTGCATTACCGTTTCCCTGGCATATTGGCAACTGAAGGAACATGGGTGGGTTTTAGTCAGCAATAATCTGACACGCCCTTTAACTCCACCCAGAGCAGGAGACGTCAAGAAAAAAAAAGGCTTGCTTGAGATAATTAGACGACTGTACAAAATTTCGAAGACCCAAAACAAATATGCGAATAAAACTGACTTAGCAAAAGTTAAAATATACAAAAGTTAGTGTTAAAATTAAGCTAATAATGTGGCTGGCTGAACCTACCCAGATTTCCTCAATGATTTGTTTTCCTTTCCTCAAAAGAAATTAGTGTCTACCAATACCTTTAAATGGGGTGTAAGCGCCCTTTTTGGCAACAAAATATATTATTTCAACGTTAAAAATCTTTCTTAATGTTTCGTTGCACCTCTGCGTTCCTATTCGTTCACTCCGTTTGTAGAAAAGAACTAGGAAGTTCTAGAAATATGACATTACACCATCCTCCACAGCATGACCATAGCCCTCAATATATTACTAAAAGAAACAAGCTTTTCCTATCTTTAAGAACAACTTCAAGAGGTAAGAGGTTTTCAGAGGTTTTGAACCCAAAAAGTTTTGGGTTCAAAACCGGGCAGCTGAATGCTGATTTAGCTACAGCGACATCCTACTAATATTACAAATGCGAAAGTTTGTGAGTATGGATGTATGTGTATGTGTATGTTTGTTACTCTTACACGCAAAAACTACTGAACGGATTTGGATGAAATTTGGAATACAGTTAGTTTATAACCTGGATTAACACATAGGCTACTTTTTATCCCGGTAGTATGTTCCCGCGGGATATTTTCTGACCTCCACGCGGGCGAAGCGGCGGGCAAAAGCTAGTATGGTTTATATCTTGAAATCTTTCCTCCATCTACAACGCAGGTTTTTTATCAAACATCATGTTTCTAATATTCCAGGATACTCCAAAGTGAAGAGTTCCAAGGTCACAAAAGACTTGACACAGAACGTAGAAGAGCTGGACTCACTCCTCGATGACCTGCAGAAAGACCAGGAGAGGCAACTGTACAAAAGTAAGAATCATGGTAGGTCTCATACGGTTTTTTGGAGTGCTAGACATACTGTGGTCAAGACGTTCACTTACGCTGAAATAGATTTAGGAGTAAGAGGTATATGGAATACATAATCTGTAAAATCCTATTGAAGGGGTCGTGGGGAAATAATGGCCGTGCGGGTGACAAATAGGTTAAGCAGCGCTTGACGCGGTCGGTATGTAGCTGGGTGAGCATCCCTTATGAAACCTGCTGTGCCACGGGAAGCACGTTAGCCGTTGGTCCCAGCCCTGATGATTCGTAGATTTTTGCCAGGCGTTACCGGGTTGTCAGAAGCTTACTAAGGGGTATTGTTTTACCCAGTAACTGGTTGTGGAGGTCAGATAGGCAGTCGCTCCATTTACAATACTGGTACTCAGTAGCGTCTGGTTGGGAAAAGGCTGTTTGGTTTATGTCAAGATAATTAGTCATATTGTTATGGTTAATGAGGAATAAAACCGTTCGATGGAACTGTGTGGCCATAGGCGAGCCTTTAGTCATGCACAATCACTTGGAAAACTGGGATTGAAGAAAGGTACTAACTGTTGAGGAACAGTGACTACCTTTCTTCAATCCCAACGGTGAGGACCGTCGACTGCTTTTCGGTTGCGCCAATCCAATACACAGTCCAGGGACGTCCCTGATTTGACACTTAACACATATCAAGTACCTACCTATTGTAAGTAGAGGTATCATCTACTTAAAGTCTCCTTACTGCCTATTATTTTCTGGAATGGGCGGTTCACATGTCGGCCGAGAAGCTTTGACCACTGTTTGCCTAGTACTCTTGGAGTGGTGATGGAAATCGCTTCTATATGGTTTATCCATTGAATTGAATGAGGGGTGTTGTCAAGGAAAAAGTTGATAAACCATTTCATTTATATTTCAGATGGCTACACATCTGATACTGCTGAGAGCACATCTTTTGACTACAGGAGGGGGTAAGCAAAGATATCCTTAAAATAGTTTGTTAAAGTCCGTTCATAATCTTTTTTGCAGAAATTATCAGGCACGCAGGCAATAGAGGGCCCACTCTTTTTTAAATTAGGGTTTTTTCTTTAATTAGGGTGCGTATCTTCGGTGACAGACTTAAAAGTCTGTCACCGAAGATACGCACCCTAATTACGAAACGCACTATATATCAGAATCTGCATGGGATTGAAGATTATTTTTAAACCATTGCGTCATTTGTTGGAATAAATTGTCGGCTCAGCAACGTAAATAACGCAATGAATGTTGTTTAACTATGAAAACGAAATCGATCACTATTGATAGCAAGTTACGCATGGGTGTCGTAAAAGGCAACTAAGGTACTTACTAAAGAATAGGCAGCAGCGTTCTTTAAACATTTTAGCACCATACTGCGACCGCCAACCCGCCTGCCAAGAGTGGCGATTATGGCACCCCCCCCCCCCCCCCCCCAAATTGGGGAAGGCCTATGTCCTGCAGTGGACGTCTTTCGACTGAAATGAAGATGATGATGATCTTGAAATGATCCCTACTCCCGATTAACTCATTTATTGGAACGAGTAAAAACACATCCTGATGTGTAGTAAGGACAACCGTTAGATTGTGTTGTCATTCATTCTTAGTTCGGACCCCGACCAAATCTTACGTCGAAGATGATACGGTACGGAGTAGGAAACGCCCGTAATTTTGTAAAGTAGTCTACCAGGACTAGTATGGCATTGTTTAAAATCTAACCATCCCTATGTTCTACCACCCACAGCACCCCAGCCAAGGCTCCTTCCAGTGGCTACTCCACCATGAAGCGAGAGGAACGCGTGGAGTCCTCTTCCTGGGGCTCCAGTCCTCCGCCCCCCACTATCACCAGGGCTGCAGAGGTCAGGCAGGAGCTGTACAGGGAGGAGAAGACTGGTGAGCATGATCTTCAATATCTTTTTCCTGCCAAGCAAATATCAACGTTGCGCATATGAAAATAATGTCGAAAATGAATATCCCTTCCGTACGCTGTTTCCTTTCCTTGCCAAACAAATATCAATGTTGTCTTCATAAAAATTAAGTTGAAAATCGCTGATAGATCGCTTTATAGTTCAATGCTCACAGACTAATGTAAGCGATACTTATTTTCAGCTTTATAACAAGTAACATAAGGTTGATATTTGTTTATCAGCGAAAATCTTGCAGACGATATCTACCCTCTTTGGGATAGAGTAATATGAACGTTGTTCCTCCTCCGCAGAGTCCCGCGTGATCCCGTCCCAGTTGTCTCCCGCGGTCCCGCAGCTGGTGCCGGCCCCGACCTGCTCGCACTGCCATCACCAGGCGCCCTCTACCGGCACGGTGAGTAACTAACAGTACATTACGTCACGACTGTCATTTCCAATGGTGTATGCCATGCTCAGGTGGGCCCAGTGACAAATGCTTGCACTGACTGGACAGGTCCACTCAATCTGTGTGGTTCTTTCCTCAAAAGACCATTTCAGTCACCAATGTACATGGCCTTCACATGATGTGACCAAGATTATGTCTGGACTTTAAAAGAGACTGTGACCTCTGAGTTTGTTTCTGCGTTTCTTCTCAGACTAGTCAGCTAGGAAACGCCGACCACACCTAGTTTTAAAAATAATGGAAAAAAACGTGGGGTGCCTCATATCAATAAAAAATACCTTAAAAAAGCACCCCACGCTTTTTTTCCATTATTTTCTACTTTTTTTTAGTTTTCTATGGAAGCGTGTTTTTTAGTTTTTTAAACTATTATTTATTTTAAATTTTTAGGGTGTTTCGAATTTTGAGACGTATGTCAGCGTAGTTTTCGAAGACAGTTTTTTCGCTGTCCTGGTAACCCTGGCAAGGATAATGGCACAAATTAATGAAATTATTGCATTGTCATCGGTCTTTGACAGGTGTGCAAAGTTTAAATAAAATCTGGTCGTTTAAAGTGGGTCAAAATCGCGCTAGAAGGATTAACACGTAAAAGCGTTTTTACAAACCTACTTACAGAAATAAAATCAATTAACATTTAGTGGTATGGGCCCCCGATTTACGAGTTGTAGGTCGTGGATTCGAATCCACGCAGATGGTTTACTTTAATCATTTCATCGCCACTACTCTCAAAACGGTGAAGGAAAACATCGCAAGGCAAAATGTCCTAGAACAAAAAATTCGAAGACATGTGACACCTACCAACCCGTACTAGGCCCAATAACGGCCCAACTCCTCACACCGAGAGAAGGTCTTTGTCCCGGCAGTGGGAACAATATAAGCTGATTATAATGAGGCACAGGTGTACCTATCATACCACAGTTCGAGTTTGGATAGAACAATTATGTTTAAATCTCGCACTAGATTTTTCAATGAGCTAGGAAACAGACCTGGACGGTGAAATCTCGTCGCAACATTTTTACGTTCCTACAAACGTTGGCTAATAGGTACCCTAACTTATTGCCATCAACTGGAAAAAAATCTGAACTCCAGGCTGCTACTGAGAAATTCCAGATGGAAACCCCAAAAACACTTTGTCCGACCTGTGAGTCGAATCCAGGACCTCATGCCCTTGAAACTCCACTTTGCCCTATGAAATTGACTAAAAATATTAGCTCACGTGCAATGGCGTCCGTACAATGTCATGAGTTCAAATCCCCGCGAATGCTGTATTTTATACAACATTTAAATTTAAAAAAAAAAAAAAACTAGGTTACAAAAACCATGTTTGAGGCGGTTTTATTAGAAAATAAAGAAAAACTAAATTAAAGTGTGAATTTAACTCACACTGGACAACTTATATTACGCACACACATTCAAAATGCTTTCTTCGATAGAATTCACACGAAGATTCATTTCAAATAACGTGCAAATTAAACTTATGCAGATTCCAATGTCGCCATGGGTCATGGGTTCAAGACCCGGCAACTGCAATTATTTTTGTATATTTTCAACTTTGATTCCTTTTACAACACTATAAAAACTTAATGATTGCAAAAAAAATAACGAAAAAGCAAACCGCAATAGAAATTTGATCTCTCCGACTGACCAAGTATATTCAAAGCAGTGGTCTCGAACGTCATAGAGCGAGATAAGAATTGCCAATTAAAACGGTATATTTGTACCCAAAATCGGTAAATGACATTTCCATTGTACTGTGAAATCGTAGAATATTCGTTATATTTCGGTATTTCGGTAGAACAGAGCCAGTGGTCTCGAACCTACCCAAAAATCGGTAGGTTGAGACCACTAATTCAAAGCGTAATGAAATCCTGCATCGCGCAAGCAAAGTTTTCGAACTAATTTGCATCTTTACTTTGCTACTTAATTCTTCTTCGGGGGTCAGTCGCCTCAAGGGAAACCAGTACTCGTCAAGCTGGTCTAAATTGGCGATCATTGAGATGTACCTCAACCCGTAAGGGCGGTAATTATATGGCGGACAATTAGTTAATAATTGAAACCAATGGCGGAACCTGGTAACGGGTAAATATTGTCACCTATGAGGAGGATTGTAAAACCACACGGTGGTTAACTCGACCCCTTTTTGTAGTTCCCGGCTATGAAAATAATAGGGTATACCTACGTTCCGCATATATAACACAGCATAGAGGTTATTCAGTAAATTAAAGTTCCGGGTCAAAACGGGAGCCAAAATTACTAATCCTACTCCGTCTGACCGGGACGGTTAGTTTATAGATTTTGACCAGTGTCCATGTATGTTCATCTGCTCCCTCGTAACTTCTAAACTTCTTTTCATAATTTGAAAATTTATCTGAGGTGTCGGTGCAAGCATTTGGATCGTCACCTGATTATTTTAAGTCACAATCAATTAAATATGGTGCCCTCTAGAGGACATAACCCTACATGACCTAAATTGGGGAGGTTAATTAACACATTTCAAATCTAAATAAAATGAAATATGAAAATATTGGTACACAAACCCAAATAATTGGAAAAAAAAAACCGGCCAAGTGCGAGTCGGACTCGCGCACCGAGGCAACCTGTAGGTATCCTCGGTTTATGTATAAGGTGTATGCTTACGAAATGAAATGTTTTTTTTAATTTTTATATCTGAGTTGATTGAATGAAAGGTAAATTGCGGTTTACGATTTATGACGTATTAAAAAAAAACTACTTACTGGATCTCGTTCAAACCAATTTTCGGTGGAAGTTTACATGGTTATGTATATCATATATTTTTTTGAGTTTTATCATTCTCTTATTTTAGAAGTTACGGGGGGGGGACACTCATTTTACCACTTTGGAAGCGTCTCTCGCGCAAACTGTTCAGTTTAGAAAAAAATGATATTAGAAACCTCAATACCATTTTTGAAGACCTATTCATACATACCCCACACGTATGGGTTTGATGAAAATAAAATTTTTGAGTTTCAGTTCTAAGTATGGGGAACCCCAAAATTTATTATTTGTTTTCTATTTTAGTGTAAAAATCTTGATGCGGTTCACAGAATACATCTACTTACCAAGTTTCAACAGCGTAGCTCTTATAGTTTCGGAGAAAAGTGGCTGTGACATACGGACATACGGACGGACAGACAGACAGACAGACAGACAGACAGACAGACAGACGGACAGACAGACATAACGAATCTATAAGGGTTCCGTTTTTTGCCATTTGGCAACGGAACCCTAAAAACAACCTTCTACTAACTAACTATCTGTCTACCCTAAAAACAATACATTCTAAAAGTAGTAAACAATGATAAGCTGGGGTGGCTTTCAGATGAGAATATTTTCTTGTTTCATACTTTTGACAGTGATTTTTGTGTAGTTGGGTTAAATAATAATAATAAATATCTTAGGACAACCAACACACCGTTATCTGATCCCAAACTAGGCAGAGCCTGTACTATGGTAACCAGACAAACTTTATAAACATACTTATATATTTCTAAATACATACATATCTTTAAATATAAAAGAAAGTTGTGTTAGCTACACTATTTATAACTCAAGAAATGCTGAACCGATTTGGCTGAAAATTGGTGGGGAGGTAGCTTAGAACCAGGAGACGGACATAGGATACTTTTTTTAAATCCCGTTCGACTATAAAGAGCAAAGATTTGATTGTTTGTTTGTATTGAATAGGCTCCGAAACTACTGGTCCGAATTCAAAAAATCTTTTGGGTTGGGTAGCCTATTTATTGAGGAAGGCTAAAAGTTATATAACATCACGCTACAATCAAAAGGAGCGGAGCAGCAACGAAAAATGGACGAAAACTGGCAGGAAATTCGGTGCGACGGGAAGGGTCACGGGAGCAAAAATTAGACGCGGAAGAAGTCGCGGGCAGAAGCTAGTTGTAGATAAATTACACCCAGACACAGAACAAATGATTGTGCTCATCACACAAACATTTGTCTTGATTGGGAATCGAACCTACGACCTCAGTCTTAGCAGTCAGGGTCACTAACCACTAGACTAACGGGCCAGTCAAAATAAAGTTTGTAACTTGTAGGTTACATAGCAATAGGATACCTTCCTAATCATCTTCAATCGATCAATTGAATCTGCTGGTCCTACCAACAGATTCACGTGTCGTCATGGGTTCGAAACCGACCAACTGCAATTATTTTTGTATATTTTTTAAATTGTATTTTCATATTTTATTAGAATGAACTAAAATATATGTTGGATTAAACGAAAATAATGAAAAAAATAACAACTTGCATTCAATTTTTAAGTACGACAGTTATAGTGATTCGAACGTATTGGAGTCCTGCATCGCGCAATCAAAGTTTTCGCACGTCTTTGCAAAGATAGTTAATCCTTTTCAGAATACATCGGGGGGTCAATCGCCTCGTGGGAAGCCAGTACTCGTCAAGCTGGTCTAAATTGACGATCATTTAGATGTACCTAACCCGTCAGGGGGTGGTAATATTGGCAAATGTGAAGTGTCATTGCGTCAGCATGCACGGAGCAAGTAATACGGAACAGTAAGAGAACAAGTCGCGCCCTAGTCCCAGGACAACCCCCACCTATGAGGAGATATTTGACCTATGGTTAACTCGACCCCTTTTTATTAAAATCTTACAAAGGTATCCCTTTAGTTTTGTTGTTACCTATTTTTAACCTCTAAGTCCCTGAGATACCACATTTGGTCTAGACACAATGGTTTTTAATTGTGTCTGTAATTACGGCATTCAATAGGTTAAATTCCTTTCGCAAAATAAAAGGTATTTGTTTTTGTATATTATGAATGGCCTCGTTTCTCATTTACGAGGTTGAAAGTTCAAATCCTGGCAAGTACTAATGTGACTTTTTTCAATTCATATGTAACGTTCTGGGTTTATTTTGAACATCATAGACATCAGAAGGAAGCTGTAATTATTATTATGATACTTGATCCACATCATATCGATCCATAGAGTATCCGTGGAGTTTCTTACTCGTTCTTCTCCATAGGACCCCCTACTACACTATGGAATGGGATCTTCAAGTTTCAGACCAATACCAATATATATACAGCTTGGCAAAAAAGAGTCTGGAAAAAATGAGGGCGCCTGCTTAGCAGGTATGGCCACCCTGTATACTAGGACTAAAAGTGATAAGATACTTGTTGTTTTAATCCACAAACACGAGATCCCGGAAATTCTGATCAGTCAAGATTTCAAGACTTGATAGGCACAGTCTTTTACTTTCATTATATTTAGTAGATTGCGCATTATTTCGCTGGAATAACTTTTTATCTAAGAGTGCCATCATAATAACATAAAGCAAACTTATTCAGTTTAATAATTAATTAAATTACACTCAGGGATTGCCGATTGAACCCGATACACAAAACATAATGTTCAGCAATCGCATTTGCGGCCACCATCTAGGGTATTCACAACCAGTCGATGGTTGGTATGCCTGTGTTACGTAGATCGTAAAGTCTAGAAACATCACGCTAACTCCGTCTCGGAAAGGGGCAGTGTGACGTAAATCGAAAAGTCTAGAAACATCACGCTAATTCCATCTAAGGACGGGGCAGTGTTAGAAACTACTGGAAATGACACGCTAACGCCATCTGTTATTGAGTAGCAAGTACTACACGAAATTGTACGTAGACGCTACTGCCATCTATTGTCGAATAGTGGGATTAAACGGTTCAATGGAAGTTACTAGAAGCTTCTACGCTGTGGCGGTGTCGAATGTTCGAGAATGTTCTGCTCGGGATATAAATAGCGGATTGTCGGGCCGACAAGCAGTATCATTCTACGCTCGACGCCCGCCTTGGAAGGTCGTTACGCTGCCGCTCCGCTGCGCGTATCCCCTCCACCGCCCGCCGCTCGTTCGCCCGTCAGTTGTGCTCCGTGCGCCACGCTGCGTAGTCGCCCCGACTACTCTCCGCTATTTTGCGATTTAAATTTATTTAAATCGCAAAATTCGGAATTTCCTGTTTCTTCAGATTCAGTCTAAAACCGTACTGTCTTGTTCGCAAGACAGTGGTATTTCTGATTCGTCAGAAAATCGTCAAAAACGTGTGTTGTGTTGTGGCCCCTTCAGGGCAAATCCACAGTTTCGTGGTCACTCGGTGGATACCTTAACGGTGCCAACGAAGCCGAGTGGGTGCAGACCCAACGCACCCGTCTATCCCCTTCAGGGCTAGACGAAAGTTGGACGGGTCCCGGATCGCTGGCCTTGGGGGCTTCCCTCGTCAGCCCCGGTGACAGTCTTCCCTCCACAGCCGCGTACTAGTGCCGCGGGTATATCTATACCCCCCGCACTAGACTGGTCGGGTACCTTCAGTACCCATCGCATGACCGGTTAGGAACCCGTTCGCACAATAAGATTGGCGACGGGAGTCACTCTTAGGGCTCACCAGGATCACCTCCCTGTCTATACCCGACAGGGAGTGTAACACTCACCCCCGGCATCCCACCGGGGATTAGGCTACGTAGGAGTAGGGTTTTGGTGTCAGGATCACTCTCATGAGTGATTAGGTCCCCACTCCCCTCCGCCATGGATAAACCCATGGATCCTACGGAGAGACTTGCTAGGATCGAGGCGCTCCTGGCTGAACTAGCGGGTCAGCTCAGCATTGAGCACTCGGAGGTCGGAGCGGTTGTCTCTGTTTTTCTTTTATTGATAAAGAAAAACAAAGACTTCGCTGCCGAATTCTCCGAGTTGTACAGAGCTGAGCAACTCGTAATTCCGCCTAGCCCGGGCATCGCTGACTTCAGCGACGCCCTCGAGGCCCCAGCCTCCACCGATGCACCGTGTGAAATGGACACGGAGGATGTACCCACAACTCCTCCCGATACTGCCGCGCTCACTCCCCAGACGGACTCGCACTCCTCTTCATCCTCGGACGCAGAGACGTACGAGCTCGTCTCCCATACTAAGGGCAAAGGGAGCAAGCGCAAGAAAAACAAGGCGAGCAGCTCAGCCCCGGCCGCTAAAATCATAGCGGCTGAGGACTCCGCTCCTCCGTCTCGCGCCCCCACCCCGCAGGCGACCTCCGCCACCGCGAACCCCCCCCACCCCGCTACGCAGGCGACCCCCGCCACCGCGACCGCGTCCATCCCCTCCACGCCGCCGGCGACCGCCGCCAACGCGTCCCCCTCCCGCCCCTCGCCTTCAACCTCCGCGAAGGTTGCCGCGCCCCGCGCTAAAACTAGCGCCCAGCCCGTACCCTCTGGCTCAAACACCGGCAGGAAACTCCCTCCACCGCCCCCTGTATTTATACAGGACAAGGCCAAGTGGACGGAGGTGTCCAAATGGTGTGTTGACCAAAGGGTCAACTATACTAGCGCCCGTGCCACCCAGCACGGGATCAAAGTATCAGTCCCCACGTCAGGCGATTATCGCGATCTGACCAGGCTCCTCTCTGCCAGGAACGTGTCCTTCCACACGTATTCCTTGCCCGAGGAGCGACTGACCAGGGTGGTGATTCGCAGGATCCCCTGCGAAATCGCCACCAGCGATATTAAGGCGGACCTCGAACGACAGAACGTGCCTGTCACAGAGGTCCATCGAATGCACCGGTCCAGGCAAGGTACCGCCTTTGATATGGTCTTGGTGGTGTGCCCTCCCACAGAGGGTCACCACCCCATATTCAATGTAAGGTCTGTCTGTAACCTGTCAGGCCTTAAAATCGAGAAGCCCCGTAAGTCAGGCATCATTGGCCAGTGCCACAGATGCCAACTGTACGGGCATTCAGCGTACAACTGCTACGCTACTCCCAGGTGCGTCAAGTGCCTGGGAGACCACGGTACAGCAGATTGTACCCGGCCTAAAGACCGCACTCTTTGCACCGAGCCACCTAGTTGTGTGCTCTGCAAAGAGCCCGGTCATCCGGCAAACTACCGGGGCTGCCCGAAAGCCCCCAAGTCATCTTCCCCTAAATTGGCGAAGCGTTTCGACGCTCGTCAGACTAGGGAATCCCCCTCGGCCAAACTCCCCGTGAGACTGGCCCCTCAGCGTCCCTCCCAATGGCCTCTAATGAGTTCCCAGAAGGAGTTCCCCCCACTGGCCTCCAGGCCTAAGCCCGCTCCCATCCCTCCATTAGTGGACCCGCGTACCCGTGCCCCCGCGCCCCTTACGCCCCCCGGTTTTCCCGCGACCGCTCCCCCCGCTCGCGCCGCGGCCCCCCCCACTGCCCCTATGGCAGGACCAGTACCCGTACAGAGGAAAGGTCAGGCTCCCCTTGATGCGTTTAACGTTATCACTGGGACCTTCAATACCTATAGCACGTTCCTCTCCCCGCGTGCCCAACAGATGGCCCAGGAACTAATTGCCGCCGGCGGCAACTTGTTCCGAATCCAGTCAATTTATGCTGCGTATCCCGAGATCACGCAAGCAATCCATGTCATGAACTCCCAACGCCCCCATTATGGATAGTCGCGGAATATTAACTAGACAAAAACCCCGTTCCCTAAAGCTAGGTTTCTTTAATGCCAACGGCATTCACGGCCAACGTGATGAGATCGCCACGTTCCTCCGCGACCATCACGTAGACATTTTACTCATTCAAGAGTCGTTCCTAAAACCTCATCATCGTGACCCGAAAATTGCAAACTATCGTTTAGTTCGCAATGACAGGTCACGTTGTCACAGAGGCGGCACCCTCATATACTATAGGAAGTCCCTGTACTGCATACCTATGGATACTCCCCAACTCTCCCGATTAGAAGTTTCGGCCTGTCGGTTAGCACTGACAGGCCACCAGCCAATCACTATCGTGTCGGCTTACTTCCCTCCCCCAGACGGTTCCGAGGACCCTCAACTCCTCACTAATGACCTCTCCGAACTTTTCGGCATGAGTGACTCCGTTATCATAGCGGGCGATCTCAACGCCAAACATCCCGCCTGGAATAGCACCAGGACCTCGACTAGAGGTAGGCAACTTTTCAACCTCTGTTCTACCATGAACTTTGACGTCATCGCCCCGATGACTCCCACTCACTTTCCTTTCGACCCCGATCAGTTACCCGACGTTCTTGACATAGCACTCCTTAAGAATATCAACTTAAGGTTGGATTCTATAGAGGCTATTCACGAACTCGACTCTGATCATCGACCAGTAGTCATGAACCTGGCCCCCCGATTAGGTACTCGCGACCCCTCTCAACCCCCCGCCACTAAAGTGATCACTGACTGGAAGAAAGTAAGCGAACGCTTACAATCTAACACGTCACATCACTTAGACTCTATCCCAGATCAGTTCGACTCTGTCGCCGACACAACGGCCGCGATCGACTCTCTCACGGAGCACGTACAATCGATCGTGAACGAAAGTTCACGGGAGGTTCCAGATACGGGTGACCGTAAATGGAAGCTCCCCGACGATGTACGTGATCTGCTGACAGAGAAGAACGCGGCCGTTCGTGCCTACAGCAACTTTCCCTGTGACGCTAACAAAGCTCACATGCGTTACTTACAGCGTGCTGTAAGGACACGTGTGACTGAGCTGCGTGACGCTAACTGGGACAAGATGGTGGGCGAACTAGAGCCAACTCATCTCGCTTTCTGGGAACTTCAGAGGAAACTGAAATCCTCTGAGTTTTCCACTATGCCCCCCCTGACCCGCCCCGATGCGACCATTGCATTCGAGGATATCGACAGGGCTGAATGCCTAGCCGATAGCCTCGAAGCCCAATGCACACCCAGTTCGCAGCCAGTAGACCAAGCGTTTGTCGATAAGGTAAACGCGGAAGTCGAACGCAAAGCCTCACTCCCGCCCGTTGAAGACCCTGATGATCCCCTGCCCCCTGTCACACCTGACGAGGTGCACGAGATCATCAAGGGTCTGAAATCTCGTAAAGCCCCCGGATCAGACGGCATCACCAACAGAGTGATCAAGCTGTTCCCCGCGCACCTGATTATGCTCATGTGTACCATCTTCAATGGTGCCTTGAGTAATAACATTTTCCCCCAAGCGTGGAAGGAAGCCACCGTTATTGGCATCCCTAAGCCCGGTAAGCCCAAAACCGAGCCCACGAGCTATCGCCCCATCAGTTTGCTCAAAGTTCTCGGCAAAATCTATGAGAGACTTATTTATAAGCGACTCAGAGATTATGCCGAAACCAAGGGCCTCATTCCCAACGAGCAGTTTGGTTTTCGAACCCAACACTCGTGTGTCCATCAGGTACACCGTATCGTCGAACATATCAATGCTGGTTTTCAGCGTGGTATGTTCACGGGCGCTGTATACTTCGATATAGCGAAAGCGTTCGACAAAGTCTGGCACAACGGCTTATTATATAAGCTGTACCAACTCGGAGTGCCAGACCGTCTCGTGCTCATCTTACGAGACTTTCTTGCGAACCGTACCTTTCGCTACCGCATCGAAGGGGCACTTTCTTCCCCTCACCCGATTCGTGCAGGAGTCCCTCAAGGCTCTGTACTAGCCCCCCTCATTTTCACGCTGTTCACTAGCGATATCCCCAGAAGCAAGAAGGCAAGGTTAGCTCTGTTCGCAGACGACACTGCCATCTTCTTCTCGGGATTTAGTGACACAGCGCTGGTTCGCTACCTCCAAACCGCAGTCGACGAGCTCGGCGAATGGTTCAGGAAGTGGCGAATCGAAGTAAATCCCGATAAAAGTCAGGCGGTCTTTTACACCCGACCTCGACGTAATCACCCCCCTCCCCGACCCATCTCAATGTTCGGCAAGCAGATCCCTTGGGCGAAGCAAGCCAAATATCTAGGTGTCATCCTCGACGAACACCTCACCTTTTCTGAGCACATAAAGCAGGCTCGCTCGCGGGCCGCTTTCGCTCTCGGTAGGCTCCATTGCGTCCTGAACAAGCGGAGTAAATTGTCTCTTCTGTGTAAGAAGCGGCTTTACACCGCTTGTATCAGGCCGATTATGACATACGCAAGCCCAGTCTGGGCACATGCCAAGCCCCGATTCATCCATAGGATGCAGACTCTCCAGAACCGTTTTCTCCGTCAAGCCACAGGCTCGCCTTGGTTTGTTCGGAATATCAATCTTCATTTAGATATGAAACTCCCGACTATCCATCAATACATAAAACGCGCTTCGAAGCGCTTCTTCGATAGGGCCGTAGCCCACCGCAACCCCCTGGTTGTGGCGGCAGCTACTTACACCCCCTCCCGTATCAGCAAAGTCCGCCGCTCGCGGCACATTCTTACCGATCCTGATGATCCCACTACTCTCCTCCAGGAGAGTCGAAAAGAGACCAGTACAGCTAGACCAGCACACAGACACAAACCGTACCGACCTCGCCGCCGAGGTCCGTCGTCGCGACCCCGACTTAACAGTCCCTCCCGACCCTTGCAAGAGCCAGCCCGCGATGCTGCGCCGTTAGCTTTAAATTAGTCCATAAATAATTTAACTCAGATCCAGCCAGTCCCTTGCTGCCCCCCCTATCAGCGATTGCCTAAGCCGAGGTTCGTACCCCCCTCGGGGTAACCCTTAGAGCTTTCGCTTTAGTTTTTAAGTATAATAAGCCCCGGCTGGAGGCCTAAAAAGGTAACTTTTTAGAACTCGCCGGGCCCCAATCCGTTTAAGTAGTAACAATCTTTTCAGGATTAACTACGAGATGCCCCACAAAAAAAAAAAAAAAAAAAAAAAAACCGACAAGCAGTTCGATTTCGGAAGCGAGCGAATACGATTCGAGTGATACAGTAGCGAAGCGAAACAACTGATTCCAAGTGACGTTTCTTGTAGTTGCGATATTTGTGTTTATTTAATTAAACAGTTTGTGTGTTTTGGTAAATTGGTTTAAATTAATTTATCCCGAACCCCAGCTCGTAACACCTGTATCAAATTTGACATGAATGATACTGAACGAATCCTGTTAATGCTGACAGTTTAAAGTCGACAAAAAGGTGACTTACAGCTGCTTACTGTCGGAAACTAATCGGAAGTCAGAGAGTACCAATAGCATGTCGCATTCGAAAGGTACGGGCAATATCGAATAAACATGAACAGTTGACTAATGAAGGCGTCAGGTATGTCTATGCGGGGTACATAACATTATCAGTATTCACATGACAATGAAAATGAAATAACACGCTAAAGTTTAGATTTTATTTGAAAGAAAACGTGACGTAACATCATTCTTGTATTCCTTTTCGGTGCTACGATAGATTTTTTCCATTAACACTGATGCGTCAGTTTTACATTTCTTATTTATGAAAATAGTGTAAAAATCTTTCTTACACGTTTACGGCTCCCATTACAACCCATCTCCTCAAACTATAGGTAATATATTACGTAGAATAGGCACCTGAAAAATAATAAATATAAATTATACTTTTTTACTGTGGTATGCGATAATAGCATTAACAAAAAAAAAAATACTTGGCTGTTTCGTTAGTGTTGAACTTTTTGTCTAATTGCACACAGATCAAAATCGTCTAATTCTTTCTTCCGCCAACTGTTTTGGTGTTCCTCCAGGTGTAGAAAAAATCCTTAATTGTTTTCTCCTTCATTAACAATTTCTCTAATTGTACTGTGAGATTTACCTTGAAAAAAATATAAAGACAATCATATTAATTCCATGTAGGTACATTTTTCAATTTCAAGTATCAAACATCAAGAATTAACGTACACGCGATTTGTCAAACTAGAAAACATAACCTCATTAATCTATTAGTAAATAAAACAATAAAATGGCTTGAAACTTATAATACCGATAAAACTTAGTATTAGAAAGGAAAAACAATGACTGGCATTGAATAAAAGATAAATTTCTTGGATAAATACCTGTCGTGTCGGCAGTTCTTTCGTAAACATTGTCAGTCGGAGACAAAATTTGTTCCGCTTCAGATTCCGCCAAATTTCTTACGAAAACTTAGTATATCACAGCTCACACCACTACTCCTTATTGTTTTATTCATTTTTTATATGTTCAAAAGCATTAATAATTGATAGTTAATTAGAAATAAGTAAAATACAACTGGGAACATAACACAATGACAGATTAGCTACTTGTCGATGATAAACAAAAAAGGGCTGCCACCAAAAAAATATTTTAATTCCAATGTTTACCACGACAGACTCTTTTTTGCCAACCTATAGGTACCAATATCTCCTTAACATTTCAAAAGTGCCTGTAAATGGCTTAATTTAAATAAACTCTGTGAGTTTTAACTTACTGTAATTTATTACGTACTCAGCCCTAAAATCTTAGCGCGTCACTGGAAAAAAAAAATCTACCTTTCTCTCCAGTTATCCCGCGGCGGTACTCCTATGAACAAAGTGACAACTACCGTCAAAACCTACACTTATGAGGTGCCGGCTGACCAGGACCCAGCCTCAGTGCCGATACCAGTCCACGCAGAGCATCAGCAGAGCTACGTCAGCTCCGAACACAACAGGACCACGTAAGTAGCTTTTTTGGTAAAGTTGGTGAAGGTGGTCAAATTACCAAACTTGCAACAAATAGCAAGTATTGTGGTTAGAGAGGTTCTAGTGGTATTTTGAGTAAGTTTTGGCAAGTTTGGTAATGTTGGTCAAGTTACCAAACGTGCCAAAAAGCACATATTAAGCATCAGGTTATATTAATAACCCATTAGAAACCATTCCCAATGATTTTCATTAGTTTGACATGTCTTCTCGAATCACCAAAATTACCAATCTTACCAAAACCGTTATAATTCCAGCACAACGGCCGGTTCGCCAACTCCCGTGACACTAGTGGCGCCGCCTGGCCCGGGAGGCTGCCAGTTCTGCTCACACTGCAACACTTCCACCCGGGAGTACCGCACTGTCACTACCACCGACGGTAAGGGTTATATTCTTTAAAAATATAATCAATACATACAATATGTATTTGTATACAATACAAATAAATAAAACTGAAGTGTCTGTAATTCCAAATAAACAGCTTTTCACTAAATGTATATAAAAGTATAAACAGTACTCACATGAAAAAAATCTATTTTTAAATTTTTGTCAGTGTCTGTTTGTTCCGGCTAATCTCTGAAACGGCTGGATCGATTTTAACGGGACTTTCAATAGCAGATAGTTGATGTTGTAAGTCAAGCAGATAGTTGTTGTTATAACATAGGTTTACTTTTTGTCTGAGTAGCACGTCCCTGTGTGAAAATTTCTGAACACCATGCGGGTGAAACCGCGGGCACAGCGTATGCGTAATGGAAGAAAGTGACTGCTCAGGTTCCCACGACCGCGATCATACCGCGGTAGGATTTTTTTAAGAACTCGGTTATCTACTCTGTGTGTCAGCGCGAGGAAGTCCGAGAATTACGTAAGCTTACCTACAAAAATAGGCCTTGGAGAGAGATCGCGACAAATAGTGATGGGCAGTGGATAAATACTCGGAGGATAAATACTCGAGTTTTTATCCGAAACGGATAAATACTCGTTTTTACTCGTTTTTATCGGATAAATACTCAAAATGATGGATAAATATCTTTTTTGCGCATCGGATGATTATTTTAAAATGTTAATGACTTTTATTGTTATTTAGGCGTTTCAAAATACTACGTTATTACATTATTTAGTTTTAATGTCAATTGCCAGGGCTGTAATTGTGTCAGAAGTCCAAACGTCTCTAATAGAGCATGCTATTTAGATACAAATTTAGAATCTTTCTTTGTTGAGAGTGTAGAGAATAGCCACATAATTGATTATCTCTGTGAAGAGCTTCTAAAAGTCAAGAAAAATGCGACGAAGACAAGTTTGTTGTTGTTGTTGTTTGCCAACGCTATAAACATGCAAAGGGCTTTTCAATTAGTTAAAGGTGTCGAGCCCTTAAACTGCGCAGCACACACTAGTAATTTACTGGCTCATGGTGCACTGAAATACGGTAGTTTCAAAAAATTATGCAGATATGATAAAATCTTTAATAAAAAACAATTGGTTGTCTGTAAAGTCGGTATACGGACGATAATTTTACGTGATAATGTCTAAGTCTCTTTTACTCGGATGTATTGGCCGATGGAGTGGAAGAGAGATAGATTTCACAAGTCGAACGCTAAGGCCGATCGTGCCTCTCTATCGCTTGTTTCGCGCTCTCGCTTACACGCTCGGTTCAGGCGAAACGTGACAATGCGTCATGCTTTTCCGTGCGTTCAGCCAGCGTTCATCGATTTATAAGACAGTCAAAAAATCATAAGAACTAAACCCAAAAACCACGATCGAAGCTACAACAAATCGTAAAACAAAAGGTAACGGGAGAAAAGTTAAACCTGCCATGCTACACAAAATAGGGCAGCTATCTACGATCACTAAGGAGTATGAAAAATAGAAAAGCCGCTCTCTCAGCGTACGCAAAAGAAAAATATATCGTCAAGGCAAATGCTACAAGCAGCTTTGCTTGACGATAACTTTTGGGATTAGGTATATGAATTCATATCTGTTTTTGAACCCATAACATAACCTGTCTTTCAACAAGAGCCCAACAAATGCAATGCACTTCTAGTGTTTATAATATTTAAGGATATGAAATCAACACAAAATGGGTTATATTTACAGACAGATACTGATAATGAGTCATTGGATTTGAGAAAATCTGAAAGCCGGTTTCAGTAAATTTTACCACTGTGTAGATCGCCTGGAAGATACGGTGGAGCATAGAGTGGAGGTTTGCCTTGCTTGGGCGGAGCAACGCCGTATCCTCGTAGAGGCGATTGGCGGCGGCGATCTCTCACGTCCGGCCCTGGTGCAGGCCATGGTATGGAGCGAGAGGGCATAAGAAGCTGTCACCTCCTTCTGCGAAGAAGTAAGGCTCGCGAAGGAGGAGGTGGAGCGCGTTAGGGAGAGTCAGTCTGTGCGCCCTCATGTCCCTAGCCACCGTAGGAGGAGACGCCCCGGGCGTCGGGAGTTCATTGTGGACTCTTGGCCACGGTGGCCACGGGCTTGCGGGCGGCGAACCACCCATTGCTCGCCACGGTAAAGAACAGGCCCGTGTCGACGGCGCATTGTGTTCCACGCGCACCTCAAAGAGATGTCATTACATATTGAAGGGGTCCGCGAGGACCGATGCCTGCCAGGGTTGCGGATCTGTTTAAAAGAGGTACCCTGGCACAAGCAACTAAAAGGAACACAGGTGGGTTTTAGTCAGTAAAAGTCTGACATGCCTTTCATATTGGCGATAGCAGTGGTGGCCCGGTGGTATCAGCCCCGACTTACAACTTGTAGGTCGTGGGTTCGCACTCAGGCAGGCGCTTTACTTGTGGTAAATAATTACATCACCACTGGTCTCAAAACTGCACATTGCTCGCTGAATCCATATCCTACAATGTCGACAACCTCGCGAGCCAAGTCCAGATATTTGATTTGTTTATCTTTCTCGACTTCCAGGAAGTAATTTTTTTTATTATTACAATGACTTAAGCGTTACTTAAATAGTTTCTGCCTACCCCCATGGGAGAAAGGCATGAGTTCATGTATGTATGTGAAAAACCAATGTACAAATGTATAATTTTATCTAACTTTGACAGTGATTGACTAACTGTATTCATAATTGAATGAAATCATTGTCAATATCGGCGTTTTGTAATTGTTAAAATGATTAATAAGGTACGATACCAATCTGCATTGTCTATTTTATATTAATTTTAATCCTTTTGTTAGTAAAATGACAAAACTTACGTTACGAAAACATAAAATAGTATTTATCCGCTGTTTTGGATAAAACTCAGTAAAAACGGATATTTATCGAGTATTTATCCATTTTGAGTATTTATCCGGCTAAAATCCCAACACTAGCGACAAATGTCCCAAAAACTTTTATTGTTCGTCACCGTTTGCATGTAAACAGTAGTATACTGCTAGACAGGCATTTCCAATCACACATCATTTTGGTAACTTGGTGTTGTAAGAAGCTACTAAGGGACTTACTAGAGAATGGGCAGCAGCGTTCTCTATGCATTTTACCGCCGTACTGCGATTGCCAACCCGCCTGCCAAGCGTGGCGATTATGGCAAACTCCCTAATTTAGAGGACGCGTATGTCCAGCAGTGGAGATCTTTCGGCTGAAATGATAATGAAGATGGGCGTCCGCTACAATTATCGGCCATTTGTCAAAAATATATAATTATTTTATTCTTGGCAGAAATACTTGTGGTTATAAGTTTCTATGAAGTACTTATTTCCTTTTAAACAATGTTTCAGACCGCACTAACGAACGTATGGTTTACCCTGCCCCTGCTAACGAAACCAAGGTCATACCCGCGGAACCGCATAATGGACACGGCCCCTATGTAAGTAGAAACAAATATTTAGGTAAACTTTTGTGTTATATTAGGTTTTGGAGCTAACAATGTGAAATGGCACTGGTCTGCTTTCCACACTCTTTCATTTATTAACCGACTTCGAAAAAAGGAGGAGGTTATCAATTCGACTGTATTTTTTTGTGTTTGTTATACACCGTGACATTTTAATCGTCTTACAACGGTTGTCCACTCAATGTATCCGACATCATATAACTCTAGGCGTGATTAAAAAAATGTTACCATTAAGTAATTAAGATAATAGATACTAAGAAAAACAAATAATGCATTAGAATGATGAAAAATCATGTTAATAATGTTTACGTATCAGACGGTAAAGAACATCTACCCAGCGCACGAGTCGACTAGATCATTCCAACTCCATTTTCCATGAGACAAAATATAAATTTAAAACTACGTGCTGCGTCATCATAATGAATAATAATTTAATTTTTTAGTTATTTAAATGTTCATTTTTCTTATGGATGTGTTAGTCATTGGATACATGAAGTGGGTTGCCGTTGTAAGACGATAAAAAACTGAAAAGCAAAAAATAATAAACCTTAAAATTATGGGTCTGCGCTTTGAGTGATCTTTGTTCATTGATTTTTCAGCGCCGACTCAAAATTCTAAGGTTTATTATTTTTTGCTTTTCAGTTTTTTCGGCGGTTTAATTTTTTGTTAAAAAGTTTTTATTTTATATTTTTTTGTGGCTTGAATGTACTAATAATACTTGGCAAGGTATACCCCATTCAATGAAAAAAGAATTATCAAAATCGGATTACTCTGTATAAAGTTATACGTTACAATCAGTGAGTGAACAATCAATCATCCCCTGTTTTCCGATTGTATTTTGATTGATCTGTATTTCGATTTTGTTTTCCAAATTTATATGGGACCACCTTGGGAGTATATTCTTTCCAATAAAAAAAGAATTATCACAATCGGACTACCATGTACAAAGTTATGCGTGGTCAAACATAAAAAAAAAAAAAATATACGCGTCGAATTGATAACCTGCTCCTTTTTTTTCGTCGGTTAAAAAATGTCACGGTGTTTATGTCTAAAGTAAGTTTGGCTGATTGGCTTCGATCAAAACTGATTGGTCAGATTTGTGGATTAAACCTCGTTCCCACGGACGCAAAAATATCACGGCGGTATTTTTATGTTCGTGTTTTTTAACAGTCGCTAAAAAGTGCTGGATGCACTTTTTAGCGACTGTTAAAAAACACGTTTGGTGATTGAATTATGTATTACGGAATACATATAAGCACATTTTCTTTTCTTTTCAATTCAATTGATCCAACATTAAAATCACTGTCTTAACCAAAAATCTTGTCCCCAGGGTCCATCCAGCTACAAGTTGTCGGAGACCAGTTACTCTGCACACAACAGCACGCAGCGCTTCCCCAACCCCTCCCCCTCCCCGCTGCCGCACGCCCTGCACCCCGCGCCCTCCCCCTCCCCCGGCCCCTTCCCGCGCGCCTCCACCCCCTCCCCCGGCACACAGCAGCCCCCCAAGAAGTTAGACGACCTGCTGGCTGACTTCCCTGAAGCTGTGAGTATCTGAGGCTGATCGAACTCTATTTATGTTGTTTATTTACTAGTACACATCATCATAATCATTTCAGCAGAAATACGTCCACTGCTGGACATAGGCCTCCCCCAATTTGGGGGGATTTGCCATAATCGCCACGCTTTACAGGCGGGTTGGCGATCGCAGTATGTTAGTAAAATGCATAGAGAACGCTGCTGCCCGTTCTCTAGTAAGTCCCTTAGTCGCCTCATACCCACGGGAAGAAATGGGGTGGTGCTATTCTTTACGTCCGGCACCACGAAACAGTACATTTAATACACACGACGATATATCAAGATATATGTCTTCGTTTTAAAATAGATTTGTCCCTACACTCCATCTTCCGTACAACTCCCATCACAGCACGCACAGCTAATTTATTAAACGTCACACTGTACATTTCCAGTTTTCGCTGACCTCGCATTGTATAGGCCTTTTGTACAGTAAGAAGTCAGATTAAACTGGAAATGTATAGCTTGAAATATTGTATTGCGTACTTCCGAAGTACTGGTAGGTATTTGTACTTCGGGGATAGAACCTACTAGAGGTAGAGAGAAAAATAACACTACCATCATCCGTAGTAAAATAAATGGCACTTCAATCTTTACGTTGATGATTACAGATAAAAAGCTAGATAGGCAATGACTCCATGTAAAATACTGGTATTCAGCTGTGTACGGTTAGACTGGGAGCTGACGATAAGGCTGGGCAGATGATGATGATTACAGATAGAAAGCTACTCGTAACTAATTTTCATCAGATGTATTGTTAGTATGATATACAAGAAAACGATTTTACCCATCAATATTTCGGCAGCAGTCAGCATTTAATCTCTTGAGCAAATAAATCATTTCGATTGCCCTGTTAGTCTGGTGGTTAGTGACTTTGACTGTTAAGACTGAGGTCGTGGGTTCGATTCCCACCCAGGACAAAACTTTGTGTGATGAGCACAATCATTTGTTCTGTGTCTGGGTGTAATTTAGAAATATATAAATATGTTTATCAGTTGTCTGGTTGCCATAATACAGGCTCTGTCTAGTTTGGGATCAGATAACGTTGTGCTGGTTACAAAAAAAAAAAACGAACCGCACAGTCACTTAACCAAGAAATATAAAGCTTATAATAACCCTTAGTTTTCCCCGCAGCGTTACCCAACTCAACCAGACGGGGTAATCCGCCGCAACGTCCACGTGACGCACGAGAGCTCCACGCAGGGCTCCGCACTCAACCGCGACGTGCGAGACACGCGGGACTCCGCCCCCAGCCCGCCAGCCAAGACCCCGCTCGTGGCCAACAGTCGCAACGTGGCCGGGCCGGCCGTGTACTACCCGCCCGGACATACGCCCTTCCAGAAGAAGGAGGGTGGCGGTTATCAGGCTAGCAGTGTGAGTAGCTTTTAATTTATCTTCTAAACAATTTCATCACAGTTTGGGAGCAGAAACCGTGATAAAGACTATCACAGAGGCCGTGGTTATTGTTGCAGAAGTTCTTGTCCCTCGTTCTAACCCCATTTTCTTGTGGTCGGAGTAACATGTAGAGTATGTTGCGGTAAGTTCGGTGCAGGGGTAAGACCGTACAAAAATTCCTTTCTCGGCTAAATTGTACTTCTCTATTAGTAGTCATCTCAGTATTCATCCCATTTCTAACCATAGCATCTATCATATAGTCCATCCATCGTTTCTTTAGTCTTCTTCTACTCGTAAGATGACCCATTTAATGGTCCAAGGAGTGATAATTTCCTCTAAGACCAGTTACACTAATCAAATCCTGGAACAATGGATTGATGATCATAGTTTCAAATTTTAGAATTCAGAGAACGATGTTTCAGCAACAATCCTTGATGCTTAAATGTCGCCTTTACAAAACTTATGCGAAGTATCTTCCTATGATTTATAAGCTTAATAACACTCCAGCCCCATTCCTATCTGCCAGGGTCGCGAGATTTATTCGAAATAGTTACCGTAGCCCTGCCATATAGGCAACAGATGATACACAGGTGGGTTTTAGTCAGTAAAAGTCTGACACGCCCTTCCGCTCCGCCCAGAGCGGGAAACGTCTTGATGATTTCCCACCCAAAAAAAGCCCTATTCCTATCCAACACCATTTTTCCCTATATGAATTACGATTTTCTAAAGTATTATAGATTATTCTCATACAAGAAATTTTAATATTTTACTGATATTCCAACATTTCCTTATCCTCAGGCGATGGCACAAGGCGGTGGCGCCTACGCTTCAGGCCGCGGCATGTACGAGTACGAATCAGGCTCACGAAGCAAAGAAAAGCATTCTGAGACGAAAACAGCCGTCCCCATCTGCTTACCCCTCTGTTGCGCCATGCCATGCGTGATCATGTAAAAATATTGGCGAAAAAATTTCATGGGCATACCCAGATTCCATTCATGTAACACTACCCAATTTTTGGTAAAGCTGGAATATGTCTGGATGGATCTGGGTAAGTCTATGGTCAATGTTGATATTATTTAGTGTTAAGCTTTCGTACGTAATGTTAATAATGAGTTTTGACAGCTATCGGAACGTACAGTTTAAGAATGACCTTGTATTCATTATTCGAAGTAATTTTCATTTAATGCCATAATGTACGTAATCTATCTAAATTCACCTCGACCTTGGTAATCAGCTCAAGGTCATATGTTGTCAAGGTCATATGTCGTCATGGTCATATGTTGTCAAGGTCATCATAAGAGTTTTATTTAAGTTTTGACAGCTGTATATCGCAGCAATAAATGTTTTTATTTATATTCAATTTTAAGTACAGTAAGGTGCAAGTATCTATACGCTTCTCCTAAGAAAGTGTATCAGAGCTTGCGAGAACGAATACTTCAACGAATCTCAAAAATAAAATGAAGGAAAAATCGTTAAAAGTTTTTGTACATTAACTGTGAAAATAATGTCGACAAAATAAGTTGTTTATGTCTGTATCTACTCAATAAAGCTGAAACTAACATGGTGCCATTAATGATATTTTTAACTATAATTAAATAAGTCGACTACTGAGCGCATGTGAAGAATTTTAAAACAATAATTAGGATTTTATTACAAAAATAACGAAATACCTAAATAAGTTATGTCAAAAATTCAGTTCAATCGATGGTGCTGCCATCTACCCACCAATACTTGTGAAATCAATTTTTCATATTATTGCGCTCAGTTCCATTGTGTATAGAGCGATAATGTAATTTTTATTATTAATAAATTTTATTAACTTGAAATTTGTTTCATTTACTTATTTCCCATGGGTGTCGTAAGAGGCGATTAAAGGGCTTACTAGAGAATGGGCAACACCGTTCCCTAAGCATTTTACTAGAGATGTTATGGATATGAAATTTCGGATACGGATTGGATACGGATGTAGGAATGATTAGTATACCGGATACGGATACAGATATGAAATTATTTCGGATTATCCGTTAGTTTCGGATAATTTCGGTTACGGATATTAAAATTTTAAGGAATTTCAAAAGTAAAATACAAATTGCTAATAAAATGATTTTTTTATATGTCACTATTTGGTAGGAATTACAATCAGTGTGTGAGTAATTATGACAGCTAATTAAAATAAAAATAATTATAAATATATATTGAGTGTTATATAATCTACCTAAAATACAAATCCGATACTATCCGAAACTTTTATTTCGGATTCGGTTACGGTTACGGATTAATTTTTATTTCGGATATCCGATAGTTTCGGTTACGGTTACGGAGCTCCCTAACATCCCTGCATTTTACCACCATACTGCCGATCGCCAACCATGTGCATCTGGATTGAGGGCCCATTTTTTGAAACCTTGCGTACCGAAATAAGATTTATAGGGAAATTAGTTAAAAATAGTAAAAACTTAAAGCAAAGGGTCATACATTTCTTAAACGTGAATTAAAACTGTTATGATGAAATAACTTGGGCCCTCAATCCAGACGCGTGAATAAAGTGGCATAGCCTAAATCTCAGTAAGTACTATTAGACCAGGGTAGAAGCCTTTAAAAATAATGAAAAGTGAAAAAAAATTATAATAGAATGAGACCCATTAGAAAAGGAGGGAAATATGATAAAAATGAAAGGAAAAATAATTTACGGGCGATCTGAGTTTGGGAAGGGGATGGGGGTGAGTTTTTAAGGGTAAAAAACGGTTTTTCTCGATTTCCGGCAAAACTAAAAGTCCTATCGAAAAAAGTCAAATGGAAAAGTTGTAGATAATAAAAAGATCTAAAACTTTTGTATTTACACTTTTTTCACATAACCTCAAAATTTATGTGAAAAATTCAAAAAACCAAGTTTTTGGTTTTTTATTTTTATCTTTTACAAAAAATTTTTTTTTTTTACGAAATTTTGTGAAAACTTACCTTTTTATGTCCCAAATACGCTGTAATTTATTTAATTAAAAATATTTATATTTTCACCTTATTTTGAATTAATATCGAAAAAACACCCTAATTTTCAATCGAAAATTCACCCGTCAAAATATCAGCTTTTTTCAAAAAGTTGGTGTGGTTTCTGTTCGTTGGAATCTCTACTTTCCGATGGTAAAAAAAAAATATATGTTACTATGGTAAATCTTCTCAGAAAATGCAAAAATTCAAAAAAAAATCATCTGCCTTATTGCAAATGATACATACAGATTCATCCATACTGATAATCTGAAAAGACAAAATCGAATTAATAATGTCTTCACTATTTAATCGTGAATAAACTCCCATGAAAAAAAAAATATATTAAAGAAATCAATGTCAAAATGTATAAATAATATATTATAAATCTATAAAAAAGTATAAAATATATATGAAAATCGGCCAAAAGTTTGTTTTATTAGAAATATATTTACGATATATATTTTATATATTTTTTATAGATTTTAAATATATTTTTTATAGATTTTGAAATATATTTTTTTTCATGGGATTAACTAAATTTGTTTGTGCAAAATTAAGGAGATAATTATTTAGATTAAGATAGTTTTATTGTTTTTTTAAGTAAACTTGTCACAATTATCTTCAAGAAACTCAGCGTGCACGTGTATTTTTATAAACGATGTTGTATACTGTACTGTATTTCGCATACTGGTTAGGCTAGCGGTTGTAACAGCTGCTACGAAATATATTATACTATAATAGTAGGTATGTATGTAGTAAGACCCAGACCCGCCTAGCCCCTTCCCCACTTCTCCACGAAATACCTTTTGATGGGCTACAATTTTTCGTAGGTCACTCAGGTATATCTACTCAGGTATATATATAATTTATCTCAAAATAGTTATAAATAAGCATCTACGTATATAATTTAAAGAAAATTAGACAACTTTCTCCAAATATTGTAGATGTCTTATTAAATATTAATTTAATTAACTTATTTGTTTGTTAATTATAGTAGTATATTTTTATTTGCAATTTTTTTGTTATCAACGTCACATGTAATCTAACGTTTTTCGAGTAATTAAAGTCTAAATTTTAATAAATAGCTCAAAATTATTTATAATAATTAAAAAAAAAATTTCAAATTCAAGTTTTTTTTTAATTTTTGCGTTTTCTGAGAAGATTTACCATAGTAACATATATTTTTTTTTCACCATCGGAAAGGAGAGATTTCAACGAACAGAAACCACACCAACTTTTTGAAAAAAGCTGATATTTTGACGGGTGAATTTTCGATTGAAAATTAGGGTGTTTTTTCGATATTAATTCAAAATAAGGTGAAAAAATAAATATTTTTAATTAAATAAATTACAGCGTATTTGGGACATAAAAAGGTAAGTTTTCACAAAATTTCGTTAAAAAAAAAAAATTTTTGTAAAAGATAAAAATAAAAAACCAAAAACTTGGTTTTTTGAATTTTTCACATAAATTTTGAGGTTATGTGAAAAAAGTGTTAATACAAAAGTTTTAGATCTTTTTATTATCTACAACTTTTCCATTTGACTTTTTTCGATAGGACTTTTAGTTTTGCCGGAAATCGAGAAAAACCGTTTTTTACCCTTAAAAACTCACCCCCATCCCCTTCCCAACCTCAGATCGCCCGTAAATTATTTTTCCTTTCATTTTTATCATATTTCCCTCCTTTTCTAATGGGTTTCATCCTATTATGATTTTTTTTGGTTTTAAAAATTATCGACCCTGGACTATATATCTGGGTTAATAATTTTTATTTAAGAATTTAGTTAAGAATTTCTTATATATTTTAAGAAATTCTCAAATCTGTAAAATATAACATTATCGATTTATGGCGGCATATCTAGGGCCCTCACTTCATTATTGTTTGTACTGAGGAATCTGCAAAACATGAATATATCTGAAGAAATACATAAATACGACTTTAACATGTTTTACTTACCTACCTATGTGAATTAGTTAAAAAGAAATAAGGACACAAAACTTAATTGTTAAGAAGTAAATGAAAGTTGAATTTTACTAAAAAGTCTGAACTGAGAGCCCAATATTTTCGGCTTTATTGACTAGGCTCAACCTAATAGATTAACGCAAATTAGAATAAAAGTTTTAACTATTTCTTAATTAAATTGTAACATATCGTTCGTTCTTCTAAATGTCATTCCTTAAGAGAAAATTGATTTTCAATTTTTTGTAAGAGAATTATTTGTAGGGTGACCATAATGTTCAAAGTAAGTACCTGTCCATTTTGTAAAGTGCATTCAGAGGGTCATAATATTTGCAGCTAAAAGTACTATATACCTACTAATTACAATTTGGCTTTCCTTATTTTTAATATAATTTCTATAAAATAAATAAAACTAGAACATTTATTTAGCTTCAACAGTGTTTGCACAAAATGAAAGGCTAACTAACCGACTAGTAGTATGTTATACATGTAAGTAGTCATCGTATCTATGGATCACTGTAGCACCAGATCAAACAAATTTATTGTGATAAATAAAACACGATCGGTATAATTATAAAAAAAAACTATTTACTTCACATAAATGTTACCTTAAAATAGTCTTATATCCTAAAAATACGAAATTGCGAGAGAGCAAAGTAATTTTTAGTAATGAGTGCAACTATATCTCTGATTTAAAAAAAAATCATTTCCATTTTTAGTTTTTATTTTTTCTATTTTTTTTTTATTTGTTCAGGCAACTTGGCTCATAGTATTACCTTAAAGAGTAACATCACGTAAATAGAAATTACATTAAAAATAAGGAAAATCAAATTATAATTAGTAGGTATATAGTACTTTTAGCTGCAAATTATGACTTGCCGAATGCACTTTACAAAATGTACAGGTACTTTGAACATTATGGTCACTCTACAAATAATTCTCTTTCAAAAAGTTGAAAATCAATTTTCTCTTAAAGTATGACATTTAGAAGAACGAACGATATGTTACAATTTAATTAAGAAATAGTTAAAACTTTTATTCTAATTTGCGTTAATCTATGAGGTTGAGCCTAGTCAAATAAGCCGAAAATATTGGGCTCTCAGTTCAGACTTTTTAGTAAAATTCAACTTTCATTTACTTCTTAACAATTAAGTTTTGTGTCCTTATTTCTTTTTAACTAATTCACATAGGTAGGTAAGTAAAACATGTTAAAGTCGTATTTATGTATTTCTTCAGATATATTCATGTTTTGCAGATTCCTCAGTACAAACAATAATGAAGTGAGGGCCCTAGATATGCCGCCATAAATCGGTAATGTTATATTTTACAGATTTGGGAATTTCTTATAATATTTAAGAAATTCTAAACTAAATTCTTAAACAAAAATTATTAACCCTGAGATAGTACTTACTGAGATTTAGGCTATGCCACTTTATTCACGCGTCTGGATTGAGGGCCCAAGTTATTTCATTATAACAGTTTTAATTCACGTTTAAGAAATTTATGACCATTTGCTTTAAGTTTTTACTATTTTTAACTAATTTCCCTATAAATCTTATTTCGGTACGCAAGGTTTCAAAAAATGGGCCCTCAATCCAGATGCACATTCGCCAACCGACCTGCCAAGTGTGGCGATTATACCCTATCACTTCGACTAGCGTTTAAGGGTCACAGCACACATTCGGAAAGGGATCATCACCGTATCGCCTTTCCCCTCGCCGCCAAACAGGCGCCAATCTAACGTAAGCACGGAACCAAAGCGGAACAGAAGCTCCGATACGGCGACTCGGCTACAGCTAGACGACGATGCGCTTACCGCTCGCCGACCGCTGGTTTATTATATTTGGCTGGCACCAGATCAGTTTGAATCGACTTTGAAGTTGCCTTGTGAATTAGAGCATGTGTGCGCAGTGGCGCGGGTGTGGGCAAGGGTGGACGAAGAGACGCAATCTCGGCGACGGAGAGGCGTAAGCGCGGGCACGACGAGCCGTCAGCGCGGGGACCGCTGGGTGCCACGCGCCACACCGCGGTTCGTGAGGTCCCGAGGCGAATCACTTACGTTACGATTCCGAGTAGTGTGCTTTTCAGTAGGGAGTTGCATACAACGAATACTAAACGACTCGAGTTGATACGGTTACGATCCGTTTACGAGTCAATATGTGTGCTGTGACCCTAAAGCGGATGTACTAAGACAGACCGCGTCTGCTTGAAAAGTATGACTGAGGTGACTCGAATGCTGTATGACATCGTCACAGCCCTCAGGTGATGAAAGCTGGGTATATTGTTATGAACCCGAAAGACAATCTGCGCAATGGATGTTTCCATTCTGAGATTTGCCAAAAAAGTAAAGAAGGGCAGAAGTCAAAGGAAAAATATGACTAAACACTTAAATGTTCATCGCAGGGAGCTTGGAGTCATGTACTTAATCCATGTTAATAGGTTGCGTGACCCTGCCTCCCTGTATAGAAATAGTTTGAAAAAAAAAACTAAAAAACACGTTTCCATGGAAAACTTCTATGGAAGCGTGTTTTGTAGTTTTTTTTTAACTATTATTTATTTTTTAGGGTGTTTCGAATTTTGAAACGTATGTCAGCGTAGTTTGTGACGTATGGCAGCGTAGTTTTCGAAGACGGTTTTTTGCTGTCCTGTTTGTAATGAAAGTTTTAATCCGATTCGAATTTAAACCGTTCCTAGACCAATTTAATATGAAAATACTGTTTCTCAAGTAGATGTGAATACAATACAATTTTTACATCGCACAATCAAAGTTTTCACACCCCTTAGCAAGCACAGTTCAACCCTTCGTACAAACATCAGGGGTCCGTCGCTTCGGGGTAAGCCAGTGCTCGCCAAGCTGGTCTAATTTGGCGGTCATTACAATGTTGCCAGTAGTATACCTGAGTTGTCCGCTCTCGGAGTAAAGTTGATTAAGTGCATTTAACAGATTCAGTTCAGCAACAGAACACCCACGAGGACGATGGTGAAACTTCACGTTTTCACTCTTGACCCTTTTTGACCCGAATTCAATTTGAAATAGGTACGGTGTTGCACTATTTTTATAGTCCATTGTTCAGTACTAACTGACTAACGGCCAGACAAAGTGTTATTGGGTTATTCTATCTGGAATTTCCATTGATGGGAATAGGCTCGCCCCCTACTATATGCGACTTAAACATAACTGGCGAGATGTGAGTGTACTAACATCATCATCACCAGCCTATAGCTATCCACTGCTGGGTATAGGGCTCTCCAATTGCACGTCATCCAGCTCGATTCTCGGCAACTCTTATCCAGGGATGTTAGGGAGCTCCGTAACCGTAACCGAAACTATCGGATATCCGATATAAAAATGTATCCGTAACCATAACCGAATCCGAAATAAAAGTTTCGGTTAATATCGGATTTGTTATTATTATTACATTTTTATTTTAGGTAGAATAGATAACACTCAATTTATATTTATAATCATTTTTATTGTTAATAGCTGTAATAATTACTCACAGACTGATTGTAATTCCTACCAAATGGTGACATATAAATAAAACCATTTTATTAGCTATTTGTATTTTACTTTTGAAATTCCTAAAAAGTTTAATATCCGTAACCGAAATTATCCGAAACTAACGGATAATCCGAAATAATTTCATATCCGTATCCATATCCGTATCAGAAATTTCATATCCATAACATCCCTACTCTCATCAAGCTGCTTCCAGCCACCCTGCGAAGATCCTTGTACCCCGTGGGTGTATTATCATCTGCCTAGCCTTTTCCCAACTATGTTGGGGTAGCCTTCCAATCTAACCGGATACAGCTGAGTACCAGTATTTTACATGGAGCGACTGCCTATCTGACCTCCACAGGCTCCACACCCAGTCACTAGGTAATACTATACGTCTTGGTAAGACTGCGCCCTGTGGGTGTACTATACCCCTTCCAAATCCTACGGGGTAACAGGCATTAGATACTAGATATTAGTTTTGTTTTTTGTTCAGGACTGTTGTTATTGATCACCTTGCAAATAGACTGAATTAAAAAAAAAAAAAAATTATAAAAAGTTTTAACAAACGAATAATAATATTAAACACACAACAACACACTACTATAATAATACTAAAGGGAACACCCAAATACTCCGAAATATTTTATTCCGAATTTCGATGTTCCGATTTTCAAAAGCCCGAATTTCATAATACCTAAGAATTATAATGTCTATTATTAAAAATCACGAAATTTATTCTACCGAAAGTCGTATATGCGATTTGTTAGTTTTCCGATTTTCATACGTTCGAAGAATCAAATACTCGAAGGGTTCTCGGTTCAAAAAACGACATTCCGATTTTCAATACACCGAATAAACTAAAAGTCAACATGTTGTGCTACAAAATTTAGTGACAGAAACGAATCGCTGCAAAACCGACTTCACGCAGTCTTGACTGCCCTACCCCTAGAGTGTAATTTAAACCCGCGTAGGCGCGAAGGAGTGGGGCGGCCCGCGAGCTGAGGAGCAGGTGGTTTGAGGCCCGGATTCCTCTGTCGCTGACGTCGGTCGCGTACCGTCAGTCGCGTAGCGCGCTGACCATCAGCGCCAATGAAAACATCCGTAGTGCGATACTGACCGCTCCACGGTACACGCGTCTCCAAGTGGATTTGTTGTGGATTTGTGAAGCGGAGTTTGAATTTGGGATATTATTATGAACCCGTTTATAAATTGTTTAGTTGCTGCAGCATACTTACGCAAGCGGAGACGGCGTCAATATAGAAAAAAAAAGATATCACATTCACCCAATTGTTGCTGATAGGTGGTGGACGAATGGTGAATTTTCTACTTAAATTAATATTTCGATAAATCCCACAATGAAGGACGTTGGCGCACCTCGGCAATCACACGTTCGGTATCAATGTTCATGGTGGCGGGCGACTGTACGCACGCGTGCCGACGACGGTCGGGAAGCGTATTTACAAAGGCTATACCTACTATTTTAGTCACGAGTCAGACTCTAATCAGTGAGCTTTTGTTTATGCATATTACTCAACAATACCTAGTCTATCTCAGTAAAAAAATTGACTCAAATAGACTAGCTTTTTGTTTTAATATTTTCAAAGAAAATGCACGGACAAAATCTAGTTCTATACATATCACTCGAATAGCTAAGCTTTTGGCGAGATATTTTTAAATTTATACACGCAACAAGTGGGTAGTGTTCTTTACCTAATAAAAGTACTTCTCGTTTGTTAATTCGTTTTATTTTTGTTTATCAAATACATAATAGAAACGAGAAATTAAAATGATAACAGTTGCCATGCAACTATCAACTAATAATTGAAGCTTATCTATTTGATTAATATGTATTCAAAATTAATATGTATGTAACTGATTGCCGCCTGCGTTAAGATAGGTTGACAGAGCCCCGCTTCGCGGGGCTCCAATTTCTGGGTGGTTTAAAAAAAAATAACCACGAAGGCTAAGGCGGGAGCTCCGCTCCGCTTCGCTCCCGCCTTAGCCTTCTAACCTAACCTATCCGAGTCGGGGTACTCTGAGTCGAGGTATTAACCATGGATGGGATTTCGTCCACGCGTGACTGAAATGGTACTAGATTTTGTCCGTGCATTATCTTTGAAAATATCAAAACAAAAAGCTAGTCTATTTGAGTCATTTTTTTTACTGAGATAGACTAGGTATTGTCGAGTAATATTCGGAAACAAAAGCTCACTGATCAGAGTCTGACTCGTGACTAAAATAGTATAGCCTTTGTAAATTCGCGGTCGGGAACAGAGTGAGGACGCTCATAGCGTTCTATAGCGCGTCAGTCGACCGACGAACGCGGTGCTGACGAGCGAGACCGACGCGCGTCATCAGCGGCGCGTAGCAACTCGCGCGCCGCTGATGTCAGCTTTACAGTGTGGTGCTTCATAGAACACAACGTATATTCGTACGCGCGACCGACATCAGCGACAGAGGAATTCGGGCCTGAAGGCCCACCGCCGCGACGATGAGCACGCGTGGGGCCGCCCAAACCCCGCAGCGCCGGAGCCGCGATAGAAAAAATGCTTGCTACATTCTGCTTGGTTGCTGCATGCCTGCTTGCTTGCCTGCTTGCATGCTGCATGCCTGCTTGCATGTTGCATGTTTGCTTGCATGCTGCATGTCTGCTTGCACGCTGCATGCCTGCTTGCATGCTGCATGCTTGCTTGCATGTTTTTTAATTTTACCTCCTCATACTAAACATAATATTATACTTCTCTCTGACGAACAATTATGTGTTTGTCTTGCTATTCGGTTTTACAAGGTGTTTTTATTTCGGAATTGTATTAATCGGTATTTTAATAATCGGAATTCGTATTTTTGAAGTTTCGAATTATCATTAAGTCGGACTTTTTGTTATTCGATCTATTGAAATTCAATTAGTAGTTATAAACGTTAGGAATATTGAAATTTAGGAATTATAAAAAAAGGAGTAATGATAAGTCGGAGTTGTTATATTCGGAATTTTGAATCATTCGGAATTATGAAAATCGGTATTTTGAAATTCGTATTTATGACTGTCGGAATAATTTTTTTCGTATTTATGTAGCGTACCCAATACTAAGTAATAACATAGTAATTAAAAAAAACTTTCTCATTCATTATGTGGTAAAACTGAGATAAGTTTACTACTAACTGCAAAAAAATACAATACTACGAAAAAACAAACAAAAAACATCCAAAAACTATTTCATCCTTCGGGAGTCGAACTCATGACATGAAGTTAAACATCAACACCGATCGTCAAACTAAGCCAGCGTCCCCACGGACTTCTCAGAGGGGTTTTGTCACGCACTGGAGCTTAGCGTCGAAAGTTGAAAATTGAACATTGGAAAACTGAGTTTTTTCGACGCTCTGAGACTGAATCGCACTGCTATTTGACAAGAGGATAGATGGTATCAGGGAGATGGATATGGGCTACTTTTTGTCCGGGTTGCACGTTCCCGTAAGATAAATTCCGAAGTCCACGCTGGCAGCAGCTGGTATTATATCACATACAAAGCTAGCATAACTAAATAATCGTAGCTAATTTATAGAAACAAATAATTTACAAAAGCAATTGAAGTTATAAGGGAGCAGATAAACATACATACGTACCCACATACACACATAACGGTCAAAATAAAAAACCCAACCATAACCCAACCGTCTTTCTTGATTCGTCGAAGTCGGGTAAAAAGATACAAACGACAGACGGAGTACGATTAGTAATTTAAGTCCCGTTTGCACCCTTGTGTATGAAACCCTAGTTAAACATTTGCCAATACCTAGACTATTTTAAATATAAGTACTTATGGGGAACATACAAAACCCTATTTCGTAGCCGAAACTACAAAAAAAAAGGGGTCGAGTTAACCACCGTGTGGTTATATAATCCTCCTCATAGGTGATAATGTATACCCCGTTGCCAGGTCCGCCATTGATTCAATTATTAATTAATTGTCCACCATGATTTACTACCGCCCTTACGGGTTGAGGTACATCTTAATGATCGCCAATTTACTCCAGCTTGGCGAGTACTGGCTTCCCTTGAGGCGACTGACCCCCGAGGTTACGGTAAGTGGCAAAATAAAGATCCTAATTAGTGCGAAAACTTTGCTTGTGCGATGCAGGATTTCATTACGCTTTAAACTAACTTGGTCAGTCGGAGTCAGTTCAACTATCAAATTTGGTTTGGTGTTTCAGTATTTTGCAATAATTAAGCCTTTAAAGCGTTGTATTGAACATGATATTTTTATAAATTCATGGAAAAAATCAAAATTGAAATTAAAGATATACAAAAATAATCGCAGATGGCGGGTCTCGAACCCAAGACGACATGCATTAGAATGAGTCCTGTGAAGGTAGGTTCTTTTTTTTAATTTCTTTTAATGATCATCTTGACTTAGAAGTACTACTGAAGAGTTAAATTTAATTGCGCGGTATTTAAGAATCTGAATTCAATCAAAGACTTAAAAAATCTTTTTAATGTGTGCTTAATATAAGTTGCCCAGTGTGAGTTCAAATCATATTTAGTTTAGTTTTTCTTTATTTTCTAATCTTCCAGCCTTAAATATGGTTTTTGTAGGCTTCATTTAATAGATGTAAAAAAAAATACAAAAAGTATTGCGATCGTGGGGATTCGAACTCACTATATTGTATGTACTACGAAATGGCCATTCAAAGCATTTTTCATCCAACACTGGTATCACCACTTCAAAGAGCAAAGGGGAGTTTCAAGGGGATGAGGTCCTAGGTTCGAATCACGGGTCCAAAACCGGGGTGTACTACGCTAAATCGAAATGAAAAAATAATCGAATAATAATTGATCGACCACTATAAATCGAACGTTTAAATACTCGAACGTTCATAATATCTATCGAATGGTTACTAAATCGAACTTTCAATACATCGCACACTCAATACACCGAGTGTTCAAAATATCGAATGTTTGTTTTTTGATCGAGCGGTCAACGCATCGCATATTCATTGTATCGAAAAATGCCCACGGCAAACAGCTGTCGGAAGAATAGCGATCGTCTATTTGAATGGATTTGCGATCAACGATAAAGGAGTTCTACGATTGCAAGATCGATGTTCGATTCGGTAAGGAAGCGTGTCGTATGGTTGTGAATAGCTATGCATCATTCTTGTAGTTTCTAGTTATTCGAAGACACTCTTTGTCTTTTGGGGAAGGAAACAAAATTGATCCCCGCGAGAATAATTTCGTTTTGTGTTTTTGGTTAATGTACGGATGCACACTAATAAAGCCAAGCTATTTTAACAAAATAAAAACACAAATACATGCTTTCATACTTTTACTTACAAAGTAAGGTTCCTGTCTGCCAGGGTCGCAAGATCTGTTCGAAAGAGTTACCGTGGCCCTGGCATATGGGCAACTGAAGGAACACGGGTGGGTTTAAGTCAGTAAAAGTCTGACGCGCCCTTCCGCTCCACCCTAGAGCGGGAGAAGTCATTTGAGGATTTACCGCCCAAAAAAAAAAATTGAAAAAGGAATTTGAAAAAATCAAAGGTAGGTATTGTAAGTACGTATTGTGGCGCAGCCTGGGAGACACTTTGGCGTACCTTTTATTGAGAATAACAATCATAATTTTATTGATTTTTATAAACAAACGATCTGCATTGTGATTTTTTCTTTTTTTATTTTGGCGGTAAAATGTGAACCTGAAAAAACTATACGATACTCGATTTTGTTAATAACTGCGTAACTTGCGCACTGGTTAATTTTTTTTTCTGTATAGGTAATAAACTACCTAGCACAAGTTCATTGCACAGTTCGTTGCCATGTATGGCTACCAGTAAATTCAATAGAAACCTTGTTAATAATACTTGAGAGCGCTATTTCCGATTGGAATAAATAAAAACGCATGCTTGCTTCTTTTTTTTACGAAAAGTTTATCGCAGATTTTTTTAATTTTTGTATGCAAGTACGAATATGCAAGGTAATCTGATGAACACATTCTATATCCAATTCAAAATTTGTATCCAATTATACGATCTGGACCTTTGACCAGATTCGAGTTACTCTCTGAAGCAGAGACCAATCTTGTTCTGAGGAAAACGGGTTATTTGCGTTCGTGAAGAAACTAGCGCCATCTGATATACACCGGTATACCTATGGCAAAATAATATTTCAAATGGAACGTATAATTTTATTCTGCAGTATTAGTGTGCTCATTTAAAGGATTGATAAATTAAACAATTTAGCTAATCATGTTTTTATTAATATGAAACTAAGTTATTATCCTATGACATAACTTATGTAAGATTATTTTAACACTTATGTCGGCGACGAAATCTAAGCATCTAGGCGCAAGTAGTATCGGAGTGCACCCTGACAATGATTTTGTAAGTTAGAAAGTATTTTTAAATTAGTAAAGGTCTCAAAAGTTCGTAAAAATGTCAAAATTTAGACCCCCTCTGGGTAAGTGGGTGCAAGTAGCGCAGAGAGCGCCTTAATAATAAATGTAAATATAAGGAATAATTTTGTAGCCAGTAAGGAATTTAATAATTTTGAAAAGTCTTGTTTATAAGTTTATGTGTTAGATTCTAATTAGTTTTAGTTTATAGAGTTCATGCTTAGTTTTCTTATTAGAATCTAATTAACTTCAATTTGAGTGAATCTTGTAAGGAAATGTACAAAATTTCGAAAGGAATGTTCTATAATTACGTAACTTGAAAATGAGGTTTTTTGTTTATGGTCCGATTGTTGCTATTTTTGTTGTTAACGATAGAATTATATGTAAAACCACTTTTAACGTTTAAATTATCAAAATCGGACCACAGGATTCAGAGATATTATAGATTAAAGATAGTGGCAATTGTCCTAAGTCAAACTTTGTAAGTTTTTGTTCTAGAAAGTTTTTATTGTGACTATGTACATGCAATATTGTGTTTTTATATAAGAAGGGACCACATAACAAATGTAAAAATATATAAAATGTAAGGGTTATGTGATAATTAATTTAAAAAAAAACCGGCCAAGTGCGAGTCGGACTCGCGCACCGAGGGTTCCGTACAAACCTGTAGGTATTCTCGGTTTATGCATAAGGTTTATGCTTATGCAAATAAATGTTTTTTTTTTATTTTTATATTTCAGCTGATTGAATGAACGGTAAATTGCGGTTTACGATTTATGACGTTTTAAAAAAAAACTACTGGCTCGATCTCGTTCAAACCAATTTTCGGTGGTAGTTTATATGGTAATTTACATCATATATTTTTTTAAGTTTTATCATTCTCTTATTTTAGAAGTTACGGGGGGGGGGGGGGGGACACACATTTTACCACTTTGGAAGCGTCTCTCGCGCAAACTATTCAGTTTAGAAAAAAATGATATTAGAAACCTCAATACCATTTTTGAAGACCTATTCATAGATACCCCACACGTATGGGTTTGATGAAAAAAAAAACATTTTGAGTTTCAGTTCTATGTATGGGGAACCCCAAAATTTATTGTTTTTTTTTTCTATTTTAGTGTAAAAATGTTGATGCGGTTCACAGAATACATCTACTAACCAAGTTTCAACAGCGTAGCTCTTATAGTTTCGGAGAAAAGTGGCTGTGACATACGGACGGACAGACAGACAGACAGACGGACAGACAGACATGACGAATCTATAAGGGTTCCGTTTTTTGCCATTTGGCAACGGAACCCTAATAAAGGGGTTCAAAGACTTCGGCTTGATGAAAACTAACAGTGAAATGGGCTTGAAAATCACTGTCGTCTATAAGGTAATGGGAAGCGGCCCCGTCGACTATAAAATACGCACGATCGGCCGGGCCCATTTAGTCGCAGCTCAGCCGTTGAAGAGGCACAACGAAGAACAAGCCGGAGTCCATGGACCAAAAATACTAAAAGAAAAGTGTTTTATTTCGTCCGTTTCTCTCAGAATTCAGTCTCACGTTCAGTCTCCCGAGGTCTTGGTCGACCGTATTGTTATTACGCATTCAGGGGTGCGTGGTGACGTGTTTTACCAGCGCAGTAGGTAAGTAGGGAAGCACGTCAAAAACGTGGGAGAAGTCCCAGGGCGAGTAAGGGTGCTGATCACATCCCATTCGTCCACTACAACTTAGGAAATTCATTCTGCAAATCAGTCAAATCATGAGACACCCATTTTTTCATATAATTTTTTATCTTATTGATTTGATGCAAATGAGTCAATTGTAGGTAAAATAACGTTAAACCATGGGTCTCCTCTCCAAACGCAGCATTGATTGCGAGCCGTTTCTGCCGCGTCGAAAATCGTATTAAAGAATTACTCGGATTTTCAAAGTATCTTTTCCGTCAATCAATCAACTCAGCCTACCGCAGTCCACTGCTGGACATAGGCCTCTCCCATGTTGCGCCACAACACGCTGTCCTCCGCCTTCCGCATCCAGTTTGCCCTAGCCACTTTCCTAAGATGGTCGGTTCCTTTTCCGTCTAAGCATTAAAGAAAAACAATTGAAAATCGAAATTTGAATGTTGCACATTGAAAAAAAAAATTCATAGATATTATGTAAAAAGTTTCACTCGAATTTCTCACCATGAACTATAAAACGACAATTTCATACTTTAATCCCTATTATTAATGATTTTAATTATTATAATTCTGTACTATACTATTATTGTTATGGTCGCTGTAGTGTATCTATTTATTAATGGAAACGTAGGTTTGCACGCTGCACTGCACAGGTAAAAATAACTTTATTCAAGGCGTACTGTCCGTCGTGCAGCCTATGAGTGAAGCATACGCAGAAGACTTACAGTGCCCTGCGTGTCGAATACAATAACGCGTTCAGGATGTTGATGGGGTTGCCACGCTTTTGTAGCTCATCTCATCAGGTATGTTTGCAGACGCTCAAGTGGATGGCTAGCAAGCGATACATCGCAAAAGAATAGCGTCTCTAATGCGCCGCATACGGAGCAGCACCAATAACTTCCTGCAGCTTATTGCAGGGAGAATGGATGTAGACTGCTCGTTCATGGAGTACTGGACAAAACTACATGTACGAGTAGTGTGGTCTTGATCTAATATTTCTGTTGTGTAGTCCTTATTCATATTAGGTATAGGTGAGGTATTTAACAATTATAATAAAATAAAATATAATAAGCATGGATTTTTGTAATGAAATGATTGTAATTCATCTGAATAAAATTGAATTGAATTAATAATCCTATATATATTTTATAGTCTTTGGTAAACACTGGTGCCGATTCTGTTGTTACAAAATTCTCTTAACTAAACTAAAAATCACTAAAATTTGGTTTATTCCTGTCAAACGACGATTTCCTATTCTGAAATAGACTATAGTGACACAACTTAACTATATTTTAGTTTGACAGCACTAAGATTGCACTGAGTTATTAGTTTAGTGAAAATGAAAATTTTGCTATTCTGAGTTTGCCGGTTTTCACCAAAAATGTTGACTATAATCATTTATTTTAACTAAATCTGACTATTTTTAATCGCGATTTAAAACGTGTGGAATAAAACTAGTGGTCATGAACAAAAAATCACATCAACGCCTCGCCTTCACGTGCAAAAAAAGTACTGTATTTTTTTTCTTTTGCTTATATCTCGAAAATGGCGTGTCTTATCGCAAAAATAATGAAATTTTCGACCCCCTATGTAACCCTCCACACATATAAATCTCAACATGTGGGTAATATTTCTTTTTTTTTTTTTTTTCAAACAAAAAGTGAAAAATTCCATATAAAACACGTCCAGGCTGCCACCTTGCACGCGCCTTCGTCTCTCAAAAAATCATTGCGTAGCGCACACAAGTACTACATTGCGAAGCTAAAAGAAAAAAAAATAGCACGTTGATTCGCGATTGTCAAATTCGATTTTAGTCGTATCAAAATATTTTTTTAAATTTAGAGATTTTTTCTTGCAGAATAGCGTTACAATTCTCATAGCCAAAAGTAAGGAATTTTAGAGATAGTTTAGTTAGTTTAGTTCGTGTACAACACAATCGGCACCACTGGTAGTATCTCTATGTAGTCTGTGCTCATACACATAAGAGGAGGCAACTGCCGGCCGTTACTAATGTCATCTGTCAGTCATGAGAAATGGCGGGAAACAGAGAAGGTGATGCAATTCTGCATGGTAGCGCTTGATGTGGTGAGCCAGTGAAGGGATATTATCAACTAAAATACGGAATCAACAGGATTCTACAGTCGCGAATTATATTTTAATCAAGATAGAACCTGACACTGACCAGCAAAATCGTATGAAAATTTTAATTCCGCGGGTTACCTAAGTAAGTATCAACCAGTAACATTTCCAATATTAAAAAAGAACTATATATTTTTACAAATTGCAATGTAAATAAATAGTAAAAGTAAACTTTAACAAAAATTGTCGTGAAATTTTAATGCTGACTATGCTGAGGTTCTAGATTTTGGCCTGCCGGGGTCGCGAGATTTGTTCGAAAGAGAGATTTGTTCGAGAAACTGGTTTTTATGGTAAATTGCGCGCGGCGCCGGTGCGGCAGCGAAGGTGAACGACCGATTACCTGTTCAATCGGTCAAAATTCTAAGAATTTCGAAGTACCTACGCCGGCGCGCGGTTACTGACCTATTAGTACCTACCAAATGTTCGATCGGTCTAAATTCTAAGAATTTCGAAGTACCTACGCCGTCGCGCGGTTACTGAACTATTCCTATTGTCGATATCATAATTATTTAGGTACGAAATATGTAGGGTGTCCACAGTTTACTGATTTAATGTCGGATAAAAATTAAAAAAAAAAGTATTGAAAAAATGGTTGAAATGTGTTCTATTACTGATACTGAACCACCAAAAAAAATTACGCACTGGTTAAAAAAAAATCCTGTATATGCGGTTACCCAAAGATCAGACGATTGACATGATGCTCTGACAGCTGCTCCGACATAGGCTTCAAACTCCTCTCAGCCCCATCTGTTTGGCACAACTCCATAGGCAAAGATATGCTGCCAAAGAGGTTTGGCAAAAGCCTTTGTGTATTTTATAGAGGTTCTGAAAGTATGTAAAAAATAAAGTGAATGTGTAAAGTGTGCAGCTTAAAAATACTTGTGTAGTATTTGTGAATCAGCTTCTTCGAGGTGTAACCTCAGTGTATCAAATAAAACACAAAAGGGTAATAAAAACACAGTGATATATATATATATTTTTCGTTTGTTTAGCAAAGATTTTGGATCTCGTCCAACAAGGCAGTGATGGGGTCCGTCGCCGGCGCACTACCCTCGTCAAGCTCGGCGTCGGCTTCACCCGCAGCACGCACGTAAGGCCTTCGTTTGGCGCCGACACACATGCGTGACACTGCGACACCTGCGACACTAGTCTCAGACACTCTCCGAACAACAGACAGGCCCGCGACGGCGCGGTATCTATACTTGAATATCACCACAATGTTGGTACCTGTGTACTATTGCAACGCCACCATTAACACGCATCCCTTCTCAAAACAACACAATTACACATAAACCTAACGGAAATAATTAAAAATAAAGAGTTTAACTTTTACAAAAACGTATTATTCAGCGAAAACATAAAAGCTCGCACTTTCGAATCACAATCGCCTTATAACACAACACATACAGTAGTCACCGCACAGCGGTTATCATTATTTTGGCATCTTTGTAAACTTGATAACAAACTGCATGTAACAATATTCAACTATAGATACACAAAACTTGTCTTTTCATACAAGAAATGGTGAAAAATTTACCAAATTGTCATTCACACAGGTAGCTCGCTTGTTTAAACGTAATACAGAACTAGGAACTGTTTTAATTTCATAATTTATTTTAATATTTGCAAATAGGTACTTATATTTTGTTTTTGGTTCATTATAGAGTAACAGAGACTTAGATTTAACTTACGGTCAGCGCACACGGTTATAGTCTGAGGACGGTTACAAAAGCAATTATAAATGTGTACAAAGATGACACTACAACAGTACCAAATGCGAGTCACTATATAAAACTTAGTTTGCGCGTCGCGTCAAACTTGTGGTACATTGCACTACGGAAGCTTATATGCAACTCATATGTTAACTAAACTATATACAAAGTGTGTTGTCGAAGGAGCAGTTCCGAAGGTTCATGTGCTCATACGCACTGAAGGATACATATAACTGTGTGCGCTCACCTTTACATAAACAACAACAATTTGGTACAACTTTTCATATAGTAAATGTTTTATATTTATAAAATTTAACATTCTCTTTCCCTTATCATTGATATTTCGACGCATGATAGATGCAATAATTATGTATAATATACAATTGGAACTCCTATTTAATTATTTATTAATTACCTAATTTTTCTCTTTCTTTCATTTTAAAAATCACAAAAGGTAACGACAACTCATGAAACAGTCGGGAGATTATTATTTTAATCTTATTTGGGAACTCTATAACTATACAAGTCAAGTGGTGGACCGGATCGAGAGCGAGGCGGCGTGGCGGCACGGCCAGCGTGGGACGGCACGCCCAGCGTGGGACGGCTCGGCCATCGCTCGTCCAGCACTCGGCACTTTGATCGCGCACAATATCTTCGACAATATCGACTGAGCAATGCATGTACTATTAATTACAAAAATACCAAGAGCGTCCAACATATTGAGCACAATCAAAGCTTCAGTCTACGGCTCGTTCGCGAGCGTCGCGCGGGTCACTCGCGGGTCGCGCGGGTCTCGACTGGGAATGTATGGCCGACACAGTAACACGTCACGAGCCCGCGGCCGGCGGCAGACGCACATACTATATAATATCACAACGCGCGGGCGCGGGACGACCCGCCCGCTACTAAATTTGTTAATCGGCCTTTACAAAATAAATATATGACTAGGCATGTGTCCGCCGGCCGGCACTATAACTAACGTAAGGACACTTGGGTGTGGCGCGGCGCGGGCCACGCGTTTGGCACTAGGCGGCGTCAGTCGATGACGACGTAGGGCAGCGCCACCAGCGAGCCCAGGCTCGCGCACTCGTGCCACTCCGCGAACTTCGGCGCCGGCCGCGGCCGCCCCAGCGCGTCGCGCGCCTCGGGCGCCGCCGCCAGCGCCGCGCGCAGCAGCGCGTCGTCGTCCAGCGTGGCGGGCGCCAGCACGGGCGCGCAGCCCAGCTGCGAGTAGTCGTACGGCACGGCGGCGGACGCGGCCTGCACGGCGGCCACGAGCGCGGCGCCGCCCGGCGGCCCGGCGGCCCCGTCGGGCGGCCCTTTCGTGCGCGGCACGCTGCGGTGTTGCGGCGCGCTGGCCGAGTGCGGCTCGGCGCAGGCCGGGCCGGCGCGCGCCGTCACGCCGAACGACGTCTCGTCTTCCGGCATCAGGATCGGCGCTTTCAGTCTCTCGCTGGGCTCGAGCGTCGGCACGCCGACCATCTCGGCTTCCACTTCGATCTCTTCTTTGACCGGTTTCCGCTCGATCTCGGATTTGACGTCGCGCTCGTCAGCGTCTCCGTCGAGCTCGGCGGGGTCGGGCTCCGGTTCAGGGTAAGGCCGCAACGGCGGAGGCTCGGGCGGCGGCGGCAGGTCTGGCGGGGGCGGCGCAAAACTGGTCCAGGGCAGGTGCGGGCACAGCTCCACCTGCGCCAGATTCTTGGCGCAGTAGTCGTCCGCGTAGTCGGAGTACTTGTAGAGCGGCACGACGCTGGCGAACAGGCCGGGCCGCTCGGGGTGCTCGGCGGGCCGCACGGCATAGCGGTGCGGCAGCGCGGGCGCGCGCGTGCCGTTGAGGCCGGGCACGAGCGCGTGGTGCAGCGCGTGCACGTGGCGCGGCCGCACGACGCGCGCGCGCGCGGCGGGGCAGGCGGCGGCGGGCTCGTCGCCGCACGTGCAGGCGGCGTGCGGCACCAGCTCCTCCAGCGGCGAGCGCGGCGGGGACAGTGCCACGCTAGGGGAAACAGCACGCGGCGTCGACACGCCGTTCCGCAGAGGAGACTCCGCCTTCACCGCGGCTGTGGAATACAATCTATATGTAAGTAAGATGCAATCAAACATTTACAATATACAAGCAGAAGAACAAAATGACAGACCCACTGTAGATACTGCGCAATAGTAATTCGACAAGTTTACATCCAGCACAATAGATATCATTACATTTTCCCTTTTCATCCATTGCTAAAACTAAACCATGGAAAACCATGGAGCACTCTGATAGCGGGTAAAAGCGATTGTTGGCGTGGCGACGCATGGTTTGCTAGGTTAAGCAACACTTTCAAAGCCTTTGGATGGGTGACACCTTTAAAGGACGAATTTTCAAAAATCCATCCTTAGTGCTAACTTCCGATATACATAAGGAACTGTTATGCAAAATTCGTGAAGAAGCCTGCAATTTAAAATCGCCAAACGGTCTTGAACCGGTAGTGATCAATGTACGTGCCATTCTCTGTATCAGAAAAGGCCTTTGCCCTTATCATCATCTGTCTAGCCTTTTCCCAACTATGTTGGGGTCGGCTTCCAGTCTAACCGGATGCAGGTATTTTACATGGAGCGACTGCCTATCTGACCTCCACAACCTAGTCACTGGGTAATACGATACCAATTGGTAAGACTGGTTGTCTGTCAGACTTTCGGGCTTTTAACGACCCGTAACGACTGTCTAAGATCTACGAAAGACCAACGGCTAACGTGCTTTCCGAGGCACGGAAAGGTCTTGGTATGTAAAGATGGTCAACCACGGACCAACCGCGGCAAACGTAGCTTAACCTGAACGATAAACCCGCACTGCGCCTGCGTGGTGGATTACGGACCACTCCCTTTCACCGAGCGGAGGCCTGTGTCCCAGCAGTGGGAACATTATTGGCTAATGATGAAGCCCTTCACCACAGGCATTTGCCCTGAAGTGGGAAAATCATAAACTGGTACTACATACATATAATCACGCCTTTTTCCCATGGGGGTAGGCAGAAACCACGGAACGCCACCTGCTACGATCTCTACACACTCCTTTTGCCTCGTTTTGCATACAATTGGTCATACACACACGCCGGTTGCGAGTACTAAGCACCTGACCTTTCTGGAGAACATCACCAATAAGGTCACTATATCCTCCTAGGGCGTCCCCTCCCGTTGTTTCCCACTCACATCTGGCTTGTACTATAAATTATAATATTGTTACGTACTGTCGGGCTCTATGAGCATGACATCCGGCGAGGCTGGCGACCGTGGCGACCCTGGCGACGCGGCCGGTATACTGCCACGCGACTGGATCTGTTCTAACAGCTCCTTCGTCGTTTTTACCTGAAGAATTGACATAAGGATTTAATTATACAAGTGGTCTTGGAAAGAGAACTTAATTAATTTCAGGAGATTAATGTGCGTTAATGTAGCCCGTGAAAACCAGAGGGCTTAGAACCGATCTGGCATATCGACCCGCCGCCATGTTGATTGTTGAACTAACTGTGGGGACGTCTCCAGTAGAATCGGCACAAATAATCCTGAAGAACTGTGCTTCTATGTACGTCTGAGTTCTTTGGCGATTTGACGGGGTGGCTATCATTCGCTAGTAAGACCTTTAGTCGCTTTTCACGACACTCACGGCAGAAATTGGTTGGTGGTATTACAATAAGCGAGCGTACCTTCTTCCCGCCGGCGGGCGGTATCCTGTTGACGAGCGCGGCGTAGGAGTCGAGCGCGTCGCGCGCCGTGCCGTTCCGGCGCCGCTCGTGCGCCGTGCCGTTGCGGCCGCTCCACGGCAGCGGCACGGGCGGCGCGGGCAGCGCGGGCGGCCCGGCGCCCGGCCCGGACGCGCCGCCCGGCCCCGTCGCCTCCGTGCCGGACCCGGCGCGGCTGTGGCCTCTGTGCAACAAACAACATTATTATAATTTATGGAATTGAAATGCTAGTTTTTTTCCTTGGCCATGTAGGGTAGAGATTTCAGCATGGCATGCCAGCGTCATTGTTTGGAATTTATGCTGAACTGGGCCTTTTACTGAAAAAAGGTATTTACAATGCAAATGTGAGTGGAAACACCGGGAGGGGACGCCCTAGGACGACATATAGTGACCTTATTGGTGATGTTCTTCAGAGAGGTCAGGTGCGTAGTACTCGCAACCGGCGTGTATGTATGACCAATTGTATGAACCTAAACGAGGCTAAAAGAGTGTGTAGAGATCGTAGCAGGTGGCGTTCCGTGGTTTCTGCCTACCCCCATGGGAAAAAGGCGTGATTGTACGTATGTATGTATGGGCCTTTTAGGCGCAGCCGTGAGGCACTCTAAGTAGTGAATAAGACAATAGTAGACTAGGTAGATGCAACAGTGTTATCATCATCTGCGTAGCTTTTTCATAACATGTGGGGGTCGGCTTCCAATGTGACCAGATGCAAATACCAGTATTTTACTTGGAGCGACTGCCTATCCGATTTCCAGTTATTGAGTAACACGGTACCCCATGATGACTATCTAAGAACTAGGAATGTCATTGCTGTCTACAATATGAGTTCTTCTTTCTTCAATATATGCATGTTTAGTTATAATGAGAGAATACGGTCATTGACAAACAACAGGTCGACTTTCGATACGTAAAAATAATCAAATTAAAAGAACCTGTTACCACATACCTTTTTTTCTTAGGTTTTTTATCTCTTTTCGCTTTCTTTTCGTCGAATAAAGGTTCCGGCGAAGGTGGCCTTTTTACGGCTGAAATAAAAAAAAAACAATTATGGAATGATAACAATGAGAATGCAAATAATAGTTTTAAATTTAAACGCGAAGAAACAAATTGCTCCCCGTTGCTTCTTTTTTGACTAATGATATATTATGTTATTTCTTAGGTTTGTACTAACACTTTTACACATCGATCATATATTTAACCCTTTATTGCATGATTTAATATATTCTTGTAAAAAAATCATATGCATGTAATTATAGCCCTAGGATGTGTTAAAAATAATTTTAAAAAAACTGTGACCTTTTTAAGTATTTATTTTTGAAAAAAAAACCATATGATGGATATTTACATAATTATGCAATTAGTAACAATGAGGTAAGTACAAAATAAAATTATGCAAATTAAAATCAGTTTTTGTGATAATTTTCAAAGCAGTTATAGTTTTTATAAAGACACAGATTGATTCCACATTTGCTGCATCTTACTGTAGAATACCCATTACACTGTGGGTACTTACAACGTAGTGAACCTCCAACTTGCGGCCAATGATCAACACCATCTCTTCTTACGTCCTTTGGTGGAGCAACAACTGCTGGCCCCCTCTTCATTTTTGCCTGTATTTCGTTCTCTAGAGAACTGGTACTGGGACGACCTCTTTTAACCTCTGAGTTGCTCATTGAAAGAATATATTCTTTTGGTATATTTCTATTTGCTGCGTTTTTTTTGTACAAGACCCAAGAATTAATCACTGTTAGATCAAGTAGATGGAAAAATATTCGCAAATACCATTTTTTTTTACTTTACTGGAATGTGGAACCTCCCCAAAAAACTGTCCATTAAGTCCACCCCCCCCCCCCCCCCATATGCTTATTACATTCATGAATGATTTTTGGACATGGAATTACTACCTTTTCCTTTTTCGATTTATCTTATGTTTATTTGGCAGGTACTGTTTTAGAAAGTGTACAACCTTTGTTGCACACATCTGCTCATCCACTGATAGCCGTTGTTCCATAGGTAGAGAAGAAAACTTTGTTTTGAGGTGCTCAATAATTGGACGAATTTTAAATAACCGCGATCATGATCTGCATGGCCCACAGGTCTATGAAGCTCATTGTCTTGAAAATTTAATGCAAGTTTGATTTTTTCAAATTTATTGACTGGCATTGTGGATGAAACTGGGGCATAACCATGAACAGGGTGCCAATATGCTCTGGTATTTTGAAATCTTTGCACTGACATGAACAGCAATATCCCAAAAAACTTTTTGATATCTGATTCTGTGTATATTATTTGGTTATTAGGATCTTTTTGCATGCTATATAAATTAGTTTCTGCTACAATTTTCTGTATGAAATCATCATTAAAAAAATATTTAAAACATTGGTAAGGAGTTTCTAGCTGAGATATTTCAGAAACAAAAGTTGAGCAGCCTAAGAATCTCATTTTGTCTTCATCAAAGTCCATATTCCTCTTTTACCAAATAAGTTTTCTTTCGTCCAATAGTGAATTTAAAATATTACCACCAGGGGATCTGTTTTGAATTTCTGCTCCTTCTAGTGATTCTTCAACTAGATGTGGGTCTTCTTCATTAACTTGCTGATCATCTTCATTATCATTCTCATCACCTAACAGATGTAGAAGTTCATCTCTAGTATAATGTGAATTTGGTGGGTCACCATCATCAGAGTCATCAGCTTCTAATCCGTCTTCTGACAGCCATCCGTCTTCCAGTTCTGCTAGATAGTGTTCTATATCTCTCTCTTGTAAATTATTCTAAAACAACAACAAAATCATAGAAATGTAAAATCTCATGAACAAAAATTTCTCCATACTTCAGATATGACCATACCGCATAGTGATGTAAATTTACATCATACCAAATCGACATACTTTTCGATATATTTTTCATGTTTTCGTTACAAATATTAGCAGATTCTAAAACATTTACCTTATTTCCACTCATTATGGATATTTTCAACAACTCCCGTACATCAAAGCAAGCAAAATAACGTAATTCTTTTGCACCGTTACAACAAAATTATCAGTCACCAGGTAACCAAACTATGATTGTCATTTTTGACATTGACGTTTGTTTTTTTTTACGTAGTTATGTTCCGAATCAACCAAAAATATTTCAAGAAATTGACACACGCAAAAATATCAACACCGCCACCTGATTTGTGTGTTTTTTTAACCTGTGAACCATTTGATGGAAATTTCCATCAAGATCTTCGATCAAAAATGTACTAGATTCCCGATGAGCGCTTCAAAAACGGCCCGAAAAATAAGAGCACAAATATTTTTGTGCTCTTATTTCAAATTAGTTTTGTTCAATCATAGCCAACGATAAGACGTCCTAAATGCCGCAGTACGCGTTCAAACTGTGTAAATAACCACTGTAACACCAAGTTTTTGGAAGGAATATCTTTTTTCCATAAGTTTATATCTTTGTTTTTCATAAAATAAAAACAGTCAAATAGTAAATATAAATCGTTTAGCAAATACATATTATGATTGTTTGACCAATGTTTGCGACAACGCGCCAACTATTGTAACAAACATTGTCTGTTCTGGAACAGAGAATGCATGGAGTAGTATTGTAATTTTATTTTTATTTGTATATTTCCTAGCAACCCATTTCGCTGTGCATGGGTATCTATTGTAGCAAAAGAAAGAGAAGAAATATACAAACCTTATAAAAAATCATATTTGAACTTTAATTTAAATGAAAAAAATTATTTGATTTAATACAAATTTAACTTCTAAATAGCGAACATAAACATAGAACGCACCCATTTTTTATACGGGTGGATCACATTGAGTCAACCCGCACTCAATTAAATAAAATAACTATTGTACTATTTTAGTCCTACTACTTTTTTAGATTGATTAAAAATGTTTGCCACCATTAAAACGTACCTTCACCTAAAAAATTATATTCTGCAACTCTACATCTTTCAATACGTACTGTGTTCTGAGCATTGAAATGTAATACCAAGAACTACGTCTAGTTCCAAAATAGAGTAAGCACGAAATTGTCAACACATTGTTTTTAACCTTATTGCTTAGACTTTAAGTTTCAGTTAAAAATAAATAATTTTGTACTTATATAGAAATGACTTTTGATTTTTTAAGGGACATTTTAAATTTATTGCTCTTTACCTTCCTCCGATGACAAAGGTCCTCCGAGGACTTAAATATGAATATTTTGCAATCGTAATTATACTTTATGTTTGAGTGTTAAGGATTATAATAAACTGAAGTTGCTATTATTATGAAACATTTTTCTTGAATCAAACACAGAGGTCACAGTCTTTTTTAAATTCCAGACATAATCTTGGTCAGATCACCATGTCCACTAAGACTGGTGTCTGAAATAGTCTTTTGAAGAAAGAACCACATACATTAAGTGGACCTGTGCAGTTAGTGCATGCATTTGTCAGAAACCGTGGAGCTAAACTCAGATCTTAAGAAGCTTGCGAACTATACACTTCTGCGTACCTCTTCAGAGAGTACTGCCGTAATCTTATGTTATGTTATCTTGACCCCTTACATACTGTTTGTATACTCTTATCAATATCAATGACACACATCGTTTTTATCGTTACGATTGCTTACGTAATTACTGATCAACAAATGACGTATTTATGTTAAATGATTTTATTTCTGTAAGTAGGTTTTGTACAAATACTTTTACACGTCAATCTTATTTTTTTGAACTAGGTGAGGTCTGTATTTGAAATAATACATTTCAATAGCTCTTGTAATGTAAATCCCCCTTTTTAAAAGATAGAAAGCGGGACTTTTTCTCGCTGTTTTTGAGGGTAGCAAACTTTTTCATAGTTCCCATAACACAGTGCTGACCCGGTACTGACCAAGCTCTACCTCAATAAGTTTAATGCATTCACTCTGGACTACTTTCTCAGACGAAAATTTTCTGTAATTTGTGGAATGAATGACTTGAGAGGGCCGTTCCCGTACGTATCGTCAATGTGAGCATGATTGAAAATCTTGTTGTTTCATCCAACTTAATGCAAGCGTGTGAGAAAGCGATAACAACGCAAGGAAATTGGCGAGCAGATCTTAAAAGTTTAGGAAAAAAATGTTTGTCGAAAATCAAATCAAATCATTTATTTCGGGTAACAAAGACCTATATCATAAATACCTTACAGATTGTTGAGAGCAGTGGTGATGAAATTATTTGCACAAAGTGAAGCGCTTACCTGGGTTCGAACCCACGACATACAACTCGGAAATTAGGGGCCAATGCCACTGGGCCACCGTTGCTCACATCGACTTATAACATAGGCAAATGTAATATACTTACGCGGCGTGAGCGGTTTGTGTGTGTGTGCGAGTAGCGCGGGCGGCAGGGGCGGCGGCGGCGCGGGCAGGCCGGGCGGCTCGTCGTCCACCAGGATCACATCCTGGGAGTCCGACTCGTAGCCACCCCATGCTGGAATATAGCAAAACAAAGTAAGGTTAGCTTCAAATTGCTTTTTCTACTCAAAACATGTTGTCACCCCTGCACGGCTACACCGTGACCCTGGCACATGGGCAACTGAAGGAACACGGGTGGGTTTTAGTCAGTAAAAGTCTGATACGCCCTCCCGTTCCGCCCAAGAGCGGGAAGCGTCATTTGATGATTTCCCATCCAAAAAAAACCCCTGCACGGCTTCAAGGCTACAAACCAATAAAATATTCTAAATTGTTCCATACAGTCCATTCTTTTATTTTTTTACTATGGCAAGCAAAGCCAATGTCAATCATTCTGCCAATCTGAAGTCATTTAGAAAAGCAAGTGTGCGATGGAATTAAAAAAAAAAGTAGAACAATAGAGATCTTTGATGATGATATTGAATGTTGATCTTGTGGGTTTAAGTGCGTTTAGTTATTTAACCTCTGATTTTGCGTCACAATCATATCGTTTCGGTAGCAATGCTGTCAGAGGATAAATATATTATGTACCTACTTGTGGACAGTTGCATGTTGACATCTGTCAACCAGTATTTATGGACAATTTAGTAATTTTTTTAATTGTTTTTGTAGAAAAAAAGGCAAGACAACAGATCTTCCTCCACCATTATTTAACCCTTTATAGGACGGCTCATGCAAAGTGGCCAGTAAACTGGACAGTCACTTTAAGGTACCTAGGACATTGAAGTGGATGATCAGACAGTGACTTCTTCACTCTCCTTTATAGGACTGCTCATACAAAGTGGCCAGTAAACTGGACAGTCACTTCAAGGTACCTAGGACATTGAAGTGGACGGTCAGTCGGTCACTTCTTCACTCTTCACTGTTCAGTTTACTGGCCACTTTGTATGAGCCCTCCTATAAAGGGTTAAGAGACTTGCTACTCTTGTATAAATATTACGTTACATTTCTATGTCCATAATTTTTGCACATCCAGCCGGTTTTCTCACAATGCTTTCCTTCACAGTTTAAAGATGTAGAGAAAATAATCTTTCAGCAGACGCTGAAAGATTATTTTTTGAAATTATAAAGACATTTGTAAGTAGATACTGACCCGGTCTGGACGGTGGCCGCGGACTGTTCACCGCTGGGCTCACCACTTGCTGTAAAATCACGCAGAAATGCTTTACTACGAAGAAGTATGTTCCATAGTAACAATATGTACTAGTTCAGGCATAGATTTCTGGGTCGTAAGACGACTAGAGATTGCCCGAACAATATTCAGAGATATACATTATTTAGTACTAGCTTTTGTTCGCGGCTTCGCCCGCGTGGATGTCGGAAATTAACGCAGGTATTTTTCTAAAATAAAAGATTTTTACTAAAATAAAAGTAGCCTAAGTTACTCCTTGTTACATCAGCTATCTGCCAGTGAAAGTCCCGTCAAAATCGGTCCAGCCATTTCAGAGATTAGCCGGAACAAACAGATAGACAGACAAAATTTAAAAAACATGTTGTTTTGGTATATGTACCGTGTATACATCCATATACACTTAGTAAAAAGCGGTTATTTTAATATTACAAACAGACACTCCAATTTTATTTATTTGTCTAGATGATTTTGTAGAACAACTTTATACACTACGGGATTGTAAACATTGCTTAAAGTCTAGTAATTATTGCCGACTGTTTAAATCCGAGTTCGCAAGGACGTAAAAATATCGCCTCTTCCCAATCACGTCGGGGTCGGCTTCCAGTCTAACCGGATGCAGCTGAATGCAGGCACACGCCTTCCCATTTGGGTAGGCCAGAAACTCAAACCTTTTTGGCTCGTTCACGTTCATATATCTGGTCATACACACACGCCGGTTGCGAGTACTGCGCACCTTACCTTTCTGAAGAACATCACCAATATGGTCACTAATGCTCTCGTAGGGCGTCCCCTCCCGGCGTTTCCACTAACATTTAAATCAGCAAGACCTTTTCTTTTGTCTGTATTATTTGCATTATTTATGTGATGCGTCTAATTTGGAATGCCCATATTCATGATAAAGAGGGGCTTGTGGCTAAGTATAAGAGCCGCTCGGGTCATCAGGTTAAGCTTCGGTTGCCGCGGTAAGTCCGTGGATGGGTAACCATCTTTACATCCCAAGACCACTCCGTGCCTCGGAAAGCACGTTAAGCCGGTGATCCCGGCTGTCAGTCATCAGATCTTTGACAGTCGTTACAGGTCGTCAGAAGCCCGAATGACTGACAGACACTCTTACCAAGGGGTTTCGTATGACCCAGTAACTGAGTGTGGAGGCAGTCGCTCCATGTAAAATACTGGTATTTAACTGCATATCCGATTAGATTGGAAACCGAATCCAACATTATTGGGAAATGACTACACAGATGTAACACATCAAAATTAAGTTGTTCGAGTCTTTCTGTCCGACTCATCTACGATGTTTAGTACTAGGGAGGGAGTGGGCCATAATCCACCACGCGGGCCCAGTGCGGGTTGGTAGATGTCACATGTCTTAGAATTTTTGGTTCTAAGACATGCCGGTTTCCTCACGATGTTTTCCTACACCGTTTAGAGAGCATTTAAAACACTATAAAATGTTATGAATACGTACCCGGGAGAGCGCCGGCGATGTAAGCGGGGTGCCGCCGAGACGACTGCGCACCGCAGTCCGCTCTGCCGACGACCGGTTTGAACCTGGGGATTGAAGATAACATAATTGTATCATTTAGATGTCTTGAGAACGTATAGTTTAGTTAATGATTATGTGAATGATAATAATTATGGTTAGAAAGGGGGTGACTGTCAACATTTTTATTTGTTTGTTTAAATGCCTTGCGTCACGCATTTTACCACGGTTCTTGCTCCCAAACTGTGATAAAAATGTGTGACACAATCCTTTTACAGTAAGCTGTGCTCGCCCTGCAGGTCTTAACCTAATGCGAAAACCAAATTACACACAAAATTTTAATTAAGCGTCAAACACACTTCAAAATCATTAAGATCAAGTTTGTAACATAGTGTAAACAAGTACTTTTGCGAATTCACCCCAGTGACATGTAAATATATAAATTTCGACCTGAATATAATTGATGGTGCGAATGGCTCAAGGGGTTTTGGCCAGGAAGTTAGTCCTGGCTGATGGTACGACCAGCAGTGGCAGGGGCCTTCATGACGACTAATAGAGAAGTATGGAGGAACAACACATGTTGCGCCGATCATGATCAGACATGTTGAAATGATGGCAAGAAAGTGAAGTGAGAAATATGTCTAGAAAGGAATAAGATTTTATTTAAAGTTAAGAATTGTTGCGCTTTTTACTAAGTATTAGCGCAAGGCGATATTCATTTTAATATACTAGTCCCCTCCGTAGTATGGCCATGGCGGCCAATCTCAACGGAAACTAGCCATCGGCGCGGGAGATTTTATAGTGCACAAGAGTGTGCAGACACAGGAGCACTCACTCTTCCCTCACTCTCATAGTCCGATGGGACGGCAATCCGACACGACCGGAGAGAGATCAGGCGCAGGACCAACGGCTTAACGTGATTTCCGAGGCACGGGGGTATCATACCGCTAACTTCCAAACTCCGGGCTGTTACTAAGAATTCCCTAATGGAAAACCCCAATAACACTTTGCCCGACTTGGGAATCGAACTCAGAACCCCAATGCTTGCGACCACGAATCAAAAAATCAAAAGTCATTTATTCAAACTAGGCTGAGAGTCAGCACTTTTTGAACGTCAAAGTTACACAAGACAGTCCCCCCAAAACGCCCGCCCTTCGACACTTCCTATGGGAAGAAGTGGCGGAACAAACTCCCCAGCAGCACAGCTGTCTGTTAAGTTAGAAGAACTTGATTCTATACAACACTGTGTAAGCAACCAATATTATAAAACAAAACATACATTATTCACCATATGTCAGCTAGCACACGCCAATATACCACCAACAAAACATTGAAAACTAAACTCAAGCTGAAATCTTTACATATTATAAAATAAAGTCACTTCGCTGTCTGTCTGTCCCTATGTATGCTTATATCTTTAAAACTCCGCAACGGATTTTGATGCAGGTTTTTTTAATAGATAGAGTGATTCAAGAGGAAGGTTTATATGTATATAAATTGCATAATATAGTAAAGAAACACTGATAATTTTAGAGGTTTCTAATGTGATGTCATAAATAAACACATTTTTTTGCGCTTACATTGCGAACGCTGGCTGAACCCTACGAAATAGCTCAAAATAATGTACTACAGTATTGTACACCTTAAAAAGTTCTACAAAAAAGTCCGCGATAGTATATGTCTAACTCTTAGGGATAACCCATAGTAACCATTTTTATCCTTTACTTTTTACGAGAAATAATGGCTTATTTATGAATGCGATTTTAAGCAATACAGCATTAATCCTTATGCAATTAAGTACCTTAAATAAATTGTGCATTTCATGTAGATCAAAATTGCCCTTTACAGCATATCATTAAAATTGATATTTTAGAAGATATCAGAGATTATAATAAAATCGCCGCAGAGCGGCTAGCGGGCCTTCCCGCGTCCGACCGTCCCGGTTGGTAGCGGTCGGGTAGTACAGGATTAATAGGATTGTAAATATTGTAATATTGTACTTCATATTACTTTGGCTTCATAGTAAATGCGAATATCATGTGTGTTCGAAGTACTCAAAATAAACCTAAATGTATTATTCCAAGTAAGAGACCGCGAAATATTGCTTAGATGTTTAGATTTTTGGATGGATTTGGATTTTTGGTTATCCTGGATACTTACCATATACATAGGATACATTATCCCGGTAGTAGGTTTCCGAGTGATATTTTCCGAAAGCTATACGGGCGAAGCCACTGGCAAAAGTACTATTCTTGTAACTATGATTAATTTGGTGTCTGGTAAATAATTGAGCGTCTGTATAGGTAGAATAGGAGCGTTAAGAAAAACCAGTAAGACTTATATTCAATTTAATCCAGCCCTATGACGCAGTCTTCTTACTCTGAATACTATTAGTTTTATTTTAAGTACATCAAACACACATGATATATATGTAAGGATCGTAGCAGGTGGCGTTCCGTAGTTTCTGCCTACCCCCGTGGGAAAAAGGCGTAATTTTATGTATGTATAACATGGATTAACTCTTTCAGCCACGCTTTTACATTAAGAATATTTTGAAGATTTTTATTTTAGTTTTAGCATCATTAACAACTAAAATATCACATACACTAGGGAAAAAAATCTAGGTGTTAAGGCTTTCGAGGAATGAGGTGGTTAGTGACACTAACCACTGTGACTATTGATACAAAGAAAACTATGATGAATGATGTATAATATTTTTAAACATATTATGTTACAATGAACTTTTCCACAGGCAAAATGATGTAAAATTACTTTTTATGACAATCAGTAAAACAAGTGCTTCTTTTGCGTAAGCAAGGGGGCACTTTACATGTTTTGCGTTGCCATACGGTACGTACTGGAGATATTTTATTGCTATGTTCAACATTTTTCCGGCGTACTGAGCTAGTCAAATGGAGGTCGGAATCAAAGTTGTTATAATCGGTTACTTGAAATTTCTCCAATCAAATCAACTAACACCAGCGGATTTGGCTGAACTTCTGTATATTCTTCATCCTTGTCGTTACAAATACTCTCGTTAGCTGAAGAAATGTCTAAACAAGTATTCTGTGATTTCTTTATCTGTTAGCCGGCGCGACATACTATTACAAAATACGAAAATACACTAATAGTTACATGCATAAGTTTCATGAAGGTTATGACCAGAAACCCGCAACAGTCATGGTGGTTATTGTCACTAACCACCAGATTTTAGATGTGAATACACATTGGAAACACAAAAATAACAGTACTTTTATGTGCACACGTATAATATAGATATATGAAAACACATTGAGTAAAAAACATTGAAGAAAAAAGTTTACATACCCGTTTCACAGTTTCTTTTATCAAACATGCGAATAAAAGTTCGTTAGCGCAATATTAAGTTTAACGCTAATAAACTGTCATTAATTCAATAAACCACAACTGGTCGCTTCTTGTCATACAAGATTCAAGCTTTTATGATGATTCTACTGATTGTCGCTACATGGCACAGATTTTAATTAAATCATTTGGAAAGAGGTGGTTACAACATTAACCACCAAGACTGAAAGAGTTAATACATTCTTACCGTGGTAGTACGTCCTCTTGCGATAATTTCCGACATACACGCGGGCGAAGCCGCGGGCAAAAGCTAGTAAATAATAAAACAAAATCGCAAATAGAACTCAAAACGCAAACAAAGCCTCCGGCATAAAGGGCGTGCCCGCTTACACATTCAACTATGCAAAATGATACTAAAAAATCAACCAGCTAACAAATGTTCTCTCATTTATCTATTTTTCATTGCGAAATCGCCATGGTATTGACAAAAAACATAAAATTACATAAGTCTACAGTGAGTCAGTGTTTCATAAGTGCCATTGGTACTACTAATTGCAATCGAATTTTTGGATCACGACCGTGTAGCAACTGGTTGCGAAATGCTTTTGTGTACGAGTGCTATGGGGTGTGTCGGGGGTTTAGATGGCTTCGGGAGATGGAGTTTTTAGTTATTAGGGTTAATATATTCACATAGAAAAGGATGGATAATTTAAATTAAAAAGGATGGATTAGTGACGTTTAAAAATGATGGATTTTTACATTAAAAAAGGACGGATTATATATCAATGGGATGATTTACATTTTAAAATCTAAAAAGTCTGGCAGTTTTTTTTATCATTTTGCTTTCTTTAACCAGTTGGCAAACTGTCAATTCAGCATTTTTTGTTTTAAATGTATAGAATACTAGCTTTTGCCCACGGCTTCGCGCGCGTGGGCGAAGCAAACACAAATTTCCATCCCCTACTCAATTTTTTTTTGCTCCATACAAACTTCCACCCCCATTTTTAGGGAAGTGGGGGGTTACAAAGAGACAAAAAGTAGCCTATGCCACTCTACATCCCTTCAACTATCTCCACTTAAAAAATCACGTCAATTCGTCGCTCCGTTTTGCCGTGAAAGACGGACAAACAGACACACATAGTGTCACTCTTGGTTTGAAGGCAGATGGGTTAAATATAAAGGCTTTGTGTAAATCAGGATTTGGCTAAGCCTGAAGCTAATCAAAGCATACTGGACAGCTGGATAATCAGTCAAGGGTCGAAGTCGTGGCATCTCAGCAGGCCCTATCAGAATATTAGCGCTGCGGTCGTTGTTTTCTTTTTTTAAATATGGCAGCATCCATACTCAGATAAGAGCCTTTTGGGTCTCACACACGTCTTCCGTTTTTTATTGTTTTCATTACATTTAACGTTAGAATAACTTTGTGGTTGTAATAATAGTTAAAATAATTTTCATGCTTTCATTAATTTGTTAGAAATTTAATGTTTTTTTTAGTATATTAATATGCGTGTCTCAAATAAAATATCTTTGTTTTTTTCTCTACCTGTGTGTGCGGGCGATGCCGAGGTGGGTATGACGAGGTCCCGCCATCTCTTCACCAGCACCTTGGCACGGCGCGCGAGACTCGGGTCTGTCGTCTTCCGTCGCAGCTCGTTCACGTGTTTGCCCAGTCTGGTGGTCTGGAAATGTGAAGGATGAAATATTAGAAATTATAGCCTTCATAGTTAGTAAGCGTAAGTGGCAATAAAGTGGCTATTTTGAAGATGGGCTGATAGGCAACAAATAAATTAAACAGACTAAGAATGCAATCCATAATACGTACAAGACTAATTATATTTTAACCAGTAAATTACCGTAATTACAGACACATTTAAAAAACTATTGTGTCTATACCAAATGTGGTATCTCAGGGACTTAGAGGTTAAATAAGTAATTATTTATTTAACTAAAGACTTAACCTAGGTACATCAGTATTGACTCAGTTATAGATAGGTATGGCTATTACAGATGAGTAAGACCCCTGCCCTTCAATCTAGGAGAATCTTGTATCTTGAAGAACAGTGTACTTAAAGAGTGATTAACACATTTTACAAAATATATATAATTGCGTAATAATTCTAATGTACATATTTATTGAATAGGCTTAAGAAATGATAGTGAGGAGTGTTTTAAATACTAGCTGTTCTCGACACTTCGTTTGTATTGTAGTACTAGCTACTGCCCGCGACTTCGTCCGCGTGAAATTTCTTATTCCCCCGACCCACGTAATCGCATCCCATGTCTTCCCGCGCTATCTCTTAGCTTAGCGTTCTTTGTTACTTTATATTTTCCTAACGGCCCTAGCGTGATGTTTATTAGCTTATAAGTGTTCTTAAATTTTCTAATTTTGCGCGCAATTTTTTCTTTTTTTTCTTTTATAAGAACCTTCTCCTGACAATAACAAACACAGCAAAAAAAAGTGAAATCGGTCCAGCCGTTCACGCGTGATGGCGTGACCAAGGGAAATAGGGATTCATTTTTATATACATAGATGTTTAGTTATATTTCTTTTATAATAAATAACATTAACAGTAAAAAATAATCAGGAAACATTCCTGGAACTGATAATTTTTACACCCAATAGTTGAGGATAACTTTTTAGGAAAAGATGGTGTATGTAGCTTGTTAAAATGTTTATGTAGAACTAGTTCTGAGCCCGCGGCTTCCCCCGCATGGATGTCAGAAAATTCCTAGTTGTCAGAAAAATCCCATGGTAACGTGCTACCGGGACAAAATGTATGTTGTAACATAGGGAGGCGATTTTAATGAGACTTTCATCGGTAGATATTTGATGGTATAAGGAGTACCTTATTTCGTCAGATATATAGCAGTGCTTTTTACAAGGCTAGACCGATTTCGTTGGGACCTACCAACAAAATCGGTCCAGCCTAGTAAAAAGTTAAAATTTGTTTCTTTGGTTTTTAGGCAGGTTGTAAAATCTGAAACTACCAGTCAGACATGAAAATGCTTGATAGCCTAAATCTTGAGAAAGGTTATAGACCTTAAGGAGTCGAGTAAAAAGATAATAAAGTCAGAAAGAACGCTACGAGACAACAAAATAATATTGTGGGCGAGCGATGCGATGCTATAGGATATATTTTATGTTAAAACAAGAAATTTCACGGGGAAGAAGTCGCGGGCAGTAGCTTATCAATCATAAACATAACATCACGCCTTGTTTCACCGAAGGGTAGGGCAGAACCTATAGTATACCCACATTTCGTCAGTAATGGTCAAGCCCAATGGAATAAGGGGCGAGCGTATTGCCAACCGGGCACAAATCCAGATTCCGAGCTGCTACTGAGAAAGCCCAGATAGAAAACCCCAATAACATAGTGCTCGACTTGAGAATCGAACCCAAGACCTCATGCTCACACGAAACGCTTGCGACCACTAGACAATTTTACCTCTTATTAGTTGATAATTAAATCATTATAAGGTCTTACCTCCAGCAGCTCTTTTGTGATATTGATTCTCTCCAATACGGAAATAATTTCGTTGACAGTATGCATGTCGACAACCTGAAATTATAAATAATAATTATTAGTAAGTTTCAGTAACACATTCGAACCTTAAAATTGACATATTTCTTTACTAATCAAAGTAATATTGAAGACACACAAAATATTAAATCGGAATATTGACTGCGACTAATTTTAAAAGAGTAAACATGGAGTGTCTTTCCGGCTCTTCTCCATAGGAATCAACAATTTGTAACCGTGCACCTAGCTAGGTGAGCTTCTGACGTTTCGTAGGTATGTGCCCATGTAGGTTTATGTGAAATAAAAATATTTTGATTTGATTTTCCTATCTACATATATTATATTGAAGTCGGCTTGTAGTCTAACCGGATCTGAATACCAGTAGTTTACATGGAGCCCATCTGACCTCCACAACATCCCAGTTACTGCGTATCACTATACCTCTTGGTTAGACTGGTTGTCAGACCTTTGAGTTTCTGACAATCTGTAACGACTGTCGAAGATCTATGAATGACAGCCAGGACCAACTGCTTAACGTACTTTCCGAGGCACGAAGTAGTCTCGATATGTAAGAGACGGCCACCCATCCACAAACTGACCGTGACAAGCGTAACTTAACCTCCGATCGACTCATCCATACGTTATACTTATTATTTACCCACGAGCCACCCAAAAAATGAAAACAAATATTTCTTTTGAATTTTGAGTGAAAAATTCAAGAAGAAAATAAGGTCACCTACTCAAAGACTAGACTTAGCCAGAATTTATAGAGATTTCAAGAAATGTTCGGGTTTATGGAGCGTTGTTTCTATCACTAAAACTCTTATGTGGAGCTGAACAACGACAAAGCACGGTACAACGATTTGGCCGTGGGCAGAAATTTTGGGCATTAGGTCACCCTAAGTTCACCCATTTTAGCCCTAGGTCACTGGTTGGGGTAGCGAAACTCGCGAGTATCGATAATTTATCTTGCCCAGTTTTAATTTCGTCCGCGGCTTTCAGTAAAATGTATTTCCAGAAACATCTAGTTTTAGATGACCTAATCTACATTAATCAATAGACTTTTCCGATGTATAAAGTTTTTTAACCGAAGTTTACTAAGTTATTCAGATTTAAAAATATACGTCTACATTTCTATATGATGAGATGCTTGTGACTCAGCTTTCTTAGACTTTGACGACAAATTGGAGTTTGTAGACCAGTCCTAGAGGACTATAAAAATAACGAAGGTAGTTTTTGAAGTGTTTTTTCTTAAAGCGTTTTTTGTTCTCTCTATGTATATTTCTTTATGGTATGTGCCGAAATACCAGCGGTAGTGGAGACGAAATGGTCTACCGTGATGTTGAGAGTTGCGAGCCTATGAACACTTTAGTTATTCTTAGCATTTCAAAAGAGGAAAATGTGAGAAAAGTTTTAAGTATGAATGTGGGTAGCTATCACAGAAGAAAGACCAAAGAAACGATGGATGGACTGCGTGAAAGATGGCTAGAAAGAAAGAAGGCTAGGGGGTGAGCTACCAAAATGGCGTCTAATAGAAAAGTTTTGGTATTATCGCTGAAAAAAATGGTCCTGCTCATGATTGCTGAATGGGCCAGCCCCCCTAGCCAAGTCACAAACGTTTACCGTTCTACAATCGGTAACGCCTCAGTGTCAGCAATTGTAGAAAACGATACCTAAGTTGGTAGCCATGTTGAAGCGCCTGAGTCGGCCGCTCGTTCTACAATGTCTTTAGAAAAACGACACATTATAACAAAGGATTTAGCGTTGAACATTGTAGAAACGATAAAAAATCATACTATCATTTTGAACGATGTGAATTTGGCTACGAATTTTCTGTTCGTTTGTTATAACCATGTGACTTAACGTTGAGCAACTAGCGTTAACGATTGCAGATTATCAACTTGGCTAGGGGTGCTGGTCACGACGTCTTTCACGCCTGCTGGAAAGCGATAGATGAAGTCTAAGATAGAACGAGGGTGCATAGAAGATGCCTGTTCACTTTTGCTTTGAAAGCGGGCGGGGTAATTGTGGAAGGGAACACAGTATGGAAGTAAAGACATGTTGCGCCGACCACAAATAAACTGGGATAGGGACAAGAGAATAGTAACACAATTTAATACCAATAATCTGAAAGTGCATAAAGATAGGTCTTACAAGCATACGACAAAGAACAAACTCCCTTTTACTAGACAACGAATTCATGAAGGTAAGACAACGGAGGACCAATGCGTCAGGATAATCAAGCAGTGAGCGCCTGAAGACAGGCGTCGTCGCAGGCGAAGAAGCAGGCCTAATAATACGCTAGAGAGACTAGATCTAGACTAGTAATTTACTGACTGGCTGGAACCAGACAAAGATGGATGGACAAGTAGGAGATCTTTGCCTAGAGTGAGACAATATACGTTAGAAAGAAAAGACAACATAGAATATGACAAATCAGTTGCACCCTTCAGAATTGAACTAGACAAAGACCCGTCCACATAGCTCCGTACTGGTCAGACAAATATTGAGCTATCCATGCAGCATGGAAACTAAAAGGAGAAAATGAAGCCATATGACGAAGAAGAATTTGTCAAGGACCAACACAGCTTTTATTGGGAGAAGAATATATTCTTCTTCTATGAGTCGCTGGCACGACTGTTTCCAATTTTGTTGGCCCAAAACTTCGCCACTTGCAAATCTGTGTCGAGAGGACGTTAATAACATTTGCAATAACTTTCATAATTTCAGAAATATTAATGGGTAAACCGCCCAATCTTTCTTTATCATACGTTCTGCTTAATGGGACTGATAAGTATCGTGTAAAAGCCATTGAAACCAAAGATAAATCAGAAAGCAGGAGTCTGAAAAAGTTTTACTACCTGACTTGAAGTCTATCAAATTCATTCAATGGGGTCACCATTGAACGAATTTGATAGACTTAAAATGATAAGCAGTCTCTATTGCATAAAAGTCAGGTAGTAAAACTTTTTCAGACTCAAAAGGCAGTCAAAACACCATGGCAATGATTGGCCGCGAAGAATTGCCGTTTTGTTACTAGATGCATATTTTTATGAACAAAGCACGGAAACTTCTATTTGAACAAACAAAACAATGCTAGTTAATCGTCACTAAATGGCTTTATCAGAAAATTGAGGAGACTTTTTATTTATTTAATATTTTACGCACACAAATGTACAGATGCGGACTTAATGCCATATGCATTTTCTACCTATCTACCTTTGGGTGAGGAAGAGACAACCAGTGCTAAGTGCAATATACAGGATGACTTGTTATTTGACGTATTGCTTACACGACCATCACTCATTTGCAACAATTAAGAATCCCATGAAGCCTAGGCCAAAATTCATGGGATTCAACAAAACCCAATTTGTATGTATTTTTGAGAATTTACCAGTATTCGTTACTAAAAATGACTTTCTCATAAACTCTCAAATTTAAATGGCCTTTATTGTGGTCGTTAACGTAAAATAAACTCTCGATCTAAATATTCTAAATCATCAAAATCTGTGACGAATTCTGGCATTCATTTGCAACAAATAAGCATCCTTTAAAAGGTTTTATGGCTTAATGGGTTACATTATCGAGTCCTGGCAAAAATATATCAAATTACAAGTCACCCGGAATGTATTTATTTTTAAGTTTTTTTTTTTTTTTTTGAGTGAGATAAGATCTAGTGTCCCTATGTGTGCGCACACACTTGAGCACTATAATATTTCCCGCGCTGATGGCTAGTCTCCGTTGAGATTGACCGCCATGGCCGCAATACGTTCTGGAGGACTGTTTTTTTGTATAGGGTAATGAAATACATTTGGTAATAAATAATTCAGTTTCCCCATAACAGAACAAGGAAATATTTTGTTAAGCTGAATACATTTTGAAGAAATATGAATAGTTATTAAAATATAAGTTTATAAAACATACAAATTATAAAGAAAATACGTACAATGTATAAAATTCCGGTTGAAAGGCACTGTTATTTTTTAGTTTGGTTTATGGTATTTCTTAGCTTCGCGATTTTACGACGTTCCGCAATCAATGGTTGAAAAAAATAACTATCGACCGTTTCCTACGATTGCGGCGCGCGCGCAGCGTTTTATGTGATTCACAACAAAACTCATCAAGTTACAAGTTCGATTCTATGCCAATTAAAAAATTTGATAATTTGCATTTATTTATTTTTTGCATAACCGAATAACGTTTTTTTATAACATTTTAATATTTTAAATATGAAAATAGCCACTACCATTTCAAATAAGGCACTTTAAATCGAACCCTAAACAATTCCCATTTTGCTTTCCTAAAAAAAATATTGAACCCTCATCTAAATTTAAATTAAATTAATAACTAACACAAGGTTCACAAAAACAATATTCTTAGCAAAAAATAAACATTATAGAAAAATTTTTTCGTTGATGCCTGTACGCACGGCGACAAATCAAGCTATACATTACCAGTATAAGGAGACTTCTCATTGTAAGAAAAATCTATACGATGCGAGGTCAGCTAAACCTAGAAATGCATAGCTTATATGTAGCCGTGTGTACTAATGAAAAAAAAATAATTATATCAGAGACACTAGGTAAGTAATATGCATAATGATTTTGCTCGTCTTTTTGAACCTCAAATAATTCCTATTTTGGTGACCTAAAAATACTAAATAGCCAAGTAACTGCGGTCAACTAGGATGTAGGGCTCGACGCCCACTTCCTCGGCACCGCTCGCTCGTTTTTGCGGTAGTTCTATCCTAATCTGTTTTGTCAGGATGCTAGCATGGTTACTGCAACCAATGTGTCCCACGTGGTTGGTAACAGTTCTAACCTAATCCGTTTGGTCGGGATACTCTAGCAACAAACAGCGACCAGATAAAAGGTACCAGGAACCGATAAATTTTAGAAAGTTAAAAAGCTCATTAATTTTTTTAAATGTGTATTGTTAGAAGCCCAAAAAGTTTTTACATGTTCTTTAAGTTAAAAGTTTACATTTTTAAAAGACCAGTTAAATATTTCCTGTTAATGTGTTCCAAAGTACACTGCGAAATTCAAATTTTCTTGGTTTTTTTTTTGCAATTTGCAGGTGAATGGGCAGTAAAGTTGCACGTCAATTTAAATACAATTCACGTATGAACACGTACACATTTACAAAATTATAGTTATTAAAATCATCAATACAACCCTCCAAGTTCACTGAATTCCATTCAATAACTTTTTCATGAAATAGTCGAATGAATTGTGAAATAATAAATTATTATTACATCAATAAAAAACATATTGCCACTTTCAATCATAACAAATAAAACTATATTTAGAATACAAGAACAATTAATAGAGCAGTGTTTCAAGTTTCAGCGTGGACAACTATTTTAAAGAAAATCGCTTTCTAGGTCAAGGCAATATTGGAAATTCTACACATTACTTACTTCAGAATAAATAAAGCAATGAAAAGAGCATTTCTTAAATAATTTACCTAGTTTTGTGAGAGTTAAATAGGGGCAAGAATTTTTTGTGCTAATTGAGGGTATTTGATTTGTTTGTTTTTCTCTCTCTAATGATTTCTCTCTCTTTCTCTCTCTGTTGATTGATCTCTATTTTTTGATCAGGCAATCAACTATGAGCAGGTTTAGACTTAGTAGGGCTTTGCAGAGTAATTTCTTCATTAAGAACCCTCTTTATTTACATTACGCTTATAAGGCATAGTCTAGGCTTGATAGGTCTATTATTGCAAGCCTTTTAAGTCTTTGTTTGTGATTAGACTTGGTTAGGGCAACTGCTAGTGTGATAGGATGCTTCTCAAGTCTAATAGCATTCAGAAATAGACTTTATCTCCTGTTGCACAGTGTTAGTTTTTAAAATGTTGTGCAACTCTGAGTTTTTAAAATCATGGAGCATTTGATATGGCTTGCAGAAGGCTGTTTTTGCCCTCTGAAGTAAAATTTAAGACGCTTGCTGTGCCCTCAATTTGGTTACCAAAGAATTGGTCATGGCGGATGTAACTGATACAAGAACTGGTGGTAATTCGAAGGTAGACTGGCAAAGGCTGGTGTTTTATGAGGACAAGAAAAACTATTAGCAGTTACTATAGCAAGAAGCTCTGTATGAAACTAAATTGGGGGTCATCATCACATCATTATCTGCCTAGCCGTTTCCTAGCAATGTTGAGGGATGGCTTACAATCTTAATGTATCAGCTAAAATTAAAAGTAAGACTTGTATTATTTATTATTTATTTATAATATTTGATACAAATACTCCAAACCCGAAGCTAATGGACTGAATTAACATTAGTTTATGAAGTGATAAGTAATCTATACTAATATTATAAAGCTGAAGAGTTTGTTTGTTTGTATGTTTGTTTGATTGAACGCGCTAATCTCAGGAACTACTGGTCCGAATTGAAAAATTCTTTTTGTGTTGGATAGCCTATTTATCGAGAAAGGCTATAGGCTATATAACATCACGCTACAATTAAGAGGAGCGGAGCAGTAATGAAAAATGTTGCAAAAACGGGGAAAATCGCATAGGTAGGCGATTCGACGCGACGGGAAAGGTCGGGGGAACAATAAATTTAACGCGGACGAAGTCGCGGGCAGAAGCTAGTAGTGAATGAAAATGTTTCAGGTCTAGAAATAGTTATATGAAAAAAACTAGACATGATGAAGACTTAGGGGGCTTTGGAGGAGGTTAAAATCAGCTAACTCAGTAATGCGCCGAGTTTGTTTGTGCCATACATTTCATTAATCTATAGCAAATATTTTAACTAACCAGCTGCTCAAACCAGTAATAAATTAACAATTTATCACTCTACTTAAGAGCTTAATTACATCTAAATAAAAAAATCAAGTTTCAACAAATAAAAAAAAAAACAAATTAAGTGGAACAGTTATGTGACTAGATTTATTTTAGCTTTCTCTAGTCAGTAGGCTAGTAATAATTTAAGATTGAGTTGCTATGCAGTATGGAGCATAATACATAGACTAGTTCCAAAATAATTTGTAAGGGAATGCCAGCCTGCCAGGGTCGCGAGATTGTTTGAAAGAGACACCGTGACCCTGGCACATGGGCAACTGAAGGAACACGGGTGGGTTTTAGTCAGTACAAGTATGACACGCTCCGCCCAAGAGCGGGAGACGTCATTTGATGATTTCCAATTTAAAAAAAGGGGTTGCCAGAATCATTCAGTTTTTAATGTATTGCATCTTTTGCTGATCTTGTAGTCAAGCCAAAAAAAAACCAAAAGAAAATAAAAAGTCTACTGAAAAAGATACCAGGGTGATACCTGATAAAAATGTGTTAAAAGAAGAAAAACATACAGTACTTCCCAAATAAATGAAGGGCAGAAAGATGATGGGAGAATGGTTGGGGTATGGCAAGGTCCAATTAGAATTATAGTTTTTTTTTTCTGTATGCTCCTGGTTCTTGATGGAAAGCGATGGATGAGGTCTGTGATGGAATGACCATGCTCAAATTGTTGCTGACTCATGCTTTGAAAGCAGATGTTTCTCTAATCTGTCTGGAGACAAAATCTTGGCAAATCATCCTCAATGGGCTACACTTGGCCCCAACCATTGGAAATAAAGGTGTTTAACATACACAAACAGCAAATAAGAGACATTTCTCTAATATAAAATCAAAGAAAATCATGAAGTATTTACTACATTCCTATAAATACAATTTCCTTGTACAATTATAAAATAAAGTATTTTATGGTAGCAGTAGAATTTCAAGCCTTTAATAAGTTTATCAAGATAATGAGTATGATTCTATTGTATAAATTATTACCTGTCTCTAATGTCAGGAGTTTAGTTAGGATTAATCTATCATGGGGAGGCCTATGTCCAGCAGTGGACATAAGTAGTCCAAAACTTGTTTGGAAAGTTTTTTTTACCTATAGAATCAAAATGATTCAGATGCGGAATTAATGCATAAATAAAAGGTATTATTCACATGTAAGTTATAAATAAGAGGTCATTTACCTTATTGTCTAATGAATAAATATGTGTTGCCGACCAGACAATGAAAAGTACAATTTTTTATACTGAAAAGACTTTTTGAGAAATGTGATGACATCTTGGGCAAGGATGGTATAATTTGATTGTGTATCAATGGTTAGTGGCAGCAAAATATTGTACTCTGTGTAGAGGAGGCAGGCAATGCAAGAAGAACCATGGTATGTGGCACCAAGTTTATGAAAAAGAAAAAAAATTACAAAAGTTTACCAATAGGATTTCAAATTAGAATAGGAAATGTTAGTTATGCATTGTTTATTTAGTTTTACAAATCATGAAAGTATGAAAGGAGATGCCATCAAAGACTCATGGTTGCGAAGATGGCAAGATGAAGTGGTCAGTTTCATGAAGAATTAGTTTACAACAGAAAATAGCCACGAGAAGTAGCCAAAAGGGTGGGATGCTTTGCCCAGCAGTGAAATACTATGGACTAATGATGACGAACATTGGAATTAACCCCTATTTTCTGGTCAGATTTTAGTGTATGAGAGTAAATGTACTTTTTAAGACTTCCATGATGAGAAATATTTAAAAAATAATGTTGTTGTAACCAATCAACACTATGGAAAGTATATTTGCGCAGATGTATTTTTATGAATATTGATTAAAACATATAAATATATGTTAGGAATATGCTAAGTAACACAAATTAATATTTCGTAATGTTGTGAAGCCTCAATGGATAAAACTGCAAAGGATTACTATAGATAGAAAGATAGAAATACCCAATTATGTACATCATAAAATTACAGATATAGGTAAATGTAGAAATTTTACCTGAGATGACGAAAATGGCAGTCTTATTGTTAAAAGGTAAATGCCATATAGGGTGGCTGGGATATCAATGTGCAACCTGTGCTATGGATTCAGGAAATGATTCTAAACCCCCCATTCTTGTGTTGAAATGTATTATTGGTGTTAAAGTCCCTACCACCCCATATCGTTTTTGAAGTGGTAGAGTGGTTACACACTAAGTAGAAAGAAGACTGCTATCATAATTAGCCTATAATGTGCCCACTGCTGGGACACATGCCTCCTCTCAAAGCAGACAGTAAAGAATGAGAGAGAGAGAGAGAATCGTCAAGAAACTTCTGGCAATCAAAAAGTCCGTAGAAGCAAAAGCAAAATGATTTTTTTAAAACATTGCAATTACATTTAGTTAACTTTAAAATGTATTCTATGATTCAAGCTTAGTTTATTCCCCCTGCAGTTATAATTGAAATGTGACTCGGACAAAGGTATTCCTTTCTTTCAAACTTGGACAAAATAGGAATAAGTGAGCAGTCTAATATAGACTGAAATTAGACTAAAAGTTATATAGTTTGTTCAGCATCCTCATTAAAAATAACTAGAATAACTAATTAAACATGAAAGGGACATTGTAATGTACTAAAATGTGTTTATAAGTCCACAATAAATACTTGTTTCATAGGAAACTTAGTTGTAAATGCTGCCTCATTTGATTTGTTAACTTGTATGTGTATCAAATTTCTCAGAAACTTGATAGCAATTCTTATATCTGGAATTACTTTGCAGTAAGTACTTAGTGCCATATCATAGCAACTCGTCAATTTGCTGATGGTTTTAAAATGTATAATATATGGGAATATTGTGGATAACATGTGGCATTCTTATTCTGCTGACCCCATTGGTAAAGGGTCATTATGTGTGATTTTGTCATGGAGAGTGTTGGTGTTAATGTAATCAAAGCATATTTCTGAAAAAGTGAAACATTAAAATGCATATATACTTTGTATCTGTTTCTGCGAGATAATAATTATGTTAAATGATCAGCTGTTGGTTTTACATAACCGCATTTCTAAAACTTTTAGTGTGTTTAGATTAAGAGTTTAGTTTGTGTCCTTATATTTGCATGATAAGCATCAATGGGTACCCTTAACAGGGCTAATTATCAAAGAAAGGTAGTTGGTTGCATCACAGTATATCAACTTGAATACAACCGTAATATCAATAGTAAGCAACAGTTTTAGCGGGAAGTTTTTACAGAATCTAACCTCACTAATCCCCCATTTGAGCAGCATTTGCATGGCAACCCTATGCAGATCAAACAAGGAAAAAAGCATTCACAAATAATGAGATAGCAAAATTAAAATAATTACAATCACAATGATAACAACTTCGAAGATAACATCAAGTTCTAAAACAACTGTCATAACAGTGGCCACTTGCCTCAAACAGACAATCCACCTGCTGCCAGGCAGGCCTTAGCAACAGTCGGGGGCAAGGAAAATAACACGAGTGTGCTAAATAATCGCTAAAATACCGACCAATTACTTATTGCACAACCAGCAAACAAGAACAGGCCGTCAAATACAGACTACAAAGAAGGTATGTGCGTGATGAGGAGCAGCATACGGCACGCGGAGCGCCTGGTGCCGCCACACCACCTATAGCTACGTTCGTACTCACGTAAGGTCAATCAGTACAAAAAAACACATATTTGCAGCAGCCCAGTCGCTTAGTCACATCAACGGAGAAGATAAACGGGAAAGGTCGCGCGTGGCACAATTCCATACTTTCACATTGCAAAATTTTTGGCACTAGGGACGAGGGACGGGGCGGCGGGCTGGCGACGTCAGTGGCCCCTCTAGCTCGCACGCTCACGTATCCACACGGTCCGTTTCCGCTTCGCGATCCGCACTTTATTCTAATTTATTGTTTGGACGGTTATCAACACATCTCGTGATCTTAGCACAGCACAAGGCACTCCCGAGACAACCTCGCGAGTGTCCGAATCGCAACATCGAATCGGGTGTCATGGGCTCGTGGACCGTTTCGTATCTCGTCTAGTTTATCGGACTTACGATCATCAAAACTCTGAAACTTACATTGTAATTGTTATCCAACGCATTCAGAAGTCGATTACTTAGTTCATGAGCGTTATTACTCATTTATAAACGAAAATATTTAACTAAATACGACGAACGTGTCTTCGGCTGCGTCGTAATGGCGGACCGACGACTACGTATGCCCGTGCCAGGGCATTTTAGCCGAATAATTCAACTGATATCTACCGAGGCGACGCACACTCGTGTTTTTCCGTTTCTTTTGACGGAACAAGTTTATTTTGACTCTGTCGGCCACTAGATGGCATAACGTGCTTGAAAAAAAATATCGTATTTCTTCTGTTTTCTGTAAATAATATTTTGAAATTAAATTCAATATTTTCTTTTATCTCCATTAAGTATAATTTGATTTACCGTAAAAGGTCAAATAATTAATTATCCATTTATAAAACAGCAAAAACGTAGCAACATTATAATGTCATTTCTTAACATTTTTGATTATGGTAAGTAATGTAAGTAAAGTTCACAGGAAATACCGATAGAGGACGCTGTCACAAATAAAAAATTAAAAGGATGAAGGATTTTACACCTGTTAATTTACAGTGATGCCAGTAATAAAAAATGTTTTACTTTTTAAAGTTTCTGTAAATCATTATATTTTTAAGTTGTTTAGCATTGTAAATACCGTAAAACTTGAAAAATCTAGACGTTTCACTTTATTTTACTGCTATAACTTTGTACATGATACAAATACTGTGACGACTGTAGGTTAAACGAAATGAACAACAACTTTTCTTTGTAGAGACAATATTCCTTTGCTTTCAGCAAAGAAATATAAAAGTTTTATAAAAAGAAATATAAAAGTTTTAATAAAACAGGAAGCACATAGAAGTTTTATAAAACAATGAAGTAGATATCAAGAGTGTGTACTGCAGTAAAAACTAGGACTCGAAGTACTAACCTTCCTTTAGAGAATACAAAATAGAGTTCTGCAGGGCAGTGTCTTCGAACCATTACTGCTTTTATGAAAGTTAAGTGACCTATAGGTAATTTTGCCCTTTAGGCAAGAGAGGTAGATACATAAATAACCTACTAAAACAATTACACCATCCAATGGTATTATGTGCACATTGTCATCTGCAAATCACATGGCAAATGTGTTGATCAATGCTATGAGTATGAAATATATTATAATCTAAAATTAAACTAAAAAGTGAACACAACAGTAATTATCTTAAAAATCAAAATACCAAAATCATGCACTATTAGAAACGAATATCCCTTTTTATTTTTTTAAACTGCTAAACCCACCATTAATATAAAAATGATTAAGTATGCAGTACAAGATTTCCTAGCCAATACGAAAAGTTTATTGAAATCTGTATAATGAACTAAAATTGAATTTCCATTTAAATCGATTACTCATAATCCATTACAACTGAACTGATTTTTGGAGTTTATCGGAGTTTACTCCTTAAGAATCGATTTTCATTCATAAGCCCGTGTGTGAAATTTTATGGGGAGTGAAATCAAACTTTCTCCGTTACGTTATGGGTTATGTTATGTTTACTAATCCATATATTTTATAATCATTCGTAAGGAGTAAACTGCAGTCACGCGTCGGAGCTATCACACTGCACACACAATTTTTTGACCAGCGTTCTTCTCTAATAAAACACGATAAATTCTATTCTATTCTAAAAAGTCGAGTTTCAATGGAAGAGGCTAACATGATTACTGAATATGTTACCACTGACTCATCATAATCCGCCTATGTTGTCCCCACTGCTGGGACACAAACCTCGTCTCGGTGAGGGTAAGTGGGCCGTAATCTACCACACGGCCCCAGTGCAGGCTGGTAGATGTCACATTTCTTCGAATTTTTGGGTCTAGGACATTCCGGTTTCCTCACGATATTTTCCTTTACCGTGTTGAGAGCAGTGGTGGCCCAGTGGGGCCACCACTGCTCTCAAAACGGTAAAGGTATTGACCACGACTTACGAGTTGTATAATGCGATTCAAATGAGAATAGGATCGACTTTGCGCCATATTGTGACGTCATAGCTGTCAATTCTAACCAGTTACGTAGGGTGAGCAAAAAAAGATTTTTTTAAAATAAATTTTATTAACAAAGATTTAGTGAAAAATATTAATATTAATTTATCCCCGTAGCCAAATGACCTCGCTTGGCGACTTTTCTTGCATTTTGCAGTGTTTGCAAAATGGTACCGTACGTTTCACTAGTCAAACTTATATTTCCTCCACTGTAGCATCAGTTCTAATGTTTGCTGTTTCTCGCTCTCCAACTATGTATCTACACAGCGGCTCGTTTACTCATTTTCGAGCAAAATGAGTAAGACAATAACAAAAACGAATAACAACAATCACATAAATAACAACAATGTAAGAAACACAATTATAGAAACATTATCAGTCCACAAGCACATACACTTTTTGGCGTGGCTACTGGGCCTTTGCGCCAACAATGAAAATAAAAAAGGCTATGGTATGTTTTTAAAAAACGAATTATGACTTTAAATAATTAAATATTATATTAAGACGATTTACTACTATTTAACCCTTTTATCAAAATTTGATGTAAGACTACTATTATTGATAAGCAAATACGTTTTTTTGCAAACCGTACTTTTCAAGTGAAATTTGACAGATAGAGGTTATTGACATTCCTATTCTTATTTGAACCGCACTATAGGTCGCGGGTTCAAGCCCAGCTTTACTTTGTGTACCACTAACTAATACGTGAAAAAGTTCGACTTTGTTGAGCATCATATCTATTGCTATAAGCATGCGTGATATTTACCTTAAAAAAACCCCATGTGCCCTATAAACGGCCATGTGCAACAAAAAGCCGTTTATTTTTCATTGACGATTTGAATTAGAAATGATCAAAGCATTGCGTAGAACGAAGTAGCCAACTGGAACGCGATTAAAGTGTTGTAACATTACAAAATAACTTTTCCCGCAATAAATTCTGTTTTTATTATTCTTAAAATAGGAGTAACTGTCAAGTTTCACAAGTGGCGCTATCAGCATAAACAGTAAAAAGTATGTTGTTCAAATGCCGAAATAACTCAATTATAAATGTTGAAACGAAGTTCCTTATCGCGCGTTGCGACGGGACGGGAAAAATTAAGACCAAAAGGTGTAACGACACTTTATGTTATAGTTGTAAGCCGTGCGGCGTGCACGTGTTTCTCTGTCTCTCTCTCTCTCTCATAGAAAGCAAGCCAGTTATTTTCGTTTCGTCTTTCTATTTCGCGATTTTTTTTTTGCAAAATTGATTTAAGAATTAATCGAAAGGAACTTCGTTCCATCCGGGTGTCCCTTGACACCTCTCAAGTTTTTTTTTATTACATAATTATTCAAATTGACTGTATTATTCCAGTAGCTTCTCCCCACGTGGGGTGTGAAAATTATCCCACGGGAACGTACTATCGGGATTAATAGTATTCTATGTGTTAATTCAGGTTATAAACTATTTGTCTGCCAAATCCATTCAGCCGGTTTTTCGTGATTGAGAAAAAATCTCCAAACATACAAATTTATAATATTCGCTAATTAATTTAATAAAATTTACTCATTTATGTTTTCGCTATATAAGTGACCGTGTTACACCATAAATTTACTTCAAAACTTAAGGAGAAAAATCTAGAGTATCTAGTATTTTTATACATACATCCATCACGCCAACCTTCTATTTACTGGTGGTGATGCCAATAGGCCGGAGGAATCCGCTGGATGCAGGAAGCACAAAACCGGTCGAAGTGGGGGACCTTGGGGGTGGTCTATGTCCAGCTGTGGACGTCTTTTGGCTGAAATGATGATGATAATGCCGATATCTATGCAACTCGCATTATTTTCCAGGTTTTTGTTCCAAAAATTTGTGTTGACAACACTCGAGGGACTATTTCTCTGTCTTATGGCAATACTGGATAGCCCTTCAAAAGTGTCACTTTTCGATTTGTGTGAAGTCGTGTGTCGCGTTATTTATCATGGCATAGAAATATTTGCATTTACAATCGCGAATCGTTTATGAATACCTTGATTTTAATCAATGTTTACGAACGCTTATCTGTAACGGTGTCATGTAAATAGACCGTGGATTCGTAAAATTTGTTTGGGGTGTTAAATGGGGGTAATATTAGTGCAATTGTGTTTTGTGCAGTGAGAGTTTACAATGGATCGTCGGTGTTCCCAGTCCGTCCGGACACTAGTGTTCGATGATTCGGACTCTGATCCGCCTAAAGTCGGACAGAAGAAGGATCTGGCGTCGGCTGGAGCACCTTTGTCGTTGAACCAGAGCGCGGAAGGTCGGTGAAATTATCAATATTATGGTTGGCAATATCTGTGAAATGGGTGACTGGAGCGCGGTTTCGCAGTGTTTTCAAGGTTTATCTGCTGTCAATTTTATTGCGAGGGCGTAAATGAACGGCTGATGCTCATTGGCGGAGCAGAAACTGTGCGCCAAACTCGCCAAAGTTGAAATTACAAGTTATTACCATTGACGCCTACCCCACGATCGTGTTATGATTGCGAAACGTATAATTGCATTTCAATGACCTAGATGATCATTTCTCTGATAAAAATACAAAACTTGCATTTTTTATGACCATGAACAATGAAGCTGCATACAATACAAATTCTGTAAAAAATACTCCCCATAATTTGAACATAATGCTTATCTATGACTTAACATCAGTGATTACAGAAATTGCATACAACCAATTTTAAATTAGACAATTTTGATACTTTTAACAGTGAATCAAAATAGTTTTATTCACATTAGAGCCAGTTTTGTGCATTATTTTATTACTAGAACAGTGCTAACTCTAAAGTACCTACTTACTAAACTAATAAATAATGATAATCATCAGGTTTTCAACATAATTATAAAAACTGTTCAGTCAAGCAAAATTGGACTGGTAATTAACTAGGAAAAAATTAAACCGCCACAAGAAATTATATAATATAGAAACTTTTTTTTCGGTGGTTTAATTTTTTGATAATTTTTTTTTTATTTTATAATTTTTTGTGGCTTTAATGTACTAATAATACTTGGCAAGGTATACCCTATCCAATAGAAAAATAATGATCAAAATAGGTCTACTCTGTATAAAGTTATGCGTAGTTAAACATTACAATCAGTGAGTGAACAATCAAACATCCCCTGTTTTTCGACCCTTAGGGCTTTTTTTGTTTTCTCTCTGGATGGGAAATCATCATATGACTCCCCCGCTCTGGGCGGAGCGGGACAGACTTTTACTGACTAAAACCCACCCGTGTTCCTTCAGTTGCCCATGTGCCAGGGTCACGGTATCTCTTTCGAACAATCACGCGACCCCGGCAGGCATCGGTCCTAGCAGACCCCTTCAGACCCTTAGGGTTCAATTTCGTTATTAAGAATTATCACAATCGGACTACTATGTAAAAAGATATGCATGGCCACACTTAAAAAAAAAAAATTGCGTCGAATTGAGAACCTCCTCCGTTTTTTTTTTCGTCGGTTAAAAATGAAATTCTTAAAAAATTATCTATTTCAAAAAATGCACATTTTCGATTTATAATGTAAGCAAACACTTGTAGCTGTCCATCACATTTTAATTACTAACTTATGTCCTTTTTAATTCTCTAAATTATGATTATGGTCCACAGTAGAACTCAAATGAGCTTAAGCTAAATGAATACTTAAATAAAACAATAATAAAGTTGTTTCTTGCTCATTTAATCATTTTCAGATTTTCAGTCATAAAAATAGAAAAATATTTATTGTGTTTAACTTTCTTAAGAGGCTAGTAAAATAGATGGAGCATTTCTAAACTGAGGTACAAATGAAATGAAATTGTTTATTCTGTAAAAGGATATCAGGATCACATAAAGAAAATGACAAAAACTATAATAAGATGGAGTCAACCTTTCTATCTGACTACCCCTGACAAGAAATGGTGAAACTAACTCAGAAGTTACAGTCCCTTTTAAAGTCTAGATAAATATAATCTTGGGCAGACAATGTGAGGACCGTGTAGATTAAGTGTTGAATCCATATGATCACTTGTTCCAGGTGATAATAACAGGTTTTTGTATTTATATGAATGAGTTATACAATTATGCATAATAATAATAGTGTTCTACTTATCCATTTTTGGATAATTTATATTCACACAAGTGTTATTGAAAAATTCAATAAATATTTCTTTACACAATTACCTGCTTATAGATGTTTTTCCAGTATATTTGAATAAGAAATGCTGTTTTGTAAATGTGTTAGTAATTGTGCTTTTAATTTAACTGTGTTATATTATATCTACATTCTAAAGAGAATAATTTAGTAGTCTATTTTATTGTCTGTTTCTTAAACTTTTGTTTACCAAAGTATGATGAGGTAGATGCAACTTTTAATAAAAAGTTTTTGATTCCATTAATTTTTTTTTTTATTTCTTAGCCCGGGGATACCGGGTTTTATAGTTTGTAAGTTTTTTGGTTATAGTTTTTTGGTTATACTAACATGCTATGGGCCTTCAATGCCTGAGAATAAACGATTTTTTTTTGTTATTTTTTTTTTACCCCTTTAAGAGCTACAGTGCCACAGACAGACTTACATAACAGTCAAACTAAAAACATCCCTGTTTTTGCATGAACGTGTACAAAAGAAAATCATACTAATTAATTGGAAGTCTGTCAAATCAAGCTTTTTGCCGATAAAAGCCGTCTTTTAGTCCCGTTCCATTGTTACTGGTTTATATGAACAGTGTTGTCTCTATTTCCTCTTGCACATACATAGGTATATAACATATATATAAAATTCTCGTGTCACAGTTTTCGTTGCCATACTCCTCCGAAACGGCTTGACCGATTTTGATGAAATTTTTTGTGCTTATCCGGTATCTATGAGAATCGGCCAACATCTATTTTTCATCCCACTAAATGTTAGGGGTAGTCCACCCCTAAATTTTTTATTTTATTTTTTAGACAAAATTTTTAATTTCTATTTTTTTATGATACAACATACAAAAATACATACAATCCTCAATTTTCACCCTTCTACAATTAACCCTTATTTCTTAATAGCCATTTCAACCCTTATTTTTTAATAGCCATTTTAGTAATTTAATCATTTTTCCTCTTCGGTCGAAAACTGATCAATCGTCATTTAATTAGTTATCCCCGCCTAGGAAATTATTTATATGGCAAAACAACGTTTGCCGGGTCAGCTAGTAACATATGTTTTTCCCATCCGTAAAAAGCAAGCCTTCTATAAATAAACATTGTCAGTATTACTTACTTGCAATGAATGTAACATAGTTATTCTATGTAATGAGGAAATGAGGATAATTTTTACAACAAAATAAATATAAACAAATACTTTTTAGGTAGGTAGTATTGCTATTACATACATTCACAAAATTATCACCCAATATTTGTCATGCATAGTTTTGGAATTACTCCAGCATTATCTGAATGGCAATGGTTTTTTATCGCAGTAGCTGTGCCCGTGACTTTATCCAGGTGGATGTTGGAAAACAATGATGTGTCTCTTTACGAATTTGTTTCTAAAATAAAACCAGCCTAAGTTACCACTTATAACATCAGCTATCTGCCGGGGCAAGTCCTATCAAATTCGGCTCACCTCTTTTCGAAATTACCTTCGATCAGAAATTACGCATAATGTACCGTGTACTGTACTTTCATAAAGCTTTTAGTTAAATGCTGTTTTTTTGACATTATAAACACTCTTTAATTTTTGTTTTATGAATTTCAAATAACGTAACTAAATTTATAATACATAAAAACTTCAGCCATGATTTTAAACAGTAGGGTTGCAAATGGAAGAAAAAATTCCTACCCTGTTGCTTATCTTTATTTGATAAAGTTAGTGTTACGAAGGTATTTGAATGGCAGTTGTCGGATAAAGTTGAAGATTAGCAAGAAAACAATGGATGTTTATGAATGCAATTTGATAATAGAAATGAACTGTTTGTTTGCTCTTAATTTTATTTCATACAAAAACATCCATTGATTTCTTACTAAACAACAACTATGTCTGATGAACTCGGTGGTTACTTATTGCTTTTGGTGAACGGACCTTATTATTGTTCTGAACCTTTTGATATAATGAACTCTTCTATTTTACATTACTTAGCAAAGTTATTTATGTAATAATTCACTCTCAGTCATAGCATTTTCTTCTATGATAAAACCCCACTTGGCATTCCAGTCTATAGGGAAACATCCTCTTCCACTTTGATAAAATTATCACAATTAATTAAGTCATTCACTTCAGTTCTAAGTACTTAAATGTTTATCAAAATTATTAAAAATGGAGTGAGTCATTATATCTTGGAAGTTGTGAAGTAGTAGCAGATTAGTTGTATGTTTTATTAATATTTAATATTGATTGACTAAACTATTATATTAGGGACCCTTCATAATTAGCGTAGCGCGTTTGTGAAACGTATACGCTGCGGTATAGCAACGTTTTTTTTTTGGTGCGTTCTTGTCTACGTGCTGTAAACGCTAAGTCTGTACGACTGTAAAAAGACAGCCAGAATTTAGAAAAGCTCAATTTTAACTAACACCTCATTCGTCTGTGTGGTGGTGTAAAGAATAGCACCATCCCATTTCTTCCTGTGGGTGTAGTAAGTGGCGACTAAGGGACTTACTAGAGAATGGGCAGCAACGTTCTCTCTGCATTTTACCAACATACTGCGATCGCCAACCCGCCTGCTAAGCGTGAATAAAGAAAAATACTGCCAAATGTAGAACCTCTTCCTTTTTTGCAGTCGGTTCAAACAGCTCTTTCTTACTGACAAAGTATAGGTAGGCTTTGAACAATTATTAATAGATCCAAAACAGATGCCATGCGGTTTTGTGACATCTATTTCTCATTTTATATGAAGTCCCCGGCCATACTAGACATAGCAGCGACTTTAAATGTAAGGCTGCCGAAGACAGGCGCGTGGTAACTATAATAGCATTATTTCTATGTTTCTATGCAAACTTAATGAATCTATGGTAGAGTTGTGTCGCGATTGTCTGTAGTAAACCTCTACACGAAGTCGTGCGACATATCGCGACTGTATGGAGAACATCAGAAATCGGGCACAAGCAGCCAGTTATTTCTAATTTCTATGTTTCCATTAACATAACATTAATTTTATAGTAGCCTCATAACATAACAAACAAGTTTTACGTACATAAAATAAAACCTAAAAACAATGCATTTCACCTAATTTCATGCGAATAATAATTACTATGATAATTAATTATTGCGTGTAAGGTGCGGTCTTATTGGGCGAAGTCCGTTGAGTACTAGTTGGTATTTATTTTAATTAATGACGCAAGAATTTACACCCTGGGCTACGCATTGACCCGAAAACATATTACAGTAAAGTAAAAGTACAGTTACGAAAAGAGATAGGTAACTGGGGTCGTCGGATATCCTACCACGGTCGCGAAATTGTTCGAAAGAGTTGCCGTGGCACTGGCATTGGCAACTGAAGGAACGGGTGGGTTTTAGTCAGTAAAAGTCTGACACGCTCTTCTGCTCCACCCAGAGCGGGAGACGTCATTTGATGATATCCCAACCAGTTGTCGGATATAGTTGAAGTTTAGTTAGAAACCGATGCATGTTTCGAATGAATATTTAATTTGACAGATGAGTTGTAATTTTTTTCAAGCTTAGCTTAACCTGGTGGGTCGAACCGCTGCTATTACTTAGCCACAAGCCGTAGATATCATGCTGTGTCTGCAAAAATCAAGGAGACAGATAGTCGCGAAATCGCGTTGTATTGCACGTTTTGATAACATCTAAATGGTGCATGCCTCCCAATTTGGCTGCCAACCAGTCTGTTGACTTTTCGAAACGGTACCGTAAAATATAATTATAGTTAAGAGCGTTACCGCTCAACACTATAATTACGATTATCTTCATCATCAAACCAAACATTAAGTTCTTTATTTTTAAGACTGCCCATTGCAGAAAGTAGGACTTAAGTTTAAGATGTACTTACTCTATAGGTTAGTAGTCCATCCAAGTTATAATTTAACTCGTGTGAGAATTAAACCATACCAAAAAGAATGGCTCACAATAAATTCTATACAACAGTTCTAAATAGAGCTGGGCTGAATATTCGTTTTATGTTCGGCAAATTGGGCAGGTTTGCCGAATATTCGTATTCAGCCGATATAATTCGGCAAAAATGCCGAACATTCAATCAAATAATATTGTATTAAAAAGTCAAAGTAGCATAATTATAAGTACATGTGGTCTATTATATCAATAATGATAAATGATTTTATTTATGTAAGTAGGTTTCCAACACTTTTACACGATTATCATATTTTTTTAACCTAAATGAGGTCGGCGTTTCCTAACTGACTACTCTGAGAAGGAAGGCCGAAACAAACTCATAGTCTCTTTCAAAGTCCACACATAATCTTGGTCACATCATATGAAGACGTGGTTTGGTGCCTGAAATGGTCTTTTGAGAATAACCAAAAATGAATGATTGCTAACACAAGAGCAATATGCATGATTAACCAGACTAGATGATGCAATAACAGTCTGGTCAGTCTGCGTCAGGGGGTAGCGGCATCAGAGGGCGAAAGGGACGCTTCAACGCGTACGACAAGCACATATCAAAGAACTTTAGAGAAGCATGATAAAGCGCGCCAGATTTCGCCGAATATTCGGTTCGGTAAACTTTAAACCGAACATTCGGCCTATTATTCGTATTCGGCCCATCACTAATTCTAAAATTGTATGGTATGTAAGGGAATATAACCGTGTTCTTTTGCAAGTATAATACCGTTTTCATGGTAATGAAAACCCAAAATAAGCTGGCGGTTTTCCCAAAGTCATTTAATTGTTGCATTGTTTTTGCCTTGATTTTGTTAATGACTTTCCTGCAAGTTTGTACGTATGGATTGTTAGCCCTGCGGCTATCACGGTATATGCTCGGTATTGTACCATATTATTAGGCAGTATTCCGTGTGGTAGACGTAAAGAATAGCACCATCCTATTTCTTTCCGTGGGAATCGTATGACGCGACTTAAGGGACATTCTTTCAGCCGAAAGACATCCACTGCTGAACATAAGCCTCCCCCAATTTGTGGGATTTGCCATAATCACGCTTGGCAGGCGGGTTGACGACCGCAGTATGGTGGCAAAATGCATAGAGAACGCTGCTGCCCATTCTCTAGTAAGTCCCTTAGTCGCCTCTTACGACACCTACGGGACGGGAGGAAATGGGATAATTCATTTCTTTACTTTAACCATATTGGGATTTCATAACAGCCATATCTTACGTTGGGTGCCCCTATCCACTAATGACGTAATGCTCTCAAATATTTTAATAGCATGTTAACTAATTAGTGACAGTAGACATGCTGTTGGCCCAACGCCTACGACTTGACTTATAAACTCATTTCACGTTAACCCTCCTATACTCGCACCGAATTCTAAGGTTAAAACTATGTTTTAACCTTAGAATTTGAAAAGGTTAAAACTATGTTTTTAGAAACTAGAAAATATCGTGAGCAAGAGGAAACCGATTTATTGAATATTGTTTCTGAAATAGTAAGACTTTCGCAATTAAAAATGTATCTTCTAACAAAGAAAAGCAAACTCGCCAACAAACGTGAAAGTTTTGCGAGTTTAGAATTGAGTAACCCCTCTATATTATAATTACATTTATACTTTAAAAGAGATTGTGACCTCTGAGTTTGTTGCGGCCTTTCTTCTCAGAGTAGTCAGATAGGAAACGCTGATCTCAAGTAGTTTAAAAAAATATCATTGACGTGTAAAAGTGTTTGTACAAACCTGCAAAAATAAAGTATTTTATGATTTAATTAAAATGTTATAAAAAAACATCCAAATCTTAAAGAGATCCTCATGAGGAACATTAACCATACAACAGATTTCAGGCATGTCTTCCTCTCTTGTCTACTTCGTTCCAAAAAAAAACACGAAAGTGTATTTCGTCGGTCTCAGAGACCAAAGCGTGAGTATAGGAAGGTTAATGGTCTGCTACGAGAAAGGCCCAAGGAGATAACGTAATTTACTTGTTTTGTGATGCTAAGCACAGTAATTTTTGTCTTTCACAATGAGACTGCTAGAATTTACTTTACTTTTACTTAAATCAAGTCCCAGATACGATTCAATTACGTTAGTTTTTGGTTCTCCGAAGACGGGTTCAGTACTTAATTGATGCAATATAAAAATGAAATATTGAGAGCAAAAACCTTTAGCTACCGTTTTTGCGCCAAAATTCACTTAGTCGCCTATTCTTTCATGACTTCGTTGGAACCTTCTGTGCAATTATGTTTTTCGTCTTTTTCACCAGAGCTACAAATTGGTTGAGCTGAATTAACTCGAAAATACAAGAATAACCAAGAATAACTTGCACCTTAATCCAGAACCTGAATCATTTTGGAGGATATTGGTAACCCATTGCTCCATATGTTCGAAAAATTGGTCCGCTCAACAACATAAAAACCGCAATGAATATTGTTGAACTGTCAAAATGTAAATATACGGAACTCTACAACTGAACTGTAATATGTAGTTGCACAGACAGTGCCCCCCCCCCCCATTTACTGGGTAAAGACATTGTCTGAACAGGTTACCGTTAATCAGACCGTGTGCCTTGTTATTGTTGTAAGCTTTTGTCTCTAATTCTCGAATGGCGTCGTATTGTGCGTTTGAGAGTTCTGGTATTCATTGAAAAGGCACGTCGAGTAAATCCATTTGGAGGGTTGGAGCCAATTTAGAGTCAGGCGAATGCAAAATTCAAAAGGGCAATGGCAGCCCAGTGATGTAGGCCTCGACTTCGCAGTTATAGGTCGTGAGTGTGAACGCCAGCAGGCACTTTACTTTTTGTAATTTATTCCATCACCACTGCTCTCAAAACGGCGAAGGACGATATCGTGAGAAAAGAAATTCAAATTAAATTAATTTATTGCAGAACATAGAAATAAATACATTTTGAGATGTTGAGTAAATGCGCAGTTAGTTATGTCCTACCAATTAAGGCATGCAAAATAGGATTTGTAGACACAAGACAATTTAATACATTTAAAAACAATTTAAAAGACTGGCTACTTATGACAAAGAAAAATCTATATTATACAATGCAATACATCGAAATCGACAAAAAAAAAAAATATGTCGCAGGTTTTTCATAAAATTAGGTTTTTGATGAAAAACCTAGGTTTGTGATGAAAAACCGGAAGATGACACATTTTAAACTCAATTTCATCATAAAGCTGTAACAATCCAGATTTTTGATCAAAAACCTGAACTAGTTTGGGTTTATGATAAAGTTCTTGTCAAAATCACAGGTTTGCTTGGTTTTATGACAAATAAATCTATTTAAATGAAATAAATAAAACGACCCATCATCATTTACAACTTAGTAGAAAGAAAACAATTATATATTTATCAAAATTTTAGTTTGTTCAAAACGTCTTCGTCTGTTTAGACGAGATAAACCCAATTTAGGGTCAAGGCACATTCAAATCGAAGCCTCAACTTCATCTCGAAAGGCCCGAGTAAATCACAGGAAGGCCCAAGTCACGATCACGATTTCTCGAAACATCGTGCAAAGAGGCGGCATCGAAAATGTGCTTCAACAAAAACTGAACAAGCTTTTTAAAATAATTGCACCGAAACCATAGAATTTTCGCCAATGGTCTTTGACCGAAAAAAATGCTGGCTTTGTACCATTACGTAGCCTGTGCAAGCAATGCAGGATGTTTGGGGTCAAAATTTGCATTTTTAATTATCTTAGCCTTTCCTGGTCCTTTGTAATCGTTGAACCCCGATTTAAGGGAGCCATTTAATATTCTATCCACACTATCCACACTAATATTATCCACACTAATATTATAAATGTGAAAGTAACTCTGTCTGTCTGTCGGTCTGTCTGTCTGTCTGTCTGTCTCGCTTTCCTGCTAAAACTACTGAACCGATTTAAATGAAATTTGGTACACAGATAGTTTAGAGCCTGAGAAAGGACATAGGCTACTTTTTATCCCGGTAGTACGTTCCCGCGGGATATTTTCCGACCTTCACGCGGGCGAAGCCGCTGGCAAAAGCTAGTGGTTTATAAAAAAAAACGCTGACGCCAGCTATTGTCAATATCCTTCTGCCGTAAAGCCCTTCTGGCGCCAAATTCTTCGGTGTCGTCACATAACGCTCTTTTCTTTCTATACATTTCTATTAGTCGTTGGTCCCAGCTGTCATTTGTGGATCTTTGGCAGTCGTTACGGGTCATCAGAAGCCAGAAAATTCACAACCAGTCTTACCAAGAGGTATCGTATTACCCAGTTACTGGGTTGTGGAGGTCAGATAGGTAGTCGCTCCATTTAAATAATTCAGCTGCATCCGGTTAGACTGCAAACTGGCCCCAATATAGTTGAGAAAATGGCAAGGTAACTGATGATGATGACATTTCTATTAGCAGTCTATTCGCAGTAGCGTATTAACTTTATCACAATCCATAGAAGAGATGTTCTTTGGTCTGCCTCTTCCGTCTCTGTCATTCAAAAGAAACACTTTTCAAAATAGTGGTTGAATATGTTATACTTAATCCAATTCTCTCTGTGAGTTTGTTTCGGCCTTTCTTCTCGAGAGTAGTAGTATACGAAACGCCGACCTCATATTGTTTTTGTGTTATGATTGACGTGTAAAGGTGTGATAAAACCTACTTACAGAAATCAAATTATTCAAGATTTGACGTTATAATTCGGGAATGAAGCACAATAGTTTTTCCTTTAAACACCATGAATTCAAACTGTCTGTATTTGATAGTTTTCCCTAAACACACCAACTACGAAGTCGATAGGAATTTTAATAGGCATTTAAACATTAATTCGTATTCCGGCCGCGCTGGGGCCAAGAGGTTACCGGTCTGAGGTAGGTAACTTAACTACCCTCTTCTGCAATATTAATGGTTTGTAGCCTGGCGTTGGATTAGCTGTTCGTTGGTTGTAGTAGTTTGTTTTATTCTGTAGAGTTTTGGATTTTATTTTTATGAAGGGTAGAAGATTTTTTGACGTTGTCTTTTGGACAGACGTAGTTTTGGAAGGATTGTTTTAACCAGTTTTAACCTTGTATTTTGTACTGTGTCGATAAGTCTTTTCTTTTTATCAGAGCAGTGTAATGTCCCAAGCTTCACAGACGGCATTTTCGAAGGAGACATGCTTTTATTCTTAAATCTATATTATTACGTGCAGCAAAAACTTTGTACCCCTTTTTACGAAAATTACGCGGGCGGAGAAGTTAGAATTTTGGCAGAATTAAAGTTTACTTAAATGGTAAAAAAGCAAAAAGCTATTGTTTTTTTTTATATTAATGCATTTATATTTTTAGTTTGTATGTCTATACAAAGTTAGAATTTAAACGAATTATAGTCGAATTTCGGTCACTGGACGACCACAAGTTACGAAGTTAGTTGCGTTTAGTGATCGAAACATGCTCATTTTGATTTGTGTGCTAGATTCACTATGAATTTACTGAATAAGAAATGAAGGTTGACAGCGCGTTGAGTTCCACGTACGCCTCAAAGAGTTGACAGCAGTAATTCAAGGGGTCCGCTAGGGCCGATGCCTTCCAGGGTCGCGGATTTGTTCGATAGAGTTACCGTGACCCTGGCACAGGCAACTGAAGGAACACGGGTGGGTTTTAGTGAGTAAAAGTCTGACAAGCCCTCCCGCTCCGCTCAGAGTGGGAGGGCGCAGTAAGAGACGTCACTTAATGATTTCCCATGCGCAAAAAAGGTACCTCACTTTTAATTTAAGACCTTATAACACTAGCAAAAGAGCTGAGATTTCCAAGAAAATACGGCTTCTATTTTATTACAGACATCTTATTTATTTAGTATCTAGTCGTTCTACATTCCAAACTCAAGGGAAATCAAACATATCTAGTACATTGCTACCATCTTACTTAATCGATACCTGAGTTAGATACAAATCGATATAATATGGAGTCAATAAGTACACTTAGTTGCGCAATCGTTACCCCTCGTACGGGCGTATTTTTATCGCGGCGATTTTTGTCGTGCATTGGATAATTAACTCTCTGCTTAACGCCGAGACATAGAAATCCAACAGCATGTTTTGTAGACGTGCTATGGTGGATTCTCAATGCTCCGCTTTGTACATAGAGTTCAGAATTCAGTGCGCGAAAAAATTCGCCCGTCCGAATATTAATTTAGGAAGCATTTCCTGCGATACGATCTTCCGATTTGTAATAAAAAACAGATTATCATTAACATTTTTACTGTTTTAACCTCGTTTGGTTATTAGATAATCTTGTAATATAAATAAATAAACATGTTTTTGCTTCGTGCCTACATTTTTATCTTTTTGCCAATATTTATTTTACATAAAATGTGTATCATTACGACTGTATTAGTGGAATGGTTAGGCAGAGATGTATAGTACAGACGCCAACACAAAAAGCTACTACTATCTGTCAAATTTCTAGATTTTCAACTTTATCGCTACAGTATTAGGTTCAAGATTGACTGGGAAGTTTTGACAATTTCGGGTAGCTTTTGCTGGGGTCTAACCACATTTCGCCTATGTTTATGTTATGTAATGCCATTCCATTTCCCATTCAATGCGGCAACTAGTTTTGTTCTCGCTACCCAGATCCCAGGTGCGGCATAGTTTTAACGTAAACGCCGATCTATGCTTTGTTTTTGTAGGTATGTTTTTTTTTGTATCCGTTGTGGTTTATACTTTATTATTAAATCTTCAAATTTGGGTAAAATATAAAACAACTCTACGCCGATTGGCGTGGTGCGAATCCGAGTATGAAAAAATAATACGCCGATCGGCGTGCGCCGCATTGAATGGGTTAAGCCCAATTATATCAGGGGGCGAGCCCACCACATGCTCAACTGTAAAGCTGACGCTACTGCTGAGCATGAGGTGCTAGGTTTGATTCCCGGGCCAGGCAAAGCGTTCTTGGGTCGTTCCTTCTGTAATTTTTAAGTAGCAGCCCGGAGTCTGGATTTTTGGTCGGTTGATGGTAATGACACTAGTTCAGTTTGACCAACTTCAAAGATCTTGTCTGACTTAAAAGCAAGAAAACTGCCAAATTCTTCTGCTAAATCTTTAAGCTCAAAATGCCAAAATAGTGCCAAAATATTTCTTTCCAGCCTGCCTACTGCCAGATTAGAAAAATGTTAACCGATCTTGCCAGATGTTAAAATAAAGTGCTAAACTTGCCAGAAGGGCAGGATCCTGCCACAAATGGTCATATTGCACTAGTTTCGCCCGTTATAAGATGGCACAATCTTACCTAATACCTACCTATTATAAATGCGAAAGTAAGTTTCTCTATTTGTTACGCTTTCATACTAATAACGGCTGAACGGCTTTGCACATAGATCGACCATGACCCGGGTAAGGACATAGGGTACTTTTCATCCTGTATCGCAAACGCAGTCGCGGGAAACAGCTCATCCCCATCAAGTCATCATCATTAGCAGCCTATAATATTACCACTGCTGGGACGCCTGCATCCTCTCGGTGAGGGAGAGTGGGCTATGCGTGGGCGGGTACATGTCTGCTTCACATTTGGAAATACAGGCGTAATCTTATGTTATGTAATTTTCATTTTGCTAATACAAACTCTGATACAAATTAATCAAGTTTACAATCACCGATCTATATCAAACACACTTAATCGACCTCTAATCACCTTCGTTTGATCGGTGTATTTTGAAATAGGTACAGTTAACATTAATAACACAGATAACGCTGTAGGCGACTGTACTCTGATTGCACAAGTGCACTAAGTGATGTCACGTTGTTACTTAAAACTAGGTAGCGGTCGACCACATTTCAACCTTATTGCATAAAGCATAAGGGTGAAAATTGGTCGATCACCTATGTATGGTACTTATAAGTACCGTTGGTATATATTTTTATTATTTACCGTTGTAATAACAGCCTCACGTTTCTATCTTTAGGGTTAAGCAACGCTTGGTGAGGTCTGTCCGTGGATGGGTGGCCATTCATTACATACTGAGACTACTAGACGGGACCAATGACTTGACGTGCTTTTCGAGCCACGGAGGCGTATATAAAGATGGTCACCCATCCATAGACCAACCTCGGCAAGCGAAGCTTAACCTAGTCGCTCGACTTGTGTGGCTGTTATTACTTAGCCAGCCCAAATCCTCATGCATTGCTTTGAATATGAATAGTTATGCAATATCCAAGTCTTAAATCACCACCATGCAGGGGGCAAACACTGTTAACCAATATAATTTTACAGGCCTTGATCACCACCTTGCTCTTTGGCCCTCTATGATTGTAAGAGAGGTCTTTGCCCTCTTGTAGAAAAAAAAAAACATTCTGATATCAAATAAATTATGACGTTAACCTAAAAAAAAAACAATATTCTTTGTCATATTTACTGATAGTACAGCTAGATTTAAACAAAAACAAATCTCTTCGACATATTTTTACATTATCAGAGCACATTCGCCCCCGCTGTATCTTATCGAACAAACGTATCGATAATACCACACTCCTTATCGAACAAACGTATCGATAATACCACACTCGGTCAATGTTTGTTCGAGTGCATTTGATAACGATAAAAACAGTCGAAACGGCTCGGAACTGTGTTTATTATTTGGCTCTCCTGGAAGTCTTTAAATAGACTCCGGACTCAGGTAAGCCGTAGTAAAAAAAACCTGTTCAGGTGGAGATTCAAAATCAAAATCAAAAGTCATTTATTCAAACTAGGCAGAGAGCCAGCACTTTTTGAACGTCAAAGTTACAAAAGACAGGTCCCCCAAAACGCCCGCCCTTCGACACTTCCTAGTGCTTTAGCTGGGAAGAAGTGGCGGAACAAACTCCCCAGCAGCACAGCTGTCTGTTAAGTTAGAAGAACTTGATTCTATACAATATCGTGTAAGTAATTAATATTATAAAACAAAACATACATTATTCGCCATATGTCAGCTAGCACACGCCAATATACGAACAAAACATTGAAAACTAAACTCAAGCTGAAATAAATAATAAAACAAAATCGTAAACAGAACGTAAAACCTAAATAAAGCCTCCAGGCATAAAGGGCGTGCCCGCTTACGTATTCATGATGCAAAATGATACATATACATACATTCACAGATGAATCCGCCCTGGATTGTAAATGTGGTGCTGTCCCACAAACAATGCGGCACTTAATATTATGTCCCGCATGTCCTATTGTTTGCACGCTACAGGAGTTAATGGATGCCTCAGAAAGTGCTAAGCTCGTAGCCAAATTCTGCTATCGACACGCTAAGACGAAGAAGCCTGTAATGTTCTCACTGTTGGGCATGACCCCATGCCATGCATGTGAGAACATTTGAGAACTTGGGGCATCATCATCACAATAAATTTGCCTATAGAAAATATTGTGAAACATTTTAAAAGACTAACGATGGAGTTCTTACCCATCCACGGGCCAACCGCGGCGACTGTAGCTTAACACCTGATTGATCGTGCGACTGTTATTATGTACCTACTTAGCCACAAGCCCCTCTTAATACAAAGAAAGCCTAGAACCCTTTTGTAAAGTATTAATAAACATCCAAATATACACAAAACCCTTTTCAAACACAACACAGCATAAATGCAAAACAGACCATTAACAACGGCCATATAATTATGTGTGTGGTTTCCGAAGCTACTCGAATCGAATATTGGACAGTACAAATTAATTTGGTTTGTAACACGACCACCTGTAATCTTGTATTGATTGCTGGGAAACTAGGTTGATTATACAGAATGTTTGGTGAATTTTTTGGGGGATTTGGTGGATCATGTGCTATCTTTCACCCATAGACACCGTGTCCTAAGTCTAGTCTTTTTTCGTGGTTGGGAAATCATCAAATGACGTCTCCCGCTCTGGGCGGAGCGGGAGAGCGTGTTAGACTTTTACTGACTAAAACCCACCCGTGTTCCTTCAGTTGCCTATATGCCACGGTATCTCTTTCGAACAAATCTCGCAACCTGGCAGGCATCGGTCCTAGCAGACCCCTTCAGTACTGCTGACATCTCTTTGAGGCGCGCGTGGAACACAACGCGCCGTCGACCCGAGTCTGGTCCTTATGGGGCGGTGAGCTACCCATTGTTCGCCGCCCGCAAGCTCGGTGGCCGGGAGTCTGCAATGGACTCCCGACGCCCGGGGCGTCACCTCCTGGGGCGGTTAGGGGCGTGAGGGCGCGGAGACTGCCTCTCCCTCACGCGCCCCGCCTCCTCTTTCGCGAGCATTACTGCCTTGCAGAAGGAGGTAACGACTTCCCATGCCCTCTCTCCTAAGTCTAGTCTTAACATATTATAACACCTCCGTGAAAGCACGTTAGTTCCGGCTGTCATACGTGGATCTTTTCCTTTAACAGTCCAACAGTCAGTCTTACTAAGTGATATCGTTTTACCCAGTAACTGGGTTATGGTTAGATAGGCAGTCGCTCCATGTGAAGTACTTCTAGTCAGCTGCATCTAGATAGACTGTAAGCAAGCCTGACTGGCCTGTTAGTCTAGTGGTTAGTGACCCTGACTGCTAAGACTGAGGTCGTGGGTTCGATTCCCACCCAGGACAAATCTTTGTGTGATGAGCACAATCATTTGTTCTGTTTCTGGGAGTAATTTTTCTATAATATGTATGTATTTAGAAATATATAAGTATATTTATCAGTTGCCTGGCTACCATAGTACCTACAGGTTCTGCCTAGTTTGGGATCAGATAGAGATATTCCCGAACATAGATAAGAAAAGGCAGCTGTTGATGACTTTCAATATGTCTGCAACAATAATATATTATGTAACAATATGTCGTGTGTAAACATCGACATGGTTCTGGCTCAGTATGTCTGTACTATTTTAGCTCGTTTAGCAAACATCGCCAGGTGTTTTCATTTTCAACCGACGAAAAAAAACGGAGGAGGTTCTCAATTCGACGCGTATATATTTTTTTTTTTTTTTTTAATGTATGACCACGCATAACTTTTTACATAGTGGTCCGATTGTGACAATTCTTCTTCTATTGGAAAGGGTATACTCCCAAGGTGGTCCCATATAAATTTGGAAAACAAAATCGAACCCTAAGGGTTGGAAAACAGGGGATGATTGATTGTTCACTCACTGATTGTAACGTATAAACACGCATAACTTGGTACAGAGTAGTCCGATTTTGATAATTCTTTTTTTGTTGGATTGGGTATACCTTGCCAAGTATTATTAGTACATTAAAGCCACAAAAAAATATAAAATAAAAACTTTTAAACAAAAAATTAAACCGCCGAAAAACTGAAAAGCATAAAATAATAAACCTTAAAATTTTGAGTCGGCGCTGAAAAATCAATGAACAAGGATCACTCAAAGCGCCGACTCATAATTTTAAGGTTTATTATTTTATGCTTTTCAGTTTTTCGGCGGTTTAATTTTTTTCAATACAGTCTGACATCAGTTGAATTCTATGATACCTACTAACCCATACCATTTAATATATCGCACATTATACTAGCATCTTTATTGCTTAATACACTTTTAATCCAAATTTTAATCATTTTGAAGGTTATTTATTATTATTAGCCGTTGATGTCCCACTGTTGGGCGAAGGCCTTCCTACTCTCTTTCCACGTCTCTCTGTCCAGAGCTGCCAGGGACCAGTCTTTATTAAAAGAGTCCAGCTCATCCCGCCATCTCCGTCTGGACCTGCCGCGATGTCTCTTGCCATTAAGCGGGACCCTTTGGGTCGTAAAGTTTGGCCCACTGATCGTCTGACATACGGCAGATGTGTCCAGCTCTATTCGAGTTCCTTTCCGAGTGACATCAGTAATTTTAGTAATGAAACGGATTGTTGTATTGTTAACCCGGTCTACAAGTTTAATACCCAGAATACTCCGTTCCATAGCTGTCTGGCAAACCTCGAGCGTGGACCTCTGCTGAATTGTCAATGACCATGTTTGAGAACCATACGTGAGGATGAGAACAATACACATTTTGAAGGTTATTGCTAATATATTGCTTCATGCAAAAACAGCCTATAATGTTCCCTCTGCTGGGATACAGGCCCTCTCTGTGAGAGAGTGGGCCATTATCCACCGCGCGGGTCCAGTGCCGGCTGGTTTTTAATACGCTTTTATTACCTTCGCCTGTATCTGTCCATCTATGTATGTAACGAATCTTGAAACTTGAGTTTCACTCACTTTAAGACGTCAGATTAATTTGAAATTTTACACACTTATCAACGACCAATGACAATGTAATCTATACTTATATTTATTATTATATAATATTATAAAGCTGAAGAGTTTGTTTGCTTGTTTGTTTGTTTGATTGAACGCGCTAATCTCAGGAACTACTGGTCCGAATTGAAAAAATCTATATAACATCACGCTACAAATAAGAGGAGCGGAGCAGTAATTAAAAATGTTGCAAAAACGGGGAAAAATTATTTCTTTTGAGAGTTTCCGTTGCGTGCGCTGCGTAAACGGTTAAAGTAACGCAAAAATCATGTATGACGGAATTGTTCCTTTTAAAAAGTTCTAAAAAAAAGTCCGCGAGAGCATATGTCTATCTTTTAAGGTTGACTCACTATAACTCAAAAGGAGCGAGCAGCAACGAAAAATGGACGAAAACTAGCAGGAAAATCGATGCGACGGGAAGGGTCAGGGGAGCAAAAATTTGACGCGGACGAAGTCACGGGCAGAAGCTAGTAATTTTATAAATTTGTGTCATTATGCCGGTCAAGATATCCAGGATAGCAAAAGAAAACGAAAAAGCATGCTCTTTCTATTTTTTGGTTCGGCTTACTACAAGTTAGCCGTCGCAAAAAGAGTGGGTGATTGTTTCAATTCATGGGCATATTTTATCGACAGATTCTGATAAAAGTAGAGTCATTATAAAAATATCTCAAAAAGCATCCCACGCTTTTTTACATTAGCATGATTTCATTAATAAATCACTCTATCCTTATTTAAAATTATTTTCTACTTTAAGTTTGGTTTTCTATTAAAGCGTGTTTTTAATTTTAAACTATTTTCTATTTCAAACTTATTTTTGCTTCGTATGCTGGCAAAATATGTCTGCCCAACAACGCAATGAATGCTGTTACCAACCTCAATAACCTTAAGCCTATTTATATTGCTAACTATGTGTTGTTTTACTTAAAGGTGCAAATAAACTATCTTTTTTATTTTATTTTTTTTATGTTATACTATCAAAATGTAAGCAATTATTATTGTTAGTGTATTATGTAAAAACCTCGCAACAGAGTAAGCAGTTTCGAAAAATCATGAAAGTTATATTACTTTTATCCTACCTTCGCAGTTCTGCTTGCTAACTACAATCAAACATACCGAGAATCTACAGTCTCACAATTGGGGCGTCCATTAATTATGTGAGGCAATATTGGCGATTTTTCGAACCCAACACCCCCCTCGGTGAGATGTCGTGGGATTTGGCTAAACCCTCCCCCCTTATAAACTCACGTGAGTTTTTTATGCGCAATTCAGTGTAAATACGTTAATTTGTGCTTGCGTTGCGTTTGGCTAGTTTGGCTGGCTGGTAGCGGCATAAAAATAAGGAGCTACTGTGCCACATTACTGGGTAAGTATAATTAATAGGATCTAGCCATATTTTAGTGGAAAAATATGTTTGAATTATTTTGTATAACAAACGGTTACTGGCAATTTTACATTGTTTTTTTACGGAAAAACCCCCTCTCCCCAACGTGAGATAGAGTGAGATTCGGTTTGATCCCCTCCCCACGCCTTAACGCCTCAAGTGTTTAATGGACGCCCCCTAATGTAGACTGTAGTAGGTAGATAGTGTAGGTACCTACACTACTTAACTTCAGTATGCCAAGATCATTACAAGAAACCGTAACAATGAAATCATCATTAATCACAATCTCTTAATTATCAGTAGCTAATTATTATCAGACTATAATGCTGCCACTCCTCATTAATTCCGATGCTATCAATTTCTGAGATTGATTATCAATGAAAAGACCTGTTTACATTCTTTGAGGAAAAAATATCAAAGAAACGTTGGATGGACTGTGTGAAAAACGATATGGCTATAAAAGGAGTGACTATCGGTATCACGACTAGTAGAGAAGTGTGTAAGAAAAAGATATGTTACGCCGGCCATAAATAAATTGGGATAAAAACAAGATAATTATGAAAGATTAAGAAACAAAATATATCTTAACATAACATCGGCGTGTTATCCTCAAAGGGTTAGGTAATGTTGTGCCTATATTAAAAACACATTTCGCCAGTTACTTTTAAGATCCACCCCTCGTAGGGGCAATAGGCAAGAACCGTGCATAATTCTAGACACTGCAAGCTGCTACTGAGTAAGTTCAGATGGAAAACGCCATTAACACTGCTTGATCCGGGAATCAAATACAGGACATCATGCTCAGAGCTTGCGACCACTAAACCAACGAGGCTGTATTAATCCCTTTGTGCTTCATCCCCAGGATTGAAACTCATGTGTTCTTTTAACTCCAATCTCACTCAGAAAATTGCACCTCAAATGACTGTCTTGGAGTCTATAAAATCCACCTAATGTGCTAAATTTAAATACCCCCACTTAGCTCAACCACATCCTCAAACAGTTCGCCATTCTTATGCCCAAAACTGACACAATAAACTCCATATATCAGCAACAAGAATGTGGAAAACATCAGTTATCGTATGCCCAAATAAGACCACGACACGACTCATAAATTCCTCGGCTAACGACAACTTGTCTAATGACCATGACTTAGTTAGCAGTTCAGCGCCCTTCACGCAGCATTGTGCCTGATTGATTGTGATTTATCAGCCATCGGTCACATGTAGGTGACGGTCAGTTAGCCATGTTGGATGGACATTGGAGAAAGATTGCCGGATTTGGGGAGAGATGAAAATGAAATAGCGTAGCGTAGTACTCGCAATTAGTGTCCATTATGTATGAATGTAAACAAAGCAGAAGGAATTTGTAAAGATCGTAACAGGTGGCGTTCTGAAGATTCTGCATACTGCCGTAGGATGAACGCGTGAGATTAAGTATGTATAGTATGAAAATGATATTGGACTTACATCCTCACAAATACTTTACATTAGTGAATGAAGTGATTAAGTTACTACAGAAGCATTTTTACCTAAAAATAGCTTTACAGGTTAAGATCTAAAGTATTGACTAAGCAAAAGCATGCCAGAATGTGTACGAGGAGAAAGTACAAAATCAAAAAAAGTGGTCGTCTCTATGTATTACACGTCGAAGTTTTTTCGAATTATTAACAGTTCGTAAAAGAGTTTTATCATCTTATTCCTTAGCATGTGCTACCGTATCAAGACATATATCATAAACTTTGTCAAGTCTCTCATACAAATATTGTACGTCATCTGCGACATATGTCACTGCGAGACAACCCTATTCTCGCTACATAGAATGATTGTGTATTATCGCATGAAATCAGTTACACAGATGCTTATCTTTGCCGTATTATGATACATGTTTACCGGCACGTACTTGACCGTTTAGTAATGGTTCGAGTGTTTGTTTATATGTGGACTTAGCAAGTATATTTTACTTGAAAACTACATGATCAGTAAGATCTCTAGTCGTTTTTCCTTCATTATCATGCTTAGTTTTTATTTCATCGAGTGAATGCTGTCTGTTTATCATTGCCGATCAACCATGACTTAACTAATCCATTGTCATGCTCATATTTTATCTTTCTATAGAAAAAATTATGGCTCAATGCCCAGGAAACAGCTTACCTCATCGCTTCTGGTTTACCATATGTTCTTAAACCGATGAGCTAATATCCTGCCTTTATAACACTCGTTTATAATATATTCAATATGCATATTTTTGTATACATCCACATGGCTGCTTACCTTTACGGGACAAGTGCAATTCTGGCACACGGTTTCTATTCAGATCCGTATGGGAGGTCTGTTATCAATAAAGGCTAGGACAAACCCGTCCTTAGACGAGAATTTAGTGTATAGTATACATGTAGTGTATCACAGTTCACTGCTCCAAAAAGTTCCGTCCCGAAATGGAATTCACAATGCTATGTGCTAAGCCAACTTGGTAAAGAGCTACGTTTTGTAACATAATGCTAAATTAAACCGCCATGACAATTCTGAAACGAGTTTGCCTTACTTATATGACGACTCCTACTAAGTAGTCTGTCACTCCATCTCACCAATTCGCTAATCCAAATGGTCTCTAAGTCTTTCGAACATTCTCAAGTACCATAATAAATCTCCGAATATGTCATATTATTTTAGTGGCTTTTTTATATGCTTTGCGTGCAACTCTTGGCAGAAATAGTGCAGTGTTTGCGAGTGCAAGAGTAATGGGCTAGCCATAATAGTGGCTAGGAGACGGACCTTGGCACAAAGTCAAGGTGTTCTGCGGTTAAATGTTTTATCTTCAGGAATATGTTCTGTTGTAAGATGAGCTGGTTGCACAGAAGACCTTGCGGTAATTAAACCAGTGTAAGTTGGCTCTGCATCTACTAAAACTCCATACTTCGCTAGGCCAACTCACGGTCGAAATGTTACCACCTTAATGCTGTCTTTTGTAACAGATTTAAAAAGGTTAGCTTAACCAATTTGCATTGGAGAATAACTTAATGATTTAGAAAACTTTGGTCTTTCGGTGGTTTATCTAGAATATTAGCATATTTATGCCATGGCCGCCAAGACATTGCCCGATGAACATCAATCGTGAAGGCTCTTATATTGTTTACCTAATAATCGATTGGTTTTCTAACAAAAGTAACGTGACAATTTAAATCTTTGAAAGAAAGTAGAATGAGCCATATATCGGCTAAAACCTGATCCGACAAACAATTTTCATCCGTATTTAACACATTTAGAGGATGAATTTAAAAAAAAAATCCTTGTGCAAATTTTTATGCTTATAGACCCAGCCGTTATAGGCTGTGCGTTGTCCTATCAGTAAATGAATCAAAGATAAAAACCGAACGAGGAAGAAAGAACCTTACCAATTTCAATCACATGTTAAATGAATCTTTTATGCTAATCATTACAAGCATAACAATGATCTAGCATTAACAACTATTTAGCAATCATCAAATTAGTCATCAATATAATTGCTTGGTAGGCGTTTGACCCAGATTTCTTAGAGCTATTGCTCTCCATTGATTGAATGGTATAGTTTCCAATCGTGGCTCATAACGGGGTCGTGACAGACAACTTTCATCTGACGTTCCTTCCTTTTCAATGTTTAATTCAACGTTTTTTTGTTCCGTGGTATATCGGATCACGTATTTAGTTATCATCAAATTCAGTACGTGTGTTGCGAAAATCTAGAAAAATGTATGTGCGATGGTTCCGAAATTTTGTTTTTCCTTTCTGTGTTGGTTATTTGAAAGTTTCTTGCGAAACTGCCTCGTGCTTTAGTTGTAACTACTGTGAAATCGTTGCTTAGTGTTCTGGGTTCTTCTATCTTCAACCTTCCGTCTTTGAGTCAAGTAACTAAAGCTCTTTGAGAAGACTTATGTCTGGCGGGTAGTTGTACACTTACTGTAGGAATGGCCTTAATCTTGACAGTTCAATAATATCCATTACGTTGTTGATCAGACAAATTATTACAAACATACATATGAGGCATTGGATGAACAAATTTATCATTTGATTGTTTATCAACCAGAACCATTTTAAAAGAGTAACGGTGGAGTTTCTTTCCCGTTCTTCTCCATACGACTCTACCTTTTGGAAGGGGCAACTAGAATCAATTCTATTTTCATGTAAAAGTTGACGTTCAATAGTGCCTTTTTTGGGCCTAATTTGAAATAAATGCTTTGACTTTGAACTTTTTCTACATTTGTTATGTTCCTGTTCCAAAGGGTATACATTGAGTCTTGGCGAATTTCTAACCTTTGAGAGACCATATCTACTATCTTTGCATGTAAAGCTAGAGTCCTATGTGATCCCCTCTTTCCATCTTATTATCCCTTTAAAGGATGATGCCTACTATTCGGTAACTCAATATATAATACATGCGTATGTATGATTTTAATACCTTTTCCTACTTTATCTTTTAAAACTGCATTCTCATTTCTGATATATAATTTAAAGCTGAAATACCTTTGCACAAAGTTTCTGTCCGCATATTCCCTGTACATGACATTTACGTTGATCAGCTCAGCAACAAGTTGACTAAGCTCCAGAGACTTGGCTTATATGCACCTAGTTTGTGTGACGTCACAGACCGAGGGGCTTTATTTCTCACACTAATCTCAGTGAGAGCTTACACAACATTGTAGGTTTATCAAACTCATGTTTTACTTTCAACTGCTGTATTAAAGTGAGTGGATTTAATCCAGAACTAGTTTTGCAAAATCCTTTTGCATTTATGTGAGTTCACTGACGTACACTCGTACAGTTTTGAATGAGTTGATAGGGGGCATTGTTATGGAATCTTGTGAAACAAATCTATTCCTAGGCGATAGGTAAGTTCAAATCTGTGTTGTTTTCTTTTTAATGTGAGCCTATCTTTTTGAATGTTTAGAAACCATATTAACACTGATAAAGGACATAACGAGAGGTACTAAGAAAGATCAATAGAGTCCTGAACTGCACCTTCCGATAGCTTCTCCAAGTCATGTCATAGTTTGCACCCAGAGTCTTCACGATCCATTTCACCAATCTTAACTTTCACTCCAAGCAATAAAGTCGAAAGCAGCTTGCGCACTTCATGTGAATAGTACGTTTTACTACCGAGATATTTTGTCCTCGTATCTATCAGTATTGACCCGTTTAGAGGACTCAGTCGTTTTGATATCAAAGCCGATTTTCGCTGAGTATTTTTCTTGTAGATCGCCACGTTGGTCTAGTAAGCAAGCGCTACTAATGACCGTGAGGTCCTGGGTTCGATGCCCAGGTAGGGACAAGCAACTATTGGGTTTTTCTATCTGGAATTTTTCTGTAGCAGCTCGGAGTCCGAATTCGCGTCCGATGTTCCTATTAATGGGACTTAGCCCTGGAGTATTCAATGAAAGGTCCATTAGGGACCATCTTGCTAAGGCACAATGAGCTTTTATGGTATTGCGGCATGTCCCTGACTTTCTATAGCACTTACGGAACTAGCCGCGAAAGTAGCTACAAACATAAATGTATTACAAAATATAAGCAATAAATTTAAGGTGGATGCGCTAAAGTTGGCCAGCGATAAAAAAAAAATTACGATTTTTTGCCATTTGCGGGACAGTATCTCGTATGTTGTTTACAAATATTTAAAGAAGGAATTGTGACTGTAACAAATATGACTTCACAGAATTATAATCATTCAATCATCAATACAACCCTCGTAAGTTCATTTGAACTTATGAGGGTTGTTAAAACAATTTGATCAAGTTGTTTTTTAAAATTGTTTATTAATAATCAAGTTGTTTTTTACCAATATCGCTCACATTATGCTGAGACGAGCCTTTTTGGCCTCGCACTCTTTTATTTTTATATCGTTTAGTAATATGTTGTTATTTCTATGTTCTTCTCATTCTTTTTATGTCCTGTGCGTGTCCCAAATAAAATATTTTTCTTTCTTCTAATAATTACTAGCTTTTGGCACACGTGGAGTTTGGAAATCATCCCACGGGAACGTACTAAAAAAGTTTTCCTACGTGGTAATGTGGTTTATAAACTATCAATCAATCAACTCAGCCTATCGCAGTCCACTGCTGGACATAGGCCTCTCCCATGTTGCGCCACAACACCCTGTCCTCCGCCTTCCGCATCCAGACCGATCCTTATAAACTATATGTGTGCTAAATTTCAACCGAATTCGTTTTTGAGTGATTTAGTAACAAACACCAAAACAGCTAAATATCCAAACTTTCACATTTATAGTATACGTAGTAGGAAATAATAATTAATAGGTATAGTATAAGTAGCAGGGGATAATGTTAACCAAATAACTTCCATGAAGTAATCATTCAATGGGATTCAATGAACTTGAGGGTTGAATTGATGATTTTAATTATTACAATTCCTTGAATATATACATACGTGATACGATCGCGAATATATGTATGTATGTATTTTGTTCTACATACAGCCTAACAAATATACGTAAGCATACATTTGAATTACGAGGGCCATGCTATTACGCTTCTCCCTTAATAACCTTTAACCCTGCAATAACAGAATGCAATACAAACAGAACTATTGTTGATACACAAAAGATTTGGCATCGTTTTCAATGTCGCCCCCTGTGACGTAGGTGTTACGTAACGCGTTACGTTACGGTCAGCGTCTGTGTGGGTGAGTTCATATAGATTGTATTGCTGAGGTCAGGTATTCTGCTTCTGTGGTTATTATGTAGGCGAGATAAGGTTAAGATTGTGTAGAAAATGTGGGTAGAGAAAGATATAGTGCGTTATCTATAGATATAAAAGCGAAAGGTCACTCATTCATACATTCACTCACTGATCAATCACGAAATCTTAAAAATTATTGGACCTACGAAGATGAAATTTGGCACAGAGGTAGATTATAAGAAGAAGACGTCAGCTAAGAAAGGATTTGAGGAATTTTCCCCGTAAAGGGTGGAAGTTTGTATCTTCCTCAAAGACTGGACTATCAAATGCAATAAAAAAAACAAATTCACTGGTAGTTCCAGAGATTACTTCCTACAAACTCACAAACATACACACTTTACTTCTTTATAATTCGTGTAGATGTAGATGATAGTTTAGAAGTTTATACCAATTGCATCGTCATGTCTTACTATCAGGTGTTATACTGGTCAAAAGCAAACGAGTAAAAGAACCTCTGGCTGCACAGAACGTGCATGGTTATGAATATTGTAGTGGACGAATGGGATGTGATCAGCACCCTTACTCGCCCTGGGACTTCTCCCACGTTTTTGACGTGCTTCCCTACTTACCTACTGCGCTGGTAAAACACGTCACCACGCACCCCTGAATGCGTAATAACACTACGGTCGACCAAGACCTCGGGAGACTGAACGTGAGGCTGAATTCTGAGAGAAACGGACGAAATAAAACACTTTTCTTCTAGTATTTTTGGTCCATGGACTCCGGCTTGTTCTTCGTTGTGCCTCTTCAACGGCTGAGCTGCGACTAAATGGGCCCGGCCGATCGTGCGTATTTTATAGTCGACGGGGCCGCTTCCCATTACCTTATAGACGACAGTGATTTTTAAGCCCATTTCACTGTTAGTTTTCATCAAGCCGAAGTCTTTGAACCCCTTTATTTTTAATTAATTATCACATAACCCTTACATTTTATATATTTTCACATTTGTTATGTGGTCCCTTCTTATATAAAAACACAATATTGCATGTACATAGTCACAATAAAAACTTTCTAGAACAAAAACTTACAAAGTTTGACTTAGGACAATTGCCACTATCTTTAATCTATAATATCTCTGAATCCTGTGGTCCGATTTTGATAATTTAAACGTTAAAAGTGGTTTTACATCTAATTCTATCGTTAACAACAAAAATAGCAACAATCGGACCATAAACAAAAAACCTCATTTTCAAGTTACGTAATTATAGAACATTCCTTTCGAAATTTTGTACATTTCCTTACAAGATTCACTCAAATTGAAGTTAATTAGATTCTAATAAGAAAACTAAGCATGAAATCTATAAACTAAAACTAATTAGAATCTAATACATAAACTTATAAACAAGATTTTTCAAAATTATTAAATTCCTTACTAGCTACAAAATTATTCCTTATATTTACATTTTATTATCAAGGCGCTCTCTGCGCTACTTGCACCCACTTACCCAGAGGGGGTCTAAATTTTGACATTTTTACGAACTTTTGAGACCTTACTAATTTAAAAATGCTTTCTAACTTACAAAATCATTGTCAGGGTGCACTCCGATACTACTTGCGCCTAGATGCTTAGATTTCGTCGCCGACATTCTCCCCCTCGTGCGTCGCACCATCCTACAGGCTCGGCGATACTCCCGGCACCAACAACACCACTCTCGAACTGGGTCTTCGTAGAACTCCTCCTCTGGTCTCGACGTCGACGATCCTGACTCGCCCGTCTGGTCCCGGATACACCTGCTGGATTCTGCCGCGTGGCCAGGTACATCTCGGCAGGCTGTGGTCGACGATGAGCACGACGTCTCCGACTCGTAGATCGGTGGGGTTGGTTCTCGCCTTGATCTTCCTGGGCAGCAGGGTAGGTAGGTATTCCCGCAGCCAGCGTTGCCAAAAGTGGTCGGCAAGCCGCTGCGTGGCCTTCCAGGTGGGTCTGCCCACCAGCTCGCTGTCTTCGAAGTTGCCGACTCTTGGTGCGCCACATGACCGCCCAATTAAGAAATGATTAGGCGTTAGCGCTTCTTCTTCAGGATTCTCGGAGAGGTGAGTGAGAGGTCGAGAGTTAACGATGTGCTCGGCCTCTAAGAGGAGGGTGTGGAGTATCTCCTCTCGCGGGTGTTTTTCTTTCAGGGTGGTGTCCAGCGCGGTTTTGATTGATCGCACTAGACGCTCCCATGCACCGCCCATATTCGGGGCACCAGGAGGGATGAACTTCCACTGCACGCCGATCTTCTCTGCTTCTGAGATGAGATCTTCTTGTTTCATGGTGTCTTGTGCTTCTTGTAGTTCTTTGTTCGCGCCGACGAAGTTAGTCCCGTTGTCGGTGTAGACAATCTTCGGCATCCCTCTTCTTGCTGCGAATCTCCGTAAGGCCATTATCATGCTGTCGGTGGAGAGTGAAGGGGTGAGTTCCATGTGTACGGCTCTAGTTGTTAAGCACGTAAATAGAGCTCCCCATCTCTTCTCATGGCGTCTTCCTACGGTGATTGTCATCGGGCCGAAGTAGTCAATGCCAGTGCACGTGAAGGGATGTGTACTGTGCATCAGCCTTTCTGAAGGTAGGTTGCCCGTCGGTAATTCTCGCGGTTTAGCTCTTCTCACTTTGCACCATTGACACTGATGTTGCACTGTTCTGATTGCTGATCTTATTCCCAGCACCCAGAAACGCTGTCTCACTTCGTTTATTACTGTTGCGTGATTACCATGGTTGAATCGGCAGTGGAAATCTTCCAGTATAAGTCTCGTGGTCTTGTCCTTACTGTCGAGCACGATGGGTCTCTTGTATTCTCTTGTTACTCCCCGTATCGCGTCGATTCTTCCTTTCAGCCGCAGGAGACCGTCTTCCAGCACTACGTCGAGCTTCTTCAATTTGCTGCTTCCTTCTAATGGTTTTCCTTGCCGCAGACACTTGATATCTTCTTTGAAGCTTCTCTCTTGACTGCCTTTCAGTAGTATGATTTCAGCTTGCTCTAGTAGTTCGGCGTTCAGCGGTATATATTTCCTGTCTGGCACTCTTGAAGATTGATGTCGTTTCTCGACACCTTTAGTTCGTTTTCCTTTCGTCGCTTTCCAGGCGGGATCTTCTCGGCTGACGTTGACCCTCTCCTTTGTTCTGCAGAGTTGTATGAATTGTAACACTCTTGCTGTAGCTCGCCACAGTCTCTTCCAGGACGAGAACCTCTCAGGATCTGGTGATGGAAAAGTGGTGCTTGCTGCTGCTACGACGTCTGCTGTCTTCTCTTCACCGGTGGCTTCCTTCTTGAGTGTTCTAGGTGCCGGCCAGTGGGCTTCCTCTTTCCTTAGGAAGTCAGGTCCAACGTACCAGCGGTGACAGCAGTCGAAGTGTTCCGGTACGTCGCGCGTCGCATCGTCAGCAGGGTTATGTGCTGTCGGTACCCATCTCCAGTCCTGTGGTTTCGTGAGATCTTCTATCTCTGCTAAGCGATGAGCTACGAACGTCTTGAAGGTTCTCGGGTCCGTCTTGATCCAAGAGAGTACGATGCTGGAGTCTGTCCAGAAGGTCTTCTTTACCACCTTCAGGTCCATTTCTTCTTCCACCGAATGTGCTAGTCTGCTTCCAAGAAGGGCCGCCTGCAGCTCGAGTCTCGGGATCGACACTGGTTTCAGTGGTGTGACACGTACTTTTGCCGCCACTAAGCTGATGTGGTAAGTCCCGTCCCGACCTTGTGTCCTCCAGTAAACTGTTGCTGCGTACGCCATCTCGCTTGCGTCTGTGAAGGTGTGCAGCTCCCCCTCGGTGCCATGTGGCGCTAGACATCTTGGAATCTGAAGGTCTTGAAGCAGCTTCATCTTCTCTAAGTAGGTTCTCCACGCTTCGTATTCCTTGTCTTCTATTTCTTCATCCCAGCCGACGCCGCTTCGCCATATGTTCTGAAGCAGCTTCTTGCCTTGGACGAGAACCGGTGATGCTAATCCCAGTGGGTCGAAGGTTGACATTACGGCGCTGGTGACTTCTCTCTTCGTAGGCACCTGGAGCCCTGTAGCTATCTCCTCCGGTGTGTTTCGAAGGTTCGCCCTGAAGCCGATGGAGTCCCTTTCTGTGAACCAGCGCAGTCCTAGTGTCTTCTCTTCTTTCTCGCCAAGGTCCACTTCGGTTTTCTCTGCTGTGTCCTTTTTTACGTCTTGCAGCAGCTCACGTTGGTTTGATGCCCATCCTCTAAGTTCGAAGCCTGCCTTCCGATGTATGTAGTCTACCTGCGCCGTCACTCTTCTGAAGTCTCCTTCTGAATGAAAGCTGTGTAGGTAGTCATCCATATAGTGGTTCAGCTCGATCGCTCTTGCAGCTTCTGGGTATTGTTCCTTGAAGTCCGCTGCGTTTCGGTTCTTGACGTAGATCGCTGTGCTGGGAGATGAAGTCGCGCCGAAGATGACTGATGTCATCCTATACTCCTTCGGTACTATGTCGCGCCGATCCCCTCGCCACAGGAAACGCAGGCTGTCTCTATCTTCTGGTCTGATACGAACTTGCAGGAACATTTCCTTTATGTCGGCTGCCACTGCTAAGGGCCCTTGACGAAACCTGAGCAGTACTCCAAAGAGTGACTGCAGTAGGTCTGGTCCTGGCAGTAGAGCATCGTTGAGGCTTCTTCCCCTGGATTTGGCTGCTGCGTCGAAGACGATCCTTATCTTCTTCTTAAGGGGATGAACCACGGAGAAGTGAGGGAGGTACCATTTCTTCTTGGAGTCTTCTTGTCCTATAGGTGCTTCCTCTGCATACTTGCTGTCGATTAGATGCTGGATCTGCTTGTTGTATTCTGCCTTCAGCTGGAGATCCCTGTCTATCTTCTTCTCGATGTTGATCAATCGATTCTTAGCAGACGTGTAGCTCTCTGGCATCTGCTCTTCTTCGTTCTTCCACAGGAGTCCAGCTTCAAATCGACCATCTTCAAGTCTTCTGCAGGTCTTCTCTAGGATGGCAAGTGCTCTACCTTCTGAGTCCGTAGTAGGTCTTCTCGGTAGCACCCCAAGCGCTTCGATCGCGAAATGGTCCTTGATGGCTTGATGCATCTCTTCTTCAGGTGTGCTGATATGAAGACACGTGTTCAGGAATTGCACTGGTCTTGTACTCCCGCTGTCCGATCCATGTAGCACCCAACCAAGTCCTGTTCTTGAAGCGACTGGTTGTCCTGGTTTCCCTCTTCTTACTTCTTGAGTCACAATCAGCTCCCAGTTATCTTGACCTATGAGTAGCTGCGGTGGTTCCCCTTCGAAGTACAGCGAGTCGGCGATCTTCTTTAAGTGTCGACATTCTTCAATCCTTTTTCTGTCTAAGAACTGTGGTGCAAGCTTCAGCTCGTTGATAGTTCGGACTCTTCTGATTGTCTTCTTGGTTCCTTGGTGAACTCCCTTCACCGTGAGGTCAAGTGTCTGAGAATCCTTTTTCTTTATCAGCCTGCCTCCTACTGTCTCGATGACCAGTTCTTCTCTGTTTCCTTGAGCGCCGACTTCTTCTGCCACCTTCTCATCCAAGAGTGACACTGTTGACCCCTCATCCATGAGGGCTAGTATCTTCTTAGATCCTTTTGACCCGAAAACTTCCACTGGAACTATCTTCAGGTATGCTCTTGCGTTGTTTACCGCATTCACTGACGCCGTGACACTTGTTTCTTCTTGATGTGTCTCCTTTTTGTCTCCCGAGGTCCTGTCTTCTGAGTCGACGTGCAACAGATGATGGTGCCACCTTTTGCATTCCTTGCATGGTGGTTTCCTGCAGCTCTCCTTCCGGTGTTTCCCTTGAAGGCACTTGAAACAGACGTGGCTCTTCTTAACTATTGCCCACCGATCTTGAACCGACGCCTTCTGGAACTTCTGACATTCAACTAGGAAGTGCTCACTTTCACACATGGGGCAAGTCTTCTTAGCATCCTTTCCTTTGAAGTCCTTCTCCTTCGTAGCATGCGCCGCTTGTCGATGAGTCCTCTTGATCCCACTCTTTTCTTCTGAGGTCGCGAAGGCTCCACATTTGTCTGCTTCTTTGTTCAGGAAGTTGGATACCAGGGTTAAGTCGGAGAATTCACTTTCTTGTGCTGCTGCCGTGAAGTCATACCATCTGAACTTGAGGACCGTTGGCATCTTCTCCATTATTTGTTTCACTATTTCAGGTGAATGCAGGTACTGCGGTTTCTTCAACCCCTTTATCGCTGCTACGCTGTTGTTGATCTGGCTTGCGAAGACACATATGTCTCTTGGGTTTTCTGAGATCTTCGACAACGCCTTGACTTTGTCCAATTCTGCTAACACCAGCGCGTCAGGCCTTCCATATCTTCTTCTCAGGGCTTGCATCACTTCCAGCGGAGAGGCTTCGGAGTACAGCAGACTCTTGATAGCTTCTCTTGCGTTGCCCTTAAGTGCTCTTCTTAAGCGAGCCATATTCTGGACGTCGTTGAACATCGGTGCTGTATCCTCGTAGACAACCTTGAACGCCAACCACTCACTGCTGCTGCCGTCGAAGTAGGGTAACTCGTGGATATACTTCGGCTGCGTTGCTTGTTCCCGTATAGTGAAGGCTTCTTTCAACGCCGTCGCCAACGTTTGAATTTCAATCGTAGTTCCTTTCGTTGGAGAGTGCTCTTCTGGCTTCACCTTCTGAGGTTCTTCTGCTGGAGGTTGATCTCGTGGCTCCGGTCGTTCCCTGTTGTCGTCTTCCATTATAGATGTCTGGATCCAGTTCTGCACCTGTGCTGTTCTGTCTTCCAGGTCTTCATCCACGGAGTCATCATCTTCACACTGTGCCAGTTCCAATCTGACACGGGCTAGTTTCGCCGCAGCCTGTGCTTGCTTCAGTTCCAGGCGCGCTAACTCTTCTTTGGCTTCCAGCTCGCGTCTTCTGGCCGTGGTGCTCGTGGTCTTCGTGGACCTGGCGCGACGACCGACCCCTTTCGGCTTTAGCGTCTTGGTAGAACCAGGAACAGCCTTTTCCGCGGCATCTTCTGGGGCCTTCTTGGTCGTTTCCTTCTGTGCGGCTTCCTTCTTCTGACCGTTCTTCTCGGTCGCCGCTGTGGTCGCAGTCTCCACCGTTGTTTCCGTTGTCGTGGTCTCTTCCGTAGCCGTCGTACCCGAAGAGGTGTTCGTGCCCGATGTAGTTGCGGTTCCCGATGACGCCGACGTGACCCCTTCTGATTCTGTAGCCTCTTCTGTCGCGTCCTTAGCGGAAGGACGGGACGGCGGACGTGAGGGGGCATCCTTCTGCGACCTGGTAACCGGCATGTTTCAGTCTTCTGAATTTTTTCGGACTTCTGAACTTCTAATCTTCTGAACTCTTCTGGCTTCTTCCTGCAGGGAATCCGGCGCTCGAAGGACCAATTGTAGTGGACGAATGGGATGTGATCAGCACCCTTACTCGCCCTGGGACTTCTCCCACGTTTTTGACGTGCTTCCCTACTTACCTACTGCGCTGGTAAAACACGTCACCACGCACCCCTGAATGCGTAATAACACTACGGTCGACCAAGACCTCGGGAGACTGAACGTGAGGCTGAATTCTGAGAGAAACGGACGAAATAAAACACTTTTCTTCTAGTATTTTTGGTCCATGGACTCCGGCTTGTTCTTCGTTGTGCCTCTTCAACGGCTGAGCTGCGACTAAATGGGCCCGGCCGATCGTGCGTATTTTATAGTCGACGGGGCCGCTTCCCATTACCTTATAGACGACAGTGATTTTTAAGCCCATTTCACTGTTAGTTTTCATCAAGCCGAAGTCTTTGAACCCCTTTATTTTTAATTAATTATCACATAACCCTTACATTTTACAATATATATTTTCACATTTGTTATGTGGTCCCTTCTTATATAAAAACACAATATTGCATGTACATAGTCACAATAAAAACTTTCTAGAACAAAAACTTACAAAGTTTGACTTAGGACAATTGCCACTATCTTTAATCTGTAATATCTCTGAATCCTGTGGTCCGATTTTGATAATTTAAACGTTAAAAGTGGTTTTACATCTAATTCTATCGTTAACAACAAAAATAGCAACAATCGGACCATAAACAAAAAACCTCATTTTCAAGTTACGTAATTATAGAACATTCCTTTCGAAATTTTGTACATTTCCTTACAAGATTCACTCAAATTGAAGTTAATTAGATTCTAATAAGAAAACTAAGCATGAAATCTATAAACTAAAACTAATTAGAATCTAATACATAAACTTATAAACAAGATTTTTCAAAATTATTAAATTCCTTACTAGCTACAAAATTATTCCTTATATTTACATTTTATTATCAAGGCGCTCTCTGCGCTACTTGCACCCACTTACCCAGAGGGGGTCTAAATTTTGACATTTTTACGAACTTTTGAGACCTTACTAATTTAAAAATGCTTTCTAACTTACAAAATCATTGTCAGGGTGCACTCCGATACTACTTGCGCCTAGATGCTTAGATTTCGTCGCCGACAAATATCTTTAACCTTTATGAAGGACATCAAAAAGATCGGTGAATGTCCTTGAATGGCTCCCCCTCCCGACATTCATTATAAAGGCTAAATAGTGGTGTATTTCGTGGTCGGTTGCTAAGGTCTCGGCTCACTGGACCGTATCGCCATGGATTATTCACGCTTGCACTCCGTGATCCATAGAGACCAGCATGCGTTTGTCAATGTTACGTTCGTATCGTTTTTAGGGTTCCGTTGCCAAATGGCAAAAAACGGAACCCTTATAGATTCATCATGTCTGTCTGTCTGTCTGTCTGTCTGTCTGTACGGACAGACAGTCCGTCCGTATGTCACAGCCATTTTATTCCGAAACTATAAGAGCTATGCTGTTGAAACTTGGTAAGTGGGTGTATTCTGTGAACCGCATTAAGATTTTCACACTAAAATAGAAAAAAAACAATAAATTTTGGGGTTCCCCATACATAGAACTGAGACTCAAAAATGTTTTTTTTCATCAAACCCATACGTGTGGGGTATCTATGAATAGGTCTTCAAAAATGGTAATGAGGTTTCTATTATCATTTTTTTCTAAACTGAATTGTTTGCGCGAGAGACACTTCCAAAGTGGTAAAATGTGTCCCCCCCCCCCCCCCCCGTAACTTCTAAAATAAGAGAATGACAAAACTAAAAAAAATATATGATGTACATTAACCATGTAAACTACCAACGAAAATTGGTTTGAACGAGATCGAGTGAGTAGTTTTTTTTTAAAACGTGATAAATCGTAAACCGCAATTTACCTTACATTCATCAACTGAAATATAAAAATTAAAAAATATATATATTTTTAAACCGAAAATACCTACAGGTTTGTACGGAACCCTCGGTGCGTGAGTCCGACTCGCACTTGGCCGGTTTTGTTACTGTATTTACGATACGCATCCGTGACTGATGTTTTTTATATTATTCCATAGTTTCTTAAGTGATGTCAAAATCTCATACGATTGCTTTACTTGGTGTTCACAGTTTTGTCTATGTCTGTCTGAAAGAAAGAAAGCCTGTGCAGCTTGGAAATTTTGCCTAGAGATGGGCCGAATGGACCGAACCGAATATTCGGCATAATTTCACACGCCTTATCGTGTATCTCAAAATTTCCAATTTTATTTTACTTCTTTATATAGTCTAGTTAGTTATGGATCTTGCTGTTGTGTGTCTAAATTCATTTTTTGTATAGTTTATAAAAGGGTATAGTACGTTAAAAGGGCCGACTTGTACTTATAATGGTACTTCATCAGATACGTTTGAAGAGTTTTTTTAAATAAAATGTTTAGATGATAGAATGTTCGGCATTTTTGCCGAATATTAATGTTCGGTGAACCTGCCGAATACCGAACATAAAACGAATATTTGGCCCATACTTTGCCACTCTGGTGCACTGACGACAAAATTCACTAATCTTACTTATCTTACGGAAGTTGTCATTGGTACAGTTTCCAAAACACACTAGGTAAGACCACACATTCCATGACCTGACACTATCTGTATCACTTGGCACGGTATCGTGTGTCCCTGCTCCGTGTTTCATTTCCGTGTAAGACAAATATTTGTGTATCTCGCAGATATTTCTTCCGAAGCTGAATTGTTGATGTTGCAAAGGTTTTATTTGTCATTGTAGAGATAATTTATTATGGTGTTGCTTCTTAAGTAGGTTTCAACAACTTTTGGGAGGTTTACCCTCGGTTTAAACATGTTCACCATCTTGCGTAACATGCTATCAATCAGAATTTGAATAATTATGAAGGATATTGCTAATACGTTGCTAATCCTGCCAACTAACTGTTACGCAGTTTGGCAGGCTTATAAAATGTTACACTTGTTTGGTCAAAAAATAAGTGTTTTTTTATACAGGATCATGTTTTATCCAGTGCGCAAACTGTAACCATGAATTCAGCATTCTAGACCCCCAGCGTAGAAAATTTTCGTCGGTTACACAAAAATAAAAACAGCTGTTCCATACATTTTGACCCCGTAGGTATTGCAATTTCCTATAAAACAGCTGATTTTTTTTTGTAAAACCGGCGAAAAATTTCTGCGCAAGGGGGTCTACAATGATATGCTGAATTCATGGTTACAATTTACGCACTGGATAAAAACTAATCCAGTATATTATGTTTGAAAAATGTGTGCTCAACAATGTAAATAATGCAATACGTACGATGGCAAGAGACCAGACGGCACGAAGTTGTTGCCTTGGAAGGTGGGTAGGCCTCTGGTGTGGGACGCAACCTGTGTCGACACCCACCTCAGCTCATGTTCCTAGCACGGCGGGCTGTGCTGGCGCTGCTGCTGCAGCTGCTGAGACCGTCAAGCGACGCAAATGCTTATATGGTTGATTGACCAAAATAACTTAGCCAAGCATGAAAGCAGTTTCAGAGAAGTCCTAAAAAATTACAGGGTACACAAAACACTTCAACTGGTATATAGTTTAGAACTCCACATTCTTCCATTGAAACAAAGGATGCAAAAGCCATTTTCTTCAACGCAGCGACTCAGACAGGACATTGGCTTCCCCCATATGGCCTACTTTCTATAAATGCTTCCCCTTTCCCTATATCCAACATGGCGTGTTCATAACACAATTTGAATATCGCTGCATGAATATATGCCGTTATATTCGTCAAAATTGCCGTACAGGGAGTGTTTTTCAGAATGTGTAACGTTCTTCACTAGAATACTTTTACGAAACTAAAAATTTTGTTGCAAGGTGGCCCGTGAAGTTCCACATCATATAGGTAAACAATCTTATGCATTTCCTTTTCAATGAGCACAAAAGACTTTTCTGGGGAAATTAAATTAATTGGTTTATTCTGTAAATAGGATATCTGAATCGCTTTTACATGCGATATAAAAAAAATAAGCTAGATGGAGTCGATATTTCCTTTCTGACTAGGTACCCCTGAGAAGATATGGCGAAATAAACATAGGGGTCAAAATCCAGTGTCTCGATAGCCTGATGTAAATCGTCGTTGTCTTTTATTGAAAACATCGATGTATTTGCAATATATTACAATAAGGGGGATACTGTACTGTGTCCTTATGAGAAAGATTTGTATATTGCATAAAAGATATGTACGTTTACGATTCCATGTTTGATATTCAGGAACTGTGTCAACATGGAACTGAAATATTGTGCACGTTCCACGAAATCAATATCCAAAGTATGTTCCTATTGCCGTGGCTTGAGAATCAGAGGATTATTTTATAAAACAATGTTTAATAATCATCATTTCAGCCGTAAGACGTTCACTGGTCATAGGCCTCCTCCAAATAGGGGGTTTTACCGTAATCGCCACGCGTAGCAGGCGGGATGGCGATCGTATTGGTAAAATGAATAGAGAATGCTGCTGCTCTAGTAAGTCTCTTAGTCGCCTTTTACGACACCCATGGGAAGAAATGGTATGGTGCTATTCTTTACGTCCGGCACGATACGGACAAAATACTATCAAATCGAATAGGTACTGAAAGTACAATGCCAAATCAGACATAATTTATACACAAAACAAACTATAAATTCACTTTGTCGAGCCAATCAAGCCGATAGCATAGTATCCACTAAATATTTCCGAATGTTTACTATTTACGGCTAGCGGAGTAGCGGCTGTATGATCCCGGTATTTACAATTGTAATGAAAATATTCTCTGATAAAAACGATTCGCTCGGGTTTGTTTACTAACGTTATTTTATTGATACTGTGTTTTTTTTATGAAGCTTATATCATAATAAGTATATATATCAGGTGGCTCAGTGGTATCGGCCCCAACTAACGAGTTGTAGGTCGTGGGTTTGAATCCAGGTAGGCGCTTTACTTTGTGTAAATAATTTCCTCACCACTGCATTCAAAACGGCATAGAAAGCCAACTCCAACATATTTGGGAAAAAATAAGCAAATTGATTGACTTAAAAAATTTCAATATTATGATGGAGAATTGACACCCTTTTGTGTCAATTTAAGTTTCATCTTTCTAGTGTTTGTAATAATAATACATTGTTATTATTACTACGACAAAAAGTTTATTTTGTTTTTTGTCAGATTGGTCTGGATGGAAAGTAAATTCTTTATGTGGCTGTCCTTTGGGAAATGATTAGATTGTTCTGTCTGTGAGATAATTGAATTTATTAATACTGAAGATAATGGAATCAGGCGAAGACTGATTGAGTCTGGGAGCTGAGTAAACACTGAGTAATCCTGCTCTGGGTAGACCAATTCTCAGTTTGTTTATTAGTATCACGATTTCCTTTGCCTCATTGGTCTAGTGGTCGCAAGCGTTACTGCTAAACATGAAGTGCTGGTTCGATTCCTGAGTATCAAACCCGAAAATAAACGCATACTGCCATACATCCAAATTAGACTTTAATGTAATCATAATACTTACACTGAATGTTTATGTATAAAACATTGTTTATTTATTAAATTACTTGTACTGATTGTGGGAGACAATTGTGGTCACACTATAAATCTACGCACGCACACAGTCACAAAAGTATATGAATCAGCGTAGTAGTTTTGTTTGTTTTGACTGTACAGCTGAAGTTTCACTGTTATTTACGTATTTTTAATTACTTTTGAAAAAAAAAACCTTTCTAACGAAATCAATTCAGTAAATGGTACTGAACAAAATACTTTGATTAAGTTTATTTATTCAGTAACACATTGTATATTTATGTAGACAGAGATAGTGATAAAATCCTAGTCTAAACATTGACTATTCATTACTTAATATTGTTTTGATCAGTTTATAATATTTCTAATCTCTCACCGAATATGACCTCTAATAAAACCGTGGCCGCTCCAGATATTTGCTTGATATTTTGCCAGCGTATTTGTTTGTACAGATTTATATCTCAACCTTGGTGGAAATTCTTTTCATTGTTTTCATACTGTGTACACTGAGTAAGCGTTGTAAAAATGTTGTTTCTTATCGTCAGCATTTTTGGGTTCACGTAAATGTATTTATTAGGCTTTGTTTGCACTGGCGAATGATTTTCCAGGAACAGTCAACAATGCGGACGAGGCCTTAGGTAAAGAAAAGAAAGTACGATTATTTGCGGGAAACACGACGCAAAGAAAGACCAAACACACAGGCAAAACTGGGGCAAAATATGCGTCACATCCACGCAATACGGCCACCCCTAAGCGAAACGGAGCCTCAACGCTGGTTTTCAGTGTTTTTATTTGGTAGAGAACCTATCTCTTAGATTAACCCAGGAGGTCTGCCTACAGGATCTCGCACGAAAAACAAGAGCTTTCGGGAAGCATTTAATTTAATATTTCCTTAGTAAGTTACAGTTTTACGAAGGAATGCCAGGGTCGCTAGTGTGGATATTTTCTTCACTCAGAAAAACAGAAGTAAACAGTTGGGAATGCTGTCGCAGAGCCAGAGCTGGCATTATGCCGCTGTAATTAAAATACCCGTAAATGAGTTATTTCGAACAATAATGTTTGCAAGTGTTTTAAATGTAATACAATATTCCAATGATTTCAACGATTTACGTAGTATTTTTATTCTTGTATCATATCAAAAAGCGTCAGTTAAATGCTGAAAATATCATCGCTTTTTTTCGACATACATTTCATTTATTTAAATTCAAATAATTTTACAGAGATACGATAAGCGTTAGGTCTGTAGAACTATTTCATAATTTCAGCGGAAAGACGTCCCCTACTGGAAATAGGCCTCCCTTAATTTGGGGGGGATTCCCCATACTCGCCACGCTTGGCAGGCGGGTTGGCGATCGCAGTATGGTGGTAAAATGCATAGAGAACGCTGCTGCCCATTCTCTAGTAAGTCCTTTAGTCACCTTTTACGACGCTCACGGGAAGAATGGTATGGTGGTATTCTTTACGTCCGGCATCATACGGAATAGCTAATAAGTACAGTCCTACCTAACCCGTGGCCGTGGGGGGAATACAGTCGTGATGTTATAGGAAGTTCTTCGAAGTTTTCCTCCACCAAAACTTAATTTGTAGGTTACCATATAACAATTACTCCCTCTGACAGAGAGGATGCCTGTGTTCCTGCAGTGAGAACATTATAGGCTCATTATGAATGTTACACAATTTACAACTACGAGTTTATTTCCAGTTACATGGCTCTTTTCTGTACCCTGTAATTTGGTGTCTAATAAATGTTTTATTAGTGAAACGCAACCGTGTAATCTAGTGTGGTAATAGATGGAAGTTTCCCGACGTTTCTTGGCTTTCACGTGTAATTTTGAAAGATGAAAATATACAGTAGGTATATCATTACGATTTAGCTGTTTGTCGGGAATTGTTGAGGCAATATGTGGGAGCAGAATAAACAAGAAACAATGAAACATGTTTTGATTAGACGTTATATTATTTGTTTGTGGGATGTTTCTTTATTGTTGTAACATGGTTGTTTTTGGAACGAAGTTCTGTATCTCACCTAGAGCATAGAATCCCGATCATATTTTTAAATCCCGGGATTACGGGATTTTTGTTGCCTAATCCCGGGATCCCGGGCCTATCCCAAGATCAAACTATGTGGTTTCTAATTGGGCTCAAATGAAAAAAAAAACTTAAATAATTAAAAAAAATGTTTTTAACCTCTAAGTCCCTGAGACACATTTGGTATAGACACAATCGTTTTTTAATTGTGTCTGTAATTACGGTAAATGACTGGTTAATGTCTGTGCACTACACAAGTCACAGACAAAACAAAATAATGTTACTTTTGCAAGAAACCAAAAAGACAACACAAAAAAAAATTGAATTTCGAAAATAACATCGCAGAAATATCAAAGCATCCAATCTTTGACTTCCAAGCCTGCTTCGTAGTTAATTGCCAACGTAAGCACAGTAGCTGAAAACGCTCGCTCAGGTTCTACGCTGGTTGGAGGAGTAGACAATAGATCCTTATATGCCGTTTCTAAATGATATCCACAAACTCCTCCATTTTCGAAAAGGCTCTTTTCATGTCTAATACTATTTGCTAACCCCAATTCATTTTGTACTTGTACTTCAGGATCTGGGGAATTCATACTCTTGTTAATTTCCAGCTTTAACTTTTCCTTTAAGTCCCTTCTAAGTTCTACGACAAACATATCTATTTTAGGACTGTACCTACCTGTGTAGTATACTGTGTACAGTAGGTACGTATCGTACGACGGCATATCTAAGGGTTGTTTTTGTCGTTACGTAATAAATGCTATTAATATAATCTAGGCAAGGTTATTGTCAAGGCGCAATGGACTACGGAATACGAATATGACTCGTTTTTGCAAATCCCGAAAATCCCGAGATTAGCCAAGTACAGTACCGGGATTTTAGGGGCTAGAAAACGGTCAGGATCCCGGGATCCCGAGTTTCGGGATCCCGGGATCCTGACCGTTTGTATCCTCTAATCGCAGCTTACCTACGGTAGAGGGAAAATTGTAGAAATTTTTAGAAGTCGTCACGTTAGAGTAAGTGGTATGCATGCCCCCTTCCATGCGACAGTGAGACTGAATAGTTTTCATGGTTTTCGAGGGTGCTGAACCTAAAAGTAAGGTCTGAATCAAAATGAAAATCCAAGGTTGTGAATGTAATCTATACTTATAATAATATTATAAAGCTGAAGAGTTTTTTTGTTTGTACAACAAACGTACAAACAAAAAAACTCTTCAGCTTTTGATTTTTTGAACGCGCAGCCTTGTTTGATTGAACGCGCTAATCTCAAGAACTACTGGTCCGAAATGAAAAAATCTTTTTGTGTTGGATAGCATATTTATCGAGGAAGGCTACAGGTTATATAACATCACGCTACAACCAAGAGGAGAGGCGCAGTAATGAAAAATGTTGCAAAACGGGAAAAATCGCACGGGTAGGTGTTTTATGCGACGGGAAGGGTCGGGGGAACAAGAAATTTAACGCGGACGAAGTCGCGGGCAGAAGCTAGTATTTTATAAATTTTTCGTTTTCATTGTTATAGACTGGCTTCAGAACACTCTAAAATTTAGAGTGTTCTGAAGCCAAATCTTTGTAACTCAACTTACTTAAACAAGAGTAAAAAGCAAAGTAAGCAAAAAATCGGCACTTGACACTCATTCGAAGAAGACTTGGCGTGCAACAAACACCTTAGTCGCAATTCAACAACTGTTTTTAAAATAAATTTAGATAAGTATCTAATAAAAAGAGAATTACGTTTATGTAGTCTAGTCCAACTATTTTATCATCAGAATTAGAATTACGACTGTCTATATCATATAAAAGTAAGCAATCAGCATAAATTTATCTTCGTATTATTTAATTTGAGTGCTGGAAAAACACGACGTATACAAACGTATGTTACAGTTACGACTTTAAAGGAGTCTGCCCACTACACCGTATCATACCATGATCGTGTCAGGCAAAAAAATATTCTTTATACTGAAAAGTATGAGACTATGCGGACTAGACAGTTCCGTCACCGACCAAAGCATATTTATAGCGAGCGGGTGTGATACGATGTTAATACGTTCTAGTAGGCATAATAGTCTGTGTCATGCTGCTTTTCGTGCCAGGGACCGACTCTCTCATGTCCGTCAACGTAGATACGTGCCCTTCGGAATAAAGTTTAAAACTTCATAGTGACCCACAGTGACCCTACAACTGATTAGTTAACGTTTTCTTTAGGAAAACGGACTAACTAAAATCTTGCTGTCATGTATTCTTTAGGTCGGGGCCCTAAACTGTCCGTAGAAGATACGAGGTAGGAAAAGCCCGTAATTTTGGCCGAAAATATAGATTTCGTACTCATGTAGTATGATTAATTCATAACACAGTCATAGTGCGGAACGGCGTAATGGGCAAACACCTTTAGGAGTATAATGTAAAACCTAGAAAAAATAAATAGTTGGAAGCGTGCCCAGTTTCCCACGTGCTGAGTATTTTGATACAAGCACGTGAGTTTAGGTATGCACGCCAGTTTACATTTAGTTTATTAATATTTGGTCTAGCCCATTTAAGAATGCGAAATTCTAGACTCGAGTCTGGAGATATTATCTAATCTAGACATTTTTGGAAACTAAATTTAACTAGGATCTGCCGGTCTGTCTGTCTATTCTATTAAAATCTCCAGGTGAAATTTCAGATGAAGTGAGCTATCATTCTACCAGCAGTGCTATTCTGTAACCATCTCACCGGGTGAAGTGAGCGTGGAGTGAGCTATCAATGTCATTCCACCTGATGCTAGGGATGACCAATCCTCAATAAATAGGCTACTCATCACAAAAAGAATTTTTAATTCGGACCTGCAGTTCCTGAGATCAGCGCATTCAATCAAACAAGCAAACATACAAACAAACAAACTCTTCAGCTTTATAATATTATTTATACTAATAATATTATAAAGCTGAAGAGTTTGTTTAAACAAACAAGATAAAGAAGATAAAGATATACCTACTTACTTACTTATGTCGTTATTATCAATTAAAAGAATATTCATCAACTGTCTCAACAGCACCCATAACTAGATTATTGATATGCCTAAATATTTTGTGTATTGTTGTTATAAGGTTTGTATCTTGAACTATTGTTTATCTAGATGATAGCTGTTTAAAAATCCTTTAGGTATGCTATTTACATATATTATGTAAATAATGTTAACGAACACATCACCAATCACTGAATACTTGCTTTGCACAATTTAATGAAGTTGCTCGATCTCACCTCATCATCTGCCTGCCCTTGTCCTGTTATTTGGTAATATGTTACCCCCTTGGTAAGACTGGTTGTCAGAGTTTCGACCTTCGTGATCTTGGTATGTAAAGATGGTCCCCATAGACGGACCGACCGAGGCAAGCGTAGCTTAGCCGGATCGGTCGGACTGTGCGGCTGTTTTTATTTAGCTACAAGCCTCTCAATTCACCGAATGCTCGATCTCGACCTCTCAAGTAAGTAGGTACCTAATATTCATTTGTTGAAAACATAATTTATAATTTTGAAATGTTCAACAAGGGTTGGAATTGACATTAAAATATACTTCATTGGCTAACTGCGAATACGTCATTGCCTTTAGCAATGACTTGAAAGGCTGAAATAAAAAAAAAACTGTCTTTACAATGACAGCGTCGGTCACCTCACTTCACCCGAAACCGTTAGTCACACGGTGTTGTTGCCATAGCAACCACACCGAATGAGTAACTGCTTGCTCGACATGAACACTTCACGCGATTCTCGTCACATTTAGTCAAGGTGGAGTGAACTCACGCGGGCGCGCTACGCGAGTTTCATTTGAAATGTTTATTTTTGACATACCTAGTAGGTAGGTATCAAGATGATGATGATTTGATGACTATTCTTGTATTAATAATACGATTATTAAGTAGGTATACATGCATTTATATGAATGTTTCGAATACTTGCGCACTAATTATTCTCAATCCGATTACGAAATGGCTTCTGCACAAGGTGATAAAAAAAAAGTTGATACCTATTGAAAGCCTATTGATGACAGCGTCTAGCGCGCATGTGCGGCTTGATCACGCGATGCTCGCAATTTCGTTGTCATGGTAATATCACTTCACCTCACGAGCACGCAGGTGACCGTTTTGAACTATTGCATTTTGACATTATTATCAAGATGATGACGATTCGATGAATATTCTTTTTATTGTTTGCAACCAAATAGGTTACCTTCAAACATTGAAATAAATGAGTATCTAATCATTTTGTCTGAACTCTAAATATGTTCAGGCACATGGTCATCAAAACAAAAATAAAAGAAAAAAAAATGTATGATATTGATGAACTAGTGGCCTAGTGCGCTTGCGCGGCGTGAGCACTTCACGCGATTCTCGTCGCATCATCGCATGTATTCTCGGTGAAGTGAACACGCGCAGAGACGCGCTACGCGATAGTCATTTGAAGCGTTGAATTTTGATTTGAAGATGATGATTTGATGAATATTCTATTATTATAGACAATGAGTTTGATGAGAGTGATGCTGATGATGATAAGTGTTTAAGTACACATGCACATCATATTTTATCTCTCATCATCGTTACCTTACCAATCAATGCTCAGACTACGAGAAGATTCTGTGTTACTACACAAGAAGTACCGTACAGCTACCTACTGGTAGCTGTACGGTACTTCTTGGTATTGCATATTATTAGCGTGCAGGTGTCATCACGCGATAAAGGTTAAATGAGCAGTAAGTAGGTACATAGTTTAAAAAAGCGGATTAATTGTTGACATCAAAGTGTAGGTACTAAACTGACATTATACTTGTATGAAAACTGTTGTATTAAGATAGGTACATATCTACAAGAATTGAAATAAATCCCTGCGTACTAATTACTCTCTAAACCGAATACGAAATGGCGTCTCCACAAGGCGAACAAAAAAAAGTTGATACCTATTGATGACAGCTTCTAGCGCGCATGCGCGGCTTGATCACGCGATCCTCGCAATGCCGTTCTTATGGTAACATCACTTCACCTCGCGAGCACGCGGGTGACCGTTTTGAACTGTTGAATTTTAACATAATATTTTCAAGATGGTGACCATTTGATGAATATTCTTTTTATTGATAATAACGACATAAGTAAGTTAGTAAGTAAGTAGGTATATTTTTATCTACAATAAAATGTTACTCGGCACATTTTTGGACGCTGGTATTGCATTTTCCTAATGTTCTTAGTGCGCATACGTGACACGTTATAAGTTAAATAAATACCTACCTAGTAAACAAATGTCAATGTGAATATGACAGCGCCTAGATGTGGCTTCCCACATAGTATGCTCCGTCAGTCAGGCACGGCCCAGTTCTTTCATCTTTTTTAATAGATTTTGGTTAGTAACAACGCTGAAGAACGTTGCACAATCTTTAGGTACTCGAGTCGATCTACAATCGCTTCTCCAAGACACATCGTGATTAGGCCATGTGATTGCATTTACGTATTTAATTTTAATCAGTTTACAGTGGGTTCATAATAACTGACAATGTCGATTCGCATTTTCTGTTGTAGCTATCTTACCTATACATGTACATATGTCTTACTATATTCAATAATTGTTCGTGCGTGTCGCACTTGTACGTCAGGCATAAAGGGCTAGTTGAGGAAAAAACAGAAAAAGAAAACAACAATGCGTTTCTGACTTAATTTCTGTTTCGCTATTTCATTTGAAAAACTTCCCGAAACAGTAGTAATGTCAAGATAATTTACTAGCTTTGAAATACGCATAAAATGATCAATAGAATAAGCATAAAAAATATTATCAAAATGTCGATTATGATTGTAAATGTTATGTTTGGTCAATCCCTAGCAGCACTGGGATGACACTGACAGCTCACTCCACGCACCTTTTCACGGTGAGATTTTTACAGAATCGACATGCTGATGCTAGGGATTGACAACTCACTTCAAAAATCGTGCATTTCATTCTTATGTACAACGTTCTCACTCTTGAATTGTACGATTTTTCGAATAGCTGTCAATCCCTAACATAAGGTGGGATGACAGTTCATTTCACCGGACTTTTCGCGATGAACTTACACCTTTTGTCCAAATCTCATGTTTCGTTTGTTTCTGGTTACTCAAATCGCTTAATTATCTGAATTCTGATTGGGACTATCCAATCAGAACTGATAGAGAATTATGAAATTTGACAGCAGGTTTAAAAAAATATAACTCATAAGGTTAAAAATCGGGCATTAGTTTCTATTTGATACGGAAAAATGATGCTTGCCGTTTTCTACTGGAGTACTCATAAAACATAGTAACAGGCGCTAGGCGACTATTCATGGTCACGCTAAAAACGTCCGGATGTAGAAAGATGTTTCCGCGGTTTTTGCACAGAAAAAAAAACAACAAGAAAAAAGAAGACAAGAAAATGCAACCTTTCTTTTGTTTTACTTGTCTTTTTTTTGTTGGCATCATTTAAAATATTAAGATTGTATACTATCAAAGAATACATAAGCCCTTTTACTCACACATAATTCTGTAGACATTAGCCGTTTATGTTAGAACCGGTGTAACCTAAAACATATTTTATGCTATCGCAATAAAGTCTATTTTGCAACGTTCTCAAGGTTTTAATGATACGATTATTTATAATTCCTGCGATAAAATCTCAGCAACACTCTAATTAGTTGATAACTCATATTGTTTATGATTTATAATTCTGGCCGTTAAGATAACTACATATTTTAAATTGCCTACTGCTTCGGCCACACTTAGCGGATTCTAGTGAGCAGATAAATATAGTTTAGCTAGAGGTTAACTAAGTACGGATAACGATGTGCGATCGAACGCCAGGTCATGATTTCTGCAAATAAGTAAGATTTGACGTTCTGTCGGACGTTAGCAAATCGTGGGGAGATTTTTTCGCGCGCTATATTCAACTCACTGCGCTTTTTATAGGTCGTCAAAAGCTCGAAAGCCTGACAACCAGTCCTGCCAAGGAGTATTGTACTTAGTACCTGGGTTGTGGAGTCACATAGGCCACTGCATCTGAGCTTCATGTAATATACTGGTATAATATTGAGCAGCATCCGGGTAGACTGGAAGCCGATCCATAGTTGGCTAGGCAGATAAAGAAGAACAATCAGTGCCAGTAAAAAATTAACTACTTAATAATTATTATCGCTAATTGTGAGTCATAATTATGTAGATTGGATCGTAAATACAAACTCTTTTACAGTAGCATTATCAGGTCAATGCTACTGTACCGTAAGTTAATTATTTTAATCAAAACATCGGTTTGCCACTAGGTTACGCTCGAAATCGATTTTTGATAATCTTGCAGAGAAGTATCGGAAATGGAAACGGTTCTCATCTCCGAATCTGGGTCTAATTTCCGAGTAATATCCAAGTTTTAATGCAGTGTTGTCAAAACTAGTGTAATTAATGTATTTGAGTCTTAAGCACTCAATTTATTTTTCTCATGGTATCTCATGTCATGCTCACCATCCTTGTTCCATATTACTTTGGGTCCGACCAACACGTTTTTTACAAGCTTTTATTTAACTTGTATGTTTGTTCGGGTCAAGTCTTGCAAGCAGAATGAAAACCACTTCTAATCCTATGGAACAGAAATTTCACATATTGATTCTGTTTCGAAGACAAAGCATTTTTGCGATGCATGACATGTATCTTCTTTTTTCTCTTGCCAGCCGTCTCTCTCATCCATTCCTTGTTTTATTTCATATATGATCTCTTACGCAGTTCATCTATTCTTTGGTCTTCCTCGCCCTCTCTATCCTTCAACAATATTAATTTCTCTTTTAGATACTACCTACTAGGGCTTTCAATACCGGTATTCCGGGATCCCGTAATACCGTGATCCCGGATTTTATTTTGGCTTTTTTTAATACCGGTATTGACTCCTCAATACCGTGATTACGGTATTAAAGATATAATTTGTACGACCCTGAAACTTTCTTCACTAACGATGACAATACCTTCACAAAACCTCATCATCATCATTTCAGTCGAAAGACGTCTACGTTCCACGACTACGTTCGGTAAACCATATGCAGACCACATGTTACCGCCATCTCCAAACCATACCTACTTAGGACAAGTATCTCAGAAGTGCTGACATAAATCTTTTAATTAAATTACACAAAACTAACCGCACAGCGGGGTATCCAGTCCGCACTAATGGATATACGGATGCATCAAATGAACAATGCAAACTCCAAGCACTTTAAATAATTGGCTATTTAGTCTTTAAACTATCTATCAGAACAAAACACTGCAGTAATTAATGCTTTACGCGCGTCTTTGCTCGCGCGTCGACATATACCTATATAAGTATAATCTGAATCTCGGAAACGGCTCCAACGATTTTCATGAAATTTAGTATACAGGGGTTTTCGGGGGCGAAAAATCGATCTAGCTAGGATTCATTTTTATAAAATGTCGTTTTTTTTCGTGTTTTCAATGACCAACTTTGTCGATAATCAACTTGAACATAAACTTATTATTTTAAACACAATTTACCAAAAAATACCGAGCAAAGCTCGGTCATCCAGATATTGATAATAATATGACGATAGAAGAACCTTCTACTTCACTGAATACAAGCTGTGAAAATGAAGACAGGTCCATACAGGAGAAATTAGAGAGGGATAAATACGAATTGTGATTTTAAATCATGAGAGTAGAGATGAGTTTCTTCGAAACTGCTGGGGGTGGTCGGGAGATATTTGTATAGGCATCTTACAGTATTTACTGTATGTGATACCTAGAAGAATTGTAGCAGAGCGTCGTTTTATGTCAGTAGGTTGTTTATATAATAGGCTGAGAAATTCGCTATCTAATTCAACATTAATAGCGCTCTTTGCGATCACACTTTAAAAAAAAACGTCTTAAATTCAGAAAATTTTACTAAAAATTTGATTAATTTTGTTACTGCTTTAATTGTTTTTTTATTGCACACTTATAAGAATGTTTAGTGAACACCAAATGACTGCTGGCTAACCAAGCTATACTTATATTTCTACAAATAAATATATCTAACCTTTGTTGATTTTGTTTTTTCCGTGTGGTGCCGGACGTTAAGAATAGTGCCATTCCATTTTCGTCCATGGGTGTCATAAGAGGCGAAAAAAGGACTTACTAGAGAATGGGCAGCAGCGTTCTCTATGCATTTTACCACTATACTACGATCGCCAACCCGCCTGCCAAGTGTAGCGATTATGGCAATCCCCGCCGAATTCGGAGAGGTCTATGTCAAACAGTGGACGTCGTACGGCTGAAATTATGAATGATAATGTTGATTTTGAGATGTGACATTTAGGTATAATTTTATTAATATTGTACTTTACAACGTCTATGTAAAATGTCTTCCTGCAAAAAAGCAAGTTTAAGTTTTGAATACGTCCCTAATTCCTAGTCCTGCCTGAATAATCAATCTATATACCAAATTTTTAAATATAAATATGTTTTTTACATAATAAAACATATCTGTTGTATAATTTTCAATAAATAAGAACACTAAAGACTGATCTGAAAACAAAAACACTTATTTTAATGGTTATATTAATGTCCTATTAGAATTTCCTTCAATACCGGTATTGATACCGTGATCACGGTATTGACTTCTCCAATACCGGTATTGGTACCGGTATTGGAAACATCCGGTATTTGAAAGCCCTACTACCTACCCACCAGATACTACGCCACCCACAGAAAAGCGAGACGCTGTCTTATTCTTAGCCTGAATAACCGACTAATTTGAATCATACTCTACTTATTTTTATCCTCATCTATTTCTAGTTTATCACAACATAGCTTTTGCCCGCGAATTTGTTTGACTTTGAAAATCAAAGACTTTCCACACAAATTCATCCCCTTTTTTTTAGTTCTTAGGGAGTAGAATTATCAAAACTCTGAGATGCATATAAATTATTATTTTTATCGCTAGCCTAAACATAAAATTTGAAGAACGTAACTTGAAACTGATGGAGTTTCATACCTATTTCACCCCTTTAAGGGGGGAGTTTCCTGAAATCCTTAGTTGACGTCATCTAGCTCCGTGCTAAATTTCATCTTCGTAGGTCCAGTAGTTTTTGAGATTTCGTGATTAATCAGTGAGTGAATGAATGTAGAATGTAGTATGAGTGACCTTTCGCTTTTATATAAATAGATAGATAAATTAGTATAGATTTCGCAAAAGCCGCTTAATACCCCAAGTTTGCCCACAAATATCTATCTAAGTCATCGACTCTAATCACAGTGCCGTGTAATCGTGTTGGCGTATTGGCGTATCTGATCAAATGTTTGACCATACGCGGCGCCAAATCGCGAAATCTTGGTTAAGTCGTGCTTTGGAAGAGAAATGCTTGAAATGAAGTGTTTTTGAACAAAGATGTTATTCTTTTAGTATGGTTATCATAATTTATCGAAAATTAAATTGACCTACATTTAGTACAAGATTTATAAATGTTGTCGCGGAACAAATGTCATCTGACCTTCGACCAATCTGACCTGTATTCTAAGGTTAAACCAGTTGTCAATGTAGTCGGAGTAGTGACAACTGAATCAACTGATTAGAATCTTTGTTATAGATCTGTCAACAGCTTAATATCATATTCCACTAGTGTAGGCAGACGTCATAAAAAATAAAAGGGACTGCGCATATTCACGGCAAATAATGCCCATGCTTTTTTATTGAATCAAGATATACAGGAAAAAAAAAATTACCAGTGCGCAAATTTTTTTTGGTGGTTCAGTATCAGTAATAGAACACACTTCAATTGTTTTTTCAATACTTTTTTTAAAATTTTAATCCGACCTTAAATCAGTAAACTGTGGACACCCTACATATTTCGTAAAATGATATCGAAATAGTAATAGGTCAGTAACCGCGCGCGCGTAAGTACTTCGAACTTCTTAGAATCTTGACCGATCGAACAGCTGGTAGGTACAAGTAGCTACGCTCGATCGTTCACCGGCGCCGCGCGCAATTTAGCATAAAAACCAGTTTCAAAAGAAACATCTTTTGTTGACGATAACTTATTTTTTTTGTACAAAGATATTATATCAAAATAAAAATTGCATGGTTACTATAACTCGTTTAAGTTTAATTTCTTAAAATTTGCGCACTAGTTAAAAACTTATCCTGTATATGTATCATGAAAGGAGTTATATTAAAGAGAATATAGTCTTCAAAATAACTTTTAGACCACATTCGCACCGACGTAAAAAAAAAAAACGTGGCGGGATTTTATCGCGCACTGTAATTTCAACTCTCGGTGTTGAACCGAGCATTGGCAATCGAACAGAGTGCAATTATGTGCTTTTTTATGCCAATAAAGAATTTTTTTATTTATTTCGCGAAAAATATCGTACAGCTTTATTTTTACGGCTTACATAAACGGTCAAAACTGAACAGTAGATTCGATAGTACGTGTACTATCGAATCTACTGTTCAGTTTTCTTTGTAATTTCCTCTCAAACCAGAATAATTGTTACAAATAATCAACTCCAGACAGTGTTGTGCCAATCATAAACAATATAAACGGATGTTAATTAACAATCAAAACACAGCTTTATCGTTGTTTATAGCAGAGATAACTGTTGAACTGTTGTCACGGATTTATTCATATTATCATGTTTAATATCAACTGTGACACACCCCTGCCGCGCCTTGAGTTTGTTATGTTGCTGTTGGCTCTTGTACTTGTCTGGTAGCCTAGTACTTTGTACTCGACTGCGCGGTGCAAAAGTGGAGTTAAAAAGGTGTAATTAACCAACAAAAATATAATAGTAAGAAAATAGAAAGTGAACTTTAAAAAAGATCTTGTTTTTTAAATAAACTTTATATATATTTTTATGCTAAGTCGTCATTTAAACCCCCTTCCCTCCATTATCATTACTATAGAGTGGTATACGTGCGCTTTCGCTAAACAAAAGTTTCCTTATGGACGGATCCTGTTTGCATTACATATTGTTTTTATTAGCACAAAAACAAAGCAAATGGTGACAAATAGATGTTTTTCTTTTCTCCAAAAAATGCTGCATTTCTTGACGTAAGAACTCTATTAAATCTTTACTGGAACGCGTAAATCTCACATTGACAGAACAAACCTTAGTTGCATACAACCATGCATCTTCGAGCTCACCCAGCTCGATACATCTGTCTAGTAGGGGAGGGGGACATAATGATGCTATAAATATTCCTAGCTCGCAGCTCCTTAGGTTCTTAATAAGGCGCTTCAGAGACTTGCCAGCACGGCAGTACATTTATTTTATATCTATCTAGGTCATATAAAATCAAAAGTCGGTAATTGTTTAACGTCAAAATGACATAAGACAGTCCCCCAAAACGCTCGCCTTTCACCACTACCTAGTGCTTTTAGCTGGGAAAAAGACGTGGCGCAACAAACTGTCCCGCAGCACAGCTGTCTGTTCAGTTAGAAGAAATTGATTCCGTACAATAAAGTAATTAACGTTACGAACACAAATCATTAAATTAAATTATTGATAACTATACTCAAGCAGAAATAAATAATAAAAACGTAAACAGAACTAAGCCTCCAGATATAAAGGGCGTGTCTGCTAAAATATGCAATGGTGCATTATCCGCATGTAGCCCGTAATGTCCCACTGCTGGGCAAATACCTTTCTTTCTCTCTTCCCCACAAGTCTGCCCATTGCCTTTGCGGGCCAGCCCTTTCGGCAGGAGTCAAGTTTACTTTACCAGTTTTTATTATCATTGACTTTGTCAATAACACTGAAACAAACAACGTAGATTACTGAGCAGTGAGTGAGCATACAATTCATTTATTATGTCGGATGACTAGCGTAATTCATTTTAATTAACACGTTGTAATTGGGCGTAATTTTTGGCGCCATTACACTCATTAATCATAGACAGAACTTCAGAATATATTTTAGTAATATTGCTCTCTGTCTAGATACTAGAAGTTGCAACAATTTTTGCGTGGCAAGGCCTATGTCCAGCGGTGGACGTCTTTCGGCTGAAATGATGATGATGAAGGGCATGGTTCATCTGATTGCGAGATCACAAAAAGTTTTATCAAAATGCAGTACTTATTTAGCCCGAGGCTAAAGAATAACAGCCACATAGGCCAACTGAAGGTTAAGCTTTGCTTGGCGGTTCGTGGATAGTCTTGTGCCTCGGCCAATACATTAAGCCGTTGGTTCCGGCTGTTATTCATAGGTTTTTGACAGCCGTTACGGGTCGTGAGAAGCCCGAAAATATGACAGCCGGTCTTATCAAAGGCTATCGTATTACCAAATTACTGGTTGTGGAGGTTAGACACGCAGACGCTTTATGTAAAATACTGATATTCAGCTTCATCTGGTTAGACCGGTAGCAGACTTCACCATAGTTGGGAAAGGGCTGGGGAGATGATACATGGATGCATGTTATCTTCTTACATGCATCTCTATCAGCTGTCATATCAGTTTCAACTCAATCCATCCATCGTTTCTCTTTTTATCCTTTTTATTACCTTCCACTTCATTCTCACAACGAATCTTCTACTGATCAGTGACACGAACTTCTAATCCACTCACTTTGTCTTCATAAAACCATATGTCTGTCCCAGGCAATAAGGGTGGTACCTATTTGACATTCATTGCTAGAATTGCACGTTTGAGTAAATTACAGTGCAATATTTCATTCCTTTACGACTTTAGGGGGGACAAGTACACAATTATATGCTTCGTTGCTAGGGTTGTGAAGAAAAATGGGAAACTTCGAGGGTAGGTATTAATTTTACTGAGAGGGAACAAAGAGTGTCTTTCTTTTCAACGTTGTGTAACTCATGTTTATTAGCCTCTCTTGTTTTTTTGGCCCAGGTTTTCTTAACATGGATCTCTCATGCATACGACGCTACCATGAGGAGATAGCGCAGTTATGTGAGACTCCAACTCACTAATACTCCACGGTGACCTCCTGTGCCGCTTATGGCGGGAACACGGGCCGGCGTAAGCACTCTTCCGCGAACCCGCCGCGGTTGTCCGTCACCGGATTCTCCTCTGGGGTATACCCACCATCACCGGCGCACCAGAAGATTTCATGCCGTGACCACCCCGGGGACTAAATAGCACATGGGCGCCAGATGACTCCGTGTATGGCACTCTTGGTCTCCCTGTGACGGATCAAGACAGTGGCCCCGCCGCCAACTACTTTCAGAGCGCAGGGGATAGGGAGAGCGGTCAACGCTATAGCGACACTTGTCTCTTGCGGCTCCAAAGCCCTTCCTCTCTACACTGATCGCATCCAGATTTTTATGTCTGCATGAATAGGTCGGTGCTAGTGATGCAAAGGACTCGAGTCCTCGAGTCGTATTTTTAAAGACTCGAGTCAATTATGCAAGACTCAGTGTGCTAAAAAGGCTCGAAGTCCAGAGTCAAGCACTCGAGTCTTAAAATGGACTCGAGTTTTTAAAAGGACTCGAGTCTTAAAATGAGGATTCGAGTCTTAAAAAGGACTCGAGTCTTAAAATGATCTTGAGTCTTAAAGAAAAACTCAGAGCATGAAGATGAGACTTGTAGCTCATCATTTGAAAAGACTCGAATAGAAGGTGATAAGTTCAAATTAGTAGTTATGATGTAATTATGCGAACAAAAAATCTGACGAGTTATTCATAGACTCGAATTCATTTTAAGACTCGAGTCCTTTTCTAAGACTCGAGTCTTTCTTAAGACTTGAGTGCCTGTTAAATGACTCGAATTTGGCTTGACTCTAGACTCCGAGACTTTTGAGCACACTGAGTCTTGCATAATTGAGTCGAGTCTTTAAAATTTCGACTCGAAGACTCGACTCTTTTGCAACACTAGTCGGTGCTCCTGGCACTATAGCCACATGGGTCGATATTCCAGCATGCGTAGCATGACCAACGTAGAAGTGGGTTTTGTCGACGGAAGAATAGACAAAATAACAGATTGTAGAAGGATTAAAGACAGATTAAAGATTGTAGAAAGATTTGTACCGTTTTATGCTGGGTAGCATGACAATTCTATCTCTATTCTACCAAGAATAGACAAAGTTCTTTCTATGGTGGTCATGGTACGCGTGCTGGTAAACGTTTGCTGGGGTCGGTCCGTGGATGACGGTCATCTTTACATACCGACACCCCTCGGAAAGCTCGTTAACCTTTTGGTCCTGGCAGTCTCTAAGAGCTCTTACACACAAGCGGCATGTTGCCAACGGCAGGTAACTGCAGCCGTCGACACGCGATCATGACGCGTTCCTTTGAAGATAGCGTGTCGCCGGCTGCCGTCGAGACGCGTCGACATCTGCCGTCAGTTGCCGTCGGCTGCCGTCAGCTACCGTCGAGACGCGTCGACGGCTGCCGCCGACACGTATCGACAGTAGCAATTACCTTTGCCGTTGGCAACATGCCGCTCGTGTGTAAGAGCTCTTAAGAGTTCTCAGAAACCCGAAAGCGGGTCTTATGGTACATTCAAAGCAACTGGGTTGTGGAGGTAAGATAAGCAGTCGCTCCTTGTAAAATACTGGTTTTCAGCTGCATCCTCATCATTAGACTGAAAGCTGACCAAAATGTGCTGATGATTGTTATTGGAATAGGTCTAGTTTCTTATATTCTAGGAGTCAGTTGATAATATCACCGCAAATTCGCGTCATTTGAGCACCGGACACGACGCCTCATCAATTCATCTTAGAGCGCATCATCAAACCGGATAAAGCAAGACATATGTCACCCTATTATCCTAGGCGTCTAGATGCAGACTCAACACAGTGATTCATTGATATACCTAGTGCTTAAGATAACGTGTAAGTAAACAAGTTAGGTGGCTGGAACCCGTTTACTCTGCTTTCTGACAGATAATGCACTTTACAACGGTCAGTTTTTCTAAATATAGATTTAAATGATGAATGATTTTATCTCTGAAAGTAGGCTTATACAAACACTTTTACACGTCAATTATATTTTTTTAAACTAGGTGAGGTCGGCTTTTCCTATCTGACTACTCTGAGTAGAAATGCCGAAACAAACTCAGAGGTCACAGCATCTATGAAACAACATGGAAAATTGAACATAGAGATGCAACCTTGAAGAGCAATGGTGGCCTAGTGAAATCGGTCCAACTTATGAGGTCTTGAGTGCGAACCTAGGCAAGCACTTTTGTGTTTTTTTCATCACCAATGCTCTCAAAACGGTGAAAGAAAACATCGTGAGGAATCCGGTCCTAGAACCAAAAACTCGATGACTTGTGACATCTCCACCCTGCACCGTGCCCGCGTGGTGGATTTTGGACTCCAACTCCCAGACAAAACGCCAAGGTCCCAGCAGTGGGAACATTATAGGCTGATTATGATGCAACCTTCACGGTAACTGTAACTAGCAGCGTTCAGATGAAGACGTAAAACAGATGAAACCAAATAAAAGCTTATATAAAGTTTCGGTTGTTCTCAAGGTGAAGCCCTCAAATAATTGAATTTTCAAATGAAATAACTGGCAAATTGAATGGTGCAACCGACTTGCGCCGCGGAAATACTGAAGTCAAGTCGATTTGCCTCGAGTGACGAGTTCTACCTACTTTAAACATCTAAGGGTTGATTACTAGACTGCCTATGACTACAACGACTATTAGAGAAAACTTTTATCTGCAGAATGGATATGACAGTTTAGCGTATTTTCAACCGACGAAAAAAAACGGAGGAGGTTCTCAATTCGACGCGTATATATATATTTTTTTTTTTTTTTATGTATGATCATGCATAACTTTTTACATAGTGGTCCGATTGTGACAATTCTTCTTCTATTGGAAAGAGTATACTCCCAAGGTGGTCCCATATAAATTTGGAAAACAAAATCGAACCCTAAGGGTTGGAAAACAGGGGATGATTGATTGTTCACTCACTGATTGTAACGTATAAACACGCATAACTTGTTACATAGTGGTCCGATTGTGACAATTCTTCATCTATTGGAAAGGGTTTACTCCCAAGGTGGTCTCATATAAATTTGGAAAACAAAATCGAACCCTAAGGGTTGGAAAACAGGGGATGATTGATTGTTCACTCACTGACACTCACAACTTTTTACATAGTGGTCCGATTGTGACAATTCTTCTTCTATTGGAATGGGTATACTCCCAAGGTGGTCCCATATAAATTTGGAAAACAAAATCGAACCCTAAGGGTTGGAAAACAGGGGATGATTGATTGTTCACTCACTGATTGTAACGTATAAACACGCATAACTTTGTACAGAGTAGTCCGATTTTGATAATTATTTTATTGTTGGATAGGGTATACCTTGCTAGTATTATTAGTACATTAAAGCCACAAAAAATCATACAATAAAAACTTTTTAACAAAAAATTAAACCGCCGAAAAACTGAAAAGCATAAAATAATAAACCTTAAAATTATGAGTCGGCGCTGAAAAATCAATGAACAAGGAACACTCAAAGCGCCGACTCATAATTTTAAGGTTTATTATTTTATGCTTTTCAGTTTTTCGGCGGTTTAATTTTTTGTTAAAAAGTTTTTATTTTATGATTTTTTTGCTTACAAAAGCTGCCAAACTGCAGTATTAATTCCTCAGAAAAAAGTAATAACACTTTTATCAGACTTTTGAAAATTAGCCCTTAAAGTGGACTGTAACTTGTCTTATTTTAAAATGTATCCACCACGAAGTAAATCTGTATAATAGCGGGGTAATTACATAACACATAGTAGGAATGGCTTTCAATTTGACGGTCCAATAACATTCATTGCGTTATTTACGATGGTGGGTAGATACATTTTTCCAACATATGAAACAATACCTTTCAAAATAATTCAGATTCTGATTAATAGTGTGTTATTCCATGAGAGTGTAGTAACTAATGCACGGTGAAAATTTAAAAAAAACCAGCCAATTGCGAGTCGGGCTCGCGCACGACGGGTCTATAAAAACGGCAAAAAAGCTATACATATATATATTGCAAAAGAAATACATCATCTGTGAAAATTTCAACTGTCTATCACGGTTCATGAGATACAGCGTGGTGACAGACGGACGGACAGGGCGGAGTCTTATTGTTAGTGGGCCCGTTTTACCCTTTGGTTACGGTACCCTAAAAATACCTTAACATACTTTACCTTTTCATTCCGATTTTAAGCACCTTACGTACAAAATTCATAGCTGTACATATTTATAGGATGTTCTTTTCTCTTCAGGCTCACTTTCAGTATACATATTTCATATACATTTTAATCGCGCCTGCACTCACGTCCTCCTAGTAGGACGTGAGTGCAGGCGCGATTAAAGTCCATAATAAATCATGGATCGTTGTTTGTGTTGAAATTGAGTGTACTTGGATAAGCATTTGGGAAATATTTTGAGAGTAAAAATAAAAATATCTGTCTGTAACGATAGACAGTGTCTAGTTAATTGAAATATTTAGTTAGTATCGCATTACAAGAAATATTTCCAAGGCAGAAACACACTGGGAGAGCGTTCTCTCAACAACCTAGGAGGACATGCATATAGTGACCTTATTGGCGATATTCATCAGAAACAAGACTTTCTGAGGCAGTCGCTCCGTGGAAAATACGGTATTCACCTGAAGATTTGAATCTGACCCTAACATATTTGGAAAAGGTAAAGTAAACATTGCAGAGAACATTTTAGATCGATCCTAATCTCATATTCTATACGGCCTTGACCAACAAATTCGAGTCGGTATTTATGTCGTTCTTCTTTGGGGAAATGAGGCTATTTATATTTTAATAGCTGTACGTTTATTTTGAATACTGTTGGACACTTCGGGCTCAGTAAATGACACATTGAAATATTTATGTCAGTAAATTAGGTTAACGTATAAATGTTATGTTTTATCTGTGACATCCAGCTGTTTTGTCTTCAAATTGTGTCATAAATCGTCTGTTTTTGTAATAATGATATATTTCAAAAACAGACGATTTATGACACAATAACCATCCGCCCCTTGCTTCGCAAGTTTACAACTTGACAAAATATGGAGTATTTATTTATCTATACTTAATTTACTTAATCCTCTTTACATAGTATGAACAAAGTCGTTTCGCGTGTGAGTACCTATGCTTAGATATTTAAAACTACGCAACGGATTTTAATGCGGATTTCATCAATAGGCAGAGTGATTCAAGAGGAATGTTTTAAATATGTATAAAACGTAGGTAAAGCCGCTGATAAATGCAAGTAATATTATAAGGTTGAAGAGTTTGTTTGCGTGAACACGCTAATCTGAGCAACTACTAAATTGAACAATTCTTTAAGTGTTGGATAGCCCATTTATCGAAGAAGGATATATAACATCACGCTAGGACTTTTAGGAGCCAAAGAAAAAAAAAATTGTCACGAACACCAGCTTAAGTTTTAAAATTGTATTTCGCTCTTTATTTGCCTTTTAATATTGTGTTATTTATTATTTAAGATTTAGTATTGTTACTTCTTTTTATTATGATTTGCTGCACCGTCCGACGTCTCACGTCAGCGCCGGCTGTCGCTGAAAACCAGCGCTGGGGCTCTGTCTCGCATAGAGTCGCAGTATTATGCTGAGCGATGGCCGTTTTGCGTGGATTTGACGCATATTTTCCCCAGCTATTTTTTTATATTTTTGTTGTGTTCAGTTTGTTTTTGCGTCTTATTTACCGCAAATAAACGTATTTTCTTTCTTCTTCTTTCTTTCTTTCTTTCAAGTACAACGGAAGAGGATAGTGCAAGAAATTCAATGCGAACGAACTCGCGTACAGAAGCTAAGCTAAGCAGAACATTATTATAAGTTACATTATACAGATAAATCTTCCGAAATAAACTCTCTAAATTATGGTGAAACCTGCATCAAAATCAGTTGTGCAGTTTAGAAAAACAACCCAGTCACAAAGACAGACACGAGAAGCGATTTAATTTAAATTTAGATCCTGAAACATCTTTATAATTACTTGCTTTAACGAACGTAAACCAAGTTATTAGTACGCAAATTATATTCATGTACTCGGCACGCCTTTTCGTGCGGTTAAAGGCAGAATTCCCTAAAAAAAGGGAATGGATACTGTTTTTTGGTAGCCAACAACCTGATTAAGTCCAAACGAGGTTACGCTTCAAAGGTTAATCCGGCCCACCACTAAAGAGAATGAACTGCGTACCTAGGGATTCCAGAATGGCCTAGGCAATGCCTCGGAATGAAGCTAATCTGGGGCCTGGAAGTTATCCATAAAAAGAGTAGCATTGATAGAATTTTCTTGGTTCATATTTATACGAGTATGTCGGAAATTTCATTAGTTCTCATTTATTTTTCGCATTTTTTTTTAATCTGCCGGCGAAAGGAGAGCTGTTTCGAAGATTAGCCAGAACAAAAACGCTAGTAAAATATTTATTACCCGTTTCCATACAATATATGTACTTGCAAGATAAAGTGTACAAGATAAACAAACTTTTGTACGTATATTAATGTCGTTTGCTAAAAAACACGTTTACAACAACGTATCTATCTGCCTACATAAAAGCTCCCGCAGATAGGTACGACGTGACAGCGAGACAAGCCCCTGACGTCGCTGATGCCTATGAAAAAAAAACCTCATGAGATTATACTACCAGATTTTTTTTTAGGGAATCACTGATTCATAATACAATCCGCTTGTAATATTCCCAGTGCTGGGACTCAGATTTTTATGACACACCTGCTTTCAAGCTATGTAAGCTGTTGCGAATGTTTGACTAGATAGTAATAACAAGAAACTCTTCTCAGTCCAGTCGGGCGAGCACGGTCTCTGTGATAGACTTGAGTCACCTATTTTATCACGGTTTTTATTCTCAAACTGTGATAAAAATGTGTGACTCAATCCTATCACAGTAGGTTGTGTTCGACCCGCTGGAAAAATGAATTGTATACTTGACATCACATCAGCAGCCTAATGTTCCCACTGCTGGGACACATTTGCCTCCTTTCGGTGAGAGGGAGGTTTTACTTGACATAAATAAGCGAAACTCCTGCTCAGTTTCTCTAGTAGATTATCTATAATTGTCACCCAGTCTTCAGCTTTGTTGACTGGTAAAATAGGACAAACAAAAAAAAAAAACAATATTAAACGTTCCATAGTACAGCATAATAAATGGTGGGATTTTTGTCTAATAGCTATTATGTTTGTTGTTACAGATGCAACCAAAACTTCTCGACTGTCGAACCTCGTGCGTATGCGCAGGTCCGCGCTCGGGAAGTCCGCACCCACGCTCTCTGTTCACGTCGTAAGTATTATTTATTTGTTCATATTTTATTTTTCAATTCGTAGTTGGACATGGTAGCCCTTTTGGGATGATGAATAAGAAATTCTGGTCTTGCCCTGATAGAAGCGCTCCAGCTTTGGTAACGCTGGTCCTATTCGTATAAATAGGCTATGCTGGGCATAGGAATACCAGTCCGCAAAATAAACTGAGTTTTGATCTAGTGCTTAAATACCTGGTCTCTTGAACCCTCGAATAAGAACAACCTTTTTCACAAAACATATTCAGCCTTTAATGTTCCCACTGCTGGGATAATCGTCTCCTCTATGTGAGAGGCAGATGGTCTCCTCTATGTGAGAGGCAGCGGCTCATACTATAAGTTGGTGGATGTTACATCTGTTTGAGTTTTTGGTTCTAGGACATGTTGGTTTCCCAACACGATGTTTTCCTTCACCGTATTTTATGCATTTTACCACCGTACTGCGATCGCCAACCCGCCCGCCAAGCGTGGCGATTGTGACCCTCCAAATTGGGTTATGTCCAGCAGTGGACGTCTTTTGGCTGAAATGATGAAGCGCCTGTTTGGGTTGGAACCCCGAATTAAACTTCGTAAGTCGCGGCTGATACCGCTGCTCACCATACCTGTAACTAGGGTTGCCAGGTCACAAAACGGAAAAGCCGGACAGACCAGCCAGTTTAGCCGGACATTTGGGTAAAAGGCCGGACGCCCTTATTTTTTCTTAGTATAATACGTCAGTAAAACGAGGTTTTTATCATTTACAATAAAGTCTCCTTAAATTCGAAAGAAAAAACAATAAAATTAAATGAATCGTTCATCATTATGATTAATTATTCAATATTCCAAAAAAATACTGAAAGCCCTACAAAAGCCGGACAGGCCGGACACTTCCTAATTCGGCCGGACAAGCAACCAAAAAGCCTGACTATGTCCGACTTTATCCGGACGCCTGGCAACGCTACCTGTAACCATTTTCGCCCGCCAAGAAATCCCTAAAGGAGATGTCAAAATGTATATCAGTTGCCATGTCGCCGCCTTTAGAAAACCGCTTACCTACAACTCCACAACTTATAGTATAAGCTCCTTATAAGTTGACTCTCAAAGCCGCCGTGGGCGTACTGACTCATTACTTGTGATCTTGTAACTCGTGTCTAGTTAGGTAACATTCATTGACATCTGTTCACAAAACGACACGCTTTATGTATTGGTAACTTGTTCATAGTGGTTCCTATTTAACATATCTTAACAAAGAACTAAAAAAAACTTACTGGAGAAGGGTTTGTGTGATTTTCGGTGGAGGGTTCCACTTTCAGAGGGGTCGTGGCTGAGTAATAATAGCCGCACGGGTGGATCTGGCCATCTGGTTACACTACGCTTGCCGGGTTTGGTCCGTGCATTGGTAATCGTGTTTACATACCGAGACTCCGGAGTGCCTGTGTTATTCCTGAATCTTTGACTTTCGTTACGGGTCATCAGAAGCCCGAAAGTCTGTCAACGAATCTTACCAAAGGGTAATGTATTACCAACTTACTGGGTTGCAGATGTTAGATAGGCAGTCGCTTCATGTAAAATACTGGTATTCAGTTACATGCGGTTCAGGAAAAAGCTCCTTTTTACCACTTTCCACGCCGTAGGAGCTTTATAAGTAATGGTACACACGATGGCCTAAACAGTTATGAAGTCACTGCCACAAACTACACTGATCAATTCTACTGGCACTCTTGGTCATCATTGTTTGATTATAATTAGTAAATAGAACGAATAACATTTATTTGGAAACAGTTAATAATCAACCTATTATGTACTCACAGTTGGGGCGCAGGCGTCCTCTATATAAGGTGTATATATTCATACACGAAATATTTTAAGAGGTATACCTGAAGTTGGTAAAGAAGCTATAGCAACGAAAAAATAATTTTTCTAAGGCTTTTTTTTTAAATTTTATATTTATAAATTATTTGACGCACATAAAAAATATTGGCTCCTTCTTATTTTTTATGGCCCGAGACACCGCGGCCATGCTCGTGCAGTCCAGTCGCCGCCCTCGCAGCTTCAGGCGGGCCATTCATAGAATTTGGAGTAACGGTTTTATGCAAAACGTCTCAAGTAGTTTTAAAATTATAATAATTACGAAAATTCAAAAATACTTAGATAAAAAAGTTCTTTTTGCTTCTATAGCTTCTTTACCACCTACAGGTGTACCTCTTAAAATATTTCGTGTATGAATAGATACACCTTATATATGATAGTGTTCCAGCGTGGTGGTGAATCGTGGGTGTTGTAAGAGGCGACTAAGAAATTTACTAGAGAATGGACAGGACGGCAGCTTTCTCTATGCAATTTTCGACCATACTGCGATCGCCAACCCGCCTGCCAAACGTGGCGGTTATAGCAAATTCCCCAAATTGGGGGAGGTCTTTATCCAGAAGTGGACGTCTTTCGGCTGAAATGGTGATGACGATGAGATGCTTTTTGACGTTGGTTTTCTAATGGACCTTTAGGGCCAAGTACGGATAAGTTAAAAACAGTCTCAAAATATACAAAAAAAAAAGCTTCTAAAGTGTGCGAAAATACAAAGTAAAGTACCAAATTAATGAACAAATCCGATAGGTAATGGAAAATACATGTAAATCAAAAGGTTAATGTGTTCTAGCCATCAAACCCACCTCTTCAGAAAGAAAGCGACGCTCCTAAACCACCCACTTAAAATTTTCTTCGAAGCCAACAATTTCGCTTCTGCTATTTCTAGGAATAATTTCACTTTACTGTAGCGTGGGCGTACAAACACGTAATTACTTGGTAATGAGTACGTAAACTCGTTGTAGGCGTTTGAGGACTCATTGAGGATCAAATTGTAATTGAATGCCGTAGGCACGATAATGTACATCAAACATCTTTGACATATTTACCCTCATAAGTTCAAAACCACCCACGTCGCGTAGACGTAAATTTATCGCGGTAGAATTTTGTCATGCACTCGAATAACGACCCTCGGTGTTGAACCGAACATTGAGTTTCCAAAAGATTGCATACCAGCGTGTCGAAAAAGACACTGTTGGATTATGAACTCTCGACGTTTAGCAATGGGTTGTAAATCTATTACACGAACAATCCCATACCAGGTCGGACGAAGTATTTTTTGGGTTTTCCTATGAGGAATTTCTCAGTAGTAGCCCAGAGCCTGATTTGTTGATGGAAATAGACTCACCCTAATTCAATGGAACGTAAATGTAACTGCTGAAATGTTGGTGTACCATAGGTACACCTCTGATTAAACTCTTCAGGGATTGTAAACCTGACGATATATTATGCGTATAGTCGGTAGATATAAACCACATAACCAGGGTTATAGTTGAAGCTTAGTAAGAGAAAAATAAATGTTTTCGAACGATACTACAACTATATCCGAAGAACCTGGATACTTATCTGTTTTGGCGACCAGTACATGTATATGTTAAAAAGTATTGTGGAGATCAGATAGTCAGTCGCTCCGAGTAAAATACTGGTATTTAGCTGCATCCGATTTCACTGGAATGCGGCCCCAACATAGTTGGGAAAAGGGTTGCCAGGTCTTTAAACCGAAAAGCCGGACAGACCAGTCGGTTTACCCGGACATTTGGGTAAAAAGGTCTGACATCTTTAATTATTTAATCTTAAACAAAATTAAACAAAACACTGATGAAATAACGTTAATATAAATAAGTAACATAAACGAATTAATATTTTTTATTGGCAGAAACATGCTTTAGAAGCTAATTTTCCTTTAAAATTGAGTTAATAAGGCGCGGAGGACAGTGCTAGTTCGCTCGTTTGCGCTAGCGACACAAGGTGAGGCGAGTGGAGCGGAAACCAAGGCAAAAATGATCAAATTTGAAAACCTTAACAAAAGCCGGACAGGCCGGACTCGGTCTAATTTGGCCGGACACACAACCAAAAAGCCTGACTATGTCCGGCTTTATCCGGACGCCTGGCAACCCTAGTTGGGAAAAGGCTAGGCAGATGATGAAATTATAAAATAATTTTTATTTATTTGCGGTAAAACATGACGCACGGAAAAGACACAAACACAGTTAAGAACAAGTTGGTGAAAATATGCATCTCACCCTCCCAAAACGGCGGTGCCTCGGAAAGCACGTTAAGCCGTTGGTCCCGGCTGTTGTTCCTTCCCGCTAAATCAGTAGTTTTAGTTTAGTTTATTGGTTCATAAAAGTTTACAATATTCAGGTGTGACACTAGGACCTAATGAAGGGCGGGCGTTTTTGGGGACTGTCTTACGTAATTTTGACGTTCAAAAAGTGCTGACTCTTAGCCTAGTTTGAATAAATGACTTTTGATTTTGTCATTCGTGAATTTTTGACAGTCAATGATGACATGGAATTGTTAAAAATTTCGTAGTTAATAAAACAACATACAATACTATAACAGTAGATAGAAGTAGTAACATGCATGATGGTATAATTCGCAGAAGGAGACGTGTGCGGTGTCTCGGAGGCCGTCGAGGCTGCCCCCGCCGCCCCCGCACCACCGGCTTTCACTAGTGGTGAGGACTTACTTATAATGTAGCTTATGTAGTGGGCTTAGTGTTCAAATTAGTTCATCTGATCGTTATTCTTAGACCACGTTCGTAAAAATATCGTGGTGGTATTTTGTCGCGCACTGGAATTTGAACTCTCTGTGTTGAACCGAGCATTGTGAATTCAACAGAGTGAATCCCAGCGTGTCTAAAAGACACACTGTTCGATTTTCGACTCTCAGCGTTAAGCAGTGTGTCGAAGATCCAGTGCGTAAAAAAATCCAGCCGCGATACTTTTTTTTGGGTGGGATGTTTTCAAATGACTTCTCCTGCTCTGGGCGGAGCGGAAATGCGTGTCAGACTTTTACTGACTAAAACCCACCTTACTTTTTCGAAATAATCCACGACCCTGGCAGGCATCGGTCCTAGCGGACCCTTAAATATTTTTTTACGTCTGGTAAGAAATATACAGGAAACATGTTTAACCAGTGCGCAATTTTTTTTTGGTAGTATTAGTAATAGAAACACATTTCAACTATTTTTTCAATACTTTTTTAAAAAATTTATCCGACCTTAAATGAGTAAACTGTGGACACCCTACATATTTCGTAATATGATATCGGCAATAGGAATAGGACAGTAACCGCGCGCCGGCGTAGGTACTTCGAACTTCTTATAATTTTGACCGATCAAACAGCTGGTAGGTACTTGTAGCTATGCTCGGTCGTACACCGTCGCCGCCGCTCCGGCGCCGCGTGCAAGTTACCATAAAAACCAGGTTCAAAATAAACATATTTCGTTAACGATAACTTATTTTTTTTTGTTATTATAACTCGTTTAAGTTTAACTTGTTAAAATTTACGCACTGGTTAAAAACTTGTCCTGTATAATCGTTGTCCGTAAAAAAAAAAACAAAATGAGGAAAGACATTCATGAGCGAAAAATCTTCCTATTTCACAGTTTTGTTGTTTTGTACTGTAGTACCTACTACCTATTAATTAGAAAATGTTCCATGTGGTGCCGAACATAAAAGATAGCACCATCGCATTTCTTCTCGTGGCTGTCGTATAAAGGGACTTACTAGAGAATGGACAGCAGCGTTCCCTATCCATTTTACCGCCATACCGCGATGTACAGTAGTAGACGTCTTTTGGCTGACATGGTGATGATGAATTGAAACATCGGCCTTTGCTGATTAGCTTGTAGATACTTAATTTCCATCAAGGAAGAATTCTATAGAATCAGCAAAGTCAAAATAAGCATTACTAGCTTTTTGGATATTAGCTTTATTTACAGTCCAACTTCTATTTCAATAAATTAACTCTACGGCTAATAAATAGTACTTACTAGAAGCCATAGAGATAATATAACCGACGACAACAATAGAAGTACACTCAATAAAACGATATTCTATGGAGAGATTGCGAAAGTAAGTTGCGGGTAAAAGCTTTCGTGAGTTTAACTAACAGTGATGTGTGGGCTCACGAAAATGGTTAATCGATATCCGCAGCTATTTCTAGAAAGTTCGTAGTGTTTGAGTTTTATATCTTATCTAATGGTTTTTTTTCCTGTAGGTTTAACGCCAAGTCTGGATTTCTAAAAGCTGGTGTCAAATTTATCTGTAAAATTTCAATAATAAAAAATAAAAAACTAAAAAGAGAGAAATATAATATAATACTCATTGTCTAAGTTATTATTAATGAACTAGCTTCCGGCCGCGGCTTAGCACGCATGAAATGTCGGTAAAAAAATATAGCCTATTTCCTTCCATAGGATTTTAAATATCCCATGTCAAATTTCATCAAAATTGGCCCTCCTGTTTCTGAGATTAGCCGGTACAAACAAACAGAGAGTTTAAAAGAATCTATACGAACCGTGTATACTTTCCATGCATTTAGTAAAATGCTGTTATTGTGACATTACAAAAAAAAGCTTCAATTTCATTTATGTCTAAAGCCCTCGGATAGTATTTTCATTGAGATGAATCGAGACATTTATCTCATGATAATATACTTTGTTTATGTACATACTTGAACGTCCTTACTTGTCGATTCTCATAACAAGTTAATCGTTGTTCAATCAAGGAAAAATCCTGTTTGTTACTTACACAGTATAAGTACTCACAGTACAGAAGTGAAAATGTTAAACAATTTTCAATCACAATTATCACGGCACATACTTACCATTTATTAAACTGCCATTTTTATTTTAAAATATAGAAAATATGTCGATGAAAAAATAATTAACTGCGAGTGAAATTGAACTGTAGAGTGCTATACACTTTAATTTATTGACTGTACTTTCTCATAATGTCCTACAAGGAGAAAAAAAACCACTAACAAAACAAACACCACTAAAAAGTATACATAGTGGCCCTTTAAATAGGTAATATTTTGATCGAAGGATCCGATCCGGAACTGATTTTGATAAAACATGTCTAAAAATCACCAGTAGAAAGCTTCCTTTTAAATATAAAAACAACCACACTCACATCGGTTCACCCGTTTGAGAGCTACAGTGCCACAGACAGACACATATAGCGGTCAAACTTATGACTGCCCTCATTTTGCGTCGGAGTTTAAAAAAAAAAAAACTTTATAGGACTATATTTCTGTCCCTAGCATTGTCTGTAGTTTATATCGTATAGTCAAACAAACTACATTAAGCCTTAAACGGCTTAACTACACTGAAAACGCGGAACTCTAAGATGCGAGCTATAAGAGCATTATCAAGAGACCTTCGAGAATTTCTAAAGGATACGGTCTAAAGTAGTTACGAGAATGTTCACAGAGAAGCGAAGGTTTTTAATTCACTAGGGAGACATGTTACTCTCGTACTGGTATAAATCTTAATTTGTTACGTCTCCACTCTCTAGACATAGGTTATAAAAGTATGGATAAAGTTCCTTGCTTGTTCTCTATGTAGTGCTTAGAATTTGTGAAGTCTAGTTCAAAGAGAAAATGTCTGTTTCTGAGTTAGAATTCAATGTGAGAGAAAGCTAGCAGTAAGATGACGAATATGAATGTTGATGAATGACCGGGGAGACTAGAGAAAATATGGATGGACTGTGTACCAGAGATATCATCAATTCAGCCGACAGACGTCCATTGCTGGAAATAGACCCTAAGTTAAAAGGCAAGAGGTTAGTGTCGAAGAGTAGAGGGTGATAAAAAAGAAAAGGTGTGGATAGTAGCTGTCAGAGCAATAAAAGACAAAAAATGTATTGCCCATAGTGCTAGTCAAAGTTAAAGCCATAGATATCCGTGGTTAAAGCATATATGTATTTGAAATAGACACTTAAAAGGCACTTTTGAACGACAACATTTACATTAAAATAGAATTGTCGTATTCTAGTCGCCCTGACCAAAAGGTGGTTTGGTATGGAGAAGATCGGAAAAGAAATTCCACCTGTTACTTTTTTTTTTTAATGCTTTACAACATTTTGTATATCTACTCTACATCCAACGTATACTTAAATGTGAAGACGATGCACCTAGAATAAAATTACCTCACCACAATAGGTAAAAAGGATTAAAAGGGAAGCAATGACAAGTCAAATAATTTTATGATAGACTAGCTTCTGTCCGCGACTTCGTCCGCGTTAAATTTCTTGTTCCCCCGACCCTTCCCGTCGCGTCGAATCGCCTACCCGTGCGATTTTCCCAGTTTTTGCAACATTTTTCATTACTGCTCCGCTCCTCTTGGTTGTAGCGTGATGTTATATAACCTATAGCCTTCCTCGATAAATAGGCTACCTAACATAAAAAGAATTTTTCAATTCGGACCAGTAGTTCCTGAGATTAGCGCGTTCAATCAATCAAACAAACAAACATACAAACAAACAAACAAACTCTTCAGCTTTATAATATTAGTATAGATTAGATACAAGATGCTTAGATATTTACAAACATTGTACAGAGTAATTATACGATTTTCCTCAAATGTTATCAAGTTATATGTCAGTGTGTGAGCTAAAGTAATATATAAATATGTCATATTTATTACTTTAGCTCAGTTTAAGTGCAGGCAGAAGATGGCATTCAAACAAAATGTTTTGGAATCACTGCACTCATTTAAAATAACCCCGTCAAAATAGAAGCTCTTCAGAAAGATCTAACAGATAGAAATAATATTTTATGGGTATGATTTAAGCTGTCGCCAATTTAACTAGTTTTGTGTTTCTTAAATAATAGGGTTTGCCCGCAAAATAGTAGATTTGTCACCAATATGTAGTCACCAAACAATATAAAATCAATTGCACAATAAATTACCTAAAATCATGGAGATATGGGGTCAAGTACCAAATAAATGTTTTTGTATGTATTATAATAGGTTTGTCCTAATAGTACTTAAGCAAACTAATGTAAAGAGATCACCAATAAATCATATATTATGTCCCTAGAAAATTTCATGAAGTTCCAAAAATTTAGGTTTGTCGTCATCATCCTTTCAACCAAAAGAGTCTACTACCATGTGCCTCCCCCAAGGGTCTTAATTTCCACAGGTAGTATAAATATATTTAAATTAAATTTCTAAGAGAATATTAAATAAAACACTTAATTGAAGTCAAAATAATCAATATTTATTGTTAAAAATAATAATCACTGAATAATCAGCGCTGGTTTGGCTTTTCAAGGGCGCGCCGGAAAGCGCGCCAATTTGTCTCCGCCCAGTTTTTTTTTTTTTTTTCAGGATGGGAAATCATCAAATGACTTCCCCCGCTCTGGGCGGAGCGGGAGGGCGTGTCAGACTTTTACTGACTAAAACCCACCCGTGTTCCATCAGTTGCCCATGTGCCAGGGTCACGGTATCTCTTTCGAACAATCACGCGACCCCGGCATTTCTGGCCATATCCCCAGTCTGTTGGGAATTGCGCCGATTTGTCTCCGCCCCCTTTGAACATAATATTTTCATTAAAATTATAAACTGATGTATTAAATTGGTAACGAATACATTATTTTAATAACGGAACGAAATAAAATGTAACTACTGTATTGGTGATAAATCCACACTTCCACACTTTAATATTATAAATGCAAAAGTAACTCTGTCTGTCTGTCTGTCTCGCTTTCCTGCTAAAACTACTGAACCGATTTAGATGAAATTTGGTACACAGATAGTTTAGAGCCTGAGAAAGGACATAGGCTACTTTTTATCCCGGTAGTATGTTCCCGCGGGATAATTTCCGACCTCCACGCGGGCGAAGCCGCTGGCAAAAGCTAGTATGAAATAAAAAGGAGTCGCAGTCAGGGATCGATTAATTGATTTGTTTGGTGACAGATCTACCATTCTGAGCACAAAGCTATTATTTAAGTAATTAAACTATTTTTATAAGAACGAAGTTTATATTCATGTAATGCACTACAATTTTATTGGTAATCCATCTCATATTTTACTCATTATATTAACAATAATTTGATAATTCATACCTGGGAACACTCTTTGTTTATCTGAAAACGAAAATATTTCGTGGCGATAGATCTATTTATTAGGTGATACAACTTGATGACAAATATAAATTTTGGTGACAATAAATATAGTCCCCTTATTTTATTCATAACCTTCCCAGTGAAACGAATATATCTGATATTCTTAGCTTTGTAGAGGAACGTGACATTGTAGGCAATATGCAGGAGAGGTTTCCGTTGACTCACTCACGTAACTAAGATACCTCTCGGAATATCTTGGAAATATATGTTTAGAGTTGGAAGGCCTCCCACAAGGTGGACCGACGACCTTTTGAAGGCCGCAGAAATCTACTGGATGCGGGAAGCAAAAAATCGGTCGAAGTGGCCGAGCTTGGGGGAGGCTTGTGTCCAGCAGTGGACGTCTTTCGGCTGAAATGTTGATGATGATGAAATGCTTTGATCTTGTTATATCCCAGGCGATATAATGTAAGGTGTAACAGAATACACGCAAGTCTTGAAAAAAGTTTGTTCATAATTGACTCCTGAATCGTAACGGTAGGGTAACTTTTTTAAATTATTTATTTTGCTATTCTTACCGCCGATTGAGCTAAAGAAAATTAAATCTAGTTACAAAGCAAGAGACTCAATTTTTAAATGCATAAAGTAATGCTGGGGTCGACATGATTTTCGTAATAACATCGTCATTATTCTTCTTTTCTTATCCTAATTTATTTGGGGTCCGTGCAACATATCTTTTTCTTCCACGCTTCTCTATTACTTAATCGTCATCCCGGATCTCGATTTTCTTAGTAAAAACTTTTGTTTGTTTTATTATGCAAATAATTCAATTATCTAATTAGTGGGGTCCTGCGTTAATTATCTTATACGTTGTATCTACTTGAACACAGTAAGGCATTTGATGGACCTAATAAAAATCTAAAACCGGATACGTATTCTAAAAGATAAAGATTAGAGATTGATAAGTCTAGTGGAAGATTAGGATCTTGTAAGCTATTAATAAAACCGCTATTGATATTAAGATCTGAAGTAACTTCAGTTTTATGAGTAGAATTTAATCAGAATCTGTTCGATCAGTAGATAGTTATCTGTGTAAGATAAAGCTGCTCAATGATACTCCGTAAATGTCGCGGGCGATTCTGATGTCACCCACAATGTCATACCGAGGTTGTTTACGAGATTTGATACTGAGCTGGCTTTTTATGTAAGAACAATTTTTTTTTTTCACGGAAATGTCCTTTAATTATTTTCTACTATTTATCTTTGTGCCAATTTTCATCCAAACCCGTTGAGTCGTTATTGCGTGCTTTCACATTTATAATATTAGTAAGACTGGCTTATGCTAGCGATTTTTCTTGTTTTAACATTAAAATAGGATACTATAGCATCGCATAGCACGATATTACTTAGCATTTTCTCCGTCTTTTTGTTTTTTTCACGTCTCCTTACGATCATAACGTGATGTTAAATAGCCTGTAAACTTTCTCGAGGATTGGGTTATCAAATTCAAAATTATTGTTTCAAATCCGACTGCAAGTTCCAGAGATTACCCCTACATACAACCCACTGTAAGTGTGTTATGTAATTATTTATTTATTAAAACTTTATGCACCAGTAAAAAATACTGTACAAAGGCGGACCTAATGCCTGATGCATTTTCTACCAGTCAACCTTAGGGTGATGCAGAGACAAAACATGGCAGGTGCAACATAGGGATAGATAATTCGGAAAAAAATACATACAAATACATAGATATATACATAGATACATACATACATACATACAAACATATATAACGAAAATAAACATTGTCTGGAGAAATAACGATAGTTATAGGAAAAAACGAATCCAGCAAATCAGCGCTGGGAGGTTCTGCCAACTTCTTATGAATATGCTCACGTGCCTTCACTTTAAACGATAACCGACTGGTTGCCAACCTGATATTCAGAGGAAGCGCATTCCATAGAAAGACCGCCTGGACAAAGAAAGAAGATTTAATGATACCGGAGCGGAGAGAAGGACATCGTAGAAGACGATCCCGCGGGTTTAGAAGTATAGTATCTTTCTGCTGAAATATTAATAATGATGATTTTCTTTATCTCTACATAGTATAATACAGTCACTTCCGCGTCTTTACGTTGAGATCTTGTAAACTAAGCAACGGATTAGATAGATAACAACAGATATATGTACAGAGCGATTCAAGAGGAAGGTTTTATATGTGTAATAAGCTGGCAAAAGCTAGTTTATATATATAAAATATATATAAAAATGAATCCCTATTTCCCTTGGTCTCGCCATCACGCGTGAACGGCTGGACCGATTTCACTTTTTTTTTTGTTGTGTTTGTTATAGCCAGGAGAAGATTCTTATGAAAGAAAAAAAAAATAAAAAAGCGAAAAAAAAAAGTGAAATCGGTCCAGCCGTTCACGCGTGATGGCGACGGCGTGACCAAGGGAAATAGGGATTCATTTTTATATATGTATACAGGGTTATTTGTAAAACACCGGCAATCTCTCAGGACTATATTACTAACATCATCATCAACAACTTTTGTTCTATGACTTTTAAAAATTCATCATATTTTATTTCATAAGATTTTCATACAAAAATCAAAATATTTAAAATAAACGCTTTAAATGTTACGAAGTCCATACGATGCAAAAGAAAGCGATAGTACATTAGCAAGGGGAACCGGGTTAGGGTGGCGAGGGCGCTTGAACTTGACTTATTTACGGGTGGCCGATTTTTGTATGAAAATCTGATAAACTAAAATATGATGATTTTTTAAAAGTCATAGAACAAAAGTTGTTGATTATGATGTTAGTAACGTAATCCTGAGAGGTTGCCGGTGTTTTACAAATAACCCTGTATAGATACCAATCCGAATTAAATAGTTATCGTTAAGACAGGACAACGTCTGTCGGGTCAGCTAGTTATAAGTTATAAGTTATTTATTGTTCACTTCAGGTTACAGACATCATTGTAGCCTTGGCTCTTGTACTAGGAATTCCTGTATCACAAGAGAAAAAGAATCCCTATTTCCTTTGGTCACGCCATCACGCGTGAACGGCTGGACCGATTTCACTTTTTTTTGTTGTGTTTGTTATTGTCAGGAGATGGTTCTTATGAAAGAAAAAAAAAATTAAAAATTGCGCGGAAAATTAGAAAATTTAAGAATACTTATTTAAGAATACTTGGACAAATATTTTTGAATTTGATTAAATTCTTGAAGACTATAAGCTAATAACATCACGCTAGGGCCGTTAGGAAAATATAAAGTAAGGAAGAACGCTAAGCTAAGAGATAGCGCGGGAAGACAATGGGATGCGATTAGGTGGGTCGGGGGAACAAGAAATTTCACTCGGACGAAGTCGCGGGCAGTAGCTAGTTCATTATTTTTAAGACTTCGTACAGCGCTAGATAATGTAGGTCTTAATCCTTGTAATAGCGCTTTGTCACGACATATTAGACCACGTATGCACGGGCGTAAATATAATCGCTGCGAGATTTTATCGCACTGCTTAGAACCACTGGATTTTCAAGAAAACACTCTTCGATTTTAAACTCTCGGTGTTGAACCGAGCATTTAGAATCCAACAAACAACTGCATCCCAGCATGTCGAAAAAATTCACTGTTGGTTTGTCAGCTCTCGGGGCAGGTTGAAAAGCCGCAACAGCTTTATGACGTGTGTCCTCCCACTCACTGGCGAACGGTCTACGGTACGACTAAGCCTGTGGCGACATGGTGCTTCCCTACCAAACCCATTCGTTCCACCTATTGAAAATCTCGACACGAGTTGCATTGGCTTTCCTGGAAGTCTTTAAATAGGCTCCGGACTCAAGTAGGCCGAAGTAGAGAGAACCTGTTCAAGTGGAAATTCATAGATGGCTCCGCCCTGGAGTGTAAATGTGGTGCTGTCCCACGAACAATGCGGCACTTAATATTTTGTCCAGCATGTCCTGCTGTTTGCACGCTACAGGAGTTGCTGGATGCCTCTGAAAGTGCTTAGCTCGTAGCCAAATTCGGGGCTGACTATATATATGTAGATTGCTATCGACACGCTAAGAAGAATAAGAACCTCGGCGCAAAGCGAGAGTTGAAAAAGTGCGTTTTTTGTCTCTCCTCGAGATTACGTCCTTGCATACGTGGACTTGTTAATAATGATTACTCATCCACACTATCCACACTAATATTATTTATTATCCACACTAATATTATAAATGCAAAAGTAACTCTGTCTGTCTGTCTAGCTTTCCTGCTAAAACTACTGAACCGATTTAAATGAAATTTGGTACACAGATAGTTTAGAGTCTGAGAAAGGACATAGGCGACCTCCACGCGGGCGAAGCCGCTGGCAAAAGCCAGTAAAACATAATAATAAATGGACATTATATCTGTAGGTATCAGTCGAACGGATCTCTTACTTCATCGCAATGACACCAGATGTCCTTGCAGTAACCGCGTTACCACGTAATAGGAAACTTATCACGCCCCCATTTAGAACTCGATAATGCTGTTATATCTTTCATTGTAGTATTGTTTTGGCAATTAGGTACATAAATTTATCGTCACGATTCTGTTGAAAGTCATACACTGCTATTTGCCACAAACAGTTCCTATTGTTTGTAAGTTTACAGTTCAGTTAATCTCATTGATTGTCAATGAAACCATTGATAAAGTGGTTAGCTAGACTAACACCCGTGTCCGTGTGACCGTGGGGTGCCGGTCGTAAAGAATACCAATATCCCATTTCTGCTCGTGGGCGTCGGGATTTACTAGAGAATGGACAGCAACGTTCTCTGCATTTAACCACCATACCGCGATCGCCAACTCGTGTGCCAAGCGCAGCAATTATGACATACGGGGGGTATGTCTTGAATTGGGGAGGCTTATGTCCTGCAGTGAACGTCTTACGGCACAAAATTCATGCAGGTTTTCCCAGCAGACTTTATCATGTCGTGGACCCATCCTTCATCAGTCCTCCTGCAGCTGTTTACCTATCTGGTGTGGGACGCAACATGTGTCGACACCCTTGCGCCATCCCACCTTCCCTGTACGATGGAATGCGCTGGAGCGGCTGCTGCAAGTGCGGAAAATCTCAAACGGCGAAAATATTCCAATCTCATTGGAACTTACATATTTGAGCCGTTTGGGGTTGAAACATTAGGACCATGGGGTCCGAGTGCCCACTTGGTTTTTCGAGACATAGCCAAGCGGTTGGTCGACTCTTCACGTGACCAGAGGGCTGGCCTATTCTTTGGCCAAAGAATCAGCATTGCCATACAACGTGGCAATGCTGCCAGCCTTTTGGGAACTTTTCCCATTGACAGCGATGCGGACGAGTTTTTTGAAGCCCTCTGATTCTTTTTCTCTGTTTTTATAAACTTTATATACCTGTACATAATGTATTAATTTTAGTATTGAATAAGGAATTGTAAAAAATTTAAATTAAATTACCAATAAAATAAAAAAAAATTTATTTACAGAACTTATGTATGTATTCACATGGAATATGTTTTGCATCTGAGGCGCTATGAACAGAGTACAGATGTCGCAGACTAGCGTTCCCAGATCTGTCGTTGCTTCTCAGGGTCGACGTGTTCAAAACATAGGACAGGGCACGTGTGTTTAAACCGTGACAAGTGATGGTCACAACAAAACACGCTTGTCCAGATTCCTGCCGTAGTTTTACTGGATAAACTAGAATTCTTCATTTTAAAATGTGACTGTTAAAATGCCGCGGGGCTTGTCATATCATATCACTAGCTTCTGCCCGCGATTTCGTCTGCGTCAAATTTTTGCTCCAGTGACCCTTCAAGTCGCATCAAGTTGCCTGCCAGTTTTCATCCATTTTTCGTTTCTGCTCCGCTCCTTTTGATCGTAGCGTAATGTTATATAGCCTTCCTCGATATATAGTTAACCAACACAAAAAGAATTTATCAATACGGACCAGTAGTTCTTGAGATTAGCGCGTTCAACCAAAACAAACAGACACACTATTCAGCTTTATAATATTAGTATAGGTAGGTTTGCAGAGCTCGGTCCGTGGATAGTTGATCATCCATGAAATCGAAAGCCCTACTTGACTCTGTAAGCACCGGGCTGTCATTTGTGCATATTTGACAATCAAAAGTCTGAAAGTTTGACAACCAGCCAAGTAGTATGGTATTTACCCATTGCAGTTAGTCTGCAAGCCGACCCCAACTTAGTTGGGAAAAGGCTTGGCAAATGATGACTATCAAAATGCCTTCTGGTTTGCGCGCCTCCAAATTCATATCTAAATTGAAATCTGGATTCATATACGATACTTTTCCAGATGTTACTAAATCATCGAATGAGACTGCAAATCTATTTAACCTGTCATTGCGACCGTTTCTTTTAACGTTATGAAGTAAATAAGGTCTTATTCCTGGCTGATCTACTAGTCTCTAGTACTCGCTTGCTAGTCCATATTTTTCCCCATCAGTTTAGATTCTCTATACTAGCAAGATGACTAGCAATTGATACATTGTTTCTTCCATTCCCATACGAAAATGCTAATTTTGCACCAGTAAGGTTCTTTCTCTAATATCGACTTGGTTGTGTTGGAAAACTGTCCTAGTTACCGTATAAGGTGAAGCATATATGTCACTTACATTATCTTGTGAAATAGGTACAAGTAAGACTTTACGCCTTATGACTCCATCTGTATCTGATCTAGGTGGAACTGCTGTTCCCTTTGAAGTCTCATGATCTTGAAATAAGCCCTTCATCAGGAGCGAATCTCCTTAGGCTTTTTCTTCAACTCCGAATTAAACGTCTTTGACTCTTGCTTTAAAATACTCAAACTTTTTTTTTTACTTTTGGCACACTCCAAAACCATGAAAACTACACTCATGGTGTAAACATCAATTAGTTTAAACAAGTCGTCTGCTCAACAACGTAAATAACGGAATTAACGTCAGCTACGTTCATTGCGCTATTTACTTTGTTGAGCTGTCAAAATGAAAGGCATTGCGATCTAGCAACCGATGGACCCACTTCCACTCAATGAGAGGCCTGTGACCCAGACTGAAAACAATACACTGATAGTATTTTGTAAATAAGTACTGAAAACCGATTAGTTTGCAATTTCCACCTTAAACTTCACACCATAATACTCTTGAAGAAAATAACAGTAATCACATATTGTTACTAGCAGAAAATCGTTTCCACAATGGCCGATGTTATACAACCTACGTAATCTCTGATTACATGACGGTTAAGGTCAAGCGTACTTGAGGAAATGCTCTTAATGTCTGCTTCGTTTACTCCGTAATAAAATGAAAGATATTAAGAAATCGTTTGACGTAACGCTCATAATTGGGTTGATGGTAAAAGGATGTAAACATTGGAGTCATTTGATTTGGTTTGGTGAGTTCGGAAGTTGGAAACTGGCTTCGGTGGCCTAGTTTCCAAATCTTTTGGAATGTTTGTTTGTCGATTATTTGATAAATATACTGTTGAGGCATTACGACATACTTTTAAATTGTAAAGTGTAATATATTGCGATTCTACACATACACATAGAGTATCTCCAGTATTGTCTCTCTTTCTTCCTTTAAATCCATCCAAAGATAAGATCGCTCATTGTGATATAAAATTCCCCAATGTAAAATTTCTATTTTTATATCTATACTAGCTTTTGTCAGCGGCTTCGCCCGCGTGGAGCTCGGAAAATATCCCGCGGGAATGTACTACCGGTATTAAAAGTACCCTATGTGTTAATCCAGGTTATAAACTATGTTCCAAACTGTGTTCCAAATTTCATCCATATCCGTTCAGTAGTTTTTGCGTGAAAGAGTAACCAACATCCATACATCCATACTCACAAACTTTCACATTTATAATATTAGTAGGATTGCATAAGTATGGTATATACACATAATAAATAACACTCTATTCTAGTGTCAACACATGGTTTGAGAATAGTTCCTGCCGATGCCGTGGTAAAAATATAATCCAGTTCGTTAGGAGGTAGACGGATTGAATGCTCACCATGAGACAAATGTATATATGAGAATGTATCGAATGTATGTGACGACGTAGATGTCCATAAAAAGCCATGAACTTGAGAATCTCACCATACCGTGTCTAAACAAACTAGTTTCGCATTGAGCGCATGGTCAACAAAGCGTACTCTGACAATAAAAACACATACGTCACTTTCTTCAGTATATAAACCAAGAACAACATAGCAAAAATACTCTAAATAATGTCCCACACATTACAAGATGGGATCCCTCCAAAATTAGCAGCAATAAAAATATTCAGTGGAACATAAATATACTTTTATATACTCATCGCGTGGCTGTCGACTATTATTTCAAGATGGTCCACATATTATTCAGTGTTACGTGTTAGAGCGCTTGGGAACTAAAATAAACAAGTATGTAATACCGGTAATGCTCAGACGATGTGTTGTGTGTTATATCTAGTCGCTTTTGTCAAATGAGTCTGGCTAGATTCCGTAAATATGAGTCTTCAGGCATTCCAGGCAACTAGAAATGGGATGAATACTGAGATGACTTTTGCCGGTAGGTACTCGAAATTTGTTACTTATTCACGTAAGCGACAGGTATACATTTGTACCATGTCAGCCACAAACATAACAGATTTAAAAAAAAATATTGGTGGTGATTTTTTATTGGTTTTTGGGTGACGTCTGTTGGCTTTATTGACTACATTATCTTAATTATTTTACCTGTTAAAACAAAAATGTAAGTGATAAATAGTAAATAAAAGAAGGCTGATAAAGGTGTATTTATGAAGGAAATAAATGCTGCACCGATTCCAGACAAATTGAACTTTATCGAAGTATGTACTTTGATGATTTACAAAGTTTGTTGTGCATTTAAGTGTGTCTAACAAAGACCATTGTATACAAGCCAATACAAGTAAAAAATACTTAAATTACATTATCAAACGCAATACAGGGGCCTTAAATGGAACCGTAGGAAAAAATGCTACTGCTTCGATTGCGTGGCGATTTGGGAAATGCGCAAAAAACTTTAGTTCTTACGAAAATAATGTTACACTTAATCCAATGAGTTCTAGCGAAACCTTTAAATGGCTTTTTGAAATAATCAAAATGGATGTTGATTATACTTTATTCGACGGTTGAAATCCTACTAATATTATAAATGCGAAAGTTTGTATGTATGGATGTATGGATGTGTGGATGTTTGTTACTCTTTCACGCAAAAACTGCTGAACGGATTTGGATGAAATTTGGAACACAGTTAGTTTATAACCTGGATTAACACATAGGCTACTTTTTATCCCGGTAGTACGTTCCCGCGGGAGATTTTCCGACCTCCACGCGGGCGAAGCCGCTGGTCTACTATACATCTATACAAAAAAATAAAATTGGAATGTCTGTTTTTAATATTTAGATAACCACTTTTTATTAAGTGTATATGGATGTATACGCGGTACATATACCAAAACAACATTTTTTACAATTTTTGTCTGTCTGTCTGGCTATCTGTCTGTCTGTTTGTTCCGGCTAATCTCTGAAATGGCTGGACCGATTTTGACGCGAGTTTCACTGGCAGATAGCTGATGTAACAAGGAGTAACTTAGGCTACTTTTATTTTAGACAATTTCTTTTATTTTAGAAAAATACCTGCGTGAATTTCCGACATCCACGCGGGCGAAGCCGCGGGCAAAAGCTAGTATTTTATAAAGGAACTCGAGCTAGTAAGCAATGCAAGACAAAAATGATGATATTACAAAACAAAGTTTTTCGTTAGGCATGGTTTAAACCATCTAACGTTTTTAGAATAAGATCCTTACAGAAATCTAAATACGGTTCCTTTTACAAAACTAGCAACTGTGATAGACCGGACGTCCTAGGTTGTCAATTATCCCCTAGTGAAGAAGACATGAACGCCGAACTCAAATAACTTAGGATAAAGGCAGGAGCCTGACGATCATGACTGAAAATCATATCCATCCACCAGATAATTCCATGGGATTTTCTTTACCTCTGTCATGGCTTCAGAAACAATGCAAATGTGAGCTCTCCACTCATTTTTCGATCATTGTTTGGTCTCTTATTTCTTTTTACGGTTTGTTCTACTTTCTCCCCCTCTCTCTCTCTATCACTCTTCAACTTTCTCCCTCTCTTTCACTATAACCCTCTCTCCTCGATGGTCCCCTATTTCTTAATATGATTGGTTTTAATTTCTCCTCACCCCTCTCTCCCTTCGATATTTCTGAATTTTTCAAACTATAGATGCATGATAATTGATAAGTCACCTCTGTATTTTGCACTTAATCAGTCATCGCAATGCACTATCAAGCCGTTGTGAGTTCATTACAAGATTGTGGATCTCGATTTAGCGAATCATAGACGTCACTAAGATTATTTAGTTTTTATTATTCAGTACAAACGTTTCTGAATGTCTGCCAGGTGATATTTTGGATTTAGCAGTTGTTGATTTATAAATATTGTGGAGAAGACGATTTTAGTCACTCGTAATCACAAAATCGTAATATATGCACACGACTGACTCTTTTTTTTAGAATTTAGATAATTTAATGTCGTGTGTATATTGAAAATGTTATGTGGGTGTGTCACATCAGAGCGACAATTCTCGTTTTTTTTTTCGACGATGAAACTAGATCGTGATCGAACTACACGATTACTGAAAATTGTGGCACTGAATGGACAGGTCCGCTCAAATCTGTGTGGTTGTTTCCTCAAAAGACCATTTCAGACACTAAACTACATGGTCGGCACATGATCTGACCAAGATTATGTCTCGGCTTTAAAGAGACGAGTTGCGATCTTTTTTCTCAGAGTTGGATAGGAAACACCGAACTTATTTACTATTTTTTTTAACGAACCAACTTACAGAAATAATCTCATTGATCATTTATCGAAATTAGGTTTTGTTGAAACATTTCACAATAGTCATACTGTTCCACAGCCGTTCATGTTAAATAACACATGCCAACTGTTTATACAGTCAGTTAAGTGCCCTAATTGCTAGTCACATGAGCAATTTATCTAATCTGTGAGATGATGCTCATCTGATTCACACATTTTCTTTAAACTCCTTAATAAACATGCAAGCTTCTTCATCCGGTTATTAGTCATTATTATCTATACTAATATTATAAAGCTGAAGAGTTTGTTTGTTTGTTTGATTGAACGCGCTAATCTCAGGAACTACTGGTCCGAATTGAAAAATTATTTTTGTTTTGGGTAGCCTGTTTATCGTGGGAGGCTATAGGCTATATAACATCACGCTACAACTAAGAGGAGCGGAGCAGTAATGAAAAATGTTGCAAAAACGGGGAAAATTTATTCCTTTTGAGAGTTTCCGTTGCGTGCGCTGCGTAAACGGTTAAAGTAACGCAAAAGTCATGTACGACGGAATTGTTTCTTTTAAAAAGTTCTAAAAAAAAGTCCGCGAGAGCATATGTCTATCTTTTAAGGTTGACTCACTATAACTCAAAAGGAGCGAGCAGCAACGAAAAATGGACAAAAACTAGCAGGCAAATCGATGCGACGGGAAGGGTCAGGGGAGCAAAAATTTGACGCGGACGAAGTCGCGGGCAGAAGCTAGTGACTAATAACCGGACTGACTTGTTTCATAACTAATCAACCTTCCTAGCCTTTTCACAACTATCTTGTGGTCGGCTTTCTGTCTAACCAGATTCAGCTGAGTACCAGTATTGTACATGGAGGGACTGCCTTTCTGACCTCCACAACCCAGTTACTGGGTCGATACCCCTTGCTAATAGACTTTCGGGCTTCTGAAGACCCCTAACAACAGTTAAAGATATATAAATGACAGTCGGGACCAACGACTTGAGGATGAATTATGCTAGACCATGTCCAGGATTATTTCTATGAACCAGTTCACGTTACGCCGTGCATCCTTGTCCTGTATGAGTTTTGGTCCCTACTAATTGAGCTGACACTGACGCGGCTTGCTTCCTCGGTGGTCTAGCATAAATCATCTCATGATGGGCTTGTCGAGGCACGAAGAGGTCTCAATATGTAATGGATGGTCGCAGTGGCGTGCCTAGGGTTTCAAAATAAGGCAAGCCCAATAAAATTTTAACCGATTTCAAAACAAGAAAGTTCAGTTTATGACTGAGTATGTAGGTACCTACGTATGTATCATCGCAATTTTCTCATAAACTTGTTTGATATAGATAAATAACTCGGCGCCGGTTTGTCACTTCCCTCTGATAAGTACTGCATATGCTTTTCTAAAACGACATCGTATTTTGAAATTAACGAGACCAGTTTTAAAAAATTGCCTTTATTTAATGAAGTTTCGGACTCATCATGTCCTCTGAAAGGAAGTTCCTGTTGTGCTAAATGACAAACAATATCAACTTATCTTATACACTACGGTTGTTATCAACGCGCGTGTTATATTTTGAAATTTCCTCAGATAACTGGCGTGATATAGATGTCTCAATTCGTTGTTTACCAAAATTACCTAAAGAAACCATTGCACACAGGTGTTTATGGGAATTTGCGTGCATTTTAATGGCGCCAGATATGTTATTTAAATCATTTTAGCCAGATCTATTCCAAACGGAATCTTCACTCGAAAAAAATATGAGTGTGCGAACAGCTAACAATCCCACTAGTTTATACATTGATCTATTAAATTTTCGTTTATGCGATTTACTAGTCTGAGAAATACACAGATTAGGCGTCGGTTTTAATGAAGAAATTACTTAACTGTTTTTTCTGAGCAAAGTTTAAAGATTTTACCTTATCTTCGCCAATCAAAACTTGAACGCATTTTAAATCCTCACAAGGTACAATTACCTCCATTGTTGTAAGTAAGTCACCAAAACAATTTGTATCACTGAGAAAATCTAAGAAAACACACAAAAAACTTTAATAACAAAACTTTTCCCACTCAAGCAAATCAAACTGAAGTGAGTTGCACTCGGGTGTCGGGAACTACTCAGAGTTGCAGTGTTGTCATTTAAGCAAAAAAAGTCGCCAGGTATATGAAAAATCTAGCTAGATGTCGCAAATTTTTTATTTTTAAGATATTGCTTGAATATTTTCGTTATTTTAAAAAGTCGCTAGTTTTTATTGTTGCTAAATCTTAAAAAAAGTCTCCAAACTCGTTAACACTAGTAGGGCGGGCGTCCCAAATTTGACCCATTTCGATTTTCTTCCTGCTCTAATTAATATTTTATTATGCATATAATCGTAACTTTTTATGACTTTTCATGAAATATGATGATTATTATATTTATTATATAAACGAGACTTCAACCACGTAATTGCAATATACATTTTTTAAATCCAAATTTACCTCAGTCGGTATGTTCCGTGCTTCTAGTGTTAAAAATCTCCAAGATCTCACAACATCGCTAAAAACGGCAACACTGCAGAGTTGGCAAGACAAGGTGACATCATACGCGTGCAACTTCATACGCATGCACGGCTTAAATCTTCCATACTGATCCTTTTTTAGACGCACAAGGTTCTAACTCGTTATACGGCACATCGCTATAAGTGCGAAAGTGACAGAGATAGTATTTGAAAGCCAGGCAAAAGCCGGTACGTGTAAGCGAGATAGCTATATTTAGATGCTGCTAATGCGAAACTCTGCGCGCGAACAATCGCGATGAGTAGTAGTGTGGCATAGGTAGATACTTTGTGTTATTTTGATAAGAATTAAGCGCGCGAACTTTTAAATAGTTCGATTTTGATATTGATTCTCTATCGAGCATTTTAGTAAGGCATGCCGGGCTTTTGGGCTTATATGAAGGTACCGCCACTGGATGGTCGCATCCACAGATCAACCGCGGCAACCTTCGATCGACCTATTATTATTTAGTCTTATCATTTAGGCACGAGCCCGTCTCATAAACACATATTCCATGCAGACGTGATGGCACTGCTAATAGATTAGAAGACTGTTCATTTAACCTTAGATTGAACTATCAATTAGTTTACAGTATACGTCAGTATAGTCTATGAAGAACTGGTTCCTCTATTTGTTTCCTATTGTTTATTGAATGGCTAGTTCATGTACCATTTTCATGATTAAACGTTGGCTTTTTATCGCTCATTTGGTGATCATGTTCTAAGACGGAACAGAATAGAGACATCCTAATATCTCGTGTATGTTTAAAGTTATTTATTAGCGAACTATAATTTCAAATTATATGGTTAGTCAGTGGGAAAAACTAAGCTTTCTGAATGGTTCTAAATACGAGATGGTAATCGATTTGTATGACACAGCTATTATCATCAGCTTTTTGTCCTTCCCCTGTTACTTGGTGTCGGCGTATCACTTTTTTTTCTTCTATTCTCTTCTGTTAAACGTCACGGTAATCATTCACTCCCTTCTATTTCATATCATTGTTTACACAATCCACCCATCTTCCAGACGTATTCTCTAATTACATAATACCAGAAACGATCTAATTCCATAGAAAACATTTGAATTCCTTTATATGCCTATAAAGGAATTCAAATGTTTTCTATGGAACAGTGATTACAGTAGAGAGAAAACGATCAAGGAATGCAAGTCGTAAAACATACACCACTTAATCAAATGCCTTTGCAAAGTCTACCCTAGGAATAGACCAAGGAAATGTTTAAGCACATGGCCGACGAGCCCAAACCTAATTCCACACATAATGAATGTACAATTGTGGTCATTAAAACTGTGAGTTTATTACCTCCTGCCTGGGAATCTGATATAGTCCCTAAAGTCCCATATTACGACAGTAACGAGAATAGGGCTCACCTATTCTTAGATGAGCTTGCTGTAACTTTATAACCCTTTCAGACTTGGTTTAATAAGGTGTGAGATATAAACGAGATGTCGCATAGAAGCTTTGAGGTTTATAGTACTTTTATGTACAAAGAAACGTCAAATTGTGGTTTAGAATTTATGATGGATACTTTAGTTGTCACCTGCAATTAATTTCAAGTAAAACTGGGAATTTGAGGTAGTGCTTCCAGGACACCTTTGTCCAGCAGTGAAAGTCCAACGGCTGTTATGAAGTTGAGGTTGCAAAAGTTCAATTATCAGCATCATTAATCTGCAATACCATGCAGGCTAGATTGAAAACATCACTTTATAACTGTCTGGCGGGTGTGCGTATTTTGCTTATGGCCAACGCAACTCATATAAAATTCTGTTATAATGTCTGGACCTTAAAAAAGACCAGAGATCAGAGACCCCTCCGTTTGTTTTGGCATTTCTTCTCAGAGATCAGCTAAGTGATACCAGCGCCGCCTAGTTTGATAATATTGACGTGTAAGAGGGTCTTAAAAGATCAACTTACATAAATAACATTTCATTCAGCAAAAAGACCTCTTATGCTGGACATATGCGTCCCTCAGGTACCGCTATATCGACAGACGGTGTTTTTCATATACAAATAAAAGTGCCATAGCGTTTCTTTTAATTACTTGTTTGTGTTAGCATAAGCATATCAGCCTGTAATTTTCCCATTGCCGAGGCACAGGCCTCTTCTCGGTGAGAGGTAGTGGGTCGTATTCCAGCACGCGACCCCATATCAGTGCAATTGGTAGATATGTCTACGATTTTGCTCGGTTTGTGTTAGATAGGTACTGACGTAACGTAATAATATGCTCCTCAAGTGATTTGATTTCGTATCTAGATTTGGTTGGTTTTAGAGTTTAACAGGAGCTCAAATTCCCAGTCAGTTAGCAGTTAATTGAACGTTCAACATGGCAGTTAAACTGTTCTGTTAACTTTTAAAGTTCATTATGGAATGGACGTTGATACGATTTTCTGGAAAATAGTTGGTCTATAAAGCGAATCTAGTTGGAAATGACGTTAGAATTCCGAAATTACTTTAATTTGATGTGAAGTCCAGTAAGCATATATTTCACTACCTTTTGCCAGCGGCTTCGCCCACGTGGAGGTCGGAAAATATCCCGCGGGAACGTACTACCGGGATAACAAGTAGCCTATGTCCTTTCTCAGGCTCTAAACTATCTGTGTACCAAATTTTATTTAAATCGGTTCAGTAGTTTTAGCAGGAAAGCGAGACAGACAGATAGAGTTACTTTTGTGTGGATTGAAGTTTTTGAAATGTAAAATTGGCTAAATTCAACAACAGGTAACGGGTCGTCAGGAGCCCGAAAGTCTTTTAACCAGTCTCACTATAGGGTATCGTATTAACGAGTAACTGAGTTGTGACGGTCAGATAGGCAGTTGCTCCATATAAAATACAAGTATTCAGCTACATCCGGTTAGACTGGAAGCCGATCGCAACATGGTTGGGAAAAGGCTAGGCAGATGATGGTATGTTTAACAACAAGGGGTTTTTCATCTTGTATTCAACCACTTCTGAAAAAGGTCTCCCCCATAACTTTCTACTTTTCCTTGGGTGACTTTGTGACCTTATATTTACGTGAAGAACATATCAAAACTGCGCTTCAAGATCTGTTTGTGTCAACATTCCTTCGCCGTAAGCGTCTTGCAACAGGCTTTTTAGGGTTCCGAAGCCAAATGCCAAAAAACGGAACCCTTATAGATTCGTCATGTCTGTCTGTCCGTCCGTCCGTCCGTCCGTCCGTCCGTATGTCACAGCCACTTTTCTCCGAAACAATAAGAGCTATGCTGTTGAAACTTAGTAAGTAGATGTATTATGTGAGCCGCATTAAGATTTTCAAACTAAAATAGAAAAATAACCGGCCAAGTGCGAGTCGGACTCGCGCACCGAGGGTTCCGAACAAACCTGTAGGTATTCTCAGTTTATGCATAAGGTTTATGTTTATGAAAATAAATGTTTTTTTTTTTATATTTCAGTTGATTCTTCTTCTTCTTTCGTGTCGATGGTACACGTACACTTTTTACTATATTGTTGGAGCCCAGTAGGTGGCCACGTTTATTGCGGCATCAGTGGCATTTTTTAGATCATCTGAGGTGCAGGTGAACGGGCACTTGGGACACTCTATTTCAGTTGATTGAATGAAAGGTAAATTGCGGTTTACGATTTATGACGTTTTAAAAAAAAACTACTTACTCGATCTCGTTCAAACCAATTTTCGGTGGTAGTTTACATGGTAATGTACATCATATATTTTTTTTAGTTTTATCATTCTCTTAATTTAGAAGTTACGGGGGGGACACATTTTACCACTTTGGAAGTGTCTCTCGCACAAACTATTCAGTTTAGAAAAAAATGATGTTAGAAACCTCAATACCATTTTTGAAGACCTATTCATAGATACCACACACGTATGGGTTCCCCCGTAACTTCTAAAATAAGAGAATGATAAAACTAAAAAAAATATATGATGTACATAACCATGTAAACCTCCACCGAAAATTGGTTTGAACGAGATCTAGTAAGTAGTTTTTTTTTAATACGTCATAAATCGGAAACCGCAATTTACCTTTCATTCAGTCAATTCAAATATAAAAATAAAATAAAAACATTTGATTTCATAAACATAAACCTTATGCATAAACCGAGAATACCTACAGGTTTGTAAGGAACCCTCGGTGCGCGAGTCCGACTCGCACTTGGCCGGTTTTTCATTTTAATACACTGTAACAGCAGAATCATAAAACTTTTACTACTATTTACAACAATATTACTAATACACGATGATATTAAACTTTTTTAACCGTTTACACCGGCGACCATGGACGCAGTAAAAGGGTTCGCAATCGTCGGGAGATGTAAAAAGTTAAATAAGTTAAGGACTGGGAGGTAGTAAAACTAATCCAATTCCAGGAGTTTTCTTGGTATTTAAATGGCTGTTTACTTTTGACCTCGGTGAAGTAGGTATAGACGATTTACGTAGATATTTATGCATGAAACGGACCATCAGGTACTAGGAAAAAGAGGTCAATTAACTGCCCGATAAGCAGACAACATAGTACAAGTCGTTAGAGAACAGTGGATGAACGCAGCGAATGAAAGGGAAGAGTGGAAATCTCTAGAGGAGGCCCTCACTTTCAATTAAACGAGGGGCTCTTACTGGCGCGGAAATTTAAAATAAGTTTAACTTTTTTAAATTGACGAAAATGTCGTTCCTTTAGAAAGTATTTTTTTCTAATTTTTGTAAGAAATCACACTTTAATGTCTTTGATATATTTTGGTTATGTATGAACAGCAGTATCTAGACTTTCTAGACACCGAATCACCTATGATTATATCACATTTGGAGTGCCCTTCTGTTCAGGCAGAGATGTTCCGTAACTATTTGCAAGTATAGCTGCTTTAATAATGCCTTTAACCTCTAAGTCCCTGAGATACCACATTTGGTATAGACATAATGGTTTTTTAATTGTGTCTGTAATTACGGTAATTGACTGGTTAAGGACCCCATCGGTCATGATCATCACTAGAGGCATTTAAATCTATAATTGTTATTCTGGCCAGTCAGTTAGTTTTGAGTATTTTCTGTACAGGCTTTTCAGGCTTCTTTTAAACCTAAATGAATCAATCTACCTAGCCTTTTTCCAACTATGAACTGGTCAGCTTCCAGTCTAACCGGGTACAGCTGAGTGCCCATAATTTTCATGAAGCGACTTCCCTCTGATCTCCTCAATACTGTTACTGAGTAATACCCTTTAGTTAGACTGGTTGTCAGCCTTTAGGGCTTCTGTCGACCCGTAACGGCTGTCTAAGATCCACGAGTGACAATTAGGACCAACCTTTACGCGCTTTCTGAGGCACGGACGGGTTTTGGCATGTAAAGGGACGATGGGCACACATCCTTGCATATCATCTTAACCTGAACCTATTATTACTTAGCCCAAAAACGTTCTGCTCTCAAAACGGTGAAGGAAAACATCGTGGGGAAACCGGCATGGATTAGAACAAAAACAAAAAACGAAGACGTGTCATCTACCAAGCCGCACGTGGGCGCGTGTGGTGGATTATGCGCCCACTCCCTCTCACCGAGAAGAGTCCTGTGGCCCAGCAGTAGGAGAAATATAGGCTGCTGATGAAAAGACGTCCTCCCTTCACAAAACCCAAACATCTCACCAAAATAACCTGTAAATAATACTGTAAAAATTACAATTTCCAACGGTCTTATCATATCTAATTACCGCCTGCGAGTTTTCCAACAATGCCAGTCAGATGAACCGTTCACGTATCGTCATCGCCTTAAGCTCGTTAAGTGGGGCCGCGTCACGACCCGCATAATGGCCCACTTATGAATGTTTACATACACACTGTTAACAGGGCTGCCGTTCACGAGATCAATGATTTATTAACATCTTTAGTTTAAGGGAGACATCTGTCGACATACTTACCGTGGCCCTGGCATAGGCAACTGAAGTAACACGGGTGGGTTTTAGTGAGTAAGTCTGAAAAATGGGGCACATCTGTTTTGGTTTGGAATAGTCTTTTTACGTTATGTTTACTCTTAAGGGTGCACCGAGGAATTTTGCGATATAATTGCGTTCGTTTGATCCCTAGGGCTTATTAGTGGATTCGCACTAATTTAGTCGCTGGAATCGTGCGAACTGTCTTTTGTGAATAATATTTTGCCTGATACGTATTTCTGGAATAAATAATAATAATAAATTTAAAAAAAACTAAAAAACACGCATTCATAGAAAACCAAACTAAAAAGTACGTGTTTTTTAGTTTTTTATACTATTATTTATTTTCTGTTTTTTAGTACGGCTAGTTACAAAAGCGGGTTTTTTGTTTTTTTCTGTCCTGGTGATCCTGGCCAGAATATTGGCACTTTATGAAATTATTGTATTGTCATCGGTCCTTGATAAGCGTGCAAAATTTCAAATTGATCCACCGTTTTGGAGGGGGTGAAAATCACGTTCAAAGATTCCGTTACATAGATACATATGAACATACATACCAATCTTATAAAACGTGTTAAAAATTTATTTCGTGCGGCTCTCCTATAGAAAATATTATATTATATATATAAGAAGAAGGCGTGAGGTTATGTATTTTTGTATAATACATAATACCAAAACTACTATACCTAATAGCTATAATGCCCATGACCTACCAAGTGTAACCTGTCCGTGACCTATTCTTTAATTATTGCCGTTATATTGTTACGAGTTTATTTAATTAGTCACCCATACATTGAGAGAAACGGTTGAAACTTTACCGATGGTAAAGAATTCTCATAATATTTATGAGAAACTGGTATAACATCCAAGTAAATAACTATGAGAGCGAAACTAGAAAATTGTGTAGAAATCCAAGCTGTTGACTTGTCGACGACCAGTTTTCTAAACAAATCGCTCTTTATGGCGGAGTATAGATTAAAGGTTGAAGGTAAATATTTAGAAAATGAGGCATCAACAGTAGACGAGCTGTTTCTGATGGAGCGACTATGGTTAATAACACTACAATCACAATATTTTATTTCACATAAACCTACAAGGGCTAGAAGCTAGGTGCACGTTTCCAATTAGTCGTTTCCTATTAGTAAGAGCCGGCTAGAAACTCCACGGTTAATCTTTTATCTTTCTATATTTTTCTGTTACCAAACAGCGTTGCTACGTTTAAGTTTGAAGGGTATGGCCAGTATGCGTGCTGAAGTACAGGTTCTTGAGCTTTGTCTCTTGGATGGCAACTCATCTGCGATGCCTTCTGACAGAGAGAAAAGAGACGAAATAGATGGAAAAATGATTATATGCTGTAAAGGGCAATTTTGATCTACATTAAATACGGAAAGTATCTAACGTATTTAATTGAGAGTTAGGAGGATTTCTGAGAAATTTCTGAATCTATTATGTCCTGTGGGCAATTCATAATATATCTTATATCTTTAAACGAGCAATTCTTGTATATACATATATATATAATCTGAATCTCGGAAACGGCTCCAACGATTTTCATGAAATTTAGTATACAGGGTGTTTCGGGGGCGATAAATCGATCTAGCTAGGATTCATTTTTATAAAATGTCGTTTTATTCGTGTTTTCAATGACCAACTTTATCAATTATCAACTTGAACATAAACTTATTATTTTAAACACAATTTACCAAAAAATACCGAGCAAAGCTCGGTCAACCAGATATTTTAACCTAAATGAATGAATGCATTGGTCATCTGTGGTAACATCCTGGAATTCTACCACAGATAAATAATCGAATGCATTCAAGTTTGTTTTCAATCTAAAAACATAACCCTATCTTAATAACATCCATTGTTTATCTTTTTGTGTGTTGTTATCTTCTAAACTTTTCCGTTTGGACATTAATGATTGAAGATGACGAGTTTTTTTGAAACTGGTTTGTTTATGTTGTGATTTTGAAAGTTAGTTTCTTTTCGTGGTATTTAATTGAATGACGGATTTTGATAAATGTGCTTTATGGTCGGTGGGAAGGGGATTTATGGACTTTTAGTTGTTTGTGGAAAGTGGGTAATTGATTGATGGGCTGTGAAAAAGACGGATTGAAAAAGATTATACAAAATGCAGTGGAGATGAGAATGTTGAGTGGTGAGAGTGACTAAAATGGATACAGTAAGAAAATAATATATAATGGGAAGTTTGGAACTGTTGCCAGTGATAGGAAACGTTGACAAAGGGAATCATAATTAGGAGGGAGGATGTGAGTGTGAGTGGAAGAGCGATGAATATAAATTTGGTGGAAGAAGAGGACAGAGAGATGGAGGACGAGGCAAAAGAGTAGATGGATGGATTCTGTGACGAATAAATGATAAATGATTTTATTTCTGTAAGTAGGTTTGTACAAACACTTTTACACGTCAATCTTATTTTTTTAACTAGATGAGGTCGGCGTTTCCTAACTGACTACTCTGAGAAGAAAGGCCGAAACAAACTCGAGAGATCAAAATATTAGAGCCTCTAATATTTTAGACCTCTAATTTAGAGGTCTCAGAGTCTGAATGATATGAAAGAGAAGGGAGTGATAGCGAGACGGTTGACAGGGGAGAATCGAAGAAGAAAACGTGTTGCTCCGACCCCAAGTGACATGGGACACGGGCAGGAAGGTCATGATGAGGTAGTCGATGGATGCCTTCATCATTACTAGTGTATAGTTTTAATGTACATAGTAATAATTTACTGTAGAAGATGAGGATGGTCTAAGGACTAAGTGTTGTGTATATGTCAATGTATATTCAACTGTAAATATTACGGCCTGATATATAATGATGATCATAGATTATCATCATCTTTAGCTTAGCTTTTTCCCTAGTGTGTTGGGGTCGGCTTACAGTCTAACCGGATATAGCTATGTTGAGATCGGCTTCCATTCTAACCGGGTGCGCTAATGGGAAGCCGTCACCTTCTTCTGCGAAGCAGTAATGCTCGCGAAGGAGGAGGCGGGGCGCGTGAGGGAGTGGCAGTCTCTGCGCCCTCACGTCCCTAGCCGCCGCAGGTGGAGACGCCCCGGGCGTCGGGAGTCAATAGCGGACTCCCGGCCACCGTAGGCGCGAGCTTGCGGGTGGCGAGCAATGGGTAGCTCGCCGCCCGGTAAGGACCAAGCTCGGGTCGACGGCGCGCAGTGTTCCACGTGCGCCTCAAAGAGATGTCAGCAGCAGTGTAGGGGTCTACTAGGACCGATGCCTGCCGGGGTCGCGTGATTGTTCGAAAGAGATACCGTGACCCTGGCACATGGGCAACTGATGGAACACGGGTGGGTTTTAGTCAGTAAAAGTCTGACACGCCCTCCCGCTCCGCCCAGAGCGGGAGAAGTCATTTGATGATTTCCCACCCTGAAAAAAAAAAAAACCGGGTGAGCTAGTAGAATACGAGTATTTTACATAAAGCGACTGCCTGTCTTACTTCCGCATCCTAGTTACTGTCTATCAATATACCTCTCATTAAGACTGGTTGTCAGACTGCCGGGCTTCCGACGATGATGAGTATAGATATTTTTCATAAAATTATCATTTAAATTCAAACAGCATATCGTATTATAGTACGTCTGTAGAACACCTGACATAATCAGGCAATTTATATGTCAGTTACGTTGTATATTATCATACCATCTTCTCTCCCAACATTATTCGTCGTGATACAACGAAAAAAAAAAAAACAGAATTATATCAAACATAACGAGTTTCCTTTATAAAAACAATAACAAATGCCTGTGGCGAACTGTTATGGGCACGCCGTGTTGTGACTCATGGAGTCAAAGATCTGTCAAGGTGAAACTTCGAGGAATGAATTGTATGTATACCTACATAGTGGTTAGATCTTTGTGAGACTATTGATGTAGAAAATTAGTGCTCTGTTTTTTATATTGTGACTTGAATAGGAAGTCGTCCTCTGAAGTACGATGGATGTTGTGCTGCTGGAGAGTTTGTTGCGCCACTTTCGCTTCCCAACTAAAGCACTAGGAAGTGGTGAAGGGCGGGCGTTTTGGAGGACTGTCTTATGTAACTTTGACGTTCAAAAAGTGCTGACTCTCAGCCTAGTTTGAATAAATGACTTTTGATTTTGATGAGAATAGTTTATACCGTTTTAAAAACAGTCGCCAGTAAATATCATCTGCCTAGCATTTTCCCAACTATTTTTGAGATGGGCTTGCAGTCTAATCGTATGCAGCGAATTCAATGATTGTGTTTTTATTTGCTGGAATTATAATAGAATAGCAAATTGCCAATTGAATTAAATTTTTCTTCCGAAGCTTCAGCTACTTCTGAAGAACATCGTACTCTATAAATTACCCAGACTTAGATCCCAACGCATTTATGAGTAGTGAAAAATTCTTGTGGTAACATTTGAATTTTGAACCTGTAGTAAAATATCGTAATCATCGCAACATGAGCCACCAGAGTCTCCAAAGGCAACACTACAATATTCATAACTGCTTCGGATTAATTAAGATTATCGACAGTGTAGCGCACAGCTGCTGTGTAAACACATACATAACGTATATTTACTCAGAGATAAGTTGGTAATTAATTGCTTTATCTCGAGACCTATTTCCGCTACCGTTAATTAGAAATCGTCTCGATACTCTGTCTAGGTATTAATTAACGAAGATTGTAGCTTGTGGGGTGATCGATAGTACTAAGATATTAACATCATTCAGCCGAAAGATGCGGGGGTTAACCATAATCACCACGCTTGGCAGGCGGGTTGACGATCGCAGTATGGTGGTAAAATGCATAGAGTTTGTCATCATCATCATCATCACAATCTCAGCCCGGAATAACCCACTGCTGGGGATAGCCCTCGTCTTTTTCAGCCATACATCTCAGTTCCGTGCGTCTCTCATCCATGTGTTGCCTCCGACCTTGACGATATCGTCAACCCAACGCGGCCTTGGTGTCTTTGGTCTAATAGAGACCGCTGCTGCCCATACTCTAGCAGTCTTTTACTCGCCATTTACGACACTTACTGGAAGAAACGGGATGGTGCTATTCTTAACGTCCGGCAACACACGGAGTTAATATATAAAATACTAGCTTTTGCCAGCGGCTTCGCCCGCGTGGAGGTCGGAAATTATCCCGCGGGAACGTACTACCGGGATAAAAAGTAGCCTATGTCCTTTCTCAGGCTCCAAACTACCTGTGTTCCAAATTTCATTTAAATCGGTTCAGTAGTTTTAGCAGCAAAGCGAGACAGACAGACAGACAGACAGACAGAGTTACTTTTGCATTTATAATATTATAAAGTATATTAAGTATATTAAAGTATAAGTATATAAAGTATATAAAGTATGGAAGTATGGATGATAGGTGGACTTTAATCTACAATTTTTATGCATCTCGGTTTAAAGTTCATTAAATCTACTAGAATATCAAAGATCAATTAAAGGTCGTTTCCTCATTAAACAGGACGCAAGCCTAATCTTGATGATCGGTGTGTAACCAAGCGATTATCTTTATTCTACGAAGCTGAAACTTTGTTCACCTTTTTACGGAAATTTCGCGGACGAAGGAGTATGAAATTTGGCACAGTTAAAGTTTATTTCCAGGAAGCGAATAATTTTATTTTTAACTAGCTTCTGCCCGCGACTTCGTCAGCGTTACACTTCTTATTCCCCCGACCCTTCTCGTCGCGTCGAATCGCCTACCCGTGTTTCCCCGTTTTTGCAACATTTTTCATTACTGCTCAGCTCCTTTTGGTTGTAGCGTGATGTTATATAGCCTTTAGCCTTCCTTGATAAATAGACTACCTAACACAAAAATATTTTTTCATTTCGGACCAGCAGTTCCTGAGATTACCGCGTTCAAACAAACAAACTCTTCAGCTTTATAATATTAAGTATAGTCAAAATTAAAATTTAAATGAATTATGGTCGAATTTCGAGCACTGGGCGTCCACTAGTTCTAAAATAAGTATTTGCTGAACTAAAAACATTCAAATTTTGGCTGTCAAATAATAAGCATAATCATACCTATTTGTTTTCCACTGCTGGGTAAAAGACTTCTCTTTGAGAGGAAGTGGGCCAATCCATCACGTGGGCCCGGTGCCAGTGCCAGCGTTTGGTGGACCTGTCTTCGAATTTTTGGTCCTAGGACATGTCGGTTTTCTCCAGTGCAGATTATTTATTTTCTGTGATCGTAAGTAGGCTTAATGTGTTTTGTTGTCAAGTTTTTTTATGTGATCCTATACGTTTGTATGCATCCATTTCTCTTAGTTTCATTCTTAAAGTGGTATTGAAATAATTACACATAGTGTCTACCTGGGTTTGAACTCATGACCTCGTAAGTCGAGGCCGTTAACACCACTGCTTTATAATTTATTTATGCCACTTATTTTATAAAGACTGAAAATTCGGTCATAAAATATACATAAATAATAGAGACTGACGCCCGAGTGAAACGAATTTATTTCTAGTAGTTCTTCCTTGTTGTAATAAAAGCGAATACACCATGGATGTAGGAATTAATCACGAGTATCATGACCTTTTTAAGTGCAATCACGATCCGTGAATTAGCATCCACTAGTGTCTGTTCGAACAAATACGACCTTGAAGAAAGCTGAAGACAAAAAGATATTGACCCTCACAATGTTCAAAGCCAATCAGCCATCCTTAGCTGATGAATTACTAAGTTTATTTAGACCCCTTCCTGCCTCGGAAAGCACGTTAAGCCGTGGGTCAGTCATTCGTAGATGTTTTACAGTCATAACGGGTAGTCCGAAGCCCGAAGTCCGAAAGTCTGACAATCAGTCTTTCCAAGGGTTTGTGGAGGTCATAGGCAACCGCTCCTTGTAAAATACTGGTTTTCAGCTACAACCGGTTAGATTGGAATCCGATTTCAACATTTTTGGGAAAAGGCTAGACAGATGTGATCTTTATGATAGTCTTAGAACTCCACTGATTCTGAATGGATGATGAACTGATGGGAATTTCAAATATGGAGTTGAATTAGTTAAGATGCATCATGGTTGACCTTCATACCTGCTTCATACTGTAGAACGAATTTGGTTGAAATTTGGCACAGATAGTTTAAAACCTGATTTATAATAGGACACTTTTATCCCGGTAGTACGTTCCCGTAGGATAATTTCCGACCTCCACGCGGGCGAAGCCGCTGGAAAAAGCTAGTTAAATTATAATGCTAGAAAAAATCTCAACCAACAAAGTTGGTAGTATCTTTTGAACTTAAACAGAAGTCAGTTGTTATTTTAAAACATTTCCTTTGAACTGTTATAGGTATGTACAAAATTTCGCCCTCCTCTGACGAAGTTTGCAGCTTTGTTGTGATTCCACTTGTTTCACAAACTGACCTTTCCAAGTTTCTGTTATGAAGTAAATATAAAACTTAAAGCTACCTTTGCAAGATTCTATTTTGAGTGTTATTTTTTTAAATCATTTGTGTTTTTGGCATACCTGTGTCGCGGATTTTTTCGAAAGAGTTACCATGTCCCTGGTATAGGCAGCTGAAGGAACACGGGTGGGTTTTAGTCAGTAAAAGTCTGACACGCCCTTCCGCTCCACCCAGAGTGGGAGACGTAATTTGATGATTTCCCACCCAAAAAAGAAAAGGATTGAATTTTGCCTACATATTTGTTTACCTGTATTGTTCCACGACTGAACAAAAGGCTTCATACAAAATTATATTAGCATAGTCGCCACGCTTAGCAGGCGGGTTGACAATCGCAGTATGGTGGTAAAATCCATAGAGAACGCTGCTGCCCATTCTCTAGTAAGTCCCCTAGACCCACGGGAACGAATGGTAAACCTACCTAAAGAAATAGGAAATATGCTGCTATGTTTCGTAACAACTATTCTCGCAACTCCATTTGTTGGGCGAAATTCTGCCTAGAAAATCTCGGTGTATCTATAAAGGCCATTGTACTCACAGGTAAAACTAGTTTGATCTGATCGTACGCGTGCTGTGATATGTACTGTATAGATGTTGTCTGTGATAAATAGCAAAAAACTCTTTCTATTTTTTTTATGTGCCATCGTAAATTGGAAACAGTAGTTTCACTTGTAGCAAGAAGATATAATGAAATTTTGGACAGTTTTAGTATACAAGATGATTTTTATAATAGGTTTTAATAAGCATAATCGCAGGTGGTTTAAGCTTTATCCGTTTTTTTTTTATCTAGGGGAGATAGATTCTTTTCCGTCCTAGATAGCAGGTAACATGAATTACTAAGACTTTATAGGACTTATACAACGTTATTTTTAGTATATGCGAAACCTGAATATAGTTTGTTCAGAATCAGTAACTGAATCGATTCCAATAATTTTTACACCATGTTATATTTTGTCCCAAAAATATTTAATTACGCTTAAAAGTTAGTATCCGCAATCATCTGTTTGTACACGGGTCACGAGTTCACGACAGGTCATAGCGCGGGCTAGGCGGCGTGTGCGCACTGAGTCACTGACTGCGGGATGGCGACGGCGCTCCCCTCAGTCGCCCGAATGCCATCGATCGATGCATACATATCGCGAGCGCGCGACCGCCCCGTGAGCCCTGGCTAAAGTGTTTTGTTTAGATTTTAAAATTATCATGTCTCTCTCGTACTCAAACGTCCGTACACTCGCTGTTTGTGGTGGTGTGACAGTGCGTCAGTGCTTATGAGAAAGACGGGCCCTTTTTTAACAGTTGCTTCAGTTTGTTTGAGTGAATAGTGATTACGCCAATTATTGTAGATAGTGATGATTAACATTTTTAAACACGCAAAGATAGTCAAGGGTACAAATTTATTATTTGTTTACAGCTGCTGTGGTTCAGTAATGCGATGTTTAACAATTTTCATCCATTTTGAACTTTAAGTTGTTGACATAAGGTGCAACAAATGGCATTGATTACATTTTACCACTTACTACTGCATTTACGAATAAATTACATAATAATATCTACCTACACTTGACCATTACGACAATCCAAAGCCTGCAAGCGTGATGGAAAATGTTTATCACCAACTAATACATAAACAATCACTGTCGCAAATTATTATCAATGAGTGAGAGAGAGCCGCGCGCGCGGCTGGCGTGGTGCCCTGCGGTAGGCTGCACATGTTTTTGCGAGGACAATCAGGTACCGTAACAAGCTTATAACTTTGTGATTATTAATGATACAGTTTTGAAATTTTTTTCATAGATTCTTTACATAAAAATACTAGACCCGTGTTTCGGGTTTCGCATAAACAAAAACTAATGTTGTATATATAAATCTTTATTTTTTTACCGACTTCAAATATCTCAATTTTGTTTTTGGTTTCACGTTCCGCTATATTTCCAACAATTATACATATACTTACGTATTCAATCCAGTTTGTGTATGTTGATGATGTTCTAATACTCCCTGTCACTTTTGTTTACATAGCAAATAGTGGTATACGAATTGGTGTTGGGTAGGTACCTACCATGACAAAAAAGTATTTTCTTATAATAAAAATAAATAAATATGAGACTGGTTTGTTTTCTCATTGCTTGTTGCTATACGATAGTCGGTATGTCGTGAATGAAACGAAACTTCTGGACACACTTACACAAACATTTTCGAACTCTCAAGGCCTGCTTTTATGGTAGCCCCGTTATGTACACGTGATGATATAAAAAAAAAACATAAAAACATCGATAATATGGTTGATAGATCGTTAATGATACATTAAACTAATATTCTTTTGGGTAATAGCCAAGTAGGTGAATATGACCGATTTAACGTCCAAAAATATTAAAGAGGTTTCCCAATTCAAAGCTTTGATCAGGTGATGGTATCGTAAAAGGCGATTATAGGGCTGTTTGGGATATTGAGTATGGCAATTATACAGTTTTAATGCTGGCAATATCAACATAATATTTGGAAGATAATAAATAATTTGACAGCAGGTTTTCTGAAAATTATTTTACCCTCTTTTCTGATATTCCGACCTTAACTGTTTGAATAATAGATTAAATTGGAAAGTTTTCCAAGACCCAAGACTATACTAATTATGGTTATGTAGGTATTTACTATATGTATGCCAATTGAAACGTTACTTCCACGGTGACAAATTTTATGATGAAAGACTTTTATAATTCGGACCACCAGTCTAATCTAGGGGTATTCGTATTGTATTACCAAGTATCTGGGTTGTGAAGGTCAAATAGGCAGTCGCTCCAAGTAAAATAATGGTATTTAGCTGGCTGTATCCGGTTAGACTGGAAGCCAACCCTAACATATTTGGGAAGAGGCTAGGCAATTGATCTCTCTCTTTGCCTAGCCTTGTCCCATTTCATTTGAGTTCGGCTCTCCTCGTCATTATTCGCCAGATGTTTCGGTTCTGGGTCGTCGAGGCTGAATGATGATGAATTGATCACCCTACACTTTATAATTCAAACCTCTTCTTTTTTCCAGGTCGGGTCAGGCCGCTGCAGCTCCCCGGGCACTGGGCCACTATCACCAGCCGAGGGGCCACGCTGGCCACACGTGCACCACCCACACCCACTGCACCATGCCCTCCTGTCCTCCAGTGTCAAACGAGGGAAGGAGCTGTGAGTATCTGGACGGAACTCCAACTTGTTCTTGCAGGAGATGAAGAAAAAGTTGATGAAAACTGGTTTCTTGATAAAGGCTTTCTCTTTTTTAATTTTTGGGAAAATAATCGGGTTTTGTTATTGGAGGTTTCAATAACATATTTAAGAGATTATAATTCTGATAGCATGGCAGGCACAGTTGCCAGTTGCTAGTGGAGGTTTTACTCTAGAAGAAGGCTCTACAACATGTAACATAATTAACGAAAGACCTCACAACCATAATTAGAGTATTGGCATAATACAAAGACTTAACATTTGACAATTACCCTAGAATTACTTTATGCATTTAAAATTGAGTTTTATTGCAATGGAAAAAGATTTAATTTTCTTTGGGTCAATCGGTGGTAGGTTAGTTACCTACCACCGATTGATTTTTGTTATTATAATTTTCTTTGGGTCAATTCCTACAGAAAATTATAATAACTAAAATAACAATAAATCATTTTAAATAAATGTTGCTGATAATGATTCAGCAGTCAATTATGAACAAACTACTTTCAGGACTTGCGTTTATTCTGTTACACCTCGTAAGTCCACCAATGGCAAAATCTGATCATTCTTCCAGCGGGACGACCTCTGTGATAGGCTTGAGTTACGAATTCTATCACGGTTTTTGTACCCAAACTGTGATAAAAATGTGTGTCTCGAGCCTACCACAGTGGACCGTGCTCGGCCCACAGGGAATTGAAAACGATCTCGGCAAGTCTTACTCACCCTGAAGTCTTCTGCATGTGAAAACAAAATGTGTCAATTTTGCAGAATTTGTAACAGTTGTAACCCACTTCCAGCAAGATCCTGGAACTATTTCTTTTGTGTGCTTCCCCTTTTCTGTAAACTATTCTGTTTCATGTACGGCGACATTGGACAAACTTCTGGCTCAGGTTATTTTTCTGTAGGATCAGTAGCTGCCCATTTTACCCATATCAAACGTTACGTCAATTTGTTATTATAATTTTCTTTAAAGCTTCAGAATATTAGGTAAAGCGCTAGGCTTTTAGTGCTACCTTCATCAAAGTCTATTTTTGCATGATGTTGATTCATTTTTTATATACATTTCGAATAGGGGACTTGAATTCCATTACTCAAAAGCCCCATTTACACGTTACTAGTATCTGGAACGTTCAAGAGCAATAATCGCATGCTACAAAGCACATTCAATTATTTTCATTCAGGAATTGCATGCAAGAGTATATACGCGTGCGATTTACATAAAATGACATGCCGTCATTGAGTGCAAGTTTCACCATTGAATACTTACTGCTAACACCGAGACAATTATTGCATGCAAGTTTAGTCGAGTTGCACGTCCTTGTACAATTGATTCAAGCTGCCAAATATTTAATTCTAATTGTTTACTTGTTTTTCATTCGGTCATCTCTGAATGATAGAAAAGTTTCATGCCAGAATTGACTGTATTTAATTGTAGGTGCTGTTTACACCTTGTATAAGTTGGACGGCAACTTACTTGGCCGTATCGTGCAACAATTGTACGTGTTGTTAAGATGTTGCCAATAAATTGTTGCTTCAATTTTATGGTACGCCACAGGCAAAAGAAAGAAAAAGTAAAGAAAGAAAATAAAGAAAGAACAATTGTTTATTCTGCAGAAACAAAAAAGTTGCTTCTTGTAAATGGGGCTTTACTTACGTTTCGAAAACAATATCTTTGATATTAAAACCTTTCTATATAATGTGGCGCGGACGGTTCAGATAATTTATTTCACAAAAATCATTACCACACATAACATACTTAGTTCACTTTTAGCTTCATTATTTTCTCTCTCTTTCTCTGCGGTCACCAAACCATTCGTCCAGAGTTCTATTAGGAAGAAAGGTACCTCCTCAAATCGACCACAATTTTTAAAATAAGATCTCTCATATAAGCTTTTCTCACAAAGTCATTACAAATTCTACCACTGTTTTTTGCATTCCAATTACAAAGACTATCTACAGTAAACATAGAGACAAGCTCTGACAAGACATATGTCACGGGTTTTGTTGCATTTCTCCACAAAATTCTTGGTACATGTCACTGTTGCGACAGCTAGTCCTGTAGTCCTATTCTGTCAAAATTTCACCGTGAAAACCTGGGTGAAGGGACATGAAGCGAGCGGTCAATTTTCTGCATCATTTGAGATGACAGTTCATGTCAAGTTCATTTCATATAAGTTTTCTGACGGTGAGATTTTACAGAATAGTCCATCTGTAGATGGTCTTTCGTCACAGCATTTAAACAAATCTAAATGGGTAACAGAATTGTCTAATGTCTCTATTGTATTGCCTACATGTCTAACCGAATTAGAACTAAGGATATGTAAGTATATTGTACTGTGCATATTCTTTTATTTACTTTATTCAGCGTCATGTTTCGTTATTCGTTCTCATTTGGAACCATCGTCATTTGTAATGAAGACGTGTGTGGAATTATCATGAAGACACTGTTTAGCCAGGCCGCAGTCAGTAAGAAAATCAAAGAGATCCATTGAAAATATGGGCACGGAAAACAATACGTTATTTTTTATGTAGGCATCGGTTCAAAGCTGTACAAAAATTATAGTGTCGAAAACGCCAACACATACTGATATGATAGTTGTATCTTTGTAATAAAACTACAAAAGGAAGAAGGTAAAATTAAAAAATAAAAATAATTGTGACCCGCGCGACAAAACTAACGCTATTTTGGAGCACTGAAATCTGAAAGCGTTATTATTGGGAAAGAAGTGTTCCTTTTGTTTTTGGAATCTTAAGTTTATAAGTTGGCTGCTATTTCGGTAATGTTTCTAAACATAGGTGATTTTTAAGTATATCTAAAAGAACAGTACGGTACCCCACTAACTAGATCAAGAAACTAAGCATGTACTTTATACAGAGTGGCAGAGGCCTCGATGCGCAACCTGTTAATGCTGATTCAGTGCATGATTCTGAACGTTTGTAGGTTATTAAAAAAATAAGCTCTTTAATACCTGCTGACCGCATATGTATTGCACTTTTGCACGAAATAGCTGTTTATTTTTGGTAACCGTCGAATAATTTCTACGTGATATGCTGAACTCATGGTTACAGTTAGCGTGGCGATATACTATCCCCCTGTATATTGCCTTGCCATTTAATCTAGTCCTTGTTAACAATAAATCTTATATCTTATTAGAAGAAAAATGTCACACATGAACGCGCCTTCCAGTAATTCACAAACGTTATAATGGTATTTTGATCGTCCGTTTGAACAGGGACTTACGCTTCTTCCATTTCTGTTTCCTCATGTTTCTGCCACTCACCAGGTTTACTCTTAAAAATAAATTCTTCGAATTCTTTGATATGAACATTGTATTCCTTCATTATACAAATGTAACACCGCATGTTGGCTAATATTAATTAGCAATTTTATTACCTGAAGCGAACAATTACGGTACTGAAATTAATTAATTACTATGCAACGACTGAGTTAATTAATTTCAGACGTGACAAATGCTTCGTCATTGGTCATTTCAGTGTAATGTGGCAATATTTTTTAGTTGAGTACTACTACATACAAATTATATTTTCTGTAATTAAAAATGAATTGTTGTTTGTAAACTTATCGCTAGGGAACGGCAGGACAAATTTTTTAATTAAATAAAAAATAAATGTTTCTTAAATTTTGACCGAGTATATATACATTTCTGTGAAACAGTAAACACCTGATTTTTTCTTTAAAAACCGCCAAAAATAATTGTACCCTAAGGGGGTCTAGAATCATATGCTGAATTCATGGTTACAGTTTTCGAACCGGTTAGAAAAAATCTTGTAGGTATAATTAGCTGAATAAAGTTTTTATATTAAAAGAAATTGAAAATATGGCCATATATATTATTTTTTTAAAGAAACTGTAACTGCTTTTTTCTATGGAATTAAAATTTTATCAAGACCACGTTCAGGAATTTTTCGTGAATACTTTCTTTTCACCGTAGTAAATTAATGGTCTTCAAAAATCTCGCTCTGAGATCACATTCTAAGCAAAGCGCTTTAACTCTATTGTGCATGCTGTGGTCTCCCATAAGTGAAGGAGTACACCTAATTAATACCTCATGTTAGGATTTACGTGTCAGTGTATTGTGTACATCTTTTGTTGGTGATCCAAGATAAATAAATAAATCTGTGGCACGCATTGGATTCTCAACGTTCGGATCAAACGTCGAGAGCTGAAAATCCAGGGCGTTAAAATAAGCGGTGCGTTAATAAAACACCCGTGCGTACGTGGACTTAACAACTTTTATATCAGAATTCGTTTCAAGAGTAACTCTTTCACTCATTATTCTCTTTTGGTTTCTTCTGATAAGTGAATATGTAAATGATGTATTTATACTAATGTATGTTTGTTTGTGTACAGCGATGGTCGCAGGTGGTCGGTGGCGTCGCTTCCGTCCTCGGGCTACGGGACCACTCCGGGAAGCTCTAGTCTATCAGTAAGTCTAAAATATTTCATGTTCATACAAAGTGGATATTTGGATAAAGATTTTTTTGCAAATTGTGGCTTTTCTAGTATTCTAGCTACTCTACTGTACCTGAGTTAGTCTAGAAAAGTTTTATAATCGTTAAGTATACGAAACTGTAGCGATTGGCATCACAGAAATAAATCGTGAGAAAATTTACGAGCAGACATTTTTTCCAAAATGGATGCAGTTAGTAATCCACATTAATTAATATTATAAATGCAAAAGTAACTCTGTCTGTCTGTCTCGCTTTCCTGCTAAAACTACTGAACCGATTTAAATGAAATTTGGTACACAGATAGTTTAGAGCCTGAGAAAGGACATAGGCTACTTTTTATTCCGCGACTTCGTCTGCGTCCGCGATAACCGACATTTACGCGGACGAAGTCGCGGGCAAAAGCTAGTTACTTATAGCGGACAGTCTTTCCTGTAGGTATAACCGTTAATGTACCTACCCTTATTGCCCATCTAAAAAACATCCTGTATTTATACTAGAAGATTTTTTTAAAGTATACATTTTCGTTCCTCGTTTCGGGTAGTTAAACGTCTAAAGAACTGAAACTGAGCATAATAAACATACCAACCATATTTCCCGTGACAACTCAAAAGTGCCCGTACTTGGTTTATCCTATGAATTTTGGCACACAGATAAATAATAATAATAATGTTTATTCTTCTAAAAACAGAGCTTTACATTTCCTTATGATCTAAGTAAATTATTAGCTAGGTTAACATGAATAATAAAACTAAGACGCATAAGGAGCATTTTGCTTATGAACTCCACACTAGGTCGAGCCTGTCTCGTGGAGTTCATGAGTGGTATTACCGTATGACTTTGCGTTACAATACTACATGTTACAGTTGAGATTTTAAAGTAGTTAAAAAATAAAAAAAAAACAATAGATACTTTATATCTTGGATTAACATACTCTTATCCCAGTAGTGCGCTGCCGCGGGATAATTTCCGACCGATATTATCACGGGCGAAGCCGCTGGCAAAAGCTAGTTTGAAATAAATGATCTTGACAAAATTTAATGACTGACAAAATTTGCTTGGGGCAGATCAGATCAGTTGTCAACTCAGTGCTGATCCCTTTACCTTTATCATCAATCACATAGTTAATCCAACATTTCTTAGGTCTATCCCTACTTCTATTGCCATCGACAGTTATACTCCTCGATATGTCCGTCATTCCGCCACCTGAAATGCTCACACCAGCATGACGATCGATTTCCACACAATATGCTAACATAAATGACTATTATATTCCACATAATATCGGTAACATATGCACCGATTCCGTGAACAATGAATCACTGTCAACCGACTCTGAAACTAATTACCGAACTCAACATAGTGACACATAGAACGGCACATGTGACACAGAATAGATAGTGTGAAACAGAAGGCCAGGCCAGGTGCCGTGGCACAGGCAACTGAAGGAACATGGGTGGGTTTTAATCAGTAAAAGTCTGACACGGCCAGAGCGGGGGACGTCATTGGATGATTTCCCACACAGAATAAAAAAAAGGTGTAGGTTCCGTGTGTTGCCGGACGTAAAGAACAGCACCATCCTATTTCTTCCCGTGGGTGTCGTAAGAGGCGACTAAGGGATTTACTAGAGAATGGGCAGCAGCGTTCTCTATGCATTATACCACCATGCTGCGATAGCCAATCCGCCCGCCAAGCGTAGTGATTACGCCCAACCCCCTCCCGCCACCTGGGTGAGTCCTATGTCCAGCAGTGGACGTCTTTTGGCTGGAATGATGATGATTATGAATAAAAAAAGGTGCATACAAAGATCCCAAAGACACACACAGGCACATATTTACGTACAGCGAGTGCAGTGCACTCGCGTGTGGCATTTGTTTGGCTTATTTGGAGGACCTCGTCGCTAAACCATAAGAGAAAAGCATTATCCCGCTGTTTTACCCGCACAAGTCTCTATCCCGCAGGATTATCGCGAAAAAGTATCGTGTGTCCTAATCAAGGTCATGGATTTGTAATATGGCAAATATCATCTAAATCCGTTCATCCATTTTAGCGTGAAAACGTAACAAACAAATGAACAAAACAACAAAGCTTTTCTCACTTTAATATTTGTTTAGATAACGGGTCGATGGAGGAGTTTCGTGAAAGAGAGATCCATGACATCTCAAGCGTGACACGTCCGTGCCTCGAAAAGCACCTTCCTTCTTAGTAGCTGTTATTCGTAAATATTTGACAGTCGTTACGGGTAGTCCAGAAGGCCAAGAGACTAACACAGAGTACCTGTCTCGTGTTGCCCTGTAACTGGGTTGTGGCTGTGGCTGCGTTGAGGCAAATAGTAGTTCCTCCATTTAAAATAATGGGATTCAGCAGCATTCTGTTAGACTGGAACTAGCTGACAGACGTTGTCCTGTTTCCTAGAACTCGATACCAGCGTCACCTACCGGGTCCAATAGTGAATCTATACCATCCAGGGTGCCACCCAAACGCATACAAAAAAAATCATTCAAATCGGTCCAGCCGTTTAGGAGGCAGTGTGACCAGATTCAGTATTTAGAATACTGAATCTGGTCACTCTGGACTGGAAGTCGACCCCGAGTAGGTGGGAAATAGCTAGGCAGATTGAGTTGAAGATCGCATCTATGTGGTTTGTTTCGCCTGTTGCGTTACTCAGCCTTCTGTTCTACGTATTCTGTGACATGACATGTGCCGACTAATTCGTGTTTGCAAAACAATTCCGCGAAATAGCCAGAAAAGAGGCATTCTTTTGTTATTTGTACGCTTTCTGTAATGAAAGACAAATAGATTATTCTTTTCTTGGGAGATTCATTATTTTTTTGTCTCATCATTGTGATCTTTGCCTCTTTCTTATTATGTTGCCGTGGACAGATGTGGCTGAATATTGGCTCTTATAGTAAAGTAGCAAAGTTTATCGTCGAACTAGCATAACGTCCCGACAACAATCGTCGGGTAGTTGCCTACCAGACATGAAACCCGTCTGGTCGAAGATCCTCCCATACCCCATAGTTGTTCATGGAGAGATTGTATCCTCACTAGTTAGGCTTTTTCAAATGGAAAAGAGGTTTAAATTTACGTCCACGGATATGTAGGACATACTACCTACTGCATTTAACTTGCCCATTGTCAAACAGATTGAGTTTGGAGATCGATCAGCACTAAAAATATTTAACCTCAATGACACTAAAATATCGGTCTCCAATAAGATACTTCTGGCCTGGTTAATTACCACTGAGTTTCGGGGTAGTTTATCACATGTGGGCTGTGGCAGAAAATGTTGTATACAAAATTCTGTTTGAAATTTTAATTTATCTGGTAGAAAGTACCTCTCCGGAATATTTGAAACCGCTGATTATTTTCTTGCCTGCCTTATGGGTCTAGGATTCGCAAATGCTACTGGTAGTGTTGCCAGGTCCGATTTCTCTTATATCGGGACAGAAGGTAAAACAAATCGGGATTTAGGGTTGTAGATCGGGACAAACAAAAAAACAAGGTTTTTTTGAGGTAATGTTTAATTTATTGCGTTTCGCAACTAATATTACTTTAAGTACCTATATCTGAATTGAATCATACATAATAATAGTGAGACTTGCAGGACTAGTAGAAATTACAGAATATTACACTAAAATCGTACTATAAGTATTAAAATTATTGAAGTGGTTTATAAGTAGTTTATTTTTAGTTAAAATTATATTTTTCGTTAGATTTTGCTGCCTTCAGGATTGCCTTGTTTTTTATAACGTTGTTATAAAATTCACTGCAAGCCATGCTAAAGTTAGTTTTAATTTGAATTTCTGCTTTGACATGCTCGAGTGTCAAACGGTTTCGCCTCTCAGACCAAATTAAGTTAGCCTGGGAAAATACCCTTTCCGTTACCGCGTTTGATACCGGTATTGAAGCCATAAAAGAAAATAACTTTTGAAGGTTTGCTAAGTCTTGATTGTCTTTGAAAATGTTGTGCCATTTTTGTAGCGGCGTCAAATCTTTGTTTTGTACTGCCGCTTTCACTACTTCTTTGACTTTACACACTTCTTCGTAAAGTTGAGCCATGTCGAAGAACGTATCAATTTTTAGATTTTCGATGATGTTAACCATTGACGCGTAAGTGAATGAGTCGTCATGGAGAGAAAATGGTTTAAATAAGTCCATTTTGCTATCCTTGAATTCGTACCTAGTTTCTATGTAATGCAGAACATTTTTGTACCACGCACAACAGTCTTTCTTTATTTTCGTAACTTTATCATCAGGCAACTTTTTAAATAAATTTCTGCACGTGAATCCCACAAATTCGTCTTCAATCCTCTGCCTCAATTTTTTACTCAGTTCAACCATTACTTCGTGACCTTCGAAACACAGCAACGTTTCATTTTCAAGACATATTACTGCATCCTGTAAGACTTTCAGTGCATTTTGGTAAAATGCTAGGCAAGGTTCCGTTTCGTCAGAATTAAAGAATTGCCACAGCGTAGTTGGACACTCGTCTTCTCCCAACGATATAAAATAATCTTTCAGTATATCGAAAGATTTGGTAGCACGTTCCACAGCAGGGAGAAGTGACAACCATCTTGTTTTAACATGCCGCAGGACGGGAGCAAATTCAGCTTCGTGCATCTCATAAAAGTCTTTTAAAGTGTCAACTCGTTTTGCATAATATGAAAAATGGTTATGCAGCTTCAGGATGAAATTCTCTAAATCAAACGCACTCTTACCCAGACTATACTTTACACTGTTGTGCAAGATGTGTGCAGGACATCCCACTGATAAAATGTTGTCATTATCATGATGCAATAACTGGAAAACTGAATGACGACAGCCAAAGTTCACATTTGCATTATCTCCACAGTAACTGCTAAGGTGTTTAGTATCAATATTGCGCTCTTTCAGTCGTGTCACTAAATTCGTATGGATGGCTGATGCAGTTTCATTTGCATCTCCATAAAAGTCAAGTACACACGTTTTTAAATTTGTCGTTGGGTTGTAAAATCTCACCATCAGCGGATACATTTTTGTGGCACCGTGATTGGAGGCGTCAGTAGCAATACTATAAAATGTATTATTTTGCAAAATTTCGACGGCTTCTTGAGTCGATGTTTTTTTTTTTTTTTTTTTCAGGATGGGAAATCATCAAATGACTTCTCCCGCTCTGGGCGGAGCGGGAGGGCGTGTCAGACTTTTACTGACTAAAACCCACCCGTGTTCCATCAGTTGCCCATGTGCCAGGGTCACGGTATCTCTTTCGAACAGTCACGCGACCCCGGCAGGCATCGGTCCTAGTAGACCCCTACACTGCTGCAGACATCTCTTTGAGGCGCGCGTGGAACACTGCGCGCCGTCGACCCGAGCCTGGTCCTTACCGGGCAGCGAGCTACCCATTGCTCGCCACCCGCAAGCTCGCGCCTACGGTGGCCGGGAGTCCGCAATCGACTCCCGACGCCCGGGGCGTCTCCTCCTGCGGCGGCTAGGGGCGTGAGGGCGCAGAGACTGCCACTCCCTCACGCGCCCCGCCTCCTCCTTCGCGAGCATTACTGCTTCGCAGAAGGAGGTGACGGCTTCCCATTCCCTCTCGCTCCGTACCATGGCTCGCACCAGGGCCGGACGCGAGAGGTCGCCGCCGCCGATCGCCTCCACGAGGACACGGCGGTGCCCCGCCCAGGCAGGGCACACCTCCACCGTATGCTCCACCGTGTCCTCCAGACGATCCTCGCAATGGAAACACCCGGACGTATCCTCCCGCTTTATCCTGAACAGGAACCCACCGAAGCACCCATGCCCGGTGAGAACCTGCGTCAGGCGGAAGGTGAGGACGCCGTGACGCCTCTCTATCCACTCCTCAAAGAGGGGACTTACCGCCGCAATAGTGGCGTGCCCAGCACTGGGTTGCGACAATCGTACCCGCCATGTCGCCATGAGATCACACCGGAGCTCTGTCCGCCGTGCCGCGATTTGTCGCGGCAGCGGAGTTTCGCCCCGGCGTTTCGCCTCCTCGCGCCACTCCCACATGTGCGCGAGGACCTTTGCCTCCAGATCCCATGGCGGCACTCCGGCAAGGAGGCTCGCCGCCTCGCACGAGACCGTGCGGTATCCCCGGATTAACCGGATGGCCATGACCCTCTGGGCCGCAAACAACCGGCGCGCTGGGCGCAGCCTCAATGAGGGCGCCCACACCGGTGCCCCGTAGAGGGCCATGGACCGCACGATCCCCGTGTAGAGCCTCCGGCAGGAGGCGTTTGGACCCCCCAGATTGGGCAGGAGCCGCTTTAATGCAGCCCCAGCCCGCTCCAATCTGGGAGCCAAACGTCGGAAATGCTCAACGAAGTTCCACCGGCTGTCGAGGACAAGTCCCAGGTACTTCATCGTCGACTCGACGCCGATGTGAACCCCTCCTACCGTAAGTTGGGAACCCGCAGGTGGCGCGTTCCGAGGACCATGAAAACCCATGGCCTCGGACTTGTGCAATGCCACCTCGAGTCCCAATTGCCGGATCCTATCGACGATTGTCGCAACCCCGCGTGTCATTAATTCGGCCGCCGCCTCGTACGACCTCCCCTGCGCAAGGACCAGCGTGTCGTCAGCGTAGCAAACTACGCTGACGCCGCTAGGGAGGTCGGCGCGCAGCACCCAGTCGTAACCGATGTCCCACAGATGCGGCCCCAGGACCGATCCCTGTGGGACACCGCACGACATCTCTCGCCGGTTCCATTCCCCCTCGTGACCGGGGTAGATGACGGCCCTATCCGTCAGATAGGCCTCGACCACGCGACAGAGGTAGGTCGGCATCCGGTGATACCGGAGTGCCTCCCTAATGCAACTCCAGGGCAGGGTGTTGAAGGCATTGGCGATGTCTAGAGACACCGCCAAGACGACCCCACCCCGGGCCACTGCATCCCCCGTCGTGAGGGCTCGCACGCGCATGATGGCGTCCACCGTAGAGCGCCCCTTGCGGAAGCCGTACTGGCCGTCCGACAAGTCCGGCCCCTCCCGCACCAGCCACCCGACGAGGCGGTCTGCAATCACTCTTTCAAAGAGCTTGCCCACCTCGTCGAGCAGCACGATGGGCCGGTAAGCGGACGGAGAGTCCGCTGGGCGCCCGGGCTTCTTACTGAGGACCAGTTTCCCCGTCTTCCAACGAAGTGGGAACTGGCCCCTCTCCAAGCATGCGCTTAGGAGCCCCCTGAGTCGAGGCCCGAGAGCCTCTGAGGCCAGGACCCATGCTTTGCCAGGCAAGCCGTCGGGTCCTGGGGCGGTATTCTTGGCATTAAGCCTTCGTACCGCCACCCTCATCTCTACCTCGGTCACTTCTGGAGCACCGTCGTCGTCGTCAGTGGTGTGGTCCGCATCGGGCACCGCAGTAGGTGGAGCCATGGGTGGGGGACTATGTTCCCCTCGAGAAGGGAACAGAGCGCTCACCACGCCCTCCACGAGTTGGGGCCGGAGACTCTGAGTCAGCGGAGGAGCCCATGGGCGGAGTTTCTCCCGGACGGCCTTGTAAGGCCGTCCCCATGGGTCCCTGTTCAGAATCTCCAGCGACTCCTTGCGGGCCAGTCCTCTGGCCCGCAGGATCTCCTCTTGGAGGGCGGTCTTCGCCGCTCTGTACCCCTCATATAGCTCCGCCTGAATGGCTTCCGTATCCGGAGGGCGGATACGGAGCCTGCGGTGCCTGGTGTACCGGCGTCGTGCCGCAACGCACCCTTCGCGCAACGTTGTCAGCTGCGGCGACCACCAGTACACCTGGCGCCAAGCCCGTCCTGGCTGGACTCGGGGCATAGCCACGTCACAGATCTCGGACATGGCCTCCCGGAACCACTCGGCCTCGTCGTTGGTGTCAGCAGGCCTGTCCGGTGGTGACACCCAGGCCTGCACGATCGAGGCTTCCAGGAGAAGCTCCCGGTCCAACTTCTTCAGCGCCCACCGCGGACCACTCAGGGTCTGCCGGATCGGCGCGCTCGAGGTCTGGGCGGAGACGTCAAACCGGATGTACCGGTGGTCGGAATACGTCTCCACCCCCTCCATGACGCGCCAATCAATAACCTGCGGTGACAGAGCGGGGCTGGCAAACGAAATGTCCACCACTGAGTCGCCCCGCATCCGTACACACGTAGGTACAGAACCCCGGTTTAGGACGACCAGGCCTGTCTCCAGAGCCCAGTCCTCCACCATCCTGCCCCGTGTGTCCGTATACCGGGAACCCCAAGCCAAATTCTTGGCGTTGAAGTCCCCGAGCACGAGCACGGGGAGGGGACGGAACCCGACGACGACGACTCTCAACTCCGCAAGGGAGTTGTGAAACTCGGCGAGAGTTCGGCTCGGGGAGAAGTATACTCCCACCACTACAATCTCCCCGAACCGTGCTGCTACGCAACCCCGTCCCCTCTTGACGGCCTCGAGGGTCGGGGTTCCGGCGGCGGCCGACGAAATGAGGGTCACTGAGCCGCTCAGGTCCTCCACCCAGTCATCCCTGGGCGGGACAAAGTACGGCTCAGCGACCACAGCGATGTTAATCGACCACTGCGCCATGCTCTGGAGTAACAGATCCTGAGCGGAGGCGCAGTGGTTGATATTCGCTTGGAGGAGGCGTAATGGGGTACCTATTATTGGCACTCCATTTCAGCCCCCTCCTGAGCCCCCTGTGAGGGCCCTGCCGTGGTGGTGCCGGCCACGACAGTGGTCGAGGCAGCAGCGGCGACGGCGGTGACGGCGGTGGCGGAGGGCTTGGCCTTGCCCCTGGCCTTGGCGGATGAAGCGCAGGCCTTACTCCCAGCCCGGTGTTCGGCCGGCTTGCCAGCCGCCGCACATGCATAGCAGTGCGGCGTGGCATTGCACGAGCCGGCCTTGTGACCGGGCTGACCGCAACGGAAGCAATGACCGCTGCGGTCCACCTCTGAGGTGCATTTCACGTAAACGTGGTGTCCAGTCTGGCATCGGAAGCACCTCAGAGGTCTGGGCTCCAGCAGTTTCACCTGCGCCGACACCCAGCCCACCAGGAGCCTTCGGCCCTCCGCAGTTATTTTTTGAGCCGCCGACACGGGGCAGCTGACCGTTATGGTGCTCATCCCCGTGCTGTCAGGACGGATGGTGCCAGCCCTCACTTGATCGGCAGAGCACCCCCCCGTCCTAACAATGGCGGCTACCACTTCAGCCTCCGTCACGCAGTCGTCCAGACCCAGGATGCGCATGTCAGCGCACTTGGTGGGCCTGGACACTCGGGCCTCGTCCGCGTCTAAGGACGCTCTCAGCCTATCGGCCAGAGCGTCAGCAGCCGGACCACTGGCCGCACCGGGGACCTCCAGCATCCGGGCTCCAGTCAAGGTGACCTTCACCCGGAGACCGTTGGAGATGCCGATCTCCTGGAGGTCCACTGCCGCCTTAGCCTTGGAGAGCAGGTCGCGATAGGTCACGCCCTTCTTTTCCGCTTCCGGCTGTAGCGTGACCACTACAGCTGCGGACTTCGGGGCGCCAAGCCTAGCCGCGACGCTGCTCTTTTTTCGCCGCTGCTGCCTCTTTTTGTTTCTGGCCGCCCTTGCAGCCTTGCTTGCCTTCTTCTTCTCCCCAACCACTTGCCATTCGGCGTTGGCAGGGGGAGATTTAGAAGGCGGGGGCGGCCCTCTCACCTCTGTCGCTGGGGTCCTCGCGGGGGCCTGCTTGGGCCGGCCTTTTGTCTGCCCCGACCCTTTGGCTGGGGCAGACGCGGAGGCGGCATACGAAGCCGCCTTCGGCTGGCCCGAGGCTGCCGTCGGCTGGGCCGAGGCTGCCTTCGGCTGGCCCGAGGCCGCCTTCGGATGGCCCGAGGCCGCCTTCGGGTGACCCGAGGCTGCCCTAGGCTGGCCCGAAACTGGCCGGCTTGCCGCCAGCGGGGGGCGCAGGACAATAGCCTCCAGAGCAGAGAACCTACTCTGGAAGGCAGCGAGCTCTCGCTGCACCAGGGCCAGCACCTGGGCCTCGGCAGGCGGGGGCATGCCCTGCCCGTGCCGCACTTCTCCCTGCGACGCCACCTCGGGGCCGGCTCCTCGGAGCCCAGCCAGGTCCGCGCGGAGCTCCTCATTCTCCTTTCGGAGGAGCTCCATGGCGGCAGTCACGCGGGCGACCTCCGCCCGCAGTTCTGCCACCCCATCCACCACCGGAGGCCCAGAGCGAAAGGCCTTCGCTGCCGCCACGATGGCTTTCGTGGCAGCAGATATGGCCTTGTCCTTGGACCTCTGCAGCCTCTTTAAGGTCGCCGCCTTGATGGACGTGGCCACGACCTCCGCGAACCTGCCCATCTCCTCGGAGTAGGCGGCAGCATCCGACTCGCCACCGGAGGACTCCGAGGGGGCCCTACTGCTGGTCCCTCCAGAGGGGTGCCCCTCCGTGGCGAGCCTCTTCCCTCCTTGGGTCAGCTCGGCTGAGCCTGCTCGACTCGGCTCGCCGGCCTCCTTGGTGGGGAGTCCTCGGCCGGCGCCCCCCATGGAGCCCACCACGCCGTGATATTTTCCGGCGGGCCGAGCTCAGCCCGCCGTCGGAGGAGGACTCCTGCCCTGCCCCCGATTTAGGGCGCTTCTGTGAGAACTCTCGGTTCCCTCCAGCAGCGCCCGCCACTCCCCGCTCCGAGCTCGCACGCGAGCCCTTCGCACTCGACGCGGCGTCGGACTCCGACCCCGCATCGCTCCCTTCCGCTTGTTTTGTTGTGTGTTTGTTTTTTAAAAAAAATTTCCATATTAGATCCCACGAGTATTTTTCATTCATGTCTTAAATTCAGTGGTTTGAGTCGATGCTGGACCTAATACGTTATGTGCAATGGCACTGGCCTTAGTTCGTCCAAGTGTCATTTTTTCAGCAACTTTTGAGTCACCATACAAAGTATGATCGAGTTTGGTATCACATTCGAGTGAATTGAATGATAAGCTATGCTTGACCGAGTGGTACGTCTTTGTGACTTCAGCGGCTATCACTTTTTCTTCTTGAGTAGGTACTCATTTGATCAGTTTTTAAAAATATTTTTAGCGATGTAGATAAACTAGCACTTCTTTCTCTTTTTTGGTGTTCATTACATTTTTGGTGTTTTTCTATATCATTCTTGCCACCATGAGATATGCTAAACTCTTTTTGGCACAATGTGCAAAGTGCTCTAAACTTATTATTTGGACTGGGTTTGATAAACGAGTAACTTTTCATCCAAACATCAAGAAAAGAACACATTCTTCTTTGTTTCTTCTTTTTCGGAGTCGAAGTCGAAGCATCGGTTTTTACTTCGGAATCAGTTTCCGGATCACTCATTTTAGAATCTGAAAATAAAAGAAATCCAATACCAGCAACCAACACCACCAACACATGAACACACATGCGTAAATACGTACATCTAAGTACCAACATACAAACAGATATACGCTCAATTATGTTAATCAAGCACGAAACCAGTGCATATAATTTCGTTGAAAATCGTTAATTGTAATATTCTAAAATTCATATCAATAAATCAACAAAAACCAACTCACTATCATACCTAACCTAAAATTCCCAAACGCGAATTAGAATCTTAAAAAGAACCAAATATGAAAAAAGAATGTTAAAAGCGTTTACCTAAACATTTAATAAAACTTTAATTAAATGATTTTAATGCTTACCTGCAAAGAATCTCCTAAATGTATATTTTATCTGTTCTTAAAATCACAAAATACATTCGCACCGCAACAATTGGAACGGGCGAATGACGAATGATTGGACGAACGAAGATCGATTGATTTAGTGAAGCCAAAATGAAGCACACATCGCGGAGCGGTCGTGTCTCTTGAACGAGAGAACGAAGCTATACCTATAGCGTAGTGATGTGATGCGTTCATTTTGAGGGCATTGGTGCACTCGACATAGTGATGTGATGCGTAATTTATTTATTTTTTGTAATAATAATGGTTTTTAATAAGTTTATTGATTATCGGGACATTTAGCGTCCCGATCAGGTGCAAATCGTGACGCGTCCCCAGACCCTGAAAATCGGGACGTCCCGCGTAAATCGGGACACCTGGCAAGACTAGCTACTGGTGACATTTAGGTAGGTCTCTTTTTTTTGTGGGTGGGAAATTAACAAATCACGCTCCCGCTCTTGGGCAGAGCGGGAGGGCGTGTCAGACTTTTACTGACTAAAACCCACCCGTCTTCCTTCAGTTGCCCAAGTGCCAGGACCACGGTATCTCTTTCGAACAAATCTCGCGACCCTGGCTGGCATCGGTCCCTGTGGACCCCTTCAGTTGTCGCTGACATCTCTTTGAGGCGCGCGTGGAACACTACGCGCCGTCGACACCGGCCTGGTCCTTACCATTGTTCGCCGCACGCAAGCCCGCGCCTACGGTGGCCGGGAGTCCGTGATCGACTCCCGACGCCCGGAGCGTCTCCTCCTACGGCGGCTAGGGACGTGAGGGCGCATCGACTGCCACTCCCTCACGCGTCCCGCCTCCTCCTTCGCAAGCATTACTGCTTCGCAGAAGGAGGTGATGGGTTCCCATACCCTCTCGCTCCGTACCATGGCTCGCACCAGGGCCGGACGCGAGAGGTCGCCGCCGCCGATTGCCTCTACAAGGACACGGCGGTGCTCCGCCCAGGCAGGGCACACCTCCACCGTGTTCTCCAGACGATCCTCGCAATGGAAACACCCGGGCGTTTCCTCCCGCTTTATCCTGAACGTGGTCTAACCCTTAGGGGATAATACAGGCGTGCTGCAAGTGAACCTTACTCTCTCCACGGATCATTTGCTATAGTCATTCATAGATGAATGGGTTCTATTGGGGTGGTCAGCGCCAGAAGCCCCTCACAGCTTTTCTGCTTCATTAGACAGCTAAATGAGTGAAGCGGATAGCCGGCATATACACCCCGGTAGGGTTAGGGTATAGAAAACTTTAATCCTTATGGTAAGGGTAGGAAGGAAGGGTTGTTAAAATTAACTCATATATTGTAGGGAACCCGTTTTGGCTTCCATAAATTAGTACAACAGTCGATTAAAGGTCCTTGCCTAACGATGAATTGGTAAAATTGGTTTGTTTGTAAGTTATATATGTAGGGGGTAATCTCTGGAACTACCAGTCGAATTTTGAGTAAGGCTATTTAAAATAGAAAGAAAGGAAAATTGATTTATTTTTCATAAAAACACGTGCATACAAAAAAGTAAAATCACATAAAAAACATGAAAAAAAAAACATATTTATACTTAGGAACAAAGGACATGAATAGTCGTCAGTTGCATGCCGTGACTGTGTCAAGAAGGCTTCCACTCAGCATTATGCTGTGCTATGGGACCCACAGCACAGCGCTGATTTGCAGTGGTCACCCGAAAACGACGTACGAAAATCAAGTCAGGATTTTTGTAGATTAGACAAAACAATTTGTAAAGTCAAAAATATACAGTACTTGGAATTTAATATTACCATCAAGCCAATTTCCCGCGTGGTAACGGACGTTAAGAATAGCACTATCCCATTTCATCCAGTGGGTGACGTAAAAGGCGACTAAGGTACTTACTAGAGAATGGGTTGCAGCGTCCTCTATGCATTTTATCACCATACTGCGAATGCCAACCCGCCTGCTAAACGTGGCGATTATGGCCCAATCCCCCAAATAATGTACCGGTCAAATTGGCAGTGCATGGGATGCTTGTGTCCAGCGGTGGACGTCACTTCGACTGAAATGATGATAAAGCCAATAAGATAAATAATGACATAAAATAACCATCACCATGCATACCATCACACTGCGACCCTAAGACGCCGAGTCAAAAGAACGCTAAGGGAATACAAAGTAACATGGCTTGGTGGGCGATGCGATGCTTTAAGATAATTAATTATATTTCATGTTAACGATATCTGAAGAATCAAGGAAGTATTGATAAAAACAGTTATATTTGCGCTTTTGCACACGGATTTGTTTTTATTGCAATCTGCTTGAAATCGTTAGAAGACGTCAGCACGATGTGAATGTGCCGGACGTCCATGACTGTGTGATTTCGCGGCTGAAATATTATCATTTTGTATACAAGATGTAACAGAATATACGCAAGTCCTGAAATTCCTTTGTTCGTAGTTGATAAGAGCTATCATCATCTACCTAGCCTTTTCCCAACTATGTTGGGGTCGGCTTCCAGTCTAACCGGATGCAGCTGTGTACCAGTATTTTACATGGAGCGACTTCCTATCTGACCTCCACCTGACGAGTTGATAAGACCTATGAGATCCTTAAATGAACTTGGGAGTCAAGAAGTAAATAAAACTCCTTCAAAGATTTCTGTTAACAAGAGTCTGTGGCAACCTTTAAGTTTTAATTTAACCGTAATAAAAAAAAGGTGCTAACTCATATTTGTTGACTAAACTAATATACACTTTATGATTCTAAAATTAAATATAAATTATCATCATTTTGATATTTGTTGCCAAAACAACATCTTATTAACGGAATCAAAACCTTAATCATGCTGAAAATAGAGTTCGTTATCAGTTTAGCATGGATATGTTATAGACAATTTGAAACATGTCCAAGACTTTTGTGATATGTTGTTTATGTATTTATTTATTTATTGACACACCAACGACTTATTCACTAAATCATTACATTAATTATACTCGATATCAAAAGCTTTGCGGTGAATTTGTCACTTATAGGTGTGCACAGCACTTGTATAATCAATAATAAAAATTAAAATGGAAATATATGATCATAGCAAAATTAAAATTAACAAAGTTTATCGATAAATCTCTGTTTATCTTAAGAAATGTCTATAAATATCTCAGATATGTTGAGATATTAGGTGGCTGACACACATTCATTACAAAACATACATATTTAGATAACAGATGAATGATGTTCAGAATCAAAACAATTTAATGATGATAAATGTTAGAAAGATAACTAACGACCTACAGTCTGTACAGGGTAGTAAGGACATAGATGCGCGTTACATGGTTCTAAAAAACTAGCGTAGAATAAGAAACACTGTTATTTCATTGAAAAGTGCAACGGTGAAAAGTGCATTACTTACGCGGTCAAAATATATGGAACCGCAAATATTTTCAAATTCGAATTCAAAATGTTTATTTGCAAGAAAATACATAGTTTACAAGGGAAGATCTTACAGTTTCTTTGGCAAATTTCAACCCAAGCGTAGAAAAAAAAACTGCTGTTTCGTTGAAAAGTGCAACAGTGACAAATGCAGTACTTACGCGGTCAAAATGTATGGAGTAGCTTTTTGTTCTTTTCGTGTCGATGGTACCTACTAGTTCACTTTCTTTTTGTTTTTTTTTTTCTATTTGGCCACGTTTATTGGGACATGATCAGTGGCATTCATCTGAGGTGCAGATGAATGGGCACTTAGGACATTCCAGCAAGTGGGGCATTGTCTGATCTGAAGAAAGATTTATCGTCGGGAAAAAAAAACGTGGCACCTACAAACAAGCCCGGTTAAGCAGCCGACTATCTTCTAGGTTTACCTGCGAGATGCCACGTATAAAAAAAGGACTTGGCTCATCTTGAATTTAGACAACTTGAGTCTTTGTAATGGCAAGCAGAGGGTTACCCATTTGCCCTTGGGGTACCACAAAAACCAGACTGTTCTGGGAAACATATCAGGATAGAAATTAGTCGACATTACCAGACGTGATTCAATCACATCGGATTTTTTCGGGCACTGGATTTTGAACCTTCAGCGTTTACCGAGCATTGAGAATTCAACAGAGTGCATCTCAGCGCGCCGAAAATCGAACAGTGTTTTTTTTACTTTTCGATTTTCGACTCTGCGCGCTAAGCAGTGCGTTGAAAATTTATTGCGATTTTATTACGTCCGTGTGGCGTCTGCAGTTTTCTAAGTTGCAAAATCATTTCAAATTCAATAGCTGTAATACAAAATACAACACATGTTTTAAATAAAATAAACGTAAAAACAAAGCTATTGTCTCAAGAAGATCGTGTCCAAACGCAGTCAAATTGATTTGGCCGTTAGTATTCACTGCGCGGACGAGGAAACTCTTGCGCATACTTACTAGTGCATGTTATGCCTTTGTTTACCAACTTCAGATTTGATGGCTGTACAGTCAGCATCAAAAATCTTGGGAGGAACAGACTTTTCAAAATTATCTCAACAATTAAGAAAATTAAACTTTATCTCAAGTTCTTGCCAGAATGACAGTTGTCGTGTGTGTCTTCATTCTAAAACTTTCCTTGTGTTATTGAGTTAATATTTAATTTTCATAGAACAGTCTGCTCGTCCCGATATTATTGACGCTTACTATACAGTTAACTACACATCAGAATGGTTCGAATTTGACATTCACAGTGACTTATGTAGTAGTAGTAAGGGCGATTTTCGTAGTGCTTAGTGTTACGACTGATGTGCGGACTGTTCAAACTTTACGACATGTAGAATATTTTACCTGTTGTGTGAAACGGTTGATATGTCGTCATTGCAACTGATGGTAACGGTCAGAAAATGTTCAATCACCTGTATTTCTGGTTATTTGAAACGTGAAGAAGCAGTCGTTGCCTCAGTGGTAGTGGCCCCGAGTTATGAGTTCGTAGGTTCGAACCCAGGCAGGCGCTTTTCTTTTTGTAATTTATTTCATCTCCACTACTCAGAAAATTGTGACGGAAAACATTTGAGGAAATCGGTATCTCTTAGAACCATACATTTTAAGACATGAGATATCTACCAAAGCAGCGCTGGGCCTGCATGATGGATTACGACCCACTCCCTCTCATAGAGTGGAAGCCTGTGTCTCAGCAGTGGGAATATTATAGGCTGATTATGTTTGAAGCCCAAAGACTGTCGTTGGACATAAAAGTCACTTGCTTAAAAAGCTGTAAGGTAAAGGCCTCTACTCTCCCGTTTTGTATCGTACGTTGTTGGTTCTCGGTAACTTACCCACCTATAAGATTTTCATCTGAAGACGAGAAGTACCTACTGATGGTGTTTCTGAATACTCTTTTGATGACTGATAGCCATACTTACGGCACTCGTTGGCTTTTCACAGAAAACTAATACCACCACTTATATTTTCTTTACGTCACCAGAAAACATTTATTTAGGTGTGTCAAATATCATAGAATATGCTGTCACGCCTTCAATTCCCAATGGCCTAGAGCTGTGTTTTTGTACACGCACTGGTATTTGTCAACTTTGACCGTATTAATACCTTGTATGATGTGGGCGCGTTTGGGCGAGGCATGACGAGTCCTGTCCATAGTGCAAAAGTCCCGCGGGGTAATGCGTAATACACTTGGAATGGATTTCATTTTTACATTTCAACAACATTCATTGCGTTATTGACATTGCTGAGCAGACAAATCTTTCGAACATATAACGCAATGGATTAGGATTGACTTCAAAATTATTCATATTGTGATTGATTATGTTACGAAATAAGGGTGTTTGTCAAAAGTCATAGTGCTAGTATAGCCCATTCTTATTTTTCCATACCTAATTATCTGTAATATTCTCGATCGTCTAGAGGTCAGCTTAGGATAATTATGCCTTTACTCTTATATTGTAAGGGTAATGTGCAAAAGCTTAGCAAGCTTAGCTTAGCTTTGTGCAATAACTGTTATACGGGATTTAGAACATGATTCTGAATAATTGAAATTTTTCATGGGTAATTAAAAAAATAGTTCAACTGTTTAAATGTACTATATGTACATTTTCACCGCGTAGCTGCATTTTTTACGAAACAGCAATTTTTTTTATTAACTGATGAACAATTTCTGTGCTGTTTTGCATGCCACCCTGCGTTGTACAAGGACCACGGTTTGGTGCTTATAGCAGCCGAATTCGGTTTTTGAAGCAGTATAAACGTGATGATATTGAGGAAATGGTGACTTATACTTGCTATACCCGACTGCCTGTAAGCTCTTCGGACAATAAAGATCTGATGGAAAGAACATTATGTTAATGTGCTGTCTCACCTTGTTGCAGTCGCAATGCTCATCCCAGGAGAGGCTGCTCGCAGTCCAGGCGGTGTGCGAGCCGCCGAGAGCGCCATGTCCTCACTGCCACCAGCACCAGAACTCACTCAAGTAAGTACCAACTTACGGGAACAGCTGGGAGAAAAGGAGGCATCATTGTTGCTGTAGGCGAGTGATGGAGCTATAAAAGGCGAATAGCTCCATTTCTGTTTCGCAGTGGAACAATGATTGCTTTGGCTTGGACTTGCAAGGCGTTGGCCACTACGCTTGGTATGATGTCTTCTGGCTTTTATTGTACTAGTTGATGTCTGTAACAACTTGCCTTGCCGACTGTCTACCAAAGTTGTGAAAATGCTCGTTCAGAAAAACTAGCGCCATGTTTTTACCGCTAATGAGGATCCCCAAAAGTAGCCCGCGAAATTCAGTTTATCATTCAACATAAAACGTAACATAACATCACACTTTGTTCCCCCGAAGGGTTGGGCAGAGGTGTACCTAAAGTAGTACACCCACATTTCGCCTGTTATGTTTAAGGCCCCATGTAAGTGGGTGCGAGCCTATTGCTATAAATCGGGCACAAATCTAGACTCCGGGCTGCTACTGTGAAATTCCGGTTAGAAAAAACCCAATAAAACTTTGCCCGACTGGGGAATCGAACCCAGGACCTCATGCACAGCACTAGCTACCTTTTTTTTTTTTTTTGGATGGGAAATCATCAAATGACTTCTCCCGCTCTGGGCGGAGCGGGAGGGCATGTCAGACTTTTACTGACTAAAACCCACCCGTGTTCCTTCAATTGCCCATGTGCCAGGGTCACGGTATCTCTTTCGAACAATCACGCGACCCCGGCAGGCATCGGTCCTAGCAGACCCCTTCAGTTTTGCTGACATCTCTTTGAGGCGCGCGTGGAACACTACGCGCCGTCGACCCGAGCTTGGTCCTTACCGGGCGGCGAGCTACCCATTGCTCGCCACCCGCAAGCTCGCGCCTACGGTGGCCGGGAGTCCGCAATCGACTCCCGACGCCCGGGGCGTCTCCTCCTGCGGCGGCTAGGGACGTGAGGGCGGAGAGACTGCCACTCCCTCACGCGCCCCGCCTCCTCCTTCGCGAGCATTACTGCTTCGCAGAAGGAGGTGACGGCTTCCCATTCCCTCTCGCTCCGTACCATGGCTCGCACCAGGGCCGGACGCGAGAGGTCGCCGCCGCCGATCGCCTCCACGAGGACACGGCGGTGCTCCGCCCAGGCAGGGCACACCTCCACCGTATGTTCCACCGTGTCCTCCAGACGATCCTCGCAATGGAAACACCCGGACGTATCCTCCCGCTTTATCCTGAACAGGAACCCACCGAAGCACCCATGCCCGGTGAGAACCTGCGTCAGGCGGAAGGTGAGGACGCCGTGGCGCCTCTCTATCCACTCCTCAAAGAGGGGACTTACCGCCGCAATTGTGGCGTGCCCAGCACTGGGTTGCGACAATCGTACCCGCCATGTCGCCATGAGATCACACCGGAGCTCTGTCCGCCGTGCCGCGATTTGTCGCGGCAGCGGAGTTTCGCCCCGGCGTTTCGCCTCCTCGCGCCACTCCCACATGTGGACTAGCTACCACTTGACCAACGAGTCATATCTATCATTCTGTAAATAAACACGTGTTATGGTCGTGAATCATATTTTAATTACAAAAACCTGACTCTGGCCAGCAAATTGCAAAAAAATAATGATTTCGTGGTATACTTTGGGGCGCTTCCCCCTACAGAAAAGGCTGTGTAACTAATACATTCTCATTGTCCATTGAAAACATCGCCATGGCACAATTTTCTGTACCTGTTTTATACTGAACATCTTGTATCTTTTCACCTTGCAGCAGCTCACAAGGCAGCGGCATGAACAACTGGGCATCGTTGTCGGACAGCGGCGGCAGCGGGAACACAGCGGCGCGTGCGCCCTCACCACAGAGTCCTGCGAGGCGCGTGCGCAGTCGAAGTTTAAGGTACTAACTGATTTATCGTCTAGCAATCTAAGGGGGCTTGTGGCTAAATAATAACCAGCCGCTCGGGTCGATAGATCATGTTAAGCTACGCTTGCTGCGGTTGGTTCGTAGATGGACATCATTACATACCAAGACCCGACCCGACTCCTTACCTAGGAAATCACGTTAAGCCGTTGGTCCCGGCTGTAATTTTTGGATCTTTGGACGGTCGTTACGGGTCGTCAGAAGCTCTAAAGTCGTTGCAAGGAGTATCGTATTACCCAATAACTGGGTTGTGGTGGTCGCTCCATGTAAAATACTGCAGTGCTATTCTGTAACCACCTCACCGGGTGAAGTGAGCGTGGAGTGAGCTATCAATGTCATTCCACCTGATGCTAAGGATGACCAAGTAGGTATTATATTTACAATCATAATCGTGATTTTGATAATATTTTATGCTAATTCTTTTGCTAAGCTAGCATAGTGTCTAAACAATACTACTGTTTTGGGAAGTTTTTCAAAGGAAATAGCGAATTGTTGTTTTTTTTTTCTACTTTTTCCTCGACTAGTCTTTTATTGCCTGACGCACAAGTGTGCGACACGCACGAACAACAGTTACTGTCTGTATTTATGTTTTGCTATTTACATATTTGAAAAACTTCCTGAACCAGTAGTAATGTTAAAATACTTACTAGCTTTGAAATCCTCATAAAATGATCAATAGAATTATCATAAAACATATTACCAAAATCTCGATTATGATTGTAAATGTTATGTTTGGTCAATCCCTAGCAGCACTGGGATGACACTGACAGCTCACTCCACGCACCCTTTCACGGTGAGATTTTTACAGAATCGACATGCTGGTATTTAGCTGCATTCGGTAGGACTAGAACCCAATCACAACGTAGTTGGGAAAAGGCTAGGCAGATGATGAATGTAAGATCCGCCTGCACCACAAATAGTTAAAAGCAATTAGCGTTAAACGTATTTAAAACATCGCTTTGGTACTGTCTATCGTTTGAAGATTACAGAGACTGAATATTTTAAATTGTATTTGATAACATTCTGGATTTATGGACGAAAAACTACAGTTCTAGACTTCCGCGGTTAAAAAGAAGATTCAGATATTACTGCAATAAAATGTGCAGTTTTCAATTATCTCCTGACGGTATTGTTCATAGCTATTTCTTCTGTGGATTCTCATTTTAGTAGTCTATAGAATTGCCCAGATTCAGCAGCGGAAATAGATGCGGTAGGTGGCATTTTCTGTATAGATGCCAAACAGTCTCAATTATATTTCTGGAAGTATTGGAAATGTTTTTCAAACCGTGTCCAACAAACATGAACCAAATACTTCACGTTACCGATTCCACATAACGACATAACGTCACACGGTCAGTAAAACTAAATAATTTATCAAGCATGTGACATTACACGATAGGTACAGTCAGCCTCAAAAAGATTTATATACCGAAAATAATTTATTTGACTGTCTTCATTCTATGTCCTGATTGTGAACACAACATAAACTGAATAAGAAAGTTCTTATTGGATGATTTCTTAGTTTTATAGTAGCAGTTAATGTTTAAGTTGCTTATAACAGGCAAGATTGTTTTATAAATAAAGTATACCTTATAGAATGAAGAATATTGAGTAGCTACGACAAGCATTAAAAATTGGGTACTTACTTAATTCTACTAACTGAAGATCGTGGCTAAGTATTAACAGTTGCACAGGTGGATCGACCAGGATTAGCAACGCCTGCCGGGGATGTTTCGTGGATGGGTGACCATATCTTTACATTCCGAGACTCCGCCGTGCCTTGGAAACCACGTTATGCCATTGGTTCCATCTGTCATTCGTGGATCTTTGACAGTTGTTACGGTTCGTCAGAAGCCGGAAAGTCTGACAAACAGTCTTACCAAGGGCATCGTACTAGCCAGTAACTGTGTTGTGGAGGTACGACAGGCAGTCGCTCCATGTAAAATGATATTCAGCAGCACCCGTTAGACTGGAAGCCAACCTGAACATAGTTGGGAAAAAGCTAGGCAGATTGATTTGGAAGCAAACACAATTTCAAAAAGGCTCTTCATAATTTATTGTATAGACGCGAGCACATAAAGCGACCACAATCTGTCAAATTTCTTTAATAGGTTTTTAACGTTATCGCTTAAGTATTAGGTTCATGATTGATTGGAATTTGACAGTTTCGGGTAGATTGATGTGCTAGCGTCTGTACAAAAAAAAAACTAAGTTGTAAGTTTGTCAAATAAAAATATTTGAATATAATGCATACATGTTTTCGAGGCTGTCTGTACGTGAGTCAGTGTCGACCGCAGCGAATGTTAGGAATCTTGGCAGCGTTATTGTTTACTGTGTAATGGTTAGATGCATGTGATGTAAGTTTGTGGGTGTGTACTGAATCGTTATGGTCGATTAGTGGTTTGTCTTGTGACCAATTGTGGACTGAACTTGCTGTTCAAAATTAGTAAAATCTCAAATAAGAATTTACAGCCGATACGTTTTCTAGGGTTCGTGGTTCCAGCTACTCAGGTAATAAATAATCCACAGTAAGATGTAATCTATGGCGGGAGCTGTATATACCTCTTTTTTTGGTGTCATCAAATGACGTCTCCCTGTCAGACACTGACTAAAACCCAGCCGTGTTCCTTCAGTGGCCTTTGCCAGAGCCACGGTAACTCTATCGAACAAATCCCTGACAATTTAATCGAACCATCTGAGACTTTTCCACTTGGGCACGCGTTGCCGTGGCCGACTCGGAAATCTCTAAATAGACTTTTGAAACAAAACAACAACACTCTTGATAATTATTTTTTTAGATTTCATTTCTAGTCGCCATGTTTAGATTTTGTATTACAGAAACGGAGGCTTGGTTTCTATAAGTGTATCAACCGGCGTAGCATGACCAATTCTATATCTATTCTACCAAGAACAAAAAAAGTTCCTTATGTATTTTAATGCTGTAAAAATGTTTTTATCTCATCAGAAAAATAGTCATCATACTTGACATCGTACTCTTGTCGACTGAAGAATAGAAACATCTCTTTTTTTCCAGTTTTACACAATTTTTCTACGATACAATCTATCCGCCACTTCTTCTTCCCAGCAAAGCACTAGGAAGTGTCGGAAGGGCGGGCGTTTTGGGGGGACTGTCTTGTGTAACTTTGACGTTCAAAAAGTGCTGACTCTCAGCCTAGTTTGAATAAATGACTTTTGATTTTGATTTTGATTTTGATCATTTTGTCTTATCTTCCGTCGACAAATTCCGTTTCTAGGCGGTCATGCTACGCGTGCAAGTGTCTGTTCAGTAAATCAGACTTCATATAAAGAGGTGATTGGTTTACTACTAAAAATGGTGCTTCATATTTTGGTCTTCGAGATATCGACGCGTAAACTATAACCATGAACCTAGCACATGAATCTAGAACCTCTTTGCGTAGAAAATTTTCGTTGGTTACATAAAAACAAAAAAAACAAAAACAGGTGTTCTTTAGAACTTTCAACGTAGGGGCGTTTAGAATTTTGTACTGGATCTATGGTGCCAGGTAGTGCGTTGATACCCCGGCCATGCATTACCTGGTAATCAGTAATTAAGTAACCTATGTTATTTTTTAACCTATAATTCTTCTCCAGTTCGCCATCCCGCAGCGGTGGAGGAGGCGGTTCGAGCGGCGGGTCCGGTTCCAGAGATGACGCTGTGTCCGCCATGTCTGCGCTCTTCGCGGCAAGGTTCCCGGCTGCACAGAAGGCGATGGATGACAAGTAAGGACAGATCACCAAGGAGAATACGCTTCGGCAATCATCGTCTATCTCCGGAAATACGAACGCGCGATGATGATCTAATATAGAGGTGTTACAACCATGGGAGTACTTGCCTATTTTGTATTAGCATGGTTAAAAGTTAAATGTACATATATTAACAACTCTACGCAATTCCAAAAAACATATCTAAAATTAAAGTGCCAGATGACGAGTGGATACCATGATAGTTGCACTACTATAAAGCACGGCATGACTTCGGTTGATTTTATGCTGAACATTAGCTCATATTTGGCCAGTGCTGGTATAAAAACGCTTAAAAACTAACCGTTTTAGGATGTATGATACTTTTAATCAATCAAAATTGACCAATCTAGGTACGTTCTGAATGGTTAAATGTATTTTTAACCCCCGACGCAAAAAGCCCCTCTTTTTTGTTTATTTATTTATTTATATATGCTTTATTGTACACCAGAAAATTAATTACAACAAAAAACATTTCACAATAAAAACATACAATGGGCGGCCTTATCGCTTTCTGCGATCTCTCTTTTTTGTTATAAGTTTTAAGCTCAAAATAGCGCTAAAACCCTCGACGGGGGGTATGATACGCACAGTATCGCTTTCTTTATTCTAATTTTCTTATTATGATACTATTGAATTAAGTTAAAAATAACAAAATGTTACAACAATTTTTTTAATAAGATAGTCTGAACCCTGACCCTATCTGGATATGTCATTCGTAAAAATTATAATAAAAATAATTCAGACAATTTCTCACTATTGTGCAATAGATTATTGGTTTCTCCGATTTAAGGGTCAAAGCATGGTGATCCAAAAGTTCTGATGTAACGAAAACAGTTTATCACGAAATAAAACTAGTCATTTAATTAATATAAATTGCACAATGAAATATAGTCCTGTGTGGTGCCGGATACAAAGAATAGCACCATCCCATTTCTTCCCGTGGGTGCCGTACGAGGTGACTAAGGGACTTACTAGACCAAGCGTGGCAATTATGGCAAATCCCCCCAAATTGGGGAAGACCCATGTCCAGCAGTGGACGTCTTTCGGCTGAAATGATGATGATGATGCACAATGAAACATTTGGTTACAAAGCGAAACAATAAATGATTGTTACTTTCAGATTACGAGGGTTGATCGATGAAGTGTTGGAGTTGGACAAGAAGCCAGACCGACCACCCATAGAGAGATTTGTTCAGAGACAGGTAAACTTGTTTTACATAATATACAATGGAGAAGGGATTTTGTGGCGGTAGTGGTGGTAGGGTAGCCCATGAATTTCAAATTTTCTTATTGTTTTTTTTTTTTGCAATTTGCGGGTCCCTTTTTATGAAACCAAAAAACCAACCAATTAACACCAACATTTTATAATTTATAGGAAAATTATTAAATCACTCTTCCTCTAGTCTACTTACAATTTAAAATGTTGCTGTGCCCGGCAGGGTCCATAATTGTATCTATTTATATTAATACCCACCACCTGTATACATTATGGAACGCAATAAATATTTGAGATTTGATTTGAAATACTCATTCAATGCGATTAAATTCAAACATTCAATTTTTTATTTCAGACCTGGGATCCAATAGAGTGATAGTAAGAAATAAAAAAAAAAATAAAAAAATAATTTGGGTTGTATTAATGATTATAATTCTGTAAAGCCGTATTTGTTTTGGTCGGGAATTATATTTTACAACAACAACCTGACATTGACTGGCAAACAATGTCTTAAAGAATATGTATGTATTTGCAGGTTTAAATGTTTATGTTTGCAGGTGCTCGAGATGGCTCGCGACTGCCTGCACAAGTCGGAGTCTAAGCAGGTCACCAGCACATACTTCTACGATATGGCTGACAGCTTGGACAGGCTGCTGGCTGAGGTAACGCACCCAAAATAATCTAACAGAACACCCTCCTCCCCTTCGAAAGGTTTAAACAGAGGTGTACCTATAGCACATGCACAATTCGTCAGTTATATTTAAGAGGGCGAGCTTTAGCCGTCAATCAGCCAAATTTTAATAACACCTTCACCGACACTGGAACGGAACCCAGAACTTCATGCTTAAAAATAAAACAAATATTTTATGCTTGTATTACCTTAGTCGTCTGTCATAATTGTAGTGGCCACATAATGACAGCCTTCATGAAAATGGCGGTGAGTGTCAGTCCTGGTCATTCGGCTTAAAAAAAAATACTCTGTATGTGAACCACCGTCATTTTGTGGCTTAACATAACGAAACTGCTTTCGTAGGAAACCCAACCAATACAACTTTACGCATATTTATGAAATTTTGAGCAACTGAAAGTTTACCGCAGTGGTTTGACATTTACCCTCTAACTACATACAAATGTTTTTTGTACATCTAACTATTCTCCACAGACCCGAGAAAAGTCAGCAGAAGCAGGGAACCAAGTGGCACCTTTAGTGACGCGACTAATACTCGCGATGGCACGGCCGGCACGACTACTGGAATGTCTCGAGTTTGATCCTGAGCGGTTCTACAGGCTATTGGAGGCCGCTGAGGGTCATGCGAAACATCAGCAGGTTAGTTGATCAAGTGGTAATTTTAGTGACAGGTTTGAAACTCGTGAAGCAAAGGTTCAGTTCCTTGTCTGGTGTCCATCGTCCATAAGAGATATACTATAAAGATCATACACTATACATCAAGTACAATATTCAAATGGTACTTTTAGTGACAGGTGTGAAATTTGTCACAAAAGTACTCGGTTGCTTGTTTGGCGTCCAACGGCTATAACAGATGAAGATCTACAAGTGTAGTATTCGAGTGGTACTTCTAGTGGCAGATGTGAAACTTGTATTCCTGAAACCTTTTTTCCTTGAAACCTGTTGTCCAATACTATTCGCCAATTCAATTTTTCATAATTAAAAAATACTGTACTAATTTGAACCTTATTCTCCAGGGTATAACGACAGACATTCCTCAGTACATAATCCACAAGCTGGGCTTATCGCGGGACCCCCTAGCGGAACTTCAAGCACCACCACCTCCTCCATTGCCGCAAAATATTTCACCTTCCAAGTAAGTACTGAAGAAATATACCTAGATGCTGATACTTGTGTGTCTACTAAATTGAGTTATAGATTGAATATTTGAGATGGAACTTCTGGAGTGCAGTGTGGCCCAGTGATATCGGCCCAGACTGACGACTTGTAGGTCGTGGGTTCAAACCCAGGCAGGCGCTTTACTTTGTGTAAATAATTTCATAACAAAGTTTAAATCAGATTGAACAAAAACTAGTTTAAATCAGGATCCGTTAATCAATCTTTGTGCTTGCTGAAAAAAGAAGCTTATATAACGTTTTTAATATTGAATATCTGGATGACCGAGCTTTGCTCGGTATTTTTTGGTAAATTGGGTTTAAAATAATAAGTTTATGTTCAAGTTGATTATCGATAAAGTTGGTCATTAAAAACACAAACAAAACGACTTTCTATAAAAATGAATCCTAGTTAGATCGATTTATCGCCCCCGAAACCCCCTGTATACTACATTTCATGAAAATCGTTGGAGCCGTTTCCGAGATTCAGATTACATATATATATACAAGAATTGCTCGTTTAAAGATAGAGATTTATGAGTTCTTAATTGGCCGGAAGACAAGACACACTATAGTTTTTGGAATTCAAACGGTTAAATGTCTTATTAATACGTGCTAATGTTCGCCAGGACCCGCGGACGTCAGTCCCCGCCCAGCTCGGGCAGCGCACCTCCCTCGGAGAGTGACTACCACGTCATCAAGCTCATCTCCAACGGGGCCTACGGCGCCGTCTACCTGGTCAAGCACAAGCAGACCAGGACTAGGTGAGTTGATAACCATTTACAGAGGCTCTCATCATCATCATTTCAGCCATAAAGCTGCCCACTACTGGAAATGGGATTTGCCATTATCGCCATGCTTGGTAGATCGGCGATCGCAGTATGGTGGAAAAATTCCAAGAGAACAATTCAATTCAATATCTTTATTGTGGATCCATATGTAGGTGCATAGCACAGGTTTTAAACAATTTAAGAAGAACGCTGCTGCCCATTTTTTAGTAAGTCCTTTAGTCGACACTGACGGGAAGAAATGGGACTTAAGCTCTATAGCCACGATCATCATCATTTCAGCCGAGAGACGTCCGCTGCTGGACATAGCCCTCCCCCAGTTGGGGGGGGGGCGGGGGGGGGGGGTTGCCATAATCACCACGCTTGGCAGGCGGGTTGGCGATCGCAGTATGGTGGTAAAATTCCTAGAGAATGCTGCTGCCCATTCTCTAGTAAGTCCCTTAGTCGCCTTTTACTACACACACGGGATAAAATGGGACATTATCTCTATATCATCATTCTCCTGTCCTTAACTCAATTAAAAAAAAAAACTGTTTCAATCTCTGTTCATTAATATAATTTGTTTTACAGCTTTAATTAACAATAAACTTCAGTTGCCGTTGTTTCGCTGTACCTATTTTTTTATTTTTTGTATACAGAGATTCAGAGCTTATAAAGTTTTTAATTTACAGGTACGCAATGAAGAAAATAAGTAAAAACAACTTGATACTCAGGAATCAAGTGGAACAAGCATTTGCTGAAAGGGATATCCTTAGTTTCGCTGACAACCCTTTTGTGGTAAGTTACATATGTAAACTACTGTTATAAAGTATGTGTTTATTTAAAACTAGCTTCTGCCTGCGACTTTGGTCGCGTGAAGTTTCGGCCTCCTACCAGTGGCGTCGTATCCCATCCTGTCTATAACTTCGTTTTCACATAGCGTCCTCTCCGACTAAGGTAGCCCCCGAAATCCAATTTTTGTTACGTTTTTTGCAATATGCAGGTCAGCGTAATAATGATATATGTAATTGGTTTTGGCATTGATTAGGAGCACAGCACTGTAGGTCTACTCCCAAAACACGAAATCTGTTTCTCAAATTGTACTCTTCCGAAAGTAAAAGTAATTGGAATTTTGTTGTCATTAATCTGCCGTCTGTAGTTTAATACTTTTTCGACCCTAACTTACGTTACAAGTAGTTGGTCGTGAGTTCAAATCCAGGATCGCACTTTACTTTGAGTGTATGATTCATGATCTGATATCACCACTGCTCTCAAAATAGTCAAGGAAAACATCTTGAGGAAACCCTCATGTCAATTCGAAGACATGTGACATCCATCAACCCGCACTGGGCCTGCGTGGTGAATTATGTCCCACTCCTTCTCACAGAGAGGAGGCCTATGTCCCAACATTGGGAGTATTATAGATCGATAAAGCAAACCTACTTGCCCGGCCTTCTTATAAAGTACAAAATGAAGTACAGACAAACAACTAAGCTTAAATCACCTGAAAATTTAGTCAATATCATCACACAACCCTCTCTTCTAGGTAACAATGTACTGTTCCTTCGAAACAAAACGCCATCTTTGTTTCGTCCTCGAGTTCGTGGAGGGCGGCGACTGCGCCACTTTGCTTCGCGCCGGCCCACTGCCGGCCGACATGGCGAGACATTACTTCGCCGAAGCGGTCCTAGCTGTGGAGTACTTACACTCCTATGGCATTGTACACAGAGATCTGAAACCTGACAAGTAAGTTTTAAAGGACTATCTTTTACCTGCTTCGCTTTCGTGGTCTATCACAGAGGAACTGTGCAATTTTTCGGTATAAAAAGTAGATTACATCATGTCCCGGCTGAAGGCAATTTCTATGCAAAATATCAAGTCTTCGGTACGTTGCTCCGAGTAAGAATGACAAATAAATATACCATCTGTCAAGTAAGTATTAAAAAGTCATAGATAGTGCCATTTTACTTCGTACTGAACCTCTATCCGTTTACATGGCGCAGTATTACTTCGCTGAAGCGGTCTTTGCTGTGGAATACTTACCCTCGTATGGTATTTTACACAGTTCTGAAACCTGACAAGTAAGTTTTAAAGGACTATCTTTTACCTGCTTCGCTTTTGTGGTCTTTCACACAGGAGGTGTGCAATTTTTCCAGGTAAAAAGTAGCTTATATCATTCTCCGAATGTATAACTATCTCTATGTCAAAAAACTTATCGATCCGTTGCTCCGTTACTGCTTGAGACAAATCAACAAACACAGTCATGGTAGTATTTATAATGTTTATTGCTGCGACACTTTACTGCGGGTCGGACCACTGCCGGCTTGCACAGTTCGGTATTAGTTCGCCAAAGCGTTCCTAGCTGTGGAATACCAACGTGCCTACTATACCTAGATACATTTCGATGTGGCCTGACCAGGATGATATCTGGACTTTAAATGACTCTGGTTCTTTCTTCTTTCCTGTTCTTGTTTTCTTAGAGTAGTCGGAAAGGAAACACCGAACTCATCTAGTTTTATAATATAAGTTATTTTTGACGATAATTGCTTTTTTGCATCGATTTACATTTGGAAGGCCTCCCACAAGATGGACCGTTGACCTGGTGAAGGCCGCATGAATCCGTTGGATAAGAGAAGCACAGAACTGGTCGAAATGGCGATGCTTGGGGCAGGCCTATGTCCAGCAGTGGACGTCTTTCGGCTGAAATGAATGAATCAATTTACAGAAATGAATATCATTTATTGCCATCTAACAGGCACAAATCCTTACACCGCTGCTACTGAGAAATTCCCGATGAATAAGCCTAAAAACACTTCACCTGATCTAGGGATCGGACACAGAACGTCAGCCAAGCAGTTGCGCTACGTCATTCTCCACCCTTATCCTAATTTATTTGGGGTTAGCGCAACGTGTTTTTGTCTTCCACTTTTCTAGTAGTCGTAATCTCGGTAGTCACCACCTTTCTATCCATATTATCAGTCACACGAATATGGATAGAAAGGTAAAGGGGCATAACTGTCCCATTGGTCTCGTGGTCTATGAGAGTAAGGGAAGATTGGAGGACTATATATAAGGTGTATCTATTCATACACTAAATATTTTAAGAGGTACACTTGTAGGTGGTAAAGAAGCTATAGAAGCAAAAATATTTTTTTTATCTAAGCGTTTTTGAATTTTCGTATTTATTATAATTTTAAAACTGCTTGAGACGTTTTGCATACATACCTTTACTCCAAATTCTATGAATGGCCATCCTGGCGCTGCGAGGGCAGCGACCGGACGGCACGAGCCTGGACGCGGTGTCTCGGGCCGTAAAAAATAAGGAGCCAGTATTTCTTATGTGCGTCAAATAATTTATAAATATTAAATTTTGAAAAAAATAATACATTTAAAAAATTTTTTTTTTCTTTGCTTTAGCTTCTTTACCACCTACAGGTGTGCCTCTTAAAATATTTCGTTTATGAATAGATACACCTTATATATATTAGTCACACAGTCCACCCATCGTTTATTTGATCTTCCCTTTTTTTGTTCTGGATGGGAAATCATCAAATGACTTCTCCCGCTCTGGGCGGAGCGGGAGGGCGTGTCAGACTTTTACTGACTAAAACCCACCCGTGTTCCATCAGTTGCCCATGTGCCAGGGTCACGGTATCTCTTTCGAACAATCACGCGACCCCGGCAGGCATCGGTCCTAGTAGACCCCTACACTGCTGCTGACATCTCTTTGAGGCGCGCGTGGAACACTGCGCGCCGTCGACCCGAGCTTGGTCCTTACCGGGCGGCGAGCTACCCATTGCTCGCCACCCGCAAGCTCGCGCCTACGGTGGCCGGGAGTCCGCAATCGACTATTTGATCTTCCCTTACTCTTACAGCCATCGATATTAATATTCAATAAAATCCTCACGGCATTTACCTCATTCCTCCGTCTTAGGTGCCCAGTAGTTGCACTTACGCTGCAATATACTAACCAAAATGTTTTTAATTTTTCAGTTTGCTGATAACGGCGACCGGTCACATAAAGCTAACAGATTTCGGGCTCAGTAAAATGGGACTCATGTCGTGTAAGTGAATATATTCATTACCATTTACCAGTTGATTGATTGATTGATTTTAATCAATTATTTCTTACTAGCTTTTGTCTGTGGCTTCGCCCGCGTGGAGGTCGGAAATTATCCCGCGGGAACATACTACCGGGATAAAAAGTACCCTATGTGTTACTCCAGGTTATAAACTAGGTATCTGTGTGCCAAATTTCATTTAAATCGGATCAGCAGTTTTTGCGTGAAAGAGGAACAAACATCCATACATATAAACTGTCGCGTTTATAATATTAGTAGGATAGCTTTTTGCCGTAATATTATCGGAGTCTCCCATTCTGATTATTCTGCACTGCTGAAAATCAAAGAGTGTGATTTTTCGCCGAGCTGGGATGACACTATTGTTTTTTCAATGCTCGGCTCAACAACTAGAGATGATAATCCAGTGTGCGTTAAATAATCGCCCGTGTGTACGAAGGCTTATAGCCATTTGTATCTACATTTATCTATATTATGTCTTCCAGTGGCGACGAATCTTTACGAAGAATATGCTGACAGGGAGGCGCGGCAGTTCTCAGATAAGCAAGTGTGTGGGACTCCTGAGTATATTGCGCCGGAGGTGATTCTGAGACAGGTAAGATTAGTGTATATATTCCGTTTTTTGTTTAATATTATGCATTTAATATGAAAGATAAAACTCATTGGATAATGCAAGACAACAAAGTAAGTCGAAACCATGATTTTTCTGAATCGAAAATAAATAATCAAAATGCAACATAGTATGTTCGTCATAAGTCTTAACTTGACTTCTTTGTTATGATTTCTTCCTATGTGCATTTTGGATGGAAAAATAGATCTCTGTTGTCTAAGGAAATAAATAATTTATTTTAATTTTTACACGGTTTAGTTAGTCCTATTGAAACTGACCCTGCTCCGTAGGACAACGAATGATTTGTCTTCGTCAGTTGGATCAGTATTACTTAACAAAAATGTTTGTTTTTTTCCAGGGTTACGGCAAGCCGGTGGACTGGTGGTCAATGGGCATCATTCTATATGAGTTCCTAGTCGGATGTGTACCCTTCTTCGGAGACACTCCTGAGGAGTTGTTCGCACACACTGTAAACGGTAAGTAAATGCTTTAAAAAAATTATCTAGTGCACTGAAAAGTAGACAAACTACATTAGTTAATCATTCTATCAGTCGACTTCTGCTCTGTGTTCGTGATTATGGATTAAAAATTTGTATTATTCGAGTTAACTTGTCGTTTGAATGCTCTTGTTTCTGTGACAACTGTATTTTCTAAATTTTCGTCTCAATATAAAGTCAATCGCAAAGCTGTGTCCTTTCCAGCTTGAAACTTTCGTAACTGGTTTCTGGCTTTTTAAAATTAATTAATTCATTCAAATCTCCCCTACAATTATGCTTACAGGGCAGAGTACTCATTTTATTTATTAAAAAAAAAATATCCACGAGTAAAAACATGTATATTGTACAAAGGCGGATTTAATAATAAAAATGCTTGGGTTCGAACTCACCATTAGCTCGCACCATCCTCACCAGCATATAATGTTTACTAAATAAAGCTTCTTATATTTTCAGATGACATCGAGTGGCCATCAGAAGAAGACTTCCCTATCGCAGTGGAAGCCAGGGCCATCATTACCGAGCTACTCTCACGAAACCCTAGAGACAGGCTGGGAACAGGCGGCACGCACCAAGTTAAGGTACGCTTGTGTTGCCCTCAAATATCTCTCACTAATCTTATTTTCGTTATTAAAAATAAAAAAAGGAGCTCATTCTTTAGATAATAACTGAAATCATATTTCATATAGTGCGTTAAAACTAATGTAAATTTAGTATTTTAACAGTAAAATCACGTAAATCAGCAAAATTCGTAAAATTCCGGGTCCGGCCTCTTCATTGCGTAAGCGCATGTGAAGTTTTTAAAACTCTCTCCAAAGTAGTTAACAACGCAAAGCTCATGTGTCTTTAAAACTGATTACTTTTGATTTTAATCAAAGGTGATTGGAGGAATAATTAAAATAGATATTTGCAAATTTCTCCTCCTAATTTATTGGGGATTGATTGGAGATCAAGTTGAGCTATCGACACAGCCGGACGTGTCGGCGCGCGCGCAACAGATGTGGTCCGACCCGCCTGAGTTCGAAATCAAACCGTGTTATTGTGTGTGCGTGCTTCTAAGTCATAATTTAAAATCGGGTGGCATAATACAACGTGTAACATAATTAACGCAAGACCTCATACACCCGAATTAGAGTTTTGAGTTTATTAGAGTATTGAATAAAGAAAATCGTGTGAACACTAGCATTGTTTTGTGCATTTAAATTTGAGTCCTATTGCCTTGAGATAGGATTGAATTCTTTCGGGCTCAATAAGTGGACTTGCGTCTATTCAGTTACACATTGCATAAAACAAGGAAGCAAATGTGTCATTCGTGCGCCCAGCTCTCAGCAGAGCCTGCCTGCCAGCTGACCCCTGCCGAACCCGGTGAGCCCGTTCCTAACATTTCAGGGATTTGTTTACTAAACTGCGCATGACCGCGGCTTTTTTGTGCCGCGCTTGGGGACCTATCATCGTCATCACATCACACCAGGAAGCGTTGTGTGAATGATTGTGTTCACACTAACTACAATAGGCTGAATAACCCTATTCGCGCTATAATTCTGGAACAAAATACGATACCGATTAAGACGCCGCACCAAAAGATCCTATTTTTGTAACACAGTAATAAATAAATAAATAAATATCTTAGGACAACCAACACATCGTTATCTGATCCCAAACTAGGCAGAGCCTGTACTATGGTAACCAGACAACTGATAAACGTACTTAAATATTTCTAAATACATACATATTATAGATAAATTACACCCAGACACAGAACAAATGATTGTGCTCATCACGCAGAGATTTGTCCTGGGTGGGAATCGAACCCACGACCTCAGTTTTTGCAGTCAGGGTCACTAACCACTAGACTAACAGGTCAGCCAAAGTAATGAATTCTTAAAATTCCTAAAAGCTTGCTAAGAGGCCACAGCCCCTCCAAATGAACACATGGGCGGCAGCTGAATAAAAAAAAGGGTACCCAATCCAGACTCTCTCTGTTTCAAGATAAATGCACATTTTGCTATACAGATAAACAAAAGAAACCAAAAAAAAGGTCATCCCATAAATTGACTCACTACAAGTGTGCTTCAGCCCCCAACTTGCACGTGTCTTTAGTGGGCACACAGACAATGCGTTTATAATGGTTATAATTGGCACTTCTAAATAATATACAGGAATTTCTCCCCAACAGCATTCTTTCCCAGGAATAAAGGATAACAGAATACAAAGCCGCGCAACATAATGAAGAAATCTGGGGTGGTGAATATATCATAATCGCCGCGTCTGAATTCTACGTCGAAAATGTGCATGTACATATGCAAAACAGAAACACACAGGTGCATTCACCTACTAGCGAACAAGCTCCCGCTAATAAACACGTACTGTTCATGAACCAGCACTATGAAAACTGGGTCCCGACAAACGACAAACAATACAACAACAACCGGAATAACCTAACGCAAGGTTCAACTAGATTGAAAGCACTGCATCATACCAAAACATTAGGTAACAGGCACAACACATGAGAAGAGCAAAACCCATGAAACCCTAAACTCAAACGAGCAACCCCCAATTAGTTCAATCATTCACACCGTTGGACAATAAGAACAAACACTACTTACACGTGTATCAAACGTAATCGCGGACGACACGGGATACGCAATAATGAGAAAGCCGAAGTCTACCCAATTAAGTAAACTTGCACAGAAAAACCAGCTACAAAAAACGAATTGACGCGGCACTGCCACGTATAGGAATTCAAGCCAACCTACAAGAAACAGGGATGAACTTAGGAACATTCAGCTACACTACACATACCACGATTGGCATCTCTCCGAACCGGTAGGTAACACGCACCAGGATCTTGCAATTTTATTAAGAACGTATTCCCAAATTGAATTAGTTAATAGTACAAGTGAATTAGCTACAGTTAGTAATACAAGGATACTAGGTCAACTATTGGCATGGGAAAAGACTAGCCAACTCCTCTGCACTTATTCAACTCCCACTTCAACAGTTGTTCCCCGAAAGCAACCAGACCCTTCACAGTCTTATTAAACTTGATTAGACAAAAAGTACGCTAATAATACTCGGAAACTTCAACGTCCATATTGGTCGACAAGATACTATAACCAAAAGAAAACGCAAAGGATCCAACAAAACTTTCAGCATAAATTTCCCAACTACAAGGCGAACTGTTAAAGGATTAGCCTACAGAGAAAAACTTCAAACAGAAACGACAAAAGGTTGATCATCCATTAGAATAATTTGGTCAAAAGGCACTCAAAAATCGCAATTGGACTATGGTGCCGATTCTGTTGTCACAAAATTCTCTAAACTAAACTAAAAATCACTAAAATTTGGTTTAATCCTGTCAAACGACGATTTCCTATTCTGAAATAGACTAAAGTGACACAACTTAACTATATTTTAGTTTGACAGCACTAAGATTGCACTGAGTTATTAGTTTAGTGAAAATGACAATTTTGCTATTCTGAGTTTGCCGGTTTTCACCAAATATTTTGACTATAATAATTTATTTTAACTAAATCTGACTATTTTTAATCGCGATTAAATAGGTGTGGAATAAAACTAGTGGCCATGAACTAAAATTCTCAACAACGCCTCGCCTTCACGTGCAAATCTTTTTGCTTATATCTTGAAAATGGCGTGTCCTATCGCAAAAATAATGAAATTTTCGGCCCCCTTAGTACACCCCCGGCACATTTAAATCTCAACACGTGGGTAATACTTTTTTTAAATTTTTCAAACAAAAGTGAAAAATTCCATATAAAACACGTTGAGGCTGCCCCCCCAGCACGCGCCTTCGTCTCTCAAAAAATTCATTCTACGCAATGCACACACAAGTACAACGTTGCGAAACCAAAAGAAAAAAAAATACCACGCTGAGTCGCGATTGTCAAATTCGATTTTAGTCGTGTCAAAATAATTTTTAAATTTAGAGATTTTTCCTTGCAGAATAGCGTTACAATTCTCATAGCCTAAAGTAAGGAATTTTAGAGATAGTTTAGTTAGTTTAGTTCGTGTACAACAGAATCGGCACCTATATCATCATGCCACAAGCAACAGAAAAACTCGTCCACGTTGACGAGACGGGACTATAAGATCAAACAGAATTGTAAACAAAAACGAAAAAAAAAAAACCAAACACAAAAGCAACAAAAAGAAACGAAGGAAACGACAATGGATGCTAAGTATTTCAATCATAAACAATGCAACTATACCGCTCTCAATCGAAAACATATCAAAATAAAATATCAAGATCGCATATAAAAATAAAAAAAAACAACTAGCAAATATAGGTATCATCCCAACGAATGAAAACACCGAAATAACATGGAACAACATAACGGAGGTATTAGAAGCCGCTGCCCAGGAAACTCTCGAGTCTTCAGCCAATTACTACTCAAGGGACCATCGAATAGCCCTCGCTAACCTACAAAAGGCCAAAGCTGGCAACTGGATAACCCAATAGGCATAATCGCGTACAAGAATGCCAGACAATACTCCAAAAGGTTAAAATCAGTACAAAAATAGGCAGAACGTACTTTTGCATAACCAACAAAACCGATAACCGAAGCACAATAGACCGACAGTAAAGGAAATAATGGAAATCATCAATTGGGACTGCAACATTTCACTCCCTTTGTTGAGCTAGAAGGACTAGAATGCATCCAATACCAAATTAAAACCTCGCTAAATAATGTAAGCCTCCGAATAAACGAAACAAGGATGAAAATTCTAATTGGAGAGGGGGTCTCTAATTAGAATTTATACTTTCGTTTCGTTAGGACAACCACAGGATTTGCTACCTGGCACACATTTTTAGACGCTCTGAACCACACCTGTTACAAGCAGCAATGCAGTACAGGGCAAAACCTAAGAAGGTCGGATGACCTATTTACACATGGAATGACAACCTAAAACAGGACATGAAATACTTCGAAAAGGAACTCCAGTTTTGAAGGGGCACGGCTGGAGACAGAAATAAGATCAAGAAAGCGGCTCGTGATATCTACAAAAAACCAGAAACTGATAGCAGCGAAAACGCAGAAGACGACCAAGAAAACAACACGGAACATAGCGAACCCTTGACATAGAAAAGAGCCAGCAAACGGTCAACCCCACCAAAACATGCATCGGTGAAGCTCGACCTGGATCAACATGCCGGCGACGACGTGAAAAGATGCCCTCCTATAGACAAATATCACCCTTCTCTCCACTAGTCCAATGCTTACTTAAGGCTGCATAGTCGGTAGGCTCGTAATCCTTTCCTATCCTATGGGCACGTCTTCCCTACCATTACAGCGCCCCCCGGTCTACTTCTTGATATGCAATGGCCTATGTAGCACCATGAAACATGAGGCTTCAAAGGCTAGTGCATATCTTGGGGTTCATTCGATTAATCGAGTCTGGTCAAACCACGCTGGGATCGGTGCAATTCATTTCATTTCATTCATTTCATTTCATTTCATTTCATTTCATTCCTAATTTATTGGGGATTGATTGTAACGATTGCGTAGTATCATTCTCGTTGTATATGAACAGAAGTTAATCGCAGCGACTTTGGTTTTCATTATATTCAGCCAAAGAAAAGCAATCTTACTCAGTGATGAATATTGTGTGCTTCAATATAGTCAAATAAATTTATTTCCTCGTTTTATCACAGACCCCATCCATCAGGCGTGATCGGGGTCAAGAACAGGCCCTTTTAGTAGTAAAAAAAAACAAAAGTTATATGGGGTTATTTATTTCATTTTCCACAGGATCACATATACTTCTGCGGTCTGGACTGGAACAATCTGTTGAGGAGGAAAGCTGAATTTATTCCACAGCTAGATAACGACGAGGATACTAGCTATTTTGACAGTAAGTACTATGGAACTTCTTAAGGCCCCTAATCGAACAATTTCTATGAAAACTTCATGGAAATTCAAAAACAAACTCTAGCAGAATAGTGGCGCACTGTTGAGTCGTGCCTGTCTATGAGAGCTTATATTTCTAATTTTTTAAACTTATAGCCGTTGGTTTGTAGTACAGAGGGCCATTTTCAGGCCAAGCTGATACAAATTCACCTGTTCTGTTTGGTAGGCTTTACTTATATTTTAAGAAAGTATTACTTAACAATTTTAATATCATTTCCAGCACGTTGCGACCGGTACAACCACAGTGAAGTGGACACAGACGAGGCAGCCGAGCCGCCCGAACCTGCCGAAGAAGCTGGACTCTTCGCCGCCTTCTCCAGCACATCTCCGCAATGGAGAAGACACTACCACCACTCCTGTGTGGAGCATGACTCTAGGGTGAGTAGAATAATTACCCTCGTACCCTCGGGCGATTTTTGTACCGCAAACTGGATTTTTCAACGCACTGCTTAGGGGCCATTCATAAATTAGTGGGGGAGGAGGTGGTCGAAGAATTGTGTCATTGTGTGACAAGGGGATGGGAGGGGCCCTAAATTTTGTGACGTCACATGTCAAAATTGTATATACATATTTAAAGTACTAATAAAACACGAAATATGAACTATGAAAGGAACATTTAAAAAATTCAATTAAAATTGCAAAATATGTGACGTCACGCAAGGACATGGGGGGTCAAAAAATCATGAAATTTGTGTGACGTAATTTATGGATGGCCCCTTAGCGCCAAGAATTGAAAAATAATAAAATCCAATATGTTTTTGAAGCATAGAGATGCGCTCTGTCGGATTCTCAATTCTCGGCTCAATACAGAGAGTGCAAAATCTAGTTCACGATGAAAAAGTGGTGAGATTATAGACCCTCAACAAGCTACTCTGGTCATCAACACAAAAGGGATAGTCAGGTACTTTCCTTCAGAAGACTTCTATTGATGTTTATCACAGGCTCCTTCCAAGTGTGGTATTTAGGCAGACAGGTCATTACCTCTTCTAGCATTTGGCTGTGGTGACGTTTCTCCGACAGTCTTCGGAGAGTACTCGTTTTTGCTAATTTTAAAACGATCAACAAATGGTAAGTAAGTATTTGAAAAAGTCGTTCCTGGTCAACTTCCCACTACTTAATAACTTACATCACGTGGAGAGAGAGAATGGGTAAGGAGCCTATATCTGGCAGTGGAGTGGCAAATGATCCTGGAGGCTGTACATCTTTTGACATCATCGGTCATGCATACTGAAGAGTGACTGCAACAAAAGGTACTCAACTGTGAGCTTCTCCCAAAGGCATAGTTTCTACTAGACATCATTTAGTCTCTATAAAACCTCTTACTCATAAATTTATGTTAATTTTATTTGATCAATAATAGTATTTTTCTATTCATCACAGTAGCCTTAAGGTCAAATTAAATATAGTTATAAGCAGTATATAAAAGATTAGGCCAAAGAGATCATGGTTGTCCAAAAGCGTGTTGGGTTGACGATATCTTCAAGGTCGCGGGAAGCGCATGAATGAGAGACGCACGAAACCGAGATGGAGGAGAAAAGTCTATGTATGGAGGAAAAAAGGGGGAGGGCTATACCCAGCAGTGGGTGATTCCGGGCTGAGATGATGATTATACAGGGTGACATTTTTTAACAACTTGAAAAAAAAATGGGTTTAATAGGTGAACGGAGTAGAAGCCTTTGGCATAGAATTTTTTATTATTTTTATTTTTGAATAACATGTAATGTAATCTAGCAATCAATACTACACATTTAAAGTAATATTTTCATACTAGAACAACAAAAACAGAAATTTGGAAAAAAAAACATTTAAAATCTATCGAAACTCAAATCATACGCACCCTACTCAATGCGTGACATGTATCAATGATTTCGTAGCGCGGTCCTACCCTTTGAAGCCGGCCGATAGGCGGCCTCATTGATCTTTCGCAGGCGCACAAGCCGCACACGCATCCCCGTCCGCCCGCGTCCCGCGCTCCTTTAGTCACCTGCGATGAATCTGAAGACCTTCGTGCCTTCTATTCTAGTTACAACACACCATATGAAGGTCGAGACGGTAAAAAATGTCATCCGGTATAAAACGACTGACATCTTGAGGTAGTCTCACCGGGAGCATTCGCCGGTGAAGATTCCACTGTAACGGCCTATAGCTCCGAGGTCACGTGATTGTTCGAAAGAGATACCGTGACCCTGGCACATGGGCAACTGAAGGAACACGGGTGGGTTTTAGTCAGTAAAAGTCTGACACGCCCTCCCGCTCCGCCCAGAGCAGGAGAAGTCATTTGATGATGTTCCATCCAGAAAAAAAAAAACGGCGTAAAGAGATAATTTTAACCAGAAGCATAGGTTTATACAGCAAAGTGAAATCATAAATTCAGCACAAGATCCTAGACCCTTAACGGATTTTTTTATGTCGGTTACAAATGAACGAAAACTACAATTACCTACGCAAACAAAATTTATGGAACAGCTAACAATTTTTTTTGTAGTACCGCCCGAAAATTTCTACGGGTTTTCTATAATCATGTGTTACAAATGCCTCTGGTGAGAAAGCCCCCATAATCAAGAAAACCAAATAATCAGTCAGTCAGACAAACCGTTCATGTTTTCAAAGCGCGAAATCGACGCAACATAAAAAACATTGATATTAAAAATACATAAAATTCGGCGTTTTGTCTAGTCACAATAACAAGCCGTATGAAGCAGGGTCGACGGTCTTCCTTGTTCCTTCTATTAAAAATGTAAACTTATTATCCCTGAAGTCCCTGAAACGCAAATCAAACATAATTAATCGTGTAATTTCGAAAGAATACGTGTATATTAGTTTATAAGCGAATTGTAACGCAAGTTACGCTTCCGCTGTCAAAAATATCTTATAAGAAGAGGCCTATGTCCAGCTTTTGTGGGCATTGTTGAGAAAATATTTCCTGAGAGACCTATACTTGCTGCGGTAACGAAACCATAGCCAGATCTAATTCGACGCTAACGCCATCTAGTTGTAAAATGAGAACAAATTTATGTAGATTTTTTTTTTGGTGATGTTGTTTTTAGATTTTTTTACATAATAATGTTTTAGAAATATTTAATAATATGTAAAAAATATTTCTGGAAATTATTATGCTTTTTAGGGATTTATAATGTAAATAATTTTGGAGATTTCTTGCTTGCCTATTGGAATTGCTAAGATTTTTTTCACTGTGGAAGTTTGCTGCCCATCAAATTTACGTTTTAGATATGTTTTATTAGGTATATATACTATCGAAAATATGGAACATTTATTCCTGGGAGATATTATAAAAGGATGTTAGTTTGTATAAACAAATAAAACAGTTATCTCGCCCTTAGGAAATGCCTCGCCGTTCAGACTAGCAGTTTCCCAAATATGTCGTATATGTCGGGGTCAGCTTCCAGTCTAACCGGATGTAGTTGAATACCAGTATTTACATGGAGCGACTGCTTATCTGACCTCCACAACCCAGTAAATGGGTATCACACTACCCCTTGTACTGGTCCTAAGATTTTTGAGCTTCTGAGTACCCATACCGACTGTCAGAGATCTTATTGAATGTAAATGAGTTATTATGCAATGGAAATACTAGAGGGTTATTTTAAATTAGCTAGCTAAACTGCAAAAGGACTACTTCTTACCTCAGAACTCCGTCATTTATAAACCAGTTTTGGAAATTCTTCAGTATACTTACCGAGTGGTCCCATATCAATTAAGTGGAGTTCTGATAAGTGGTTTTGGCGTTAATTCAATGTTATTTTTAGTTTATGTTGATGATGTTTATAATAATTTCCTGTCACTTATTAAATTGGCTAGCTAAACTAAACTCCGCAGATGCGATGGGATGGGTATATATATCTAAATAATAATATGATGGCCCGGTTGATGGCAATGGGCTCGCCCCCTATTACATGGGACTTAAACATAACAGGCGATATGTGGGTGTACTATAGGTACACCTCTGCCTAACCCTTCGGGGAAACAAGGCGTGATGTTATGTTATGTATGTAATAATATGATTAAAAAAAAATAAGTTAATGATTTTATTTCTGGGATCATGGACCGCAGTGAGTGTAGTCACTTGAAATATCAGTTTACAATTTCCATTTTTTCGTGTGTAAACTTAACAGACGTGATGTTTATTGATATCTTAGACGACCACTATTCGTCCGACAGCTGTTCGCTGTCGGGCGGCAAGGCAAATCGGATTATCGAAATGCGTCATTTTCGATACGATATCCTGTCGAATGTGCTTGTGAATAGTTACGTAGATCAGTTTTTTTTTATCATTAATTCTTTTTATCTCAAATTCGTATACTACCCCAACACAATTAGTCATATTAAGTCAACATTATGCTCCTGATTGATTTGTGGTCGGCGCAACTTGTCTTTTTCTTCCACACTTCTCTATTTGTATTAAGTTTGGTAACATTATTTGGTTTGAACTGTCAAGTTACTGAATACAATTAAAAGTTCAAGTATGCTGGGTCAAATTAGTATTGTTTTTTTCTTGAAAACTTCAAGAAACAAAATCGGACTACTCTGTATAAAGTTATGCGTGGTTATACATTACAATCAGTGAGTGAACAATCAATCATCCCCTGTTTTCTGACCCTTAGGGTTCGATTTTGTCTTCCAAATTTATATGGGACCACCTTCGGAGTATACCCTTTCCAATAAAAAAAGAATTATCACAATCGGACCACTATGTAAAAAGTTATGCGTGTTAATACATAAAAAAAAAATATGCGCGTCGAATTGATAAACTCCTCCGTTTTTTTTTTCGTTGGTTAAAAACTACGAGCGGTCGCTGTTTTTGAGTTTTGTAAATCAGTTGGAACTTCTTAGGGGGCGATTCGATGGTTGGATGAGAATTTATAATTAAATTTCAAGCATTTTTTGGCACATTAATTTTATGAGAGAGAAGAAAGATAAGCGTTTCTCTGTCTCTCATACTAAATCACTCATAATATTATTTTTTAAGTAGTTTAATTTACATCCTTGTAAAGTTGTCGATTATCCTGTTTTGAGATACCCATCACGTATGTAAAGTTTACACAAAAATCAGCTCGTACTTCAAATAACTACAGCCGTTATTGACCTCAAAAAAGAACAATCATCAAATCATTTTTTTCATGTCTACATAACGATATCAATCACGTTTGCGGAGTTACCCTAGCCAACAACCTGACCCGGTAGTTATCGCATTCTCATTCATGTCTTACTTCAGTAGTCCATGTTACGCTTGAGACCTCTTTGTTTATTTGCCGTTATTCGTTAACAGAGCACGGACAGCTGGCCGGGCACCCCGGACTCTGCTGGACCCCCCACCACCCCCACCGCGCCGCTACATCATCACCCTAAGTGTCCGGTATGTGGATTGTTCAACTTTTTGTTATAAGCAATTTTTTTAGCAACAGCTTCTAGTATTAAATTCTATAATAACAAGTTGGTTTGATTTGCACTGGTTAGCGCCTAAAGTGTGTTTTTTAGACATGCTGAGATGCACTCTGTTGGATTCTTAATGTCTGGTACAACAAAGAGCGAAGTTCGAGCGTTCAGAGAGAGGAAAATAGCCTTGACTATCACGCTCTGACATTGTATTATGTGTGTATTTAGTAGACACTGCTCATTACTCGCCTATTTTGGCAGTATTCTAACAACAGCGTGATGCAAATTAATTATTTTGTCTTCGACCCCCTTAAGAGTATTTGACTATCTTAATATTTGTTGTCAACTTGACTTTTGCATAAGGTGACAGGAGAGACAATAAACTCCATAAATCTACCATGCGAAAACGAAATTTTTTCTTCTAAACTATTCATAAAACTATTGAACATCTTAACATTCCCCTCTCACAATTCCAGATAATAGGCGGCACGTCCACAGCGGAGTCGTCCCAGACGGACAGTGACGACGTGTCCCCGGCCGCCCGTCGGCGCGCCGGGCTGCGTCCTGCACACACACACGCGCTGCACGCACACCCGCTGGCGCACGCGCCGCACGTGTCGCACGCGGCGCACGCGTCGCACGTGCCGCACGCCGTCAGCCTGCTGGCACAGCATCCGCCTGTTAATACTACTACTACGGCGGCGCTTATTCCTAGACTGTGAGTACAGTTTGATATTGAGACATCACTGAGACAAGTGCTGAGGTACTTTATGAAGTTTCATGAAGTACTGAGACACGTCGCTTAATGATTTTCCGATTTTGAAAAAGATTCTTTCCCACGCGATTATTTATTGTATCTAATTATGACCTCCTTTGATTATGTTATGACTAATGGGTTGTCCCATATTTAACCGTACCCTTTTTATTTTATACAGGATCAAATTAAATTAGGTGATAATAATTTACCTACGTTATGGGTATTGATATTAAAAAAAATAGTGAAAAAACGAAGATAAAAAAACAACATTTTTTTATTATTTTAACTTTGTTTAAATCTTTAAATGACACTGACATGTACATTAAGGCAACTAAACTACTGTTTTGTTTTGGTTTTTGGAAATTGGTAAAAATATCTACGTTCCTTGAAAAAGGAGCTAATAAATTAGGGGGAAAATAAATCATCATTCGATGGGCACAGATACCATCGAATGATTTTTTTAAAATTAATTCTATTATATGTCGATATCGATATCCAACACGTAGGTGGATAGGTGCTCGCTCATAATGATTTTTTGATTTCATATCTAGATTCATTGAAACATAAATATTCCCATGGTATCTTACTATTTAATGAGATTTCAATTCACATATTTCACGAATTCACATAATTCTGAAATCGATCATAAATATTTGTGAACCCATCCAGTTGTAGGATAGTTCGAAATCTTAGATCAACTTAACTTCCTTTATACTATGTTCTAAAAATAAGTATCTATTTTTCTTCTTACCGTATGGAAGAAAGTGGTAAAATTTATATTCTAATTATTCCTCTTTATCCTCAGCTCCGACATGTCAAGGAAAGATGAACATAAGAGCATAAGTCTGGACCGGCCCGACAAGCCAGACAAACCAGAGCGTCCCGAGCGACCAGAACGTCCAGACAAGTCCAGACCCACAGCCATCGTCGCCAAGTCCATGCGACGGTCAGCCAGCACGTCTGGATTGTCACTGGTCATACACCCAGGTAAACTGATCATACATAATGGAGGGATAAATTTGATCAAACCTCGCGAAAAAAGTATAATAAAGTTGGCAATAGTATTGCTATGACATGACGCATCTAGAAACTCTATGAAGTGTTATCATTCAAATTCCAGTCAGATTGTCAGTCAGTCAAAATTAAGGTTGTACGGAAAAGGTACGTTCAACAAAAAAAGACGGGTCTGTTTCAATGTCTAAAATAGGCACTATACACCAAATAATTGCCAGTGAAATTAACTGGAACTTGTCGTAAATTGGTGAAATTTGCCATCTTTTATTTGGTATGTTTATCCTTTAGACTGTAGGAAATTTTCCATTTTATTAAGTACCTGGTACTTGTTGACAGTCCTACACTGTTCTCCCTTACCTATTAATACTGTGATATGAAACCACTGTATAAGCCAATTATTTTTAAAAAGTAACCGTGGAGTTTTTTACCGGCTCTTCTCCATAGGAAATTAGGACTTAGGATTTGAAAGTCTATGAAACGAAAAAACGACAGTAAAAAGAGACAGACATATAAGTAAATAAATAAAATATATAAGTAAAGTAAGGGTGCTCCTTGAATAAGTTTACTTATCTGTTTGACGTTTTTCGCGCAGGCTTTTTGGATAAATAGACATTTGCCTTTTTTACATTCGTCTCATTGAAGGTTTCACTTCAACCACGTGTGAATTGCACACATATTTTTTTTTATTGATTTTGATTTCTTTCTATTATATCAAAAGACCAACATTTGCCTGAACTAATGTAGACTTTTCTCGCAGCAGATGACAGCACGCTAAGCATAGGCGCTGGATCCCCGTGTGCCGGCAATACTTCTTCCACCAACTCCTCAAGAGATTCGTCTCCTTGTCGCGACCCACCGTCACCATTCGCACTGCCTAGTCACTCGTGAGTATACAAATCTTTTACAGGTTGCGCTTTTGAAATAAGATTTTAGGACGAAATTCGAAACTTTCATAAACAAGGTGTTATGAAAAGTGGTCTTGTAATCTAGTTTATCATCCTGTAATCTTGTATTAATCGATAGTTTTGCACATGTCAGAAAATATTTCTAAGGAACGTACTACCGGGATTAAAAGTTACTTTTGAACCCGGTGGTACGTTCTGCATTTACATAGTTTTCATATATCAACTGATTTACGCTTTATTAGTTTACGTGGCGCGCGCCAGTAAAGCTCACAATCTGATTTTTTTCCGACGGTTGCAACAATTATCGTCACATTTTAACCAATTTTTACAAAGATGAATGAATTATACAAATAAACTTTCCTGATGAATCATTAATAAATAATAATAAAATAAATATCTTTGGACAACCAACACATCGTTGTCTGATCCCAAACTAGGCAGAGCCTGTACTATGGTAACCAGACAACTGATAAACATACTTACATATTTCTATATACATACATATTATAGATAAAATTACACCCAGACACGGAACAAATGATTGTGCTCATCACACAAACATTTGTCCTGAGCGGGAATCGAACCCACGACCTCAGTCTTAGCAGTCAGGGTCACTAACCACTAGACTAACAGGCCAGTCAAAGGCCAGTAAAAAGACATCAATCATTCCGTCCATCGATCAGTGTATTGCATTTATCAGTAATCGTGCAGATCAACTCAGAAAATAAGTAACTGAACGATTCGACGAAAAGTACCTACCATAGGAAGAACATTTGGGTAGGCCTTCGATCAAAAATGTACTAGATTCCCGATGAGAGCTTCAAAAACGGCCCGAAAAATAAGAGCACAAATATTTTTGTGCTCTTATTTGAAATTAGTTTGGTCCAATGATAGCCAACGATAAGACGTCCTAAATGCCGCAGCACGCGTTCAAAAATTGTGTAAATAACCACTGTAGCACCAAGTTTTTGGAAGGAATATCTTATTTTCCATAAGTTTAAATCTTTAAGTGTTTTTCATAGCATAAAAACAATCAAATAGTAAATATAAATCATTTAGCAAATACATATTATGATTGTTTGACCAATGTTTGCGACAACGCACCAACTATTGTAACAAACATTGTCTGTTCTTGAACAGAGAATGCATGAAGTAGTATTGTAATTTTATATTTTATTTTTGTTTGTAGATTTCCTAGCGAGCTATTTCGCTGTGCAGAATGGGTATCTATTGTAGCGAAAGAAAGAGGAGAATAAATATACAAACCTTATAAAAATTCATATTTGAACTTTAATTTAAATGAAAAAATAATTTGATTTAATACAAATTTAACTTCTAAATACTGGTACCTACATAAAAGTAGACACACCCATTTTTTATACGGGTGGATCACATTGATTTAACCCGCACTTAATTAAATAAAATAACTATTATACTATTTTAGTCCTACTACTTTTTTAAATCGATTAAAAATGTTTGCCACCATCAAAACGTACCTTTTCACCTAAAAATTATATTCTGCAACTCTACGTCTTTCCATACGTACTGTGTTCTGAGCAATGAAATGTAATACCGAGAACTACGTCTAGTTCCAAAATAGAGTAAACACGAAATTATCAACACATTGTTTTTAACCTTATTGCTTAGACTTTAAGTTTCAGTTTAGAATAAATAATTTTGTACTTATTTAAAAATTACTTTTGATTTTTAAGGGACATTTTAAATTTATTGCTCTTTACCTTTCTCCGATGACAAAAGGACTTAAATATGAATATTTTGCAATCGTAATTATGCTTTATGTTTGAGTGTTAAGGATCATAATAAACTGAAGTTGTTATTATTATGAAACGTTTTTCTATATTTCGTAGTAAGAAATATAAATGTGTAAGTGTGTGCAAACGTGGCCACTTGAGCGCCTTATTTTTGTTCCTGACCCTTTATCTAGTACTATTATTGATCGAAGGGGTAGGCCGCATAAATTACTCGAAGTACAAGATCATGATTAAAGAAAACTGAAAATGAAATAGTTTTATAGAGGTAAAAAAGGGAGGATATTCCGAGCATACGGCAGGATATTGCGTGACGACCTTTTGAAGTAATGCTTTATAATGTGAACAGGTTGATCCAGTCTTCTAAGCCGCCGATAGTGGTTCGTCGCGGGCCGCGCGGCTTCGGGTTCACTATCCACACAGTGCGCGTGTACTACGGCGACACGGACTACTATACCATGCACCATCTGGTCTCGGTGAGCTGGGCATCATCATTTTTATTTCTATTTGACTCAACCTGTTAGCAAAAAGACATTTCTCGTTCTTATCAGCACTTCAACATTATTATAATTACCAGTATTTCCCGAAGAGTTAGGCATATGGACACGTTTAAGTCCCATGTATTATAATAGGGGGCGAGCCTATTGCCATTATTCGGGCTAAATCCAGCCTTAGAAATTCCAGATGGCAAAACGCAAAAGAGAGGCTCAGCGGTAACGGCCGCGACTTACAAGTTGTAGGTCGTGAATTCGAACTCAGGCAGTAAATAAATTATTTCATCACTACTGCTCTTGAAAACATTGAAGGAAAACATCGTGAGGAAACCGGCATGTCCTGCAACCAAAAATTCGAAGACATCTGACATCTACCAATCCGCACTGGGTCCGCGTGGGAGATAACGGCCCACTCCCTCACACCGAGAGGTGGCCTGTGTCCCAGCAGTGGGAACAATATAGGATGATTATGAAACGCAAAATAACACTTAGCCGAATCGAACCATGGACCTTTTGTTCAGCAGTAGCAATCGCAATCATTAGAGAAACCAAAAAAGTTAATATGTAACTTATGTATTAAGTAAACTAATAATTTATTTATTTATTTAATCACAAAGAAAATAATAATAATTAATAATATATATAATAAACCCGCAGGGCAGCATGTGGCGTGCTGTTGGGCAGTAGCGACCCCATGGACCCGATCTCCCGGGAGAATTCTTGTTCCTCATCTCTGGCTTGCCTTTATTGGCCGGCTGGAGTAAACACTCAAGAGGTTCAGAGCTCCCACCTCATTCTTGCCTTTATTGGCTGGCTTGAGTGGAGATTCGCAAGAGCAAACGTGCTCGGGGAAAGGAAGTATTCCAGTAAGTGCTCGTAGGGACTTGACCATCTTCCGGGCTCTGGGATAGTTCTGAAAGCCGTGGAATACCTCTCCACTTCTCAAGCACCTCAGGAAGTGTTGCCCCCTTGTCGCTGCGTCACTATGTGCCAGCGGCGAATTCCGGGGGCCCATTATTGAGTGTGCAAGTCACCCCCTGCCATTTAATCCGTGTATTTAGAAAACATTGATGCGGCAGGGGCCATAGGCCTTCCATAGTTCTTGGTAACCAGTCCATTTTAGCCATCCATATACATAGACCAACATCTTAGTTTCCATATCCTGCAATAGTCCAACACCAAACGGAGGTTGTCCTTGGATGCACTTGCACAGTGTATACAGGGATAATCGTCGGTTGGTGCCTCACTCCATCTAAATTGTCTAAGGGGCCTCTGCGAGTTGGCTTCGGCCCCTCGTACGCCTTCCAAAAGACCGGAATCCCAGAATCCCGAGATTATGTTAACATATATAATAATAAAATATATTAATAATATATATTATTATTAATTTAATAATATCATAGGACAACCAACACACCGTTATCTGATCCCAAACTAGGCAGAGCCTGTACTATGGTAACCAGACAACTGATAAACATACTTATATATTTCTAAATACATACATATTATAGATAAATTACACCCAGACACAGAACAAATGATTGTGCTCATCACACTAAGATTTGTCCTGGGTGGGAATCGAACCCACGACCTCAGTCTTTGCGGTCAGGGTCACTAACCACTAGACTAACAAGCCAAAACACACACACACACACACACACACACACTAAACACACTAAACTAAACTACTATTACACTACTGTACTATAAGTAATATTGTACAGTTTTAGCTGACCTCGCTTTGTATAGGCTTTTCGTACAATAAGAAGTCGGCTCATACTGGAAATGTAAAGTTTGATTTGTCGCCGTGCGTACTATTTTAAGTTTTTAAATAAATATTCTATGCAATGTTATGTATATTTCTTGTAGGCGGTGAACGAACAAGGAGCCGCTTGGGCAGCTGGCTTGCGGGCTGGAGATCTCATCACACAGCTCAACGGAGAGTCTGTGCAGGGCTTGTTGCACACACAGGTAACTATACTAGAAAATAAACGAATAGTGTGAATCTATAGTCTATCGACGACTAAGCATTTTTACGTAACTTCATTAATTAATATTAATTGAGTAATCAGTAAATAATTAGCGGTCATCGCGTGTCTCCCATCACTCCTTTATATGGTGTGTTAATACAGTAGAGACTCAATTAACCGGACGAATTGTTGGCGTTAGGAATTCGGATAATCGAAAATCCAGATAATGGAATGTATGAAGAAAAGCGGTTTTATACATATTATTGCATAAAACATAATGCTATATTAACTGAACATACTCTAAGTAACTATTAAAAACAACAAAGTCAGATAGTAGTAGCCAGATAATCACGAAGCCGGATAACCGAGTCTCTACTGTACATTTATTTCACCTTAAATTCAACAGTATCATTTACTATCCAACCTTCTAAAAATAACTTTCATCTAATTGAAACGGTGAGCTATTTTATAGAAACACGAAAATAGTGTTATTTGTCCTATATCAAACAGCAAAGAATATTGCATGTTAAGATAGAATTTTAAATTATCTCATTAGCTACTACTATTCGTAAATACCGTGTGTTGCATTTGTTCAGGTTCTTCGATTGCTCCTAGCTGCCCCTCATGCCACGCTACGGGCTACTCCGTTAGATCAGACTACGATACAGGTATGAACATTATAATATTAAATTACTAGTTACGGCCTACTCAAATGTCCTTTCTTTGGCATTATTTGTCGAATCGTTGAGCTCCTTAAGTTTTGAGTTGAGCTGGACGATAGTTGATAAATGCTTGCGTGACTTGTCAGGCCCACTCAAATGTTTGATTTTTTTCCTCAAAAGACCATTTCAGACACCGGTCTACATGTCATCGAATGATCTGATCAGCATAATTATATCCCGGTTTTTTATGTACACAAAATTTTTTTTTTTGTCACATAGTGTAATTATCAATGTCAATAAATTGATAATTATTATATACAATGAGGTGAATATTTACTTTGTAAAGTATCATATTATTTTAATTAATGTGAATGTGAAGGCTGTGGGTCCTTTTTTATTTTGTTTTCTTTTTGTTTCAATAAGATGTAATCTGGCAGTTTGAATAACCACTAAAATAAACTACTTATGTGGTCTACCCAAATTACATTTCTTTGTTACTGTTCGTCAAATCGTTGAGCTTCTTAAGTTCTGAGTTGAGCTGCACGATAATTGACAAATGCTTACATTGACTGGACAGGTCCAATCAATCTGTGTGGTTCTTTCCTCTAAAGACCATTTCAGTCACCAATGTACATGGCCTTCACATGATGTGACCAAGATTATGTCTGGACTTTAAAAGAGACTGTGACCTCGTGAGTTGGTTTCGGCCTTTTTCAGAGTTGTCAGGAAACGCCAACCTCATCTAGTTTAAAAAAAAAATGACGTGTGGCACTCGGGGACTGCCGCGGTAAAGCTATTGCATAGCATTTTTTATCAACTTATGCAATTATAATTATTTATTTATTTTTTATTTGACCGATAAGAAAACATTTTTTTTTTCTTTTATTGAATAAATGAGAAGTTACTGCCCCCGCTTTTTAAATCTCTGATATCTTCTAAGATCTTCATTTAAATTACATGCTGTGATGATCATATTGATCTATATTAAATGCACAATGTATTTAAGGTACCTAATTGGATAAGAATTAATGCTGTATTGGTTAAAATCGCTTCGTAAATAAGCCCTTATTTCTCGTAAAAAGCAAAGGAAAAAAATGGTTATTGTGGGTTATCCCTAAGAGGTAGACATATACTATGGCGGACTTTTTTGTAGACCTTTCTAAGGTGTACAATACTGTAGTACATTATTTTGAGCTATTTCGTAGGGTTCAGCCAGCGTTCGCAATGTAAGCGTAAAAAAATGAGCTTATTTATGACATCACATTAGAAACCTCTAAAATTATCAGCGTTTCTTTACTATATTATGCATGTTAAATACATATAAACCTTCCTCTTGAATTGTTCTATCTATTAAAAAAATCCGCATCAAAATCCGTTGCGTAGTTTTAAAGATCTAAGCATAATGCACGGCCTTCAAGCCACACCTCCGTGCCCGTCGGAGTGGGGAGCGTGAGGTTCTTTTTCGTTACGGAATTTCTGGATTCGGTCCCCGCGCTCAAGGCCCTCGATAGAAGCTATGCAATAGCTTAAAAAATATTGACGTGTAAAAGTATTTGTAACTTACAGGAATAAAATAATTTATCAAATGTTTATATATGTTATGTTATTAATATTTGAGAGCAGTGGTGGCCCAGTGGTAACGGCCTCAATTTACGAGTAGTAGGTCGTGAGTTCGAACCCAAGCAGCCGCTTCACTTTGTGTAAATAATATCATCACCACTGTTCTTAAAACGGTGAAGGAAAACATCGTGAAGAAACCGGCATGTCTTAGAACCAAAAATTCGAAGACATGTGACATCTACCAACCCGCACTGGGCCCGCGTGGTGGATTATGGCCCACTGCCTCTCACTGAGAGGAGGCCTGTGTCCCAGCAGTGGGAATATTATAGACTGCTGATGATCATTAATATTTTACCAGACACAAAAAAATGAAATATATGCGTAATAGCTTGTAACACGAATGATTGTTGTCCCTCGTCAGGCGGGAGGGCGCCGCCGCGCGTGGTGCGGTCGCCGCGCCACGGCGCCGCCGCGCCCGCGCCCGCGCAGGAGGTGCTCGCTGTTCCGGAGGATCTCCACCAAGAGGGCCTCGCAGGAGATGCATCAGGTACGGAACTCATTTATACCATTACCAATAAAGTCATAATTCAAGCGTTGCTATAGAAATAGCAGCTATGGATATCGATTGTTCTTAATCTATACTTAATATTATAAAGCTGAAGAGTTTGATTGGTTGAACGGGCTAATCTCAGGAACTACTGGTCCGAATTGAAAAAAAATATGTTTGTGTTGGGTAGCCTATTTATTGAGGAGGGCTATAGGCAATATAACATCACGCTACGATTAAAACGAGCGGACCAGCAACGAAAATTGGCAGGAAATTCGATGCGACGGGAAGGGTCACAGGAGCAAAAATTTGACGCGGACGAAGTCGCGGGCAGAAAGTAATTAAAAATAATAGCAATAAAAAAAATGCGCAGTTGAAAGCAACTTTACAATTTTAAACTTAAGGTCACAGAACAGATTAATCAGGAGTGTGATACGTGACTTAGAAAAGTGTAACACCGAATAACACGTCCCCGTAAGTTTACGAATACGAAACACTTAACAACGAATGCACGCTACCACGAAAAACTTCACGCCGTAGCAATGCGATCTCGAATAACTAAATCTCTAATATTCACTTTTTCGAAACATTTAACAACGAATGCACGCTATCTCGAAAAACTTAACGCCGTAGTCATGCGATCTCGAATAACTAAATCTCTAATTCACCTATTCGAAACACTAATAACAAAGAATGCACGCTTCCACTAAAATCTGAACACCGTAGCAATATGATTTCGAATAACTAAACCGCTAAAAGTCATCGTAAAAAGTCTTTATTCATATAACGATCAACTAAATAGAGAAATGTCAATAAATGCGGTGAAACAAGTGTTTCCTGAAACTAAACACAAGTGTTGTTACTTCCATCTGGGTCAAAATATTTGGAAGCATATCCAGTCTACTGGTCTCTCCAAACTACTCAGAATCGACATCTTTTGCTCACAAAATGCGTCATTTGGCCGCGTTAGCCTTTTTGAAGCCAGATGAGATACCTGAGCCTTTTGAAATACTAAAAGAAAAAGTGTTACCCAAGGATGCAGTGAAAGTCACTAGTTTTTCAAATACTACGTCAATGGTACTTATAAGAAAAGGACTTCTCAAAACCTCGAAACATTAAAGACAAACTTGCAAAAAGTGCCTCCATTGTTTCCGCCTGACATCTGGTCGGTAAATAGCTCGTTGTGGTGCCTCCACTGTTCCAATCACACAAAATAAGGTGGAATCATGGCACCACGCCAGGGTCGCGTGATTGTTCGAAAGAGATACCGTGACCCTGGCACATGGGCAACTGAAGGAACACGGGTGGGTTTTAGTCAGTAAAAGTCTGACATGCCCTCCCGCTCCGCTCAGAGCAGGAGTAGTCATTTAATGATTCCCCATCCAAAAAAAAAATCATGGCACCACTGCTGGAACATCCTATTGGGTAGAAAGAAATGGAATTTATATAAGACCATTGAAGAATTAAATAAGGAACAAAAACATACAGAGTTAATAGTTGAAAAATTTCATTCACAGTCTCAAGAAACCAAAAGAGCAAAGAAAAAGAAAATACGGAAGAAAAAATACAAAAACATTTGGAAAAAAGGAAACGGACTTAACCACATTTTTATGGTCTTGCATACTTGTGCTATTTTAAACATTAACTGAATTTTTTTTTAATGTTCGATTTGGTTGATTGGGGGTATGGGGTATGGGTATGATTTGGGGTTCTATTTGGAATTTGGGTATTGTCATGGAAAAACGATTGATTTGGTTGATTGACACATAATTATTACCTTCTTTCTATATTTAGTTGATTGTTATATGAATAAAGACTTTTTACGATGACTTTTAGAGGTTTAGTTATTCGAGATCATATTGCTACGGTGTTCAGATTTTAGTGGAAGCGTGCATTCTTTGTTACTAGTATTTCGAATAGGTGAATTAGAGATTTAGTTATTCGAGATCGCATGGCTACGGCGTTAAGTTTTTCGAGGTAGCGTGCATTCGTTGTTAAATGTTTCGAAAAAGTGAATATTAGAGATTTAGTTATTCGAGATCGCATTGCTACGGCGTGAAGTTTTTCGTGGTAGCGTGCATTCGTTGTTAAGTGTTTCGTATTCGTAAACTTACGGGGACGTGTTATTCGGTGTTACACTTTTCTAAGTCACGTATCACACTCATTAATCAGGATTTCTCTGACTATAATAACGTTGATGGTACAACAGTCAAACTGTGATAAGATCATAGATATCCAGAGATATGCCTTCATTGCGGAATAGTAAGGAGTCCTAGTGACGCCACTTACCCCCCACCTAAAAAATTACAACATTAACAAATAGTGTACTGACGACACACATTTAAATTTGCACACGCACACCAAGAAGAAAGCAGTTACACTAAATCAATTTCTAATAGCACACATACATAGAATGGGCGGGGCATTCACTTCTAAACACTTGCTATTTGCGAACATCCAATGCACACGCATGTAATTAGGGACTCGAAAGCGATGGTCGATTATTTTGATCGATATTTAATTTTAGCACATTCTTGTGTTATAATGAAACACAGGTTCTACCTAGTTCAGGCAAATAAGCAAATCTGCTCTATTTTTATTCGTTATGGTATTTAATGTAAATGTGTCCCTAATAAACAATTTTGTTTTTTTTTTTTTTTGATAATAACTTCGTTTAAAATTTTGTATTATAGGTTACAGGGAACGCTCTCTGTTTGAATCTGTCTGTTAGGAAAATTAATTTGCTATTATACGGTGGGTATTACTATAATTATAAATTATTTCATTTATTCGTTTTCTAACATATTAAGTATATTTTTAAATATTTTAATAAAAATCTAAAAAAAAAAACATTAAAATATAAAAAATAGTGATCCATCGGCATCGGGAGCAGGGTCCAAGCTGGCGGTGGTCAGGGCTCTAGAGAGAGGAACCTATATATGAAATTATTATTACTAAGAATATTTTAATATAATACGTTATGTTATAAGTGGGCTAAGTTCGTTACTACGTCTGACGCTGGATTGGAGCCGAGAGCGTGGAATTAAAATGTATTCATTTGGTTCAAACAAAATGAAATTAATAAGTAATTAAAATCTTTTACTATACAAGTAATACGAGGATATCCATTGAGTTCTGTAAAAAAAAAATCTATTGCAATAATACGCATATCGATAAAATCAGCCGCACGCAAACGATTGCACCTCTCTAAATCTAAGACGTTCGTTTCGTTCGGGAAGATTCGGGCTAGTTCGGATTAGTTCGTGTCGCTCCGCACGTAAGTTAGTAAATCATTTAAAAATTGATTTAAAATATAAAACAGTGACTTCATTGTTTACTAACCGGTGGTAGGACACGCCATTTGTCTTCAGGTTGATGGTATTTGGCCTATTTTTACAAATAATTACTGCACAACTCGGCATTTTGGTTTTTTACGCATCAATAGTGCACTGTACGCAATCGCAAAGCGACTGAATGATGCGAACAGCCCCCGTTCGAATATACCACCAATTTGATAGTATCGAGGCGGCACGTGCCACGCCCCCAACGCATATCCCTCGATATCCGTGGATAAGATTATATCATTATCGTCTTTTTGTATAGATGGTATCGTCGGGCGAGTGTGCCTCGTCTCCGTCTCCTGCGCCCGCATCACCAGCCACAGACAGTCCGCTACACAACACTACTACCACACACTATCAAAGGTAAGAATTAAATAAAAAAACTGTGATGAATATTCTCACAATAAACTATAATGGAGATATTATTTATTTAGTTATTTAAAACTAGCTTTTGCCAGCGGCTTTGCCCGCGTGGAGTTCGGAATTATCCCGCGGGAACATACTACCAGGATAAAAAGTAGCTTATGTCCTTTCTCAGGCTCTAAACTATCTGTGTACCAAATTTCATTTTAATCGGTTTAGTAGTTTTAGCAGGAAAGCGAGACAGACAGACAGACAGACAGACCGACAGACAGACAGAGTTACTTTTGCATTTATAATATTAAGTGTAGATTAAAATTGGTAAATAACATCCTAACAGCTATAATTAGCCAATGCGATGTTATTATTACAAAGATACGAAAAAAAAAACAAAAATAATTCATAATTAAATTAACAAAAAAAAAAACACAAGAAATTGTCCTTTAAATGTTTTCGATGCTCTTCAGTGCTACCTCAGTGAACCTCGTCAGGCTGCACTGAAATATATCTAAATCTATAGAAATAATATTGACCAATCTTATGAACTTGTTCAGGTTTGTCCTAGAGCATAGCCATGCTCTAGGACAAACCTGAACAAGTTCCAGTTCAAGTTCCAGTTTCAGTATCCAGTATTATGAAACCCTATATATATGTACAAAGTGTTCTTATTGATAATCCATTACTCTAGGGTATTCATGTTCCATATGGTGTCGGACGTAAAGGATAGCACCATCCCATTTCTTCACGTGGGTTTCGTGGTGACTAAGGGACTTACTAGTGAATGGGCAGCAGCGTCCTCTATGCATTTTACCACTATACTGCGATCGCCAACCCGCCTGCCAAGCATAGCCACCCCAATACCAACCCCACCCCCAGGACATAGGCCTCCCCCAATTTGGAGGGCTTTGCCATAATCGCCACGCTTGACAGGCGGCAATGCATAGAGAACGCTGCTACTCATCCTCTAGAACAGGAGTTCCCAACCTTTTTTTGTCTACTGCCCACTTTAAGAATAAATTATTTTTTAACGCCCCCTTTTTAAACATACTTAAAAACCGCTAAGTACTTATAACTGATTATTGAAACGCAAATTTATAGTATTCGGACAGAGTATCTTTTATTGAAAATAAAACAAACATAATCAATTCTTATATAAAAACGAATGTGAAGGTTGAATCTGATGCTGTTCAATAAGTTTGTTGATATCAGGTTCCAATTTACTCAAAAACAGCCGCAAGTCGCCACGTTCGGTAACACGCAAACGATTTCTCTTTTTAGTAAGCAGCGTTGCCACAGCACTAAATCCACGTTCACACAAATATGACGATGGGAATGCTATCAAAAATCGTTGAACAATTGACCACAATCCAGGGTACAATTGCGGGATCGGTTTTTGTAGCCAAAATTCTTGATATCCATTTTTGAACTTGATTTTTATTTCTTCGTTTGTTGTCAATTCTATAAGTTCTTCTTCCAGCTGAGGTGACATTGCTGTGTTGACATTTGAAAACGGATCCAACACCCAGTCTGGTATTTCCAAGTTTAAAATGTCCTGGTATCGTTCGGTGAAGTCAATGTGGAGGTTTTCCAAATGTTGGCAGTAGGCAAACAAGTCGTCGTTACTGCAGTATACTGATAAATTCGGAAAATTGAGAAATTCACGTCTGCCCATATTCTTTTTGTGAAGAAGCAGTTTGGCTGCGAAAGCAGCAACGACATTTTTTGTTTTAATTAAATTTAGTTCATGGCCTTGCAGTTGGAGGTTCATGTCGTTGAACATTTTATACAGGTCTGTCATGTAAGCTATATCATTCTTTGATGTTATGAGCTTGTTGCGCAGTTCTGTATCTTTAGTTTCCAAGAACTCTACCATAGAGTCAAACAGGTTGTAAAATCGAATCAGACAATTGCCTCTTGACAGCCAACGAACTTCAGTATGAAGCAACAAACGGTTGAAATCTTCGTCATTAGTAACACAAAGTTGATGAAATAATCTATCATTCAAAGAGCTGCTACGGATTTTATTGACTGCTTTGATGACATATTGCAGTGATTGAAATAGTCGTTCACTTAAGTTTCTAGCAACCAAATGTTGTCTATGAATAACGCAATGTGTAGCAAGGACATCTGGAGTTTTATTCTTTAAGTATGCTATGAAGCCTTTATGGCGCCCTGTCATAGCCGGAGCGCCATCCGTAGCAACTGATATAATATTTTTCAAAGGAATCTCTTTCTCTTCACAAAACTTTTCCAATGTATTGAATATGGTTTCGCCTTTTGTATCTGTCTCCAAATTTCTGGCAAACAATAGTTCTTTACGTATTTTCTCATCTTTAATAAACCTCACGTAAGATAGCAACAACGCTTCATTAGTTGGTAAAGTGGACTCATCGAGCTGAATTGAGAATTGACTAGTCCTCAGATGATTGCACAATGATTCTTCAATGTTTTCAGCCATTTCATCAATTCGTCTTTGCACAGAATTATTACTCAAAGGAATTTTTCGGATAATATCTGCGGCCGGTTTATGAAGCACAGTAGTTATTACTTCCTTTATTGCTGGCAAAATTAACTCTTCTCCGATGTTGTGTGGTTTGCCTTTTTGAGCAATTAACAAAGATATATTGTACGAAGCTCGAAGTCCGTCGTCATCTTGCTTAGCAGCCGCCGAAAATAGTTTTGATACACTTGGCTGAGTATTATGCTTCTTCTCTAGGTCTTGAAAATATGCTACATTCTTTTCTGTCTTATCTGGATGCATTTTATTCAAATGATCTTGCAGTCTTGAAGGCTTCATTGCTTCGTTCGAAAATGTTTTAGACATAGAAGACACAAAGGCGTTGACGGGTTTGTGGGATTTTCAATAAATCCGAATTTAATATATTCCGCAGAGTATTGCCGTCTCTTCTTTTTTACTTCCGAAATTGTTTTGTTTTAAGAAATACGTAAGTGTTGAAATTAAGTACTGCTTATCTATTATGCGCGAAACCGCAAATGAAAATAAAATAAATTTACGTCGTTTATATAGGATTGCATAAGCAGCACGCACCAACAGGAATAAGACAAACGTGCATAAACTCGTTTATCTCATTCGACGCCCAATCGTACTCGACAAGCAAGAACAAGTATTATAGAACCAGCCGATTGGTATAGGAATGTACAATTCGGATTATTTAACAAAAACTTGTTAAAACATGATTGCCCGCGGTCTTTTATATCGAACCGAGTTTGAGCTATATCTTAATTAATATTAGTTGATGTTCACAAGATGTAGTCGAGAGTCGAGAGCTCAGTCGGTGTCTAAGAGTCTTCCTAGCTAGGTAGATGAAATTATAAATCGACCCCAAAGCCCTACACAATGCCCCCTTTTTTTTCAGGGTCTCTTACCGCCCCCTTTAGGCCTGCAGCGCCCACAAGGGGGCGTTATCGCCCACGTTGGGAAAGACTGCTCTAGAAAGTCCCTTTTTTTTTTCAGGGTGGGAAATTATCAAATGACTTCTCCCGCTCTGGGCGGAGCGGGAGGGCATGTCAGACTTTTACTGACTAAAACCCACCCGTGTTCCATCAGTTGCCCGTGTGCCGGGGTCACGGTATCTCGCTTGAACAATCTCGCGACCCCGGCAGTCTTAGTAAGTCCCTTTTACGACACCCACGAGAAGAAATGGAATGATGCTAGTCTTTACGACGAGTACAACGGACACTCTCATTTACGGCTTACTTTTTGATCGTCAAATGTAGCAAAGCACCCATTCTTCACGACTAATATTTCCTTTTTCCTTAGACCATCATCCCTGCACGGGCTAAAGCATAAGTTAGTAGCGGGCGGCGCAGTAGGCTCCGGGGGCGAAGTCCGACGCGCGTCCCTGCAGCACATGCCGCTGTCTCCGCTGGCTCGGACGCCTTCGCCCTCGCCGCAGCCGCAGCCTGCCTCGCCTACCAGGTAAGGATGAAGAATAATGATGAAATTAGTGAAAAACCCTTTTAAATTAAAGTTTATAAATAAATCGTAGGTACGATGAATAGTAACTCGAGAAAAAGAAACTTCTCAAATTATGTAAAAGATATTTGAATTGAGAGCCTAAAAAAATATTTTCTGTAATAAAACTTGTAGAATAGAAATACCAAGATGTTTGTCAACCATTTTTTTATAAAACATTAAGTTCAGTCTTTTTTGAGTTTTACCGAAGTTTGAGTAAAAATGCTAGTAAAATTAGAAGGACTGCAAACATTTACATGTTCCTGTCGACTTCAATTGCCACAGGCGGGGCGGCAAAAATGAATGTATATATTACCGCTCGGGTGTGCTATTTCTAAAGCTCTAGAGTTAATATTATAGTAAAATGTTATAAAGGTCAACGATTGTCGAGGTTGGCCGTGGATGGGTGACCATCATCTATTACATACTGATACCTCTCCGAGCCTCAGCAAAGCACGTTAAGCCGCAGATCCTGGCTGACATTTCTAGATCTTTGAAAAGACAGAAGTCCGAAAGTCAAAAAACCAGTCTTACCAAGGGGTATCGTGTTGCCCAGTTTTATCGAGGTCAAATTGACAGTCGCTCCATTTAAATACTGGTATTCAGTTGCAGTTAGCCTGGAACCTGACCAATATAGTTAAGATTAGGTTAGGCAGATGATAATGGCTGTGCCTTGTCATCTCGACCCGAAAATTTTTGGCGAAATTTTCATTTTTTTTTTAAGTTTCTGAGCCGACTTACTAACTTACTAAAGAACTTTTTATATTTACGTTTCTAGTCATCCATAAAACATTACATGCAACTTGCTCTCATCGGAAATATATGTTACTACACTATCATTTGTCTATGTCTGTGATTGTCTATGATCTATGTGCATGAGTTACTAAAATATAACTGCAAATTCGCTACGTTCCTACTGTAGATACTAAATAATCATTTGAAAAATCCACATACGATATTGTTCATCATCATAAACTGCTTATAATGTTCCCATTGCTGGGACACAGGCCTCGTCTCGGTGAGAAGGACTGAGCCATAATCCACCACGCGGGGTCAATGCGGTTTGTTTGTTTGATGCTACATGTCTTAATTTTTGGTTTAGGATGTGCTAGTTTCCTCACGATGTTTTCCTTCACCGTTTAGACAGCAGTGGTGATGAAATTATTAACAGAAATTAAAGCGCCTTTCTGGGCTCAAACCTAGGACCAACAACTCGAAAGTCACCGCCGTTACCACTGGGCCTTCATTGCTCCCTATATTGTACTATCCACTTAAAAAAAATGATGTGTCTTTGAGAATAATCCTGTTGAAATAATTATAGCATAAAACACAGACTAAAGTTAATATTTCTATAAAACTAGCTTATCCTGGAAAGGCATTTTCTAGACTTGCGATAAACATGACGCAAAGAAAGAAAACAAACATAAAAAGTAACAAGATGGGGGAAAATCGTCACATCCGCGCAAAACGGCAATCGCTCCGCATAATGCTTCGAATATTTACGGGACAGAACCTCAGCACTGATGACGTCAACCGGTGCAGCATACGAAATGATAAAAATATGAAAAAAAAAAAACAATGAATGTCATATTCATATAAAAGAGCGCGACGATTGTTTTTGTTTAGCATGCCATACATTTACCCACTAGCATGTAAACGGGGCCCATAAAACATAAAATCGTAGTGTAAACTGTCTTAATCGAAAATGCCTCATATTTAACCCCCTGAAAACACGATACCACAAAACCCTGTTCTTGTAAGCATGTTTAACACCACAAACCACTCATCACCACGAACTAACAATTCATTCTTAGCCGCTGCGAGGCGCGCAGTCCTTCGCCCCTGGCAGTTCGCGACGCGGCCGGCGTGGCAGGAGGCCGGAGGGCCTGGCCAAGGCGAGACCCTGCCTCCCCTCTGCTTAGGAGAGCTTTGTCGCCCGACAGGTGAGGAGAAGTCAACGAGATAGTGTGGTCTTATTGTAGAGTAGTTCCTCATCTTGTCGAGGTTTTTGCACTCGGCTGTTTCTAAGGTAAGATGACAAAGGGGACTGAGCAAAATTGTTGATAGAGTCAAATTTTAATAATAAATAGAGGTGTCAAAATCAAAAGTCAATTATTCAAATTAGGCTAGGAGTCAGCACTTTTTGAATGTCAAAGTTACATAAGACTGTCCCCCAAAACGCCCGCCCTTCACCACTTCCTAGTGCTTTTACTGTGAAGAAGTGGCGCAAAAAACTCCCTGGGAGGCTGCACAATTAACGTGATAAAAATACTGGCCAAGTGTGAGTTGGACTCTCACATGAAGGGTTCCGTACTATACTACAATATTTATTGCCATTATTAAGTTTGAGTAAAAAAAACGCGTAAAAACATCAAAATTTCGTTTAATTTTAAACAAATTTTCCGGGTGTCTGTCTATTACGCTTCAAAAGATACAGCCCTGTGGCGGACGGATGGAAAGCGGAGGCTTAGTAAGCATCCTATGGGTACGGAACCCTAAACCCGCCTTACCTTCAGTTGGCTGGTAGAGAAAGTTAATGAGTCGACCTTTTTACGGTACATGTTGCATAAAGTTTAATAAAATAAAATAAAATGACTACACTTTTGCCCAGTGTCCTTTGTTGTATTGATTTTCTGTACTTTAATTTCTTGTCTATAAAAATTGTCGTTGGATTGTCTATGTAGACGTAAACTCTTGCGCATAGTGCTATCGTCAAAATGTAAGGTAAGTATAGTCTTTCTAGTTATTTGTCTTTTTAGGTAGGTATATTCTGTAATTAAATGTTTGTGAATGCTTTCGTGTGTACATTTTCTGTGCTTTGAATGTTTGCGTCAAATGCTTTTCATTTGTGTTGTCATTTCTTTTTCGTAATAATATATGTACTATACTATATATTACTACTATGTAATATACTATTTAAGTATTAAGGGAACTGCCGGGGTCGCGTGATTGTTCGAAAGAGATACCGTGACCCTGGCACATGGGCAACTGATGGAACACGGGTGGGTTTTAGTCAGTAAAAGTCTGACACGCCCTCCCGCTTCGCCCAGAGCGGGAGAAGTCATTTGATGATTTCCCATCCTGAAAAAAAAAAAAAGTATTAAGGGAAAAAATGTTTATTTATTAGGTAATCATTATTAAAAAAACGTTCAAATTAGATCGTACTTTGTAGGGTACTTTTAAAATCTACAGTTGAAAATAATTCGAAATTCTGCCTTGAAAACAAATGGTGAGGCTATCATAATATGATTTTAAGTTAAATTTAATTATAAAACGAAACACAATCATTTAGGCCACCTAGAATTAGTTCTATTTTCTTGTAAATGTTGCCTCCTTGCCTCGGAAAGCACATTAGGCCGTTGGTCTCGACCGTCCTCTCTCTTTGACACTCTTTATGGGTCGTCAGAATCTCAAATGTTTACAAGTAGATCTTATGAGACACTTTTACACGTCAATACTTTTAAAAGTTAGACAAATGACGTACGTAATACCCAGTTACTGGGTTGTGGAGGTCAGATAGGTTGTCACTCTCTGTACTGACAGGACTGGAAGCCGATCCCAACATGGTTAGGAAACGGCTTGGCAGATGATGCTGATGATGTTTCCGCTCAAAAGAATTTTTACACAGAGCTACTTGAAATAATTAATTTGACTTTCATTTTGAGTCTCTAACTCCACGTTCCACCTCCAGACTCCATCCCCGTTCAGCCGAGTCCAAATGCTCGATCTCTCCGCTGTGCTGCGGCGGCACGGGCGGCCCCCCGGCGGGCGGGGCGCGGCGCGGCGTGGCGTGGCGCGGCGCGGCGCCGGCGCCCGCGTCGCCCACGCCGCCGCCGCAGGACAAGCAGGACGACGCGCCGCCGCCGCTGCCGAGGATCGCCGAGGAGAAGGACTCGCCCACGCATCATGCCAGGAACTTGCCCAATAGGTATGTAGTCTTATACACTTTTTGAGGTTTCTAAATTTAACATGTCTGTTTGTGAAAGATTAGGTTTTGTCAAAATTTAGGTCTCATTTCAGACCTCTAATTTAAAAGGTGTGTGGTTTTCTTAAATTTAAAATAGATGTCGTTAAGGATGTGATATTTTGTCAATTTTTAAATAGCGACTTAAAGCGTTTAATTAGTATTTATAAATGAGGAATTTGCTACCTGATTTGAAACCTGGCACAATTCAGTGCCGCTATCAGCACTGATTGAGACTTTCTTTTTAGCCCGTATTTCTTAAACTTAAATGATTGTACTCATAGTAATATTTTCATTTAGATCCACTCGCAAGTCACTAACATATATTTAAAAAAACATGATTCCGTCTTATATGTCTTCTTCTATTTAGAAATAGAAAGAACGATTTATATTCCGTTAGCTCTAAATGTGACCAAGATGATATCATAATAGTAGATAGTAGTTGTAATTTTAGTTAAAAGTAACGACAATTTTGAATACCATCCCAACTTTCCAAAGCTTATAGAATACTACGTATCCTTAAGATAGAACCGCCACGATAATCCCCGAAATTCTAATTTTCTTACGATTTATGCAATTTGTAGCTGGGTGTCAGGCTGTATGTTGAACAAAATATGATTCGCAATTGTAAAAATGATTATTTCATGAAAATGTCATGAAATGGCATTAAATGTACTTTGAGGGTTGTATTGGGGATTTTAATGATTTATAATTGTGTAAAGCCAATTAACTGCCAGTTCGGACTATGTATCCGACACTTTTTGTTCCATTGACAACACATACCAAATCTGAACATGTCGTTGCTGGCGGCGGCCATGTTTATTACTCTTTCAGCTATATTAAGTGACCCGCGCGGCCCAAAAATCACTAGTACATTTTTTTTACTTTTTCTGATTTTCACCATGGCAGGTAACGTGTCAATTAACATACAACCTGACACTGCAGCACTGACCACCAGTATGACAACCAGTCTTACCCAGGGTTATCGTATTACCCAGGAAATGGGTTGTGGAGATCTGATAGGGAGTCGCTTCATGTAAAATACTGGTATTTAGCTGCATCTCATTAGACTGGAAGCCTGTAGAATAATTATGGATAACGGAATATCTTAGCGCACCCACCTTAAAACTAATTTATACCCCACCCTCGTATAGGACACCAGCCAAGCAATCCACCCCCAGCATCTTCACATCCTCGCCTAAGACAAGTCTGGACAAGTCCGCGTTCGACACGTCCACCTCGTTCGCGTCCCTGTCGCTGTCTGACGAGTCTTTCATCGACACGTCAACCGATCTGTCCAACTTGGACACCTCGCGAGAGGTTTATCTGGGTAAGTAGAGCTTATAGTTTAGAATTATGCTTACAGTAATGAACTTATGTATGCCTTTTTTATGGGTGGGAAAGCATCAAATTACTTCTCCCGCTCTAGGGTGGAGCGGAAGGGCGTGTCAGACTTTTACTGACTAAACCCACCCATGTTCCTTCAGCTGCCTGCCCATATGCCAGGGCCACGGTATCTCTTTCGAACAAATCTCGCGACTCTGGCAGAACTTATGTATGCCTTACGATTGGTTATTACTACAGAAGTAATAAAACCAAGCAGTTTTAGAATTATTTTATACTAAGTAGAGACCCGACCCGGCTTTTAGGAATTTTTTTATAAGTCAGTAAAATATTAGGTTCTGTTTTCGGGTATCAGCCTATATTGTTTCTACTACTGGGACATGGACCCACTCTTGGTGAGTGAGAGTGGGCCATAATCGACCACGTCAGTCCAGTGCGGGTTGGTAAATGTCATATGTCTTCAAATTTTAGTTTCTAGTATATGCCGATTTCCTCACGATGTTTTCCGTCACCCTTTGGAGAGCAGTGGTGGCAAAATAACTCGCACAAAGTACCTGTCTAGGTTTGATCCTACGACATACAAGTTGTAAGTCGCAGCAGTTACCACTGGCCCACCACTGTTCTCCATTTCTCGATTTTCAATTTAGTTAATTGTAAATTGTTATTTCTCTACAGATGACAGCCGAGCGAGTACAGACACAAGCATAATCATCGAAGAGAAGCCCAAAAAACAAGCACCACAAGAACAACCCACCGTTGAAGTACAACAGAAAGCAAGAAAGAAGTCTGACTCAAGCCTCAAAGACGAAGACTTGAAGTCGAAAGACAAACCGAAGACGAAACAGGACAAACCCGAAATTAAGAAACAAGAAAAACCCGAAGTTAAGAAACAAGACAAGCCTGAATTGAAAAAACAGGATTCCTTCCCGGAAGAAAGAAACTATTCTGCTGTTTTGAAAGAAGATAAGTCGAAAGATAAAGTTATGGAAAGGACTGGCTCTATCAAAAAGATGGAAAAACAGGAAAAAGATAAGAATTTAGCGAAAGAGAAGAAACAAGAGAAGATGGAAGCTAAAAGGAGTGAGTCGGTGAAGAGGATTGAACTTAAGAGACAGGAGTCTGTTGACACGATCAAGGTAACCTACATTTATGATCTAAAGTTTCATCTAAACCTAATTCGTCATCACCAGCCTATAATGTTCCCACTGTTGGGACACAGGCCTCCTCTCGGTGAGAGGGAGTGGGCCATAGTCCACCACGCAGGCCCAGTGCGGATGGGTCGATGTTACATGTCTTCAAATTTTTGGTTCTAAGACATGTCAGTTTCCTCACGATGTTTTCCTTCACCGTTTTGAGAGTGGCGATGAAATAATTTACAAAAAGTAAAGCGCCTGCTTGGGTTTGAACTCACGACCTACTACTCGTAAGTCGCGGCCGTTACCATTCGGCTACCACTGCTCAACCTTTTTCGTATTGATCTGAAAATCTGCTCTTTTCGGTCGTCAAAGAGTTATCTTCACCGTTTGAAAAGTGTTGACTAAACCCTTCCTCCACTGATTTCTTACAGTCTTAATACAAAACAGCGTTTCTATTTTTTTCGTTGGTTTAAACGATCGACCCTGGTTTCGAAATAAGAACCTAACGAAATACAATTCTTCTTACAAAACTGAAAACTTATTTTTATCAAACTGTGTCAAATTTCATACCCTTTCATCCGCGTAATTTTCTTATAGATTCGTAATGGTGTGATGGATAGAATATTCTTTACTAGCTTTTGCCAGCGGCTTCGCCCGCGTGGAGGTCGGAAAACATCCCGCGGGAACATACTACCGGGATAAAAAGTAGCCTATGTGTTAATCCCGGTTATAAACTAACGGTGTTCCAAATTTCATCCAAATCCCTTCAGTAATTTTTGCGTGAAAGAGTAACAAACATCCACACATCCATATATCCATTCATACAAACTTTCGCATTTATAATCTTAGTAGGATTATATAGTCCTCCAGACCGTATTTCGGCCACGGTGACCAATCTCAACGGAGACTAGCCATCGACGCGGGAGATGTTATAGTGCACAAGTTTGTGCGCAGACACAAGAGCACTCACTGTTCCCTCACTCTCATAGTCCGATGGGACGGCAATCCGACACGACCGATCTTTATTATGTACACCATAAAAAATACAGGATGTAATTGTAGAAATTTTACATAGTACAATGGATGGACTTATCGTTGATAGTGACTTTGTTTATTCCAATTTGACCTTTATTACTTGTCCCACAGTCACCAGAACCACTAGAATCCGAAGGTCGCAGTAAGAACAGCATGGTGAGCAAACTGCTCGGCGTCATGGGACGCAAGGGAACCCGCGACAGGGACGAGGACGAGCACAGAGCCAGCAAGAAGGCAGACAAGCATGCCAAGAAGAAGGTAAGAGACATAACGTTACCCCTGTGTCTGCCGAGGGGGTAGACAGAAGTGTGTATAGTTTACCGACATTTCGACACATAGGTTCATGTTATAGGGGTCTATATACTAAATGTAGGGGTTTACATACAGATTCCATAATCATCATCATATTTTCAGCCGCAAGACTTCCACTGTTGAACATAGGCTTCCCCCAATTTGGGGGGATGGCCATAATCACCACGCTTGGCAGGCGGGTTGGCAATCCCAGTATGGTAGTAAAATGCGTAGAACACACTGCTGCCTGTTCTCTAGTAAGTCCCTTAGTCGCCTTTTACGACACCCACGGGAAGAAATTGACTGGCCTGTTAGTCTAGTAGTTAGTGACCCTGACTGCGAAGACTTAGATCGTGGGTTCGATTCCCACCCAGGACAAATCTTTCTGTGATGAGCACAATCATTTGTTCTGTTTCTGGGTGTAATTTATCTATAATATATGTATGTATTTACAAATATTTAAGTATGTTTATCAGTTGTCTGATTGCCATAGTACAGGCTCTGCCTAGTTTGGGATCTAATAACGTTGTGTTGGTTGTCCTAAGATTTAAAAAAAAAAAATGGTATGGTGGTATTCTTAAGTCCGGCACCATACGAACCTTTGTATTTGCTCCGTGATACGAACACAGTCCATACTATTACTCAGAAATTCCTTAGAATAATTTGCCCTTTCTGGGTATCGACCCAGTGCTTCTCGCAGTGCTCCACGGAGTCCTACTTTGCGTCTACCAAGCCAACGAGGCAGTCCTAGGCATTTAGGTTTCCAAACTTATCTAAATAAACCCCGCAAATGGAGAAAAACACATTACTTTTTATCATGCTCAACTGGCTGACTGGACAGGTCCACTCCACTGAATCTGTGACGTTCTTTCCTAAAAAAACCATTTCAGTCACCAATCTACATGGAATCAACAACAACTGACTAAGATTATGTCTGGACTTTAAAAGGGACTGCGACCTCAGAGTTTGTTTCGATCTTTCTTTTCAGAGTAGTCAGTTAGGAAACGCTGACCTCATCTAGTTCTAAAATATGATTGACGTGTAAAAATGTTTGTACAGACCTACTTACAGGAATATAATAATTTATCAACCACACCAGAAATGTTTTATAAAGTTTGCCAAATTTTCAGAGCGGCAACCTGCCCCCTCAACCACAGCAACCAGTCAAACCTGAACCCCCTCCTCAAGAGAAACCCTCAGAAAAAGAACTCTCAGACGACAAGCGAGGCAAGAAAGGACGCGGCAGAGCTTCAAGTTCCTCATCCGGAGAAAAGTAAGACAGACATTCGTAATCCTAATAAGTGCGAGTGAGATAGATATATTTCATCAAGTTCGTTTATATAAGTTATGAGGATTTTTAAGGAATTGTGAACTTGAGAGCAAATTCAGAAAAATGTGTAAACAAGGAGATCGGACCTGAGTGCGAGTGAGACAAACGTATATCTGTAAGTTCGCTGTCAAGAATAAGAAGCACTAGATTTATGGAAAGCTCCTAAGTGCGAGTGAGAGATATATGTATCAATTTGTTCGCTGTCAAATTAAGCTTTTAAGTCTTGATGTTAAGTAACAATAGTGAGGTCGTGATTTAGATGGGTGGGGGATATTTTAGCGTCAACTGTCGTATTTTTAGAAGTGTTTAGCTTTGCTTAATTGTAAATACGGGGTGTGTATTAAAATTAAAGTGCCAACTAGTTTGGGGCGGATACACCAATATTTTACATAGAGCGACTCCCTGTCTATCCTCCACAAAGGGACATTTTACTTCCTAGTGATTGGGCACTGGGTAGTAAGATATCTCTTGGTAAGACTGGTAGTCTTTGGAAGACCCGTAATGACTGTCAAAGATTCAGGAATGACAGCTGGGACCAACAACTTAATGTGCTTTCCAAGGCACGGAGCCTGTCCGTGCCTTGGAAAGCACGTGAAGCCGTGGTATGTAGTTATGGTCTCGGTATGTGATTATGGTCACCCATATACGCACCAGTTGCGACCGTAACCTGATCGATAGACTCTTGCTAATATTACTTCACCACGAGCCCATTTTTAGAGTAAATACAGTGAGAAGAAATCACTTTCATAGATTTATATACTCTATAGATTAATTAGTAAATTATAAAATTAAAATGGCAAACGAGATTCTTCTTTTTTGTATTCGCAACTAAAATTGCTTTTTTTGTGGGTGGGAAAACATCAAATGACGTCCCCCGCTCTAGGGTGGAGCGGAAGGGCGTGTCAGACTTTTACTGACTAAAACCCACCCGTGTTCCTTCAGTTGCCTATATGCCAGGGCCACAGTAACTCTTTCGAACAGATCTCGCGACCCTGTCAGAACTAAAATAGCTTAATTTTAATACACACGCAATATAAAAAATAAATGACTGTATATTTAAATCAGTTCTTATGATCATCCTGGTTGCTTATCAAGGGGTAAGCAGATAATTAAGTCGCGAGACATGTAGTGAGATGTAGGCTAAAGATCGGTTATGTGTTTATTGTGTTTTTTGATCGTACGTGTTTATACGCCGGTTTGAGGGTAGTTCGACACGTTTCTTAGACTATGTACATACATTTATAGATAAATTTAGGCAGAGTTCAGGCTTTTGTATGTTTTTTTTTTTATGATTTTAAATAAAGTATTTTTCTACTCTTGAATAATTAAAATCTGACCAATTTTTAATACTTTTTTTTAAAAATATTGTATTAATTATTTTGTTTGTAAAAACATAATCGATTAATAATATTGAGGCATAATTTTATCTGTTTTTATCTATCCTTAAGTTCGTTTCTCTGCCTTTCTTAAACGTAATTAGTATAAAATTAAATTAATAAAAAAATGTCGGATTCGTACGAGCTATTATTAACATTTATGAAGATTTGATCGTTCTCTTGCTGTATAAAAACGATGGTCTACTGGTTAGAAACGCAACTATCTAAGCATGGGTCCCAGTATCGATACCCGGTTAGGGCAAATTGTGATTTTCCATTAGGGAGTTTATAGTGGAAGCACGGAGTCTGGATTTGTGCCTGGTAATTGTCAATTGGCCAGCCTTTGACTTCAACATGGCAAAAAGGGTACTTGTTATCTATATCTACCCTCTCCGGGAACGAATCATCAAACATTCATAAGTGTATCAAACCGGCGTTCAGTGTTGTGATTGCAAAAAATAAATAATATAAAAAACTATGGTAAAAATATGTAAGCTTCATTTAGACTGTTTATAGTGTTAGTTAAAAAAGGGAATTAGATATCGTTCGTGCTGATAGCAGATCTGGGGGATGTTAGGCAAAAATGAGGCAGATGGTTAGCTGAGAATTAGACGCAATTATTGGAGTACCTGAAGGCCATTTTTCGACATTAAAACGTTCAAAATCTAGTTACAGTGTCATCTCAGCGACAGTCAAATGTCAAAAACCTGTCAAAAATTTATGGAAACTTGAAGTTTTTTTGACAGATTGAGATCAAACCGTGACCGATCTTAAAATTACTCTGATTAAACTTGAGAATTATTTTAATAAAAAAGTCATTTCGTTCGGTATGCCTGATATTTATCAAAATAATTAACTGGACTATGCAATGCACTCCATCAATATTAAGCATTAAAAATGGCGTCCTCCGAAATGTTGCCAGCACGAATTCTAGCCGCGATTTAATTTGTAAATGTCGCTTTTCAGTATTACAAAGTTGAGGCGTTGGTAAAAACTAAAAAAAAAAACTTTTTATTTAATAAACTAAATTAAAAACATGGAGTTTGTTCGCGCACTGATGTAATTATCTTTTTTTGTTGTTGTATAAGTTTTTATTAAATCTCATTTTTTAGTATAGCTTTTTGCTTGTAGTGATGTATTTTTTTAGCCTTAGTTTTGTCCTGTAAGACACTGAAATTGTCGCTTTTCTTTTGTAAATAATTTATTGTAACTTTTTTTCGTGGTTGCAGACAGGCTAATGTATAATGATTTAAATAATCTATATTGATCCATGCTATTATAAAAACCTAGATCTCATTTTCCAATCGACATCTTTGCATACCTAAATGCATTTTCCACCACTATTTAGTCTGTCTGTCCCCTTTTATTTGCAAGCGACCTAATATTAAGTGTTAGAAATGTCTGAACAGGACCTATGACGTATGTGATATATTTGATAAAATGCTTTCCTTAATGTTTTTAATGCAATTATTTTTTTACTCTACTTTTTTGTTTTGTCGTTTCTTCTTTTGTGGTGTACATAGGTACTCATTTACTAATAAAAAAAGACACAGACTTAATTGCAAGATCCTGTCAAGATTAATTAGGAGATTTTTCTAAAATCTACTTACAAAAAAACTTTATCATTGAAATAAGTGTACACCACAAAAGACAAGACAGATTGTTTTTCCGTGTTTTAACTAATATGTCCATATTAATAATATCACTATTGTTTCATTAACAATTTCAATCGAAAATAATTACTAATATAAATGTATTTACACTTCTGCTTACCCAATTGGGTATCTTCAATGTTAGTCAACATTCCAGTAAGTTAATATTCAGTGCCATAGAAAGAGCCTCTATGAGTTTGTAACCTTGTTATCAATTAGTAACATGAATTGTTCAAAATGTAATTTGGAGCAGCCCTGGATTTGTGACAGGTTAGTGTGGCCTTCCCCTGTTAGTTAAGACATTGTAACAGGCGATTTATGGGTGTAACAGACCCTCTGGCAACCCTCTTTGGGGAAACAGGCAATACTTCAACTCAGTAGCGTGCATTGCAGGTGTGCCCTAGGCCGCCTGTTCTATTCTAGGCAGACAAACGCAGGTTTATTTTAGTATGATGGTTTAGTTCGTTTCTTTATAATTTCGAGACACACATTAAAATGTAATTGATAGACTTATGGTGATTTTTGAGGTAAACACTGCTTATGTGCCTATATGCAATGCACGCCACTGCTTCAATTTAATGTAACAGAGTAATTTTGCTGTTAAAAGTGACTACTAATAAACAAAAAATATAATTAATCCATTTATTTAAAACTTATTAAAACAAATGGAGGTCTCAATAATTGTCTTCCGAAATATGATTAACGTTTTGTTAGAAGTAATATAATATTCTGTTGTCAAAATATTGGAAAAACATCAATTTATGTATAACGTTACAATTTTTGGTTATTGTAAAACGAAACTGCTGTTTTCTTTAATGATATTTGAATAAGATAATTTTAAAGCAATGCGAAGCTAATAATTTAAATTTACAAAAATGTATTAGATCATTTAATAAATTAATTAGAAAAAAGAACATTCCGTCAAGAATTCAATCTTAATTATCGAAGTAAAATAAATTAATTCAGTTATCAAAGTTATCAAAAAATATACTAAATACATAATTATTTAATTTTATGTTTATGAATAGACTACTTGTCTTTTTCTTGTATGTTTGCAAGAATGAATAAGTGGTCTATTCATGTTTCATGAAGTTTTCAGACGCAGACTAACAGAACCAGAACAACGAGTATACTTATAGAATGTTTGGTTTTTGTTTATAGTTTACAGACAAGTTTTAAGAGTTGTAATAAAAATACAAAGTAAATGACTGCAAAATATTGTGAAGAACAATATTCACATATTTCTGTCTACCAATCAAAATATAAACTAGAATTTTTAAGTGTGCAAGTTCTGAATCAAAGTATCCTTTTATCAATTTTAAAACAATCAATATTGATAGTAAGGATAATTTTGTACGTAAAGTCGTTAAAAGAAATGCTTTTTGGACATGTTTGCGACTAATTTCGTTATCGTATCAAAATATTGTTTTCTAATACTCATCGGTTATTATTTTTGTAAATTAAGTCTAAAATTAGTTTTTTGTGCATGGTAACACAGGGTGGAAATATGATTACCCATGAAAACGTTAATTTTCACGCGCTATGAGCTATTATTATTATGGCAACTATTTTTTTAAATGAAGACCAAATTGTAACAATGAATTTTGTGTAGATCATGATTTTTGAGTCTATTGTATGTATGTATAAATTGCTTTCGGGACCACGACTTTGAAAAGTGTTATTTGATTATAATTATTATCATTATTTGTAATTAATTGCATGAAAGCAATCTATATTATTACGGAATTGATCATGCATTCGTTGGTTTGCTCGCGAATTGAGCAGATATAGCAAAGAGCGTGTTCATATAAGGGTCGGGACCCACCAGCGACAGAAATGTCGCTTGCGTGTCGCGCAGTAGTATACTCTCACATTTAAATCTTCATGTATCGTGTAGTCTGCCATACAAATAAATTGTACTTCAGTAATAGTTTAAATGTAAACTTAGCGTTTAAAATGTTAAATGTGATTTATAAATAAACGAGAAATATCTTTAGTGAGGAAATATTTTCTCTAGTGTAACGATTATGTGTATGAATTGAATGGATAATGAAATAAAGTCATGGATTTAATTGTTCTTATATATTGTTTAATTTAAACATCTTAACATACAAAAATCATCACAATCAGCCCATATTGTTCCCACTACTGGGACACAGGCCTCTCAGTGAGAGGGAGGGGTCGTAATCCCACGCGGACCCAGTGCGGGTTGGTCGATGTCACATGTCTTCGATTTTTTGGTTCTAGGACATGCCGGTTTCCTCACGATGTTTTTTTCCTTCACCATTATGATAATTATTTACAAAAAGTGAAACGCCTGCCTGGGTTCGAACCCACGACCTACAACTCGTAAGTCGGGGCCGATACCACTGGGCCACCACTAAAACATACAAACGTACTCATAGCAAAATATTTGTAGGCGTACGGTATTTTTTATGGAATTCGGGTGTCGACTTGGGACAGTCCTATGTCCGGCTGGCGTATTTGTGTTTCCGTATTCAAGACACTGGTTGTTTGCGTACGCTTTTGTAGCAAGTGTGATCAGAGGTCAGCTTCCCGTCTACCTAGATACCGCTAAATACAAGTATTTTACAAAACGTGACTACCCAACTGATCTCCATAATCTAGTTGGTGGATAACACGATATCCCTTAATAAAACATGTCCGTTTACACCGCGCGGCCAACTCTTAAAATTTGATGAAATTTTGCCAGGAATTAGTTATAATTTGTTACAAAACACACCTCTTTTCCTGAATTTGTTAAAAAAAAAACTAAGACGCTACGACCAAAAACAGTTGGCCGCTAGAACCGCCACTTGCCGTAGTAATCGCCCGTGATTACACAGAAACTAAATAATGCAGATAGGCGAATGATACATCAAAAGAAAGGTCTTAATTTTTTGTATTTGTTACAAAAATAAAAATCATCAAATTTTAAATATACAAAAAGTTATGCTATATTTAGTTTTGAGGTTAAGTGTAGGTACGTATCTCACCATTAAATCAAATTAATAGAGGCTAATGTGTATGGACAATTAGTTGCTAATTTGTTGCAGCAAATAAACAAGAAAAATACTAGAAAATAGGTTCAATATTTTTTTTTACAGTCGATTTTAGTTGGCCGCGCGGACGGCAATATGCCTAAAATACAATAGCGTTTATTTCGTTATTAATAGTAAGTTCAAGCTTAGTTCTAGTACTAATCGACAGGTATCGTAGCCTAGTTTGGATAAATGTAGCGAATATAACTACAGGCTTTATATTTTAGGAGATATTCACTAAAATATATCTATACTCCATTTACTATAGCATTAGACAGAAGTTAAGGGAGACTTCGTCCTTGGAGTGCCATATTTCAGGTGTTTACGTTTTTTTTTTTTGTAAAGGAAACGAGTAAAGCTTTTTGAGTGCGGTTTTTTTCTTGCTTTTATTCATGATATACAGAACGTTAAAAATTTTTTTTTATGAAAAATAAAACCCAAAATGCAGCTCCGCGAAAACAAGTTCTCAAATCGCGGGAAGTAAACGGCTGACATCACTGCCCCCTCTTTGTTGATCTGAAACACAAATTCAAAGCATATTATCAATAAGTGACCCTTTGGCCATGGAATGACGGATCGTTTTTTCGATAGATACATTTTTGCATTTATTATTTATCTTTTTATGCAAAAAAAAGCGCGAAAATACGATCTTTTTTTTTAAATTGCCGCCATTTTTCGAAATTTGTACTAAACGAAAAACCCATCCGTCATTCCATGGCCAAAGGGTCACACAATGATAATATGCTTTGAATTTGTGTTTCAGATCAACAAAGAGGGGGCAGTGATGTCAGCCGTTTACCTCCCGCGATTTGAGAACTTGTTTTCGCGGAGCTGCATTTTGGGTTTTATTTTTCATAAAAAAAATTTTTTAACGTTCTGTATATCATGAATAAAAGCAAGAAAAAAACCGCACTCAAAAAGCTTTACTCGTTTCCTTTACAAAAAAAAAAAAACGTAAACACCTGCAATATGGCACTCCAAGGACGAAGTCTCCCTTAAAAAAGGCTCTTTTAGGTGCACACTTTGCAATAAAATTACAACAAACATTATTTCAGTCAAGATTGATGTGGAGTTAAATATAATCAATTTATATAACAGCTGTCACACTTAAATGTACTTATTTAATCTATCTACCTTCTGAAATTACAAGGCTTTCATTTAATATTGTTTAGATTTTACATTCTATATTGTCGTGTCGATGTTTAAAATCCAAAAGAAGCAGGGGTGAACAGTACCGCCTACCGGGAACGTTTTTTACGTCACTATAATTCTACCAAATCGAAAATGTTACGTATTTCCTTCCTAAGTTATGGGAGCACGTGTTTTATTTTAATTTTGTCGGTTTATACTATCAACCATCCGTCTAATTGCGTAAATTTTCTGCAGTTGTCAATTGTGTTGTCATTCACTTGGTACTTGTGAATGCCACGCCTTTTCTCGTTGTTATTGCTGAATTTTCGTGATTTTGTTTTTTACTGTTTTTCTTTTGTTATTTTTTTGTTATCGTTATAATTTTTAGTTTTGTGTTGTTCATTAAGTTGGCAAAACTTTTTCTCTTCTTTAATAGTAATAAATCTCAATTTACGCTTTTGTCTCTAGAAAATGTTTTACTGTTAGTTGTGTATTTTTTTAATCCCATTAAAACATACATGTGAAAAGCCAAGTTCAATATTATGATATATGCCTTGGTTGTTGACGTCAACGACAAAAGAAGTGAGATCTAAATGGGTGCCAAGTTCAACGGTCAGTCCTGAAATTTATTTATAACTACATAAAATATAATTTATTCTTATAACTTAGGATAATATATTGTAGCCAAAGGTCTGACTTGGCTAGTTTTCATATACGAATTATTATGTTCGATGTCTAGTTCCTTGTTTGGATACATGTGGCGTAAATAAAATTACAATATTTTTAAAATAATTCTAAAATTGAAATAAGTACCTGTAAGAAAATGTGTCTGCATTCTGTGTCTTACATTAGTTTCAGTTAATTTATAAATGTTATGGTAGTTTATTAAAAAAAATATATATTAATATTTTGTTGACTTAAATTACTTGATTTTTGCCCGCATGCCGATTTTGAATAAAGAAATTTTTATCGATTTGTGAATTTCACTTTTATAAAGTATGCTATAGGATGTCTTAAAGAGTTTCACCCTAAAAAATAAAGATAAGACTACCGAACATTCCAATAATGGCGATTCAGTCTCACTTTATTATGAAAATTTATGGTCACTCTACTCTAATACTGTTTCATACTACTATATTTTAGTGAATATCTCCTAAAATATAAAGCCTGTAGTTATATTCGCCACATTTATCCAAACTAGGCTACGATACCTGTCGATTAGTACTAGAACTAAGCTTGAACCTACTATTAATAACGAAATAAACGCCAGTGTATTTTAGGCATATTGCCGTCCGCGCGGCCAACTAAAATCGACTGTAAAAAAATATTGAACCTATTTTCTAGTATTTTTCTTGTTTATTTGCTGCAACAAATTAGCAACTAATTGTCCATACACATTAGCCTCTATTAATTTGATTTAATGGTGAGATACGTACCTACACTTAACCTGAAAACTAAATATAGCATAACTTTTTGTATATTTAAGTTTTGATGATTTTTATTTTTGTATCAAACACAACAAATTAAGACCTTTCTTTTGATGTATCATTCGCCTATCTGCATTATTTAGTTTCTGTGTAATCACGGGCGATTACTACGGCAAGTGGCGGTTCTAGCGGCCAACTGTTTTTGGTCGTAGCGTCTTAGTTTTTTTTGTAACAAATTCAGGAAAAGAGGTGTGTTTTGTAACAAATTACAACTAATTCCTGGCAAAATTTCATCAAATTTTAAGAGTTGGCCTCGCGGTGGAAACGGACATAATAAAACTGGTTATCAGAGTTTTGGACGACTACCCGTAACGGGTGTCAAGACCTTAGACAGCGGGACCAACGGCTTCACAGGCTTTTTGAGGCAAGGAGGGGTATCGATATGTAGTAAATGGTCATCTGCGACCCGACTACGGCAAGCATAGCCGCACGGGTCGATCGAAGGGTGATCGACCCATGCGGCTTTTATTAATTAGCAACGAGCTCCCAGATTTAGTAAATTGTTGTTCCAAAGCGTTGTTAGTTTACGTTTTGTGTACAGATTAATCTTTTTCTTTAGCCTATACTGACCCACCGCTGGGCAAAGGCAAGTTCTTTCAGGAACTCTTTTTCCGCGCCACTTCGAACCAGCCGTCGCGGAACGTATCCAAGTCGTCTCAACAGTTGCGGCTTGAGAGAGGCCAGCAAAAGACTGCAATAGGCTCAGTTCATTCAATCAGCTCACTAAAAATACTTACGAAATGTCTATACAAAAACAGCAGTGCCATGCCTTGTGTGCTGGACTGGATAGTCTGATTTCAGAACGGCAAACTTAGGGTCCATTCTCAGTACGGAAAAATTCTTGCTAACCAAAGTTGTGTTGATATTCATACAATTTTCTATCTTAAACTTGTTAGTAGTACGGTCCAATTTTCAATGGAGTCAATAAATTGCTTGGGCTATTTTTCGGTTCCGTCTTAACTCGGTCAGTTCGAGAGGCGAACTGTAAATCCAACTATTTTGGCAAAAGTCACGCTCAAGATCAATAGAAGTTTCTAATTAATTTGTAGACTGTTCCGGGGGTGTGATACAGGGCAGCGGGAGGAAAATTAAGTGATTTAAGTGTCTCCAATGAAATTATTATAAATAAAACGCAGAAACATTTTCATATTTTTATTTAGGTGTCCATTTTGATGTTAACAACTGAAAACTAACACACGCTATTATAAACCCGTAGCAAAGCTAAAAATTTTGTTATCATTATCGGCTATTGAGGGAGTATTTATTACTAGATCCTTACTGGGCAGGGCTTCATACATACGTTCATAGAAGAAAATAAAACATTTTGTGCGAAAACAAATAGACATTTAAAGGAAGTTACACAAAAACAATTTACCTGATCAACAAGTGGCGCCCAACTTGGGACTATAAAAGGTAGATAGGTATCTAATAACAAAATTGATACAGGATTTTCAGACCATTATTACATAATATACTTATGTGGTATACATACATTGCTAGATTACAGTAAATTTTTGATGATATATCCGTATATTCAGTCAAGTACTTTGAGTTTGGCTTTTCAACAGAATTATTTAACCTTGAGTTATATTTCCTCAGGGGCTCCCTGAACTAGTATTGTTATAAACAGAAGTTTCGATATCTACCTATCCCGCTGTGGTTATTAGACCATTTGGTGTGCAGGAACATACCATGCGCTTACATAAACAGGCCCTGGCATTTATGGAAACTGTAAACATTATTATAATAGAAAATGGATTAAATGCTCAACGCTGTTTTCTGTCTACGAAAAGATTTTCTCAATTTCATAGGGAAGACAATGTTATAGTGGCTCAAAATAATCAAAGTACTTAACTTCACATATAGGAGCAAAAAGCTTTAAAAAATAACGACATTTTCGTTTGAACAAACTATTAATATTTTATGGAAGGATGCGAGAATGGACTTCGATAGGAACTAAATTAAAAATATTAATTTTTACTTTATATCATTCTACACAATTGAGTACATTTTTTACAAAACGATGCTCACAATAATTCCATACAAATCCATACATTTTTGCATGAGCTTTTAAATCAATGGCATTTCTTTTCATGGTGTTAACACATCTTGCTTGTATCTTGTCTCATAGTAGGTAATAATTTTGATGAAATAGTAGTTGAAACTAACACTGAGTGTAGAGTACTTAGCCAGAATCTAGCCTATCACACTTAGAAGTACATACATTGAATGAAAATAGATCACGGAAAGTTTAAGATCATTTTCTAAGTTAAAAAGTTTACACTCAGTAGAAGCAATCTTTAAAAAGAAGTTAATCAATTAGAGTAACAAAAAGCCCTTTAGTAATAAAAACAACTTCTATAAGTACCCTGTCTCTACGGAATTCCTCTGAAATCATTATTTAATTAAAATATAATCATTATGTTAAAATTCTAATAAATTAATATAACAAACATAACAATGACATAGTATAATTATTAAACTATAGAACCTATATTACACTTTGATTATAGCATTTCAATAATTATATGAAACATTTTATAATGAAAAATCAATTGCTGAACTTTAGGGTATTAGCAAATTAAGCGATTGACAAAAAAAAAACAACACAGTAGGTACAGGCAAGCCATGTGCAATATAGTTTTACTGAAAGAAAGAGATACAAGATAGCTTGTCTCTTTCTGACTTATGCTTATAAGGTACCAGGAATTGTCACTTCTTATTGTAAAAACATGTTTATTGAATCAGTTGTGCAGGTATCATTACACCATGCCCTTTTTGACATAAGCAGAACAACTTTACTAAAATCTAAGAGGAACTATTTTTATGTTTTTTACCTATGTCATCGCTATCATCAATATATAACTACAATTATTATGCCAGGAACTTCCATATTGTTAATTACTAAAATCAACTTTTAGGTTTATGGTGTGTAAAAGTTTTGGTTAATTTAAAAACTTCCTAAGAATGTTAGCCAATCTGTAAATATGAGACTTCTCGCTGTCAATATCATATTTTTAATGTAAAAATAGTTACGACAGGATATGAAGTCATACAATTGGAATTTATTCTTTATATAAAACCTAATAACATAGGCTCCTAATGAAATACTATTACAACATTAAAATACAGAGTTTCTCTACGTCACATATAAAAATCAACCTAATTTGGTAGAGTTTAAAGTGTAATATAGGTTAAAACATAAAATCTAAAAATCAGATCGTCCAAAACATTTATCCCTGACCCTTTTAATAATATTATCATCCGGAGTCAATTTCCAGTCTAAAGGTTTAAGGTCGGTTTCCTCTACGTCTTGAGATTGGGACTCAAACAAGTCTCTGGAATGGTGCCGGGGCCTCTCAGGCCTGTATTGTCGCTTTAGCTTGTCATTTTGTCTCAATTCATGTTTTTCTATTTCCTCACTTCGAGGCTTTGGCGTTTTCCACACTGGCTCCTCCTCGGGACGTTTTAGTAACATATTTGGCGGCGAGAAATATGAAAAGAACGGACTAGATGCTTTGGGTTCCTTTTTCTCTTCGTTGTCAAGGAATGAGAACGTGTAGTCTGCGTCATAAACTTGTTCACGAACGTATGACGTTATCAGACGACGATTGACAGAGTTTTCTATTTTCCGCTGCGGTTCGACCAGTTTTGTTTGTGATTTCTTAATGAACATAAAAAAATCGTAATACCTTTCGACGTTTTCGGCACATCTGTAGCAAATCGTATTCAGAAAATCGGCCTCTTCGATCACTATTTTAACACAAACTAGGATTTTGTCAACCATATTTGTTCTCCGACCGAAAGTACTGTGTAAAGACACGTTGAAATCGGTCTCCGTTAGACATAAACGACACGACTTTCGAGATATTTCCATTTTAATTAGATTTTTATTAAAATTCCAATAATTTATTTCTTTAATTTTATTAGTTTAGTTTCCCGCCAAATTCGAATGACATTTATGACAAGCGCTGTGATTGGCTAAACAGATGCGTTCAGAACTATCTTATTTCAAAAACTGTATCAATGATAACTAAAATGAATTTTCGCCAATAAACACTACATGGACGGCTTTTAATTATGTTATGTATACTTTGCCCTGGTTTATTATACTGTATCAAGAAATCTTATTAATTACATTGCTTTTAATTAGAAATGAATTAACTGTAGTGTACTTGACAAACAATATTTCTATTCGATTTTCGAACGAATCATTTTTAGAAACCATAGAATGTAAATAATTTCGTTTGGAATGTAAAACTAAAATTAAAAGAATTGATACAAATTGGGGCTAAGCTTCGCATGTGAAGCTGAAGAAGCAAAATATCTTTACTAAGTAATTTCAGGTAATATGTACTAAAGTTTAACGTTGATTAATATTTACCTACATTTTAACAATTTCAATAAAATATGTTACGTAAAACATGACAGCAAATTCAAAAGAAACAGTGTTTGAGTTTTAAGTTTCAACAAGAGTAACTTGGGTCGTATCCTATGTATTAAAATCGAAAATCTGACATACGCTGTTATAATACAATAAATTAATTAAATAAATCTCAATAATAAATAAATACAATAATTAATAACTAGTCGTCATCATTACTACTATCACAAGCCACCACACTCCTATTACATAGACAGTGATTTTATTATGATAATAAATATCAAATAATAGTAAATACATATTATTACAGTCGTCGTTATAAAGCGAAGCTTTTTTTCATTTTTTTATTCCGTTTTAAACACTGCGTTTAAAATTTCCCTACTTTTGTTGATTTTCGACTTTTCTGACTGAGAATTGTAACTCTTTGGAATCAGAATTTGCTAGCTAAGATCTTTTAGTTTAAAGCTTCAATACTTTATTAACGTTTATTTGTATCATGACAACTTACTGAATACTAAGGATCAGTTATTATAACTTGTGATACAATTAAACGAAAGTTTTCATTGGTATTCCATTCAGCCACAATCAACAGTGAAAAGCGAAACAAATTTCCGAACGACTAAACGTTGTCCTCTTCCTTCTTGCCCCAGAACTTATCGAACCTCGTGCGGGCTCTGTCTAATATCTCCGATGCGGTCAGACCGCCAGTATTCGGAGTCTCATTTACCACATTAGTATCAATCACTCCAGGAGCTATTTGGGTAGCTTCAGTCGACTTCTTGATCAGTTCCTTTTCTTGAATTGGTTCCTCGGTTGGGGTGTCAGGGGTAATATCACTGCTGTTTACACCGTTGACTCCATTAACGCCATTCATTCCATTGATTCCGTTAACTTTATTCATGTCCAAGGCCTTTGTCTCATCGATCGGGGTAAGACTAATCGGGGTGGTGGGAGTCTTGTCTGTGCGCTTGCTCAGGCTGGTGGGCGATTCGCTCTTTTTCAGCGAACGTATTGGCGACATTTGCTGGTGATGAATTGGAGCGATTTCTGGAACAGTTTTAATATATTTTATTATTTGTCCTTGTGATTAAAATTTTTGGGAGTTGCAAAAGTTGAGTGTTCTAATAGATAAAGAGTAGTTACTGAATAAATAATGCTCTATGTTACAAAATTATGTTCGTTTATGCAAGTTTGTTAGGAAAAAAACTTTTTGAAACTCCCATTATACACCAATTAAGCACATACAAGGTATCTTTCATTACCCTTTGTCGCAATTTATAACAAAAACCTAAACTTTCTTTTTACAGATACAATTACGAAAGTAGTAAGTAGGTGTCTACTTTTTGAAAGGAGGATGAAAGATTGACAGGTCGAGATGTCTCCTAGCCTGTTGTTGTAGGGTGCTCAACTTATACTTTCGGCATCTTTTTCTTTTTACTCACCTACGTTTCCTTAAGGGACAGCAATCACACCTAATTTAGTAGGCATTTAGGATATTATAATACTCTCGACTGATTTTTCTCCAGTCTATAATATTGACTCTTATTCCACTCATACATGCTCCCGTCTAATATTTGAGTACCCTAACAAGATATCATGCGTATTGCTTTTCTAAACTTTTAAACGCTAATAAATAGCTCGACTAATTCCTTTATATACGAAGAAGACATGCAAACTATTATTTTTTAATTAAAAATCTTCATGAATATGCAGTAACGATTATAATGCTTATAAGAATATACATATATCAAAGTACATAAGACCTACATTTCCTAATTAACTAGCTCATAAACGTTGTAACTGACAATAGGCCATTATGAGTCTAAAAAGGCTACTCTCATGAAATGGAAGCATACACCGAAATTCCCATAGATAGAAGGACAGGCAGCATGCAAAAGTGAACGATTATAATGATATGGGAAAACAATAAGAATTCGGGTGCCATACAGTGACAGTGTACGCAAACATCGAAACAGACACACACAGACAAGTGAATACATACGTGGTCGACGCCTCAGCGGAGTACGGTCAAAATAAATAAAAGCATCTCAATTATTGGAGTAACACAATTTAATCATGAACTATTCAATAGATATAATATGAAACAGATTATATATTTTTCTGGTGTCGATCGTGTGTCGTGCTTATGTGATAGTGAACTTTATTTGTTAGTAGGATAGAGTTCACTGTCGCATCGTCTGTCACACTCATTAAAACGTGTATGGCCGATGGACTAGGCGATGGTTGTGTTCGTCGTACCTGCCGGCTTCACGGTGACTTCTTCGGCAACGGAGCCACCCTTAAACTCAGAGCTAGGGCGCTTAATGCTCTCATCTGAAATGGTGAGCGAGTTGTATGGTCGGATGAAGTGGACTAACGTTACGTTCTATGTCCATGGAAAGTGACAGTTACAACTTGTAAACATTTTTCTCGGCAATTTCATAGACTACTGTGGAGCCTCTAATGTCAATTCGGCATGTTTTTTTTTAAATTTGATAGACAGTGTAAAGTTGTCTGTACAATTTCAGTAGATATAGAACAGTAATTAAATAAAACACTTGTTGAGTACGAACAAAAGATGTGAAATGTTCAATGATCAGAATTTTAATGAGTGTTTTCCTCTATTTTGTATCAATGCACATGATTTTATTGTGTTCAGTTGTGTCAGTATTGCAAGCTCTACTTGTTCCGTACTAGGGTGGTCACACTTTAAAATGGTTGAATGATCATGATTCCTTTTTGCTACCAGTGTTGTGACATGACAGTGTGATGGCTTTTATTCGATCGTCAAAGTTATTTCCTAGAGCTTACCTACAATATTACAACAAGTCAATGATCTTATAGTTAAGTTTAGAATACTGTTCATTCGAAGAGTATCTCATTCATAAAACCTTGATAGAATCGAAAAGAAAGTGCGATTTTTTAACATTGCAACACCACCACCATAAAGTATGTCCGATCTAAAAAATCCTACATTGAGAAAAAGATACTCCTTAGCACAATAAAAAGTCAAACTAATCTTACGAAGGGAATTGATTTTTATTCATCTAGCATCTTATTAATTTCTACCTCAGTCATTCCAATTACTCATTAACGGCTTTTTCTCCTAAAAAACGATGAATTTTAAGTTTGAATGTTACTATATATTCGAGCAATAAAAAAACAGTTACTGTCCTCCCGAAGAAATAAAATACCAAAATAAGAATTAAGTAAAAATTTTAAATGAAAAGTCTACCTAACCCGTCAGCAAAATCATTCTAATACCTTCATAAAATCAGTTCTACCACCTTAGGTCCTATTTTTAAATCTAACTACATTTTCCGCCCAATCTGAGGAGAGTCCTACACTCACCGCTTTTTACATTCTGGGTGACGGTAAACGTCTTCCCGGTATCCAGGGGCACGGTCCAGTTGACAGGATCCGGAGAACGCATGTTCATTTGCTCGGGTGACTTGACCCTAGTCGGTTCAGGAGGCGACTTCACGATAGGAGAGTCGTCGAAGAAATGATCCTTCGCCACGGAAGCGCTGCGGTGCGAAGGAATCTCGTCGTCTGGAAAGGTCGGTTGGTTTAGGTTTTTTTTTTGGTGGTAAGGGGAGCAGGTGACATGTATCGTTACAGAAGCCTTGGGATGAAAACGCGTCGCATAGAGGAGGTGGACGAGTATAACGCCTACATTTAAGGTATGTCTATGTTTTAAGTCTTTCATGAGTCAACTTCTGTTTTTAAAACTTTCTAAATTACTTTCATAATTTTTTTGGGCCACTAACAAATCCGTTACAAACAAACGCTTTAAAAAAAATTGAGGTCTGCATAAGTGCGTAACGTGCGGCGCGCTTTTACTAGCATTACAATTAAAGATGAAAATCAAAAACGTCAGATTATTTTGTCATTAATGGAACACGGAGGGATTTAGTTGCCCTTATAAAAATAAAAGAAAACCATGGAAGGCAGTAGAAGTAACATTTAAAGCCTTTTGTTTATGTCTAAGTAGCTAAAAGCGATAGCTTCCATCAAATATTCTTAAAAACTTAGGACTTACATCTGTAGGTCACTGTAACGATACATACCACAGGACTTAGAAACGAGTGCCTATCAAACCATTGCAGTGATAACATTTATAATTGAATTGTTTTATATCTTACATGTCACCATTAAATGTACATAATAAACTAAAATATTCTGTGTTGGTAGGTAATAATGGAGTGTCCCATTCATTAGGAAAACAAAAGGATAGTAAAAGGTGGCTACAACTATAACTATAATATAGTACTTATAAATAATTATATTTAATTGTTTTTATTTTGTTCATTCTTTATTTTACTGTGTATACTTACTATGCTTTGTACTATTATTGCGAAATATATCTGCAGGACAAGTCTTAAATGTCGAGCCGAAATTATTGCAGAATTAGGCTGCCAGTGAAAAAGTGTTGCCGTTCTATTCAATTTTACGAACTTTTTTTTAGCACGATTTTTTATGGATGTCGGTAGGAAACATTACTTTTTTTGTATGTTTTTAACTACTGTACGGTTTTGTAAATGTCATAAATCTTATTTTACTTTATATTTTTTAATTTAGTTACGAACCATATTCAAAAATAAAACATTTGTACATAAATCAATCAATAAACATAAGAATAAAAAATAAAATCTGTATAAGTACGTACACGAAGATTAGGTACAAAAACTAGTCTAACAAACATTCAGAAATGCTAATCAGCGGAATCTACGTACACATTGCATGCAAATTAAAAAATTGTCAAACACTAGTTGTTTTTTTTTTTGTGAAATAAACATCTAAGTAAACACACCACACTTAAAGGACATTCACAGAAACATTTATATTTTGCTCCTAATTATACCTAAACTCGCTAATTTTTTAATAATTTATACTGAACTCGGCTGTTTTATGTTTTCAAAAATGCTTAAATACGGTTTGATTTTGTTGATTATCCTGTTATCAAACTTAATATCCTAAAGATTCAATTTGCCCGAAATATAGTAGTCCTTCGGGAATTGTTTGCCCAAACTTACCATGCAGGACAAATGTTCCTCGGATTGCCTAATCATTATAAGTTTCTTCGTTTTTAAGCTAATTGTGTTTTTAAATTCAATTTTTTTTATGAACATATATGCATGCCCCAACGGCCCTAAAAATATTTTGTAAGGGCTGGCATCACGACGTCTTTGGAAAACCAGAAATGTATTCATATTCTGCATTGCTAATATTGCTGTTCATTCTAATTTGGAAACTTGTACATCTACTGGTGGGTGTGCAGGGTGATCACACGGACGATACAGACATTCAACCACACCTTGTGATGTGTCAAGCCATTCCCAATGTCGGTGCCAAGGTTCTTCAGTGATCAGATGTTGCGTTGACGCACTAACCAAATAACATACAAAATAAAGCTCACAGAAAACACGGAAGCTTCAATCCAAACAAGTTCAAAACATATTCCAGATTATAGGTGGGGCGTTTTGGGCAAGATTTGCCCGCTTTGAACCAGTGGCAAGAAATTTGACAGCTGGGCAAAGGCACGTTGTTGATGTGTTGATTTTAACCCCACAGAATAGTAGGACTATGCTTTAAACCTTAAAAATGTCAAATACAAAGTTTTTTACCATCTCTTTACCAATCGAAATAAATGTCAAAATAAATATATATTAAACAACACAAAAAAAAAAATATTTCAATGAAGAAAGAGACGGCAGAAACATTCAAAACATCAATTCTCAAAGCCACAGTAGGCCAAACAGAATATTGCCAATTGTAACAGACCAAGACAGAAGCATCAGGGGCTATAAGCATCATTTTAGAACATAGAGCGTCGACGCAACTTAACTGTCACCTGTATGTTACGCACCCAGCTTTATGCCAACTTTGGACACGCTTCGACTGCGGCGGCCTCGGGCTGGAACCCCATTTGCCCCTGTCGCCCCAGTTGCCCCAGTTGCCCCGGTTGCCCCAGTCGCCCCAGTTTTGCTTGGTGCTGACGGCGAGCGTCCACCCCTTGATGTCGACCTAACTCTATTACAACTCCCTCTACTCAACTGCAAACCTACAGAAGAAAGTTTTTTTTTCTACTATTTTTTGGCTGTAGAGAATCGGCTTTTCGTATTTTTATTCCTTAAAAAGTTTTAAACGCAAAAACTTGGAAATCAAAAAGAAATTGTTAACTGAGTTTCATATTTTTATGTTGCACTCGGTATCCATTAGACACCCAAAATGCCAAAAAGGGCGTAAGGTCTTTCCACCATTTTAGAGCAAATATTTTTATGGAAGTAGAAATACATTAATCCTTGCATCCATACAAGTAGCGTTAAGAGCCATATTCTCAAAACTTTGCCACAGGGACAGGGGGACAGGCATCAGGCAGGAATACAACAGATTAGTACACACATCGATTAGCTTATATGTAATAATATCTAGACTTCTAGACACAGAATCTAGAAGAAAATCGAAACAGAAAGGTACTACTACTTAATAGCCTGATACAATGAGCATCGCATCATGATTTTTAGCGTATTTCTAAGTTGTACAGCTAAAAACAAACTTATTAATTTAGTATGCAATCTCTGACGTAAATCTGAGATTGTGCTTCTACGCAGAAGTAATTTAAAGAAAAACGGGAGAAATTCTATTATAGTATCTATTTTATCTATAGTACTAAAGTTTATTTGACTATTCAATCTGTTAGAAGTAAAGGATTGTCATCTTCATTCTGGCTGGATGATGTATGATTATTCACTTTTGGTTGCTTACAGCTTGGAAGTTGAATCAGTAGGTTTGCAAATACTCCTGAACTAGGATGTTTACTTAACCTTCAAACTAGGCAAGTCTTGTTTTTGGAGTGTACATCTCCTATTTTGCCACTTGGATATTACGAGGTAAAATGCTACGAAAGAAAGCATTTTTTTGTGACATCGATTGGATCCAATACGTGGATTCCATCAAGTATCAGTGGTGGATTAGACATCATAGTCAGATTTTATTTTGCATTGTTTTGGATACAATATGACTTTGTTTGGTATATTTGAAATGTTTTAGACCAATTGGAGCTCCAAATGACCATTTATCTAATATATCAATCTAAATTAGTAGCATGTCATTGATATATTTCAATGTGAAAAGATAAGTAGTTTTGCGAAAGGCCTAAATCTAAGCTTTTAGCTGTGAGGGATCTTTATGTTGATAAAGAGCACTTGACAGATGTAGGCAGAAGTAGCAACGTTTTCTTACCAGTTGGCTTAATGGGCGCCGGGTGAGGTTCATGCCCATTGGCAAGAAGCTTAATATGCGCTGCAGCAGGCGCTGGGTCAGCTGAGCGAGGACGCCGCCGGGGAGACCTGAATGCTGCATTATCTCCTGTCTTCGCACCTGAGGAGGGAAATTTGAGGATTTAGATAATAATACAAATTGCTTGCTTCCTCAATGATTGGCGAGAAAAAGGCCAAGATTGAAATAAATGGAAGGCATAGGAGGAGACCTGTACGCAGGAACATGGTACATACGGGATTAAAACAAAAACTATTTTGTTTATTCTTTCTTGTGATTAAGTTTTTATTTCTAGTGATAAAGGGATTGCTGACAACCTGTAATTATCATTAAGGTGACAAAGAGGAATCGATTTGAAAGAATGGGAATAACTTCGACCTCTACCTAAATGGATAGGACATACTCTTAAGATGTACATATTTTTGGAAATGGATTTTATAGGTCAGTTATTTTCAATACAAAGAAAAATCTCAGACTCACCATCCTGGGTAGCTCCTTCATCAAAGCTATGTCCCTGCAGCTTCTTCCTCTGCTTCTGAGGTGAAGTCTTATGAGGCGAGCGTTCCTGGGCCTTCGTCTCTTGCAGCTTCGCATGGATTGACTGGTGGGGCGCCGACCTGAACGACCTGAACTTCTTCGGGGAGTGGCCCTTGGATTCCTTTCCATCCTTCTCATCGCGAGGCAGTGCCCTGAAAAGGAAATAGTGTGATTTGAGAAGAGATAATGGCTAAATATAAAAAAATAATACCATTTTAGTTCCCTAATTATTCGTTGGCAGATATCTTGTTCAATTTGTATAGTTGCTGTTGTGCAAACTTCACATTTGCTTGTGCATTATGTCATTAACCCATTTTATGCATGTGTAACGTTGTATGGAAGTTGGCACAGCCGAAACTTCCAATTTTTCTTCTTTGCACTTACCAGCCCTAGGGTTGAAATAGTGGTCCCCACTCACCTCTCTAAAGTAAAACTAAAAAGGCTGATGATATCTACGCTACTATTAGCATGGTATACCATGGCTTCCGTCCGCCATTCAAGCCATTCTTTGATTGCATCAGCCTTATTGCCACTAAATATACTTATGATTAGATAAAAGCTGATTGATTCATCCGCCTCGAAGGACCAGAATTTGCAAATAAGAAACTCAAGCTTATGTGTTCTGGACCAATTGTTTACATCAAGCCAAATTTTTTCAAGAACATAGTATTATTCAATTACGTAGTTCCCGTGTCTACTGCTAGGGTCTGTATAAAATATATTCTTGTAGCGGTCTGTAAATATATTTTTTATACACACATATATTATTATTTCTTAAAGGTATATTATACTATCAGGCTGCCTTTTCTTGAGATGAGGTCCCTAAAAACCTTTATTATTGGGGGAATTTCACAATAATTCACTAGTCCAAAGCCAAAACGAGTATGTACATTTGCCTAGGTCTAGTACTGTGAATTTGGATTGTCCTGGTCCTATTACCCTTTAGAAATGGTCCTTCGAGGCGTACAACCCAATTGCTTAGTGCATCACTTACTTGTGATTTGTGGAAGCTAGTGATAAGGCCGACAGCGAGGATCGGCGGGACACTTGGTACCATAGTTCGATCTGCTTATTGTAAAGCTGGGTGATGTGTTCTGGCGCCATTTCTGTCCCCCAGCCGCGGTACTGTCGAAATATTGCCAATATTTGAATACCAAGCATGATCATGGTAAAGCATTTGATACGAATGTGTCTGAATTTTATAGTGACTGGCACTGAATGACCTACTCAGTTTAGAAATAAGTTTAAATGATATTTTTTTTAGTTACGGTCTTTTTAGATAAGATTTTTTTTTGGGAGCATAGGACAGAGAAATTTTTGGAGACGGTTTATTATTTAACAGTTTTTAATTTATTTAGTAAAAATTATGTTACCGATAAAAAGGCGTTTATGTATAGGTACGTACGTTTGCTTGCATCAAACCTGAACTGTGGTTTCCGGCTCTATGTAAAACTTCTCTGTTCTGTGGCCTTTATCGTTCCAATCAAAATTTTGTTTGATTTTATGTCGGGATCTATTCTCAGGTATAAGGTAAGTATCAGGCGCAGACCTTGTATTCGCCGGCGCGCTTGCGCAAGTCCAGCACCTCTCGGTACCAGGAGTCGCCTTGGGCCAGGCCCAGTGGCTGCAGGCCGGCCGCGCGCAGCGTCGTGGCGCTGTCCTCACCTGCCGCTACCTCCCCCGCGCCCGTAACCCCAACCGCGCCCACCCCCGACCCCGCGCTCGCCCCCGAAACCCCTTGCCCCGCGTCCCCCAGCATCCTCTCGCTCGCCTCCTCATTGGCCTTCCCTTTCCCCCTGCATTTCGTAAATGTCCCTTTAGACGCCTCGTACACGTATTGAGAGAACGGTCTAAATTTCTTTTTGTACTCGCTTTTGTAACGTTTCCTATTATCTTTGTTACGATCCTCCCCGTTGGATATGAGGGCCGATAGCGCGTTACGGAACGTCGATTTTCTGGAAAATTCCATTTAAGTCTTAGACGCCTGGTGTTGTTGTCTTTGATGATGATGTGGCAACAGAAACGACTCGCGCCGAGCCGGGTTAGTAGTACAGACATGCTTCAAATAATTGTCAAGCTCGCAATGGTGAGGTTAGGATGTCGAAACCTAGAAGAGTCTAGAAGGACCGACAGAGTGCGGGCTGCCGCCCTGTGCCCTCTCACAAACTAACTCCAGTGTTCAAGTGTGGTGATACATCGACATACAGGTTCTAATAAAACATTATCAATTAACGTTCACATCGAAAAAAGTGCAGGACACATTGAGTAATTAAAAAATCTAGCTGTCATTCCGTACTAATGTAAGTTGTTGTTGAACTAAATCTACTCGGCCTAAACACCGCCACCGTGAGGAGTTATGTTAAGCAAATATCAAAAACGAAATTTAGACTTTGTTCTGCTTTGAAAGGCTTTGAGTAAAGAATTGGGGCAGAACACGGTCGTGGAGGAAACTCTTGTCTGTTCGAGTTCATAAAGAGTATACAAAATTTCATATATAATTGGGCTTTCAAAAGAACTGTTCGCAAGATGCTTATATTTTTGTCACCAAGACAATGATTTCAATTAACGATGAAGATAAATATTCATTTATGGTCATTGAATATAGGAAGAGGCATTATTTTAGTTTCAATACCATATTGATGTTACAACAGTAAAAGACATTGAAATTTTGAATTTGTCGTGATAAGTTTGAGGGTGCATAAAATTTGCCACTAAAAGAAAAAGTGCTCCTCAGGTCAAGTGTGGTGTTTTTGTGAATACCGTTTTGTTAGTGAAAATAGTCGAAAAGTAGAAACAAAATCTTTGGAGGATGATTCTAAAAGCCCATTAAGATAAAATAGCTGTTAGTAAGTTAAGAAAATTAATCGAAAAAGTTTCCTCCATGACCAGGTTAGTTACACAAAGCTAAACACATAGAAATTTGAAAGCTATAGCAATTTTAGAAAAAATAAATTATCAAAATATGTCTTCACCTGAAAAAGTTTGGGAATTATTTCATTTACATTTTATATATTAAAAGATATATACAAGATCTAATGGTTGATATAATAAAGTATTTTAAAAGACTATTATGTTGAGTGTACATGTCCGGATTCTCACGGATTTTAACGGAATAATTTGACATGTGATTGTGTGTTAATTTTGATCCAGTGTACTCAATGTTTTTGGTGAAGGTGTTATTTCGAAACTCAATAATTTCGATGTTCTTGTTAATGACTCAATTTGCTAAGAAGCTGCTGCTTTAGCGAAAGCAAAGCATTTGTGTGACAATAATGATCACATCGTCATAGTAGATGATTATAGACTGTTTCTCAATGACTTTACTGTTGAGTGTCAAGTTAAAAAGCATGCTGATAATAATATGAAATATAATAAAAATAATAAAATATGAAACAATCTATAAGTAGACTAGAAGACATGGGAAGCTTTGGTCATTATGGGGATGTGAAAAGCTAAAGCTTGTAAATGTTGAAATGTTTTCACAGAACTTCGATGTATTTGCAAATTCTGTAGAAACATTTCGAATTTTAATGTTATACTAATATATTCGTCCGCTTGTTAGGTAAGTTGGTTTATTTCAGAAACAGATAGTCAACAGCTTGCAAAAGTTTGTATATCATTATCATAATGCACAGTTAATTAAATCAAAACTTGAAACGCCCTTAAAAGTTTCAACATTATTCCAATATCATCGAGATAAACCAACACACCATACAGTAGACGTATCTATTATACACGGATTAGGAATCAGTTGGACACCCACCTCTGGACTCCAGGCTTCTGTCCATTCCAGAGATAATCCTCGATGTACCGCTTATGGTCATCATGATCACCATCAATATGATTCATGAGGGGTTCCGCTTCTACTAACCCTGGAAATTTATGTATGGAACGATCAATAGGAGAGATCACAATAAAAAAAACGCTTAAAATGAACAAAGAGAAAACACAAATAAAAAAAAAACCTGATCAGTAACTTCCTTTAGTAGAGAGTTTAAAAAAAAAACAAGAAAGAATTAATGTATTTTTATTTATTTTTTTAATGATAGCGGACAGGATGGTCTCGGCGGTCATGCGTCGCTTCACTGGCCTGCATGTGACAGGTGCAGGTTAGGGAAGAAATTGTTATTTCAAGTGTTCTTTAAATTGTACTAACATAGTTTATAAGATTTGTCACTAACATCTGCTATGGACTGTGTAGTCTGAAAATAAACAATTTTTTTTATACCTATGTTACTAAATACTTATTTAACCTGAAAATAATACAATTGCTAAGAAAGATAAGATCTTATATCTGATGACGTATTCTTCTAGACGTGCAAGTAACTTCGTTGAACACATTTGCATCATCATTACTGAAAATCATGTGAGGTAGAGCATAAACGCCAGAGTATCCTATAAAGGCCTTCTCTTCTATTTTGCTGTGCCCTTATCCAACCATGTAAAGCCTACCACCAATTACGTAGAAAGCAATAAATATATTGCGTTGACTAATGAGTATCCAATATTAATCAATTAAGTTTGGTAAGTAAGAAGATGAGGTAGAAGATTAAAATTTGACGTCGCTCGTCTATTTGATAAAGCCGGACATCTTCATATTGATGACAACGGCAGGAACAACGTGATCATGAGAAAAATATTTTCTTGGTATGGAAAGTTATCATGGAATTAGAAAAGGTCCCATTTTTTAAGTACCTAATAAGTCAACTGCAGAAAGTTGTAATCTCCAAGCCATATGACCAATTTACGGAAGCCGAAATTCATTTCTATAACTTCCATATTTCGAAACAAAATTCTCACAAATGAACAAGACCGTTCAACTGAATAAAAGTTGCCATTTTATCAATTCACAAAGTAATTCTTGTTTTATATTCATTTCAGTACACTTGAATTGCTATTCAAAGGGGAATAATGTTACAATTAAAATTTTACAGCGTCGTTTAGTTCTGTTCAGTTATTTGTTCATTTTATTGGGCAGTCAGCTGTTAATTTGGTTTGCAGTTTGTCCTTTTATTGTCGTTCGTTCTTCTAGTCTTTTGTTTAATTTGTTGTTTTCATTATTCTATTTTAAGTGTCTGTTTTAACAATGTTTTGACCTGCCATTACGAGAGACGAAATTTGCACCTTGAGTTGGGTTTGATATCAGTCTACTGTACTAGAATACTCTTTTTAGCACGGCAAGGGTTATTTTCGTTTAAATTAGTTAAATAATCATACGTCCCTCTTTCATTATCATAATCATCAAAGATACCATGACCTCTGAGTTTCTGAGTCAGCCAGGATTGGCCAGCGCCATATAATAACTGACAAACTTACATTTTTGAACACAAGGCTTTTGGCTACTTTTTATACGAGTAATGTGTACTTCATCTTTTTTGTTGTAATGTGCCTTTTGTTTGTGCAGAATAAAGAAGTTTTCTGTCTTTCTTTTTCTTGTCCATCCATTGATTTTTTTATATTGATCAATGTATTTAAATAAATAGCATTGTTTTCCTATTTAACGTGTTTCTTAGTCAAAATATCACCTAAATTATATATATCGTAGAAACAATAACTTGTACAGTCAAACCTTTCGCTGAATCTAAATGACCTACAACTCTGTACAGACATTACAAATGCAAAATCTTGTCTGAATGACCTCGTTGAAACAATATCTCTTAAACCGGCGCAAGAGTTGCATTATCTCAGGTCTTTGACATTAATCTCCATTTGAAAACGGAACTAGCCGAGAGAAAAAATTGAATGTCAGCTTTTTTGTCACCTTATTTCACGGCGTGTTACGAATTTGAAATCTATTATCCGAGATTGGTAGGTTTTTTAAATGGTAAGGCTTTTTGTCAGTCTTTGCTAGGATTCAAGAATGGTCTGGTTAAATGTAGTCATATAAATTATAAGTTAAGGGAGAGACAAAGTGGTTCCACGTACGCAAAGTTAGCAACGCAAATAACTGTTTACATATGCGTTAGAAAGAAAATTATCGTGTATTGTGTTGCATTCGATATGTCTGTTTCTAATGTAGAGTATTTTTGTATATCAAGAGTCGAATGATGCCAGAATGTGTTGTATAAGTACGTCACGTACGTGGGAAAATTCTACCTTTTAAATAATATGCCTGTACCTAAACATAAGTTGACTGAAATAATGTCTGTTCATGTTTTTGTTCATTCAGGTCTTTAAGTCAGGTTCTCACACTCTACCTTTTAAATAATATTTATTTACTTGAACCTGTCTTTCAAAAGATATCTGAAAGATGACTGTTCAGGTTTCTGACCATTCATTTCTTTAAGCTCATGCATAATGAGCTTATAATGTTCCCACTGCTGGGATGCAGATTTCCTCTCCTTGAGAGGGAGTGAGATGTAATCTAACACACGGGTCTATAGCGGGTTGGTAAATGTCACATACATGTGTTCAACGTTCTGGTTCTAGGACATGCATTATCTTCACGATGCTCTCCTTAACCTTTTTAAGAGGTGTGATTATGACATCTATCTATATATATAAAATTGAAAATCCTGAGTGACTGACTGACTGACTGATATATATCAACGCACAGCCTAAACTGCTGGTCGTAGAGACGTGAAATTTGGAGGGTCTGTTCTATGTGAAGAGTAGGTATTCACTAAGAAAGGGTTTTTTGAAATTCCATTTCTAAGAGGATGAAATGGGGGGTTGAAATGGTGAATTTTTCGACATCCACGCGGGCGAAGCCGCTGGCAGAAGCTAGTTATTTATACAACATAAAGCGCCTTCCCAGGTTCTAACCCACAACCTACAAATTCCCAGCCGGGGCCGATACTACTTGGCCACTATAAGCCAGATTCTCACTATCATGTAAATAATCCTAATCTGAACTGCATGAGCACAACATAAGAACAAATCACACATTACAAAACAGCTTAGTCAGAAAGACACATCAGTACCTCGTTTACCATACAATTCTGCTAACATTTTGCTCGCACAAACTATATGTCATCACCTCCATTAACCATACTGTTTTAAACAGTAGTATCACTACCATTCCTATCGCTATTTATTTAATACTCAAGTACAATTCTCGGGAGCAGTCTGGACAATTTGAATAATACCCAAATATTTTATGGGAACGAGCTCTTGCTAATAAATAATGCATTTTCCTATTGCTATTGTTCAGAGTTGTGGAACTAATTCGAATAACTCAGGAGTTTCAGGAATAGGGCTGCAGCTTCGGTATGCAGAGGTGCAATTATTATCGGAACTCGGAAAATTGAATATTTAGAGAGTCTTGAAGACTAGAGCAGTGAATAAGTACTGCAGAGGTTTTGGTCAGGATGCCTTTGCCAAGCGACCTCCATGAATATTTAGTGAGTAAGTGCCTGTACACGGCCACATGCGAACTCGGCTTTAAATTGATGTCACACAATATCCTGCATTGCGCAACTAAGATTTATACAACTACCGACTTTAATGGTCGGGGTTAATTCCGATCCACCCCTTTGCTGCCCTTTTCCAGCGACGACCTAAGACAAGGTCCGCACTCTACAAGGTCGCTTTAGTTTAAAGTTCTTAAGCCCTGCCTGTGGATGCCGTAACAGCCACAGTCAAGTCCGGATAAGCAGCTGAAAACCTCATAACTCGACCTGAGAGACGTCATTTCCAAAAAAAAAGATAACAGTTGTCAAGCAGTTGCCCATCAGACACGATAACTGGTCTGGTCGGAAGATCCTTACATTTTTATTGTGGATGAGTGAACTGTACAGTCTGTTCCTCATGTTTATTTAATGGCATATGTTCAGATACACATTAATTCATATTTAGAATAGGAAACAGACGAGATGGTCAGCTTGGGTCAGCTCTAATAGCTAACAGCCGGGTCTGGATGTAAAAGTAATCGATTCTTGGAGAAGCTTTTTATTGATCCGGTACTAAAAGGGCGCTGGGATTTTGCAGTATCTATCCTGAATCGTCACTGTCAATTAATTTATGGTTAACTGTATTTCCTGTCCATTTCTGATAGTTCACAAGACGATAATGGGTATTAAATTATATTGGTTGCTTAGTTAAAAAAGACGCTTGAAGGCAAAAATACAATACATATCTATTAAATTTAATCGACTGAATAAAAATTTATATTTTGATGAAGCTAAGGTATTCTAGCAGAAAAGACTGCCCTTACTAGACTTTTGAGGAGTAAAACAAAATAAGGAGAAGAGGCAACCCTATTTACAGGTGTATATGGTTAAGTTTTTGACGACAATGCTGCGTATGCTGCATAGTTTCTCAACTTAACTTCAGCTTATGTGACGTAGGAATGCACAGAACAGCTGTGTGCTTCATAAATTCTTGAAGAGTACGAGCCGTAGAATGGGTATGCATGAGTCATTAAAATTCTGGGCGCTTTTTGAATTATCCGGACAAATTTTCCGATTCTAAGAATGATTTCATTTTTTTTTAAAATTAACAACCTTGTTTGGTAAGTCGAGATATTTAATCTGTAAAACCAATCCCAGTTATCACTAAGTAAGTAAGTAATCATTTTATTTAACAAAACACTTAGCCTAGGTAACATCAGTATTGTCTCAGTTATAGATAGATATGGATATTACAGATGAGCCCTTCAAACTAGGAGAGTCCTGTATCTTGAAGGACAGTTAACACAATTGAGTGTTACCATAAAGATGTAAGTTATTTTGAGACGATTTCAATTGTAAAGGTTGTAATTTCTTTAAGAGCCATGATTACATTATATCTACACAAAAAATGGCTAGCTTGGTGAGGTGGTCATCAGACAAGGAGAAGATAAAGGAGTTCCTTCCATAAACATAGGTATGCACAAAGTGTTTTGACAATTCTAATGAGTGGAACTACTTGCTGGACTCTGTATTTCAGTATTTCAATAGCTCGAACCTGCCTATCCAATCGAGAAATACAGGTATTATATTATGTTGTATTGCAACCTGGGAGTCTTCAAACTTCAAGTCAATATGTTATTTCTAGACATCCACGAACTTATTTCTGCATTTCCCCTTGCCGTCAATCAGATATTGGTCAAAGATATGGTCTCTGTCATTCATCTTATAAAGAGTATTCTTTCTATCTTACCTTCAGCTACTGCAGCCTTCTTCAGGGCCCCCATGGAGATGCTCTTCCTGGGTGCGTCGGTGGTGTCCTTGGGCCAGGCGAACTGGTTCCGGTACTCGGTGCTCACTATCTCCGGCTCCTTGGCCGCCATCACGTCGCCTAACGCGGTGCTTGCCTGCAGAGAGGGTGGTGGTTAGGTTAGAAATGTTGTAAGAAGATAAATTTTGATTTTTTGATTTTTGACTGGCCTGTTAATCTAGTGGTTAGGGACACTGACTGCTAAGACTGAGGTCGTGGGTTCGATTCCCACCCAGGACAAATCTTTGTGTGATAAGCATAATTATTTGTTGTGTCTGGTGTTATTTATCTATACTTATAATAAAACGGTAGAGAGAATTCTGTACATTAAAAATATATTCAAAATTAATATTGGAGGATGAATGGTGATCGATACTGATGCCAAAAATCCAATCAGTAACTTTTTTGTCTATCTGTCTGTCTGTCTGTCTGTATGTGCACGCATGGGTCAAAAACTACTGAAGGGATTTTAACCAAACTTGGCACGATTGTAGTCCATACTCCTGGGCAGGATATAGGCTATATAACATAACGCTAAGACACATAGGAGCCTAGCAGTGACGATAAATTTGGAGCAAGTCAGATGAAAATGCGCTTTCGAGCTAAAAAAAAATAACTTGGATTAACACATAGGCTACTTTTTATCCCGGTAGTACATTCACGCGGGATATTTTCCGACCTCCACGCGGGCGAAGCCGCTGGCAAAAGCTAGTCTATAATATGTATGTATTTAGAAATATATAAGTATCAGTTATCTGGTTTCCATAGTATACCCAACCAGCAAAACAGTCTCAGAACTCGCACTTTTTAAGAGTAGTAGCCTTAAGGCGCTCTTATATTTGTTTTAGAACATACCATCGATCCTATATTACTTTTAGACAAGCCGGTATGACCTCAAGAATGCTCAGTCTCATAACCAAGTCTCATATATGTATATAAGAGCATGTACTAAGACTAGTTGCATTTCAGAAAAACTTCCTCTTATATGGGTATTTTCTAAGCTCGTTTGATTTTATATTAGACTTGCTAAATGCTATTGTAAGATGTCAGACTAATATTAGCATAGCATAAGAGTACTGTGAGTACGTGCATTTCTGATCTTATTTGAAACTAATATAAGATTAATACCACTGCATAAGTATGATATTATAATGATTTTGGTTCAACATATTTACAATACAAAAGACAAGATCCATATAAGAGCGTTTGATCTTAGATCGATTTTGGGAATAACTAATTTTAATAGTTTTAAGAGTAATTTTGCTGGCCATATTTCATTTTAAGTTTTTAAATTTAATAGTCATAATGGAATACAAAAACTGGAAAAGACTTATGAAAACTGGTGGCTACAGGAGGAAAATTGTAAAGAAGTACAATGAAATGTTATAAATTTTGTTATAGCCCTAAGATTTTTTCTCTCTGTCGATTTATGGTTTTAAGTAAAATTGCGAGGAACCCTAATTTATTCCAAAATGGAGTTATCTTTAGTATACCGAATGCTAAAATAAGAGTAAACAATCTTACATTAGTTTAATAGTGCGCTTGTAAAATGCAGCTATACTAATGGCGACACTATCAATACAAATTAACAAATAAAATAATTAAACGAGAACAGGAAATACCTTATTTAACAAGGCGCATGAATTTTGAAGCGTAAAACGAGGTCTAATTAACAGTAAATAATAAATTCTAATACGATTACTTACCGTATTACTACTTTTACTTTCATACTAAAGTGCCGTACCGCACAATATAAACATTAACTTCACGCAACTTTAATTTGTTTTCACTTAATTTGAAACCAACACTCACACGAACTTTTAAGTTGGATCTGACGAAAAATTCTCAAAATATTCTAACCTTAGACCAATATAAGCGTATGCAGGCTTACATGATACTTACGTAAAAGCAATATCAGCCTAAGTCGGCTTAAATTAATTTTGGTTAGATTTCAGTAAGTGCAAACAGCATTCAATTAGACTGATATTAGAACGATATTAAACTAAATATGCTTATAATTGGTGCCCAAATCCAGGCTTATATCATTATATAGGAGTGATGTAAGAGCAACAAAACAGTAGTCTTGAGATTGTTGTAAGCCTAGTTTTTGCTGGTTGGGTAGGCTCTGCCTAGTTTGGGATCAGATAACGGTGTGTTGGTTGTCCTAAGATATTATTATTATTATTTTCGAAAAGAAACGCTTGATTTCGTTACTCAAAGAAGATTCAATATTGAGAAACGGTCGAAGAACATAAAGTTGCTGGGGATAACAATTGGCAATGACTCTTATGTGAGGAGTAACACGTAAAGCCAAGCGCACATTACAGCCTCAACGCACAGCACAACAGATTTTAATACCAAGAAAGTACAGTGCGGCCTACCTAGTGTGTTGGGCCATAGACAGTACATATATGTAAGTGATGAAGGAGGATTTTTTCTATACGTTTCGTTGCAACGTGGGCCGCCCCAGTCAACGTTTCCCTTAATCCTTCATCGAGCGAACTATATTCGTACGTCGTCGACCGAACTCAGCCGATCGAACCTTCGATCAATAATAGCACATTTTATTAATAGTACATTTTTGATCGAAGGATCGAACCAAATGTTAAAGGAAGTACGTGTATGTGCGTACAGCATATCCGACGATGTCGGTTGAAGTAGTGTTTATGTATAGCAGTTTAAGTAGTTCAATTCATTTACGCGCCCACGAAATTGAACTAAGAATATACCGTGTCCTTTACATACCGTGGTACATAGAAAAATAATAATTATGGAAGAAAATGGGAGCTGGCAAAGATGTTCAACATTAAAATAATACAAATTGTTGGTACGATTCGCATTATTTTATGTAATCTCTGCGAGTTCTTACAACGGTTCAGCTCGAATTTTCTTCTATATTTTGCTTATACAGTCTGGTTAAAGCCTCGTCCCCACTAGGAACATTTGTCGAGCGACATGTGTCCCCGGTGACATCGGGCGATGTCAGGCGACATTGGACGACATCGCCGCGACATTGTTGAAACTGTTCCTTGTCGCACAGTCGATGAAGAGTAGTGATAGAGTGTGGACGTGCGTGCAACCTGCGACAATGTGGTCGAACGACGTAGTGCTGCGACTTATTGAACTATATCGTTCCTATGAGTATTTGAAAATTTATAAAAGTGTATGATAAGGACGTGTAAGAATCACCACTTGCTAGGTACCTTAACGTGACAGCAAGTCTTAATTTAGCATCCACGGGATCACGGAATCTAGTTTTCTGTTTAGATATTGATGGGGATATTTTACACAAGAGTATTTCAAAGTCTGTTGATGACATCCGAGTAAAATTATGAAATGAGCCGTCTAGAATACTGAGATCATTAAATACACTTGTTTTGTTTCGCAACTACTGTTTAATCCACCATCTTCTCTTCTTTTTTGTTCTTGATGCATTCATCATTATATAAGCCGCACTGTACAACACTACCTCTTCCGGAGACATGATAGGTTCGACTGAACTGATGTGGACGGAAACAAGACATCGGGCGACGTGGGGCGATGTAGGGCGACATCGCCCGATGTCTCCGGGGACACATGTCGCTCGACAAATGTTCCTAGTGGGGACGAGGCTTAAAGATGGCAATACTGTTAGCCTGTACTGTTAACCTGTTAGTATAGACCACTGGTCGATGGCTTTTTCCAGCTCGTCCCACCTTCTTCTACAGGGTCTGTTGCGACGCTTACTAGCTGTGTCAGGGTTCCACATAGTGGTTATTTTGGCCCACAGCTCATTGGGCATACTGCAAGCGTGGTAAGTCCAGCCCTACTTCTACTTAGCGTATTATTTAACAACGTCATTCATTTTTGTTTTGGAGCGCAGTGTGGTGTTGCAAATAAGGACTGTCAATTAAAACACTGCGCTCCATTGCCCTGATAAACCTTGACTATGGATTTTTGAATGACCCTTTTATACCAATGACGTCTTATTACAAAAGAAGGTTCATATTAAACCAAGTAAAAAAGCCATGTTTCTTTATTAAATTTGTATTGCTTTAAGGGCCTGCTTTTGTCCTCGATCACACCTAATGGTTGAGGTCTGTGATGGAACGAGCGTGCCAAGAAGATGCCTGATCACTCTTGCTTTGAAGGTAGAATGGTTAAATGTGGAAGGGAACACACTTTTATAATAAGACAGATGAACCCGAATTCCTGCCTCATCATCATCACTTCAGCCGAATGACGTCCACTGCTGGACATAGGCCTCCCCCTATTTGGGGGGTTTTGCAAACGCAACGCCAACATCTACCTACATAATTATTGTATGCCTATAAGGCAGGACATATTGATACTCTAATATATTGTTAAGACCTGTAACTTACATATGCCCACAATAAAGATACTTTGACTTTGACTTTGGCAGGCGGGTTGGCGATCGCAGTGTGGTGGTAAAATGCATAGAGAACGCTGCTGCCCATTCTCTAGTAAGTCCCTTAGTCGCCTCTTACTACTCCCACAGGAAGAAATGGGTTGATGCAATTCTTTGAATCCGGCAGCACACGGAATACCTATCCGGGACTTCTTTATTCCGGCCACCACAAGAAGCAAGCAAGAAAACATCTCATTATAATTAATAACAATATGCTCACAGCTTGCATGTTGATTGATTGACGATAGCATCTGATTGCTATCTCAACGTCAGCTAGACGCTCGTTATGATTGATAAATTAATTATTTTATAATTAAGTGCGTTCACGGTTCCTTTCTTTTACGAGATAAACTCGGTTGCCTACCGGAACGGATTTGTCTAGCTAATATTTATTACTTAATTTTAGCTTATTGGTTGGCAGTTAAGCAGGATACCTACTTTACGGAAAGTGGTTGCCACCATCGTCATCTGCCTAGCCTTTTCCCAACTACGTTGGGGTTGGCTTCCAATCTAACCAGATGCAGCTGAGTACCAGTATTTTACATGGAGTGACTGCCTATCTGACCTCTACAACCCAGTTACTGGGTAAGACTGGTTGTCAGACTTTCGGGCTTCTGACGACCCGTAACGACGGTCTAAGATCTATGAAAGACACCCGAAGTCAACGGCTTAACGTGCTTTCCGAGGCACGGAACGGTCTTGGTATGTGGAGATGGTCACCCATCCACGAACCAACCCGGCCAGGGTAGCTTAACCTGAACGATCAACGCGTGTGCTGTTATTACTTAGTCGCAAGCCCTTCGGAAAGTGGTCGCCACCATCAACAGAATGAAATTTTAACCAGTACGCAAATTGTAACCATGAATTCACCATTCACATTATGATTCTAGAAATCTATAATACTCGTACTATTTATTATTATTAATACTAGTTTCTGCTTGCGGCTTTGGCGGCGTGAAATTTTTGCTCCCACAACCCAACCGGTAGCTTTGAATTGCCTGCCCGTGCGAAGTCTTCGTATTTCTGACTTTTGCTCTTTTTACACGGCTCCTAAGGGTCTAAGCGTGATGTTATATAGTCTACTAGCTTTTGCCAGCGGCTTCGCCCGCGTGGAGGTCGGAAATTATCCCGCGGGAACATATTACCGGGATAAAAAGTAGCCTATGTCCTGTCTCAGGCTCTAAACTATCTGTGTACCAAATTTCATTTAAATCGGTTCAGTAGTTTTAGCAGGAAAGCGAGACAGACAGACAGACAGACAGACCGACAGACAGAGTTACTTTCGCATTTATAATATTATATATAAATATATAATATATATATATATATATAAATATATAATATATAAATATATATAATATATAGTGTGGATAGTGTGGATGTGGATTATAAAGCTGATGAAGAGTTCGTTTATTTGTTTGGTTGAACGCGGTAATCTCAGGAACTGCTGGTCCGAATTGAAAAAAATATTTTTGTGTTGGGTAGCTTATTTATTTTATTTATTTATAACATCATGCTACGATCAAAAGGAGCGGAGCAGCAACGAAAAATGGATGAAAACTGGCAGGCTTAGATGTGACGCGCGACGTGAAGGATCAGGGGAGCAAAATTTGACGCGGACGAAGTCGCGGGTAGAAGCTAGTTACTAATACAAGGTAAACCGTACCGTACCGTGTGGTGCCGGACGTAAAGAATAGCACCATCCCATTTCTTCCTGTGGGTGTCGTAAGAGGCGACTAAGGGACTTACTAGAGAATGGGCAGCAGCGTTCTTTATGCACTATACCAGCATACTGCGATCGCCAACCCGCCTACCAAGCGTGGCGATTATGGCAACCCCCCCCCGAATTGAACGACTGGCCTGTTAGTTTAGTGGTTAGTGACCCTGACTGCTAAGACTGAGGTCGTGGGTTCGATTCCCACCCAGGACAAATGTTTGTGTGATGAGTACAATAATTTGTTCTGTGTCTGGGTGTAATTTATCTATAATATGTATGTATTTAGAAATATATAAGTATGTTTATCAGTAGTCTGGTTACCATAGTACAGGCTCTGCCTAGTTTGGGATCAGACAACGATGTGTTGGTTGTCCAAAGATATTTATTTATTTATTTAATTGGGGGAGGCTTATGTCCAGCAGTGGACGTAATACGGCTGAAATGATGATGATGAATACAAGGTAAATCGCCTATCTGGGTTCGAAACTACAAACTAGAACTCGTATAAGTCGGGACCATTACCAATGGGCCTAGTTCTGTAATTTCATCATGATCAAATCAAATCAAAATATTTTTATTTCACATAAACCTACAAGGGCACTAAAGAAATGTCAGAAACTAGGTGCAGGGTTCCAAATTGTTGATTCCTATGGAGAAGAGCCGGCAAGAATCTCCACGGTTACTCTTTTAAAAATAATTGATTTTTACAATTGTTGCAAATTACAGTGTTAATAGGTATGATAGGACAGTGCAGGCTCAGGGTGCAGGCCTGTCTGATCACCATCCGCATGCTCCCGCCTTTATCCCAATTTATTTGTGGTCGGCACAACAAGTCTTTTTCTTCCACACTTCTCTATTAGTCGTCATCTCAGTAGTCACCCCTTTTCTATCCATAGCATAATTCACACAATCCATCCATCGTTTCTTTGGTCTTCCTCTACTCTTATAGCCATCGAAATTCGAAATTTATATTGAAGCAATATAAGGTGAATACACGAAATATTTTAAGGGGTACACCTGTAGGTGGTAAAGAAGCTATAGAAGCAAAAATAATTTTTTTATCTAAGCTTTTTTGAATTTTCGTAATTATTATAGTTTTAAAACTACTTGAGACGTTTTGCATAAAACCTTTACTCCAAATTCTATGAATGGCCCGCCTGACGCTGCGAGGGCGGCGACCGGACGGCACGAGTATGGCCGCGGTGTCTCGGGCCGTAAAAAATAAGAAGGAGCCAATATTTCATATGTGCGTCAAATAATTTATAAATATTAAATTTAAAAAAAGCCTTAGATTTTTTTTTTCGTTGCTATAGCTTCTTTACCACCTAGAGGTGTAGCTCTTAAAATATTTCGTGTATGAATAGATACACCTTATATAGACTCGTAATTAACAGAGCCACTTAATATAGAGCTCGTTAATTGCTGTAAATGCTTGGCACTAAATGCAGTAATATTACGTAGATACTTGGGTCAGGCCCAAGGGAAATTTTTTGGCACGACTATCCGCATCTACGTGCTGGTCCGAATACGGGTTTTTACACACGGACCACGCCCTTCTCCGTAGTAGTTACTAAGAATATTCTCTGTAAGTCTGTGGGACTCTAGTGTAGTGTATCTAGGGAAAGCCGAATGATTAAAAAGAAAGTATCATAATGAATGTAGATGGCCATTACAAGATACTAAGTTGGTGTAGAGAAAGTACCCGACACACGTTTTTTTGGTTTTGTTATATCTATCTGGAACCGACTCTTTTTAACCGACTTCAAAAAGGGCAAGGAGTATCTCTTGCAATTGTGGTGTTTAAATAACTTTACGTGGGTAGTTTTTCCACTTACATATTCATGTTGTAAAAATAACATCCTTTCATTGTTATTTACATAGCAAGTGATGGTAGGTACCACAATTAAAAAATTAAAATTAAAACCTTTCAAACAAAAAACCAAAAACACCAACTTCCGAAATTAAATTTACTTTTACTTTGTGGTGTTTTTTGTAGTCGGTATTTTTTTTGTTTGTTAAAATCTTGCCGAACAAGTGTACCTTAGCATTCTTCTATAGTCTTCTGTGTGTTAATCAAAATCAATTAAAAGTCATTAATTCAAATTAGGCTGAGACTCAGCACTTTTCGAACGTCAACATTACATAAGGCAGGCACCCAAAACGCCCGTCTTTCATAATAATATCTTCATCGTTTCAGCCAAAAGACATCGACTGCTGGACATAGGGCTCCATCAATTTGAAGGGGCTTTACCAGAATCGCCACACTTAGCAGACGGGTTGGCGATCGCAGTATGGTGGTAAAATTCATAGAGAACACTGCTAGCGATTTTTTAGTAAGTCTCTTAGTCGTCTTCTACGACAACTACGCAGGAAGAAATGGGATGGTGCTATTCTTTACGTCCAGCAACAGCCAAGGGTGGCCTATAGAGCTTGCGGACGGCGAGCAATGGGTAGCTCGCCGCCCGGTAAGGACCAAGCTCGGGTCGACGGCGCGCAGTGTTCCACGCGCGCCTCAAAGAGATGTCAGCAGCAGTGTAGGGGTCTACTAGGACCGATGCCTGCCGGGGTCGCGTGATTGTTCGAAAGAGATACCGTGACCCTGGCACATGGGCAACTGAAGGAACACGGGTGGGTTTTAGTCAGTAAAAGTCTGACATGCCCTGACAAGTCATTTGATGATTTCCCATCCAGAAAAAAAAAGGGTAGCCTATACGAAATTCATTTAAGTAAATCTTAAAATAAATACCCTTCGATTTTCAGTCACAAATGGTAAAAAAATAAAACAATCACGAGACCCACCTGATGGTTAGGATAAATCCGACCAGCCATTGTGATGAACACCGATAACACTATATCACTGTAATGTTGTCACTGAAGATAATATCACGGATTAGATAAAAATTTGTATTGTTTCTAAAAGAAAGTGGAAGTGACCATGAAATCTGTTGGTAAAGATTAAGATAGTGTGTTTATCTCTGTCTGTTTATTTTAAACAACGTGTTCCTATTGATATATCATAACTCTAGCTTATTAATGAGACCATGTCAAAAAATCTACTGTTTAGACAAAAATATAACAAAAATAAGTACTTAATGGTTTTCTTTTCCTGGAACGGGTAAGGGTGAAGTTTCAATGTTGGTTTGATTTGGTTAATTATTCAATTTTGTTGTTTAATTGTTTTTAGTTCAAACTTGTTTCCATTTTTTTAAGTTAAAAAATAACTCAGTCTGGGTTTTTTTATTTTTAAAGTTATTCTTTTTGTAAGATTTTAATGTTTTTTTTCAATTTAATCTTATCCTACTAATATTATAAATGCGAAAGTTTGTATGTATGGATGTGTGGATGTTTGTTCCTCTTTCACGCAAAAACTACTGACCCGATTTAGATGAAATTTGGCACACAGATAGTTTATAACTTGGAGTAACACATAGGGTACTTTTTATCCTGGTAGTACGTTCCCGCGGGATAATATCCGACCTCCACGCAGGCGAAGCCGCTGGCAAAAGCTAGTTTATTCATATTTTTTTGTATTTGTATATGGGATGAGCATTAAAAGTGTGTAAATTCGGAGTGAATGAAGATGATTTTGATGAAAGAAAATGATATAATTTGGTGGGAAAATTGTTCTTTAGGCACGTGAGCGAAAACACAGTCACTAACTCTTTTTTATTATTTTTTATTAGCCGTTGATGTACCACTGTTGGGCGAAGGCCTCCTTACTCTCTTTCCACGTCTCTCTGTGCAGAGCTGCCAAGGACCAATCTTTATTAAAAGAGTCCAGCTCATCCCGCCATCTCCGTCTGGGCCTGCCGCGATGTCTCTTGCCATTAAGCGGGACCCATTGGCTCATAAGTTTGGCCCACTGATCGTCTGACATACGGCAGATGTGTTCAGCCCAATTCCATTTAAGCGTGGCAGCTTTCTTGAGAGACATCACTTATTTTAGTAATGGAACGGATTGTTGTATTTTTAATTCATTAGGTATAAGTATTTATAATTCAGGTCGCATCAAGACTTAGCTTACCAGACTTTGATAAATTGCCTTCATAGTGTTAACCAACTATTATCATGAAATCTGCATTTTAATAATTAATTATATTGCCGCTATATTAATACTGAATTGACCCAATTCTATCTTCTATAACCTGAAATTCTAAATGAGGTGTCAGCCTACAAGAGAAATGGCTGACGTTTCAAGCTGGTTCATGCATATTGTATGCCACTAAATTAATCTAGTTTAATTAATGAGGTGGCTGATAAAATGATAATAGTGACAAAAATTGAGAAGAGTATTCTTAGATAGTTTGGTCATGTTGAGAGGATGAATGAATTGCGGCTGTCAAAAGATGGGTGAGATTGGAAACGCCGGGAGAGGACGCACTAAGAGAATGTATAGTGACTTTATTGGTGATGTTCTTCAGAAAGGTCAGGTGTGTAATACTGGCAACCGGCGTGAACTTAAACTAGGCAAAAGGGTCAGGATCGTGGCTGGTTCGTTCGATCGTTCTGTAGTTTCTACCTACCGCCATGGGAAAGAGGCGTGGGTTTATGTATGTACATAATTATGTAGGAGGAAGCCGATCCTTTATTTTAGAGGTTTTTATTGTATGTCCTTTCTCAAGCTCTAAACTATCTGTGTACCAAATTTCATTTAAATCGGTTCAGTAGTTTCAGCAGGGAAGCGAGACAGACAGACATAGAGAGTTACTTTTGCATTTATAATATTAGTGTGGATTAGGAAGACCTACTATGCAGCTGCAACCAGTGAGACGAACCCAGCCAGACGAGAAGCCGACCCCAACATAGTTGACAAAAGGCTAAGTAGATAGATACGAGTATATAGTTAAAGATATTCTTTCGATGCAAAATTAAATGATTTTTCAAATCTTCACTCTATAGAGTGGTTAACAAAGTGTCTAAACACAAAATCTGACAAACAGTCTTACTAAGAGGTATCGTATTACCCAATACCTGGGTTGTGGATGTCTGATAGGCAGTCGCTTCTTATAAAATACTGCAACATAGTTGGGAAGTAGCCGGGCTAGGCAGATGTTGGTAAAATTTCTAGATACTATCATGATAATAGATCGCAAGTCCTACAATAGGGAAATTCTATCAGCGATAGCGATGATGGAAGTCAGAAGTGTATTGGATTGATACATGCTACTGAAAAGTTTATGTCAATCCTATTGAAAGTTGTTGTTAAAGCACGAAGCGATTTGAAAGCATTATGAGAACCATAATACCATAATTTCTAACGTGAATATGTCGTGGAAGTCCAAGTTCATAAATTGTAAGAAAAGAATTGCCCGTTACTGTGGGCGGTCCATATATTGCCACTTGTCTAGACCCTCTGATAAACATACATGTTGAAGGTATCAAAGCAAAATTTAAAATTTAAGAAACCCCTGACCAAAAGCGAACACCTCTAAAGATTACAAAAAAAATCTTAATGACCCTTTAAGTTTAATAAGTGGTAGGTAATATTTTGATCATAAGATATAAGGATCGTAAGATGAAACATGTCCGAGAACCACCGCTACAAAGTTTACTTTTTAATAAAAAAAACACACACAAATCGGTTTACCCGTTTAAGGGCCGATTTTTCAATCCTCAGATAAAAGTACCAATAGCTACCTAAAGAATAAAGTTATTAGACTCTTTATTCGTCTGATAAGTGGTCGTCAGTTTTTCAATCGTAATTTTATTTAGGAATAACTATCTGAACGAATATCACATCTGTGAATACGCTAACTTCAGGGAGGTGAAAAAAATATACAGAATAAACCAATGTTAGAACGGGACGGACTATTTCATTGTTTACTGTCAATGTTATAAAAAAATCTGCGGCAGCCAGATGTCCTTTTTTTTAAGTTGAGAAGTTGTTTTTTTGGTTGTGTGGTATTTTTATTTGTAATTCCGTGATTTCTTATTGTATTAAAATGATCATGGAAAGCAAAACTGAATCCCACACTTTAAAGTGTTCGACACTCGGTCTTACAATTCTTTCTTTTCGTTCATATTCTTTCTTTACTTTCATTCATATACTTATATTTATTAATTATGACTTAATCCTCACTTGCTATTTCGCCAATACTATCGCAAACATCCATTTTCATTAAGTACACTTTTTAAAAACGAAAACTAACCTCAAGTTTGGTAACGCCAACGTCGTTTATCAATGGAACAAGCGGTTATCTGGCCGTCCAAGGGCCAAATAGATTTATTCCTCCGTTAAGCGAATTATTCGACCAATAAAGCCTATTTGACGATTGAACAACACAGTTTTTAACTATCTATTGAATAAACCCTATCTGTCTGTTTATCTGAGGATTGAAAAATCGGCCCTAAGAGATACGGTGCCACAGACCAACACGCATAGCGGTTAAACTTATAAACACCCCTCATTTTGAGTCTCGTTTAAAAATACAACCAAAAATCACAAAAACAATCATTCTTTTACATTATGTATATATATAGTCAGACCTCAACAAAATCTAAATCACCAAGACAATTATCGTAAACTAAATTCGGGCCTAAATAACCAGGCGCCACCCGGACCGAAAGCCGTAATCATACTGATTTTACTTTCTAAATATATATGCAATACATGCATATACATACATTAGGTTTACATACAACTAGATAAGATTACATATGGATCAGTAAACACTGAAATGTTTACAGTTTTTCATGATTACGTCATGGTAATTTCGGGATCTATTCTCGTGAATGCAAAGTCTGGATTTGAATCCGTTCTATCTTCAAGAGATTTAAGTATTTTCGAACGTTTTATGTACTAGCTGTGCCCGCGGCTTCGCCCGCTGGAATTATCACGGGAACGTGCTACACAGACAAAAAGTAGCCTATGTTACTCCGTATAACATCAGTTATTTGCCAGTTAAAATCCCGCCAAAATCAGTCCAGCCGTTTTGGAGACTAGCCAGAATAAAAAGGCAGATAAAAATGTTGAAAAAAGTTTTTGAAGTAAAACTTCTTTCTTCTCACGCTTGACTTGGGGAGTAAGCTGGTGAATGCGTGACGAGAGCGTTGCGAAAAGTGTGATCGGGCGAGGCGAACGCAAGTTGAGAGGGAGATATAAGTTAGTGAAATTAGAAAGAGAGAGAGTAACTTTTCGTATATTACTGTAGGGGTAAGAGAGAGAAGTGCGCGCACACATTTCCTTTCTCTCTTTAACATAAAGATGGAGCAGAAGAAGTTTTACTTCAGTCATGTGGTCTAAAACACATTCGTTTTTTTTTTGTTTTGTTACCTATATAGACTTTATAATGCATTTAGTAAAAAACTGTTATTTTTACGTTACAAACAGACACTTCAATTTTATTTATTTGTATGGATGTATTGATATAGACTAGCTTTCGCTCGCGTTGACGTCGGATCGGAAATTACCCCACGGGAACTTATTCCCATAGGGTATAAAAAAGTATCTTATGTCTTAGGCCAGGCCATGGTCTACCTGTGTACCAAATTTCATAAAAAACTGTTTTGTGGTTAAAGGCTGCCTCAGACGGCGCGAGCAAGTTAGTGTGATGCGATTCAGGCATAACTTTTTTATTTTATTTTGGGAATGACATTTCGCAGATCAACCTGTGAGGTTCTCTGCTGCTTAACCGGTTTTTTTTTTATTATTTTTAATAAATTAAGGCCTCCAGCCAGGGGTTAAAAACTGAAAACTAGACCGACTACACGCTATGGGGCTCTGTGGGGTACAGACCTCATTTTTGGGCATCGCTGGCAGAGGGCAGCAAGGCACGGGCTGGTTCAGAATGAGTCTGGCAGAGCAGTTTCCATGAACTTCTCATAGAAATCGTCCTACTACAATACTGCCTAGCCTTTTCCCAACTATGTTGGGGTTGGCTTCCATTCTAACAGAATGCAGGTATTTAACATGGAGCGACTGCCTATCCAATACTCCTTGCTAAGACTGGTTGTCTATGCACGGCATGACCTCGAGTCGTAGGAGGCACGCGGTGGCTGAGGGGGCGCGCCGGGCGGCGGCGGCATCAGGATCGGGCGTCAACGGCAGGCTGAGGCGCGGGACAAATACAAGAGGCGTCGGGCGGAGGTGAGGCGCGGGCGCGGCGCGGGCGTGGCGCCACTTCTTTGATATTTCATACAAAATGTATAGAAGAGGTGGGGCGCGAGACATACTGAGACGGCGGGGTGCGGGCGCCGCGCGGGCGTGGCGCGGGCGCCGCTTCCTCGCCTTCGGCGCACCCGGAAAATGCGTGACGTTATAGAATTTAACATAAAATAACGAGAAACACCGCGCCTCGCCTTTCCGACACCGTTAGCACGCCTGTTCTGCGCTGCACCGGCGCCGCGCCCGCACCTCACCCGCGCCACGCTCGCGGCTCACCTCCACCCGACGCCACTTGTATTTGACCCGCACCTTAGGTTAAATTGTGTACCGTCACGCATTTTCCGGGTGCGCCGAAGGCGAGGAAGCGGCGCCCGCACCGCGCCCGCGCCACGCCCGCGCCGCGCCCGCACCCCGCCATCTCAGTATGTCTCGCGCCCCACCTCTTCTATACATTTTGTATAAAATATCAAAGAAGTGGCGCGGGTGAGGTGCGGGCGCGGCGCCGGTGCAGCGCAGAACAGGCGTGCTAACGGTGTCGGAAAGGCGAAGCGCGGTGTTTCTCGTTATTTTATGTTACATTCTATATCGTCACGCATTTTCCGGGTGCGCCGAAGGCGAGGAAGCGGCGCCCGCGCCGCGCCCGCGCCGCGCCCGCGCCGCGCCCGCGCCGCGCCCGCGCCACGCCCGCGCCCGCGCCACGCCCGCGCCGCGCCCGCACCCCGCCGTCTCAGTATGTCTCGCGCCCCACCTCTTCTATACATTTTGTATGAAATATCAAAGAAGTGGCGCCGCGCCCGCGCCTCACCTCCACCCGACGCCTCTTGTATTTGTCCCGCGCCTTAGGGGTGCACGGGCGGCGCGGACGGCGCGGGCGCTCGCAGGTCCTCCCGCTACGAGCGTCGCCTCCCTTCAAATATTATAGTCCACGTTTTTCATTTATTCGCTCCCATAATTGAGCATTCGACGTACTATCATCAACACTGGTTGTCAGACTTTCGGGCTTCTGACGACCCGTAACAACCGTCAAAGATCCACAAATGACAGACGGGGCCAACAGCTTAATGTGCTTTCCAAGGAACTGTATGTTAAAGATGACCACCCATCCATAAACCAATTGCCTTACCATACTTGATCTTCGATCTCCCCGTGTGCCTTATTACCTACTTTTTAGGGTTCCGTTGCCAAATGGCAAAAAACGGAACCCTTATAGATTCGTCATGTCTGTCTGTCTGTCCGTCCGTATGTCACAGCCACTTTTCTCCGAAACTATAAGAGCTATGCTGTTGAAACTTGGTAAGTAGATGTATTCTGTGAACCAAATTAAGATTTTCACAATAAAATACAAAAAAACAAAAACTTTTGGGGTTCCCCATACTTAGAACTGAAACTCAAAAAAATTTTTTTCATCAAAATGTATCTATGAATAGGTCTTCAAAAATGGTATTGAGGTTTCTAATATTAGTTTTTTCTAAACTGAATAGTTTGCGCGACAGACATTTCCAAAGTGGTATAATGTGTCCGGGGGGACACATTATAACACTCGCAACTTCTAAAATAAGAGAATGATAAATCTAAAAAAAATATCATTACTATGTAAACTTCCACCAAAAATTGGTTTGAACGAGATCTAGTAAGTAGTTTTTTTTTTAATACGTCATAAATCGTAAACCGAAATTTACCTTTCATTCAATCAACTAAAACATAAAAAAAAAACATTTAATTTCATAAACATAAACCTTATGCATAAACCGAGAATACCTACAGGTTTGTACGGAACCCTCGGTGCGCGAGTCCGACTCGCACTTGGCCGGTTTTGAAATAAAATTATTTCCAAAATACTTATTCCATAATTACATTGATTTTGCCATACAACGAAAACCTCTCAGGGTTTACCTGTGTGCTGGCGAGCCGTTTACATTTTTTTGACAATAGTTTAAGACAATTTAAATCAATCCAAAAAGAGAAAAAAAAAAGAAACACATTTTTAAAATAATATCATTACAATTCTACAGAAAAATTTTGTGTAAAGAAACGTTTTGATTTAAGCTTATAAATTTTCGAACTAGTTTTGTATAATTTTTGTAGGTATTCTGGAAGTTTATTAAGAAAGTAAGGTATAAACTTGCATGCCACCATAACTAAATTAATTAGTGAGTGGCTGGCACTTTAATCAAATGAGTTCCGTTTTATTAGCAGTCGAGTTATACGCTATATTTTTCTTTAGATAGATCAGGGAGGAAATCTAATAAATAATAACTACTCCGGTACACGCGAACGAACGAGATAATAAGTTTATTGTACGGGGAAAAGGAAATTAGTGAGAGCACACATGCGACACGTTTGGTGCTGTGGCTGAGAGATTGGCTTACTGTGTTTGGTCGTAGGTTTGATTCGTGAAAGAAAAAAATTGTGTGTCAGGTCTGACGTATGACTGGAGTTTACTCCTTACGAACGATTATAAAATGTATAGATTAATGAACGTAACGTAACGAAACGGAGAAAGTGAGATTTTACTCCCCATAAATTTTCATACCCCGGGCTTAAACATATGAAAATGTAAACTCCAAAAATTAAAAGTCCGATTTCAGAAAATTCTAAATGATTAAAAACCCTAAGAAAACAAAATTCTCTAAAAAGTAAAAACAACACACGTATTGGTCGTTTAATTTTAATAAGGAGTTGTCGGTAATATTTTGATCAAAAGATCGTCGTGTCAAAATGGTTGAACCGGGGGTAAATAGATTTTAATAAAATAGGGCCAAGAACTACCGCTAGAACGCCAATATACAAATCCAAAAAAAAAAACGCACTCAAATGTGTTCACCCGTTTAAGAGCTACGGTGCCACACACAGACACACATAGCGGTCAAACTTATAACACCCCTCTTTTTGGGTCGGGGGTTAAAAAGACACTACAAAGTGAAAATCGGTAGTCGAAAGTCGGTATTTGGTATTGTGTTATCGCTTTTTTGGCTATCGACTGAGGTGCCGGTTTTTTTATATGTTTTTTATTTTTCGGGTATAACTTGACTTCTCATTGAACGAAAACTCTATACAATGAGAGGTTACCTGAAACTGGAAATGTATAGCTTGATATGAAGCCGTGTGTACCTTATAAAGGGTTTTTCACCAAGAACTTTGTTTTTTAAAATAAAATAAAACAAAGAATTTAGATGAAGATGATTCAAATTTTTACTGTATTACGAAGGAAAAAGATTGGAAATTATGAATGAAAAATTATATCTAGCAAATGTCCACCACGAGCATGCTGACAGATGTCGATTCTTTCATCAAAGTTTTTAATCACTTTTTGGCAAAATGGCGGGTCTATTTCGTTAATCGCATCACGGATTTTGAGTTTTAAGGCTGCAATCGATTCGATTGGCTCCGTATAGACTCTGTCCTTAACATAGCCCCACAAAAAATAATCCAGTGGTGTAAAATCACACGATCTGGCTGGCCACTTAACCGATGAATTTCGTGAAATTATGCGATCGGGAAATTTGGTTTGCAATAAATTGATCGTTTCATTGGCTGTGGCACCGTCCTGTTGAAACCACATGTCAGTGATATCCACGTCATCAATAATAGGCCAAAATTGAGTTGTTAACATCTCGCGATAGCGTGATCCATTGACTGTTACCGCATTTCCAGCCTCATCTTGGAAAAAAACGGCCCAATCACGCCTCCAGACCACATAGCCCACCATACAGTGACACGTTGAGCATGCAAAGGCTTCTCAATAGTTGCTCCTGGATTTTCAGAAGCCCAAATGCGGCAATTTTGCTTGTTGACGTACCCTGACAAGTGAAAATGAGCTTCGTCTGGAAAAATTATTTTTTCAGAAAAAAATTCATAGTGGATTTTAATTATTTTAATGCGATTTTCGAGCGAAATTGAATTCATTGTAACAATTGCTAAAGCATCTACTACGATTACGTCACAAAACTAAATTTCAAACCTGTCATGCTGTTGGCGTTGCCCAAATTGAAAAACAAAGTTCTTGTTGAAAAACCCTTTACAAATTCGTATACCTTCACTTTCTAAGTAAATAATAGTGACGGGAAGTTATAACCTATAACATCATCAATATAAACTAAGTGGAAAATATACGTATTAAAACGAAGTTAACTCAAAAACAGAGTGATTAATAAATGAAAAGCGTGGAATGCTTTTTGAGGCATTTTATAATGACTCTACTTTTATCCGTATTTGATCTGTCCATAAAATATTCATGTCAATTGATATTAAGTGCCCCACGCTTTGTTCCATTAAAATGATTTCATTGTTCACTCTATCCTCATTTGAATTTTGTTCTAAATTATTTACTATACTTTTTTTAGTTTGGTTTTCTAGTGAAGGGTGTTTTAGTTTTTAAAACTATTATTTATTTTACTTCTTAGATTTGCTTTTTCGAGAAATCTGTCTAGCCTTTTCCCAACTATTTTGGGGTCGGCTTCCAGTCTAACCGGATGCAGCTGAGTACCAGTATTTTATATGGAGCGACTGCCTATCTGACCTCCACGATCCAGTTACTGGGTAATACGATACCCCTTGGTAAGACTGGTTGTCAGACTTTCGGTCTTCTGACGACCCGTAACGACTGTCTAAGATCCACAAATAACAGTCGGGACCAATGCTTTTTCATCATCATTATTTCAGCCGAAAGACGTCCACTGCTGGACATAAGCTTCCCCCAATTGGCCATAATCACCACGCTTGGCAAGAGGATTGGCGATCGCAGTATTGTGGTAAAATGCATAGAGAGACGCTGCTGCCCATTCTCTAATAAGTACCTTAGTCGTCTTTTACGACACTCAAGAAATGCGATGGTGCTATTCTGTACGTCTGACCACACGGAACAATGCTTATTGGATAAATAAATAAAAGAAAATGGAATTCGTTCTAGTTCTACTGCTACCTTGGGTTCCACGGTGTCAGTCCAGCGTGGCTGGCGAGGACCCTCGGACTTGCTGCGTCGCCCAGCGCGATCAGCGTCATTCCTCTGCGCGCTCTAGGGAAAAAACATCATGTTTAAAGTTTCCGTTACATAGGCACATACTAACATATGTATGAAGCTAATAGAAACTGTTTAAAAACATCTGCTTTATGGCATGTTTTTATTTGTGCACTTATATCTAAGATTTCGTCTTGTTTAGAGGATCTATAGTCTCTTCCAAAAAAAAGTATTTGTTGAAACTGTAAAGAAACCCTGTTTTAAATAAAATGGAAATGGAATGGAATGGATTTAAATTAATAGAATGGTAATTCACAAAAGGAAATTAGTAACGTTCTTTTAAATCTGTGTCTATCGAATAACATAAAATCCAATCAAAGCACTCAATTTGAAAGTGGCGCTACAAACTGGCTTCCATCATTACAATAATATACATACATACACAAACTCACTACTAACGCCACCTGCTACGATCCTTAAATTCTTCTTTTGCCTCGTTTAAGTTCATACATCTGGTCATACACACACGTCGGTTACCTGTATTACGCACCTGACCCTTCTAAAGAACATTACCAATAAGGTGACTATAAGTTCTCCTAGTGCGTTCCCTTCTGGCGTGTCCAGTCATATCTGCACGTGTAGCATGACCACCATAGAAAGAACTTTGTCTATTCTTGGAATAGAGATAGAACTGTCATGCTACGCCAGCATAAAACGGTACAAATCTTTCTACAATCTTTAATTCTGTCTTTAATCTTTCTACAATCTGTAATTTTGTTTATTCTTCCGTCGACAAAACCCGTTTCTACGGTGGTCATGCTACGCATGCTGCCTTGTACATACCTTTTGTAAACCGCCCTTCATTCATCCTATACTATATTGTATTATTTACTTAATATACTATTAAATCTCCGCCTGCATTATTATTGTCTTTATAATTCTAAGACTCTTGAACCGTGTGTCACAGCGCCATGACAGGCTTTGTTTACCCTATGTCTATGTTTACTCATACCTTCATTTTGTTAAAACAGGCCATGTTTACACTTAGCTCTAAAATGAAAATGTTTACTACGGCGTAGCTCGTTCTATGCGTGGTGTCGGGAACTTTCTTTGTGCGGTATTTTTAAGTTCATCATTTTTGTTTTCAGTAAAATATCTCTTCTCTTTCTCTGACATCCGTTTCTCCACTTACTTCTTTTAAACCACACAACGGATTTTGATACGGTTTTCACAATTATTAAGAGATTTTCTGTCGAAAGGATTGTATGTATAATTGTATATGATAGACTAATCTTACGTAATCGCACAACATGACAGTAGTAATGATGAAAAGTACAGTAAAAAGCTTAGTTCGCAAAATTACAGTTTCAACATCTGTGCGTCTGGCCCGCGATCCACCTCAAGGTATTTAGACAGGGAGTGTGTAAGGGACCAAACACGCTAGATAAAGTACAGTTACCAAAGAAGAGAAGTAACCGATTTCAGCGGTTATAGTTTAAGTTAATAAGAAACCAATGGATGTTTTCAAAAAAAATGCAATCCAAAAATAAACTATTTGTTTTCTATGAAATTAAATTCGAAATTATCCGTTTTGCATATCAAACATCAACTATATCTGACGACCCTGCTTAGTTATCTCTTTTTGTGACCATACCAACAAAATTAACATAAAATTGACACGATACAGTTACAGAACTCGAGATGTCGACTAAATAGCCTTGGGTGGTTGTAGAGTTCTCTGCCATTGACTGCGGTCCAGGCCTAGCTAGAAGTAGTCGTGTTGCTTGGTCTATCCTGAACACTGACGCTTACCCTGGCCCGGTCGAAGGCAGAAGTCTGCTGGGGCCTGATGTCGTCAGCAGGTGCGGGGTCGAACAGCTCGTTCGTCTTGTACGCCACTCCGGGGTACTTTTTGCGACGAGGCATTGCTGGTTCCATCGGACCTGGGGACAAAAGTACACAATTATTTAAGGCGCTGCCCAAATGTAGGACTCCGCATAATGCTTAGTTTTTTGTCGCACAGTTAGGCCTATTGGTACATTGTAAATTATTAAAAAGCCAGAAAAAGAAAATTTTTGTGTATTGTCAAATATTTAAGAAAAGACTTTATTCAAAAATATTTCATCAACAAACCAATGGTAAAACTGAGCTCAAAAACATGATTTTCGTGACATAGTTCTTAAAATTTTGATTGAAAATTATATTTTATGTTAATGATGACGGATTTATTAACAAGTGAAGAAAAAATTGGTACACATTTTTAGGAAAATTAAGTTTATATGGAGGAGTGCAGAAAAGTTTTTATTTCATCATGCATTAGAAATACAAAGAAATATTAAAAAAAAAAAAAAAAAATCGACCGTTGGGCGACCACTAGTAAAAGGAATCCCATCAAAAACATAAATGTGAAATGAGAGCCAAGTTCAATATATGCCTTGGTTGTTGACTTCAACGACAAAAGCAGTGAGATCTAAATGGGTGCCAAGTGCAATGGTCAGTCCTGAAATTTATGTGTAACTACATAAAATATCATTTCTTCTTATAACTCAGGATAATATATTGTAGCCTAAGGTCTGACTTGGCTAGTTCTCATATACGAATTATTATGTTTGATGACTAGTTTCTACCAGCAAGTCAAATTTTCGGAATAATAAAATAAGAACCGACAAGTAACAGGTTTAGAACTTGCGAAGGCTGTAATATAATTCGTATATGAAAACTAGCCAAGTCAGACCTTAGGCTACAATATATTATCCTAAGTTATAAGAAGAAATGATATTTTATGTAGTTACACATAAATTTCAGGACAGACCATTGCCCTTGGCACCCATTTAGATCTCACTGCTTTTGTCGTTGAAGTCAACACCCAAGGCATATATTGAACTTGGCTTTCATTTCACATTTATGTTTTTGATGGGATATCATTACTTGTTGTACATAAATTATTAGTAGGTACTTATTTATAACAAAATTAATACCAAATGGTTTTTGTAATAAGTGTTCCTAATAGAATCAATTAAGTGAAAAATTATAATAAAATGATAAAAATTTACCAGTTTCTGATTTATCCCTTGGTATTCACTTAATTACCTATCTGCATGGCAAATTTGAACTTTCTAGATCATCTGGAACTGGGTTAGAGTTTTGATCTATAGGTCAGTCAGTGATAAGAATGACGATTTTTGGACGTTAATATCTAAATAACCGTTTGAGATGTGTTTATGAAATTTGGAGCACATATGTATCTCGCAAGTTTCACTATATGAGCCAAATTTGACACGTTTATGTGAAATAGTTTTTGAGTTATGAGGGGGTCAAAAGTGGCTCCAAATGGTTCGTGTAATATTACACACGGTGCTGCTCGCCAGTTCTGTTACTTGAACTTGGCTTGACACGCTACCGCGTGTCTAGATACAACTTAAGAAATAAAAAAATATTCCACTGAGCCCAGTGTATAAAAAAAAATGCAATATTACTTTTATTTTGGCGGTCATATGATTAAACTAACATCAATCGTATCGCTGTTTGGATCTTATTTCTTAACACGATGCGCTATTGTCAAATACCTAAAAGCTTCCTTCCACGCCTTAATTATCTTCATTTCCGCCGAAATAGGTCCACTGCTGGACATAGGCCTCCTCCAATTTGGGGGCATTTGCCATGATCGCCACGCTGGGCTGGGCAGGCGGGTTTGCGGTCGCAGTATGGTGTTAAAATGCTTAGAGAACACTACTGCCTATACTTCCTTATAAGTCCCCATTTAAGACAGACACTGGAAGAAATGGGATAGTGCTATGTTTTACGTCTGGCAACATGACGCCTTAATATGACATCAGAAATAATGAAAATCATCATCGTCAATTGAGCCGTAGGACATCCAGTGATTAAGATAGGCCTCGCCAAATAAGTCACAGGTACTCCTTTGCTTTCTATGCATCAGCAGATTTCCTTAACGTTCACCAGGTCAGAGGTTCACCTCGTGAGGGGCCTGGTTGGTTGTTGTTTACATCATTCGGACTTGGTTGGTTACGTTGATTTTGAATCACTTTGAAAGACATTGCTTACCAATCTAAGCACTGTGAAGTGTTTAGTAGGATCGCAGAAAGAGGATTGTCCATTTCTTTTCTCCAAATAACCTGAACCAATATCGTTGATCATCGATCAACGTGTCCTATTGTAATCAGACGCTTTAATTTTCCATTTGTATTTTGTGGTAAGTAGGTGGTCGGTCCCATACCTTGTCTGGCAAACCAATTTAATTTAGTTTTTGTCCGGATTGCCATAAACGCCACGCAGGCGGATCGCATAGAGAATGCTGCTAGCCATTGTCTGGTAACTCCCTTAATCGCCTTTTACTACATCCACGGGAAGAAAATGGGATGGTGAAATGATAATGATGATTAATACGTACCTCCTGTGTATTGATATTATGGATTGCAATTGAATTGAACAGAATTGGTTGACTTACCCCTCTGTATGGGCAGTGCGGAGGGGGGCGTGGGAGCGGGCTGCTTCACCACGCCCTGCTGCTGCTCCTTGTACTCGTGCCATTTGTACGTGCTGCGGTATTCCGAATGCAGCTGCAACAAAGAAATACAGGTGTTAAAAAAAACAACTTTTTTGTAAAGGCAATCCGAGGGCCTAGTGTTATGACCAACTTCCGAACAAACTCCCCCCCCGCCCCCTGAAAGGGATGAATTTTATACTTTTAAAATTCTTCGGCTACGGCACCATTCAAAATCAAAATTATATATTTATTTCACATAGACCAACAGGGGCAATTAAGAAACGACAGAAGTTAGGTGCACGGTTCCAATTGGTCGTTTCGTATGGAGAACAGCCGGCAAGAAACTTCACGGTTACTCTTTTAAAAATAATTGGATTTTACGAAGTTTTGAAATTGTAGGGGAGGACAGTCGAAAGAACTACATTTCGCGAGCTCTTTGTAACGTCGAACGGTGTGCGAGAGAGAGCGTGGAAAGTGTTTGCTTTACCGTGACAATGTGGCCGAAGCATTAGTGCTCCCTTTCGCGAGCCTTATAAGCCTATCATTATAAGGAATTTGAGCAAAATTTCAAGCTTCTTGCCATACGGTTTAAGCTGTGTGTTGTCTGTCAGCGAATCAATATTTATTAAATAGATACGGATTTACGAAATTGGATCATGTATATTAGGCCCCGATTTTCTAAAGATGCAAAATCGTATATGTCTTCTCAATTTCATACAATATTTGTAACGAAAAACCCTTTTACGGAGAACCGTAACATATATCTGAGGGTTTATTTTAGATTGCTGATCACCTGATTATCTTCCCGATAAGTTTAATCTCCTGTTTATAGATTAGACAGGATATTAAACTGCCTGATAGAATGGCAAATATAACAGCCAATCAAACCAAAAAGATTACATCATAGAAGCTTTCAGAAAGCTTAGTCACCGACAGTATGACATAGATAAATCAATCTACCTAGACTTTTCCTTTTATGTTGGGGGCGGCTTCCAGTCTACCCAGATACAGTTGAACACCAGTATTTAACATGGAGCCTCTTGGTAATGCTGGTCGTCAGACTTTTGGATTTCTGACTACCAATAACGACTGTCAAAAATCTACGATTGGCCGTCCTTTCTGAGATACGGAGCGGTATTTATATGTAATGGATATGGGATGGACCCATTCGCGAATCAACCGCGGCAAGTATAGCTTATCGCCTACCTTTAATCAACCCGTGTAGCTCTGCCGTCATTCATCATCATTCCAGCCGTAAGACGTCCACTGCTGGACATAGGCCTCCCCCAATTTGGGGGGCTTTGCCAAAATCGCGATGCTTTTCAAGCGGGTTGACGATCGCAATATGGTGATGAAAAGTATAGAGAACGCTGTTACCCATTTTTTCCTTAATGGCTGATCTTTGCGTTATGCTCGTGAACGGGTGCTGCTTGTGGTGACTGGTCGTCTTGCTGACCTTGATGTTGGTATTGTTGTTAATTACCTACCTGTTTATTAGTTTTTACGCCGATGGTCCTAGTTTATCATTTTGTGGCCTCGACTTGTAACTCGGGTCGTAATAGCTATGTGAACGTGATTCAGCATTGCATATGAAGCTGTCACGCCCTTTATGCCAGGAGGCTTTTATTTTGGTATTTTTATTTACTTTATAAAAATATTTTTTGCTTTTGCTTGAGTATAGATTTCATTTTATTTCTTGGAATATTGGGTTGGCTAGCTGACATATGGCAAATCATTTAATTTAATATTTTGTGCCTCTTAATGTTACCTCCTTACAATTGTATAGAATCAAGTTCTTCTAACTTAACAGACAGCTGTGCTGCTGGGGAGTTTGTTCCGCCACTTCTTCTTACCAGCTAAAGCACTAGGAAGTGTCGAAGGGCGGGGGTTTTGGGGGGACTGTCTTGTGTAACTTTGACGTTCAAAAAGTGCTGACTCTCAGCCTAGTTTGAAAAAATGACTTATGATTTTGATTTTTTCGAAACTCCCTTAGTCGCCTTTTACGAAAACTACGGGAGGAAATGCGGTGATGCTATTCTTTATATCCGACAACACACGGGTTCATTATAACATAGGGAAACCCAATAAAATACTAGTAGATAAAAACCCCGATAAAGTAAACTGTCGAGGAATGAATTCGGAGGTCTTTGATGAAACTTTTTCGTCGAAAAGCCACGATATTGAAGTAAGCTGTCGTGCAAACTAATCGTCTGTGAACGATTATGTTCGATGCGGTTCGGCGGAGTTTTTCGAGGAATCGTTTTCGAAGCTTGATTAAACTTTTGATTATGCCAGTATATTGGTTTTTAAGACGCCAGTTGGGCAACGAATTAAGGTTTATACAATATGTAAATGTTAAAATGCTCATAAAGAAACTAGTTTTTTTAGAATCTTTTACGGAAATAATTTCTGTTATTATTAGTAAAGGTAGCATTTTATCCCAAAAAATAATTAAAATTACAGATTACAGTCTCACTTCTGCTGTTACAGCTCCTGCTGCTTGCTTTTCTTCTATTCTGCTGTACAGTTAATACAAACCGAAATGGAAGAATTATTATCTATCACACACTTAGCTCACGTACCCACGGACGTAATACAATTGCGGTGGGATTTTGTTCGCGCACTGGAATAGTGTATTTTCTCGACGCGGTAAGATTCACCCTTTTGGATTCTCAATTCTCAGTTTAATACAGAGAGTTGAAAATACCACCGCCATATTTTTACGTCCGTCCGTACGTCAACTAAAAGCCCCCAGACGTAATAACAATAAAACTTCTATTGTCTAATTTAGTTACAGTTTACACAGCACGCACATACAGTTTCACTTAGGAATACAATTACAGTTATACAAAGAGCTGCAAATTATTTTATAAGTCATTTAATGTTTCTTTCTTACCAAATTTTATTTGTAATTATAGTCAAAATATTGAGATCAATATTGTTAATAACTACGAGATAGAGCGAGATAGTTCCAACACAAGTATTATCAATTACTTACTGGGGAGGTCTCATTTATAAATCCATGTAACTGATTAGGGACAAATAAACATATTTTCATTTAGTGTCCGTCGACCGATTACTACCGTTGAACGTAAAACCTCAAGCTCTTTTGCTTGGATCCTGAATTTCCTAATAAGACAACGTTAGCATAGTTTCTCCAAAAATTTACTCATCCCCTAGACTAGTACAGGTCCCTTACGTCGCTAGACATTCAATTAGCCCTAAAATAAACAAACCCCATCTGAGAAACAGACGAAGCAAAAACGACGAATCCCGTCTTTTTCCTTTCCACTATAGCAGCCATCCTACTACTAAAATTATAAATGCGAAAGTTTGTGAGGATGGACGTATGTGTATGTTTGTTACCCTTTCACGAAAAAACTACTGAACGGATTTGGATGAAATTTGGAACACAGTTAGTTTGTAACCTGGATTAACACATAGGCTACTTTTTATCCCGGTAGTACGTTCCCGCGGGATATTTTCCGACCTCCACGCTGGCGAAGCCGCTGGCAAAAGCTAGTAGATAATAAAGAGAGGAATAGATACAACGGATAGTCCGCAGAAATCCCGGCTCGATATCGATAGGGATGTAAGCGATGATTTCTTTAAACGTAGTGATGTGATTATAGAGTATCGATATACGTGTCGTAAAATTTTTGCATGTAGGTTATCAATATTCGGATATTTCATATTCTGCTTGCTTTGGCGTTATTCATATTCATATGAGGGTATGTAATATTTTGTTGAGTATTTGTTGAAACTTAATTTTCATCGTGTTTCGTATTTTCGATCAAAATGTAAATCGTTTTACCTACATAACATACAAGTGTAAAATTGAACTCTAACGTGGCAGAAATGTGGCTGAACTTTTTAATGATCGTTATAAATGTTGGTAGGGACATTGACGCACAAACCAAAAACATGATTTCAGCAGCTGATGCAATATTTTGGTGATTTCTTTATTTCTGTAAGTAGGTTTGTACAAACACTTTTACTCGTTAGTCATGTTTTTAAACTAGATGAAGTCAGTATGTCTTATCTGACTACTCTAAGAAGACAGGCCGTAACAAACTCAGAGGTCATAGTCTCTTTAAAGTTCAGACATAATCTTGGGAAAATAGTTCTCATTTCGAATTTTGTTTTTATAATATTGATTCCCTTTTATAAATTCGTATAACTTATTTTATTCCATTACTTCAAAGACTAAAAAGTAACCCAACCCAGGCCTTCGCAATAAGACCATCAAAAAAAGTCGTAAACACACTTATACCCCATCTGCTTCAATCGTTCCATAAAAACGTTCAAACATCAAATGCACCAAAAATAGTTTTAAAAGCGACTTGCTGCCAATAAAAATCGATTTATGTACATCTATTTAATAAAATTGGAGTAGATCTTTGTTTGTTTGAACGCGCTAATCTCTGAATCTTTCAGGCAGATTAAAAAAAAAACTTTCGTATTTGATACATCAATTTTTGAGAAAACATATAGGCTACTTAAATTACACTGAGACACGTAGGAACCGAACAAAAATTAAAAAAGTCAGAAAGAACGGTAAGCGAAAACGAAGTAGAAGTGCAGGTGGGCGATGTGATGCGATGCGGTAAGTCAGGGGCCGAAATTTCCCGCAGACACAGTCACGTGCACAAGCTAGTTGATAAACAAATAAAAACATTCTAGGCACGCGGTGGACATCAAATCGTTGGCTCATCAATTATTCTGAGCACGACATATCGGCTAGTAGGGTGACCATGTGCGAGTAAAGTGGCAGGATTTCACGGTAGTCTTTTATTTTTTGATTTCGGGTAGTTATTGGTCGCTTATTGGAGAGGAAATATGGTATAATAGACGGTTTGTATTGGATATTTTTTGGTAAAGGAGAATTAGTAAGTATACATTGGGTTTGTGACTACATAGACCAACATTTATTGCGATTTTCAATTCATTATGGTCTGGTGTTCAAACTCGTTGATTATGACAATTTTTCATAGCCTGGTAGCTTACTGAGAATCTAGGAATAATTTTACTTATACTTTAAGGGAAAAGCGCTAGGGGCAGCTCCCGGTTTTTTTTTGTAATTTGCAGGACGGTGTCGGGCACCACAAAACGCATGTGTTTAAAGGATTATAATCATTAAAATCGTCAATACAATGCTCTGAGTTCATTTAATCTGTTCATTTGAACTTAAAACCCTAGAAAATTTGAATTTTTAACTGACGTATACAATTAACCAATTGTTTTAGGCATGCAATGAAATTACAAATTTGAAGTTTGTTTCTGTAAGTAAATCTTTAAGGCGCTTACATGTCATTATTTTAAAAACTAGATGGCGCTGGCATTTCATAGCTGACTGTGATACTAAAAGTGCAAAGCGAACTGAGAAATGAGATACAATCAGAAGTGTTAGAAGAAACACTTTATAACTACATTCGGGTAATGACGCAGTTCCTGTCAATTTTTTCGACATTGAACAAGAACTGCGTCTAAGAAAGTCGGTCATTCAAGGTGATTTCGTTCATAGTCATAAAAACAAATGAAGGGAAACTATAAAAGCTAAATGAAATAAAAAATTCGTTTACCTAACTGATTCAGTAGCTACATTTGTTTAACTTAGCCGTTTCTACGATGTTTATAGTTCCTATATTACAACGTTTTAAAATAAAAGCTCACAAAACTGAATGGTAATTTAATTTTAGTTAGTACACAAACATTTGCGTTCCATTTATAAGGTTAATTTAATAAAGAGTGCTGAGAATTTTAAACGTTCCGTTTCGCATATGGACTTAAATTGTCATGTCAGGGTTTGTGGCTCTTGCCAGGGTCGCGAGATTTGTTCGAAAGAGATACCATGGCCCTGGCATATGGGCAACTGAAGGAACACGGGTGGGTTTTAGTCAGTAAAAGTCTGACACGCCCTTCTGCTCCACCCTAGAGCGGGAGAAGTCATTTGATGATTTCCCATCCACAAAAAAAAGGGTTTGTGGTTAAGTAATATCAGCTATGCAAGTCGATAGATCAGAGGGGTAATTACGGAACTTTTTATCGGTAGGAATTGGTTTAATATTCATAGTTAAACAACATTCATTGCGTTATTTACGTTGCTGAGCCGACAATTTATTCGAACAAATGACGCAATGGTTTAGAAATAATCTTCAATCCCATTCAGATTCTGATAAATTGTGCGTTTCGCAATTAGGGTGCAGGTTAAGCTACGCTTGCCACCGTTGGTCAGTGGATGGGTAAGCATCTTTACATACCAAGACATCTCCATGCCTCGGAAAGCACGTTAAGCCGCTGGCCCCGGCTATCCTTCGTGGATCTTTTAAATGCCTGAACATCTGGCCACTCGTCTGATCTAATGGGTATCATATTGGGTTTTAACTGGATTGTGGAGGTCAGATAGGCAGTAGTAAAAAAACTGGTATTGGGCTGCCATCTGGGTTAGACTGGAAGCCGACTCCAACATAATTGGGAAAAGACTAGGCAGATAGATTGATGCGGGAATGCAGTTTATGAAGAAATAGTTAAGCGAAGAATATTTTAGCTAAAAATGTTTATCTATGGACCTGTCTAGTCTGAAATAAATAAGTAGAAAGTAAATAGTTATGAAAACCTTTTAAGGGCTTAGCCAATTTGGCAACTTGTGAAAAGGCTAAGCGCTAACTTAGTTAAGCTAATTATGACTGAACTTATGTTATAAAACTTTATTATGCAACTAAATTTAAAGTTAAGCGCTATTGCATTTAACCTTTCACGACCTCCTGTTCTGATGCAGTTTTGAAATCTCACGAATCATGTGTCTTTGAAAATATCGTGACGAAATTATCGTTGAGTGAGAGGGTTTTAAAAACAACCTTGGCTTTTATATGCAAAGCGCAAATCTTAGTTAAAAGTATAGTATGCCGAGAAATTAAAACGAAGGAAAATAAAAAGAAAAAATGGAACCTTGATTAGTTTAAGATTATAATTGTTTCCGTTTCATTTCCATTTCCGTGCTAATTTAGAAAAGATAATTACATCGATAGAGATAGTCTTTTTTATTCCACATTTATTCATCGTCATTCAGAAGCTATGCTTAAGGGTTTTGTAGTTAAGTGTAATATAGCTATCATCATCATCGTTTCAGCTGCTCACTGCTGGACATAGTCGTCACCCGATTTAGGGGGCTTTGCCATAGTCACCACGCTTGGCAGGCGAGTTGGCTATCGCTAAATGGTTGTAAAATGTATAGAGAACGCTAACGCCCATTCTCTAGTAACTCCCTTAGTCGCCTATTACGACACCCACGGGAAGAAATGGGGTGATGCTATTCTTTAAGGACACCACACGGACCACGTAACTCTATACAAAATACCTACCATGAAATGTCTTATTCTTAAGCCAATTTTAAAACACGGAACTTCTAAAACCAAAACATGGTTTCAATTCCACTCAAAAATTACAAAATACTTTTTTACACAATGCCCGAGTACATTGTAATATAAATAACACACGTTTCGTTCAGACAATGCTTGCTCGTGAGTTAGCAAATACTCAATTGCTTGGTTGCAATAGACAATCCGACTCACTTTTGATACGTCATGTTACGTCAATATTGCTTAGCAGAGTGTTTTCTGTCACCATACAATTGGTTATGTTTACTCAATGGATATGATCCAGACTAATCTAAATGAATCCGAATGATGACTAATTGATTTACCAATCATGATGATTAGTGTAATATAGAATATGTATGTAGTATGTAATAGCCGTGACTATAGAAAATCTTTGGTTTGTAATAATCAACGTTGATTTTTACCTGTTTGATGTTAATCATTGACTTAAGTATTAGTCTCAGGGACTTGAAAACGAAATGAATTTTGTTCCGTTACACTAAATGTTACCTTATAACGTTTCAGATTTTGTAACGATACTCAAACCTAAAAATATGAAAAACGTTATAAAGAATAACGTTATAGAATATTATTGTTGAAGAACAATATAACAAGTAGCGTTATTGGATCAGTAACGTTATGCTTATATCCGCTTTAATAACGTTACAAGTGAAACGTTACAGTCTCACTTATAACGTTATGTTTAAAAAATTGCCCGCTGAACACCGCTCCTCCCGTCGCACCCTCGTATATGCCATCGCATCGCCGCGCGCCGTATCCAAGCATTTATTAATTACTCTAGTGCACGTTGTATATTTTGTGTAAACTTTAACATATTATACCTACACGTCGCATCGGTTCATTCTGTTATTATAATGAGTGAGTACCTATCATTTTAACTATTAACGAATGAATACGATTGTTATTTCTGCCTCATTGGTAATGTGGGCTACAGATATTTGAATTATTTTTTTTCTATCTAAAAATTCTCAGTTATTGTCCGGTGTATAAAAGTTTGGGTTAAAATATTATTCATTATTTGCAGGTGACAGTGACGATGATTTTATGTTTCAACAGAACAGTCAGCCAATTTTTCAACAGTACTTGGGGTCGTCGACCACGCGTCTGTCGGCGTGCGCGATGATCAGCTGATTTTTACATTTGAATTTACATTGCCTGCTAAAGTTCAATTTTTTTTTTCAAAGTATATGTTTTATATCTCAAATAATGGTTAATTTAACTGTTAACACGTAAAGCTACTACAATCTGTCAAATTTCTGTAATAGGTTTTCAACTATATCGCTAAAGTATCAGGTTCAAGATTTATTGAGAAAATTTGACAGTTTCGGGTAGCTTGATATGCTGGCGTCTCTACAAAAAATGCAAAAAAATATGGTAATCTATACTATATATATATGATATATAATATATATATATTTATATATTTTATATATTATATTATAAAGCTGAAGAGTTTGTTTGTTTGTTTGATTGAACGCGCTAATCTCAGAAACTACTGGTCCGAATTGAAAAATTCTTTTTGTGTTGAGTAGCCTATTTATTGAGGAAGGCTATAGGCTACATATCATCACGCTACAACCAAAAAGAGCGGAGCAGTAATGAAAATGTTGCCAAAACGGGGAAAATCGCATGGGTAGGCGATTCGACGCGACGGGAAGGGTCGGGGGAATAAAAATTCGCTGACGAAGTCGCGGGCAGAAGCTAGTACCTATATCATAACAAATTCCAAAAAAAAAATGTGGTTGCATATGAAGAATAACTAGCCCTATCACCTACTACTATCCGTTTGTTCTCGGAAGCATTCCCCTTACACCCTTTATATCTTGAAATTAATTTCCTCCTACAGTTTCGACTTGAATATTATGTCGTGGTACTTTGGATATACTCGAATTAGGATTATGCCCGGTTGATGGCAATAGGCTCGCCACAGTCGCCACCTACACATTACATGGGACTTGAACATAACTGTCGAAATGTGGGTGTCTTCTACACCTTCTACACCTTTGAGGAATAGTGGCGTGATGTTATGTTATGTTAGCAATATCGTCATTTTCTGAAAACTCCTGTGCGGCCGCAGTTCGGGTGGGAGACTATGCGCGCGACATCCTGTTAATAGCGCCGGCGCCTGTACACGACAGAGCGAAACGCGCGAATTTTATTTCACAGTGCGCGCCATAGTCATAACTAGTTAATACTGAACAAAACATTCGCGTGGAAATTAATCCGCATCGCATCGCGTTCAATTTGCATCAAACCACAGATTTTTTTCCACGTGAATTTCCTACCGCGCCTGTGTGGCAATCCCATTACATTCAATAAGTTAGCGAACTACGAGAAGATAATCGCACGGTGAAAAATCCCGGTGCGGACAGGGCCAAAGGTGTAAATACTGGCCCCACCAATTGTAAATATAAAATCCTCTTTATTATTATTCGAATCGGACCTTTCGTTTAGAAATTACGACGGGCAAAACAATTCTACAAGGAACAAAAACGCTGCGGGGTGAGCTAGTTGCCTAGTGTACCCCTTATTTTTTGAGAACAAGTTACAATGAGATTGAAATCCGGATAGTTCGAAATTCGAAAATAACTGAAAAATCCGGATTTTCCGTCCTCATATAAATTCGAATTTTAATATTAAAATCCGTTTTTTTTCGAATTTCAATATAGCGTTTCTTTGTAAACCTATAAAATAGAGCACGTGTCTTCAACCACCAACTTAATTATATTTTAGCGTAAACTACGTGACAAATCTAAAAACAATGTAAACTCTATGTAACGTCATTCGCTTTAACGACAAACTCACTAAAGCGTCGAAATCACTCCACTTTAAATGGTTTAGCTTGTCTTCCATACAATCATATATCCTCTATGTGGCGATCGCCGGGCAGTTTAGAATCACGTGCGCTGCTGTCTCGTCGTCCTTAATGCAGGCCCTGCAGAACGGACTGTCTGTAACTCCTATGACAAATAGATGTTTATTAAACGACCCATGGCCAGTTATTGCTGCTGTCGCAGCAACGCAGCTGTCATTTGTCTAACCGGAGGACCTGCTTTGTGAGGCGGGCATCGATGGTAGGAAGTGCTTCCTTGGCATGCCTACACTCACTTTGGTCCACCCATAGCTCACAGTGTAGATCCCTGGTACGTTTTGTTACAAGAGAGCGTAGGAACCCAAAGGGGAGTGGCACGATGGGTTCTGGTCCCACCGGTGTCGTGCTCGACTCCCTCCTGGCAAGTTCATCAGTGGCATCGTTACCTAGCGAACCGCTGTGTCCTTTTATCCATTGAATGGTTATATTATTGAGGCTACCCACCTGGTAGAGGCGCTGGTGGCACTCGTATATTAGCCCAGAGTCAATCGAGTGACTGTCCAGTGCTTGCAGAACAGCAATACTATCTGAGAGTATGCGGATCGAGTGGTCTTTAACTGCCCTGGCCATAATGGCTGAAGCAGCAAGAGTGATCCCAATGCATTCAGCCTGGAACACTGTGTTGTGGACTCAAAACGGTGTGGCTATATGTATGTTGATGTCCTGCGAGAAGACTCCAGCACCTGAGTCACTGTCTGTTTTTGATCCATCCATGAAGATGCGCAGCTCAGTGGGGCGCAAACCTCCACATCGGCGATCTTCGTGAAGCTGGATGCCGTATTTTTTATCAAAAATGAATTGTTTAGACACCCGGTCATTTACCATCCGGCCTTAGTGATGGGGAACTCATTTTTGAGTTCCTTAAGCAGCGTGGTGTGTTGTGTGTCTCTCTTTCGCCAGAGGTCAGTTGCATCCAGACGCGCTGCCGCCATCGTGGCTTCCTGCTGTATGAACAGGTGGAGCGGTGGTAGTCCCAGCATGGCGTCCATGGCTGCAGTCGGAGTAGTCCTCATGCAGCCCGTGACCGCCATGCAGGCTAGTCTTTGCATGCGTTGCAGTTTGTTGTAGGCTGTAATAAGCTTGGTGCGGGGCCACCAGACCACGGCCCAGTAGGTGATCATCACTGCGGTGTACAGCCAAAGTATGATTTTGGAGGATAGGCCCCACTTCTTACCTATCATTTGCCTGCATTGCCAGAATGTGATGCAGGCCCTGTTTAGTTTCGGAATCATACCGAACTTTCTAATCCGTTCTTTTGTTTACAAATTGGGATTGCTTGCACGTGTGTTGTTACTAGGAGTTATGGATTATCTATACGTTATCATATTCCAAGTTGCTCACAAACTTTCTAACTGTAAACATGGCAAGTAAGAGAAAATCAGTGTGTTGACGAAAAAGTTTTACGTTTTTAAGTGATTTTGGCAGACGCTTTGGATTTAGTCGCTCTACCATGTCCACCATATCGAAAAATAAAGAAAAAATTCTACAAGCAGAGCAGAATCTTCCAATAAGAAACCTAAATACGAAGATTTGGATCAAGCTATACTATCATGGTTTCACCGACAGCGCCAGCATAATATGCCAATGTCGGGCCGATCGTGAAAGCTAAGGCGGAAAAGTTTGCTGAATAACTTGGTTTACTTTCTTTCAAAGCATCGGGATGCAAGGATGGCTCGGTTTTTTTTTTAATTTTTCTAATACATTTGTTTCTTCTCTCCATTTAACGACAACTCTATAACGTTGAAATGTGCACAGTCCCTTGAGTGTCGTTGTATAGTTTACACGTAAACTTTTTTTTTTAAATAAAATAAAAAACTTCGAAAAGTCCGGATAGTCCGGATTTGTGTGCGATTATTCTTTGTAAATCCGGATTTGTAAATAATCTGGATTTTGCAATCCCTAGTTACAATTAAATACAATAGGTTCGCTCTCTCTTCCATGGGACTAAAACATAACTGGTGAAACGTGGGTGTTAGGGATACAACTCTGCCTAACCCTTTGGGAGTACAGGCGTGATGTTAAGTTTATGTTTTTTCTAGTTATGCTATGTTAAACAATATAATAGAGGTTTTATGCTATAAATATAAATGGAGAATAGATAGATATCTACCTAAAGTTACCTAACTACTTACTTCCAAATGTTGATTTATGATATGTATAGGTACAGTTTAGTAGTCTTCTAACTTTTCATAAGTCCCCTTGTAGGCTTATGTGAAATAAAAATATTTTGATTGATTGATTGATACACAAATAATATTTAAAATATGCTTTAATTTATTGTAATTATGTTTGTTTGTCATTACCATTATATTTGAGTTATTTACCATAGTAAATAACTTAAAAAAATACTAAACCGATCTTAAAGATTCCCTCATCTGTAAAAATCTGCATAACCTATGCGAAATCTACGCAGACCCCGCGGGGAAAGTGTTAGTTTGTTATTTAAAAACTCGCAACAAAACTTAACGGGTTTTAAAACAATGCATGTCCTATATAGTAGTTTGCAATACGAATTCTTTTATAAAATACTATACGACAAACCTTTACTAATTGTAAACAGAACATTAGTCGCGCTCGCGGACGTTATGAATAAATCAAAATCAAATGAGCGGGCGAGGAGTCCCTAACTATAACGTTGTCATCGTAGTATCGAATAGGTAGGTACACAATTTTGCCGCCAACGCGATCACGAAACCGAAATATCAATGAAAACTTTCTTCAAATAACATCCTACTATCTTGCAATATACAACTCACATGTTAACTTTTTATCTATCATCGATAAATTATCATTAATCGTTATTTAAGATTGTAGGTGGAACATTACATTTCGACGTTTGTTTGTCGTAACTCAGTAAAACATATCTGTATACAAAATTCTTCTTACGGCCCATGATTAAATAGAAAAACTGTCAAACTCAAAATATACGACAGAAATCAGTAAACACACAATCACGGCGCAATGTTACGTTGCCGTATTAAACTCGGGGACAAGCGAGGAGCGGGAATAATCTAATGGGTAGGTACTTATGTGCCTCAGCCCTCAAGGTTGCGTATCGAAATGAATAACGTTATTATTTCGTTAAACTAATAACGATATATTTTTGTTATTGTTACTAAATAGTTTAAGATTTCATTCCGTTCTTCATATCGTTGTACCCAAAAAAAATATTTAGTTACGATCCTGGTGGAACGGTACAAATTATCGTTACTGAAACTACGCGTAACGTTATTAGAGAGAGATTGGAGTAACGTTTCAAGTCCCTGATTAGTCTATAGGTATAAGAAATTAGGAACAAAAAAATTTTGTCCGTTTGTCTGGATGAATATTCCGGTTTGGTGCCACCACTGCTATCAAAATGGTGAAACCGACATGTCCTAGAACCGAATATTCGAGAACATGTGACATCTACCAATTCGAATTTGACCCGCGTGGTAGATTGTGGCCCACTCCTTCTCAGCGTGAGGCCTGTGTCCTGGCAGTGGCATCATTATAGGCTGATTAAGTTAAGTAAGTTATGTTTTAAAATTCAAACCTAAAAACAGTAAAGCTGTCATGTCCCAAAATAACATATCGCCTGGTCACCCCATACATAAGTAATGAACCACTCACACAAACAATTAAACATCGAGTTTCAACGCCCCACTGATCTGATAACCTGATTCTCGCGATTCTGCTAATAAAATGGACATACAGGCAAATTGAACGAATGACTCAATATAGGAACGAATGACCTGTTTTTAGAACTAATTAAAGGAACGGCTGCCCCGATTCCGTATTTGAAAATCGAATAAAAAACAAAATGGAGTACGATTTTGTTTTTTCTGCAGTTTGAAATTGGAATGTTTCCAGAATATTCTGGCTCTAAGTTTAATATTGTGAAGACATTGTAGTTTTACGTGCAATGGTTAGCTGGCAATGTTTCTGAATTTTCAGCCATTTTCAGTCAAGTGAAGACAGATTTGGCAAGGTTTCTTCTTACCGTGGTAACACAACCATCACCGTATTGTTTTTTCTTGTTAGTTTATCAACACACATTATCTAATCTACATAATAAGCGACTAGCTGCTCTCCGCGAATTCACTCGTAAAAGTCTAGATCCCGTAGGACTACCGCGATAAAATGTATTATTTCTTAACCCAGATTATGGTCTACCCATGTGCGAAATTTTATTCAAATTCGTCTCTTTAGGTGACCGTAGATAATAAAGAATATTCTTTTCATATTTTACATATTACATAAACCTTTTCATATTTCCCACGTTTGCGTGTATAAAGTAATATCATTATTTTACCCAGAGATATAATGAGTGCGTTAAATTTAATAAAGGCGTACGTAATATAAGTCTCGTATGTCGTAAGCTTACGTAGCTCGTCTAATGATGGCGGAGGAGTTCGAGTCGTGAACATGTTATGTAGTTTGTGTTCTATGTCGACGGAGTTGTGTGCAATAAAGTTATTTTTTTTTTTTCTCTTTTAATCTTACGCACGCTGTCTACTTCTCTTTTTCTTCTCCCTTATCGTGGGTATGCTGGAAGAGATTTCTATAGAAATAAGTATCACCTCTGTACCAATTTTTCTGTTATAGTCTTCTTGTCTGTTTATATGTGTGTGTACATAAAATTTAAATAAATAAATAAAACACGGACGCCGGAATTTTTTTGCGTACTGGAATTACTCTGTGTTAAACCGAGCATTGATAATCGAGTGAATTTCTACGCGTCAAAAAAATCACAATGTTCGATTTTAACTCTCGGCGCTATGCAGACGTTGAAGATGCAGTGCGCAAAAAAATCTTGCCGCGATTTTGACTAATAACATTTTTGAGACTGAAATTCTTGACAATCAGTTGGTAAATAAAATAAAAACAGTAGTATTTCAGTAGCAACGACAATAAAGTTAAGGACAAGTAAATAAAAAGCAAAAAAAAAACAAATATTTCAGGCTCCCGCTGACAAAACATAGAACAAAATTTATGAAAACTTTATAGAAACTGAGCTATTGCGCCGGTCTATGGGAGACTTTAATTAGCCCGAGAGTATCAAAAGTTACAAAAGATAGCTCCCAAAACGCCCACTCTTCACGACTTCCTAGTGTCTTAATGACATCTTTTTGTAGTCGATTAAAAACTTAATGTAAAAATAAATGAATATAAAAATATTTTTTAGACCACATGATCCACAACAACATAATTAAAAATAAAACGTTTATTAAAAAAAAAAAAAACTAGCTTTTGCCAGCGGCTTCGCCCGCGTACTTTACATATAAACCTTCCTCTTGACTCACTATATTTATTGATGAAAACCTCATTAAAATCCGTTGCGTAGTTTAAAAGATTTAAGCGTTTTAGACGCGGGAAGTGACTTTGTTTTATAGGTACTATGTAAAGAAGATACAGAAATACAATAGCGATTCCCAAGCTATTAGCAATACAGCGATTTCCTTCTTAATTCTCACAAACGCTAGATACAAGATACAAGATATTTATTTTGTTAAAACATGAGTATACACATAAATGCAAGATGTTACATAAAAGTTCGATTGAAACACTGTCATGTTTTGCCTTAATGGCGTACAAAATATAAATGAGTTAGAAAATAAAACAATCATAACACTATTGACTCAAACATGAATTACAACGATAAATTAACAAAAAGGTCAAAAAGTACTGAACTGCATAATGTCATAATTAATTTGTTACATAAATAATCATAATAAGTCAAATATAAATTTAATATTGTAGTCAAAAATAATTAAAAGTCAAAGTTTGTTACTTGAATAATATAGTCCATGTGTCATTTAAAGTCAGGGTTATGTTAGTTTATCAGTCAAAAACTCGGTAGTGCTGTAATAAGCTTTCTCTAACAAAAGCCTTTTCAACCTATTTCTCAATTTCGCAGTTCTATCTTCTCTCCAACATTTTGGTAATTTATTATAAATGGTTGGCGCCATACAGAATACACTCTTACTGAGTAGTGCTGTTCAAGATCTCGGGATGCAAAGTTTGCTATTGTCGCGTCTGGTACGCTCAAAACACACTTCATAAAAAATACGGAAACGCCATGATCACCCCTAAATGACGACGCTAAAAATAAACATTGACCCTCGACATCGATAGCCCTCTATCGACATATCCCCCACTCTATCGCAGACAATTTTCAGTACGCCTTGCCGAGCGCAATAACTACGTCTACGGTCACGTAGCGAGCTCTATCTACGTGTCTACGTTGTCGCTACGTATCTACGTCATCTTTACGTAATCTACGTGGTAGAGTTTAGGAAATGGAGTCGTGATATGGATATTTTAGGTACCTTCATGAGTTGTATGATAAGTTGTAGAATGAAAGATAAAAGGAAATTGTTTGATTACGTATGGGCAAGTGGCTGATGGAGGAGTTGCTTCAACCGTGGTTTCATTATGTTGGATGGAATTTTATATATGACTGCGTGCGATTATTTCTTTAATTTTTCGTAACACTTTTTAAAAGTTATAATTTAAATGCTTTTTGCTCTGTGGCTTGGAATTGATTGCTATAAGTGTTATATTTAGGTTAGAGCGAGTAACACCGAATGTGGTTGTGAGTGTCGTGGTGACGTAAATGCAGTATTCTAAATCTTTTATTATTTCATCACCACTGCTCAAGATATAAATGATTGATTGGGAGAGGCACGCCAAAAAAAAATATAGATGGATTGTCTTAGAAATGATGTGAAAGAAAAAACACTACTAAGTGAAAAGTAGATTTAATTTCGAAAGTCGTTGTCTTTGTATTTTAGTGTCTTGCCACCGTCCGGCCGGGTTTTTTTTAAATTTTAAATCGGTGAAAATACGCTACGTCTAGAATCATGTGCTGAAATTCATGGTTTCAATTTGCGCGTCGATGTCCCTACCATCTATGTACACGGAAAATTGACGTAGAGATCTATTTGCTTGACAATGGATTTCCCGGACTGGACCTAAACACCTCTTTCCAGCTCTTTGAGGAGAATTTTGAATTATCATAACTAGCCTATTTTGTTCTCACTGCTGGGACACAGGCTTCCTCTCGGTGAGAGGGAGTGGGCCGTAATCTACCTCGTGGGTTGATGTCATATGACAATGCCGGTTTCCTCACGATGTTTTCCTTCACCGTTTTGAGAGCAGTGGTGATGAAATTATTTACACAAAGTAAAGCACCTGCCGGGGTTCGAACCCACTACCTACAATACAACTGGGCCACCACTGCTCTTTTGAATGATGTTATGTTATATTTTCAGCCCCTGAAACAATCCACTACCGTCCAAAACCGCGGCAGCACGCTGTTCCAATTAATAGAACCAATACCAAGTGTTTACCTAACATCGCATGGCGCGCCGTGTCCAAATACAGCCGGAACTCAACTCAATTATCTAACGTAAATATTTACATCATTTGCACTATCTACGGCTATTATTGAGGTTATTATAAACGAATTTGTGTTGTATTTTATAAAGTTTAGTTTAGTAATCGTCTGGTGGTGATGATCATTGTAATTAATTAGTTACCTACATGCAAGTTTTTTAAGAAAAATAAAGAAATTAATATTTGACACAGAAATTTTATTAGCTGTAATACTTTACCAACGTATGGATATCATAAACTTAAAAAATAAACAAAATAAATCGTTAATCTAGCTGTATTCAAATCATTAAATTACACACAAAACGCCAGCTCGGCTTTTTTCAAATCTTTAAATTACACAACAAAACGACAGCTTTGTTTTGGTTGTTGGAAAATTGAGGAAAGGTCTACAAACAAAAAGAAATATATAAAACAACTAATTAAATTTGACCCTAGTCCAACAGTATTATATGCTTCACGACTTTTCATAGATTGTTGAAAATTCAGCAATCTAAGAAAAGTCTTTGAAGCACTCAAGACTGTGGAGGAGTGGTTCTTTTCTCAATTAAAATAAATAAATAAAAACCTATTGCATTTTTTTTTTTGGCTGGGTAATCATCTAATGACGTCTCGCACTTAGAGCGGAGCGAAAGGGCGTGTCAGACTTTTACTGAGTAAAACCCACCCGTGTTCCTTCAGTTGCCTATATGCCAGGGCCATGGTATCTCTTCAGAACAAATCTGCGACGCTGACAGGGAGACAGATCCCCAGCGCTGTTTTCAGCGACATCTAGCGCTGACGTGATGAAGACGACCGGTGCAGCAAACAATGAATAGGTACTTCCGCTTATGTTTCCTTTTCCCAACTATGTTGGGGTCTGGCACAGGCAACTGAAGGAATACGGGTGGGTTTTAGTCAGTAAAAGTCTGACACGCCCTTCCGCTCCACCCAGAACGGGAGAAGTCATTTGATCATTTGCCAACCAGAAAAAGAAATGCGTCTCTGTCTTCCATAGGGTTGCACCTGAGCGACAACCGTTTTTCGTGAATGTGACACATATATTACCCCAAATTTTTCTTCTTTCTTCTTACTTTGCGTCATTTCTTTGACTTTTAGCGCAAATAAAGATTTTTGTTTTCTTCTTTTCGTTTCTTTTCATGATGATGTCGTTGAATTCTTTATTCATTCAGTAAACATTTTTCAGTGAAAACTTCAGTGAAATGATTTGCTAATAGCATCAATCCTTAGCATCCAATGAAATATAGTAACATTGACTAGTACTCACTTTGACAACTAAAATGAGCACATGTAAAACTGCTAACTGTCCAGCTAATCCATCTACATTATCTAATATGATGTCATGTCAAGCCAATTAAAATTCACAGACAACATAAGGAGACATTAACACTGTCATTGCACGCACAATTCGGCTCTTATATAATCCTCTAAATGTTTAGGCCAAATTAGTTCTAACAAGCGTGTCAAAGGTGCCATATCTATACATGTAGTTCCTAATCACGCGCTAATCTCACTACCATCAGAAGTGGGATAACTAAAATTATTCCTGTTTTTGAAGACGGCTATTTAATATTACACTTGGCCTTTTTACAGTTGAGCAATAAGAAAAAAAGTAAGAAAGGAAGGAAAAGGAAGTCATCGCGTGGACAGGCGATGCGATGCGTAGGGGGAATAGAAAACAAAGTAATCGCGCGGGCAGGCGATGTGAGAAGGGAATAAGAAATTATAAGTGGACGAAGTCGCTAGCAGAAGCTAAATGTTTAATCTTACTAATATTACAAGTGTGAAAGTTTGCATTATCATTTCAGCCGTAAGACATACACTGCTGGATACCTCCATTTGGAGGCCTTCGCCATAATCGCCACGCTTTGCAAGTAGATTCGTAATCGCAGCATGGTGGTACAATGTATAGAGAACGCTGCTGCCCATTCTCTAGTAAGTCACTTAGTCGCCTCCTACGATACCCACGGGGAGAAATGGGATGGTGCTATTCTTTACGTCTGGCAACACACGGCATGAGTTTGAATAGGTACACAACTCAAAAACGGACGAACCGATTTGGATGAAATTTGGCGCACAGTTGGTTTATAGGTGCCATCTGTGTGCCAAATTTCACATTATTCGGATTAACACATATAATACTCTTTTTCCGGTAGTAAGATTATACTATAATATAAACCGCTGGCAAAAGCTAGAAAATAATACAGTAAACTTTTTTGTTGTTGTTAGGAAGTTTTGAGTAACTGTGGTAGACTGTAGAAAGTTACGGAGATTGAGATGTCACCATCACGCAAGGTTGAAGATTAAGGAAAAAGTTAGACGATCACGTAAAACAAAAAAATAACTTTGTGATTAGATACAAAGTTGGTAGAGAGTCTTAGACATTGTGGTGTTCTTGCTTGTATGATTAATGGAGTGAAATTAGTTCCTTGACTTGTCTTGAACATCCTGTCTGTATTTCCCAAGGGTTAGGAAGAGGTGTACTATTTTGTCTTGTAGTTTCAGTGTATCGAACTCAGTTTTTGTGGTTACTTTTACGAGTCTCAAGGTGGATGCACTAAATTGGTTCCGAAATTAATTTTTTTTTTTTGCCTTTTTTACAAGTCAGGCTGTATCAATAAACTCATTCTATTCGCAAGCCATTGCTGGACAAAGACCTTTCCCATGTTGCGCTGCAACACCTTGTCCTACGCCTTCCGCATCCAGTCTGTCCCAGCCTATTTCTTTAGGTCGTCTGGGCATCTAATTGGAGGGCGTCCCACGCTATGCATATGCATGGCTGTATTTGAATTAAATATGATTCGAGAAAATTTTAATTTGAAAAAAGAAACGGGAATGGCATAACGAAGATACTTCTAGTACGTAATTGGCTATGTTTGCCAAGCGGCAGGCTTTAGCAGCTAAAACTAAAAGCTGATAAAAAGAAAACGAAATAAAAATGCACTAACCGACTGACGACTGGGCGTTGCATCCTGTCAAGCTATATCTGGCAATTCAACAGCTCTACCTAGGTTGCATTAGCCAATCCTAGTATTCCTACCCTAACTGACATTTCGAGCAGCCATATTGGTTTAATAAATTCTGCTCCCGGAATGTAACTGTACGTTGGATAGCTGTCACCATCTCTGGTGGACACATTTAGACAGTTCGTGGTCCATTGTCAGACTTCGTTTCTCTCGCGGATTTAGAATGAAAAGTTACTAAAACAGTGTTTAAATTGGTTTCGATAAATTATTGATAATTTTTTTTTTGCAATGTGTAACAGAATAAACGCAAGTCCTGATAGTTGTTTGTTCATAATTGACTATTGAATCAATTACAGTCATTTTTAATACAGGTTTTTTTTTAATTATGTATTTTGCCATATCTACCGCAGAGAGCCCAAAAAATCAATCTTAGGTCAAGGCAATAAGATTCAACTATAAATGCTGATGCATTTAAAATTGAATCTTATTGTAGTAAGTAAGGCGTCAACATGATTTTCTTAATAAAAAAAGTTAGCTTCGAAAAAAGTTTTGGTTATCGTATTATGATTTAACTCAATACTCTAATTGGGTTGCCCGAGGTCTTGCGTTAATTATGTTACATGTTGCATAATGTATATAAAAAAGTAAGGAACAAAATCTGTTTTCAGAATGAGAAAATAATCGTCTCTTTTCATTTTATTTTTTCATTTTCATTTATTAATTTAATATATGTCAAAAAGATCGGCAGCAACGTCCTCCTGTCTAAAAAATATTAGTTAAAATGACAGACCGATTAATTTTCGCATGCATAATATGAGTATCGTTGGATATGGCCTAACGGTACCCTAAAATATTCGCATCGATCATAAATTATTATAATATAAAGTACTCAATTATTAATGATGGCGCTTACTCCTAAAAAGGACGATTGGATGCCATTGTTTATTCATTGATGATTTTATGATGGACCTTAATATGATGGCTTAATAGATCTTATCAGGGTCGATAAACCACAACAATGAAATTTTTCTATATGTTCCTTAGTATTTTGCCTTCCTTAGTTGTCTAATGACATTTGCAAGATAGCAGTTCATAATATTATGAAAATTCTAGGGGTTCGTAGTTAGGTAGGTAGGTGGGTTCGTAAGTCAGAACAGCTACGCTTTTCGCGGTTGGTGGGTTAAGACACCAAGACCCTCCGTGCCTCGGAAAGCACGTTAAGTTATTCATTCTGGCTTTAATTTTTGGATTTTGACAGTCTTTACGGGTCGTTAGAAGCCCGAAAGTCAACCAGTCTTACCAAGGGGTATCGATTTATCGTGTTTAATTTATTTCATCACCATTGCTCTCAAAACGGTGATGGGAAACATCGTGAGGAAACCGGTATGTCCTAGAACCAAAAACACGCAAACATTTGACATCTACTAACCCGCACTGGGCCCGCGTGGTGGATTATGGCCCACTCCCTCTCACTGAGAGGAGGCCTGTGTCCCAGCAGTGGGAACCTTATAGGATACTTATGTGAGTAAAAAAAAGTCCATAAATGCCACTCTGTAGAAGGGAATAGGCTGCAATAGAATCACGAACATAGTCATCATCATCATCATCATTTCAGCCGTATGATGTCCACTGCTGGACATAAGCCTCCCCCAATTTGGCGGGGTTTGCCATAATCGCCACGCTTGGCAGGCGGGTTGGCGATCGCAGTATGGTAGTATAGTGCATAAAGAACGCTGCTGCCCATTCTCTAGTAAGTGCGTGTCTCGAGCATAGTGTGGGTTGGTAAATGTCAAAATATTGACATCTAACACAATAACCACTACATTTATCACTATGTTTTCTTTCATCTTTGTAAGGCCTTCATTACAATAAAGAATATTTATGTCAGGCTCAAAAAACCAAAAAATGCACACTAAAACATTAATCTACAGACTTCCCAAGCAAAAAAACTCTCACTGGGGGGCCCTCTTCATTAATATCTCGAAAACAATGAAAAGTAAGTAGACAAAACATTCAGGGTTGACCTTCTCAACCCCACAACTACAGCACATTGTATTCAACTGTCTTTTACACCCATTTTTCCCCGCAGACGGCTTTAATCTCGAAAAACATAGAGCGGAGGGGAAATTTTCTGCTCGTTTATCCGAGCCGCGTTCTCAAGAATTAGGTCAGTTTTCTTAGACTCATATTACGGTGTCTAGAGTGCTAGAGAGCTCTCAGAATGTCGGTGTAAGTGTCGTGATGAACTAATGGGCTCTTTGCTTTTTTTTAGTTTTATTTTCCTTAAGCCAGTTAGTAGTGTTGTTGTTTTTGTGGCGTTTTGGGCAATGCTTTATTTTGGGGAATAAGTTAGTAAGACGGAAGTTCAGAGGGCTGTGACCTGTGGCTTGACTTCAGGGATTTTGTCACGCAAAGGCTGAGCGTAACGACACAAGTTGAAAAGGTTTATTATTACTTCTAGTAGTACCTACTTTTGTTATCTTACTTATAGTTTTCTGTCACTGAGCAGTGGTGGCTTTGTGGTAATGGCAACGACTTACGAATTGTTGGTTCGATCCTGGGTAGTCGTTTTACTTTGTATCATCATTTCAGCCGAAAGACGTCCACTGCTGGACATAGGCCTCCCCCAAGCACCGCCACCTCGACCTGTTCTGTGCCTCTCGCATCCAACGCATTCCTGCGGCCTTCACCAGGTCATCGGTCCATCTTGAGGGAGGCCTTCCAACGTTACGTCTTCCAGTACGCGGTCGCCACTCCAGAACCTTCCGACCCCATCGGCCATCTGTTCTGCGAGCAATGTGCCCTGCCCACTGCCACTTAAGTTTGGCAATTCTTCGGGCTATGTCGGTAACCTTGGTTCTCCTACGGATCTCATCATTTCTGATTCGATCGCGTAGGGAAACTCCAAGCATAGCCCTCTCCATTGCTCTTTGGGTGACTTTGAGCCTTCTTATGAGGCCCATTGTGAGCGACCACGTCTCAGTACCATATGTCATCACTGGCAACACACACTGGTCAAAGACTTTTGTCTTGAGACACTGCGGTAATTGGGACGAAAATATACCGCGTAGCTTCCCGAACGCTGCCCAGCCGAGTCGGATTCGACGATTGACCTCTTTCTCGAAGTTGGACCTACCTAACTGGACCGTCTGTCCTAGGTACACATATTCGTCCACAACTTCGAGTGCAGCGCTTCCGATCTTCATTGGAGTGGATATCACATGAGCATTGGACATGACCTTTGTCTTGTCCATGTTCATCCTAAGACCCACTCTTTCGGGAGCTCTACTGAGGTCATCGAGCATTGTACTGAGGTCCTCCATAGTCTCAGCCATGACTACTATATCGTCGGCAAATCGAAGGTGAGTGATGTACTCGCCATTGATGTTGATGCCAGCCCCTTTCCAGTCCAGAACCTTGAAGACATCCTCCAGTGCAGCGGTGAACAGTTTCGGAGAGATGACGTCTCCCTGTCTCACCCCTCGCTGCAGGAGGATAGGTTTCGAGGCTCTGTCCTGGAGTCGGACTGACATAGTGGCGTTTTCATACAAACACTTCAGCACTTCGATGTACCGATAGTCAATCTGGCACCGTTGGAGAGACTGCAGTACAGCCCAGGTTTCGATCGAATCGAAGGCTTTTTCGTAGTCCACAAACGCTAAGCAGAGAGGCATGTTATACTCTTCGGTCTTCTGTATAACCTGCCGCAGCGTATGTATGTGGTCCACGGTGCTAAAGCCTTTACGGAATCCGGCTTGTTCGGGAGGCTGGAAGTCGTCAAACCTGCGCGCGAGACGGTTCGTGATGACCCTTGAAAACAGCTTGTAGACATGGCTCAGAAGTGAGATGGGCCTATAATTCTTAAGTAGGGTATTGTCACCCTTCTTAAAGAAAAGTACCACCACACCTCTGTTCCATGCCTGTGGCGTTTTGCCCTCGAGTATGACGGAATCAAATAGCTTCTGAAGGGCCTTTAGAACGGGTTTTCCGCCGGCCTTCAGGAGCTCGGCCGTAAATCCGTCATCACCCGGCGCCTTGTTATTTTTAAGCTGCTTCAGAGCCATCCTAATCTCGTACAAGCTGACGTCCGGGATATCTTCAGTGTAGTATCGAGTCAATCTAGCTCTCGGGTCTTTAGCCAGATTCATAACAGGGTTTCTGGTGGACGTGTATAACTGTCCATAAAACTTCTCGATCTCTCTTAACAGCTCAGGTTTGGCGGACACGACTCTGCCGTCGTCGGTCTTCAGTTTGGCAAGCTGACTCTGCCCAATAGACAGATCTCTTGCAAATACTTTGGAGCCCTTGTTCCGCTCTATCGCGTCTCTAATACGTTCCGTATTAAAGAGGCGAAGGTCGCGTTTCAAGGACTTAGAGATCCGTCTATTTAGCTGCCGGTACTCGAGTGCAGCTTCTGAAGACTGCAGGATCATTTCGCGCCTCTGTTCCATGAGCTGTAATGTTGGATCTGAGAGTTTCTTTTTGCTATTAGTACGGCGGGTCTTGAAGAACTGAGACCCGATCGTATGGACAGTTTCCACAAACCCATCGTTATAATCGTCCACGGAGCTCCCTAGGCACTCAAAACGATTCTGGAGTTCGAGCTGAAAGCTCTCGGGGTTCTGAAGTTGGATCGGTGCTGGACGGAGCGTTGACTTCATCAGCCGAGATCTTTCCAGCTTAATATTGATATTCAATGTGCCTCTTACCATGCGGTGATCACTCCCGGTTTTCACCGCGTTGATCACAGAGACATCATTGAATATGTGCTTCTTCGTCGACATAATGAAGTCAATCTCATTTTTAGTTGCACCGTCTGGACTCTGCCAGGTCCACTTCCTGTGCTCGCGTTTTCTGAAGAAGGAATTCATCATAAAGAGGCCTTCCTTCTCCATAAAACTAGCCAGTAGGTGACCCCGGTGATTCCGACGTCCAACTCCAAATTGCCCCACTCGCAGCTTATCATCGCTTCGCTTGCCCAGTTTCGCGTTGAAGTCCCCCATGACAACGGTGAAGTGAGATTTGGTACCATGCATGGCTCTGGAAATATCCTCATACATGGTCTCCAGCTCCACCTCATCGTCGGGGTGTGTCGAGGTCGGGGCGTACACCTGTATGACCTTCAGCGAATACCTTGCGGATATTCTGAGTATAAGGAACGCCACCCTGGTCGACACACTCTCGATCTTCACAACGTTGCTCACAAGGGACTTATGGACGATAAACCCGACACCACCTTGGGACTGCTGGTCGCCCTCCCGGAAATAGAGCAGGTTTCCAGAATTTAGGATTATCGAGTCCTCCCCCTGTCTTCGGACTTCAGATAACCCTACTATGCCCCATCGTAACCTGCTCAATTCTTCCTCAAGTTCAGCGATCTTCTCGTCGGTCCGGATTGTGCGCGTGTTGTAGGTTGCCAGGTCCAGTTTTCGGTGATTGTGGTAGCCGGATCTCTTCCGGGGATTGTTAGTTAGTCAAGGGTAGGTGGGCCGCCGGGCACTAGGGGCCGTTTTTTAGTTGTGCTTGTCATTAATTGGGGGGAGGGGGGGGGGGGTTGCCATAATCGCCTCGCTTGGCAGGCGGGTTGGCGATCGCAGTATGGTTTTGATAAAATGCATAGAGAAAGCTGCTGCCCATTCTCTAGTATATCCCTTAGTCGCCTCTTACGACACCCACGGGAGGAAATGGGGTAATGCTATTCTTTACGTCCGGACACCACACGAGACTTACTTTGTATAATATAAATAATTTCATAACCATTGCTCTAAAAAAGGTAAAGAAAAACATCGTGAGGAAACCGGCATGCCTAGAGCCAAAATTCGAAGACATGTGATATTTACCAACTCGCATTGGGCCCGTGTGGTGAGTTATAGTCCACTCCCTTTCACTGAGAGGAGGCCTGTTTCCCAGCAGTGGGAAAATTTTAGGCTGATTATAACTGACTGATGTACTACTCAAGAATTTGATAGGCTGTAACTGCAGTTTAACAATCAGCGAATCCCATAACGGTAGCGTACCGTGGTTAATGTTAAATACGTGCAAACTTTCTTTTATACCTATTAGTTCGCGTGACGGCGGCGAATCAAAGTCTTTGTAGAAATCGGTCAGCTTTGGTTCTAGTGCATACAAAATGGAAGTCACTTCAACGGTATCAAGAGGTACTTAGTTTTAAGTGCAGTTTTGCTATTGAAATGTTTGAGTATCGATGTCTTTATCGGCACTTGAATGTTTCTATATTGATTTTAATATGGGATTGTCACGAAAGAATAAAGAGGGCTATGTTGACATTTCCGTTCGTCGCCACATCTATACTAATATTGTAAAGAGGTATTATTTGTGAGGTTTTATGTAGGGTTTGTAATCTCTTTTATTATCAGTCGGCTAAAAAAGGAAAATTGCATTGATAGCCATTCTTGAGGAAGCGTCTAGGCTATTTATCATCACGCTACGACCTTTAGGACCCGTGCAAAAATTAAAAAGTCGGAAAGAACATAAGTGAAAACGCGGTCAATTAATCTTTACTATAAGTGGAAGAAACACTTATTAAAGAAGCCGACTCAAACACTACCCAAGCAAAAGTTAATAGTTTAAATGGGACATGCATGTCTCATACAAATTTGCATTTAATTTGGTGCCTGAGTCATAAAAAATGAATATTCGAAATCGATCCACAATTCCAGAGCGTGTAACAAATAATAAAATATCTAATATATAAAATTCTCGTGTCACAGTTTTCGTTGCCATAGGTACTCCTCCGAAACGGCTTGACCGATTTTGATGAAATTTTTTGTGCTTATCCGGTATCTATGAGAATCGGCCAACATCTATTTTTCATCCCCCTAAATGTTAGGGGTAGTCCACCCCAAAATTTTTATTATTATTTTTTAGACAAAGTTTTTAATTTCTATTTTTTTATGATACAACATACAAAAATACATACAATCCTCAATTTTCACCCTTCTACGATCAACCCTTATTTTTTAATAGCCATTTTAGTAATTTAATCATTTTTCCTCTCCGGTCGAAAACTGATCAATCGTCATTTAATTAGTTATCCCCGCATAGGAAATTATTTATATGGCTAAACAACGTTTGCCGGGTCAGCTAGTATATATATATGTCGACGCGCGAGCAAAGACGCGCGTAAAGCATTAATTACTACAGTGTTTTGTTCCGATAGATAGTTTAGGGAGTAAATAGCCAATTATTTAAAGTACTTGGAGTTTGCATTGTTCATTTGATGCATCCGTATATCCATTTGTGCGGTTTGGATACCCCGCTGTGCGGGTTAGTTTTGTGTCATTGAATTAAAAGATTTATGTCAGCACTTCTGAGATACTTGTCCTAAGTATGGTTTCGAGAGTGGCGGTAACATGTGGTCTGCATATGGTTTACCGAACGTAGTCGTGGGTCGGCCTATGAGGAATAACTAACAATGTTTTTTTGGTTTATGAGAGATGTTGGAAAAAGGGTCTTCGAGCCCACATTCTGTTTTGAGATATTGTGAGGTATAGGCGCGACCTATGAAAACGTTCCTCTCTGCGAAATCGTATTTATTATTTGGTCATAAGATTTATGTTGTGTTCTAATGTCATTGTGTGAACTAGGTATAGACCGTTATAATTATAGAGGTCTCACAACTATCTTTCAAATAATTAATGTCGCGTTACCACGCCTAATACGAGCTACTTCTTATCACGTCCGAGAGCTATCTGCGAATCTCAATACGTGACGCTCCGTTATATATATATATGAAATCGGTTAATAACAAAAGTGAAAATAATGTTCCCATATCTAAAAAATAATTTAAAATGTTCCTCGTTTCACAAACGCCTGTTTACATTACCGTTTCCTTTTCAAATTCCATTTGTGTAACCTACATTGTCAAATGGTATGTAGTCACCGGTTTACCGCCCCATCTCATGGGCATTACAAAGGGTGCCTAACCAATTAGTGACAGGTAAGTTTGAGGCAACACCTGTTTCCGGCGGCCATTTTGTGTGACCGCCATTTTAACTGCTAAGCTCGTGATTAAAGCATTATCTTTGTTATTCAGGGGCTACTTGTTACCGCCGTTTTAGGGTAGGATAAATTCGGAAATCACATTAATTTCTCATTCTAAGTATTATTTACGTTTTTAATTATTGTAGGTACACCGAGATCCCTCTGTACCTCGGTAATCACGTTTCACGACTGACTGTCAGTGAGAGTAATCTACCTAGTCTATTCCCAAGTATACTTTATTTTTGGTTGGAAATCATCAAATGTTGTCTTCCGCTCTGGGCGGAGCGGGAGGGCGTGTGTCAGACTTTTACTGACTAATCCCACCCGTCCTACCCCACCGCCCCACGAGCCTGATCCTTGCCGGGCGGCGGCGAGCTACTCATTCTCGCCGCCCGCAAGCCCACGCCTTCGGTGGCCGAGGGGCATCCTTCTTCCGTTCCATGGCCTGTATCAGGGCCGGACGCGAGAGGTCGCCGCCGCCGACCGCCTCTACGAGGGTACGGCGGTGCTTCGCCCAGGCAGGGCAAACCTCCACCGTATGTTCCACCGTGTCCTCCAGGCGGCAATCGCACTCGCCATGCGATCCCGCCGGAGCTCTGTCCGCCGTGCCGTGATTTGTCACGGCAGCGGAGTTTCGCCCGGGCGTTTTGCCTCCTCGCGCCACTTCCACATTATGTGCGAGGACTTTTGCCTCTAGATCCCATGGCGTTCCCAAGTATACTAGGTTCATCTTCCAGTATAACCGGTAGCATAGATAAGTGCAATACTACAAGCGGTCAAAATGCATGAAACAAATGGCATTTTTTTTAAATTCATGTTTTAGAATCATTTACTGAAATCTTTTATTATTTTAATCTGCTTCACGAGTACACTGCAAGATATTTCCACTACACGACAATTATTTATTTTAATTAAGTCTAGGTACTCATTTGGTTGTGACAGTGACGTCATAGTTATAGTGATCTCACAGTTTCAAAATCATTTCAAGTGGACTGTGACAGACTGGAATGTTGATGAGTGCAAAACAGAGTGTCATCAAGGTTTAATTCAAGAGGCTTGTTGATTTAAATCTTATCTAGAACTATGCTAGCGGCTTTGCCCTCGTATTATACGTAGCTCTATCTATTAAAACTAAAAAAATAATCGCATGAAAATCCGTTGCATAGTTTTAATGATCTAAGCATATACCGGATGACATTTTTCACCGTCTCGACCTTCATATGGTGTGTTGTGTAACTAGAATAGAACGCAGGAAGGCCTTCAGATTCATCGTAGGTGACTAAATGAGCGCGGGACGCGGACGGACGGGGTTGAATGTACGGCTCGTGCGCCTGCGAAAGATCAATGAGGCCGCCTATCAGCCGGCATCAAAGGGTAGGACCGCGCTACGAAATCATTGATACATGCTACGGCATTGAGTAGGGTGCATATGATTTGAGTTTCGAAAGATTTTAATTGATTTTTTTTTTTCCAAATTTCTGTTTCTGTTGTTCTAGTATGAAAATGTTGCTTTAAATGTATAGTATTTATTGCTAGATCAATTTTATTACATGTTATTAAAAAATATAAAAAATAAAAATTTCTATGCCAAAGGCTTCTACTCCGTTCACCTATTACACCCATTTTTTTTCAAGACGTTATAAAATGTCACCCAGTATAGAGCAGTGGTGGCCCAGTGGTAACGGCCGCGTCTTACGAGTAGTAGGTCGTGAGTTCAAACCCAAGCAGGCGCATTACTTTGTGTAAATAATTTCATCACCACTGCTCTCAAAAACGGTGAAGGAAAACATCGTGAGGAAACCGGCATGTCTTAGAACCAAAAATTCGAAGACATGTGACATCTACCAACCCGCGCTGGACCCGCGTGGTGGATTACGGCCCACTCCCTCTCACCGAGAGGAGGCCTGTGTCCCAGCAGTGGGAACATTATAGGCTGTTGATGATGATGATGAAGCATACATGTTTTATACTATGTAGTGATACTATTTCAAGAACTCAGGGTTCCTTATTGAGCTATGGAACGAGGTATGCTTGGAGTATATCTGAGGAATACAATCCGGGATGAGGTGATCCGGCAGAGAAGCAAAGTTGTCGATATAGCTCATAGAATTAGTAAGCTGAAGTGGCAATGGGCCGGCTACGTGTTCTTGAATGGAGACCGCGTATCGGCAAACGTAAGGTAGGACGCCCTCAGGCTAGTTGGAGCGACGATCTTCGCAGGGTGACTGGCAGCAGCTGGATGAGAGTTGCCGAAAATCGAGCTGAATGCCGTGCAATTTGAGAGGCCTATGTCCAACAGTGGACTGCTATAGGCTGATAATAATAATAATAATAATATCTTAGGACAACCAACACAACGTTATCTGATCCCAAACTAGGCAGAGCCTGTACTATGGCAAGCAGACAACTGATAAACATCCATACTAATGTTATAAATGTGAAAGTGTGTATGTCTGTTTGTCCGTCTTTCACGGCGAAACGGAGCGACGAATTGACGTAATTTTTTAAGTGGAGATAGTTGAAGGGGTGGAGAGTGACACATACTTTTTGTCTTTTTCTAACCCCCCACTTCCCTAAAATTGGGGTGGAACGCGCTAATCTCAGGAACTACTGGTTCAAATTGAAAAATTATTTTTGAGTCGGGTAGCCTATTTATTGAGGAAGGCTATAGGCTGTATGATATCACGCTATGCTCAAAAGGAGCGGAGCAGCAACAAAAAACTGGACGAAAACTGGCAGGCTGCAATGTGACGGGAAGGGTCAGGGGAGCAAATATTTGATGCGGACGAAGTCGCGGGCAGAAGCTAGTACTTATATGTTCCTAAATACATACATATTATAGATAAATTACACCCAGACACAGAACAAATCATTGTGCTCATCACACAAAGATTTTTCCTGGGTGGGAATCGAACCCACGACCTCAGTCTTAGCAGTCAGGGTCACTAACCACTAGACTAACAGTCTAGTCTGAACCTGATGATGAAGGTTCCTTATTTCAATAAGGACTTAGCCACCGTTAGTAACGCGGTGAGAATTTATTGCGCACTGAAATTTCATCTCTTTTTTAGGCGCCGAAGGTTAAAATCAAACAGTGGGTGTTTCCGAAAAGCTAGGATGTACTTTGTTAAATTATCTACCCTTGGCTTGACTCCGAAAGTTGAAAATTCAATGCCGCGATAAAATCACGTCGCGACATTTTAACGTTCGTGCAAACGGAGACTTAGAAACCCTGAATTCAAGTGTTTAAGTCCTCTCCTTGATTCTAAGTAGCGTTACCAATAGTGATATTATTCAAAATCACTGAATGAAACAAAACGAAACGCGACGAATTTAATTTAAAATTGTTTTTTTTTTCAATAGTTTTCTTTGCTCAAGGAAAATGATTAGATACATTGGTTTACCATGCAAATGGTAAAAGTTGTCTTCACAACTTAAATCAGACAATTTAAATATTTATTCTTGATCATACTGCCCCAATATAACTAAGGGCCCAATCTAGTTATTGACAATTTTGGGGTAATGGCAAAAGTAATCTATGCATACAATATACATATATGAAATTGAAGTGACTGTTTCAAATGTTAAAATAACAGCGTTTCATTAAATGCACGATTGAGTATAAACAGGTCCGGGTGTTTCCATTGCGAGGATCGTCTGGAGGACACGGTGGAGCATACGGTGGAGGTGTGCCCTGCCTGGGCGGAGCACCGCCGCCGTGTCCTCGTGGACGCGATCAGCGACGGTGACCTCTCGCGTCCGGCCCTGGTGCGAGCCATGGTACGGAGCGAGAGGGCATGGGAAGCCGTCACCTCCTTCTGCGAAGCAGTAATGCTCGCGAAGGAGGAGGCGGGGCGCGTGAGGGAGTGGCAGTCTCTGCGCCCTCACGTCCCTAGCCGCCGCAGGAGGAGACGTCCCGGGCGTCGGGAGTCGATTGCGGACTCCCGGCCACCGTAGGTGCGAGCTTGCGTGTGGCGAGCAATGGGTAGCTCGCCGCCCGGTAAGGACCAAGCTCGGGTCGACGGCGCGTAGTGTTCCACGCGCGCCTCAAAGAGATGTCAGCAGTGCTGAAGGGGTCTACTAGGACCGATGCTTACCGGGGTCGCGAGATTGTTCGAAAGAGATACCGTGACCCTGGCACATGGGCAACTGATGGAACACGGGTGGGTTTTAGTCAGTAAAAGTATGACACGCCCTCCCGCTCCGCCCAGAGTGGGAGAAGTCATTTGATGATTTCCCATCCAAAAAAAAAAGTATAAGTAAACATTTCTTAGAACAAAAACTAATTAGGTATTAAAAATGTTGCCTGTCTGTCTTTCAGTTTATTCGGGGTAATCTCTAAAACGGCAAGACCGATTTTGACGAGACTTTCACTGACACATAGATGATTTCATAAGAAGTGATAAAGGCTTTTGTTCTGGGAGCTCATTCCTGTGGGATCTTTTTCATGTTTACGGTAACAGGAAAGTTTAATAAACCGGCTAACTAGGTTTATATGAATAACCAACAGATTTTAAATCGTTGTAGTACCTACCTACTTACTTTGAGGGACTTGTTGCTAAGTTACAACAGCCGTACGGGTCGATCGTTCAGGTTAAGCTACGCTTGCCGCGGTAATCCGTGGATGGGTGACCATCTCTACATACCAACACCCTTCTGTGCCTAGTCGTGGGTCCCGGCTGTCTTTCGTAGATCTTAGACAGTTGTTACGGGTCATCAGAAGCCTGGAAGTCTTACATTCAGTCTTACCAAGCGGTATCGTATTACCCAGTAACTGGATTGTGACAACCCAGTTACTGGGTAATACGATATGTATACCATATCAAAACTTATTCTAGTAAATCAGACAAGAGAGTAGAAAACTAATAGATCTGTGTTCTAGTCTAGGTCAAAATATTAAAGAAAAATAGCTGTCGACCTTAGGGAAATCAAGTTCTTGTAACCATGAACCCAATCTATCTTATAACCTGTCAAATAGTGACAATCTCGAGAGAAAACTATACTTATTTCTCACTAGCTATTTCTACGACTTCGCCCGGGTGGGTGTTGGAAATTTTTGATTCTATTAAATTTAATGCTGAAGATAGATATAAATAGACTAGCTTCTGCCCGCGACTTCGACCGCGTCAAATTTTTGCTCCCGGGACCCTTCCCGTCGCATCGATTTGCCTGCCAGTTTTCGTCCATTTTTTGTTGCTGCTCCACTCCTTTTGATTGTAGCATAATGTTATATAGCCTATAGCATTCCTCAATAAATAGGCTACCCGACACAAAAATATTTTTTCAATTCGGATCAGTAGATTTGCTGAGATTAGCGCGTTCAACCAACCAACCAAACAAACAAACTCTTCACCTTTATAATATTAGTATAGATTTGGCTATGTTGGTACAGGCGCAGTTCATTGTGTACTTCCAATTAAAGCATGTAAAATATTATTTTAAATTCATATAAAACAAGAAGAAATCCAAATTTAATACAACTGGAAATCATTCAAAAGATCGATAACGTTAAAAAAGAAATCTAAATTAAATTAAGTACCAATTCGTTACAAAGAAATTGAAAAAAAAAAAAATAAGTGTCTTAAAAAAACCGAGGTCTAAATTACCTACATAATGTCACCGAAATGAATTAAATGTCAATGTCATTTGTATCCCAAGGGAACTTGCCATCGGGAGAAAAGTCTATGTTACTCCGTATTATCATCAGCTATCTGCCAGTCTCGTCAGAATCGGTCCAGACGGTTCCGAGATTAGCCGTGTCATATAGACAGACAGAGACGAAAAAATAACATAGCAGCCCACGAAAATCAAATTTTCTGATATTTTTGCAATTCACTGATTGCAAAAACTTAACAAAATTTTATTTAATGAAATTGATTTTATTTTATTTTGGTAAAATATGATTTTTAGGCTGTATATTGATTAAAATATGATTCGAGAGTGTAAAAAATAAGACTTTACATAAACTTAATTGTATCTCATTGAATGACTAATTCATAGAAAAATCACTGCATGTTTATATGAACCTAGAAAAAGGCCTAGTGAGTGAAATGTTTTCTTAGTTTTTTTCTAATTAACCATCACAAGTACGAACACAAAAGTCTTTTGTATATGGGAACCTATTGTAGCATAGAAATATTTTCTCATAACTTTCCTCCACATTGTATGAAGTTATTGATCGCTCCCACGGCTCAATACCAAGCATTGTTAGGAATTAATTAGTAACCTTGTATGTTTGTTTTATATTAATTTGATCTTTCGTTTTTAACATTCTGTTGTTTAGGTGAAATTCAAATTTTCTTCAGTTTTTAAAAATTTGCAGGTTGGGGCAGGAGGCTGTATGTTGAACAAAATTCATGGTTTTATGTCCTCTATACGTCGCCTTATTAAATTTAATTTGACGTCACATAACCTATTGCACCTACCCCATACCTATAACTAGCGGTCGGCGATCAAGACGCTTCCAACGATATCTCATTTGTATAATTATGATGGGTAGTTTAGAAGTTATAAGGGAACAGGTGAACACATACACACGTGCATACATACTGGTCAAAATCATAACCCTCCTTTTTCCGTCACCATGGTCGGCAAAAAATTTTGTCAAGAGTTTTCTGATGACAGTTTTCCTTCTCTTTATGTAGTGTCTAGGTTTTAGATACACAAACTGGGGCTTACGAAAAGGTCACAGTTTATAAACCTAGGCATAAAGGTCACCTAATGACCTAGGTTGTCATTTGCGTAACACTATGAAGACTGACACAATCTACTCTATGTAAATTAATTTATAGGCACATAATAAAATTGAAAGGTCTGTTTGTAATGTCAAAATAAAAGCTTTTACTAAATGCGTATGAATGAAAGTATAATTACAAGGTAGATCTATATACCAAAAAAACATTTAATTTTTTGACTGTCTGTCTGTCTACTAAGGCTGATCTCCGAAACGACGGGACTGATTTTGACGGGACATTCTCTGTCAGATAGTTGATTCTAAAAGGCGTAAACGTTGGATTTTTTTCCCGGTAGCACGTTCCTGTGAAATAATTTCCGACAACCACGCAAGCGAACCCAGTACAGAATAATATAAAACTATATTATACTATTGTACACTTTCTTTAACTACAGAAATGTCTATTTAATCAGCTCTCAGTAATCCGAAACATTAATCATTTTGACGAAACAATGCGAATGGCCGTGACACTCTATATTAATTATATGAAGAAATTCTGCGTTCTCGTCATCAAGCTGAGTTGGCCGCCATGTTGTGTTTTCACGGCGCCATTTTTGTTTGTTATAGGCTATATAATAGTCGTTAAGTTATATCGGAATTTATGTAAATACTAAAATGATTGCATGTTATTTGCTTAATTTAATATTTCCTTTAAGTTAATTTTAGAATAATTAAACTGTTAAATACTTTTAGGCAATGCTTTGTGAATAGATTTTCAGTTCCATCCTGAAGGTGTCAATGAGTTTTATGATTATTGTAAAATGAGCTTCAAACTTTATGGTGGTTCTGCAGTGTGCTAAAATAATTATCAAACGTTTCTATAAAAACACGAACAGTACTTATGAGAACATTTAACGGACGTTATTTAACGGACGGGTACCTAATTAGCATTCAGCTGAACTTGTTAACTGGTGGAATAAAGTAATCATCAAACTTGATAAGTTTATGTCTGTTAAATGTTAACGTGCGTAGTATTTAGTACCTTCCGAATAGTATAAGTAAAAAAATAGTACCTTAATTGTTACAGCGTAATCTTCATTACGCTTACGCTTCATTATATTCCAGCAGGACCCTCCGTTGTTTGAAGGTCTATAAACAAATCTTATATGGTCCCGTTTAACGATGTATTAGTACCTTAAAAGACCTCAGTTTAATTTTAAAATCACGATTATTTAATGAGGAATGCACCTGCAAAACTTTTGTCAAGCCAGCAGGACCATATTTTGTTTTGAGGCTTTCAGTCCAGACAGTCATATTTCTAACAAGCATTTTATTAGTACTTTTCAAATAAACTTAGGTTTAATTCAAAGAGTGTGTATTTTACCTGAAAATTTATTTTATAAAACTTTTTGTACTTTTTCAGCGGACCAACGTCTCGTTTGGTCGATGTATGAGCTTTCACAGCTTTTAGTAGGTATGGTGGTGTTAATCAAAGAAAGAAAGTATATGTACATCATTTATTATTATTTCTAATTTTTTACCGGTGTTAAATACACAGATTATTTATTTATTATTTATTTATATAACAGATGATTTGTTTGATTTTTTAAAATTTATGATTATATCATAACAGTTTATTATTAAATGATGTAGTACAATTTCTTTCTTTATCCTTTCTTTCTTTTATTTATTTAGATATTTCAATTAATTGGTAACTAGGTTCAAGAATGGTTATAGGGTCTAACTACAAACACAGGTGAACATCACCAAATTTTCGCCTTTTATTCATCCTTTCAACATGAACTCATCTAAGCATACTCATTTAAATTTTTTCATTACTGAAACATGAAAATGTTAAAAGACTAAGTTAACTCTTTGCTAAAGATTATTCTCAAACAGTCCTGTCATACATTACACAACCCGATTGTTCTAATTACCATTGCCTAACACGGAAAGACTAATTAACGCGCAATGAATCGCCAGATTAAACGATGTACCAACAACATGACTCAACTTGCTAAATATTTATGTTTCATTGTGTTTTGAGAAGGATTCGGTTATCTTTTTAAAATGGAGTTCTAATCTTTGTAAGTCTTTTGAGTACGACTAGATTTGGGATGTTTGTCATAGGTGTGAGTTTAGTGTGATTAATTTAGGTTAGTATATTATATAATCAGCCTATAATGTTCCCACTGTTGGGACACAGGCCTTCTGTCAGCGAGAGAGGGTGGGCTGTAATCTACCACGCGGGCCTAGTGCGGGTTGGTAGATGTCACATGTCTTCGAATTTTCGGCTCTAGGACATATTGGTTTCGATGTTTTCCTTCACCGGTTTGAGAACAGTGGTGATGAAATTATTTACACAAAGTAAAGCGTCCACCTGGGTTCGACCTGCGACCTATAACTTGTAAGTCGTAACCACTGGGCCATCACTGCTCTTAGGTTAGTGTTAATTTAAAAAGAGGTAACCAGGTAAGGACCGTCTGTATGAACACTTAAATTTTCCAAACTACATACGACGATAAACACGAGTAGCGTCAGTACACAGCACACTCACACACACACACTTCCGACTTCATCATTGTCTCGAACAATACCGAGTGCTCCTGAGCCCCGCGCTTACACACACATTCACAGCGTGTTTGTACACTTGTTAACCACAAGTAAAGCACGCTTCCTGACGCTTTCTGAGTTAAAAATACTTTCATCTTCTGACTGAGTGACTTAACCAAAAAAACCTTGACCTTGGCAGTTAAAAAAAATCCTGTAATTCGTTTAATTGAAATAAATGAGAATTGAGTTTGTTCACTGTCCCTTGTAGAAATACAAGGAGAAATCTATAAGTCTGATTGGACAAAATAACAAATCGTTTAATACATTATCACTTTAAATAATTAAGTAAAGTGGTCATTTCATTTACAAGGCCATTGCCTGTTGGTTTGTTGGTCGCAAACGCTACAATACGCGGGCGGACGATCCTTTTGGTCTGGCTAAGTGGTATTGGTTTTCTTTGTTACCAAATGGTTGGTAGTCTGGAGTCTGTATTTGTACCCTGGGGCAATAGAGTCGTCCTCTATTACATGGGACCTATAATATAGCTGGGAGAATGTACAGCCACGAATAGAAAGTTGATGCTTGCACCATAGGTATTCATTTTGCATATATTTTTGACAAGTTTTTGTATGAGAATACAAGTTCGTAAAGGTGACAGGTGGGCACTATCTGGGAAAAGAATTTGTGTTAAAATTGCTTAACAATTGCGATCGTTGGCCGTACCTAGGCTACATCTCTACTTTCCGATTTTTGGTGTAAATGATTCCGGATGTTTCGAGAAGTAGGTCAGGAGCGGACACCCACTTGTTATCACTATGTCGAATGCCCCGAGGACACAGCGCAATATACGCTGTAGGAAAGCTCAGCTTAGACCCAACAGTACTGTGACCTTGTCACGATACTTGGTGCAGGTGATCTCTCGCTTCCAGCCCTGATTCAGTCTATGGTCGGAAGTAGAAACGCGTGGGAAGCTATCGCCTCTTTTTACAATTTTTGCAAGGAGATAATGCATGAAGTAACTGAATCAGCCACCATCAGGAGGGGTCTGAGGGTGGCGGAACTGGGGCTGAGACTCGAAGGGCTCTTAATGATCTCCGGCCACCATCAGCAGGGGTCTGAGGGTGGCGGAACTGGGGCTGTATTGTCACTTTAACAGTCAGGCCCAAAGAAGTGGTACGCAGTGTTGCCTGCACGCTTTTATGGGATGAGGTACGGTCGTGCGATCGCTCGCATTTGGTGATGGGGCTCACCAGGCATGGCGGGCTGATAGCATTCGGGGGTGCGGCGAATGTACACATCACTTTTTGCCCCCCGGCTTAGGGTAGTAGAAGGAACAGATGATTAGGAGTCCAATATAGCCTCCGTTTTCCCCAGACGCCAGACGGAGGGTATAGGAGTATAGTTCACTCAACCTCCGTAGACAAAGGAGAATCCTCTTACCAGACGAGTGTCGTGTCTGGTGGGCAACTGCCCGAAAGTTGTAATCGGGACGTTGCATTTGCTAGTTGCGCGAACTCTGGTTGCGCGATGCAGGATTTTGCATGACGTCAATGAACTGCATAGTTTACATGTGGCGGTGTAGAATGTAGATGCCGCTACATACCTTTCGAAAAACAACCAATATGCAGCATCTGTAGTTTTAACGACATGTTATATGCAGTTGTTTACATTTTAAGAGGTGGTTACACAATTATAATTGTCTATCGTTTAGTTGTTAATGGATATCTAGAGGGCACGTTATGTTTTGACTAGACAGGTTATGTTTTGATTAACGCAGTCTGTACTGTCTTACGATATATTGAATTCTGTATGTATTTTTCTGTTTGCCTCAGTAGCAGCCACAGGTCTGGAATCGTATCCGATTAATTGCAATGTGAAAAGTACACCTCTGCCAAACTATTCAGAGATTACATTTCAAATCAATCAAATCAAAAGTCATTTATTCAAACTAGGCTGAGAGTCAGCACTTTTTGAACGTCAAAGTTACACAAGACAGTCCCCCCAAAACGCCCGCCCTTTGACACTTCCTAGTGCTTTAGCTGGGAAGAAGAAGTGGCGGAACAAACTCCCCAACAGCACAGCTGTCTGTTAAGTTAGAAGAACTTGATTCTATACAATTGTAAGGAGGTAACATTAAGAGACACAAAACATTAAATTAAATGATTTGCCATAAGTCAGCTAGCCAAACCAATATTCCAAGAAATAAAAACTTTTTACAAAAAAAACAACCGACTTCCTTAAAAAAACACTACCAAGTCAAAAATAACTTTAATTTCGAAAGTCGGTGGCTTGGGCTCTGTATTTAAGGTTTTTGCCACCGACTTCCGAAATTAAAGTTATTTTTGACTTTGTAGTGTTTTTTTAAGGAAGTCGGTTGATTTTTTTTGTAAAAAGTTTTTATTTTTTCACTTTTTAGTTGTGGTAAATACGCCGCACTAATGTAATCGCGTTATTCGTTCATTTGTCGCGCAAATACGTAATGAAAATTTAAGACTTATATGTATAGTTTTCACATGGACCCCATTGTCCGAATGGAACCAAATTAAAATGGGACCATTCGGGAAGCCTGGTGCTTTCAAATAAAAAAAAAATCATCAAAATCGGTTCACCCAGTCACAAGTTATGAGGTAACAAGCATAAAAAAGTAATAATAAAAAAAAAATAGGTACAGTTGAATTAATAACCTCCTCCTTTTTTTGAAGTCGGTTAAAAATGAAATCTATACTCAAGCAAAAGCAAAAAATATTGTTATAAAGTAAATAAAAGTACCAAAATAAAAGCCTCCTGGAAAGGGCGTGACAGCTTACATATGCAATGCTGAATCACGTTCACATAGCTGTTACGACCCGAGTTACAATTTGTGATGTTGTGTTATGTATTTACAAACTAAAAGTAGATAATCCTCCGATTATATTTAGTTTTTGAACTTTTAAATTGGGTAATTATGTAGATCTCAAAGATTAGGGTCAGTCAAAACACTGAGTCTTGATAAATTAAATCCAAAACGGTGCTACGATTACTGGTAAATGCGAAGAGTGATTAATATCCTAATTCTATTAGGTTAGTATACAGCCTGGGCTAAAAGCAAAATTAAGTTGGCTTCTTGCAAAATACAGTCTCGGTAAAAGTCTGGACTTTAGGTATTGACAATGTATATTTTTTCTGTAAAAAGTAATCTTACATCCTTCAGGCTAGTAGAAAAGACGACACAAACACAAAAAATCTCATTTAAACATGAGAGAACAAAACAATTTAAACAAAAGCTTGTGAAGTCGTTCAATAAATTGAATTGAATACGAGAAATAATTGAATCAATTGTACAAGGACGTGCAACTCTGTGTTAAGACGAGACCTGTGACCAACTGTGGGCGCCCTCATTGAGGCTGCGCCCAGCGCGCCGGTTGAGTGCGGCCCAGAGAGTCATGGCCATCCGGTTAATCCGAGGATACCGCACGATCTCGTGCGAGGCGGCGAGCCTCCTTGCCGGAGTGCCGCCATGGGATCTGGAGGCAAAGTCGGTCGAAGTGTCTATGACCAGCAGTGGACGTCTTTCGGCTGAAATCATGACAATTATAATCAATATTGAATATTCGCTTTTTATTTCAAGAAACGCTCTCTTGACGCTCCTATCTCATACTTAAAGCCCCATTTACACGTTACAAGTTTCTGGAACGTTTACGATCAATATATGGATAATCGCCATAAAGCACGTTCAATTATCGCCATTCAATAATTGCATGCGAGTGTTTACACGCGTGCGATTTCCATGAAATGACATATAACAATTGAATGCAAGTTCTGCCATTCAATAATTGCATGCGACTTTTGTATACACGAAAGCAATTATTGCTTGCAAGTTTTGTCTCGTCTTTTTTTTTTTTTTTCACGATGGGAAATCATCAAATGACTTCTCCCGCTCTGGGCGGAGCGGGAGGGCGTGTCAGACTTTTACTGACTAAAACCCACCCGTGTTCCATCAGTTGCCGACATTTTATAAAAATGAATCCTAGCTAGATCGATTTATCGCCCCCGAAACCCCCTGTATACTAAATTTCATGAAAATCGTTGGAGCCGTTTCCGAGATTCAGATTATATATATATGTATGTATATACATATGTACAAGAATTGCTCGTTTAAAGATATAAGATTTCGATTGAGTGGAATAACAGGAGAGCAATGGTGGCCCTTCTGGTAACGGCCGTGAGTTTCAAGTTGCAGGTTCGAACTTAGACAGGCGCTTTTGTAGAGGTCTGCTAGGACCGGTGCCTGCCAGGGGCGCGAGATTTGTTCAAAAGAGACACCGTGGCCCTGGCACATGGGCAACTGAAGGAACACGGGCGGGTTTTAGTCAGTATAAGTCTGACACGCCCTCCCGCTCCGCCTATTGATGATTACCCACCCACAAAAAAAAAAGTCCCACCCACAAAAAAAAAAGACAGACGCTTTTTTTTTCAGGATGGGAAATCATCAAATGACTTCTCCCGCTCTGGGCGGAGTGGGAGGGCGTGTCAGACTTTTACTGACTAAAACCCACCCGTGTTCCATCAGTTGCCCATGTGCCAGGGCCACGGTATCTCTTTCGAACAATCACGCGACTCCGGCAGGCATCGGTCCTAGTAGACCCCTACACTGCTGCTGACATCTCTTTGAGGCGCGCGTGGAACACTACGCACCGTCGACCCGAGCCTGGTCCTTACCGGGCAGCGAGCTACCCATTGCTCGCCGCCCGCAAGCTCGCACCTACGGTGGCCGGGAGTCCGCTATCGATTCCCGACGCCCGGGGCGTCTCCTCCTGCGGCGGCTAGGGACGTGAGGGCGCAGTGACTGCCACTCCCTCACGCGCCCCGCCTCCTCCTTCGCGAGCATTACTGCTTCGCAGAAGGAGGTGACGGCTTCCCATTCCCTCTCGCTCCGTACCATGGCTCGCACCGGGCCGGACGCGAGAGGTCGCCGCCGCCGATCGCTTCCACGAGGACACGGCGGTGCTCCGCCCAGGCAGGGCACACCTCCACCGTATGCTCCACCGTGTCCTCCAGACGATCCTCACAATGGAAACACCTGGGCGTATCCTCCCGCTTTATCCTGAACAGGAACCCACCGAAGCACCCATGCCCGGTGAGAACCTGCGTCAGGCGGAAGGTGAGGACGCCATGGCGCCTCTCTATCCACTCCTCAAAGGTCCATTGGCCTTTGGGTGGCTTTTAGCCTTCTAACAAACTAACATCCATGTTGTGTTTTGTTTAAGTTACGATCGAGTTGTTTTCTGTTTACCCACATTGTTTCATTTTTTTTTTTTTTTTTTTTTTCTATTTTGTTTTGTTATTTTATATACGTACATCTGTGCGCTCTAATATTAATCTTAGTTTTTAATATTGTTTCTCAGTAAGTGAATTTGTTTTGCAATTCTTTATGAGAAATAAAGTTGTTCTAAACCGAACAAGGCCCATTGTGAGCGACCACGTTTCAGTACACGGTCACCACTTGCAACACACGCTGGTTAAAGACTTTCGTCTTGATACACTGCGGTATGTGGAACGAGAAGATATTGCGTTCTTTATCTATGTTGTTAAATTAAGTGCATCCGTCAGTTGATGTGTTTGGCTATTTTTAAAACCAGACTCAAAAAATCGAATTTTCGGAAGCTTTCAGCAGCCTGTGTTATTATCTCTGTATTTTATTGTGTAAGGTGAGAAAACTCATTCTTTGAAATACTTACGCAGCCCGTCGTTTTGTTATTTGGGCTAGACAATTGTGATATAATCATTTCAACCTAGGCTTTTGGCAGAATAAGCATAAGCATCGTCTTCCGTTTTAATTGTATAAATATTGTATACAAATACGGAAAACTATTTTTTAAGTGTAACGGTGCAGTTTCTTGACCATTCTTCTCCATACGAATCTACCTTTTGGAAGGGGCAACAATTCTATTTTCTTGTAACTGTTGACGTTCAAAAGTGCCATTTTTGGGCCTGACTGAAATAAATGCTTTGACTTTGACTTTAAGTAAAAGTCAGAAAAAACATTAAAACAAAGGGTGAGTCATAGAATCTTGTGAGAAAACAATAAAAATACACCATACATAACATGTACAGATATGTTTTTTTGTCTGTTTGTTTGCAATTATGCACCTGCCAGATACGCAAGGATCCAACCAGGTTCGCGGAATTGTTCGAAAGATTTGCTGGCATAGTCAACTGAAGGAACACGGAACGCGGGTAAAAGTTGACACACCCTTCCACTCCACCCAGAGCGAGAGACGTCATTTGATGATTTCCAACCCAAAAAAAAAACAAATGCCAAGATAAAAAAGACCTAAATCTACTGAAAAGTGGTTAGGTATTCCTTTGAATATATTTTATAAAATAAAATAAATAAAATAAAAATCGTTTATTTGTTATACAGGTTTTGGTTGTAACAATATGTGATTGAAGCCTCCTTTTAAGCAAGATATGCCTGTGTTAGGTTAGGTTAGGTTAGGTTAGGTTGGGGTGCGTGCAGAAAACCTCCTCGTGTGCCTTGATTGCTGCTCGTTCCTTTCGGATACGTTCGGGGGAAAGGGCAGCCGTTGGGCCGGTGCACCCTGGGTACAGTCAATATTCTCTCCATGTCGGTGACAATATTGGCTGTGGCGAATTTCTGCGTGGGGGGGCGGAGCTTCATGCTCCTGGGTCGGTTCATCGGGACCGACCAACCGTCATCCACTCCTCCCTCTGCTTCCAGAGGACAGGTTGTTTGGTGACGACGGCGGCGCTCGTTGTGCACTCACCTGCCAACGGGCTAGCAGCGGGGGATCTGATCCTCCTGACTGCATCCGTCGAAATCGTAATCCGTGACGAGATCATGGTCATGTTTTATGACTTGGAACGGGACGAGGATCTTGGCTTAACCGCCCGGATCGCGAGGAAGATAACCTCTATAAAAAATTCCTCTAATACCAAGTTTTGGTGTGCGGCGAGGGTATGAATGGCTGAGGAGTAGTGTCATCTGTAACTTTAGTTATAGGTGGTGCATCAGTCACGAGCGCACCCCCAGCCAGGGTACCAGTGGACCCCCTGGTTGGGTTACAAATTTACACTTACCTAGGGACAGGGGGTGAACCTAGGCGGACTTTTTACATCCCCCACACTCGTGGGACTCATATGGAACCTAATAAAACAAATTCATTGATGAAGGTGCCGACCGTTGTGGTCGAGCGTATGCGGTCGGGTGCGGCGTCGGATACCGACGCTGCGTCTGACAGGATGAGCGTGGCGAGCGCGAGCTCGCAGCGCTCGCGGAAGGAAGGGGGGGTGGCAAGGCGCTGCGGTAAGCGCTCGCCACGCTCCTCTAGCGAGGAGAGCCTGCCGGCACCTAAGGTGCCGACGGGCAGCAATAGACGAGGTCGAGCGGTGGCTGGTAGAGCTGCTGTTCCTTCAGTGGAGCGCGACGAGCGGGGGCGCTTCGCGTCGGTGTCCAGACCCGACACTCCGGCTCCAGTGGAGCACGTAGAGATGTTGGAGAGTGACCCGACTAGCGAGGGCTCCCTGCTCGGGCTTAATAAGGCAGAAGCCAATGCCGCAAAGCGGGCGCAGCGCAAGGCTGTGGCGGAAGACGAGGTCAGCGAGCTGACTCGTCAGATGCTGAAGCGGCGCTCAGCCCGGACGGCTGCCGGAGCGGGCTTGTCGCCGGTGGCATCTTGCCGCCAGGTCTTCGACGGCGTAGATGTGATCCTGAAGGTTGCCACAAAATCCGGCAACCTGAAGGGCACATTCACGCGCGCCCTTAAAGAGGTGGCTGATCTCATCAAGGAGGGAGCTGAGGTCCTCCTTAATGGTTCAGGCTCGGAAAAGACGGCGGAGTTTTGCGAAGAGAACCGCCGTCTTAGATCCGAATTGGAGGACCTCAAGCGGAAGTTTGCCAACCTGCGGGAAGCCCCGGGCACCGGATCATCGCCAGTGCCGTTGCTGGCTCCACAGTCGGCCCCATCGTCGACCCCTGCACTTGCGGATGCGGAGGTTGACAAGATCGCTCGCATCTGTTTGTTGCAGTGCGGGCAGATGGTAGGGGCTCGACTAGAGGCCATAGAGCCGAGGCTCCTCCCAGCCGAAACTCTCCGTCCACCGCTCGCTGCGGATAAGCGGAGGAGAGAGGCAGCGGCCAAGGTGGCTGAGCCAAGCCAGTCTGGGAAGGGGGCCACAAAGCCCGCAATGGGGGCCAGAAAGCCCGCAGAGGTGGCGAATAAGCCCGCAAAGGCCACGCCCATTTCCCAGGTGGCGGTTTCCGCGAGTGCTCCCCCGGCGACTGCGCCCGGACCTTCTACGGAGGCCTGGACGACGGTCGTCAGAAAGAAGAAAAAAAAGAAGAAGACGGCGCTTCCAGCTCCCGCAAGAGCACCGGTGCCAGCCAGAAGGAAGACCCAGGGGCCGCCTAGGGTGACAGCCCCACGCTCCGCGGCTGTGGTAATTACTCTGCAGCCCGGAGCCGTCGAGAGGGGCCTCTCGTATAAGGCGGTCCTTGCGGAGGCGAAGGCCAAAGTCGCATTCCCCGACCTTGGCACACCGACTGGCTTCATTCTGAGGCCGGCCATTACGGGGGCGCGGCTGCTACAGGTCTCCGGTGCTGGTAGCAGCGAAAAAGCGGACATCCTGGCCACCAAATTGAGGGAAGTCCTCAACCCGGAGGACGTTCGTGTGTCCAGGCCCATGAAGACGAGTGAGCTGCGCGTCGATGGCCTGGACGACTCGACGACCCCGGCTGAGGTCGCGGCGGCCGTCGCCAGAGTTGGTGGATGCCAACCTGACGATGTGCGTACGGGCGAGATCCGCACCGACGCTTCTGGGCTCGGTGCGATCTGGGTGAAGTGCCCGGTGGCGGCGGCCAATAAGGTCGCCGACGCTGGACGTCTGTTGGTGGGGTGGGTTGCAGCTAGGGTCAAGCTGCTGCAACCCAGGGCTTTGCGGTGTTTCCGTTGCCTGGACATGGGGCATGTCAGGGCACGGTGCACCGCAGAAATAGACCGCAGCGAGCTGTGTTATCGCTGTGGTCAGCCCGGCCACAAGGCCACCCAGTGCTCCGCCGCGCCAAACTGCAGCCTTTGTGCTGCTGCAGGGAGGCCCGCTGGGCACAGAGCGGGTGGCAAAGCCTGTGGCGCGCCCACCAAAAAGGGCAAGAAGAGGAGGCGAAGAAGGGGTGCCAAGGCTGCCGGGGGCTCTTTACCCCCCCCTCAGCCTGGGTGCTCAACGGCCGACTCCCGGCCTAGGAATGGTGCTGTGGAGGGAATGGACTGCGCATAATGGCGCCTTACCATTTCCTCCAGGGCAATATCAACCACGCTGCCAGAGCTCAGGACCTCTTGCTCCAGAGCATGGCAGAGTGGTCGATCGACGTGGCTGTGGTCGCTGAGCCATACTTTGTCCCCCCCAGAGATAACTGGGTGGGAGACCTGGATGGCTCGGTGGCCGTAATTGGCAGGGCTCTTGTCAACCCGTCCCGAGGTCACGGCTGGGTAGCCGCCCTCGCGGACGGCATTGGCACGGTTGGGGCGTATTTCTCGCCCAACAAGAGTCTCGCCGACTTCGAGAACTTCCTTGTCGAGTTGGGCGCCGTCGTAGGCCGACTCCACCCTCGCCCTGTGCTGTTGCTAGGGGATCTCAACGCCAAGTCATCGGCGTGGGGATCTCCGGTGACCGACGCTAGGGGCGAGGCGCTGGAAGAGTGGGTGGTCACGACGGGCCTGGTCGTTCTAAACCGGGGCTCGGTCCACACGTGCGTGCGGCAGCGGGGCGGCTCGATAGTGGACGTCTCGTTCGCTAGCCCTGCTGTCGCAAGCCGTGTCCGTAACTGGCGTGTCGCTGTGGGGGTGGAGACGTTGTCGGATCACAGATACATCCGGTTCGACGTCTCCACCCAGACCATCGGCGGCCGTAGTCCATCGGCCCCGCGAATGGACGGCCCGCGCTGGGCGCGTAAGCGCATCGACAGGGAACTTCTCGAGGAGGCTGCAATTGTCCAGGCCTGGAGCCGGGAGTCGGCAACGGACGGACCCGTTGACGTCGAAGAGGAGGCGCTGTGGTTCCGCGGGGTGATGACGCACATCTGCGACGCGTCCATGCCCCGCATCCACACGCAATCAGCGAGGCGCCAGGTGTACTGGTGGTCTGCCGAGATCGCGCGGCTACGTGTCGCGTGCGTATCGGTCAGGCGCCGGTACACCCACTACCGCAGGAGACGTCGTCGGGTCCCTGACGAAGAAGCCGCGCTGTATGAGGTGTACCGCGCGGCGAAGGAGGCTCTGTGGCTGGCCATCGGCGAAGCGAGGACGCGAGCCAGGGAGGAGATGTTGGAGACTCTCGATGGAGATCCGTGGGGGCGCCCCTATCGGGCGGTTCGAGGGAAACTTCGAGCCGCAGCGCCTCCACTCACGGAGAGTCTCCAACCAGAGCTGCTAGAGGAGGTCGTCGCAGCCCTCTTCCCGGCAAGAGCGGAGCACACTCCGCCGCCGATGGCTTTGCCCACGGCCGCAGAGCCTACAGAAGAGAACGCCATCAGCGTCCCAGAGGTGACACAAGGAGAGATGGGGGCGGCCGTGTTGCGGCTCCGGGCCAAGAACGTGGCTCCGGGGCCCGACGGTGTACACGGCTGTGCGTTGGCCCTCGCTCTGAAAGAGCTAGAGCCCCAACTGAGAGGACTCTTCACAGCGTGCCTTGAGCGGGGCCAGTTTCCCAGTTTGTGGAAAACAGGTCGTCTGGTCCTGCTCAAGAAGGCGGGGCGCCCTGCAGACTCACCGTCTGCGTACAGGCCCATAGTGTTGCTGGACGAGGTCGGGAAGCTATTCGAGCGAATTATCGCTGCCCGCCTCGTCCACCACTTGTGCAGAGAGGGGCCTGACCTGGCCGAGAGTCAGTTTGGCTTTCGGCACGGGCGCTCCACCATCCACGCGATATCGCGGGTGAGAGTCCTGGCAGAGGAAGCAGTGTCCCGGGGCGGGGTGATGGTGGCGGTGTCCTTGGACATATCTAACGCCTTCAACACCCTGCCTTGGAGCTGCATTCGGGAGGCACTGCTGTACCATCGGGTGCCTTCCTACCTCTGCCACATCGTTGGGGCTTATCTCGAGGATAGGGGTGTCACCTACATGGGACGTGATGGCGGAAACCAGCGCCGCATGTCGTGCGGTGTTCCACAGGGCTCGGTCGTTGGCCCACTCCTGTGGAACATCGGGTACGACTGGGTGCTGAGGGGCGAGCTTCCGCCGGGCGTGGAACTGACGTGTTATGCTGATGACACGCTGGTCACGGCCCGGGGGAGCTCGTACAGGGAGGCAGCGTTGCTGGCGACGGCTGCGGTCTCACTTGTGGTGAGCCGCATACGGCGCCTAGGCCTGGAGGTGGCCCTTAACAAGTCGGAGGCCATGGTCTTTCATGGCCCCCGGCGGGCGCCGCCGGCCGGATCACACATCGTGGTCGGGGGGTGTCGGATCGCTGTCGAGTCCACCATGAAATATCTGGGATTGGTGCTCGACAGCCGGTGGGACTTCGGCCCCCACTTCCGGCGGCTGGCGCCCAAGTTGATGGGCGCGGCTGGGGCGCTGTCAACGCTGCTTCCCAATCTGGGGGGCCCGAGCGTCGCCTGTAGGCGGCTCTACGTGGGGATCGTGCGATCCATGGCCCTGTATGGGGCCCCAATTTGGGCGGCTGACCTGACGGCCGGCAGCATCGCTGTTTTGCGAAGACCGCAGCGTGCTATGGCCGTCAGAGTCATCAGGGGATATCGCACGATCTCCTACGAGGCGGCCTGTGTGCTGGCTGGATCCCCACCGTGGGACCTCGAGGCGAAAGTACTCGCGTCACTGTACCGGTGGCGCGAGGAAGCGCGGGAGCGGGACGAGCGACTGACGGACCGCCACATGGAGCTTCGTCGGTCGCAGCTCCGCGCAGCCCTGGTGGCAAGCTGGCAGGATAGGCTTTCACGCCCTACCGCCGGCCTCGCCACCGTCGAGGCGGTCCGGCCAGTACTCGGGCAATGGCTCGGGAGAAGGCACGGCTCCCTGTCGTTTCGGACGACGCAGGTGCTCTCGGGGCATGGTTGCTTCGGGAAGTACCTGTGTCGCATAAACAGGGAGCCGGACGCCCGGTGTCACCACTGCGTCGACTGCCGGGAGGACACGGCGCGGCATACGCTGGCAGAATGTGCCGCTTGGGAGGAGCCGCGTCGTGCCCTCGTCTCAGAAATAGGCAATGACCTATCGCTGCCGGCTGTGGTTGAGTCCATGGTCGGTAGCGGGGAGTCCTGGGACGCGGTGGTATCCTTCTGCGAAACAGTCATGTCGCAGAAGGAGGCTGCGGAAAGGGAGCGGGAAATATCTTCCGCCCACCCAGCCCGCAGCAGGCGCACCGGGCGTCGGCGGAGGGCGGACAACGCCCTCTTCCAGCCCCCCTAAATGGGTCCAGGGGCGACGGATCTGGGGACATCCGTCGCCCCCTATTCCTTAGGACCCGAGATGGTGGCGCGTAGTGTTCCACGCGCGCCTCTCTGTGATGTATGGGGGGGAGTTTAACACCTCACTCCCCCCCAACGTGAGGAGGCCCGCAACGGCGGGCCGGCACCAGCCGAGGATCGCGGAAGACACATTGGTTCCCGTGGTCCCCGACGTAGGTGTGGGACGGAACACCGGGGTGGTTTTAGTCAGTAAGAGTCTGACAGACCCCTCTGCCCACCCCAGGGCAGAGGACATCCATGAGGATTTCCACCTCGAGATCAAAAAAAAAAAAAAAAAAAAGGTTAGGTTAGGTTAGGTTGGGGTGCGTGCAGAAAACCTCCTCGTGTGCCTTGATTGCTGCTCGTTCCTTTCGGATACGTTCGGGGGAAAGGGCAGCCGTTGGGCCGGTGCACCCTGGGTACAGCCAATATTCTCTCCATGTCGGTGACAATATTGGCTGTGGCGAATTTCTGCGTGGGGGGGCGGAGCTTCATGCTCCTGGGTCGGTTCATCTGGACCGACCAACCGTCATCCACTCCTCCCTCTGCTTACAGAGGACAGGTTGTTTGGTGACGACGGCGGCGCTCGTTGTGCACTCACCTGCCAACGGGCTAGCAGCGGGGGATCTGATCCTCCTGACTGCATCCGTCGAAATCGTAATCCGTGACGAGATCATGGTCATGTTTTATGACTTGGAACGGGACGAGGATCTTGGCTTAACCGCCCGGATCGCGAGGAAGATAACCTCTATAAAAAATTCCTCTAATACCAAGTTTTGGTGTGCGGCGAGGGTATGAATGGCTGAGGAGTAGTGTCATCTGTAACTTTAGTTATAGGTGGTGCATCAGTCACGAGCGCACCCCCAGCCAGGGTACCAGTGGACCCCCTGGTTGGGTTACAAATTAACACTTACCTAGGGACAGGGGGTGAACCTAGGTGGACCTTTTACATCCCCCACACTCGTGGGAATCATATGGATCCAAATAAAACTAATTCTTTGAAGAAGGTGCCGACCGTTGTGGTCGAGCGCATGCGGTCGGGTGCGGCGTCGGATACCGACGCTGCGTCTGACAGGATGAGCGTGGCGAGCGTGAGCTCGCAGCGCTCGCGGAAGGAAGAGGGGGTGACGAGGCGCTGCGGTAAGCGCTCGCCACGCTCCTCTAGCGAGGAGAGCCTGCCGGCACCTAAGGTGCCGACGGGCAGCAGTAGACGAGGTCGAGCGGTGGCTGGCAGAGCTGCTGTTCCTTCGGTGGAGCGCGATGAGCGGGGGCGCTTCGCGTCGGTGTCTCGGCCCGACACTCCGGCTCCAGTGGAGCACGTTGAAATGTTGGAGAGTGACCCGACCAGCGAGGGCTCGCTGCTCGGGCTAAATAAGGCGGAAGCCAACGCCGCAAAGCGGGCGCAGCGCAAGGCTGTGGCGGAAGACGAGGTCAGCGAGCTGACTCGTCAGATGCAGGAGCGGCGCTCAGCCCGGACGGCTGCCGGAGGAGGCTTGTCGCCGGTGGCGTCTTGCCGCCAGGTCTTCGACGGCGTGGATGTGATCCTGAAGGTTGCCACAAAATCCGGCAACCTGAAGGGCACATTCACGCGCGCCCTTAAAGAGGTGGCTGATCTCATCAAGGAGGGAGCTGAGGTCCTCCTTAATGGTTCAGGCTCGGAAAAGATGGCGGAGTTTTGCGAAGAGAACCGCCGTCTTAGATCCGAATTGGAGGACCTCAAGCGGAAGTTTGCCAACCTGCGGGAAGCCCCGGGCACCGGATCATCGCCAGTGCCGTTGCTGGCTCCACAGTCGGCCCCATCGTCGACCCCTGCACTTCCGGATGCGGAGGTTGACAAGATCGCTCGCATCTGTTTGTTGCAGTGCGGGCAGATGGTAGGGGCTCGACTAGAGGCCATAGAGCCGAGGCTCCTCCCAGCCGAAACCCTCCGCCCACCGCTCGCTGCGGATAAGCGGAGGAGAGAGGCAGCGGCCAAGGTGGCTGAGCCAAGCCAGTCTGGGAAGGGGGCCACAAAGCCCGCATTGGGGGCCAGAAAGCCCGCAGAGGTGGCGAATAAGCCCGCAAAGGCCGCACCCATTTCCCAGGTGGCGGTTTCCGCGAGTGCTCCCCCGGCGACTGCGCCCGGACCTTCTACGGAGGCCTGGACGACGGTCGTCAGAAAGAAGAAAAAAAAGAAGAAGACGGCGCTTCCAGCTCCCGCAAGAGCACCGGTGCCAGCCAGAAGGAAGACCCAGGGGCCGCCTAGGGTGACAGCCCCACGCTCCGCGGCTGTGGTAATTACTCTGCAGCCCGGAGCCGTCGAGAGGGGCCTCTCGTATAAGGCGGTCCTTGCGGAGGCGAAGGCCAAGGTCGCATTCCCCGACCTTGGCACACCGACTGGCTTCATTCTGAGGCCGGCCATTACGGGGGCGCGGCTGCTACAGGTCTCCGGTGCCGGTAGCAGCGAAAAGGCGGACATCCTGGCCGCCAAATTGAGGGAAGTCCTCAACCCGGAGGACGTTCGTGTGTCCAGGCCCATGAAGACGAGCGAGCTGCGCGTCGATGGCCTGGACGACTCGACGACCCCGGCTGAGGTCGCGGCGGCCGTCGCCAGAGTTGGTGGATGCCAACCTGACGATGTGCGTACGGGCGAGATCCGCACCGACGCTTCTGGGCTCGGTGCGATCTGGGTGAAGTGCCCGGTGGCGGCGGCCAATAAGGTCGCCGACGCTGGACGTCTGTTGGTGGGGTGGGTTGCAGCTAGGGTCAAGCTGCTGCAACCCAGGGCTTTGCGGTGTTTCCGTTGCCTGGACATGGGGCATGTCAGGGCACGGTGCACCGCAGAAATAGACCGCAGCGAGCTGTGTTATCGCTGTGGTCAGCCCGGCCACAAGGCCACCCAGTGCTCCGCCGCGCCAAACTGCAGCCTTTGTGCTGCTGCAGGGAGGCCCGCTGGGCACAGAGCGGGTGGCAAAGCCTGTGGCGCGCCCACCAAAAAGGGCAAGAAGAGGAGGCGAAGAAGGGGTGCCAAGGCTGCCGGGGGCTCTTTACCCCCCCCTCAGCCTGGGTGCTCAACGGCCGACTCCCGGCCTAGGAATGGTGCTGTGGAGGGAATGGACTGCGCATAATGGCGCCTTACCATTTCCTCCAGGGCAATATCAACCACGCTGCCAGAGCTCAGGACCTCTTGCTCCAGAGCATGGCAGAGTGGTCGATCGACGTGGCTGTGGTCGCTGAGCCATACTTTGTCCCCCCCAGAGATAACTGGGTGGGAGACCTGGATGGCTCGGTGGCCATAATTGGCAGGGCTCTTGTCAACCCGTCCCGAGGTCACGGCTGGGTAGCCGCCCTCGCGGACGGCATTGGCACGGTTGGGGCGTATTTCTCGCCCAACAAGAGTCTCGCCGACTTCGAGAACTTCCTTGTCGAGTTGGGCGCCGTCGTAGGCCGACTCCACCCTCGCCCTGTGCTGTTGCTAGGGGATCTCAACGCCAAGTCATCGGCGTGGGGATCTCCGGTGACCGACGCTAGGGGCGAGGCGCTGGAAGAGTGGGTGGTCACGACGGGCCTGGTCGTTCTAAACCGGGGCTCGGTCCACACGTGCGTGCGGCAGCGGGGCGGCTCGATAGTGGACGTCTCGTTCGCTAGCCCTGCTGTCGCAAGCCGTGTCCGTAACTGGCGTGTTGCTGTGGGGGTGGAGACGTTGTCGGATCACAGATACATCCGGTTCGACGTCTCCACCCAGACCATCGGCGGCCGTAGTCCATCGGCCCCGCGAATGGACGGCCCGCGCTGGGCGCGTAAGCGCATCGACAGGGAACTTCTCGAGGAGGCTGCAATTGTCCAGGCCTGGAGCCGGGAGTCGGCAACGGACGGACCCGTTGACGTCGAAGAGGAGGCGCTGTGGTTCCGCGGGGCGATGACGCACATCTGCGACGCGTCCATGCCCCGCATCCACACGCAATCAGCGAGGCGCCAGGTGTACTGGTGGTCTGCCGAGATCGCGCGGCTACGTGTCGCGTGCGTGTCGGTCAGGCGCCGGTACACCCACTACCGCAGGAGACGTCGTCGGGTCCCTGACGAAGAAGCCGCGCTGTATGAGGTGTACCGCGCGGCGAAGGAGGCTCTGTGGCTGGCCATCGGCGAAGCGAGGACGCGAGCCAGGGAGGAGATGTTGGAGACTCTCGATGGAGATCCGTGGGGGCGCCCCTATCGGGCGGTTCGAGGGAAACTTCGAGCCGCGGCGCCTCCACTCACGGAGAGTCTCCAACCAGAGCTGCTTGAGGAGGTCGTCGCAGCCCTCTTCCCGGCAAGAGCGGAGCACACTCCGCCGCCGATGGCTTTGCCCACGGCCGCAGAGCCTACAGAAGAGAACGCCATCAGCGTCCCAGAGGTGACACAAGGAGAGATGGGGGCGGCCGTGTTGCGGCTCCGGGCCAAGAACGTGGCTCCGGGGCCCGACGGTGTACACGGCTGTGCGTTGGCCCTCGCTCTGAAAGAGCTAGAGCCCCAACTGAGAGGACTCTTCACAGCGTGCCTTGAGCGGGGCCAGTTTCCCAGTTTGTGGAAAACAGGTCGTCTGGTCCTGCTCAAGAAGGCGGGGCGCCCTGCAGACTCACCGTCTGCGTACAGGCCCATAGTGTTGCTGGACGAGGTCGGGAAGCTATTCGAGCGAATTATCGCTGCCCGCCTCGTCCACCACTTGTGCAGAGAGGGGCCTGACCTGGCCGAGAGTCAGTTTGGCTTTCGGCACGGGCGCTCCACCATCCACGCGATATCGCGGGTGAGAGTCCTGGCAGAGGAAGCAGTGTCCCGGGGCGGGGTGATGGTGGCGGTGTCCTTGGACATATCTAACGCCTTCAACACCCTGCCTTGGAGCTGCATTCGGGAGGCACTGCTGTACCATCGGGTGCCTTCCTACCTCTGCCACATCGTTGGGGCTTATCTCGAGGATAGGGGTGTCACCTACATGGGACGTGATGGCGGAAACCAGCGCCGCATGTCGTGCGGTGTTCCACAGGGCTCGGTCGTTGGCCCACTCCTGTGGAACATCGGGTACGACTGGGTGCTGAGGGGCGAGCTTCCGCCAGGCGTGGAACTGACGTGTTATGCTGATGACACGCTGGTCACGGCCCGGGGGAGCTCGTACAGGGAGGCAGCGTTGCTGGCGACGGCTGCGGTCTCACTTGTGGTGAGCCGCATACGGCGCCTAGGCCTGGAGGTGGCCCTTAACAAGTCGGAGGCCATGGTCTTTCATGGCCCCCGGCGGGCGCCGCCGGCCGGATCACACATCGTGGTCGGGGGGTGTCGGATCGCTGTCGAGTCCACCATGAAATATCTGGGATTGGTGCTCGACAGCCGGTGGGACTTCCGTCCCCACTTCCGGCGGCTGGCGCCCAAGTTGATGGGCGCGGCTGGGGCGCTGTCAACGCTGCTTCCCAATCTGGGGGGCCCGAGCGTCGCCTGTAGGCGGCTCTACGTGGGGATCGTGCGATCCATGGCCCTGTATGGGGCCCCAATTTGGGCGGCTGACCTGACGGCCGGCAGCATCGCTGTTCTGCGAAGACCGCAGCGTGCTATGGCCGTCAGAGTCATCAGGGGATATCGCACGATCTCCTACGAGGCGGCCTGTGTACTGGCTGGATCCCCACCATGGGACCTCGAGGCGAAAGTACTCGCGTCACTGTACCGGTGGCGCGAGGAAGCGCGGGAGCGGGACGAGCGACTGACGGAGCGCCACATGGAGCTTCGTCGGTCGCAGCTCCGCGCAGCCCTGGTGGCGAGCTGGCAGGATAGGCTTTCACGCCCTACCGCCGGCCTCGCCACCGTCGAGGCGGTCCGGCCAGTACTCGGGAACTGGCTCGGGAGGAGGCACGGCTCCCTGTCGTTTCGGACGACGCAGGTGCTCTCGGGGCATGGTTGCTTCGGGAAGTACCTGTGTCGCATAAACAGGGAGCCGGACGCCCGGTGTCACCACTGCGTCGACTGCCGGGAGGACACGGCGCGGCATACGCTGGCAGAATGTGCCGCTTGGGAGGAGCCGCGTCGTGCCCTCGTCTCAGAAGTCGGCAACGACCTATCGCTGCCGGCTGTGGTCGAGTCCATGGTCGGTAGCGAGGAGTCTTGGGACGCGGTGGTATCCTTCTGCGAAACAGTAATGTCGCAGAAGGAGGCTGCGGAAAGGGAGCGGGAGATATCTTCCGCTCACCCAGCCCGCAGCAGGCGCACCGGGCGTCGGCGGAGGGCGGACAACGCCCTCTTCCAGCCCCCCTAAATGGGTCCAGGGGCAACGGATCTGGGGACATCCGTCGCCCCCTATTCCTTAGGACCCGAGATGGTGGCGCGTAGTGTTCCACGCGCGCCTCTCTGTGATGTATGGGGGGGAGTTTAACACCTCACTCCCCCCCAACGTGAGGAGGCCCGCAATGGCGGGCCGGCACCAGTCGGGGATCGCGGAAGACATATTGGTTCCCGTGGTCTCCGACGTAGGTGTGGGACGGAACACCGGGGTGGTTTTAGTCAGTAAGAGTCTGACAGACCCCTCTGCCCACCCCAGGGCGGAGGACATCCATGAGGATTTCCACCTCGAGATCAAAAAAAAAAAAAAAAAAAAAAAGGTTAGGTTAGGTTAGGTTAGACTTCGCTCCTCCACAACAAGACGTACATAATAATAATCTGTTAACGCAAAAATAACTTAATCTAGGACATGCAATATAATATTAAAATAGTAAATATAACTAGGTACTAAGTATTCAAAGAACAATAATTACAATATTAGGCATGTGTGGGTGGGGAGGGGTTGTGTGGTGTGTTTTAGTTGGTTTGGGTGTGTGGTGGTGTATATGTGTGTGAGAGAGGGATGTTTGTGTGCGCGTGTGTCAATGTACGTGTTGCAGAAGTGTCTCAGTATCACAATAGGTAAGCGTTATTATCCATTCTCTTATAATTTTTTTGGAGTCAAGATAGTTTTTTGAGTAGATATACACCTGTTTATTTATTCTGTTATATAGTTGAGCAGATCGTGTTCTAAATTGTGAACTGGCGAACAAGGTCCTTGTTTGAGGGACTTTTATTATAATGTCTTTTCTTCTTTTTGATAGTATGCTGGCATCAAAGACGATGGACTTGTGTTTTTTTAAAACAATTTGCGTTATATAAAGTTTCCTCACCGAGAGCAAGTTACTAGTTTCATATAAATGTTCAGTTGGATGTCGTTTTCTTTTGAAGTACATGCACTTTATAGTTAAGTAAGTATGTATATGTATCACCATCATCATCATTTCAGCCGAAAGACGTCCACTACTGGACTCAGGCCTCCCTAAAGCTCCGCCACTTCGACCGGTTCTGTGCTTCTCGCATCCAACGGATTCCTGCAGCCTTCACCAGGTCATCGGTCACACTTGTAGGAGGCCTTGCAACGATATGTCTTCCAGTATGTATATAGCCCCGTATTACATGGGACTGAAACATAACTGCCAAACGTGGGTGTACTTGGTATAGATGCATCTCTGCTTAACCCTCTGGGAAATACAGGTGTGATGTTATGTTAACTTTCGACTCTTCTAATGATTCCACTTCTTTCTTATATCTATGATACTAATGGTTAAAAACCATGGCACGGTGGTGTTCGTGGTTTCATAAAATTGAAAGAAGGCAGATGTGACCGGTCACGCCGAAAGGGGACGTCCTAGCACAACATATAGCGACCTTATTGGTGATGTTCTTCAGAAGGGTCAGGTGCGTAGTACTGGTAACCGGCGTGCGTGTATGACAAGATGTATGAACTTAAACGAGGCAAAAATAGTATGTTAGGATCGTAGCAGGTGGCATTCTATAGTTTCTGCCTACCCCCATGGGAAAAAGGCGTGATTTTATGTATGTATGTATGTAGAAAGAAGCAAGTTATAATCAACTAGGCCACTGTCTACAAACCATTAGATTTTCGCTCCAAAGTAGAATAAAAACTGCAAACCCGCAATCTTATGTTAGTGCTATTAAAAAAGGATAAAAAATGTCGAGAGATCCGAACACCATTGTATTACAGATTATAAAAACAATGGTTGAGTTGAGACAGCACAGATAATGAAAATGAATGTGTGTGTGTTGGTGTAATAAAGAATTCCATTCATATTTATAATTCACACGGTGAAGCCGCAGCTTTACACGCAAGGGAGGCAAAGGTTGTCTGTTCATAGCCTTAATAAAAAATAGAATTATGAAAATGGAATGACAGGCGCGCGCCTTTTTTGACGTAACGAAATAATTTTGAAATTAAATTAAAATGTATGAGAAACGTCAAAGGTAATATCGTTAAAATAAATTATTGTAATTTTATTTCATTACGTAGGCATAATAACATGCAAAATTATTGCTGAGTACTATTTAATAAGTGGGTAAGTAGGCAGATACTGCTTGTAATCATAGACATAATAATTTTTTCTGATAGTAAGGTAAATTACTAATTTATTTAACAAGTCACGATCATTACTGAAAAACTCACGATAAAAAGTTGACACATCAGAAGTTCTATGAAGCAAGTTCAGTCATCATCAAAAAAAGTAGGCTGGCTCCATTGCAAATAGGACTGTATTACTATAGACTAACGTAGAAAATTGTATGAATATCGACACAGTTGGCGCGCGCATGCTCACTACTGTATTGCTCTTGGTGTGCCCGCGAGTCTATTGCCCAAACCTACGCGAGGATTTGTCAGTTCTATCTGAACTGCACCTCATTTAGTCAACTGCTCACCAGGGTAGAATCAAGAGGGTAAGAATCTGACATTGACAGCTCTATTAAGTATGTCTTAGCAATAAGGGTGATTTTCATAGTGATGTGCGATTGTAATGTTAGTTAAAGTTCGTAAGATAGATCTTTTCTGACATTTCATGTCTTTTGTGTTTAGTTTTTTAGTAGAGGATTTTGACATGAGTTTGAAATAACACCTGTCAAATTAGTCTCTGGGATTAAAAAACGAAATAAACATAGTTATGTTTAAAATTTAATGTACTTGTGAAACTACAAAATATTGCAATAGGGAATAGGATCGTAATACAATTTTACTCCCTTATTGATAAACGTCTTAAAGGGAAACCTTATAGCTAAGAAGGTGTTAAAGTCTACTGCCCTCTCACTCCATTGACATTAAAATGACATAAGACATATAAAAAAATATTAATGTCAAGTTTTGTCATCAAAAATGAGGAGAATTTTTGCACGCAAACATGATTGATGGTACACAGAGTTCAGACAAAAGTGTTGAAAGTGTATTTAACCTTTAACACGTGACCTTATATAAATAAGGTAAATATGAAAATGTGTAAACAGAACGTCTGGTAAGGTAATACTTACATCAGATGCCCACTGAACGTGCCTCGGCTCCGCCAAAACACTTCTTTCCATTTTAAGAACGTGTAAAAAACAATCACATTTCACAACACTACTCTAATCAAGGCACAACACTAGTCTAAAAGCACAACACACAAAAAAGTCAATTCACTCGAAATTCGAAAATAGACTATCGATAAAAAATCGTTACGTTTCGTTTTCTAGGCAGAGGCGCGTTTATCTGTTTTGAATTTAGAAAATTGTTGGCGCAAAAAGCGTAATTGCCCGCGTCCGCGGCGGCGTCCGTCGCTGACTCACTACACCGTCGCTAACTACTTCAATGACGTGATACTATGCAAATTTTTATGCATTTTCCCCCCTCACGGGAAAAAAACCCGCAATCTTACGCGGACAGACACAAACAGCTGACAGATACTTAGGTACTCGCGAGAAAAATCTGTTATTACGCTCGATCGGGTTAGTGTGCCGCGCGAAACGGGAATATCACCATTCTCGCTCTATCTAAAGGGGTCTAGATAAGTGGCGTGATAATAATTTGCATCTGATAGACGGCGGCTGATAATAATTTCCTTTTTGCGAACTATTGTTGCAACGGTATGTAGCGGTGAAAGCAATTAGATTGTTACCAGCCACATAAATTAGGTCTCAACGCGTTTTGTTTATGTTCAAACACTATTGTTATTGAATGAACAGTGAACTGTTATATTTTAATGAGAATGAGCGCGGAAAATTCACAACAAATTAAGCTCTAAAGGATGGGCTAACAGACGTGCAATTACGAAATTTAATGCCGTAAATTGAGATAATGCCTGACATCCAAGATCCAGGTCGACACGAGGTGAGTCACTTCATTGCGCGAACAATTACAAACTAAGTGCTAGCAACACTGTTTTCGGCACTAAATACACTTATCACTGCTTGTGAAACACGTGGTTAAAAAAAGTATAAAATGTTTAAAATTCAAAAATTTGGCGAATCGAACACTTTTTAACGCGGCACAATTTAAGCGTAGAATACGCAAAAAGGCGGCAAAATTGACAGGTGTATTATTTTTAAAATTGTTTTCTTTATTGTGTTTTATTTTAATGTGGTATCGTGTCGCGGGGCGATGGCCGACTAGAAGAAGTTAGTGTAGCGAGTGGGAGTGGTGACCGGCAGGTGGTGGGATCAATACCACAGTCTGGGGCGCACGCACTGACCGCCGCGTCGCGTGGCGGCCGCTTTACACTCTATATTTGGATCGTAGGATAGCCAGGGTGTGTCAATGTCTGTTTATTAAATTGTGGGGGCTGTCATGTTTAAGGCTGTATGTAACTATGCCTATGTCTACATAATAATTTTTGGTAAACTATTTTTTTTTGTGTTACTGCTGTTGCTGCCGCTGAAAAATATATACAGCCTTAAACAGCCTACAATATAGTTCAAAATAACCAGATATATGCCTCTTAATTTGAACTATTTTCAGCAATATGAGAGGTTTTCATTCAGGAAGGACAACAATTTAATGAGCTAAGTATTTTATAGAGTTACAAATTCTTAAACTAGATTTCGAATAAAATGATTGGTTTCAGTTGAACCGAGAACTTTGAACACTTAACGGAAAAGTTGTAGTTACAGTCAACAGCGGGAAACGTATAAAAGTTTCAATAGCTTGGCGATATATTACTTCCGTAGTAATAAACTTTTTGAAACGCTACAAATAGATTGTTTAGATAACTGTTAGTTTAAATACATTAACATCACGCCTTGTTTCCCCATAGGGTTGGGCAGAGGTATACCTATAGAAAACTCACTTTTCGCCATTAATGCTTAAGTCCTATGTAAATGGGGCTAGCCTATTGCCATCGACCTGGCACAAATCCAGACTCCGGGCTGCTACTGAGAAATTCCAGATGGACAAACCAATAGTACTGCCTAACACGGGAATTGAACCCGGGAACTCTTTGCAGTAGCGCTTGCGACTAGTAGACCAACGAGGCAGTTACCTACGAGTATATAGTCCGAAAAAAAAAAACGATTTCAAAATTACTCTGTAATATTTTTCTTGACCGTAGGGACGTATTTACAGGACTGATATAGGTAAAACGTGAACAACATATAGGTTGCTTGAAACTAGTAATATAAGGGGTGTGTCCTAACAATGGGACATCAGTGTGGTTAGCAATAACTTTCACTCTTTTTTCTACGTAGCATATGGTCCTATGTCCATGGGCTAGATTTGTTGTCTAAATTGCCCCGTAGTCGCCACGAACACAGCAAAGTACCTCGGTGACCCAGGTACCCTACGTAAGATCGGCAGTGACCATACCAAGGCGTTGCTGGATTTCCTTGAGGAGCTGGGGTGGATCGAGTCATCGATTTTCCTGCAAAATGCGCGCATTGACGTGGAGTTGTGGAAACCGGCCCTTAAGGTGTTAATATAGTATTATTACAAAAATTTGAAAAAAGGAGCTACATCTGCCAACAAACTGCCTTGCAGTTTGGCAGAAGTAATATATTGTATAAAAACAACCTAACATTGTGAATAAACACTTCATCTTTTTTTTTTTTTTTTTCTATGGCCTATGATCAATATTGGGGGTAAGAACGGAGGTCAACAACTTATATATTTTTATAATCATAAATAGCAGCATAAATCATTATTTGGCAGAACAGTTAGTGATCGACAGATTCGGGGAGACTGTCACCAGTACTGCCACCTGACGGCATTTTACGATAGCCATTAAGGAACCACCAACGACGTATCAAACAAATAAATAATCAATTAATACTCCCGGCTATGAGACAATAAACATTTATTAATAAAGTACCATAAGCATTATTGAATTTCAGGAAATGTAACACGAGTAATACATATTTTATAACCCACATAAATACACGCACGTAAGCAATTAATACATACTCGGTAACACACATTATAATTTATGTAACATTTTGTTCTACAAGCCCACTTTGTATGTATGAAACAACTTTATTAAAGTGGCTATAATAAAAATTGAAATATAATAATCTGCATACTTTAATGATGGCTAAGTAATAACACCAGTCGACCGATCAGGTTAAGCTACGCTTGCCGCGGTTGGTACATGGATGGGTGACCATCCATAACACATCGAAACTCTTCCGTATTTTATATATCGGAAGATATTATTGGAAAGCACTCTACGCCACCGCCGTGGTCCCGGCTGTCGTGACCGTAGTTACGGGACGTCAGAAGCCCGAAAGTCTGACAACCAGTCTTACCATGGGTATCGTATTACCTATAGGCACCGCATGCCGTTTCATTCAGATTTATAGGGAATATTTATTTTTATTGAATAATGTATGAATATTTCACAAACCACAGATAGAATTATTGATAATTACATAATCTGTTTGTATAAAAAAAGTCATGAAAATATCTTAAGAAGTTTGAAAGAAATTTCGTTTTTATACTTTGAGTAGACCTTACTTCTTGAATTTATTTCAGATAGTACCTATTTAACTAAAATATTCACTCATAGAATTGACGTGTATGCGGTCTAGTTTCACATATATTTATTGCGTAACTAACATGCAGTATCAGAAAGCGTAGTAACAGATTTAAAAGTAACGAAAATCATATATGCCCCTTAAGTGGCCGGCTTGAGTGGAGACTCGCAAGAACAACCGAGCTTGGAGGAAGGAAGTTTTCCAGTAAGATGCTGGTGGGATCCAGGTGGGAGGTTGACCGTACTTCAACACTGGGCCCGCGTGGTAGATTACGGACTCCGGTCACTCCCTCTCACCGAGGGGGGGCCTATATCCCAGCAGTGGAAACAATTCAGACTGATTATGATTTTGAGATCCCTAACTTAAAGACGCGGGTCCTTTATTGGAGCAACTTAATTCATGCGCCTAATTACTCCTTGTCCACCTCGTTTATTGGCGTTTAGTTGATCTAAGTAAAGCACTTGAGAAACTTGGGGAACAAGAAGTTTAGAAGAAACATTTATGTAGATTCAAGCGTGTGCTGAAATGTACAGAGCTGCATGCGTAGCATGACATTATTCTTGCTGTATATAAATGACCTACCCCGACACATCCCATACCCTTGTGTGTTATTTGCCGATGACAGTACGTTTTTAGGGTTCCGTTGCCAAATGGCAAAAAACGGAACCCTTATAGATTCGTCATGTCTGTCTGTCTGTCTGTCGGTCTGTCTGTCTGTCTGTCTGTCTGTCTGTCCGTGTATGTCACAGCCACTTTTCTCCGAAACTATAAGAGATATGTTGTTGAAACTTGGTAAGTAGATGTATTCTGTATACCGCATTAAGATTTTTACACAACAATAGAAAAAAAACAATAAATTTTGGGGTTCCCCATACATAGAACTGAAACTCAAAAAAAAAATTTTCATCTTACCCATACGTGTGGGGTATCTATGAATAGGTCTTCAAAAATGGTATTGAGGTTTCTAACATCATTTCTTTCTAAACTGAATAGTTTGCGCGAGAGACACTTCCAAAGTGGTAAAATGTGTGTCCCCCCCCCCCGTAACTTCTAAAATAAGAGATAGTCGACGTCATAAATCGTAAACCGCAATTTACCTTACATTCAATCAACTGAAATATAAAAATTAAAAAAATATATATATTTTTAAACCGAAAATACCTACAGGTTTGTACGGAACCCTCGGTGCGCGAGTCCGACTCGCACTTGGCCGGTTTTTAATAGACTGCCTCAACAAAGAATTTTATGAAAACGAAATAAATAATTCTCTAAATCTTATAATAAATTGGCTCAACGACAATAATCTTATCATAAACCTCAATAAAACAAATATAATGCATTTCTATCAAAAAATTCTTCCTTTGAACTTCTTCCATTAATTATAAAGGACAAACTATTGATAGCGTTAACGTGGTAAAATTTTTAGGTATACTGATTGACAGTCAATTAACTTGGAAACCGCAGGCTGAAGAAGTTTGCAAAAGATTAAGCACGTCTGCGTATGCTCTCTACAATCTGTCCAAGAAAGTTAACGTTGACACATTAATGGTTGCATATCACGGTTTGGTGGTCTCTGTCCTAAGGTTTGGTGTAGTGTTCTGGGGTAATTGTTCCGAAAGGGAGTCTATTTTTTTTAAAGCCCAAAAACGGTGCATGCGATCCATTTTTAATCTCAAGGTTACAGACAGTTGCATTCCTTTTTTCAAGAAACACAAGGTACTAACTTTTCCTAGTATATACATTCTCGAAGTATCTATATTCGTTAAAAATAACAAGCATCTTTTTCCTTCATTAAATGATACAAGAATGCGAACTCCTGCCTTGAGATCAAAATATCAGAGTCTATTGTGTACTGGTAGATATAACACCGCTTTGCTTAAAAAGAACATTATTGGTATGGCACCTATTATTTTTAACAAATTGCCAAATTGTATAAAGGATCAGCCTCTAACAAAATTCAAGAAACTCCTGACGTCGTTGCTGACAGATAAATGTTATTACTCTGTTACCGATTTTATAAATGATGAATTGTAATACCTAGTTACTTCACTATATCTCATTTATTATGTAATTAATTTTAGATTTAGCTGATCCATGATCTCATTTTGAATATAAGTATGTACCTAGTTTCTAAATTATCTGTAAGTTAAGCGCTATATTTTTGTATGCCAACAGGCAGAATGTACTAGGAATATATCTAAAGTAACACCACTATTGTAACACCTGCATTCTATACAAATAAAGAAATGATTTGATTTGATTTGACCACCGTAGAAATGGGTTTCATGGACGGAAGAATAGACAAAATTACAGATTGTAGATTAATTAAAGACAGAATTAAAGATTGTAAAAAGATTTGTACTGTTTAATGCTGGCGTAGCATGATAATTCTATCTCTATTCTACCAAGAATAGACAAAGTCTTTCTATGGTGGTCATGCTACGCGTGCTGGTTAGCATATAGCATATTGAGTGTTGTCGAGAATTTGACTAAGTGAATGATGGGTTTGTCATTCAGCCTATTTGCATAATTAGCGTATAATGTTCCCACTGCTGTTAATTCACCACGCAGGCCCTGTGCGGGAGCCACCAAGGATGCCACCTGTCGAATTTTTGGTAGTATAACAATAAGAAAAACCTGTCTGGGTTCGAACTTTCAACCTACATACACCTCGTAAGCTGGGGCCGATACCACTGTGCCACGGCTGTTTACCAAGCAAAATTCCGAGGATTTTTTTTTCTTTGTGGTCTATGACCAACTGGGGTACTTTATAGGAACGTGATCCACTCCACCACCCTTCTGCCAAAAATAGCCAATTGTTTCGGCTAGACTAAGGACTTCCTAGAGAATGGGCAGCAGTGTTCTCTATGCATATTATCACCATACTGCGATCGCCAACCCGCTTGCCAAGCGTGGCGATTATGGCAAAGCGCTCCAAATTTGGAGAGGCCTAAGTCTAGCTGTGGACGTATTACGGCTGAAATGATGAGAACTCCATGGCCTGATAATAAACAGCCCTTTTTGTGATTTATTCTGGAAGTTACCGTTTTATGTCATGAGATGCTTCTTTGTAGGTATGTGCACCGAGATTTTGGCAGGTTAGCTGCACGGTTCTTTTGTTGGACAGCCACGGACTGGCTTTGCCGTGGGCTGCATAGGACGATTCCGCCTTTTTTGTGGGTGGGAACCGCTCTGGCTGGAGCGGAAGGGCGTGTCAGACTTTGACTAACTAACACCCTCCCGTGTTCCTTCAGTTGCCTATGCCAGGGCCACGATAACTCTTTCAAACAATTCCGCGATCCTGGCAGCCATCGGTCCTTGCGGACCCTTTCAGTTGTTACTGACATCTCTGTGAGGCGCGCGTGGAACATAACGTGCGCGTCGACCCGAGCCTGGTCTTTACCGGGCCCGCGCGGCCCGAGAAGGACCAAGCCCACGCCTGCGGTGGTCGGGAGTCCGCAATTGACTCCCGACGCCCGGGGCGTGTCGTCCTGCGGCGGCTAGGGGCGTGAGGGTGCAGAGACTGCCTTTCTCTCACGCGCTCCACCTCCTCCTTCGCGAGCAGAAGGAGGTGACGGCTTCCCATGCCCTCTCGCTCCATACCATGGTCTGCACCAAGGCCGGACGCGAGAGCCACTGTGCGGATCCCCTGGAGGACGATTCCGCCTACATTTTTATTCAAAGCGAAGACACATACTTCGCTTAGTTTTAGCCCGCTGTGGAGCGGTTTACTCTCGTTTCCTGCTGTCCTAGTTTTTAACTGGTCTAGCTTGAGTAACGAACAACAAACTATGTTTAAAGATCACGGAAGTGCATAATGTTTTGATAGTTACTTGTTGGGTAGGGCCAGGTTCTAGGCAACACAGTAACCCACATTGCACGTTGCCATGGTTACGGTATAACAACATGGCGGATATTATTACGTCCTTCAACCTGACATTTATACTTTGCAGGTCATTATCTTGTCTTGCATAGGTTTAAGAACTAATAATTTGATGGAAAATGTAGGGGCTTTGTAACGACTTGAATTTTAAAATGATAGAAGATTGAACGTTAAAAAAGTATTAAATGTGGGACATATTGTAAGTTTTGAGGAGTAGGTATATTTAGTTTTTGTGGTGTTTTTTTTCTCTTCTTTTTTCTCTATTTCGTAGTATGCATTGATCGGCTTATGGTCATAGGCTCGCCCCCTATAACATTGAACTTAAATATAGTTCCATCCCATGTAGGTTATAGGAGACGAGCCTTTTGCTAACTGTTGAAATGTGGATGTACCCTATTGGGTACACTTTTGCCTAAACCCTTTGGGAGTTACAGGCCTAACGTTAGTTTTTTTTTAAAATGGACTCTCTTGTTTCTCGTCCTAGTTTTTTTCTTTCATCTATGTTCTCTACCCATCATTCTTGTCCATATTATCTCTATAACTGTGTTATAATCTGCTTTCATTTCTAAGAAATTACAGTACAGTTTATACCTTGGTAAGCTTGTTATAGCTACGATCTACGATGAACTAGAAAAGTTAAGCGAAGTTTTCAGTAGAGTAGTGGTGACCCAGTGGTAACGTGGTGAAAGAAAACGTCGTGAGGAAACCGGTTTGTTCTTGAAACAAAAATTCTCTGCCAACCGCCACGGGGTCCACGTAGTGCATTGCAACCTTTCCCACAGAGAGGAGCCCTGTGTCCCAACAATGGGAACATTATGGGCTGAATATGCACATTGTACCACAAATAAATTGCAGGATGTCAAAAAATTTAAAAAACCTTGCTTTTCAGTACTCTGATTATAAAAGCCATAACAGTAAATAAGAATCTCCAATATGGAAAACAATTTAAATTTTTCCCTACTAAATAACAAAAGCTAGACTACCGTAAAACCTGTGATGCCCTAGTACATTGCCAAGTCTACAAACATTTTTTAGTTTGGCAACAATATTGGCAACAAGCGGGAAAGTTCCAAGCACTTTTGGCATCCGCACAAAAGTATTGCCAGTTCTTATCTTTTTATTTCTTAGCAATACTGGCTATCTTACTGATTTATCACTTTATTTGATGTGGCAACTTAGATTAGTATGTAACAGGAACAATAAATAATGGAATTATTGGGTCGGTATTCATATGCAGATTGTGTTTGAAATTGGACGTAGTTATGCAAAAAGGATCCAATCCACATTCAGTTCATTTTGAGTTATTGACGTTTTAAGTTCAAGAGGTATTTTTTCATTATTTAAAAAAAAAGATTGTCTGAGGAATATTAACACGTTTTTTATTAGTAATGGTATATTAACATATTCTGGTACAAATACTAGTTAAGAACCAGAAAGTTTAAATAGTTTATACTGAAAAAAAAAAATAAGAAGCGCCATACCATTGCTATTAAAAATTAAAGTACACGAAAAATAAAGCTATTTTTAGCTAGGTCGTTTTTACTAACTCGTAGTATGTATAATTTGGATCAGTTTGGTGCACTTAACTCATTTTTGACCAAGTTGTGGATTGGATCCTTTTTGCATAACTACGTCCTTTTTAGGTTATTTATAGGGGGCAGATAAGGTGCTTTTTATGGACTGTAATTCTGTTGGGTGGTTTATGTTTATTTGAAGTGTTTTGCTGACCTGTTTTATGGAATGAATTGCGTAATATCGATTTAAAATGGGTCTGAGAATACCGTCTCTTCTGATCAATGCTTGAGATTCTTTCTGTAATACAGACCTTAGGTACTATCTGCCAGTGAAAATTCTGATGGAAAACCGGTCTAGTCGTTTTGGAGATTAGTCGGAACAAAAAAACAGACAGACAAAAATTTTAAAATGTGTTTCTTTTTGGTTTTCCGTTTTTAGTTATTCATCACATCTGTGGAGTTTTCACAAAGAATGCCTGCGGTTGATGACCTCAACAAAAACTCTTGAAAAATATTTCTTTTCTTTTTTTCTACATGGATGTTACGAGTCACGTCTGCGGAGTTTCGCTACCTAATTCAATTTGATCCTATAATTACTGAAGGACCAAGCTACGGCATGAACAATAACCATCACGTTTGCTCATCACGTAATTGGAGCTTGTGGCTTAGTTATAACAGCCGCACGGATCGATCAGGTTAAGCTACGCTTGCTACGGTTGGTCTTTGGATGGGTGTCAATTTTCACATACCAAGACCCCGGTGTCTCGGAATGCATGTTAAGCAGTTGATCTCGGCTGTCATTCCTAAATCTTTGACAGTTCTTACGGCTCGTCAGAAGCCCGAAAGTCTGACAACCAGTCTTACCAAGGGTTATCGTGATAACTAGTAGCTAGGTTGTGGAGGTCAGATAGTAGAGTCACTCCATGTAGAGCACAGCTGCATCCGGTTAGACTGGAAACCGATTTCAACATAGTTGGGAATAGGCTAAGCAGATGATAATTTCTCATTGAACACTTCTTAGAATCAGTCCTGAATCTTTTTTTGAAGTGAAAACTTCTTTAGCGGCGTTGTGCACTTTTTTTGTAATGGGTAAAAAATGTTAAGCTCGCGTCAGGACACGTGACCTGATAGAAAGAAAAACAAAGAAAATACGTTTATTTGCGGTAAATAAGACGCAAAAACAACTGAACACAACAAAAATCGAAAATTCGAAAATTCGTAAGACGGACGGAGAGTGATTTTTCTGAGAGATAAACTTTTTAATGTAATATAAATTGTCATGTTTGTGTACGATAGCGCAATAAATACATATTGTATTCTACCACATAAATGATAGTACTTTTATACTGATAATTAAAGCAATTCGTGCAAAATTATTCCCTAACCATTCCAAAATATCAAAAAATGCACAACGTTAATATTCAAGTTTTCGCTTCTGCCGGCACTCCCGGAGTGCAACCCGTCGTTTTTTTTTTCAACACACAGACTGACACTCATCAGAAAATTACAAGAGGTGAAAAAAAAAAGTGAGAAATCATTAAATGACGTCTCTCGCTCTTGGCAGAGCGGGAGGGCGTCTCAGATTTTTGTTGATTAAAACCAATCCGTGTGCGAAAGAGTTGCCTATGCCAGGGCTACGGTAACTCATTCTCACAAATCCGCGACCTGGCAAGCATAGTTTATGAACTTGCTCTTTTCATCCCTCGGTTACATGTATAGTAGGTAATGCCAAAATAAATTATTTGTTTGTCAAATATGACACCATTGTTTAGTGATGCTCACAATACACCTTCATATAATGCAATAAGCGATAAGCGCCAGGGTATCACATCCTGGCGCTTATCGTTTAAATTAACTAAATTACAAAAGAAAAAACATTATTACATTGATAAACTCACATTTTTACTGGTACAGAACTTGCAACTATGAAGTGTATCCAACATTTATAGACCGTAAAAACTTCTTTAAAATGCGATAACTTTGGTTGAGGAAGTAACTACGTTTTACGCTGTCTGTAAGGGTAAAAAATATTGCAAAACATTTGGCTTTGGTTCTATTTTGTAACGACTATATAAACTTCGTATAGAAGAAAGAAAGAAAGGACGGATTCTCTTTCTTCTAGAAAATGTTTTATGGCTTGACACGCTGCCGCGTGTCTAGATCTCTCACGATGTTTCCCATCACCGTTTTGAGAGCATCGTATTTTTCCTGCCCTTATCCCAATATATTTGGGGTCTGCACAATATGACTTTTTCTTTCATACACACATATACTATATAGCGTTCTTTCAGACATTTTTATTTTTGCTTGATTCCTAAGGGTCGTAGTGTGTTGTAAAAATCCCTATAATTACCTTCTTCAAGAATAGAGCTAAAAATGTCAGCAGAATTTGGTCAAATTTTGTAGCTCTATAGAAATTATCGAATCCAAACAAACACAAAACTGTTCAGCTTTATTATATTATTATATAGATAACTAACATAAAAAAAATCTGTCACTAAGGAAAACAAACTTATAACATTGTTGAATAGTTCTATTTCAAAATATATTTACTAGAACCGTAATGCCCGTAGTAATGCCATTATGTTGATTGTAGACTTGCGACTAGCAACGCCATCTGTATTGAAACTGAAGCACTAAAGTTACACGACTCACCTCGATTAGAAACTTAGCGTAAACGTTAACGTACAAGTTTCAGGTTAACTTCGTAGTTTGATGTTAAAGCTAATAAATTAATATTAAATTGAGTTTTAGAGTTGTTATGACATAGATTCAAATTATTTTAGCTGTAAAGTTCTTTAAGAGTATCATAGTTGATGGTGTAATGTAGGTACTTATATGAAAAGTCGTCAGTTTGAGTTATATATTGTGAATGTAAACGCAATTTTACGTTAAAATTGCAACGGAGCAGTGGTAACAGCCGCGACCTACGACTAGATCGTGGTTTCGAACCCAAGCAAGCACTTTACTTTGTGTAAATTATTTCATCACCACTGCTCTCAAAACGATTAAGGAAAACATTGTAAGGAAACTGGCATGTCTTAGAACCAAAAATTCGAAAACATGTGACATCTACCAACCCGCACTGGGCCCGCGTGGTGGATTATGGCCCACTCCCTCTCACCGAGAGGAGGCCTGTGTCCCAGCAGTGGGAACATTAAGGGCTGCAAATGAAAGCACTTATTTCGTCAAAAAATGGAATGTAAAAGAGGTTCAGATCCGAAGCTAAAGCATAAATGGTGACAAAAAAAAGAAAAAAAAATGTACAAATGTGTGTGAATTTACCTATAAATACATTTATGCTTATCTCCTGGAAAAAAATAATGTTATGTTTTTGGAGTACCCAAATGTAAAAGTAATTTTTCTCTGTATACAGGGCGTCAGGGTCATTGATGCGCAAACTGTAACCATGAATTTAGTCCATGATTATGTAATAGTTTAAAGATTATTAAAGCTATAATGCCTAAAAACGCGTTTTTCTTTATTTGTTTTTCTGTTTTTGATAGCCGACGAAAAATTTGAACGCCTTCAGAATCTTTTTGCTGAATTAATCGGCACAGGCGTCGCGTCGATGTCCCTGCCATCCCATATACTTACAAGCTCAAAATATCGTTACATTATTCCAATCGAAAGAAGCCATTGAAGGACAATAATTCCTTAAGGACAAACAACTTTGATCGTAGGCGTATCAGAAAATATTATTAATGTTGCCTAAATAAACAGCTGCCTACGAGTATCAACTTACCAACAAGTAGGGCAACCAAAACTTCGTTTATTCCAACACAATAAATCTTGAGAAGCCTTCAAAAAACCTTGCAAGTATCAAAACCAATTTGTCCCATAACATTTCACAGCAGGGGCTCCATAAAGTACAGGAAACCACGACAATGGGTGTGTCCTTAATATAATATGGCGCTTGACAAATACCGATTAAATTATGGCTTTTGTTACAGTCTGATAGGTTTCAATGTATTGGAAAGAAATATTATTTTTTTTGAACACGAAGATGAAAGGAGGGTAGTACGAACATTGAAATTATTGGCGCCCAACTGGGACTCAACTTGATGTAAGCGGTTTTGGACACAAAAAGGTCGTTTTGCGTAGCTGTTTATTGGTTTAAGTAGGGATCTTTACATTTCAATGGACTTTAAGAAGCTCATGTTAAAAGTAAAGACTGTCTCCACTTTTGAACATAAGCCTCTTAAGGAATCATTTGCTATTTTAAGGATGAAATTGTTATACCTACCTGTATACTCTAATTTTATGTTTATTCCGTATTGTTATCTTAAAATTACTCTGTTCACAGAAAGTGTCACCGTGCACACAAATGACCTGTGAAAAAACATAAGAAAGAAATAAAAATAAAATAGGATAAACAGTTTCCTTGAATAAGAATAATTTTCATATTCATTTGCTTGAACAAATATACCCACACCGACAGCCACTTTCAACTAGAATAATACGGCAAGGACTATAGGTAATCCTTTTTCTGTCCCCCACTGTTTTTTAACTTCAAACTTCATACTACCTACTGAAGTTTATCTTGCACAAACAGTGCGGCGTTAGTCCGATGCTCATTGGTGCCAATTCTTTTATTCATCACCATAGTTAAAGAGTACTACTATCTCTTACTGACAGAACGCAAAATGAAAAGACAAGTGATACTTTAGAACTGTCAAACTGAATTTCGTCTCGATTGCCTTGGATTTGGCGTGATTTTAAGGTTGATGGGTTTAGTTTGTCGTTTTTGCGTCGAAGAAAATTTTTATTCAACTGAATTTGACAGCACTTATTTATTTTCGTCTTTTCCTTGTTTCATTAGAAGGAAAAAACCTCCCTTTTCTATAAAGGATGAGTAACTTTACACCCTGTTCCATAAATCTCTATAGTCTTAACCACATCCAGCGGATTTCTGCTAATTTAAAAATAAGCAAAAATTGCAAAAAGAAGAATATAAAAGACCCTAAGAAGAAATAAACGACAAAAGGAAATCAGTTAACAAGTGTTAGGTTAGTTATCCTTTATATTATATCATCATCATCATCATTTCAGCCGCAAGACGTCCACTGCTGGACATAGGCCTCACCCAAGCTCCGCCTCCTCCTTCTTCTCCTCCGATTAAATATAAAAAATAAATATTATAAATGTGAAAGTTAGTATGTTTATTACTCGATCACGCCAAATCTGGCAAACGGATTTGGATGCCATTCGGCACACATATACCTACTTAGATTATAACCTATTTTTATCTCACTAGTACGTTCCCGTGGAATAATTTTCGACCTTCACGCGAGCGAAACTGCTCGCAAAACTAGTATGAGAATTATTCCGCAATGAAATACCTCGGCTATGAAAATTATTTCCATCCTGACAGTTACTTTCATCAAGAGGATTACTCGAAGGACAGTGTGCAATCCTTTTTCAATCCCCCTTCGGTTTTTAACGTCAAAACTTATAATACTGAGGTTTATCTTGCACAAACAGTGCGGTGTTAGTCCAGCGTCCATTGTCTGGCTTGAAACGGTTTGGTGCACTGGTTTTTTGCATTGTCTGAGAATTTTGAGGTTATAATAGTTATTTGTTATACAAGAGTGCAAAGTTGCTTTTTAACCGCGTGTTCAATTTTGGTGACCGAGCAAGCGAAGGATTCTAAAATTGAATCACGAGCGCAGCGAGTGATTCAAAATTAGAATCCTGAGCGTTAGCGAGGGAATCAAAAGAGCACGAGGTGAAAAATCTTTGCACTCGAGTGCAACACGTAACTTTTCATTCCACCTCAGCGAGGAAATGACTAAATGCAAAAAAAAAAACCTTTACAATCACAAGATAGGTACACTTTTATTTCAGTTTAGGTATTAATTACTACATTATGACAGGTAAGTATTACAGAATAATCTTTAAATTATAACAAAATAATACTAAGGTATAATTAAGAAAATTTTAAAGTAACGTTGCTACAGTTATTTAAATTGAGTGTAATATTTTTGTTTGGTACTGTAACATTGGTGTTAGTCACTTGTGTACTGTTTTTCGGTAAACTATCTGTCATACTTAATAGTTGTACCGATTCATCGGATTCCCTTGGCGAGAATGTTGGAGAGAGAGGGAGATGGTTAGGTGTTTCATAACGGCTTATTTTTGATGTAGAAGGGCCATTCCAAGGATCCGATTGAGGTTCTTTCAGTGTAATGGCTCCTACGATGCCTTCACATATTTTAGACTTATTTTGGATGGAATCCTCTATGTATCCCTTTACAACTGCATTGGACTTCCAGCCTCCATGGCGCTTAAGGGACAGAAGATCAGCTCCGGAATCAGCCAAAAGTGTGGCTGAAGTTCGTCGGAAACAATGACCCGTGTACAACAGGGGTTCTGGAAGTTCAAGAAATGTTGCTATTTCTCGTGGGATACTGCCAATTTTATTAGTACCCATAGGCTGTCTAACACACTTTCCATTGCGATACTGTAGAAAAAATCGACAATGCAGCGTGAAAAATCGCCTAACACTCCAATCAATCGTTTTCTGAGAAAGTTTTGGCTCCTTTTGCTAGTCGCCACGTGTTGAACATATCGTACTGTTTTAAATACTTCTCGCGTGATTGTTGAGGGAGAAAGCTCATTTGCGCATTATTAACAGTTTCAGTCAATTCTGTTGGCGTCAAGCAAACTTCCTCGTCGCTAGAATCACTCATTTTAGTTTTTTCACTTGTTTTCAAGTTTCTTGTTCTTAATATAAGGTTTAACAATGACGTGAAAAAATGCCGCGTAAAGAACCGCGTACAAAGCAAATTGAAAAAAGAACACCAAGAAGGTTCCGAGTCTGAGTTTTTAACAAATTAAAAAAAAGTTGTATGATATATTCGGCACTATAGAGGTAGCAGTAAATAGGTTTAATGTTTTTTTTAAATTCACAAACTTAGTGCACACGATGTTTTAAATTCAATTTACTTTATTCTCTAGAGAATAAAAACGGCTTTTCCACTCAGATATTGAAGATTAAAAATACTCTTTTCGAGATGGTGGGATGAAAAGATTATTATATTGTTTGAGTGTGGTTTTATGCAGCGGGAAATGTGTAGTTAACGTTTTAAAATCACAACTCTATATGTAAATATACGAATGCTAGAGTTTAATTTAAAATCACTTTCAGGTTTTATAACTAAGATTTTAGTTATACAATCTTGAGTGTGAATGAACATGACTGATTTCAACTTTTCAGTACCGAGAAAAACTATCTGAAAACCATCTAGGTTTTTGTATTAATGTGTTAGTAATTTGGCTTTTTGGGTCCGATTAACTATTAACGAGAAATATTATTAAATTATTAATTCATTAATTTGTACTTAAATAAATAGGTCCATACATAGTCATACTCACATAATATAAATGCAAAAAAGTAAAGAACGAAAGATAGATCGAAAGAAAGAAAGATAGATAGAAAGAAACAATACCGTTTGTTTGGGTTGGTTAACAGTATCTGGCTTAAAACGTGATCGAACGTGAACGTGAACGTTAGTTATAGTTTAAAGTTCTGAGCCAATTTTTGCATTTCCAGCTTTCTTTCGATTTGGATCAAAAATATAAATTTACCACCGGACTAAGTTGTCAGTTTTGTAAAAGAACTGTAGTTTGATCTCTGTTAGGTTCTTATTTCATCAACAGGCTCGATGGTTCAAACCATACTTTAAGAAAAACCTTGTTTTTTAAAAGACCGTACAGTTATGTCTGTATGTTACCTTTTGGGTGAACGGATTTCCTTAAAATTTAGCACACGTGTAGACCATGACCTGGGTTAGAGCGAAGAATACAAATAAAAGAAATAAAGAAAGAAGGAAATGAAAAAAAGGAAAAGAAAGAAAGAAGGAAAAGAAAGAAAATTATATTCTGATTTTTTTTAATTTAGAAAGGTTACTTGTTATGCCGGTAGTAAATACCCGTTCAACATGGGCGAAGCCGCGGACAAAAACCACTACGAAATAAAGCTCATTATAATTATTATCTTTTACAAACAGACTGAGGGTAGTTTTCTCATTACCCACCCAGTTAAAATTAAAATGGCTTCGCAGTAAAGCTGATTTTAATGCAAACATGAAATTCAAAGTACCATTAACATGAACTGGCTTCTCGTAACAGTAGATTGGTTAGTTAAGTGGGTTTATTTAACCTATTTGAGAATAATTCCGTTGACTGGAATTACCGGAGAGCAATGGTGGCCAACTGGTAACGGCCGTGAGTTTCAAGTTGCAGGTTCGAACTTAGACAGGTGCTTTTGTAGAGGTCTGCTAGGACCGGTGCCTGCCAGGACCCTCGCCCTAGCGATGCACCGTGCAGATCACAGCTTAGATCCCTCCTTAAATCCCAACCCCATAAAACCAGTTATTATTCCTATTCCTTCTCTGTTCATGCTGTTAGATTGTGGAACTCACTTCCGCCTAGCATTCGAGATCTAAAAACTATTTCCCTTTTCAAATCTCGAGTAAAAGAGCATTACCTTTCCTCATAACTGTGTTTATTTATATAGGTATATATATATTTATGTTTATTTGTATATTTTAGCTTTATGTATTTATTTAAGTATATGTTAATTTCTTGCATTATATATGTATAAGTATATTATAGTTTAAGACTTCACATGTTCATATATTCTCTTCTTGTTTTCACACACTACTGTCTACATTTCTTTTTCATTTCTCCTTTCGCAGGTCTGCTGGAAGAAATTTCTTAAAAAATAAGCAGTAACTTTGTACTCAATTGTATTAATATGCCTTATCACTCTGTTTTTTTACTGTGTGTACATAAATAAAAAAATAAATAAGCAAACTGAAGTGGTAGTGGGCTGGCCATGTTCGTCGAAGGAAAGATGACGTTGACAGGGAGACCCCTCTTTTTTTTTTCTTTTTCTCTGGATGGGAAATCATCAAATGACTTCTCCCGCTCTGGGCGGAACGGGAGGGCGTGTCAGACTTTTACTGACTAAAACCCACCCGTGTTCCATCAGTTGCCCATGTGCCAGGGTCACGGTATCTCTTTCGAACAATCACGCGACCCCGGCAGAGGGAGACCCCTCTCAACGTCAATTCAAAGTTAAAAACCGGCAAAGTGCGAGTCGGACTCGCGTACGAAGGGTTCCGTACCATCCACACTTCCACACTAATATTATAAATGCAAAAGTAACTCTGTCTGTCTGTCGGTCTGTCTGTCTGTCTGTCCGTCTCGCTTTCCTGCTAAAACTACTGAACCGATTTAAATGAAATTTGGTACACAGATAGTTTAGAGCCTAAGAAAGGACATAGGCTACTTTTTATCCCGGTAGTATGTTCCCGCGGGATAATTTCCGACCTCCACGCGGGCGAAGCCGCTGGCAAAAGCTAGTTTTCTATAAAAACGGCAAAAAAACATCACGTTTGTTGTATCGGAACCCACTTAAATATTTATTTTATTCTGTTTTTTAGTATTTTTGTTATAGCGGCAACAGAAATTTTCCTGTGAAAATCTGTGAAAATTTCACCTGTCTAACTATCACGGTTCATGAGATATAGCCTGGTGACAGACGGACTGACGGACGGGCAGTGGAGTCTTAGTAATAGGGTCCCGTTTTATCTTTTGGGTACAGAACCCTAAAAACAAGTTGGCGGAAAGTGCTTTTAAAAAGAGTTTATATGTCATTCAATTGATTGAAACTACTTTATAGTTAGTAAGGTTTTCTACTACAGGTAAATTAGAAATGACGCTGGAAGATTATAGTTTTGAGTTAATGTTTGAGCAGATTCTTAGATGCATTATCATTATTTATACATACACACATACATACAACCACGCCTTTTTCCCATGGGGGTAGGCAGAAACCACGGAACGCCACCTGCTACGATTTCTACACACTCCTTTTGCCTCGTTAGGTTCATACAATTGGTCATACACACACGCCGGTTGCGAGTACTACGCACCTGACCTTTCTGAAGAACATCACCAATAAGGTCACAATATGTCCTTCTAGGGCGTCCCCTCCCGGTGTTTCCACTCACATCTGCCTTGTAAATACTTTTTGTGAGCCGTTCTTCATTCATCCTCTCAACATGACCAAACCATCTAAGCATACTTTTTTCAATGTTTGTGACTACATCTTCTTTTAAACCACACCGTTCTCTTATCACATCATTCCTCAGCCTATCACTCATAGTCACATCACACATGCTTCGCAAGGAACGCATGTCCACAGCATTTATTCATCATTCTATAATACTTTTTTCAGTTGGACGTAGTTATGCAAAAAGGATCCATTCCACAACTTGGTCAAAAATGAGTTAAGTGCACCAAACTGATCCAAATTATACATACTACGAGTCAGTAAAAACGACCTAGCTAAAAAAAGTACAAAATAAAAAATTAAATTAAAAATTTAAAAAACCCCCAACACAAAAACCTAATTTCCCTTTAAAAAGTAAAAAAATAATAAAAAATAACTCAATCTTAAAGTACCTAAGAATGTATTAATAATTTAAAAAAAAAATACGCCGCGTTGGGGGACCGCTTCAAACCTAACAATTTAATTACCAATAGTCTTATTACCTAACTAAGCAGTCAACGACGTCTGCACTCGCGGAGCGGTCCCCCAACGCGACGTTTTTTTTTTTGAATTATTAATACATTCTTAGGTACTTTAAGATTGAGTTATTTTTTATTATTTTTTTACTTTTTAAAGGGAAATTAGGTTTTTGTGTCGGGGGTTTTTTAAATTTTAAATTTAATTTTTTATTTTGTACTTTTTATAGGTATATACTTAATATAATGTAGAATCAAACGAAGCTAAGAACACTTTCGATTAATTGCTCAATATTCTCTTCCAGTGCGCTTTCATTTGAGACCCCACTCGAGTATATTTGCTGACATTCGGTTACTTTTCCCCACTTTCCCCCCCACAACTTTTAAACGGCTCAACCGATTTTCATCAAACATGTCTAAGAACACTCGCAGATAAGTCACCTTTAATACATATTTTTTTTTATTGAAATCGCATCATCCGTTCGGGAGCTATGATGCCACAGACAGACAGACAGACAGACAGACAGACAGACAGACAGACAGACACGTCAAACTTATAACACCCCTCTTTTTGCGTCGGGGGTTAAAAATAGCTTTATTTTTCGTGTACTTTAATTTTTTAAACCAATGGTATGGCGCTTCTTATTTTTTTTTTTCAATATAAACTATTTAAACTTTCTGGTTCTTAACTAGTATTTGTACCAGAATATGTTAATATACCATTACTAATAAAAAACGTGTTAATATTCCACAGACAATTTTTTTTTTTTAAGTAATGAAAAAATACCTCTTGAACTTAAAACGTCAATAACTCAAAATTGACTGAATGTGGATTGGATCTTTTTTGCATAACTACGTCCAGTTTTATTTGTGGTCGTCCGAACACGTCTTTTTCTTCCATATTTCATATTTACTCCCTTTCTAACCATATCATCTTTTCCATAGTCTATCCATTGCTTCTTTGTTCTAACCCTACTCGTATCATCATCATCATCATCATTTCAGCCGAAAGACGTCCACTGCTGGACACAGGCCTCCCCCAAGCTCCGCCACTTCGACCGGTTCTGTGCTTCTCGCATCCAGCGGATTCCTGCGGCCTTCACAAGGTCATCGGTCCACCTTGTTGGAAGCCTTCCAACTCTACGTCTTCCGGTACGCCGTCGCAACTCCAGAACCTTTCGGTCCCATCGGCCATCTGTTCTACGAGCAATGTGCCCTGCCCACTGCCACTTCAGTTTAGCAATTCTATTCTATATCCTACTCGTATAGCTATCGACATTCCTACTCAAAACTTTCCTCACGACATTTTCTTCATTCCTCCGTATCACATGCCCAGACTATGACAACCGATTTTTGCACAACTTTTCTGAAAAACAAAGAAGGAATATTTTTATCTGTTCGTAGATATTGACATACGTTTCTATGTTATCTGATATGGAGCTGAACACACAGTTTCTAAATAAAAGCCTTTTGCCATTCAATCGCATGACAACTATGTATTTACAGATACAAAGGTATACAAGGAGTAACAGAATAGACGCAAGTCTGGAAAGTAGTTTATTTATAAATCAGTATTGAATGAAATCAGTCATTTTTAATGTGGATATTTTATTTTCTTAAATTATGTAGTTGGCCATACCAATCGCTTATTGAGCCAAAGAGAATTAAAACTTATTTCAAGGCAATTTTGTATTCATAAAGTAATTCTAGGGTCAACACGATCTTCTTAATAATTAAAGATAGTACGTTTTGGTCATTGTATTATGCGTACTTTTTATTATATTTTAATTAATAAACTGTTTAAAAATAATCCAAATAGAATACATACACATACTAAATTAGTTAAAATAACGTTCACTAAACGTTCGTTCGTTTTGTAAACTGTTTTGTCCAATTTACAAAACTCCTGATTTTCGTACGTCGTTTTCGGGTGACCACTGCAAATCAGTGCTGTGGGTCCCATAGCACAGCATCATCCTGAGTGGAAGCCTTCTTGACACAATCACGGCGTGCAGGTGCCGACTATTTATGTTCTGTGTTCCTAAAGTATAAATTTGTGTTTTTTTTTTATTCTTTATTATTATAAGGGGTTTTTATCCACACGGATACGCCAACCCCATCGTTCCTTATTCACTATTAAACTCTAAGTAGATGTAAGTGAAAAATAAATATTGATTAGGCATCTTCACCAGGCCACACAACCTCTTTGCAATCGCAGATCTAGGATTTGCTAGAATATTCTGTATTATGCCTATGTCCAATATGTTTAATTTAAATTCTCTTATCAATAATTCTCTTTCTTTTTTTTTTCTTTCTTTCTTTCTTTCCTGACAAATTTGTGTTGTTTACATGTATTTTTTAATCATCATCTGCAAAGTGTCTTTTCCCAAGTGTGTTGGGGTCGGCTTCTAGTGTAACCGGATGCAGCTGAATACGAGTATTGTACATGGAGCGACTGCCTATCTGACCTCCACAACCCAGTTACTGGGTAATACGATACCCCTTGGTAAGACTGGTTGTCAGACTTTCAGGTTTCTGTCGACCCGTAACGACTTTCATGTATTTTTAATGACAATAAAAAAAAAAATTCTATACATGGTGTCTTATCTGTCAATCTAAAACCAAAACTTAAAAAAATAAATAAATTGTTTGAAAGAGATACCGTGACCCTGGCACATGGGCAACTGATGGAACACGGGTGGGTTTTAGTCAGTAAAAGTCTGACACGCCCTCCCGCTCCGCCCAGAGCGGGAGAAGTCATTTGATAATTTCCCACCCTGAAAAAAAAAAAAAAAAACCTCTGGTGTGTCTCTTCACAGAGAATGGCTCGCCTCACTTATACACCGCATGCCCTGTCACCTGCACACGTGAGGACCTAATGGCTGCGTCAGCGAACGGTATTAGCTATATTTAGCTCCAAAGTAATAAAAAAACTATCGTGTTATTTTTGCCATCGACACGCTAAAAACAAAAAAAAAATTAAATTGCCATTACACAAATTGCATTTACACTGACTACATTATTTATTAGTTGTGTGTGTGATGTCACATGTCTTCGATTTTTGGTTCTAACAATAAGACATGTCAGTTTCCTCACGATGTTTTCCTTCACGGTTTTGAGAGCAGTGGTGATGAAATAATTTACACAAAAGCGCCTGTTTGGGTTTGAACTCACGACCTACTTACTCGTAAGTCGCGGCCAGTACCACTGGGCCACCACTGTGCACTGCTCTGATTTTAATGCAAAAATTTTCAGTCACATTGGTCTAGGCTAGCTGAAAGTGAATAATTTGAGTCAAAAGCAAAGTGCATAGCTAACATGAATTATAAGTACTCTCAGCGGTCTGATTGGAAGTGGGTGGTCGGAGTTCTTGTTTGCAGCTTTACATTGATTGGTTGGCTCGATATCCTCGTATATTGGATTAATTGGTTACTCAGAATATCAACGGCATGATAAAAATAACCGCGATTTTTTCTGAAATTTTTATTTATCTTTGACGGACTTTTCAAAAAATGCATCAGGTTTTTGAATCAGTGGTTTTTTTTTGGAATGAACATCTTTAATGTGGTAAATGTTAGAAAAACGATAAAATACGTATGAAGTACATGGAAGGGCCAAGTACTTTTATTATAAATACCTACTAAAAAGGTCAGAGAGACATATAGTTTTCATGGTTTTCGAAGGTGCTACAGCCAATGTTGAGGTCATAATGGAAATCCAAGATGGCGACTGCGAAAATTTAAAAAAAAATTCTTCGTGGTGTCGTTTTCATCGTATTCAATAATCTAAATCTCCGTATTGAATTACGTTCAGAGCTAAAAAAGCGCGTGGAAAACTTCTTTACGCTTTTTAACCTGAAAAGATTTTTTACTACTTAAACGGATGGTAGCCCGTCGAGTTCTAAAAAGTTACCTTTTTAGGCCTCCAGCCGGGGCTCATTATACTTAAACAACTAAAGCGAAAGCTCTAAGGGTTACCCCAAGAGGGGTACGAACCTCGGCTTAGGCAATCACTGGTGGGGGGGACAGCAAGGGACTGGCTGGATCTGGGTTAAAATTATTTATGGACTAATTTAAAGCTAAAGGCTCAGCTTCGCGGGCTGGCTCTTGCAAGGGTCGGGAGGGACTATTAAGTCGGGGTCGCGACGACGGACCTCGGCGGCGAGGTCGGTACGGTTTGTGTCTGTGTTTCACGCTTTTCTGCCATTTATGTAATTTTTATATACGCTCTCACGTTTGTTAAACGGTCGGTAACGCGATTTCTGAGCGTAGGATTCTGGGTTCGATTCATAGTCTACTTTAGACATACTGTTTTTAAGTTTTTTGTTTGGGATTTCTCAGTAGGATTGGTGCCCGTGTAAAGGCGATAGGCTCTCCTCTATTACATGAGACTTAAATCATTAACGATAGAGTAGTAGTAACCCAGTAGTAGGTAACGGCCGCGACTTATTAAATTGTAGGTCGTAGATTCGAACCTAGACAAGCGCTTTATTTTGTATAAATTATTCAATCACCATCGTTCTCAAAACGGTGAGTAAACATCGTGAGGAAACCGGCGCGTCCGAGAAAAAAACAAAAGAAGATTTGTGAAATGTATCAACTCGCAGTAGGCCCACGTAGTGAATTACGGCCCACGTCCTCTCATAAAGAAGAGGCAGTGGAAACAGTATAGGCTGCTGATGTGAACTTCCACTGGTTGTAACAGCTCTATATTAGATCACCATCATGTTCGTATTTCCGAAGATTGACGATGATTGCCGAATTACGCTCGTGGTTATGCTTATGATAAATCATAACGGGCGAAATATTGGTCGACATAAATCTCTCCCCAACCCCCTTTTTTGTGGGTGGGAAATCATCAAATGACTTCTCCCGCTCTAGGGTGGAGCGGAAGGGCGTGTCAGACTTTTACTGACTAAAACCCACCCGTTGTCCATATGCCAGGGCCACGGTATCCTTTTCGAACAAATCTCGCAACCCTAGCAGGCATCGGTCTTAGCGCACCCCTTCAGTACTGCTGACATCTCTTTGAGGCGCGCGTGGAACACTACGCGCCATCGACACGGGCCTGGTCTTTACCGGATTGCGAGCTATCCCCAACCCCTTACAGGTGAATTTAACCAAGAAGTTATTTATGTATTATTATTTTCAATCACAACGACGTCATAGGAACAGCTAAAAACGTCTATTGATGAACACATAACGATCTTTATCTAAAAACTAAGACCCCATCACCCCACCCAGATCGTTCATGACCTCGTTTATCCTTTAACTTCAGAAAACCCCCAGGACCCGGCTAGAATCGAGGTGATCTATTCTTAGTACCACGGGAGGGTATTCGATCTTAATAAAACAAAGGGAAAGATATAAGTCTGACAGGATGTAGGTACGTGGGTAGTGTATACAGAGCTTTCGAGATGTGCGCATAAAAATAAGTTACTTTGTCTAGTAACAAAATATACCGTCTTATACAAGGTGCAGTTTTGGATCTGCAAAACATATCAGAAGGATTATGTTAGTGATTCTCGACCCGAATAAACAATAAAATAGGCAGGTATTATTTTTCGTTTTATTCTTATTTACGGAAATAGGTAAGTGTGAACTCCCTTTTTAAAACGCGGCCAGTCTGAACGTGTCCTTAAACTGCACTTTCACACACACAAACAAACGCAACCGACATTTTTTTCATAGATCCAAAGGCGCGCTCCCCATCCAGAGTTATTCTGAAAAACAATAAAATTGGAAAATCTAAAATAAAAAGTACCTATTATTGATTATTGACTTGGTATCGTATTGTTACATGATTATTTACGAGTGTCATAACAACCTCCTGAAATGTTTTGCAGGTTCTGCATCTTACATAAGGTGTTCCTATTTCTATCCCATAACTCTGCCATGCTTCACAAAGCATGACAGTAGAAGCAGACTAGTGCTGTATTATTCTTTTTGTTTGCCACACCCAACATTCACTTCCATACATAAGCGTAGATACCAGCTCACCATTATGAACAGCCAGTCGAACTTCTTTGGACATCAACTGGTTGGTCACAATCGCATGCACCATTCACTTTATTACCCGCATTTACTCTCTTTTCTTTGAGCAGTGGTGATCTAGTGGTAACTACCCCAACCAACTAGTTGAAGGTGGTGAGTGTGAACACAGGAACTGAGGAATGTTTATCAGTTGTCTGGTTGCCATAGTACAGGCTCTGCCTAGTTTAGGATCAGATAACGTTGTGTTGGTTGTCCTAAGATATTTAACTTTACTTTGTGTAAATTATTTCATTACTACTACTCTCAAAACATCGTGAAGAAACCGGAATATCCTACAACCTAAAATTAGAAGTCATGTGACATTCGCTAATCCGTACTGGGCTCGCGTGGTGTATTATAGCTAGGGTTGCCAGATTAAAAACTTAAAATCCGGAGTAAATTCCGGACATTTGATGAAAATTCCTGACTTTCTTGTAAATATAATATTAATAACGTTATGCATAGTGCATATGAATGAACGAAGCAAATTATCAATTTTTCTCGCGCCCTCACTGACCAAAATGAATAACTACACTAATAATGTTGATTGTTACCTTACTTTGAAATAAAAAGTTTTTTGGTTTCATTCTTTACGGATATGTAATAAATTCTGGACGGTTTAGGATTCCCTCCGCATTCCGGATAAAGACTTATATTACCGGACATGTCCGGAAAATTCCGGACGTATGGCAACCCTTATTATAGTCCACTCCCTATCACAGAGAGGAGATCTTGTCCTAACAGTGGGAACATTATAGGCTGTTTATGCTGCTTATGCTACTCTACTCTCCTTCCATCATGAACATTTCCATCCGTTGTATAAACACTCCCCAAATTTTTGACTTTGTGTTTTGTTCTTTGTAAGCTTGGGGCAATTACTCCAACAAAGAAAAATAAATCTTCAAAAGGAAATAACATTAGTGGCGAGGGCAACGATCTTTGCAGAAAACAATTAAGAACGCTAATTTACTAAGTTCGTGTCGTCAGTATAGAAGCTAATTTAGATTAAGTACTCAATTCTATAAGCAAATTAAATAGTTCCACGAATATCAGACAACAGACAACCTTAAAAATTGTAAATACAAACATGAAAACTCCCCAAATTTGGGGGGGCATAATGTACAGCTCTGTTCGACCAGACGAGATTAATCGACCGAACCCTAAGATTTGCACTAACCCTTGAAGCTTCATGTTTTGTGGTGCTACAGAGACTATATTGCATATCAAAAGAAGAACGGCATAAAAATACTGACGAATTGTGAACCTCCTTTTTGAGGCGGTTGAAAACGCTTTCGGTTCTACGCTAGGTAAGCTCAAGAAGTATGGGAAGCTCAAAAAGATAAAAGAAAAAACCGGCCAAGTGCGAGTCGGACTCGCGCACCGAGGGTTCCGAACAAACCTGTAGGTATTCTCGGTTTATGCATAAGGTTTATGTTTATGAAAATAAATGTTTATTTTTTTTTAATTTTTATATTTCAGTTGATTGAATGAAAGGTAAATTGCGGTTTACGATTTATGAAGTTTTAAAAAAAAACTACTTACTCGATCTCGTTCAAACCAATTTTCGGTGGTAGTTTACATGGTAATCACATAGTACACCATATATATTTTTTAATTTTATCATTCTCTTAATTTAGAAGTTACGGGGGGGGGGGACACACATTTTACCACTTTGGAAGTGTCTCTCGCACAAACTATTCAGTTTAGAAAAACATGATGCTAGAAACCTCAATAACATTTTTGAAGACCTATTCATAGATACCCCACACGAATGAGTTTGATGAAAAAAAAAAAAATTTGTGTTTCAGTTCTATGTATGGGGAACCCCAAAATTTATTGTTTTTTTTCTATTTTAGTGTGAAAATCTTAATGCGGTTCACGGAATACATCTACTTACCAAGTTTCAACAGCCTAGCTTTTATAGTTTCGGAAAAAAGTGGCTGTGACATACGGACGGACAGACATACAGACAGACATGACGAATCTATAAGGGTTCCGTTTTTTGCCATTTGGCAACGGAACCCTATTGTAACATTTACCTATTTAATATTGCAGCTAAACACTTTATGATTTATAACCTAGCAAAATATTGGAGTAGTAAATCAAAATGCTCTAGCATGCAGTCCGAAATTGCAATGCGGAAACCTAAATTACATTGCGCGCAGAAAAATGAGGTACGCTAATTTTCCAATTCCGCTTACTTTGCTTTTTATTCATTTTACGAGGGCGTCATAAAATCTTTTTACACACAGCTGCCTGTGCCATGTTTTATAGCAATACATGACGTCACTGACGAAGTCTCGAACTTTTTTTTGTTTTTTTCACGTTTTCGGCGTTTTGTTGAAGGCTGCTACCGACTGTGAATGCGACACGTTTCACGTTTGTGACGGATGACGTAATGGTTGCCGTTCTATTTTCAAATACGTGAACTTTTTTTTAGATCAATGACAAAAACAGGCAGCCTTGTTTTGTTGTGCACTGCTTTTTTGCACTGGATTTCTGTGTTCCGAAATAAATAAAGATTTGTTTTTCGATGTTATGAAATAAGGGAAACAAATCACTGTATGGGCAATGAACGCCCTCTAGTTTGCAACAGCAGAAGCACTAATTTGTTCTTTCATTCAAATAATATAGGCAGAAGTTGATTAGATATTGTTTAAAATTTAAAGTCTATTTTTATTTTCAAATAAAGAGAACCTACTCATTATTGTGGTTTTATTTTCCTAGTAATCCCTGGTTTTCAAGTCAGGATTGTTTATTTGCACATCATGACCCAATTCAATTCGTTTTTCGAAAAATTGCACTTAGGTTTAAAGAGGTTAGCCATCTCTGGTCTAATATAATGTACATTGAAATGTAGTCTTAATTCAGGACTCTTGATGTACAATCCACTGCACACAACTTGACAGTGACACACTTTATATTGTAGCAGTAAGGGTGATTTTCGTAGGGCAAGTGTTACGAGCATCTATCTCTGCCTATATCTTTTCTGGGCTATAAATACGTAGGTGTGTCTGTACTTTCGTAAACATAAATTGCAGAAAGTTACGATCAAGAACCCCGGGTGTCCCTGAGGAAACACTAGGTTCCATTGAACTCACTGGACAATTAATCAAAAAGAAAGCGTAGAAAATTTCCGATCTCGCGTTGCTAGTGTCAGAGTACCTATCTACCCTAAAAACGTAAAAGAAGGAATATCGAATGCCTAGTGAGAGTCTCAACCCACGCATCATGTCAAATATCTATGTTAATAGACACATAAAAGTTCAATTATGGATTAATAGCTAATTTGATTAACCTCCCGTGGCATGTAGGTATGTTAAAGTGTGTCCAACTTGGCCCATTACAGTCCAATCTTAACGACCATTTCCAAGCTTGTAGTTCAAGTTTACAAAGACAGATGGCGGTTGATTCAATATAAAAAAAGTGAAAGTGTCTCGCTAAATGTCCCCTTCAATCAACTTAGCCTATCGCAGTCCACTGCTGGACAAATGTCTCCTTAATATCTGCAAATCAAACCTAGCAACAAGCGTCCTTAATTCGAGACCTCTTTCGTTTCATCAAAAAAAAAAAAGATGAAAATACAAGTGTCTCCATTACGCCTAATCTTATTTTTTACAAAGAAAACCCTCCTTTCAGTTTGATCAACGAAGCACTTATTCGTATAACAGTCAGCTTCATCAAAGCGGAGCCTTGTAAAAAGAATCAATCTAAAAACGACCTTTTGACACACAGTTCAAAAGTTCAAGGTGATAATTCGCCGGCGAGGTCGTTGCCCGCCGCAATCGACCAATAGAACCGCGGCGCCGCAGAGAATCGACCAATCACGTGCCACCGAGGCGCGGCTTTATTGGCCCACATTACAAAGGCACGGGAGCGGGAAAAAGGAAAATTTTGAGGTTATATTGAAATGCGAAACATTTTTGTGTGTTTTGTAATAGCTGGAATTTCTTTTTCGTTGAGTTTGAATTAGAATCCAGTGGAAAATAAATGGAAGTAACGGTTTACGAGTTAAATTGAGGGCTTTTAAGTGTACTTTTCTTTCTGTAGGCAGAAAGGATTCGTTTCACGTTTTGCTTCGTAATGCTTCAGACGGTTGACACGATTGTTGGCACAAGCTGCGTTCCGAGTTCTGCAGTAATGTATTAGATTTCAAGTTTGCCGTAGTGCATAAGAAATGGCAGGGCATTCACCTTTACAGTTCAGAATGTTAGATAATCAGAACTGTTCGGATAGCTTTGAATAATGTACCTGATTTATATTAAACTATGCTTGACTTGCAATCAGAATGCGTTTTATACCTAGGTACTTATATCAGTCGAATGCCTCGTTGGTCTAATGGTCGCAAGCTGTACTGGTGAGCATAAGGTCTTTGGTTCGATTTCCAGGCCGGGCAATGTGTTATTGGGTTTTTCTACATGAAATTTCTCAGTAGCAGTCTGTATTTGTGCCCAGTTAATGGCAAAAGCGCCATGCGACTTAAACATACTATGGGTATACCTCTGCGCAACCCGTCGATGATATAAGGAGACCAGAGGGGTAATTGCGTACTACACTATCAGTAGGAATCGCTTTCATTTTGTCAGTTCCGCGACATTCATGGCGTTGTTTACATTGCTAAAGAGATTTATTTTAGAAAACATGAAATAATGTATTCGCAATAAGATTCAAAATGATTCAGATTCTGATTAATAGTGTGTTACGCAACTAGGGTGCTGGTCTATTTTAATTATCTGTGGCTTCGCGGTTCGATGCTGGATTGGACGATGAACGGCGTGTGAGTTCGAAATCACACATCACCTGTTAACAATTTCTTTCTGCCGGGGTCGCGTGATTGTTCGAAAGAGATACCGTGACCCTGGCACATGGGTAACTGAAGAAACACGGGTGGGTTTTAGTCAGTAAAAGTCTGACACGCCCTCTCGATCCGCCCAGTGCGGGAGAAGTCATTTGATGATTTCCCATCCAAAAAAAAAGTACTAACAAGAAATGATTCCTTGTCGTGCCGGACGTAAAGAATAGCACCACCCCATTACTTTCCGTGGGTGTCGTAAGAGGTGACTACCTTTAGTCACCTCTTACTAGAGAATGGGCAGCAGCGTTCTCTATGCATTTTACCACCATACTGTGATCGCCAACTCGCCTGCCAAGCGTAGCGATTATGGTAAACCCTCCCAAATTGGGGGAGGCCTATGTCCAACAGTGGACGTTTTTCGACTGAAATGATGATAATCATAATATGCTTAGCTATTTTGTTACTAACACTGTAGACTGCACTGTAGTATGATTATATAAAGATGAATAAAGAATAAGTGGTTGAAAAAAAAAATTGGAAAGAGTTTCGGAAAATTCAAAGTTCATAGAAAAACAATATACTGCCGTACATGTTTATTTGTAATTCAGCGAGTTTTAAAGCTTTTATTTAACCAGTCAATTACCGTAATTACAGACACAATTAAAAAACGATTGTGTCTATACCAAATGTGGTATCTCAGGGACTTAGAGGTCAAAAATAAAAAAAAAATCTATAAAAAAAAAACGAAAAATCTATAATCTATAATCGATAAATCTATCTCGATAAAAGTGAGGTTCTACGAAAAATAAATCACGCTTTTAAAAATGGAGTCTATTTTGTCCTTTGTTTTATATTTGAGAGTTTACTGTCCAGCATTGTTACTTACATAACCTTCTGTACGTTATGGTCTATTTGGGGCACATTACACCCAGACCCTGACGTACTTAGAACAATGGTACTCAAAGTTTAGCTTCATGCCCCAAATGTGAAGTAATTTGTGAGTCAACGCCCTCGTTTTCTGGATTTTTTATCAGGCTAGCGTGGGTCCGGTAATTTGGGCTCTTACGAGGTAAAACATAAGTTAGTTTTACCGAAAATGTTTTTCATTTTATACTTACGTACATTAATAACTTGAATGAGTTTTTTTGTTAGTAACATAATGTTCTTATCTAGAACTCAATGAGCATGTAGATTTCTTGAAATTTCAAAGTGCTATCTTTCTGGTGTAGTCCGTAGATTAGTTTAGGTTAAGCAATTTATAAACAGTCGGTCTTCTCCAAGAAAGAGGTCGTTGTACGATCGACGCCGGTATTATCGTATTTAAACAGATTATTAGCGCGTGCGAAGTGGCCTAAGATGCCATATCAATCTTTTGTGACCTCTCCAAGGCATTTGATTGCGTTGATCATGAAACCTTACTACTTGAAACGCTCAGTTTAGTAAAATCTTATTTGATTAATAGGCAGCAGAAAGTTCAAATAAATTGTGTCAATTTACTAGGTTTAAAATAAAAAATGCGATTCTACAAGGCCCGATATTGGGTCCTTTCTTTTTTAGATGTATAAATAAAAATAAATAAATAAGTTAGACTTTGGGCATCTAATTACAGTCGCTACTGTTAGCCTCGAATCTTTACAAGCTTACCAACCTATTAAATACAAAATTATATGAAAAAAGTATTCTTTGTTTCGCCTGGGGTGAAATATTCCATCAGCATTCCATCAGCTAAGACATTATGACGCAGGCTTGAGCCCATGACGTCAGCTATCGAGGACAAAGGCACTCAAACTTTTGTTATACGCCCCCGGGTATAAGAGGACATTTTGCTGAGGAAAATAGAGCCATATTGTTCAGGTTTGTATCGGGACAAAATTAATAATATGGCGCTCATTTTTAAGGTTATTCCACTAGCGTGCAGCGTAGGTATTTGCTTTTTTTTTGTTGAACCGTTTTATGAATATGTATGTATGTATAGGCGTTCATATTCATTAAGAATGCTTCCCTAAATTACTGCTTTGTTGGCCTAGTGATCGCAAACGCTGCTACTGAGGTCTTTTTTTGTCTGGATGGGATATCATCAAATGACTTCTCCCGCTCTTGGGGGTGTGGGAGGGCGTGTCAGACTTTTACTGACTAAAACCTACCCGTCTTCCTTCAGTTACCTATATGCCAGGGCCACGGTATCTCGTTTGAACAATCTCGCGACCCTGGCAGGCATCGGTCCTAGCAGACCCCTTCAGTACCACTGACATCTCTTTGAGGCGCGCGTGGAACACTACGCGCCGTCGACACGGGCCTGGTTCTTACAGGGCGGCGAGCTATCCATTGCTCGCCGCCCGCAACCCCGTGCCTGCGGTGGCCGGGAGTCCGCAATCGACTCCCGACGCCCCGGGCGTCTCCTCCTGCGGCGGCTGGGGACGTGACACAGTGGAACGAATGTATGGGAGCGGTTGGACGTAGACATGTCCGAAAAATAAGAGTAAAATTATGACAAACTAATGATGCCATCTTATTCGATTACTTAATGCCTTCATAAATTGTGGTGATGAATTTCTTCATAACTCCCATATTTCGGGAGTAATTTGAGAAAATGTGAAATTTTACTATGAAAATGAGTGTATCGAGCTCTCTCCCTCCTGATTCCGGGCTTGTTTCAAGTAGCGGTCTCTAATATCGTAATGCTATTACTAAGAGCTATATTTAATACTAAGACACATAGTGCGCCAAATGTGCACTTTCTGGGATAAAAGGAAATGAAAATTTAAAAAAAAAAACGTTTTTTCCCCATTTGTATTTACTTTAAACCGCAGACAGACTTATTAAGAGGTCTATAAATATATTATATATATACAGAAATATATATTAACAAAAATATTCACAAGAACTGATGAGAGTATGACTTTTAAGTAAGTTGATAATAAATTACCTAGTTTCATTAAAAGTACAATAAATAATTAAGATGTAAGCTCTAATTTACTAAGTTACACATTTTAAAACAATAACATCATTTAATTATCTTCGTCATCATCATCATCATCAATTAATTCAAATTCAGAATCGATGTCCGCTAAATCATTTATGTTAACAAATTCGATATCACTTTTCTCAGAATCCGTAAGCTCATAAAATTCCTTAAAAGAAGATTTTTTTACAAACTTATTTCCTTTTGGACGGATACTTGTAACAAGTGGATCAGAAGACAGTAAAAGATTGTGCATAATATCTTCATTGCATGAGATACTGCTATGCTTTCGAGAATGCCCCTCTCTATATTTTCTAAAATCTTTATTTCTAGCCTCAGATGCCTCTTCGGATAGAAAACCAATGGGCACAATTGACATGTTCTGAACTATGTCTGGCCCATGCATTAAAATTTTATGAAGTGAAGAAGGCATATAATACCATGGGTATAACTCCACGTAAAGCTTAGCAGTATCAAAGCAGAACTCTCGGAATTTAGTTACGTTGATCTTCTCTCCTGATGAAATACACTGCAAGATCACACAGATTTTTCTTAAAAGCATAGCATCTATTCCGGTCAGTTCAGCAGATTTAGTGTAGTTTTCAAAAAATCTCCTTGCCGAGTTGCCATTGTTGGTGGATCCACTGCCTTGTTTCACAACATCGAGAAGTAAGCCCGTTTCTCTTCTTACAGCCTCTTGAACTCTTTTCTTCCTGTCATCAACTTGCCTTTTTGCTATATCACCCCTTACTTGCCATGATTTTATGTCTAATTTGTAGGAAATGTGTAATAAGCATTCCATTGAGCGAATCCAAGCGTGAAGGGTGCTTAAGCTATATTTATACATGTCCTCGTTTGCGTGTTTATCTTTGATTAACTCTAAATTATTCATTTCTTTAGGACAAGCCTTGCATATGTCACACACTGAAGCTGCTGTATTGGATATAATGGAATGAATTTTACCATCAATCATTGTCAACAGCAGTTGGTGTTTGACACTAATTCCATCAGTGATGGTGGATGGAGTTAAGGCTTCAATCTCTGCTTCGATTTCAGCCATCTCTCTCTGCACATTTTCTTTGGTTTCCTTTATAAACTTAAACAATATTGGCCGGCAAAATGAAGTGGAAGATGGTCGCTCGTTTTCCCAAATTGTTACACCTTTTGAGACGAGCCGCAGTGGTACAAGACTAATCATAAAATTACTAGCAAGATCGATTTGCTCATCTTCACTCGTCCTTTGATGATAAATGCTTTGGCTAGATGATCCGTCAAAACCCCATTTGCTGGTCAATACGAGCTGTTGATTGGGATCAACAGGGGTTTCTAACGACCTAATAAGTCTTCTTGAGGTTAAATCCATCAAGGCTTGTAATTTGATTTTTGCAGAGCTCTCTGTAACTGTGAGATCTTCTTTGGCCGGATAGCACTTAATTTTTTCTTTAACCAACATGTAGTAACTCGGGTATTGAAGAGCTCCTTCTTGAGTGTTGAAATCCCGAAGAGTGTTATAGCGCCATTTCGATAAGTTCATCGATACATAAAGAGCCAATGCCTTCAAAGGGGATATTTCCCGTACCTGAATTGATTTACCTTCAATGAAGGCTTTGATTTTTGAGGCCTCTTCTGGATTCTCCGTCAAGTATTTCATAACATAAGCTGTATCGCTTTGTCCTGCCTTTTGAAGCGCCCTTTCGGCCGAAAACATAATTTCAGCGCTGCTACTGCTGCATGAAAGACTATCTTCAGTGCGTCTTCTTTTTTGCCGGTTACTAAGGTCCTCAAAAGATTTACGAGGACTAGGATGTGTACAAGTTGAAGCATCAGATTTAGCAGGAGAAATTATGGGCTCGATGACGTCACTTATATTTTCTGTAGAAGGTTCCATATTTTCATTCTGTAATTCCGGCCATTGAATTGCAGCCTGTAGCCAAATCTCATGTTTCTTCCGAAACTTATCTGTGCTTCTTCCAGACTGTGTCCATTTTGCATAAATGCGGTAGCAAAATCGACGACACCAGTCTTTTAAACTTGTTTCAGCACTTTCACATAACTGAACACAACTGTTATCTTTTAAAACACTGAACAAATAGTTAAAGTCGCGTAAATCTTTATGTGCGCGTGCGCATAAAGCAACGTGAATATCAAGATTTGTATTAAAATTTGGAAAATACATTGCGAGATTAGCTTGGATACAACGAGGTGTAAATCAACACTGATTTTAAAGTTACTAATAGTGACCTATTTATATAAAATCCAGGTATCCCAGGTATCCTTTGTTAAATATTGCAAGGTAATTAGTTATTGTGATAATTAGTAAATGATGCATGCTAAATTAGTGTATTAAGAGCCATTTAGTAATTAAATAATAGCAATGTTCTTATCAGTAATCATTAGTGCATCAGTTTTATATGTAAACCTTAAGTCCCTAATTATATATCCTAATTAGCTTATATCTTCTCTAATTGGCTGCTCAGAAATGTTATTGTAATAAGGTAAACCTTTAGAAAAACGGTTTTAATCAACAAAATAAACAAAAAATAAAAAAATTGTGTTATAAAATAAACATCACTCTTTATCCCAGAAAGTGCACATTTGGCGCACTATGTGTCTTAGTATTAAATATAGCTCTTAGTATTAGCATTATGATATTAGAGACCGCTACTTGAAACAAGCCCGGAATCAGGAGGGAGAGAGCTCGATACACTCATTTTCATAGTAAAATTTCACATTTTCTCAAATTACTCCCGAAATATGGCAGTTATGAAGAAATTCATCACCACAAGTTATGAAGGCATTAAGTAATCGAATAAGATGGCATCATTAGTTTGGCATAATTTTACTCTTTTTTTTCGGACATGTCTACGTCCAACCGCTCCCATACATTCGTTCCACTGTGCGTGAGGGCGCAGAGACTGCCACTCCCTCATGCGCCCTGCTTCGTCCTTCGCGAGCATTACTGCTTCGCAGAAGGAGGTGACGGCTTCCCATCCCCTCTCGCTCCGTACCATGGTTCGCACCAGGGCCGGACGCGAGATGTCGCCGCCGCCGATCGCCTCCATGGGGACACGGTGGTGCTCCGCTCAAGCAGGGCACACCTCCACCGTATGCTCCACAGTGTCCTCCAGACGATCCTCGCATGCTACTAAGGTCTTGGGTGTGATTCCTCGGTCGAACAAAGTGTCATTGGGCTTTCCATCAGGATTTTTTCAGTAACAATCAATTTGTGCCCAGTTGATGACAATAAGCTCGCCCCTTATTACATGAGACTTAAACATGTCTGGTGAAATGTGGGTGTACTGTAGGTACAATTCTGCCTATACCCTTAAGAATCACAAGCGCGATGCAATGTTATGTTGTTAGTATTGAGCGAAAGGGCTTGTCTATTATAGTAGTGGTGCTTAGTTTTATATAGTGTGTGACTCTAAAACCTAAATAGCGTATGGCAGAGTATGTTCAAAATACGAACTTTGGTCTTTTAGATAAATGTTTAGGGGAAACACCACGGTGTTTTTCGAAGCTAGCAACTGTGCGACCTGTGAATGATCAGCGGACGAACCTGCACCCTAATTGCGAAACGCACAATTTATCAGAATCTGAATGGGATTGAAGATTATTTCTAAACCATTGCGTCATTTGTTCGAATAAATTAAATTGTGGCTCAGCAACGTAAATAACGCAATGAATGTTGTTTAACTATGAATATTAAACCAATTCCTACCGATAAAAAGTTCCGCAATTACCCCTCTGGTCCTCAACTAAATTTTGTTGGGCATATATTTCTACTACATGGTTGAATGGAAACCATGTGTGAAGCTGTAAATTTACCGTTCGACAGTCTTAGTCGTTGTAAATTGCTTCAAGTCGATTTGGTGTGAATTCTTGAAATGGTTTTTCGCAGTGTAAGTTGCCTGTGATGTCAACTTAAGCAATAGAACTTGTGAAAATTTTGTACTCCCCTCTACTGTCTAGGAATTCTTACATTTAAGATGGATACGATAAGCCTGTCAGTGAAATTTAAATTTTCGTACGTTTTTTGCATTGAGAGCGTTATATATATATGTAGGGTTGTGGCTAAGTTACACCGGCCGCACGGGTTGATCGGTCAGGTTAAGCTACGCTTGCCGCGGTTGGTTCGTCGATGGGTGACCATCTTTACATACCAAGACCCTTCCGTAACATCGCATAAAATCACAACTTGTTTCCCCGAAGGGTTAGGCAGAGGTGTACCTTTAAGACACCCACATTTCGCCTGTTATGTTTAAGTCCCATGTAATAGGGGGCGAGCCAATTGCCATTAAACAACCGGGCACAAATACAAACTCCGGGCTGCTACTGAGAAGTTCTAGACGGAAAAACCCAATAACACTTTGCCCGACCTGGGAATCGAACCCAGGACCTCATGTTCAGCGGTAGCGCTTGCTACCACTAGAGCAACGAGGCAGTACGGGTCGTCAGAAGCCCGAAAGTCTGACAACCAATCTTACCAAGGGGTATCGTATTACCCAGTAACTGGGTTGTGGAGGTAAGATAGGCAGTCACTCCATGTAAAATACAGGTATTCAGCTGCAGGTTAGACTGTAAGCCGACCCCAACATAGTTAGGAAAAGGCTAGGCAGAAGAAATTATGATTTCAATAATTATAATTCTGTAAAGCCATATTTATTACGGCAGTCAATCATATTTTTACACGCTTTATATTAGCTTCACTTGTATGTTTGTTTGTATGTTAGTATATTTGTTTGTAAACGACTCCTTTTTTTTTTTTTTTTCCGGATGGGAAATCATCAAATGACTTCTCCCGCTCTGGGCGGAGCGGGAGGGCGTGTCAGACTTTTACTGACTAAAACCCACCCGTGTTCTATCAGTTGCCCATGTGCCAGGGTCACGGTATCTCTTTCGAACAATCACGTGACCCCGGCAGGCATCGGTCCTGGTAGACCCCTACACTGCTGCTGACATCTCTTTGAGGCGCGCGTGGAACACTGCGCGCCGTCGACCCGAGCTTGGTCCTTACCGGGCGGCGAGCTACCCATTGCTCGCCACCCGCAAGCTCGCGCCTGCGGTGGCTGGGAGTCCGCTATGGACTCCCGACGCCCGGGGCGTCTCCTCCTGCGGCGGCTAGGGACGTGAGGGCGCAGAGACTGCCACTCCCTCACGCGCCCCGCCTCCTCCTTCACGAGCATTACTGCTTCGCAGAAGGAGGTGACGGCTTCCCATTCCCTCTCGCTCCGTACCATGGCTCGCACCAGGGCCAGACGCGAGAGGTCGCCGCCGCCGATCGCCTCCACGAGGACACGGCGGTGCTCCGCCCAGGCAGGGCACACCTCCACCGTATGCTCCACCGTGTCCTCCAGACGATCCTCGCAATGGAAACACCCGGACGTATCCTCCCGCTTTATCCTGAACAGGAACCCACCGAAGCACCCATGCCCGGTGAGAACCTGCGTCAGGCGGAAGGTGAGGACGCCGTGACGCCTCTTATCCACTCCTCAAAGAGATCACACCGGAGCTCTGTCCGCCGTGCCGCGATTTGTCGCGGCAGCGGAGTTTCGCCCCGGCGTTTCGCCTCCTCGCGCCGCTCCCACATGTGGGCGAGGATCTTTGCCTCCAGGTCCCATGGCGGCACTTCGGCAAGGAGGCTCGCCGCCTCGCAGAAGACCGTGCGGTATCCCCGGATTAACCGGATGGCCATGACCCTCTGGGCCGCACTCAACCGGCGCGCTGGGCGCAGCCTCAGTGAAGGCGCCCACACCGGTGCCCCGTAGAGGGCCATGGACCACACGACCCCCGTGTAGAGCCTCCGGCAGGAGGCGTTTGGACCCCCCAGATTGGGCAGGAGCCGCTTTAATGCAGCCCCAGCCCGATCCAGTCTGGGAGCCAAACGTCTGAAATGTTCAACGAAGTTCCACCGGCTGTCGAGGACAAGTCCCAGGTACTTCATCGTCGACTCGACGCCGATGTGAACCCCTCCTACCGTGAGTAGGGAACCCGCAGGTGGCGCGTTCCGAGGACCATGAAAACCCATGGCCTCGGACTTGTGCAGTGCCACCTCGAGTCCCAATTGCCGGATCCTATCGACGATTGTCGCAACCCCGCGTGTCATTAAGTCGGCCGCCGCCTCGTACGACCTCCCCTGCGCCAGGACCCGCGTGTCGTCAGCGTAGCAAACTACGCTGACGCCGCTAGGGAGGTCGGCGCGCAGCACCCAGTCGTAACCGATGTCCCACAGATGCGGCCCCAGGACCGATCCCTGTGGGACACCGCACGACATCTCTCGCCGGTTCCAATTTACCTGGTGACCGGTTTTTACACGCTTTATATTAGCTTCACTTGTATGTTTGTTTGTAACCGACTCCTTATAGCGCGATTTTGACCCACTTTAAACGACCAGATTTCATTCCAACTTTGCACACCTGTCAAAGACCGATGACAGTGCAATAATTTCATAAATTTGTGCCATTATCCTTGCCAGGGTTACCAGGACAGCAAAAAACTGTCTTCGAAAACTACGCTGAGTGTTTCGAATTTTGAGACGTATGTCAACGTCTCAAAATTCGAAAGACCCTAAAAATAGAAAATAAATAATACTTTAAAAAAACTAAAAAACACGCTTCCATAGAAAACCAAACTAAAAAGTAGGAAATAATGGGAAAAAAGCGTGGGGTGTCTGATCAATAAAAAAATACTTTAAAAAGCACTCCACGCTTTTTTATCAATATTTAACCTGACGCCGCTCATTGTAGAACACGGAAGAAAATTTGAAGTTTTTGCTTTACCGTGGCACTTCCACCTTAAGTGCATTTTATTATGAATTTTTGATTAAATGAAGAACCTCAAAAACTAATTGAAAGTTCAGGGGCCGTTCAATCCTGCCAGGGTCACGAGATTTGTTTGAAAGAGTTACCGTAGCCCTGGCAAAGGTAATTAAAGGAACACGGGTGGGGTTTCGTCAGTTACAGTCTGACACGCACTCCCGCTCCGCCCAGAGCGGGAGACGTCATTTGAAGATTTCCCACACAATAAACAGGGCCGTTCGATGAGGTTTTAAAGTCATCAAGTCATCATTGCAGTGTGAGAGAAAGATGGATCTATAAAGGCACAGTAAACGCATAGCATATTCAGCCCATAATGTTCCTACTGCCTCAAGCCTCCTCTTTAAGAACATGCCGGTTTCCTCATGACCTACAACTCTCTAGTGGCCACCATTGTCCATATAATCGTATGGCACTAACCCTTTTTTTTCAGAACAGAACAATGATCGCCTGAACAAGTCACAGTAGGCCCCAGCACTTATCCTTTCAAATATGCAGGAAACCTTTTATCGTTAAACCCTTATAGATGTTACAAATTCTTATCCAGCTATTCTTTTTAATAAGAACTGGTGTCGGTCACAGAGGCTATGAACTCCTGTTTACAGTATTTTTATGGACAGTTTACAAAATATTTATTAGGGTCACCAATAAATGGAATGTCCGTTAAAGCTCAAACCGAAGTATACGACCGTTTCATTACTTATACACTATACAGCCTCATACGTTCTGGAAATGGATGTCAACTGCTTTATAATTTATGTTTCATCGTTTTATTTTTTTTTGCGCGGAACCCTAATTTTATTTTCTAGAATAAAAGTAGTCTAAATGACTCTTTATAACATCAGCTATCTGCCAGTTGAAATCGCGTCAAAATAATGAGTCCCGCAATTTCGGAGTTTAGCCGGAACAAATAGAGAGGCAGACAAACAAAAAAGAAATTTTTTTTTTTTAGTACCGCATGTACTTTCAAATGCATTTAGTTAAAAAAGTTGTTGTTTTGATATTACAATCAGGAACTTTAATTTTATTTATTTGTATGTAAGTATGTATGTTTAGATTAAAAGTGTATAGAAATAATAACATATTACAACATGCCTATAAGCCCTGAGGGTTTATAATAGGAAGCAGTGTACCATCCGTCCCATGTAAAAGGGAGTGACCCTATTGCTATCATAGCCTAATGTCTAACATAAATTCAGTCTCCGGACTGCTACTAGGAAATTTCTGATGGAAATCTAATGACACTTAGGCAAGCCTAGGGTAGCGCTTGCGGCCACTTGACCTATGAGGCAGTGGCGTGCCTAGGGTTTCAAAATAAGGCAAGCCCAAAAAAATTTTAAGCGATTTCAAAAAAAGAAAGTTCAGTTGTCGACTGAGTATGTAGGTACCTACGTACCTATGTATCATCGCAATTTTCTCATAAACTACTGGTTAGGTACAATAAGTTTTGAATTTTGTTTGATATAGATTTATAACTCGGCGCCGGTTTGTCACTTTCCTGATGCTGCATATGCTTTTCTAAAACGACATCGTATTTTGAAATTAACGAGACCAGTTCTAAAAAACTGCCTTTATTTTATGAAGTTTTGGACTCATCATGTCCTCATAAAGGAAGTTCCTGTTGTGCTAAATGACAAACAATATCAACTTATCTTTGAAATACACTACGGTTGTTATCAACGTGCGTGTTATATTTTGAAATTTCCTCAGATAACTGGCGTGATATACCTACATAGATGTCTCAATTCGTTTTTTACCAAAATTACCGAAAGAAACCATTGCACACAGGTGTTTATGGGAATTTGCGTGCCTTTTAATGGCGCCAGATATGTTATCTAAATCATCATAACCAGATGTATTCCAAACGGAATCTTCATTCGAAAAAAGGTCAGCGGGTCGTCTTAGGGGCGGAGTGTAGGAGTTGGAGTATACGCTTAGGGGCACTATGAGCAGCAAAGAAAACCAAAAAAAATAAATAAAAAAAAAATTTGGGACAGTCAATTTTTCGAAGTTTTTTTTTTTTAAATAGGTTTCGACCGTTTTTATTGCAGCAAATGATTAAAATTATCCATAGAAACCATTTAGGGTCTGAGAAGCATGGCCCTACGACGCACCGTTTCCGAGTTATGGGTCTTTTACTTTTTTTTATTTTATGTAAAACTATTTATATTTCCAAAATGGTAGCTCGGATGAGATTGTTTTCGGGAAAGAAATTGTTGCTCTACTCAAAAGCCATGAGATCATGTAAAAAAAGTAGCAAAATCTTGGAAAAAAAAAACATCAAAATTTTTCTAAGTGTCGGTCGTCGTTTCAGCTTGAGTATTCTTAGGGGCAAAGGACTTAGGCAAACATACAAAGTTTTTTTTTTAAATAGAATTCCACCATTTTTATTGCAGCAACTGATTAAGCTTATCCTTAGAAACAATTTGTTTCCCGACAACAATCTCATCCGAGCTACCATTTTGGAAATATAAATGGTTTTACATAAAATAAAAAAAGTAAAAGGTCCATAACTCGGAAACGGTGCGTCGTAGGGCCATGCTTTTCAGACCCTAAATGGTGGCTACACACAAGGTCAACCCGATACTGCAAAAAAATCGGAAAGTTTCCGAAAACAAAAAAGCGAAAATTTCTCTAAGTCCTTGCTCCATAGCGCCCCTATGGCTACACTCCAACCCGAAAAAAATATGCAGCACCAGCAATACAACTTATTAGTGTGCGAACAGCCAACAATCCGAGTAGTTTTATACACTGATCTATTAAATTTTCGTTTATGCGATTTACTAGTCTGAGAAATACACAGATTAGGCGTCGGTTTTAATGAAGAAATTAACTGTTTTTTCTGAGCAAAGTTTAAAGATTTTACCTTATCTTCGCCAATCAAAACTTGAACGCATTTTAAATCCTCACAAGGTACAATTACCTCCATTGTTGTAGGTAAGTCACCAAAACAATTGTATCACTGAGAAAATCTAAGAAAACACACAAAAAACTTTAATAACTAAACTTTTCCCACTCAAGCAAATGAAACTGAAGTGAGTTGCACTCGGGTGTCGGGAACTACTTACGCAGAATTGCAGTGTTGTCATTTAGGCAAAAAAAGTCGCCAGGTATATGAAAAATCTAGCTAGATGTCGCAATTCTTTTATTTTTAAGGTATTGCTTGAATAATTAATTTCATTATTTTAAAAAGTCGCTAGTTTTTATTGTTGCTAAATCTTAAAAAAAGTCTCCAAACTCGTTAAAAATCTCCAAGATCTCACAACGTCGCTAAAACGGCAACACTGCAGAGTTGGCAAGGTGACAAGGTCACGCATCATACGCATGCAACTTCATACGCATGCACGGCTTAAATCTTCCATACTAACCGATTTGTCGACGCACAAGGTTCTAACTCGATATACGGCACATCACTATAAGTGCGAAAGTGACAGAGATAGTATTTGAAAGCCCGGCAAAAGCCGGTACGTGTAAGCGAGATAGCTATATGTAGATGCTGCAAATGCGAAACTCTGCGCGCGAACAATCGCGATGTGTAGTATTGTGGCATAGGTAGATACTTCGTGTTATTTTGATAAGAATTAAGCGCGCGAACTTCTGACGCAGGTTCTCACCGGGCATGGGTGCTTCGGTGGGTTCCTGTTCAGGATAAAGCGGGAGGATACGTCCGGGTGTTTCCATTGCGAGGATCGTCTGGAGGACACGGTGGAGCATACGGTGGAGGTGTGCCCTGCCTGGGCGGAGCACAGCCGTGTCCTCGTGGAGGCGATCGGCGGCGGCGACCTCTCGCGTCCCGCCCTGGTGCGAGCCATGGTACGGAGCGAGAGGGAATGGGAAGCCGTCACCTCCTTCTGCGAAGCAGTAATGCTCGCGAAGGAGGAGGCGGGGCGCGTGAGGGAGTGGCAGTCTCTGCGCCCTCACGTCCCTAGCCGCCGCAGGAGGAGACGCCCCGGGCGTCGGGAGTCAATAGCGGACTCCCGGCCACCGTAGGCGCGAGCTTGCGGGTGGCGAGCAGTGGGTAGCTCGCCGCCCGGTAAGGACCAAGCTCGGGTCGACGGCGCGCAGTGTTCCACGCGCGCCTCAAAGAGATGTCAGCAGCAGTGTAGGGGTCTACTAGGACCGATGCCTGCCGGGGTCGCGTGATTGTTCGAAAGAGATACCGTGACCCTGGCACAATGGGCAACTGATGGAACACGGGTGGGTTTTAGTCAGTAAAAGTCTGACACGCCCTCCCGCTCCGCCCAGAGCGGGAGAAGTCATTTGATGATTTCCCATCCTGAAACAAAAAAAAAAAAAGCGCGCGAACTTTTAAATAGTTCGGGTTTGATATTGATTCTCTATCGAGCATTTTAGTAAGGCATGCCGGGCTTTTGGGCTTATATGAAGGTACCGCCACTGCTATGAGGCGGTCATTTAGAGAGGCATTCTTAATCATAATGATAATTATGTAATTTTTGGTGACTTTTCAGCCTTCTTATGAGGCCCATTGTGAGCGACCACGTTTCAGTGCCATATGTCATCACTGGCAACACACACTAGTCAAAGACTTTTGTCTTGAGACACTGCGGTAAGTGGGTGACATGACCTGATGAAGGCCGCAGGAATACATTGGATGCGAGAAGCACAGAACAGGTTGAAGTGGCGGTGCTTGCTGGACATTGGCCTCCCCGCCTATGTCCAGCTGTGGACGTCTTTTAGCTGAAATGATGATGATGATGATGATTCTTACACATTTAATTGAATTGTCAATAGACAACATACATACGTAAGCTTGCGCCTTTTTCCCAGGGGGCTAGGCAGGCAGGAACTACAGAACGCCACCCGCTACGATCTTTACACACTCCTTTTGCCACATTTAAGTTCATACATCTGGTCATACACCCAGACCAGTTACCAGTACTACGCACCTGACCCTTCTGGATAGAAAATTTAGGAATTAACTGATGAATATCTTTATCAATTATACACTGTTCTCCTAAGTCACAAAAGAACGAATTAAATTCTTGATCCTTTGTTAACTCTTTGTCTTAGATAAAAGAATAAAACCAAGAAATCTTTTTCATTAAGCGTCCGTCCAATGACCTTTAAGTAAGAAGAGACAGATTGTTTTGTAATTAATTTAAATTCCATTGGACTGGACGTCTGCGAGGCTCTGTGACGTCACTCTTTAGACAGCGATTCTCAAAGATTTCTTGTACAACCTTAGTCACGGGGAAAGATATAGTTAGTTTTAAGAGTACTGTACTCTTAAAGCCTCCTACAAACCGGCGCGACGCGGCAACGCGACGCGACACTCGTAGAACAATTTTTATGTGAACTTCATGGAAATTGTTCTACAAGAATCGCGTCGCGCTGTCGCGTCGCGCCGGTCTGAATAAGCCTTAAAACTAATTATATCTTTCCCCGTGACTAAGGTACGGCGATACGGACGGATAGATGGACGCATCTATCCGTCCGTCTGTCTGTCTGTCTGTCAGTCAGCGGGCTGTATCTTATGAATCGTAATAGGTAAACAGTTGACATTTATAATATGTATGTATTTAGACCTGTCGACCTGCTGGCCTGTGTCCCAGCAGTGGGAAAGTTATAGGCTGATGATGATGATGTATTTAGAGATATATAAGTATATTTACCAGCTGTCTGGTTACCACAGTATAGGCTCTGTCTAGTTTGGGATCAGATAATAGTGTGTTGGTTGTCCTAAGATATTATTTTTACACGGTGTTTGAATAAAGTTAAAAATTAAAGGTGTACTTTTTCGGCGTCTTTTGCATCGTGGTACAGAACCCTTCGTGTGTCAGTCTGACTAACTTTAGTTCTGTATGCAAGAGTGAGATGGTAGCAAATATTAAAAAGAGAGGTAAATACAGAAAATGAAAATGTTTAAGTGATTGGAATCAAACAAAACGCACAACATGAAATATAAAAAAGTTACAAAAAAGAAAAATGCCCTCGTACAAGGTAGCCAAAACGTATTCAAGTTAAAAAAGTTAACATGTCTGAGAATCACCGCTAGAAACCCTAATTTTCGATTAAAAACTCACACTCAAATTGGTTCACTCGTTTAAGAGCTATGGTGCCACAGACAGACACACATAGTGGTGAAAATTATAACTCTTTTTGCGTCGGGCGTTAAAAACATAACTATATAGAACTTATTTAGAACTTTTCAAGTGTTTTTTTTTAACTAACGTAATGAATATAACCTTAAACTTACTGAACTTTTAACAAAAATCTTTCCTTCGGTACACCAATCACAAAATTAAGTAAAAAATCGTCCTTTTTAATTATTTTCTTCTCAAGTTCACAAAGACCTTAATAAGAGTCATATTCTTATTTTTTCTAATGAGGGTTAAGAGCTTTGTAAGGGGACCTTGTTTGAATAAAAAAGTGGCTATATATTTTTACTTCATCTCAAGTAGGTAACAATTTTCTAGAGTTTGAGAAATACTGCATAGTTTTTAGTAATAAGTAACAAACAAGGTATGTTTGTCCCATAGGGGTAGATAGAAACTTCAGAACACCATGTTACGATTCTTACATAAGTACTTTACGTTCATACATCTAGTCATAAACGCCCGTTTCTTGCGAGTATTACGCACCTGACCTTTCAGAAGAACTTCACCACTAGGGCGTCCCCACCGCATTTACATTCGCATCTGACTTTTCTTAGTCGCTTTTTATTTTTATTATTACATTTTTATATTTTTGTTAATAAACATTTATAACACCATGCTCACGCCCCGCCCTCAGCGTAATATTATATAAAATGGTCTAAAAAGGAAGCTCTGAAACAAGGTACTAACCACACCATAAATCACAATTTAAAAAAGCCTGACACCACAGTAATTGGCTTCAGGCAAATAGCCTGCGATCATGTTTCCCACAAGACGTGTTAAAGTAATGACGCTTTTTAAATCGTTTTTATTAGCTTGGTTTGTATATATGTATCTATGTAAAGGAATATTTGAACGTGATTTTCACCCCACTTTTCAAATCTTATCTTATCAAGGACCGAGAACAGTACAATAATTTCGTAAATTAGGATCACCAGAATGACAGCAAAAAATAATGAAAACCCCACTTTTTGCTATAAAACATGCCTACATAGAAACCAAACTAATAAGTAGAAACAACAGTCATATGTTTCTTTATAGAAATTAATGGAAAAAAGGTATATGATTGATATCAATTGAAAAATTCCTCAAAAAGCACCTCACGCTTTTTTCCATTATTTTCTATAAAAAAACATATGACTGTACTATCTTATCTTTTATTTATATAAAGAAACATATGACTGTACTATAAAGTTAAAGTTGTCCCTTTGTTATATTGCACTCAATGGTATTTAATAACTATTTTAATACCATCGCTGTAGGACTGTTTAATACTGATGATTATAATATCAATTTGATGATATCTTCCACTCTTTAAATATAAGTTATCAGTCATAATTATAAACAGATCATTGATCTTTTAATGTCTAGTGATGGGTCGCTCAGCTCCCTAAAATAGGGTTGAGCTACACGATTACTGATACAAACATGCCGTCTGTTGAGACAGGGCTGCTCAAACCGGCAATGGCTTTTTCTTCCAGACATGGCCCTGCATAGACTCATATAAAATTCTGTATGTGTAAATGTTTGGACTTTAACCTCTAAGTCCCTGAGATACCACATTTGGTACAGACACAATCGTTTTTTAATTGTGTCTGTAATTACGCTAATTAACTGGTTAAAAAAGGTCACGACCTCTAAGCGTCAGCGCACACCGAACTGCAAAATGCTCGCGCATGCTCGAGCAAAAATTTGCAAAATTTTGCAAAATGTATCTTATGACAATTTCTTACATTGCAAATTTGAATACACGTCCAAACTTGATGCCCGAGCATGCTCAAGCATGCTCAAGCATGCGCGATTATGCGCGAGTGCGCTTGCACCGCCGGCGCCGCCGCGCCGCCGGCACGCGCCAGCCGCGCTCGGTATTGCCACAGCGTGAAAACTGTCTTGACGAGTGTCTACCTACGGCGCAACCGGTGTAAATTGGAAATCATGGACGAAGAAAAGTTGATCGTTTTGGTGCAGCATTTTGAATATTTGTACAATGTATCGAGTCCAACATGCAGCGATCGGATGTTAAAAGCCAATGCTTGGGAAAGAATATCTCAAAAAATGGGAAAACCTATTTTACCAAATTCTAACATAATGTGTAATATTCGCTAAGGTACATTTTTCTTTTTTGTGGTGGGAAATCATCAAATGACTTCTTCCGCTCTTGGGCGGAGCGGGAGGGCGTGCGTGTCAGACTTTTACTGACTAAAACCCACCCGTGTTCCTTCAGTTGCCCATGTGCCAGGGCTACGATATCTCTTTCGAATAAATCTCGCGACCCTGGCAGGTGTCTATGGTTCTGAATTGAAACAAGCGAAGTAGAAAAAAAAGGTACATTTTTCCCGCCACATTTCTTCTATCAATACTGTTCTTTAAATATTCTTCAATGTTCCTATTCCTCTACCAAAAGGGCGATAATTATTAAGTCCCAATCAACTATATTGAACACGCCTGCCAACGTCGGATTTTGCCATCAAACTGGTAATGCACGCCCGCCTGGCAACCCAGAGCATTGTCAACGGTGCTTGCTCACGGATGCGCGAGCATGCCGCCTGCATGCTCGAGCAATCAAAATTTTGCGCGAGCATGTGCGAGCATTTTGCAGTTCGGTGTGCGCTGACCCTAAGTTTGTTTCGTCATTTTCTGTCAGGGATCAGTTAGCATGAAAATGCCATCTAGTTTTAAAATATTGATAAAAAGATATTGCGTTGAAATAAATAGTTTATTCGGTGAGTCATCATTTTTTGTCATTATCATCTGCTTAGCCTTAACCTACTTTACTATTTTTGGGTCGGCTTCCAGTCTAACCGAATGTCCAGTAGTTTACGTGGAGCCTCTGCCTATCGGACCGCCACAACACAGTAACTGGGTAATACAACCCAGTAACTGGGTAAGACAGGTCGTCAGATGTCGTGCTTCTGACGACCCGTTACGATTATCAAGAATCCACGAATTACAGCATGAACCAACGGTTTAACGTGCTTTCCGAGGTACGGAGGGACTCTGGAATGTATAGATGGCCACCTGCTTACCCTGATTGATCAACCCGTGCAGCTGTTATTACTTAACCTCAAACCGTAACTTTATAACCTAACACATTGAATACTTTTATCCCGGTAGTATGTTTCTATGGCGAAACCACGAGGTAAAAGTTTATCGGGCGAAAATTGCTGAATTTGGGCTACGCAATTACACTGCGGTGTGTCGGTACACTAAGCCTGATGAAAGTCTGATTAAACTCTTAATCGCAACATGTCAGACACCTACGTAAAGTTGCCGACACAAATTCTAATTTATAGTCCCTAAAGAATTAGTGGACTCGCAATTAATGTCAAACTTGATGTATAACGTTTTGCGTATTCGTAGGAAACAGGGCAAAAAGTGTTTTGATGCTTTCGGGTTTATTTACTTACTAGCTTTGGCCAGCGGCTTTGCCCGCGTATTATACGTATAAACCTTCCCCTTGAATCACAATATCTATTTAAAAAACCGGCCAAGTGCGAGTCGGACTCGCGCACCGAGGGTTCCGTACAAACCTGTAGGTATTTTCGGTTTAAAAATATATATATTTTTTAATTTTTATATTTCAGTTGATTGAATGTAAGGTAAATTGCGGTTTACGATTTATGACGTTTTAAAAAAAAACTACTCACTCGATCTCGTTCAAACCAATTTTCGTTGGTAGTTTACATGGTAATGTACATCATATTTTTTTTTTAGTTTTGTCATTCTCTTATTTTAGAAGTTACGGGGGGGGGGGGGGGGACACACACACATTTTACCACTTTGGAAGTGTCTCTCGCGCAAACTATTCAGTTTAGAAAAAAATGGTAATAGAAACCTCATTACCATTTTTGAAGACCTATTCATAGATACCACCACGTATGGGTTTGATGAAAAAAAACATTTTTGAGTTTCAGTTCTATGTATGGGGAACCCCAAAATTTATTGTTTTTTTTCTATTTTAGTGTGAAAATCTTAATGCGGTTCACAGAATAGGTGTATTCTGCCATTTTATTCCGAAACTATAAGAGCTATGCTGTTGAAACTTGGTAAGTAGGTGTACTTACCAAGTTTCAACAGCATAGCTCTTATAGTTTCGGAATAAAATGGCTGTGACATACGGACGGACAGACAGACAGACAGACAGACAGACAGACAGACAGACATGACGAATCTATAAGGGTTCCGTTTTTTGCCATTTGGCAACGGAACCCTAAAAAAGACACATCAAAATCCGTTGCGTAGTTTTAAAGATCTAAGCATACATAGGGACAGACAGATGGAAGCGACTTTGTTTTATACTATGTAGTGATTTATTTCGGTGCTTTCCGACAATGCTCTTGATTTAAAACGGATAGATTTGATACTCTAAAATCTACTTTGAACTCGAGATTCATGATATCGTTATGAAATACGAGAACCCTGTTAAATTAAATTTAGGTATGATATATTTTATTGTATCATTTTATCAAATTCAACACTCTCGCAGCAGTACTATAAATTAACGGCAGTTTCTTTTCTATGTTTCTTTTGTAACTGTACCCCTAAGGAGAATCAATAACATTTTGAGAACCGCTGGTAAACACAAGACGCCTGGTCGTCGCCAGTCTGCAAACATATATCTACGTTTATGGTGTCTGAACGAATTGCAATAGCGAAATAGTTCAAAAGAGTTCAAGAATGTCTAGTATTGAATAGTTTTAAGAATACGACTTTATCAACTATGCCATTTACTGAGTCATAAAATGTGACAGCTACGCAATATCTTCTCGTCACACATACCGCAGTGTCTCAAGACGAAGGTCTTTGACCAGTGCGTTGCCTGTGATGATCTATGGCACTGAGACATGGTCGCTCACAATGGGCCTTATTAGAAGGCTAAAAGTCACCCAAAGGGCAATGGAGAGAGCAGTGCTTGAAGTTTCTCGACGTGATCGAATCAGGAATGAAGAGATCTGCAGGTGAACCAAGGTAACCGTCATAGATGCCGAGACCACCCAAAGATGTTTGTTATTGCCAAACTTAAGGTGACGTAGCGAGATAAACGTGCTTTTTCTTTTTAGCGTACCTTTCTTACCGTATGGCATCCGTACTTAATCTTTTAGTGTATGTTTTTTGACTATATGATCTAGTATCCTGTAAAAGGAATACACGATACGATGAAATTTTCTCGATACAAAAAAATCGCAAAGTTCTATCTATGATTGTGATTTTTTTAGCCTCAACGCGCGATGTGTATGTATTATTAAATTGTATCTAAGTTTTTGTAAAAGAGTTTTCGTTTTAATAATACTTTTCATTCATAAAAAACGGCGATTCGTTTTGGCACATACGTTATTTTATTCCAAGCGCACACACATTATCGCCATCTCTTCTTTTGCCTATCATAAGTAGTGTCATCACTCTCGTTCGTTCATAAATCAGTCGCCCAGTAGGGCTCATCGACGACGAACCTATGTCACTTTTTTACAAATCGGTGCAATTAAAATTACGTTTTTTAAATATTTGTGTTCACAGAAAAAGGTAGTAGTTAAGCATTTTGCTGTAATGATTTAATATAATAAGTGTTGGCTTTCCAAATAACTTTGTATTTAGAATGTATATGTGTCTATTTTTGTAACTGTGAACAATATAACATTCTTTTTCTATTACCATTTAGAGACGACCTAAATTATGTATGAAAATGAGAAGAACCATAAACCAAAACTGAACAGTACCTTCAAGGTTAGGAGTGCCTGCACAGGGCAATTAATTTATTCATTTTGCAAGAATGAAATACCAATAAGATGATCATAACAGTAAATCGAATTCACCACATTCACTAAGGCATTACAGCAACAATCTATTCTCACTTTGTAAAGTAATATTGAGTAAACACCTAATTTTCTAGAGAAGAACGTCTGTTTTTATCCCAAAAACTTATAATAATCATGCATTTAGAAATAAAATAAAATATATAATTTGTTTTTAGGTTTGAAGTATGTCAACAATATATCTATATGTGAAGTACTGTCACTTCAAATACAACACAACGAATGAATGGAGTAGCATTAGAATTGTAAAAAAGGTGAGGTTTTACTTGACAGCAGCTCAAAGAAGGGTAATGATTTAAACAGGCTGTGTCAAACACCGAACTAGTTTAAAAAAATATCATTGGAATGTAAAAGTGTTTGTACAAACCTACTTACAGAAATAAAATCATTTATCATTTATAGCAGATGTGAAGTTTTATTGAAAATATAAATTTTAATTTCATGTATCAATCAATCAATCAAATCAGTTTATTTCGGGCTACAAAGACCCAAATCATAATACCATACAGAGTATCATACATACAAAAAAACCACGTAAACATAACTATTGTACACGAAGTGACGGCGACGTGTTGCGCTGCGTAGTATCGCGTAGCCTTCCACGGAATCGCCGATACACGACACCCTTCGGCCAAAACTCTTCCTTGAGGAAGTTCTCGATTTGATGAGTTGGAACTCGGACCACGAATGACTTGAAGTTTGTGTTGTGGCACGGTTCCAACTTCTCGACCCTCAAGGTCCAGTTGGAATTAACACGTACAAACTCCACGATCTCCTCAACCTTCGTGGTGTAATGTTGACGGGACACATAGAGCTGCGTCGTTAGTGTAGCTGGACGCAGCAGCATACTGAGTCCTGCTAGCGCGGTCCCACACTGGTTCCGACTACGAAGCTTCTTCCTCTCTACCTTCAGGAAGCCATCCTTGTCAGGCACGTGGCCTGAAGCCGAGCCTAGCTGTTTCGAACCCTATATGTACCGTGTTTGATACCTAATCATTAGCAGCCTATAACGTTCCCACTGCTGGGACACAGGCCTCCTCTCGGTGAGAGAGAGTGGGACATAATCCACCACGAGGGCCCAGTGCGGGTTGGTAGATGTCACATGTCTTAGATTTTTTAGTTCTAAGACATGTTTACTCACGATGTTTTCCTTCACAGTTTTGAGAGCAGTGGTGTTGAAATAATTTACACAGAGTAAAGCGTCTGCTCGGGTTCGAACTCGTAAGTAGTAGCTGTTGCCACTGAGCCACCACTGCTTCTCGATATCTAATTGATATCTAATCAAAGCACTCTTGTAGACAAGAGTGCTTTCTGAAAACATATTGGCTATTTATAATTTTTCATTCCTACAAGATTTTATGGATGATCAATACAATGGTGTTTTACTCTGTTTTGAATAACACTAAACATACTTCTATAACCTTATGAAGACTGTTTAGCAAAATATTTGTGTACTCCATCTCTGAATTACCCCTAACCCCAAAATAACTGTAATGAAAAATAAAATTAATAAAAGAACAAACATACATACGAGTTAATAGGCTGATAAACACATTGCCCTCTGCAGTTGGGTAAAACACCCAAATAAAAAGATATAATCTAGACATAGTTACAAAATATCGGCAATAATATCGGTTTTGATTTTCTAACCGCAGTCACACGTAATTACTAAAATATGTATGTATAAGTCAAGTAATTTTAACATTTATCATACACATTGCCATACGAAATTGACCTTGAAGGAAATATAAATAACTTGTAAAATAAGGTGAAAAATACTCATAACTAGTATTTCGTAATGGACGAAGTCTATGTAAAATATTGTAATTGTCATTTACCAAATAAATGTATAGTTATCGGTGAAATGAAATTGTTATTAATCTCTTAAACACCATCATATATTTTATTCATAGACCTCTAGAAGATTAATTCGTTATTTTTAATGTCATGTTGTAAATCTATATATTAATACGTGAAGCGAAAATTTTGGAACCCTTTTTACGAAAATTGGGTGGACGGAGGAGTATGAAATTTCGCACACATATAGTTTATACAGAGAAGAAGTGACGAATGCTATTTTTTTTTAATTATGCGTAAAAATACATTATTTTCAATATTAATACCATATTATTTTTTATATTCTTTTATTTCATTGTGCAAACATATCTTTACATATTATAAAATAAAGTCACTTCGCTGTCTGTCTGTCCCTATGTATGCTTATATCTTTAAAACTACGCAACAGATTTTGATGGGGGGTTTTTAATAGATAGAGTGATTCAACAGAAAGGTTTATATGTATATAACATCCATAATATAGTAAAGAAACATTGATAATTTTAGAGGTTTCTAATGTGATGTCATAAATAAACACATTTTTTTGCGCTTACATTGCGAACGCTGGCTGAACCCTTCGAAATAGCTCAAAATAATGTACTACAGTATTGTACACCTTAAAAAGTCCTACAAAAAAGTCCGCGATGGTATATGTCTAACTCTTAGGGATAACCCATAATAACCATTTATATCCTTTACTTTTTACGAGAAATAATGGCTTATTTATGAATGCGATTTTAAGCAATACAGCATTAATCCTTATCCAATTAAGTATCTTAAATAAATTGTGCATTTCATGTAGATCAAAATTGCCCTTTACAGCATATCATTAAAATTAATATTTTAGAAGATATCAGAGATTATAATAAAATAGCCGCAGAGCGGCTAGCGGGCCGTTCCACGTCCGGCCATCTCGCTTGGTAGCGGTCGGGTATTGCAGGATTAGTAGGATTGTAATTCATATTACTTTGGCTTCATAGTAAATGCGAATATCATGTGTGTTCGAAGTACTCAAAATAAACCTAATTATTCCAAGTAAGAGACCGTGAAATATGGCTTAGATGTTTAGATTTTTGGATGGATTTGGATTTTTGGTTATCCTGGATACTTACCATATAGGATACTTTATCCCGGTAGTACGTTCCCGGGTGATATTTTCCGACAGCTATACGGGCGATGCCACTGGCCAAAGTACTATTCTTATAACTATGTTTAATTTGGTGTCTGGTAAATAATTGAGTGTCTGTAGATATAGGTAGAATAGGAGCGTTAAGAAAAACCAGGAAGACTTATATTCAATGCAATCCTGCCCTATGTCGCATTCTTCTTACTCTGAATACTATTAGTTTTATTTTAAGTACATCAAACACACATGATATGTAAGGATCGTAGCAGGTGGCGTTCCGTAGTTTCTGCCTACCCCCATGGGAAAAAGGCGTAATTTTATGTATGTTAAACATGGATTAATACATTCTTACCTCGTGAATACGTCCTCTTGCGATAATTTCCGACATCTACGCGGGCGAAGCCGCGGGCAAAAGCTAGTAAATTATATTTTTAAAAATTAAAACAACAAAAATTATAAAAACATTTAAAAATATAAAAAATAGTAGTCCAAGCTACCGGCGGTCAGGGCTCCAGAGAGAGGAACCTCCTGACAATACGAGCCGTATCCAGAAGTACCGCTTTCTGAATCAAGCCCTTGATCCAGCTGCCTAACGAGAGCCTCCTTAGATGTTGGTCGAGGCTCTTGGCTATCAAGCCGTTGACTATCGGCACAATGATCGCTGAATCCACATCCCACATGTCGACAACCTCGCGAGCTAAGTCAAGATACTTGATCTGTTTATCTTTCTCAGCTTTCACGAGGTTCTCGTCATGTGGGACCGTTATGTTAACAATCATTGTGCGCCGCTCTACTCGATCCACCACCACTATATCAGGCTTATTTGCAACAATAGTCCTGTCAGTGATGATGGATCGATCCCAGTACAATGTGATATTTCCATTTTCGAGAACTGGGTCGGGCACATACCTGTAGTACGGCACCTCTGATTCCACAAGACTGTATTTCAGAGCAAGTTGCTGGTGGATAATCCTAGCTACTAGGTTGTGCCTATGCAAGTATTCTTCGTTAGCTAGTCGAGAACACCCGGAAATTATGTGTCTAATTGATTCTCCTGGACGGTGGCATACCCGACAGATGTCAACCGTGCCATCTTTCACAATAAATCTCCGGTAGTTGTTCGTCATCATAACTTCGTCCATAATTGCACAGACAAAACCTTCGGTTTCCCCAAAGAGGTGACTGAAACGCAGCCAGGCTACGGACGCTAGTAGATCTACATCGGATCCATGTAAGGCCCGGAAATAGCGTCCGTGGAGCTCCTTACTCTGCCATACCTTCATGCGATCATTAGTGTCGAGTATTACAGGTTTACGCCAGTTCTCGTTAGCCATGGAGAGCGAGGTGAGGCCCTTGTCAACCGCGACCACATCTCGATGCATCCCCACGTCGGTTTCTAGGAAATATTCCCTGAGGCTGCATATCTCGCGATTGTGGAGAGTCTTAGCGTTTAAAAAACCTCGACATCCACACTTTCGCAGGATATACAGTCTCATTACCGATGACCGTGGTTGATGCATTCGATATGCAGTCAACAGCGTACGGACCCTCCTGTCCAGGGCGTTGAGTTCGGTTTGAGTCCATTTGAGTATGTCGACAGAGTACATCAAAACCGGCATGACCCAACCGTTGAAGGCGCGCACCTTGTTTCCACTTGATAGAAGACTATTAAAAACTTTCTTCAGGTGGCCAAAGAAGCGCTCCTTCAACGATTGCTTCATGTCAGTAACATTGATGCCCAACGCTTCCGACATACCCAAATACTTATAGGTTTTGGCTGCAGAGAGGGCTCGGAGGTTTATGGAATCCGAGAGTTGGGTTCCCACGGATTCCACAATCTCCCCTCGCTTTACATGCATGACCGCACATTTGTCCACACCAAATTCCATTCTGATGGCGCTACTGAAGGTTTCAACTACTTTCAGTAGCTCCATCAGTTGAAAATTGTTGGGGGCAAAGAGTTTTAAAATCATCCATGTAAAGGAGGTGGGATATAACCTGACCACCTCTCCTCATCCGATAGCCTATGCGTGAATCCTCCAGCAGTGTGCTTAGAGGATTCAGGGCTAAGCAGAACCAAAGCGGACTCAAACTATCACCCTGAAATATGCCTCGCTCGATCCTTATCGGTTCGCTGTTCTCTTGGATACTTCAACATCCTGGATAGCGAAGGACCGTCCTCCACTGCCTCATACATGAAATCAGGAAGGTGCGAAGATAGGCATCGACTTTATACAACTCCAGCACCCTCATGAGCCATGTATGTGGCACCGAGTCATAGGCCTTCTTATAGTCTATCCAACATGTCGACAGATCCTTTCGGGAACGACGAACTTGTTGGCTTATGGTCATATCAATGAGGAGCAGCTCCTTAGTACCTTATATACTTATTATTATTACCTCCTTTATATTTATTATTATATATTTTTTTTTACTTAATAATGTATTTCTATTCAAATGAAGCACGGTCGAATTTCGACCAATGGGCGATGACTAGTAATATAAATACTTAATTTTTTTATTATATATTTTTAATTATTTTGAGTTAAACAATCTCGTATTACCCAACATCGGTACATAAATATTAGCTAGCTTTTTCCCGCGACTTCGTCTGCGTAAATATTACGCTACGCGGACGCAGGTGAAGTCGCGGAATTAATAGGGTTAATGGGTAACGAATAAGGTTTAGTCGTGAAAGCGTGACAGACAGACAGAGTTAGTTTCGCATTTATAATATTACGTATAGATAAAGAAGATAATTTATTGCTGTAAGATAGTTTTATTGCTTATAATTAAACTAGCTTCTGCCCGCGACTTCGTCCGCGTCAAATTTTTGCTCCCCTGACCCTTCCCGTCGCATCGATTTGCCTGCTAGTTTTCGTCCATTTTTCGTTGCTGCTCGCACCTTTTGAGTTATAGTGAGTCAACCTTAAAAGATAGACATATGCTCTCGCGGACTTTTTTTTAGAACTTTTTAAAAGAAACAATTCCGTCATACATGATTTTTGCGTTACTTTAACCGTTTACGCAGCGCACGCAACGGAAACTCTCAAAAGGAATAAATTTTCCCCGTTTTTGCAACATTTTTCATTACTGCTCCGCTCCTCTTAGTTGTAGCGTGATGTTATATAGCCTATAGCCTCCCTCGATAAATAGGCTACCTAACACAAAAAGAATTTTTCAATTCGGACCAGTAGTTCCTGAGATTAGCGCGTTCAATCAAACAAACAAACAAACAAACAAACAAACAAACAAACTCTTCAGCTTTATAATATTAAGTATAGATATATGTATTATTTGTCTACTCCATAGCACGCTATGTGCAAAAATTTCATAGACCGACTAAATTTATGCTACTTTCACGTACTTTTTTCTAAGATGTTTCCGTCTCTACCTTGCTATTGTAGTTTGACAGATGTGCAACAGTGACAGGAATAGTGCTTACAGCAAGGCTATGCTAAATTAGTAACGGTTTTTTATTTCGAGACATTTTCTGTCATTAGTTCAACTTTTGGCCGCTGGCTGTCCTATTCTCTATAAACGGTTCAGATATAAGTTTGTGGCGGCCGGCCACTTTAGGTTGACCCGTCATAAACCACGCCCATCCTACTATCATTCACTTTGAAGGTGGGCCCTTAAATGGCACGGGCAGAACAGATGACCTATTCTTAGTGATGGTCTAGTGGTTAGTGACCCTGACTGCTAAGACTGAGGTCGTGGGTTCGATTCCCACCCAGGACAAATCTTTGTGTGATGAGCACGATCATTTGTTCTGTGTCTGGGTGTTATTTATCTATAATATGTATGTATTTAGAAATATATAAGTATGTTTATCAGTTATCTGGTTGCCATACTACAGGCTCTGCCTAGTTTGGGATCAGATAACGTTGTGTTGGTTGTCCTAAGATATTTTTTAATTTTTAATTTTTTTTTTATGGCTTCGAAAGGTTCTGGAGTGGTGACCGCGTACCAGAAAATGTAGAGTTGGAAGCCCTCCCACAAGGTGGACCGATGACCTTGTGAAGGCGGCAGGAATCCGCTGGATGTGACAAGCACAAAACCGGTCGAAGTGGCGGAGCTTGGGGGAGGCCTATGTCCAGCAGTGGACGTCTTTCGGCTGAAATGATGATGATGGTGTGATGAAAAAGTGACATGTTTTCATGTTTGGTCTGTCTACTTTTTCTTTACATTTGTATAAAGGGGTTTTTATCCGCCCACTTACTGGCAAACGGTCTTAGGAAAGATTTAGCCTGTGGCGACATGGCGCTTCTCTACCAAACCCATCCGTTCTACCTGCTAAAAATCTCGCACCTGGAAACGAGTTGCCTAGGTTTTCTTGAAAGTCTTTAAATAGACCTCGGAACCAGGTACGCCGAAGTGTAGAAAATCTGCTCAGGTGGAGATTCACAGATGATTCGCCCTGAAGTGTAAATGTGGTGCTGTCCCAAACAATGCGGCGTTTGATATCTTGTCCGGCGTGTCCTGTTGTTTGCATGCTACAGTATTTAATGGACGCTGCTGAAAGTGCTAAACTAGTAGCCAAATTCTGGGCTATATTTACATTGCTATCGACACGCTAAGAAGAAGAAGGGACACTTTTTGTGGTATCATAATTTTAAACCAGGTACACCTCTTCCTAACTCCTCGCGGATAACAGGCGATTATGAACTACAATCATCATCATCATCAAATTTTAAGGGGAAAGACGTCCACTGCTAAACATACAAAGGCCTCTCCCATAGGAGGTGTTAGCCATAATCGCCACGCTTGGCAGGCGGGTTCGGCAGGCGATCGCCAGCCAAGCGTGGCGATTGGATTGTTAAGGTGGTAAAATGCATAGAAAACGCTGCTGCCCATTCTCCAGTAAGTCCCTTAGTTACTTTCTACGACACCCACGGAAAGAAATGAGATGGTGCTATTCTTAACGTCTGGCAGCACACAGAACGGAACTGCAATACAGTTCTTTAAACTATAATAAAAAAACGAATTCCTTTTTGTCTGTTAATTCTGCAGAATTGCGGCTTTTACATGTAAACTCGAATGATTGGAGTGGCTAGACGCATTGGCTCCATGCCAGGACCAAAGAGCACGATTTCTGATGTTAAATCATGTTGCATTACGGACGGAGCCTCCTGACTATCATGTTACTTGACTTTTGGACAGGACGAAGCTGGACGGAAGATAAGTTTGCCATTCGTGTTTTTGCTTTAGGCAACCTGTGTTGGAATGGTCAATACAAAATTGAAAGGATTTCAATGGATTACAATGTTTTGAGTTTTGTCAGTGTTTTGATAGAAATATTAAAGATTTTAGTTTTGTATGACATAAGGCTTTAAAGTTTTCAATATGTCTATCAAAATAAAAACATAAATCAAGTTCGTTGGTAAGCGTATCATTTACGAAAGGCTGGACTGATAGAGCATTTTTCTATTATAAACTGTTCGAAATAGATATGAAAAAAAAAACCGGCCAAGTGCGAGTCGGAGTCGCGCACCGAGGGTTCCGTACAAACCTGTAGGTATTTTCGGTTTAAAAAAAAATATATTTTTTAATTTGTATATTTCAGTTGATTGAATGTAAGGTAAATTGCGGTTTACGATTTATGACGTTTTAAAAAAAAACTACTCACTCGATCTCGTTCAAACCAATTTTCGTTGGTAGTTTACATGGTAATGTACATCATATATTTTTTTTTAGTTTTGTCATTCTCTTATTTTAGAAGTTACGGGGGGGGGGGACACATTTTACCACTTTGGAAGTGTCTCTCGCGCAAACTATTCAGTTTAGAAAAAAAATATAATAGAAACCTCATTACCATTTTTGAAGACCTATTCATAGATACCCCACACGTATGGGTTTGATGAAAAAAACATTTTTGAGTTTCAGTTCTATGTATGGGGAACCCCAAAATTTATTGTTTTTTTTCTATTTTAGTGTGAAAATCTTAAGGCCGGCTTGTAGTACGGTGTGTAGGCATGAAAATGCTTCCTCACCCCCCGCATAATAGGTATGTATCGAGCGTATAGACGCAGCGAGCGAGCGCCCGGCAGCTAGCCGACGCAAGCGTTTGGACATGCCACAACGCAGCGTAAATGCAGAAGGTAAGGTATATTGGGTTCCTTTAAATTGACGTTAGAGATTTTTTTTGTATTCTTCTTTTATTAATTTCTTAAACTTTGTTTGTAGCGCATGGGTGGAGAAAATGGGAATGTCGATTGCAAAAAACAGTTGTTTGAACGGGGAATGCCCGATGCCTATAGCTATGGTACCGGTTGTAGCCTCTATGTTTGAATCCAAAGACTTTTTCTCTTCAGTATCAGCAACATTTTCTGAACTGACTGACACAATTTCTTGGCACATGTTGGATTGGAGCTTGAATTTTGCCATGAGCCCAAATTTTCTTACACCCATTATTTTAAAATAGCCTTTTTTACATTCAAACAACGCGTTGTCCTATATTTTCTCTTGCAATTGACGTAAGAAATAATTCGCGTCTATAGTTCGCCTACAATCAACACTTTTTTCATCTGCGTTGTTATTCTTTACCTCAACAAACAAAGAATCGTCTCCATCAGTCCTAAAACAAGCGAATTGAATATATCAAAAATATTCAAAACTCAGATCGCTGAAAAAAATGCCGCAGTAATATAATAATTTTATTTGCTTACATTTAGTGGCTTCTATAATAAATCGATAATTATAAAGTATTATACACAAAATACATAATAATGTAAATCTCAAACAGATTTTATTCGAATTTTTACCATTCAATCGATTATTCCAAGAGGAATGTTTAGAGAAATATTTATGACTAGCTTCTGCCCGCGACTTCGTCCGCGTCAAATTTTTGCTCCCCTGACCTTTCCTGCTAGTCGTCCATTTTTCATTGCTGCTCGCTCCTTTTGAGTTATAGTGAGCCAACCTTAAAAGATAGACATATGCTCTTGCGGATTTTTTTTAGAACTTTTTAAAAGGAACAATTCCGTCATACATGATTTTTGCGTTACTTTAACCGTTTACGCAGCGCACGCAACGGAAACTCTCAAAAGGAATAAATTTTCCCCGTTTTTGCAACATTTTTCATTACTGCTCCGCTCTTCTTAGTTGTAGCGTGATGTTATATAACCTATAGCCTCCCTCAATAAATAGGCTACCCAAAACAAAAAGAATTTTTCAATTCGGACCAGTACTTTCTGAGATTAGCGCGTTCAATCAAACAAACAAACAAACTCTTCAGCTTTATAATATATATTATATATTATAGTATAGATTATTTGGGATATATTACCGAGAATAACCCTTGCGAATTGGGGTAGGTCGGCTGGTCTATTATAATAACGATAACATTATTAGAAAACAACCTACTAAAGAAACGCATTGTCACAACACATAGTCACAGAAAGTGTATGGGAAACTTTAATGTCTGGGACTATAGTCCAAGAAGTCGAAGTCTATTATGCAATATCGCATGTTGAATATTTCCTTGTTCATTGAAAATATATCAAAATACAGATATATTCGTTATTTAGTTATAATCATAGTACGAGAGAATGTATCTATTAAATTATGGTGAACTTACTTTGACTAGTAGTTCGTTCTGAACAGAGACCATGTGACTAGATGGCGCTGGAAGTTGCAAATGTATTTCATTGATTACTTCGTTAACTTATTACAAATGAAGGCCTTTCTTTTGACTCACTCGTACATTATACTTTCTTATATTCATTTTTTCGATCCCCTCTTTGATCGTTACCCCTGCGACCGATTATGCTCAGATTCAAAATTAAAAATTGTATTTGACTCAAGCACTCCTAAAAAAACGAAGATTAATTGAAACTGTAACTGTTGTAATGTTTTTGTATATGTGTAAATTATGTTTTGTTTTTTGACGTCATACACTTTTAGTAACTATGCAAAGATGGAAAAATCGGAACATGCATTGTGAGGCCTCAGTTCTAGGTGAACCACTAGTAATAAAGTTAAAGTACTTATGTGGGACTTTCGCATATTGCATTCAAATTTATCTAAGGAGTGACAACTACCCATGGCTTTTTGTTCCCATTGAAGCGCTGCAAAATAAACTTCATGTAATCTGATACATTTTACGTCGTTAGATAATTTTAATGACGTGAAACGACGTTTATTTATATTATATCGTATAGTATAATAATTGATTTTGAAAAATCTCGGTATAATTACCTAGATTTTTTAATATCAATTATTTTACTATACGATATTTAAAGTTATTGAGCAACCATAAAAATAGTTTGAACAAATTCAATCTGTTCAGTAAATCTTTACCTACTGTACTTTTTTTATATTGTGGCGCGTCTAAGCAATGATTGTAGGTAAATAATGTTTGGAACTGAACGTTATCAAACGAAATTATTTACCGTAAATAAGTAGATTATCTACTTAATTATTTATTTACAGTAAATTATTAGAAATTACGTAGGTACGAGTCAAGTACGAATTTTCGATATACCTTAGTTTTCAACTTTCTGTATATCCTTTTATTCTTTTTATTACCCATTTTTGTTACAAACCAACACAAGTTTTTATTAAATTGTTTATCTATTACAAAGCGCAAGCGAGAGGGGAAGTCTGTGGAACAAACGGCGTGCGTCCAACCTCGAAGACGTCTCGGCGTGCACTGGCCGGTCGTTACGAGCGCTTGCACTGCTAAATTTCGTGTAAATTTGTTTCGTAGAAAAAAAATATAAGGAAATTATAAAATGTGTTCTCACCAAACCCTTAAAAACAATAAGCCCTATCTTTTGGTATAAATTTTACATGGTTTGACGATGGAATCTCTTCAGGGCAAACGTTTAAAATAGTGATTTAGTGTTATCTTTATGATTTTTTTTTATCGAGTCAATTGTTTTAATTCACGTTTCTGTCTTCACACAACCCTGGACAATATAATCAATATTCCTAAACTATTTTTGTTTTTACGGAATATTGTCATTTTGCACGATTTACAGAGGTTTGAAAAAGTTAAAAAGTACTGCAACCTCGCCTTAATGCGGTTCACAGAATACACCTACTTACCAAGTTTCAATAGCATAGCTCTTATAGTTTCGGAATAAAATGGCTGTGACATACGGACGGACAGACAGACAGACAGACAGACAGACAGACATGACGAATCTATAAGGGTTCCGTTTTTTGCCATTTGGCAACGGAACCCTAAAAAAAGTATCCCATATGTTCAGTTTCGGAAATAATCGATCTTGCTTTTTTCTATAGATTTTTGTATGAGTTATTGGCATCGTTTGTAGGGTCAGCTAGTTAGTAATAAAATAAAATAGTCTAGTGCAGTAGATATAAGCCTATCTTTCTACCTCTTCACATAGACTCTTAAATATCAAACCTGTACATAATACATGTCCTAAATACACCAAAAACCTAGACTAAACGCTTAAGCCATAATCCGTTACATAACCGTCGCGGGAAACCTTACGAGGTAACATAAAAAATCAGCCGCTTTTGGTTGGATCGATCCAGCTTAATAAAATTGTACAGCGCTGCAGCGCTTAGATCCCGCAAGAAATCTTGGCGTCTTTTATGTGAAGCCTTGGTGTGCTAAGTGAATAAGTTATTAAGGTTTTGAGGATGAATGAGGGTTTTCCAGGGGGAAAATGGCTATGTTGGTAAAGGGGGTGGGTTGTTCTGAGTTTTGATGAAAAAATGTGACTTTGTATGAAGAATACACCGTTTTGGTTTTTGGACTGAATTTATTTAACGCAGGTAACGGGAAAAGTGTTATAAGTTGAGGTTATAAAATTATAACCTCAATTGTCAAATAAAAAACATTTTCTAAAGTGATTTAAAAATAGAATTTCGGATTTAAGTATCTGAATATTCGAATCAAAGCATTCAATTAATTAGTGGTATAACAATTTGGCACTCACTGGTATGTTTTTTGATTTTGCTAGGATTTTATCTCATACTATTGGAAAAGTTATATTTTCATCTTTAGATAAGCTCCTTTACAAATGCTCTGAATTTACATACTAGAACACCTTCTTCCTATAGGAGCAAGCAGAAAGTACAAAACACTACCTGCTATGAGTTTTACATACTCCATTTGCGTTTAGTCAAGCATTCGACAGGCTATATTGTATCTAAAATTACACATTTCGATAACCTGCTTTACCTTGCCGACAACAAACAGCTGGCGGAAGAAAAGCGGTCATTTATTTGTTTTAAACTGAAGAATTTTCTGGTTTAGGATGTGTGAACAGCGTTCATAGGACTCCTACAATAACATAGTTGATGTTCCATTCGGTACAGGAGTTTTTGCAAGTACTACGCACCGTAACTATGCTCTGAACTTTTTGAGCTCAAAGACTGTTGGTGTCAGAGTTCAGTTTCTTAAAGTCTATCTTACCTTATCGACGGGCATGGAAGGGCACGCTCGGCACAGGTTCCAGAATGAGCCGATCATCTGGGCACGCCTCTTGGCCGGTGTCTGCGGGGCACTGGTTCACGCCCTGAGGGAGCTGGGCTGCTGGGGCATTCGCTGCTGGAATAGAAGGGAGAGGGTTAAATTGTGGTGAGAACAGGCTGCAGGATGCAGTCTGCATCCAACAATGACAACCGGGAGCAACGGGTTAACGTACTTTCCGAATCTGATTGGGGAGATCAATTTTAACAAAATATTTCATTAGTAGTAAAAATATTTTATTATTCACTTCAAGTCATAAACATCAGCGAAACAAGAACCCGAAACTGACAAATTCGCCCAATCAAACTTGAATAATAAAGTTGAAAATCTATTAGAGAAATTTGACAGATTGTAGTAGCTTGATTTGCTGGCTGTACTTGTACCAGACTTTTCACTTTACAAGGAATATGATAAACAAGCGCGATAGATAAATGTAATACGTTAAAGTTTATAGCAGGCATTATAAGGTAGGTTTACAAAATATGCATTACAACAATAAGTATGTATATAGTGTACTAGCTTCTGCCCGCGACTCCGTCCGCGTCAAATTTTTACTCCCCTGACCAAGCCGCGTCGCATCGCATTGCTTGCCAGTTTTCGCCGATTGTTCGTTGCTGCTCCGCTCCTTTTGATTGCAGCGTAATGTTATATAGCTTATAGCCTTCCTCAATAAATAGGCTACCCAACACAAAAAGTTTTTTTTCAATTCCGATTAATGACCGACAACCTATATGAGTGGTGCAAACTGTAAATATAAGTTGGTTACTAAAAAATAAAATATTACGTAATAAAAGAGCAATAAACGAATACGTTTATTTAGTCATAGTTCGTGAAATACAAAAAAGCAAAAAGAATGAAAATAATGTTTAACAACAATAGTATAAGCAAAGACAAACAAGACTCCCCGAAATAAATGAGCTTCTATATTTTCAAGGTTAGAAAGTAAACTCTCCCTATACCTATGTGTTGATATTTCCCATCCTGTATTAAAGTATGACTTCACAGCCAGTCTAGTACATAATCCAAGTACCTTCACACATAGCCCTTTACATACATACATATATGTCTAAACTCCTTCCTCACACAATGCGGTTAATGTCCCGGGAACAGATATATAAAGCCATATTTTGTGCTACATTAGGCAAATCCTAGAGGCTTAATTTTGCGTAATGTAATCAACATCATCCCAGCTCTGTCCTAAGTGTTTTGGGTCTAAAATCTGGGCTATGCGGATATGGTTTTATATTAATTACCAGATTTAGACCTGCGTGTGGCGTAGTGGGAAAATCTGGAGCTAGTAGTACTATCTACATAAGCTGTTAGCGCTCACTACTAATGTTTTTTGATGACCTTAACATAGCTCTCAATAATGTTTTTGGAGATAAAGAGACCAGGAGACCTGTAGCACAGGTTTTACTTAGTACGGGCTCTTTTCTCCCATCGTCAAACTCTATTAAATATAAAACTGTGTACATTTGAAAACTTTGGGAAAAAATAAGTAAAATGTAGGTATAGCAGGACATCTACAAGAAAAAAAAAACCAGGTGGGTGGCTTATGTGTGATATAGGTAGAAAGCTAGTGAAATACTGAGATGATAGCTGATAGAGAAGTATGGTAGAAGAAAACGTGTCGCTCTGATACGGAATCAATCGGAATATAAGGACGATGTTGCACACTCAACTGAAGGAACACGGGTGAGTTTCAGTCAGTAAAAGTCTGACACGCCCTCCCGCTCCACCCAGAGAGGGAGACGTCATTTGATGATTTCCAAAAGAAAAGAAAAAAAAGGCTGGTACTATGATTTTGGTCTGTATCTACGTCTGTATGAGGCTATATTTCTATATTTGAAAGAAGGTATGACAGTATACATACATAGTGTGTGTTAATTTGCACTATCATAACTTCTAAACTACTTATGAATACTACTTACGAATACAAATGAGGTATAAACATCTTGATCGTCTGCTGTTTATAGGCTATGTTGATTCTTTTTTGTTATGATGACACTGTTTTCGGTATCAACCAATATTTAAATCCACACCAATATTATAAAGAGGAAACATTTGATTGTTTTTAAATTTCTAATATGTACGTAATGGATAAACTCAAAAATTACTTAGCCGATTTAAAAAATCGGTCGAACACGTCTGCCTAACTCTTCAGTGAAGACAGGCGTGATGTTTTGAAAAGCAGTTGTACTAAAAGCATTTTAACTGTGACAGTTTTCAACATTATCTTGACTAACTTTGATCTTTTCTGACACCAAAGAAAGGAAGAAAGAAAATACGCTTTTTGGTCGTAAATATGACACAAAGAAAGACCAAACACACTAAAAATAAAAATGAATGAATGAGTGAATGAATGAATGAATGGTATATTTATTTGCAAGAATATAGGAAAACAAAAAACTGGAGGAAATATGCGTCACTTCCACGCAAAACAGCCATCGTCAGCATAACGCTGCGACCCGATGCGAGACAGAGCCCTAGCGCAGGTTTCTACACCACGTATCTTTTTCAAATAATCTCTATTCAAGGATTGAGGAGCACACACAATTTGTCGGAGAAGATAAACAAGACCACTCCTTTCCCTATCCTATCAAAGCAATCTTGGAGATGATTTAATACCAAAATTCGGTAGCCTCCATGATAAGTTGGCATCGTTCCAAAGCGTCTAGCCGTAGCAATCACGTAAGATCTTACAACTAAAGTAAACTAGCAGCAATGTTGTCTAAACAGATTCGTAATAATATTATGCAGCTGGGATTTAAATTTAGGTGACGAGATAAAATTTTATAGAGAGCAGTGGTGGTGCAGTAATAACGGCCCTGACTTCCGAGTTGTAGATCGTGGGTCCGAACTTAAACAGGCACTTTATGTGACATCTATCAACCCGCACAAGACCCGCGTGGTGGATTACAGACCACTCCTTCTTAAAGAAAGGAGGCTTGTGTCCCAGCAGTGGGAATATTATAGGCTAATTATGGTAAAATTCTTTTTCATGTTTATATCCAGCGTTGTGGTTATTTGATTGAATTGATTAGTGGGAAATGGTTTTATTTATCAGTTCACATATACCACACCCTTCATAACACCTATAAGATAATATTCTTGCTAAACACAAATATGATTTATTGTAAAAGAAGCCGTGTGCGGTCCTGCCAGGGTCGCGAAATTGTTCAAACGAGAGACCGTGGCCCTATGGGTAACTGAAGGAACACGGGTGGGTTTTAGTCAGTAAAAGGCTGACACGCCCTCCCCTCCGCCCAGAGCGGGAGAAGTCATTTGATGATTTCCCATCCAAAATAAAACCATGTCTATTACGCAAAAATTACGAACTTCCATGTTCACCTCCTGAACTTTGTAAAATTTAAAAATCCTTTTTTTAGTGATTATTTTCGTTATAAATGAAATTTGTATGCAGAATTTCATGTTCTCATTCTCTTTTGCTGTGCCTGTATTGTGTCTATTAATGAATTTAAGATTTTTAATAAGAAGACGAAACTGAATGTGCGAATGTTTATTTTTTGGTTAACGAATCACAACACCCTCAGTCTAGGTGGAAAAAAAATGTTCTGCCAGGACGCTGGTAGCAGTTGGAAGAGAGTAGCTGAGGATCGATTTAACTGGCGTGCGATTGGAGAGGACTATGACCACAGGTAGACTATAGGCTGGTAATGATATCGAAACCACAGACAAGGGAATAGTGTTGGATCATTCGGTTCCCTATAACGAGCGACATGTTTGTGAACGGGAGCCGTCGGTTAAGGCTGGTCATCTCCTAACTTCCACGATTAAAAAACAAAAACTTATATTTGGAATTGTTGCTTAATTTTTTCAGTATTGTTATCGTAGAGATAGAAGCAACAAGAATAATGAACCCACAATATTATAATATTTTAAAAGTGAGTCCTTGGAGTTTTTTACACGTTCTTCTCCATTTAGATCTACATTTTGCAATGGGCAACTAGTTTCAACTTTCTGTCAAACTGACCAACGTTTTGACAGTTCAAAAGTGCCTGTAAATAGTAATGGCCTTATGGGTAAACTACCGTTTTGAGACGTTTGGGGTCGAATCGCTCGGGTTATGGTACCCAAATGCACGTCTTCTCTTTAAGAAAGTTTTTCGCTACTGGTCGACACTGACCAGAGGGCTGGGTCGTACTTTGGCCAAAGAGTTAGCATAGCCATTCAACGTGGCAATGCTGCCAGACTTCTGGACACGTTTCCTGATGACAGCCATGCGGACAAATAACACGCCAAGTGTCTTTTTGTTTTTGTATGTATTTGTATAATTGGATAGTTAGTAATTTAATCTAGTAAATAGTCAGTATGAATAAATGCACCGGGTTTCAGTTTTCTAAACTAATATTATAAAGAGTTTGATAATTTGATTTTTTGTAAGTATGTTTGTAATGGATAAACTCGAAAACTACTGAACCGAGTTTATAAATTCTTTCACGTGTAGAATACATTATTACCAAGTAACATAGGCTTTGTATCCCGAAAAAATGCACAGTTTCTGTGGGTTACGCGGATGAAGTCGCGGGCGGAGTGTTTTAATTAATAAAATATCGATACAAATATTACAAAAATAAAACTCGTCCTGTAGTGAAGCTTTAATAAAGTTAGGTATGAGAATGCAGTTCCTGTATCGAAACTAACTCTAGCATTAAACCACTCACGGTTTGCAACTAAAGTAAAACTATTTAGACTCAATTGAGTGCACAGCTAACTACTTCAATTTGGAGCTAGTTCAATTAATAATGTATCTGAAAGTTTTGAGTATGAATAAGGATGGCTATAAGTGTAGGGTAAGGCCATGGAAATGATGGATGGACTGTGTGATATGGCTTGAAAGAAAGTGACTTCCGAGATGACGACTAATAGAGAAATATGGAAGAAAAAGACACGTCGACCACAAATAAATTGTGACAGGAGATTGATGAAAATGATGTCTAGTTATCATTTCAGCCGAAAGACATCCCGTGCTGGATATTATAATTATAATTATAATAAGCCGTTTATTCCATAGCCCTTATTATTACATTTCAAATGTTGTTAGTATTTATAGATGTGCTTAATATCTAGTGTTAGTTACAATAAGAGTATTTAAATTAAATCTAACTATTTTTAGGATATGGACCCCATTCTGGGTATAGGCCTCCTCCAACCTTTTCCACCTTTCTCTATCCTTGCCCTGGTCAACCCAGTCTTTCCCCACCGCCTGCACGATATCGTCTGCCCATCGCTGCTTTGGTCTGCCGGCTTTTCTTTTGCCTGATGGTCCCTTCCATTTGGTGGTCTCTATTGTCCATCTTCTATCTGTGCAGCGTGCGATATGACCAGCCCAGTGCCACTTTAGTGTTAGTGCATGTCACAGTGCATCCGAAACCTTTGTTTTCTGCCGTATCTCCTCACTTTGTACTTTATGTATTTTTCTGATACGCAGTATGCTTCTCTCCATTGCTTTTTGTGTGTTCGCTATTTTTTGTTTGATACTCTTTGTGTATACCCAGGTTTGACAGCCATATAGTAGGCGTGGCATAATACAGGTATCCATCACAATTTTTTTCATGTGTAGGCTATAGTTGCCTTTTAATATTTCTTTTAACGACTAAATTTTTTTACAGGTTAACGTTATTCTTCTAGATACTTCTTCTAAGTTACTATTTGGATCAAATGAGACTTGTTTTCCCAGATATATGTAGTTGTCAACATATTCTATTATGTGTCCATTTACTTGTATAGGTCTTTTGTAATTGTTGGTCATTATTTTTGTTTTATTTGTGTTCATATGAAGTCCAACTTTTTTACTTTCCTGATCAAGTGTCGTTACCATTTCCTCTAAGTCTTTAGGTGTTTCAGCCAATATCGCAATGTCATCTGCAAATCTTATATGATTTAGGTACTTGCCGTTTATGAGTATGCCTTTTTGTGCCCAATTTATTTTGCCAAAAATGTCTTGAAGAACCGCTATAAAAAGTTTAGGTGACAGGGGGTCGCCCTGTCTTACACCTCGTTCAATTTTGAAGGGTTCTCCACTGGTCTCAAGTTTTACTTTGCTTGTGCTGTTCTCATATACGTTCTTTATTATGTTTATATATTTCTTATCGATTTTTAGTTAGTGAAGTGCCTTCCAGATGGCGCTGTGACTCATCAGTCGAAGGCTATCGAAGGCTTTGCTGTAGTCTATGAACGCCACGTAGAGGGGTCTGTTGAATTCTGTGTATTTTTCTATTATTTGTTCGATTGGTTGTATGTGATCGATAGTGCTGAAAACTGAGCGGAAGCCTGCTTGCTCTATAGGTTGTGAGTTGTCAATTTCTTGGGTTATTCGTTTGAGTACTATTGAAGCAAAGAGTTTGTATGTGCTTATTAAAAGACTGATTGGCCTATAGTTTCCTATGTCTTGCGGATTGCCTTTTTAAAAAAGTAGAATTATGTCTGACGAGCACCACTTTTTGGGAACTGTCTCCATGTTCAGGATTATATTAAATAATTGAGTCAGATGGCACAATAAGATTGGTGCACCTATTTTTATAGCTTCATTGCCGATTCCATCTGGGCCAGGACTTTTTCATTTTTTAATTGTATTATGTGTGTGTACACCTCTCTTTCATTAATTGGTTGGACAGTGTTTGTTTTTATTTGATAGTTTGCTTGGTTTCCAGTGATAGCATTGTCTTTGTTCTTGTATAGGTTTCTACAGAAATTTGTTGCATGTTCGATTACATTTTTCCTGGTCTTGGTTCCCTCTGATACATGGTTAAGGTTGTGTATCCATTTTTATGTGTGTTTAGTTCCCTGAATACTCTTTTTGGACTTCTGATTTTTTCTAAGTTTTTTGTTATGATGTTGTATCTATAGTTGCCGTAATCTTTTTTTATTGATTTATTTGTTGTTTTGAACAATCTGCTAAGTTCCAATTTCATTTCATTGTTCTTGTTTTTTGTTTTTATTAATTCTGAGCGTTTTTTGATTAATAGTTCTGTATCTTTGCTGAATATTTTTTATGTGTTTTGGTTTCTGTTACCTTTTCTGTTTTTAAGCTGTCGAGTATGATGTTTTCAAGCTTATTGTAGTAAGTCTGTACATCGGTAACTTTGCTTAGATTGCGTGATGTTTTTATAATCTCTTCAAGATTTTCCAAATATTTGCAAATTTCTTCGCTTGTTTTAGGTTTACTTATCGTGTTTTTGAAGTTTTTCCTACACTTTATCGGTGATTTTAGGGTAATAGTTGCTCTTACAAGCCTGTCACCATCATCATCATAATCATTTCAGCCGAAAGACTGCCACTGCTGGACATAGGCTTCCCCCAATTCGGTAGGGTTTGCCTTAATCACCATGCTTGACAAGCGGGTTAGCGATCGCAATATGGTGGTAAAATGCATAGGGAACGTTGCTGCCCATTCTCTAGTAAATCCCTTAGTCGCCTCTTATGAAACCTACGAGAAGAAATGGGATATTGCTATTCCAAATAGCCCAATTATGCTGTTGGTGATGTCGAATTAACACACAAGGGAATAATTAAATATTGATACAAATACTACAAACATAAAACTTCTCTTGTATTATAAAGTACTAGCTTTTGCCAGCGGCTTCGCCCACGTGGAGGTCGGAAAATATCCCGTGGGAACGTACTACCGGGATACAAAGTAGCCTATGTGTTAATCCAGGTTATAAACTAACTGTGTTCCAAATTTCATCCAAATCCGTTCAGTAGTTTTTGCGTGAAAGAGTAACAAATATCCACACATCCATACAGCCATACATACAAACTTTCGCATTTATAATATTAGTAGGATTAGTAGCAAGTATTATAAGTTCAAGTTTGGAATGAGAATGCAATTCCTGTATCGAAGCTAACTCGACTATTTAACCACTCACGGTTTGCAACTAAACCAAAACTTTTCAGACTCCATTTAGTGCAGAATTTACTAGTTAAATTTGGATCTGGTGTATCGGAGAGTTTTGAGTATGAAGATGAATGTCTTTTTAGCACGTTAATGTGTAGAAGACCAAGGACGACCAAGGTAAATTTTATGGCTAGAAAAGGGGTGACTACCGAGATGACGACTAATAGACGATTATTGAAGAAAAAGTAATGTTTTTCCCCAAATAAATTAGGATGTTGGAGAATGATGATGGTGATGGTGTCTTGAAGAATGACAAGTTTATTTAAATTAGAGTTGTTTAGTTTAGTCATCTTTTGGTTTAAGATTGAGTACTTAGATGTTTTAGCTGAGATCAAAACTTGACTGTTGTTTTAAGTAAAAGGACAGCTAGCCAGTAGCAAGTCTAAATGGTGTTAAATAGATAAGTAACGAGAATTTGAACACAACACTTGTTGGCTGCGTTTTCAATTATTTATAAATTGGTGAACCAGCAGCTGTAACAGATGGATAATAAATTGTATTTGAGATATAGAGCCAATTACAGATTCTCACGGGTAAAAACAGAAACGTAGTAGTAATCTTAGTATCACTAACAAGCAAGATGAGATAGAATATATGTTTAATGAGATGAAGAGAAGAAAAAGAGTATTAGGTACAAGCTATCAGTTGCCGATTGTAGCTCAGTTAATTTTAGTTTACTTATTAACTGGTGACCTCTCCTTGCTTCGTACGGCTATTAAAACTTGATAAACTTCTATATTATATGTAAGTTTAATATTAACATTATCCACTTATTTTTTTATTTTTACAGGGCACAACGCCGTTAAAAGGGACAATTCCTTTGGCTGTGAAAAGTGTGATTGAGTATGCAAATGTTCAATCACACTTTTCACAGCCAATGGATAGTTTCAAAATGCTTGTAAGAATTGTAGACAGTCATTAAGGCGCAGATACATGATTTTCGTGACCTTTAAATCTGTTATTACGCTTTCAAATACTGCACGTTAGTTATGCAAAAAATATATGTGAAACTAGACCGCAACAATACAGCAATCTGTTTGTATAAAAAAGTCATGAAAATATCTTAAGAAAGAAATATCGTTTTTAAATTTTGAGTAGACCTTACTTCCTGAATTTATTTGAGATAGTATTTAACTAAAATACTAAAATATTCACAAACAAAATTGATGTGTATGCGGTCTAGTTTCACATATATTTTTTGCGTAACTAACGTGCAGTATTTGAAAGCGTAATAACAGATTTAGTGTGAGTTGCACCAACTAACTTTAACCATAACCAATGCCTTGTCAGCTATCAACTCTCCACCCCCGTGTCACAAATGTGACCAGTTGTGACAAGGATGGGAGTGGGGATCAAAAAATCATGAAATTTGTGTGATGTAATTTACGGATATGGCCTCTAGCCAGAGATTTGACAGAACCAAGGCATTGGTTATGGTTAAAGTTAGTTGGTGTAACACACTCTTAAAAGTCACGAAAATCATGTATCTGCGCCTTAATCGGTATCTTTATTTGCATAAAACGAAAAGTATTAACTGTTACCAGGTCTTTGACACCAATAATGTGGCTTTTGAAGCTTCACTGCGTGGACACAGTCCTCCTCTCTGTTAGAAGGAGTGGACTATAATCCACCAGGTACGCCCACTACGGAATGGTGAATGTGATATGTCATGGAATTTTTTATTCAAGGTAGGGCTGCCAGGTCTTAAAACCGAAAAGCCGGACAGACCAGTCAGTTTAGCTGGACATTTGGGTAAAAAGGTCTGACATTTTTAATTATTTAATCTTAAAACAAAATTAAACAAAACACTAATGAAATAATCTATACTATTTTTATTATTAATATTATAAAGCTGAAGAGTTTGTTTGTTTGTTTGTTTGTTTGATTGAACGCGCTAATCTTAGGAACTACTAGTCCAAATTGAAAAATTATTTTTGTGTTGGATAGCCTATTTATCGAGGGAGGCTATAGGCTATATAACATCAAGCTACAACTAAGAGGAGCGGAGCAGTAATGAAAAATGTTGCAAAAACGGGGAAAATTCATTCCTTTTGAGAGTTTCCGTTGCGTGCGCTGCGTAAACGGTTAAAGTAACGCAAAAATTATGTATGACGGAATTGTTCCTTTTAAAAAGTTCTAAAAAAAAGTCAGTGAGAGCATATGTCTATCTTTTAAGGTTGACTCACTATAACTCAAAAGGAGCGCGCAGCAACGAAAAATGGACGAAAACTAGCAGGCAAATTGATGCGACCGGAAGGGTCAGGGGAGCAAAAATTTGACGCGGACAAAGTCGCGGGCAGAAGCTAGTGTTAAAATAAATAAGTAACATAAACGAATTAATATTTCTGATTGGCAGACACATGCTTTAAAAGCTAATTTTCCTTTAAAATTGAGTAGTTATATAAGACGGGGAGGACAGTGCTATATCGCTCGCTTGCGCTAGCGACACAAGGTGAGGCGGGTGGAGCGGAAACCAAGGCAAAAAGGATCAAATTTGAAAAGCCTAACAAAAAGCCGGACAGGCCGGACACCGTCTAATTTGGCCGGATACACAACTAAAGAGCCTGACTGTGTCCAGCTTATTCCGGACGCCTGGCAACCCTAATTCTAGGTCATGCCGGCTACCTCACGATGTTTTCCCTCACCGTTTTGAGAGTAGTGGTGATGACTTAATTAACATAAATTCAAGTGCTTACTTTTAATAATAAACTTAGCTTTATGTGGCAGAAACCTTTGATAACAGATAATGGGCAAAAGGTCCGATAGAAAAGTTCCTAAATCTCAAAGAAAATTTAACTCTTGGAACTAATCCTTCCTTTTCGTACCACAGTCAGGTAAACTAGAGATTCCATCTCTTTCATACATGTGATTTTATCCCTTTCATACACTCCTGTCGTTAAGAAAACTGTACACTTGTTATGGAACGTAGCCAAATTGCTATCGATTGCTGTTGCTGACGTTACTTCGAATGGACAAACCAAATGACGCATTGTGATACGATTTAAAGTACTGTTAGCAAAAAAATTAGTAGTTTTTTATTGTTCAAGTTTATGTCTGAGTTTTTCTGGTGTCTGCGGTATAGTCATTTGATTTGTTTGATTGTTCATTAACCCTGCGGAGGTGTAAGTTTGTGGTAATTATTTGGTTCGGAATTAATCATTTGCTAAGTCTTTTCCTTAAATCCTAACTTCGTTGGTGTCGGCTGTGAATCTAACCAAATGGAGCTGATTACTGATATATTACACTAGCTTCTGCTCGCGACTTCGTCCGCGTTAAATTTTTTGTTCCCCCGACCCTTCCCGTCTCGTCGCATCGCCTACCCGTGCGATTTTCCCCGTTTTTGCAACATTTTTCATTACTGCTCCGCTCCTCTTAGTTGTAGCGTAATGTTATATAGCCTATAGCCTTTCTCGATAAATAGGCTACTCAACACAAAAAGAATTTTTCAATTCGGACCAGTAGTTCCTGAGATTAGCGCGTTCAATCAAACATACAAACAAACAAACAAACTCTTCAGCTTTATAATATTATAAGTATAGATAGAGCGACTGTTTATTTGACTACTGCAACCTAGTTACTAGGTAACACGATACCCGTTCGTAAGACTGGCCAGACTTTTGGACTTCTGACTACGTGTAACGCGACTGTTAAAGATCTACGAATGACAACTGGGACCAGAGGCTTTACTTGCTTTCTAAGGCATGGAGGGGTCTTATACGTAATATATGGTCAGGTACCCACAAACCGACCGCGAAATGTATAGTTTAACCTTTGATCAACCTGTGCGGTTGTAAATATTTAACAACGAAGTCCGCAACTTTTTGGTTCGGAATCATGACGGTAAAAATTGCGTAGCTCGTCCGTTACCGTTCGTTTATACTTCAGAAAAGCAGCAAAGCAGGTGTTCTCCTCATGGTTAACCTTGAAAGCAAAAAAGAATCTAATAAGCTTGATCAGAGAACGTTATTCTCATCGTAGACCTCATCCATCTGCCAGAGTCGCGAGATTTGTTCGAAAGAGTTACGGTGGCCCTGGCATATGGGCAACTGAAGGAAGACGGGTAGGTTTTAGTCAGTAAAAGTCTGACACGCCCTCCCGCTCCGCCCAGAGCAGGAGACGTCATATGAAGATTTACCTTCCACAAAAAAAAAATGATCTCATCCATCGCGTTTCACCAGGAAAAAACCGAAAAAACTAGGTATCCCTAATCTTCATTAATTTGTGTTCAATGTTACCTTTGGACATTGACTCAGCACTCGGCCTGGCTGACGCGCGGCCCAGTTAAAAGAATGATTTGGTTGCATCTTACACGCATAGGACACATAGACTTTGTATAATAGTGTGTGTTAAGAAATAAGTAGTATATAAGCAGAACATTTTGTAAATAAATCAGATTTGAATTTTATATTCTTGTCTCATTACCCCTCACTGTGGCCAAGACACCTTTAGCCATCTCTGATCAGTCTCGTGAGTCTGCGGGACTGGCAGTGAGTGTACCCTTCCCGAACCTGGTATTCCTGTCTACTATCCGTCTGTAACCTTAGGTCGCATGGTGCAGACATCCTGAACTTATTTATATATTTATTTATCACACACTAGGTATATGGTAGGTTAGGGCTGTAGGGCTTATAGGGCTTAGGGTCGTAGGGACTGTTAGGCTTGTAGGTCTTCGTAGGTTCCTTTAACTTATCATATATTTTCATGTACCGTCACACCCTTGACAGTATTGCGGCCTTACGTGACGTTTGTTAAGGGTGGACGTACATTTTGGTCCTTCGAGCCGGAAATTGGCTGCTCCAACGAAGTTTGTTGCATTGTCACTGTACATGTGTGATACGTGACCTCTTCGTGCCATGAATCTGCGTAGCGCCGCGATAAATGTTTCTGTTGTTAAATCTCCCACCAATTCTAGGTGTATTGCTTTTGTTGCTAAACATACAAAAACAGCAATGTATGATTTATAAGACTTGTGGCCTCTCCCTTTCATAGTTCTTGTTTGTATTGGTCCCGCATAATCCACTCCAGTATAACTGAATGGGTAGGATTGCGTTACTCGTGCTTTTGGTAGTATTCCCATTTTCTGGGAGTTTGTGTCTGCTTTGTATCGCATGCACCTCACACATTTGTTAATTAAGCTCTTCACTTTCCTTTGCCCGCTAATGATCCAGTATGTTTGTCGTAAATAAGCCAAAGTCAATTTGTTGCCACCATGCAACGTTTTTAAATGTGCGTCTTGTATAATTAATGACGTTACATGATGGTAATATGGTATAAGTATAGGATGTTTTTGATTGTACGGCAAATCAGAGTTTTGTAATCTGCCTCCAACTCTTAGTAGTCCATCCTTGTCTATAAATGGATCTAAAGTGGATAATGATTTATTTTTCTTCAAGGGTTGTCCACTTTGTATGGTTTTTAATTCATCTTTGAATTCCTGCTGTTGTATTTTCAGAAGTATTCGTTTTGTTGTTACGTTTAGTTCATTACAAGTGATTGGTTTATTTGTTGTTTGTTTGTTTGCAAATCTGTAGCAGTAAGACAACACCCTTAACATTTTATCTAAACTGGAAAATCTATTCCAGAGATCACTCTTCTCAATCTCAGCTGTAGTTGTGTGACACAATTTGATTTCTTGGTTCGGCTGCGGCATATGTTTCGTGATAGGGATCTGATTGGTTTTTAACCAATGTGGACCGTTCCACCATAAGGAATAGTTAACCATTTTTTCCGGCTCAAGACCTCTTGAAATGATATCAGCCGGGTTATCGGCAGAAATAACATGGTTCCATTCTGCGTTTGGTAAGAGTTGTTTAATTTCTGACACCCTATTGGCAACGAACGTTTGCCACCGTTCAGGCTCTCCTCTTATCCAGCCTAAGGTGATCATAGAATCCGTCCAACAAGATATCGTAATATTCTTGCAGTTAAGCGCTTCCTTTACTTTTTCCATTAACCCAGCTAGTAGTAGTGCAGCGCACAACTCAAGTCGAGGTAGAGTAGTTTTCTGTTTCTTTGGCGCCACTTTCGATTTTGCTTGTAATAATGTAATGTAGTAGATGTTATTTATTTTTACACGGCTATATACCACCGCTCCGTACGCTTTTTCGGAAGCGTCGCTGAAACCATATAGCTCAATCTCTGTGCTGTCTGTTATGTAACACCATCGTGGTACTTTAATTTCTTCTATACTTTTAAGATGTTTTTGTAATTCAACCCATTTTTTCTGGAGTATGTCATCAACAGGTTGGTCCCATCCAATGTCGTTCGTCCAGAGTTCTTGTATGAGCAGCTTCATTTTAATTATAATTGGTGCTAACCAGCCCAGGGGATCGAATATTTTCGCAACTTCCGACATAATAAATCTTTTCGTTGGATTTTTATTTTGCGATATAGTTATTTGGAAATAAAAACTGTCTTCCCGTGGTGACCATATTATGCCCAATGATTTCCTGGACTCGTCTAACGGTAGTTTGAGCAGTTGATCGTCTTTGTCTTCTACTGGTATATTTTCCAGTAGCTCCGAACTATTTGACGACCATTTTCGAAGTTTAAAACCGCCCTTGTTTAACATTGATATTAATTGGCGCTGTAATTCTTTTGCTGCACTTTTCTGGGAATCTCCGGATAGAATATCATCCACGTAGAAATCTTGTAATGTAGCTTTACTCGCGATTGGGTAATTGTTTTGTTCGTCTATCATCACCACATTTTGGGGGCATCTGGGAAGCTGGCGTAAAGTCAGTGAAACATCATTTACGTCGAGTAATCGGGGATTCGACACTGACATACGAGGAAATGACAACCTTTCTCCACCAAATTGAAGCATGCTTGAATTCAAGACCATTGTGTGCGCAAACCGAAAATATTAATGACAACACAATATTAACTCCAAGCCATTTTCTTATTGGACGAGAAGCAGTAGGAATACCAGATCCGATCGAAAACATTAATACTGACCTAGTAAACAGATGGAAACAGATTCAAAAGATGAAGAAAGATTTTTGGAACAGTTGGACAAAAGATTATCTACATCAACTTCAGCAAAGATACAAATGGAAACAAGCACATGAAAATGCTAAAATTGGAACTTTAGTACTAATAAAAGAAGACAATATAAATCCAAGCAAATGGCCATTAGCAAAAATTACGGAAGTTCACCCAGGAGAAGATGGTGTAGTTAGAGTAGTAACTCTTAAAAAATCAACAGGCGCTTGTCTTAAAAGGTCAATTCACACGTTGATCCCGCTACCTGTGAACGAAAACAAAGAAATTGGAACAACGAGTACAGACAGGCAAACGTCTACGCAATGTAACATATCAACAACCACAATAAACAAAAAAGGTATACGATCACCGAAAAGCTGGATTAAGGGTTTACTAGTACATACAATAATTATTCTATTAATTGGCACCGTGTCGACTACGCCCACATACACATTAAAAAGTTTAAAACCAGGACTATATGTAGAAGACATAGGAACCACAACCATTAATCGAGGAACGTTCAGAATAGAAACGGATTACGAGAGAGGAAGCTTGGAACTAGACCAGAAAAAGATCGAAAAAATAACAACACAATTTCAACAACTTTGCAAGGACACTCAATACATCATAGATGAAACGCATTGCAACGAATTTTATCACCATTTAAACGAAGAAAAAACGAAATTTGAGACAACAAAGGAATACCTAACAGAGATAAAGAAAAATAGGAAGAAACGAGGTTTTTTGGGACAACTGTTAACATCGGCTGCTAATCATCAAACAAAGATAATGATATCTACCATCGCAGGTGTAAACCAAACTGAAGAACAAATCCAGAAAAAGTTAGAGAAATTCCAAGCAAAACTAAATGAAGCAATATCGTTCATGAATACCCACAATGTTTGGTATAAATCGATTGACAAAAATCACATCAAGATACAAGTAATGCAAACCTACGAGTTAGCAAACAATTTTATAAATGAAATTATGGACTACTATAAAGGATTACTGGAAATTTATTCACAAAAAGCAACTATATACAGTATACTAACACCAAAACACATCAGCAACATAATAAAAACGGCTAATCAAAAACTACCATCAAATTTAAAAATTATTCAGAGTCAAATAATACATACTGAGATGAATGTAAATACTACGCACATAAGAGTGTACGCTTACTTCCCAATACACGATATAACAAAATACACTCTGATACACGTAACGCCAATTCCAGAGAGAAAAACAGATGGATCATACGAGTGCTTAACTATTCAGCAGTCATTCATGGGTTTCGATTACAACAACGAGCATTACTTTGAACTAAATCAAGAAGAATTTAAAGACTGTCTTCATAGTAATACAGAGTTTGTCTGCTATCCTGTAGCTGTCAAGAACATGCAATTAAATAAAAATTGCATAGTTGAACAACTCTTTAGAACAGAGAACTACACCCATACTCAATGCACGTCAAAGACCTACAAAATATCGACTGATGTTGTATGGAAGCAATTATACATGCAAAATACTTGGCTCTTCATTACAACAAAACCGGTTGCCATATCAATTGTGTGTGACGGTCAAAGAAAAGAAATTACGATTCAAGATGTCGGAGTTCTACATATTTCCGAGAATTGTATCATTAAAACACTTAACAACATACTTGCTGCAAGAAGAACAACAACTATAACAGTACTAGCTTCTTATTTTAAAACAACGAACTTCTCCCTTAATACGCAGATCCTACCATCAAATATAAAAGATATATCCAAAGAAGAATTAGTTTTAGACAAGTCAAAAGGAGTTTTCGACCATTTAGCCACATCCGAAATAAATTTACAAACTCAGCTAGATAACACGATTTGGAAACAATTAGAGTCTCATACATACATCACTAGCATCAGTACTTCACTTGTTATTATAAGTTTAGCATGTGTTCTAATTTATTTCGGTCCACAGGTATTCAATAAACTTCGAGCCACCATTGCAGCAAGAAGGAAAACTGCGCCACCTGTGCAGCAACCAACGATCTGCACACCACACACGCAACCAACACAACAACGGTACAGCATACCACACAGCGGGCCCACCCAGTCACAACCAATCGAAACTGAACAAGGCCAGGCCAGACCTTACGAGACCATCGAGCTGTACCAACTGGAATCCCGTTCCTGAGAGTCGCCAATTTGAAACCTGGTACCAAGTCGTGAAAGGAAATTCCGAAGCCGAGCCTTTATAATCCCTTTTAAAAATACGATTAACCTAATTAGAACGAATAGGTGGGTCGCCGGCGCCACTTGACTTCGTCGTAATTTTAAAACGTAATACGAAAAGTTTGGGAAGGCAGTTCCGATAAATGAACCCAGTTGCCTAATCTTTAGTTAACTGCTGGTAGTAGAACTTCCGAAGATGGCCGTATCACCTTCACAGTCCGACTTCACCCACTGTTTGGCATATGGATTACTTTTCCTGTGCCAATCGCCGCACTTCTGTGCCAGCTATATCCAGGTTTTTAAGAATTACTTTAAAAAATACAGAAAAGTGGAAGTAAAATTAGTAAACGAAGACATAACATAGGTACTATGCTGAGTGACACCACCTTCCGGATTGCTACATGCCTGCGTCCGGGCGCTCTTTGCGTGGCTTTGCATCGCTGCCAATGCGGTGAAGGTGTCGACTGCCTCGGACACCATGGCCTATCCTGCAGTAGGAGCGCAGGCTGGATAGCACGGCAAGCTAGCATCAATGACATCATCCGTCGTGCTCTTGTCACTTGCCAGCTGTTCTAGAACCCAATGGCTTGGCACGCGACGATGGGAAGAGACCTGACGGAATGACCATAATGCCTAGGAAGCTAGGTCGGCCTTTGGTGTGGGTCGCAACATGTGTCGACACCCTTGCACCATCCCATCTTCTCAGCACGGCGGGCTGTGCTGGAGCGGCTGCTGCAGGTGCTGAAAACCTCAAATGGCGCAAATATTCTAACCTAATTGGAAATTATATATTCGAGCCGTTTGGGGTTGAAACTCTAGGGCCATGGGGTCCGAGTGCTCACATAGTATTCCGAGACATTGCCAAGCGGCTAGTCGACTCTTCACGTGACCAAAAGGCTGGCCTATTTTTTGGTTAAAGAATCAGCATTGCCATACAACGTGGCAATGCTGCCAGCCTTTTGGGCACGTTTCCTGTTGACAACGATGCAGACGAATATTTTGATGCTTTATGATTATTTATTTTTATATTGTGTATACATGTACATATTTTTTACTTAGATTTTAAATTATGTATATATTGGTGCCGATTCTGTTGTCACAAAATTCTCTAAACTAAACTAAAAATCACTAAAATTTGGTTTATTCCTGTCAAACGACGATTTCCTATTCTGAAATAGACTAAAGTGACACAACTTAACTATATTTTAGTTTGACAGCACTAAGATTGCAGTGATTTATTAGTTTAGTGAAAATGACAATTTTGCTATTCTGAGTTTGCCGGTTTTCACCAAAAATGTTGGCTAAAATAATTTATTTTAACTAAATCTGACTATTTTTAATCGCGATTAAAAAGGTGTGGAATAAAACTAGTGGTCATGAACTAAAATTCTCAACAACGCCTCGCCTTCACGTGCAAAAACAGTCCTGTACTTTTTATTTTCCTTTTGCTTATATCTTGAAAATGGCGTGTCCTATCGCAAAAATAATGAAATTTTCGACCCCCTTAGTATACCCCGGAACATTTTTTTTATATTTTTCAAACAAAAGTGAAAAATTCCATATAAAACACGTCCAGGCTGCAGCCTAGCACGCGCCTTCGTCTCTCAAAAAATTCATTCTACGCAATGCACACACAAGTAAACGTTGCGAAAACAAAAGAAAAAAAAAATACCACGCTGAGTCGCGATTGTCAAATTCGATTTTAGTCGTGTCAAAATAGTTTTTAAATTCAGAGATTTTTCCTTGCAGAATAGCGTTACAATTCTCATAGCCAAAAGTAAGGAATTTTAGAGATAGTTTAGTTAGTTTAGTTCGTGTACAACAGAATCGGCACCATTGTAAGATATTTATAGTAAAAAATGTTAGAAAAAGTAAACGAATATTTTAACTGAAAATAGGTACAGCAAAATATGGGTTACTGACAATATAGCTTAGTTTTTTCCCCAAATACACATCAGTATTTTTTTCGGTTGATATTTCTTCTCTTTGTGGAGCGAATGAAGTAAAAATATGCGTCATACAATTGTGAGTAAAAGATAGTGTAACAATAAGAATTCTCTGCCTACTGCACCCAGCAATATAGTCGTGAAGCTACTTTCTTTTCAAACATGATAGTGTCGTGATATTTAATCATTAGCTGTTCTGTTCCGTGTTCTAATTAACAAACTAATTTCAGTTGTCAGCAAAACATAATTAACGCGACTTTATTAATTAGTGGACAGTAAAACTTGGTTGAAGAAGAGGTTTGTTTGAACATGGGATTTATTTCAAAAACAATCTACAAAATCTAGGAGATAGAAACGCCAAAGTCATTCAGGACATCTTAAATATAATAATAATAAATTGTATCAGGGGCAAATTTTTTATGTTATCAGGTATTTTATTAAAAATTTTCGGATCCATGCCAAAAAAACTCTTTTTCATTAAAGTGGTTCTGCATTTTATGTTGCACAGTTGGTTTATATATTGAGAACGCATTGGAGTTTTTTTTAACATCAGAGAGTTTTTGAAACAGATGTTAATTGATTTTAACAAACAAAGCAGTTTCGTAAATGTACATCGCTGGAAATGTCAGTAATTTCAGTGATTTAAAGTGAGGTTCACAAGTTTCAATAGTTTTTAAGCCGCACATGGACCGAATACATCGTTTTTGCGCTTTAAAAACCGATTCTCTTTCAGAAGATTGCCCCCAAAAAATAATTCCAAACCTCAGAACAGATGCCACCAATCCGTGATACGCTAATAAAAGAGTTTGTGTATTAACTTTTTTCGATAGCTGTAACAGGGCATATGCAGATTTAAACAAAGTTTAGTTTTAAACAAATTTCTTCGATATGGGGTTTCCATGTTAGCTTACTTTCAATCAAAATTCCTAAAAATTTTGCCTTGTCCGTATCTTCAATTTGGCACTTGTCATATATGACATGAACTGGAAGTTTTTCACATCTTTGACGAAAGTGCATTACACTTGTTTTGTTTAAATTAATTACCAGGCCATTGCTAATAAGCCACTTAATTATATTATTGAGGCAATCATTTATGTCATTCTCGTAATTTTATTACATTTTACAATGGCTGTACTATCATCAGCAAAGAGAACCATATTTTGAGTTATGAGTATCGGGAGATCGTTTATATATTAAGAAAAGTAGCGGCCCTAGCACGCTACCTTGTGGCACCCCGTATTTTATAGTTCTTTGTTGAGATTTATGAATTGTTACTAATTTACTTATATGGCATAATTTTGAGATTTCAGTGCACTGTGATTTGTTTCAAGATATCACTCCAAAAGTTTTAGAATATTTCCCCGAATTCCATATCTATACAGTTTTTTTTGCAAAATCTTGTGGTTCACGTAGTCAAATGCTTTTGTCATGTCTGTATATAAAGCGCAAACCGGAGATCTTTCATCGACAGACGTCATAATATAAGAAAGGAGGTCGAACAATGCCATATTTATATTGGTGTTTTTTCGAAATCCTTTTTGCTCGGTACAAAATAACTTATTCTTTTCAAAATAACTGTATATAGAATTATAAATTACTTTCTCGAATATTTTTGAAAAAATTGGAATTTTTGCAATGGGTCTATAATTTTTTACATCTGATTTATCATCTGTTTTGAATAAGGGCTTAATAATTACTTTTTTAGACTATTGGGGAAAACACCATTTGCTATACATAAATTAATAATGTGTGCTAGTGGTGGTGCTATAATTTCTTTGACAAATTTCACAACTTTAGTACTTACTTCATCATACCCAACAGTATTTGTATTTTTCAGGTTATTAATAATTTTTACTAAATCAACTGGTAAAACTGGTTGCATATATAATGATTTTGTAGTCAGATTGTTAAAAGTAATATTACTATTCGAATTAACGTTACTATTTATATTTTTTTCAATAACATCTACAAAAAAGTTGTTGAATTCGTTTGCGATATCCGTGGGATGTGTGATAATGGAATCGCCTCTCGATATAGATGGTATTAGATGTTGTGGTAGGCGAAATTTGGGTTTGTTTATTACTTGCCATGCAGCTTTTGACTTGTTTTGAGAAGTGTTTATGAAATGATTATTTTGAGTGGTCTGGGTAAGTCGTATAATCTTTTTGTAAATACTAGTATAATTTTTAAAATCTTGTTTATTTTTCGATTTTTTTTTTCCTTCGGTTTGCCGATGATATAGTTGTCATGGCTGAGACTATGGAGGGCCTCAGTACAATGCTCGATGACCTCAGTAGAGCTTCCGGAAGAGTGGGTCTCAGGATGAACATGGACAAGACAAAGGTCATGCCCAATGCTCATGTGATACCCACTCCAGTGAAGATCGGAGGCGCTACACTCGAAGTTGTGGACGAATATGTGTACCTAGGACAGACTGTCCAGTTAGGTAGGTCCAACTTCGAGAAAGAGGTCAATCGTCGAATCCGACTCGGCTGGGCAGCGTTCGGGAAGCTACGCAATATCTTCTCGTCCCATATACCGCAGTGTCTCAAGACGAAAGTCTTTGACCAGTGTGTGTTGCCAGTGATGACTTATGGAACCGAAACGTGGTCGCTCACAATGGGCCTTATTAGAAAGCTGAAAGTCACCCAAAGGGCGATGGAGAGGGCTATGCTTGGAGTTTCCCTACGCGATCGAATCAGGAATGAAGAGATCCGTAGGAAAACCAAGGTAACCGACATAGCCCGAAGAATTGCTAAACTGAAGTGGCAGTGGGCAGGGCACATTGCTCGCAGAACAGATGGCCGATGGGGCCGGAAGGTTCTGGAGTGGCGACCGCGTACCGGAAGACGTAGAGTTGGAAGGCCTCCAACAAGGTGGACCGATGACCTTGTGAAGGCCGCACGAATCCGCTGGATGCGGGAAGCACAAAACCGGTCGAAGTGGCGGAGCTTGGGGGAGGCCTATGTCCAGCAGTGGACGTCTTTCGGCTGATGATGTGATGTGTGTGTGTGTGTTTATTTTTATAGTTAGGTTTTAATCGATACGACCAAAGTAATTTTCTTTGTTTTTGACTACAGATTTTTATTCCACGGGAAATCCATTTAGATTTAGTGTTTGTTTTTATCGTTACATATTTTATTGGAAAACATAGTTTATACAACATCAGAAAATCATCTGCAAAGCAGTCATACGAATCATTTACATCATCAGAACTATAATAGTTAGGGAGGTGGCGAGCATTTCGGTATATGATTTGCACACGTTTGACGTCAAGGTGGATTGCAGTTTAAATCATTACGAATCGATTTGGTCTAATCAATTAAGGTTCTATGTCGCTGCGTTTTCGCGTTACAGCGGATTGAAGTTGCTTAAAAAAATCGGGGTATTAAATCATTTGCACATGTATGCCTCTGGAGTACATGGCCACAATCATCTTGGAAACGAAGAAAATCGAAGAGGCAGACATTCAGGACTCTGCATTATCATGCGACGGAGTTGTAAAAATGTCAAAAAAAAAGCTCTACTAAGTCATTTGCACGCGGTTCTCATTGCGCCCATTCGATTCAATATGACTCTGTGGATTTGAAAAAACATGTGGCAGACACTTTGCTCACTGATTTTCAGCTGTATAACTGTTTGAAATTCACGGAATCAAGGGACAGCGAGTATTGCATGGGATTATTGTTATTGTTTATAGATTTATTCTTATAATTTTGTTTAATATTATCCTTCAAACTCACGGTAACGATTAAACTTCTGGAGCTGAAATCTATGCAATCATATTTTTTCTCAATCCCAAGCAGAAACGTAATGCGCTTGGAACTCTAATTAGAAAGTATTTTTTTTTTTAAATTGCATGCTTGAATGTAATCTGAATAGGATTAGGATCTGGATAGGAACAGTCTTTAACTTTTTAAATCACGTTTTATTTGTGTAAAATACGTATATAGATAAAGATATAAGCTGTATATAGATATACGCTCTATACATTTAGTTTCACAATAAGGAAAAGGTCGGAACTGAGTTATACCGTTCTCACTCATATTCCCAAAGAAAAGAGAGACACCACGAAAGGATCTATGGGGATATTTTATACCTGCTTGGTTTGGCGCGAGCGTCGGGTTGAAAAAAGTACAACAAATGGTCTGCCTTTGGAATATCAGAGGCCTGAACGTCTGCCTCATCGGTTTTCTTGGTTTTCATAAGTAATTAAAACATCTGTCCAAGAGGCAGACGTGTGCGCATAATATAGCATACCTTCTTTTTCTTACATTTTTGGAGCTCTGTCAATAGACAACGCAGAGGCAACATGTTGGCAGACTATTTTTCCGTGGTTCTTCTCATTGTTTTTAATCGAACAATTCAAATCTGCCAAGTGTGCACTTTATATACAGTTTTTTAAATCATAAAAATAAATTAAAAAAATGAATACTACAAATGTCAGAGCCCTGTATGTCTGCCTTCGATTATTTGTGTTTCCAGGATGACTGTGATCATCAGCCCCAGCGGCAGACGTGTGCGTGTAATATAGCACACCTTTTTTTTAAACATTTTTGAAACGTTGTAAATTTACAACGCAGCGCCACCATGGTGGCAGACGAGGTCCTTGATGTTTCTTAGGGTATAATTATCACTATTAATAACGTCTGCCTTGTGTGCTGATCATATCGAATTTGCTCGCCACCTCCCTAACTATAAACTCGTATGAAAGATAAATTTCTCAAATAATTTTTAAACTTCGTTAAATTTTCTGGGCATATATCCTGCTTCTGAGTTTTCCAATATTTAAGTTTACATGATTTATTAATAGGTACACTTAGTATTTGCGATGTATGATCTGACAGAATTAAGTCTATTATTTGTGCTTTACAGTCTTTTCTATAGGTGTGTGCAAAGTTGTCTATGCAAGAGATGCTGCGGTTTATTTATGAAGGGCTAAGTAAAGATTAAATTGGGCAAGAAAATTTACAAATTCTGTAGTAATTTTATTTCTTTTTAAGGTGTCAATGTTAAAGTCACCTGCTAGAATTACTTTTTTATTAGTGAGTGAACAGTATTTTCTTAATATATCCTCTAATTATTCGTAAAATATATTGTAATTGTGTTTGGGTATTCGATATATACAAATAATAATAATGTTATGGTGGGTTAGTTCTATAGCACATGATTCAAAAACACCTGACACTGACTGTTTTGCTACGTCAGATATTTCTTTAAATTGAAGTCTGGCTCTAACCAGAATACACGTACCCCCGCGCTTAGCCTTTCTAGAAAAGAAGGCTGCTTGTAAAAAGTTAGGTATGTGCAATAAATCTTCATAGCCTGTCTCGATAAAATGTTCCGTGATACAAATCACATCAATATTAGTTCCTGCATTGTTAAGCTCGTCTATTTTGACTATTAGGGTATCTGATTTGTTTATCAGTCCCGCTATGTTCTGATGAAGAATATTTACATACTTACAGAAAAAACTGCGAATTATTTTGAGAGTCTGCACATGCTAAGTATTTTTATGTTTTTGGAAACAATCAACTTCGGAGCTAACAGTAGACATTGTTACCATAGTGATACAGTATGATATCAAGTCAATTAAATCTAAAATATTAATAAGTAAACCCCTTTTATTAAGTGTCCCGTAATATGGGCTATTATGAATTATAAGTGTATGGTAAATTAAGGTTAGATCTAAAATAAATGCATAATTATTTGTTTGTGCATCCATAAAAAGTAGATTATTAAAGGTCTCAACTCTGCTGTTGAACATAACATTTACATTACTCATGTATTTAAAGTTGGTAAGCATATAATAAAATTGGTGTGATTAAGAGGTAATATTTTTTAACGAATCTTTACTTTTTAATTATTGTGTATGTGAGAACTAGGCGGTCATTTCAAAGTTTTGATCATAATTTGAGAGTTTGAGTAATTATGCGGCCTACCCAAATGTCCTTTCTTTTTTGAGATTCGTTAGTTTTGAGCTGAGCTTAAAGATTACTGAAAAATATGTGAAATTAGTCCAAAATCCACGTACCAACCGCGGCCAACCTGATCGATTAACCGGTTCGGCTGTTATTACCTACTTAACCACAGGTTATTCGAACTAAGAAAATACCATGTTCTATTTATTCTGAATTAAAACGAAACGTCCCTATACAGGATAATTTTTTAACCAGTGGGCAAACCGTGTGGTGTCGGACGTAAAGAATAACACCACCCCATTTCTTCCCGTGGGTGTCGTATAAGGCGACTAAGGGACTTACTAGAGAATGGGCAGCAGCGTTCTCTATGCATTTTACCACCATACTGCGATCGCCAACCCGCCTGCCAAGCGTGGCGATTATGGCAAAGCCCCCCAAATTGGGGGAGGCCTAAGTCCAGCAGTGGATGTCTTACGGCTTAAATGATGATGAATGATGAGTTATAATAACCATGCAATTTTTATTTTAATATATCTTAGTACAAAAAAAATAAGTTATCGTTAATGAAAGATGTTTATTTTGGAACTGGTTTTTATGTTAACTTGCGCGCGGTGGCGGCGAAGGTGAACGACCGAGCGTAGCTACGAGTAGGTACTCGGCGGGTAGGTATCAGTGGCGAAAGCACCATATAACACGATTCCTACCGGCTTGCCTTCGGGGAATCGCATCGGTAACTCTATCACTATTAAAAATACAATAGTATGTAAATAGTGGCTACTATTGTCAATAAATATAGTAACACTACGGGTATTTAATTCACCATAACATTCAAACAACAAAAAAGGTTATTTATAGCTTTTTATTACAACAAAAGAGAAATGTTCTAAATTAACCCGGCGCCAAAACGTCATAATCGGGAACAAAAAATTCATATAACAGCGATCCCGTAATGATGTCACTTTAGGTCACGTGGCTCTGCTTGATATGTACGAGAGCAAGCCGCTGTACAACGGGTTATGACAGAGACAGGTTTAGAAAAATGCGTCAGCGAGAACGAGATAGAGGAATATTGCATATTTTATTCGGTTTTCAGCTGTTCAATTTAATTGCATTTAATTCATTACATTCCTATATTAATTTTAGAATGATAGTAATTAGTCTTTATTGATGAGTCAGTAAGTTGAAGCAGACTTCGCTTCGGCTTCTCTTTTAGAAAAATTTACACCTCGCCACTGGTAGGTATTAGCTGTTCGGTCGGTCAAAATTCTAAGAAGTTCGAAGTACCTACGCCGGGCTTGCGGTTATTGACCTATTCCTATTGTCGATATCATATTAGGTTCGAAATATGTAGGGTGTCCACGTTTTACTGATTTAAGGCCGGATAAAAATTAAAAAAAAAGTATTGAAAAAAATAGTTGAAATGTGTTCTATTACTGGAGGCCTAAGTCCAGCAGTGGACGTCTTACGGCTGAAATGATGATGATGATGATGATGACTGATACTGAACCACCAAAAAAAATTTGCACACTGGATAAAAACTTACCTTGTATAACAATTTTCGGCAAAAATTTGGCGTCGAATACAAAGAACAAGGTCACTATACTGGAAAAAGATTTCCTATCATTTCAAAGTTAACCTTTTCATCAATCAATCAATTACTACAGACACGGTATTTAGCTTTTATCTAGAATACAGAAACCCTTCATCATTTATATCAGTAATTGACGTATCACCTATCGATTTTTACTTATTTGTCCTTTGACGCCTATTCTATGACCTGTGTGAACGTCACAATTGCCCAATGTTTGCTGTTGATCCAATTTGTTGGCCCAATAATGTCGTTTGGTATGTTTCTACGAAATCTTGCCGCAAGCGATAAGTGGTTTGTAGGTTTTGGTACATAAATATTAAACTATGTTAGCATTGGTAATATTTAGGAAGGTCGTGGTTCGTGGGTTTGAAGAGAGGGAACAGTTATATTGAATTCCAAAAATCTCATGGTGTTGTTCCTGATCCTACGAGCCCTGAAGTGCCGAATGAACTCACTCAAGCTCCGCACTCCTAAAAGATTTAAGGATTTATCTTTTAATGCACTAGGACAAAAATACGAGGGCGACACTGAAAATTTCGGGAATCGAGGAAATGACACAACATTACTATTTAAAAATGTATTCATTGCTTTTCGAAGTATTCTCCGCGAAATTTGACACATTTTTCCATACGATGGAACCAATCATTGAAGCAACCATTCCATTCGGAAGTTGGGGTCTCCAAAATGGCCGTTTTGTAGGCTCTCAGACCACACAATTTATTCTTTATTTTAGGGAAAGTATAGAAATCATTAGGGCTTAGGTCTGGGCTGTACGGCGGATGGTCTAATCATTCTATTTTTTCTTGCTCTAAAAACTCTTTTGTTCTGTGCGCGGTGTGAGAACTCGCATTGTCGTGATGGAGGATGATGCGGCGATTGCGGTTCTCTTTTCGGAGTTCAGAAACGACCTGTGGCAAACAAATGCTAGCATACCATTCTGCATTAACCGTTCTTTGTCCCTCAAGAGGAATAGTCGCACCATGGCCGGTTTTGGAGACAAACGTGGCCACCATTTTTTTTGCAACACTCCGTGATCGAAAAATTTTTGTTGGCTTTAACTCATTTTCGAACACCCAAACTCGTGACTGGTTTTTTGTTTCGGGTTCATACGCGTATATCCAGGATTCGTCACCTGATACGATGTTATCATATACAGCATTTGAGGACCCTGCGTGGAATCTTTCGAGCATTTTCGAGAATTCTACGCACCTAGTAACGCGAGCCGCTTTTTGCTCTTCACAGAGCGAATGCGGTATCCATCGGGAAAACAACTTTTTTACACCTAATTGTTCATGCAAGATTATTTGTATTTGACTCATGCCAATGTCTATAGTTGCCTGAATTTCGTGGTATGTCACATGTCGATCTTCCTCAATCAGCTTACGCACAGCATCAACGTTTTCTTGGGTGACTGCAGTTTTTGGATCTTGACGGGGATCATCACTGAGCTTGACACGTCCACGTTGAAATTCAGCAAACCAGCGATAAATTGTGGTTTTGGTTTTGGTTTGGGGCTTCATCACCAAATGCAGAAATCATCCGGTCAACACACTGTTTTTGTGTTAAACCACTTCGAAACTCATAATAAATCATCGCTCTTGAATTTTCTCGAGTCAGTTCCATTTTCTCAACGACTAAACAAGTTTCACAAAACCTTGTGACAAGACCGAGAATCTTTTTTTAAATAAATAAATGGTATTCGATTTTTAAAACCAAGGAGTTTTCAATTAAGAAGATTTTAATATGACAGGAACAGTGGAAATATTCCATTCCCGATACTTTTAGTGCAGCCGATGTATGACAAAAATCTACTACGATGTCTTAGCACAATGTGCTTTTAACATAAATTTATAAACTCAAACCCAAAGCATTTGTTTAAATAAATCAATTATAGGCACTTTTGAATTGTTAAAGACGACATTAGTTGCCCATTCCAAAGTGTAGTAGGTTCCTATGGAGAAGAACTGGCAAGAAATTCCATGGACAAACTAAAATCAAAATATTGTTTCAGAAAATACGTTAGGAACATTAACGCTGTTGAAATTACTATTGTGAGTACGATTGCAATGTAAAAAGACGTGCACATTAAAAGCGTCCATATTATAATACAATTCAGAAATTAAAGTAAACCATGGCAGCTAAAAGATGAACAGTTCCTAATGAAGGCGCTCGTTCACGAACATGAATCAGCACCATTCAGCTCAAGCATTCCGAAAGGAACTTTAAGATCCAACACACACACCACCACCAGCAAGACATTTGAACGAGTATCTTTACTATCCATACTAATATTATAAATGGGAAAGTGTGTATGTCTGTTTGTCCGTCTTTCACGGCAAAACGGAGCGACGAAAAGACGTGATTTTTTAGGATTTTTCAGGAAGGGATGGAGAGTGACATAGGCTATTTTTGTCTCTTTCTAACTCCCCACATCCCTTAAATGGGGGGTGGAACGCGCTAATGAACTACTGGTTCGAATTGAAAAATTCTTTTTGAGTCGGGTTGCCTATTTATTGAGGAAGGCTATAGGCTCTATAACATTAACTACGAGATGTCCTACAAAAAAAAGACTATATAACATCACGCTACGATCAAGGAGCGGAGCAGCAACAAAAAAAATGGACGAAAACTGGCAGGCTACGATGCGATGGGAAGGGTCAGGGGAGCAAATATTTGACGCGGATGAAGTCGCGGGCAGAAGCTAGTATAATATTATAAAGCTGAAGAGTTTGTTGTTTGGTTGAACGCGGTAATCTCAGGAACTATTGGTTCGAATTGAAAAAAATATTTCTATGTTGGGTAGCCTATTTATTGAGAAAACCTATATAACAACACGCTACGATCAAAAGGAGCGGAGCAGCAACGAAAAATGGGCGAAAACTGGCAGGCAATTCGATGCGACGGGAAGGGTCAGAGAATCATAAATTTGACGCGAACAAAGTCGAGGGCAGAAGCTAGTGTCGAGATATACTGGTGAAGAAGAAATCCTTTTGAAGAAACCAGCGCTCTAATTGCGAAAGTAAGTATCAATTCGAATTTGAATAACTTCCATCCATCCATTTTGCTTCATATGTCCGAAAAATTTGTATGTTCATTAACGCAATGAACGATGTTGAACAGTCAAAATTAAAGGCATTCCTACTTTTAGTGTGTTGAGCTACTACCTCGCTGTACTTTAACTACCGTAATTAAAAACGTTACTAAAAATTATGAGACCTTTGTATGATGGCCTGGCGTAGCTGTTAGTCTAGTGGTTAGTGACCCTGACTGCTAAGACTGAGGTCGTGGGTTCAATTCCCACCCAGGACAAATGTTTGTGTGATGAGCACAATCATTTGTTCTGTATGTGGGTGCAATTTATCTATAATATGTATGTATTTAGAAATATTCAAGTATATTTATCAGTTGTCTGGTTACCATATTAAAGGCTCTGCCTTGTTTGGGATCAGATAACGTTGTGTTGGTTGTCCTAAGAGATTATTATTATTATTAATGAAAATGTATAGTTAATCTGTCGCTTATCATTACTTATTTTAAGCAACATATCATCGATTGGTCCGTGGATGGGTGACCATCCTTAAATACCAAGACCCTTCCGTGCCTCGGAAAGCACGTTAAGCCGTTGATCCCGGCTGTCTTTCGTAGATCTTAGACAGTCGTTACGGGTCGTCAGAAGCCCGAAAGTCTGACAACCAGTGTTACCCCTTGGTAAGACTGGTTGTCAGACTGGAGGTCAGATAGGCAGTCGCTACATGTAAAATACTGGTACTCAGCTGCATCTGGTTAGACTGGAAGCCAACCCCAACGTAGTTAGGAATAGGCTAGGTAGCTGATGAAGCAACATATCATTACGAATTGTTTCTCCAAAAAGCTGGTCCGAAGTATATCTGTTACGGGTAACGTGATTAACTGGGCATTATTAATAAAGACCGGCCATTACTAGTAATGCCCAAGAGCGTCGGGTAATGTGATTAATTTCTCACTTTGACCGGCCATTATTAATAATACCCGACGGCCCGTGGTCCATGTAATAAGTCAGTGTTTGAGATGGCTTGAATTTATCACTTGGACCGGGCAGTATGAATTCCCTTCTTGTAGCCGGGCAATGTGAGAAATTGGACCGCAGCCGCTGGTTGCAATCGGGACTTTAAGGCACCCCGACTCGGATAGATTAGGTTAGAAGGCCCTTCGTGGTTATTTTTTTACAAACCACACAGAAGTAGGAGCCCCGCATAGCAGGGCTCCGTCTACCCAAGCCCACCCTCGACCATGCTGCCATTTATTATGGCGCTTAAATGTCATGTGTAATGATAATTATGGCGTTTAAATATTATGTCTAATCATTATTATGGCAATTAAAAATATGAAAAACAATACGTATGGCACTCGTATCTTATGGTATCTAAGTTTCGGCCAATTAAAAGTATGTCATATGTCTTTTAGGGTAAACAAAACATTCGGGCAAATGAAATTAGGGAATATGATGATAATGGTATATGATCTTCGGGTAAACAATAGACAACCAAGAAATTCATATAATACTACAGTTCAACTATTTTATTACTTTGGGCATTATTCATAATGGCCGGGAAAAGTGATTAATTATGCTGTTTTAATCACATTGCCCAAATGAGTCGGGCACTATTATTATACATATCTATACTACACCCACATTTCGCCAGTTATTAATAAACACCCTTTTTTTGTTTGTTTGTGAGTGGGAAATCATCAAAAGACGTCGCCCGCTCTTACGCGGAGCGGGAGGGCGTGTTAGACTTTTACTGACTAAAACCCACCCGTGTTCCTTCAGTTGCCCATATGCCAGGCTACAGTATCTCTTGCGAACAAATCTCGCGACCCTGGCAGAAATAAACACCCTTAGTTCTCAAATCACGAACAAGCAGTGAACAAACGCGATGATCAATGTTCTTTCCTTATCTGTCTCAGAAAAGGCTTTCCCTACATTAGTAGAAACAAAGCAGGCATATTTAATACTCATAATCATGCTTGAGGAATTAATTTAAAGATAAAATCCTTTCACATAAATTTAATGTTTTCGGGCTTTCATTCATTAGGAGAGAACGCCATTAACAAACAACATTTAAAACACAAAGCTTTGCTTTTGTATTTACAGTTAAAAGCTGTTCATTTCCGGTAATTTCGTGTCCTTGGGAAAGGTCAGGGTCACATTCTGTCGATAAAAGTCTCGCTATGACCTTGAGGTGAGAGTTTAAGGTGTAAATCTGGTTGATAAATGTAAATAATTTTGGTTAGCTGTGTCAAAGTAAAAGAGAAGTTTAGTAAGCTGGTTAAGCGCTTTTCTCTAAAATAAATGTAATATGCAAGAATTGTCTTTACTGGTATTCTCTTTGTGAGTGTTGGAAAATTGTTATAATTTTTTGTTATTCATGAAAGGAAAAAGTAGGGATTCGTTTAAGACACTGCAGAACCCACAAAGGCGCTGTTTGCGTCATCAAATACATCTATCAGTTTTTTTCAAAACTTTAGCGATATCCGACGACCCTGGTTGCTTACCTCTTTTGATGACCGTACTACCACAAAAAATATAAATGGACATGCATTTAATAAAGCATCATTGTTAATCTTATAAATATTAAATATTATATTATAAAGCCGAAGAGTTTGTTTGATTTAACGCGCTAATCTCAGGAACTACTGGTCCGAATTGAAAAAAATATTTCTGTGTTGGGTAGGCTATTTATCGAGAAAGGCTACAGGCTATATAACATCACGCTAAAACCAAGAGAAGCGGAGCAGTAATGAAAAATGTTGTAAAAACGGGGAAAATCGCACGAGTAGGCGATTCGAAGCGCTGGGAAGGGTCGGGGGAGCAAAAAATTTAACGCGGATGAAGTCGCGGGCAGAAGCTACTTGAATTTAAGCTCAGCAAGAGCATACACACATCCTATCATAGGCATGGCTATAATTATTCCTGTCCGAAGGTAAATTAATGACAATCATCATCATTACCATAATCTCAGCCGAAGGACGCCCACTGCTGGACACAGGCCTCCCACAAAGAATGGTGGTGTTTGCCATAATCGCCACGCTCGGCAGGCGGGTTGGTGAACTACAGTATTGTGGTAAATGCATAGAAGACACCGCTGCCTTTTACCTAGTAAGTCCTTTAATCGCTTTTTATGACATCCACGGAAAGAAATCGGCTGGTGCTATTCTTTACGTCTGGCACGACTCGAACTTCCCATTAGGTACTTTCAATCAAGACAGCCGACGGCTTTTTGCGAAACTATCATTTCAGAAAAGGGTAAAGTGTTAGAGTGGCTTCTATCCTTAAGAATGTTTATTTATTTATTTATTTTATTGTTTATGTCCACACAGTAAAATACAGAGTGATAAGGCATAGTACAAAGGTACAATTGAGTACAAAGGTACTGCTTATTTCTTAAGAAATTTCTGCCAGCAAACCTGCGAAAGGAGAAATGAAAAAAGAAATATAGACAATAGTGTGTGAAAACAAGAGAAAATATGAATGTGCGAAGTCTTAAACAAAAATAAACTTATACATATGTCTATGTATGTTTAATGTTGTCATTTTATATTAGACAGTTGTTACTCTAGTCGCTGAAAATCTAACAACCAGTCTTACCAAGGGGTATCATGTTACTCAGTAAATGGGTTGTAGAGGTCGGATTGGCTGCCGCTCCATGGTTAATTCTGGTAAAAACCATCAACCAGTGAGACCCCATTTCTTCCCGTGGGTGTCGTAAGAGGCGACTAAGGGACTTACTATAGAATGGGCAGCAGCGTTCTCTATGCATTTTACCACCATACTGCGATCGCCAACCCGCCTGCCAAGCGTGGCGATTATGGCAAAGCCCCCCAAATTGGGGGAGGCCCTAAGTCCAGCAGTGGACGTCTTACGGCTGAAATGATGATGATGATGAGTGAGACTGGAAGCCGACCCCAACATATGAACCATTTTAACTCAATTACCCTAACCTGCTAGGGTTAGGGTTATTGAGTTAAAAGTAGAACCAGTATGGGTCTAGTACAAACCTTCCGTGGTCCACTCGAACCTCTTCGAACGATGCAATTACAACCTGACAAAGTGAGTCTTTCTTAGCAGTAAGGCTGTGGATTTGACGCAATGTCCTTCATCCTAGCCTGGTCTCTAAGCCCCAAAAAATCAACCATAACGACCTTTCTATCTTTGGAAGTTTTGTTTCGCGAAGTTTTGGACCAGCAAAATCTGTCCATATTGTTGTTAGTAACACAAAAAACCTTATTAATCTATTGTTAGTTCATACAAAGAAAATCGAAAAGTGGGATCGCATAGAAGTGCCCGTTCATGGCAAGCCCTGGATGCGACCACCCGCAGTGTGTAGTCGTATGTAATGCTGCCACATAGGCGAGTCCCAGCGTCCGACGAACTTATAACGTTTCGTATATTAGAACATTAAAAGCGTTTAGTATCGTATCAGGGATTATTGATTGTTAGAACAATGGCTGAAGACAATTAGAGAGAAAAGTAGGTCACCCTATATTATACGAAATATTATTCAAATTGAGTCTAATTATCATACCTCCGAATTCGTGTTTCACTGTAAAGAATTACTAATATTTTAGCCCCTCCAATTAAGGTGGTTTTTGTTAGAATATTTCTAGCAAAATTTTCAACCGAACAGCCAGATGCGCACGATATAATTTTCCTTTTATTTTCAGTTTCTGAATCAATACAAGTTCAGTAGCTGTTTTAGCATTACATGCCAACTACTGGGGATACGAAAAGCATGATTTAGTACCAATGACTGGTCTTAGTAAACAAGAGCATTAAATAACACAATATTCAAATAACTAGCTCCAATTTGAAAATTACCTACAATCAAAGTCATCCAAGACACTGATGACAGTGTTTCAGCCTATAGCTGTCATCAGTGTCTTGGATAAATTGATGTTGCAACGAAAGAAAGCAGAAATATATTTTTTTTCACAGAAACACGTGCATACAAAAAGATGAGGTTACATAAAACATGAAAAAACACAGATTTAAACCTAGGAACAAAGGACAAACAGTCGGACGCTGCACGCCGTGACTGTGACAAGAATGCTTCTACTCAGCGTGATGCTGTGCTATGGGACCCACAGCACAGCGCTGATTTTGCTTTGTTCGTGTTGCTGTCTGTCCTGGAGCAGAAGTGTTACTAGATAGGTATTAGGGAGTAGTCCATCATCAATTGAAGGATGGTCAATGTCCATTGAAAGATAACCAAAACTTTTAAAAGCCTTGCAATGAGAAGCCTTTAAGAGTGATGTACCTATACAAATATCAATGGATAGAGAGAGACTAGCCTCCGACTCTTTCCAATCAGGACAGCCGACGGCTTGTTTGTCAACCCATCATTTCCTAAAAGTGAAAAGTGTTTAGTGCTTTCAGTCCATAAGAATGCTCTCATTTTATCATATACAGTTGTTACTGTAATCAAAAGCCTGAAATCCGGACAACCGGTCGTACTAAGGGTATCGTGTTACCCGGTAACTGAGTTGTGGTGGTCAGATAGCCTGTCGCTCCATTAAATTTGTCTGCTGGTCTAAACCTGCATCCAGTTAGATTTGAAACAAACTCGAACATGGTTGAGAAAGATTAGGCAGATGAAGAAAGCTAGGGAAGTTAAAGCATTCAATTCAAAAACCTTAACCGAAGCAGCAGTAGTCTTGGACAAGCGTTTTATAAACTTTTCTTTGGTCTCACTCTCCATCCATCGACATTTATATTCATTACACTTTCAGTCACATGCGTTTCCTCATCTGACTAAAAAAAGAGCGAATCTAAATGTTGATGGATTGAGAGGGAGAGGAAGGTTAAACAAATGATGGATGAACTGTGTGAGAGAATAGAATAAAATATTAGTTTATTTGCTCACAATAAGGTGGTCACATAGTATGATTTAGGGTTTCCTTGTAGATTCTACCATTTTGGCATGCAAACATTGCTGCAGGTCGTCATCAAACATTGAGATATGTATTTACAACAAAAATTTATCACCTAGAAAAGCGGATACGGAGTAGTAACATTTATCTAAATGAAGTAAAGTTAGTTTTTTTAAAAGTTGTTACTGGTTCCTTTTTTATGGAATGTGGTTAAAGATAGCCAGTGTTTTTGGTATGGCCAAAAACACTTCCTCAACAATGCAGTCCTATATCTACCTGTGCGTTTGGTATTGAGATCGCAAAGTTACATCTCGATGTCTGCTTTCCGAATGGTGTGGAAGAGAAGGGAGTAAATGATAGCGTGACAACTGGCAGGGGATAATGGAAGAAGATAACGTGCCAAAGTAATATGTAACAAGGGTAAAAAGATGATAAGCTCTGGCATGACCTTTTACACGACCTAAGTCATGATCATCTACCTAGCTATTTTCCAACTATGGTGGGTCTGTTTCCAGTGGAACTGGATGCAGTGGAATACCATATTTTACAAGGACCGACTGTCTATCTGACCTCCAACCTAATTACTGGGTTATGATAAGATAATCCTTGATAAGACTGTTTATCTGAGTTTCGGGCTTCCGACGAACTGTCACGACTGTCAAAGATCACCTAATGATAGCCGGGGCCAACGGATCAACGTAATTTCCGAAGCACGAAAAGTAAAGGGTCTTGGTAAGTATAGTTGACCCATTCACGGACCAACCGCAGTAGCTTTACTTGATCTATCGACCCGTGTGGCTATTATAAGTGTAAGATCAAATCTGCTGTAAGGTTTGTTGGCCACCATTTTTAGAGTAAATTGTGAAGCCTAGGACTCCGCTTGAGAATTGCCAAATTTAAGTGGCAGTGGCCAAATTGCTCGCAGGACAGGTGGTCAATGGGGCCAAAAGATTTCTGAGTGGCGACCGCGTACTAGAAGATGTAAAGTTGGATGGCTTCTCAGAAGGTGGACCGTCGGCATTGTTAAGGCCATAGGAATCCGCTGGATGCGTTATGAAGTACAAAACCGGTCAAAGTGGCGGAGCTGGACTTCTTTCAGCTGAAATGTCAATGATGTGAGCTATTTCTACTTAGTAACAATCTCACCTACGGTATGGATCCCTTTTTTCTGTGTTTGGAAACAGAGTTAGGTTTTATGCTACAGCAAGACGCATCACAAACACAATGTAAAAAAGAGCATGTTTTTTCAAATAGTCCATGTTTCTATTTTTAAATTACGATAGTGCCTCAATCGTCATCTTAATAGCAAAGCTTTCAATGGCGTTTCAATAATAAACATAATATTCTACAAAGATCTAAGAACGCTGAAACTAAACAAACGAGCAAAATCACTAAAATACAAATTGTTCAAGGATACCAATTCATCCGGCTCGAAGGACAAATAAAGTGGGACCACAGAAAGCAAAAAAGTAAATTTAAGAACCACAAAAAAGAAAGATAAAATCGAAGATCAGGGTTTCGTCCGGGCGGGTATTCCGGGTTTCCGGTTAACCGCGCATGCCTCTTGCCAGCTCACTGAACAATGGAGATCAAACTCAGTGGCGTTTAAAAAGGTCCACCACTTATCTATAAACGATAAGATTGGGCTGATGATGATAATAATGATATACTAGCTTAAGTTTATTGGTTTTTGAAGGTTAATTATGATTTATATTTGTGTACACTTAGGTATAAGTAGTGACCTCAGGATTCTGAAAGGTTCGTCCATAAATCTGGATAGATGTCGAAATGTGATTGGTCGAATGAAACAAAAACAGCCAATCAAATAAAATTGGACTTGAGATTTGTATAATTGATTGATATTGATTGGTATTTTATCAAATTGAACTAGAAACAGTAGTGGGTAGCTTCAAAAAAGAGAATACGAGAACCAGATTTTTCAATGATTCTTTATGTATGACATGAATCTTCAACAAACAAGTCATCAAGACCAAAATATCCACTAGCACTGCATTGCTGATGTTATTAACTTCTTTTTATTTATAGGCTATTGTAAACCTTGAAGTTTTACTGCAGAGAACGTTGGCCATTTTATTTCGAATGATTTATTATGACGGCGAAGAGTGGTGGATCAGCTGTTGGATCAGCATTTATCATTCAAAGCATATTGTCAGTGTAATGGTGGTCAGGTGCGCAGATTTTTGAATTGGAAAGGTTAAAAAAAAGTCATAATATGAGTGATATTGTTACCTCACTTCGATTCAGCTCTAGTCAGGTATGATTGGATTCACGTTCCACCTTTTTCAATCACCATACAAGACGAGAAATGGATTTATAGAAATCGATGCGGTGTGCCGGTTGCTAAGGTTTATAGATTTATACGATCCTTTAAGCCTAGATGGCTTCAAGACCCATTCCACCTTCTCGACACTATCAATTGGATCTCCCCTAATCTAATAAGGGATAAGACACCACACTCGTCTAATAATACAAGTAGGGCAGGGCCATTAATATTCCTATAGTGGGGATTAATCCGGCCATATTAAAAGTAATGAGGTTTAGACCCGAAGGCATCTCGAGGGACATGAACAAGGACAAATGACGTCACCCATGGTGTCACTAACGATCTGTGACGTCATGCACATCTCCGCCTCACTAAGATCTGCCCTATCCTCACTATACTATTGATTCGAGAGAGAATATTGAGCTTCGTATACATCTGCCAGCGTATATGCATCATTGAGATTTAATCAGTGGACGACTGACGTGCGAGTGATTTGAACGTGCCATTAGATTTAAAATAAAATATATTTAATAAATAAAATAAAAAAACAAAATGAACGTGCACCACGCCATGGTTCGGACTAGGCTGCTGAGGCCCACTTTTGTGCTAGACAAATTGGTGAGTCAGATTTTTATTATTTATTCTGCTTAGTGGAAAATTATTGAATGCAATAATCGTAAATTTGTTTTACTTTCTGACGTCTAATTAGTTGCACGGCTGCGCCCAACAGCTGATAGCAATTAACATTAACACAACAGGCGATACGCCTTAAAATCACAGATGGAATAAAAAACACAGAGAAATACAATAAAAAGCCCCCAGTGACACATAAAACGAGATAAAAATGGTGTCTTAGAATAAAATGTGACAATTAAACCTTCAAACACTTACGAAATGAGTTTTCCAGCACAAAAATCTCCACACAAACAACTGATTATAGAACGAATTTAATAGATATCGGAATATTTAACTGTAAAATTAGAATTTAGGATAAATAATTGTGTTTTTTGTAATAACGCGAGCGCAATTCGGATGTGTTTTTCGCGCTGGGCACCGGCGTGTTAGGCGACTGCCGCAAACTCCTTGAAAAATCAATAACTACCCCCCGACAGTGGCCGCATGCGGAACTCGCCACAAAACTTAACACTGCTCACCCATTTCCGTATTATGTAACTGAGCGCGACAGAGACAGGCATACGTCCGCCCGTTCGCCGCTCAAACAACCCTACCAAACGCGCCAATAAGCTCGCGCAAGATGGCCGCTTGACGTTTGACGTTTACGCGCCAAATGTGACATTTCTGCGTGTTAATTCGATTCTAAATTGTCTTTTCATCGATTCTATTGCTTCATTTGAGTCGTAAAATTGCAAAATAATGATTGTTGATTGAGGGCCGACGTTGGATGTGTATATTTTTTTGTTAGCACGCGTGAATATAATGTGTGTTGTTAAAATTCTAATCAATTTCGGGAGAATGTTAAAATCGTGTCGAGATGAAAATGGCGATTATAATTTGACAGATAATAAACGTGTAGGTGAGCTGTGAGGCGTATAGAATGCAGGGTGAATGACTCTTATAGTATTTTACCTTGTGGTTCTTGTGCTAGTTTGAATGTTGCGCATTGCAGCTGATTTTCAACCATAAGCTGCAATGCTGGAAATGTTTTAGGTCATACCAAGGAATGAGGCAAAGAGAGACGTTCCTTCCTCATAATGAATTATTCCTTTCCCGTATGAGGCCTCTTTTGTGTTTTCTGTGAAGAATTCCTTTGTATTTCTTCGACTTATGGAGCTATTTTCGGGATTGTGAGCCTTGCATGGAACAGAATTTTTGGTCCTTCTAGCATATACCAATGTACCAATCACAGATGTAAATATCTATAATACCTATCCTTTAACCCACCGTATGCCATAATTACAGACACAATTAAAATACCATTGTGTCTCGCGTGGATCCGCGTTTACGGCTTACTTTCGTAAGCCAAGTTAAAGTCCATAGCCTCAATTTAGTAACATAAATCCCATCAAAAACATAAATGTGAAATGAGAGCCAAGTTCAACATTATGATATATGCCTTGGTTGTTGACTTCAACGACAAAAGAAGTGAGATTTAAATGGGTGCCAAGTTCAGTGGTCAGTCCTGAAATTTATTTATAACTACATAAAGTATAATTTCTTCTTATAACTTAGGATAATATATTGTAGCCTAAGGTCTGACTTGGCTAGTTCTCATATACGAATTACTATGTTCGATGGCTAGTTTCTACCAGCAAGCCAAATTTTCGGAATAATAAAATAAGAACCGACAAGTAAAGGTTTTGAACTTGCGAAGTAATAAGTATAGAGATAAGATGAATTATAACTTGTAAGATTGTTAATAAAGGCTTTTATTATTATTATTCACCTAATTACCTATCTGCATGCCAAATTTGAACTTTCTAGGTCATCTGGAACTGGATTAGAGTTTTGATCTATAGGTCAGTCAGTGATAAAAATGACGATTTTTGGACGTTAATATCTAAATAACCGTTAAAGATTTGTTTATGAAATTTGGAGCACATATGTATGTTGCAAGTTTCACTATATGAGCCAAATTTGACACGTTTATGTTAAACAGTTTTTGAGTTATGAGGGGGTCAAAAGTGGCTCCAAATGGTTCGTGTAATATTACACACGGTGCTGCTCGCCAGTTCTGTTACTTGAACTTGGCTTGACACGCTGCCGCGTGTCTAGATAACATGATCACGCCGTTAAAACGTCTTATAAGCACAAGTAATCCTATTAGAGGATATCAAAGCTTGCTATAACCACGTTTGGCATTTAGTATCCACATGTCAGGGCATAAACTCGATAAAATCAGTTTGTACGGACAGGAAGGCAGACCGTTGCCTTGCCTATAACAATGTTAACTAGAGCTATAGTTACTTGTACCTGTAGTAGAGTTTAACGACATTGCAAGGTGATTTAAAGGTTAAATTTAAATCCTTTTAATATTAGTGAAAGAACTGTAGTTTACCCACCTAGTGTTATGTTAATATGAAGTATTTTCTATCATGTACCTACAACTGAAAATCCTCATTATTCTGATTAAAAATATTTTAATTTTTAAATCCACCTACTTAGGTACATAGAAAGGGGGTGACAACTGAAATAACGACTAATAGATAAATAACATCACGCCTTGTTTCCCCGAAGGTTTAGGCAGAGGTGTACCTATAGGACACCCACATTTCGCCTGTTATGTTTAAGTCCCATGTAATAGGGGGCGAGCCTATTGCTACCAACCGGGCACAAATCCAGACTCCGGGTTGCTACTGAGAAATTCCAGATGGAAAAACCCAATAACTCTTTGCCCGACCTGGGAATGGAACCCAGGACCTCATGCTCAGCAGTAGCGCTTGCTACCACTAGACCAACGAGGCAGTCAAATAATTTGATAAATGTGGAAGAAAAAGACATGTTGCGCCGACCACAAATAAATTCGTATGAGAGCAGGGGAATGATGAGAGCAGGGGAATGATGATGATCCACCTACTTACATATGAGTACTGATGAAATGTCAGAAGCTAGATGCACGGTTCCAATTGGTCTCTACTTATGGAGAACTCCATGTTACTGGTTATTAGCTTAATTAGCTTCTACAATATTTTTAAATTACAGTGTTTATAGGTAGGTATGGGAGGCCTGCCAACAAGTACCACGTACTTAACAAAATTGAAAATCATCATAGATCAGGACCACCTAGCTCGCTAAATGATTTAATTATTTATCAAAAATGTTGCAACTCTATTGATAGAATCTTAGTCTCAACGTTTTTTGCTTAAACACCAAATACATAGGATGGATGGCTGTTGTGTGTCCAGGGCACAGGAAACACCTCCGTTTTTTTTTCATTGGTCGAAAAGGACTCAAGTCTTAAAAAGGATTCGAGTATTAAAAAGGGCTCGAGTATTTTTAAAACTCTGGTCCCTCGGCTTGACTCTAGAGTCCGAGCCTTTTGAGCACACTGAGTCTCGTATAATTGAGTCGAGTCTTTAAAATTACGACTCGAGGACTCGAGTCCTTTGCAACACTACCTAGGAGCCTATATTTTACTCTACAGACTCGGTCACCGCAGTACCATCGTGTTTTAGCATGGTACCAAGCCAGGAAACTCATCCATGGTATTACTTACGTGCTATTTATCCGCTCTCTCTCTATTTAACGTAAAAAGTAACCTCGTGCAACCCGGACATTAGTTCACGTTAACGAATGTGTAGGTAAGAAGGCATAAAGAAAAACTTGACATTGAGCAAATCGATTACTTTACATGCCATTGACCTTAAGTTTTCAGGGAATTGAACCGCTAATAGAGCCTTTTAGTTACGTAACTTTAACCTGCTGAAAGGTTTTTACACTTGAAAGGATTTCAGCCTAGCTAATAATGATCTTATTTTAATAAATTAAATACGTGTGGTCTCTACAAAAATTACCAAAATATGAAAACACTAGCTTCTGCCAGCGGCTTCACCCGCGTGGATGTCGAAAAAATCACGATTTAAACCCTCCATTTCACCCTATTAGGAATGGGATTTTAAAAAACTCTTTCTTAGTGGGTATCTACTCCTCACAAAGAACACACCCTTAATTTCATGTCTGTAGGACCTGCGATTTAGGCTGTGCGTTGATATATCAGTCAGTCAGTCACTCAGGACTTTGAATCCACACTATAATATAATATTATAATATAAGATATATATATATATATATTAATATTAATATTATAAATGCAAAAGTAACTCTGTCTGTCTGTCCCGCTTTCCTGCTAAAACTACTGAACCGATTTAAATGAAATTTGGTACACAGATAGTTTAGACTTTAGAGCCTGAGAAAGGACATAGGCTACTTTTTATTCCGTAACTTTGTCTGCGTCTGCGATAACCGACATTTACGCAGACGAAGTTGCGGGCAGAAGTTAGTTTTATATATATAGATAGATTGAATAAATAAACAAGCAATATTGAAAACATCGATCTGAAAAATAAAAGCAATTGATAAAGCAATTGAATGCTTAGATACCGTGTCATCTTTTCGAGCACAATATTCTTGTCATATGACAATTCTGTAAGAAATTGCGTTTACCGATAGGAATAACTTATTTTGTCCTATTGTTCAAGTATTTTCTTAACTGTTTTCTTTTTGGGTTGATGATTCCTTTTAAGATGTTCAACCAATAGATGGTCGTTTTATATTTTGAAAGCTAAATAAATAAGTATCTTTATCTTCAACAAATACTCTATCAGCTATGTTAGAGGGTTTGGTTTCTGCAGTTTAGTCCTTTAGGTGGACCATTGTCCTGCCAGGGTCGCGAGATTGTTCAAACGAGATACCGTGGCCCTGGCATATGGGTAACTGAAGGAACACGGGTGGGTTTTAGTCAGTAAAAGTCTCACACACCCTCCCGGTCCGTCCAGAGCGGGAGAAATCATTTGATGATTTCCCATCCAAAAAAAAAGGTGGTCTATTGTGCTTTAGCCATGGCGACGATCGGTGGTTATTCCAACCAGCCCACGTCCCTCCAGAAGTTGATTAGATCTCCTGTTCTGTAGAGAATATCTGTGTAGGATCTGGGGGCTCTGAATGTTTAAGTCGTAAACTTGGGCTTTAGCGCAGGTTCTGTTAGTAAAACTGCACCCTAATTGCGAAACGCACAATTTATCGGAATCTGAATGGGTTTGAAGATTATTTCTAAACCATTGCGTCATTTGTTCGAATAAATTGTGGCTCAGCAAGGTAAATAACGCAATGAATGTTGTTTAACTATGAATATTAAACCAATTTCTACCGATAAAAGGATCCGGCACCATACAGACCAGAGGGGTACCTCTGGTCTGTATGGTGCCGGACGTAAAGAATAGCATCATCCCATTTCTTCCCGTGGGTGTCGTAGAAGGCGACTAAGGGACTTACTAGGGTAGCAGCGTTCTTTATGCATCTTATCACCATACTGCGATCACCAACGATTGCAGCAAAACCCTTTGGGGGAAGCATTGGACGTCTTTCGGCAGAAATAATCAATACACTACGATGACATTAGTAACTGACAGTTGACACTGACGTTGAGCAGTGGTGGCCCAGTGGTAACCGCCGCGACTTACGAGTAGTAGGTCGTGAGTTCGTACGTAAGCAGGCGATTTACTTTGTGAAAATTATTCCATCACCACTGCTCTCAAACGGTGAAGGAAAACATCGTGAGGAAACCGGCATGTCTTAGAATTAAAAATTCAAAGGCATGTGACATCTATCAACCCGCACTGGGCCCGCGTGGTGGATTATGGCCCGCTCCCTCTCACCGGGAGGAGGCATGTGTCCCAGCAGTTGGAACGTTATTGGCTCCTGATTATGAGTAACTAACAGCAATGAAGTACCCACATAGGGACAGTTCATTATGACGGCTGTAATTAGAACCTTGTTAGCCCATGCTTGCGGGGACATAACATTATCGTGACGGTATTCTTCTCTTTATTATCAACTCTCAGTGTTGAACCGAGCTTCGAGAGTTCAACAGAGTGCATAGATTCGCGTTAAAGAAACATTCAATTTTCAACTCTATGCGCTAAGTAGTATGTTGTATATTCTGTGCATGAGAAGCGAAGTTAGGGCTGGCCATGATTCGTGCTACCATTGATGTTGTGCGCTTGTACAATTTTTAATTTTTTCCTATAGGAATAGGCATCTTATACTACGACATCAACATGTTCTTTAAGCCAATTCACATTGCTTTTAAAAGTACAGAGTCACTTACTTTTAGTTAAAACCTTTTACTAATTGTCTCAGCCAACCAACTGTGAAGATAACTAACTAACTAACAGATAACTAACTAATTTAAGTTGAGAAAAATAAAAAGAACAGCTAGATACGTTACTTAAAAGATAAAACTTTGCTATCTCAGTAGAAGAGACTGCTTAATGGAGAAACGCCAGGGTAGCCAAAGCTAAATTCTTTCAAAATATAACGTAACGTAACCCTAAAGTATTAATAGAATTGTAATCATTAAAATCTGTTACAAAACTATTATGAATCATCATCTGCCTAGCCTTTTCCCAACTATGTTGGGGTCGGCTATCACAACCCAGCTACTGGGTACTACGATACCCCTTGGTAAGACTGGCTGTCAGAGTTTCGGGCTTCTGACGACCCGTAACGATTGTCTAAGATCTACGAAAAACAGCCGAGACTAACACCTTTTTTTTGGGTGGGATATCATCAAATGACTTCTCCCGCTCTTGGGTGGAGCGGGAGGGCGTGTCAGTGTCAGACTTTTTCTGACTAAAACCCACCCATGTTCCTTCAGTTGCCCATGTGCCAGGGTCACGATGTCTCTTTCAAACAATCTCGCGACCCTGGCAGGCTGCGGTCCTGACAGACCTGTTTAGTTCTGCTGACATCTCTTTGAGGCGCGCGTGGAACACTACGCGCCGTCGACCCGAACCTGGTCCTTACCGGGCGGCGAGCTACCCATTACTCGCCACCCGCAACCTCGCGCCTACGGTGGCCGGGAGACCGCTATTGACTCCCGAGGGACCAACGCCTTAAAGTGCTTTCCGAAGCACGGAATGATCTTAGTATGTAAAGATGGTCACCCATTCAGAGACCAACCGCGGCAAGCGTAGCTTAACCTGAACGAAAAACTATTATGACTAACTACTCAAAACTATTACATGAAAAAGTAATTTGATGGGATTAACCTGACACTGATTTGTAAGTTACGTAAAGCGTAAGATAATTTTCTTTAGCGTATCCTCTTAAACTATTAAAATGTATTATGAAAGACCACACTCTTGCTCGCACAGTAAACCACAAATCAGTGATAACACTTGCACTACGAAAACCGTCTCTACTGCTACGACATAAAGACGCTGCCACAGTCAAAGTGTTACAACTGCTGTTGGGCAGAAAAATTAATAAGAAAAGACTGCTAGAAAAATATTTTTCAAGAAATTATGAAGACAGCGCTAGTGTCGCATTCGGAAGTTATGAAGAAAATAAAATTTTGTAAAAATGTATTCCCTTTGAGTAGTAGTTAAGTAAAGGAATATTTGCTGAAAACTTGTATCAAAATCAGCTTATATTGTTCCTTCCTTGAGATGCTACATGTCTTCGAATGTTTGCTAGGACATGCCGATTTCCTCACGATGTTTTCCTTCATCGTTTTTAAAGTAGAAAACTTGAATTATTGTTAACAAAAGAACAATTTCGTTCATTCGATTGAAATTGCTCATCTGTTGCACAGAGTAGGCATAGTTAGGTGGGCTAGGACTTACCCAGGGATATCTTCTCTGTGCCCGAGAAATAGACACGAACAGGGACACAGACCTTGCTGACCAGTTATTCTTACCATAACCCATGAAGACAGAAATGCTGGCTTTTTATGATAGTACGCACTATTATGCGGATTCAGAAAACTGGAATTTAAAAATCTTGACCCGTAAACCGATTAAAAAGGGACTTTTTTCAGGAGGGCAGGTATTAAACTATTTTTATTTTTAATTGCTGAACGGGGCTTCTTTTGAGCTCGATCTCGTATTATGGAAAGCGATGGATGAGGTTTATGATGAACGAGCGTGCCCAAAAGATGCCTGTTCAGTATTATTTTGAAGGCAGGCGGGTTAAATGTACCTACTAATGTTATTATGATTATGTTGAGTAGGTATGTACCTATATGCCTCCTCTCTTTTGCGCCATGTTCCCTTAGTTGAAGCGAGTCAATGAATTACATCTGGATAGAGTAATCTTTTAATAACTGTCATTAAAATCTGACGCTGCGCTGCAATGGCGACCTCGTTTTCTGTGTTATAGAAAAACTTGAGTTTTTCTTTTTACGATCCACTACAGCTACTTTATCTATTGGGATATAAAATGATACAATGTAATACTTTGACCTAAAATCCTATGACGGAAGGTAGAATTCCTTGCTAGAGTAAAATGTGGGGGTTAACAGCTTGAACATGTGGGTAATGGCTCTATGACGTCAATGACCAATATAATAATTAATGATGACAAGAAATATAGCCACCATTAATCACCTCACATGTCGTGGCTTGGCGATATACATATATAGGCAGGGCTAGTACAGCAATCATTTTGTATGGCAGCAAGATCCTAACAATCATTATAAAAGCTGGTCGTGTAGACTGCGCCATCTCTTATTGCAAATGAGTACTAAATTCCTAACAAAAATGTTCGTACGTAAGTTGACGTAATAGTTCGCTTAACGTAAACTAGATGGCGCTGTATTACATTTCATGATATCTCTTGGAGCGGTATCTCGCTAGCTGATGTCGTAATTTCAACTATGTGTAATAGATGGCATTGTAATACATTTTTACGTTGTCTTATAACGCTTATAACGGATGGGTGACCAAAATTGTTTTTTTGAGAAAGCCATGATTGACGTCTCTAGTTACTGGTACTTATTTGGTTATATCGAATGGTTTGGCTTTACTAAAGGTCATTGACTTACTAAGTTATCATCACAGGGTACCCAGGTTAGCTTGCAAAACAGATGGACTACATAGCTTCGAAATCCGGTTCAATCACCGTTCAATCTTAAAGCGATTCATTAAAAATAAATCACCAATCGTTACGAAACGGGAACATTTATATTTACGACGTTAATTTTAATGGATCAGCAGTGACGTAATGCAGTTAACCTGACCGCAACATAAATTGTGTATTGTAAACATTGTTAGGTGAGTTGGCTTGTAAACAATATGTTCTATTTTTTCCTTTTAATGCCTCTGTGTCAATTCCGGAATGCCCAAACATCTTTTATTGGTAATTCGAAACTGTTAGGCTCATAGACATACATACATACATATATAATTTCACGCTCTTTTCCTATGGGGGTAGGCAGAAACTACGGAACGCCACCTGCTACGATCTTTACATACTCATTTGGCCTCGTTTAGGTTCATACAAATGGTCATACACACACGCCGGTTGCGAGTACTACGCACCTGACTTTTCTGAAGAACATCACCAATTAGTTTCACGTTAATGACGCATGTTTACGGTTTGGATCACCATTTTTAATAGGCATTTAGAACATTCAGAAGCTCGAAAGACTGACAACCAGTCGTACCAAGGGGTAAATAGTGTAACAGTAGATAACTGAGGTGTTGAGGTCAAGTAACCATTTGATCATTATATTCGACTCTAACGGGCAGGTCAAAAACTATATTCGGCTGCATCGGTTAGACTGGAAGCCAATCCCAATAAACAGGGCCAAATTAAATTAGCTGACTATACTTATCTTCGTGTTGGATATCGTGTCTGACCTCGACGGTTCAGTTAATGGGTAATACAATACTCCGTAGTAAGACTGTTAGCGACGACCCGTTACTAGGCTGTCAAAGTTCCACAAATGGCAGTCAGGACCAACGGATAGCCATAGGCCCCTCACGCAAACACATCAGCAGCCTATAACGTTCCCACTGCTGGGAAACAGGCCTCCTCTCGGTGAGAGGGAGTGGGCCGTAATCCACCACGCGGGCCCAGTGCGGATTGGTAGATGACACATGTTTCGAATTGTTGGTTCTAAGACATGCCGGTTTCCTCACGATGTTTTCTTTCACCGTTTTGGTTTTTCACCGCCCGGTAAGGACCAAGCTCGGGTCGACGGCGCGTAGTGTTCCACGCGCGCCTCATAGAGATGTCAGCAGCAGTGTAGGGGTCTGCTAGGACCGATGCCTGCCGGGGTCGCGTGATACATGGGCAACTGAAGGAACACGGGTGGGTTTTAGTCAGTAAAAGTCTGACATGCCGCTCCGCCCAGACCGGGAGAAGTCATTTGATGATTTCCCATCGAAAAAAAAAAGACATGCCGGTTTCCTCACGATGTTTTCCTTCACCGTTTTGAGAGCAGTGGTGATGAAATTATTTACACAAGGTAAAGCGTCTGCCTGAGTTTGAACCCTCGACCTACAACAACACGTAAGCCGGGGCTGATACCACTGGGCCACCAGTGCCACCACAGCTCTCAATGAAAATATATACTCTTTAATGTTCTTTAGTCATAAAATTAATGTAATATTTGGCAGAATATAAAACTTTATGTGTTGTTTATAATAATGCTACACATGAAGCGCGGGCGTCTTTTGTTTCGCATACATAATATTTATAATATCGACTATTAGTTTGAACAGATACAATACACCCGCCATATTTATTTACAGGGTGATAGATAAAATATTGAGAATATACTTTATCTAGACACGCGGTAGCGTGTCAAGCCAAGTTCAAGTAACAGAACTGGCGAGCAGCACCGTGTGTAATATTACACGAACCATTTGGAGCCTTGTATCTACAGCAAAATTTATGATGTCTTCTAGTACCTACATGAAATGTGGAAACCTTCTACCTATAGGTAATCTCATATCACTTTCATCATCATTTCAGCAGAATGACGTCCACTGCTGGACATCACTCCCACTTAGACCAGTTTTGTGTATTTTCTGATGGTTTGCTATAATCACCGCGCTTGGTGGGCGGGTTGGCGATCTCAGTATGGTGATTAAATGAATAGAGTAAGCTGCTGTCCATTCTCTAGTAAGTCCTTTAATAGCCTTCTACGACACCCACGGGAAGAATAGGATGGGTTTTTCCTAAAATCAAATACGAATATTTCATTTCACATAAACAGATATGGACACATGAAACATCAGAAGCTAAGTGCACGGTTCTAATAAGTCGCTTCCTATGGAGAAGAGCTGCAAAAAAACTCCACGGTTACCCTTTTAAAAATAATTAGCTTTTACTTTATTTGCAAATCATAGTTATTAGCAGTTTTAAAAGGTCTATTAGGACATTACAAGCCTGTTAAAATAGAAAATAATCAACAAATCTACAGTTTACAAGGCCTGCAACGTCCTCTTTACAAAATAGCATTAAATTATAGTGTTCTACGCAATTTGGGTACGAGATGGAAAGAAATTCCTTTCGCTTTGGATTTATGGTCAATATGTCAAAGAGTTCCCTCTATTTTGTCTGGGTCTCATTCGCCAAGTGGGCTGAGTATTTATAAAGTACTAGGTTTTGCCCGCGGCTTCGCCCGTGTGGATGTCGGAAATTAACGCGGGAATTTTTCTAAAATAAAAGTAGATTAAGTTACTCCTTATTACATCAGCTACCTACCAGTGAAAGTCCCGTCAAAATCGGTCCAGCCATTTCAGAGATTAGCCGGAACAAATAGACAGACAAAATTAAAAAAAAAAATGTTGTTTTGGTATATGTACCGTGTATACATCCATATACAATTAGTAAAAATCGGTTATTTTAATATTACTAACAAACACTCCAACTTTATTTATTTGTCTAGATGTCTAGATGATAAGAAACTTTTTTCCAAAAACTCACCCTGTATCACTAAACTCGGAGATGCTATGATTAATCTATAGTTTTTTATCATGTAACTAACTGCACATGGCTTTCGCAGGATATATGAATCAATCAATATTTAGCATATTATTATTTATTACTAGCTTTTGCCAGCGGCTTCGCTCGCGTGGAGGTCGGAAATTATCCCGCGGGAACATACTTCCGGGATAAAGAGTAGCCTATGTCCTTTCTCAGGCTCTAAACTATCTGTGTACCAAATTTCATTTAAATCGGTTCAGTAGTTTTAGCAGGAAAGCGAGACAGACAGACAGACAGACCGACAGACAGAGTTACTTTCGCATTTATAATATTAGTGTGGAAGTGTGGAAGTGTGGATAGTGTGGATGTGGATATAGTATATATAGTATGGATTAGTGTGGATAGTGTGGATTATATATTATAAGTAAATAAGTATAGTATAGTATGGAAGTATGGATTGTTCATTGTCCTAGAAATAGTGTATGCTCACACAAATTCTTACCTATATTAAGGGCACGTCTCTTGCCGGTTTATTCCTTGATATATTATGGTATATGTAGCTCCAAGATTTGCCCCTGAAGCCTCAAGTTTCCATCCATCGTTTCTTTGGTCTCCCTCTGTTTATAGCCATCGACATTCATACTCAAAACTTTCCCGCGACTTTTTCCTCATTCCTTCGTTTCACGTGCCCATACCATGACAATCGATTTCCATACAAGTTTACACAACAGTATTGCCAGTAAGCATAGGTAGCTATACTTTGAAAAGTCGTTAAGGTTCCCCTAATCATAAAAATCGATCATAAACCTCTCCCTAATTTGATAGAACTCTCCCGATTTGAATTTTTTAGATGCTTATGAAGTGACGCCTTTTTTTAGAAGGCTGTGCTACGATTTGTGTATTTGTCCAAACCTCATAGCTTTTTCGATAACCAGATTTAATTTTCTACTGTGCCTGACATATTTCTAACTAACATTATAAATGAATCTCAGGTCACGGTGTATGTCCTTAGGCTACTGTTTAATCTGAATTGTATACATTAATTACACATTTCTCCCATCCAACAATTATAGTAGTTTCTAAGAGTGAAAGAACACTATCTGTCATCTGTCCACATCGTCTTAGTTGTGCATATATTTATGACACTGTTCAACAATGGTCATGTCACACGAACTCTGATGTGTGACCGTGTTTTGGCTAGGGGCCATTCATTAATTACGTCAGACTATTTTCGCTACTTTTTGACCCCCTATTATAAGAAAAAATAAGAATAGGCCGACCCCCTCCCCCCCTGTTTAATATTTATTACCTACGTAAGAATCTAAAGGAGAAAATGAATACACGTTTGATTTAATTTTAATGTTTATTTTTCAAAGTAACAAATTTTTTGAAACGTTTATTTGTAATCGCGCGGTTGCCCGCGCTTTTTCAAAGTATAATTTTAACTTTGCGCATTTTTTTTATCTTACGTAAGAACTATCGAGTCTCCCTCCCACCCCCTTGTAAGAAAACATAAGACATGGTCGACCCCCTCCCCCCCTAAATCGTCTTACGTAATAAATGAATGGCCCCCTACGTACCCTCATTACGAAAACAGTGTTGGCTCAGTGGTATCAGCCTCTACTTACGAGTTGTATGTCGTGGGTTTGACCCCAGGCAGACACTTTGTGTATTTCATTTCATCACTGATTTCAAAACGGTGAAGGAAACCATCGTGAGGAAACCGGCATGTCGTAGAATCAAAAATTCGAAGACATGTGACATCTACCAACCCGCATTGGACCCGCGTGGTGGATTACGGCCCACCCCACTCCTACTTACAGAGAGAAGGCCTGCATATCAGCAGTGGGATAAGTATAGGCTGAGTATGATTGAACTATTCTTATGTGAATAAGATAGAAGAAGCCTGGCTTCATGGACCTGTTCCACATAATTTCCTGATTAATTTGTCAACTGTTCTAACTCTGCTGACTACAAGTCTCGTTAGAAGCGTGATATATACGTGTGCTACAGTCCTGTCAGGTTTCGTCACGTGTTCACTGAATCACTGCGCCATACGTCACGGCATGGAGGTACCTACTAGTGGCACTCGATTTTATGCCGCTTAAAGCGACAATCGTTCGAGTTAGACAGTAGACGTTGTAACTGAATGATATGGGAAGGTAGTCAATTTGTGATATGTGAATAGTCTGTGCACATTTTTGTGGATATTTATATTAAAATAGTCTCCATAGCGATTACTGTAGGTACGTTAAGAAAAGAAAAAAAGAAAAATCCGTTAAAAGTTTCAAGGTTTTTTAGGCTGTAGTGCAAATTACAAAAAAAAAAAATTCTCTTCAAACTACTACAAAAACAGAGCACAACGATAATAAAGCGAATAGCTTATGCTAAGCTGAAGCCCAGCTCAGCATAAGGCTGTGTGTCCGTAATAAATGTGTGTGAGGTAGTATGTTGTTGTGATTACGTAACTCTGGCGCAGCTGACAGTAAGCCAGAATAATTTGCTTACTAGATATTTTACCTGTTTGTTCAGACCGTTATGACCCATATGTAGATCCTACAGTCGGTGTCAATTATATCGGGACGAATAGTTCAAAATAATCTCAACAACTCTACAAATTCTTTGGTGGGTCTTAAGATGAACATGGACAAAACAATGCTCATGTGATACCCACTCCAATGAAGATTGGAGACGCTACACTCGAAGTTGTGGACGAATATGTGTACCTAGGAGATAATGTCCGGTTAGGTAGGTCCAAATTTGAGAAAGAGGTCAATCGTAGAATCCGACTCGGCTGGGCAAAGTTCGGGAAGCTACGCAGTATCTTCTCATCCCACTTACCGCAGCGTCTCAAGACAAAAGTCTTTGACCAGTGTGTGTTGCCAGTGATGACATATGGCACTGAGACGTGGTCACTCACAATGGGCCTTATTAAAAGGCCGAAAGGGCGATGGAGAGGGCTATGCTTGGAATTTTCCTAAGCGATCGAATCAGAAATGAGGAGATCCGTAGGAGAACCAAGGTAAACGACATAGCCCAAAGAATTGCCAAACTTAAGTGGCAGTGGGCAGGGTACATTGCTCGCAGGACAGATGGCCGATGGGGTCGGGAGGTTCTGGAGTGGCGACCGCGTTCTGGGAGACGTAGCATTGGAAGGCCTCCCACAAGATGGACCGATGACCTGGTAAAGGCCGTAGGAATCCGTTGGATGCGAGAAGCACAGAACCAGTCGAAGTGGCTGTGCTTGGGTAGGCCTATGTCCATCATTGGACGTCTTTCGGCTGAAATGATGATGATGATACAAATTCAACGTAATGACAACTGAATAAAGTACTTGTCATAGTGACAGTTGTCGTGTACTATTTTCATTCTGAAACATTCCTTGTGTCATTGAGTTAATATTTAATTATCATAGTTGTTTAGATGAGTTTCAACAGTCTATTCATCTCGATATTATTGTCGCTGACGGTACTTACAGGCTTTCTGCCGATAATTATTTCGAAAGTTTGTGTGTCAATTGGTCGAATTCATTTTCGTGTGAGCTCGTTATACCTTAGTGAAGAACTCACAAAACTCTCACTTTTCCCTCCAGTATCAGTGAGTTCCCATAGTAATCTCAAGTCTACAGTGTGTCCGAGTGACTACAAGTATTTTCAGTAATAGCAGAGAGCTGCGATCTACGTAAACGCCGCTGAGTCTGCCAGAAGATGCGTCTTTGTGTGCGTTAAGACGCATAGAATTGTGTTTTTTTTTGTAGATGGTGAGGTAGGTAGTATAGGTTTATCGAGTAAACTTTTTTGAGAGTACGTACTCTAATGTTTTTTTATTTCTTTTATAAAGTTTTTTTTATTGAGCTCATGAGACACTTTGTGTGTTGCCGGACGTAAAGAATAGCACTATCCCATTTCTTCAAGTGGGTTTCGTAAGAGGCGACTAAAGGAGTTACTAGAGATTAGGCAGCAGCATTCTCTATGGATTTTACCACCATACTGTGATAGCCAACCCGACTGCCAAGCGTGGCGATTATGGCAAAATCCCCCAAATTGGGGGAAGCCTAAGTCCAGCAATGAACGTCTTTCGGCTGAAGAAATGTAGTAACTCACATTGCTAAGCAACTCTAAAATTAAAAAAAAAAAGCGTTGTAAACCGTCTCTCTTGTCATGCACTTTAAATACATATATTGATACTAGCTTTAGTCAGCGGTTTCGTCCGCATTGAGCTCGGAAATACTCCAGTGGAACGTACTACTGGAATTAAAAGTATCCTTTGTATTAATCTAGGCTATGAACTATCTGCGTGCCCAATTTCATCCAAATCTGTTCATAATTGTGTTTTTGCCTGATTGTGTAACAAACATCCAAATTGGACACGTAGATAGATTACAGGTTGTATCAACACATACGATACCTACATACTACTCCACGCAGGCGAAGCTGCTGGCAAAAATTAGTAGGCTTAAAATAATTATTTACTAAGAGGGTTGTATTTATGAGTTCAATGATTATAATCTCGTTACGGTTGTGAAACATATTTTAAAATACAACATGACACTGACCTGCTGCCGGGGTCGCGTGATCTGCCGGGGTCGCGTGATCTGCCGGGGTCGCGTGATTGTTCGAAAGAGATACCGTGACCCTGGCACATGGGCAACTGATGGAACACGGGTGGGTTTTAGTCAGTAAAAGTCTGACACGCCCTCCCGCTCCGCCCAGAGTGGGAGAAGTCATTTGATGATTTCCCATCCTGAAAAAAAAAAAAAAAAAAAAACACTGACCTGCATATTCTCAAAAATGTAAGAAATTTGAATTTCGCGGGCTGTCCTGGCACTTCCCCATAAGGGGAAGAGCTTTGATTTGCAGTTCGAAATTGAATATTATAAGTTTGTAACGCTTAATGTTAATTCAACTCAACTATTTTGCTTTATGAGTGTCATAAAAAGAGAAAGAGTATCATTTAGATCATTTAGGTATTGCATTTTTGATAGTTTGTGCGTCGATGTCTCTCCCACCCCTGTATTTCGTGATGAAGGCTAAAGGCTTGTAAAAAGTAATAATAAAATCCCTTTAACAAGAAATACAGATTTTGCCGCGTGATCATGATGCTACTTAGATAGATCTACCAATATGAATCCAATTTTATTAAAACGATCATTAGAAAAGTCTATAATTACGTAAACAATTCATACCTTCACCCCACCAAGCTTGAGTGGTGGGGTGAAGGTATGAATTGTTTACGTAATTATAGACTTTTCTAATGATCACACACAAAACCACTTCACATTATTATCTCATCTGGAACTTTCATAATCTTTGTCCGTGTCCGTACAGTACTGCGCATGTGTGGGTGGCGCCATAGCCCGCCGTTTCTAACCTAAATCCGAATTCCGAGGTACGCGGCAGCGGGCGAACACCCGGCCGTCCGCTAAAACATTTATAAATACATTTTCCCCCAATTTTTATACGCGAAAAACCGAAAATAACCGAAAATATTCCGTAAAAATCCGTATTTTTTTTTCTTTTCGTGGATAATGTTGGAAAATAGTGTCGTGTCGAGTGCTAGTGTTGTGTTTTCCGTATTTAGTTGTTAATAAATCATACGTTTTTTGGGACTGATGGGTAGTGATTTGATGTTTGTGATGAAGAGAAGAAAGTGATGTGATTTTATACATTACTGGATTTGTTCAGTTCGAGGAGTCTGTATACATTTAGGTAAGGCAATGGTTTTGTATATTATAACCTTCAGTTTGATCACACATCAATCCTTTCTGTTTTTTTAACAAATAGTGTGGATTTATTGAGTTGCGTTTTCGATTTTGGTGCCAAAATATATTGGATTCTGCTAGTTTTGTCTCCTGTAGTGTCTAAAAAGATTATATTGCAAATTGTAGTACCTAATATTGAGTAAATCCAGGAGTAAATAGTGAAACGCTATGAAGTGTGGATGTATGTATGTACATAGGTACTAGTACAAAAGCGCTATTGCAAAAGCTCAACTGTATTGAAATGTTGGATAAGCAATTCGTTGGACAGATTGGGGGATTTATCAGCGGATTTGATAGTGATTTTGCTTCATTTTATTTTCGTGTGAGATGCATGATAGAAAATAAATATGTATATTTTGTTTTTGGTACTGTGTTTATTAGCACAAAGTCTCAGGAATTAAAGGTACAACTCGTTACTGTTTGAAAAAAAAAAGCTTCTAGATTTTTCTTTTCACTTTAAGTATAAATTATAATATTGTGTATTTATAATATTGTGTATCGTAAAGTGAATTTCTATAAAAAATATTGCATATTTTTTATTGTCCTGTGGCTATTTGCACAAAGTCTCTGGAATTTAACTCATTAACTGATTGGAAAAAAAAGAGTTAACGATGTGTTTTCGTAACTATATTTTGTGTTATTTATTAGTATACTGTGATCTAACTATCGTCAGAAGCCTGAAAGTCAACATAAAGTCTTATCAAGGGGCATCGTATAACTCAGTAACTGGGTTCGGTCAGATAGACAGTCGTTCAATCTATACTTTATTATCTATACTAATATTATAAAGTTGAAGAGTTTGTTTGTTTGTTTGTTTGATTGATTGAACGCGCTAATCTCAGGAACTACTGGTCCGAATTGAAACATTATTTTTGTGTTGGGTAGCCTATTTATCGAGAAAGGCTATAGGGTATATAAAATCACGCTACAACCAAGAGAAGCGGAGCAGTAATGAAAAATGTTGCAAAAACGGGGAAAATCGCACGGGTATGTGATTCGACGCGACGGGAAGGGTCGGGGTAGCTAGAAATTTAACGCGGACGAAGTCGCGGGCAGAAGCTAGTGTAAGAAGGTTATCAGCTGCATCCGGTTAGACTGGAAGCCTACTAAAATATAGTGGGGAAAAGGCTAGGCAGATGATGATTGTGATCTAGTCACTATCATTATATCTTTTGTCATGCCGTATGCCAATTTAAAACTTTAATGTTTTATTACCTATTTTGTTCTAATTAATTAATAGAAACGATAAATCGATATAAATGTACATTTATAGGAACTTTAATGAATTTCGTGGATATTGGCCAGTCTAGAAAGCTATATTTTCTTAATAAGAATATGAATATCTGCTACACATTTTAGAACAACTCCAGGACTTAGTGAATAAGTGACGCAAAACGCACAGCCCAAACCACTAAAATACCTACCCAGCGTAATTTACGTAACTCAAAATGAGTCCTGAAATTACGCTGAAAAAATTATGTGCGAGTAAGTCGATCACAATCAGCAAAGGTCAAAGGAAAATATCCTCCGCGTCTCATTTTCAGCAGTGAATGTTACATTAAATTACGCCTATACTTTAAGGAACCGTTTCCACCAACAAAGTGTGAAAAAATAATGTTTTGAAAGCATTCAATTGGTATTGCGTTGAAAGAAAATAAGGTTGAAAAATTAACGTAAACTTGTTGGTTGTACAGTCGACCTCGTAAATTTTTTGTCAGCCTATTGATTATCTCTTCAAATCATAAAAAAAAATATATGTACACAAGAACCTCTGCATCTGCATCTAATACTTTCTTTCACAAACTAGGATTTTGAAGAAATAATCTAATCCATTGATTTATCCATACTTAATATTATAAATGGGAAAGTGTGTGTGTCTGTTTGTCTGTCTTTCACGGCAAAACGGAGCGACGAATTGACGTGATTTTTTAAGTGGAGATAGTTGAAGGGATGGAGAGTGACATAGGCTACTTTTTTTTTAGGTGGCTGGTGTGAACGTAGAAAAGCCGTGCTTTTCCCATGGACAATTGTATGTAGCATGTTCGCGTGTGTCCAATGCCCAGAATCTTTACATTCTATCCCCAAATGGAAAGACATATAATATCGTTTACAGAAGCGTATTAAAATAACATTTTGTTCCGAGTTCTCTTCATTTCAGCCGCAAGACGTCCACTGCTGGACATGGGCCTCCCCCAAGCACCGCCAATTTGACCAGTACAATTTTTGGGGGGGATTTGCCATAATCGCCACGCTTGGCAGGCGGGTTGGCGATCGCAGTATGGTGGTAAAATGCATAGAGAACGCTGCTGCCCAATCTCTAGTAAGTCCCTTAGTCGCCTCTTACGACACCCACGGGAAGAAATGGGGTGGTGTTATTCTTTACGTCCGAAACCACACGGTACACGGTACGAGTTCTCTTATGTTTTCTAAATCAGGAAAGGGGAACCGCGTTACCCCGAATTTAACGCGAGTGAAGCCGCGGGCAAAAGCTAGTATTTTATAAAATGAAAGGAACAGCAAATTGCAATTCCTTTCATTCAGACAATATAGACTAGCGGGTTAGTTATCTACCCCGCTAGTCATCTACCCCGCTAGTCTATATATTGTCTGTGACAGGTAAATAGTTTCACCTTATTGAAGTTTCAATTTTCGGGAAATTCCTTACTACCTTTTGCCAGTGGCTTCGCCCGCGTGGAGGTTGGAAAATATCCCGCAGGAACGTACTAACGGGATAAAAAGTAACCTACGTGTTAATCCAGGTTATAAATTAACTGTATTCCAAATTTCATCTAAATCCGTTCAGTAGCTTTTGCGTGAAAGAGTAACAAACATCCACACATCCATACACACAAACTTTCGCATTTATAATATTAGTAGGATGTGCTTAATGAAAGAAATCATTTTTCGGTGCGCTAATTTTTTGTTTATCGATAATAGTGCACCACGGCAACAAATAAGGTTTACAATAGCGAGGGGGTTGATATTAATTATATCGAATGACCACCAATATAAAATTAATTTTGCAGATTTAATTTAAAAAAAAATGCACGGCACAATGGAATAACTCTAGGGTATTCTTAATTGAATTTCCTTTTATAAAATTACATAAAATCTGATAGTTTGAGCTTAAAATTTTGAGAATTATGCGAAGAAAAAAAAAGAGATCTGCTCTACGATTGTTTTATAATACTGCTATTTTATTTTTATCTAGCTTCTGCCCGTGACTTCGTCCGCGTCAAATTTTTGCTGCCCTGACCCTTCCCGTCGCCGCGTCGCGTCGAATTGCTTGCCAGTTTTCGTCCATTTTTCATTGCTGCTCCACTCCTTTTGATTGTAGCGTAATGTTATATAATCTATAACCTTCCTCAATAAATAGGCTACCAAACACAAAATATTTTTTTCAATTCTGACCAGTAGTTCCTGAGATTACCGCGTTCAACCAAACAAACAAACTTCGTCCGCGTTAAATTTCTTGTTCCCTCGACCCTTCCCGTCGCGTCGAATCGCCTACCCGTGCGATTTTCCCCGTTTTTGCAATATTTTTCATTACTGCTCCGCTCCTCTTAGTTGTAGCGTAATGTTATATAGCCTATAGCCTTCCTCAATAAATAGGCTACCAAACACAAAATATTTTTTTCAATTCTGACCAATAGTTCCTGAGATTACCGCGTTCAACCAAACAAACAAACTCTTCAGTTTTATAATATTATTAGTGTAGGTAGATGAAATATTTTTAAGTAAGTTTTATTTTAACATTTGACAATACACAAATTTTATTGCTGTCTTGGAATAAGTACTGAGCGTTTTTGGTACCTTACGTTTTGGCAGCGCCTTAATAACAAGGTAGGTACCTCTCCTCCTTGTAATAAATGTTTTTTTTGTAACCTCTCGCTCATGACTCATTTCAACACACTTCCATTTAGTCAAACTAAGCGGAGAAACAGGCCAATGAATACAGTGACTTTTTACTATATAGATATTAGAGATTAATTATTACTAGTGATCGCCCATTGGTCGAAATTCGACCGTACTTCATTTGAATAGAAATACATTATTAAATGCAAAAATATGTAATAATAAATATAAAAAAATAATATGGTTATATTTGATATTCAGTAACACTATAGACAAATTGTTGACGCTGTACTACTGTGGAGAGGGTTCGCTGGCGGGATGGTGATGGCCAGGACCAGGACGTAGGTGTAATGAGTAAAGAATACTTCTTCAGGACTCTCTTCTTTATTTTCTTATACTTCTTAACTGCTGGATATGGACTGAATTATCACAGAAAGCTCTGTTTTTATAGAATTTTCCCTATTATTTTTAATTAATTATGACAGTTCAAAATGTCATAATTATAACCAGCTTGTAAAATCTATGACCAGCCTTTACAATCGTGAGGCATACAACCTCAACATTTTGTATGGGAAACTTACTAATGCCATACTTGACACTCCCCATAATACCACAAAAAATATTTCTTTTTTTATCTAAACTAAATTCCTATCGTCGCTAATACAAATAATATTAAAGACAAATATTCTCGAAATGATCATAGATTTTAAAAATGAAGTAGGTTATATATCTATAAAATTAATTTATTAGGTACCTATGGTTATACTTGACAGTCGGTAAGACTATAGACAAAATATTAAAGACAGATATTCTGCATGTGTGTATTATGTACACGGTAATGAATAGTAGTGTGTGTAACGTGTTATTTATTGAAAATAATGTATTTTTACGCATAATTAAAAAAAAAATATTAGCATTCGTCACTTCTTCTCTGTATAAAGTATAAGTGTGCGAAATTTCATACTCCTCCGTCCGCCCAATTTCCGTAAAAAGGGATCCAAAGTTTTCGCTTCACGTATTAATATATAGAAGATAATTTTAAAAAAATATTAGCATTCGTCACTTCTTCTCTGTATAAAGTGTGCGAAATTTCATACTCCTCCGTCCGCCCAATTTCCGTAAAAAGGGATCCAAAGTTTTCGCTTCACGTATTAATATATAGATAGATGATCTGCAACTACAGTTATACATAACACCCAAATGACACAAATATCGGTCATAAACAACAAGTAAGTTCACAGTATGCACAATCTAAAAAGTTACACTATTCGTATTTCGTGTTCGTCTAAGTTTGTATGATCAGAACAAGCGTTTCAAACAAGTATGAACGTAGTTTTACAAATGAAGTTCACATTCACATGCGACGCATAATTTAGGCTTAGGTACAGTTTACCAAACTACAGTCAAAATGCGGTCTGTGAATTTAGCCCATACTCATGTTTTGCTCATCAGCAGAATGACTTTTAAACAAAACCCTCACGAAAGACAGACAAGTCGTTTCTGAGTTATAACAAAATGATGAGCGAGCTATTTTTATCCGGATTGTCATGAAAAATATCTTCAGAAACCTATAAAAATTGTTTTATGTAGATGGCTGTTTTGTTTGTTGTCTGGGTTTCGATAAAAATAACTATGAGGTTTTGAATGATTAACTGGGCGTGGGTGTCCTTGTCTCTTAGGACAAGATTTTTTTCTTATTTTTCGTTTCTTACATTAGTTAGTTTAGTTTAGTTTATTGATTCATAAAAGTTTACAATATTCAGGTGTGGCACTGGATCCCGCACTAAGATGCCCTGTGTCGCAGGATCCAGTCTCTTTCGACATTACTTATACTTTACTTATACATAGAATATGAAATTACAGTAGAAAAAGCAAACCGTTTAAAAGGCGTACCTTTTAACTAGTTTCGTAAACTTTGCTCTGAAATTATCTCTCCATTTCCGATATGTCCTAACAAGCAGTTTTCCTATTTCTGTTGGGTTTGGTAGCATAAGTATGATCAACCAATATGTTCCCATTGCTGGTCACCTCTCCTCTCTGTGACGGTGGAGTTTTTTGCCCATTATTCTCCATACAAAACTACCTTTTGGAATAGGCGACTAGAATCAATTATATTTTAATGTAAATGTTGACGTTTAAAAGTGCCTTTTATGTGCCTATTTGAAAAAAATGCTTTGACCAAGTCAAACTTTGACTTCGTGAGCCACGCAGACCTTGTGCGAGTTGGCAGATGTCACATATTTTAGATATATTTTTTAGCCGGTTTCCTTATCCTGTCCTCTTTCACCGTCTTGAGAACAGTGGTAATGAAATAATTAACACTAAGTGACTGCCTGGGAGTGAATCAACGTCCTACAACTCATTAATCGCGGCCATATCCACCGGCCCACATTACTCTCTCGTTTAGGTAGATCAAAAGTCAAAAAACATATATCTATTTGAACCATACTTCAATGGGGTCAACCATACATTTTGTTGGTACTACGACCTCATAGCGCCGCTATAGCGTTCAAGTGAGGTATGGCCCTAAACAGAACCAAAACTAAGAAAATCTGACAAACTATTATCTCATGTTGTAAGTAACGGATAGAGATAGAGTCAGACTCTTCGTTTCAGAGTGCTATGTAACGAAAAGTGCTTTCATGATTATCGTCTACCCTCCATATAATAACATTAATAAATCATATCAGTCGCCTTGTCCTTGACTGAGATAAAGTTACACGAAAATTTTTTTAGGGTTCCTTTTCAGTTTTGTCTTCGAAAAAACACTCGTTAATCTTTACGTAGTATAAAACAAAGTTGCTTGCCGCGTCTGTACGTTTAGATATTTTTAACCAGGCAGACTTTAATGCGGTTTTCATCAATAGACATAGTTATTTAAGAGGAAGGTTTTTATGTATAATAAGCAGGCGAAGCCACTGGAAAAAGCTAGTTCATCATATTTAAGAAAGATGCGAAATTTACTTATTAATATGTTATTTTTACGCGAGATTGTTTGAAAGAGACACCGTGACCCTGGCACATGGGCAACTGAAGGAAAACGGGTGGGTTTTAGTCAGTAAAAGTCTGACACGCCCTCCCGCTCCGCCCAAGAGCGGGAGACGTCATTTGATGATTTCCCATCCAAAAAAAAAACCACAGCAAGCGTAGCTTAACCTGATCAATCGATCTGTCAGACTGTTATTACTTAGCCACAAGCTCATTATAAGTTGATTATGCAGTCTTATTTATTTATTTAATGGTAGTAGTGGTGGTGTGGTTTTTTTAATGGTGGTGTTTTGTTTTAAATGGTATTCTTTCTTTCTTTCTTTTATTTATTAAAACTTTAAACACAAGTAAAATACTGTACAAAGGCGGACTTAATGCCTGAGGCATTTTCTACCAGTCAACCTTAGGGTGATGCAGAGAAAAACATGTCAGGTGCAACTTATTCTTGTATATACAAGATTATTTTTAGTATATGTGAAACCTGAATATAGTTTGTTCAGAATCAGTAACTGAATCGATTCCAATAATTTTTACACCATGTTATATTTTGTACCAAAAATATTTAATTACGCTTCCAAGTCGCGGGCCTTAGTGTTTTGTTTCGATTTTAAAATTATCATGTCTTTCTCGTATTCAAACGTCCATTACACGGAGATGGTACGTACACTAGCTGTTTGTGGTGATCTGCATATGTTTTTGCGTGGACAACCAGGTAACTTATCAAGCTTATAACTTTGTGATTATTAATGATACAGTTTTGAAATTTTTTTCATAGATTCTTTACATAAAAATACTAGACCCGTGTTTCGGGTTTCGCATAAACAAAAATTTATGTTGTATAATATGTATATCCGTTATATATAATTATAGCCGTCATCATACTAGTCACTCAATTTCTAGACTTCTAGAGACTAGTCCATTTCATGACGAAGAGATAGGTCAGTCAGCAATATCTGGGCTAACGTGACGTGCGTGTGGATTAAATTTAGTAATGCCACTTATAGAGCTTCTTTTAATGCAAATCTAGAAAAAATATTTGCATTTGTATCCAAGACTGTTACTTAAGTGTTTTCCGTTTCAATTATTAAACCTGTCATTAAAAGTAAACATCAAGTACTTAACTGGGTTGTGGAGGTCAGATAGGCCAGTTCCAGTTGAAAACCAACCTCAGGCATTACGAGTCTTGCATATTTGCTGAACTGGGCCTTTTTGGCGCAGCCGTGAGGCAAACTATAATGCTAGTTTCTGACATCACACCGTACAGTTTTTTATTTTATTTTACTATTTCCTGATGTATACCTATTATGTGCCTTTTAAATTGTACGAAATAATTGTTCTTTCTTTATTTCTTTCTATAGTATTTGTGCCATGTTAAATATTCATAAAGCTTGCGATTTGACTAGAATCCGACTCCAATATGGTCAACATGGTGTAGAAGAATTTAGGTAGATGATGATATTAATTTTGTCTTTCCTTTCATTTATAAACCTATCATAAGAAGCGTAAAGACTTGAGTTCTTTCCCAAGGTCAGTCTTTTTAAAGCTACAATGCTTTCAACATTGACAAAAATCTAAACCCCCAGGAAAAACAGACATCTCTCACTTTCCATTCACCCCAAAATATAAAAATAAAACTTCACGTTTATCCTTGTACAATATTAGCTATAAGTACATTGTGACACACTTTGTGGATCTCTTCGGAACATAATGCCGCGTATTTGTCGCCATTTTGATGACATAATTATGTCAATGACGTTTTAGAAATAGCGCGGGAACTGTGAAATCTGTGCTGACGTGGTTTATGTGCAAACAAATGTGTTGTGTATGTGTGTGTAATGAAGCAAGGTGTCCTAAAAGTACCTACTTTGTTTCTAATTGACTACTGAATCGATTCTGTCATTTTTGATATAGATGTCTTTTTTCCAAATATTATGTATTTTTCCATACCCACCTCGCATGGTGCCAATTAAATTTCAATCGTATTTCAAGGCAATAAGACTCAATGTTAAATACATAAAGTAATGCTAGGGTCACCATGATTTTCTTAATAATAACAGTTAGCTTTAAAGTTGGTCACTGGTACCGATTCCCTTGTTCACAAACTAAACTAAATTTAAGTTCAGTGCATCTTTTTCTTTGTATTTCATTAAGGAAAGGACAAAAGAAAAATTTTAGTTTAGTCCTGTCAAATTAATCAGCGCCTGTCACTACTACTCCATACAAGTTTAGACGTGATTAAAAACTTGCCTACTAAAATTACGTCAATTTACGTCAAGCGCTGATTAATTTGACAGGACTAAACTAAAATTTATCTTCTGTCCTTTCCTTAATGAAATAGAAAGAAAAAGATGCACTGAACTTAAATTTAGTTTAGTTTGTGAATAAGGGAATCGGCACCATTGTATGATGCTCTTAACTCAATATTGTAATTGAGGTGTTGTACACGTTGTATACTGTTTGGTTTGGGACTGTTTTGTGTAGTTATATTTCGGGTATATTAATGACTCCTATCTGGTGGTGACTTTGAAGGGCTCATTTCTTAGTAGGTGTAACAAACGATGCGTCACCATCATGCGCAGGGTATGCGGCAGCCCCAACTGGATAGTTAATGTTCTTAATGAGAGAACAGCGGGAGAGAGCTGTAATCCACCATGCGTGGCTCGACGTATTGGAATACGGCCCTCTCCCGCTGGTGCCGTTTTGGTAAATATCTTCGAATTTTTGGTTTTAAGACATGCCGGTTTCCTCACGATGTTTTCCTTCGCCGTTTTGAGAGCAGTGGTGATTATTTTGTGTGACGTCAGTGTAATACGTATGTAGTGGTTTCGACACCGCTGCACATCTGTCTGGGTTCGAACCCAGAACCTACTACTCGTTATTCCCGGCTGTTACCACTAGGCCACCACTGCTCTCATAGTGTAAGTAGTATAGTTTAATGTAATCCCAATACATTTCCAAAGGAAGCTGTAAAAATAAAAAACCGGCCAAGTGCGAGTCGGACTCGCGCAAGAATGGTTCCGAACCATTATCGGCAAAAAAACACGTTTTTTGTATGGGAGCCTCCCTTAAAAATGTATTTGTTTTATTTTAATTTAATTATAAATTTTTTAAAGTGAATATAATAAATAAACATTTCAAGTGTCTTCCTGTTGCTGTTATCAATATCGAGCTAAAACGAGCAAAAATCACCTTTGGTTCTTCGGGAGCTCCCTTAAATATTAATTTGATTCCGTTTTTTTAGTATTTTTTGTTATAGCGGCAGCAGAAATACATCATCTGTGAAAATTTCAACTTTCTAACTATCACAGTTCATGAGACACAGCCTGGTGAGAAATTAACGGACGAACAGCGGAGTCTTAGTAATAGGGTCCCGTTTTATCCCTTGGGTACGGAACCCTAAAAACACAGTATTCTGAAATTTTATTTTATTACTGAAAACGACTGATTTTATTCTGCCCACAAGGTATGATAAATGACAAGCCACAGAAATTTCAAAACTACGGAACCAAATCATTTACAATCCACTCCTCCTTGGCAGCTTTCACTAAAGCTACGGATTGAAAACCCATCTTGGCAACGTGTTTCGGTACCATTCTGAATACTGCTGAATATTTATGAAAAGAGAAGGGGGGGGGGGAGAGGATAGTGAGGTCCCGTAATTCACTAGCCTAATCAGTTTTCGATAAGAAATGCTATTTCTAGCTTCGTCCAGACAAATCGATTTAGATTCAGAAGATAGTGATAAAAGTGGATTAGAAAGTTGGCGGGACTTTGGAGAGGTTTATGTCCAATTGTGGTCTGAGTTGGTTAATGAGAGCACATTCGCACTAACGTAAAAATATTGCGGCGGTTTTTTATTGTACACTGAGTTTTCGCATCCACTCTGACAAATTATGACAAGTATTTTAGAAGTTAGGAAGGGCTTATGGCTAAGTAATAATAGCCTCACGGGTCGATCGTTCAGGTTAAGCTACCCTTGCCGCGGTTGGTTCGTGGATGGGTGACCATACCAAGACCCTTCCGTGCCTCGGACGGTACGTTAAGCCGTTGGTCCCGGCTGTCTTTCGTAGATCTTAGACAGTCGTTACGGGTCGTCAGAAGCCCGAAAGTCTGACAACCAGTCTTACCAAGGGGTATTGTATTACCCAGTAACTGGTTTGTGGAGGTCAGATAGGTAGGCGCTCCATGTAAAATACTGGTACTCAGCTGCATCTGGTTAGATTGGAAGCCGACCCTAACATAGTTGGGAAAAGGGTAGGCAGATAATGATTTTAGAAGTTATCAGGAAACAGATACATAAGTACATACATACATACCGGTTAAAGTAATAACCCTCCTCTTTGCTTTGCCGTAGGCTAATAAGGTAGTTTCACGCGATAAATTCAGACAAAGGTTCGATGTATCATAACTTAGTAAAGCCCAACGTACAACGTATTGAACAAAGCGACATGCAACAATCCGGCCCAGACTTAAAAACGAAATCTCTTATACGCCCAATAATAATAAATTAACGCGAAATATCAACTTAAAAGTAGTTGTATTAAATTCCTTTATAACTAAGAGTAACCAGAAAATTAAGTTGTTCTTAAAGAAAACTAAGTAGTTGAATGTGCTGGAGCCGATACCATGTTAGACGATATTGTTCATTGTATTGTATATTGGGCGTTTTAGATTATCACGGGAAACTTAGCTTGGGCCTTACGAGGATAAGTGTTTGCCAGCACATAATAATTTTATATTTCCAGATGTTTAGTCTATGCCCACCACCAGGTTTAGGGAAGCTCCCTAAATCTCACAGACTACAATGAGACGTCACTGCCTTTTTAGTAAAACAAGAACTGACGTTTGTTTGTTTTGAGCGGTTTTCGAATACACATTTTCCAGCCTCTTTATTCATTATCATCATCATTTCAGACAAAAAACGTCCACTGCTGGACATAGGCCTCCCCCAAGCACCACCACTTTGACCTGTTCTGTGCTTCTCGCATCCAACGTATTCCTGCGGCCTTCACCAAGTCACCGGTCCATCTTGCGGGAGGCCTTCCAACGCTACGTCTTCCAGTACGCGGTCGCCACTCCAGAACCGTCCGACCCCATGGGCCATCTGTTCTGCGAGCAATGTAATATCTTATAAGTAATATCTTAGGACAACCAACACAACATTATCTGATCCCAAACTAGGCAGAGCCTGTACTATGGTAACCAGACAACTGATACATACTTATATATTTATAAATACATACATATTATAGATAAATTATACCCAGACACAGAATAAATGATTGTGCTCATCACACAAACATTTGTCTTGGGTGGGAATCGAACCCACGACCTCAGTCTTAGCAGTCAGGGTCACTAACTACTAGACTAACAGGCCAGTCAAAATGTTCCCTCCCCACTGCCACTTAAGTTTCGCAATTCTTCGGGCTATGTCGGTTACCTTGGTTTTCCTACGGATCTCTTCATTTCTGATTCGATCGTGTAGGGAAACTCCAAGCATAGCCCTCTCCATTGCCCTTTGGGTGACTTTGAGCCTTCTTATGAGGCTTATTGTGAGCGACCACGTCTCTTTATTACTTTAACTAAATAAAGTAAAAGCAACAGTTTATGTTTTTTTAGTCGGGCTTTGATAGCTCCACTATCATTCACAATCTGAATTATTTTAAAGGATTTTGCTAATCCATGGCTACATTTTGTTCGCATTCGTGTGGTGCCGGACGTAAAGAACAGCTCCATCGCACTTTTCTCGTGGTTATCGCAAGAGGCGACTAAGTGACTAACTAGAGAATGGGCTGCAGCGTTCTCTATGCATTTTACCACCATACTGCGATTGCCAACCCGCCTGAAAAGCGTGGCGATTATGGCAAATCCCGCGAGTGGGGGAGGCGTATATTATCCAGCAGTGGACTTCTTTGGGCTGAATTAATGATTAGTTCGTTTTGAATGCATGTTTTTCCTTATATTAGCAACTAGCTTTTGTCAGCGGCTTCGCCCGCGTGGAGGTCGGAAATTATCCCGTGGAAACATACTACCGAGATAAAAAGTAGCCTATGTCCTTTCTCAGGCTCTAAACTATCTCTGTTCCAAATTTCATTTAAATCAGTTCAGTAGTTTTAGCAGGAAACCGAGACAGACAGACAGACAGAGTTACTTTTGCATTTATAATATTAGTGTGGATTGGTATATTTGTATTAGTATATTAGTATTAGTATAATTAGTAAATTAGTATATTAGTATGGATGTGGATTAAAGCGACCTGCGTGTACAATACAATAACGCATTAAGAGTGCTTTTGGGGCTACCGTGGAGATGTAGAGCGTCAGGGATGTTCGCGGAGGCGTGCGTCGACGAGTTTGCCGCGATCATGCGGAGGCGCTGCGCTTTCATGGTTGAGCGCTTGCGGTCCTCCTCCAATGGCATCCTAAATGTGTTCCCAGACCGGTGGGACACTTGCGTAAGTGGCTCAGAGTTCATACCCACTTAGGCAAATGAACTAATGAACCATTGAACGATCATTCAATTGTTCAAACGTTTATTTTATTCTTCTTTTCTCTTATTTAATACTAACATTAGGGTAAGTTGTATTACTACTAACATTATATCGATTAATTTCCGAATTAAATATTTTGAATTTGAATTTATGTGGATGAGACTTCTGCTTGCCCTATCGGGTAAAACAGGCATGATACTATATTACACAGTAAAAGGAAACAGTGGTCTCATCGGCGTATGTCTAGTCCTTTTAATTAAGATCCTGGCACCATGCCAATTATATAATGGGGCAGAGATGTTCTCTTTTATTCTGGCATACAATAAGCAATTTTAACATTGCTTAAATACTGATAAAACAAAGACAATATAAAACTCTCGGCTAAATTGAAAACCTTGAAGATTCTGGTGTTGAAAGATATTCGTGTCCTACAACGAAGTAGCTAATTGGAAGGGTTTATTGATTTCATAGTCTATCTTCTCTTGTGTCTAAGTAATAACAGAAGCATGCTTTGATCGATCAGTTTACGCTTATCGCGGTTAATCCTTGGATGGGTGACCATATTTAACCGACTTCAAAAAAAGGAGGAGGTTATCAATTCGACTGTATGTTTTTTTTTTTAATGTTTGTTACCTCATAACTTTGAACTGGGAGAACCGATTTTGATGATGCTTTTTTTATTTGAAAGCTGGTGCTTCCCGAATGGTCCCATTTTAATTTGGTTCCATTCGGACGATGGAGTCCATGTGAAAACCATATAAGTCTTAAATTTGCATTAAGTTTTTGCGCGACAAATGAACGAATAACGCGATTAGATTAGTGCGAGGTATCTACCATAACTAACATAATAACTTTAATTTCAGAAGTCGGTGGCAAAAAAACCTTGAATACAGATCCTAAGACACCGACTTCCGAAATTAAAGTTATTTTTGACTTTGTAGTGTTTTTTAAGGAAGTCGGTTGTTTTTTTTTTTTTTGTTAAAAGTTTTTCAATGAGACAGCTGATATTTTTCGATGTCCGACGAAAGACGGGGTCAGCAATTTCAGTTTGCGAGTCAATGCACCTTGTATATCCTTGCCTTGTATCTCACATGCACTCTGTGAGAAAATGTATGAAAATCACTAAAAATATGATATAGTAAATAAGCCCTATCTGTTAAGAGATGAACAGTCTGACGGCGCCCGTTCACAAACATGACGCGTGGATCTGTTCCATCCAGCTCAGCCATTTTGAAGGAAACCGAAGGAAGAGAAAACCTCTGAGGAAGGAAACCTGAGGGGTTTGTTTGAACGCGCTTATATCTGGAACTGTCAGTTGGATTTCAAAAATTATGTTTGCAATTTTTGAAAAAAAAGAAAAGTTACTTATCATCACGCTAGGTAGTCTTAGGTACCAAGTAAAAATAAAAATAAAAGTTAGAAAGAACACTGAGTGACAACAAAGTGTGTGGGCAATGATGCGATGCAACGGGGTTGGTCTGGGAACAAGAATTGTGGACAAAATCGTTGGCAGGAACTAATCTTACACGAAATTTCGAGAAAAGTATCAGTGAATGTCGTTCCTTAGGATCAAAGTTTAATCGTTTTAATCAGTGCGCTTGTTTAACCTTGAAACAAAGCCAAACAAACAGAAGTCACATTATAAAATATTTGTTTGAATGTAGAGATGTCAACAACGGGACTTTATGAATCAGGGAATAATATCTCGGACTTTTCAGCTAGCAAATTGTGAAAGTTCGCCATTTTCTTTGTGCGAGTTGAGCACGAATTCGAATTATCTTTCGGAAGAGTTTTCATTTCTACTCAACTTAATCTTACGAAGTTTTTCCAACTTTGTGTTTTATTTTTCGGTTTAAATTTTTCCTTTAATATTTTCTTCGTAGCAACACGGAGTATGAATTTGGGTCCGTTGAATGGCTTATCTATACTCATTTTACAGACCTGAAGAGTGTGTTTGTTTGTTTCATTGTGCCCTGTAACTACCTGTCAGATTAAAATAAATTTTGCATTTGATAGCTTCATTCTTGAGAAAGGTTATAAGCTATTCAATATCACTCTACGACCCTTAAGAGCCGAGAAAAAGAATAAAAAACATCGAAACGCATAGTGAACCCTATCATACCGATCCAGCCCGTCCCTTGCTGCTAAAGAAAGAAAGAAACCAGCGATCTCTAAGCCCCTACGCTCTAAGCCTACCCTAAGCTGAGGTCCGGCCGCACAGCGGGTGCCCTTAGCGAGTAGTCGCTCTAGTTTTAAGTTTTTTAGTCTTGCTGGAGGCCTTAATTTACAAGAACCCACAACCTCCTTGGTTGGCCTGCGAGAAATCATTCTCAAAAAAAAGAAGAAGTGAAATCGAATTCCCGGTCGGGCAATGCGATGAGTTGGTCGGGGGGACTGAGAGTTTAAAACCAAATACCGCTTTGATTTTTATATTATTGTGTATGTGTACGTAAATTATTGTGTAGATGAGCTTCCCATATCGGGTGCATATACGCACAGTATAAAGATAGAGTTTAGGCCCACCTTGGATCTCAGCCACAAAATCCTGGGCATCATACAAACATAATCTTTCACACATTTCATCATCCGCTTGGAGAGGACAACCCTCACACTCTGACAGGCCTTATGATCTCTTGAACACCAGACCAGATAGCGGTCAGAAAACCGTGTTTAGTCATGTCCACTCCTTTTCTTTTCGTCTCATCCACACGTAGCACATCGATTCTTTTATCCTTCACCATTCCACACACCTCATCCATCTTATCTTTTATACCTTCCTCTCACATTCAGCGTAGTTCAAATAAAATCAAAATATTTTTTTTCACATACACACATACATATATAGCTATTTGGGCACTTATAAAAATATCAGAAGCTAGGTGCACGGTTCCAAATTGTTGATTCCTATGGAGAAGAGCTGGCAAAAAACTCAATGGTTACTCTTTTAAAAATAATTGACTTTTACAAAAAAAAAAACAAATAATAGTGTTAATAGATATGGGAGAACAGCGTAGGACTGTCAACAAGTACAAGGTACTTAAAAAAATCTACAGTCTGCAAGGCCTACAACGTTCTCACATTCATCTATAGCTATACTAATATTATAAAGCTGAAGAATTTGTTTGTTTGTTTGGTTGAAAGCGTTAATCTCAAGAACTACTGATCCGAATTGATTTTTTTTTTATGTTGGGTAGCCCATTTATTGAGGAAGGCTATAGGCTATATAACATCACGCTACAATCAAAAAGAGCGGAGCAGCAACGAAAAATGGACGAAAACTGGCAGGCATTTCGATGCGACGGGAAGGGTCTTGGGTTTAAAAATTAGACGCGGGTAAAGTCGCGGGCAGAAGTTAGTGAAATATAAAATAATCTACATAAATTATAGTATTTCATAAATAAAACATAATAACTTATTTAAACCACATGTCATTAGTTAAGCGAATTCCTCCGCTCGATTTTGGCCCCGTGGAAACCACTATCCATGAATGAAGTCGCGGACAGGACCTATTCTCCTATCAAACAATTCTTGAACATAACTGGCGAAATGATTGAAAGAGGGATACATCTCTTTCCTGCGGGAAACACAGGCATGATGTGATAAGTTTTCATTCTTTCATTATTTATCAAACAGTATTTTTTGTAGTCTGCAGAATCATGTAAACACATAAAAAAATCATTGTTTTCTAGTAAATGTTTGAGAGGATTTGCGTGGAAATGAATGTTTGTGCTTATTGAATTGTTTTTGAATAAATATTGTGAGTTCTGGAGGGAAGTATCGCTGTTATTTTTCTATTCTTTGGTCAAGCAGTAATGTATGCGTATGATTTTATCTGTAAAGTCCAAAAGTCTTACAACCCTGTGATGGGTTTTGGAGGTCAGATCGGCTCGGTTTTATTGGAAGCCGACCACAAGATAGCTGAGACTAGCTTTGCCCCGCAGTTTCACCCGCAATAAAACTCAATTCCATGGGAATTACAAGTCATGGTTTACTCATGTCCCAAATTTCATCAAAGTCTGTTCAACCGTTTTAGCGTGAAAGCCTATCAAACAAACATAACAAATCTTTTCTTTTATGATATTAAGTTAGGGCTAAGTTATAACAGCCGCACGGATCGATGAGTCTGGTTAAGAACTTTTTTTCAATTCCTGAAAAATTGACGTTCGATGCAACAATGTAATAAGAAACAGCTTATTTTTCTATTTTGACTTTCAATCAGCTGTGAGAAAAGAATGTTTGACTCTTTCTTTCTTTAAATTCTTGTAAAATAAATAAAAGAATCGTCGGATTGTTTTCTTTACACATTGTTATTGCACTAACATTGGTTCTAGGATTGAGAAGTGTATAAATAATGAAATGCAAAAAATAAATTTAGTTCTGCGATATTTTGAGATTGTGGGACGCATTATTGCAAACGTGTGCAAATTGGCGTCCCATTGATTGTGTATTTTAGTTTTTACGACAGCCATTTTTAACTATACGGTATTTAGTGATTTCAGAAAATCAAAATCAAAAGTCATTTATTCAAACTAGGCTAAGAGTCAGCACTTTTTGAACGTCAAAGTTACAAAAGACAGTCCCCCCAAAACGCCCGCCCTTCGACACTTCCTAGTGCTTTCGCTGGGAAGAAGAAGTGGTGGAACAAACTCCCCAGCAGCACAGCTGTCTGTTAAGTTAGAAGAACTTGATTCTATACAATATTGTGTAAGTAATTATTATTATAAAACAAAACATACATTATTCGCCATATGTCAGCTAGCACACGCCAATATACCAACAAAAACATTGAAAACTAAAGTCAAGCTGAAATAATAAAACAAAAACGTAAACAGAACTTAAAAACTAAATAAAGCCTCCAGGCATAAAGGGCGTGCCCGCTTACAAGGTCAACGATGCAAAATGATCCATATACATACATTGATGCATATAGCTTAGTTGAAGTTACAATAATTAAACTAGCACCTCCGGAGTAGAATAAAATAACAGTTAATACAAGTAACAATAACAAAAACCATGGTCAGCAAGACGACCAGTCACCACAAGCAGCACCCGTTCACGAGCATAACGCAAAGGTCAGCCATTACTCCCCTCGCCATATTTGAGGGAAGGTGGTAACCCGACCCCCGACGCTACCGCAAGCAGTGACATCTAAGGGAGCATGACGAATTTGCTGCCGGTTGGTCAGGCAAGAATATTATGAACAGCTGACGAGGTCGCTAGCTAACTACATGTTGCAATACAACTCATTTAAAATCATTTTAATGAGTAGATTATGTCCACAATAAATTAAATTAAAAGAAATAAAAATAAATTAACAAAATCTGTTAAATAACAAAAATAAATAAAAAACAATTATATCAACTACCCATATAAACTGTCAGTAGGAAAGCTAATTCTGGATTGAAAGAACATAAACATTGTCTTGAGTTAAGTAGTCGAGGATAGAATAATATGCCTTTGAACAAAGGTTGGATTTTACTTTAGCTTTAAACTCATTAAACTGCAAATCTAGTAAAGCAGAGGGAAGCTTGTTATAAAAGGTAATACCAAGACCAACAAAAGAATAATGAACCTTATGAAGCCGGTGAAAGGGAGCACGTAGTTTGTCCTTACTTCTAGAAAAATCTTTTTAGGGAAATTATTAATAAATCCAGTCTCAATTATTTTAAAGCCCTGATAACGTAACACATTTTCAACCGACGAAAAAAACGGAGGAGGTTCTAAATTCGACGCGTATATTTTTTTTTCTATGTATGACCACGCATAACTTTTTACATAGTGGTTCGGTTGTGACAATTCTTCTTCTGTTGGAAAGGGTATACTCCCAAAGTGGTCCCATATAAATTTGAAAAACAAAATTGAACCCTAATGGTTGGAAAACAGGGGATGATTGATTGTTCACTAACTGACTGTAACGTATAAACACGCATAACTTTATAGAGAGTAGTCCGATTTTGATAATCCTTTTTTTGTTGGATAGGGTATACCTTGCCAAGTATTATTAGTACATTAAAACCACAAAAACTCCATACTAATCCATACTTATAATATTATAAATGCAAAAGTAACTCTGTCTGTCTGTCGGTCTGTCTGTCTGTCTGTCTGTCTCGCTTTCCTGCTAAAACTACAGAACCGATTTAAATGAAATTTGGTACACAGATAGTGTAGAGCCTGAGAAAGGACATAGGCTACTTTTTATCCCGGTAGTATGTTCCCGCAGGATAATTTCCGACCTCCACGCGGGCGAAGCCGCTGGCAAAAGCTAGTATAAAATAAAAACTTTTTAACAAAAAATTAAACCGCCGAAAAACTGAAAAGCATAAAATAATAAACCTTAAAATTTTGAGTCGGCGCTGAAAAATCAATGAACAAGGATCACTCAAAGCGCCGACTCATAATTTTAAGCTTTATTATTTTATGCTTTTCAGTTTTTCGGCGGTTTAATTTTTTGTTAAAAAGTTTTTGTGCACATGCATTGTAAAAATTGCTAATTTATTGTACCATAAAAATAGTCTCTTCGACATATAAATATGGTAATTAATGTTCTTCATATGCATGTAATTCAAAATTTCTTCATTAAATCTTTATCATAGGAGTCCAGAAAAAAAAATACTGTTTTTTATGCATTACTTATTGTACAATTTCTGATTTTTATATTACGTTTTCGGGTGGAACACAACGCAAGCTCGAAATGCGTCTTCTTTGAATATGCCATAATCGGCACGCTTGCCAGGCGAGTAGGCGATCGCAGTATGGTGATAAAGTGCATAGAGAATGTCGCTACCCATTCTCTAGTAAGTCCCTTAGTCGCCTTTTATGACACCCACGGGGATGAAATGGGATGATGCTACTGTTTACGTTCAGCACCATATGGATGGGCACATATTGGTGCCGATTCTGTTGTAAACGAACTACACTAACTAAATTCCTTACTTTTAGCTATGAGAATTATAACGCTATTCTGCAAGAAAAAATCTCTAAATTTAAAAATTATTTTGACACGACTAAAATCGAATTTGACAATCGCGAATCAACGTGGTATTTTTTTTTCTTTTGGCTCCGCAACGTAGTACTTGTGTGCGTACGCAGTGAATTTTTTGAGAGACGAAGGCGCGCGCAAGGTGGCAGCCTTTTTTTTTTTTTTTTTTTCGGGGTGGGAAATCATCAAATGGCTTCTCCCGCTCTGGACGGATCGGGAGGGCGTGTCAGACTTTTACTGACTAAAACCCACCCGTGTTCCATCAGTTGCCCATGTGTCAGGGTCACGGTATCTCTTTCGAACAATCACGCGACCCCGGCAGGCATCGGTCCTAGTAGACCCCTTCACTGCTGCTGACATCTCTTTGAGGCGCGCGTGGAACACTGCGCGCCGTCGACCCGAGCTTGGTCCTTACCGGGCGGCGAGCTACCCATTGCTCGCCACCCGCAAGCTCGCGCCTACGGTGGCCGGGAGTCCGCTATGGACTCCCGACGCCCGGGGCGTCTCCTCCTGCGGCGAGGGACGTGAGGGTGCAGTGACTGCCACTCCCTCACACGCCCCGCCTCCTCCTTCGCGATCATTACTGCTTCGCAGAAGGAGCCTTCCCATTCCCTCTCGCTCCGTACCATGGCTCGCACCAGGGCCGGACGCGAGAGGTCGCCGCCGCCGATCGCCTCCACGAGGACACGGCGGTGCTCCGCCCAGGCAGGGCACACCTCCACCGTATGCTCCACCGTGTCCTCCAGACGATCCTCACAATGGAAACACCCGGGCGTATCCTCCCGCTTTATCCTGAACAGGAACCCACCGAAGCACCCATGCCCGGTGAGAACCTGCGTCAGGCGGAAGGTGAGGACGCCGTGGCGCCTCTCTATCCACTCCTCAAAGAGGGGACTTACCGCCGCAATTGTAGCGTGCCCTAAGGTGGCAGCCTGGACGTATTTTATATGGAATTTTTCACTTTTTGTTTAAAAAATATAAAAAAATATTAACCACGTGTTGAGATTTATATGTGTGCGGGTTACAAATGGGGTCGAAAATTTCATTATTAAGCCTGACTGTACCTTTCTCTAAGCCACAAATTGAGATAGGCGTATCCGGTTCCGGTACGATGAAGCGCTAACAGCCCCGCAGCGCCATTTCCGGCCCAATCCGGCAGGTAGTGGGGATACGTTTGCCGAAGGCATAACGATATCCTTGGACCTCATTGGCGTTCGGAACTCCGAACGGTGAAGTCGCGTTTAAAAGTAACTCGTTACTTTTAAAAAGGGTGTCCTACTTTTTAGTGTTAAATATTTAAAATTAATTTGTGTTAATAATGAACCCTGTGGACGAAAATTTTAATAATATAAGTATGGACAATGCCCCACGTGCTCGGTCGCAATCTTGTGGTTCGAGTAGTAGCAGCGATTCTTCTTCCACGACGCGTAAAAGGAGACATCGTAGGCGAAAGGAGCGGCGCCGCCGTACAAAGCTAAGTAAATTAGAGGATGCTTTTGTAAAACTTACTGAAAAAGTATCCTCTTTGCAAGATCTTATTGTTAAAAATAATACTCAGTCGTGCATATCTGACAGTGAGTCTATTCTATATATTCCGAGCCCTACTGAACTGGATAATGAATTAAAGGAAGAAAAAGGGATTGATTTTAAAATACAAACTACCCTCAAGTCACAGACATTACAGACAAATAATAAGCATCTCGAATTGCTTAACAAATTGCAACATTTTAACTCGCCTGACTGGGCTCAAGTACGATATTCTGAAGTACAAAAACTTTATAATTCTACTCCAGGTTTTGTAGAGCTCGAAAGTAACGATGTGTTGAAAAATTTTGAACGTAATCGTTCTTTAGCGGTCGTTGAAAATTCTTTAGCTGCTATGTCACATGCTGTTATTTTGCTAAATGAATCGTTTCAAAAAGGCTTATGCCAATTCATTTCGTGGGTATCCGAATTAAAAAACCCAACGACCACCGAAGAGATTACTTCAAAAATCAATGAAATTTTTGCCGACGGGGAATACCAAAAAATACAATCCGATTTATTACAAATGATATGTGGTAAACGGGCTGATATAGTGCAACAACGTCGTGATGCTATTTTAAATTCAGTAAAGGAAAGTTGTTTTAAGGAATCGTTAAGAAAAATACCCCCGTCCGCGAATCATTTATTTGACGATGCAAAGTTTACAGATTTTGTAGGAAAACAAGGTGGGGTCTTAAAAATTTTTCAAGCCGCACCCACTAAATTATCCTCGCAGGGTAGATCGTATAAACCTACGGTCCAAAGGGACACACAGGGAAGTAGGAAATATATAGTGCCTGTGCGCAACAGTGCAAACTATCGCCCCTCCACTAATAGTGGCTCTAATCCTGCGCAAGGACGAAAGAGAAGGGCAGAAGAGTTTTTTCGTCACACCGAAGATACACGATACGGTAAGAAACGCAGTACCCTGGGACGGCGTGATAAACGAATCGATTGACTATCATCTACGTTTTCAAGCCGGGAGAATCAAACATCAGGTAAGTGTCTGGAGGAAGTTGGGAGCACCTTTATATATACTAAAAATAATATCGGGCTATCGGATCCCCTTTTTAAGCAAACCACCACTTATTCATCCCTTAAGGATTCCAAGAAAATTTCACACAATAAATTCAAAAGAAATCTTAATCCAATTAAAGAAGCTAGTAGATCAAGGTGTGCTAGAAAAAGCTTCATTGACTCCGAGCTTTGTCTCAACAATTTTTCTTGTACCAAAAAAGGAAGCGACGTCTTCGTTTCGCCCGGTCTTCAATTTAAAATTACTAAACAACTATGTAAAAATAGACAAATTTCGATTGGTGAACATGTACAAAGTCCCCGACTTCCTCCAACCACAGGATTGGTTAGTGAAAATAGACCTGAAAAATGCATATTTTCATCTGCCAATTGCGCCAGGACACAGACGTTTCCTCAGATTAATAGTATCGGACCAACTTTGGCAAATGACTTGCCTCCCGTTCGGATTGGCAACCGCTCCAAAGGTTTTTGCCAGCCTAACGAATTGGATCGCGCAGATCCTAAGAGACCAAGGTGTGCGATTGCTGGTTTATCTCGACGACTTTCTCTTGGCGAATCAGAATCGAGAAACTCTGCAAAGTCATGCGAACTTAACGGTAAGACTATTGCAATCCCTCGGCTTTGTAATAAACTTTCAGAAGTCTATGCTGACTCCTCAGCAAACAATCGAATATCTGGGGATATTATGGGACCCGTGGCAAAATGTCAAATTATTACCACCAGCGAAGGTTCGCTTACTGCAATCGAGAACATCAAAAATGGCAAAAGCCACCAAGGTAAGTTTAAAAGAAGTCCAGAGTTTACTAGGACTTTGGAATTTTGCCAGCTTCGTAATCCCGCGAGGGCGCTTGAATTCTCGTGCTATGCTGACCTTCAGCAATTCCTTATTGCGCAAAAATGTAAAAGGTCGATCACAGATGCCCGTCAATGTAATTCCGAACTTACAATGGTGGACACAAAATCACGACATGGCTTCTCAACTGCACGGGTCACCTCCAACTCATTTCCTAACGACCGACTCAGCCAAGGCAGGTTGGGGTGCGCAGCTCAACAACGAGACAATATGTGGCAATTGGTCAGTACAGGAAAGAGACTCTCACAGCAATATCTTAGAGATGCTGGCAATTTTGCGAGTAATTCAGGTAAAAGGTCACCTAATGACCGATACAAGCTTGTTAATTCAGAGCGACAACCAAACCGTAGTTTCTTACCTGCGCAACGAAGGCGGCACACAGTCACAACACCTCCTAAACCTAACGTACGAAGTCCTGGACGAAATAGACCGTTATCGGATTCAGATGTCCATATATCACCTTCCTGGTCGATACAACTACGTAGCAGATCGGCTTTCAAGGAAATCTGCCCCGACAGAATGGCATTTGCTCCCCGGCGCTACCGGGAAAATTTTTCAGCATTACGGAGTTCCCGAGATAGATCTGTTTGCGTCACGAACTGCTCATGTTGTACCCAGGTATGTGAGTCTAGATTTAGATCGGACAGCTGTTTTCAGCAATGCTTTCAGTCGCCCTTGGCACTACAGGTTAGCTTGGGTATTCCCACCGCCGTGTCTAATACCCAGAGTTCTAGCGCACCTGAACCAGGCAACCGGCATGTACCTGGTAATAACACCCGATTGGGAGAAGGTCTTTTGGAGAGCAGATCTGGTAGCTCGCTCCATGTGCGCTCCCTACCAGGTAAGGGAATTGGACCAAGACTTGATAGACACAACAACCAATCGACCGCCTCCACAAGTTCATCAATTGAATTTAAAGGTGTGGTTAATACAGGGTGGTCGTCGCTATTAGATTCTTGGCAGAAGGATCAGATAGAGATTTTAGAAGGTAGTTGGAGGAAATCGACCTTGAATACTTATAGGCCAGCATGGTTACGATGGTGTAAATGGTCACGTGACAATAATGTGAACACTATAGAACCATCCCCTGAAGATGTGGCTCGATTTTTAACTGATTTGCATCTTAAATTTAAATTTGCTTATAACACAATTGCACTACATAAGTCTGTGATATGTACCTTTTGTCGTCCATCTAATGGCTTCTCGTTAGGTTCTCACATTATAATAAAGCAAATATTAAAGGGAATAGCATTAAAACAGCCACCCAAAGCCAAAAGTCCTATTTGGGACATTAATATTTTAATTAAATTCTTAGTTGACAGAATTCCCTCCGAAATGTCATTGTTCGAAATATCTAAAAGAACTGCAATCCTCCTTTTATTGTGTTCTGGGCGCAGAGTCCATGATCTTACATTATTGAGTATAAATAAAGAAAACTTTGTAAAGAGTGATGATTCTATAGTATTTTGGCCGATTTTTGGGTCCAAAACTGATAATATGTCTTATAAACAATCCGGTTGGCGTTTACTTAAATGCGAGTCAAACTCTAACATTAACCCAATTTACTGGATTGACAAATTGCTGGAGTATTCTGAAGGTCGAAGAGGTAATATTGAGAGCTTATTTATTAGCACACGTGGGGAACCCAAACCAGCTACCCGCACCATCATAGGGGGCTGGATTAAGTCGTTGTTAAAACAAGCTGGAATAAACACTAGTCCTGGTAGTGTGCGGTCAGCAGTAGCCTCGGCTAGTTGGTCAGATAATATTCCGATTGATCATATTTTGGAGAGAGGAAATTGGCGCTCTGCTTTAACATTTCACAAATATTATAAAAAAGAAATCAAGGATTACAGGTCTACAAATCAATCGAGTCATTCAAATCAGATCAGTAATCTATTTCAAACGATAAGATGATTAACATAATCGCACAACCGATGTGGTGTTATAATTAAAGTCATAGAAACCAATTCTGTTGATTTAATATAATGTTGAATTATCAAAAGTTTAAATTAAAAACTTTTTTGATCACATTGGCGTTCTAATTTGGTCCCAATCCAGCAGTCGATAACAAACACTTCTCAATTTGTGGCTTAGAGAAAGGTACAGTCAGGCTTAATAGAACAATTTTACCTAAAAATAAAATTGATATTAAGCATACTTACCTTTCTCTAAGCCAATTTATATTTCTGTCTGCGGATTCTTAATTATAAATGTATGTGATTGACATTCTAATCAATCACTGTAAATTGAGCCGCAATGAGGTCCAAGGATATCGTTATGCCTTCGGCAAACGTATCCCCACTACCTGCCGGATTGGGCCGGAAATGGCGCTGCGGGGCTGTTAGCGCTTCATCGTACCGGAACCGGATACGCCTATCTCAATTTGTGGCTTAGAGAAAGGTAAGTATGCTTAATATCAATTTTATTTTTAGGTAAAATTGTTCTATTTTTGCGATATGACACGCCATTTTCGAGATATAAGCAAAAGAAAAGGAAAAAATACAGTGCTGTTTTTGCACGTCAAGGTGAGGTGTTGGTGTGAATTTTAGTTCATGACCAGTTAGTTTTATTCCACACCTTTTTAATCGCGATAAAAAATAGTCAAATTTAGTTAAAATAAATTATTATAGTCAACATTTTTGGTGAAAACTGGCGAACTCAGAATAGCAAAATTGTCATTTTCACTAAACTAATAACTCAGTGCAATCTTAGTGCTGTCAAACTAAAATATAGTTATGTTGTGTCACTTTAGTCTATTTCAGAATAGGAAATCGTCGTTTGACAGGAATAAACCAAATTTTAGTGATTTTTAGTTTAGTTTAGAGAATTTTGTAACAGAATCGGCACCATTGGCCATTTAAAATCACCATATGACCTTGGAGGAGGAGGAGCCAAGCATGAAGAAAAAAGTCAGAAAGAACGCTAATTTTAAACGAATTAATAGCGCGGGAAGGCGATGCGATGCAACGTGGCGGGCGGCGGGTCGGAGGCCTATTCTCACGCGGTTACTAAGAAATTTCTAATGGAAAAACCCAACAATACAACTAACTCCCATAACACTTTGCCCGATCCGGGAACCGAAACCAGTAGCTTTTGCGACCATGAGATCAACGGGGCAGTTACATAAAAAATCTCACGCCTTCTTCACATAGGCAGAACCTAAACAAGGTCACCTGCTGATATACTAACATACTGAACATCACCAGTAAGGATCAATGTACTAGAAAGTCACCTAGACCTCTCTTACTACGTATACAAATGCAGGCAATCTCGTAGGTGTTAGTAATTTTGATGCCTAGCCATAAACATCTGTGGGTAGATGTGTGAGCAATCGCTTTTTTATGGAAAAATATTGTAAACGATAATAAAGTCGTTTTTGAGTTTATGAGTTCATAACCTAAAGACTATCTCAATGTTGTTTGTACTTTTTAGGATAACTAGACAGGCTAATGAAAAAAAAAAAATGATTAGAGAACGGGGAATGAAAAATTCATACAAAAATACATTAAGTCACGACTTTTTCCCATGGGGGTAGGCACCACCTGTTACGATCCTTACATACAGTTTTTGTTTATGTTCATACATCTGGCCATACACACAAGCCGGTTATCAGTACAATGCACCTGACCGTTCTGAAGAACTTCACCAATAAGGTCAATATGTTCTTCTTGAGCGTCCTCTTCCGGCGTGTCCAGTCACATCTGCCTTGTAAGTAGAATAATTACAAACACTAGCACATCAAGGTACCCGAAACTCACAAATTCTCCCAATCAACTTTGAACCTAATGCTTTGGAAATAAAGTTGAAAATCTATTAAAGAAATTTGATAGATTGTAGTAGTTTGAAGTGCTGGCGTCTGTACCTTTTGTTAGCTGCTCTTCATTCATCCCCTCAGTATGACGAAGCCATCTAAGATCAACAATAATGCTCTGAAATTGATAATTCGTAATATCTAAGCATCGTATTCAGTCATTCGTCTTCATACAAAACATTTAAAACCTGCAACCGAATTAATAATTTTGAAGGATATTCCGTATCCATTGCTTCATATATTCGATAAAATTGTGTGCTCAACAACGTTAAGTACGCAATGAATGTTGTTGAACTGTCAAAATGGAAACAATTCCTACTGGTAGTATGTTACGCAATAACCCCACTGTTACCGAACACTTATCTACCCATTTTCATTAACTTTCTTTAGGGCACATTATGCAATGACCATTTCTCTCTCCCATTTCTTTGTTGTATTTTATTTATGTAGGATCTCCAACAAAAGATGTACACAATACATTGACACATAAATAAAGGATTTTTTTTTCTGGATGTGAAATCATCAAATGACTTCTCCCGCTCTGGGCGGAGCGGGAGGGCGTGTCAGACTTTTACTGACTAAAACCCACCCGTGTTCCATCAGTTGCCCTTGTGCCAGGGTCACGGTATCTCTTTCGAACAATCACGCGACCCCGGCAGGATAAATAAAGGATTGCATTAGGTATTAACTAGGTGTACTCCGTCACTTGGAAAACACGGCATGCACAATAGAGGTACTTTTTCCCGTGAGTGTCGGAAGAGGCGACTAAGGGACTTACTAGAGAATGGGCAGCAGCGTTCTCTATGCATTTTACCACCATACAGCGATCGCCAACCCGCCTGCCAAGCGTGGCGATTATGGCAAACTTCTGCCCAAATTGGGGGAAGCCTATGTGTAACAGTAGACGTCTTGTGGCTGAATTGATGATGATGATGGAATGACCACCCTCTCTTGCTGTTTAGCGAATATGACTTGGTTTAATGTTATTTTGACTAGCCTGTTAGTCTAGTGCAGTGGTTCCTAACCTTTTCGATCTTGTCACCCCTATGACTTATCTAGAGAATCTGATTTACCCCTCCCGCTCTCCCTCATATTACCAATGAACACCAAACAAAACAACACACATAATTGCAAATTGACTTTATTAGAAATATAAAAATTGCACAATAATATTGTGTAAGTTCTTTTAATCACATTATATATCTATATCATTGTTACAGACTTTACTAAACCTAACATTAAATAACTTGCAAATTACCTTACAATTACAATTACCAATGACCTTACAATACAATTCGTACAAACCGTATGTCCGTATGTTTCATGCGCTTTATTAGAAACGCGGCTCCGACTTGTCATTTGATTACACAGTTAGGGCATGAAATGCAGTGGTGAGCTAGATTTGGTCTTATTGGTATAATTTTTGTTATATATTACTAGCTCATTACCCCCGCAAAATACCAGTTTTACCCCCGCAGGGGTAATTACCCCCAGGTTACGAACCGTGGGTCTAGTGGTTAGTGACCCTGACTGCTAAGACTGAGGTCGTGGGTTCGATTCCCACCCAGGACAAATGTTTGTGTGATGAGCACAATCATTTGTTCTGTGTCTGGGTGTAATCTATCCACATCCACACTTCCACACTAATATTATAAATGCGAAAGTAACTCTGTCTGTCTGTCTGTCTGTCTGTCTGTCTCGCTTTCCTGCTAAAACTACTGAACCGATTTAAATGAAATTTGGTACACAGATAGTTTAGAGCCTGAGAAAGGACATAGGCTACTTTTTATCCCGGTAGTATGTTCCCGCGGGATAATTTCCGACCTCCACGCGGGCGAAGCCGCTGGCAAAAGCTAGTCTATAATAAGTATGTATTTATTTAGAAATATATAAGTATATTTATCAGTTGTCTGGTCACCATACTACCTACAGGCTCTGCCTAGTTTGGGATCAATAGCAGTGTGTTGGTAAAAAAAAAAACAAAAATGACGATGCCTGCTCTACTAAAGTATAACACTGACAGCCACTAGTCTTAAAGTTTCAGGAGCACTTTTAATTTAGTCTTAATGTCATTAAAAAAGTTTGATTGCAAAGTATCTCTAGTTTGGGGTCGCTAAAAGTGAGTTGAAGCATTTTTGTTCTACATTTTTTGCTTATAGTTAGTGTATAATAATCTATACTTATATAATATTATAAAGCTGAAGAGTTTGTTTGTTTGTATGTTTGTTTGATTGAACGCGCTAATCTCAAGAACTCCTGGTCCGAATTGAAAAAATATTTTTGTGTTGGGTAGCTTATTTATTGAGGAAGGCTATAAGCTATATAACATCACGCTACAACTAAGAGGAGCAGTAATGAAAAATGTTGCAAAAACGGGGAAAATCGCACGGGAAGGCGATTCGACGCGACGGGAAGGGCCCGGAACAAAAAAATTTCCGCGGACAAAGTCGCGGGCAGAATCTAGTGTTCTGATATAATGAAATTGTTGTATCCACTTATCTACCTATCTCTTTGGGGAAAACAACACAATTATGATAATATTCCGGACGTAATAGCAACACCCCATTTCTTCCTGTGACTGTCGTAGCTACTAAGGGACTTACTAGAGAATGAGCAGCAGCGTTCTCTATGCATTTCAGCGCCTTCCAAGCGTGGCGATTAGCAACCTATGTCCAGTAGTGGACATCTTTCGGCTGAAATGACGAAGTGATCATAAACTTTACGTCAAATTTGCATCTGACCACGGCTTTCAGGTGAGAATATTTATTGTTTTGTCTTTTTCAGAGCGTTATTTTTCAGTACTCTATATAATTATGTATTAATTTCTCTAACACTCATTTTATATTAACCTGTTGAATGCCGTAATTACAGACACAATTAAAAAGCCATTGTGTCTATACCAAATGTGGTATCTCAGGGACTTAGAAGTTAAGAGTGACGTAAACCGCAAAATACCACGAATTGCCAACGTAATGCCAGCGACTCACTCTGATCAGCATAAATTACGCCTGATTACGTGTGGCCCGACTCTGGACGCATAAAACTGTGGTATGCATTAGTTTTTACAAGTTGTACGTTTATTTGTACATTCGGAGCTCTGTATCCGAGCTATTTGGAGCTGCTCTGCATCTCGTCACGGGGTCGACGATCTTGAGGCCACTTGACTTCGAGTGAGTTTGATGTGAGGATTGATCGATATCGGATAGATTTTGTGTGTAGGCCATGATCGAGGTGGCTTGGAAAAGAGATGGCGCAGTAGCTGATTGGCTTCAACAATACCAATTACTGGTGATCCGTTTCTGATTTCTAGCTCTTCAGGTTATTCTTTTAGGCTTTTCTGTATGACAATAACAGTGTGTTTCATAGCCTCAGAGTCGTGTAGAAAAAAACACATGTTACGCTGACCCCGAATAAGTTGAGATAATTTCAGGGTAGAAGAATGATACAAAGAATGATGACTGTGTTTTGTAGCATAAAATCTAACTCAGAACTGCACTTTTTGGTAACAACTGACCACTTCTCTTAATGGACGAGTAGCCTGATTTACGCACAGTTAATTCCACAGAGGCTGAATTTCTAGACCAAAAGGCAGTATATTTCACTAGCTTCTAACCACAACTTTGTCCGCGTAAAATTTCTTGCTCCCCGACCCATCCCGTCGCATCGAATCGCTTGCTCGTGCGAGTATTTTGAATTCGTGACTGTTTCTCTTTCTTCTCGGCTCTTTAGGGTGCTAGCGTGATTTTATAAAGCTTTTAGCCTTCCTCGATAAATGGGATACATAATCAGCCTATACTGGTCCCACTGCTGGGACTCAGGCCTCCTCTCGGTGAGAGAGATTGGTCCTTAATCTACCACGCGGGCCCAGTGCCGGTTGGTAGAGTCATCTAGACATGTCAATGTCTTCGAATTTTTGGTTCTAGGACATGCCGGTTTCCCCAAGATGATTTCCTGCACCGATTAATGGGATATCTAGCAATAAAATATTTTTCAATTCAAACCAGTAGTTCCTGAGATCAGCGCGTTCAACCAAAGACACAAACTCTTTGGCTTTATGATATTGAATTAAGTATCGATTCTGGTTTAAAAATAGTCAAATACAATAAAATCTATGAGACTAAACCCTGTCATATGACAACTTCACGCGTAGAATGTAGACATAACATAATATACATCTTTTGTGTCCATCAAACATATCTTCAAAGCAGCCATTTTTATTTTAGGCATTGCATGACTCACTATATTTTCTCGTTTGTCGGTCTTAGCAAGTTCATTTTCATCATATAATAGGCGAATGAGAAACTAGAAGGTCATTGACATGCTACGTACATGAGATTATGTTCATAAAATCTTGTGTATAATATTTCTTCTGGTGTTTGGCTAAAAATAGGCCATTAGATACTCTGAAGTGGCCTTTGATGAAACATTTATATTAAGACAGATTGATCACTAAAATCATCTTAACATAAATTGGAATATGTAGATTGTTGGAAGTAGATATAGGGATTGAGATAAAATATTATATTTTTCCCTTTATTGTAATAAAACTTCAAAATAAATCGAATTTTTTCGTTTCTTCTTTTCGTTTGATAGGTAGTTGCTGGAATCAGCGCTGTTGACGGTAGATTCGTCTGAAGTCATAGCTTATTGCTGAGCAACGACCTGTTCTTGCACAGATGCGACGCAAAGCTTAATTGTTATTTAAAATTGTGGTTTGTTTGTTACAAGAGTAGATAATTAATGCAATCTGCAATCAGCATTTGGTTTTTGATTTGATTGTTTATGTAATTGCCAATGTCGTAACATGTATCTGTTTTGTCTTTGGTCACTAACCCTGACGTCTCCCGCTCCGTCCAGAGCGTCATTTGATGATTTTCCACCCAAAAAAGAACATTTTTCGTTACGTAACGATTTCTACAATTTTACTCCTATCAAAAGCTGCGTTATAGAACTTCAAAATTCGACGGCATGTGACATCCATAAACACGCACTCGCGCCGCGTGGAGGATCACAGCCCGCTCCCTCTCTCAGAGAGGAAGCCTGTGCTTAGCAATGGGAATATTATAGCCTGAATATGTTATGGTATACAAATATGGCTATATGCCACTTCAAAACTATACACCGTGACATCTTAGTCGTCTTACAAAGGTTGTCCACTCAATATATCCGATATAATATACCTCTAGGTGTGATTAATTGTAACCTTTAATAAAATTAAGAAAATGGGTCTAAGAAAATTTTATAATGCAATACAATTATGAAACATCCTGTTAATAATGTTTACGTACCAGATAGTAGAGAACATAACTGCCCAGCGCTCGAGTCGACAAGATCATTCCATTTTCCTAGAGACAAAATATCAATTACAAACTACGTCATGCGTCATCATAATAAATAATATTTTTATTTTTAGTTATTCAAATGTTCATTTTTTTCTTATGGATGTGTAGTAGTAGTCATTGTTTACATGAAGTGGGCTGCCGATGTAAGAAGATTAAAATGTCATGTTGTGTATCTACCACATTGTATAGACGTTTGAAACACGTTTAGGTACCAAATCCATAGGATTACGGCAGTGACGTTTGACTTCAGTTCTGTTCGTCACTGATCCTTTTAATTAATTTTGCATTAGGATTGGATGCTCTATTTAACAATGGCAACCTTGATTGGCTTTTCAGATTACTGTTGGAAGCCGATATTGTGTTTCAGTACAGGTTGGATAACCCGTGTATGGGATATATTTCTAATTAAGGCTTTATGAAAGCCTGTGGGTAGATCGCGTTTCCACACATTATGTTTTTGTTATTCTAGTGAGAGTAAAAATATCTTCATGAGGTTCTCAAAATCAGCACCTTATTGCGAAACATACTATTAATCAGAATCGGAATCTTGAAGATGGATATTTCGGTTCGGAAAATTTGCCTATTTAACAATGTAAATAACGAATATTATTGATCTTTCCAACGGAAACCCCTTCTATGTTTTTCTTTAGGTGTTTTGCTAGACTTGATTCATTAAAACAACTGTTAAGATTTGTGTTTAGACATAATGTTGGGAGAGCAGTGTGGTCACGACCGTTACGCCACTTACGAGTTGTTTGTCTTAGGTTCAAACCCAGACAAATGCATTACTTTGTGTAAATACTTTCATCACCATTGCTCTCAAAACGTTGAAGGAAAATATCGTGAGACGTGAACTGGCATGTCCTAGAACCAAAAATTCGAAAACATGTGACATCTACCAACCCGCACTTGGCCTGCGTAATGGATGACAGCCAATTTCCTTTCACAGAGAGGAGACTTATGTTCCAGCAGTGGGAACATTATAGGGTGATTATAATTTTGGTGATTTTATTTATTTGCTTTTCCATTTGTCTGGCCTGATATTCATATTTAAAATGTAACAGACACTATTTTTGCTTCAGATTCTTCAAAACCATGTTTACATCTTACTACACCTTTTCCAGATTGATAGCGAATATTTTTTTTAATATTGTTTTCTCTTTCGAATTAAGATAAACTACCCAACGAGCAAAATACCCTTACAAACAAAACCTTGTAAGAGGTATGGTTTCATATAAGGTTTATATGTGTTCTGATTAAGCCAGAAACTCTAATAGTGTTATTTTATAAGTCTATTTAAGTTTTAAGAGCATTCATACTCTTGTAAAATTATTCTTATAGACGTTTATAAGAAAACGTTATATAATATTAATAAGAGCAGTGGCATTATAAGCGCCTTTTACAAGTGTAATTGCCTTTGATTCTTAATTAAAACTTATAAATACATTTTATAAGTACATTCAATCTTACAAGTGACTATACTAAGTGTTTTATTAGACTTGTAATATATCTCACCTAAGACATATTAAAGAGTAGTGGCACTTTTAAAAGTCCTAAAAGTGTCTTAAACAATTACCTATCTTAATAGAGAATTGTTTAAGACACTTTTAGGACTTTTAGGAATATTAAAATGATCTATTACATATTAAAATAAATAACCCTTAGGTTATTTATTTTAATATGTAATAGATCATTTTAATATTTAGTACATATTATGATTAAGTTTCTATTATATCCTTCACATAAATTAATAATCCAAAAACTTGGCCCAGGTCGTTCCCGGCCAATAACCAAATTGGCTAAATTGCTGATATGTTACCCTGCTAAAATATCTGTTTATTTAAGAATTTTCACCAATGGATTTTCAGAAATGTAAGCGGTTTAGCAGAAGTGGAGCATACCGAAGAAAAATACGTAGAAAATACTTGGAATTAATACAAAAATCAGTGTCTCTCCGAGCATTTCGTGCAACTGCCACAAACAATATTTTTGATGGTTCCGTACAAAATAACGACGACTTTTTAGTGGCATTGAACGAAATGGTAATAGTGACTGCAGTGACAGAAGTAGTGAAAATGAATCTGAGGTTACGGATTATGAAAAAAAAAAAAAATTGAAAAAAAAAAACTTTGAAGTAGGATATCCACAGGCGATACATTTTTCACACAATACAAAGTGCGTTATGTTCCATGGCCAAGTTTCATTCTTAAGCATTCGGATTTTTTTTTTACTTAAGAAACAGTCGACATCCATAATTGCAAATATACTGTATATATATTTGTCCTAAAACATAATATAAGCGTGTTTACATTGAATTAACGTTGTGGATTAATTATATTTACTTGTACCTATAATGACTTTGTTGTTTGGCTTGCTTTTACTTATTAAGGAACCCTAAAATTATGAGCAGCAATGGCCGTGTAGACAATGGTTTTGGTTTTAATTTGACTTTTACGAGTGCGTTATAAACCTTACACAAGAATACTGGACTTATATTGTTCTGATAAATCACTTATGAGTTGTGGTTGGTCGTAATGGTGACATTTTGATATTATTTCATAAATAATTAAAATAATGTATAATAAAAGACACATTTTTGAAAAGGCCCGTGTAAATATTGTCATTAAAATTTCAAAATAATCGAGAAAAACTACTTCGCAACCTAATAATCGCATAAAGTGCGTGACAAACTAGCTTACACACTAGCATTTTGTAGGAAAATGAAATAAAATATAGTATTTACGTCTTTACGTGACTTTTTATTATTTTCGCAAAGTTTCTCTTTAGCTCACGGCGCGATTTGTGGTTACACTCATAATAGGAGATCACAAAGAGGACTATTAGCCATATTACACTTAAAATAGTAAGAGGACTTTAAGGTTATTTGCCCTTAAAGCACGCCCTTGTAACTCACTTGTAAGTTTTTTTTTCTTTATAAAAGTATCAGCAACAGTTTTGTAAGTTTGAAAATACATTTCGCGAGACCGTTACAAGGCAATTATATGGGTGAATATACTTATAAAGTGCGCCCAAATCCACACTTATATGCGTCTATAAATGTGATATAAGACTGAAAAAAATATAGTCTTAGGATATTTGTAAGATTATTTTTTGCTAGTTGGGTATGTACAGTCTTTAAGAAGTTTGCTCATGGAGTAAATCCAGTATGCAGTTTAGTAGTGGACTGAAGGCTGAGATCGCGTCCAACAGATATATTTAAGAACAAATTTTTGACGAAGACTTTGCTCGCACATTTGTCGGAAATTTGTATTCAAATCCGTTCAGCTGATTTTGCTTGATTGATTAATAACCATCAAAAAATATCAACAAACTTTTTCATTTACAATATTAATATAATATAATATCTTAGGACAACCAACACACCGTTATCTGATCCCAAACTAGGCAGAGCCTGTACTATGGTAACCAGACAACTGGTAAACATACCTACTTATATATTTCTACATACATATTAGATAAATAACACCCAGACACAGAACAAATGATTATGCTCATCACACAAATATTTGTCCTGGGTGGGAATCGAACCCACGACCTCGTGTTAGGAGAATGATTGGTAGATTTGCTACTCCTGGATTTTTTTTCAATTCAAATATCATTAAAATGAATCAACATATCCTTATCAAAATTGCCAATACCCCAGATTGGGCAGCCACGTCTGGCGTATGCTAAATGAAACTCATGCTAAAATTACTACACTGGATGCTGTATCAGACGGCTCTGACTCAGATTGTCTTTGTACCGAAATCTGAGAGATCTTGGCCCAGAATTGAGGTAATTATATGAATAGCTGCATATAGAAAATCACACAGGCAAATGTTTATGAGTTGTTGTGTGGATTGAAGTTTACCCATATATTTTAATACAATAACTAATGATACTTCTGTGAGATTATTTAATTTCTCAAAATGTATGCTTTTAAAGAAACAGCTGCCACTTCTACAGAAAAATAAAATGGGTTATCACCACATGATTTTTCATAAAACTATGCTTTGACGCCATCTCTCACCACTCCTTTACCATAAATAATTTGAGTATTTATTAGTTTTAGAATCTAATATTATCAAATACTATCTATAAGTTGTGTAATACTTGCGTTCAATAATGTTTGTTACATATTGGATTATTATCCAATACTTATATCATCTACTTTACAATATTCTTCTTTACTATTTCCTAAAACATTTCCGTTTCCTTCAGAACGTTCGTCACTATTTCGTTTAAGATTGTCACCGCTTCCTCTTTATTTTTTACAGTTCCCGGATGAGCAGGCAAATGTATTTTTAGTTAGTTACTAGCTTCTGCCCGCGACTTCGTCCGCGTCAAATTTTTGCTCCCCTTACCCTTCCCGTCGCATCGATTTGCCTGCTAGTTTTCGTCCATTTTCGCTCCTTGAGTTATAGTGAGTCAACCTTAAAAGATAGACATATGCTCTTGGGACTTTTTTTTTGAACTTTTTAAAAATAACAATCCCGTCATACATGATTTTTGCGTTACTTTAACCGTTTACGCAGCGCACGCAACGGAAACTCTCAGAAGGAATAAATTTTCCCCGTTTTTGCAACATTTTTCATTACTGTTCCGCTCCTCTGAGGTGTAGCGTGATGTTATATAGCCTATAGCCTCCCTCGATAAATAGGCTACCTAACACAAAAAGAATTTTTCAATTCGGACCGGATTCGATTCGGAGATTAGCGCGTTCAATCAAACAAACAAACTCTTCAGCTTTATAATATTAGTATAGATAATTAGTTGACCCAGCGAACTTCGTATCGCCTCAGATTCAATAAATGTTGTTATAAACGTACCAAGTTTGACAACCTGGTACGCGGTGGTGATCTGGTAAGCGTAAAGGCATAAAGCGTTTTCTAGCTGACACTCCTTTGTTTGGTAAGCTCCTGTCAAGTTATGATAACCTGGTACTTCGAAGGCAACGTTTTTGTCATAGTACCACGTTTTATAGTGACTTGTATTCTCTTTGACGTTTTATGTGACGTCTCACGGGAACGCGGTCGTAAAAAGGGGAAAAAAAAAAAAAAAAAAAAAACGGGATAAAAAGTATCCTATGTCCTTCTCCTGGCTCTAAACTACCTCCCTGCCAATTTTCAGCTAAATCGGTTCAGCCGTTCTTGAGTTATAAGTGAAGTAACTAACACGACTTTCTTTTATATATATAGATTTATATGTAGAGGCCAGGTCCCGATAACGAGTTAATTTTGATCGTTTGGCTCACAAATTGTGGATGTTTTGTGCCAAATACCCATTCAATAGTCAGTTTCCGTGTAAAATAATTGTCTTACAATCATCTGTCGCTTCTTTTATTTCGTGTGAATGTTTTGTCGTTTCTAATAGTTTGAATAGCGTTGGATGTATTTTCTATTTTTTATGTGTTACATTTTTTGTAATGATGTCATGTGGCGAGTTCGTCTGATGTTTTCAGTTGCATCATTTCTTTGGAGATTTGATTATTGACCATTATATTTTTTTTGTACGATTCTTAGTATTGTTTTCTTTGACTGTAATGTATGTCATGCTAATGTCTGCTACCGATTAGGTATACATTTCTACAAATCCACCACAAGGATAATTTCTCATTAGTAGTATGTTTTTTTTTTTGGTATTTCATCTTCAACATCATGTTTATGTACAAGTACCTTTTTCTACTTTACCTCGTCATCTACATCTAAGTCTCTTATGCTATTCATAATCTGCCTAGACTTTTACCAACTATGTCTGAGTTTGCTTCCAGTCTAACCGAATGCAGCTGAACTATAATACAATACCGTAAAGGCTTTAGCACCGTAGACCACATACATACGCTGCGACAGGTTATACAGAAGACCGAAGAGTATAACCTGCCTCTCTGCTTAGCGTTTGTGGACTACGAAAAAGCCTTCGATTCGATCGAGACCTGGGCTGTACTGCAGTCTCTTCAACGGTGCCAGATCGACTATCGGTTCATCGAGGTGCTGAAGTGTCTGTACGAAAACGCCACTATGTCAGTCCGACTTCAGGACCGGACCTTGAAACCTATCCTTCTGCAGCGAGGGGTGAGACAGGGAGATGTTATTTCTCCGAAACTGTTCACCGCTGCACTGGAGGATGTCTTCAAGGTTCTGGACTGGAAAGGGGCTGACATCAACATCAATGGCAAGTACATCACTCACCTTCGGTTTGCCGATGATATAGTTGTCATGGCTGAGACTATGGAGGGCCTCAGTACAATGCTCGATGACCTCAGTAGAGCTTCCGAAAGAGTGGGTCTCAGGATGAACATGGACAAGACAAAGGTCATGTCCAATGCTCATGTGATATCCACTCCAGTGAAGATCGGAGGCGCTACACTCGAAGTTGTGGACGAATATGTGTACCTAGGACAGACTGTCCAGTTAGGTAGGTCCAACTTCGAGAAAGAGGTCAATCGTCGAATCCGACTCGGCTGGGCAGCGTTCGGGAAGCTACGCAATATCTTCTCGTCCCATATACCGCAGTGTCTCAAGACAAAAGTCTTTGACCAGTGTGTGTTGCCAGTGATGACTTATGGAACCGAAACGTGGTCGCTCACAGTGGGCCTTATTAGAAAGCTGAAAGTCACCCAAAGGGCGATGGAGAGGGCTATGCTTGGAGTTTCCCTACGCGATCGAATCAGGAATGAAGAGATCTGTAGGAAAACCAAGGTAACCGACATAGCCCGAAGAATTGCTAAACTGAAGTGGCAGTGGGCAGGGCACATTGCTCGCAGAACAGATGGCCGATGGGGCCGGAAGGTTCTGGAGTGGCGACCGCGTACAGGAAGACGTAGAGTTGGAAGGCCTCCAACAAGGTGGACCGATGACCTTGTGAAGGCCGCAGGAATCCGCTGGATGCGGGAAGCACAAAACCGGTCGAAGTGGCGGAGCTTGGGGGAGGCCTATGTCCAGCAGTGGACGTCTTTCGGCTGAAATGATGATGATGATGATAATACATGGAGGGTATTTTACATGGAGCCACGCCCTATCTGACCTCTAAAGCTCATTTATTGGGTAATACGATATCTTACCAATAGGTATCGTATTACTGGTTGTCTGATGAAATGACCGTCGGGACCAACAGTTTAATGTATGTGACTGTTTTTATCTTTGCAAATTCTTCTGCCTCTTCACACCTTTCCCACCCACTTTACCTTTGTATCTCCCTCATATAAAACGGTATCTGGTATCTGTTCCCTCTCTAATCCCACTTTTAATCAACAAACTAGCCGCCGTTCGGTACCTACTGTATCTACCTAGCGTGACGCTACGTTATCAAGGCACCCAGCAGTTAATCGATACCTCGTTGAACTTATCTCACAGATAACATTTGTGTACAAGTGCTTTGTTGTCATGGCTTTGTCTTTTTCGAGAACTTTTCCATGGAGTTTGAAAAAGCTTAGTGTGATGACTGGTTGGAAGTGAACAATCTGAATCGCTATTGGGTTAAATAAAATTTAGATGTAATTTCGTAGAAATTCTTTGCTGATTTCATTTAGATCTTATCATGATAGTTAACAGTTTCGCTTTGAAATAGCTGTTTTTTATTTGTGAATGAAGCCTTCTATCTGACTTGCCTGTGGTTGTCACAATAAATTAAGAGCCTCCAGCCAAGGTTTGAAAACTTAAAAACTAAGCAACTGCACGCTAAGGGCTCCCTCTAGCTAAGGGCGATGATTGGGGTGGAGCCAGCAAGGCAATGAAATAGCTCTTAAATTGAAGAACTAGGCCATGAAAGAGTTCATCCAGGAACGAACTACCACTATAACTATTTATAGCTGATTTGATGGTTTGAAGCCATTGGATGTAGGTAAAATTACAGGAAATATGGCATAGGAACATGGTCGTTCACAATGAGCCTCATTAGAAGGTTGAAAGTCACCCAAAGGGCAATGGAAAGGGCCATGATTGAGGTTTTCCTTTGTAATCCTGGAGTGGCGATCGCATTCCGTAAGAAGTAGCGTTAGAAGATGTCCCACAAGTCGGGTCGATGACCTGGTGAAAGGCACAGGAATCCTCTGGTTTGGAAACGCAAAACCGGTCGAAGTGGTGGTGCTCGAGGAATGGGGAGGGGGGTGGGGTGCTACGTTAAGCTTTGGATGTTTTTCGGCTCAAACAATGATGATTATAATTAAAGGCACTTGAGTAATTTCTGTTTATAGAATGCATGCATTGAATGTCTGCGTATCAGAATGTTAACGCACTTGGAGTCAATCAAAATTTATTTAGATGGGCTCTTATGAAACGTCAGAAGCTAGAAAGAAGAAGAAAGAAAGAAAATACGTTTATTTGCGGTAAATAAGACGCAAAAACAAACTGAACACAACAAAAATATAATAGCTGGGGAAAATAAGCGTCAAATCCACGCAAAACGGCCATCGCTCAGCATAATACTGCGACTCTATGCGAGACAGAGCCCCAGCGCTGGTTTTCAGCGACAGCCGGCGCTGACGGGTAGCTAGGTGGATGGTTGCAATTAGTCGTGTCCTATGGAGGTGGGCCGGAAAGAAACTATGCTTATGGTCTTGCCCATAGGTGGGGTAAACAAGCTTGTTTGCTTGTTGGTTGCTATTTAAAAACTTTACTCCTTATTTTCTTATTATTTGTTTGTGTTAGGAATTTGTAGTGAATTGTAAATTTTTTTGACTTAACCTTAGGTACATTTCTAAAGAGAACTTCCTAAGAACATTGAACAAAAATGTTAAATAATATTTTTCACCTTAGTAAGTTCTATTTTACGATCACTTGTATAAAAACTTTATCGCAACTTTATTCTATAAGTTTAAAAAAATTTAAGTGAAAATGGTTTCTCACTAATTTTATATCATTTTAGGTCAGATTTAAATTACAGAAACATAAAGATGATTTTCAAAGACCTATTCAATGATACCCTACTTGAGATAGTTCGTCGAAATTGAATTCTTTTTTCCACAATATGGCATCTGGTAGTCGCCTTTATGAATTTTGATAACTAGTGACACTCACAACATTATGACCACTAGATTGAAGTAAAAATCACCAAAATTGACACATGCGTTTAGTCTCTACAGAGCCACAAAAGAACAAACATACATACATAGGCTTATAAACACATTACCCTCCTTTGAGTCACGCAGTCGTGTTAAAAGACTTGACAGGTAGCTACAGTTTACGATCAGATCTATTCACCACGGCCACCATTTTTATCTACAATCAAGTCAGCAAAAAGGGGTCGATACCATCGTTGAACGGACATTTTCACCATAAATAGTAGAGCGGAACCGGGTCACCGGCTAGTATTTATAGCTGGGCTTATAAAACACGTGTTCACTTGGGAAATAGTTAGCATTTTAGCTCGTATTTGAACTAAATATAGCTGTCTGTATGTATTTGAGTGGGAGTGTTTGTGTTACCGGTTACTGGTCGACTGGAACTTCCAGTGAGAAGGTGAAATATACGAGGTTTAATAATATACCATTATTTTTCTCTTTTCACAAAGGTTCACATATAATATTACACATATTGTTTTTCATATTGATGCTCCTGATTTGCACATTGATACCTGTAATCTATTTGCCCCAGACAATTACTGTCGTGGCAGAAAACACCGCGTACTGGCTGTTCCAACTTGCCGTACTATTGCGCACTCCAAGTCACCTATTCCTCGGACATTAGCAGCTACTAACGCTCTCCTGAACTCAAACACAGATATTGATATATTTGCAAATGAATGGAAGATGATACTGTCAGAATGTTTGAATTTTTGTGAGAAGAATGCATGATTGTGTTAAACGAATTGTAAATGTTAAAATTGTTTTATTATATGTTTAATTAGTGTACTTGGCTTCGGCCGTTCTATTTAAAATAAATAAATAAATAATATCTTATGACAAACAACACACCGTTATCTGATCCCAAACTAGGCAGAGCCTGTAATATGGCAACCAAACAACTGATAAATACTATATATTTCTAAATACATATATATTTTAGTTTGATTTTTTTTGTGGGTGGGAAACCATCAAATGACGTCTTCCGCTCTGGGTGGAGCGGAAGGGCGTGTCAGACTTTAACTTTATTAAAACCTACCCGTGTTTCTTCAGTTCCCCATATACCAGGGTCGCGGTATCTCTTTCGAACAAATCTCGCGACACTGGCAGGCATCGGTCCTAGCAGACCCCTTCAGTACTGCTGACATCTCTTTGAGGCGCGCGTGGAACACAATTCGCCGTCGACCCAAATACATACATATTATAGATAAATTACACCCAGACACAGAACAAATAATTGTGCTCATCACATAAAGATTTGTCCTGGGTGGGAATCGAACCCACGAACTCAGTCTTAGCAGTCAGGGTCACTAACCACTCGACTAACAGGCTAGTCAAAACATAATGTAGCATAGAGACAGAAATGATATCGTTTTTACAAAAGTTCACAAAATATGATTCTTTGTGAGATACTAGCATTCATACTAGGATACCTTGTATGACGGATCACCAGCCTCTCACCCCTTCTTACAGAATAAATGCAAGACCTGATAGTAGTTTGTTTATAATTGACTACTGAATCTATTTCAGTAACTTTTAGTATATGTACTTTTTCAAAAAATATGCTTTTTGCCATGCATTCTTATTTCAAAGCAATAAGACTCAATTTTAAATGCGTTACGTAATTCTTGGGTCAACACGTTTTTCTTATGAAAGAAAGATTATTAAGTAATTTATATAATTGCAAAACAAAATCTCGTTCTCGTTTTTTTTTTTGATGATGAATGATTTTATTTCTGTAAGTTGGTTTTTACTAAAGCTTTTAATCGAAAATAAAATTTTAAAAACTGAAATAGTTTTGAGATCAGCGATTTCTATGTGACTACTCTGGGTCGTACACGTTTGCCTCATGTCGGATGTATTGTGGGCTAAGGCTTCCATAACATGGGTTCCCGAAAACGTCAAACGGCATCGCGGAAGACCCAGGCGTAGATGGCGATGAACTCGACGCCTACATGAGGGATTGGTCCTTATTGACTCAGGATAGAGTTGAGTGGGAAAAGGAAAGGGAGGACTTTGCCCGGCAGTGGGAAAATACAGGTTGATTATTTATTTATTTACTCTGCGAACAACGGCCGAAACAAACTCAGAGGTCTCTTTTAAAGTCCAGACTTATTGCTTAAAAGGTGATCTCCAATAATATGTTTCAAAATGCCTATTGTAATTGAAATAAACATTATTTTATTTTTTTATTTAGACTTACTCTAGGTCTGATCATATGAAGATTATGTAAAAACAAATGCACGTTTTACTTTTTGTGTACCTGCCTTTATTAGTAGGAAGGTATTATGTAAGTAATTGGAAGATATTCGTTATGTAGCCTTTTTTATAAGGTTTCAAGCTTATTAAGCCAATTACACTAATACCCTAAAATGGTTATAGGGGAAGCACTTGACCTCACTAAAGATAATAAATAGAGGGTATAGAATCAACTTGACGTCCCTAAAGACGTATGAAATAAAGAGCTTTTTCATACAATCTAGTTTAATCCCAGTAATGGATAATATTTTTTTTAGATAGGATACTCGTTACTATTATTGCAAGTTTGAACCTTATGGGCCTTATCAGAAGCTTGAAAGTCACCTAACGGGCAATGGAAAGGGCTAGGTTTGTGGTTTTGGAGATTCCCTATTGAGATCGAATCAAAAATAAAGAGATCCGTAGGTGAACCAGGGTAACCGGTATAGCCCGAAGAATTGCCAAACTTAAGTGGCAGAGCACATCCCTACCAGGGTCGCGAGACCTATCAGGGTCGCGAGATTTTTCCGAAAGAGTTACTTTGGCCTTGGTATATAGGCAACTGAAGAAACACGGGTGGGTTTTAGTCAGTAAAACTCTAACACGCCAGACCGCTCCGCGCAGAGCAAAAGACGACATTTGATAATTTTCCATCCAAAAAAAGGGCCCATTGCTCGCAGAATAGATGGCCATGGAGTGGTGACCGCCTACCGACAGGCTAATGGATGCGAGAAGCATAGAGCCAGCCGAAGTAGCAATGATTGATGTCCATCAGTGGTCGTCTTTCGGCTGAAATGATTAGCCTCGCGAAATCAGCCTTTATATGGTTTATCAGTTTTTGACGCGGTTAATCCATGTATTCCATTTTTCAGCGGAATCATTATCATCAATGGATTTCATATTTATGTTACACAACATTTTTGTATTTATGGTCAGCTCCTATTAGTCGTATCGTGATGTTATATCACCTATAACCTTCCCCGAAAAATGGGATACCAAACACTTAAAGAGTTTTTCAATACGAACCAGTAGTTCCTGAGATTAGCGCTTTCAACCAAACTAACAAACTCTTCAGCTTTATAATATCAGTATAGATAGAAAGTATAAATCATAAATTGGTTTTCCAAGTTTCACAAGCTGCAGTTGTTTTCAGCATGACATAAAAATTCCGCCTTGAAATCCGGAAATACCGAAAAATCTACGAAAAATATGTTCGTAAAATACTTAAAAGTACCTAAGCAGAACATTCATCATCATCATAATCAGCCTATATTGTTCCCACTGCTCAGACACAGGCCTCCTCTCGGTGAGAGGGAGTGGGCCGTAATCTACCACGCGGGCCCAATGCGGGTTGGTAGATGTCACATGTATTTGAATTTTTGGTTCTAAGACATGCCGGTTTCCTCACGATGTTTTCCTTCACCGTTTTGAGAGCAATGGTGATTAAATTATATACACAAAGTATAGCCGTCTGCCTGGGTTCGAAACCACGACCTCCAACTCGTAAGTCAGAGCTGAAACCACTGTGTCACCACTGCTTCGTAGAACATTATCTGTACCATTATATCGATCATCAAGACGCGAATTTATGACCTTTATTTTATACGATTTAAGATATTCCATTGCGAAAATTGCGTTTATTGGAACAAAATCATTTAAATGTAATAAAACATTAAAACTAAAAAAATATTGCCACCCCGCCTGCCATGCGTGGCGATTATGGCAAATCGCCACGCATGGCAGGCGGGGTGGCGATCGCAGTATGGTAGTAAAATGCATAGAGGACGCTGTTGCCCATTCTCTATCCCTTAGACCCGAGTTCACCAACTACAACATAACCATTGGTTACGTAATCGTTCTGTTAGTAATTAACAGTTGTTTACACAAACCGCGTTTTTTTCGAGTTCACCGTTCAATTCTAACCGACGGCTAAATACTACTGCTAAACGTTCGGTACGTTTTTGAATGAGTGTGTCGAAAATGACTGAATGATCGAATGGTTTAATATTATTTTGTGAACATTGAATGTCGACGGCAATCAATTTGACAAGTCGTCGTCATCGACGTTGTTTGAGTAGTCGTTGGTGGAGACAAGTTTGTAGTTTGTGATGAAACTAAACTCCTAAGTTTATCGTCGTGTCGTGTTATTTTTCTTTGAATATAATGAGTGAATATTGAAGATAAACGCAAACGTACTGTGAATTTCACCAGTGACAAGAAATCAATACTTATGGAAGTTTTGATAAAGTACAGAGACTTAATAGAAAATAAACAAAAACCAGAATCATGTAACACATTGTTCTCTTCAAAGATATAATTCAAAGCGTCATGCATCTTTATTTTGTAACTAAAAGTGATGCACAATGCAATTCTTCACGTCAGGAAGCATTAACCGATGGTTGAACTGACTTGGCTAGGTCGTTTAAGCTAATAGTTCGATTACAGCACTTAACCAATGGTTAGTGCATGGTGAAGAGCAAAATATTGTTCAACAGCCGTTTATGATGTAAACAGATGTTTTACCTGTTGGTGAACTCGGGTCTTTCAGGTCTTTTAGTCACATTTTACGACGACCACTGGAGGGAATGGGATGGAGCAATTCTGTATGCCCGGCGACACACGGAACAGTGGTTACAGTATAAAAACATTATTGATCATTTTACTTAGAAATGTGTAATCTTTTAGTAGTAACAGTGACATGGTCTAGCTTTTGTTACAGCCAAAAAATAATCACTTAACACTCTCAATTGTTTCTCTAACGCCGATTTGACAGATATATTGTATATTAACAAAACACGTGTTGTACAGTATACAAAATACATGTGTCTATAACGTTTATAGGTAAGGCACATCTGTGCTAGAATGCGGTTCGCCAGGTGTATGCTGTGCAGTAATTAAACAATAATAATAGATGCGGCACGTGCTGCGTGCGTTCAGGTTGGGTATCCGGTGTGAACTGGAGCAGTGCTTATGATTTAGTTTTATTTGATAGTGAAAAATAAATGGTTTGAAGATTGAGTACCGTAACAAGTAACCGTCTTCTAGGGAACCGCAGGTTAGAGAAGTTTGTTATTTTTTTTAAATGCTTAAATTAATTATGAGGACTATACTTCTACTTAACCTTGTTTTACTTCCGTGTCCGGGCGTAAAGATGAGTACCGTACAATTTCTTTCACTGGCTGTCGTAAAATGCAACTAGCTAGAGAGCGCCAGCTAAGGGACTTACAAGAGAATGGGCAGCAGCGTTCTCTTTGCATTTTACCACCATACTACGATCGCCAACCCGCCTATCAAGCGTGGCACTTATGGCAAACCTCCCAGATTGGGAGATGCTTTTGTCCAGCAGTGGACGTCTTTCGGCTGAAATGATGATGATGAATGAAAGCAATATAGTAGACTTAAGTAACATAGTTCTTACTGACAATTGTGAGTGGGACAAATCTCTGCCCAATCCTTTACGGAAGAGTCGTGATGTTTGGTATGCGTCTGTTGGAAATACCAACTCATGTGCTCAAAGCATTGGCGTCACCAAGAGTTCTGTTTACCCCGCATTGGTGAATCATACAGTGATACAGTGCATAAATATATACTCGAATGTACGCAAATGAAATCACGAGAAAACATTATCATGGTACTGAAATAAAATTCTGTTATAGTGAGTCGCTTTAACTAATTTTCCTTTTCAACCGACGAAAAAAAACGGAGGAGGTTCTCAATTCGACGCTTTTTTTTTATTTTTTTATTTATGACCACGCATAACTTTTTACATAGTATTTCGATTGTGACAATTTGTCTTCTGTTGGAAAGGGTATACTCCCAAGGTGGTCCCATATAAATTTGGAAAACAAATTCGAACCCTAAGGGTTGGAAAACAGGGGATGATTGATTGTTCACTCACTGATTGTAATGTATAACCACGCATAACTTTATACAGAGTAGTCCGATTTTGATAATTCTTTTTTTGTTGGATAGGGTATACATTACCAAGTATTATTAGTAAATTAAAGTCACAAAAAATTATAAAATAAAAACTTTTTAACAAAAAATAAAACCGCCGAAAAAACTGAAAAGCATAAAATAATAAACCTTAAAATTATGAGTCGGCGCTGAAAAATCAATGAACAAAGATCACTCAAAGCGCCAACTCATAATTTTAAGGTTTATTATTTTATGCTTTTCAGTTTTTTCGGCGGTTTAATTTTTTGTTAAGAAGTTTTTTGGAAGTAATCAGATTTTTTAAAACTAAATAAGTGTCTAAGATCTCTAAATAAAAAATAAAAATATTTTATTTCACATAATCCTACATGGGCACTTATTAAATGTCAGAAGCTAGGTACACGGTCCCATTTTATTGAATCCTATCTCGCTTTTTTTTTTTAATTTTTTCCTTAGTACAAACTATATTTTAAAACTTTGCGAGGTATACTAATATAGGTACAAGGCCCCGTTAGTGTAGTACAACGTATATTTCGAAACTTCGCAAGGTATCCTATATAAGGTGTAGGTATCATACACGAAATATTTTAAGAGGTACACCTGTAGGCGGTAAAGAAGCTATAGAAGCAAAAATATTTTTTTTATGTAAACGTTTTTGAATTTTCGTAATTATTATAATTTTAAAACTACTTGAGACGTTTTGTATAAAACCTTTACTCCAAATTCTATGAATGGCCCACCTGACGCTGCGAGGGCGACGACCGGACGGCACGAGCATGGCCGCGGTGTCTCGGGCCGTAAAAAATAAGAAGGAGCCAGTATTTCTTATGTGCGTCAAATAATTTATAAATATTAAATAAAAAAAAACCCTTAGAATTTTTTTTTTCGTTTCTATAGCTTCTTTACCACCTACAGGTGTACCTCTTAAAATATTTCGTGTATGAATAGATACACCTTATATATGTATAGGTAAAAGGCCGTTTTGGTCTCGTGGTCGAAAGCGCGATTGCTGAGTGTAGATTCCTGGGTTCGATACCCAGATCGACCAAAGTGTTATTTGGTTATTCTATACAGGATATCTTGGTAACAGCCCGGAGTTTAGATGTAAGCGGTGAGACACTCCCGTGCTTTGGAAAACAGGTTAAACCGTTGGTTCTGCGCCTGATCTCTCTCCAGTCGTGTCGGATTGTTGGATCGTCCCATTGGTCTTTTAGAGTGAGGGAACAGTGAGTGCACAATGAGTGTGTTTCCGTTAAGATTGGCCACCATGGCCGAAATACGGATTATATATAAGGGTACCCAGAAGGGTAGGATTTGAATGTCAAAATTACATAAGATCAACATGACACAAAAATTCGAATTTCTGGGGCTATAATAGCGCATCAACATTCCTCCCTTTTTTGGGTGAAAATCATTAAACGACGTCTCCCGCTGTGGACGGAGTGGGAGGCCATGTCAGAGTTCTACTGGCTAAAACCCACCCATGTACCTTCAGTTGCCTGTGCCAGGGCCACGGTATCTCTTACGAATAAATCTCGCGACCCTGTCAGGATTCTCCTACGTTCAGTTTTAAGAAAATATTAACCTTGTCTCCCTCTTTTAACACATTCAATGAAACTATAACTGATCAGTTTGAACGCTCAAATCGATACGTTTTGTTATGCTTTCGTCAGGGTTATAAACATAATGACTTCACACGAGTTTACTCGTGAAAAACTTAATAGACCAAAACGTTTTCAGATTTATGTAGTTACAAAGAACCAATAAAAGTAGTGAGCGAGTGCGGTGGTGGCCCAGTGGTTATAGCCTCGACTTATGAGTTGTAGATCGTTGGTTCGAAATATGGCAGGAGCTTTATTTTGAGTAAATAATTTAATGACCACTGCTTTCATAAAAACTTTTTAACATAAAATTAAACCGCCGAAAAAACTGGAAAGCAAAAAATTATAAACCTTAAAATTTTGAGTCAGCGCTGAAAAATCAATGAACAAATTAATTTTTTGTTAAAAAGTTTTTATTTCATATTTTTTTGTGTCGTTAATATACTTATAATACTTGGCAAGGTATACCCTATCCAATAAAAAAAGAATTATCAAAATCGGACTACTCTGTATAAAGTTATGCGTGGTTATACATTACAATCAGTGAGTGAACAATCAATCATCCCCTGTTCAATCATTCCAAATTTATATGGGACCACCTTGGAAGTATACCCTTTCCAATAAAAAAAGAATTATCACAATCGGACTAATATGTAAAAAGATATGCGTGGTCATACATAAAAAAATATATACGCGTCGAATTGATAACCTCCTCCGTTTTTTTTTGTCGGTTGAAAACGGTAAAGGATAAACGTCGTCAGGATACAAAAGAATAAAACAATATAATTATATTTGATGGAAACTCCTTGGTGATATTAACTTCTTGGATTTGCCCCGTACTGTATTTATACTTTAAACCTATGCTAATATGATATTATGAAGCTGAAGAGTTTGTTTGTTTTGTTCAACGCGCTAATCTCAAGAACTATTGGTTTTAATTAAAAATATATTTTACTGTTTGGTAACCCACTTGTCAAGGAAGGCTATAGGCCACGCCGGTTAATATCACGCTATAACTAACAGGAGCGGTGCATCAATGAAAAATGATGCAAAAATGGGGTAAAGTTACTCCTTTTGAGAGCTTCCGTTGTGTGCGCTGCTTAAACGGTTAAAGTAACGCAAAATTTATGTATGACGGAATTGTTTCTCTTAAAAAGTTCTAATAAAAACTCTACGATAGCATATGCTCCATCTTTTAGGTTGGTTCACTATATGACTTTTAATTGTAATCAAATCTAAATGTTATAAAGCTGAACAGTTTGTTTGGTTGAACGTACTAATCTCAAGAACTAAGTTTTGTGTTGAATAGCCTATTTATCGAGGAAGGCTATAGAATATCACGCTAGGGCCTTTAGGAGCCGAGTAAAAAGAAAAGAAGTCACGATACGAGTCGATACGAAGACCTCGCTTTGTCAGGCAATTCGATGCGACAGAAACTAGTTAAATATATATTTTTGAATATGCTCGGGTATAAATGCTTTGTTTATGAACCGATTTTAATGACATTTTTTTGTTAGAAAGCTTATTTTCTTGTAGTTTTTATGTCAAGTTCTAATTAGTGCTTTTTGAGTATGATATGTGATATTTATTTATCATGTTACACATGTTTATACAAATAAATACATCTTTGTTATTCAATGTTATTTTCATAGCGAGTAGTGATAATCGGCTTTTTGTAGGGTGGGAACCACAGCTAAAAAATGAGAATATTTGACAAAAAAAAAAAAAAAACTGTTTCAAAGGTTTTTAGAAAGTCAGTGGTTTTTAAATCTTTATTTAATACTACTTATTTATTACTAGCTTCTGCCCGCGACTTCGTCCGCATCAAATTTTTGCTCCCCTGACCCTTCCCGTCGCATCGATATATCTGCCGGTATTCGTAGCTGCTCCGCTGCTTTTAATTGTAGCGTGATGTTATATAGCCTATAGCCTTTCTCAATAAATAGGCTACTCAACACAAAAATATTTTTTCAATTCGAAACAGTAGTTCCTGAGATTAGCGCGTTCAAACAAACAAACAAACTCTTCAGATTTATAATATTAGTTATCAATAACCATCATGTTTGAGAAGTTCCTCCAAATATTTAAAAGAATCATATTTCATCTTTTTCACGCAGAAAATGTTGGTAGGTAATCGCCAAGCCGCCATCCAAATAAAAACGTGTCAAACAATTCACTTTCTTACGATCTTTGCCCTTCATTTGAACCCGTCCAAATATTCGCTTAGAAACAGCCGAATCATTCCAAAAGTTAATATGAAAATTCCTATAAATAATATAATATTTTCTATAGCATTCATGGGTACCATACAAATGAGGGTGTCGGTATAATGTTATGGGAATTTGCTATGATATCCATTTTATTATGGGTTTGTACCAGTTCATTTACATGGAGACTAGGTTTTCTGAAAGTTTTCGGGTGACCTAGGTTTTATTAATAGATGACGTATAAGTAGATTTTATGTTCTGCAGTAGAATAAAAATGATAGTAGAGACTCGATGATTCAGATAAGGTGTGCATTTTGTGCTCAGCGGTAGTCGGGTAAAAATAAAGGAAGTATTTAGGAGAACTTGACCAAATCATAATGAAATGAGGTACCTACATATGTCACGGAATTTGAATACCATACTGTTGTATAATGACTTAATGTCGATTACCCTTGCTCTAAAACAACTTATTGAATTCCGAATATATTCAGCCTTCAAGTAGAAACGAATGGATGGATCCCCAAATGGATCTAATCGTCATTACTCTAAAATCAAAGTATAAACTGACTTATAGGTAACAGGACAAGATCTGCCCACGACTTCGTCCGCGTTAAATTTCTTGTTGCCCCGACCCTTCTTGTCGCATCGAATCGCCTACCCGTGCGATTTTCCCCGTTTTTGCAACATTTTTTATTACTGCTCCGCTCCTCTTCGTTGTAGCATGATATTATATAGCCTATAGCCTTTCTCAATAAATGGGATACCCAATACAAAAAGATTTTTTCAATTCGAACCAGTAGTTCCTGAGATTACCGCGTTCAATCAAACAAACATACAAACAAACAAACTCTTCAGCTTTATAATATTATAGTATAGATGTATTAGTTTATAGTTATTGTTTTTATATTATTTATGTATTGTTTTTATGGGCCTTAGTAGCCTGAAATAAAGGATTGTATTTTATTGTATAATTCTAATTGCCCATTTCAAAAGTTTCTTCGTATGGAGAAGAAAGGGCAAGAAACACCACCGTTACTTTTTTTTTAAATGTTATACAATGTTATAAGTATTATTAAAAATGCATACACACATACATTCATCAACTCACGCCTTTTCCCATGGGGGTAGGCAGAAACTACGGAACGCCACCTGCTACGATCTCTACACACTCCTTTTAACTCGTTTAGGTTCATACAATTGGTCATACACACACGCCGGTTGCGAATATTACGCAACTGACCTTTCTGCAGAACATCACCAATAAGGTCACTATATGTCCTCCCCTCCCGGTGTTTCCACAGTGTTATTAAAAATATTATAGTAAAACTAGCTTCTGCCCGCGGTTTCGCCCGCGTGGATGTCGAAAACTTACCATTTCAACCCCCCATTTCACCCTCTTAGGTATGGAATTTTACAAAACCCTTTCTTTGTGGATACCTACTCCTCACAAAAAACGCACCCTCCAAATTTCATGTCTCTAGGACCAGTGGTTTAGGCTGTGCGTTGATATATCAGTCAGTCAGTTACTCAGGACTTTGAATTTTATATCTTACTAGCTGACCCGGCAAACATTGTTTTGCCATATAAATAATTTCCTAGGCGGGGATAACTAATTAAATGACGATTGATCAGTTTTCGACCGGAGAGGAAAAATGATTAAATTACTAAAATGGCTATTAAAAGATAAGGGTTGATCGTAGAAGGGTGGAAATTGAGGATTGTATGTATTTTTGTATGTTGTATCATAAAAAAATTGAAATTAAAAATTTTGTCTAAAAAATAAAAAATAAAATTTAGGGGTGGACTACCCCTAACATTTAGGGGGATGAAAAATAGATGTTGGCCGATTCTCATAGATACCGGATAAGCACAAAAAATTTCATCAAAATCGGTCAAGCCGTTTCGGAGGAGTATGGCAACGAAAACTGTGACACGAGAATTTTATATATTAGACCTTATCTTATAGGTATAAGATAAGATAAGAATTGCTCGTTTAAAGGTTTAAACGAGCAATTCTTGTATATATATATATAATCTGAATCTCGGAAGCGGCTCCAACGATTTTCATGAAATTTAGTATACAAGGGGTTTCGGGGGCGATAAATCGATCTAGCTAGGATTGATTTTTATACAATGTCGTTTTATTCATGTTTTCACTGACCAACTTTATCGATAATCAACTTGAACATAAACTTATTATTTTAAACACAATTTACCAAAAAATACCGAGCAAAGCTCGGTCAACCAGATATTATATAGATAAAACATATACAAACATATATACATATGTCCGTGTGGTGCCGGACTTAAAGAATAGCATCACCCCATTTCTTCCCGTGGGTGTCGTAAGAGGTGACTGCGGGACTTACTAGAGAATGGGCAGCAGCGTTCTCTATGCATTTTACCACCATACTGCGATCGCCAATCCGCCTGCCAAGCGTGGCGATTATGGCAAAGCCCCCCGAATTGGGGGAGGTCATGTCCAGCAGTGGACGTATTACGGCTGAAATGATGATGATGATAATACATAAAGTAGTGATCAGCTATGTACCCTACATTGCTCACCACCCATAAGACGTCTGTATTTGATGCTGGCTCCGAGCGAATAGCCAGAACCCCTTGTTCTCAACCGTCAACTCAGAACGTCATTTTTTCAACACTAATGCTGCCAGTATAATAAATAAAATGTCCCAGTGATCGAATAACAGAAAGTAAAAATTAATTATATTAATTCAAAACCTAACAATACTATAAATTTATACCTTCAAGCTTATAATGAATTGAGATGAAGTGCATTATTATTAGAATGATTAATAATGTATTCCTGCTATTGAAACCATGTGTACAATTGAAGGCTACTGTTTTTGGGTGAGAATGTTGTGCGTATAATTATTTGTAGACAGATATTACCGTTAACAACCATAAACGAGGGAGCGCAGTAGTGGCCCTATGGAATCAGCCGCGACTTACGAGTTGTAGGCCAAAGGTTCGAATCTAGACAGGCGCTTTGTTTTGTGTAAATTATTTCAAAACGGTCGAGGAAAACAACGTGATGAAAACAATTTTTTTTGTATATCTTATACCTTTAAACGAGCAATTCTTGTAGATATATATATATATACAACATTAATTTTTGTTTATGCGAAACCCGAAACACGGGTCTAGTATTTTTATGTAAACAATCTATGAAAAAAATTTCAAAACTGTATCATTAATAATCACAAAGTTATAAGCTTGATAAGTTACCTGGTTGTCCACGCAAAAACATATGCAGATCACCACAAACAGCTAGTGTACGTACCATCTCCGTGTAATGGACGTTTGAGTACGAGAAAGACATGATAATTTTAAAATCGAAACAAAACACTAAGGCCCGCGACTTGGAAGCGTAATTAAATATTTTTGGTACAAAATATAACATGGTGTAAAAATTATTGGAATCGATTCAGTTACTGATTCTGAACAAACTATATTCAGGTTTCACATATACTAAAAATAATCTTGTATATATATAATCGGAATCTTGGAAACGGCTCCAACGATTTTCATGAAATTTAGTATACAAGGGGTTTCGGGGGTGATAAATCAATCTAGCTAGGATTCATTTTTATAAAATGTCGTTTTATTCGTGTTTTTAATGACCAACTTTATCGATAATCAACTTAAACATAAACTTATTATTTTAAACACAATTTACCAAAAAATACCGAGCTAAGCTCGGTCAAAAAAATTGACATTTTGTGGAAAAAACAGACGTATTGAGAACCTCCTTCTTTTTGAAGTTGGTCAAAAATACAATCTCAAGTCGACATAGGACAAGGTAGCCTTTCTATTGTACATTATCTAGGCCATCGTCAACTTGCTGACAGGGACATATTTGCTTACCTATATCGTTAATAAAATAGGTTGCTATATATATTGCCGTCGAGTTTCCCCGCTATAGCATGTAAGAGTAATCCACTCTACACGAAAGCTTTCAAGTTAATCGATGCTTTTATTATATTATGTACTTACCTACTTATCGAAAGTTCGTCGGACGTGGATCAATTTCGATAATAATGTATTCTTACAGTTCTATGTATGTTAATTCTGTCGGCTCGTTTACACTCTATTGCTAGTTTGCTATATAGACCAATGGTGTATTATTTACCGCAAAAAATAGGTCCATGAATTAATTTCCAAAAGGACTGATTTTGTTAACCTAAAGTGTGTCACTGTTGATCAAAGGCCTCTCCCAGATCCTTCCAGGCATCCTTCTCTTTTCGACGGCCACCTCAAATCAAATTAAAGTCATTTATTCAATTTATTTGCGGAATTTTTCGAAAGAGTTACCGTGACCCTGGCCCAGACGACGGCTGGCACGGGCGGGTTTTAGTCAGTAAAAGTCTGACACGCCCTTCAGCTCTACCCAGAGCGGAATATTTGACACCAAAAAAAAAAGACTGAGGACAGTCTCCCAAAACGCCACTTCCTAGTTCTTTAGCTAGGAAAAAGTGGCGCAACAAACTCCCCAGCAGCACAGCTTTCTGTTTAGTTAGATTCAACCCTTGCAATACATACCGACCGCGACAGTCGTGCGACAGTTGCGACAAAATGCAACAAACCGAACTTGAACGTACACCGCAAAGTTTATACGACGCCGGGTGCGGCAGTACTGAAGGACTAAAGCAAAATGATCGTTGAGCTCCATATGTTCTGTATATGTTCGAGCAGTTGTGGCCAAGTGGTAACGGCTGCGACTTACGAGTTGAAGGTCGTAACTTCAAACTGACTGAAACTCCAGACTGTCGCTTTACTTTGTGTGAATATTAACTTACCACTGCTCTTAAAACGATGCAGGAAAACATGATAAGGAAACTAGTATGTCCTAGGGGAACCCACACTGAGCCCGCGTGGTGGATTGCAGCTCACCCCCTCTCACAGACAGGAGGGATCTGTCCCAGCTGATTATGCTTATATGCCGCTAGCCTACATTGTCACATTGCTGAGCAAAGGCCCAGGCTCAAAACATCCAGGTATCCTTCTACAGGACCACTTCGATCCAACTCTTGCAATACTTAAGAACTAAAAAAAAATATCGTTGTGCTCCACAAATGCATGCACTGAATGGGAACGGGCAGGTCCACTCAATCTATGTGTTTCATTATTCAAAAGCCCATTTCATAAATTTAATTTAATTTTAATTTCACTTCATTTCAGTCACCAATCTACATAGTCTAAATCTTAATCTGACCATGAATATGTCTGGAGTTTAAAAGAGACGGTGACCTTTGAGTTTGTTTTGGGCTTTCTTCTCAGCGTATATAACCAGGAAAAGCGAACCTCATCTAGATTGTAAAATATGATTGACGTGTTTAAGCATTTATACAAATCTACTTACAGAATTAAAATCATTTATCGTTTTACTACTGGCGCCAAACTATGTACGTATGTACCTTGTATGTATTTCTTTTGACACCACTATCAAAAGAAAAAATGTTCCATACATTTTGCGGAGCATAATATGTATGGAACAGCAGATTTTTTTACGATTTCAGAGTTTGATCTATACCAAAAGTAGTTTTAATAGTAAATTCAACGACCACTTTTTGGGTTTTGAGTTATTTCAGGTAGGCACATACACCGTATGAATCGTAGCGCCTTAGTCTGTGTTAGATAGAAGTATTTTCCTTCTTTCTGATTCTTTCTAAATAGGGGAAGTCTGTATCTTCGTAGACTTTCAGTGAAAGTTTACATAATTATTAAAAGCAAAAGCAGCAGGATTATCAGCACATAACCTTCCGACTGCTGGGACTCAAGCTCCTTGTCTATGAGTCGGAATGGGCCGTTGTTCATCACGCGGGCTCAATGCGGTTGATAGATGTCACATATCTTCGAAATTTTCGATCTAGGACATGTCAGTTTCCTCATGTTTTCCTTCACCGTTTCAAGAGCAGTGGTGATGAGTGTGCCCCAGCAGTGAGAACAATGTAGGCTGAATTGACAAAAGACTGGCCTGTTAGTCTAGTGGTTAGATTCGATTCCTACCCAGGACAAATCTTTGTGTGATGAGCACAATCATTTGTTCTGTGTCTGGGTGTAATTTATCTATAATATGTATGTATTTAGAAATATACAACATTAATTTTTGTTTATGCGAAACCCGAAACACGGGTCTAGTATTTTTATGTAAAGAATCTATGAAAAAAATTTCAAAACTGTATCATTAATAATCACAAAGTTATAAGCTTGATAAGTTACCTGGTTGTCCACGCAAAAACATATGCAGATCACCACAAACAGCTAGTGTACGTACCATCTCCGTGTAATGGACGTTTGAATACGAGAAAGACATGATAATTTTAAAATCGAAACAAAACACTAAGGCCCGCGACTTGGAAGCGTAATTAAATATTTTTGGTACAAAATATAACATGGTGTAAAAATTATTGGAATCGATTCAGTTACTGATTCTGAACAAACTATATTCAGGTTTCGCATATACTAAAAATAATCTTGTATAAGTATGTTTATCAGTTGTCTGGTTGCCATAGTACAGGCTCTGCCTAGTTTGGGATCAGATAACGTCGTGTTGGTTGTCCTAAGATATTATTATTTAAGATATTATTTTAATTTGCTTATGCTATGCTTTTTCATCATATAAAAGTTTACACGCTTTTTAAAAAGCCATATATTCGAGATTGATCATTCAGAGTACCCTGCGGCGTCCCCCTCTGCCTCCCGTTGTGAACAAGCAATGTTGAGTACCAGAGCATTATCGTATGAAATACTTACTTCACGTCTAGACGACATAAAGTGACATCGACACTTCGACAGAACCTTTTTCCAAATCGTTTGAAGACAACCAGTGTGAATTTAGGTTATTATATGTGTATCTTATTTATGAAATACTATCATATACATATAGATTCTTTTATGTTTTGTGAATGTGAGAACATAGACAGTAGACAATTTTCTATTTTATTAAGTACTTGGTACTTGTTGGAGGACAATGTAGGCCTACATTGTCCTCCCATTATCCCATATTATTAATACTGTACTTTGAAACCATTGTAAAAGCCAATTATTTTTAAAAGACTAACCATTGAGTTTCTTTCTGGCTCTTCTCCATAGGAATCAACAATTTGGAACCGTGCACCTAGCTTCTGTCTCTGACGTTTCTTAAATGCCCATGTAGATTTATGTTAACTAAATAAAAATATTTGATTTGAATTTATAACCGCATTCAAACTGAAATTTATTACAAAACACGGTGGTATAAACCACCTAGCCAGTTTTTGAATTAAGAACCCAATATGTATAGAGATGCAGTTCTTTATACAAAACTGACATTTTAATCCGGTGATAAGTTGTAATTTTTGTATTAAGAACTTTACCTAAACCGAAATAAAGTTCGAAATGCATAAACTGGCTTAGAGCTTTAGTCTAGAATTAAAGTTCGATTGCGTTTTAGTAAACAGCTATCATGCTTCGAAGCCTTTTATATACATATATACTTATCATTCAAAAACCTACAACTAGCTCTCTCAGAAAACCCTCGAGAGATGGAAATATTTTTAGATATGCAGTCCCCTCGTGGTGCCCTCTACAGTTTACAAGCATGATTAAGACCTATATGATCGTATCAAGGGCCAATTCGTCTAGACGTGAAAATTACAGTATAGTGTTTCAAACTAGCTAGATTAGTGCTAATTGGAGATATGTCTTCAATAAATAATAGTAGTAGTTAGGAGGTTTTGATTACATGGTTCATGTAGTTTCATAACAGTTATGATGTACACACATACACATACATAAACTCATGTCTTTTTCCCATGGGGGTAGGCAGAAACTATGGAACGCCACCTTCTACAATCCTTACATATTCCTTTTGCCTCGTTTTATTCATACATCTGGTCATACACGTACGCCGGTTACTAGTGCTATGCACCTGACTCTTCTGAAGAACATCACCAATAAAGTCACTATATGTCCTCTTAGGGCGTCCCGTCCCGGCCAGTCCACTCACATCTGCCTTGTAGATATCTTTTGTAAGCCGTCCTGAAGGACCGCTTACAAAAGATATCTGTTGAGAGTTTCACACCGCCAAGTTAGATAAAATCATAACAGTAGGATAGAATGTTGCTTTTGACAAAGATATATATACATAAACTCACGGCTTTTTCCCATGGGGGTAGGCAGAAACTATATAACGTTACAGACTCTTTTTGCTTCGTTTATGTTCATACATCTAGTCATAAACACATGCTGGTTGCTAGTAGGTACTTCCTACCTTTCTGAAGAACATCACCAACAAGGTCACTATAAGTTCACTTAAGACGTCCCTTTCAGGCATGTCATATGTCCAGTCATATTTGCCTTCTAAATATCTTTTGTTAGTCGCCTTTCATTCATCCTCTCAACATGACCAAACCATCTAGACATACTCTTGTCAAAGTTATCTTAACAGCTAAAATGTTTGGCAGCATATTTACTGACCAAAGACCTTCCAAAATCTAAGGTTATCCTCATAAATCGAAATAAACTACGCGGATATTATCTTCTATCTATACTTTAAGATCTTCAAAACTTTTTTGGTACTTCCGACATTGCATAAGCGTCTAATCTAAATAAACATCCACACTATGATTTCAGATGATCGTGAATAAAAATGACGGATAGCTAGTCGGCAATTAAATTTGAATTTTTGATGGCATCCTGCCAAAGAATGAGGATTAAAATGAGTAGATATTAAGAGTAAGGCCCGTGATCCATGATACTACTCAAAAGTGTTTTAACTCAAATCTATACTATAATATTATAAAGCTGAAGAGTTTGTTTGTTTCATTGAACGCACTAATCTCAGGAACTACTACTGGTCCGAATTGTAAAATTATTTTTGTGTTGGGTAGCCTTTTTATTAAGGGAGGCTATATAACATCACGCTGCGAGCAAAGGAGCGGAGCAGCAACGAAAAATGTTTGAAAACTGGCAGGCAAATCGATGCCACGGGAAGGGTCCAGGGAGCAAAAATTTGACGCGGACGAAGTTAGAAGCTAGTGCAAACATATTTTTTCAAACCCGTCTGGTAGTTCCAGATATTACTTCCTAAAAGCAAACTAACAAGTTTCACCTTTTTTATAATGAGTGTAGATATAATATAGGTGAAGGTCCCAGGAATTTGCTAGATTCGAAAAGCACAGAACCGGTCGAAATGGCGGTGTGTTACAGTACAATATCTTTGTGCTGTATCTACAATCTACATCGCAATCTTATGTTCTTTTTCGCACGTTCAATATCTATTAAATGTTTCTACTATCTGTTATCATCACGTAGTCGTTAGTATATAAGTTGCACCTTTGGATAATTATAACCAGACTATACTACATCTTTGGTCTCATTTATACCTAACCATATACTGCCAAGAAGTTTGGCAAATTGGTGACCCCGACGAACGAATACGCAGCAAGAAACATGGCGCAACCACCGTGCAAGGCGAACATAAATCGGCAAGGAACTGCATTAAGCCATGCGGTTGGAAACCAATGACTTACGTACGGAACCAGGGAAACGAATAAGAGCACAGACAACGGCGAAACTCTGTGCAATCCACCCATCCAATCGCCTCACCATTACCGACCGAAAAAGTGGTATGAAGTTTTTGATTGACACGGGCGCAAATATCTCAGTCATTAGCAAGCAACAGAGATATTCAATTTTACAAAATGAACAATACACACTATACGCTGCAAATGGGACTAAAATTAGGACTTACGGCGAGAAGACGCTTACCTTGAATTTAGGACTACAACGATGTTATAAATGGAATTTTATAATCGCCGATGTTACACAACCAATAATTGGAGCAGATTTTCTAGAGCACTATAAACTATTAGTCGACATAGCTGGTCGCAAACTTATCGACAAAGTTACAGAGCTGACAACGCATGTAACTTCAGAAAAAGCGGCACAACAAACAATTCGTACTATCGCAGTGGGAACGAATCCACGTATTACGCAACTTTTAAACAAGTACGAAGACATCACGAAAGAGTCCTCTCTACGCAATGCGCCCAAACATAAGATTGAACACCACATTATCACTATAGGACCACCCGTCGCAGCTCGGGCGAGACCATTACCTCCAGAGAAATACGACATAGCCAAAAAGGAATTTCAAAGTATGATAGAAATCGGAATTTGCCGACCGTCAGATAGCCCATGGGCAAGCCCATTGCATATGGTAAAAAAGGAAAATGGCGAATGGAGACCGTGCGGAGACTATCGGATGCTCAATAGCACGACAGTACCGGACAAATACCCACTACCAAGATTAACTGACTTTACATACATATTAGAAAATAAGAAGATACTAAGCAAGATAGATATACGCAAAGCATACCACTGTATTCCTGTTAAGGATATAGAGAAAACAGCCATCATCACACCTTTCGGACTTTTTGAGTACTTAAGAATGCCTTTCGGATTACGCAATGCGGCACAAACATTTCAACGATTCATGGATTCCTTATTTAGAGATTTAAATTTCGTATTTATATATGTAGACGACTGTCTCATCGCATCGGACAGCGAAGATTTGCATTATCAGCATTTAGAAACGGTTTTCAAACGTTTACACGAGAATGGAATAACCATTAATCTCGAAAAATGCAAATTTCACAGAAGGGAAATAGATTTCTTAGGTTATCATATAACGAGCCAAGGAATACAACCTACCGAGGAAAATTACAAGGCAATCATGGAATTTCCCAAACCGAAAACGATTCAAGAATTAAGAAGATTTTTGGGCATGGTCAATTTCTACAGGAGTAATATTCCACGCGCAGCGGAAAATCAAAGAGTTTTAAATTCAAATTTATATTGTAAACACTATTACCATAACATTTACTTTTTTTTTCTTTTAAAGGGGGGTGTACTGTTACAGTACAATATCTTTGTGCTGTATCTACAATCTACATCGCAATCTTATGTTCTTTTTCGCACGTTCAATATCTATTAAATGTTTCTACTATCTGTTATCATCACGTAGTCGTTAGTATATAAGTTGCACCTTTGGATAATTATAACCAGACTATACTACATCTTTGGTCTCATTTATACCTAACCATATACTGCCAAGAAGTTTGGCAAACGGTGCTTGGGGGCGCCTTTCATCTGAAATGATAATGATTATAGTCTAGAAGTCTAGATGACCTATTATCAGCTACCAGGTTAGGCTGTTTTGCGACATATGCAGGCTATACAGGATCAGTTTTTATCCAGTGCGCAAACTTAAGCATGAATTCAGCATATCATTCTAGACCCCCGAGCGTAGAAAATTTACGTCGGTTATACAAAAAAAAAAAACAGTTTTTCCATACATTTTGACCCCGATGGTATTGCATTTTTCTATGAAACAGCAGATTTTATTTTTTTGTAAACCGAAGAAAAATTTCTACGCAAGGGGGTCTCTGCCGGGGTCGCGTGATTGTTCGAAAGAGATACCGTGACCCTGGCACATGGGCAACTGATGGAACACGGGTGGGTTTTAGTCAGTAAAAGTCTGACACGCCCTCCCGCTCCGCCCAGAGCGGGAGAAGTCATTTGACGATTTCCCATCCTGAAGAAAAAAAAAAAAAAAAAAAAAAAGGGTCTACAATAATATGTTAAATTCATGGCTACAATTTACGCTCTGGATAAAAACTTATCCTATATATTTTTCTTTCAATTATTCCTGTCCCGAGCTGTTCTTCGCCATCTTTTTCGCAGATGAAGAAGAACGAAAAAGAAGTGCCCAGTTTGGACCACGTTACGTTTGAATAGTATCATGGACGTATACCTTACTACTAAGAGCATGATTTAAATTCATTTGTTTTCGACTAGATCGATATTTATTTAGTTTTTATTTAGTAACATGGTCTGATTGGGAAATAGTTTATAGTAATTTCGTTATTTATCTTTATTGGTTCAATGTGTATAAGTGTTATGGCTGCGCTGCAATAATAAATTTTCCATTTGAATGTATGCCATATTGGCGTACTGTAAGTGATGTTACTGGGGAGTTTCCTTAAAGACTTATCTTAAGTATATATTTCAATTTAAATGTTTAAATGGTTATGTTCCATTTATATACTCTATGATCTTTCTTATGTGGTACTCCCTTTCTTCTCCTAAAATTGTTTGTCCGAAAATCATTATCCATAACACGTTAGCTATAAACGGCAGTAACCATAATATTCAAAAAGTCGAAATTTTGTTTTACATAATTATCTTTGCTTCTAAAACTATTCTATCATAATATCAAAAACTATAATCATTAAATCTCCTAATTTTGCATGTTATAAAGTCATATGTCCTAAGTCTTGTATTATATAAATTGTATTATGCCGAATGTTCATTTATAATAACATCGTTAGTAGTAAAAAAATGCTACAAGTTAGGTTGTAGTGACAGAAACGAATCGCTGTAAATCCGACTCCACGTAGTCTTGTCTGCCCTACCCCTAGAGTGTAATTTAAAATCGCGTAGGCGCGGAGGGGCGAGGCGGCCCGCGAGCTGAGGAGCAGGTGGTTGTAACGCTCGCCGCCGCTGCTGAGGCTGGCCGGCGAAGCCGGCCAGCACGACGAAGCTGCGGTGGTGATCGTTAAACCGTCTGCGACTATAAGCTCGCGTGGGACCGCCTAAGCCCCGCAGTGCCGGAGCCGTGACAGAAACCATGCCTGCTGCATGATGCATGCTCGCTTGCATACTGCATGCTTGCTTGCATGCTCGATTGCATGCTGCTTGCCTGCTTGCATGCATGCTCGCTTGCATGCTACATGATGCATGCTTGCTTGCATGCTCGATTGCATGTTACTTGCGTGCATGCATGGTGTATGTTTGTTTGTATGTTTCTTAGAGGGAAATAAAATCACTTTTATTGAGTGATATTGTATTTAATGAGTGATAATTCATGCAGCGCCATGCCAGGCCTTGATAAATACCATAATGCTTTTGTATCTATACTATTTATGTAGTGTATCAGTTGAATTTGATAAAATAATGAAATTCTTAATGAACTCCGTAATACTTTGTTTTAAAAATATAATTAGGATAAAAAACATAAATAATTTGAATTTAGAACTTATAACTTTTATGGAAAACAGTTTTAAGTGTTTTGTATGTTATTGATAGTAATATTTATGACAAACGGATTTAGGGCATATTATATTTAGGGATTTAAATTGTATGGCTTGTGATATTATGTGACATTTAGTTCGGGCAAGTTATCATTCGGACAAATGATGAATAGGACAAAAAAAAATTATGGCTCTTGAGATTATGGATAAAAAAGGTCACACAATAGAGAAGCTTCTTATGTCTATAAGAGGCAAAATTGTACTCTAAATAGCCTTATTTAGGGAACAATTATCTCGAGGTTAGAAGAAAAAATACCAAATTTTTATTATAATCTATACTTATCTTTTCTTAATATTATAATGTTGAAGAGTTTGTTTAGTTGAACGCGCTAATCTCAGGAACAACTGGTTTGAATTGAGTGGGAGGGCGATAGGTAGTCGGGGGCCAAAGTTTCACGTGAAAGAAGTCGCGGGCAGAAACTAGTCATATTAATTCTTTAAGTGTAATCACAATTAAACTTGCAGCTTCTATCTATGTGATTTCGAAGCATCAATGAAATGAAAACACATGACTAAATTATTGTAAAACCAATACGCAGTTTCTGATGTAAGTAAAATGTTTAACCTTCCTAAAGAATGGGGCTATGAAATGCAAAAAACCGACTATTACTTCCAGAGATTACTCATTAACAGAGGTCGGAATTAGGTTATTTATGTACTTACACTGATTTCATACAACGAAAGAATAAAGTGGATATGCCCCAAATCCCGGGATTAATTTTGAAGAGCAGAAAAATCCCGTGATCTATTTATAAAAAAGCCGCGAATGGCAGTGAATTTAATACCAATAAAAATGGTATGCTAATTATCTTTGTTTTATTAGTCTTATCTCTATCTCTGAGGTTTTTATTATTATTTATTTGTAATATTGTTGGTCACACGGGATTGTCTATTAGAAATCCCGGGAACATCCATATTAATATCAACATTTCGATGCAAGTACATAAATAACTCTACCTAATTCCGACGTCTGCTCATTACAAACAAATTCTCAAACTTACTACAGGTATTGTAAGTTTATTTTTGATAGTAAATGTAGATGGGATACACTCGCAAAATTAATGAAAAAGGACATGGTAAACGTTTTAGCAATATTGAGGACAAAACGTTTACCAAAGTAATCATATTGTCATAGGGGAACACGCGATCACTTAACATAGAACATAAATACATAAATTCACGCCTTTATCCCATGGGGGTAGGCAGAAACTACGGAATAATGCTTACTTACTCCTTTTGTTTCGTTAACGTTCATACACCTGGTCATACACGGAAGCTGGTTGCCAGTAACTACGCATCTGACCTTTCTCAAAAACATCACCAATAAGGTCACTATATGTTCTCTTGGCGGCGTGTCCAGAAACATCTGCCTTGTTAATATCTCTTGTTTTCTGAACATAGAAAAACCAAGTATTTTACTCTTGTAGACTGCGCATATAGGAAAGCGATGAAATCGGAAAAATGTTGCTGTGCCATCATTGTGCTTGTATTTCTAAACTAGCTTCTGCCCGCGACTTTGTCCGCGTTAAATTTCTTGTTCCCCTGACCCTTCCCGTCGCGTCGCGTCGAATCGCATACCCGTCCCCGTTTTTGCAACATTTTTCATTACTGCTCCACTCCTCTTAGTTGTAGCGTGATGTTATATAGCCTATAGCCTTCCTCGATAAATGGGCTATCCAACACAAAAATAATTTTTCAATTCGAACCAGTAGTTCCTGAGATTAGTGCGTTCAATCAAACAAAGAAACAAACTCTTCAGCTTTATAATATTAAGTATAGATACTTTGGTATTAGCTTCAGAACATACATCATCATCATGGATAATTCTTTATCTCAACAATCTTCTCCGTTAGTCTAGTGGTTGCAAGCGCTACTGCTCAGTTTGAGTTCCTAGGCTCAATTCCCAAGATGAGTCAAGTGTTATTTGGGTTTTCTATCTGGAATTTCTCAGTAGCAGCCCGTAGTCTGGATTTAACACATAACATAACCCCCCCCCCATTTATGCCCAGTTTATAGCAATAGACTCGCCTCCTATTATATGGGACTTAACCATAACTGGCGAAATGTGGGTGTAGGTACCTACTATAGGTACACCTCTGCCCAACCCTTCGGGGAAACAAGGCGTGATGTTTTATTATGTTATGAGACTGCGACTAGATTTTGAACATTTTTAATTACGAGAACTGGCTTTAAGGGTTAATTTTGAAAATCACAGCTTTATAGGATCTGTGGCATACAAAAATCTAAAAAGCATTAACACCTTTTAACTCCGACTGCAGGGCAAAACTCCTGATGACTTGCGGCCCTTTCGATCCAGAGCTCATGTAGACTTCTGACCGTTGATTGTGCCTAGCTCACCCCACCATCTTCTTCAGGGTGTGTTGTTATGCCTTCTGGCGTCTCTTTTACTTCCAAGTAATGAACACGTGTAAAAGCTATGAATGGTCTGTAAGCTTCATTACACCTAAAGACTTGCACACGAAAAAATAATTTTTAGTTTAAGGTTTTTTAAAGGTATTTTCGTTTTATTGCCTCCGATTTCAGAAAATAAAGTATTTTTTCAGTTTGTAGAGTTTTTTTTGGAAGGTGGTTGTTTTTTTTTTTCACTTTCTAGTTGTGCTATCTACTCCACACTGGGTTTATAAAAAGTCGTATACCTTACTTGCTTAGTAAATAACAGTGACAGGAAGTTGTTATAACACCATCAACATACACTAAGGGAAAAAAGTACATAGTCTTGGAGCTAACTCAAACACCACTATTCAGAACATGACCAAATTTTTATAAGTGGTCCTATATGCAACAAGATTTTTTTTAAACCGCAATGTAAATTGAGTTCTGAGGTTACAAATGTTTAAGAAAAGTAGCAACCAAATGGAGAACCTCCTCATTTTTTAATTAGGTTAAAAAGAACTAATTTCATAAACCGTTTGTCACTCTCATACACCTGAAGATAAGTGGTCTATCTATATCTTGATGTGTATCCAGCCTATTTCTCTTACCATTTCGGGAATCGTTTTACGACCAATAAAACGGTTATTTTGGTAGATTTTTATGTGAGTATACTCTCTTCGTATTTTATAGACACGGATTTATACTTCGTTCGTAGATGACAATTGAATGTCGGCTGTTATGACAATATGCTCTGAAAGTGCTCAAGAGCTTCATCGTTATCATCAAATCACCATTTCAGCCGAAAGATGTCCACTTCGTTCGGTTCTATGCTTCCCGCATTCAGCGGATTCCTGCGGCCTGCATAAGATCATCGGTCCACCTTGTGGGAGGCATCTGTTCTGCGAGCAATGTGCCCTGCCCACTGCCACTTAAGATTGGCAATTCTTCGGGCTATGTCGGATACCTTGGTTCGCTTGCGGATCTCTTCGTTTCTGTTTCGATCACGTAGGGAAACTGCAGGCATAGCTCTCATCATTAAGCTTAAGAGCTTGGCAGAGAGATTTTGGTGATGGTTCTTGTTTGGTGAAAAGCCTTATTTTCTTCTGCATAGTAATGCTTGTAGTACCTTCTTTGTCAGAGAAGAACCCCTTTTAAAGCTATACAACGATACTATTATTAAAGTAGTGGTGTCCTAGAGTTATCGACCCGAGTCCTGAGTTCAAATCCAGGCAATTACTTTGTGTCATTTCATTACTGCTGCACTCAAATTAATATAATAATATAATATAATCTTTATTGGAACAAAACGGATTTTACAAATTGATTGCGTACGTAAATAGCTACATTAGTTATATAACTGTGTCGCAGCTATTAACGCCCACCTCCAAGAGGGAGACAAAGCGTTCCAAATACCAAAAAAAAATAAAAATAAACAGTTAGGTTACGGTTAAAAGAGCTATAACAAATATTTACAAATATAAAAAGGTAGAAAATTAAAAAGTTACAAAATATAATTAAAATAAGTAAGTTATAATAGGTAAGCTTAATGTTGTGCATGTGGGTGTATTGTATGTAAGTGTAGTGCGTGTCTGTGGGGTGTAAGTGTAGATTGTGCTTATGGAACCTCCCCACGAGCACACACTACGCTACGTGTATTTGGTGTGCATGTCTACGGAGGAAAAAACTTTATGGCTTGACTAATATCTCCAATTCTTCGTATGTGAGAGTATGAAGCCACTGTTCGACGATTTTTTTGCAATCACGGAGAGTACATGGATATATAGTATGCACTTTATTTATTCTATTATAGAGCACGGGACTGCAAAAAATAAACTGCCGGCGAACAATTTCCAATTTAATGCATGATGTCGGGCAGACTCTATCAGTTCTACGTTTTTGTCTTCCAAACTCACGGTCAAAAGATAAATTTGCATGTTTCCGCAACACTGTACTTAGCACAAAAGAGTGCCTAACTGTAGGTAGCTTCCATAGCTTATACAGTTCGCTGGTGGGAAAGCGATAGGGTTTGAAGGCCATTACCTTTAGGATAGCCCTCTGCGCCCTCTCCAAACGCAACAGAAGACATTTAACAGCACCACCCCAAGCCGAAATACAGTACGTTAAAATGGAATGGGCAAGAGCAAAGTACACAGTTCTCAAGGTAGAGAAATTGGCGGAGGTCCTCAGATTATTAAAAACAAAAATTAATTTTCTTACCCTAGAGACTAGTGAATTGATCTGCCCACCCCACGACAACGTGCTGTCGACCAAGACTCCAAGATATTTTATTGAGTCCGTGCGCATAACATCAGGACAGCCACAGGTAGCAGTCCTCATTGAATGGCACGCATGAGCTGTCAGATGGAAGGGTGGGGCTGGCTGTGACGCTTTCCTTGGACTAAAAGTGATAAATTTGGTTTTATCCAAGTTGAGGGTGAGCAAGTTCTGAGTGAGCCATCTCATAGTGAAGAAAAATATCGTCAAGAAACCGGCATGTCCTAGAACCGAAAAATTGGAGATATGTGTAACATTCTGTGACTCACAGTGGGCCTAAGTGGTAGACTGGCCACTTTCTTTCTCCCAGGGAGGAGACCATACAATTGGAACATTATGGACTGATTATATTAATAGCAGAAATCTTATGATCCCTTCAGTAATATAACGGCGAAGAGTATGCTTAGATGGGCTGGTCATATTGAAAGGATGAATGAAAGGCGACTAACAAAAGGTATTTACAAGGCAGATATCCTCGGAGGGGACGCCCTTAGAGGACATGATCTAGTGACCTTATGGGTGATGTTCTTTAGAAAGGTCAGGTGCGTAGTACTCGCAACCGACGTGTGTGCATGCTTAGATGTATGAACTTAAACGAATCAAAAAGAGTATGTCGGGGTCGTAGCAGAAGCGTTCTGTAGTTTCTACCTACCATGAAAAGAAGGTGTAAGTTTATACACCGTGATATTGTAGTCATCTTAAAAAGGTTGTCCGTTCAATGTATCCGACATAATATACCTCTAGGAGTGATTAAAGATTACTACCATTTATTAAGATAATAGGTACTAAGAAAAATAAATAATGCATTACAATTATGAACGTAGACGTTTACGTAGATATCATAATTATGGAAGAGAAGATACCTACCTAGTGCACGAGTTGACTAGACAAATCCATCTCAATTTTCCATGAGACAAAATATCAAATTTCAAACTACTTCATGCGTCATCATAATGAATCATATTTTTAATTTTGAGTTATTCAAATGTTAATTATTTTCTTATGTATGTGTAGTAGTCATTGGTTACATGAAGTGGACTGTCGTTGTAAAAAGATTAAAATGTTACGGTGTATATGTTTGTAGTAACACGACATCAAACTCGAGATACGATGCGTGTGTCTGGGTGACGATAGACGAAATTTGACGGCTCTCTGACGTCATCGTGGGCATGTCCTCGAGATTATTCCAGTCTCGAGATGTGCTAACACACCCCTTTACGAATTCACTTTATTTACTCTACTATGACCTTGCCTTGACTTTGTCTGTATACATAACACTAGCTTCTGCCCGCGACTTCGTCCGCGTCTTTTGCTCCCCTGACCCTTCCCGTCGCATCGATTTGCCTGCTAGTTTTCATCCATTTTTCGTTGCTGCTCGCTCCTTTTGAGTTATAGTGAGTCAACCTTAAAAGATAGAGATATGCTCTTGCGGACTTTTTTTTAGAACTTTTAAAAGAAACAATTCCGTCATACATGATTTTTGCGTTACTTTAACCGTTTACGCAGCGCACGCAACGGAAACTCTCAAAAGGAATAAGTTTTCCCCGTTTTTGCAACATTTTTCATTACTGCTCCACTTCTCTTAGTTGTAGCGTGATGTGATATAGCCTATAGCCTCTCTCGATAAATAGGCTACCCAACACAAAAAGAATTTTTCAATTCGGAGCAGTATTTCCTGAGATTAGCGCGTTCAATCAAACAAACAAACAAACTCTTCAGCTTTATAATATTAGTATAGATAGATAACGACTGTAATACTCGAAATGTAAGATAGAGGTGTATGTATATAATATAGTGTATACCCACATTTTTCCAGTTATGTGTAAGTCCCATGTAATACCTAGGGCGTGAGTCTATTGCCATCATCCATCGGGCTCAAATCCAAAAAATCTAAATCAAAAGTCAATATTTATTCAAACTTGGCTGAGAGTCAGCACTTTTTGAAGATCAAAGTTACATAAGATAGTCCCCCAGACTCCGGGCTCGAACTGAGAAATTTCAGAAAAACATAATTAGCCATTGCCCGATCTGGGAATCTGACCGAGGACCTTATGCTACACAATAGCGCTTGCAACTACTAGACTAACGAAGTAGTCGTAATATTTTGGGTAATTTCTGTAGCTGAGTCAAAAGTAGGTACTTCTGGACAAAACTACATTGCGATTGCGATTATCGAATGGAGAATCACTTGGATCTTGTGCGTGTCTGAATGATCATCGAAGATCCATCATCGTCATCATTATCTGCCTGACCTTTTCAATTTAAGTCCACATTTCGCCAGGTTTGATAGTCTCATTTAGTAGTGTCTCTTTCTTCCCATGGGTGTCGTAAAAGGCGACTAAGGGACTTGTTGCTGCCAGAGACGCGAGATTTGTTCGAAAGAGTTATATAGGCAACTGAAGGAACATGGGTTGGGCACGCCACAATTGCGGCGATAAGTCCCCTCTTTAAGGAGTGGATAGAGAGGCGCCACGGCGTCCTCACCTTCCACCTGACACAGGTGCTCTACGGGCATGGGTGCTTCGGTGGGTTCCTGTTCAGGATAAAGCGGGAGGATACGCCCGGGTGTTTCCACTGTGAGGATCGTCTAGAGGACACGGTGGAGCATACGGTGGATGAGATGTCAGCAGCACTGAAGGGGTCTGCTAGGACCGATGCCTGCCGGGGTCGCGAGATTTGTTCTAAAGAGTTACCGTGGCCCTGGCATACAGGCAACAGAAGGAACACGGGTGGGTCAGTAAAAGTCTGAAACGCCCTTCCGCTCCACCCAGAGCAGGAGAGGTCGATGATTTCCCACCCACAAAAAAGGGACTTACTAGAGAATTGGCAGCAGCGTTCTCTATGCATTTTACCACCATACTGGGATCGCCAACCCGCCTGCCAAGCGTAGCAACTATAGCAAACCCCACTAAATTGTGTCAGGCCTATGTCCAGTAAGTGGGCATTCTTCAGCTGATATGATGTTAATTTATTAGGATGGGACTTTATTACCATTAACCAGCACAAGTCCAAATGCATGATTAGCAGTCTCCCAAATACCTTTGATCATTATCAGCTACCGTATCGTCTAGATAATTCATAGAACGTTTACCCAATTCAGTCAAAACATCGATCTACGCATCCAAATGTCAAGAAAGTGAATGATTGGCTTTCATCTAGACAAACATACTAATATGCGAACATTCAACAGCAACATCTGCCTAGCCATTTCTAGTCTATTTTGGGATTTTTGGGATTAGCTCAATACTAGTATTTTACATGGAGCTTCTGCGTATCTGACATTCAAAATATAGGTACTAGGTAGCACAATATCCCTTGGCAATACTACAAAAGCATAATCAGCTCAGGGAGTGGGTAACAACCAATAACGTGGGTCTAGTTCTGGTTTTGTGGATATCGCATGTCTTCTAATTAGTTCTAGAACATGCCGGTTTCTTACGAAGTTTTTTTTTTCACCTTTTGAGGGCAGTGGTGATGAAATAAATTACTCAAAGTAAAGTGCCTGCCCATGTTGGAATCCACAATCCACAAATCGTAAGCCGCGGCCGTTATCACTGGCCATCATTCTCTATCCATTTATATCCACCAATCAATCTACTCAGCCTTTGCCCAATTATATTGGAGTAGGCATCCAGTCTAACCAGATGCATTTGTATACCAGGATTTTACTTGAAGCGTCTGCCTATCTGACCTCCATAACCCAGTTACTGGGTAAAACGATTTAATTTCACATATAATTCATGGGAGGACATCCAAAATCCATCCATCTTGCCAATAATATTCCTGAAACGTCTCAGTTTTACGAACCGGCGTACATTCCGTTTACGACGATAAATGTCGTAAACTGTGTATTAAGAATCCGAAGGCGTTAAAGCGAGTTTTGATAACAATTTTCTGTTTTAGAATATTTTATACTCTTTAGAATCCACCACCATCACAATTTCAGCCGAAAAACGTCCACAGCTGGACATACGCCTGTCCAATTTTGAGGGGGTTGGACATAATCGCCATGCTTGGCAGGTGGCCTGGCGATCGTACTATGGTGGTAAAATGCATAGAGAACAGTGCTGCCCATTCTATAGTAAGACTCTTAGTCGCCTCTTACGACATCCACGGGAAGAAATGGTATGGTGCTATTCTATACGTCCGGCACCACACGGGACAATCCCGGTTGTAGAATGGCTAAAAGGCTGTAGTCCGAGAGAAGTGGTGGACCAGTGATAACAGCTATAATTTACGAGTCATAATTCACATGTTCTAACACAGAAAGCCGCTTCATTTTGTCTAAAATATTCCATCACCACTGCTCTCAAAACGGTGATGGAAAACATCGTGAGGAAACCGGCATGTCCTAGAACTAAAAATTTGAGAACAATTGTTCGACGCCAGGCCAAGGCCCTGGCCATAGGATTTTATTAGCGCAGTGGAAGCATGATGGTGGGCCCTGGGACAAGAGTGGATACGAACTGTCCGCCGTGCGCGGAGCTGATTAATACAAATATTCAATCACTCACCTGGTTAAGGAAAACTGGTTCTGGAGCCTACCTGGATTTATGTATGTAAATGAGTGTATATTGTATTGTGTAGTGAAGCTGTAAGTATTCCAGGATACCAGGCCGCTACAAGACGCTGTAGATTTTCACAGCATGCGGTCCCAATGAATCACTGTCACATCAAACTATTTCAATCAAAGTCCAAAATAAACCCGTTCTATATCGTCAAAAGGGGTTGGTTACACACAAAACAATTGGATCACGACAAATTGTCCACAAACCGATCGATTCAAGAAGATTAACAACACCAAGGGTCGCAAGACAAAATTTGACGACCGTCCATCTTTCAAAGACCAAAACCAAGTGTCAAAATCAAAACTGACAAGTGACAGTTGTCACTCCGTTACACGTTATGATGCGTAGGCGCACAGATTAAACAAGTCAAACGGGACGAAACAACAATTGACGTCTGCCATCCCACACTGGGCCCGCGTGATGGATTACAGCCCAATCTCGCTCACCGAGAGGGAACCTATATCCCAGTAGTGGTAACATTTTAGGCTGATTATGTATTTATAGAGTATCATTGCACAGAAATAGATGGTGGTTTTAAACCGCGAGATTTTAATTAAAACAGACATTTCTACAGTGTGTGCTGTGGAAGGGTTGAATGTAGATTATGCATACAGTGCCGTATTTTAGTGACATGTGTATTTGTAACTTGTAATGCTTATTGAGCAGCACAATATTGACTTTAATAAGGGCACTAATTAGGATTATCTATTAAGTTCAGCCTCACTATGTTTTGGAACTACTATTAGTTTTTAAACTTATTTAAAAAAGTAGGAGGTTCAATGTCCCACTGCATATATTTTTGGAATGTTCTCCGATTTCTTAGCCAACCGTGGACCGATTTAAAAAATTCTTTTAATGTTAAACCCTAAACTTAAATTTTCTTTTCTTATTTTAATGGAAAAGTTATGCTTCAGGGGATCCCAAATAAATATTGACTTAGCTTTAATAGTTTTTGCGTCACTTTCGATATTCTATTCTATTCTAATAATTTCTGTCTAAACTACTGCTATTATCTTTGCCGTTAGTGTATAATATAAAATCTATACTATTATTAATATTATAAAGCTGAAGAGTTTGTTTGTTTGTTTGATTGAACGCGCTAATCTCAGGAACTACTGATTCGAATTGAAAAATTATTTTTGTGTTGGGTAGCCTATTTATCGAGGGAGTCTATAGGCTATATAACATCACGCTACAACTAAGAGGAGCGGAGCAGTAATAAAAAATGTTGCAAAAACGGGGAAAATTTATTCCTTTTGAGAGTTTCCGTTGCGTGCGCTGCGTAAACGGTTAAAGTAACGCAAAAATCATGTATGACGGAATTGTTCCTTTTAAAAAGTTCTAAAAAAAGTCTGCGAGAGCATATGTCTATCTTTTAAGGTTGACTCACTATAACAAAAGCAGCGAGCAGTAACGAAAAGTGGACGAAAACTAGCAGGCACATCGATGCGACGGGAAGGGTCAGGGGAGCAAAAATTTGACGCGGACGAAGTCGCGGGCAGAAGCTAGTATAATATAAAAAGCCTTTATTTCCCATTACCATTAAAAATATCGTTGTAAATCTAATCTAAATCTAATTTCTGTGTGGTTTTAATTCTTCTTATAATCTAAGTTATTCTTATTTTGTGGTATGGGCCCCTCCACGGGTGAAGGCGTAATAATTGATCTACGGTACGGTACGGTAGTTGATGAAAAATCTTTGTTTTGCTGAATAATTGATCTACGGAATGATAATAATTGTACTGATAATGATAATAATTGCATTGATAATGATAATAATTGTATTTAAAATAATAATAATTGTATTTAAAATGATAATAATTGTATTTAAAATGATATTAATTGTATTGATAATGACAATAATTGTATTTATAATGATATTAATTGTATTGAAAATGACAATAATTGTACTGCTAATGATAATTTATGACTTTTCTATTGAATGATAATTGTAATGATAATGATAGTCCTCAATTGATCTGTTTTTTCTTTTCAAAATGTAATGACAAATTATAATAAATAATGTAAATGTTTGCATGCCGCATGGTAAAATATAGTTGAGCTTTGATGTGTCATAATATAACAACTATTGTATATTACCCATATTTGCAAAATAAACTTCTATTCTATTCTATTCTAAGGCCTCCTCCAGTTCCTTCCATTTGTCCCTGTCCCTTGCAATATTCTGCCAATCGTTTCCTGCTGTGTCAGTGAGGTCGTCAGCCCACCTTCTCTTCGGTCTGCCTACTCTTCGTTTTCCTTCTGGCCCTTTCCACTCTGTAGTTTTAGCTGTCCATCTACCGTCTTTGTAACGTGATATGTGGCCAGCCCATTGCCATTTCAGTTTTAGAGCTTGCGTGAGGGCGTCCGTTACCTTTGTTTTTTGTCGAATGGCTTCACTTCTGATTTTGTGTATTTTCCTTATGTTCAGTATACTTCTCTCCATGGCTCTTTGTGTTGTGTCGATCTTTTGTTTGGCTCTTGCCGTGTATACCCAAGATTGGCAACCGTACAGCAGGCACGGCAGTATGCAGGTATCTATTATAATTTTCTTCATATTTATAGAGTAGTCACCTTTTAAGATTTCCTTGAGTGACCAAAATTTCTTCCACGTTATATTTACTCTTCTTTCAATTTCGTCTTCGTTGTTTGTTTTAATAAACGAAACTTGTTTACCCAGGTAGATGTAGCTGTCGACATATTCTATTGTGTTTTCTCGTACGTTGATGGGCTTTTTGTTGCTATTTGTCATTATTTTGGTTTTAGTAGCGTTCATTTCTAGTCCTACTTTCGAACTTGCTTGGTCTAGTGAACATAGCATTTCTTGTAGATCTTTTGGTGTTTCTGATAGTATGACTATGTCATCAGCAAATCTTAGATGATTTAAGAAGCGATTGTTAATTTTTATACCGTTGGTTTCCCAGTTTGTCTTTTTGAAGATACTTTCTAAAACAGCAATAAATAATTTAGGTGACAAGGGGTCACCTTGTCTGACTCCTCTTTCGATATTTATCGCTTCACCTCTTGATTGTAGTCTGACATTGCTTGTGCTGTTACTATGTATATGTATATATTATGATGTTAATATATTTTGGGTTTATATTTAGGGTGTTTAGTGACTCCCATATAGAACTATGGCTAATGCTATCGAACGCTTTGCTATAATCAATAAACCCTAGATATAAAGGTTTATTAAATTCCTCGTACTTTTCGATGACTTGTTCTAGTGCCTGTATATGGTCTAGTGTGCTAAAGCTTGAGCGAAAACCTGCTTGTTCTATGGGTTGTGCATTATCAATGTCTTGTGTTATACGTCTTAGAATAGTTGATGAAAAAACTTTATATACATTTGCTAGTAAGCTGATTGGTCTATAATTATTAATGTCGAGTTTATTTCCTTTTTTTATGCAGCAGTATAATATCTGATGTACACCATTGAATTGGTACAGTTTCAGTTTCTAATATCAGATTGAATAATTCTGTGAGGGGGCCCAGTAAAATTGGTGCGCCCAGTTTCAAGGCTTCGTTAGTTATCCCATCGGGAGCTGGGCTTTTGTCTGATTTTAATTTTTTCAGCTGTATGTATATTTCATTTTCGTCTATAGGTATAATTGTTTATGTGCTATTGGCCGGATTTATTTTCTCATCCATTTTTATGTTGTGTTCTCTGCTTTTATATAGTTCTTGATAAAAAGTGGTTGCCTGATGTAGAATGTCCTGTCTCGTATTGGTTTCTTTATTTTTACTTTCTAGTTTTTGTATCCATGCTTTACGTAGATTTAATTCTTTAAATGCTCTTTTTGTGCTTCTGAATTTGTTTAAGTTTTCTGTTATTATTCTTCGTTTGTGTTCACTATAATCTGTTTTGATCGCTTTACTGGTTTCTTTGTATAATCAGCTTAGTTCTTTCTTTGTGTTTTTATCCTTATTCTTTTTTATTGCTAATTCACTTCGCTTATTTATTAATGCTATTGTGTCTTCACTGAAAATGTTATGTTGTTTTCCTTTTGTAGAGCTATTTACCTTTTTTTGGCTATATGTTATGGCTTTTTCCAATTCATCATAGTAAGATTGTACGTTTGTTATTCCTTGTAAATTGTTTTCGAAATACAATTTGAGGCTTTCTTTATAATGTTTTATTTCATCGCCAGTCTTAGGGATTTTTGGTTGTGGATTGAAGTTTTTTCTGCTTTTCTTCGGTTGGTTTAAGATGAACGTTGCTCTTATTAGCCTATGATCTGTTCGAAATTTTACGTTATTAAGAACTTTATAATTTTGGACTTGTTTTGGGATATTTGGCATGATGTAGTCGATCTCGTTTTTGACGCTTTCGTGTGGTGACTTCCATGTCCATCTTCTACTTAGTCTTTTTTTTAAATAGGTATTGATTAGTGTATATGAATCAGTAAATGTAGATACCATAACTAAAAAGTGAAAAATAAAAACTTATTTCCAAAAACAAAAAACAACCGATTCCAAAAAACCACTACAAGGTGAAAAAAAAAAACTTTAAAATTAGGAGGCGGTGGCAAAAACCTAAAATACACATCCAAACCCACACTTTTTTCTTCCATACATATTTAGTCAATACTACTCCAAAAATATATTCACCATCCATAATTATTCTTTCGTTCTTTCCAGGTGAAAATGTCATCAGAACAGCCCCAACCGACGGGCGCCACCACTCCTGGGGCGGACAGCGTGATTGACCCCACAGCCACCACCACCCCAGCACCACGGAAACAAGTCAGGCCTAGAGGCAAACCCCAGCCAGAGAAGCCCAAGAGAAGCTTGCTCTGCTTAGGACTTAAGAATCCGTTGAGGAAATTGTGTTATGATATTGTGGAGTGGAAGTATCCTTTTCAATTATTCACCATCAATTATAAACCATGTATTTGGAATCTGCGCAACATTATTGCATATCTTAGATCTTTTTTCCATTATTCGTCATCTTAGTAGTCACCCCCTTTTCTAGACATTTCATCTTTCACACCATCGTTTCTTTGGTCTTCCATTATATTCATACTCAAAACTTTTTCCATGACATTATCCTCATTTCTCGTATTAAATGCCCATACCGATTGCCACACATATTTTCAGTTACCTTTTCAAAGGTTATCGTTTTAATTAATATGATTTACTGAGTCTGTATTTTTCTATGACTACACAAAGGCTTTATTCTTTCCAATGCTTATCTACTTTCATTAACACATTTGAATCACCTTACTTCGCGGCAGTGATGCATCTATATTCTGTTTTCATTTCCATTTGTATTGATTTGGCTTATGTTTCAATGGACCTTCTAACGAACACCGCCTATAGACATTGTTGCATTACTACGAGTATCTTTGGATGTAACGTTGGACCTATGTCAAATGAACCTTAAAATTCACAAAGTAATAGAAAGAAAGAAAGAAAATACGTTTATTTGTGGCAAACATGACGCACAGAAAGACCAGAGGTATACAAACATAAAAAATGAGGTGTGGGAAAACATGCCTTACATCCACGCAAAACGGCAATCGGCAATCATATGTGGTGCCGGACGTAAGACTAAGACTGGCACCATACCATTTCTTCCCGGGGGTATCGTAAAAAGTGACTAAGGGACTTACTAGAGAATGGGCAGCAGCGTTCTCTATGCATTTTATCACCATACTGCGATCGCTAATCCACCTGCCAAGTGTGACCCCAAATGGGAGGAGGCATATGTCCAGCAGTGGACGTCTGTTGGCTGTAATGATGATGATGATCATTAATCATAAGCTTTAAATTGTGCCATACGTTTGAAGGTGGACGAAGTAAATTTTTTAATGTGTTGCCCATATTAATTAGGTATTCATTTTATTTCAAAGATTTCCTTAATGAAATGTTTCCAGACCATTTGAATATATGATACTGACGACGATTTTTGCAAATTGTATAGCTTTAGCAGTGTTTACACCGTATCCGTGTAGTGATACAAATAATACTAATCAAGTATTGGTAAGTACTTTTGGATTGTTATGCTTGATAAATATGTGGTATCCGCATTAACATTCACCGCATCAACGTACTTCGCGCCTGCTCCAGAGTCAACTCGAGCAGACGCTTCTTAGTTTGTGTCTTCAAAGGCGACAATTGATGAATAGGTAGCTCTATCGACAAGCTTCCTTTTGTGGAGGTCAATGAGCAGTTTGAAATGCCATATGAAATCCGCTCTCAGGATAGAATAGAGGTCTTCATATCAGCCACGACGCACTACCATACAAAACTGCGATCTAAACTAAGATTTAGCCTTCTGGTTTTTTTTTTTTTGTTCAACCGTAAGTGTGGATTGTTGTGTAGGGGTCTACTAGGACCGATGCCTGCCGGGGTCACGTGATTGTTCGAAAGAGATACCGTGACCCTGGCACATGGGCAACTGATGGAACACGGGTGGGTTTTAGTCAGTAAAAGTCTGACACGCCCTCCCGCTCCGCCCAGAGCGGGAGAAGTCATTTGATGATTTCCCATCCTGAAAAAAAAAAAAAAAAAAAAGTGTGGATTGTTGTATAAACGGTAGGCGATTTTATATAAAAAGAAAGAAAATGGCGTTTATTCGGATTATATCATTATAAAATAAAACCTTAAAACTAACAAAAATAAAGCACAGAACAATGATAATAATGCCAAAAGGGCGTCAGCGTAGCATAATGTCAGATGACAACACAAGGTGTGCCACCTGACGCTGATTTTCAGCTGCAATCCACGAGTACCATACGCTAGAATAATAAATACATAGGGAAGTATGTAACCCACCGTACGACGGACCATGCGAAATACTTTGATGCGGCGAATGTTTATGTGGATTCTACAAATACTAAACTGGTAAGTAATAAATGCTTGGGGTATCGTGGAACGAGTTTCGTACCAACACCTCGATACGCCAAGAGCGTCAAAAATAGCGTCAATATCAAAAAGCGTCTATCTGATCTGGTCCAAACGCGCATACCAAAATACTTCGGGCACGTCTCGAGGCGTGACGGTGACTCTATAGAACGCCTTAAAGTGCAGGGTAGAGTGGAGGGCACTAGACCACGTGGACGGTAACCCATGAGATGGACTGACCAAATAAAATCTGCAGTGGGCGATCCATTATACAAATACGTGCACCCATAATTCCAAAAATCGGATTGGATGGGGAGAAATCGTGAGGCGAATCACATCAGCCCCTAGTCAAGATTTCATGAAGACCACGACTGCTCTGACAAGAGTGTTACGAAGAAGAAGAAAGACTTATTGACTCCAAAAAACTTGAATATAGTTCATATTTCTCTCAAAATAATGCCATAGTGGCTGCTGAGACCCTCAAACGACGCAAATACGGCATCGTAGGGTCACAGCACTATGTCAGATGGCGGTGAAACGAGCTTTCTTCTACCATATAATTTATATATCGTCTGTTTCGTTTTCAGGAAAAAGTGGAATGGGTATTCATGGTGATATTCACGGGGGAGTGCGTGATGAAGATCATCGCGTACGGGTTCCTGTTCCACCCGGGCGCGTATCTGAGAAACACTTGGAACAGTCTCGATTTTACTATAGTTGCTATTGGGTGAGTTTCAGTATGTAATGTTTTATTTTGAATTGGATTACTAGAGCTATGAATTAGGATAATCATAGCATAATCAATATACACCGTAACATTTTAGTCGCCTTACAAAGGTTGTCCACTCGATGTATCCGACATAATATACCTCTAAGCGTGATTAAAAAATTGTTACCATTAATTAAGATAATAAAACTAGGACTAAGGACTAAGAAAAATAAATAATGCATTAGAATTAAGAAACATCCTGTTAATAATGTTTACGTATCAGACGGTACAGAACATTAAGAAACACCTGTTAATAATGTTTACGTATCAGACGGTACAGAACATTAAGAAACACCTGTTAACAATGTTACACCTGTTAAATGGAATGATCTAGTTGACTCGAGTCAACTAGATCATTCCATCTGCATTTTCCATGAGACAAAATATCAAATTTCAAACTACGTCACGTGTCATAATAAAGAATATTTTTTTTTTAGTTATTCAAATGTTCATTTTTTTTCTTATGTACATATGTGTAGTAGTCATTGGATATATGAAGTGGGCTGTCGTTGTAAGACGATTAAAATGTCACGGTATATAATGTACCCACAGCTAAGACTGGTCTTCTCTCGGTTAAGTAGATGTCAGATGTCAGAACTAAAAGTCTAGGCAGTCGCTCCATCTAAAATATTGGTATTAGCTGCATTCGGTTTTTTTTTGGATGGGAAATCATCAAATGACTTCTCCCGCTCTAGGGTGGAGCGGAAGGGCGTGTCAGACTTTTACTGACTAAAACCCACCCGTGTTCCTTCAGTTGCCCATATGCCAGGGCCACGGTAACTGTTTCGAACGAATTTCGCGACCCTGGCAGATCCGGTTAGACTAGAAGCGGACCCCAATATAGTTGGAAAAAGGGTAGACAGATGACGATTAATTATAATCTTAATTTTCCTTCCAATATTTTCCTTCCAATATTTTCCTTCACTGATATCAGTAACTAGCTTCTGCCCGCGACTTCGTCCGCGTTAAATTTCTTGTTCCCCCGACCCTCCCGTCGCGTCGAATCGCCTACCCGTACGATTTTCCCCGTTTTTGCAACATTTTTCATTACTGCTCCGCTTTTCTTAGTTGTAGCGTGATGTTATATAGCCTATAGTCTTTCTCGATAAATAGGCTACTCAACACAAAAAGATTTTTTCAATTCGGACCAGTAATTCCTGAGATTAGCGCGTTCAAACAAACAAACTATTCAGCTTTATAATATTAGTATAGATGTCCAAGATATACTTGACTTGTGATTGCAAGATATACTTGACTTGTGATTGAGCTTTAAAAGATATCTGTCTATACTTTTCCCAACTTTGCTGGGGTCAGCTTCCAGTCCAACCGGACGCAGCTGAATACCAGTGTTTTATATGAAGCAATCTGATATCCATTACCCAGTTATTGGCTCCTTGGGTGAGATTTGTCAGACTTTCAGGCTTCTGACAACCTATAAAATGTTTCAAAGATACACGAATTACACTCAGGACCAACGGCTTTACCTGCTTTCCGAGGTCTGGGTATGTAAGGACGGTCACCCATCCATCAACCAACCGCGGCAAGAGAAGCTTAACCTAATTGATCTAACCGTGCGGTTGTTATTGCTTAGTCTCTGCAAGATTTAATTACTGATAGCAACCAATTTATCTGTTTCAGTATAGCGAGTATGAGCCTACAGTACTTTTTCAAGGACTTGTTTGACGTGAAGGCGTTGAGAGCTTTCAGAGTATTGAGACCTCTACGGTTGGTCTCAGGAGTGCCAAGTGAGTATGAAAACCTATATTTTAAACAATAAACAACAAAAAAACCTATATTTATCAATTGACGAGACACTTTTTGTAGATATTTGAAAAGGATTATTGAACCTGCACCCTAATTGCGAAACGCACAATTTATCAGAATCTGAATGGGATTGAAGATGATTTCTAAACCATTGCGTCATTTGTTCGAATAAATTGTGACTCAGCAACGTAAATAACGCAATGAATGTTGTTTAACTATGAATATTAAACCAATTCCTACCGATAAAAAGTTCCGCAATTACCCCTCTGGTTACTGGAATGCGGAGATTTCCGCTCCTCTCTTTCTTCTACTGCTAAAGCTAGAAAGTAGTGATGTAATCTTGATGTTCAAAAAGTGCTACCTTTCAGCCTAGACAACAGGCTCTTTTTTTTCCGTGTTCCTTCAGTTGCCCATGTGTCAGGGTTACGGTGTCTCTTTTGAACAATCTCGCGACCCTGGAAGGCTCAGAACAGGCTCTAAGTTTTCCATTTTATTAAGTCTTTCTCTTCTAGTGTAATGATACCACAGTGTGTTAAGTAATAGCATTTTATACGAAACAAAGTCTCTAAAACTTAACTTTTAATATTTAGATCCTCGTCGTTAATTACTATGTTCAAAATTACGACTGTTGCAAATCAGTGATAATAAATTTATTAATCCTCTATTTTAACTTTTCAGGTCTCCAAATTGTTTTAAATTCCATATTGAAAGCAATGGTGCCACTATTCCATATCGCTTTTCTAGTACTATTTGTGATTATCATCTATGCCATCATTGGCTTGGAGCTGTTCTCTGGGATCTTACATCAGGCCTGTTTTTTAAATTCGACTACTGAAGGTATGTGATTCTGCTTTATTTAATTTTATATCATCATCAACAGCTCTCTATACACTGTATCCGGCTTCAAGTACGTCTCTATAAGATGTCAACTCAATATTTTCCTTATTTTTTTAAATATAATAATTTCCATTACCTAGTAATACAGATGGGATCCGTCCTATACCTGCTCATCTAATAATATTATATTTAGCTGTAGTCCACTACGGTCAATCATGTTAATTAATGACACACTAATTGTAATATCTATGAACTGGTTACTTAGTTGGATCCCAGCCATGGTACCTTACACATAACTGAACAGCCACGCATTGCTTCGTTCTTATGAGAACTGTTATTTTTTTTAATTAGATGAATTAATCTTTGGTTAAAATGGCAAGCTCAAAGAAAATCTGTTTTAATTAATTATCACTACGCTCTCAACTAGCTGATTTCTTGGCTGTTTTTTTTTGTGGAGCCAGCAGTGGACCGTCTTGCGGCTGATGATGACTTTTAATAAAACTAAACTTAAAAAATACATAAAAATTAATAAATACATTGTTCGAACCAAAAAGTTGGTTAAAAGACATAAGTTTTTCATTAAAAATGTTAAACTAAATAGGGAAAGGCTAAATTTACTTAAACAATTAGATATGTATTCTTTTAATTTGGAACAAAGTACCAGGAAGTACAAAATTGACACAGAGTACTTACAATCAGAACTAGACTATTTACAGGAGAAACTTAGTTCAATGACTTCCAAATATAATACTTCAGAAGATCTCATGAAGGAATATGTATTGGCGATGAATGTTCTGGTGAACTCACAAACGAACAACTGTGAGCAGTGTCAGACACCATCCATTCTACCTACACCAGAGCATTCATTGACAACATGCAATACCACCTTAACGCAGCCCTGTGTTGATTTCCCACTTCCTGCTATTAACAGTCCCTATGAACAGTGTGTAAAAAATAATGTAGTTTTATTCTGTGATGAAATTGGAAAGGAGTTAGGTCACTTGTTGACAGATGAATATCCGGGACACTCCATAATAAATTACTGTATGCCCGGTTGCTCTTTATTTAATATTATGAAAGCAATTATAAAATGTAATTTTAACCAGGACACCACACTGTTAATCTTTTTGGGAAATAGGGGAAATGTGAACAAAGGAGAATTGCTCCAATATTATAGAACATTGAATAATCTTAGTTTAAGAAAAATTGTGTTGTTCACATTCCCATATAGTCAAAGTTTGCCACAGGAAGAAAATAGGTTAAGATATGAAATAAATATGACATTACATAATTTGACATTTAATAATAATCTATTTCATTTAATTGATACCAATCATTTTGTTGGCAAAAATTTGTTTTTGACAAAGGATAGATATAATATTGTTATGTATTATCTCTCTAACTTTCACAAAAGACAGATAGCTGTGTCGCTAGCATATTTTCTTTGTATTTCAGCCAAAAATTTGGCTAAACAACTTGCTTCTTTTGAGCAATGCACTGACATGTTAAACTATTCTGCCAATGACTTGGCAACAATTACTGACATTAATTCTCATTTAAATTAGAAAGTAAGACAACAGAGGCATCCTCTAGCAAAAAAGTTAGTATGGCAAATAATAAATCAAATGAAAGTGTAAAAGAATTTAATCGTATCAACCTGGTGCATCAAAATATTCAAGGGTTTTTGAACAAAGATTTAGAAGTAGAATTTTTCCTGAACTGTAACAGTATAGATATTCTTTGTTTAACAGAACATTGGCTTAAAAGCCACCAGTTCATGTTCAATTTTAGTAACCACCAGGTTGGTAGTTCGTTCAGCAGAGAAAAAGCTATACATGGTGGCTCGCTAATTTTAGTAAATAACCAGCTTAAATTTAAAGACCGTAAGGATATTGTGAGCCTCTCTGTTGAGCGGACAATTGAAATAGCCTGTATTGAATTGGAGCAGTTCATTGTATTAAGTGTGTACAGACCTCCTTCAGGATTGTATGATTGTTTTGAAAAGGTAATGGATGAAGTGTTGCACTAAATTTCTAATTCAAATAAGTTTATCATCACTTGCGGTGATTTTAATGTTAACTTATTAGAAACTTCTGGGTTAAGTACTAAAATTATAAGTTTGTTTCAGTCATACAATCTTCCTAACCAATTTTTAGAGCCCACTAGAATAACTCCCACTAGTGCTACATGCTTAGCTAACATTTATACAGATGTTAAAGCAATCCACAAAGAAATTATTAATTTATTAGATTCAGATCATTGTGGTCAATTGATCACTATTCCAAATGTAAACTTAAATAAAACTAAAAAAGATATCACTGTTAACCCAAAAACTGTTAATCGCTTGGAAATGTTTAAAACTAAACTTTCGAATAATCTACCACTTGTGTTGCCAAATGATGACCCTAATGGACAATATAATGTTTTTTTTTAAATGTATTGCACACAATTTGATAACATATTCATTCCAAAGACTTTTTCGGTTAGTATTAACGCTTCTTTTAGTGATTGGGCCACCACTGGTATACATAAAAGTAGAAAACGACTTTATGAATTATATGATGAACGGACTTGTATAAAAACTGCTGAATTTAATTTGTATGTTAAAAATTATTCTAAATTATTTAAGAAAGTTTGTAGCATAGCCAAGTCACGTTATTTGAGTTTAAAAATTAAAAATAGCACTAATGTAATTAAAACGACTTGGACTATCATTAACAGCGAAACAGGAAGGTCATGCAACCGAAGTAGTGACTACAGTCTAGCTATTGAGGACAATATAATTAAATCAGATTCTCAAGTTGCCGCGGCCTTTGAAAATTTCTTTGCAGAGATTCCAGTATCTACTACCAAATCTTTGAACTCATCACCCACTGCTGCAGAGTCTTTACTTAAAGAAAACGTTCCTGTTTGTGATAGTGAATTTCATTTCCAATATGTAACCTATAACGATATCATTAAAACTTTTCACTCTTTAAATGTTAAAAAGACCGCCGATTTATGGGGTAATTCTGTGGATACTGCTAAGTCAATCATAAACATTGTAGCACCAACTTTAGCTGTTATTTTTAATAATTGTATTGACCGTGGTGAGTTTCCTGATCTTATGAAAAACAGTAAAATAATACCGTTGTTTAAATCGGATCAGACCCTACTAACTATAGACCAATTTCAGTGCTACTTACCTTCAGTAAAATTTTTGAAAAACTTATTCTAAATCAATTGCAACGATTTTTTAATAAACATAACTTATTACACAACAAACAGTTTGGTTTCACAAAGGGTCGTTCAACTACCGATGCCGGAGTTGAACTTTTAGGTCATATATATAATGCATGGGAGGACAAATGCGATGCTTTGGGTATTTTTTGCAATTTGTCCAAGGCATTCGATTGTGTTCTTCATGAAACCTTGATCAGGAAACTTCACCACTACGGAATCCGGAACGCCTCTCTGGATCTTCTTACTTCATACCTAAGTGATAGGATTCAGAGAGTTGACGTCAACGGAAAAAGATCTCCTGGATCTATAGTTAGAATGGGGGTATTTTAGGCCCATTTTTATTTCTTATTTATATAAATGACTTGCCTTACCTCATAAAGGATAAACATGATCTAGTGTTGTTTGCAGACGACACTTCACTTTTATTCAAACTCAAACGTCAGCAACTGGTTTCTGACAATGTAAATAGAGCCCTTGCTAATGTAGTTAACTGGTTTAATGTTAATAACCTACTTCTTAACGAGAAAAAAACTAAATGTATTAAGTTTACGATGCCTCATGTTAGACAAGTAGAAACTAGTGTCCTCATAAAGGGTGAAGTGTTGAAACCCGAAGATACCACAGTATTCTTAGGCATAACTCTGGATGCCAAGCTTCAATGGGGCCCCCATATAGATAAATTGTCAAAAAAGCTTAGCTCTGCAGCATACGCTGTTAGAAAAATTCGTGATTTAACTGATTTAGAGCGGGCTGTCCGTCTAGTTTACTTTAGTTATTTTCATAGCGTGATGTCGTACGGTATTCTGCTGTGGGGAAATGCCGCCGATATTCAGACAATTTTTGTTTTACAAAAAAGGGCAATTCGTTCGATTTATAAATTAAGTCCCAGATTCTCCCTCAGAGACAAATATAAAGAAATTAATATAATGACTGTGCCTTCTCAGTATATTTATGAAAATCTGCTGTATGCACATAAAAATATTAATCTCTTTAAAAGATACAGTGATATCCATAATGTCAATACTAGAAACAAACAAAACTTTGTTGTTCCTAAGACCAGGCTCAAGAAAATAGGTGGCTCGTTTAGATGCCAATGTATTCGTTTTTATAATAAAATTCCTAGCCTCATTCAAGAACTAAGCCTAAATAAATTCAAATCTTTTATTAAGCGTAAATTATGTCAGAAAGCCTATTATACTGTTAAAGACTATATTGAAGACTAGCTTCTGCCCGCGACTTCGTCCGCGTCAAATTTTTGCTCCCCTGACCCTTCCCGTCGCATCGATTTGCCTGCTAGTTTTCGTCCATTTTTCGATGCTACTCGCTCCTTTTGAGTTATAGTGAGTCAACCTTAAAAGATAGACATATGCTCTTGCGGACTTTTTTTTAGAACTTTTTAAGAGGAACAATTCCGTCATACATTATTTTTGCGTTACTTTAACCGTTTACGCAGCGCACGCAACGGAAACTCTTAAAAGGAATAAATTTTCCCCGTTTTTGCAACATTTTTCATTACTGCTCCGCTCCTTTTAGTTGTAGCGTGATGTTATATAGCCTATAGCCTTTCACGATAAATAGGCTACTCAACACAAAAATATTTTTTCAATTCGGACCCGTAGTTCCTGAGATTAGCGCGTTCAATCAAACAAACAAACAAACAAACAAACAAACAAACAAACAAAACAAACTCTTCAGCTTTATAATATTAAGTATAGATAGTATAGATAAAACGGCCTGGGATTGAGCTGCTCCAATAAATCTACACTGAATGTTGTTTTTTATATTATTATATTATTTTGCTATTTTTACTCTTTTTTTTATTATTTCACATGACATGAATATTAATTGTATGAATATTACTTTGATTATTGAGAATTTGAGAACTATGTGGGTTATTGTTTCACTTTTGATTATGGTCTGGCAGTTTGAGTAGTTTGTGCGGCCTACCCAAATATCCTTTCTTTGGTATTGTTCGTCGAATCGTTGAGCTCCTTAAGTTCCGAGTTGAGTTGTACGATTATCGACAAATGCGTGCACTGACTGGACAGGTCCACTCAATATCTGTGTGGTTCTTTCATCAAAAGACCATTTCAGACACCGATCTACATGGTCATCAAATGACCTGACCAACAAAATTATATCCGTTTCTTTTTTTTTTATATACACACTTACATTGATAATTTTTATATATACAATGACATGAATATTTACTTTGTAAAGTATCGTATTGTTTTAATTATTGTGAATGTGAAGACTATGTGGGTCTATTTTTAATTTTGTTTTCTTTCTTTCTCAGTAATCATGATCTGGCAGTTTGAGTAATTATGTGGCCTACCCAAATGTCCTTTCTTTGGTACTGTTCGTCAAAGCGTTGGGCTCCTTATGTTCCGAGTTGAGCTAAACGATTAGTGACAAATGCTTGCACTGACTGGACAGGTCCACTCAATCTGTGTGGTTCTTTCTTCAAAAGACCATTTCAGTCACCAATCTACGTGATCTTCACATGATGTGAACAAGATTATGTCTGGACTTTAAAAGAGACTGTGACCTCTGAGTTTGTTTCGGCCTTTCTTCTCAGAGTAGTCAGTTAGGAAACGCCGAACTCATCTAGTTTAAAAAAATATCATTGACATGTAAAAGTGTTTATACAAACCTACTTACAGAAATAAAATCATTTATCATTTATCATTTATCAATAGTTCTTTGTGAAGATTTACACCAATATTATCTACTGTCTCTTCCAGACGAATTGATAGACGACCCAAAGCCTTGCAATAGTGAGGCAGGTGATTTTGGGTTCAAATGTCCCGTGAACTACACCTGCAGAGGCAACTGGACTGGTATTAACTTTGGCATCACCAACTTCGACAACATCGGCTATGCTATGCTGACTGTCTTCCAGTGCATCACTCTTGAAGGGTGGACTGATATTATGTATGCCGTAAGTATTAAATAATATTTTATTATTGGAATTTATTAAAAAGTCTTCTAAGTATGACAGTAAGAAACATTTTACACTTTATTATTTTCCACACTGTTTGGTCCCGGCTTTAAGTTGCTGACTAACTAGAATTATACATAAAAGCTTGGTGTTTTCGAGTCATTAGCATTATCGTTATATTCTTCAATAATAGTGTCAATAATAACTGTTATGTGTCAGTCATGTAACCACTCGAATCACCTAATTGATCTCGATTTCCTCTTCTGTAGATCTTGCATTAAATTTCTGTTGATTTCAGATTGCCAACGTCAAGGGCAACAGTTGGCCGTGGATTTACTTTGTGACGCTGGTCATTTTCGGAAACTTCTTCGTCATGAACCTGATTCTTGGTGTGTTGTCCGGGTAAGTGATTTGAATTTGGTCTAATAATATTTTCTGTAAATGACGTGACTGTAAATTTGGTATTCTACAGAGGATGGTTTGATAAAATATCTATATGTTGTATTTTGTCGATCTTGTCTCATGTAATAATTATACATAATTTTTGCAATGATGCAAATTAACTTCTGATGAAAGCAGCTGTGCAATGAAGAAAAATTCTTAAATACAAAATCAGACGATAACTGAAATATGTATTAAATATTTCAGTTTAGATTTTTCTTTTCTCTATATTTGGACCATAAACGTAGTTTAACTAATATTCCATTAATTTTTCACAGAGAGTTCTCTAAGGAAAGAGAAAAAGCAAAGAATCGTGGCGATTTCCAAAAATCGCGTGAAAGACAGCAGTTTGAAGAAGATTTGAAAGGATATCTAAATTGGATTACAGTTGCTGAAGAGTTGGACCTCGAAAACGATCAGGGGCAAAAAGACGACGACCAGGATTCTCAAGGTTTGTGTGACCCCAGTTAAACACTTATCTGGTACCTGCGAAGCAGGATGCACTGGTAAATTAGGTAGAAGCCGAATATAACATTTTTTAGGTTACATTCTTGAATTTTTAAACTGCTATGGACTCCCATGGTGGCCGGGAGTCCGCTATGGGAGTCCATAGCGGACTCCCGGCCACCGTAGGCGCGAGCTTGCGGGTGGCGAGCAATGGGTAGCTCGCCGCCCGGTAAGGACCAGGTTCGGGTCGGCGGCGCGTAGTGTTCCACGCGCGCCTCAAAGAGATGTCAGCAAAACTGAAGGGGTCTGATAGGACCGATGCCTGCCGGGGTCGCGTGATTGTTCGAAAGAGATACCGTGACCCTGGCACATGGGCAACTGAAGAAACACGGGTGGGTTTTAGTTAGTAAAAGTCTGACATGCCCTTCCGCTCCGCTCAGAGCGGGAGAAGTCATTTGATGATTTCCCATCCAAAAAAAGCATGTATTATTCGGTTCTAGATACTTACTACAGGATTTTTATTTTTTTTTCTTACATATTGCAGGCAAAAAAGACAGAAAAAGCAACGAGGGTTCTCAAAGTAATGTGAACGCGAGTACAGATCAAGGACATGGCTCTACTTGCAAAATTTACTGTAGGAGGTTCGACAAGGTACTATCTTAGGACCAATAATTTTTTCTTAATGGAATTTTATCTATCTAAATACATATTATTTAATACTAGCTAGCTAGCTCATGACTTTATCTGCGTGGAGAAAACAAATGCACTCAGAAATATTGTAGCTTTCTATCAGTGAATTTTTTGTGATCTATCTTCCAGAGATTACCTTCTTATAAACAATTAATTACCTCTTTAGAATATTCGTTTAGGTTACATTTTTAAAAAGATATGAGTTATAATACTAAGTAGAAGTTAAACTTAAGAATTATAAGAACTCTGGCATGAACATTATTACAGTATTTAATATTTTGAACTTTGTTTTCAGGTCAATCGACGGTTGCGAAGAACATGTAGGAAAGCGGTGAAATCGCAAACTTGTTACTGGGCGATCATTGTACTTGTGTTTCTAAATACTTTGGTGTTAGCTACAGAACATCATGGGTAAGTTTGCATTTATCTCGACAAACTTCATCGTTGTTCCAGTGATTGCAAATAATACTGCTTAGCATGAGGTCCTGAGGTCGATTCTCTGATCGGGTAAAGTGTTATTGCGAATTTTCCATCTGGATGTTCTCAGTAGCACTTGGAGTCTAGTTTTTTACCCGATAGACAGCAATAAGCTCGTCCCCTATTACATGGGACTTTAACATAATTGGCAAAATATTATAATTTTAGGTACTCCTCTGATTACTCCTCCGGAAAGTATTGACGTGTTTTGTTCCATGCTTTTGCCACACGACGAACTTTATGAAAATTGCACTCGAAATGACAACAACTATAATTCTTGTGTAAAATAAAACCGTTGAGGGATTACATGGAAACGACTTCTAGTAAGCAATCGCTTTCCCGGTTATTAATGTACGAATAGATAATTTATAACCATCAGTGCTATTTTGAACTAATTGTAACGTGAATACTTAAGTGAAGTGAGATATGTCAATACCTAAATTCCCTAGCGTTAGGTAGGATGACAGTTCACTATACGTTTACTTCACCGAAATTTTTCTTGTTGAAATACAGAATACGCTAGCAGTAGTGCTATTCTCACTTAAGTGAAGTGAGTTTGAAGTGGACTGTCATGGATTGAAATTCTTGACAGCTAACTTCAAAGTCACTTCACCTTAGTTTGCACGATAAATTTTTGACATAAGAATAGCACTACTTTTAACTTCAAACTGCTGCTGCTCTGTTCATATTTTATTGTGTTTAGTTTTTTCTATATCAAGCGCATTAGAGTTGAACTACTATTAGTATCGCAGGCAAATATAATTAAATAAAAAATAAAAAATCTAATTTCGTTTCTTTTTCAGTCAACCGCATTGGTTAGACCACTTCCAGAACTACGCTAACTATTTGTTCGTGGTGCTATTTACTATGGAGATGCTAGTGAAGATGTACGCGCTGGGTATACAAGTAAGTTATTTATCATCACGTCATTTATCATTAGCTTTTGCCAGCGGCTTCGCCCGCGTGGAGGTCGGAAATTATCCCGCGGGAACATACTACCGAGATAAAAAGTACCCTATATGTTACTCCAAGTTATAAACTATTTGTGTGCCAAATTTCATCTAAAACGGATCAGTAGTTTTTGCGTGAAAGAGGAACATACATCCATACATCTATACATCCATACATACAAACTTTCGCGTTTATAATATTAGTAGTATTCAATATTCACTGCCTAACATAAGCGATAATAATTCGTGATATTGGGTATATCACTGAGGGTCTCATGGCTAAGTAATACCGGCCGCACGGGTTGATCAATCAGGTTAAGCAACGCTTGCCGCGGTCGGCCCGTGGATGGGTGACCAAGGCTGGTTGTTCAAATTTCGGGCTTCTGATGACACCTAAATACAGTGAAGGATTCACGAGTGACAGCTAGGACCAACGGCTTAACGTGCTTTCCGAGGCTCGGAGGGATCTTGATATGTACAGATGGTCACCCATCTACAAACCAACCGCGGCAAGCGTAGCTTTATATGGTCGATTAACCCGTGCGGCTTTTATTACTTAGCTATAACAAATTCGAAACATGGGATGTTACTATTGTTATTTATATTTTTCCAAAGGGACAATCTCAATCTACCTTTACCTACACTTTTACCTTAGCGAAGTAATTTTGACGTTCAAAAAGTGCTGACTCTTAGCCTGGTTTGAATAAATCACTTTTGATTTTTGACAAGTTTTTAGTTGTAATGCTAAAAAGTTGTCAAAAGTGTAGGTAAATTCTTTTTTTGCTGCTAAGATGTGATTGTGACTTGAATTCTAACGTTCTTCTACTTAGTACGATTTGGCTTTCAGGGCTATTCTGTACCCGGTTGATAGTTTTAATAGATGTCAAATTATAGTAACTCTATTACTTCCAGGGATACTTCGTCTCCTTATTCAACCGCTTCGACTGCTTCGTCATGTTTTGTTCGATCGTGGAGCTAGCACTGACCATCTCCGACACTATTCCACAGCTGGGTATATCTGTGTTGAGATGTGTTCGTCTGCTGCGAGTTTTCAAAGTCACTAAGTAAGTACTGATCTGGATATTTTATCACGAAAATATGTCGTGATAAAATGTCTAAAGACCACAAAACGAATATCACCATTAAAAAAAAAGGATTGTGTGGTTTTTATGAAACCACGATAAAAGTGAAACGTTTTTCACATTATAGACATTTAACTCAACATTTTCGGAATATATGCAATAGCTTAATAAAAAGGCGTAATTTATATTCATACGAAATAAGTTAAATAATAATTTCAAGCACTCAAAATTGATATAAATCCATAAACAACATGCACCAGCGAGCGCTTTTCACTTTATCCCTACTCCGCGGTCGACCGTCACGCGACATGCAACACACAGACGAAAACATGTGAGACGATGTAATGTTTCACTTTAAAAAAAAAATGTAGATTCGGTTTCATGTGCCAGTGAGACTCAGCCTAGCTGATATGTCTAGAGCGTCTTACATAGAAAATAAGGCTTTATTTTAATGTACTCAATGTTGAAATTATCTTAGATTTTAAACCCATATTGGTATTTTTCGACTATAACCCCATGTAAGCAATAACGGGATCCTTATTCATTCAAAATAGAATAGTCATTACGTTTTCTTAGGACTCACTGTATCATTTTGCTTTGCAGGTACTGGCGTTCTCTTTCCAACTTAGTGGCATCTCTTCTCAACTCCATCCAGTCCATCTTCTCTCTTCTTCTGCTTCTCTTTTTATTCATCATGATCTTCGCTCTGCTCGGCATGCAAGTCTTTGGAGGAAAATTTGACTATGAGCCTGAAGAAGAGAAAGAGAGGCACAACTTTGACTCTTTCTGGCAAGCTGTGCTGACCATGTTTCAGGTTGGTAATAGTGTGCTTGATTATTATTATTACTGACTATGTATATACACACTTCCGTTCACTTCTGGTGTAAATACAGAATTCCAGCAGAAATTAAAGTAACTCAATATAAGGCCATTTGCACTCTATGGGATCGATATACGCAAAGGTCATACAACGTTCTCAGAGTTCAGCATAATAATGCCTCCGGATTGTTGTTGGGGCTTCCACGTTACTGCAGTGCATCAGGAATGTTTGCCAAAGCAAAGGTTTCTATACGAAAAATAATATCTTTCGAAAAAGGATAACGTTCATGATGCACCGAGTGCACTGTGACGTCAGCTACATTCAGTCAAGGCCATGTTGCTCCATTCCATTACGTCGCATTGGGTACATGTATAAATACCCTGTGAGTCAGGTGAGAGCAACAGATAACTTCGGCCCAGCCCGTCCCATGCTGACCTCTACCAGCGATGCCCTGAGCCGAGATCCGTACCCGACAGCGGGTGCCCTTAGCGAGTAGTCGCTTTAGTTTTAAGCCCTGGCTGGAGCCCTTATTGTATCCCCCCTACCCTTGCATGAGCCAGCCCGCGTCGCTGAGCCTGTAGTTTCAAATTCGTCCCCAAATAATGACCACTCAGATCCAGCCTGTCCCTTGCTGACCCCCCCTACCAATGACTCCCTAAGCCGAGGTCCGAACCCTACCGGGGGTGCCCTTAGGTCTTAATCGCTTAGTTTATAGTTTTTCTTTAGTTTGTAAGCCCTGGCTGGCAGCCTTAGATTAACGTTTAAGGTTATTCGTAGGGAAAGCCCGCTTGAGTAGTAAAAACCTTTAGGTTAACTAGGTACGAGAAGTCATTGTCAAAAAAAAAAAAAACATTATTTTATTAAGGTAGATAGTCACAAGCAAGTCTGAATAAGCAGCTGACAATCTCATAGGCTAACCTGCGAGATGTCATTACTAAAAAAAAGTGAGTGCAACAGACTTATGAACTGGAAAGTATTACATTTTTGTTACCTATGTAATTATGATTCATATCATGCCTTTGAAGGTTAGATTTGTTTTATTTTCGTGTATGCAGGTATGGCAACATTTCCTATATAAGACGTATGCCACGGCATCCTCCACTTCATTTACTTTTCTTAATGTAATGAAATGAAATTTATTTTGCAAGAATTTGTAGTACATTGCAGATGGTCGGGTTAAATTACAGTATCTAATACAATTCGCTAAACCTAGCATGAAAAGTAATTGATAACATTAATTAAATAAATGAAGATATTAAATTCGAACATAAATCCTAGTTATTAAATTAAGAATAAATATCTGGATGACCGAGCTTTGCTCGGTATTTTTTGGTAAATTGTGTTTAAAATAATAAGTTTATGTTCAAGGTGATAATCGATAAAGTTGGTCACTGAAAACACGAATAAAACGACATTTTATAAAAATGAATCCCAAGTAGATCGATTTATCGCCCCCGAAACCCCCTGTTTACTAAATTTCATGAAAATCGTTGGAGCCGTTTCCGAGATTCAGATTATATATATATACAAGAATTGCTCGTTTAAAGATATAAGATAAAGTCAATCATTTGTCAAATTATAATAGCAATAAATATCAAAGTTAATCCTTATGGTTTAGGTACTCCTTCACAGAATAGAATGATTTTTCTATAAGCCGTTTGAATAAAACTGTTTTAAAGCGATTTATTGGCAGTTCCCTATATAATTTGGGTAATCAATACTAATATTATAAATGGGAAAGTGTGTGTGTCTGTTTGTCCGTCTTTCACGGCAAAATGGAGCGACGAATTGACGTGATTTTAAGTGGAGATAGTTGAAGGTATGGAGAGTGACATAGGCTACTTTTGTCTCTTTCTAACCCCCCACTTCCCTAAAATAGGGGGTGGAACGCGCTGATCTCAGGAACTTTTGGGTTCGAATAGAAAAAATATTTTTGAGTCGGTTAGCCTATTTATTGAAGAAGGCTATATAACATCACGCTACGACCAAAGGGAGCGGAGCAGCAACAAAAAAATGGACGAAAACTGGCAGGCTACGATGCGACGGGAAGGGTCAGGGGAGCAAATATTTGACGCGGACGAAGTCGCGGGCAGAAGCTAGTTTATTATATATCCTTATGACCATTGGAAAACAAATTCTGTGATATAAGTAGCTTACTAACATAGCTTTTATGTAGTATGAGTCATCATATGGATTGACGTCTGAATTAAAGTTTTTTAATTCACCCTTTCTCTTGTTTCTAGATATTGACTGGTGAGGATTGGAACGCCGTCATGTACCACGGCATCAACGCTTATGGTGGTGTTGGCACGCCCGGCATGTTAGCCTCCATCTATTTCATCGTTATCTTCATTTGCGGTAATTGTATCCTTTTCCAAAAGAATAAGTAGGTCGAATTTAGTATTAATGTTCCTCTTTTCTAGGAATTAAGTTGGTCCTGTGGGAAGCTGATAGTATTATCTAGTTAATCCCAGCAGGATTTATATATTGACTGGCTTGTTAGTCTAGTAGTTAGACCGTGACTGCTAACACTGAGGTCGTGGTTCGGTTCCCACCCAGGACAAATCTTTGTGTGATGAGCACACCATTTGTTCTGTGTCTGGGTGTAATTTATATATATTATGTATGTATTTAATGCGTGTTGAAACACAGGCTATAAACCTAGTTCGGCAGCAGATGCTAACCATTAGAAACAATTGTAAATGATTTACTCTTAAGCATATGTAGCTAAGATAAATTGTGTAACATGTATATCTTTTTTGGTCTAATAAATAAAATTAGAAATATATAAGTATGTTTATCAGTTGTCTGGTTGCCATAGTACAGGATCTGCCTAGTTTGGGATCCGATAACGTTGTGTTGGTTGTCCCAAGATATTATTATTTAGTAGAATATGAATACCCGAAAAGTGATCTGTTGAAACACCTGCCTACCGTTCTCCCAACCGGGCTTGGTTTCCAGTCTACCCGGATGTAGCTGAATACTAGTATTTAACATGGAGCGACTGGCTATCTAACCTTCACAACCTAGTTACTAGGTACCTTTTATAGGATTACCCTTTCATAGGACTGGTTGCCAGAATGTGCATCTGGATTGAAGGCCCATTTTTTTAACCCTTGCGTACCGAAATAAGATGTATAGGGAAATTAGTTAAAAATAGTAAAAACTTAAAGCAAAGGGTCATAAATTTCTTAAACGTGAATTAAAACTGTTATGATGAAATAACTTGGGCCCAGATAGATAATATTTGTAGGGTGACCATAATGTTCAAAGTAAGTACCTGTCCATTTTGTAAAGTGCATTCGGAAAGTCATAATATTTGCAGCTAAAAGTACTATATACCTACTAATTAAAATTTGGCTTTTCTTATTTTTAATGTAATTTCTATTTATGTGATGTTACTTACAAAAAATTGAAAATCAATTTTCTCATAAAGTATGACATTTAGAAGAACGAACGATATGTTACAATTTAATTAAGAAATAGTTAAAACTTTTATTCTAATTTGCGTTAATCTATGTGGTTGAGCCTAGTCAATAAAGCCGAAAATATTGGGCTCTCAGTTCAGACTTTTTTGTAAAATTCGACTTTCATTTACTTCTTAACAATTAAGTTTTGTGTCCTTATTTCTTTTTAACTAATTCACACAGTTATGTAAGTAAAACATGTTAAAATCGTATTTATGTATTTCTTCAGATATATTCATGTTTTGCAGATTCCTCAGTACAAACAATAATGAAGTGAGGGCCCTAGATATGCCGCCCTAATCGGTAATGTTATATTTTACAGATTTGGGAATTTCTTAAAATATTTAAGAAATGCTTAACTAAATTCTTGAACAAAAATTATTAACCCAGAGATAGTACTTACTGAGATTTAGGCTATGCCACTTTATGCACGCGTCTGGATTGAGGGCCCAAGTTATTTCATCATAACAGTTTTAATTTAAGAAATTTATGACCCTTTGCTTTAAGTTTTTACTATTTTTAACTAATTTCCTATAAATCTTATTTCGGTACGCAAGGGTTCAAAAAATGGGCCCTCAATTCAGATGCACATGTAGTCAGACTTTTGGCCTTCAGAATACCCGTAACGGCTGTTAAACTTCTATGAATGATGGCTCCGAGGCGCAATAATGTGTCGATACGCAAAAGACTGTCACCCATCCATGGACTGAACTCGGCAAGCGTAATTTAACCGTGTGTCTTTTTTTAGTCTCGGTCCTCCCTGATCTCTAGAAATATTAAACAATTAATTATACTCACGCTAGTCGTATTGTTTTACTAGAAACTATTGTCGTTTCTTGTTTGATTAATATCGGTGCTGTTATAGATTAAATCAATCAACAATCAATCACTTCAGCCTATCGCAGTCCGGCCTCTCCCATATTGCGCCACAACACCCTGTCCTCCGCCGTCCGCATCCAGTTTGCCCCAGCCACTTTCTTTAAGTCGTCGGTCCACCTAGCTGGGCGGCGTCTCACGCTACGCTTGCCAATACGTGGTCTCCACTCCAGGACTCGTCTGCTCTATCGACCATCGGTCGGTTGACAGACATGGCCAGCTCACTGCCACTTCAGTTTTGCTTACTCTGCGAGCTATGTCGGTAACTCCAGTTCTTTTCCGGATAATTTCATTTCTGATAAATATATAACACAATATAAGCAGCCTATATTGTCTTACTGTAGGGAAAAGGCTTCTCTTTCCCTTTTTTCACTCAACTCGATCCTGAGTCAATTAGGACCAATCCCTCATATACGCGTCGAGTTCGTTCCACCATCTACGCCTGGGTCTTCCACGATAGCGTTTGATCTTTTTGGTTTACATTCACTGTATTCATATTATTTTCTTAGTCACATTATGAAACAGATATCTTGCTAAACGTGTTCTTGGCTATCGCTGTCGACAACTTAGGAGACGCCGAAGAAATGGATGAAATACAAAAGGAAAAAGACGTAAGTGTTAATAATAAAATTATTTATAGCACGTTCGAATACATTTTGATTAGGAGTTAAATCCAATCACTTTATTTAAAGGAAGACAGCAAAAACAATTAACGTTAAATATCATAGTCATCACAATTTAAATTGTAAAATAGCTGTCCCTACAGAAGTTGTGAAATCCAAGGTTCAATAATACATATTTACAATATTCAATACAAAAAAGACGTTGCTCGGGAAACTTATTCAAATTTTATTTCTCTGAGAACCAAATTTTGGCTTTTAGGCGGGCACCACATCTTCGCATCAAAACAATAGCGGTGAAAATGTAGTCGTTTTGTTAACTTTTCCATTGTATGTGAAACGAAACAGAAGAAAACAACCTGTTGTAACAAACGTAGTAGAGCATGATTTGATCTCATTCCCGCGTAATTTCGTTGATCTTCTCAGAAGTTGGTTACTCCTCAGCGTTTCGCATGTAACTGTGGCAGTAAAAAAGTTTATGAACAAAATTTTAATATTTTGTGTAAATGGATGTTCATTTTACGGAAAACCTAACTTAAGAGGTTCAGCTTGGCAAAATATAGTACTGTTTTGCAGTGGAATTCGTTACGAGCTTTCGCATCATAATATTCACGTCGGAGGTGTGGTAAGGCCCTTAAGAATATTTTAAAACAAAAAATACCCAAATTAGTACAGCCGTTTTAAATAAATACGCTTAAAAGCGAATAGCACGTCGCTTGTATTTATTTCAATGTACCATATTAGTATCTGAGATGTATTTTCAGGCCGAAGCAGCAGAAAATATAGAGGCAGGTAATCCTCAGCTGGAGGAAGAGAGAGGCGAGACTGATGACGAATATGTTAACGAAGAAGAAGGGTATTCTAGTGAAGGGTAAGTGACAGCCCTTCAAGAGTAAGGGTAATAAAATCAACGAAAAATAAGTGTCGGAGGACCCCCATCACGAGCGAAATTTCTTACGCGGTACTTCCAGGCATACACATTCAAATAGAAAGAGACAGTAGAAAAAATCATTTGTGTGACGTAATGATGTCTCAGGTAAGTCCTACTGCAACCCGCGTTAAAGAACTTCGTTACGTAAAAAACCATCCTGTGGTTGTCAATGGTCGACAAGGACTAGGAAAAGATAATTTTTTACTATGTATTTATTCTTTAATGTTGTGTAAACTTTAATGTTCAAAAACGCGATTTATTTATGTCAAGCCTCCATGGAAATCGCAGAATTTCCCCTTTAATTACGTCATAATTATGTCATTCCGAGATATACGTGTATGTACACTGTATAGTGCGTTTCACGAAAGATTTCGTTTCGCCGAAATGTTGGCTCCCCTATCTGTGAATTTCCGTATTACGAACATAACGGTGACGATTTTATTTTGTGAATCGCACTTTAACTAAAATTGTGTAAAACTACCTGCTTACTAATTTTGTCTTTTATCCAGCTCTAACTAACGGTTTATTAATTAATTGTTTTACTAACAGCCGGCCTTACAAAAAATATAAGAGGGTACCCAGGTAAGGAACCAAACAGAATTTAATTAGATCTAAGCATTATTATGATGAAGGAAAACATCTTGAGGAAACCGGCACGTCCTAGAATCAAAAATTCGAAGACATGTGTCATCTGCCAACCCGCACTGGGGCCGCATGATGGTTTGCGGTCTACTCCCCCCCACAGGGAGGAGGCCTTTGACCCAGCAGTGAGAACGTATCGGTTGATTCTGATGATTGAGATGAAGTCAATGTATTCCGCTGAACTTGGATCCTCCGAAAAATGGGAAGTAATCTAAAGTAAAACTTTTTAACAAAAAATTAAACCGCGGAAAAACTGAAAAGCATAAAATAATAAACCTTAAAATTATGAATCAGCGCTTTGAGTGATCCTTGTTCATTGATTTTTCAGCGCCGACTCAAAATTTTAAGGTTTATTATTTTATGCTTTTCAGTTTTTCGGCGGTTTAATTTTTTGTTAAAAAGTTTTTATTTTATATTTTTTTTTGTGGCTTTAATATACTAATAATAATTGGCAAGGTATCTAACACAAAAATAATTATCAAAATCGGACTACTCTGTATAAAGTTATGCGTGTTTATACATTACAATGAGTGAGTGAACAATCAATCATCCCCTGTTTTCCGACCCTTAGGGTTCGATTTTGTTTTCCAAATTTATATGGGACCACCTTGGGAGTATACCCTTTCCATTAGAAGAAGAATTGTCACAATCGAACCACTATGTAAAAAGTTATGCGTGGTAAAACATAAAAAAAAAAAATTGATAACCTCCTCCGTTTTTTTTCGTCGGTTGAAAAGTCCTCCAAACCTTCGGTCATGGCAGACAATCTCAGTAGAGGCTAGCCATCTACACGGGAGATATTATAGTACACAAGTGTGTGTGTAAACACAGGGGTACTCACTGTTCCCTCAGAGCGGTCCACACGGCGCGTTGCGTCACCGTTGCGTCGCCGTAGCGCTACCGCTGCGTCGTTTTACATACTATTGGTTATTACTACCATACAGTGCATACGGTGCGCTGCGTCGACACAACGCATATATAAGGTGTATCTATTCATACACGAAATATTTTAAGAGGTACACCTGTAGGTGGTAAAGAAGCTATAGCAACGAAAAAAAGAATTTTTTAAATGTATTTTTTTCAAAATTTAATTTTTTAAATTATTTGACGCACATAAGAAATACTGGCTTTTTCTTATTTTTTACGGCCCGAGACACCGCGGCCATGTTCGTGCCGTCCGGTCGCCGCCCTCGCAGCGTCAGGCGGGCCATTCATAGAATTTGGAGTTAAGGGTTTATGCAAAACGTCTCAAGCAGTTTTAAAATTATAATAATTACGAAAATTCAAAACGCTTAGATAAAAAAAATCGTTTTGCTTCTATAGCTTCTTCACCACCTACAGGTGAACCTCTTAAAATAATCCGTTTAAGAATAGATACACCTTATATATGTACATACGTCAATGTCCTTTTCACCCTGCTGCGTCCCGGAACTGCAGTTCAATTTACTTTTTCACACTGATCTGGAATTAATTTAATGATTGTGTTAATTATGGTTTCAGGTCAGACCATGAGTATGAGGAGACTGGATCAGAAGAAGATGTTCAGGAACAAGAACAGGGCCAAGGCGAAGGAGATGAAGCCAAGGACAATCTTGTGGGAAATGAGAAGAAACAAAATGGTGCGTGTTTATCCCTATTCTGATACGTGCTACAATTTCAGACACCAATTGTTGTTGTTTCTTTTAAGACTTCTTTTAAACTTTCAACTTCCTTTTATTAGTATGTACCTCCAGTGAGGAAGGTAAGTGTCAAATGGCTCTATCGTAGCTAGTACCCGAAACACGGTAATAATACATAGTGTGGGGTGGATTTTTGTGAGGCTTTGGGTAAAATTCAGAAGTATAATGTGATCATAGTTTTATAGCACTGGTTGCCCAGTGGTGACGATCTTGACTTACAAGTTGTGGGTCGTGGGACCTAACTTAGGCAGACGGTTTCCTTTGTGTTAAAAACATCGCGAGGAAACCGGTATGTCCCAGAAACGAAACTTCGAAGACATGTGACTTTAACCAACCCGCACTAGGTCCGTGGTAGTTTACAGCCCAATCCCCTCGTAGAGACGAGGTTACGAGGAATATAAGGCTGATTTTGCATAGTTTTATATTGTTTAGCCTTTTTCATTCTTTTAGGAGATATAAAGAAAGAAGATTTGCCGAAAAACCAGTTAGGACCGACGTCTGCAAGACCACGACGATTGTCAGATGTTGAAATGAAGAATGAGGATAAACCCATTCCTGAAGGAAGCAGTTTCTTTGTTTTCTCCCAAACAAACGGGTAAGTAGTCAATTATCATGTTATGTTGAGCTTCTTCTTCGTCGTTACACTCTTGACAGAGTGATCGTGGTCGTCATATCTGGTGTGGTGGCGAGCTTCACAATCCTTCGCCATTCCTCTCGTACTGCAGCCCTTTTTTTTTCAGGATGGGAAATTTTCAAATGACTTCTCCCGCTGTGGGCGGAGCGGGAGGGCGTGTCAGACTTTTACTGACTAAAACCCACCCGTGTTCCATCAGTTGCCCATGTGCCAGGGTCACGGTATCTCTTTCGAACAATCACGCGACCCCGGCAGGCATCGGTCCTAGTAGACCCCTTCAGCACTGCTGATATCTCTTTGAGGCGCGCGTGGAACACTACGCGCCGTCGACCCGAGCTTGGTCCTTACCGGGCGGCGAGCTACCCATTGCTCGCCACCCGCAAGCTTGCGCCTACGGTGGCCGGGAGTCCGCTATTGACTCCCGACGCCCGGGGCGTCTCCTCCTGCGGCGGCTAGGGACGTGAGGGCGCAGAGAGTGCCACTCCCTCACGCGCCCCGCCTCCTCCTTTGCGAGCATTACTGCTTCGCAGAAAGAGGTGACGGCTTCCCATTCCCTCTCGCTCCGTACCATGGCTCGCACCAGGGCCGGACGCGAGAGGTCGCCGCCGCCAATCGCTTCCACGAGGACACGGCGGTGCCCCACCCAGGCAGGACACACCTCCACCGTATGCTCCACCGTGTCCTCCAGACGATCCTCGCAATGGAAACACCCGGACGTATCCTCCCGCTTTATCCTGAACAGGAACCCACCGAAGCACCCATGCCCGGTGAGAACCTGCGTCAGGCGGAAGGTGAGGACGTCGTGACGCCTCTCTATCCACTCCTCAAAGAGGGAACTTACCGCCGCAATTGTGGCGTGCCCAGTACTGCAGCCCTTCTCGTACATTCGTGAAGTGGACCATTAAGTGCAGTTTTGACCTGATCGATCCAAAGCATGGTGAGCTACCCAGGGAAAATAGCGGGACCAGCTTAATGTGTTTAGATTAATTCACAGTAGCTGAAGATGAAGAGGAGTATAAAGGCAAAGAGGAAATCCTTGTCTTGCTTTGGGACAACGCAGCTTAAACATTAATGGCCTGGTAATAAAATAATGTTAAAAGATTAAACGATTGAAGAAACTATAGATAGTATTAACGAATGAGGAACAGTTATAAGTTCACTCATTCTTCATAGAAAATTGAGGATTCTCCAACCAGGCGGCTGTCATGTCTGGTTGGCAACGACCCGACATCAATGGTCGGGCTTTGAAGCCGGGTCGTTTGATTATGTACTAGTTACGCAGTAAACTGTTTGCGCGATACAAGATTTCGCGTGGCATGTTTAGCTTTCTGCACATATGTATTACGCTCTGTTGGAACATGCCGGTCATTTTATTAGCCCAATTTTTTCAATCCTTTTTCAGGTTCCGAGTATTGTGCAACAAAATCCAGACAAATTCGTGGTTCAAGAATATGATTTTGTTGTGTATTCTTGCATCATCCCTGATGTTGGCGATGGAGGATCCAGTAGGCAGCAAAAATAATGAACAACAGAATGAGGTAAAAGATCATGATGGGGTTCCATTTGCCTTAAACTGGATGCTTCCATTCTAACCAGATGTAGCTGCTCACTATTTACATGGAATGACTGCTTATCCGTCTTAAGACCATGTGGTGCCAGACGTAAAAAATAGCACCACTCCATTTCTTCCCGTGGGTGTCGTAAGAACAACTAAGGGACTTACTAGAGAATAGGCAGCAGCGTTTCCTATGCATTTTACAACCATATTGTGATCTCCAACCTGCCTGCCAAGCGTGGCGATTATAGCAAAGCCCCCAAAATGCGGGAAGCCTATGTCTGAAATGATGATGTTGATGATGAGGGCTTATCATACTCCCACAACCTAGTAACTGAGTAACACGATACCCCTTGGGGAAAATATGGTATAAGTAATACAGGTTAAGTTTTTAACCAGTGCGCAAATTTTAATATAGTAACTTGCACGCGGTACTGGCGTGGCGGCGAAGGTGAACGACCGAGCGTAGCTACTAGTACCTACCAGCTGTTCGATCGGTAAAAATTCTAAGAAGTTCGAAGTACCTTCGCGCGCGGTTACTGACCTATTACTATTGACGATATCATATTACGAAATATGTGGGGTGTCCACAGTTTACTGATTTAAGGTCGGAAAAAAAAATTAAAAAAGTATTGAAAAAATAATTGAAATGTGTTCTTTTACTGATAATGAAACACCAAAAAAAAAATTGCGTACTGGTTATAAAAAAATCCCGTATAATTTCCTCGATTTAGCAAGACTAAAGTCTCTGCTAGTCATTAAAAAGAAAATAAATAATTATATGTGTTACGTTCCCGTTTCTAATTTGCAAAAAAATTGGGTGTATACTTTTAATTTCGTTTGTTTGCTTTATTAATATTTCCGATTACTTTCAGATTCTACGTAAAATTGATTACTTCTTCACTACGGTATTTACCCTAGAGCTTCTTCTGAAGGTCATCACTTATGGCTTCATATTACATAAGGATGCCTTCTGTAGATCCGCCTTTAACCTCCTGGATTTACTGGTTGTCATAGTGTCTTTGATTTCTTTGGATGGGTGAGTGGAATTCATTTTTATGTATTTATTTAGAGAGCCATAAGGGAAATCCTAGGCCACGATCTATACAACGTTACTTAGCACATAAGCACGGCGACAGATCGAGCTTTAAAGGGGTTCGAAGCTTTTTGTATGGAAGCTGGCATATCGACCCGCCGCCATTTTAACGTACCCCAACTAATGAATTATAGCATCAATTTTCTTGTGCTTCTAGTAGTATGTAATGTCCCTACTCTCTTCCAATAAACAGTAATACCAATAATTAACCTGAGAACGATTGTTTGGATACAATCTGACGCCTGTAGTCACGTAAAAAGTCGATTTTTAATTATTATTGTCGTTGTAGGTTGTACTCATGTCGAAGTTTACCTTCAAATAACTCGGTAACGTGACACTTTGGGGTACCGTGTGACATTGTTTGTTTGTCTATGTGTCTTCCACTCATACATACCACTTTAACAGAGCGCCGCGATTTCGAAAAAAAAAAATGGCGGCGGCGGGTCGATATGCCAGATCGGTTCTAAGCTCTTACAAGTATAAGCTGACCTCTCATTGTATGAAAAGCCTATACATTGCGAGGTCAACAAAACTGGAAATGTAAGCTTGATATGTAGCCCTATGTACCTCTTTTGGCTAAGTGTTATTCCTGTACTTACAACTTTTAAACTAAGAATTAATTAAATCCAAGATAGAGACAAGAATATGTCTCAGCCCAAGCCAGTGCAAAGTAACGTTTAAAAGGGTCAAATTGAATTACCTGGCAATGCTTTACCCACGTGTTAGTTACCCATATTGAAAACTAATGAAACATAAAAAAAAAACCTAATTCGATCGACGACGGTAATGCCCGTAAGAGCTCTTACACACGAGCGCCATGTTGCCAACGGCAAAGACAACTGCTGCCGTCGATATGTGTCGACGGCAGCCGGCGACATGTCATCTTCAAAAATAAGTGTCACAATTGCGTGTCGCCGGCTGCAGTTACCTGTCGTTGGCAACATGCGGCACGTGTGTAAGAGCTCTAATTGGTCAGCGAATCGCGTCAGCGCGTAGATCGCTCAGCTGTCTGTATAATTTTTCGTGGAAATTAGTTTTTTTAATACGAATTCCAAAAAAACATAATATGACTGTCGTTTTGTTGATGTAATGTAAATATTACAGTGTCATTTAAGTTTGTAACAATCGTTAACTTCGATTGATGGAAAAAAATATGGTTCATTCGTTTTTAATATCCATAGCCAACACGTGGCTCAATTACTGCCAGCTAATTTACCCCCCCCCCCTTTTCCCCTTTTTGACCCTGTAGATTTGGGCCTTAGATTGTGTGCGATAAATATTTGCATCAAGTAATATTGACGTTCGAAATGTTTTAATGTTTTGCTGTCCTATTATTATTTCAAATTCAAAAAAAATAAGTTCTAAAATGGCTTCTTTTTCTACCAGGTCAAAGAATACGGTATCTTTTATAAAGATTTTGAGAGTTTTTCGAGTATTGAGACCCTTGAGGGCAATCAACAGAGCAAAAGGACTAAAGGTTAGTTTTGACAACTTTTTTTTATTTTACTCCAAATAATCTTTTTACACATTTATAGTTGAAAACGGAATGCGCCAAGGCAACCCGCGAAATTCAGAATTACTTACGTTGATTCCAATTTCCATTTAGTTTCGTTAGTATTAAGTTGTATATTGATTAAAATATTATGATTCACAGCCATAACAACTAAGGTTTTAGGTACAGAACTTTATTTCATTGAATGTTTGAACTTGTTCAATGTTCAAGTCTTCAAAAATAGTTATTTGTTATACAAGAGTGCAAAGTTTTTTTTTAACCGCGTGCTCAATTTTGATGACCGAGCAAGCGAAGGATTCTAAAATTGAAACACGAGCGCAGCGAGTGATTCAAAATTAGAATCCTGAGCGTTAGCGAGGGAATCAAAAGAGCACGAGGTGAAAAATCTTTGCACTCGAGTGCAACACGTAACTTTTCATTCCACCTCAGCGAGAAAAGAGTATTTTTAATCTTCAATATCTGAGTGGAAAAGCCGTTTTTATTCTCTAGAGGATAAAGTAAATTGAATTTAGAACATCGTGTGCACTATCACAAACTTAGTGCACACGATGTTCTAAATTCAATTTACTCTTTCCGAGATGGTGGGATGAAAAAGATTTTGTATTACTTTCGGTTGTACAAAAACGCTTATCTAAATACTATGCAGCGTTACAAACAAGGGAATTAGTGTTTTCGATATCTGTGTGGTCCTTTCCTCAAAAGACCATTTCAGACACCAATCCACATGGTCGTCACGTGATCTCACTAAGATTATCTCTGAACTTTAAAAGAGACTGTGACCTCTTAATTTTTTTGGCCTTTCTTCTCAGAGTAGTCAGATAGGAAACGTCGACCTCATCTAGTTTAAATAATTTGATTGACGTGTTAAAGTGTTTGTACAAACCAACTTGGAGAAATAAAATCATTTATCATAATAAAGTCATTCAATCTAAAAATTAACTTAAAAAGTTGTATTATAGTTTTAATAGGTATTTATAATAAAGTAAAGCTATATTTGTTATGGTCCTGAATCATATATTTTTCAACATATAAGTTGATACAGACCAGAAAATTGCAAAAAATCTTAGAAAAATCAGAGAGCAGTGGTGGCCCAGTGGTATCAGCCCCGACTTACGATTTGTAGGTTATGGGTTCGAACCCAGACAGACGCTTTACTTTGTGTAAATAATTTCATCACCATTGCTCTCAAATCCTCACCATTTAATGAAAACATCGTGAGGAAAAACGGCAAGTCTTAGAACAAAAAATTTGAAGACATGTGACATCTACCAACCCGCATTGGGTGTGGTAGATTACGGCTCACTCCCTCTCACCGAGGCCTGTGTCCCAGTAGTGGGAAAAGTATAGGCTGATTATGATATAGAAAAAACTTGAATTTAGCGAGCTACCTTGGAATTTCCACTTTATGAGAAATATGTAAAACTGTTTTTTATCAATTTTTAGCACGTAGTTCAATGTGTGATCGTCGCTATAAAGACGATTGGCAACATTCTGTTGGTGACAAATCTTCTTCAATTCATGTTCGCCGTCATGGGGGTGCAAATGTTCAAGGTAGGGGAGGAAAAAATTGAAAAACATAGTTACAATTTTTTTTACTCACTGAGCGACACCTTTGGGTCAATTTATTTACAATTTACATTTATACAAGTTTCTGGAAGTAAGTATTTTTATGCACTCGGAAAATATTCTTGCACTAGTTATTTTTTCTTTAAAAAAGTATACAAAATCATCTGATTTCGTTTCTTTAATATGTGTGAGGCTTATTTACGTGCAAAACAAAAAATTAGTTTACTAACAATTTTTCTTTTCGCTTCTGCCCGTGGGTCCAAAAAATTCTCCTTTGTTTTTTTTCTATTTAGGAGCTTGCATGCTTCTTTTTGTTTTTTTTTTTTCAATTTAAATTAGCCCAAAGGTGTTGTGTGATATTTTGTTAAGATTTTTTTTTGTCGATTTTGTGATTTTTTTGGACTCAAAGTTAAGTGCTTCGGTGTTTCTGTTCCACAATGCCCTACCTTGACATTTCACTTGAAAACTAGGAGTGAGGTACTTGGTTCATTACTGTGTTCACGTTTTTTTTTATTGTTCGAACTGTCACTGCAACTGTCAGAACAGGACACTGACGTGTCTGTAAAAAAAAAGCGAATAAATTTTTGTTTTTGTTTCCGTAAAACGAAGGACTAACGCGATGTAAGTTGGCGACCTTTTCCCCCAGTTTTTTTTTTGTGGTATTTATTCTAACATTTATTTATTTTTGCATTTTGTTTTTTTTTTTCACAACTTTATACAACGTGGTTTGCATACACCTACACAAACGCACATTGGGACAATGGGCGAAAAATAAAAATACAAAAAAATAAATAAAAAAAACACTGCGATTGGGTAACGTTACTGTTTTGCCCGCTTTAACATTTTTTGCATTATTTGTGCTTTAGTATGTGGTCAAGTGTGTGTTTGCTTCTATAAAGTCTATTGGGAATATTTTTATCATAAATCATATGTTGCAATTTATGTTCGCTGTTGTCGGTATTCAGTTATTCAAGGTAACTTTATGTATCTAGTTTAACCTTTTTTTGCTCACTCTCTCTTCCCGCTTTCAATAAGTGAAAGCGAGATAAAAGTATGTCATCTTTTTTGGCCATAGAAATCAGAAGCCCGCGGTATGTATATAGATTTTATCTTTCTCCTTTTAGTACGTAAGTATTTGCTAAAAATATTAGTAAAGCACAGGCTATTATATATTTTCTCCATAATCAACTAGTTTTAGAACTGTCAACCATACTTTCAAAATTTATTAAGAAATTAATCAATTTTATTTTTACTGCAGCGAGGACATGCATACTAAGTCGAAAGCATTACTCTCCGTTTTAGGGCAGTTGGTTAAAAGATATGGTTGCCAGTAGCAAGATTAGTGATGCTGAAAAATAACATAGTGCCAGCTATGTCTTAACTTGAAATGTACTAATTGTATTTGTTTTGTGTGCTTAGCTAAGCATTTTGTAGAAAGCGAGGTCAGGTGATTCAATAGGTAAAATTTTTAATCAAACAATTCTTCTATTACTTATTTCTTAATCAATAGAAAGAAAATCTATAAAATTATGTTCAAGAATTTTTCAATATATTTTTTGTACAAGTAAAATGTGGCCGGTCTCATTGACTAAAAAAAATATAAAACTTCTTAGTCCAGGAGCTAGTCTTAATTTTTTGAAGTCTGCTTTAATATTATTATGATTTCAGGGTAAATTCTATAGATGTACAGATATCACAAAAGTGACTGAAGACGAATGCGCGTGAGTATCTATAGAAATATAACCGGTATTTTTTATACCATAAAAAAATATAATTTTGTATTCCGTTTCCGTTCCGTTCCGTGTTTTTTAATATACAGGTTGTTTATAAGGTGTATCTATTCATACACGAAATATTTTACGAGGTACACCTGTAGGTGGTAAAGAAGCTATAGAAGCAAAAAGAACATTTTTATCTAAGCGTTTTTGTATTTTCGGAATTATTATAATTTTAAAACTGCTTGAGACGTTTTGCATAAAATCGTTACTCCAAATTCTATGAATGGCCCGCCTGACGCTGCGAGGGTGGTGACCGGATGGCACGAGCATGGCCGTGGTGTCTCGGGCCGTAAAAAATAAGAAGGAACCAGTATTTATTATGTGCGGCAAATAATAAAAAAAAATACATTTAGACTATTTCTTTTTTCGTTGCTGTAGCTTCTTTACCACCTACAGGTGTACCTCTTGAAATATTTCGTGTATGAATAGATACACCTTATATACAGGGTCAAATTAAATTAGTTCGTAATACTTTTACCACGTGTTGAATTTCAAAAACTAAAAATACAAAAAAATAAAAACCGGCCAAGTGCGAGTCGGACTCGCGCACCGAGGGTTTCGTACAAACCTGTAGGTATTCTCGGTTTATGCATAAGGCTTATGTTTATGAAATTAAATGTTAATTTTTTTAATTTTTATATTTGATTGAATGAAAGGTAAATTGCGGTTTACGATTTATGACGTATTAAAAAAAACTACTTACTAGATCTTGTTCAAACCAATTTTCGTTGGAAGTTTATATAGCAATGTACATCATTTATTTTTTTAGTTTTATCATTCTCTTATTTTAGAAGTTACAGGGGGGGGGGGGACACACATTTTACCACTTTGGAAGTGTCTCTTGCGCAAACTATTCAGTTTAAAAAAAAATGATGATAGAAATATCATTTTTGAAGACCAATCCATAGATACCCCACACGTATGGGTTTGATGAAAAAAAAATTTTTGAGTTTCAGTTCTAAGTATGGGGAACCCCAAAATTTATTGTTTTTTTTCTATTTTTGTGTGAAAATCTTAATGCGGTTCACAGAATACATCTACTTACCAAGTTTCAACAGCATAACTCTTATAGTTTCGGAAAAAAAGGGCTGCGACATACACAGACAGACAGACAGACATACATAAGGAATCTATAAGGGTTCCGTTTTTTGCCATTTGGCAACGGAACCCTAAAAACAACAATATTCGATGGGCGAAAGTCAATGCTCATAATCGATAAGTTAACCCTATCGGCCGACGAGGTGGGCAAGCTCTTTGAAAGAGTGATTGCAGACCGCCTCGTCGGGTGGCTGGTGCGGGAGGGGCAGGACTTGTCGGACGGCCAGTACGGCTTCCGCAAGGGGCGCTCTACGGTGGACGCCATCATGTGCGTGCGAGCCCTCACGACGGGGGATGCAGTGGCCCGGGGTGGGGTCGTCTTGGCGGGGTCTCTAGACATCGCCAATGCCTTCAACACCCTACCCTGGAGTTGCATTAGGAAGGCACTCCGGTATCACCAGATGCGCGCCACCTACCTCTGTGGCGTGGTCGAGGCCTATCTGACGGATAGGGCCGTTATCTACCCCGGTCACCAGGGAGAGTGGAACCGGCGAGAGATGTCGTGCGGTGTCCCACAGGGATCGGTCCTGGGGCCGCATCTGTGGGACATCGGTTACGACTGGGTGCTGCGCGCCGACCTCCCTAGCGGCGTCAGCGTAGTTTGCTACGCTGACGACACGCTGGTCCTGGTGCAGGGGAGGTCGCACGAGGCGGCGGCCGAACTGATGACACGCGGGGTTGCGACAATCGTCGATAGGATCCGGCAATTGGGACTCGAGGTGGCATTGCACAAGTCCAAAGGGTTTTCATGGTCCTCGGAACGCGCCACCTGCGGGTTCCCAACTCACGGTGGGAGGGGTTCACATCGGCGTCGAGTTGACGATGAAGTGCCTGGGACTTGTCCTCGACAGCCGGTGGAACTTCGTCGAGCACTTCCGACGTTTGGCTCCCAGACTGGAGCGGGCTGGGGCTGCCTTAAAGTGGCTCCTGCCCAATCTGGGGGGTCCAAACGCCTCCTGCCGGAGCCTCTACATGGGGATCGTGCGGTCCATGGCCCTCTACGGGGCACCGGTGTGGGCGCCCTCATTGAGGCTGCGCCCAGCGCGCCGGTTGTTTGCGGCCCAGAGGGTCATGGCCATCCGGTTAATCCGGGGATACCGTACGGTCTCGTGCGAGGCGGCGAGCCTCCTTGCCGGAGTTCCGCCATGGGATCTGGAGGCAAAGGTCCTCGCGCACATGTGGGAGTGGTGCGAGCAGGCGAAACTCCACTGCCGCGATAAATCGCGGCACGGCGGACAGAGCTCCGGTGTGATCTCATGGCGACATGGCGGGTACGATTGTCGCAACCCAGTGCTGGGCACGCCACAATTGCGGCGGTAAGTCCCCTCTTTGAGGAGTGGATAGAGAGGCGTCACGGCGTCCTCACCTTCCGCCTGACGCAGGTTCTCACCGGGCATGGGTGCTTCGGTGGGTTCCTGTTCAGGATAAAGCGGGAGGATACGTCCGGGTGTTTCCATTGCGAGGATCGTCTGGAGGATACGGTGGAGCATACGGTGGAGGTGTGCCCTGCCTGAGCGGAGCACCGCCGTGTCCTCGTGGAGGCGATCGGCGGCGGCGACCTCTCGCGTCCGGCCCTGGTGCGAGCCATGGGACGGAGAGAGAGGGAATGGGAAGCCGTCACCTCCTTCTGCGAAGCAGTAATGCTCGCGAAGGAGGAGGCGGGGCGCGTGAGGGAGTGGCAGTTTCTGCGCCCTCACGTCCCTAGCCGCCGCAGGAGGAGACGCCCCGGGCGTCGGGAGTCCATAGCGGACTCCCAGCCAGCGTAGGCGCAAGCTTGCGGGTGGCGAGCAATGGGTAGCTCACCGCCCGGTAAGGACCAGGCTCGGGTCGACGGCGCGTAGTGTTCCACGCGCGCCTCAAAGAGATGTCAGCAGCGCTGAAGGGGCTCTCGCTCCGTACCATGCCTCGCACCAGGGCCGGGCGCGAGAGGTCGCCGCCGCCAATCGCCTCTACGAGGACACGGCGGTGCTCCGCCCAGGCAGGGCACACCTCCACCGTTTGCTCCACCGTGTCCTCCAGACGATCCTCGCAATGGAAACACCCGGACGTATCCTCCCGCTTTATCCTGAACAGGAACCCACCGAAGCACCCATACCCGGTGAGAACCTGCGTCAGGCGGAAGGTGAGGACGCCGTGACGCCTCTCTATCCACTCCTCAAAGAGGGGACTTACCGCCGCAATTGTGGCGTGCCCAGCACTGGGTTGCGACAATCGTACCCGCCATGTCACCATGAGATCACACCGGAGCTCTGTCCGCCGTGCCGCGATTTGTCGCGGCAGCGGAGTTTCGCCCCGGCGTTTCGCCTCCTCGCGCCACTCCCACACGTGGGCGAGGACCTTTGCCTCCAGATCCCATGGCGGCACTCCGGCAAGGAGGCTCGATGCCTCGCAGGAGACCATGCGGTATCCTCGGATTAACCGGATGGCCATGACCCTCTGGGCCGCACTCAACCGGCGCGCTGGGCGCAGCCTCAATGAGGGCGCCCACACCGGTGCCCCGTATTTAATCACACCTAGAGTTATATTATGTTGGATACATTAACAACCTTCGTAAGACGATCAAAATGTCACGGTGTATACAGCCTTTTTAGGGTTCCGTTGCCAAATGGCAAAAAACGGAACCCTTGTAGATTCGTCATGTCTGTCTGTCTGTCCGTCCGTCCGTATGTCACAGCCACTTTTCTCCGAAACTGTAAGAGCTACGCTGTTGAAACTTGGTAAGTAGATGTATTCTGTAAACCGCATCAAGATGTTTACACTAAAATAGAAAAAAAATAACAAATTTTGGGGTTCCCCATACTTAGAACTAAAGCTCAATTTTTTTTTTTCATCAAACCCATATGGTGGGGCTCCGACGGAAGGCAAAATTAGGTACCTTCGACGCGGACAGAAAAAAGCTGATAAACGCAAGTGTCGTGCCTAGGGGTTAACGGATGAGGGAAATCGTGCACCTTACCTCCTCGTGAAGCCGCTCGATCCTCCAGCAGAATCTGGGAGCTCCGGAGTCTTCGCAGAGTTCGGCCCACCACGTGTCGAACAAAGTCCAGAGGCACTACACAGCACTTCAGTACAACCGTCGAAGCCACAAAATACACCACTAAAGAAACAGCGGGACTGCTGTGAACTTATAATATCCATATTATATCGTTCTGCGATAAATTAACACAGCGGGTAAAAAAAACACAGCGGGGAAGCGATCACAACCGAATCCATATTTGAACTGTTATAATGTCTTTTTCGAGCGAGCCATAAAGAAGGCGACGCTCTTCAAGGAGTAGTTTGCGAAGTGCACGACATAGGTGGCAGGAAAAGGAACTAGCTTGACATCTTGCGTAACAGTTTAACAAAATAAAATAGATGGCGCCAACATTTCCTCCCCCTTTTAAAGGGTCACCTTTAAACCCAATCATAAAGTGTAATAAAGAAGTGCGGAAATATAATATTGAAACTGCGATTTATATAAGATAAACTGCGACAATCTTAAACTAACTAACTGCTAGCACTTAAACTACTGTGGTTACAAAAAATAAAAAAAATAACAATCTTATTGCGTTGGTAATGGGCACAAACGTACGACCGGAAGCACGTATGTACCTTTAGCTGTTCTTACAGAAACTACACGCGTTATACCATCGTTAGAAGGAAGAATCTTCTCTACTATCGCTAATGGCCACGATAAAGAAGGTGAATTGTCACTTATAATAACAACAACCGTGCCAGGCTTGATTGGCACAGACGGAGTATTCCATTTCTCTCGGGTTTGTAAACTATGTAAATATTCCATTCTCCATCTTTTCCAAAAAGATTGCACTAATTTATCAGGCAGAGAATGTCTCTGAAGCAAGTTGAGATTATCTGATTCTACTTCAGGCGCGGGCAATGAGAATAAAGGAGCGGTATGCAAAAAATGACCTGGCGTTAACGCGGTAGGTTCTGCGGGATCGGCACTCAGAACCGTTTAAGTGCAGCTAAAAAACTGGCGGTGCTAAGATCAGTGGCTACTTCAATATGTAGCGCGCGAGTTGTGAGACAAGTGAACACGCAAATATATGCTTTCAAAGCCTTTGCACCCCGACGGCGAATGGGAGTGCAAGATATAGGACCTGCGTAATCACAGCCCGTGTGAGTAAACGGCTTAATAACCTGACGCGTCCGACAGTCCGGTAAGCCAGCCATGAGCGGGCCAGACGGGACGCGGTCGAGCGCGGAAATAAATATTACAATCGTGAACTACCTTGTGAATAGCACGACGAGCAGACAGTATCCAGTATTTCTGCCGTAAGAGTGACATGAGCTGTTCAGGCCCAGCGTGTAAATATTTCTTATGATAATATTCAATTAATGTGTTAACAAAAAAGTCATGGCTTGGCAGAAGTACCGGGTGCTGCTGTGAGTAACTTAGATCAGAATGGGTGAGGCGTCCACCAACTCTGATTAAATCGTTATGTAAAAACGGTCTTAATTTATTAAGAGATGATGAAACCTGCGTGCTCAGTTTTAAATTTAGAATTTCTTTATTGAAACGTTTATTTTGGATAAGTTTCAGCAATTTGTTTTCTGCAAAACTCAAATCAGCTGCGGTTATATGTACCGAATCGCGACGTGGTAACAAATTAGCGAATCTATAAATGTAAACAATCGTACGGAGTATTTTACTCCATGACGAAAGGCGGCAAAGAGTATCATAAACATAAGAATCGTCAGCGGGAATTAAAACAGCGTGAACGAGTTTCTTTTGTTCAGGTATCTCGTCCAACGTGAGCGGTTCCGTACCTTCAGTAATAGGCCACTGCGACGGATGTAACGTTAGCCAGGGGGGCCATTGGGACCACGGAGGGTGGTCTTTAGGATTAAAACGATAAAGAATTCTCTGATAACGTCGATCAGATTCGCGAATCATAATTTGTAAAAACATTTGTTTACAATCAGCGGTCATCGCTACAGAGTGTAGACGAAAATTTAAAATAATTTTGAATAAATTACCCTGTAGGTTGGGCCCACTGTGCAGCAAATCATTTAACGAAACACCGGACGATGATTTTCAGTTGCCATCCAGCACGGGACGCAACCTAGACGAAGACTTGTCTGGGCGGAGAACCCCATGATGTGACATCTGCAGTTTCATGCGGAAGAACTGAGACGGGCGAGATATAACCTTTAGAAAGGTAATCATTTAAAACTTCGTCATAAGCGGCGCGTAGCTCAGGTAAAGCTTCAAGCTTCCTCTCTAAGCATAAAAAACGTCTACGAGCGATATTGAATGAGTCACCCAGTGTGAACACATCCTTATCAAACGGTAGACTCACGGTATAGCGACCAGTAACTGGGTCCCGTTGCGTAGTTGAATGATAAAAATATTCACATTCAGCATCAGCAGGATGCTGAACGGCCGGGCCAGGAACTTCTTCAAGTTCCCAGAAGCGGGAAATCAAATTGTTGTCCATAGGCGAAGGGACTATGGCGCAGCACGATGTGAGACATGCTGGGCGGTTACTGAGTGTAGGTACGACCCCCATGAGTACGTAGCCTAACACCGTATTGACAGCGGCGGGCACTGACGGGCCACCAGGAACCACGTCAGGCAAAAGTAAATGCGGGAACAGCGATGCTCCAATCAAAATATCAATTTTACTTGGAATAGCGAAACTATCATCAGCGAACTGAAGTTTATTCGAGTAAGGTAGGGCCTTAATATCAACAAAAGCGGAAGGTAAGTTGTCCGTAATTTGATCAACTACTAACGAGTCAATATCAAATCGGATATTTTTGTTAAAGCGTGAAAATATACGTAAATTTACTGTCCCGAACGACGTCCTCTCTGTGCCTCCAAAACCTCTTACGGTCGTAGACCGTGTATTGTTTTGACGTAAACGTAAAAGTTCACAACATTCCCTACTAATGAAGTGACTTTGCGAGGCGGAATCGAGTAAAATTCTTATTAAATGCTCACGCCCAGCACTATCGTACGCCACGACTTGAGCAGTCGCGAGCAAAACGGTAGTATGCGAATCACATTACGGCGTCTCACTGCAAGCGGCATTAGAGGAAACAGAACGCGGAGCGTCAACGGACATTGAACACAAGGCTACATCAGGCTGCGTGGCGGAGCGCACCGGCTCGGACGCGGGCACGGGTGCGATTGGGACGACAGCAGCGCTCGCTTGCGTTGACGTCACCGGATCGGGCGCTTCGCGCTGCGGCGTAGGTCTAGTGTAACTCGCCACTTCCGCGGTCCGTGGGTTCGAATCCCGAGTAAAATGTAATAGTGAATGGTGACGTTGTTTACACGTTCTACAGCCAGATGCGGATTGACAACTCGATAATTTATGTTTAATACTTGGACAATTAACGCAACCATTAATTTTCCTAACAACCTGTAAGCGTTCATACGGAGTTGATTTATGAAAATCAGGACATTTAAATAAGTGTTGATGTGTGACATTAGTACACAAACATTTATCTGTTGAATCAGATTCGACCGTGCTTACATACGCGTTATAACGCGGGGAGGACTGCGGTTTTTTACTATCATTAGAACTGCGGGAACGATCAGCTGATTTTGCGGAATTATGTACTTGCGCGCCGGCTGTTAAAGCGTGGGTGCGATACAATATTTTACTCTGTTTATTAACGAAATCGACTAAATCATTAAATAAAGGAATATCAGACTGATCCTGACTGTTTTCAAAGTTACGAACAGTTTCACTGTCTAACTTGGTAATAGCTATTTGTACGAAAATTAAATTCAATAAATCTGGTATTTTTAAATGTTGTAAGGCACGGACGGCGTTAACAAACTTATCATTAAAAATGTCTAAATTATCGGAAGTAACGGAAGTTAACGGTTTAAAATCTATGATCTGTTTTAAATAAGTGGCCGCTAGTGTGCGTTTGTCTTCATACCTATTCACTAGCGTATTGAAAATGAGTTCGTAATTCTCAGCGGTAGGTACAATGCCGGCGCATGCGGCTAGCGCTTTACCGGTCAATTTGCCCTGTAAATAATGTAATCTTTGATGATCCGAGAGAGATGGATTATCATGAACAGCGGATTTATAATTTGAGTAAAACAATGGCCATGAACGAATGTCACCGTTAAAACTCATTAATTCAATCGGCGGTAACTTAATGAAAGAAGATTTTTTCTCTAAGATGGACGGAATGACGTCTGCATTGGTAGCAACCAAACGTTTTAAGCGACTATATAACTGTTCAAACGAAACCAGCGCTTTGTAGTCAGCGCGCGCGGTGGGGTCAGCTGTCAGTAGACAGTTATTATATTGATCCATAACTTCATGAAATTCGGAACGAATAGCGTCAATGTTTGAGCTAGCGTCCAGAAAGGCCTCTTTCGCATCATCTCCCGTGCCTATGTCTTTAGATAAATCGTAGGCAGACTGTAAACACTCGAATAAAGCATTCCGTTTGGCTTCCAATGCCAACAATGATAACTCCGTACTATTAGACTTAATAGCTTTCTTCATTATGAAATGAGAATTTTAAATTGAAGGTATACAAAAATAACTTATTTGTGAGTTTGCGAATAATATAAAAGTACAAGTGGGTACTTCTAAAAAGGTAAATCTCAGCGAAAATTATCGAAATAGAACCTTATTTCGCGAATACCACTGAGAATATGAATATTACAGCGAATAATAAGATTAAATATTAGTATGACAGCGGGAAAAATAAGTATTTAGTGTTAAGCGGTAACAAAATGAAATAATTACCTTCGCGGTACGCAACGAGCGTAATGGCGTCGGTATGTTTTCTAGGCTAACGAAGACCTAAAAACGGCGGGTTTTAACACTCAATTTCCTATTAGGTGACCTAAAAGGGGCGGAAACTGTATCATTACGGTTCGAAAGACCACAATAATGGTGGGGCTCCGACGGAATGCAAATTAGGTACCTTCGACGTGGACAGAAAAAAGCTGATAAACGCAAGTGTCGTGCCTAGGGGTTAAGGGATGAGGGAAATCGTGCACCTTACCTCCTCGTGAAGCCGCTCGATCCTCCAGCAGAATCTCGGAGCTCCGGAGTCTTCGCAGAGTTCGGCCCACCACGTGTCGAACAAAGTCCAGAGGCACTACACAGCACTTCAGTACAACCGTCGAAGCCACAAAATACACCACTAAAGAAACAGCGGGACTGCTATGAACTTATAATATCCATATTATATCGTTCTGCGATAAATTAACACAGCGGGTAAAAAAAACACAGCGGGGAAGCGATCACAACCGAATCCATATTTGAACTGTTATAATGTCTTTTCCGAGCGAGCCATAAAGAAGGCGACGCTCTTCAAGAAGTAGTTTGTGAAGTGCACGATATAGGTGGCAGGAAAAGGAACTAGCTTGACATCTTGCGTAACAGTTTAACAAAATAAAATAGATGGCGCCAACACCATACGTGTGGGGTATCTATGAATAGGTCTTCAAAAATGGTATTGAGGTTTCTAATATCATTTTTTTCTAAACTGAATAGTTTGCGCGAGAGACGCTTCCAAAGTGGTAAAATGTGTGTCCCTTAACTTCTAAAATAAGAGAATGATAAAACTCAAAAAAAATATATGATGTACATAATCATATAAACTTCCACAGAAAATAGGTTAGAACGAGATCTAGTAAGTAGTTTTTTTTTTAATACGTCATAAATCGTAAACCGCAATTTACCTTTTATTCAATCAACTCAAATATAACAATTTAAAAAAAAACATTAAATTTCATAAGCACAAACCTTATACATAAACCGAGGATACCTACAGGTTTGTACGGAACCCTCGGTGCGCGAGTCCGACTTGCACTTGGCCGGTTTTTTATGTGGGTGGGACTGGGAAGTCATCAAATGACGTCTCGCGCTCTTGGCGGAGCGGAAGGGCGTGTAAGACTTTTATTGACTAAAACCCACCCGTGTTCCTTCAGTTGCCTGTGCTGTATGCTATGTTATATACAGCCTGATATAAGGTATAATTTAATTTGACCCTATGCAGAGAATTAACTGGAATATGAATATTAGCTATATTATTATTATTCATCAATTATTTCAGAACATAATACATTCCATATAATTTTTAGTAAATCCACTTAACACTGTGTTAGTTACATTACGCAGACCAAAAAAAAATTTACCCAGAAGCCAGACTATACTTTTCCGAAGGATTTTGACGCGCTGAATTCAAATCTGGCAATTTCAAAATTGCTCAATCACGTCAGGGTTTCGAGATATCCTAATCTAAAAGTGCAAAAAACGCGTTTTTAGCGGTTTTTTGAGGTTACGTCACAGAAGGAAATAAATGATTATCAAAAAACATTGTACGGCAATTGAAAGTACCACTTTCCCTTTCTCCTTTTAAACGTATTTAGATTTTTCAAATATCTTTTTTTTTCACCAAAAATCGCTTTTTGAAATTTTACACTTTAGCGTAGTAACACAACTACAAAAAAAAAAAAAATCTGCCCAAAACCAGACCATTTTGATCTTATGTTTTTGGGGTCGCTGATTCCGAATTCGAGGTCCAATTCACCCTATTAGTGATTAAACTTGCTGTTTCCAGGGTCACAGGTGGGTTAGCCTGCTTATGGTTTGGTAGGGGTAGTTTTTAGGGGTTGTTTTTTGAGCTTACGAAAAATTATGATCTTATAGGGTGAATTAGACCTCGGAATCTGAATCAGCGACCCCAAAAACACAAGATCAACATGGTCTGGTCTCGGGCAGAATTTTTACGGTTTTTTTTTGTGGTTTGGTTAATACGCTAAAGTGTAAAATTTCAAATAGCGATATTTTGGTGAAAAAAAAAAAGATATTTGATAAAATCTAAATAGGTTTAAAAGGGACAAGATGGTACTTTCAATTGACATACAACGTTTTTTGTTAATCATTTTATATGGACTTTTGTTAAATTTAATCGGCCTGTGTTATTAATCTATACTAATATTATAAAGCTGAAGAGTTTGTTTGTTTGTATGTTTGTTTGATTGCGCTAATCTCAGGAACTACTGGTCCGAATTGAAAAAAAATATTTTTGTGTTGAGTAGCCTATTTAGCCTATTTATAACATCACGCTACAACTAAGAGGAGCGGAGCAGTAATTAAAAATGTTGCAAAAACGGGGAAATCGCACGGGTAGGCGATTCGACGCGACGGGAAGGGTCGGGGGAACAAGAAATTTAACGCGGACGAAGTCGCGGGCAGAAGCTAGTGATTACATAAAATTGCGCTACTTGTCATTATACCGGGCACCCCCGGAGCCGAGAATGGCATTCCAGTGCCTCACAACTGGGCAATCCAGTATTCAGTGGGCCGTTGGTGCTGCCTCGCACGCGACGCATCAGGGAGGCCACTCTTTCGCGCACTATCGCCCTAAAACAATCCGTGTTGGCCTTAGCAAGAATACCTGATGCACTGCAAAAAGGAGGCAACCCCAACAGCATCCTGAAATGTGCATCTGGATTGAGGGCCCATTTTTTGAAACCTTGCGTACCGAAATAAGATTTGTAGGGAAATTAGTTAAAAATAGTAAAAACTTAAAGCAAAGGGTCATAAATTTCTTAAACGTGAATTAAAACTGTTATGATGAAATAACTTGGGCCCTCAATCTAGACGCGTGCATAAAGTGGCATAGCCTAAATCTCAGTAAGTACTATCTCTGGGTTAATAATTTTTGTTTAAGAATTTAGTTTAGAATTTCTTAAATATTTTAAGAAATTCCCAAATCTGTAAAATATAACATTACCGATTTATGGCGGCATATCTAGGGCCCTCACTTCGTTATTGTTTGTACTGAGGAATCTGCAAAACACGAATATATCTGAAGAAACACATAAATACGACTTTAACGTGTTTTACTTACCTACCTATGTGAATTAGTTAAAAAGAAATAAGGACACAAAACTTAATTGTTAAGAAGTAAATGAAAGTCGCATTTTACTAAAAAGTACTGAACTAAGAGCCCAATATTTTCGGTTTTATTGACTAGGCTCAACCTCATAGAATAACGCAAATTAGAATAAAAGTTTTAACTATTTCTTAATTAAATTGTAACATATCGTTCGTTCTTCTAAATGTCATACTTTATGAGAAAATTGATTTTCAATTTTTTGTAAGAGAATTATTTGTAGGGTGACCATAATGTTCAAAATAAGTACCTGTCCATTTTGTAAAGTGCATTCGGAAAGTCATAATATTTGCAGCTAAAAGTACTATACCGGATGACATTTTTTACCGTCTCGACCTTGATATGGTGTGTAACTAGAATAGAAGGCAGGAAGGCCTTCAGATTCATCGTAGGTGACTAAAGGAGCGCGGGACGCGGGCTAACGGGAATGTTTGTGCGGCTCGTGCGCCTGCGAAAGATCAATTTGGCCGCTTATCAGCTGGCTTCAAAGGGTAGGACCGCGCTACAAAATCATTGATACATGCCGCGCATTGAGTAGGGTGCGTATGATTTTAGTTTCGATAGATTTTAATTTACTTTTTTTATTTAATTTTTTCCAAACTTCTGTTTTTGTTGTTCTAGTATGAAGATGTTACTTTAAATGTGTAGTATTTATTGCTAGATCAATTTCATTACATGTTATTCAAAAATAAAAATAATAAAAATTTCTATGCCAAAGGCTTCTACTTCGTTCACCTATTACACCCATTTTTTTTCAAGACGTTAAAAAATGTCACCCGGTATACCTACTAATTAAAATTTGGCTTTCCTTTTATTTTAATGTAATTTCTATAAAAATAAATAAAACTAGAACATTTATTTAGCTTCAACAGTGTTTGCATAAAATGAAAGGCAAACTAACCGACTAAGACAACAACACACATGTAAGTAGTCATCATATCTATGGATCACTGTAGCACCAGATCAAACAAATTCATTGTGATAAATAAAACACGATCGGTATAATTATAAAAAACTATTTACTTCACATAAATGATAACTTAAAATAGTTTTGTATCCTAAAAATACGAAATTGCGAGAGAGCAAAGTAATTTTAAGCGATGAATACAACTATATCTCTGATAAAAAAAAAAAAATCATTTCCATTTTCGTTTTTAGTTTTTTTTTACACTTTTTTTTATTTCTTTAGGCAACTTGGCTCATAGTATTACCTTAAAGAGTAACATCACGTAAATAGAAATTACATTAAAAATAAGGAAAGCCAAATTGTAATTAGTATATATAGTACTTTTAGCTGCAAATTATGACTTGCCGAATGCACTTTACAAAATGTACAGGTACTTTGAACATTATGGTCACTCTACAAATAATTGTCTTACAAAAAATTTAAAATCAATTTTCTCTTAATGTAGGATGGCATTTAGAAGAACGAACGATATGTTACAATTTAATTAAGAAATAGTTAAATCTTTTATTCTAATTTGCGTTAATCTATGAGGTTGAGCCTAGTCAATTAAGCCGCAAATATTGGGCTCTCAGTTCAGACTTTTTAGTAAAATTCTATCTCCCTGGAACAAGGCTGGACATGTGTGGACACTAGTAGGTTGCAGTTAACATCTGAGACGTTCACATTTATTAGTGAGGCACATGGTTGCAAACGCTGGCTGGACCATTGTATGGTTACAAGCACAGCTTTAGATTGTATTACCAATGTTTATGTTAAATACGACGTCTATTGGTCAGATCATCTTTCATTAGTCATTAATTGCAATCTAGATGTTATTAAGCAAATGGCATTGCCAATAAACCCTGTTTGTGACAAAATTAAATGGGGAGACAGGAATGCAAGTCAATGTCTGGCTTACGAAAGCTTATGTAACTCTAAACTTAAGCTCATTGATTTGCATACTGAGTTACAACAGTGCTGTGGGAAATATTGTAATGTGTCCTCTCACAGAGAGATTATAGATAGTGTCTATAAAGAGGTAGTAAACATCTTATGTACGAACGCTATAGTTACTTACGAGCTAAAGGCTTGTAAGCGAAGGAAACCATTAGCTGGGTGGAACAGGTATGTGAGCGAGGCTCATAGAAATGCCACGCTGGGTTTCATTACATGATGCGACTATAGAAACTTCTCATCGGGTCCCGTATATGACTCAATGGTGAAATCGCGGAAAATATTCGAAGGAAAACTCAAGTGGTGCCAAAACCACCAGGAACAGTTAAGGATGGATTCGCTGGCAAAGCACTATGCCAATTCTGACTTTAAAAGTTTCTGGAAAGGTACTAATAAACTAAATCCTAGGCCTGGTATTCCTGTGAGTATCGATGGGATTACCAACCCAAAAGATATTGCTGAGTTGTTCAAAACGCAGTTTACCACACACTCGCCCCTGGGACCACCATGCAGGGAGCTCAATGCTCTTCCCAAAGGTGAGGAACTACCAACGATGGTCTTGGCGAAAGAGGTCACGGCCAAAATTATAAATATGGTTAGAGGAAAATCTCCAGGGTACGATGGGCTTAGCATCGAGCACCTACAGCATGTTGGTGCGCACTTACCACGAGTACTCGCACTACTGTTCAACTTGTGTCTGTCTCATTCATATTTGCCCTCGGACATGATGCGGACTCTGGTGGTGCCAGTAGTAAAGAACAAGACTGGAGACGTATCGGACGGGTCAAACTACAGGCCTATCTCACTAGCTACCGTCATAGCCAAGGTACTTGACAGCGTGCTCAACTTGCATCTGAATAGGCATGTCAAGATTCATGATGCCCAGTTCGGTTTTCGGGCAGGTCTGTCAACGGAGACGGCCATTCTTAGTCTGAAGCATGCTGTTAAGTAGTTAAGTATTACACGGATAGACAGACACCAGTCTACGCAGTGTTCTTATACCTATCCAAGGCTTTTGACCTAGTCTCTTACGATTTACTCTGGCAGAAGCTAGGAGACACAACACTGCCACCAAAGCTCGCATCACTCCTCAAATTCTGGTACCTTCACCAAGAGACTCGGGTGAGATGGGCGGGGGAACTTTCGGAGCCATGCAGGCCGGAGTGTGGGGTAAGACAGGGGGGACTGTCCTCGCCCTTGCTCTTCGGTCTTTATGTGAATGCCTTGGTCGAGCGACTCAGCAGCATGCGTGTCGGATGCTATGTTGATGGTGTTTGTTTTAATAATTTGAGCTACGCGGATGACATGGTGCTGCTGGCTCCCTCGATCAATGCTCTCCGAAAGTTACTAGCGGTGTGCGAGTCGTACGCAGAGTCTCATGGGTTGATATACAACACCAAAAAAACTGAGTATATCGTCTTCAGGTCTGGTACCAGCTGTCCATCTACAGTCCCTCCTCTGTTACTTAAAGGTCACCCAATAAACAGGGTGTATACGTTTAAATACTTGGGCCACCTGGTGACAGATTCTCTGAATGACGATTCAGATCTGGAGAGGGAGCGCAGAGCATTGTCAGTCCGGGTGAACATGCTGGCCCGCAGGTTCTCTCGTTGTACAGTCGCAGTTAAAATAGCCCTTTTTAAGGCATATTGCACAACACTGTACGCGGGAGTCCTGTGGTTCAGATATACTCAAAGGGCTGGCAATGCTCTGCGTATCCAGTATAACAATGCGTTCAGGGTGCTGTTGCGACTGCCACGCTTCTGCAGTGCGTCGGCAATGTTTGCCGCCGCGCGCACTGACAGCTTTGACGCAGTATGGCGGAAGAAATCTGCCTCGCTACTTCGCAGGTTGCGTGACAGTCCCAACATCATTCTGCACTCGATAGCCGCCCGGGCAGATAGTCCGCTTGTGTGGGCGTTAGCCAATCGGACGAAATCTGTTTTAGTTATTAAGTACTAACATAGGCTAAGTAAGACTGTTACTAACACAATGGACCTCATTTGTAGTCTGAGATAAATAAATAATAAAAAAATAAAAAATTCGACTTTCATTTACTTCTTAACAATTAAGTTTTGTGTCCTTATGTCTTTTTAACTAATTCACATAGGTAGGTAAGTAAAACATGTTAAAGTCGTATTTATGTATTTCTTCAGATATATTCATGTTTTGCAGATTCCTCAGTACAAACAATAATGAAGTGAGGGCCCTAAATATGCCGCCATAAATCGGTAATGTTATATTTTACAGACTTGGGAATTTCTTAAAATATTTAAGAAATTCTTAACTAAATTCATAAACAAAAATTATTAACCCTGGGATAGTACTTACTGAGATTTAGGCTATGCCACTTTATGCACGCGTCTGGATTGAGGGCCCAAGTTATTTCATCATAACAGTTTTAATTCACGTTTAAGAAATTTATGACCCTTTGCTTTAAGTTTTTACTATTTTTAACTAATTTCCCTATAAATCTTATTTCGGTACGCAAGGGTTCAAAAAATGGGCCCTCAATCCAGATGCACATCATCCTGAAACCATTATTGTACAGGACCCGTAGGGCATTGAAAGATCCACGCGTATACCGGACCCACAGGCTGCAGGTATAGAAAATCTGACAGTATGGCTCAAAAAGAGTAATTTTGACCTCTTGCGAGCACCGTGCAAACCTGCGAATATAACCCATACTCATTTTTTTTCGATGTTAGTTGATAGTTTAGAATATTCCTGTTCAATTAGGTTTCCGTGTTTTCATTTATTGTCATATTGTCGTCTCCACGTTCACATACAGGTGGCAGGGATATCCGCATACAATTTGTATTCATGTCCATGATAATTATAGTATTCCCCTGTGTTCAAAATGTTCTTTAGTTATTTAAAAAAAAAGCTATTTCCTACAACTGTGCAATGAGAGGTTTAAATGTATGGAAAAACTAGTTTTTATTTAAATAACCGACAAAAATGGCAGGCCCAGTGAGTCCTGAATCGAGTGAAAACTCAATCCATGGTGACATAATGTGCATCGATATTTATGCCATCCTGTGTGTGATAGAGAAATGACTACCTAAGTAATGTAAAAGATTTAAAAAACCTTTTTATTTCAGTGGAACATACTTAATTTACAAGGACGGGGAGCCTTATATTCAAGACAGATTGTGGTTAAGAAACAAGTTCAACTTTGATGATGTGCTCAATGGAATGCTGACACTCTTCACTGTATCCACCTTCGAAGGATGGCCAGGGTAAGTCAGGAGCTAGAACAATTCTCCCCTACAAGCACCAGCATCAGCAGTGAGTTCACACCAAGAGTTGAATTCCATCCAATATACAGAAACAACCTTTTTATTGTACTAAGATATGGCAAACCATCGAAAAAAGAGGACAGCGCGCAAAGACTTCTTGCAACAACTCAGAAATTGTTTTTTTTTTCTGCAGATTGCTGTCAACCTCTATGGATTCAAATAAAGAACGCCATGGACCTATAGAAAACTCTAGGCCTCTTGTAGCGTTTTTCTACATCAGCTACATCATTGTCATAGCTTTCTTTATGGTAAGAAAACAAATTCTAGGTATCTTTTCATGCAAAAAAAGGCATTATTATATATAAATATTCTGTAGTAATCGAGTAGCCAATGTATGTAATACGGATATCAAAATATAATACTACACTATTAGCGAAAAAATAAAACATTTTTGTCGAAGTCAGCCAATACAGAATTTGAACCCTGTCCTCTAAACTAGCAAGATCCTGTACCTCAGTGGCGTGCATTGCTTTATTCTATAGGTAGGTACTAGGTCACTTGTTTTTGTCTAGGCAGACCAACGCGGGTTCACCTTTTAGGTATGATAATTTAGTTCGTTTCTTAATAATTTCGGGACACACATTTAAATATAATTGACAGACGTATGGTGATTTTACGAGGTAGCCATTGCTTATATATGCTTATATAGGCGTGTATGCAACGCAGTGTACGCCACTGCTGTATCTTAGGAAGAATATGGGAGGAAATTGGAATATCGCGGGGTTCCCTGGCACTTTTGTCTTAATTTCAGCTCCTAGGCTGACAGCAAAATAAAATCGAATTCCTGGCAGAAGGAAATCACCGAGAGAAAAATTTTCCTTTTTTAAATCTTTACTGATGGTCCTAGACTGAAACAAGTCTTATTAAAATGTACTGCATCACATAGCTTCCTGTTCTACCAGGTACCAAAAGTACCATCATCTTCACCATTGACTACTTCCCCTTTCAGGTGAACATCTTCGTAGGTTTCGTCATAGTAACATTCCAGAAGGAGGGAGAGCAAGAATTTAAGGATTGTGAACTGGATAAGAATCAGCGAAACTGCATAGAGTTTGCACTGAAGGCTAAACCAGTTAGAAGGTAAGAACTCCTTTTTTTTTTTTTTTTTTTCAATCACGCGACCCCGGCAGGCATCGGTCCTAGTAGACCCCTACACTGCTGCTGACATCTCTTTGAGGCGCGCGTGGAACACTGCGCGCCGTCAACCCGAGCTTGGTCCTTACCGGGCGGCGAGCTACCCATTGCTCGCCACCCGCAAGCTCGCGCCTACGGTGGCCGGGAGTCCGCTATTGACTCCCAACGCCCGGGGCGTCTCCTCCTGCGGCGGCTAGGGACGTGAGGGCGCAGAGACTGCCACTCCCTCACGCGCCCCGCCTCCTCCTTCGCGAGCATTACTGCTTCGTAAGAACTCCTTTGTGATAGTTTGGCACACAGGACACAAACGGCTGAAAGTGATTTCCACCGCCTTTTGAGATGAAATGACCCATGTGGCTTTAATTTTAATGGCAGGCCACTTGTCCGGCAAATCCAAATACAAAAATGCTAATTGAAGTATCGCATTTTTTCCGTGGGTGTCGTAAAAGGTGACTAAGGGAGTTATTTGACAATGGGCAGCAGCGTTTTCTATGCATGTTACCACCATACTGCGATTGTCAACCTGCCACCCAACCATGGCTGTTATAGCAAACCCCCCAACATTGCACAGAAACCGGTCAAAGTGGCGGTACATGTGTGAGGCCTATGGCTGGCAGTGCACGTCTTTCGGCTGTAATGAGATGATGATGTTAAACAGTGAGATTAAAGACTAAAATAATTAGCACACTCTCAACATTGCTAAATAGTAGCTGTAAGTTAGCTTCATATATATGTATTTTTTCTTTGACATACACAATTAAGTTATCATGCTTACTTCCAGGTACATCCCAAAACACAGGATCCAGTATAAGACGTGGTGGTTTGTGACGTCCCAGCGGTTCGAGTACTTCATTTTCTTCTTCATTGTTCTGAACACTGTGGCGCTCATGATGAAGTTCCATGGCGCTTCGCCGGAGTATAAGAAGGTTAGATTTTGTTGTTGTGTTATTTAGAGTGTCATCATCATGATCACCTTATACGGGACACAGGGCTCCTCTCGGCGAGAGAAATGGGCTGTAATCTATCATCTGGCACAGTCCGGGTTGGCTGATGTCACATGTCTTCGAATTTTTGGGTCTAGGACATGCTGGTTTCGCCACGATGTTTTCCTTTACCGTTTTGAGAGCATTGGTGATGAAATTATTTGCACAAAATAAAGCGCCTGCCTGGGTTCGAATTTACGACCGTAAGTAGCGGCTGATAGCACTGGGCCATCACTGCTCTCAATTTAGAGTGTACAAGAGATTAAAGTTATTCTTGTCTCTATTTGTAATTTCCTGACCTAGACTAGCATTCAAGAAAGCCATTTGCAAACATTCCACATACTTTTGTTATCTGTTCCTTGCTTCCTATCAAGAAGAATGAATGAGTTATTCTTTTGGTATATATTTTTCATCAAGTTACAGAAACTTAGGTTCTTTTTCAGTAACCTACTGCCTCAATATGATTTTCTGGTCATTCGTGAAATTGTTAACAATGCCTTGTGTTCTTTTTCCCAGGTCCTCGACTACATCAACATGTTGTTAACAACGGTTTTTATGCTGGAGTTTGTCTTCAAGCTCGCTGCATTTAGATTTAAGGTGAGAGTTTTCTTCTTGTATCTTCAGCTTTCAACCCTGAAAAACACAGTAGTTTTCAATAGCCATTTACATATATACATCTAAGTGTATAGATATAAAAAAACGTGTTGCCCTATTCAAATTAAATAAAAATTTTACTTAGATTGATGATATATAATCATCGAAGTTTACCGCTTATCTAGTAAGATCTTAAGAGTTAAATTGACCAACTGGTTGAAATCTCTATCACATGATAAAACTGAAGAAATTGTGAAAACTTGAAACTTACCTAGACAATGCTCGGTCTCACTCACTCACACTTACTCATACACGGTTTAGACGGGTGTTGATAGCTGCGACACAGTTTATAACTTTTGTAGCTATCATCGTTTTTATTATAATTTATGTCAATGTGTTTTTGTTCCTAAATAAAACTTATTATTATTTTAATAATGTTTTCGTATGTGTAGATCGACGAAATACCGTTCGCGTTGCTTGCTTATACTTGATTTTTCATCTTAGTGAATCCAAATTAAATTGTGATCGAAAATATAAATGATTAAAGGTTATTATTGCGTTAAATAAACAATCAGTCATCTATATTTCCGTTGTTAACGCGTAATAAAACATTTTTTTTTTTCAGAATTACTTCGGAGACGCATGGAACACAACGGATTTTATCTTAGTAGTCGGTAGTATTATAGACATCGTAGTAACTCAGGTCAATGAGAACAAACCAGTGCCTGACGTTAGTATTTAAATTAAAACACCTTCAATGAATTTGATATTATAATTTCCTTCCATATGAAATTAGCGTTTTGGCAAATTGATCGCATGACCACTTCGAGACTGGTCCACTGCTGCTGGACATTCATTGTATATTATACGGTTTCAAAATTAGAGAATGTCTCCGACAGCCACCATATCCTCCCCCGAAGAGATAAAGATTCAAAATCTCTTAAAAGGAAAAAGAATTACGATTCTGATACAGTCAAAAACACATTCAAATATTTTATTGATTCTCGCTCCCACAATTTTCTGAGCAAAGGGATCAATGACAAAAATTTTTGAGCAAAGAAATCACCTGTATATAGTGCATAGATAGCAATGGGACATACTTTGATCAAATATGAGATTTCATATGATAAAAAAGTTTTTGCTTCTTCCATATAAAACGCCAAATTCGTATGTAAGGACCCAATAGTTGAAGTAATATTAATGAATAAAATTCTGTTACAGTTTAATCTATCCCAGCAGGCCGAACATATTGGAAAAGTTGTGGTTGCTCATGAGGTTAGTAACTATGTAGTAACTGAACTGGTAAAAAAACGAGGAGGAACAGCCCCATGAGGGACGAAGATCCTTAGGTTTTTAAGTCGTCAACTCCATTTTAAAATACTCAAACTTTAGTTTGACCGCAAAATCAACTACAACACCCTCGAAAACTATGAAAACGATACCCATTATGAAAACTTTGAAAATTTTCGAAGCTTCGGCTTTCGGCTTCAATTTAATTTATTTATTTCTTGTGTAACATAGGTGCAGCACCCTCCAAAAACATTAAAACGACACCCACGATGAAAAAATTGAACATTTTCGAAGCTCTTGGATTTTCATTTTGACCTTACGATTGGCTTCAACATCCTCGAAAATTATGAAAACTATCTCATTCTCTCTGCTTTGTCCTGTAATATAATACATAGTAAAAAGTCGAATGGAAAAAAGAAATTTTACTTGTTAAAGACCTTCGTTCCATTAATTAGCATTAACTTTTAGACGCAACGGGCAACATTTATTAAACTAGTAATAGTAGCATTCTTTGTGAGATTGCTCATATTTATTTAGAGAGAAGCTCATTTATTCCAATCGCGATACATTAATATTTTTAGCGAAATTCGGTTAAACGGTGTCCCATCATAATTTTCATGGCGGAGGTATGCAAAGGCCCTGAATATTACAATGAACTTGAGTGAACTGCCAAAATAAAACTCAGGGTGATCAACTGCCATTTAATGTGTGTTACGCAATGTACCCGCAGAGTTCTTAATAACTTACCATTCTATTCCAGGGTTCCAACCTCCTGAAGTACATAACATTCTTCCGTCTCTTCCGAGCCATGCGTTTAATTAAACTGCTGTCCAGAGGAGAGAGAATCAGAACCCTTCTGTGGACATTCATCAAGTCCTTCCAAGCTCTGCCCTATGTTGCACTGCTGATTGTGCTTCTGTTCTTCATTTATGCTGTTGTTGGTATGCAGGTAATTACCACTTTTATTTAAATTACGAAAAAAACGCAAGCCCAAAAACCACGAAAAGTGCCCATTACAATTTGGCTACATTTATCATTATCATTTGCCAAGTCTTTTCTCAACTATGTTGACATAAGCTTTCACTCGAACTGGATGCAGTTGAGTACCAGTATTTTACATGGAGTGACTGCTTATCTGGCCCCCAAAGCCTAGTTACTAGGTAAGACTGGTTGCCACATTTTCGGGCTTCTGACGACGCGTAACAACTGTCTAAGATCCAATACAAATGACAGCCAAGACCAACGGCTTACCGTGTTTTCCGAGGCGCGGAGGGGTCTTGTTATGTAAAGCAGGTCACCCATTCTGAAACCAATCGTGGCAAGCATAGCTTAACCGGATCAACCGATCCGTGCTGCTGTGATTCTTAGCCATAGGCCCTTAATGAGTTTTCAGGGATTTTTTTTGCAACTCACAACTTTTTGAATTATTTATTTTTTAGCTCTTCGGAAAAATACACCCTGATGGTGGCGTGATCAACAGCAACAATAACTTCAAGACATTTGGAGGAGCTCTTATGGTGCTGTTCAGATCGGCTACAGGTAAGTTTCATTGCCTTTTCGTAACTTTGTTGGAGTTGTTTTCCCGTCTAACCGGATTCAGCTTAATATCAATATTGTATATGGAAAGATTGCCTGTCTAACCTCCACAACCCAGCTATTGGATAGCACGGTGTCTTACCAAGCGGTACGATGTTACCAAAATGCTGAAGTTTTAGACTTTTGGGATTCTGAGAAGGTAAGTTCCATGAAGGTACATCAACTACAACTTCGTTCTTTTCCAAATCTATTATATAAAACTGCATTCAAGTAAGTATATTTCGATCTATATATGATTTCGCGGCTGAAAATAGTACATTATGGTACAAGTGTGTAATGTTGGTGATTACCGCTGAGGCGCCATTGAGACCCGAGCCGTCAGGTGAGGGTCTTAAGAGAGCCGAGGACGGTAATCATCAATACACACGTGTATCATACGACGTTTTTCAACACACTTGCGAGGAAAAAACAAATATGTATTGCATAAATCGTTTAATTATTAAAACAATTGGTGAATGTACAATTTTCAAAACGATATTGGATTGTTTTTGATGGCAATTTCACAGTTTGTGTTACATTGGTACTTGCCACTTCTTTAGTACCTTCATTTACTTCTTGTGTAAATGTCGGCGACAAAGGTAAATCATACAAATTACTGGAAGGAGAGGGCACCAAATAACTCACGCTAGTAGATGTACATGGTTGTGGTTCGGGGCAAAACTTTTTTGCCTTTGGCTCCAAATTAATGGCTTGCGTTATTTTGTCATTGATTTTTGCTTTGTTATGAATTGAGTCTTCTATGTACGATTCAGCGATTGCGTCAGAACGCCATCCACCATGTCGCTTCAAAGTTAGTATATCAGCCCCCGAATCAGCCAACATTGTAGCCGACGTTCTTCTAAAACTGTGTCCAGTGTAAAAATCGGCCTCAGGCAAACCTAAATACTTCGCTATTTCTCTTGGCATATTACCAAATTTGTTAATACCGATTGTTTGTGCAGTACCAGTACATTTTCCTTTCTGAAAGTTTTGGAAAAAGCGGTCATTCTTTGTTTTTGTTGAACGGAGATCTTGGTATTTTTTCACTATTTCACGAAACGTTCCTTGGATTGTAAAAGATCGTGGAATCTTGGTTTTAGTCTGGGTAATTTTGACAAGAAGCATATCTCCGTGGATTTCTACATCTTTTGTTGTAATATTGTACAGCTCTTGTCGTCTACAAGCACCAGTAACACCGAATATTAAGGCAACCTGCAAAGAAATCAATTAATTAGTTCTAAGAAATTATGCTAAAGTTACACACTTGTATATTGTAGATTCGTTTCGATTAAAAATATGAAACGTACCTTTGTTGCTAGATACTGACTATCCGGAGCCTCATTCAAAAACTTTTCAACGTCGGCTGGTGACAAAACTTTAGATTTCCGACCAATATATCCATCCGAGCGTCTCTTCAAAAATGCCATCAGGTTACAGTACGTTTTGATATCAACACCATGTTTGAGCTTAACCATGCTTCTTAACATGGAATAGATGCACCACAGGGAGCTAGGTTTGTATGTATTGGCGAGTTCAGAGAAATACGCCAAAAACACATTTTCAGAAAATGACTGGGTTTTTTTGTTGCTCTTCCATTGCAGGAAACTATCGTAAGCAGCTAAATACTTTTCTCTAGATTTTGCAGGTATTAGGCTTTCGTTTGCATTTTGTGCTGCATTTAGTATTTCTGGCGGGGTTAAATCAATCAATTGTTCATCTTCTGTACTAAAACCTGACATTTTTATAATTATTTACCACACAGCAACAAATGCGATACAAACAAAATATGAAAATTAGGGGAAAATTGGGAAATGGCGCGCAATTTTTTTTTTTTGCACGCGCCAAATGTAAGTTGATTGATTACAGCCATACAGCCTACTTCAAAATGATAATTTTTGTGATAAAATGCAAATATTTTATAAGAAATTATTGTGAATTATAAATAATTTGATAATAATAAATGTCTTTTCGTCTTAATTAGGGACTTATTTATTTATTTCAAAAATGTAAATAGATTTTCGGTGGCATAAAACCTCTTTGTTGTTACAAAAAAAAAAAAAAAAACTGTATTACCCGGTTAAATTGAAAATGCTCTGTTTACTCGCATATAATTTGCAGTTAGGTACTAACTTAACTTTGTAGGGATCATTCTATTATGCACTAGTGTGTAATATTATTATGCACGTGTATGTTATAGTTCGGTTTATGGCCCTAAGAACGATATAATAAGGCTCACTTTACGAGCAAGTGTGTTGAAAAAGTATTTATTCTTAAATTGAAATCATATAAATCATCAATACATTTCTCTAAGTTCATGTTGCTCAATTAAATGACTATTTTATGAAATCATGATATTTCATCATCATCATCATCATTTCAGCCGTAAGACGTCCACTGCTGGACTTAGGCCTCCCCCAATTTGGGGGGCTTTGCCATAATCGCCACGCTTGGCAGGCGGGTTGGCGATCGCAGTATGGTGGTAAAATGCATAGAGAACGCGGCTGCCCATTCTCTAGTAAGTCCCTTAGTCGCCTTTTACGACACCCACGGGAAGAAATGGGGTGGTGTTATTCTTTACGTCCGGCACCACACGGTACATGAAATCATGATATTTGAGACAAGTCATATAAGATAGTCTTGATAACGTTTACTCAACATGCACTGACACCATTATACTTAGTCTTATAAGTTGGTCTGAAAATGATTACTCAATATAATGCACTTCACCATTACAAAACGTTTTATTAGTTAGTCTTGATAACGTTTAGCTAACAAATACAATATGACATTACAGTCACGCGACTGAAGCATCGTATGAAAGTCTATATAACGTTTTAGTTAAATCTATACTAATATTATAAAGCTGAAGAGTTTGTTTGTTTGTTTGTTTGATTGAACGCGCTGATCTCAGAAAGTACTGGTCCGAATTGAAAAATTCTTTTTATGTTGGGTAGCCTATTTATCGAGGGAGGCTATAGGCTATATAACATCACGCTACAACTAAGAGAAGCGGAGCAGTAATGAAAAATGTTGCAAAAACGGGGAAAATTTATTTCTTTTAAGAGTTTCCGTTGCGTGCGCTGCGTAAACGGTTAAAGTAACTCAAAAATTATGTATCACGGAATTGTTCCTTTTAATAAGTTCTAAAAAAAAGTCCGCGAGAGCATACATCTATCTTTTAAGGGTGACTCACTATAACTCAAAAAGAGCGAGCAGCAACGAAAAATGGATGAAAACTAGCAGGCAAATCGATGCGACGGGAAGGGTCAGGGGAGCAAAAATTTGACGCGGACGAAGTCGCGGGCAGAAGCTAGTACCACTATGTAACCCTTATATGACATGAAGTATTATTAACTTATTAGCCTGGAATTATACGACCTGTTTGCTTTTTGTCCATCCAAAGCACAATAGCAATGTTAACAAAGACATTTAAAATAGTATCTTAGATTTCTTTGAATATTAATAGTTTACTGATATTTTACAATATCTTCCGGTATGCGGTTGTTAATCCAGAATAGTCGCATAAAAGGTGGGCCGATCATCTTCTGAATGCCGCAGGAATCCGTTCAATGCGGGAAGCACAGAACCGGTTGAAGTGGTAAAGCTTCGGGATATCCATCAGTGAAATGATAAATCTAAAATTTCAGGAGAAGCCTGGCAAGACATCATGATGGCGTTATCCCGGAACGTAGATGAGCGACCTTATGATCCACTGCACTGCATTATACCGGACCGGTACGACGAGGTACCCGACACTGAGAACTGCGGGACGTGGATGGCCTTCCCATACTTCATCTCCTTCTCACTGCTTTGTACCTTCTTGGTAAGAATTTATGTTTTTGACCCATGTGGATTTTAGACCCAAGGGAACCCCATTACTAAGATACAATCTGATGTCCGTCTGACTGTCTCAGGGCTGTATCTTTAGAACCGTACTAGGTATCCACTTGAAATTTTTATACTATGTTCTATTATGGCCGCTATAACAAATAAAAATAAATATGTTCTCGAATGCTCATGGCCTCATTAAAGAAATATCAAAACGGCTGGTTGACACTTCTCGTGACCCAAGGGCTGGTTTTTATTTTTGCCAGTGGCTAAGCATTGCTATACAGCGTGGTAATGCCGCCAGTCTCTTGGATACATTGCCGGTCGACGAGGATGAATTTTTCGACGCTTTATTTTAGATTGTGTATAGTTTTGGTTAATTTAATATATTATTTTGTTATTTTTGTACTCAAAGAAAAAATAACTACTGTTAAGAATAAAGATTTACAGTCTGTTTTGATATCAATACATGGACAGTTAAAGGCAGTTGTTAATTTTATTGACAGTTTCATTAGCTGACTTTGCCATTAAATTCTGGTTATAAATTTCGTAGCGTGTGTAATTTTACGTTACTTTTTGTTTGAAAAACTGGAAACCGCCCTTTGTACGTTTGGAAACTGATATATGAACGCAACGATCAGTTTTTGTTCGGTGCGCATAACTGTGCCGACAAGGGTGCTTTCCGATTTCGCGTTCAAAATCTGACATATAGTCGCGATTATCAACTCTATGATCGACTAGGTCTTTGACACGTATAAAAGCAAATTGAAATTCATGTTTGCAGATCATCAATTTATTCGTCGCCGTCATCATGGACAACTTCGACTATCTTACCAGGGATTGGTCTATTTTGGGGCCCCATCATCTTGATGAGTTTGTTAGGTAAGAACAAATATGTGACTACATAACATAATTTCGCACCTTGTTTCCCGCAAAGATTGGTCGGAGGTACATCTTTAGTGCCACCATATTTCACCACTTATCTTTAGTCCCATGTAGATGAGTGTGTTGTTGTCAATTGCACACAAATTCTGACTCCAGGCTGTTACTGAGTAATTTCATATAGTACACCCTAACAACATTTTGTTCGACCTGCATGCGTAGTATGACCACCGTAGAAAGGAGTTTTGTCGATGAAAGAATAGACAAAGTGACAGTTCGTTTCTCTAATTTACTAAAGAGCTGTGTCTATTCTTCGTAGAAATGAAAACGCAATGCTAAGCCTGCATAAAACGGTATAAATCTTTCTACAATCTGTAATTTTGTCAATTCTTCCGTCGACAAAACCTGTTTCTATACTAGCGTAGCATGACATTTCTATCTCTATTCTATCAAGAATAGACAAGGTTCTTTCTATGGTGGTCATGCTTCGCGTGCTGAAAATCAATCCCAGGACCTTGTGCTCAGCGGTAAAAACCGTATGGTACGTGACAAATGATTCATGTTTCTTAAAGGAGGGCCTATACGTAGAACCAGGGTGCTAATGATGCTGTTGCTGATCTTTTTACTTGCATTAGTTATCATGGTTTAAAAAAAACCTGTGCATACACTGAAAAAGTAACGAAGTCAAAACAGTATACTGAATATAAAAAAAAATGAGAACCTCCTTCTTTTCTGGAAGTCGGTTTACAAGTAAGTGCTACGAGGTGTGAGAAGAAACGAGTCTGATGTCGAAGATTTAGCTTCTGAATTTTAGTCAGTTTGCCTGTTTGTCTGTATTTAAGTTCCAGATTCGCGCTAATTCAGATGAATAGATTTGGATGAAATTTGACACAGAGATAGCTTTTAGCCTGGATTATCTATCATATAGGATACCTTCTAATCCCGATATTGGGATATTTCAAGATTTCCACGTTGACGAAGTTGCGAGCAAAAGCTAGTTTGTGAATAATTTTAACTTACTTCAGATTATGGAGTGAATACGATCCAGACGCGAAAGGAAGGATCAAGCACTTGGACGTCGTCACACTGCTGAGGAAAATCAGTCCACCACTTGGTAAGGCTCCATTCTACAAGATAAGCTTTTAACCAGTGCGCAAATTTTTACAAATTAAACTTAAACGAGTTATAATAACCATGCAATTTTTATTTAGATATATCTTAGTACAAAAAAAAAATAAGTTATCGCTAACGAAAGATGTTTATTTTGAAACTGGTTTTTATGGTAACTTGCGCGCGGCAGCAAAGGTGAACGACGGAGCGTAGCTACAAGTACCTATCAGCTGTTCGATTGGTCAAAATTCTAAGAAGTTCGAAGTACCTACGCCGGCGCGTGGTTACTAACCTATTCCTATTATCGATATCATATAACGAAATATGTAGGATCTGATTTAAGGTCGGATAAAAATTAAAAAATGTACTGAAAAAATAGCTGAAATGACCCACTAAAAAAATTTGCGCACTGGTTAATTTATTTTCCTGTATATGCACAACAAATTACCATAATTTCTTTTTTTCTTTTGCACTATTACAAAGTCACCCATTAAATGCTTTTTTTAATTGTTGTTCTTCTGGCACTGTAATGGAAATTTCTTCTTTGCCTTTTTTGTATATCTTTATCATCATCTAAGTCTTTTCTCTTTCATCCGAGGAAGAAGTGAGAGGTTGAGTATTTATCCCCTGCCCATCACTAGTCCTAGCAGACCCCTTCAGTGCTGCTGAAGTAACTTTGAAAACAAAAAGCCAACGTCACGTGTTCCCAGGCGGTCACCCATCCAAGTACTGACCTCGCCCGTTGATGCTTAAGACCGCGTCACTTGAATAGCCTCACCTCATATTTCAACAATTTATATTTATACAATGTACAAATACGTACTTATTTGTCATATTTTGATTATTCGTCTACCGTGTATAACAAAACACGCACGAACTTGTACGAGCGTATCCACGGCGTACCACGCGTAAGTCGACGCTTGAGTTATCTGTTCCACATGAATAGCCTCAGTTGACTTCCAACCGTCCTCGCAATTGTTTGTTTTTAATTTTCGATGCCAATTCATTGTACTAACAGTGTTCGTTTCATTTCATATAGTTTTTGGAATAATATCATTATGGGTCGTGGTCGAAAATTAACGGATATCGAAATAGAAAAAATAAATTTTTACATGGATGAACAATTATCTCATCACGATATTGCGCGTAAAATTGGTCGTAGTGCTAAAGTGATTAATCATTATGTGAAAGATAAGGAAAATTATGGAAAAAATTATTAAGGTCACACAAAATTGGCTACTTCGTTACGAGAACGCTGACTTATTTTACGTGCAGCATCTAATTCTACGAAGACAGTGCGGCAAATAGCAAACGAGGTAAACACCAGTGCTTCATTATCTACAGTGCGACGCATAATAAATTCTTCATCATACATCAAACGGAGAAAAATGAAGAAGAAACTCCGTTTGCGCGAAAGTCATGAAAAGGCTCGATTATCGTTTGCTAAACCACATATGTCCTGGACTGAACAGTGGTATGATGTTGTCTTTACCGACGAAAAAAAGTTTAATTTTGACGGTCCAGATGGATATTCATATTATTTTCACGATTTGAGAAAAGAAGAGAACATTTTATCACGTCGTCATTCAGGAGGTGGTTCTGTAATGGGCTAGGGTGCGATTTCTTATCGCGGTAACATCAGTATTTCTATTATTAAAGAAAAACAAACTTCTAAACTGTACATAAATCTTCTTGAAGAAAAAATAAAAGAGATTCGTAAAGTTGTTAAAAAAAGAAAGTGGTTTTTTCAACAAGACAATGCCCCTTCGCATACTTCACATGAATCAAAAAATTGATGAACGCCATTTTAATAACAACGCAGATTTTATGCAAGAAATTCATAGAACTTGGAATAATTTGGACCAAAATTACATTCGCTCGTTATATGATTCTATTCCCAATCGAATTTTTGATGTTATTAAAAGTAATGGAAAATATACAAAGTATTGAAATTAAATTAAAATATATTTTTCTGAGTTTTATTTTACTGAGGCTATTTAAGTGACACACCCAATTTGTTACTTCAGAGGTGCAATTTTTATTATTTATTATTAATTGTCTAGTTTATGTAGTAAACTTGTAATAATAAGCTATTGTAATTTATTTATAAAATTATTGAAGCAATTGCTGTCATCGAATTGGATTTACAACAAATTTTGGGAGTGAGGCTATTTAAGTGACGCGGTCTGTATTGCCCAGTATGTACTATACAGAAATTGCAAACTGTTCAACTTTAAATTTGTCTTTTGCAGGTTTTGGCAAGCTCTGTCCACATAGAACAGCATGCAAACGTTTAGTGTCTATGAACATGCCACTCAATTCGGATGGTACTGTTAATTTCAATGCTACGTTATTCGCCGTGGTTCGCACCCAGCTGCAGATTAAAACTACAGGTTTGTGAACACATTTCACTTATTAACGCATTTAAGATGGTCACTAGAGCTTTTGCACATTGTAATCGTATGCATAATCGTGAATATGAACGGATGGTAGAATATAGATCCTATTAAGACTAAGTGTCGGTTCACATCTGACGGAAGATGCGTCGCGTATCATCGGTCGCGTAACGCCAGAACAGACAATTATATGAGAAAACATTGAACCTTTCACACTTAACCGATGATGCGTTAGTGCGTCGAGCGTACAGCGTCTGTTCCGTTTCCGTCAACGCATTGTCGGCTGACGTAAAGGGCGGCACCGTCGTGCCACGCATATATTGACTGATGCATTCAGACTAGATGTAACATCTGCGGAGATATTTGTGTACTGACCGTTCGAAGTTTTCTTGCATTGAAAATGTTTGATACAGAACGATTTATCACGGAAATGCAAAATTACGCCCGACGCATCTTCCGTCAGATATGAAAACACACTATTTGACCGAATAAACGCGACCGATGATACGCTGACGCATCTTCCGTCGGATGTGAACCGACCCTAATTTGTCAAAAAAGACTCAAGACATAATAAAAATGGAAGAAATATTAAAATAAAGTTTATGTATATGCCGGAGAGAGATTATACATGTGCGCAGGGATAGGCAGAATGTCCTCGTTCATGGTGGACGGGTAGTAATAATAAATGCACCAATAGATTAAGGATACTTTTTATAAACGTAATGTTCCGTGTTTCTTGATGGCGGCTCGAATAAAAAGTGACGCGCGCCCGTCGACCGCTTGCCGAGTGACGTTTTCTGTAACAGACACCAATCTCAACTGACAGCCACGAATGGTCGCCAGCATCATCATTGATGGCACCTCTATGCCTCGCCGACATATATTTTTGAAAAGTGGGGATTTAGACTGCCTTGCTAGATAACTCTACAGTTGATAGACTACAAAAGTTTGATTTCAATCTAGGTGTAATCGACGAATGTAACACGGAGCTTCGTGCAATAATCAAGAAGGTATGGAAGCGCACATCTCCTAAGCTCCTGGACCAGGTAGTGCCTCCACCGGGGGACCCCAACGAGATCACCGTAGGAAAGTTCTACGCCACATTCCTTATACAAGACTATTTTAGAAGGTCAGTGTGTGGTGCTAACCTTGAGAGTAGATTGAAACTTATTATTGTGTAGTAGTATGTCGTCTAGATAAAGTAAAATGTTAATTCAAACTCAATTTTCAAAATTTGGAAGTGTATTTTGTAGTATTATGTATTATTCTATTTCGAATCGTATATCAGTTTGTATATCAAAATTGGGGATGAAAGGAATATTTTGAGATTTTAAATATACCTACCTAATTGGATCTGATCATATCTTGTCATGAGATCTAATTTCTAGTTAGTCAAGACTTGGCGGCTACGTGTAAAATATTATTAAAATCCCTTATCAACAACATCCTTTGGCCATTGTTACGTGATTTAATCTGCTCAATTAATAACTATATGAATTAGTAAATAGCAATTTTGGTGTATTTATCAGTAAGTCATCACAATCGTTCACTATATAACAGGGGTCATCTCATCTCTCATATTCAATTAATTTATTTTCGTTATAAGCACAATCATTAACATCAACATTTCTATTTTTATAGGAACCATGCGTAAGTCGATTCACGAGTACTATGCAACATTCGAAGATTTTTTTTTTTACAAATGCTGTATTTATGCTTGCTTTCTTGGCAGAATTACTAGTTTTAATGCCAAGGAGGCCGCTTGAGAGATTTTTTTCTGAATTTTTGTTCATGACGTTTCTATGATTTAATTTGGGAGTTTAGACTCATACCATCATCTGTTACTAAACTTTTTAGTAAGATTTGATTAGAAACCATTGGATTTTATCTAACATAGTGTTTAGTTTGTTTGGTTCTAGAGTATCTTTCGATGATTGTATGATTCTCAAGACATTTTTGTATTGATTTCAGCTTCTCCGCCTTTTATAAGGTGTTCTTTATCGTCAAGTCCAATGCATTTTCTAAATATATTTTTTGACAGCATGATAATTTTTGCGACATTTTTTTCGAGTTCTCCAAAGCATGTTTCCTCCGTGTAATAACTTGTGTATTTACAATCACTTGCTTAAAACGCACAGTTTTCATTTATATCTTTTTCTGACCTTTTTTGAGTGGAGTTGGTTTAATTTTTGTGTTTTTGTCAGATGTTTGTTTATACGCATGGAAAGATGATGGCTAAATAAATTGGCTTTTAATAACATGAAGTAAAATTATTTTAGGCAAATGGTTGTAAGTTCGTGGCACAGAGTAGACATGTTTGGACAAGTTTGGGATATTAACCACAAATCACCATTTTTTTGTGTTTGATTCCTTCACACTTACAAAAGTTTAATTAGTGTTATGCTAAATTTAATTAAATAGTTTCTTAAACAGAAAACACGTTTTCTTAATGTAAATAAAGACTGGAGATATTGTGTGTGCATACACGTTTTTAGACAAAGGCACAAAAAATGTCACGAGATACCTAAAAAAAATAAAGGTAAAAAAAAACAAAAAGTGGTTGACACACACAACGAAATAAATGCTACTAACATTGACGTCACTGCAAAAGATTTCAATGCTTCTCCATCGGCAAACAAACAGATTCAGAAAGCGCAAGGAGCAAGCTGCTGCAGCATCCCTGCAGAACAATCAGATGACGTTGCAAGCTGGATTGAGGACGCTGCATGAAGCTGGACCCGAGCTCAAGAGAGCTATCTCTGGGAACCTGGATGAGGGCATCGGAGAGGTCGTGGAGCCTATGCACAGGGTGAGTGAAACACTCATTAGAATAGAATAGATGATTTATTTGCATTAATATATGTAATTTCCAAAGCATTAATATACACACATGCAAAAGTGGAAACGAATAAGGAAAAAAAGGAACGTATAGGATTGGCAAAGTCTTAGTTTCCAGCTACTTATCAATTTTCATTAACCAAATCATAATTGTACATATAAGTGAAATAGTATAGATGAAAAGACACGATTTAATGCAACCAACAGTACTAAGGATGAATGAACAAGTAGTAGAAAGTATTTACAGAGCTGACCCGGAGAAAATATGCAACTGGTATTAGGGTTTTCTTTTCGATCGAAATTAATCGTTGAGTTGACTATCTGGGCAGGTCTAGTATGTGTGGTTCTATCCTCAAAAGATCATTTTATACACCAATCTACACGATCTTCACATGATCTGAACAAATCTTGTTTGGACTTCAAAAGAAACTCTAACCTCTGAGTTTTTTTCGTCTTTTCCTCTCAGTGTAGTAGGATTGGAAACGCCGAGCTCATCTAGTTTTTAAAATATGATTGACGTATAGTGTTTGGAAAAACTTGCTGACAGAAATAAAATCATTTATCATTTGATACAATAATCCAGTTCAACTTACTGCGAGTTATATTATATTTTGTATAAGTAGCTGAAAATAACAGTATTTTTCTTTGTATTTCAGCGTAACCACACCTTGTTCGGTGCAGTATGGACCAGTTTGAAGAAGCATGGCCGAGAGAGTTTCTATGGAAGAGACAGACGAACTGCCATGCAGAACTTGCCGTCCCCAACTCCCAATATCAATGGTGGTAAGTGCATATTCATCATTTCAGTCATAAGACGTCCACTGCATGATATACACCTTCCCCAATTTAGGAGGATTTGTTATAATCGCTACGCTATCGCAGTATAATGCTAAAATGTATAGAGAACGTTGCTGCCCATACTTTAGTAAGTCCCTTAGTTGCCTTCTAAGATACCCACGGGAATAAATGGGATGGTGCTATTTTTACGTCCGGCACTCCACGCACTATTGTGTCTACAGTATTTAAAGTATTTGGTTGGAAACGTTGTGGGTACATTTAAGCAATGTGGCTGACGAAAATGTGGTCAATGGTAATGATTCTGTTGTGAATCACCTAAACTTGATATTGGCTATTGCGAATATCTATGGCTATTGCTATCTTTTTCTATCAAAAGAAACAAGAAAGATACGGAAATAAATAAGAGCTGACTTTAGAACTAAGATTTTTATCGATACAACTAGGATGAATTAAATTCAATATCTGGATGACCGAGCTTTGCTCGGTATTTTTTGGTAAATTGTGTTTAAGTTTATGTTCAAGTTGATTATCGATAAAGTTGATCATTGAAAACACGAATAAAACGATATTTTATAAAAATGAATCCTAGCTAGATCGATTTATCGCCCCCGAAACCCCCTGTATACTAAATTTCATGAAAATCGTTGGAGCCGTTTCCGAGATTCAGATTATATATATATATATATATATATATATATATATATACAAAAATTGCTCGTTTAAAGATATTAAATTCATTAAGCTTTAAATGACGCCAAATTCAAGGCAGTCAGGACGTTATTTAGATTGACAGTTCTAAAATGTCACTTTGTTTTTCTTTTGTGTTCTGTCAGTAAGTGACAGCAATACTATTAATTAAGGCTAGGTAGCATAGACTACTATATATACTAGAGATAGACTGGCAACTTAAGTATTTCTTAGGCAGCGCCATCTAGTTACCAGGACATACACTATTCATCTGTCAATATACCTACGTAGTACCTTGTTTGTTTGTATCGGTAATTCTAGCAAGTAGAATAATGTAGAATGGTTGAAAATTCTGTTGCAGTAAAACAACCTAAAAATTCAAATCTAGATTTTAAATCTTGATTTGAATTTGTTAGGTTTAGTTTTACTACAACAGAATATTTCAACTATTCCACACTAGTCTACTTGGTAGGTAGGTAAAGCTAATTCATTATTACAATAAACTTGTGATTTCGGGGATAGTAAAACAAATATCAATTTTGGATGTTTATAATTATTGCGTAAAACAAAACATTACTTTACATATAAAAACTTTTTACAAAAAAATCAACCGACTTCCTTAAAAAAAACACTACAAAGTCAAAAATAACTTTAATTTCGCAAGTCGGTGTCTTAGGCTCTGTATTTAAGGTTTTTGCCACCGACTTCCGAAATTAAAGTTATTTTTGACTTTGTAGTGTTTTTTTTAAGGAAGTCGGTTGATTTTTTTGTAAAAAGTTTTTATTTTTTGACTTTTTAGTTGTGGTAGATAATCCGCACTAATCTAATCGCGTTATTCGTTCATTTGTCGCGCAAATACGTAATGAAAATTTAAGACTTATATGGTTTTCACATGGACCCCATTGTCCAAATATAACCAAATGAGACCATTCGGAAAGCACCAGCTTTCAAATAAAAAAAGAATCATTAAAATCGGTTCACCCAGTCAAAAGTTATGAGGTAACAAACATACGGTATTCGTTCATTTGTCGCGCAAATACTTAATGGAAATTTAAGATTTATATGGTTTTCACATGGACCCCATTGTCCGAATGAAACCAAATTAAAATGGGACCATTCGGGAAGCACCAGCTTTCAAATAAAAAAAGAATCATCAAAATCGGTTCACCCAGTCAAAAGTTATGAGGTAAAAAAAAAAAAAAAAATAATAAAAAAAAATACAGTCGAATTGATAACCTCCTCCTTTTTTTGAAGTCGGTTAAAAACTAAACATTAACTTCGGTACCAGCTGTTATTGATTAACCGGGCACACAACACTTGTTTCGAGACATTGTTATTTAAACACAAAACACTTATAATTATGGTCCAAACTCCAATTTACGGGGGGCCTAAGTAATTCGGTTCGATTAAATCACAGAGAAACACAAGGGACTCAACTCGACGTAATTTAGAAAGAACAGACACTAAGGGAATGTTAATCTTCCAAGACTTTAGTAAATACGGAGTAGCGAACTAAATTCGCGTAATTTACACTCAAAATCGGGAAGCAAACGAAATAATTACAAAAACATACGCAACCGCAGACATGTTTGTAATGACATAAAATTTCAATATCGCCCTGTGGCCTGTTGTAAATTCTACTAATAGTTTAATTTTTTATCAATATGAACAAAGCATTCATAAAATACAATGATCAAGGAACATTTGAAAATGCAAAAAAAAACGAGAAAAATATTAATTATCTCACAATAGATCAAAATCGAAGATTATGCGCTTCCCCTTTTACTTACATATACTACCAATTACTTCATGGATATACGCTGGCAACATTGTTCATTTCTAATTTATGTCCTCGTAGATAGATGGCGCTGACTAGACAAAAATTAAAATGTATAGCATTTGCCACCCTGTGCTAGGTAGTGAACAAAGTGTCTTACCAAATAATAATAATGATAGACTCCATGTAATTACAGCTCGAATGATTTATTTTCTCTGAGAATGTTACTTTACAATATTCACATAATAGAACGAGAGACTGTGGTTTCCAAACGACGGGGCTGATTACTATTGACGGATTTGTAGGGTATATAGTTTTGAGTTAAAGACTGCTATAAACTTTGTATAAATAAAGAAAGAAGAAGAACCAAGGAAACCTTACCATATTGCCAGAGATTTTGATGTATAGTTAAGTTTATCATGTTTTTTGTTTTAGTTGATAAGGATGGTCAAACACTGAGTACAATGATGAGGAGAGAACTTGGCATGGATGGCCAAATACCTGAAGATGAAGTGTAAGTACTTTTATTACCTATTGCGTTACCTGCTGCTTCAAAAAGTCATCAGCATATCTATCTATCCACATGCATTTGGCAGGCTATCGTATCAAACATGTTACATTTCGATAGCCATTGATTTGCCTTGCTCCCGAAAACAAACTGGCAACAAAATGGCGGTCATCTATTTGAATTTAACTGACATATTTTCGGGCTTTGGATTTGAGAACAGCGTTCATAGGACTCCTAGGAAAATATTGATTGATGTTCGATTCGGTACAGAAGCGTATCCAATAGTTGTGAGTAGCTACGCAGTTTCGTGAAGTAAATTCACAAAGAGAAACAATATTTCTTTAGCGGACTTTCACGATTTTGACTGGATATAAAGTCGTAAAACAAGAAGTCTTTACTTAAGAGTAATTATTTAAAATAATAATAACAAAAATTTCTGTAAGTAGAAAATAATTGACAATATAATGTTGTTTTTATGAGTAAATACTGAAATAACTGAAAATAGTACTTTGATTTAAACTTAAGTAATAAAAAAATCAAGGAAAACAACTTGAGAGGCGACGTTTTCAGCCCGCGCGCAATGAATAATAAGACTCATGATAAACATTCTTTCATTTTTAGAAAACATGAGGATGGCAACCAAAGCGATGAGGAGATCGCAATGCAGCCTCTTCTTCACGGCAAGGACTCCGAAAAGATATTCAAAGCTATCGAGTAAGTTACAGTTTTATAATTTTTATTAATTCTAGTAATTGTCGTACCAAACGCAATAGCTTCTCATAGTTTTACGTTTATTCTGTGTCGTGATCAATGTTTTAATTTTGTCCTAAATCATGGCACATTAAAATAATGTCCAAAAATGTTATACAGAACATAGTTGAATCTCTAAAGGTTACGTACGGGTAAGGCGCATTACTTTAAATAAGCGCTATCTGTTATTGAACAATGATAACTACCAACGCGTGTGCAATGCCATCTAGATTCACTACTTCATATGATTACAAAAGCGGTGCGAAAGTTTTTACAGATGGCAAGATAGATGGCGTCAGTGTACTTTAAATGGGGTTTTGTTAGTGAAAATGCGTCTGTATAATATTTTAATAAAAAAAAAATAACAAAAAGTAATATTCGCAGAAAAACGTCCAACGATTTAATCCAGACTATGAGAAAGAACTGTAAGTCCGTTTTAGTGTGGTGTGATTGTGTTATTTATTTATCCTTTTGCTATTTTATTTAAACAAAATTGTTTGCATGACTATCTCCATTTGTGTGCCTTTAACTCTTATCAATAGGAATCTGGAAATATTTAAGCATGGTAAGCAGACATGTAAGTATTTGTCAGATCAGAAGCTTGTTCTTCTCTTGGATTGTATTATTTTTGAAACACCTTTCTTCTATGATACTGCACTGAGAATGAAATTTAAAAATATGTTGAATGCTACTTTGTGCATGAACTTGTCAATGTATTATTTTAAAATAATATTGGTTATGAATGCGATTGTTTTTGGATGCTCATGAATTTATGACGTTTTGTTCGACATGGTTGTAAAGTTCCAAATAAGTAAATGTAAAAATGCAATGTATATTTAGTTACTGGACTGTTTGTCAATTTGCCATCAATTCCGTCCATTAGCCAAGAGATCAAAAACGTAAATATCTTACGGGGATGCTAAAAAGTGTTATGATCTTTTTTACAAGTGGCCTCCAGACAGGGTTTCAAAATTTAAAACTAAGCGACCAAAAGCATCACTTGTGTATGGACCTCGGATTAGGGTGGCGCTGGATGAGAGCAGTAAGGGACGGGATGGTTCGGAGTAATTTATCATATAGTTGTGTCCTTGTCCTTATATAAGAGATCGTCTGCACTAATACCCGATGGTCATGACCGTAGGATCCAACGAAGTCAGACCACGCAACCTAACGACGATCGTCCCGCTCTCTTAAATGAATATGACAAAGTCGCACCATCAATGAAGTCGCGTTTGTATGTCAAAATTCATGCAGAAAAACGAGTCGTTCGCGTTTTTGCGCTACTATAGACCCGACGATCGTCTTCTATTAGGACAGGACTTAAAACCTAGCTCGTATTCGCTGATCTTAGTCAGAGCGAGGTTGAACAGGATATTCTACTTAACAGACCAGACTCCAGAGTCTAAATCACACAAGACCACCTCCAAATGTTATCCATATCGAAATCATCATCATCATATCATCCGTTCATCATCATCATAACGTCCACTGTTGGACATAGGCCTGCCCTGAACTCCACCACTTCAACCGGATCCATGTTTCCCGCATCTAGCGGATTCCTGCGGCTTTCACAAAGTCTTCCCTGTGTGAGGCCTACCAACTCTACGTCTTCCGGTACGCGGTCACCATTACAGAATGCCCCACTGCCCCTTAACTTTGGCAATTCTTCGGGCAATGACGGTTACCTGGCTTCTTCTGCGAAAACCATTGTTATAACCTATTTACGTTAAGTATATTTTTCCAATTTCGATGTGTTTCAGATCGTGACAAAAGGACGAAACCTCTCAACAACGTGCCTTATTGCATAGAGAATCCAGCGGAGAATCTTATTACTCGAGTAAGTATTTCTTCAGTTCAGCTTTCCTTCTGATAAGTTTAGCCAACGTTCCTACGGACAACGTGTTAAAATCCCTGTGGGATTTTTAAACTAAAGCCTCCTACAAACCGGCGCGACGCGGCAGCGCGACACGACACTCGTAGAACAATTTTTATGTGGACTTCATGGAAATTGTTCTACAAGAATCGCGTCGCGCTGTCGCGTCGCGCCGGTCTGAATAAGCCTTAAGCGTAGCTCACGTATATTCGCCGTATCTTCACGGATAGGATTATTGTGTAACACACTGAGAGTAGTCATGGTTTCCATTTCTAACCGACGAAAAAAAAACGGAGGAGGTTCTCAATTCAATATTTTTTTTTGTTTTATGTATGACCACGCATAACTTTTTATATAATAATCCGATTGTGATAATTCTTTTTTTATTGGAAAGGGTATACTCTGAAGGTGGTTTCATATAAAGTTGGTAAACAAAATCGAACCCTATGGGTCGGAAAACAGGGGAAGATTGATTGTTCACTCACTGATTGTAATATATATTACCACGCATAACTTTATACAAAGTAGTCCGATTTTGATAATTCTTTTTTATTGGATAGGCTATACCTTGCCAAGTATTATTAGTACCTTAAAACCACAAAACATTACAAAATAAAAACTTTTTAACAAAAAAATTAACCCGCCGAAAAAACTAAAAAGCAAAAAATAATTAACCTTAAAATTTCGAGTCGGCGCTGATGATTGCGTTATTTGCATTGTTGAATGGACGAATTTTTCGAAGATACGTAGCAATGGATAAAGCAATTTCCAAAATGATTTACTTAATAAAGGTGCTGGAACTATAAACCTATCGGAACCAAGTGTCGTAACTAATTTAATGTTAAATCGATTTTCTCCTTTCAAGCTACCTCATGGGGCATTACCTAGGTATTTACTTAGGCAAAATGTAGTTAGACGTAGCGATTCTAGTATAGTTATCTACTTAGCATTTATTTCTTAGATAGTGCATCTTGTTGAACTATTTTTTTTTCTAGCTTTAGTTTAATATTTTTGTTAGTGGTATTTTGAATAATTTATTTCATTTTTGTTTTATTTTTAGAATTTGTCTACCAATTAACATTATTCTCTGGAGTTTATCTGAATAAACAGTTTTTTTTCAAGAGGCTGATCAACAATTAAATTACTTTTTTATTGCACAACACTGTCGTATATACCTTTATTCAAAATCCTAGTGCAGTGTGAGAAAGCGATAGAGTTAAACATTACATCTAGCTCCATGTCTTTCCCACACTGAAGTAAGATTAAATTATGACATACTCTTAAAACAACCTATCACAAACCATTGCTTATTCTAAAATTCTTTTGTTGTTTTGTGGTTTGTCCAGGTACTAACGGAACAGGGGCTCGGCAAGTACTGTGACAAGGACTTCATCCAGAGCACCTCGCGCGAGATGCAAGAGGCGCTCGACCTCACCCAGGAGGAGATGGATACGTGAGATATATACCTTTGCATTCCTATTTTTGTTTAGGATCTTCTGGAACCCTGCCCTTGATATGAGTGAATCTAAATCGCTTGTTGTTATGGGCACCGCTTAAAATATCGACCGTAACACTACGTATTTACAGAATTATAGCAATCAAATTCATCAATAAAACTTTCTAATCTAAAACTATAGTCAGATCTGCTGTCTTGTATGGGTCAGAGTGTTGTGCCACAAAAGGCATGAATGAAAGGCAATTGCATGCAGCTCAGATGAAAATGACAAGAGGGATGTGTGGTGTTATATGAATGGATAGAATTAGAAATAAGTACATAAGAGGAAGTTTGAAAGTAGCACAGATAGCTGAAAAGTTGTGTGGGAATCGGTTGTCTTGGTAAGGTTACGTGATAGGGAAGAATTAGGAAAATTTCATGAGAAAAGGATTGAGTATGAATGTCGATGGCTATAAGAGTAGAGAAACGATGGAAGGACTTTGTGATAGAAAATGTGGACTTGCCCGACCAAGGTAACACATTTTACAAACCTTAATTTTGGGCTTTGGGCCTAACTTTGTATGAAACGTTACTCCTTTTGACCACACCTCCTCTGATAGATACCATGCTGTTCGTCATAGGAAAAAGGGCTGATGCGAAAGATGGCTTTATGTCGTAATGGCCCAGAAATCTCACAAAAAGCACAAAATTAGATATGAACTAATATGTAACAATGTTTACAGCGCTGCCAACCAAATAATATTACAAGAAAGAAAGATGGGAGCTGCCCAGAGCAGGCCCAACGATGTGGTAAGTCATTTCATTGAAATTTTGTATCAAGAAGAAAAGACTGCCTGGCTGGCTCAGCATGTGGGTCCTGGGTTCGACTCCCAACTCAGATAAACCTTATTGGGTTTTTCTATCTAGAATTTCTCAGTAGCAGCCCGGAGTCTGCATTTGTGCCCGGTCGATGGCAATAGGTTTGCCCCCTATTACATGGGACTTAACTGGCGAAATGTGATGTACTATAGGTACACCTCTGCCCAATACTCGTATTTTGGGGAAAAAAGGTTTGATGTTATGTCATGGTGTGTGGATAGACTACTCACACGTCTTATGTGTACTGATTGAACAGATTCACTGTGTGGTTCTTTCCTCAAAAGACCATTTCAGACACAAATTCACTTGGTCTTCACAAGATCTGACTTTAAAAGAGACTGTGACCTTTAAGTTTTCTTCGGTCTTTCTTCTCAGAGTAATCAGATAGGAAACGCCGACCTTATCTAGTTTTAAAAATAAGATTGTCGAGTAAAAATGTTTGAGCAAACCTACCTGTAGAAATAAAATCGTTTATCATTTACTGAATGTTCAATATTTTTTTTCAGGAAAGCATATTGTCTCGGCAATACCACCCATTTCACCAACCTCCGATGCAGCCCCCGCCAAGGAAAAAATAGACTCCACAACAAATATAGTTGGATTAGTTGTTACCCTAAGCGGTTGACTACCGCTAGGGTTTGTTGCCCACGCCTGGGCTTGCAGGTGTACAGCGCCTCGGGCCACAGGAGGACAAAAACTGATTTTTCGAAGAATATTTGTAAATAATAGCTTTCGGCTTATGGTTCCGTGTTTTTTTCTAGATATTCCCCTTATGGGGTTCAAAATATTTTGTGGTAAGGAGTGAATTTATAAATGAAATTTTTTAATATGTATTATATACAGATATTGTAATCATGTGGCTATGTGCCTTATAAATTATCTATAGAAGAGAAAATTGTGCCAAAATATTTTTAATCGCCTTAAAACAAATATTGCTATATTTTCTGCTATGAGATAAATTAATTTATTTATAAATATATAGACGTGTTTAAATGAAACTATATGTATAGTTGTATGGGTATTTTTTGAGTAAATTCTAGTCATAAATGCTTGCTTAAGTTTTAACGTGAATGTTTATTTATTACGGATAATATTTTAAACGATGTATTTTGTATGGAATTATACCTGTTATTGATTGTGAATAAATTGTTGGAATGGATTTCAAATGACTTTTTAATCATCACCATCATTATCTAAAGGTGTCTTCACACAGCGGGCGGGGCGCGGCGGGACGTGACGGCAACGCGCCGCCTTCACACAAAACCATCGCGCCACGCCGCCGCGCCGCGTCGCGCCGAGCGCTCTGTGTGAAGGCGTCTGTAATATCTAGTACATTACAACTATTCAGCGTCGCGTCGCCGTCGCGTCGCCGTCAAGTCCCGCCGCGCTCCGCCCGCTGTGTGAAGACACCTTTAGCCGAAAGACGTCCACTGCTGGACATAGGCCTCTCCCAATCTCCGCCACTTCGACCGGTTTTGTGCTTCCCGCATCCAGCCTTTTGAAATGGTTCAACAAAAACAATTTTGATATCAATGAATTGTTCTAGATTTTTTCCATGTATGTATGGATTGTCTTCCAGTCAAACTTGATGTAGCTGAATATTATTGATATCATTCATTCTAACCTCAAATTATATGGGGTCGGCGGAACATGTCTTTTTCTTCCATACCTCTCTCTATTACTGGTCATCTCAAGGGACTCCTTTCCAGACATGTATGGCTGCATGGACAGAGTAATGTGAATCACATTGTCTGTCCGTGCAGCTGAATGTAATTATATATATATAGTGACTGCTTATCTGACCTCCCCAACCCAGTAACAAGGTTCTGACTACCCATAACGCTGTCAAAGATCTAAAAATGCCAGCTGGGATCAACGGCTTATCGTGCTTTCCGAGGCATGGAGGGGGTTCTGATATGTCTGGGAGTCATTCCACAAACTGCCGCGGCAGGCTTGCTTAACCTGCGATAGATCCATGTGGCTATTCTGATATCAAAAAAGAAAAAAAAAACGGTAAAAAATCGCAAGTCTATTTCAGTTAATTTAGTCCACATCATAGGTATTGTCATCTGCTTCACCGTCTTCTTTTTCTTCTTTTTCGTCGTCCACCTCATCGTCATCATCATCATCATCATCATCATCATCTTCTTCGACATCCTCCTCTGCTTCATCTTCTACTTCAGCTTTGGCCTGAGTAGTTATCACTTCAGCTTTCATAACGTTTTCTAGTTGCCCTTCAGTTTGAAGATTTGAACCGAAAAACTTGGGCAATGCGGTACTAGTACCAGTAGTTGTACTTTCCGAACCATCTAGATTTTCTTCAAGGTTCTTTCGTGATAAATCAGGTGTAGGTGTTTCTTTTATATTTTCAACTTTTTCAGTTTGAAGACTGGTAGGAGTAGTAACAGGCATTTCGTTATAAGCTATGGATGTAAGGTTTGCTCGAATAAAGTTTGCACTTGGTGAATCACTGTCTATTGAAAGGGATTCAGTTGTAGTGGTAGTATCCGAGGGATTTTCAGAAACAGGTTTTGATATGACTGTATTGTCAATTATTAGATAGTTGCTCACAAATTGAGAAATATTTTTATTCACATTGTTTGTAACATCATTAGATATTTCCGCTGGTTTGATAATGCTGGTTTCAGAATTTGATGTTTTAGAAATTTCTGTATTTATTGTGACGGAAACACCATTGATAACATTTTCAGGGCTGCCTTGAGTTAAAGGAACTGTGTTTTTTGGGGTAATTATAGAGCTGTCGTCGTCTGGCGTGGAAAAGTTTTTGCTCGGCTCACTCTTACTTCGTGGAAAAGCTTTTGAAACGTCTTTGTCTGGCAAGTCTTCATTTTTATTCATTTCTTTAGAAATAGATTTTTCACTGCCTCTACCAACAATTTTACGAATTTTTCTATTGAAACTTTTTAATAAACTGTCTGTCTTTGAAATACCATTTTCACCCTGCATTTGCATAATTTCGGGAGTAAGCGTAGTAAGCGTTTCTGGGGAAATTACTTGACTAGGTTCAGAAGTGCAAGTGTTGTCAGAAGAAGTCACACTTTCCAGTGTTTCACTAATTGTTATGTTGTCAGCTTCCACGGTTTCAAGTTTTGGTAAACTTACATTAGTATCTATAGGAACAGTTGCGTTGAATATACTATTGGGGTAGTTTTTGATATTGCCATGTACATTGCAAGGTGTCTCGGCATTCAAAAGTATAGGAACGTTATTTATGATATTGTCAGCGACCACTTCATTAACACTTTCAGACATATCATTGTCAGTGGAGTCTCCAAGCAGTTTATTATCAGCACTTATTTTGTTGTCGTCATCACGGGTATTATTTAAACTATCTTCATCATTTGGAATTGCGTCTCCACTAAACTCAGAATCATTCTCAGATTGCTCTATTTCAATTTTATTACTTACACATCTAATTGATCCTACCGAAATATTATTCATGAACATTACTTTATTTGTTTCTACAGATGATGGCAATATACAAAAATTCAGTTCTGTCGCCAGGTTATTACTTATAGATTCTGTTGGTTTTTCAGTTAGGTTTAAGTTATTTTTGATTGGATCATCCCATAGTACATTGAAATTCCGTCTAACATCATCTAAATCGTCTTTCTGAGGGTTTGTATTGTTAGAAGCTGTTATTATGTTCGAAATATTCTCTGCAAACATTTTTACCTGTTGTTCCAACATGCCGTCATCTTTAGATATAATGGGGAAGCTATTATCACATTCCGGTTCTTCTTCATTCGATACTTCAGGCGTTTCGTAGCTTGGTTCGTTAAAGCAAACACTGCTCTCTTCAACAACAGAAAAACCTGGCTTGTTTGCTTCGCTCATTTCAACTATTTCGGCTTGTAACCTTTTTATAAGAGTCTCTAGTTCAGTTATCTCTTTGTCAATATCATGGTCATCTTCATTGGTGAGCTCAAGTCTGTGATTTGTTGATTGAATTGTTTGCTTTCTTAGATCTTCTTCCGACTCCGTGGTGATCTCAACGATTAACTTCTTAATCAGCGAATCAATATTAGAGCCACGTGTATCGTCATCCGCCATTATTCCAGATATCTTCTCATTCTTTCCTTGCATTCGGCAATTCTCTGTCGCTTCTCCTGTTGTTGGCACGGATCAAGCTGCGGAGGATCAGGTGGAGTTGGGGGTGGCTCGTTTTGGGGCAATGGCGTTGCAGAATTATTTTTTTGCGCTTCCAATAATTCTAAACAGCGCTTATTACCAGGTAGTACCCGTTTAACCATGCAGCGAAATCGTGGATCAAGTAAAGCCTGACTAGCCGCGTCGTAGCCTGGTTCTCCTGGGCGTAATATCCGTGGATTTTTTACTCTTTCTATACAAAGACAGGGAAGACAGGGGCCAAGTCCTTCAACAGGTTCTGGTTCAACTGGTTTCGGTTCAACTGGTTTTGGTACAACAGGTTTCTTAGATGATTTCTTAACACATTTTGGTGGTGGTGGTTTCTTATTAATACGAGTACCTGGTTCAATTGGGCAACGAGGGTCTCGGGGTTCGATGTCCGTAGGGCTTTCGTAAGGGTCGAGTGGGTCTGAGTCTGTAAAAATAAAAAGAAAGCTAGATAAAGGATACTGTGGGTTACTGTGAAGTAGCTGGAGGCTAAAAATAACAACAGGAGGGAGGACTGTTATTGTGCGCAATGATGGACAGACAGAGAGAGAGAGAGAGAGAGAGAGAGAAGTGATCTCATTGCGAACACTGGACTCGAATAGTTTTTGCAACACCCACACGATAACTATGGACGAATCTAAACTTTTTTATAATAGTATCAAAGATCTAGTATCAAGATTATACCTTTAAACTCATTTATTTCCAGTATTTACTGACTTCACATTGTATTGTACAAGCTTTTCGTATTACAATGAGCAGTCAGCTTTTATATGGGCTAGAGTAATGCGATATCAGTCTTTGATCACAATTAGTATAGTTATATTTAAAAATTCAATTGAAATATTACACAGTTGTCGTTACCTGGGTCGTCTATCTTAATAATTACTGGGTCCGGCTTGCATTTCTTCATAAACATTTTTTTACTACAATTTGTATGGTTTCCATTTTTTGTTTGACGCCTTGAAGACAGAACTCAATTGATGACGTTTAGTCTGTCAAATATGGACAAATAGTAAAAAATAATGATGAGAACCTGCCTACCAGATTTATGAAAGAGTTTTGTACAAATCATAAGCTGAAACGCATTCGGATGGGCTGTGCTGATTTGTAAAAACCCTTCATTACTTTAGTTTATAAATTTTGTATGTACGACGGTTCATATGCATGGCATTCATATGCACCAAAATTTAGGGGTTCCATAGGCAAATGGCCAAGAAGAACCCTTGGTCTGATCTGTTCATTTAATACGTCTGGGTCATTCCATAATAAACGTTACCATGGCCTCAGAAAAAAAAAATTGGCGTGAGAAGTCAAATACCAACTATTTTCGTAGAAAACATTCCTCGCCTTCTTGCCCAGATATTTTTTTTACATAAAACTCAATAGTTTTCATATTTTACTCACATGAAAGTAACGTGAGAAAGATTAAGCCATAAAGGCAATTGATATGCCAATATTTTCCAACTAACAAAATAGGGAAAGAAGCTGTCAACAGTCACTTGGTTTCCGTTATAAGTGAGCTTTACTTATAGCAGTTATTTGATTCTCGCTAAAATTATAAAAGAGTTTGTATTTACTGTTTTAAGAAGAGTTTTCCAAACGATGGTATAGATGTAACACCCGAAACGAAAAAGAGGTAGTTAGTTGTTTAATTTTTCGCCTGATTATCTTTAAACTAACACGTTTTGCAAAAGTAAGATTCTGTGGTTGATCTAATAGAATATCTAACAATGATTGCGAAAGCATGCGTTTTAATTGTATTTTCAACGTTTGAAATTGTGTAACACCCGAAACGTTTCGGGGGTTACATTATTTGAAGAAGAAGCTACTACTGCTTTACGTACTTACTTTTCTTCGTATCTTATTATTAATGCTCTGGTGTGTTAATACGGTGTTAGTATTTCCTTTAGGTTTATGATCATGCCACCAACAACTAAAGAGCGGTTCGCTATGCTTAGAGAAGCCAGGAGGAAAGATCCTGAGCAGCTTGTTTAGCAGATTTTGAAAGCTCGTACTTTCACGATTTGCTAAACAAGCAGCATAGAGAGTTGCAGCCACGAGACCTCCCAACGAATCAGGGACTAGTGCTGCCAGTAACACCTGAAGCAGTTAATAATGCTCTTCGTCGCATGAAAAATTGGAAAGCTGTCGGAGCCGATGTAGTACCATTCGACGCCTGGAAGGCGATGGGCTCTCGTGGTGTGAGCATTTTAACTGACCTTTGCAACTGCATACTCCTCACTGACGAGATGCCTCGTCAGTGTAGACTAAGTGTTATCACTCCAGTTTTCAAAGGCAGGGGATCAGTGCAAGATTGCGGCAGCTTCCGCAGTATAAAGGTCTTCACCACTCTGTGAAGCTTTTTGAACGGATAGTTGACTCTCGGATCCATCAGGAGTGTACAGTTTCAGATGGCCAATATGGTTTCCGCTCTTGAGACAGAATCAGGAGCCCCCATGAGCAGCCCCCGTGGCTGCTCATGTATGCTGACGATATCGTGCTAGTAGACGCTGACAGGGGACGACTAGTGAGACGCGTGAAGACGTGGAAGAGCACGCTTGAGAACGATGGTCTGGAACTCAATGTGGTGAATACTTGGCCTGCAATACAGCAGATCTCACATCCGTCTGCATAGGCGAAGACACGGTCGAGCAACCAGTTTAAGTACTTGGAATCTGTACTCCACGCATCTGGTGACATCGACTGCGACGTCAAGGCACTCGTTACTGCAGCGTAGGAAAAATCGTTGATTTTTTCATTATTAAATACTAGCTTTTGCCAGAGGCTTCACCCGCGTGGAGGTCGAAAAATATCCCGTGGGAACGTACTACCGGGATAAAAACTAGTTTATGTGTTAATCCAGGCTATAAACTAACTGTGTTCTAAATTTCATCCAAATCCGTTCAGTAGTTTTTGTGTGAAAGAGTAACAAACATCCACACATCCATACATACAAACTTTCGCATTATATTAGTAGGATTAATCTGTATTCGTTTTCATAATAATTTTATAATTGTTGATGAATTGTTGTTATAATTTAAAAGAGAGCGTTAAATTTCATTAATATAGCCCATAATTTCGGATATATGTCTGCCTCGTTGGTCTAGTGGTAGCAAGCGCTACTGCTGAGCATGAGGTCCTGGGTTCGATTCCCAGGTCGGGCACAATGTTATTGGGTTTTTCCATCAGGAATTTCTCAGTAGCAGCCCGGAGTCTGGATTTGTGCCCGTTTGATGGCATTAGACTCGCACCCTATTACATGGGACTTTAACATAATAGGTGAAATGTGGGTATACTATAGGTATACCTCTGCCTAACCCTTCGGGGAAACAAGGCGTGATGCTATGTGTGTGTGTATGTTTATATGTATTGTAATTTCGTACTCGTAACACCCGAAACGGAACATCAGTAACACCCGAAACAGCTAATTTGATTAATTAAAATTAATGCGTATTTGATTACTAACTTTTTGTTCCGTGTTTAGGTGGGCTACTGGATCTAGTTTGACTTGTTATAAATTAATCTAGAGATTACTAGGTAAATTCGCTGAATTATGCATGCTAAGACAGATGGTCAGAAGGTAGAGGCCATTTCGAGTAACACCCGAAACAGCTAGTTATTCGTAATTTACTCTTTAATGCTCAAATATTTTAAAATACGAATTTAGGCAAACAAGATATTGGTATCGATTCCCTTATTCACAAACTAAACTAATTTTAAGTTCAGTGCATCTTTTTCTTTCTATTTCATTAAGGAAAGGACAGAAGATAAATTTTAGTTTAGTCCTGTCAAATTAATCAGCGCTTGACGTAAATTGACGTAATATTAGTAGGCAAGTTTTTAATCACGTCTAAACTTGTATGGAGTAGTGACAGGCGCTGATTAATTTGACAGGACTAAACTAAATTTTTTCTTTTGTCCTCTTCTTAATGAAATACTTTAGTTTAGTTTGTGAACAAGAGAATCGGTACCATTACCTAAGAGGTAGGTGACTCGATAGTTATAATAATCTAGTTGCTTATACTATTGTTAATAAAACATGTTTTATGAGTTCAAACGTAACACACGAAACGATGGAATGACCCGTTTGTCTGGCAGTCGCGCAGTCATTTTTCTGGGAGCCTATTTCCACTATATCGATGAAAATTGGAAAAAAGGTGTGTGCTGTGCATTACTAAACAAAGGTGTCATAATTGATAAATAATTAATTAATGGTGATATGAAACCGAGCGATGAAAAAAAGTAAGTTCATAAACTAAAGCCCGACTACGAAAATATTCTCATCTGAAAACCCTGTTCGTATGCTACTTTGCCCTTAAACTTGTGATTGTTTACTACTGTTGGAATTTAAAATGAACATGAACATTAATAGAATAAACGCAGGACTTGAAAGTACCTAGTTTGTTCGTAAGTTACTGACTTAATCGATTTCAGTCAATTTTAACCAAGGTAAATAAAAACGGAAGAGGTTTTCAAGTCGACGCGTATATTTTTTTTTAGGTATGACCACGCATAACTTGACGAGTGGGACTCGCACACGAAGGGTCACAATGCAAAAATGCAGAAAAATCAAGTTTCCTGAAAGAACCCTTTAGTTTTAACTTGGTTTTAATTTTTGTTATTTCTTGTTACAGCGGCAACAGAAATACATATTCTGTGAAAGTTTCAACTTTTTACATACAGTCCGCTGACAGACAAAGACGAACGAGCAGCGGAGGCTTAGTATTAGGGTCCCGTTGGAGACCCTTCGGGTACGGAACCCTAATAATTATAGGCCTCCAGACCATATTTCGGTCATGGCGGCCGATCTCAACCAAGACTAAACATCGGCGCGGGAGATATAATGCCCAAGTGTGTGCGCAGACGCAGGGGCACTCGTTATTCCCTCACTTTCTTTGAGACGGCAATCCGATACGACCGGAGAGAGAGATCAGGCGTAGGACCAACGGCTTGACTTGCGCACCGATGCACGCGGCAATCAATAAAAACCGGCCAAGTGCGAGTCGGACTCGCGCACCGAGGGTTCCGTACAAACCTGTAGGTATTCACGGTTTATGCATAAGGTTTATGTTTATGAAATTAAATGTTTTTTTTTTATTTTTATATTTGAGTAGATTGAATGAAAGGTAAATTGCGGTTTACGATTTATGACGTATTAAAAAAAAAACTACTTACTAGATCTCGTTCAAACCAATTTTCGGTGGATGTTTACATGGTAATGTACATCATATATTTTTTTAGTTTTATCATTCTCTTATTTTAGAAGTTACGTGGGGGGGGGGGGGCACATTTTAAAAGGAAGTGGAAGTGGAAGTTTGTAAGTGTCTCTCGCGCAAACTATTCATTTTAGAAAAAAATGATATTAGAAACCTCAATATCATTTTTGAAGACCTATCCATAAATATCCCACTCGTACGGGTTTGATGAAAAAAAACATTTTTGAGTTTCAGTTCTAAGTATGAGTAACCCCAAAATTTATTGTTTTTTTTTTCTATTTTTGTGTAAAAATCTTAGTGCGGTTCACAGAATACATCTATTTACCAAGTTTCAACAGCATAGCTCTTATAGTTTCGGAAAAAAGTGACTGTGACATACGGACGGACAAACAGACATAACGAATCTATAAGGGTTCCGTATTTTGCCATTTAGCTACGGAACCCTAAAAAGTATCGATGGCATGCTTAACATTCATGCACAACATTCCTTAATCTTTTTACCTGCCCAGCTGGCTGGACTAGTCTCAACAGTCGAACCTGTGTCAGCAGGACACGCGTGTCTTTTGGGCCTGTTGGTCCCAGCTGTAATTCGAAGATCTTTGACAGTCGTTACGGGTCGTCAGAAGCCCGTAAATCTAACAACCAGCTGTACAAAGGGGTATCAGATTACCCAGTAACTGGGTTGTGAAGGCCAGACAGGCAGTCACTCCATGCAAAATACTGGTACCCAACTGCGTCCCACCAACATAGTTGGGAAAAGGCATATGATGACATATGATGATGTATTTCTGTTACTATTCAAAGGAAATACCAAAGTTTGTGTGAGACCTGCTTATTCTTGCCAGAGCCACCACACTTCAAATAGGGCTAGAAGCTCGGTGCTTGCTTAAGCTGCCTATAAACGATTAATGTTTGCTAGAATTTAATGCAAGTACCGTCTGGTGCCGGACGTAAAGAATAACACCACCCCATTTCTTCCCGTGGGTGTCGTAAAAGGCGACTAAGGGACTACTAGAGAATGGGCAGCAGCGATTATGGTAAAGCCCCCCAAATTGGGGGAGGCCTAAGTCCAGCAGTGGACGTCTTACGGCTGAAATGATGATGATGATGATCCTTCTGTATCTTCTTCCCCGCTAAAGCACTAGGAAGTGGTGAAGGGCGGGCGTTTTGGGAGACTATCTTATGTAATTTTGACGTTCGATAAAAGCTATTCGTCAGCCTAATTTTAATAAATGACTTCTGATGATTTCGACAAGAAAAGACAAGGCTGCAAATTGAAAATTTTATTTAGTCGACGCACAATGAAAGCAATTTGTTTCTTCTGTAAACTGGTGTTGCTTTTTCTTTGCTTCCTTGTCGCTTGCTCGATTCTTTGAAGAGTAAAATTATAATCTGCTTGTTGAGTACAAACACATTAAATACAGATTAAGTTTGATTACACTTCAGAATCAGTTTTCTATTCTTCTTGTGTCTACGACTGTTTGTTAAATCAATCAGCAAATAAATTTAATTTCGACATGGACTGGAACAAACTTTTTGCAACACATCATTTTAATTACCATGATACCTTGTCAATCTTTGTCTGTATTCAGCTAATAGGGCTCGTCGCTGTTGCTCTTCGTAAGGATCTCGTCTAGGGGGCAAGGGAGGGTAAGGTTGTGAACATTTTGGCAACGGCTTGTCAGGATGCTTGCTCTTATCATACATCACATCAGAACGGGATCTTCCAGGTAACTCTCTAGTTTTACACGCAGATTTTGGAACAGTCATGAGGTAATATGGGTGTCTGATTTTTGCTTTGTCTAGACAAATAGTCATATTGCATGCTTCGCGAGAGTCCCCACTCAGTTGGCAAACGGGTAAGCCATTCAAAATGTTGTTCTGCTTTTCGTTATGCTCTTTTTCCTCCAATTCACGTCGCACTGAGCCTGGTCTTGAAGGAATTGGGTTGGATTTCACATTAAAAATATTCATAATATTATACATCCTAATTGTTTTGAGTAACTTATTTTATATTTGTAGCCTTTCTTCTAAAAAACTCTTCGAATTAATTTAAGCTTTCGACTGCCTCGGACACCATAGCCTATCCAGCAGTGACAGCGCAGGTCAGATCACATGGCACGCCAGCATTTATACAATTATTCGTAGTTCTCTTGAAACTGCCGGGTGCCAGGTGTTTTAGAACCCAATGTCTCGGCACGTGACCCTTTTTTTTGATGTTGGTAAATCATCAAACTACGTCTCCCACTCTGGGTGAAGCGCGAAGGCGTGTCAGTTTTTTACTGACTAAAACCCACCCGTGTTCCTTCAGTTAGCTTTACGCCAGGGCCACGGTAATTCTTTCGAAAAAATCTCGCGACCCTACAAAGAAACCAGAAGGAATGCTTGTAACACTTTGAAAGTTGGGTAACCCTTTGGCGTGAGACGATCTGTGCCGAAAGATTTTGCTCGATCCCACCTCCCAACCACGGCCGGCTGTTTTGGAGTGGCTGTTGCAACAGCAGTCAAACGGTACTCATCTTATTTGGTTTATACAACATTAATTTTTGTTTATGCGAAACCCGAAACACGGGTCTAGTATTTTTATGTATAGAATCTATGAAAAAAATTTCAAAACTGTATCATTAATAATCACAAAGTTATAAGCTTGATAAGTTACCTGGTTGTCCACGCAAAAACATATGCAGATCACCACAAACAGCTAGTGTACGTACCATCTCCGTGTAATGGACGGAATACGAGAAAGACATGATAATTTTAAAATCGAAACAAAACACTAAGGCCCGCGACTTGGAAGCGTAATTAAATATTTTTGGTACAAAATATAACATGCTGTAAAATTTATTGGAATCGATTCAGTTACTGATTCTGAACAAACTATATTCAGGTTTCGCATATACTAAAAATAATCTTGTATAAAAACATCATGAAGGCGTTTGAAATTAAGACACCCCAAAGCCTGGCTGGCACAGGAGCGTAGGGATTGGCATAAAAAAGAGAGGCCCATGCCCAGGAGCGCCCAGCAGTGGGCGAAGTCGAGCTGTGGTCATGATGATGAAGGCCACGGTGTCCGAGTGCCGGTCTTTTCCTGTGTACCCTTGGCTGTTCCCTGTTTGGTACAGGAGAAGATCAATTTCGCTGCACCTTGGCCGTGAAAACTGATAAAATTAAATGAAAAGGAGACGTTAGATCTTAAGCTAAATCACTAGCAAGTGGTGGAGGGGGGGCGTTTTGGCGGACTGCCTTATGTAACTTTGACGTTCAAAAAGTGCTGACTCTTATCTTATCTTATATCTTTAAACGAGCAATTCTTGTATATATATATATAATCTGAATCTCGGAAACGGCTCCAACGATTTTAATGAAATTTAGTATACAGGGTGTTTCGGGGGCGATAAATCGATCTAGCTAGGATTCATTTTTATAAAATGTCGTTTTATTCATGTTTTCAATTACCAGCTTTATCGATAATCAACTTGAACATAAACTTATTATTTTAAACACAATTTACCAAAAATTACCGAGCAAAGCTCGGTCAACCAGATATTGAAAATATTAATACAGAAAGAAAATATTCGCCAACCCGCTTGCCAAGCGTGGATTATGTCAAAACCCCCTAAATTGGGGAAGCCTATGTCTAATGATGATCTTGAAAATATTATATAGCACAATATGTTATGGTAGCATAATTAACATTATGTGCTGGTTCACTTTAGATTATATACAATATTTAATTTAATTTATCTAGCAAATGTCCCTATGTTATTTCACCGTTTATAAGTTGAATATGTCTTATGAACTCATAAGTAACAAATCTTTTTTCCATCTCTTATTCTAAAGCCCCTTTTACCGCTTTGAATACTGTCCAATTTGTGTTAAAACACGGGATATCATTCAGTTTCAATACATTTAGTTACCGGCAGTTAAAATTGATCTTTCACGTTAGCATCAAGGAAAGAGCCACGGGTATACAGGATAATATGGGTCCCAGTACTTGTTTACTACTTGGCCAAGCATCTGATCGACCCTTGACCAGACGTGGCAGTGCTGTCAACTTTTTAGGCACTTTTTGCGCTAATTATATGGAAGTATATCTGATGTGGAAAATTTGTTCTTTTGTGTTTTAATTGCTTATTGGATAACTAAGGGCATAAATATAAATGCTTTATATATAACACAACACACATTCACTCTTATATTTCATTCACGTTATGCATATTACAATTTTTTTTGCATATTTTACTAATGAAATATTTTGTTAAACATTATGATTCTTGATGCGGCAAAGAATGACAGAATTTGACAAAATGACAGTGACAATAAATGTCGAAAAAAATATTCGCTTGCCAGAATTAACTCTGGAATTAAAAAAAAAAGTTGTAAGGGTGAGTTTTTATTTAGTGTAGCGCAGCAGTGGGCAAAATTGGGTTGCAAATTGTATTGTTATCGAGGGCTAGAATTAAAAAACTGACACACTACATACCCTCACTCTTCACACTCTTACACGCGCGTTTTGGTCCATTTCTATGCATAACGCTCATTCGTTTACAGTGTTTGTATAATTTTAAGTTACCCATTTACTTTTAGTTTTGCATTGTCATTGTCTACACTTTAATTGCATAAAATAATGATAAGCGGAAGCGCGGAATCTCCTAACACAAGCAACTCCGTGCTTAAAAGGTGATCTCCAATAACATGTATCGAAGTGCCCTTTTGTAATTTAAATAAACAATTTATTTATTTTTTTGCCTGTAAAGTTCAACAACTGGATGCGGAAGGCGGAGGACAGGGTGTTGTGGCGCAACATGGGAGAGCCCTATGTCCAGCAGTGGACTGCGATAGGCTGAGTTGATTGAAAGTCCAACAACTCAGTTCAAAGCACAAACTAACAGTACTCTTTTCCATACATGTAGTTAGTCAGAAAATAATTAACGCCTGGGGGCCATCCGGACCATAAGTTTAGTTTCCTTTTATTTTGCTAATAAACATTTTCGATCCCCCTTTTATTACTTCTAATTGGATAACTACTATATAAATATACTTTTTTACAATTTGGGTATCGCCTGATTTGTCACGGTCACGCTAAGTCTCGTGATGCTGTTTTCATACAAGTAACACGGGACCTTTATCCCCTTGCGAATACTTGGATGAACACTGAAAATTGACGGCCTGGAGCCCAAAAAACCCTAACTACATACTGACGTTTTCATGACAAAGGGGTAGGCAGAAACTAAAGAACAACACCAGCTACGATCGTTAAATACTCCTTTCATGAGTTCCTGGATTTCTGCCTCGTCTGCGTTCGTGCACTGGTCATACATGCACGCCGGTTGCGAGTACTACACACCTGACCTTTCCGAAGAGCATAATTTTCCTGCTCGTATCCCTTTCCGAAGAACATCACTCATCAGTAAGGTTTTTTAAAATGATGCCATAGGTGGTACCTACCTACTCTTTCTACATATTTTATAGATATATCATCATTATTATACATACAGCAGATGCAAGACATGGTGACTGTAATGGATGAAACATTTAAGATGAAGGGGATGAATCTAAATGTGAATAAGACGAAGGTCATGGTGTTTGAAAGGGAAGAGAACGTATCGGTGTGTGATGTGAAAATAAATGATAAGAATGTGGAGCAAGTAAGTGAGTTCGTATATTTGGGGAGTTTGTTTAAAAGGGATGGAAAGATTGATAAAGATGTGGAAAGAAGAGTGAATGCGGGAAATAAACTGTGCAATACATGCGATTATGACCAACCAGTTGATGTCCAATAAGGCTCGACTGGCTGTTCACAATGTTGTGTTGGTGGCTTCGCTTAAGTATGGAAGTGAATGTTGGGTGTGGTAAAAGAAGCATGAAAGTAGAATAAATGCTGTGGAAATGCATTCCTTGCGAAGCAGGTGTGGTGTGACTATGAATGATAGGCTGAGGAATGATGTGATAAGAGAACGGTGTGGTTTAAAAGAAGATGTGGTGACAAAAACCGAAAAAGTATGTTAGATGGTTTGGTCATGTTTAGAGTATGAATGAAGGACGGCTTATAAAAGGTATTTACAAGGTAGATGGTGACCTTATTGGTGATGTTCTTCAGAAGGGTCAGGTTCGTAGTACTCACAACCAGCGTGTGTGTATGAGCAATTGTATGAATCTAAGGCCTGAAACTGCGTTAAGCGGGCGCCCGCGACGGGCAACCGTCGCGTGTCTACGCGCGTGGACACGTGGGTGGGCTCCGTGGGTACGTGACGGTCCCCGTCGCGGGGACCCGACGCGGGATCTTGTACCATTTTTATTTTTACCATTTATGTAACATATGGAATGCAATAAAGAATTGAGTATTGAGACCGATTTACGCAGAGTCGCTAGTTCAATTTTAACGGTGTGCTTGTATAGTTGCGGTTGCAGACTTTAGTAATAAGGCAATAAAACTACTAGACAAATGTTTTGGAATCTTCCTAGACTTGTCGAAAGCGTTTGACACGGTCTCAATTCCCATTCTTATCTCCAAGATGGAAGGCATCGGCATACGTGGACTAACTCTAAGCATTTTTAAAGATTACTTGTCAGTTCGGACGCAGTCTGTTTGTATCGGCAGGGTGGTGAGTGATGAAGAACCCATAAATTACGGAGTTCCTCAAGGTAGTATCTTGGGACCAACTATGTTTCTAATCTATATTAATGATCTATGCAATCTTAAACTCCCATATTGTGACATATTAACTTATGCTGATGACACGGCGGTATTATTACATGGAGTATCACCTAGCGTTATTGACTGAACAAGCCGATGCGTGTTACCGCTGGCGGGCACCGCGCGTGCCCCCGCGACGGGTCCCGTCGCACGGAGGCGGGCCCCGTTGCGTGGGTGCGGGGCGCGCCTCCCCGTGACGGACACCCGCGCTGGTCCCCGCGACGGAGCACTTTTGTATGAAACCGCGCGGGTGCCCGCTTAACGCAGTTTCAGGCCTAAACGAGGCAAAAAGAGTCTGTAGAGATCGTAGCAGGTGGCTTTCCGTAGTTTCTGCATACCCCCATGGGAAAAGGCGTGAGTCTATGTATGAATGTATTCTATGTATGTTAAACAAATGACTTATGACTTAGGATTTATGACTTACTTTCTACTAACTAACTCAGATCTGCCTTGTACACAAATACCTTTTGCAACAACCAGAGCATATTTCATCTGACTCAGAATTGTGCAGGGAAAAACGACTAGTAACAATAAAACAAAACTTTTAAGCAAAATATGTATATTGCATTTAATCTAAACTAGAGGTTTTGCAGCCAGGAGTGAATGGTCTTAGCATCGAACATTCAGGGTTTTTGATCCTTTGGTAAGACATGCAATAATCTGGTCCTCTTCAACGATCTTTGAGGGTCTGGAGTTTTAGAGTTACTGTTTATTCCCACCAGGAAACTTACTGCAAAACAAAGTAACGATTGCGTTATTCGAATTTGAGTTTCAGTTTGACAAAGATTAAAAAAAAGAACCTGGTTGAGGAAGCAATTTTTTTCCTTTTAAACACAGAACACGGAAATTTCAGCAGCCTTAAGAGACAGACATTATTTTATCTCACGAAATGACGCGTAATTTGCTTGTGGTTACCAAGTGTACAATCACGCTGGGTCCTGTGAATGTGTGTGGTTGCAGGAGCTATCAGTACTGTCCGAGACAACGGCGAAATCAGAAGTGTGTGTGTGCGTGTGTGTGTTATATGTTGACGCTTATCGTCTTCACATACACATTCGCAGCGTGTGCATGTGTGCATCTTCGTGAGGTACAAATAATATTAGTGACGCGTAATGTGTGTTGGGTATGTATTGATATTTTTAAATAATTTTAAATTAACATGTAAAAATAGTAGCCCATCAGCATCAGGAACAGGGTCAAAGCTGTTAGCTGGTCAGGGCTCTAGAGAGAGGAACCTCCATACTATGTGTGCTGTGTCCAGGAATATTGTTTTCTGAATCAAGCCCTTGACTTAGGTCGCGCAATGAGAATCTCCTGAGGTGTTGATCGAAAGAAGAGTTCTTTAAACATTACAAGCTTTTCTTTAACTTGTGATGTTTGTATGTATATGTGTTAGGCACAAATCTTGAAAGCTAAATTAGAACCACTTCCCAATGTTCGATTGGGCTCTAATTTGGTGTACGTATTTAACTATGGTAACAATATAATAACATGGTAGGTACCATGGTGCAGCTCTGGTGATGGAGCTGGAAGATGGCCGTTGGAACTTCTTAACTAAACAAGATAAAGAGTTTGGGCTCATTTGTTTTATTTGGTGAGTTTTTTTTTAGATTAGCTAAACTGCTGATAAGCTTGTTTAAAAAAAAATAGTTTAAAAAGAATATTCTTTTTTAAGCTATTTTTTATTCATACCAAGCACCCACGCTTTTTTTCCATTATTTTCTACTTTTTAGTTTGCGTGTTTTTTAGTTCATGATGCGTTTTTAAACTATTATTTATTTAAAAATTTTTAGGGTGTTTCGAATTTTGAGATGTATGTCAGCGTAGTTTGTGACGTATGTCAGCGTAGTTTTTGAAGACAGTTTTTTGCTGTCCTGGTAACCTTGGCAAGGATAATGGCACAAATTTATGAAATTATAGTATTGTCATCGGTCTTTGCAGGTGTGCAAAGTTTGAATGAAATCTGGTCGTTTAAAGTGGGTCGAAATCGCGCTATAAGGAGTCGTTTACATACAAACATAAAAACATACAAACAAACATACAAGTGAAGCTAATATAAAGCGTGTAATTTATTTTCATACAATCAATTTATTAAGTTTCGCAATAAATAACAGTTAAATAATTTACCACATGCTGAATCATTTGTTCTCTTGAAATAGATGTAGAATGGCCTGGGATAGGCAAGTTTCTTGCGTTGAAAAACGTTATAACGGTAACGAGAGTCTGGCATCATATTTTATTATTAGCTGGAATAGTGAGAATTTTATTGAGTTCAGGGTTCTTCTAATTGTGGGTTCTATTTTGAAAGCAATAAGAGGGCTTTACCACAATTTGCAGGTTGATCCAAGTAAGGGAAACCGGCTACGGTGGAGAATTTCAGACTATTCTAACCGGGAATGCCAATGTGGTGCTGTTCCGTAAACAATAGGATTCTGTTGATATTATTAAAGCCAGCATGGTATGTCCTTGTTGTCTACCGAGCCTTTTACCAACCATTTAGGGGTCGGCTTCAAGTGTAACCGGGTCCAGCTGAGCACCAGTATTTTATATGGAGTGACTATCTATCTCACCTCCACAACCAAGTTATTGGGCAATACGGTACCTCTTCGTAAGACTGGTTGTCAGATGTTCGGGCTTCTGGCAACTTGTACTACGTAAACTGTTAAAGATCCACAAATTACAACCAGTACCAACGGCTTAACGTGCTTTCTAATGGGAAAGTTTCGATATGTTAACATGGTCACCCATCCAGCGACCAGCCATTGCAACCGTCGGTTAACCTTATCAATGGATCCCTGCGGCTGTTTTTTTATAGATGAATGGGCCTGCTCTTGACCTCGGTTCATGCCTGATGGAAAGCAATGGATGAGGTCTATTATTACTTATCCACAAGCCCTTGGCTCGGACATCTGTATATTGCAGAACCTATGTATAATGCACAATCAGCTTATAATGTTCCCATTACTGAGACACAGGCTCCCTCTTCTTTTTGAGCGGGAGTGGGCTACAATCTACCACGCGGGCCCAGCGCTCTGGGCCCGCGTGGTAGATTGTAGCCCACTCCCGCTGCCAATCCGCTGATTGGCAGACGTGACATCTCTTCAAATTTTTGGTTCTAGGACATGCCGGTTTCCTCAAGATGTTTTCTTCACCGTTTCGAGAGCAGTGGTGATGAAATAATTTACACAGAGTAAAGCGCTCTCTGGTCTCCGATTCAGGGCCTTACACCTTGTAAGTGGGAGCCAATACCACTAGGGCATCTCTGCCATCTTGAACCTTATGCCGCACTAATAACGTACATTTCATAGGTCAGTTTCGGCTTTGCCACGCTACGGAAATAAAGGCGAAGAATTTTTACTTACCTATGTTCGAATTCTTCTAATGGGAATAGTTCGTAGCTTATTTTCGGTTTAGATTCATAATGAAGTCTGGGGGGCGTGTTTATGACAATTTGACTTCCTGTGTGTGTGCTGGGGTACAATGGGTGCCGTACAGCATGGGTTTTCTGCAGTACACTGGCATTCTGGGGCGGTCGACCCCGGAGGGTTATGAGGGAATTGATGGACCTGGTGCTTCTCTTCGCTGAGCAACTCCTGGGAGTACTTATTAACGCAGGGAAGACATTTGTTCTTCCTTTTTTTGCAGTTTTTGGTGCAAGGCTCCTCTTCAGACATAAGGATGGAATGGATGTTTAATTTTGTACAGACATTTTTCTATTGAATATTCGTTTGGTGGTGAGTTGTGTCAGTTTTCTTGATTTTGTGATTTTGTGGCTGACAGCTGTCGCTGAAGCATAAAATAATTGGCCAGTGTTATTGTTTTGTTTCATTCACAAAAAAGGTTACCACCTCATGAAGTTTTTTTTTAACTTCTGTTGTCTCTTCTACTTTGGTGAGTCCAACATGAGTTCAAAATGATCCATCGATCCATCTCAGCAGCAAGACGTCCACTGCTGGACATGGGCCTCCCCCTATTTGAGGGGCTTTGTCATAATCGCCACGCTTGGCAAGCGGGTTGGCGACCGCAGTATGATGGTAAAATGCATAGAGAACGCTGCTGCCCATTCTCAAGTAAATCCCTTTTACGACACCCACGGGAAGAAATGGGGTGATGCTATCCTTTATGTCCAGTACCACACGGGACAATCATCATGTCTTTGTAACCCTACCACTAAGTTCACATTGTAGAATGCAGTGGTAGCAGCCGCAACTTATGAGTTGTGGGTCGTAAGGTTTGAACTCAGCCAAACGCTTTCTTTACTTTGTATAAATTACTAGCTTTTGCCCGCGGCTTCGCCCACGTGGATGTCGGAAATTAACGCAGGTATTTTTCTAAAATATTTTTTTTTCTAAAATAAAAGTTGCCTAAGTTACTCCTTATTACATAAGCTACCTGCCAATAAAAGTCCTGTCAAAATCGGCCCAGCCATTTCAGAGATTAGCCGGAACAAACAGATAGACAAAAGTTTAAAAAAAATATTTTTTGTTGTAAGTACCGTATTTACTTTCATATGCATTTAGTGAAAAGCTGTTAATTTGAAATTACAAACAGACACTTCAGTTTTATAATTTGTTTAGAATAGATTTCATCGCCACTGTTCTCAAAACGGTAAAGAAAAATATCGTGAGGAACCGTCTTAGGATCAACAGTTCACCAACACGTAGGTACTGGGCCCGCGTGGTGGCTGCCCTCTCATCGATAGTAGTACGGTGTTGTCAAAGTGAAAATAGGCTGGATGTTTTGTCATATAATTTGTTAAAAATAATTTGTAAATTATTACAAAATACCTACACTTGATCGTGCTAAATAAAAAAATGGTTTAAATTCCCAAAATATATTAAAAACCAGTTTCTGCCCACGACTTCATCCCCGTCAAAGTTGCTCCCCTGACCCTTCTCGTCGCATCGAATTGCCTGCCAGTTTTCGTCCATTTTTCGTTGCCTTCTATTGATCGTAGCGTGATGTTATATAGCCTATAGCTTTTCTCAATAAATAGGCTATTCAACACAAAAAGATTCTTTCAATCCAGACTAGTATGAGATTACTGTGTTCAAATAAACAAACAAACGACCAAACTCTTCAGCTTTATAATATAAATTATTACAAAATACCTACGCTTGATCGTGCTAAATAAAAAATTGGTTTAAATTCCCAAAAATATATTAAAACCAGCTTCTGCCCACGACTTCGTCCACGTCAAACTTGCTCCCCTGACCCTTCCCGTCGCATCGAATTGCCTGCCAGTTTTCGTCCATTTTTCGTTGCTGCTCCGCTTCTATTGATCGTAGCGTGATGTTATATAGCCTATAGCTTTTCTCAATAAATAGGCTATTCAACACAAAAAGATTCTTTCAATCCCGACTAGTAGTTCTTGAGATTACTGCGTTCAAACAAACAAACAAACGACCAAACTCTTCAGCTTTATAATATAAACTAGCTTCTGCCCGCGACTTCGTCCGCGTCAAATTTTTGCTCCCCTGACCCTTCCCGTCGCATCGATTTGCCTGCTAGTTTTCGTCCATTTTTTGTTGCTGCTCGCTCCTTTTGAGTTATAGTGAGTCAACCTTAAAAGATAGACATATGCTCTCGCGGACTTTTCTTTAGGACTTTTTAAGGGAAACAATTCCGTCATACATAATTTTTGCGTTACTTTAACCGTTTACGCAGCGCACGCAACGGAAACTTTTAAAAGGAATAAATTTTCCCCGTTTTTGCAACATTTTTCATTACTGCTCCGCTCCTCTTAGTTGTAGCGTGATGTTATATAGCCTATAGCCTCCCACTATAAATAGGCTACCCAACTCAAAAAGAATTTTTCAATTCGGACCCGCAGTTCCTGAGATTAGCGCGTTCAATCAAACAAACAAACAAACAAACTCTTCAGCTTTATAATATTAGTATAGAAGTATAGATTATTACAAAATACCTACGCTTGATCGTGCTAAATAAAAAATTGGTTTAAAATCCCAAAAATATATTAAAACCAGCTTCTGCCCGCGACTTCGTCCACGTCAAACTTGCTCCCCTGACCCTTCCCGTCGCATCGAATTGCCTGCCAGTTTTCGTCCATTTTTCGTTGCCGCTTTTATTGATCGTAGCGTGATGTTATATAGCCTATAGCCTTTCTCATTAAATAGGCTATTCAACACAAAAATATTCTTTCAATTCAGACTAGTAGTTCTTGGAATTACTGCGTTCAACCAAACAAACAAACGAACAAACTCTTCAGCTTTATAATATGAAGTATAGATTACACGTGTGTTTTAATATGATTAAGGAAATTCTTACCTCAAAACTTTTTCATTTTTCTGTCTCTGTTCTTTAAACCCTTGGAGACGGGCTTCTAAAATTTTGCTTTGGTCCACATTTTTTGGACCTCCCTACATATGGTCTTGTACTAAACAATGATGTCTTCCGAATGTTCGTTCTGGCTTGTACATAGATATGTTTTTCGTTTAGTATTGTGTGGAATTTGTATTGGGTAAGGCAAGCAAATAATACATATTTACCTACTTTAACTTGGTCCTGTTTTCTGGGAGTACTCCAGAAGCTTGGCGAAGGACCGTGGTCGTGCTTTTCTTTAAAAAGGGGGATAAAACCCTTTTAAACAACTACAGACCCCTTTTGCTCCTAAGCAACGTATATCAGTTGTTTTCAAGAGTCGTCACGAATCGTCTAGCGTGGAGACTCGACGAGTTTCAGCCACCGGAGCAAGCCAGGTTTTGAGGAGGATACAGTACCATAGACCACATCCACACAGTGAGGTAAATTATACAGAAGTTTAAAGAATATAATCGGCCGCTGTGTCTTGCGTTTGTGGACTATGAGAAGGCTTTTGACTTTATCGAGCCCTGGTCTGTTTTGCAGTCTTTGCAGCGATGCCAAGTCGACTGGCGATACATCCAAGTGCTGAGATGTCTTTATGAAAACGCAACAATGACCGTCTCAACTCAGGACCAGCGATCTGAACACATCCCCTTGCGTCGAGGAGTGAGACAAAGGGACGTAATTTCCCCGAAATTGTTCTATAATGCATTGGAGGATGTGTTCAAGACGCTGAACTGGAGTGGACGTAGTATTAATGTTAACGGCGAGTACATCTCACACTTGAGATTTGCAGACGACATTGTCATATTGGCTGAATCGCTGCAGGACTTGCAGCAGATTGTGGATGACCTAATTGATTCTTCTGAACGCATTGGTCTCCGGATGAACTTGGACAAAACACAGGTTATGTTCAACGATCACGCAACTCCGGGACCGATTGCTGCCAATGGCGGTGCTCTCAAGGTTGTTCGAGAATACGTTTACCTCGGGCATTCACTCTGCAGTTTGGTATGAACAACCTTGAAAAGGAGGCTAACAGAAGAATTCAGCTGGGTTTGGGAAGCTTCGTTGAGTCTTCTCGTCACGTATTCCGCAAAAACGAGGACACTCACGGCACGACTGGTCCATAAATTCAAAGTCGCTCAGCGAGCTATGGAACGAGCTATGCTTGGAGTATCTCTGAGGGACAGAATCCGGAATGAGGTGATCTGGCAGAGAACCAAAGTTGTCGACATAGCTAGCAAAGAATTAGCAAGCTGAAGTGGCAATGGGCTGGCCACATTAGCCGTAGAACCGATGACCGTTCGGGTAGACGTGTTCTTGAGTGGAGACTGCGAATCGGCAAACGTAAAGTAGGACGCCCTCAGGCTAGGTGGAGCGACGATATTCGCAGGGTGGCTGATAGCAGCTGGATGAGAGTTGCCGAGTATCGGGCTAAATGGCGTGCAATTGGAGAGGCCTATGTCCAGCAGTGGACTGCTATAGGCTGATGATGATCTACTGCCGAATTAAAAATAACAAGTTCTATAATTGGAAGACCAAATGCATTGATTTCGGCAATAAGAGGCTAATAAACCGCCCATTTTGTGATGTTTATCAGCCTCTTATTGCCGAAATTAATGCATTTGGTCTTCCAATTATAGAACTTGTTATTTTTAACTTAACACATTTGGCAACAATATAGTCCTTTTTTGCCCTCACAGCTCTAGAAATTCAAACCATGCTCCAAGAGCAGAACACGGCTAGCTTTAGGGCGGAACTTGCGATGAATCGGTGTAAATCCCAACTTATGACTAACAGCACTATAGAGTCGGGGTAAATGAGCAAGAAATACAATATGACGATCAGTATATCTATCAGGAGCAGTTCGTTTCTTTCACCTGGAATAGCTACAGGTTCATTAAGACTCTAATGAAGGGTGATCTGGCGATCTCTTTGAAGCACAAACTCTTCGCCATCTGCATCCTGCCCGTCCTAACCTACGGCGGTCAGATCTGTGCGGTAATTGCGTAACATACTAAAGGTAGGAATAGCATACAGGTACTCTGTGTTGATTCTTATCGTGCAACAAATGAGTACCTGCCAACAGTATGAACAGTCAGTCTCTTCCATTTTATTTTTGGGAATGACTTCACCAGTTCAACCTTGGAAGTGATCAGCTGCTTTCCGGACTTGCTTTGTAGCTACCTAGATAAATTGAGGCCTCTAGCCAGTGCTAAAAATCTTAAAACTAAAGCTACACGCTAAAGACACCCGCGTGCTATACGGACCTCGGCTTAGGGCGTCGCTGGAAGAGGGTAGTAAGGGACATGCTGGACCAGAATGCTTTAATGCTACAGGCTCAGCGGCGTGGGTTGGCTCGAACAAAGGTCGGGGCGGTCATAGATTCGGATGTCGCGGTGAGCGTTGGCAGCGTGGACAGAAAGACGACGGTCTGTGATGGTGAATCCTGAGAGTGCTGGTGAGCTTGCTACTCTCCTTGAAGGAGGGTTGCAGCGTCAGGGGACCGTAACTTTTGTATGATTCTTGAGCGAACACAATTTTGGATAGCTGACCACTTTCTCGTAGTTTGTGTGATAAGTACAGCTACCGAATGAGGTAAATAACCAAGGTCTTTGGATATTATAACAGAAGTATAGTAACCGATGGATTTTCCGAAAGAAGAATTAAATAAATGAACTGTTTGTTTTGTCTTGGTCACCGTACCTACCTTATACAGTGGGACAAGGTTGAGTGGTAAATAAAAGAAAATTTAATAGTTACCCAAAGATTTAATCAATTAATCTAGTTATAAGGTCTTCATCACTATCACTGGCCAAAGTTGCAGTAGATGACTTTTTAGATGAAACATTTGTTTTCTCGTCCTCGGTAAACATAGACCATATCTTGTCCTTTATCGTTGAAAACAGTTGCGAAGTGCCGCCAGTGGGAAACATTAAATTATCTATATCCGTGGGTTTCGATGGCGGGGTAGGAACATCGTATTTAGAACTTGAATCATTAAAAGATCTCGGTTTTATAGGCTTTGGTAATTCAAAAACCAGTGAATCGCTTATCATTGATACTGCAGATTCTACTTTGTCGAATATGAATCCTAAGGGGTTCTTACATGGTGTATTGGTGTCCGTTAAATTCGGGCAAGGTGGAGGAGAAGGAGGAGGAGGAGGAGGCTTGTTTTCTATTACTTCTACATCAGATTTGTCTAAGTTTACAAGGCTGAGCCTCCTTAAAGTCGCGCCGCTACGAGGATCGTCACGAGTGTCACTTATTTCCTTTGGCGGTGGACAGGGACACGGATCAGATTTATCTTTATTTTCAGGAATACAGTCGGAAGATAAATTTTTTGTTATCTTTTCCAACTGCTTGGCGCTTTCGCAGCAGATTATTGTTGCCGCATCACTCGTTGACCTGTACGCCTTGCACACAAGGTCGGTTACCGCACATTTGAGGGTTGCCAGTGTTTCGTGATGAGCGTCGATTGCGGCCTGAATTTTATCATTGCTGCATGCGCACTGCTCGCGTGATGCTGGTTTTGATGGCTTCAATCTAGTTTTTGAACTTGACTTTGAATTCGGACATTCACTGGGGCATAGAAATTTTCTATCAGATCTTGTTTCAACTTGACAACCGGGCGGTTGTTTCCTTTGTATAGTTAGTCCAGGGCAACCACAAACTGGTTGGTCCTGTTGTGGTGGGCGCTGTGGTGGTGGGGACTTTGGTGGTGGGGACTTTGGTGGCGGGGACTTTGGTGGCGGGGACTTTGGTGGCGGGCACCTTGATGGCCGGGACTTCGGTGGTGGGGACTTTGGTGGCGGCGGTGGGCACTGTGGTGGGGGGCACTGAGGAGGTGGGCACTGAGGAGGTGGGCATGGAGGAGGTGGGCATTGTGGTGGTGGGCATGGAGGAGGTGGGCATTGTGGTGGTGGGCATTGTGGAGGTGGGCACTGTGGTGGTGGGCATTGCGGTGGTGGGCACTGAGGAGGTGGGCATTGAGGTGGTGGGCACTGAGGAGGTGGGCACTTAGGAGGTGGGCACTGCGGTGGAGGGCACTGTGGTGGTGGACACTTTTGTGCTGGGCATGGATTGTCTTTAGTGTAGTCCATTTTTTTACACTTACAATCAATACTTTCACCTGAAAATCTTTTTAATCCCTCTATTAGTTTTTCTATACTTGATTTTGGACGGCACGCGTCCGGGCAGCACGGTTTAGGGTTTGGATCCTTTTTATAGCACGGTACTGAGCCCGCTGGTGGGCACGCTGGCGGGCACTTGGGCTTGCACTTTGGTGGTGTGCACTTGGGCGGGCAAGGTGACGGGCACTTTGGTAGAGGGCACCTCGGTGGGCACGGTGACGGGCACTTAGGTGGAGGACACTTTGGTGGACACGGGGACGGGCACTTTGGTGGAGGGCACCTTGGTGGGCACGGTTTCGGGCACTTAGGTGGAGGACACTTTGGTGGACACGGTGATGGGCACTTTGGTGGAGGGCACCTTCCTGGGCAGGATGGCGGGCACTTAGGTGGAGGGCACGGTGACGGGCACCTTGGTAGGCACGGAGGCGGGCACTTAGGCGGAGGGCACCGTGGTGGGCACTTAGGCGGAGGGCAAGATGGCGGGCACTTAGGCGGTGGGCACGGTGATGGGCACCTTGGTGGGCACGGTGACGGGCACTTAGGCGGAGGACACGGTGACGGGCACTTAGGTGGAGGACACGGTGGCGAGCACCTTGATGGGCACAGTGACGGGCACTTAGGTGGAGGGCACGGTGACGGGCACTTAGGTAGAGGGCACGGTGGCGGGCACTTAGGCGGAGGGCACAGTGACGGGCACTTAGGTGGAGGGCACGGTGACGGGCACTTAGGTGGAGGGCACGGTGACGGGCACTTAGGTGGAGGGCACGGTGACGGGCACTTAGGCGGGGGACACAGTAACGGGCACTTAGGTGGAGGGCACAGTGACGGGCACTTAGGTGGAGGGCACGGTGACGGGCACTTAGATGGAGGGCACGGTGACGGGCAACTTGGTGGAGGGCACGGTGACGGGCACTTAGGTGGAGGGCACGGTGACGGGCAACTTGGTGGAGGGCACTTTGGTGGGCACGGTGACGGGCACCTTGGTAGGCACGGTGACGGGCACTTAGGAGGGGGACACGGTGACGGGCACTTAGGTGGAGGGCAAGGTGACGGGCACTTAGGTAGAGGGCACGGTGGCGGGCACTTAGGTGGAGGGCACCTTGGCGGGCACGGTGACGGGCACCTTGGTGGGCACGGTGACGGGCACCTTGGTGGGCACGATGACGGGCACTTAGGTGGAGGACACGGTGACGGGCACTTAGGTGGAGGGCACGGTGTTGGGCACTTAGGCGGAGGGCAAGATGGCGGGCACTTAGGCGGTGGGCACGGTGACGGGCACCTTGGTAGGCACGGTGACGGGCACTTAGGCGGAGAACACGGTGACGGGCACTTAGGTGGAGGGCAAGGTGGCGGGCACGTAGGGCACGGTGGAATGTACGGTTTTGGACACACGTAGCTGGGACAAGTTCCTCTTGTGCACTCTTTGCCAATAGTTGGACCTTCGTCACCGCAGACAATTTTTAGCAAGTTTTTTGGCGGGCAGGGTGGTGGGCACTTTGGTGGGCACGGTGATGGGCACTTAGGCGGGCTCGTTGGTGGTGGGCACGGTTTTAGGCAAACTTTTAAACAGGGTGAAGACTCTGGAAACTCTGCGTTAAGTTTTATCACAGCATCCCTGAGGATCAACTCTTTGGAATCAAGACAATCAGGAGGATAATCTATTAAGAATGGCTTTATAACTTCTTTGCAATATCTGTATCTACTCGAGAAGCCTTTATCACACGTTGAGTTGCTGACCGGCTGGGCTTCTTCAGTTAAAGTTTCTCTGACGATGGGCACTGACTTTGGAAATCCCGGTTCTTGTACTACTTGAGCAAATACAATAGATTTTATTTCACCTTCGTTGCGTTCGTCAAGTTCTCGTGGCAAAGGTAATTTATAAGATTTCGTTGAACAATCGGATTGTTTCACGGCGTTTTCGTTGGTTTGAGTATTTTTTTCTAGAATTTTGAAGATAGAATCAGCATTAATGTCTTCTGATCCCAAGTTTTCAGGATGCATAATATTTTGTAAGATCAAAATAGTTGAAATGTTGGTTTACATTTTGATGGATTTTACGGCTTCTTTATAAAATTTATTTTAGTCATTTCGGATATTCATGGCTGTATTCCTTGATGTTCATGGCTATTATTATTGATGACGTTTGGTTTTACATGACAGATGAAAAATGTCTGTTTTCTCTTATTCTTCTTAAAAATACATAACCATTAAAAAGTATTTCCGTTTTATTTTAATGATGACTGGTTTACAGTTAAAAAAATAAATTACTCGACATTGAGTTTCTATTCCATTTCTTGATTCGTAAATAAATAAATTTTCTAAAGAACCGAATGAAGATGTGGAGGCTATCAATTTTATTTATTTGTCCTTTATTTCAAACACATATGGCCCATTAATCACAAATACACATATGTAGGTATAAGTATAAAAACAATAACTATAAACTAATGCATATTTTATACAACAAACATAAAAGCACATGATATGACGACGTCGTGTTACGCTGCGCGGAAATGCCGATACAGCAAAGCTTTTGGCCAAAACTCTTCCTCAAGGAAGGTCACCAAATGGGAAGTCGAAATACGTAACACGAATGACTTGAAATTAGTGTTGTGGCGCACCTCCAACTTCTTCACCCTCAAGGTCTAGTTGGACTTCACCCTTATGCACTCTATGATGACCTCAGTCTTCGTAGAGTGGTGCAAACGGGACACGTTTAACAGCGTCTTCGGTACTGCAGGACTTAGCAGTATGTTAGATCCAGCCAGCTCCCTCCCACACTGGTTGCAATAAGTAGATTTAGTCAGTCTACTGGGAGGAGAGCAGTGATAGCCCCGACTTTCATGATGTCGGTTACAAAATTCAAACCCAAACGTGCGCTTTACTTTGTGTAAATAATATCATCAGCAATGCTCTCGAAACGGTGAAGGAAAACATCGTATGCCAACCAACATGTCCTATAAGCACAAGTCAGAAGACATGTGACGTCTACCAATCGAGGATCGATTAATTAATCGACTTTAGCTAAGATTAACATGGTTTTCTCGTGGACGAGTGAGCATCTTTGTATACCCAGACCCCGCTGTGCCCCGCAAAGTACGTTGAACCATTGGTCCCGGCTGTCTTGTAGATCTTTGACTGACGTTACGGGCAGTCAGAAACTGGTATATCTGACAACTAGTCTTACCAAGGGGCATCGTATTATCCCGTAACTGGGTTGTGGAGGCAGTCGCTCCATGAATATTGGTATGCAGTTGCGTCCAGTTACACAGAAAGCCCAACATAGTTGGGATAAAAGCTTTTTACAAAAAAATTACAACCGACTTTCTAAAGAAAACACTATAAAGTGAAAAATAAATATAATTTTGGAAGTCGGTGTCTTAGGAGCTATAATTAATGTATTTTTGCCACCGACTTCCAAAGTTAAAGTTGTTTTTCACTTTGTAGTGTTTTTTTTAGGAAGTCTGTCATTTTTTTGTAAAAAGATTTTAATTTTAACTTTTTAGTTATGGTAGATACCCCGCACTAATCTAATCGCGCTATTCGTTCATTTGTCGCGCAAATACTTAATGCAAGTTTAAGACATATGTTTTTCTAATGGATCCCATTGTCCAAATGGAACCACATTAAAGTAAAACCATTCAGAAAGCACCAGCTTTCAAATAAAAAAATAATCATCAAAATCGGTTCATGCAGTCAAAAGTTATGAGGTAACAAACATAAAAAAATGCAGTTGAATTGATAACCTCCTCCTTTTTTTGAAGTCAGTTAAAAAGGCTAAGCAGATGATGTTATAACGGGTATATTCAACATAGAAGTACACATTGTGTAAATGTCAAGATTCTTCTTACTACTGATCAAAAGATACAGCACTGTGACAGACGGAAAGATGTATAGAGAAGTCTTAGTAATAAGGTAGGGTTGGGTCCATTTGGATATGGAACCCTAAAAATGGATGGTGGGCTTTGACCGCGGTTTCACCCGCCTGAATGTTGGAAATTATACAACGAGAAATATCGGGATAAAAAGTACCCTATATGTTAATCCAGGTTATAAACTCTCTGTGTGCCAAATATTATCCAAATCCGTTCAATAGTTTTTGCGTGAAAGAGTAACAAACATCCATACATCCTGGTAAATTTTCACAGTTATAATATCACTTGCTTTTGCCAGTGGCTTCGCCCACGTATTATACAAATAAACCTTCCTCTTGAATGAATCACTATGCCTATTGATGAAAACTCCCTTTAAATCCGTTGCGTAGTTTAAAAGGTTTAACTGCGGAAATCGACTTTGTTTTATATTATGTAAAGATATATATGTACACTAACTGTACCCTGCCACGCTTCGCTGTGGCACATTGTGATTGAATGGTTGAGAAATGAGAAACAAAATAAAGAATACATTTGTTTCTCATGTGACTGCGCCATTACTATTGCGGTTGTCAGCGAGTGTTTTCTTCGCTTCCGGCAGATGGCGCGCACACTGGTACACAGATGATCGTTAAAAAAAAGAAACAATTTTTTCGCGGTCGCGGATATGTGGCTGATGCAATAAATAGATAAAAACAATCCTTGATGCGGATTATATATCATGCTAAAGTTTCAGCCCGATCGGTGCAGAACTTTTTGAGTTTTTGAAGCGTACACAAACCAACATAACATTTTTATATATATATAGACTAGCTGACCGTACAGTCGTTGTAATGTTTCCTATAACTCGATAGCAGCACCACCTACCGGGTCCAATAGTGAATCTAAACCATCCAGGGTATCCAAACGCATTAAAAAAAACATTCAAATCGGTCCAGCCGTTTAGGAAGAGTTCAGTGACATACACACGTACAGTAGAATTATATGTATAAAGATAAGTAGGGTTGATTACGTCCCACCGAACTCTAAGCGGGCGACGACGCCGCGGGCGAAGAAGAGTTACTAAAATTTTTAACTATAGTGAAATGGACGTAGCTATGCAGAATAGATCCCACAGAAACCGTTTTAAACACGCTTTTAATAACTTGGTATGTATTTATGTAATGGAAACTTTGAACGTGATTTTCACTCCCTTTTAAAAGTTGGATAGGTAAATTTGAAACTTTGCACACTTATTAAAGACTGATGACAATACAATCCATACTAATATTATAAATGCGAAAGTGTGTTGTGTGTTTGTCCGTTTTTCACGGCAAAACGGAGTGACGAATTGACGTGATTTTTTAAGTGGAGATAGTTTATTTATTTATTTATTTATAATAAGCACACCAACAGCACAATCACTTACAATTCAAATAAAATACAATTTAAAATTGGCACTTCAGTAACCATGCAAATAACAGGTATGCATGACATTAGCATATGAATATTAGAGACAAGAAAAAAAAAACTTGAAAGTAAAAAGTATCCAGAGACCCAAACCTAGAACACTACAAAATACTAATTTTACACGCTACACAGACGTACAGTCGTCACACCGTTTATATAGGGAACCGTGTATGAAGCGAAAGTCATGGAGAATACATCAATGGGGTAATCTGTCAAACTGGACCTGTCATTATATTCCCTTGCCATACGTGTTAAGGGGCTATTAAACGTTGTATTTAGTGTGGATGTAGGCAATTCAAAAATACGGTGATGCCGCTTACTACGTTGGCTTGACCTAAAGTTAAAATAGTTTACCAGTTCTGCGTCAATGGAACCGTTTATTATTTTATAGAGTATTAGTAAGTCCGAATGGTTACGTCTTTCTTTTAAGCTAATCATTTTAAAGTGCCTTAACCTGTCATTATAATCAGGTATAGCTTTTCGGATCCCATTCTTCATACATAAATATCTAACAAAACGGGCCTGAACAGATTCAACATTATTAGTGTAAGTGGAATAATAAGGAGACCAAATAGTAGAACAATATTCCGAGGTGCTCCTTACAAGTGCGTTATAAAGTAAAATAATGCTACCATCATTACGAAAAGGTTTTGACATACGGATTATAAAGCCAAGCATTTTTTTAGCCTTAGACACTGTGCCATCTATATGTTCGCGGAAAGATAGGGATGTATCAAAGAGTACCCCTAGGTCACGGATGACCGAAACTCTGCTCAGTACTGATCCATTAATATGATAATTAAATTTAGTGTAGTTTACTTTATTCGTGAACGTAATAGTCTGGCATTTTTTAACATTGAGCGTCATTCTATTGTTCAAACACCACTGTTGAAGGACATCAAGATCTGCTTGAAGCTTTAAACAATCACTCAGGTCCGATATCCTACAGTATATTTTTAAATCATCGGCGTAGGCCAAACAATCGCAATTTATTAAATGTAATAGATCATTCAAAAATATCAAAAAAAGCAAAGGGCCCAACTTTGAGCCCTGTGGAACACCAGAGCCAGGAGAAAAAGGTCCAGATTCGTAACCCGCCAAGGCAACAATTTGCGAACGATTAATCAAATAACTCTCAGTAATACAATAACTAACAGTTGAAGGGATGAAAAATTATATAGGCTACTTTTTGTCTCTTTCTAACCCCCTCTTCCCTAAAATGGGGGGTGGAACGCGCTAATCATAGGAGCTACTGGTTTGAATTGAAAAATTCTTTTTGAGTTGTGTAGCCTATTTATTGAGGAAGGCTATAGGCTATATAACATCACGCTACGATCAAAAGGAGCGGAGCAGCAACAAAAAAATTGACGAAAACTGGCAGGCTGCGATGCGACGGGAAGGGTCAGGGGAGCAAATATTTGACTCAGACGAAGTCGCGAGCAGAAGCTAGTATGTTTATAATTTTGTGTCATTATCCTGGCCAAGGTCACCAAAAAAAAAAAACGTAAAACGCTCTTCTGTAGCTAGCCGAACATAAAATAGAAAATATTACATATGTAGTTTAAAAAACACGCTTTCATGGAAAACCAAACTAAAAAGTAGAAAATAATGGATAAAAGGTCCTTGATATCAATTAAAACTACCTCAAAAAGCACCCCACGCTTTTATTTATTTTTGAGTTATGGTCATAGGAATCTATGCAACAATTTTAGTTTAAGCAAAAGATATCCAAGCTACGAATCACCTTTTTAGGGTTCCCTAGTCAACAAAGAACCGTTATAGTTTCCTTGACCCCATATCCGACAGTCCCGTCCGTCCGTCTGTCCGCAACTTAGTTCAGAGACTCTTAGTAGACTCTCAGTAACAGCCCGGAGTTAGGAAGTTGGCGGTGTGATAACCCCGTGCCTCGGAAAGCACGTTAAACCGTTGGTCCTGCACCTGCTCTTTCTCCGGTCGTGTCGGATTGTCGTCCTATCGAACTGTGAGAGTGAGGGAAGAGTTAGTGCCTCTGTGTCTGCGCACACACTTGAGCACTATAATATCTCCCGCGCCGATGGCTAGCCTCCGTTGAGATTGGCCACCATGGCCGAAATACGGTCTGGAGGACTATACATATTAGTCACGCCAGAAAAGTGACAAAACAATACTGACATATTTTTTTCTTAATTGACATGTAAACTGAGGATAATTTTTTTCTCGTCTATCCCATGGTGTGAAAAGGAGCTGGATAGGTTTTTAAAAAAATTTGCAGATTTGTGAATGTGCTTTCCGTGTCTAGGAAAGCACGTTAAACCGTTGTTCCGAGTCTCATTCGCGGATCTTTGACAGTCGTTACGGGTCGTTACCCGAAAGTCTGGCTACCAGTCTTTGCAAAGGTTATCGTGTTACCCATTTACTGGGGTGTAGAAATCAGATAGGCAGTCACTCCATGTAAAATACTGGTATTCAGTAGCATCCGGTCAGACTGAAAGCCGACCCCAACATAGTTGGGAAAAAGCTCAGCAAATGATGATGACGCGTCTGCCAATATGTTTGGAAAAGACAGGGTGACATTATTGCTTTTAGTGTGAATTATTATTAAAGGCACTCACAAACTGCCAGGGTCGCGAGATTGTTCGAAAGAGATATCGTGATCCTGGCACATGGGCAACTGAAGGAACACGGGTGGGTTTTAGTCAGTGAAAGTCTGACACGCCCTCCCGCTCCGCCCAAGAGCGGGAGAAGTCATTTGATGATTTCCAATCCTAAAAAGGCACTCACAAACAGGCGCGACATGACTCTCTAAGAACAATTTAAGTATATGAAAACTTCATGGATATTGTTCTTCAAATGTCGCGTCGCGCCTGTCTGATAGAGCCTTAACATAACTAGGTGAATATCTTTTTTTATAAAGTAAGCTAGCTGCTGCCCGTGGCTTCGCCCGCGTGGATATCAGAAATTATTTTCACAGAAATTGCTCCCGGAACAAAAAGGAGCCTATGTTACTTCTTAAAATATAACTATGTATATGCCAGTGAAAGTCCCGTCAAGATTAGTCCAGCCGTTTCAAAAATTAGCCGGAACAAACACCTGTCAAGGTCGCGAGATTTGTTCGAAAGAGTTACCATGGCCCTGGCATATAGGCAACTGAAGGAACACGGGTGGGTTTAGTTAGTAAAAGTTTGACACTTCCTCCCATTGCGCCCAGAGCGGGAGACGTCATGTGATAATTTCCCACCCGCAAAAAAAGGCTGAACAAACAGACAGACATACAGAAAAAAATTAAAAAAATGGTACGAGTATTTAGTGAAAAGTTGTTAATTTGAAATTACAAACAGACGCATCAATTTTATTTATTTGTATGTATAGTTTTTACAAATGTTTGTTTGATCTTTGTTTTATTTGATTTTAACCTTCTGTACAGTAATATTAATGCCAATGAGTATTTTGTTACATTGTCACTTGCAAGTTTTCTGTGTTTAAAAACTAACATGGCATGGCAGCAGAGCACTGGTTGCCCATTGGTAACATCCCTCGTCTTCCAAATTGTAGTTCGTGACAATAATCTGGTTTCTAGAACATCATTCGAAGACTTGTGTCATCTACCAACCAGCACTGGCCCACCTGTTTCCCAGCAGTGGGAAAATGGTGGTGGATTATGGAGGAATGAGGAAAATGTTGTTTGTGAAGTTCTGAATATGAATGTGAAAGGCTATAAGAGTAGAAGAAGACTAGGAAACGGTGGATGGACCGTGTGATCGCCGATATGGCTAAGGAGATGAATAATATATGTGTATGGAAGATTACGACATGTTGCATTGACTCCAGAGATTAAGATAATGGCAAAAGATTGATGTTATCACAACTGGTGTTGATTCAGGACGCTAAGGAAAGAGCCTTTATATGAATGTAGGTAGGTCTTCTATTGCCATGCTTAAACAGAAATGGTGTAGTATCTCTTATTGGCTGTTGTGGAGTTCCAAAACCGTCTATTTCTTTTTCTTCTTTTTAGGGTCTTCTTCTTCACATTTGCCACCTGCGAATAGTAAATCCGTTTCGCGGCAGGTTTTTTTCGGACATTGCATACAAGCTAGCTCATGTTCCCTCTTGAGTCTTTTCTTCGCATCTTCCGGATTATTATCCAGACAGGTCTTCTCTTCCTTTTTCTTCTTCCCTTCCTTTCCCTTACCTTTATCTTTACTGGCTCCAGCTTTATTACTGAAGTCTTCAAGTAGGGTGCAAGGGTTTATGTCGGCAGGACACAGGCGCTCACCTGAACGAGCTTTTTTTGGTTTTGTTGTTTTTGAGGGTTTCGGAGAACACTCCTCGTCCTCTTCTTGTGACTTCTTTTTATCCATTATGTAGGGTTCATTATTATGTAAGAGGAGCTCTGAATAATGCTGGTATTTTCTGATTAGATTTAATTACATGCACGGTGTAAAATGCATTGAAATATTTGATAGGAATTTTAGTGTACTATTTCATTTGTGATTTTTTGGAAAGATGATGTTTGTCATTAATTTGTCACACGTTTCATAACAGGAAGTGTTTTCTTCGCAGATTTTCTCAGATAATATATATTTTTTTGGCTGGACAAAGGAGTTCTCTTTGGTGAATTTACCAGTCTGGCTCACAAACCCCCGGTTATTTGTTGTGTTATGTGTTATTCAGACAGAAACGGCGGCGGTGCCGCAGTGTGGTGCTGTGGTATAGTGGCAGGTTATTATTTATTTGATTAATACTTTAAGCACACAAATGTTGCAAGCTGTGGTTGCCTATAATTGAATGTGCATTTAGTGTATGTTGTATTGCTTTAATCTAATCTGTGTAGCTGTTGAATGTAACATCTGTTGGCGATCCTTAAATAAATAAATAAATGTATAGCGGCAGACTTAATGCCATAGGCATTTTCTACCACTCAACCATCAGCCAGCAGCTTTTCGGTCAGCTTACACTACTGAAAGACTGCCTTTGCGAAAAAATATAAATATTAATTAGAGCAGGAAGAACATCGAAATGGGTAAATTTTGGGACGCCTGCACTTCTAGTGTTAAGTCACTGATCTTTAATGCTGCTATTTCATGCAATTGTTGAAACGACCTGATCGTTTTTAAGGTCCCGTTGCCAAATGACAAAAAACGGAACCCTTATAGATTCGTCATGGCTGTCTGTCTGTCCGTCCGTCTGTCTGTCTGTCTGTCCGTCCGTATGTCACAGCCACTTTTTTCCGAAACTATAAGAGCTATGCTGTAGAAACTTGGCAAGTTGATGTATTATGTGAACCGCATTTAGATTTGCACACAAAAATATAAAAAAAAAACAATAAATTTTGGGGTTCCCCATACTCAGAACTGAAACTCATTTTTTTTTCATCAAACACACACGATTGGGGTATTTATGGATAGGTCTTCAAAAATAGTATTGAGGTTTCTAATATCATTTTTTTCTAAACTGAATAGTTTGCGCGAGAGACACTTCCAAAGTGGTTAAATATGTTCCCCGCCCCCGTAACTTCTAAAATAAGAGAATGATAAAACTAAAAAAAAATATATGATATACATTACCATGTAAACTTCCACCGAAAATTAGTTTGAACGAGATCTAGTAAGTGGTTTTTTTTTAATACGTCATAAATCGTAAACTGCAATTTACTTTTCATTCAATCCACTTAAATATATAAAAAAAACATTTCATTTCATAAACATAAACCCTATGCATAAACCGTGAATATTTGCAGGTTTGTACGGAACCGTCGGTGCGCGAGTCCGACTCGCACTTGGCCGGTTTTTTTCATGTGATATGATGTTTGCAGAGTTAAGCCTTGTAGATATAGGGGCTTGGACCTGAAAGTCACTCTGACCCATACCATCATAGAGTGGTGTTTCTAATTCTGCTCTTTCTAACTCTGCTCCAAGCTCCCTAACTCTAATGGATGCAGGCTGAAGTTAGAATAGGCTGGACACGTATCCCGGAGAAATGGGCAAAGATCGTCACTCACTGGACACTGAAGGAGAACATCGCCGCGTCGTCGAGGTAAACCACAGCGAGGATGGCGTGATGATCTGATAAGGTTTGCAGGGTCACCACAGCTAGAGATCGCACAAATTCGGATAATCTATACTAATATTATAGAGTTTGTTTGTTTAGTTGTACGCGCTAATCTCAGGAACTACTAGTCCGAATTGAGTGTTAAGTGTTAGTGACAATATTTTGTATGCCTTGTGGCGGAACACAGGATGGACGAAACATTTTTTTATATAACATCATTGTACATACCCTTTGTTCACAAAATTAATAAATGAATTTGAATTTGAATTGAAAAATTCTTTTTGTGTTCGGTAGCCTATTTATTGAGGAAGGCTATAGGCTATATAACATTACGCTACAATCAAAAGGAGCAGAGCAGCAACGAAAAATGTACGAAAACTGGCAGGCAATTCGATGCGACGGGAAGGGTCTGGGGAGCAAAAAATTGACGCGGACGAAGTCGCGGGCAGAAGCTAGTCAAGAATAAAATAAATTAGTTACCAGCAAACTATTTAACGTATAATTTATTTTTCAAAAATATGCCTAATTTAAAGAATGACAAAGTTATGAGCATGACAAGCTGGTAGAAAATTCTTGAGTTTTGATGGGGTTGCTCTTCATCGTATTGATTTTCAACTGGTCTCCTGGTCCCATACGCTTCTATGAGGGATAGAGTAACATAGAGGAGTAAATGTTTTGTTATAGTAGAAATCTTGGGTTCAAGAAAAGACATAATATAATGTTATATTGTCTTTGTAAATATCTATAATCGTTTTCTTCTTCTGCAATTCTGTTTGTTCAAGAACGTTTTTAAACTGATCGCCTTTTCAGACATCTGTTTTGCAGCTTTGGTTATTAATTCAACCCATACTTTGCACAGCTCTTTGGCTTCGTAGATCATGATACTCGTTTGAATGCGATTCAGCAAATTTTTTGAAGCTTGTGGTATTTGCTTGAATTTTATCGGTTTATTCAGTTTCCATTTTCCGGGGGATTTGTAAGTTTGGTAGACTTATTTCCTTAACTTGATAGTGATTCCTCCTTATGTTTCTTGCCTTTTTTGGGGCCAAGCTTTTTAGGTGGTTCTGGCTTGCCGACAACCCTCTTCTTGTCAGGACACATAGCATTCTCAACAGCCGCGTGGGCGCTATCGTTGCGGTTCTCTGTTGGAGACGAACCAGCCGGAAGAACTAGTTTACGTTCCTTTACCTTCTTCTTCTTTTTAGGAGGCATTATGACATCTTCTGCTTACCTCCTCCCCAAAAATAGAATCGAAGTTTATAGGAAAAACGGTCTAAAAGTTGGATTTCGAATTCAGATTGTGCTAATATTAGTAAAGATACATTTTGATTAGTGTTCACAGTATCTGAGGTTTTTAAATAATTTTATTTCGAAAAAAATCACACTTCGATTTTGACTAAGATTTTTTCTTTTTGCCAAAAATTCTTTTCTGTACGACGTTTCGACCAAAGAGAATTTTAAAAGTGATTGATGTCAACTTGGTGAATCTTTTTTTCTGAACAAAGGAGGTTGGTGATGAAATATTGACTGCCAACTTTTGTTGAAGCTAAAAACATGAAAAAAATGCAACAATTTAAGACCTACCCAGGGAGTGGATCGTCTGGAGGACACGGTGGAGCATACGGTGGAGGTGTGCCCTGCCTGGGCGGAGCACCACCTTGTCCTTATGGAGGCGATCGGCGGCAGCGAGCTCTCGCGTCCAGCCCTGAAGCGAGCCATGGGAGCCTTCTGCTCGCGAAGGAGGAGGCGGGGTGCGTGAGGGAGTGGCAGTTTCTGCGCCCTCCCTCACGTCCCTAGCCACCGCAGGAGGAAATGCCCCGGGCACACATACAGGTATTTGCACGATCTAGGCGGCCAAAAGTCCCATTATCAAAATAGCAATAACATTCATAAAAACGAGTTCTAGGGAAAGAATATGAACCCGGGCACAGTACCTATGCATTATCTACTCGCTAGCATGTCTCCCTCACCTGTAGTGTCAGTCGGAATTTGACCGTTTCATATAGTGTGCAATCTGTTTTCGGCGCTATTCTAAAACTTTCAAAGTGATTTGTTATGGTATCTGTTCAAATAAGAGGCGGGCTTCCATTTAACATTTATTGTGAACTGACTACTGACTATTTGGTGTCTATAGTATGCAACGTTATGGTTGCCATATACAACACCTTCACCCCTAAATAAACAAAACGAATTAAACAAACACTTAGCCTAATCAATAATAAACAAAATAAAACTTAGTAAATAGCAACATTTAAATCATTAACTCAACAAACCAATATAACTAACTTCAATTAAACTCAAAACAATATAAAAACAAACTCATACGGAAAAATCAAATTCTAAACAATATCTTTTTGGAGGCTGAATAATTCTTTTTGGTCTTTGATGTACCACCGGTACCTCAGTTGTGACTTGCACATCATTGTCGCAAGGAATAATAGCTGTCGTTGCCTGCGGGCCGTCCACTGACGTGGTAGCCGTATCAGAGTCATTTACATTTCTCTGTTTTTTTATTATCGGACTACCACTGGCTGCCCCACTCGACTTCTGCTCTTTCATTTCTGGAAAAATTAGCGAGCCACGTGACTTCCTAGTAATCTTATTACAAGGTGGATGGCATGGCGTCTCTGGTAATACAGAACGTCGCCGCAACTGATCAATATGTCGATGAGTATCGGTTCCACAATCAGATCGAACATTATAATCAGTCCTACCTAATTGCTCTAATACTTGTCCCGGTACCCATTTATCTGGACCACGATAGTCCCTATACCACACATTATCGCCCACCGCGACCTGACGATGTGCACCTTCCGGTGTTTTTTGTCGCGATTGTATACGCGCCTCCCGATCGGGTTTTAAAGCATCCAGTCTAGTGCGTAAATTTCTTCCCTGCAATATTTTTGCCGGACTATCCCCTATCGTGTGATGTTCAGTATTTCTGTAAGTTAAAAGGAACCTGCACAATGCCGTATCAGGATCTAACTTTTGTTTAAGTGCTTTTTTAATTACCCGCTTACATATTTTTACTGCACTCTCTGCTGCGCCATTAGAGGCAGGATGGTAAGGCGCGGAGAAAATTTGCTCAATACCATTTTTTACTAAAAAATGTTTGAACTCAGTGCTAGTAAACGGTGGACCATTATCGCTTATTAGTTGTCTCGGTAGTCCAAACCTAGCCCAAATATCTCTGAGAACCGTTATAACCGCTTGTGCCTTAGTGCGTTTCATTTGAATAGCCTCAATCCATTTTGAACAAGCATCAACAATTATTAAATAAGTTAGTCCAGCCACTGGTCCTAAAAAGTCGATGTGTACTCGTGACCAAGGGCGACTTGGCCACGGCCACGGCTGTGGTGCATGTTGGTGTGGCGCATGTGCCACCGCAGTGCATATTTTGCACGCCCTACAGACCACCTCCACAGCTTCATCAATGCCTGGCCACCAAACATAACTTCTTGCTAAGGCCTTTGTCTTAACAATTTCCATGTGTGGTTCATGTAGTTCTTTTAGAACTCTATCCCTACAAGCTAAAGGTATCACAACCCGTGACCCCACAAAACGCATCCTAGCTCCGTATAAAGTTCATTTTTGCGATTAACATAAGGTTTAAGCTCCTTAATCTCAACTTCCTGTGGCCAACCGTCATTAATATAGCTCATAACTCTACTTAATAAAAAATCAGAAAAAATCTCCTTCTTTAGAATATTGTAGTCTTAAAGAAGTGCTTCAGAAGCGAAATATAAGTATGTTTGTTCTGGTAAATCATTGTCTGCCGTACTAGTATCTTTATTTGTCTTTATCAAGCGCGAGAGTGCATCAGCCACATTTTGGTCTGTTTTTACGTACTCTATGTCAAAGTCGTAAGCTGATAACTTGATCACCCATCTTTGTAATCTACTAGCTGCTGTACTTGGAATACCAGTGTCAGGCCCAAAAATACTCACTAGCGGCTTATGATCGGTGCGAAGAGTAAATTTTCTCCCGTATACATATTGGTGAAATTTATCAACCGCAAAAATAATGGCCAGAGCCTCTTTATGAATTTGGCTGTAATGCTTCTCAGCAGAGGTGAGAGCTCGCGACGCATAAGCTACTACTCGTTCATCCCCTCCATGTTGAGTGCGCTGCGCGAGCACGGCGCCTAGACCGTGTGCGCTAGCATCACATGTCAACGTTGTCTCTAATGACATATCATAATGCGCCAACAAATCCGTACTGCATAACAACTTTTTAACTTGGTTAAATGCTAAGGTATGTTTCCTAATCCACTTGAAATCTTTGCCTTTTTTAAGTAATTCGTAAAGTACACTTAAATATGTGCTCAAATTTTTTATAAATTTTCCGTAAAAATTTACCATGCCTAAGAAAGACTTTAGTTCAGTAACATTATTTGGATGCGGCATAGAAATAATAGGTTTAATTTTATCCGCATTTACCTTCACTCCGTCTTTGCTTACAATGTAACCTAAGTATCTTAATTCATGCGTCAAAAATTCACATTTTTCCCGCCTAATTTTTAACCCGTTAGACTCCAAAATGTCAAACACTTTGTCTATTGTTCGTAAATGGGTTTTTAAATCTTTATTTTTGATTAAAATGTCGTCGTAAAATATGACTACATTTGGAACATTTTTAAAAAGATTTATCATGAATCTTTGAAAAATACCGGGACTAGAAGCCAACCCAAACACTAAACGTTTATATTTAAATAATCCACGATGAGTTTTAATTATTGTAAAGTTTCTAGAGTCTTCACAAAGTTCTAATTGATTGTAAGCCTGTGATAAGTCTAATTTAGTAAACCAAACATTTCCACAAATATCGCTAAATAAATCGTCAATCTTTGGAACCGGGTACCTGTCGATCATCAAAGCGCGATTAAGTGTTACCTTAAAATCGGCACAAATTCTTATGCCACCATCCGCCTTACGGGCTATTATTAGAGGAGTGGCCCAGTCAGAGTGGTCAACAGGCTCGATGATATCCGTGCGCAGCATAGCGTCCAACTCTGCATCAACTTTGCCACGCGGCGCATACGGTAATGGGCGAGCACGACAGAATATAGGCTGCGCGTCCGGACGTACATTCAGCTTAACTGAGCCACCGGTGTACCGTCCAACGTGCCATCAAAAAGAGATTTATGCCTGGAAATAATAGTTTCTATCATTTCATTTTTGTTACATCTTTCGTTTTTAATACAATGCACACTGAGTTTTGGAATATCTATGCATAATTCAGCTAGCCACTGTCGACCTAATAAATTTGTAGTTCCATTATCAAAAATGTACAGATCCAAAATTTTAATCATATCTTTGTAACGAACTTCCGTTTCTACATACCCAATTGGCTTAATTCTAGACCCATCATAAAAACTTAAATTTATACGACATGGTTTTATAACAAGATTTTTTAAATATTTTTTATAAGTATTTTTACTAATACAAGACAAAGGCGAACCAGTATCTACTTCCATTTCTAAAAAGCAATTATTAACTAATAGTGAAATACGCACCGGGGTATACTTAGACAAAGACATTTGATACATAGGTTCATTCAAGTCTTCTTCGCTGACATCATCGTCACTAGAAGATAATATTGAACAGTTGCCACCTGTTTCTTGTACCCAATAAGTATTGGATCGCTGTCCATCCGTGCGCCTGCGCGTTGCACCACCGCGTGCACCTCGACCACCGCGACGGCCCTGCCCTCTGCGTGACGTCTCATTCCGATCGTCTTTTGGTTTTGAGGAGTCTGTTGACTTTTTCGGTCGTTCCGCGTCAGTTTGTGACCGTATTGAACACATTCGCCTCAAGTGCCCAATTTTGTGGCACAAACTACATTCAAAATTTTTATACTTGCAGTCCAATTTCCCATGGTTTGTACTTCCGCAAGCTGTACATGAGTTCACTAGCAATTTGTTTATGCCTCCGCTTAATTCTGCCGCGTTCTTCACCTCGCTACCGATGTTATGTTCTACTGCGCAGGCATCTCTTTCCGCCGCCTCAAGAGTTGTGGCCAAAGTCACCTTTTTATGCGCCACACCAACATGCGCCACAGCCATGGCCGTGGCCAAGTCGCCGCTTTTGAATAACTAAGATGCTCTTCTGCAAATAACCGCTGCCTAATGAATTCGCTCTTTAAACCGCAGACAAATTGATCTCTTAAATTGTCTTCTAAAACTGTATTAAAATTGCAGAATCTGGAAAGCTTTTTAAGCTCGGCTATGTTAATAGGCAATAGATTCACTGGCCAACTGTCTCCGTTGACGAAATCTGAATCGTTCCGCCATTTCTGCAGGTTTGGGTTGTAAATGTTCTTGTAGCATTTTAACAACTTCTTCGAACTTCAAAGAAGACGGCTTTGACGGACTTGCTAAGCTTGATAATAGCTCATAAGTTTCTTCACCCATTAGTGAAATAAGCGTGGGTAGCTTCACATCGTCACCGATTTTGTTGGCTACAAAATACATTTCAATGCGTTCAACATACGCCAACCAGTTGCCGGCTTGCACATTAAACTCACCAATTTTACCGATAGACATATTTTTTAACAAGAATTATCTGCATTAAACGAGATTTCCAATTTTTTTCGTCGCCAATGTTCAAATAAGAGGCGGGCTTCCATTTAACATTTATTGTGAACTGACAACTGACTATTTGGTGTCTATAGTATGCAACGTTATGGTTGCCATATACAACAGTATCAAGTTTTTTAATACGAATTGAAAGTAATGGATTCTAATAGACAAGGTAAGTGACTTATAAACTGCATATATAAAGTTATGATCAACTATCAAACTACATTTTTTTTTCTAATTTATAAATCCCATTTTCATACTGTGATTTCCTTCAATATTTTTTCTTTGCTAGTGTTTTTTTTATGTATCGGGGTAGATCGGGCTATAATTTTTATTACAGATTATTTACGATCCTTTTACTTATAAATGCTACCAAAAACAATGATATATAATCTCCTTACTAACTGGCTGATAGTATTTCATAATGTCAGTTGTCATCTTTGATTAGTGTTGTCAATCTAATACATATTATTTCTATGGCTTGTGAAAATAGTTAATTAAAGCCAAGTTTCTATTGGTTTATCTTTCTTTACGTATGTATCAATTTATTCATAAAGCGCTGTTTCTTTTGCGGTGGGAATCTTCATCAGATTCCTGCTTTCCATGTTTCTTGCCAGTTATGTTCCAAAAAAGGACACTTTGCGTCAGTTTGTCGGTCACGGAACTCCACCACTAGCAACGCCATATCCACTCCTATAAACCCTACTGTATCACAACCAGAGTTTATCAGCACTGTATTTTCCGTTGCATCACCGTCTACTTTAAAACAAGCAACAGTTGCCATCACAGTAAATGATATTCTCGTAGACGCTCTCATTGATACAGGAAGTTCTGTGAGTTTCATCGAGAAAAATATAGCTCATATGATGAAATTGAAACAAAGGCCATATAAACAGACCATTAATCTAGCATCGCTTAGCCACACATCATATGTCGATGGAATATGTTTTGCTACTCTTATCATTAACAAACATAAATATGTAACACGTCCTCTTTTAATAGTGAACAACTTATGCGCAGATGTCATAATTGGGCATGATATTTTGAAAGATCATTCTAAGCTTGAATTCCAATTTGGAGGTACTAGAGAGGCTCTCCAAATCTGTGTAATGGAAGCTTCTATACCACCAGCCACCATTTTTACACACCTGTCTGAAGATTTAGCTCCTATCGCTATTAAATCTAGACGCCATAACAAAGAAGATGAAGAATTTATTAAGATAGAAATAGCAAAACTGTTAAAAGATGGTATAATAGAACCAAGTATATCTCCATGGCGCGCTCAGGTTCTGGTTACTGGTGGTGGAGGACATCGAAAGCGCATGGTCGTCGATTACTCCAGAACTATCATTAGGTTTACATACCTAGACGCATACCCGCTTCCTAACATAGAATTGATTGTTTCAAAGGTAGCTAAATTTAATTACTTTAGCCAGATCGATTTGAAAAGCGCATATCATCAGGTACCGATAATAGAAAGAGAAAGAAAATTTACTGCGTTCGAAGCTTGTGGAAAACTTTATCAATTTACGAGGATACCATTTGGTGTCACCAATGGAGTAGCCGCCTTTCAACGAACTCTTGAATATATTATCGATAAGGAAAAACTACAAGGAATCTTTGCGTATCTTGACGACGTTACTGTTTGTGGCAAAAACAAGGAGGAACACGATATGAATTTGCGACAATTTATGGCCGCAGTGAAGAAATACAGACTAACGTTAAATGAACAAAAATGTAACTTTAGTAAAAGTACGATAAGCCTTTTGGGTTACACGATTACAAATAATACGATTGAGCCTGATAGAGATCGACTTGTTCCTCTTATAAATTTGCCGCTACCAACTAATGCCGCTGAACTCAAAAGAGCACAAGGGCTGTTTGCCCACTACGCCAAATGGGTCAACAAATTTTCCGAGAAGATCCAACCATTAATTAATGTAACCCACGTTCCTCTTAATGAGACTGCGCAGAACAGCTTTCAGCAACTAAAAGCAGACATACAGAAGGCAGCATTGGTTGCTATTGATGAAATGGAAATATTAACAGTTGAAACAGATGCTTCTGAGTTTGCTTTAGCCGCGACGCTTTCTCAAAAAGGTCGCCCCGTTGCATTCTTTTCAAGAACGCTATCAGACAGTGAACGCAAGCATGCTTCTGTAGAAAAGGAAGCTTGTGCTATCGTTGAAAGTCTCAGGAAATGGCGGCATTATCTACTGAATAGACATTTTATTCTTATAACGGATCAGAAATCTGTGAGCCACATCTTTAGCCAAAGTCATACAAGCAAAATAAAAAACGACAAATTCGAAAGATGGAGGCTAGAACTATCATGCTACAAGTACGACATAATTTATAGACCAGGTAACGAAAATGTTGCAGCTGATGCCCTCTCCAGAGTTTGCGCATCCATGAGTAACAACAAGTTATATGAATTACATGATGCCCTTTCTCATCCAGGAATAACTAGAATGTACCACTGGATCAGGCAGAAAAATATGCCCTACTCTATCAATGATATTAAGCAAATGACTGCCTCATGTCCAATATGCGCAGAAATTAAGCCACGTTTCGCAAAATCCAAGGGAACACTTATTAAAGCTACATCAGCTTTTGAGCGGCTGAATATTGATTTTAAGGGCCCCTTGCCATCAAATACTAAGAACAAGTGTATACTCACGATAATAGATGAATTTTCACGGTATCCGTTTGCCTATCCTTGCGCGGACATGACCTCTGTGACTGTCATAAACTGTCTCAGAAATATTTTCTTTGAATTTGGTCAACCCCTATATATACACAGTGACCGAGGTGCTTCCTTCATGTCAGAAGATCTGCAAACTTTCTTACGAAATTGTAACATCGCGTCATCTCGCACTACGCCGTATAATCCGCAAGGAAACGGCCAGGTAGAAAGATTGAATGGAACGCTCTGGACAACAATACAACTTTACTTACGTTCAAAAAATCTACCCATTGAAAACTGGGAGCAAGCTTTAAAACCGTCGCTACACTGCGTGCGCTCACTTTTGTGCACATCGATAAATGCCACTCCACATGAGAGACTATTTAACTTTCCTCGAAGAACACCTGTTGGAGAATCCCTTCCATCGTGGCTCGTTCCAGGTCCAGCATTGTTAAAAAAAATATGTACGAGGTTCTAAGACCGATCCCTATGTGGAGGAAGTTGAGCTCCTGCATAGTAACCCAAGTTACTCGTACGTGAGACGCACCAATGGCCAGGAATCGACAGTATCTAACAGGCATTTGGCACCGCTTCCTGTTACGTTGGTGGATGAAGCTGAGTTAAGTTGTCGAAATACAGAAAACAGAAATGATTCAAACGATGATGAAAATGATGAAGAAGACATTTTTAGAACTCCTGAAACCAATAACAACGGTGCCGAACAACCTCAGGCTGTTCGTAGATCAGCAAGGTTAAGGAGACTCCCAATTCGTCTTAATGATTACCTCCTCGATCAAGAAAACATAGAGGGGGTGAATGATATATAATCTCCTTACTAACTGGCTGATAGTATTTCATAATGTCAGTTGTCATCTTTGATTAGTCTTCTCGATCTAATACATATTATTTCTATGGCTTGTGAAAATAGTTAATTAAAGCCAAGTTTCTATTGGTTTATCTTTCTTTACGTATGTATCAATCATTTCCGGAAACGTACGGATAGATAGTGTTTTGAGGGATTAAAGATATTCAGCGAAATTTCGTGTAAAACTGCAAATATTTGTAAGCGACTTTTAACATAGTGTATGTTTGTTTTAGGTTCAGAGGGTACATCAGAAGTAAGGAGTATGACCCGAAAATACTTGTTAAACCTCATGATGAAAGAAAATTTGCCTAATTTAGAAGCCAGATGAAACTATATAAAAGATAAACTTTTGTCATGTGAAGGTTACAATGAAGACCAACTAGTTAATTTGAAACGTGGTTTTGCCCATTTCAAATCATAAATTAAACAAAGATGGACAAAACTGATGAAATAAAATAACTAGCATCAGTTATGAGCTAATTTATAGACTAAAAGTCATATTGAGAGCAATTTCAGCCAGAAACCATGGCCATGCTTGTGTCTGCGGAATCCAACATATCAGAAAATTCATCTGATAGCGAAGAAGAAAATCAGGAAACTTAAATAGTGATCTGAATATATTATAATTTTTTATTTTTTTTTATTTTGGAAAAAAATGTGTTTTTTTATTGAAAAATAAGTTATTTTGTTTATTTACCTCGTTTAGATACCAATTAAGTAGTAAAATAATTTTGGCCGCCTAGATCGTTCAAATACCTGTATGTGGGGCGTTGGGAGTTGATCGCAGACTAGGCCGGGCTTGCGGACGGCGAGTAATGGGTAGCTCGCCGCCCGATAAGGACCAGGCCTGTGTCGACGGCACATTATGTTGCACGCGCCGATGCCTGCCAGAGTCGCGAGATTGTTCAAACGAGATACCGTGGCCCTGGCATATGGGTAACTGAAGGAAAACGGGTGGGTTTTAGTCAGTAAAAGTCTGACACGCCCTCCCTTTCCACCCAGAGCGGGAGAAATCATTTGATGATTTACCATCCAAAAAAAAAGACCTACACAGTGGGTGGCACACAAAGGTTTGGCCTTAATACCCTTACACCTTGACATGGTTGCCATAAATAATACACTATCAGGGATCAGACTGGACAGTATGGGTGCGGAAGGTGAAAGAAGAAAGAAAGAAAGTAAAAACGATAGTTTGCGTTAAATATGACGCAAAGGAAGACTGAACACAACAAAAATATATTATAAAGCTGGGGAAAACCATGCGTTACATCCACGCAAAACGGCCATCGCTCAGCATAATACTGCGACTTTATGCGAGACAGAGCCCCAGCGCTGGTTTTCAGCGACAGCCGGCGCTGACGTGATGAAGTCGAACGGTGCAGCAAATAATGAGTAAAATAAGTATAAATACTAAATCTTTAATAATAAGAAATACAGTACTAAAAATTGGCAATATTTGATTGGGACTTTGATTGAGCATCGATCATAATTATATTATTAGTAATATTATTGTGCAATATTTATAACAGTCGTTGCTGGTATTCAGAGCCCAAAAGTCGGACAACCAGTCTTATCAAGGGCATTGTTTTACCCAGTAACTAACTAGGTCGTAGAGGCTAAATAGCAGTCGCTCCATGTAAAATATTAATATTCAGCTTCATCCCAACAGAAATTGGAAAAGGTTAGGCAGATGATCATTCTCCATGAAAGCTTCAATACATCATTTATAATAACAATATCTGGATGACCGAGCTTTGCTTGAATTTTTTTTTGGTAAATTGTGTTTAAAATAATACGTTTATGTTCAAGTTGATTTCCGATGAAGTTGGCAATTGAAAACACGAATAAAACGACATTTCATAAAAAATTATCCTAGCTAGATCGATTTATCGCCCCCGAAACCCTCTATATACTAATTTTCATGAAAATCGTTGGAGTCGTTTCCGAGATTCAGATTATATATATATATACAACATTAATTTTTGTTTATGCGAAACCCGAAACACGGGTCTAGTATTTTTATATAAAGAATCTATAAAAAAAATTTCAAAACTGTATCATTAATAATCACAAAGTTATCGCGATACGTGCTCATCAATCGGTGGCATTCGGACGACTGAGGAAGCCGAGGGAGGGAGTTGTTACCCGTCGTCGCCGTCTCGCTGTGCGCCCACGCGCGCTATGAACTGCCGTGACCCGCACAGATGATTGTGGATACGTATTGTCGTTCGGTGTCCTACTTGGAAGCGTAATTAAATATTTTTGGTACAAAATATAACATGGTGTAAAAATTATTGGAATCGATTCAGTTACTGATTCTGAACAAACTATATTCAGGTTTTGCATATACTAAAAATAATCTTCTATATACAAGAATTGCTTGTTTAAAGGTATAAGATAAGTTAACGCCTTGTTCCTATGGGGTAAGCAGAAACTACAGACCGCTACCTGCAGCTACGATCCTTAACACGTTAACTGCCATGTCGGACTATGTTTCTGACACTTTTTGTTCCATTCAAGCCTTGTCGGACTATACGACTGACAACACATACAAAATCTAAACATGTCGTTGCTGCCTGGCGGCCATGTTTTTGGAATAAATAATGTTTATATTGACTAAATAATCTATTTAAAGTGAAATAACACTAAGTACATATTTTGACCTTTTCTGATTTTTTTCAGTTCTTCGAAATATTCAAGGAAAATAAAAGGTTTCTTTTTTATAAACTCATATGCTTTATTTCGTACTGGTGCGTTTGCCTTACAAATATACTTATTAAAAATTAAACAGAAAATTCCATGTTTTTTTAATCATTTATCTATTATTATGACGATCACTTAACGATATGCTTTCTGAAATTAAAAGCAACACCAAATTATTTAATAAATAGGAAGATAATATAATGCAAAATATAATTATTATACAAAAATGAGTAGAATACTTTATACAGCTCAGACCTTTATCTAATAAATTATTATAAAGATTTTAAATAATCAAATAATAAGAAAATAAAAAACATAAAATAATAAAAATTTCAAAATATGATTTTATTTTTCTATTTTAAGTTAACTAATGTTAGTAAATATCTGCTTTTTGATTGTTTTATTTGAATTGTTTCAATTTAAATGTCAAACATTAAGGAGTTTTTCAAAGTTTTATCAGAAAAAGGCCCGCTATTCGTATCTTTGGTGAAAAGTTATTGCTTTCTTCATATAAAATATAAACTATTATTACACTGCGCTGTATACTAAAGACGTTACAATATTTTTTTAAGTCTTTGGCGTTTCTCTAAACTGTATGACGTATGTTTTAAAACAATATTAAAAGCATGCTCATCGGATTTGAGAAAAATATTTACATTTAAAAATCTCAATAATAACGTTGAGAAAATAATAATCAATAATAATATTAAATGGACGGAAACGATAAGATTTCATAACTAATATTTCTTCACAATAAAACAATTATTTGAACTTATTATTTTTATATAATTATGGCATACAGCGTGCTAATTTGATCATGCTATACACGTATAATTAAAAACTAACCATTTTTATATAAAACGTACAAAAAAAACACGAATAATCTCATAGTAATTTCAAAAATAATAATCTAAATAATATACTAAGCAGTTGACTTGCAAAGTTTGTTGTACAGCTTCATCGGAAGCAGTTACATTTAATAACAATACAAAAGAAATAAATTAGATAACTTATATAAATGATAACGATTTTAAATGAATATGTAAAATATTCACTCCATTGTGCACACAGGACAGCTTAAATAAATGGAAGTTTAAAAATTAAATGTTACACAAAATTACTCACTATTTTGTAACTATGCTGAGGTAAAAAAAGAGAATAAACTTTAATCCTAATAATGACATAAAATGAATTACATATAGTTTTCATTAAAATACATTATTTACATCTTAACGTAGTGAAGTAACTTTGGCTCTCTGAACGTTCATTTAATTAAAGATAATGAGTATAAATGAAATAATTTTCTTAAATGTTCAAGAAAGCAAAAGTCAAAGCGGTACTGACCTGGTTAAAATTAAGAAAATAATAGAATATGATAAAGGATTGTACAAATATATTAATTTATCTACAAAAAGAGATTGTCTATAGGAAATAAAACTAAGTTCTCACATGATCGATCGATATACATTTAGGTTTAGTGTCCGTTTTATCACTTATGTTTTGTTCGTTGTTATCCGCCGAATACTACTCGCACGGCGTACGTTGATATCTGAAAAAAAAAGAGAAAACATGAGTTTTTTACTTTAGTCTAACCGCATTTCACATATCGACATCTATGAGTATTTTACTCAAGTCTAAAAAGAAAAACAGGTTTTCCAAACGGACAACTGCGGGCATATTGTGTAAAACTTCACCGTGACTACTAAGTGAGGTGAGCTTGAAAAGAGCTGTGAATGTTGTCAATATTTAGCATCAGAAGAGATGACTTGGTGATGTTATTCATCTAAGATTTACACCCAGTCAAATTAAACTCGCAGATGGTAAGGTCGGGCTATGGATTTTTTTTCCAAAATCATCTAGCTAAATGTTCAATACTAATGTAATAGTAAGTAACTATAGTTGCAAGCAATGAAAGATTATACTATATACTATCTATACTAATATTATAAAGCTGAAGAGTTTGTTTGTTTGTTTGATTGAACGCGCTAATCTCGGGAACTGCTGGTCCGTATTGAATTATTTTTGTGTTGGGTAGCCTATTTATCGAGGAAGGCTATAGGCTATATAACATCACGCTACAACCAAGAGGAACGGAGCAGTAATTAAAAATGTTGCAAAAACGGGGAAAATTGCACGGGTAGGCGATTCGACGCGACGGGAAGGGTCGGGGAACACGAAATTTAACGCGGACGAAGTTGCGGGCAGAAGCTAGTAATATTATAAAGCTGAAGAGTTTGTTTGTTTGAACGCGCTAATCTCAGGAACTACTGGTCCGAATTGAAAAATTATTTTTGTGTTGGGTAGCCTATTTATCGAGGAAGGCTGCTATGTAACATTACGCTACGATCAAAAGGAGCGGAGAAGCAACGAAAAATGTTCGAAAACTGGCAGGCAATTCGATGCGACAGGAAGGGCCAGGGGAGCAAAACATTGACGCGGACGAAGTAGCGGGCAGAAGCTAGTATTAAATAAAAGGAGAAAAATACGTGAAACCTGATCAAATGGCCTGGATATATATGTACCGTCTCATAATAAATAGATAATAGGCTAATTATGGTGCTGTACAGATCGCCTAGTCGCTTTTTCCCTTCCGATAATAACGACATGCCATCCTACTACCACATGTCCTGAAATAGTATAACAATGTGCCGTTTTTAAAGATTGACTGTTGGGTAGGAAACCCACCAATCCTCTTTTATTTACAATATTTTATAATAATGTCAAAAAAATATTAATTAGCAAGTATAGTACGACTTAGTTATTCCAAGCAAGTTTCTCAATAAGTACAATTTCCTTACAAAAATATTCAGACATTTTCATTCTATTAAAATCATTTCAAGAACTAGGTCATTTTGATTCTATTCACTAGCAATTGATTCTCCCAAGTTCAATCAAGCTTTGACTTCTTAGTCCGAACAATAGAATCCATGCAATTAATTCGTTCCATACATTCGCCATATTGATACCATTTCCCCCCGAAACTTTAAAAGTGTTCGCAGTGGAATCACTTAAACTTAATGCGCTGTAAGTTATCCAGACCCTGAGGGACTCTGTGCCCTTTGTCGGCCCCCTCTGGGACAAATATAGGGACAGGACAACAAATACGATAGTGTTGCGCTATTGTGTCCTTGATTTATTTTTTGTCGATTAATTTAGTTGTAATGATATTTTTTATGTTTTTAGTAATGATAGGGTTGCTTTTTTTATAATTTTTTACTGCAACAGTTATGAACATAAGTGATTACTTTATTTTAATTTGGGCGTGATTTGCAACTTCACTATGTTGATATCACATAATTAAAAAGGATATTATCTTTTTAATTATGATAATTTGTATGAGATCTTTTAATGTCCACAAATATGCCTACTGATTGTAAAAATTCGAGCTATATTTTGGACAACATAAAAATGTGCAAATTCATGTATTAAATGAAAAATAAGTAATTTCGCACCAATAATAAATCACTTGGAAGATTAAACGGAACAACAATTACAATAAATCAAAAACTATGCGATGATTTCATCATAACTCAAAATGACACTACTATATTAAGTAGATTTCAGTTCCCATTTCAAATTATTATTATAACAAACAAAGCAGTACTTCTACTTGGCAACAATCTTCACAGAATTTGCGACAAATCCGACCCTATAGGAATATGAACACCGAAATATATTGCTGCTACCAAAACAAATAACGAGCTTTATCTTGTAGGATTGAAAGATCAATTTTGTATGATATTTCTGTTTATTGATGCCGAACTAAGTTTGTATAGCAGAGTAGCTTTGATGTAGCACCTATGGGATTTGGAATTTGTATGTAATTTGATGGTGGAATCAAAACAGTATATTGAACGAGTGATTCTTTATATTTCAATTGTCAGATTGTCAGTGAATTTTCCGAGGGATTTGAAGAGCAGTGGCTTTTATTGGGGACTCTAAGGTGGGTTTTGCTATTGAGAGTTAACATGCCTTGGTAGTTTCTTATGATTATTTTTGTAGGTATCTAGACACGCGGTAACGTGTCAAGCCAAGTTCAAGTAATAGAACTGGCGAGCAGCACCGTGTGTAATATTACACGAACCATTTGGAGCCACTTTTGATCCCCTCATAACTCAAAAACTATTTCACGTAAACGTCAAATTTGGCTCATGTATTGAAATTTACGTGATACATATGTGCTCCAAATTTCATGAGCACATCTCAAACGGTTATTTAGATATTAACGTCCAAAAATCGTCATTTTTATCACTGACTGACCTATAGATCAAAACTCTAACCCAGTTTCAGATGACCTAGAAACTTCAAATTTGGCATGCAGATAGTTGATTAGGTGAATACAAAGGAATAAATCAGAAACTGGTAATTTTTTATCATTTTAGGAACACTTATACACTTAGTGCCTGTAATAACTGTATGTAAAAAAGGATATGTAAGAATCAGCAATCAGCAATCAAAACTTATGACAGCCGGTATTTATGTGGATTTTAAGGTCTTCGCGTGAATATATAACGAGTTGTCTACCACCCTTAATTTTTTTTTTATCCAAATATTTCCGTTTTAGTACATATAACTAAGAGTTTAGTCGAATTTCGTATTTATTACGTTATTAACTGGGATTTAGTATTAATTATTGTTTCAATATTTAGCGCACATCAATAGTGAAAGATCGTTATGTACAAAAAGTAATGATATTCCATCAAAAACATAAATGTGAAATGAAAGCCAAGTTCAATATTATGATATATGCCTTGGTTATTGACTTCAACGACAAAAGAAGTGAGATTTAAATGGGTGCCAAGTTCAATGGTCAGTCCTGAAATGTATTTATAACAACATAAAACATCATTTCTTCTTATAACTTAGGATAATATATTGTAGCCTAAGGTCTGACTTAGCTAGTTTTCAAATACGAATTATATTATAGACTTCGCAAGTTTTAAACCTGTTACTTGTCGGTTCTTATTTTATTATTCCGAAAATTAGGCTTGGTGGTAGAAACTAGCCATCGAGCATAATAATTCGTATATGTAAACTAGCCAAGTCAAACCTTAGGCTACAATATATTATCCTAAGTTATAAGAAGAAATGATATTTTATGTAGTTATAAATAAATTTCAGGACTGACCATTGAACTTGGCACCCATTTAGATCTCACTTCTTTTGTCGTTGAAGTCAACAACCAAGGCATATATCATCATATTGAACCTGGCTCTCATTTCACATTTATGTTTTTGGCGGGATAATAATTCTAGCAAAATGGTGGAGGAATATTTCAAGCTAGGACTCTATTGGCTAGAAACAGTCAAATTCTTTTAGATGATTGTTTTTAATTTGTGTGGTAACTCACAATTAGATTGTGAAATGTTACTGGCTCCTTTTGTTGCAAAGGTGGAGATATAATTTATCTCTAATATTATACTAAAATACTTCAACGGCTTATGAAGATAACAGTATACTAGTTTTCTTGTCATAGTGTTATTTCTTGTGTGCTTGCATTCGTACATACACAAACAGGTGAGCAGGATAACTCCTTGCAAATATAAATTAATCGTTCTAAAAATTTTAACCCGTCATAAATTAAAAACGCCAACAGTCAATCCTCATGAGATTACCAAAAGCCTTCGACAACACCACACACATTAACCGTCCACCAAATTTTAAAGCCTTTAAACCGTTGGTCGTTTAGCAGCCTCTGAGTAACAAATGGCGATGTGTTGGGAATTAATCTCACTCGTTTATCACTTAAACAGGCTGAAACGGTCAGTTTTTAGAGGGTGTACCTCAGGGAAGCGTTTTAGCACCTGTGCTGGTTAAATTAATTGGTATTGTTACTTTCATTTGTCGTTTAAGCAAATACAAATGAGAAAAAAGACAAAAAAACCGGCCAAGTGCGAGTCGGACTCGCGCACCGAGGGTTCCGTACAAACCTGTAGGTATTCACGGTTTATGCATAAGGCTTGTGTTTATGAAATTAAATCCTATTTTTTTAATTTTTATATTTGAGTTGATTGAATGAAAGGTAAATTGCGGTTTACGATTTATGACGTATAAAAAAAAACTACTTACTAGATCTTGTTCAAACCAATTTTCGTTGGAAGTTTATATAGCAATGTACATCATATATTTTTTTTAGTTTTATCATTCTCTTATTTTAGAAGTTACAGGGGGGGGGACACACATTTTACCACTTTGGGAGTGTCTCTCGCGCAAACTATACAGTTTAGAAAAAAATGATATTAGAAACCTCAATATCATTTTTAAAGACCTATCCATAGATACCCCACACGTATGGGTACGATGAAAAATTTTTTTTTGAGTTTCAGTTCTATGTATGGGGAACCCCAAAATTTATTGTTTTTTTTCTATTTTTGTGTGAAAATCTTAATGCGGTTTACAGAATACATCTACTTACCAAGTTTCAACAACATAGCTCTTATAGTTTCGGAAAAAAATGGCTGTGACATACACGGACAGACAGACAGACAGACAGACAGACAGACAGACATGACGAATCTATAAGGGTTCCGTTTTTTGCCATTTGGCAACGGAACCCTAAAAAGCAAGTTTTATATTCATAATGTATTTTTATGGGTAAAAAAACGTTGTTAATTAGTTTAAATTTTACAAGAATCTCTTTTCTTTTTAACTGAATTTAAAACTGAAGAATTCTCCTTCGCTCTGATCTCATTTTACTGTGTGTTTGTATTTAACCGTGACGTTTATATCGAGCCTTTGGAATCTTACTTCCTATCCAAATAACCTAATTAAATTATTTTCAATTTAAGATTCTACATAGTTCCTTTTTATCGTATTGATGATGACAGAGATTTAGAATAGGTTTGGACTTTAATGCATTAAGCAATTTGCGCTGCAAGTGAGTCTAAATATTTTATTTGGTCAAGGAAGATGTTGTGGTTTATTTCTATGATAAGGATGATGATAAAATACATACCACTTGGACAGTAGGCCGGTCGCGGCGGAATGCGAGTAGGGTCCCCCGTACGGCGAGTATTGTGAGTAGGGGGCCGCGTACGCGTATTCACTGGCTAACGTTGTCGTACCTGCAAAGTAAGGAATAAACACCTAAGTAAGTAGATATAGCAAATTAGTAGTTAATATACATAAAAGTAAAAACGATAATACTAACGTAGGATAAAGGCGCATTTCATATTGTATTTTGCTTATTTAAGACAATTATGGGTCGTTGTTTACTATATTCTACCTTTTTCTAAAAGTTAGTAACCTAAACTAAGGTAACCTAACTACACGATCAACCCTTAGTTTAAATTGGTAATTTCGTTAAAACATCGTGGAATTAGCGCCAAATAACTTATGTATTTTTTACAATAAAAAAGTTATTTATTTTTATTTTTAGTTAGTTTATTCATTTGCAGGCTTACAGGGACGCCCATACTCTTACCATAGAATCAATACATGATTCTGAAGTCCCCTGAAATTATTCGTCGGTTATTAAAATAAAATCAGCTGTTTCATAGAAAAGTGCATTAACATTAAGATAAGATTTATTTATTTGTTTATTTGTATACATACAAGTGCATGCAAGATATTACATTATTTCAGTGGGTTCCCTCTATCTGGCAGAAACTTGATGCTCCGAATTTTACTTGGCATAACACACTTGGCATAATTTTCTTTAAACGAATATTTGTAAGGCATAAAAAATGTTTAGCATAATCGTTGTTTGGCCGACTGTTTATATGTCCGATTTTGCGCTGGCATACTTTTAAGATGGCAGAATTTTAGTTCGCATAATTAACTTTGGCAGACTTAAAATTTCGCATAATTTCGTTTAGCATAACATTTATTTAGTGCGACGATTATTTGGTATAATTTCACTTGGCATACTATGAAGATGGCAGAATTTCATTTTGAATAGTTTTGTTAGACATATTATCATTTGTATAATATTGCATTTTGACCTTAAATAAAATTAAAATAGTGTCTCAAAAAGTCAGTATATGTTGTGCTACAAAAGTTATTGACAGAAACGAATCGCTGCAGAACCGACTCCACGTAGTCTTCTCTGCCCTACCCCTAGAGTGTAATTTAAACCCGCGTAGGCGCGGAGGGGCGAGGCGGCCTGCGAGCTGAGGAGCAGGTGATTTTGACGCGCGCCGCCGCAGCTGAGGCTGGCCGGCGAAGCCGGCCAGCAAGCCGAAGCTGCGGTGGTGAGCGTAAAAGCATCTGCGACGATGAGCTCGCGTGGGACCGCCGGAGCCTCGCAGCGCCGGAGCCGTGACAGAAACCATGCATGCTGCATGTTGCATGCTCGCCTGCATGCTGTAAGCTTGCTTGCATGCTGCATGCTTGCTTGCATGCTGCATGCTTGCTTGCATGCTTGCTTGCTGCATGCTTGCTTGCATGCTTGCTTGCTGCATGCTTGCTTGCATGCTGCATGCTTGGTTGCTTGCATGCTGTATGCTTGCTTGCAGGCTGCATGCTTGTTTGCATGCTGCATGCTTGTTTGCATGCTGCATGCTTCTTCGATATGAAATGTATGCCAAAAGATGATTCTAATTTTAAAGTTTCTGAGATATGATAGTTCTGCCTTTTAATAACTATCGATATGAAATTATGCCAAGAGACGATTCTGACTGCGAACTTTCTGCGATATGATGGTTCTACTTTTTAATTATTATGGAATAAAATTTATGCCTAAAGATGATTCTGACTTATAAAATTATGCGTTGTGAATGTATGGTAAATGAGTGTATGCCAAACGAATTTCTGCGAAATGAAGTTTATGCCATCCGTTGTTATGCAAAATAATATTATGACGAAAAAAATTCTGCCATAAAGGGTGGACCCTATTTCAGTCCAATCATGTTTAGCCGTAAGAATCGGCGTACAAATATTTTCATGAAAATGTTAGAATCATGTGCAGAATTCATGATAACAGTTTGCGCGCTAATATCCCTGCTACGCTGTATATTACACACGTTCAAGTATACGTTTAACGTTGTTGATAAGCGTTACCTCTTAATTAGCAAATACTTAATTTCCTATCCAAGTAAAAATACGTCCTACTTAGAAATAAACATGAAAAAATGTTAAAAGATAAAAGCTTTTTCTTTAGTGTGTCCTTCGAGTACTCGTTTCCTCCTTCCTTCAACGTCTTAAGGAGATACGTCATCAAATGAGTTATGGTCTGTCTCTATTGTTCTCTCAAATTCGTTTAATGAGATAATCGTTTGCGAGGGTTGGGGGAATGTTGAATCTTGAAAGTTTTTGCTACATAGTTATAATTTAAAATAACGCAATTTAATAAGTGTAACTATTACTAGTGAAGTTACGTGAGCCATGACGATTTTAAATTATTATATGTACCACTCATAATACGTAACGGTTGAATCGAAAAATAATATAATTTTGTATGAAGCGAGCATCGAACTTAAAACCTAGATAGATGAACGATAGCAAATGCTCATTCAGTGCACCGTTCACTTCATACTGGTATACAGCGTGTTATATTACGCATTATTTATTCACAAAATCAGTGATCTCATTATACGCAACCGCTGCGTTATTTATTAACATCATCCAATTTGATCACTCAAAATCACCACTCAACATTAATAGGCTGTGCCCAAAGCGGCACGCCTCAAACAAATTTAACACTAACACGCCCCCTGAACACTTACGCGTAACCACTTGCAACCCCCTCCCACCCCCGGTTTAATATTTATAAACGTGAGCCTAAACCCGTTTGAGCTAGCAGCACTTCTGTTCCGCAGACTCTTGTGCCGGTTCGTTAGCCCAGACAAAGCCCGTATGATCCCCCACCATCCCCCCTTCTAAAATTATTTGCATAGAGCCCCGAATGAGCTATTAAAGATGTCTGCGTGCCCCCCTCGCCACCCTCTGCCAGGATAAGCAGATTGCGGCAGATTAAAGACCAGAAGCGTAAAGAGCGGCCCCCACACCGCTCCCTGTGGCACTCCATTTTAGAATCTCTCTTTAATATGCATAAGTGCTAAAACTGTGGGCGCTGTATGAATTTTATGATGTTATAACACAGAGAGCATTGCGGGGTCCAAGGAGAAAATTAGATTTCCGTCGGAGTGGCTCGGAGTGGCTCACTCGACTTTGTCGAAAGCTTTCCTGACTTTTTTTTCACTTTTGTTTTCTCAACTGTGATTCTTGCTATTTATCTGTTCGGCCACTTTTGTTTTAGCTTCCATTGTTTTATTTCTGTGCGTGGATCTTTATTGAGGGGGAGACGCAATTTTACGTGTCGCTTTTTGTACTTTTGTCTAAGCGATAAGAGGATGTTAACATATTTTTGTGTAAATTATCGTCGTTTTTTACATTTATATTAAAATCGCTGAGTCCAGAGACTAAAGTACTTTACATTATTTTTATTGATACATTTTTCATGAGATAGGTACTATACGCATAACTAATTTTTACGCTTTTTATTCTCAACGAAACTTAATACGGCCCTAACATTCTACATGTATATTTTATTACTTAGATGTTTTACGTTTATGGCGTCTGTTAAAGTAAGTGCTTAATTTAGTCTTTGTACTTATTTTATGTCCTAAGCTTAGAATGCTATAATCTAGATTTATGTGTGTATAATAAATGTTAAGTGGGCCTTTTTAAGGGATTAATAAAACTATATGCGGTATCAGCATGTTCTAGTGCGTAAAATAATTAAAAGAATAGATTTGGATCTCTATTTAAAGAATGTCATAAGCCAAATTAATGTGCCACATAATCTTTGTCTAAGGACATTCAATGAGTAAGATACCAAGATACTTAACATATCGATGCCAATGTAAATTAAAATAGACTCAGGATTACTGTCTTTGGCGCCATCAGTTCTTGCAACGTATAGGCACGTAGAATAACTTAAATAAGTTTATGAGGAAACTTATGTCTTTATAGTAGAAAAATAAAACATCACTCACCATCATAATGTGCATACGGAGGATACGGTGGTGCTGGTGGCTGTAACACCACCAGCGCTGCCGCATCAGGACTCGCAGCTGCCGACGGAGGCTCACCTCCCGCTCCACCATTCGAACCCGTTGAGTCATTCGTTGCTGCAACAAGATCATCAGCTTAGGATACTGCTCTTTCTACTTCTATTGCAATTAGGTCTTGTGTGTTTTTCTTTACTTGTCCAATTCGGTAGACAAAAATGTCGTCCAGAGATTTTGTTTTTGAGAATAAGAATGTGTTTTGAGGGTTTATATTTAATGAAGTAAAATATCTAATGTGAATATCATATCTAGCTCAAATTATATAACTGATGCGGAAAGTTGTGATGTTACACAAATCAAGTTTGTTTACCAAATCGGACATGTAAATAAAAATAACACTGTATATAATGTAGCTTACAGAGTGGTTGAAGAGATGTTGGCCCTAACGTAGGCAGGCGATTGTGCGCTGCCAAAGAAGAAACTACACGTTATTTATTAATTTATTAAGGTATCCTATGGTGGACAAAGACACTCAAGTATTGAGGTTCTATAATGTAGCAGACTTATACTAGTACACAATATTTTTCTGGTTTATTTACATCAGTTTAATGAAAACGATCATCTATTGTCTGTCGACAGGAGGAGGTCGAAGATGACGATATCAGGTCAACTCAAAAATACCTTAAAACAATACGCCTAAACTAGGAATCAGATATCGTACCCCACACTTTGTATCGGAATAAATGATCAGTGAGACAAACTAAGTAAAAAAATACATTATTTCTGCATCGGAGTTAATTATAATATCAACGATATGCAAATCAGTAGTTATAAGACCACACTTTATGAGCTGTATGAGTTTATCACAGTTAACGCATATTAATTCGTTAATTAGAGCTTGACAGTGTTCAAGAATAATTATATCAACAACGCTATGTACCGTAATTTATTGTGATTGATAAAAATTTGTTTTGTAAAGTAGCGGTTGAAAGATGCTTTCCGGGTTTTAATGCTAAGTCCATTCATATAAGGCAGTATATTTAATCACAAACACCTCAAATAGTTAGTATATTGATAGTAGGCTGACTTAGTAGTGTAGTTTAAATAAAACTATGTTTCTTATACCCTTTCACCTACTATGTCATGCTACGCCCTTTTGGGGAGGCTTCTGTGGCCAGCCCTTTCGCTGAAATGATGGTGACACATTAGTTCAGGTTTTTTTTTTTGGATTTTTTCTGTTCCGGGTGTTGTTTTGGAGCAGTAAATTCGAATGTAATGTAGATATTAAATGGTCGAGAAAAAGCCACAGGGCTTCAGACTGTCTCGAGATGACCCGAACATGAATCAGCGATGGTAGATACCTAACAGAGATTTCCAATCGGCACGAGCGGATTAAAATCCGAACATGTGTAGTAATTGCGTCGCGTCGCCTTTATTAATCGACAATTACTGCTGAATCGAACATGTCGAGATGAACAATTGCGTAACACCCATACAGATTGAAACACACAATTTCATATAACAACTTCCAGGATTTATAAAAGACGAAACAAAGAATACCAATCCATCTAACAGAACCTTCTCGGACACAATCCGTATTTTAAATCGGCCCTGAAATACAGTTTGGGCCGAAAACGAATAGTTTTCAACTGAATCCTGAAAAAGGCTGACTGTCTGTGATTTACGTTGGCATCGAAGCGTTTTGTGACCGGCTACAATTTATGTGTGGTCAAATTTATTAAGGTTTTAAAAGATTTTTGAGAGATTTATGTTCATTGATGTTTTTTTTTTGTGCATGGATGTATTTGTTATGTGTGTTCGATTATTTTATTTTGTTCTATAATCCATTAACTGTAGATATTTTTTACTCATCAATTTCTTTTTTTTTTGATGGAGAGATCAAAATTTCTGTTTTTATAAATCGCGTCCTATGGGACTGGAAGTCACCAAAATAATTGAGCAAACGCGAAATATCCATTTCCCATTTTTTGCCGTGGTTGTCGTAAGAGGCGACTAAGGGCCTTACTAAAGAATGGGCAGCAGCGTTTTCAATGCATTCAACCATCATACTGCGATCAACCCGCCTGCCAAGCGTGGCGATTTTTTTTTTTTTTTTTCAGGATGGGAAATCATCAAATGACTTCTCCCGCTCTGGGCGGAGCGGGAGGGCGTGTCAGACTTTTACTGACTAAAACCCACCCGTGTTCCATCAGTTGCCCATGTGCCAGGGTCACGGTATCTCTTTCGAACAATCACGCGACCCCGGCAGGCATCGGTCCTAGTAGACCCCTACACTGCTGCTGACATCTCTTTGAGGCGCGCGTGGAACACTGCGCGCCGTCGACCCGAGCTTGGTCCTTACCGGGCGGCGAGCTACCCATTGCTCGCCACCCGCAAGCTCGCGCCTACGGTGGCCGGGAGTCCGCTATCGACTCCCGACGCCCGGGGCGTCTCCTCCTGCGGCGGCTAGGGACGTGAGGGCGCAGAGACTGCCACTCCCTCACGCGCCCCGCCTCCTCCAAGCGTGGCGATTATGGCTAACCCCCCCAAACTGGGAGAGGCTCTAAGTCCAGCTGTGGACGTCTAGGTATTGGCTGAAATGATGATGACGATGAAATAAAAGAAGATCCCAATCGACTTATCAAAATTACATGACTATTTTAAATGCTTAAGATATCGAAAGATGAATCCAAAGGAGACTCCAAAGGAATTAGAGACTCAAGAAATTATTTCTACCTTAACCAACAGTGTCTTCATAGCCCAAATTCCTATTAACCTAGACATTACCCACAAAAATCCATGTCAAACCAACAGTTATGGTGGCATGAGGACTGCCACCGCAGGCAATTTTCAGGGCGTGACAAATAATGGGGTAATGATAGTTCTTCAATGGAAAATTACAGAGTTGAACGAAATGGCAAGTTCCCCCGTTAGTTTTGTCAACTTGATTGTTTTGTAACTGTTCTTGATTGAATGGTTTGAGTGTTAACTTTGTACTAGGAGTTTTTGTTTTTGTTGACTTGTCTTTTACTGTTGTTGCTGCTTAATTTGGCACTTGATAATGCGATATAACATCACGTCTGTATTCCCCAAAAATATAGGCAGAGCTGTGTAGTACATCCACATTTTGCCAGTTATTATTAAAACCCCAGTAATAGGGTCGAGCCTATTGCCATCAACCCGGCACAAATCTAGGGTCCGGGCTGCTACTGAGAAATTCCAGACAGAAATGTCAAAAACGCTTTGCCAGAACCGAGAATCGAACCCCAAATCTCAAGTTCAGCAGTAGAGCTTGCAACCACAAAAACAACAAGGCAGTCGATAAAATTAATTAGGTAAGTCAAATCATATTCATTTCAACATTATACTTTCAGTAGAAGCACGTAGCATTCTGTAGTTTCTGCCTAAACCCATGAAAAGAAGGTGTGACTGTATGTGACTATACTTTCATGTTAGTTTGTTTTTAATGATTTCTTGAACATTCCTTATGTGCAGTTACAGATTCTGTGTACTCTACTACATATAATCTTTAAAAATTACTTCATACGCCTCTTCTGTTTTTTAAAATGTCCTAAGTGTTCCAGTTTTTTGTAGCGGTATACAATATGAGTTGATCATTATACTTATTGCATTTAAAGAAGGGTTCATGATCTTCTGTAAAAATAGGTGAAAAAGATTCACACTGCATCAGAATTAAAAACAACCAAACAACATGACATCGCAAGTATAAAACAACTGTGTGATCTAAGTAAAGTAACAATATAAACCACACAGCTTTTAGCCAAGGAAATCGGCCGTGCGCCTACAATAGAACTCGTGCGCATCGAGTTACATACGTCATGATATGCGCCGGCGCATCTTATGTTACTGAGAGGGATCCACGCGGTCCATTCACACACGAGGATGTGGTCAGGTAAGCTCTGTTTTTGTGGGAGAAAGAAAGTATTTCTCTTTGGAATTATTTTAAGAGAGGTCTTTGGAAGTTGTTCAGTGAATTTAGCTACAAGAATCTTTTGGTACTTGGATTACGTTAACAGGGATGGAGCTGTTAGTAAAAAAATTGCAACTGTTTTGCGAAATGTATTGAAAATACAAGTTGGCGATATTAGTTTTTCTCAGAATAATGTTGGTCTCTGAAAGATTTTTGCACAGTCACCTTTTGTTGCGTTTCGACACCTATACAAGATTCTAAAGACTGCCTTTTCGCAACTATTTTGGAGTACCGGTTTCCAGTTTTATCCAAAATCAATTGTGAGTGACTGTTAGTAATTCAGTAAACAATACGTCACTGTAGAGATGACGCGGTCATTTCCAATTTCTGATGAATCATGATGTTATTTTGTAGAGACATCGTAGCTAACCTAACATTTATGAGTGTTTATCAGACTGGAGATTCCTTAGGAAATAGAATCGGGTCTGCTTAGTTCGTTAAATACAAGCACTTTTACTCTCAACTCACAAGATCACTCGTCTAATTCTCGAATGATTAGGCAGAGACCTATAGTATACCCCTGCATTACACCAGTTACGTTTCAGTCATGTGCAGAAGAGGGCGGGCATATTTCCATCAACTGGGCACAAATCCGGGCTACTACAGGGAAATTTTGAGTTGGAAAACTCAATAACATTTGGTCCAACCTGAAAATCGATTCCAGGACCTTATAATTAGCAGTACAATAGCAGTCTCCCAACTCCTGCTAACATTTAAAAAAAAAAATTAAATCAATTTCATTCATAACAATTCAATACCAGATTACAACCAAGCTAATCAAAAATAAAACAACATCTCCATGAATGAAAAAAACGTATGAATGAATGGGACCGACCGGTTCCCATCGCCTCCGTTTAACCGCAGTCTATTACGTGGTAACCCATCTCAACCATCATGGTATTGATTATTTTACACCGTCATTATCACATGGGAATATCGCGAAATTGATGTGATCTTGTAAGATTATGGTATGGTAGCTTGGAGCAGACTTTGTTTGATATATCCTAGTAATAATAAAAATATCAAAGTTTGTATGTTTCGTTACTCAATCATGCAAAAACCTCCGGGTGGATTTCAATGGAATTTGGCAGACAGAAAATAGTTCCAGACTATAGCTTGGATTTGGAATCGTGCGTTGGGATATTTTTATAGTTGTACGTTCCGATGGTATAATTTCCGATATCCACGCGGGCGAAGTCGCTGGTATGCCCTTTTTAATATAAGTAATCTTCATAAGTACGATTAAGTTGCCGTTGGTGATCTCTAGTAATCAATGTACATATTAATAGCTAATAGCGAGAAGCTAAAACTTTGTACCTAATGCGTTTGACGAAAATTACGCAGTTAAAGTAAAATTTTATCAGTCAGTTAAAGTTCATAATACAGAAGGAATGCAGAAACTTTTTATTTTTTTATTACATTAGAAATATGGTTTAAATGAATTATGGTCGAATTTCGACCATTGGGTGACCACTAGTATTTGTTAAAAAAGCGTTTGCGTAAGAGAATCACTGCTTCCAAATTCATAACCAGTCTTCCTGGCTAATGTTTGACTTTAAAGTATATTCAAAAGTGCTTGCTGATTGGTCTTACAGTAAATAATTGTAATATATTTTGTTGTTTGATTGATTAGATCGCTTTTGACTACTCTCTAACTTTGCGGCAGTAGATGATACCTAAATGGCCAGAAAAAAACATATTCACTAGAGACTTGAATATTTTAGTATGTAGATTGTCTAATTTATTGTTAACTAGCTTCTGCCCGCGACTTCGTCCGCGTCAAAGTTTTGCTTCCCTGAACCTTCCCGTCGCATCGAATTGCGTGCTAATTTTCGTCCACTTTTCGTTGCTGCTCCGCTCCTTTTAATTGTAGCGTGATATTATATACCATATAGTCTTCCTCAATAAATAGGCTACCCAACCCAAAAATAATTTTTCAATTCGGACCAGTAGTTTCGGAGCATATTCAATACAAACAAACAATCAAATCTTTCCTCTTTATAATCGAGGATAAAAAAGTATCATATATTCTTCTCCTGGTTCTAAGCTACCACCCTACCAATTTTCAGCCAAATCTGTTTAGCCGTTCTTGAGTTATAAATAGTGTAACTAACACAACTTTCTTTTATATCTATATATATAAAAGAAAGTCGTGTTAGTTACTTCACTTATAACTCAAGAACGGCTGAACCGATTTAGCTGAAAATTGGCAGGGAGGTAGTTTAGAGCCAGGAGAAGGACATAGGATACTTTTTATCCCGTTTTTTTTTTTTTTTTTTTTTTCCCCTTTTTACGACCGCGTTCCCGTGAGACGTCACATAAAACGTCAAAGAGAATACAAGTCACTATAAAACGTGGTACTATGACAAAAACGTTGCCTTCGAAGTACCAGGTTATCATAACTTGACAGGAGCTTACCAAACAAAGGAGTGTCAGCTAGAAAACGCTTTATGCCTTCGAAGTACCAGGTCATCATAACTGGGTAGGAGCTAACCTAACATATGAGTGTCAGCTAGAAAACGCTTACCAGATCACCACCGCGTACCAGGTTGTCAAACTTGGTACGTTTATAACAACATTTATTGAATCTGAGGCGATACGAAGTTCGCTGGGTCAACTAATTATCTATACTAATATTATAAAGCTGAAGAGTTTGTTTGTTTGATTGAACGCGCTAATCTCCGAATCGAATCCGGTCCGAATTGAAAAATTCTTTTTGTGTTAGGTAGCCTATTTATCGAGGGAGGCTATAGGCTATATAACATCACGCTACACCTCAGAGGAGCGGAACAGTAATGAAAAATGTTGCAAAAACGGGGAAAATTTATTCCTTCTGAGAGTTTCCGTTGCGTGCGCTGCGTAAACGGTTAAAGTAACGCAAAAATCATGTATGACGGGATTGTTATTTTTAAAAAGTTCAAAAAAAAAGTCCCAAGAGCATATGTCTATCTTTTAAGGTTGACTCACTATAACTCAAGGAGCGAAAATGGACGAAAACTAGCAGGCAAATCGATGCGACGGGAAGGGTAAGGGGAGCAAAAATTTGACGCGGACGAAGTCGCGGGCAGAAGCTAGTCTATATATATAAAAGAAAGTCGTGTTAGTTACTTCACTTATAACTCAAGAACGGCTGAACCGATTTAGCTGAAAATTGGCAGGGAGGTAGTTTAGAGCCAGGAGAAGGACATAGGATACTTTTTATCCCGTTTTTTTTTTTTTTTTTTTTTCCCCTTTTTACGACCGCGTTCCCGTGAGACGTCACATAAAACGTCAAAGAGAATACAAGTCACTATAAAACGTGGTACTATGACAAAAACGTTGCCTTCGAAGTACCAGGTTATCATAACTTGACAGGAGCTTACCAAACAAAGGAGTGTCAGCTAGAAAACGCTTTATGCCTTCGAAGTACCAGGTCATCATAACTGGGTAGGAGCTAACCTAACATATGAGTGTCAGCTAGAAAACGCTTACCAGATCACCACCGCGTACCAGGTTGTCAAACTTGGTACGTTTATAACAACATTTATTGAATCTGAGGCGATACGAAGTTCGCTGGGTCAACTAATTATCTATACTAATATTATAAAGCTGAAGAGTTTGTTTGTTTGATTGAACGCGCTAATCTCCGAATCGAATCCGGTCCGAATTGAAAAATTCTTTTTGTGTTAGGTAGCCTATTTATCGAGGGAGGCTATAGGCTATATAACATCACGCTACACCTCAGAGGAGCGGAACAGTAATGAAAAATGTTGCAAAAACGGGGAAAATTTATTCCTTCTGAGAGTTTCCGTTGCGTGCGCTGCGTAAACGGTTAAAGTAACGCAAAAATCATGTATGACGGGATTGTTATTTTTAAAAAGTTCAAAAAAAAAGTCCCAAGAGCATATGTCTATCTTTTAAGGTTGACTCACTATAACTCAAGGAGCGAAAATGGACGAAAACTAGCAGGCAAATCGATGCGACGGGAAGGGTAAGGGGAGCAAAAATTTGACGCGGACGAAGTCGCGGGCAGAAGCTATATTTATTGCTTTGCATACCTACTATTGTATAGTTATCTAACTGAACAGACAGCTGTGCTGCTGGGGAGTTTGTTGCGCCACTTCTTCTTCATACCTAAAGCACTATGAAGTGCTGCGAGTCGAGCGGTTTTGGGGTCTGCCTTTCGTAATTTCGACGATTGAAAAGTACTGATTCTCAGCTTGATTTGAATAAACGACTTTTGATTTTCAATCCTTCTACAAGGACTGTTAACTTAGACCCCCTCTCCATGAACCAGTCTTCAGTACTTACCTGAATGTGGTGTATAATGTGGATGGGCTGCATGCTCATAAGGCGTGTCGAACAGTTCTCCGTAGTACCCCGTAGCCCCCCCAGCGGCCCCACCAAGCTCTGATAACAGCTTGTATTCGTCTTTTAGACTCCATTTTGATGATGACCAGAGCTAGAAAGAGAAAATAATGGTTAGTGGTAAATATTAGATATACCTACCTATGTACATGATTTGAGACCAAATGATCTTCAAAATATAGTAAGCAGGACATGGACATGGATAGCAGAGGAGACCCAGTGGTGACGGCTCCGACTTACGAGTTGAAGATCGTAGGTTTGAATCCAAGCAGGCGCTTTAGTTTGTGTAATTTATTTAATCACCAGAGCAGTGGTGGCAAAATCGGAGATGGAAAACATCGTGAGGTAACCGGCATATCCTAGCGGTCACGCCGGTATTCTTAACCAAGAATTGGTGAACAAGTGACATCTACCAATCCGTACTGAAACCTTAGTCCCTCTTACAAAAAGCCTGATTATGCTAGCAGGACATTGGGCTTTCATCTTCCTCTGCCTGTACTTGTCCTGTTACTACTCATTTTTTGCGATGATTTTATGCAGAATCTAATTTATATAACAATTTTACTTGATATCACGACGGATGCTCTTCAAAATGTAGATTATAAACGAGTCAACGGGTATTTAAAAATAAGACTGCACTCCAGGCAGCATTAGAAAGAAACATTTTATATCTAAAATAAGTACTTGCATAACCTACTCAGTAAAAGTTTTATTGTCTAAAGATGCCTCATATGAATCGCAGGAGACTCCTATACTATGTTATTATATCATCATTTATCATCATCATCAACCTCAACCCGAATGCACCCACTACTGGGCATCTTCTTGTGCTAATCTCCTCGGTCTTGTGCCTCATCCAGTTTATACAGTTTATATAACGAACGATCATCATTAGCAAAGATTAATTTGTCATTGTTTGGTTAGACACAGCAAAAACATCGATCAAGTCTTGTCATTTACTTTTGCCAGTCTCTTATTTTTTTGTACTTATCTTCACTATCTGTTCTACCCACTATTTACCACAATAAAACCGTAAAGATAATTACAAAGACAGCCATAGATTTATACAAATTAACAATCCGGCCAAATCCGCATTAAGCGCGGTACGATCGTACGTTGGCGCGAATTGCCGCGTAAATTTCATCGGCCATCTTGTTCAGTGACGAATGGCGGCGGTCGAGCGCTAATGACGTCACTTCCGCCCGCCATTACGTGCGTATAAAAGTACAATTAAATCGTGCGTGATTTTTGGATGGTGTATCGGAACTTGTGGGTCGGTGTGGAATGGAATGTGGCTTTTTGTTATACAGTAACGAGATTGAATAGTTATTTCATTTCTGTCCGGAGTTTCTTGCTCATTCTTCTCCATAGATACCTACGCTTTGGGATGGACAATTAGCTTATTTTTTTTTAATACGCTTTTATAAGCTTCACCTGTATGTTTGTATGTAACTATGTTTGTCACCGACTCCTTTGGATTTGATTTTGACCCACTTCAAACGGTCAGATTTCATTTAAACTTTGTAGATTTATCGGGGACTGTTGACAATACTATAATGTCATTTTGTGCCTACATCCTTTCCAGAGTAACCAGGATAGAAAAAAAAATTAAAATTAAAGAAATCTCTTTTGTAGCTAACCGAACTAAAAACTAGAAAATATAAAGTAGTTTAAAAAAATAGAAAACACGCTTCCATGCTTCAAGAGTGTTTTTTTAGTTTTTTGAACTATTATTTTCTAATTCACCGCTACTTGACAATTCAAAAGTGCCTGGAATTAGTTTATTTTAAATAAATGCTTTGAGTTTTGAGATTGAGTCCTATAGTGGATATCTTTTGGCTAAATGATGATAAAGAAAATGGACAATGATTGGCTTTAATTACTAAATTACTGTTAGTTATACATAGATGTTTCGACCTGGATATATAAAGGCTAGAAGCTAAGGTATAGATAGTTGTTCTGGTACTTACATTCGAGTATATTTGGTCGCCATTATAATGACTTCTTTGTCTCTTGACGTCGTCTTCCGAATGGCTGTTGAAGTCCCGGTTTTCATCTATAACAAAATGTTTATTATTACTTAAACAGTTATCTTTAGAATTAGCCCTGAATGAAGGTAAAGAGACTTCAAAACGATTTAGCTAGAGCCTGTTTGCTGTTGACTGTAAAATACTGGGTTTAAATTCAAATTTTGGTGCAAAATAGGATGTGCTCTGTAAAACCGAATATTACCGTATACGCCCAGAATGTATATTTATACATGGGCGTCGGGAGTCGATCGCAGACTCCCGGCCACCATAGGCTCGGGCATGCGGGCGGCGAGCAATGGGTTGCTCGCCGCCCGGTAAGGACCAGGCCCGTGTTGACGGCGCGTAGTGTTCCACGCGCGCCTCAAAGAGATGTCAGCAAACTGAAGGGGTCTGCTAGGACCGATGCCTGCCAGGGTCTCGAGATTGTTCAAACGAGATACCGTGGCCCTGGTATATGGGTAACTGAAGGAACACGGGTGGGTTTTAGTCGGTAAAAGTCTGACACGCCCTCTCGCTTCGCTCAGAACGGAAGAAGTCATTTGATGATTTCCCAACCTAAAAAAAGTATATTTATACCTTAGTATGTAGGTATTTATCTACTCGTGCGGTTAATTACTGGCCCACTAGAACATCACAGCTTTTGTCTGTGACTATTAGAAAACAGAGCAGTGGTCGCCCAGTGGATTACCACTCAACCCACGACCTTATAAGGTCGTGAGTTTGGACCTAGGCAGGCACTTTACTTTCTATAAATTATTTTATGAGCACTGCTCTCAAAAACTGGAAGGAAACATTGTGAAGGAACCGGCATGTTCTAGAATCAAAAACTCGAAGACATGTCTCGTCTACCAACCCGCACTGGGACCGCGTGGTTGATTTTTCTTAGGCCTGTATCCCAACAGTGGAAACGGTGTACGCTGAATATGATTAGAAAATACACTCGCACACATTATGATTGTTACATTCATGAAATAACGTCTGGAACTTCCACTAAAACTTAGTTCAAATCAGCAAAAAAGTCGACCAAATATTATCCAGAAAAAGAGTCAAATAAATTTTAAATCCAATGTACAGTCGGAGACAAAGTTAGACGGTCTTTAAAATTAATCGTAACTTGAACCCCTTTATCAAAACTGCTGCTCTACCAGACTCTATGTAGAGTACGTACATAGGGAAAAGTTGTAAGTGATGTTAGTGGAGTATAGGCAGTGAAATACTCGCGGCCTCCCCCGGCGAGGCTCGTTTTATGCCCCCTAAAGTTTGTAGGGAGGTAGAGTTATCGACTTTGTCGATGAATTGGAAATTGATTTATTTCCAAGTGTATTTTCAAAGAAATAATGGAACTATAAGTTATATAAAAGGTTAGATAGAATTCATAAGCAGCTACAGTTTATCAAAACTGCAAGTTAAGAAAATAATTAAACTCACGATCATTATAATTCCAATTCATTATTTGTTAACTAAAAATACGTTTATAATGTTTTAATCTAAAATTAATAACATGTGTAAATAAAATAAATTATTTCGTTTTGATAAGAATTTTAGATTAATGATAATCAAATATTAATTTAACGGTTTGTCAGTCAACCACATAAAATTATGAATGACCAAATTTAATCAAGTAACTTTAAATTAAATTCGTAATTTAACTCTTTGTGGGTTCTAATGTGGGTTAAAAAAACAATTTTGCAGCGACATCTAATCACTCATCATCCTAGCCCTGCCTAGGCCCGAATATGTTGTGGTCAGCTTCCAGTCTAACCGAATGAAGCTGCATGCACTAGAACTTGCATGCAGCAACTTCCTATCGTCCTCATCGCTATTACCGTCATCTCACACCAATCTAACAAAATATCGATATTTTTTTTCGGTTCGGCGCATCACTAATATCCTTTCAGCCGTAGTGGTGGGCATGAACCGCGACCGCTAAGATTTACTGAGCTATTAAGTTTGCTGCACAAATTGTGACCTTATTATTATAACTTCTATTAAATTCTTCTCTTGACTTACTGGAGTTTGTAGAGAACTCTTTTAGAAGACGTAAGTTAAGTGAAGTATGAGATTTATTGAGAAAGAAGGATTAAAATGAAGTTCAGAGATTTTACCTTATTTTATCAACAATGCACTCAAGCAAAAAACTTAACTGTGAACAAACTGTAAGCCCCTTATTACAAAACAAAGTTTTTTTTTTTAATTTAAGTTTAAACCACCGAGTTTTTGAATTAGGAATCCAATATATAGAGTTGCAATTCTTTAAACAAAACTGGCAATTTACTCTGGCTCTACGTTGTCATTTCTGTATTAATAACTTTTCTCAAATTGAAATAAAAATGGAATTGCGTATTGTAATAAACCGGTATTTGATTTGTCTGTAAATTATCAAATACATCAGAAGTTGAGACCATACACGACAAGCTAAAACCTACGCAAAGCATGGAAAAAGATCTATTAAGAGGTCAACCAAGAATACTCTCTAGTGTATTCCTGCACGCGTAGCATGACCACCATAGAAAGAAATTTATCTATTCTTGGTAGAATAGAGATAGAATTGTCATGCTACGCCAGCATAAAACGGTACAAATCTTTCTACAATCTTTAATTCTGTCTTTAATCTTTCTACAATCTTAAATTTTGTCTATTCTTCCGTCGACAAAACCCATTTCTACGGTGGTCATGCTACGCGTGCTGATGGATGTTTTAAGGAAAGGAAGGCCCTTTCCTGTGGCAAAGTGTCTAGACACGTATACTTTGACTCCTCACAGTTAGTTTAAGGAGCTTAGATGGAGTAGCATGGTATTGGACTTGACATGTTTGTCGCATGTCGAACGACTCATTGGGACCATAGGGGTCCCAGAAAACGTCGGGTAACATTTAGACAGACTCAGGAGAAGATGAGACGAGCTTGTCGTCTACAGACAGGATTGATCTACACTAGCTCAAAACACAGAGAACTGGAAAGTGGAAAGGCAGGTCTTTGTCCTGTGGGACAACTGAGGCTAAAAACAAATAATTATAAAAAAAAGAGTACTTTTTTTTTCTCGATGGGAAATCATCAAATGACTTCTCCCGCTCTGGGCGGAGCGGGAGGGCGTGTCAGACTTTTACTGACTAAAACCCACCCGTGTTCCTTCAGTTGCCCATATGCCAGGGTCACGGTATCTCTTTCGAACAATCACGCAACCCCAGCAGAAAGAGTACGTTTATAGACTCAAATTTCAAATGCACAACGCCAATTTCTGAGGATTAGTTGCTTAAATACACTATCAGTAGCTCGTGTCGCTTCCACGTTGACAGTTCTACAACAACATGGCGTTGTTCATGTTGCTGCAGACAATTTTTACGACCATACGAAAGAATAGATTAGCAATTCTTCAATATGAATTGGATTCTGATTTATAGTGGTTTATGCAATTAGGATGCTGGTCTCTGGTAATATTCTACCAGATGAAGAGTAGATAGATATCGTTTACGCAAGAATTGCGATCCTTATGGTAGCCAATTGCTCAGACACGGCGCCAAACATCCCTTCATGTCGATTCCTAAATAATAATAATCCTTCTGTGCCGTTTTCGGCTACGGTGACCGTTTCATTACTAACCTACTGGCGTCTATCATGGGCTCTTATGTGGCTAGCAAAACCACCTTTGCTTACTAAAATTCTTGTACAGAGTGGACACGTGAGAGCACCATTAACATAATTGTAATTGATTGCCGCTGGTGGTCGTGCTTTAAGTTCGTCACGCTTAGAGTCTAATTTTGAAAGCCGACGAGTCTCAAAGTCAGAAACATTCTGGTGTACCAGTGACCTCCACTCTCTGCGGTTAGACGATTATATTAGATTCCTAAATACCACTGTATAGAAAGACTATCCAACTCACCCTGGTCTTCATGCCTCTTTCTCTTCAACCCTGTTGCGTTCCCGTTATGCAGTCCCTCCACCTGCTCAATGCCGAGGATCCCGTTGATGCTGTAGCTGCCGGTGTTGGTGACGTGCTGGTCTGTCGTCGGGGAGAGGACCGCTGTCGTGCCGGGTGCGTTGCCTGCGTGGGTTATCACCTGGGGAAAAGAGCCTTTGAAGTAAAAAAGTCATCATCATCTGCCTATCATCTTTCCAACTACGTTGAGGTCCTCGTCCAGTCTGACTAGACTGCCTATCTGGCCTCTACAACACATTTACTGAGTAATACAATACTCTTTGGTAAAACTGGTTATCATTCCAGGCCTCTGACGACCAGTAAAGATTGTCAAAGAAGTACATGACAGTCGGGCCCAAGCTATACGTGCTTTTCGAGGTACGGAGGACTCTTTATAATAAAGAACTAAAGGAGATGTAACAGTATACTTACAGATACAACACTCCCCTGCGCTGAGCTGATCTCCTGTTCTTGTTGCTGTTGTTGTTGTTGATTGTGCGCATGCTTCGCCTTTTCTGCGGCTTTGTTGCGAACGATCCTGTTGACAAACAAACAGAACATTGTAGGCATTAATATATCAGTAAAAGCAGCCTCTGAAGATGGACGGTGCTACCGATTCACCTCGAAAGATGTGGTGAAATAACCTGGACGCGCACTGCGAGAGTTGGTTTAAAGTGGCGCGAAAAAAGAGTTCCTGAAAGGATTTGTGAATAATAAGTAAGAAATTAAAATAATAAGTAAGTAATCATTTTATTTAACGAAACGCAGCCTAGCTAATATCAGTATTGTCTCAGTTATAGATACCTCTACTTCAGTAGTCTTTCACGAAAGACTTTAGTATTGTCTCTAGCCTGGTAACACAATGCGATGACTTGGGCGTTACTTATGTTCAGCGATATGCGGCTGTAACTTGATACTCATTATTTTCTTCTAACTAAAGCATTTATTTTTAGAAATATATTTTTTATGTAAGTATTTTATATATTTTTAAAATTAATGATTGATTGCTAAATTAATTATATGAACTTTTTTTTACAATCATAACTAATATTTGCACGCCATATATGTGGCACACCATGTCTGAATATGTATATGTATTTTTCTATATGTTTTTCCGCATTCTCATTTTACTACTGTAGGTATGTGTTCACATGTTTGAACTAGGAAACATTATCTTGACTTATCTATTACACTGGTCGTGAATTTGTTCGAAAGAGTCACCGTGGCTCTGGTACAGGCAAGTGAAGGAGCATGAGAGGGTTTTAGTTAGTAAAAGTCTGACACGCTCCCCACATTGCGGGAGAACTCATTTGATTATTTCCTACTCAAAAAAGGTCACATATATTGCCAATAAAACATCGAGTAAATACCATAATCTCGGAAGTAATCATCGGACATTTCTTCAGAGTTATTCGTATCTTCTTACAATAAACCCAATTAAAAATCTTATATGCATGATGCACAATAACAATTTTAACGTAACAATTTGCCAACGACCACTTTTTTGTGACAATGCGCATCGGAAGCGCGACAAATCGCGGCGACCGCTCTCTATATTGCAAAAGGATGTCGAGTCGCGTGGCGTATAATTCATTGCGGCTTGCGGCATGCCGCGGGAAAATGTCGCAGCGACTTTTTAGTCGAACCAAGTTCTTTTTTGAGGGGACTCAGTAATGGATTATTCATGTCATTTTCTCTAATTATGGAAGATGATCTTATAAACTTTTGGATGGGGAGTGGCTACGCTATAAAAATGGTTATAAATATTATTAGTCGGGCTGAAAAAATGGGATCTTCGACATTGACATGTTGTGAAAACATTTGATATTTAGCTGATGTATTCGTTCATCATTCATCATTTCAGCCGCAAGACGTCCACTGCTGGACTTTGGCCTCCCCCAATTTGGGGGCTTTGCCATAATCGCCACGTTTGGCAGGTGGGTTGGCGATCGCAGTATGGTGGTAAAAGGCATAGAGAACGCTGCTGCCCATTCTCTAGTAAGTCCCTTAGTCGCCTTTTACGACACCCACGGGAAGAAATGGGGTGGTGCTATTCTTTACGTCCGGCACCACACGGTACCGAAAAGATACCGATGTATTCGTTGACGAAAAGGAAAGGTGAATAAACAAATTGCAAAAAGTCAAGTTACGTGAGGACGTAAATAATAGCACCATCCTATTTAATCCCGTGGGTGTTGTATAAGGCGACTAAGGCACTTACTAGAGAATGGGCAGCAGTTTTCTCTATGCATTTTACCACCGTACTGCGATCGGCAACCCGCCTGCTAAGCGTGGCGATTATGGCAAATCCCTCCATTGGAGGAGGCGTATATCCAGCAGTGGACGTCTTTGAGGTAAAATGACGATGACGATAAAAGAAATCAAAAGTATCAAAGTATTTTATAGAAAGTTTATTTAGATGCATTGAAAGACATTGAAATAAATATCCTGAACCCCTTTGGATGCAGTACAAGATCTAAGATTATGTTAGAATGGAAGAAATTTCTTGGTACCGACTTATACCCACTAGCTACAGATACCGAGTGAATTTAAATAATTAATCAGTCATTGTCATGTTTCCAACGGGTTTGTTTGACTGTCTGGGATGCACTGGACGTATACATACTTAAGATTTCACTCTACAAGACAGAAACTATACAAAATTTATTCCCGCTCCTTTCCGTCTTCTAAGTAAGATTAAAAAACTAGGTAGGTAATCATCGCAACAGTGTTTATTTAATATTTATTTACATTTCGTAGACAAAACCCGCTAAAAATTGCCTACAAGAATGACTTCCATTTTATCTAGCCGCCATTTTGCCGCGGCGTGACAGTTCATTCCGCCATGATGGATGGCGCGCTCCCGTGAATTATTGCCAGCCTCCTCGGGGTTGACATATGCAAAAATTGTTTAGTAAAAGTTATCAAAGAGGTGTTATTAGCTTCTTGTAATAGAGTCATCAGTTTGAGAGGGGATTTTGGTGATTGATGCCGTGTTTGTAGTGTTTTGGCGTTTCTGGAAGTTGATTTATTTTATTATTATTACGATGAGTAGTACCCTAGTGCAACTACGAGTAGGTAAATGAATAGTTCTTTTATTTAGAATGTAACAAGTCATCGTTTTATTTATGGGTTCGTGAAAACGACCAAGGGGTCACATTGTCATTTCCTTTATTATATTTAAATTTTTGAACTTTACAAAGGCTCGGAAATAAAAGATTTTTCATTTGTTTTTCTTCTAGTATTTAATATTCTCTTTCCGGTCATCCTGTTTATTTATTGCAAACCATATAGGTACCCGGATGGTCCCACAAATATATATCCACAGGAAAGCCTTCGTGACCTTTTTAAGGCCGAGTAACATAAAATAAAATAAAATAATTTTCTAAAACCCCACATAAAACACTAAACCAGGAAGGAACCAAGTAGCTATAACCACGTTTTTCGCAAAAAACCTACGAATAAATTCGCGAAATATGCAAAATGCCAACAATTGTGACCGCAAAAAGCAAGGTTATGATATCCGTTTCCGTTAGGAAGGGTTACCAGTACCGGCCATGTTTTACCCTTTAATATTTTATTACCCCTCTTTTCATACGAGTGACTCGTTGGCGAATATTTTTGATTTATTTGTCCGCTTTCCCGTAATTTGCTTTACATAATGTTCATTTAGGGAACTAACTGGATGAGTTTCCGCTTTTTAAGGTTTTTTGCGTGTTACTGTTCATGGGATCATGGCAAAGAATGGCCCATTCTTCAGCCCCACTCGTGGGTCACATAAAGGTTACTCTGGAATTACAATTAGAATGTCCGGATGTTTACTCATAAGTCACAACTTTTTCGCATATTGATATAAAAAAATTATAACATGAAGCCTTTTACCCCGTAGGGTTTGGCACAGAGGTACCCATAGTAAACCCAGATTTAGCTTGATATGCAATAAAGAGTAAAAACAATTAAGATACATCAAAAATGAATGTTATGGCTCATGGAAAAACGTCCAAGGTTACGCCACGCTTGACGCGGTTGGTCCTCGGATGGGGGAGACCACTACGTGCCTTGAAAATAACGTTAAGCTATTGTTTCTGGTTGTCATGCAAATATTTGATAGTCGTTATGGATATTCAGAAACCATAAGGTCTGACAACCGGGTATTGTGTAACCCACTAACTGGGTCGTGGAGGACAGATAGGCAGTCGCTCCTGGTAAAATATTGATACTTCAGTTGCATTTGGTTAGCCTGGAAGCATAACCAATCTCAATGTAGTGGGTAATAGACAAGGTAGATAATGATAAATGTTATGGCCTAAATAAATTTTGCTATTAATTGTATTCATAAACCGCCCCCAATACGATGGCAAATGCTCCCAAAAAAAAGAGATAATGATGATTTCAAACTATACTGCCTCAATAAGCATGACATCAACCGTTATTATCACAACAATTTCGTTATAATTCATAAACAAGTCTTATCTAATTTCACACCTAAAATAATCTAAATAGAATAGCTTTCATTCACGCGTTGACACCCTCCCAAATTATTTCCAACGTACCTACTCAGTTTGCGCGGCAAAAAATCTAAATGTCAAAGTGGGGTTGCCAGAGTTATGGCTTCAATTACCCGCCCGTCCCTCGATTAAAATGTCTTAGTGTTGCCTAGTAAGCTATTTTGTGTATTTTTTTATTTTATGTTTTTATTTTAAAGGGCGGTTCATGGTTTTTCGCTGAGCATTGAGGTTCAGTTTATTGTTTGTTGTATTATATTTAATTGCAGAAATGTTTAATTTTCTCGACTGATTCCCAATTAACTTTGGTGGTACATTTTGTGGTGTGTGACGTAATCTGCAATGTAGATTTCATTGTGACTAAAAACTAAGCTAGCTGTAGCTAAGTAATGTATTCTTGCTCATTTAGGCGTGTTTCTAAAATTGAGACGCAACTTGAACCACAGACCTTTGTGTAAACAAATCAATACACTCTGTGATAGATGGGGCAGTGACCTTTCAATGTGTTAACAATACTGAAGTTGACAGCGCTTTGTGTTGTTGTTCTCTTGTTGTCCTAAAAGGCGCCTTCATTTTTTATTTCATGGGTATCTGCCGTGTTCTCCTAGATATCATATTCTCAAGTATCGGGATTGATTGTTTTATATTTATAACAATCATCTTTATTTAAATACATCACAATCATAATTGGTCGCTAGCTTCCTTGGTCATTGAGCAGAATGGTACTGATGCATCCACGTCATGTTTGTGATTGGACGCCGTCAGTAGGGACTGGGCTGAGCTGTGACATCTCTTAGCTGCCACAGCTTTTAACGTCGGACGCCGCGATTTCAATAAGGATTTGAACATGAATGATTTAACCAATTTATATTGACTATAATTTTGTTTCAAAGAGTGTCAGTGTAGTTTCTTGTTTGTTCTTCTCCATAGGTACTACAGGCGTTAAAGTCATAATTATTATGATTTTAGGTTGAATATCTCATCATGACAGTCTTATAAACCTTAAAACAAGTAATTGCCCACTCTCACAAATAATCACCCTAAATAACAAATAAACACTTTTCCCAAAACTTCTCACTTCCACTCAAATGGTCACCACTGGGTCGCATGCGGTCTATTCCGAGTTCCGTCACTGCTATATTACGATCACGTGCCGGATCCGTGTCGTATCCGTGCTGGTCTCGTGCCGGCCGCGTGCCGGTGCGTGCCGGGGGTGAGAATCACACTCGTATTGCGAAGGGATGGCTTTAAAATTGAGTCTTGTGTTTTGGTATTTTTCACTTTTGATTACATCTGATAAGTTATGATTGTGGAATTTCGGGTATCGTAGATTTCTCGACCGGTTAATTCTTTACACACTGCTGCACGTTCAGTCATTTTACTTCATATAGTCAAGTTAAAAAAAATGTAGGAATAGGAGTATAATTCCGCAGTTCATAAACATTTACGCTCCCAAAATAAAAAATACTAGTTTTTATTTAAAACAAAATATATATCAACTCGAACTGGGCGTTCCAGAGGGTCTCCTGAACCCTAGTTGACCACATTTTTTTCCGGTAACGCAAATATTTTTAGCTGTCTCACATTCATTCTTTTGAGGGCTGGCACCTGATCCTGGACTTGATGAGTTTTTTAGCTTTTTATATCACGATGATCATATTGAATTATCCCCGAAGACCATTAAAAATTATCACAGCATTATTTTAAGACAGTGAAATATTAGTTTAGTTCATTAAAAGAAAAAATATATATCGAATGTGCTCGAATAAAAAATACAATACAACAATAAATTCTTGAACTACTAAATTTTCCATACTTAATATAATACGATTTGACTCGCCCCTCTGAAGTATATTGATACCAATAACCGTGGCTTATTGTTCAATAATGGACCCATTGCACCCCACTGAGTCTTGCACTTAGAGTACATTTTGATAGACCAGAGAAAAGGGGTTGTTGTTGGGATTAGAGACAAATGAGGCTGTGAAAGCTATCAATTTCAAATCGATGAAATGGTTGGGCAGATGAAATTGAGAAAATATTTGCTGGCACAAGACGCAAAACATGGCGAAGTTTAATCGATATTGTGGCCTATCTTACTCAACGAAGTGCGACCAATTGTACCTATTCATTATCTTAGCATAGTTTATTTTCCATCGTACTTGTGAATATAGCTAATGTCTTACGGGTCCTATAATCATTAGTTCTCTGGTAGTGCTGTGTACTTCTGTAAGTGACGTACTCACAATCCATAAAAGTTGAGGTGATTTTTGTTTCTGTATGTTCTAGTGAGTAACTCGTTGAAGTGCTATTTCAATAAATAAATGAAATGGTCTTAATCAACTGAGCGATTAAGTCAATGATAGTATGAGTTAGTTTTTTCAATCTTTTAGAAACAAAATTGCCTCCAAACCTTTTTTTTAAAGCCGCATAATAAGTTTATTAAGATAATAATCAACTTCGAAGAATCGAAGGATTCTAATCTCTTGATATCTCTACAATTTGTTGTTAATTATCATTAACAACAAATTGTAGCATATAAACTTATTGCATCAATATTATTAACTTGTTGAAACTCGTGGCAAAATAATCATTTTATTATGCACTTACAATATTTTATTGAATTTTTCCTATAATACCATTCTAATTTTATCGTGGAAATGAATATTAAAAGTTTATCCGGAAAGCACTCGACCTCAAGTGCTGCCAGCTTAAATCCGCGGCTAATTGCGTGTTGCCAGATAAGATAAAACACCCTAGATTATGGGGTGTTTTATCAATTCCCGGTTATTAGCATGTCACCGTGTTTAATCTTTTTATTTGATCTGTAATGCTACCGTTTATTAATTTAGGGTGAGTTATCTTTATTTGTTTATCTGTTGATTGGGGAAAATGTTTGTAGTGTGGCAATTTTATGGTTTGTTAAATGGATGATGTTTTAATGTTCAATTACGTTATTGATTAGTAGCAATGGAGCTCCTCTTGGAAGCAAAATCTTGTTGTTTTATACAATTTAACTTGTTATAACATATTCCTTCTAGAAGGTTATAGGATGACCCATTTACATTAAGTCAAAATTCGAAAAAATAAAAACATGTATTTTTTAATATTGGCCGGAATTCGTCATTAAATATAATTTCCCTAAACTCTCAAATTGAATAGGTTTTACTGCTGTTCCACTGGGTATCTAAAATTTTTACCTACACATCGGTGTTACTTAATTTTCATAACATTAAACAATTTAAAGTTAAAGGAAGAAGTTTATTACAAAAATTTAAAAATCATCCACGTGCATGAACTTTGGCGCCATTTATTTCAATTTTGTCAGCTCTCAAAGAGATACAAAAATTTAAAAAGTATTTAGAGGTGACGATGAAACAGGGGATGATGCTGGCAAGACTGGAATTTTGAAATTATTGAAATGTATAAAAATCTGCTGCTTCATACAACCGAAGTTCTGAATCATGTACTAAATCTATGGTAACTCAATATTCCTACCAGCCTGTATAATATTGCAATAACTCACTGTAGATCAACTTAATGTCTGTCAATAGGTTATTTATATAACATGCCATACCTTTAGAATGATAACATCAATATTTCATCATCCAACCAACAATACTAATCGAAAACTCTTGTAACGGAAACAGCATCCATAACCAATCATAGAAAAGAAAACTTTACCAAAAATATAGAGCTACAATCTCTATGGATCGTCTTTACGCATAGAGCATCTCTACATTATATGTGAATAATAACTCAATGGCAGCTAGGACGTCCGGAGCGCGAGAGCACGTGTCTCTACTTCCGGTACGCCATCTTTGCGCCCCCATCTGAGTCGTTTCCGGTTCTGGTCACGCAACCCCTTGATGGGCTATGAAAAGTGCGAGTTGAGAAAACTGTTGTTCAAGATTTTCTTTATTTGATTCTTTCTTATTTATTTGCCTAATAAATATTTAGTAAATAAAATATTTAGGTAGTTTAAAAACCGTATTGTGCTAAAATACATCGAGAACGTTGATGCCCATTCTCTAGTAGGTTTTTTAATTGCCTTTAGCGATACGGGCCCACGGGGAGAATTGTAGATAATGGTGCTATTCTGTGCATCTTGCATCCGAACGGATAAATGTGCTGATACGACTCCTAAAATACATCTTATTTTTCTTGAGTTCCGTTCTTGTTTAGTTCCCATTTTTTCTTATAAGGCTTTTATGTCCCACTGCTGAAAAAGGCTTTCTCCAAATCCAGTTCTAGAAACCCTTTTCTAGATGAGAAGTTAATTTAGGAATTTCGTTTAATTTATTCTTAGATCTATTACAAAGCATCGGAATGTGATTCTGCGACCTTGACATAAATACAAAAATAACTTTATCTTGTTCAAACATTTCGTTCATCACCTTTCATTAGATTTTTGTCAATGTTAGAATTGAATTACAGTACATTTTCCACTACATTTGCACAGCCCGGCTAGCTCAGTCGGTAGAGCATGAGACTCTTAATCTCAGGGTCGTGGGTTCGAGCCCCACGTTGGGCGGAACTTTTTGTATTTTATTTTAAAGAGTCCTGCATTTATCAATAGAGCTTATCGATTTTTCGACAAAACTATTAACTATATTCTGCAAATAGGTGTTTTTTTTTTTTACTTTTTTTTTGTGATTTTTTTTAGGATATTCTTCACGGGTCCAAAACACACCACAACTTTCATGGCCACACAAACTCTTTTCTCCCTGACTTCACCTTACAAACCGAACTCCTCCATAAGCTATACCATTTAGAGTTCAAACTACAACAATACAAGTGGAAAGTTTTTCGGAAAACTTTCACAGAAGGGATCTTTTCTTGTGTAACATTTTAACATCATTGTTATTCTTACAACATTCAGAGTTAGTAGAATCTATAAAAACTATTGTTTTGTGGCTAAGAGTTAGTTCCGTCTGTTTGGGTATGGTTCTGCAACTTTCTTTTTACCTTCTATACGATCTTTATAAGACATCGGAATGTTATCTTTATCCATACTAATATTATAAATGGGAAAGTGTGTGTGTCTGTTTGTTTGTCTTTCATGGCAAAACGGAGAGACGAATTGACGTGATTTTTTAAGTGGAGATAGTTGAAGGGATGGAGAGTGACATAGGCTACGTTTTTTTTTTTCTTTTTTAGGTGGCTGGGGTGAACTTAGAAAAGCCATGCTTTTCCCATGGACAGTTGTATGTAGCATGTTCGCGTGTGTCCAATGCCCAGAATCTTTACATTCTATCCCCAAATGGAAAGACATATAATATCGTCTACTGTAGTGTATTAAAAAAAAGAATTATCACAATCGGACGACTATGTAAAAAGTTATGCATGGCCATACATAAAAAAAAAAACATTTAAAAATAATATACGCGTCGAATTGAGAACCTCCTCCGTTTTGTTTTCGTCGGTTAAAAATAACATTCTGTTCCGAGTTCTCTTCTGTGTTCTAAATCAGGAAAGAGGAACCGTGTTACCCCGAATTTAACGTGAGCGAAGCCGCGGGCAAAGCTAGTATATATATAATTCTACCGTACGTGTGTATGTCACTGAACTCCTCCTAAACGGCTGGACTGATTTGAATGATTTTTTTTGTATGCGTTTGAGTGGCACCCTGGATGGTTTAGATTCACTATTGAATCCGGTAGGTGGCACTGTTATCGAGTTCTAGGAAACAGGACCACGTCGGTACGGTCAGCTAGTTTTGTATATAGTTTCAAGATTATCCGGAAAAGCGAAACAATTGTTATTCCGCATATTTTCCAAAACTTGTAGAACCAAAGTTGCGGGTAAGCAAATAGCAATTAACAGATGCAAAGAGGATTTATTGTATATCTGAAAAGAATACGAGTTGTAGATTGTAGGTTCGAATCCAAGCTAAGAAGATTTTGTAAATTATTTGATGAATTATTACTTTCACAAATTATTTCAAGAAACCGGCATGTTCCCGAACTAAAATTTCGAAGACACGCGACATCCATCAACCCCCTGGGTCCGCGTGGTGGATTATGGCACACTCCCTTTTACAGAGGGAGCGTACAGGCTTATTGTGTACCCGAAAAACCAATGGCTTTTACAGTGACATCTTTAAAACAAAGTTGAAACCGGTACACTTCGTTTTGTGTTGGTGGAAAAGGGTACACTTCGGTTGAGCATATCTCTATGCTAATTTAGTGATGACCCTCATTACGTTCGTAAGATAATTCTTGAGGTCAGCCTTGTTGACTAGGTTTTACAGCCCATTCCATCTCAGATTATATATAGGAGGCCTGTGTTCCAGTATAGTGGAAACAAACGAAATACAACCAAATCCCCAATAAATCACACCACATGATCTGTTTTAGCTATTAGGCTTGGTTGCTACAAACTTATTCACGTCTATAGCTTACATATTTGATTTAAAAACTACTAGCTTTTGCCCGCGGCTTCGCTCTCGTTAAATTCGGAGTAACACAGTTCCCCTTTCGTGATTTAGAACACAGAAGAAACTCGGAACAGAATGTTATTTTAATACGCTACTGTGGACGATATTATATGTCTTTCCATTTGGGAATAGAATGTAAAGGTTCTGGGCATTGAACACACGCGAACATGCTACATACAATTGTCCATGGGAAAAGCACGGCTTTTCTAAATTCACTCCAGCCACCTAAAAAAACCACCTAAATCTCTACTTAAAAATCACGTCGATTCGTCACAACAATATGGCAACCCAAGAGAAAAATTGAAGAAAATTACGTCACACGTCTAAGTTGCATAATAACATTTCCTTACCTATTAATACTGGACACGGAAGGCACGTTATCCTGACTGCAGATCCCCTCGCTCAGGAGTCTATCCCGGATCTCCCACGCGAACATCGTCGGGTTCTCTCTCTTGTATGCCGCGATGGCGTCCACCACCGGGGGCGTGGCGACCTTTGGCTTGGAACCGCCGATCACGCCAGCCTTGAAGCTGCCTGTCTCGTAGTACCTGGGGAAGAGAGTTAGAATTAGAATGTGATTAATGAAAATAGTGATTTAAATGAAAATGAATCCAGGAAATCGATGAACATTCTGTGAAGTGACGTTCGGTTTTGTTAGGGATCTTGAGTAAACGGGAATCATATTAATGTCGGGAAGTTACACATTCAATACATTTTTGTAAGCTCACGTCTTCTTCTCATGTATCTCCGTGCAAAAACTGTCGATAATCCTTACTCCTACGTCAATATTTAGGCTGTATGCTATATATACATTGCAACTAGAAGATACATCAAACTATGGAACGAAGATCGGGAGAACGATATGTAATTGCGTCCTTTTGATCCCATGCTGCATCTTTATTACTTAACCTTTAGGTATGAAATTTATTTAAGGATTCTCTTCTAATGACTGTAAATCGTATACTTTAGAAATACGATTGCTTATAGTGTCCACAATAGAAATAAAAATACAAATTACTCCAAATTTAAAACCAAAATAAACTTTTTGGAGGACGGCGTAAATACTTCACGGAGGATCGTCAGATTTTTAACAACAGCAAAGCTACATGTTTCTTAAAAGGTATACTACTATACTTATTGCATTTTCAAAATGTGTAGTTGTTTTAAAAATACGAAGGAAATTCTAACTAGAGTCAAGAAGCATTGCGATTCAATTGGTCCAGAAGTTCGGTACGCTTTTTAAACCATTAAGCTCTCATTCGGGCTGCATTTTTACGTTGTTAGGCAATTTTTTACTTGCTCCTCATACAGTTCCATTAATAAAATAAAAACTAGCTACCATAACCCCATATCACTAAAAACTCAATCAAAAATCGCCAACAAAAAGGCATCTCCACCCTTCATGGGGTCCAACTTCATCCAATTGTCATAATACCATCCTGTTATTTTGTTCGACGAATTTAATTATCTTCTGCTAATGCCAAGTCCCTAAGGACAGGGGGCGTGATGGTACGACGACGAAGGGACACTTGGTTATTATTGTTTGAATATCAGCATCAATATGGTGTGATTTTTTGGTCTTTTAGTACGAATAGTCTTTATGAGAGATTTATCGTGTTTTGTTTGAAAACCCTAGACGCTGGCTTAATTAATTCGTTAATTGTAATTGAAATTTCTCGCCGACAGATTCTTTCCGCCAACTTCACGTTGTTTTTGAGCAAAGAATTAGTATTGCCATTCAACGTAGCATATCTTCTTAGAACACCATTATTTGGACGTAGTTAAGCGAAAAGGACTCCTCAATATTGGATTGCCTTAATTGCCATGCTTGGCGGTTTGGACTTTTAAATAGTTTATTGTTTTCTATAGGTGAGTCAAAAACTCCAGAAATACGCATTAGGCAATTGGCACGTTTAAAATTTTATTCAATAAAGTTATGAAGGTAAGTGTAATAAAGTACATCAAACAGTCGATTTGTGCGAATCCCAGAATCTTTATTTCTTAAGTAGTAAATGCTAGAAATTCAATATGTACTCACGAGCTTTGGTAGCGCGGCACAAATGTACGTAGATATCAACTCAAGCATAATTTGAGAACAAAATCTTCTATTTTCCCTTATCTCATCTACCGATCTCCACAGATAATGGCAAGATTACTTAAAAAAAACAAGATTATCGGTGACTACCGCACTTAACCAATTTATTGTAAGGGTGCGTACACACAGCATTGTGGAGCATTACAATCGTCGTGATAAGTCAATTACGAGTGCGATCACACCCTAAGTGAGTGGTACTTTCAAGTATAGTTGGGGAGAGAAGTGTTTGAGACTGGGTGTAATTTTTGATGTTGAGCAAAAAGAGCTTGTTTTGTTTTTGTTTGCTTATAGAAGGTTTATTAGGTACCTATGATTTTTTTATTACACTTTTTTTGTTCTTGGATTCTCAAAATAGCTGATTCAAACTAATTGGCATATTTCATTATGGGTTTTGTACATTCTCAAGTACTTATATAATATTTTTATTTATTTATTTAGCTATCTTTATATATATACTAGTGGTCGCCCAGTGGTCGACTTTCGACCATAATAATAAATCTATATGCGTATCCATTAAAACTAAAATCTTTATATATATAATTCTACTGTACGTGTGTATGTCACTGAACTCCTAAACGGCTGGACCGATTTGAATGATTTTTTTTGTATGCGTTTGGGTAAACCATCCAGGGTGCCCCCTGGATGGTTTAAATTTACTATTGGACTCGGTAGGTGGCGCCGCTATCGAGTTCTAGGAAACAGGAAAACTTCTGTACGGTCTAGCTAGTTTCTTATATTTTTCTAAATGGTGTGTTATTATATTACGAAGGTAAACATCTTTATTTTAGTATATTTTTATTATTTAATGGAAAGCAAAGCCGACGTCAATTATTCTGTCAATGTCTAAAGTAAATTGAAAAAATAAGTGTGCATGAAAAAATAAATAAAAGAAAAATGACTACTAGAGACACAAATTTAGATTTTACACTATCGCATTAAGTGCAAACCTGTAATGGTAGTTGTAAGTTAGAAAATAAATAAATTGTAACGATCTCAAAATCTCTGTAACGTTTTAAACCGTAACACTTCTCTACAAGACTACCCTCATATTGCCAAAAACAAGGGTGCTTGTGATCCATGGGGGATCGCTAACATTATCGTACCGCCACCCCTTGGTAGGGGTTGGCAGGGTTGTAGGTAAATTTGACAAAATGTAAACCTGCACTTTGGAGATTGTGCACTTGCGGGCCTTTTTTATTGTTAACCAATTTTGTTTGAGGAAATATTTAAAGGAGAGGAACGAAGATTCTACAAAATACGATAAAACCTTGAAATCGGTTTTGTGTAACTAAAAACATTATTTTTTCATAATGAATACACAAAGAATTAAAACATCAAAAATGAACTTTAAAATAACCCAGAAATTAGAACATTTCTTTAGAGAAGAATCGTTATTGTCAACATGTGCCTTCCCAACTATGACAGGGTCAGTCGTCTAATCTTATTGGATGCCAGCTATATCAGATATACCAGTTCCAGATAACTTGATGTTCGTTACGTATTTATTTTGAGAATGAATGTCGATACCTATAAGGGTACAGAGAGACCAAAGAAACGATGGATGGACTGTGTGAATTATGATATGGATAGAAAGTGGGTGACTACTGAGATGACGACTAATAGAGAAGTGTGGAAGAAAAAGACATGTTGCGCCGACCCCAAATAAATTTGGATAAAGGCAGGGGATTGATGCTGATGATAATGATGATTGTATGGTGACAACTAAAAATCAGAGCTGTGCTCTGGGTCCCATAGCACAGCATCATGTTAAGTGGAAGCCTTCTTGTCACATTCACGACGTGCAACTGGCGACTATACATGTTCTATGTTCGTTAGTATAAATCTGTTTTGTTTTATGGATTTAGGATTGTTCCGTACCCGAAGGGTAAACATTGGCCCTATTACTAAGCCTCCGCTGTCCATCCGTCCGTTCGACCGTCCGTCTTTTCACAGAATGTGTATTTCTGTTTCCACTATAACAGTAAATAATAAAAAACAACCGACTTCCTTAAAAAAAAAAACACTAAAAAGTTAAAATAACTTTAATTTCGAAAGTCGGTGTCTTAGGATCTGTATTTAAGGTTTTTTTGCCACCGACTTCAAATAAAAAAACAGCTTTCAAATAAAAAAAAAAACATCAAAATCAGTTCACCAGTCAAAAGTTATGAGGTAGCAAACATAAAAAAAATATGGTCGAATTGATGACCTCCTCTTTTTTTTGAAGTCGGTAAAAAATAAAAATAAAGTAAAAAATTACAGGGGTATCCATACAAGAAATGTATTTTTTCGGCGTTTTTTGTCTTGTGATTTTTATGTGATCTTGTCATTTTTGGATGCATGTGTTTCTGTGACAATAAAATCTCTCTTTCCGTCTTTTAATCTCAACAACTTCAAGTTAAAAATATTGCAGAACTGCCCAAAACCCGGATAAACCTTTTCATGTTTTTTTTTTGGCTACGGAACGCATTCTGAAGACAATAACATAAGTACATGTTTTAAATCTTCAAAAATCTGTCAACTCACATCTCTGCCTATCCTCCTACCATCTAACAACACCAAATTGAAATCAATATCGCTGTTCTATACCATGTAAAACCAATTTGTCTCTCATACAATGTCGAGCATATTGGCAATCAAGATACCAAGCTAACATAGGGCGTTCGCTAATAGGCTTATATGGGACTTAGTATGGCTTATAGGAGCTTTGAGTGGCTTTACCGGCTTATAGCGGTCGGTTTAAATATGGTGTTCGATAGTGGGCTGATGTGTAAATGATTATTGAATCGAATATTCGAGAGTTATTCGTTTTGTTTCGTGTGGTGCCGGACGGTTCTGTGTGACCCTATTTTCTTTCCGTGGATATCGTAAATGGTGACTAAGGGACTTACTACGCCCTTTATGCCAGGAGGCTTTTATTTTTGCAGCCATGTTTACATTAAACATTTTTTTTTGCTTATGCTTGGGTATAGTTCTCGTTTTATTTGTTGGTATATTAGGTTGGCTAGCTGGCATATAGCAAATCATTCAATTTAATGTTTTGTGTCTCTTAATGTTTTACAATATGCCATTGTATAGAATCAAGTTCTTCTAACTGGACTGACCGCTGTGCTGCTGGGGAGTTTGTTGGCCGCTTCTTCTTCACAGCTAAAGTACTAGGAAGTGGTCACCACTGTGGTGGGCGTTTTGGGGGACTGTATTTTGTAATTTTGACGTTCGAAAAGTGCTGATCCTCAGCTTAATTTGAATAAATTACTTTTGATTTTGATTTTACTGGAGAATGGGCAGCAGGGTTCTCTATGCATTTTACCATCATACTGCGATCACTAATCTGCCTGCCAAGTGTGGGGATCACAGCAAACCCCCGCTAATTGGGGAATACCTATGTTCAGGAGTGTGCGTGTATCGGATGAAATGTTGATGATAATGACTCGTATTATTTATTGATATTTCGGTCTGTCTGACTTTTTCGCTTGGCTCCTCCTATGGATAGAGCCTTCCTCACACGGAGGTTTACTAAAACGACTTCTGCCTTCATCAAGAATTTGGCTAACACATGTATAAGGAAATTTATAAATCCGATTAGTATTTTCAGAGATTAGCACGGGGCACGAGGCACGAGGTTGGGCTCTACTATCTCCACACTATAGGATTATTAGTCGATCCGCAAGAATTCGCTCGCCCAAAACGATAGACTCGTGTGGAGTATATCGTATATCTATCGTATATAAATAAAATATAATTTTTGTAGGCGATTCACTCGAAGTTAATTTATTTGTGATGGAAACGAGAACTCCAGACATAATATATATTATACGTATTCACGCCCTTGCGCTCGGAGAAGTCATTTGATGTTTTCCCATCCAAAAAAAGGCAATTGGAAAGTTTTTAATTGTATTCATTAAAGTAATAACTTTGGTTCAATTTTCTTCTATTATCTAGTAAAAACAAAAAACTGTTACATCACCATTGCAAAAAATTCAAAACGTGCCTAATACGTATGTTCTGGAGTTGTCGATTCGCCCACAAATAGGTAAACTTCACGCGAATCGCCAACAGAAGAAAAATATTTAAAAGTGTCATTCGCCCATTTCGGGCGAGATAATTTGTGCGAATCAACTAATAAGCTAGAAAATGAAAAGAGAATCTACGTTTCCAAATGAAAATATTCTACAACCTACATTTCTGCTGTCCCCACACAACCAGCACGCTACAAGAAGAGCATTATGAAAGTGCTATACAGTCCTGTATCAGTTTAATAATTAGTCAGTTTTTACATCGGTCTGCGCCGGCGCAGAAAGCGTGACGCCGCTTCCGTTTGCGAGCGTGCGTTGATTTATTTTATGAAATAATTGTAATAGTGTTTGTTTTAAGTTTTAGGTCATTGAAGTGGACATGTTTTTTTTCATCTTGTATTCTCTGTAATTTTTTATTCCTTTCATACAGAAGAATAAAGAAGAAAATGATTTGAGCTACTTCTTTTAATATTTTAGTAATTTCTTCTTCAATAGTTTATTCTGCAAAATTCTCGTACTTAAAAAAGTTCAAATCTAGGCGCAGTCTCATTTCGGCGTTAATCAAATGTCAAAAATTTGTCAAAAATGTACGGTAACTTGAGGAAACAGATTTCGGCTGAGATAAGACTGAACGTTCTTAAAATTACTTGAATTCCCTCTCTAATTATAGTAGAAAGATGGGGAGAGAGAAAGATAATATAATGCAAAAATCACCATTCTTCTTCCCTTATCCCAATCTATTTGGGGGTCGGCGCAACATGTCTCTTTCTTCCACACTTCTCTATTAGTCGTCATCTCAGTAGTCACCCCCTTTCTATCCATATCATTATTCACACATTTTTATTATTATTATTAGCCGTTGCTATCCCACTGTTGGGCGAAGGCCTCCCTACTCTCTTTCCACGTCTCTCTGTCCAGAGCTGCCAAGGCCCAGTCTTTATTAAAAGACTCCAGCTCATCCCGCCATCTCCGTCTGGGCCTGCCGCGATGCCTCTTGCCATTAAGCGGGACCCATTGGGTCATAAGTTTGGCCCACTGATCGTTTGACATACGGCAGATGTGTCCAGCACAATTCCATTTAAGCGTGGCAGCTTTCCGAGCGACATCAGTTATTTTAGTAATGGAACGGATTGTTGTATTCTTAACCCGGTCCACAAGTTTAATACCCAGAATACTCCGTTCCATAGCTCTCTGGCAAGCCCCGAGCGTGGACCTCTGCTGAATTGTCAAAGACCATGTTTGAGAACCATACGTGAGTATGGGAAGAATACACACGTCGATGAGTCTTCTCTTGAGGGATAGAGGAAGATCACCCTTCATTAGATCCTTCATGGCCCAATAGCTCCTCCAGGCATTTTCGGTGCGTCTTGCAACTTCTTTGTTTTGTCTTGCCTGGAATGAAACTATTTGGCCAAGATAGAGATACTCATCGACATATTCAACCTCCCCAAATAAATAAACTAAAGAATGAATCATAATACTATAACAAAAAAAAAATGAAGTAAATGAAACGAACAAATGATAAAATTACTACTTTAAAATTGTATAAAGCAAAAAAGAAAAACCTCTCCATCAAAGTCACAGATAAAAATATTAAAAAAAAACACAACAAATTGTGGTTTTTCTATTTTCCTAATTAAACTCCATATCACTTACAAGTGCTGCACTATATTTTTTTCTTAAACCACACACATATAATAGATCACGCATTCTCTACGTCAGTCATATTGTTTCCGTATAAGAAGTATAAGAACTTCCCCACTGCGGTGTAACTCACACGCATCGCTGTGGCACTGTATGCGCGTGCGCACCGATGTGCCGCAGACCGTGGCGACCCAGTACAATGTGCTTTAAACAAGACTGTTATAAATATTCTGTGTCCAGTATTAACAGGGTAACTAACTACATTATATAAAATATATCTTAGGACAACCAACACACCGTTATCTGATCCCAAATTAGGCAACTAGACAACTAATAAATATACTTATATATTTCTAAATACATAGTACAGATAAACTATACCCAGACGTACAACTAATAAATGTGCTCATCACACAAACAACAAAACACCAACAACAAACAAAACAAAAAACCAAACCACCAATTACCAACAAAATACCTATTAGCATTCTAGACACTAAGGAACTTTCAGTATTTAAAAATAAATTACGAACATTTTTAATTGATAAAGCATTCTACACGATCCAAGATTTCCTGAATTGTTGACCATTTATTAGTTCCACTGTATTTTGACATATATAAGTATTGACCATGTATTAGATTCACCATATTTGACATGCATTAGTATTGACCATGTGATAGTTTCACTGTACTTTTACATTTATAATAACTTACCATCTATAATAATTCCAAATTTTTTATGCCAATCTACCTACATAATTATTGTATGCCTATAAGGCAGGACATATTGATACTTTAATATATTGTTAAGACCTGTAACTTACATATGCCCACAATAAAGATACTTTGACTTTGAAAGATTTGTCCTGTATGGGGATGAACCCACGACCTCCGTCTTAGCAGTCAGGGTCACTAACCACTAGACTAACAAGCCAGTCATAACTCTCGTAGAATAAAATATGAAGAAGAGCTTCCATCATTATTCTTCTGCCCTCATCCCAATTTATTTGGGGTCGGCGTAACATGTCTTTAACACGCTTTTATTAGGTCGACCTGTATGTAATGTAATTTAAGGTAACTAATTTAACCATCTTCCAAAGATCGTAACGTCATAAAAATTGGCAGCTGTATGTAGTTCTGATGACAATACAATAATATGGTACTGTTGAACTGATCTGATGATGGAGCCGGAAGATATGAACTGGAACTTCATGATGGAACATCGTATCATAGCCGTGTTTGGACTTGTTAGAAAAGTCTTGTAATGAACTTTAACCATGATAAAGTTTTTGGTTTTTACGTGCATTTATAAAAGCGTGTTTTTCTAGTGTTTTTTAAACTATAAATTTATTTTCTGCCATGCTTCTCTATTAGTCGTCATCTCGGTAGACACCCCCTTTCTATCCATATCATAATTCACACAGTCTACCCATCGTTTTTTTTGGTCTACTCTTACAGCCATCGATTTTTTTTTTCACCTATGCACTAAACTATTCATGTTTATAATAATATGAAAAAGAAACATAATATACGATACCAAAAATATACAAGTTTTTTCAAATATTCTCTACAGTGAGGCTTTGACGAAACACGTCAAGGTACTAAATATTTTACTTTTGAAAGCAGTTTTTGTTAAACAACTGTTGCAATTCGATGGTAAAACCCAATAATCATTTTTCTGACCTGGGAATTTGAACACCATTCCGATCCGCCCGTCCGTTGCTGTCCTCTACAGCGATGCCCTAAGCCAAGGTCCGTACCCCACACGTGCTTAGCGAGTAGTCGCTCTAAGTTTTAAGGTTTTTACGCTCTGGCTGAGGGCCTTGATTTATTAAAGGCAATTCCGGCTAAGCAGTTGACAACCTCATAGGTTGACCTGCAAGATGTCATTCCAATAAAAAAAGGAATTTGGAAAGTGGTTACACTGACTCATATTTTCGTCCATGATTTATTGATTTGAGAATACCTTTACTGTTCGAAGACTTGATTAGTTATCACACAATCTCATCCTAACAACATCACACTAACCCATATTTTCTAACAAAAATAAGTCGTACACTGCCCTTTCAACCCCAAACAACATTCTTTAAATCCCAGTGTAGCAACACGAATACAGAAACAGCGTCATTACGGCAAAAATGGACCCGCAGGGGGACTGGGGGGTTGAAAACAAAACATAGGGCTCAATTGTACGGGATAAATTGAAAAGCGAGTGTTCGACGCGAGCCGATTGGGAGTCTCCCGGGACTAGGGATGGGCAGCCCGGGATCTATCGATTGATTTGTTGAGCGAAAATATGCTGATGTGTTAAAGTGCTTGAATGTTGACATGAGTTTCTGAATTGGATATAACAATATCAAATGCTCGTCAACTTACAACTCAGCACTAAAATTTTTCATCCAATGTGATGGGGTCTTTTTACAACAATCAGTAAAAAATCAAAATCTGGAAACTGCGATACGTATGTTCCAAAAATAAAGAATTTTATATTGTGCTTTTTGCAAGCGGCTTCACCTGCGTATTTTACATATACACCTTCCTCTTGAATCACTCTGTCTATTGATGTAAACCGCATTAAAAATCGTTACGTAGTTTAAAAAACCCAAGCATAAAAATGCGGGAACGGACTTTATTTGATACTATATAAAGATAAAGAAGATTATATCCGGACCTAAAGCTTTTTGAATTAGATATCAAACCAAAAGAACCCAAAAATCTTTTCAAAATATAGTATACTTTTTTCGCACTCTCAAAACCCGGGACGAAAAGCACCCCGCGAAAATTCCCGCACATCGCAACACTGTTCACAGTTTTCAATTTAAATCGGACAATGGTCAGCTCGAGTCCCGGCGCTCCATTCTCATCATTGTCAGTTATATCGATATTATATTGTCAGATGATCTGTAGTACTTGTATCTCGAATAATGCTGGGGACTGTTGCGGGATTTAAAATAAAATGGGGACATTTTCATTTGTAATTTTAATTTAGAGAGATATGACAGTTCGTAGGCTTTTGATGGGCCATATCTGGAGTTTCTTTGAAGGATATAATCAAACATGAAATTATTCGGAAAGAACTAGAGTTACTGTTATAGCTTTCTAAGTAAGCAAACTTAAGTGACAGTGGGCTAGCCATGTTTGTCGGAGGATCGATGGGCGGTGGAGCTGACGAGTTCCTACAGCTGCTATCGGCTTAAGTTGTGGAAGTAATCAGTAAGAATTATATACAACTAGCTGTTCTCATGGCTTCGCCTGCCTGGATGTCATTGCATTTAGAAAAGAGCTGTTATTTTTACATTACACAAACACACTTCAATATGATTCTTATTAGTATGACGTATGTAGTATGTATAGAGTCTTTGTGGTGCCGGACGTAAATAATCACCAGCATCACCCCGTTTCTTCCCGTGGGTGTCCTAAAAGGCGACTAACTGTCTTACTACAGAATGGGCAACAGCGTTCTCTATACATTTTAGCATAAAACAACGATCGCCAACCCGCCTGTCAAGCGTTGTGATTATAGCAAAGCCTGGAGTCTTGCAGTGGACATCTAATCGCTGAAATGATGTCGATGAGTAGGTATGTTTGTATAGATAAGCTGACAAACTTCCATTGAAACACTGTTTTTTTGATATAAATGATAAATGACCTTATTTTTGCAAGTAGATTTGTACAAACACTTTTACATGTCAATCATATTTTTTTTAAACTAGATGAGGTCGGCGTTTCCTATCTGACTACTCTGAGAAGAAAGGCCGAAACAAACTTAGAGGTCACAGTCTCTTTTAAAGTCCAGACATAATCTTGATCAGATCATGTGAAGACCATGTGGATTGGTGTCTGAAGTGGTCTTTTAAGGAAAGAACACACAGCTTGAGTGGACCTGTCCACTGGCCATTTACTTCTTCTTCGCAACTACTTTAACCTATACTTATCAGCCAAATAAAGCACAATAAACAAGTATAAACACTAGTTAAATAATACACCCATTATATTTAACTAAGCACAAATTAACTGGTACAGTTAACTGGCAGAGCTGCGCTGTTTAACATCGGCTAACCACAAATGATGAGCGTTTAACTGAGCTGTTACCTTGTTAAGTTTAACTAATTAGTTTTAACTAGAACTCTTCAAATGACGGTTATACTTATAATTAACTGGCTTTTACTACTTTCGGATTAGAAATGGTGTGATCATGAATGTAAAAGAGAAATATATGAATTGATAAAAGCAATTTTACATTTGATATAAATCTTAGTTGTTGTATGTAAAGATCTGGTATTTAGCATTCGGTAAGACTAGACGCCATCTATACTAATATTATAAAGCTGAAGAGTTTGTTTGTTTATTTGGTTGAACGTGCTAATCTCAGAAACTACTGATCCGAATTAAACATTATTTTTGTGTTGAGTAGTCTATTTATTGAGAAAGGCTATAAGCTATATAACATCACGCTACAATCAAAAGGAGCGGAGCAGCAACGAAAAATAGACGAAAACTGGCAGGCAATTCAATGCGACGGGAAGGGTTACGGGAGCAAAAATTTGACGCGGACGAAGTCGCGGGCAGAAGCTAATCAGTGATAAAGGCCGCGACTTACGAGTTGTATATCGTAGATTCGAACCTAGGTAGGCGCTTTGCCTTGTGTAAATTATTTCATCACCACTGTCTCTCAAAACGGCATAGCACGCGTGCCCAGCAGGCGTAGCATGACCAATTCTATCTCTATTCTACCAAGAATAGACAAAGTTCTTTCTATTCAATTCGACATCTGGTTGGCCCGAGCACGGGGCGACCCGTAGACTCGGGTTTCTATGAAAACAAAGACAGTTATTTTTTCCATACCAAGAGAGTGGTAACTAATGTAATTAAGGTGGATCCGCTAAATACTTTTTCATTAAATAGTCAGACAGTGGGATTAAACGATCTTAGAGTATTGTATTGATGATTTTAATTAACATAATCCTGTAAAAAAAATGTACCCCCAACTGAAACTCCAAACTCAAAAGTAGAGAAAAATTAGTCACCATGCTCGACATCGTAGAATTTTGTCGACTGAAGAATATAAATATTTCCTCTCTTCAGTTTTAACATTGCCGTGCCATTTTGTCTTTACTCCGTCGACAAAACTCGTTTCTTTGGTAGTCTTACTACGCGTGCTGTGCGGGTTGGTAGATGTCACATATCTTGGAATTTTTGGTTATAGGACATGCCAATTTCTTCACGATGTATTCTTTCATCGTTTTGAGAACAGTGGCGATGAAATAGCTTAATTGAAGCGCCTGTCTGAATTCAACCTGGATATTTATATTTAAAATGATACAAGCGGTTGAAGATGCGGACAATAACTAGTATACAAAAATAATCTCTAAACTGTACTTTTAGCACTACATGGTAGTGCTTTTACCCAGCAATGGGCTTCGATAGACTGGGTTAATTGGTTATAACATAATAATCCTCATAAATTGACCTGACAGAAAAAAAAACATCGTCAGTCAAAAAGAATACAGTGCACAGTTATGTTACCCCTAACAGCAGTAACCCAACAACAACCTTATAGTTACAGTAAAGATCACTGTAATATTAATAAACATGTCAGTGGCAGCAACCCTAAAAGCAACCTTACGGTCACCAAAACTAAGATCATTTTGATTTTCACAGTGACGCAAATTCGAAGATAAATGACTGTGAATGGGCTCTACTCGTTTTTAGGGTTCCGTTGCCAAATGGCAAAAAACGGAACCCTTATAGATTCGTCATGTCTGTCTGTCTGTCTGTCCGTCCGTGTGTCACAGCCAGTTTTCTCCGAAACTATAAGAGCTATGCTGTTGAAACTTGGTAAGTAGATGTATTCTGTAAACCGCATTAAGATTTTCATACTAAAATAGAAAAAAAAAAACAATAAATTTTGGGGTTCCCCATACTTAGAACTGAAACTCAAAAAAATTTTTTCATCAAACCCATACGTGTGGGATATCTATGAATAGGTCTTCAAAAATGGTATTGAGGTTTCTATTATCATTTTTTTCTAAACTGAATAGTTTGCCCGAGAGACACTTCCAAAGTGGTAAAATGTGTGTCCCCCCCCCCCCCCCCCGTAACTTCTAAAATAAGAGAACGATAAATCTAAAAAAAATATATGATGTACATAACCATGTAAACTTCTACCGAAAATTAGTTTCAACGAGATCCAGTTAGTAGTTTTTTTTAAAACGTCATAAATCGTAAATCGCAAGTTACCTTTCATTCAATCAACTCAAATATAAAAATTAAAAAAAAAGCATTTAATTTCATAAACATAAACCTTATGCATAAACCGAGGATACCTACAGGTTTGTGCGGAACCCTCGGTGCGCGAGTTCGAGTCGCACTTGGCCGGTTTATTTATTTCTTTTCTTTCATACTACATCAAAAGGTAAGTTCCGTCATATTAATTGTATTTTTTAGTAACGGAATCATAATCATCATTGGATGTAGAAATACTTGCCAGTTATAAATACGCCAATTAGATGTGGCTCGAAGATATACTGAGTGGTATGCCATTAAATGGGCGGTGGTTCCGTATTAATAAGTAAATTGTTGTAAGAAAAATGTATGAATTGTTTTATATATTATTTTGCTTGCATGTTCATGTCATAAGTAGCGGTATGGATACTATTGTGTTTTTTTTAACCTCTTTTAGTACCTATCAGTCAAATGACAAAGAACACAAAATAAAAGTTTGACTTTGCAGAGATTTCCTGCCAAACCAGGCTACACTAAGCAAATGTCATGAGATACCTATTATGAGAATTTATTTTTAAACTGAAAACTTTTTTAGCCGCGTTAAGTGATTTTTTGTAGGGCCAAAAATGTTGGGTTCACATCACCAACATACTAATGTCACCGCATCGCCGATGTATTAATTCGACGTAGTGTTTTTTCTAAAGTTAGATGTTTTCTTTACTGTCGACAGTACCCTTTTTTTTCTGGATGGGAAATCAACAAATGGCTTCTCCCGCTCTGGGCGGAGTGGGAGCGCGTGTCAGACTTTTACTGACTAAAACCCACCCGTGTTCCTTCAGTTGCCCATGTGCCAGGGTCACGGTATCTCTTTCGAACAATCACGCGACCCCGGCAGGCATCGTCCTAGCAGACCCCTTCACTGCTGCTGACATCTCTTTGAGGCGCGCGTGGAACACTACGCGCCGTCAACCCGAGTTTGGTTCTTACCGGGCGGCGAGCTACCCATTGATCGCCACCCGCAAGCTCGCGCCTACGGTGGCCGGGAGTCCGCAATCGACTCCCGACGCCTGAGGCGTCTCCTCCTGCGGCGGCTAGGGACGTGGGGGTGCAGAGACTGCCACTCACTCACGCGCCCCGCAGCCTCCTTTGCGAGCATTACTGCTTCGCAGAAGGAGGTGACGGCTTCCCATGCCCTCTCGCTCCGTACCATGACTCGCACCAGGGCCGGACGCGAGAGGTTGCCGCTGCCGATCGCCTCCACGAGGACACGGCGGAGCTCCGCCCAGGCAGGGCACACTTCCATCGTATGCTCCACCGTGTCTTCTAGACGATCCTCACAATGGAAACACCCGGGCGTATCCTCTCTCGTTATCCTGAACAGGAACCCACCGAAGCACCCATGCCCGGTGAGAACCTGAGTCAGGCGGAAGGTGAGGACGCCGTGGCGCCTCTCTATCCACTCCTCAAAGAGGGGACTTACCGCCGCAATTGTGGCGTGCCCATCGACAGTACCCTTTTTTTTTTTTTTTCAGGATGGGAAATCATCAAATGACTTCTCCCGCTCTGGGCGGAGCGGGAGGGCGTGTCAGACTTTTACTGACTAAAACCCACCCGTGTTCCATCAGTTGCCCATGTGCCAGGGTCACAGTATCTCTTTCGAACAATCACGCGACCCCGGCAGGCATCGGTCCTAGTAGACCCCTACACTGCTGCTGACATCTCTTTGAGGCGCGCGTGGAACACTGCGCGCCGTTGACCCGAGCCTGGTCCTTACCGGGCGGTGAGCTACCCATTGCTCGCCACCCGCAAGCTCGCGCCTACGGTGGCCGGGAGTCCGCAATCGACTCCCGACGCCCGGGGCGTCTCCTCCTGCGGCGGCCAGGGGCGTGAGGGCGCAGAGACTGCCACTCCCTCACGCGCCCCGCCTCCTCCTTCGCGAGCATCACTGCTTCGCAGAAGGAGGTGACGGCTTCCCATTCCCTCTCGCTCCGTACCATGGCTCGCACCAGGGCCGGACGCGAGAGGTCGCCGCCGCCGATCGCCTCCACGAGGACACGGCGGTGCTCCGCCCAGGCAGGGCACACCTCCACCGTATGCTCCACCGTGTCCTCCATCGACAGTACCCTTGACTGACTACCTATTAGTTTTAAAGTGAAACTCCGTAAGCCGCGTTGAGGGATTTTTGGTAGGGGCAAAACTTATGGGTTCACATCACCGACATACTATGTCACCGATGCTATGAAGCTGCGTTTCTGGTATACTATTGTGAGTTGTTTTTTTTTTCCAAAGTTTTTTTTTTTATAAACTGTCTATGTAAGACAGGTAAACGACCTAGCACTTGTTAGTTGTCCAGAACAATTATGTCTTTTACTGGGGTCGTTTTGCCATACTGGACGAAGACGAGCCAACTTCTATTTAGCAAATCCACAGTCAGTAAATCAGTATCATAATCAACAATTATAGCTGTCAAATAAAAACTCTCGACTCTAAACCATCAACGTCAGACAGAAGGTTCGCAATAAGATTTCTATCTATCTAGCCACTTGTTTAATGATTCCCTTCTAGATAATAAATCTACCAAAAAAACTAAGACGGGTTTACAATTACCCAACGGTACCCCACCTCGGCTAGTTACAGCAAACCGAGACAAAAGAAAATGACATAAGCGTATTGTCTAGCGGCTGTAGGACCTGCGCGCACGCCGGAGTTATTGCGCGGAACGGGGGCACACACACAGGCACATCCACTATGTATATACGTGTGTGTGTTTCTTCTTCGTATGTGAGGGTGTGTGCGTGTGGGTGGGGTTAATACTCGTTTTAATTAAAGGATGGTAGGTATGAGATATTAAAGCTTTGGAAGTGAATATGTGGTGTAGTTTTCCTGGAGCTTGGTTCTGAAGAGATTTTTATATTTTTTGCACGATTTTAATTAATAGTCGCTTTGTCGTTTTTTTTACAGAATGAAAATTGGAGAGTCATATTCGGCGTACTGAACAAGATATTGGGCGATTACTATTAGTTGGAAACATTAATGCAAAGCTACTGGGGTGACATATACTCAACAGGGGTTACAAAATACGGTGGACAAGCATGTCTCCATTAACGTTATCAACTACAGCCCGAGTCTCCCACTGCTGGGCATAAGCATGTATTTACTTGTGCCCCCAATCCACGCTCCTGTGCTTCTTATCCAGGTTCTTACCAAGATGGCAACAATAGCCAACTATTTTTCTTTCTGTTATTATTAATTTCTCTTTTGAATAGGGTTATTTTTCAACACAAAACGAAACTATTTTTTATATTCACGTTATGTTTAGATAGGTATTTAATCCATATTGTAACTAAAGTTACTCCAATGTTATGTCAATGCAATATTTCAATGATCCTACAGTGCTTTGTCTACAATTTTCACTATAGTGTAAGCATTGTATCACATAATGAAAAACTGTGCACACCTATACGTGACAAGCTCATTAAACTATTAATTTAAGTCATTCCGATCCAACCCGTCGCTTGCTGCCCTCTACCAGCGATGCCCTAAGCCGACTTCCGTAACCCACAGGGGGTGAGTTATGTATGTAAGTGAGTGTATATGTATCGTGTCGTGACTTTATGAGTATTCTCCTGGTAACAATCCGCTGCAATAAGGCTGGAGGCAATCACAGCATGCGGTCTTCAAATCACTCATTCCCAATAGCGTCACTAACACTTAACCATCGGGTCGTGATAGATTGTCCACAAAACGACCGGTTCTCAGGGATTAAGGGATAACCCACAGGGGGTGAACTTAGTGAGTAGTCGCTCTAGTTTTTAGTTTTTAAGCCCTGGCTGGAGGCCTAAATTTATTAAGGAAGCCACATACAAGTCTGGTTAAGCAGCCGACAACCTCATAGGTTGAGCTGTGAGATATAATTCCCAAAAAAACAAGTATTTATTTAAGAAATTTTGTATTTTTGAATGTTTTTGAGACTTTGTTGTCGGACTGCCATAATAAATAAACAATGACAAAAATGTTGGCTATCGCTCAGCATTTAAGCAACCGGTATCGAATGGAACAATTTCTCGCAAATCTGCGGACCTAAAATCAACACATAAAAGGTCTTACAATCTTCAATCGTACTCACCTCGACAGTATCTTGGAGACGCAGCCGTGCGACACGCGCAGCTGCCGGCTGATGTCGCACGGTCTCACTCCGGAGTGCGCCAGCTCGACTATTCTTTGTCGCACAACGTCTGGAAGCGGTCGCCCGTTTACAAATACTCCGCCTAATTGGTTTACTCCGCCGTGACCTGGAGAAAGAATATAGAATATTAGTTAACGTATCATAATTATATCTTAGAAGAAACAGGAACAACGTGTCTATGTACAGCAGTAAGTTTTCAGTCGATTGACGTTTGGAGTGATTTTATTACAATGAGAAATTCTGGAGTTTCTAATACGAAATCCCTGACTAAAAACACCTTGTGGACTTCGAAATAGTCAAACTCATTATAAGGATTCACAGTAGAATTGTCAAGTTCAGAATTTGTCTTTCTTTCTAGGGTGTATGTATTACTAGTTCAGAACAATTTCTACCTAAGGACACCGTTCACCAAAGACAGGACTCCGATGTCTTTAGTTCAGTATCCTACGGGGCCACACATCAGTTGAGGGGTCTAAATTAATGTTTTTATTAATCTGCATACCCTATCTTCCCTTACTGTTTTAATTTGTAAACATTCTATGCAATCATATTGTAAACTTAACTTATATCGATGCTTTAAATAAATTCTTCAACCGAGCCATTCCTCGCTTCGTCCTACCAACTACCTTTCATAATATCTCCCCAACATACCGTCAAATCTCCAATACAAAGGAGTACATTATTGATGAAGCCCCGGCCGTGAACCGGGTATCGACTCGCTAGCCCGGCGTACCGGCGTACCCGGGCGTATCGGGGCGTATCGGCGTATCGGGCGTGGACCGGACCGATCGATGGTTGTGGCTCTGTGACGTAATGTTACCGTTTCATGCTTAGTGGACTTGGGCATACAAGATCGAATGCTTGGCTTAGTTGTGAAGATGATGACGTAGAATTATTTTTTAGTTTAGTATTTCAAGGCAGCAAGATATTTCAATCAATGCTATGTTATTGTAAGGAGTCTGATGTGTGTACCGATAACTGAAAATTTGTGTGGGGATCAGTTGTCATGGTATGGTCACGTGATACGGAGGAATGACGAAAATGTCATGAAGAAAGTATTGAGTCAGAATGTCGATGGCTATCAGAGTAGAGGGAGACCAAAGAAACGATGGATGGACTGTGTGAATTATGACTACTGACATGACGACTAATAGAGGAGGGTGGAAGAAAAAGTGATGTTGTGCTGACCCCAAATAAATTGGGATAAGAAAAGGAGAGTGATGGTGATGTAAGCCCTAATTGTCAAGTACATTAATTCTTTAGTTATTTAGAACTAGCTTCTGCCCGCAACTTCGTCTGCGTAAATGTCGGTTATCGCGGACGCAGACAAAGTCACGGAATAAAAAAGTAGCTAATGTCCTTTCTCAGGCTCTAAACTATCTGTGCACCAAATTTTATTTAAATTGGTTCAGTAGTTTTGGCAGGAAAGCAAGACAGACAGAGTAAGTTTTGCATTTGTAATATTATATTATAATATTATTATTATAGTGTGGATATTTCTAGTATCAATTTAATGTATAATATGTGGCTGAGCTTTTTTTTGTTTTTTTTAAAGCAGTGTAATAAAAGAATGAATATTTAAAATTGTCACGATAACACAGGCCGACAAAATTTAACAAAAGTCCATACCCAGGACCTAATATACCCAAAGGATTTTGATGCGCTGAATTCAAATCAGGGCCTCAAAATTGCTCTATCACGTCAGGGTTTCGAGATATCCTAATTGAGAGTTTTTGAGGTTACGTGACAGAAGGAAATAAATGATTATCAAAAAACGTTGTATGGCAATTGAAAGTACCACCCTTCTTCCCCTTTTAAACATATTTTTTTTTTTTAAAGTATATTTTCTGTTTTTATAGTCTGTTTTCTGGGTAAAAATGTTGTCGGCCTGTGTAATTGGTATTTTTCTATGGTTTGGATTTAAAGGATTTGTTTGTTTGAATGTTTTCAGGTTTTCACTAACATGTATATTTTTTAATCTAAATTATTTTCTTATGACACTAGTGTATCTGTCTTTTTTTTTGTGGCGACAAGACATAACAATAACAATACTATTTCTATTTTCAACAGCTTTAAAGTCTTCTATAAGCGTAGAACTTCACGCTTAAATAAACAACTAACTTCAGTCTTCTAGCATTTAGATATTAGACTTGCTTCTAAACACGAAAATATAACAGAATGTAATATTATATTAGAGTCTTCGTTTTAACGGATTGCCTCGTCGAAATAGTGGTCACAAACGCTACTGTTGAACATGCAGGTTTCAATTCCCCGGTCGGGCAAAGTTTTCAATATAAAAGTGTCTCAGTAAAGCCCGGAGTTTGGATGTGTGCCCGGTTGATGGCAATAGGCTCGTTCTCTATTACATGGAACTTGTAACTACCGAAATGTGAGTTTATTATAGGTAAACCTCTGTCTAACCCCGCGGGGAAAACAAGGCGAGATGTTGTGTTCGTTTTAACAAATATATGCAAACAAGATATACATATATACTGAAATATAGCTCAGGCCAAATATGGCGCAGGTATACAAAAATTACCAAACTAAACTACACTTTTCGCTCTCAACACAAAGCTAACATCCCTTCTCATCTTACGCTACACTTTCACGGCGCTCCCTACCCGGGTGGGGTGGGCACGAGGCGTGACGATCGATCCGACACGCCCCGCGGTCGATACCCGGTTTGAACCGGCTGTTTTGTTTCTTATCGGAGCGAAGTGATAAGGTTTTCGAGTAGTTTTGTGATGCATTTGGGAGATGACGTTTAAATTTTTTAGCTGTTTTTTATTTGTTTATTTTCTGAGTTAACCTTGGAGGATATTACTGGCATTGGTGCAGGGAAATATATAGAGAAGACATGGATTAATAGTTGATATAACTCTGAAATTGAGAATCCGTCTCGAGCAAGGGTTTTGATGAATCTAGAGGCCCTGCGCTGGGACAGCCATAATAGGCTACTTTCATATTTTTTTAATAGGAAGAAGCTTTCGTGGATTTTCTCATGAAAAGCAAACCATTACGATAATCAAATTTAGATGAGTTTGCTGTTTTTCACAAGTAGGAACATTTGTTTGACTTTTATCGACCTTTCAACAGATTTGGAGTGTAGCGGTGGCCCAGTCGCAGGGTCGCAGGCTCGCACCCATTCATGCGCTTTACTTTGTGAAAATTACTTCATCAACACTGGTAATAAGTTTAAAGCTGATCAGACCGTCATGTTACGTTCGTGAACAAGGTCCGTTATTTGGGACTGTTCATTTCTTAGCTGCCATGCTTGTTTTGTTGAATTCTCAATGCTCAACTCAATACCAAAAGTTGAAAATCCAGTGCCCGATAAATTAACGCTGCGATAATTTAACATCCGTTGGCTTTAATGTATGTTTAGCAGATTAATTTTCGTTTGAGAAATACAACTAATAGTTGCACAAATAGAGGGATAAAAAACAAAACTTTTTAACGAAAAATTTAACCGCCGAAAAAACTGAAAACCAAAAAATTATAAATCTTTTTTATTTAACCTTAATAACTAAGTTTCTTTTTATTTGGGCCCACTTTCGAGTTATTCCCTTTCCAATAAAAAAGCCAAGTTTATGTGTGGTCATACATAAAAAAATATTTACACGTCGAATTGAGAATCTCCTCCGTTTTTTTTTCGTCGGTTGAAAATGGAAATACGTCAGTGCGTAAACCAAAGGCTTGTAGAACAGAACAAACACAGAATTGTTTTTGTTAACGATAAATTCTGTTCAGCCGCGAACGTTGCCAAAATAGTGTTATTTATGATCATCCGTTCGTAATTTGGTTATTTATACATTGTTTATTTTTTTGTACCTTACAGTAGGTATTACCTGTCTGAGCCAGTATACCCACATATTCCAACCTTATATTTATGTTTCCCAGTATTACTTTATTAAAATAGTTTGTGTATATAGTTTTCTGTTTATTCTGTCAATGTTGTATCTTTACATAGTATAAAAAATTCGCATTTCGTTTCTATACGCTTAGATCTTTTAAAGTACGCAACGGATTTTAATGCGGTTTTAATCAATAGACAGAGTGATTCAATATGAATGTTTAAATGTAATACGCGGGTGAAGCCGCGGACAAATGCTAGTGTTATATATTTTTATTTTTGTACTAGCTTCTGCCCGCGACTTCGTCCGCGTTAAATTTCTTGTTCCCCCGACCCTTCCCGTCGCGTCGAATCGCCTACCCGTGCGATTTTCCCCGTTTTTGCAACATTTTTCATTACTGCTCCGCTTCTCTTGGTTGTAGCGTGATGTTATATAGCCTATAGCCTCCCTCAATAAGTAGGCTACCCAACACAAAAAGAATTTTTCAATTCGGACCAGTAGTTCCTGAGATTAGAGCGTTCAATCAAACAAACAAACAAACAAACAAACTCTTCAGCTTTATAATATTAGTATAGATATATAAAGTATAAATTATTAAATTCTTGCCTAAACAAAGTGATATTCTATGAACGATATACATAAGGCAAACATGTATGGGACTGCCAAAAACTAACGAAAAATTTTAAGTAAATCCCGTTGAAACTCAATATAGAATCCTAGCATACAACGATTGCCAGGATTATAGCAACTGGCGTTCTGTAGTTTTTGCCTACCCCCATGGGGAAAAGGTGTGAGTTTATGTATCTTATGTATCTATACTAATATTATAAAGCTGAAGAGTTTGTTTGTTTGTTTGTTTGGTTGAACGTGGTAATATCAAGAACTACTGGTCCGAATTGAAAAAATCTTTTTGTGTTGGGTAGCCTATTTATTGAGGACTTATAACATCACGCTACGATTAAAAGGAGCGGATCAGTAACGAAAAATGGACGAAAACTGGCAGGCAATTCGATGTGTCGGGAAGGGTCAAGGGAACAAAAAGTTGACGCGGAGGAAGTCGCGGGCAGAAGCCAGTGTATAATAATGCACAAAAAATATCTTAGCAAAGACTGACTTAATGCTGACTCAGCCTAGGGTGGTGCAGAGACAAGACATTGTAAGAGTAACATACAGGACAGATATATCAGAAACTGGTATAAAATACAAGAATAAAATTATTTATCTAATAATACCAATTTTCTAAAAAAAAAACTACTTTTCCTTAAAATCATATTACAGTGTCTGATATAAAGCATGTTAAAGGAACTAGTATTACAAGCGAAGGCACAAATAAGGCTTTATTTCAGGTAGTGATTAAGCGTAATAGCGCACAAGATGGCCGCCCGGAAGCTGGGGACGCGACGGTACCGACAGATTGTAGAGGTGGTAGAAGAATAAATTAAATTGGAGAGTGTTTATTTTGGATTACTTTTACGAACATACAGCTCTACTTCATATACGATTCAATATCAATTTTCATAACCTTTTCATAACTATGTTGGGGTCGATATCCAGTCAAGCGCATAGGTACATAATATATGAATACCAATATTTTACATGGACTGATTTTATTCCGTTTGTTGCCGCACGTAAAGAATATCACCATCCCATATCGTAAGAGACGACTAAGGGACTTACTAGAGAATGGGCAGCAGTGTTCTCTATGCATTTTATCACCATATTGCGATCGCCAACCCGTCTGCCAAACGTGGCGATTATGGCAAATCCCCCAAATTGAGGGAGGCCTATGTCCAACAGTGGACGTCTTTTGTCTGAAATTATGAATTATGACATTGAGCGACTGTCTATCTGAACATCGCGACCCAGTAACTGGGTCTTACGCTAAGCCTTGAGAAGACTGGTTGTCAGACTTTAGGGCTGCTGACAACCCGTAACAACTGTCAAAGATCTACAAATGACAGCCGGGACTGACGTATGGAGGAGTCACCCACCCACGGACCAACCTCGGCAAGCGTAGCTTAATCTGATGGATCGAGCCGTGCGGCTAATATTACTTAGCCACGAGCCTTACATATACGATTCGAATGATAGAATGAAATGAAACGTCGGTGCGTCCAATACACCAAATAGCCTGAAAAATCAGGTAGGTTTATATTCATCATAATTATAACACGAGTGCCCAAAAATTGGGGGTTTATGTTCTCAGCGAACGTGGAAGTGTGTGGAAGATATTTTTATGTGCGAATTATTTTAAAGTTATTTCTTTTCGCTCTATTTTTAGTAACTCTAGGTATACCAGCAGTTGCCATTTCATTTTAATTAAAAAAAAACGATTCTAAAAAAAAATGTAAATATACATATCTACAACTGATTTTGCATGCCGACAGTACTTCTCAACGTCTACAGCTATACTACTCCTCTCGCCAGGTGTCCAGCCACTCAGGCCCCTCGCAGACATCTAACAGTTCTCGGAAAATATGGATCTGGGTCAACGAGAATAACTTCGGGGGCTCTCTTGGGGGACTGAATTTGTTTGGTATTCTTAATAAGTATAGTTTAAAACAAAGTGGCTTACCGTGTTTATACGCTAAGGTCTTTTAAACCACGCAGTTTTATCAATAGACAGAGTGATTCAAGTGGAAGTTTTATATCTATACTAATATTATAAAGCTGAAGAGTTTGTTTTTTTTTTTGGTTGAACGCGCTAATCTCAGGAACTACTGGTCCGAATTGAACAATTCTTTTTGTATTGGGTAGCCTATTTATTGAGGAAGGTTATAACTATATAAAATCACACTACAATCAAAAGGAGCGGAGCAGCTGCAACGAAAAATGGACGAAAACTGACAGGCAATGCGATGCGACGGGAAGGGTCAGAAGAGCAAAAATTTGACGCGGACAAAGTCGCGGGCAGAAGCTAGTGTATAATACGCAGACGAAGACGCTGTCAGAATCTCGTTCAAAATAGAAATAAGAACTTTGGATCTATTCGATTTACATGATAGCCAGTTTTTTTAACCAACTTCCAAAAGGAGGAGGTTTTCAATTCGACCGTTTTTTGTTTTGTTTTTTAATTACGCGATATCGCCGGCAATTGTGGATTGATTTTGCAAGTTCTTGTTTTCGTGGATAGGTTATGCTTCAGGCGTGGTCGTATATAAATTGTATTAAATGGACCTGGTTAGTTTTGGCGTTAACTACAATAATACTCGTTTTTTTTTTCCACCTAATGTATATTGAAGATGTTATTTACGTAGCAAGTACAACAACTAATAAGTAAAAAAAAATCAATAAAAAAATTCGAAGTCGTTTGCTGTTTTGTTGAATTATTATAACTCCAGTAACACGTCGATGACTATTGGACTAATTACTAATTGTAATTAAGGAAATATCAAATTTTTCAAAATAGGTACTTAACAAGTCATTAAATTACTAAGCTCTGACCTTTATATAGAGACAAGTCAAAGTAAATCAAAGCCACAACACTTAAATTCCACCACACACAGATTCAAATGACGGACCCCCACACATGGGAACACTGACTCAAAATTAAGTTGTATAAACAAGTCCCATGGTTTCATATTCCCATAAAAATGTCCATAAACATGTAGGTGCATGCTTAGTTATGGGCACCTATAACATAAAACTGGACAGCGCATCCAATTTAGATGTGGGGGGAGGACATCCGGTGCCACTTCCGTTGAGAGGGAGTTCTCATTTCGAATAACTTTACGGACAATTTCGCGTTTTGATTTTTAACTTTATTTTTGTTTTGTTGCCAACATCATTTTGATATTAATTTTAGCATTTATCTGTGCAGTGTCGGACGTAAAGAATAGCACCATCCCATTTCTTCATGTGGGTGTTGTAAGAGGCGACTAAGCGACTTACTAGAGAATGGGCAGTAGCATTCTGTATCCATTTCAAAACCATACTACGATTCTCAACCCGCCTGCCAAGCGTGGTGTTTATGGCAAACACCACCTTTAGGGGAGGCTTAGATATGTCCTGTAGTGGACGTCTTTCGGCTGAAATTATTACGATGATGAAAGACAAGAAAAGAGGTAACTCGGAAACCCAGAGGTAAGTTTGACAATAAATACCTACAAATCTAATTTCATCTGGATAATAGTAGTAGTTGTAGTGGCAATCATGATTTATCTTTTACTAGCTTTTGCCAGCGGCTTCGCCCGCGTGGAGGTCGGAAATTATCCCGCGGGAACATACTACCGGGATAAAAAGTAGCTTATGTCCTTTCTCAGGCTATACACTATCTGTGTACCAAATTTCATTTAAATCGGTTCAGTAGTTTTAGCAGGAAAGCGAGACAGACAGAGTTACTTTTGCATTTATAATATTACTAGCTTTTGCCAGCGGCTTCGCCCGCGTGGAGGTCGGAAATTATCCCGCGGGAACATACTACCGGGATAAAAAGTAGCCTATGTCCTTTCTGAGGCTCTTAACAATCTGTGTACCAAATTTCATTTAAATCGGTTCTGTAGTTTTAGCAGGAAAGCGAGACAGACAGACAGACAGACAGACCGACAGACAGACAGAGTTACTTTTGCATTTATAATATTAGTATGGATGGATTTATGTGGAAGTGTGGATATTACTTAGATTATTTTATGTTTGTAAGAACATTGTACGCCTTATAGACTATTGATTTGTAGACCATCTTCATAGCTTTCTTTTACCTATTAACACTGTAATTTGAAAACCTTGTAAAAACCAAATTTTTCAAAGAGTAACCGAGGAATTTCTTACCGGCTCTTCTCCATAAAAAACGACCAATTGGAACCCTGCACTTACCTTATGACGTTAAAGTGAAAGTTTATGTGCAAATAAAATATTTAGATTTAGTTTTTTTGATCTGACAGGTACCTATTGTGAATGAAAATCAAAAGAATATTTAACAAAATATCAAACTCGTGTCTACTGCTGTGATTGGTTGACATAATCATGAACAGCCAAGAAAAAACTTAACACGAGTTTACTTTTGACGTTTAACAAATAACACGAAACCTTTTAAAAAAAATTGGTGCTTTTAAAAATTTGATAAAAAACTTAAAGAAAGTAAAAACTCCCACCTCAAAGGGCATACAGTGTTGTTCATTCCGATGCACTATTATTACCGATAAGTACCTACACATTCACAAGTGCAAGGACGCGCCCGTCATGCGCCGGCGCTCCCCCTCCAAATGTCGAGCATTGTCGTCATAGCATAGACGCATAGTGCGCCCTATGGATCTATGGTTGATGCAATTATCTAGTTACTAGCTTCTGCCCGCGACTTCGTCTGCGTTAAATTTCTTGTTCCTCCGACCCTTCCCGTCGCGTCGAATCGCCTACCCATACGATTTGCCCCGTTTTTGCGACATTTTTCATTACTGCTCCGCTCTTCTTAGTTATAGCGTGATGTTATTTATCCTATAGCCTTTCTCGATAAATAGGCTCCCTAATACAAAAAAAAAATCAATTCGGACTAGTAGTTCTTCAGATAAGCGCGTTTAATCAATCAAACAAACAAACAAACTCTTCAGCTTTATAATATTAGTATAGAAATATAGATAGAATGCCAACTCTATGCTGTGCTGCTGGGGAGTTTGTTGCGCCACTTCTTCTTCCCAGCTAAAAGCACTAGGAATTTGTGAAGGGCGGGCGTTTTTGGAGGACTGTCTTATGTAACTTTGACATTCAAAAAGTGCTGACTCCCAGCCAAGTTTGAATAAATGACTTTTGATTTTATGCTTTATTATCAATATTTATCTGTACATAGTATAAAACCAATAGTATGAATGTCGATGGCTATAAGAGTAGAGGGAGATTAAAGAAACGATGGATGGACTGTGTGAATTATGATATGGATAGAAAGGGGTGACCACTGAGATGACGACTAATAGAGAAGTGTGGAAAAAATAGACATGTTGCGCCGACCCCAAATAAATTGGAATAAGAGCAGGAGAATGATGAGTATAAACATAAATGATTTTTGTGTCTATCTATTTAACCGCTATCTATCAGCTTATGCCTAATATGTCTTCATATTTGCACGTCACATCATGTGGCAAACATGTCAGCACTTCCAAATGTTCTAATCATTTTGCATGCATGTCTTTCTGTATACATACACATGTTTAAGCAAATAAATATTATCTATCTATCTATAATGTTCTCACTGCTGTGACACAGAGTTTCTCTCGATGAGAAGGAGTGGGCCGTAATCTGCCACGAGGGCCAAGTAACGGTTGAAGATATTCTTAACTACTCAATGGATTTAGGTACGGGTTTTGGCATCACTTAGAGTCATGGAGTCACGGTTTTGGACAACTTTCATATTTAACTTAAAAATAGCACAGATAAATTAGATATTTTGACATGACGCTATTGCAATCTTGAGAAGGAGCGCTAGTATCGCATTATATAATACTCTTTGCTGCATAGAAACGGATTTTGACCTAGGCATTTGCCTATAGTTCCATGAGCCATGACCTTTTAAGTCTATCATGGTGGGTAGATCGATGACCAGATCAAGGTAGCGGGAATCTGTAAGATGTGAGAAGCATTAGACTGGGTGTTTTTTTTTTTCAGGATGGGAAATCATCTAATGACTTCTCCCGCTCTGGGCGGAGCGGGAGGGCGTGTCAGACTTTTACTGACTAAAACCCACCCGTGTTCCATCAGTTGCCCATGTGCCAGGGTCACGGTATCTCTTTCGAATAATCACGCGACCCCGGCAGGCATCGGTCCTAGTAGACCCCTACACTGCTGCTGACATCTCTTTGAGGCGTGCGTGGAACACTACGCGCCGTCGACCCGAGCCTGGTCCTTACCGGGCGGCGAGCTACCCATTGCTCGCCACCCGCAAGCTCGCGCCTACGGTGGCCGGGAATCCGCTATCGACTCCCGACGCCCGGGGCGTCTCCTCCTGCGGCGGCTAGGAACGTGAGGGCGCAGAGACTGCCACTCCCTCACGCACCCCGCCTCCTCCTTCGCGAGCATTACTGCTTCGCAGAAGGAGGTGACGGCTTCCCATTCCCTCTCGCTCCGTACCATGGCTCGCACCAGGGCCGGTTTTGGAGCTGAAAACGAGTCATCAACATTTATTTAGCCTTTTTTTGTCCAATTCTTGACTTCCAGTTTATACAGATGCAGCTGAATACGGATGAGTGTTTTACATGGAGCAACTTTCTGTCAGACCTTCACGACCCAGTGAATCATCATCATCATCATTACAGCCGCAAGACGTCCACTACTGGTCATAAGCCTCCCCCAATTCGGGAGACTTTGCCATAATCGCCACGCTTGGCAGGCGGGTTGGCGATCACAGTATAGTGGTAAAATGCATAGAGAACGCTGCTGCCCATTCTCTAGTAAGTTCCATACTCGCCTTTTACGATACCCACGGGAAGAAATGTGGTGATGGTATTCTTTACGTCCGGCACCACACGGGACGAACTCCTTGGTCTGAACTATTGTAGTCTGTTGGTCAGACTTTCGATCTTCTGGGTCTGTGTATCGACTGTCATAAATCTCCGAACGACAGCAGGGACCAACGGCTTAGCGTGCTTTCCAAGGCACGGACTGGTTTTGGTATATAAAAATAAAAACTAGTAGCCCTTAAAAAATGCGAAAAACAAACTAAGGAAACCGACCAAGCTATAATTCTGTTTACCCTAAGAGGTTGTTTGCAGGTGCAAGTCGTTATGCTTCAAAACACACCCTTATAAATGGTATATTCCTGCTTACACCCTCTTAAGCACAGTTATGAATACTTCGTGAGATCTTCTTGCGTTGCGTAAATAACATCTGAAGTTTATGCCAGCACCCTTATTGCTACCGTGGCCCTGGTATAAGCAACTGAAGGAACACGAGTTGGTTTTATTCAGTAAAAGTCAGACACGGCCTTCCGCTCCACCCAAAGTGGGTGAAAAAAAGCATCCTAATTGCGAAGTACACTATCAATCATAATTTGAATCATTTTAAAGGATTTCCTAATCTTTCTTCATATCTAAGTTCGTCCAATTTGTATGCTTAACTATGTAAATGACGCAATGAATTTTTGAACAAAATGACAGTCATTGCTAATGCTGATGCTTACGGTCAAATCAATGTAAGCTTAACTTATAGTACTGCTGACTACTGTATTGACAGGTGTAGAAGATTTTGAAAAATACTTAGCACTCTCTATTCATAAATAAATTTGGTTGTTTCAACAATGCTTAGTACAGATCGAGGTGCTTAAAAGGTCGTCTCCTGGGTGTTATCCGAGCGGTGGGACCTGTCCCTGATACAGAGGTGGATGCAGCTTCATCTTAGCGCTTCTCCTCATATTATTTGTAAATGTATTGTTGTATGTCAAATTTTATAATTTATTGTTTTTAATGTGTATTATTTTATTTATATTTTTAACTTCAATTGATTTAATTGTATGACATAAAAAATATTGTGTAATTTTTTATGTGTACCTGTATGTAATTTTATTTTATTTATTGGTGATTATTTTAACGTTATGTGTTTTATTGGATTTTATTTTTGTTTGTAATGGATTTATAACTTTAAATATTTATGGACTACTGAAAATAAATGAATTAATTAATTAATTAAAAAAACTTTTTACACAAAAAAACAACCGACTTCCTTAAAAAAAACACTACAAAGTCAAAAATAACTTTAATTTCGAAAGTCGGTGTCTTAGGCTCTGTATTTAAGGTTTTTGCCACCGACTTCCGAAATTAAAGTTATTTTTGACTTTGTAGTGTTTTTTTTAAGGAAGTCGGTTGTTCTTTTGTGTAAAAAGTTTTTATTTTTTAACTTTTTAGTTGTGGTAGATACTCCGCACTAATCTAATCGCGTTATTCGTTCATTTGTCGCGCAAATACATAATGCAAATTTAAGACTTATATGGTTTTCACATGGACCCCATTGTCCAAATGGAACCAAATTAAAATGGGACCATTCGGAAAGCACCAGCTTTCAAATAAAAAAAAAATCATCAAAATCGGTTCACCCAGTCAATAGTTATGCGGTAACAAACATAAAAAAAAAATAAAATAAAAAAAAAAATACAGTCGAATTGATAACCTCCTCCTTTTTTTGAAGTCGGTTAAAAAACAGATACATGTGACAAGCCCGAAAATCTCCTCACAGCACTGCATTTACTAAAAAGACAGTCTTTAAAGTGATGGTCACTATGTGTACGCTGCCAGGCTAGGCCTCCCAATACGATTTCAAGTGCGCAGTGGAAGAGTTATAATCGTGGGGCTCTAGAGACAAGAGTGGCTAGCGTACTGTCCGCCGTACGCGGAGCAAACAATACAAGTACAAGATACAATATACAAACAAAGGAACTTACCTCATGGGTTGAAGGACACTGCTCTGGTGCCAACCTGGAGATATGTATGTAAGTGAGTGTATGTGTATCGTGTCGTGACGTTATGAGTATTCTCCTGGCAACAATCCGCTCCGCTCCAAGAGATCTGCCTTCCAGACATGCGGTCTTCAAATCACTCATTCACAATAGCGTCACTTTGGTTTGACCTTCAAACTATTTATCCAAAATATGTCCAAAACCCGTGTTATTACACCAAGATAGGGGTTATTAACTCAAACAACTGGGTCATGGTCCATTGTCCACCAAAAACGACCGGTTAAGAGGTTGATTTCAACAAAAGCGTCGCGGAACTCAACACGGCGACGAGGCTATTTTTGCGGCAAATCAAGAGCGCTGTCAAGTGTCAACGTCAAAAAATGACAAGTCAGATGTCACTTCGTTACACGCGCATTCCATTAGGCGCACAGATAATAAACGGTACGCAACACTATGGCATAGCTCCATCGACCCCCCGAGGATAGGAGCATACAGGTGCAAGGACAAGCCGGTCATGCTCCACAGAGCCCCCTCCGTAACCTGTCAGTTTTTGTAAGCATTCATAATTAGTAACCTTTTTTCCACGTACGCGCAGGAATTTTTGAACTTTTCCAAAGGAATGGCAAAGTTTTTATGGTTGTTCGTGCTATATTTTGTTAATATTTTGAGCGGTTTGTAACGTATTTTCTATAAGGTGGTTGACCGTATTCTATGAAAAATATTGATGTGGAAAATGTGGCTTTGGATCTGTTGACTTGGTTGGTGTAATGAGCAAATAAACGACGAGGGTATTGATGCAATTAGCATATCAAATCGCCATCTCATTTTGAGCAAGCGTTAGTATTAGTGCCTTCTCTGCGTGAAAAGAGCCATTTGCTTTGCTGTGGAACAATAATAACCTGGCACTATAAGTATAATTCCAGTAAAGGAAGATTTACAAAGAAGACACTTGGGAAGTATTCGGAAAGAGAGTTATTAGCTCCCCTAATTATCTTTAAATATAGCCATTGTAGGAACTACGTCGACCTCAAGAACAGGAGGTAAAGCTGAAGGTTACCGCGTAAAAGGCAGAGAAAAAAAAATCTGGCAGAAAAAGCACATACAGCCTATAATGTTCCTACTGTTGGAAGCCAGGCCTCCTCTCCATGAGATAGAGTGGGCCGTTCTCCACCACTCGGGCTTAGTGCAGGTTGGTAGATGTCACATGTCTGCGAATGTCTGGTTCTAGGACGTGCCTGGGTTCGAACTCACGACCTATATATAATTCGTTAGTTGGGGCTGATACCACTGGTGACAGACTCAAAAAAGGATCACAAACACAAAAACAAGTAGGGGGAAATAAGCATCACATCCTTGCAAAACGGCTATCACTCAGCATAATGCTACGTACGACCCTCTACGAGACAGTCCTAGCGTTGGTTTTCAGCGACAGTTGGCGTTGCCGGTAGAATGAGATTTTATTTTACAGATCGTGAAATGACCAACATTATAGCTTTCTGTAAGTGCATAACTTCTCAAGACATAAAATAGGCGTACAACATTAATTAACACAGCAATTACTACATAAGCTTTACCGCACTCTGGATCCCATATCAGCATATCCCATATATCTAAAAATAAAAAGATAACCATCAAATTGTCATATTTCTCAACATTATCCTTACTCCGTGCGATAACCATGGCATCCTATAAAACTAAATATGTATGGTTTGCGAACCGTGACGGAAAGGGATCGTCTTTTGTTTCATGGGAATTCTATGGGAATGTGCCTTTTTATGTTCCGAACGCCCATCTGCTGAAATATTTTGAGTGCATATTATAAAGGTTTTTGGGTATGGGAAATATGGTAATGGTGGGTGCTTATGGGATATGGAATTGCCTCGGGGTATATCAAAACTGTATGTTCAGAGAGTGTTTTTTATATAGAGTAATTCAAGTTTCTTTAATAGACTGTAAGTCCGGAGAAATTCTCTGAAGTTATTCTGTTCGTACAAATACTAGATGTATTATCTACACCGATATTATAAAGAGGTAAAATTCGTTTGTATGTAGAGAGTAATCTCCGTAATGGCTGGACCGATTTTGATGAAATATAGAATAGGAATACTTTAAATCCTGGGGAAGGACATAAGTTTCTTGTTATTGATATACCATATCTTTTACTGCTGCAACATCATTGTTTCAATTTAAACCTCTAAGTCCCTGAGATACCACATTTGGTATAGACACAATCGTTTTTTAATTGGGTCTGTACCGTGTACCGTGTGGTGCCGGACGTAAAGAATAACACTACCCCATTTCTTCCCGTGGGTGTCGTAAAAGGCGACTAAGGAACTTACTAGAGAATGGGCAGCAGCGTTCTCTATGTATTATACCACCATACTGCGATCGCCAACCCGCCTGCCAAGCGTGGCGATTATGGTAGAGCCCCCCAAATTGGGGGAGGCCTAAGTCCAGCAGTGGACGTCTTGCCGCTGAAATGATGATGATGATGATATACCATATGGGCAAAGCCCATAGTGCAAAATATGACGACGCATTGGGTTTTTGGTACCTACATACACAACAATGTGAACCTGTTACTGAATATTTAGTTGCTGGTCTTATTTGTATTCACGTGTCTTATTTGTATCATACACGATGTTAGGTATAAGTGTCTGCAATCAAATTAAAATATGGTATTTTTGAAATTTGTAATGTGTATTACTACTAACCTCTTAAATATACATAATTTTATACCAATTTATTTTTAGCATATTTCCAAAACAAATATTTTACCTTGCCCTTTTCAGTTCCCACAAAAACCTTATTTTCTTTCACGGAAATATGAACGTTAATAAATACAATAATAAAGTTGCAGAGATAATAAACCGCAGACGTGCAGGGTCAGACCGGAAGCCAGATTACCATGCGACGACCGGATGCGAGCCCGACGCCATTGTGTCAGCCATCTTGAATTAAACGTAAAAGCTTTTGATGATATTTTGTAACGTTTTTGTATGTTATTGTACGATATGTTTATTTGTGGGTGTAGATTTTTAGACGTTATATTCATTGGCTTGATGACTAGAAATAAAGAAGTATCTACAAAAATAAGTCGATTGAACAATTGGCAACGACCACGTGGAAAATCAGTCTATACCTACTAATATTATAAAGCTGAAGAGTTTGTTTGTTTGGTTGAACGTCGTAATCTCAGGAATTACTGGTCCGAATTAAAAAATATTTTTGTGTTGGGTAGCCTATTTATTGAGAAAGGCTATAGACTATACAACATCACGCTACGATCAAAAGGAGCGAAGCAGCAACGAAAAATGTATGAAACTGGCAGGCAATTCGATGCGACGGGACGGGTCACGGGAGCAAATATTTGACGCGGACAAAGTCGCGGACAGAAGCTTGTAAATAATATGCAGCATCTATTTTGACTACAAGTACCAACAATTACTATTCTAGAATGCAAAACAAAAGGCTGCGATGATATAAATTTGTCGTAGCTGCTGTTATGTTCTACAGCCTTTCTAGAAGGCTACTGCTAATGCTGTCGACGTGACTAAATTCTGGTCCAAACTCTTTTTGTGGTCCTAATGATTTTTAACCGACTTCAAAAAAGGAGGTTCTCAATTCGTCTGTATTTTTTTATGTTTGTTAGCTCAGAACTTTTGACCGGTTGAACTGATTTTATTGATTATTTTTTTATTTGAAAGCTTAAAAGAATTTGGTCCAAATCTGGCAATGGCATCCATAAGAAAACCAAACATATTTGCAAAAAACTTAAATACAGATCCTAAGACACCGACTTCCGAAATTAAAGTAATTTTTCACTTTGTATTGTTTTTAAGGAAGTTGGTTGTTATTTTAATGAAAAAAGTTTTTAATCGATTAGTCACACACGTTCGGCAAAGTGACTCGTCAAATCTTTTTTTTTTTTTTTCTAATAATAATAATATTCCACAAGCTAAGCAGAGCTTGTGTTATGGGTACTAGACAACTGATAAACATACTTATATATATCTAAATACATACTTATATTTTATAGATAAATTACAATCTTGGCTAATTATTCTAGCGACGTATCGTCTCGTCATTTTTTCGTCGCGATAATAACGTCATGCGGTCCTATTTCCACGTGTCATTTAATAGTATCACATTGGTTTGTTTTTGAAGACCGAATGTTAGGTGAAAAAATTACAGCTTTTATTATAGCTCTTAACTGGATCGTAGCTGTCATTTTAATCTATATTTGAATTCAGAATCTTAGATAATTATCAAGTTTTTGGAATAACAAACTCAGTTGCATACCTGACACAGTTCAATTTCCATCGAAACCAAAATGTTTTTAGGATTGATTACAAATGGTTACTGAAAAATTAATTTTGACTTCTTTAACAATAAAGTTGGTAGTCGAATAAGTGGGAATGAATGTAAAATTATCCGAATACAAGAATGGCTAGAATGGCAAAGCCCCCCAAATTGGGGGAGGCCTAAGTCCAGCAGTGGACGTCTTACGGCTGAAATGATGATGATGATGATGAAGAATGGTTAAACAAAAACCTTTTTTTTTAATGTATAATATTGTAGCTGGTTTAATTCTTTCAATTTTGACTTTCTAGAGAGTTTGGCGTTCCAGCAAAAATTGCGAGCACTTTTCTTCTCGAAAATTACTGCTGCAATATCATTGTTTCAATCTTAAACGATATAAGTAATTTAGCACAAGTTGTTAGTCTTAAGCAACTAGAAGAATTCAGATTAGATAAAAGTCTCGTCTGTTGTAGCCTTGTGATGTTTCACAACTTTATACTATGTTGCATCGCTAAGATTTCTGATTATATAGTGGATTTCTAGCATCTGTTCTCCATCAATTATATTAATTTGTAACGTTTGTTTTACTGCAAGGGAAATGCTTGATCATAAAATTGATAAATTTGTAATAAAAGGGTGGCCTATATTCAGCAGTAGGTAGAAAAAGGATGCTAATAAAGATGATGATGATTGAGCATTGATATCTACACCACTCTTGCGCACTGCATATTGTCTATTTCTTTAAGGGAAGGACAGGTTGTAAGTCAGCCTAGGGGAAGGACAGGTTGTAAGTCAGCCTAGGAGGTTGTTTCAATAAATTAAGATCTTCAGCTAGGGCTTAAAAACGTAAAACTAAGCGAATATACGCTTGTTGGTTACACATCTCGGCTTAGGGCGTCGCTGGAAATGCCAAGCAAAGACGGGCTGGATCGGAATAAGGCGTATTGTCTTACCCAGTCCAGCGTTTTTAAGGGATAATAGTGCCGATTTTTATGTTTACCACTTAAAAGAAAAATATTGCTATCTTTTGAACTTTCATTACGTCTCGATCGTTTTAAATCTGGAGTGATTTGAAGCATGATGAACTTAATTCGCCGTAGTTGCGTCGACGAAAATCTGAGTTCTACCGATAGCAATAAATTATTTCTGAACCTTTCTTGTTCAATTAAGAGGAAAAGGGTAGCGATAGCTTAAATTAAGTTGGTTGACAATGGAATTATTGCAAGTGTCCTGCTATTCAATTGTTGAAAATAGTCTGACTTATCTGTCTCTTTATCTACCTACTTTAATATTATTTCGTTCAATAACTGATTATCAAATAGGTACATTACCAATGAGGGTATTAAGATCTTTATGAAGCTAAATGAGGGCTCTTATACAGTCAAATACAAATCATATGTATTTAGACCAACTTCGGTTAGCTAATATTTTTTTTGACAGTTTTGTTACTTTGTCGTAAAATCGGCTTTACTAATTCTAAGGGGAATTTACCTAAATAATACATATATGCAAACCAAATGCCTACCTCATGTAAGTATGCAACACTATAATTTGCAATAAATATTAACGTTTTACATAACCGGCAATAAAAAATATATATGTTAATAACACATATGAAGGCGACGCAACCTAACCAGTTGGTTACAGCAACCAGCCAGACCGCCTTTCTAAAATCTCGACAATTACCCGGCAAAACAGGTTTCAAAACGTAAAAGATCTACTTGATATATGCGTGAGCGCATCGCTGTCGACCAATCAGAGGTGTGCGTTTGAATGTGTGCGTTTCGAATCACGGACACGTGTAGGACAAGCGTATGTCATATTGTAGATGAGTGCGTGAGTCTCATGTTACATTCAACGTTGGTTTTGCCGTCGTTGCGTTTGAATTTGAACTTTATCTTTAGGGGATACGGGTGTGGTTTATGTTTTTGATGTGTATGAATATACTGGTAAAGTGATGTCGTTCACTCTAACGCTATATATGTAAGTATAATTTCGTGATCTATGGACAGAGTTGAGTCATTTGCAGGAAGTATGAAATTTGGTAGTTTTTTTGTATGTGTGCCCTAATTTTATTGTTTGGATGCGACATTGTAATGGCCGCCGTGGTTTATGATTTGAATGTTTCCTGTATTTTAGTGTGCGATGACGATTTTTTAAGTATTTTTCAACGTTATTGTTCTGGGCTTAGACGTGATTTATTTGCTCATTATTCTGGTGTAATATGTTATGAAAAAAACTCTGGTGCTTTAAGTATTTAACTATTTTCGTTGTGTTTTTAATGTTCTTTCCTAGCTGGAGTAATTCTTTTGTCTACTGTAGAGTTTATTTGATTGGCTGTTGTTATTTCAGACAGCGAATCAAATCTTCTGAGTAACTTATGGTTTGACATCAGTAATTAGTCTTGCACTTTGATCAAGCTTTGGGAAACCAAGTACTTTTCGCTAGATTGTTGTTACATAGTTCTGAACTTTATGCGATAAAGTATTTTGTCATTCATTAAAAAAAAATGTTCCTATGAAACATCTGTTTTTTTTTTTCATATCTTACGAATTATTTCTGCTACAATAGGGGTTTAGAATCATGCTGCGTTAAATTCATGGTAACGGTTAGCGCGTTGATGTGTTTACACGTATACGCCTTCATCATATTACCTACTGTCTTTATTTCAATGTATTTAGGGTTCACAGTGAAAAAGTTTTTCATTTCCATGCCTACATCTTTATCAGCAGTCTCATAACAGTATACCTATATTGCGTTCCTAGCCATATCCTCGTCAACACAATTCATCCACCTTTTCTTAAGAAATAAAGCCTCATCATCTGCCTAGCCTTTTCCCACACTGTCGGGGTCAGCTACCAGTCTCACCATTGCAGCTAAATATCAATATTTTAAATGAAGCGACTACCTATCTCACCTCCACAACTCAGTAACTTGGCAACAAGGTCCCCTTTGGTAAGACTGATTGTCAGGTTTCGCGCTTCTGACATCATTCATCATTATCATTTCAGCCGTAAGACGTCCACTGCTGGACTTAGGCCTCCCCCAATTTGGGGGGCTTTGCCATAATCACCACGCTTGGCAGGCGGGTTGGCGATCGCAGTATGGTGGTTAAATGCATAGAGAACGCTGCTGCCCATTCTCTAGTAAGTCCCTTAGTCGCCTTTTACGACACCCACGGGAAGAAATGGGGTGGTGTTATTCTTTACGTCCGGCACCACACGGTACTTCACACGCGCTTCTGACAACCCCTAATGAATGTCATAGATCCAAGAATAACAGACGGCACCAAGGGCATAACGTAGGTACTTTCCGAGGCACCGTCATGATATATAAATACTAGCTTCTGCCCGCGACTTCATCCACGTGTCAATCGACCCCGAGAATAAAAAGTTTCACAGAAAATTTAACCCCCATTTCACCCTCTAAGGGATGGAATTTCAATAAACCCTTTCTTAATGGATACCTACTCTTCAAAAAGAACACACTCTCCAAATTTCATGTCTCTAGGTCCAGTGGTTAAGGCTGTGAGGTGATAGGTATAGCAGTCAGTCAGTCACTCAGAACTTTGAATTTTATTAGAAAGATGCTCACCCATCAACAGACTAACTGTGGCAAGCGCTTTTCATAAAACCTTTTGCACAGTATTCTAGCAAATCGGAATTGCTTTACGTCTCTTGTACTTTTTCTTCAAATTCTTGTTTTTCTATAGTTAAAACCTTTTTTGGAAAGTCTCTTTAACGAGAAGGCCAGTCTTAACTTTCACCTTAATTAAAAAGATTATAATTAAGTAAATCTTTATCTGTATTGTACTATATAACTTTCACGCTAGTTTATAATATGTAGGTAGGCATGTAACATGGGTTTCGTCACGCTATGTAACTATATGGTGTAAACAGAAACTGTGGTATTAACATATGTACTGACGGTGTGTAAAATCTTTTGAATCTAACACCGATGTGATCATCTTCTCCTACCTTTATCCCAATTTATTTAGAGTCAGCACAACATATATTTTTCTTCCATATTTCTCTTCTAGCTTATTTATTTGCCCGCGGCTTCGCCCGCGTGTATGTCGAAAAATTCACCAATTCAACCCCCCATTTCACCCTCTAAGGGCCGATTGTTCAATCCTCAGATAAACAGACGGATAGGGTTTATTCAATAGATAGTAAAAAACTGTGTTGTTCAATAGTCAAATAGGCTTTATTGGTCGAATAATTCCGGAGGAATAAATCTATTTGGCTCTTTGACGGCCAGATAACCGCTTGTTCCATTGATAAACGACGTTGGCGTTACCAAACTTGAGGTTAGTTTTCGTTTTTAAAAAGTGTACTTAATGAAAATGGATGTTTGCGATAGTATTGACGAAATAGCAATTGAGGATGAAGCCATAATTAATAAATATAAGTATATGAATGAAAAGAAAGAAAGAATATGAGAGAAAAGAAAGAATTTCAAGACCGAGTGTCGAACACTTTAAAGTGTGGGGTTCATCTTTGCTATCCATGATTATTTTAATACAATTAAACACACCAGAGAGAGAGAGCACAGACAGCAGGCAGAGGCAGGGCAGAGGTGTACTATAGGTACACCTCTGCCAAACCCTTCGGGGAAGCAAGGCGTGATGTTATGTTGTTGTTGTAATTAAACATCACGGAAATTCAAATAAAAATACCACACAAACAAAAAAACAACGTCTCAACGTAAAAAAAGGGACATCTGGCTGCCGCACATTGTTTTTAAAACATTGACAGTAAACAATGAAATAGCCCGTCCCGTTCTAACATTCGTTTATTTTGTATATTTGTTTCACCTCCCTGAAGTTAGCGTATTCACAGATGTGATATTCGGTCAGGTAGTTATTCCTAAATAAAATAACGATTGAAAAACTGACAACTTATCCGAGGAACAATGAGTCTAATAACTTTATTCTTTAGGTAGCTATTGGTTCTTATATCTAAGGATTGAAAAACCGGCCCTAAGGAAAGTAATTTCAAAAGACCCTTTCTTAGTGGATACCTACTCTTTACAAAGAACACACTCTTAAAATTTCATGTCTCTAGGATCAACGGTTTAGGCTGTGCGTTGATATATCAGTTAGGGCCGATTTTTCGGCGTTCGTTTTTTTTCATTCCTCCGCATCACATGCCCATACCATGACTACTGATTTCCACATAATACTGACAGCAATGTGATTTTCTTCTTAGCGTGTGGATAACAACCTATATAGGACAGTGTACCCAGAATTTGGAATCGCAAAAATGCTTGGGAGAAGGTAACTTAAATGCTTACCTACTAAGATTTGAATTTACAAGCAAGTTTCTAAACATTCGACATAAACCTGAAACCAGTTGAACTCTACAATCATTTGTAAAGAACAGTCTCGACCCAAGCAATTTTTATCATTTACTAGCTTTTGCAAGCGGCTTCGCCGGCGTATTATACATATAAACCTTCCGCTTGAATCACTCTATCTGCTGATGAAACTGATGACTGCGATGGAATCCGTTGCGTAGTTTAAAAGATCTAAACGTAAAGACGCGGGAAACGACTTTGTTTTTTACTATGTACAGAAGATGGACCATGGAACCTATCTAGAATGAATCCATTTGAACTAAGGACCTATTATTCTAAAGGAAAAACCTGAACAGGTAGACGAATGAAAAAATGATGATGAATCACCTATAGGTACACGATTTTTGAGAACGCTGAGTCAGAGTAAAATACCTACGTATATTATCTACGTATATATAGAACTTGATAAAGCGTTTTATGATCATTAAGATGAGAATACACAGAATTAATTTATTCAAGAATTGGAATAACGTTAGTGATAGCATTTTAATTATTATGGAATTAATCTTAACGACATTAAATGCTCCTACCTCATCATAATCACCATCATCTTAGCCGAAAAACGTCGACTGATGGAAATAGGCCTCCCCAAAATTGGGGGGGGATACCTAATCGCCACGCTTGATAGGCGGGTTGACGATCGCAGTATGGTGGTAAAATTCAGAGAGAACGCTGCAGTCCATTCTCTAGTAAGTCCGGTAGTCGCCTTTTCCGCCCTCGGGAAGAGATGCTCCTACCAACTACAAAATAATGACTCGCTCGCTTTTAGAATCTCGCATTCTCATTTTACATCGCAGATTCATACTTGATGGTAGAGTCATCGACGCGCAAATTAAAACCATCAATTCAGAACCGAAATTCCTTCAAATCAGGGTTCAGAATCATATACTGTATTCATGGCAACAGGCAGCGCATCGAAATCACTGACACCCTGTTTAGCAAACCAATGTATTTACATAAACCCATACGCCATACGCCAATCTAATAAAAGCCTCGACGTCCAATTTGCTAGACGCGTCCAACACATATAGTGAACGCACCCAAACGCCTCACAATTAACGTAAGCCAAACGCACCTACACACACAGACACAAAGCCCCACCCACAACCACACCGACCAATCACGGCGCACCATTCTCCAAAACGACCAATCAGAAGGCTTCCCTCGCCCTCCGCCGCGTTTCGAAGGTCCCCATTCGCGGGTTTTGTAACGATCTTTTTCGGAGGGAAAATTTTCGGGTGTTTTATGAAATCTCGGGGCTTTGCAGATGGTTGTTAGGTATTTTACGTATTTTATGGAGGGATTGAGTTTTTATGCGTTGTATTTATGATAATAATGTTATGGATGGTACAAGCGCTTTTGCATAATGACTGGATAACGTCGTTTGAGGGATTCGGATGGCGGTTCGTTTGTTTTAGGGATGCTATTGAAAATGGAATATGATTCGGTTAAAAGGGTTTTTCTATGTGGTTTTATGGCTATGCTTTATGTACATAACAAGACGTCATGACGAGACACTTTACATACCTAATTCTTACATATTGTCTGCCTCAATATTCGATTTCACCTCGATTTGGCTGTTTAAAATGTTTAAGTTTGACATTTTGCGGCAAAAACAAAAAATAAATATAGGCACATTGATATAAATAATACAAAATGATCTATATACCTAAATGATTTAGATAAAGATGTATGTAGGTAAACACTGAGTGCGGATCAGTGATTTGTAACTTCAGCAATTTTTGGCTCAAGTCTTTGCGATTGTTCAAAAATCTGCATAATACTCTTAATCCATAAAATTGTCAACAGGTATCTAAATGTACCTCTAAATGTACTGGATAATAGAATGTAAAAATGGATCCGAGATTTTACTTACATTTTATTTCACAGCCTATAATGATCCCAGTGCTGGCCTTTATGAGAGGAGTGGGCTATAATCCACCATGCGGGCGCAATGCGGATTCGTAGATGGACTATGCCATCAGATTTTCGGTTTTAAGACATTCTGATTTCCTCACGATGTTTTCCTTCACCATTTTAAGAGCAGCATTGATGGTAAATTACCAACCAGCCCAAAATGACTACCCACCAGGCTCAGTCCGAGAGGAGGTCCTAGGGGTCATGACCCCCCCCCCCAAAGTCAGCCATGCTGTCGAGACTGTGAATGATCTGCCTGAAAAACCCATTAATACTCTCGATTTGAGAATCGAACCCAGGACCTCATGCTCATCAGTAGCGCTTTCGGCTACTAGATCAACGAGGAGATGTACCTTCCTAAAAATATTCTTCAGTACTCATGGTGACCCGCCCCAAAATCATAGGCTGCGACCACACCTGCTACCCACTCTCCATTACCGTAATAATATTAGGTGGTAGCCTGAATCATTGTACCTTTGAAAATCATCAATCAACTGCAAGTGGTCCACTGTACCGACATAGGTTTTCTCTTCAATCGTCAATAGCCTTATCTCAACTTATTTAAGTTTATCACAGAGGGGCTTAATGATATCGGCTGGCAGTAATCAGGTTAATTATGTTAAGCTATGTTTGCCACGATTGGTCATCTCATTTGTGGATCTATGATAGTTGTTACTGGTCATCAGAAGCCTAAAAGTATGGCTACTAGCCTTAACAAAGGGTATTGTATAACCCAGTAACTGGGTTGTGGAGGCAAGATAGGCAATCGCTCTACGTAAGATACCTACTGAAATTTATCTGAATCCCGTTAGACTGAAAACCGATCTCAAAAATAATTGGGAAAGGCTATTCAGTTGATGACAGTGTGTTTCTATCAGATCATCATCTCTATGGTGATCACTAGCAAAGTTGATTTATGTCGATTAGTTATTAGAAAATCTATGTTTAGCAGCGGACGTTTTGACACTGATTTGCCCAAATAAATAAATTTGAAAGATACGCGCATCAGCTTTATCCTATCTATCTAACTCAATAGTTTTATGCTTACCTATAATATTAATATCTTGGGACAACCAACACAACGTAATCTGATCCCAAACTAGGCAGAGCCTGTACTATGGCAACCAGACATCTGATAAATATAATATTATTCGACTGTTTGCTATATCTTACTATTTAGGCATTCATCATAAAATCCTAATTTATTTACGTTTTTTTTTTGCAATTTGCAGGTCGTTCTATGGGATTATATCTGTATGAACTTAGAGGGGTTGTAGGTATTGATGACTAGCTTTTGCCAGTGGCTTCGCCCGCGTGGAGGTCGGAAATTATCCCGCGGGAACATACTACCGGGATAAAAAGTAGCCTATGTCCTTTCTCAGGCTCTAAACTATCTGTGTACCAAATTTCATTTAAATCGGTTCAGTAGTTTTAGCAGGATAGCGAGACAGACAGACAGACAGACAGACCGACAGACAGAGTTACTTTCGCATTTATAATATTAGTTTGGAAGTTTGGATTTGGATAGTTTGGATTTGGATTTTAATGATTATAATTATTTAAATACATACGCGTTACGGTCGCGAGTGATATTTTAATCTACATACATCCTAAAAATATATCCTGCACATTCCGTAAGAACATTTTAAAACCGCGGGACACACTGGCGTTTCCCTCTTAATTTAAAAAAGCTTCATCATCATCATTTCAGCCATAAGATGTTCACTGTTGGACAAAGACCTTCCCCAATTTGAGCTTTGCTATAACTCCCACGGTAGGCAGGCGGGTTGGCGATCGCAGTATTGAGGTAAAATGTATACAGAACGCTGCTGCCCATTCTCTAGTAAGCCCTTTAGTCGCCTTTTACGATACCCACGGGAAGAAATGGGGTGATGTTATTCTTTACGTCCGGCAACACACGGATAAAACAGCTTCAACATTTCTAATTACTTACTGGTAATATCGTTGATTAAAACGATAAACATCTAGATAATAAGTGAATGATGTGTATCCTATAATTGGAACCGGACACTTGTATTTTTCTTGTTTATGTTAACGAGCTTGTAATTTTGTAGCCTCTGTTGGCTATCCAAGAAATTAATAAATAAACAACCTTATTTTGATCTGACTACGTTAAATTACGCACAGTGTGCCATACCACAGTGGTGAAGGGCGGGAATTTTGAGGGACTGTCATAAGTAACTTTGACGTTCAAAAAGTGCTGACTCTTAGCCTAGTTTGAATAAATGATTTTTGATTATGACTCTTATTCGTTCTTTGCTGACCTTATTTTTTATAACATAGGAACTAATTAATCCTGATATTCACTTTCTTTTTCTTCTTTAAAAATCCCAACTTACATGTATAATATTCCATCATATTTTGGTTGTACCGGTAAGCGGCGGACAGGTCCACGCCGCCGCCGGCCCTCAACCCAAAAAGGGCCGCAAAAGTGGCCTTACTCTGCCCCTCCAGTTTGAACACTTACGGCACAGCACTAATTGTTAAATTAATTATTTAATTACAAAAGAAAATCACTAATAATGTCAGCTTTTTTTCACCAAAAAGAGCGCTATGCAGACGCCATGTTTCAAGTTCTAAATTTGAATTTTGTTCTCACATCACTGCTTGAGTCTGTTCGGAATTTTCATCACGTTTTTGTTTTTACATTTTCGTCTTTTTGTAAACTTTTTTTTAACTTTTCACTTCATCACTTATTGCAATTATTATTTTATTACTGTTTATTATAGGTAAGGTTTGTGTATTAGTCAACTCTCTTTAGGTTAGACACTGAAATAATTTTAATGATGAAAATCTTGATTGCGCTTGTAATTAGACCATCGCCAAAGCTATCTAAATTCGACTAACTCAAAACAGAGATCGTAACGACTGATTGCTCTTCGCAGATTTAGAAAAATAAAAACCGGATATCGTTAAAAAAATACCTATTTGTCGAAACTACTTGGTTAATTTCAATGCCCTAATGATTTCCAGAAAAAAATAGAGTGGTCACCGTGAAAGCGGCATGAAAATCGTAGCCGTGATTGGTCAGTAATAACGATTCGTTTGGAGCAATTTCGCCGGTTTTTCGACGATTTGTACGATTTTCCGGTGTTTGATCACTAGTTTTCTGGTTCAATAGAGGCAGGTGGGGGTATTATGATGCTGTTTTTCTCACGAGAAGGAAGATTTTTAATAAGTAACCGATTATGAGGAGGAAGTCACAATTATCGCGTGTAGTTCGGTTATTGTTCGTGTGGTTGGGCGAAAGTTGATGGTTTGGGTGATTTTGCTATACTTTCCTGATTTAGTTTGTTTTTATTGTGTTTCGTGATTAAGATTTTCGGCGCTTAATTGATTTTTGTCATAGTTTGAAATAAGGAAATACCTAATTTGTTTTTTTTTTTGCATTGTTTCTGACAGTATCACCACTTTTTTTTAACTGTTACAGACACAGTAAGCTAAGGTTGTTTATAGAAAGTACACGTATGGACACTTGATACACTTGTGTAAGTTTTGTACCTTAGGTTAAAAATACCAAAACATTTTTAAAACTCAAACTCACAACCAAACTTTTTTTTTAAACAAACAAAATCGTTTATTTCTCGATTAAAACACGTCTCAATCGATCGCCGGACAATCGAGCACAGATAACTTAGTTTCGATTTTGAGGTATATTTTACGGTTGACGGACATAATCGATCGATTGTGACAAGGGATCGGTTTCTTGTTATGTTAGTCCGTGGGATTGTTTTCATTTTTTTTTTTAATTTGATATGCAAATAACTGAAGACTGTAGAGCTCAAATTAATTATTACAGCGAAATAATTAAATAATAATGTGGATAGTATGTTAATTTTCATCTCATTCATGATACTCGACTAGGGCATGCAAAAACCGGGTTGTTTTTAAAAACCGTGTTTTTCGGGTTTTTTATTTACAAAACCGGTGAAACCGGTTAAATCGGGTTTTTCGGGTTTTTTAATTTTTGTTAAATAAATGAGAAATATGTCTGTAAAAAAAAGAAAATGCTGAAATCTAATCAAAATATGTATTTTACAACCGACGAAAAAAACGGAGGAGGTTATCAATTCGACGCGAATATATATATATTTTTTTATGTATTACCACGCATAACTTTATACAGAGTAGTCCGATTTTAATAATTATTTTTTTATTGGATAGGATATACCTTGCCAAGTATTATTAGTACATTAAAGCCACAAAAAGTTATAAAATAAAAACTTTCGTCGTCGGCGCTGAAAAATCAATGAACAAATATCACTCAAAGCGCCGACTCATAATTTTAAGGTTTATTATTGTTTGCTTTTCAGTTTTTTCGGTGGTTTAATTTTTTGTTAAAAAGTTTTTATTACTGACTGAAATAAGCTACAACTACTAACAAGCAATACAAAAAGGTTCTTTTCTTCATACATAACATAGAATAATAATCATAAAGCTTATTATTTAGGAAAATAACATATTCCTTAAAACTTAAGGTATCTAACATACACAATTAGGAACATTTGGAAGGTAGACAAAGGCCTAAAATGACAGAATATTAAATAACAATTTAACTGTCATAAAATACAAACAGGCAAAATCAACAGTACGTAAAGTGAGATGAAAATAATTATTGAAATATCGCATAAAATAGAAGTCTTATTCCTATTAAACCAAAACAAAATAAATCAGACATTCTTATAGATATAATAGATTATTAATTCTAAATTAAAATTACACAGCTAAATCAAATTACAATTTTTTACTTTGATAATATTACCATATATGACCATATATTTTTTACTTTGATAGGACACAAGTGCATCGAGGGAGTCATCATTTAGAGTACTACGGATTTATTACACAATAGCTTCTGCCCGCGACTTAATCCGCGTCAAATTTTTGCTCCCGTGACCCTTCCCATCGCATCGAATTGTCTGCCAGTTTTCGTCTATTTTTCATTGCTGCTCCGCTTTTTTAGATTGTAGCGTGCTGTTATATAGCCTATAGCTTTCTTCAGTAAATAGGCTACCCTACACAAAAAGATTTTTCAATTCGAACCAGTAGTGTTTGAGATAAGCGCGTTCTACCATACAGCCAAACAAACAAACTCTTCAACTTTATAATATTAGTGTAGATGGTATAGATGAGACCTGCTCATAAAAAGGCTCTCTCTGATGCCACACTTGTTGGAGGTATAGATTCCAAAGCTTTATATACTTTTATTAAGTGCTCTCCCATTTTTCCTCCACCGTCGTAAAGTGCCATCTCCACCCTTATTGTCCTTGATGTTCTATGAAACATTTACTACTGTATAGTCTAAGTTTTCCTAAGTTGTAGTTGCCGTCGGTTTAGTAGTCGAAAAATGATTATTTATAATGTTAACCGAAAAAAACGAAAACTCCGGTTTTGGTATCCCAAAAAACCCGGTTTTCAAATCAGTCGGTTATCCGGTTTTTTCGGTTATCCGGGTATCCGGTTTGCATGCCCTATACTCGACCTAGTTTGAAGTCTTAAGTAGTGATTTATTTCGTAAAAGCACATTATTCTGCGTACTGTCTCATTGATCTTGATTAGCTGTAGTATAAATTAACACACATTGCTAATTAGTGTGGGCAATGTGTAAGCGCTTATATCGTTTGAAATTCTATCATTTGAAACTGTGATTCGACATTTTTACGATTTATAAAAATGGTCATTATGTGAGTTTGAATTCGGTATCACGAACACAGTTTTATTCTGTTTAGAAACAGTTTCAATTGCAGCATTTGATTTGAGATTTTTTTTAAGAATCTGAGTTAGTATGCCCTTTCTCCCACAGCGAGATTGTACCAATGATTTAGATTTAATTTATTTAGAATTAATAGCTAAAATTATATAGGTAGGTATATATTTTTGTCATAGTTTTAGAAAGCTACTATTCGACCTTTCTGCCACAGCCAGAGGCAACCAAAGGGTTAGATTTAATTAGTTTAGAATCAACAGTTAAAATAATGGTCATATTTTTATCTAAGGTCTTAGATACTCTGTAGTGTGGTGTGTTTGTAGATTTTACTACGCTTTGGAATTAGCAACTTCATCTCCCTGAAAGACCAACTCCTTTGTCAATTCAAAAGTGTCATAAAACCATTTTCGCTGCTTTTTTCATGTATTTCAGCGACGATCACTTCAAAACCTAGCCTTTTGGTTGTAAAACTGAATCTTATCTCGCTTTTAACCGTATAACATTCACACGGGGCGTGGACGGTCATCCGATCCGTTGGGTCCGGTGATACGGTGTCGGTATTACATGCCGGATTGTTTTACATAACAAGTATGTTATCTGCTGGCTGTTTATAAAGGTTTTTGTTTAGTGTCTGAATATGGTTGTTTTTTTTTTGCGTCGGTGGCGATACCCTACCTATGTCAAGTTTTTGTTGTAAATTAGCTTATTGTATTCTTCGTTTGTTTTTCGTTGGTTGAATGTTTATTTATTTCAGGTGCCTAAGTAACATATTAGGATTTTTTCATAAAATAGGTATATTTTTTCCAAAATTTTAGTTTAGTACATTTTCTAGGTGTGTGGTAATTTATGTCTATTTCTGTTGTCCAAAACAAATTGCCTTCATTGGTTAGTATGTATATTGCAGCAAATGATAATTTTAGCAATGCAGAAAACGTTAGGCTTCTGCTTTTCTGTTTTGCCGAAGAAAACAGTCCGTCAATTTCAAGCACAATCAATAAGAATCACAATTATTATTTTCAAACCTAAAAGATTTATTTTTCCACTTCACTAGTCACATCCAAATTATCATCATTTTCAAAATCACTGTATTTCGAAATTCAAATCATAATATCACTGGCCACTAATTCTTCCAACGATAATTATTAAAAAAATCGCGGGTCGCGTTGTTGCGGGTCGCGGGGTCGCGTCATAGAAGCGACAACGAACCGCGCGGCAGCCGCGGATACACTGCCGGCACGTGGCGAGATGATCCGAAATATTCCACACCGAGGGGTGAGATTTTGGCCGCCATCTTTAGATTTTGGCAGTGTGAAATTATTTTATGAAAATTATTGAAAGTTAATTCATTTCTTAGATTTTTATATTATTTTAAAAACAAAAACCTATTTATTTGCAAATTGAAGGTAAATAAACGTCGTTTTCTCATTACCTCGACATAATATTAAACGATATTTTCCAATTTTCCCCAGACCAGACCAGATGTATGAATGTAAACGAGAACGAGGCAAAAGGAGCATGTAAGGATCGTAGAAAGTAGCGTTCTATAGTTACTGCCTACCCCAGTGGGAAATAGGCGTGAGTTTGTATATGGATGTATGTAGTTTTCCCAAAACATTGGACCAAAAAGCTTAGCTGTTTCGATTTGTAGCTTCTAACTTCTAAATTGTTCAAAAATTACTGAAAGTAATCTGCAAATAGTTAATGGAGAATTAATTCTTGACGAGACAATGAGCAGCCGCGTGTTAATTTGCATCTTGACCATTTAATTACATTTATAGAAACTCAATTAAGTGAATAATTAGCGAATGACTTCGTCCGGTCATTTAGTTTTAGGATGTTTTGTAGATTTTAGAAAGAAAAACAGATACCTAGCACAACTGTATATATGTGCGTAACTATATTTATTTATTTATTTAAACTTCTCGCAGACAAAAATGGTACAAAGGCGGACTTAATGCCTTAGGAGTTGTACAATTTAAATAACTAGGTGCACATGGACTTTTACACAGATTTGAGTTCAAGGTAACAGTCCAATAAAAAACGTACGTCTATCAATTTACAACGTCGTATTTTAATCTTAGCTCTGCACTGATTATAATTACCTACGTGTTCATAACATTTGCTAAACCAAAACATGTCCTAGGTGTACAAAAGGTCGTGAGCACTAGTGACACGGGGCCATCTAGGTACCCGAGTGTCATAATTCAGGTATTTAACACCGATTTCCAGAAATTATCGCTCAACTGCGATCTGCAATACTATTAACCAATATAATTTTGACTGTAAGTTAAAACAAACGGTTTGTACGTGTTTATTTATTATAATTATTAAAATTATATTGAAATAGAATCCATAATCATAGCCGATGGTAAGTACTATTAGAAAAAAAGAAAAGAAAACATAAACAACAGCAAAAATCGTCAGAAATACAGTAACTACACATTTCGGAACGTGCTCCTGTGACGTCACCACTCCCCGCGTTCTCCCGTCTCGCCTCCCTCTCTCAGTTATCTGTCCTTTAACGTGATAAGGACGAGCATATCATTTTAATAATAATATTATACTGTAACAGAACTTATTATAGTAGCTATTACAGCCTGAAAAGCGATGAAAAACTGTTGCGTCTAAATTAATTACAGTATGTAGTAGGTGGTTATTTTTTGCACTTTGTTCTTAATATATTTAACTAACTTTTGCCAGCGGCACCGCCTACGTAGATTTCAGAAATTATCATACGGCATCGTACCGCGATCAAAAGTATTCTATGTGTTAATCCAGAGATTTTGTTGTGTAACATACTACCAGTACAAATGGCATGTCCTAGAACCAAAAAAAAAAAAATTACATAATTATTTTATCATATCCACTAATTGGGTCCGTGTGGTGGATTATGCTCTGCTCCCTCTCACACAGAGGAGGCCTGTGCCCCAACAGAGGGAAAATTGTAAGCTGATTATGTATGTATGTAATATAGGTACAAGGTGTTACAGAATAAACACAATTAGGTACTGAAAGTAGTTTGTTTATTATTGACTACTGAATCTATAGCAGTTATATTTACTGTTTTTTTTTCCATACTTACCGTTGATCTAGCCAAAGAAAATTCAATCTTATGTCAAGGTGATAAGACTCCATTTTAAATGCATAAAGTAATGTTAGGGTCAAAACTATTTTCTTAACTACTATTTTCTTACCAGCCAGCATAAAAAACCGGCCAAGTGCGAGTCGGACTCGCGCACCGAGGGTTCCGTACAAACCTGTAGGTATTTTCGGTTTAAAAAATATATATTTTTTAGTTTTTATATTTCTGTTGATTGAATGTAGGTAAGGTAAATTGTGGTTTACGATTTATGACGTTTTAAAAAAAAACTACTCACTCGATCTCGTTCAAACCAATTTTCGTTGGTAGTTTGCATGGTAATGTACATCATATATTTTTTTTAGTTTTGTCATTCTCTTATTTTAGAAGTTACGGGGGGGGGGGACACACATTTTACCACTTTGGAAATGTCTCTCGCGCAAACTATTCAGTTTAGAAAAAAATGCTAATAGAAACCTCATTACCATTTTTGAAGACCTATTCATAGATACTCCACACGTATGGGTTTGATGAAAAAAAACATTTTTGAGTTTCAGTTCTATGTATGGGGAACCCCAAAATTTATTGTTTTTTTTTTTCTATTTTAGTGTGAAAATCTTAATGCGGTTCACAGAATACACCTACTTACCAAGTTTCAACAGCATAGCTCTTATAGTTTCGGAATAAAATGGCTGTGACATACGGACGGACAGACAGACAGACAGACAGACATGACGAATCTATAAGGGTTCCGTTTTTTGCCATTTGGCAACGGAACCCTAAAAATGAGTTTTGATCATTGTATTATGCTTTTAATTCAATATTCTCATTGTGCCTATGAGCTCTTGTGTAAATTATGTTACATGTAGTAAAATATATAGGATAATACAAATGTTTTGTTCAAAAGCCTATACTAAGATCAGATAATTAATTAGAGCAAGCTATTTACTGACATGTCTGCTAATGCAAGGGATTGTGTGTTTGACAAATTGATTACACATTATACTACATACCATAGGTAGGTGAGTAGTCACCTACCTATGGTATGTAGTATAATGTGGAGTGTGACTAGGTAAACTGAGGACTCTGCCTTTATGTTTTAGTAGTTTTTGGCTGAGTCTATGGCACCTGTTTTGCCTTCCCTCGTTGTGATAAATGGTGTTATTATTTGGTCATGTTTTCTTTTGGAAAGTCTGTGTTTAAAAAATGTATGTGTAGATATTTATTTACTGAACATACCTGGGGCATGATGGAAACTACTTCTATTTGTATTTATACTTTTGAGGACGGAAAGCTGATTATTTTAATTTTTTAAGATAAGATAGTTTCATCTGCTATATAATGCTGCGGGTGGAACTTCGTAATAAATTATCTTCCAATTAAACGAACGACGAACGATCAGTGTTGGTCAGGCCATCAAATGAGAACGGCTAGACCAATTTGGCATACTTATACATACCTATTTGTTTTGTGTTTTTATAAAGTAGTTGGAATGTGGTTTTGATGGAAAGAAAAATTGAAGTGCCAGTTTCACGGAAAATTAAAAAAAATAATGGAATAACGGGACGATATTTTTTCTCTTGAATTTTCAAATGGAATATTGTTTAGACAGGACAAAGTCTCGTCTGTCGGATCAGCTGTTTTAACATACTTTAAACAAAAACTTTTCCCGTAGTAAAGGAAATCGCGGTGCGATTTTTTCTTGCACTGGATTTTCAACGTATTGCTTAGCATCGAAAGTCGAAAATCGAACAGCAAAAGACACTGTTTCGATTTTCGTGTTGCTGAGATGCACTCTATTGGATTCTCAATGCTACTAATTCAAGACTTAGAGTTAAAAATCCTTGAACCTTTGATTCGAAACGTTGTCTTAATATTTTTGTCCCAAGTCCACATAGTTCGTACTCGAGCCATCCTGATCTATTTTAACTGAATTATGATGTTTCGTGTATGGGATCTTATGGTTCATTAGCTAAAATATCATAATGGATGGAACATTATTATTATTAATACAGAGCTTCTTAGATTAGTGGAATATATGCGTATTATTATGTACTTACTCATTATCTGCCTAGCCATTCCCAAATATTTTGTGGTCGGCTTCAAGTCTAACCGTATGGATCTGAATACTAAGTAAATACCTTTTTTAACCGGGAAATCATCAAATGTCGTCTCCCGCTCACGGCGAAGCGGGAGGGCGTGTCAGATTTCAGGGTCTTTTACATAAATAAACGTGACATGTAATGATTTTGCATGAGAAATTAAAACGAAAAAATAAACATATGCCATTTGATTTTTGGACATGGTCTCATTAATACTCTAAAGTTATGGGTAATCAAAAAGATCAACGTGTATACAAGACCTCCTAAGATGTACTCTTATGTCAACTGGAGTTTGAAGAATTCACCGCTGAATTGGCACATTTTGAAATCGAACCCTATAAGTAACACAAATAACCCTGTCTTAGCCACTGAGCTCTTGGAACCACCCCGAAAATACTTATAGGTGGGTACCACCTCCAGTACCTACATCGTAAAAGGTACTTTAAGGCACAGCCTTCATTCGTCCAAAACAATCTCTTCCGTTTAATTAAAAACTAAAAAAAAGTCATAACACTATCTACTGAAAAATCTACCGTAATGTTTTAGTAATAAGGTTTGATTCACAGTGTAAGCAATCTTCTCCGATATTCATTGATACCTTTTCCAGAACAAAATTAAGGTAACTTGAACTGTAAAGTAAAGTGTTTTAAGATCCATATTGCTTTGAGTTGGTTGGCTCAACATACTGACCGTCTTAAAATTTAGCGCTGTAAAGGAAAGAGGTATAAGTAGTATAATGGTATATTAAAAAAAAATATGTTTAAGTTTTGAATGGAGAGCGAGTATTTTTATAAGGGTCTCATTTATAACACAAAGATTAAAGAGGTACTGTGCTTTTCTTGAAAAGGAATACAAAGAAACAAAATACATTTATTTAGCACAGTTTAAAAGGCACACAGTAGATATACAGCAAGAAAGAGAAAAATAAAAAAGTGTAAGGTGTAATGTCAGAAACTAGCATTATAGTGCGCCTTACAGCTGCCAGATAACTTGTGCCTGATGCTGGTTTTCAACTGGACCTATTGAATATACACCACATCTCTCTTCCCCAGTATCATGAAGGGAGACTACTTCGATGCTTATAGTAATAAAAATGGCCAGCAGTATCTTTCACAACCCAACTCGTAGATTAGAATGAAAAATACAATTAACTAAGTTATGTGCTAATTTAGCATAAACAAAGATGGGTAAGTAAAAAAAATCTGATGTTACCTACCAATCCGTAGATGACTATTGCAAATTTTAAGATTCATTAGCGAAAATAATAATGTCCTAGGCACAAGTGAAAGTGTTTTATCAAATACTAATTGTGAAAAGTTGAATGTAAGAAATTCCGATAGTTGTTTCCTATAGGTAGGTATCTGCTGATCTACTTACTCAATGTAAGTACAGCTTGCATAGGAGCATTTCTGCTTACCCCTTTAAAAACTACTGGCGTAATACAATCACAACGGATATGTCAAAATCACAATGTTATAAATAATGTATGCTTCCACATACCTAATTACATAGTCACACACAAACTCATTACACAAAAATCTTAATTATATACATGTCACCAGTTTCCGTCCAGTAACACGATCGTTAAAAACAAAAAAAAAAGTCTTATGAAACATGCCGAATCCTACGTTATTTCCTTGAAGTAAGGTTGATATTACAACGCTCTATTATCAGTGTAGGCTTTTCTGACTACGATAAAGCAGTTTTACGCCTCAATCGAAATCAAACCTTAAGTTATCAACATAAGATTGACATTACAATGACAATTTGTACTTATAAGATCTTTTGACTTTGGATTATCAATTAGTGCGCGCGGACAAATTTATTCTGATTGGCTGCTGTCAAAATTCGAACAAGGCGGTTCTAATCGAGCGGAACGTGGTCTATATAGTTGTCTCTTTCGCACGGGAGATTTCGGGGTACTGTGGGTCAATGGTCAGTTTAGTGGGGATTCCGTAGATTGTATTTTAAATGATTTCGACTGGTTATTTTGATCCTGAAGTTGTCGTTTTGAGCCTAGACGTATCCAAGGATTTAATCATTTTGTTTATATTTTTTTTCAACCGTGGATTTAAGTTTTCTTTTTCACAAACATGTACTTAGATCGACAATAGGCAGAAATAAAGAGATAAATGAATATATTATTTTCCTAAAAGGCAGACGGGTTGAGGTGTAACTACTAAAATACACTACATAATGTTAATTTCCTAGATATACCCATCTAAAGTTTCAGATTATACGGGTTGTAAGTCTACATATACACGCACGTAATAAAATTGCGCCGCGATTTTTTTGCGCGATCCAGTCAAAGCTCTGCTTAGTATGTATTTTCAATGCACTGGGATGCAATGTTAGAGTTTCAATTCTTGGTACGTTGAAGATGCAGTGGAGACGTGGGCTTATTGAGGATATTGCCCGACCGGGGTAGTGAACCCGGGGCCCTAAGCACTCGCACTTCTGACCAACATACCAGCGAGGGTTTTTGAAAATGATATCTTTTTATTTAGACGTTTTCGATACAAAGTTATATATAAGATATATTTATTTGAAACAAGTCTTGGTTGTCCTTTTATTTGAAAACTCTTTCAAAATAGTAAAACAACAATAATTTTGACATTATCATACACAAATTCCCACTCAATTAAAAACTACCAAACATAAACCCGACAATTTGTCGAAAAACATTAACATCCGTTGCGCGTCGGTAGCAGGTCGCGGGTTCGATTCCCGGGGCGGAACTAATGGCGATGACTCGACATCGCGACCGGTTTGTGTGGGGTATCGCTGGATTGTGAGAAAGTACGTTAAGAGTTAAGTGTAAGTAATGGTTTGACCACGTGGTCGTAATAACTTGGTGTGAATAACTTGATATTACAGTTGTGACGTAAAAGGCTTTTAAATAAGATATGATAGACATACTATGTAAAATAAATAGGTACTATAATTTTATAGGTACAGCAACAACATATTTATTTTTTTTAAGTTATAGGTATGAACTATGGTTTGTTAAAAACTGTTTTACAAAAATAAAAAACCACCAGTTTAGAAAACTATTTACAACACTTCAAAGTGAAAAAATGAACAATAATTTCTGAAGTAGGTGGCAAGCCTTAATTTTTTTTTACAAAACTACAAATTTTTTTTTTGGACATCTATTGTAGTTTAGTTTTACTTATTAGTTGTGGTACTTACTCCAGTCTTATTTCTTCACTAGCTAGTAATATTAATGACAGGAAGTATTCGAGCATCATCAAGATACCGAAAGTAGACTAAATACGTATTGTCGAAGCCAACACAGAAACTACCGAAGCAAAGTTAATAATAATAATAATAATAATAATAATAATATTCCAAACTATCACACAACGCCATCTAGTCCCAAGCTAAGCAGAGCTTGTGTTATGGGTACTAGACAACTGATAAACATACTTATATATTTCTAAATACATACATATTATAGATAAATTACACCCAGACACAGAACAAATGATCGAAAATAAAAAAAAGATAAAATAAAAAATAAATAATAAAATAATTATTGATAAAATTTAAAGTGAGGCTATCTCTGGGCCATTATCCTGAATATCCATTTAAAAAGTGTGTTCGAAATTCATCCACAATTGTCGAAGATATCGCGGAACATTCATTCATAAAAATACACAGGAATTAAGAACACCTCTTTTTGAAATCGGTTAAAAATATGGCCAAACTGATAATGACAGATTTTGTCGCAATAAGTAAGAATTGCCAAGTTCCTTTGAAATTAATCTATTCCCCCATTCACTAGACAAATAGTACACCTTTCATTCACAGATCGAACAAAAAAGACGACCGTCCTTCTAGTAAGTTCCCAAGGATGTGGCTGCGGTTGACTGCGAGACGTATCTGTTACCGGCGCAGGCGCACGTCTGAGATATACTGATTAAAGAGAGGGGAGATGTGGTGGGTGAACCATTTCCGTCCAGAGATAGTTATTGCTGTGATTGATCGTAAGGATTTATCAAAATATAATGAGGAATTCCTGTTCGTTTGGTGCTGTACGTAAAGAATAGCATCATCCCATTTCTCCCCATGGGTGTCGTGAAAGGCGACTAAGTGACATACTAGAGAATGGGCAGCAGCGTTCTCTATGCATTTTACCACCATACTGCGATCATCAACCCGTCTGCCAAGCGTGGCGCTTATGGAAATTAACCCCCCAAATTGGAGAGGCCTATGTCTAAGAGTAGACATCTTACGGCCACTCGAGAATGATAATGATGATGAATGAAAAATTTTGGGAGTGTAAAAGACCAATAAAGATAATAACGTTAGTTTTTTTTTTTTGGAAATTGTCAGTAGCAGTTTGAAGTTTGTATTTTTTGCCCGTTTGATGGCAACAGACTCGCTCTCCTTATCATGGCACTTAAACAAAACTGGCCAAATATGGGTGTACTACAGATTACATCTTCATTCAACTATTCGTAGAAACGAGGAGTATTATTACTGTGTTAAAACCCTCATAATATAACAAAACTTTGCTAGGCAACAGAACCAGGCATGCTGCATTTACTTACTCAAACACTTACAAAAAGAAATTGCACTACTTATAACGCCAAATAGTCACAAACGAAAACATACCAACTATTCAACAAACACAACATCATTACTTCCTAATTGATTCGCTAATTCAATTGATTGATACATTCAATTGATTGATACCAAGTTATCAGATGAAACGAACGCTGCAGGCAATCCAGGCGACTCCAAACATCTGGTCGAGGTTTTTTTGGTCAGTTTTTGTAGCGACATGGCAGTTTCGCTTTCGACCGGCGCGTGAGCAATGGCCGGCCGAACTATTCACTTTTATAAAGCCTTTGTTGAGGTTTAGAATTCGGATTTTGTAGTTGATAATGCAGCTTTTGGTCTTTACTTGTCATTGGGAAAATCATGGATGAAAATCCGATTAATCTGCGTATAGGTATGTTTGTGATATCTTAGGCTAGCTCCCTCTTAATATGATTAGCTATTATCGGACCTTTAACGACCTTCATCATTATCCAGCCGAAAAACATCCACAGCTGGATAAATGCCTCCCTCAAGAACCGCTACTTTGACTAATTCTATACTTCTCCCACCCAGCGAATTCCTTGCCTTCACTAGGTCACCGATCCACTTTGTGGGAAGCCTCCCTAAACTACGTCATTTGCATTCCAGAAATTCCAAACGGCTGGTTCAAAGGTGAAACAAAAAAGGCGATGGATTTCACAAGTCCTAGAAACTTGAAGACATTCACTGACCGTAGGCTCGCGTCGTGAATGGGTCTTCCCCCTCTCATAGAGTTAAGACTTTTGTTCCAGGAGTGAACGACAAATAAATTGTTTTAAGAGAACACTATGAGCTGATTGTCATGGATAGGTACAGCTCTCAACTTCTGGGTTCAGTCTATAAGCCTTTAGTAGGAGGTCTACCTGGCAGTCTAGCAGTCAGAGTACAATTAAAGAGGTCTGGTTATCCATTAAACCATTCTGAAAAATACCATGATGCTCGTAGATGCAGCTCTCGACTTCCGAGTTCAGTGTTTAAGACTTTAGTAAGAGCTTTACCTGGCTGTCTGTCAGTTAGGGAACAATTTAAGAACGCTGTTTACCCCATCAAAGCAAAAGCATTCTCAAAAATACCATGATTTTCGATGAAATTCGAGCTCATTCATTGAAATTTCTCTGTCGGGCCACGTCTGCCGGTCACATCGGCACAGTGAATGGGCCGTTTTTTGTCGCGAGTACACTTGACTAAATCAGTGTGAAATTAGTTGGGACAGTCGACCCGCGGGCCGCGTGTACGTGGGGTGGGGGTCAAGTGTGAGCGGGCACGAGTTAAATTGACTGATGAGTTGTATGACAACGTATGCGAGTACATGCTCTTCATGCCTGGAGGCTTTTATGCAATTACTATCTCGGGATACCGGTTCTTATTAAATTGCATGTAGATTAATTTTTAATACTAAGTACTAATCCGTCGTTTTAGTTTGTGTTTCTCTCAGTTCTGTAAGAGTAATAACCGTCAAGAGATAGTAGGTAAGTTGGCTGTCTGTTTTGACAACGAACGTCACAGTTTATGTCAAGATTCTGTATAATTTGAGAAGGTCTGCTTACATTCTTATTATTTATATTTCTGCTTGAGTATAGTTTTCAATGTTTTTTTTTTGGCATATTGGTTTGTGCTAGTTCAAATATTATGACGGATATGTTAACTTTATATTTTGTCTTTCGTAATGTTAATTATTTGCTCTAGTAAAGAGCCAATTTCCTGGAACAGACAGCTGTGCTGCTAGGCAGTTAGTTGCGCAATTTTTCTTCCCAGTTAAAATACTAGGATATAGTAAAGGACGGCCGTTTTGAAGGACTGTCTTATGTAATGATGTTGACGTTTAATAAGTTTGCCTAGTTTATATAGATAACTTATGATTTGATTAGTATTTACATAAATTATAAAATCATACTGCATGAAAAATACAATCGCCACTATTATCCTAAGAAGTAGGTTAGGTAGCAGTGTATTACTAAGATTCACCCCAATTTCGTCTATTAAGTCCAGAGTCTTTTTCCATTATTAACCGGGCAATTGTTTAGACTCCTATTCAGACTGTTATGGAGAGATTCCTAATAAGAGAATCGAATAACTCTTCAGCTGACTCAGGGATCGAACTTAGTCATTGAACAGTAATGAATGCAAACATAAGTCTGGGTAACTCTACAAGGCAGTCTAACAGTTAATAAGGCTAGGCAATTAATACCTTTTATTAAAACAAAATCATATCCAAAGAAAAACGAATAGGTAAGAACGCCAATAAAAAAAAAAAACTTTCTCAAACTAAAAGCGACCGCAAGCCCGCTCCGCTTATACCACCACTGGGGCCACACCCCACCTGATATTTAAACACACACACAAACAAAACAACAGCGTGTGAACAAGATCTTTCTCTGTGTGAGTGCCATTGAAAAAACTCGTCGATCCTCCACACTTTTTCCACAATCTTTTGGATTGGAGACAGTTGGATAAAAGTTAGTGTTTCTCTTTAAAAATATATCATAATTTTAACTAGCTTCTACTTTCTGACTTCTGACCGATCAGCATCTAAAAAGGTAAGAACGTTTTGAGGAGCCCGGAGTTACCTAAGGTCAAAATTCTTAATTTTCAATGAAATAACACAGAAGGGTAAACCATAAAGGGCCCCGCAGACCAGCACGAGATGACTCTCGTGGATCAATTTTCTTGAAGTTTATAAAGAATTTCTTCTTGTAACATAGGTAAAAGTTGCACTGTATAAAAAGTGTTTCAACAAGAGGTTCCCAAACTTTATTTACCTACATGTACACCACTTTAAAAATTTACAGGTTTCGGTAGACATTGCTTGGAAAATTTGGATTCATTTTTGTAACCCGTCACGTTACCCCGTCGAATTTCCCGTGACTCCCGGGAGTCCACCTGCACCACTTTTCATAATTGCAAATCATTTATATGTTCCGTGTGGTACTGGACCTTAAGAATAGCACCTTCCCATTTCTTTCTGTGGGTGTCTTAAGAGGCGACTAATGGACTTACTAGAGAATAGGTAGTAGCGTTTTGTTCGCATTTTACCACCATACTGCGATCGCCAACCCGACTGCCAAGCGTGACGATTACCTGCCGGGGTCGCGTGATTGTTCGAAAGAGATACCGTGACCCTGGCACATGGGCAACTGATGGAACACGGGTGGGTTTTAGTCAGTAAAAGTCTGACACGCCCTCCCGCTCCGCTCAGAGCGGGAGAAGTGATTTGATGATTTCCCATCCTAAAAAAAAAGAAAAAAAAAAAAAGCGTGACGATTATGGTAAATACCCCCCTTTGCGGGAGGCTTGTGTCCAGCAGTAGATGACTTTCGGCTAAATGATTTGTTCCATTGGCGCAGGCGAGAAAGTTATGCAACTTTGTAGATGTGTGTAGATGTAGCTTCATGCTGTAAGGGCGCTAAATTTCTGAACAATAAAAAATTTTCTTTGTTTGTGTTGTTGTGTGTGTTGTTTGTTTTTGTTTTGTTTGTTTGTTTGCGTTTGTTTGTTTGTTTTTGTTTTGTTTGTTTGTTTGCTTTTGTTTGTTTTTTTTTGTTTGCTTGTTTTGCTGTTATATGAGTGGTTCACCAAAATAATGACAGATAATATCACATAGAGATGATAGTTATAGTTTTAAGAACATACTTTTTAACCTCATCATCATCATAATAATTTCAGCCAAAAGACATCCACTGCTGGACATAAGCCTCCCCCAAGCACCACCACTTCAACCGGTTCTGTGCTTTTCACATCCAGAGGGTTTTCAACCTATATTCTGGTAAATAAATTAATTTAAATAAAAACACTGAAATACAGATAACATGAAATTTATTGAATATCAGAAACCGGTAGCTCTACCTCCATGTTTTGATTTAATCGGCATGAAAGATCAATTTGTTTTGTTCTTTTTAAACTATATCTTTTAATAGCGAGAACTATTTTAGATTATCTGTTACTTATTATTTTGTAGACAAGTTACGGATTAAAGATTATGAGTATTTCACGGTTTTATTACGATTTATTTTGAGAAAGTAATCGACTGAAATATTGCGATTGTGTAAATGAAATATGGTAAAAAAGTATTGGTGCTTAGTAAAAGTAGTTATTCTGAAATCGAAATGAATATAAAGAGAAATTAGTTATTTAAATAGTTCCAAAATGATGAGTACAACGGAGAAAATATTTTTTTCTTTTTGCCTTATTGATAGCCATGCAATTGGAAAGATAGATGCTGTAACAAAAACAATCTATCAACATGATACATCAATGTTGCAAAAATTCAAAAATTGAAAATGATTGTAATCTTTTTGTACCTACATTTGCCATAATCGCCACGCTTGGCAGGCGGCTTGGCGATCGCAGTATGGTGCTAGAATTCACAAAGAACGCTACTGCGTATTCTCTAAGTCCCTTAGATGCCTTTTACGACACCCACGGGAAGAAATGCGATGGTTCTATTCTTTACGCCCGTCACCATATGTAGATAGATAAGCTTAATTCTATACAATAGTAGGACATCTACGGATACTAGAACCTATCTAATGATAATAAAATGAATTTATTTTATACTACCTAATATATAAGAAAACTTTGCATTGAAATCTCCGCTAACACAATATGTAAAGAGGTAACTTCAGTCAGCTAGTCAATTATGAACTGGACCATACACCCAGTGAAAATTACAGCTTGACGAATCAACCTAGCCTGAAAACTCTCTATTACAACGTGACAGGTGACAGGTCTTTCTTTTTTTTTATTCCAGTCTAGTCTAGAATGTTAGACGCAAAAAGTTAGACCGAGTTGAGAAGCGAGTGTAAGAAATTAAACGGAATTAGTTCTTTACAAGCATTTGTTACGAGGTGAGATGCGGGGAATGCAAATGAAATCAGTTTTGTGTAGAGCTATATAGGAATAGACAGGACAACATTTTGAATTGTCAAAATAATTATGATAATTTTTTGGCCAAAGAATCCTAAAAAAATGCCAAGAAGCAGCTGGCAACATTGCTATGTTCAGTTGTAATGTTAAAAGCTTTTTGAGCACATTTCATGTTGGCAATGATGCAGATGAATTTTTTGATGCTTTACGATTCTTTTCTTTATATACTCGAATATATCGTTATTTTAAGACAGTAAGTTTTTATAATATGTTTCTTATAAAATAAATAATAAATCTTTAACATGCTTATTTTTGCAAACAGGTTACTTTAAAGTTTTAACAATATTATCAAGTATGTATCACTGTGTCCTGCCCCATAGTCATAGGTGGCATACAATTTACAAAATTATTATTATTATTGTGTCATTGTCGACATTATTACATTTTTTTTCTATTATTCATTATGACAAATAGAAACTCATGGAAAATGGCTCAATTTAATATCATGAGAAATCATTCAAGTCAGTCAGTATTTTATAAACATTAAAAATTATCCTCATAATTTAATTTAGACAACTATGATTTACTCCTCAAAAATTTACTTGCCTACACTGTCCGCCATACTTAATTACAGAGTAAATTTTTACCGTGGAATTTCTTTCCGGATCTTCTCCATAGAAAACAATCAAGGCTCCATAACTGCCCATGTAGGTTTATATGTTTTGATCTTGCATAAGTACCATTAAAAAACAGGTCGTGGAGCCAGCCATTCATGAAGATGTAAAGATAGTACTAAAATTGAAGTATTTTATACCCGCCATCACAATATCCGTTATATATAAATCAAACGATTGTTCCTCAAATTTAAATTAATAATGTAATGTGACTCACCGTCTCCACTCTGGTTGCTGCTGTGCGCGTGGTACTGGTCATCTGTAAAGTCGTACTCTACGTCAGATCAGACACATCTGCTCTCAATAATCATGTATCGAGGGTTTTGCCTACATAAAATAAAATATCACTATCATTTTAACCGTTCTGGGGTTTGAACCCAGTACTCCCCTCCTAGTAAGACCAATGAGGTAGTCTTTTGTTTAAAAAAATATTAATTATTGGAGTTTACTTTTTAAGAATCAATTTTCATACCCCAGGCGGGTATGAAAATTTATGGGGAGTAAAATCAAACTTTCTCCGTTACGTTACGTTATGCGTTGTGTTATGTTTACTTATCTATATATTTTATATTCGTTCGTAAGCAATAAACTGCACTCGTGCATTGGAGCTGACCCACACAATTTTTCTTGGGACTGGATCTAAACCAAACAGTAAACATTTACAGCAAAAATATTTTAAACTCTATAGTAGAAATAATTTTATATGAGAACTGTTTTATTTGAAATTATATCTGAGTCTAACATAAACCTCACAAGTGCATGAAATAAACAATAATCCCGAATCTTTAAGTGTTCATAACAATTCTAGCCATCACTCTTCAAGAAAAAAATATATAAAGTAAGAAAATAATAAAAATTTGTAATCATTACCGTAGCTCTGCTCACCTCCGTTGCGATGTTCGCTGCTCATCAACTCTTGACTTTGTAACGTAGGAGCATGGATCAGCACCTTCTGTTGAGGACTGTGAGGATCCAGACCTTCAACCTCCAGAAGAGGGGCATGAGGCTCATAGGAATGGACTACCAACTGAGGAGCGTGGAGATCCATGCTTAGCACATCACTTTTTTAGTCCAATTTTTAACGTCAACGTCACTTTTTGTTATGCACAATTCAAATTCACTGCGTTCGAATTTTGATCACTAATTTTTAAGTTCTTTATTTGAATTGTTTTTATTTTCATTTGAATTTAGAATGTTTTAGTGGTGGCAGTAGCAAATGTGTCACTTTTTTATCGTTGCATCAAAAGTTCGATGTCACCTCTATTCTTTTATTACTCTGTGGTTTTTTTTCACTATTATTGGCACGAAGTTTTATGACTATAATCTAAATTAGGAGAGTGTTAGGAGAATTATTTAGGAGTATTTTTAGTATGTTTTAACTGTGTGTCAGTATTGTCACATCGTTACGTCGACCAGGGTCGGTCTCACCGGATTTTCTTGCGGATTTTCTGCCGTTTTATCATCTTTGTACCTGAGAACAAAAAAAGAAGTAAGCAAATTTGTAAAAACACTTCATCAAAAAGTTGTAACATGTTTCGATTTTAGATACCAATTTCAGCACAATAAAACTTCTTCGTCTAAGGGTTTTTAAACTGTAATTAGCATGCTGAAGCAGCGAAAATGTCTTCCTATAGGTTGCTATACATTTTTATCTCAAATTTGTAGGTAGCATACCACAAACTGTAGTAAATCTGCCTTCACAAAAGTGTTTCAGTACATTCACGTTACTAAACAAATATTATAAAGATACGAGCAAAAAGTTTTTTTTATGTTTGTTTGAACTCTTTTATGGCTGATCAGATGTGGATAAAATTTTGCACATAGATAGACCATAACCTAAGCTTGGACATAGAGATAATTTTCATCCTGATATTCTTACGGAATTGAGACTTAATGTCGGATGAAACCGAACGGCCCAGCTAGTTTTCAATACAACGTGGAACCACAGTACATTGGTAAAACAACCGATTAAGTGCACACACAGATAAATCACGTGGCTTCCGTTTTGCAAATAAAATGTGTATCTATGTATTATTTAAAACGACGGGTTCGTGCCCGGGTTTGCTATTGTTTCGTGTTGTCTAGGATGTGGGAAATGAGAGCGAGAGGATGCGGGGTGTAGAATATTATTTAATCTGCTCCACTTGAATAACCTACGTTGTCTAGAGGTAAACTGAGGCTACCCAAGGCAGTAGATACATGGTCTTGCTTGTGTTAACTCAGTTATCAGTTGTCATCAGAGATGACTTATGTATCTCTTATTAAAAGCCTATTTAATTTGTCAAATTTGTGGTGTTTGTTTGTTTCTTTTTTTGTTGTCAAACCCTATTAAAAAGTTGTTAACGTTTTGAAATCTCTATTGGAATGCAATAGTTTAAATATTTCAGTCAAGTTAGTTAAGGTTCTAAAGGACAAGTCAACGTTACTGAACTGCCATTCATTATAAATTGGGTATGTTTGCAATCTAAACTCGAGCTCTACGGGGTAATTTTGTTACACATTTAAGTAATGTTGGCTTTCATTTTGGCATTGTCTATTAAGCAGAGATATTTTGTTACACATTTAAGTAATGTTGGCTTTCATTTTGGCATTGTCTATTAAGCAGAAATATTTTGTTACACACTTAAGTAATGTTGGCTTTCATTTTGGCATTGTCTATTAAGCAGAGATATTTTTCGAACATAATTATGAAGCAATGAATTAGCAATATACTTCAAAATGTTTCAGATTCTGGTCGAAATTAAATTAAATTTTTATATATGTGAGTAGATCTTATAGAACACTTAACACGTCAATATATTTTTGGACAATGTTTTAAAAACTAGATTGCGCCGGCATTTCCTTGCTGACTGTTCCCTGAGAAGAAACGCCGAAACAAACTCAGAGGTCATTGTCGCTTTTGAAGTCTTACAATACTAGTCTAATTTAATTAAATTTTTATGTGACTCTAATAACGCAGGGCCATGTAAGACTTTGAGGGTCTTTGGTTGTGTTACCGAATTTCCAGTCTGTTTTCCATATTTCTTTCATTTTGCAGTTTTATTAATCTACTGATTTCAATGGATAAAATATTGCCGCATCCATCACAAAATCTTTCGTGTTTCCACGTTCAACATGGCGGCAGCCCGTTTCTCATTGCAAGCGCTCCTACAGGATACCTTTTGTTGTTAAACTAATATTTTCATCGCGTTTGTTTCAATTTTAATATTCAAATGTTGAATTCTTCTAGTTGAGAATGTTTGCATTCTTGGGCTATACATTTGATGTAACAGGACTCCAAATGAACTACGTTTGAAACAAACTATTCCGCATCTACATATAATTTATCATCATCTGCCTAGCCATAATCCAATTATGTTGGGGTCAACTCACAGTCTAACAGCTGAATACCAGTGTTCTGTATGGAGCAACTGCCTATCTGACCACCACAACCCAGTAACTGGGTAATAAGATACCCCTTGATAAGACTGCTTGTCTGACTTCGGGCTTCTGACGACCCATAATTACTGTTAAAGATCCACGAATCAAGTGCTTTCCGAGGCACGGAAACGTCTTGGTATGTAAAGATGCTCACCCATCTGCGAACCAATCGCAGCAAGGGTAGCTTAACCTGAACTACTGACCCGTGTGTATTACTCCCCCTTTTACTTAGTCACAACCCTTTGAAAGAAACGATTATCTATACTTATAATAAAACTGTAGAGAGGTCAATTCTGTACATTTAATATACATTCAAAATTAATATTGGAGGATGAATGGTGATCGATACTGATGCCAAAAATGCAATCAGTAAATTTTTTGTCTGTCTGTCTGTATGTGCATGCATGGGTCAAAAACTACTGAAGGGATTTTAACCAAACTTGGTACGATTGTAGTCCATACTCCTGGGCAGGTTATAGGCTATATAACATAACGCTAAGACACATAAGAGCTGAGCAGTGACGATACCGTGTGGTGCCGGACGTAAAGAATAACACCACCCCATTTCTTCCCGTGGGTGTCGTAAAAGGCGACTAAGGGACTTACTAGAGAATGGGCAGCAGCGTTCTCTATGCATTTTACCACCATACTGCGATCGCCAACCCACCTGCCAAGCGTGGCGATTATGGCAAAGCCCCCCAAACTGGGGGAGGCCTAAGTCCAGCAGTGGACGTCTTACGGCTGAAATGATGATGAATGATGATGAGTGACGATACCCGTGGGATATTTTTCGACCTCCACGCGGGCGAAGCCGCTGGCAAAAGCTAGTCCTAACTAAAGTTATAAACTTACTTATACAAAGTAAGTTTGTATGTTTCGCTTCCATGCTAGAATGGCTGCATGGATTTGAATGAAAATAGGCACACAGATAGACCGTGGCCTAGGTAAGGACATAACTTAATTTTCATCCAGGAAAACAGATGAAGTCGCGGGCGACTGCTAGTTTGTGATCGTATGTAGCAGCCCACTTTCAAATCCCCTCACATTAGGAGAGGAGAGAGTGGACTTATGTCCCAGCAGTGGCAACATTATAGGCTGATCATGATTATGCCAAATAGTTCACAAGTTCATCTAAAGCCCTCGGTGACAAAGAGTAGATTACAAATGATTCAGCAGTGAGAATTATGGCAGCGTTTTCTAACGATACAAAATTGATTGTATCATTTTAAATTCACATAAATACTGGTGTCCAATTATAGTGAAGTGCCTAAACTAAACCAGTTTCTTAATTTAGGTATAAACACGGGTGTGGTACCCAAAAAAAACAGGTTTCGGTTATACATAGGTATTGAATTTAAGTGCCCATCTTTTGGTTTTGTGTGAAAAACTGACTCATGTTTTATATTTCTTTGTTTGTTAAGGATCACAAAATGGGTTCCAAGAAAACTATGGTCAATCCCGCTTGCCAAGCGTGGCGATTATGGCAGAACCCGTCGCGAATCCTCTCACTTTGTGGGAGTCCGATGTCCAGTAGTGGACGTTTTTTTTACCGTAATGATGACTTTTTAGTTCTGAATTTTACTATATTCAATAGATTGTTCAAACTGTACTTTATTTCATAGTTTTTTTTTTTGTCGATTGAAGAAAACGATTGTATGTCTCTTTGTGTTAGTATTTATTCTTGTATTTTATTATTGTTTCTGAACGATCTATCCTATATGTTGCTTGTGCCATGTTTTGTTTCTGCATCACCCTAAGGTTTAGTGGTAGAAAATGCCTCAGTCTGCCTTTATTTACTAATGCTGTAACTTTTAATATACAAATAAACGCGTTCTATCTTCGACCTAAGTAATTAAAATATTAAATAACACACAACTGCCGATTCCCAACTCGTTTAAACTTGAAGCAACATGAAGGTAGCGTCTATACGCTTGTTCACAAAAAGGCAATGCGCACGCGCAAGGCTGTGGGAAATAATTTGACAATACAATACTGCGTGCTACACATGCGGTCATTTGTGGGGGACTTTTCTGAAGATAGTTTTTATTGCAATCTGGCTACAGTGAAGTTATGGGTAGTGGTACTTTTTAATCCTTATAAAAGTCTTTATTATTTATTTTAAGATAGCAAAAACATCAAATTGTCACTCAACTCTTCATTCATAAACGTCGATAAAGAACAATAAATATTTCTTTATAACAACTAGCTTCGTTTTCTTTTTTTTTCTGAATATGGTAGAAAAATCAACTATTATCACGATCTGGCCCCCCTCCCCCCGATTAAACAGTTTTCCCAATGTATGGTATCGGAGGAGCAAGTTTTCTTCTATCATCCATCGTTCGCAGCTATCATCGCAGTAATCAATCTATTTCTAGTCATCAACAACATTAACTTATTCTACAAATATCTACTTTCGCACTATATAAATAAATTATACAATAATTATATTAAAATAACTTGAATGTTTGTATGTTTGAATATTTATTACTCTATCACGCAAAAACTGTTGAACGGATTTGGAAATAGTTTGTCAGCAGATAGTTTATAACCTGGATTAACATAGAATACTTTTAATCCCGATAGTACCTACGTTCCTATGGGCAACTTTCCGACCTCCGCGTAAGTGAAGTCAAATCAAATCAAAATATTTTTTATTTCATACTAGCTTTTGCCCGCGGCTTCGCCCGCGTGGATGTCGGAAATTAACGCAGGAGGACGTACTACCGCGGTAAGAATGTGTTAATCCAGGTTATATAGGTAATATACAACTCTGTGTGTTATTTTCGATCTAGATCCATTCAGCAATTTTGCGTGGTTGAGAAACAAACACCCAATCATACATATTTTCACATTTATAATAATAGTAGTAAGTAGGATTATAATTCAAACTACTTCGGATGCATAGTTTATGAGAATATCATGTGTTGGTGTTCTTAAAATAAAACCTAAACCTAAGTATTCAGAGTAGGAAGACTGTGACATAGGGCTTGGTTTAGTTGAATATACATCTTCCTAGTTTTTTTAACGCTCGTATTTTACCTATGCAGGCACTTAATCATTTACCAGACACCGAACATAGGTATAGGAATAGTACTTTTGCCAGTGGCTTAGCCCGTATAGCTGTCGGAAAATATAACCCGGGAACCTACTACCGGGATAAAGTAGGTATCCTATGTGTTACGTATCCATGGTATCTTTGTGCCAAATTCGATCTAAATCTGTTTGGCCGTCTTTGCATCATTGAGAAACAAACATCCAAAAATCTAAATTATAATATTTTCACCTAGTTCGGCTACAGAAGCACCCATGTTATATTATTTTCATTATAGCCTACAATTTATCTGTCTACGCAAAATGATTTTTGTAATGTTAATATTTTTGGTGTTAATAAATAAATAAAAAATTAAAAAAATATCTAAGCCATTTCGCAGTCTCTTACTTGGAATAATGCTATTAGGTTTATTTTGAGTGTAACGAACACACATGATATTCGAATTTACTACGAAGCCAAAATAATATGAATTACCTACAATCCTACTTATCCTGTACCTACACTACCCGGCCGCTGCCAACGGACGGACGGGACGGACACGTACGGCCCGCCAGCCGTTCTGCCCCAGCTTTTTAAATCTCTGGTATCTTCTAAGATATTCATTTAAATTACATGCTGTAAAGGGCAATTTTGATCTACATGAAATGCACAATTTATTTAAGGTACTTAATTGCATAAGGATTAATGCTGTATTGCTTAAAATCGCATTCATAAATAAGCCATTATTTCTCGTAAAAAGTAAAGGATAAAAATGGTTATTATGGGTTACCCCTAAGAGTTAGACATATACCACCGCGGACTTTTTTGTAGAACTTTTTAAGGTGTACAATACTGTAGTACATTATTTTGAGCTATTTCGTAGGGTTCAGCCAGCTACGCAATGTAAGCGCAAAAAAATGTGTTTATTTATGACATCACATTAGAAACCTGTAAAATTATCAGCGTTCCTTTACTATATTATGCATGTTATATACATATAAACCTTCCTCTTGAATCACTCTATCTATTAAAAAAACCTGCATCAAAATCCGTTGCGAAGCTTTAAAGATATAAGCATACATAGGGACAGACAGACAGCGAAGTGACTTTATTTTATAATATGTAAAGATAAAGATAAACCAACATGGGCACTTAGGGGCCATTCATTTATTACGTAAGACTATTTTCGCTTTTACGTATAATTTTAACTTTACGCAGTTTTTTTTTATCTTACGTAAGAACTATCGAGACTCCCTCCCACCCCCTTGTAAGAAAACATAAGACATGGTCGACCCCCCTCCCCCCCTAAATCGTCTTACGTAATAAATGAATGGCCCCTTATGGAACGTCAGAAGCTAGATGCTAAGTCTCTAGCAATATCTAGTAATAAATACATACACCACAAAAACCCAATCATCCATATCATTTTGCGTGGATGTGGTGCATGTTTGCTAAAGCTTTTTATATCTTCGTTGTGTTCAGTCTTTCTTTGCGTCATATTTACCGCAAACAAATGTATTTTCTTTCTTTCTTTATTCTTTCTTATCTTCAGACACATCTCAAGAGCTCGTGTGTAGCAGAACTTCCCACAATTTATTCACACGTATCCGACGATACTTATCTCATGTACAAAGTTGTTTATTTGCTTTTGTTTTACCTAATGAATCATTGGATGACGTCAATCGAGGATGTGGTGATTTTAAAGATTATTTTGTTATAATTAGAAGTCAAAAGAATATAATTTCTTTCTTTTTTCAATTAATTTAGGCTGTCCCACTGGTATCGGCTGGATTTACGAGTTGTAGGTCGTGAGTTTGATCCCAAGCAGGCACTTAGTTTATGTCTTTAATTTCATCACCACTGTTCACAAAACGGTGCAGGAAAACATCGTGAGAAACCGGCATGTCCTAGTCTAGGACATGCCGGTTTTTTTTAATATTTAGATTTCTTAATTTTTTGGTTCTAGGACTCCTAGAACCAAAAAATTCGAAGATATGCGACATCTACCAACCCGCAATGGGCCCGCGTGGTGGATTATGACCCACTCCCTCTCACCGAGAGGAGGCCTGTGTCCCAACATTGGGAACATTATAGGCTGATTGTGAAATTAACTTTAATCAGTGCTCTTATAGTTTTGCCTAAAGATAACAATAATTTAATAAATGTTTGAATAAGTACCACTATGATTGAAGGGGTCTGCTAGGACCGATGACTGCCTGGGTCGCGTGATTGTTCGAAAGAGATACAGTGGCCCCGGCACATGGGCAACTGAAGGAATACGGGTGGGTTTTAGTCAGTAAAAGTCAGACACGCTCCCGTTGAAAAAAAAAAAAAAGTACCAATATGATGTCGGGTATTTTAATAATTATTATTATATACCTACCTTTAACTGTTTCGTGTGCTGCCGGGCGTAAAGAATATAACCAGCTCATTTGATCCCCTGAGTGTCGTATGGGCAGCAGCATTCTCTATGCATTTTAGGGGCCATCCATAAATTACGTCACACGTTAAGGGGGAGGGAGGGGGTTGATGAAGTGTGACATGGTGTGACAAGGGGGTGAGAGGGGTTCTAAATTTCATGACGTCACATTTCAAAATCTATTTTAATCTAAGTGCTAAGTAAAACACGAACTTAGATTAACGAAAAACTCAAAAACATTTGCAACTCTATCTGTAGAGATTTAAGGTTCAAATTTCTTGCAATGTTTGATTTGTTGTTAAGTTTAATTAAAAAATCATTTAAATTGAAATAAAACTTTTTCGGAACTGCTGTTTTAATTTAATAATTATTTTTAGATGTAAAATTGTAAAATATGTGACATCACACTACGGAGGGACGGTCTCATAAAATGTGACCAGCTGTGACAAGGACGGAGGAGGGGTTCAAAAATTATGAAATTCGTGTGACGTAATTTATGGATGGCCCCTTACCACCATACTGCAATCGCCATCCGCCTGCCAAGCGTGGCGATGAAATGATGATAGTATAAATGAACTTCACAGTTTTACTGACCCCGTAGTAACGTAGATAATGTGACCTTGGAATTAGTTAAAACGTCGAATGTTTCTTTGTCATCAATTTACTCATACTTTGACTGTTACACGTGGATTATTTGCATAGGAATTTAAAAATAGTAATTCTTTCATGTACTTATTCAGCTAAAACTTTAACACTTTAGTATAAGTTTTTTTGTCTGTCACATTGGTCTTGTTATCATTAGCGCGACTGCTGTACGTGGGGTCTTAGGGTTGATTCCCAGGACGGGATACACAACAGCCTGACCTGACCTTAGTATGCAACCCAGGAACTCATGATCAATCAGGAGTTGGAACCACTAGACGCACAAGGTAGTCTAGTTAATATACATTATAATGAGCGATACAGCCAATGACCTGGTGGAGGCCGCAGGAATCCGCTACATGCGAGAATTGCGTTTTTCTGCAATGATGAGGTAATATGGGCTGGTGTATGCAAAACCTCATCAAAAGCGCTTATTTTGCGTACTGGGGGATTGAATATTCGATACAACTCAGCTCCTCCAGGAAGATCAGCAACGCTTTGGTGTTAATGGCAGTCTTACGTAAAGTACCTGGGTTACTGAAGTAATTTGCCCTGTATGTGGCAATAACCGGATAGTTTAGAAGCAGATGAGATGGGGATGTCTTTTTTTTGATTTTTCTCACATCTAGAAGCAACAAGAATGATGTACCCAGGATTTTGTACTATTTTGATTTAAAATAGTGTCCTCCGAGTTTCTTGCCGGCTTTTCTCCATAGACATCAACAAATTGATACTGAGCACTTAGCTTCTGACATTTCATGAGTGCCCAAGTAGGTTTAAGTGAAATAAAATATTTTAATTTTGTATCTTATCTAATCTAACGAGCCTGTACTGCCCCACTGCAGGGCAAAAGCATCCCTCTCTCTTTTCCACAGAATTTTGTCTTTTGCTAGTGCTAGCCAGTTCTTTCGATAAGAGTCAAGCTCGTCCTGCCATCTTCGTCTCGGCCCGCCGCGATGTCGTCGAGTGTTTAGTTGGGCCTAATTTGTGGTTCTATCAGCCCATTTATCATCAGACATCCAGCAGACATGTCCGGCCCAGTCCCACTTGAGCTGGACAGCCTTCTGGGTAACATCTGTGACCTTGGTTTTGGCGCGCAATGTTCTGTTCCTTATACGGTCTGAAAGTTGAACAACCAGGATACTGCGCCCCATGGTTCGCTGTTTTTGAATAAAAGTAATAATTAGGAATGTCGAATCCCTCAAACCCAAGACCAGTGTCCCCAAAAATCTTAACTTCTATGTTTTTTTTTTATGAGATTACACATTATTATTGTATAGTTAATCTCAACGAAGGTGTCGACAGATTCCCACGTTTATAAGTGTCATTATTAACTTTGTTTTTTAACAAATTCAGTAGTGACTGCTATTTGATTATATGTTTGGTTTTTGATGTTATTTTTGAGGTTCTTGTAATTGTGTTAACGTGATCGGTTTGTGTGGTTCACACTGATTCTAGGTTGAGTGGGCAAAAAGATAAAGATAGTTTAAGAAATAGAGTTTTGTGTATCCTTGTTACCAGCAGTTGTTACTTTTTGTAGTGGAAAACTATGTTGCTGTAGAGTTTTAGTTCGTTAAATACAAAATTATATCAAATAGGTAAAACCCGACATGTCACCTGACTGTATTATTTGACGTCGCATTTGGCCTATAGCCCGCGGCCTACCTGCCTCGTTGTTCTCGTGGTCCCTCGCAACTGCTGACCGTAGGGTCCTCTGTTCGATCCCTAAGTCTGGCAAATTGTTATTGGGATTTTTCCATTAGGAATTCTTAGACAACCTTAGCAAAAGTTTTCTTGTCCTGCAGAACAGATTAATTTGAACATTTTGGATCGTACTTGCTTTGTATTGTAGAACATAGTCATTAAACAATCAACCGAAAATAAAATGACGCATAAAATTCGTAAAAATCCAACATGGCGGCTATAAATGGCGTCGAATGTATGAGTGACGTACCTATACATAGGTACAAAAAACAGTGACATTGAACTGACAAAATTGTTGCAGAACTATTTAAACAAAGGTATGTTTAATTAAGAGTAGGGTGACCATCGTTTACACCATGTTAAAACGGACGTAAAAATATCGCGATCGAAATTTATTTGGATCCTTCCTATAAATTTAATTCAGCGAAAGGGTCAGGGGAATAAAAATTTGACGCGGACAAAGTCGCTGGCAGTAACTAGTTTTGTATACGGCCACTTAACAGACAGGTTCATCAGACTTGAAACACTATGTTTTACACTACACCCATATATAAAACTATGTATATATGTAAATACCGACAGAAAACCCAAGGACATGTCGCGATAACATCGCTAATCCGAAAATGATTTCTCAAAACTCTTTTGTTATTTTTCAACAAAGGAAAACCTGTTTTACCTAATTGGTGTTGAATTTTGTAGAATGATGGTATGTTTCACCACATCCTGATAAGTACTGATTAAGTTATCTGGTAGGCAATGGTATTAAAATTCTTTTTAAATGGGAAGTGAATTAAAAGACATGTGACATTCACCAACCTACAATGGGCCCGCGTAATGGGATACGGCCCACTCTCACAGAGAAGAAGCCTGTATCCCAACAGTGGGAACATTATAGACTGGTTATAAAAAAATAATAGTATTTTATTGTAGGCATTAAACCCATATACAAAAAAATTACAGTAAAAGAAAATGAAAAAAAAAACAAAATTAAAATTAAAATGAAAAATGAAAATTAAGTTCATAATGAAAACAATGCTGCAATGACTTCCATAGCCCAGTTGTCATTGCTAGACGTAACAAATAAATCATAGCAATCCAAAAGACTGCTCTATTTGTTCTAAACCATTATCTAAATATAACTTAGGTAACCTAATATTTTAACTAAAAAAAAAAATGTTCTTAAACAAATTATATTTTTCGCAAGCTCCCAATTACCACTGGAGCGAATCGACAGAAATAAAATAAAACATAGGTAAACCTAGTAAAAATGAGTTATTTTGTAAACAATAGTAATTTTCCGGTAGATTTGCGTCGAACCCCTGCGTAAACGCAGCCTAGTGAAAAAAAACCGGCCAAGTGCGAGTCGGACTCGCGCACCGAGGGTTCCGTACAAACCTGTAGTTATTCTCGGTTTATGCATAAGGTTTATGTTTATGAAATTAAGTGTTTTTTTTTTGATTTTTATATTTGAGTTGATTGAATGAAAGGTAAATTGCCGTTTACGATTTATGACGTATTAAAAAAAAAACTACTTACTAGATCTCGTTCAAACCAATTTTCAGTGGAAGTTTACATGGTTATGTACATCATATATTTTTTTTAGTTTTATCATTCTCTTATTTTAGAAGTTACGGGGGGGAGGACACTCATTTTACTACTTTGGAAGTGTCTCTCGCGCAAAATATTCAGTTTAGAAAAAAATGATATTAGAAACCTCAATACCATTTTTGAAGACCTATTCATAGATACCCCAAACGGATGGGTACGATGAAAAAAAAAAATTGAGTTTCAGTTCGAAGTATGGGGAACCCTAAAATTTATTGTTTTTTTTTCTATTTTAGTGTGAGAATCTTATTGAGGTTTACAGAATACATCTACTTACCAAGTTTCAACAGCATAGCTCTTATAGTTTCGGAGAAAAGTTGCTGTGACATACGGACGGACGGACAGACAGACAGACAGACAGACAGACAGACAGACAGACATGACGAATCTATAAGGGTTCCGTTTTTTGCCATTTGGCAACGGAACCCTAAAAATGGTTGTAATCGCTTTACCCTTTGTTATAGGTACTAGGGTTTCTCGTTAGAAAGTCGCTTTTAGCTTGATAGCTTTTTTTTAAACTTGAGCCCCCATAAAAAGAACCCAATATGTAGATGCATATTAGGTTCTTAATATGTCTATCTATACATATTAGGTTTTTGAATTACGAACCCAATATGTAGAATTCAATAACTGGCTTGGTGGTTTAAACCTGAACTAAATAAAAACCTTGTTTTGCATTATGGGGGCTCAAGTTTACAAAGCTAAAAAATGGTGCAGTTCCTTTAAAAAATTTGGGATTTAGTCTGGTGATGACATTTTTGTAAGAACTTCACCCAAATGGTAATAATAAAATGGTTGGAACCACAAAATCCAGCTCAGAGCTAGAAATAAAGTTGTATCGCGATTTAAAGTGAGACGAGAGTAGTTTCAGCATAACGATCAGTTAGGTCATTAAGATGTCGGTTTTAAGAGTGTGTACGAGTAAAGGGGTAATTCTTTGTAACCTTATGTAAAAACTAACCTACCTGGGTCAGATTATTTTCAATGTAACAGTGTTGTTGAATAAAATAAAAAATTAAGCCGTTAGTGAAAATTCTAATCTCCATTAAATAAAAATATATTTAGTTACGTGATCGAAGTGGTTATTTAATAATTTATTTAAGTGGGGAACAACATTTTACATATTGCTTATTTTACAAAATCTGTTTATTTTTTCAATCAATTCCAATCATTATGATTTCAGCCGAAAGACGTCCACTGTTGGAAATAGATCTATATATAGGGGGGGGGGGGGGGGTTGCCATAATCTCCGCGCTTGACAGACGGGTTGGCGATCGCAGTATGGTGGCAACTATTCTTCACGTCTGGCACACGGAACCAATTCTTAATATCTCGCGCAAAACTCACCCTATTTTTAATACAACTAACAACAAAACAAACAGTAACAAATTCCTACCCATTTAGAAGTCAATTGGTAATTTTCACCCTTATTCAAATTACACCATTTACCATATTATTTATTTACAAGGGTAACCCTTACATTCCTATGGTCAGTGATCGATCAGGCACGCTAAGTTCGCGTGACTGCGAACGATTGTTTATAAAATAATGAATAGAGGGTAGGTTCAGAGTTCGATTCCCGTGTCGGTATTCAAATTGTTGTTTCCTGGATTTATTTGGTTCTATAATTTTGGGGAAATTATGATTTTAATTATTTTACTTATTTATTTTTATTTATACAGAAAGGGTGGCAGGGCTTGTTCAAATGAGATAGCGTGGCCCTGGCATATGGTTAACTGAAGGAAGACGGGTAGGTTTTAGTCAGTAAAAGTCTGACACGCCTCCCGCTCCGCCGAGAACGGGGGAAGTAAAAAAAAAAGGGTGGCAGGGCCATCAAGCACAACCTGTTACCAAAGTTGTGTTTTACATGGAGCGACTGCCTATCTGACCTCCACAATCCAGTTACTGAGAAACGCGATACCCCTTGGTAAGACTGGTTGTCAGACTTTCGGGCTTCCGACATTACAATTGTTCCACGAAGGACCGACGGGTTAACGTGCTTTCCGACACTTCACTTCTATACACAGGATTTTTCCACACCAGCTCAAGACAGAGGGTAATGAGGCGGAGAAAGGGAGCTACGTTATCCCCTACAGTGGGGTAACATAAGCTAAAAATAAATTATATCTAAAGAATTATTAAAAGTAATGTGTTGTTTGGTAAGAATCAACAATAATGTTCTTCTTTCAAAAGGTACCTACGTTCTAGACTCTTCTTCATTTTAGCCGAAAGACGTTCACTACCGGACATAGACCTCCCGCAGTATGGATTGGCAGGCGGGTTGGCGATCGCAGTATGTTGGTAAAATGCATAGAGAACGCTGCTGTCTAGTAAGTCCCTTAGTCGCCTTTTTAGACACTCTCGGGAAGAAATGGGATGATACTATTCTTTACTTCCGGCACCACACAAAACAAAGCGTTCTAAACCACTAAGATTTTATAAATCATTTGCCTAAGCTAGATTCACCGTTTTGAGAGCAGTGGTGATGAAATTATTTACACAAATTAAAGCGCCTGCCTGGGTTCGAACCCACGACCTACAACTCGTAAGTTGGGGCCAATAGCACTGGGCCACCTCTGCTCTCAAAACGCTGAAGGAAAACATCGTGAGGAAACTGGCATGCCCTAGAAATAAACATTCTAAGACATGTGACATCTACCCACCCGCATTGGGCCAGTGGTAGATTACGGCCCACTCCCTCTCACCGAGAGGAGGCCTGTGCCCTAGCAGTTGGTACAGAGGTGTTATTACTCGTTAAGTGACTTTTTTAATGACACTATGTGTGTCATATCAACTGTATAATTTTATTGACATTACTTAATTCTATTGACATGATTTAATTTTATTGGCACTATTTAATTTGATTGACATTATTTATTTTTATTGACATGATTTAATTCTATTGGCACTATTTAATTTGATTGACATTACTTAATTCTATTGACATGATTTAATTCTATGGGCACTATTTAATTTGATTGACATTATTTATTTTTATTGACATGATTTAATACTCCTTTGTGCATGACCTAGACTTGTAATAATAATTTATTAATGATTAACTTTTTCATTATTTTGTTCAAGATTTGTTTTATTATTTGTAAAATTTTTGCATGCCGAAACTTAGGTAGAATGTACTCGGCTCATTATATTTCTATAACAGCTATATTGTAAAATACCTGCATTCCATGCGAATAAATGATTTGATTTGATTTGAACAATATTGGCTGATTATGATGAAGCTAGATTATTAGAAGGATACTTCTACACCAATAATTGGTGACCAAACTTATAGTAAAAAAATGGTGAAAATTCAGTTAAAAGTTTGTTTTTTCTTTCTTTCATGACATAATCTCGTCTACCAAAGTAAAAGCATTTTTCCTTTCGCGCTCATGACATAACATTACGTCATTGTTAAGGCGTTTCACACGCGCGCCCTAGACATTGACGCGTGGGAACGCTCGTGTGAACTAGCACTTACATTGTTGGTTTGTGGGTTAGTCTCGATTACTAGACTGTGGTTCAAAGTGGTTAAAAAAATGTGTGTGTGTGTGTGTGTGTGTGTTTGTGTGAGATTGTGACCTAGAACTGTTCTTGAACTTTGGTTACATAAAAGTCTTGTATTTTGTGTATATGTATAAATTCCTCATCATGATCATTTCAGCCGAAAGACGTCCACTGCTGGACATAAGCCAACTTGGGGGACCAAGTGGGGGGGTTTGCCATAGTCGCCACGCTTGGCAGGCGGGTTGGCGATCGCAGTATGATGGTAAAATGCAAAGAGAACGCTGCTGCCCATTCTGTAGTAAGTCCCTTAGTCGCCTTTTACGACACCCACGGGGAGAAATGGGGTGGTGCTATTCTTTACGTCCGCCACCACACGGGATGTATTATAAAGTATTCGGTACCTACTTATAAGAAAAAAAAAACTTTTGTTTTAAATTTTGTGTATCTGTTGTCTATCTGTGTGTTTGTATCAACTTATTTCCGATACGACTGGACCGATTTTAAAGGAACTTTCCCCGGTAGATAGTTGATTTTATAAGGAGTAAACATAGGCTACTTTTAGTACATTTCTGACATCCACGTGGGCGTAGTGTCCTTCACAGTTACTTCTAAATTAAAACATAAACTACTACTCTGCCAACCCCACAACACATAGTAATGCATGAAGCATCTATGACTAGTATACCAACAATAGGTACAGACTATAAAGTGATTAGGAGAGGCGCGCCAAGGACATATAGTCATCACTCGTTTTGTGGCTTCGGTTTAAAAACTAAATAATTTAGTGAGAATAGCTTGTTCATTTAACATCACGCTTGTAACTAAATATAGTATGCAGAGGTGCTTAAAAAAAAACACTAACAGTTTTAGGTATTGTGAGTTCGTCACTTATAAGTGCACAACACTACGTTGTTAGTTGCCCTTCATTCATCCTCCCAACATGACCAAACCATCTAGCATAGGTTTTTCAGTTTTTGTCACTACATCTTCTTTTGAACCGCACCGTTGTCTTATCACATCATTCCTCATCCTATCATTCACAGTCATACCACACGTGCTATGTAAGGAACGCATTTCCACAGCATTTATTCTACTTTCAAATTAAATCAAATCATTTATTTTTTGCAAATATGGGTAATTGGTGTATTAAAAGAATGACGGACTGGCTACTCTAGTAAAATGATCACAATGATGTCAAAAAAATATATATAAGTATGTCAATCAGGATAGCAGTAGCAACTAAAACAATAATAAAATAAGTCAACCGGTCAGCGATTTATCATTAAGGAAGTCGTCAATTTTATAATAACACTAGCTGACCCAGCGAACTTCGTACCGCCTCAGAATCAATAAAACCTATGTTAGGTGAGCTCCTACCAAGTTATGCCAACCTGGTACTTCGAAGACATAAAGCATTTTCTAGCTATCACACACCCATGTTAGGTGAGCTCCTACCAAGTTATGACAACCTGGTACTTCGAAGACATATTAATAAGGAACTTTTTTGGATGATTTTTTACACCTTGGGTCCGAAAAACCCAATAATCTTACGGACCCCTATTTAAAAAAATAAAATATAGCCTATATTACTTGCAGATAATGTAGCTTTCTAATGCTGAAAGAATTTTTAAAATCGGTCCAGTGGTTATTGAGTTTATCCATTACAAACAAACAAACAAAAATACAAACCTTTCCTCTTTATAATATTAGTATAGATTTCTCAATTAATACAATATTTAATTTAATGCCCTTTCAAATTTCATTTCATGCTTGTTTTGCCACACCTAACATTCACATGTTCTTCATACAAAAAAGACTGTCCAATTTTGTTATGTCTACACGTCACCACCCTATAATTATTTACAACTGTGACATTTACTTAATTTTAATGACCTAAGTATTCTGCTAACCCCTTTGGTGTGATGTCAAAGATTAGGTTCTCGTGTAGATGGTAATTTATCCGCAAACGGTTAGAACAGGTTCATTGCCATACAAGAAGTCTCCCCTCTGTTTCCTGCCTTATCGGACATAGTAACGATATAACCGACTTTAAAGAAGTGGTGTGTCGTTAGTCATTTTGTTGAGGAAGCGGGTTTTTTAAATTAAAATTGACTGTTGGCTGGAGATGACTGGTGATGGTGGGTTCAATGGGCTTGTCCCCTTATGTTTTTTTTTTACCATACTGTGTGCCAGGACATTAGGAGTTGAGCACATCTAGAGCCCTATAGCATAAAAATGTTTCGTCGATTATCCATAAAAAATCTGCTGTTTCATAGAAAAGTGCAGTATCTACGCGGACAAAAAGTATGGATCCACATTTTTTATTTACTAAAAAATATTGACAAACAATTTCAACTTAGAGGGGTTTAAAATCATATCTCAGGCAGCTTGTATGTTTTATACATTATGCACAAGAAAAAAAAAACTCTACAAGGGCATAATACCGGAGGCATATGCTACTGGTCAGCCTAAGGGTGATGTAGAGACAAAACATGGCATAGGCAACATAAGGGATAAATAGCTTAGAAATTACTATTAAATTACAAGAATGAAAACTTAACTTATACATAAAGTTTCGTACTACCTAATAACTGTATTAGGTAGTACAAAACTCCCTTGGTCAGCCTCTGAAGACCCGTAACGACTGTCAGAGATCCATAAATGACAGTCGGGACCAACGGCTTAACCTGATTTCCGAAGCACGGACAGGTCTTGGTACGTAAAGATGGTCATCCATTCAGTGATCAACCACCGTACAGCTGTTATAACTTACAACATAAGCCTCCAAATAGGTATCAAATAAATCTATAAATTAAAGTTGCTTGCTTGATAGAAATAGATCGGTACTTCATACAAATTATTTTGCAGGAACGTTTAAAATGGCATATCTAACGGTTTTTGGGGAACAGAAATAAGTACTTTAGAGGAAGCCTGAAAGTGGCACCGATAACTGAGAAGTTGGGTGGACATCGGTTGTCATGGTATGGGCATGTGATACGGAGGAATGAGGAAAATGTCTTAAGGAAAGTTTTGCGCATGAACGTCGGTGGCTATAAGAGTAGGGGAGACCAAAGAAACGATAGATGGGCTGTGTGAATGAAATGGATAGAAAGGGTTGACTACCGTGATGACGACTAATAGAGAAGTGTGGAAGAAAATGATATGTTGCGCCGACCTCAAAAAATTGGGATGAGGGCAGGTAAAATGATAAAACATTTTCTGAGGGTCCTGTTGTAAGCACCAACTAACTCATCACTCACCTATTTCCTCAAAGTAAAGGGAAACTATTAGCAGTGTTTTTCTCTTAGTAATTATTAAATCAAAGATCGTTTTTGTCCCATTGTCTTGTGATGATGATGTTAATTGAGGTCGATGACACTATAATGTACTGATGACAACTGCCTATAGGTTTTTTGCGTTTGTCAATTGTTTGTATTTGCTTGCACGCACGGTATGGTTTTCTTGTGATTTGCATAGAAAAGTTCCTTATAATGTTCAACCATCGAATACCTATATATAAGGTGTACCTATCTATTCATACACGAAATATTTTAAGAGGTACACCTATAGGTGGTAAAGATGCTATAGATGCAAAAAAAAATTTTTATCTAAGCGTTTTTGAATTTTCGTAATTATTATAATTTTAAAACTGCTTGAGACGTTTTGCATAAAACCTTTACTCCAAATTCTACGAATGGCCCGCCTGACGCTGCGAGGGTGACCGGATGGCACGAGCATGGCCGTGGTGTCTCGGGCCGTAAAAAATAAGACGGAGTCATTATTTCTTATGTGCGTCAAATAATTTATAAATATTAAATTTTGAAAAAAATACATTTAGAAAAAAATTTTTTTCGTTGCTGTCGCTTCTTTGCCACCTACAGGTGTACCTTTTAAAATATTTCGTGTATGAATAGATACACCTTATATATACAAGAAATAAAACTGAACTGTGTGTTTCTAATATAGATAACAGTTTCTTATGAAATTATTTTTTTTTTAAATTCTTTATTAATAAGGATTATTTCATTGCTGGTCATTGCCTACTTCAATTTGGGGGTGTTTGCCACAATCGCCACGCTTGGCAGGCGGGTTGGCGATCGCAGTATGGTGGTAAAATGCATAGAGAACGCTGCTGCCCATTCTCTAGAAAGTTCCTTAGTCGCCTCTTATGACACCCACGGGAACGAATGCGATGGTGCTATTCTTTACGTCACACCTGGAGCACGTTTTTTAAATGTTGAAAGTACATACGGTACAAATCCGATTTTTTTTTCTGTCTGTCTGTATGTGTGCTAATCTCCGAAATAGCTGGGCTAGTTCGATTTTGTTGAGACTTCCTCTGGCAGGTAACTGATGTTATAAGGAGCGTAAGGCTACTTAAAAAAATTAGGGTACCACGCAATTAATTAAAAATTATGTTGTTGTTAACTGTTGCCTAAATTGTAGTCTTGTAACTATCTTTAAAAAAATAAAATATTCAAAATATTTTAAACTATTTTTTATACCCCTAAATTAACTCTAATTAGAAATCCCCTTATCTCCGTATCACCAGAGGTCTTCAACCTACAAAACGTTCGTTACAAGTCCAGTCTCTTCTAAAAAATAATACTCAAATCGTAGGGGTGACTACCCTAAGGTCGTTATACCCACCTGCGGGACACCTGACGCGCTAACGGAATCCTGCGCACGCGACTATCGCTTTGCCGCCAAAACACGTTGTAGGAGGTTTGTGATTTATTGAGATGGTTCTTGTATGACGTCTCCCTGTCTAGAGGTGTAAAAAGGTTTGATTTAGGGTCGTTTTCGTGTGGAATGAAAGAGAGATTTTGGGTTTTTTGTATTGAGTAGAATTAGAAGATTTTGTTGTCATAGGTATTTAATTTACTGACTTCTATAGTGTCTTTGTAAAGTGCTTTGCCACCAATTGGGCTGATAATCGCTTCTCTACCGGGGTCCAGATGCCTCATAATTAAATAATTAATGCTTGAGATTCATTGACCTCTTTAACATAAATAGCGGGAAATGGTGAAGTTATACGAGTAAATTAGGACTTCTATCAGATGGTTGCAACTACCATAAAGACTGGTACTGGACCAAAATGTGGTACAATGAACTTTAGCATTGGCCAAACTTTGGTTCATACTCTTCATATCCCGAATATTTTGGAAAATTATAAAGCATTATAAACTGAAACACATGTGGCTATCAAATAACAGCCGCATCGATCCATTGATTAGGTTAAGCTCCACTTGCCGCGGTTTGTCCGTGGATATGTGACCTATCTTTACATACCAAGATCCCTCCATACCTTGGAAAGCACGGTAAGCCACTGGTTCCGGCTGTCGTTAGTGGAACTTTGACAGCCGTTACGGGTCAGCAGAAACCCGAAAGTCTGACAACCAGTCTAACCATGGAGTATAGTACTACCCAGTAATTGGGTTGTGGACATCAGATAAGCAGTTGCTCCACGTAAAATATTGGTATTCAACTGCATCAGACTGGAAGACGACTCGAACATAGTTGAAAAAAGGCTAGAATATAATGGTAAACTAGACTAAACTGCCTAGATTTTTTATTACTAAAGTATTAACAGAAAAAAAGCTTAAATACTTTCTAGTATTTTTTCTAGTATTTCTAGGTTTCTACCTAGCTTTATGGCGAAGTTCTCAGTACAGGTTAGCAACAGGTATGTCAGTTAATTAAATTAATTGATGGGATCACCTGACGTAACGGAATCCTGAGCTCGCGCCGCCCTTCGCGCCGAAAGACGTTAGGGCTGGGTTAAGTGATTTACTTCGATGTCAATTAGGGTTGTATAAGTCATGTAGGACAGTGTTTGATAAGTTTAGTTTAAAATGAGTTTATTTTTGTTTTTTCTATATATTTTTTTAATTTGTGGATATTAGTAGAAAATAAATTTTTAGTTACTGGTATGATACTGAAAGGTATTTTTTTTTACAGGGATCTTTTTTTTAATTCAAATAATTGACATTAATTTACATAATTAGGCACTTAGGTAATTTCGAAATTAAATATAAAAAAGGTCATATACTTCTATAGTTTAAATTAAAGGTACCCAAATTATTATTTTTTAATTTAACTGTTTTTATTTGCTCCCTTTTTTTTGAGTAGTTTATTATCCACTACCAATTTTTTTTCACGCCTATGTATACCCCCTGAGTCTCCACTTTCGGAATTACTGATTTAAACTTATAATCATCAAAACCGAAATGCATATTCTCACAAAATTGCACTAATTACTCACAAACTAAGTTACAACTAAATACAAACTTACCACGTACTGACATACCGATAGACTACCATTACATTGGTATGCAAATAACCAACAATTCCCACATAAATTGAGCACCTGTTGTTAAAACAGTGAATATTTTACATTTAAATGACGGACAACCCTAGCGTGTGGAAAGGGGACAATAAATTATATTTTTATTTGGTGTTTATTCTAATTTTGAACTTTTGCGCTAATGAATGATTTTTAATAAAAACGGTTTTTTTTAGTTGCATTTAATATAAATATTAGATAAGAATTTAATGTAATAAAATAGAAAACTACTTTTAAAGTAGTTTTCTAGTATATTACATTTAATTCAAATTAAAGGCTTAAGCCTTTTACTTCAAATTAATATTAATTATACAGTATAAAACCATGTTTTTAAATTATAAAAAGAAATACAGACCTAGGCTTAATAAACCTACCCTATTCTGAAAACTACAAAGACCAGTAAATGTATTAAATCTTTTTTAACCCCATCGACTCTGTTTGACCTTTGAAAGCCTTAAATAAAAAAACCGCAACCCTTACTATAATCGCATTGCATCATGATTATGTGAGTTAAGGGTTGTCACGTAAATATTTTTATTTTAAGAGTCTGTTTTTAACAATGTCTGAGTTCTAAAAGTAACATTATTGTTATTAAAAAACTTACTATATACAGACCAGTGGTATCGACCGTGACTTACGAGTTGGATATAAGTTCAAACCCAGACAAGTTTTACATTTTATAAAATATTTCATCACCTCTGCTCTCAAAACAGCGTAGAAAAACAACATGAGGAAACCGGAATGTCTTAGAAGCAAAAATTCGAAGATATGTGACATCTACTAACCCACACAAGGCACGCGTGGTGGATGACTCCCTCTCGAAGAGAACAGGCCTGTGATCCAGAAGTGGGAACATTATAGGCTGATTATGCTACCTAGATTTTCGATCCTCGGTTCAACAACAATATCAACTATATTGCAGTGCACGAAAACATCCCGCCAAGATTTTATTACGTATATAGATTTTTAAGAATTTATCATAAACTTTCATTATTTACCAAAAACACTAAAAAGAAACTGAATTGAAGTTTAAAATGCTTGTAACTGTTATTTATAACCGTGTGTGTTAAAGTACTAATAGAACTGATGTTCAACCTTTAGGAAGTTGACAGCTCCATAAGTGCAAACAATTGTTATCCTAAAATTAGACAAAGGTCAAAAAGGTCAAAGGTCTTAATAATAAATATCTTTTATTTTTCACTATACACGCCACACGATACATGACAAATTAAAAGTCAAAATGTTTGCGTGACAACCCTAAGGGTTAAGCAGGTGCGTTGCCACGTGCTATTCGTGATTTTTTTGCGGCGCTAAATGTCATCGCTGGTCAATAAGTTCGATGCTCGGCGGGTTATTGTTTATACAGAGTGATAGGATTTTTAATGAAAAAAAAAAAAAACTTTTTATGGAATATCAATGAAAAAGATTTTTTAGGTCTATTATAGTCATATACTGATTCTTTTGCTAGACTATTCCCTATCGTTGAACGTCCTTTTTTTTCTGTAAACTTTACTTTTTAAGGGTAAAATTTACTAACTCCGGTTAGTCCACGTTTACACGAACATAAAAATGTCTCAGCGATATATAAAATCGATCAGTGTGTTTATTTGCCGCGCTGAGATGCACTCTGTTGTATTCTCAATGTTCGGTTCAACACCGAGGATTCAGAATCAAGTGCGCGTATATTTCTTGATATGTTTACGTCCGTTTTCTTGCTTAAAATTAACTGCTTGTCATACTAGGCGAAGGTTTATTTCAAAATTGTTCACTGAGTGGGAATAACTCTTACGTCCTTGCCACGTCTCGCCATTTCACGCCTAAATCATTGGAAGTTTCCCGCTATAATTCGATACAATGACAGACGATGTTCGAAATATAAACTTGATTATATAACCTAAAAAATCAACAAAACAACAACAGGTTGTTCTAAATATTCAAAAATAGAACAATTTAAATACATTACAAACACATGCTCTAACGAACTTTTTACTTTTTTTCTTGTCTATGGCACGTGCGTACCTATTATAAGGGTGAAGTCATTTCCGATGACAATGATATCGAAATGTAACATCCTGTATAATTTAGTAACGGTAGGGTGTTTGATAATAGTTGGATTGAAGTTTTTTTGAGCTTAGGATGATGATGATTTTGAAATTGATTGTATTATGAAATTATATTTTCTAGCGGCATTCGTCATCGATAGCGCATTATACCGCATGGTGCCAGACGTAAAGAACAGCACCACCCCATTTCTTCGCATATTTGTCGTAAGAGGCGACTAAGGGACGTCCTAGAGAATGGGCAGCAGCGTTCTTTATGCCTTTTTGCCACCATACTGCGACCAACCCGCCTGCCAAGCGTGGTGATAACGGCAAACCCCCCGAAATTGGGGGAGACCTATATTGGTGAAATGATGAGCGCATTTGTGAGTGCATAGATTTAACACGTCATAAACTCAAGCCTCCTTCCCATGGGGGTAGACAAACCAGACAACTACCGAACGTCACCAGTTACGATCTCAACAAAATCCTCCGATTCTCCTTATAGATCTGAGAATCGATATAGTAGGTTATTTTTCTACAGCCAGACTTTATAGTAAAACTAAAAGACTCGTAGCTCCAGCCCTGAAGATCAAGTTGGCTCACCGAATAAGCAAGCTGAAGTGGCAATGAGGCGGCCATTTTAGCCGTAGAACTGACAACCGTTAGACGTGTTCTTGACTGGAGACCGCGAATCGGCAAACGTAAGGTAGGACGGCCTAAGGCTAGGTGGAGCGACGATCTACGCAGGGTGGCTGATAGCAGCTGGATGAGAGTTGCTGAGAATGGAGGTGATTGGCGTGCTATTTGAGAGGCCTATGTCCAGCAGGGGACTGCTGTAGGCTACGCATGAGTTGCCGTACAGACAAGTACCTATTTAGAAGAACATTGTAAGACTTTAGAAGTCTGAGACATATTGAGTAATGCCTGCGTAGGTGAAAGGTTGTTTCCAAAAAACTTTTTACAAAAGGAAGTCGGTTGTTTTTTTTTTGGAAAAAGTTTTTATTTTAACTTTTTAGTTGTGGTAGATACTCCGCACTAATCTAATCGCGTTATTGGTTCATTTGTCGCGGAAATACGTTATGCAAATTTAAGACTTATATGGTTTTCACATGGACCCCATTGTCCAAATGAAACCAAATTAAAATGAGACCATTTGGAAAGCACCAGTTTTCAAATAAAAAAAGAATGATCAAAATCGGTTCACCCAGTCAAAAGATTGAGGTAACAAACATAAAAAAAAAATCAACCCCCCATTTCATCCTGATAGGAATGGAATTTCAAAAAATCCTGTTTTAGTGGACCTACTCTTCACAAAAAACACCCTCCAAATTTCATGCCTCTAGGACCAGCAGTTTAGGCTGTGTGTTGATATATCAGTCCGTAGATACATCAAAGAAAAGTAGTCCTATTTAGTTATTCACAAAAAATACTACCGTTCAATCCATAAAACGGTTAAATATGAATGCAAACATGTACCTTGTCTATTTATTACTAAAATAACTTACTGTAAAGAAACTAGGAACTAACCAATCTTCGGACTTCCTAGCCACAAAAAGCAACCTTACGAAAACACTCCAATTACCGAAACCACAAACGACATTGAACCTTCGTGTTCACGAAATAGAATAGAACTAACAATTGTACTGACCGCAAACATAAAGCTGTTTTATTTCGCAGGTATTATCAACATTTTGTTACCAAAATTCGACCTTACAGTAATAGACTTAAGTGTTGCTAATGCATTTCTACAGCAGCAACTTTTAACTTTGCTTCCAACCAGCTGATAGGAAATGCATTTTTAAAGTTTTTTTTTACTCTAGCAGTCCTTAGGGGTGTGTTTTTATAATTGTAACGGAAGACTAGTGAAGTCACCTGTCGTCGCTTGCGCAGGGTTAAACGAACTCTGAGGGGTCAGCAAAGGGCACTGATAAGTGATGGGGTGGGCAGACATGGGAAGGGCACTTCATTAAAAATGGTCAAGAGTGAGAGCGCCAGTTTATTTCTCTTTTAGATTAGTACAAGTTCAAAATGGTGCAGTATTAGACTATCTTGGAAGAACTTCGTAAGTCTTTAAACAAGTTTTGGTTCAAAATAGACTCTTTTAATGGTGTATTCATAGAAGCAGGCATTATGTTTGTGAGGTAGATTATTTGCCAAAAATGTTCACACACACATACACTTATTAAACATTTACAGTCAGCGTCAATAATACTGCCGTTTTAATAAAAAAGGGCACAACTAACATTTTTCATGAAATTGAGTTATATATATCACCGGAATCAGGAAAAAAAGCGTACATGCCTAATTTTTTTTTAATTTTTTGTAAAAAAAATAACAGGGATACCATATGCTTAAAGGGCACAAATGCAACATTTTTAAAGATTTTAACCAGGAAAAGGGCACATTGTGAGATATGCCTTTTATTTCACCTTTATATTTTTAATTTATTTAATTGAAAAGGCGTAATTGGCTTACGTCAAATATAAAAGGCCTATGTGGCAATTGTGCTTATTTTTTTTATACCAACACCCTAGCAGTTATTGAAGAAGAAAAGTCACAACTAGCAGTTATGTCTTTACTATTTACCCTATGCCTTATTTTTTTATAAATAAAGCGTTTAAAAAAAGGCACACTGGCGTTTATGCCTTTACTACTAAACATCTATGAACGAAGATGAAGTGGTGGGCCAAGGTTATTTACACGTCCCACTCTAGAAACACAAGAAAGTGCACAATAAGATTGTTTTTATTCATCAAGAAGTATAAAATATAATATATTCTAATATTTTACTGTATGTATACTATTTTAATAATATGTAAAAAGGCACAATTGAATAAAAGTGCCTTTTCAATGTAACATTTTAAAATTTTACATTGAAAAGGCACATTTGGTTGTATATGCCTTTTAACTGTAATATTGCTCCTGTTATGTAATTTTTTATGTTAAGTTGAAAGAAAATAAGCTAATTATTTATTATATACATTAATAATAATAAAAAATATTGCTATAGTATTATATGTACTATATATATACAACTATTTAAATTCACACAATTTCGAAAAACATAGTTAAGTCGTGTTTTTTTTAACATAATTCAAAAAATATTTTAACATCGATTTTCTCAACATTTACAAAATGCTAGTTGTGCCCTTTTTAATAATGACGGCAGAATATCGGGACGAACTAACTGTTCAAAATGATCAAAACAACTATGAAAATTAAATATTAACTCAATGTCACAAGTTCCTTGTGACATTGAGTTTCAGAATAAAGACAGTATACGACAACTGTCATTCTGACAAAAACCTCATCGAATTAAAATAAAGAATAATTTTCTTAGTTGATGAGATCATTTTGAACAGGTTAGGCACGATTAAACGGTAAATAAAAACATCATGAGGAAAGTGGCATGAATAAGAACGAAAAAATTCGAAGTAATGTAACATCTACCAACCTACACTAGGCCCGTGTGGTGAATTATGCTCACTCCTGCTCATAGAGAGGCTGCGTGTACCCCAACAGTGGGAATATAATTACACAGTGGGCTGATTATACAGAACATTTGTGTCAATACTCAGTAATAGGTAATCTGGTTTTAGTAGACCAAGTAATGCAATTTCCCACTAATGTTCCTATTTACACTCCAAAGGTCCAAAAGTACTAACAAAAATGATAACCATAATAAACATCAACAAAATGTAAACATAAGCTGTTTGTCTGTACTTCGGCCTATATTCTAACTGTAGTCTAGACTAGATTACAGTGATCGTCCTAGACAGTTACCTATCTTTCCGACTAGACGCGAACACGGGACAAGCAAATACAGTTAAGGGACAGACACTTCTGCCAGGGTCGCGAGATTGTTCGAAAGCGATACCGTGACCCTGGCACATGGGCAACTGAAGGAACATGGGTGGGTTTTAGTCAGTAAAAGTCTGACACGCCCTCCGCCCAGAGCGGGAGAAGTCATTTGATGATTTCCCATCCAAAAAAAAAAGGGACAGACCCTTTTGTTAAATCAGCTGATTTATTATTTAAATAATCTTAGTAGGTTTGCATGGATCTATTGATGAGGTTAAGCTACACTCGCCGCGGTTGTTCCGTGGATGGATGAACATCTCTACATACCAAGACCCCTCCGTGCCTCGGAAAGCACGTTAAGCCGTTGATCCCGGCTATTATTCGTGGATTTTTAACAGTCGTTTAACGATCTTCAGATCCCGAAAGTCTGACAACCAGTCTTACCAAGGGCTATAGTAGTACCCAGTAACTGGGTTATGGATAAGCAGTCGCTCCATGTTAAATACTGGTATTTAGCTGCATCCAGTTAGACTGGAAGTGGACCCCAACATGGTTGGGTTATTACATCTAAAGATAATGTTTTCGTATTTATTTTACTGATTGTTTGCTGCACCGGTCGACGTCATTACGTCAGCGCCGGCTGTCACTGAAAACCAGCGCTAGGGCTCTGTCTCGCATAGGGTCACAGCATTATGCTGAGTGATGGCCGTTTTGCGTGGATGCGACGCATGTTTTCCCACACCTTATTTTTATTTTTGTTTGTTCTGGTCTTTCTGTGCGTCATGTTTGCCACAAATAAACGTATTTTCTTTCTTTTCTTTAAAAGGGTAGGGCAGATGATGAGGTTTGTATTAAATGAGTACTGATACGTATCGATAGATCATAAAATACTTAAATTTAACCAAACAAAGCAATGGTGTAGCAATATCCTACAAAGTTATTTAGATTCTGATTGATAGTGTGTGAAGAGACACCAGGACACTGCCCATCTTCTTCACACTATTATGGAAGCGACAGGCTTTTGCAAGACTAAAGCAATTTTGTTTCTTTAACCGCCGAAAAAAACGGAGGAGGTTCTCATTTCGACGCGTATATTTTTTTATGTATGACCACGCATAACTTTTGACACAGTCCGATTGTGATATTTCTTTTTTTTATTTAAAACGGTATACTCCGAAGATGGTCCCATATAAAATTGGTAAACAAAATCGAACCCCTTGGGTTCGATGTCGGAAAACAGGGGATGATTGATTGTTCTCTCACTGATTGTAATGTATAACCACGCAAAACTTTATACAGAGTAGTCCAATTTTAATAATTCTTTTTTTATTGGATAGGGTATACCTGGTGAAGTATTATTAGTACATTAAAGCTACAAAAAATTATAAAATAAAAACTTTTTAATGAAAAATAAAACCGCCGCTTTTTAAAACTTATAGTCCTCTAGACCGTGTTTCGGCCATGGCGGCCAATCTCAACGGAGACTAGCCATTGGCGGAGGAGATATTATAGTTCACAAGTATGTGCGCAGACACAGGAGCACTGGCTCTTCCCTCACTCTCATAGTCCGATGGGAGAGACACCGGAGAGAGATCAGGCGCAGCACCAACGGCTTAACGTGCTTGCCGAGGCAAGGAAGTAACACACCACCAACTTCCAAACTCCGGGCTGTTACTAAGAAATTCTTAATGGATAAACCCATTAAACTTTGCCTGACCAGGGAATCGAACCCAGGAATCTACGCTCAGAACTCGCGGCAGTTAAAACTTATAAACAGGTTACAAAAAATCATTCAACTCCACTCAAATAATAACCATGGGAACCTCACATTATTACTATAATTTCAACAAAATAATAAAACAAAAGAAAAGTGCACACCATATCACTTGACCACAAAATGTTTATTATCATTGTAACTTTCAAAGTTGAAACCATTGGAGCTTAACTTAATAATAAGTGAAAGAAAGTCGCCTTAGGTATGTTTATACTAGGTCTTAAACTAGGTTAAGGATGGCCCTAATTTCAAGTTCAAAATTGTTTTTTTTTTTAACTAGCTTCTGCCTGCTTCTTGTTCCTCCGATCCACTGCATCGCATAATATGTATCACTTGCCTGCACTGTTACTTGGTTTTTGCTTAGCGTTCTTTCTGACATTTTTTCCTTGACTCATTTGGTTCCTACCTTGATGTTAATTGGGTCTATAGGGTATTAACCCTATAGGCTTTCTCGAGAATTGGGCTAAGAGATTCTTTTTTTTTTAATTCGAGTGGTAGGTCCTGAGTGTAGTGCGTTCAAAAACTCTTTACCTTTATTATTAGTAATATCTGGATGACCGAGCTTTGCTCGATATTTTTTAATATTTCAGACACCGATCTACATAGTCATCAAATGATCTGACCAACAAAATTATATCCGTTTCTTTTTTTTTATATATACACATTGACATTGATAATTTTTTATATATACAATGACATGAATATTTACTTTGTAAAGTATTGTATTGTTTTAATTATTATGAATGTGAAGACTATGTGGGTCTTTTTTTAAATCTTTTTTTTCTTTCGTTCTCAGTAATCACGATCTGGCAGTTTGAGTAATTTATGTGGCCTACCCAAATGTCCTTTCTTTGGTACTGTTCGTCAAAGCGTTGGGCTCCTTATTTTCCGAGTTGAGCTAAACGATTAGTGACAAATGCTTGCACTGACTGGACAGGTCCACTCAATCTGTGTGGTTCTTTCTTCAAAAGACCATTTCAGACACCGATCTACATGGTCATCAAATGATCTGACCAACAAAATTATATACGTTTCTTTATTTTTTATATACACATTGACATTGATAATTTTTTATATATACAATGACATGAATATTTACTTTGTAAAGTATCGTATTTTTTAATTATTGTGAATGTGAAGACTATGTGGGTCTTTTTTTAATTTTGTTTTCTTTCGTTCTTAGTAATCATGATCTGGCAGTTTGAGTAATTTATGTGGCCTACCCAAATGTCCTTTCTTTGGTACTGTTCGTCAAAGCGTTGGGCTCCTTATCTTCCGAGTTGAGCTAAACGATTAATGACAAATGCTTGCACTGACTGGACAGGTCCACTCAATCTGTGTGGTTCTTTCTTCAAAAGACCATTTCAGTCACCAATCTACATGATCTTCACATGATGTGAACAAGATAATGTCTGGACTTTAAAAGAGACTGTGACCTCTGAGTTTGTTTCGGCCTTTCTTCTCAGAGTAGTCAGTTAGGAAACGCCGAACTCATCTAGTTTAAAAAAATATCATTGACATGTAAAAGTGTTTGTACAAAGCTACTTACAGAAATAAAATCATTTATCATTTATCATTTATAATAAATCGCGTTTAAAATAATAAGTTTATGTTCAAGTTGATTATCGATAAAGTTGGTCATTGAAAACACGAATAAAACGACATTTTATATAATGAATCCTAGCTAGATCGATTTATCGCCCCCGAAACCCCCTGTATACTAAATTTCATGAAAATCGTTGGAGCCGTTTCTGAGATTCAGATTATATATATATACAAGAATTGCTCGTTTAAAGATATAAGATATATGATATTAAAGATAAGTAATATTCTAAATTACTTTTATACTTCAATATAAAGGTACAAGCTACAATTATCTTGACAGTCTGTTTGTCTTGTTAATGTCATGCTCGTATATTGGTACGAGATTCATCATCTACCTACCTTTTCCCAACTATGTGGAGGTTGGTTTCCAGTCTAACCAGATGCAGCTGAATATTTTACATGAATGATTACCTATCTGACCTCCACAACCCAGTTACTGGGTAATACAAAATCCCTTTGTAAAACTGGTTGTACGACCCGTAACGACTGACAAATATCCACAAATGACTCCTGATGTTAGATTGTTTCGTCATAAAACGATTTAGAAATTTACAATTTAGCTATCCTGATCATGTTTTTCTTGGTAAACAGAAAATTGCTTTTTTCATCAGGCACAAGTAGATGGAATTTCAGTTTTTCTCGGCTTCCATATAAAACAATCAAGATACATTTACATTTATATTTGTAGTATTATTCAAAACATCATATAAATTTCGCTGATTCAATTTTGCTTCCAGAATTTTGCCAGCCCTACATAAGGACATTATCTAGGCTAACTGCATTGCGGTCTAGACCGAGCCTAAGGCTGGCTATCTGACGTCTTCTTTATGGCCTTATTGTATACTAGTTTCGGAGCCCGGCTTGAATCGAACGGCCTAAAATCTATGACAATTATGTAGTCTCTATAAATATTTGTGTTTATTCTTGAAAATCAGAATTTATTGTAGTGATTCTAAGGTAGGGAAAGAAATACAGATCAAAGACGATTAAACGACATCGACAGTTTATTTAATGTCATGTTAGTAATTAAATGGAACCGAATTATATAAAATAAGTTATAATATCCAACCACAGTAAAATTCTGGATGTAAGAAAAACGAGTGCTATTACTTTGTCTACTTTTAAAATCATGACAAAAATATACTTCGCCTTTCCTTGAACATCACTGAGATATTTGATTTGCTCCTGTTTCATGGTTATAAATATTAATATATGCTTTATGTATTAATTGATATATAAATAGTACACCACGGACGACCCAAAGTATTGTTTCTCCTTCTTTTTACTACTTCTTTACAAGATCGCTTTTAGCGGTAGGACCACCCAATGAGTCTCCCTACCTTTCTTTACTTAAGTATATCAGTAATTACTGTGATATACATAAAAAAGAGTAGTATATTCTATTCTATACAAAAAACGTTTCAATTAGAGCAATTATTTTGCTTCTGCCCGCGACTTCGTCCGTGTCAAATTTTTGCTCCCGCGACCCCCGTTCGTGACGAGAACGTCGCATCGAATCACCTGCCAGTTTTCATTGCTGTTCCGCCCCTTTTGATTGTGGCGTGATGTTATATAGCCTTTCTCAATAAATAGCCTATCCAAAACAAAAATATTTTTTTAATTCGGACCAGTAGTTCCTGAGATTAGCGCGTTCAACCAAACAAACAAACAAACTCTTCAGCTTTATAATATTAAGTATAGATTAGGCATTTCACACATGGTAGTAGAATCACTGACAAGTAATTAAGTAAAATAGAAACAGTGTTGAAACAGAATCCATAGAAAAGATCTCCACGGTGAGAATAAGATATCAACACAAAACACTAACCACTTAAAACCCAGTTACCAACAACAACAAAATGAAAACCAACAGGAAACCAAATCCCTAATATTGGCGAACACTTAGAATAGAAAACAATCAGAGCTAATAAGAACCGGTCATCGGCAGGTGCGACCGCAACCGCTTCCGTAGAGATAGGCTATGACCTTTACTAGTGGTCGATCATGAAGCTGTTACAAAGGCACTGGATTATCGAAGACAGATGATTGGTAAAGGGATATAAAAGAACTGTTATGCTGCTGGTCATATACAACAGGTAATACAATTGGCCAAAGCCCTGCTACTAGGACTACATCTTTGCAATATTGGTTTCTGAGTCATACGAAAAAACAGAACGATTGCAGTGATGGCCTAGTGGTAACGGCAGTAATTTATGAGTTGTAGGTCGCCAATTAGAACCCAGATAAATGCTTTACATTGTGTAAATTATTTCATCAATACTGCTCACAAAACGGTGAAGGAAAACATCTTGAAGTAACGGACATATCCTAGAACCAAAAGTTCGAAGACATGTGACATCTATCAAACCCGCACTGAGTTCGCATGGTGGATTATGACCCACTCTCTCTCACCAAGAGGAGGCCTGTGTCACAACAGCGGAAACATTATAGACTGCTTGTGAGTCGTATGAAGCCAGCGAAGGTAAATCTTTTTCAATTCCAAAGCTATTGAGAATTTATCTGAGAAACTCAGGAATCTAGGAGCTGCTAAAATTTGTTCAGCTAATTCTTTATACGAAAAAGAAATTGAACTTCACGGAATGGATAAAAGACAGTATGGTAAAGATTTTTGGTAAATATTATACTCTCCAACGTCTTTGACTGCTTGATGAACATCATTCTAATAGTTTCTTTTTACTTTCAAGTAATTTCGATATCATGCTTGTCTGTTATAAGTGAGTGGAAAGTGCACCTTTTTCTGACCCCTCAAAGTCAGTGGCGTGACGGAGTTCACTCTAGTCACCTGTCTTTTCGACCTCTTTATAGATAGAAATAATAATACAAGTATTGTTGGTATGGGTTAGTCTTGCTTTAAATTTGAAAAAGCGATTCCTTGACTTAATTATGAACTACTAGCTTTTGCCAGCGGCTTCGCCCGCGTGGAGGTCGGAAAATATTCCGCGGGAACGTACTACCGGGATAAAAAGTTGCCTATGTGTTAATCCAGGTTATAAACTAACTGTGTTCCAAATTTCATCCAAATCCGTTGAGCAGTTTTTGCGTGAAAGGGTAACAAACATACACATACACATACATCCATCCTCACAAATTTTTGCATTTATAATATTAGTAGGATTCGGAGGCGTATAAATTATGAAACTCTAACCAGTGTCATTGATATCCAAGTAAGCTTCCAGCACCACAAAATGTATTCACACGACAGTAGTAATTTAAAACTTTTGGGGGGTTTGTAGCTATATAAAAAAGCCACTCGGTTCGTTTGATCTGGTTAAGTAACGCTTTCCGCGGCTGCTCCTTGTGTAGGGGACCATCTTTACATACCCAGAACTCGAAAAGCACGTTAAGCCATTGCTCCCAGTTGTAATTCGCGGATCTTTGTAATTATATCAATTCAATAATATAGTCGTTATAGGTCGGCAGAAACACGTAAGAGTCAGTCTTACCAAGAGGTATTGTATTACCCAATAACTGAGTCGTAGAGGTTAGATAGGTAAAAGCTCCATGTTATAGACTAGTATTTTGATACATCCGGTAAGACTAGACGGTGACCCCAATATATTTGGGAAAAGGCTAGGCAAATAATGAGTAATTAAAAACTTTTAATCCTTTAAGAAATTACACAAAACAAACGGAGAAGCCAAAGAAGATTCAGTCGCAAAACGGACGCTAGCAGATTACTTTGATGAAGTCAAGAACGATAAAAATCAAAATATCATAAAGATAAACGGTACCAGTTAAAGCAATAAGAAATACAGCCCAGTAAATGTAACAATAGAACGATTACAACTCAGAATAAGCATCATTATCAGCAAGTTCAAGTAGAGGAAGAAAATACGCTAGTTGACAACGTAACCCGCATTCTACTAATAGTTGTCGGTTAGTAATAAATTCTTGACATGTGTAATGTGTTAGTGATAGTCGGCTTTAGAGGTATTTACACTATACTGTGAAATAAATAGCATTTCGTAGACATTAACGTACCACAAACTCTAATAATTCCGGTCTTAGTTTTGATAATCTTCTAAGTTCTCCTAACTTAACTGACAAATGTGTTGCTAGCGAGATCATTGGGCCCCAAAGTCAAAGTGGTGAAGGGCGCCCGTTTTGAAGGGCTTTCTAATGTAATTTTGACATTCAACAAGTGCTAATTCCCCGCCTATGAATATGATGACTTTAAATTTTATCTCCTGAAGCAAGTGTTTTTAAATTTTTGCAAATATTTTGTCCATGGTATATATTTTATCATGTATACATAAAAATAATAAGCTGCTTAGTTTAATCCTTTAGCATTTGAAATATAATGTTTCGTAAGTTGACAAAATCATGAATATTAGGAAACGCAGACAAGATGAAATTCCTAATCATTCGATAGATGATGATGCATTTATATGCGTAATAAATGATGGAATTTATAACAAAAAGTTTGTTGAAAATCAACCTTATTACAGGCTGTTACCACCTATACTTTTTGCTAATAGAATTATTAAGAAACGAAGTATCGAAAACTAATATTGTATCGAGATGGTAGCGGTCAGGGCTAGTGTTGTCAGCAATGAGAAAACACAGAATTATTAAAATTTATCGATCTTTTGTGCTAGGTTTATGTGAGTTATAGTTGATAAGAAATTAAATTTAACTAACCCCATTTAGTTTAACTGAACCCATTTAGTTTAAAAGTTCTAAATATAAATCTTAATTACATAAATAAGAGATATTCCGTCAAAAGACTCATATTAACAAAAAAATGTTTAGAACTATGAAATTTTTTCTGCAACAATATTTCGTTTTTTTTTCCATTGCCATAAATGTGCGATCGCTTGACAATATAGTCTAACACTGCATTACAAAATTGAATATTTAAAATTGCAAGTTGCTCCAAAAAGTAATATCAACAAAGACAATAAACGTGTACCATCACTAGTTGTAACCACACAATTATCAGTCTGTTTACCATTTCCAGCCATAATGCTGCGTCTACCTTACAAATAAATACAATAAATATACACCACATACACAGTAGTCGAATAAACCGGTTTTTAGATGATCTTCCGGGTTCGGTTACTATACAGCTAAACTTATTATTGAATTACAAAAGAAGAAGTTTAGTCGATTATTTGATTACTCTATTAAAACTATTGGAATCTCTAGCAGAGTTGTGTGGTCTTTAGTTGAGATAAAAGTGTTTCAAGATTTTTGTAGAAGTGATTGTAGGAAGATACTCCACGTTTATCGGACTTAAATAATTTTAGTGAGTTTGCCTTTAAGGTATGCACTGCTAAACAGAATTTGAGTTAATTATGGCATGAGTGGAAATAATAAATTCACTACTAGTTTGGCTCAGTCCAAAATATAATATAGCAATAAAATAGTGTAGAGCATCTTTCACAGTTTTACAGATTATTAAACTTATTACCCTGTGTTTTCCCCCACATTTTTCATAAGGCTCATTAATTATGTATTCCAGAATAACCATTGGCATGAATAATCAATAGTAAGTGCTTAAATATTTAGGGTAAAGACAAACAACCTTTAAAACAAATAAAACAGTATAGATCAAGATCGACAGTAAAGATCAATGTTCAATAAATCTACATAGAACATTTTTAACGTCGCACGCGCACTCATTGTAACGTCTTCGCGCGCCGGATGTTCCGCCATTGCTCGCTCGACCGTTCCAAATTCAAAACGGAGCCGTTTCCGGTGTGACGTCACCGCCGCCATGTTGCCGACGGCGTCTGCGCCTCTCTGGCTATTGTCGACTCCATGGGAAATGGGGGCATGTAAAATTTAGTTTCCCGTAGGAAATTATTTTAGAATTAAAGTATTGGTTTTGTTTAACTTTTTGTCGTAACTTGTTGCTGTGTTTTATTGTGGTATAAATTGATTTCCTCCTTAAACTTTCAAAAGTTAGGTCTGCATTACGCTCTGGTATTAATTATAACAACTTTTATAATATTATTGATTAAGAAAAAATAAAGTTAAAAGTAGTACTTATGTAAGCATCGTAGCTAAGGCGTTTGGCGGTCTGCTTCCTCTCATGAAAACAAAGGCGTGTGTTCACGTATGTCCTTCTGGTCTAAGATTTTGGACTCGGAATTTAAAAAACGTTTTAGAAAAAAAAAAAAAAAACAACCGATTTCCTTAAAAAATACACTACAAAGTCAAAAATAACTTTAATTTCGGAAGTCGGTGTCTTAGGATCTGTATTTAAGGTTTTTTTGCCACCGACTTCCGAAATTAAAGTTATTTTTGACTTTGTAGTGTTTTTTTTTTTTAAGGAATTCGGTGGTTTTTTTTTTTTTGTGAAAAGTTTTTATTTATGGTAGATACTCCCCACTAATTTAATCGCGTTATTCGTTCATTTGTCGCACAAATACTTAATGCAAATTTAAGACTTATGTGGTTTTCACATGGACCCCATTGTTCGAATGGAACCAAATTAAAATGGGACTATTTGGAAAGCACCAGCTTTCAAATTAAAAATAAATCATCAAAATCGGTTCACCCAGTCAAAAGTTATGAGGTAACAAACTTAAAAAAATACGGTCGAATTGATAACCTCCTCCTTTTTTGAAGTCGGTTAATTAAATTAACATGTAGCGTTACTCCATGTACCAACCCGCACTGGGCCCGCATGGTGGATTATGGCCCGCTCCCTCTCACTGAGAGGAGGCCTGTGTCCCAGCAGTGGGAATGTTATAGGCTGCTGATGACGACGATGTTACTCCGTGTATTCATGTAACCTGAACTTTCATTTCATATACCCGGAGAATATTAAACTCAAATAGATATTATTGTTAGAATACCAAATAATTTGTTTTCACTTTGTATCGGTGTCATAAAATATTGTTGTGCTGATGTATCGCGATGTAAACTTTCTATTCCGACCATATGATTGACATTGATACTAATGTCCAGCGTTATTTACAATAGTTTGTCAGGAAATCATATGACGATTATACTATTTTAAAGGACAATGAACCAAATACTTGTGTTATTGGTTTCATGGATTTTCTAAAATGGGAGAAGGCTGTGATGATTTTTGAGGAATAGGAATAAAATCTTTATATCTTTAAACTAGCAATTCTTGTATATATATATATAGGTAATCCGAATCTCGAAAACGGCTCCAACGATTTTCATGAAATTTAGTATACAGGGGGTTTCAGGGGCGATAAATCGATCTAGCTAGGATTCATTTGTATAAAATGTCGTTTTATTCATGTTTTCAATGATCAACTTTATCGATAATCAACTTGAACTTTTTTACCAAAAAATACCGAGCAAAGCTCGGTCATCCAGATATTATAAATTAATTGATCGTAATGGCAACATTCGGAGGAGCCCATATGTCCAGCGGTAGATGATGAAGATGATAAGGATAGATATATTTCATTGATAGAACTTTACTGAAAGATAAAATCAAAACATTTTAAAAGAGTAACGGTGGAGTTTCTTTCACATTCTTCTCCATACGAACCTACCTTTTGGAAGGGGCGATTTAAATCAATTTTAATATAACTTTTGACGTTCAATAGAGTCTTTATGTGTACTAGTTTCTTCCCGCGACTTCGTCCGCGTTAGTTTTTTGCTCCCCCAACCCTTCCCGTCGCGTCGAATCGCCTACCCATGCGATTTTCCTTTGCAACACTTTTCATTACTGCTCCACTCCTCTTAATTTCAGTGTGATGTTATATATAGCCTATAGCAGTTCTCGATAAATAGGCTACCCAACAGAAAAATAATTTTTCAATTCGGACCAGTAGTTTCTGAGATTAGCGCGTTCAATCAATCAAACAAACAAACTCTTCAGCTTTATAATATTAGTATAGATTTGAAACAAATGCTTTGACTTCGACTTTGAATCCAACAACAGTCGGCTGTGACCTAGAGGAATGAAAACAGACACCGTCCTAGCACAGCCACGAACGTAGTTCGGATGTTTGTTTTTACAGTAGTTTACAAAAAGTTTATACATATTTTGGGCGGTAACCAGCGAGAAATAAGAAGATTCATAAATAAAATAACTTATAAAACCAGCCTATAGTTTCATTGCAATGCAAAAACGACTTCTCAGATAAGTGTAAACGATCATTAATAACCACGCTTGCCTTAGGCAGATTGGTGATATAGAGGTATCAAGAATATGGCGTAAAGTGCACTCATTCTCAATAGAAAATAAAGGATCCTCCAACCTGATGGGTGTTGAGTTTGATGGGCTACTGCCCGACGGTTTATCTGGGAACGTTGTAAGTAAGATTGCGTTGCGCAGCAAGCTCTGCTTGCGCGATGCAGGATAGATATCCAAAAATCAAAATACCTGCTTAGATCATTTTCACTGCACTACAAATTATTCAATATTTGACACAAAAATAATGATGTAACAAAATCTACAGATAATAAAAACTTCAGTAAACCGTATCAAATCGTGGCCTTCTCACGTTGAACTAAACTTGACCTCACCTCGGTACTAAGGTTACTAGCAACCAAATTAAAACAGTTACAGGTTGTTGATGAGCTATGACTTATTAACTGATTCAAGGTTCTTGATTAACAGAAAAGTATTGTAAAAATATTTTAATTATGAAAAGTTCAATAGGCCCTTTTTCTCAGTAGCAGCCTTTTTTTGGGTGGGATATCATCTACTGACGTCTACTGCTCTGGATGGAGCGGAAGGGCATGTCAGACTTTTACTGCCTAAAACCCACCCGTGTTCCTTCAGTTGCCTATACCAGGGCCAAGGTAACTGTATTGAACATAATCCGCGACCCTGGCAGGCTCAGGAGTCAGGATTTGGGCCCGTTTGATGGCATTAGGCTCACTCCCTGTTACATAAAACTTGCGTATCATAACTGGTGAAATGTGGCTGTACTGCAGGCACACTTCTACCTCACTCTTTGAGAATATCAGACGTAATGATACTATGAGTTAATCAAAGGTTTTCAATTCGTAAATTGTATCAGTGTTGTCTCATAAACAGTCATATTAGAGTTTACCAAGGGCTGATATTTTTTATTTAGTATACCAAGCAAATCATGATTTCATCTATATTTGTTTCGTAGATTTACAAATACAATTCTTGTGATCGAATATTCTGTAGGTCAGTTCAATATTTAGATACGCACGATGCGAGAATTAAGCCCTTCTAAATGGATTCCGTCACTGCGTCATTTATGTCGTCATTTTCTGAATCGGTACGTGTTTTTGTTCTGTGTTCTTATATCGTTCCATCATTATTTTCGCTGATAGAATATCTCTCTGTCTTGGCTCTCTGGGCTGTTTCTTACTTTATATACGGCATGACTAATTTATTTTCATATATGAAAGTTTAGATAGCTTTTGTCTAATAAATAAAATCTGCAGAAGTCGATTGATCAGGTTAGGCAACGCTTGCTGCGGTTGGTGTGTGAATGTGGGCCCATCTTTATATACTAAGACCCCTTCCAATCTCGGAATGCATGTTAAGCCGTTGTTCCCGTCTGCCGTTTATGGGTCTTTGACAGTTGTTATGGGCTGTCAGAAGCAAGAAAGTCTGACAACAAGTCTTACCAAGGGGTATTGTGCTATCCAGTAAATAGGTTGAGATAGGTAGTCACATAATAGTTGGAAAAAGGCTAGGCAGATGATGATTATGATATAGTTTTTACATAAACAGGAGATGAATTAGATCGTACTTTCAATGACAATGATGCAAAAGCTATAGAAAGTCTTATCACTGAAGTAAATACTATGAATTGAGCACTAAAACTTCACACAAATTTTCGTCCAATGACTGTTCGCACAATTGATCATACAAAATTAAGTAACTGATTGTCACATTGCACTATTACATTAAAAATCGTGATTACAATGAGCTAATAATTTTATGGTGGATCAGATGAATTTTTCAAGTATTCGCTGCTATTCTAAAGGTAGTAAGAGTGAAAATAGAATGGCAAAGAATATTTTGTAATTATTATTGGAAGTTTTTGAAGTGATCATGGTTATATGGATTGATTTGATGTTATTGAAGATAAAGTTTCAGTTATTGTAGTGTCATTCATTGTATTGTCAACAAATTCTTATGTTTATTCCATTTTTATTCTCATTCTATTATGTTATCCAATTGTAACCGAAATGTTCACTTTCATAGTGTCCCTTCATGTTACATAGCTAAGAAGAGTTATCAACTAATAATATATTACTGCACCCTTATTGCGTAACAAACTAGCAATCATACTCTGAATCATTTTGAAAGATATTGATAATTCATTGCATAATATGTTCCGAAAATTTGTTTACTCAAAAACATATATAACGTAATGAATGATGTTGAACTGTTACAATGAAAGCTATTTCTAATTTTAGTGCGTGTTACACAATTATCTCTATGATGATCTATAATGTTTTAAAAGGCAGTGTCCTCATCCTAAGATGCATCTTTTCTAATTTGAATCATTGTGTTCTATTTAGATCTTAAAACTGATATCAAAATACACTATTTTATTAACAATTTGATAAGATAACCTATGCAAAAAATCTCAAAGCCTATCTACGTGGATATTGTTGATAAAAAATCTTGCTTAAGACTTCCATAACCATGGATTTACAATATTACAAATCGAGCTACATTCTGTTCGCACTACAAACAATTTCTGGGCGAACTTGCGCAAACAATAAGGTTGTAACCTTGTCGATATCGACAAAAAATCATTAGTCAACCGACCTCCGAAGTTTTTGTCGATAAGCCAGGGATGTTCTGCGATGGTCATATTTTTTATCGATACTATTAGGGTCACTAAATTATCATAAGATTTAGAGTAGAGTATGGCCATGACTTGATTGGTTTGGGTTTAGCCTAGTTTAGTATTTTATTATTGTGTCATTATAGTCAAAGATTTATTTTAGGTATTTTTTATAAATGACTTTTGCGCTGGACTTTCTGTTAGAGATAAAGTTTGTTGCCTTGGTAAGTTTAATACAATCAAAAGATTTTTCAGTATTGACCGATGACGATGATTACATAAGTTGCTAACCGCAAAATCAACCAAGTTCCAACACAACCAAAGACAAATTCTTGCTGCCATTTTGTTTTCTGTTTTATTCCACAAAATCTGTAGGCCCGATGGGATTGTCCAACGGCAAATATTTCACACTTCTATGTTTACAAATTTTTGTCCCCTTTTTAACCCCTTTCAATCAATCAATCAACTCAGCTTATAGCAGTCCACTGTTGGACATTTAACCCCTTTAGGAGATGAATTTTAAATAGTGAATTGACTTTCATAATATAGTACTCTTGTGCAAAATCGTATGCTTCGGTTAAATTTCAGTGAATTTAATTGTTTCTCACTTTACTTGAGAAGTTTTTATACCAAAATTGAATTTTGACTTCTTAACACTCTGCTGACCCACAGACTGGTATAGGTAAGCGTGATACGTCAATACATCATCACGTCTACGTCCATTGAAGACACGTCTTCAGCGATCCGTGGTCGAATGGACCCACGTGGTGGATGCTTCAGTGAAGCAGACAGGACGCCTGTTTGTTTCGCTCAATGACTGCTCACAGTGCCTACTGCTCAAAACATTGAGAAAGACTAAACTTAAAGAAAAATATAAACAGTTACTGAGCTATCTGCAAAACTCAATCACACGAATAACCTTGTGCACTAAAAACATTTTGTATATTTCGTTGACAGCTTTAATCCGGCTCGAAGGACTACGACCGCGGCTGATCTTTGTAACTACCAATTGACTTCTTTCAAAACCGACCCACTGATTGCTACTCTAAGAACATGCTCAAAGGGAAACTGTATCTTTCAATTTCTGAATCTGTTGCCAGAAACTCGTGGTTGAGGAAACGCACGTGGTTATTGCTTCAGTGAAGCAGATAGGACGCCTGTTTGTTTCGCTCAATGACTGCTTACAGTGCTCACTGCTTATACTGTTGAAACAATTTTACGAACCTTAATTAAAATACATCCAACAGGTGTAAGACAACTCAGTCACATAAATAACCTTGTGTACCAACAACTTTTTGGATGTTTCGCTGAAGGCTTTAATCCGGCTCGAAGGACTATGACCACAATAATCGTGGAAATTGTATATAAAACAGCGAAATAGCTGAAGAAATTCTACCAGTAGCTTATGATCGAGTAACCCTACGAAGTGGATGCAGCAGCTGAGCATATAAGACTCCTGTTGGTTTTGCTCAATGACTGTCTTTAACTTTTCATAAAAGTATGAAAACGACCTGTTCCAAAGCGTTGCAAAAACAGTTTTGATAAGAAGTAACATCCAAAACTCAAATTTGGGGCAGTGACATGACATGGCAGACCAGTATGTTTGTGTATCATTCTAAAAATTACACGGGCCACTAATGAAGTTTGATATACAATAGCCATCTATCAATTGAAATAAAGATAACTATAGGCCTAATACTATGAATTACTTCCTCTTGATGTCATTTTCATGTCACTATGGATTGCTCATGAATCATGGTATCATAATGAAACGGTTCCGTGATTGGCTGAGTGATAGATTGACTGGCTCACTGAGCGGCATCACATAGTCTAAATCTGAACATCTGAATACAGAGTATTTTGCAACAGGCAACCTATTTAAGTCAAATAACGCAGGCTTTCCAGTAGTGCAAATGTCCCAACATCCAAAGTGTAAGTCCTGTCAAATGTAGGAGCTAATAGAACTACTGTAGGTTATAGATGTGCTATAGTATGTCAACAGTGTACATGATAAAGAAGATTTGAAAGTTAGTATGCGTTCGACGTCACCGTAACAGCTGATTTTCATACGTCAAAAGAAAATCATTGAAGGATGCCAAACTTGAAGCATGAAATGACCACATCCCAGCGTAGCGGCCATGTTTGGTCGAGTGGCCCCACGTGGGCCATGCTCCACTGAAGCATACATGCAGGACGCTTGTTTGATTCGCTCGGTGACTGCTCATACTGTTTTGTGTGTCTTCTGATTGAGGTAAAACTGTTTTTTGTGAAATAACTGTTGTAACTGTAACGTAGTTAAGTTTAGCTGAGATCTGTTTTCGTGGAGTTATTGAAACCCATAGGATACTGATAAAACCAATGAGAGAGATAAAACTTGACTGAAAACCCATACACCTACAGCTCCAGCCTGGGTATTTTTGAAACGGCTTGACTAATGAACTTCTTAAACAAAATATTATATTTTCTTATTGTTATAAGCACCAATTTGGAAAACTAAGTCTTCTCACCTTGTAGTCGACATTATACACTATTGTTGCAAAATCTCTTCAATGGTCATACATTTTCAACTACCTCCACGCGGGCCATGCTTCACTGAAGCAACAGAAGCATACAGGACTGTTTTGTTTAAATCAATTATTGCCCATACTGTTCTAGAGCTCATGTTAATGAATGAAAAATGAGTATCAATATTTAAAACCAGGAAGTGACATGAGCTATGTAATATATCGCTCTGAATAAAAACAATCCTTAGATCGTAATCTCTAAAAACCAAGACTTCGTTATTATTTAATAATTATTCAGGAGCTCTTGAATGGCTGTCATATCTGCTCCGATGGCTCCACGTGGGCCATGCTCCAGTGAAGCAAGAGAAGAACAGGACTGTTGTGTTTCGCTCGATGACTGCGTCAGGGTCTACAGCTAGCGGTGTGCTGTGGTCGATAGAAACGGTAGTAAAAGTCACTGGACGTGTCTTGGACGTGAATTGGGTAGTATTTTTGGTGCCTTTTGTGTCGGAACTTCGGTCGGATTTTTTGGGAGTTTTTTTTGAAAGATTCATTCTAGCGTTGTCATCATGCACGCGGTGTTAACGTGTTAACAATGGAATAACGATGACGTAGGCTTGATACTCAGATTTTTTATAAAACGATAGGAACATAAATTCTTGCACAAAGTCAATGAAAATCTATCCAGCAGAAAACTTCTTTGCTTGAGTAGTTAGTAAGAATTAGCAGCTCTTAGTTTAAAAAATCCAAAATGTTAACTATTCAAATTAAAATGGAGCTAGGAGCACATAGGACATAGAAGCTGTATGTTCTCTATCTTATATCCTTTTGTCTTCTTCTTCATGTGTTAATAAATCTTCCTCTACTTCTACCAATACGTCACGATTATCAAAATCATCAATTACATCATCACCATCATTATCAACTGCAACATCTTCTTCTATCAGTAAAATGCACGCAATAAAGTAAACAATGATTAGCTTACACATGACAGAGTCAACAATCTACTTAATCCAATCGGTAAAAACGCGATACATTTGACTGAGTACCATCGGAGTGTCACCCGGCGCTTGTGCATGCCGCGTCAGGATCACTGGTGTTCAGTCAACGAGACTGTCGTCATTACTGATGATGATGTCATAATTGTCGGTGCATGAATGAGTTTATATGGGACCGAATATTTAGGAAACAGTACCATGCCTATCATTCATGTCTTTAAAGATGTAGGTAGAGATGTATACAGTGTGCAAGAAGAAATCACTTTGGAGATTTTGATAAAAGGAGTTTTGGTTACTTTTTTATTACAGGAATCCGTTGGCTGTGGGAAGTATAGAACCGGCTGAAGCGGTGGAGATTGGGACAGGTCTATATCCAGCAATAGACGCTTTTCCGTTGAAACGATGATGATGACTTTGGGTAGGTCTAAGAATGACGCTCAATCAATTTTTCCAGCCTTTTCCCAACTATGTTGTGGTCGGCTTTCAGTCTAACGGGATGCAGTAAAATACCAGTATTTTACATGGAACGACTGCCTATCTTACCTCCATAACTCAATTACTGTATAATACGTTGGTAAGTCTGGTTAACCTTTGGGTTTCTAACGACCCGTAACGACTGTCAAAAATAGACGAATAACTGCCAAGATCAACAGCTATCGTGCTTTCCAAGACACGGCACGGCGGGATCTCGATAGGTACAGATGGATTCCCGACCACGAATCAACCGCGACAAGCGTAGCTTAACTCTCGATCCATCCGTGCGGCTGTTATCACTTAGCCATAAACGTCTCTTTAATAACTTGAATATCTTCATCAGCTTGAAAAGTTGTTTAATTTATATCAATATAATCTACTATTACTTTTAATCAAACTAATATTTCATGCATTTCATTCACAACAAAGTCACTGACAAGCTTCTGTGACGTAATGATCCTGGTGCAACGATTCGCAAAGTGGGGTGCTCACGCGCCGGATCGCCGGTCAGCGGTGGAATGTGTCGCTTTCATCGCTACTGGGTGAAAACATACCATTTATTCGCTTTTCTATCAATGACACTACAACCATATTCTTTGATAATCTTGTAAGAGAAATAAATGTAACTATTACTGTATCTAACTAACAGTTATAACTAGTTTAATTTTGACAAAAATATTTAATGTCTTACTGCCTTTGTATAATTCAAATTGAGAATTATCCTTTCATGACTTGTCAAAAAAACATTTTCAATTGCATTGTTTTCCTCATCAACATATAGGTATGATATCGTTTTGATAAAGCCTTCTTATTAGAGCCTATTTCATTACTAAGTCGTAATTATTTGGGTATTTCCCATCCAATTCGTCTATTGCTAAAACCACGTTCATCAATACTAGCTTCTGCGCTCCCGTTCCATCCTGTCGCATCGCTTCGCCTAGCGTCGCTATTACTTCGATTTCGATTAGCGATCTTTCTGACATAATTTATTTTTGTTCGGGTCTTGGCGTGATGTTAATCAGTTTAAAGCTTTCGTCAAGAATCAAGCTGTCAAAAACAAACCACCTATAAAGAAGATATGGTTATAATGTCACTCTAGTCTATACAAGCTATCTTTTAATTAAAGGTTTGTATAATATAATTTCAATTTAATAACTGTAAGCACCTATAAAATGGATGCTGATATCTCAAATAATATATTTTATTTTCCATCAATGAAAATTAAAATATTATAATTCACATAACCCTACAGGGGCATTTATGAAATGCCAGAAGCTAGGTGCAGGATTCCACTTGATGATTTGATTCCTATGGAAAAGAACCGGCAAGAAGCTCCACGGTTATTCTTTTAAAAAATATTGGCCTTTAATAGGTACAGGAGGACAGTGCAGTCCTGTTAACAAGAACCAGGTACGTATTGAAACAGAAAATGGTCTACAAATCTATATACACTCTACTTTCTTTCGATACTTTTCGTTCTTTTCGTTCTTTTCGTTCTATAACTGTAATAGGAAAAGGAATGTAAAGAACATTCCTTTTCCTATTACAGTTATTTCGCACAGGATGAGCAGCTGTTTGTAAGTCAAGTTCAGCTGGTAATGCATGGGTGGCGGTGCCGAACTGTTTGGTGTATCCGATGACGTAGCTGCCGACTGCCGACTGCCGTGCTCAGTCAGCGGTGCCCTGTTCAGTGTGTCATTGATGTTTGGTATTTTTGTGTTATGTTTCATATCTATGATAAGAATTATGTTTATTTATTTATTATTTGACTAGCTTCTGCCCGCGACTTCGTTCGCGTTAAATTTCTTGTCCCCCCGACCCTTGCCGTCGCATCGAATCGCCTACCCGTGCGATTTTCCCCGTTTTTGCAACATTTTTCATTACTGCTCCGCTCCTCTTAGTTGTAGCGTAATGTTATATAACTTATAGCCTTCCTCGATAAATAGGCTACTCAACACAAAAAGATTTTTTCAATTCGGACCAGTAGTTCCTGAGATTAGCGCGTTCAATCAATCAAACAAACAAACTCTTCAGCTTTATAATATTAAAGTATAGATTAGACAGATGGCAGATGTGAGTGGTCACTCTGGACGCTCTAGAATAACATATTGTGACCTTATTGGTAATGTATAAGACAACGATGCGGTTTAAAAGAAGATGTAGTGAGTTAAATCGAAAAGAGTATACTTAGATGGTTTGGTTTATGTTGAGAGAATGAGTGAAGGGCGGCTAACAAACGATTTTGTCTTTACAAGGCATATACATAGACGGGACAAGCCGGAAGGAGACTCCCTAGGAGAACATATAGTGACCTTATTGGTGATGTTCTTCAGAAGGGTCAGGTGCGTAGCACTAGTAATCGGCGTGCGTGTATGACCAGATGTATGAACCAAAGGAGTGTGTAAGGTTCGTAGGAGGCGGCGTTCTCTAGTTTCTGCATATCTTCATGGGAAAAAGGCATGATTTTATTTATGTATGTAGACACAATAACTAAAAATTGCGTGGAAATTGGTTGTCATTGTATGAGCATATTATACGGAGGATTGAGGAAAATGTCATGAGGAACGTTTTGATTATGAATGTCGATGACTATAAGAGTAAGAGGAGGCCAAATAAACGATGGATGGATTGTATGAATAACTGGGGTGACTAAATCAGCAGCCTATAACTTTCCCACTGCTGGGACCAGGCCTCCTCTCGGTGAGAAGGAGCGGGCCATAATTCACCACGCGGGCCCAGTGCGCGTTGGACTGATAACGACTAACAGAGAAGTGTGGAAGAAAAATACATGGTGCGCTGACCACAAATAAATTAGCGTAAGGGCAGGAGAATATTATTATAAATATTATAATATTCCACAACTATCACACAACGCCATCTAGTCCCAAGCTAAGCAGAGCTTGTGTTATGGGCACTAGACAACTGACAAACATACTTATATATTTCTAAATACATACATATTATAGATAAATTACACCCAGACACAGAACAAATGATCGTGCTCATCACACAAACATTTATCCTGGGTGGGAATCGAACCCACGACCTCCGGCATAGCAGTCAGGGTCACTAACCACTAGACCAACAGGCCTGTCAACGACAGTCATATTGACGGTGACACACTAGCAGCTAATTCACTGATGTGTATTTATCAAAAAGCTTGGAGATATTAAATCTGTATTTTCGATTCTTGAAGCATTACAGTGTGGGTACCTTCACAAAAAAAAAAAAATCTGGGAGCCTAATCCATGCTGTAACAACTAGGAATATTGCAGAAGAAGAATATTCAATATTCTTCTTCTGCAATATATTTATTTTGGATAGTTGCGAGTTCTTAGACAGTTGTAAATATAATAAATCACGCAAAAAACTGCCGACCGGATTTGGATAAAATTTGACACAAAGATAGTTTATAACCTTAATTTACGTATACGATATGTTTTATTCCGATAACATGTTTCCGTGGGATTATTTTCAACCTCTGCCAAAGAAACTGCTGGCAAAAACTAGTATATTCTGTTGAAAAACTCGCTACTAAATGGAAAAATATCTAAAAGTTAGAAACAATGAGTAGACACCACTTCTTTGTTCGAATTTTTCCTATTATAAATTGTTAAACATGATTTTTTCAATTTATGATATCTACTCGGTAAGTTTATTTTGGAAAATATCGTGAGGATACTTTTTTTTGGGGGGGGGGGTGGGAAATCATCAAATGAAGTCTCCCACTCCTGAGCGGAGTGGGAGGGCGCGTCAGATTTTTACTGACTAAAACCCACCCGTGTTCTTTCAATTGCCTATGTGCCAGGGACACGGCGTCTCTTTCGAACAAATCTCGCGACCCTGGCAGGCATCGGTCCTAGCAGACCCGTTCAGTACTGCTGACATCTCTTTGAGGCGCGCGTGGAACACTACGCGCCGTCAACACGGGCCTGGTCCTTACCGGACGGCGAGCTACATGGTGAGGATACTTGGACTTTTAAATAATATAATTATGAATTCACTAATCCGCTATAGCGGATTGGTGAAAAAGCTTACTCATAAGTAAGCTTGGTGATCAATTTTTGTGCCTTCTATGTATAAAAAGAGGCCTTTGCCCAACCGTGGGACAATAACAGACGGGTTTTATTAAACAATCATAATGTTACTCATCCCTTTAATCGTACGGTAGTAAAACATTCTACAAAAGTCATTAAAAAGAAAAGGGTACGATCCATGTATGTAAAGTCTGTTATACTTAAGTATGCAAGTACATAGCAAGCACATAGTTAAATTGCCTTAATTAAGTACCTACAACACTTTTAATTAAAACCTGATTCATTAAATGTACTGTAGTCAATTTAATTTGGTTTCCATGATGTAGCCAAGTAATGAGAAACAAGTAAACCTGTATTAAAGTGAAATTTATATTTTATGTACTACCTTTACAGCTACCATGATAGATACTACTATGTTCCCACTACTGAGACACAAGCTGGGTTACACCTTCACTGCTAATCCACACTTATTATTAATATTATAAATGCAAAAGTAACTCTGTCTGTCTGTCTGTCTCGCTTTCCTGCTAAAATTACTGAACCGATTTAAATAAAATTTGGTGCACAGATAGTTTAAAGCCTAAGAAAGGACATAGGCCACTTTTTATCCCGATAGTATGTTCCCGCGGGATAATTTCCGACCACCATGCGGGCGAAGCCGCTGGCAAAAGCTAGTGTTATTATATAATTCGCAATCGAATAAATAATGCTGCAAAGGGCAGAGCGTACTGAAAAAAAAGTTAAAATAGCAACATTTAATTTCAATGTTATTTAAATTAATGATTACTTAAGCAACAAATTCAATTAACTTTTATCATTTCTAAGCTTATCGTAATTAGTCGTCTTTTAAGACAACCATTTGTTTAATATAAATTCAGTATAAACTGAAGTAGTTTCAATCACTACATAGTATAAAACAAAGTCGCTTCCCTCTGTCTGTCCCTACCCTACGTATGCTTAGGTCTTTATAACTACGGAACGGATTTTGATGCGGTTTTTTTTAGAACGTTTATACGTATGATACGTAGGCCAAGCCGCTGGCAAAGGCTAGTATAAATAAAAATTGATTCCGACAAACAATCAGTAAACAATAGTACCTCCAGTAAAAAACAATCAGACGTTTCAACAAACAATTTAAAGTATAAGAAAGAAAGAAACAGAAATACATTTCACACCTGCTTATTTCTATAACAAGATCTACAAAACAATAATGTAGGTAAGAGTTTAAAAAACAAAATCAAGAAAACAATAAGTTTTACCAATATCCAACCTAGTAACATCATCAAAACCGGTAATAAACGATCACAACAGATCGAAAACCGCTGTTTACAATATTCGCTAGTAGCCGTCGGCGCGCGCGCCTGTCGCCGATCATTTTAGAAAGTGCTACCGTCCATTGTAGTTTTTGCCGTGTTTTTTTTTCCTATCTTTTACTAGGAAAAAGTATTGACGAAAGGTGCTACTGTCACTATATAAGTAATTGAAGAAATGTTAAATTAATTTTGGAGTGTAGGTATTGAGAATGAGGTTTATGTAGATCAATGAATGATGTGTGAAAATATGATCACCAAGAAAAATCTTTAAGTAATCTACAACTCATTTTTCTGGTTCATAATCAACCTATAATGTTCCCACAACTGGGACAAACGCCTCCTCTGTTGGTAGATGTCACATGTCTTTGAATTTTTTATCCAAAGACATTTTGGTTTCCTCACGATGTTTTCGTTCACCGTTTTGAGCGTGGTGGTGATGAATTTATTTACTCAACAAAGTATAGCGCTTGACTGGGTTTGGACCCACGGACTACAAGTCGGGGCCGATACCAGCTTTTGACTATTTAAAACTACAATTTTTAAGATATTTCTCTGCCCCAGTCACTATCTTGCTTGATCAAAGTGGTAACGCAAACGCAGGTACTTACAGGAAAGTAATAGATACTATTTCAAAACTGAACGAATTAGAAATGCACAAATTGATATTCAATAGTTTCTATATTTTTTAACATATTACAATACTATTTAAACTATATCTATATTAAAATAAAGCTGAAGAGGTTGTTAATCGTGCTAATTTCAGGGCAATGACAAATTTCTTTTATTATTGCATAGCGCATTTAGCAGGGTAGGCTACAGGTAATATAACATTACACTGGGACCCTTAAGAGCCGAGGAACAAGTTCGCGGGAGCAAAAATTTGACGCGAACAAAGTCGCGGCAAATGTATACATAAAACTTGAAAGGAACTGGAAAACTGGGAAGATTAGAAAAAGGTTTAAGATAAAATTAAAACAGCTAAGGAAAACTTTTTTGTCTATAGATGATTAGGTGTTGGTATCTGCATTAAACTAGACTGATTGACTCACAACGAAGATATTTCAGCAAAAAAACAAACTACAATAGCCCGTATCTCTTTTAAAAATACGAAGAACGAAACTTGTGTAAAATATTGTAAAATGTTTCACAGTGTTGTAGAAGACAATTTTGTTTTCTGAAAGAACATTACGTGATTTAAAAGTAAGGAAAAGTTTCATTTCTGTAAAGTCAAAGGTTATTTAGAAATGGAGATTTTAGAGTTAGACTTTTTAGTGTTTATATCTTGGCTGCTAAATAAAAGTGTACTTTTTTAGAAAAGACGGTGATTACCGACTTTCAAATCAAGATCATGTATAATATTGAACTTGTCTCTTTCATAGAAGAATAACTAACTAATCTATGAATGAGCAGTGGTGGCTCAGTGGAAATGGCCGCGACTTACAAATTGTAGTTCGTTACTTCGAACCTAGGCAAGCGCTTTTGCTTTGTGTAAATTATTTCACCATTGCTGCTTTCAAAACGGTGAAGGAAAACATCGTAAGTAAACCGGAATGTTCTAGAACCAAAAATTTTAAGACATGTGACATCTACCGGTCACGGGCCCGCGTAGTGGATTACGGCCCATTCCCTCTCACTGAGAAGGAGACCTATGTCCCAGCAGTGGGAATAGTATAGGCTGATTATGTAATCTATGTATCTACCAAGTATTAATGCTGGGAACCAAATAATTTTCAAAGATACTTTTCACGTAGTAGAAAGAGAAAATAGTAAAGGTAAACTTAGCTTTAAATGTTAATAATATTAAAATAGAGTCATGTATGTTAGTTATTACCCACATAATATAACACTAAGCCACGAAAAATTAGGCAGAAGTATAATATATGTATAGTACACCAAAACGCCTCTTATGCTAAATTACATGTATAGTTTTCTTCAACGTATCCGATGACAGCAACCCCATACTAAATAATATATTCCCTTACGTGAGCTCTCTGAATACTGTCTATGAAATACCAGGTAAAACAGGGCGAGTCTATTGGTATGAACCAAGCATAAAACCAGACACAAAAACAAAACTCAAGATCGGTTTAAACCCACAACAAATCCGTAAAATTTAATCAAAATTTCCGTAAATCCAACAAACATTTTTGCTTTTAATAAAACAATTATGAGTAAAGAGCACAACAGTAAGCTATGGGAACCACACGTAACTTAAGACAAAGACTTTTAACCTAGAACCCGCGACAATGGCTCCCACACTTGAAACATTAGATAAAAAATGTTTTCACTTGCTGGCTTATGTAAGAATATTAAGAGTTTTTGATGGTCAGTGAGTTTTGGGTGGATTATCGATGTAGAGAGGCCGAAAATGTTTAAAAATAATAATATTTGCAGGCATGACGAATGCAGAAGTTGGAAGCCGAGAGCTGTAGCAGAATTTGGTCATATGAAAATGTCTTTATTATAATACATGACTGGATCTACCAAAAGGTATATCAAAATTACAAGCATGTGTTAGTAATTGATATATAATAATCCTACTACTTTTCATAGTATAAAACAAAGTCGTTTCCCGTGTAAAACAAACGATCTTTTGAACTACACAACGGATTTTAATGCGGGTTTCATCAATAGACAGAGTGATTACAGAAGACGGTTCATATGTATATTACGTGGGCAAAGTCGCTGGGATAAACTCGTATATTGAAAATACAAAAGTTTGTCTGTTTGTTACTCGAACACGTAAAAAGATCTGAACGGATTTAAATTACAGGCACACAGATAGTTTATGAACTGAATTAACACAGATAATAATTTTCAACTTCCACGCTGACAAAGACGCGGGTAACATATGCCTTGCGATTGTTGTAGCAAGTTTATTTTGTAATGCAGGTATAGTAGCGTATAATTTAAATACTGAAACTCGACAGCAAATATTGGCTACTGGATAAACATAGCACAATGGAGAAGCAACAAACAAATTAGCTATTGATTGATATCGTCTATGATTGTCAAGGCAATATCATCAGCTCTACGCTCATACATACAGGTTATATTAAATCATTCAGATAGAGAAACTGTAAGTTTTTTAGGATTTTAAGGAAAGACGTCCACTGTTGGACATAGGCTTACCCCAATTTGGTGTGTTTGCCATAATGGCCACGCTTGGCAGGTGGGTTGGCGATCGCAGTATGGTGGTAAAATGCATAGAGAACGCTGCTGCCTATTGTCTAGTAAGTCCCTTAGTGGTGACCCTCTTAAGATACCCACGGGGAGAAATGGGATGAGAATTGAATTTCTGATTAAGTCACGGTAAAAACGAATAATTAACTATCTAAGTAGTTAGAAAAAGAACACAATTTTTCCCGAACATTCCACAATCGACTAGTACCAAACATTTTGTGCAACAAAACGTTTACCGTCGGATAAAAAAGTATTATGATGGTTTACGTAAACCGTTGTAGCAACGTTACCTAAGCGTTTGAAATATATTTTTTATTGATTAATGACTTAAATAATTTAAATTTTCGCTTTTCACCGGATTTAAAAATAGTAATCTCAATTTAAATTGTATCAATCTTCTTTAGCTACGATAAACTTGGTATTCAATATAAAAATTAGCAACAGTCTATCTCGTTTATCTTGATGTTGACTGAAAAGCATGTACCGATGTTTCTAGGATTTTTCTTTCCAAGGGTTTGTTAATTCACTATCCACATGGATATGAAATTTAGTTCTTGACTTATTAAGGTACTTATTGTAAAATTTAATGCATAGATCTGATCTATAAGCATTGTAGATACTTCTGATATCTTTAAAAAATTTCATTTAAAAGATTCTATGAATTTGGCTTGGGGACTTTACTAAAAAATCAGTTTTTGAAAAATTCATTAAAAAATACGTTTTTAAAACATTAGTGAGTACGTTAGTTTTGGACAATTTTAGTATTTTGAGACGTCTCATACTAAAGACATATGTTTGCCTTCTTTTCTACGATATTGTTACAAATTACGACATAACCTCTTTTTTTTCTAATTTCTCATTCAAGTTCAGGTTTTTCATCTTATAGGAAATCGGTTTTTTCTTTCTTATATGAAAATTTTCTTCTTATTGAATTCTCTGTATGTTATTACTACTTGATTAACAAAAATCGCTGAAGCTTTTGTAAAACTTTAACCATCGAAAAGTTTAATCTTAAACGAACTTTTCTGTTCCCCAATAGTGTGACCAAGACTTATGCTTACCCCTGACGAACAAGAAGTTTGATTACAATGACTTTCAAGATCAAAAACCTTGAGTTTCGTCGATGAATCAGACATACCTTTGCAACTTATAAGAATTTTGTTACTTAAATTGATAGTTAAAAGTACGATCATAATATTATTGGTTCATTTTGATTTCAGTAGCTTTAGACAAGTAAAATAAGGTTTAAAGTGATTAAGGGCACTTAAATGATGGATTTGTGTCTGTTTGGTGATAAAATTTCTCTACAATTTTAGGTAAAATCAAGACATAGATGATTTCAAAAACATCTTTTGTGGGTTACACGGTTAAAACAAACATTTCAGTAGAAAATCCACGCAAAAAGTCACAACCGTAAAATGCATACAAGTCTCTAGCAAAACACTCTGTTAGCTAGACAATATTTACATATAACAATCTGAGACACTAAAAAACCTTTCATAACAAATAAAAAACTAAGCGGAATTCAGTTACAACAAAAAACGTACCTGCACCGGAAAAACGGGCGAACCAGATTCACGTAACTAGCTTTTTCCAGATTGGTGAAACAAAAAAAATGTAAATTAAAAATTTATTTGCGTGTAAAAAACTTGGTAAAACAGAACTTTCTAACACTCGTGTTCCACAAGCACTCACAAGCACTGTTTTTTTTTTTAAAATTGTTTTATTCTTTACAGCGACCGCGCGTTCGCTCGCGCCGATGGCCACGACTCAAATGCGATTGAGTGGAACATAACCGACTCCGGCGCAGCGACTCGCGACTAGCCTGCGCACGCACACATATGTTAATACAGCCTTATGTAAGCCGTCCTTATGTAAAACGCTGGTATATTATTTGGAGGACGGAAAACTGCTATTACTGTGAATTTTCGTGTCTCTGTCATCAACCATTATAGTTATAATAGGTTTTGTTTTAAGGATGTTGTGTGTGTGGTTATCCTCATGAGGTTTCCTGTACGAGATTCTGTACATGTAATTATAGGCTTTTTTATGCACTTGATTGAAGGTATATTGGTAATTGGCAATAGTTGAGTTTGGTTGCGGGACTTTTTATTCCAACTACTGTGCAGCTAAACTCGTCAAACGCTCCCCAGTTCCCATTTATAACACACGACAACTAGAAAGGAACAGAAAAATACATACAAAAGTAATGCTTATATCTATAGGACTCTCTTCCAGCATACCTGCGATAGCAGAGTAAAGTAAAAGAGATATAGACCATGTGTGTAGACGGGTAAAAAAAACACAAAATCACAAGTAGCTAAGTTAAGTACTATCCTAAAAGCTTGTCAAGACATTGGTAGCCTAAACTTCAAGTATACTTACTTCTATATAACGTTAAATTTTCATCTAGTATTTCAGTAGTTCATCATTGCACACTATAATTATCCAATAGGTATAAAGTTATTCATAGTTTTTTTTTACTTTTTGTCTGTCTGTTCAGATGATTAATTGTTTGCGAAATAAGCACTGCAAAGAAGAAATAGTTGATAATTGCTTGCAACGTATTTCGTTTTTAATGGTCGACAATTTTAGCTTTTTGGATAACTATCCAAAAAGCTAAAATTGTACGAGAAGAAGAGAAGAATTTAGAGCTTGTAACTAAGCTCTACTAAATTCTTAACTCTCATAGCTTGATGATGTTCTCAAGCAATCGTCATCATCATTTCAACCAAATGTCATCTACTGCTGGAGGTAAGCTTCTTCCAAATTAGTTTTGCTATAATCCCCACGATTGGCAGGCGGGTTGGCGATCGCAGTATGATGGTGAGATGTATAGAGAACGCTCCTGCCCATTTTTAGTAAGTTTCTTAGTCGCCTTCTACGACACCCACAGGAAGAAATGGGATGCTGCTATTATTTATATCCGCCACCACACGAAACCCTTAGGAGAGTGTGAAGAGTGAATTAAAAATATCTTCATCAGTGACGATAGATTGGACAAATAAATTGAGACTCGTGTTTTCCATCAAGAGTTTTTCAGTAGTTTGTGCCTCTATTACCGTTAAATGATAAATTACTTATTTTTGCAATTAGTTTTGTACAAACACTTTTAAACGTCAATCGTATTTTTTTAAACTAGATAAGGTCGGCGTTAGGTCACCCTTCAGGGGAAATAGGCGTAATGTTATGTATCAACCTTGGTGACAGACTAATCATATCACAGTAGCTATGAAGTAATATGATGTGCACAATGCGCTTCATTATAGATAATACGAGTCTGAGCTGGGCCTGTCAATGACCTCAATAAGGTGCAAACAAAACAGTTGCCAGAATAATAAATCACAGTATATTGTTTTGTAGAAAAAAGACAGTCTTTTGCACATATAATTAATTAGATTTTGCCAGCAGCTTCGCGCGCGTGGAGGTCGAAAATTATCCCACGGGAACATACTACCGGGATAAAAAGTAGCGTATGTCCTTTCTCAGGCTTTAAACTATCTGTGTGCCAAATTTCATCTAAATCGGGTCAGTAATTTTTGCGTGAAAGAGGAACAAACATCCATACATCCATACATACAAACTTTCGCGTTTATAATATTAAGTAGGATTAGTAGGATAGTCTAGTGGTTAGTGACCCTGACTGCTAAGACTGAGGTCGTGAATTCGATTCCCACCCAGGACAAATCTTCGTGTGATGAGCACAATCATTTGTTCTGTGTCTGGGTGTAATTTATCTATAATATGTATGTATTTAGAAATATATAAGTATGTTTATCAGTCTGGTTACCATAGTACAGGCTTTGCCTAGTTTGGGATCAGATAACGTTGTGTTGGTTGTCCTTATATATTATTATACTTAACAAAAGGTACGTTATACTTAGGGATACTTAATCACTGTGCTTTATGATCTTAACATTACCACAACCGAGACTTAGTTAAGATTTTAACGAATATCACAAAAAAAAACGCCGTTTTAAGTTACTTCAAGCATGCCATTGGCCTTCCGCCGTTAATTATAATTAAACTCAAGTTATAATTTAGTTACGGTATAAAAAAATAATTAATTATTTAACTTATTATTTGCCATAATGTTCTGCTTATTATGGATAACTAATCAAAGGGGTTTTTTTAAATAAAAATGAAGTGGTAATTAAGGTTACAAAAAAGATAAACTAAAGATACTACTTACTGTTACTTTACTTTATTAGTTGTGTATAAGTTATCCCAATCCCACATAACCAGTGATCAGATATTCTGATGCATTACCTAATGTTACAATTAAGCTGTGAAAGCACGGAAGCGGCTTCGTATTTTTTCATTAAAGCCGGGTTTCTTGAATCATATTTATTTAAAACTAGCTGACCCAGCGAACTTCGTATCGCCTCAGGTTCAATAAACGTTGTAATAACCCTACCAAGTTTGACAACCTGGTAGGTACGCGTTGGTGGTCTGGTAAGCGTTTTCTAGCTGAAACTCATGTTTGGTTAGCTCCTACCAAGTTATGATAACCTGGTACTTCAAAGGCAAAAAGCATTATCTAGCTGACACTCCTTTTTTGGTAAGCTCCTGCAAAGTTATGATAACCTGGTACGTCGTCGCCATAAAGCTAGCTGACACTCCTTTGTTTGGTAAGCTCCTGCAAAGTTATGATAACCTGGTACGTCGTCGCCATAAAGCGTTTTCTACCTGACACATACCCAGAGGGTACAAATATATCGTCATTGCTCAGCTTCTATGTGTCTTAGCGTTATGTTATATAGCCTATAACCTGCCCAGGAGTATGGACTACAATCGTACCAAGTTTGGTTAAAATCCCTTCAGTATTTTTTGACCCATGCGTGCACATACAGACAGACAGAATTGACCTCTCTACAGTTTTATTATAAGTATAGATTAATGTTTAACCCCAGATGCAAATACATATGTGTGTACAGTGGTATGTGTTAGTTAAAACAACACACACAACACGGTAAAAACGCGCATTCCGTATTAGTCAATATTTCAACTTTAGGTGAATATGTATCTGAATATCCGATCTCTACACATAACAGGACATAGCATCAATCAATTCAGCCGTTCGTAGTCCACTGCTGGACATAAGCCTCTCGCATGTTGCGCCACAACACCCTGTCCTCCTTCCACATCGAATCTGACATAAGATAGCACCACTCATGTATTATAGATCCCAAAGGGAGAGACAGACGTGTATCTATCTGTAAACCCACATTTGCCCAATTCCATACATTTACTTACCACCACAGGAATCTGCTGAAAGAACCACGGAACTGGTCTAACTGTAGGTGCTTGGGGTACCTTGTTTATTACCTATAACATCAAGAAAGAGTTCATTGGTGGCCCATTAGTAACAGCCGTGACTTATGGGTCTTAAGCAAGACCCTAGACACACGCTTTATTTTGTGTAAATTTTATCGCCACTGCACTCTAAACGGTGAAGGAAAACTTCACGATGAAACCGGTAAGGTCCAGAATAAAAAAATCGAACTCGTATGACATCTGCCAAGACATGCAGGGCCCACGTAGTGGATAACGGCCCACTCCCTCTCACCGAGAGGAGACCTGTGTCCCAGCAGTGGGAACAATATAGGCTAATTATGAAAACTAAGGAAAATAACAATTTATGAATGTAACAGCAGAAACAGTCAATAAAATTGAAACTATAAATCAGACGTAGGTAGTAAAAGTTTCTTACAGTAAAGACATCAACGCGCGCTACACTTTCTCGAAGAAAGTTGGAGAAAATAATACATTTTTCAAAAATCTATTTTAAAAGACAACAAAGTTATTGTTTATGCTTTATCAACCGACTTCAAAAAAAGGACGAGGTTCACAATTCGACTATATTTTTTTTATGTTTGTTGCATCAGAACTTTTGACTGGGTGAACCGATTTTGATGATTCTTGTTTTATTTGAAAGCTGGTGCTACCCGTGTAGTCCTATTTTGTAGTCTAATTTGGTTTAGTTTTGACAATAGCATCCATGAGAAAACCGTATGTGTGCGTCAAATGGACGAACAACGCGATTAGATTAGTGCGGGTAGTACATACCATAACTAAAAAAATAAAAATGAAAAACTTTTTTCAAAAAAATAACAACCGACTTCCTTAAAAACACTACAAAGTCAAAAATAACTTTAATATTGGAATTTGGTGGCAAAAAACTTAAATATATATCCTAAGACACCGACTTCCGTAATTAAAGTTATTTTTCACTTTTCTAGTGTTTTTTTAATAAACTATAGGCTAGGCAGGGTTTAAGTTTAGGTAGACCTAGATTTTTTGTCAGCAATTTTATTAATATGTTTCTGTAAGAAATTTACTTGTTTTTTTAAATAATTGTAAAAGATCAAGAAGAACCTTCATCAAATCAACTACTTTTGCCGTGTTTATCACACACATAGTAGTATCTATCTTTATACACTGATTAGAAAATAAATATCAGAAAAAAAACAATTCGTTTCTACAATACTTACAACCGCACAACAGATTGACGTCCAGTCCATTTGATACCTTTCCTATCCACTACAAAAGCCTACTACCCACGTGCCACAGGTTCAGAGATCAGTATCGTATATAATTAGAGACAGGTGTCTATGCATCCCTCTACAACCCCCAGTTGAAATAGCAGGGGTGAGGGGTAGTGGGGGCTTAACAGCTGATGTACTCATAGACGAGGTTGTGTAGGTTTTGTCAATCTTTTTGTTTTACTAGCTTGTTTCTGTGATGTGAAAATGTTAACACCTTACTTATTTTCTTCAGGAGATGAATTTGGCAAACTGCTGTTATTTAATTGTGATACTTTTTTATATGGAAACCTAGTTTTTGCCAGCAACTTCGCGTGCATGGATGTCGGAAATTATTCCACGGAAACTTACTAGCACCCTATCTTGGTTGGAAACTATCTGTGTGCCAAATTCTATTTAAATCCGTTCAGTATTTATTTGCGTAAAAGAGTAGCAAACATCTATACACCAAAACGTTTACTATATTTATCACATTTATTATAATAGTAGAAAGTAGGGTTATTAATGTGTCCCAAATAATGCTTGTATCTTCAATGGTATGAAATGAGCGTGCGAAATATCTATCAGTCAATCAGTAAGTCAGTTACAAAGTTAAACTATGTAACTGACTAAAGGTTTTGGGTGATGTGTAGGTAAAAGCAAATAAAACCAGACCTATGAGGCTACAAAACAATTTAACTGTGCAACTACAGGGGATAGGCGTCACTAAATACAGAACGAATGAAAATAATTCACCACACACTACCTTTTTTGTGGGTGGGAAATCATCAAATTAATTCTCTCGCTCTAGGCTAGAGCGGAAGGGCGTGTGAAACTTTTACTGACTAAAACCCATCCGTGTTCCTTCAGTTGCCCATATGCCTGGGCCACGGTATCTCTTTCGAACAAATCTCGCGACCCTAGCAGAAACACTACCCCTACCTATGTTAGTGCTGGGAAGCAAGAGCATTATCAGTCTTTAATGTTGTGATTACTGGGACATGGACCTCCTCTTGGTGAGAGGAACTGGGCCGTATATCACTACCCAGGTGCCACCGCCCAGTACAGGTTGGTAGATGTCACATGTCTTAGAATTTTTGGTTGAAGAACATGTCGGTTTCCTCAAGATGTTCTAGATTTACCGTTTTGAAAGCAGTGGTGATGAAATAATTTATATAAAGAAAAGCTCTTGTCTGGGTACGAACTTACTACTGTACTAGGCCACCAGTGCTTTCTCTCTCTCTCTGTTGGCAATATCGTCGTATTATAAAGTTAAAATTATTCACGAAATTATAATACTAAAATATTGATGTAGTACCATCTTATACCTGTACCTACATTGTTGGAAAATAAAAATATGAATCTGAATCTGAAATAAGGTTAGCCTTGTTCTTACATTTAGCCAGTTGCCAAGTTTTCAACAATCAACATAAGGTTCTTGAAAAAGTACTAATATAGTCTGATAATTTTCATTCCGTGATATTACGTGAATTCAACCAATATGTACTCAAATAACAAGCCATGCAACTCTAAGACTGGTATTGCACCATTTCACCATCATTTGTAATTAAACTTTAAAACTTTTGTAGAACAAAAAGTGTCTGAGACAGGTGGAAATGTTGCCGTCTCTCTCTAACCCACCAGATGTTGTATACAGCTAGCTCTTTCACCGGAAGACCGTGTTGATGGACAAACTGTAACGGACGATTGTCGTAACTGACTTTTATTTAGTTGTGTTTCTCAAAGTGTAGCACAAAATTGTAATTGAATTTCATTTTTTTTTAAATATTTTACGGAAGAGGTTAGAGAGAGACATTTAATATAATAAAAACAAAATAAATAATTTAATTTTTAATTTTAATAATTTAAAACCCCCGGGAAAATCTCGAAACAGCTGGTTGATTCTTCCCGTGACCCAAGGACTGGTTTTTACCTTGGCCAGAGGGTAAACATGGCCAGACAATGTGGTAATGCCACAAGTCTCCTGGGTACATTACCAGTCGACAGCGATGTGGAAGAATTTTAGACGCTATATTTTAATTTGTGAACAGTTTTAGTAACACGCAACACACTACATAATTTATATTTTATTATAATTTTAACCTTTGTATTTTATTAAATTAACGAGGTTACATGAGCATTGTATCACATATCCATTGCAAAATATAATTGAGTACCTTTTATTATTATCTTTGCTACCTTCCACGTCGAGGATGCTAGTTCTAATGAAATCTGCATCATCTGAATCTGTAATCCTGGAGATCATAGCAAGTATAACAGTTTAGTGATAAAGACTTGACGTGCACTGCCAGGGTATTCGGGGTCGACTTCGTGTTCCCCAGAATATGCTTCGATAACGGTTAAGTTTCTAAAAGATTCCGAAATAATGTTCTGAAAATGTTACCATGGCTGTCTTGTTAGAACTGACGTGGAACGTCATCCACAACATGGATTTGCTTAGTAAGAAACAGAAATCAATATACAATTTGTTTAAACAGTCTTCACATTTACGAAAATGTATAATTATCTTACAAGAATAGCAACATTTTGTACAGTAATGCTTTCAGAACCAAGGCAACTGACATAGCCCAAAGAATTGCCAAACTAAGGTGGCAGTGGGCAGGGTACATTGCTCGCAGAACAGATAGCCAACGGGGCTGAAAGGTTCTGGAGTGGCGACCGCTTACCGGAAGACGTAGAGCAGGAAGCTGTCCCAGAAGGTGGACCAATGACCCTGTGAAGGGCGCAGGAATCTGCTGGATGCGGGAAGAACAGGACTTTTCGAAGTTGCGGAGGTCCATGTCTAACAGTAGACGTCTTTCGGCTGAAATGATGAATGCATTCAAATAATGTCTTTCTAGTGGTGCCCAGTGGTAAAAACCTCGACTTACAAGTCTTAGGTCGTAGATCCAATACCAAGTAGTGCCTTTACTTCGTGTTAACAAAATTCATCACCACTGCTCTCAAAACGGTAAAGGAAAACGTTGTGAGGAAAAATAGGACTTAGAACCAAAAATTTGAAGACAGCCTACCAACCCGCACTGGGACCGCGTGGTGAATTATGGCCCACTCCCTCTCACTGAGAGGAGGCCTGTGTCCCAGCAGTGGGAACATTATAGGCTGATGATGATGGCGTATAATGTGTAATATTGGGGATCATAGCAGTTCAAAAACTTCAGCGTTCACGACTTGACGTGCACAGCCAGGGTATTCATAGCCGGCGTTCCCCAGAATTAAAATTGTGTTGTGTAAAATGTTCCCCGGTTAAATTTCCCGAATATATGTATACATCAAGTTTTGGAAACTTTAAAATGGTCTCTTCATAGAATGGACTTGGAACGTTACTCTTGTTTTCTACCAAGCTTGCTTGGTAGAAAATAGGAGTAGGTAAACATCCAGTTTGTTCATTCAGGTTTCATACGTACAAAGTAGTATCAGTGTCTTACAGAAATAGCAACAGTTTGTATAGTAATGCTTTCCAAAAAAACTCGAATAAAAAAACAGTTTGAGAACCGCTCAACTCTAACAATGAGCTACTCGGCGCACGCGCGGTAGTTTTACTAACTCTTGAACATTAAGTAGAACACCAGTTTTTACCAGAAATTCACAGAAACAACATCATAACGTACGTGCAACGGAACTTCATTATTTTCAGTATCTAGTACTTAGAAAAGTTTTTTTATATAGTTTGTAATAGTAGGCAGTTTTTTGTTGTAGGTGTTTTGTTTAAAACTCTATCAATAATGACGTAAAAAGTTGAAGGGAATTGGGTCATGTAAATTACTTTGTATCGGAAAGGCAATTGGTTTAAAAAAGCGTTGGCAGATTAAACTGTAAAGTTGGGTTGCTATCAACGCGGTACTCCTTTGGATGGGTTGATTCTTAACATATCAGAACCCATTTCGTCTTAGGTTTGAACCATGTAAAACATTTTTGAATTCTTAACTTTATTTTAATTACAGTAAAGTTCATACTGACAACTTAGTGAGTGGGCAACATGGTCTATGTTGTCAGTTTTGTATGAAAAACTGTATTTCAATCACGATTACGTTCTTAGTACAAAAACCTAGCCTAGATTGTTTAAAAGAAAAACCTTGTAACAATAAGGCTTTTAGTGCCTTGTACAGCACGCTAAAACCTAGAATTTCTGTAGCGCAGTGACCAAAACTTCTGACATTCATGCTTTGTAAATGAATTTGTCAAATTGACGGGTGATCTAAACGGATTTGGATAAGGATTGAAAGCAGCTATCAAATAGATGCTTTATCTAACGATACAAGATATGGTGTAGAAGGAACATCTTCATCTGTCTAGCCTTTGTCCAAATATGTTGACGTCAGCTTTCCATCTTACCGCATGCAGGTGAAGACAAGTATTTTACACTAGCTTCTGCCCGCGACTTCACCCTTCCCGTCGCATCGAATCGCCTACCCGTGCGATTTTCCCCGTTTTTGTAACTTTTTCATTACTGGTCCGTTCTCCTTGGTTGTAGCGTAATGTTATGTAACTTATAGCCTTCCTCGATAAATAGGCTACCTAACACAAAAAGAATTTTTCAATTCGGACCAGTAGTTCCTGAGATTAGCGCGTTCAAGCAAACAAACATACAAACAAACAAACTCTTCAGCTTTATGATATTATAGTATAGATAGATGAGGCGACTGCGTATCTGAACTCCACAACCTAATCACTTGGTAACTCAATACCGCTTGATAAGGCTAGTTGTCAGCGTTGTGGACTTCTGACGACTCGTAACGACTGCCAACAATCCACAAATAACAGCCAGGACCAACAGCTTAACGTACTTTCCGAGGCACGGAAAGGTCTGGATATGTAAGAATGGTCATCCATTCATGGCCCAAACGCGGCACGCATACTTTTACCTGAACTATTGACCTGTGTGGCAGTTAATGCTTAGACACAAGCGCCTCTTCATCATTTTGGAAGAGCATGAACCTCAATAAACTTTATTCATGTTTAGCAAAAACTTTCTGCAGTCCCAGTGCAGTCTTAGAGCAGTGGTGGCCTATTGGTATCAGCCCCGGCTTTTTTTTTTTGGATGGGAAATCATCAAATTACTTTTCCCGCTCTGGGCGGAGCGGGAGGGCATGTCAGACTTTTACTGACTAAAACCCACCCGTTTTCCTTCATTTGCCCATGTGCCAGGGTCACGGTATCTCTTTTGAATAATCTCGCAACCCCGTCATCGTAGGCAGGCGCTTTACTTTGTGTACATAATTCCATCACCACTGCTCTCAAAACGGTGAAGAAAAACATCGTGAGGAAACCGGCGCCATGTCCTAGAACCAATAATTCGAAAACATCTACATCTACCATCCTGCACTGCGGCCGCGTGGTAGATTACAGTCCAATTCCCACTCACTGAGAGGAGGCCTGTGTCCCAGCAGTGGGAACAATATAGAACGATTCTGATGATGCTGAAAAACTTTCTATAATTCGTGACAAAACCAATTAGTAGAAGATCAATCCCATTTTTAATCAGGAAACATTTTTCCCATCAGTCTTCCATTCTGTCCACAGTCAACTAACTTGATAGTGAGTTGATAATAAAAGCAAGCGATAAATAATAATATAAAAAGTAAGAAACAAGTAGGTAAAGTGAACTTTTTCATTCGGGACTGGCCAGTGAGGGGAAGACGCGCCACAATTATACTACTTCCGCCCCGGGAGCATAGGGATGGTACGTGGGAAGTGTTTGTGTCGATATCGATAAAATTATTTTCTTTGGAACTTCCTTAGTGACAAACTATATCTTTCTTTATCTTTTTTATAATTCTTGCTTTTATTTTGATATAGAAACATTTTTATTGCCACAGGAAACCCAGCAGTGGGAACAATATTGGCTGCTTATGAGTATCGTAGACCCCAGATAACAGACGATTTTATTTTTGTACGGAATTTACCACCAGCGTCCACGTGACTGTGTTTCCTCTTATTTATTTACTTTAAATGACGCAAAATTTTAATTAGGTTCTACGTAATTAAAATAGGTACCTATTTAATCGTTAAAATAAATGAAAAAGACAAAACCTAATATGCATAGCTAAATTAAACATTAACGTATAAAAACAATTAAAATCTTCATGTGTTTTATGAATTCTTGATGAACACATTTATTAACTGCCTCATACAAAGATTGGCAAAAAAACGAAGGAATAATAATAAAGTCTTTAAAGCCACCAAGCTTTAAAGACTTTATTAACGCGATTTTTTATTATCTAATTAACTTTGGACTTTGGTAATTCTTTACATAGTAATAGGCACCTACTGATTTGTAAATTTATATTTCACTATAAGTTTTTGTTTACGAAAGAGCTGAATTACGAAAGAGGTCAAGTCATAAATTTACGCATCCTGGTCAGTTCACAGGATGTAAATCTTAGATCCCGCAGTGTAAAGGTGGAAGTCACCCGAAGGGCAATGGAGTAGCCTACGCTTGGGGCTTGGGGGATTTGTGGGAGAAAAACGTAACCGACAGTGGGATCATCTGACATTATGCTGAGCTGAGGCTCTATTGGCATTGTTATGATTGTTTTCTCATCATCATCATCATTTCAGCCGAAAGATGTCCACTGCTGGACATAGGCCTCCCCCAAGCACCGCCACTTCAACCGGTTTTGTGCTTCCCACATCCAGCGGATTCCTGCTGCCTTCACAAGGTCATGGGTCCACCTTGTTGGAGGCCTTCCAACTCTACGTCTTCCGGTACGTGGTCGCCACTCCAGAACCTTTCGGCTGCATTGACCATCTGTTCTGCGAGCAATGTGCCCTGCCTATTGCCACTTCTTGTCGTGATTGTTTCTACTTTTTTTTATTATATGATGCCAAGAAATAAATTTATCTTTCTTTCTTATTCAAAATATTACTGACTTTAATTTTAATTTTATTATATTTCCTAATGTGCACACTGACGCAAACAAGACAATATGGATAACAATATTCTGATAAAAATGATGCATTGCCTTTACATTTAATAACCTCTTACATACTAACAGGAAACATAGTAAAAACAAATTACTTTTTAAATATTAACACATAACACACTTAAACTTTATCAAATCATCAGCAAAATTTAACAACCACACAAATCTTTTTACATAACAATTACGTGGGCTAGTGATGCAACGTATCGTATCGATATCTGCACAACACTGGCCCAACCCCGCGCCTGCGCTGAAGCGAGACGAAGAAAGTATAACCGTCGTGGCTCGTAACGGCTAACACTACGAAACGGAATTATAAGTTAAAGCCCTTATTGGGGTGAGCAGAACTGTAAGGCGGGAAAGGAATGGAGTAAAAATTAACGGTTATTTTAGCTGAAATAAAATACAAATACTTTCTGGCTTCTGCTTTTCCACAGCTGGTCAATCAGTACGATGTTAAAAATAGCCAATCGTTTTGATTGGAACAAAATTTAAGGCATCACCGTTTTGATAAAAAAGTTACAAATGATTCTAAATCTAAATCTTATCTTTCTTATACCTTTAAACGGCTCCACGGTTTTCATGAAATTTAGTATACAGGGGGTTTCGGGGGCGATAAATCGATCTAGCTAGGATTCATTTTTATAAAATGTCGTTTTATTCGTGTTTTCAATTAACAATTTTATCGATAATCAACTTGAACATAAACTTAGTATTTTAAACACACCAAAAAATACCAAGCAAAGCTCGGTCATCCAGATATTATGTATAATACGTGAGAGAAGCCGCTTGCAAAAGTTAGTTAATTTATTTAAAGGTGACTTATTTGTCTTTTAAAGATGTGCAAAAAATGTTACAAAGGCCTTTATTAAGGATTTTTTGTTTTAGTTATATTGTTTAGCATAATTTATTTATATTCAAATCAATGACGTCATTAAAACTATTTAAAATGCAAACAGTATTGTTTTTGAAGTTTCTTTTTTTTATTTATTTAGTTAATGATGCCTTTTTTTGCTTCAAGATTTTTATTTGTTTGGAACAGTAAGTAAAAATGAATAATATCGGTAAGACAATGTTTCTATAGTCAATCATTCAGTTAATCTACCTACATCGGGAAGTAAGTCATCATCATCATCTCAGTCGGAAATCGTCCACTGCTGGACATCAATCACCAATCAACTCAGCCTATCGCAGTCCTCTGCTGGACTTAGGCCTCTCCCATGTTGCGCCACAACACCCTGTCCTCCGCCTTCCGCATCCAGTCCGACGACCTAAGGAAAGTGGCTGGACATAAGCCTCCCGAAATTTGGGTGGCTTTGCCATAATCGCCACGCTTGGCACGCGGGTTGGCGATCGTAGTAGGTATGTTGGTAAAATGCATACGACGGTTGTAAGGCTATTTGATCTAAGCGACATTTGCTGAAAGTTGCAGGAGAGTGATTCAAACGTTTATTTTACAAAAACAAAAACGTTATAAAAGAACTAGTGAGTGGATTTTGGTAAATATAATATAGTTTTTCCAAAATCCACTCACTAGTTCTTTTAAAACGTTTTTGTTTTAAAATAAACGTTTGAATCACTCTCCTGCAACTTTCAGCAAATGTCGCGTAGATCAAATAGCCTTACAACCGTCGCATAGAGAATGCTGCTACCCATTCTCTAGTAATATCCTTAGTCGCCTTTTCCGACAGCCACGGGAAGGAATGAGATGGTGCTATTTTTTACGTCCGGCACCACACTGTTCATTGGTACCGATTCCCTTGTTCACAAACTAAACTAAATTTAAGTTCAGTGCATCTTTTGCTTTGTATTTCATTAAGAAGAGGACAAAAGAAAAAATTTAGTTTAGTCCTGTCAAATTAATCAGCGCCTGTCACTACTCCATACAAGTTTACACGTGATTAAAAACTTGCCTACTAAAATTACGTCAATTTACGTCAAGCGCTGATTAATTTGACAGGACTAAACTAAAATTTATCTTCTGTCCTTTCTTTAATGAAATAGAAAGAAAAAGATGCACTGAACTTAAATTTAGTTTAGTTTGTGATTAAGGGAATTGGCACCAATAAGTAAGTATTTAAGTTATATCTTATGTATGAGGATTCTTCTCCATAAAAGCAAAAAGCCTGAAGAAGTCATATTAAATCAACTCCTATAAAATGTATCACTATGTACTTTGGACATTAATGGTCGACCACTATTCAACCTAATTAATTAAGGCATAAGGTGAAAAGTAATCCACCGTTATTTTGCGCGTTTGTACATACATAGGTATATTTCTAAACATGGTTCGTCCAAGCACGTCCAAATTGTATCTTTATGAATAAACACCATCAGTTTCTATTTGGGGTTGGCACAACACGTTTTCTTCCATACTTCTCTAGTAGGCGTCATCTCAGTAGAAACCAGCTTTCTAGCCATATGATCTATTACACTGCCCATTCATTGTTCTTTGGTCTTCATATTGAAATGAGTCAACTAATTTAGCTAAAGTATAAAGCAACAAACCATCAAACAAATATTTCTTCTTATTATTTTCATTAACCTAAAAACCAGTAAAAACGCAAGCTCTATAAAAATACCTCATTATATTTTAAAACACTGAACAGAATCTGAGCAATAAAAAGCAATAATTTCCCGAGATTAGAACGACGAACAAACATACATATAAGTACGATACAATCACTGTAGGTATACCGAACGGAACCAACCAGTAATGTACCAACTATAATTACATACTTCAAGCGAGAACGAGACAGCAATAAGGACTATACAAGACAAAAAGAGACGGCCACAGTCATCTGTTATGTGTCGTAAGTGAGCGCACGCGCCGACTTTTTATTTCACTCACACACTCTCACAAACTCACACATGTATGTATTCTTTTAGTGTGTGTATGTCTATGTGTGTGCTCGCATGAGTTTGAGTGTGTGCAAATGTTTGTTTGTGTGCGTATATGGTAACGGAAACTTCTAGTGTTTCTGATTTATGTACACTATGACAATAAGAGGGAGGATCTTAATCTCTAAATTGCTTGATAGAAGCCGCATCCATTACCCTTTGATGTTAAAATTGATATATAAAAGTGATAAGGATTTTGTCGGTCTGCAAAGAGGTTTTGTAAGTTCATAATTAGTGAAGTTTTGACAGAGTTGAATGTATTTAATTGGTGCTACGTATAATATGTAGTTGCGCAGAAACTATTTACTATTTTTTGTCGTTACCTTTTAATAGTATTAAGTTGGCTAACGCGCCGAAATTCCGTGTGATTTAAAGTGGTTGCTAAGGTCTATTAGATAGAAGATGTCATAGAGATTGGTCGATGTTAAACTTAACTTGGAGGAGATATCTACGAGTGTATAATAAAATACATGAACCAGCTTTGTACCGTTTTTATGAAAATTACGAGGACGGAGGAGTATAAACGGCACAGTTGAAGTTTTTACAGAGAAAACGTGCAAAAAGCGAATATTTTTTTATGTAATGCATTAGAAATATGGTCGAATTTTGACTACCACTAGATAAAATTAACAACCCATGTGTCTGTTATTTCTTCAAACAACTTCTCTCAAACTTAAATAAAACAATGCTTAATCGAAATATAGTCTTCTTCATCATCAGCCTATTATGGGCCCACTACTGGGAAACAAGCCTCTTCTATGTGAGAGCTAGTGGGCCGTTATCCATTACGCGAGCTCAGTGCGAGTTGCTTGGTACATGTCACATGTCTTCGAGTTTTTGATTCGAGGTTATGTCGGTGTCTACACCATGTTTTCTTTCACCGTTTTGATAGGAGTGGCGATGCATAAATTAACACAAAGTTAACCGCTTATCTGCACTGGGTCAACACTGCTCGTTCAATATAAGCATAGTAGAAGTATTTTATTCCCTAGGCATTTATACAGAGCTATCTTAGGCCCACTCCCCCTCTCCGATAGGAGGCCTGTGTCCCAGCAATGGGAATAGTATAGGCTGATGCTAATAGTAATAATCTTATTCATATTCCGTGCACTTCTATCTTATGTAAAACTAGCTTTTGCCCGCGGCTTCACCCGCGTGGATGTCGGAAATTAACGCAGGTATTTTTCTAAAATAAAATATATTTTCTAAAATAAAAGTAGCCTACGTTACTCCGTATTACATCAATCCTCCTGCCAATAAAAGTCCCATCAAAATCAGTCCAGCCATTTCAGAGATTAGCCGGCACAAACAGACAGACAGACAAAAGTTAAAAAAAAGTTTCTTTGGTGTAAGTACCGTATTTACTTTTACATGCATTTAGTGAAAAGCAGTTAATTTGAAATTACAAACAGACGCTTCAGTTTTATTTATTTGTATAGATGTATAGATAAAAACCCTTCGTCAACATCTTGAAGGAGGGAAGACAGGTAACAAAAACAAACAATAACAAAAAAACAAAAACAAAACAACACAACAACAACAATTTTTCTTTCTTTTCTTTTTTCTTTCAAAAGGGTTAAACAATACTGGTTTATCCCTTACTAAGAGATCGGCTTAGCAATAACAACTACACGGATAAATCAATCAGGTTAAGCTACACTTGCCACGGTTGGTCCGTGGATGGGTGAGCATCTTCACATACTAAGACCCTCCGTGCGTCGAAAAACACGTTAAACCGTTGGTCCCAGCTGTCATTTGCGGATCTTTGATAGTCGTTACGGGTCGTTGGAAGCCCGAAAGTCTGACAGTCAGAATTACCAAGGAGTATAGTCATCATCATCATCATCATTTCAGCCGTAAGACGTCCACTGCTGGACTTATGCCTCCCCCAATATGGGGGGCTTTGCCATAATCGCCACGCTTGGCAGGCGGGTTGGCGATTGCAGTATGGTGGTAAAATGCATAGAGAACGCTGCTGCTCATTCTCTAGTAAGTCCCTTAGGCGGTTCACCCACTGAAGATGCGTCCCGCCGCGGTGCGCGGAGCGACGTATAACGCACGGGGCGCCTTCCCGCGCATTTCCGCATCGGCAGTGTATTGTGCTAGGCGTGATTTCTATATAAATTGAGATACTTGCATACAATGGTAAAATCTGCCATCCTGCGCTACGCGACGGGGCGCGGTGCAGTTGGTGGAGCGCCTTAGTCGCCTTTTACGATACCCACGGGAAGAAATGGGGTGGTGTTTTTCTTTACCTCCGGCACCACACGGTATATGGAGTATAGTATCAAATAGTAACTTGGTCGTTAAGATCAGATCGGCAGTCGCTCCATGTGAAATACTGGTTTCCAGCTACATCTGGTTTGCTGAAAGCAGAATCTAACATATTTGGAAGAAGACTTTTTATTTTTGTTGATGGGAATTCATCAAATGACGTCTCCCGCTCAGGGCAAAGTGAGAAGGTGTGTCAGATTTGTACTGACTAAAACCCACCCGTGTTCCTTCTGTTGCCCATATGGCAAGGCCACGGTAACTCTTTCGAACAAATCTCGCGACCCTGGCAGTGGGACAAGGCTTGGGAGATGATGACGGTTATTAGTTAAATCTGATTCAGACAGCGCTGTTTGAGTCTTACTGCGCTAAAAATACATGCAGTTTGGAATAAAATTGTGCCCGGATCACCACGATTTCTCACAGCTTGTTAGCGATTTGAAACCATTCGGTTCAGACTTCACGTACTGTAATTCAGTATCTTAGATTGATTTAGATTAATTCGTTGGTCTAGCAGTCATTAGTGCTACTGCTAATCATACGGTCTTGGTTTCGATGCCCAGGTTAGATAAAGTTTTTTTGGTGTCTCTGTAATTTTTCAGTAATAGCTCGGAGTCTAGAAATGTGTCCCGTTGATAGCACCGTTATAAGTGTGCGTCCACATTGCGAGCCTAGCGCGGTTACGACGACGGTCGCGAAATTTCAAACATTTGAAACGCGCCTTTGCGTCCATAGTGTAGTGACTAAGGCGGAAGCCTAGCGCGACGGGACTGAGCAAGACAACGCGCGTAATTTTCAAACGTTCCTGTCCGCGCGTTCTGGCCGCACTACGAGCCTAGTCAGCAAGCGATCTAAGGCGCGAGTGGCGGAGGTAACAAACCAATTCGGTCTTGCCGCTCGGCGTATGTGCGTCTGTATATAATTTTTCGTAAAACAGCGGTGAATACTGAATTGTTAATAAGTGCGATTCAATCTAAACGACCTATATGGCAAAGCAAACATAATAATAATCTCAGTTCTTCATAATTATAAATTAAAAAATCACCACTTATTTCTCTGTTTTTATTTATTTCGTGCACACCATCTTTAGTGTTCAACACCTCTCAAGTTCAGGAGCGGACTGTCTAGTAAAAATATCAAATCCTCGTCCATAGTTTGCAACTCCCGATATACGTCGAACCGCTACAAGAGCTCGCGCGTAACTGTGGCCACCACACGCCCCCGCTCGCCGCGCCCGCCTTAGGCCCAGTCACTAGGCTTTCAGTGTGGACGCAAACATAGACTCGCCCCCTAAAATTAAGTCATTTTAAGAGCCATTTTACATTTTTGCGCGAATATCTAAGATTTTAGTCGCCTTATTTACCTCTCATCTCATCATTATAAATACTCTGGGATTGACGAACACATGTAAAAAATAGATCAATCTTTTGTTTTGTTACTTTTAGTAGCACATTTACAAAAACTTATTTGTTTACTTCGTAGTAATTAATCTCCCACAACTAGTTTTCTTAAAAATCAGCGCAGGGTCAATTTCAGACTCCTATTTCTATCATTAATATGTAGTAATTTGAGTAAAAAAAATACACAAAACATCAGACATATAATCTAGTTGTTACATTTAGTACAAAAATATTGATTTTTAATAAGCTTAATTAGTAAAAAAAAAATAAGTCTTATGGCAATTTTTACGATTTATTCGCCATTTTATCGCGTTTTTTTGGTTTGAATAAAGCATAATTACATTAAAAAAATCATGTCAATATAAAGTATGCTCTATAACGAATCGAATTCTCAAGTTTTATTTAAATCCGTTTATTTAATTAGACATAATATCGTTTTTGAAATCACTCTAAATTAGAATAAATTACGATGCACAAGCGGGCAGCGTTTAGTACGGCGCAAGCGCCCAACGATGGGCACGCCACAATTGCGGCGGTAAGTCCCCTCTTTGAGGAGTGGATAGAGAGGCGCCACGGCGTCCTCACCTTCCGCCTGACGCAGGTTCTCACCGGGCATGGGTGCTTCGGTGGATTCCTGTTCAGGATAAAGCGGGAGGATACGTCCGGGTGTTTCCATTGCGAAGATCTTCTGGAGGACACGGTGGAGCATACGGTGGAGGTGTGCCCTGCCTGGGCGGAGCACCGCCGTGTCCTCGTGGAGGCGATCGGCGGCGGCGACCTCTCGCGTCCGGCCCTGGTGCGAGCCATGGTACGGAGCGAGAGGGAATGGGAAGCCGTCACCTCCTTCTGCGAAGCAGTAATGCTCGCGAAGGAGGAGGCGGGGCGCGTGAGGGAGTGGCAGTCTCTGCGCCCTCACGTCCCTAGTCGCCGCAGGAGGAGACGCCCCGGGCGTCGGGAGTCGATTGCGGACTCCCGGCCACCGTAGGCGCGAGCTTGCGGGTGGCGAGCAATGGGTAGCTCGCCGCCCGGTAAGGACCAAGCTCGGGTCGACGGCGCGCAGTGTTCCACGCGCGCCTCAAAGAGATGTCAGCAGCAGTGTAGGGGTCTACTAGGACCGATGCCTGCCGGGGTCGCGTGATTGTTCGAAAGAGATACCGTGACCCTGGCACATGGGCAACTGATGGAACACGGGTGGGTTTTAGTCAGTAAAAATCTGACACGCCCTCCCGCTCCGCCCAGAGCGGGAGAAGTCATTTGATGATTTCCCATCCTGAAAAAAAAAAAAAAAAAAAAGCGCCTAACGAGGCAGGACCTGTGCCATTTTTTCCCGCGTCTCAGTTTTCCGGTACTCGTATCATGAACGCAAAAATATACTACGACTACAACATTTTGCTATTCTTCGCATTTTATTTTTTGTATAAGATAAGGGTTTCGTTTATTATCAATGAAAGCATTATTTTAATAAATTGTAGAAAAATGTTGACTAAAATAATTTATTTTAACTAAATCTGACTATTTTTAATCGCGATTAGAAAGGTGTGGAATACAACTAGTGGTCATGAACAAAAATTCACACCAACGCCTCGCCTCACGTCCAAAAACAGTATTGTATTTTTTTTTTCTTTTGCTTATATCTCGAAAATGGCGTGTCCTATCGTAAAAATAATGACATTTTCGACTCCCTTTAAAAAACCTCACACATATAAATCTCAACACGTGGGTAATATTTTTTTTATAGAATTCAAACAAAAAATCTAAATATATAAAAGGCAAACCTGACTGACTCATCTATCAACGCACAGCCGAAACTACTGAACGGATTTCGCTGAAATTTGGCTTACAGATAGTTGTAATGACGTAGGCATCCGCTAAGAAAGGATTTTTGAAAATTCGCCCCCTAAGGGGGTGAAAAAGGGATTAAAATTTTGTATGGAAGTTCGTCATTTTTAGAGCTACAAGCCTGAAACTTTGTTTTTAGGTTAACAAATAGAAATAAACAATTTTGTGCTCAAGGGTTTTTGAAAACTCAACCCCTAAAGGGGTGAAAAAGGGGTTTGAAAGTTTGTATGGGGAAACAAGATCAGTTAAACTATTTTATTCGAAACTTCCTATCAATAAATGAGTCAACACGTTTGTCAGACTCTTTCAGAATTCAACCCCTAAAAGGTAGAAAAGGGGTGACAAATTCTGAAAATCAACATGGGTATCGTTTTTGTGATTTATTGGGTCGCTGATTACGAAAACCACAACTATTTCACAAAAATGGCACAAAAAACATAAAACAAAATAGACAAGAAGATTTATACAAAAAATTGCACAAAATTACTCCTGAACAAAAATAATATAATTTAAAAATTAAAAAACTTTGAAAATAAACAACCAAACCAATTTTTTTTTTTTTCAAATGAATCATATGGCAAAACCAAAATAAATACTAAGGTGAGAAATACTAACCTATTTTGTATTGATCCTGAATGATCTTCCCTTTGAATTCAAACGAATACAGTTTCCCCTCAAAGTGCTTTGCAATGACCAGCGGCCTAATTGCGGAACGCATTATTGGCAAATGATTGAGACTAGTTGCTTTCGTTTTAATCGCAGTTTGTTTAAAATTACGAATTTGGTATTGCGTTACTCCCTTAAAGTGTGAAAGCAACGGCTAGTTGGTTTGAACGATAAAGAGTGAACGATATGTCAAGAAAAAATGGGCAAACGTCTATTTTTGGAATTGCGTAACTTATTTGACAAGCGACAATTTGCTTAAATCGTTGTCATGAAACAAACGGCTAGTTGTACTGAAGCAGAAGGCGAGCTAGTCGTTGCTATCGTTTTCCGTTCCACATATTTTATGATTTAAACGTAAAATCTGTTAAATTATAGCGCAAAAATGTAAGTGATAGTCTTCCTGATAAATTGTGGATGTGATTTTGTGTAAAACTCCATTAATAAATGTCTATTAGTGGTATTATGAATATCGAAAGAGCGAGGTGATTTTATAAGAAAAATTGGAAGTTTTCTTCTGTGACAAGTGTATACAAGGCAACCGCAAGTTATCTGCATCATGTGCATGATATTTAAGAACTGAGATAAATTAGTGGCATTTTTACGAAAGAAAAATTCGTTACTCGTATCCTATTATGCTTAACCTGTGGCAAGCTGAGCAAGCCAGTCGAGCTGTTGCTTATTTAGAAAAGCAAAAGCGATCAATGCAAAGAGGAACAACTATAGAAAAAAACTTGAAGCAGTAAATGTCAATGATTACCTACCTCTATACGACTTCGATGAACATAGGTGCACACACACCATACTTAGACTTATTTCCACAACATGTCTGTTTAAGGTACTTACTTAATTTTCAATATTATTTTCTTTACAAGTGTTTAACATTGAATATTCTCACTATAAGTAGCTACCTACCTAAATATTGTATGAACCTACCTTAAATGTTTTTCTCATTATTAAGGATATCGAAGCCAATAATTGTTTGTCCATGGATTACAGCCCACTCCATCTCACAGAGGAGGCCCGTGTCTCAGCAGTGGGAATTATATAGGCAGATTATGGTAATTCCTGTCAAGTTTATTGCACATGATGCAAATCAATTCAATCAAACAATAAATGAGTGGATATGAACATAATCAGTATTGTAGTTCATGACTACAATACTGATTATGTTCATATCAGACTATGGTAGTCTTCAAAATTGTTTTCTAAAGATTGACTTTTAATGTTACTGTAGAGCATCGTAATAATTTATTTCTGTTTATTATGAGGTGCCCGTCAAAATAGTTTTTCGCATTGAATAGGTTTTGCTTGATATAAAGCAATGTATGTAGTTATATCATAGGTCCATCAAGCTTTTTATCTAATACCTAATACTAAACTAAATTATAATGATGGATATTCTATAATCCAGTTCGAGGATGAGGATGTACTTAAATTCATTTATTATCTTTCAGGTAGGTCAACCACACTAAACAGGAGAATTGTAAACTTTCTCTTTTGCCCTCACATCAAACATTACTAAGCTGTATTTAAATTATAAATGATGACTTCCACAAGAAAACACTTCAAGAGGAGAGGAAGAATTTACAAATACTGTTGTCTGAAGGTTGTAATTATATGAATAAAAATGTCTTTTTGACCATATATTTGTTTCTGTTTACCTCAAGGTGATAATGAATGCCAGTTAATTAAGTTACACACCATTCTTTTCTAAACAGTAACAAATAGTCCATAACTAGTCTATAAAAAAAAAAAAATGCTTAAATATTTCATAACAAGTTATTTTTATTTGTAGCTATATAGTTCATAAATGAAACACTATTAAAGTTAACACTGTTTTTAATCAACACAGTAAGTACATCATTTATTGCTGTTGAAATAACATTGAATGGTTTTCTTAAACACATTTATTATCTTTAATGAACAATATTCAGTTCCTATTTCTGCCCTTGAGAAGCTTGAAAACTGAAGTAGTTGCGGAGCAGCAGTAACAGTGCAATCAGAAGTAGATCTCAACAGTGGCCGAAGGAAATAGCAACAGCATCATTCATGCTGCTTTCAAATCTTCACAGGTGAAACGCCTGACGACTCTCCTACAGTTTTAAAACAAAATCAAATTATTTTCTACTCAATTATAGTACTTAATAAATAATGCAGCAAACTAGGCTCATTAACTAGACTTTCATCAACCCACGGCTGGGCAAAAGCTCTAGGCCTAGTCATTGCTGGCAGTTGTTTCGCCAATTTTTATTGATCAGCTATTTCTATTGAACATAACACTAAATTAGAATGACAAACAATACTTATACATAAAATATATGATGTGATTTATTTAATTTGCCTAAATAAATGTATTCATAATTATGAGTTGCCAATTGATTCTTAGCATCCATACATAAACTGACGCTTTTATCCCATGGGGGCAGGCAGAAAGCACAGAATGCCACCAACGATCCTTGCATACTGTTTTTGCTTTGTTTACGTTCATACATCTGGTCATACATGCACGCCGGTTACCAGTACTACGCACCTGACCTTTCTGAACACCAAAAAGGTATGTCCTCCTAAGGTGTCCCAGTGTTCCAGTGTTCTGGCATGTCTAGTCACATCAGCCTTGTAAATACTTGTTGTTAGCCACCTATCATTCATCCACTCCAGACTAAACCATCAAAGCATACTTAATTCTTGTTCTTAACTGTGACAAAAGGCTCACCTCCAATGATTGATACAGAAGATTGTATTTCTATGTCCAGCGTTGCCAGCAAATTCTTTGTAGGAAAATCCCCTGTATGTCAACTATATTGATGTTGGTAGGGAAGCGTTCCATTCATGTAGATTCAGCTCTAGCACCTTCTGCGAAAATATGATTAATGTACTGTTGTTACTTCGTTACTTAGTGGTTATTTTAGTTTGCATCAGCATCTACATACATACAAAAATATCAAATAACAATAATATATATCTCTTTTGTTAGAATGTGAGGCTGACATACATAATCATTAAAATAACTAGAAATAAGTTGCAGAAGTCTACACAGTAAAAGAATGGTTGTCCGTCTGGTCAATAATGTACCTACAGCTACAAATAATCACTTTTACACGCATAATTCCTATTTACATAGGCGTACTTACTTGCAGTCGTGATATTGACTTGTCCTTTTCGTTTTGGAACAAAACAGCGTAAGTCCTAATGCAGCCAGTACAAAAAGAAGACAGAGCCCTATTCTTGCCAAAGGTCTTCCAAAAAAGGTAAAAGGTCTTTAGTTAAATATTCTGTGCCACTAGAAATGTTCCAAAACTGCTTTTCATCGGCTGAAGCCCATGTATCTGTATGCGAATAGTAAATGTCCCAACAAAATTCAAGAAAACAACAAGTTGCAACAAAATTCAAGTCAAAACAAACAAAAGGCGGTTTTTTTTTTACTCAGTGTTGCCAATTTTTTTCCCGTGTCCTTGTTTTTCTCACACTGATAGCGGTTCTGCAAACGACTAAAATAAACTATATTCGCAATTTTTTATATTATTTATTCCTATTACTGTCATTCGGTCGTCGTTTTGAGGATCAAATAAAACTTATCATGTCTTTGTTATAACATAATATAACACTATAATTACTGGAAAAGTAAGTGAAGATATTTCTTTGATTGTTAGCTACACAATAATGGAATAATGGTTAATTTTACTATCCCTAAAGTAGGTTCACATGGAATATTTTTTTCAAAATCACGTTTTTCGATATTCACACTGGCGCTGTTCACTATATTTGTCATGCCGAACTATCTTTCCAAATTAACGTTTGTATCCAAAGTGGTTTCGGCATTTAAAAATAATCATAAGTGCCACAGGCTTCTTGAAAATAATAAAACAGCTTGCCAGTATCGTGTTAATATAATATTTTCTCGAGTCAAAGCTTTACCAGTGAATTTTATTATTTTCAACAATTTATATTAGACTAACCAAAACAAAATCACCAGCTACAAACAAATAGTCCGCCAGTTGCGGTGTCCATACTGACCAACCCGGGATTAGTGGAAATCTCAATAAGTTGACAACCCTGCTTTTCTGCTATTTTTCCACTGGCCACAGATAACTAAAACATGAAGACAATAACGTTTCGTTGTGTTTTTCAAATATGGTAGTTTTTGGTAGAAAGAGTTTTATAAATTGGTTTTTAATTTTTTAAGAAATCATTGTACTTTTTCATTTATAAGCAGTAGTAGACCATCAGTTGTCATTAAAACAATGTTATATTACTGTAGAATTATTCGCAAGCAAATAGTTCATATTTGATGAAACAAAACGCATATGTGAAAACGATTGGGTAAGAGTTTGGTACCCTCCCTAGTCAATTTGGCAGAATTTGTTTCATTTTATTTACACAATTCCGATTAAGGGAACCGAAATCGACTGGAGTTTGTTTAAATTCGGAATTGCTATCAGAAATTAAATGTGTTCCGCAATCAGGCCGCTGGTCATACACGTACGCCGGTTACCAGTACTACGCACCTGACCTTTCTGAACACCAAAAAGGTATGTCCTCCTAAGGTGTCCCAGTGTCCCAGTGTTCTGGCGTGTCCAGTCACATCAGCCTTGTAAATACTTGTTGTTAGCCACCTATCATTCATCCACTCCAGACTAAACCATCAAAGCATACTTAATTCTTGTTCTTAACTGTGACAAAAGGCTCACCTCCAGTGATTGATACAGAAGATTGTATTTCTATGTCCAGCGTTGCCAGCAAATTCTTTGTAGAAAAATCCCCTGTATGTCAACTAGATTGATGTTGGTAGGGAAGCGTTCCATTCATGTAGATTCAGCTCTAGCACCTTCTGCGAAAATATGATTAATGTACTGTTTTTACTTCGTTATTTTAGTTTGCATCAGCATCTACATACATACAAAAATATCAAATAACAATATATCTCTTTTGTTAGAATGTGAGGCTGACATACATAATCATTAAAATAACTAGAAATAAGTTGCAGAAGTCTACACAGTAAAAGAATGGTTGTCCGTCTGGTCAATAATGTACCTACAGCTACAAATAATCACTTCTACACGCATAATTCCTATTTACATAGGCGTACTTACTTGCAGTGGTGATATTGACTTGTCCTTTTCGTTTTGGAGCAAAACAGGGTCAGTGGGTCGTCTTAGAACAGCGTAAGTCCTAATGCAGCCAGTACAAAACGAAGACAGAGCCCTATTCTTGCCAAAGGTCTTCCAAACCAACACTCGAGTTACTCGAGGGTTGGTGAACATTTAGTTAAATATTCTGTGCCACTAGAAATGTTCCAAAACTGCTTTTCATCGGCTGAAGCCCATGTATCTGTACTGTATGCGAATAGTAAATATAATTATGTACCTATAATGAAAACAACAAGTTGCAACAAAATTCAAGTCAAAACAAACAAAAGGCGGTTTTTTTTACTCAGTGTTGCCAATTTTTTTCCCGTGTCAATGTTTTTCTCACACTGATAGCGTTCTGCAAACGACTAAAATAAACTATATTCGCAATTTTTTATATTATTTATTCCTATTACCTACTGTCATTCGGTCGTCGTTTTGAGGATCAAATAAAACTTATCATGTCTTTGTTATAACATAATGTACTATAGAAAATATAACACTATAATTACTGGAAAAGTAAGTGAAGATATTTCTTTGATTGTTAGCTACACAATAATGGAATAATGGTTAATTTTACTATCCCTAAAGTAGGTTCACATGGAATATTTTTTTCAAAATCACGTTTTTCGATATTCACACTGGCGCTGTTCACCATATTTGTCATGCCAAACTATCTTTCCAAATCAACGTTTGTATCCAAAGTGGTTTCGGCATTTAAAAATAATCATAAGTGCCACAAGCTTCTTGAAAATAATAAAACAGCTTGCCAGTATCGTGTTAATATAATATTTTCTCGAGTCAAAGCTTTACCAGTGAATTTTATTATTTTCAACAATTTAAATTAGACTGACCAAAATAAAATCACCAGCTACAAACAAATAGTCCGCCAGTTGCGGTGTCCATACCGACCAACCCGGGATTAGTGGAAAGCTCAATAAGTTGACAACCCTGCTTTTCTACTATTTTTCCACCGGCCACAGATAACTAAAACGTGAAGACAATGACGTTTCGTTGTGTTTTTCAAATATGGTAGTTTTTGGTAGAAAGTGTTTTATAAATTGGTTTTTAATTTTTTAAGAAATCATTGTACTATTTCATTTATAAGCAGTAGTAGACCATCAGTTGTCATTAAAACAATGTTATATTATTGTAAAATTATTCGCAAGCAAATAGTTCATATTTGATGAAACAAAACGCATATGTGAAAACGATTGCGTAAGATTTTGGTACCCTCCCTAGTCAATTTGGCAGAATTTATTTCATTTTATTTACACAATTCCGATTAAGGGAACCGAAATCGACTGGAGTTGGTTTAAATTCGGAATTGCTATCAGAAATTAATTGTGTTCCGCAATTAGGCCGCAGAATCACAAGGGCAGACATTAAAATTTGTGGGTATAGACTTGAGAGAAAACTGTTTTTTACACGGGCAATTCTATGTGGCTTGCTCTCGCGTAAGCTCGCCCAGTAGTCTGATAATTTTGGCATACAGTAATAGATTAGCAAAAAATGTGGTTTATAAAGAAGTTTTGTAGTTTACTAGCTTTTGGCCGTGACTTCGTCCGTGCAATTCTACTTCCTTTCTTAGCGCTCGCTTACGCTACGTTACGCTACGAAGTCGCTGGCAAAAGCTAGTTCCATATAAAACACGTCCAGGCTGCCCCCTTGCGCGCGCCGTCGTCTCTCAACAAGTTCATTGCGTAACGCACACAAGTACCAAGTTGCGAAGCCAAAAGAAAAAAAAATACCACGTTGAGTCGCGATTGTCAAATTTGATTTTAGTCGTGTCAAAATATTTTTTACATTTAGAGATTATTTCTTGCAGAATAGCGTAACAATGCTCATAGCTAAAAGTAAGGAATTTTAGAGATAGTTTAGTTCGGTGTACAACAGAATCGGCACCAATATGTAATTGTTTGAATTTTTTATTTTTATTGTATACTTTACATAACATATATTTGTAATTTTTTATAAGTCTAGAAATCTTTATTAGACTGACTAAATAAAAGTAAGTATTTTCATAAATCTCTAAATACCGCATTATAATTCTAACGGCTCAAGATTGTTTAGACCGGCTCGACACTCGCGTTACACTGTTTGTATTGTGCATGTGTGGATAGCTACGCACACATACATAAGATTGTCGTCTTTTACCTAAACTCGAGCATTCTAATTTTTTGAGAGGCCTCTTAATAGGTAACATTTGACAATTCTTCAAAATTCAACAACTTATCCTTGTAACGACGGGCATAAAATAATATATTTTTTCGTTTTGTTAGAACTGCACAGTTGCTTAACTTTTTTCAATTACGATTACACTTTTATTGTATTAAATACCGATACGAGTAATTTTACCATTTGCTTTCATATGAACTGACAGACGTCAAATGTTACCTATTAAAATGACTCCACAATAATACATGGTATTTAAACATAACTGGCGAACTGTGAGTCTACTACAATCACACCCCTGCCGAACCCTTTGGGGAAATAAGGCGTGATGTTATGTTTTCATCAACCGGGCACAAATTGAGACTCCAGGCTGCTTCTGAGGAAATTTAGATGGCATAAATCAATTTCACTTTGCCCTACCAGGGGCAATCCAACCACGAGGTTGTTGGGCTTTGTTACGCCGATTATATCAAGGTGGCAATCTTTTAATGTACGGACACTGTTACTAGTTAATACAGTGATGTAATTTTTTATTTAAAGTGTGGAAAACGGCGTGGTTTAGTATCAAAAATTCGAAGTCATGTGACATCCACCAACCCGCATTGGGCTCGCGCACGTGGTGGATTATGGGTACGGTCCACTCCCTCTTACTGAGAGGTGGCCTATGTCCCAGCAGTGGGAACATTATAGGCTGATTATGCTCTATCCAAACCACAAAGCACCTTTTTTCTAATGAAAAATAAGCATTTGCGCAAAATTAAAGTTAAACCATGTGTCATTCTCGTAATAACCTAGATAACGGGATTTAATAGAACCAAACTACTTTGGATCTGTATTTTAAACCGATGATTCACTGATCGCCGATTATTCTAAATTATACCTTAGCTTAATTTTATATATTCATGGAATTTCTTAGAACCTTACCATTAACAATGTAGGCGTTAAGGCAAACCAAAGAAATATACGTTATATTCTCGTTAATATTTTTTCGAACACGTATAGTCAGCTGGTCATAATTATGCGCGTTATAAGGGGTTACTAGAGGGTGACAGGTTACAAAAGGGTTCAAGACGGTCACAACCTGTCACAATTTGTAGATGTGTACGATAGTGTTAATGGACTATTAATGTACAGGATATTTGAAATATTGTTACCGAAATTGGGAACAAATCGGATATTTTTTAGTAATTTAGGAAAATGTGAAAAATCAAATCAAATTATTTTTATTTCACATAAACCTACAAGGGCTCTTATAAAACGTCAGAAGCCGTGCACCTACGGTTCCAAATTGTTGATTCCTATGGAGAAGAGCCGGCAAGAACCTCCACAAGAAAGCTTATAGTATGAATTTCGATGGCTGTAAGAGTAGGGAGAGACCAAAGAAACGATTGATGGACTGTGTGAATTATGATATGGGTTCAAAGGGGGTATCTACCAAGATGGCAGCTAATAGAGAAGTGTGTAAGAAAAAGAAATGTTGAGCCGACCCCAAATAAATTTGGATAAGAGCAGGAATGATAATGAAACTGGGAATATATCGTTTAACAAACGAACTATACGGTTTTTTTTTTTGGTTGGGAAATCATCAAATGACTTCTTCCGCTCTGGGCGGAGCGGGAGGGCATGTCAGACTTTTACTGACTAAAACCCACCCGTGTTCCTTCAGTTGCCCATGTGCCAGGGTCACGGTATCTCTTTCGGACAATCACGCGACCCCGGCAGCGAACTATACGTATCAATGATGGATATGTTCTGAGGGGTTTGCGGCTAAGTAATAACAGGCGCACGGGTCAATCGACAAGGTTAGGCCACGTTTGATACGTGGTTGGGTGACCATCTTAAAATACCAAAACCCCTCCGTGCCTCGAAAAGCTCGCTAAGCCGTTGGTCCCGGCTCGCATTCTTTTCTTTGACAGTCGTTACCTGTTCTCAGAATTCCGAAAATCTGGCAGTCAGTATTACACCGGTGCCGGTGACGGTTGGTCGGTCTTTCGTGGTGCGAGTTCCAATCCATCAAATCGAGACCTTCCTCAAGGCAGAGTTTTGGCCGAAGGGTGTCGTGTATCGGCGATTCCGCGGAAGGCTACGCGACATCACTCAGCGCAACACGATGCCGTCACTTCGTGTACAATAGTTTTACATTGTTTTTATTTGTATGTATGTTAGTCTGTAAGGTATTTATGATATGGGTCTTTGTAGCCCGAAAAAAATTGATTTAATTTGATTACCAAGGAGTATCGTATCACGTAGTAGCTGGGTTTTAGAGGTCAGATAAATAGTCGGTCCATGTAAAATACTGCTATTCACCTACCTCCGGTTAGACTGGTAGCTGACCTCAAAGGGTTAAGCAGATTCATTCATGGGTAAGTTTTTTATTGTTAAGTTTAAAGCTTTAAAACTTATGTTTGTGTGAGTGATTCTTAAAATGACGTAAATATAATATACCATATTATATTGGTGCATAGTACTTACAACCAGCGTGCATGTATGACCAGATGTATGAACGTAGGTACAGTCAGTGCCCTGCATTACCTGACCCCTCCTACACAGAAGGGAAGAGGGGTCAGGTAATGCAGGGCATCAACTGTACATGAAGCAAAATAAGTATGTAGGTATCGCATCAGGTGGGGTTTTTTAGTTTCTGCCTACCCCCATCGAAAGAACGCGTGAGTTTATGTTTGTATGAACATTTAACGTTGTTCATCATAGAGTTTAGAACTGCAACGGTAAAGATGAAAAGTAAATTTATGCTTGTAGGGACATTTTTTTAATTATTTATTTTTTTAACTTTATACTACATGTTTATGTCAGTCCGATTTATCTTATTTACTATTAACACATCAGTAGTTTAACTTAAGATGATAGTAGTTTAAACAATGCTTGTAGGGAATTTATGCTTGTAGGGATATGTCAAAGATATACAATGCAGTTATGCGCTCCGTATTCAGGAAACTTAACCAGGCACTAACCAAAGCCTATATCTATAGTGACGTAAGTTTTCTCGTATTGTAAAAATTTACTGCAAGAGAACTAAATAATGTTTTCCTTTGTCAGCCTTCCAAGCAATAGTTGCCTAGATGTTCATCATGTTCCGTAGGATTCAGCTTACAATACTTGGTAATAAGTATATTAGGTGCTATCCTACTGTGAACAAAGGTTTTGATACCCTGTTGGCCTCGTGACTGCTGCTGCATGGGGTCTTTGTTTTAATTCTCAGGTCAGGAAAAGTATTATTGAGTTTCTCCATAAGGAACTTCTTAGTGACAGCATGGAGTTTGGAAATTAGCGATGTAATACCCGTGTGCCTCGGAGAGCACCTTATGCCGTTAGTTCTGCACCTGATCTATCTCTGGTCCTGTTGGTCAGCAACCCATCTGAATATTACAGTGAGGGAAGAGAGAGTGCACCTGTGTTTGCGCATACACTTATGTACTTTATACAGATTATTTACCATGGCTAGATTACGGTCTGGGACTATTTTGAATGTCACTACTTGGTTGTTTCATAAAAGTACTTATAAGAAACATGTTATCCATGCTTCTTTAAAGATTTTTCGCGCTACAATACAAGGCACCTTTTTTTTTTTTGGAGCTCTGGGCGGAGCGGGAGGGCGTGTCAGACTTTTACTGACTAAAACCCACCCGTGTTCCATCAGTTGCCCATGTGCCAGGGTCACGGTATCTCTTTCGAACAATCACGCGACCCCGGCAGGCATCGGTCCTAGTAGACCCATACACTGCTGCTGCCATCTCTTTGAGGCGCGCGTGGTTCACTACGCGCCGTCGACCCGAGCCTGGTCCTTACCGGGGGGCGAGCTACCCATTGCTCGCCACCCGCAAGCTCGTTGGCTAGGTTTTTAAGATTCATGTTGAATGATCCAGGACACCACGTCCAAGCTTTTGGCTCGTCAACAGGAGTCGTTGATTAATCACAAGAGAGAACTCGCTCATGTTTGAAAGCTTCCTTTATAGCAACAACATCTGTCTCCTTGCAACAGAGATGCTATCCAACTACCATTAATGTAACCAACCTGCCACACGACAAGTCTTGTTGCTAGAGCATATCAATCGTTCAGTTACAGGCCGTATGCCGTCTGGTAATTTGTATGCCATAGAAATACTCATCTTGACTCGGGGTTTACTGATTTCTGATACGTTTTCATCGTAAGTATTGCTCTGGCGGTCAGGGGTAATATATTGGCACGAAGATTTGCTCGTTGTAATGACCAAGTAAAGATTACGCTTTTTAGGGTTCCGTTGCCAAATGGCAAAAAACGGAACCCTTATAGATTCGTCATGTCTGTCTGTCTGTCTGTCTGTCCGTGTATGTCACAGCCACTTTTCTCCGAAACTCTAAAAGCTATGTTGTTGAAACTTGGTAAGTAGATGTATTCTGTAAACTGCATTAAGATTTTCACACTAAAATAGAAAAAAAACAATAAATTTTGGGGTTCCCCATACTTAGAACTGAAACTCAATTTTTTTTTTCATCAAACCCATATGGGTTAGGTATCTATGAATAGGTCTTTAAAAATGGTATTGAAGTTTCTACTATCATTTTTTTCTAAACTGAATAGTTTGCGCGAGAGACACTTCCAAAGTGGTAAAATGTGTGTGTCCCCCCCCCGTAACTTCTAAACTATGAGAATGATAAAACTAAAAAAATATATATGATGTACATAACCATATAAACTTCCACAGAAAATTGGTTTGAACGAAATCCAGTAAGCATTTTTTTTTAATACGTCATAAATCGTCAACCGCAATTTACCTTTAATTCAATCAACTTAAATATTTTTTTTTTTTTTTTTAATTTTTATATTAAATGTTAATGTTAATGTTTGTTATTAAATGTTTTTACATTTAATGTCATAAACATAAACCTTATGCGTAAACCGAGGATACCTACAGGTTTGTACGGAACCCTCGGTGCGCGAGTCCGACTCGCACTTGGCCGGTTTTTTTAAAGCCTACTGTCAGAGTTTTTACACCGGTAATCTTTGGGTCAACTATTCGAAAAAATCGCTAGATGTCCTACGCGTCCAATATAATAATGTTTTTAGAATGCTGTTACGACTGCCTCGTTTTTGCAGTGCCTCAGAAATGTTTGCAGTGAACCATACTGATGGATTTTATGCCATCATTCGAAAAAAAAAACGGCCTCACTACTGAGCAGAATAAGAGGCAGTCATAATAGCATCCTGAAGGCTGTGGTGGCAGACACTTCCTCTGCCATAATAAGGCAATTTGTCAGAAGACTTATACCCTAGTGACTATTTGCTATGTCCAGCTGCTGGGTGATCTTCTCATTATTATGTCTGTAGAATAAGTTACTAACAATAGTGTTTTAAGGAAAACTGTTACTAACAATTTATGGATCTTAGTTGTCCGAATTAAAATGTTTTTTTTTTGCGGCACTAGGCGGTGTGGTCTGGTTCTGGTCGATAAAGCATAAATCTTAGCTGTTTTGTCCAAGATTCAATTAAGTAAATCCATGCTCCCTCCAAAAGGGGCTTACCATAATCACCACGCTTGGCAAACGGATTGGCGATCGCAGTGTGGTGATAAAATGCATAGAGAACGCTTTTGCCCATTTTCTAGTGACTTAGCTGCCTTTTACGACAACCTTCACATTTATAATATAATAAGGAGGTAATAAGACATGATAGTAGCAACCAGGACAAAGAATATTAATTGCTATACCTCAACTTTTCTCATACAAATCACCAAACTCTCGCATGATTATATTTTCAGCATCAAGTCCAATTTCTCCAAGATTTTCTGTAGGTACTAAAATCCAGGCCACATAAAGAGCAGGCGCATTGCTCGTCATCAGGTGTGTTGACCCGCACGTGCCACGTTTATTTATCAATTACGAGCGGGAGATTTGAACTTCTCGCTCTGCCGACCAACTGTGGCCAGACGGAACGGCCGCCCGCTATGTACAGCTGCACGGCGAACTGGCGCGCGGTATGAGGAAATGTGCTGTATGGAATTAAATTGCTACTTGTGAGAAAAATTACAGTTTTATGTTCATAATATCTAATCTATTATCCGTGTTGATCCGTGTGGTGCTGGACGTAAAGAATAGCACCATCTTATTTCTTCCCGTGGGTGTTGTAGAAAGCGACTAAGGAACTTACTAGAGAATGGGCAGCAGCGTTCTCTATGCATTTTAACCAGTCAATTACCGTAATTACAGACACAATTAAAAAACGATTGTGTCTGTACCAAATGTGGTATCTCAGGGACTTAGAGGTTAACACCATACTGCGATCGCCAACCCCCTGTCTGCCAAGAGTGGTGATTATGGCAAACCCCCCCAATTCGGAGACGCTTATATCCAGAAGTGGACGTCTACGGCTGAAATTATGATGATGATGATGATGTTGATGATTATGAAGATGGTGATGATGATTTGATCATCATCTATTTTATCTATTTGTAATCGTTATCTAGATTTACACACCATATTTTGTACGCATAACATAGCGCTCTGTTCAACATAAGATCTGTATTACTTTACCTATGTTAATAAATAAACAGAACTTAATTGAAAATCTACTTTTATACCAGATAGGCAGTCGTTCCATTTAAAATACTAGTATTCAGCTTCGGTTAGACTGGAAGCCGACTTCAACATAGTTGAGAGAAAGCTAAGCAGATGATGATGATGATGATGATACCAGTCACAGTATTTTAGAACATAGTTGATTACTAAATAATAACCATAATAAAACTAACAAACTAATTTAGCTAAGTTTGTTTAATTGCTAAATTTTATTTTCAACTTCATTCCTATAATTCTATGATTCTTAAACACTTAAATATAGAATACCAATTTAATTTAGTAACTTTCTATTTTATTTTGCAATTTACCATAAATGCTAGGAAATCCTCACCATTTCTTCCGTTAAGCCAGCTGCGATACAATAAAGGCAGTAAAATCATTTTCGTAAATTTCAAAGTTGATTAACAAACGAATCTTTTCCGTTCTTCCAGTAGTGCTATCTGAAACCGAAACGATGTATTTCAGACACTTATTAATATCTACTTGCTTCGTTTCTTCCATCCTGGAAAAAAACTAGTCCAGTGACCACTACCGCTTTCAGGTGTACCCGCCTCACCGCGCGCAAGTAAGGCACACTTAGCGCAATTTTTTTTATATTCTCTCCACAATTACTGTGCACGTGTGTGTGTATGTGTACACGTGTCGTGAAAACTATGAGCACGTGCATGTGTGCGTGTTTACTGTTAACGTTGCATTATGTACTGACTTTCGACTTGGGTTTACTTGGGGTTCTTATCCTCGTATTCGTAAGGTCTAGTTTGACTTCCAAAAAAGTCTTCTGTTCTTGTATTTTCATCTTGTTTAGCATACAGTTTTGTCTTGAAATTTGTGTTTTAGGTTGAAACCTTTCTTGGTAAATAGTCCCACCCATCTGACTGGAAATAATAGCCGATACTATTTCCAGTATAGTAGTATAGTAGCCCACACATATACATATTGTTCGGTACCGTTTATTACTTTATGCGCCTACGTTTCTAAACGTGTAACAGTGAGAACTGTCAGCTGTCAGTTTGACACTTGACATCTCTCTTGGATTTTCGGTGGGAAAAAGGGGAACGCGTCGCCGGTTGTATTTCGCGATCTTTTGGAAAGTTATCCCTTACCCCGGTCGTTTTGTGGACAATCTGTCATGACCCAGTTGTGGTGATTGTAGCTAACCCCTAATTTGACGTAATAACACGGGTTTGGACATATCTTGTTGAAATAGTTTGAAGGTCAAGTCAAAGTGACGCTATTGTGAATGAGTGATTTGAAGACCGCATGCTGTGATTGCCTCCAGCCTTATTGCAAGCGGATTGTTACCAGGAGAATACTCATAACGTCACGACACGATACATATACACTCACTTACATACATAACTCCAGGTTGGCACCAGAGCAGTGTCCTTCAACCAACAGGTAAGTTCCTTTGTTGTATTGTAGGTGAGGTGTTCTCTTATATATTGTCTGCTCCGCGTACGGCGGACTAGTTTCGCTCGCCACTCTTGTCTCTAGAGCCCCACGGTTAGCACGCTTCCACATAATAATTAAAACCCTTAAGGGGGTCTAGTCTGGCAGCGTACACATATACAGAGGGAATGAGCCACTTGGTAACAAATATATATGATGATACTTGCCTGAACTGTCTCGTTGGTCTACTGGTAGCAAACGCTACTGTTAAGCATGAGGCCCTGGTTTCAATACACGGACCTAGCAAAGCTTTTCATCTGCAATTTCCCAGTCGCAACCCTGAATCTGGAGGATAACTAGAGAATGAACAGCAGCGTTCTCTATGCATTTACCACCATACTGCGATCGCCAACCCGCCTGCCAAGTGTGCCGATTATGGCAAATCCCCCCAAGAAATGAACCGGTCAAAGTGGCGGTTCTGGAAAGACGCCTATGTCCAGGAATGGACATCTTTAGGTTTTTTTTAGCGCGATATCTAGATTTGTGGCAATAGATTCTCGGATATAACACGGGATTTATATATAACTGGTGTAATGTAGGTGTACTATAGGTACACCTCTACTTAATACAATTCTTCAGGAGATATAGAAGAAGAGGAAGAACGCTTTTACCCTGCCAGGGTCGCGAGATTTGTTCGAAAGAGATACCGTAGCCCTGGCATATGGGCAACTGAAGGAACACGGGTGAATTTTAGTCAATAAAAGTCTGACACGCCCTTCCGCTCCACTCATAGCGGGAGACGTCATTTAATGATTTCCCAACCAGAAAAAAAAAACCCTTTCACAAAGAAGCTCTATCTCTAGAACTGAATAAAGTTGAGTTAAATATACACACAGACAAAATTTAAAACAGTAATAACTGTAACTCTTAAAGATATCGTTAAAAGCTACTTTTGAAAATTGCGGGCCCCATTACAAAATGTTTTATTTTCGGAGATGGTTTAGTTAAGAAACGGTGGTTTGTTCACGTATAGTGTTGCTCAAACTAATGTGTTAGAGCAATTGTAATGATAGGTATCATGCAATAATTTTTGGGAAGGGTTTCTGAAATTAACTTATCTAGTAGTTACCACCGGTCGACCCCCTATACTGCCGTGATATATCGATAATGCCATGATCTACCAAAACCGTTGTTTTGAATAACATGCAAAAACCGTGAAAAAAAATTAAACCGATGTCACTTTTCAATGACAACACCTATTTTTATTTCCAAAACTATTCAAGGTATTGAAAATTCTGAAACACAGATCGATAGATTTTTTTTCTCTCATTATAATAGCATTAAAAGTCGACAGCATAAAAATCGACCATATGTCGGACAACGGCATTTTATTTATGCCACGGCAGTATAATTCATTTAAATAAAAAAATATAAACTTTCGACACTACTTCTCCAGATAAACTTTAACTGTGTTGTATCGAACGTATCAAACATACTCCTCCGTCCGCAACATTTTACAAATAGGTACAACGTGTTTGGTTGAAATAAATAAATATGACCCCTAGTGTCCCAAAAGGTTAGGCAGAGTTTTACCTATCTATACCCGGTAACGGTAATACTACCTACCGGTAATTGCGGATAAACCTGATACCATAAAACAGACACAAATCTGTACTCCGGGCTGCTGCGGAAAAAATACAACTACTTTTTGGCTTTTTTTTTGTGGGTTAAGAAATCAAATGACGTCTCCCGCTCTGGGTGAAGCGAATGGGCGTGTCAGACTTTTACTGACTAAAACCCACCCGTGTTTCTTAAATTGCCTGTGGCCGGCCCATGGCAACTCTTTCGAACAACCTGCACAAGCTGGCCAACCTGGAAATCGTACCAAGGACCTCAGCTACCACTAGAGGCAGTTTTTGAAATGATAAGCACATATACTATTTCAGCGATAGCGATAACGAGTAGATATGCAACAATACATGAAACTTGACATGTATTATTTATTTTAAATAACTTATTCGGCAAAAAACAATTCATAATTATCACCAGCCTTCAGCAGACCACAGCTGGACATAGGCTATCATTTCAGAACAGAATAGGCATACACTGACTACTGGCAATATTATGCCAATCATTATTCTAATCGATGTTATTAACCCCTTTATCGATCGATACGAACGCATATATCATCCTGAGCGCATTGGGGCATCAAAACAGACTATTAGTATGCGCCCATGCCGCGTTCTTTTTCCTGCCGGTTCCGAGTCGCAAAGATTAGTAAGTAGTGTGAATATTTTGTAGAACCGACTGTTTGTTCGAGCAGGTAAATTATAGGAGTAGAATATTATATGGTGGTCTTAAGAAATACTTGTGAACTGTGCATAATATATTAATGTATATGTGATGACACAGTGTGATGTAGTTAAAGTTTAGTAAGAAACGATATATGGATAGATATTTTCGAATGAAATTTAATTTGATAAATGAACTGTTTGTTGTTTATTAATAAAATTAAATTGAATTTGATACAAAAACATCCATCGGTTCCGAATAAAGTTCAACTATATCCGAGGACCCTACTTATCTCTTTTGGTGACTGTACATTAGTCCAATCCGCACTGAGCCCGTATGGTGGATTACCCACCCCCTGTTTCAGAGAGGAGCCCTGTGGCTCAGCCTTGATAATTCTAATTTAAAACTAATATGAAACTTAATTAAGACTATCCTGAACGAAGTCACCTGCTAAATACATCATATCATCACGATCTTAGTCGAAAAACGTCCACTGCAGGACATAGGCCTCTCCAATTTGGGGGCGTTCGCCATAATCGCCACGCTTGGCAGGCGGGTTGGCGATCGCAGTATGGTGGTACAATGCATAGAGAACGCTGTTGCCCATTCTGTAGTAAGTCCCTCAGTCGCCTTCTACGACACCTACGTGAGAAATACATTTATGACATTGTATTATACCTATCCACGTGTCTGTCTGAAATATTAAACTTAGTCTTTGGCCAATTTTCTTGTCGGAAACTAAAGATAATTTATTTACTGTTTTATAACTTTAATACTTTCTTGCAGGATACATTCCTTATAATGTACCGTAGTTTTCTGCATTTGACTTCTCTAGTAGCGAATAATTAATGATAATATATACTAAGTGCGTCAGTACCTGCCTACGTAGGAACAACAGAATTTGCACGCTTAAAAGGACATAATAATTATTACATTACGCATAAATCCTCCGGAGGGTACAGCAGAGATCTTACTACCACGTGGTTATCTCTAGACGTACCCCCAATTCTTCTTCTTCGCGTGTCGATGTCATCGAGGTGCAAGGAGTAACCAATCAGCGTACTCACTGATTGTCCAGGGTGCGCCGTACGACTCTAGTGGCTTTATACGTATATCACTCCTTGGAGGAAACTGTTTTTATTCGCTTCAATGCCATCGGGTTCATATGCCAACCTCCTTCACTATGCTGGGGTCAGTCTCCAGTTAAATCAGATGCAACTGAATACCGGTATTATTTATGGAGCAATTAAGATGTTTTGGGCACAGAAAATAACAATACTTAGCTGTGGCCTCACTTGGAGACTCCACTAGTCTTTAGGAAAAAATATAACGAATATTATATACTATACTACACTATACTATACTATACTATACTATACTATACTATACTATACTATACTATACTATACTATACTATGCTATACTATACTATACTATACTATACTATACTATACTATACTATACTATACTATACTATACTATACTATGCTATACTATACTATACCATACTATACTATACTATACTATACTGTACTATACTATACTATACTATACTTTAGTCAATGAATTTTAAAAGAGTACCTACTCAGGTGAACGTAGAGTTTCTTGCCGGCTCTTATCCATAGGAAACTACGCAAATTAACTACTGAAATTTCATGTTTCCGTGAAGGTTTATGTGAAATAAAATAGGTACCTACTATGAATTTGAATACAACAACTGGTTTTGATCTACAAAAAAAAAAAAAAACTTTCTTGGAGTAGGTGTGACACGAATGTATGATGTCCCTTTTCTATACATATAATAAAACAGTAAAAAAACTGTGTCTGTACATTGAATATATTAAAAAAAAAAATTATTGAGGGGGGTTTAGAAACAGTAATAGAGCACGAAACCAAAAAAAAAATCTGTCTGTTTGTCTGTTTGTTTGTACACGCTAATCTTCGGAACTCCTGGACGGATTCGAATGATTTTTTTTTGTTGTATAGGTATTAAGCCTGGACAACATATAGGCTATAATTTATCTTGGAAACTTGAACACCTGATGCAGAACCGCAACAGACCAGCTAAACTATAAGAGATACGAAAATGGTACCATAGCAAAAATTGTTTCACGTGATGAGCATTTTCTGCTAAGAGAATAAATTTGAAGATCTGGAACACCTGATGTGGAACTCCAACAGCCCAGCTACACTATAACATATGTATATAGAAATGACGTCTTAGCAAGAGTTGTTCAGCCTGATGAGCACTCTCTGTTGTCGTATAATATTTGAAGATCTGGAACAGCTGATGTGGAACTCCAACAGCCCAGCTACACTATAACATATATAGGAATGACGTCTTAGCAAGAGTTGTTCAGCCTGATGAGCACTCTCTGTTGTCGTATAAAATTTGAAGATCTGGAACAGCTGATGTGGAACTCCAAGAGCCCAGCTACACTATAACATATATAGGAATGACGTCTTAGCAAGAGTTGTTCAACCTGATGAGCACTCTCTCTAAACCCCCCTCATTTTTTTAAAATATATTCAATGTACAGACACAGTTTTTTTACTGTTTTATTATATGTATAAGTAGATCACGCTAGGACCCTTAGCAGCCGAGTAAAATGAAAAAAAGTCAGACCTTGCATGGGCAGGCGATTCGATGCGATGGGACAGGTCGCAGGAGCAAGAAATTTGACGCAGACGAAGTTGCGGGCAGCAGCTAGTTGGTAAATAATGTTTGTAGTGATAGCGTCTTCTTGTTGCAGATAAGAAAACGTTGAAGTTTACATCCAGATGAAATTTATTTCTGAAATTTCATAAGGTCAACCTTAGACAAGCGTGGTAAAGAGCAAGTAATAGTCTTACAGCTTCAAACGTCTCTTTTATGTTCCCCAAATCTCTAAAAAAACATAATTCAAATTATGTACTGCTAAAGCTTGTTTGTGCATCTATAACATTGCCATCTGTTTTCAAAATTTAAAATACAAACAATGTCGTAGTGTCGTAAACAGTTTCGGTAGATAAGAATAGATGTCGCTGTTCTAAAGTTTTCTCAGAGGCAAGTCAGTGCAAGTAGTTAAACGATTAACTGCTAGATGGCGCTTTCACCAGAATTTTTTAGTAACCTTTTTACGTCACTAGATGGCTCTCGATCTGCATAGCCTTTTCCAACTATGTTTGCATCGGCTTACAACGTAAGTTGTTAAATATCAACATTTAACATTGAGCCTATTTGAGTTCCACAAACCACTTACTGGATAACGCGATACCCCTTGGCATAACTTCACGTTGATCTCAATTTAGTTTTATATAGGTAGTCAATTTGCACTACTCATTCTGACTTAAACCCCAGTGGAAAATTATACTATTATATGTTACAACTTTGGTCCCCAAGATACAGGCGCCGCCTAGTTTGGGGTCCGCTGTAAAGATCTATGTTAACGTTAATAGTCACAGACCACCATTTAGTTAACAATAATAAGGTAACAATTGTAACATTGGACCAATAAATAAATAAAAAAAAAAAATAATAATAACTGGTATAAATTTTGACGATCTAAGAAGTCGGATACAACGTTTCTCATTTGACATGCCGCGATAACTTCGTATGAACGTCTATGTAAGAAATTGAAAAATCAAATTCATAATCTACATCTACACTTCTACACTAATATTATATTATTATATTTATATTTTTATATTATATATTATTTTATATATTTATATATTATATATATATATATATATTTATATATCCACATCCACATCCACACTTCCACACTATATCCACATCCACACTTCCACACTTCCACATCCACACTTCCACACTTCCACACTTCCACACTTCCACACTTCCACACTATATTATAAATGCAAAAGTAACTCTGTCTGTCTGTCTGTCTGTCTCGCTTTCCTGCTAAAACTACTGAACCGATTTAAATAAAATTTGGTACACAGATAGTTTAGAACCTGAGAAAGGACATAGGCTACTTTTTATCCCGATAGTATGTCCCCGCGGGATAATTTCCGACCTCCACGCGGGCGAAGCCGCTGGCAAAAGCTAGTCCTAAATAATTACTACGTTACCCATACTCTATAACAACGAGTATCATTCGTAAACCTCAAGTTTAAATTTTTATTGAAAAATGCACTCAAAAACACGAATTAATCGTTGATTAATATCCCGAGAGGACGTTTTGACAGTATCATGTCTTTGTGTTGGTTCCCGTAGTGCTGTGACTGTGTAAAAGCCGTATTTTGCCGAATAAAATTGATTAAATGAAAATCGTTACTTTTACAAACATTACTTTAAAAAAAGAGATAAATGTACAATAACTGTAAGTAAGTATTATTAAATATTTAAACATATAAAAACAAAATCTGATCACATATTTGTTTTATCTTATTTTGATATTTGATATGAGTATTTTGATATTATAACGCCACTGGTGCATAATACACAATGTATTCCGCCACTGGGGCATAATACATAAACCTTCCGGAAGAAATTAATACGTCGAGTTTTAGTTTACGTCTTGTTTTCGTTTTGAATTTCGCCCAAATGTAAACTTCATTGGAATTTTTGTAATAACTGCTAAATATTATAAACTCGTACGTGTCATCATCATCAGCCTATAATGTTCCCACTGCTGGGACACAGGCCTCCTCTCGGTGAGAGGGAGTGGGCCATAATCCACCACGCGGGCCCAGTGCGGGTTGGTAGATGTAACATGTCTTCGAATTTTTGGTTCTAAGACATGCCGGTTTCCTCACGATGTTTTCCTTCACCGTTTTGAGAGCAGTGACGATGAAATAATTTACACAAAGTAATGCGCCTGCTTGAGTTTGAACTCACGACCTACTCGTAAGTCGCGGCCGTTACCACTGGGCTGCCACTGCTCTCACTCGTACGTGGAATTACACTATATTCCTCAAAAATAAGTTTTAAATTATCTAAATACAAAAGTCGATTGCAAACACGAACTATTTTTAATCGATAAGTCTCAAGAATCGGATTATAAAGAAACCGATTTTTTTTCCCCTCACTACACAAAGTATTTTGATAGCTGTCATATCCGACTTCTTAGATCGTCCCAATTATAGTCAGACTTTCGGGCATCTGAGTACCCATAATGACTGTCAAAAATCTACGAATGATCGGGACCAAAGATGCTTAACGTGATTTCCGAGGCAGATCACGAAGGGGTCTCGATATGTAATGGGTGATCAACTATCTAAGCGTAGTTTAACATTCCGTCAATCCGTGTGGACATAATAAATTTGCCACAAGTCACTACATTGCATTGATGTAAATAAAATCAAGGCCTACATATCAAATGGTCGGATAGCTCTACGGACGTCGTAACAGACTTGTAGTGCATGGTGTCACGGGTTCGTAACTAGGTTTCATGCATGTTATTTTTCCTGCCGGGATCGCGTGATTGTTCGAAAGAGATACCGTGACCCTGGCACATGGGCAATTGAAGGAACACGGGTGGGTTTAGTCAGTAAAAGTCTGACATGCCCTCCCGCTCCGCCCAGAGCGGGAGAAGTCATTTGATGATTTCCCATTCAAAAAAAAAAAAAAAAAGCCTACATATCCTTATGTTTTTGTACCCACGTCCTTTGGATTGTTGTGGTGATTAGTTTAGCTTCCAATATACCTAAACTTGTGTTAATAAAATCACTACTGCCGATTTTATTAAGTTTAGAAATGTCAAAGAATCATTAGGTAGGTACTCAAATTTTCTGACTTCTGGCTATACGCCTCGGACTAGTAACTGCTTTGGATATTAGTCTCACAGCCAATACTGACAATCAAAACCCATGAAAGAGTTTTGGCACCTCAGGAAAATGTCAGGTTTTCTATCAAAGGATGAATAAAAAACACAAAACATTATTATATACAATTATGTTTATTTTTTTCTCAAAATAACAAAGAATTAAGCTAAGGGTTCAGAACCGAGAGCCTTAAAACGTTGTTTAAATTTTCGACAATCGATAGCTAGGTACAAATTATAAAACAAATCGACCACTCGTTCACTTAGAATAGAATATACAGGAGACAGTATAACATAATCTTCTCGTATCACTTAATTATTGTTCTCTTCAATTATGAAAATCAGTTATATTAACCCTCGGATTCTTGGAAGCCTAAAAAATGCTCTTCCAACTTATTCGAGTTCATGGAATGGAATCTGAGAGTCTGCTCCATAAGCCCGAATTCTGTAGTTTTGAGTGTTTCCAACTTTGCATCTCCGTACGGTCATAAAATTAGTTCGGGTCCCGAACTTAGAATGAATAAGAATACGATTTTACAGTTGTTATCCTAACTCCCGAAGTGATAGGTATCCGGCCGCCGGAAAAAGTTATTTAATGGGGATTACAGTTCATTTTGAAGTATCAAACTACTTTCGGACGGCAATATCTTCTATGAGGGACTTATGGGCCCTCTGCTCTCTAACCACAAAGTCCGTAACGGCTATTCAACTCCGTAGTACCACTTGCGGTCATAAAATTAGTTTAGAGCCCCAATTAAGAATGAATATCAACACGATTTGACAGTTGTCCCTACTCCCGATGTGTATTTCTTTGACCAGGTTTTGTTTGTCGTTTGCGGATAACAGAGACGACATGATGTTTTAACACGCTAACTGCACTGGTGAAAATCCGAAAAAGTCATATAATGTATTAGGTGTTATTTCACTTTAAATAGTTTATTTATTAAATATAATAATATATGAATATAATAATATAATATATAAATTTATTCCATAAATACATTTATATCATATTTATTACATGATATACAGCCTATTTTCATAATTTAATTCCTTACTTTAATTTTGAGTTCATACTTTCCTAAAAATGTATGAGAGTAAATGTTAACAAAAGTCAGTTGTTTTTGTGCTCTACGGGACATTTAATATAGCTGAAAGAGTAATAAACATGGCCGCCAGGCAGCAACGACACGTTCAGATTTGGTATGTGTTGTCGGTCATATAGTCCGACAAGGCCCGATTGGAACAAAAAGTGTCGGACACATAGTCCGACATGGCATTTACCGTGTTAAACACATTTAGTGATTTTAGGTGTAAATGAGCCATTATACAACGAAATATGTGATGTTAGCTGGTCGATTTTCAACAATTTTAGGTCATACAATCTCCTGTATATTCCTAAGTTCGTTCACTAGACTAGAATCTAAACACTCGAAGTTTCCCATTTTGGTCCAACGACACTTCATTCTATCTTTCATGTAACTCACAACAATTTTGATGGACTATGCTCGGATCTACGCCATCTTGTATAGGTGGAAATAGACGTCTGTATGAGTTGTGTGATGATGAAACCAGAGAAAATTGGTTTTCATCACTTTTTTATTAATCAACCAGTAGTTTTCTGAACGTGGTATTATTTTTAGTAGGTAGAGTATTAATTTTAGAAATAGATTTTAATTAAAGACTGGACTGATTGGTCATCTTAAAGTGGACCAAGGCATGTATTTGTTATACATTTTGGTATTTTTAAGTGTTTCAATATTTTACGTTAGTCAAAAAGATTTTGCAAGTTTTAGTATTGAAGCACAAATGAGTAGCCTAATATTGTTTCATAATTCATAAGGAAAGGCCTTATTTTGTGCATTTTGCGACTTTTTAGTTTAACTAAAAAATTTAAAAATATATTATTTTAATAATTTGTTTCATCCGAGCATGCCCATCGTTTTTTTTTTTTTAAATAGATATAATTACTTAAACAACACAGTCTTGAAAACACACAGTTAAAATATCGTGAATTATTTTTAAAAAGATTTTGTTTTATAAAAGTGTTACTTCGTAGGGTGTTACATTATGATGAGAATTTTGTGATTTTTTAGGAATTGGAACACGCTTAAATAGTGACTGTATTTATAGGTAGTAATTATTATAGTGTAAAAACCCATAAACAAGACCATTGTAACAGTTTTATAAAATTTTAATCTCATTTTTAAACTGTAGTTTGAAACAGTGATTTGAAATATACTTTTTAAAAACAAAACAAAGATAGAATATTTAGTTAAAAAACAACGGAAATTCAATTTATTACATTTGATTGTAAAACAAGATTTAAATAATTAAAACCTTCATTTTTCAATTCAATCTTTCAAATAAAACTTTTGATCGTATAATGCTGAAGTGAAATGATTTTCATGAAACGATTTTTTTTAAAAAACGGTGTGACCGGAAGTAGTTTCTTGGTAATCATTTTAAAAGGCAGTAGGTGTAGCTAATAAAATTTGACATCTACGATCAGTCAACGATAAAAGGGGTAGAAATAGAGTTTGATTTTAGATAACACATGCAGGATGCATTCTAAAGTTGGCAAAGTTGGAAATAGCTGTCAATATGTAATATTTCGCTATATAATCAATATCACCAAATTGAATTATTTCCTAAAAATATGGTTCTATGGTGAATAAACGATTGATAATAAATAGCAATACCTATACGTTCAGAATGCACCCTTCAAAATTAGAAATAATAACCCAAAGACAAAAAATGCAAGAATTAAAGTGAAGTATAATAATTATTTATCCATCCATGGGCCTATCTACAACTTTGATATTAAATCAAACAAAGTCTGAAAAACAACTAAACACAAAAATCTACGGTCACGTTGGTATTTAAATCTCTCTAAATCTCTGTCAAATTCAATATATAGACGAGGACAGAAATATATTTAGCTTTGATATAAACTCAAATTCATAATTTAGACTCAAATCCAGCAAAATTAGGTACTAAATCAAGAGCAATTACGAACCTTAATAATGTTCATTTGGTTTCAATATGATGAAGATTTCACGAAAATCATTGTCACTTCAGCAAATATTCAGATAGAAACCGAAACAATTAAATGATAAAACAGCCATAGAATCACAGGGATGTGGACTACAAATATAATATATATTCACGAGTTTTTAGGTTCAAATTGCAAGATATTTTCGTGATTTTCAGAATATCTAAGTATTATATTATGCAATTTAGAGCTAAAGATTATAGGGATGTGCCAAACTAAAATAGAATGCCAAACATTTTGAGATTTATATTCAGTCCCAACCCTATATTCTGAGTGCTAAATTGTTTAATATAAGTGAAATTTAATTTAAAATTACGCTATTTTAAGTTAGTCTCTTTTTCTTCATAATGGCATAGCAATATTCAGCTGTTATTTTATAAGTCTTTCTTCGTTCGAATGGAAACCCTTTCGCATATTATTGATTCTTCACAAATTATACAATATCTTGCAATTCAAACCTTTCTTCTATTCACCACAAATTACGATCATTAGCTTTCACTTTATCCAAACGTTACGGAAAAAGAATAATTTTAATATTTATTTACTTGACTCCTAACATACTTACGATATTACCAAATTTATTATTGAATATAACACATTTTCTCATTATACTTTAGTAGAAATTGTGGCAATACTTTGGAAGAAACATTTTTTAACATCGAATTCGGTCTCATAAATACTACGATAAATATTAAAAAACAAAAAGATTTTGTTTAAAAACCATGCTTTCTTCACGTGTTTGAGAATTTTTTCTTGGATTCAATGGTCCGCGATAATTTGGAGGCACCGCTTTAGAACCCATGGTCGTATAAGAATATTTTAAATAACGCTTATGTCTACTAATAATTTTATGTAGACTATATAGGAATTAATTTAAAGAAATCGGAAGTCTGTCTTCCATTTTTAGTTTTAGACCTTAAATCTGGCAAGCGATTTTATACTTCAGTAAATTGAAGTAGAATTTTATTAAAATTTAATTTGTAAGAAACAATTTACATAGTATACTGATTAATAAATTTTAATTTAAAAAATTGAAGCGTTGACCAACGCGTAGTGACATGGAACACGTCACAAAATTTTCAATTATTTTTATCGATAACGTTAAAAGACACATTTGGAAAGAAAGCATGGTGAAAAAAATACATATCTACAATTTTAAAATCATGCATTCAATGCAATAAATTTTTTACTTAAACACTATTCGTCTTAATACTATTATTAACATATAATTAAATAAATCTCTAAGGTAACCACATAAATTCTCTATCTAATTATAACATTATTTCCATTCTAATGCAATCATAAGACTGATTCTATGATAGGGGGTCTCTCTACTGGTGACATTCGGAAATGTCATAACATTTGATCATGTGTTTGGAAAGAATTTCGTTCCACAGTGAAATATATTTTAAAACAGTGAGAACTAATGTGATTCTCATGAATGTTAAGCTGACCAAATATTAACAATAAATCGAACGAGTTGAGACATAAATATGACGTGTCTAATCAGCCACAGTTTGGACTAATTCAACCAGAAATCTTCTATGTATTGTCACTTTTACATGAAGTGAAATATTTAACAAAAACGAATTCATAAAAATCACATTTTAATAACTGTTAAAAACATTTAACTGTGAGATAAAATACTGTGACACACGTCATATTCCAGCACTGCGTCCTGACGACGTAATCAACCCGTTTTACATACACACACGCTTCACTACGTCGCCGCGACGTATAAGTTCATTACATTTACACAGCACTACGTCTCACGGACGTTATAATCCATTACTTCACACACTATGCTTCACTAACACGGACCAACGATTTTATGAAAATAAACAATATTGAAGGCACTAGTAGAGTTCTAGTGAGTAAATTAAAAAAACAAAATATTTTATAATTTGGGACTTCAAGAGCATGTCCACAATCAAAGTCATTGGAAGGTCCTGTTTTTTAAAATATCAGGAAAATATAAAATTTTATATCAGGTTTTTATTCATTAGTAATGATTTACAGGAATTTAATAAAAAATGGAGTAATAAAAACAGTCAGTAACAATGGTTACGGCTTCATGTTATTCAAAAACTATTCAGAACTCCTAATTCTATATTAACTTAAAATGAAATAACCTTAAATTTAATAATTAAAATTAAAAACATTCCATGTTACACCGTTGCTTTACAACTTAAAATTAAAAATGCAAATAAATAAACAATTTAATTACAAAAAAAAAAGTAAATTTTAATTCAATCACATTGACTTTTGACTAGAAATAGCATCTTTTGGAAATGCCAAAATGTATGCAATGCAAATAATATAAGTAAAACACGTTGCATTATTGTTACAGATTTTTAATTTGAGACTAGAATTCCAAAATCTATTGTATACACTCTAACGATAACTTAGGACCCCCAGAAATGACTTCAACTATGAACAGATTATTTATAACATACCGGTACCTCTAAATAATTGCCTAATATTGATATGACTCGAATAACTATTGTCTATATTGAAATTTGAAACTAGTTGTCTTTTCTAAAAACGCCTCTCACAAGAATGTCTATAGACGATACGATTTTCACATAATTTTACCTCGTTGTTGTCAGAAGCGAGATTCTATCCGTTCACCATTAACATTTAAAATCTTAATTAATACTGTTTTTATTACTAATACGGATAAAAGAAACTACACGGAGAGGACGCGAAAGAACATTACGTTCCAGAGACAAAGACCACAATCCTAGAATCTTTTATCTCTTTCATGTCACAATCCAGAAATGCATTCCATTTCCAAACGTTTCTTCCATTCCTGAGCGCATTCCGATAATCGAAACTTGGAATGGCACTACAGAAGTCTTTTAAAAATGGAATGGAACAAGAAATGGACTATTCCATTTTAAAAATCACAGTGTAAAACTCTGTGTCCATAACTCACACTCCAAAATCTTGCAAAATACAAATCTGATATTTTCTTTATGTTAGGCAGTATCGTGTTAGACTTAGAACATTAAGTTACACAGATTCATAATTCTAATAATTGTTGTTTTGATACGTCGTTGCGACGTGGCGTCATATTTTGCTAGTATTAACTAGACTTTCATGTCCGTGATATTTTCACTTGCATGGTTATACATAGGTTTCCATGTGGCTGGTGGATGGGTCCTAGAAAGATGCTTCCACTAAATAAGTCCCGTCCATGGCAACACCGGTCTGGTTCCCTTGCACTGTGCTCCCGGCAGGAATGTATTTGCCACACGCTTGCTGTGAACAGAAGATTAAGTGTTTGAATGATGATAATTTCAAAAAATCGAATGGATTTTTTTTAGCTTAAAATTTACTATAGAAAAGGCAATGTTCTACCTACGCTTATTTGTAAACAGAATATATAACTGGGAGGTCTAAACAATTTTTACCTCAATTTTGGCATTTAAATGACGGGAACTAAGTCATAACCATTTTTAAATAAATATATTATAGCCAAATTCTGCCTTACCTAAACCTCCTTGCTGAGCAAAACTAAATAACAACATATATCATACCATACACATATACGTATTAGTGACAATACCTACATTTAAAATACAACATAGAATACATTTAAAATAAAACACAGATATGTATCTAATTAACTACAATATTATAAAAACACCTTACTTCCGTATAGTTTACATAGAAAGTATACACCTACCTAAATCTATCTACACTCACATATAACAAGCGTTTACAACAATAACAAGCGATCTCCGAAAACCTGCGGAACCAAAAACACAGACATATCAAAGGAATAATAATTATAATAAAAAACATCGAGAAGGATAAAAAATAATAAAATATGTGACAGTTTGCTGGCATTGATGTGGTGTGAGTAAATGTGTGCAATTCATGCGAATTTACAGAAGAAAATAGTTTCATATGTAGACCCAATGTGTAATGTAAAATGTATAGGTAAATTTTTCTGAGATTGTCATAGAAAATTTTCGAGATTATCGAAAGTCTCCATATTAAAAATATCCAACAGTTAAAAAAGTTAAAACGATATAAAATTTAAAAATCGAATTATCATTTGAATTATTATTAAAATATGAATTCGATTTTTTAAATTTAGAATTAAAATACAGCATTGTTTTTTTTAATTATTTTATTTTTCTATAACGTGGCCTCAGAAAGAATATGTAAATGTTCATGATTTTGTTGTTTCACTACAATGTTGCTTTGTGAGTATTTAGTTTCATGGATGTCAGTAGATGGGGTTTGATTCCTATGAGCCTCTTTGAAGACTTTGAACTTGATAGAGAGGTAATTTTATTCAATTTTAATTATTCAAAATTTTTGAAGGGGTTATAGGTATTTAAAAATTTACCCAAAATTGTTTTTGTGTGGTTGATTTGAGGGCTGATTAGCAAAAAAATTTTGGCTTTTAACTTTTAAAATGATCTCCTTTATTGCCAATTAAAATAATTTCCCACCAAAATGTGTGCAGTGTGTTGGCATTTGATCAAACCGTATATTCTGATCTACATATAACAGCATAAAAAAACACGACGACATCCATTTTAATATACATTTACAACACTTGGATCTACTGCGGGTTATCGCCTTATCCTTATGTAAAAAAAATGTGAAAGAATAAAGCGATTTATTTTACAAAGTACAGGGACATAAAGATATTGTATACGTACATATATATTTGAATATAAAATAATTGACAACACGGTAGCACCATAGCGCAAGCCCATAAACAATGATACAACATTAAACAAGATACAACAGGACCATATTTATAAAGCAACAGTTTATAACAGCCAACACCCTGCAGACATTTAAAGCCTCATATATTTATTAATCCTTTGGATTTGCTGACGTTACCACACAGCGACTTTACGAAGACTGACCAAAAAAATAAAAAAATGCAAAATAAAAATATTTTTTACTGTTTTCTTTTTTTTTGTAAAACTCGGGTATTTTTTTCTAAATTTTAATTTAACATGCTCAATTATCAACTACTAACATAAAATCGGTTTTACCTTTCCATTTGTTTAGCGGGGAAAACACTTAGAAACAAGTCAATTAAAAAAAAACTCATGAATAGTTTTGCGAATGATATTATTAAGACAAATAAAGCGGGCTTTTCTCGGCCCGTCATCGCTGTATGTTAACGTCGCAGTCACGTACTGGTAAAGGGTCTTCGCTGGGCGCAGCGGACACCGAAGTATCAGACGGTCGTGAGGTCGCAGTATACCGCCTGCTGCCCTTCCTTCCCTTCCTACTCGTATCTAATAGCAGGACCTGTCATAGCCAATTCGACACTGAGCCTTCGATACAAAATAATTAAAAAAAGAGGTTTTTAAAAACGTATTTTCATGTTTTTAAAATGAAATTTAGGGAATTACAAAAACATGTTAACGGAAAAATTGAGAATTAAAAAGTGGTATGAAGATAAATATTTCAGAAATTATAAATAAATTAATACAAAATTTTTCGAAATTTTAATTTGTTTGAAAATTAAAAGTGTAATTTTGTGTCATTTTAGTTGGAAATAAAAATAAATTTTGTGAAAGTGTGGACTGAGAGTAAGAAGTAAAATAAACAGAATTTTAACTTAATGTAAACAGACCAGCAAAACAAATGTTAAAATAATAAAATACATAATAATTATCATTTTATTCGTACCATAAATATAATAATTTTATTTCATATAAGTAGTGTAGTATTTTCATATCTAGCAAATACAAAAATATACATCGAGCACCGTTCCGGATAGATGCAATTCTTCTCATAATTGCATACTTACCTGTATTTACCCGTCTGCCTACAAGTAATACCTAGCCTCCTGTTTAAATCATCACAATTTTTATCCGTCCCTACTACACACACACATACACACACTTAATTAGACCCTAGCAATATAAATAGTAGCTGACAGCTAACACAATTTCATAAAACAGAAATATATTGATTATGCAAAGCTAAATATTCTTAATATAAGAATTAGAAATATTTCTGCCAAGCATTTTTGGCAGACGACATCTAGCTTTTGTCACATTTTTCTAGCCACACTTTGCGTTTGAAGCCACAATACAACGATCCTTTATTTATTTCTATAGAATACCATGAAATTATGGCAAACTATAAAAATAATTTTGCTTTTACTCTTATGGTGGTATGGATGTGTAGTCAAAACAATTTATGAATAGAACATTATTTGTATGATAGATAAGAACATATAGACAATCTATTTTTGGTTCAATTTGACGGTCCCTTATCAAGCCAGTAAAATATTTGTTATATTACGTTTATTTTACCACACTTTTATAATGATTCTTGAATTAAATTTTTCTAATTTATTAAATTTTCTTTTTCAAATTGATTATATTTCTGTTTTGAACTGATTCTATTTCTTTTTTTAATTGATTCTTTTTCTTTTTCTAAATGATTCTGTTTTTCAACCGACGAAAAAAACGGAGGAGGTTCTCAATTCGACGCGTATGTTTTTTTTTATGTATGACCACGCATAACTTTTTACAGAGTGGTCCGATTGTGACAATTCGTCTTCTATTGGAAAGAGTATACTCCCAAGGTGGTCCCATATAAATTTGAAAAACAAAATCGAACCCTAAGGGTCGGAAAACAGGGGATGATTGATTGTTCACTCACTGATTGTAATGTATAACCACGCATAACTTTATACAGAGTAATCCGATTTTGATAATTCTTTTTTTGTTGGATATGGTATACCTTGCCAAGTATTATTAGTACATTAAAGCCACAAAAAATTATAAAATAAAAACTTTTTAACAAAAAATTAAACCGCTGAAATAAACTGAAAAGCATAAAATAATAAACTTTGAAATTTTGAGTCGGCGCTGAAAAATCAATGAACAAAGATCACTCAAAGCGCCGACTCATAATTTTAAGGTTTATTATTTTATGCTTTTCAGTTTATTCGGCGGAAAAAGTTTTTTCTAAATGATTCTGCTTTTTTTCTACTTGATTTGATATTTTTATTATTGAATTGATTTACTTTTTAACTTTTGACTTAATTTGATTGACACTATCATCCAACCACCATAGAGTGAAGACCAAGGCAACAGTGCCAGTGACAGTAGCCCAGTAGCACGATAAGTACCTCTCTTCTATTGGGCGCGAACTCTATCGGACTGATGCAGCGCACAGAACGATGGCGCTTCTGTTACCAATAATTACCATCATAATCCGAAATATGTACTTTAGAAAATCCAAAACAAAGACGTTCTCGTTGACCCATTACAAAGATCTCAGTAAAAAGTGGAACTGTGAGAAACTTAAATGAAAGGACAAAAACTGCAATGTTAATTCACAAAAAAAATAATTGAAATACATTTTTATGCACATTCTCAGGTTCTGCAATAAAATCTACATAATTTGTTCTTACTAATTTTCAAAATAATTTAAAAAGGGAGCAAGTTAAAATCACTGAAAACCAAATTCCTTATCGTTAAAAAAAAAGTTTTCGAATATGCTTTTTTAAAAATTTATATTATACTAACGAGAACGGTAAACGAGAACGGCTTGCAATAGTTATATTTGTAAAAATAACAACAACGCAACAATTTCCTAGTTACTTTTATGCAATTATCGAATGAATTAACATTTTAATAAATTGTTTAGTGGTCGAACTAATATGATGCACACAATTATTTTTATTTAACTGTCAGTTTAAATAAAATTATAAAAATGATATTTTAAATATTTTATTAGATTGTTGTCACATCGTTGTTATTTAAATTATTTTTAATTTAATTAAAAATTAACACATCCTAAAACCACCGACTTCTAAAAGGAGGTTATTGTAAATATTACAATAGGTATCATTATAAAAATATCTAGTATATTTGCTAACTAATAGAAAGAGATAGAAAACCTAGAGTAGTATAAAAGAGAGAGAAAGGCAAGTGACACACTTAAGGCAGCCGTTTTGAAAGTTTATCAATTATTATAATCAGGACTTTTTATAAAGAAATATTCATTGTTCCTGTATGAGCCAATCCTTATATTTAATTATATTTTTTTCAAACAAAATATACATAGCTGCTTAACGTGTCACCTTGACTAAGAGAAACTATTGAAAAACACTAAAGCATGCATTATCAATGCTTTTCATAAAAAAAATGAAATTAAAACAAGAAGTAAGTTAGGAAATCAGTACAGAGTTTTGTTTAATTCTGAATTAGGAAGTATTTAATTAAAAAAACTCTGTGACATACCCATGCTTTGCTTGTTCCACTTATTTCAATGCGGTATTTCAAGCTACCTGTATCTTTTACAAGTATTTCTGAGTGAACAGTTGTATAGTACAGTAATTTAAATTGTCATGGTTTTATTACACAATTCATTACCCCCAAAAGTATCTCAACAAGGTCAGTCTGTTGACATCTGATGAAAAGTACTTGAAAAAAATACCCAGAACATGACATCCGTTTTTTTTTTTAATTGACAGAATCACTCAATTAACTTATCTTTTCCCTCAATTTGTAATTCCTGTAACTCCAATTCCTAAACACGTATTCACAAACTATATTTTAGTAAGATTAATTCTGATAAAATCTAAACTAAATCCACATTCTATTCATTCCCGTTACTAAACCTAATTGACACTAAAATGGCGTAACATTCAATGAAATTACGCCATTTTAGCTCCAATCCACAAAACACACAAACAAACCAACTACATAACAGGTACCTGGTATTTCTGTGGGCAGCACCCACAGCGAGCGCAGCACGCAAGCAGCGCGGGCGCTCGTCCAGAGTGCGCAGGCGACGCCAAAGGAGAAGGCGAGCCAGCGCGTTTGGCAGCCCCGTTGAAAGGATTCTCCATCTCCACAAACTCACGATCCTGTAGGTACGGTTATGTGTTAAGGCCCTATTTTGGGGAGAAGTAAGAGTTAAAATAAAATAAAGGAACAGTTAAAATCGGCAGAAACATGGCTTTGAATTTGCTGGAGAACCAACGAACTCAAAGCCGGCTTTGCCAATGATTACTGTAAAATATAGTTTAACTTAACGGAAGGTCTTGGTTTTCGAGAATTGGGACTGTAGTTCTGTGAGACTTTATCACACAAAACGACCTATAATATAATTGAAAAAAAAAAGACTGCCGTTTTCTTAAAAAGTAGAACTAGAAAACACATCACGGACACACGGCTGACACAAGACAAACCATCTCAAAAAAACCAAAAAAACAAAATGTCACCGCAAAAATCATACTCACAACAAATCCAGGTAACACTTTAACTAAACAATCAGAGGCTGGACTATGCTAATGGCTGTCAGAGAATAAAATAATCTATACTACACGTCACAACACCACATATACATGACCAGAAGTCACAAAAACATGCCACGAAAACGAAGCATAAAAGAGAAAGGTCCTAACTTCACCCACCGTAGTGCGCTCGAGGCATCGCAGTAGGTGGTGGTGTTGCAACTCGAAGATGTCTTCATCTCTTCCAGCGTCGTCGAGTTCTACGCCCGACTCTTGAGCAGCTAGGCGGGCCTCCGCCGCTTTCTTCTTTGACACGAATGCGGCCCCCGATGAGGCTTTGGCGATACGGATCCGGGCGAGGCGAGCTTTCTGGAATTGGATGGTTTTAATGATTAATTAAAGTTCAGGCTCATTGCCATTGATAGAGTGTAAGGAAAAAATAAGGAACGATTATATGGGAAATAACAATCAGTCTATTATATCCCCACTGCTGGGACGCAGGCCTCCCGTCTATGAAAAGTAGTGGACCATAATCCACCACGCGGGTTCAGTGCGTATTGATAGATGTCACATGTCTTCAAAATGTTGGTTCTAGGACATGTCGGTTTTCTTACGATGTCTTCCTTCACCGTTTTAAGAGCAGTGATGAAATTAAGTAACGTGCCTGCCTTTTGTAAGTATCTTAATATCTTAGGCCAACCAACACAACGTTATCTGATCCCAAACTAGGCAGAGCTTGTACTATGGCAACCAGGCAACTGATAAACATACTTATATATTTCTAAATACAGAAATAGATATATGATATGATATTGAAGATAAATTACACCCAGACACAGAACAAATGATTGTGCTCATCACACAAAGATTTGTCCTGGGTGAGAATCGAACCCACGACCTCAGTAGCACCTTAGCAGTCAGGGTCACTAACCACTAGACTAAAAGGCCAGTCAGTGCTTATACCATTGGGCTACACCACTACTCTATTCGGGAGATGTTTATCTTCAATTTTTCGATACTCAGGGAGTGGTTAATTGTTTGTTTGTCTCTTTGAGTGCCCATGACTGATTTACAAGATGACCAGCATCAGAATATCCTGATGTTTTGTGATTTACAATTTGATTATTCGATTGCGCAATGTTTACATACAATGTAGCAATCTACAAGTATGTATTATATTTACAGTGAACATTTACAAACTACATAACATAACATCACGACTTATTTCCCCACAGGGCTTAGCACAAGGACTCTCCCATTTCGTCAGCTATGTTTAAGTCCCATGTAATAGGTGGGGTGCCTTTTCAACCGGCCACATAACAAGTCTGGGCACCAGGCTTTACTGAGAAATTCCAGATAGGAAAACCCAGTAACACTTTGCCTGGGAATTGCGCCCAGGACTTCGTACCTAGCAGTTATCCTTGCGGCCACTAGACGAACTAATACATAAAAATAGACCGATGTGCCCTGCAGTAAACATTTACTAACACATATAAATAAATATGCTGGTAAAATAATAATCTTTAAAGAATTAAACAACACAAAACTAGCCTTCAAATCGCGGTGTAAGAGTCAGAGGAACGTATTTACATTTTCTCAATTTTACAAAAGAGCTAAAATTCTATGAAAATTCACCTCTTCAAACTTTACGAGCTTATTATAAGAGATAATACAATTGACCTCTATAAGAGGTGAATTTTAGCTATACCAGCTTTTTATAAGAAATAATTTCTTTAGTAACTTCAGTTCTTTAGTTTCACAGAATTTTAGCAGTAACATTGAGAAAATGTAGGTACGTTCATCTAACTCTTACACAGCGAAATAGTCAAGCATACTGAGTGATTTTAACTGTGTGATATTTCTATACTCTTGTCTAACTCCTAGCCATAAAAATAACCTGGAGAAGGTAGTTGTGTAGACTATAGATGAATATTTGGGCATCCATGGCTTCTGGCGGCTGTGACAGAAACATTTATAAATTTATAACGTGTTTCTTAAAACTCGTATGCATGTACACTCGGCTACAGGTCAAGCTGGCCAGTTTTATCTGACCTCGCATTGTATAGGCTTTTCGAACAATTAGATATCAGCTTATACTGGAAATGTATAGATTTCTGTGTGGTCGTGCGTCTTGTACTTCTTACAACTTTGTGTATGAGTGGGTAGGAAAACATCTTAATATTCAATACCGGTGAAGTGCGTATTGAAGGCCATGCACTTTATTCATTTAACCATTTATGTAGGTACACACATTTATATCAACAGACAAGAAGAAAAGAACAGAGAAATTGACACAGAGGTGATCCATGTAGTGTTCGTTTTCATAGTTCATTTGAATTTATCTCAAGACTAAACTTTGCAGTTGAAAAATGTTCTCCCTTTCATCGAAATACTGCACGGTCAATTGTATACTGTAATTGTAAGATTTTCAGAGCAACGAAACATTTTTTTACGTGATAAACGATAAATTATCAATTTTTGGACTTTTCCTATACTTGTGTTATGAAACCTTTTCAAAGCAAATTTCATGTTTCTAGATCTATCGGACGTATGTAGGTTAGGTGTAGGCACTCATATGGGAGGCATCGCGGCTAAGGGTTGGAGGAGCCTTGAGACCTCGGTATTGCGGTGCGCCGCTCTCCCTTGTCTGGACGCGGTTGCCAAATCAGTCGGTTGGCAGATTGATCTCAGTAAAAGGGAAACCCTAAGGCTTTTAGATCTAGGATGATTAGATTTGGCTGATATTTAAAACAACACATAAACGTATGTCGAAGGACCAAATGCCGATGGAGCAGACAAGTCCCGGAGTGGAGACTGCGTATCGGCAAGGTTATGAAAAGGTCACTAGGACAGACTGCATGTGGAAGGTGCAAGGTAGAATGTTGTGGTGCAACATTTTTACACGTCAATTATCTTACACCTTTAAACGAGCAATTCTTGTATATATATATATATATATATATATAATCTGAATCTCGGAAGCGGCTCCAACGATTTTCATGAAATTTAGTATACAAGGGATTTCGGGGGCGATAAATCGATCTAGCTAGGATTCATTTTCATAAAATGTCGTTTTATTCGTGTTTTCAATGACCAACTTTATCGATAATCAACTTGAACATAAACTTATTATTTTAAACACAATTTACCAAAAAATAGCGAGCTAAGCTCGGTCATCCAGATATTAATTTTTAAAACTAGATGAGGTCGGTGTTTCCTATCTGACCACTCTTCTACTTCTTCTCAAGAAAGGTCGAAACTAACTCAGAGGTCACAATCTCTTTTAAAGTTCAGACATAATTTCAGTCACATCATGTGAAAACCATTTAGATAGCTGTCTGGAATGGTCTACAGAAAAACCACACAGATTGAGTGGACCTGTCCAGTCAATGCACGCATTTGTCACTAGTCGTGCAGCTTAACTCAGAACTTAAGGAGCTGTACAGTGAACTGCGACAGGCTGAGTTGGTTGATTAACGAACGTAAAAGCTTCTAAATCAGTCCCCAATGAAGGTTAATAATACCCCCCCTTCATGTAAAACCAACATAACTTCACCAAATAACAAATAACTATACGCGTCCGACATTAGGGTCTCCCATGCTAATTAACGAACATTTATTTAAACGTCTAGATTGTATGAATTATACGCGTTTAACGTCGCGTGCTAAGATGTATGATTACCATCAAAATAAGTCGATGTAGGTATTATTATAATTGTTCTTCGCTTTTTAGTATTATACTTTAAAGGTTGCTTGTTCCTTCTCTCTATCTTATCTATCGATTTAATCCAATGACTAATCAAGTGATTTTAAAAATAATGTAAGTCCGTACGTACTTTAACCGGTCAATTACCGTAATTACAGACACAATTAAAAAACGATTGTTTACATACCAAATGTGGTATCTCAGGGACTTAGAGGTTAAAAAATAAAGAGTAAAATTATGTTTATATTTTTGTCTCTCGTAGACCCTGCTACGCAACAAGCTACGGCGTAGCCGGCTAATGCGATATGGCGTAGTCTATACGCCTTTGCAGCATTTTGCAAGGTTTTTTTTGTCATGTTAACTTTTATATATACATACATAAACGCATGCCTTTTTCCCGGTCCTGACATACGCCTTTTGCGTCGTTTGGATTTTTACAAGTGATCATACTCACGCGCCGGTTGCGAGTACATGTCATGTCATTTGAAGTCATGTCATCTCATTATTGTAATTTATTAGCTATGCTATTATAATATCTTGACAATGTTTTTATTTGCATGACATTTTGCAGGTGGTTGACCTTGGAAGCTGTCGGCTGTTTACCGGGCTATTCTTTGATTGCCGTTTTAAATTAAGATCTCCAGTCAGCTAAGACTTATAAACTAAGCAAGTATACACTAAGGCACCCTTTGGGGTACGAATGTAGGGCTGAGAGCATCGCTGGAGGCAGCAAGGGATAGGCGGGATCGGGTTCTTAAAGATTCATTAATATTTATATTACATCTAATATTTATTCAATCTAAAAACTGATGTCACTCGGAAAGCTCCCACGCTTAAATGGAATTGGGCTGGACACATCTACCGTTTATCAGACGATCAATGGGTCAACACGGTTACGACCCAATGGCTTCCGCTTAACGGAAAAGGACATCGTGGCAGGCCCAGGCGAAAATGGTGGGATGAGCTGGGTTCTTTTAATAAAGATCGGTCCTTGGCAGCCCTGAACAGAGCAGTGGTGGCCCAGTGGTATCAACCTCGACTTAAGACTGGTCGTGGGCCCTGCCGGGGTCGCGTGATTGTTCGAAAGAGATACCGTGACCCTGGCACATGGGCAACTGATGGAACACGGGTGGGTTTTAGTCAGCAAAAGTCTGACACGCCCTCCCGATCCACCCAGAGCGGGAGAAGTCATTTGATGATCAAAAAAAAAAAAAAGAAACGTCGTGGGTTTGAACCCAAGCAGGCACTTTATATAAATTATTTCATCACCACTGCTCTCAAAACGGTGAAGGGAATCATCGTGGGGAAATTGGCATGTCCTAGAAGCAAAAAATCGAAGACATGTGACGTCTACCAACCCACACTGGGCCCGCGTGGTAGATTACGGCCTACTCCCTCTCACTGAGAGGAGGCCTGTATCCCAGCAGTGGGAACAATATAGGATGATTATGATTATGATGAGTTCTGAAGAGAGAGACGAGGAAAGAAATCCACACTAATATTATAAATGCAAAAGTAACTCTGTCTGTCTCGCTTTCCTGCTAAAACTACTAAACCGATTTAAATGAAATTTAGAGCCTGAGAAAGGTCATAGGCTACTTTTTATCCCGTTAGTATGTTCCCGCGGGATAATTTCCGAACTCCACGCGGGCGAAGCAGCTGGCAAAAGCTAGTTATTTATAAAATCAATCTGACCACCATGCTCTTACAACTTAATTTAATTGAACAATAAAGCACAAAACCAGTAAATAAACTCTTCTTAGTTAGAATTTATTTATATCCTCTCGTATTACAGGATTGTAATAAAAGCTTATCGAGTGTCACGCTACTGCAACACGCGGAGTTATCTTGACACGCTCCCGACTAGCACGTCTACGACTATCAAAGTTAAACGGCTTTTATGGAGGAGCGGTGACATGCAATGTTTTTTGCACACAAGGAGACAAATATAGGTTATTAGTTTGAGAGCGAGTTGTGGCACAAGAATATGGCGTCAAAAGATGATGCCACGAAATGTATAGACGCTATTGCCAGTTCCAATAGGAATAAATGATATATCATAATTACAGTCGAAAGAGGTCCAATGCTGGAATTAGCCCTCCCCAAATTTGAAGGGGTTTGCGATAGTCAAGCTTAGCAGGTGGGTTGGCGATCAAAGTATGGTGGTAAAATGCATAGATAACGTTGCTGCCCAGTCTCTAATAAGTCCTTTAGTCTTAAGGCACCCACAGAAAGAAATGAGATAGTGTTATTCTTTACGTCCGGCATCACACGCAACAATCCTACTAACCCATTAATGGCCAAGCCTAAGTTAGAAACGTTACTGTTTCAAATGATTAATTTTTATAATTAACTAGCTTTTGCCCGCGGCTTCGCCCGCGTGGATGTCGAAAATTAACGCAGGTATTTTTCTAAAATAAAAGATTTTTTCTGAAATAAAAGATTTTTTCTAAAATAAAAGTAGCCTAAGTTACTCCTTGTTACATCAGCTATCTGCCAGTGAAAGTCCCGTCAAAATCGGTACAGCCATTTCAGAGATTAGCCGGAACAAACAGACAGACAGACAAAAATTAAAAAAAAAATTGTTTTGGTATATGTACCGTGTATACATCCTTATACACTTAGTAAAAGGTGGTTATCTTAATATTACAAAAAGACACTCCAATTTTATTTATTTGTATAGATGTATGGATGTATAGATGTATAGATGAAATAGGAACAATACAAACAGGGGAAAAAAAATCGAGAATTATTATTTTTTGCTTTTTACGTCGTTTACGCTTGTAGAAAACAACATATTAATTAGCCAAAGTAAAAAAAAAATACGGTAAACGATTACAATTATTATAAACAAGAATATAGGTACCTATCTCATAAAAAAATTCACATAACATGATATATATTTAAAAGTTTGACTGTGCCAAAATTGGTACAGCGGCCGTAAATGGGTATTTAAATGTGAAAGTTTGTGAGGATTTAGATGAAATTTGGCACACCGATAGTTTATAACCTGGCTTAATACTTAGGAAATTTTTGGACTACTAATTATCCCGCGGAAAGGTTTCCGCGGGATAATTTCCGACCTCCACGCAGGAGAAACCGCTTGCAAAAGCTAGTTTCTAATGTAGAGTTTGTAGCGACTCGTGGAACGAGAATATGGCATCAAAGATGATGCCACGAAATGTATGGAAGCTAGTACCCGTTCTAATAGGAATAAATGATACATCATTGAAATGAAGTGAAATGAAATGTTTATTTTTGTAAGTAAAGCTTATTTACACGTCAATATTTTGTTGTTCAATATTTTAAAAATTAGAACTGTTTTCAGAGAATAAATACCGAAACAAACTCAGAGGTCTCTTTTAAAATCCAAACATTATATTATTACAATTTTATGTGCGTAATAATGCAATGCCATATTTGGAAGGGCCTTTCGAAGATAGAGCCTTTACAGCTTTGATCTGACCAGTTCCAATTATGCATGTTTACCCTATTTTAGGGAGCTCAACAACCTATTTTTATTCTAGCTGGAATGTCGAATGTCTGCTGCAGTGTTTCGTGTTTGTTGTGGAATGTCTGTTTGTTTTTGTCCTAATGATGGACAAAAGGGTAGTGAAATATCAAAAAAAAATGTGTTACTAATACTGACATGTAAGGTACAATATAATTCTGAACAGACAAGGATTTTGAATTAGGTGCCATTGTAACTTCCGTTCAATTTAGAAAGAGCTATCCAACGGTGTATTACACATGTCTTATAAGAATATCAAAATAAGCATCATCCTTTAACGATCTTCAGCTGCTAACAAATCCAGATTCCTTTTTTTTTGCCCTACCTGGGAACCCATAAAATTATTATACTCAGCAGTATGGCTTGTGACCACTACACTATAAGTAAATTAAAATGTGATTGACGTATGTGATTGTTAACACAAACCTATTTTCTAAAATAAAATAATTTATCGTTCAATACTATGATTTATCATTTCAAAATACTTAAAACACAAAGATAACGCTGTATGAAAATTCAAAAAGATAACTTATTTTACTTTTAGCAGTCACTTTCCCATCAAATTTTGCCACGGTATTCAACAAAGATTGTATCGAGTGTCACGCTGGCGGGAAACGCCACGGAATCTTGACACGCTGGCTTCAAACACGTTGGCGGTCGTAAAATTATAACACTCTTTTGTGGAAGGGAGCGTGTTATGTAGAATGTGGCAAATTTACTTTGTTATGGAAAATAGGGATCGAAAATGCCAGAGAAACTGGAAAATTATTAAGTCTTCTTCGATGAAAAATGTGCAAGTACTGTGCGATTTATGTTTGTGGTAGATTAGAAATAGATGACAATAGATAGATGAAAAGATCTATAGATGGGACGTATGTATGTATGTATGTATATACATTACTGAAATATCAGAAACACTGGTTAAGATAAATTCATATTTCGTCAATGTGTATTATCCTACATGTTATTTTTATCACAGGTTATGTATTTTTTTAATCAAGTCCTTACTTATAAAAATTCCTATTCATATTTTTTAGCTCTATTCAAAATAAATACCTAAATACCTATTTTATTTACAAAACATCGCGATTATTTTTACGGTATTCTACTATTTATCCTAACTTCTCAAATCCTTCAAATAACGAAATAGAATACACAGTATTGGATGTCCTACAAAACCATGCGCACATTACTGCCGCATCGCGTCAATCCGCAGCGCATCGCATTTTCATACAAGATTGGGCGGTCTGGGTACTTAGTGTGCGATGATTCACACAAAATATATGATAATGACTAAGGAGTATTTTCCCTATGCACTGCGTTCCCCATCCGCCTCAAGTTGCGCTTGCTTTTATTGTGAAAAGAAACGATCTTATTTCTAGAATTAAACCAAAACTCACCCTTTGAGCCTTCCTCTTATCAGCCCGTTGATTCTGGTGGTAGATCCGTGAGAAGTTGGAGACAATGACTGGCACGGGGAGGGCGATGACCAACACTCCGGAGAGGGAGCACACTCCTCCCACGATCTTGCCTGCTATCGTGCCTGGCACCATGTCACCGTAACTGAGGAAGAAGAGAAAAGAGGTTTAATTTTTGTGGACAATTTCAGGGAGTTACGAAGGTGGATAATGTAGTTGAATGTTTGGGGCAGTTGCTGAAAAGTTGTGGAGGATTTAACTTTAGAGGGTTTTTTTTTTCTGTACGAAATTTGATTTTTGTCTTGTATTGGAGAGTCCATTTTACATCCAGGGTGAGATATTTACTTGCAAACGGATGCCATGGAGTCAGTACATGATTAAAAACCCCTTAGTCATGAAATTTTTCGTCGGTTATTTGGAAAAAAAAGCTGTTGCTGTGTGTTTTATAACCTAGGAAGAAATTAATTTCCTTGGGGTTTGTAATCACGTGCTGAATTCCTGGTTATAGTTATGGCGTCGATATTCTTGCCACCATATATAAATATTGATAGTATAAGGATATTCAAAAATATGAATCCTTGCACCGTATTACTTTGATATGATGCAGCTGAAACAAGAAATGCCTTTATGACTTTTTCTTGGAGATCTGAAACTTTGTAGGTGCATTATTCCCTATATCTAGCGTATGAAAGGTCCTGCTAGGGTTGCGGATGTGTAAGAAAGAGTTACCGTGGTCCTGGCACAGGCAACTGAAGGAAAACGGGTGGGTTTAAGTCAGTAAAAGTATGAGGCAGCCTCCCGCTCCGCCCAGAACGGGAGACATCATTTGATGATTTCCTTCCCAGAAAAAAAAATAGCTCGATTTTAATTAAGACTGTATTGAGTTATCCACCATTAGTATGTTAGCATCTTGGTTGTGTTATATTCTTACTATTTATGTTGTATGTAATTATAAGCCCTCTTGTTTGGAGTCATGACGTCACAAGGTTCCATTAGGAAGTCTTATTGGTCCAGTAGTGGACAATACAGTCGTGGATTGATGGTAGACCGGCCCTCATGTTGTAGTCTTTTGTTGTCAATAAAGTCATCTCCATATTTGAAAAGGATTTGTTCTTAGTTGAGGAGTGTGATAAGCTGAATAAAAGGGATATAAGTAAATGAAAAACATGATAAACTTTCTGGGTTAAAAATGTGACGTAATATGAAGCAATTTTTATTATTTAAATAATGCTTGATATTACGTCATCATCATGATCATCATCATTTCAGCTGTAAGACGTCCACTGCTGGACTTAGGCCTCCCCCAATTTGGGGGGCTTTGCCATAATCGCCACGCTTGGCAGACGGGTTGGCGATCGCAATATGGTGGTAAAATGCATAGAGAACGCTGCTGCCCATTCTCTAGTAAGTCCCTTAGTCGCCTTTTACGACACCCAAGGGAAGAAATATTACGTTATATTTTTGTAGAAATAAAAGTCCATTGGATTTTATTTTTTTTTAATTTATCGTGAACCAATCAAAGTTTACAGTGCTCCTTTATCAAATGTTTTCCTTGAAAATAAAACTAACCAAACATAGATATATATATCGGAACAGGAGGCCGATCAGGGTGAGGATCTTCCCCAGAAAACATGATGTGTAGGTTGGCGAGCAAAACAAAGTATTCGAAATCACACTACTAATTTATTAAGGTAGGTAGGTACACTGAACACAACGAGTCGTATGACAGTTCCTAGACTTAGTGTTGTCTGCGCGGCTGCTAGCAGAAAAGTGAGTCGTCCCCTCCCTGCCATCGTATTTCTTGAGTAAAAGCCCGCGCAAACTTAAATCTAGACTCCGTCGAAGCGTTGACGTTACAGCGCTTCCGCCTCGTTGTCAATGCGGCTCCCGTACTAATGACTTCTCCGACACGGCCATCCTACGGGACACGCGTCCCTGTGTGTTACTCTGAAACAATATTCATCACACAGTATCACATAGTTCGGTCACTCCTGACCTAAACCGTAAAATCAGTCTGTGGACGTCTGATTTATCAGAATTGAATAAAGTCCAAATTTGACAGAACTCATTTTATTTTGAACTAAACTAGGGTACTTTATTACTAACAATCAATGACAAATTAAAAGAAAATTAACATCTTAACAATAATCAGGAAATTCAAAGTACAACTGAGTACGCATTTATCGCGCATTCCGCAAAAACATTATCAAACCAAATAAATCAACAAACTTAAGCTCTGCATGTGATCTCTAGCTACGCATAGCCCAGTAACCAGTTACACATCTCTCTTTTATGCGAACCCCCACGGGAGCGCCGAGTCTCTCCTAGACTCTATGGTTTTCACTGAAACCCGACCTCCGCCAGAGTTGACTGCTTACCGCTTACTCACGGACTACTAAATTAGTAGACACCGATTTCTCTTAAGCTACGGCTACACGACAACCTCTGGTACGGTCCAATCATCATGCAAACTTAAATACTTTCCTCATTGTTATAACTACTACTTTGCTCAACCTCAGTTTCGTCAGTTATACTTTGATTCTCTGGCATTTTTCGCAACCTGTCATGTGCGTATTTGTATGTCCGGTTACAGTTAAGTGCTTTTAAATTATAGCGATCACCATCAAGAACCTCTATGACCTCAAACGGTCCTTTAAATTTTGGATCCAACTTTGTTTGATTGCGTTCCTCGTTCATAATCAAAACAAAGTCTCCTACCGAAAATTTATTGAGCTTTGCCTTTGTCTGGTCAAATCTACGTTTTTCATAGGATGCTGACTTCTCTATGTTGGATAACGCGTCGTCTCTTACGATATTTAAGTCAACCTCGTGTTCTACATCATCGGCTGTCATCAACGATAGTGGCCGCGCAACTTTACCAATTAACAGTTCTAACGGACTAGCTTTTGTCGTTCGGTTAATCGTACAATTTATCGCAAGTTGGACTTCGCCTAGCGCATCCTGCCACGAACGGTCTTTTGTCTCTATAGTTGTTAACATCGATTTTAACACAGACATTACGCGCTCTACCTGTCCATTCGCTCGTGATGATCCCGTCGCGATCAAGTGTAAATTAATGTTACTAGAATCGCAGAACTCTTTAAATTCCTTACTAGCGAAGCAACGTCCTTGATCTGCGATTATTCGAGTCGGGGTACCAAATAACGCTACGCTATCTTTAACAGCCCTAATGCTACTTTTAGAATCGATTTTAACGGTGTGAAACAATAAGACGTATTTAGTGAACGCGTCGATAAGGACAAAAATGTATTCTTTTTGATCGCTTTTGCCGCTTAATTTTCCCGTCGCATCAACGTGTATAGTATGCCAAGGCGTGCCTACTTTAGGTATTGGGTGTAATTGAGCTTGTACTTTACCCGAGTGTGATTTTGCTACCTTACATGTAACACAACTGTCAATAAATTTCTTTACGTAACGTGGCATTCCCTCGAACCAATAGACGTCATAAAGCTTTTCTAAGGTTTTATCATAGCCGAGATGAATGAGTGACTCGTGAACATTGCTTACTACCGACCATCTAATCGCTCTAGGGAGTATTGGTAAACACTTAGTACGGCCGTAACGCTGAATTTTTCGATTGAGAATACCTTTACGAATCTCGTACGTTTTTGCTAGATCGTTATTTAACTGTCCGTTATTTATATCAGAAACAACCTTACAGATTTCAGGATCGCGTTTTTGTTCAGCGAGTAGCCAATTACCGGAGAGTTCGGTCAAGTTAACAATTTTATTTAGCTCTTCCTTGGGCTTAGACTCTGCATTAACTTTAGGATTAAGAAATGGGGGATGATTTCGCGATAAGAAATCTGCGTGTGCCATATCTTTGCCTTTATTATAAAGGACATCAAAATCAAAACATTGTAAATATGCCCACCACCTGTGGACTCGTGGTGTCAAGTCAATCTTTTTACGAGATGATTTTAGTGAGTTGCAATCAGTCACAACTATGAATTTTCTACCGTGTAAATATTGCCGAAATTGTTTGATTGCATTAACAACCGCTAAGGTCTCGAGTTCGTAACTATGATAACGCGACTCCGCAGGTGTGGTCCTCTTACTAAAATACGCTACTACTCTACGTTTACCGTCTACAATTTGGAATAATATAGCACCGTATCCATCAGAGCTAGCGTCTGTGTGCAACTCTACCGGATATTGAGGGTCATAGATCATTAAAACCGGCTCTTTTGTTAGAATAGAAACGATTTGATTTCTAATATCCTCGTGGCGCTGTTGCCAAGAAAAAGGAACCTTATTACATGTCAGTTTATAAAGGGGGCCCATAACACGCGAAAAGTTAGGCACAAACTGTCTGAAGTATGTTGCTAAGCCTATAAATTGCCTTAACTGAGCTACGGTGGTCGGTGGAGGTAGAGTAGACAGTGCCTCTACTTTTCTCCGATTAGGTCTAATTTGTCCCGACTTGATTTCATATCCTAGAAACTCCAGTTGCTCTTTCAAAAACGAGCACTTTTTCAAATTTAATGAAAACCCGGCCTTAGTTAAAGTCTCTAAAACTACATTAAGTCTCTCGATACCGACTTCAATAGTTTCTGAAATAATTAGAACATCGTCGACATAAACAATGACGTAAGTATTCGCTAAATTACCTAGAGCCTTAACAATAGCCCGTTGAAAAACTGATATCGCATTTCGAAGTCCGAATGGCATAGTCAAATACTCGTACTGGCCGTCAGGTGTTATAAACGCAGTACGCTGTATAGATTCTTCAGATTTAATAGGGATCAAATGAAAACCTGACGCACAATCTAACTTAGTAAAATATCGCGCGCCATGCAAACGTGATATTTGGTCTGAGATAAGGGGTAATGGATACCGGTCAGGTACAGTGTTGCTGTTTAGTTCGCGGTAATCGATGCACATTCTATCGGAACCGTCGCGCTTCTTTACCAAAAGTGCTGGACTCGCAAACGGGGAATTACTGGGTCGAATAATATTTGCACGCAATAACTCGTCTACACGCTCACGCATTATTTTTCTTTCTTCCGCACTAAGACGATAATGTCGTCGTTGTACTGTCAAACAAGGATCAATTAAACGAATATCAAGCTCACCTGTTGTTACACGCGTTTGCGGCATACCGGTAATAAAATAGCTCGAATAACGGGTCAACACAGAAACGATCGCCGATTTATGTTCAAGGGAAACGTCAGTATCAATAACGGTAAAATCATTTATCGAGGGTAGGTCCCTAGATTTTAAAGATTGGACGGTACTACCGGAATTAATCGAGGGTACTTGTAAATTACAATTGTTTACATTGTGGACTTTGGAAATTTTAAAGTGTGTCGCGGTCATACTAACACTGAATCCTTGCAACAATATTTCACGGCCTAACATAATATCACTCTTCAAATAGACATCGGGCAAAACATGCAATAAAATCTCGATTAAACTATTATCAATTTCAACAATACAAGTAATCTGAACAGTGCTGAGTACACTTGACTGGCTAATGCCCTTCAAGGTAACTACATTTTGTTTACGCTTACCACTAAATTTACTTGATACACTTTCTTTAATAAGTGAACATTCAGCACCAGAATCATAATGAAATGTGAACAACTGACCTTGATGGTTTAAAACTCCTGCCGGGGGATCAACGACGCACACGTCGACCCGTCGCTCGCTGCGTGATGCCTCGGTGCTGCAGCCACCTCCATTAGGGCACCGGGTGGAAATGTGTCCTTGTTTTCCACATTTGTAGCAGATGATGGAGCCGGTAGTAGTGGCTTGCTGCTGAGGCTTGCCGTTGGTTCTTGAGGGTTGAACATTTTGTGTCTTCGTTGGTTTTCCTTTTGCTTCCTGTCGATGAAAACAATCCGCCAGTCTATGTCCCATTTTCCCACAGTGGAAACATTTGATCGATGATGTTTGAGATGACGTCTTCATACGTTTGGTTTCAAATGTTTTCTGATCCGGTACTGTATTTGACTTCCGCTTCAGGTAAGTGAAAGCTTGCAATTCTTGTTGTAGTCGCTGGCGATTGTTTAATTCTGATGTAAAAGCCATTCTTTGCAATCTTGAATCGAACTGAGAAATGTGTGCGACTGTTGTTGCCACCACAATCTGTTCGATGGTGAGATTTTTCCAGCGATTGAACAACAGTGACATTACACAACTGCCGTATGCAGCTAAAGTTTCACCTTCTTTGGGTTTGTCGCCACTTAACTTGATCAGGGTTCCTGCAGGTGTTTCCGTGCTCACAAATCTCGCAGTAAATAGTTCTTTGAAGTCCGCCCATGTCATACCGGGGTAGGACACTGAGGATAACCATGCTGATGCTGAGCCTTTGAGAGCCTTGCTAATGGTGATAATCAGCTGACCTCCTTCCATTGGCTTGTCGGCGAAACACATGTCTGAAGTAGCACACCATAAACGTGCATCTGCGTCGGTCTTGTCCGGGTCAAATTCAGGAAGGTTCACAATGTGGGAAGATCGCTGCGGCTTGCTGAGCGCTTCAATCAACGCCTTCATATTCGAATTTTGCGTTTCGAATAATAACCGCCAGTTGTCAACGCTCCCGCCATTTTCTTCACAGCGTGGTGTAGTCTCACTGCGATGTTCGTTTGTCTGCTCGTAGCCCACTTCTGATATCGGAACAGGAGGCCGATCAGGGTGAGGATCTTCCCCAGAAAACATGATGTGTAGGTTGGCGAGCAAAACAAAGTATTCGAAATCACACTACTAATTTATTAAGGTAGGTAGGTACACTGAACACAACGAGTCGTATGACAGTTCCTAGACTTAGTGTTGTCTGCGCGGCTGCTAGCAGAAAAGTGAGTCGTCCCCTCCCTGCCATCGTATTTCTTGAGTAAAAGCCCGCGCAAACTTAAATCTAGACTCCGTCGAAGCGTTGACGTTACAGCGCTTCCGCCTCGTTGTCAATGCGGCTCCCGTACTAATGACTTCTCCGACATATATAATTAAGGCACATTTCGCCGCCATATTTAGGCATCGAACTGCACACCATTTCGACAATACCACTACAAACGTTACACACCTGCCACGGTCGCGGAATTGTTCGTAAGAGTTACCGTGGTTCTGGCATGGGCGACTGAAGGAAAACGGGTGGGTTTCAGTCAGTAAAAGTCTGACACGCCCTTCCGCTCCACTCAGAGCGGGAGACGTCATTTGATAATTTCCCACTCACACAAAAACAAAAAACACACCGTTTGTAGTATTTTAAAATCTCACTCAAAAGCTTTTATCGTTAATCCTTTATAACCGAGTCGAATGCGCGCACGCAAGATTGTATAGCTGACGAAATATTACGCGAACTGTAGCGGAAATGTCTGTCAATGTGTGGGATATAAAATTAGTTTCAGATCGTGTTTATGATACGATTATGACATATTTAAGTTGAGTTGTAGTTGAGTTTCAGATGTTTGAAGTCATTCAATTTTCATCGCATTGAGAAATCTTATTTTCATTGCAAATGATAAATGTCATTGGTACTAGTGTTTGATCTTTTGGAAATAAATCGTTTATTTAAAGTATATTTTCCAAGGTTTGCTCATACTTAATAACGAGGCTTAAATCTCAAGATATAGTTTCTTCTCTCTCTAAGAAATATCTCTCTTCTTAGCTAAAGTCAATGTCAATAACATTGCCAGTAAGCGGTATTTTGGACATATTGAGATGGTTATTACAATAAAATGGTTCTCTAAACACGGAAATTGCCCAATAGGCCAGATGTCGTTACCAAAATGTCCTTTTGTGAAAAAACCAATCATCATTATCATCAAAATCCAAAGTAATTTATTCAAATTAGGCTGACGTTCTGCTTAGCCCTTTCCCAGCTATTCTTCAATATCTATACAACCCCGTTACTGGATAATACTACGCCCCTTGATAAGACGAGTCGTCAGATATTTGGCTTTCTGAATCCGTAACAGCTGTCAAAGATCCGCCAATAACAGCCGGGATCAACGACTTCACGTGATCTCCGAGGCACGGAGGAATCTTAGTATGTAAAGATTTTCACCCATCCACGGACCCACCGCGGCAAGCGTAGCTTAACCTGATCTATTGTGAAAAACGAGCATAACATCAATATTAACCGGCAAAAACGTCGACATGGGGCATCTACCCTGCATTCATTGTGCCGATAGCCATTACTGTCAATAGCCTAATAGCCAAGGGCCTCTCAAGAGGCTCTTTTTGGCTCAAGGGCTTGATGGAGAAAGCGATGCTCTTTGACACATTTTAAGGAGGCTCTTTTCTCTAGAGCTTCATCAGTAGGTAAGGCTGGTGTTGTTGAGAGGTTTTATATGCAATGTTCAAGTCTTTCGCATACCTACCTATTATTATAAGCGAGAATGTTTTTTTTTTTTGTTTTCACTATTTATTTAGTTTTAATACTTAAATGTTTAAATTGTCTGATGTTTCTTTATACTGCTATCATGATTGTGTTAGATTTAATGTTCTGTTTTATTCATATAAAAGTCCCAAATTAACAATGTTTTTCTTTCTTTCATAAAGATTATATTAGAAAGTAGATTTCTACGTAACCTCGTGATGTAAAGTCTCAATTAGTGTTTGTGTAGATTTTTAGAACGTGTCAAGATAAGCTATTAATATCATCACTCTCCTGACCTTATCCTTATCCAGTTACAAAACAAAACAACACAACTTTTACAAAATAAACTAGTACTTCTACTACAAGAAAAAGAGAAAAAAAATTTAGTTTAAAAACTAAAAATATCCACTCACACCCCACGCTTTTATCAATTATTTTCTACTTTTCAGTTTGGTTTTCTATGGAAGAGTGTTTTTTAAACTATTATTTATTTTCATTTTTTTTAGTTCAGCTAGCTACAAAAGAGTGTTTTTTTTTTTTTGCTATTTTGGTAACCCTGCCGAAAGATAACGGCACAAATGTAAGAAATTATCGTATTGTCATGGATCCTCGATAAGTCTACAAAGTTTAAATGAAATCAGCCCGTTTAAAGTGGGTCAAAATCAAATCCAAAGGAGTCGATTACAAACATGCTTACAAACAAACATACAGGTGAAGCTAATAAAAGTGTTAAAAACGGGAAAACGAGAACGGAACGGAAATTAGACGAATACATATTTATTTGATTTCCACGTAAACGTATATTACATCACAAATTGCTCTGTCTGCACAACATTGCAAAATTTCATCGACATTAACTCTGATTGAAGGAAAACTAGAAATTCAATATTACGAAGAAATGAAACAGTTGAACGACAAGCGAAACCTAATAACGACTGGAGAAGCGCTGCGGTAGAGTATTTTCTTTATTTCTTTCTTTCTTTTTGTACGTTTTGCTTTTTCCAGTATTTCCAAGGGATATTGTGTTACTCAGTTAATTCTGAAGGTCAGATAGGTAGTCGCTCTATGTAGAAGACTGATATTCATTTGGTTAGACTGGGAACTGACCACATCATAGTTGGAAATAAGTTTGGTAGATTGATGTTACGAGTATGCTTTATGCGTAAGTCTGGTGTTATTGGTACCGTGAAGTTCCTGATAAAACCTTCCCTTTGTTCTAACCTACCTATGGAAGTATCGATAGAGTAAGATTTTTCCAAAAAAAATAATTCCAAAAACAATGGAAGAAAGAAAAATTGTTTATTCTGCACAAACAAAACGCACAATATAAAATATTAATAATTACAAAAAGAAAAATGCACACGTACACGGTAGCCAAAAGCCCCACATTCAAAATTAAAAAAGTTATACAATATTATCCATGCTTGTTGATGTCATGGCTACGGATAAACAACAACATGTCAGGTCGTTGTTTAGCAAAATGTTAGAGAAAAAGTGGGGATATTTGTTTCCGGCTATTTATCAGGTTAAACGATATAGGTCCATAACATGCCATTAAACCTATGGATCTTTTAATTAATAGCTCAAATACCGATGGATAGCTCATTACTTAGTACGGTGTTTAACTAATCATTACAAATTCCAGTTTAATTAATTCTGTACTGAGCAGATTGATTCGTTTTCTCGTAATCGTAACATACCTATACCGTATCTGTATAGATAACTGGGTTTTTGCATTAGGGATTTCATAGTATCAGCCCGGAGTTTGGAAGTTGGTGGTCTGATATGCTGGCCCTAATGCGAGCCATGGTACGGAGCGAGAGGGCATGGGAAGCCGTCACCTCCTTCTGCGAAGCAGTATTGCTCGCGAAGAAGGAGGCGGGGCGCGTGAGGGAGTGGCAGTCTCTGTGCCCTCATGTCTCTAGCCGCCGCAGGAGGAGACGCCCCGGGCGTCGGGAGTCAATCGCGGACTCCCGGCCAGTGTACTGTAGGCGCGGGCTTGCGGGCGGCGAGCAATGGGTAGGTCGCCGCCCGGTAAGGACCAGGCCCGTGTCGATGGGCAACTGAAGGAACACGGGTGGATTTTAATCAGTAAAAGTCTGACACGCCCTCCCGCTCCGCCCAGGGCGGGAGACGTCAAATGATGATTCCCCAACCCATAAAAAAGCCGATGGTTTTGCGCCTGATCTCTCTCCGGCCGTGTCGGATTGCTGTCCCATTTGCGTTCGCTTCAAAACTACATGTTTAATCCACTTTGTTTATCGTGATGATGTTCCTGCCACTGCTATTGAACTGATCAGTAATGGTATAGGAATTCGTGTAGGGTAGATTCCATAACTAAAGAGTGTAAAATATAAACTTTTTGCTAATGAAAACAACAGACTTCCAAAAAAAAAAAGTGAAATTTAATTTTTATTTCAAAAGTTGGTAGCACAAACTAAAATAAAGTTTCAAAGACACCGAGAACCGAAATTTAAATAATTTTTGAATACAAATAAATGGACAGAGTTAGCTCATTCAACCATTATACAACGGCTATTTCGAACCAAATCTATTCAGGCACAGCACCTCCAGTAGACAGTTAGACAGCTAATGAGTTTAGATTTAACGGCCACTCCCCCAACCGGCCTATAAACACTAATTTGGAGCCTAGACGGTGAATAACCTGGGTATTGTTGCAAACTATTTGTGGAATAGCTTTTTGTATGATTATGTTTTTAGTATTAAAGTCAGGTGCTTTTTTCGTGATTTGGTGAATAATTCGTTGTGGTCATAAGAGGATAATATTGTGAAGACAGTTTTGATTACGAAATTGGATAGCTATAAGCATTGGTTTTGTACCATGTGATGCCGGACGTAAAGAATAGCACCACCCCATTTCTTCCTGTGGGTGTCGTAAGAGGCGACTAAGGGACTTTGTTCGGTACCGTTTATTATCTGTGCGCCTAACGGAATGCGCGTGTAACGAAGTGACATCTAACTTGTCAATTTGACGTTGACACTTGACAGTTTTTGTTGATTTTGCCGCTAAAATAGCCCCGTCGCCGTGTTGAAACCCCGCGACGCGTTTTGTTGAAATTAATCCTTGTAAATGGATCCGTTTGTGGACAATTTGTCATGATCCTGAGTTTGTTTGTGTAATAACCCCTTTTGAAGAACTAGAACGGGTGTATCTTTGTACTTTGGTTGAAATAGTTTGAAGGTCAAGTCAAAGTGACGCTATTGTGAATGAGTGATTTGAAGACCGCATGCTGTGACCTCCTCCAGCCTAATTGGAAGCGGATTGTTGCCAGGAGAATACTCATAACGTCACGACACGATACACATACACTCACTTACATACATATCTCCAGGTTGGCACCAGAGCAGTGTCCTTCAACCATGAGGTAAGTTCCTTTGTTTGTATATTGTATCTTGTACTTGGATTGTTTGGCTCCGCGCACGGCGGACAGTACGCTAGCCACTCTTGTCTCCAGAGCCCCCCATCAAAAACTTCCACTGCGCAATCGTATTGTGAGCTTTGGCCTGGCAGCGTACATTTTGGTATCAGAGGCGTGGTTTTAACCTACAAAACCACCAAATTGGTAATTTACAGTAGGCTAATTACTTGGCAGTCTCTATAAGGGAAGTAGTAATACGCTGTAAATATTTGATAACTATGATTGGTTGTTTGTTTGAAATAATTTGTTGGAATTTATTGAGTCGAGTAACTCATATTGACGGGGTCAACCAGGTTTGCATATTCTAACAGAGTTGGTTAGATTGAGCTATGTTATAACCTCTTGTTGTTGTTAATTGACCTCTGTGTTGTATTGAATGTCAGGAAGACATTAAAATATTGAGTTTTGTACCATCAATATGGTAGTTTTGTTGAAATTGGCAATTTTGAGTATTACCATTGTTTTGAATTGGAATAAAGGTTTATTATTGTTGTACCTTTGACACAGTGGCTTGTGAACTTAACATTTGGAATTGGATTAGAATTTGAATTGAATATGATATAGAATTTTGAACGTTGATATTGATTTTGAATTAAAATAAAAGTTTATTGTTGAATTGAATTGAAACCAATATATTGTTATTTCTTGAGTTGCTGATTAGTCAGTTTGGTAGTTTGATTGATTGAACTTTGTTACTTAATTACCTTTTGCTTGGTTTATTTTATTTGATTGTTTGCGTTGGATTTCCTTGTTATTTATTGATTGAACTTTGTTATTTGATAATTTAATTGTTTTGTTTATTTGAATGGTTTTGTTTGTGCAATGGCATACAGATGGAAATATTGCAGTGCCAGACACCTGTCCAGGTCAAGCCGGAGACTTCGGTTGTTTCAGGTCCCGGACTATTGAGTAGATTGCCTGCTTTGGAACTGCCACACTTGACGGTCGCTGGGACCACTGGTACGGTTTACAAAACCTGTTTGCAAGTTTGGTTGATGCACGCTCGGACCTCAGACCCGCCCTAAAGTTGGCCTATTTGTTGTCTGTCCTGGAAGGTGAGGCCCGAGCCTTGGTACAGCATCTGTCGTTGACTGACTCAGCCTACCCTACCGCTTTGGGACTACTCACCCAGCGGTACCAAAATAAACGTTGTTTGGCTGACGTTCATATTGAATTGATTTTGGGGTTACCGGTCATTACTAGTTTGTCAGCATTGCGTACTGACCTGTTGAACCCGTTGGTGGTAGCGACCAACGCTTTAAAGCGATTGGACTTGCCGGTGGACCAATGGTCTTACCCTTTGGTGCATGTTGTGCTGCAACGGCTTCCTGCCGATTTGAGGGCTCGTTTCGAGCAAAAGTATGGTGGGGGTAGTGTTACACATCTCCCCCCATTTGGTGACCTCATCCAATTTTTGGAGGATGAGTGTCGGTTTGTGGACAACTCTGGCGTTGCCACTGAGTCATGCCAGCCGTCTTCCCGGCCACGAGACCAGGGACGGACTAGGGCTCGCGGGCCTGTTGATGGTCGCCCCGCCGCTCGTTTTGCTGGCACCCAGAGTCGTCCTGGTTGTGAGTTTTGTAGGGACACGGGGCATGGCATGGCAACTTGCGCGGCCTTTTTGAAATTGCACGTGAGTGCCCGCCGCCGAATTGCCAATGCACGCCGCATGTGCTTCTCTTGTTTGGGGGCTCACTTCCATCGGGACTGCCCCAACCCCCGCCCTTGTAGAATTTGTAGGGGGTCCCATTTGGACATTTTGTGCGCTAACGCGAACCACGCTGGCAGACCAGCCTCTGATGAAGGTTCGCGTACGGGGGGGTACCATGGAGTTGGTCACCGGGCTTCTGCCTCGCCGGTTCAGAACCGGGGAGAGGCCCGCAATTTTGAGCGCCGCACTCCACCCCCCGCGCAAGTTGATCGGGAGCCGCGCGACCGCCATTTGGTCTCCCCGCGTAAAGGCGATTACGCAGTTGTTGCTAGGCAGCGCTGGCCAGACCAGCACCGCCTTCCCTCCCCTCCATTGGCGGAACGTCCCCAGTTGGAGTCACGCCCCCCGCCATTCAGGCATCCGGTGGGATATGCCCTTCCAGCGATGGCGCGTGGCTCGGGACACCGCGCGTACGAGGAATTTGAATTGCATCCTCGTCGGGAAAGACTTGAGCCTGGGTGCGGCGATCGGTCGCCGCCCAGGCATTGTTAGGACATTGGCGCCTGCCCCGCTAAGGTACCCCTCAGATCGACACGGTTTTGTTGCCAATGGCATCGGTCAGGTCTGGGGGCCCACGGGGGACTCTGTTGTGGTCCGTGCCATTTTGGACATGGGAGCACAGGGTTGCCTTTTGTCTATTGTTTTGTTGTTTGTTTGTATTGTTTTGGGCAAAATTGTTTTGTTTGTGTATTGTTTTGGTTAAAATGTTTTCTTGAGCGCCTTTGGACTGCGGGACTTGGCTGGGACGAGCCAATTCGGGAAACCCTGTTGGAAGATTGGCTCCAATTTGTATCCGCACTCCCTGCAGTCAACGAGGTCGTGTTACCCCGCGCTTTCCTCCCCCCTGGGAGCTACACTGCTACCCTTGTTTGTAATGCGTCTTCGCACGGTTATGCAGCTGTTGTTTGTCTGCGCACCGTCTGCGCACAGGCCAGGTGAATTTGTCACTGGTCTTGGCCAAGAGCAAGGTGGCCCCCCTCCGGACGGCACTGACCATCCCTAAGTTGATTTGTCAAGGGCGGCGCGTTTTGTGCGTCTATTGAACCACGTTGCTCACACTTTGGGTGGAACTGTGGACATTCGGGTTTCTTACGCCTGGACGGACGGTCAAATTGTTTTGTATTGGTTGAAGACGTCCATCCACTCTTTGGAGGTCTTTGTTGCGTACCGAGTGTCCCAGATTCAAAATTTGAAACGCCTTTGATTTGGAGGCACTTGCCTGGAGATTTGAACCCAGGCGCCGTGGCCTCACGTGGGTGCATAGCACCCCGCTTGTTTGCTTACCCCTTATGGTGGGGACCAGACTGGCTGACTCATCCCGAGGATGATTGGCCTCGATCGCCAGTCTTTATGTCGGGTCCTTTGCCCGGGCTCAAGGTGCTCGCTGTTGGAACGAAGGACCCTGATTTTTTGTTGAGTCGATAAAGCTCCCTCGACAAATTGTTGAATTGTTGTTTTTGTTGTAGAATTGTTGGTGACTGATCGTCACATCAAGAACTCGCATGCCGGTTGCAATGCGCTGTTGGCTATTCTGCAGCGAGAGTTTTGGATATTGTCGGGAGCCGTTATTAAGTTGAACCCCTTTTGGACGATACGGGTCTTTGTTGTTTGGTTGTTGACGGTTGAGGCACTTAGCCTTCCTTATGGGGCCCGTCACCCCCTTTTGTTGCCTAAGGAGGGCCATTTGGTTGTTGTTGTTGTTGTTGTTTGGTTGTTATTGTTGTTTGGTTGTTTTGTTGTTAGTTATTGTTTTGACCCGCCAGCCTGTCCCCATTGGGGGGGTATTTTTGAGGCCGCGGTGAAAGCGGCACAGGGACTCTGGCGCAGATTGTTGGGAGACACCGTTCTCACCTTTAAGGAGTTAGCTACGGTATTTTGCCGTTTTGAAGCTGTATTGAACTCGCGTCCATTGTGCCCGCTGTCTTCGGACCCGAACGACTTGGAGGCCCTGACCCCGGGCCATTTTTTGATTTGACAGCCACTTGTCGCCCTGCCGGAGCACCCTTTTGTCGATGTGAGCCAAAATTGGCTGTCGCGGTTTCTGTTGGTGCAGCAGCTCGCTCAGAGTTTTTGGAAGCGTTGGAGCTTGGAGTATTTGCACATCCTCCAGCAGCGCGTCAGGTGGACTGATAAAACGCAACCTTGTCGGGATTGCCAAGTGATTAGCGGACGGGAAGGCCCGTCCGGGGGGGGTAGATGTTCGGTACCGTTTATTATCTGTGCGCCTAACGGAATGCGCGTGTAACGAAGTGACATCTAACTTGTCAATTTGACGTTGACACTTGACAGTTTTTGTTGATTTTGCCGCTAAAATAGCCCCGTCGCCGTGTTGAAACCCCGCGACGCGTTTTGTTGAAATTAATCCTTGTAAATGGATCCGTTTGTGGACAATTTGTCATGATCCTGAGTTTGTTTGTGTAATAACCCCTTTTGAAGAACTAGAACGGGTGTATCTTTGTACTTTGGTTGAAATAGTTTGAAGGTCAAGTCAAAGTGACACTATTGTGAATGAGTGATTTGAAGACCGCATGCTGTGACCTCCTCCAGCCTAATTGGAAGCGGATTGTTGCCAGGAGAATACTCATAACGTCACGACACGATACACATACACTCACTTACATACATATCTCCAGGTTGGCACCAGAGCAGTGTCCTTCAACCGTGAGGTAAGTTCCTTTGTTTGTATATTGTATCTCGTACTTGGATTGTTTGGCTCCGCGCACGGCGGACAGTACGCTAGCCACTCTTGTCTCCAGAGCCCCCCATCAAAAACTTCCACTGCGCAATCGTATTGTGAGCTTTGGCCTGGCAGCGTACAGACTTACTAGAGAATGGGCAGCAGCGTTCTTTATGCACTATACCACCATAGTGCCAACCCGCCTGCCAAGCGTGGCCATTATGGCAAATCCCCCCAAATTGGGGGAGGCTTATGTCCAGCAGTGGACGTCATACGGCTGAAATGATGAAGCATAGGTTTATACAGGATAAGTTTTTAACCAGTGCGCAAATTTTAACAAATTCACTTAAACGAATATGGACTGTGTGAAAGGTGGTACCTATGGTTAGAAAGGGAGTGATTACTGAGATGACGACTAATAGAGAAATGTGGAAGAAAAAGACATGTTGCGCCGACCCCAAATAGATTTAGGTACCGGTAGGAGAATTATAAGTTGTACCAGTAAAAAGGTGAACATTTTAACTATAAAGAGAAATTGTATAGATAAAAAAATGTCCACTTACAAGAAATGAAGGTAAACTCACGCATTTTTTTCCATAGGGGCAGACAGAAACTACAGAAGATTGCCTGCTACGACCCTAACGTATTTCTTTTACCACGTTTATGTTCATAATTCTAACCATAAACGTATGGATGATCATATACGAAAACGGAGACCTAGACGTCAAATAAATTCACATATCACTTATAATGTCCAAGATAAGCAAGCTAAGAAACTTGGTACTTGACCGGATTTAAACCCAAAACCAGGGCATGACAGGCAACGCCTGAATTACCGAGTCATCACGACTTGTAACTTGGTTTAAAACACTTGAAATACAAGGAACAAAAATAATTCTCCACGTTTGCGCACAAAGGAACAGTCGTCGTTTATGACATCGTCAAACTGACCCCGAATAGAACTAAGTACAGCCGTTATTTTGTAGACGGTCCCGTACGTTTAGCGTTCCCGTATTAAACACATTAAACTTTCAACATTCTTAGAGTTCATTGTGAGGGGACATACGGGAGGGAAATTGAGGCAGAATTGCGGCGCCATTCTTTGTTTTTAGGGTATACTGGCTTCTGTCCGCGACTTCATCCGCGTCAAATTACTTGCTCCCCGACCCACCCTGTCGCATTGTATTGCTTGCCCTTGCGCGGTGCGAGTACTTCGTATTCGCGACTTTTTTTCTTTTTGCTCGTCTACTAAGGGTCCTAGCGTGATGTTATATTATATAACCCTCCTCAATAAATAGACTATCCAACCCTTAAATTATTTTAATTTACTTATTTATTACTAGCTTTTGCCAGCGGCTTCGCCCGCGTGGAGGTCGGAAATTATCCCGCGGGAACATACTACCGGAATAAAAAGTAGCCTATGTCATTTCTCAGGCTCTAAACTATCTGTGTACCAAATTTCATTTAAATCGGTTCAGTAGTTTTAGCAGGAAAGCGAGACAGACAGAGTGTGGATAATATTAAAAATTAAAAATAATATATAAAAAAATAAGTAATTATATATTAGTGGCAAAGAAGTGGTGGCCCAGTGGTATCGGCTCCAACTTACGAGATGTAGGTCGTGACTTGGATCCCGGGCAGGCACTCTACTTTGTGTATTTCATTGCATCACCACTGCTCACAAAACGTTGAAGGAACACACCGAAAACACTAGAAACAAAAATTCAAAGATATGTGGCTTCCATCAACCCGCACTGGGCTTGCGTGGTGGATTACAGCCCAATCTCACAAAGAGGAAGTCCAGAAGTTCCAGCAGTGGGAACATTATAAGCTGATTGTGTTATGGTGACAAAGAGAAAGATGTGTAGGTATCTTATAAGGTCATTTCGTTACTGTAGGCAATAAGATAAAGTCTATGACGTCGGGAACAGACGACGAAGAAGTGACGAGAAGATGACCGATCGCACAAATTCCCGTAATCCTTGGTCCAAGTGAACACCGGAGAAAAGTCTGTCAGACTAGAGATAGAATCTATACTTAATATTATAAAGCTGAAGAGTTTGTTTGTTTTTGTATGTTTGTTTGTTTGGTTGAACGCGTTAATCTCAGGAATGACTGGTCCGAATTGAAAAATTATTTTTGTGTTGGGTTGCCTATTTATTGAGAAAGGCTATAGGTTATATAACATTACGTTACAACCAAAAGAAGCAGAGCAGCGACGAAAAATGGTTGAAAACTGGCAGGCAATTCGACGCGACGGGAAGGGTTAGGGGAACAAAAATTTGACGCGGATGAAGTCGCGGGGAGAAGCTAGTATAAAATAAAATAGTGGACCGTCGGCATCAGGAACAGAGTCCAAAGCTGCCGATGGTCTAGAATCTAGAGAGAGGAACCTTCTCATCGTGTCCAGGTGTATAGCTTTCTGAATCAAACCCTTGACCCAGACGCGCACTGAAAACCTCCTGAGGTGACAGCTCTTCACTATTAAGCTTTTTACTCGAATGATTATCGGTATAGTTATTGCAGTGTCCACGTCTCACATGTCGATAACCTCGAGTCAGTTAAGATTAATGAGTGTTTCTACTTTGGAAATAATAACTTTTAAACTAAAAAATACTACAACTAACACAGGATTTGAACCAAATGCAAATATCTCATAAGTCATTTTGACGAAAACAATAAGCGTATACAATATTTTCAGATTCATATTTACACAATAAGTAATGCTTTCCTATTCTTTATTACTCTCATAAAATACAAGTTTGCCCAAACTGACACAACGTGGGTAGAATGCAATTATTCTCAACATAACCCATAAATTTATGGTCTAAGCCATATTTTTAAATGATTATTTGTTTTCTTATTATTATAAAAGATGGAGATTCGAAGATCATGCGCGGGTGATTGATTTAAATTGAGGTGTAATTCCATAGGATTGGAATTTGGAACGTTACGAAGTTTTTTTTTTAAATACACAGTGCTTTTTTTAAAGTTTGTTTTATTGTTGTTAGATGGACAATTATCATTTCACGAAGGTTATTCGCATTTTTGTTTTAACCAACAGTAAAGAGTTTGTGTTAATACCGATAATGTTGTTTATCGCATAGGAATTTAGAAATTACTTGAATTGTGACACCACGTCTCGCTATCTGTCTGCATCTAGGCGCTCCTTGTGGGGCTCCACATCGTTGCCAGTGTGGTGAACCTGTCAACTGCTTCGGACACCATGGCCTATCTTGCAGAAAGAGCGCAGACCGTTTGGCTCGGCAAGCCAGTATTAATGACATCATCCTTCGTGCTCTTGTCCCGCCGGGGTGCCAGCTGTTTTAGAACCCAACGAATTGGCACGTGACGATGGGACCAGGTGGAATAAACATAATGGAAGGTAGGCAGGCCTTTGGTGTGGAATGCCACATGTGTCGACACCCTTGCGCTATTCCATGTTCCCTGTACGACGGGCTGTGCTGGGGCAGCTGCTGCAGGTGCAGAAAACCTCAAAAGGCAAAAATATTCCAATCTCACTGGGAGTTATAAAATTTGAGCTGTTTGGGCTTGACACAATAGGGCCATGGGGTTCGAGTTGGCTTTTGGCTTTTCGAGACAAAGCGGTTGCTTGACTGTTCACGTGACCAGAGGGCTGGTCTATTTTTTGGCCAAAGAATCAGTATTGTCATTCAACGAGGCAATGCTGCCAGCCTTCTAGGTACTTTTTCCATTGACAGCGATGCGGACGAGTTTTTTGATGCCCTTTGATTCTTTATCTCTGTTTTTATATAATACTTGTACATTTTATTAATATTATTTTATGTCTGTTAGCTTATACAACTAAGATTGTAGCATTAGAGAAAAAGGTTACTGTAATAGTTTTGTAGCTGTGCCACTTCTGACCCAGCTAGACTAGCTATCCCAGTCTAACTTGTTATAAACTTATTCTTATATTTAAAATTGAACTTATTGCGTTGCATCCCAGCGTCAACTCGCGCTTTTACTTCGTTTTTGCATAGCATTCCATGAATGTGACATCTACCGACCCACCCTGGGCCCAGGTGGTAGATTACAGCCCCTCCCTCTGGAACAGAGAAACCTGGTGCCCCAGCAATGGCAACAATATAGGCTGGTTATAGAGTCACTGTGGTTGTTCACCGCAGTATTTATCTTTCACAAAAAAAATGTATTATTTATATTTAACAATGTTATCAATGATCAAAATATATTGAAAGTCAAAAGTGAATGAACCAATGAAATGAAAAACCACTATGTAGAAGTCAAAATAGCTGTTTGTCCTAAGATTATAGTTGTATTTATAAATAGTAATCTTTTTGGGGATAACAGAGTCGAATCAATGTGAATTGCGTTATACCCAAATTTATTCATAGTTTTTGCGAATAACAAGAATCGAATCAATGTGAACTACCGAATCTACAAATGTTTCATCAAGCCATTTCAAATGTAACAATTATTTTTATTATCATTTTTCTACTCTCATTCACCTGTCAACTTACCAATGAATAACAAAAGGAAAATGGAATCCGATCATTTCTGTTTTAATGCAAGCTGTTATTAAATAAATCGTTATGTTTATAATAAAACCTTCTTCACTTTTAAAACCAAACATATTGGCCATTTGCGCCAAATGTATTACAAATAATTTGTCCAATTACCACCAATATACATTTATAAACGAATACAGATAAAACTGCGTTCGTCTGCGCTTTTAATATAAACATCTATATCCGATAGTATTAGATTGTTTATACTTTATCTTTTTGTAAAAGCAAATAGTTTTAATTAAACAACTGATTTTATTTCTGTCTGAGTGCAAGTTTTTAGAATGTTCTTACGGAAAATGAGGAAGGACTAAGTCAAAGAGATTCTTTGACTTAAATTAAAACAAAGGTAATAAAAACCCGGTAAGAAATGTACAGTCGCCATCACATCAAGCTACTACAATCTGTCAGATTTCTTTGATAGATTTTCGACTTTATTTCTAGAGCATTAGGTTCAAGGTTCATTGGGAAAAATTGACAGTTTCGGGTAGCTTGACCTGGTGGCGTCTGTACATTATACATATTATTACCATCATAAAGATGTCCACAGCTGGGCATAGGCCTCTCCCAATTTGAAGAAGGTTTGCCAAAATAGCCACGCTTGACAAGCGGGTTGGCGATCACAGTATTACGGTAAATTGCATAAAGAACGCGGCTGCTGCACATTCTCTAGTAAGTCCCTTAGTTATTCTTTACGTCCGACACCACACAAAACTTAATCATATCATTCATGACAAGTGTGAGGATCTCGAGTGAGGAGTGTGAGGGTACCGTGTAGTGCCGGACGTAAAGAATAACACTACCCCATTTCTTCCCGTGGGTGTCGTAGAGAATGGGCAGCAGCGTTCACTATGCATTTTACCACCATACTGCGATCGCCAACCCGCCTGCCAAGTGTGGCGATTATGGCAAAGCCCTCCAAATTGGGGGAGGCCTGAGTCCAGCAGTGGACGTCTTACGGCTGAAATGATGTGACGATCTCAATCGGATGTATTTTTTTTTAAATATTTTATGTTGCTAACCTCGGAACTTTTATTGCATGACCGATTCTTCTTTCTTTTGAAAGGTTACACTTAAAGAGTGGTCTCATATATATTTGGTCAGTTCCTGATTTGTGGTTTTTGAGTTAGCTTCAATAAACCATATTTCTAGTTAGTGTATGTTGATAATGTTATTATATTGTAACTTGTTCTGTAAGTCTACTTAGCAAGTGACTTCCAAAAACAAAACTCAACAAAACCAAAAACACCGACTTCCGAAATTAAAGTAGTTTCTAACTGTCGTGTTTTTTGGAGTTTTCTCCTTAAGAATCGATTTTCATATATGACCCTGAGGTATGAAAATTTATGGGGAGTAAAATCTTTTTCCATTAAGTTACGTTACGTTATGCTTAATGTTATGTTAACTAATCTATACAATATGTAACAAAAACCCTGTCCGATCCAATAAAGGCGTAATCTTCGTTCAACATACGTACTAGAAAAAATGATATATAAATCTATCTAAAAAAAAACAAAAGGTAATCGATTTTTTTATTTTTATAATCCATGCGAAATATAACAGTGAATATGGGAAATTTTCATAAGTTAACAACACTCCACCCGCCGGCAAAATCTTGTTATTTTTACCTATTTTATTTCAAAGGCCACCGCCCTACAGTACCGCGTTGTAGGCACTCGTTCGACTCTTTGATGATGCCGACTGGTTGCCTACCGGCGCGCTACTTGTTGGCCAATGGACAGTCTTTCGTGTAGATAGCTTTTGATCGGACGTCTGTCTGTACGTATCACGTGCCGCTATCGTTTCGCGAAAAATGTCGTATTCCAATCAGCCATTCCACTGGATTTTTATTTATGGGGTCATGTTAAACAAATTGTTTATAAAAGAGAGTGCGATTCGGAAATCGAAGTCAGAGCTCGAATTGTGGCAGAATCTAAGTGTGGCAGCTTTCGACTCACTTAAATCGGACACAAATTCGCTGCAAAGAGTACGTGCAAATTTAGTGAAAAGGTGTCGAATGTGTATCAGTGTTGGAGGTGGACTTGTGGAGCACGATCGCCGAAGTATGCAACAACAAGAGAACTGAAACCTGCAGTCGGTAATTACTTTGCCCAAAGGACATCATATTAAAAAACCGGCCAAGTGCGAGTCGGACTCGCGCACCGAGGGTTCCGTACCTGCCGGGGTCGCGTGATTGTTCGAAAGAGATACCGTGACCCTGGCACATAGGCAACTGATGGAACACGGGTGGGTTTTAGTCAGTAAAAGTCTGACACGCACTCCCGCTCCGCCCAGAGCGGGAGAAGTCATTTGATGATTTCCCATCCTGAAAAAAAAAAAAAAAAAAAAAAAAAAAAAAAAAAAAAAAAAAAAAAAAAAAAAGGGTTCCGTACAAACCTGTAGGTATTTTCGGTTTAAAAAAATATATATTTTTTTTAATTTTTATATTTCAGTTGATTGAATGTAAGGTAAATTGCGGTTTACGATTTATGACGTTTTAAAAAAAAACTACTCACTCGATCTCGTTCAAACCAATTTTCGTTGGTAGTTTACATGGTAATGTACATTATATATTTTTTTTAGTTTTGTCATTCTCTTATTTTAGAAGTTACGGGGGGGGGGACACACATTTTACCACTTTGGAAGCGTCTCTCGCGCAAACTATTCAGTTTAGAAAAAAATGATAGTAGAAACCTCATTACCATTTTTGAAGACCTATTCATAGATACCCCACACGTATAGGTTTGATGAAAAAAAACATTTTTGAGTTTCAGTTCTATGTATGGGGAACCCCAAAATTTATTGTTTTTTTTCTATTTTAGTGTGAAAATCTTAATGCGGTTCACAGAATACACCTACTTACCAAGTTTCAACAGCATAGCTCTTATAGTTTCGGAATAAAATGGCTGTGACATACGGACGGACAGACAGACAGACAGACAGACAGACATGACGAATCTATAAGGGTTCCGTTTTTTGCCATTTGGCAACGGAACCCTAAAAAGCCCTTATCAGGGCTACATTTAATTCAATAAATTGTTTCTTAATAAACATGATTAGGTCTCCGGATCACTATGCCTACAAAACAATATCAGCTGATACCTACGCGTAGGCATAAGGTATGACGTAGCGTAATTTTCTTTCGTTATAAGTTTGTTTGGCGGCACGCGACAAAGCAAGTTCATGACAAAGGATCATACAAACCGCCTCGCTCTGGCTGCTTCATTGACGCAAAACTGTACGTAGTAACACGTGAACTTTGTCGAGCGATCAGTGTTGCCTTTGATTCGTTTTTATTTTTTATTTTTATTTAATTATATTCACAAGGGAAAAATAATAATCTCAAATCCATTAATTGGTTAAGTAATAATGTACGCAGTACGATGCCGAATAATACCCATAAGGATCGGACAGGGTTTTTGTAACATGCTGTATATTTTAAAATCATTCGAAAGGAGTAAACTCCAATCGTGTGTCGGAGCTAACACACACAATTTATTGTTTTTTGAGGTGAAAAAAAAATTGCCGGTTTTTAATATCTTTTTATTATATTTAAATGTAATCTACTGAAATACCACCCTAATTGTAATGCTTGTTTTCATGTTAATTTTGTACGCCATTAATTGGCAAAACATAGTGCACATAATGTAGACAATTTACTATCTGTAACCATACCCATGTTTTACAAAATAAACTATTGATTGATTGATGAAATTTAAATAAACTGTATTTATTTATTTTTACTAATTTTTAGCAAAGACAACCGAGAGTCCGAAGACTAACCCACGGTTATAGTAAAAGCGCATTAGCGGAAACAACATGCGTCTGAAAAACTGCGAGAAGGCGAAAAGCTATGAAAACATCAACGACTATGCACGTCTGTGCTGAATCTATCCACACTTTCAAATTTGCTGGAATACCTACATTTTTTATTCTGTTTCGAAGAACTCATAGAGTTGTAACTGTACTGTGTTACAGCGGCGAGGCGTCAATTTTTCTAAAAGAGAAGCCGAAGCGAAGTCGGCCTTAACTTACTGACTCATCAATAAAGAATACTTACTATCATTCTAAAATTAATATAGGAATGTAATGAATTAAATACAATTAAATTGAACAGATGAAAACGAATAAAATATGCAATATTCCTCTATCTCGTTCTCGCTGACGCATTTTTCTATACATGTCTCTGTCATAACCCGTTATACAGCGGCTTGCTATCGTACATATCAAGCGGTGCCACGTGACCTAAAGTGACATCATTACGGGATCGCTGTTGTATGAATTTTTAGTTCCCGATTATGACGTTTTGGCGCCGGGTTAATTTAGAACATTTCTCTTTTGTTGTAATACAAAGGTATAAATAACCTTTTTTGTTGTTTGAATGTTATGGTGAATTAAATACCCGTAGTGTAACTATATTTATTGACAATAGTAGCCACTATTTACATACTATTGTATTTTTAATAGTGATAGAGTTACCAATGCGAATCCCCGAAGGCAAGCCGGTAGGAATCGTGTTATATGGTGCCTTCGCCACTGCTGTGTTATAACATTTTCCTGTCTTTTTGGGGGATTTGTGTTTTCTGCCAAACTAACTTTTGCCTGTGGCTTCACCCGCTGAGATCTTAGTCATCAGTACCATCATTATTTCAGCCCAAAATCCCCCACTGCTGGGGACTAGCTACTGCTATCATCGTTTCAGCTGAAAGACAGCCTCCCCCAACTGGGTTGGGGGCATTTGCCATAATCGCCACGCTTGGCAGGCGGGTTGGCGATCGCAGTATGGTGGCAAAATTCATAGAGAACGCTGCTGCCCATTCTCTAGTAAGTCCCTTAGTCGCCTCTTACGACATACGTTCGACACCACACGGAACTACTGCTATAAGGCTTCCGTTTTTTTCTGCCATACTTCTCCGCTCCATGCGTCCCACATCCAAGTGTTTTCCACGACTCATCGCAATCATACTACCGGGATTAAAATTATTCTATATCCTACCTCAGGTCACGGTCTATCTGTAACTGTCTTTGTAATTCGTTCTGCCATTAAGGCGTGAAAAGACCACAGATAGACAGACTGAGTTGCTTTCGCATTTATGGGAGTAAAAGTATAGACTACTAGCTTCTGCCCGCGACTTCGTCTGCGTAAAGGCCGGTTATCGCGGACGCAGACAAAGTCACGGAATAAAAAGTAGCCTATGGCCTTTCTTGAGGTTCAAACAAAAAAAGTTAACAGACTGTTGATAAATCAGCCGATAATTGTATGAACCTTATCCTCAAGCGGAAAAAATATTATTATTTTGAGACAGTGTGGAGTTCTGAGATCTCTTAATTTCCCACAAGATTTATAAATAACTAACTTGTGAAGATTACACTCTAACTTTTCGGCCGGCTTTCGTAAATTGTACAAAACACAAAAATACTGAATACAAACTTAACAAAAGTTGTTTATAAATAAAGAATAATGTTAAAAAGTGACAAACGTCACTTGGTTAAAAAGTACAAAAATGGACATCAATTCGGGAAGACCTATAAAAAGAGCTTTCATAATGACCATTCCATAAATCCATAGTCTATCATCAACTGCCTAGCCTTTTCCTAACTATTTTGTGGTCAGCTTTTAGTCTAACCAGATGAAGCCGAATACCTGTATTTTACATGGAACGACTGCCTATTTGACCTCAACAGCCCAGTTACTAAGTAAAACAATACCCCTACTAAGATACCTCTATTAAGCCTGGTTGTCAGACTTTCGGGCTTCCGAGGATCCGTTATGATGATAATCAACCGTAACAACTGAAATTTAACCTGAGGGAGAGACTGACAAATGACTGGATGGGTAGGTTATTAGTTGTCAGAGGTTTGGCGGAAGGAAACTTTGAAATTTAATGGTAAAATCAGGGTTTACCATCCGCTCTTACTGTAATTTTAAACTCGTAAAACTAATTTTCAGCCAAGCAAAGCCGCGGGCTGGCCTAGTAATTAATAATCTCGACATAATTCCCGAAGTATTGCAATTAGACGGTAAACTCCGGCTGTCGGCCATTTTGTGCTATCGCGTCCCTATTGTGGAACTTTGATCATTTATCTTTATGATATCGACATCGTTAAAATAGAATGGACCATGATTGTAGTTATATCGAGTTGTTTACTTATTTGATTTTCTTAATTTAACTAGTGTATTATTTATATGTACGTAGGTATTATATAATAATATCTTAGGACATCCAACACACTGTTATCTGATCCCAAACTGGGCAGAGCCTGTACTATGGTAACCAGATAACTGATAATATACTTATATATTTATAAATACATACCTATATACAACATTAATTTTTGTTTATGCGAAACCCGAAACACGGGTCTAGTATTTTAATGTAAAGAATCTATGAAAAAAATTTCAAAACTGTATCATTAATAATCACAAAGTTATAAGCTTGATAACTTACCTGGTTGTCCACGCAAAAACATATGCAGATCACCAGAAACAGCTAGTTTACGTACCATCTCCGTGTAATGGACGTTTGAATACGAGAAAGACATGATAATTTTAAAATCGAAACAAAACACTAAGGCCCGCGACTAGGAAGCGTAATTAAATATTTTTGGTACAAAATATAACATGGTGTAAAAATTATTGGAATCGATTCAGTTACTGATTCTGAACAAACTATATTCAGGTTTCGCATATACTAAAAATAATCTTGTATAGATAAATTACACCCAGTCACAGAACAAATGATTGTGCTCATCAAACAAACATTTGTGCTGGGTGGGAATCGAACCCGCGACCTCAGTCTTAGCAGTCAGGGTCACTAACCACTAGACTAACAGGCCAGCCATTATAAGTATGAAGCGGTCCGCTGGGACCATTGCCTGCCATTGTCGCGGAATCGTTCGAAAGAGTTACCGAGACCCTGGCACAGGCAACTGAAGGAACACGGGTGGGTTCTAGTCAGTAAAAGTCTGACACGCTCTTCCGCTCCATCCTGAGCGGAAGACGACATTTGATGATTTCCCCACAAAAAACGGTATTATATGTACTTCATTTATTGGACGTAATTTGATTGATTTAATATTTAATCGAATATTAATTTATTTTTAATTTATGAAACCAATTTTTTTTTGCTTTTAATTGCATAATTTTAATTTTTCCTATTTCTATAAATTTTGTGTTACTTGTTTTAGTGAATTAATTGTGTGTTATTAATTATCTGCGCATAATGTGGTGCATGTGGTGCCTTTCTGTAACTAGTGAGGCATTTAGAGGTAAGATTACAACTACTACACATAACACAACACGAACTATACACACTATACACATAAATACAAAAATGAAAGGACACCTAGGCGTCGAAGTATTCGTCTGTCAGCCGGAAACGTGCCCAGAAGACTGGCAGCATTCGCCACGAAAATAAATATAATTTATTTCCATACCAAACTAAGTGGCGGTTTGCTAAAACAAGCTGAAATAATAATAAAATCAATCCCCTGTATATAAACAAACAGCCAATTAACACAAACAATCACATTCTACCCCTATATGACCCAATTAATATTCCAACACAAACTAAAACAATTAAGAACCCAATCAATACCACAAAATTAATGTCACCGTAACACGTGTATCTACAATTTGAAAACAAAACAAAACTTTCTTTAATAAAACGAGCATGAACGCGCGCAATACAACGCCATATGTTTCCATTAGCCCATTTCTTACAAGGCCAAGGCAGCCCTTTAACACAACAACCAAAACTCAACTCTATTTTTAAGACGTCAAAGTTAAATTTCTCTTGTGTTGAAATCCATTTACGTCACTTCAATAATAGGCAGGTCTTTAACGCAACAACCGAAAACAACTCTATGCTTTGGCTGTTAAAGTTGAATTTCTCTTGTGTTGGAAGTAATACGTCACGTCAAAAATAATGTTTCTCAAGTTTATTTATCAAAGGAAGTACCTATTTCCTTGTTGTAAGAATGTTAATTACTTACAAGAGTGATCGCAATGTGTGTTTATAATGGGTGACTGGTGATGTGGTGATTATTGTCAGCGCTGATTGCCAAGTTTTGACATGCTCTGTTTGGAGAGGCAGGAATGAAAGATTTGATATTTGACTGGCCTGTTAGTCTAGTGGTTAGTCACCCTGACTGCTAAGACTGAGGTCGTGGGTTCAATTCCCACTCAGGACAAATCTTTGTGTGATGAGCACAATCATTTGGTTTGTGTCTGGGTATTATTTATCTATAATATGTATGTATTTAGAAATATATAAGTATGTTTATCAGTTGTCTGGTTGCCATAGTACAGGCTCTGCCTAGTTTGGGATCAGATAACGGTGTGTTGGTTGTCCTCAGATATTATTAGATGTTATATGTTTTGAAAACGTCCTTTATGGATTGCGTTATTATATGCTAGAAATGGAGAACTAGAAGACAATTTGAAGTAAGTACCATTTATATTAACAGTCAGTGAGAGAAGATGGTCGCAATTTAATCCACCACGCGGGCCCAGTGCGGGTTGGTAGATGTCACATGTCTTCGAATTTTTGGTTCTACATGCCGGTTTCCTCACAATGTTTTCTTTCACCGTTTTGAGAGAAGTGGTGATGAAATAATTTATATAAAGTAAAATGCTTGCCTGGGTTAGAACTTAGAACCGACCCCTACAACTTGTAAGAACACCACTGCTCTCATAGGTTGCAAACTGCATTTTAGAAGCGAAAGAATTTTGTTTACGTTGGTATTGCAGTTGCAATTTTCTTGGCAACTGCAGTAAATAGCAATAATTTCATATGGCCACTACACTAATATGTGTTCGTTGAGAGATTTGCGGTCCTCCTTCTTAAACACTTACGTGTATAAAACTTGGAAAATTGTTTGCAATGTAACTTTCCTTTTTCTATTTTTTCTTTCGTCGACAAAATTCGGAACACCTCCACCTGTGTTCCAGAGCCAAAACGGGTATGATAGATAAGATAGATCTTTGGAGAGATATTTGAGCCTGCCACACTCAAATGGGAGGAGGCGGATCACATCAGCAACTTGCTGGAAGACGGCTGGTTAAAAGCCTCCACACAATCGGTGCTTGAAAATGGACCGTACCGCCGAGGTCAACCCTGAAAGCGGTGGCAGGATAACTTTAATGTCTACCGCAAGACCTGGTTAAGATGGCTCGATAAAAGGCTGGTCTAACTTTGAGGATGCCTTTTCCTAGCAGTAAGATAGCAAAGGCTCGCTCGCTTTAAAATCTTAGGGAAGTTTGAACTTACAACTGACGATGAGGCACATAATGAATACATTTTGAAAAACTATTGTGATGATTCATCATCATCATTTCAGCCGTAAGACGTCCACTGCTGGACTTAGGCCTCCCCCAATTTGAGGGGGCTTTGCCATAATCGCCACGCTTGGTAGGCGGGTTGGCGATCGCAGTATGGTGGTAAAATGCATAGAGAACGCTGCTGCCCATTCTTTAGTAAGTTCCTTAGTCGCCTTTGGACACCCATGGGAAGAAATAGGGTGGTGTTATTCTTTACGTCCGGCACCACATGGTACACATGTTACACATGATTAGGGTAAGGTCATAATCATCACCATAGTTTTACAAAACGTTTTTCAAACCTTACCCTAATCATCATTCATTTGCCAAGCCTTTTCCCAAATATGTTGGCCCCAGCTTCCATTCTAATCGGATGCAGCTGAGTATTGTCTTTTAAAACTGAGTGTCTGCCTATCGTATGTGTGTGCCAGATGTAAAGAATAGCAACATCCCACCAGTTCCTGTGGCTGTCGTAGAAGGCTACTTACTACGTTTTCTATGCTTTTTACCACCATACTTACTTTATCTATAATATGTATGTATTTAGAAATATTTAAGTATGTTTATCAGTTGTCTGGTTGCCATAATACAGGCTCTGCCTAGTTTGGGATCAGACAACGATGTGTTGGTTGTTCAAAGATATTTATACTGTGATCGCCAACAATCCGGAAAGCCTGCCAAAAGTGGCGATCATGGCAAACCAGGTGGGGGTTAGCTATAATTTTTGGGGCGGCCTATTTTCAGCAATGAACTTCTATTGGCAGAACTGATGTTGATGAGAATGGGCAGCAGCGTTCTCTATGTATTTTACCACCATACTGCGATCACCAACCCGCCTGCCAAGCGTGGCGATTGTGGCAAAGCCTCCCAAATTGGGGAAGGCCTATGTCCAGTAGTGGACGTCTTATGGCTGTAATGATGATGATGACTGCTTATCTGACCTCCACGACCCAGTTACTGGGTAACACGATACCCCTTGGTAAGACTGTTTGTCAGACTTTTAAGTACCGTCTACCCGTCACGACCCTAAAAAATCTACGAATGACAGTCGAGACCAACAGCGTAACGTGCTTTCAGAGGCATGGAGCAGTCTTGGTATATTATGGATACTCTCCCATCCACGGACCAACCTCGGAAAGCGTTGCTTAACCTTGAAGTTCGACCTGTGCGGCTGTTATTATTAAGTCCGAAGAAGGCCTTGCCCTAAGTGATACAAATTCCCGGTTCGTAATTATAAAGCCATCAATTCTTGAGTTGTTATTCTATAATTTAGTCATTTCACAAATCGACGCTTTTCCAATGCAAAGAGAAACATCTTCAGTTTCCCTTTGATCTCTTTATAAGGAGAGAAATTACTAATTCCGTCTACTACGTCATATTCTTCATATTATTAACATGGCCACTAAAACATCAAAGGTGAATAAGATAAAAGAATGTATTCTTTTTAAATATATTCATAATTCGCAGAACGGGAAGACGGTACGTTTCGCGTCTTCCGAATATTTTACTTTTTTAGAGATCCGCAGCAAAAGTCGAACCGTTTTAGATGATGAATTGACGTCACTAGAAAAATATTCCTGTGAATTCAATGTTCCTAAAAGAGATATGATACGTAGATTAGCTGAATAAATCAAAGTCAAAATAGGGTTTGAATTAGCTGTCTTTGAAAGCCAAAATTACATAAGATGGTCACATATTCTCGAACTAATCCACCTAGCTGTTATTATTTATTTCCACATCAACGTATACCTTTGTTTCCTCTGTATAAAAATATTGGGAACAGTATCATTAACCAGAGACAAAACAGAGGAATACATTAATATCGACGGTTAAAACGTATTAGGGTATAAGCGACGAAAACTAAATTGTTCAGGAGAGCGGTTTAAAGTTTGAAATTGTAGAAAAATGGACATAACCTTTTTTGTTTATGGTCATATCGTGAAAATTGAAAGATATCGTAGAGCCATGGGAATAAGCGAATTCAAAAAAGCAGAAAATTTTAAGTAGGATAGAATTCATAAGTAATTTTCGACCAAAATTGCGCTTATTACATTTTAACCGTCGATATGGATTAAACGACAGTGACCACGTGATCGGTTACTATCTTAAAATTAACTACGGAACCTTACTTTTCACACCACACACACTTCACCACTATTCCCACTCAAAAACACTCAGTTTATTGTTCCAAGCCAAAGTGGTTACATACGTGAAGCTCGCTATACACAATTCGATTTAGTAGCGCATTTAATCGAACAAGGAAACTCAGCTGTTTATCACGCCAGTGAGTCAGATACGAAGTTATTTTGTTATCGTGAGTTACGATCGAGTTAATTAGCGCGTAATACGTAGGTTTAGGTTTCTGGCCGTTGATACGCCAAAGTGTAATTTGTGCACCGTGTTTGTCTATAGGTTGTCTGCCATTTTGAATGAGATGAAATCTATGAACCATCTATAATATCTATGGATGTTTATTAAAAGATTCAGATTGAAACAGATGTTGAGAGCCATCCAAATTAAGATATCATTGAAATTATTGAAATCCAGATTAGAATGTTTCACATAATTGGATACCAACCATTATTAGGATATACTATATTTTTAATTCAGTCGTCAAAATTCTTTAATTCTTGCCTTAGCAGCTAGAGTGGTCGTCTTCATTTGAGCTGAAAGTCAACCACTACAAGACAAGGCCTCCCCCAATTTGGTGGGCTTTGCCATAACCAGGCGGGCAGGTTAGCGATCCCAGTGTGGTGATAACATGCATAGAGAACGCTGCTGCCCATTCTCTAGTAAGTCCCTTAGTCGCCTCGTCACGGGAAGAAATGGGATGGTGCTATTCTTTACGTCCGGCATCACACGGAGCAGCTATAGTACTTAGCCGTACGTTGAAAATAATATTGAATCCTCAAAAAATTATAAATTACTAGCGGCTTCGCCCGCGTGGAAGTCGGAAATAAACGCAGGTATTTTTCTAAAATAAAAGATTTTTTCTAAAAATAAAAGTACCCTAACTTACTCCTTATTCGATCAGCTACCTGCCAATAAAAGTCCCATCAAAATCGGTCCAGCCATTTCAGAGATTAGGCGTAACAAACAGACAGACAGAAAAAAGTAAAAAAATATGATTTTTTGGTGTAAGTACCGTATTTACTTTCATACGCATTTATTGAAAAGCTGTTAATATGAAATTTCAAACAGATACTTCAGTTTTATTTATTTGTATAGAGTATAGATGTCCATTCGCAAATGGAAATATGTGTTTAAATATTTTAATAAAAGTAATTATGATAGCCATTTAACTAATCTATACAATTAGGAAACAGTTATAATCGCTCCATAATCTATGGACTATAAATTTTACTACCGAAGCAACATTTATTGAAATTACGTTTGGCACAATTCGGATGAAGAGTCAAACCTCCGTCCCAATGAGACAGAACAATAAAATATTCGCCAAATCTATTCGTGAGCGAGCCACGTCTATAAAATAATAACATACCATTTAATAGAGTATCATAATAATGTTTATTTACACAATTATGATTTACTGCGATGACGCAGTGTTTCGTGAAGTGCATCATAAATGCATTAACATGTGCCATCTGTAAATGACTTGTATCATAAAATGACTTGGTACCTACCATTCGTGAATACGAATTTTCTCTTGTAATAACTTGAGTCATTCGAAGGATGACTTGTCCCATATAATGACTTGTGTCATTTGTGAATTTGACTTGTCACATAAAATTACTCGTACTATTTGTGAATTTGCCTTGTCTCATAAAATGACTTGTACCATTTGTAAATTAGAGTTGTCCCATAAAATGACTTGTACTATTAGTAAATTTGCCTTGTCCCATAAAATGACTTGTACCAATTGTGAATTTGCCTTGTCCTATAATATTACTTGTACTATTCGAAGAATAAATTGTCCCTTAAAATGACTTGTGCCATTTGTGAATTTGACTTGTCCCTTAAAATGACTTGTACCATTCGAAGAATCAGTTGTCCCGTAAAATGACTTGTACCATTTTTTAATTCGATTTTTCCCATAAAATGACTTGTGCCTTTCGTGAGATTGACTTGTCTCATAAAATGACTTGTATCATTCGTGAATATGAATTTTCACTTGTCATGACTTGTAACCATTAGAAGGATGATTTGTCCCATATAATGACTTGTACCATTCGTGAATTTGAATTGTCACATAAAATTACTTGTCCCATTTGTACATATCCAAGTCAAATTCACAAATGGTACAAGTCAGTTTATCATCATCGTCATCAGCCTATAAATGTTCCCACTGCTGGGACACAGGCCTCCTCTCGGTGAGAGGGAGTGGGCCATAATCCACCACGCGGGCCCAGTGCGGGTTGATAGATGTCACATATCTTCGAATTTTTGGTTCTAAGACATGCCGGTTTCCTCACGATGTTTTCCTTCACCGTTTTGAGAGCAGTGGCGATGAAATAATTTACACAAAGTAATGCGCCTGCTTGGGTTTGAACTCACGACCTACTACTCGTAAGTCGCGGCCGTTACCACTGGGCCACCACTGCTCTCCAAGTCAGTTTATACGATTCGTGAATATGAATTGTTTACAAAATTACTGGAACCATTCGTTGCATGCTCCTTGTTTTAACACATTTTCGAGTCCCGGAGATTATTTATACTGAGTTTTATTGTTCATCTGATATTGTGTTATTTTAATAATGATAATGTGCTGCGGTTGTTTACACTTGCAGATATAAAGGGAAAGGTTATTTTCGTTGAAATATTTTCCATTACCTCAACAAACAAAATTGCATTATTTACGATATTTTTTTTTTAAGACGAGTAGGACCCCTTTTATATGTATTGTTATGAATCACCAATCACACAACCCATCCGACCAATCTGCCTTGCCTTTTCCCAACTATGTTAGGTCAGCTTTCTGTCTGCCTTCCTGTCAGGAGTAATTTTCAAGGAGCGACCTATCCTACCTCCATAAACCGGTTATTGGGTAACAGGATACCCATTGATAAGTACGGTAGTCAGAATTTTTAAATTTGACGTCAAATACATTTAATTTCCTAATATGCTACATCGAAACCACTTTCAAATAATCTGTGTCTATACTTCTATACCATACACTATACTAATATTATAAATGTGACAGTAACTCTGTCTGTCTGTTACGTTTTCACGACTAAATCACTGAACTGAATTTGATGAAATTTGGTACGAGGTAAGTTTGAATCCCAAGAAAGGATATCTGGGCTACTTTTTATTACGCGATTTTTTATTAACCGACATTTACGCGGACAAAGTTGCGGGTAAAAGCTATAATTTAATAATATTCATCTTTTGGCGACGCAGTGCTATTCTGTGAATTCTCACTGTCAAGTTCACTTTTCACTTTTGTGTGCGAAGTGAAAACAGAATTTTGGCACAATCACTGACAGCTCGCAGCGTGAACAACGAATGAAGTGAGTTAAATAATTCGTTTTTATAAAACATCTGGTTTATGCAGCTGGGCCACCTTGTAGATTGTCTTGTACGATCAACCAAAGGAAAGTACTTAGTAACACTTCCTGCTACAAAAAAGGCACTGTATAGGAGAGCCTACTAAACGACTCTACTTAAGAGCCCTCTTACAAAATTTGAACGCTCGAGTTTAGGTAAAAGACGGCAATCTTATGTATGTGTGCGTAGCTATCCACACATGCACAATACAAACAGTGTAACGCGAGTCGTCGAGCCGGTCTAAACAATCATGATCCGTTAGAATTGTAATGCGGTATTTAGATATTTATGAAAATACTTATTTTATTTATCCAATCTAATAAAGATTTCTAGACTAATAAAAAAAAATACAACTATATGTTATGTAAAGTATACAATAAAAATAAAAAATTAAAAAAATTACATATTGGTGCCGATTCTGTTGTACACCGAACTAAACTAACAAAACTATCTCTAAAATTGCTTACTTTTAGCTATGAGAATTGTTACGCTATTCTGCAAGATATAATCTCTTTTAAAAATTATTTTGACACAACTAAAATCAAATTTGACAATCGCGACTCAACGTGGTATTTTTAGGGTTCCGTTGCCAAATGGCAAAAACGGAACCCTTATAGATTCGTCATGTCTGTCTGTCCGTATGTCACAGCCACTTTTCTCCGAAACTATAAGAGCATGCTGTTGAAACTTGGTAAGAAGATGTATTCTGTGAACTGCATTAAGATTTTTACACTAAAATAGAAAAAAAAAACAATAAATTTTTGAGTTCCCGATACTTAGAACTGAAACTCAAAAAAAAAAAATTCATCAAACCCATACGTACGTAAAATGGTATAGAGGTTTCTAATATATTTTTTTTCTAAACTGAATAGTTTGCGCGAGAAACACTTCCAAAGTGGTGAAATGTGTGTCCTCCCCCCGTAACTTCTAAAATAAGAGAATGATAAAACTAAAAAATATATGATGTACATTGGTGCCGATTCTGTTGTCACAAAATTCTCTAAACTAAACTAAAAATCACTAAATTTGGTTTATTCCTGTCAAACGACGATTTCCTATTCTGAAATAGACTAAAATGACACAACTTAACTATATTTTAGTTTGACAGCACTAAGATTGCACGAGTTATTAGTTTAGTGAAAATGATAATTTTGCTTTTCTGAGTTTGCCGGTTTTCACCAAAAATGTTGACTAAAATAATTTATTTTAACTAAATCTGACTATTTTTAATCGCGATTAAAAAGGTGTGGAATAAAACTAGTGGTCATGAACTAAAATTCTCAACAACGCCTCGCCTTCACGTGCAAAAACAGTTCTGTACTTTTTACTTTCCTTTTGCTTATATCTTGAAAATGGCGTGTCCGATAGGACACGCCATTTCAATTCAAAAAAACAATCAATCAATCAATCAATTTTTTTCACTATATAAATCTCAACACGTGGGTAACATTTTTTTTATATTTTTCAAACAAAAGTGAAAAATTCTATATAAAACACGTCCAGGCTGCACCGTAGCACGCGCCTTCGTCTCTCAAAAAAATCTTTCTACGCAATGCACACACAAGTAAACGTTGCGAAAACAAAAGAAAAAAAAATACCACGCTGAGTCGCGATTGTCAAATTCGATTTTAGTCGTGTCAAAATAGTTTTTAAATTTAGAGATTTTTCCTTGCAGAATAGCGTTACAATTCTCATAGCCAAAAGTAAGGAATTTTAGAGATAGTTTAGTTAGTTTAGTTCGTGTTCAACAGAATCGGCACCAATACCATGTAAACTTCCACTAAAAATTGGTTTGAACGAGATCTAGTAAGTATTTTTTTTGAATACGTCATAAATCGTAAACCGCAATTTACCTTTCATTCAATCAACTCAATTATAAAAATAAAAAAAAAACATTTAATTTCATAAACATAAACCTTTTGCATAAACCGAGAATACATACAGGTTTGTACGGAAACCTCGGTGCGTGAGTCCGACTCGCACTTGGCCGGTTTTTTTTCTTTTGGCTTCGCAACTTAGTACTTTTGCGCTACGCAATGAACTTGCTGAGATACGAAGGCGCGCGCAAGGGGGCATCCTTTCGTGAGATTGACTTGTCTCATAAAATGCTATCGCAAAAATAATGAAATTTTCGACCCCCTTAGTAAACCCCGGAACATTTAAATCTCAACACGTGGGTAACATTTTTTTTATATTTTTCAAACAAAAGTGAAAAATTCCATATAAAACACGTCCAGGCTGCACCGTAGCACGCGCCTTCGTCTCTCAAAAAAATCTTTCTACGCAATGCACACACAAGTAAACGTTGCGAAAACAAAAGAAAAAAAAATACCACGCTGAGTCGCGATTGTCAAATTCGATTTTAGTCGTGTCAAAATAGTTTTTAAATTTAGAGATTTTTCCTTGCAGAATAGCGTTACAATTCTCATAGCCAAAATTAAGGAATTTTAGAGATAGTTTAGTTAGTTTAGTTCGTGTTCAACAGAATCGGCACCAATACCATGTAAACTTCCACTAAAAATTGGTTTGAACGAGATCTAGTAAGTATTTTTTTTAATACGTCATAAATCGTAAACCGCAATTTACCTTTCATTCAATCAACTCAATTATAAAAATTAAAAAAAAAAACATTTAATTTCATAAACATAAACCTTTTGCATAAACCGAGAATACATACAGGTTTGTACGGAAACCTCGGTGCGCGAGTCCGACTCGCACTTGGCCGGTTTTTTTTCTTTTGGCTTCGCAACTTAGTACTTTTGTGCTACGCAATGAACTTGCTGAGATACGAAGGCGCGCGCAAGGGGGCATCCTGGACGTGTTTTATATGGAATTTTTCATTTTTGTTTGAAAAATAAAAAAAATATTACCCACGTGTTGAGATTTATATGTGTGGGGTTTATAAAGGGGGTCGAAAATTTCATTATATTTGCGATAGGACACGCCATTTTCGAGATATAAGCAAAAGAAAAAAAAATACAGTACTGTTTTTGCACGTGAGGCGAGGCGTTGCCGTTGGTGTGAATTTTTGTTCATGACCACTAGTTTTACTCCACACCTTTTTAATCGCGATTAAAAATAGTCAGATTTAGTTAAAATACATTATTTTAGTCAATTTTTTTCTACAATCTATTAAAATAATGCTTTACTTGATAATTAACGAAACTCTTATTCAAAAAAAAAAAAATGCGAAGAGTAGCAAAATGTTGTAGTCGTAGTATATTTTTGCCTTCACGATACGAGTACCCGTAAACTGAGACGCGGGAAAAATTGACATAGATCCTTCCCCGTTGGGCGCTTGCGCCGTACTAAACGCTGCTCGCTTGTGCATCGTAATTTATTCTAATTTAGAGTGATTTCAAAAACGATATTAGTCTAATTAAATGAACAGATTTAAATAAAACTTGAGAATTCGATGTGTTATAGAGCATACTTTATATTGACATGAATTTTTTAATGTAATTATGCTTTATTCAAACCAAAAAAACGCGATAAACTTGCGAATAAATCGTAAAAATTGCCATAAGACTTTATTTTTTTTACTAATTAATGTTATTAAAAATCAATATTCTTGTACTAAATGTAACAACTAGATTATATGTCTGTTGTTTTGCGTATTTTTTTTACTCAAATTTCTACATATTAATGATAGAAATAGGAGTCTGAAATTGACCCTGCGCTGATTTTTACGAAAACTAGTTGTGGGAGATTAATTACTACAAAGTAAACAAACAAGTTTTTGTAAATGTTCTACTAAAAGTGACAAAAAAAAAGATTGATCTATTTTTTACATGTATTCGTCAATGCCAGAGTATTTATAATGATGAGATGAGAGGTAAATAAGGCGACTAAAATCTTAGATATTCGCGCAAAAATGTAAATGGCTCTTAAACAATTTCTATAAAAAACTCAGAATTAAGGACGGCTAACAAAAAGTATTTACAAGGCAGGTGTGACTGGAGATGTCAGTAAAGGACGCCCTAGGAGAACATATAGCGATCTTATTGGTGATATTTTTCAGAAATGTCAGGTGCGTAGCACTAGTAACCGGCGTGCGTGTATGACAAGATGTATGAACTTGTTGCATGAACTTAAAAAGGAGTGTATAAGGATCGTAGCATGTGGCGTCCTGTAACCTCTGCCTATCCCAAGGGAAGAAAATATAATAATATGTATGTATTTGTATAAAAAAATCAAAATTTGTATAAAAATGGAAATTTCGCCACCAAAATTGCATCGCACTGTGTATAAAAATATCTCATTAAATACATACATACATACATAAACTCACGCCTTTTTCCCATGGGGGTAGGTAGAAACTATGGAACGCCACCTACCACGATCTCTACACACTCCTTTTGCCTCGTTTAGGTTCATTCAATTGATCATACATACACTCCGGTTGCGAGTACTACGCACCTGACCTCTCTGAAGAACATCACCAATAAGGTCACTATATGTCCTCGGGCGTCCACTCGCAGTGTTTTCACTCACATTTGCCTTGTAGATACCTTTTGTAACCCGTCCTTCGTTCATCCTCTCAAAATATCTCATTAATCTTTTATAAAGCACGATGGCAATAAACCAAGTGCAAATTCTCTGAAGATTTAATTTCCAATAAGACATGTTAGACGGATTGTCGCTACGACAAAAATCTAGGACGGAAGCCTCCGAAGGAAACACGTATGAGCGGGAATTCCGGTCCGTCTGTCTGAAATTACTAACCGCACGTCACATTAAACCATTTTATTTATTGTATTGTTATTTGTTTTGAATTAAATAAAAGTAATTTTATTTAAACTGTTTTAATTTTAATATGTATATCTCTTAGTTCCTTACTTAGTTCTTAATACACCTGAGAGGTCACCGGATATTAGTCGTTGTCTCAAAAACGATGGTGACAGCCCCCTGTCACTCATGACAGATTAGTAACGTTCCGTTACTACAGTTATTTTTTGAAGAAAAGGCAAAAAATGTGGAAGAAAAAGACATGTTGCGCCGACCCCAAATAAATTGGAATAAGGGCAGGAGAATGATGTTGGTTGAATAAAAGCAATCCGGCTTTTTTCAACAATACTGAGATCGGCTTCCAATCTAACGGGATGCAACTCATTTTTTTTATTTTTTTATTTCAGGCCGGGAAATCATCAAATGACTTCTCCCGCTCTGGGCGGAGCGGGAGGGCGTGTCAGAATTTTACTGACTAAAACCCACCCGTGTTCCATCAGTTGCCCATGTACCAGGGTCACGGTATCTCTTTCGAACAATCACGCGACCCCGGCAGGGGATGCAACTCATCATGATCATTTCAGCCATGAGACGTCCATTGCTGCCATTGCACATAGGCCTCCCCAAATTTAAGTGACTTTGCTATAATCGCCATGCTGGCAGGAGGGTTGGCAATTACACTTTTTTTATGGTAGTAAAATGCATAGAGAAGCTGCTGCTGCCCACTATCTAGTGAGGACTGCCAAGGGGCCATCCATAAATAACTTCATATAAATTTCATTATTTTTAACCCCCCCCCCCCCCGTCCTTGTCACAGCTGGTCACATTTGTGAGACCTCCCCTCCGACGACGACGTGACGTCACATATTTTGCAATTTTACGTCTAGACACTGATTTTTTTTTAAATTTTTCTTTCATAGTTCATATTTCGGGTTTTAATAGTACTTTAAATAAGTATATTCAATTTTGAAATGTGACGTCAAAAAATTTTGAGACCCTCCCACCCCTTTGTCATACAATGTCATAATTCGTCGACCCCCTCCCCCCGTAACGTGTGACGTAATTTATGGACGCCCCCCAACCGTATGAGGTACCTCGTACAAATATGAGATTTATGGTACGCACCTGGTACCTAAATTCGGTACTGGAACTTCTTAGGTGGAGTACCCATACCTGTCTGGAACAATTAAGCAGGTACTAAATTACCTGTTCATTCAAAGCGAATCCAAGTACACGTACGTTGTGTCGTACGCTGCTATAGAGCGGCACCTTTAGTCTATTTGCAGCTAACAGAGCACTTCGCACTAAACTTGCAACTATTTACATCGTATGATTCATACTCTGACGTCGTGTTTACCTCATGATTGCACCGCTCTGTAGTCCTCTGAAGTAAACTGTTGTGTCCTGGAGTTAGTTTGTTTATAAAATGTAGTGAGAATTTCCCTTGTCTGGTATCGGCAAGCCATGTATTTTTCTCCATACCGTAGGTATAGATAAGTCAATTTTGATGATGGATGTATGTCTACTTAAGTATTTTGTGCCTCTTTATGTGTATGTAAATATGGATCCTAATCTTTATTTCAACCGAAAGAGTTCCAATACTGGACAAAACCCTCTCCTAAGCTCTTCCACTTCGACTGGATACGGAGTGGATTTCTGCAGCCTTCATTAGATTGCTTCGGCTATCCTAGGACCGAAGTCTGTAGAAAAACCTCCGGAACATGCAGTAACGAGTCAACACCAACATTGCAGCCGAAAGATGTCCACCGCTGGAGATAGAACTCTCCCAAGTAATGGGAGAGTTTGCCATAATCGCCACGCTTGGCAGGTGGGTTGATGATCGCAGTATGGTGGCAAAATGCATAGAGAAAGCTGCTGCCCATTCTCTAGTATGCTTGCTGCCCTTAGTCGCCTTTTACGACACCCACGGGAAGAAATAGAATAGTGCTATTGTTTAAGTTCGGCATCACACGGAATGGCATGACAATGTCAGTAACGAGTACATCAGTTTTTTAATACACAATTCTTCTATGTAATATTATCAATACTACGAGTACAAAACAATGTATCCCATATTTACGATAGCCAGCTTTTTTCAATGCATAAAAGCTGTTTACTTTACCTGTTCCTGTTTAATTCTAGTTTACTAAAATGTTGATGTCCATATATTTTGTTTGTTCACAAATACGCCCGCATGATGCTATTACAAATCCTATACGTTTGTCTATTGACACAATAACTGTTAACTAACTGTCTATTTAGCAAAAGCTGAAATCGTGGTAAGCAACATCAGCCTATAATGTTCCCACTGCTGGTAAACAGGTCTCGTCTCTTCGAGAGGCAGTGGGTCGTATCCCACCACATGTGCCCAGTGCGGGCTGGTAGATGTCACATGTCTTTGATTTTTGGGTTCTAGGACATGCCGATTTCCCGATGTTTTCTTTCACCGTATTGAGCGCATTAGCAATGAAATTTACACAAACTAAAGCCTTTGTCTAGGCTCGAACCTACGATCTACAATTGTCACAGTGGTTATCACTGCACCACCTATGCTTCACTGTAGAAACTTAAAGTGAACTAAAACCTAAAGCATTTATTTTAATTAAGCCATTGAAGAAAGTTGAAGCAAGATCAATCTGCCTACCATTTTCTCAACTATATTGGGGTCGGCTTCCTGTCTAACCGGATATAGCTGAATACCAGTATTTCACGTGGACCGACTGCCTATCTTTCCACAATCCAGGGTGGCCACTCTAAATTTCAATTCCGATCGATTGACATTGGAACGTTTTGACGATTGACGTTGGGACGTTCCATATTCTTGAGTTCGACGCTAACGCCAAAATGTGTTTAAATTGGATGTCCATTTTGGAGAACTAAGTGGAATCGGGATTGGGCGTTGGTGTTGTTCCAATGTTGACACTATTGTTTTCAAGAGTATTAATCATGTGTATGCAAAATTAACATTGGAAACATTGGTTCTAGATTGGAATTAAAATTAGGTTGAAGAGTAAGCCCCCTGTTACTAGGTAACACGATACCATTTGGTAAGACTGGTCTTCAGAATTTTGGGCTTCTCATAATCCTTTACGGCTGGCAGTGATCTACGGGACCAACAGGCTTAACGTGCCTTCCGAGGCACGACTAGATCCCGATTTGTAACAGACGTCAATGTATACTTCCAAGCCACATACAAGTTCCAGTGGTTCTTTCCTCAAAATACCATTTCAGACACCAACCCACATGGTCTTAACATGATGTGACTAAGATTATGTCTGGACTTTAAAAGAGACTGTGACCTCTGAGTTTGTTTCGGCGTTTCTTTTCAAAATATTCAGATAAGAAATGCCGACCTCATCTTTTATTTTTATATGATTGACTTGTAAAAGTGTTTTTACAGATGCCAGCACGTCCAGCTACTACAATCTGTCAAATTTCTTTAACAGATTTTCAAATTTATCGCCAAAGCATTAGGTTCAAGGTTCATCCATGAATCGACCATTGCAAGCGTTGCCGGCTGTTATTATTTACCCACAAGTCCATAATACACATAGATATCTATTTACTAACACAGAGTTCTCTGCGTTGAATCGCATATACAACAGTACTTGTCAGTTTTGCAATCTATGTGTTGTTTGTGAGTCGTGAATCTCGCGCGCCCTGTTCATCCCTACTAATCTGTACATCTATACATACAAATAAATAAAATTGGATTGTCTGTTTGTAATATTAAGATAACCACTTTTTACTAAGAGTAAAAAGGGTGGTGAGGGTGGTGGTAATGTTGTTTTGGTACATATACCAAAACAACATTTTTTTCAATTTTTGTCTGTCTGTCTGTTTGTTCCGGCTGATCTCTGAAATGGCTGGACCAATTTTGACGGGACTTTCACTAGCAGATTGCTGATGTAACAAGGAGTAACTTAGGCTACTTTTATTTTAGAATAATTACGTTATTTTAGAAAAATACCTGCGTTAATTTCCGACAACCACGCGGGCGAAGCCGCAGGCAAAAGCTAGTAATATTATAAATGTGAATATAAGTTTGTTTGTTACGCTTTCACGCGAATACTACTTAACCGATCATCATGAATATTTGTACACATATTCTTGGAGGTATTAGAAATAACATAGGATACTTATTAAGGATTTTTTTTAAAGAAAGATAAAAAAAAATTGTTCGGCAAAAAATCTCAAAATCTAGCTACTTCAACGCCATCTAGCATACCAGTAATGAAGTTCCAAAAAAAATTGATGCGGAAAGAGTCGCGGGCAGAACCTAGTAGGTATAATTTACTAACACAGAGTTTTGTGTTGAAACGCATTTAGATACAACAATACTTGTCAGTTTTGCAATCTATATGTTGTTTGTGAGTCGTGAATATCGCGCGCCCTGTAAATGTATATACCTACATTCCTACTAAAATTATAAATGTGAATGTAAGTTTGTTTGTTACGCTTTCACGCGAAAACTACTTAACCGTTCATCATGAAACTATGTACACATATTCTTGGAGGTATTAGAAGTAACATAGGATACTTATTTTGAAAAAAAAAAAAACTAAATTTATTTTTATTTTTAACGCGAGTGAAACTGCGGGCAAAAGCTATACAGTACTAGGCAGTACTACGTATATCTAATTTGTTATTATGTATCTTATACCTCGGTCAATTTACATGACTGCTAGGTTAACGAACGAGCGGAAGATGGTATATTATTGTATACGTTGGCTAGTGAGTTGAATGGAAGGAAATCTTAATCTTCCTTCTACATATATAAAATCCGGTGTACTACTGCGTCGGCGCAATACGAGGTACCCTTTCACCTACTAAAAAGGTAGCATCCAGACAGGCGATTTACTTAATGTAAATTATTACACTATTATCTAAACAGTGAAAAAAGCGTCGTGAGGAAACCTGGCTATTCTAGAACCAAGAATTCGGAGACATGTGACTTGTCAACCCGTACTGGGCTCGCGTGGTTGCGTTAGACATAGAAATTGTTTAAAAAAATTAAAAAACACGCTTCGCATGGGGTGCTTTTTAAGGTATTTTTATTGATATCAGGCACCCTACGCTTTTTTTTCCATTATTTTCTACTTTTAGTTTGGTTTTCTATGGAAGCATGTTTTTTTTTGTTTTTTAAACTATTATTTATTTTCTATTTTTTAGGGTGTTCCGAATTTTGAGACGTATGTCAGCGTAGTTTGTGACGTATGTCAGCGTAGTTTTCGAAGACAGTTTTTTTGCTGTCCTGGTAACCTTGGCAAGGATAATGATACAAATTTATGAAATTATAGTATTGTCATCGGTTCCCGATAAGTCTACAGAGTTTAAATGAAATCTGATCGTTTAAAGTGGGTCAAAATCGCGCTATAAGGAGTCGGTTACAAACAAACATACAAGTGAAGCTAATATAAAGCGTGTAAAAAAAAATCCGAACATCAGACAACCAGAAGAAGCTTCATAGCATAGGGGTCAATGAAAGTTATAAGCTGCTTCATTTAAAATATTATAAACTACTAGCTTTTGCCAGCGGCTTCGCCCGCGTGGAGGTCGGAAATTAACCCGCGGGAACATACTACCGAGATAAAAAGTAGCCTATGTCCTTTCTCAGGCTCTAAACTACCTGTGTACCAAATTTCATTTAAATCGGTTCAGTAGTTTTAGCAGGAAAGCGAGACAGACAGACAGACTGAGTTACTTTTACATTTATAATAATAAGTATGGATTTAACCAATTCTGGGTCATTTATGAATAAGTCTAGGCAGATGCAACATATCAAAACAACAAGGTAGACGCATATTTGTGATAAAGAAGTGGATTCTGATTATTTTAGAATAAAATAATATTTCATAAAACAGTTTTTATTTTAACCCAATTTTATAGCTGCAAATAATGACTCTGATGAGGAACATTAATTCAACTAGTGTCTTACAAATGTATGACACCTCAACAATGAGAGTGTACTTAGCCCTTCGAACTTTACCTCACTAACTGACGCTGCCGCTGCGGCTGAGGAAAACCTCAAGCGGCGAAAGTATGGCAACCTTATTAGTAACTAGCTTCTGCCCGCGACTTCGTCCGCGTCAAATTTTTGCTCCCCTGACCCTTCCCGTCGCATCGATTTGCCTGCTAGTTTTCGTCCATTTTTCGTTGCTGCTCGCTCCTTTTGAGTTATAGTGAGTCAACCTTAAAAGATAGACATATGCTCTCCCGGACTTTTTTTTTGAACTTTTTAAAAGGAACAATTCCGTCATACATGATTTTTGCGTTACTTTAACCGTTTACGCAGCGCACGCAACGGAAACTCTCAAAAGGAATAAATTTTCCCCGTTTTTGCAACATTTTTCATTACTGCTCCGCTCCTCTTTATTGTAGCGTGATGTTATATAGCTTATAGCCTCCCTCGATAAATAGGCTACCCAACACAAAAAGAATTTTTCAATTCGGACCAGTAGTTCTTGAGATTAGCGCGTTCAATCAAACAAACAAACTCTTCAGCTTTATAATATTAAATAGTATAAATATGTAGGTATGTATTTATAGAAATATATAAGTATATTATCAGTTATCTGGTTACCATAGTACAGGCTCTGCCCAGTTTGGGATCTGATAACAGTGTGTTGGATGTCCTAAGAATTTTTCAATTCGGATCAGTAGTTCCTGAGATTAGCGCGTTCAATCAAACAAACAAACAAACAAACTCCTCAGCTTTATCTTTACATATTATAAAATAAAGTCACTTCGCTGTCTGTCTGTCCCTATGTATGCTTATATCTTTAAAACTACGCAACGGATTTTGATGCAGGTTTTTTTAATAGATAGAGTGATTCAAGAGGAAGGTTTATATGTATATAACATGTATAATATAGTAAAGAAACGCTAATAATTTTAGAGGTTTCTAATGTGATGTCATAAATAAACACATTTTTTTGCGCTTACATTGCGAACGCTGGCTGAACCCTACGAAATAGCTCTAAATAATGTACTACAGTATTGTACATCTTAAAAAGTTCTACAAAAAAGTCCGCGATGGCATATGTCTAACTCTTAGGGATAACCCATAATAACCATTTTTATCCTTTATTTTTTACGAGAAATAATGGCTTATTTATGAATGCGATTTTAAGCAATACAGCATTAATCCTTCTGCAATTAAGTACCTTAAATAAATTGTGCATTTCATGTAGATCAAAATTGCCCTTTACAGCATAACATTAAAATTAATATTTTAGAAGATATCAGAGATTATAATAAAATCGCCGCAGAGCGGCTAGCGGGCCTTCCCGCGTCCGGCCGTCCCGGTTGGTAGCGGTCGAGTAGTGCAGGATTAATAGGATTGTAATATTGTAATTCATATTACTTTGGCTTCATAGTAAATGCGAATATCATGTGTGTTCGAAGTACTCAAAATAAACCTAATTGTATTATTCCAAGTAAGAGACCGCGAAATATTGCTTAGATGTTTAGATTTTTGGATGTATTTGGATTTTTGGTTATCCTGGATACTTACCATATATAGCATATCATAGATATTTTATCCCGGTAGTAGTTTCCCGGGTGATATTTTCCGACAGCTATACGGGCAAAGCCACTGGCTAAAGTACTTTTCTTATAACTATGTTTAATTTGGTGTCTGGTAAATAACTGAGTGTTTATATAGGTAGAATAGGAGCGTTAAGAAAAACCAGGAAGACTTATATTCAATTCAATCCAGCCCTATGTCGCAGTCTTCTTACTGAATACTGTTAGTTTTATTTTAAGTACATCAAACCCACATGATATGTAAGGATCGTAGCAGGTGGCGTTCCGTAGTTTCTGCCTACCCCCATGGGAAAAACGCGCAATTTTATGTATGTATAAAATGGATTAATACATTCTTACCGCGGTAATACGTCCTCTTGCGATAATTTCCGACATCTACGCGGGCGAAGCCGCGGGCAAAAGCTAGTAATATTATATAGTATAGATTATATTTTCGAGCCGTTTGGGGTTGAAACTGTCGGGCCGTGGGGTCCGAGTGCTCATGGCCTCTTTAATGAAATTTCGAAGCGGCTAGTTGACACTTTACGTGACCCAAGGGCTGGTTTTTATCTTAACCAGCGGCTAAGCATTGCTGTACAACGTGGTATCGCCGCCATATCTTGGGTACATTACCAGTCGACAGAGATGCGGATGAATTTTTCGACGCTTTATTTTAGTTCGTGTATACTTTTATTTTATAGATCAATGAAAAACCTTTTTATTTCATCAAAGCTAATTCAGTAAACTGTAATTTCCTTAATGTCGATGTATCTCAAACTTTTATATCCTGTAGTAAAATATATTAGAATTCGTCATTTTTCTTTCGAGCCAAAAACAACACTTTTAACAGCTCTGTCCGTCTGTCCGTTTGTTTTTACAAAGAGTTTATAAAAAGAAGGATTTCAAATGAAGAAACGAAGCAAATAATCTTTTGTTCCTTTTTTATATAGCTGTAATAAAAAAAAACTACGTCAAATCTGAACTGCACGTGTTTCTGAAGAAAGAGAAAATAGAATAGATATAGAAAATATTGATATCTACAAATTCATTCATGCATGAATTCTCGCAAAAGATTGAATCGAAAAGAAAAAAGAAATTTCGAAAAAGGGAAACGAATATCGAAGGAACAACTACAAAATAAAAATCCTGAATAAAATAAAGAGTGTTGCAGAAAAATGAAAGATAGAACTTTGGATCGCAATGTACATTGTCCTCGTTGACGTTCCATACATTTGTATGACACATCAACATCATTGTTACATCATATTGCTGAAATGAATTTAGCTGGACTATTTTTTAGCTCAGAACGTTTAAGATCTAATCAAAATTTTCGGATGTGTCATGCAATTTTAAACAGATGTTAAAATCCAAAAACGAATAATGTTGATGAAGAATCCAATAACTATATTTCTGATTAAATATTATCATGAAACATTTTCCGCTCCGACCCTTGCCCGAACCAGCCCGCGCCGCTGCGCCGCTGATCTTTAAATTCGTCCCTAAATTATAATCATTCCGATCCAGCCCGTCCCTCGATGCCCTCTACCAGCGATGCCCTAAGCCGAGGTCCGTACCTCACGAGGTACCCCCTTAGCGAGTAGTCGCTCTAGTTTTAATTACTTAAGCCCTGGTTAGAGGCGTTAATTTATTAAGGTAGCCACAGGTAAGTCCGGTTAAGCAGCCGACAACCACATAGGTTGAACTTCGAGATATAATTGCTAAAAAAAAACATGAAACATTTCTTATATCATCCCTACAATACTTGTACATTTTTTACAGAGGTCAATAACCTAAAACAAAAACTCTCTACCTACCCTTACATAAGTCAACCCACAAAATATAAAAAGGTTAGATTGGATCCTACAAAATCCCTGAAGATTTGTAAATATATAAGCACACAGCTGTCAGTCTGAGATTCAGTCTAGAACTTTATTGTTTTGTGTCCTAGAATAGACAGGAGATAAGACAAAGTAAGGTAATGTTTTGTAGGTATATCAGACTACGTAGTTACTTTAAGACATAGACATTACAAAACATCACGCCTTGTTACCCCAAAGGGTTGGACAGCGAAAGAGTGAGCGAAAAATATGGCATATCGGTCTAATGTGGGCACAGGTTTAGTTGTTAACAAAAATAATCAATGTTTAAAAATGCTCAATTTAACTTACATAAAAAAACTTTTTAACAAAATAATTAAACCGATATGCCATTACAAATTAATTTTTTGTTAAAAAGTTTTTATTTAATATATATATTTTTTTTATGTACTAATAATACTTGGTTTAATCTATCCAATAAAATAAAAAAAATATCACAATCGAACTACTAAGTAAAAATTTGTGCGAGGTCATACATAAAAAAAAAATATACGCGTCGAATTGAGAACATCCTCCGTATTTATCGTCGGTTAAAAAGAGGAAAAAATAATTGCGTATCTACTTCGAGTGAGCACAGGCTGAACTTTTGATCTCTCACCGTATCAGCTGCTAAGGGAGCAGCTGATACGGTGAGAGATCAAAAGTTCAGCCTTACAAGATCAGTCATCATCATCATTTCAGCCGACAGACGTCCACTGCTGGACATAGGACAAAGGAGGGTGTTTGTCATAATCGCCACGCTTGGCAGGCGAGTCGGCAATCGCAGTATGGTGGTAAAATGCATAGAGAACGCTGCTGCCCATTCTCTTGTTCCCTTTGTCGCCGTTTACGTTTCGAACTCAAGCAGGCGCTTTACACCTTCTTCTGCGAAGCAGTAATGCTCGCGAAGGAGGAGGCGGGGCGCGTGAGGGAGTGGCAGTCTCTGCGCCCTCACGTCCCTAGACGCCGCAGGAGGAGACGCCCCGGGCGTCGGGAGTCAATAGCCGACTCCCGGCCACCGTAGGCGCGAGCTTGCGGGTGGCGAGCAATGGGTAGCTCGCCGCCCGGTAAGGACCAAGCTCGGGTCGACGGCGCGCAGTGTTCCACGCGCGCCTCAAAGAGATATCAGCAGCAGTGTAGGGGTCTACTAGGACCGATGCCTGCCGGGGTCGCGTGATTGTTCGAAAGAGATACCGTGACCCTGGCACATGGGCAACTGATGGAACACGGGTGGGTTTTATTCAGTAAAAGTCTGACACGCCCTCCCGCTCCGCCCAGAGCGGGAGAAGTCTTTTGATGATTTCCCATCCAGAAAAAAAAAAAAAAAAAGCAGGCGCTTTACTTTGTGTAAATTATTTCATCACCACTGTTTTTAAAACGGTGTTCTAGAACTATTGTATAAATTTGAAGACTTGTGATATTTACCAACACGCACTGGGCCCGCATGGTGGCTCACTCCCTCTCACGAGCTCTCACCAAGAAGAGGCCTTTATTGCCAGCAGAGGGAACATTATAGGTTGATTATGATGAACAGGGGACGAGCCTATTACCATCAACTGGGCACAAATCCAGTCTTCGGCAGCCACTGAGAAATTTCAGATATAAAAATCCAATAACGCCCGACGGGATAATCGGACTCTCTTACGACTTCCATACGAACGAAATCGCGAGCAGAAGCTAGTTTAGTACGAAACTGTGCTCTATAATTTCCACTTAGAAGGTCAAACTACCATAGTTTTATGGCGTCACCATGAAGGTGTCGTAACACTGTGAGAAATTCCCCTTACACGGTACTTGTCACCGTTTTTATTTTCTTATATTTCATTGTCACGTGACTTTTATTGGTTCTATGCTATGTGACAGCTGAACGTTTCATTTATGATATAGAGTCATTTTTTGATGCTAGATCCTAGTGTGGGGTCTTTTTTTCTGGGTGGAAAATCATCAAATGATTTCTCCCGCTCTGGGCGAAGCGGGAGGGCGTGTCAGACTTTTACTGACTAAGACCCACCTGATTTCCTTCAGCTGCCTGTCCCAAGGCCATTGGTAACTCTTTCGAACAAATCTCGCGACCCTGGTAGATAACCAGTTTTCCTCACGAATGGTTCAGGTCATTTTACAGAACAATTCATGTCCCCGGGTCACGATAACTCTTTCAAACAAATCCTCGACCCTGACAGGATCCTAGTGTGGGGTCTAAGGTTACTCCATTGCACACAAATTTGTTTAACGATCCAATCTTGTTGCTTTTAGATTTATTTTGTACTTATTATGACTGTAAACTTGTTATTAGTAGAAGTACGTATATTTCTCATGTCTTTTGTATGGCAAGTTTTTTTTCTGACAAACAAACTACTTAGCCTGTGGCAGGTAACAGGGACATCAACGCGAGAAATGTTGAATTCAGCACATGGTTCTGCTTCCCATAGCACAGAAATATCCACCGAACATTTAACAAAAAACTGCTGTTTTATAGAAATGAGCAATACTAACGCGATCAAAATGTATGAAACAACAATTATTATTTTTTCTTTCAGAAAAGTTGTGTGTCGATGTCCCTCCCTATAAGGTTATAGACAAGATGAATGTTTTCTACCACTTGGATAAACAATCCCAGGATTTGTCTATGTCTAAATTGTATGAACAGAATAGGATTGTGGTTTACCGCAATCTAGATTTCAGATCTAACTTTACCAACATTCATACTGTACTACCTATATTATATCTGTAAACAGTATGACGCAAAGTCGCTTTCTGTGTCTGTCTATTTGACAGCTTAGTCCTTCTAAACTTCACAACTTATGTTGATGCGGTTTACACAATCGCTTAGACTTAGAGCATCAGTCATTTATTTAAACTAGGCTGAAAGTCAGCACATTTTTAACGTCAAATTATATAAGAAGGTCCCCTTAAGTGCCCGAGTTTTACCATTTCCTAGTGCTTTAGAAGTGTATCAATGAAGTAGTACGGAATTTTATACCTTAAAAAGTTTCACAAAAAGCTCACATTGGTTCGCACGGCTACGTATCAAGCTATGAATTCCAGTATAAATTGATCTCACATTGTATGGTATTTCCGTATAATGAGAAGTCAGCTTAAACTGGATATTTAAAGCTTGATGTGTAGCCGTGTGTATATGTCCATCTCTTAAGGACAACCCACAGTAACCATTTTCATCTTTGGGTTATTTACGAAACTATTTAAACCAATACAATTAATCGTTAGCCAATCAAATACTTACGTTAGATATATTATGGATTAATTATAGACAATCACCAGACGAAGGTACTCGGCACACTTCAGTCCGTCAACATCTGCTACATTCATATCATACCCTGGGCCTATGCAAGCGCCATTTTGGCGGGTCTTAGAACTGGTATTTACTGCTTATAACTGGACCGCCCAGTAACTGCCCCTTTGGTTTCATGGTCGCTAGCGCGACTGCTCAGCGTGTTGTCCTGGATTCGATTTCCAGGACGGGCAAAGTGTTATTGGGTTCTCCATTAGAAACTACTACCCCGGAGTTGGAAATTGGTGATGTGATACCCCCGTGCCACGGAGAGCACGTCAAGCCGTTAATTCTGCGCCCGATCTCTCTCTGGTCATGTCTGTTTGCCGTCCCATCGCACTATGAGAGTGAGGGAACAGTGAGTGCCCCTGCGTCTGCGCACACACTCATGCTCTATAATACATATCTCGCGCGCCTAAGGCTAGTCTCTGTTGAGATTAACCGCCATGACCGAAATACGGTCTGGAGTATTATATAGCTGGACAGTTTTTTCAACTTTCCCTTTGGATAACGATATCTGATCCCAAACTAGGCAGAACCTGTACTATGGCAACCAGACAACTGATAAACATACTTATATATTTCTAAATACAAACATATATATAAATTACACACAGAACAAATGATTGTGCTCATCACACAAAGATTTGTCCAGCGTGGGAATCGAACCCACGACCTCAGTCTTAACAGTCAGGGTCAATAACTACTAGACTAACAGGACAGTCAAAACCTCCATAGAACTTATATCAATATCTAGTCAACGCTGTCTTCAAAAACAAAATCAAAGTCCGTAGTGAAGTGGCAATGTTTTATAATCGATAATAAAATGCTGTTTATTGTTTCGTCCGGCGCTATTTACGATGGGCACGATTTCGGGGGCTTTTGAGGTCGAGTTTAATTTTATTCACGGCAGCCGATAGAATCTGACACGCGATTGTAATCGATTTAAATCGATACGGCCGGTTTAGTATATCGGTTGCAATGTTTGGGTTTTTAAAAAAGGAAGGGTGCTGTTGTTATTGTCTTTGGTCGATGTCGAGGTTATTGCTTATTTCTTACTATAATTATAGCCTGCTAACGCAGGCTTAAGCAATACGGGCAAATTAAAAACACAGTTTTTTTTTTTTTAATATGTTCCAAATAATAATGTCAAAAGGAACTTATCTGGAACTGATTAAAAGTCTCTGATTACCCTCTGATTATCTGAAATCTATTTACAATACTTATTCAAAAATTCTAAATATTTTTAACACGCTTTTATTATTTACTAGTGATCGCCCATTGGTCGAAATTCGACCGTACTTCATTTGAATAGAAATACATTATTAAATGAAAAAATATAGATAATAATAAATATAAAAAAATAATATGGTTATATTTGACATTCAGTAACACTATAGACAAATTGTTGACGCTGTACTACTGTGGAGAGGGTTCGCTGGCGGGATGGTGATGGCCAGGACCGTCCTGGTAGGTGTAATGAGTAAAGAATACTTCTTCAGGACTCTCTTTTTTATTTTCTTAATACTTCTTAACTGCTGGATATGGAACAATATGGAATGAATTATCACAGAAATTTGTTCTGTTTTTATAGAATTTTCCCTATTATTTATAATTAATTATGACGGTTCCAAATGTCTTAATTATAACCAGCCTGTACAATCTATGACCAGCCTGTACAATCGTGAGGCATACAACCTCTACAGTTTGCACACGACACTAAGGTTTGTATGGGAAACTTACTGATGCTTGACACTCCCCATAAAACCACAAAAAATATTTCTTTTATATCTAAACTAAATTCTTATCGTCGCTAATACAAATAATATTAAAGACAAATATTCTCGATATGATCATAGATTTTAAAAATGAAATAGGTTATATATCTATAAAATTAATTTATTACCTATGGTTATACTTCACATTCAGTAAGACTATAGACACAAAATCAGGCTTACCAACTTAGGGGTTTTCCCAAATTTAGGGGTTAAATAAGAGGATTGAGATATTTTAGAGGCGTTCCATTTTTAGGGGTATTCTTAGGGATTTTTTGCCATCTTACATTTCTCATTGTGTTTTTGATTACATTAAAAGTATTAGCGACTTCTAGTACGGTTCCTAGATACTAAGAATGCAGAGTGAATGATTAACTAATGTCGCGTAATAAATATAAACAAATATTACTACTGTGTGCCGGTCTATGATTACTGAACATTCGTTGGTTATTTTCATTATAATTTTTTAGCGGATTTTTTTAATAATTGTGGCAATTTTAGGGCTTTTTAACTTAAGCTTTAGGGGTAAATATTTCTGGGTGTTGGTAACACTGCACAAAATAATAAAGACAGATTTGGACCATAAACAAAAGAGTATCTATGCATGTGTGTATTAGATACACGGTAATGAATAGTAGTGTGTGTAACGTATTATTTATTGAAAATAATGTATTTTAACTTATAATTTAAGAAAATATTAGCATTCGTCACTTCTTCTCTGTATAAACTATAAGTGTGCGAAATTTCATACTCCTCCGTCCGCCCAATTTTCGTAAAAAGGGATCCAAAGTTTTCGCTTCACGTATTAATATACAAGATTATTTTTAGTATATGCGAAACCTGAATATAGTTTGTTCAGAATCAGTAACTGAATCGATTCCAATAATTTTTATACCATGTTATATTTTGTACCAAAAATATTTAATTACGCTTCCAAGTCGCGGGCCTTAGTGTTTTATTTCGATTTTAAAATTATCATGTCTTTCTCGTACTCAAACGTCCATTACACGGAGATGGTACGTACACTAGCTGTTTGTGGTGATCTGCATATGTTTTTGCGAGGACAACCAGGTAACTTATCAAGCTTATAACTTTGTGATTATTAATGATACAGTTTTGAAATTTTTTTCATAGATTCTTTACATAAAAATACTAGACCCGTGTTTCGGGTTTCGCATAAACAAAAATTAATGTTGTATAGATTTTGTAACATGTTGATGCAAGTAAATAATGACGAATCCAAAGGAGTATGTATGGATTGTAGCAAGTGGCGTTCTGTTGTTTTTGCCTACCCCCATGGGAACAAGCGTGAGCTTATGTGTGTAAAATATCGTAGTATCTTATCAATTTGGCACGGTCGTGAGACGCTTGCTACAAATATTTGTTCAACATGTACTATTGTATTTATAACTTTAGTTCAATTCCCACCGGTAAACGAATCTATACGAATATACCTACATAAAAAATGTACAGATGCCAGCACATCAAGGTACCCGAAACTGTCCAATTCTCCCAATCGACCTTGAACTTAATGCTTTAGCAATAAAGTTGAAATTCTATTTAAAAAAAATTGACCGATTGTAGTAGCTTGATCTGCTGGCATCTTTACAAAACAAAGTCACTTTTCATGTCTGTCTGTGTGATACCTACATCTTTTAAACTGCACAAAGGATTTTGATGTGGTTTTTACCATAATTTAGAAGACAGTTTTATGTGTACGAGTCATACTTTGATATTAAATTACGATATAGCATATACACACAGTAAGAGGAGAGGTGTGCGGCTGTGAGTTACGAGGTCGTAGATCGAAGACAGGCATTTTACTTTGTGTAAATTATTTTTGATCGCCACTGCTCTCAAAATGGTGAAGGTTTAAACAATCGTGAGGAACTAGTATGTTCTTAAACCAAAAATTCGAAAACATGTGACATCTACCAACCCGCACTGGGCCCGGGTGATAGCACTACTTTTTGTAATGGCATTTCCTCTTACAAAAAGGAGACCGGTTGCCCAGCAGTGTGGACATAATAGGATAAATATGCTATGACACATATTTCTTATTATTTTGTGGGCGGGTAACTAATACGATATAAGCCTGGTGAGACAGTAGATACTACAGAAAAAAAAAAAATACTTTCTATATTTTCTTATTTTCAAACTTACTTAATAGGTCAATTCATTCAAACTTGCCCACATGTTTTTAATTATTTTATTGAAATGAATAAGAACGGAAACTTAATAAACACTAATTCTACAAGTTCTCTCCTCCTTTTTCTACTGCTAGGGTCCAGCGCTCCTCAAGTGCTAGCCTCACAGCTTCAACACGTTGATCCCACTGATTTTCTTGAAAACGCTTTACCCAAAGTTTTACAGCAGAAAGAGAGTAATCAGTCTTGCCATGACTTTGCTGCAATAATTGATGGATGTAGAAGCAGAAGCCCCACCGAGTACGTGAATTTTAATAAATCACCGCTGTTCAGTGTCGATCACAGACGATATGCCTCTTTGCCGATCCATGACTAAATGACGCGATAAGTTTTGTTTAGCTATCAAACGACCGAACACGTCGCAACTTGTTAACGCACTAATAAATGCTTAGACTCTAGTACAACCAGCGACAAAAAATATTTTTCAGTAGTCAAGTTTGAATGAATTGACCTATTACTTTATTCGAAATAAACATACAAGCTTCAAATTCAAAATTTAAATTTAAAAAGTTTTATTATTTTTAATTTTAGAATCATAAATCTTAAATGTCATCCATGCACACGCACGCTGTGTATCGAATGTCACCTGGAATGCCTACTAGTACAGACGTCATAGGCGTTCTGGAATAACATAGCGTTAAATTAAGAGTCTAATAGACACCTAATTAATTCTAAAATACCTCCCGACGTAAATATTCAGTACACAGAAAATTATATGCTTTACATTTTTTACCAAAAAGTCACCTTCGAAAAACACGTTTCATTTTAATTCTAACGTCAGTGCATTTGACATCAAAGGTTTTGATCAAAATAAAAACAGGTAAAGCGTTTAAAAACAACAACCGTTTGATACGATTTATTTTATTATTCGATGAAAAATATAATTCCTCAAAGAAAAACTAAACAACCATTTTCCTTTACCTACAACTGGAACGTTCTTAAATTAAAATCAAACTGACAGATGTCATCGAAATTTTAATTTGGACCGTCAGCTGCGTTCTGACGTCATAGGCCTGCAGTGACAAGTCGACAAATTGCAATGCAGACGTACTTATGTACTATAATTAAAGATGGCGATTATATAGCTCGCGTTTGGCAGAGATACGCGCTAGAAATAGAGAAATGATTATCTTTGATTTATTTTTAACCAACGTTTAGTTATCTATGCAGGTATAAAAGTGACAGCGGAGTACCCTAGCTATAGAAGAGTGTGAGCGAGTCATTGGAAGGAATTAATTTTTAAACTAAATATAAAATGTGCAGTCAGTCTTACAAACATACTGCTCAGCAATTGCTTGCTTCATTTATTCAGACACAAGCGATTATTGATATGAAGTCCAGCATAATTTTAAGATAGGTACCGGTAAGGTTTTTCAAGGTTTTTACGGCAGTAGGTTCGCCACCTATGACATGGGACTTAAACAATGCCAAAATGTGGGTGTACTGTAGGTACACCTCTGCCAAACCTTCTGGTTGTTACAGGCGTTATGTTGTATAAAAGGTTAAACTCGGAAGTAAGAAAGAAATAGCTGAATGAAGCAACACTGTAACAGACATACAAAAAAGTTCTGCTAAAGCGCTAGAACTTCATCTGGCTTTGCTTTTCTGCAGCGCTGCAAAAGCGTTGCCCGCCCTTTACGTCATCCAAGCCCGGTACCTATATAATTCCTATACTTAACTCTGTACGTACAGACTTCCCTTTCCCCCATCCGCCCTTTTGCTATTTCTAGATTTTAAATTAACTCATCCTTGAAGCTTTCCTTTGCAGGAAATGAAAGAAATATATTAAATATTGCAAAAGAACTGCACTGAACACGTGGTTTTGTGGATTCCGTAACGTAATGGTGTAAAACAGGACACTTTTTTATTTTATTCGAGCGACTGCCTGTCTGCCAATATGACCTTCACAACCCAGGTAGTGGTAAATACTAAACACATTGGCAAGACTGGTTGTTGGTAAGCCTTTTGGGTTTCAAACTACCCGTAACGAGATTATTTAAATCGCAAATCCTCCCTATTTACAGGGTATATGTTATAAATTTTTATTGTATATGCTTGGGGGAGGCCTATGTCCAGCAGTGGACGTCTTTCGGCTGAAATGATGATGATGATGTTATAAAAGCGTGACAGATAATAATGACTTAAGTTATTTTTTATGAAATTTAATTAAATGAAATGACCATGCATTCCGTGGAGATTGAGGGTAAGTGTGAGTGAGGTATGTGTGTGGGTGGTGTGTGAGGGTATATGTTTGTGTGTGAGTGTGTATAGGGGACTGGGTCGGTGGGTATTCTGTCTAGAATACCCACCGACCCAGTCCCCTATACACATACCCTCATAGCCGTAATTTTCTAGCCAGGAATTATTTTACTAACTTATTTTCTTTTGATGTTAATTAGTACTAAATTTTTTATAAATCTTGTTTTATGAACAAACAGGATGACATAGAGCTATAAGATAGTATACATTAATGGTACCGCTGACAGCTTCAGGAAAATTCACTCGTTGGTGATCATTATTTTCAGTAATAAATTGTAATTTGTACTGATTGTAATGTGGCACGGTGATGGTTGTAACTAATAGAATTCCATGTCAAAATGACGGGGTTGGCTTGCATTCAAATATTTTGGAAAAACAAGGATAATTATCTTTGAAAATCCTAAAATAAGGTAGCTTTTTCATACAGGAATTTAAATTAAGATAGTACGTGGTCTTTTAATAAACATTGGTCCTTGGCAGCTATGGACAGAGAGAGACGTGGAAAGAAAGTAGGGAAGGCTTCGCCCAGCAGTGGGCCAGCAACGGGTAATCCACAATATCCACACTTATCCATACTAATACTAATATTATAAATGTGAAAGTGTGTGTGTCTGTTTGTCCGTCTTTCACGGCAAAACGGAGCGACGAATTAACGTGATTTTTTAAGTGGAGATAGTTGAAGGGATGGAGAGTGACATAGGCTACTTTTCGTCCCTTTCTAACCCCGACTTCCCTAAAATGGGGGGGGGGGGGGGGTGGATTTTAACGCGAGCGAAGCCGCGGGCAAAAGCTAGTACAATAATAAATTCAAATATGATGTGTAACCCAAAATCGTTTACCTGTAGATCATCCACTGTTCGCCAGCCTTTAACGCCATTTTATAGAAATAGCTTTACTACTTAGGAATATTGACTTTCTACTCCAAAGACATCTAGAAGTAATTATATAGGATTTAACTAGCAGAAAATCTGTGTACTAAATTTTCACTATGCCTAACATTTCGGGGAACACCCAGCATGATGTTTTTGTGTGTGCATGTAACATGAAAAACGTTGTTCTATCTATCTGTTTTAGACAAAGAAATAATAGCCGCATCGCAAAATAAGAAGCAGTGCATCGGAGAGGAGAAAATGTTAATGTTTCAAAAAACATTTTTCTCTTGCAACGGACGCAACATTCTTTAAACTCTTCTGCAGATTGTAGAAAAACATGTTTTCTAGACTAACTTGCAGATTTTAATTTGTTATTAGGATATTATTTTTATTGTATCTTATAGTTTACTATTTAATTTTGTATAAGAAGATTTCGCAAATTGTAAGCAAGATACTACAATGTGGATTGGACTTTTTGGTCAAGCACCTAGTACAAACGCTATTGTTGCTTGGAAGCATGCTATACTCGTGAATATAATACAGATATAATAGAACGTTCTAAAAAGATGTCTCTATTTTTAAGTAAGGATAGGCACTAGTCGACTACGTTCGCGATTTGGTTTTCAAACATCTATACTAACATTATAAAGCTAAAGAGTTTGGTTGTTTAGTTCAACGCGGTAATTTCAGGAACTACTGGTTCGAATTGAAAAATTATTTTTGTGTTGAGTAGCCTATTTATTGAGAAAGGATATAGATTATATAACATTACGCTGCAATCAAAAGGAGCGGAGCAGCAACGAAAAATGGACGAAAACTGGCAGGCAATTCGATGCGACGGGAAGACTCAGGGGAGCAAAAATTTTGACGCGGACGAAGTTGCGGGCAGAAGCTAGTAAACCGCCTGTTGGTCTAGTGGTTAGTGACCCTGACTGCTATGCCGGAGGTCGTGGGTTCGATTCCCACCCAGGACAAATGTTTGTGTGATGAGCACGATCATTTGTTCTGTGTCTGGGTGTAATTTATCTATAATATGTATGTATTTAGAAATATATAAGTATGTTTATCAGTTGTCTAGTACCCATAACACAAGCTCTGCTTAGCTTGGGACTAGATGGCGTTGTGTGATAGTTGTGGAATATTATTATTATTATATTATTATTAGTGTAAATATATTTGTTTTTGGAAAATTGACTCTAAACTTTATCTAAATATGTTTTTAAAAACTACTTTAAAGCTCACTTATAAAGCAATAACTATGCGCTAATCTTCAAACACGTTTTGACATTTTCAGTAGTACTGTTACTTATGATTTTTCTTTTCATTATGTGATCATAACTCTGCGTATAAGTTTTTTCACAATCCAGGTCTAAATCTCTTTGCCGGGGTCATAGATTTGTTCGAAAGGGATACCGTGGTCCTGGCACAGGCAACTGAAGGTACACGGGTGGGTTAGAGTCAGTAAAATCAGACACGTCCTCCCGTTCCGTCCAGAGCGGGAGACGTCATTTGTTGATTTCCTACCCAGAAAAAAAAGTTCCAAATCTCTACCACTGTCCTGCATTTTCATCTTAAAAGCCTTCTCCAAATAAATACCTATAAAATCCTATCTTCCAACTCCCGGAAATAGGTTATCCTTTCCATTTACGCAATACTTCTCATAACAATCCAATTCTGTATCTTATTTTCTTAATACCAGTCGTCCAATTAGCAGTTAGTAGTTAATTTAATTAACTTTTACGGTCGCAGTGCATCCTAACTGCGTCTTAACCCGGTTAATGGTTAACGGTTATCTTTAGTGCAGAATGCAAGTACCGTGCGATAAGTTACTTATGTTGGATAAGCACAGAGTTTTGTCATCCATATCCATACTATCCATACTATATATACTATATACTATTATACTATATATACTTATACTATATACTATACTATATATACTATCCACACTATATATATATATTTATATTATATATATATATTATTATATATTTATATATATATATTATATATTATATATATTATATATATATATATATATATATATATATACATTATATATTTATATATAATATTATAAATGCGAAAGTAACTCTGTCTGTCTGTCTGTCTCGCTTTCCTGCTAAAACTACTGAACCGATTTAAATGAAATTTGGTACACAGATAGTTTAGAGCCTGAGAAAGGACATAGACTACTTTTTATCCCGGTAGTATGTTCCCGCGGGATAATTTCCGACCTCCACGCGGGCGAAGCCGCTGGCAAAAGCTAGTCTTTCATAATTTCAGCCGAAAGACGTCCACTGCTGGAAATAAGCCTCTTCTAATTTGAGGGGTTTTGCCATAATCACCACGCTTGGCAGGCGGGATGGCAATCGCAATATGTTGGTAAAATGCATAGAGAATGCTGCTTCTGTTCTAGTAAGTCCTTTAGTCGCGTCTTTTGACACCCACGGGAAGAAATGGGATGGTACTTCTTTACGTCCGGGACCAAACGGCAGTTTTTGAGTGGATTCGAGTTTGGTGCTTTGGTCGAAATGGTGAAAAGGATACAGAACTACTAAAAACGTTAAATACAAAAAAAAAACTCAAAAAAAAAAACAATCAATCTCAATCTAATCTAAATCGATATCTGTTTAATAAAATTCTTATATCCAGTAAGTCGAAATGGTGAAAAGGATACAGAACTATTAAAAAATCTAAATAATAAAAAAAAACAATCAATCTTAATCTAATGTAAATCTATATCTGTTTCATAAAATTCTTATATCCAGTAAGTTGAAATGGTGAAAAGGATACAGAACTAATAAAAAATCAAAATCTAAAAAAAAACCAATCTAATCTAAATCTATATCTGTTTAGTAAAATTCTTATATCCATTGATCCACTGACAAAGGCTTGGATTTGTGGCAAAGTTTATTTCAGCCGCATTGGTCTATCAATGAGGTTAAGCTTTGCAAGCTGCAGTTGGTCTGTGGATAAGTGATCGTCTTTTCTTTGTTTTTTGGATGGGAAATCATCAAATGACGTCTACACGCCCTCGCTCTTGGGAGGAGAGGGAGGGCGTGTCAGACTTTTACTGACTAAAACCCACTCGTGCTCCTTCAGTTGCCCATGTGCCAAGGTCACGGTGTCTCTTTCGAACAATCTCGCGACCCTAGCAGGCATCGGTCCTGGCAGACCCTTTCAGTTCTGCTGACATCTCTTTGAGGCGCGCATGGAACACTACGCGCCGTCAACCCGAGCCTATTCCTTACCGGGCGGCGAGCTACCCATTGCTCGCCGCCCGCAAGCTTGCGCCTACGGTGGCCGGGAGTCCGCTATTGACTCCCGACATAAGTGATATCAAGACCCGTCCGTGACTCGGAAAGCACGTCAAGCCGTTGGACTTAGCTGTCATTTCTTTTCACCTTCGACATTGAATTCGGGTCGTCAGTATCCTGAAAGTCTGACAACCTGTCCTACCGAAGATAAGTGAATTGCGTAGGTCAGATAGGCAACCCCTACATGTAAAATACTGGTATTCAAAGGCTTCCGGCTAAAATAAAAGCTGAAAAGGCTAAGCAAGTATCTAATGATGACTGAAGGACAAGGCACAGCCAAAATAAATAAATATCTTAGGACAACCAACACACCGTTATCTGATCCCAAACTAGGCAGAGCCTGTACTATGGTAACCAGACAACTGATAAACATACTTATATATTTCTAAATACAAAGATATCTATATATATAAAAGAAAGTCGTGTTAGTTACACTAATTATAACTCAAGAACGGCTAAACCGATTTGGCTGAAAATGGGTGAGGAGGTGGCTTAGAACCAGGAGACGGACATAGGCTACTTTTTTTAGGGATTAAATATAATGATCACCATAAAATGCTTTGATACCCTTAGTTCTTTAATCAAAAATATATACTTGACACCAGAAAAATAAAGTCTAAAATTACAATAGTACTAGCTATTTTAGTCACGACTGCTCTTTAAATTGTATTCGAACACCAAATGTAGTAAATGATCACCAAATCATAACTTGTACGACAAAACTCTACTGCGACTCACAATAGTTCGAATGCACGCTTGTGCGATACACTCGAGCTCACATAGTACACTAGGTTAGGTTAGGTTAAAACTGTGACCTCCTATGCACGAGCCGAGCGAGAGAAGCGAGCGGTGCCGCGGCAGCGGCCGGCGAGTGCTAGAAACGACTAGACTCAGTGTGTCGCATAAGCGTGCATTCGAACTATGGTGAGTCGCAGTACAGTTTTGTCGCACAAGTGTTATTCGCACACCCATTTGTCGAACTCACGTAGTACACTCTTAATAATTTCGTGTTCACTAACTTTTTTTGGGATAACAATGATTTTTTTGGAGTCAGTTTGCTTAAATAGGATAGCAAGATGTAAAAACTTTGGTTATAATTTTAAATTGAAATGCTGTTTTAATTTTGGTGATCATTTACTACTTTAGGATTAACAATGATTTATTTGGAGTCAGTTTGCTTAAATAGGATAGCAAGATGTTAAAATTTTGGTTATAATTTTACATTAAAATGCGGGTTTAATTTTGGTGATCATTTACTAGTTTTGTCTGTTATATGTTACTATATCTGGTGGTAAGTTAAACATAAGCCCTTTTTTATCCCGTTTGACTATAAAGAAGAAAGAGTTGATTGTTTGTTTGTATTGAATAGGCTCCGAAACTACTGGTCCGAAATGAAAAAATATTTTTGAATTGGGTAGCCTATTTTTTTGGCTATTTGGTATATAACATCACGCTACACTTAAAAGGAGCGAAGCAGCAACGAAAAATGAACGAAAATTGGCAGGGCATTCGATGCGACGGGAAGGGTCAGGGAAACAAAACTTTGACGCGGACGAAGTCGCGGGTAGAAGCTAGTTATAGATAAATTACACCCAGACACAGAACAAATAATTGCGCTCATCACATAAAGATTTGTCCAGGGTGGGAATCGAACCCACGACCTCAGTCTTAGCAGTCAGGGTCTCTAACCACTAGACTAACAGGCTAGTCGTGAAAAAAATGCTGAGTCTAGAATTATGCTGAGAATGAATCTGAGTGGACGGGTCCACTCAATCTGCGTGGTTCTTGCCTCAAAAGACCATTACAGTCACCAATCTCCATGGTCTTCACATGATGTGACCAAGATTATGTCTGGACTTTAAAAGAGACTGTGACCTCTATGTTTGTTTCGGCCTTTCTTAACAGAGCAGTCAGTTAGACCACATCTAGTTTCAAAAAATATGATGGACTTCTTGTTGATTAAGCAATGAATTTTGCTAAGGTTTTCACCATCGTCTAGAGAACTACTTCGGAAGGTTTATGTGTATATAACGTACATTAATATTAAACATAATATAATATAACATAGTATCTATGTTAAATAAATCTCGATATTTTGTTAAGCAATATGAAGCAACCAGTATGTTGATTTAATTCCCTAAAAAAATAGAGAACTCCCAAATATACACACATCCCCAATTTGACATAGGTAATTCATACCCTCCCCTCCCCTACCACTCCCATAAATCCCACACCCATATAAAGCCGTTTTACATTGTACCACTAATGTTCCAACAATGTTATTTCGAGAACAATGCCACCTTTGTGACGAGGTAACAATGTAACCGATATACCCCGATATGGAGAATTGTTATGTGACGATAAAAGTTTTTATATAAAGGTTTTTTAGAATAAAGGGGGGAGTGGGTCAGAGGGGCAGGTCTGAATGCACGTATGACTGTTACATCCAGGTTAACCTGGATGGTGGTGACTTTGTTGTAGGATTGCCAAAACTAAACGATGCTACTTCAACTCTTTAGTCTTTCTCGTTTTAACTCGTAAATATTATGTTTTGTTATCCGGGTGCCCTGACCAATTGACTGAAATTATTAGTTTTCAGAGACTGTCTATTCTTGTAGCCTGTTGTGGGGTTATACGTCAACATCATCACCAGCCTAGTCTTTTGCCAACTATGTCGAGGTCGGCTTCCATTCAAATCGGATCCAGGTGAATACCAGTTTTTTTTTACATGGAGACACTAAATATCTGACCACAACCAAGATACTGGATAATGCCCTTTGGTATAATTGGTTGTCAGACTTTCAGGCGGACCTGAATTTCTAACGACTGTCAATCAATCCACGAATGACAACCAGGACCAACGGCTAAATGCGCTTTCCGAGGTCACCCATCCACAGACCAACCGCAGCAACCTGATATGAAAGTCAACATTCTTTCATAAATCTATCTTAAAGAAGTGATTAACGAGAGGGATAACTCATAATTTTGATACCATGTATCATTATTATTTGCCCAGCCTTTTCCCAACCATATAGGGATCGGATACCGATTTAATTCATCATCATACATAAGCTTCCTCTGAATTAGGGGATTTGCCATAATCGCTATGCTTGGCGGGCGGTTTGGCGATCGCAGTATAGTGGTAAAATGCATAGAGAATGCTGCTGTCCATTCTCTAGTGTTCCTCAGTCGCCTCTTACGACACCCACGGGAAGAAATGACAAGGTGCTATTCTTTTCATCCGGCACCGCACAGATTCGGCTGAATTATAAGCCAGAAATCCATTAATCCCATTCCATCATCATTTCATTTATCCCATTTCTTCCCATGATGGCCCAGACGGAGATGGCGGGATGAGCTGGACTCTTTTAATAAAGACTGGTCCTTGGCAGCTCTGGACAGAGAGACGTGGAAAGAGAGTAAGTAGGCCTTCGCCCAACAGTGGGACATCAACGGCTAGTAATATAATATCTAGACACGCGGCAGCGTGTCAAGCCAAGTTCAAGTAACAGAACTGGCGAGCAGCACCGTGTGTAATATTACACGAACCATTTGGAGCCACTTTTGACCCCCTCATAACTCAAAAACAATTTCACATAAACGTGTCAAATTTGGCTCATATAGTGAGACTTGTAAGATACATATGTGCTTCAAATTTCATAAACATATCTCAAACGGTTATTTAGATATTAACGTCCAAAAATCGACATTTTTATCACTGACTGACCTATAGATCAAAACTCTAACCCAATTCCAGATCACCTAGAAAGTTCAAATTTGGCATGCAGATAGGTAATTAGGTGAACACAAAGGAATAAATCAGAAACTGGTAAATTTTTATCACTTTATTATAATTTTTCATTTAATTGATTCTATTAGGAACACTTATAACAAAAACCATTTGGTATTAATTTTGTTATAAATTTGCTATAAATAAGTACCTATTAATAATTTATGTACAAAAAGTAATGATATCCCATCAAAAACATAAATGTGAAATGAGAGCCAAGTTCAATATTATGATATATGCTTTGGTTGTTGACTTCAACGACAAAAGAAGTGAGATCTAAATGGGTGTCAAGTTCAATGGTCAGTCCTGACTTGGCTAGTTTTCATATATGAATTATATTATAGCCTTCAAGTTTTAAACCTGTTACTTGTCGGTTCTTATTTTATTATTATGTAAATTTGGCTTGCTGGTAGAAACTAGCCATCGAACATAATAATTCGTATATGAGAACTAGCCAAGTCAGGACTGACCATTGAACTTGGCACCCATTTAGATCTCACTTCTTTTGTCGTTGAAGTCAACAACCAAAGCATATATCATAATATTGAACTTGGCTCTCATTCCACATTTATGTTTTTGATGGGATAGTATAATTTCTTCCCATAGCTGTCGTAATAGGCGACTAAAGGACTTACTTGAGAATGGGCAGCAGCGTTCTCTATGCATTTTACCACCATACTGCGATCGCCAACCCGCCTGTCAAGCGTGGCGATTATGGCAATCCCCCGGAATATTGAGTGAGGACTATGTCCAGCTGTGGCCGTTTTTCGGCTGAAATGATGATGAATCCACTTACTCACACTCTACATACTACTAATTTTAAGTCTTAACAATTCTCTTTTTTAATCGACTTCAAAAAAAGGAGGAGGTTATCAATTCGACTGTATTTTTTTTTATTAGAATTACTGTGTATGAATAAATATTATATTAGTTTAAAAAAAAAATGAAATGTTGGCTAAAAACCTCCCACTCCGTTATCAGAGAGGTATGGCGCACCTAGTTCGGCTACAGATGGAACCCTATTATATTATATTCATTAGCCTACAATTTTTTCTTTCCGCAAAATGGTTGTTGTAATGTTAATATTTTTTGTGTCAGTAAATAAATTATATTATGTTATCTTATCCATTGATTATTTATGAGTTCTTAAAATTGAATTTTCATACCGTGTATGTCAACCAAAGAAATATACGATAGATGCTTCATTTTTTAGATTGAAAAGGAATACTTATCGTTTTAATAGCACTTTGTCGTACAGTAAGTACATAGCCCGATTTCTCACCATTGATATCATCGTATTGATATCGATTGACATGTAAAGAACCACCGTGACACTCGCAGCTGGCCTGGTTCCCTGGCAAGTAGAATAGAATACAATAATTGATTTTTCAAGAAACTACATTTGTTTCCGGTTGATTCCTGGAACTCACACTAGGAATCCTTGTGTCGAGAGTTCCAGACTCCTTCGTTCCATTTACATTTGTTGGTAGATAGGTGTACGTTACAATATTTTATTTTATTTTATCTAATCTAAAACAATTACACAAAGAAAAATAATACTAATACACAGACAAAAAAAATAGATATCTTAGTATTAATTTTTACGTATGCATGTATGTTGTGTGAAGTACAAAGTAATGATGAGAACCAATACACTGTAGTAGTCATATCTATGGAGGGGTTTGTGGGTCAACAACCTCAGGTCGATCGAAGGTTAAGCGTCTCTTGCCACGGTTAGTCCGTGGATGGGTGACCATCCATTACATATCATGACGCCTTTGTGCCTCGGAAAGGATTTTAAGCCATTGGTGCCAACTGTCAGTTGTAGATTTTTGATAGTCGTTATGGGTAAAAATCTTACAGTATTGCCAAGGGGTGTGAGTGGTGTGACCTAGTAACTAGATTGTGGACGTCAGATAGTCAGTCACGCTATGTAAAACAGGGACCTACCCCTACCCTAACATGGTTGGGAAAAGGCTAGGAAGAAGTGGTTAACTTGTTATCAACAATAGTTTGTTTTGATTAAGGTACTAGTTTCTGCTCGCGACTTCGTCCGCGTTAAATTTCTTGCTCCCCCGACCCTTCCCGTCGCGTCGAATCGCCTACCTGTTCGATTTTCCCCGTTTTTGCAACATTTTTCATTACTGCTCCGCTCTTCTTAGTTGTAGCGTGATGTTATATAGCCTATAGCCTTTCTCGATAAATAGGCTACACAACACAAAAATAATTTTTCAATTCGGATCAGTAGTTCCTGAGATAAGCGCGTTCAATCAAACAAACAAACAAACTCTTCAGCTTTATAATATTAGTATAGATTAATTTAGTTTTATATTTTTACTAAAAATAAAAGGAAAAAGGCGTGATTGTATGTATGTATTAATTTAGTATTGTTAACCTATTTGTTTCGGATTTGCTTCACTAGTTTCTTGCTCGAACGGAGTCCTTTGTCATGAGACTGAATTAGTAATCCATCGATATGAATTAGCAATCGAGGGCATCCCCAATGGAGGGGCGGGGATTTTGTCATAATCGCCACGCTGGGCAGGCGGGTTGGCTTTTATATAACGCTGCTGACCATTTTCTAGTAAGACCCTTATCAGCCATTTACGATACCACGGGAAGAAATGGGATGGTGCTATTCTTTATGTCCGGCACTCCGCGGAACATGTAAGTTGTATTCACCTTGTACATAATAGGTATTTACCTATGAAAATGCCGTTTTCTATGAAAAAATATTTTTTTTCATGTATTTTTAATTTGTATTAATTAATCGAAATAGTCACCCATGCAATCAATGTATCTTTGCCAACGTAGTGGCAGTTTATTGATGCCCTTCTTAAAAAAAATCAGCTGGACGGGAGGCAACAAATTCTTCAAAGGCATTTTGTACTGCCTCTCGGGTATTGAATTTTTTTCCCGCCAAGAAGTTACCCAAATTCTGGAAAAAGTAGTAGTCTGTAAGCGCAAGGTCTGGTGAGTAGGGCGGATGACGGAGAGCTTCCAACCCCAGTTCTTGCAACTTGGAGTCCGTCTGCTGTGCAGTATGAGGTCGCGCGTTGTCGTGCAGGAGCAGCGGAGACGAGCGATTGACCAATGCTGGTTGGAGATGTGCCAGCTTCTCAATCATTGAGTTCAGTTCTTCACAGTACACATCTGCGGTAATGCTCACCCCGTTGGTAAGAAGCTGTGATGAATCACACCGGCGCTAGACCACCAAACAGTGACCATCACTTTTCTAGGGGTAAGTTTTCGTTTAGGGCATTTTTTAGGTGCTGAACCAGGATCCAACCAACTTGCTGAGCACTTGCGGTTTTCAAACAGAATCCATTTTTCATCGTTAACAATGCGGTGCAAAATTCTTTCATTTGTGTGTCTGTTGAGCAGTGCAAGGCACGTCTCGACGCGTACTTCGCGCTGGCGATCATTGAGTTCGTGGGGCACCCATTTGTCAATCTTTTTTACTTTGCCAATTTGACGCAAATGGACCAATATTATTTTGACGCTAACGTCGAAAAATGCTGCTAATTCAGCCGTAGATTGTATATCATCAGCTTCCACAATCGCCTTTAATTCGTCATTGTCGACCAAAGTCTTCGGACGACCGCGAGGTTCATTTTTCAGGTCGAAATTTCCAGAACGGAAGCGAGCAAACCAATAACAGGTGGTGCGTTGGTTTGTAGTGTTAGCTCCGTAAACGTCGTTGATGTTGCGTGCCCCTTGTGCCGCGTTGCTGCCACGACGGTACTCATATTCCATAATTACTCGAATTTTTAACGTATTCATGATGAAGAAAAAGATTGAAATGCGATGAAAATGTAACACTAATCAATAAACAAATGACTACTTTTGGAAAAAGAATTCCATATTTTTAAAATAAAATTAATTTGAAATTAAAATTCTTAGACAAACAAAAATTATTTTGATTTGAAATGGCCAGTGCTGCAGAACGGCAATTTCATAGGTAAAGACCTAATATATAGAGGTTATTTGCATCGCTGACATCTACTCATAAAAACTTTAATTTCATTAAATTATTTTACAATTCCTTATTTTACACTAAAATTATTATATTATGTACTAGCTGACCCAGCGAACTTCATACCGCCCTGCCAAGCTCCTACCAAGCTATGCTAACCTGGTACTTCGAAGACATAAAGCGTTTTCTAGCTATCACACACCCATGTTAGGTGAGCTCCTACAAAGTTATGACAACCCGGTACTTCGAAGACATATTAATAAGGAACTTTTTTGGATGATTTTTTACACCTTGGGTCCGAAAAACCCAAATATTTTACGGACCCCTATTTTTTCTAAAATAAAATATAGCTTATGTTACTCGCAGATAATGTAGCTTTCTAATGGTGAAAGAATTTTTAAAATCAGTTCCGTAGTTTTTGAGGTTATCCATTACAAACAGACAAACAAAAATACAAATTTTTCCTCTTTATAATATTATTAGTATAGACAAGTATATAAAGTTTATAAAAACAGAAAAAAAAGAATCAGAGGGCTTCAAAATGCTCGTCTGCATCGCTGTCAATGGGAAAGTTCTCAAAAGGCTGGCAGCATTGCCACGTTGTATGGCAATGCTGATTATTTGGCCAAAAAATAGACCAGCCCTCTGGTCACTTGAAGAGTGGACCAACTGCTTGGCTATATCTCGAAAAACCAAGCGGGCACTCGGACTCCATGGCCCTAATGTTTCAACCCCAAACGGGTCATATATGTAACTTCCAATGAGATTGGAATATTTTCGCCGTTTGAGGTTTTCCGCACCTACAGCAGCCGCCCCAGCGCATCCTATCATACAAAATGCGACAAGGAATTTACGTTTGATTTAACATTTGGATATAACTGGTAAAGTGTGCCGTTAAACTTAATTTTGTTTGAAACTAAATCAATTTGAACGCACGGGAAGCGCGAATGACGCGTTTCAACCACAGACGGTCGCCATTATTATCTTTTTTCTCTAGTTCAAATGTTTCGACGAGATTGCGTGGCTGGCGCCACTTGATGTAGCTCTCTTGCTCACACGCGAACTAAAGGCTATATGCAAGAAAGGAATAGGAGAAAGGAAGTTACAAACCACATAAACAAGAAAGGAAATGACAATACTATAATTCTAATCGTACCAGCGTAACCAATAGGCTAAATCCATTTCTCTCCCTTCAAATAAAAACCACGACCCACTATTTCAAATTATTCAACATCCACACAATAATTTATCAAAGCCAGCGCCGATCCTCCGTTATCTCAACCCTTATCACCCTTATCAAACCCTTTTGATAGTAGCCGCATTTAATTGACGTGATTCAACACTAGGTAGGCCTTTGTTAATTAGTTGGTTTAATTTTAAAAGCTTTAATTCTGAGAGATGATGTGGAAATTACAGTGCGGTTATCAAAGTTCACTTAATATTTCCATAAATGTTAATTTGAGTCGTATTATTACATTAAATCTGCTTCCGGCATTTAAATTACATAAATTAAATAAATTTATAGTTTAAAAATCACTAGAAAAACACGCTTTTATAAATGCACGTAAAAACCAAAAACCTTATCGTCGTCAAAGTTCATTACAAGACCTTTCTAACAAGTCCAAACACGGCTATGATACGATATTCCAGCATGGAATGCCAGTGCCTATCTTCCGGCTTCATCATGAGACCTTAAAACCTAATCGTGGTCAAAGTTCATTACAAAACTTTTCTAATAAGTTCAAACACAGCTATGATACGATGTTCCATCATGGAGTTCCCGTTCATATCTTCCGACTCCATCATCAGATCAGTTCGACAGTACCATATTATTGTATTGTCATCAGAACTACATACAGCTGCCAATTTTCATGACGCTACGATCCTTGGAAGATGGTTAAATTACTTACCTTAGATTCCATTAGGTACATAGTTAGTTACATACAGGTCGACCTAATAAAAGCGTGTTAAAAATGAATAGTTATGTCTTCGTTGAGTTGTCTTAACCCTAGATAACTAAACTATTTTCGTTGTTACATGGCTACTACATATTCGTCGAACCGACTACGCCAAATAAAATGCATTTTTTGGAAAAATAATTATTAATCACAGGGACTTCTGACATTGGTACATTGTTTGGATCATTATTAAACAAAAAAATAATCAAAACAGTAATTAAGAACAGCTTATATCGATGTTCACCTAGAAGTACACGAATACGAGAATCGCGGGTAGGTAGATCGTCGAACGGACGAATGTTTAGTTATCAAGGGTTAAATAATGGGGTCAGTTTCTAATCTAACCGGATGCAGCTGAGTACCAGTATTTAACATGGAGTGACTGCCTTTTTGAAGGAAGTAATCCAGGTACTAGTAATACTATAACACTTGGTAAGACTGGTTTTTAAGCTTTCGGGCTGCTAACGACCTGTAAAATCTCTCAAAGGTCCTAAAATGATTGACGGCTTAACGTGCTTTCCGAAGTACGAAGCCTTAAAAATCTTTAACCCATGTTTTTTTTATTTCGAAAAGTTAAGAAAGTTTCGTTTAGTAAGTTAAGATTTAGGATGCATTGGAAAACCTCTCCAAGTGACTCAAATTTACCTAATTCGTTCGTAGAACCCTAGGTAAGTAATCAGTCCCTCTTACTAACTTGCTACCTGGCTATATTTTCAGTTGATTTATCCTTTTTTTTTGCAGTTGTAGTACTTGTAGTTTAACTTAGCATCTATCATAATCAATATTGTTTCTCTAATAAGAATAACGACGTACAATTGTATAATGAACTGCCACTGGCTTCGCCCGCGTGTACGTCCAAAAATTCACCATTTACACCCCCCATTTCAGCCTTTTAGGAAAGGAATTTCAAGAAACTCTTTCTTAGTGGATACACACTCCTAACAAAGAACACACCCTCCAAATTTCATGTCTAGGACCAGCGGTTTAGACTGTGCGTTGATATATCAGTCAGTCAGTGACTCAGGACTTTGAATTTTATATATAGATAACCATATGTTACAAAGGCTTCAACAGCCACATACAATTCCTTCGTAACGCTTTCATATTCACAGTTTCCAAATAGAAATCATTTATAGAACCATGGATCCTAAATTAAACAAAGCTGAGCAATAAAATAATTGATTTGTGATTCCTTAAATCAATTATTTTAATGGTCATGTTTAACGTTCGTTGCATGAATCAATTATTTTTGATACCCTCTTTGTTGTTATGGAGCTTGACTAAATACTACAATTTTAATGCGCAACTAGTATTTGTTACTGTATGTAAATAACTAGCTGTATGTGTGTATTTAAAGGACTTGTGGCTAAGTTACAACAGACGCACGAGTCGATCGTTCAGGTTAAGCTACGCTTGCCGCGGTTGGTCCGTGGATGGGTGACCATCTTTACATACCAAGACCCTTCCGTACCTCGGAAAGCACGTTAAGCCGTTGCTCCCGGCTGTCTTTCGTAGATCTTAGACAGCCGTTACGGGTCGTCAGAAGCCCAAAAGTCTGACAACCAGTCTTACCAAGGGGTATCGTATTACCCAGTAACTGGGTTGTGGAGGAGGCTTTCGCTCAATGTAAAATACTGGTAGTCAGCTGCATCCGGTTAGACTGGAAGCTGACCCCAACGTAGTTGGGAAAAGGCTAGGCAGGTGATGATAATAATGTGTTTTTTTTTTTTAAGTTACGTACTTTGGAAATGCGTTCCTTGCAAAGCATGTGTGGTGTGACTATGAATGATAGAGTGAGTAATGATGTGTAAAACAACGTTGCGGTTTAAAAGAAGATGTAGTGACGAAAATTGAAAAAAATATGCTTACATGGTTTGGTCTTACTGAGAGGATGACTGAATGATGGCTTACAAAAAGTATTTACCAGACAGATGTGAGTGGAAACACTGGGACAGGATGCCCTAGGAGGACATATAGTGACCTTATTGGTGATGTTCTTCAGAAAGGTCAGGTGCGTAGTACTTGCCGGCGTGTGTGTGTCCAGATATATGGTCGTCTTAGGTGACGTTCCGTAATTTCAGCCTGCCCCCGTGGGAAAAAGGCGTGAGCGTATGTATGTATGTATGTTCTTTTTATGTTCAACTTGGACATCGTTGAAGGAAAACATCACGAGGAAATCTGAACCTATTCAGGGATAAAAAATGAAACCAAAGGAAATGATTCTAGACCTCCCAGCTGCTAGAATGCTAAGAGGGATGTTTGATGTTACAGCGATGAATAGAATACGAAATGAGTAATTAAATATATAAGAGAAAGTCTATGTGGCACCGGTAACTGAAAAATTGTGTAGAAATTGCTTGTTATGGGCTGATACAGAGGAATGAGGCAAATGCCATGAACATAGTTTTAAGTATGAATCTCGATGGCTGTAAGAGTAGGGGAAAATAAAAAAAAGCGATAGATGGGCTGTGTGAATGATGAATAGTTTAAATGAAGGTGACTACCGAGATGCCGACAAATAGAGAGGTATGTAAAAATACATGTGTTGTCAACCCCAAACAAATATGGCAGGAGATTGAATGAATGATTACTCCCTAGTGCAATAATATGTCGCGGTAACCAACACAAAAATCTGTTTAAAAAAAAACTACAATACCTATGCATTTTAGTGTAAATAACAGCTTTTTTTTTAAATAACCGATGGAGAACAACACAACGGGTTCAGAATCGTACCAGGGTCGCGAGATTTGTTCGAAAGAGATACCGTGACCCTGGCACATGGGCAACTGAAGGAACAATATAGTACTATTAGCTTGTTATTGCCCCACTGCTCCACTGCGGATTACTAGAGAATGGGCAGCAGCGTTCTCTATTAATTTTACCATCATACTGCGATCGCCAACCCGCCTGCCAAGCGTGGCGATTATGGCAAAGCCCCCCAAATTGGGCCAAATTGGGGGAGGTCTAAGTCCAGCAGTGGACGTCTTGCGGCTGAAATGATTGCCCCACTGCAGGACTGTTCCATATACTTACAGAGAAGGCATGAGCATTGATCTCCACGCTTGCGCAAAGGAAATGGCAATTTCAGACGAATGTTACCTAATCATACAGGGCGGTTGGAACGTGCAACCTTTTACCATGGATTCTGTAGGTACTTACTTGATTTTGAACCCTTTTTTTTCGGTCTCGTGACCCTGGCAGGACAGGGTCACCCTTAAATATAAACCCAGCAAAGACCTCCAATCTCCCACCTGTCGTTCTAATCCGTACAGATCTGTGTTCCTCAGTTTATGCCCTCTCAAGACGACATTGTTTACGATTTGTTTTCCTATTCAACGTATTCAATGCTTATTTTGCTAGCCAACGATAAACTACGGAGTTGGCAAGAGACTAATGTTTTGAGATAAAAAAAAAAACGGATGTTTATGGTTTGTGGGAGAAAAAAAAGAATATACGGAAATGTTTTGATGTTCAATTAGCATAACCGATTTCCTAAATGTGTGATTAACTGGGTGCGCCCCACGGTTTCACCCGCATTAGTCTCGATTCCGTGGGAACATCGAGATAAATAGTACATTATGCTAAGTCCTAAACCAAGTCATGGTGTACCCATGTTCAACGGTTTTTGGATAAAGACACAAAACATACAAAAAGTCTAATCTTATATTATTATTATTAGCCGTTGCTGTCCCACTGCTGGGCGAAGGCCTCCCTACCCTCTTTCCACGTCTCTCTGTCCAGAGCTGCAAAGGCCCAGTCTTTATTAAAAGAGTCCAGCTCATCCCGCCATCTCCGTCTGGGCCTGCCGCGATGCCTCTTGCCATTAAGCGGGACCCATTGGGTCGTAAGTTTGGCCCACTGATCGTTTGACATACGGCAGATGTGTGTGTGTGTGTGTGTGTGTGTCTTTACAATATTATTTTGCGAAATCAGACGTACGTAAAAAATAAACAATAACACATAATAAAACGTAATAGTAACATAACATAAAATTACTATAAATATTATGTCTATATGAATTTCTTTTATAGCAAAAGTCTATCAACCTACAAGCATATTGCCACTGCTGGGACATACCCCTCCTCTCTTTGAGAGGGTGTGTGCCATAATGCACCACGCTGGCTCAGTGCCGGTTGCCGGATGTCTTCGATTTTTTGCATATGGAACATGTTGGTCTGCTCACAAAATTTTTCTTCACAGTCTTGAGAGCAATCGTGATTAAATAATTTACACAAAGTAAAGGTCCTGCTAGGATTTGTACCTACGACCTACACCTCATGGCCTACTTTTCATAAACAATAGAAAATCAATTGCCATTGGAACGAAATGAGTATACTTACAAAGTAAACTACAAAGTTTTAACTCAGTAAGCCAAGAGGAAGCTTTCCAAATAAGTTTTAAAGAATCCATTCACAAAAGCTACGTACCTAGCTACTAACCTATGAAGCTTGTGAAATTATTTTTATAATATGATTTATCTGAGTAACACAAAAACTTCACAATGGGAAATTTTTAATTGATCTCCTAAAACTTACAGAGCGTTTATTGAAAAGCGCGTTTTTAAAGTACGTAATATTTAAAAAAAATGTATATGTCAGCTCCGACGTACGATTGGAGTTTACTCTTTACGAACAATTATAAAATATATTAGTAAACATAATAACGCATAAAGTAACGTAACGGAAAATAGTTTGATTTTACGCCCCATAAATTTTCATACTTATAGCTTACATACGAAAATCGATTCCACGACTTCGTCTGCAATCCAGGATGAAAGTCCATACCCAAGTTATGGTTTACCTATCTGCCTTTGTTCAGCCGTTTTGGCATTTAATTCAGCAAATAAACCACATTTCAAATATTAGTTAGTTACATGCCTTACAACCTTATTTTAAGAAGTAAAGAAACCTCACTGATATAGGGCTACCTGCAAAATATCACCTCTACTTGGAACAAGTCTATTATGCAGTACATTACGCCCCTCTTCCAGAGATAAAGTTCTTGAAACTCTCAAGAGCCAGTAATGTTACGGGCGCTTGTTTTCTTCAAACCGGAACAAAGCAATTCTGCTCGGTTGCAGAAATAGAAGAAGTTCTTTTCCAGATGAACTAGTTTACAAGGAGTTAAGCTGTGACTTGAAGGTGCTGATTACGACATATAATAGACCTTGTTTCTGTGTAGACTGTCTCGTTGGTCTAGTGGTAGCAAGTCAGATCATACATACACTTATCACATACACACACTCTTCACATACACACACTCTTCACCTACACACACTATTCGCATACACACACTCTTCACATACCCACTCTTCACATACACACACTTTTCACATACACACATTCTTCACATACACACACTTTTCACATCCACACTAACACTCATCACATACTCGTACATATATATGCTCATCACATACATATATCATTTTGGTTACCTTTTAGTTTGTAGTTTTAGTGAAACTTATTAAATCGTTGCTTTTGTTTACAAACATTTATATTATAATATGTTGAATGAGACTGGATTCTGCGACACAATATCCTAGTGCGGGATCCAGCGTCACATCTAAATACTGTAAAACGTTTATGAACCAATAAATATATTACTAATATACTAATAAGTGTCCCTGCTGAGCGTGAGAGCCTTCTTTTGTGGTTAGGAAACCATCAAATGACGAGTCCCGCTCTGGGCGGAGCGGGAGAGAGTGTCAGACTTTTACAGACTAAAATCCACCCGTGTTCCTTCAGTTTCCCATATGCCAGGGCCACGGTAACTCTTTCGAATAAATCTCGTGACCCTGGCAGGCAGAAGTCCTAGCAGACCCCTTCAGGTTTCCTGACATCTCTTTGAGGCGAGCATGAGAACCTAGGGTCAATTTTCAGTTCGGGCAAAGTGTTTTTGAATTTTTCCGTCAGGAATTTCTCAGTAGCAGCACAGAGTCTGGTACTGTGCCAGGTTGATGGCAATAGGATCGCCTCCTATTACATGGGACTTAAACATAACCGGCGAAATTTAGGTGGGTATAGGTTTCCTCTACTTAACCTTAAGGGGTTTACAGGCATGATCTTCTGTTATGTTGCTGTGTAATCAAAGATTCTGTTCTAAGAATGCAATTCTTTACTAGTGATGTTTAAGTCCCATGTAATAGAGGGCGCGCCTATAGCCATCAATTGGGAACAATTCCCATACTCCAGACACGTACTGATAATTTTCTGATGAAAAACCTAATAACATAATCAAACCCAGGACAACATGCTCCGCAGTAGTGCCTACGCCCACTAAACCAACGAGGCAGTGTAAAGTTTCCATAAAATTTACTTCCACAAAAGTTTGGCATGCCGTGGAACCACTTATCAAACTCAAGTTTCGAAATATATCCGAATATCTCATTCATAATTCTTTATTTGACTATTTGAAACTACGTAACTTCATAATATTTCAAATTCAAAACGTATTATAAATCAACAATTTCTACAAACTGCAATCATCAAACAAAATTGAAAACACACCACAGTACAAGCTCCATTACGTAAATCAACTCTTCAAAATTATCCAAATTGGCCAATAAAGGGAACCCGCAATGCACCAATCGTTGGCAAGCAATATCGATACTATTATACTAAGTGTACCTCCTTGGAGTATTCCCACAATTTATTGTCAATACACCTTTTGTTTTAATATTGAAAATCGGTTTTCTCTGAAATAAAAGATATTTAAAGGTAGCATTGGAAGAGAAGATAACGTTGCCTGCCAATATGCCAATGTTTTGTGTTTTATTTAAAAGGAAACCAGTATTGTAATAGCTGAAATTTATGTACCTAATGTTGAATTTAAATAGAGAACAACGTACCAAAATGGCCGAGTGGCAACGGTGATGAAAAGTCGTGTTGTCATGCTATGGGCACTTGGTCACATCAAGCGAAGACTACGTGGATTGATGTCTGAAACGATCTTTTGTTGAGGAAAAAGCCATGCAGATTGAGTGGACCTGTCCAGTTAGTGCACGCTTTTATCGGTAATCACGCAGCTCATTATAGTACTGTAAGGACACGAAAAAGAGATTTATTTAAGGTTTTATTACATGTCTAAAAGTACTATCAGAATGTATTATCTAACATCATGTTGCCTGGTTTCCTATAAAAACTCCACAAAATTAAGAAACTCCAATTCTAATGAAGCCAGATATCCACCTTTCAGCAAAAGTATATAGAAACTAGCTTCTGCCCGCGACTTCGTCCGCGTCAAATTTTTACTTCCCTGACCCTTCCCGTCGCATCGATTTGCCTGCTAGTTTTCGTCCATTTTTCGTTGCTGCTCGCTCCTTTTGAGTTATAGTGAGTCAACCTTAAAAGATAGACATATGCTCTCGCGGACTTTTTTTAGAACTTTTTAAAAGGAACAATTCCGTGATACATGATTTTTGCGTTACTTTAGCCGTTTACGCAGCGCACGCAACGGAAACTCTCAAAAGGAATAAATTTTCCCCGTTTTTGCAACATTTTTCATTACTGCTCCGCTCCTCTTAGTTGTAGCGTGATGTTATATAGCTTATAGCCTCCCTCAATAAATAGGCTACCCAACACAAAAAGAATTTTTCAATTCGGACCAGTAGCTCCTGAGATTAGAGCGTTCAATCAAACAAACAAACAAACAAACAAACTCTTCAGCTTTATAATATTATATATAGTATATAATATATAATAGATAAACAAACCTCAAATATCCAAGTACTAAGCTTACACCAATAACCCCAGCATCCATGCAAACGAAGTAGATGCATAACCACCACCTCATTTACGAAACTTCGAACCGAGACCAATCTCATTTGATTCTGCAGCCAATGCACGCTATTGAATGGCTGTGACGTCACCGCTATGACGTCAAAGTGAATGTTTCAGGTCATGACATTGTTCCGAACAGAGCGTTCTTGGAGGTATCCTGTAAATCTAGATAGATTCGGGCTGACATAGGTATGTCTGAATCTAGGTTGAGATGTGCTGTTCTAGAATGCTGATTTTGTAAGTTTTCAGCTGAAAATGTTTTGAATACTGCTGTTAGTGGTGAAATGTTCAATAGTCCGGGATAAAAAGTATTGTTATGTTCGTTTTTAGTCGCTAAATTAGTTTTGTGCCAAACTAACCCGTTTAAGTAATTTCGCTGAAAAAACAATAATAAACAGGATAAATAAAGAACCGTATTATTATTTATTCGATAACGTTAAATCGGAGAAGATATTTGTCTTTTTGCGAGTTCCTTATAAAAAAAAAATCATTCCGACATTTTTTTTTTTTCACAAAATCCTTAAATCATTGAAAAGAAGTAATGTGTTAAGTGAAAAGTAACTTTAATTTCGGATTTCGATGTCTTTGTGTTTTACTTTTTTGCCTCCGACTTCTGAAATTAATGTATTTTGTAATATATTTTTGGATTTCGGCTGTTTTTTTATAAAAAGTTTTTTTTTTTTACTTTACAGTTATGGTACTTACCCCACAACCTTATAAGTAACAGAGACAGAAAGTATTACAACATCATCAAGATACATAAAGTGGATTAAATACGTATTATCGAAGCTAAAGCAAAAGCTACCAAAGCCAAGTTAATAAAATTAATATGATGGTCCCATTCACTCGCACCTGAGGGATACGTACCCTCTCTATAGAAATAATAATTTTCTAAATGGATCCACAATTGCCGAATATCGCAGAAAATACAAAAAACATCATCATCATTGTCCTGCCCTTATCCCAATTTATTTGTGGTCGGCGCAACATGTCTTTTTCTTCCACACTTCTCTATTAGTCGTCATCTCATAAATCAGCCCCTTTCTAACCATATCTCCCTCGACTCTTAAAGCCATCGGCTATTCATGCCGATGACGATTATTTCCATACTTCAGTATTAGTCGTCATTTCGGTAGTCACCCTCTGTCTTACCATTGATCACTCACACAGTCCATTCATTGTTTCTTGGGTCTTCGTTTACCCATCTTAGAGCCATCGACATTCACACTCAATACTTTTCTCACGACATTTTCCTGATTCCTCCGTATCACGTGACCATACCATGACAACCGATTCCCACACAACTTTTCAGTTATTGGTGCCACTTTCAGACTTCCTCTTATGTACTAATTTCTTATTCTATCCATTTGTGTAACACCACACATCCCTTTTAACATTCTCATCTCAGCTGCATGCAATTGCCTTTCATTCATCCCTTTTGAGGCCCAACATTCAAAATACAAATAAAAAATGATTTGAAAACCTTCTCGTATTTGAAGTTGGTTAGAAATGACACATATCGTATAGAATATCGTTTATTTTTTGCTCCTAACGTGCTTTCCAAAGCACGGAAGGTTCTCGATATGTATTGGACGGTCACCCATCCATAAATCAACCGCGGCAAACGTAGCTTAACTTTCAATATCGAACCTCGTTACCACATACCCACGAGCCCCTTCTGATACGCCAAATAGTGTGTAATAATCTTATTAAAATGACACCAGCCCAAACTCATACAATTCAGAGAGTAGTCGAAAGGCTTTTTTTGTGCGTGGGAAATCATCAAATGATGTCTCCTGCTCTGGGTGGAGCGGGAGAGACTGCGTGTCAGACTTTTACTGACTAAAACCCATCCGTGTTCCTTCAGTTGCCCATATGCCAGAGCCACGGGATACCGTGGCTCTCTCTATATCTTTCGAACAAATCTCGCGACCCTGGCAGGTAGTCGAAAGGTAACGTCAGCAGAAACATAATAATAAATTAGGAACATCTAGGTTAAAGTTGTTGTTCCCAAGTTAGGAGCTGTATAAAGAGGTTAAAAACATGAAATGTAGTAAGTTTTGTAGGAAATGACGTAAAAGTTGAAAGAACTACATCAAATACTTGTAGAAAATGGACTGAGATGTAAACAAACGATGTACCTATTATAAGTATGTATTTTGATAGTACGGTCAGCAGAAAAGATAAGTAACCACGATCGTCGTAAATGGTTGAAGTTTAGTGAGAAACTGATAGATTTTTTCGAAAAAAAAATGTAGTGTAATGAATAGAAAACAAACAGTACAATTATTAAATTATAAATTAACATAACATCACGCCTTGTTTCCCCGAAGGGTTAGGCAGAGGTGTACCTATAGAAAACACATTTCGCCTGTTATGTTTAAGTCCCATGTAATAGGGGGCGAGCCTTATGCAATCAACCTGGCACAAATCCAGACGCCGGATTGTTACTGAGAAATTTGAGATAGAAAAACCCAATAACGCTTTGCGCTATCTGAAAATCGAATCCAAGATCTCAAGCACCTACCAGGGTCGCGAGATTTGTTCGAAAGAGATACCGTGGCCCTGGCATATGGGCAACTGCAGGAACACGGATCGTTTTAGTCAGTAAAAGTCTACGACACGCCCTTCTGCTCCAACCTGAGCGGGAGACGTCATTTGATGCTTTAACACCCATAAAAAAAGACCTCATGCTCAGCTGTAGTGGTTACAATCACTAGACCAACGAGGCTATCAAATCAAATTAAATTCCAACCGAAAACATCCATCAGTTTCTTTACTATCATCATCAATCCCAGGCGAAAAACGTCCACTGCTGGACACAGGGCTCCCTAAAAAGACGGTTTTGCCATAATCGCCACGCTTGGCAGGTGGGTTGGCGATCGCAGTACGGTGATAAAATGCTTAGAAAACGCTTATGGCCATTCTCTAGTAAGTCCCTTAGTCGCCTTTTACGACACCTTTTGCTTTTCTTTAAGTCCATCACCACACAGAACAATCCCATACATTTCTTACTAAACTTCATAATTCCTACATCCTCCATCCACCTGGTGACCGTACACAGCTTGGAAAATATTGTGTAGTAACTTTTCTTCCAACAGATAATATAACTAGCTTCTGCCCGCAATTTCGTCCGTGTCAAGTTTTCACTCCCCTGACCCTTCCCGTCGGATCGAATTGCCTGCCAGTTTTCGTCCATTTTACATTGCTGCTCCGTTCCTTTTAACCTCTAAGTCCCTGTACCACATTTGGTACAGACATAATGGTTTTTAATTGTGTCTGTAATTACGGTAATTGACTGGGTAATCTTAGTGTGATGTTATATAGCCTTTCTCAATAATTAGGCTACCCAACACAAAAATATTTTTTCAATTCGGACCAGTAGTTACTGAGATTACCGCGTTCAAACAAACAAACTCTTCAGCTTTATAATATTATATAGTATAGATGAAATTTTCTGTCCGTCACAAGCAAAAATACGTGCAATCATAATTAAATTTCTCTGCCTGTCTCTTCGAGAAAAAGAGGCGCAATGTTAAGTATATGAAAGTTGCAGTATGTTACTAGGTACATTAAAAGTGATTGTAATACTGCTTTTTTTAATTCAGTTTATAAATATATTTAAATAGCTGTGCCGGTCGGAAAGTCGTGTTGACGCCATAACGAGCAATTAAAATTGAGTCTGATTGCCTTGAAATAAGATTATATTCCTAAACCGGCGGTAAATATAGCAAAATATTTGATTTAAAAAAATAATAATAATGCCATACGCTTATTTAAAATGACTGAAATCGATTCAGTAGTCAATTATGGACAAAATACTTTCAGGACTTGTTCTAACCTATTGCATCTTGTATACGCTTTCTGGTAAAGATAAATATCTTATTATCTTAGATTAATATCTAGATATCTTTTAAAACTGCAGTCGGTACCACTCTCGAAATCACATCAGAATAATCTACCCCTGTAACCAGTTTGTATTTCATACAAATTCACATAACATGAAACAACAGTATCGAATAAATAAACAAAAATCTAGGTTACTGTTTGTCGTGTACTGTGTACTTAGAGTTAGATTTATTTGTTTACTGGGTTCACAGATACATAAATAAATAGTATACTCTTTGATAAGTACTCCAAATGAATTATTCAAGATATAAAAGTAAACATTTTACAAATGGTAACACAATGAGTGGTCTTATTGCTAAAAGCGATCTTTTTAAGACAACCACAGTACACTTGGTAACAGTAATTTTAATAATTTATTTAATGTAGGTACAATTATGGTTCCGCGTGGCGCCAGACGAAAAAAAATAGCACCATCCCACGGACTTACTAGAAAATGGGCCGCAGCCTTTTCTATACTACGATGCATTTTACCACCATACTACGACGGGAAGGGTCAGGGGAGTGAAAACTTGACACGGACGAAATCGCGGGCAGAAGCTAGTTATATTATCTGTTGGAAGAAAAGTTACTACACAATATTTTCCAAGCTGTGTACGGTCACCAGGTGGATGGAGGATGTAGGAATTATGAAGTTTAATAAGAAATGTATGGGATTGTTCTGTGTGGTGATGGACGTAAAAAAAAGCACCATCCCACGGACTTACTAGAAAATGGGCCGCAGCCTTTTCTATACTACGATGCATTTTACCACCATACTACCATCGCCAACCCGCCTGCCCAAGCGTGGTGATTATGGCAAACCTCTCCAAATCTGGGGAGGCCTATGTCTGGACATAGGCCTCCCCCGATTGCTGAAGTGCTGGCACTGGGCGTCCGTCAGATGAAATGATAATGATGATAAATCATCGTGTCGGTGTGGTGATTGTGGCTAGAAAACAATAGAGAGAAGTTAAGCTGCATTTCCATCGGGATATTTATGGATGGGTTACTATTTGCAATTACATATAAAGAATATATAAAGAACAGAACATAAAGTTCATTCATCCTCCTTAGACATGTGAATACTGCCCGACGATCATTTTGTTTGTTTGTTTTGTTTGTTTTTTGAGTTTGTTTGTTTGTTTGTTTGGTTTGTTTGTTTGGTTGGTTTGTTTGTGTGTTTGTTTGTTTGTGTTTGTTTGTGTGTTTGTTTGTTTGTTTGTGTTTGTTTGTGTTTGTTTGTGTTAACTTTGCTAACGCGATGCAGAATTTTACATGACATCAGTGTAATGCGTAGTTCTTATGTGGCATTGTTCATGCCGCCACATGCTCTTTGATAAACCATTGAACTCGTCAAATAATTTTTCGGTGGTTTGGTAGGTGATTACCTACTTGAGCCATTATTATGGAATTGTCGAGTGTCTGAAGGTCTGACAACCGGTAATTGATAATGTCTCAATAATTGAGCAGTGGTCAGAAATGGCTTTTAGTAGTCGCTTTATGTAAAACTAGCTTGTGCCAGCGGATTCGCCCGCGTGGAGGTCGGAAAATATCCCGCGGGAACGTACTACCGGGATAAAAAGTAGCCTATGCGTTAATCCAGGTTATAAACTGTGTTCCAAATTTCATCCAAATCCATTCAGAAGTTTTTGCGTGAAAGAGTAACAAACATCCACACATCCATTTATCCATACATACAAACTTTCGCATTTATAATATTAGTAGGATATATATACAAGGTGCAGTTTTGGATCTGCAAAACATTTTAGGAGGTAATTAAATTAGTGATTCTCGACCCCAATCAACAATAAAATGGGCAGCTATTTTTTTTCATTTTATTCTTCTTTACGGAAATCGGTAAGTGTGAACTCCCTTTTTTAAAACGCGGTCAGTCTGTACGTGTCCTTAAACTGCGCTTTCACACACACACAAACAAACGCAACCGAAATTTCTTTCATAGATTTTTTGAAGAGGGTTATTTAGAGAGTTATTCTGAAAAACAATAAAATTGAAAAATCTAAAATATAAAGTATTATTGATTATTGACTTGGTATCGTATTGTTATATGATTATTTACGAGTCTCATAACAACCTCCTGAAATGTTTTGCAGGTTCAATACCGCATCTTGTATAAGTAAGAGTAGGATAGTGGTTAATCAGTCGTCGAAAATGTTTTACGTAGAAATGACAAGATACAAAACATTTATTTTGCTAAAACATGTGTATACACATGAATACAAGATGTTACATAAAATTTCAATTGAGTCACTGTTGTGTCAGTTTATGACATAATGTTTATTTGTATAATAAGTATGTATTTATCTTATAAGACACGTTTACACGTCAATCATTTAAAACTAAATGGTGCTGACTGTTACTAATTAACTGATCCTTGAGAAGAAATTCCGATCCAATCTCAAAGGTCTTGTGCTCTTAGAAAAATTCTAATTAAATCTTGTGAAGAAAGCCGAGTACTTAGAAAGAATAATATTTTTGCGCAATTTGTACTTATAAAGTTCTGGTGCTCAGCTACATTTGGTTAGATTGAAAGCCAAGATTTTTTTTTTTTTTGAGTAGGTGGGCGATGTTTCCATTCAAATGCAGGTCGGGAAAATTGCTATTGGGTTTTTCATCTGGAATTTTACAGTAGCACCTCAAAGTCTGGATTTGTGCCGGGTTGATGGCAATAACCTCACTAGTTATGTTAAAATGAGCGAAACTGGGGTTCATTATAAGTTCACCTCTGTTTAAATTTCGTTGAACATTGGTGTGTAATTATGTTATTTCCATGATATACGTCACTGCCGGGGTCGCGAGATTGTTCGAAAGAGATACCGTGACCCTGGCACTTGGTCAACTGAAGGAACACGGGTGGGTTTTAGTCAGTAAAAGTCTAACACGCCCTTCTGCTCCGCTCAGAGCGGGAGAAGCCATTTGATGATTACCCATCCAAAAAATATATATAAGGTGTATCTTTTCATACACGAAATATTTTAAGAAGTAAACCTGTAAGTGGTAAAGAAGCTATAGCAACGAAAAAAAAATTTCTGAGGGTTTTTTTAAATTTTATATTTATAAATTATTTGACGCACATAAGAAATACTGGCTCCTTCTTATTTTTTACGGCCCGAGACACCGCGGCCATGCTCGTGCCGTCCGGTCGTCGCTCTCGCAGTGTCAAGCGGGCCATTCATAGAATTTGGAGTAAAGGTTTTATGCAAAACGTCTCAAGTAGTTTTAAAATTATAATAATTACAAAAATTCAAAAACGCTTAGATAAAAATTTTCTTTTTGCTTCTACACTTTACCACCTACAGGTGTACCCCTTAAAATATTTCGTGTATGAATAGATACACCTTATATATTATACATATCCGTGAAGTCTTAATCAATATAAAATCTAAAACATTCAAACAAAAAGGAACAATAAATGATGTTCATCTTCCGAACAGTTCCATTCCAATTAAGATAAACAACAGCATTTATTTTTTCTTCGAGAATTACACCTAGCATAATTCTGTTTATTTAAGAATCTTGAACCTTCTTCTTTAATCTCAAAAAAGCAGGCCAAAATATCCTTGAAAAATTAACCCAGACAAACAGGAAAGGGGACTATTTGTCACCCTCTAAGGCAATATTAATGTCAGAATGTTGAATTAGTGCGGACCGTAATTCAAGCAGCTTGAATGTAGACTCCCCCTTATTTTTTACATTCTTACGCAAAGGAATTAAGGTAAGAATTATGTTTTGTTAATTTATTGTTTAATTATTCCAAAGAAACGTACTACTTGGATAAAAATATCCTATTATCTATACTAATATTATAAAGAGGTAACATTTGTTTGTAAGTTTGTATGTAGGGGGTAATCTCCGGTAGTAATGAACCAATTTTAAAAATTGTTTCACTTGTAGAAAGCTACATTATTCGTGAGTGCTATAGGCTATAAATTATAAAGATATCATGCATATTAGCCGAACTATCTCAATTTTTGTCTAGCCAGGCGGAAAAAAATTGCTCTTACAACAGAGTTATTTGCATGCGCTGCCTTAACAGCTGCATATAATTCAAAACAATGTATGGCAACCTGGTCCGCTTTGAATAGTTCTACAAAAGAGTCCGCGACGCTATATTTCTATCTTTTATATTTTAGCAGATATAGTAGCTTTTATGTGTTAAATAAAGTATTTTTCGACGTACTTACCTTTGGACGATTTTTTAAACAACAAAATATTAAACCTTATCGAAAAAAATATTATTATGATCACAAGAACATTACAGAGATACGATTTGCCCCAAACAGTATGTCAATTGGTTAAATAGTTTCGAAGATAATATAAAATTACTAAATTGCAAAATGCCGCCGTCCATTCACGAACCGCATTAGAACATGCTTTGTACGGACGTTTTATCCATTTACCATAGATGACAAGCTTTTGATGCTATTAGGACAGTATTATAAATAACAGGGGTAAAATATTTTTTGCCTGAATTAGGGGTAATATAATTTATTATTATTTATTGATCGGATAACAAAAATCCATTGGGTTAGTAACAATAATCTTAAGCTATGTTAGTACTTAACTAATAACAGAGACAGTGTCCAGGCGACGAGCGACATCTTCTTACGACGTACAGCATTGAAGCAGTCGGTACTTGCCTCAGCGAACATAGAAGATGCGCTACAGAACCGAGGCAGCCGCAACAGCACTCTAAATGCGGTGTTGTATTGGATCCGCAGAGCATTGTAGGCCTTCTGAGTGTAGCTGAGCCCAGGCGCGGTCGCAGCCTATGATTTTGGGGGGTCACCATCAGTACTGAAGAATATTTTTAGGAAGGTACAACTCCTCGTTGGTCTAGTAGTCGAAAGCGCTACTGATGAGCATGGGGTCCCGGGTTCGATTCTCAGGTCGGGAGTATTATTGGGTTTTTCAGGCAAATCGTTCAGGGTTTCGACGGCAAGGCTGACTTTGGGGGGGGGAGGGGTCATGACCCCTAGGACCCCCCCTCTCGGACCGCGCCTGGCTGAACCACAGGCTCCCCGAGTACAGCGACGTGCAATATGCTTTAAACAATGTTATTTTGACCGCAGCCGTACATCGGAAGAACCGGCCCGCGGCCGGCGGATCCTATGTATTAATTCAGGTTGTAAACTATCTGTGTGCCTTTCATCGTAAGCCGTTTTGCTGTTTTCGCGTAATTCAGTAACAAACATCCAAACTTCACTATTATAATATTACTAACTTATGCCAGGTTCACCCGCGTATCTGTCAGAAATTTTCCCTAAGGCACCTACTACCGAGTTAAAGTATGCTTTGTGTTAATCCAGATTATAAGCTATTTGTATGCGTAATTTAATCGAAATCCACTCAGCCATTTTGCGTGATTGTGTAACAAACATCCAAATATATAAACTTTCATATTTATATTTTTATTTATTGCTATACTAATGCTAATATATTTATATATCTATACTAATATTATAAAGCTGAAGAGTTTGTTTGTTTGATTAAACGCGCTAATCTCAGGAACTACTGGTCCGAATCGAAAAATTATGACTACCATTAGCATAGAAAGTTGATCATTGGGCAAAACTAGAAATCAAAAAATCATCATAGGTAGATAGATAGGTAGAACGTTTATTTGATGCACACAAAAGACGCAACACAACATACAAAGCACGATGAAACAATAATTGATTGTGATAACAAATTAACGAACTAAGGTTGAACTTTTAATCCTATTCACTAACTTGACAGTTCAATGCAAAATAATGATACCATTCTAAAACTAATAGTGTCGGGGTAGTGAACGATTTCGCATAAAGAATGAATGATAAAAATGGTTTAAAATAAATAAAGCTTTAAAAAATCGTTTTCAGGTGTGGATTATAAGAATAATTAATAATTTTTAATAACAGTTATTTCCTTTTTTTATTTTCTTCTGTTAGAAACAAAACTAAATATAAAAATCATGTCATTTGCCTATTTTTTTACTATAGTCATTTTATTTCCTCTGGCAGCCATAGACTACATCTAAATCAATATTATACACATCTTGTTTTAAGACAAGTTATTAAATTTAAATTACAAAGTTTGCATGTAAGTACATTATTTCAAGTTCATTCAATTTCATTCATTCTTGCACCACCTCACTATCTTTTTTTTGTCAAAACCAGGGTGCTTACTCTCGAATATTATTCCAATAGATCGACATTGGAATTGTCAGTCAAACGTCAGGGATTGGCTGGACTCACTGAGTTTAGCCAATCCCTGACGTTTAACTCAACCAACTGACGTTTGACTAATGTCGATCTATTGGAATTATATTCGAGAGTAAGCACCCTGGTATTCCCTCCAATTGTCAAGTTAGTGAATAGGATTAAAAGTCCAACTTTAGGTACAAAATGCCAATATTCAAAGATAAAAAAGAAGAAGACATGATATAGTAATGATGACACTTTGTGACACAAATTAAAATTCAGAAGTAAAATAATATGCGGTGGAATACAAAAGTGCGGTGTGCGTCTCAAAGTGGCACCAAATGGGAGTCCAGCTCAGCATGTGTCAGGCAAATATACCGGAAGCTGATATTCTGCTGGAGTGACCCACGGACATCGAGCAGATGAGATCAAAACGGGAATCATCATTATCTCCTGCCCTTATCCCAATTTATTTGTGGTTAGCAACACATCTTTTTCCTCCACACTTCTCTATTAGTCGTCATCTCAGTAGTCACCACTAGAACTATCTAGGACTCAAGTAATAACATACGGTCTAAGTGATGTGCGATCGTTAAAAATGTATATCCGCGCATACGAATCCGAATACGGATATTTGGTGTCAAGATCCGCGGATACGGATTTCTTATTCAACCGGTGTCGATGCGCGTGTCGTTAAAATGATAGTTGACGCCACTTGACGCTTTGTTTGATAGGACATGTTTCGACTTGTATTGTGTGAGTCTTTCTTTTGTTTTATTTATAGTTTAGTCACTAAATATTTGATTTTAAGAAATAAAAAATAATCCGAATTAAATTTAATAGTTTTTCATTACTACATAATCACCTTTATAAAGAATTTCAACTTTGTATTGAAAATTAATACGGTAAAAGATCCGTTAAAAATCCGCCAAAAAAGTTACGGATTTAGATAGGAATACGGAACTTTCTTCTCCGTCGAACATACGTGAATACGGATATTCGCTACATCCCTAATACCTACATAAATAAAGAGTTCTCTAGTTTTCATATCAACCAACAGAAAAGACAATCACATACCCAGTAGGTAGGTACCTAATAACCTTAATCTGAAACTTACTGAAAAACATCCCTACATAACACAGCGATACATACGTAACAATATTGTGTACTCAAACGTGCCGTAACGAGCAAAACTTTGATCAGTACCAAACAAACACAAGTGCTTAGGTACAGTGGAATTTATTTGAGACTTTATCGCTTAATACACTCGGGAAGAATATAATGACAATACTGTGGAAACATACGGGTGGGGATTGTGGGCGAAATGAACTAATTCGGTATTTTTTACGTGTAACTTGCTTATTTTCAACTTACCTAATTTCATTAATCATCAAACGATGAGTAATAGGAAAAATTATTTTGCCTGTGTGTAATTTTTTTGCGTTCTTTTTATTTCATCAATTTATCTAATAATAACTAATATGAAAAATAAAATTGTTTAATTTATCTATAATTTTTGCTCTCTTTTTGAATCAGCAAAATTAAAAACCTTGAAATGTGTTTAGGACACATGGAACTGAGTCAAATGTTGTAAAATTTGACATTTTGTGATTTTTTTTGGTAAACATATTTATCGACCGTTTCACGGTAAAAACACAAAATTATTTCCTAACTTCACTTCTTCTTGAGGTTTTCTACAGCAAAACAGTTAAGCGACTCCAAAGTAACAATTGTATTCGTCTTATGTATAATTTATTGTAACTAATATATTTAGTACAACGTTGCATATGAATTATGTTTGTGGTTATACAAGATGTAACAGAATAGACGCAAGGCCTGAAATTAGTTGTTCATAATCGCCTACTGAATCGATTTCCGACCTTTCTAATGAAAGTATTTTGCTCAGAAACTATGAATTTTACCATACGTACCGCTGACTGGGTTAAAGAAAATTATATGTCAAGGAAATAAGACTCAATTTTATATGCATGAAGTAATGCTAGGGTAAATACAATTTTTTCAATAGTAACGTTAGGTTAAAAAAAAAATGTTTCGGACATTATATTATGCTTTTAACTCTTCGGTCTTGCATTAATTATGTTACACATTGTATAAAGTTTTGTTCTCTATTTTGTGAACTTATAGTTGACGTATAAGTATACGTCAACTATAAGTACACAAAAAGTTTCAGTGAAAAATAAACGAACCATGATTCTTCATTTCATTCTTAACATTATTAAATATTTCAGTAGCTTTATTTGAAAATATAATAAACCTATCCTAGCTTCATTTCCATAAAGTAACCTGGAAAAAGTTGAGACTAACATCAGGCAAAAGAAAGTTGACCTAATGCATCGCTAAAGGGGATTTATTGGCCGCTGCACTAAGCACAAAGGAAAATTCTTATGAAATAGATAAAATTTATTGAGACCCCATTCTTTTTCTTTATTCTATCTTTACCTACTTGCATGAAATTTCTCTTTTATTTTTAAGATGGAGAATATTTTTATCTTTCTTACGTGTATGCAACGTCGGCGTCTGCTTGTCTGTTGGGACGTTTATCTGATTCATGTGAGCGTTCAAATAATACGTAGATATGTTTTTTAGCCAGATTTTCTTTTAGTTCTTAAATGATTAATAACTAGCTTCTGCCAGCGGTGTCGCCCGTGTATTCACAATTTTGTAACCATCTTATTTTATGTACCTACTGTCTTAGCAAATAAACGATTATGATTATGGGGTGGTCGGAAATTATCCCGCGGGAACATACTACTCGAATAAAAAATACCTTATGTGTTAATCCAGAAGAATTTCATGTTAATCCGTTGAGTGCTTTTACGTGAAAGAGTAACAAACATTCACACATCCTCACAAACTTTCACATTTATAATATTCGTAGGATAAAGCTAAAGGGTTTTATTTTTGTTTGAATTCGATAATCCCTAGAACTACCTGTCAGATTTAAAAAAAAATCTTAAACATTTCATAGCCTAATTTTTGATGAAAGTTATTCTTAGGCTATTCTTTATCAAACAACGATCTTTAGGAGCCAAATTAAAAACAAATACATCAGAAAACAGGTGTGTCAGGGCTATTATATGACGCGGACAAAGTATCGTACAGAGACTAGATGATAATAAAAACGGAACCGTTGGCCAGGAAAACGCATACCTAAGGTTAGTTTTTTGATAAACGATTAAATACTATTTCTTTGAACGGCGCGGCGGGATAAGGTTTTATATAGGCCATTTCAATATTGTCCATTTATTTATCAGACATCCTGTACACAACACCGAGGAACATACAACGTTTCTTATGGATATCCCATAACTATAGGGTCCCATGTCAAAGAATCAAAACATAAAATATGATTTTTTTTAAGAGATTTTATCGATATGTGCGAGTAACTTATTTTCATTAAAACCAATAATTAAGCTAAGAAAATGTAACGTTATTATATTTCTCGTAAGAGTGTTTTACATAAATAATCGTGACGTCGAATTATTTTGCATGAAAAATGAAAACGAAAAGAAAAAATAAAACATGCCAGTTGATTCCTTATCATGGTCTCATCACAAAACAGCTTGTATATGTAGACTTGCTGTCAAATTAGAAATATCTCATAAGCTCCACCGAGTACCATCACTCTTCCACATCAGACAATAACAAAGCAATGATAAATTAGTCTGTTTACAATCATATCAAAGACCTCATCTTGATTTGTAATTACTGTCATATTTTAGTAGAAGCATCTTAAAAAAAACTCATTAACGAAATCAAAGATTTTCTTTGACAAAGAATTAAATTCATCAACCGTTACTTAATCTTTTCATGTAAACTGTGATCAAACGCATTCCTTCAATATTAAGGTTTACAAAAGAATATTTTATTAATTGTGTTTTTCTTCACATTTTACGTTGAAAAGAATATTTTTGTTATATTGTGATCAAAAACATTTTACAGCCACTTATAGTGGAATGTCTCAAAAATGTGGAACAGTTTGCTTATTACTAAATGCATTCATTTGTTTCTTGTCTGTTTTAAAAGCTCGCACGCTTCTTTCTTTTGAGCAGTGGTGGCCCAGTGGTATCGACCTCGACTTACAAGTTGTAGGTCGTGGGATCGAACCCAAGCAGGCGTTATTTATTATCCTTCCAGTCCTCCTTTTCGTGGGCCACCTTCATCCAATCCTTGCAGTACGCTTCTAAGTCGTCTCGCCATCTCTTCTTACTTTGGGCGCCTTCTTTGTGTAAATAATTTCATCACCACTGCTCTCAAAACGGTGAAGGAAAACATCGTGAGGAAACTTGCATGTCCTGGAGCCAAAAATTCAAAAACATGTGACATTTACAGCCCACGTGGTGGATTACAGCTCACTCTCTCTCATCAATAGAAGGCCTGTGTCCCAGCAGTGGGAACGATATAGGCTGATTATGTACGCTTGTTTATGTTCATTTTTAGGATATTCCGAATTGCAAGTCCAACTTCGATCCTTTTTAAGTTGGTTTCATTAATGAAACTTAAGTATTAAATTATAAATAGTACAATAATTCATTTCTATTGGTGCTGTACTATTATGACTTCTGTATTATAATTTTACTATTGTGTTTGAATTGTATTATTCACATTTTTAATTAGTTACGGTGAGAATTCTATGGTTGATCAGTATCTACTGGGTTTGCTAATGGCATTATGGCGATTAGGTATCAAAGATATGTATGTAAGTACCTTAATATTACATGTGACTTAAAACATTGATGGAAGAACAAAGTAAAACTAATTAAAATGATCCTATGACAATTAAAAGCCCAACCACAATACACTCAACGATTTCAACACAACAATTTGAAACCCTTCGCATTAGAAATTACAACCAAGAACAACTTTTGCAAACTGCAATAAAACCGTAAATTGTATTCTCCACAAGCGGGCCCTTACACAATATACTTCCGTATATTTCCATGAAGCAGTAATAACAATTTTGGACATCCCTATCTCGAAGTTTGCCCGCATAGCCGCCCGAAGTTTTCCGAACTTTGCCGAAAGTTTCCGATGTTGAGAGCATCAATTTTGTATGAATAAAAAAGGAGTTTTTAAAACGGATAAGTTGGCTTCATGAAATATTTAAGTGTGGAGAATATTAATACGTTCTTTGTGGTTTTGAAATTCAGTGTTAACTGTATGTTGTATGTTAAACCACACATTTGGCTGAAATTACCGTAAGACAACTTGTTGAAAAAGATAGGTCACATATTTTATTCTAATGCCTTAAATGGTTGCAACCATTTTCTCCTTGGCCCATGTGCCGCACAGATGAGATAACAGCACAAACAAAAAAATCGAAAAAAAACAAAACCACGGGATGAACTCAAGAAATCAGTCACTATCTGCAAACCCAAGCGGCAGATAAAACCCCAATTTGGTAAAGTCAGAATATGTCCACTAAACGGCTGAAGGGTACTATCTAAGCCCGACCAAACGTAGTAAGGCCGTCAAAACAAGTGACAAATAAAATTTTTCGGACCGACAAAATCATGTTAGTAGTAGGAACTCTTGTTTTGAGAGGTATTCCTACTCCTAAAGTGTTTTGTCGTGTTGTCATTCATTCTTAGTTCGGACCACGAATTAATATACGTATTAGGAAATTACGAAATTTGGGCCAAAACTTGGTGGATTCGGATTTCGTACTCAGTGAGTAAATTTCCAGTTGTTGAATTGCATCATGGACTATATCGCACCTCTTTTCGTGTCTTCTAAGCCTCAAAACCTGTGTTACTGCCACAGACATTGTTGTGGAGGCGCTGAAGTATTGAAGCAATACAGTTTTGCTAAACCATCAACACCAACAAAAAAAAATTAAGTCCTGCTTCTATAATCAGTATGTTCTACCCACCATGACGTAGGACGCTGACACGTGGACGTTTACGCAGGAGGCTCTGTACAGACTGAAAGTTGCACAGAGACCTATGAAGCATTCCATGCTTGGCATCAGGCCAATTGCCAAACGTTGAGATACAAAGACGTACGAAGCTCTTTGATATCGGAAAGAGTATACTGGAACATAAATGGAGTAGGGCAGGATACCTAGTCTAGTGATGACAGGTAGAGTAAAATTTTGATAGAGTGGCGTCCAAGGACTGGAAGAAGAAAGTAGAGGTATTTGACCAACAGTGGGTGAAGTAGGACTGGAAAAAAGGCCTATGAAGAGCAGTGGATGGAGTCGGGCTATGGAGTGATAAGTGAAGTTGTTGGAGTAAAAAAACCACATACATCAGATTCACAAAATGAAAATTATAATGTTGAAATGAAAACCTTATTGGGATGGAACACAATTGAAGACATGAGTGGATGAAGGTGATATGTCGCAAAATTTAAATTTCGGGGAAATTGAGTTCAAAGTTTCGCATAAACATTTTAGGATATTTCAAAACGCCTTACATGTATTTATCCAATAAGGGTGTCTGGCGGCGGCGCCAAACGTTTAATATTTTTAAAGTTTAAAATTGTTTGTATGCACATAACATCATAATTCATGCATAGAACAGCAAAAATCTGAAAAAGCGAACTAACCCCTTCATCCACTCATGTCTTCAATTATTAATACCACAGGAATAATATACACAACAACCTTTTCTCCGTGGCGAAACAGTTTGTATAAACGATTTGTACTCGAATCTTAATACACTGTACTGTACAAACTCCATCATACAAAACGAAAGATCTCTCTCTATATTTGATCCTTTAATAGGTGAAGATAATAATGCTGCATTCAACGTGACGAAATTAATTTCACAACCCCAGCATTGCGGTATATCAAGTCTTAGTACGCTAAATAAAATATGTCATACATAAAAGTATTTCCCTCATAACCTCCCCTCCTCCCGCGTACATCAGGGGTCAAATGGGGGTAATTAATGACTCCCCTAATGACAAACATTATTAATTAATTAACGCAGTTCTGTTGGTGTGATATGACGAGGTTGCGGGTTTTAATGAAAGAGCCTTGTGAGACTGTTTTGGTTTATTTATTTTTTTGGTTATTAAAGCTTTTTTCTTTCTTGAATTTTTTACATCGCGGCAGGCCAAGATGAAGATGGCAGGACGAGCTTGACTGCTACCGAAAAGACTGGCCAACACTAGCAAAAAACAGAAGCCTGTAAATGATAAATGACTTTATTTTTGCAAGTAGGTTTGTACAAACACTTTTACACGTCAATCATATTTTTTAAAACTAGATGAGGTCGGCGTATCCTATCTGACTACTCTGAGAAGAAAGGCCGAAACAAACTCAGAGGTCACAGTCTCTTTTAAAGTCCAGACATAATTTGGTTAGATCATGTGAAGACCATGTGGATTGGTGTCTGAAGTGGTCTTTTAAGGAAAGAACCACACAGATTGAGTGGACCTGTCCAATCAGTGCACGCATTTGTCAGTAATCATGCAGCTCAACTCAGAACTTAAGGAGGTCAATGATTCGACGAACAATACCAAAGAAAGGACATTTGTGTAGGTCGCATAAATTACTCAAACTGCCAGACTGTGATAAAAAAATAAATGAGAAGAAAAGGAACCTAGAAAAAAAAATAACACCCACTTAATCTTCACATTTACAATAATTAAAACAATACAATACTTTAAAAGTAAATATTAATGTCATTGTATAGGTAAAATTCATCAATGTCAATGTGTATATAAAATCAGGAGATAGTCGCTGTCTGATCATTTGAGGATCATGTACATGGAGGTGTCTGAAATGGTCTTTTGAGGAAAGAACCATACAGATTGAGTGGACCTGTCCAGTCAATGCACGCATTTGTCAGTAATCTTTCAGCTCAACTCAGAACATAAGAAGCACAACGATTCGACGAACAATACCAAAGAAAAGACATTTTGGTAGGCCGCATTAAGTACTCAAACTGCCAGATTATCATTAAAATGAAATGAGTAAGAGGGATATATAAAAAAAACAAACATCTACATAGTCCTCACATTCAAAATTATTAAAATAATAATAATAGTATACTCATCAGAGTATATATTCATGTCACAGTTAAGCAATAATCAAAATGTCAAAGTGTATAAGCAATAATCAAAATGTCAAAGTGTATATTCCCAATAAATAATTAATAAAAAAAAGGAAAGTAATTAATAATAAAAAATATCATTCAGTACAATAATAATTTAAAAATAAAAATTGGAGCAGCTTAATCCCAAGCTTTTTTGTCCTCAATATAATCTTTAACAGTGTAAAAGGCTTTCTGGCACAACTTACGTTTAATGAATGATTTAAATTTATTGAGACTTAGATCTTGAACATGGCTTGGAAGTTTATTATAAAAGCGTATACATTGACATCTGAATGAGCCACCTATCTTCTTGAGCCTTGTTGAAGGTACAACAAATTTGTGTTTGTTCCTAGTATTTATACTATGGATATCACTGTATTTTTTAAACAATTTAATATTCTTATGGGCATATAAAAGATTTTCAAAAATATACTGTGAAGGCACAGTCATTACATTAATTTCTTTAAATTTCTCTCTGAGTGTGTGTCTCGGGCTTAATTTATTAATTGATCGAATAGCCCTTTTTTGCAAGACAAAGATAGTCTGAATGTCGGCGGCATTTCCCCACAACAGAATACCGTACGACATTACACTATGAAAATAGGCAAAGTACACTAAACGGGCTGTCTCTATGTCAGTTAAATTCCGAGTTTTTCTAACAGCATATGCAGCGGAGCTTAGCTTTTTCGACAATTTATCAATATGTGGGCCCCACTGAAGCTTGGCATTCAAAGTTAAGCCCAAGAATACAGTGTAGAAAAGGGAGAGGTAGACCTTTGCCCTGCAGTAGGACAATACAAGCTAGTTACATTAGATAGAGTTTTTACGCATATTCTAGATTTTAAAGCCAATATCATTCTTTTTTCGTATTCCTCTTTTCAATTTTATGTTCGAGCAGTCTACCAGACTCAACAATAGTCCGGTCGGAGGATCCCTTTTCAATATATAGTTTGAATGAACTTTACACTTCTCACCACCCTCTCACCTCTCTTCATGCCTCTTTATATCTGAGGATTTTTGCAAATCGACCCAACACTCCAATCCAGCCCGTCCCTTACTGCCCTCATCCAGCGACGCCCTGAGCCGAAGTCTGTACTTCACAGGGTGTGTCCTTAAGGTGTAGTCGCTTAGTTTTAACTTTTTCAAGCCCTGACTGGAGGCCTTAATTTATTTAGCGAGGCAGCCATAGGCAACTCTGGTTAAGCAGCCGATAATGACGAAATGCGGTTCACCTTTTGCTCTAGCACTATATTGAAAACTTACATCCATAGGTGACTACTGCCAACACCATGAAATCCTCAACAATTAGTTCTCAATGAAACCTGTAGAACGTTCAAATTATTAACATTCAGGACACGATGACTAACGAACGTGCTTCTCTCGCTAACGGGCTGTGGACAGAGTTCAACTGTCATTACCGTTAATGCACTTTTCATTAGAGAAGAGTTTATACTCGCTTGGCCTGTTAAAAAGAAGAGTAAAAAGAGATACTTTCTAAATAATAATATATTTTTATTTTGGCCAGCGGCTAAGCTTTGCTATACAGCGTGGTATTGCCGCCAGTCTCTTGGGTACATTGCCGATCGACAGCGATGAGGATGAATTTTTCGACGCTTTATTTTAGTAACTGCCAGATTATCATTAAAATGAAATGAGTAATATAGTATACTAGTATGTATTGTCGAAGTATAATTTCATCTTATTTATATTCTAAAGTTATTCAGCCAGGTGGGATGACCTTTCGACGACCTTCTATATAGATATTCATCATCTATAAAAAATTACAGTAAATGCATTTTTTTTTTAGAATAATTTATACCTGCTTGACTTGTTCAACAGCACCTAGATGTACCTTGTAAAAAGTTGTCGGTATGGAAACGTACGCAAAATTACAAAGTCAATTGCTGAATTTATCGTTACAGTTTACCTTTACCCCCTGGTTAAAATTGTTTCCTTTATACGGGATTGGCCCCTATAACACAACTTCTAGCATAGGGGTCATACATACATCCAATCACGCCTTTTTCCCATGGGGGTAGGCAGAAACCACGGAACGCCACCTGCTACGATCTCTACACACTTCTTTTGCCTCGTTAAGGTTCATACAATTGGTCATACACACACGCCGGTTGCGAGTACTACGCACCTGACTTTTCTGAAGAACATTACCAATAAGTCTCTATATGTCCTCCTAGGGCGTCCCCTCCCGGTGTTTCATTCATCCTCTCAACATGACCAAACCATCTAAGCATACTTTATTCAATGTTTGTCACTACATCTTCTTTTAAAGCACACTGTTCTCTTAGCACATCATTCCTCAGCCTATCATTCATAGTTACACCACACATGCTACGCAAGGAACGCATTTCCACAGCATTTATTCTACTTTCATGCTTCTTTTGCCACAGCCAACATTCACTTCCATACATAAGCGTGGGACCCTCACGCTTATGTATGGAAGTGAATGTTGGGTGTGGATTGATCATATATTTGTGTCAGGCTATTTACACGCCTAAATTACGTGTCATCTTTCACCTGTCTGCTTTTTATATCAAATAAATAATTTTAATTCTAGTCTTTCCCAAACACAGCAACACTTGCGACAATCTACCCGAAAAAGGAACGTCAGCAAAAATAATCAGAACATGCGCCACTTTAATTATTATTAAACCTGCAAGGTATTAATTAGTAGTTATGCCTGACCCTCCCATCTCCCCCCCTTCTAACATAGTTTAGAGCCGGACGTCACTGACTAGTTAGACGTACAGTCAACTGCATGTCTATGATAACAATTTGATAGTAACACGGACTTTTATTCTATAAGACACTTCATATTTTGTTCATTTAGTATATCATTCGACATCTATCACTCGCAGTCACGTTTCACTAAAACAGAATCATTTTTTTTCCCTACAGAATGACCGAAAATTAAATGAAAGTAGCAGATGAATGAACATTCAATCTGTTGCATGGTTGTTTCCTTAAAATACCTAGTCAGACACTAATCCACATGGTCATCACATAATGTGTCAACGATTATGTCTGGACTTTCAAAATATACTGTGACCTCTGAGTTGCTTTAGGCTTTTCTGCCCAGAATAGTGTGATAGGAAGCACCGATCTCTACTTAGTTTTAAAATGATTGACATGTAAAAGTGTTTGGTCAACACTACTAACAAAAATAAAAATTAATTTATCATTCCTCTTTAATTTTGCCCGGTGTCGTAATAACATGGAATGAAACAAAAGGAAACAACCAGTCGAGTGAAACATCTTATATCAGCTTAAGGGTGGTTTTCGTAGTACTGGCAGCGGCTGACTGTACTAATATTATTTACAACTAAAGTTTAGTTAACTGTATAGTGCATAGTTACGGGAAAATGTTAACTATGGAGATTCCGCTTCACTGGTTTAGTTTCGAAACTCGAAATCTAGTTAGTAGAACGGTACTCGATGAGGAGGAATACCTGTGTTGTGATGACAGATAGGAAGTTTCAGCTTGAGTGGTAAATATGATCAATACACAATGGTCTGGACTGATGTTTTTTTAAGTACTTTCTGAGTATTTGTTAATGTTTATTTTGTTTTATTTTCACTGATGGATTTTATACATACATACATACAATCACGCCTTTTTCCCATGGGGGTAGGCAGAAACCACGGAAGGCCACCTGCTACGATCTCTACACTAGCTCTACGATAGCTTGTCTTAAGTTATTACATAACATGTTTAATATCGTTGTACTTACTATAATAGGGTCTTAATTTATGTACATATTTATTTTTTAATTAGACTTCCTTGTGCTTTGCCAGATGTTTTTCGCCTATGCACCTTAGGGAGAAGATCTGATTCATACAGCCCATCCCGTCTCTAAATCATGCCTGCACATCCCATATTTTCTCACCGGTCACTCCTATCACTCTATTTATCAAAACCTTCGCATACAGTTTGCCGACAACACTCAAAAGACTAATGCCGCGGTAGTTTTTACACTCCTGCTGTGAGCCTTTTCCCTTATATAGTGGTACGATTACAGCCTTACACCAATCATCCGGTACACGGCCATATCTCCAACACATATTAAATTATCATTATTTAATTATCATTTTTTTTATATATAAGTAAATAAGTTTGTACAAACATTTGTAAAGATCAACCAAATTTTAAAAACTACTGCAGATACTAGTATGGATATCCTGGCTGCAGCATCGGCTCATAGTGCGCCACCATTCATTGTATATAAAATTAAATAATCATCAAAATGAATCCAAACACGACATATCTGCTAATCCTTTTTCAAGACTGGAGTAGTATGCTGGATATCCTGGGTACACCATTAGACTAACCATTCCATAATCTTGCATACTTATATAGCATGGGTGTTCCAGGTCAAAGGTGTGTATGTTTGAAAGTAAAGTAAATACGCATTCCATTGTGAGGATCTTCTGCAAGACACGGTGGAGCATACGGTGGAGGTGTGCCCTGCCTGGGTGGAGCACCACCGTGTCATCGTAGAGGCGATCCGTGGTGGCGACCTCTCGCGTCCGGCCCTGGTGCGAGCCATGGTACGGAGGGAGAGGGCATGGGAAGCCGTCACCTCCTTCTGCAAAGCATTGATGCTAGCGAAGGAGGAAGCGGGCGCGTGAGGGAGTGGCAGTCTCTGCGCTCTCTCGTCCCTAGCCGCCGCAGGAGGAGACGCCCCGGGCGTCGGGAGTCGGTAGCGGACTCCCGGACACCGTAGGCGCGAGCTTCCGGGTGGCGAGCAATGGGTAACTCCGGTAAGGACCAGGCTCGGGTCGACGGCGCGTAGTGTTCCACGCGCGCCTCAAAGAGATGTCAGCAATACTGAAGGGGTCTGCTAGGACCCATGCCTGCCAGGGTGCCTGCGAGATTCGAAAGAGTTACCGTGGCCCTGGCATATGGGCAACTGAAGGAATACGGGTGGTTTTAGTCAGTAAAAGTCTGACACGCCCTCTCGCTCCGCCCAGAGCGAGAGAAGTCATTTGATGATTTCCCATCCAAAAAAAAAGTAAATACGTATTATTCGTCTACGAACCCTACCACAACTAACAAAACAGCTGATAATCTTGAAACGGCTGAACCGTTCTGGATAAAAAAAAAATGTTTAAGAGGTAGTTCTTAGCTAGCGTAGACTTTTAAATTAAAAAACACCGCACTCAAATTTGGTTAACCCGTTTTAGAGCTACGGTGCACAGGTAGACACACATAGCAGTCAAACTTATAACACGCCTCTTTTTGCGTCCTATTGCTTATCTAAGAACTGTTAAAAATACTTTTTAACAGTTCTTAGATAAGCCAAAAGCCAGATATAAGAACACCAGAAACCGGGCGACCAAGAGAATCTATCGTCGCTTTAGAGAAAAACCGTCGAGCTTTTCCCAAAATAAATCCTATAGGTTATCTTTTATTGTTTTCTTGACTAAAGTAGCCAACAACTAGTAGTATCTTCAAGTGAGACCACATAAGAGGAGCTACTTAAGTGCTAGTATCTGTTACATACACCACTTGGAGTTGGCAACCGACAGGCTCGCCGACATCTTATACTCTATACATTATCAAAACAAACATGACACGAGTATGTTACAACGTCCCCTTTAGGTTTTTTGGCTGTAGTAGAACATCTATACATACATAAACTCACGCCTCCTGCTACGATCCTTCATCATCATCATCATTTCAGCCGAAAGACGTCCACTGCTGGACATAGGGCTCCCACAAGTTCGGGTGGTTAGCCATAATCGCCACGCTTGGCAGGCGGGTTGGCGATCGCAGTAGTGGTAAAATGCAAAGAGAACGGTGCTGCTCATTCTCTAGTAAGTACCTTGGTCACTTTTTACGACACTCACGGAAAGAAATATAATGGTGCTTTTCTTTACGTCCAGCACCACACAAAACGACGATCCTTGATGGATCTTTGGTGCAAAATTTTGTAAGATCGTTACTTAATCCTTTTGCCTCGTTGACGTTCATAAATCTGGTCATACACGCACGTCAAGTACTACGCTCCTGACCTTTCTGAAGAACATCACCAATAAGGTATATGTAAGGATACGTCCTTTTAGGGCGTACCCTCTTGGTGTTTCTACTCACATCTGCATCAGTAGAACTCCTTGTTAAAAGTGCTATGTTAAAATCTGGCTAGCCTTTTCACAGCTACGTTGTGGTCAGCTTTCAATCCGGATGCAACTGAATACCGGTATTTTACACAGAATTGCCCATCTGACCTCCACATCCCTGTTACTGGGTAAAACGACCCTTGGTAAGACTAGTTGTCAGACTTTCGGACTTCTGACAACTCGTAACGACTGTCAAAGATTTACAAATGGAACTACGAGAATACACTGAAGAAAAAGACTTAAAAAGCTTAGTGTCACCACCCATGAAGGGACAGCAGTGGGCAGTCCCTTCATGGGTGTACGTTCGTTGAGTCTACGTACGATCGACCTGAGCAGCTGTTATTATTATTTGGACACGATCCTCTTAATTTTTTTAAAGTGAGAAGGGAGAACTATCATCGTAGTATGTTATTTAATAAGTATATTAGTAATAGGGCTGGTATTCATTTAATGACCTTATTATCAACTATTCAACAAGCATGATGTTTAGGACATATTATGCCTCATTCTACTCGGTTCTCGATAGCTCTGATCCAGCTGCTATCAGCCACCCCACGAAGATCGTTGCTCCACTAGCCTGAGGACGTCAGGAACAGTTTGCCTATTAACGTCTAAACTCAAGAACACATCTAGCCTATGGCTAAAATGGCTGGCCCATTGCTGCTTCTGGTTTCACGGAGATTATAGAAACATTTTTACTACTTTGCAGGCCAATAATATCTATCCAATACACGTATGTATTACAAAAATCACAGATAACTCCCCGACCTTGTTAAGGCATCCACACACTCAATCGCACCCAAAAATAAATCACTTCCTTCCGAACAGCAGATATCAATCGGCAGACAAACCAAGATGGCCGCCTGCCAAAAATGCGCGCGCATTTAATATAATCTTATTAATTAATTTCGAGAGCAAATGTTTAGAGTTTTATGTGTTACATACAATATGTTACGTTTTTAAATGTATTTTGCCTTGATTTATTAGTTTTTAAACAGTTTTTTTTCTGTGCAAATGGTGTTTTGATCGTTAACTGTCATTGTCTGCGCGTTAATTTGATGTATTGCGCGATGAATGTGTTGCGAATGGTACTGGATTTACGCAAACTCTTGTTTTTATTTCAGCACCCTGATTGCAGAACACACTTGTAATGATAATCTCTTTAATTTTGACAGTACAACAAATTAATTGCGAAATACATGTTTGAAAAAGATTTCATCTTGGCAAATACCTATATAGAAACCTGTGTTTCGTTGAACATTGGCGAAATGAAAGCGACAGCTTCGATTGCGAATGAGTTTATCATCATCATCATTTCAGCCCTAAGACGTCCACTGCTGGACATAGGGCTCCCCCAATGGCGAATGACAGGAATGAGTTTTTTTTGTGGGTGGGAAATCATCAAATAACGGCTATCGTGACCCTGGCACAGGTAACTGAAGGAACACCGTGGGTTTTAGTCAGTAAAAGTCTGACGCACCCTCTCGCTCCGCCCAGAGCGGGAGACGTCATTTGATGATTTCCCACGCAGAAAAAAGGGGTCTCAACATGTAATGGGCATAATCTTCACCACCTTCGTTTGACCCGTGCGGCTGTAATTATTTAGCCGCGAGTGTAACGAAAAAGTCCCCCAGTAAAACATCAATAAATGCACAGCAAAGATTACGAGCTCAAATTCACAATATTTACCTCACATTCACTGAAGTACCACTAAGCAACTCGAGTATTTGTTTCCACAACACTCGTTAGGGTTGAGTTACACTTTGCCGCACTCGTTCGCAGCTCTGTTTATTATCCGACACCAACGTGGCGTGATGAATTACTGTTATTAGGTTATGAATCATCGCCAACAACCGGCAGATTTATGGCGTCTAAGTTTAAATCGCCCTTAAAAGTTTCGTGATGGAGTTTGTAGTTTTAAGTAGTTTTGTTTTTGAAATAGAGAATTTGGTGGGGAAGGAAAACCTTTTCTTCACATAGGAGAAACAGGATATATCAGAATATTTTCTAAAATGATTTTCCAGGTAAACTACCTCGTTGGTTTAGTGGTTGCATGCGGTACTGTTGAGCATGAGGTCCTGGGTTCGATTCCCAGGCTTGGCAAAGTGTCACAGGGTTTTTCCGTTAGGAATTTCTCAGTAGCAGCTCGAAGCCTGGATTTGTACCCGGCTGATGGCAATAGGCTCACCCTCTTTTACATGGGACTTAAATGCAACTGGCGAAATGGGGGTGCAGTAAAGGATGTACCTCTGTCTAAACTTCCTGGAAATTCAGGCTTAACGTTATGTCATCATTATCATATGCACCCAATTTGGTTGCTTTGCTATAATCGCCACACTTGGCAGGCGGGTTGGCGATCTCGCTGGAGTGTTTTGCCCATTCTTCTCCATACGAATTTTGGAAGGGATGACTAGAATCAATTATATTTTAATTTCAATGTTGAGAATCTAATGCGCCGTTATTGTGCCTATTTGCAATAAATGCTTTAACTTTGACTTTGGAGTATGGTGGTAAAATCATAGGGAACGCTGCTAACTATATGTGTGTCTAGTAAGCGTAACATTATGTAGCACTACTGTTATATTAAATCTAAAACTAGATGACATACGTTACAAAACATTTATTTCGGGACACCAATTCACACATTTCCCAAGTTGTACCAATGTTTGAAACTAAATAAATATTGACATAATAGTTGTTTTGCTACTAACATACGGGCGCGTGGCGTTGTTACAATTTACTACAGCAACTAGCAATTTCATGGAACTACATTTTAGTGTTTGTTTACATACAAACAAAGGGAGCAGTGGTGGCCTAGTGGTAAAGGCCACGATATACGAGTAGATCGTAGGTTCTCGAAACCGGTGCTTTATTTGTGTAAATTGTTTCATCGTCACTGCTCTCAAAATGGTGAAGGAAAACATCGTGAGGAAACCGGCATGTCCTAGAACCAAATATTCGAAGATATGTGCCATCTATCAAACCGCACTGGGCCCGCGTGGTGATTACAGACCACTCCTCTCTTATAGGCTGACTAGCTTCTGCCCGCGACTTCGTCCGCGTTAAATTTCTTGTTGCCCGACCCTTCACGTCGCGTCGAATCGCCTACCCGTGCGATTTTCCGCGTTTTTGCATCATTTTTCATAACTGCTCCGCTCTTCTTGATTGTAGAGTGATGTTATACAAGATTATTTTTAGTATATGCGTAACCTGAATATAGTTTGTTCAGAATCAGTAACTGAATCGATTCCAATAATTTTTACACCATGTTATATTTTGTCCCAAAAATATTTAAATACGCTTAAAAGTTGGTATCCGCAATCATATGTTTGCACACAGGTCACGACAGTTCATAGCTTTTTAGGCGGCGTGGGCGCACAGCGGGACGGCGACGGCGGGGCGCCCTCCGCTAGATGCATATGTTTTTGCGTGGAAAACCAGGTAACTTAAGAAGCTTATAACTTTGTGATTATTAATGATACAGTTTTGAAATTTTTTTCATAGATTCTTTACATATAAATACTAGACCCGTGTTTCGGGTTTCGCATAAACAAAAATTAATGTTGTATAGCCTACAGCCTTTCTCGATAAATAGGCTACCCAACACAAAAAGGATTTTTCAATTTGGACTAGTAGTTCCTGAGATTAACGCGTTCAATCAAACAAACAAACTCTTCAGATTTATAATATTAGTATAGATTATGATGATGTTTATAAAGCTGGAATACATTCTCTAAGCGATGCGATGGTGAAAAATAAAAGCTGCATGAAAATTCGTTGCACAGTTTAGAAGGACAACACGGTCACAGTGACAACCAGAAAGAGCGATTTTTTAATATATTTAGATAGTCATCATCATTTCAGTGGAAAGACATCCACTGCTAGACGGTCTCTCCCTAGAAGTTTGCTATTATCGCACGCTTGGTAGGCGGGTTGGCGATCGTAGTATGATGGTAAAATGCATAGAGAACGCTGTCCATTCTCTAGTAAGTCCCTTAGTCGCTTTTTACGACACACGGCAAGAAATGAGATGGTGCTATTCTCCCTGCCGGGGTCGCGTGATTGTTCGAAAGAGATACCGTGACCCTGGCACATGGGCAACTGATGGAACACGGGTGGGTTTTAGTCAGTAAAAGTCTGACACGCCCTCCCGCTCCGCCCAGAGCGGGAGAAGTCATTTGAAGATTTCCCATTCTGGAAAAAAAAAATGGTGCTATTCTTTACGTCAGGCACCACACGGAGAGCATACGTATTTTTTAGATAACATAGATTTGTAGATCTCACAAGGTATAGAATACTTAATCTATACTATATATAATATATATAATATATAATAATATTATAAAGCTAAATAGTTTGTTTGTTTGTTTGTATGTTTGTTTGATTGAACGCGCTAATCTCAGGAACTACTGGTCCAAATTGAAACATTCTTTTTGTGTTGGGTAGCCTATTTATGGAGAAAGGCTATAGGCTATATTACATCACGCTACAACTAAGAGGAGCAGAGCAGTACTGAAAAATGTTGCAAAAACGGGGAAAATCACACGGGTAGGCGATTCGACGCGACGGGAAAGGTCGGGGGAGCAAGAAATTTAACGCGGACGAAGTCGCGGGCAGAAGCTAGTGCCATAATAAAAATATAGGCCAGTCGGTCAGTTGGTTGGAAGTGAAGGCTATTTTAATGCACCCTGCAATTTTCCGCCGCAAGAGGCTATTTTGCTAAATGTCGGAGCTAGAGGCACAACCTACAAATAGATGGACAGAAATTTCGACTTAAACATGGTTAGCCAGTGCAGGAATAGCTGACTGTAACAAATTTAGGTTGCAGGGTTGGTCCGGTAAACCAATTACGTAGAGCACGTGGTTATCGGCATAATTTGAAATGTGGTGGTAGATTCAATGCACCGATTAATATTTGATCGGTGTCTGCTACACCGATAAATATCGTATTAAATCTTCCAGCATGCGTAGCATGACCACCGTAGAAATAGGTTTTGTCGACGGAAGAATAGACAAAATTACAGATTGTAGAAAGATTAAAGACAGAATTAAAGATTGTAGAAAGATTTGTACCGTTTTATGCTGGCGTAGCATGACAATTCTATCTCTATTCTACCAAGAATAGACAAAGTTCTTTCTATGGTGATCATGCTACGCGTGCTGTTTTGCAAAAGGAATATGTAAATTCTTTTTCTTTCGTCAATATTCAACACAAATGTAAAAAAAAGAAATTATTATTGCATCAACTATTCTAGTTAAAATGGGGAGATGCATTTTGATGTTGTCGTTTAATGTTTCGTCAATTTTGACGTTATTGACACAAATGTAACAAATGTCTACTTTGTTTAAACCTTGAAATCATTCGGTCTCTGAATGACTACACACAAGCTTTCAGAAGATTTTCAAATAGAATTACAGGGTTATAAAAATTCTACTAGGGTCGTAAGATTTCTTCGAATGAGTTTCCGTGGCCCTAGCATATAGGCAACTGAAGGAACACGGGTGGGTTTTAGTCAGTCAAAGTCTGACACGCCCTCCTGCTCCGCCCAGAGCGGGAGACGTAATTTGATGATTTATCACCCACAAAAAAGGGGTTATTAAAATTACAAATAAACCACGGTAATTTATTTGTAAATTAGTCTAAAATTGTCTAAATGCTTGCTTGTATCTCAGTTAGGTATCTAGGCAGTTGCAAGGGAAAATTAAACATCCAAAAATTCACACTTTTATCCCATGGTAGTAAGCAGAAATAACAAACTACGATCTCAAATAAACGTTCCCACGAACGTAATAATATCGTGGCAGGATATTTTCGTGCCCAGGATCTTCAACTTACTGAGTAGCGCCTAGAGTTGGCAATCGAACAGAGTGTTATTTCGACGCAATGAAAAACACTCAATTGGAATCTCAATGATCGGTTAAAAGCGCGATCGTATAATTCACTGAAATATATTCAAGGTTTTAAGTAAGTACATGTATGTCAAATATTGACGAAACAAAAGGAGTTTTAGGGTTCCGTCCCGAAGTGTAACCAAACTGCCAGGGTCGCGAGATTTGTTCGAAAGAGATGCCGTGGCCCTGGCATATTAGCAACTGAAGGAACACGGGTGGGTTTAGTCAGTAAAAGTCTGACACGCCCTTCCGCTCCACCTTAGAGTGGGAGACGTCATTTGATGATTTCCCATCCAATTAAATAAAAGTGTAACCAAAGTGTATTACTAAACCCCCGCTGTCCGTCGGTCCGTCTGTCAGCGAGCTGTTTCTCATGATACGTAATAGGTAAACATTGGATATCTTTACGGAATGTGTATTTTTGTTGCCGCTATAATAAAAAAATACTAAAAATAAAAACAAAGTAAAAAATTAAAGAGTTCTCCAAACAAGAAACGTATTTTTTTGCCTTGTGGTCCGGACTCTTTCACGTCCGAATACGACTCGTTCTTGGCCGGTTTCTTAAATCCTAGCAGGTTCCTTTTTTCCTTCAGGCGATCCCCATGGGAGGAATGCGTGAGCTTATACAAGCATATTACATATTGTGTGTACCTACTGTATTTGTGTTCAATAACATTTTTTTTTGTTTTTTAATATTTCTTGTCAAAGATTACCAAACAAGGGACAACCATACCTAATGGGTATTCTACTCCTGCCAGGGTCGTGAGGTTTGTTCGAAAGAGTCACCGTGGTCCTGGCATATAGACAACTGAAGGAACACGGGTGGGTTTTAGTCACTAAAAGTCTGACACGCCCTCCCGCTCCGGCCAGAGCGGAAAACGTAATTTAATCACTTCCCACCCACAAAAAAAAAATTGGTATTACTCACTCAGGCCTATGGAGGCCATTAAAACAAATTAAGCTCCTAAATCGACGCCAACTATGTTAAAAAGTTAACCATGCTGAATTCTAATTCAAAACAGAAATAAATAATAGTTAAAAAAATAATACTAAAAACACTCTTCCATAGTAAACCAAACTAAAAAGTAGAAAATAATGGAAAAAAAAACGTGGGGTGCTTTTTTAAGGTACTTTTTTACACGCACGAGCACGGGGTAACGCACCGCCAACTTCCAAACTCTGGGCTGTCAAAAAATGTCTATTGGAAAGAGTAAAAAATAATAAAAAAATAACTCAATCTTAAAGTACCTAAGATTGTATTGATAATTCAAAAAAAAAAACGTCGCGTTGGAGGGACCGCTTCAAACCTAACAATTTAATTACCAATAGTCTTATTACCTAACTAAGCAGTCAACGACGTCTGCACTCGCGGAGCGGTCCCCCAACGCGACGTTTTTTTTTTTGAATTATTAATACATTCTTAGGTACTTTAAGATTGAGTTATTTTTTTATTATTTTTTACTTTTTAAAGGGAAATTAGGTTTTTGTGTCGGGGTTTTTTAATTTTTTTATTTAATTTTTTATTTTGTACTTTTTATAGGTATATACTTAATATAATGTAGAATCAAACGAAGCTAAGAACACTCTCGATTAATTCATCAATATTCTCTTTCAGTGCGCTTTCATTTGAGACCCCACTCGAGTATATTTGCTGACATTCGGTTACTCTTCCCCACTTTCCCCCCCCACAACTTTTAAACGGCTCAACCGATTTTCATCAGACATGTCTAAGAACACTCGCAGATAAGTCACCTTTAATACATATTTTTTTTATTGAAATCGCATCATCCGTTCGGGAGCTATGATGCCACAGACAGACAGACACACAGACAGACAGACAGACACGTCAAACTTATAACACCCGTCTTTTTGCGTCGGGGGTTAAAAACGACCACTACTATTATTACAGTAATCACAGACAAATAGAAATGTAAAAGATTATCGCGTTAGTTGAAAATATGACGGAACGTGGTGTTCCCATTTCATAATGACAATTGATCTGAGCATTTTGATCCACGCGGACACGCGTCCTTGCCACTTCACTTGTTTTTTTTATTCTTCACATCAAAATACTTTTAATTCACATAAACCTTCACGGGCACTTATGAAACGGAGAAGAAGCCGGCAAGAAACTCCATGGTTATCTTATAAAAATAATTGGCCTTTACAATGGTTTCGAATAACAGTGATGTATGCGAGGACAATGTAGTCCTGTCAAGAAGTACAGTTAGTGCCCTGCATTACCTGACCCCTCCTATACAGAAGAAATGAGGAAAAGAGGTCAGGTTGGTCAGGTCACCAGGTACTTAATAAATAGAAAATTGTCTACAGTCTACAAGGCCTGGATTAGCCTTCTATGGTAGTTAGGTATACTTCCCAAATGAACTATTTCACAAGAAGCTCTACTGCAAGTAAACATACTCTATTTCTAGTCTATACTTTGAATCATGCTCCACTGAATACAGAAAAGCTAATAACTCAACTATTGACACCTAGAATAACAAATTAAGAAACATCCCACGTTTGAGTCGCATTTCATGACTAAAGGAAATGACTAACTGCTCTATTTTGAGAGATTATAATATTATGTTGTATTACACATCAAATATGAATAACATTAGATAAGGGTGCATCTACATGTTGGCAGTATTATCCACACTATCCAAACTTCCACACTAATATTATAAATGCAAAAGTAACTCTGTCTGTCTGTCTGTCGGTCTGTCTGTCTGTCTGTCTGTCTGTCTCGCTTTCCTGCTAAAACTACTGAACCGATTTAAATGAAATTTGGTACACAGATAGTTTAGAGCCTGAGAAAGGACATAGGCTACTTTTTATCCCGGTAGTATGCTCCCACGGGATAATTTCCGACCTCCACGCGGGCGAAGCCGCTGGCAAAAGCTAGTTTACTATAATATCTTAGGACAACCAACACAACATTATCTGATCCCAAACTAGGCGGAGCCTGTACTATGGTAACCAGACAACTGATAAACATACTTATATATGTATTTCTAAATACATACATATTATAGATAAATTACACCCAGACACAGAACAAATGATAGTTCATTACTCTTCATTTATTTTTGTCCCTAATATACTTAGTGTGTATGTATTTATGTATCTATTATGTAGGATATCTATATCTAAACTAATATTATAAATGCAAAAGTAAATCTGTCTGTCTCTCGGTCTGTCTGTCTGTCTGTCTGTCTCACTTTCCTGCTAAAACTACTGAACCGATTTAAATGAAATTTGGCACACAGATAGTTTAGAGCCTGAGAAAGGACATAGGCTACTTTTTATCCCGGTAGTATGTTGCCGCGGGATAATTTCCGTCCTCCACGTGGGCGAAGCCGCTGGCAAAAGCGAGTAAAGTATTTATTAATAAATATTTTGATTAATTGATACCACTTTCGGGCATATCTATACTAATGTCATATTTATAAATGGGAAGGCGACGCTGTCTGTTTGTCTATCGGTCTGTCTGTTACTTTTCATGCTTTAACGGTTGAATAGATTTCGATTAAATTTGGCTCACAGATAGGCTTGTTATCTTAGGGTTTGTTGTCCTTGTAGTAGGTACGTTCCCGTGGGATATTAGCTATCTAGGCTCACATTAAAGAAACTTATACAAACGGATCTATTTAAGTTGGATTTTTCCTAGAACCGTTATTTATTCAAATTCTTTATTTAAAGTGAATGCTACAACAGGGTTAATAACATAGTGCTTAATAAAATATATTCCAGTTTTTGTCCCAGTGTTTTAACAGCTAGAAGTTTGCCAGCGACCCATGGAGCGCAGTATCCTGGGTGTTCTACTTTCAGACCGTATTACGAACACAACACTGCGCGCCAAAACCAAGATCACAGATGTCACCCAGAAGGCTGCCTAGCTTAACTGGGACTGGGCTGGACATGTCTGCTGGATGTCTGATGACAAATGGGCTAATAGAACCACCAATTGGGTCCCACTAAACGCTCGACAACATCGCGGCAAGCCAAGACGAAGATGGCGGGACGAGCTTGACTCCTACCGAAAAGACTGGCCAGTACTATTAAAAGACAGGATTCTGTGGAAAAGGAAGAGGGAGGCCTTTGCCCTGCAGTGGAAATACAGGCTAATTAGATAAGATTAGATTATTTTTAACAGTTACTAAAAACTTTATTAAGTATATATTATGGATTACAGATTTAAATTAATAAAGAAAAAAAAATATAACCTAAATTAACTAAAACTATTTACAAATTAAAAAAATTGCGTCGAAAAATCATCCGCTTCGCTGTCGACTGGTAATGTACCCAAGAGACTGTCGGCATTACCACGTTGTATGGCAATACTTAGCCTCTGGCCAAGGTAAAAACCAGCTCTTGGGTCACGGGACGTGTCCACCAGCCTTTAGATATTTCCTTAAATAGGCTAAGAACACTCGGACCCCACGACCCGAGCGTTTCAACCTTTCAACAGTTACTAAAAAGCCTAATAGCGAAAAAATATATCCGCTGTCCCATACAAAACTCTATTGCCTACTCGACTCAAATATATGAGTTAGTATTTTTTTCGTGTTTACGATGTTGGTCACATAGAGAAATTTGTTCAGTTTGATGGTTTGTACCACACTTAAAATTTTCCCAGACCATTCTAATACACGCTGTATAAGGCACTCTTTTCACTCTAGTGCAATTGTTTTAGCAAAAGTTAAATACTAGATAGTATCAGTTTAAAAGACCATTTTCAACAAATTCTTGCCCTAGTTTTCCAACCATAAAAACTAACTGTTTTGTTTGTTCAAACAGTTTTGTAGTAAGTATAAAACTATTTCCACAAAAATACTTATACTTATCCCAACAAATATGCCAAAATAAAGTCACTTTTCGTGTGGCTGTGACCACTTAATTCTACTAATCTTCACAAGGATTTAGATGCGGTTTCCACTATCATTTAGAGAATTTATTCCGGTAAGCTTATGTGTATGACATATTCATAATAAAGGAGTGTGCCCACTTCACCGTAGCCACAACGTAGTGGGTACGTACCACATACCTAGTACATAGTCATAGTATAATATGGTAAAGTGGTTTAGTTTAGTCTCCTTTAACTAATATATAGTAAAGCTAAATTAGAAAAGGTTTTACCGGTCGCTAAAAAGAATACGCTTTAATGAAGCGTATTCTTTTTAGCGACCGGTAAAACCAACCATAAGAAACCATCACAAGTCTTAGGTACTTTTTGATTTATATAAGGTCAACTTGAAATAAAAATCACTAATTATATTTACCCTTAAATTCACTGTGACAGAAATTTAAAAAATATTATTATTATTATAAAAGTATTATTTTTACCCTGTGAGTGTAATCATTGGGAGAGGACGCCCTAGATGGACATACAGGTACAGCTCATTGGTGATGTTCTATGGAAAGGTCTTGTGCGTAGTACTCGCAACCAGCGTGCGTGTATAACAATTTGTACGAACATAGGCGGGCCTCATAAGAAGGCTAAAAGTCACCCAAAGAGCAATGGAGAGGGCTATACTTGGAGTTTCCCTACGTGATCGAATCAAAAATGATGAGATCCGTAGGAAAACCAAGGTTACCGACATAGCCCGAAGAATTGCCAAACTTAAGTAGCAGTGCACAGGGCAAATTGTTCGCAGAACAGATGACCGATGGGGTCGGAAGGTTCTGGAGTGGCGACCGCGTACTGGAAGACGTAGCGTTGGAAGGCCTCCCACAAGATGGACCTATGACCTGGTGAAGGCCGCAGGAATACGTTGGATGCGAGAAGCACAGAACAGGTCGAGGTGGCGGTACTTGAGGGAGGCTTATGTCCAGCAGTGGACGTCTTTCGGCTGAAATGATGATGATGATGATGAGGCAAATCAAAAGGAGTGTCTAAAGATCATGGCATGTAGTGTTCTGTAGTTTCTGCCAACATCCATACGAATAAGGCGTGTTTCTATGTGTATTTGTCTGTATATATTCAAATTCGTTTAGCTCTACATTTTTAAATGTACAGTTTCCTATAGACAAACATAAAAGCGACACTGTTTTGCCCAACTACACACCCTAGAAGATATCTGTACCAACTAGGTACATTGGAGAACCAGTACCGCTAAAAAAAGCCAAATTAACATTACGATACTAATTGCGCAACCAAACGCATACTTAGTTATTCATTGATAGTTTTACGTGTGAACAAATTATTATTTACACGTGAACTATCAATGGATAACTAAGTTCGCGCAACTATAGCTTCGTTATGTAACTCCGGCTTAAGAGCGCACTCAAACGCAGAGAGCTGACGTAGAATGTGCTATAAAAGCCAAAACACTATAATACATCATCGCATGAGATCATTACGAGATCGCGATACATCATCCATCATTATTTCAGACATTTACAACCGCTACGTTAATGTTCTATGTTAAAATCAACAGTGCGGGAATATTTTTCTGGTTTTACATACAAGCCTTTTGTGAGAATGCAAACTATTCCGCCAGCTAGATGCAATTTTCTGTTATTTTTTTTTTTATTTACGTGCTTATTGAGAAATCTCAAATACAGTATAATATTTAATTCTTATTCCCATTATCATTCTCCCATTCTCTCTCTCCGAAAGGAGACTGGTCTCCTAGCAGGGGGAACATTATAACCTGATTTTGAGTCAGAGAACAGAATTTTAAAATATTAAGAAATCACCTATTACTCTAGTTAACTTATTTAGCCAGAAACACGCTTATATGAGACACACAGATAAAAGAACGTTCTGTTTTTAAAACTCACTAATCATATTACCAAACACGAAAAAGGGCCATAAAATAACACCTTATGTTAATAAAAATCTCTAAACCTGAACCATACCAAAGGAGAGTGCCCAAGTTTGTCAGTGCCCTCATCAGTGCCACATCAGCGTAATATCAAAAGCGATCGTTAGCTCTTCTCATGATATCAGAGAAGTACCTACTCTTCAAAAGTCCCCTCTTAGCTCGCGACCGCTATCGATTCCAGAAATCGCTGACGAACATTTTCTCTTAGAAAAGATTTTAATGGAAGATTTGAGATTTATTTTTAATCGTTTTTTGGAAGCTTTATTTGTGTTAACTCTGTTGAAATATTGGTTTGTGTGGTAATCTATATAACATTATTTTGTATTTATATTATACTACCTGTTGCTAGTGGCTTTGCCCGCGTATTAAACATTAAAAAAAATCCTCCTGAATCAGTCTGTCTATTGATTAAAACCGCATTAACACGATATTTTTATATGGGTATCCATTAGAAATACCGTGAAATATGCCAACTTTGCCACCAAGGGAAACTTTGCCCGAAGAGCAATTTTTAAACATATCTTTGATTTACAAAAATATCTTAATATTATGGCAACATTGATTGACTTTGGTGGAAAATAGGTTATATGTATGGCAATACTGACTATCGTGTTTGTTGCTAACATCGCTTAGTAACTTGTTAGAACTCGTCAAATGAGGAGTGTGTTTTTGCGGGCCAATTTTAGTGCAAATTTGGAAGTGAATTCTGCGAGATGGCGAAAACACAGGTTAGTATACCTTATAACATGTTATAGAAAATTATTTGGAGGGTTTATTAATGTAGTGTCATTGTTAAGGGTCTTTTAAAACAAAAGTTATGATGATGGGCAAAGTTATCTAGTAATGTTCAGACCTACGATTGACAACATTGCCCGCCATCAAAACAGGCTTAGGGTTGACACATTACGAAACCTTTTTTTTTCATTTATGGCAACATAATATGATTAAAAAATAAATAAGCTCAGCAGTTGCTGAGCTTATTTATTTTTTAATCATATTATGACTTTAAGGAATAAAATTCAAAGATGACATTACTTATTGGGTACTGTGATGAACATTTGTGTTTGTCTTGTGTCTGGATGTTTTTTATCTTTAAAAGTATCTATTTATCTACATATGTATGTATATCAGCTGTCTGGTGTGTGAGCTGTACCCACAATCCCACATACTTAAGTTTTTATATAATTTTATAATTAATACTAATATTTTTTATCAGAGTTGTATGGTTTGTTTCAGAAAAATAAACATAAATCTCGAATTCGGCAGAGAAAGTCAAGACGAATCATCGGATCCAGGCTATATAAAAACTACATTGAAGAAATATATGGCACTAATAAAATAATTCCATAATAAAATTTCACAAAATTTTAGCTTTATAATACATTTAGAATTTTTATTACTAACGAAACGTCTCTTCAAGCCTTTATTTATTTAACCTTCCACATACGAGCTTAATCTCTATTAGTAGTACCTAATTATCTACCTACGTTATCAAACATTTGTGTTATTTAATTAAAAATGTATTAAAATACTAATAAGCGTGAAACATTTTTTCTGCGTTTTCTTGTTATTTACCTGAACACGTACTATTTGTAGAAAAGAAAAAATAATTGAACAATTTTTGCCATGTGCCAACCCTGGCACTTTTAAAAGGCGAAATTTGGAATGTATGAAAACGAGAAAAAATGTCTGGGTAACATTGCCCAGTCATTTTACTAAGAAACGTTTCATAGTGTCGTTTACATTCCTAAAGTAAACGCTTGCTTTTGCCATAATTTTTTACTGCTTTTTATGGCATCTACATATAAGCCCTACTTGCGCCAAAAATCAGTGTGGGAAAACTTGGCTAAAAGTCCAGATAACTTTGCCCGCCAACAAAATCGTACAAAATATTGAATTAAATATTGAATAATAGTAAATTTAGCTACACTAACACATGCATATGACCTTACAGTTGTAGCTGATGGAGGAAAATAGTTACGTTTCCATAGTAAAATCCTAAGAAAATTGTAAAAAACTGAGAAAAGTGGGCAATGTTGGCATGTTTCACGGTATATTAAATAAATAAAAATTAAGAAATATACAAAAATATGTATGTACAATAATTACCTATATTATTATCAGGTGCGTAGTAAACGCAACCTGCGTGTGTGTATGACCAATTATATGAACCTAAACGAGGCAAAAGGAGTGTGTAGAGATCGTTGTAGGTGGCGTTCCGTGGTTTCTGCCAACCCCCGTGGGAAAAGGGGTGAATTTATGTATGATTGTATGTAATAATTATACTGCTTTGTTGGTCTAGTGGTTTCAAGCACTACCTCTGACCACGAGATTCTGGGTTCGACTGTCGGGCGAGTTGTTATTGGATTTTTATATCTGGAATTTCTCGGTAACAGCCCGTAGTCTGGATTTTTGTCTGGTGTATGGCATTACACATAACTGGCTAAATGTGGCAATATAGCCTAAGCCCAACCCTTCGAGGAAACTAAGTGTGAAGTAACGTGTTAAATATACACATTGACATTGATGAATTTTACTTATACAATGACATGAATGTTTACTTTTAAAGTATTATATTGTTTTAATTATTGTAAATGTGAAGACTAAGTGGGTGTTATTTTTTTTCTGGGTTCCTTTTCTTCACATTTATTTTTTATCACGGCATGACTGTTTGAGTAATTTATGCGACCTACACAAATATCCTTTCTTTGGTATTGTTCGTCGAATCTTTGACCTCCTTAAGTTCTGAGTTGAGCTGCATGATTACTGACAAATGCGTGCACTGATTGGACAGGTCCACTCAATCTGTGTGGTTCTTTACTTAAAAGACCACTTCAAACACCGATCCACATGGTCTTCACACGATCTGACCAAATTATATCAGGACTTTAAAAGAGACTGTGAACTCTGAGTTTATTTCGGCCTTTCTTCTCAGAGTAGTCAGATAGGAAACGCCGACCTCTAGTTTAAAAAAAATTAATTGACGTGTAAAAGTGTTGTACAAACTTACTTGCAAAAATAAAGTCATTTATCATTTACATTAAATGCTTACAACAGTCGCACAGATCGATCGTTCAGGTTAAGGTACGCTTGCTGCGTAGGTGACCATCTTCACATACCAAGACCCTTCCGTGCCTCGGAAAGCACGTTAAGCCGTTGGTCCCGGCTGTCTTACGTAGATCTTAGACAGTCGTTACGGGTCGTCAGAAGCCCGAAAGTCTGACAACCAGTCTTACCAACGGGTATCGTATTACCCAGTAACTGGGTTGTGGAGGCCAGATAGGCAGTCGATCTATGTTAAATACTGGTACTCAGCTGCACCCGGTTGGAGTACAGCTAGACCAGCACACAAACACAAACCGTACCGACCTCGCCGCCGAAGTCCGTCGTCGCGACCCCGACTTAACAGTCCCTCCCGACCCTTGCAAGAGCCAGCCCGCGATGCTGTGCCGTTAGCTTTAAATTAGTCCCTAAATAATTTAACCCAGATCCAGCCAGTCCCTTGCTGTCCCCCTACCAGTGATTGCCTAAGCCGAGGTTCGTACCCCCCTCGGGGTAACCCTTAGAGCTTTCGCTTTAGTTTTTAAGTATAATAAGCCCCGGCTGGAGGCCTAAAAAGGTAACTTTTTAGAACTCGCCGGGCCACTATCCGTTTAAGTAGTAAGAATCTTTTCAGATTAATTACGAGATGTCCTACAAAAAAAAAAAAAAAACCACCCGGTTGGACTAGAAGCCGACCCTAACATAGTTGGGAAAAGGTTGGGCAGAGGATAATAATGATGCTGTTCGTTGGTAAGCGCATTATTTAAAAACAATTGGAATGATTTGGTTAATGTTTCAGTTAACTAAAAAAAACTTTTGAGTTGTAGGGAGTGGACGTAATGTGCCACACGCGCCCAGTGTGGGTTTGTAGATGATATTTTTTGGTTCTAGAAAATGCCGGTTTCTTCTTGATGTTTTTCTTAAACGTTTTGAGAGCAGTAGTGATAAAATTATTTACACAAAGTAAAGCGCTAGTCTAGGTTGAAACGCCTCAACTCGAAAATTGCGACCATTACCACTGCTCCACTTTTCAGAATAACTTTAGCCATATTTTTTTCTTCACTTCTTCCATTATTTTGATAACATCGGTCAAAGTTATCAGTATAAAACGGACAAACTGCCAAGCTGCAACAAAAACCCTCACAAATGGCCCCCCTGCTTGATGGGGTGAAAATATTACATTTTTCACCACATTCCACCCGAAGAATCGAGAAAAATGAAATGTTTTCTTGGAAAAAGTAACGTTTCTTTTTTATTATTTTGACTAAAGAACTTTAAGCCCGGGAATGCAGCTTATATATTTTGAGTCGGATCTTTTATTTATTTTGCTTATGGCTTGGGCTTGTGGCTAAGTAATAACAGCCGCACGGGTCGATCGATCAGGTTAAGCTACGGTTACCGCGGTTGGTAAGTAGATGGGTGACCATCTTTACAGATCCCTTCTTGCCTCGGAAAGCACGTTTAGCCGTTGGTCCCAGTGGTCATTTGTGGACCTTTAAGGTGACGTAGCGAGATAAACGTGCTTTTTCTTTTTAGCGTACCTTTCTTACCGTATGACTTCCGTACTTAATCTTTTAGTGTATGTTTTTTGACTATATGATCTAGTATCCTGTAAAAGGAATACACGATACGATGAAATTTTCTCGATACAAAAAAATCGCAAAGTTCTATCTATGATTATGATTTTTTTAGCCTCAAGGCGCGATGCGTATGTATTATTAAACATAGTTTACTTTAAAATATTGATTATAATTCTATCTAAGTTTTTGTAAAACAGTTTTCGTTTTAATAATACTTTTCATTCATAAAAAACGGCGATTCGGTTTGGCACATACGTTATTTTATTCCAAGCGCACACACATTATCGCCATCTCTTCTTTTGCCTATCATAAATAGTGTCATCACTCTCGTTCGTTCATAAATCAGTCGCCCAGTAGGGCTCATCGACGACGAACCTATGTCACTTTTTTACAAATCGGTGCGATCAAAATTACGTTTTTTAAATATTTGTGTTCAGAGAAAAAGGTAGTAGTTAAGCATTTTGCTGTAATTATTTAATATAACAAGTGTTGGCTTTCCAAATAACTTTGTATTTCGTCTGTATATGTGTCTATTTTTGTAACTGTGAACAATATAACATTCTTTCTCTATTACCATTTAGAGACGACCTAAATTATGTATGAAAATGGGAAGAACCATAAACCAAAAATGAACAGTACCTTCAAGGTTAGGAGTGCCTGCACAGGGCAATTAATTTATTCATTTTGCATGAATGAAATACCAATAAGATGATGATAACAATAAATCGAATTCACCACCTTCACTAAAGCATTACAGCAACAATCTATTCTCACTTTGTAAAATAATATTGAGTAAACACCTTATTTTCTAGAGAAGAACGTCTGTTTTATCCCAATAACTTATAATAATCATTCATTTAGAAATAAAATAAAATATATAATTAGTTTTTAGGTTTGAATTATGTCAACAATATATCTATATGTCAAGTACTGTCACTTCAAATGCAAGAGCACAACGAATGAATGGAGTAGCATTAGAATTGTAAAAAAGGTGAGGTTTTACTTGACAGCAGGCCAAAGAAGGGTAATTATTTAAACAGGCTGTGTCAAACGCCGAACTAGTATGTTTTTAACATAACATTGGTATGTAAAAGTGTTTGTACAAACCTACTTACAGAAATAAAATCATTTATCATTTATAGCAGATGTGAAGTTTTATTGAAAATATAAATTTTAATTTCATATATCAATCAAATCAGTTTATTTCGGGCTACAAAGACCCAAATCATAATACCATACAGACTATCATACATACAAATAAAAACCACGTAAACATAATTATTGTACACGAAGTGACGGCGACGTGTTGCGCTGTGTAGTATCGCGTAGCCTTCCGCGGAATCGCCGCTACACAACACCCTTTGGCCAAAACTCTTCCTTGAGGAAGGTCTCGATTTGATGAGTTGGAACTCGCACCACGAATGACTTGAAGTTCGTGTTGTGGCACGGTTCTAACTTCTCGACCCTTAAGGTCCAGTTGGACTTAACACATACAAACTCCACGATCTCCTTAACCTTCGTGGTGTAATGTAGACGGGACACATAGAGCTGCGTCGTTAGTGTAGCTGGACGCAGCAGAATATTGAGTCCTGCTAGCGCGGTCTCACACTGGTTCCGACTACGAAGCTTCTCTCTACCTTCACGAAGCCATCCATGTCAGGCACGTGGCCTGACGCCAGGCCTAGGTGTTTCGAACCCTATATGTACAGTGTTTGATACCTAATCATTAGCAGCCTATAACGTTCCCACTGCTGGGACTCAGGCCTCCTCTCGGTGAGAGAGAGTGGGACATAATCCACCACGTGGGCCCAGTGCGGGTTGGTAGATGTCACATGTCTTCAATTTTTTGGTTCTAAGACATGCCGGTTTACTCACGATGTTTTCCTTCACAGTTTTGAGAGCAGTGGTGTTGAAATAATTTACACAGAGTAAAGCGCCTGCTCGGGTTCGAACTCGTAAGTAGTAGCCGTTGCCACTGAGCCACCACTGCTTCTCGATATCTAATTGATATCTAATCAAAGGTCTACAAGAGTGCTTTCTGAAAACATATTGGCTATTTATAATTTTTCATTCCTACAAGATATTAATCAAAATCAAATAATTGGATGATCAAAACAATGGTGTTTTACTCTGTTTTGAATAACACTAAACATACTTCTATAATCTTATGAAGACTGTTTAGCAAATTATTTGTGTACTCCATCTCTGAATTACCCCTAACCCCAAAGTAAATGTAATGAAAAATAAAGTTAATTAAAGAACAAACATACATACGAGTTAATAGGCTGATAAACACATTGCTCTCAGCAGTCGGGTAAAACACCCAAATAAAAAGATATAATCTAGACATAGTTACAAAATATCGGCAATAATATCGGTTTTGGTTTTCTAACCGCAGTCACACGTAATTACTAAAATATATGTATGTATACGTCAAGTAATTTTGACATTTATCATACACATTGCCATACGTAATTGACCTTGAAGGAAATATAAATGACTTGTAAAATAAGGTGAAAAAAAAAATCATAATTAGTATTACGTAATGGACGAAGTCTATGTAAAATATTGTAATTGTCATTTACCATATAAATGTATAGTGATCGGTGAAACGAAATTGAAGTTTATTAATCTCTTAAACACCATCACATATTTTATTTATAGAGCTCTAGAAGATTAATTCGTTATTTTTAATTTCATGTTGTAAATCTATATATTAATACGTGAAGCGAAAACTTTGGATCCCTTTTTACGAAAATTGGGCGGACGGGCGGAGTATGAAATTTCGCAGACTTATAGTTTATACAGAGAAGAAGTGACGAATGCTAATATTTTTTTTTAATTGTGCGTAAAAATACATTATTTTCAATAAATAACACGTTACACACACTACTATTCATTACCGTATATTTAATAATACACACATGCATAGATATTCTTTTGTTTATGGTCCAAATCTGTGGTCTATAGTCTTACTGAATGTCAGTTCAGTTTATTTATTTGTTAATATAGGTTAAATATAAAGATCTTATTTGTTTGTATTATTGTCAAGTATAAATATAGGTCAGGGCCGGATTTAGGGGAGGGCAACCGGGGCTACAGCCCCGGGGCCTCCACAAGTGAGGGGCCCCCACAATGAGAATAAAAAAAAATACGAACTACGATGAAACAAAATCGCCTATTAAAGCTATCCTTACTAAGCATTGAAAGTAATCTACTTCGGGGCCTGGATTTCAGCGAAATCATCGACGATTTCTCGTAGAAAAAGGCTCGCAAGGTTTCATTTCTTAACGCGATAGTTTAGTTTCATATAATTCTTGTACTTTACTATACCCACAAATGTTTCTTAATAAAATTTAATTTGTCTTGTAATAAATTATTGAAACACTACAATTCAAAAAATTGATTCATCAATTTGGAAAATTATTAGGGGCCTCAACTCCTTTGGTGCCCCAGGGCCTCCAGACCTCTAAATCCGGCCCTGATATAGGTAATAAATTAATTTTATAGATATATAACCTATTTCATTTTTTCAATCTATGATCATATCGAGAATATTTGTCTGTAATATTATCTGTCTATAGTGTTACTGAATGTCAAATTTAACCATACTATTTTTTTATATTTATTATTGTATATATATATATTCACTTAATAATGTATTTCTATTCAAATGAAGGACGGTCGAATTTCGACCAATGGGCGATCACTAGTAATTAATAAATACTTAAATTGTTTATTATATATTTTTAATTATGTTGAGTTAGTCAATCTCGTATAACCCAACATCCGTACATAAATATTAGCTAGCTTTTTCGCGACTTCGTTTGCGTAAATCTTACGTTACGCGGACGCACGTGAAGTCGCGGAATAAATAGGGTTAATGGGTAACGAATAAGGTTTAGTCGTGAAAGAGTAACAGACAGACAGAATTAGTTTCGTATTTATAATATTACATATAGATAAAGAAGATAATTTCTTGCTGTAAGATAGTTTTATTGCTTATAATTAAATATTTGTATTATTTGTCTACTCCATCGCACGCTATGTGCAAAAATTTCATAGACCGACTAAATTAATGCTACTTTCACGTACTTTTTTCTAAGATGTTTCCGTCTCTACCTTGCTATTGCAGTTTGACAGATGTGCAACAGTGACAGGAATAGTGCTTACAGCAAGGCTATGCTAAGTTAGTAACGTTTTTTATATCGAGAAATTTTCTGTCATTAGTTCAACTTTTGGCCGCTGGTTTTCCTATTCTCTATAAACGGTTCAGATATAAGTTTGTGGCGGCCGGCCACCTTAGGTTGACCCACCATAAACCACGCCCATCCTACTATCATTCACATTCAAGGTGGGCCCTTAACAGTCTTTACGGGTCGTCAGAAACCACAAAAGTCTGACAACCAGTCTTACCAAAGGGTAAAAAACCCTCGACCCTTTAAAAAGTAAAAGAATATACGTCTTAGCCCTTTCAGTTCAATAAGAACTTGTAAGTAATATTTTGATCATAGTACGGTCTTGTCGAAACAACTAAACTAATTTTGATAAACATGTCTAAGAACCACCGCTAGAAAGCCTTATTTTAAACTAGCTTTGCTCGCGACTTCATCCGCGTCAAATTTTTCTCCCCTGACCCTTCCCGTCGCATCGAATTGCCTGCCAGTTTTCGTTCATTTTCCGTTTCTGCTCCGCTCCTTTTGATCATTACGTAATGTTAAATAGCCTTCCTCAATAAATAGACTACCTAACACAATTTGTTTTTTTCAAGTGGACCAGTAATTCCTGGGATTAGCGCGTTCAACCAAACAAACAAACTCTTCAGCTTTATAATATTAAGTATAGATAAAATAACCGCACCCAAATCGTTTTACCTGTTTAAAAGCCACCGTGCCACAAATTATGCACCCCTCGTTTTGCGTTGGGGGATAAAATCATATGGAATTAATTTTTTTCACACCGTTTAAAACTTGCCTTAAAAAATAATCGTCAAAGCTACGTAATCTCTTTTCAAACTCAAATCAAAATTCTCTTTCAAAATAATAGCTATGAAACACAAGGGTTTCACAATGTATCCAGCCTCTATTGTCTGGGGGGTGAAACTCCTCGGCGTGGGGGTGAAACGCGAGTGGGATGGGGGTGAAACGTAATTAATTACACCCCTGTCGTAACAGACCGGCGGAGTGTTCCTTATCCTTAAATATTTTTAGGGAAATAAAATGTATCGCCAATGTTGGTCCCAAATGTTTGGGGGAATTGGGGGTGTAATTAATTGAGACAAATAATGAGGAAGTCAGTCTGTACGGTTGTTTAAGGATTAAAAGAAGTAAATGCATTAGGTATGTGATGTACTTGTGTATATTTGGTTGAAAATAAGTTCGAAAAATACAACAAATTATAGTTTTGTTGCTACATAAAATTTATGTCGAATAGGATTGTATTCATGGATACATTTTTTGAGATAAGGAGAGAGAGAGAGAGGTAGAAAGTTGGATCGAGGTGGCCCTGGAAAGAGTTGCTTGAGGGAGGCCTATGCTCAGCAGTAGGACAGTGTAGGGTAATATCAAAATAAATCTAGTTTTTTTATAAAATGACCAAAAAAATTTGACGTTTGAAAGAGTTTTCTAAGATCTACTTACAGAAATAAACATTTCATTTCATTGCAATTTAAAAAAAAGTAGAGAACTGCCTTGTTGTCAAAAAAACGAGAAAAATGCACAGAAAACACAAAATTTATCCGTTTGCAATTTACGTTAAATCGTTAACAAAGAATCACTTTTGTTGTAACCAATAAAGTCAGTAAGGAGGCACTTTTGTTGTACCCAATAAAATCGATAAGGGTAACCCCGACTTAGAGCGGAACAGACCCTCAATTTGAAAATTTGCAAGCGAACAACACATTGCTACCTTTATATTGTAAAGAACTTCAGATTTTGAATGGATATTTTAAAAGGAAAATCGTATTGGTTTCCTTACTTTTTAATTTTTTTACTAATTTAATTGAAATGTAAAATGATGGCCCGAAACACAGGTTTGAATAAACCTAGATTGGGCGTGTCGCTACTGAATACTCTAATTCTGAAACATCATTACTTGCACTTGTAGTATTATATTTTTAGAAATAGTTTACCTTTAGGCACTTTCATTATATAGGAAACTAGCTGTACCCGCGACTTCACCCGCGTGGATGTGAAAATGGATGTGGTACTGGTACAAACAGTAGCCTATGTTATTCCTTATAACAGTAGCGAGTACAAGTCCCGTCAAAATCAGTCCAGCTGTTTCATTGATTAGCCAGAACAAACAGACAAACAAGCAGGCAGACAAAAATTGTAATTTTTTTTTTTTTTGTTGATGGAAGTTGAATGAAATTTCAAACGGACATTTATTTGTTACATGTATAAGTTTAACACCGTTGGCTTAATTTACTCTTTTTGTTAAGGTTATTATTTAATAAATTATTTTATCACGAAATTATTATAATAGAATTTGTTTTTGTTTTTCATTAAAACACATATTATGAATGTCAGTATTTTAAATCAAAATTATTAAATTAATAGGAACCATTGCAAATTTACATTAAAGTGCCAATTAGTACGGTTTTCGCTCTGGTATTGATAAAACGTAATCATATTTTATCGCGAATATTTGACTAATTAAAATTAGTCCTTTATAAATGATATTTTAGCGAAAATAATAAATGTATTGTGTATTTAAATTATATCAAAAAGCTACATAGCTAAATTTTATACATCATCATCTCTCTTCCTCCCAACTATGGTGGGTATCAGCTTCCAGTCCAATAGGATGCAGCTGAATATTAGTATTTTATACGAAGTGACTGACTATCTGACCTCCACAAACCAGTTACTGGGTGACACGATTACTGCTTGGTAAGACTTGGTCTTCTGTTCCGAGCGTTACCTTAATTAAAATCAAAAGATATGACCTATTTAAAAATATAACATCAATCTGACACTAGCATCTCGACAAATAAATAAAAAGATGAATTTAAAATACCCCGAAACAAAAACCGCTAAAAAGTTAAATTAATATATGTATTGGCCCTTTACGTTTAATAAGAAGTGTTAGGGAATATTTTAATCAAAGGGTCGTAGTGTCAAAACGGCTGAACAGATTTGATAAAATATGTCTAAGAACCATGGCTAGAAAATCTACTTTCACCAGTTTAACCTCTAAGTCCCTGAGATACCACATTTGGTATAGACACAATGGTTTTTAATTGTGTCTGTAATTACGGTATTCAATGGGTGCCACAGAAAAACACTTTTTTGTTTTTTCAAAGTGTGAAATCATCAAATGACGTCTCCCGCCCTGGGCGGAACGAGACGGCTTGTCAGACTTTTACTGACTTAAACCCACTCGTGTTCCTTCAGTTGCCTATGCCAGGGCCACGGTCACTCTTTCGAAAGACAAACACACCCCTCTTTTTGAGTTAAACATAACACTTTTCACAGAGCAAAACATAAATTGTAACATGTCAACTTATCTCTCTCTTCAGAGACAAAATCCGCCTTAGCAAAAAGCGAACTCTAAACTTAAAACGCGACACCGCATTTAACGAAGTGAGGGGCAAGTTGTTCAAACACCTCGAGAGCAGGTGCAGCAGTAAACGGTTGACCTAAATCCAGGCCTAACTTAATTGGCGAAGTTATTCTGGTTACGCCGCGACTGTAGAGCTATTTCTGTTATTTTTAGCAATTTTTTTTTATAACTGGATCGATTTTGGGCTTTGCAGGTGATGTTGATTTAGAAATTGGAGTTTTGAAATATAGAAGATGTAGATTTATAGATAAAATAATAATCACGCTTTAAAAGTCATCATGATCATTTCAGATGAAAGATATCCACTGCTGGACATAAGACAAAGAGAGGTTCGCCATAATAGCAACGCTTGGCAGGCGGATTGGCGGTCGCAGTATGGTGGCAAAATTCTTAGAGAACGCTGCTGCCTTTTTTCTAGTAAGTCCCTTACTCGTCTTCTAGAACACCCACGAGAAGAAATGGGGTGGTGTTATGCTTTACGCCTGGCACCACACGACCCTCTAAAAAGTACGAGACAAGAATACACTCCCATTTGAAAATCATGGTCATATGCCACGTTGCTCTAATAAAGCTTATGATCACTTACTACTGTTCTGTGAATGAATTGGTTAAGTGGCACATGACTACGGCTTTCAGATGTGAATATATTCTTATTTCATACTTTTTAAACCATGATTTTACACTGAACTGAGAACTTACGTATTATTTCCTCTAAAGGGCGCCATTTTAAAATGTTCAATTTAAGGTCAACTCTGGCCAATGATTCCCATGATACCTCATCGAAAATCACTGTGATCTTTGTTTACGTTACAATAAGATTGCTATAGGATTGCTACCACTGACACGTCTGACAAAATCACAATAATCGAAGAACGACTGAATGGATTCAAATGAAATTTGGCACACAAATAGTTTGTAGCCTGGATCATACACAAACTGATTTTTATCTCGGTCTGGTGGATCCACGCGGATGATGGTGCGGGTAAAAGCTAGTTATTAAAACTTCAAAACCTTTCTAGATTTCACAAAATGTTTTCCAATACCTAATAATCCTTTGTACATCACGTTGTAACCAACTTCATCAACATTTTATAATTAGTCACAGAAAATGCCCGCCATGTTAGACCAAACACGAAGGTTACAGATTCTATTGTTGTAAATTATAACGAGCCGAAGTTATTCATAACAACAGCAATATTAACAACAGCATTCTATGGATTCTTTACAGTTGAGAAGCCTTAGAGCTGTGGCAAGGAGTTACATGCGCCAATTACTATAAAGCGAGGACACCATGGCTACACGTTTCTGTACTAACTTGCTTTAGCCAGTGACTTCGTCCGCGTAGAGTACAGAAATTGTTCCATGGGAACGTACTACAGGGATAAAAGTATTCTATGTGTTAATGTAAGTTATTAACTATCTTTGTGCCAAATTTCATTCGAATCCATTCGGCTGTTTATGCGTGGTGGAGTTGTAAACATCCAAACTGTAACATCCTACTAATATTATAAATGAGAAAGTTTGTTAGGATGTATGGGTGTTTTTTTCACGCAGAAACTACTGCACGGATTTGGATGAAATTAAGTACATAGGTATAAGCTGGATTAACATATACTCGTAGAATACCTTTTATCCCGGTAGTATGTTCCCGCGGGATACTTTCCGACCTTCATGAGGTCAAAGATGCTGGCAAAAGCTAATTTATAGTATTTTGACAGTAAGTCAAATTGATTTATTTGTGAGTTTGTATGTAGGGGTTAATCTCTAGCGCTACTAGTTAGATTTAAAATAGTTTAAACAAATAAACATTAAATATTTTAATACAATGTCTTGTTTACCCTTTATTAAACAATAAAATTACATTGAATGGTGACTATAGGTAAGGAAAGATACTTATGCCTTTAAAATAAGAAACACTATATATTTTGTTCCTTATCTCAAGATCTCTGCTTTATAACAGAATAGCCCATAAAGACAGTCGCCCCTTCCTTCCCTAACCAAATGAACACAAAAATACATTCCACAAAGGAATACCAGAACACAATAAACAGATCAATAATTCCAATCCGTTACGTCACAGCCCGGAAATCGAACCCGCGTCCCAAACGTAATATCTCTTCAATTCCCTGATCGACGATGTAATGAATGCAACTAGAGCAATCCAACTGGGGACTAAATGGAACACGCTTATATAAATATCTGCCTTATTTACATGTTTATAAGGTTGATTTTGAATTCCAAAAGTCTATTTAAAAGGTCCTAAAACGTTTTCAGCTGTAATGGAAATGGTACTCTGTTTAAAAGTACTAGGGTTGGTTTTCGCAAAGCAAATTCTATTTCATAATTTGCAATGGTATATAAGTAGGTATGTATTGAAATTTAATGCTATTTCTAACAGAATGTTATTGTTAATTGAAGAATGTAATTATTTTGCAAGACTTCATTAAGAATTAATTAAATCTTTTCACATTAGAGTTATTTGTGAGTTCTTCAATCGATAATTACTGGACTACTGGATTACTGGATCTGAGTTTCTAATCATAATCAGTCTATAATATTCCCACAGCTGGGAAACAGACCTCTCGGTGAGAGGGAAATTGTAATAATTTCTTTGAATCTAACAGAACTTTGGTTCAAGAACACTGACTCTATGAACAATATTATACTATCACGATAATGGCATTTATGTAGAACTAAGTTGTTTTAGAGCATTTGTGGCCCAGTGGTAACGGTAGCGACTATCGAGTTGTAGGTGATAGGTTCTATCTTAGGCCATTTTATCACCACTTCTCTCAAAATAAGAAAGAAAGAAAGAAAAATTATTTATTCTGCACAAACAAAACGCACAATATAAAACAGTAAGAAAAAATAAAAAAAAATAAAAATACACACGTACAAACTAGCCAAAAGCCCCGTATTCATGATTCAAAAGTTTGTACAATATTGTCCATTGCTTGTTGATGTCATGAAAATTGCCGAATGCAGAGTGCATTATTGGTTACTTTTGTGATAAACATACCATAAAAATAAGAACAATTGAGCCGTGCGTCGTATCTGTGCAAGAACAGGTCGTTGCTCAGCAAAATGCTGTGACTTCAGACGAATATATCGTCAACAGCGCTGATTTTCAGCAACTACCTTTTGGTGAAGGAAAACATCGTGAGGAAACCGACATGCACTAGAACCAAATATGCTTAGACATGTGACATCTACCAAATAGGACTGGGCCCGCATGGTGGATAGCCTACACAAAGAGAGTGCCTGTGTCCCAACAGTGGGAAAATGATTGGCTGATTATGCAATGTTTTTTTTTTTGCGTTTAATTCCTTCAACAATTTTTTACCCAGTACTATAGATTGTTAGACCTACCCCAAACGTGTATTGGTGGAGTCAGTCAACGACATTTCATTGACAAAAAATAAATGAGGCAATCCTAATCTTGTTAGTCTAACTTCTTATTAGGAAATCCCTAATTCGGAAACGTTTAACTCCGACAGAAGCTATTACATCGCCCGGAAATAGGCGTTTACCTAATAGACAATTATAGCCAATAATGAGGAACTACCTAATTTTTGTGTCCATTTAGGTAATTAAATAAAGGTTAGAATGGTAGGTAAAGATGTTTTTTTATTGGAAATTGTTCTATAAGTGGTAAAAGGGGCTCAGTTTATAAAACACTAGCTTCTGCCCGCGACTTCTTCATCGTCAAATTTTTGCTCCCCTGACCATTCCGTCGCATCGAATTGCCTGCCAGTTTTCGTCCATTTTTCGTTGCTGCTCCACTCCTTTTGATTGCAGCTTGATTTTAAATAGCCTATAGCCTTCCTCAATAAATAGGGTACTCAACACAAAAATATTTTTTCAATTCGGACCAGTAATTCTCGAGATTACTGCGTTCAACCAAACAAACTCTTCAGCTTTATAATATTACAGTAGTATAGATTTTACTCCCCATGTTAATAAACATTAAATGTTTTTATATAATAGCCTGCATAAGAGTGAGGAGTAGTGGTGGCCCTATGGTATTGACTCCGACGTACGGGTTGTAGATGGTGGCTTTGGACCCAGAAACTTTACGTTTTTTAAATAATTTTATCCTAAATGCTCTCAAAACGGTGAAGGAACACATTACCATCATCATCATCAGCCTATAATGATCCCACTGCTGGGACACAGGCCTCCTCTCGGTGAGAGGGAGTGGGCCATAATCCACCACGCGGGCCCAGTGCGGGTTGGTAGATGTCACATGTCTTTGAATTTTTAGTTCTAAGACATGCCAGTTTCCTCACGATGTTTTCCTTCACCGTTTCGAGAGCAGTGGCGATGTAATAATTTACACAAAGTAAAGCGCCTGCTTGAGTTTGAACTCACGACCTACTACTCGTAAGTCGCGGCCGTTACCACTGGGCCACCACTGCGAAGGAACACATTGTGAGGAAACCGGCTCGACCTAGAACTAAAAATTCGAAGACATGTGATATCTAGGTTATCTAGGAACTTCCTCTCGACCAGAGGACACCTGTTTCCCAGCGGTTGGAACAGTTTAAGGTGATTTAGCTTGTTCTATAATAATGAAAACTCCTAATAGTCATGAATTTAAATTTCACATGATTGGGGCGAACTTACCGAACGAAAATATTTTATTTTATACTAACTTTTGCCAGCGGCTTCACCCGCATATGACACACTATGAACCTTTCTCTTAAATCATTCTGTCTACTGATAAAAACCGCATTAAAATCCATTGCGTAGCTTAAAAGTTCTAAGCGAACAGACAGCGGTAAGCGACTTTGTTTTACTCTAAGTAAAGAAGATAAAGAACCGTTATATTACAAGTTATAAGTATAGGCTTTTGATCCTATCCATAAATAAATTCTTGAAAACTGGTAGCAAGAACATAAGTATGTGCTATAAACACTTGGCACGTTGAGCTATATTTTAATTAATTAAACCCCACATAATGAGGGTATTTAATAAAAGCGTATGTATTTGAATGTAGTACCCGGCCGCGTTCCAGATGCATTCATTACGCTTCCCGTTTCACCCCCGGGGTTGTGGGAGTATATATCACTCGTGTGCCTAGGGGGTGAACAGGGGGTGAAAGTAGAAGTTAGAGTTAAGTATTTATTGAAAGTAGGGAAATGTTATGAGTGTAGTTTTTTAAAGGAATAAGTTAGTATAACAAATACTAAGTTATAGAAAATAATGAAAGAAAAAGAAATCTTGCGCCGACCCCAAATAAATTGGGATGAGGGTAGTAGAAAGATAATGGTGTGAGTTTAATTTATGACTCAAAAAAATAAACCATATTTTATATTAGAAAGATAATGGTGTGAGTTTAATTTATGACTCAAAAAAATAAACCATATTTTTTATCCACCACTCACCAATAATTTTATCGGTATGGTATCGGATCCTACACACAGAGAACAATCCTACGCTTGTAAATACTAACACAGACTGGGAGAGTTTCAGAATAGATTTGGATAATTCAATAGAATTGAGGGTTCCATTGAAAACTCCGGAACAGCTGGAATTGGAACTGAGTAATTTTACAACTAGTATACAGAAAGCCGCCTGGAGAAATACTCCGGAAAAATCACACCGGGTCAAAGCAACCACCTACCCTGCAAGAATTAGGTGTCTTATAACCGAAAAGTGCAAACAAAGAAACAGGTGGCATCAGACTAGATGTCCACAAGATAAAAGACTGTTGAACAACCTCACCAAGCGCCTTACGAATGAAATTCAACAACACAATGACTCCTTAACAAACAGCTACCTTAGCCAATTAACGAGTGACACTAAAACCGACTACTCGCTTTGGAAAGCTACGAAGCACATAAAACGACCGATCGTGCAAATTCCTCCTATCAAGGAAGTAAATGGAAAATGGGCAGTGACCGACGAACAAAAAGCCCTAAGATTCGCTGAGCATTTAGAGCAAATATTCCAATCAAATGAAGCTCAGACTGATGAGATGATGATTCAGGGAGTACAAATTAGTACAGACATTAAATTAGTTACCCCAAAAGAAGTATCTAGAGAAATTAAGTGTAATTTTAATCGAAGAAAATCCCCTGGTTACGACCTAATTACAGGAGAAGTCTTACAGAATCTCCCACGTAAAGCTATAGTTAAGCTTACCACGCTTATTAATGCTGTATTTCGGTTGAAACACGTTCCTGACATGTGGAAAGTAGCTGAGGTCATCATGATAGCCAAGCCTGGGAAGCCACCTCATGAAACCACATCTTACAGACCAATCTCACTGTTACCAGTGTTGTCAAAACTATTTGAGAAATTATTTCTCAAGAGATTGAAGCCTCTTATTGAAGCTGCAAATCTTATACCCGATTACCAGTTCGGATTTCGAGAACAACACTCTACGCTCGACCAAGTACACAGAATCACTAATATTATTGAAAGGACACTAGAGGAGAAGAAGGTGTGCTCCACGGTTTTCCTTGATGTTGCACAGGCGTTCGATAAAGTGTGGCATGAAGGCCTCATTTATAAGTTAAGAACAATGGTGCCTCAACAGTTTTCAGATATCATAGAGTCCTATATATCAAATAGATTGTTTAGAATAAGACAAGGAAATGCCTACTCAAACCTTAGGCAAATAAAAGCTGGCGTACCACAAGGAAGTGTACTAGGCCCGGTCCTGTATCTACTATACACCTGTGATATTCCTGAGCTAGAAAATGGGGTAATTGCAACCTTTGCTGATGACACCGCTATCATGGCTGTTGGAAATAGCCACGAGGAAGCCGTAGAAAAGGTTCAAAAGTCCGTAAATCAAGTTTATGAGTGGACTGCAATATGGCGTATCAAACTTAATGAGAGCAAGTCTATCCACATCGACTTCACGAATAAAAAGCCACAATACATCCCGCTATTCATGAATAATCAACAAATTCCATACGCGAATACTGCTAAGTATCTTGGCATGACCCTGGATGCAAAACTGCGCTGGAAAGAGCATGTCAAAAAGAAAAGAACCGAATTAGATATTCGATACAAAAAAATGTATTGGCTACTTGGTAGACAGTCGCCATTGTCAATACATAATAAATTGTTGATATATAAACAAGTTTTAAAGCCTATATGGACCTACGGTATACAGCTGTGGGGCTGCACCAGTCAAAGTAATCGACAAATTATACAACGATTTCAAAACAAAGTACTTAGGGATATAGTCAGTGCGCCCTGGTACATAAGAAACAGCGACGTTCACCGGGACCTTAAAATGGATGTCGTAAACATAGTTATACAAAAATATGCAGAAGCTCATGAACACAGACTTCATCATCACGTGAATGTCGAGGCAATCCAAATCCTTGACAACACTGAATTAGTGCGAAGACTAAAAAGGGTTAAACCCTTTGAGTTAGTTTAGTGCAGTGCAAGTGAACTGAAACAGTAGTGAAAGTGCTAACTTTTTTAAAGAACACGTGAATCAAGTGTCTTCCCTATAACTTATAGTGAATAAGAAAGACGTTATTGGACGATTTCTTAGTTTTATAGTTACTTAGCAGTTTAAGTTATATTTAAATTACTTATTAGCTCACAGGCTAGATTGTAATGTAAATAAAGTATCATCTAATATGATACATTATTAAAAAAAAAAAAAAAAAAAAATATTTTTTATCAGTACCCCATTTCTTTCTCGAGTGTCGTAAGAGGCGACAAAGGGAGTTACTGGAGAAGTAGGCAGCAGCGTTCTCGATGCATTTTACCACCATACTGCGTTCGCCAATCCGCCTGCCAAGCGTGGTGATTATGACAAAGCCTCCCTAATTGAAGAGGCCCATGTCCAGCAGTGGACTTCTTACGACTGAAATGATGATGATACAAATACCTACTTTGTTGCCAAATCTTGTACAAACTTATTGTTTCTTTGGCAAAACTGTTTATATATGTTGCAGTCAAAACTCTTAACCAGTCAAAAGTACTATCGACTAGCAAAATCAGTCAAAAGTACTATTGACTAGCAAAATCAATCAATAGTACTTTTGACCGTATGCTTTAGGGTCGGTTCACATCTGACGGAAGATGCGTCGAGCGTATCATCGGTCGCGTCTATTCGGTCAAATAGTGTGTTTTCATATCTGACGGAAGATGCGTCGGGCGTAATTTTGCATTTCCATGATAAATCGTTCTGTATTAAACATTTTCAATGCAAGCAAACTTCGAACGGTCAGTACACAAATATCTCCGCAGATGTTACGTCTAGTCTAAATGCATCAGTCAATATACGCGTGGCACGACGGTGCCGCCCTTTACGTTGGCCGACAATGCGTTGACGGAAACGGAACAGACGCTGTACGCTCGACGCACTAACGCATCATCGGTTAAGTGTGAAAGGTTGAATGTTTTCTCATATAATTGTCTGTTCTGCCGTTACGCGACTGATGATACGCGACGCATCTTCTGTCAGATGTGAACCGATCCTTAGTCAATAATACTTTTGACTAAAATAACAGTTAAAAGTACTTTTGCCCCATGGAGCTGGTTAAAAGTACTTTTGACTAAGTGATTCCGTCAAAATTGGTTTTGACTGGTTGTATCAGTCAAAACTCAAAGTCGAAACCCCAGTCAACGGAGCCCCGCAGCGCGGGGCTCTTATTTCTTAGTGGTTAAAAAAAAACCACGAAGGAAAACGAAATAACCATTCTAACCTAACCTGTCCGAGTCGGAGTGCTCTAAGTCACGAGCTCGCTTAGTAGAGCTTTTGACTGATGCTTTATTGCAGTTAAAACTACTTTTGACGAAGAGCGTCAGTCAAAAGTACTTTTGACTGAACAGGTTGGTCAAAGGTGGTTTGACTGAAAATTATTGGTTATTAGTACTTTTGACTGCTACAACCAGTCAAAACCAATTTTGACGGAATCACTTAGTCAAAAGTACTTTTAACCAGCTCCATTGGGCAAAAGTATTTTTAACTGTTATTTTAGTCAAAAGTATTATTGACTAAAGCAAAGGGTCAAAAGTACTTTTGACTGATTTTGCTAGTCAATAGTACCTTTGACTGGTTAAGAGTTTTGACTGCAACATATATACTTGTAAGACCTAAATCTCTCGCCCCGGGCGTCGGGAGTCGATCGCAGACTCCCGGCCACCATAGACGCGTGCTTGCGGGCGGCGAGCAATGGGTAGCTCACCGCCCGGTAAGGACGACGTCGACGTCGACGTCGACGGCGCGTAGTTTTCCACAAGCGCCTCTAAGAGATGTCAGCAGACCTGAAGGGGTCTGCTAGGACCGATGCCTGCTAGGGTCGCGAAATTGTTCCAACGAGATACCGTGGCGTTGCCACATGGGCAACTGAAGGAACACGGGTGGGTTTTAGTCAGTAAAAGTCTGACATGCCCTCCCGCTTCGCCCAGAGCGGGAGAAGTCATTTGATGATTTCCCATCCAAAAAAACGGCCTAAATCTCATGTTTCATGGATCTCAAATATATCTCATTAAAAAGTCTGTTACTTCACTGAAAGTAAAGAACGACGCCCAGCACTTATAAAAACGACCGTTTGAATTAAAAATGAGGTGCTAAAGCCAAAAAGGTAGACTAAAGAATACTTCATTTACACTGCAGTGCAGATGTAGAGACCCACTTCATTTGTTACAGGGGAAAACCAAAGTTTTGTGGTGCTGTTTCGTGTTTAAGTTTATGTTTCAGGGCCTAAACAAAAACATTTGGTAATCCAAATGTTTTAGTGGGTGTAAGTTACGTCTCTGAGGTGTTATAAAGCACTTTCTTATTTGAAAAGACCGAAGTCAATTTTATTTATTATGGGGAATGCGTTCAGGGAGCCCGTTAAATTAAAATTTTCTTACGTTCATCACAATCAGCCTAAACTGTTCCTACTCAGGCCTCCTCTTGGTAAGAGGGAGTGGGTCATAATTAGGGTTGCCAACTATACTGTTAAAACAGTATTATACTGTTTTTCACTACATTATACTGTTTACTGTTGAACAAAAATAAAGTATACAAAATACTGTTTTCAGCATCAACATGATTAACACTATAAGTGTTAGACTTTGACGCTCACAAATAAAGACTATAAATTAATAAGTTGTGCGAGAAGCTCTCAAAAAAATGTATTTAAAACATTCAATACATAAAATACTGTTAATTTTTCTAAAATATTCTTTAATATTCTTCTCAGACCTCAATATACTTTATTTCTTGTAAAAAGAAGTTGGCAACGCTAGTCATAATCTACCACGTGGGCCCAGTGCAGGTTGGTAGATGTCACATGTATTCAATTTTTAACCCTTTTAAACGATTTAATGGACTTTTACATTGACATCACGATGTGAAAAGACTCATAACCCGAATCTATGTATTCTTTATATCTAAATGAGTAGCCCTCATGACTTTTGCTTTTACACAGAAAGAACCCTGCATACCAGCAGTGGGTAGGCTGAATGTGATAATACGAGTATAACAGAGATTTTTAAAATACATTATAATCTAGCTTTATAAAAAATCTAGCTAAATGATTCGAACTTGCTCTCCCTAGCTCAAAAGTCCATCTTTCAGGCAATGCGCCAATATACCAAAAATACGAGACAAATCTAAAAGAACAGTTAACTGTTAATGACAAAAAAGAATGGAATGTTCGCAATGTGACAACGCGCTGTCCCGGGCTTCCGTGCCAATGTTTACAATTTTTTTATAGCACTTCGTCTGTCTGTGTACGTGTGATTCACGCATTGTTTACTTACTGTGATGACGAATTTGGAATATTTTTAGGTATAAAATTTGTATAGATTAGAACGACACTATTAATTTTCTAGCCGGGGAGGCCAGAAAAAGGGAGAACATCAGCATCTGCCGAGGCTTTTCCCAACTATTTTGCTTATACAAACTCAACTCAAACTCAAAGCTTTTATTTCAAATAAACCAATTATTACTTTAGAATTTTTAAAAGGCGGTAAGTCAGAAAAATGAAGCTAGCTCAGTCACAGTTATAGTCGGGATAGAGTATATTCGGGACGAACACACTGTTCAAAATGATCTAAACAACTATGAAAATTATATATTAACTCAATGATATACGAAACGTTTCAGAATGAAGACAGTACACGACAACTGTTATTCTGAGAAGTTCTTTATCCAATGGAGATAAAGTTTAATTTTCTCAGTTGTTGAGATCACTTTGAGCTCTCTTATTTTCCCGGTATTTTTGACGCTGCCTTAATTTAATTTAATAAAACTTTATGCACACGTAAGACAAAGGCAGACTTAATCCCTGGGGCATTTTCTGCCAGTTAACCTCAGGGTGATGCAGAAAAAACATGGCAGATGCAACATACGGGATAGATAACTCGAAAAAGAATGAATACTAAATACATAGATACAAAAATCATAGATACAAACACTAACTTTACTTGGATAATAGAGATTGTAATACATAAGTATTCAGTATTATTGAAGTTGAATCTAAAGCATCACAACGAATAAAACACACTAGAATATTCCGCGGGGTATTTGTGTAACACACATCTGGTTTCGACGAAACAGGCTCCATCTAGTGTGGAGTTCATAAGCCCAATGCTACCTTTGCGTCATATTTTCATTCCGATCCAGCCCGTCCCTTGCTGTCTACTAGCAATGCCCTAAGCCGAGGTCCGTACCCTACAGGGGGTGCCCTTAGCGAGTAGTCGCTCTAGTTTAAAGTTTTTAAGCCCTGGCTGGAGGCCTTAATTTATTAAGGTAGCCATAGGCAAGTCAACCTCATAGGTTGACCTGCGAAAAGTCATGCCAAAAAAAAGTATAAATTGAGCCTTATTTTATTTTGTAAATCTAGTCACTAATGTACACTTTACGGAAATTGCAAAAGCATAGTACGCGTAATACTTAGTACACTATTAATTAGAATCTTGCTAATCCATTGCTCCCTATGTCCGAATAATCTGTTTACAAAACAACGTAAATGACGCAATGAATGTTGTATAACTGCCACTGTTCACTGTGTGTTTGGTTGTGTGGAGGTCAATTATTGTAGTATCCAACAGGAACATACTACCGAGATAAAAAGTATTCTATGTATTAATCCAAGTTTTAAGCTATCTGTGAGCGAAATTTCATCCCAATACGGTAAGCCGTTTATGCGTGATTGAGTAATAAAGACCCTCGCTGGAGCCAGACCCGCGCTGCTGAGCCTGTAGCTTTAAATTCGTCCCTAAATAATAATCATTCCGATCCGTTTATGCGTGATTGAGTAATAAAGACCCTCGCTGGAGCCAGCCCGCGCTGCTGAGCCTGTAGCTTTAAATTCGTCCCTAAATAATAATCATTCCGATCCAGCCCGTCTCTTGCTGTGCTGTCCTCTACCAGCGATGCCCTAAGCCGAGGTCCGTAGCCTTAGCGAGTAGTCACTCTAGTTTTAAGTTCTTAAGCCCTGGCTGGAGGCCTTAATTTATTAAGGTAGCCACGGGCAAGTCCGGTTAAGCAGCCAACAACCTCATAGTTTGACTTGCGAGATGTCATTCAAAAACTTTAACGTTTATTACATTAGTAGACTTCAAAAAATCTTCCTCCAATTTTTTCTTCACAAGAAAATTAGGCCCTACAAAACTATAAATAACCCCAGACAAGAAAACACTGTTGCACTTTCTTTATTAGTTAAATGAAACGTGAAGCAATCAATGCCGAATTGTTTGGCAATGGTTCAACCTACAGTTAAGTCATATTATTCATAAAGTCTCTCTTATTAAATCATTATAATTAATAATCTTGGTAATTACGGAGTTATGGTTCGGTTGACAGATTTACTTACATATTTGAGCTTTGAAATGAGGCTGTAGTAACAATTTTCATTATGAACGGTGCATATCATCTCACTTCGTCCAAAGATTACTGAAGAACACCGTTTTATGTAGGTCAGACAAGAGTTTGTTGGACCCCTTTATCTGTCCTAGGGCGGTAGTAACACACGCAAAAAAAAAACAGGAGAAAGTGCACCTAAAAGACCAAATAAATTGCATTTTTAAACAATGCAGGATCATAATATTGTTGCGGATAAAAAATAAATATTTGGCAATTAGAACTGCTTGAATGTAGCCGAAGATAGACATAAATAGAGAGGGGTTCAAGAGCACCTATTTCCAGTATTAGACCGGAATGGGCTGATGATGGTGGAATACATAAGTGAAGCAATTCAAGGGGAGAGCGCGAGGTTAGCCCCCACAGTTCAAATGTTCTTATCTTTTTTGCAATTTACAATTCCGTGTCATCCAAGTCGCTTAATGTTGAACAAAATATGACTCAATTAAAATCAATACAACCCTCTTAGTTCATAATTACATTCCATTGAATGTCTGTTTCGTGTAAACTCATTCAATAAGATTATGTGGCACTGACTGGCAAATTGTAAAAAATTAAAGAAAATTTTAATTTCACCACCTTAAAACATCTTCTTTTAGTTACTATTTTCTCTGTCGAATGCCATAAATAAGGCATAATTTGATAAGAAAATGGGTCTTTGTCTATATAAAATCCTCATTGTCAATGTATTGATTTTAATTGTTATAATTTTTTGAATGTATACTCACGTGCTACCGTCGCGTCGCGGTGATATTTTAATGTTACTGCATTATTAATATATTATTATTTATTACTGTTACTTTAAATGGGTCATGAATTAATATGAAAGTGTTTACTTTTGTTAGTACTATATTTTTTATATTTTATCTTCAATGTAATATAAATATTACATTACATTGTGAATACACACAAAACATACATACACACACATATATATACACATACACCTGAATATTACACTGTGTTGTAAACAATATAATGTATTTTAAAAAAGAAATTAATTACGATGACTTAAGATGAGTCATATTTTGTTCAACATTAAGCCTGACACTGACTTCTAAATTGCAAAATAGATAAGAACATTTGAACTGTGGGGGCTAACCTCGCGCTCTCCCCTTGAATTGCTCCATTTATGTATTCCACCATCATCAGCCCATTCCTCTAATACTGGAAATAGGTGCTCTTCAACCACTCTCTATTTAAGTCTACCTTCGGATACATTCAAGCAGTTCTAATTGCCAAATATTTATTTTTTATCCACAACAATATTATGATTTCAAAATTTCCTGCATTGTTTAAAAATCTTCGATCAATAATAGCACTAGATAAAGGATCAGGAACAAAAATAAGGCGCTCAAGTGGCCACGTTTGCACACACTTACACATTTATATTTCTTACTACGAAATATAGAAAAACGTTTCATAATAATAACAAGTTCAGTTTATTATAATCCTTAATACTCAAACATAAAGCATAATTACGATTGAAAAATATTCATGTTTAAGTCCTTTTGTCATCGGAGAAAGGTAAAGAGCAATAAATTTAAAATGTCCCTTAAAAATCAAAAGTCATTTTGATATAAGTACAAAATTATTTATTCTAAACTGAAACTTAAAGTCTAAGCAATATGGTTAAAAACAATGTGTTGACAATTTCGTGCTTACTCTATTTTGGAACTAGACGTAGTTCTTGGTATTACATTTCAATGCTCAGAACAAAGTACGTATGGAAAGACGTAGAGTTGCAGAATATAATTTTTTAGGTGAAAAGGTACGTTTTGATGGTGGCAAACATTTTTAATCGATTTAAAAAAGTAGTAGGACTAAAATAGTATAATAGTTATTTTATTTAATTAAGTGCGGGTTAAATCAATGTGATCCACCCGTATAAAAAATGGGTGCGTCTACTTTTATGTACCAGTATTTAGAAGTTAAATTTGTATTAAATCAAATTATTTTTCATTTAAATTAAAGTTCAAATATTAATTTTTATAAGGTTTGTATATTTCTTCTCCTCTTTCTTTCGCTACAATAGATACCCATTCTGCACAGCGAAATGGCTCGCTTGGAAATCTACAAACAAAAATAAAATATAAAATTACAATACTACTTCATGCATTCTCTGTTCCAGAACAGACAATGTTTGTTACAATAGTTGGTGCGTTGTCGCAAACATTGGTCAAACAATCATAATATGTATTTGCTAAATGATTTATATTTACTATTTGATTGTTTTTATTTTATGAAAAACACTTAAAGATTTAAAATTATGGAAAAAAAGATATTCCTTCCAAAAACTTGGTGCTACAGTGGTTATTTACACAATTTTTGAACGCGTGCTGCGGCATTTAGGACGTCTTATCGTTGGCTATCATTGGACCAAACTAATTTCAAATAAGAGCACAAAAATATTTGTGCTCTTATTTTTCGGGCCGTTTTTGAAGCGCTCATCGGGAATCTAGTACATTTTTGATCGAAGTTAAAAATGCAATTTCTTTGGTCTTTCAGGTAACACTTTCTCCTGTTTTTTTTGCGTGTGTTGACTACCGCCCTGGGACAGATAAAGGGGTCCAACAAACTCTTGTCTGACCTACATAAAACGGTGTTCTTCAGTAATCTTTGGACGAAGTGAGATGATATGCACCGTTCATAATGAAAATTGTTACTACAGCCTCATTTCAAAGCTCAAATATGTAAGTAAATCTGTCAACCGAACCATAACTCCGTAATTACCAAGATTATTAATTATAATGATTTAATAAGAGAGACTTTATGAATAATATGACTTAACTGTAGGTTGAACCATTGCCAAACAATTCGGCATTGATTGCTTCACGTTTCATTTAACTAATAAAGAAAGTGCAACAGTGTTTTCTTGTCTGGGGTTATTTATAGTTTTGTAGGGCCTAATTTTCTTGTGAAGAAAAAATTGGAGGAAGATTTTTTGAAGTCTACTAATGTAATAAACGTTAAAGTTTTTGAATGACATCTCGCAAGTCAAACTATGAGGTTGTTGGCTGCTTAACCGGACTTGCCCGTGGCTACCTTAATAAATTAAGGCCTCCAGCCAGGGCTTAAGAACTTAAAACTAGAGTGACTACTCGCTAAGGCTACGGACCTCGGCTTAGGGCATCGCTGGTAGAGGACAGCACAGCAAGAGACGGGCTGGATCGGAATGATTATTATTTAGGGACGAATTTAAAGCTACAGGCTCAGCAGCGCGGGCTGGCTCCAGCGAGGGTCTTTATTACTCAATCACGCATAAACGGCTAACCGTATAGGGGTAATATTTCGCTCACAGATAGCTTAAAACCTGGATTAATACATAGAATACTTTTTATCTCGGTAGTATGTTCCTGTTGGATACTACAATAATTGACCTCCACACAACCAAACACACAGTGAACAGTGGCAGTTATACAACATTCATTGCGTCATTTACGTTGTTTTGTAAAGTGTTTTGAGCTAGGGAGAGCAAGTTCGAATCATTTAGCTAGATTTTTTATAAAGCTAGATTATAATGTATTTTAAAAATCTCTGTTATATAATCACATTCAGCCTATCCACTGCTGGTATGTAGGGTTCTTTCTGTGTGAAAGTAAAAGTCATGAGGGCTACTCATTTAGATATAAAGAATACTTAGATTCAGGTTATGGGTCTTTTCACATCGTGATGTCAATGTAAAAGTCCATTAAATCGTTTAAAAGGGTTAAAAATTGAATACATGTGACATCTACCAACCTGCACTGGGCCCACGTGGTAGATTACGACTAGCGTTGCCAACTTCTTTTTAACCGACTTCAAAAAAAGGAGGAGGTTATCAATTCAACTGTATTTTTTTTTCTTTATTTTTTTTTTTATGTTTGTTACCTTATAACTTTTGACTGGGTGAACCGATTTTGATGATTCTTTTTTTTTTGGAAGCTGGTGCTTCCCGAATGGTTTCATTTTAATTTGGTTCCATTCGGACAATGAGATCCATGTGAAAACCATATAAGTCTTAAATTTGCATTAAGTATTTGCGCGACAAATGAACGAATACCGTATGTTTGTTACCTTATAATTTTTGACTGGGTGAACCGATTTTGATGATTCTTTTTTTATTTGAAAGCTGGTGCTTTCCGAATGATCCCATTTGGTTCTATTTGGACAATGGGGTCCATATGAAAACCATATAAGTCTTAAATTTTCATTACGTATTTGCGCGACAAATGAACGAATAATGCGATTAGATTAGTGCGGAGTATCTACCACAACTAAAGAGTTATAAAATTAAAAACTTTTTACAAAAAAAAAAAAACGACTTCCTTAAAAAAACACTACAAACGGGGAAAATCGCACGGGTAGGCGATTCGTCGCGACGGTAAGGGAACAAGAAATTTAACGCGGACGAAGTCGCGGACAGAAACTAGTCATTTATAGCCTCGGAAGCCATTGGTCTTGGCTGTCATTCGAGGATTTTTGACAGTCGTTACTGGTCGTCAGACGCCCGAAAGTCTGACAACCAGTCATATCAAGGTGTATCGTATTAAGAGGATACAATCCCGGGATCCTGAATCTCGAGGTCCCGGGATCCCGACCATTTTCTGGCCCCGCAAATCCCGGGACTGGACTTGGCTAATCCCGGGATTTTCGGGATTGCCACAAACAATTCTAATTTGTATTCCATAGTCCGTTGTGCCTTGACAATATTGTGATTTTTGTTGTGCAAAGACATTAAAAAGATTTTTTTAAATTATTTATGTTGTTTTTTTCATTTTAGCCCAATTAGAAACCACATAGTCTAATCCCGGGATAGGCTCGGGATTCCGGGATTACACTTCAAAAATCCCGTAATCCCGGGATTGAAAAACATGCTCGGGATTGTATTCTCCAATCGTATTACATTTACTAGGTTGTGGAGGTCAGACAGGCAGTCGCTCCATGTAAAATACTGGTACTCAGCTGCATCCGGTTAGACTGAAAGCTGCCCCCAATATAGTTGGAAAAAGGCTATGCACATGAATGTTTAGTCAGGCTGTATAAAACGTGTAAAACGGGGATGGGTCGCCAGTAAATAATAAAACAACTGCGGTATTTTCTTCATTATTTCTCATTGAAAAGCGAAAATGGTCTAGAACGGTCTAGAAAATGGATAACGTAAATATAATTCTAGAACCAATACATTCACTAAGGAATTATGCATTATTACTTGGTGAGTGTATTGGTTTTAGGAAATGGTGTAGTATTTGATTATGAAAGAAGGCACAGCCGTGACAAATGGAATCCAACTTCCTCATTTTGCACTAATGACCTTGGTAAGGTTCTTTTTCTGGCCACGAATACCTGTGCGTACAGCCCTACGCCATGCTGTAAAGCTTAGCCAATCAGCAATATCGGAAAACATACCTAACTAAACATTGATTTACATCTCAATTACACAAAGTTCACTAGCTACGTAAATATTTAAGAATCTCCCTGTTAGCTGTTCTGCGATCAAGGTCTTAAGGTCATACCTAAATAATATTTATGTACTAAATATTTTGTGTACACAAACATTTCATGGTCACCCTACAGTCGAGAGTTTAGCACAAAAACAGAACACAGAAGGTTCACCATCTATCTAGATAGGTATATTTAACATCTAAAATTAAACTTCTGTTTGACTAAGCTAAATGTCTTCACTAATCTTTAAGAAAAAGGGAATGTTATAGGTACCATAATCAGCGTGTAATGTTCTCACTGCTGGGACACAGGCACACTCTCTGTGAGAGGCAGTGGGCCTTCCGGGTACGCCCAGTCCGGGGTGGTAGATGTTACATGCCTTCTAAGTTTTGGTTCTAGGACACGCCGGTTTCCTCACGATATTTTCCTTCACCATTTTGAGAGCAGTGCTGATAATACAATTTACACAAAGTAAAGTGTCTGTCAGGATTTGAACGCAACACCTAAAACTCGCAAGTCGCGATTGGCCCTCCATTGCTCTTCACTCGCCTTCAGTATATTTGGTTCTATTCTCAGACTGGAAAAGTTTGCGTGCATGGAAATTTCTAAAACGAATTACTCAGTAACAGCACTAAAGTCACCATTTGTGCTTGGTTGATATGAGTAAGCTCGCCCCCTAGTATACGGGAGTCAGACATAACAAGCGAAATTTGAGTCTAAATACCCTTCAGACTGTCCCTTGGCGACATATTGGCATAACGTTATCTTTATGTTATAACCTAACCAAATTGCAATGCATTCCAATAAAAGCAATCCTAACTAATATGATAAATGCGAAAGTAAATGTGTTTGTTTGGTCCCTTTTTATGCCTAAACCACAAAACCGATCATGCTGAAATTTTGCATATAAGTTGTCAGGTGTACAGAAACGGATATAAAGTATCTTTCAGGCCGAAAAAAGTACTTTTCCTGTGTAAAATAACATTAACATTCTTATGATAATAGATGGCGCCACGTGTCTTTCGAATCTTGGTTGAAAATTAATAGAAGAAAAGTACCTACATCCCGAATTTATAGTCAATTTCTAAATTAATGAGAACAAAGCCGCGGGCAAAAGAGAGCGAGCACAATAAGAAAACCTACGTTTGCTAATATTTCAAATGAACCTTTTCTGTTAAATGCATAGTTTTGTCACAGATCCAATCCGTTTTAAAGCAACAGTCGCTAGGGGACTTCGTGGTGATTTTTTTATAAACCACCCAGAAGTAGGAGCCCCGCGAAGCGGGGCTCCGTCGACCAAGGCCACCCTCGACCATGCATAGAATATTTTAAGGTTTGGTTAAGTGCCACTTGAGTTAGGCTAGAACTGTGCCCATTAAACATGAATTTTAGGTCAAAAGAATATTAGTTCAAATGAACGTTATATTAAAAGAATATTATACATATTGAAAATTATATAAAATGAACGTTATACTAAATGTTATTATGTTAAATGAATATTATATGATATGAAACATTAAGTCATATGAATTTATGTCATTTGATATTATGTCATATGAACGTTAGTTCAAGTGAAATTAGAGCATTTGTTATTATGCCAAACATTACATAAAATATCATGGTTCAATCTAGTAAATGTTCATTTATGTTTCATTTCCCTTTCACATGATATCGATTTAATCACAAAGGCAATATAATCTTCATTCATGGCGCTGTTTACGTTGCTAAACAGATAATTGTTTCGAACTTATGAAAGAATGGATTAACAACAAAGTCATAGTATTTATTTGACATAGGCCCATAAAGGCACTTTTGAACGTCAAAAGTTACTTGAAAATAGAATTGATTCTAGTTGTCCCTTCGAAAAGGTAGATTCTTATGGACTTCTTCATAAGAATCTACCTTTTAGAAGGGGCTACGGCCAAGAAACTCCACCGTTACTCTTTTAAAATGTTTTTCAATAATTGTATACAATATTTATATAATTACTAGCTGACCGTACAGACGTTGTCCTGTTTCCTAGAACTCGATAGCAGCGCCACCTACCGGGTCCAATAGTGAATCTAAACCATCCAGGGTGCCACCCAAACGCATACAAAAAAAAAAAACATTCAAATTGGTCCAGCCGTTTAGGAGGAGTTCAGTGACATACACACGTACAGTAGAATTATATATAATAGGTCTTTACCTATAAAAATGCCGTTTTGTATGAAAAAAATTAAACGAATTTTTTTCATGTATTTTTTATTTGTATTAATCGAAATAATCACCCATTCAATCAATGCATCTTTGCCAACGCAGTGGCAGTTTATTGGTGCCCTTCTTAAAAAAATCAGCTGGACGGGAGGCAACAAATTCTTCAAAGGCATTTTGTACTGCCTCTCGGGTATTTAATTTTTTTCCCGCCAAGAAGTTATCCAAATTCTGGAAAAAGTAGTAGTCTGTAGGCGCAAGGTCTGGTGAGTAGGGCGGATGACGGAGAGCTTCCAACCCCAGTTCTTGCAACTTGGAGACCGTCTGCTGTGCAGTATGAGGTCGCGCGTTGTCGTGCAGGAGCAGCGGAGACGAGCGATTGACCAATGTTGGTTGGAGATGTGCCAGCTTCTCCATCATTGAGTTCAGTTCTTCACAGTACACATCTGCAGTAATGCTCACCCCGTTTGGTAAGAAGCTGTGATGAATCACGCCGGCGCTAGACCACCAAACAGTGACCATCACTTTTCTAGGGGTAAGTTTTCGTTTAGGGCATTGTTTAGGTGCTGAACCAGGATCCAACCAACTTGCTGAGCACTTGCGGTATCAAACAGAATCCATTTTTCATCGCAGGTAACAATGCGGTTCAAAATTTCATCATTTGTGTGTCTGTTGAGCAGTGCAAGGCACGTCTCGACGCGTACTTCGCGCTGGTGATCATTGAGTTCGTGGGGCACCCATTTGTCATGCTTTTTTACCTTACCAATTTGACGCAAATGTACCAATATTGTTTTGACGCTAACGTCGAAAGCTGCTGCTAATTCAGCCGTAGATTGTGTATCATCAGCTTCCACAATCGCCTTTAATTCGTCAATGTCGACCAAAGTCTTCGGACGACCGCGAGGTTCAGGTCGAAATTTCCAGAACGGAAGCGAGCAAACCAATAACAGGTGGTGCGTTGGTTTGTAGTGTTAGCTCCGTAAACGTCGTTGATGTTGCGTGCCGCTTGTGCCGCGTTGCTACCACGACGGTACTCATATTCCATAATTACTCGAATTTTTAACGTATCCATGATAACGAAAAACATTGAAATGCGATGAAAATGTAACACTAATCAATAAACAAATGACTACTTTTGGAAAAAGAATTCCATGTTTTTAAAATAAAATTAATTTGAAATTAGAATTCTTAGACAAACAAAAATTATTTTGATTTGAAATGGCCAGTACTGCAGAACGGCAATTTCATAGGTAAAGACCTAATATAAAGATATGTGAAGACGATGCACCTAAAATAAAATTACCATACCACAACAGGTAAAAGAATTGAAAAATGAAGCAATGAGAAATAAATTAATTATATGATAGATTTGTCTAGAAACATGGTACTAACATACTTACAAAACATGCTTACAAACATAACAACCTTTTAAATGATTTAAAATCTGGTTTATAATGTTATTAAATACAATTAGAGTGCAGTTATATCGTATTGCAGAGCAGTGGTGGCCCAGTGGTATTGGCCCCAGACTTCCAAATTGTAGGGCGCAGCTTCGAACTCAGGCAAGCGCTTTGTGTAAATAATTTCATCGACACTGCTCTTAAAACGGTGAAGGAAAACATCGTGATGAAACCGGTATGTCCTAGAACCAAAAATTCGTAGACACGTGATATCTACCAACCTGCACTGGGCCCGCGTGATGGATTCTGTCCCAGCAGTGGGAACCTTATAGGCTCATTATGTTATTATTGTGAAAAACGTACAAAGAAATAGACCGTAGTACTACAACCCAAACAAAATGGTTGGCGATACACACTAAACTCAGCATTATGATTTACACAGCCCGCCAGTTGCCAAGTTGACTGATGGTGTTATTGCCACTGTCTACGTCTCAGTCTAGATCTAGATCGTAATAGTCACTCTATTAAATAGCTGAGTTACTTTACTAGATTATACACTTTGTCATTTAAATGATTGACGTACCTATCTACTTTTTTATGTTGATCTGATAAAGCTTACTTCTTTACTTCAAAATGTAAAAGTAGTTTTAGAAGGTAAAATTAAATTATCTTACGGGAAGTTTCCTAAAATCCTGACGTCTCCTACTCATATTCTACCTCTGTGCCAAATTTCATTTTCAATGGTTCAGTAGTTTTGATATTTCCTGATTAATCAGTGAATGAATGAGCGAATTTTCGCTTTTATATGTACTTATACATAGATAGATGTCTGAACTTTAAAAAAGACCATGACCTTGAGTTTGCTTCGACATTTCTTCTCAGGGATCAGTACCTAAGCTGGAAAATAATGCTGATACACCCTAGTTTTTTTTTTTTCATTTTTAATATTGAAGGGTAAATGTCTTATAAGATATACGAAAAGAAATAAATATTTTATTTGAAGTAACTAGTACGCATATTTTTTTGTGAAAAAAATATCCTATAATTTTGATTCACTGGGTAAAGTATGAAAAAGCAACAGAACGATAAAACAAAAATCGTCACTCCACAGAGGAAACCTAATAGTTAAAATAAATTATCTCATCAAAAGAATAACATTTTCTTTCAAGATTAATGTCCTCCTGACCTCTCGTTTCCGTTCGCTCAACATCAAAGCTACCTCAAAGTCCCGGGTTCAATACCCGGTCGTGTTTATTATGATGGCATGAGCAGAGGAGCAGGTGTGGCTAAAACAATAAACCTATTGATTATATTAGCGACGAGGTCGATAGAATGATTGACTGAGGTCAGGTTATTTTAAGACTGTATTTTTTCCTTTAAGGTGTGAATGATTAAATGGTTTATGGAATTGATGAAAGCTGTATCGGTTTTTATTAATTATTTTGTTGAGAGGTATGTAAATGGAAAGTTTGTTTTGTGATGAACATGTAGGTTTTAAGTTTGACTTTGTATTTTAAACTTTACTTGTAAGCATTTATGCATAAACGAGCAGTGGTGGTACAGTGTTAACGGCCGCGAATTACGAGAAGGTCGTAGTTTCGAACCCCGACAGATGCTTTCATCATCATCATCATTTCAGCCGAAAGACGTCCACTGCTGGACATAGGCCTCCCCCAAACACCACTACTTCGACCTGTTCTGTGCCTCTCGCATCCAGATGCTTTACTTTGTATAAATAATTTAATCAAGAAAAACATCATGACGAAACCGGCATGTCTTAGAACCAAAAAAATTGAACACATGTGACGTCTTTCTTCATCATCAACCCGCACTGAGCGAACGTGGTTGATTATGGCCCACTCGCTCTCCCAGAGGCCTATGTCTCAGCAGTGGGAACGTCATAGGCTGATTATGGGAAGCATTTAATCGCGCTAGCATTGTGCTTCTCCAATAATTGGTTTTTATAATTTTATTAATACTTATTATATGTTTATCCATCTTTACACACCAGCCTTCCATGCCTCGCAAAGCACGTTAACCTGTTGGGCCCGGCTATATTTCATGGTTCTTAAACAGTTGTTACGGGTTCTCCGAAGCCCGAAAGTCTGTCAACCAGTCTAACCAAGGGGTATTGTATTACCCAGTAACTGGGTTGTGAAGGTCAAATAGGTAGTCGCTCCCTGTGAAGTACAGGTAATCAGCTGCTTCTGGCTTGACTGGAAGCCGATCCCAACGTAGTTGGGAAAAGGATAGGCAGATCATGATGATTATTTTGTCTAAGATTTCCCAACGATTGTAGACCAAACCTTGATTTTGCCACAATATTCTGGAGGATCATAACCTCCTTAATAAAATTGAAACATACCAATGTATTGTCCTTTCTGTATCCTAAAGATCATGATAAAATTCTGTAAAAACATTGAGCAAAAACAATTGCTGAAAAATCGAATACATTTTTTGTTGTGAAAAGTATCGCTGTTTATAGTAGTGCGCGATGTAAAACACATAAACGATATTTGTTAATGAACTTTGACCTTCAAATCTCCTTAACCAGACAATTTCTAGTTGTTATGTCTTTAGTCATACCCGTTATTTTTTATTAGTTTCGTTGTGACCTACGGAGTCGAAACGGTGTCCCCGTTTCGACTCCGTAGGTCATGGTACGGCTGGTCCATAAATTCAAGGTCACTCAGCAAGTTTTGGAAAGAGTTATGCTTGAGGCTCTCTGAGGGACAGAACCCGGAATGAGTTGATTAGTCAGAGAACCGAAGTTGTCAACATAGCTTACTGAAGAAGCAAACTATAGTGGCAATGGGCAGGCTGTATTAGCCGTAAAACCAATGACCGTTCGGGTAGATGTGTTTATTAGTATAGACTGAAAATCGACATGGAGCGACGATCTGCGCAGGGTGGCTAGTAGCAGCTGGAGGAGTTGCCGAAAATCGAGCTGAATGGCGTGCAATTCGAGAGGCATATGTCCAGCAGTGAACTGCTGTAGGCTGATGATGATATTTCATCATTATCATCACTCAACCATCTTTTGAGGTGAAGCTTCTTTAAGATCAACAAAACATACGGGTAGTTCAGATTAGTTCGAGGCCCGAACTAAGAATGAATGACAACACAATTTGACGGTTATCTCTACCCCCAATTAGTAATAGCCCAGTAGGTTTGTGACGGATCAGAAGGTACTTTCGGTCTTGGCCGTATCTTTGCTGACGGACTAAAGTAGGTCGCCAGGACAGAAATGTGAACCTTAACGGAAAGGCCTTTATTATCGTCTTGCATTTATTGTCATTGCTTGCAAAACAGATGGTCTATGAAACCGAAAGGTTCTGGAGCGGTGACCCGGTATCGGAAGACGTAAAGTTGGAATGCCTTTCACAAGGCGGCCCGCTGAATGTGGATAGCACAGAATCAGTCGCAGTGTCGGAGCTTGTGGGAGCCTCGACTGAAATTATAATCTTTTTGTCTTAACAATTATCTGAGAGCAGTGATGGCCCAGTGGTAACTGCCGCGACTTACGAGTAGTAGGTCGTGAGTTCGAACCCATGCAGGCGCTTTACTTTGTGTAAATTATTTCATCACCACTGCTCTCAAAACGGTGAAGGAAAACATCGTGAGGAAACCGGCATGTCTTAGAATTAAAAATTCGAAGACATGTGACATCTACCAACCCGCACTGGGCTCGTGTGGTGGATTATGGCCCGCTCCCTCTCACCGAGAGGAGGCCTGTTTCCCAGCAGTGGGAACATTATAGGCTGCTGACGTAACAATTACCTAACTAGTGGTTAGTTAGGTTTAGAGATATAAGTGCAGTATCATTTTTAACGTCTTTTCTCGTTATTTTATTTCCCGTTCATAAACGCCACTAAATTTAGAGACACCACTAAAATGTTATATTTAAACACTTTTATCACCTAATAGAGACTCGGGGAGTTATTAACTTAGCCCACATTTCGCCACAAGTGCCGCAACGGGGCCAAAGGGTCAGGAAATTAATATTTGAACGGTAAACGCGAAAAATGTTCCCGAACCCAACTGTATATTAGAAATGGGGTTGAATGTGAAAGATACATACGTTTTTTTCCCTCATTTGGGTCGGGTAGTCCTAAATGGTGGTGGAATAAAGTATTTGGGCTTAAGATGTTTTGGAGGTATAAAATAATAAAAATAAGTGGTAAAAAAATATATAATTTAGCTTTCGCCGAGGTCGGAAATTATCCAACAAAAAACCTTTTTTACAAAAAAAAACAACCGACTTCCTTAAAAACACTACAAAGTGAAAAATAACTTTAATTTCGGAAGTCGGTGTCTTAGGATTTGTATTTAAGATTTTTGCCACCGACTTCCGAAATTAAAGTTATTTTTCACTTTGTAGTGTTTTTAAGGAAGTCGGTTGTTTTTTTTTGTAAAAAAGTTTTTATTTTTAATTTTTTAGTTATGGTACACGCACCGCCCCGCACTAATTCCAAACAAACAAAGCATATTATGCGATAGCAGAAATCGCGATTGATTTGCTGTCATTTTTTGAAGAGTTCCGGTGTCTGTCTCCGGAACTTATCATCAGATCTATATGAAATTTATATGGGACCATTTCGGAATAAACCCCTTTCGAACAAAAAAAGAATTTTGCAAATCCGTTTATAAATGACGGAGTTATGGCCGAACATACATAAAAAAAAAAAAAAAAAAAATATAAACAACCGAATTGATAACCTCCTCCTTTTTGAAGTCGGTTAAAAACGTACTATTTCATGACATGTACCTACGATAAGCTTCAAAAATGTTGGGTCGAGCAGACTGTTCGAAATGATCTCATCAACTAAGAAAATTAAACTTTATTTCAGTTAGATAAAGTTCTTGTCAGCATGATGGTTGTCGTGTACTGTCTTCATTCTGAAACATTCTATGTGTCAATAGTAAGTTAATATTTAATTTTCATAGTTGTTTAGATAATTTTGAACAGTCTGTTCATCCTGATAGTATTGATGCTGACTGTACTTATCTTATTATCTATACGAGACTTTGACAGCGGCTTCGCCCGCGTATTATACATGTAAACCTTGCTCTTGAGTCACTCTCATCTATTAAAAAAACCGCATCAAAATACTTTGCGGAGTTTTAAAGATCTAAGGATACATAGGGACAGACAGAGGGAAGAGACTTTATTTTACACTATGTAGTGATTAGCTTTTGACAACGGCTTTGTTCACCTATTATACATACAAACCTTCCTCTGGAATCATTCTTTTCATTGATGAAAAAGCATTAAAATCCATCACGTAGTTTAAACGATCTAAAAGTACAGATGGGGGAAGCAACTTTGCTTTATAGTATATAAAGTAGATAACTAGCACTAAAATAATAATCATATTAAGATCAAGAAACAACCTGATACTAACCTACATATTAAAAATTTAAAAAAAAAATTCGTGGGCTACTTGAGAGATTTCTTTGAAAATCTCTTAAAGAAAGAATAACATTCAGCTCATTCAATATCAATTTTATCTCTGTCATCGTTTTTATTTCATAGCAATAAGAACTGTTACTGTTCTACTGACGTTACCGTACAATGAGTACTTCATTCCCTTTCATTCCCGATCACAGATAAAAACCTATTAATCTTTTCTCATCTAGACACGCGGCAGCGTGTCAAGCCAAGTTCAAGTAACAGAACTGGCGAGCAGCACCGTGTGTAATATTACACGAACCATTTGGAGCCACTTTTGACCCCCTCATAACTCAAAAACTATTTCACATAAACGTGTAAAATTTGGCTCATATAGTGAAACTTGCAAGATACATATGTGCTCCAAATTTCATACACATATCTCCAACGGTTATTTATATATTAACGTCCAAAAATCGTCATTTTTATCACTGACTGACCTATAGATCAAAACTCTAACCCAGTTCCAGATGACCTAGAAAGTTCAAATTTGGCATGCAGATAGGTAATTAGGTGAATACAAAGGAATAAATCAGAAACTGGCAAATTTTTATCATTTTATTATAATTTTTCACTTAATTGATTCTATTAGGAACACTTACTTATAACAAAAACGAAAATAAGTACCTACTAATAATTTATGTACAAAAAGTAATGATATCCCATCAAAAACATAAATGTGAAATGAGAGCCAAGTTCAATATTATGACATATGCCTTGGTTGTTGACTTCAACGACAAAAGAAGTGAGATCTAAATGGGTGCCAAGTTCAATGGTCAGTCTTGACTTGGCTAGTTTTTATATAGGAATTATATTATAGCCTTCGCAAGTTTTAAACCTGTTACTTGTCGGTTCTTATTTTATTATTCCGAAAATTTGGCTTGTTGGTAGAAACTAGCCATCGAACATAATAATTCGTATATGAGAACTAGCCAAGTCAGGACTGACCATTGAACTTGGCACCCATTTAGATCTAACTTCTTTTGTCGTTGAAGTCAACAACCAAGGCATATATCATAATATTGAACTTGGCTCTCATTTCACATTTATGTTTTTGATGGGATCTTCTTTACATAGTATAAAACAAAGTCGCTCACTTAGATCTTTTAAATAACGCAACGGATTTAAATGCGGTTTTCATCAATAGAGAAACTGATTCAAGAGAATCTATACTAACATTATAAAGCTGAAGAGTTTGTTTGTTTGATCTCAGGAACTACTGCTCCGAACAAAACATATTTTTGTGTTGGGTAGCCTATTTATTGAGAGCTAACATCACGCTACGATTAAAAGGAGTGGAGCAGCAACGAAAAATGGACGAAAGCTGGCAGGCAATTCGATGCGACGGGAAGGGTCAGGGGAGCAAAAATTTGACGTGGACGAAGTCGCGGGCAGAAGCTAGTAGTTTTGTATGTATAATACGCGGGCGAAACCGCTGGCAAAAGCTAATTAAATATATTCGTCTAATTAATAAGTATTCCTTTCTATCTATCAAAGACTAAGTATGTTGCAATCTAAGAATAGCGTCGTCCAGGTATTGAACCTTGGACGAATGACGCGCAACCAGACATTGACCCATATCATTCCATCGCGACATCGGGGCAATTTAGAAATACTCAAGGCTGGGATCATTTCTATTGTTTGGGGGCCTTCGGTTATGTAAACAAATGTGGGTAGTTTAGGTATACACCGTGTCATTTTTATCGTCTGGCAACCGCGACCCAGTTAATGTCTCAGTATTAACCGTTTTTTCGAAAAATTAAGAAAATATACAATTATTCATTCGATTCAAACTGCTCTGACTGTTGCTATTTCTTTACCAACGATATTTATTAAAATCAAAAGTCATTTATTCAAACTACGCTGTGGATCAGCACTTTTCGAACGTCAAAATTACATAATACAGTCCCCCAAAAAGCCCGCACTTCAACACTTCTTAGTGCTTTAGCTGGGAAGAAGAAGTGGCGGAACAAACTTCCCAAAAGCACAGCTGTCTGTCCAGTTAGAAGGTCTTGATTCTAGACAATTGTAAGTAGTAAATATTAAGATACACAAAACATTAAATTAGATGATTTGCCATATGTCAGCTAGCCAACCCAATATTCCAACAAATAACATGAAATCTAAACTTATTTCATACTAGCTTCTGCCCGCGACTTCGTTCGCGTTAAATTCCTTGTTCCCCCGACCCTTCCCGTCGCGTTGAATCGCCTACCCGTGCGATTTTCCCCGTTTTTGCAACATTTTTCATTACTGCTCCACTCTTCTTATTTGTAGCATGACGTTATATAGCCTATAACCTTTCTCGATAAATAGGCTATTCAAGACAAAAAGAATTTTTCAATTCGGACCAGTAGTTCCTGAGATTAGCGCGTTCAATCAAACAAACAAACAAACTCTTCAGCTTTATAATATTATATATATTATATTATATTATAGTATAGATTTCAATATTCACAATACATCTATGCTAATTTAATAGAGCTGTTTGTTTGTTTGTTTGAACGCGTTTAGCCCTGGAATTTCACATCGGAATTAAACAAAACAAATTGGGTTTGATAGCCCAATTTTTGAGAAAACCTTTAGACTACTGAACATCATGCTACGACCTTTTGGAAGAAAAATAAAGTGCTACAAACAAATAGAATCATTCTTCTGACATTATCCCAATTTATTTGGGGTTGGCGCAACATGTCTTTTTGTTCCACACTTCTCTATTAGTCACCCCTTTCTATCCATATCACAACTCACATCCATTGTTCTTTGGTCAGACAAACAAATAGAATGCTAATCAAAAATGAAGTTATAGTATGGGCGGGCGTTTTCGAGGCGAGGCCCCAAATTTCACGCGAATGAAATCGCGGGCAGAAGCTAATAGTTTTAATTGATGCCTCTAGAGCCTCTAAACCGGATATCAGTCTGTGTTAGACAATAAAAATTGAACATAGAAAAACATTTTTACGGAGCTAATTGGAAGCCGCACTGGAATCTAAATGGGTTTTTTTTTCTCTCTAAAACAACTACATTAGACTAGACTGAAACAGTATGCGTCATTTAAAAAGCACGTCAAAATTAATGCACTAAATGCTTCTTCAGATAACTCAATCTCGTATGTATGTTTACTAAAGCTTTTGAAAGTCATGGATTTTTTGTTTTTCGATTACAAACATACGGCCCACTGGCACCTCAATTGCGTAACAAACTCTGTATCACAATTCGATGGATTTTGAAGGAAAATTACACAGGTTTAAAAAAAAAAAAACAACCTCCGGACTATTTGACCAGACCATGATACCCATCACCATTTTACTTCTAAATTATCGAAATCTCGTTTTCCTGACGTGATGGGGCAAAACTGACCCCAGGATCGGATTCAGAGCGCCGAATTACCTGAGAATACCATAGTCCGGTCAAATAGTCCGGACTTTTTTTTTTGTAAACCTGTGTTGTCCTCCATATGTTTCGGGGCTTGTGTCTAAGTAATAAAAGCCACACGTTAAGCTACGCTTGTCGCCGTTGATCTGCGGATGGGTGACCATCATTCCATACCAAGACCTGGCGCCTCGGAAAGTACATTGTGGCGTCCGTCCTGGTTTTCTTTCGTGGATTTTTTACAGTCGTTACGGGTCCGCAGAAGCCCGACCGTCTAACAACCATTTTCACATAGGGGTATCTTTTTACCCATCAGTCACTGTGCTATTTATTTATTTCATTTTATTCATTTTAGGGAAGCTTACAGCTCTATTAGAGCTCTAATACATTTCATTATCTAGTTCAATGTGTAGACGATGGGGAATCACAAGCTTCCACTAACGATTGATGTGAGTAATATTAACAAATAAATTAAAACAGCGACTTAAGTAATACACAATTGAATTGGTGTGTATGTATGTATGTGAATTATCGCACGCTCAAGAATACCAAAATGGAATTCCACCCGGTAACTAAGTTGTGGAGGTCAGATAGGCAGACGCTCCAGGTAACATACTGGTATTCAGTTGCATCCTTTCAGACCGGAAACCGATCCCAACATAGTTGGGAAAAGGCTAGGCAGGTGATGATGCTTCCTGCCGGGGTCGCGTGATTGTTCGTAAGAGATACCGTGACCCTGGCACATGGGCAATTGAAGGAACACGGGTGGGTTTTAGTCAGTAAAAGTCTGACATGCCCTCCCGCTCCGCCCAGAGCGGGAGAAGTCATTCGATGATTTCCCATCCAAAAAAAAAAAAAAGGTTATGATGCTTCAACTTTTTTTAAATCGTCTACATGACCACGCAATTCATCAACTACATGAGTAACGAAATGAATATTATTGAATTATTAAAATGAAAGGCATTCTCACTGAAGTGTGTTACGTAATTAGGTTGCTGATAGCAAATTAGGCAAAACGCATAATAGTTGCTTTGGATAAATTACCGGATTGGGCATCATGTTTTTATTTTCACACTGGGAAATTGTAAACCAATACTTATAAACGTTACTCAGCAAGTGGTTTTTCGTTCATCAATATAAGTAATGTCCAGGTCTACCGTGATTTTAATAAAGGTGTACCAGCTTTACCAATCTGTTTATCCCAATTTCAACTAGCGTGATATTGAGTTTTCTATGCCGATAAAACTTAGCTAAGTCACGAGCATAAGAATGAAGAAATAAACAATAAATAGTAGAGGTGAATAACAAGGTGAGCTCATTCATTTAATATTAAAGTAGAAGGTATTATGATATGCAGAATATTATATTATTACTCATACAAAAGGAGTTGATCAACCTTTCGATCCGATTGTTGAACCCAACACTATTGAATTCAGCATACATTATAACTATTATAATATATTTACTATACCGTTTTATGTATACTATTTTTATTTTCAGTTGGGCTCCACAAAAAGGTCGCTCAGCACGCTATGCAGCAGTTTCTTTGAAGGTTAAAATCAGAAACGAAGTTATCCGGAAAAGAACTGGAGTTATCGACATAGCTGGCAGAGTAAGCACGTTGAAGTGGCAGTGGGCTGGCCATGTTTTCGAAGAACCGATGGCCGATGGAGCAGACGAGTCTTAGAGTGGAAACCGTGTATCGGTAAGCGTAGTGTGGACTGCGACAGGCTGAGTTGTTTGATATATTGAATATATTTATCTGTTATATTCTACGGAGTATTACGTCTAGCTTAGCTAACACGGCGTAACGAATAGCACCATCTTATTTCATCTCATGGGTGCCGTAATAGGCAATTAAGGGACTTACTAGAGATTGGGCAGCAGCGTTCCTATGCGTTTTACTAGCATCGCGATCGCCAACCCGCCTGGCAACCGTGGCGATTATGCTTAACCCCCCTCAATTGGAGGAGGCTTGTGTCCAGCAGTGGATGTCTTTTGGCTGAATGAAGATTGCGTCTGGCTTTGCTTCTAGTAGCCAAGACCTTACAGGAAAAACAAAAGAATGATGGTAGCGTCATACTCCCGGCCACCGTAGGCGCGAGCTTACGGGTGGCGAGCAATGGGTAGCTCGCCGCCCGGTAAGGACCAGGCTCGGGTCGACGGCGCGTAGTGTTCCACGCGCGCCTCAAAGAGATGTCAGCAGCAGTGTAGGGGTCTACTAGGACCGATGCCTGCCGGGGTCGCGTGATTGTTCGAAAGAGATACCGTGACCCTGGCACATGGGCAACTGATGGAACACGGGTGGGTTTTAGTCAGTAAAAGTCTGACACGCCCTCCCGCTCCGCCCAGAGCGGGAGAAGTCATTTGATGATTTCCCATCATGAAAAAAAAAAAAAATGGTAGCGTCATTATTAGCTTCATCATTAGCCTAGCCTTTTCTGAACTATGTTGGGGTTGGCTTCCAGTTTGAGTATTTTACATGGAGCGACTGCCTATCTGACCTCCACAACCCAGTTACTGCGTTACACGATAATACGGTACCCAATTGTCAGACGTTCGGACTTCTGACCAGTTATTACTGAAAAAATCTTCGAATGTCAGCCGGGACCACCATTCTTAGACACTGGGGTATCACGATACGTAATGGGCGGTCACCCATCCGCAGACCGGCCTCGGCAAAGAGTAGCTTAAACTTTAAAAGACCCGTACAGTCGTCCACTGACTTAAAACAATCTTTTAAGGCGCCTTTACTTTACAAGAAGTCAAATGTTGATCTTATTCTTAACTTTATCTTAAAAAGACCATCTCTTTTCATGTCGGATTATTGTCCGGCATGGACACAGGGGGTGATCTTTGCGTAACCAAAAAATGCTTACCTGTTATCTACCGAAAAATAACAAGAATGAATTGCATTTGGTTAGCGTTAAGGTACAATTCTTTTGCTGCTACAACCTAAGGCTCCCGCAGACCAGCGCAATGCGACAGTGCGATGCGACTCTAGAAGATAAATACCCATGAAAATTTCAAAGAAATAGTTCTGTTACAGTCGCCTCGTGCAGTAGCGTCGCCATTACGATAAGCCAAAAGCAATTATACCGCGTATATATCAGGCTTACGTCTGGGAAAAAACTTTGTACTTACACACACGACTCGGTTCCACTGAAAACAAGTCAGAGGTCACCTTGCCCCTAATTAATAAATGCCACTGGCCCGTGGTAACGACTTCACGAAGTAGAGAGCCTTGAAAATGAGACGATTTTAATCAGTTGGTTGGCTTTCGGTTTTGTAAATAGCCTTTTATGGTTCGTTACTTGGTAAAGTTACACATAAGCTCAAAGTATTCTGCAAAGTATTTTTGTAAAGTAGTAATTAGTAATTTCTTAGTAAGAGCCCAGACTACAAATTTCGCTATTACTAAGAAATGACTAAATAGTGCTTTTTGGTTATTGGACGTGCCGGTTTCCTCACGATGAAAAATGATAGTTGGTTGAAATAGGTTATTTTATCTTAGAAATGCTATCATTTATGTAAATTCCTTTGTACTTTGTGAATGTGAGAACGCTGCAGGCCTTGTAGACTGTAGGCAATTTTCCATTTTTATTTATTACTTGGTACTTGTTGACAGTCCTATACTGTTCTTCCATACCTATTAATACTGTAATTTAAGACCATTGTAAAAGCCAATTATTTTTAAGAGTAACCGTGGAGTTTCTTGCCGACCCTTCTCCATAGGAATCAACTAGGTATTTGGAATCATGCACCTAGTTTCTAACATTTCATACTTGTGCTCAATTGCACGTAAAAACCAAAAACCTTATCGTGGTCAAAGTTCATTACAAGACCTTTCTAACAAGTCCAAACACGGCTATCATACGATATTCCATCATGGAATGCCAGTGCCTATCTTCTGGCACAACTTGTCGTCATCAGACCTTGAAACCTAATCGTGGTCAAATTTCATTACATAACTTTTCTAACAAGTTCAAACACAGCTATACTACGATGTTCCATCTTGAAGTTCCAGTTCATATCTTCCGGCTCCATCATCAGATTAGTTCGATAGTACCATATTATTGTATTGTCATCAGAACTACATACAGCTGCCAATTTTCATGACGCTACGATCCTTGGAAGATAGTTAAATTAGTTACCTTAGATTCCATTACATAGTTAGTTACATACAGGTCGACCTAATAAAAGCGTGTTAAAAATATTTTTTGATTTTGATTTTTTTTTTTTCACTATACTGAGAGCAGCGATGAAGAAAATTAATACACAAAGTAAAGCGCTTGTATGAATTCGAACCTACAACTCGAAAGTCGGAGTTATTACCAATGATTTTTTTCTCTGGGTGGGAAATCTTCAAAAGAATCTCCCGCTCTGGGCGGAGCAGGAGGGCGTGTCGGATTTGTACTGACTAAAACCTACCCGTGTTCCTTCAGTTACCTGTGCCAGGGTCACGATAACTCTTTTAAACAAATCCGCGACCCTGGCAGATTACCACTGAGCTACCACTGCTCTCTCTCATTTGGCACATTTTACATCATTATCATCATACTATAATGTTCACACTACTGGGACACAGGCTCTCGGTGAGAGAGAGCGGGCCATAATCCACCACGCGGGCCCAGTGCGGGTTGGTAGATGTCACATGTCTTCGAATTGTTGGTTCTAAGACATGCCGGTTTCCTCACGATGTTTTTCTTCACCGTTTTGAGAGCAGTGGTGGTGAAATAATTTACACAAAGTAAAGCGCCTGCTTGGGTTCGAACTCACGACCGTGAGTCTGCGGGTATGATACTTGCGACGGCCGGAGCGACGGCGGGGCGGGGCGGCGCGGCGCGGGGCGATGAGATAGCGGTGTCTCGCGTGTGTACGAAACAAACTTCCGCGCAGTCCCGCTCACGTAGTATTATTATAACTCTTTTGTTTTTATGGTGTACGTTTTTACTGTCCCATATAGCCGGTTTTGATAAAATAAAAGATATTAACTCTTCATTGTCAATTTCCATATTATTACTGTGATAAAAATGCAACACTATGTACCCGCGCGAGCGGCGAAACCAAACTAGTTTGTTCTCGTCGCTACGCGCCGCCACCGCACTACCGTCGCTCGTGCATCGCTCGATCGCGCCGCTCCGCCGTCGCCCGTTTCGTACACAGCGCTGAATGTTTTTATGCATTTGATTACATCGCCGTCGCTCCGCCCCGCCGTCGCGCGTCGCTCCGCCCGTCGCAAGTTTCGTACCCGCAGACAGTCGCGGCCGTTACCAGTCGGCCATCACCGCTCTTCAGATTCACATTTTACATGCCAACAACTAATGGTTACTTTTCAGCAAAAATGTATGTAACAAAATTAATAGAAGTGTATAGTCAGAGTAATAAAGGTCTTAACTAACAAAGATTTAATCTGCAGATAACCGTGCAGGTAGGACCGTCAGGTGAGTCATCAATTTAGCATCAATCAATCTATGCTTGCATACCAAACAATAGCTGACATCCCAGCCATTGTTCGCTTACGTAAACGGGTGTTAATTACTAAACTTGGGCAATATTGTACCTGCAACATGTTTTGATGTTGCAAAAAACATGTTGCTGGCAACAGTCCGTATAGTTTATGTTTGAAACTAACAATATAAAAGAGTTGCTGCAACAATTTTGTGCTGATTTTATTTTAAACTAACTTTCAGCGTCTTCGCCCGTCTGGAGGGCGGAAATTATACCGCGGGAATGTACTATCGAGATAAAAGTATTCTATGTGTTAATCCAGGTTATAAACTATCTGTATGCCAAATTTCATCTAAACCGATCAGTCGTTTTTGCATGAAAGAGTAACAAACATTCATAAAAAAACTTTCATATTTATAATATTAGTAGGATTTTCATCTACATATCTTAAAACATAATCAGGCTATAATGTTCCCACTGCTGGGACATAGGCCTTCTCTCTTTTAGTGAGAGTACGCTGTACTAGAGTACGCTGTACTAGAGTACAGCGTACTCTACGCTGACCCAGTGCAAGTTGGTAGATGTCACATGTCTTCGATTCTTTGTTTTAGGACATGCCGGTTTCCTCACAATATTTTCCTTCACCATTTTTAGAGCAGTAGTGTTGAAATTTTTAACAAAAAGTAAAACGCCTGCTTAAGTTCGAACCTATAACTCTTATATCGGAGCCGACATACTATAAAGACAAACACATCATTTTTATTTGGAAACCACGTCTTAAGCAAATATTGTCACTCCGTCAAAAGCCTCCCCTATTACCACAACTACAGCAGTTCTATCTAGCTAATTTTGACATCCAATATAGCAATAATCACACCACAAATAGAACTACCCTCATACCCGTACCGAGCAATAATTGCTACCATCGCAAGCCCCCGGGCTATCTCAACATAGTTAAGTAAACTAGATCTAGTCTGCTAGTTAGGGGAGAATCCTATGAGGGGCTACTTGTGCCCCTAAGTAAACAGCCCCAGGGGATCGTTCGCTCAGAAATATGGCTGGGATTTCAACCCTATTTTAGCGTGCACGGGGTTGTATGGGATTGAAATTTCTGGTTGTGATTTTTTGGGAAAATTATAGAACGACTGATTTTTCGTCTATGTAGTTAATTTTCTAATTCGTTATTTTAAGAACACCATATCTAAATGGTGCTAAGCGGACCCTAACACTAAGTCAAAATTGTATATCTGTTCCTCACAAGGCTTTATATTTTCAACTGTAACAGCTAGCCAATTAAAATTTTCACATTATACGTGTTACTATAGCCTCTATCATGACGCATATAGTCGTAAAAGGGATCTAAACAATAATTATAGTCTTGCTAGTAAGTAACCATTTATACACGAGCTTGACTCGAACCTGTTATCTATATCTATACTAATCTATATCTATACTTCTATACTCTATATCTATACTTCTATACTATAATATTATAAATGCAAAAGTAACTCTGTCTGTCTGTCTGTCTGTCTCGCTTTCCTGCTAAAACTACTAAACCGATTTAAATGAAATTTGGTACACAGATAGGTTAGAGCCTAAGAAAGGACATAGGCTACTTTTTATCCCAGTAGTATGTTCCCGCAGGATAATTTTCGACCTCCACGCGGGCGAAGCCGCTGGCAAAAGCCAGCTTACTATAATTTCTATTCCGACGCATGAAGTAATTGAGAGCAGTGGTATAAGGTGCACTGGTAACAACCGTGACTTACTAGTTTTAGGACATAGATTAGAATTCAAACAGGCGTTGTATTTAGAGCAAATTATTTCATCACTATAGCTCTACATACAGTCAAGAAAAACACCGTGAGGTAACCGGCATAACCTAGAACCAAAAATTCCAAGACATGTGACATCTACCAACATGCCCTGGACCCACGTGGTGAATTACAACCCACTACCTGTCAGAGATAGGAGATCTGTATCCTAGTAGGCCCACTACTGATACTGATTATGTATGAAATAATTCGCCAGAACAAGCGAATCTATTGGCCACCAATATTTCTAAACCACATTGACAGTTCCCATATTTATCACACCAATTCAAATATCTACACATCCCAGAAAGCGTGTTTTATCAGTTTGAGAGAAATCTCATCAAAAACACGATCCCATACGAAATACAATGTTTTTAACATCTCAGGGAGACGCCGAAAAGAGGGGATGTTCGCATATTACAGATAATATTAGCGAAATGGAAAGAGTCCTTTTTAGATTAGAAAAAGTTTATACTGTCATGAATTCAAGTGGTATGAATGTAATGAGATTTTCTTGTGTTTCTCTTGAAAGGAAGATTTTGTATTTCTTTTGTGTTATTACGTATTAATTGCTTAATGCAATTTGTTGGTTAGTAAGAAAGGGACAGTTGAATGAGGAGATTAGTTATTAGATTTGGATATTTTGAATAATTTCTTGTATAGTCTGTGCTAGATGTGAAAAAAATAAAAGTCGTTGACACCTGCCTACCAATATATTCAAATTACCGTTTTGACCGTGCTAGCGACACTTTCTTTACATTATTTTTCGTATCGTTTTGAAATATTTGAATACATTGGTAGGCGGGCGTCAACGACTTTTATTTTTTTTCACATCTGACACAGACTATAATATTCTGTTCAATCGATCTGCCTAGCCATTTCTCGACTATTTTGGTATCGACTTCCAGTCTAATTAGACCAGAATACCAGTATTTTACCTGGAGCGACTGCCTATCGTACCTCCACAACCCAGTTAAGTAAGACTGGCTTGTTAGACTTCCAGATTTTTGACTACAGGTCGTCGACTGTTAAAGATCCTCGAATGATAGCCTGGAGTAACAGCTTAACGTGCTTTCCGAGGTGCGGGAGATGTAAAGGTGGTCACCCATCCATGGACAAACCGCGGCATGAAGCTTAACCTGATGAATCGCGCCGTGTGACTGTAATTACTTAGCAACAAACCCTCTTGTACTTACTCATTAATAATCTGCATAGGTATCTATACAGAGTGTAAGGGACAGCCCTCCGCAGACTGATGGGGTAGATTCAGTATATCATGCTACGATGACCAGTACAAGAAATTATTTCAGGACCGTTATGGGAATCCAATAAACCTGATCTGTTTTATTTCCTCACACGCAATGTATCGCTACTGTGGCAAAAAAGCCGCCTTTGTGCAATCGCCGACGACGAGCTCGATGAACTCTGTAGTTAGACAACAAATGAACAGCTGATTTTACGCGTCGTTCGTTACAGTATTTCAACATCCATTGCTGCTTTTTTGATTTTAGCCGTATTGTTTACATAAATGGAGTGCTGCTTTCAGAGAATGTAATTTTACATAAAAATAAAACTGAAAAAACGTTTAAAAAATCCTGAGAAAAATTCCGGTGATATAATTCAAAATAAGGAGCTGAATGCACTCTGTCAGTTTGTCAAGGGCTGTTCCTTACACCCAGTCTTGTTATATGTGAAACGTAAAAAACGATATGCATTGATTTTATCCCGTCAAAAATCATTATCTTGTCACAGTCAAAGTTAAATCATTTATTACATAAACAGTGGCGTAGCGTGTCATCTCGGCGCCCGGGGCGGGAGACCCATTTTGCCGCCCCCATTCAATACTAAATTAAAATAAAATTTCGAGAAATCATTACACAGGCAATGAAGTATCTTTTATTGAAGGTAAAATAGGATCAGCGGTTCACAAACGGATTCTACGGGCCTTACGAGCAGCGAAGTCAGAAATAACTTTGTCAAAATCAATATTTGCAGCCAATTCTTGTTCAATCGACAATATAGCCAAGTTTGATAGTCTAGTGGAGCTCATAGTAGATCTGAGATAATTTTTGATTAGTTTCAACTTTGAAAAACTTCTCTCACAACTAGCGACACTAATTGCCAAAGTCAAATATATACGAATCAAGATGACTATATTTGGAACCGAAATTCCCAGATTCAGTTTTTGAATGAACTGGAGGAGCTCCAGTGGTCCTTTGCCCCTTATATCTTCCTCTGATTCAGAACTGGTGACAAACTGCTGGAGACGCTTCCGCTCCATCTGAAACTCGTCCTTGTCGATGTCTTCTAATACATGGGAAAGATCACACTCGTACTTGCTGTCTAAAAGTTTCGTTGGCGTCAAAAATCCGAACTTGTCCGCTATTTCTTGAACTTGCCGGAATCGAGTTGTCATTTCTTGAATGATCTTGTCAAATGATGCGAACACCTCTCGACGGAGTTCCTGCTCGTGAGACAAAGCTGCATCTGCGGATTCATCACCATGCATGCGTTTTTTCCTGTGTTTTCTTCTCGTTTTGAGTTCGATTCCGAGTTTTCCGCAGAGAGTTAAGACTCAAGCCGCAATCGACTTTGCTAAGGCAAAGTCGATTGCGGCTTGGACGAAACGGTCTCTGCTTTCCACTAGGAGAGCTTTTAAAGCGCAGAGTTTCTGAGCACACTTATCCACACTCAGTCCTCGTTGCTGCAGGTAAATCTGTGCGTCATCAACTTCAGGAAGCACTGCAGCCCAAAAGCCCAGAAAAGTGAGGAAGTTGAATGACTGCATGACTGTTAAAAGAAGACTGGCTCCCGATCTTGTTTCTGTAGTTTGAGATGAATCCGTCAATTCTTCCAGTACCTCAAGAACTTCCTCAAACTTATTTTTGAGCGTCTAGACAGCTTCATGTCTAGCGCTCCAGCGCGTTTCAGTCACTCGTTTCACTGCTTGACCTGTGACGGCAACCAAAGCGTTCCACCGAGCAGTTGATGCAGAAAAGAAGGCAAATAGCTTCTCCAGTGTTCCAAAAAACGTCACGGAATTCACTGATTCAGAAGCAGCGTGTACCCCAGCCAAGTTGAGTGAGTGGTTTGTGCATGCAACGAATGTAGCTTTCGGATTCAGTGCTTTAATCCGGGCTTGAACTCCATTGTGGATCCCTGACATTGTGGTAGCGTTGTCATAAGCCTGTCCTCTCAAATTCTGTATGTCCAGTCCGTCTGATGCTATCTTCGTGATTATATCGTTGCTGAGATCTTCTGCATTTTTTCCTTTTGGTTCGAAGAAGTCAATGAAAGATTCGACCACGGCGACCTTTTCTCCTTCGATATGTACGTATCGCAGAACCTGGCTCATTTGGTCTTTATGGGAGATGTCTGGTGTACTGTCGAAGATTACGCAATAATATTTAGCTTCTTGAATGCGACGGATGATGGTGGATCGAACTTGCTGTCCCAGTAAGTTTATAAATTCATTCTGGGTTTCTGGCGATAGATAAGAAACTGGGACTCTCGCTCCCAGCTTTATCTTTGTCAGGTGTTCCATTAGAAGAGGGTCATATTTAGCTAGGAGGTGCACTAACTCCAGAAAGTTCCCGCGATTGCCACTATCATCTCCTCGAATGTCTTCTCGATGTCCTCTGAAGGCCAGATTCTGTTTGGCTAAGAAGTGGATAATATTCAACAACCGGTACAGTACATCCCTCCACTTCTTCTCCTCACTTTCGAAAACTTCTTGTTGTTTCTGATCGATGGTTGCTTTATGGTTCAGGCGAACTTCCAACTCCTTCCATTTCAAGAAGCTCTGCTCATGGTCCAGACTGTTCTCATGGTCTCCGATTCTTGGATTTAGCTTCCACCATTTGTTGAATCCTTCTTCAGATGCGAAGTTCGAGCCGGAACTGCCAAACAGCTTGCAACAGAAACAATACAAGGATTGCTTCAAAGGCGAGTACACCATCCATGTTCGGAGAACCTTTTCACCGTTAGATAATTGTTTGTAGAACCACTCTCTGGTTAGTTTTCGGGTACCACCTTTCGTTGAAGTCCCTGAGCGAACAACATCGGCAAATTTGGAATCGATGTGCTGTACTGAGTCAGGACCACGACGTACTAGAAGCGTTCTGACTTCGTCGGTCATAGTAGAAGGCCAGCAACCTACATCGTCGAGATTCACATCTTTGGGTTCGGCAGGAGCAGAATGCTCGATTTCAATTATGTCTTCTTTGGCAACATCGAGGTTCACTTCTTCTGCAGGGTTGTGACTAGATGCTTGAGGTACTTCTGGTGAGTCGACTTCGTCTTGACCCTGCTCTATGGTGGGACCAGAACGACTTCCAACTTCGACGGCAGACACGTCTTCTTCTTCTGCCTGTAAAATATGTTATGCATTCCCATGAATATTGACCGGAGGACAATGAGGATCAGCAACGATTTTAGTTAAATATGTAGAAATACAGTCATACCTAAATCAATTATTTCAGTGAAAGAATTATTAAATTGGACCAAAAATGACGAAGTTAGAGCGGTTTTAATTCTGCATTTTCAAAATCACTCAACAATATGCACAATTCGTTGATGACGTCATCTGCCATGTTCGCGTCCGCGGCCCCGCCACGCGCGTTCTTTCTGCCTCTTAGTTACGTGACTCGCAGTATATTTAAACGGATAATAACATAACATCACGCCTTGTTATGTCTATATAAACGGATAATGTCTTCTTAAAATAATGTATTGTGCCACTATGCGAAAATACAAGTGTTGCTACACCGGACAAATTGTTATTTTGTGTCCCAAAAGACCTAAAAAATAAAAAGAAGTTGTGTACCGTGAGGAGCGACGCCCCACGTCCGCTTAACTAAAAATACTTAAAATTTGAAAAGGTATTACCTATTAAGGACAAAGGAAGAGGAACGAAAAAGATTGACCAGATTAAAAAATAATTAATCTATACTAATATTATAAAGCTGAAAAGTTTCTGGTAGGTAGACCTGTAGGTGGTAAAGAAGATATAGCAACGAAAAAAAAAAATAGTCTAAATGTATTTTTTTTTTTCAAAATTTAATATTTATAAATTATTTGACGCACATAACAAATACTGGCTCCTTCTTATTTTTAACATCCATTACTCTAGTTTATACGTAGTGTTTACTATCATGGCGGCACGCGGCGCGGCTTTTATGAATAAGATCAAAAGAGTAAACCGACCGCCGTGCCGCGCGCGCGCCTCTCTCCCCCGACCCGCGGCGCCCCGTGCTCGTCAGTTCCTCACGATACGCGAGTTGTACCGCACGCACTTTTATTAACACGCGTCGAGCTTCAAGCAACAATGCTAAAGCAAAGGTTTACCAACCAGGAGTACCAGAATATGGTGGTGTCAGTGGTGTGCTACAATAATAAGTACTCGTACAATAGGGAGGCACTAACTGTCTATTGTGATGTGATTCCTCTGGAGAATAGCAAAGTTCTCAAAAACAGTGTGCAAGTGTAATGTGTACCGTGTTCCTACAACAGTTCACGACTACCTATCACAGGTAAGATTTCGATCAAATAAATCCGTGCTACGCACTTAGCATTCTTACAGCTGTTCACAAATGTACGAGTAGGTAGTTAGACCAACCAACAATTAGCTAATAGATACGATTCGACGCATTCGTAACGTAACCAGCATAAAAGTAGTTACCTAGTTTACAGATGTGTCGATACTATAGATAAAGATTTAAATCGCACCTGAAAGGAATTCTTCGAATCGACGTTCGCGCGTAAGTTGTTAGAGGTCATTCACATATGCGAAAACAAGTTGCACATAACATCTGTTCTTCAGTATTTACCTACAAGTGTAGATACTGTAGTTTAGGATTTGTTTTAATCGCACCTGGGTTCCTTTTATTAAACTTTTAAGAAGGCTATTAAATAATGCCTACTTCTGTAATGATAATTTGTTGTTTATTTATCTCTATAAAACTTAAAGAATCTATTATAAAAAAACAAGAAACAACGCCTGTACTCCGCAAATAATAACAAAGCAGTACGGCGCGCGGGTGGCGGGCGATCGTGGCTCGTGCCGTTATCATGTTACGCGCGGCCGGCGTGCGTTTTAAAACTCCGTTTCTAAAAACATTAATATCTTCGTAATTTCTCGATGGATTTGAGTGATTCAAAAAGAAATTAACTCAGACATTTATATTGTATTTGATGTAGTATTCAAAACTGATATATCTTTTTGTCGAATTGATTCTCATTCTAGGCCACGCACGATTCTAGATGGAGGAATCATATACTTACATTGGAATCACTTCCGCTGCTGCTGGATGCCGCCGAAGACGTTAACGTGGCTTTCGAACCAGAACTAGAACTGAAATATTTCAGTAATGCACCTTGAGACTTCTTCGCATCTGCTTCTTTCTTAGCCTTTTTCTTGCGGTATTCCGCACCGCTTTCTTTGACTCTTTTCATTTTCAAAAACTAGTTCAAAGATTGAGTGAAGTACTAACTGTTTAGTTTTAGAAGATTCAACAATATTTAAACGATAAACAACACAATCGAAATGACTTTCTGTGATGCGGAAGGGAGCAAAAATATTGAACTGGCTGAGACTATAACGTTTCCGTCGAAACTTAGGGTGCATTCCGTTATTTCAGATTCGCGAGAGTTTTGGAACGTTCCGTTTTAGTTTGATATGAACGAATGAATAATGTATTGAAATGTACGTCATTGTTGTTTGTTGACTTGTCAAACGTTCTGTCACGAAACATATGATCTCTACTCTACCCGCTTTACCGGCGACATTTTGCCGCCCCAGGCCTTCGCCCCGGGCTGCCGCCCGGGGCGGGCCGCCCCCTCCGCCCCACCCACGCTACGCCACTGTACATAAAGGCACATAAAATACACTTTTCAACGTCAAAATAAATAAATGGATTTGATTCTAGCTGCCCCATTCAAAAGTATTTAGTAGTTTCTTGATCGTTCATACCTTCTCCTATAGAATACAATATTTACCATCCTACGAACACATCAAACGTACACAATCTTGTTTTGCTAATAAAAAGCCCCTAAGAAAAGGGAATCATCAATCAAGTTGACTTACATCCTTGTTCCGATAAATTCTACATACATTCACAATGCTGATTTTCAACATCCCAGCGTTATGTAGGATTGCAAAAAAGCCTACAAACAACATCCGGCACACCCTTCGCAGATAGTCCCACCACCAGTCTTTTATCTGACTTATCTTCACAATTACATGAACGATTCTTATAAAACTGTGAACCACTTTACTTGACTGAAATGTAACTTCACTAGTATAGAGGCAGCATTGCATTGTTAGCAAGCATTGTGCTTTCATGTCCCTGGTAGCAGGGACATGAAATATAACCTGTTACCATGGATTCGGTTTTCGATTCACCTAGCGTAGAAAATGTACATCGGTTATTAAAAAAACAGCTGTTTCATAAAAAAGTGAAATACGTAGGTATAGTCGAAATGTATGGAAAATCTACCGACGAGAAATGTCAACGCTGTTCAGAATCATGTACTGAATCATGGATACAGGTACCAATTAGCAGTTCAAAATCAAATGTCATTTATTCAAATTAAGCTAAAGATCAGCACTATTCGATCGTCAAAATTACATCCCAAGACAGTCCCCTAAAAACGCCCGCCCTTAACCACTTCCTAGTGTTTGAGGGAACAAGAAGTTAGCCCCACCACCACTTTTTTTATTTGACTTATTTTCATAATTACGTGAACAGATTCTATAAAATTGTAAATCACTTTACTAGACCGAAATACAATTGCACTAGTTTATAGTAAGTTCAAGGTTTTTCCTGAACATAGGAGATGAATCAATTATAAAAAGGAAATTAGATACAGTCGAGTTATTTCAAAATGCCAAGGTGAAAATAAACTAGATTCGAATGGATGTACATATTCAAACGAATCAATAATTTTTTCTAGCTTTTTCCTATTTTGGATTGGCCTCCAGCTGCTGAATATCAGTATTTTACATGGAGTCACTATCTGGCCTCCAAAACCCAGTTACTGGGTAATACGATAGGCTTTGGTAAGACTGGTTTGCCAGAGTTATGGGGCGTCTGAGGACCAGTAACGACATAATGTGACAACTCGTAACCTCTAGCCAGCAAATGATGAAGACACTTTCAACGATATCTCATTTTTCAAAATAAGTTATGTAGTTAAGAAGTTCGTCGGGAACACATAAACATACATGCATACATATTGGTCATAACCCTCCTTTTTGCTCCACCGTGGTCGGGTAAAAAAGGTATAAACGACGTCATACAAACTTGAACGTTCACCAAAACTTAATGAGCCGTATATACAATGAGATACTCTGGTTACATATAAGGATATATGATATTATTTTGGATTAACAAATAAGGGATATTTTTATCCGAGATTTCCTCATCTTTCATGCAGACGCAGCCGCGGCCACCGCTAGTAATATTATATTCCCGGCATTTCCCATCAATCTCCTTCAACCCCAACAGGGGGCGTCATATTTCTTTCGGAATACTCTAGCAAATATATTACTGTCTGCATGTCTGTTGGGCTTCCAATTAAATTCACAATGGCAAAACGAGAATTATTTTTTCAATAGTGCCATATTTTTCTTACTTGTAGAGGTTTCCGGCTAACCAGCTGGTGCACAGATTATGCAGTGAACAATGCATAAAAGCAACCTATTTATTTGTAACTTGAGAACAAGACTGACAAAATATTGAATCATCCTGTGACTGTTCTCCCAAATGAGTTTTTACTTAATTAACCTTGGTTTTGCAGAATATGGAATATATTCCACATAGATTAAAGATTTCAACCAGTGGATCCTGCCTGTTATGACCTACAGAGTAGAAACATGGACACTCACGGTACGGCTGGTCCATAAATTCAAGGTTGCTCAGCGAGCTATGGAACGAACTATGCTTGAAGTCTCTCTCTATGGGAGAAAGTGAACCGACTAAGAACCAAAGTTGTCGACGTAACTCACAGAATTTACTAGCTTAAGAGCCGCACATTAGCCGTAGAACCAAGGACAGTTGCAGTAGACGTGTTCATGAATGGAAACTCAACATTGGCAAATGTAGGACGCTCTCAGACAAGGTGGAGCAATGATTTTCGCAGTGCTGTAGCTGGATAAGAGTTGCCGAGAATTGAATTGAATGGCGTGCAATTGGAGAGGCATATGCCCAGAAGTAGACTGATGTAGATTATGATGACTTTGGTAACATTAGTGTACGTTATTATTTCATTCCATAAACTTGGGATTTGAGAGCAAAAATTAATTAATCAGACACTCAATCAGAAATAGACGAGTTACTCAAATTCACATCCTACGAGAAATTATACTAGTTATCTTCAAATTAACTCCCTAAAAGCTCACATTCTATTTATACCCCGACTTATTTTTAGACCAGTATTTTTATCCGACCTTGAATGTCGTCGAAAACATGCTGCCTTGGTGCTATGAGTTCGAACCGGAGCATGTCCAAGTCTGTTATTCAAATATATGTACATAATTTACCATAAAAAAGGTATTTGCGACATACGGTATGGGCACAAACACCATCGTTTGTGATTTGAAAGTGGGCAATAATACACTTGTAGTTTTAATAGTTAATTTATTGAGAGCTTTGTGACTGATAGAAGCGTTCATTTAATAGCCTCCGTGAAAGATGATTTGACTATTTAGTCGCAAGAATGGACGAAGGTGCCTTTACTTGATAGTAATCTGGATGGTCATCTGTGAAATCGGCCGACATAGGCCAAAGAATTGCCAAACTTAAGTAGCTGTAGGCAGGGCACATTGCTCACAGAACAGATAGCCAATGGGGCTGGGGGGAAAGTTCTGGGGTGGCAACTGCAAGATGGACCGATGACCTGGTGAAGGCCGCAGGAATCCGCTGGATGCGAGAAGCACAGAACCAGTCGAAGTGGCGGTGTTTGGAGGAGGCCTATGTCCAGCAGTGGACGTCTTTCGGCTGAAATGATGATGATAATGAATCTGGATGGTCGAAGAAGTCGAAACCAAGATGTTTGGATAATGTAACCTAAGATATAAGAACTTCTTCTTTTCGTGTCGATGGTATTCGTACACTTTCTTTATTTTATACAGTTTGAGGCCAATAGGTGGCCACGTTTATTGTGGCATCAGTGTCATAAAGATCATCTGAAATGCAGGTGTCGGGCACTTGAGATACTCCAGCAAGTAGGGCTTAAGAACTGTTGAAGTGAGACATTGTAGAGACGCAGACGTATATGGTTCACATTGGAGAAATATATAACAGATTTGTCAATAGCATTTATAGGACTCCTATGGTGACATTGATTGATGTTACATTTGGTACGGAAACGTATCGAATGGTCGTAAAGGTGATGAAACAATTTGTGCAGTCAACGATCTATAACTGCATAAAGGTGACTCTATGGATAAATACTATAATATGCGGTTGGTGCATAGTATATCATTCTTCTGCCCATGTCCTATCCAGTGTTCATTCTGTGCTTAACCATCTGATCTACTTCGCCATCGCTTTGCACGAGTGAACCGAGATACTGAAAGTCGGAGCAGACCGGGAGAAGCACATCATCAAGCGCTATGTCTCCAGTAGATAGATATGTAGATAAATTGTTTCATTGGTGCACAAAAAAGACATAACATACAAAGCACGAATAACTGAACCTAGCGAAATAGGAACACAGGTGCCTGTGTGCCAATATACAAAGAGAAAGAACAACTGAAGACAAAATTTAGTGATGATGACGATTTAGGCTGTAACTAAATTTAAAAAATAAAGGACTGACCGCCGTAATCGCAGAATATAATATGTTTAGTTTTGGTGCATAGTATAAACGGTTTGTTTCAAAAAGTTGTGGCCAAATTTGAGGATGTAGTACAGATTATCAAATTGAACAATTTTCTCCATGCGACTAAGTTCGTTAACTCGAAACAATTAACAACTGTTCCATACATATGAGACGGCTGATTTTTTATTTCGAATACCATGATAAAGTCCCTATATATCTTCAAGAATTGAGCTATCAAATGCAATAAGACTTTCTGAATCCGACTAGTGTTCCAGAGATTACTTACTACAAACAAATTCACAAACTCAAACCTCTTTAAAATTAGGGTAGATAACGAGAGAAAACATTCATTTCAAGAGAAAATCGGGTTTCTACACAAAATAAACAGTTGCGTGTGGCTTTCCGTCAGTAGACGATGGCCCACCCACTTCAAAGCCGCGGGTGGGCGTCGTAAAACACACCTTTTAAAACACCGAAACGTATTTGTTTCTTTACTCTATATATCCAGTTAGACGTTTCTAATCTTTAAAGATTCGAGTTAATAATTAGTGACATTTGAGTGCTATAAAATTAATAATAATCATTTAATAACAATATCTTAGGACAACCAACACAACGTTATCTGATCCCAAACTAGGCAGAGTCTGTACTATGGCAAAGTAAGTCTGTCTGTCTGTCTGTCTCGCTTTCCTGCAAAAACTACTGAACCGATTTAAATGAAATTTGGTACACAGATAGTTTAGAGCCTGAGAAAGGACATAAACTACTTTTTATTCCGTGACTTTGTCTGCGTCCACGATAACCGACATTACGCAGACGAAGTCGCGGGCAGAATCTAGTACTTATATATTTCTAAATACAAATATATTATAGAAATTAATTGACCAGTTTCTTTTTTGTTTTTTGCGTCCCCCAAGTCCTTCTAGGAACTCTTTTCCCACGCCACTTCAAAACAGCCGATTAATTAGATTGAATTGCTTTAAATTACGGTTTTAGATCAGTATTTAAACAAAAATGGGTTATAAAATAACACATAATTTGCCAACTTATTTTATTAACATCGTAACTATCTCAGCCCGGAATCGGCCACTTCTGGGTACAGGTTTGCCTCGTCGGGCGTCCCATCCAGGTATTTCCCGCGACTTTCACGATATCATCAACCCAACGCACTCTTGGATGGCCCTGTACTTTGTCCTAACACTTATCATCTAAAATGTTAGACACCGTTAAATCCAAATCACGAAATAATATCGATTTTATTGAACTGAATTCCAAAAACTGGTACTACAGCCATGATTTGATGTTCCTACTTTCACCGTTACATACTAAATCGACCATCCGAACTGAAGTTACGATATACCATATCCGTTTCCGTGATCCCCAGTTTAATAGCAAAACTTTTAAACCATTGCGACAAAACTTTAAACGAAACTTTTTTACTGCAGTCGATCTTATTATTATAAGGACTCCCTTCCCTCCCCGCCCCGTCTCACTCCCATAAATTATAATTTAGTCACGAATATCAAACATCAGTAATACTTAAGATTAATTTCTCTCTAGCTATATGTAGCCATGTAATTATGCACTTTGATTCAAGCTCATTTGAACAGTTTTTAACCGACTTCAAAAAAGGTGGAGGTTATCAATACGACTGTATTTTTTTTGTTTGTTACTGGATGAATAGATTTTGATGATTTTTTTAAAATTGAAATCTGGTGTTTCCCCTGTGGTCCTATTTTAATTTGTTTCCATTCGGAAAATGGGATCCATGTGAAAACCATATAAGTCTTAAATTTACGTAAAGTATTTGCACAAATCATCAATCAGATTAGTGCGGGGTATCTACCATAACTGAAAAGTTCAAAATAAGGCAGTCTGTCATCAAGTTTTTACACACACTTAGCTGTACGGTTAGTTTTCTAAGTGTGTGTAAAAAGTTTTGCAGTCAGCTTATCAAGATAAAGAAAAACTTTTTACAAAAAAATAACAACCGTCTTCCTAAAAAAAAAAGTTATTTTTCACTTTGTAGTATTTCTTTTAGGAAGTTGGTTGTTATTTTTTTGTAAAAAGTTTTTCTTTATCTTGATAAGCTGACTGATAAACATTTCACACACACTTAGAAAACTTCACGGTTAACTCGACCACATACTGCCTCCATGGTGTAATAGCCGCAACCGCTAATACTGAGCATACGGTCCTGGAGTCCATTCCCAGGTCAAGTATTGAAATTGTCAATAACAATTGTAATTCTTTAATTCCACAAATCCAGATTTCAGACTGCTACTGGAATTTCTCAGTAGCAGTCTGAAATCTGGATTTGTGCCCAGTTGACGGTAATATGTGAGTGGACAGCCAAATCCTGAGGCATTGGTCGCTCACGCATGTCCACAATAATAATCATTTTAAAATTTACTAACATAGCTATAACTATCTACTACCATCATATCGATGCCTTAGTTCACAATTGCACTAACTTCAAAATGTTCAATTTTCACTTTTTCAATGCCAAACACTAAATTTATACATTACAATATTGAGATATTATGATGGAGTTAAAGGACTAGTCTTATGAATAGATGCATATTTGTTTTGTTATTTTACTGTTCTTGTCTAAACTTTAAAATTTTGTTTTGTACTGTTCTTGTCTAAACTTTAAAATTGTCAATTTTGTAGTTAGTGCAATTTTGAACTAAGGCATCGATATAGACTTGTTCCTTTCAAATTTATCATGGTCTGAAATAAATGTTTCAATTCAATTCAATACGCTCGCCCTTTAATACATGGGACTTAAACATAACAGGCGAAATGTGGTTGTGCCTACCATAGGTACACCTCTGCCTATTCCTTTTAGTAAACCAGGTGTGTTGTTATGATGTATAGCTGATACGATTGATCAGCACTAGATGCATGAACTTGAAAGACAAATAGATGAATTACGTAAGAATCGTACGTAGAACGTGGCGTTCGAGAAAGTGGTGGCCATGTGGTAACGGCATCTACTGGTATCTACGTAGTACATCCACTACGTGGTGCCTCGCACTATTGCTGAGTTAAGTTTCTGGGAGGCCTCTTTACAGTCTCCCTAGATTTGCTCTAACAGGCGTCGCACAGACGGGGTTCCGGATTGGTCTTCTAAGAGGTAACGGCACCCCTTCCATGTGTAGATGAACCACTGGGGTGGTTTTAGTGAGGTAAAAATCCCACACTCCCCGGTCTCATCCCCGAAGCCCGGGCGCCTTTTGAAGGTTTCCGACCAAAAACAAAAAAAAGTACACCCACATTAAAGTAAAGCATGGTGTTATGATATGTATAAAAAAGTCCAACCACAATATTAAAAGAGCAATTTATCATGGTCTGAAATAAATGTTTCAATTCAATTCAATACGCTCGCCCTTTAATACATGGGACTTAAACATAACAGGCGAAATGTGGTTGTGCCTACCATAGGTACACCTCTGCCTATTCCTTTTAGTAAACCAGGTGTGTTGTTATGATGTATAGCTGATACGATTGATCAGCACTAGATGCATGAACTTGAAAGACAAATAGATGAATTACGTAAGAATCGTACGTAGAACGTGGCGTTCGAGAAAGTGGTGGCCATGTGGTACCGGCATCTACTGGTATCTACGTAGTACACCCACTACGTGGTGCCTCGCACTATTGCTGAGTTAGGTTTCTGGGAGGCCTCTTTACAGTCTCCCTAGAGATGTGCTCCAACAGGCGTCGCACAGACGGGGTTCCGGATTGGTCTTCTAAGAGGTAACGGCACCCCTTCCATGTGTAGATGAACCACTGGGGTGGTTTTAGTGAGGTAAAAATCCCACACTCCCCGGTCTCATCCCCGAAGCCCGGGCGCCTTTTGAAGGTTTCCGACCAAAAACAAAAAAAAGTACACCCACATTAAAGTAAAGCATGGTGTTATGATATGTATAAAAAAGTCCAACCACAATATTAAAAGAGCATCGTCTTAATAAACACAACTGCAGGCTCTTGGGGTTCAATTTCCTGATTCAAGTAATATTTTCGTAATCAAGTTTTGCCGGGAGGGCGAAGTTCTCAGCCGTAGTAGAGATTGGAATTGGCATTCGACAAATGAACGTTCGATTTTCTGTTTATTAAGGCATTGTAATATAATTGCAGATGACTGTGGCAGATGCCTATATCCATTATTTGTGGACAAAAATAAGAATATTGGGGATATTTTTTGTCTAAACAAAGTGACATGTATTCAGCAATAAAGGTGATGGAAAAGTGCAAAATACATTGGGTACATAAGGTACTGCAAAGTTCATGTCAATCCTGCTAAAAGTTTTTCTATAAATACACGAATTGAAAACGATTGTCACTTATCTTTCGCTCTTTGGGTTCATAATATGAAGGTTCCTTGCATGTTATCATATAAATAAGTCATGCTAATTATCAATGGAAAATTAATATTCCATAAATAGAAAAAAAAACTTTGCTCCCGTTAAGTTACCTAATACGTAGCCAGGGACCTACGCCGCCGTACCAAGGACGTCTACGGCGTAGGCATCTTGCTACGGCGTAGGCTGTGTAGTTCCAAAGATTTTACGAGTGAGTTTTTCAATTTTGTTTTACGATTTGCGTTGTATACCTACTTTAAACTCGTATAATTCAAGCTGCAACCTCTCGAACTAAAAATCTTTCAGCCCACACATAAACGTCAATCAAGATTGAGTGTTAAGCGCAAAACTGTCAAACTTGCCTGACGCATGACGTACATCCGGCCGTCAAACTTTAGTAATGAAAGGTTTTACGCTCTCACTTTTATGGGTCAGTAGAGTTGATGTTGCGGTAAGATGTGCCTATACTTGTACATTATTTAAATATTACAAGAATATATATTATTGGTGATGTTCTTCAGAAAGGTCAGGTGCGTAGCAGGTGGTGTTCCGTGGTTTCTGCCTACCCCCATGGAAAAAAGGCGTGATTGTATGTATGTGTATGTGTATTTTAAATTAGACAATAATCCAATACTTACCGATGGATTCATTTTGTAGAATATTTTTAATTATTCTGTGAAATAGGCACAGTTTTTTTTTTTTCATTTCGACGTTTTGAAAAATACATTGTTTACAAAAAAGATTAATTCGTTGTTGGGAACAGCTCTAACATAGCAATAAACACCTGAAGTCGTTTTCGAAAACTGCATAAGTCCTTATAAAAAATATCCTTTGCCTAAATATTTCTCTCATAAATCTTGTTTAGTATTTGTGGCAAAATAATAAATATAAAATTAAGCTACATGCGATTTGTATTGCAGATAACGTAATACAATTGCAACAGACTTAACCGACTAGAAGGCATTCAACTTCTGGAGAAAAGTGGGTTATTTGGAGTAACCACTGACGGCCACCATGGGCCACGCACAATGGTCTACCTGAAGGACTAAGAGCAGAAACCAAACTTTCTAACATAAAAATCAGTTGTTAAGCAAAACTGCTATCTGCCCGAATTTGAGGCTTCCCAGTAGACACACGTTGCAGTCTACTTGCAAACCAAATTCGTATCATCTACATAAGCCCTAAGAATCCGAAAGTAGGTAGCAATTCACATGCAAATGCACCTACTGCATTAGAATCTGCATTTATGCATTTTTTTATTATGCCGACGTAATCTATCTTGACTTAGCCAGACTATGTTCATAATGCCTAAGAGCAGTTTATTAACAAAGTTTTTTCTTGGTTACCAGTCAAGAGTCAACAAAGTAAGAAAAAGTGGAAGTTGCTTAAGTAATTTGTTTGTCTTTTTCAATTAAACATGTAAGTACGTAAATCTTTTAGCTTTTGTGACTAACGGTAGAAAAAACTTGAATAAACAGTAAACGAATTAACGGTAACCGCTGAATTTACTGATATAGATAAGTCAATACTGAAACTTCAAAGATGTACGTAACGGATACTTCATACAGTATCAACCCCGAGAGTAAAACAGAGATAGAAAATCCGCAAGCCGCAGCGTCAGCAAAATAATTAAATAAAAACACCGCATTTACGCACGTACGTATTTGCCGACCGTACAACAGAAAACATATGTCTCCGGGGACATAACATGTTTGCTCCCAAAATCCTCACAACAAACTCCGCAGATGAAAAATACACGAAATTAAAACGGTTGTAAAACGTCAATTTCAAGTTAAACATTTTACGGTGTCGAAACGGCAAATCGACGCCATGACACATATTTTCCCGCGTTCATATTTAATGGCGTCGACAGGTGTCAGATATGCGCAACATTTTATTACATGATTGCTGGCTGATGCATTCCAGCGCTGACCGATGACCAACGATCAATACTCCCAAATATCTTTGATTGGTTCAGGGATCAATTAATATTTAAGTACTCACCCCAATGTCGTCATCGTCACAATGGTGTACCAGAAGGCAGCAGGAATGGATGTGAAATTAGTATCTTGCTCGTTCTTCTCAGCGTAGAACATCACTGTGGCGAAGATAATGATCGCCATCGCCAACGAAAACACCAGGAAACCCAGCTCACTGGCGCACGACTTCAACGTGTACCCCAGGATCCGCAACCCCTGAGAGTGCCTGGAGAACTTGAAGATACGGAACACTCTGAACACCCTCAGGGTGACGAACGCCCCTGAGACATCGTCATTGTCGGTAATACCGAGACCGATGTAGTAAGGGAGGATGGCAACCACGTCAATGATCGACATGACGGATCGCACGAACTTGCAGCGGTCCGGCGCTGCGAAGAGTCGGAGCAGATACTCCGCGGTAAATATCATCACACAAGCAGTGTCCAAGCAGAAGAACACGATTTTGTACCGTTCGCCACACGGCAGGGTCCCCGCGCGGCCGGGTCGGTGGCCGCACGGCACTGTTTCCACCACGTTCGCCATCACCGACACTGCGATGAAGAACCCGGTCACATAGTAAAACACCAGGGCGGCAGTTGAAGTGTGGGGGTTCTCGAACGCACGCCACATCTTCTGCCGCAAGTCTGTCAGTTGAGGCAGGCTCTGATCTCCCGCCTCGCTTAATTTATCATCCATTAGCCTTTCGGCGTTCTCCCGTTTCCTATCCCTGTAGTCCTCATAACAACAGTCTCCGATCACATCAGGTAGGATCCCAAAGAAAGCCAACTCCTCGTCGTATCCCGTCAAACACTCGTGTTTGGGATAATGCAACTTGCCAGTCCTGTAGTAATTTAATATGTGTCGGAAAATATCGGGATCTCTGTCGAAGAAGTACTCTCTGCTTTCCTCGTCGTAAAAGAATTCTCTTTCTGTGGAGCCGAGAAGGGAGTCGGGATATTTTTCGAGGGTGTTCCGCCATGTCTCAAAGCGTCGTCCAGATACGTTGATGAGGAGTTTCTCGTCTTCTGCACGGCGTCGGTCCTTGGGAACTGGGGGTGGTGGTAATGGGTGCGTGGCGATGGGGACCCATCCGATGGCGGCTGCTCGAGCGAAGGGCAGCCAAGCGGCGACGGACGCCATGGCGCGGGCGGCGTGAGCGGCACCGCCGCGACTACTGATGCCCCCCCTCGTGCCACTATTTCGGGCCGCCCAGATGAGCGCGGTGTTGCCACACGCAAAGTGTAATTACGAATTTAGTAAGACATTGTTTTGTGATCTATTTTTGTTTGTTTAGTCTCGTTGTGTTGTTTATTTACAAGTAATGCATTTTGTAGTTTTTTCTTTTTATGTTTTGTATGGGTTCCATAATTGATGTTTCAATTATAACATGTTTTTATTTTATTTGTCAAATTCTAAGAACAAATCACAAACTTTCACTAAGAAAACCTTCAAAAAAAAGCAATATTAAAAGCTTTTAAATAAACATTCTTAAAATGGGATAGAATTAATTTGATTGATGTCGAATTTTTAACCAACTACATAGGACAATACTTTATAAAAATTACATTGGAATTGGGATCCTACTAGATAAACGTACCATTTCATAAATGAAACACAAAAAAATAGATGAAAAAACCCAACTAAAAATACACAAAACTGAGAATTTCCATGAGACATATTTTAAGCGTATTCTATTTATTGGAACTAATTATTACTGATTCAAAAGTGATTACCAAAAGTAAATAAAAACACAAAACAATTTCTTTGAAATTCAATTTCTCCCATTCTCCCCAAATAAGTGGAAATTACCCCGACACCAGCAACCCTCTCCCGGGAGCAACCGTACCGCGCCTGCGTGAAACGTGACGTCACTGACTAATAAATTGATTTTCAGCTAGCCATCTCTCTCACACTCTACATGCAACACATCATACCATCTCGCTCGCACACTTTTAAGCTCTAGTGACCTTTTGTATATATTCCAGTGCTGCGAAGAGTTTCGTCAAAGGCTTTTTGTCTTCAGGAAGTGAAAAGATCTGAATTTAGCTTTGGGCTAGTTTTTATTATTTAACGCCTAAAATGAGACCCGTAGGGGAGGTTAAGCGGCGCGGGCTAAGGCTTGAAAATTGATGGGCGGGCGGTGCATGCGTGTGCGGCCATGAAACCTGCGATAGGCTGTTGCAACGGCCTGTATTTTATAGGTTTAACCTTATTCTTTGTCCTCCAATGTTGAATTTTGTAAGAAAGTGTAATCTATACTATAATATTATAAAGCTGAAGAGTTTGTTTGTTTGAACGCGGTAAATTCAGAAACTACTGGTCAGAATTGAAAAAATCTTTTCGTGTTGGATAGCCTATTTATTGAGAAAGGCTATAGGCTATATAATATTACGCTGCGATCAAAAAGAGCGGAGCAGCAACGAAAAATGGACGAAAACTGGCAGGCAATTCGATGCGACAGGAAGGGTCAGGGGAGTAAAATTTGACGCGGATGAAGTCGCGGGCAGAAGCTAGTGTCTTGTACAATGGTAGCTTTAAAATTGAAAATTTTAATTATAAAATAAAAAACAAACACGTATTTCTTCACGTGCCTATATATTCAGGTACAGATGCCAGCGCACCAAGGTACCCGAAACTGTCAAGTTTTCCCAATCAATCTTGAACCTTATACATAAGCGATAAAGTTGAAAACCTATTAAAGAAATTAGACAGATTTTAGTAGCTTTATGTGCTGGCGTCTGTACATCGTTAGGTAGAACGCTTATTTATTTCAATCAATCTTCCTAGTCTTTTCCCAAATATGTTGGGGTCAGCTTTCAGTCTGACCGTATGCAGGTGAATACCAATATTTTACAGGCAGCGACTGCCTATCCGTTTATTTTTTATGCCAAGTATAAACTTACTCAAAATAGGAGGGACTTGTGGCTAAATAATAACAGCCGCACGGGTCAATCGATCAGGATAAGTTATGCCTGCGGCCGTTGATGCTTGGATGGGTGAACATCTTAAACACCAAGAGTCCTCCATGGCTCGGAAAGCACGTTGGTACCGGCTATAATTTATTTCATTTCATTTATTCGTGAACAATTTACATTGTGTTGAATATACAAGCATAAATCTTATAAAATGACCTTAACCAATTCTTCAGAAAGGTCAGGAGCGTAGTACTCGCAACCGGCGTGTGTGTATGACCAATTGTATGAACCTAGGCGAGGCAAAAGGAGTGTGTAGAGATCGTAGCAGGTGGCGTTCCGTGGTTTCTGCCTACCCCTGTGGGAAATAGATGTGAGTTTAATCTTATAAAACTTAGACATCAATAATCTTATGCATTATAAATCTTAGACAGATGTACCGGGTCGTCAGAAGCCCGAAAGTTCGACAACCAGTCTTACCAAGGGGTATTGTACTACCCAGTTGCGTTATACGGCACGGGTTCTGGAACTAAATAGGCAGTCATTCCATGTAAATACTGGTATTCAGCCACATCGTTGAAGGCGAAGTTGCAGTACTTTTTAACTTTTTTAAACATCTGTAAATCTAGCAAAATGACATGTTTCCGTAAAGAAAAAATATTTTAGCACAATTATACATACTGTCAAGCGTTTTGTGAAAATAGAAATGTGTTATGAGAATTAGCTCGGTAAAAAATAAAACTTAAAAATGACACTAAATCGCTATTCAAAACGTGTAAACTTCTACCAAAAGATAGGTTTTATTGTTTTTTTTTAAGGCGTGTTGAGAAAACGTTTTATAATTTCCTTACAATTTTTTTTTTTTCTACGAAACTAGAATAGGTACACAAAATCTACCAGCAACGTCACTTTGTCTATTCTTCCGTCGACAAAATCCTTTTCTACGGTGCTCATGCTACGCTTGCACTGTGTCTATTCTTCGTAGAAATAGAAAGCGTCACGCTACGCCTGCTGTTCAAGTGCTCGCAACGACCGGCCAGTGCTCGCCGAAACGTCTTCAACTACAAGAGGGCCTTAATAGTGAAAGCCGATCTCTAAACTAGTTGGAAAAAGGCTAGGCAGATAATAAAAGCACTCGAGGTATTGAACAAGCCAAGCGTTCACCTTCCCTACCGCGCGTCCGGTCCGGTCCGCGTCCGGTCGCGAGATTTGTCCGAAAGAGATACCGTGGCCCTGGCATATAGGCAACTGAAGGAACACGGGTGGGTTTTAGTCAGTAAAAGTCTGACATGCCCTCCCGCTCCGCCCAGAGCTCCCACCTACAATACAAAAAAAAATTTCACCTGTCGAATGTGATTGCTACCATATAAATACTCCACTATGAAGACAGTTGAAAATGCTCAAATATTCGTCACTTATCCTTAGCAGACCCTTATCATACAACACTTTAGTATGCTCTAACCCTTATCCTCGAAAATTGCTCCAATATGATGAAACAAAAATAACCCAAGTGGCTACTCACCGGCTTATAAGGTTAGTTTGATATGTCAAAGAGATAAAAGTGCTTTTTTTATTTTTACAATCTAACGTATTTATTTTTAACCGACTTCAAAAAAAGGAGGAGGTTATCAATTCGACTGTATTTTTTTTATGTTTATTAGCTCATGACTTTTGACTGGGTGAACTGATTTTAAGGGGTTTAGTTTGAGTTGTGAGATTAGTGAGTTTGAGTTGATGTATGGGGAAACAAGATCAGTTAAACTATTTTATTCAAAACTTCACAAGAGTATTCCTATCAATAAATGAGTAAACACGTGTGTCAGACTCTTTCAGAATTCAACCCCTAAAAGGTAGAAAAGGGGTGACAAATTCTGAAAATCAACATGGGTATCGTTTTTATGATTTATTGGGTCGCTGATTACGAAAACAACAACTATTTCACAAAAATTGCACAAAAACATAAAACAAAATAGACAAGAAGATTTATACAAAAAATTGCACAAAATTTCAAATTAATTAAGTGGCAAAACCAAAAAAAATACTAAGGTGAGAAATACTAACCTATATTGTATTGATCCTGAATGATCTTCCCTTTGAATTCAAACGAATACAGTTTCCCCTCAAAGTGCTTATATATTAGTATTTACTGAGATTTAGGCTATGCCACTTTATGCACGAGTCTGGATTGAGGGCCCAAGTTATTTCGTCATAACAGTTTTAATTCACGTTTAAGAAATTTATGACCCTTTGCTTTAAGTTTTTACTATTTTTAACTAATTTCCCTATGCGTTCCCTATTCCTATATTTTTAACTAATACCTTGCGTACCGAAATAAGATTTTATTTCGGTACGCAAGGTTTCAAAAAATGGGCCCTCAATCCAGATGCACATTCTCGCGTAAGCTCGCCCAGTAGTCTGATAATGTTGGCATACAGTAATAGATTAGCAAAAAATGTGGTGTATAAAGAAGTTTTGTAGTTTACTAGCTTTTGGCCGTGACTTCGACCGTGCAATTCTACTTCCTTTCTTAGCGCTCGCTTACGCTACGTTACGCTACGAAGTCGCTGGCAAAAGATAGTTCCATATAAAACACGTCCAGGCTGCCCCCTTGCGCGCGCCTTCGTCTCTTAACAAGTTCATTGCGTAACGCACACAAGTACCAAGTTGCGAAGCCAAAAGAAAAAAAATACCACGTTGAGTCGCGATTGTCAAATCTGATTTTAGTCGTGTCAAAATAATTTTTAAATTTAGAGATTATTTCTTGCAGAATAGCGTAACAATTCTCATAGCTAAAAGTAAGGAATTTTAGAGATAGAGTCTGGCACACGAAAGTTGATCTTGAAAAACAGCGGCAAATTTAAAAAATCCAAGTGTGGTAACCCGGAGTGCAATAGGAATAACTAGTTTTGATATTTGTAAAAAAAATATTATGTTCAAACAAGGTTGAAACCGATTTTTCGTGGTAGTATATTATTCTGACGAATGAATACGGTGGATTGACATATTTTTTATACAAAGCTACCAAATCATATACTATATATTAGTAAAAGTTATTTGACAATTTAAAATTCGACCAGTGAATTACGTAAATGAGTTCTGATTAATTTAAATAGATTTCACCAGTTTTATATCGAACTAGCTGTCCGCCGCAGTTTCATCCGCATTTTGGTTACTGAAAGAATTTTTTAAATCGGACCTGTAGTTCCTGAGATTAGCGCGTTCAAACAAACAAACAAACTCTTCAGCTTTATAATATTAGTATCTGTAAACTTTAGTTATTTTATTAATTATCGTATGCAATGATCGTAATTAATGAGGTTCATAGACATCAAGCTATTTAGACTATGTATGTTGATAGAAAAAAAAATAAACGGTTAATTATTTAAATACTTTATTTTATGAATCATAATCAAAATCGGAATCTAAAAATTCCATTTCTAGTGATGCATCCGAATCACTGCTACTATCGTCACCAACATTTATGATGAACCGATCCATTTCTTCATCGGTTATTCTGTCTCTTTCTTTGTATGTATTTTCTATATGGATAACATGATCAGTATTTTTTTTCCATTCTTCTGGGGTTACACACTCAAAGGATTCCCTTATAATTCTTTCCACTTCAATAGATGGTAAATTTATATTTTTACTTGCGATTTTACGTTTTACCAGGCTCCAAGTTAGCTCTATGGCATTTAAGTCGCAGTGGTAAGGAGGTAAACGCAGTACTTCATGACCATGCTGTTCTAATAATTGATCAGCTTCATAAATTGGATCTGGTTTATGTTTCTGAACCAGACAGAGCAATTCAGCTTTCGTATGACTTTCAAAATCTATGTTATTTTCTCTGAGCCACTGTTGAATTTTGTTTTTCACAGTCTGTGTTGTAGGTGGTTTATTCACTTGCACTGTGTGATAACTTGCATTATCCATGACAATGACACTTGGCTCGTACAAATTGGGTATAAGTTTTTCCACTAACCATTTGTTAAAATTTTGTGAATTCATGTCATGGTGATAGTCTGCCATTTTTGATTTAGTGCTAAACAATAAAAGTGCATTTGGCACGAAGCCTCTTTCTGAACCAGCGTGAACAATTATGTATCTTTTGCCTGCTGATATCTTGTCTATAACACCACTTGTTGAAGGCCCCTGCCATGACTTCTTGGGTCTATAATTTTGGTGAACATATGTCTCATCTAAATAAATTATTGGTTTCCCTTCTGCACGTTTGGAAGAAATAGTTCGTAAAAATTTGTGTCTCCAAGCTACAAGATCAAATCTTTCAATAAGTAAGGACCGTTCATTTTTGTTTTTTTTAAACTCATAACCATTATTATGTAATATGCGACGCAAAGTTTCACGGGAGCCAGTAAACTCGATAGATTCCCTCAGTTCAGTCAATAAGCTTCGCAAAGTAGGTACTCGTTTTTGTACTAAGTAAAATTCATTAATTTTATTTCTAATAGCATTTATATCGAAGCTGTCCTAATTAGATACTGTGGGCTTATGGGGTCGATTTTCCCTGGTGTACTAAAAATTCCATCATTCAATCGTCCTTCCTTTTTAATTATTTTTAAAGTTGCGACGCTTACTCCTGAAAAAGAAAACAATAAAACATAAATTACATCCCATTCATTTATAATACCATAATGATATGAATTCTAGCAGTACATTACACAGCAAAAACACTGCATACACAGTTACATACCAGTGATTGACGAAATTTCTTCCAAAAACTGGTTCTGGGTTTTAATTAGCTCATTCTCTCCCAAAGCACTTAGTTTTGCAATAGTTCCTTTAACCGATGCAACTTCGGTACCTTCGGTGCCATACTTTAGTTTTGTTAGTTTAGTTCGGTGTACAACAGAATCGGCACCAATATGTAATTGTTTGATTTTTTTTTTATTGTATACTTTACATAGCATATATTTGTAATTTTTTATTAGTCTAGAAATCTTTATTAGACTGACTAAATAAAAGTAAGTATTTTCATAAATCTCTAAATACCGCATTATAACTAGTATGGATTATTATAATGTAGGTAATGATTGTAATTTATTGTTATTTATTGTACTTAATCTGAATTAAATTGAATTGAATTGAATAATTCTAACGGCTCAAGATTGTTTAGACCGGCTCGACACTCGCGTTACACTGTTTGTATTGTGCATGTGTGGATAGCTTACTACACATACATAAGATTGCCGTCTTTTACCTAAACTCGAGCATTCAAATTTTGTGAGAGGGCTCTTAAAGACTTCCAGAAAATCCAAGGCAACTCGTATCCAGGTGCGAGATTTTCAGCAGGTGGAACGAATCGTTTCACCACGATAACAATCCCAAGTCCAAAATTATTTTTTACATAGAAAAACGTACTTAGAGCCCTTACTTATTCTAGTCCACTTCAATCTCGGCCTACCCCAAAACTCATGGTGTTTCAGTTATGTTTATGCCCTTCATAGAATAAGTTGAGTTTATGGGGTTCAATGGGCTCCACACTAAGTGAATATACTAATAAATCGTACGCATAATCCTTAATATTCCGGCTTTCCTTATATTCTTAACGTTACTAATAAGGAAAGGATATTGTGACATACATACATAAATCTCGCCTTTTTCTCATGGGGGTAGGCAGAAACTACAGAACGCCACCTGCTACGATACTTACTTAGTCCTTTTGCCTCGTTTAAGTTCATACATCAGCAGGCGTAGCATGAGAAATTCTATCTCTATTCTACCATGAATAGACAAAGTTCTTTCTATTCAATTCGACATCTCTTCGGCCCGAGCACGGGCGACCCGTAGACTCGGGTTTCTATTAAGACAAAGACATTTATTCTTTCCGTAGCAAGAGAGTGGTAACTAATGTAATTAAGGTGGATCCGTTAAGGACTTTTTCATTGAATAGTCATACAGTGGGATTAAACGATCATATTGTATTGGTGATTATAATTAATATAATCCTGTAAAAAAAATTACCCCCAAATGAAACTCCAACTCAAAAGTAGAGAAAAATTTGTCGCCATGCTCGACATCGTACAATGTTGTCGACTGAAGAATAGAAATATTTTCTCTCTTCAGTTTTACCATCGCCGTGCCATTTTGTCTATTCTTCCGTCGACAAAACTCATTTCTATGGTGGTCATGCTACGCGTGCTGGTCATACACGCACGCTGGTTACTAGTGCTACGCACTTGACCCGGATATTGTGATATTTTGATTCCTTGAAGCGCTTATCTATACTTTATATACTTTATTTTACTTTATTATAATATTATTATAAAGCTGAAGAGTTTGTTTGTTTGTTTGTTTGATTGAACGCGCTAATCTCAGGAACTACTTGTCCGAATTGAAAAATTATTTGTGTAGGGTAGCCTATTTATCGAGGGAGGCTATAGGCTATATAACATCACGCTACAACTAAGAGGAGCGGAGCAGTAATGAAAAATGTTGCAAAAACGGGGCAAATTTATTCCTTTTGAGAGTTTCCGTTGCGTGCGCTGCGTAAACGGTTAAAGTAACGCGAAAATCATGTATGACGGAATTGTTCCTTTTAAAAAGTTCTAAAAAAAAGTCCGCGAGAGCATATGTCTATCTTTTAAGGTTGACTCACTATAACTCAAAAGGAGCGAGCAGCAACGAAAAGTGGACGAAAACTAGCAGGTAAAATCTTTGCTCCCCTGACCCTTCCCGTCGCATCGGAAGGGTCAGGAGAGCAAAAATTTGACGCGGACTAAGTCGCGGGCAGAAGCTAGTTTGACATATTGATGAAGTGAACTTGGAACGTGCCGCGCAAGTTCGATTCTAGCAAGGTTTTTTTATGGTCCTAGCTGTTGGTTGGTTGCAGTAAGTGTTTGTAATCATCATTTGTATGTATATAAATATCATCATCTGCCTAGGCATTTCCTAACTATGTTGGGGTCGGCTTCGAGTCTAACCGGATGCAGCTGAGTACCAGTATTTTACATGGAGCGACTGCCTATCTGACCTCCACAACCCAATTACTGGGTAATACGATACCCCTTGGTAAGACTGGTTGTCAGACTTTCGGGCTTCTGACGACCCGTAACGGCTGTCTAAGATCTACGAAAGACAGCCGAGACCAACGGCTTAACGTGCTTTCGGAGGCACGGAAGGGTCTTGGTATGTAAAGATGGTTACCCATCTACGGAACAACCGCGGCAAGCGTAGCTTAACCTGAATGATCGACCCGTGCGGCTATTGTAACTTAGCCACAAACTCCTCATCATTATATATATCCATACTTCCATATCCATACTTTATATACTTTATTACTTTATTTAATTTATTACTTTTATTACTTTATATATTACTTTATATTTTATATTTTTTAATATTTTATTTTATATTTTATATTTTTAATTTTATTATTTTATCCATACTTAATATTATAAATGCAAAAGTAACTCTGTCTGTCTGTCGGTCTGTCTGTCTGTCTGTCTGTCTGTCTGTCTCGCTTTCCTGCTAAAACTACTGAACCGATTTAAATGAAATTTGGTACACAGATAGTTTAGAGCCTGAGAAAGGACATAGGCTACTTTTTATCCCGGTAGTATGTTCCCGCGGGATAATTTCCGACCTCCACGCGGGCGAAGCCGCTGGCAAAAGCTAGTATATAATAAAACTAAGTTGATAAAATGTGCGTGCCGATAAAACTTAAAAAGGAGTCCCGGCACGATAAAGGGACTTTATAGTGTAATAGCCCTTTATCCCACCTCGAACAAAAAAGTTCCCGTTTTAACCTAAAGGGCGCCTTTTTAAAGATATAAGGGCTTTTCCAACCCTTCAATTTGGAAATTAAGTGTAGTGGCGCCATCTGTTGTCGAGTATTTCAACTTCATTCAGAACAACGATTATTTGGGTCGGATCTCTTCTGAATTGCAATTTCAATTTAAAAGATTGCAGTTTCCATTTAAATTAGCCTATAGTTTTACAATTAACAAAGCACAAGGGCAAACTTTAAAATATTGTGGCATCAACCTCAAACAATCCTGTTTCTCTCACGGTCAGCTATATGTAGCTTGCTCAAGAGTAGGAAATTCGAAAAATGAATATAAATATACCCCGGACAATAAAATGAAAAATGTTTTTTTTTTAAAAGTAGTGTAAATAATGAGAAAATGCTTTCAATATTTATTTTTTTACTTTTTACGTCATAGTTTATTTTTTTATTTCAACTACCACGTAATCTCATATCCGAAGCCGGGTACCATAGCTAGTTTGTATATAAAAAAGGCAACCGTTACTTACTGGCTGATCTATCAATACACAGCTGAAACCACTGTAGCGGATTTCGCTGATATTTGGCACGCAGGTGGTTATTACGACGAAGGCATCAGTTAAGATTTCTTCCCGTGGGTGTCGTAAAAGGCGACTAAGGGACTTACTAGAGAATGGGCAGCAGCGTTCTCTATGCATTTTACCACCATACTGCGATCGCCAATCCGCCTGCCAAGCGTGGCGATTATGGCAAAGCCCCCCAAATTGGGGGAGGCCTAAGTCCAGCAGTGGACGTCTTACGGCTGAAATGTTGATGATGATGATGATCAGTTAAGAAAAGATTTTCCAAAATCTACCCCAAATTTTGTAGTTGGGAAATCATCCCCGTGTTTCTTCAATTGATAACTCTTTGGAACAAATCCGTGATCCTGGCAAGCATCGGTCCTAGCGCACCCCTTCAAATTTTGCTGACATCTGTTTCAGACGCGCGTGGAACACAAGACGAAACAAAATTGAAAAAAATTGACCCCCTAAGCCAACGAAACGGTGGTCCAACTTTTGTATAGAAAGATTACTTAGATTTTTTTAAATTCGAATCTTCACAAAAGTACTGGCTAAAAAAAGACCTTATTTTAGCTGCGGAATTCACTCTGTATGTTGTATTGTTGTCTGTTACATTCCGCTCAATGGATTTGGATGAAAGTTTAAGACCACGACCTTGGTTAGGACATTTGATACTTTTTATTCCAGTAGTACATCTTTTCGTGATACTTTTCGACATCCACGCGGGCGAAGACCAAAAGCTAGTCTTCTATAAAGCTAAAAAGTTTGTTTGTTTTCTGGCGGAGTTGAAAAAATCTCTCCATAGTATAGTTAACATCAGGCTAAAACCCTTAGGAGCCTGGAAATAAGAAAAATAGCCAGAAAGAACGTTAAGCGAAACCGAGCAAGACAAGCAATGCGATGCGATAGGGTAGGCCAAAAACTTCTCGCAGAAGCTAGTTATAACATAAAGTTTTAGAGTTAACAGCTCCATTAACGGCTTAGCTCGATATCATCAACATCATTGCAGCCGAAAGACATCCACTGCTGGAGACAGGCTTCCCCCAAGAACCGCCACCACGACCGGTTCCGTACGTCTGGCATTCAGTGAATTTCGGCAGCCTACACATGAAGATCGGTCTACCTTATGAGCGTTCCTGAACCTATTGGTTTAATCAGCGAACAATGTGCCTTAATATGCTTTAATATGAGTCTAAACCATATGTTTTTTAGAGTACCGTACTTCAAGAGGAAAAAAATGAAACGATAATAGTATCACTTCTTTGTCCGTCCGTCAGTCCGCCTGTAAGTCAGTCAAGACCTTTTTTGGCAGAACAATTGGAGGCATCAAGTTTAAATTTATATAAAATCCGTAGGTCAACTGTCCCTTGGAACAGTAACAAAATCAAGCTTCTGTTAACACAACAAATAATTATAGTTATTTGCGCGACATATTTTGATACTCGTAAATAAGTTGAAAAAAGGGTACTTCCCACTTACCCAGAATATTATCTTTAACAAGAAGCAAGGTCTTAATGAACAACAAAGAATAAGGTCCGATAATCGTTTATCAGTCGTTATAACATATGTATATATGCAGAGCAATGATGATCAAGTGGTATCGACCCCGACTTACGAGCTTAGGTCGTGAGTTCGAATCCAGACAGGCGCTCTAAATAATATCATCACCGTGTAAATAATATCATCACCACTGCTCTCATAACAGTGAAGGAAAACATCGTGAAGAAACTGGCATGTCCTAGAATCAAGTATTCGAAGACATGCGATATCTACCAACCCGCACTGGGCCCGCGTGGTAGATTATGGCCCACCCCATGGAACAATATGGGCTGATTTTGATGAGCATATCTATACTACTTATAATAAAACTGTAGCGAGGTCAATTCTGCACATTGAAAATATATTCAAAATTAATATTGGAGGACGAATGGTGATCGATACTGATGCCAAAAATGCAATCAGTAAATTTTTCGTCTGGCTGTCTCTCTGTATGTGCACGCATGGGTCAAAAACTACTGAAGGGATTTTAACCAAACTTGGTAAGATTGTAGTCCATACTCCTGAGCAGGTTAAAATCTATATAACATAACGCTAAGGCACATAGGAGCCGAGCAGTGATGATAAATTTGAAGCAAGTCGGATGAAAATGCGCTTTCAAGGTCTTATTCTCGCATACATTGAACATATAGGCTACTTTTTATCCCGGTAGTACGTTCACGCGGGACATTTTCCGACCTCCACGCGGGTGAAGCCGCTGGCAAAAGCTAGTATAAAATAGTTTTTGCAGTTATAAACTCATATATGCAGTTGGAGAACCAACCGTGCCGTATAACAATAACATGTTGTTAACTACAACATTTTATTCTTGCAATAAATTCATCCCAAATAAGAAACTCTTCATTGTGCATGGTCCAACACACAGTTGGCTGCTATTTTTTGTAATAACCTCTAATTTCGCTAACCTCACTACACTTCTAATCCAACAATCAAAGTACACAAAACCACAACGGAATAAATAACCTGAACCCTCAAAGCCAGGTGTCAACATAAATAGACCCTACTCCAAAGGCTTTGACAAGATTACAAAGATTTACTTCGAATTGAAAATGAGACCAACTCATCGATGCTTTGTTTAGTTTGGTGATGTTCTAAATTTAATTCCAGCGCATTAAAGTAAAATAATGAGAAAAGTCAACGTGCTCGGAGTAAGGAAGTTTTCCAGTAAGTTATCAAAACAAAACCCAAAAAAAACCAAAACCCCAATCCAACACCACTGCTCTCAAAACGGTGAAGGAAAACATCGTGAGGAAACCGGCATGTCCTAGAACCAATCATTTGAAGACATGTGGCATACCAACTCGACCTGAGCCCGCGTGGTAGATTACGGCCCACTCCCTCTCATCGAGAGGAGGCCTAGCTATGTCCCAGCAGTGGGAACAATATAGGCTGATGATGAGAGATCTTGACCATATTCCAGGCTCTGAGATTGACATGATAGCCGTGGAATATCTCTCCACTCCTGAAGCACATCAGGCCATGTTGCCTCCTTATGACTACCACACTATGTGTTAGTGATAGTTTCCGAGGTCCATTATTGAGTGTGTAACCCGCTGCTATTTTATCCGTGTAGGTTAATCTAACCAATTCACTTTAGCAACCCAAACACATGCTTCACTATCTTTGTTCCATATCCTGCAATAGCCTACATCAACCGGTGATTGTCCGTGGGTGCACTGGGTAAGTAATCTATACTAATATTATAAAGCTGAAGAGTTTGTTTGTTTGTTTGATTGAACGCGCTAATCTCAGGAAGTACTGGTCCGAATTGAAAAATTCTTTTTGTGTTGAGTTGCCTATTTATCGAGGGAGGCTATAGGCTATATAACATCACGCTACAGCTAAGAGGAGCCGAGCAGTAATGAAAAATGTTGCAAAAACGGGGAAAATTTATTCCTTTTGAGAGTTTCCGTTGCGTGCGCTGCGTAAACGGTTAAAGTAACGCAAAAATCATGGATGACGGAATTGTTCCTTTTAAAAAGTTTTAAAAAAAAGTCCGCGTGAGCATATGTCTATCTTTTAAGGTTGACTCACTATAATTCAAAAGGAGCGAGCAGCAACGAAAAATGGACGAAAACTAGCAGGCAAATCGATGCGACGGGAAGGGTCAGGGGAGCAAAAATTTGACGCGGACGAAGTCGCGGGCAGAAGCTAGTAGATGATATAACAACAAATTCTCTAATATTAACAACATATAACAACGGAACCTATAATTTTATTTAATATAGCGATAGTTAATATAATGAACGATTGATATAATTTTAAAATAACTAATTTTTATAAGCATAACATACATTAAATATAACATCGTTTGACATACCACTCAAAACATATAAAACTTATTTGGTCTAATATGAATAGTAACCTAAGTAGATATTAAACATAACTAGTAACTGATTGCCACCTGCGCTAAGATAGGTCGACGGAGCTCCGCTTCGCGGGGCTCCTATTTCTGGGTGGTTTAAAAAAAATAACCACGAAGGCTAAGGCGTGAGCTCCGCTCCGCTTCGCTCCCGCCTTAGCCTTCTAACCTAACCTATCCAAGTCGGAGTGTTAACCATAATCCTGCCGGGGTCGCGTGATTGTTCGAAAGAGATACCGTGACCCTGGCACATGGGCAACTGAAGGAACACGGGTGGGTTTTAATCAGTAAAAGTCTGACATGCCCTCCCGCTCCGCCCAAGAGCGGGAGAAGTCATTTGATGATTTCCCATCCAGAAAAAAACAACCATAATGAAGTTTTTTTATATATGTTAAACGTTAGACCTAATGATTTTCGATTACATAAACGTTATATCAAATAACGTTATAATAATTAAGTCTTAGAATAAATAAATGTTATATGGAAAGAAATTATATCAACAGTTGGTATATCTCACGTTGATTATATCATATGAACGATAATAAAATGAAATTAGACCAAATGAGTTTATACGTTATGAGACGCACCCGGGTGCACTTTTATAATGCCAACAGGGATGACCGTTGGTTGGATCGCCGTATAACATTAAAAACGTATTACGAGGGTCTGCGAGTTGACTTCGGTCCTTCTTGCGCCTTCCAAAACTCCAAGAGAACAAACACTTTGAGAAAAATAAGAATCATCGTGTTCTTATCCCAATTTATTTGAGGTCGGTGCAGAATCTATACTTTTTCTATACTTCTCTATCGTCGTAGTTATAACTCAGTGGCCACCCCAATTCTAATCATATCATCTTTTACACAGTCCATCCATCATTTCTTTGGTCTCTCCCTACTCTCGTAGCTATTTACAGTCATGGTCGAAGCGAATTAAAAATAATAAGAATGAAATCCGATATGGATAGAAAATCCTTAATTTCGCAGTTGCGTCGACCTCGAGCTCGAGCGACGAGTTTTTCTCCCTACCTACACCACCACAGCATCGAGTAAGAAGACGGCCACCAGCGGGCTTGTACCTCGAAGCTAGGGATGTTATGGATATGAAATTTCGGATACGGATTGGTTACGGATGTAGGAATGATTATTATACTGGATTATTATACGGATACGGATATGAAATTATTTCGAATTATCCGTTAGTTTCGGATAATTTCGGTTACAGATATTAAACTTTTAAGGAATTTCAAAAGTAAAATACAAATAGCTAATAAAATGGTTTCATTTATATATCACCATTTGGTAGGAATTACAATCAGTCTATGAGTAATTATTACAGCTATTTAAAATAAGAATGATTATAAATATATATTGAGTGTTATCTAATCTACCTAAAATAAAAATGTAATAACAAATCCGATATTATCCGAAACTTTTATTTCGGTTTCGGTTACGGTTACGGATAAATTTTTATATCGGATATCCGATAGTTTCGGTTACGGTTACGGAGCTCCCTAACATCCCAGCTCGATGCCAACAGGCCTCAAGGAGGGTTGGCTTTCAGAGGAAATGTGTCGCACATGCAGGACCTAGTCTATTAATGAAAATGTGATACGCGCAAATTATGGGGCTACAGAGGGACGAATTAACCTTACCTACCTTTGACAAACGTAGACATTGAGACGCTGCAAAAGTTTTTAGTTGTGTCAAGACACACAACAGTTGTAAAACACATATCTTCATTGATAGGCATACGTGCAGTTGTAGCGTCATTAGTTCCACAGCTGTCCACCCAAGTGTTACGTATTATAGTTGTTTCAACGTACAACTTCGGAGAAAACATTGTTCTGATGGTGCTGCTAGTTGTGTTAGATTATTTAATAATTATGTCGACTTATAGATGGCGCTGCTGGTTGTGTCAGATTATTTAATAATTATGTTGGCTCATAGATGGCGCTGCTGATTGTGTTAGATTATTTAATAATTATGTTGGCTCATAGATGGCGCTGCTGGTTGTGTTAGATTATTTAATAATTATGTTGGCTCATAGATGGCGCTGCTGGTTTTGTTATATTGAAACTCAAACTCAAAGTCTTTTATTTGTGGTCATAGGTTAACAAAGATGGTGCTTAATATTAATAAATGTATCACTATGTTCTGCTAGTACAGCGTACAAATATTAGGTTTAAGTATAATAATCTACATAAAAACATTAATTTTCAATTATAATTATTTAACTCTGCTCTACTTTATCATCTAAATTATCTAATGTTATCGTCTAAATATTCTGACATAGTGTAGCCTTATCTAATAAAAATACTTGCAAATTTTTCTTAAAATCTTGTAGATCTACTGTCTTCAAAATTTTTATAGGTAGTGTATTATATATTCTTGTTGACATACTAAAAAAACTCTTGTCAAAAAGAGCAGTTCTGTGAGGTAGCGAAGAAATCTTTAGAGCATTCCTAACAGATTGCGATTTTGCAAACAGATGTTTGTTCGTTTTGACAAAAATCGCTACTTCATAAATATATAAAGATATAAAAGTCATAATTTTTAACTCCTGAAAGAAAGGCTTACATGAGTCTGGTACATGAACATTTGCTATAGCAAGCAGCTAGTATTTAGCTTAGCCGGTCAATTACCGTAATTACAGACACAATTAAAAAACGATTGTTTACATACCAAATGTGGTATCTCAGGGACTTCGAGGTTAAGCATTGTGAAGAATCACAATGCTTAAGCTAAATACTAGCATGTTTTAAATTTTCCAATTACTACCAGTTTTATTAAAACTAACTTAAGAGCCCTCTTACAAAATTTGAACGCTCGAGTTTAGGTAAAAGACGGCAATCTTATGTATGTGTGCGTAGCTATCCACACATGCACAATACAAACAGTGCTGCAGTGTAACGCGAGTGTCGAGCCGGTCTAAACAATCTTGATCCGTTTGAATTATAATGCGTTATTTAGATATTTATGAAAATACTTATTTTATTTACCCAGTCTAATAAATATTTCTAGACTAATAAAAAAAAATACAACTATATGTTGTGTAAAGTATACAATAAAAATAAAAAATTAAAACAATTACATATTGGTGCCGATTCCGTTGTACATCAAACTAAACTAACAAAACTATCTCTAAAATTGCTTACTTTTAGCTATGAGAATTGTTACGCTATTCTGCAAGAAATAATCTCTTTTAAAAATTATTTGGCACGAGTAAAATCAAATTTGACAATCGCGACTCAACGTGGTATTTTTAGGGTTCCATTGCCAAATGGCAAAAACGGAACCCTTATAGATTCGTCATGTCTGTCTGTCTGTCCGTATGCCACAGCCACTTTTCTCCGAAACTATAAGAGCATGCTGTTGAAACTTGGTAAGAAGATGTATTCTGTGAACTGCATTAAGATTTTTACACTAAAATAGAAAAAAAAAACAGTAAATTTTTGGGCTCCCCATACTTAGAACTGAAACTCAAAATAAATTTTTCATCAAAACCATAACCCCCGTGTGGGGTAAAATGGTATTGAGGTTTCTAATATAATTTTTTTCTAAACTGAATAGTTTGCGCGAGAAACACTTCCAAAGTGGTGAAAGTTACGGGGGGGACCCTGTAACTTCTAAAATAAGAGAATGATAAAACTAAAAAAAATATATGATGTACATTACCATGTAAACTTCCACCAAACAATTGGTTTGAACGAAATCTAGTAAGTATTTTTTTTTTAATATGTCATAAATCGTAAACCGCAATTTACCTTTCATTCAATCAACTCAAATATAAAAAATTAAAAAAAAAACATTTAATTTCATAAACATAAACCTTATGCATAAACCGAGAATACATACAGGTTTGTACGGAAACCTCGGTGCGCGAGTCCGACTCGCACTTGGCCGGTTTTTTTTTCTTTTGGCTTCGCAACTCAGTACTTGTGCGCTACGCAATGAACTTGCTGAGATACGAAGGCGCGCGCAAGGGGGCATCCTGGACGTGTTTTATATGGAATTTTTCATTTTTGTTTGAAAAATAAAAAAAAATATTACCCACGTGTTGAGATTTATATGTGTGGGGTCTTATAAAGGGGGTCGAAAATTTCATTATTTTTGCGATAGGACACGCCATTTTCGAGATATAAGCAAAAGAAAAAAAAATACAGTACTGTTTTTGCACGTGAGGCGAGGCGTTGCCGTTGGTGTGAATTTTTGTTCATGACCACTAGTTTTACTCCACACCTTTTTAATCGCGATTAACAATAGTCAGATTTAGTTAAAATAAATTATTTTAGCCCAAATTTTTCTACAATCTATTAAAATAATGCTTTACTTGATAATTAACGAAATTCTTATTTAAAAAAAAAAAATGCGAAGAGTAGCAAAATGTTGTAGTTGTAGTATATTTTTGCCTTCACGATACGAGTACCCGTAAACTGAGACGCGGGAAAAATTGACATAGGTCCTCCCCCGTTGGGCGCTTGCGCCGTACTAAACGCTGCCCGCTTGTGCATCGTAATTTATTCTAATTTAGAGTGATTTCAAAAACGATATTATGTCTAATTAAATAAACAGATTTAAATAAAACTTGAGAATTCGCTTTGTTATAGAGCATACTTTATATTGACATGAATTTTTTAATGTAATTATGCTTTATTCAAACCAAAAAAACGCGATAAACTTGCGAATAAATCGTAAAAATTGCCATAAGACTTTATTTTACTAATTAATGGTATTAAAAATCAATATTCTTGTACTAAATGTAACAACTAGATTATATGTCTGTTGTTTTGTGTATTTTTTTTACTCAAATTTCTACATATTAATGATAGAAATAGGAGTCTGAAATTGACCCTGCGCTGATTTTTACGAAAACTAGTTGTGGGAGATTAATTACTACAAAGTAAACAAATAAGTTTTTGTAAATATTCTACTAAAAGTGACAAAACAAAAGATTGATCTATTTTTTACATGTATTCGTCAATGCCAGAGTATTTATAATGATGAGATGAGAGGTAAATAAGGCGACTAAAATCTTAGATATTCGCGCAAAAATGTAAAATGGCTCTTAACCAACGGACGTTGTCTTGCCAAACTTCAATCATTCATGCAAAATGCCATAGAAAATATCTTTTCATATTTTCCCAAATTTCCCAATTTCCTGGGCAGCTTTTGAAAATTTTTCTTTCCTTACAAAGCTCATTCGGACTATAACGAAAAGTTATTAAAGATAATTAACCGAATCAGTCCCGCCACTCGAGTGAAGCGAATACCAACTAAGAGCATTTAATTTCTCCAACGTTTGGCTCCCAGACTGGAGCGGTCTGGGGCTGCCTTAAAGCGGCTCCTACCCAATCTGGGGGGTCCAAACGCCTCCTGCCGGATGCTCTACACGGGGGTCGTGCGGTCCGTCTACGGGGCACCGGTGTGGACGCCCTCATTGAAGATGCGCCCAGCGCATTTCAAAAACGATATTATGTCTAATTAAATAAACAGATTTAAATAAAACTTGAGAATTCGATTTGTTATAGAGCATACTTTATATTGACATGAATTTTTTAATGTAATTATGCTTTATTCAAACCAAAAAAACGCGATAAACTTGCGAATAAATCGTAAAAATTGCCATAAGACTTTATTTTACTAATTAATGGTATTAAAAATCAATATTCTTGTACTAAATGTAACAACTAGATTATATGTCTGTTGTTTTGTGTATTTTTTTTACTCAAATTTCTACACATTAATGATAGAAATAGGAGTCTGAAATTGACCCTGCGCTGATTTTTACGAAAACTAGTTGTGGGAGATTAATTACTACAAAGTAAACAAATAAGTTTTTGTAAATATTCTACTAAAAGTGACAAAACAAAAGATTGATCTATTTTTCACATGTATTCGTCAATGCCAGTATTTATAATGATGAGATGAGAGGTAAATAAGGCGACTAAAATCTTAGATATTCGCGCAAAAATGTAAAATGGCTCTTAACCAACGGACGTTGTCTTGCCAAACTTCAATCATTCATGCAAAATGCCCATAGAAAATATCTTTTCATATTTTCCCAAATTTTCCAATTTCCTGGGCAGCTTTTGAAAATTTTTCTTTCCTTACAAAGCTCATTCGGACTATAACGAAAAGTTATTAAAGATAATTAACCAAATCAGTCCCGCCACTCGAGTGATGCGAATACCAACTAAGAGCATTTAATTTCTCCAACGTTTGGCTCCCAGACTGGAGCGGTCTGGGGCTGCCTTAAAGCGGCTCCTACCCAATCTGGGGGGTCCAAACGCCTCCTGCCGGATGCTCTACACGGGGGTCGTGCGGTCCGTCTACGGGGCACCGGTGTGGACGCCCTCATTGAAGATGCGCCCAGCGCACCGGTTGAGTTCGGCCCAAAGGGTCATGGCCATCTGGTTAATCCGGGGATACCGCACGGTCTCCTGCGAGGCGGCGAGCCTCCTTGCTGGAGTGCCACCATGGGATCTGGAGGCAAAGGTCCTCACGCACATGTGGGAGTGGCGCGATGAGGCAAAACCGCACGGCACGGCGGACAGAGCTCCAGCAGAATCTCATGGTGGCATGGCGGGTACGATTGTCGCCACCCAGCGCTGAGCACGCCACAATTGAGGCGATAAGTCCCCTCTTTGAGGAGTGGATAGAGAGGCGTAACGGCGTCCTCACCTTCCGCCTGACGCAGCTCACCGGGCATGGGTGCTTCGGTGGGTTCCTGTTCAGGATAAAGCGGGAAGAAACGCCCGGGTGTTTCCATTTCGAGGATCGTCTAGAGGACACGATGGAGCATACGGTGGAGGTGTGCCCTGCCTGGGCTGAGCACCACCATGTCCTCGTGGAGGCGATCGGTGGCGGCGACCTCTTGCGTCCGGCCCTGATGCGAACCATGGTACGGAGCGAGAGGGCATAGGAAGCCATCACCTCCTTCTGCGAAGCAGTAATGCTCGCGAAGGAGGAGGCAGGGCGCGTGAGGAAGTGGCAGTCTCTGCGCCCTCACGTCCCTAGCCGCTGCAGGAGGAGACGTCCCGGGCGTCGGGAGTCGATCGCAGACTCCCGGCCACCGTAGGCGCGGGCTTGCGGGCGGCGAGCAATGGGTAGCTTGCCGCTCGGTAAGGACCAGGCCCATGTCGACGGCGCGTAGTGTTCCACGCGCGCCTCAAAGAGATGTCAGCAGCACTGAAGGGGTCTGCTAGGACCGACGATGCCTGCCAGAGTCGCGAGATTGTTCAAACGAGATACTGCGGCCCTGGCATATGGGTAACTGAAGGAACACCGGTGGGCTTTAGTCAGTAAAAGTCTGACACACCCTCCCGCTCCGCCCAGAGCGGGGGAAATAATTTGATGATTTCCCATCGTAAAAAAAGAGCATTTAATTTTGAACTATACTTAAATTATTACATGGAGAAACAACTTAGTTTCCCCTTTTTACAAAATTAAGCGGACGGAGGGGTATGAAATTTGCCACAGTTCAAGTTTATATGAAGAATGCAAAAAGCAAAAAAAGTAGTCTCCTGTAGCTTGCAAACAGCAGGACATGCTGGACAAAATATTAAGTGCCGCATTGTTTGTGGGACGGCTCCACATTTACACTCCAGGGCGGAGCCATCTATGAATTTCCACTTGAACAAGTTCTTTCTACTTCGGCCTACTTGAGTCCGGAGCCTATTTAAAGACTTCCAGGAAAGCTAAAGCAGCGCGTGTCCATGTGCGAGATCTTCAGTTGGTGGAACGAATGGGTTTCGTAGGGATTCACCATGTCGCCACAGGTTCAAACGGTCTAAGGAATGACTAATATTTTTGATTTAAATGAATTTTGGTCAAATTTCGACTATTGGCAACCACTATTTTACAAAGATTCACAAATTTTTCACGTGAGATAGTGGTCAAAGGTGAACCTATTCATGATATAAACCTATAATTTTAACGATACCTGAAAATCTCCGGCGCTTTTGCATGAAAACAGTCACAAGTTTTTCAGTCTGGCACTTCTACACTGTAACTATAGTAGGAGTAAACTCTACTTCATCTATAAACACTGAAGGGTTTCTGAACGACTGCTAACTTATACCTAGTAACAAAAATGGAGGGCTTGTAAATAAAACTAAACGGATTTTTTTTTTGACTGCAGGATGTCAGAAAAAAATTGACAACAAAAAAACTTAATTCTCTCCCAGTTCCGATAAGAGCAGGTAAGACGACATCCTTTCTAAATCTGCCAATCTTATCATGTATTTTTTTTTCATTTAATTTTATTTCTTTCATTAAATCTGTTTAAAACCAATTATATAAATTAATTTTAACTAATTAATTACGTAGTGTTGGAATTAAAGACAGTTTGTAGGTATATATACACATGCATAAAAAGAGAAACCATATAAAAATATAAAGTTAACCCTTTACTGCATGATTTTTCATTTATATTCAGAAAAAATATATGTGGTAGAACACACTAAATAAATGGATACGTGTTTCAGGGTTTTTCTTTTTATTGAATAGTTTTAAAAAATTTCACACTTTTCCACTTTGGATCAAATATAGTACAATGAGCAGAAAATGAACATAAAAAGACGTAATATAGAGAAAAATTATGTAGTAAGGAATACTTCAAAACAATTCCTTTTATCGTTGAGGCAAAAGTTTAATTTGCAGTTTTGGCACTCCACATGAGATCTACTTTTGTATTCAGATACCTTACAAAGTTACAACGTTGTTTAGTGGACCTGACAGGTAAATGGTCTATCCTAACTAAACCAACGTCCTGAGATGGCATTTTTGCTATTGGCCTTCTCTTTTTTTTTGTTGTATATTATTTTCCATAACACTGGAAGATGGTCGACCACGTTTGCTATTCGTTGCAGGTTTATTGGCATAGCACAAATCTTCATCTGCCGCGCACTTGAAATCAGCTAAAGGCAGCCACGACTCAGCATTTTCAAATTTTCGCACTTATAAAAGCCATGCATTTACTGCAGTCATATCAACCAAATGGAAGAATATGCGGCGATATATTTTTTTTATTCTATAACAACCAAGAAGAGCATCTAATAGATCCACTCCTCCCATGTGTCTATTATAAGTCATCACTGCCTTTGGGCATGGTGTAGTTTGGTAAGACTTTTCCTTTAAACGTCGAACTTCTGAAGACGGTCTGCTTCCGACGTCTTAAGTTGATGACTCTGTTATCATACCAAGATACCTCAGAAATATCTATATCTTCTACAATGGCCAGTTTCTCGACAGTTGCACCTCTCCCCTTTTTTTTTTTCAAATCTTTTTCTGCAGGAACATTGTATCCCGGAATACGATTGGTTTTTATTGTGCCTAACGGTAAAATGGCTGTTGTAAGATAAGTCAACAAAGACAAAGATGTGTACCATTTATTAAAAAATAGTGTATAGTTGGCTCCTTCAGGATTCGTTCTTGAAGGCGAACAACTACATCACCAAAACTACTAATTTTGGTAAATTTCTGAGTGATTGGACGTACATTTCTGAGTGATTGTCCAGGCCCTTGTGCTCCTATATAAGCTCATTATTTCGGCAGGCAAATCTAAATTACCACTTAAAGTGATTTCACTCTCAATTTTTTCGAGGAATCCGTCCCTTCATCGAGTTTTATCAGCTGTTGCGCTTCTATTTGACGAAGACGGCAATTGGGACAAAGGATTATCGTCTAATTCTGAGGAAATATATCGAGAAGGTAAATGTTGAGCTTTTATTACCCGATGTTCATTTTCGGACAGGTCTTCGTCACTGCTACTAGATTCAGGAAAATCCTGGATAATTGTATGAATACCTCCGTAAAATCGACGTGGGCCCATATCACAAGTTTAAATAAAAATAAATAGATTGTAGAATAAATAAGCATAAAACCACGTAAATAACAAAATAAGAGGTTACATCACATAATAAGCTAAATAACTTTACATTATAAAATATAATATTAGTGCATGTTAGCACGAAAAAAGGTACGGAAGATAGAATATTTCTGCATGTTGTACCAAATTTGTTCCATTCAGTTATAACCACTTATAAGTATAATAATTATTACTTGATAAAACAATAAAAGCGTACCTTAGTACGAATGTTTAGATTCCTTTATTTCCTGGAGTATTTATTTGCAAGCACTAACGCTGAGATTTGTATTATTTACACAATTTCAAAAATCAAAAATTCGATGCGCACCGGTTCGTGCCTATTCACTGACTTTGGTGAAGAATGTAGTTCACACAACTTGCTCATAGATGGGCGGTTTTATAAATAAAACTAGCTGACCCGGCAAACGTTGTTTTGCCATACAAATAATTTCCTAGGCGGGGATAACTAATTAAATGACGATTGATCAGTTTTCGACCGGAGAGGAAAAATGATTAAATTACTAAAATGGCTATTAAAAAATAAGGGTTGATCGTAGAAGGGTGAAAATTGAGGATTGTATGTATTTTTGTATGTTGTATCATAAAAAAATAGAAATTAAAAATTTTGTCTAAAAAATAAAAAATAAATTTAGGGGTGGACTACCCCTAACATTTAGGGGGATGAAAAATAGATGTTGGCCGATTCTCATAGATACCGGATAAGCACAAAAAATTTCATCAAAATCGGTCAAGCCGTTTCGGAGGAGTATGGCAACGAAAACTGTGACACGAGAATTTTATATATTAGATGAAGCTCGTTTGGGACAATTTTGACACAGTATGCATAAAATAAGAAAATCATTTTGAAACTTTAAAATATATAAGATGATATGGTTTGGATCATTTATGAACCACCATGCGGTAAAGGGTTAAGTAAACACTTTACTTCTGACATGCTGATAGAATCTTCATCCTTTCGTCCGCAAACAGATCGTTCATTGGTTTAGTGTCCAAGAGATCATTAATTGTGGAAGCACAGCAAATATCCTACGCAGCGTCTTACAACATATTATGGTGAGCTGGTATTTTGCTCGCCTTACCTCTAAAATATTAAACTGGGACATGAACGTGCAAAGTGAAACGATTAATTCAGCACATGTTTCTAGCCCCCCTGTGCGTAGATGTATTCTGCCGGTTCTCAAAAAAAAAAAACTGCTGTTTCATAAAAAAAGTGTGATACCTACGCGAGCAAAATGTATGGCAAACCTAATTTTCAGAATGATGTACTGAATTCATCTTAGTTTCTACCACCCCGTATATCATATACCTACGGTTTTTGGTATCTCGAGGCAGAATGGTGACTCTTTGGTCATTCATCGTAAATTCACCCAAAGGGCAATGGCAAGCGCTTTGTTGGAGTTTCCCTTTCGCGATCAAATCAGAAATCCATTAAATCCAAGAAATCCACAGGAGAACCAAGGTAACCGACATAGCCCGTAGAATGTCCAAACTAAGTGGCAGTGGGCGGGGCACATTGCTTGCAGAACAGATGACCACTGGGGACAGAAGGTTCTGAAGTGGCGACCGCGTACTGGAAGACGTAGTGTTAGAAGGCCTCTCACAAGATGGACCGATGACCTGGTGAAGGCCACAGGAATCCACTGGATGCAAGAAGCACAGAACCGGTCAAAGTGGTGGTGCTTGGGCTCCCCCAAATGTCCAGCACTGGACGTTAGAAATGATGATGATGTTGACATTCGTGTACTTACTGACTGTTTTTTTTTTTAAATTATTATTTTAGATATCAATGTCACAGTGCAGAGCAAAGGCCTGTCCCTAATTCCTCTATGCATCCATATCGGCCCAATAAGAGGTGGCAATACGACCTAGACGCGTATTGCAAGGGATGGATCGAGGTGGCCCTGGAAAATATAAAATAATAAGGCTAGAAAATAATACTCATTTTTTGTAAAATGTACATATAATCTTACATTTAATCACGAACTATGTACATCAGAAAGCGCACTATGAAGTACTATACATACACAAAAATATTGTATTTTATTCGATAGTTTTCAAATTAGTATAGATATTACGCGTAACAGTTTCCAACAGCCAAAAAAATTATTTCGAATCTAAACAAAATCCTCTTTTGGATAACTGTACTGATTTTGTGCGCAATTTTTTTAGATTTCTTTCCTTAAGATACAAATATTTAACATAAAACATTTGGAATGACTCCAGACCTTTAAGTTCTTTGGAATGTTCTTTAAGACGTATTCAATGAACAGGTCCAAATTAAATTAGCTGGCTATACTTTAGCCATGTGTTGGGTAAAGATATCGAAAAGATTTTTTTTTTGTTACATTTTAAATGTCGCTGAGGTGTACATTATGGAAATAAAACTGTTATGTTTTGGTTTTTGGAAATTCGTTAAAAACATGCATATTCCAAGAAAAATTACAAAACCAGATCGATTACGGGCATTGACCTTCGGCCATCGAATGATGATTTTTTTTTTTCATTCTTTTTCGATATTGATACACGTACGTAAAGTATTGCCAGCTAATTAAATTTGGCCCTGTAGTTTTGACTAAGTTCACATACGTATTTAATGCTTCACATAGATTCCCCAAAGGAAAACAATATTTCAGAGAGTCAAAGTAAATAGAAACGGCTTCATAAATTAGGTACAAGTTGACATGTGGTTTGACTAGATTGCAGACATACATTTAAGCATTGGTCACACTGAGGCAAATCCCGAACGGGACGCGGCATGCGTCGATTGTTTAAGGAGATTGTGAAATTCAATTTTTCCGTCGTTTTTTGTAATTTGCAGGTCATTATCACGTTGTATGTTGAAATATGATTCGTGTCCGTAACAAAAATGATTTTACAGAATTACATACATAAACTGACGCCTCTTTCCCATGCGGGTAGGCAGAAACTACAAAATGCCACCTGCTACGATCCTTACACTCTTTTTGCTTCATTTACAGAAATATAGTAATTTAAATCATCAGTACAACCTTTTCATTAGTCATCAATACATTTTCCATGTTCCTACTGTTGGGCCTTAGACTTGGCCTGCACAGGTAGCTAGATCTACCACGCGTGATAGATGTCACATGTATTCGTATTTTTTTGTTGTTGTGATTCTAGTAGGTACATGCCGGTTTCCTCCCGATGTTTTCCTTCACCGTATTTCAAGCAATTGATGAAATTATTCACACAAAGTAAAGCGCCCCCCTGGGTTTGGACTCACGACCTGCAGCTTGTATGTCGGGGCTGCTACCGGGAGCAATAATGCTCTAAATACAACCCTCTTACTTCATTGAATGACTAATTCAAGTAAAAGTCATGAAGTCAACGTACAGATGTGCAAACTGCAAAAATCATAAGAAAATTTTAATTAACTGGGCTACATTTGCGTTTTTCATTTAATTATCAAGATATCACGAAGTTTTTCGCTGTAATTAGGAGTGAATTTCATCCCGCAGCCCGCGCGGGAATCCCCTCAGTGTGACCAAAGCTTTACAGAAAGTCACAAACAAAAAAATATATTATTTTATCTCCACATACAGATTTGTTTTTCTTTCCACAAATGGTTCAATTTCTTTTGTAAATATTATAAAACAGTTCTTTAATTCTAAATTCTTTTGCAGACGTATACCGTGTTGTGAATTTTAATGTGAAAATATTGCAATTTAGCAGAAGAAACATATTTTTTTAAATCTACAAGTTTTTCTGTGATGGACTTCTTATAATTAATATTGTCTCATGAGTAAACTTTGCTTTTGAAAAGAAGAAAGGGGAATTTAGACTGGGGGAAAGGAAATCTATTCGTGTTGAGAAAATAGTGAGTTATATTCTGTAGGATTTTTGTATTTTACTGTATTTTTATTGTCTTTGTGACTAGTACACTATAGTATTTTATTTATTTATTTAAAGGGAGTTCGCAGAGTTTCTCCATAGGAAACTACTACGTTTTGGAATTGGCAACTAGTTCCATAAATACTGAGAACTTAATTGACTATTTATTTTATGATTTGTTATTTTGGTTTTTGTATCTCGTATACAACGAGATACAAACACCGGATGTCGCTGAAAACAGCAGCTCTGTTCGTTTTGCGTAGATGTGACGTATATTTATCCAAAAATGTTTTTTTTTTTTGTATTAGTGTTCTTTTCGCGTCATGTTTTCCGCAAATAACCTAATTTCATTCTTTCTTGTTTTATGACTTATCGACCTTATTATTTAACTTAAATATGTATTCATCAAAAAAATATACGCAAAACATTTTTCTCAAATCAAATTCACATGACTCACTATTCTCTCAACACGAACTTACAGCTATTTATTAAAGTACATAGCAACAAATAATTAGGTAAAGTAAAATGACTAGACACAAATGAACACAAGATTACAAGTATTGAAATAACATATTAAAATATAGTTTTCCGCACATTTAACGCCCCAACTGACATATTTTTTTTTTAAATGAGGCGAGATATGTTATATTATACTTCATTAAATTGTAACAAGTAATTGTGTTAAAAAAAAAGTGAACAAAACAACAATGTGATTATAAAGGCGGAGATTGATTTGCAACGTGTGTTTGTAATGTATCATTCGAAGCGAGCTTGGTTACAAAACGGCGCAACGCAAGACGCGGCGAACGCTCACTTCGAGCACTTGACTCGATCGGTTCATTTCGGGTTAGAAAACAGTGCCATACTAAACACGGTGAACGCGCGCTTCGAAAACTTAACTACAGCGTGCTCCATTTTTAAAATGAATGGCGGACTTAGAGGTTGTGTGTGCATTTACTTTGGAAAAATATATTTTTATATTGGAAAAGGGAGTAAAACGAGATACGTTGTGCTTGCAACGACGTGCCAACTTGCACTGACTTATTTGTAAACAATGTGGCAACTGAAATCTGGTCCAGCCTGTCCTGTTGTTTGCACGCTACAGGAGTTGGTGGACGCTACTGAAAGTGCTAAGCTCGTAGCCAAATTCTGGGGTAACTCTATTTAGATTGCTATCGATACGCTAAGAAGAATATTTTTAAACATGCACTCGTAATGTTCACATCCAGCGGCTCGGCTCGCTACTGTAACGCGTTGCAAGAACTTGATACGTTACAAACAACCGTTGCAAGTCACCCCGTGCCTTCAGTTAGAACTAGAATTTATACTTAAAACTGCAATTTTGCATCGCCGAAATAGTCATTGTCTACATTAAACATAGTTGAAATAAATAACAACGTTTTATAAATAAAAGTTGTGAAAAAATCATTGAACTAATCTGTCCATCAGAAATGACGTTGGACAAGCAAAAGTACAGCTTGGATTACAAAAGAAAAGAATACTTTGTATCTTCAGTGGTATAGGGCACATAAAAATAGGTTTAAATTAACACAAATAACACTCTAAATAAAAGATAATCACGCACGAATATGGTATAAAAAATTACCATTAAAAAAAGAAAATAAACATCCAATCTGACATAATAAACTTAAATACAATTGCACTTCACATATCTTTGGTGATAAATAAACAAAGACTAGCAATGGTCACAAAAATAAATAAATTATAGTACTAATAAATAAACTATCCTTAAATTAACTTAAATATTTGCTTTTAACTAGAACTCGAAATTTATTTTTGATATTAAAAATAACAAAAATATGAAGTTGATACACTGTGCGAGCGAAGCGAAAAATACGTAAAATAGCATTGAAATGTGACAATCAGAGTTCGTTTTGTGATTAGAAGATACGTATCAATATTTTACAGGTACAAAAACTCTTATATTAACATAGCATTACAAGGAGGAATTTGCAACGTTATACCTAACCATATTGCTTGAAACATAGTCATTTTTCTTATTCACTTCCATAAAAATCAATGACTACTTCTTATCTTATACAAGACAGAAATTACACAATATATCTGACTAGTTAAAAATACAATTATACATTGTTTTCCATAACATATAGCTTTACTTAAATATTACAATAGAGCATTCGCTCGCTCAGTGATAGCAACTTAAAGCCAAGGACACACATACCAGTAACTCACACAGAATTTTGCAAGTAAGTTGCATGCCGTGCTATAAAATCTTCTGATTGATGATTAAGCACACATAACATTCATGAATACTTGTACAAAAATATGCAAGTCACTTGCATAACATTAGAGCATTCACCGATCAATCAGAAGTAGTTATAGAACAATGCTATGCTCGCATCCTCTTCTGCAAGCTACCGACGGTCCTGGCAGGATCCATCCAAGCATCATTTAATACCTACATCTTGCACAAATCAGACTAGACTTACATTGAAGCGGTTCTTAAATAAATACCATTTTTTAAACCTAAGTTATAACTAGATAATATCACTCACAAATTTGCTTTCAAGTATTATTCAGCCGTCATGAAAGTAATTGGAATGGCTAAGAGGTGACTAGGAAAGATCCGTCACATGATTTAGGTTTTTACAAGAATTTTCTTTAATTTTTTTGCTGCTGCTACGAATAAATACTAACACTTGATAAATTGTTTAAGAAACTGTAAATAGTTTTTTGTTAAATATTCAGGAAAAATATGTTTACTAAGCTTTGTAGTTTATTTCAAATATCGCTTAATCCATTTTGTGTGCACAACCCTTATATTACTTTTTCATTTTCACGAAAGTTAGAAAAGTAATTAATGGTAACCTGTAGTGAACTGCAAATAAAAAAATGACGTTGGTTTATTCGAAAATAGAGAGAGGAAATTTTGTTTTCCTTCAATCATGTAACGTTTTCGTTAATTTAATGTAATTGATCCGATTTCATCGGATATTTCTCGCTACTTTACAAAGATCTTGTCATTGTTAACAGTTATCTAGTATCGATCAGCTTTGGATAAAGGCGCCATTTTCATTAAAAAGGTGACCTAATTGATTCATTCTTACATTACTTCTTTTAATTTACTTAAACTTATTATAGTTACAGGAGAATATGGTGTTTTTTGCACTATTATAGGGCTGTGTTAAACAGTGATTGATTCACAATTGATTGATAAAGTTGAATCAATCGGACGCCCGAATCCAAAGTGATTTATTACACTAAAATATACATATTGTCGTTCTAAAATAAAAACTAAAAATTAACTATTTTAATTTACGTTTGACTAGAAACGTTTGATATCGAGATCAATCCGGGGCAGCACTATTTAAATATCGATAGATATGTCGACAAGCAGATATAGGTGAATCTTAACAATTTCCTGTTTCACTTCAGTCATTATCTTACAAAAATCATTCCTACTAAAAACAACTGATCATTACGATGACCCATTCGAATCGTAACGTCTCTATACCTATCAATCGACTTTGAACTTTCCATCTTACCTAATCAATCAAAAGAGTCGATCGACATTTATCGACAAATCTATCGAGTATCGAGAAAGTGGCGCCGCCCGGCGGCTAACAACTAAACGTTATCTAAAACGGCTTCGGCGTTCACTATTCACGAAAGTTTTTAATGTACACTTTGTTTAACTTCCTATGCTAAGGGCCCCGAAAATTTTGGAGACTAACACGCACGAGACACAATATGTTATCTTTAAAATAACAGAAAGAAATACAGAAATTGAAGAAAGGTTATGTATTCTAGCTTTAGTTGGAAATTAGGAAAAATTTCCAACTAAAGCTCGAACAAGCTTTAGTAACAATGTTTAAAATGGCTACTGTACAATTTGTAATCTTTACGCGTACTGGCTGGCAGACATCTTTGAATCAATCAACTTATTCAGTTTATCGCAGTTGACTAACACTGCCATTCACAGCCTGAGTCATGATGATTTGATAGAAATAAATTAAGTAAAAATAACCGAAGTAATCAAAAAGATAAATATCCTTAACCACGCTCCTGAAATTAAACGAAACAAACCGATCAAATTTAAAGAACTGAGCAAAAGACAAAAGATTAATATTCATCTCGTTTCACGACAGAATCTGTCAACTCAGGGCCCGTAACAAGTGATTCTCATAGCACATGAAGTTGCTGATGAGGAAGACGGCGTCACAATAGATGATCATCGTGGTCGTCATGGTCTTCTTCAGAGTCTGCTGAATCCATGCTAGGAACCGCATCCAGATCATGAGACTCACACTGCTGATCTAGTTCTGACGGTGCGTCGTCGTCTTTCCATTTGTCCATTGATCTTCTTCTCGCGTTCATGAAGAAATTGCCAACTGTTGTTGGCTCTAGTCCTAGTTGTCTTGCTATTGTTACTTGCATTTCTTTTGATGGTCTTTTTGTTTCCTGGAAAACAGAAATGTAAAATTATTAAGATTGTAGAGAATATTGTTATGTTCAGTTTATATTTTGTGTTTAAATTAGTAAGGATTTATTGATATAAAGGTCCAGAGCAGTTATAGATGATTTTAATATTTTTTATTTCGACTCAATTCATCATCAGCTGCAGCAGAAAGAAAACTCATGTTTTTAACATGAGTTTTCTTTCATACTTCTCTATTCGTCGTCATGTCGGTAATGACCCTCTTCCTAGTGACAACCATATTATTTCGAATCAATTATCAAATCAATTCAAATCAAATCCATTTATTTCGGGCTACAAATACCCATAACATAAATACCTTACAGACTAACATACATACAAATAAAAACAATGTAAAAAAAAATGTTAAAAAATTAATAATAATCATCATCATCATCATCATCATCATAATTATCATCTTTATATCTGTATCAACTTGGTCTTACTACCTTTTCTCGTGTACAAACACTAACAATTTTCGTAGGATAAAGAAAAGTCTTAGCATTATGCTAAAACTTTTCTTTATCCTACGTTAATTGAATAAAGTAATAGGAAATTTGTACTCTTTTATAAAAACACGTGTAAGCACCATACTCATTATTGTTGTAACCCCTCCCTGAAGCCAAATAACCAACATAGTAACGTCTTGAACTTTTACCCTAAGCTCGACTCTTATTTTTTTAAAGGTCAAGTTTACTCCCACGGTATTTTTATTTCCTTAACAATTGACATTTTTGTACTAAAACTTTAATTTTTTACTAAGGATTCACATGATATGAAATATGGACAATTATGGACGTTGCTCTATTTACCAGTTGCATGAGAGAGTAAAGACAATGCTAGTTGTCTTCGCTGTGGATAAACTCAACAGTATATTCCCGACAACCGAAAGGCGCTCTCTGTCGACCACACGTATCCGTTCACCGAACAAAAAGTGACACATGTAGGCGATGATCACATATTCGCGCGGTGAGCGCTTTCAGTTTATAATTTCGGTGAGCGCTTTCAGATTCACTTAACACCCGATAGAATAGAAGACCAATTCTTGTAATCAAAAATTTTCAAAATCTAGTTGCAATCTTATCTTGGTGACAATGAAAATGTCAAAAATTTATGGAAACACAAGGTATTTCTGACAGATTGAGACAAAGATCAGACTGGTAACGTTCTTAAAATTAGAAGAATTGCTCCTCTGATGTCTTAGGGTAACGAAAACCACTTTCCATGAACGATTTACCCAAAAAAATATTTGAAAATAGAATCTTATGTGAAAACCTTCATGCCCATAAATAGACAACTAAAAATAGGATTACTGTGGATATTGTTACAATCAACTTAGAACCAAGTTGGCATGTGGATGTGTATCCGGTAGCCGAGAGTGTCGCCCTTGTGAGACTTCTAACGTGCAAAATGTGGGCGTACCTATAACAGCACAGCCGCCTACCTTCGAGGATAAACAGGATGTAAAAATATCCATCACATAGCCGTCACCTACGTAACTTTGGACAAAAATAGTTGTTCAGATGAATTTTATTTTTGTAATGCAAATTGTCTGCTTATTTACGGTAGTGAACAATGTATCGTGCGCATAACATTGTGCTCATGAAACGGTAGAGGGATCATTAGTACATCAACTACCTAGCCTTTTTCCAACTGTTTTGGAGTTGGTTTCCAGTCATAGTCTATGCATCTGAACAATAATACTTTACATGGAACGACTGCCTATCTGACCTTCACAACCCAGTTATTGGGTAGCACGATCCCCCTTGGTAAGACTGGTTGCCAGACTTTCAAGCTCCAGACAACAGTTAAAAATCTACGCATGACGGTCGGGACCAACGGTTGAACGTGCTTTCCGGGGCATAGAGGAGATCCTCTATGCCTCGGAAAGCAAGACTGATATGTAATTAAAAAGTTGCTCGACTTTCAAACTCAAATTTAAAGGATTTTTACTAAACCACCAAAAAAGTTTTGAAAATGTCAGAGCCGACGTTTCTGCCATTTAAAACAACTTACAATTTATGAACATTAAATTTTATCAATTTTGCCATTTTTATCGATTTTATTATTATTTCATTCATTTATTATCTATTAATAAAAATACAAACTATTTAAATTTTATATTCAATCAGGTTTAATTTTTATACGTTAATTGTCTTTACACTAAGTAATTAAAAAGAGAACTGCATGTAAATCCATTCCCTAGTTAAAAAGAACACCGCAGTCAGTTCTTTGCCTTATAGCGTACTTTAGTCCTATACTTCTAGGTACTTTATATTTATAAATTTCTTATTTTAATGGTAATATGCAGATTAAAAGTTTTTTAAGAGGTTCATTAATCTCAAGACAACACACATTCACACTCATGTATGCCACAATATTAATTTTTTTGTTTTTTTTTATTTTATTATTACGGACACATACTTACCTATGTATTTATTATTCTAGCGTATGGTACGCTAGAATAATAAATACATACGTGGGTTGCAGCTGAAAATTATCGTCAGGTGGCACACCTTGTGTTGTCATTTGACATTATGCTGCGCTGAGGCCCTTTTGGCATTATTATCATTGTTTTTGTATTATTTTGTTTTTAGTTTTAAAGTTTTCATTTTAAATTATATAGTAACAATAAACGCAATTTTCTTTCTTTTCTAATTATGGTCACTCACTCATTGAGCTATCCCGGCAAGTGTAACTTCGCGCCGTAGATTTCCAAAATTATTCTACGGAAATGTGCTATGAGGACAAACTATGTCCTACCCAAGTTGGCATCTACCTCTTTGCCAAATTTAATCGAAATCCGTAAGCGGTTTGGGCGTGAAAGGGTAACATAAATACTGAGTTAAATTATTAGTATGGATGATTGTCAATTTACCTTAAAAATAGCCTGTAGAGTACGCCGCTGGAGGTCTGTGAAAACCAAACGCGGTTTCTTCGGGGAAGGCATATCCGAACCCAATTCCTCCTTGCGCTTGCAACCTGAAACCAATGGAGGTATCCTTTACATTACCTGCTTTTAAATACACGCCAAAGAAATAAATTTCTAAAAAGGATATACGTACATATGCGGGTCTCTCCTTTAGTTGAATGAAAAGAAAGAAATGAGCTTAATAATGTAATTTAGAACACGAGAATTAGATAACATCCTAACACAGGTTATATTTTCTATAATTTAGCCTATAATATGAAATAGCAAACAGCAGAGGTAAAATACACTCGGGTGAATATAAGTATGCTTTAGTGGTGAATTTTCATAATTCATATCATTTGGAATGCCTAGTTTATTTTAAAAAGAGCCCCTAGTTCCCCTAGAAATATCCCTAGTTTAAATATAAAAAGAACTTGGTGCAACATCTGTTTGTGGTATTTGGGATGCTTTAGGTCTCTATCATCCTACACCTAGAGAAATTCTGGCGTGATTTGAAGAAAATTTAGGAACACAATTGATATTTTTGTCCAGTTCTTAGGATCAAACTGAACTTTACCAAGAACTTCCAGTTATATCTTAAGGTGTTCTTCATAGAGAACGATAAAAATATCTTCGTCACTCCAATTCCTATAATAGATAGGATATAGAATATAACCTGCTAATATAAATTTGATCTGGCTAAGGTTTATTCTAGCCTATATATTTCTGCCTTGAAAACAACAATAACGTCGTTTCATTTTCCGTTCTGTTGTCTACTCATTCCTTCACCCTTTCTTACCCTTTCTTACCCTATTTCTTCAGGTAGTGGAATTATAGTTCATAAAACCCTACGGTATGTAGAATTCAATTTTATTTTGAAAATGTTACAATATTATCAGTGTTATGCACTTGGTGCATCATCATCATTCATCATCATACGGGCTGTCGAATGATGATGAATGATAATGATACACCAAATACAATCCCTCAATTCCTAGACTGCTGTAGCTACTGGCTTTAATTGCATCTACCTACATGATTTTAATCTCTAAATTGCTAAACCATGAATAACTTCTCTGGTAAACCTGTTTGAAATACAAAATTATGAATTAATGGAATAAGTACATGAAATGACATTAATAGTATTCATGAGCTTTATAATATGTGTTAAAACGATGAAAGATACTCACTGCCTCTCTGAGGTATCTGGGCCGCTGAAACAAATAAAAATAATAATTTTAGTTTAAAAAAAAACATTAACATGATTTTTCCTTGAGACCCTGTTCATGTGGCGCTGTACTGTACATTTTACACTAAAAATTTAGGATCACGAAACTGATATGTGATTCCATTATTATACTGTAAAATATCATACTGATCACCGCCGTGTGAACGAGGCCTATCGTTTTCTGTTCGCGCTTGACGGTTCTCTATCAAGCTCATCATCTATAGACAACAAACATGCTTCTATACATAGACTACACTTTACAGCTTTTACAATACTATCGTCATTATCATTTTCATCACAAATTTTAATAAGATTAACTTCTTCTAGTAAATTGTTAGTTTCTGATTTGACATTAGGTAATGTAAAAGCTAATAAATTGCACTGAGGGTGATTGATAATGATCGGTATGTCAATAATAATGGGACTAACATTTATTATCTTACATTTGTCTATTTTGGCACCCAACATGGGACCTATTGGATTTTCCAGATGGGGTTTAACAAGCATAGAAAAAGCTTAGTATTAAGGGATTATGGCATGTTTCTGTATTGAATAGTCACTGTATTTTCAAACTTATGATAAAACCCATCTAGATTCGTTTATTTGTACATTTTGGTTTTACTATATATTCTAACGTTGACAAGTTGGAATTATATCAAAGTCACAGTTTATCAGACAGTTGTTTAAATATAGTGGCCAGTGTACCAATCTTCTTTACTTATTTAAAAAATATTAAATCATCTTTAGAAAATGCACTTTTAGAAATTATGTCTTTAAATTAAATTCCAACAAGTCGAAAGTAATCCAAACACCAAACGTATTATTTAAAAACGCATACCTGGCGACAATGTAAACAACATTAACAAAGGGTTCTGAAATCTCGCAGGCACCTATAAAATCATATAATGAAAAACTATTGCAGCCCGGGCGCAGGGAGAAACAAAAAGGGAGGGATGAGGGCGCAGTAGCAGTCTAACATTCATCTTGGCCTCTTGAAGCTAACAAAATAACACTTACCTACTGCTAAAAATAATGTTCCAAAAAACATTATCTAAATAAACAATCATTAGGCAGTATCGATACCACATAAGCCAAACAAAACGAAAGCTCGGGAAAGGATACTGCCTATTCAGAAAAAAATAACATCTATGAGCAAAATCTCTATACATTTTACACATTTGATCGACAGAACAAAAATATCCATTCAGATAATCGTCTCAATCTAAGTTGACTTGTCACAAAGATGTCTGCGAATCAAAATTATAATTAGTATTTCTATTAATAATGTGTTTGTTTTACCTTTGCGACAAGCTATTTACATGTTTATAATACCTATGAGAAACCAAGTCCACTGCTACGCAGCCACGGGTCGGGGATGGGGTGGATGGAAAGGGTTAAGGGGAAGGTTTAAATTAGAATCCATCTCAACAATAAAACATGAGAACGCAATAGAAATTATCCAACAAATTTTGAATGACATCGTCCACTTAAACCAAAATATGATAAAAATGGTTAAAAAAAGTAGACGAGAATGAAAAATGAAAATAAAAAACTCATCATATTAAGTTCCAAAGTAAAATAATAAATTAGAGAAAGAACAAAAGCCCCAAGGAGAAAATAGAAGGTTAAAGGAATTTGATGGAATCCAGGATCCAAGTCAAGATCAGGGGAGGACTCACAAGCAAGATACATCCCCAGCTGGTTCGTATGGTGCGTCCCAGTGGGGCGAAGGCCCGGGGTACATTGTGGAGCCCTGGGGCGCGGGCGGGGCACCCTGGTACTCCCGAGGCTGGCAGTAAGCCTGTTGAGGCATGTTGTTTACATTGTCGCCTTTTATCGTTTGATGTTGATTTGGCGTATCTGTAAAATTAAAGTATTTTAATTTTGTTTTCTGTCGTGTTTTTGTCTTCAAGTCTACTATGATACTGAAGAGGATATTATTATTTGTAGTAGCATATGAAATCCTTATACTTTTTTTGCGCTAGGGTGGACCGGAAGGGCGTGTCAGACTTTTACTGACTAAAACCCACCCGTGTTCCTTCAGTTGCCCATATGCCAGGGCCACGGTATCTCTTTCGAACAAATCTCACGACCCTGGCAGGAAATCCTTATACTTCAGGTCATTGAAAACATTCAAAGTGAGCAGAAGCTGCAAGACAAGAAGGTTTTGTAATATATCAGGTTATCAAATGCCCAAATCTGTTAATATTACAGTCATATCTCATAGCCGTTTTTACGTATTCATATTAATATCATCCTCTATTAAACTAAAATACGATAGAACATTATGAGAAAGTTAACTGCGCGGTTGCCAAACAGAGTATGAGAAAGTATGCCGTGCAACATTCCAATATGCATATATCACGAAATAGATGGCAACACTTGTCGTGGTACACATGAAACAGCGCTAAAATATGCATTTAATTCAGATATTGAGTTTTGATAAATGTTACACCAACTGTAGGAGATTCCGTATCTATGAAAGGTATGGTTCTGATAACAGAAGATAAATAGAAACATTAAATAGGCTAAATTGTTAAAACCACTTCTATTATAGATTATACTTGTTTTAACCGATTTTCTGGATTTTTTGAGGAGACATGGGAGAGAAAAACAGGAAATCCTTAAACTACAGTGAGATTGTTTTAGAAAGTGATAAGTCATTAGAAAATAAATAAAAGGGTAATATCTCAGCTAGAAAAAGCCTACCGAAGAGGATTTGTATACCCAAGATACATTCAGAGTAAGTTTAGCAAAGGAAATTAAACTTTAGGCACTGATTTATGACGTCTGCCAGATTAAGTTATTGCCGCTACAGCATCAAAATTTGGTCCTACCAGTTCGTAGTTAACAGTACAAGTATTTTCAGTACAATTTGAAATTGACAGTGGACTACTACACGATTAGAGAGTTCCTAGAAAAGCAAAAAGAAACAACAATAAAAATATAAAAGGTTATTAACCTAGCTTATATCGGCGCGATAAATCTGCTCGAGCAATATAGGATAACAAATAGCCTGGACTAAATTTAGTACGATACTGACATTAAAGATAATTTAGATTGGATCTGTTGGAGGTCGTGGGAAATATCTTGTAAAATTTAGAATTCTGAATTCTTCATGGTATGTTAGTTCACTCTCGTGACCTCTTGGTTAGAAATCTGAGGTTAAAGTTTAATTTTAGTAAGGTTATTTGCACTCAAACCACGTGCACCAATAATTCAAAAACCCAAAACCACCATGAATAAAACACGCCATAAAAATCCGAAACGCTATAGCAAAGGTAAAATGTTCAAGAAACCCCATATAGGTACGTATAACTGGAACCGGCGGCGGGCGGCAGCGGAGGCAGGGGTCGATCGATAAAAGGGGTGGTCCGACGTCATAGGGAGAGGGGGGCGACAACATCGCTTGCCTCGTTTGCGGTACTACCTTTTTGAGGGTTTTTGTAGTTCTTCAGGATAACTGATGGCGGATGGTGTCTGCCACTGTTAATGGGGATTATTGGCCTTAATATGACGGGTGAGAAGAAGAATAAAAGGTTTTGTATAAAAAATATAAGTTAAAAAAGCAGTGACAATTTTTGTCAGAAATATTGAGAGGAAGCGTCAGGTTGTATATACCACTCTACATTGCGGGTTGCTAACCTATACACGGAACAAGTGATAGTTTATTTGAGGACTTGCCCACGTTTGGCTTGTAACTAGGTACTATTTTTATTATCAATCGGAAAATAGAAGGCGTGATCAATTGGTAGAAGTGGTGGCCCAGTCGTAATGGCTGCGACTTTCGAGTTGAATGTCGTAGTTTCGAACCCTGACAGGTGCTTTACTTTGCATAAATTATTAAATCACTACTGCTCAAAACGGTGAAGAACAGTTCCCAAAACATCGTGAGGAAACCGGCATGTTCTAGAACCGAAAATTTGAAGACATTTGATATCTTAAAACCTGCACTGGGCCCGCGTTATGGATTACGGCTCGCTTCCTCACACCAAGAGGAGGCCTGTGTCCTAAAAGTGGCAACATTATAGGCTAATTATGGACCAATTCAACCTCCGCCGGTATCGTTTTCCCATGAAAAAACGTAAAATCTCCCTGTTTAGTCTACATAACATAACACTACATCACACCTTGTATCCCCGAAGGGTTAGGCAGAGGTGCACCTATAGTATACCCACATTTCGCCTATTTCGTTTAAGTACCATGTTATAGGGGGCGAGCCTATTGCCATCAACCGAGCACAAATCCAGACTCCGAGCTGCTACTGTGAAATTCGAGATAGAAAAACCCAACAACACTTTGCCCGACCTGGGAATCGAACTTGTGACCTCTCAGCAGTAGCGCTAGCTACCACTAGACCAACGAGGCAGTCGGCAACTGTTTAGTCCAATTAACGCATAAACATGATATTAATTAATTTATACAAAAAACAAGTTAGAAAAAACTTTCCATCATTACCGACTGCGTTAAGTCAATATTAATCAAAGAAGGATTAAAGCTCACCTATACATCGACAACACGCAAAATACATCCCTTCTAATAACTGAAGATATTAATCTTGAACTCATAGATATAGATATAGAATCTTTAATCGCAAAAGCTGAAGCAAAACTTCATAATGTCGTCACTGTAAAACAAATCTTAATCATCATCTGCCTAGCCTTTTCCTAACCATGTTGAGGTCGGCTTCCAGTCTAAATAGATGCAACTGGATACCAGTATTTTACAAGACGCAATTGCCTATCTAACCTCCACAATCTTGGGTTGTAACCCGATACCCCTTGGTAAGATTAGTTGTTAGACCTTCGGGTACGACTGTCAGTGGCAACCGGGACTAACACTTGATATGCGTACTGAAGCACAAAGGGGCATTGATATGTTATGAATGGTCACCTATCCACAAATTGACTTTAACAAAGCGTAGCTTAACCTTCAATAAACGGGATCTGCTGTTATTTAGCTACAGGCCCGTAATGTTTTAGAGTCAATATAAGACGATGATGAGGCAGAGGAGATGACGTCAGAAATATCATAAAGCATACTTGTGAGATAGAAGTCAATATAAAAGATGCGAAAGAGGCTCACTCAATCAAATTTGGAGGCAGGGATGGTAGCAATATTATGTAAATAGCAATATTATTATCTATTCATGGATTAAGTAAGGTCATAGGAGATATTAATGCTGTGGGAGACATGATTGTTTTATATGTCGTAGGATCATTCACAAGACCGTTAATGAAAAGCATCTGTTCCTTCATATTCTTCCTGTGGGTGTCGTTTAAGGCGACCAAGGAACTTACTAGAGAATAGACACCAACGTTCTCTATGCATTTTACCACCATACTGCTATCGCTAGCCCGTTTGCCAAGCGTGGTGATTATGACAAACCCCCCCTATTGGAGGACACCTATGTCCAGCAGTGAATGTCTTAAAACTGAATTGATGATGAATGATGATGATTGGAAAGTTATCTGTTTTATAAGTTGTAGGACCACTCATGAGAACAATAAATTAAAGCATGTATTTCTTTGAAGCTCTAAAATTCATATTTTCTCCTTCCAAGCTCTAATATAATAATTGCGCCTCATATAAATCCTATTTTGGAGACCGAAAATAGCAAGCAGCCAAGTAACTGAGAAAAATTGTGAGATAAGGCCAATTTAAAAAATATTTTACTGGCCCTCCATAAACTTATTGAGTTTATGGAGGGCCAGTAAAATATTTTCCATAAAAGAGCCAGAAAAGAGCCACCACGTGTCATGGTACTAGACACTGACTCTTTTAGGTAGTCAACCATGCTGCACATTTGCTGCATAATCAGCTTGTATTGTGCTCACTGCTGTAACATAGCATCCTTCTTTATGAGAGGGAGTGTGCAATAATCCACCACGAGGACCCAGTGCCGACTGGTACTTATCACATGTATTCAAATTTTTGGTTCTAGGCTGGTTTGCTCACGATGTTTTTCTTCACCGTTTTGAGAGCAGTGATGTTGAAATTATTTACACAAGGTAAAGCGCTTTTCTGCGTCAAATGCAAGACCCATAACCTGTAAGTCGGGGCCTTTATCACTGGGCCACGAATGCCCAGATCTGCTGACTTCTGACTTATTATTTTGGCTCGGCAACTAGACCGCAATAAACGCAACTACATCGTTGGACCAGTGATCACAAACCTGACTGCTAAGGAGACGGTCCTGAGTTCGCTACCTTGCCTAGTCATTACACCTGAAACTGATGATGAGGTCAAAGATTACTACTACATAATAAATATTATGAAGAGTAATATCAATTGAAGAATTTGATAAAATTAAGCTTTGTTAACCCTTCAACTGTAATATTCATAGGGTAACACATACATAACATAACATCACACCTTTTATCCCCGAATAATTAGGCAAAGGTGTACCTATAGTAGGCACACCATATTTCGCCAGTTATATTTATGCTCCATGTAATAGGGGGCAAGCATATTGCCATCAATTTGACACAAATCCAAATTTCGGGCTATTGAGTTATTCCAGAAAAAGAACACCATTAACACTTTATCCAAAATGGGAATTGAACCCAAATCCTTATATCTAAAGTACTAGCCGAACGGGACCGACGACATAGAAAAAATACATCTCTTCACATCACTACCATAGGGTATTGAGTCATAGTGACATGGAAAGTATCTAATTATCTAAAATATTTAGTTACAGTGGGGTACACGCATGCTTGCTAGAAATAACCCATCTAGTCGAGAATTATGAAGGGAGACAACCCCGTAAAAGGAAATCGAAAGTATCAGCAAAAAGACTAGTGATGGCCAAGAACATTAAACACCGATAGTTGAAAGTCAACTCATACGGTAAAGTCGGCTAACGACTTGAAATCCACAGCGAACCTTATAAACACACATTAAAATCATACAAACCTAAAATGAAAACTACCCCTTATTATGGCATGAAAGGGAGCCATCAATCATCTATAGCGTCAGTCGGACCACGTGACGGTATTCGTATACACTGCCCGCCCACTGCACCGATTTACTAACGGATAACGTAAATAAAACGCAATGGGTATCGAACGGGGGCTCGCGGTCGCGTGCCTATGACACGTAGGGCCGAATTGTGTAGGGTGACCATGACGACGGTGGTTGTGGAATATTCCTAACAAATCTTGCAATGTAAATATTGTTTTCGCCGGAAAGTTAAAATGGGGTAAGTTTTATTACTGGTTCAGGTAGCGTGGATTTGATTGCTTATGACAATCAAGATATTTTAGGTTTAACTACGAGAAACTTTCACTTTTACTCGGCATCACATGACCAGACCGTCAATTCTCAGTCCTAAGTAAGTAGAGTAAGATTCTATTAAGGCATTTATTTGCCAGTATAGTTGTTTGAGAAATACTTTGTCATGGAAAAGAACTATCCTCATATATCAAACTAGCTTTGACAGCGGCTTCGTCCATTGAAGGTCGGAGATTAACCCACGGGAACATACTACCGGTATGAAAAGTATCGATGTGCCTTATTTCATTCAAATCCACGCAGCCGTTTTTGCTGTGTCACATCCATGTCCATCTGTGTGTGAACATCCAAACATACAAACTTTCACAGTTATAATATCAGTAGGATAGGATAGCCAATTTATTTCATGCATATTTGCATAATAAGTCCAGGGTTATAATAATTAGTGACGCATGCACCAGAATCCATAATCCCCTTCAAACACGAGGGTAGCGCACCCTTACTTACGTCACGCATCGACCGCGTACAGTAAAAATAGGGATCGATGCAGGCAGCTGACGTTTTTTAATGAGTTTTTGTTTAAAATTTTTTTAACTTACTTAAAATGTTTTTTTCTAAAGAACCGGTATTTTCCTATTGTATTCGTAAAATATAACGTTGCTAATTAAACGTTTTTATTATATTTTTTTATCGAGTGATGAAAAGAAAATATAAAACTCATTACTTGAAACTTAATGAACTAAGATGCACTGTAACCATTTATTAAAACCACTCACTATCACACTATCAAATAAACAAACAAAAAACATACATATTATTCGACAACAGTCCCGCCCGTCTTCACAACACGTAGCCACCGCAACTAGTGACGTACTCCATCGACCGCGCGGTGACCCAACGCATCGATTGTACAAATCGATGGACGCAGCTGACGCGGCCGCTGTTTGTAAACTCTATGCGTTTTTATCGATACTCTAGTGGCGCATCATTGGCTCAGTAGTAAACTAGGTAGGGACGGCGCGGCGGTGTCTTTTTACAGAATCATTATGTTTGTATGCAGATATATATTTTAGTTCGTGATATATTTTGTTTATGATCATGTAGAGGTATTTTCCTAGTCCTTGAATAGTGTAGGACAGGCTCTTGTTTCTGTGTAACAAATATTTGAGCGACTTTCCGATGCGAACAAGATGTCTGGACCGAGATTGACCTCTGAGTTTGTTTCGGTCTTTCTTCTCCGAGTACTCAGATAGGATACACCGATCTCAAATAGTCTTTAAAATATGATTGACGAGTAAAACCTACTTACAGAAACGAAATCATTTATCAGTTGGTGCTATAGTTTATCATTTCATTAACTGTGTAAATATGTATGATGAAACCAAATAAAATGAAAAAGATAATGTCGATAGTGATGGTTCTCGCATGGTTTTGTGTAGTTGAAAGCATTTTAAAGCCCAGCATGATCGCGTTACTATGCTTCAGCAACAGACCAAAGTAATGAAATATCTGTCATTAGATATTCTAATACAGAATATGAACAGGTGATAAAAAGACATTGAACACAATCCGTTTTTGACATCTATCTTAGTAGTGTGAGAGCCTAAAGGGCTTTATATACCAGGATCAAGCAATTAAACACTTTTAATTGTGTATTGATGAATATGTCATTGCTGATAATTCTATGTTTTCGTGTTAACGGCAGCACATTTGGTATGCAAGTCATTTCTTTCCCAAACAAACAACCTATGCTATAATATTTGAAAGCTAATTCTAAATCTGCACCCTCCTGCCAGGGTCGCGGATTTATTCGAAAGAGTTACCGCAGCCGTGGCACAGGCAACTGAAGGAACACGGGTGGATTTTAGTCAGTGAAAGTCTGACACGCCTTTCCGCTCCATCCAGAGCGGGAGAAATCATTTGACGATTTTCCACCCAAAAAAAATAATCTGCACTTTAATTGTGTATCATTTCTAGGGTTATTGCTAATGAATTCATTCTTTTCGTTCGAAAAAATTGTCTGCTTAGCAACGTAAACATTGCCATGAATGTTGTGGAACTATCAAAATGAATGCGATTCCTGCGTATATGACGCAGTTACCCCTCAGCTTGATGATTCAAATATTATGATTAAACTTAATTTATAGCCTGCCTGTGAGACATAAGGTCGTGTTTTGTAGACAACTTCTACAGTGACTTTGGAGTGAATATATAAAATACAAGGTGCCGATGTAATAAAGAAAATAGTGTACCTACAAGACAATGTTAATAAGCAAATCATTGACTTGAGAACCGAAGCCAAAAAGTTACACGGCCTTTTTGTTTTTAGGATGAGAAATCATCAAATGACTTCTCCCGCTCTGGGCAGAGCGGGAAAGTATGTCAGACTTTTACTGACTAAAACCAACCCGTGTTCCTTCAGGTACCCATATGCTAGGGCCAAGGTATCTTGTTTGAACAATCTCGCAACCCTGGTAGGCATCGGTCCTGGCGAACCCCTTCAGTTTTGCTGACATCTCTTTGAGGCGCGCCTGGAACGCTACGCGCCGTCGACACGGGCCTGGTCCTTACCGGGCGGCGAGCTACCCATTGCTCGCCACCCGCAAGCCGTCGTCTACGGTGGCCGACAGTTCGCAATTGACTCCTGACGCCCGGGGCGTCTCCTCCTGCGGCGGCTAGGACGTGAGGGCGCATAGCTTGCCTCTCCCGCACGCGCCCCGCCTCCTCATTCGCGTGCATTACTGCTTCGCATAAGGAGGTGACGGCTTCCCATTCCCTCTCACTCCGTACCATGTCTCGCACCAAGGCCGGACGCGAGAGGTCGCCGCTGCCGATCGCCTCCACGAGGACACGGTGGTGCTCCGCCCAGGCAGGGCACACTTCCAACGTATGCTCCATCGTGTCCTCTAGACGATCCTCACAATGGAAACACCCGGGCGTTTCCTCCCGCTTTATCCTGAACAGGAACCCACCGAAGCACCCATGCCCGGTGAGAACCTGCGTCAGGCGGAAGGTGAGGACGCCGTGACGCCTCTCTATCCACTCCTCAAAGAAGTTACACAGCCTCACAAGTCGATCGAAGGTTGAGGTACGCTTACCGTGGTCGGATAGTAAATGGGTGACCATGTACGACTATTGGGATCCCGTGATTGAAAGCGCGTTAAGCTGTTGGCCCGGGCTGCCATGTTTTTCTTACACACAGTGACAGTCGTAACTGGCTGTCAGAAGCTTAAAAGTCTGACCAAGGCGTATTGTGTACAAATTGTGACCCGGGAAGCCGACCCCAACATGCTTGAGAAAAGGCTTAGCAAATTGATTAATACGAAAACAGATGTTCCAATGGTCATAGAAATCGTGGATTTAATGACAGAACCTGACTTTGATTATATATACCTAAGTTAAAAAGCGTTTCCAAAATAATAACTAAATGATGCCCTAAAACAGGGCTCCCTCTCTCCTTTTACTGTGCCCCACAGGGTCCATAATGATCTAAAGTACAACACAAAACGTAAGTACATATAAGGTAAAGCAATAAAGATTATTGAGAATTACTCCAATAAGAATCTTCTAGAGTATAAAGACATGAAAATTCCAAATGATGCTCAAGACGTTTGTTTAAAAGTAAAAATGAAAAGTCAGCTGCCTACATTCCCACATGAGTCACAACAGAAGTTGGGCAAACTAAAGGTTATGGGCTCAGTTATGGGCCACTTTCGCTACAACCATCGCTGACTATGAATATGTAAGGAGGTCTTCACCCTTTGCTAGCTCATATAGGGCAAGCTTGAGATTTCGCTTCGATTGGGGTTAAAATTTTGTATATTTTTTATTATGATTCAAATATTATGTTTTTTTTTTGCCATAAGCCTGGGGTTTTGTGTGTGTGTGGTAATGCGAAGATTGCTTAAATATAAGGTGTATCTATTCATACACGAAATATATTAAGGGGAACACCTGTAGGTGGTAAAGAAGCTTTAGAAGCAAAAAGATTTTTTTTTTCTAAGCGTTTTTGAATTTTCGTAATTATTATAATTTTAAAACTACTTGAGACGTTTTGCATAAAACCTATACTCCAAATTCTATGAATGGCCCGCCTGACGCTGCGAGGGTGACGACCGGACGGCACGAGCATGGCCGCGGTGTCTCGGGCCGTAAAAAATAAGACGGAGCAAATATTTGTTATGTGCGTCAAATAATTTATAAATATTAAATTTAAAAAAAAAAACTCTTAGAATTTTTTTTTTATAGTTGCTATAGCTTCTTTACCACCTACAGGTGTACCTCTTAAAATATTTCGTGTATCAGATACACCTTATATAAACAAGTGCATTTATTTATTTAACCATATTTTTTATCTTGTGACTAAGTAATAACAGCCGCACGGGTCAATCGATTAGGCTTGCCACGGTTGGTCCTTCGATGGGTGACCATCTTTTACAGACCAAGCCACCTCTGTGCCTTGCCCACACTAAGCCAACAGTCTTCGACAGTCGTTACGGGTCGTCAGAAGCCCGCAAGTATAACAACCAGTCTCATCAAGGGGTATCGTGTTACCCAGTAACTATGTTGTGGAGGTCAGAAATTCAGTTGCATCCGGTTAGACTGGAAGCCGACCCTAATATAGTTGGGAAAAGACTAGGCGAGATGATTGGTGTACAAAAATATATAACAAGAGAGACAGAGAGTAGGGTATTTAGAGTTATGAGACGGATTGGAGTGGCAACATGTAAACAGTTTTTGCTGTATCAGGCGAAAAGACAAGACAATTCCTAGTAACACCCGTCAAAATACAAGAAAGTATAGTTTATCAAAACTCCATCAAACAAAAATCTTTGATGAGACCTTCCATATCAAATAAGCCACAAAGATTCGACCAAGTGATTGTTGCACTGTCGCATACACACTTTTGCATGTTGCCTTCAGCATACAGTCAGTGTAAACAATATTAATGGTGAACCAATGGAAATAAATAAACAACATTTCTAAAATGACTTTAAATGCTGCTGGTCAAAACAGGTAAACGAAGAATCTAACATTGTAGAGAAGGTGGACAGATATATATCGAAAGTAAAACAATTTGAAGGTATACGTCTAAGTTAGAGTACACAATAATACGACTTGATAAACAAAAGCAATAAGCCTGCTTTTGCATGAAACTAATAATTGCTATTTAATGGTTCACAACTCGCGCAAGGGACGTGGAACTGACAACATAGACAATATCCTCATTCATAACTGAATAGCTGAATAATTTATCGCAAATAACACCGTTGCTGAAACTAAATGCATTGGATGGGTGCATCATAATTAAAACAGTGACCATTGTGACGAATTGCATTTAAAATTTAGCTTAGAAACATTGTTGAAGGGGAAATCTACAGGGTACCCCAAGATATTAAAATTTTGTAATTTGCCGGTCAATATCAAGCTGTATGTATATTTACAGTATTACTAATCACAAGACACTAAGGAAATTTAAATTTTGCGGGCTTTATAAGGGTATCATCTGAAGTGATTTTGTGTGTTTTTTTAGAATAAGTAAAACGAAGTTAATCAGAATGAAGGATAAATGGAAACGAAACTTTCCGAGGATTTTTTACATAAAAATAATATATATAGTTTGTTTCAAAAAAAAAACTCTAATATGTTGACTGTTTTGTAATTAAAGTATATGTGTCCTTATTGGTAACAAACTAAGTAGGTATATTATTTAAACGTTAAAATCCATCACCGCTGCGATTCTATTCACCCCGTTCAGTGATATCTTTAAATTTAACATAACCATCAAAATGTCCCTAAAGGGTAGTTATCCTTTCGAGAAGAACAGTCAAGTTGTTTATATGTCAAGTCTAAGGCCTAATTATATTCCTAATAGACTACCTATTTATAGAATTAAAATTACTAGCTCAAACTATTTAGATTCCTATCCGAATCACAACACAATATCCTCTTTTGTTTGAGCATCAATGAAACACAAAACCATACAATGAATTTAGAGAAAATTGACCCTAAGTAAATATAGCCTGGTTCATAAAGAGATTTATATCTCTCTCTCTCTTATTAATATCTCATATATTATCTCAACATAAAATTGGATTTTAGAAAATGTTGACTTAAAATTTGATCCTATTTGAATACCTAGGTATTGTAAATGTATATTTAGATTGTTTTAATAAAAGCTAAATCCACGTGGTAATCCAGGTCAGGCCACAGTATGCAAATGTAGGCTAAATGAGGCGCGCTTCAGTCAAGCCACGAATTTATGAGACCATTTAGATATAAAAAGTGTTATTTTGTCGCGTTAAAGTCATGAAATGAAAGAAAAAAGGAGTGATTCTTTTGTATGTAACAAGTCTTAATGCAGTATTTTTACTAAAATAGACATGAAAGCCGAACCACGTGGTCCCTCAAAATCTAATAGAAAATCGTCGTTTGGACCTCCTAATTCGAAGCATCACTGTTGATCCTATTTGATGCTACATTAATATCCGAATTTCTTATTAGACCATCAACATGTTTATTATAACCTGTAACTTACCTGGGGTAAAAAAAAAACACAAAAACAAAAGCATATCATCTAGTAACCACTCTACTACTACTACATCATGCATCACATACCTGCTAGCCGCAACGCCGACATTCTCTGGTATTCTGGCTCTTGCAGCCACTTCCACATCCTCCTGAACGTCTCCCTCCCAGACTTGAGCTTCGACCACGGCTTCGGATTTCTTAGCAAGTCACTCAGCGTGCCCTGCGACCTACACAGCACCCTCTGAGCAAAAATCGCCTGAGGGATCGAGTACCTCTTCAATTCTCCACTTATCCTTTGAGCTAACTCTTTCGTATTTATTTCCTCTGTATCACTCTGTGACTGTTGCTGCTGCTGTGACTGCTCTTCTCTGGCAAGTAACGCCGCGTTCAGGTCCAACCCAGGACTCGGCAATGGCGGCGTGGGGGATCGCCTTTCAAATGAGTTCGGTGACGTGCTCCGTCTGCTGTATCCTGATTGTGGTGACAATGGCTCATTGTAAGGAGTTGGTGACAAGGACGCGTAGGTTTGCTGCTGTTGTATTACTGTGAACGTGCCGCCGGCGTGGTACGCGAACTTGTCTGAAACAGTGCTGATCGGCGGTAGTGGGAGCAGCGGGGTGAGCGTGGCGTACGAGGCTGGTTCGAGCCCCGGCGGGGTCAGGCGTCCGTTGACTGCGGACAAGGGGTGGAACGCCGCATCGCCGTCAGGCAGTAGGTCCGCGGGCGACAGTCTGGGCGGCGAAGCGTTGCTCGGGGCGACTATGACCGTGAGTGGAGCGCGTTCGCGCACTCTTATTTCGTCCATGGCGCGCGGCCGGCGGCAGCGGGGTCGCGCGGGCGACTGAAGCACGCCTGCGCGACGCACCCTACCTTCCCCCCGTCCCGCATCCTGCAAACACCCCTGTTTCTTCACCCTCGTTTCAAACAACCTAACTTTAGTACGAGAATAGCCATTATGAACCTTATTATAGAGCTGCTAAATTGAATTTCGTTTGAGATTGGTTACTTTGTCGGGCTATCTGACGTTAGCTGTATACAATGCACCCTTAACCTACCCTGGGGCGATGTACATCCCATGTTTGTGACGGTACGAATTGTTTTGTGACCATTACTCGTTCTCTTTTGTCTAAGATTGGGTCGTTGGTTTCGGGGCGTCTATGGAGGATGAAGTCGAAGGTCTGTTCTACTGTTTGGTGGTGTGGTGGTGACAGCAGTGCCCTCGTTCGAGCATTGCTGTCACTTGGCTACTTGCTAGCCAAGCTTACCTCATGGTGGAACTTCGAAGAGGGAAATAATTACCGCTACAAAGCTTGAAATATTATTGCTGCTTTGTATTATGAAGCAAATATTGTAGTTTCAGCGGCATTTTGAAACATCTTTATAGGAAACAGCAGTTGAAAATACGTTTCATGTCTGACTTAGGAGGAACACAACTCAGTTTTCGCCGGCATTGTTATTCCTCGTACTATTGTAGACTAGTTATCGTCAAAAGCTATTTTAATTTCGTGTCTTTTATTCACTAAAATAACTTGACTTTAAGTGATACAACAAAAAATCTGAATCCAACACATATTTTTAATGTCAAAATGTTCAATTGTATAGTCAATTTGCATTTGAAAGAAAACATGTTTACGATCATACAATGTTCTGAAAACTCTTTGTCAGAAATAAAATTAAAAGGATATTTCTCTATGTTGAATTTAATCATATCAGCGAACTCGTTTTAAATAATAATATCTGGTTGACCGAGCTTTGCTCGGTATTTTTTGGTAAATTGTGTTTAAAATAATAAGTTTATGTTCAAGTTGATTATCGATAAAGTTGGTCATGGAAAACATGAATCAAACGTTGTATAAAAATGAATCCTAGCTAGATCAATTTATCGCCCCCGAAACACCTTGTATACTAAATTTCATGAAAATCGTTGGAGCCGTATCGAGATTCAAGAATATATACAAGAATTGCTCGTTTAAAGGTATAAGATAAGATAAGTAAATGAAGGGTATTTATATTATTTACTAGCTTTTGCCAGCGGCTTCGCCCGCGTGGAGGTCGGGATTATCCCGCGGGAACATACTACCGGGATAAAAAGTAGCCTATGTCCTTTCTCAGGCTCTAAACTATCTGTATACCAAATTTCATTTAAATCGGTTCAGTCGTTTTAGCAGGAAAGCGAGACAGACAGACAGAGTTACTTTTGCATTTATAATATTAGTGTAGATTTATCTCTACTCCAAACCTGTCTTGAAAATAGGAATGAAAAATTGACTAGTTTAAAAAGTAAAATAACGCAAAAAAAAGTTATTAACCCGTCAATTACCGTAATTACAGACACAATTAAAAAACCATTATGTCTGTACCAAATGTGGTATCTCAGGTACTTAGAGGTTAAAATAAAATCTTGTTACTTATTCATTGTATTTTTATAAATATAAAAATACATAAAGCATATTTTTACAGTCACATAATTTCGGCAAAATTTGATTTTTCTCTTATTTAACTGAAAAGTGTATGCAAATACTAAAGACTTCAGTTTACAGGATTTGTTTGTTTTTGAACTGAAACTTTAACTGATTTAAACCTGTGATAGGTTTAAAATCAGTTAGCGAAAGCATCTGTTAAAAACAGCTCACCCTTGATTCTTTTAAATAATAGAATGACATTCCAGGCTTTGTGTCCAGGCATAACAATATAGGTTGAACCTGTACCTGAGTACAGGTTCATTTATACTATGTATGTATTTACTACAGCGTTATGCTGACGTAAAGCTAAATTGATTTATGCATTATATTTCAACAAAACAGTTTACCATTAAAAGTAAAACGTCCCTTACAGAGGCTAGTTAGGGAAAAAAACACGGTGTATTTAAACTGAATGTAGCAGACGGGAGCATAAACACACAAACAAACCCTAAAGTGTGTGTGTGTGCATTATATTTTTGTGTGCACACAGTTACACACACATAGACAGGTGCTCCGAATGACCCCGCTCGACACCTGGCTCGTGACAAAGGGCTTTTAGTGATGTAACTATTAAATTGGCGGTGTCGATAAAACCCTTATTTTTTTTATCGAAATTATTTTCATTAATACCAAAACTTAAATGCGCGTCTGTTGTACCCTGGGTAGTAAGGCCCGCTAACATTTTTCTGATGGGCTAATATTTTTTTACTTTGGTTTGAGTTATTCTAATCGTGAAGATACGCGAGAGAAAGCTAAGAATTCAAGTTGAGAACGAGCGGAATATTATCAAATACATTGTCGATATTTCGTGTGGTGCCGAACGTAAAGAATAGCACCATCCCATTTCTCCCCTTGAGTGTCGTTAAAGGCGACTAAGGTACTTAACAGAGAATAGGCAGCAACGTTCTCTACGCATTTTACCACCATACTGCGATCTCCAACCCGCAAGCCAAGCGTGGCATTTACGACAAAAATGACACGACTACGACAATTTGTATCGGCGGGCTAAATTAGCGCGTCCACGTCACAATTTTCGATATTAAGCTTTTTATTTATATTTTTATCGATGTTCAACAACGTCCCTAGTGCACAGTAAACGACAGCAGCCCCTACACCACGTCCTGCTAACTGCGTTACGTCATTACTACCACGCGTAAACGTGAACTTAACTATAATATAATAATATCTAACTAGATGATATTGTCTTTACCACCCTTCGTTATGACAGAAACAGGTTTACAGTATGACTAAAATTGACTCACACTGGTTCAGATTTTTATTAGCACTGCAGACACATGTCACTGCCTCGTGTTTTACCAACTACGATGGAGTCGGCTTTCAGTGTAACTATAAGCAGCTAAAATAATAAAACTGCAAAAAAAACCAAAACCTAAGCTGAACTAAACTGCTTAATTACACATCACGACGTGACTCTTGCTCCTTGAATGAGTGTAGTCATTCCCCGTAAATTTTGGGTCGCTGAATTCAAATTCGGCCTCGGAATTGCTCCATCACATCACATTTTTTAGATATCCTAACCTAAAAGTGCAAAAAACACGATTTTAGCGTGTTTTCACGGTTATGTAGCATCGCGACAAAAGCCATCGAAAAAATACAACACATACATTACTTTAAAGTATAAGCATTGTTCTTCCAAACGGCGTTGAGCTTGCGCGAATATCTTTTTTCATCATCGAGAAATTTGATTTTGAAAATTTCTAATTTTTATATACATAAATTGTATGAAAATTTGTAAATCGAATGTATAAATTAGGATAGGGCAGGATAATGGTGATTATAATACAAAAATGAACGAGAAAAGATCTTAGAAATTCTAGATTCCTTCCACATCATTTTTTTTTTGGAGCTAAGGGAAACTAGATGGAATTCTCATTCATAGATAAAAGCTCAGGTCAAAAAACCGACTTCCTCAAAAACACTAGAAAGTGAAAAATAACTTTAATTTCGGAAGTCGGTGTCTTAGGATCTGTATTTGAGTTTTTTGCCACCGACTTCCGAAATTAAAGTTATTTTTCACTTTCTAGTGTTTTTGAGGAAGTCGGTTTTTTTTTTTTGTCAAAAAGTTTTTATTTTTTACTTTTTAGTTATGGTATCTACCCGCACTAATTCCTATACCACTAATCGCCAGGTGAAATTTAATACTTTACTACTGCTGTAAATCGTTGAGGAATTCCCTTGACTGTCTGTCTATGGTTTCCATCATCAGACCTGTTATGGTACTTATAAGCCTTATGGGAGCTTTCTCATCAATAGAAATGAATTAAGTTCAAACACCAGCTAATTGCTGTAAATCGTTGAGGAGTTCCCTCGATTGTCTTTTGGCTCCATCATCAGATCAACTCCGGACCTTAATTAAATAGTAGTGATAAAATTGGCACTTTGAACCGTATAAAGTAACCCCAACAATAGGGAACTGCTGTAAATCGTTGAGGAATTCCCTCAACTGTCTATGGTCTCCATCATCAGACCTGTAATGGCACTTATAGCCCATATGGGTGCAAAGTTCTCATCAATAGAAATGAATTAAGTCCAAACACCGCGTAATTGCTGTAAGTCGTTGAAGAGTTCCCTCGACTGTCTTTCGGCTTCATCATCAGATCAACTTCAGACCTTCATTAAATAGTAGTGCTTTAAGATAATTAATGAAAGAAATAAAAAACGCACTAGTCGCCACTAAGATTTTCGAAGGTTCCCTTCGACTTCTCTGGGATGCCATCATCAGATCCTGGTTTCCTTATCATGGGACCACCCTTGGGATATCTCCTTTCCAACAAAAAAAGAATCATCAAAATCGGTCCATATACGACGAAGTTATCGGTGAACACACATAAAAAAAAAAAAAAAAAAATATATATATATACGGTCGAATTGAGAAACCTCCTCCTTTTTTTGAAGTCGGTTAAAAATGAACTTTATGAAAATGCTCATACCATAGTCAAATATTAGCCAGTCAGCAATTTATAAGCGGGGCTGACTGTCCAGGGTTTGGCCGTCCAGAGCTTGACTGCCCAGAATTTGAAGGTTCATGATTTGACTGCCTAGGTTTTGACTGTCCAGGGATTCATTGTCCAGTGTTTGAGTACCTACCCAGAGTTTGATTGTCTAGGGTTTGACTCTCCAGGGTTTGATGGTCCAGAGTTTGACTGCCCGGGGTTTGACTGTCCAAGATTTAACTGCTCAGGATTTGACTCTCATTATTACTGTAACATGCTGGCTCGCAGGTTTGCACGGTGTAACGAGCAAGTCAAAGTGACCTTATTTAAGGCATTTTGTCAATCTTTTTACACCTGCAGCCTGTGGACCAAGTACACGCAGCGCACATACAGCGCATACAGAATCCAGTATAATAATGCGTTCAGGGTGCTATTTGGGCAGCCGCGCCACTGCAGCGCTTCAGCAATATTTGCGGTGCGAAGCGTTGATGGCTTTCATGCCATCATGCGGAAGAGAAGCGCATCTCTAATGAAGCGCATGCGTGCCAGCTCGAATAGCTTTCTGAGCGTGTTCGTCGGACGCTGGGACTCGCCTATGTGGCAGCACTGGATGCGACTACACACTGCGGGTGGTCACGTCCAGGGCTTGCCATAAACTGGCACTCCTATGCGATCCCACTTTTTTATTTTGTTTTTGTATGTACTAACAATAGTTTTATAAGGTTTTTTGTGTTACTAACAACAATATGGACAATGTCTGAAATAAACATCTTAAATTAAATTAAATTAGACTGTCCAGGGAATGCATCTCGAGGGATAAACTTTCCAGGGTTTGACTCTACAGGGTTTGCTGGGCGCCAATTCAGCTATTGTCGTCAAATCTATTTTAACTCTTCATTGAGTACTTAACAAAGCAACATACTGCTACTAATGCAGACACTGCAGCCATTTAGATGCGACGCGTTTCACCAGACGATATAAATACACTGGTCAGCAAATAAACCGAGCCACCCACTACCTAGGAACTCTGATTCGATTTTCTCAAAAAGTATAAAACTTACAACTATCAAAGTTATACCTACAAAAAGTGCGTTTCATGGTGATTAAAATGACTACATATTAATTCGAAAGTACCGTCAACTCACATTGTAATCAAGCAACAAACACAATGCTAACGATTTGCTCTGTTTTCACCAGAGTTTGAAATTAGCGTTCTTTTTCTCTACAATGAGGGTAGTCGGATATTTCTTATCATTTCTTTAGTTTTTGTCCATCGTTTGCTCAGACGCGTGTGTTTTTGCTACTTTTTTCGATTAATAATGGATACAACACCTCAGGAAGCAGCTCAAGCTGTAGCATTACTTCAAGCAGGCATTGCGCAACGTGAAGTCGCTCGAAGGCTTCGAATCAGCAGATCTTCGGTGCAACGAGTTTACAGACGATACCTAGAGACTGGAGCATTCGATCGCCGTCCAGGTACGGGCAGACCTAGGGCTACATCAGCAGCAGATGATCGTTATATCCACCTTACTGTTCTGCGAAATCGCCACCTCAACGCAGTTCAAGTCCAACAAAGTCTGCGTGACGAACGCCAAGTGTTCATAAGTTCAGATACCGTCAGAAGGAGACTTGCTGAACGGAACCTGACCCCAAAAAGAGCTGCAACAGACCCAGCATTAACGGTAGCACACCGTCGAGCACGACTTGAATTTGCTCGAGAGTATAGGGATTGGACATTAGAGCAGTGGAGTAATGTACTCTTCACTGATGAGACCAGGGTGAGTCTACATGGAAGTGATCGACGTTAGAGAGTATATCGTCGCCCTGGAGAACGTTATTCTCAGTGTTGCATCAAGGAAACTGTTGCTTATGGAGGAGGATCTGTAATGGTCTGGGGCGGCATCTCGTTAACAGCACATACAGCGTTAGTTTTCATCGAACCGACGGGCCGTACACGTGGACTGACTTCTCATCGCTACATTACTGAAATCCTCGCAGACCATGTGGTACCTTACGCAGGATATATTGGACAGGATATGCAATTGATGCATGATAATGCACGGCCTCATGTTGCTCATGTGGTGACCCAGTATCTACGCGACGTCAGCATTCGTACGATGGACTGGCCAGCTCGAAGCCCGGACTTGAATCCGATAGAACACTTATGGGATGAGCTGAAACGTTGGGTTCGAGCCCGGGTACCTGCTCTAACAAGGCTTCCAGAGCTGCGAATCGCAATTGAAGAGGAGTGGAATACAATTCCTCAAGATTTTATCGTCAGGCTCGTAAGGTCGATGAATATAAGGATGCTGGCAGTTATCCGAGCAAGGGGAGGGAATACGGAATATTGATTAAAAACATTTTTTTGACTTTATCTTTGTTTTTGGTTTTAATTTTTTTTTCACTTTATCATTACTAACGATTGTCACGACTGGAACACGACTCTTCTTTGTAAAATCCTTAATAAATACTGAAATATTGATGAAACCCAATGAGTTTCCTTTCATTTTAATCACCATGAAATGCACTTTCTGTAGGTACAACTTTGATAATTGTAGGTTTTTTAGTTTTTGAGAAAATCGAATTAGAGTGCCTAGGTAGCGGGTGGCTCGGTTTATTTGCTGTCCAGTGTAGATTAATCAGGTTGTTGTCGCTGCGGAAAAACGGAAAATGCTACGGTACGTCTTTCGCTCGAAATTTTTTGAAAAAGGAATGGATCAGAGAGCAGTTGTTACGTATCTGCTTATCCTGTTAGAATGAAATGGATAAAGGCCAATTTATTAAATGAAAATTAGAGTTGGGAAGTACAGCTAATATAAAAGACCCTGCCTGGCACGCACTCTTTGTTTTATGGTTCTGTCAGGCACGTAGTTAATCTTCGATGATCGGAAGTGGAGGTCCCAGGTGAATCTTTAGCTGGATCCCCTGGGTTTGATGTTTTTCTTATCGGCTCCAAGAGTAGACCGGCTTCAAAATGGACTGACTTCAGAGTGGAGTAGCTTCAAGAGTGCACTGGCTTCAGAAGAATGGTTTCAAGAGTAGACTGGCTTCCAGAGTAGTGGCTTCAAGAGTAGACTGGCTTCCAGAGTGTTGGCTTCAGAGTGGACTAGTTTTCCAGAGTGTTGGCTTCAGAGTGGACTAGTTTTCCAGAGTGGACCTCAGCGGTTCGGACGCCCGTTTTTATATCAAAGTCGTCTTCCCTTTCCAAACATTTTTCAAAATATTAGTTTAGCCATCATCTCATCTGACAAGTGTAGTCGGCCAGTACATATCCATGAGTGCGTGTAGCTGGCCACATGAGTGCGTAAAGAATTTTATAAATATAATTTTAAGTTAAGTTATTTAGTAAACAGTCGTAATAATTAATAAAATCAAATAGCTAGACATATTGATAAAAATAATTTAAATTATATAAACCAAAAAGTAGCCATTCATAGACTAAGCAGAAAAGTAACTGACAGTTGACAATTTGGCTTGTCACAACATGATTTGAGTTAATATTTTATTTCAGCTATTTTTAAGCTAATAAATCGTATTCAGATCGATTTGCTGAGTGTAAACATATAAACAAATAAAATAAGTAAAGCATGAATAGTCTAAACATAGAAACAAATAAAGAGGATGATAAATAGGTATTAGGAATCATGAATTAAAGTGTAAGTATAGCATGAACACTATACAGTTAGGGCGAAAGTTTGTAATTGCAAAAAAAATCTATAAACATTTGAAGACATGAGTGGATGAAGGGGATATGTCGCATTTTCAGATTTTCGCTGTTCTATGCATGAATGATAGTATTATGTGCATACAAACAATTTCAAACCTTAAAACAACCAAGTTTGTGGCTATTTTAGAAATTCACTACTTGATGAAGGTGTCATGTACACTATTATTTTAAATCAATATTGTATGAATGTGGTATGGGCACTTAACATTTTTACAGATACCTAAAAAGTAAAAAATTAACTTTCTGCATTCTGGATGAAGGAGCTATGTGGCATTGCATTGCACTTTCAGTAAATGAACGTGTTATGTGCTGCACATATCAGTTTCACTTAAATGGATATTTTAAAATCACAGACCACAAATTTCCCGATTTGGGACAATATTTGGATTCGGATCGGGATTTTGGGAGAATCGAAAAAGTGCTTCGAAAAATGATACAATCTATGCACCTGAACCATACCGAACTATTAGAAGCAAAACTTCACGAAACAATTTAGAAACTTAGTTATTGATTATGACTGACCATTTCAGGAAAATAAACGATTCGCAAATGAATTTAAATTTGTTAAACAGGAAAACAATCCAAATATGGAAAAAATAGTTTTAGGATGGCGTGAAATGGATCAGAATTGATGAATACGGTTCATATTTATAGAGTCATACGATGAAATGACACCATTCCAGAAAGTGGACATTTAAAAAAAAGGGGTTCAAATTAATGCAAATTTTGAGGTGCCATGTGTGGCTGGAAAATATAGTACTGTCAGTTGAAAAAAAAAACTAATATTAAGGATCAACTAAAATTTGTTAAATCGGAATATCGATATTATTATCAGTCCATTCTCGGAGAAGAATAATCGTTTTTCGTTTAGGTTTTGTTTTTTTCCAATTTCTTAAGTAACTTGTCTCCTTCAGACTTAGTTTTCTCAAATTAATTAAAATTTTCTTTGCGGAAGAAGGAGTTATGTTCAGTTTTTCATAAAATAAAGTACTAAAAATACATTTTACTCTTTAATTTCTCTCCTATTTTAAAAATATCAAACGGTTTGCGCCGCCAGACACCCTTATTGGATAAATACATTTAAGGCATTTTGAAATATCCTAAAACTAGCTTCTGCCCGCGACTTTGTTCGCGTCAAATTTTTGCTCTCCTGACCTTTCCCGTCGCATCGATTTGCCTGCTAGTTTTCGTCCATTTTTCGTTGCTGCTCGCTCCTTTTGAGTTATAGTGAGTCAACCTTAAAAGATAGACATATGCTCTTGCGGACTTTTTTTTAGAACTTTTTAAAAGGAACAACTCCGTCATACATGATTTTTGCGTTACTTTAACCGTTTACGCAGCGCACGCAACGGAAACTCTCAAAAGGAATAAATTTCCCCCGTGTTTGCAACATTTTTCATTACTGCTCCGCTCCTCTTAGTTGTAGCGTGATGTTATATAGCCTATAGCCTCCCTCGATAAATAGGCTACCCAACACAAAAAGAATTTTTCCATTCGGACCAGTAGTTCCTGAGATTAGCGCGTTCAATCAAACAAACAAACAAACAAACTCTTCAGCTTTATAGTATTAGTATAGATGTTTATGCGAAACTTTGAACTCAATTTTCTCGAAATTAGAGTTTTGCGACATATCACCTTCATCCACTCATGTCTTCATTTATTTTAAAGATTTACGAATCATCATCTGCCTAGCCTTTTCCCAACTACGTGGGGGTCGGCTTTCAGTCTAACTGGATGTAGCTGAGCGCCAGTATTTTACATGGAGCGCCTACCTCTCTGACCTCCACAACCCCTTGGTAAGACTGGTTGTCAGATTATCGGGCTTCTGACGACCCGTAACGACTGTCTAAGATCTACGAAAGACAGCTAGGACCAACGGCTTAACGTTTAAAGATTTACGAATATAAGCTGCTAAAATCCTCAGAAAACAAAAACAATATTCCAATTTTTTTCCACTAAGTTCACAGACCATAGCACCCTACTATTCAAATTCGTCAAGCTACATAATAAATTCCAAAAAAAAACTAAATTCGCGTGTCCCAAAAATGATATTGTTAAACCCCTATTTTATCGACCCTACTTTCATTAGCATACATGTTTTTTTATCAAGCGACAGCTGCGTACGCAGCCGCCATATTGTAGCATGACGTCACATATCGATTGCGGCGCGAAAATCGATATTATCGAGCGCACACCTGTGGCACGCGCGTGGCTTGCCTTCCGGGTGCAATGACCTTTTTACTTTTTTCTTAGGGTTGAGATGGAGACGAAGGGACGACACATTAAGGGATCCGACTTTGTTGTGAGATCTGTTTTGTTTGCAAACCTAACAATAAGATTGAGGGGTTGCGGCAAATCTGTCTAGTTTTTAAGATATTAAAAACAGTTTGTTGTTTTCGGAGATTGCGACTGATCTAGACTTACCCTACATTTTTATCAAAGTGAAGTTTGCGCAAGCAGAAGTTTTGTTGACACGATTTTTTTTTTTACATATAATTTATTCGTTGGGGTTGCAAGGAGAAACTGTTTTCTGTATTTGTTCTCCAGCTTTGTCCAGATATTGTTATCACAAAATAAATGGCGTCATAGAAAAAACTACGGCACGTGAAAGATACTTTATCTGTCTTTTTGTCATAACTTAACGTTTAAACAACCAAACCGACGCGGACGACGACGACGCGATGCAACAAAAGTACTTACTTATACTTTTTCAGAAATTTTACGCTGAAACATTTTTTTCTAGCAACATGGCTGCAACATTACTTTTTCTTTTAATATCAAATATTTAAAACAAAGCTAGTTGTTCCAAAAAACCAACCCTACGTTATAATTGTGAGGATATTAAAAATATATTAGGGCTTCGTGGTAGCCATCGGAAGCGAAGGGTTAGGGGCCTGCCGCCACTTCCTACGGCTGCGTTACATTGTTTTAATGGCAACCCCTTTTTTATCATCCTATGGTAACGTGTGTCTATTCAGCCTGTACTCTTGAACCAGTGGCAAAAAAAAACGTGTAGAGTTTTTTTTTCGTAATACTCTCACACATACACATAGTAAAATCAGTCTATAACGTTCCCACTGCTGGGACACACGCCTCCTCCCTCTCTGAGAGGGACTGGGCTGTGATCCAATGAATTTGTTTATTATTTTTTGGTTCTAGGACATATCGGTTTCCTTACGATGTTTTCCTTCACCGATTGAGAGCAGTGGTTTTGAAATTAAATACACAAAGTAAAAGGCCGTGCTGGGTTCGACTCCGAATTCACGATCTGCAACTCGTAAGTCGGGGCCGATACCACTCCGTAGGCGCGAGCTTGCAGGCGGCGAGCAATAGATAGCTCGCCGCCCGGTAAGGACCAGGCTCGAGTCGACGGCGCGTAGGGTTCCACGCGCGCCTCATAGAGATGTCAGCAATACTGAAGGGGTCCGCTAGGACCGATGCCTGCCAGGGTCGCGAGATTATTCAAACGAGATACCGTGGCCCTGGCATATGGGAAACTGAAGGAACACGGGTGGATTTTAGTCAGTAAAAGTCGGAGGGCGTGTCCTCCCGCTCCGCCCAGAGTGGGAGAAGTCATTTGATGTTTTGCCATAAAAAAATAAAAAATAAAAGGGCCAATACCACTGCGCCACCAGTGCTCTAACACACCACATACTAATCAAATACAGTACAATACACACATTCTTCCCAGCTAAAGTACTACGAAGTCTTGTGATGTTGACATTCAAAACTTGGTGATACTCAGCCTAACTAGACTTTTGATTTTGATATCTTATTTCTACTGTCACGACGTGTGAAAGCAATGGTGGCCCGGTATTGTCCCTGACCTAGTAGATGAGTTCGTACCCAGGCAGGCACTTTATTTTGAGCATTTAATTTCATCACCGCTGCTGTCAAAACGGCAAACGAAAACATCGTGAGAAACCGGCATGTCATCGAACCAAAAAACAAATCTACAAAGACGTGACATCTACCAACCCGCACTCTCCACTCTCTCATAATGAGGAGACCTGTGTCCCTGCCGTGGACATATTATAGGTTGATTATGCTAATAATATAATAAATAGTTAAATTATTCAACCGATATTGATATAATAGGTCTTTACCTATGAAAATGCCGTTTTCTATGAAAAAAATTAAACGAATTTTTTTCATGTATTTTTTATTTGTATTAATCGAAATAATCACCCATGCAATCAATGCATCTTTGCCAACGCAGTGGCAGTTTATTGATGCCCTTCTTAAAAAAATCAGCTGGACGGGAGGCAACAAATTCTTCAAAGGCATTTTGTACTGCCTCTCGGGTATTGAATTTTTTTCCCGCCAAGAAGGTATCCAAATTCTGGAAAAAGTAGTAGTCTGTAGGCGCAAGGTCTGGTGAGTAGGGCGGATGACGGAAAGCTTCCAACCCCAGTTCTTGTAACTTGGAGACCGTCTGCTGTGCAGTATGAGGTCGCGCGTTGTCGTGCAGGAGCAGCGGAGACGAGCGATTGACCAATGCTGGTTGGAGATGTGCCAGCTTCTCCATCATTGAGTTCAGTTCTTCACAGTACACATCTGCAGTAATGCTCACCCCGTTTCGTAAGAAGCTGTGATGAATCACACCGGCGCTAGACCACCAAACAGTGACCATCACTTTTCTAGGGGTAAGTTTTCGTTTAGGGCATTGTTTAGGTGCTGAACCAGGATCCAACCAACTTGCTGAGCGCTTGCGGTTATCAAACAGAATCCATTTTTCATCGCAGGTAACAATGCGGTTCAAAATTCATTCATTTGTGTGTCTATTGAGCAGTGCAAGGCACGTCTCGATGCGTACTTCGCGCTGGCGATCATTGAGTTCGTGGGGCACCCATTTGTCAAGATTTTTTACCTTGCCAATTTGACGCAAATGGACCAATATTGTTTTGACGCTAACGTCGAAAGCTGCTGCTAATTCAGCCGTAGATTGTGTATCATCAGCTTCCACAATCGCCTTTAATTCGTCATTGTCGACCAAAGTCTTCGGACGACCGCGAGGTTCATTTTTCAGGTCGAAATTTCCAGAACGGAAGCGAGCAAACCAATAACAGGTGGTGCGTTGGTTTGTAGTGTTAGCTCCGTAAACGTCGTTGATGTTGCGTGCCGCTTTTGCCGCGTTGCTGCCACGACGGTACTTATATTCCATAAATACTCGAATTTTTAACGTATCCATGATATTTCGTCCCGTTTGAATTGTTTACTCTGTGCGCCTACGTTTCTAGACGTGTAACAGAGTGAGAACTGTCACTTGTCAGTTTGACTTTTTTTTTTGGTTTGGTCTTGAAAAAGATAGTGGGTCCTATTTGGCGTTCTGACACTTTTGTTAATTAATCCTTTTGAATGGATCGATTTGTGGACAATTTTTCGTGATCCAATTGTTTGTTTGTAAATAACCCCTTTTGACGAAATAGAACGGGTTTTATTTTGGTATATGAGTGAAATAGTTTGATGTGATAGTGATTTACTTGGGAGCCGCGTGCTGTAGAAATATCTGGCGTGTTGTAGCGGCCTGGTATCCTGAATACCTACTTACAACGTCACTACACAATACAATATACACTCATTTACATACATAAATCCAGGTAGGCTCCAGAACCAGGTTTCTACCTTGAGTGAGTCTTTGAATATTGTATTGATCAGCTCCGCGCACGGCGGACAGTTCGCTACCGCCACTCTTGCTCCAGGGCCCCACCATCATACCTTCCACTACGCTATTTAAATCCTATGGTCGGGGCCCTGGCCTGGCGTCGAACACATGATGACGAAAAAGATTGTAATGCGATGAAAATGTAACACTAATCAATGAACAAATGACTACTTTTGGAAAAAGAATTCCATGTTTTTAAAATAAAATGAATTTGAAATTAGAATTCTTAGACAAACAAAAATTATTTTGATTTGAAATGGCCAGTACTGCAGAACGGCAATTTCATAGGTAAAGACCTAATAATTTGAGAGAATAGTTTAATAGGATCTAGCAGAAAAACTAGGATTACTAATTACTAAGTATTTGTTATCCATAAAAATCAAAAACATACTCTTTAACAGAAGCTGAGTTGTAGAGGTCAGATAGGCAGTCTCTCCATGTAAAACATGGTAGTCAGCTGCACCTGGTTAGACTGCAAGCCGACCTCAACAGAAAAGGTTAGACAGATGACGATGATGACTCTTTACCAGAAAACGTATTTACTACGTAAGCTTCCACTTTGAAACTGCTACCTACATTACGTCATAGTTGTATGTCCAATATAAACCCTTATTACGATACCTCTATACAGTATTAATTCATAATTAACTCATCGAATGCCGTAATTAGAGACACAACTGAAAGACACTTGCTTATGTCGAACTGTGTAACTTAAGACATTCAAAAGCGCGCACGCGCGTACGTTGTCAGGCTAGGCCTCCCAATACGATTTCAAGTGCGCAGTGGAAGAGTTATAATCGTGGGGCTCTAGAGACAAGAGTGGCTAGCGTACTGTTCGCCGTACGCGGAGCAGACAATACAAGTGAACAATTACAAATACAACAAAAGCACTTACCTGTTGGTTGAAGGACACTGCTCTGGTGCCAACCTGGAGATATGTATGTAAGTGAGTGTATGTGTATCGTGTCGTGACGTTACGAGTATTCTTCAGGTTAGATTCCGCCTCAACCCGGCTGGAGGCAATCACAGCATGCGGTCTTCAAATCACTCGTTCACAATAGCGTCACACTCAACCATCGGGTCATGACAGATTGTCCACAAAACGACCGGTTAATTAATACAATTGGATCACGACTAATTGTCACAAGCGGATCGATTTTAAGGATTAATTTCAACAAAAGCCGCGAGACCCAAAACGGCGGCGTTCTTCCTTGGTCCCACCGGATGCCAAGAGAAAGCAAGTGTCAAACGTCAAAAAATGACAAGTCAGATGTCACTTCGTTACACGCGCATTCCGTTAGGCGCACAGATAATAAACGGTACGCAACATCTACCCCCCCCGGACGGGCCTTCCCGTCCGCTAATCACTTGGCAATCCCGACAAGGTTGCGTTTTATCAGTCCACCTGACGCGCTGCTGGAGGATGTGCAAATACTCCAAGCTCAACGCTTCCAAAACTCTGAGCGAGCTGCTGCACCAACTGAAACCGCGATAACCAATTTTGGCTCACATCGACAAAAGGGTGCTCCGGCAGGGCGGCAAGTGGCTGTCAAATCAAAAAATGGCCCGGGGTCAGGGCCTCCAGGTCATTCGGGTGCGAAGACAGCGGGCACAATGGACGCGAGTTCAATACAGCTTCAATGCGGCAAAATACCGTAGCTAACTCCTTAAAGGTGAGAACGGTGTCTCCCAACAATCTGCGCCAGAGTCCCTAACCGCCTTCACCGCGGCCTCAAAATAACCCCCCAATGGGGGCAGGCTGGCGGGTCAAAACAATAACAAACAACAAAACAACCAAACAACAATAACAACAACAACAACAACAACAACCAAATGGTCCTCCTTAGGCAACAAAAGGGGGTGACGGACCCCATAAGGAAGGCTAGAGTGACTCAACCGTCAACAACCAACAACAAAAGACCCGTATCGTCCAAAAAGGGGTTCAACTTAATAACGGCTCCCGACAATATCCAAAACTCTCGCTGCAGAATGGCCAACAGCGCATTGCAACCGGCATGCGAGTTCATAATGTGACGATCAGTCACCAACAATTCAACAACAAAAAACAGCAATTCAACAATTTGTCGAGGGAGCCAAATCGACTCAACAAACTCAGGGTCCTTTGTTCCAACAACGAGCACCTTGAGCCCGGGCAAAGGACCCGACATCAAGACTGGGGATCAAGGCCAATCATCCTCGGGATGAGTCAGCCAGTCTGGTCCCCACCATAGGGGGTAAGCAAACAAGCGGGGTGCCATGCACCCGCGTGAGGCCACGGCGCCTGGGTTCAAATCTCCAGGCACGTGCCTCCAAATCAAAGGCGTATTAGACTTTTGAATCTGGGACACTCGGTTCGCAACAAAGACCTCCAAAGAGTGGACGGACGTCTTCAACCAACACAAAACAATTGACTGTCCGTCCAGGCGTAAGAAGCCCGAATGTCCACAGTTCCACCCAAAGTGTGAGCAACGTGGTTCAATAAACGCACAAGACGCGCCGCCCCTGACAATTCAACTTAGGGGTGGTCAGTGCCGTCCGGAGGGGGGCCACCTTGCTCTTGGCCAAGACCAGTGACAAATTCACCTGGCCTGTTGCGCAGACGGTGCGCAGACAAACAACAGCTGCATATCCGTGCGAAGACGCATCACAAACAATGGTAGCAGTGTAGCTCCCAGGGGGGAGGATAGCGCGGGGTAACACGACCTCGTTGACTGCAGGGAGTGCGGATACAAATTGGAGCCAATCTTCCAACAAGGTTTCCCGAATTGGCTCGTCCCAGCCAAGTCCCGCAGTCCAAAGGCGCTCAAGAAAACAATTTTGCCCAAAACAATACAAACAAAACAACAAAACAATAGACAAAAGGCAACCCTGGGCTCCCATGTCCAAAATGGCACGGACCACAACAGAGTCCCCCGTGGGCCCCCAGACCTGACCGATGCCGTTGGCAACAAAACCGTGTCGATCTGAGGGGTACCTTAGCGGGGCAGGCGCCAATGTCCTAACAATGTCTGGGCGGCGACCGATCGCCACACCCAGACCCAAGTCTTTCCCGACGAGGATGGAGTTCAAACTCCTCGTCCGCGCGGTGTCCCGAGCCACGCGCCATCGCTGGAAGGGCATATCCCACCGGATGCACGAATGGCGGGGGGCGTGACTCCAACCGGGGACGTTCCGCCAATGGAGGGGAGGGAAGGCGGTGCTGGTCTGGCCAGCGCTGCCTAGCAACAACTGCGTAATCGCCTTTACGCGGGGAGACCAAATGGCGGTCGCGCGGCTCCCGATCAACTTGCGCGGGGGGTGGAGTGCGGCGCTCAAAATTGCGGGCCTCTCCCCGGTTCTGAACCGGCGAGGCAGAAGCCCGGTGACCAACTCCATGGTACCCCCCCGTACGCGAACCTTCATCAGAGGCTGGGCTGCCAGCGTGGTTCGCGTTAGCGCACAATATGTCCAAATGGGACCCCCCACAAATTCTACAAGGGCGGGGGTTGGGGCAGTCCCGATGGAAGTGAGCCCCCAAACAAGAGAAGCACAGGCGGCGTGCATTGGCAATTCGGCGGCGGGCACTCACGTGCAACTTCAAAAAGGCCGCGCAAGTTGCCATGCCATGCCCCGTGTCCCTACAAAACTCACAACCAGGACGACTCTGGGTGCCAGCAAAACGAGCGGCGGGGCGACCATCAACAGGCCCGCGAGCCCTAATCCGTCCCTGGTCTCGTGGCCGGGAAGACGGCTGGCATGACTCAGTGGCAACGCCAGAGTTGTCCACAAACCGACACTCATCCTCCAAAAATTGGACGAGGTCATCAAATGGGGGGAGATGTGTGACACTATCCCCACCATATTTTTGCTCGAAACGAGCCCTCAAATCGGCAGGAAGCCGTTGCAGCACAACGTGCACCAAAAGGTAAGACCATTGGTCCACCGGCAAGTCCAATTGCTTTAAAGCGTTGGTCGCTGCCACCAACGGGTTTAACAGGTCAGTACGCAATGCTGACAAACTAGTAATGACCGGTAACCCCAAAATCAATGCAATATGAACGTCAGCCAAACAACGTTTATTTTGGTACCGCCGGGTGAGTAGCTCCACAGCGGTAGGTTAGGCTGAGTCAGTCAACGACAGATGCTGTACCAAGGCTCGGGCCTCACCTTCCAGGACAGACAACAAATAGGCCAACTTTTGGGCGGGTCTGAGGTCCGAGCGTGCATCAACCAAACTTTCAAACAGGTTTTGGAAACTTAACCAGTGGTCCAGACGACCGTCAAAATGTGGCAGTTCCAAATTAGGCAGTCTACTCAATAGTCCGGGACCTGAAACAACCGAGGTCTCCGGTTTGACCTGGACAGGTGTCCGGCTCCCCAATATTTCCCGAGCACGTTGACCAATGACATCCCCCAGGTCCAAGATCTGGTCGTAGTCAGCAAGGACCTTGTCACGTGCTGCTTGGTCCAGCACTTCCAAATCCACTTCACAAATGTACTGGTTGTAGCGGGTGAGCAGAGCATCAACGTTGCCGAGTCTCAAGTTCAACTGCTCGAACCGAGCAAGAGTGATCCCCTCAAGATCCTGGCGCTCAGCGGTCGCTGCAGCTGAAGCGAACCACCGCAGCTGTGTGGTCAATCCACTGATTGCCTCTCTCACCGCTTTGTATGCCATTGCACAAACAATACAATTCAATATACCAAACAAAATAATTAAGTAACAAAGTTCAAACAATAAATAACAAAATAACTACAAGCAAACAATCAAACTACCAAACTGACTAATCAGCAACTCAAGAAATAACAAATTATTGCTTTCAATTCAATGAACAAAAATAAAGTTTTATTTTAATTCAAACCAATATCAACGTTCAAAACTGTCAATATGATATTCAATTCAAATATTCAAATTCTATCCAATTCCAAAAGTTAAGTTCACAAACCACTTTGTTAATGGTACAACAATAATGAACCTTTATTCCAACTCAAAACAATGGTAATACTCAAAAATGCCAATAATTTTTCAAATATTAATTTTCACAAATAACCATATCAATGGTACAAACTCAATATTTTAATGTCTTCCTGACATTCAATACAACACAGATCAGACACAAAAAGGGGCTACAGCAAGGGGCTGCACCACAGCCCAATCCAATCCACTTTATTAGCCCGGCTGACCTTGGCAACATCAGGTTACCCGTCTCAACAAATTTACAAATTATTTCAAATAAACTAGCAATCATAGTTAACAAACATTTACAGCGCATTACTACTTCCCTTATAGAGACTGCCAAGTAATTAGCTCACTGTAAATTACCAATTTGTTGGTTATGTCTTATAACCGCGCTTCTGCTTACCAAAATGTACGTTGCCAGGCTAGGCCTCCCAATACGATTTCAAGTGCGCAGTGGAAGAGTTATAATCGTGGGGCTCTAGAGACAAGAGTGGCTAGCGTACTGTCCGCCGTACGCGGAGCAGACAATACAAGTGAACAATTACAAATACAACAAAAGCACTTACCTGTTGGTTGAAGGACACTGCTCTGGTGCCAACCTGGAGATATGTATGTAAGTGAGTGTATGTGTATCGTGTCGTGACGTTACGAGTATTCTTCAGGTTAGATTCCGCCTCAACCCGGCTGGAGGCAATCACAGCATGCGGTCTTCAAATCACTCGTTCACAATAGCGTCACACTCAACCATCGGGTCATGACAGATTGTCCACAAAACGACCGGTTAATTAATACAATTGGATCACGACTAATTGTCACAAGCGGATCGATTTTAAGGATTAATTTCAACAAAAGCCGCGAGACCCAAAACGGCGGCGTTCTTCCTTGGTCCCACCGGATGCCAAGAGAAAACAAGTGTCAAACGTCAAAAAATGACAAGTCAGATGTCACTTCGTTACACACGCATTCCGATAGGCGCACAGATAATAAACGGTACGCAACAGTTAACAAGACATGTATAATATCTGTGGGACACCACACAGCTGAAACTATTATCTTTTCATGGAAATCTAATACACCTTTGGCTTTTTAAAGACTGTCTGTCCTCGGCTAATTAGGTTGCATAGATCCGAATGAGCTGTCTTTGGAATTGGTCAAGGTAGCTGATGGTAGCTTTCAGTGGCTTACTCCTTAAGCACGAAGTCCTTAGGTTCGGCTGAAGTTACGGGCCATCCTAACTTCGTATAACTAATTGACATTAGATTAAATTGGAGTTTTATATTTTAGACATCAGAGTTTCTTGCCGGCGCTTCTCCGAATCAATAAATTGGAACCGTGCACCTAACTTCTGACTTTTCATAAGTGCCATGTAGGTTTATGTGAAATAAAAATATTTTGATTTGATTGGATTAATTAGTTCAGGTGCTAAACTAAGAATAAACGAAAACACGATTTGACAGTTGTCAATTCTCCCAACGTGTTATTGCGCGGCTTAAAATTTAATTACTCGGCTGTAGGATTCACTTCGAAATTTTGGAACAACTTTGGGACTTGCACGTATCTTCGTAAACGGAGTTAGATAGTAGGCCCCCAAGAGTGATACGTTTTTTTTCCGTACGGAAGGACTGAGGTACGCATTTAAAATCTGGTAATTGCCAAAGTCGCTCAGCGAGCTATGGAACGAGGTATGCTTGGAGTATCTCTGAGGGACAGAATCCGGAATGAGGTGATCCGGCAGAGAACCAAAGTTGTCGACATAGCTCATAGGATTAGCAAGCTGAAGTGGCAATGGGCCGGCCATATTAGCCGTCAAACCGATGACCGTTGGGGTAGACGTGTTCTTGAGTGGAGACCGCGAATCGGAAAACGTAAGGTAGGACGCCCTCAGGCTAGTTGGAGCGACGATCTTCGCAGGGTGGCTGGTAGCAGCTGGATGAGAGTTGCCGAAAATCGAGCTGAATGGCGTGCAATTGGGGAGGCCTATGTCCAGCAGTGGACTGCTATAGGCTGATGATGATGATGATGATGAATTGCCAAAATTACTTTTACAAAAACCACAGTATTAAGAAACTTTTTCTGTACCGACATTGGCTACTGTTGGAGGGAAAACTCCGTAAGACAACATAGACTAAATACTTAGGTATGGGAAGGTGGGGCAAAATGAGGTCCGGGGCACAATGGGAAGCTAGGTTGTGTGTCTGTCACACACGCGTATGCAAATCGACAGTGGCATCATTCGTTAGTTGTACAAAGCGTCTCACGTAAGTCAGAAAAAACAGAACGTGTAGGACGCTTTGGAGTGGTATGGCTGACAAAGACACTTTTAGAGGGTCTTGTTATTTATTTTTGTATAATATACTTTTGTGTAGTGAGGTAAGTCTATCACCTGTTTAAACTTTTCTACCATAAGTTTATAGGCATGCGAATTACATACACAAATTCATTTACATATTCAAATTCGATTGAGGATAAAAATGACGACCAACTTGAAAAAAGTAAAGTCGGGGCAAAATGAATGGGGCATAATGGGATAGCATTCCGTCATCCAGACAAAAAAAACGTGGGTAAACGGCTATACTTACGAATTTCCAGTACGAAAATGAGCTGACAAATGCAAAGTAGAGAAAGGAAAATAAGTAGAACACTGTAAATACCGAAGAAAAAAAAGTACAAAAATGGCTGAGAAACAAAGGGAGCAGTCAGATTAAGGTCAGGTTGTGTGAAGTTCTGGTTGGGGACATAATTCCTGCGTCAGAGTAGACGCTGATGATGACGACGCATACATTTGTTGTGCACAATTTGCCTGCCTAAATTGTACCTCATTTTATCCCATAGCGTTTCCTATTTTGCCCCTATGGGTTAAAAAGGAACGAAACAAAAAGAGTATGTAAGTATCGTAGCAGATGGCGTTCTGTAGTTTTTGCCTTCCCCCATGGGAAAACGACATTAGTTTATGTATGTACTAGCTGTTGCCCGTGACGTCGTCTGCGTAAATTTCGGTCATCGCGGACACAGACGAAGTCGCGGAATAAAAAGTAGCCTATATCCTTTCTCGAGATTCAAAGTTATCCCGTACCAAATTTCATCAAAATCGGTTCAGTGATTTAGTCGTGAAAGCGTAACAGACAGACAGAGTTACTTTCGCATTTGTAATATTAAAGTATAGATGTATGTATGGGGCAGTATGGGAATTTTGATACTTGCTGATTAGTTCCTCTTTATTAAGAAAAATTGTTGATGATGCATGAAATACAAATTAAAATAAGAACATAAAAATAGTTTCGATTTTTTTTTTTATAAATACATGACTTTTAACACCTAAATAGGCGATACTTGTAGCTTATGAACGATCGGAAATTATAAATCGGCAACTAAAATACATAAAATCCTTTGATTGTGCATTCGCCGGTTAATCGTTTTTATAAGTAGGTACCTATATTATTAGAATCAATTCTAGTATTAGTAGGACTTACATATACACAGTTTGCTAAACTATCAAACAAAATGTTAATTTCGATACGAATGACATAAATAAAGGCAGTCAGCCTCGCTACGGGCTTGCTGACTGGCAAATATTTTTACGGCACGACCTATTGTATGTATATCTAATTCGTCTTTGGTATCGTCGCTAATTCATATACGATTCATTACCTAAGCCCGTTTTAAATTGAGCTTAGGACGCCTCGCTGCCTGTAAGCTCTCCTTGGAAACTTACTGTTAGAGATAAGAATATCTACCAATTTTTATTTAAATAATTATTTAATCATTTTCATAAGAAACAAACATCGGGATTATTAGTCAATTCGCACGAATCTCGAATCGAGTGATTCGCACTTTTAAATACATAATACCTATATTATTTTGTCTAGGAACGCGTACAAAGTTAATTTATTTGTGCGGGAATTGACGCCTACAGAAATACATATGCGTAATGAGGAATTGCCACATTTTCATTTTGTTGCAATAAAGTTATGAGAAAAGATCCACTGCAAGTACATGCAATACAGTGTTTAAATTTTAAAAAGTGCCATTTAATACGTCTTTTTGGAGTTGTCCATTCGCCCACAAAAAATTTCATGCGAGTCGCCTATAGAAACAAATACCTACATTATTTAAAAGTGTGGTGTCGATTCGACTTATTCGGATCAGTAAATTTGTGCGAATTGACTAATACGGCAACGATTAATGTAGCCCTGGCTCTCTTACTATAAGTTCCTGTACCACAAGAACCAAAGAAGATAAAGAAGCCAAAACCCAAAGACCAAGAATGTCAAACATACAATCCATTTCATGTGGGAACAGTAATGTCTATAACATAGGACACTGTCGTTAATTGCTTCCTAAACTTAATCAGTCTTGGTGAATATATGAATGGTAATTCCATTTATAGGTACATTCGTCGGATAGATTGGTGATCGCAGAACAAAATGTCGATAAAGTTCTTGGGGAACCTGCCCATAGGTATTCTTGGAAAAGCCTTCTATCTACGATTTTTGTTTTATAAATATTTAAGCTGAAACAACTGATAAATTTAGCTTTTGTTGAAAATTACGTCATATCTACTTATTATAAAACTGAACTTATCTACCACCTACACTATTATCGATGTTTGTCAGGAAATCAATAATTTCATTGTATCAACAGCCGCCATTTTCCAATGCGTCAAAATCCAATATCCCAATAAAAATCTTACCGAATCAATAAGGAAGTCTTTTTTGTCCATCACCATCGTAACGTTACCGTCATCAATGCATATTTCAAGCTTATTCTCCTTCATAAATACTTTTACAATAAACTCCGACATTTTGACCTAAAAATATCGAGCTATTATATTGGAAATCATACCCTCCCGGTGACCTGTCGCCATGGCAACGCCGCGACGGCGACCCCTAGTTGCGGCGCCGAACCCATCCCTCTCTGCAGCACTATTTTCACTGGTGAGAGCGAGGGAGATAGCTGGATGTTTCGTGTTCTGTTTCACAGTGAAAGTAGCCGTTGTCAAAATCGATATCGCACAAGGCTAGGCGTCGATTATCTGTTCTGCGGTGCACAAAGCCGTAACGTCACAGCTCACTGTCACCCTCAACCTAACTGCAGCCTTATTTCTTTACAATTAGAACTTACTTTTGTAGTGAAACAAACTCTATAAAAGATCTTACGTCACGTTACGTGGTGTTGTAGGGAGCTTGCTTGGTAGAAACACACCATCGACTATTGATTTTCGCGATCCCTTTTGCCAATGATTGTGAGAAATTTCGATTTATTGGATTATTAAATACGTACTAGTACCATACCATTCAGGATGTATTTTTACGCGTTAGCACGTTCATTAAGTAAGTTAGAAGTACAGACGCCAGCACATCAAGTTACCTCAATCTGTCAAATTTCTTTAATAGAATTTCAACCTTATATCACAATAATGGAAGGTTAATTTTCGATTGGTAAAATTTGACAGATTGGGGTGGCTTGACCTGCTGGCGTCTGTACAACGAACGTTTTTAGCAAAACTTGGTAGACCTACAATTGCTTAGATAATGTTCTTTTAATGTTTTTGTCAGCCATGTAAGTTATAACACGGAATTGAGTAACCGATGAATGGTTAAAGACAATTTTAGATTGGTTTTTATGGAGAGTTGGATAAAAATTTCGTGTAATTGTTTTAGTAAGGCAATAATTACTTGATGTAGGTAACTACGGTGGGTATTAAATACCGAATTAGACGAAACAATGATTTTGTGTGTAAATAAGTATTAATTCTGCGTAGGTGGTAAAGATTTCAATTAGAAATGTCCGTTTTAGTGTTTCGTTTTAAATATCGAATGGAAGCGTGATTCTAGAGCTGGGGGCCATCTTGTTTAGTTGATGAGGCGTTCGTCATAGCGTTTTTACCATAGATATCCAGTTTTTACCGACTGCCAAGGAAGGGTTATGTTTTTGTTATGCACTAATTTAGTACTAAGGTACTCATAATATAAGTCAAGGTCTAAAAAGTTTAGTAATTTAAAATCTGCTTTGCAAGTTCCCCAAAGGAAAATATTGTTTGTTCTTTTTTCGAAATTCAATATCTGCATTGTGACCTACTTACTTGGTATCTCTCGTATTTAATAACTAGCTCATTACGATATTTCAAGGACTATAAATGTATAACTTTTTTTGCAGTTTACTCCTTAGGAATCGATTTTCATATGTAATTTTTAATATACATATGTATTACATATAATAGAAGGGTATGAAAATTTATGGAGAGTAACATCAAACTTTCTCCGTTACGTTATGCATTATGCTAAGTGTACTAATCAATATATTTTATAATCATCCGTAAGGAGTAAACTCCTATCGTGCGTTGGAGCTAACACAGACATTTATTTTTTTTTCGTTTTTTTATTATTCGTTTTATGCCTTCTAGATATAATTTCTATCCGCAGATAAGTCATGGGTAAACTAGAATAAATTGTACTTGTATCTGTTCCTCTGTTACTACTAAATGTGACCCCTAGGAACTTATACGGTTACGTATAGGGGAGCACGGGGGATACGACCCCGTGCATGGTTTTCGTTGGCACCATTGCGCGCTCGGAACACGCAATGACTTGTAAATATGAGATAGGGCCGTATTACAACAGACAACATTAACGAGATATGGACACTAATATAAAAATAATTATGATTGTATTTTGCCTATAATTCATTTAGGTTAAACTTGGCGTACTTAAGTCTGATGCATTATTATATGAAAATACTAAATTCTGCCCGTGACTTCATACGCGTCAAATTTTGATCCCCTGACCCTTCCCGTCGCATCGAATTGTCTGCCAATTTTCGTAAATTTTCTTTTCGTTTCTGCTCCACTCCTTTTGATTGTAGCGTGATGTTTTATAGCTTATGGCCTTTCTCAATAAATAGGCTACCCAACACAAAAAGATTTTTTCAATTCGGACCAGTAGTTCCTGAGATTAGAGCGTTCAACCAAACAAACTCTTCAGCTTTATAATATTATAGTATAGATTAGTATAGATTAGCTTTTGCACTCCTTCTCCACATAACTTTTAACTGTACCAAATTTCATACTCCTCCGTTCGCGTTATTTTCGTAGAAAGAGGTACCTACATACTATTATCTAGCGGTTCCCGCGGCTTCACCCGCGTGGATATCGGGGAATGATTCCACGAGAACGGGTTATCGGGACAAAAGTAGCCTGTGTAAGGTACTCCTTAGAACATCAACAAAACTAGTCCAGCTGTTTCTGAAGGTAGCCAGAACAAACAGACAGACAGATAAATAAAAGTACAAAAATAAGGTACCTACTTTCGTATGCATTTGTTAAAAGTTGTGGTTTACATTGCTAGACACCTTTCATTTTGATATTTCAACATCAGCAACGGTAGTTCAGTAAAGATATTTTTTTTTAATGTAGGTGCCATATACTCAAAAATAAACTTTTTGGCAGAACACCGCGCACCCATGGGTTGTGCGTCGGATGTCTCTGCTACCCTTTTTACTGATATTACGTAGACGATGTAGACTGTTAATAATTAATCCTCTAAAACTAAAACTCTATCTACTTCGATATATTATCATCTACACTATTTATAAAGAGGTAAAGTTAGTAAGTTTGTTTGAAGGAAGCATTCTCTGTTCGGAACTACCTGTCGAATTTCAATAAATCTTATAGCATTTGATAACCTAATTCTTACTCAACACATTTACACACACACAGACACACACACGCACACACACACCCATACACACACGCACATACACACACGCACACGCACATTCTTAGCTCATATTTCTTTACTCAACATGACGATACGACTCTGAGGAGCCCAGCAAAATGAAACAATGCCAGAACGATGGTATACGACACGATGGGTCCGGGGCCAAATTTCACGCGAACGAAGTCGCGGGCAGAAGCTAGTAATATTATTAATAAAGTTTGTATGTAGGTAGTGATCTCTGGAACTACTGGTCGGATTTGAACAGTTCTTTTTACACTTGCTATCCTAATTGATGAAGAAGGTTCTAGACTATTTAACATCCGGCTACGTTCCTAAGAAGCCGTGTAAAAAGAAAAGTCAGAAAGAACTCGAAAAAAAAACAAAATAGTAACGTGGGTGGGTGGTGCGATGCTATAGGATATAAAGAAATTTCACGCGAAGTCGTGGGCAGAAGCTAGTCATCTATAAGAGGGATCGCGCTTACAAGGTCAATGGCGTTCATTCCATACTAATGTTTTCCTGCATTTTCTCCCTAATAAATAATACTAGTCCAAATATGTTTACGCTTATGTATATCTACCAAAGCCAATCCATAATTTCTGTATTTTGCAGTCTCATGAAGTTGGACCTACTAAACCGGACAATTTGTCCCAGGTAAACATACATGACCACAACTTTGATTGCAGCGTCGATCTGACATAATGGCGTTTTCGTACAAACACTTCAGCACCTCGATGTACCGATAGTCGATCTGGCACCGTTGAAGAGACTGCAGTACAGCCCAGGTCTCGATCGAGTCGTAGTCCACAAACGCTGCAGGTTATACTCTTCGGTATTCTGAATACCCTGCTGCAGAATATGTATGTTGTCTATGGTAACAGAATTTAGCTTGTTTGGGAGGTTGGCGTCGTCAAACTTGCCTGTGAGATGGGTCGTGATGACTCTTGAAAACAGATTGTAGATATGGCTCAGAACTGAGATAGGCCTATAATTCTTAAAAAAGCATTGTCATCTTTCTTAAAAAAAAACACCACACCTCTGTTCCATGCCTGTGGTATTTGCCCTCAAGTATGGCGGAATCAAATAATTTCTAGAGGGCCTTGAGAACGGGTATCTCGCCGGCCTTTAAGAGTTCAGCCGTAACTCCGTTTTCAACCGTCTTGCTCTTTTTGAGCTGCTTCTAAGCCATTCTAATCTCGTACAAGCTGATATCCGGCATGTCTTCAATATAGTGTCATATCAATCTTGAATCCTTTTCCAGATTCGTAACGGGAACATTTGACGTGTACAACTGCCCATAGAACCTCTTGATCTCTCTCAACAACTCAGATTTGGCGTATACGACCCTGCCATCGTCGGTCTTCAGTTTCTAAAGTTGACTTTGTTCAATAGACAGATCCCTAGCAAAGACCTTAGAGCCTATGTTCCGCTATATCGCGTCTTTACTAGTAAATTCTTTCTATATTAAAGTGGCGAAGGTCGCTTTTCAAAGATTTAGAGACCCGTCTATTGAGCTGCTGGTACTCGAACGCATCGTCTAAAGACTGCAGGATCATCCCGCGCCTCTACTCCATGAGCTGCAAATTAGGATCAGAGAGCTTCTTATTTGGGCACGCCACAATTGCGGCGGTAAGTCCCCTCTTTGAGGAGTAGATAGAGAGGCGTCACGGCGTCCTCACCTTCCGCCTGACGCAGGTTCTCACTGGGCATGGGTGCTTCGGTGGGTTCCTGTTCAGGATAAAGTGGGAGGATACGTCCGGGTATTTCCATTGCGAGGATCGTCTGGAGGACACGGTGGAGCATACGGTGGAGGTGTGCCCTGTCTGGGCGGAGCACCGCCGTGTCCTCGTGGAGGCGATCGGCGGCGGCGACCTCTCGCGTCCGGCCCTGGTGCGAGCCACGATACGGAGCGAGAGGGAATGGGAAGCCGTCACCTCCTTCTGCGAAGCATTAATGCTCGCGAAGGAGGAAGCGGGTCGCGTGAGTGAGTGGCAGTCTCTGCGCCCTCACGTCCCTAGCCGCCGCAGGAGGAGACGCCCCGGGCGTCGGGAGTCCATAGCGGACTCCCGGCCACCGTAGGCGCGAGCTTGCGGGTGGCGAGCAATGGGTAGCTTGCCACCCGGTAAGGACCAAGCTCGGGTCGACGGCGCGTAGTGTTCCACGCACGCCTCAAAGAGATGTCAGCAGCGCTGAAGGGGTCTGCTAGGACCGATGCCTGCCGGGGTCGCGTGATTGTTTGAAAGAGATACCGTGACCCTGGCACATGGGCAACTAAAGGAACACGGGTGGGTTGTAGTCAGTAAAAGTCTGACATGCCCTCCCGCTCCGCCCAGAGCGGGAGAAGTCATATGATGATTTCCCATCCTGAAAAAAAAAAAAAAGAGCTTCTTGTTTCTATTTGTACGGCAGGTCTTGAAGATCTTAGACCCGACCTTATGGACAGTTTCCACAAGCCCATCGTTATAATTGTCCACGGAGCTCACTTGGCACTCGAAACGATTTAATGTTAAAGTTAAAAGCCCCATTTCATCCCGTGGGTGTCGTAAAAGGCAATTAAGGGACTTACTAGAGAATGGGCAGCAGCGTTCAGTATGCATTTTACCACCATACTGCGATCGCCAACCCCGCCAGCCCTCTAGGTGTAGGTATAAGCTTTAAATTTGTGGATTATTTTTCTAACAAGAGCTAGAGCTTCTCGGAGGGTTTCTCTGTAATAACAGCCGGACAGGCCAATCGATCAGATTTAGCCACGCGTGACGCAGTCGGTCAGTGACTTGGAGACCATCTTGACATATCGAGACCGTAGAAAATAGTCGCTCCAGGTAAAATACTGGTATTCGCCTTCAAGTTAAATTGGTAGCTAACCCCAAATAGGTTGGGAAAGGGCTAGGTAGGTGCGTCATCATCTATAACAAATCATTGTTCTAGAGCTTTTGATTCAATAAATAAAACCTTTATTTAGGTTAGTTACCTAGTTACGGTTACGAACTTATTTCGTTAGGTACCAATTCTATTTATGTAGCTAAGTGCATAACTATAAACTTATTTTTGCAGTCAAGCACAGAACCGTAGCACGCAGCACAGCACGTACATAACTCACAATTCATCACAAGGATTTATAAGTAAATTGATCTGCTGTTTTTTCCAAATAAAACGTTAAAAAACCCGGGAAAACTTTTAAACTTGGAACAATGTGACTACGACCTACGTTTTCGAAACTGTTTAAAAAAGAATATGGTTCCTTATTTAAAATTGAACAAGATAGTAGATAGGCAAGGAGGTTTCTACGCAGCAATATTCTGCATTTTGCACCCTAGGCATGACTTGCATTCAAATTTACATTAAAAAAACACAATTATCAATCATTACAGCTCGAATCAATCATTCAAATACCTATTAATTTAATCAATTTTACTTACCTCGTAATAATACTCGCAGTAGTTGACCAGCATTGCACTTTTAGTAACATGAAGGTTTTATCAACTCTGATGTCAAATATGGGAGTTAGTTCCACTTCGGCTGCATAGATGACGCTTGTAGTAACAGTAGAGTATGTAACGCCAATATCATTGATTAGCGGGAATATTTGGAATTGATTGGATATATTGGTGAAGATAGCAGAAATCCGGATGGAGAAGCATAAAACTGGTCAAAGTAGTAATCCTTGGAGACGCTTCTGCCCTGCAATGCACGCCATTCGGCTTAAAATATTATGGAGATTGGAAGACGCCTATGATATTTTAAACTAGCTTTTGCCAGCGGCTTCGCCCGCGTGGAGGTCGGAAAATATCCCACGTGAACGTACTACCGGGATAAAAAGTAGCCTATGTGTAAATCCAGGTTAATTTTTTTAGCTCGAAAGCGCATTTTCATCCGACTTGCTTCAAATGTATCGTTACTGCTCGGCTCCTATGTATCTTAGCGTTATGTTATATAGTCTATAACCTGCCCAGGAGTATGGACTACAATCATATTAAGTTTGGTTAAAATCCCTTCAGTAGTTTTTGACCCATGCGTGCACATACAGACAGACAGACAGACAGACAAAAAATTTACTGATTGCATTTATGGCATCAGTATCGATCACCATTCATCCTCCAATATTAATTTTGAATATATTTTCAATGTACAGAATTGACCTTTCAAAAGTTTTATTATAAGTATAGATATAGATATTTACCTACATTTTCTTACCCATATCGTCATTTTCGAAGCAGGGTATCTGCAGCTTGGTGATCATCATCATAATCAGCCTTTATTGTTCCCACTGCTGGGACACAGGCCTCCTTTTGGTGACACAGAGTGGGCTGTTATCTACCAAGCGGGCCCATTGCGGGTTGGTAGATATCACATGTCTTGGAATTTTCGATTCTAAGACATGCCGGTTTCCTCACAATGTTTTCCTTCACCGTTTTGAGAGCAGTGATAATGGAATTATTTACACAAAGTCAAGCGCCTGCCTGAATCCGAACCCGCGACGTACAACTCGTTAGTCGGGGCCTATAATACTGAGCCACTACTGGTCTCCGTAACTTGATACCTATGCATAATGAGCTTATAATATTCCCACTACTAGGACATTAAGGGACTTACTAGAGAATGGGCAGCAGCGTTCTCTATGCATTTTACCACCATACTGCGATCGCCAACCCGCCTGCCAAGCGTGGCGATTATGGCAAAGCCCCCCGAATTTGGGAGAGGCCTAAGTCAAGCAGTGGACGTCTTACGGCTGAAATGATGACTAGGACACTGGCCTCCTCTCTGTAACAGAGAGTGGGCTTCCAAAGCTCGGAGGGGTATCGGTATATAATGGATGATCACCTTTCATATTAAGACCCCTCAGTGCCTCGGAAAGTACGTAAAGCCGTTGGTCCCGGTTGTCATTTGTAAATAATAATAACAAATCCGTACCGTTTGATGCCGGACGTAAAGAATAGCACCATCCTATTTCTTCCTGTGGGTGTCGTATGAGGCGACTAAGGCACTTACTAGAGAATGGGCAGCAGCGTTCTCTATGCATTTTACCACCATACTGCGATCGCCAACCCGCCTGCCAAGCGTGGCGATTATGGCAAAGCCCCCCAAATTGGGGGAGGCTTATGTCCAGCAGTGGACGTCATACGGCTGAAATGATGATGATGAATAATAAATCAAGTATCTTGACTTGGCTCGCGAGATTGTCGACATGTGGGATGTGGACTCAGCGATCATTGTGCCGATAGTCGTAACAGCCAATACCTTGATAGCCAAATAGCGTCAATCAACACCTGAAGAGACTCTTGTTGGGCAGCTGGATCAAGGGCTTGATTCAGAAAGCGTTACTTCTGGACACGGCTCGCATTGTTAGGAGGTTCCTCTCTCCGGAGCCCTGTAGCTTGGACCCTGTTCCCGATACCGGTGGGCTACTATTTTTAATATATTTTAATCTTTTATTTAATTCTAATATTTAAAAATATAACACTAGTTTACAGTACTTCTGTTGCCGAAGAAATTTTAGCTGTTGCTGACTACAAATGATACGCTATTTTCAAAAATATAATTATATTTTTTAAGAATATTTTTATCAGCTCTAGTTTCTGAGTTTCAGCTAAGTAAGTATAAAACAGAAAAATATTTGTATTTACTAACAAAAACATTATTAAACTTATTTTAAACATTGAGTTCTATAAAATTTCGTTTTAAAGCTCTTCTCTGATGTGTAGACTTTGGAAAATGACGTATCAGAGACCAACAATGGTCAGATATCATGTTCGTATCCCAGAAACCCTGATAGCGCTCTTCCATGACGCGTAAGTCCTGATGCAGAAGCTCTTCCTGCTCTTTGCTCATATCTTTAAAATTCGTATTGTTTCAAGCTGTTTATCAACAAGTTTTTGATATCTGAATAAACGGTGATACCGTTTTCTTCGGAAAAATAACGCCGTAATTCTTAATCTCTTTCTCGATAAAAACTTATTTCAGTATCTGAGGAAAGTGTTTTTTTTTTCTTTCAGTATTGATGCTAACAATTCTGAAGCTTGTTTATAAAGATTTGAATCTCTTCTAGATCATCATACTCATTTAGGAAAAAGCATTTTAGCTCATTTGACATACCTTCAAAATCAGCTTCATTTTGTGACGACGTTGGTCCTACAATGTCTTGCTATAAGGGTTCAGATATATTTTTAGGCACTGAAGAGTCAGGTGAACGCTACACTGGACGTTGAACACAACTAGTACTTGGGTATTGCCATTTAGCTCGATTTTTGGTGTTTAAACCGTTTACGTTCACGCACAGTCTTCAAGATGATTTCGTGGTTCTCGCCAAATAGTCAGTGTTCAAAATTTAATTTAAAGGCACTCCTTTTACCACGTTTCCATAATCTTAAATATGCCACACACCATTTACAAACACAATTGGGAACCCAAGACTTCTCATTTTTATCCAACAGCATCCCAAAATACTCAAAATAGGTATTTTTCACCAACTCTGATGTAAGTTTTCTACAATTTTTAAACACATATTCTCCGCAAATATAGCAAAAATGATCTGGATTGTTTAAAAAACGTCTCCTTGAATTACTCATGACGCAAAACCTTCAGATACTAATCTTAACAGAGTAAAATACGCCTTTTATCGATTAATATATATGCTTAAATGATAAAAATCAAAAACAAAGGAACTCGAACTGCTCAAAAAAAATTGAGGGTAGATTTGACAAAAACAAGTCATAAGTGAACATTATCAATCACAAAATTCACGGCAACAGACAAAAAGTTGAATTTTGTAAACAAGTGATTTATATGTATGTTAAAATAGGATAAAGAAAATAAACGTTTATAATAAACGATTATTTGGAACAAGTTATAGGACACAAATTCACAAAAAGAAACAAAGACTGTGGCGCAGCTATCAACGCCCAGGTGAAAAACATGGTGCATTTGCTTCTAACTACTAATAATTAAAACATCTTCGACAGTCATCAGTCTTACCATGGGGAATCTTATTGCCCAGTAACTGAGCTGTGGGGGTCAGATAGATAGGCGCTCCATGTAGAATACTGGTACATCCAGTTAACCTGGAAACCAACTTCAACATAGTTGGGAAAATACTAGGCCGATTGAGTAGCTTTGGGACGGTGAAAGGAAAAAATGTGAAAGAAAAGTGAGCAAGTGTGAGCATTTCATTGCTCTTTTCTTCTGAGTAGGAAATTAGAAAGCCAAATAAATAATAATATAAAAAAAATAAAACGCAATTTGTATGTTTGTTTGTTTGTATTGCATCAACTGTAACACTTTCAGTTTTCATCGATATTGAGCAAAGTTTACCTACATTATTATAACTGCTCGCAATGAGATAGAAAATCGTTTATTTTACATCATTTAAAAACAACAAAATAAAAATACAAAATAAACAAAATCTACAAAAGAAATAAACGCACATAAAATCCGCGCGCACTAACATTGGCGCGGCGGGCTCGAATAAATTTTCTAACGGTTTTTTTTTTTGCAATTTTAAATAAACGATTCTGTATCGCACGAAAGCATAACAACGCATGCTATGTCATAATGCTCAGACCCCTTCCATGACAATACACACACGACAAAGTGCCGTCTCATTTTGTTTTAAGCTTTAAGCACCAATTTTCTTTATAACAAGTCGTTCGAAATAATTAAACGACTAAAATTCTATAAATATCTTACTATGTATAGGTTAAAAATACATGTTATAACATTTTTACAAGTCTATCTTTAGTTTATTGCATGAATCTAATGGTCTATTCCAACTTTTGAATGCAATCGTTATTTGCGTGAACAAATCTCACGTTGGAATAACCCATTCGACTCGCGAGTATCTATTTTAAAAATAAAGAAAAATTGTAAAAACCTAAATGAATATGAAAGCGCGGAGGACATGGCCGATGACAAACATAACATATAAACGCATTCTAATGTTAATTATACAAATAAAAAAAAATATAAATACACTCCGGAACATATTTACATACAATGATAATGGATACAATCGTAAAATTACTAATAAAAATTAACAAATTCGCTAAAAAAAACAGTTAATCATAATTGCACATCAAATGAACTAAGAAATTCGTAACTAGGAGTATTTTTCTATTGGTTAATTATCCTTACAATTATTTTTCTCTATTTACGTATTATGTATTCAACTTTTGAAAACCACGAAACTTATAAGACGGATTTTCGTTCCTTTTACAATAAAAAATAACTTAAAAGAAATTATCATACAACTTTATAGAATAGATGGATTGTAATTTTTTATATCAAAAAGCCATGCGAGAATCAAAGTGGTGTCTACTTCGTAAAATAAAGCGTGGCTATTCCGAGTTGCGTAGATTAAGAATATACATACCAGTCAAGTATATGGGTACATAAATGGGTACAATGTAGATAATTACTAAAATTATACAATATCATAGAAGTAGTTTTATATTTCAGCGAAACTACGCATAGAAGCGTTACTTAATCGTACAATAATTATTACATGAGGGTTATAATTTATATCTCTGGATTCGAAATCAACTTTCCAGACTGCTGGGTGCCCAGTTCCTCACAATTTTTATATAGATACAATAAAAACAATGTGATAGAAAAATTAGAGAAAAGTTTTAGGGAGAACTAATTCATCATTAAGGGTTACATACAATTTTCCGAACATTGGGCCTAATATTACAATTAAAATTGCATTTCAAGGTTACAAAAAATTTGGGAGTACATACAAGCCTTTGCAGAAATGAATTCTAACAATGAAGATAATCGTCCAAAGTCCAGGCATTCAAAAAAATGTTTACCATTTATTTCTAGTTAGCACGTTGTATAGAACGCATCATAAATATCATACAATATTGTTGTATCTAAGGCACATAATGTTTAGGCTTTCAATTATTACTCCATATCGTATTAATGGTGCTAATAATGAAACAAAATAATACATGCCGCGACCAATACATAATTTTCAATTTCTCATCCTCATTTTTTGTCCATACAAAATCTTGTATTAGTCACACCCATTTATATTACTGCAAAGCTATCAAATAAATCTACTATTTCTACTTACGCTGTCAAACAAATAATACAATTCTCAGCCTACATTCGCTGTTACCATTATCTTTACAATAATTATAACAAATGCATTTCATACAACATGTTTTTATCTGCCATTTTACAATACATTTATTTTGTATTATACAGCACCCACTGTGCATTGCCAATCATACAAAAACAACTATTTCAATATAAGACACGTTCTGAATGAACAATTGAATCACAGTCTAGAATTTTCGGCACCAATGAGCTTTAAATTCGTCACCAATATTAATATTGCCTTACCACGTTACAAGGTTACCTCTTTTAGATTTTCAATGACGAAACTGTTTTTGTCTGTTATCAACAAGCCTTAATGACCTTACTATTACTTTCTAATGTTTTTTTTTTCTCATATTTTAATAATGTTTTCTATAGCTAGCAATTGACTAATCCCGCCTTTCTGCCTAGTTCGACTATAGCTGTAAGTCTAATATATTTTTGTCAAATAGCTATTAATTGTACCAAACTGGCCTATATTTATCATTTTACATAGTACCCAGCCTCTCGCCGATCTGTCTATAGAAAATATATCGCGAATCGTTTATATATGTCACACTACGTTTCAGTACCAAATTCTAGCCTCACTAAAGCCTGTTTTTTTGTTCATAATTATTTTTAATTTATTGCTCGTCGTTATTGCTACGTTTCCCTACTACACTATTTTTATAGAAATCCAAAAAATAATGTTAATAAAGGCATAAAAGTAAACTTGTCGTTTGAATAGTGATGAAAATTAAGATGTTTTAAGCCTGAACATCTAAAAGAAAATATGACGTGGATTTTTTGTCTCAATATTGTTTTTTTTTAATTTCTCCTACTTGAACTATAGTCACATAATCATTTTCGCTACGAACTTAATTTTACCACGCTTATTTAAATCTAAATCTATTAAAAATTGTGTATATATATTTGGATTTCATTCTTTAAGTGTAATTTGGCCACATTTTTAGTTTCACACCCCTTACTAATAAACGTAAGGGGCTTTTTTATAATTGTAAATATTTTTTATTATTTTAAGTAACATTAAATTTACATTGTAACTCTAATGACTAGCTTTCCTCGTATGGCCACTGTTATTGCGAAAAAAAATTGTTTTCATGAGTGACAAAACTAATTAAATCCTAGGATTTAAGTTATAGGATTATAGTACTTTACTTGTGTATTAAGTAACCAACAATATTAATTTGGATATTTAGTGCATTCTGCCAATATTCAAAGAAAAAAAATTTAGTAACATCAAAACTGTCATAGCCACTGTACTTACATAAAGTTGTTTGTTTTTTTTTGGATTAAAAAAAACCTTATTTAAAAAAAAACATACGAAGTATTTAATTTAATAATTATTAATTATAGGTGTGAAAAATAAACACTCGGCATACTGACTAGCCACATACTCGTACCACTTGTCTCTCCAATTTGGTTACAAAACACACAACTCTTAAATAGTCAATGATTCGTTTGTTACAGGTATGAGCGGATGGATTTATCAAAAAGAACACTACAATTTACAAATCCCTATTATTTAAGTTATTTTACGTTTTCTTTATGAAAGGCACCTATAAAATGTCCTTCGACATAATTAAGTCGATCTACTTAAGATTTATTGTCTCTTTCGATGCCAAGAATTTTACACAAAAAAAAATAGTAAAAATAATTAAAAGGAAAAAAATCTCATCCTGGTATAATTGTGTCACTGAGATCAATATAGATAGTATTTTTGTGCGAATAAATTACGTAAAAAAAATCTTTTTGCTTTTTTATTTTATAATAAGTTTTGTGTCATTTATTTCCTGATCGAAAGTACAATAAATCAACTACTCTGTTCGCTACTAATTACAACTAAACTAATCTCTTAAGCAAGGCTCGTCTTTATTAAATATTCGTTCAATAAATAAAAAAAATATTTTTAAACTAACCGACGTCTTACACTTATTTTAATTTTTATTTCCATTACAAAACACACAACAACGAAACAAAAAACAACTTATAGTATCACACTTTCGTCAATTTAAACTGTTTTGACGCCTTTGGAAGCATTTTTATTCGCTTATCCTGTCTCACAGCTCAGCAAAACAATATTTTATAAGCTGCACTTTTTTTATTAACATTTTATTTCACTAAATTACTGGAAGGCTTGATCATATCATACTTGTATTTTTTTATATTCTATAAAAATATTAGAATATAATATGTTGTTTTTATTTTGTAATTTTAATGTTTTTTTACATAATTATCATTGGAGTATTGTATTTTGTTATCGCCTTAACAAGTAATAAATGAAAACCATGTCGATCACCCGTGTCTGTCGAGAATCGTATTTCAAAACTTGTGGACGTTTTGTGAACGCCGCGACAAAGTCACATCGTACGTACAGGAGCAGTCGATCGACACGGAGTAAAAATTGTAAAATCTAAATTTCAACTACAACCTCATCCATTTTAATTCCTTTTTTTATATTTACACTAATCTCCCGACATTCAGAGACAACGTTAGAAATTAAACAGTCCGATGTGAGACGGGTCGCCAGTGCGGGAGGGGCGCAGGGGTCCAACGGAGCACGGTCGGCGGCGGCGCGACCGAAGCGACAGGTCCAACACTCGAGACGGGTGTATCAGAATCAACACTAACTACAGATCCAACATTTCCGACCGATCCGTCGGTTTCAACATGTCCGACACTTGCGACGCCGACCGACGTAGCGGTTGCGTGGGATCACGGTGAGCGCAAGTCGGGCGCCGGCTTATCGGGCGCGATGTCGTCCGACGTGTCGACGACCGACCCGACCGTCGAGCCGGTCGTGTCCATCGCAGTCGCTTCTGATGTAATTACGCTTGACTGGAAGAAGCGTTCTGCGGAGGTAAAAAACTTTACATAAACAAATACGTAAAAAAAGTATAAGCTAATCATTTTCATGCTGGATACGGACTAGATACTTGAGATATAAATTATGTATAAAAGATCTTCTTACACAATATGGCTACGTCATAATATAGCACTCTTGACGGGCACTCTGTAAAAGTTCGCATGAAAGTAGAAAAGACATAATAAATATACAACCCGGTTTATGAGTCTACTCGAAACAAACCATGAAACTAAATGATTTTAGACTGAGATTTGGAATTTTTTAGACGTTGACGGACAGAACACCAATCGGCGTCTGCATAAAATAATACAACAGTACGCTTGTCGACGTCAAACGTTTGACTTACATTCAATCAGAACATCTATCGATGTCAAACATTTGACTTCATTTCAAATCAGTACGTCTTGCGACGTTATATTTTCTATACTTATACAAGGGAAGGGGCATTCTGTAGTGTCACCACAGGTAGAGTTTAAACTTGTTACTGTCATAACTTGACGTTGCCAAATGTGTGTTCTACCCACATATATCCATGTGCTAGAGAGCTTATAAAGTATCCAGTTTCTAAGCTCTTTGGCACACACACACACTACGCCAGTTGACGTCGTAATTTGAAACATTTTGTTGAGTAGTGTTCGGTAGACAGCGCGCGCCCATGTTCATACGTGTTTTAGCGTGTATACAACATCATTTCACACAATGCATTTACTGTTGCGATGATACACAAAGCCTCAGCAATATATAACATTTTGTAACCAGTAGGGGAACACTGTCCGTCAACGTGTAATGGTACTACAGTGATTCGAGGTCTAATTACGTTACAATCTCACGAATTGGGCCTTAAACTAGACGATACACAAAATCTTTGTAGTAGTATCTTGTTTGAACCAACAAAGACTTGGAATCCTCATCCATTCCAGCATAAGGTAACTATTTTATAAAAGAACTTGTCTATTCGTTTGCTTAGTTTTACTTAAGAATACTTTAGAAATCCTATTAACATGAGGCATAACTCACCATCATCCAGCAGAACCACATGGTCGGGTCCTGGCGGTGCCGTCATTATGTTAAACTCTTCCTCCAGGGTAGGGAATGGTGCGTTCCATCTGGAATTACCACCCTTGTCAACATTAAGAGGTCAAAGTTAGTACAGATCATGATTGGCAGTGGAAAATGCAGGTAAGTACAAGATACTGTCTATAAATGGTCTTACTAGTATGTCACTATAATTTAGCAGCTTTTGAAGTCTTCTGGGCGTGGCCTTCAAAACAGATAAACAGGTTTTATTAACGTTTTGAAATAGCATCTTCAAAATCAGCTCGCTTCGGGCCATCACTACGATTCATCTTTCAAAATGGACTGAAGCTACTTCTGGAGTTTTAAATGTGTTTTGAAAGTACTTCTGAAGATACATAGCAATCTTCTGCTAGACATAAGCATACCCCAAATACGGCAGTTCGTAAACTTGGACTTAAACTTTTGCTGCTCATCATGGAGCTGGGTTTCAAAATTTGTGTACTACTATAAGCTGATGGAAATGATGATGATTTGTCAGAGCCTCTTTAGGTAAAAGCGGGGTGTACCATGTTATGGTGAGGTTGACATTTAAGGGAAACTTGACCTCCAGTTTCTTGAAGTCTTTTTAATTTCCTGCTGTCATAATTTGCAATCAATAAATTGGAGACCTACAGACCAGTTAAACAGACTTCGAGAAACTGAAGGTCATAAAAGCATCCCTGATTTAATCCATATACGGACCTGTTAATCGGTCCCAAGTCCTCTAAAACCCACCTAGGCGCAGCCCTGGGCGCGGCGCGCGGCGCGTACAGCCCCAGGCCGCCGGGGGGCGACGCGCCGCCCGCGCCCGCCAGCACGGCGCCGCCCCCCGCGCCGCCGCCCAGCCCCACGCCGCCCAGCGAACTGGCATAGCTAAATACCTGAGGACGAATGTTTCAAAGGCCGATATTAGTCAAGAACGCAATGAGATGGTAATTAATAATGTGAAGTGGAGTTCTCCCTTGCCAATCTTTAAATGTCAATTTACAACTGCTGAATACGCAGTTGACAAACTTCAAACCAATATTCTGGTCAGCATAAGACCAGCCTTTGGTCTTGAAACTAGGCCTCGTGTATTTTGGAGACATCCAAGTGAAACAAGAAAATTATTAGTCAGTCTTGCTTCAGAAGTAAAAATTGATGCATGGTTTAAATATTAAGATTCTTGTTTTTCATTCTTCAGTGGTTTGCACCTGTTTAGTATCCTCCCAAATCTGTACTCCCAACACTGTAATTTGAAAACATTAAAACCGCAAATGTTTTAAAAAAAGTAACCGTGGAGTTTCTTGCCGCCTCTTCTACATAGTAACCGTACACCTAGCTTCTGACGTTTAGAAGTATGGGCACTTCTAAACGTCAGAGGTCAAGGGCAAGGTTCCTATGTAAAAGAGGCGGCAAGAAACTGCACGGTTACTTTTTGGCCGATAGGATGGCTTTCTTAGTCCAAATGTTGACTTGCTGTTGGCTGTTACAAAGTATGAAATATGGCATACCTGTTGTGGCTGCGAGTGGAAATGGTTGAAGTGTGTGATGGGCGGGTGGCAGTCGGTGCGGTAGGGGTGCGGCGAGCGGCGGCGCGGCGACGCGGGCGGCGAGCGCACGTCGGGCGAGCCCGGCGACGCGCCGCCCACGCCGCCGCCCACCAGCTCGCTGTTCGCGACGGACGGGTCGTCTTCATTGTTATAGCGCCCTGGAAGTTATAAAACCCAGAATGAGCGGTCGAAGGGAGAACTGCCAAAATCAAAGCTTGTGAAGTATATTTAGAACTAGCAACTCGCCGTGACTTCAACCGCGTGACTCTCAGGAACTGTGCATTTTATCGGGATAAAATATAGCCTATGTTACTTGGTGATAATGTACCTTTCTATAGGTGAAAGTTAAATCGGTTCTGAAGTTTTCGAGTTTATCCATTACAAACATACATAAAAAAATCTTTTTTTTTTTCTCTGTATAATATTAGTTTAGACTAGCTGTTGCCCGCGGCTTCGCCCGCGTGGATGTCGGAAATAATCCCGCGGGAAGGTACTACTGGGACAATAATATAGCCTATGGTACTCCTTATAACATGATCTATCTGCTAGTGGAAGTCCCGTCAAAATCGGTCCAGCCATTTCGGAGATTAGCCGGAACAAACAGACGGACAGACAAAAATTAAAAAAAAAAATTTTCGTCTAAGTACCGTATTTACTTTCATATGTATTTAGTGAAAAGCTGTTAATTTGAAATAACAAACAGACACTTCAGTTTTTATTTATTTGTATAGATGTATAGATAACGTAGATTGTCCATAACTTGTCATAGTGTAGCCAGAGGTCAGTGCTCCTTTTTCTACGGAAGTTGAATGAACTGTAACACCCTCCCTGTTCCTCATAGTCCAATCTGGTGACCCCGAGTGTGATTGTCAGCGCAGCCTTTGTCGAGGTCACTATTTCGGAGTCACCAGTTTGGAGATATGAATAACAGGGTGTACAGTTCTCTCAACTTCCGTAGACAAGAGAGGATCCTTCCACTAAACGGATGTCGTATCTGGTGGGCAACTGCTTGACGATTGCTGTCAAGACGTTGTATATAAGGTGTATCTATTCATACACGAAATATTTTAAGAGGTACACCTGTAGGTGGTAAAGAAGCTATAGCAACTAAAAAAAAAAATCTAAGAGTTTTTTTTTTTAATTTTAATATTTATAGATTATCTGACGCACATAAGAAATATTGGCTCCTCTTATTTTTTACAGCCCGAGACACCGCGGCCATGCTCGTGCCGTACGGTCATCGCCCTCGCAGTGTCAGGCGGGCCATTCATAGAATTTGGAGTACAGGTTTTATGCAAAACGTCTCAAGTAGTTTTAAAATTATAATAATTACGAAAATTCAAGAACGCTTGGATAATTTTTTTTTTGCTTCTATAGCTTCTTTACCACCTACAAGTGAACCCCTTAAAATATTTCGTGTATGAATAGATACACCTTATACAAGATTATTTTTAGTATATGCGAAACCTGAATATAGTTTGTTCAGAATCAGTAACTGAATCGATTCCAATAATTTTTACACCATGTTATATTTTGTACCAAAAATATTTAATTACCCTTCAAAGTAGGACACCGAACGACAATACGTATATTTTAAAATTATTATGTCTTTTTCGTACTCAAACGTCCATTACACGGAGATGGTACGTACACTAGCTGTTTGTGGTGATCTGCATAAGTTTTTGCGTGGACAACCAGGTAACTTATGAAGCTTATAACTTTGTGATTATTAATGATACAGTTTTGAAATTTTTTTCATAGATTCTTTACATAAAAATACTAGACCCGTGTTTCGGGTTTCGCATAAACAAAAATTAATGTTGTATATGCTAGATGCTCGCTAAACTCTACTTGCGTGATGCAGGATTTGCGAAACGTCAGTGTGATGCGCAGTTCATATGTGGCAGTATAGATGCCGCTACACTAATATTCTTCTATGTTCTTATTAGTGGATAAGAGGAGTACCACTGAACTTGAGTGTATGACTTAAGACCTCCCGCTCCGCCCAGAGCGGGAGACGTCATTTGATGATTTCCCACACACAAAAAAAAATCTTAGTCTCATATTTAAATGTGCCAGTAACGTTTAGTTTCATTTTAAATTAGCTCTTACTTTATGACTTAGTAGTAACAAGAGGACTAACAAGAGGTGGTCTTAACAAATATGTATTTTCAAAGTCATGAATACGAACGGTTTGGTAAGTCATTGCGTGATATATGTATAGTATACCTCTTTGAGGCTAATAATGTAACTTCATCATCATTTCAGCCAAAAGATGCCCACTACTGGATATAGGTCTTCCCCAATTTGGGGGGGGGAGGGGGGTTTGCCATTATCGACACGCTTGGCATGCAGGTTGGTGATCACAGTATTGTGGTAAAATGTATAGAAAATGCTGCTGCCCATTCTCTAGTAAGTCCCTTAGTCGCGTTTGACGACATCCATAGGCAGAATTGGATACTATTCCTTACGTCTAGCACCACACGGAACTTATCAGTTTCTAAATCAAACTGCCAAAATGTTTTCATATCACAGTCTAATAGACTGTGATATGAAAACATTTCAGCAGATTTCAAAATAGTTACCTGTGGATCTGATTATGGCGACGGGTCTAGCCATCGGTGGTAGCGGAGGTGGTGGAAGCATTGAGCTGCTGAAGTAGGGAGGCTTTGGACTCCTCGATAAACTATGCACCTGGAAACGAAAGATTAGGGTAAGACAGCAGAATATAGAACAACTTGCAGAGAGGATGCCAAAGAACTTTTAGCATCTTATTTTCCATAAAGTATGCATGTATCCTGGAGATCAAATTGCCGCTAGACAAAATCAGTTATTTCTTCTGTATATCTATATATATATAAATGAATCCCTATTTCCCTTCGTCACGCCATCACGCGTGAACGGGTTGGACCGATTTCACTTTTTTTTTGTTTTGTTGTGTTTGTTATTGTTAGGAGTAGGTTCTTATGATAGAAAAAAAAGAAAAAATTGCGCGGAAAATTAGAAAATTTAAGAACTTATTTAAGAATACAAAGTCAACATGGGTGTTTGATAGCTAGAAAACGTCTTCGAAGTACCAGGTTGGCATAACTTGGTAGGAGCTCAACTAACATGGGTGTGTGGTAGCTAGAAAACGCTTTATGTCTTCGAAGTACCAGGTTGGCATAACTTGGTAGAAGCTCATCTAACATGAGTGTGTGGTAGCTAGAAAACGGTTTATGCCTTCAAAGTACCAGTTTGTCATAACTTGGTCTAACACGGGTATATGGCACTTGGTGCTTTTTGCTTTGTGTCGGTGGGATCTGATAAGTTAACACAACATTTATTGATTCTGAGGCGGTACGAAGTCGCTGGGTCAGCTAGTATCAAAATAAAAATTGTATGGTTATTATAATTCGTTTAAGTTTAATTTGTTAAAAGTTGCGTACTGGTTAAAAACTTATCCTGTATTTGTTTTAGGGAAATTAATGGTTCAAAACATGATAAATTAGGAATTTGTACAATGAAACAAAAATCCGAAACAGGGTCGATTTCATAACCATTTATTTAATTTCCTAATTACCTACAGTAGAACGTTTCAAAGGCCTACAGACCTCGCCTTAATATAAATCTGCAATTGCTAATAAATTAATTGGATAAACTACAGTTGGTGCTTAAGAGCCATCTCACAAAATTTGAACGCTCGAGTTTAGGGAAAAGACGGCAACCTTATGTATGTGTGCGTAGCTATCCACACATGCACAATACAAACAGTGTAACGCGAGTGTCGAGCCGGTCTAAACAATCTTGCGCCGTTAGAATTATAATAAAGCAATAAGCATTTGTACCTTTTTTGTGTGCGAGAAGTTTAAATAAATAAATAATGCAGTATTTAGAGATTTGTGAAAATAGTTACTTTTATTTATCCAGTCTAATAGAGATTTCTAGACTAATAAAAAAATACAAATATATGTTATGTAAAGTCCTACTATCTTACTAATATCTTACTTCTTACTAATATTATAAATGCGAAAGTTTGTATGTATGGATGTGTGGATGTATGGATGTTTGTTACTCTTTCAAACAAAAACTACTAAACGGATTTCGATGAAATTTGGAACACAGATAGTCTATAACCTGGATTAACACATAGGCTACTTTTTATCTCGGTAGTACGTACCCGCGGGATATTTTCCGACCTCGACGCGGGCGAAGCCGCTGGCAAAAGCTAGTAGTATATAGAAGAAAACTGACTTACCTCGTGTATCTTAGAAGACCCACTCTTTTTAAAATGATTCTTGTGTTTCGAAATATATCAAATGCCCTTGACAAACTTGGCCACAAAAAGTGCTGATGGTATCATGGTTTTACCTGTAACTGCTGCACATCGGACGGATCTTGGCAGACGAAGGTCACAAAGTCTCCGAGCGAGTCCTGTGGTGCACCATCGTACTTGCCACCTGCATGCTGGCTTGACAGCGCTTCTGACGCTGAAAATGCAATAAAATAACGTTCCTAGGACTCTATCAGTATCTTAAAACTTATGAACAGTTCTAAAGTATTGATTAAATCTTGAAAGAATTATAGAAACAGAGATGTAAATATTTTCAGCGGATATGAAAAGCCTAAATGTAAATCATGACAGATTAGTTTGTCGCTTGATGAAATTGGTTTTCGAATTGCTTGGGATTTACACGAAGTATCCACTTCAACCTTTGCTTTCAACCGTTATTAAGATAAGTTAATGAGAATTGGAGAAACTACCCTGAAATATTGACTAATAGACGGTGGTTGCAAGGCGCCAGAGCCTGGGTCACTGGCGAAAAGTTTTTTTTTTTCTCTTTTTTCTACAGACTGTACTTCAGAGAGTGCGCGCAGGAGCTCCACAACCTGATCCTACCATTGCTCTTCTACAACCGGACGACCAAACGTACTACAGGGTACTATCCGCACTTAGTTAATATCCCGATTAGTCATAATCAGTGCTTCTTCTCCACATTTATAATGCGCACAACCAAATTATGAAAAACTCTATCAGCGTTTGTGATCCCTTCCATTTTTAATAGATCTGCCTACAAATCAAGAGTGAACAGGTATCTTTAGGGTATGCCCGTTCCTTCATTGACCTCATCTATTGCTTTCCATAAGGCGTGCTCAAGATCAAGAGCAGGCAATAAAAAATTCAAAATTAAGCGTCGAGCCAAAATTAAAAGTCGACTCCCAAAGTATATATATATATGATACTGGCCAAACTCGATTTTAGGATGAACTAGTTTCGCCTAGGCCAAATCAGTTCTCCCTACACGCGATAGAACAAACCAGTATAGACCTATGCAGAAAAGACAAAATAAACAGAATGTACAGCCTGCTACGGTAAAAAAAAAATAGCGATGTAATGTCACGATATCATTTCAGTGTGATACTTTAACCGTTGTAAACTGTTACACATAAAAATGTAGAGTCATTATGTTGATGAGAAGAGAGAAGTGGTTTGGCCTAGGCAAAACTAGTTCATCCTAAAACCGGGTTTGGCCGGTAACATAATTACATAATATACCGTGATCCATCCTACCCAATAATGTCTCGCGTTCGAAACTACTACCTCAAAAGTAATTCCCCGCTACCACAACAGATGGCGCTCTAAGCTCTAACCCCACTTACTTGTCGGATGCGTATCGGTGGGTGGAGCCGCATGCTGGTAGAAGATGGTGTTTGACGGCACCAGTGGCGACTGTGATGACAAGCCAGCTGAGCTGTGCGGGATGCCTGCTGACGGAAAGGAAGATCTTGAAATTAAATGTGTAGTTGAAAGTGTTCAAGACCAGAATGGAACAGAATGGGGAAAGCTGCTGATAAATGTCATTACTCCCAGGTAATGATTACGAGCTTCTTAAGAATAGGGTTTCTGGAAACATACAACCTTTTTAAGATCTTCTTTTGATAATTCTGTAGCCTACGCCTACATCTATACCTACTCACAAATTTTGTTCCTTGAAATTATACTTATTTGCTTCGGAGATTTACGATTTGAGCGATTCGATTACTTAAAAAGTTGACTTACTGTCAAAAAAAGTATAGACAAAGAGAGAGTCTCAATAAGCTTACTTCTATGGTACTTATTTGCCTCGGATATTTACATGTTAAATTTTACTCAGTATAGTATACTGAGTAAAATTAGATGACTATACATTTTTTGACAGTAAGTAAACTTTTTAAGTAATCGAATCGCTTAAATTAACTATATTAACTTGTATTCGCCCAGTGATTAAATTCGACCATAATTCATTTAATATTAATTGTACTTCGAATTCATTATTTTATTTAAAATAATAGCTTTCTTCACTCCTCCATATACAATCTTTAACTGTGCCAAATTTCATACTCCTTTGCCCGTTTAATTTTCGAAAAAAGGGGTAGTAAATTGTTGCTTTACGTATTAATGTATAGATTCAGCTCTCCAGTTTGTATAAAACCAAGTTAAAGTACTTAAAATAGAATACAAAATATACCCACGAATTACAAAAATAACATGTGTACTGCACAGTCACCACGACGACCCAACACAATACATGTGCTATACAAACGAACACTATATTTAGGTGCGCGTGAGCACGTGCGGCGAATACTTTAAGAACATCGGTTTTGATTGACATACGATTTTGTCGCGTTTTTTCATGTTGAATTGAATGTTGTAGTGAGTCATTATACGATGATATCTTGTATTAATACGTGAAGCAAAAACTTTTTACCCATTTTTACGAAAATTACGCAGACGGAACAGTAAGAAATTAAAACTCTGAAGCTATACATTGCCACATAAAGCTCTTTCTAACCCGTAACCCTACCCAACTGTCACCCACCAATCAGAATGAAACTTTGCACATCGATATAACACTAAAAAATATTGAACCCGTGTTTTTTTATTTTTCCGGAATCCACTTTTTAGGAGTAGAAACCACCCCCTAGGTTTATAAGGGTTGTAACCGGTTTGTGGGGATAAGTTATATTAGGGTTAAGGTAGGTTAGCCTATCTGTGGTCAAGATCGTAATGTTCTGATTGAAAAGCAGTCAAATAAACTCACTCTACCCAGAGTTACGTGCGCCACCCCTAATAACCCCTAAGTAGGCTACTACTTAGGGGTTATTAGGGGTGGCTTCTACCCGTAAAAAGTGGATTCCGGAAAAATAGAAAAACACGGGTTCAATATTTTTTAGTGTTATATCGATGTGAAAAGTTTCATTCTGATGGGTGGGTGACAGTTGGGTAGGGTTACTTGTAAGTCCGATACTAAGCCTATAAAGTCTTCTAGTGTCCAACAGCATGATCAGTTTTTGATACCTTTTTACAAGATTTCTGAGCTTTCTTTTCGACATAACGATTCTTAAGAAACCTAGTTAACCTAATCCTCATAATCATCATCATCATCTCAGCCCGGAATCACCCACTACTGGGTATAAGCCTCCCCCTTTTTCCGCCATACATCGCGGTTCCATGCGTCTCTCATCCATGAGTTTCCCGCGACCTTGACAAAATCGTCAACCCAACGCACTCTTGGACGGCGTTGATTTCTTTGGTCTAATCTTGGCCACCATTCGGTGACTGCATTACTCCATCAGCCATGTCCTCGTCTAATCCTAACCCTACTAATATCATAAATATGAAAGTTTTCATGTTTGGATGTTTGTTTCTCAATCACGCAAAAATGGCTGAACGGATTTAAACAAAAATTTAGCACACAGATAGTTTATAATCTGACTAACACGGGATTCTTTTTATCCCGATACTAAGTTCCCGTGGGATTATTTCCGACCTCCACGCTGTCGAAGCCGCTGGCAAAAACTAGTTCCAAAAGACATATTTCACACTACAATAGACTCACTATAGCACTGCCCCACAAGCATAGCTGATGGGGTGGCCCTCTCAGCAGGGGGCTCAAAGGCAGGAGGAGCTGGACTGTTGTACCCGCAGTAGTACCCCGACTCCAGCTTTATACCGCCTCCGGATCCACTCGGAGACTCCGACCCAGTCTCTTGGAGGATTGAAGCTGGAAACAAAAGAAAATAACGCTTAATAATGTAGTTTTATGGTTTCTTTTTCATCTACTCATAAGTATTGTTAGCTGAACCTAATCATGAATGGGAAAGCGGTCTATGACTGGTAGGCTGTTCAGAACTTTAGAGATGGTTCAGACAGATACGTTTTGGGAAACAGCAGGTTTTTGTCTAAGAAGCAAATATGCCTCAATGATGACGCCTATATGCGTCATCACAAAAGCTTACCAAATAACAAGGTGCTAAGTCTGAGATCTATAAACATTACTTAGCACGTGCTTTGACTTAGACTTATCTCGTCTCTATCTTGCACTACAGTTTGACAGTAGTACGACAGCGAAAGGAATAACGCTTAGCCAAAATCCGTGCTAAGAAACTTTTATAGACTTTGTCTGAGGGTAAGATATAATATTAGGTCTTTACCTATGAAATTGCCGTTCTGCAGTACTGGCCATTTCAAATCAAAATAATTTTTGTTTGTCTAAGAATTCTAATTTATTGATTAGTATTAAATTTTCATCGCATTTCAATCTTTTTCGTCATCATGGATACGTTAAAAATTCGAGTAATTATTAGGGTGGAGCGAAAAAAATTTTTTTGGTTGTGAGTGATCTAATAGTGAAAAATGTATGCCTTTTAGACTTAAATTAATCCATGCAAAATATTATTTGATTTGATTAACAGTAACAGCCTCCGCAACGTCATTGAATTTTTGAAAAAAGAAAGATTTTAGATTCCAGTTTGACGACATGTAAATGTGTGAAATTTTAATAAACTGACCGATTTTATTCCCAAACATTATTGCAGTTACAGTTTATTTTCGAAACATAACAAAAAGACTGCATAAACTTATGTTTATAATTTAAAATAAGAAAGTGAGGGCGCGCGGGAGGGTACGTAGTACCTAACTTTGATTCAGCGAAAGGAATATAAACTGCGATGATAGAGTTCCTGTCACATGATGGAATTTCACAACATCATCTTATGGTAATCGGTTGGGATGGTACCAATGTGAATACTGGCAAGTATCCAGTGGGTAATTTGTTTACTCCACATGAGTGAACTTCATTTGAGATACTTCGAAGGTTTGCGAAAATAAGGACGATATCACAATTCTGTCAAATTGAATAATGTACGCCAAACGACGATAAATCTATGATAATATCAAAAACAGAGATGCAACGCCGATTTGGAATCAACGTTCGTTATTTCGCCGTTTCGAAATCGTTCGTTGCATCTCTGTTCACGACAAAATATCAAAGATTAATGATCGTTTGGTATACAGTATTCAATTTGACAGAATTTTAAATTATATCCTTATTCTCGCAAACCAGCGACTTGTTTTTTCATCTTGACTGAGGTACTTTGTGGCCTAAGTCTTACACTGGAACATTGGGGAAAGCAATTGGGACTTGCGAAAATTACCTGTTAAAAAATAATCTGCGCATTGAAGGATAATTGATGGAAGATTTGATTACAAATCAACAGAACCTGCACAAGATTGTCTCAGCGGTAGTTTCAGGCGATTTCCCAGAAGATCTAGCAATCAGATCTCCAGGCAAAATGTCACTTGCCTGTTGGCTCACACGTGCCAAATTACTACTACGATTGTATGTTACAACAGAGACACTATCAAAAAACTTGACAACTTTATCTACATTTGTAGTAAAAGTTTACGCACCATCTTGGTTCTATATAAAAAATATACCATCATGCAAAGATGGCACGCAACATCTTTTTAACATGATTAAAGCCTTCAGAGGACATAAAGGTTTTTGATCCTATCATTGAACGCAATAGCTATTTTGCACATCCCGAGAGCATTCTCCTTGCAATGATAATAGATGACAGGAAGCACATTTGAGAACTGGCAGCTCGGCGCATATTAAAGGCACGCAAGATGCCTCAACCTTCACCACCTATAATGTTTGAAGTGCCGTCTATAAATTTCAATGCTTCGACATATATTGGATTAATAAATTGGCAGGAAATAATAACTGAACCACCGATTACGAAAAACTTGTCTGACTAAGAAATTCAGTCTATCGTTCAATCAAGTGATGAGGATGAAGTGTTGTTCATGGGGCTTCCATGCCATACTTAAACTGTTAAACGGGCTATAAAAGTAACCACGGAAGCTGCAACTTCTCAAAGTACAAAAAGTCACGACTGGGTGCAATAAAAGCCAAAATGGAATCACGGAACGTAATGCCAAAATTTGAGACTAAAAGAGATTTTCGTGCAAATTAATTGTATTTTTTAATAATAGTTTTTTTTTTAAATTTCGTGTTTTTCTGATAAATAAACATGTGAATTATATATTTTGAATTATTTATTCACCCATTTACCGTTAAATTACGTTTAATATTTGGTCTATCTGTACTAGACTATTTTCATGTAAAATTAAAATTTTGAGGTCAGTGCGGAGGCAGAAGATAGTGATCAAATTGATTGAAAAAATGTATTTATTTCAACTTTAATATAAGGCACCAATCCCCCTCTATTACAAGAAAAAATCCCACAAAAATTTTTTTTTCATACTTTCATGCTCCACCCTAGTAATTATGGAATATGAGTACCGTAGTGGCAGCAACGCGGCACAAGCGGCACGCAACATCAACGACGTTTACGGAGCTAACACTACAAACCAACGCACCACCTGTTATTGGTTTGCTCGCTTCCGTTCTGGAAATTTCGACCTGAAAAATTAACCTCGCGGTCGTCCGAAGACTTTGGTCGACAATGACGAATTAAAGGCGATTGTGGAAGCTGATGATACACAATCTACGGCTGAATTAGCAGCAGCTTTCGACGTTAGCGTCAAAACAATATTAGTCTATTTGCGTCAAATTGGCAAGGTAAAAAAGCTTGACAAATGGGTGCCCCACGAACTCAATGATCGCCAGCGCGAAGTACGCGTCGAGACGTGCCTTGCACTGCTCAACAGACACACAAATGAAGGAATTTTGAACGGCATTGTTACCTGCGATGAAAAATGAATTCTGTTTGATAACCGCGAAGTGCTCAGCAAGTTGGTTGGATCCTGGTTCAGCACCTAAACAATGCCCTAAACGAAAACTTACCCCTAGAAAAGTGATGGTCACTGTTTGGTGGTCTAGCGCCGGTGTGACTCATCACAGCTTCTTACCAAACGGGGTGAGCATTACTGCAGATGTGTACTGTGAAGAACTGAACTCAATGATGGAGAAGCTGGCACATCTCCAACCAGCATTGGTCAATCGCTCGTCTCCGCTGCTCCTGCACGACAACGCGCGACCGCATACTGCACAGCAGACGGTCTCCAAATTGCAAGAACTGGGGAAGCTCTCCGTCATCCGCTCTACTCACCAGACCTTGCGCCTACAGACTACTACTTTTTCCAGAATTTGGATAACTTCTTGGCGGGAAAAAAATTCAATACCCGAGAGGCAGTACAAAATGCCTTTGAAGAATTTGTTGCCTCCCGTCCAGCAGATTTTTTTAAGAACGGCATCAATAAACTGCCACTGCGTTGGCAAAGATGCATTGATTGCATGGGTGATTATTTCGATTAATACAAATAAAAAATACATGAAAAAAATCGTTTAATTTTTTTCATACAAAACGGCATTTTCATAGGTAAAGACCTATTATATAAACAAAACATAGTTTAAACTTTCACTTTGTTCTGTCAAATTGGTGTGATTTTGACCGTCGGAAACGAAAGTTTAAGCTAAGTTAAGTAGGGATGTATATTTTACCCTAAGTAATATTCAATTTCTTGTTGGTAATCTGTGGATTTTGTTAATATTAATAAATAAATAAAAAACTATTATAGAAACCATACCTTTAGATAGCTTCCACAGCTCCTTGGACGAGAAGACACCGGTCGCTAGAATAATATCGTTGCATATTACACCGTTGTATGGATTGTGACTATAGCCTGAAATCACCCATTTCAGACGTTACAATTTTATGACACTATCAATTATTTAATGGCACTATCCAATTATTTATTGACACTATCAATTATTTAGTGACACTATCAAATTATTGATTGACACTATCAATTATTTAGTGACACTGTCAATTATTTAGTGACACTTTCAAATTATTTATTGACACTATCAAATTATTTAAGGAGACTATCAAATTATTTAATGACACTGTCCAATTATTTAATACTGACAATTAAAGGGGTCTTAACTTGGACTTTCGTGGTGCATACCATCATATAGCCGTTCACAACGTATTCTACATACAGGGTAACAGAGACATGGACCCGAAACCAGTTAACATGCATTCAATACGTGATCATTTTCATTGGTTATTTTTTTAAATAGTTTTTTTTTCCAAACGCTTTGTTCGCGTACGTATTGTATATACAATTTTCTATGGAAATTTTAGACGTATGTAACGATACAGTAGTTGTTTTTTTTTTTCTAGTAGTAACTGTGGTGATAAATCTAAATACGAAGAGTAAAAGTGCTTGGGGTCGAACCCGCGACCATTAATTTAAGTCGAGACTGTTAGCTCTACCCCACTGCAACTGCTGCACATACCAACACAATTTACATAAATTCTACTTTTCATGAAAAAGCAACTGACACGGGAGGACTCGAACTTGCTACCTCTGCAACCATTGCCCTGACCCGCTGAGTTACAGCTGCATATTTTGAGGCGTGGGAAGGGTGATATGTCACACAAATTGTATTTCAATGATAGGGAGTGATGTGTTTTTCAATGACGCACTGTCTAGTGACGGTGTGTCTGTGACGCATCTTTGCGTCATATGCACTTCCGCAAATAAATTATCTATTAAAAACAATAATGGCATTGTTGCTCCATTGACAAGTTTTCCTAGTAATAGAGCAATAGATATAAAATAATTTAGCATATAGAGCTAACGTGGACTTTTTTTAGAACTAGTTTTAATAGATGAATGATGAATATATATATTTCTGTAAATTGGCTCTAAAAAGTACTTTGAGATGACAAAATTATTTTTTTTGTTTTGTAACTAGATACAGACCGATCTCTTTTTCCTGAATACTCTGAGAAAAAAGACCGAACCAAACTCAGTGGTGACAGTATCTTTTAAAGTCCAGACATAATCTTGGTCAGATTATTTGAGGACGTTTCAGGCAGTTTAATGTCTGAGATGGTCTTTTGAGGAAATAACCACACCGATTTGAGCAGACCTGTTCTGCGAGTGAACGCATTTGTCAGTTATCGTGTAGCTAACTCAGAACTTAAGGATAGACAGACAGATACAGGGAAAAGATGACCTCGGCCCGGCTCTTGAGCTTTCCTAATCATTCTGCTTAACTTTAATTAACGTTGCTATACTTGATGCAATATTAATTTGCGTAAAAACAACGTGGCAACGCTGCCAGCTTTTTGGGCACTTTTCCACTGACGATGGCGATATGGATGATTTTTTTGTAAAGCCCCTAGAGGTCTGTCCTTTTTTACCTATACGTACTTGTACATAACATATATCTGAGGCTTTCTTAATAAGCATATAAATTATTTCAATTAGTATTGCCTGATAATTTGACTAAAAATAAACATTGCCATCCTTGCCTATAGAACACTAATAACATCATCATTGGTTGTAACACCTAAGTAAGTAGTTATGAGGTATTTCATATTACCGAAAGAACCAAAACGAAAGGGCTCATTTGAGAAACCTTAGAAAAGGTATCTTAAATGAGCCAAAATCCCTAAATTCTACTTAACTTATATAAACAACGTCTAGAAGCCCGTTGCACCACTGCCTATATTTCAAAAGTGATAAAGGTATGAATTAATCAATGCCTGTTAAATATGAAGTCCCAAGAAATAAGAACAGTGATGAAACAAACTTTAATACTTATTCATATGTGCCTGTGTGTTTTAATTACAGGTTTCTTCACTTATACTTAATAAAGCCACGACATCAAACATCTGTACAATATAGAAAACATTCAACGACATAGTAACTACGACAGAGGTAATTTTCTAAAGCCATTTTATAGAAAACAACGAAGCAGATAATCTTTAAAATATAGCCAAGCAACAAGATCATTTTATTTTAAAAATCCAGTTTATCACGGATTTGACTATATTTAAAATCTTAACTAAGTTTAAAACAACAATAATTATTTAAAAGGTGAAGGTCTGATTTAATATGTTGTTTCCCATAATATGATTTGAGAATATTAAGTTAACAGTTGCAGCAATACTGAATATGTACTCATTTTCATCTTAATTGATAATTCACCATCATTGCTTCACCATCTATCATACAGATATGTAGCTGTTGATGATGATGATAGATAAAGTTATAGAAAGTACAAAAACGTATGTGATGCAACGTTGTATATTCAACAACACCAAATCGATGCCTTTCATAGATGAATTATTTAAAATAAATAACAATAGCAAAGAGAACAACAATAATGATGAAAGAACTGTCACAATAGAAATAATAAAAGTTCAAATAAAACATTTAAGAAAGGCATCGAGAAATACAAAGATAAAAAGAGTGAAAGAGAAGGAACACCGACTACATACAAATAATTTTCAAAATACAACATCAAGGAGCAAACATTACTCTGGCAATCCCAAAAATGTGATATTTTATCAAAATTTTGATACCAATAGAAGCATGAAAAGTGTGAGTGCAAGCCAATTCGATGCAGGTATTAAGAATTTTGCTTTGAAAATGCATAAAATATTAAATAAAAAAATAAAAATTTGTAGGACAAATACTTTTGTGCAAACCAATCACATTAATGTTCCTTCTACAGTGTGGCAATCAACGATTTGTTACTTACTACTTTCCCCTGATTTTTATACCAAATGCTAGGATTAATTATAAGAAATTGACAACAAAAGATTCTAATTTTTTTAAGACTTCCCCAGAGACAGGGCCTACTGCAAGCCACATTCAGATTCTACCCACGATAGCAATAATCTCGTCAGCTCAAAAAAAGTATTTTAGTACATATGTATTCAATTCAAAACTGAGGATTCGCATATCCCATATTGGGGACAATGCTGTGCCTAGATTATAAGCTAATTACCGTGACACTACCCCATACTGTGTCGTTTAAACTCATTGTAATTACTAAACAAAATCAATTCAATGAATCTTTATCTCTAAGATTTCAAAGACAATATTTCTCATTGCAAAATCAAACCTGTACTCTTTTAGCCTTTTCAGGTATATATTACATTACTCTATTAGCATGGTAAAAGTTTACCCGACGAGTAAAGCTTTGGTTTCACTGAAGCCACACTTCAGGGGATGCGGGGACGCGGGATGCTACTACGCAGGTCGATAATTTCATGTCTATCTGACCACACGTCGACTGCGATCGATGTGTAGCGATCCATCACCGACGACCACCGAATGCTGTGTTCGTAAACACACGGGCTTTGTCTTGCTCGGTATTGTTTTGGAAACCAGCTTCGTGGCGATGGCAGTCTTCCGTCGTGACGTCACTGTACGCTGTCATTGGCGTCAGATGATTTACAGAGACCCTAATCAAAGAAGTCAAACGACTATCAGCTTTCGACCTATTCCAAAGATCATCAAATTGTTTGCCACAACCGTAGAAGCAACGCATAACAACACACGTGTCACAAGACGTACATTACTCGCGCGAGTTACCTTTGCTCTTAGCCTCGTGTTCGTTCTCTTTGTCCCTAGGAGTCTGAGGCGAAAGCGACCCGCTAAGAATATCTGAAATCACACCAACTTCATTGTACAATGGTTAAGAACCGATGGCGTAGGAGATACAGACGCCTGCGTTGATTAAGAGCCCCATTAATATAGCAACCGCGATCAGTTGCGAAATAAAAAGGTTGAGCAAGTTTGGGACGCTTATAATTTTCGGAAAACTAACATTATGATTGAAAATGTAAATTCAAAACGTGACATATTGTGCTCGGTATAGAAATTTATATGAAAATGACTTAAACTTTTCGTACCGCAACTGTAGGTACATACGTCATCTATTCAATGCAAGCGTGTACATATACATATTGAAAATGCATTGGAACAAAGATTTAGTTTGTGATGACCACCTACGTCATGTTATATACGAAATATACTTTGAGATAATGTAACAGTAGGTACTATAAAGCGATTATGAATTTATGAAGCTGCATTATCTACTCAAGCATTTCGATACAAGGATGATCATAATTTAGTCAATATTGCAGATACAGTGAGAAGTTTATTGTCTACGCCACTTAGGTCATTTATAAGCTAACAATTAATTGGTCTAAATCAAATAACTTATATTCTACAGAAGAGGGAAGCGGTGAAAACTAAACCTAACGAATTAAAATCTATTCAATACCAAGTTGAGTTTAAAAATAAACATATAAACAACGATTTAAGATAAATTTTCGGACCAGTAGCTTAATTGCTTAAGAGCGTTAACGTCGATTTTGGTTGTTTGACCCAAAAAGCGTACTTTTCAAACCATTTAATCACCTCATAAAACGTATCTAACGAAAGTGTGAATAACTAAATATTGTTGGAAATATTTCGGTCTGAAAAGTTGACTGAAAACCTTTTTACATTAATAAAGTATTCGTGAATTCTAACCAGATAAACAAACAGTGTTTTCTAAAATCCTTTTACAGTAGTCATTTCGAAGCTTAAAATATCCGAAACCACTAATAAAATTGACAAACTAATAAACATATTTAATTGTTCACATCCTTGAGCAAAAAACTGAGAGAGACTTTTTTGATTTTCAGCGCCTAACATAATAAATAAAACAATAAACAAAGTGAAATTAACAAGAAAAAGCAGTTGCTAAATTAATTATTTCTTCCAATAAATCTTATTTAATTTTACAAAATAAAGGTGTATTGTAATAGAAGAACATCTTTTTTAAAACTTGCAATAAAAAATTTCAACTAAATTAGTTTTATTATTTTTCTACAATTATTTTAAAACTACTATAAAACCGTGCGCGGTAATAATTTTAAATCAGTCCGCCGCGAGGCTGTTCAAAGAGTGGACGTATCGCTCAGTGCTCTACGCGTGACCTCTCCCGACCCTTGGCATCGAGTGAGTTTATAGTGCGATATAACGATCTTGGGTTGGTAAGTAAAATAATTATTTTTTATTTAGATAATTAAACAATGTTTTTCGAAACAACAAAAATTGTTTCAGGTGCCATGGGGAATCAGAGTAAAAAAACGAAACTAGTTTTATCGAGGAAAAGGAAGAGACTCAATCAAGAGGTTTTAGCTAAAGCTAGGGCTAAAAGGTTGGGTAAAATAATATTTTGAATAGAACTTGATTTGTTATCTTTGTTGATCGAAGTTTGCTATATAAGGTCCTCGTTTATTAATTTATTTCTTTCTAGGGGGTGATTGTACTACTCAAATACATTTTTTTTTTTCTAAACGATCGATTTCGAAATTGCAAAAAACAATACTTCCTCAAACTAAACCGTCGATCATCTGATTTTTTTTAACTTGCATTGTAATAATAATAATTTAATTGATTTGATTTAATTTAAACTTTATTTCTTCTTTTTAGGAATTTAACTAAAAGCTTGTTTTTAAAAATGTTTTTAGGGTTCCGTAGTGAAAGAGGAAACATTTATAGTTTCGCTAAGTCTGTCTGTCTGTCTGTCCGACCGCGGCTTAGCTCAGAGACCCTTAGTACTAGAAAGCTGGAATTCAACATGAGTAAACATATTAATCACGCAGACAAAGGGGTAAAATAAAATCCTGTTTTTTTATCTTCAGGCATTGTAAAGACAATAATGTTGTTGTGAGTACGGAAGATGTTAAAATCCAAAATGAGGCAAAGGTAAAGCACAACTAACGTATTTTTTATTTACAATTTCATATTTACGTATGGGATTACATCTATCTTTTTTTTTTTCAGGACTTAGCCTCGTCTTCCAAAACCAGCTTGTCGATGTGTGGAACACACGTGTCGGTTATCTTTCAAAGTCGGTAAAGGAAAACATTTATTTAAATCTACATACAAGTGCTATATATATGTAGTGCTATATATAATCTACATACAAGTCCTATAAGTGATGACTTTTAATTGGCTGTCAGTCTCACACACAATTTTTTATTCTGTTTGTTTTAGCTGTAAGTCATCCATAGTTATTAATAGTGTTGTGTAGTGTTGTGTTGTGTAGTTGTTAGTTATTTTTCTGTTCTTTTCTTATTGTCTATTTATATATGTGTGTACATAAATGGTTAAATAAATAAATAAATATAATATTATAAATAAAGAATTTTTCGATATTGAAATATTTTATTTTAAAACTAGAATACTTAATAATTTGCTAGAGGACCATCGCGACTTCCTACGACTTCAAAATGATGAACCCCCTTCATTATGATTTTTTCATGTACTTTTTTATCAAATGAGCAATTTTTAATCAAAATTCATTTAGTAGTTTTTGTGAAAGAGTAACAAATATACATCTACTCATCCATAAATAAACTCTCAAACTTACGCGTTTATAATTATTATTTGAAAATATGACCTGTATGGTATTCTGATGTGTAATCGATATGAATTGAAGTTTCATCAAAATTCGTTCAGTAGTTCTTACGGTAAATTGTTAAAATCATTCATCCATACATCCTCACAAACCTTTGTGTTTATAATATTATTCGTAGTAGGATTTTACATTTGTACAATATTTCTAACTTTTCTCCCCTAAATAGTACCTACTTACTATACTACGTATCCAAAATTGCCTTTTTATTTCACAAGCATGTAATAAAAATAAGAATAGTAAATAAAAATCAACTGACAATTAAATAAGTAAGTATCATTAAACATTATGGATCAACTTGGGTTAGTTTGACTATAATGACGGGCAGCACACCAACTCTACGCACACAGTTATGCGCGTATCTGTGTGAGTGGAAGGAGCACTGCAATTACCTAAACTTGGTGCCGTGGATTTCACGTTAACGCTCTTAACACAATCACATTCTGATTATTTTTGAAGAATATTGTTAATAAATTTATTAATATGCTCGATAACATGATCTGCTTAAGGACGTGAATAGAATAGAATATAATAATAACGCAATGAATGTTGTTACTTTCACTGTGTTACGCAATTACCCCAGTGGTGCTCTTAAATCAAACTTATAAAATTAAAACATGCATTTACTACTAGAAACTAATATCTAAAATTTGCAACTTATAATTAAAGATGGAGTGGGCATTGACTACACTTTTGCTATCATAAACTAAAGTTTCTTTAAATTCAGTTTTGCCAATAATGCTGATAGTTATATTCTTAATAAGCATAAAATCAATATCAACATCTACGTTTATGTCAATATCGTGTTCGTATTTTGAACCATCGCAATTATACTTAACCTTCATCCTTCATCGGTCACATTTACCATGTCATTGTGTTCCACAATCGTCATCTGCCTTGCCTTTTTTACCAATTATGTTGGCTTCTAGTCTAACCGGGTGTACCTGATTACCAGTGTTATACATGGAGCAACTGCGTATCTGAAATCCACAACCCAGTAACTGGGTCCCTTGGAAATAACGGTTGTCAAACTTTCGGGCTACTGACGACCCGTAACGTCTGTCAAAGATCCATGAATGACAGCCAGGACCAACTTATTGACGTGCTTTTCGAGATATGGAGGAGTCTTAGGATGTATGGTTGTTTGTTTTTTTGCATTGTATTACGCAATAACAATACCAATAGTGACAACTGTACAGTACCTCACTACGAACCATGCCTTATCTACTCCCATATAGTTCATCTCGATACTTATCAAAAACAAACTTGTAATCAACGCCCATCCCAAACACAAAACCAAGAAGCAGATCAAAAAGAGAATTGAGCGAGAGACCTGGCAGACCGTCGCTCCCATTACCATAGCTGTTTATAAAGTTCGCGAGATACAGGTCCAGCTCTCTAACGGAGACGTTGATGTGGTAGGGATTCACGCAGAGACCTGGTTGCGTGCATTCTGGGTGCTTCTCCAACCGCTCACCGTCTGTACTCTCGAGGGGGATCGCTTTGAATAGGATCACCATTACGAGGTCTAGGCGCCATACCTGGAATGTGAGAAGTGGATAAATTAATAAAAATTCCAGTGAAAAGAGCTAGGAAAAGCTAATAGAACCAAAATAAAAGATGTCTTACATTTTTATCTCATGTACGACAAAGCATTAGGAAAGTAGACATATATACATATTTTAATGAACTTTAAAATTTTACAGACTATTAAAAATAAAGAGCATGCTACATGTACATTTCAAACCAATGAATTTAACTTTTTATAACCAACTAGTGCCGAGTTTTGTTACTTTAAAAAGTAAGAAAAAGCCTTAAAGAGAGCGGTGAATTTATTTTGAACGTCCTGTTTCCGTAGACCCATAGTCGGATAATTCTTAGGACATGCTGAAGATACTTTATAGTACATTATTTTTATCTCACGAACCGACGTGCGCTTTACATATAACCAAATGTACAAATACACTGTACATAATATGTGCGTAAAGACGAATAGCGTCAGCACATAACAAACACACATTTTCGACTTCACCATAGTCTCGGATAGTACCGAAAGGTCCTACACTTCCACAAATATTTACAGCGTCTCTGTTCACTTGGAAAAATATATAATTATGTAATACTTGTAAAGTTTAGGTCGATTGAAATTCAAGTACAGACGCTAGCGCATCAAGCTACTACAATCTGTCAAATTTCGTTAATAGATTTTCAACTTTATCGCTTAAGCGTTAACTTCAAGATTGGGAAAATTTGTCAGATTCGGGTTCCTTGAACTCTACAATCCAACATCGAAAATTTTTTTGAACCGTATGAGTCGAATCTCAAAATGAGAGTAAATTTTAACCTTACTGATCACAAACTGACACCTCGAACACTTTCAAATTGCAAGTTCCAGGTACAAAAATATGTATTACCTTATCAGCCTGCCTCAAGCAATCTATCCTCCTCATCTTCCCCTTCTGATCGGGGTTGGAGAGCACGCACACGGCCGGCCGCTTGCCCGTGATGCTGAGCACGAAGTCTTCTCGGCAATCCTGTGTTATGTCTTTGCGCAGCTTCCCTAACAACCGCGATGCCCATTTTTGTTTCACTTCTGCTTTTTCGTTCTGGAATTGAGAAAAGGGTCAAATTAATATTGATTAATTCTTTGTATTAGATATTATTGTGTTGTGTTGTATTACAGCTGTTTTTATGTGTAGTTACCAAAATGTCATTATTTTAACTAGACATAATAATTAAGTAGGTACTCGATCTTTTTTCCATTTCTATTTGACTCAATCAAGTTAGTTTCTAAGTTATATGTTGCAGTTAGAGCTTTGTTTTTTGCTTTCAAAACTAATAAGTAAAAATTATTGTCTTGTGATAAAGTACCGTCCTGACAGACTTTTAGTCTTCTTATGATTGTTTTTGATCTAGAAGAACGGCGACAAGCCATCCATCCAACGGTTAGGTTAGGTTAGGTTATAATATAAGTAAACAATATGTGTTGATTTATTTCAGTAAATGTATTTGAAGTCATTATTTTAAGTGTTACTGTTTTCAATGCTGTAAATAATTCAATAGCCACTTACGATCCAAAAGCAGCTTAGAAAGATTAAGTCAAAACGATTAAACGAATAAGATTCTATAAACACAAAAAAGTGTACCTACCCACGGTTCCAAATTTATTGAGTATATCTATCGGAAGGAGCGTCTCTTGTCGCTAGTTCGATTACCGCATCGGAGGCAATAGCTGTCAGTCCAAAAGATATTGGCTCGGAAGCAGGACGTTTTCGAGGACATGAAATGGCAGGCACTGGAAACCTTAGTACCAGGCTATGAATGTGAGCTGTGGAACATGAAAAAATATCTAAAATTAGTATAATATTTACCTGTAGTTCATATTTAGTGTGACGCTCCTCCTCGAGACTCATCCGTTTTTCGTGTTTCTTGTAATATTTCCGTTTGGCCGCTTGTAAATTGAACCAAGTATACGAAAAGGACTTTACAAATGGCATCAGGGCCTCTATGAACGGATGGAACTCGTCCTGTGAACAAGGAAAACATTCAAAACAGGTATTAACTTGGAATATTCAATTTTCTTTATTGGCGCCCAACGTGGGACACCTTCACGAAACCCCAGTAGCCTACAATTCAGATGCAAAAACCCAGTTTACTTTTGGATGTAATAAATCCATCTTGTATTGACATTCTGAACTTTGAGATAAACGATTTTCCTCATATCTTTCTATAAGATACTATTATGTAAACATTCAATGCTTTTGCAAATAAGATTTCCAGGGTTTATACTATCCAGACTGATGACTTTGAGCTCCGTTCACATAAATTTAACTTTTTAAATAAACGAAAACATTAAGACTGTTTTGGCATCTATAAATAAACTGACAAGTTGGCTTTCATATCTATTTGCTGCGTTGTATACGACCATCAAAAGGAAGATAAACGTCTTCCGAATGGACATCGAAGAATGAAAACAGTAATGAAACAATAAATTTACTGTTCATCTGACTTCTAGAAATAGTTTTGTAACTCTAAGTTAATTTATTAAGGTAAGTGTTAATGACTTGATTCTTCGCAGGTGGATACAATACAAATTTGCTCGAGAATTAAGAATTCTAAAATTCAACCCAGACAAATCCTTTAAATTAAACAATTGTAGACCAAACACTTAAATCATTTTTATAAAATCGAATAAGCAGTCGATAAACAATCACTATTTACTTATCAACCTAAATATTTATTTTCAGTAAAGATTTCTTCAACCTGCTCTGAGTAATCAAACATTCCAGAATTTCCTCCTAGCATAATTATTTCCATTTACTTGCGTTCAAAATTTTCTCAGCAACTAATTACATGAAGTCGAACACTTGGATGCCATCTTACCTCTTCATAACAATCCATGGTATCTTCTGTTTCTCTTCTTTTAATTCCTTGACTTTTAGAGATTGCTGGATCTCACGCTACGAAATGGGACTATGAGAGCTTTACGAACTTATTACCGGGATCATTCAATTAATAGAACATTCAAATTATTCCTCATATTTTAACTGTTCCTCTTTACATTTTCACTGGCTTTCCAAACAAAAACCTAATGAAAATTTAAAATCTCACTCTAAATCTGCTTGACTATCTGCCTAGCCTTTTCCCAACTATGCAATTGAATACCAGTGTTTTATATGGAGTGACTACCAATTTGACCTCTACAACCCAGATACTGGTTAATACTATAATCCTTGGTAAAGCTGGTCGATATACTTTCGGGCTTCTGACAACCCCTAATGACTATAAAAGATCTACGAATGACATCCGGGACCAACGGCTTAATGAGATTTCCGTAGTACGGAGGAGTCTTGGTATGCAAAGACGCATCCATGAAAAAACCGTGGCAAGCGTAGCTTAACCTGAACTCTCGACTAGTGTCACTGATATTACTTGGCCACAAGCTTGACTGGTTGAATGTAACTTAATTCCCAACCTATACTACGTAAGATCGACTTTTGCAGACAACCTTTACAACTGATACGGCAGACCAGACCCAGTGGCTACTTCGACATCCTCATTATTCATATTTGTTGGGGGTCTGCACAGCATGTCTGTCACATTTATAAAGAATCCAAAACAAAGAAATCATTAGTATGACTTATGGTCCTTTCCACGAAGTAAGATCCAGCGCGGTTGATGCTAATCATGTCCCAAAACCAAATCGATTACCATTCTGAACCAACTGTCATACATATCAAAAACTATATTTTGTTATTATTCAATACCAGTAGACCTAATTGTGTCATGTCCGAACAAAAGAATAAAAAGATCTACGTGAGGTACAGGCAGAAATTAATAACGTATGCATCGCGCATGCGCGAAACAAATACTGTATTGTAATGCGTTGAATCATAGCGTAATGTATGCAAATATGATGTGATTTACCGACTACCCGATTCGGTTACTCGTATCGATTTTTCGTACTTTTCGTGAAATGATTTTTTAGATGATATTATTGATTTTTTGATATATTCTTTTCTTGACCACATTCTTTTGTTTTGTGAACAGAATTTTAATTAACCAAAGGTATTTTGTGACGTTTGTGAGATGTGTGCAGAGATTCAAGATGAGTTTTATACTGAGCATGCTTGTTATTCTTTTGTTGTTAAGAATGAATACATTATTATATGCGCCTGTCCTGAATTCTCTCATAAAGATTCATATCCTATTACTGATTATCCTATATATTGGCCTCGTCTGCTTAAAAAGCTTACTAAGAAATATACAAAAACTGAAAGACAAAACATAGGTCTAACTAAATCAAATAAAACCATGAGCAAAAGTAAAAGATGAAGGATCAAAGCGATAGTAATATCGATCGTGAAAAGAATAATGAAAGTATTCGGACCCATACCATGTGTTCTAAAAGTTTGCGAAGCAACGCGTACTGAATGATAACTAGTATCACTAGTAAAATGTCTAAGGACCTTCAATGTGTTGATTCATCTAAAAAGATTTAGGTATATATTGTGATAGCTGAGATCAGAAGGTACATAATCTTTCAGTTTTGAATACACAAGAACATACACATACATACATACAATCACACGCCTTTTTCTCATGGGGGTAGGCAGAAACCACAGAACGCCACCTGCTACGATCTCTACACACTCCTTTTGCCTTGTTTAGGTTCAATTGGTCATACACATACGCCGGTTGCGAGTACGCACCTAACCTTTCTGAAGAACATAACCAATAAAGTCACTATATGTCCTCCTAGGGCGTCCCCTCCCGGAAAACAGTGATAAAATTTATTAGAAAACAGAGCCAAAGTGACTCTTAAAGCTATTTCTAAAGTATAAAGCGCCAAAGGACAACATTGTAGGGCAAAATAACCACATTATGGAACCTGGAAATTGCGTCTGGAACCTAATTACTATGCCTGTACGTCAACAATCTAATATATTAATAGTATACAAAAACATTTAGGACCTCCATAAGCAAATTATTACAAAAAGGTATCAAGAGCCTAGACTATTAGATTAATTTCTCTTGTATCATCAAGCGTACGTTCAACTGTATTAATAAGTAATGAAAGTCTATAAAAGCTGGCAATTGGTTCATTATTTTCATTATTACGGTGACTTACGAATTTGGGAACCATAACAATATTAGAGTTTGTGACGTCACAAAAAGGTCCATTATGAAAACTATAGTAGAAAGAAGAGAACTCATTATGGCATAGTTTCTTATTAAAGATAGGTATTTTCTCTGGTAGATGTATTTAGTTTTTTATATAGTTTCTTTATTATTATATGCAGTATACCTCTTAATTACGTTTTTGTATTATAATTATATAATATTATTGTACGGCATATATAGATTTCTTACAAAACTGATTATTTTAGATGCAAAAGTCAACAAAAAGAAACTAACAAAAACATTTCCTATATTAGATTGAGCTATGCTATTATAAATAGATAAAGTCCACCTTGAAACAAAGGCAACAGTCGTAATAGAATAAAGTAAAATATCAGCCGATAATAACCTCCTCGACTTACAATATATTAACCTTCTCCTCTCGAGACGCTATAATACGACATCTGTAGATACGACTAAAAGCGTCTGACAGTAAAATTAGAACGAGAATTAGCAATGGCATATAAATAGCTCAGGTAGCTAGCTCATTGCCTGTCAACAGCCAAAAGGAGAACTATATATGACGACTTGGGAAAATTGTATCGTTGGGAAATTCAAGTTTCAGTTGATGCTCATCGTCACCATTATCTTGCCTGTATCTCATTGTTTTTCGGGTCGTTTATGGTTTTTCTTCCATACTACTTCCATTAGTAGTCATCTCGGTAGGCGGCCTTCTAGTTACATAAATCATCCTTCACACTGTTGGATAAACAGTGTGAAAGTTCATATATGCATATCTGTGTTTTAAAGAAGAAACTAGTTTCAGGTTATGTCTACGTGTAGCATGGCTTCTATCTACGACAACAAAGTGACATTTATTTTCTTCTTATTTTACACCACGCTGTTGAAATCGTTCTATTTTACGTAATTTTGCTGTATGTTTCTTTCCACTGCTTCCGTTTCTAGAGTGGTCAAGCTAAGAGTGATTACAACAGTTTTGAAAACGAAAATATTTTAGCATATATCACATCAACAATTTGCTTTTCTACAACAGGGTTTTCCTGTATACAATTATAAATGTATGGAATTTGACTTAAATCATCACTTCTACAAATCGATGTGTTTTTGTAAAACAATAGAAAAACCCCTACTAGTCTTAATGACACATTCTCCAAGTAAAATTTTCAATCACGTACTAGTAGAAAGGGGCTAACCCATGCAAAGTCACGGAATCAATAAATTACTCGTCGATTTCAGACTTTATTGTATTATTATCGCAGGAATTCGCATCGATAGTAAGGCCTGTGTCCTACTTAGGATCGACTACAACAATACTTTATTGGAAAACGTGAATAGAAAATCTAAGTTTGTCTGGTGGTCAGCGCTTGAGTCAAACTTGGAAAAGATTTCTAGAAGAATTATTACTAATGATTTGTGTGTTTTATTGATGGTATGGCAAAGCGAGACTGGGCTTACCAAGCTATTTGAATTTAAGCAATTCATTTCAAAGATGTCAAGAAATTTGAACTAGCTAATGGTTCTTTAACAGTTCCAAAATTTGAACTAACAACCTATTTAATCTAAAATGAAGTGAAACTCAAGACAGGAAACAAAAACTACAAATAATGCCTATTCTCACAACTGACCAAGACAACGCGACGCCAACATCATTTAGAAAACAACTAAATCAAAGCACACAACATTCATTCACAAACACCTTCCCAAATCGACTACGATCTAAAAACACACGAAAAATCTAAACTACCAATGATTGATTCGCCCAAACAAAGCAACCGACTTCCGCGGGTATAAACAAAAAGGTCTAGTCAAAACATTGAGTTGGCTGCCACCACAGACGAGGCGGTTGCCAGTTTGCCAGCGGCCTGGTGTGCCCCCTTGGCAGGATCCATGGACACACGTGGACGGAATCCCCTTGTTATAAAATTATCGGTTTTATCATGCCAAATGTGAGAGTCAATAGCCTGAGTGAAATTTTCGCCGCGAATTATTCTTTGACTTCGTTTTCAAGAGTGTGGATGAGTATAAATTTTTATGTTTGCTTGTGGAAGATTTCCATTGAAGAGTATTGTTGATTTAACTTTAGTGACGATCAAAACACAGGTGTCATTGGGAAACCCATCTAATCCAAAATTAATTCAGTTCATAAGTTGACTGATACTCAAAACACATTAAAATATTTCCAACTTTTGATCGCTTAATATACCCAACATAAATTAACAAACATCCTCATAATAACATTAAAAAGCTTCACATTACCGCATTATCCAAAGCAAACAGCCACCATATTGGAAACACGGCCAAAATGAGCGCGAAATAAAAATATAAAAATGGCGCTCGTAAAACTATCACAATACGCCAGCGATAAGGTGCAAATATTTGGCAAATATAAGAACAACAAATGCTGAATAGTAAGATTGTTGGCAAAGGTTCGCTCATAGTGGATTCTCGGTACGAGCCGGCTCTGCTACTATGATGATATCATACACGGGAATCGCGATATTCATGTTATTATACTTTTAGACGAGGCGCACATTGATGATAAAATCGACCGCTTGTAGATAGCTGACGGCTAACTTACTGCAATCTGGAACACGAATACTAAGTCAAACGACTGCAAAATCAAACGATTTTGCGATTATTTTGTCGTGAACAGATTAACTATGGAACACTGTTCGTGTGTTCACTGTCAATGTGACCAGCACCCAAAACATTTCGCTTTTCAACGTTGGCACTGCAAGTGTCCTAAAATAATTCTCAGTAACGGCAGCATTAATGTCAAACCATTGCGAACTGATTAAAAGGCCGTGCGGTAATAATAAAACGCCTTATCAAATAAACGAACTATTAGGACAACATCCAACGAGCCATGCCAAAACACTGGAGTGCGTTCACCCAGGTTTTGGCGGCAAATCAGGAGCTGACGTTTACTTCATTATAATTTTTTTTTCACTTTATTTCGTGCGTACAATTTATTTTATAGACATTGGCGCTGGTTCATTGGGGATGCCCGGATGGACTTGGCCGTGGCACCGGTTGGCGTACCTAACTGGGTCGTCGACGTCACACAGGAGAACTGGCCAAAATCACGGCACACGCGGAAAGACGCCGTGAAAAAAAGCGCGCGGCCGCCATCTTGCCACGCGCGGTTTTGGCGCGCAACAAGTGATGTGTACCAACGCGCTTATCGCACGCAGCACGTAAATTTACAATAAATCCTATTGTAAGTGGAATGCACAATGTTTGTACGATTATATGTATTTAGGTACTTAAACGGTATGCATTCGAAATATGTTGAAAAGCTTCTAAGAAACATGTGTGCAAGTGCACCTGGCTGGTTGCATATATTAGTATGTTAAACTTGGTTGCGGCGGTTTAGAGAGCCGGTAATGAGCTATCAAATACATCGATATGCACATGTCGGACGGCTTAATCTGCTTTGGCGACGGAAAATTGTTATGTAAGCTTTAGTCTTCTGAAAATGGTGGCAGATGTGTTAGACATATAATTAAGGTTGCTCTCTTGTACATTGTCCACAAGGTCTTATCTTATTTCGTTGCATTATTTCTACTTTAAGTTACGTAATACTGCAGAGAGCCTGAGGTCCTAGTTTCCTAGATCCATATCTTAATCAACTACGAAGTAGAGGTATATTTTTAACCGACGAAAAAAACGGAGGAGGTTCTCAATTCGACGCGTATATATTTTTTTATGTTTTTTTTTACATTCTCTTCTCGTCCTCCTCTTTTATACTTGAATGAAACCCAAATTAGTTCAATATAATGATACATATATTTTTGAGAGATATGCAACTTTATAAAAAATATTCTCATTTATGAGTTTTCCAAACATCGGTTATGCCTCATGTGAAACTAAAAACCCTAGAGACCAAGAATTTGTCGGGATCTAGATTTCAATATTTCCTACATATAATGTACTGTGACTTTCTTCCTTTGAGGTTTTCCCATTACCCAATATTATAATAAGCTTCCTTTCCTTTTATTATAATAATCTTAGACTAGATACTTACTGTCGGCTTTGAGGTTACTGTTTTCCTGTAGCTAAGGTATAAGCGCAAGACAAATATACTTCTTAATTTACCTTCACTTACCAAGGATACTTTTATTTTTGTCTATATTATTATCTCCATGGTCATTTCCACAACCAACCTTTTTCCTTCCTATTTCATTCTTATATGATTTCGCAGTCATTATGTTAGAGCCAATTTTTCTGGTCTAGCTATTGTGATACTTGAACTCCTAGGACAAAAGCCAAGGCTACACTGATGTTTGTGTCTTGAAGTGAAAATAAATAATTATTTTTAACAATTCTAGTTTTAGTATACCTGTAAGTTAACCCTACAAGCTTGAGCAATCCAAGTCCTTTGTAATCAAATAAGATGAGGACAAAGTATTGTAGACCATATATTCTACTCAATAAAAATCTTAAATTAATTCAATTCATTCATTCACTGACAGGCAATGCCTGGCCTAAGACGCTGGATCTAATTGTTAGTACATGACATTTAGCACTTAAGTTCTATAAGTAAGCAAAGTGATGTATGCATTGAAAAAAGCACTAAGAAAGCATTTTTTTTTAATTTAGTAGCTACATAAAAGTTTGTTTGGGGAATGGAAGTTCATTATTTTTGTCGATGCAATATCAGTCGCGCTGCTAATTTAGAATAAAACTATATAACTACCACAAGCTAGACTATTAATCTCAAAGATAAATCTACACCATCATATTCTTTATTCTTGCCCAATCAAAACTGCCTAATCAAAAATAGAGTAGATATAATGCAGCAAAACCATCAGGAACGAGTTTTTCATGGCACACGTGGCTTATTTTACGACCAAGCTCGTAAACTCGTTACGGTGTCAAGAAAATACAATAATTTCGTAACGTGATAGTTCAGCGTTCAAAAAAGCTCCTAGAATTTGTCTGATTCTAGGAGCTTTTTTGAACGCTGAACTATCACGTTCAGCGTGGGTTTAAGCAAATCTCAATCAAAAAAGAAATTTCGTCCATGTAGATCATTGTTTATGATAATTTTACAAACATCGTTTGTATGATTCGGGTGTTGTAATTAAAGTAACTATAAAACAACAGTAAAACTTTAATATTTTAAGCTTAATTAATTAAAAGAAAAATATTTTCAACTAGTTTTGTTTCAGAAGGCAGCCTTAACCAAAAAAGCACTTTGCTGATGAGGTGACTGGTGTAATATGGATGTACCTACTATAGGCAGGTACAACTTTGCTCAATTCCGTGATGTTGTGTGTTAAAATGGCGCAAAATATTGATACTATAACACTGACAAATGTAATATCCAAATGGCCACATAGTTTTAAATAAATAGATTCGTTACCAACATAGGTTCAGACGAAGTATGTATTTATACCAAACAACTTGAAGAATAGTAACAGCTGAGCAGTTGCGCACAAATAGAAAATAGTTTCAAGAACTAAAGTTGCGGTGTGTGTCGCAGCGGGGTAAGGGGAAAACGCTTCCGCTTTTGACCAACATGCAATGAAAGGCAAAATGGAAGTGTTTACTGAGGTACCAGAAGATAGACGACTGTTTTCAATTCTCATAAAATACTCTAACTAAATATAGAAAGGAAAACAAGAAAGAAATACATATTTGCGTAGTTGCTTGTTTAGAAAGAGACTTACATGACGAGAAAAGGTAAAACTAGATGAATTAAAATGTCTCCGAAAAATCTGGTTCAAGGGACACCTCAATACGAACGAAACGAGGCAAAAGTCAGTATGTCAGGATCGTTGCAGGTGGTGATCTGTAGTTTTTGCCTATCTTCATAAGGAGAGTGAGTGAGGTTATGTATGTGTATGTGTACCGCAAAAATTTAAGTCTCAGTACCTCAAAAGTAGGTCTTAGTTCTCGATCGTTACTCGCTGCTATTAAAGCCGCACCCTATGTGCAATCCAACGACCTTCTTGGGTAGAACTTACATCAAGTTGTTTCGTTCAAAGTTCGTACGACGTGAAACGTTAGCGTTTTTTCACCGCAGCTGTGGCATGTACTGAATGTCTTTAAAACGGGCTGGGTACAGATGTAGGTCGTAAAGAATTAAAGGAAAAGTGTGTGTCGATGCGAATCGAAAGCTTTTGTTAAATATAGTGCAGATGAAAAGAAAAAAATATGTACCTGATTTTGAATGTAGGAAAGAACTTTCAAGAACAAATATAGTTCTAAAAAGTGGTTTTATATAAATTTATGCAATACTGAGAAGCTTTTTAAGACTTGCATTCGATGTGCGTTTACTTTTGTCAAATGGCTAGAAGAAAAGGCACCTAATCTGTTGTTGTCATAGAGGAAAATACATGTTTCTTTAGATAAATGACCAAAAGCCTTATCCAAAGTACTATGGATTTTAATTGAGGGAGGGTTTTTTTGAAATTTTTGTCTGTTTGATTAGAAGAGTTATCACGTCAAAAGCTCGTAGCCAAAATGGTTATCTTTGTATTCAAATATTGTGTATGACCCGAAGTAAGTTAAAGTTTTTGTTTCATCGCAATATTTTCACTCTATCATAAGATATAATCAATTTAAAGTGTCCAAGAAAAACTTTTAATTACGTAATGTTGGAACACGTAACGATATCACTTGAATGCATACATCCTAAAGAATGAAAAGACTCCTATTGAAAAATAAGTATCGTAATGACATAGCACAATCAATCTAGAACGATATAGCCACTGAGGAATTTGAAATCAATCAGCAGATGGACAAATCGTCATCAAAGACCACCGCACCTTTGCAGATGCAAATGAAAATCCCAGACACCCCTTTGATCACAGGTGTCCATAAGAGCCACTCTCACATAATCTACATGAAGCTAACGAAATCTATTGGCAGATTGGCATATCGATTTCTCTATTCAGTGGGAACTTGGGCTGCATACTCAAGGTACAAGTAATTGTGGATAATCGTGCATGCTCCCGGATACGTCGTAGAATGCAGGCTGCGACCGTCATGTACTAATAAATACGCTAACTGGGAGGAATTCTAATAAAGGTGATGCGTTTTAATGTGCTGTTCGCGGGTTTTCCTACGCACGTATTGTGAGTTTATGTAACATGCGTTTGGATGCTTTTGTGATGACAGATAGGTATCTATACACATGTCACTCATGCCTGCTTCGCATGAGGGTAGGTAGAAATTACAGAATGCCACCGGCTAAGATCTTTACATACTCTTTTTGCCTCACATTTCTAGTCATACACACACTCCAGTTGCAGTAATGCACACCTGACCTTTGCGAAGAACATCACCATAAGGTTACTGTGTGTCCTCCTAGGCATCCCCTCACGGCGTTTCCACTCACAACTGCCTTGTAAATTCCTTTTATGGTAATCCTATTTTCAATTCTCCTTCTTTTTTTTAGAAATCTATCTCTTTAGATATTGTACAGCCTTTATCTTGATGGCTTTGCCATCTGACCTCCACAAATGAACGTTAAGTTAATGTTTTATTAGATTTTCGCTAACTTAACACTCTTTAATATTTAGAAGAATAAAGAAAAGAAAAGATAATCAGCTATAACTGACAGTGCCCATGAAGAAAAAAGTAATTATTTTTAGGAATAATAATAACCGCCCTTTATTATCCCGGTACTGCAAAAACAATAAGCTCTTACAGTAACTCTAGACGAAGAAGACTATCATACATAGAAAATTCGAGCGTTCAAATATGCTTGGTTGTCTTATCACTAAGCTCAACTTCACCCAGATAATCCAGACGAAATTAATCATAGGTTAAGGAAAGCAAGTATCAAGATGATGAATGAATTCATCTTCTTCTATCGTATCGCCAAAGAGTGGATAAGAACAATCATGCAATGGAGAAAAGGTAAGCCAGTCAGCAAGATGGCAGGTTATATCAGAACACCGCATCAAGAATCTAATTTAACGCCAATCCAACTAGCCGATATACCTATTAATTTATTTATAGTCCATACATAATATAGTTTCCGAGAATACGAGAATCGCAACCACGACCCCGCTAACAAGGCCGGTCCGCTACTGCAGCAAATAGACAAAACTTATTAAGAAATAAAACACTAGTACCTAGTTGTTACCCCACAAATCACTTAAAACTTCAATACTGCAGCGATACAGAAAATTGCATGGGTCTCCACAATCAAGGCACTATGAAAACTTTTTGATTTATCTTTCGTACCAATTGTGTAACCCAACCAGTTTGGGAAGCTAATATTTTGCTTGGCACCCTCTCAAACGATCGCCTTCTCAAATCACCAAGGTTATGCTAATAATTTTAAAGTATCGCGGAATGGCTTTATTGCTATGTTAATAGGTGCTATATTTTATTGAAGAGGCTTTTTAAGTTCCTGTAGTTAGCATAGAACTGATAGTTTTTCATATTATTCGTTTTTTTTTTACTGACCTGTTAGTCTAGTGGTTAGTGACCCTGACTGCTAAGACTGAGGTCAGGGGTTCGATTCCCCCCCAGGACAAAGGTTTTTGTGATGAGCACAAAATAATTGTGCTCATCACACAAACATTTGCCCTGTGTCTGGGTGTAATCTATCTATATATATAAAATTTCTATAATATGTATGTATTTAGAAATATATATGTACATTTATCAGTTGTCTGGTTGCCATAATATAGGCTCTGCCTAGTTTGAAATCAGGTAACGGTGTCTTGGTTGTCCTAAGATATTTTATTTTTATTTATTTATATGTCACTGAAATGCGTCCTTATAAAAGGAAATAAAACATAACCTCGGAATAAATCGGTAGCTGCCAATAACACTATAAAACCTCTTAGATTTTCAAGGGACGCAAAGATTCCTAATTGACTAGTTAAAAATGTCATTAGGTATATCTTTAATACACCGACATCGGCACCAGAAACCAGTGTAATTGCGTTACAACTATCAGTAGCTTCAGCTTTCATTTTGTTCAACAGCATCCAATACGTCATTTACGTTATTGTGCGTACACAGTTTTGGAAGAAATGAAGCAATGTATTAGCAATAGCGTTTTGGGAGACTGTCTTATGTCATTGTAACGTTCAAAAAGTGCTGACTTTCAGCCTAGTCTGAATAAGTGACTTTTATTTGTTTTGATTTTGATTATCCCGGTAGTACGTTCCCGCGGGATAAATTCCGACCTTCACGCGGGCGAAGTCCCTAGCAAAAGCTAGTATATATAGTTTAGCTAAATGAAGTTAAACTGTATTTGCAATTACGATATTTTTTTTATTAAATGTAGTTAGTTTGTCTAAGAAAAGTTTTTTTTCTTTTTTGTATATCTACGTTTTCATTTAGTAAATTAATATTGCAATTTAATGTTTATTATTGACTAGCTTTTGCCAGCAGCTTCACCCGCGTGGAGGTCAGAAAATATCCCGCGGGAACATACTAGCGGGATGAAAAGTAACCTATGTCCTTTCTCAGGCTCTGAACTATCTGTGTACCAAATTTCATTTAAATCGGTTCAGTAGTTTTAGCAGGAAAGCGAGACAGACAGACAGATAGAGTTACTTTTGCATTTATAATATTAAGTGGATTATTGCAGAACCTTTTAAAACATTTACAATAATCAACATGTTGTTAAACTTTAAATAGCTATTACTGTATTAAAGTCTTTATTTTTGTCGATGCAGACCATATTTCACTAAGAATACGTGATTTAAATATGGTTTCTATATTTTTATTGGATATCACCTGATCGAACCGTCTCATTGCAGGTCACCTTTGCGAATTCTATTTACGGTATACAAACACTTGAAATAATCAGTTCTGTCTAATAATAGACGTATGCTTCCAAATTTTCAGTTTTGAGAGATTTATTTCCTAGAATTTAAACAGCTATGGCTGGCGATTCCGTTCTAAAATCCTAAAGATTAATTTTATTTAAGCAGGGTTTTATATATTTTAAGCTATAACATAATTTAACACATCCATATGTTAAATCGTGATCTTGATTTCTAAATACAGCTTATTTAACTAGCTAGATAGAGCGTAGCTAGATTTTGGCGATTCGATTTTGATAAGCTATAATTTTTTATAGCTAATCAAAATATAACCGCAAAAATCTGTCCAGAGAAAATTTTAAAAAGACATCAAAATTCCTACACTTATTCAGACCAGTCCAGACTTGTGCGAAATCTCTCAACGACTGATTCCCGTAATATATTACTAACACCACCAACCCACAGAAACAACAAAACGTCGATTATAGCCCGACATATCTTGCTCACACATTGTGCACACTATGTTGCTCGCACACAAATACTCCAAGGTTCTATGCGTCCTAAATTAAACGACACGTGATTTAGGCCCTTCTTTATAGCCTAGAAATGTGCTGCTAACGTCTTGTGGGGTATTAATCACAGTAATCTTGATATTTCTAAAATAAATTGGGTTTCGAAACATTTTTGAAGAATAAATAGAGGATCGGTTTTGGCGGGACATTTGAATTTAGAAAATTGAAGGAAAATCGTTGTCTATGGTTTTTGCTAAGACCTGTCAAATTTAAAAATTATATTCCAAACTGTTTCTGACCAGTAACATAAGCTGATCTTAAGAATGTTTTATTTTTTATTGTTAATGAAATAAATACGAAACCGCATAATTAAAGACTACCAGACATAACGGCACCAAAATCAATCTGCGTAGCCTTTTCCCAACTTCTTGAAGTCGGCTTCCAATCTAACCGGACGCTACTGAAAAGCAGTATTTTACATGGAGCCACTGCCATGCATACCTCCACAACCCAGTTACTGAGTGCAAGATATCCCATAGGAAGTCTAGTTGTCAGATTTTTTGGCCTTCTGTAGGCAGAAGGCCAAAAATCTGACAACTAGACTGCGTAACGACTATCATAAATCTACGAATTACAGCCAGGAACAACGGTGTGCTTTCTGAAGCACGGAAGGGTCTCGACATCTAATGAATCACCCATCCACGGTCCGATCGCGGCAAGAGTGGCTTGACCTTCAATCACAAGCCCCACCAACACCAAAGACCAAAGGCAACAGAATAATATCACTAATTTACCAGACAATACGTTAAACTCGTTTAAAGAAGAAAATAATGTAATCTTTAGTTGAGGAGGCTTCCTCAGAGGGAAGCTTAAGAAAAACCAAGATGTCTACTTTGGAAGTACACGGTTGTCTCAGTTCCGCACGCTTTCTGCATTATAGATTTGGTACGGCGCCTTTTGAGAGATCGTTCAGGCGCCTATAAAGTTGGAACCAGTACTGCATATATCAAGAAATTCGATTTAATCTACTACTTCCTAAATGCGTCAGAAGAAAAAGATACAGATGAATCTTCCTAGGTCTTTGGGTAAGATTAACAATGTGTAACTCTTTGGAGTACCAAGGGTTTGAGGGAGAGCATAACTCTTCCCATTATATCAGCAGAACTGCGGTTGGTCAACTAAAAATAGCTTTCTTTCAGCCACCTTTCAATGCGTTAAATACAAGTTAGTCCCACGAGGATCGAACTTTTCTTCCTTACATAGTATAAAGCAAAGTCTTTTCTTACATCTTTTAAACTACGTAACGGATTTTAATACGGTTTTCATCAAAAGACAGAATGGTTCAAAAGAAAGGTTAGTATCACTGCTTACTGATTTTAAATGATTGCGTTCGGGTTTTCTCGCGCACGATCTTTCGTCACGGTATCATATTAAAATTATAATAAAAAACTTTTTACAAAAACAAAACAACCGGCTTCCTTACAAAACACTGCAAACTAGCTTAATTTCGGAAGTCGGTGTCTTTGGATCTTTAGTTTTTTGCCTATTTATTTTTCACTTTTTAGTTATGATACCTACCTCATTTCAATTCTACTTGCTATGTAAACAACGGTGCCAGGAGGAAGTATTACAACATAATCAATATACACAATGAATTAAAAACAGACTATTCAAGCTAACGCAAAAACTACCCAAGCTTAGTTAATTAAATATACTTATATGAGACCACATCTGAAGCAAATCCATTAAAAAAAATATTTTTTGAAATCGTTCAACGATTGCCAGAGATATCGCGGAATATGCATTAAAAAAAACATATCTAAAATTAAAACCCTCCTCCTTTTTAAAGTGGTTTAAAAAATACCTAAAATGGCTAAAATTATTTGTCCGAATTCAAACAGGGACATTGAAATATCTAGGGACTACCGCTAAATGAGTAAAAAATTTCAAAACTAAATTTCCACATAATAATCAAAACACCATAACAATATCAGGGACCACGGGTAATTCCTAAACTGCCGTTACATCTAAAAACCCAACATGATTTCTACTGGCCAATTCTAAACACGTAACACAAGGTAAGCAAAGGCCATTGCACTTGGATCACAATTATTTGCAAATATACCACTTGGATTCTAATCACGCGCCTCGAGCTTTTTTTACAATGGTGCACTCGACGTGGCGTATAATAAATATGTTATGTTAATTGTATTGTCAGTTGTCATTGTTGCGTAATTCTGACGAGCGTTCACCCGGGTTCGGCTGTGATTTGGGTCAAATGTGCATTCAGAGGAGGTGAATTTTTCGGTGCAGGATTTTGAATTTTTGGTAGAAAATTCTTCGAAGGAAATGAAAGAAATATGTGTCGATGGATCTTTTGTTGTGCGAAGCTTGCGTCCCACAAAAGTTTACTATCTTAACAGTGCTTTTGTTTGCCCGTCTTTAGTTTTTATTATTCCCTGTATATTTTTGCTAGATACATAAACATTTTTATTTCTCTTCCACAACGGCTCCCGCAAACCAGTGTTTGAGGATTAAATCTTAAAGATAGTACAAACAAAATATTTTAACCGTTGACAGGAAAACACGTTATACAAAAAAGTGACCTCTTTTCATTATAAAACAAAACCGAAAACTAAATTGTACCGACAAAACAGTCCCAGCCCGCAGCACAAACACTGTTAGCCCAGACCAAGATCTGTACACCCCATAACTCCGCACCAGTCGAACCATAGACCATAACGACATGACTACACGTCCCTACCCTCTGTAAGCATGAACTCCCTATAATCCGGGGTGAAATTACACAAAATTACTACCGACTTGCTACAATCCCACTAAGACGCACCACTGTCTCAAATCCCGCAGATGACGTTTAACTGCAATCGTATGCAAATAGTTCCCGTGTTGTCCCGGGATATGCCGGGATTACAGGCTACCACGTCACTAATCCTCGGCTGGTAGGGTTGTCAGCGGCTTATCGTAAGATATGTAGTAGTGTTGTGTGTTGTAGAGAAGTTATGATTACCGGCACCCAATTTGCGGTCTGTGGGTCTGTGATTTGCAATGGCCGGGGTTGGCTGGCCGCCCGCGTGTACGTCATAGCGTTGTGTTGGAAAAATTTATGTTAAGCGATTGTTTGGGTTAATATAAGTAAGTGTCATTGATGTTTTATTGTTATAATATGAGAAATCAAGTCTCTATTGAATGTTTAACAGAAAAGAGTTATTTTAGTAACTTAAGATGGAATCTTAATTATTGACCTTTGTGTACCAGTCAGATTATGTTTTGGTTTTCACATAAAATTTAGACGGACTTTTTTATTTACCTTTCGTTTCATGTTTAGCCATTTTTGAATTTCGAACTCTATTCTGACAGAAGTTCTAATTACAAAAACCGGCCAAGTGCGAGTCGGACTCGCGCACCGAGGGTTCCGTACAAACCTGTAGGTATTCTCGGTTTAAAAATAAATGTTTTTTTTTTTAATTTTATATTTCAGTTGATTGAATGTAAGGTAAATTGCGGTTTACGATTTATGACGTTTTAAAAAAAAACTACTTACTCGATCTCGTTCAAACCAATTTTCGGTGGAAGTTTATATGGTTATGTACATCATATATTTTTTTGAGTTTTATCATTCTCTTATTTTAGAAGTTACGGGGGGGGGGACACACATTTTACCACTTTGGAAGCGTCTCTCGCGCAAACTATTCAGTTTAGAAAAAAAATATTTTAGAAACCTCAATACCATTTTTGAAGACCTATTCATAAATACCCCACACGTATGGGTTTGATGAAAAAAAAAAAAATTGAGTTTCAGTTCTAAGTATGGGGAACCCCAAAATTTTTTTTTTTTTTTCTATTTTAGTGTAAAAATCTTGATGCGGTTTAAAGAATACATCTACTTACCAAGTTTCAACAGCGTAGCTCTTATAGTTTCTGAGAAAAGTGGCTGTGACATACGGACGGACAGACAGACAGACAGACGGACAGACAGACAGACAGACATGACGAATCTATAAGGGTTCCGTTTTTTGTCAATTTTATATTAAGAACTTTACTGTGCTCTGAATAAAGTTTATAACACATAATGAACTTGCAAGATCGGGCTTCAACTATAGTAAGAACTCATTTTGTAACAAGACGGAGCGGACGGAAATCTCAGGAAAACCGACTTTATTACATCGCAAAAATAAAAACAATTAAAAATCTCTTGTATAATTGACCTAAAAATAAGAAAAGGCAATTATAACGCGATCACTGTCACTGCTTATATAAAGGCAACATAACCTATAACTACTCGGGAGCCATATTAAACAGACAAACCCATTAATTCCTTGATACGTACGAGCTTGCTTCTCTACGTACATTAGGATTCCGTACCATGTGCCGTACGATGGGAGAATAATAAAAGACCTCACAACTTAACGATAGATTTTGGCTTGTCTAATTTAAGTTGGGTCAGGTTATGGTTTACAATTTTCAAAATAGAAAATTGTTATTGTGTTTTTCTATCTGGTATTACTCTCTAGCCTTTTTTTGTGTGTGGGAAATCATCAAATAACGTGAGGATGGAGGGTGGATCAGACTTTGACTGACTAAAGCCCACCCTTGTTCCTTCAGTTGCCTATATGCCAGGGCCACGGTAACTCTTTCAAACAAATCTCGTGACCCTGGCAGGCATCTGTCAGTAGCGGCCTGAATTTTGAATTTGTGGCTTGTTGATGGCAATAGGCTTGCCTCCTTTTACATGGGACTAAAACATAACAGGCGAAATGTGTGTTTAGTAAAACAACAGATTTTGAGGAGCTCTTCTAGACCTAAGACCTAAAATATTGTGAAAAGCAGTTTTGGAAATATTGGCATTGCTTTACTTGATACCTTCTATATAACTAACGCTAAGTTGTATACCTAGTCATTACGATATATACTCGTCGAATATTTCTACAGTTTGAAAAAAGTAACGTCCAAATTTGCAGTAAAACTACTTCAGAAACTAATAATTTTAAACCAATCCAGAAGGAGAGACACAAAAGGAATACGTTATAAATAAGACTACCATTAAAATAATGGGAACTAAACTAATGGACAGAAATCTTAGCAATTTAGTTCAATTCTTGCCCATAAATAAAACTAAAATGTACTAAAACTATTAAAGTATACAGATTTAGATGCTAGTTATATATTAGTGACTTTAATACCACAATTTATTAGGACATACAATGTAACAAACGTCTTTTGATATTACAAGATGTCAACTGACATTGCCCGGTGTTGCCAGCGCTAAAAACATTCAAACAAAATCTCGAACTTTACTCATCAAACAATGCATGCAAACGGAACTTCAACGATCTCAAACGACCCACTCGTTTTACCACTGGAAAATCATTAGGGAACACTACCTACAGACGGAAAAATAAAAAGTCATTTCTACACTTAAGTTTAAGTGGTCCAGCGTTTCAATAGGCGCCGCCGTCATTAGGAGAAAGGAGTAATTAAAAGTTCTATAAAAAATAGAGCGAGAGAACAAAAGTCCGCCCGCTCACAATGAAACAAGGAAACTGGAAGGTGTAAACATTCCATAATCAAAAATCTTGTGCAACTGTTGAACTATAAACAAGATAGTGTTTGGCAAAGCTGCAAGGCGGGCCCGATTACACTGCGCCATCATTCCGTTGCTTCATTCAATATTTTTTTTACCGAACGCTGTAATTTCTTGGCTCGAACGCATCCGTTTACATGCCAAACAATAAATTTATTAGTCGAACGGAGGAGTGGCAACACTAAACTTACGTCACACATCGACACGTCACCGATTGCGTCACGTTTTTGACATTTTCGAATTTCGATTTTGGAGCGCGTCTCGTTCGATTCGCGTGGCGCGTGTTACATAAGACACGCGCCGTCAAGGTGACTCGCTCCAAGCTACTACTGAATCTATTTTAGTTCCAATTTCATAAATATCCCGTGACAGCTCATCTCTCCTCTCCCGCGTCTTTTGCCGCGCGGCCGGCGGCCATGTTCGATGTTCCGAAGCTTGCGTAATTATCAGGAGCGCTGGTGTCGCCGTACAGAAATACCCAGCTTGCGGGCCGTCTGTAACCGTTTGAACCCGCGTCCTTGCTAATTTTAAAGTCCTTTCTCAAAGTTTGGCGTTTATGAGGTAATAGAAGTGTGACGTGGAGCTGGCAGCATGCCGGGAGTACGGCGGACCGAGGAAAAATGGTGAGATGACGGGCCGCGTGTGCGGTTATATTTAGCTGTCCCCGCGACGCACCTTGAGGGACAAACGGTCGCCGCTCGGAACCGACTCGCCACGGTCTAAAACGCTAACCTGCTACAGGCGATAATGGACTATCGACCGGATAAACCTGGTGAAAACGGTTCGAAAACTAATCGTATATCAAACGTTACGCGTATGGAGCAGCAGATGCGCTAACCAAAATTGCCGGGCGGCCGGCTCTCCCATCAATATCGGGCGACCTAATTGAATATTATACAGCAATTTGTGATCGCGAAAATCTGGCTGGGAATATGCGGTGTCGATATATCGTGTGGTGTATGGCTGTTAATGTTTTCTATGGGCATGACACGGTGCAGTGTTGCAGAACTAAATTTAGTATGCCTGAGCCCCTGTTTTAGCTCGGCTTGGTAGCGTTTGCGCAACGTGGTGCGAGCGAGACGGCGCGGTCTATTATCGGAAAAATGAACGCAGCGGACGTCGGCTGTGGCGAGTCTTTGATTCCGGAGATTGGGATACAGATTCGGATTCTGATTGATACGCACTGGGGAATGTGTCGCTCATTAGACGATTTTAAGGGGAATTGAACGTAGAAGTGACGTTGAGAGATGTTTTCTGTCTACTGTTTGGTGTACGTCACTAGTAAAGAGGTGTAATATCAATAAATATGTATGTACGGCTTGCACATATTGCTCGATAGTAGATAATGGCATATGGACTTGTAATAGCACAATGAAAACTAACGGGGCTCTTAATATGTTTAATACTTGAAGCAAGCTCATTATTTTCATCTGCCAGCCATTTCCCAACTATGCTAGCTTCGGCTTTCAGTCTAAACGAATGCAAATGAATACCAGTAATGACCACCATCACCCAGTAACTGAGTATTACGATATCTCTTGGTATGACTGCTTGTCAAGAGTTTCGGTCTTCTGACGACGCGTAATGACTGTCAAAGAGAGATCCACGTAAGACAGCCAGGACCAATCGCTTAACAAACTTATCGACGCACGGAAGAGTCTCAATATATAAAGATAGTTATAGCCATTCCGTTTTTTTTATCTCGAGTTGGAAATCCTCATAGATGTCTTCCGCCCTGGGATGGGCGGAGGGGTCTGCCAGACTCTTACTGACTAAAACCACCCCGGTGTTCCGTCCCACACCTACGTCGGGGACCACGGGAACCAATATGTCTTCCGCGATCCCCGACTGATGCCGGCCCGCCTTTGCGGGCCTCTTCACGTTGGGGGGAGTGAGGTGTTAAATTCCCCCCCATACAGCAAAGAGAAGCGCGCGTAGAATACTACGCGCCACCATCTCGGGTCCTAAGGAATAGGGGGCGACGGATGTAGTCATAGCCATCCCTGGACTAACCCTGGCCAGCGTAGCTTAACCTGATGGAAACAGCCTTTCCCCAACTAAGCTGGGGTTGGCTTCCAGTCTAACTGAATGCAACTGAATACTATGCCTCAACCAACCAGTATCGGGGTATAACAATGCCTCTGGTAAGAATGGTTTTCGGAATTTCGAACTTCTGGCGACCGTAACGACTATCAAACGACTAGCTGACCCAGCGAACTTCGTACCGCCTTGGAATCAATAAATGTTGTGTTAACTTATCAGATCCCACCAACACAAAGCAAAGAGCACCAAGTACCATATACCCCTGTTAGACCAAGTTATGACAAACTGGAACTTTGAAGGCATAAAGCGTTTTCTAGCTACCACACACCCATGATAGGTGAGCTCCTACCAAATTATGCCAACCTAGTACTTCCAAGACATAAAGCGTTTTTTAGCTACCACACACCAATTTTTTTTTTTTTTTTTTTTTTTCAGGATGGGAAATCATCAAATGACTTCTACCGCTCTGGGCGGAGCGGGAGGGCGTGTCAGACTTTTACTGACTAAAACCCACCCGTGTTCCATCAGTTGCCCATGTGCCAGGGTCACGGTATCTCTTTCGAACAATCACGCGACCCCGGCAGGAAAAAGTGGCTTTTGTGGGTTTCGAACGCGCTACCTCTGCGATTACTCGTCACTCTTGTTCACGTTCCTTAACCACTGCGCCACCGCGCTGCGTTACCACACACCCATGATAGGTGAGCTCCTACCAAATTATGCCAACCTAATACTTCCAAGACTTAAAGCGTTTTTTAGCTACCACGCACCCATGTTGGGTAACTTTGTATTCTTAAATAAGTGTTCTTAAATTTTCTAACTTTCTGCGCAATTTTTTAATTTTTTTCTTTCATAAGAACCTTCTCCTGACAATAACAAACACAACAAAAAAAAAAAGTGAAATCGGTCCAGCCGTTCACGCGTGATGGCGTGACCAAGGGAAATAGGGATTCATTTTTAATATATATAGATAGATATATCCACGAAAGACTGCTGAGATCAACAGCTTAACGTGCTTTTCGACGCACGGAAGGGTCTCAATATATAAACATAATGACCCATTCATGTAGCGACCCCAGGTAGCGTATCTTAACCTGATGAGTTGACCCGTGCAACTGTTACTACTCATCCAAATTCGAAGCAAGCTAGGTCTAAAGTTCCCATAGAATCTACAATTGTGAAAATCTAATATAGAAATTTTCATTGTCATGGTTTTACTTTTATGAAGCTTTTGCCAGCGGATTCACCCGCGAATTACATATAAATTTTCCTCTTGAATCACTCTGTCTATTGATGGAAACCGCATTAAAATTCGATGAGTAGTTTAAAAGATCTAAGGTACAGACGCGGCAAACGACTTTGTTTTATACTATGTAAAGATAATATAATTTTTTATAACACTTACAATTTTACAGACAAAACTGTAGCACACACATTGCACCAGAGTTTAGTCATAGTATGAGAGAATCTGGCAAAAGCCCGAAGTAATTAGTACTAACGTCAATCAAAAGTCGAGTTTATTCACCCGAATAAAATCAAAAAGTAATGTTGCCATCAATTTGCGAAGACAACTCATTCTATATTGTTTTAAATATTTACATAATTTATTTAATTAAAATATTTTACAATTCCTTATTTAACACTAAAATTAATATATTATGTACAAGTATATAAAGTTTATAAAAACAGAGAAAAAAGAATCAGAGGGCTTCAAAAAACTCGTCTATAACGCTGTCAATGGGAAAAGTTCCCAAAAGGCTGGCATTTCATTCTATATTGTATGAAACATTAATCTAAATTAATATATATGTCATCCTGAAAATGAAATGGGCATCTTTAGCCCAAGTATTTAGGATCATCGTCATCATCATTTCAGCTGTAAGACGTCCACTGCTGGAGATAGGCCTCCCTCAAATTGGGGGGTTAGCCATAATCGCCACGCTTGGCAGACGGGTTGGCGATCGCAGTACGGTGGTAAAATGCATAGAGAACACTTTGACGTATTCTCTATTAAGTCCCTTAGTCGCCTTATATGACACCCACTGGAAGAAATGGGGTGATGCTATTTTTTACGTCCACACGGATATTATGTTTATCATAATAATATTTAGGATAACTATGATTATTAGAAATAGAATGGACATACACCCACGTTGCTACGAGCGTAATAAAATCGCAGCGGGATTTATTCGCGCACGTTAACTAACTAACACCAATAAAAATCAGATACAAAAACAGCGTACAAATATTGTCAAACTCATGCCAGCTACTTTTTTTTTGTTCTCGAATTATCAGAAAACAAATCACTCATTCACTTGAATAAGTTTTTATTTTGATATGTCGTCTTTTGTTTCAGAAACTGCCCGAAAAGAAAAAAATACAGAATCTAGAATTCAAAACTATATGGAAATTCATCTGTCATTATTCATTAGAAAATTTTTTGAATGTCGTTCTCTTTTTAATTAAACCCTTTGCTAATTTTGAACATTTTTTTCGGCGGGGGTTTTCCAACATGTATGTCGGAAATTTTCCCCTGAGAACGTGCTACCAGGACTAAAAGAAGTTCTCCTTATAATATCGGCTATCTGCCGCAGGAAGTGCCGTCAAAATAAGTCCAGTATTTTCCGAGATTAACTGGATTCAACTACAATAACACTTTCTCTCTATGCATTTAGTAAAAAAGCTTTTATTTGGACTTATTCAATTTATCTGCACAGACTGTATAGATGTGTAAATATATACATAGATTTTATCCAAAACAATAATCTGGATTACGCAGTTACGTCAGTACCTAATAATGCAGTTGTAATGCAATTTCACGACAGACTGGCGCAGCCAATTTCTGAAATCCTAACGCTAATCCTAATTGCATTTTTCCCAAAGTTCCCCTTATATGAAATGATAGTTTAATATAGTTTGAAACAATCCCACCCAATTATGTTATCAATGTGAAAGTTTTTGAAAAAATGTTTTGAACATAAACGAAATGAGTATGCTTAGATGGTTTGGTCATGTTGACAGGATGAATGAAGGACGGCTAACAAAAGTTATTTAAAAGCAGATGTGACTGGTCACGCAGGAAGGGGACGCCCTAGGAGAACATATAGCGACCTTATTGGTGATATTCTTCAGAAAGGTCAGGTGCGTAGTACTGGCAACCGGCGTGCGTGTATGACCAGTTGTATGAACATAAGCGAAGCAAAAAGAGTATGTAAAGATCGTTGCAGGTCTGCCAGGGTCGCGAGATTCATTCGAAAGAGGTACCGTGGCCCTGGCATATGGGCAATTGAAGGAACACCGGTGGGTTTTGGTCAGTAAAAGTCTGACACGCCTTCTCGCTCCACCCAGAGCGGGAGAAGTCATTTGATGATTTCCCACCCACAAAAAAAAAGATTGTAGCGGGTGCCGCCGCAGTTTCTAACTACTACTAGGAAGAAGGCGTCAGTTTATGCATGAGTATGTATGTAAACGAGATACGAGGAGTATGTAAGGCGTGGCGTTCTGTAGTTTCTGCCTATTACTCCGGCGTAAGCTAGTCTATGTCTTTTTGAAGATTTTTATATGTTCTTTACTCAATAACACGTAAGTAATTTGCTACACAGACCCTAAATCTATATAAAATTCAAAGTCCTGAGTGACTGACTGACTGATATATCAACGTACAGCCTAAACCGCTGGTCCTAGAGACATGAAATTTGGAGGGTGTGTTTTTTGTGAGGAGTAGGTATCCACTAAGAAAGGGTTTTTCGAAATTACATTCTTAAGAGGGTGAAATGGGGGGTTGAAATTGTGAATTTTCCGACATCCATGCGAGCGAAGCCACGGGCAGAAGCTAGTTGCCATATAAAGTACAATTTTTCCGGATAAAAAGAGAGAATGGTTTTCCAAAAAGAGAGAAAAAATCACGAGAAACAACCACTTCATTCTCAAACACTATAAGAGTGACCAGAAAAATTGAAAAAATATACTGACACAACGAAGTAGGAAAAGTTGTGATAGTTGTCAATCATAAAAGATATTTTTGTTAATCATCGTAGTGTACGGTGTCTACGGCAACTGAAGTAACGTAAACACTATTAATGAAAGACGCGGAAAAATGCTTTAAAACTCTACTATGTTTTGTTCTTTCAGCGTAAAGCGCTTTGCCAGGAAAGACTAATTTCTTTGTGGTGTGCGAGTAAGCAGCTTTCTTAGAGCTCGTGAATGGAGCAACTGAGCATTCTGGAACCAAAACGGAATCTTATCACGAGCTCTTTTCATTAGATAATACTATCTAATGAAAAGAGCTCGTGATAAGATTCCGTTTTGGTTCCTTCATTCAAAAAACATTGTTTAACAAAACAGTGTGTAAACTTTCTTGAAAACAAAAACACCATGAAGTTGTTTAAATTTCACGTATTTTCAGTTATATATAAATGTCTTATTCAGATAGGACATTTATATACTTATACCTAACTGGTTTTTTTTTTCAAGATTTTTTTTATATTTTGTTTAAAATTTTGGAAATACTTTGTGGTTACTCGTATTATATTTATTCTATACCTTAGTCTTTTTTTTTTCAATTTCATGAAAAAAATCAAATTGAAAATTAGCCATTTTGGTTGATTCCGTTGGTCTTAACGTTTTAAATATATTTAAGTTTAGATGTGAGACAGAGCAGCTTCCTATACTGATGCATTGAATAATTTTACTCCTATAATACCATGTCATATGCACGTTATCACCACGCTTGGCAAGCGCGAACTTAGTACATAGCAAACACATAATATATAAGACACTGTTCGTGATTCATCGGAAATTCATGCAACGAAATTATCGAGAGAAAACTGCATTCAACGACTTAGGAAAACTGCATCGAGACTGACGAGAGCTGCCTATTCTGTAAACATCTCACCACGCGAATTGAGCTTGAGGTGACCCAGCTATTCCACTTTACAATGTCAGATGAAATTAGCTGGCAATTCTTTACCCATGTGTTGGGTAGCGATATCGAAAATCAGTGAAATAATAATTTTAAAAAACTTGAGAGGTGTCAAGAGACACCCGGATGGAACGAAGTGCCTTTCCAGGATTCATTATTGTTATTATTATTTATTATGTACAAAAAACCTGTATACACTCAACAAACATATTCTCCCTTTCTCTCTCTCTCTCTCTCTCTCTCTCTCTCTCTCTCTCTCTCTCTCTCCCTCTCTCTATATCTCTCCCTCTCTCTAAGTCAAAGTCAAAGTAAATTTATTTGCCCAAACATGTGTACACATACAGAAATTACAACGTGCATGCAGGATAACAAAAAACCGGCCAAGTGCGAGTCGGACTCGCGCACCGAGGGTTCCGTACAAACCTGTAGGTATTCTCGGTTTAAATTTTTTTTTTTAATTTTTATATTTTAGTTGATTGAATGTAAGGTAAATTGCGGTTTACGATTTATGACGTTTTAAAAAAAAACTACTCACTCGATCTCGTTCAAACCAATTTTCGGTGGTAGTTTACATGGTAATGTACATCATATATTTTTTTTTAGTTTTATCATTCTCTTATTTTAGAAGTTACGGGGGGGGGGACACACATTTTACCACTTTGGAAGAGTCTCTCGCGCAAACTATTCAGTTTAGAAAAAAAATATATTAGAAACCTCATTACCATTTTTGAAGACCTATTCATAGATACCCCACACGTATGGGTTTGATGAAAAAAAACATTTTTGAGTTTCAGTTCTATGTATGGGGAACCCCAAAATTTATTGTTTTTTTTCTACTTTAGTGTGAAAATCTTAATGCGGTTCACAGAATACATCTACTTACCAAGTTTCAACAGCATAGCTCTTATAGTTTCGGAATAAAATGGCTGTGACATACGGACGGACGGACAGACAGACAGACAGACAGACATGACGAATCTATAAGGGTTCCGTTTTTTGCCATTTGGCAACGGAACCCTAAAAAGAAAATATAAGTCCCTCTCCCCTCTCTCTCTCTCATACCCTATCTCTCTCCCTCTCTCTCCGTTCCAAAAACTTCGTTCCAAAACAAAATATATAAGTACAGTCAAATTGAGAAACCTCCTCCTTTTTTTTAAGTCGGTTAAAAAGTGTCGTTACAACTTTTTCTCTTAATTTCGTCTAGCCCCCTTTCGCAACGCGCCATAAGGAACTTCGTTCCAATAAACACTATTCCAACTTAGTTCAAAATTTTAAATGACACTGACATGATGCATCAAGATAACCAAACGACTGTAATGATTTGGTTATTAGAAATTAGAAGAAAAACCTCTAACTATCTGTACTATCTGTATATTTGTACAAAGCCGATTCTTCCGTGTGTACGATTAGATCTTTTTAACTACACAACGGATTTTAATGCGGTTTTCATCAATAGACAGGGTTATTCAAGAGGAATTGTTGTACTACGCGGGCGAAGCCGCTGACAAAAGCTAGTTGTATGATAAAATTATAAAAACAGCTGATCGATTACGGGCATTGACCTTCGCCCATCCAATGATGATTTTTTTTTTATCCTAACAGATTTTGATATTTTATTTATGTAGGTTGACCAACAGTTGTTGATACAATGCATTTAAAATAATTTCCATAATAGTACGTTGATAAGTGCAACAATTACATACAGGCTAACACAACATGCACCATTATTGGTTTTACATAATTACAAAGCCAAGAGGATATTTACAACTGAAGGTCAATAATAGTCATAAAATGATGTTTCTTAATTCATGCGTAATAATAGTACTATAATAAATAATTAAAAGAAACAGATATATGTGGCGTTCCGCGCATAAAGGTACCAGATGTCGGTATTTTAGTTTCCGAGTTATTTGCGTTTTTGTAAAATCGTGTGAAAATATGGCATTTTGTGATTTATACTCATTACTGTTCTACAATAAATTTGCTACATTTTGATACAATTAACAACTAAAGACAACATTTCTAAGCACGTTACTTTTTAAAGGAAATTTTTAGTACAAAGGTACCAGATGTCGGTAGGTCTTATAAAATGTCGATATTTTCATAATTATTATGTTGAATTTTGAATTTTAATGCTACTTGTATATTACATTAGTAATACATTGATGCATATAATGTGTTGGGATCTATGTGGAAAAATCTATGTAACAAACGAGTAGAACATTGTTTTTTTGTAACCTTAACTTTCAAACTTCATTTTCTCGAAACTAGTTTTTTCAGTATTTCAACTTTGGATGGCTGTTACAAAAAAAGTATTAGGTTTTTTTTGTAATCAGCATAACAAAGGGACTCTTCTAGATTCTACATCCGGCCTTAACTCAATACCTCCCTACTAGTACCTTTATGCGCGGAACGCCATATATAACATTAGCAAATAAATTTAATAAAAATGTCATTATTCAATTCAAATTATATACAATAAAAGTTAAAAAATGATGATGACGATAATCTGCCTCCTCTCTATGAGATAGAGTGGGCCGTAATCTACAACATGGGCCTAGTGCGGTTTTATAGATGTCTTGATGACTTACTTACTATTATGACAACATCAGAAAGGAAATGAACTCTCTTCGACTACAACTCTTTATTTTAGATAGGAGTATCAACAACAAGGTTGAAAATAAAAAGTATCTAAACGATAAAATTTCAGGAGTACCGGTTTTTCCACGTGAACGGGCCGGTATCTTTATCAGGGATCGAATCTGAACGGCAGTCGATACCAGACCGATACATATCTCGCTGAAATACTGAAATATAGCCGTATCTATTTCACTGGAGCTATTGTTGTCAGCTACAGGTTTCAGAGTTTCTGGGAGGTAAGGGAGGAGAACAAAATTTAAAAAACTTTACTTGTAATTATACCTTGATAGATAAAACTTTCTTAAAGTTATTTTAAAAAGATTTTTTTGTTATGCATGTGGTGCCGGACGTAAAGAATAGTACCATCTCATTTCTTCTTGTGGGTGTCGTAAAAGGCGACTAAAGGACTTATTAGAGAATGGGCAGCAGCGTTCTCTATGCATTTTACCACCATACTGCGATCGCCAACCCGCCTGCCAAGCGTGGCGATTATGGCAAAGGCCTCCAAATTGGGGGAGGCCTTTGTCTAGCAGTGGACGTCTTATGGCTGAAATAATGATGATGATGAATTGTTTATTGGAAGGGCTTGTGGCAGCCGCACGGGTCGATTGATCAGGTTAAGCTACGTTTGTCGCGGTTGATCCGTGGATGGGTGACCATATTTACATACCAAGTCTCCGTGTCTCGGAAAGCACGTTTATGATCCGATTGTCATTCGTGTATCTTCTCGTCTGACAACCAGTCTGATCTCACTAAAGGGTATTGTAATACCCAATAACTAGGTTGTGGAGGACCGATAGGCAGTCGTTCCTGGTATTCAACTGCATAAGGTTAGACTGGAAGCCGACCCTAACATAGTTGGGAAAAGGCTAAGTAAAATATTATTTAATTTGAGTTTGAAGAAATAGAAGAGAAAACAAGCAAGTCTAAACTGTATTCTTAATAAATATTATGATACATAAATATACGTATAACTAACTGGTGAAATATGGATACACTGTTGGTACACCTCTGCTCAACTCTACAGAGAATCCAAGCGTAATGTTATATTATGTGATTATGATTTTAAGGGGGCGAAGCTAAAGACACAATTAGTACAAAACATCTGCTCTTTAAACTTTTGTATTTAGAATTACGTATTCTAGGCAAAGTAGAACTAATTATTTTTCACCAAATTACAAAAAATACTTGATGAATATGCATTATATATTTAAATTAGCTTTTGTCAGCGGCTTTGACCGCGTATTATATATATATACCATTCTCTTGAATCACTCTATCTATTGATGAAAACCACATTAAAATCCGTTGCGCAGTTTAAAAGATCTAAACGTACAAATGCGGTAAGCGATTTCGTTTTATACTATGTAAAGACAGCAATTTTCATTAAAATGACGCCTATGAAGAAAACAAAACTTTATACATCTAAAACTTTCACGAAAAAAAATATCATGAAAATCACTTGACGTGGTAAAGGATTATCGCTGTACATACATTTAAAAAAATCCCGTGGAATAAAGAACCTCATATTTTTGAAAGTCGGTTAAAAAGAAGGTTAGATTTTAGACAAGCTTCTCCAACCCAGTAATAAACACCAAATAAATCTTTCAACCCACCAAAAACCTTCAGATCCCCAATTTAATTTTACCTAATTACGTAAAATATTATGTAGAAAGGAAGCAATCATTCATAACGCTTGTTACACATTGGGACTAGCAGTGTCAAGGGCAGAATATGTCAGTTGGCAGAGACTGGCAGGCCACGTGTATCAGCTGAGGCGGCCATCTTGTGACGTCACCACTCATCAGCAGGTGAGACGAAGCTCATTGAATGTTTTTGCGACAATTTCTTTGGAAAATTAGGTGAAAACTATTGAATGATGTTTCATTTGTTTTTTGCTCATATTTGCGACTTAAAATGGCCAGTGACAATAAGCGCTTGTTTGTCTATTTAAAAATATATTAATCATTATTATTTTCCTCGCTCTTTTTCCAATTTATTTGAGGTCGACTTAGTAAGTCTTTTTGTTACATATATCTTTTAATATTTATCTTAATATTCACTTTCTTCGTAGCCTGAAATATCACAATTCTTTCACAAAATTCATCCATCGTAACTATACTTAAACACGAATTAAATTATTAAAAAAAAAACAAGATCTGATTGGTTTTCTTCATAATTATTTCGGAACGACAAAATATGAATACACACAACCAAACAAGTCAAGGCTCCCACTTTCTAGTATTTATAAACAGAAGCATAATATACCCAGTCTAAAAATAATCTTCAGGTACATAATAATGTATTTAGTTTAGCTTCTAAATTAAGGAAAGAGACAACTCTTTATCAAAACTTTTTATTGTAATTAAAATTATTTACAAATATCCAGGTAATATCTTACTTACCTATTGAAAATCGCAACTATATATTGCTACGAAAATCGTAAACTGCTACGCCGTAGTCAAGTAAATAAAGCCTACGTCTACGAGCGTAGCAAAATACAATTTCATTTCTATGAACTGCATTTTTATAGCTACGACAGTCAATCAACAGCCCTAAAGAATAAAACAAGAGAATGTTCTAGTCCAATTTGTATAAGAAAGGTGGAACTGTCGAAAGCTTTTGGTCCTGTACCCAGAAGGTGAAAAAGGGAATATATGACTAAGGCTATGCCGTCTGTCTGTCTACCACAGGGATTCATATTACTATCCCTATAATAGTAAGGGTTTATGGATTTTTACAAAATACTACTAGTTACTATGGTTACGAAGTACCGTGTGGTGCCGGACGTAAAGAATAACACCACCCCATTTCTTCCCGTGGGTGTCGTAAAAGGCGACTAAGAGACTTACTAGAGAATGGGCAGCAGCGTTCTCTATGCATTTTAACACCATACTGCGATCGCCAACCCGCCTGCCAAGCGTGGCGATTATGGCAAAGCCCTCCAAATTGGGGGAGGCCTAAGTCCAGCAGTGGACGTCTTACGGCTGAAATGATGACTATGGACCCTGTTTGTGTCCTTTTCCAAATGTTGGAGTTGGCCAGTCTAACCGAATGCAGCCGTATACCAGTATTTTACATTACCCCCGCGACTTCGAAATTTTGGTCCAAGACCCGCCACGTTGCAATCCTTATCAATACAAAATGGCGCCTGCTACGATCCATAAATACTCCTTTTGCCTCGTTTAAGTTCATACATCTGGCCATACTCGCACGCCGTATACCAGTACTACACACCTGACCCTTCTGAAGAACATCACCAATAAGGTCACTATATTTATGTTCTCCTAGGGCGTGCAAATTCCAGCGTGTCCAGTCACATCTGCTTTGTAAATACCTTGTGTTAGCCGCCCTTCATTCATCCTCTCAACATGACCAAACCATCTAAGCAAACTCCTTTCGTTTACGTTCAAACAAAACGTAAACGTTCTTCAAAAACTTTCACACCTTTATCATAGTTGGATGGGATTGTTTCAAACTGCATTAAAATGTCATTTCATACGATAAGTGCGAATTTAGGAAAAATGCAATTAGAATTAATAGCGTTAGGATTACGGAAATTGACTGCGCCATTCTGTCGAGAAATTGTATTACAACTGCATTATTAGTGAGTAGTTGCGTAATGCAGATTATTGTTTAGAATAAAATTTATATATCTATATATGTACACTTTTGTCAGTCTATATACATAAAATCAAAATAACAACTTTGTTACTAAATGCATAGAAATAAAATGTCTGCCTGTCTAATAGATCGGGTTTGTAATCTCTAAACGGCTTTTCATTGAAAAAAAAAACAATCCATCGATGAAATCTTCCTAATTATTAAGACGACCTCATAATCAGACCTCATAATTCAGTCTGCGCCCAACCGCGGTCTCGGTCGTGTGTGTGCGCGTAAGCGATATTTTGTAAAAATGTCGAAAGCGAATGTAGTGTCAAAAATAGTGAAATGTGTGAGTTGCAACATTGTTATCAGCGAGATTCTTGCTTATCTGCAAAATAAAGTGGATACAATGGACAATGAGAGCATGGTGCGGATATGTGCCTCAGCGTTTACAGTCAGTGAAGTAGAAAAAGCGAAAGGTTTGTTGTTTGACTCCATCAAAACAAACAGGCGGAATATCTCAAGAAGGAAGGACGGCAAAATCCAGCGAGATCTCGAGGATATTATTGCCATTTTCAAGGAGACTGATCCCGAGGTAATGCCTATTTTTGTGGCCAGAGAATTAAATAAATTACCACCTATCACGTTTGATCACGTAGACGTGACGGCATTATTGAAAGACATAGTTCGACTAAAGTCAGATGTTAATGAAATAAAAGAGACATATGTAACTACGAAGCAAATAGAAGTTTTAGAAAATAAATGGTCAAATTGTCGGTATAGTACTGAGTACCGAATAAATATGAAGCGTGGAGGGTACTTAGGCGAAAGCGGACCGATGGCAATTCAAACGCCGAGAGACGGGTCAATGACCGAGCGAGTGGTTGACACCTGTCAAAGTCCTGACCACCTGACGCATACACCTGTCAGCGGTAATGATGTGTCATACCCAATCGACGAGCGTCCGATAGTGGCGGCGGTGGAGGCGGGTAATAGAGGAGCGTGCATCGCACCGTCTCGTTCTCTCGCGCCAACTGAGATAACGGTACATGAAGGTGAACAACTCCCCACTACGCTAACTCGCGCGCAGGTTGGCACTAGTGCGACTGCGACAGAGTGCTTTGCGAGCGAGACGGTGCGTCCATCGAACGACAGGTGCGTGAACGACATACCAGTCGGGACAGCGAGCGGAGATAACGGGTCGTCACCAGCTGATTTATGTAAACAAAGCGCGCAGATCGGCATTACGGCCGATACGGCGTTGGCAGTGCGAAAGTTATCTTTTGCGGAGACTGTGAATAATGGGGAGCAATGGAAAAATACAAAAGAGGATGAAAACTGGATAGAAGTGCAGAGAAAGCGGTTAAGAAATAGATTTATAGGGAGCACGGGAAAGGCTGACTCAAGCTGCAGTAAATTTAAGGCGGCTGATACAAAAATCCCGCTGTTTGTATCAAATGTACACAAAGATGTGCTTGAGTCGGACATCGTGAGTTATATTTATGATAAGACAAAAGAGAAGGTATCGCTATTGAAAATTAAAATGAAAAAACCAAGGGATTATAATTCATACAAGATTTACGTAACAAAGAATAGTATTGACGTTTTTCTAGACAATAATCTCTGGCCGTCTGGCATTACGTTTAGACGTTTCGTCAATATTAGGGATTATTCTCCTGTAAAAGGCGAGATTAATCAACGGGTACATTATAGCAACTAAATGGAGAATACACGAATGCGTAGTACACTAGTCAGCTTCAACTGTAAATCGATGAAGAGATCAATGGAGGGAATACGCACACTGTGTAAGGAAGCAGATGTATTAGCGCTACAGGAAACGTGGTTGTTGCCACATGATTTGCCATTACTTAGCACAATAGACGAAGAATTCGGGTACACTGGCACGTCTGCGGTAGACACGTCGTTAGGTCTCCTAAGTGGCAGGCCGTATGGCGGGGTGGCGATTCTCTGGCGGAAGAGTGCGTTTGAGTCAGTCTCAGTAATAGACTGCAATTGTGCGCGTATATGTGCGATAAAAGTTATGACACGAAATAGTGCGGTTATAATCTTTAGTGTGTACATGCCGGTTAACGGTATTGAAAATTTACCTATGTTTACGGACTGCCTGAGTGTAATAAAGTCTGTGATGGAAGTGAACACTGACTGTGAATCTGTGTATATTTTAGGGGATTTTAATGCTCATCCAAACGAACTATTTTGTGACGAACTATTGAGTTTCTGTGTAGAACAAGACTGGTGCTGTGTTGATATGGAGAGGCTAGGTTTTCAGTCTAGTACATACACTTTCACGAGTGAAGCGCACGGAAGTAGGAGATGGTTAGACCACTGCATTGTCACTAAAGCCGCTAACGAGACTGTCCATAATGTGTGGGTGCGGCATGACGTGTATTGGTCTGACCACTCTCCACTTTATGTGGAATGTGATATTAATAAAACTGTTGTAAAGCGTGTTATTGATAGTAAGTTATTTTGTGACGGTGTGATCTGGGGCAGAAGGGAGGTTGAGCAGATTGATCTGTATCATAGCCTGTGCCACGAGGAGCTCAAGCAGCTGGATTTCCCAAGGGAATTCAGTACATGCGCTGATACATCCTGTTCTGACCCGGAACACATGGCTTTATTGGATAGTATGTATACTAGGATCACAAATATTCTAACGCAGGCGTCTGTAAGATCCTGCAGTCGTAAATGTTTCAGAAAGGGTGGGTACATCACAGGGTGGAACAGGCATGTCGCAGGCGCTCACGGGAGGGCTAGGCTGGGGTTTCAGTTGTGGGTGTTAGCTGGTAGACCATCACATGGTGCTATTTATAACCAGATGTGTGATAGTCGGAGAATTTTTAAGTCCAAACTGAAATGGTGCCAGAACATGCAAGAACAGATTAAGATGGATATTCTTGCCTCAAGTCTTTCAGCGGGAAATTTTTCATCTTTCTGGAAAAACACTAACAAGATGAACCCTAAGCCGGGTATTCCTGTGAGCGTCGGGGGCATCAGTGATCCTAAAGGTATTGCCAATAGTTTTAAGGATCACTTTACGGTAAGATCTCCCCTGGGGCCGGCGATGACCGGTACCGGCGGTGCTGGGGCCGGCGTGCCCGGGAGGCTGACACGCTTTTCAGCAAAAGACGTTGTCTCAGCAATTCGAAGAATGAAAAGGGGTAAGTCTCCAGGGTATGACGGTCTCAGCATCGAGCATTTCAGGCATGCGGGTGTTCATCTGCCGCGTGTATTGGCTATGTTTTTTTACACTGTGTATCGGTCACTCATACCTACCGGCAGCGCTGATGAAAACCTTGGTTGTACCCATTCTTAAAAACAGGACAGGGGATGTTTCGGATAGATCAAATTATCGACCCATCTCACTGGCTACAACAACTGCTAAGATACTTGACAGTCTGCTTAATCAAAGTCTCAGTGGGTATTTACACTTACATGACGCGCAATTTGGTTTCAGGGCGGGACTATCCACTGAGACTGCTATATTATGCCTTAAGCATACTGTCAGGTATTACACGGAGAGAAAGACGCCAGTATATGCCTGTTTCCTCGATTTGTCAAAAGCTTTTGACACAGTTGCCTATGACATACTGTGGCAAAAGCTAGAGGAAACAGGTATGCCAGTGGAGTGTAACAATATCCTGAAATATTGGTATACAAACCAAACTAATCAGGTGAGATGGGTGGATACATTATCCGATGAATACAAGTTAGAATGCGGTGTAAGGCAGGGTGGCCTCACATCTACCGGCCTCTTCAGTCTATATGTGAACCAGTTGATCGAGGGGCTCAGCAGGACGCATGTCGGATGCTACATTGACGGAACATGTGTCAACAACATAAGCTATGCGGATGATATGGTTCTGCTGGCCCCCTCGGTCAGTGCCCTGAGGACTCTGGTGAAAATCTGTGAACGCTACGCATCTGATCACGGTCTCAGGTACAACTCACAGAAAAGTGAGGTACTGATTTTTAGGGCCGGAAAACAGAGACCTAGTACAGTGCCTCCGATCATGGTCGGTGGAACTGAACTGAAGATTGTGCAGCAATTTAAATATCTGGGTCATCTGGTCACGGAGGACTTAAAGGATGATGCAGATATTGAAAGAGAACGCAGGGCGTTGGCGGTACGGAGCAATATGCTGGCCCGTAGGTTCGCTCGATGTACCACAGAAGTAAAGTTGACACTTTTTAGGGCATATTGTCAATCTTTTTACTCGAGCGGCCTGTGGGTCCGGTATACGCAACGAGCCTTCAACGTCCTGCGTATTCAGTATAATAATGCCTTCAGAATGCTGTTGGGGTTGCCGCGGTACTGTAGTGCGTCGCAAATGTTCGCAAATGCGCGCGTTGACGGTTTCCACGCTATAGTTCGCAAAAAAGTGGCGTCATTATTTCAAAGACTGCGCGGTAGCACCAACAGCATTTTGCAAATGATTGCATCACGTCTTGACTGTCCCATACAGGCACACTGGGTGGGAATAGTTACTGGAAAACTATAATTACTTTTTCTAGTTTTATTAAATTTTGTATGTACTAACATAGATGTTAAGAAAATTGTTACTAACACTTTTATGGATTCTGTCCGAAATAAATGAATAATAAAAATAATAAGCCTGAGGTTACACAATATGCTTTCCGCACACGGTGTGAAACTAGGACAGCATGTAGACACCTTAAAATAACCCATGATTAGTAAGTAGGTACTTATGGGGAAATGATCAGAGCTTTTTAGCTGTAGTGAAATATTTGTTGGTCGTAAGTTCAACAAACGTAGATTATACTATTACAGTACAGAGTAGAGTAGAGAGTGTGCTCTGAAATCACAAAAAAGTGCATTAGAAGCATAAGATTGATTCATGTCGATCGGTTTTGAAAATCTTAACCCTACCTTCATTAAACGTATTTGAAGCGGCCTTTATGATAAATTGCGATATAAATCATGAAAAAGATCATTTAGAAATAGTGAAAAAAACAAACGAAGATATTAAAACACATACAACTCCGACTAAACTTGACATCGAATAAAATTTTGTATTTTTTTGCAAAAAGAACCTAAACAAATAATGATAAACGAAAAAACGGATAATACACTCGAGAGCAATGAATCCGGGTCACTTAAAGAATCCTAAAAATCTCGGAAACTAAAAATGCTAGGTTAATGCAATAAATTGTATTTAATAGACAATGTAATACTCCTTAAATGAAGGTATTAAAACTTCTTAGTTATTGTAAAGTTATATCATAAAAAAATCAAATTTGAAAAAGGGCCACTTTCGAAGATGGAACTACGAAATTACAGCATTTGGTTTTGCTTTTGTTTGTAATCTGTCATTTATGTGGGTACATAAACCATGTTGATAGTGCTCTATATTCATTATTCAAGCTGAAATTATGTCGCTTACGCCTGAAGAATGCACCAGAATACTTACAATGCTGGAAACCGGCCGGAGTCAGCGCGATACAGCCTGGACTGTCGGTGTGTCGCTGTCAACAGTACAAAGAGTTCTCCGACGTTACGAAGAAACTGGTTCTAACCTACGCAGACCAGGAACGGGCAGAACCAGGTGTACCACAGCACGAGAAGACCGATACTTGGTGAACACCATGCTTCGAAATCGCTTTCTCACAGGAACTGAACTCACAAATCAGTTTCGACGCCTCGGAGGAAGTAACCCAAGTGCATGGACAGTAAGACGTCGGCTTGCTGAATCTAACTTAAAACCCCTTAGACCTGCAAACGGCCCTAAACTGGAGCGTGGGCATCGTATTTCAAGACTAAGATATGCCCAGAGCCACGTAAATTGGAGTATTGAAGATTGGTCAAAAGTTATGTTCTCCGACGAATCAAAATTTATGCTCTACAAGCACGATGGAAGACACAGAGTGTATCGAAGACCAGGGGAAAGATTCAAGCAAGCATGCATCGAAGAAAAAGTAGCCTACGGTGGTGGGTCTGTACTTGTGTGGGCCGGAATTTCTTCTGAAAGTCGCACAGAGCTGGTGATCATAGAAAACGGCTCCTTAACTAGCGTAAGATATGTGGAAGAAATCCTCAATGATCACGTTGGTCCATTTATGGTCAATTTAGGTGAGGATGCTATATTTATGCATGACAATGCCCGACCTCATACAGGTAGGATTGTGAATGACTACCTTCAAGAGATGAACATTACTCGTATGGAGTGGCCAGCGCGCAGCCCGGATATCAACCCGATCAAGCATGCTTGGGACGAGCTAGGCAGATGCGTAAAACAACGAAACCCTCCCCCAATCACGCTTCGTGAGCTCAAAATTGCTCTCACAGAGGAATGGGAGAATATTCCCCAAAATCGTATAAGGAACTTGGTGTACAGCATGCCAAACCGCGTAAACGCAGTAATGGAAGCACGAGGAGGCAATACGAAGTATTAAAATTCAAGAAAATCGTAATAAAGTTCAAAAATTTCATGTTTCCTATTTTTGTTTTAAGGAGAGATCAGCAGTTTTTTTCTTTATGTAATTTTGTGTTAATAAAATGTATGGTGACTCATATTTTTTTTACTTTCATTTAAGGAGTATTACATTGTCTATTAAATACAATTTATTGCATTAACCTATCATTTTTAGTTTCCGAGATTTTTAACATTCTTTAAGTGACCCGGATTCATTGCTCTCGAGTGTATGTCGATTCGCACGAATTTACTCACCCGAAACAACATACCATAAGCGACACTTTCAAATCATATAATATTTTATTTAAAAGATTCGCACTAAAGGCGAATCAACAACTCTAGAAATACGTAATAGGCAACTGACATGTTTTGATTTTTTATATTCCTGCATATAATCAAAACACTCAAGAACTCATTTTACGAGAGAAACACAACAAAAGATCACAGTTTTCTTGCTAACCACTTAATGATAGTAAATACTACACTCAACATACCTCATTACTTATCAGTATAGTAACCACAAGAGTACAGTCAAGTGAAGAGACAAGGATCCAGGCAGCTAACTGCGTAGTCAAATCTCTGGTAATGTTCGTTCGAGTGCATTTTTATCGGACTATGTACGTGACAGCCAAGAGAGCGAAATGTTTCTCACTCGTATTTATCTTTTTTGCAATAGTAATAAATATGGCCTGCACAAAGGAGTGAAGGGAGGTTTTTACCCAGGAGTGGGACAGTGGAGGCTAGTAAAAAAATGGCCTGCACTACGGAAGAATAAAGTGGATAGAAGTGGAAGTGGGAAGTGGATAGTGGAAGTGGTGTAGTGGTGGAGTGGATTTATTTCAAAAAAGTGGATAGAAGTCTGACCAAAGGTCGCAGAGATCTACTAAACACAGACAGCGCAGGACTAGCCATTGTGGCAACACTGGGGGGAGGCTGTCCCTAGATTATTATAACCAGAACTTTAAGAAGAGCATGATTATTTTTATTTACATAGCGAGAAGTATAGGCCAGCGAAGAATACTACGTCTCTGTTTATATCAAAATAATTTGGTTAGAGTGAAGATAGAATGTGCATTTACTCGTTTAGACTAAAGGCTTAATAAAAGGTGTAATAAAAAATACAGGGAGGTAGAGATCGACGCACAAACTGAATGATCATGAATTCAGAACATGATTCTGAAAGTTTTATTCGAATATTACAAAAAAAAAAATCCGTTCATTTTGACCGCATTGATATTGCAGTTTTCTAAGAAACAGTAGTTTTTAGGAATCCGTACCCAAAGGGTGAAACAGGACCCTATTACTAAGACTCCGCTGTCCGTCCATCCGTCTGTCACCAGGCTGTATCTTATGAACCGTAAAAGTTAGATAGTTGAAATTTCACAGATGATGTATTTCTGTTGCCGCTATAACAACAAATACTAAAAACAGAATAAAATAAATATTTAAGGGGGCTCCCATACAACCAACATGACTTTTTTGCCGTTTTTATAGATAATGGTACGCAACGCTTCGTGCGCGAGTTCGACTCGCACTCGACTGGCCGGTGTTTTTTTTTTTTGTTATTAACTAAGCATTTTTATGATAAGGGGGTCATATGCTGAATTTATAGTCACGTACAGTTTGCTTGTCGATCTCATGCCACCTTGTATAATTTGAATGGGGTATGCCGCTACAATACCTATTGTAGCGGCATACCTCATACCTTACCTATACTTTTTTTCTTGCCTGTCAACCAATCTTCTTCATCAACTGTACTCTTAGTAAACACGTAAAGTAGATACATGCACGTTCCGCATAGTCGTGACGTTGGTAGCAACACGGAGCACCACGTGTGTCGTGGCACATTTGTTAAGTATCTTCAAGGAGGTTACCGTTATAGGGTAAGTAGAGAGACAGCTGCCGACAGTATAAAATGTAAGTCAAACATACATGAAACAGCGTGGGGTATTTGATATGAATTGCCCTACCAAATCCATAATGATCTAAATTATATAGTTACCAACTATGTATACATTATGGTAAAGCATTTAAAATATTGAGAATTGAGTACTGATGTTATTATTTTATTGACAGATCCTACTGATAAAAGTAGGGTCATTATAAAAATGCTTCAAAATGCACCCCACGCTGTTAAACTGCATTAATCTTTTTCATTTATTAATAACTAGCTTTTGCCAGCGGCTTTGCCCACGTATTGTACGTATGAACCTTCCTCTTGAATCACTCTATCTATTAAAAACTGCATCAAACTCCGTTGCGTAGTTTTAAAGATCTAAGCATACACAGAGACAGACAGAAGGAAGCGACTTTGTTTTATACTATGTAGTGATGATAACTCTATTTGACGATGGATGCGAGAAGCACGGAACCGGTCGAAGAAGCGGTGCTTGGGCGAGACTTATGTCCAGCAGTGGACGTCTTTTACCTGAAATGATGATGATGACGAACTCTATTTTTTTTTCTACTTTTTATAATAGTTCGGTTTACTCTCACAGAGAGGTGGCTTGTGTCCCATCAGTGGGAACCTTATAGGCTGATTATGATGATGATGATGATGAGTTAGGATTTCTATTAAAGCGTGTATTTTTCCTTTTTTTTTTGTCAAAGTTAATGGCACCAATTTATAAAATTATTATATTGTCATAGGTCCTTGATAAGTGTGCAAAATTTCAAATGAATCTGTTGTCATGAAGTAGGTTCAAACTCGAGGTCCAAGATTCCGTTACATGCATACATATCCACCGTGTCATTTTAGTCGTCTTACAAAAGTTGTGCACTCAATATATCCGGCATAATATACCTCTAGGCGTGATTAAAAAATGATTACCAATTAAGAAAATAAGTACTAAGAAAAATAAAAAATGCACTAGAATTATGAAACATCCTGGTAATAATGTTTTCGTAACATATGGTAAAGAACATACATACCTACCCAGCGCACGAGTCGACTAGATCATTCCATCTCCATTTTCAATGAGACAAAATATCAAACAAACTACGTCATACGTCATCATAATGAAAAATATTTTTATTTTTTGGGATACAAATGTTATTTTTTTTTCTTATGGATGTGTAGTCATTGGTTACATGAAGTGGGCTACCGTTGTAAGACGACTAAAATTTCACGGTGTATAGGTAGATAGAGGCGAAACTAATAAAAGCGCGCGATAAAAAAAAAAGTACTTTTAAAATGCATGCAGGAAAATAAAAACGATAATTGTGATACTGTTGAAATGAAATGTTTATTTCTGTATTAACTGACACTTTTACACGTCAATACTTTTTAGTCATTATTTTTTAAACTAGATTGCACTAGCATTTCCTTGCTGGCTGTTCCCTAAGAAGAAACGCCGACACAAACTCAGAGGACTCAGAGACTATGAGTCTCTTTTAAAGTCCAAACATTATATTATTGGAATGTGTTTCACCCTACAAGTCATGCAAATTGGTTTCGAACATTAAAATAGGGCAGTCCAACTACAATTGAATCACCAGTAACTATTCCAAAAAAAAAACTTTCTCAGACGTGTAGTTACGGATTTCGTCCTTTTTATTTGTTTTTTTTTTTCTATGGGAAATCATCAAATGCCTTTTACTGCTCTAGGTGGAGAGGGAGGGCGTGTCAGACTTTTACTGACTAAAACCCACCCGTTTTCCTTCAATTGCCTGTGCCAGGGCCACGGTAACTCTTTCCAACAAATTCGCGACCCTGACAGGCATCAGTCCTGGCGGAGTCGGACCCCTTCAGTACTTGCTGACATCTCTTGGCGCGCTCGGAACACACTGTCTCTGGCACAGGCAACTGAAGAATACAGTTGGATTTTAGTCAGTAAAAGTCTGACACGAAGAGCGCGAGACGTCATTTTATGATTTCCCATCAAGAAAAAAAAATATGTTCAGCTATTACCCCGCTGTTTCTATAGACTCTCTTTCGAACTCAACCGTTATCTGTCTCAACTAACTCAAAGATGAAACAACATGCCAGTCAAAAATGAAATAGACATCTTTTTTTCCACCAAGGTCGCACCCGGAGGGTCCGTTGGCACAGCAGCCACAGTTGGCAGCAGCCCCACACTATCAGCAAACCAAACTGTTATGTCTAACCATTCCAACTTAACTTAGATTGCCATTTCTGAATTTTCTAGTACTTTTTAACACGAATTAAGTTTTAAAACTAAAGATCAGACATCTTTTTTGGGAGCGATTTCGCTTAATAGCGTTGGTGTTTAAAATGTCATGTTTAAATGGCTTATTCTGTTTACATTTATGATTACTATGGCTAAAGCTTTGTAAAACAACAATTTGTATAAATTGTCATGGTATGATCACGTGACGCGGAGGAATGAGGAAAATGTCGTGAAGAAAGTTTTGAGTACGAATGTCGATGGCTATAAGAATAGAGAGAGGCCAAAGAAACGATGGATGGATTGTGTGAATAATGATATGGATTGAAAGGGGGTGACTACTGAGATGACGACTAATAGAGAAGTGTGTAAGAAAAAGACATGTTGCGCCGACCACAAATAAATTGGAATAAAGGCAGGAGATTGATAATATTGTTATTTTTTCTATCTCACAAAGAAAGCGTCGAGTGGTCAATTCTATTCGAAAGGTATATCTTAACGATGAGGTTAAGTTTATTCTATCATAATTTCAACACATAAGTCTAAACATCCTAGCATATTTTTTATCGTAAAAAAACAATCTGCTGTTACATAAAAAAGTGCAATACCAACACGGTCAATAAATGGTACAGCGTTTTTTAAACCAATAAAAAATTCGACGCTGGGGTTTCGCGTCCCTGCCACCCAGTATAAGCATTACCTACTTAACATAGTAGTTTATTACAGAATAATGAAGATGGCTAGGTATATCAAGTATGTTTGAAATATCTCTGAGGAATAGAATGAGATGATCCACACAATTATGCAAGCTGAACTGGCAATGGGCTGCAGTGGCGAAGGCACCATATAACACGATTCCTACCGGCTTGCCTTCGGGGATTCACATTGGTAACTCTATCACTATTAAAAATACAATAGTATGTAAATAGTGGCTACTATTGTCAATAAATATAGTTACACTACGGGTATTTAATTCACCATAACATTCAAACAACAAAAAAGGTTATTTATACCTTTGTATTACAACAAAAGAGAAATGTTCGAAATTAACCCGGCGCCAAAACGTCATAATCGGGAACTAAAAATTCATACAACAGCGATCCCGTAATGATGTCACTTTAGGTCACGTGGCACCGCTTGATATGTACGAGAGCAAGCCGCTGTACAACGGGTTATGACAGAGACAGGTATAGAAAAATGCGTCAGCGAGAACGAGATAGAGGAATATTGCATATTTTATTCGTTTTCATCTGTTCAATTTAATTGTATTTAATTCATTACATTCCTATATTAATTTTAGAATGATAGTAAGTATTCTTTATTGATGAGTCAGTAAGTTAAGGCCGACTTCGCTTCGGCTTCTCTTTTAGAAAAATTTACGCCTCGCCGCTGATGGGCTGGCCATATTAGCCGTTGTACCGATGACCGTTGGAGTAGACATGTTCTTGAGTGGAGACCGTGAATGCGCAAACGTAAGGTAGAACGCCCTCAGGCTAAGTATAGCGAGGATCTCTGTAGAGTGGCTGGTAGCAGCTGGATGAAAATTGCCGAGAATCGAGCTGAATGGCGTGCAACTCGAGAGGCATATGTCCAGCAGTGAACTGCTATAGGCTGATGATGGTGACGATGAAGTTTATCAAATAATTGTAAAATTTACTGTGAAAAATCCTCCATGTTATTATAGAGCCACAGCTCTTATACTATTCTCTGTGCAATACTACTGCACTATGGACCTTTGCGAGGCCAAGCATTGGCCTCCGCTGCCGATACAGTCGAATTTTGGGCGAAGCTTATATAAACGTGAAAGTGGAATCACCGATGTGACAAAGAATAAAACCGTCTAAACTTGAAACAACGATTTCGAAAGATAACCAAACCTCGTCTTAATTTTTGACAGAGGTTCTCAATCATTTCTTATCGAGATCAATTTCAAAATTTCACTTAATTTTTTTAAGTACCTACTTTATTATCTGCCTACATTGATTGGGGTCAGCTGGGAAACTTTGGGAATCAATGATCTATGACAAAAGCCTTTTCCCTGCAGAAGGATTACCAACCTAACGCCAACACAAAGTGGATTATATATACCAACCGCACGACAACATCATATAGAAAATAATAACCTTCAGCGTTTCCCGCATGTTTTCCCTTCCTATGATTTACAGCATCAATATAAGATTTCAGAGTTATCTCGTAAACAAGACGCAGGGCGCATACTGATGTAACTACAAGTTACCACATAAATTGTGGGGAACCAGCAAAGTATGACGTATATAGGAACTTGGGCGGCAGTGTTAAGTGGGGCTGCACATATAACTAAGTATTTGGTGTAGACAGAAGATTTTTTAAGGTCTTTTTTGCAGTGTTCTTTCGTTGTTACAGGTATAGATCATTTATTAAGATTCTTAGTTCTCAACGTGGGCGATAATGCACCTTCGTGAGTGTTTTAAGACCTTCTTTAAACTCTGAAATGAGATAGGAGTCATATCGAACGACATTTTTTTTCTGGGAATAAATTCTTGCAGGTCAGCCTAGGAGGTTGTCGGCTGCTTAACCGGACTTGCCTGTGGCTACCTTAATAAATTGAAGCCTACAGCCAGGGCTTAAAAACTTAAAAACTAGGCGACTACACGCTAAAGTCAACCCCCGTGGAGTACGGACCTCGGGTAGGGCGTATTACGAGTATACATGATATTTAAATATAATTGTGGCAATAAGTGTTTTGGACTCATGACAGGAGGAATGTAAAGAATGGGGCACTAGAAACGAAAAATTCTTAAATTGAGCAAAATAAGATTGAGAAACTATGCTTTAGATCTTTGACAGTCAGTCTGACAGCCAGTCCTACCAAGCTTAGCTTAGCCCTTCCTTATCATATTACTCAGTAACTAGGTTGTGGAGTCATTTCATATAAAATACTAGTACTCTGCTACATTTGGTTAAACTGTAAGCCAACCTCAACGTAGGAAAAGCTGGGCAGATTATGATGATTCTTAGCTACGGGCACTAAACTGTGGGCCTGCCTCACCTAACCATTATTTTTTCACGGGGAAGAGACGTATCCCTACAAAGCCGAACTCTTATGGATTTCATAAGAGAATATGATGCCTGTATTTCCTCAGAGACAGGCAGAAGTTGTTAACACAATCTCGTTTCGTCAGTAACATAAGTTTAAGACTCAAGTTACAATGAATTAGCCTATGACCTAACTAGACAGAATATGAGAAGAGTATGAAGTTGGCAACTTTGAATCGAAATTCTTCTTCAAGCTTCACTTTTAGGAGATCAAATATATGAGAGTGAGGTCCTACAATCAAGAATCTTTCCTAATCATAAGGTTTCCTAGAAGATAGATTCAGTAATATTATAACAGCTATCATGAATAGTAGTAGTGGCCCAGTGGTTTCAGCCCCGACCGTGGGTTCGAACCTAGGGAGGCGGTTAACTTTGTGTAAATAATTTCATCACCACTGCTCTCAAAATGGTGAAGGAAAACATTGTGAGAAAATCCGTCATGTCCTAGAAACAAAAATTCGAAGACATGTGACATCTACCAACCCGCACTGGGCCCGCGTGGTCAATTACGATCTACTCTCACTCACCGAGGGGAGGGTGGTATCCCAGCAGTGGAAACAATATACGCTGATAAAGATGATGATGACACCAACTACAGTGTGTAGAAGTATTTGGATCTGTATTTATAATTATATATCGATACGTATTTCTAACTCGTAATCTTGGGTTGACCGAGCTTTGCTCGGTATTTTTTGGTAAATTGTGTAAATAAGTTTATGTTCGAGTTGATTATATTATCGTTAAAGTTGGTCATTGAAAACACGAATAAAACGACATTTTATAAAAATGAATCCTAGCTAGATCGATTTATCGCCCCCGAAAACCCTTGTATACTAAATTTCATGAAAATCGTTGGAGCCGTTTCCGAGATTCAGATTATATATATACTAGCATTTGCCAGCGGCTTCGCCCGCGTGGAGGTCGGAAATTATCCCGCGGGAACATACTACCGGGATAAAAAGTAGCCTATGTCCTTTCTCAGCCTCTAAAGTATCTGTGTACCAAATTTCATTTAAATCGGTTCAGTAGTTTTAGCAGGATAGCGAGACAGACAGACAGATAGACAGACAGACAGACAGACAGAGTTACTTTCGCATTTATAATGTTATGGATAATAATATAATAATAATAATAATATATAATATATAATATTAGTGTGGATAGTGTGGATGTGGATTATATATCGATACGTATTTCTAATTCGTAATCCTGTAAACCACTCACGTGGCTACACCGGTAGTCCCTCTCGTTGAGAGGAGGCCTGTATTCCAGCAGTGGGATTACATACATTATAGGCCGTTTATGCTATTCTTATGCATAAAAATCTGTCATTTATCAGCAGTATTTGACATTAAAGTGTCAAAAGAAGCCCTGTGAACAACCATTATTGTGTGACCTTTGCCTGTATTTAAGAAACCGAAATTCTATTCACACACCAACAGAAAATGGTCCTCGAAGTCCCCTACACAACATTTCTTCTTACCATAACATCCCCATTACTATATCACAAACAATTAACCAAATGAAACACATAAAAAGGTTGTATCAAAGATTTACGACCTCCATACATAGAAATTATAAGAAAATCCTCTTTGTCTATGCTTATTTATTTCTTCCTTATTTTTTATTGTTGCTACCAGAGATACACTTATGACGGTAATAAACTTTATTTCTGTTTGTTCCTTTTCATATGTTTTTATGTATTTCTTTGTGTATGAACTTGAAATAGCCGAAGAAAGCAGACTTTTCGTTACGATTATCGCAGAACTTTTCGGAATCAATACACAAGTAAGTAGACCGTTCTTTTCGTGGTACTCAAATGTACAAAGATCTAGTTCATGGTACAAAAGGAACAAAAAATTAAGCGCTAACATTAAATGCTACAATTATGGCTCGATTCCGATCTCGACGTTCAGAAAATGTAAGCTTTGGCGTAAAGTTGTAAGAAATCGATTATTTTGCACTGAAGGGACGTTTTTCTTTATGTATAACTAGCGACTCGCCCTGGCTTCGCACGGATGATCAGTGTTTGTGACGGAGGTTGTATTACTATAGAATGTCTGCCCATAGCGTGGACGGCAACGGGGCATGCCGGGCGACCGCCCTAATCGCTAGGAGCAATTTAATTTAAAATCTGTGATATCTTTTAAGATATTAATTTCAATGATGTACTGTAAAGGGCAATTTTCATTAACATTAAATGCATTACGTATCTAATTAATTTAATTAGATATGGATTAATACTGTATTGTTTAAAATAGCTTCGTAAATAACTTATAATTTTTCTATAAATATTTTAATGATAAATATGGTTACTGTAGGTTATCTTTAGGCGATAGATATATAATATTGTAGACTTTTCTGTAGACCTTTTAAAGATATACTATTCTATAGTACATTATTTTGAACTATATTCTATAAAACGTAAACCAGGCTTTTAATGGACACTACCTACACTACATGGCTTTCGCTTCTGAAAAAACTTTTTACCAACCTGAAACGAAAATAATTATGAAGGAAAATTAATTTGTATTAATCTTAAATGTATTCGATATTTTAAATCTTTCGTTAGTTCAGCTAAAAACCTTCCATCTTCTTTCTATGTTAAAACTCTCAGAACAAACGTTCCAGATTTTTCACGCGTATAAAATGAGAATTGTAATATTTTAACAGTCAACCACTAAACATTATTCCCGTTTATTTATAGATGGCAAAAAACCGCTGTTTTATTGAACGAGCTTCCTACTGTCGCTAGAGATATTAACCCATTTTACTATTCCGATTTTAATCTACACAGAAAAAATATTTTTAAACAAAACTCTGATATTCTATAAAAGAAACACGCTTAAAATATATATAGATATAGACACCAAGAGTCAAAAATACAGACGAGGTTACATACAGGCATTATACATGGATTACCTGTGCGCTGCATTCGAAATAAAAAACATCAATATACAAATCCAATTCACTAATGGATTCCTTTGCTTGGAGTAGAGAAATTAAAAAGAAATTTAAAAAAAAAATAACAGGTTCGTGCAACACATTCTCGCTTTTAGGGTAGTGCATTCGGGAATCATGCACATATACAGAATTATCGACTAAACATGTTGGCCAGGGAAATAAATTACTTTTCCAAAAATCATGAGCCATCCAATCCTATTTAAGTAGGATTTTCATCCTTGGAGTTTCAGAAACCGACTGACCGACATTTTTGTTTTTATTTCCCTGGTCACTTTGTAAATGAACTTTATGTTACATTGTTTTCACTGTCTCATATTCTTGAATCAAGTTTTAGCAAGACCATTTTCTGTTAGCAAGAATAAAAATCTTCTCTTGATGAGTTCGTAAAATCAATGTAACAATCCAATTACAAACAAAAATATACATATTGTGGTGCGTGAATCATTATGATTGACTATGACAAAAATAGAATCATGATTTTCTGCTAATTTTGAGTCACATTTCAAGGAACCGTATGCTTACTATAAAAGGAAGAAGACTCACAGAATATTATCTACATAATTATAGTTACTGTCACTCAGAAAATTAGGCTGGTGACATTGGAAAAAATCTAAAGTGACATAAAATTTCACGCACCTCAAAGGAGACAGAAAAAAAAGTTCAAACTAACAATTAGGGATACATTAAAATATCAACATTAACAGTTAGTGAAAAACATTCATACATCGAGTGGCAAAAAGGGTGATAGAAGAAATAATAGGGGGATACATCGAGAAACACCGATGCGACGCGATCCGCTCAACGCAAGCCGGCCGGGTACTTTGGGCGCCATTTTTATATAATATTCCATTTTTAAAACATTAAAAATCTTTTTTTTCGACCGTGATTGAGATCTTTATCGTATAGGTTTTTTTTTATTATCTGTTTAAAAATCAGTTGATGACAGTATTATAGATATTTATTTCGAAAAGATTAGTATATCGTTCCGTTTTTTGCAATAACAAAATATTTGTACATATTATTATGTAGGTATTTTTTTAACAGATAATATCTTGTTATCCCCTAATCCAGCTATTAATTTATGTCCTTTCTTGTACATTTAGCTTTTTACGAATCCTGCATTTATAAGAATTATTTTTGTGTCGACGGTATTCTTCCTCTGCATCGCAATACTTTTTGTTTTTATTCTTTAATTGTTCTTGCTTTACAGAATCCCATTTCTCTTCCCGTTTCCGAACCATAAAATCAGCGAAAACATCATAAAATTCTTATTTGTTTCCATCAAATAGTGCGTATTCCTTATGGCTCATTGATTTCTCCGTATTATTGGTTTTCTTTTATTGATTGAATCGTAACTATTACACGCTTTTATTTCGTTCGATTTTCGTCCAAGTATATTATTATTTAAATTATTCCAATTCAATTTAATATCATAATTAATGATCTTTAAACCGTATCCTACCGTATTATTCGTTTTCAATTATTGATTAAGGCGTATCGTTTCTATTTCATTGAATTTACGAGCAAGTTCATTATTTAATTTTTCTCAATTCAATATTTTTTCATCATCCATTACCTTTAAACCTTTTTAGTACAGATCTTTTTATTGTAAAACTGCAAGATTTTTTAACTTTTAATCAAATGCTTCGTATTCCACAAGTGAAATGTACGAAATTAAATTAGAATTTCAAGTTGTGTCGAGTTCTGGTCGGTTTATCTTTGCTGAATAAGCGCTGGATGCCGGCTCGACTAACTTGGGAGGCTGTTACCTTCCCAACCTCGTTTATATTATCGTATGTAGACTTTTATATGTGCTCTAAATTGTTATTCGATAATGTATTTTGTATGTTACTTTAAGTACCTATTTATCTATGTAAAAGTGTTGATGTCATATGATGAGGAAAAGTGTTTTATTGAAACTATAGTATTGAAATATTAAACTCTCAATGTTGTATATCATTGTATAATCATCTAAAGTTTCAGTTCCTATCGAAAAGTAAAGTTAAAGGAAAAGATAATTGTGAAAAAGCCGAATTACAACAAAATTGTAAATAAATCATAAATCCAATCGATTTATTAGTATAACATAAAAAAGCTAATGTTTACCAAACGAATTCTCATCATCAAGATCAAGGGCAAAGTATTAGGGCACGGAGCCAATACCTCCAAAATTTCCAAGATATGAACAAAATAAACGAAAGCTTTTAAACACTGATCTTTTAAAGTATAAATAAACAAACAATAACGAAGAATCTAATAAAGCATTCATTTCATAAAGTAGATTAAATTAACTCTCGTAGATTCCCGAACTTGGGTATATCTAAGACACAAAAGTGAACCAAACTAAAACAGTAAGAATAGTAATCAATATAATGAAGAACAGCCCAATAGGCCCAACATTTATCCCTGCAAAGAGAAACAAGAACAATAAAAAAATACTCTAACTAAAGAAAACACGCGTTTCCTAAAACCATGTTATCCTAACCTAAAGGCATTACAGCAAAAAAAACGTAACATAAACGAAAGAGGTCCGCGAACCCGCATAAAACCTCATTTTTAAAACTAAAACTTTACGAAAACGGCAAGTAAATTGTTTTTGCAGTCAGATAGAGCCGATTTTAGCAAAACAGGGTAAACTGCAGATGCGATGGGCGTTATGCTATGCTATGCCGTAGTTTCCCTGCAGTCAACTTATTCACATCTTAGCCACACCATATCGATTCACTAACCTTTTCCATTTCTATTATTGCGATAATCTATGGTTCTGTCGTGACTAGCTTTATTTTTTTATATGTTCATTAAAGCTGTCGTATTAGCAAAGAGGTTAGATTTGTTTTTCTTTTATTTATTTTTATTTATTTAAGTGTATATTAGTGTCGATTATATCATTTTAGAAATTGGAATGTGTTCTGTTTTATGACTTGAATATTGTTTAGCTTTTACCATTTTATTTTAATTCACATTACGTAGTGCCTGTGATTAGTCTTTTTAATAATTTATGCATCATATTAAATGAAAACGATTGTCACTCTGAATCATGCAACAAACGTTCTTAGTCATGGATTATTTCTTTATAGGACCATAATTTTAGTCTTTTGTGTTTCATTACTAAATAAAAATTTCGAAATCTCTGAGTTTTACGATTCTTTTTATTATAAATATTTTAGTCGCATTTGAAGGTTATGACCGTTCAAAGCTTTAGAATGCCATCTAGCATAGTATTTATACATCATATTTTTTGTATCATTCAAATTGGAAGTTATATTCACCATTATACAGTTTCTTTGAGGTTACAGTCATTTTGTGTAGAAGCTTCACATTCTTGTCGTTTTGATTTTAAAATGTTCACTGAATTGCTTTAAATTCAACGTGCATCACAGCTTACAACTGTCAGTCTTGTACTAAAGCATGCTTATCGATCTGTTTACACGGAATGTTTTGAACACAATTAAATTCTTTACCTTATCTAAAACCATTGCACTGATTCCTAATTTGAATTCTTCTCAATCTTCAACTTGAACCTCGAACACGTGTTTATTTTTTAATTTTTGTTCTTTATTTAAGTTACCTTGTTACTAGTGATGTGGCCAAGTCGCATCCAGCCTACAACATTAGAGGATCACGTGCGTCCACATTGATCTGACGGCGAAATCGGAACGTCCCGAAAATACCCGGGCGGCCGACGCAGTTTAGGTAAGCAACATTAGCTCACAACATCTGTTAATATGATCATTGTTAATTACATATGGGTTTGTTGTTAATAATTGTAGCCACCTGTCCCGAGGAGGGCGCTTGCAAGTAAGTCGCTACGTCGTCCACCATGCAGGCTCGCGGGAGGTCGGGGAGGAACATAATACGCTAGAGGGCGCGCATTACGCGTGTGGGCTGCGCGGCGCCCCGCGACCGACTGGCGCGACTCGCCGCGCCCCCTCCCCGCGCGCACCGCCCCGCCCCACCCCGCCCTACGCACAGGGCTGACGGCAAGCTTTTCCGGCTTTTTCGTGAGGTTTTTTTAGGCTCTGACTGCTATTTTTAGGCTAGATGAAAGCTATTCGAAGTATTGATTTTTTTGTGCATTATTTTTATGTTTTGAATGCAAGATGGTGGTTAATTAATTGTTATAATTTTCTTTAATTAGAACTGCACTACCGAATATTGATTGTATTAGATCAATTAAGTTTTAGTCATTTATTAATAATTATTTAAAAACAAATCAGATAAACAATAACACCACTATAGACAACACCAAAACCAATTTCACCAATAATAACCTACTTAACAAAAACGCATAAACGTACAAATATAACAACTAAAAGTGTGTATATATGCAAAAATAGCAGTTTTCCTCAGTACCAACCCTATAGGACTACGTCGTAATGCATTCGCGGCACTCGCCTCGTCTCGGCGCCGCTCGGACCCGATCGGTAAGCGTTCGGTTCCCCTCGGAAAGCTCTTTCAAATTCGGAGCATAGACATGACATATCTGTTTTCATCAGCAACACAATTTCGAACCTTCCTCCTCTGAATTAAAGTTTGATTTACTATGAGAAAAAAAAGTTCAAGTGTTGTGTTTGACTTTTGAAATATCCTAATTTAGCTCAGCTTTCGCTGAGTATTCTGGCTCTTATTGAATAACGGATAAAGTTTAATTTGCCCTGCGTGCCTTTTTCAGCTGACGCGTCTATAAATGTCACATTATGTGCGTTTGTGTGCGTTTATTTTTTGTGTGTGTGCGTTAAAAACACATCTTGGGCGGACGGTTCGTAGTGATTTTAGGCAGATTTTTCCGTGTTAGATAACAATAATTTTCTTTTACTGCACAAAACATATTTTTTCGTGAAACCTCCAAGAATTAACACTAAATTGGAACCCAGAAATGTATTTTCTGTGACAGAAAAAGTAATGAACCGCAAGTTTTTCTATTAAATTCTTGTTTTTATTTGTCACGTACACTTTGGATGTAACTTTCGTCACTGTGCTTGTGCTATTTACCCAGAAACTACGCCGAAAAGTCTCTCATCACTTAAATTTTCGGACAAGGAGTTTTCAAGACATCTAGCGGTTCTATTCGTCCAGTGGTTGAGTTCTTGGCTGCCCAAGCTAAGTGTCGTGGATTCGATGCCTATTCAGATCAAATATTTTTAGGGTTCCGTACCTCAAAAGAGAGAAACGGAACCGTTATCGGATCAGTTCAATGTCCGTCCGTATATCCTCCTGTCAAAACGCTTTTTCTCAGGAACGGCTCGACATATCAACTTGTTATTCATATAAGTCACGTAACTCTACGGTGCTTGGAGTTAAAAAAGTCAACACAGGTAAAATATATGGTCATTTTTGTCTTTTGTTATGCTCACTCAAGTAAATCTTAATTAATTTTGAGTTTATTACATAAAAATATTCTTTTGGAATTACAACCTTTGCAGTTGGAGAATCGACTGAACGATATCAATGTATGAAAACATGCTTTTCAACTATAATGTTAACTTTGTTCTAATTCCACTTACGGAATACTTCATTGTACGTGGTCCGACACGCACTTGGCTGGTTTTTATTTTTTCTGACCCTAAAAGTAATGGTTCTGAATGTCAGTGTAGAACGGTCTGGGGTTGCAAAAGCAGTCACGATAGTTCAAAATAAATATTATAGTGTCATGCAAAGATACAAAAAAAACAACCGAATTAAAAAAAAATACTGCAAAGTGAAAGCCACGTTGATCTAGTGGTAGCAAGCGCTACTGCTGAGCATGAGGTCCTGAGTTCGATTCCCAGGTCGGACAAAGTATTATTGGGTTTTTCCATCTGAAATTTCTCAGTAGCAGCCCGGAGTCTGGATTTGTACCTGGTTAGACTCGCCCCCTATTACAAGGGACTTAAACATAACAGGCGAAATGTGGGTATAGGTATACCTCTGCCTAACCCTTCGGGGAAACAAGGCGTGATGCTATGTTATGTGACAAAGTGAAAAATAACTGTTTTCGGAAGTCGGTGTCGTCTTTAGATCTGTATTTTAGTTTTTTGCCACTGAGTTCCGAAATACCGAAGTACTGTGTGGTGCCGGACGTAAAGAATAACACCACCCCATTTCTTCCCGTGGGTGTCGTAAAAGGCGACTAAGGGACTCACTAGAGAATGGGCAGCAGCGTTCTCTATGCATTTTACCACCATATTGCGATCGCCAACCCGCCTGCCAAGCGTGGCGATGATGGCAAAGCCCCCTAAATTGGGGAGGTCTAAGTCCAGCAGTGGACTTCCTACGGCTGAAATGATGAGTTCCGAAATTAAAATTATTTTTCAGTTTGTAGTGCTTTTTGGAATTCGGTTGTTTTTATTTTTCATTTGTTAGTTATCTTATACCTTTAAACGAGCAATTCTTGTATATATATATATAATCTGAATCTCGGAAACGGCTCCAACGATTTTCAAGAAATTTAGTATACAAGGGGTTTCGGGGGCGATAAATCGATCTAGCTAGGATTCATTTTTATACAATGTCGTTTTATTCATGTTTTCAATGACCAACTTTATCGATAATCAACTTGAACATAAACTTATTATGTTAAACACAATTTACCAAAAAATACCGAGCGAAGCTCGGTCAACCAGATATTGGTATCTACTTCACACTATTTCGTGTACCACTACAGGTCAATAGCAGTGGCAGAAAGTATTAGAATATCATCACGATAAACAAAGTGGATTCATCATCTGCCTGCCTTTTCCCAACTATGTTGGGGTCGGCTTCCAGTCTAACCGGATGCAGCTGAGTACCAGTATTTTACATGGAGCGACTGCCTGTCTGACCTCAACAACCCAATTACTGGGTAATACGATACCCCTTGATAAGACTGGTTGTCAGATTTTCGGGCTTGCAACGACCCGTAACGACCTTCTAAGATCTACGAAAGACAGCCGGGACCAACGGTTTAACGTGCTTTCCGAGGCACGGAAGGGTCTTTGTATCTAAAGATGGTCACCCATCCACGCACCAACCGCGGCAAGCGTAGCTTAACCGGAACGATCAACCCGTGCGGCTTTTATTACTTAGCCACAAGCCCTTCGATAAACAAAGTGTATTAAATACGTGTTATCGATCAAAAACTATCAAAGTAAATAACATTTATAGGGACCCCTGAAGCATAACCTGAATTTTTAAAATCGGTCCACAGTTGGTGGAAAACGTACAAAAAAAATATATACAGTGGAACATATAACCTCCTCCTTTTTTGAAGTCGGTTAAAAACTCAGCTTCTACAATAAAGATACAATTCCCATTCTTTCTTATGTATTCTTTTATTATCCTCAAGATGAATGATCCAGAGTGACTTACATTAAATGATGGTATTTGACCTCGAGTCCCAAGGTTTATTCCTCCGAGAAGAAACGTACAAAATATATTAACAGATTTTCCTGGTTGTAAATAATCAGTTGTGAAGAAATTCGATTCCTATATTGACACTAGCTTAAATATAATTAAATCAAAGCCATCCTCGTTAAAAAATAAATCCTTTAATTGCAATTTTTAACTTCCGAGGCAAAAGAGGGGTGTTAAAAGTTTGACTGCTATGTAGGTCTGTCTGTGGCACCGTAGGTCTTAAATGGGTAAACCTGGATTTGGGAGCAATTTTTTTAAATTTAAATGTAGGCCTTCTAGCGTTGGTTCTTAGACATGTTTTATCGAAATCAGTTGATCCGTTTTGACACGACGATCCTTTGTTCAAAATATTACCTTCAACTTCTTATTAAACTTAAAGGACCTATACGAATATTATATTACTTTTTAGAGGTTCTTTATTTAGTTCGGAGCTTTTTTTTGTTTAGCCTATTCTGTCCCACTGCTGGGCATAGGCCTTCCCCAATTTCTTCCAGGAACTCTTGTCCTGCGCCACCTCAAACCGCGGTACGCATCTAGGTCGTCTCGCCACCGCTTTCTGGGCCAACCGTGGTGGCCTCGTCTATCTTCAAGCACCCATTGTGTGCAGACCTTAGCCTAGCGGTCATCTGGCATACGGCTAATGTGACCCGCCCAATCCCATTCGAGCCTGGCAGCCTTTTTGCCTACGTCGGCTAAACCCGTTTTGAAACGCAACGTAGTGTTCCGAATTCTGTCCTGTCTTTTTACACCCAGAATACCGCGTTCCATCGCTCTTTCACAAACTCCAAGGCGGAACTTTTGAGACTCGGTGAGCGACCAGCTCTGAGCACCATAGGTTAAGTCGGGAGCTTATTAAATTTTAACCTTTTGGTACACTGTAAAACTCGGATTTCTATAATAAGGAGCAAACAACCTAAAATGTCATTGTAGGATTATCGAACATTTCATCAGCGTAGGGTAATTTAAGAACAGTCTCATGGATCAATTATTTCATCATCACTGCTCTCAAAACGGTGAAGGAAAACATCGTGAGGAAACCGGCATGTCTTAGAACCAAAAATTCGAAGACATGTGACATCTACCAACCCGCACTGGGCCCGCGTGGTGGATTATGGCCTCTCAGTGTGTCACTCTCCTGTGGATTACTCCCTCTCTAAAAGAAGAGACGTGTATCCCAGCAGTGGGAGCATTATAAGCTGCTTAGATACGTGGGTCACGATATCACATTTGAATATTCCTAAATGACTCAACGCTATTAAAATTTTCGTACAGCATATTTCTGAATATTTAACGGCCAGCATAACAGCCATAGTATACAACACTGCCTATTCAAGATCAGAAATAGTCCAACCTGACATAGTCAATATAAATACACAAACAAATAAACTATCTTTAATAAGCACATTACATTATAATATTGTTTCTGTGTTTACTGCTTATCCCTGCACTGCTTATAAATGCACTAAACATAAACATTTCCTATCAAAACGAGATAATGTAGTATGAAGATAGACCGTGAACACTCACGGTACGGCTAGTCCATAAATTCAAGGTCACTCGAGCTATGGAACGAGCTATGCTTGGAGTTTCTCTAAGGGATAGAATCCGAAATGAGGTGATCCGGCAGAGGAACAAAGTTGTCAACATAGCTCACAGAATAAAAAAACCTAAAGTACGAATGGACCGGCCATATTAGCCGTAGATCAGATGACCGTTGGCGTAAAAGTGTTCATGAGTGGAGACCGTAACAAACGCAAGATAAGACGCCTACAGGTTAGATGGAGAGACAATCTTCTGGATGAGTGTTGCCGAGAATCGAGCCAAACAGCGCGCCAATAGAGAGGCCTATGTTTCGCAGTGGACTACTGTAGGCTGATAAGGAATTATGTAGACAGAACATTACAAGTTTATAATGACACTAGCTTCTGCCCGCGACTTCATCCACGTTAAATTTCTTGTTCCTCCGACCCTTCCCGTCGCGTCGAATCGCCTACCCGTGCGATTTTCCCCGTTTTTGCAACATTTTTCATTACTGCTCCGCTCCTCTTAATTGTAGCGTAATGTTATATAACCTATAGCCTTCTTCGATAAATAGCTAACTCAACACAAAAATAATTTTTCGATTCGGACCAGTTCCTGAGATTAGCGCGTTCAATCAAACAAACATATAAACAATCAAACTCTTCAGCTTTATAATATTATATATATAAAGTATAGACTACTATTGTTCTACACCTGCCTATCCTTTTCCCAACTTCTTTTAGGATCGTTTTCCAGTCTAATGAGATACAGCTGAAGACCAGTATTTTTAATGGAGCGACTGCCTATTTGACCTCGACAACCCAGTTACTGGGTAATACTATACCCCTTGATAAGACTGGTCGTCAAACTTTCGAATTTCTGACGACCTGCAACAACCGTCAAAGAAACGATTGACCAACGGCTTAACGTGCTTTCTGAACCACGGAGGGGGGGTCTCCCTTGTTTTACCGAAAAGAAATTGCCAAATTATCACTTCCCAAACAAATTTTCGCATAATTTCATTTGCCAAATTATTACTTACCAAAAAATCTCTTTACAAATAATTGTTACGAAAACCTATGTTTGGCAAGTGAACGTTTGAACAATAACTTGTTCACCAACTAGTACTTTTACCATTTTTTATCTAGTCAAATATTTCAGTTGGTATAACATATTATACGCAAAATTAAATAAGCCAAATATTTGGTGTCGTCAATTTTAAACTTACCATTTCTGTTAAGTCGATTGCGTAGCCAATGACATCAATAGTAAAGATGCAGAAGCAATAAGGCATTTATCAAGGTCTGACATGGCGCTGTATGTATTATCACTCAATAAATCAGGTGATTGTGAACATGTGATTTTATTTCCCTCTAAGAAACATGCAAACAACCATGCATGCAGCATGCATGCAAGCAAGCAACATGCAATCGAGCATGCAAGCAAGCATGCATCATGTAGCATGCAAGCAAGCATGCATTCAAGCAGGCAAGCAGCATGCAATCGAGCATGCAAGCAAGCATGCAATATGCAAGCGAGCATGCATCATGCAGCAGGCATGGTTTCTGTCATGGCTCCGGCACTACGGAGCTTAGGCGGTCCCACGCGAGCTTATTGTCGCAGACGGCTTAACGATCACCACCGCAGCTTCGTCTTGCTGGCCGGCTTCGCCGGCCAGCCTCAGCTGCGGCGGCGAGCGTTACAACCACCTGCTCCTCAGCTGGCGGGACGCCTCGCCCCTCCGCGCCTACGCGATTTTAAATTACACTCTAGGGGTAGGGCAGACAAGACTACGTGGAGTCGGATTTACAGCGATTCGTTTCTGTCACTAAAACCTAACTTGTAGCAATTTTTTACTACTAACGATTTTATTATAAATGAACATTCGGCATAATACACTTTATATAATACAATACTTAGGACATATGACTTTATAACATGCAAAATTAGGAGATTTAATGATTATAGTATTTAAATTTAAAATTGTAAGTTACAAATATTTTGTACTAGCTTTTGCTATTTTTGTAATCGCGCTAATAAATGATTACCTATATTAAAATAAAATTGCATTTTTAATTATACAATTCCCAAAAAAGTCTTATTTTTGCCTTTATATTTTTTGTCATAACAAATCATTTGACTAAACGTTTATTGTCTGAATATTGTTTGCTGTAATAAATCATTTGATTAAAGACCAAAAGCCATTCACGGACCAACTGTGGCAAGCGTACTTTTACCAGATCGTTCGATCTGTGCGGCTGGTAGCACTTACCCTCAAGACCTTCTAAAATAAAAAACTTTTTACAAAAAAAACAACCGACTTCCTTAAAAAAAACACTACAAAGTCAAAAATAACTTTAATTTCGAAAGTCAGTGTCTTAGGCTCTGTATTAAAGGTTTTTGCCACCGACTTCCGAAGTTAAAGTTATATTTGACTTTGTAGTGTTTTTTTAAGGAAGTCGGTTGTTTTTTTTTTTTTGAAAAAATTTTTATTTTTTAACTTTTTAGTTGTGGTAGATACTCCGCACTAATCTAATCGCGTTATTGGTTCATTTGTCGCGGAATACGTAATGCAAATTTAAGACTTATATGGTTTTCACATGGACCCCATTGTCCAAATGAAACCAAATTAAACTGCGACCATTCGGGAAGCACCAGCTTTCAAATAAAAAAAGAATCATCAAAATCGGTTCACCCACTCAAAAGATATGAGGTAACAAACATAAAAAAAAAATACAGTCGAATTGATAACCTCCTCCTTTTTTTGAAGTCGGTTAATAAAATATCAGTACTATAGTTCTAGAACACCAATGACGCTGCTAGCTACTGGCAAAGCTAGCTATGTCAACGTTAATCAAATGATCAATTGAATCAGACTGTATGGATGAATGAAATGCAATGCATATGCTCTGCCAGGGTCGCGAGATTTGTTCGAAAGAGATGCCGTGACCCTAGCATATAGACAACTGAAGGAACATGGGTGGGTTTTAGTCAGTAAAAGTCTGACACGCCCTCCCGCTCCGCCCAGAGCGGGAGAAGTCATTTGATGATTTTCCATTTAAAAAAAATGCATACACGTTGAAATAGGCAGCGCCGATTAATCAAATGAACACCAAGATTTGCACTAGCCCGTGAGGTTTCTTGTTTCATGGTGCTACAGAAGCCATAACATATCAAGGAGTACACCGAGGGGCACTGTAATGGTAGGGCAGATGTGCCCTTAGAATAGAAAATGATTGCGGTACTTTCAAAGCCAAAGAATATTCAGATAAAAATGAATTGTACATTCCCAAATTCAGTTTTATTTGGAAAATAATGCGGAATAAACTCCATGGTTACTCTTTTATAGAAATCTTTTTGAGTTTAAAGCCGGTAAATTCAAGACAAAGTTTAATGCTTTATCAAGTAACTTAAATAATGCGATACAGCGAAAATCAAATATGGTAATTTTATAATTATTTACTAAAACAGCATCCAAAATAGAATAGATATTCTGCAGTAAGACATGACAAGTTAAACTGACAAACAATCACAACATTTTCCAACCAAAAGCCACAAAAAAGAAAAAATAAACGCAAGAAAATACCCATTTCTCGTAGACGGTCCTATCTCGTAGCGGCGTAGACCCGCTACGAGCTACGGCGCTACGCCACCCACACAGGCGCAGTATTGATAATTTATGTGTGTAAGTGATTAGCTGTGTGACGTAATGGGTGCAGTGTAATGTTATTGCAAAGCGCTGGTGGTACAGAGTAGTGTAGGCTTTATGTGGGACAGAGAGTTTTAAGAAAACTATTCAAAAAACTGAATATTGTAAACTTTTATGAACCAATAAACAAAACTAAACTAAACTAATCTATTCCGTAGCGTAGAGGTAATTTTTTACTAGTCACCTGTTTTGTACGAGTTTTGAAACAAGCTCATTTTTTGCGTAGCGTAAATGAAGCATAAATGTATTCTGTTTGTTTAATTATGTAGATAACTGGAAATATTTATGTATCATCATCTTCATCAGCGGCCTATTGGCGATGCAAAGATTCTAACTAGCGCCCCAAGTGTCAAAATTGTGAAGCTGTCTAAGAACGACACTTTGACAGTTTTCGATACAATTTACGTCACGGAAAAATTTATTAACCCAATATAAATTAGATTTATGTGTTTTCTTGCTAGACGAAACAATAATTATGTAGTCAATAGTCGATGTAATTAATGCGTCTGCAGGATACACAAAACCAATGCGTTCTGGAGAAGAATTATTTATAAATCCATCCTCAACGTCAATTTTTTCATTCAAGTTCAAGATCTTTCTTTGATACAACTATTTTCCTGCGTCTGATATCAGCTATATTTTCTCGAGCAATTGATTTTATTTTTTGGGCTAATGGTACTTCTTTATGAGAGCTTCTTTTAGGAATATTCTGAGACGGTACGACATTAGGAAACAAATTCTGTCTTTTAGAATCTGGAACAATAAACATAATCTAGTTTTCTGACGAGAAGCTCGCCTTAGCCTAAACTAAATAAATAACTTATAAAATACATGTGAATATAATATAAGTACAATAAAATAATTAAAACATAATTAAACTTACTGTTTGGAAAATAGTTTGAAGCCTGAAAATGATGAGAACAAACTCTCATTGCTAATGAAATCGGCTTGCCTATTCTTATAGCAGTCTCCCAATTTTTCTTCATAATTTTGAGTTTTGGAAAAACTTATTCTCGAATCTCCGTAAGTACTACATTGAAGAACGCAACAATATTTCGTATTTCTGCTTTCATTAGCAACAGGTTTTTTTATGTCATCGTGATCCATCTGATTATGTCCAAACTTAATCTCAACTTTAAAGCAAAGTGTCGTTCTTAGACAACTTCTAAATTTCGCCGCTAGAGGCGCGCGGATAATCTTTGCATCGCCAATAATGTTCTGCTGGGACACAGGCCTTCTCTCGGTGAGGGGGAGTGGAACATAATCCACCACTCGGGATTGGTAGATGTCACTTGAATTCGAATTTTTTGTTCTAAGACATGCCGGTTTCCTCACTATGTTTTCCTTCACCGTTTTGAGAGCAGTGGTGATGAAATAATTTACACAAAGCAAAGCGCCAGCTTGGGTTCGAACTCATGACCTAACTTGTAAGTCGCGACCGTTACCCCTGAAGAATTTGGTACCGTATGAAAAGCACTACTCGTACAAAAGCAAAAACTGAGACTTCCAAGTTGCAGGTCGTGACCGAGGCACTTTACTTTTTATAAGTTACTAGCTTTTGCCAGCATCTTTGCCCACGTGGAGGTCGGAAAATATCCCGAGGGAATATACTACCAGGATAAAAATTACCGTATGTGTTAATCCAGTTACCACTGAAGAATGTGATACCGTATGAAAAGCACTACTCGTACAAAAGCAAAAACTGAGCCTTCCGAGTTGCAGGTCGTGACCGAGGCACTTTACTTTTTATAAATTACTAGCTTTTGCCAGCGTCTTTGCCCGCGTGGAGGTTGGAAAATATCCCGCGGGAACATACTACCGAGATAAAAAGTACTTTATGTGTTAATCCAGGTTATAAACTAACTGTCTTCCAAATTTCATCCAAATCCGTTCAGAAGTTTGTGCGTGAAAGAGTAAAAGACATCCATACATCCACACTCACAAACTTTCGCATTTATATTATTACTAGCTTTTGCCAGCGGCTTCGCCCGCGTGGAGGTCGGAAAATATTCCGCGGGAACGTATTACCGAGATAAAAATTACCCTATGTGTTAATTCAGATTATAAACTGTGTTCCAAATTTCATCCAAATCCGTTCAGTCGTTTTTGCGTGAAAGAGTAACAAACATACACACAAACATTCGCATTTATAATATTAGTAGGATAGTAGGATAGGATTTCATCCCCATTATTCCACCCCAGAAGAAAAACATCGTTTGGGAACAGGTATAACCTTTTTTTGTGGGTGGGAAATCTTCAAATGACTTCTCCCGCTCAGGGTGGAGCGGGAGAGCGTGTGAGAATTTTACTGACTAAAACCCGCCCGTGTTCCTTCAGTTGCCTATATGCCAGGGCCACGGTAACTCTTTCGAACAAATTGCGAAACCCTGGCACAACTGGTTTAGCCTAGAACCAAAATTTCTAAGACTAAACAACACAAACATCTATCAACCCGCACTGAGGCCGTGTGGTAGATTACGGCCCAATCCCTCTCACAGAGGAGGCCTGTGTCCCAGCAGTGGGAACAATATAGGCTGATTATGTATGTGTAAATGGATTTACTATTACTTCCTGGGATTCGGGGGTCTCGTACCTTTGGAATGCATACAAGGGGCCAAAGCAGACTCGCATCGGTCCGTTAGACGTATTTTATTAAAAGAGGCAAAAAAATCCTGTATTTTAGTCTCTGTCCCCGTCCACTACTCTACAAACAATAGGTGAGTAGTAAATCTAATACAGTACAACAAGTCTGGCGCTTTATTATATTACAGAGCTGAACTCAGCTTAAATAGCTCACGTGTCGCCCGTGTGCAAACTGCCTAATCACGCGTCGCTCGTGTGGAAACAACCTAATGGTTGATTTGATTTACGGGGTGTAGAGAAAATTCTGATTTTCTTCTCCAATTTGTGTGTGTGTGTGCAGGGATTTTTGTATGTTATAAGTTGTAAATAGGTCTTATTGAGTACTTATCTGCTACTAGCTTCTGCCCGCGGCTTCGACCTGTGGGTGTCGTAAATTATCCCACAGGAAAATGCCACCGGGACCAAAATTTTATGTGATTCTTTATATTATCTGCTATTTACCGGTGAAAGTCCCGTCTAAATCGATTCAGCCGTTTCTGCGATTAGCCAAAATAAACAGATAGTCACACAAATATGTTTTTCTAGTACAAGTAGGTACTGTATACAAGATAAGTTTTTAAGCAGCGCGCAAATTTTAACAAATTAAACAAAAACGAGTTATAATAACCACGCAATTTTTATTTTGATATATCTTGGTACAAAAAAAATAAGTTATCATTAACGAAATATGTTTATTTTGAAACTAGTTTTTATGGTAACTTGCGCGCGGCGCCGGCGCGATGGCGAAGGTGACCGACCGAGTGAAGCTACGAGTACCTACCAGCTGTTCGATTGATCAAAATTCTAAGAAGTTCGTAGTACCTACGCCGCCGCCGGCGCGGTGGTGTAGGTTAACGACCGAGCGTAGCTACTAGTACGTAACAGTTGTCCGATCGGCCAAAATACTAAGAAGTTGGAAGTAGCCGCACGCCGGCGTAGGTACGCCTGCGCGCGGTTACTGACCTATTTCTATTTCGATATCATATTACGAAATATGTAGGGTGTCCACAGTTTACTGATTTAAGGTCGGATAAAATTAAAAAAAAGTATTGAAAAAATATTTGAATGTTACTGATACTGAATCACGAAAAAAAAATTGTGCACTGGTTTTTTTTCCGTATACATTCATAAAAAAAATAAGAAGATATGAAATGAAAAGAAATACATAAAAAAAATAAAACTATAGTGTTCAAGAGAGCAGTACAAATTGAAATAGAACTAAAATAATCAAAAGTTATCTGTCTGTAAGAGTTCAATGCGTGGAAATAACAAAAACTTGTAAAAATGAAAAAAAAAACTTCTAGGTCGGAATATAAGCAAAATGATTATGGCATGCCACAGGGCGGTATTGTATCCCCTCTACTCTTTCTTGTTTATATCAACGACTTTCCAGAGGAGATAGGCAAAGATTGCATACTGTTCGCTGATGACACTACAATAATTGTTAAGAGTGACAATAACAAAAACTTGGAAAATGAAATTGTCCAAGGTATTGAAAATGCAATCAATTGGCTAGAAAAAAATAACCTAAAAATAAATATGACTAAAACAAACATAATACAATTTCAGACATACAATGCAAACATAAATAAACTAGACATTCACTATAAAGATTCTCACTTGACCTCAGTCGATAATTGTGTATTTTTGGGTATAACGGTCGATAAAAATTGCAGTTGGAAACCACAAATAGATAAAATTCTTTCAAAAATAGATCGTTTCACATATGTCTTGAAAAGAATTAAACAAACAGTTAACCATGATACTGCAATGCTGGCTTATCATGGTTATGTATCATCAGTACTGAGATACGGTATTATAATATGGGGAAACTCAGTAGATTTTGAGAGTTTTTAAAGCTCAAAAAAAATGTATCCGAGCAATTTGCGGTGCTCACTTTTTAGACAGCTGTAAGCCGTTGTTTCAGAAACTTAAAATTTTACCTTTGCCATGTTTGTATATTTTTGAAATATGTACTTTTGTTAAGAATAATTGTAATTTATTTGAAACGAGCACAGTCAGGCCAAATAGTCGAACACGGCATAAAGATAGACTTCAGCTGCCACCAATAAAACTAAAATTATTTAAGAAAAATGTATACTGCATGTCGATTATTATTTACAATCATTTACCAAATAGTTTGCAAGACTTACCTCTAACATTGTTTAAAAAAATACTTTTCAAACTATTGCTGTTTAAAAGATATTATACCGTTAATGACTATTTAGAAGACAAATCAATAGAATCTATAATTTATAAGTTAGAATAATTGACATCGCTGATTTAATTGACATTTGCACGCCAGGTTATGGCAGGATATGCTGAAACAAAATGTATGTAACACCTTCTATACCATATTCTTGCAAATAAATATTTTTGATTTGATTTGATTTGAACTAGCCTCTCCTTTGTCTTACATCGTTATAACGTAGGTAAGCACATACGTAACGTTCGGTCTGTATGATTTGTATGGTGACAATATATATATAGGGGGGGGTCTGTATTTATGCTTTTGCGGTTGCACAACGACACGCTTTGCTTGGTAGTATAGATGCAGGCCTACTCGGCCGCCTCCCTCAGAGGCGGTAGAGTGGCGGGGTCATGAGGGAGAGCGCTGAAGTCGTGTAGATCCTCAAGGCAAGTCTGGCGGATATACCTTCACGAGGTTGCCACCCTGTTCTTGGTCTAATTCCTTATGAAATAGACGTAACTGAAACCGCCAGGCGACTTCACCTCACTTTTCTCCCCTCCCCCCTCCCGCACAACCCCTCATTCCCTGTCCCAAACAGCCTTCCTGCCCCAAATACCACAACCCCTCCTCACACTATCCCACCCAAATCCCCACTCTCCACCCAACTCCCACCTGCCCAATTTCCACTCCGGAACGTGACCACCCTGTGACTGGGTGGTGGCGGGCTCGACTGTCACTAAAAGCAGCTGATGGCGAGTTAGGAGGAACCAGTTACCTGCGCTAGGACCTGCGCAGTTGAGCGCCGTGAGCGGGGATGAAGGAGTCCTGGGGGGCTGAGCCGAACGGCGCTGGTTGTTATGTGTCCGTGAGGCAACACGCCCCCTTTGGTCTGGATTTCAAGCGAAACGGTGGCCCTACCCACTAGCCAGGGGTAGGGAAATGGCCATAGTGTCCCGTCAGAGGGCCACAGGCGAGGTGCGTGAGGTCCGCGGAGGTTGTCCTCGGATGACCGAAGCGGTAGGTAAAGGTCATGCTGACGGTGTAAGAGAGGGTTGTTCAGCTCGTAGGGCGCCAACCCGATCGAGCACCCGATGTCGCACTGTAAACCAGCCTTGCGCCCCTATATCTCTCTGGTAATCCTAACGTTCGAGCTTTTTCATAGCAAGACGTTCCCAGGTGCGGGCTCCATGGAGGGTGGGAGCCAGAGAGACGAATCCTTTCACAACTTTTAACATGGAGAACTTAACCCCAGTTAAAACCAACAAACTCGGAGTGGAGGCGAACGCCGATGAAACTCTCAAGAGTGGTGCTTGCACTTCTCTTGCCCCTGGACACCCTGCAGCTAACGCCGCGGGTACCAGCGCGGGCGCCGGTCTGGCTGTGGCGAAAGCCACAGGTAAGACCAAACAAAAAAAGTCCCAAAATAAACAAAGGGCGTCGGCGCTGATTGGGACCAGTACCAGCCCTTCCAAAACTCAGGGGAGGACCACGGCGAAGTCTAACACCGCTGCCGGTCCAACCCTTCCTAAACTAACACCGGTGCCGGTTATTACTGGCACTGGGAAACACCATCCCACCTCTGCGGCTCCTCTAGCCTCCTCCCATAAGGAGGTCGCCGCCGATCAAACGGTGACCGACAGCCACGAGGACGCGATCTCTCGCGCCTGGAAGGTTGTTCAGAAGCGGGGCAAGGGCAAGGGTAAAAGCACTCAACAAGCCCGTTGCCCTTGCACAAACGCCTCATGCGCTCCAGCTGCCACAGCACAGCGTATGACGCGGAAGGAGCGCCGTCAGGCTCGCAGAAGGCCAGGTAGGGGGGCTCCAAACAACCAGGCCACTGCCGCTAGTTCGGGCAAACCAACTAGCGGCCAGCTAAACTTCGCCGCTGGGAAGCGGTCGCAGGCGGAGGCCGGCTTAAGCCGTCCGACGACCAGTCGACCGTCATCCAGTGCACCGGCAAAGACTCAGCAACCCGGTGGGAAGGGTCAGGCCGTGGCCAAGCGAGCTCTCAACGAGACTATCACACCTCGTGGAGAGCATAAGCGGCCGCGTCTTGATCAATCCAAACGGGTTGCTCAAAGAATCTACGTCCAAGCTGCTAGTGCTACCCTCGATGTAGCGGTCACCTGTGACCGCACTGGGTTCATCAGCAAGGACGTATCAGACCAGGTACTCGCTGCTATTCAGAAGCAGATACTAGTCGAGGCCTGCTCTCCGAAACAAGACACCACGGCGCCGACTTTTAACGCAAAGCCGCTGTATGCCGGTGGTGTCCTCAAACTGTGGTGCGAGAATGACCACACCTTAGCCTGGCTAAGGAAAACAATCTCCGGAATGACTCTCCCTACTAACCTAACGCTAATAGTCAAGAGTCAGTCGGAGATCCAAAGACGGGCACGATGTGGCATCGTGATCCCCGACGAGCAGGGGGTCCTCGGAGAGCCGACCAATATTGGCCGTGCTCTCAGTTTCCAGAACCCCTGGGTCGACGTCAAGCGCTGGTTGCTGCTGCACGCCGACAAGCAGGCCTCGGCATGGTTCGTGGTGGTCGGTGTCCCGGTGGACCAAATCCCGACCCTGATGAGCGCGGGTCGCCGTCTATCTTTGGGGGCAGGGAAGGTGTACCTGCAGTTCCAGGGTAGGAACGGCAGGTTCACCGATGTCCCCCAAGGATGGGACTCTGCCACGGGAACCATTTCGGAGGCTCTGTTGCAGCAGCCACAGACACCAGCGGGGGAATCGACTCCCCCACCAAACAACCCGGTAGCAACCGCGGCCGAACCTGCTGTAGCAGAATCGGCCGCCCCAAGTGCCGCCACCTTGGGAACTGTCCCTTCTTCGGGCGAGGAGTCGGACGACATTACCTTGTCTCCGGCTTCGTGCCGGGAGGGAGATGACTTCGAAGAGGGCGGTCTGCTTGCCGGGCTCAATCTGGAGGAAGACGATGAGGAATCGACCAGCAATGGCGTCCTCCTCGTCGATATGTAAAATCCTCCAAGCAAACCTCCACCACAGTCAGACCGCAACGGCTCAGCTCCGGAAGTGGTTGGAGGTGCAACAAACGGCTATCGCTCTGATCCAGGAGCCGTGGATTAGAGCGGGCCGCATACAAGGACTCTCCAATCTTGGCGGTAAGCTCCTGGTTACTACTGATCACGATCAACCAAGATCGTGTATCTATGTAACAGGAAACCTTAAAACACAGCTTCTAACTGAATTCTGTTGCAGAGATATCTCTGCAGTGAAGCTGATTATACAGCGTGACGGCGCCATGGAGATGGCAATCGTCTTCGCTTTGGCCTACATGCCCGAAGCGGAGGCGCCACCCCCGCATGACCTCGCCCGCCTCGTGAGCTATTGCGAGAGTTCCGGGCTTGAGGTCATCATCGGTGCCGACGCCAATGCTCAACACCAGCTGTGGGGTATGGAAACGCAAAACGAAAGAGGTAAGGCCTTGGTTGACTACTTATTCTCGACTAACCTATCCCTACTAAACACTGGCTCCGAACCGACATTCGTAACCAGACGAAGCCGCACAATCATAGATCTCACTCTGGCAAAAGAGGCCGCGGCGGAAATTACCACTGGGTGGCAGGTCTCCAGAGAGGCTTCCTGCTCCGACCACAGATGGATCCGCTTTGACATCCAGGCCTCTGTCCCGCCAGTAGCTCCGCGCCGCAAACCGCGCAACACAGATCGTGGTACCTACACACGCAGCCTAGTTTCCAAACTTGCGACACCAAGCGATCCAACGTCATTTGCGGAAACTACACAGATTGAGGTACAAGTAGAACACCTCACTAAATCAATGATAGACAGCTACCAAACTGCGTGTCCAGAGACGACTCCTCGTAGTACACCGGGCAAACAGCCATGGTGGGGTGCGGATCTGGAGCGAAAGCGCGAGAAGGTAAGGAAAGCTTTGAATAGAGCAATGAATACATGTGCGGATGAGGACTGGGATGAGTACTACGCAGCCAAATCCAGCTACAAAAAATGCATCAGGTTCAGGAGCACCTCGGGATGGCGCAAATACACTGGTAGCATTGAGTCCTGCCAGGAAGCAAACAGGGTAAGGAAAGTACTGGCGCAACAAACTACACCAGGGCCAACTACCCTTCGCAAGCCAGACAACACTCTCACATCCTCGCTAGAAGAAACGAGACGCGTCCTTATCGAAACACACTTCCCGGGATGTATTTTCTCGCAAGCAATCGACTGGCAAGATGCGACACAAACACCATCAGACAATGATTGGTTTTATGCTAGCAAGGTGATCACGCTGGAGAAACTTCAATGGGCCATCCGGAGTTTCCATCCATTTAAAGTCGCTGGCCCGGATGGGGTGTTCCCCGCCCTACTACAGTGGGGTGGAACCCTCATCGCAGAAAGACTGGTGCCTTTAATGAGAGCGTGCCTGGCCTTTAGATACGTTCCCAAAGGATGGAGGGAAGTGAAAGTAATATTCATCCCTAAACCAGGTAAGGGCGACTACACAAACGCCAAATCCCATAGACCAATCAGCCTGACCTCTTTTCTTCTAAAGACCCTGGAAAGACTGTGCGACAGGGAGCTGAGGGACGGCGCTCTGAAAACCCTACCGTTAAGTCCTTAACCCTACCGGGTAAGTCCACCGAATCGGCGCTTCATCTGGTAGTTAGCCAGATAGAGGAAGCGATACATCAGAAAGGGACCTGCCTGGGCACTTTCATAGACATTGAAGGAGCCTTCGACAAAACAAACTTCTCCAGCATCAGCAGCGCCCTCTCCAGACATGGAGTTGAACAGGTACTCATAGACTGGATCACAAACATGTTAAGCAAGCGCGTGGTTCGCCTAGAGGATGAGCAGCAGCTGGCCATGATTGCCAGAGGCTGCCCCCAAGGAGGGGTGCTGTCACCCCTTCTATGGAATTTGGTGATTAACGAATTAATTGCCAGACTCAATGCCAATCATTACTACACAATAGGTTATGCGGACGACCTCGCCATCCTTGTCTCAGGGAAGGTGACGAGCACGATTTTTAACCTCACCCAACAAGCACTACGTATCGTAGAGAGATGGTGCAGTGAATATGACCTCTCAGTGAACCCCACTAAAACGGAGCTAGTCATGTTCACCCATAAACGAGCTTTAGGCCCCTTCCGCCTACCGAAATTGTTCAATACAGAACTTCAGCTGGCCAACGAAGTCAAGTACCTCGGGGTCATTCTTGACAGTAAGTTAAACTGGAGTAGCCATTTAGACAGTAAACTAAACAGGGCCTGCATCACATTCTGGCAATGCAGGAAAATGATAGGTAAGAAGTGGGGCCTATCCCCCAAAATCATACTTTGGCTGTACACCGCAGTGATCTGACCCATGATCAGCTACGGGGCTGTGGTCTGGTGGCCCCACACCAAGCTTATTACAGCCTGCAACAAACTGCAACGCATGCAAAGACTAGCCTGCATGGCGGTCACGGGCTGCATGAGGACTACTCCGACTGCAGCCATGGAAGCCATGCTGGGACTACCACCGCTCCACCTGTTCATACAGCAGGAAGCCACGATGGCAGCGGCGCGTCTGAACGCAACCAACCTCTGGAGGAAGAGAGACACACAACACACCGCGCTGCTTAAGGAACTCAACAATGAGTTCCCCATTACTAAAGCTATAATGGACCGGGTGCCTAAACAATTCATTTTTGATAAAAAATACAGAATCCAGCTGCACGAAGATCGCCGATGTGAGGGTTTGCGCCCCACTGAGCTGCGCATCTTCACGGACGGATCAAAAACAGACAGTGGCACAGGTGCTGGAGTCTTCTCGCAGGACTTCAACATACATATAGCCACACCATTAGGAGTTCACAACACAGTGTTCCAGGCGGAATGCATTGGGATCACTCTTGCCGCCTCAGCCATCATGGCCAGGGCAGTTAAAGACCACTCGATCCGCATACTCTCAGACAGTATGGCTGTTCTGCAAGCGCTGGACAGTCACTCGATTGATTCTGGGTTAATATACGAGTGCCACCAGCGCCTCAACCAGGTAGCCTCAATAATATAACCATTCAGTGGATAAAAGGACACAGCGGTTCGCTTGGTAACGATGCCGCCGATGAACTTGCCAGAAGGGGGTCGAGCATGACACCGGTGGGACCAGAACCCATCGCGCCACTCCCCTTTGGGTTTCTACGCTCTCTGGTAAGAAAACGTACCAGGGATCTACACTTTATGCAATAGGTGGACCAAAATGATTGCAGGCAGGCCAAGGAGGCTTTACCTACCATCGATGCCCGACTCACAAAACAGGTCCTTCGGCTAGACAAACGACAGCTGCGTATGGTTACAGCAGCAATAACTGGCCATGGGTCGTTTAATAAACATCTATTTGTCATAGGAGCTACAGACAGTCCGCTGTGCAGGGCCTGCATTGAGGACGACGAGACAGCAGCGCACGTGCTTCTAAACTGCCCGGCGATCGCCACATACAGGGCCAAGTACTTCGGTAACCCAGGTACCCTACGTGAGATAGTCAGCAACATCAAGGCGTTGCTGGCCCTTCTCGAGGAGCTGGGGTGGATCGAATAACCGATTTCCCACCCGTACGCAAAATACGCGCTCAGACGTGGAGTTGCGGAAACCAGCCCGTTCTACCTATTACCTATTACCTATGGTGACAATAGCCGAACGCTATTCCCAAACAATAAATGAATCTAAAGTTAAGTGATAAACTTAGGTGTACTAAACTTAGACGTGTGAAGTGTATTGAAAAGTGTGTAGTGTGAGTGCATGATAAATGAGTGAGTTAAGGTGGGTTTGGACCAATCACAACCAGGCCACGTATAATAAAATTCCTTTCCTGTCATCCCTAATATTGTAGGTCATATAACAATAATATCTTAGGACAACCAACACGACGTTATCTGATCCAAAACTAGGCAGAGCCTGTACTATGGCAACCAAACAATTGATAAACATACTTATATATTTCTAAATACATACATATTATAGATAAATTACACCCAGACACAGAACAAATGATCGTGCTCATCACACAAAGATTTTTCCTGGGTGGGAATAGAACCCACGACCTCAGTCTTAGCAGCCAGGGTCACTGACCACTAGACTAACTGGCCAGTCAAGCCATTAGGCCTATCTGGTTGGTTCTTACCACTGACTTCTATCTATATTACCAGTGACATTGCAGGAGAGTTCCATCCTAGAAACAATGTGAGGCATCGTAAGCCTATAGGTTGACATGGCTGAAATATCTCATCATCATTATTTCAGCCGAAAGTCGTCCACTGCTGGACATAGAGCTTCTCCAATTAAGGAGAGTTTGCCATAATCGCCATGATGGGCAGACGGGTTGGCAATCGCAGTGCGGTGGTAAAATGCATAGAGAACGCTGCTGCCCACTCTCTAGTAAGTCCCTTAGTGGCGTCTCACGACAAAATATATCATGTGCCTATAATATCGGAACCTATACATATCTTTCAAACCGAAACACAACAACGCTGCTTTGCAACAGACCATGGACGACCTCCTTCAAGCTTTCCATACACCACTGCTCACCTCGCATTAGAAATCAACCGTGAACATACACAACTCATGAATCAACACGCACTAGGCCAGTGCCAAGAATCTCTCTCGTGTTGACTGACGCCGACGCGAACGTTGACACTTTATTTCCGTTTGACATCTTGTAGGATTGTCTCCGTGGTGATAAAATTATGATTGAAGTGGTATATGAGATTTTCATAACAGTTATAGCGGTATTTTGGGATAAAAATAGGTTGTATATTTTCTGGGTGCTAATAGAAAGGAAATTTAGAGTAAACCGAATAATCTCCTAGACAAAACAGGGTTTTCTCTCTCCTATCCTTTTACTGTGCCCTACAGGGTCCATAATGATCTAAATTATATAATTATCACCTAAGTACACACTATGGTAAAGCAATAAAGATATTGAGTATTGAGAGTACTATTATATTGTATCTTGTAGTACCAAGTAGGTAGTAAAATATAGCTTTAAAAAGGGCTGGCAAAGTACAAAATTACTACCACCACACCTTTGTCTGCTGCCCAGCAGCGATGGTGGATTCTATGATAAATGATTCTGTATTTCTGTAAGTTCTGTAGGTTTGAACAAACATTTTTAAACATCAATCATATTAAAAATTAGAGATCGGTGTTTTCCTACTCTGAAGAAAGGCCGGAACAAACTCTGAGGTCACAGTCTCTTTTAAATTCCAGACATAATCTTGGGGAAGACCATGTAGATTGATTTCAGAAATAGTGTATTAAGGAAAAACCACACAGCGTCTTCTTAGCGTCATGTTTTGCGTTGAGATGCGTTTCAACGGCATGTACCAATTAACAAAAATATTTGCCACATTAGGTATAGGGTAAAAGTGGGATAGTTGCCCTAGGAGGATAGACGCCCCAAAATTCAAATTGTGACTTGTAAACGTACTACCATCGCACTTAATACTTATAAGTAAAGAACACCCCCCATCCCCCTAGTGTACGAGCGCCAGCCACTCTGATCAGACGTATCGTGTGTAAATGGAGAAAGTTCGACAGGCTCGCTCACAAAGATCGCGGATTACGTATTCGACTATTTCACAAACGCGTGGAACTTTTGATTTCCAAGGGTAAGTGATATTATTTGATTGTTATTTGCAAGTGTATAGTTTGAATATTATCTTCAGTAAAACATTTTGTAATTTTTGTAAAGGGATCTTTGTTTTTTTATAAGGGCATCTATCCCTATTGAAAAGGATAGACGCCTCTTTTTTTGTGAGTATAGATGCCCTTAGGGGCATCTATCCCATAAGGCTTAAGTTAATGTTTGCATGTCATGTTCCCATTTCTTCTTTTCAGAAATGCCTCGCAAATATATAAGGAAGGTTGGAGTTCGTCCGCGAGCTGAATGGACGCAAGAGGCATTAATAGCTGCAATGCATGAAATATCGAGAGGCATTCTTGGTGTCAACGAAATTTCTCGTAGATATGGGATTCCATCTAGAACATTTCTCTGAACATTTTTTCGGACATTTCTTTGAATAACCAAAGGTCTATAGAAGTCAATGCAGTTCAAAATGATGCTCCAGAACAGGAACAAGATTCACCTAATAGATCAACTCCTGTAGTTGATAGAGTCCTTTCTAACATTACTACTATTTATATGGATATTTTTTATACAAATGAAGAAGCTCTTGAACAGGAACCAGGTCCATCCAATGTACAAACTCTCTCTAAAAATATGAAAATTAAAACCAAAGTGAAGAAGTTTTTTTTTTTCGAAGCTGATTAATGTTAGAATATGAAAATTTTAACCAAAGTGTAATGTGCCATTACGAAATATTAAAATAAAACTTGTTAATTATAAATATGCTTTGTTTTATACCTAGTGCAACTATCCTCATAGTGACAACAGCATCGGGGCATCTAACCCATATAAGAGGCATCTATACTCAGAACTAGTACTGTAACTTTTCTTATTTTTTTTTATATAAGCAACAGCTGCATTGAATTTCTTTTTTAAATATAATAAATAATAGACCAATGTACCATTAAATCGAAAAATCTGTTTAAATATATATTTTTTTCTAGGAAAAAAAAATCAATTTCAAAATGTGGGGCAACTATCCCACTTTTACCCTAAGGGGACTTTTGGCTAAGAAATAACAGCTGTACGGGTAGTTCTATCATGTTAAACTAAACTTGTAGTGGTTGGTCCGTGAGTGGGTAACCAACTTTACATACCAAGAACTCTCCGTGACTCGGAAGCACGTTACGCCATCTTAGAGTCATTCGTGTATCTTCGACAGTCGTTACGGGTCGCCAGAAGCCCGAAAGTCTGACAACCACTGGTATCAAATCTCGTATTCCCCAGTAACTGTGTTGTGGAGGTCAGATATATGCAGTCATTCCATGTAAAGTAATGATATTCAGCTGCATCCCGGTAGACTGGAAGCAGTCCCCAATAATAGTTGGAAAAAGGCTAGGCTGATAAATATATATGCCCTGCCAGATACATTCGACATACAAGTTCGACAGCCTAAATGTAGGTACTCTCTTAATCACCGGCCAAATCTTAAAGACCATTAAAGAACGGCTCAAAAAAATAAAGAAAAAACACAACCCTTTACCAACCCTTTCCCGCGATAATTGTGACAAAAACTCGGCTATAACGTGTATACAAAATATCAGGAACCGTTCACAAACCGCCTGAGGCGATGTCGCTGACCGTTATTCTTTTTAATTTCGAACCGTTCGACTTTATGTCCCCGATAACAGTAACGGCACACCACTATCTATCGGACGAATATCGTTTTATGTTTATTTGAAAATTGGCGCAACACTACGCCTGTTACGGCAGTAATGTTTAGTTAGTTAGTGCTTTAATGTTATGGTATGAAGAGTGCAGCTTTTTATTTGGTTACCAGCTGTTGCCTGCGGATCTATTTGCATCTCAGTGGAATTTTTAATTTTCCGGATATAAAACTAATTATATTACAATTAATTTTATTATTATTAATTGTATTCATGACATGATTTCATAATTAATAAAATTATAAAGAAAGAAAAAAAGAAGGAAAAAAAAATATTTCAGACACGCACAGGACATTAAAAACAATAAAAAAGAACATAAAATCTTTTAGGATAACAAAAACATAAAAGATATAAAATTAAAAGAATAAGACCTGTGCAAGGCCAAAAAGGCTCCTATCTCAGCAGAATGCTGCGATATTTGTAAAAACAACAAATACTGCAGCGCTGTTATTCAGATAGGGCCCACTGTGATGCCACGGACACACTTACGGACGTGACAAAATAATTAATCTCACAATAAAAAATAAAAATAAATATAAAAATTAAAACAAATAATAAAATATACTTAAGAACTTAATAAAACCGTATAACTTATTAATTAACTATACAATCTACCCAGATCCGACGCGACGCTCCAAAATCGCTTGTCAATGCCACAGACAAAAGCCAAAGACAAAATTATCACACAGTATAACGGAAAATTCAATAATCAAATAAAGAAACATATCATGATTATGATTTCAATTATTTTACGTACACTAATTACAATACAACATATTTAAGTGAATACTTAAATAAAGCAATCTTTTAAATATATAATTCTACTGTTCGTGTGTATGTCACTGAACTCCACCTAAACGGCTGGACCGATTTGAATTAATTTTTTTGTATGCGTTTGGGTGGCACACTGGATGGTTTAGATTCACTATTGAACCCGGTAGGTGGCGCTGCTATCGAGTTCTATGAAGCAGGGCAACGTCTGTACGGTCAGCTAGTATGAATATATAATTTAATACAAAAAATAAATAAATAGATTGTCTTACAAATATTATATTCAGAGATATAGAATATAGTTACTATTACTGTTCTCCGACACAGATAGAGAGGAAATAATAATAAAAAATGTCATAAGGAAAATCATAAAAGACTGGGGCGATGCGGAAAGCGGAGGACAAGGTGTTGTGCAACATGGGAGAGGCCTATGTCCAGCAGTGGACTGCGATAGACTGAGTTAATTGATTAATTGAAGGAAAATCATAAAAGCGCCCTTTCTCTCTCCTAGTTATAAAAAATGTCACTGCGCCCGCCGGGGTACATCATTGTTTCAAATCTCAAATCTCAAATCTTTATTGCATTCCATAATGTATACAGGTGGTGGGTATTAATATATATAGAAACAATTATGGACCCCGTAGGGCACAGCAACATTTTAAATTCTAATTAGAATAGAGGAAGAGCGCTTTTATTATTTTCCTATAAATTCTTAATATTGGTCTGTATTTTTAACAATAATATATTAAATTGTGTATTATAATAGTTGATTACGTATTTATTTGCGTTTTGTTTCTATCTATTGATTACCCACCTTTTATCGGGTTGACGCTCGGCCTCACATAGATGTCTTAGATGCCATAGATGCCTCTTGTCGGTGGCTATAAGACTAAGGGTAGATCAAAGAAACGAGTCCACCCAGAACTGTGTGAATGATGATATGGATAGAAAGGGGGTGTCTACTGAGATGACGACTACTAGAGAAGTGTGGAAGAAAATGACATGTTGCGCCGACCCCAAATAAATTGGAATAAGGACAGGATAGTGTTGATGCTCGGCCTCTCATAGCTAAAATAAGTAAACGAACCATTTCAGAGTTAGGTTGGGAAATCTTACCCAATCCAGCAAACTCACCACGCTCAGCTCCGTCTGATTACCATTTGTTTCGGTCTTTGAAAAATCATTTACGCGATAAACAGTATGATGACCAAACAGACCTTCAAAATACCCTAGAAGAGTTTTTTATTCAAAGCCAAAGGATTTTTGGATGGATGGGATTCAAAGATTACCGAAGCGTTGGGCAAGAGTTGTAGATGAAGAAGGAGAGTATATTAGTAATTAAAACGATCTTAATAAAATATTATGTTTACTTCCTTTAAGGAAGTGTTGCATGTGCCGTAAGACTTTCCTACAAACCCAATAAATGTATATGCACCTGTATTTGTACATTATGGATTGCAATAAAGAAAATTTAATTGAATTGATCTATAAACATCAAATGGTTCGGCCGTTTTGAGTGGTTGTGAAACATGTTCACAAAGGTTCAAGCTAAGAATAACGAAGTTTCAGTTTTGTTAACTTCATCATTCGACTGTCAAAAAATAGTTTTTCCATTCTTGAATGAGTAAGTAGTAGCAGACCTGAGCCCGGATTTGAAAATGGTTAATAATGATTTAGACTCGTTCCCTATAATGGCAATTACATCATACCTAGCGAAATGCAGGTGTAGATCTCTGTCTACCTCTTTTGAGAACACAGGCGTGATCTTCGTATAGTAGATCTTAGACAGTCGTTACGGGTCGTCAGAAGCCCGAAAGTCTGACAACCACTCATACCAAGTATCGTATTACCCAGTAACTGGGTTGTGGAGGTCAGATAGACAGCCGCTCCATGTGAAATACTGGTCCTCAGCTGCATTCGGTTATTTTGGAAACCAACCCCAACAGAGTTAGGAAAAGGTTAGGCTGATTTTTAAGTAAAACAAAATAGCTGTACCTACTTATAATATTGTAGATCAGGAAATATACGGCTAGCGTGGTAATCAATACTAACGCCTTTTCTTTACAGTTAAGAAGGAGTCTGCTCTGTACTACAATAACAAGCTGGAAAGTATTTTCTTGATGTGTTTTCTTTGATTTTTTAGGGTTTCGCATCCAAAGGGTGCCAACGGAACCCTATTACTAAACCTCGACTGTCAGTCTGCCTGTCAGTCAGCAGGCTGTATCTCAGGAACCGTAATAAGTAGAGAGATGTAATTTTCACAGATGGTGTATTTCTTTTGCCGCTAGAACAATCAAGGTAAAATAAATCCCATCAAAAACATAAATGTGAAATGAGAGCCAAGTTCAATATATGCCTTGGTTGTTGAATAAATGGGTGCCAAGTGCAATGGTCAGGCCTGAAATTTATTTCTAACTACATAAAATATCATTTCTTCTTATAACTCAGGATAATATATTGTAGCATAAGGTCTGAGTTGGCTAGTTTTCATATATGAATTATTATGTTCGATGGCTAGTTTCTACTAGCAACCCAATTTTCGAAATAATAAAATAAGAGGCGATAAGTAACAGGTTTAGAACTTGCGAAGGCTATAATATAATTCGTATATGAAAACTAGCCAAGTCAGACCTTAGCCTACAATTTATTATCCTAAGTTATAAGAAGAAATGATATTTTATGTAGTTACAAATAAATTTCAGGACTGACCATTGCACTTGGCACCCATTTAGATCTCACTTCTTTTGTCGTTTTATTCAACAACCAAGGCATATATTGAACTTGGCTCTCATTTCACATTTATGTTTTTGATGGGATATCATTACTTTTTGTACATAAATTATTAGTAGGTACTTATTTATAACAAATTTATAACAAAATGGTTTTTTTTTTATAAGTGTTCCTAATAGAATCAATTAAGTGAAATATTAAAATAAAATTATAAAAATTTACCAGTTTCTGAATTATTCCTTTGTATTCACCTAATTACCTATCTGCATGCCAAATTTGAACTTTCTAGGTCATCTGGAACTGGGTTAGAGTTTTGATCTATAGGTCAGTCAGTGATAAAAATGACGATTTTTGGACGTTAATATCTAAATAACTGTTTGAGATGTGCTTATGAAATTTGGAGCACATATGTATCTTGCAAGTTTCACCATATGAGCCAAATTTGACACGTTTATGTGAAACAGTTTTTGAGTTATGAGGGGGTCAAAAGTGGCTCCAAATGGTTCGTGTAATATTACACACGGTGCTGCTCGCCAGTTCTGTTACTTGAACTTGGCTTGACACGCTACCGCGTGTCTAGATTAAATGAAAAATTAAGAGGGACTGATAAGTGATTTTTTGCCTTGCGGTCCGGTACCCATTATGTGTTGCTGTTAGCCTGTAACAACTGTCCCTCTGCTGGGCAATATCCTAGCCTAGCCTATCTTCATAACATGCACGCAACAAAAGTTTCAAAAAATTGTAACACCTTCTAATCCTTTCTTCCCCAAGACACCAGCCACCATGTAATATAAATTCCTATCCAATATTCACAAATTGTGCCAGAACATTTTAATGTTAGGGGCAAATTGCAATCTTCTTCGCTAACTCGTCGGGGGCATAAAACATTTGGGGAATAGTTTTATGTAAAACGCTTTTAAAACTGTGAGGCTTAGCTTTAGCCGGGTTAGGTTTAGTGAATGTGGGTTTAGAGCAGGTTATTTTGATAGTTTTATAGGAACAATGTCGCGGGAGAGGTTTATAGCTCGATTGTTTTCTCTGCTGTGTGTTGGTGCTTGGAATAAATACAAGGTGGGAGAGATAGCCAGGTAAGACGGTCGACGCTCGTTGCTAACTATGGCAGGACACCTTTTACTGACTCACTCCTCAGTCACTATTAACCACCAACCGAGTACCTTCCCGCAAGGTGTAACCTTCCGTGGTCTACTTGGAAGACCCTGAACCGTCTCCAAAGCCAAGTTAGAATTTGTAAGTCGAATCTCGTAAAGTAGGCAGCACGGTGTGATGTTGAGCTGTGTCACAAGCTATGCACCACCTCCCATCATGCCCTCTGTACCACATAACTTGCAGCCAAGGTGACCTCTGCGCTACCATGCCGTGGAAGTGGCAAATAATTGGACCAGCAAAATTTGATACTGTCGTGCCAGCGACACGAAGAGGATATCAACGCATAACCTGTTACTATAGATTCAGTACATTATTCTGAAGCCCTGCGGCACTGGGTTGAAATGTTTCATGAATTGTTTTTTTTTTTTTATTTTAAGCTGTTACATATATTTCACCGCGTAGGTATTACACTTTTCTATGAAACAGCTAATATTTTTGTCTACTTTTAGCACCCTGTAACCTGTGTGAAAAGACAAAGAAAGAAAATATTAGCATAACAGAAAAAAGCCGCTAGGTATAAGAAATTAAAAGCTTTCCAAAAACAAAAAAAACCTTTTTAAAATTAGAACGGCAAGCCGCAAAGGAAAATAGTTTAATCCGGTTCACCCTGCATTACTTAATATCAGTAGGTTTCCTCTGAAGTTAGCTAAGCTTAGAGTTACACAGAAACAAATATTTTTCAAAACAAGGACTGTAAACTGGAAAGAAAAGCATTTTAACCCGGTTCACGCTACATTTGTCAAAGTCTAGGTCTATAAAGTTTCTTAAAAACAAAACTTTTTCAAAAATTTGAACGGTAAACCGCAAAGAAAACCAGTTTAAACCGGTTCACGCTGCATTTCTTAAAGTCAGTAGGTTACCTCTGAAGTTAGCTGCGCTAAGCGTTGCATCGGAAAATTTTTCCCGTGGTAAGCGTGCGTTGTAGTCGTCTGATTTATACGTCGCTTATCTCGCTGCTAAATTTATTTGTCTGCGCTGCTACCCGGCGATTCTGCCCTCGTAGTTGGGTTACGAATATTGTAGAATGGACTCGGTCTAGAAAATATTATTTGAGTTATCGTGAAAGGCTAATGAAGTGGTTTTAGAATGAGTACCATATTCGTTAAAGCAATCATGGAGAATGCTTTTACGAAAATTAAAGAGAGTGAAACAGCGAGATGGTTGAATTGAGACAAAGCTATGTCAAATCAAGCTATAGTGAACTACAACATATAAAGGAATCCAAGAATTAGACATCTGTGCTCTAATAGCAATTATTCACCAAGACACAGAGGCGGCCTTAGGGGGTGGCGAACAGGGCAATCGCCCGGGGCCTCGCTCTTGCAGGGGCCTCGCGCAACAACCCAAGGGATTTTTTTTTATTTTTATTTAAAACTTTTGATTTTGATCCATAATTTTTTGGTTTGGTATTATTCATAATGATAAATTAAAATAAAGTTAGTTAACTAATTCATTCATTCAAAACATAATTGAAAATTTCATTTGAATATCGCGCCTGGAAACACTTGAAGATCGGTTTTTTAATCGAATAGCACCCGGGTCAGTTCGATAACCGGTCGGGACATAATATTCTGCTCCTCTATCGCTCGGGGAATCCCCGTGTTTCATTTCGTTCGTCAACTCTTGTCATCTTGGAATTATTTTGCTTGCAGATAGAAAATCTTTACTGTATCGTCTGTACCGTAAATCTCGTTAAATTTTATTAAATATTACGTTCTTATAGTATTTAAAGTATTGAGTGAGATATGAAATAACTACCTATGAATTTGTAGTTTCACTTGTCGTATGGTATGACATTCATAGAAAGATAAATGTTATAAGTAAAATGTGGCAAAGCGAAAACATGCACTTAGATGTGGCTATACAACACCTAGCCCACCATTCACAAATTCGCTGGATAATTATCGAGTAAATGATTTTCAGTCATCCCTTGTAACAGCGCGAGAAATAGCCGAGGAAAATGATATTGACAGACACTTCAAAGAAGTCAGAAGACGACGTAAAAAAAAGTATTTTGATTATGAAGGGGAAGATGAAGCTCAAGAATTGCATGCGGAAGAGATTTTCAAAATTAACTATTTTTATGTCATTGTCGACAATGTGCGCGCAAGCTGCCATCCTAGGTTTGAGGCACTAAAACATCATAAGAGCATATTTGGTTTCATGTATAAAATAAAAAGATTATAGGAAATAAGTGATTGTGAACTTTTGAAGCAATGCAGCGACTTACAAATATTTATGACAGTAGGAAAATCATGTGATGGTCATGAATTGTACGAAGAACTGAATGTGTTCATCCGTGTGTATGTACCGGCTTCCGCAAAGGCTTTAGCACCGTAGACCACATACATACGCTGCGGCAAGTTATACAGAAGACCGAAGAGCATAACCTGCCTCTCTGCTTAGCGTTTGTGGATTACGAAAAGCTTTCGATTCGATGGAAACCTAGTCTGTACTGCAGTCTCTTCCACGGTGCCAGATTGACTATCGGTACATCGAAGAGCTGAAGTGTTTGTATGAAAACGCCATTATGTCAGTCCGGCTCCAGGAAAGAGCTTCGAAACCTATCCTTCTGCAGCGAGGGGTGAGACAGGGAGACGTAATCGCTCCAAAACTGTTCACCGCTGCACTGGAGGATGTCTTCAAGGTTATGGACTGGAATGGGGCTGGCATCAACATCAATGGCGAGTACATCACTCACCTTCGGTTTGCCGATGATATAGTTGTCATGGCTGAGACTATGGAGGACCCTCATTACAATGCTCAATGACCTCAGTAGAGCTTCCGAAAGAGTGGGTCTTAGGATGAACATGGACAAGACAAAGGTCATGTTCAATGCTCATGTGATACCCACTCCAATGAAGATTGGAGGCGCTACACTCGAAGTTGTGGACGAATATGTGTACCTAGGACAGATTGACCAGTAAGGTAGGTCCAACTTTGAGAAAGAGGTCAATCGTCGAATCCGACTCGGCTGGGCAGCGTTCGGGAAGCGATGCAGTATCTTCTCGTCCCACTTACCGCAGTGCCTCAAGACAAAAGTCTTTGACCAGTGTGTGTTTCCAGTGATGACATATGGCACTGAGACGTGGCTCACAATGGGCCACATAAGAAGGCTAAAAGTCACGCAAAGAGCAATGGAGATAGGGAAACTTCAAGCATAGCCCATGCTTGGAGTTTCCCTACGTGATCAAATCAGAAATGATAAGATCCGTAGGAAAACTAAAGTAACCGACATAGCCCGAAAGATTGCCAAACTTAAGTGGCAGTGGGCAGGGCACATTGCTCACAGAACAGATGGCTGATGGGGTTGGAAGGTTCTGAAATGGCGACCGCGTACTAGAAGTCGTAGCGTTGGAAAGCCTCCAACAAGATGGACTGATGACCTGGCGAAGGCCGCAGGAATACGTTGGATGCGAGAAGTACAGAACAGGTCGAAGTGGCGGTGCTTGGGCGAGGCCTATGTCCAGCAGTGGACGTCTTTCGGCTGAAATGATGATGTGTGTATGAAGGAAACGACGACATTTTCTCGGTGCTGAAATACATATTAGAAAAAAGATTAACTGAAGTTTACCCCACTATTGAAATAGTCCTGAGAATTATAGCCACCACACCTGTTACAGTTGCGTCTGCCGAGAGTACATTTCGAGGCTTAAAATTATTAAAACATATTTGAAGAATTTGATGACACAAGATCGGCTTTCAGACATTGCTATTCTCTCTATAGAAAATGACGTTGCTCATTCGTTAGATTATTCTGCTTTAATTAAAGATTTTAGTCTTAGGAAAAGCCGCAAACACCAATTTTAAAATGAGCTATCTCTGTATTTATTAATTTTGTAAATCTTTCAATTTAAAATGTATTAAAATCCAAATTTTATTTATTTGTATAACTTTAGCATTTCTCGTCAAACATGACAAATAACGAGATGCGATATTTATTTCATGGATTACATATTTAAATTAATAAAGGAAAAAAATACAACCTAAACTAACTAAAACTATTTACAAATTAAAAAAAAATTGCGTCGAAAAGTCATCCGCATCGCTGTCGACTGGTAAAGTACCCAAGAGACTGGCGGCATTACCACGTTGTATGGCAATGCTTAGCCTCTGGCCAAGGTAAAAACCAGCTCTTGGGTCACGGGAAGTGTCCACCAGCCGTTTCGAAATATCCTTAAATAGGCTAAGAGCACTCGGACCCCACGGCCCAAGCGTTTCAACCCCAAATGGCTCAAAAATATAATTACCAACAAGGTTATTATACTTACGCCGCTTGAGGTTTTCCGCAGCCGCAGCAGCGGCTCCAGCACAGCACGCCGTGCCAGGAAGATGGGATGGCGCAAGAGTATCGACGCACGTTGCATCCCACACTAAAGGCCTACCCACCTTCCATGGAAATAAGGACATACCGTCCGGTCTCTTGCCATCGTCGCGTGCCAAGCCATTGGGTTCTAATACAGCTGGAACGCCGACGGTGACAAGAGCTCGTCGGATGATGTCATTTATGTTTGCGTGCCGCGCTAATCGACCCGCACTTTGGCTGCAAGACAGGCCGTGGTGTCCTAGACTGGTGACAACTTCGCCACAGTGACAGCGATGAGGAGAACAACACGGAGCTCCCAAACGTAGGGAAACAGCGAGGCGGAAAGTAGTGTCGTCGAACAAGGTGCCGATATTCGACGACGGTAGTGCATGAAGCCATAAACCCGATTCCCACTTACCCACAGCCAGCAGACGTGCACGCTCCGCAGTAGTAGCAGACGTGTTGAGTAAATTGTCTTGTATTACTCTGCAGAGCGGCTCATCCCACCGTCTCTGGGAAAATGGATTACCGGGTAGCTCAGTGTTCGGGCAAGCGAGTCTCCAGGCATCTATAGCCTCGGTGAAGCACGGCACATCAAAATTAATCAGTGTGGGGGCTAGGATTTTCCTGATTAATTTCTCAGTACCGTGGACCGAGGATATAAAAGCTGGTAAACTAATACTAGAAATTTTGCGGACGCCGAGGCCTCCCATACGAATGGGAAGAGTAGCTTGTGCCCAAGCTCGGTCGTCCATGGCCACATTTAAAATCGAGGTTAATGTATGCCGGATAATTTGGTCCATTCTGTCTAATAAGTGAGTGTGCTTCCATAAATGGGAAGCGCGAAGGACGTATGTTAATTTGGGGCCGAAACAGCAATAGCGAATTAAGGTGATGGCCGAATGCATGTTAATTTGGAACAATCTTTCCGAAACGTCATTGAAATTTTGGATTTTTTCGTCAATAAAAACGGAAAAGGAATTCTCGAAGATTGGAGACCCAAGCAGACGAAGCGAGCTTTTTTCAATAATTTGAATATCAGGAGCTATTGCATTAAATTTGGGAAGTGTCAGATGTCTGTCAGTACTGTCCGCTAAGTAAAGTTCACATTTTGAAAGGTTAAGATCAAGGCCAATGGAATGAAGTTCATTTTTTAAGAATTTAAGATCATTTAAGACAGTCTCTACATCGCCTCCCAAGGTTCCGTCATCAAGATACCAAACGTTAAATTTGGAATTTAGCTTTCGAATAATTGGATGGATTGCTAAACTAAAAATCACTGGCCCGAGGGGGTCACCTTGTTGGCAGCCAACTGCAGATTCCAAAACGTTGTCCCGATACAGTAATTTAGAAGGGTGTCTATAACATTGCCAAAGGAAACTAAAAATTTGGGGTATTTCTTTTTTAGTTTCTGCCAGCAAGGTGTCCCTGTTAACTGAATTGAAGGCATTCTTTATGTCAACCTTCAGGATAACCTCTCCTTGGCCAGAATTTAGGTAGGTCGATAAGGCATGTACGGCAGCCTCGCAGCCCCCTTTGGAGCCGTAACCTAGCTGCAGGGGCTGAAATTTTGCCGAAACCACCTCACCAAAAAATTTACAACAAATTTTGGCTGCCATACGCCGGTACGTAGTTCCCACGGCAATGGGACGAATGCCGCCATCCTTCTTACGCAGGGCGCATAAATTGGCCCCGTACAGGACGTCGATGACGGCCTCGTTCACCTTGCCGGAGAGCATAAGGTTAATCAGAGCCGTGAGCTCCTTCACGAGCAACTCACCAGCTTCCCCGGCGCCTGAACAGATAAGGTCCTTTAAGTGCTGAGGACTCAGACCGTCGAGACCGCCAGCGGAGCCACTCCGGAAGGAACAGACGGCTGTGACCAACTCTCGACCTGAAATGGTGAGGGAGGCATTATCCGGGTCAGGTGGGGCGGGAAAGGAAAGGTTATCCGCTGGGGCAGGGTGTTTGCTCTCCAAAGCTGCGAGCGTTTCTGGAGAACACGGTGCCACCACATCACTACTGAAAAGAATCCTGGCTGCTCCACTAATGTCACCTTCCCCTAACTTTGATTCTACAAGATGGGAAATACCTCTTGAAGAGGTATGTCTCTGTGTCTGTAATTTTGAATCAAAATTTTGAGCCGAAACATTACAGTTTTCTTTAATTTGCGCTGTTAAAGTCTTTTTGGTTGCCAAATTCTTTTGTGCATGTAGAACTCTGTAAGGGAAGGTGAGCAGCTGTTCCCAAGCACTTTGTGAGTTCTCCCGGGCGGCAAGACGAACGCAACCTGCTAGGTGTTGCGCCACAAGCGGTCTAGCCCCGCGGGGAACTCGCTTCAAAACTGGTACAGAGTTTTTGAATTTAGACAGGGTTTTCCAAAACGGGTCATCTGATGTAGCTGGTGTTGTAGGTGTTGATGTAAAGACAGGGTCTGAAGTGAGTGCATTTAGTGGTCTGTGTACTTTTCCAATGTGCACATTCAGACCCCGCTTACCTTTAAAAAACCGTGCCTGGGTACACAGCGGACATCTTTCCAGGATGTTTAGCGAAGCTGAAGGTTGACCAGCACTCATTTCCACCACATCGCTGCTGCCACTAAACATTTACCTACTTATTTTACTTAAATTTTAATAAATATATATAAAACAAACTAAATAACAAAAACACTAAATGTCTGTGTGACACTTCGGTGACGGGAACGACCCGACGCAGTCGCACTGGCGGCCTAGGGCGCCGCGCCTCCAATTCATTTTAGCGCAGCGCTGGCAACCGTTGCCGGGAGACACGCAAACTGGCGTCGCTTCATTGATCTTCCGTCCAATATAGGAAGGACCTCGAATTGTGGCAATCCGGTGACCAAAAGTCTCTTTACAAAACGAGATTGTCCGTTTATTTGTATGATCTATCATGGCATCATTGTGTAATACGCGACGGTCACCTCAGTCGTTGCTTTTTCACTGTTCGGTTGCTATGGCTACTGGCCTAAAAATGTGTTATATCTCAAAAATCTATTTTTATTTTAGTACAATGTATTTTAGATAAACTCAGGTTATTCTCTGATTATTAATCCAAGCTAGGTAAAGCTAGGTTTCAGTTGATATTTATTAGTTTATTTTAAAATATTATCACACTTGATTGATTGACGTGTCAAAATTTTTCAACAAATAACTAAATCAAACAACCAGACCTAGTTTCGCATCACAAACTTTTCACCAAGGACAAAGGGCCTCACAAAGACCTGCCGCCCGGAGCCTCGCAATGGGTAAGGCCGCCGCTGCCAAGACATTTGTATTAAAATCTGTGTTAAATACAGAATTGAGATAAATCAGCATTCCCATATAACGTGGCAATGCCGCCAGCCTTTTGAGCACTTTTCCCGTTGACAAAGAAGCGGACTTTAAACCGGGCCGATTGAAATAAGAGCAAATTGCAGTACCCACTATTTAAAATGTAGATACAACCATTATTATGATCTAATGATAATGATCTCCGTGTATTTAATATTAATAAAGATGTCTAGAGAAAAGGCTCTATTTCATCAGCTCATCTGCTGGCATTAGATCTAAACACTAACCTACTTTTATCTCACATACTAAAATTCACAAAAAATAGGTCTGTCCCACTTCTACGCTTCCTAACTCTACGCTCCCCCAAGTCTCGGGGGCGCTGGTAATTGTACAAATTATAAATTTGTGACCGACTGCCGCTGTTGCGGGATTAAATCGCGCGGTCGCACTCGCGTCGCGGTCGTAGCGCAGTCGCAGCGGCGTCGCAGTCGCGTCGCAACACTGTCATTGAACAGGATACCTATTGCAGAAGCGCCACGAATTCAAGCCTATTGAATTTAAGACATAAAGAAGCATTATAGACAGCCCCGGATCTATGGGGGGGCAAGCCAGGACCCATGCCCCGGGCGGCAAGTTCAGGGGGCGGCAAATTCAAGCTTGGCAAAAGTATGGTCAAATTTGCGTTAATGATGAGTTGTAACGATACAACTCATCATAACGCAACTTTACCATTGAGACTTCCAGTACTTTAAGTACATAAATTATTTTTCGCGAGTCGCATAGGCATAGGTCAACAACCGCGCAAATCGCGCTCGCCCCGCCCGCAGTAATTACAAGCCGCGGCAACGCATGCATACGCGGCGGCTTAAATAAATAGGGTAAACAGAGAAAGATCAGCGTTCCCATCAGTCTCCTCAACGTTCTCAGCAAAATCTACGAGAGGCTTATTCATAAGCATCTCAAAGCCGTACTGCTCGTCAACTGCTCGTTGGGGATAAGCCCCTTTGCTTCGGCATACCGAAGCAAAGGGGCTTATCCCCAACGAGCAGTTTGGTTTCCGAACCCAACACTCGTGCGTCCAACAAACCCACCGCATCGTAGAACACATAAGCGCTGGCTTCCAGCGTAGTGCGATGACGGGCACATTGTTCTTCGATATAGCAAAGGCTTTCGACAAAGTCTGGCACAATGGCTTATTATACAAACTTTACCAACTCGGTGTGCCTGACCGTCTCGTGCTCATCCTATGAGACTTTATCGAACCGCACCTTTCGCTATCGTATGGAAGGTTCTCTCTCTTTCCCTCATCCGTTTATTTGTATCCGTTTATTTGTATGATCTATCATGGCATCATTGTGTAATACGCGACGGTCACCTCAGTCGTTGCTTTTTCACTGTTCGGTTGCTATGGCTACTGGCCTAAAAATGTGTTATATCTCAAAAATCTATTTTTATTTTAGTACAATGTATTTTAGATAAACTCAGGTTATTCTCTGATTATTAATCCAAGCTAGGTAAAGCTAGGTTTCAGTTGATATTTATTAGTTTATTTTAAAATATTATCACACTTGATTGATTGACGTGTCAAAATTTTTCAACAAATAACTAAATCAAACAACCAGACCTAGTTTCGCATCACAAACTTTTCACCAAGGACAAAGGGCCTCACAAAGACCTGCCGCCCGGAGCCTCGCAATGGGTAAGGCCGCCGCTGCCAAGACATTTGTATTAAAATCTGTGTTAAATACAGAATTGAGATAAATCAGCATTCCCATATAACGTGGCAATGCCGCCAGCCTTTTGAGCACTTTTCCCGTTGACAAAGAAGCGGACTTTAAACCGGGCCGATTGAAATAAGAGCAAATTGCAGTACCCACTATTTAAAATGTAGATACAACCATTATTATGATCTAATGATAATGATCTCCGTGTATTTAATATTAATAAAGATGTCTAGAGAAAAGGCTCTATTTCATCAGCTCATCTGCTGGCATTAGATCTAAACACTAACCTACTTTTATCTCACATACTAAAATTCACAAAAAATAGGTCTGTCCCACTTCTACGCTTCCTAACTCTACGCTCCCCCAAGTCTCGGGGGCGCTGGTAATTGTACAAATTATAAATTTGTGACCGACTGCCGCTGTTGCGGGATTAAATCGCGCGGTCGCACTCGCGTCGCGGTCGTAGCGCAGTCGCAGCGGCGTCGCAGTCGCGTCGCAACACTGTCATTGAACAGGATACCTATTGCAGAAGCGCCACGAATTCAAGCCTATTGAATTTAAGACATAAAGAAGCATTATAGACAGCCCCGGATCTATGGGGGGGCAAGCCAGGACCCATGCCCCGGGCGGCAAGTTCAGGGGGCGGCAAATTCAAGCTTGGCAAAAGTATGGTCAAATTTGCGTTAATGATGAGTTGTAACGATACAACTCATCATAACGCAACTTTACCATTGAGACTTCCAGTACTTTAAGTACATAAATTATTTTTCGCGAGTCGCATAGGCATAGGTCAACAACCGCGCAAATCGCGCTCGCCCCGCCCGCAGTAATTACAAGCCGCGGCAACGCATGCATACGCGGCGGCTTAAATAAATAGGGTAAACAGAGAAAGATCAGCGTTCCCATCAGTCTCCTCAACGTTCTCAGCAAAATCTACGAGAGGCTTATTCATAAGCATCTCAAAGCCGTACTGCTCGTCAACTGCTCGTACTGCCCGTCAACTGCTCGTTGGGGATAAGCCCCTTTGCTTCGGCATACCGAAGCAAAGGGGCTTATCCCCAACGAGCAGTTTGGTTTCCGAACCCAACACTCGTGCGTCCAACAAACCCACCGCATCGTAGAACACATAAGCGCTGGCTTCCAGCGTAGTGCGATGACGGGCACATTGTTCTTCGATATAGCAAAGGCTTTCGACAAAGTCTGGCACAATGGCTTATTATACAAACTTTACCAACTCGGTGTGCCTGACCGTCTCGTGCTCATCCTATGAGACTTTATCGAACCGCACCTTTCGCTATCGTATGGAAGGTTCTCTCTCTTTCCCTCATCCCATTCGTGAGTCCCCCAGGGCTCCGTGATCTCCCCTCATCTTCACGCTTTTCACCAGCGATATTCCGAAAAGTAAAAAGGCCCAGTTGGCTCTATTTGCCGACGACACAGCCATTTACTACACCGGTCGCTGTCAAGACGCTATCGCTCGTACTCTCCAAACCTCCGCAAACGTCTTAGGCGCTTGGTTCCGGAAATGGAGAATCGAGGTCAACCACGACAAGAGCCAGGCGGTTCTCTTCTCGAAACCGCGCAAGCTACTTCCCCCCCTCCCCAGTCCGATCACTATGGACGGTAAGCCGATCCCTTGGGCGAAGCAAGCCAAATAGGTGTGATTCTCGACCACCACCTTACCTTTAGGGAACATGTAGCGACGGCTCTTCCGCGCATCGCATTCGCTCTTGGTAGACTCCACTACATTCTAACCGCCCGTAGCAAATTGTCCCTTAGGTGCAAATTGGGTATCTACACCGCGGTTATACGCCCTATCATGACTTATGCGTGCGTCGTCTTCGCGCATGCTAAGCCACACCACATCCATAGGATGCAGACCCTCCAAAACCGTTTCCTTAGAAAGGTTACGGGAGCCCCCTTCTATGTCCGAAACGAGTATCTCCACCTAGATCTCAGAATGCCCACCATTCAGCAGCTCATGAAACGCCTTGCAAAGCGTTTCTTTGACTCTGCTGTGAAGCACCCCAATCCTCTGATCGTGGCAGCCACCCACTACGCTCCCTCCCGTAATAGTACCATTCGCCGACCGCGGCATTCTCTAACCATTCCCGATGACGCTACAACCTTTCTTCAGGAGAGTAGTAAATTAACCAGCACACTCAAGACACACACACACAGACCGCCGCGCCATCCTTCCGTCCTCGCCGCCGAGACACGCCGCGACGCTCCAAGCTTTGTTCGCTCCGACCTTTGCTCGAGCCAGCCCGCGCCGCTGAGCCTGTAGCTTTAAATTTGCCCCTAAATAATAATCATTCCGATCCATCTCGTCCCTTGCTGGCCTCTTCCAGCGATGCCCTAAGCCGAGGTCTGTACCCCACAGGGGGTGCCCTTAGCGAGTAGTCGCTCTATGTTTAAGTTTTTTAGCCCTGGCTGGAGGCCTTAATTTATTAAGCTAGCCACAGGCAAGTCCGGTTAAGCAGCCGACAACCTAATAGGTTGACCTGCGAACGTCATTCAAAAAAAAAAAAACAGAGCAGCGCTAGATAGGTCCTTGTGGCGTTCTATCCGTGAGGCCTATGTCCATCATTAGGTATCTGATGGCTGAAATAATGATGATGATAAAGGTAAAAATATAGACGGGCGGAGCCGGTATTTTCAGTTTTTGTACCGCCTCGAAAAAATTCAAGATCCGGGACTGATTATAGAACCAAAAAGGCTCGACACATGAACAAATATAGAGCTAAAATCTCACTATAATTAATATTCTCATAGTTTCTTTCTTAACTTCACCATTATGATCAACACTTCAGCCGAACAATGTACACTGTAGACTTAGGGCCCCTGCAAACGTAAACATATCGACCAGTCCTCTGCTTTTTGCATCGTAGCGGGATCCTGCGACCGTCGAAAGGTCGGCCCTCTATATGGAGGACAACCCATGGTTTTAGGTTATTGAACCGCTAACAATTCAAAGGTACCCGGACTAAAAGTGGGTTATAGTCACCGCTGCGTCTCTGCCTATGAATATGTGGAATACTGGAGGCATAACAGATGCATTGACTAAGGACGAAATTCACCAATGAACCTGAACACGACAGATACTCGTAGACAGTTAGTGAATCTGATCACTTCTTCAGAGCATCTTATTAAGACTGTAAAATGTGATTGGGTTTTTTCCATTAGGAATTTCTTAGTAACACCCAGGAGTTTGGAAGTTGGCCGTGTGAGGCCTCCGTGCCTCGGAAAGCACATTAAGCAGTTGGACCTACCTACTTTAGATTTGCGGCTAGCTTTATATTTGTCTTTCATATGTCGAGATATAATTTAAACATTTATGTAGAATGGTACTTCTAAACTATCTGTTTTGTGGCACTATCGCCCGCAGTGTTTTGTTTATTAAACCCATTTATATTAACATGTATGCATTGTGATTTTAATTCAGACATACCAGACTGTAGACACTGCAGAACATGGGCCTCCCTAAAGACTTTATGGATCAGTCTTTTCGGATTACCATTTTTTGGATTCTAGCTCACCAACCAGCACCGGGCCTACGTTATACAGTATGCTTCGCAGAATGAAGGTCCTCGTTTTAGGAGTAGTAACAATATTTTAGTACCGCTGTGATTATTAGACTCTGTTGTAGTTACTTAGCTGACATCTAATATCTTGTAAATAATCAGTAACCACATATTAGGTGTGTGCAAAAGTTCTACCCGATTTTAGTACATGGAATAAATGAAAGTAATTTCTACATCAAAAAGACCTTTATTAATCAGTGTAATAGCCATTGTTATCAATAACATTTTGCCGTTTTGCTGGTAATATAAAAATTCCCTTTCTGTAAAAATTTTCGGCTTTAGAATAAAAAAAACTGTTTTATAGCCGTTTGTACTTGTTCAACTTAATCGTTTTTTGCTACGTCTAACTGTTTTGTAATGAACGGAAGAGATCGTAGACTGTAGATGCGAGATTGGTTGAATATGGAGGCTGAAGTAAGACTTCCCATGCGAAGTTCACTATCTTTTTTTTGAGTCGATAAAGGTGAATGTGGTCTAGCGTTATCATGGTGGTAAATGAAACCTTTGCGATTGTATAAAACCGGACGTTTAATTTTTAATTTTGCGTTTACTTTTTCAAATTGTGAGGTGTACAAAGTAGCATTGATCGTTTGATTAGGGGGAAGTAACTCTCAATATATAATTCTTTTGAAATCCCACCAAAAACTGAATAAATTCTTTTTCACATGCGTATCTGGTTTCACGACCGATAAACTCGGCTCTCCGAGCTCGACATACAATTTTTTGGCGTTTTATATTATCATAAGTGACCCATTTTTCATCACAAGTTACTATTCTTTCCAAAAACACTCATTTTTATGACGAGATAATAAAGAAAAACAAATTTTAATCTGTCCATTCGATTCTTTTCCGAGAGTTCATGTGGTACCCATTTCTCCATTTTTTTTATAAAACCAAATTCATGCAGCCATCTTTCTACCGTAGTTATATGTACAGAAAACATCTCTGATTATTTTTCATTAGTCATCGTTCAATATAGCGTCCTCTAAATCTTTTTTAGAAAACTTTGAAAGTCGTCCTGATCGCGGTTAATCTTCGCAGCTGTCATCTCTTCTGCTGAATTTTCAATACCAACGACGACATGTGCTTTCGTCCACAGTGCCTTCCCCTGACACATCACCAATATTTCGACGAGCTTCAGCAGCATTATGACCTTTATCAAACTCATACAGTAAACAGTGTCGGATATGGTCCTCGTTACACAACATGTTGACCTCCCAACAATTTGATTAAGACTAAGCTAGGATTTTTTTTTGTGGGGCATATCGTAGTTAATCCTGAAAAGATTCTTACTACTTAAATGGATTGTGACCCGGCGAGTTCTAAAAAGTTACCTTTTTAGGCCTCCAGCCGGGGCTTATTATACTTAAAACTAAAGCGAAAGCTCTAAGGGTTACCCCGAGGGGGGTACGAACCTCGGCTTAGGCAATCACTGGTAGGGGGACAGCAAGGGACTGGCTGGATCTGGGTTAAATTATTTAGGGATTAATTTAAAGCTAATGGCGCAGCATCGCGGGCTGGCTCTTGCAAGGGTCGGGAGGGACTATTAAGTCGGGGTCGCGACGACGGACCTCGGCGGCGAGGTCGGTACGGTTTGTGTGTGTGTGTGTTTTTCTAGCTATACTGGGCTCTTTTTGACTCTCCTGGAGGAGAGTAGTGGGATCGTCAGGATCGGTTAGAACGTGCCGCGAACGGCGGACTTTACTGATACGGGAGGGGGTGTAAGTAGCTGCCGCGACAACCAGAGGGTTGCAGTGGGCTACGGCCCTATCGAAGAAACGCTTTGAAGCGCGTTTCATATACTGATGGATAGTCGGGATTTTCATATCTAAATGAAGATTGATATTCCGAACAAACCAAGGTGCGCCTGTGGCTTGACGGAGAAAACGGTTCAGGAGAGTCTGCATCCTATGGATGAATCGGGCCTTAGCATGTGCAAAGACTGGGCTTGCATATGTCATGATGGGCCTGATACAAGCGGTGTAAAGACGTTTCTTACACAGAAGAGACATTTTACTCCGCTTGTTCAGGACGCAATGGAGCCTACCGAGAGAGAAAGCGGCCCACGAGCGAGCCTGCTTTATGTGCTCAGAAAAGGTGAGGTGTTCGTCGAGGATGACACCTAGATATTTAGCTTGCTTCGCCCAAGGGATCTGCTTGCCGAACATTGAGATGGGTCGGGGAGGGGGGTGATTACGTCGCGGTCGGGTGTAAAAGACCGCCTGACTTTTATCGGGATTGACTTCGATTCGCCACTTCCTGAACCATTCGCCGAGCTCGTCGACTGCGGTTTGAAGGTAGCGAACCAGCGCTGTGTCACTAAATCCCGAGAAGAAGATGGCAGTGTCGTCTGCGAACAGAGCTAACCTTGCCTTCTTACTTCTGGGGATATCGCTAGTGAACAGCGTGAAAATGAGAGGGGCTAGTACAGAGCCTTGAGGGACTCCTGCACGGATCGGGTGAGGGGAGGAAAGTGCCCCTTCGATGCGATAACGAAAGGTACGGTTCGCAAGAAAGTCTCGTAAGATGAGCACGAGACGGTCTGGCACTCCGAGTTGGTACAGTGCCGTTGTGCCAGACTTTGTCGAACGCTTTCGCTATATCGAAGAATACAGCGCCCGTGAACATACCACGCTGAAAACCAGCATTGATGTGCTCAACGATACGGTGTACCTGATGGACACACGAGTGTTGGGTTTGAAAACCAAACTGCTCGTTGGGGATGAGGCCCTTGGTTTCGGCATAATCTCTGAGTCGCTTATAAATAAGTCTCTCATAGATTTTGCCGAGAACTTTGAGCAAACTAATGGGGCGATAGCTCGTGGGCTCGGTTTTGGGCTTACCGGGCTTAAGGATGCCAATGACGGTGGCTTCCTTCCACGCTTGGGGGAAAATATTATTACTCAAGGCACCATTGAAGATGGTAGTCATGAGCATAATCAGGTGAGCGGGGAACAGCTTGATCACTCTATTGGTGATGCCGTCTGATCCAGGGGCTTTACGAGATTTCAGACCCTTGATGATCTCGTGCACCTCGTCAGGTGTGACGGGGGGCAGGGGATCATCAGGGTCTTCAACGGGCGGGATAAGCTAGGAATAAGTACACGCGGGCTATTTATAGCTTGAATCATCCAGAAAGTTATGACGTAATTATGACGTAACATTTTATTATTGCGCAACATTTTCTTTAAACTTTTCTTCGTTACTTGAAGAAATGGTAGAACTTTTGCACACACCTAATAATTTAGTTACGTCGATACTCAAAAAGTAATGTCTAGCAAAGGTCAATGCCCATCGATGGCCCACCGCGAACACATTCCAAAGGATAATTAAAAAATATCTTTTTTTTAAACAGGAATTATCCGTTTAACTTCTGTCTCTAACTAAGACGCCGTGATTATAATACATAAATAAGTAATTAAACTTATTATTATCACTAAGAGTTTGACTATCAGGCAAAGTTTAGGGTTGCTAGTGTATTGTCAATTTAATTTCGGGTCGTATATTGAATAAGTTTAATCGATTACGGATTAATTAATAATTATAAAAATCAACCTGTGTGCTCAGAGGCGTGCAGTCTGATTATGATGGCCATTTTAGTTTCTGTGAACGTAGCTAACTCCAGTTTAAACAATTATGTTCATAAACATCTCAAACCAGATATAGTCCACAACTCCACACATTCATAAACATGGAATGGTAATATTGCATTCTTTATGGCTTTACCGTAATTAGATAAAAAATTAAATTGTTCAAGACCAAAAATCGATGCAACTAATCGATTATATTTCAAAATATGGCAGCATTATTCTATGACAGATGATGAATTTGACATTTGATACCCAGTAAACAAATAAATAAAGATATAGTTTGTGTTCTTTTGTGAGTTTTTTACGACAATGGACTCCGAACAATCTCACCAGAATGTCAATCCTTGCGCGAACTTAGATCGTGGCTCCACTTTGAGACGACCCTGGTGTGAAAGTAAAAACTGCTGGCCGCATATTAATGACGACCCTCGCATGCATTTGGACTGCGAGAGTCTCGTTTTTACTAATGATTACTCCGGCGCGAATTCGGACCCGAGCAACTCTGCTGTCTCGAACACGTTGCATTGTTTAACCGGCGCAAGCAAGGTTCGCTGTGCGAATTAAATCTATACTTATAATATTATAAAGCTGAAGAGTTTGTTTGTTTGATTGATTGAACGCGCTAATCTCAGGAACTACTGGTCCGAATAGAAAAATTCTTTTTGTGTTGGATAGCCTATTTATTAAGGAAGGCTATAGGCTATATAACTTCACGCTACAATTAAGAGGAGCGGAGCAGTAATGAAAAATGTTGCATAAACGGGAAAAATTTATTCCTTTTTAGAGTTTCCGTTGCGTGCGCTGCGTAAACGGTTAAAGTAACGCAAAAGTCATGTATAACGGAATTGTTCCTTTTAAAAAGTTCTAAAAAAATCCACGAAAGCATATGTCTATCTTTTAAGGTTGATTCACTATAACTCAAAAAGACCGAGCAGCAACGAAAAATGGACGAAAACTAGCAGGGAAATCGATGCGACGGGAACGGTCAGGGGAACAAAAATTTGACGCGGACGAAGTCGCAGGCAGAAGCTAGTAGTGAATATGCGGCACATACGCTCTCATCTGATCAATCAACATTGTACAGCAATGGGTTCTTCCAAAACAGGTAAGTCTTATATTACTCACCTACATTAAACAATACCTTTAGAAAACTATGATAATAACAATAGCCAGTAGGGGAAGTACGTCCAAAATGACATACGGTTTTCTTTTTTAATCATATATTTTTAATTAACATAGTTACAATCACTGTTTAGGTTGAATAATCATCTTTGGTTCATAAGTTTAAACCTACGTAAACTAATAATTGAATAGGACCCATATAAAAAATATAATTGAAATTAATCGAAGCCTCTAAGAAAATTAATTTTGTCCATATAGTACGGACAAAATGACATACATAATGAATACGAAAATTATGAAGTACATATTTCACAAAATATTAAATATGAGCCCAAAGAGAACAATTGTTGCACCGTAGCCAGCACTTGTTGGGCTTGGAACGGGAAAAGAAGTCGTTACAGTAAACGCATGCGCAGTCATCATCATCACCGTTCGACACAGCTGGAAATCTTCTACATTCGAGTCCTCAGCGTAATGAGTCCTCTGTACTTGGGTTCACCTTTTTTCTGACTGCTTTTAAGGATCATTATCGTAGTTCGATTCAACATTGAAAACCTCATCATTGAATAAAGGTATGTCGTTTTGCCCCGAATGTAAGTATGTCGTTTTGCCCCACAGGTTATCTAAACACTAATTAAGTCATAAACACTATAAACACGAGATTTATAAATACATACTTTTAAGTAATGCAGCATAATGCTACACTTTTTGAATTTACTACAAAAGATGTAATAGAAACCACGAAAAACTGATCAAAAACAGGACGAAATCAATAAAAATATAAAACTTTTATGCGCACAAAACGCTTTCCTGCAAGTAACTTCGGCGTGACCAAATCAATGGCGGTATAAACTTAACAGGTATGCCACCACGGCCGGCGTCACATAATGATATGCCAACTGCAGGATTATAGCCCACCAATTTCGAAAAAAGCCCGGTGTGTCATTTTGTCCGTATATGTCATTTTGGACGTACTTCCCCTACTTCTGCAAGCTTTTAGTGATTTCACTTCACTACAAAGTATAAAAAAGTCACTTCCTTCTGTCTGTCCCTATGTATGCTTAGATCTTTAAAGCTACGTAACGGATTCTGATGCGTTATTTTTTAATAGATAGAGTGATTCACGAGGAACGGTTTATACATATAATACGCGGGCGAAACTGCTAGAAAAAAATGTATTAATTAAGTGAAAAAAATATTTTAAAATAAATACTTTTATTTTAATGAGAAAGTAACCAAATCCTACAGCCTAAGTAATTATATACTATTCTAAGCTCATCATCATCTACCTAGCCTTTTCCCAACTATGTTGGGTCGGCTTCCAGTCTAACCGGATGCAGCTGAGTACCAGTATTTTACATGGAGCGACTGGGTAATACGATACCACTTGGTAAAACGGGTTGTCAGACTTTCGGGCTTCTGAGGACCCGTAACGACTGTCTAAGATCTACAAAAGACAGCCGAAACCAACTGCTTAACATGCTTTCCGAGGCACGGAAGGATCTTGGTATGTAAAGATGATCACGGACCAACCGTGGCAAGTATAGCTTAACCTGAACGATCAACCCGTGCGGCTGTTTTTGCTTAGCCACAAGCCCTTTCTATATATATACTATTCTAAGCTATCCATTTCATTCTTTCTCATCGTTTGCTGTGCAATAAATAAATAATTAATTGCATTTTCAGGTGCCTATCTTAAGCAATGATTTTGTTTGTTATTCATGTTGGACTGCACCATGGAATGAAATTAGACATCCTTCAGCTGCTCACCTTTAATATGTACTTACATGACATCAGCATAATTTCATTACATAGCTTTTGTATTGTTGGGGGGGGGGGGATGTTGTTTAGTACAAATGATAAGTATTGATTAATAAATAAAATAATTTCAAACTCTTTTGAGCTACCCATAACATATAACTGTACCAATTTTTCACTGTATGAAATGAGACCCATAGCGCTTTAAACTTAGAAGGTGACTATTATTCAAAAGATTAAAATGAGTAAATAACTTTGAAATGAACAATGACTGTGTTAATACCATTCAAAAGTGATTGCAAGTGTATAGAATAAGTTAGTGCTTGTGAAAAAATTAAAAATTATAAAAAAAATAAAAACTGTTTTATTTCCAAATGGCGACTTATTTTCTGAACTGATAAGTACTAGAAGGTGCTCATAACACCTTATGCTATCATTCCATAAATTATTTGTAAGTGTTCACTGTGGGCCACGGTTGTTCTAGTATGTGGGCATTGTCCTTTCATCGCGATTACAGATCTCCTCTTTGATTTACAGAATTGGTTACCTACGTAACCAAAATAGCCTCAAGATAAATAAATAAAAATCGTTAAAAGCTCATTCTTAATTTTTACTTATAACTGTAATCACAAATAATTTTCGTTTTCACATAGTGGTCTATTAGGAGGCTGTGTCTGTGGCCCAGCAGTGGGAACATTATAAGCTGCTGATGATAGTGGTCTATTAGGAGGCTCATGTGCCACTGTAATTGTCAACAGGCTGAAATAAAATAAAACTACAGTTAGAAACTCTACCCTAATGCCGAAATACGAAAGTACAGGCACAGCAAACGAAATTAAAAATTTCGTAGTTCCTACAAAAAAACTCATAGCAATTTGTAGTAAACGCAACTGTGGTCACAATATTAGGCGCTTCCCTATTTTTGGAGACTAGGTAGTACGTATGTCTAATCGGACGAAATGGGCATACCATATATTAAACAACTGTTAATATTCATCCTCCCGCTTTCCGAAACGCTCATCTATATTCTGACCAACTAAAACAGCATTCTCTTCATTATAGGGGGGCCTAACCGCTGGATATTGTTCTGATTATGACAAGCTTAAACATAAAAAAAAATAAGATGATGCCTCCGATTCGCTATTGCGATATTAACATAGTTCGCCGACTTCAATTTTTTTTTTCTTTTTTTCTGTAGTGTCTGGTTGTTGCCATATTGAATTTTGATTACTGTCATGTCTTTAATGACACTTGCAATATTTAGACAAATCAATTGACGTGAGAATCATCAAAATCAGCCCATGCGATGGTCTCTAGAGTGCTACAAAGGAACTAACATACATACATATATAAGGTGTATCTATTCATACACCAAATATTTTAAGAGGTACACCTGTAGGTGGTAAAGAAGCTATAGAAGCAAAAAGAATTTTTTTATCTAAGCGTTATTGAATTTTCGGAGACGTTTTGCATAAAACCTTTACTCCAAATTCTATGAATGGCCCGCCTGCCGGTGCGAGGGCGGCGACCGGACGGCACGAGCATGGCCGCGGTGTCTCGGGCCGTAAAAAATAAGGAGCCAGTATTTCTTATGTGCGTCAAATAATTTGAAAAAAATACATTTAGAAAAATTTTTTTTTCGTTGCTGTAGCTTCTTTACCACCTCCTGTAGGTGGTAAAGAAGCTACTGTACCTCTTATAATATTTCGTGTATGAATAGATACACCTTATATAGGCTGCTGAACACTGATCACATTACCCTCCTATGCGTCGCGCAATTGGAAAAACAGGAAGGTTTTAATGACGTTAGTCACGTTACAACCTTTAGGTTCCATGTGGTGCCGGACGTAAAAAATAGCACCATCCCATTTCTACTCGTGGGTGTCGTAAGAGGAGATTAAGAGACTTACTAGAAAATGTGCAGCAGTGTTCTCTATGCATTTTATCACCAAATGGCGATCATTCCCCCCCTCCCCAATTGGAGGAGACCTATGCTCCGCAGTGGGATGTCTTTCGGCTGAAAAGATGATGAAGTGGAGAAATGATTTTTAAATCTTGCCTCGACAACTCTCATCATCATTTAGCATCCCAATAAAAACTACCCAAAGCCATCACAGAACGTACGTATCATGAGCACAGCAGCAAGTGCGCTTAGGTATTTAACATTTGTAGTCTAAAACTAAAAAGTAACGAGTTCGCGTTATGTAACTTTCAGTCGGCGGCTAACTGCAATAGGTGGCCTGGAGTTGCGAAGCTGTTGTCTATTTACGTGGAGTGGGTAACTACAGTTTCAGTACGTAGTGGTCTTCTAATTTTATGTAATTGGATAGCAATTGAGCAGGTGACCCACCTTGATGGGAAAAAAACCAGCAGGATATCATCGTCATCATCATTTCATCCAAAAGACGTCCACTATCCCTGAATTTGCTAAGGTTTGCCATAATAGCCGCAATTGGTAAGCGGGTTGGCGATGGCAGCATGGTGGTAAAATGCATAGAGAGCCCTGCTGCCCATTCTCTAGTAAGTCCCTTAGTCGCCTCTTACGACACACACGAGAAGAAATGGGTCAGCAGTATATGGACATCTGCAATACCCGAGGTAGGAAGTACTCATGAAGGAGGTCGTCCAGAAAAGTATAGGTACTATCACGCTACCTGCCGAAATACATTACATCACGCGTAATTATCCCGGACGGTGAGGTAGAGTTGTATATAGTACACCCATATTTCGCCAGTTTATATTTGAATCTCATGTAAGAGGGTGCGAGCCTATTGCCATATACCAACTGGACTCAAATCCAGACTCCGGGCTGTTAATAAGAACATCCAGAGAGAAAAACCTAATAACAATTTGCCCGACCTGGGTATCGAAACCATGATCGTGCTTAATAGTAGCGCTTGCAACCACTAGACCAGGCCAGCATAATGTAGAATGACAGCTTAATTCACCTAAGTTTTTAAGACAGTCTTTTTACAGAATAGACCAACAGAACTATGTTCCAGTTTAAAGAGGGTATGGATGCCCGTATCTTAACCAAACTACTAGCATGAAAAAATACAGCTTAGCTTAGTTCTAAACTGAAAGAGCCAGGATGGCCTGCAAAATTCAAATTTTCTTAAGTTATAATTATTTCATGAATAAAAAACATCCAATGAAATTTAATAAAATGTGGTTTTAATTATCAATAATTCTGTGAATACATACGTGTTACGGTCACCATTCACCATGCATGATGAGAACGCATTTGCGACACCTCTGGTAGGAACTCCAAAAATCCATGAGCGGCGGTGATCAAGCCAAGTTCAAGTAATCACTTCTATCAGATAGGCTGGTAGGTAGCTAGTTTTTCATCTTATCTGACTAACCTTTATTGTCCCATTGCAGCTAAGGCCTCTCTTCCCCTTTTTCAAAGAATTCTGTCTTTTGTTAGCGCTGGCCAGTTCTTTCGGTAGGAGTCAAGCTCATCCCGCTATCTTCGTCCTCGACCTGCCGCGATTGAGTCGTGCTTTTAGTGGGACCCAATTGGTGGTTCTATTAGTCCATTTGTCATCTGACATACGGCACACATGTTCGGCCCAGTCCCACTTATGCTAAGCAGTTTTGTGAGTAACATCCGTGACCGTGGTATTGGCGCGCAATGTTGTATTCCTTATACGGTCTGTGAGTCGAACACCCAAGGTGCTGCGCTCCATAGCTCGCAGGCAAACTTCGAGCTTGAACCTCTGCTGAAGTGTCAAAGACCAGGGTTGAGCACCATATGTGAGAATGGGGGGAATACAATGTCCATAATTCTCCGTTTGAGACATAGTGGTAGATCTCCTTTCAGAAGATCTTTCATTCACCAATAGCTCCTCCAGGATCGGTCGGTGCATCGAGCAACTTCAGTTTGTCATCTAATAACTTAAAGTATGTCTCTCTTATTTTTATAACGATGCCAACTCTACTTCCCATAATACGTTCATGCCTCCCTTGTCGTCTGATTCGTCTCGGCCCATATCGCTAGGTTTTTCCTCTGCTAATTACTGCCAGTGTGCAGTTACGAGCCGAGTTAGTTCCCCAAAGCCAACAGTTTGGGAGATTTCATTGTATTTCGTACATGTGTAGCTGCGGCTATGTTCTACTGTCTGTTTACTTTTAGTCTTATAAGTTCAGGGAGCGAGGGATATTGGGATACTACGATGTATTTCCCTATGGTTTGAATGAAAATACATGAAGTTTCTTTCTTGTTCTCCTCCATATAGTAGGTTTAGAATGGTCTCGGACTTCTCTGTAATTATTTTCTTGAAATAAATACATAAATGTAAACGTAAATTACATACTTATTTGATTATTTTGCCTCTACTTTTTATTTCTCCCATTTGATAATAAACCCTACTCTGAACGAGAAAAAAAACGAAGTTGAGTTTGACGAGACTGGCATCGTCATTTTCAAAATCTTTGTAGGAACACCATAAGGTCGGCATTATTGCAAGATAGCGCATGACGATTCACGGGACATCGTTATCGCGCTCACGCTAATTGGACAAGAGCAAAAACTATTACAATTAACTTGTTTAAAGAGTTGAAAAGAATGTGCCATAATTAAATTGGTAGGTAAATGACACCACGTATAATGGAGCGCAGAAGGAATCGCAGACGACTTCGTGATAACTTCAATACCAATTTAGTACCCGACCTTGAGTTTCTAGCTAACTACAGCCTTAATGACCACTTTACGAACTGTCATCAAGAGGAAGTGAGTTTGAAATTTGTAAAAAAAATTAAGTAGTGAACACCGTTTTTTAAAAAGAATGATTCATTATATAACCAAACTAGCTCCTACCCGCAACTTCGTCCGCGTCAAGTTTTGCTCCCGTGACCCTTTCCGTCGCATCGAATTGCCTGCCAGTTTTCGTCCATTTTTCGTTTGCTGCTCCCCTCTTTTTAATCGTAGCGTGATGTTATATATCCTATAGCCTTTCTCGATAAATGGGCTACCCAACACAAAAAGATTTTTTCAATTCGAACCAGGAGTTCCTGAGATTAGCGCGTTCAACCAAACAAACAAACTATTCAGCTTTATAATATTATATAAGTATAGATAGATATAGATGGAAGCTATGATTGGAGAATTTATAGCGGACCTTTTAGTTCAATGTACCTATGTTGTTTCTTTTAAGGATTTTTTTTTGTTCAATACAACACATTTCCAGTCGCTTATCACCTACCTAATTAAGTGGTAAGTTATTTCATGAAAAAAATTACTAGATTTTTTAACACATGATACATTCAATGAGTAATAATATGATGTGGTGCTGTCCCACAAACAATGCGGCACTTGATATCTTGTCCAGCGTGCCCTGTTGTTTGCACGCTACAGGAGTTTATAGACACTACTGAAAATGCTAAGGTCGTAGTCAAATTCTGAGCTAACTCTAGATTGCTATCGACGTGTCCAAAGTGTCAGTAGCAGCGTGCAAATTTCCGCTTCCGCTTCCGGTACTTGACATGACAGTGATAACCTGTCAACTTGACAAGAGGTCCGGTGTTGACAAGGTGTAAAAACAAAGGATACCAGCCTAAGATCTGTGTTGGCAACAAAATAAGAACCACCCAAATCGTAGAGGTTTAAATCAAACGAGTCATGGAAAATCCAGTGAAAAGTTAATTGCTAAAAAGAACGAGCCAATGAGCAGCTTAAGAGGGGGGGGGTATGGTTTTAAAGGTGAAAAAAAGCAAGTTTTGTATTTTTTTTCTAGCGACATGAGATATATAATTTATAAAATTTAATTACATACTATTGTACAACTTCTGAAGAATATCAAAAAAATAATTCTATGAAAAATATTGATAAATAATGAATGTATTTTCAATGTACAGAATTGATCTCTCTGCAGTTTTATTATAAGTATAGATATCTAATTGTTTTTGTTCACCGCAAAACCACTTTTTTTTCAAGGTAAAACTCATTACCGGATCATTTGAAACTAAATAATTTATATGCATTTTAAAGGTGATATATTTCTCGAGGTAATCAGAAAGAGTTTTTTTTTTCTATTTTTTGCAGCACTTGGAAGTGAGAAATGCGATTTTGAAAAATAGATAAACATAAAAATAAAAAACTCTTCCTGATTACCTCGAAAAATACATCATCTTTAAAATGCATTTCAATTATTTAGTTTCAGATGACCCGGTAACGAGTTATAATGTTTACCGCAAAGCCAAGTTTTTCAAGGCGCCTCATCACCGGTTCATTTATCAATATTTTTCATTGAATTTTTTTTTCTGACCTAGGTACTTCAAAAGTTGTATAATAATAATGTAATTAAATTTAATAAAATTACTATATTACTCATGTCGCCGCAAAAAAATCACAATAATATGCTTTTTTTCGCCTTTAAAACCATACCCCCGGACTTTCATAAGCAAACGAGTGTCCTGGGTAAATAAATAAAATTCATACTTACACGGAAGAAAATGATGAAAACTTTCCCACAAACACCTATGCAACAAAATAATTTCTCAAAGCTTTTATGGAAATCAGGAAGGAACAAAAATCAAAAATTCTAGAGAAGACCAAAAAGGAGAATCTGGCGATCTTCCGCTATGATAAATCTATTAGCGGGAAAAATAGGATACGAACAAACAAAAGGAGTCGTTCACCATCTAAAACTCTATCCTACCTAGATAGTGACGATGAAAAGGAAACCGGAATAAGGTCCCCAAGTAAAGTAAATAAAACGAATGCATTCGAATATATGACCCGTCCTAGGATCAAACTCACAACCCGGAACAAAGCAGAATAATTTGGTGAGGATATTTGGAAAGATATGGATTAGACAAGCAAAGAACAGAGAAAATTCTTTGGGGTTGGAAGAGGTCTTTGCCAAGGGGTACACAGAGACTCAGAAGTGAAATTAATGTTTTGTACAACTAGGATGTGCAATATCAAAACCCAGTATCTGTCTCATTGCTGCCACTGTGGCGAAGTTGTCAACAGTCTAGGACACCACGGCCTGTCTTGTAGCCGAAGTGCGGGTCGCTTAGCGCGGCACGCGAACATTAACGACATCATCCGGCGAGCTCTTGTCACCGTCGGCGTTCCAGCTGTATTAGAACCCAATGGCTTGGCACGCGACGATGGCAAGAGACCGGACGGTATGTCTTTGTTTCCTTGGAAGGTGGGAAGGCCTTTAGTGTGGGATGCAACGTGTGTCGATACTCTTGCGCCATCCCATCTTCCTAGCTCGGCTTGCTGCGCTGGCGCTGCCGCTGCGGCTGCGGAAAACCTCAAGCGGCGAAAGTATAGCAACCTTATTGGTAATTATATTTTCGAGCCGTTTGGGGTTGAAACCCTCGGGCCGTGGGGTCAGAGTGCTCATGGCCTCTTTAAAGAAATATCTAAACGGCTGGTTGACACTTCTCGTGACCCAAGGGCTGGTTTTTATATTGTATTATGTTGTTATTTATATTAATAAATAAAGAAAGGTACCTTACACAAAAAAAAAAAAAATATTATTCACTCATGTATTTCCAAAATCACCATAGGACTTGGGTCCGTACAAAACTAGACGTAAAAATTAACTTTGAATGAATATAATTATTTCCCTGACCGATGTTTACACGTAAAACATTAAATTTACCTTCATGGTCATTAATTTTGGATTTCATAAGACCCTAGGAAAAATGTACGATCGGTGCAAAGTTAGTTAGCGAATCTGATAGGTCGGTTAGTTATAGCTTTGTGATGAGAATATAAATTCCTATCGCAAATATTGTTGTTTCTGTGTAAGTAAATATGCTTAATAAATAAAGTGTTGATGGTAAATAAAAAAGTATCTGTGTAAAACTAAATTTTACAGGAGAGCCGTAAAACGATTTCTAATTTCTCTAGATAAGTTCGGTCGGGTTGGTTTCCGACTTTATGTTACTTCGTATTTGACTAATTTCTGGGAGTTTTTGCTCGCCTAGCATGTTGAGGGTGGTCTATAAGGTCATAAAATGCCAAAACACCCGTTTAAAAAAGAAATCAGATACTAGGTTTTGAAATTAAACACCCGATTACTATCATACTGAAAAAGGCATTAAGTAGATAAATATTGATTAGAGAAATTGTTATCATAAGTTACATTTGTTATGTAACTGAGTGCAACAGAAAAAATAACAACAATAAACATTCAAACAAATATTTATTTTTATTGTCCTTTATTCTTAACATTACGTTTCTTGATCACACTTCTAGAATCATCTGTCAACTGCTGGAAGAAAGCCTTTGAAGTCTTCAAAGATTTATCATCCGTGACTGTCCCCTTCTCTGTGTTCCTATGTTCCGTTACCTTCATAGCATTGCCCTTCTTACGTTGCAACTTCTTCTTTTTCCTTCTCTCTCTATTTTTGTCCGTCTGTGAGCGTTCTTCTTTACTCATTAATTCTCCCTTACGTTTCTTCTTGACTTCTTCTGGTGCTAATAATGTTGCATCGCTTGTTGCTACTGGGGCTACCTCTTCCATTGAAATTGCTGGTGTGTTACTGACGATCTTGACTTCCGCTTGTGGTGCCTTTGGTGTGTAGTGATAGTGACATAGAGCGTCTAACTTAGAAAATAACTTATTCATTGCATCACGGACCTCTGTGTGAGCTTCTGGTTCTTTTTCATCTTCCACTTCGCCAGACAAAGCTTGCTTCTGCTTTAAGTACTCAGTTTCATACACTTGTGCTAAACTAAGCTTGCTTTTAGCCTGATCTAAGATTTCCGTTTTACGGAACGATAGCTGATCATCAACTGGTTTCTCTTTCTTCACAACATCGTCCCAAGCTTTGTCTTTGATTCTACGTCTGATTAATTCTTCTAGGGTGACTGTAGTTTGCTCTGTAATTATTGGTGGTGGTCTACTCGTGAGATCAAAGTCTACTACTTCTTCAAGAAGAGAGTTCTGTGGACGACGCAAAGCATCAACCTCTCCTTTTAATTGCCATGGTGCATCAGATAAGGTTTTCTGTTCTAGTTTCTCTATCTGCTGTTTCAACCTTAATTGTCGTTGTTCAAACTCTGATTTCTTTTCATCGGGTTGTTGTTTGTTATTGTTGTTAATAGGGACTTCACTATCTACTGAGTCATCATCGTCATCAGAAGAAGCTTCAAGAGCAAATCTGACTTTTTTCTTATCTTCTGCCTTTTTCACCTCATGGTCAGATTCTTCATTTTCTTCACCATCATCCATTTCTTCAATTTCTTCTCCATCATCCATGTTTGCTTCATTTTCTAATTCTTGATCATTGAAATCATCCTGTCCATCTTCATCCCCTTCTTGATTGAAGAAGTCAGAGTACATAGCCTCTTTTCCACCTTCTTCATCATGAGAACCTTCATCGTCATCAATATCTTCAAACATATCAATAGATTCCTCCTCACTATCTGAAGCATGGGCTTTGCCATCATTTTTCTCTTCATTCAACAAGAATTTCTCCATCTCCTGTAGTTTAAAGAACTTATCATCTACTATTGAAGGTTTTACTTTAGATTTTGGTAACATAGGCTTCTTTTTCTTAGGTTTTTCTTTGATTTCGTTGTCGGTGTCATTTTCTTGTTCTGAATCAGTTTGGTCATCTCCTGACATAGGTTCTTCATTAACTGAGTCGATTTTAACATTCGTTTTGTCTTCTGAAGTCGTTACAGGGAATACTAAGTTAGTTTTAGTGGACATACAACTAGCTACCTCCCACACAAGTTGGTCCCAACATTCGGTGTTTTGAAGCTCGATTTGCTGCCAAATCTGCTCTTCATCGAAATCCTCGACGATCAGCTCGGGCAACGCAGCCTTTTTTACCTTATTATCAACAGTTTCCTCCGTTTTCGTGCTGTCGTATATATATTTAACCAAGTTTTTTAAATCATCCTTGAGGTCACTTTGCACATTCAGAAATTTTACTGGTTTCTCTGTGAAAACATTGAATTTGTCTATTATTGTATCTAACTTTGGGCACGCCATAGCGTTTTCTGTTTTAAACTACAGCTTTTTGTGATTTTTACAAAGTTTTCACATGAAAAATAAATCGTAATTTGATTACAACAAAATTACACGCGGTTTCGTTTATTTCGTAAATGTCAATTTTGGCATTCAATACGCCACTTGGACTCTAGTCTTTTAGCAAGGGCTATTCTATTACAGCTTTCAATGACGATAAACGGCAGCCAGAATAAAATGTTATTTACAAATAAAATTATTATTTGTGTTAGTATGATTTATTTTTATACTTACTGGTAATTGAATTTTTAATTTAAATGCAATGTTGATGATTATTTAATTTATTTTATTATTGAAAACTATTTTTATAAGTGATATTGTTTTATGCTAAATGCATAATGAATTTTAAGTATGAATGCACTGAATGTGGTCATTATTATTGCTTTTTTTATTTATGATTTTATATTTTTCATATTGGGCAGTTCGCAAGACATTGAACTATATATTTCCGGTAGTACGATAATCCCTTAGTGAGCTTCTAAAAGATGGTCACCCATCCACGGACGAACCGTGGCAAGCGCAGCTTAACCTGATGCAACCAACTTAAATTGTTTTAACTTGGCTGCAAGAGGCGCAAGAGCTTCTCCTTCAACAACAGATAATAAAAATAATTGAACCATTCATTTTGACATTTCATTCGTTCCATCATCCACCATTCGTTCATAATTTTTTTATTTATTTTATTTGTGATTTTGTGTATCATGAAATTCGTAATGTTATAGTGAAATAATGATAATAAATCGTAAATGGTGAATTTTCACACGCGACATCAGCACCGCAAACCACTGTTAATGCAAAATAAACAGAAACCTCAATAAAACACAAGGTAATCTTCAAATCAAGGTAAATCGTGTAACTGTATTTGTGGCTGTTGAATAGATTTTCAGTCCACCGACCGTAGCATACCCTCTGCTTTGTTTTGTGAGTAGAAGATCTAATATTATATAATTTTCTTGATGCTTTAAGTATAAAGAATGAGTTTTGTGCTCGGAATATGAAAAATACCACGCTCTCGAAAAGTGAAAGGTATGTTCCTACACAAAAGCTGTTTTTTTTTAGTCACAACAGATAGACGCGTATGGTCACGGATGCTTTCTCATGTAAATTACCATGCAGTGTCAAAGCTAGAGGATATTGCTAATTACTGCGTTTCATTAACCAACAGATAGGGCTTTGTTACAACAGTGTATAAAAAATGAATTTGTCACGAGTTTTATGTCTGAGTTTATACAACTTTGGACTTTTAAGAGCATCCTACTAGTAAGGGGGTAAAAACCATCTTGTTAGTGTATTCAGTGGCAGAGATGTACTATTTTTCTTATAAATACTACAACATTCAACAACATTTTAACCATGGTAGTACAAAAATAAAAGTACACTGATACAAGTGACACTGATGTCATTGAAAATATTTTGTGAATGACCTAGGCTACAAACAGGTGGTTAACCTTTGTCAACCTAATCTAAACCTAAGAATTGACTACTGAGTCACTTTTTCTGAGGAACTGTGGCTCTTGAGATAAAAGTAATTTTTACTTAGTTCAGGAGCCAACTGTTCAACCTCCTTTTTGACCACTGCTTGTACAATGTTTACTGTATGTCTAACCATGTGTTTTTGTTTACAATAAACTTAATATTTATTTTATTTATTAATTAAACCTGGAATTTCCCATTTTTATAACTATGTGACACAACAAATGAGACCACCTACAACCATACAGTGTGGCGCAAAAGTACTAGACGGGCTGACCCCAAATAAATTGGGAGAAAGAACACAAATGGAAATACTCAGTAGTCTATTATAACAATAGACTACTGAGTATTTCCGCTACAAAAAAAGTTAGCTGCGTTAAACGTTAAAGCGTTACATTTCGGAAGAATTAACGCAAGTTAACGTTAATCGGTAATCCGTTAATAAGTGTAAAATTGCATTTTTATATCGTTGCGTTAGTAAAATAATAAAACCTATTGGTTTAGGTTCTGGAAGTTAACAGATTAGGAACAAAACAAAATCTTGTATAATTCAAATGTGTGATTTTTTTTTTTTTGGTGTCTTTCGGCAAGCATCACTTACACGCAAAAAGTATTTGCTGGCCCTGGATATAAATTCCACATACTCAGTCAAATGTGGCCATGGATTCTCATCAGGACCGCTGGAATCCGATTCCATGACTTCCATGATATGGTTTTAATTACTACCTATACTGCACAGTATACTTTTTCTACCTAAATAAATTACACTGCAATCTTCTTTATCAACACGCAAATGATCACTGACAGTAATTTATAATAACAACAAACAAAACACTCGTCACTCTAAGCACTAATAGAATGATTAAACGAAACACATCTCTTCGCAGTTCGTTTCTCACTCACACGCACCGGCAAAATATATCTAGTTTTGTTTTTGTTTCACTCGCTGCCACGCGTCACCCGGCGGCACTTGTCGTCATACTTGTCGGAACCAGTTTTTCGCGCCGCGCCGCCCGCGGTGCTGTGCGGTAAATAGTAGGCATTGGATTAACGATTAACGGACTTCTGTATATTAACGGAAGTTAACGTGTCCGTTAACATTTTTAAAAGTTAACTTAAAAGTTAATCCGTTAATCAAAATGTTAACTTCGTTAATTAACGATTAACGAGTTAATGCCCAGCTATGATCTTACCTCATCACATGTGTTTTTCACTTGTATATGGATATAATTGCTCCTTGTTTTATCCATTTTCTAAACTACACCAGACTGATTGTCATTGAGTTGATACATAAATGTAAACAAAATGAATTGTGAAACTAGACCAGCGATTTCTAAAGTGAGTTCCGTTTTGTGACTACTGTTAAGAAATTAAATTAATTAATTGAATTAAAATTGCATGCCCTCTGAAATTTGAATAATTTGAACAATCTTTATTGACATAAATTTGTACAACATTTTTATGAATTCCCTAGCTCCTGGGCTAGCGTACACTGTATTACAGGAGCTAGCAGGAAATAACAGCACTCTTAATTATCTTTATATACCATTATTACTTTTCCTTTGTAAGTAATACATTAACTTAGAAAAACATTTACTTTCCATTGATTTCAGTTACAATGGAAGGCCAGGACCAGATGGAGATGAAGTTCAGCGGCAACAGTGAGGTTGGGGGGCTGGAGCTCTGCATTGTGTGTGGAGACAGGGCTTCTGGCAGACATTATGGAGCCATCAGCTGTGAAGGTGTGTTTTGTTTGCTTCCATTGTTGTACTTAAAAGTGCTTAACTGCTCCGTCTGTCTCATGGGTGCAAACGCAACTGTGAAGCGTGAGGTCATGGATTTGATTCCCAAGTCGGGCAAAGTGTTATAGAGTTAGTTTTCCATAAAGAATTTCTTAATGACAGCCCGGAGTTTGCAAGTTGCTGGAGTGTTACTCTCGTGCCTGGGAAAGCACGTTAATCTGCTGGTCCTGTGTCTGTCTTCTCTCCGGTCGTGTCGGATTGCCATCCCGTCGGACTATGAGAGTGAGGGAAGAGCAAGAGCCCATGTACTTACAATGGTCCACTCAAAGGACCTATAACAAAGAATATAGAGCGAGTGTACCAGCATCTACGCACATACTTGTGCACTGTAGTACATCCCGCGCCAAGGCTACTTTTAGAATTGGGCGCCATGAAAACCATCATAATTAAGGACTGTCATCATCTCCCTAGCCTTTCCTCAGTTACCGGTAATACGATGCCCCTTCTCTTGGACATCACAGAAGACAGGACACATTTTAAAATAATATTACCACTTCTCATCTACAGGTTGCAAAGGCTTCTTCAAGCGCTCAATCCGCAAGAAACTGGGCTACCAATGCCGCGGCAGCATGAACTGTGAGGTGACAAAGCACCATCGCAACCGGTGCCAGTACTGTCGGCTGCAGAAGTGTCTCGCGTGCGGCATGAGAAGCGACTGTGAGTATCAGATAGACTTTTTAGTAGTGTTAACGCAAAAACGCCAAAGTACTAAGGTCTTACGTTTTTTGTAATGCAACCATGTTGACAAAAATATGTTTTGCGTACATACTCATGTATTTACAGATTATAATAATGTCTAGTCCAGAGAAAAAAAAAACGGAAAATCTCGAGAAACCAAAAACCCTTAACAGATCAATTGATTGCATAGTTAAGAAGAGAAATGCGGTCACACAAAAACTATTTATAGAAACGTTTCAACCTCAAAACATTTATTTCAATTAAACCATTAATTGCGATCGCCAACCCGTCTGCCAAGCATGGCGATTATAGCAAACCCCCCTAAATTGGGTGAGGCCTATGTCCAGCAGTGGCCGTCTTCTGGCTGAAATGTGAAAAAGTTGGTCAGTCAGAAAAGTGAAGCCAGTTCCAAAGCATACCACGTCCTATGGAGAAGAACATACAAGAAACTCCATGAACACTCAACACAAAATATATTTTCTGAAAACAAACTATTTCTATGGCGCCTATTCTGATGAGCAATAATTCTTGCACTGTATGCGACAGCGGTCCAGCATGAGCGGAAGCCGATCGTGGACAAGTCCAAGGGCGAGCAGCGCGAGGGCATGCATGACCGCCAGGCGGCTTACTCCAAGTTCCTGGGGCTGGCGGGCCAGGCGCAGGGGGGACAGGTTAGTTCCACATTATCTTATCTTATATCTTTAAACGAGCAATTCTTGTATTCTTGTATATATATATATAATCTGAATCTTGAAAACGGCTCCAACGATTTTCATGAAATTTAGTATACGGGGGGTTTTGGGGGCGATAAATCGATCTAGCTAGGATTCATTTTTATAAAATGTCGTTTTATTCGTGTTTTCAATTACCAACTTTATTGATAGTCAACTTGAACATAAACTTATTATTTTAAACACAATTTACCAAAAAATACTGAGCAAAGCTCGGTCAACCAGATATTTGTTATTTATATTGGATACCATACAGTCAGCATCCATAATATTGGGACGAACAGACTACTCCGTATGGTGCCGGACATAAAGAGTAGCACCACCCCATTTCTCCCTGTGGGTGTCTAAAGAGGCGACTAAGGGACTTACTAGAGAATGGGCAGCAGCATTCTCTATGCATTTTACCATCATACTACGATCGCCAACCTGCCTGTTATGATAGCAAACCCCCCAAACTGAGGGAAACATATGTCCAGCAGTGGGTCTGAAATGATGATATTGATGCACAGACATATTCAAATGATGAAAATCAAATATTAACTCAATGACAAGGAATGTTTCAGAACAAAGATACTTCACGAAATAATTCTTAAAAGAACTTTATTCAATTGAGATAAAGTTTAATTTCCTTAATTGTTGAGATCATTTTGAACAGTCTGTAATATTTTTCATCTTGACTGTACAAGATCAGTTTAAATTAATGGTACTACCAGTGGTCAATTGACCCCAAGATCAGCTGTAGTTGAAATGATGAATAATCATTTCTATAGATTTCTATTTTTGTAAAGTTTTGCCACACATGTCAGTATATATAATATCTCTAGTGTCCATCCAAGTCTGTAAAACATAGGTACATCCTCGCTATACGGCATAAAGCAGCCATTTTATAACCCTCTACCTAGGTTAGTTAAAAGATTCCAATAATAAACTTTAGGGGTGCGTCTTTTGCTAAAATCAGACTATTTGACGTTCCACTGTCAGACTATTGAAAGTCAGTGACCCCTTCATCAGCAAGTCAAGAGTGTAAAATGAATTATTAAAATACACCATTTATTGATTTTTAAACTCTTCTAATTGATAACGTGCAGACGCCAGCACATCATGCTACTCTAAACTGTCAAAATATCCCAATCAATCTTGAACCTAATATTGTAGCGATAAAGTTGAAAATCCACTAAAGAAATTTGACAGATTGTAATAGTTGTTTGTGCTGGCGTCTGTACAATTAAGGAACATCTTGTTCTATAAAAAACCTCTTTTTTCTTAGAACCCTATTTCTGTCACTTCTGTGAAAATGTCTAACTGTCAATATGTGTCATACTAACGCCGTGGTTTTGTATGTAGGAGGTATATTCGCAGATCAATCCTAAGGAAGAGCCTAGCGACGCATTTGGAGCGGTGTCTCCTGCACCCGCTATTAACTTCGCGCTCGCCGCTGCCGTCGCATTCAATAAAGGAAATCCAGGTATTATGACATGCTATCTTTACACGCTTTATAATAGCTTCACTTGTATGTTTGTTTGTAACCGACTCCTTATAGCTCGATTTTGACCCACTTTAAACGACCAGATTTCATATAAACTCTGTAGACTTATCGAGGATCGATGACAATACTACAATTTCATAAATTTGTGCCATTATCCTTGCCAGGGTTACCAGGACAGCAAAAAAACTGTCTTCGAAAACTACGCTGACATACGTCACAAACTACGCTGACATACGTCACAAACTACGCTGACATACGTCTCAAAATTCGAAACACCCTAAAAATTGAAAATAAATAATAGTTTAAAAAACTAAAAAACACGCTTCCATAGAAAACCTGATATCAATAAAAAAAAATACCTTAAAAAAACACCCCACGCTTTTTTTCTATTATTTTCCACTTTTTAGTTTGGTTTTCTATGGAAGCGTGTTTTTTAGTTTTTTTAAACTATTTATTTTTCTGTCTATGGGCTGTATTAGTATGGTAACCATCCTGAAGGTAGAACTATCTCCATTCAGTTTGGTTACCATACACTCTTACAGCAGGTAAAATACTGTCAAAAAATTTAAGAGTGAAGTGTCAAGCGATTTTGAACCATCTGTGTTCGACTATTACTTTCAGTTTGTCCTGTGAGCGGGCCTTGAATGGCCCTATTCCGTCTCATTTAACTAAGACCTGTATCTTGCAGTGATGCCCTAAGCCGAGGTCCGTATCCCACAGGCCCTTAGCGAGTAGTCGTTCTCGTTTTAAATTTTTTAAGCCCTTGCTGGAGGCCAGGGGTACGGAGACAGGCAAATCAGGTTAAGCAGCGGACAACCTCATCAAATCAAATCAAATATTTATTTGCGTAAAACATGGTATACAATGGTGTTAAGTAGAAAATATGGCACAAACATGTTTAGCCAGGATATACATAGCATGCAAAATTATAAAGTTAGATCAAGAAGACCATCATCTCATTCCCAAAATAAGAACAATCTGTTGATCCTAACGCTAATGTAATAAAATATTCCCTCCAGTGTCTCCATACCTAACGCCAGGCAACGCTGGAGACATCGAAGGCGCTCGCAGACAACAGCTGATGCTGCAGACACAGCTCGCTAAGAACCTCTTCAAGATGGGGCAATTCGGTGAGTTACTATGTAGTTCTACTGCGGTTTTAAAGTGTCAGAGTTAAATCTATATACTTCTATACTTATATTATAAAGCTGAAGAGTTTGTTTGTTTGTTTGATTGAACGCGCTGATCTCAGGCACTACTGGTCCGAATTGTAAAATTCTTTTTGTCTTGGGTAACCTATTTGTCGAGGAAGGCTATAGGTTATGTAACATCACGCAACAACCAAGAGGAGCGGAGCAGTAATGAAAAATGTTGCAAATATGGGGGAAATCGCACGGGTAGGCGATTCGACGCGACGGGAAGGGTCGGAGGAACAAGAAATTTAACGCGGATGAAGTCGCGGGCAGAAGCTAGTTTAGTTATAACCAGAGCTAGGCTTCATGTACTTGACGCCGGAGCAACGAAGCCACAGCCCTTCTCCCTGACGTACCAGGTTTCCCTAGTCTTACCAGCGGGGCTCCTGTGATAGGTTTGACACATTTTATCACATTTTTTTTCTCCCAAACTGTGATAAAAATGTGTGGCTATGCTCGCAGAGTTATGTCTACTAGAAATTCGAAAACACATATTTTCTTCAGGTGCAATCAATGAGTATCTTCAATCTGCCTACGGCGCGACCCCGCCAGAGGTGCCGCTAGCAGCCCTACATGCGGCCGCTGAACCACCACAGACTGAAGGTAAGAAAACACATATTACTATTCAGGTACTTACGTAAAGTTTGTTTAAGTTTGTTTTGTTTTGTCACTATATTTTGAATTTTTTGGAATGTTAATGAATAACTTACAGGTCTTATTATTTTATGTAAATTGCATGTATATTCAACACAATGTAAATTGTTCACGAATAAAAAAATGAAATGAAGGGAGTAATTTTGTACCGTGTGATGCCGGACGTAAATAATAGCACCATCCCATTTCTTCCTGTGGGTGTCGTAAGAGGCGACTAAGGGACTTACTAGTGTTCGACGCCAAGCCAAGGGCCTCACCATGGGATTCAAATAGCGCAGTGGTAGTTATGATGATGGGGCCCTGGAGACAAGAGTGGCGAAGCGAACTGTCCGCCGTGCGCGGAGCTGAACAATATAATATTCAAAAGACTCACCTGATGGTAGAACACTGGCTCTGGTGCCTACCTGGATTTATGTATGTAAATGAGTGTATATTGTATTGTGTAGTGACGTTATGAGTATTCTCCAGGATACAGCAAGGCCGCTCCAAGAGGTCTGCCAAGACATGCGGTCTCCAACACGCATTCAATCACTGTCACTTAACCTCAAAGTATTCAACTAAAGTTCAAACTAAACCCGTATTATTACGTCAAAGGGGGTTGATTACGCACAAAAACAATTGGATCGTCTTCAACCAACACAAAACAATTTGACTGTCCGTCCAGGCGTAAGAAGCCCGAATGTCCACAGTTCCACCCAAAGTGTGAGCAACGTGGTTCAATAGACGCACAAGAAGCGCCGCCCCTGACAATTCTAACTTAGGGATGGTCAGTGCCGTCCGGAGGGGGGGGCACCTTGCTCTTGGCCATGGCCAGTAACAACTTCACCTGGCCTCTCGCGCTGACGGTGCGCAGATAAACAACAGCTGCATAACCGTGCGAAGACGCATCACAAAACCCATGAAGGGTAGCAGTGTAGGTCCCAGGGGGGAGAATAGCGCGGGGTAACACGACCTCGTTGACTGCAGGGAGTGCGGATACAAATTGGAGCCAATCTTCCAACAGGGTTTCCCGAAGGGGCTCGTCCCAACCAAGTCCCGCAGTCCAAAGGCGTGCCCAAAACAATACACAAACAAAACAATAGACAAAAGGCAACCCTGGGCTCCCGTGTCCAAAATGGCACGGACCACAACAGAGTCCCCCGTGGGCCCCCTGACCCTGACCGATGCCGTTGGCAACAAAACCGTATCGATCTGAGGGGTACCTTAGCGGGGCAGGCGCCAAGTTCCTAACAATCCCTAGGCGGCGACCGATCGCCGCACCCAGGCCCAAGTCCTTCCCGACGAGGATGGAGCACAAATTCCTCGTCCGCGCGGTGTCCCGAGCCACGTGCCATCGCTGGAAGGGCATTTCCCACCGGTTGCCTGAATGGCGGGGGGCGTGACTCCAACCGGGGACGTTCCGCCAATGGAGGGGAGGGAAGGCGGTGCTGGTCTGGCCAGCGCTGCCTGGCAACAACTGCGTAATCGCCTTTACGCGGGGAGACCAAATGGCGGTCGCGCGGCTCCCGATCAACTTGCGCGGGGCGTGGAGTGCGGCGCTCAAAATTGCGGGCCTCTCCCCGGTTCTGAACCGGCGAGCCAGAAGCCCGGTGACCAACTCCATGGCACCCCCCCGTGGGCGAACCTTCATCAGAGGCTGGTCTGCCAGCGTGGTTCGCGTTAGCGCACAAAATGTCCAAATGGGACCCCCTACAAAATCTACAAGGGCGGGGGTTGGGGCAGTCCCGATGGAAGTGAGCCCCCAAACATGAGAAGCACAGGCGGCGTGCATTGGCAATTCGGCGGCGGGCACTCACGTGCAATTTTAAAAAGGCCGCGCAAGTTGCCATGCCGTGCCCCGTGTCCCTACAAAACTCACAAGCAGGACGACTCTGGGTGCCAGCAAAACGGGTGGCGGGGCGACTATCAACAGGCCCGCGAGCCCCAGTCCGTCCCTGGTCTCGTGGCCGGGAAGACGGCTGGCGTGACTCAGTGGCAACGCCAGAGTTATCCACAAACCGACACTCATCCTCCAAAAATTTGACGAGGTCACCAAATGGGGGGAGATGTGTAACACTATCCCCACCATACTTTTGCTCGAAACGAGCTCTCAAATCGGCAGGAAGCCGTTGCAGCACAACATGCACCAAAAGGTAAGACCAATGGTCCACCGGCAACTCCAATCGCTTTAAAGCATTGGTCGCTGCCACCAACGGGTTCAACAGGTCAGTACGCAATGCTGACAAACTAGTAATCCCAAAACCCCAAAATCAATTTAATATGAACGTCAGCCAAACAACGTTTGTTTTGATACCGCCGGGTGAGTAGTTCCAGAGCGGTAGGGTAGGCTGAGTCAGTCAACGACTGATGCTGTACCAAGGCTCGGGCCTCACCTTCCAGGACAGACAACAAATAGGCCAACTTTTGGGCGGGTCTGAGGTCCGAGCGTGCATCAACCAAACTTTCAAAAAGGTTTTGGAAACCCAACCAGTGGTCCAAGCGACCGCCAAAGTGTGGCAGTTCCAAAGTAGGCAGTCTACTCAATAGTCCGGGACCTGAAACAACCGAGGTCTTCGGTTTGACCTGGACTGGTGTCCGGCTCTGCAATATTTCCCGAGCACGTTGACCAATAACATCCCCCAGGTCCAAGATCTGGTCGTAGTAAGCAAGGACCTTATCACGTGCTGCCTGGTCCAGCACTTTCAGATCCACTTCGCAAATGAACTCGTTGTAGCGGGTGAGCAGAGCATCAACGTTGCCGAGTCTCACGTTCAACTGCTCGAACCGAGCAAGCGTGACCGCTTCAAGATCCTAGCGCTCAGCGGTCGCTGCAGCTGAAGTGAACCACCGTAGCTGTGTAGTCAATCCACTGATTGCCTCTCTCACCGCCTTGTATGCCATTGCACAAACAAACAATTGGATAAACCAAACAAAAAATAATCAAATAACAAAGTTCAACAATATAACAAGGAAAACCAAAGCAAACAATCAAACCGCCAACTCAAGACATAACAAAATAAATACAAGCAAACAATTGGTTTCAATTCAATAGACAACAACAAACTTTCATTCCAATTTAAAACAATGTTAATGCTCAAAAATGCCAATTTCAAATGTTAATTTTCACAAACAACCATGTCAATGGTACAAAACTCCTATATTTTAATGTCCTCCAGACATTCAATAAACCACAGAGGTCAGATACAAACAAGGGGTTGTAACATAGCCCAATCCAATCAACTCTACTAGCATATGCAACCCGGCCGACCCCGGCAACATCAGTTACTCGTCTCAACAAATTTAAACAAATTATTTCAAATAAACAAGCAATCATAGTTAATAAATATTTACAGCGAATTACTATTTCCTTATAGAGACTGCCAAGTAATTAGCTCACTGTAAATTACCAATTTGGTGGTTGTATGTCTTATAACCACGCTCTGCTACCAAGAATGTTCGACGCCAAGCCAAGGCGCAGCGCAATAGCGCAGTGGAAGGCAATAGCGCAGTGGAAGTTATGATGGTGGGGCCCTGGAGACAAGAGTGGCGAAGCGAACTGTCCGCCGTGCGCGGAGCTGAACAATATAATATTCAAAAGACTCACCTGATGGTAGAACACTGGCTCTGGTGCCTACCTGGATTTATGTATGTAAATGAGTGTATATTGTATTGTGTAGTGACGTTATGAGTATTCTCCAGGATACAGCAAGGCCGCTCCAAGAGGTCTGCTACCAAGACATGCGGTCTCCAACACGCGTTCAATCACTGTCACTTAACCTCAAAGTATTCAACTAAAGTTCAAACTAAACCCGTATTATTACGTCAAAGGGGGTTGATTACGCACAAAAACAATTGGATCATGACAAATTGTCCGGCAAGTGTCAAACTGACAAAGTCATTTGTCAGTTTGACACTTGCCTTCTCTTTGGTGTCGCGTCATGACGTGAAACGGAGTGACATCTGTCAAGATGTCACTCCGTTTCACGACATGACGCGTTCACAGAGTACCCAATTCGAACGGGACGGAACAACTAGAGAATGGGCAGCAGCGTTCTTTATGCACTATACCACCATACTGCGATCGCCAACCAGCCTGCCAAGCGTGGCGATTATGGCAAACCCCCAAATTTGGGGAGGTTTTTGTCCAGCCGTGGACGTCATGCGGCTGAAATGATGATGATAAGTCATTTTGTCGGCTATACAGAGTGTTGTGCATTTTTTTATTACCTTATATACGAGGGTTTTGGTAGATTCGATTTTATAAAGGATACGTTATGACACGGTCAATTTGTATTTCCATGCTTTGTAGGTGGAAAATCATCTAATGACGTCTCCCGCTCTGGGCGGAGCAGGAGGGCGTGTCAGACTTTTACTGATTAAAACCCACCCGTGTTCCTTCAGTTGCCTATATGCGAGGGCCACGGTAACTCTTTCGAACAGATCTCGCGACCCTGGCAGATTTCCATCATCATCATCATCATCAGCCTATATTGTTCCCACTGCTGGGACACAGGCCTCCTCTCAGTGAGAGGGAGTGGGCCGTAATCCACCACGCGGGCCCAGTGCGGGTTGGTAGATGTCACATGTCTTCGAATTTTTGGTTCTAAGACATGCCGGTTTCCTCACGATGTTTTCCTTCACCGTTTTGAGAGCAGTGGCCATGAAATAATTTACACAAAGTAATACGCCTGCTTGGGTTTGAACTCACGACCAGGGATGTTAGGGAGCTCCGTAACCGTAACCGAAACTATCGGATATCCGATATAAAAAATTATCCGTAACCGTAACCGAATCCGAAATAAAAGTTTCGGATAATATCGGATTTGTTATGACATTTTTATTTTAGGTCGATTAGATAACACTCGATATATATTTATTTATAATAATTTTTGTTTTAAATAGCTGTAATAATTACTAACAGACTGATTGTAATTCCTACTAAATGGTGACATATAAATAAAACCATTTTATTAGCTATTTGTTTTTTACTTTTGAAATTCCTCAAAAGTTTAATATCCGTAACCGAAATTATCCGAAACTAACGAATAATCCGAAATAATTTCATATCCTTATCCGTATCCGTATCCGGTATAATAATCATTCCTACATCCGTAACCAATCCGTATCCGAAATTTCATATCCATAACATCCCTACTCACGACCGTTACCACTCACTCGTAAGTCGCGGCCGTTACCACTGGGCCACCACTGCTCGCAGATTTCCATACTTTACAGCAATTTACGTATCAGCACGTTGGTATCTATGTCGCAGGTATATTGTCAAAGCCGTGAATATTACAATTTCACTAGTGATATTATAATTTAACGGTAGATTGTCAACCGACTTCATTTCTTACAGTTTAACGGCCTGGTTTTAGTGACATTGTAATTTCACTGGGTTAGGTAATCGGTAGAACGGGCTGATGTCCGGAACTCTACGTCTGAGCGCATATTTTGCGTACGGGTGGGAAATCGGTTATTCGATCCACCTCAGCTCCTCGAGAAAGGCCAGCAACGCAGCAATTTCACGGGGATACTATAATGATATTGTAAGGCAATGATATTTTGGTCGTTAGATTATGAGGCCGTTTCTGATTGGTCCCTTTCCAATATCAATTTTGCAATCATAGAGTTATAAGTAAATAGACATGTTTAAAATTAAAAACCTTATTGCACCACTATCATATAAAGTATTAAGTCACGTAGTATGAAATCTTTGACAAAAACAAAAAAAAACAATTATTATCCAGAATATTCTACTTATTTTTGCATTCTGCAACTTTGTGGCATTTGAAGTTGCATAATATTTTTTTTTTTTTACATGCGCACATTCTGAAAAAGAAAAATCTAACAAAACACTATTTAAACAATAATTTCAGACGGAATATTGCACACACGCTCCAATGTTTACTATTATTGTTTTGCAAACGGCGAATAAAAAAGAAATGACCAATCAGAACGACGTCTCCTACTGCCAACTTCATGATGTACCTAGATTTATTATGATATCACTATAGTGTCTCCGTGACATTGCAATGTCACTAAAACCAGGCCGTTAAATTGTAAGAAATGAAGTCGGTTGACAATTTACCGTTAAATTATAATATCACTAGTGAAAATGTAATATAACTTCACAATATACCTGCGACATGTACACCGCCACATGCGAACTATCACACTGACGTCACGCAAAATCCTGCATCGTGCAAACGGAGTTTACTAGGGGACTAGCATATGTACGACGTCCCGACATCATTCTTTTGGTCGGAATATCCTCCCTTTTCTAAGGAGAATGAGTGAACTTTACCTCTTTTCCTTAATCCTTCAAAGTATAAAACTCCAGACACTCTCCAGCTCTATGTCTTCATCATCTGTCCCTCAAAAGTTTCCTCAAAATCTATAATTGTGAAATTATGGTTAAAAAAGTGAGCCGTCGCGGGACGCCTGGCAGATGTGAAACATCGAAATTATTTTGTAAAGATAATATTTATAAAGCATACTTTACGAAAGGAAATAAATATGGTATAATCAAAAATAACATATTAACCTCTAAGTCCCCCTGAGATACCACATTTGGTATCGACACAATGATTTTTTAATTGTGTCTGTAATTACGGTAATTGACTGGTTAATTATATGTTAATATGTTAATTATCAAAATTCGGACTACTCTGTACCACCCTAGTGCTAGTCTGAAGCACCAGCTTTCAAATAAAAAAGATCATCAAAATCGATTCACCCAGTTGAAAGTTCTGAGGTAACAAATATAACATCATATAGCGTGGCGATGCGTCGCCAAAGCCATTCTCGGCACGCCAAAATTTAGGTTTACACTCGCCTATAGAAGTTCCCCTCACACCGAGATTTCACTAATTTTCTTGGCAGCTTAGACAGTTTGCTTGGTGCTTTAACTCAATTCAAAACTGTAGCCATCATTGGTGACATCAACCTGAACATTACACCTGGGAGCACTGACCCAAATGCTGATGATTACCTCAATCTTACAGCTTCACATGCAATGCTGCCAGCATACACTGTCCCAACTAGACTCTCGAACTGCCTTGACCATGTGATACTCCGCACTCAAAGCCTTGCTACTGCACTAATCATTGATTCTCTCATCACCGACCACTGCCCTATTATTATCTTCTGCAATCTAAATGTAAAAACTAAAACTCCCCACCTCATCAGATCAAAAATTGATTTGCCACGGGTTGTGGACCAAATTAACAACACAGACTTTTCTTTCAGTGTCACAACCCGAATGAAGCTGCGGATTCTCTTGTTTCCATTCAAAATCAATCAAAAATCAAAAGTCATTTATTCAAACTAGGCTGAGAGTCAGCACTTTTTGAACGTCAAAGTTACAAAAGACAGTCCCCCCAAAACGCCCACCCTTCGACACTTCCTAGTGCTGTAGCTGGGAAGAAGAAGTGGCGGAACAAACTCCCCAGCAGCACAGCTGTCTGTTAAGTTAGAAGAACTTGATTCTATACAATATTGTGTAAGTAATTAATATTATAAAACAAAACATACATTATTCGCCATATGTCAGCTAGCACACGCCAATATACCAACAAAAAAAAATTGAATACTAAAGTCAAGCTGAAATAATAAAACAAAACAAAAACGTAAACAAAACTTAAAAACTAAATAAAGCCTCCAGGCATAAAGGGTGTGCCCGCTTACATGTTCAACGATGCAAAATGATCCATATACATACATTGATGCATATAGCTAAGTTGAACTAGCACCTCCGGAGTAGAATAAAATAACAGTTAATACAAATAACAATAACAAAAACCATGGTCAGCAAGACGACCAGTCACCACAAGCAGCACCCGTTCACGAGCATAACGCAAAGGTCAGCCACTACCCCCCTCGCCATATTTGAGGGAAGGTGGTAACCCGACCCCCGACGCTACCGCAAGCAGTGACATCTAAGGGAGCATGACGAACTTGCTGCCGGTTTGTCAGGCAAGAATATTATGAACAGCTGACGAGGTCGCTAGCTAACTACATGTTGCAATACAACTCATTTAAAATCATTGTAATGAGTAGATTATGTCCACAATAAATGAAATTAAAAGGAAATAAAAATAAATAAATAAATTAACAAAATCTGTTAAATAAAAAAAATAAATAAAAAAACAATTAAATGAACTACCCATAAAAAACGGTCAGTAGGAAAGCTAATTCTGGATTGAAAGAACCAACGACAGCGACCAACTATTCTTATCGTTTAAGTAGTCTTTGATAGAATAGTATGCCTTTGAACAAAGGTTGGATTTTACTTTAGCTTTAAACTCATTAAACTGCAAATCTAGTAAAGCAGAGGGAAGCTTGTTATAAAAGTTAATACCAAGACCAACAAAAGAATTATGAACCTTATGAAGCCGGTGAAAGGGAGCACGTAGTTTGTCCTTATTTCTAGTATTAATATTATGAATATCACTGTTTTTAGTGTACAGGTGTATATTTTGCCTAATATATAAGATGTTGGCGAAGATGAATTGTGATGCCACCGTAAGAATACCAATATCTTTAAACAAATCTCTCAGAGAAACTCTAGCACCTAGTTGGTAAATCGCTCGAACAGCTCGTTTTTGAAGAACAAAAATATTTTGAATGTCCGCGGCTTTGCCCCACAGCAGAATGCCGTAGGACATTATGCTATGAAAATAACTAAAATAAACTAATCGAGCTGTATCAACGTCCGTATACTGTCTAACTTTCCTTACTGCGTAGGCGGCCGAACTGAGCCTTCCCGCTAGGCTTGATATATGTGATCCCCATTGAAGTTTGGCGTCTACTGTTATGCCCAGAAAAACCGCCGAGTGTACAGTTTCAAGCACCTCATTATCTAAAACGACATTGGGTCCCAGATTCCTAACATTCGGTAAGGCGAACTTTATACATTTCGTTTTCTTAGCATTGAGAACTAGGTTATTTGTGGTAAACCATTCCGTAGCCATTGAGAGCGCACTATTTACGTCGTCAAAATCTTGTCTATTTCTGTCTACTTTAAAGATAAGTGAGGTATCATCAGCAAATAGTACAATGTCACAGATATTCTTTAAATAAAATGGTAAGTCATTAATATACACTAAGAATAAGAATGGACCCAGTATTGATCCTTGAGGTACACCTAACTGAACTAGTAGCCCGGAAGATTTTACACCATTGACATCTACACATTGGTGCCTATTTTGCAAATAAGAACTTATGACACTGAGAGCTTCGTTTTGAACACCGTAATGACGTAGTTTACGCAAAAGTGTGTCATGGTGAACGCAATCAAAAGCTTTGGAGAGATCACAGAAAACTCCGATAGCATTTTGCGAGTTCTCCCATGCGTTGAAAATATGTTTCAGCAGAGCAACACCCGCATCTGTTGTCGAACGACCTTTTGTAAAGCCATATTGCTCATTATGAAGGAGGCTATTTAAATTAAAATGTCTTAGCAACTGCTTGAGTATTAACTTTTCAAATATTTTACTAAATGCAGGTAAGATAGAAATGGGCCTAAAATTGCCAACGTTATTTTTATTACCTGTTTTAAATAATGGTATGACTTTACTGCTCTTCATGAGGTCAGGAAAAGATCCCAAATCAACACATTTATTAAAAGTTACAGCCAGATAGGGGGCTACGATATCTATTATATTACTTAACAGTTTAACAGAGATGCCCCAGTAATCACCAGTGTTTTTTGACTTGAGTGTGTTAAAAATATTAATCACATCACGAGGCGTTACATGTTCGAAACTAAATAAGCGACTACATCCGGGCACACTACTATGCAAAAGGTTTTCAGCTTTAGACGGGGACGAATTTAAGGAGCAGGTCGTAGTTATAGGTATGTTGGCAAAAAACTCATTAAATGCCTCAGCTATGTCGGCTGCTTTATTAACCAATTTGTTGTTAATCATAATCTCTAGTTGTTTTTCCTGTTTAACCGGTTTACCCGTTTCATTATTAATAATTTTCCAAGTGGTTTTTATTTTATTATTGGATTTTTTTATGGTATCGCTTAAAAACTTTGATTTAGCTAAAGCGCAGATCTTTTTAAATAATTTTGAATAATTACTGACATACTCTAGAAAAGGAGTATCAAATCTGTATTTTTTCAAACCATATAACTCGTATAGTCTTGCTCTACTTTTATAAATTCCTGGAGTAGCCCATTGGTTGAAGCTAACGGAAGTGCTATTAATGTCAATAGTTTTGGTCTTGAAAGTAGATTCGTATTCTTTTTGCACAATATCAAAAAGGGCTTCATAGATTTCATTAGGATTCTCGCGTTCTACTATAGATGGTGTAATCCTATGAGCTATATTATTTTTAAATTTATTACAACGACTAGCTGTATAAGGCCTGCATTCTATTTTATGCGGCTTTTTAAGTAGTGGCAAAGGGAAGCTGGCTAATAATCCACAGTGGTCAGACGTTAAGTCACTTAAAACTAACTTATTTTTGGCATCACAATCACTAAATATATTATCGAGACAAGTCGACGAAGAAGCCGTGATCCTAGTTGGTTCAAGGAACAGGTTTATTAAATTAAAAGACCTAAACAGATTGAGCAGTCTAATACTTAATGGAGTAACATCTAAAATATTAATATTAAAATCTCCACATAAAATTATACATTTATTAATTGATTTTAATTTATTGAGTGAATCCTCCATTACCGATTCGAAACGAATAAAATCCCCAGAGGGGGGCCGATAAACGCATATTATGACGTAACGCTCCAATTCAACGCAAGACAACTCAATAACGCGCTCAATGGAAAGATTAACTAGATCTAACCGTTGTTTACATTTCAACTTGTTCGAAACAAGAACTAATGATCCTCCGCGAATAGCACTTTTCCTCACAAATGCACTTTGCACAGTAAAAAAATCATCATTCATAAATACTACTTCATGTTCCTTCAACCAGTGTTCAGTCAAACATAATACCTGAACATCATAGTTTTCAATAAATAAACTTAACTCTAGCTCTTTGCCGGACAGACCCTGCATATTTTGATGTACAACATTCAACACATGCGGCTTACCCGTTGTCGCATCTAACAGTTTAAACTACTAGGTGTATCAAAAGTGGCGTTAGTACCACTACTAACAGTAATCGCTGGTACCCTACAAGTACCAGTGTCACGGTGTAAATTGTATGCTAAAAGATTAGCAATTTGTCTCCTACAACTAGGTGGCAAATACAAAGTATAATTTGTTAGTTTGTAATCAGTAATAAATTGATTACAATCAAAAAATGAAATAGCGTCACTGTGACAACTAGTCCTATTATAAATTAGCATATTTAAATAATAAATGTGCCTGTTTTGCTCATCAGACAAGTATCGTGAATAAGGCAAGGCACAGAAAATGAATTTACAATTGTTGGTCTCATTGAGAAGTAACATCAAATGGACACATTGAATTATTTCTTTTTTCCTAACATTCAAACTATCCCCATATAATAATATTACAGTTGAACCAGGGTTTATTTTTGACAATTTAATTTTACTTAATAATTGGCTAATACTGGCACCGGGTGAACAATTATTAATTACATATTGTTGTGAACACTGATTAAATATGCTACCATAACCTTGACCAAATTTTTTTTCATTATGTCCGTAGTCATCAAATCTAACACACATGTCTCACACATCCCCAGTAGGAAGCGCATCATTAAGCCATGGATTACTCCTGGCTTGCTGAAGTGCATACGTCACAGGGATAAGTTGCATCGCAAATTTAAAAAACACCCAGAGGATGAGACGCACAAATTGATTTTCTGTCGCTATCGCACCTTCTGCAACAATCTCTTAAAAAAAGTCAAGCGTGAATATGAACGATCTGAATTTAGGCAAGCTAGAAATAATCCAAAAGCTACATGGAAACTTGTTAAACGGGTAGCAAGCATGAGCCAAAGCCGTGACTCGGCCTCGGAGCTGCTAAACTGTAGTGCCGATCCATCGCAGTCTGTGGACAAAGTCAACAATTATTTTGCGAATGTTGGTGGTCTCTTAGCGGCTAAAATCGAACACTCTGGCCTCTATAAATTTCTCTCGGATAGCCGTCCCAACCTTGAGTTCCCGGGTACTTCCATACCATCTGCACCACAATCAATGGCCCTCCACAGCGTGGATAGTGCTGAGCTGGAAAACATCATCCTCAGCCTTAATGACAATTGTGCTGTTGGATTTGACGGTATCTCCCCCTCAGTCGTTAAGGCGACTCGTCACATTCTTATTCCCATCCTTGTTTTCATCTTCAATCTCTGCTTTTCAACAGGAACTTTTCCGGATGTTTTTAAAACTGCAGTTGTCCACCCTATTTATAAGACGGGTGACAAGGACAATGTTGCTAACTACAGACCCATTTCAATCTTGAGCACCCTCTCAAAGATATTTGAAAAAGTTATTGACCATAGACTCACCAGTTACCTAAATAAATTTAAACTTCTTTCTAATAATCAGTATGGCTTTAGGACTGGAAAATCCACCGAAGACGCTGTACTGGAACTTACAGAAACTATTATTGGTCATTGGGAAAATAAACACAAGACTATTGCTCTCTTCTTAGACCTATCCAAAGCCTTCGACACTGTCTCAATTCCCAAACTTCTTTCGAAGCTACAGCATCTTGGTATTCGCGGGCCGGCCCACAATCTTTTCAGGAGTTATCTAACAGGTCGTAAACAAATAATAAAACTTCAGAACTTCCTCAGCAACCCGGAAACTACTACTTTCGGTGTCCCCCAGGGCAGTGTCCTGGGACCCCCACTTTTTCTTATATATGTGAATGAGCTGTGTCAGTTATCCTTACCCAACTGCAAAATTATCGCATATGCAGATGACACAGCTCTAATTGTTCATGGCCGGGACTGGACTGAAACTCGCCTTAACGCGGAGCTTGCCTTGACCACTATCATGAGGTGGCTGACCACAAATCTTCTCACTCTAAATGTTAATAAGACCAAATTTGTCACATTCTCTACTATGAAGTCAAGTCAGCCCCCTGTGCCGATTGAAATTCGTGCTCACTCCTGCCCAAACTTACATGCGGACTGCGGCTGTCAGCAATTGGAAAATACCTCAGTTATTAAGTATCTTGGAGTCACTCTTGATAGCAATCTGAAATGGAAACAACATATTGCTGTAACTGTAGCTCGAGTGAGAAAACTTATTTATATTTTCAAGAAACTCAGAGGCGCGGCCGATTTCAGCTGTTTGATAACAGTCTACTTTGCGCTCGCTCAGTCTGTTCTGGGGTATTGCCTCACGGTCTGGGGTGGTGCCGGTAAAACAGCGATGCTACGGGTCGAGCGAGCGCAGAGAGCTGTCCTGAAGGTCCTGGCAAGGAAACCAATCCGATATTCGACATCCTCTCTGTACACCCTCTGCCAGGTCCTCACCGTCAGACAGTTATTTATCCTTCGCAAACACAGCCAACTTCCGTTTAATCCCAAACATTGCTCTGGACGTCGCTCGAATAGGGTTTGTAACACTGAGTCTCGTAGAACCGTAGCTGCAAGTCGTCACTACAAACATATGAGCTCAAAAGTCTATAATAAATTAAACAAAAGCTTGCACATCTACCCACTTACAAAGAGCAAATGCAAAATGAAACTTAACTCCTGGTTAAAATCACAAAATTATGATGAAACAGAGAAACTCGTGGAAGTGTAAAATACTCATCACCCCCTCACACACAGAACCACAAACACCCCTCGCACACCTCACTGTCACTCACCTACACACCCATTCACCCTACACTCACCACATAAACTCAACGTCAAAATACATCCCAAATCACACCTTTTATATTGTGTATTTTAGACTTATTTCTTGTTTTGTTACGGTATTAATTATACAGGGTGTCCAAGAACCTGGCGTCCAACTGGATTCCCACGATGCCCCAAGTTCTAACAGTACTCAGAAAAATATTTTAAAAAATCCACCCCATGTACTTACAGAATTATACTGATTTCAAAAAAAAGGGGAAATGAGCACCCTGTGACATACTTTTGAATGCTGTGACTGCTAATGCTGATAATTTCGATATTTCTTGGAGGTTTTGTAATCTAGGGTATTGTGTGTTAAAATAATATTTTATTTTAAAATGGTACAATAAGTACTTTATTTTTACATTCTATTTAGACACAGCAATACCCTAGATTACAAAACCTCCAAGAAATATCGAAATTATCAGCATTAGCAGTCACAGCATTCAAAAGTATGTCACAGGGTGCTCATTTCCCCTTTTTTTTTGAAATCAGTATAATTCTGTAAGTACATGGGGTGGATTTTTTAAAATATTTTTCTGAGTACTGTTAGAACTTGGGGCATCGTGGGAATCCAGTTGGACGCCAGGTTCTTGGACACCCTGTATAAATCTAAATTATTAAGCATTTTTCGCATGGAACATCATTCCATTCTGTATCTGGAGAAGGGCGTTGTTAGCTGCGCTACAGTTTATACTTTTGCAGCTACCATCGTTTTATTTGTCAAACTTGTCCTGTGTTATTTGTTCCGAAAATATTTTTTTTATGTTTTTTTTTATGACCTTGTAACCTTGCAGCTTAACCTAGCGAACCTGCGACAAAACGCCACACAAATTAAATGGTCACCCATCCAAAGGCTGACCTTGAGAAGTGTAGCTTAACCTAGTGAACCTTCGACACAGGGCAAAACAAAAATTACATGGTCACCCATCCAAAGGCTGACCTTGCGAAGTGCAGCTTAACCTAGCGAACCTGCGACAAAACGCTACACATAAAGTAAATGGTCACCCATCCAAAGGCTGACCATGAGAAGTGTAGCTTAATCTAGCGAACCTGCGACACAAAGCAAAACAAAAACTACATGGTCACCCATCCAAAGGCTGACCTTGCGAAGTGCAACTTAACCTAGCGAACCTGCGACAAAACGCCACACATAAACTAAATGGTCACCCATCCAAAGGCTGACCTTGAGAAGTGTAGCTTAACCTAGTGAACTGTTATAAATTGTTAGACAGCCCTAAGCATATAAAATATAAACGCTGACGCCTCATAAGCGTCATGCGATGTTTCCCACAATGGTTGCACTTTTTGACACGTAGGCATCATGTAACGTTTCCCACAGTTGTCGCATTTTGTGACACGTTGGTTTCCGGCAGTCATACTCTGAACTTCGTGGCGGACACATTAAAATCGAATTATTGTTAAACATATTAATTTTCAATAAAAGTTTCTTTAAGGTTTCGAAATAGTCTTTTTTTAAAAAGTGACTTTGGACCTACCCCGTAACAGTGGTGTCAGAAGTGGGATAGTCAGGTATATCGTTACTGGCTATCTATAAAACTACATAAAACCAAATTCATCGCGTTTCGTGTCCGCCCACCTGTTCGTTTCAACATCGTTTTAAAATCGTATCCTGTGACTCTATCGTATCTCCATCAAAAGTGACTCTATCCTGTCTCTATCATAGTATGACTCTATACTGACTCTACCCAGTGTGTGTATCAGTGCGTCGTCTAAACCACGTCATTACCGCTGTATCCAGTCGCGATCACACCGAATTCCTCCGAGTTGGTTAAAGTAGCCAACGAATCTACTAAGCCTTTCGTCGTGTACCTGGGTGAGCTTAAGGTTAAGCCAACCCCTTCGTTGCCATCCACGGATCGTCCAACTACTGCTAGCTGCTGCTGCTGCTGCTGCTGCTGCTGCACGTCTGCGCCGCTGTTGAGCGCGCTACTCACCGAGGTCTGCGTTATGCCTTCTGTTTACCAAGCCGTCACCTTGCTGTGAGTAGAACATTCATTTTTTTGTTGTTGCCACATAGGTCTCCTTGTTTTCCCAAATCCCCTAAATCTTTGAGCTAAGTGTTACAATTGAAACACCCATTATAATGTCTACCTCAAGTGATAAAAAACAACTAACTCCTACTATCTCCGAGCCATTCCCGATACAAGTCCTATGTAACTTTATAAACCCATATCAAGGGGAACGAGAAACCTTGTCAGCGTTTTTAACAAACTGCCAAAACGCTCTTGACCTAGCATCTGAGGGTCAAAAATCCTTATTGCTTAAGTATATCATATCAAAGTTACAAGGAAAGGCACAGGTAGCTTGTTCGAATAAGATATTTGACTGCTTTGACGACTTACGAACATTCTTAAGGCAGAATTTTGGCGAAAGAAAACATTACAATCATCTTTTACTAGAGCTACAGTCATGCAAGCAATTGCCTAACGAAACTGTCGCACAATACGCCTTGAGGATTGAAACCTGTTTAACAGATCTGCAGTCCGAAATCCACAATTCGGATTCCTTAAAAAAGGAACTTCCGGGTCGCATTGCTATGACAGAAGATCTAGCTCTATATACTTTCTGTCTGGGACTTCACCCTAGACTAAGCACTATTGTTCGCTGTCGAGACCCCCGAAATCTTAACGCTGCTATAGGTTTCGCTACAGAAGAGGAGAAAATCTACAATTTCTCAATTAGATCATCATGCAAGGTTTGCCATAAGGTAGGTCACTCTGAGTTCGAATGTAGGTTTAAAAATAATCAAAATAAGGCTCTACCTCCATCTAAATCAAAACAAACAAATTACTCACAAAAACCCGCAACTTCTGGTTCCCAACCGTTAACATGCCGATATTGCAAAAATATCGGGCATGATATTTCGCAATGTCGCAAAAGACAATTCAACAATTCTCGCTTCGACCGCGGGAATCCTGGGAACATAATAAGTGAACAAAAATACGTAGAAGCTAATCAGGTTTCAACACCTGCCGATGATGATTTAAACTAAATGATCGGATTACGAGCCGGTGTCGACGTAATTCTGTTACCATAGGCACTAACTGTGGGAATGTTTTCTTAGGGGCTTCAATTTCCAAATCCAATTCTATTTCTCAAAATTATGCTACTAATTCTGAAGTCGCTAGTGATCGCAATTCCCCAATAACTAATTCAATTTCTAAATCCAAACATATTACTAAGTCCAAAAATAATGACTCTATCCTTACTAATTCTACTAAATCATTTACTAAATCGAATATTAATTCTAGAATAAATAATGACTCTATCCTTACTAATTCTACTAAATCATTTACTAAATCAAATACTAATTCTAGAATTAATAATGACTCTTTCCTTACTAAATCATTTACCAAATCAACTACTAGCTCCAGAATAATCAATGACTCAATCCCTACTAGCTCTGCAAAATCAATGACCAATTTAATGGAAAATATTAGTCCTCCCAAAGGAATAACAGATAGTTTTATCCAAGATCCACTTGGGTTTTCCACTGTCTATGATGTTTTTCCCAATTCAAGTTCTTCTTTACCGTACATTGTAGTAAAAACTTCACATACGAAAGAACCTATTCGTCTTTTAGTTGACTCTGGTAGCTCCATTTGCATCATTAAGGAACAATGCCTACCCGAATTACCTAAAGTTGAAAAAGATATTTTAAAATTCAAGGGTATTAACGATATAGACTCGTTCTCTGAAACTAAAGGCAAGTTTATGCTATCTTTGGAACTGGAAAATGGAATTAAAGTTCCGTATTATTTCCATATCGTAGGTGAAATTAATTTGGAGTACGACGGGATCCTAGGTTCAAACTTTCTAGAGTGGTATAAATCTCTAGTAAGTTATAGTGACTCTAAATTAATAATTCAAGGGAATCCCTTACACTATTTCAATTTAAAAACATCTCCAATTGTAAAGATTATTCCTCCTAGAAGCGAAATGTTTATTCGTTGCAATGTAACAAATCCCGAAATCCAAGAAGGACTATTACTAGACGTCAAACTACAGAAATACCCTCGTTTATATATTTCCAGGTGTTTAGTCCGTGTTGATTCTAATAATCAAACTACTATTTCAGTGCTTAACACATCAGATGAAGAAATAATCTTAAAAAACCCTCGAGTAACGTTAGAACCTATCTCACAGATAATGGAGCCTAATAAAAACACTGTTTCTCTTAATACAACCGATACAACTACGTCCTATCCTAATTCACCATACCCGTATACATCTGACCGCAATTCTAAAGTCCAAAACATGATACGATGCGATCACCTTAATTCGGAAGAAGAAGATCGCTTACGTTACATATGTTCTAAGTTCCAGGACGTATTCTATTTAGAAGGAGACAAACTTACACACACTAATACTATAGAACATGAAATCCGTGTAAGTTCTGAAACTCCGATTGCAGTTAAAAGCTACAGGTTTCCAGAATGTCATAAGGAAGAAGTGAATAGGCAAATTAAAGAAATGCTAGACCAAGACATTATTCGACCTTCCATATCCCCGTGGTCAGCACCAATATGGGTTGTCCCCAAAAAGCAAGACGCATCCGGTAAGCCCAAATGGCGTATCGTTATCGATTACCGGAAATTAAACGAAGTCACAATTGGCGATGCGTACCCAATTCCAAATATCTCCGACATCCTAGATCAGTTAGGGCATAGCAAATATTTTACCACACTTGACCTCGTATCTTCATTCCATCAGGTCAAGGTCAAAGACACAGAAAAAACTGCGTTTAATGTCCCATCCGGTCATTATGAATTTAATAGAATGCCCTTCGGACTCCGTAATGCACCCTCTACTTTCCAGAGACTTATGAATATTGTCCTCAGTGGCCTTCAAGGGACTCACTGCTTTACGTATATGGATGATATCGTACTATTTGGGCATGACCTCGAATCACATTGCAGAAATTTGGAATTAGTTTTCAGTAAGTTACGCGAACATAGATTAAAAATACAGCCTGCCAAATGTGAGTTCTTAAGAAAGGAAGTACAATATCTAGGACATATAATAACAGATCAAGGCGTGAAGCCCGATCCAAAAAAGATTGTTTGTGTTCAAAATTTTCCAATTCCTAAATCGCCTCGTGACATTAAATCGTTCCTCGGGTTAGTTGGGTATTACCGCCGGTTCATAGAAAACTTTTCCCATATCACGAAACCCCTCACAGGTCTTCTTAAGAAAAATGCAAATTTCGTTTGGTCCCCAGAACAACAGAAATCCTTTGATGAGTTAAAACATAAAATAACGACCGCTCCTATTCTTCAATATCCCGACTTCTCTAAGCCCTTCGTGCTAACGACCGACGCGTCTAATTTCGCTGTCTCTGCAATTTTATCTCAAGGGAAAATTGGTCAAGACCTACCAGTCTCATACGCTTCTAGAACTCTTAACAAAGCGGAAGGAAACTATTCTACTACTGAAAAGGAATGTTTAGCTATCATTTTCGGTACGAAAGTCTTTAGACCTTATTTATATGGTAACAAGTTCATCGTAGTCACTGACCACAAACCACTACAGTGGTTATTCAATTGCAAAGACCCTAGTTCGAAATTAATTCGCTGGCGCTTAAAGTTAGAAGAATTTGACTACGAAATAGTTTATAAAAAGGGTAAGATGAACTGTAACGCCGATTCCCTGTCTCGTAACCCAATACTAACCATTGATCCTAATGTCTCTACTACTTCTGAAACTTATGAAAAATATTTACAAGTTAGTCAACAACGTAATAATTCCTATGACACTGTTATAGAGGAACATAACGATTCGTTACTTAAAACGAAATGTAAAATGATTACGTATCCTTCTGCTATCGATTTAGACGACTCAATTCCGTACTGCTCTGAAATTCTACAGCTTTCTAAGTTTGATGAAGACTTACCTGATATACGTACTTTAGAAAGAGAACTATACACGTTTCAAAGTACGTCTAATGAAAAACACGTTTTCACACACCTATTCTTACGTGTCCATCATTATGACGAAATGAGTTATAAAGATATTTTTAATATGTTAAGAGACTATCGAGAAATGATAACCGCGTGGTATTCCGAAGAAAAGGAATTTGCTATTTCCGATTTCCAAGACCCATTCACGAAGTTATCGTTTACCAAATTGTACAATATTATAGGATTTTTATTCCATAACACGGGTGTCAAAGTTCATATCTATCACAATAACATACTATTTCCTACTCCCGCTGAGGTTCCCCGTATATTAAAAGATAACCATGACTCACCTTCGGCAGGACATCCGGGTATTTCTCGCATGTACGATAGGTTAAAAACACTCTATTGGTGGAAAAACATGCGTCAAGACATAGAAAACTATGTCAAGAGTTGTAAGTCCTGCCAAATCAACAAACCACTACGTCAAACAAATCGCGCACCTATGATAATCACATCTACAGCCACAAAACCCATGGAAAAAGTATTCTTAGACGTAGTAGGACCATTACCAGAAACTCACGATTATGGGTATAAGTTTATACTTACGTTGCAAGACGACTTAACTAAGTATTCGCAAGCGTATGCAATGTCAACATGTTCCGCAGAAGAAACTGCTCAAAACTTTGTACTTTTCATTTCTCATCTAGGTATCCCTAGAATGATCGTAACCGATCAAGGAACCAATTTTACATCCGATGTTTTAAAACAATTAGAGAGATTATTCGGTATTAAACATATCTTCGCCTCTCCTTATCATCCACAAACGTGTGGCGCTCTCGAAAGAAGCCATGCGACTTTAAAAGAGTACTTACGATCATACATCGAAGATAACCAACATACCTGGAGCTTATACTTACAAACTGCTATGATAGCGTACAACACTAATGTACATTCAACTACCGGCTTCCAACCGATGGAATTATTGTTCGGATTCAAGCCTTACATGCCTCAAAGTGCTGACACCTTAGACCTTAACACCTATACAGACTATATTCGTGCTCTTAATCATAGATTATTTTATAGTAGACAAAAAGCCTTGCAGAATATAGAATCATCTAAAGAAAAATCCAAACAACGTTTCGATGTTCATGCTAAACCCGTGACGTATAAAATAGGTGATATGGTATACTTACGGTGTCATCATAAACAAAACAAGGCGATGTCACCTATATGGAAAGGGCCTTTCAAAATAGTCAAGATCAATGGTAACCATACAGTCACACTTTTAATTAATCGAAAACATGTTCGTCATCATTACGACGAAATTAAAATCGCAACAGATGACTAGCTTTATCTTTTCTATTTCAGGTTAGTACTTCAGCCGTCTTCGAGCTACAAATTCGTTACTCCAATCGTAGGTAGTCCAGGTCTATACTTTGACCAACTATTGAACGTTAAGTTCACAAACGATCATTGGAATGTCGTAACCTACTTAGACATTAGCCATATAAAGCCACATTTAGATAAAGTCGAAGCTCTAATCAAAGAAGTCAGCAATTTCTGTGTTACTAGCTCTTCTAGTAAAGTCCAACTAGAATGTACTAATTTACTATCGCCGTTACAAAATCAACATCTTAATAATGTTCGTAAGTTCCTGTCGATATCTTACCTAGTTCAAGATCAAAAACCAAACCGTTTTAAACGAGGACTCATTGACGCTGGCGGCTCTCTTTTAAAAACAATCTTCGGAACTTTAGACTCTGACGATGCTTTAAAGTTCTCGGATGCTATCACTAAAGTACAAACGGACGAAAACCAGCTGACTCACTTAATGAAAGATAATATTCACGTTATTCAATCTACTATTTCAACCTTCAATAACACAATGTCAAAAGTAAACAGAAATCAAAACCAACTAAATCAAAATTTAAATACTATTCGCATAGCATTTGAACAATTATCGAATTCAAGTGATAAGTTAGAAATAAAAAATAATTTAATAATGCTAATGAACTCCTTGGAAAGTATTACCATAGCCTTGTCCTTTGACATTGATGACGTCAACAACGCTATCTTATTTAGCAAGCTCAACATTCTTCATCCAGCTGTTCTCAGTCCCTATCAGTTATTCCAAGAACTAGACCTACATAAAGATAAGCTACCTAAACACTGCGAACTTCCTACAAGTTTATCTTTAGAAAACATACATGTTATTATTGACATATCTGATTTAATTTGTTATTATCATCTTAATAAGATTATCATTATAACTAAAATTCCGCTCGTCCTTCCACAGATATACAACCTTTACCATAATGTTCCTCTTCCAGCTCCTTACGATGTTAACAAACCTGATACTTATATACTCATTGCTCCAAATAAACCTTATGTGGCTGTAACAATAGATCGTATGTTCTATTCACTATTAGAGTCAGTGGATAAGTGTCAAGTGATTCATAATGAGTGTTATGTGTGTTCTTTAGGAAATGTGTACTCTACAATTGCAAATCCAACTTGTGAAACAATAATCTTAACCGAAGCTATAAGTTCATTGCCAGACTCTTGTAATACTAAACTGTTACATGGCTCAATCGATGTATTTTTCAAGTTAAACAACAATAAATGGTTGTTCGTACAATCAGAGCCCGGAAAGGCTCATATTACATGTGAAAATTATCCTAGCAATTATGATGAGATCTTCTTCGGCACAGGCATGTTGGCCTTGCCAAAATATTGTGTAGCTTTCTTTAAAACTCTAAAGTTTACTCCTAATGACTATGTTATGTCTAATGTTACTAATCATATATCTAATTTTAATATTATTGAAGACGATTGCTGCGACAATCAGAGAATAAATAAAACAGTACGACATCTCCCTTTTGTAAAGTTATCCAATGTTAACGACTTTGATTCTCTGTTACAAGCAAGTGTGCATTTAAATGAGTTTGAAAAGGAGCTAAATAAGATTGAACAACCATCTCATCTACATAAATATAGTACTCACTACCTCTCGTTGACATACATTATCTCTACCATTGTCTTCATTTATCTTATGTACAGATCTAAGAAGTTATTTTGTTCAACAAAACCTCGATATTGTATCCAAGTGTTTAATCAGTGTTACACTAAAAAGAAACAAACAGTTCAGTCTGTTCAGTCAGTAAATAATCGATTTGCCGAATCTTCTGACGAAGATGTTCAAGGATCATGTAAATCTTTGCCAACTCCACTAAGACGTAATGTTATGACTTAGTTTCCCGATGACCCTATCAATTGTAATTCTTATTGTTATAAAATAGTTAACGTCTCGGTTAAATGATGATAATTGTATTAATACTATTTCTTATGTCTAATTCTAGTTTAAACCTAAGTTTACTAATAGTTACATTTAAGATACTTCTTATACTTACTTGAATCCTAGTTTGTAACCAAAACGAAGTTCAAAGTTTCATCTTAGATTTCTCATCACTCTTAACCGTGATGATCAATCTTATCGGGGGGGTTGTTATAAATTGTTAGACAGCCCTAAGCATATAAAATATAAACGCTGACGCCTCATAAGCGTCATGCGATGTTTCCCACAATGGTTGCACTTTTTGACACGTAGGCATCATGTAACGTTTCCCACAGTTGTCGCATTTTGTGACACGTTGGTTTCCGGCAGTCATACTCTGAACTTCGTGGCGGACACATTAAAATCGAATTATTGTTAAACATATTAATTTTCAATAAAAGTTTCTTTAAGGTTTCGAAATAGTCTTTTTTTAAAAAGTGACTTTGGACCTACCCCGTAACAGAACCTTCGACACAGGGCAAAACAAAAATTACATGGTCACCCATCCAAAGGCTGACCTTGCGAAGTGCAGCTTAACTTAGCGAACCTGCGACATAACGCCACACATAAAGTAAATGGTCACCCATCCAAAGGCTGACCTTGAGAAGTGTAGCTTAATCTAGCGAACCTGCGACACAAAGCAAAACAAAAACTACATGGTCACCCATCCAAAGGCTGACCTTGCGAAGTGCAACTTAACCTAGCGAACCTGCGACAAAACGCCACACATAAACTAAATGGTCACCCATCCAAAGGCTGACCTTGAGATGTGTAGCTTAACCTAGCAAACCTCCGACACAAGGCAAAACAATATCTAAATGGTCACCCATCCAAAGGCTGACCTTGAGAAGTGTAGCTTGACCTAGCGAACCTGCAAGGCAAAACAAAAAAATATTTTGTAAAGGTAATATTTATAAAGCATACATTACGAAAGGAAATAAATATGGTATGATCAAAAATAACGTATTAATTATATGTTAATATGTTATTATCACATCTAAAAAAATCGCATCGATATTGGAACTTTGTTGCCTAAGTCCACTAATTTTCAGTATGGGCCCACTGTGCGTCGCCACGCTCGCATAAGAATTGCCTGTTTATTCCTACACATAAACCGTGCTATACGTATCTCCAGCAGACGCCACAGGCGGCGGGATCCTCAGCACCCCAGAGTCAGTCCAACTACTGGTGTCTCTGCCGAGCGCGGCGCCGCCACACCTGCGCCTGCACGCCGTGTGTGAGGCGGGCGCGCGGCTACTGGCGGCGGCGGCGCGCTGGCTCAGAGCTGTACCAGCTGCGCATGCACTACCGTATGTATACTACTGGTGTCTCTCACACCCGCCTGCACGCCGTGTGTGAGGCGGGCGCGCGGCTACTGGCGGCGGCGGCGCGCTGGCTCAGAGCTGTACCAGCTGCGCATGCACTACCGTATGTATACTACTGGTGTCTCTCACACCCGCCTGCACGCCGTGTGTGAGGCGGGCGCGCGGCTACTGGCGGCGGCGGCGCGCTGGCTCAGAGCTGTACCAGCTGCGCATGCACTACCGTATGTATACTACTGGTGTCTCTCACACCCGCCTGCACGCCGTGTGTGAGGCGGGCGCGCGGCTACTGGCGGCGGCGGCGCGCTGGCTCAGAGCTGTACCAGCTGCGCATGCACTACCGTATGTATACTACTGGTGTCTCTCACACCCGCCTGCACGCCGTGTGTGAGGCGGGCGCGCGGCTAATTGGCGGCGGCGGCGCGCTGGCTCAGAGCTGTACCAGCTGCGCATGCACTACCGTATGTATACTACTGGTGTCTCTCACACCCGCCTGCACGCCGTGTGTGAGGCGGGCGCGCGGCTAATTGGCGGCGGCGCACTATGGGACCAAACGGTATTTTCCATCTCAAAAATCGATAACTCTGTTGTTTTGTGATTAATCTCCTTGATTTTTTTTTCACGTATTTGTGAATATCTAGGCAATAAAAGAAATCAAACATCATCATTCTAAAAAAAATATTTTTTCCGAAAAAAAATGACAAAGATAAAGTTCTACGAAATTTCATACACAAAAGTATACAGTTATATTAAAATAGCAATAAAAGTTACACTTATGCTTTAATAAGTTTAAAACTAAATTATTATTATTGAACAAACAGTTACATGACAAAAAAAAATATTTTAGCGCTTATCCTACTCATCACTTTCTATTTCCAACAATTATTTAGCTTCGTCAAATAATTCTTTGGATATTAAAAAAACTTGGTTTATTTAAGCTAGATATACAAGATTATTTTTAGTATATGCGAAACCTGAATATAGTTTGTTCAGAATCAGTAACTGAATCGATTCCAGTAATTTTTACACCATGTTATATTTTGTACCAAAAATATTTAATTACGCTTCCAAGTCGCGGGCCTTAGTGTTTTGTTTCGATTTTAAAATTATCATGTCTTTCTCGTATTTAAACGTCCATTACACGGAGATGGTACGTACACTAGCTGTTTGTGGTGATCTGCATATGTTTTTGCGTGGACAACCAGGTAACTTATCAAGCTTATAACTTTGTGATTATTAATGATACAGTTTTGAATTTTTTTTCATAGATTCTTTACATAAAAATACTAGACCCGTGTTTCGGGTTTCGCATAAACAAAAATTAATGTTGTATAAGGATCAGATGTATATATCAAAATATGCAGAACGTCTTTGTTTGTTGCTGATCTGGAACACTTCCTAGCGTGATGTGACCTATATTTCTTGTAATCTTTATTTCGAGCTTCCTGGGCATCTTCGGATAATTGTCCTATAGGCAAAACTGCATAATGCTCTATTATTTTAGCACCATGTATAAGTACTTTATGGACCGAAGATGGCATGTAGTACCAGTTATATTTGCTTACATATAATTGCGCGGTTACCAATCTCTACTGACCAATTTTTTCTGCGTTTACAGGGAATCCCGATGACATAGTTTGAAGAATTACATATAGTCTCTTGATTAATTCTTCATCAATTCCGTATCAGTATTCAAACTAGAATTTTCAGTGGTTGAAGTACTGCAAGAATTCAATGATACTTTAAACTCACCATTTAACCAATTTGAGTATAGACTCTCGAACCGGTCTGGCTTTCTTTGAGCTTTGGTCCATTTCTGGTTGCAACTCGATGTTAGATTTTTTTGAATACTCTCTATTACAGTATTAACGTCAGTTTCCGATAGTTGAAAGTTGTCCAACAAATATTTTTTGAGGTCTGAGGTACTTTTTCCCTTTTATTATTTGATCACAAAGATCGCGTCGAACACAAACGAATTCACTCATTGTTAGATAATAATATGTTTTTGTGCGTTAATTGTTATTGAAAAGAAGTATCTGAACACTTTGATGAATCGTATGCTGAAACACGAGTATTTAAAGGAACTGGACTAGAACTTCCGCAGCAATATAGTTTATAATACTTGCGGTTAAGGTGACCACCCCAAACAAAAGTGCCATGGGAAGATTCTTTCAAATATAATAGCAGTTTATTAATTTGTACATGTATGTTTTTATCATAGAAATAGAAAAAAACAAGATAGACATCAAAGGATAATAACTATATATATATCATAATAAAAAAGAAGAACCGTAATTTTCGAGGATTTTTCCCCGATTGACATTATTGCTTCAAAATCACCTCTGGCGCAAAAAACGCGCAAGTTTTTTTTTAATCCTCATATTACTGAATAGATAAGGTTTCTAATAGAGTAATTAACTTGACACCGGCTGCTTTCGGCAACAACGAAAACTCCAATTGAAATTAACAAAAACTAAATTTTCTTTACTTCACTAAAAAATTATTTAAAAATTAAATCAAAATATTTTTTTACATAACTTGAAAATGGTTGCAAAGTGTATGTTCTCAGCTATTTAATGATGTATAACACTAATATGTTTCCTTGGAAAACTTCCGAATAATTTTGTGTTGAACTTCCTTAACTGTAATTTAATTGGCATGAAAATATTTATGCCCAATGTTTGAGGGTCATTTTATAAACGTATAAATTTTTATTTTTTTATATTTTGTCATTTATTCGTAAGTTCCCTCTTTTGAGAGTATAAAACCATAAAATAATCTATGGATTTACGACTTTCGACAAAACCATTTTTGAGATGGAAAATACTGTTTGGTCCCATAGTGCGGCGGCGCGCTGGCTCAGAGCTGTACCAGCTGCGCATGCACTACCGTATGTATACTACTGGTGTCTCTCACACCCGCCTGCACGCCGTGTGTGAGGCGGGCGCGCGGCTACTGGCGGCGGCGGCGCGCTGGCTCAGAGCTGTACCAGCTGCGCATGCACTACCGTATGTATACTACTGGTGTCCCTCACACCCGCCTGCACGCCGTGTGTGAGGCGGGCGCGCGGCTACTGGCGGCGGCGGCGCGCTGGCTCAGAGCTGTACCAGCTGCGCATGCACTACCGTATGTATACTACTGGTGTCTCTCACACCCGCCTGCACGCCGTGTGTCAGGCGGGCGCGCGGCTAATTGGCGGCGGCGGCGCGCTGGCTCAGAGCTGTACCAGCTGCGCATGCACTACCGTATGTATACTACTGGTGTCTCTCACACCCGCCTGCACGCCGTGTGTGAGGCGGGCGCGCGGCTACTGGCGGCGGCGGCGCGCTGGCTCAGAGCTGTACCAGCTGCGCATGCACTACCGTATGTATACTACTGGTGTCTCTCACACCCGCCTGCACGCCGTGTGTGAGGCGGGCGCGCGGCTACTGGCGGCGGCGGCGCGCTGGCTCAGAGCTGTACCAGCTGCGCATGCACTACCGTATGTATACTACTGGTGTCTCTCACACCCGCCTGCACGCCGTGTGTGAGGCGGGCGCGCGGCTACTGGCGGCGGCGGCGCGCTGGCTCAGAGCTGTACCAGCTGCGCATGCACTACCGTATGTATACTACTGGTGTCTCTCACACCCGCCTGCACGCCGTGTGTGAGGCGGGCGCGCGGCTACTGGCGGCGGCGGCGCGCTGGCTCAGAGCTGTACCAGCTGCGCATGCACTACCGTATGTATACTACTGGTGTCTCTCACACCCGCCTGCACGCCGTGTGTGAGGCGGGCGCGCGGCTACTGGCGGCGGCGGCGCGCTGGCTCAGAGCTGTACCAGCTGCGCATGCATTACCGTATGTATACAAAAAACAGTTTAAACTATCTAAAGAAACGATTCCGTAGAAAACCAAACTAAAAACTAGAAAATAATGGAAAAAAGTGTGAGTGTGTGTTTTTAAACTATTATTTATTTTATTTTTTAGGGTGTTTTGAATTTTGTGACGTATGTTAGCGTAGTTTTTTTTGTGACGCTGATGTATGTCAGCGTAGTTTCCGAGGACCATTTTCTTTTGTTGCCCGATAACCCCGTTACTGTATTGTCCTCGGTTCTTAATAAGTTGGCCAAATTTCTAGTTAATCCGACGTTTTGAAGGGGGTTAAAATCGTGTTCAACTTTGCCATCGCTTTGCACGAATGAACCAAGATGCCGAAAGTCGAAGCTAACTGAGAGAAGCGTGACATCAAACGCTATGGCACCCATACATAATCAGCCTATACCCTTCCCAATGCTGGGACACAGGCCTCCTGTCAAGAAAATATTTATCAGTTCCAATAAAATTTAAAAAATCTACCATTTTGACAGGAAACTTATATTTTCACCTCCGCAGATTCGAAATCCAAGTGACCCTTCTAAAGAAATGTTGGCCGGAGCTGTTCGTGCTGTCCCTCTCCATGTTCTCACAACAACTGTCCCTGAGCAGCCTGCTGCCTCAGATGGTGAGCCACCTGCAGGCTGTGCTGCGTGACAGAGCCAGTAACGACTGCGTGGATCGCTCTCATGATATGGTCATGCCCGAGGTAAGAAATACAACAATATAAGAAAATATTGTACTTGTTTGCCATACAATAACATAAAAATACTACAACATTTGAAAATACTTGTTTGCCATCCAATAACTTAAAAAAGAATACTATTTAAGTGTGAATATTTTATGAAAAAGTCTTTTAACCCTTTTTAAGGTAGAGGCAGTATACATGCCACCAATAAAATTATTTGTTTTATTCAAGTGTATTGTAGAAAACGATTGAATTATTTTTTATTTTGTAAATATAGGTACATTTCCGCAAATATCCCATCGAATTCCCAATTTGAAAAAAATACATAAAAATGTCATTATTAACATTCTAAGAATTTATTACTATACCTTGTCTAGTTTTCTCTGTCTTATAAAGGGTTAATGGAAGTAAATGAACTTAGAGGGTTGTATTGGTGATTTTTATGATTATAATTCTGTTTATACGCAATCACGCAAACTCCTCAACGTATATACTGTTTTGGGCCCATTAAAGAATGTGTTAATATAAATGAGTTGAAACAGTGCAGTAAATACAAATGTTGCAGATATATTGATTCTGAATACAAAATATACAATGCATGTAAATCTATAAACTTTGCTATTGACTGTTACGATTTAAGAGCCATTTTACATTTTTGCGCGAATGTCTAAGATTTTAGTCGCCTTATTTACCTCTCATCTCATCATGATGAGACGTTGACTAAAATAATTTATTTTAACTAAATCTGACTATTTTTAATCGCGATTAGAAAGGTGTGGAATACAACTAGTAGTCATGAACAAAAATTCACACCAACGCCTCGCCTCACGTCCAAAAACTGTACTGTATTTTTTTTTTTTTTCTTTTGCTTATATCTCGAAAATGGCGTGTCCTATCGTAAAAATAATGACATCTTCGACTCCCTTTATAAAACCCCACACTTATAAATCTCAACACGTGGGTAATATTTTTTTTATAGAATTCATACAAAAAATGAAAAATCTAAATAATATAAAAGGCAAACCTGACTGACTCATCTATCAACGCACAGCCGAAACTACTGAAAGGATTTCGCTGAAATTTGGCATACAGATATTTGTAATGACGTAGGCATCCGCTAAGAAAGGATTTTTGAAAATTCGCCCCCTAAGGGGGTGAAAAAGGGATTAAAATTTTGTATGGAAGTCCGTCATTTTTAGAGCTACAAGCCTGAAACTTTGTTTTTAGGTTTACAAATAGTAATAAACAATTTTGTGTCCTAGGGTTTTTGATAACTCAACCCCTAAGGGGGTGAAAAAGGGGTTTGAAAGTTTGTATGGGGAAACAAGATCAGTTAAACTATTTTATTCGAAACTTCACAGGAGTATTCCTATCAATAAATGAGTAAACACGTGTGTCAGACTCTTTCAGAATTCAACCCCTAAAAGGTAGAAAAGGGGTGACAAAATCTGAAAATCAACATGGTTATCGTTTTTATGATTTATTGGGTCGCTGATTACGAAAACAACAACTATTTCACAAAAATTGCACAAAAAACATAAAACAAAATAGACAAGAAGATTTATACAAAAAATTGCACAAAATTACTCCTGAACAAAAATAATATAATTTAAAAATTAAAAAACAATGAAAATAAACAACCAAACCAATTCTATTTTTTTTTTAAATAAATTATATGGCAAAACCAAAAGAAATACTAAGGTGAGAAATACTAACCTATTTTGTATTGATCCTGAATGATCTTCCTTTTGAATTCAAACGAATACAGTTTCCCCTCAAAGTGCTTTGCAATGACCAGAATTACAAGGGCAGACATTAAAATTTGTGGGTATAGACTTGAGAGAAAACTGTTTTTCACACGGGCAATTCTATGTGGCTTGCTCTCGCGTAAGCTCGCCCAGTAGTCTGATAATTTTGGCATACAGTAATAGATTAGCAAAAAATGTGGTTTATAAAGAAATTTTGTAGTTTACTAGCTTTTGGCCGTGACTTCGTCCGTGCAATTCTACTTCCTTTCTTAGCGCTCGCTTACGCTACGTTACGCTACGAAGTCGCTGGCAAAAGCTAGTTCCATATAAAACACGTCCAGGCTGCCCCCTTGCGCGCGCCGTCGTCTCTCAACACGTTCATTGCGTAACGCACACAAGTACCAAGATGCGAAGCCAAAAGAAAAAAAAATACCACGTTGAGTCGCGATTGTCAAATTTGATTTTAGTCGTGTCAAAATATTTTTTACATTTAGAGATTATTTCTTGCAGAATAGCGTAACAATTCTCATAGCTAAAAGTAAGGAATTTTAGAGATAGTTTAGTTCGGTGTACAACAGAATCGGCACCAATATGTAATTGTTTGAATTTTTTATTTTTATTGTATACTTTACATAACATATATTTGTAATTTTTTATTAGTCTAGAAATCTTTATTAGACTGACTAAATAAAAGTAAGTATTTTCATAAATCTCTAAATACCGCAATATAATTCTAACGGCTCAAGATTGTTTAGACCGGCTCGACACTCACATTACACTGTTTGTATTGTGCATGTGTGGATAGCTACGCACACATACATAAGGTTGCCGTCTTTTACCTAAACTCGAGCATTCTAATTTTGTGAGAGGCCTCTTAACTGTAAAAAAAACTTGATAACAAATATTCGATTCCCACCAGACAGATGTGCATGATGCACAATTATGATGAGGGTCTGCGTCCCATACTGCCTATCTGACAAAGACGTGAAACAGTGTTTGAGTGAGAGCGAGTAACTTGTGGTACTGTTAGTCAGAAATGTATTTGGTGATGTTATTACATATTCGATTTTAGAATGATAACAGTATTTTGTAAAAAAAAAAACATTCATTTTTCTTTTTTTTTAAAGAGAGGAATATTGTAGGGGCGCTGACGCTTCGTTTTGTATTCGAGTTAAATGCGCAGTGCCCGGCGACGGACAGTTCGCCTGCAGACACCATCGCCTATAGACGCCCTTACGATCGTTATACCAAATTCCTAATGTAATTCGTTCCGTGAAGTAAAGTATATAAGGTGTATGTATTCATACACGAAATATTTTAAGAGGCACACCTGCACGCGTAGCATGACCGCCTAGAAACGGAATTTGTCGACGGAAGAGAAACAAACAAAATGATAGATTGTATCGTAGAAAAATTGTGTAAAACTGAAAAGAAGAGATGTTTCTATTCTTCAGTCGACAAGAGTACGATGTCAAGTATGATGACTATTTTTCTGATGAGATAGAAACATTTTTACAGCATTAAAATACATAAGGAACTTTTGTGTTCTTGGTAGAATAGATATAGAATTGGTCATGCTACGCCGGCTGTAGGTGGTAAAGAAGCTATAGAAGCAATTTTTTTTCTATCTAAGCGTTTTTGAATTTTCGTAATTATTATAATTTTAAAACTGCTCGAGACGTTTTGCATAAAACCTTTACTCCAAATTCTATGAATGGCCCGTCTGGGGCGCTGCGAGGGCGACGACCGGACGGCGCGAGCGCGGCCGCGGTGTCTCGGGCCGTTAAAAATAAGAAAGTGCCAGTATTTCTTATGTGCGTCAAATAATTTATAAATATTAAATTTGAAAAAAAAATCATTTAGCAAAATTTTTTTTTCGTTGCTGTAGCTTCTTTACCACCTACAGGTGTACCTCTTAAAATATTTCGTGTATTCGGGTTAGAGATATCTTTCCCATAAGAAAGAAATTTCACTTACATGAGAAATATTTACATGATCAAAAAAAAACATTGTTACGTACAGATTTGGTAAGAAGAGAAAAAAAAAATAACACAATTAAAACAAAACAGAAATAATTAAAAAGTGTAGGGTATTCGCTAATAAATTGAACACAGCTAAAATGTAAACATACACGGAACGCGCGCAACTAGATGTGGCATGTGTACTAAGGTGCGCTCGTTTTATTTTTATTAAATATATGTAATTTTAAGTGTTTTTTAAACATTGACATCGTCTTTACATTTTTTATGTTATTTGGTAGTTTATTGTACAGTTCAGCACCCTCGTACATCACATTTTTTTTGCCATAGCCAGTTCGTGGTGAGTGTAATTGTATGTCATTTGCATTTCTGAGCCTAATTTTGTGTATTTGATGTTTCTTTGTGAAATGTATTTGTGTGTGAATGCTTTTTTTAAGTATTTTTCTTATCAAGATGCAAGTATTATATATATATGTTTGTGATATGTTCATTAACTTCGTTTCATTGTATATTCTTTGTGTTGGTGTACTGTAGTCATAATGGAAGAGTGTCTTGATTAACTTATTTTGTGCTCTTTGTAGTTTTTCAATATTGGTTTTGGCCGCTGTGCCCCATACTTCAATTAGATAGTCCAGGTGAGGTTTTATAAGAGTGTTATATATAGTGTAGCGAACTTGCCGTGGAAGACATCGGACAACACTCCGTAGGGCTCCCGTGAGTGAAGTCAGCTTAGACTTAACCCTCTCCATGTGTGGCTTCCAGTTCAGGTGGTTATCTAAAATTAATCCCAGGTACTTTTCGTGGTCAACTTTCTTTATAGGTTGGTTATTTATGGTTAATTGTGGGTGGTGTGGTAGTTTTTTATTTTTTGCCGCAAAAATTATGTAGTTGGTTTTGGCTACATTTATTGTGAGTAGATTGCACTGAAACCACACACTTAAAAGATGTAGATCACCCTGAGCGTCACTCACAATAGCGTCTATAGAGTGTCCAAAATAAAATAAAGCTGTATCGTCGGCGTACAACGATACATCGCCCTTAAGTCCAACTTCATGAATATTGTTTATGTAGATTAAGAATAATAAGGGTCCCAAAATTGATCCCTGCGGAATGCCAAAACTCACAGTTTTAGGACTGCTTTGAGTATCGTTAATCTTAACCACTTGGGAACGATTTGCCAGGTAAGATTTAAAGATATCAAGGGCACTACCAGTGACACCAATGTCATTTAGTTTTTTTATTAACAGTTTGTGACTTATTGTGTCAAATGCCTTTTTCAGGTCAATGAAAATACCTAATGCTATTTGCTTTTTGTCAATACTTAGTTTAATTTTTGTTATTAGATCTATTGTTGCAGAAAGTGTGTTAGATTTTGGCCTAAAACCGTATTGTTTATTAAAAAGGAAGTTTTGTTTTGTTAGATATTCATCAAGGCGGTTGTACAAAACACGTTCGAAAATTTTAGAAAGAACCGGCAAGACTGAAATTGGACGATAATTTCCTGGATCCGATTTACTTCCACTTTTGTAGATGGGGCTGACTTTGGCAGTTTTGAGGCTGTCGGGAAAAGTACCAAGCAATAAATGTTTATTTATACAATTTGTAAGTTCATCTAGTATTAAGTCTTTTACGCATTTGATTGATTTTGTGTTTATACCGTCTAAGCCAGAGCTAGTGTTTAGTTTTAAGTTGTCAATTATTTTTTCTATTTCATTTATGGTGCATGGTCGTATTTGTGAAAGTGTGTCCGAGGTTCCAATTGCCTGCGTTCCTTTAGTATGGGTTAAATTATTGTGGTATTGATTGGGAATTTGACTAGCCAGAACTGATCCTATGTTTGAAAAAAAATCATTAAAACACTCACAAATATCAGTCTGATCAGTCAAAACACCAGATGGCACAAGGAGTTTACTCGGTGCTTGTGACTCTCGGGCCTTATTTCTAGAGAGATCATTTATAAGATTCCACATTTTTTTTGGATTTTTCTTGCATTGATCAAAAGCATTTTGGTAATAAGCACTTTTGGTTTGTTGTATAACTTGACTGACTTTATTTCTTTGGTTTATAAATTGTTCCTGCAATAATTGGTCATTCACTTTTTTCTTATGCGTGTTCCATAGTATGTTTCTTTTATTTATTAGGTTTATAATTGTTTTGCTTATCCAATCTTGCTTGGGTGGATTCAGTATTTTATATTTTGTTATTTTACTGCTATTGATACTGGATAATAGTTTTTGTTCAAGTAGTTGGTATGGGTCATCTTCGTTGGTAGTATTCCAATCTCTCACAGTATTGTACAGCTTTTCATAATCTATAGCTTCATATTTTACTCTTCTAGGTGGTTCTGGTGCATATTTTTTAACTTCTAAGTATATTTGGTTATGATCCGACATAGCAGTTGCAATAATAGCAAGGTGGAACTTGGTGTCTGCAAGGTTTGTACAGACATGATCAATTATACTTTTCGTTGTGGCGGTTTCTCGGGTACAATAGTTCTCCTCAACTTTGTTGAGAAGTCTATAGCCAGTAGTTTGTAGTTCCTCTTTGTATTTAATAGTTGTCTGATCCAAATTGAGCACATTAATATTAAAATCCCCCAGTATTATAACTCTTCTCCGCTTATGCAGTTGCTTGGTGTATGTTTCAAGGAAGTTTTTGAAATTAGAAGCGTTTGGTTTACGATAGATGCCAGCTATGTCAAGGGAATACTTTTCAAGATGTATCCAGACGTAGTGGTTGTCATTCTCGCATAGTTCTTGAATTAAGTGGTGTTTTAAGTTGTTATGAGCGAAAATTGATACTCCACCACCTCTTGCGCTTTGTCTGTAATTGTAGTAATGTTTATAGCCAGGAATTTGAATTATTTTAGCTTCATCATCACTTTTTATCCATGTTTCAGTCAGTATAATTATGTGTACGGTACTACGAAAAGATTCCACGACACACTTTAGTTCGTCCAATTTCCCTGGTTTAACGATACTGCGCACATTTGCATATAAGAATTTTATAGATTTGGTGCTTGTGGTAATATCGTCGTAGTTATCAATTATTTGGTAAGTAATTTCTTTAGCGTGAGAGTTTTGATTATAGCTGGTGTCTTTTGGTGTCAGTTTTTTGCAGGCATTTGAATTATCTTGGGCACACCCCTCACATACCTTATTGTTAAGTTGTTCTCGCCATTTTCAGATCGGCTCATAAGTTCTCCCTTTAGCTTCTTCAGAAAATCTTGTTGTTGGGGTGTCTGATCCGAGTATATTTTAATATTGTCAGTATTAGCATCGTTTTTGCCACGTAAGATAGATATTGACGTTTCTGATGATTTAAAGCATACTTTTAAAGGACGATTTTTGTTGGGGTTATATTTCCCGAGACGGAAAATTTTCTCAGGTAAGCAGTTCACACCTGTCATCCTTATAATTTTAACAGCTTGTTCCATGTCCATATCTGTTCGTTCGTCTTTAGGTACTGAGACTGGCTCTTCGATTCCAACGATTATGACATTTTTGCTCCTTATTTCACGTTCTTTGACCTCCGTCAAAATAGATTCATAGGCGTCTAACGTTACTAGCGATGGTGGAGTGGACTTTGAGTTCTCATTAATGGTGTCAATTTCAGATTGCATTATTTCTAGCTTTTTGTCAGTGGCAATGGCTTTTAATTGTACTTCTGAAATATCGGATTTCATTATGTTTTGTTCCATGACAAGATTATTTAAGGTAATTTTTATGTCGTCCACTTTTTCTTTTATTGTAGAAATATCCCCACTTACTTTATCCATAAATTCTTTTTGATTGGTTGTTATAGTGGCCATCATTTTTAATATTTGCTCTCGAAATTCGCTTAATTCTTCCTTAATGTCGTCGGTAAACTTTCGCTTATTACGGAACGTAACCTGATTAGGGCTATTCAGAAAACTTGGTACTGTTTCACTACTCAACAGATTTGGTTCTGAGCCACCCAGGCCACTTCCAGGAGGTGATCGTGTCACACTCATGATCTGTGTCACAATACCACTCGTGGAGCAAGTTGCGATAACGATTGAGCGAGTGAGTCAAAAAATAATGAGCCCGTCTCTTTTCCCCGAGGGGGTGAAGAGCGGTTACCTTGCTTGGATGTTGTGTTTCTTCGCAGCAAAGGTTGTAAGATCCCACACTTAGTTTATCTGACTTAGAAACTTGAGTTACACGATTATAAGTATTATATTCGGTTAATGGGTACTCCAAGTAACTTTAATATTTTGGAAAAATTGTTTATAACACGTCTGCACTGTACGCGGTCCGCAGACGAACCTCCGAACGTATTAATAGATACACCATATATATTCAAATCTAATCAGCATTTGATTTCTCTTCGTACACACACACCTAAAGACAATATACACGCACCTACGAAAGGCCTATGTCCGGCAGCTAAAATGACGATGATGATGATGACCAGAATGTGAATGTTTTGTTTCAGATCACAGCGTCAGACTACTCAGACGAGCGGATAGCCGAAGTGAGCAGCAGTCTGTCCCGCCTGCAGCAGTTCATCAGCAACATGGAGCAGCTGCGCGTGCAACAACGGGAGCACGCGCATCTCAGGGCGCTGTGCTTGTTCTCGCCCGGTAATGTACAGTCTGACATAGATCTTACCTGACCCCCCCACCCATTGGCCACAATGGCAGGGTGGGTCAGTCATAGATAGATGGAGAGATTCGAGAGAAAGATGTATAATTCATTATTGTTTTGTGTAAATAGGCTGAAAAATTATGATCATTGTTGAAAATGTCGAAAACAATCAGGCTGCGCCAACCATTACAGCTATATGAAAACAAGGTATTACGGAATTATCCCCCTTACAAAAATCTATTAAACGTTCGACCTCCACGCGGAGGAAACAGCGGGCATAAGATAGTTTTGTAAAAATTTCAAAGGGCTACTCATTTTGATTAAAAAGGAACCGTAATAGGGTACCGTAAAGACTAATAGGGCCCTGTTTGGCCCGGGATGTAGAAATTGGGTAGAACCCAAAAAAAACCCCGATGCACAACACATTTGAAGATTGAATTCTTAGCATCATATCAACATTTCATAAAATAATGACATCTCTTATGTATTCACCAGAATTTAGGCAGAACATAAGTAGACCGACAAATTTTTTATGTCAACATACCGGCCACCAGCCACTGGGCTTAAAGATAAAGTAAAAAAAAACATTAGATACAGAATAAAAGAAAAACTACAACATAACATTTCTCCCACAGATGGCGTGCCAGATTTCCTGACCCGCAAATTACAAGACTACCAAATCAAAGTATTAAGGTCTCTCCGAGCGTCCTGCCAGCCCGACGAAGACCGCCTCGCCACCTTACTGCTACAGCTTCCGGTCTTAAGAACGTTTTCAGGACCCTTCCTCGAAGACGTGTTCTTCGTGGGCTTCGTTGGTGACGTCAGCATTGATGATGTCATACCTTACTTGTTGAATGCCGAGCGCTAGAGCAAAAACAGTCTATAAAATTCCCTTTACTGGGACAGACTTCTTCTCTTCGAGAGGGAGTGGGCTGAAATCTATCAGGCGGGCCCATTGAGGGTTAGTAGATGTCATATGTCTTCAAAGTTTTGGTTCTAAGACATGCTAGATTCCTCACGGTGTTTTCCTTCACCGTTTTGTGAGCAGTAGTGATGAAATTATTTACACAAAGTAAAATGCCTGGGGGGGTTCGAACCTGCGACCTACAACTTTGTAAGTCGGGGCCAATACCAATGAGCTACCACTGCTCTCGCTCGCGCTAAAATGAAGTTTTAAAGTTTTATGTGAAGAGGCCGCTTGGTATGATGAAATAAGTTTTTGTTGAACCATCGTGTGTTGGACCCCAGAAATAGTGAATAGTTAAGATAAAGTTGAGAAATACAAACCTGTCTTAGAACGTCTTTGGCTTCGATAAGTTCCTGTCTCTACATTTCACTTATATATTGACAGTCGTGCCCAAGCAATTTCTAAATAACGTTTTATAATCTCAGCCGAGTCTATACGCTCCAATAGAATAAAGATGGGAGAGGCAAAAGGAGTATATTAAGATCGTAGTAGGTGGCATTCCGTAGTTCCTGCCTAACCCCAAATGGAAAAAGGCAGTTTATGTATGTATGTAAAATATGAACGTGTAAAATTGTTTTTAAAGATCTCAAAGATTGAGAAAGATCTCAAGTGACTATAAAGGTCATTTCATTTCGAATTAGCTTGAAGTGGCGTCGGGTATTATATAAGGTGTATCTATTCATACACGAAATATTTTAAGAGGTACACCTGTAGGTGGTAAAGAAGCTATAGAAGCGAAAAGAAAATTTTTATGTAAGCGTTTTTGAATTTTCGTAATTATTATAATTTTAAAGCTGCTTGAGACGTTTTGCATAAAACCTTTACTCCAAATTCTATGAATGGCCCGCCTGACGCTGCGAGGGCGGCGACCGGACGGCACGAGCATGGCCGCGGTGTCTCGGGCCGTAAAAAATAAAAAGGAGCCAGTATTTCTGATGTGCGTCAAATAGTTTATAAATTTATAAATATTAAATTTAAAAAAAAAATACATTTAGAAAATATTCTTTTTCATTGCTGTAGCTTCTTTACCGCCTACAGGTGTACCTCTTAAAATATTTCGTGTATGAATAGATACACCTTATATATGTCTTACCTTAAACCGTTATTCTATTGGAGCATATTATACAGACTGTCTGCATTTGATGGCAATCCTTCAGGGGATGGCAACATATCCATGGTTAGAATTTGACATGACTTATGTCGTAGTAAGGGCGGTTTTCATAGCGTTACCAATGTCTTTTGGGATTGACTGTAACCATGAATATGAACAACTTTTGTGGTGGACCTACCTACGTACCTACTATTAAACGAAAAAGTATTTTTTAAATAATTGCATTTTCTATTAAATACACAGATTTTATATATCTTAGAGGGGGTCTTAAAAAAAATCATAAGTAAATATTTTCGAATCTAAAATGTTATGTAACAAAAATTTGGTTTGTTAACATTTAACTACACCGCAAAGTAACGCCTTTTGCCGGCGAAATTTACTATTTCATCATGAAGTCATTCAATGGTTTTAAATGAACTTACAGGGTTATATTGTTTATTTTATCCACACTATCCACACTAATATTATAAATGCAAAAGTAACTCTGTCTGTCTGTCTGTCTCGCTTTCCTGCTAAAAAACTGAACCGATTTAAATGAAATTTGGTACATAGATAGTTTAGAGCCTGAGGACATAGGCTACTTTTTATTCCGTGACTTTGTCTGCGTCCGCGATAACCGACATTTACGCAGGTGAAGTCGCGGGCAGAAGCTAGTTGATTATAATTTTGTAAAACCATATACACGTTAATATTACACATTGGTCACGAAACAGATTTTACTCGACATACCACCTGACATCATAATCAGCCTATATTGTTCCCCTTACACAATGTATAGCGCCTGCCGCCAACCCACTCGTAAATCGGGCCTATATAACTGGGCCACCACTACTCATTGACATCGGCAAATTGCAAAAAACCCAATTTCGCTGCCTACCTCAACGCCTTTACTTTAAAATATTAATAAAATAATTTATTAATATTTTCACCCCTCTTTTTTTTTTTGGATGGGAAATCATCAAATGACTTCTCCCGCTCTGGGCGGAGCGGGAGGGCATGTCAGACTTTTACTGACTAAAACCCTCCCGTGTTCCTTCAATTGCCCATGTGCCAGGGTCACGGTATCTCTTTCGAACAATCACGCGACCCCGGCAGATATTTTCACCCCTTGAAAGATTGCAATTTAGTTCAGTCTGTCTCATAGTATTTTTAAGTATACTAAGCCAGTATGTAAGATATAAGTCTTCGGTGCTTTGCTGACGTGCTAGCAATCATTCCTTCCAAGAAAATGTTAGTTTTATTTAAAAAATAATATTAAATATAATTATACCTACGACTAGTGATAAATACATATTTTTAACATGACTACATAAGGTTTGTAAAAGTTAAAATTTTATAAGTAAATAAATAAATGTAACATTGTGGTTACTAAAAAATATATTTAAGAGTTTTGATACGCGAAAGTGATGCTGTTTCAGACGATTTTATTAAAAATTTTACAATTTATGTTTTAATAATATTATAAGAGTATGTTATAAATTTTACACGGTGGCAAGGACTTCGCCGCGCGAACTGTTATCATAAATTGAGCACATGCTTGTAGAAGTTTTTTGTCAGTTATCAAAACAAAAAGTGCAATCCCTACGCGGTGAAAATGTAAAGTCACCAAAAGAATTGTCAGATACAGTTGAAGTTTATTACGAAACCGGTGGATGTTTGCGACTGTAAATTAATTTGATAAATTAACTCTTTGTTTCCTATTAATTAAATTTTATTTAATTCCAAATCATCCATCGATTTCTTACTTAACTTCAAGTATATCCGATGACCATTACATATCTGTTTTGGTGACATTACATATCTCTTTTTTTTACCGACAGCCATATTTTGACTACAATCACGTGCTGAATTCACGGTTAAATTTTGTGCATCAATGTCCGTGCCACCGTGTCATTGTAATAAAATAATACTGATTAGATAGAAATCAAGAACATTTTAAGAAGTTAACATTGTGTTAGATTATTTTGTAAACCATGATTATAATCATGGAATTTGTATAGACCAGTGAAAATCTTAAAACATTTATTTAAGTGCCTTGGACTCAAACGACCTAATAAATTGATTTGAACATTTTAATAACTTCCTTTTATTTATCCCACTAAAAGCATTTTCATGTAAAATGTTGCTAAGACAAGACCATATGGCTCGCATTGTCAGAAAGTTATCAGATCTCACGAAAATCTTAAACATTAAGGCTCAACTCACACCAAAAGAGCGTCGAATAGCAGCGAAGCGGAGTGCAGTTTCATATGAATTTTAACTTTATTTTCATTACTATAATACTTATTATCGCATGAGAAACTCGAACGAGTCGTGCGGATGCCCGCGGCGTCGCGGGAATTCCGGCGAATTCCATAAACCGAGCCGAGCGACTGCGCGAGAAGTCGCGGGAAGTCCCGAGAATGCTTGAGCAGTCGCGACCGGCCGCTGGTAATATCCCGCCCCTCGCGCCTGCTCCCCTCGCGCGTCTGTTGCGCGCGTGCATTCGCATTCATGCAGTGCAACGAATACGAGAAGGCGCGCGAAGTCCCGCGACTTCTCGAGCATTCCAGCGACTTCTCGAGCAGTCGCGGGAATTCGCGCGCCTTCTCTACCGAGCGGGTCGCTGCGCTTCGCTGCCCTTCGCCGCTCTTTCGGTGTGAGTTGACCCTAATTTAAGTGCCTTGAACTCAAAAGACCTAATAAATTGATATGAACATTTTAATAACTTCTTTTTATTTATCCCACCAAAAACATTTTCATGTAAAATGTAGCCAAGACGACACCATATGGCTCAACTCACACTAAAAGAGCGTCGAAGCTTCGTGAAGCGGAGCGCAGTTTCAGTGTCATATGAATTTTAACTTTATTTTCATTACTATAATACAGTCTTTCCCAACGTGGGCTATAACGCCCCCTTGTGGGCGCTGCAGGCCTAAAGGGGGGCGGTAAGAGACCCAGAAAAAAAAGGGGGCATTGTGTAGGGCTTTTTTTTTTTTTCATGGTGGGAAATCATCAAATGACTTCTCCCGCTCTCCCGCTCTGGGCGGAGCTGGAGGGCGTGTCAGACTTTTACTGACTAAAACCCACCCGTGTTCCATCAGTTGCCCATGTGCCAGGGTCACGGTATCTCCTTCGAACAATCACGCGACCCCGGCAGGCATCGGTCCTAGTAGACCCCTACACTGCTGCTGACATCTCTTTGAGGCGCGCGTGGAACACTGCGCGCCGTCGACCCGAGCTTGGTCCTTACCGGGCGGCGAGCTACCCATTGCTCGCCACCCGCAAGCTCGCGCCTACGGTGGCCGGGAGTCCGCTATTGACTCCCGACGCCCGGGGCGTCTCCTCCTGCGGCGGCTAGGGACGTGAGGGCGCAGAGACTGCCACTCCCTCACGCGCCCCGCCTCCTCCTTCGCGAGCATTACTGCTTCGCAGAAGGAGGTGACGGCTTCCCATTCCCTCTCGCTCCGTACCATGGCTCGCACCAGGGCCGGACGCGAGAGGTCGCCGCCGCCGATCGCCTCCACGAGGACACGGCGGTGCCCCGCCCAGGCAGGGCACACCTCCACCGTATGCTCCACCGCGTCCTCCAGACGATCCTCGCAATGGAAACACCCGGATTGTGTAGGGCTTTGGGGTCGATTTATAATTGCATCTACCTAGCTAGGAAGACTCTTAGACACCGACTGAGCTCTCGACTCTCGACTACATCTTGTGAACATCAACTAATATTAATTAAGATATAGCTCAAACTCGGTTCGATATATGAGCGCCGATAACCAATCTGCCGGCGGCGGCGCGCCGATTTTTTTAAGTCGGCGGCGGCGGCGTCGGCGGCGTGACATTAATTTAACTACCATAATTGAAATAAAAAAATAATATACGTATAATCAAGATTTTCGTTTTCAAAAAGGCTTCAGCACCGTAGACTACATCCATACTGTTCGGCAAATTGTACAGAAGACCGAGGACTACAATCAAACGCTGTGTATGGCATTTGTGGACTACGAGAAAGCCTTCGACTCCATCGAAATTTGGGTAGTTTTGGCCTCTCTGCAACGATGTCGAATTGAATGGAGATACATCGAGGTGATGAGATCCTTGTATGACACTGCAACGATGACTCCAGATCTAGGATACGAAAACCAGCCCAATCCAACTGCTCAGGGGGCTGAGACAGGGGGATGTGATATCCCCAAAACTGTTCACCAATGCGCTGGAGGTCGTATTTAAGACGGCGGACTGGACTGGATAGGGAATCAATGTGAACGGCGAGTACATCTCACACCTTCGTTTTGCCGACGACATCGTCATAATGGCAGAGACGCAGGAACAGTTAGACCAGATGCTGCATAGCCTAAATGGAGCCTCACGGCGGGTAAGCCTCGGCATGAACTTGGACAAGACGAGTCGTGTACAATTCGCATGTTTTGCCGAGTTCAATCCGCATCGAAGGGTCGCTTCTCGAGGTTGTGAAGAAGTATGTCTACCTTGAGCAAGTCATACAGCTTGGTAGACAACTTCGAGAAAGAAGCCGACAGGAGGATCCAGTTGGGTTGGGCAGCGTTAGGAAAACTTATTCAAGTCTTCTCGTCGCCGATACCGCAATGTTTGAAGACCAAGGTCTTCAACCAGTGCGTCCAGCCCGTCATGACATACGCTGCCGGAACGTGGACACTGATGGTTGGGCTGGTCCACAAATTTAAGGTCGCTCAGCGCGGGTAAGCAGGCTGAAACCTGGGCTGTACTGCAGTCTCTTCAACGGTACCAGATCGACTATCGGTACATGGAGGTGCTAAAGTGTCTGTACGAAAACGCCACTATGTCAGTCCGACTTCAGGATCAGACCTCGAAACCTATCCTTCTGCAGCGAGGGGTGAGACAGGGAGACGTTATTTCTCCGAAACTATTCACCTCTGCACTGGAGAATGTCTTCAAGGTTCTGGACTGGAAAGGGGCTGGCATCAACATCAATGGCGAGTACATCATTCACCTTTGGTTTGCCGATGATACAGTTGTCATGGCTGAGACTATGGAGGGCCTCAGTACAATGCTCGATGACCTCAGAGCTTCCGAAAGAGTGGGTCTCAAGATGAACATAGACAAGACAAAGGTCATGTCCAATGCTCATGTGATACCCACTCCAGTGAAGATCGGAGGCGCTACACTCGAAGTTGTAGACAAATATGTGTAACTTCGAGAAAGAGATCAATCGTCGATTCCGACTCGGCTGGGCAGCGTTCGGCAAGCTACGCAATATCTTCTCGTCCCACATACCGCAGTGTCTCAAGACGAAAGTCTTTGACCAGTGTGTGTTGCCAGTGATGACTTATGGAACCGAAACGTGGTCGCTCACAATGGGCCTCATTAGAAGGCTGAAAGTCACCCAAAGGGCGATGGAGTTTCCCTACGCGATCGAATCAGAAATGAAGAGATCCGTAGGAGAACCAAGGTATCCGACATAGCCCGAAGAATTGCTAAACTGAAGTGGCAGTGGGCAGGGCACATTGGTCGCAGAACAGATGACCGATGGGATCAAAAGGTTCTGGAGTGGCGACCGCGTACCGGAAGACGTAGATTTGGAAGGCTTCCAACAAGGTGGACCGATGACCTTGTGAAGTCCGCAGGAATCCGCTGGATGCGGGAAGCACAAAACCGGTCGAATTGGCGGAACTTGGGGAAGGCCTATGTCCAGCAGTGGACGTCTTTCGGCTGAAATGATGACTTGCCCGACGTGCGTACGGTTCGGTCAGCATATTTGGTTAAACTGAATGCCGTCGCTCGGGCTCGGCGCGCCGGTGCCTAGGATCAGCGGCGGCGGCGCGGCGGAAAACGTGGCGGCGGCGGCGCGCCGGCGCACACTGGTCCCAAATTAAAAAAAAAGTGGACATTGATAGTAGACCGCTGATATTTTTTTTATTGTTGATATAATGATAACAGATTAGGCAAAAAAATATTATTGTCCTACTTCAAATACTTTTCTCTAGAAAAAATATTTCTTTTTTTTTGTATGGGAGTGATTACATTTTACTCAATTTCTCAAAAACCTTAAGCGATGTCGAGATGGCATTCACATATGTTAGAAAACTAATTATTCTGAGTATTTGGCTCGAAGAAACTTATTGCTTATCTCTGCGTACTTTCGAGATAATAGTGACAGAAAATAACATTTTTTTTTAATGTTAATTGTTCGCTTTTTTTTAATCATAGCCTTACTCATATCGCAATAGGTCCGCTGGCCAGCAAAATGGAGCTTCGACGCGAGTTTGCCGGGATAACAAGATGGCCGCCTCTCATGACGTAACGTAATACGGTCACGAATCGCGCGCGTACACCTCACTCAGTGTACAACTAAATGTGGTTGCGATAAGACGTGTCCTTATTTTTTCTGTGCGCTTGAAGAAATGCTTGTTGTTTGTTTGTTTTGTTATTGTTGTATTTTGAATCTTTGGATTTTAAAATCAAATAATTTTTGTTTGTCTTTCTTTCGTCGAATTTGTTTTCGTAATTTTTTTTGTTAAAATCAAAGTCACTTTGTCTTTGATATCTTTGATTCTAATTTGTTTTCAATTTTCCTTAAAATTATAATATGTCCGCATTTGTCACCAACTTAGACTTATACGTTGTTCTTAAATCAGGAGGTGGTTTTAAAAATGTCGAATTTTTATTTAATGCCCTTATTGAACGTATTGGTGTTGAATTGTCTTCCGAAGATTTGAGTAATATTAAATTATTTTGTCGTAATTTTTCAAGTAATATCTCAAAAAGATGGTCTGCTTCCAGTAGAGCTCAAAAGACCTTTCTTAACAAAAATTCAGACTGGTTACAATCCCAAATAGTTTGGCCAAAATGTCAAAATATCGATTTAAGCAGCATTTTTAAAGTTGCCGAGGAAGTAATTCCAAATTTCGAAACGCAAGTGGATACTCATCAATTAAGTTATGGTACAAGTAAAAAACCATTTGTTGATATATCTGATAAACAGAAGAAAAGGCGTTCTCTAACACTTCTAGATCACACAGAGGAGGAATTAGTTTATGCTTTATGTGCCAAATTAAAAGAGTCTAAAAAAACAAAATTAGCAGCTATATTAAACGAACTCAGCCAAAACAAGGAAAAATGTGAGATGGTACATGATGTACTATTCGCTAAAAAGACTGACAAACCGTGTTTACCAGATGATAAAACGTTAGCGCTTTACACCTCAACAAATTTGTCAAAATGGCAATATCGAAATTTAAGAACTATTCTTGCTTCAGAGAAAATGTATGGTCTTCCATCCTATCAAAAGCTCCTGGAAGCTAAAAAAACTTGTTATCCTCCAGAGTCAGACATAACTGTAACTGAATCTGATGCTAAGATAAGACTTCAATCGCTTCTAGATTTGACAACTAATAGGATATTAAAAACAATTCAGCACAACTCTGCCGACAAAAAATCGCTAAAACTAATAAGCAAATGGGGTTTTGACGGGTCATCTTCTCAAAGTAATTATAAACAAAAGTCACACTCCGACACTAAAATTAACGATTCTTCAGTTTTCATGATTAGTTTGGTTCCGCTTCGTTTGGAAGAAGAGAGTGGTACTATCTTGTGGCAAAATCCTGCTCCCTCTTCAACAAACTATTGTCGTCCAATTGGCTTTATATTTGCAAAAGAAACAAATGAATTGATAAAGAAGGAAAGTGCATCCTTAGAGGAAGAAATTCGTAATCTTGTTCCCACAATTGTAGATAATTTTGATATTAAACATGATTTGTACATGACTATGATTGATGGGAAAATTTCTACTGTGATTTCCAATACTTCTTCTGCAGCTGTTTGTAATATTTGCAATACCCCACCTAGCAAAATGAATGACTTGGACTTTGTATCCAAAAGACTCATCAGAGAAGATATGTATAAATATGGTCTGTCTTCGCTTCATATGTGGATAAGATGTATGGAATGTATTTTACACATTTCGTACAACTTAGACTTCAAAAAGTGGGCTGCACGAAAAGAAGATAAATTGTTAATAAAAGAAATTAAAAAGAATTTGACACAAGAAGAATTCCGGGAAAGAACTGGTTTGTTAATTGACATAGTAAAACAGGGATTTGGTACAACCAATGACGGTAACACGGCAAGAAGGTTTTTTGAAAATTATGAAGTATCTGCTGAAATAACGGGTATCCACCCTGATTTAATCAAGAGATTTGCAGTCATTTTACAAACAATTTCATCTGGTCAACTTATTAATACCAACTTGTTTAGGGAATATTGTAAAGAAACAGCAATGCTATATGTAAACTTATATCCATGGTATTACATGCCTTCAAGTGTCCATAAATTGTTGATACACGGTGCTGATATTTGTGAAAATTTCTCCTTTATTCCGATAGGCATGCTTTCCGAAGAAGCTTCCGAAGCGAGGAATAAAGATTTCCGGAATGTTAGAATGGCACATACAAGAAAAATCGGTAGAGTTCAGACTAATTTAGACATTATCCACAGCTTTCTAATTAGCTCAGATCCTTACATCAGCCATATCAAACCAAAGTTTGCTCGTTTACATAAACAGTTGTTTCCAGAGGCTAGTGCTTTGATCTTGAACAATGAATTGCTTTCGTTGGAAAACGAGGAAATAGAGATTTCTCAAGAGAATATAGACCCAAATATTAATCTTTCACCATAATATTTTTTCAGAATCGTTTGTGAACATATTCAACTTTATGTTTGCAGCTTAATATGTCTTCATTTTGATTGTTTTTTAGAACTGATGAAAGTACTCCTTCAGAAAGGTCATAGCTTTTCAGTCATTAGTGAGCCCCCATAACCTCTTTTACAGAGAAGTCTCTTTTTACTTATTTGACATTACGCATACATTATAATTATGTGCTAAAGTAAGGCTATGATTAAAAAAAAGCAAAAAATTAACATTAAAAAAAAATGTTATTTTCTGTCACTATTATCTCGAAAGTACGCAGAGATAAGCAATAAGTTTCTTCGAGCCAAATACTCAGAATTATTAGTTTTCTAGCATATGTGATTGCCATCTCGACATCGCTTAAAGTTTTTGAGAAATTGAGTAAAATGTAATCGCTCCCATACAAAAAAAAAAGAAATATTTTTTTTACAGAAAAGTATTTGAAGTAGGACAATAATATTTTTTTGCCTTATCTGTTATCATTGTATCAACAATAAAAAAAAATATCAGCGGTCTACTATCAATGTCCACTTTTTTTTAATTTGGGACCAGTGTGCGGCGCGGCGCTCATATCTAGTTCGATATAAGTAAAAGACCGCGGGCAATCATGTTTTAAAAAGTTTTTGTTAAATAATCCGAATTGTACATTCCTATACCAATCGGCTGGTTCTATAATACTTGTTCTTGCTTGTCGAGTACGATTGGGCGTCGAATGAGATAAACGAGTTTATGCACGTTTGTCTTATTCCTGTTGGCACATGAGTAGAAAAACGGAACAGAGACTAAGCTTCTTAAGAACGCGGCGCCTAAACTCGCTAACCACGAGCCGACGCTAAGGGCGAGCGCGCACTGCCTTGCGGTGCGTTTATTCTACCGCACGGTAGAATAAACGCAGTCACGCGTCCGCGCACTGCGGTGGAAAAAACGCACGTTTTGTCATTCAAGTTACAACTGTGCAGCCGACACCACATGTCGTTATGAACTAATACAAGAGTCGCTATCTGTATATATATCTATACTAATATTATAAAGCTGAAGAGTTAGTTTATTTGAACGCACTAATCTCAAAGGCTTTAGACTATGTAACATCACGCTACGGCCAATAGGAGCGGAGCATCAATGAAAAATGTTGCAAAAAAACGGAGAAATGTTATTCCTTTTGAGAGCTGTGCTGCGTAAACGGTTATAATAACGTAACAATCATTTATGACGAAATTGTTCCTATTGAAAAATTCTACAAAAAATTTCACGATGGCATATGTCTATCTTTTAAGGTTGGCTCACTATAGCGTTTTTAACTGTATTCAAATCATAAAGCTGACAAGAGGAGTCGGGGCTGCAAGAAATTTAACGCGGACAAAGTCGCGGGCAGAAGCTAGTCTTATAATAGTTTGTTAAGAATTGCTGGTCCTGAAATTCTGCGATTGACTCTCGCACCCCCGCCGCCGTCGCCGGCCAAACGCCAAGTAACGACATATCTGTGTCGCAACCCAACAGCAACTGAGCGTGTCTCAGTGCGTTTATTTCACCGCAGTGCGCGTTACTTCTAAGAACACTTTGCGATACAATAAAAATTGCGGTAGAATCACCGCAAATTTGCAGCGATGATTCTACCGCATGCGTTTATTTCACCGCAGTGCGCGCACTTCTATGACATTTCATACTTCACAAATTATGCGGTAACAAAACGCATGGCAGTGCGCGCTAGTCCTAAGGCAAAATTCGGTCGGAATATTGCTATCTCTGTTTGACAATAGAAGGCCAACGATGACGCGGTATGCAGCCGTGTGTGAGTGAGTAGTTGTACCTATCCTTTATTCATAACGACTCGACGCATTTTTATTTACTAGTAATTAGGTATGTTCGTTATTTGCTTTATTTTTGTTGACTACTCTGGGGAATCGTTAGTAAATGTACAGACTAGTAATGCATTTTGTGGAAATTTCTTTAAAATGTCGGTATCTCAAATTATTACAATATTTCGAGATCTAGGCCTTTTGTACCTACAGTCTTACATACCTTTCCTAACTTGGTACTTGTAAACCAATGTATAATTATGTTGTTTGTGGTCTTCTATAAATTGATACATGAACGTTGTGAGTCCAACTCATATTTATGTAAGTAAGTATTCTTTTTACTAATTTTAAAAATTGTTATCACTACATATTATAAAACAAAGTCCCCGCCGCGTCTGCCTACTTCCGAAGAACTCAAAAAATGTTCAACGGATTTTCATGCGGTTTTCACCAATAGATAGAGTGATTTATAAGGAAGGTTTAGATGCATTTTCTAACCTCCATGCGGGCGAAGTCGCCGGCAAAAGCTACCTACTTACAAATAATGAATACAAGTCACTAAAAGTGTTACGCAAAATATTAGTAACAGACAAATATTCCAATAATTTATACATATTTACGTCATGTGCAGATATAAAAGAGGATAAATAAAAAAACAAAGACTCTTAATTAACATTTATTGCATTTTTAATGTACACGTCACTCTCCTAAGCTAAGCTAGGTTTAGAATCAGCACTTTTCGAACGTGAAAATTACATAAAATAGTCCTACAAACTGCCCGCCCGTCACCAATTTCTAGTGCTTTATCTGAGAAGAAGCGGCGCAACAAACTCCCCAGCAGCACCTGCTTTCTGTTTAGTAACACAAACTTGATTCTATACAATAGTAGGTAAGCAAAATAATTACGAGGCACAGAATATTACAATACACTTTATTTACCATATCTGCATAAGCAGTGGTGGCCCAGTGGTAATGGCCCCGACTTACGAGTTATAGGTAGCGGGTTCGAACCCAGGGACGCGCTTTACTTTGTATAAATAATTTCAACAACATTGCTCTCGCACCGGTAAAGAAAAACATCGTAAGGAAACCGGCATGTCTTAGAATTAAAAAAAATAACGAAAACTTCAACTACCTAGCACATTCGCCTACTTCCCATGAAGAAAACCGGCCAAGTGCGAGTCGGACTCGCGCACCGAGGGTTCCGTACAAACCTGTAGGTATTTTCGGTTTAAAAATATATATATTTTTTAATTTTTATATTTCAGTTGATTGAATGTAAGGTAAATTGCGGTTTACGATTTATGACGTTTTAAAAAAAAACTACTCACTCGATCTCGTTCAAACCAATTTTCGTTGGTAGTTTACATGGTAATGTACATCATATATTTTTTTTAGTTTTGTCATTCTCTTATTTTAGAAGTTACGGGGGGGGGGGGACACACATTTTACCACTTTGGAAGTGTCTCTCGCGCAAACTATTCAGTTTAGAAAAAAATGATAATAGAAACCTCATTACCATTTTTGAAGACCTATTCATAGATACCCCACACGTATGGGTTTGATGAAAAAAAACATTTTTGAGTTTCAGTTCTATGTATGGGGAACCCCAAAATTTATTGTTTTTTTTCTATTTTAGTGTGAAAATCTTAATGCGGTTCACAGAATACACCTACTTACCAAGTTTCAACAGCATAGCTCTTATAGTTTCGGAATAAAGTGGCTGTGACATACGGACGGACAGACAGACAGACAGACAGACAGACATGACGAATCTATAAGGGTTCCGTTTTTTGCCATTTGGCAACGGAACCCTAAAAATCGAAAACATCAGACATCTGAACCAATCCGCACTGGGCCCGCGTGGTAGATTACGGCCCATTCCCTCTCAGAAAGGAGGCTTGGATCCCAGCAGTGGGAACTTTATAGACTGATTATGTATTTGCCATATGTCAGCTAGCTATGCCATATACCAACAAATAAATAAAAACTGGTGAAGGATAGTAGAAGTAGGTTTAAATAGTGTGTGTAACACAATAAATGAACATTACCATAATAAATTGTTCAGAATCGTTTACGGAATCGATTTCTGTTATTTTCTATACTGGCAATTATTTATCCCAGAAATTAAAACTACGTTAACTATGGTGAAACTCACATTCCCACGGACGTAATAAGATCGCATTTTCAACTGTCGGTGTTGAACCGAGCATTGAGAATACAACACAGTGCAGTGCGGGTGAGTCTCAGCACGTCGAAGCACAGTTGGATTTTCAGCTCTTGGCGCTGAGCAGTATCTTGAAGACCCAGTGCACGAAAATAACCAACCGCGATTTTATTACGTCCATGGGGACGTGTGTTAAGTCATAACATATAATAATAATATATAATAATATAATATAATAATATTCCACAACTATCACACAACGCTATCTAGTCCCAAGCTAAGCAGAGCTTGTGTTATGGGTACTAGACAACTGATAAACATACTTATATATTTCTAAATACATACATTTTATAGATAAATTACACCCAGACACAGAACAAATGATCGTGCTCATCACACAAACATTTGTCCTGGGTGGGAATCGAACCCACGACCTCCGGCATAGCAGTCAGGGTCACTAACCACTAGACTAACAAGCGGCAATTAACGTATTACATTAACGTAGTCATAACATAATTAACCTATACCTAGATAGGTAGGTAAATACTAACTTATACAAAATATACTTAGTTAGGTACTTACTACTATTAAACTCGAACCACGAAAAAAATTATCTTTATTTCATTGGGCTGAGTTTAAAAATATGTAAGTAAACAATTAGTAGCCAAGAAAATATTAGACAGGTAACTTATTATAATATATCATTGGCTAATAGGTACTTACTGTGAGACACATCCCAACGTTCGGAGCAAACCGAATCGTAAATAATAAATCCAGGTCCGTATACAAAGCAAAGTTCCTGCCAGGGTCGCGAGATTCGTTCGAAAGAGTTACCGTGGCCCTGGCATATGGGCAACTGATGGAATATGGGTGGGTTTTAGTCAGTAAAAGTCTGACACGCCCTCCCGCTCCGCCCAGAACGGGAGAAGTCATTTGATGATTTCCCATCCAACAAAAAAAAAGAATCGTCAGACTGCTCTACATTCTGATCAATCATTCAGTCTCTGTACTCGATACCAAATCAGAAGAAAAATCAAAATCCAGGTTCCATAGCATAGGTCAATAATAATGTCAGCAATATCACAATACAATTGAATAAACAAATTATACTACGGCCAAAATGCATGTTGCGCTAGTGTGAATGCATGTCCGAGCGGTACCTACACAACACACTACTGCCAGCCGTACGACCGTGCACACATTGATATTTTTGTGAGACGCGATAGCACTACTCGCTAGTGAAAATTTATGATAATTTGGCTGTGTTCCGTAATACCAAAAATGATGAATGAAAACTTAATGATTTTTAAATTGGTTTTCATTATTTTGTATCTTGATAATATAAGCTGTGTTATGGATAAAACATTATTACAGGTATTGTTGTTTTTAATGGAGAAAAAACAAAAAGAAAACATGTCATTCACGTTGTAAAAATGTGCGAAATGCAATTCGCTCAAACTTCATATTAGCTCAGTTTTTTAAAAAAAAAACGTCACCATAACCTAGATAAATACTGTCTAAAGCCGAATATCATCTTAAAATGGTGGAAATATGCTCAAATTGCAAATGATTTTGGTATTACGTTTGTATGGACAGATTGACCGTCGCCGGGCCCTTAAGAACGTGGCGCCTATACTCGCAAACCACGAGCCGAGACGCAAGGGCAATATTCGGTCGGAATATTGCTATCTCTGTTTGACAATAGAAGGCCAACGATGACGCGGTATGCAGCCGTGTGTGAGTGAGAAGTTGTACTTACGTTTTATTCATAACGACTCCGAGGCATTTTTATTTACTAGTAATTAGGTATGTTCGTTATTTGCTTTATTTTTGTTGACTACTCTGGGGAATCGTTAGTAAATGTACAGACTAGTAATGCGTTTTGTGGAAATTTCTATACAATGTCGGTATCTCGAATTATTACAATATCTCGAGATCTAGGCCTTTTGTAGTCTTACATACCTTTCCTAACTTGGTACTTGTAAACCACTGTATATTTATGTTGTTTGTGGTCTTCTATAAATTGATACATGAACGACGTGAGTCCACCTGTCATATTTATGTAAGTAAGTATTCTTTTTACTAATTTTAAAAATTGTTATCACTACATATTATAAAACAAAGTCCCCCGCTGCGTCTGTCTGCCTACTTGCGAAGAACTCAAAAAAAGTTCAACGGATTTTTATGCGGTTTTCACCAATAGATAGAGTGTTTTATGAGGAAGGTTTAGATGCATTTTCCAACCTCCACGCGGGCGAAGTCGCCGGCAAAAGCTACCTACTTATAAATAACTAGCTTTTGCCCGCGACTTCGTCCGCGTAAAATTTTTGTTCCCCTGACCCTTCCCGTCGCATCGATTTGCCTGCTAGTTTTCGTCCATTTTTCGTTGCTGCTCGCTCCTTTTGAGTTATAGTGAGTCAACCTTAAAAGATAGACATATGCTCTCGCGGATTTTTTTTAGAACTTTTTAAAAGGAACAATTCCGTCATACATGATTTTTGCGTTACTTTAACCGTTTACGCAGCGCACGCAACGGAAACTCTCAAAAGGAATAAATTTTTCCCGTTTTTGCAACATTTTTCATTACTGCTTCGCTTCTCTTAGTTGGAGCGTAATGTTATATAGCCTATAGCCTCCCTCAATAAATAGGCTACCCAACACAAAAATATTTTTTCTATTCGTACCAGTAGTTCCTGAGATTAGCGCGTTCAATCAAACAAACAAACAAACTCATCAGCTTTATAATATTATATATGTATATACTATATAGTAATATAGTATATAGTATTCAGCTTTATAATATTATATAGTATAGATGAATAGTAGAAAGTGTTACGCAAAATATTAGTAACAGACAAATATATTTCAATAATTTATACATATTTACGCGACGTGCAGATATAAAAGAGGATAAATTAAAAACAAAGACTTTTAATTAACATTTATTTTTAATGTACACGTTACTCTCCTAAGCTAAGCTAGGTTTAGAATCAGCACTTTTTTTTTTTTTCAGTATCGGAAATCATCAAATGACTTCTCCCGCTCTGGGCGGAGCGGGAGGGCGTGTCAGACTTTTACTGACTAAAACCCACCCGTGTTCCATCAGTTGCCCATGTGCCAGGGTCACGGTATCTCTTTCGAACAATCACGCGACCCCGGCAGGCATCGGTCCTAGTAGACCCCTACACTGCCGCTGACATCTCTTTGAGGCGCGCGTGGAACACTACGCGCCGTCGACCCGAGCCTGGTCCTTACCGGGCGGCGAGCTACCCATTGCTCGCCACCCGCAAGCTCGCGCCTACGGTGGTCGGGAGTCGGCTATGGACTCCCGACGCCCGGGGCGTCTCCTCCTGCGGCGGCTAGGGACGTGAGAGCGCAGAGACTGCCACTCTCTCACGCGCCCCGCCTCCTCCTTCGCGAGCATTACTGCTTCGCAGAAGGAGGTGGCGGCTTCCCATGCCCTCTCGCTCCGTACCATGGCTCGCACCAGGGCCGGACGCGAGAGGTCGCCGCCGCCGATCGCCTCCACAAGGACACGGCGGTGCTCCGCCCAGGCAGGGCACACCTCCACCGTATGCTCTACCGTGTCCTCCAGACGATCCTCGCAATGGAAACACCCGGACGTATCCTCCCGCTTTATCCTGAACAGGAACCCACCGAAGCACCCATGCCCGGTGAGAACCTGCGTCAGGCGGAAGGTGAGGACGCCGTGACGCCTCTCTATCCACTCCTCAAAGAGGTCCCCTCTTTACCGCCGCAATTGTGGCGTGCCCAAGAATCAGCACTATTCGAACGTGAAAACAAAAAACCGCCCGCCCGTCACCAATACCTAGTGCTTTATCTGAGAAGAAGCGGCGCAACAAATTCCCCAGCAGCTCAGCTGTCTGTTTAGTTACATAAACTTGATTCTTTACAATAATTATGAGGCACAGAATATTACAATACATTATTTACCATATCTGCAAGAGCAGTGGTGGCCCAGTGGTAATGGCCCCGACTTACGAGTTATAGGTAGCGGGTTCGAACCCAGGGACGCGCTTTACTTTGTATAAATAATTTCATCAACATTGCTCTCGCACCGGTAAAGAAAAACATCGTGAGGAAACCGGCATGTCTTAGAATTAAAATATCGAAGACATCAGACATCTACCAATAGTACCAATCCGCACTGGGCCCGCGTGGTAGATTACGGCCCATTCCCTCTCAGAAAGGAGGCTTGGATCCCAGCAGTAGGAACGTTATAGACTGAATATGTATTCGCCATATGTCAGCTAGCTATGCAAATATACCAACAAATAAATAAAAACTGGTGAAGGATAGTAGAAGTAGGTTTAAATAGTGTGTGTAACACAATAAATGAACATTATGATAATAAATTGTTCAGAATCATTTACAGAATCGATTTCTGTTATTTTCTATACTGGCAATTGTTTATCCCAGAAATAATTAAAACTACGTTAATTATGGTGAAACTCACGTTCCCACGGACGTAATAAGATCGCATTTTCAACTGTCGGTGTTGAACCGAGCATTGAGAATACAACAGAGTGCAGCGCGGGTGAGTCTCAGCACGTCGAAGCCCAGTTGGATTTTCACCTCTTGGCGCTGAGCAGTACTTTGAAGACCCAGTGCACGAAAATAACCAACCGCGATTTTATTACGTCCGTGGGAACGTGTGTTAAGTCATAACATAATTAACGTATTACATTAACGTAGTCATAACATAATTAACCTATACCTAGATAGGTAGGTAAATACTAACTTATACAAAATATACTTAGTTAGGTACTTACTACTAGGTATTAAACTCGACCCACGAAATAAATAATGTTTATTTCATTGGGCTGAGTTTAAATATGTGAGTAAACAATTAGTAGCCAAGAAAATATTAGGCAGATAACTTATAATATATCATTGGCTAATAGGTACTTACTGTGAGACACATCCCAACGTTCGGAGTCCATGTTGGCAGCCAAACCGAATCGTAAACAATAAGGCGGGTTGCAGACCAAGAGCTAAGATAGTGTTAGTTTAGCCAGTGGCGGATTTACAGATTTGCCGCTAGTAGGCTATTCAATTTTTGCCGCCCCTACTGACTTTTGAAATTAAATACGTTAGTTTAGTTCACAATCATATTAAGGTGAATGCTCCAACCAACCCGCGAAATTCAAATATTCTTACGTTTTTTGCAATTTGCACGCCAGTGCTAGGTTGTATGTTGATTAAAATATTATTCGCGGGTGTTAAAGACATATGTAGTTACAGAATTATAATCATCAAAATCATCAATACAACGCTCTAAGTTCATAAAGCTATAGGAATCACTTTTTCTGTTATTTTTTTGTTCCTACGCCTTTATGAACTTAGAACGTTGTATTGATGATTTTGATTGAACATACAACCTAGCACTGGCATGCAAATTGCAAAAAACGCAATAATTTTTGAATTTCGCAGGCTGGTTGGAGCATTCCCTTAATTACATTTATTCAGAAATTGCAACTTTATGATTTGTGTTCTATCGTCCTCATTACATCGGCTTTTCCCGTTATTAGTATGATTGTGAACTAGATGATATTTCTGTCAGTTACTAGATTATTTTTACAACCCGCTATGTAGTGACGAGTATACTGTTGATCTAAAAACAGCAGCATGTATTTTAAGGTTCGTTTAGTACTCGTACATCTTTTATGTACGGATTGACAGCGACCACAACCACCGACAACTGGACCTGGCAACATACAACACGCGTACACTCCAGACCGACGAGAAGATCGCCGAGCTCGAGGAAGAATTGAGCAGGTTACGATGGGGTATAGTAGGGTTATCTGAAGTCCGAAGAGAGGGGGAGGACTCGATAATCCTGAATTCCGGAAACCTGCTCTTTTTTTCCGGGAGGGCGACCAGCAGTCCCAAGGCGGTGTCGGGTTCATCGTCCATAAGTCCCTTGTGAGCAACGTTGTGAAGATCGAGAGTGTGTCGACCAGGGTGGCGTTCCTTATACTCAGAATATCCGCAAGGTATTCGCTGAAGGTCATACAGGTGTACGCCTCAACCTTGACACACCCCGACGATGAGGTGGAGACCATGTATGAGGATATTTCCAGAGCCATGCATGGTTTCAAAACTCATTTCACCGTTGTTATGTGGGACTTCAACGCGAAACTGGGCAAGCAAAGCGATGATGAGTTGAGAGTGGGGCAATTTGAAGTTGGACGTCGGAACCACCGGGGTCACCTACTGGCTAATTTTATGGAGAAGGAAGGCCTCTTTATGATGAATTCTTTCTTCAGAAAACGTGAGCACAGGAAGTGAACCTGGCAGAGTCCTGACGGTGCAACCAAAAATGAGATTGACTTCATTAGGTCGACGAAGAAGCAAATGTTCAATGATGTCTCTGTGATCAACGCGGTGAAAACCGGAAGTGATCACCGCATGGTAAGAGGCATATTGAATATCAATATCAAGCTGGAAAGGTCTCGGCTGATGAAGTGAACGCTCCGTCCAGCACCGATCCAACTTCAGAACCCCGAGAGCTTTCAGTTCGAACTCCAGAATCGTTTTGAGTGCCTAGGGAGCTCCGTGGACGATTATAACGATGGATTCGTGGAAACTGTCCATACGGTCGGGTCTAAGTTCTTCCAGACCCGCCGTACGAATAGAAAAAAGAAACTCAGATCCAACATTACAGCTCATGGAACAGAGGCGCGGAATGATCCTGCCCCCCTAGCCAAGTGACAAACGTTTACCGTTCTACAATCGGTAACGCCTCAGTGTCAGCAATTGTAGAAAACGATAAGTTGGTAGCCATGTTGAAGCGCCTGAGTCAGCCGCTCGTTCTACAATGTCTTTAGAAAAACGACACCCTAAAACAAAGGATTTAGCGTTGAACATTGTAGAAACGATAAAAATCATTCTATCATTTTGAACGATGTGAATTTGGCTACGAATTTTTTGTTCGTTTGTTCTAACCACTTGACTTAACGTTGAGCGACTACCGTTAACGATTGCAGATTATCAACTTGGCTAGGGGTGCTGCAGTCTTCAGAAGCTGTACTCGAGTACCGACAGCTAAATAGACGGATCTCTAAGTCCTTGAAAAGCGACCTTCGCCTTTTTAATACGGAACGTATTAAGGACGCGATAGAGCGGAACAAGGGCTCCAAAGTCTTTGCAAGAGATCTGTCTATTGGGCAGAGTCAGCTCGCGAAACTGAAGACCAACGATGGCAGAGTCGTGTCCGCCAAACCTGAGCTGTTGGGAGAGATTGAGAAGTTCTATGGACAGTTATACACTTCCACCAGAAACCCCGTTATAAATCTAGCTAACGACCCGAGAGCTAGATTGACTCGACACTACACTGAAGATATTCCGGACGTCAGCTTGTACGAGATTAGGATGGCTCTGAAGCAGCTTAAAATCAACAAGGCGCCGGGTGATGACGGAATTACGGCCGAGCTCCTGAAGACCGGCGGGAAACCCGTTCTAAAAGCCCTTCAGAAGCTATTTGATTCCGTCATACTCGAGGGCAAAACGCCACAGGCATGAAACAGAGGTGTGGTGGTACTTTTCTTTAAGAAGGGTGACAATACCCTACTTAAGAATTATAGGCCCATCTCACTTCTGAGCCATGTCTACAAGCTGTTTTCAAGAGTCATCACGAATCGTCTCGCGCGCAGGTTTGACGACTTCCAGCCTCCCGAACAAGCCGGATTCCGTAAAGGCTTTAGCACCGTAGACCACATACATACGCTGCGGCAGGTTATACAGAAGACCGAAGAGTATAACCTGCCTCTCTGCTTAGCGTTTGTGGATTACGAAAAAGCCTTCGATTCGATCGAGACCTGGGCTGTATTGCAGTCTCTTCAACGGTGCCAGATTGACTATCGGTATATCGAGGTGCTGAAGTGTTTGTATGAAAACGCCACTATGTCAGTCCGGCTCCTGGACAAAGCCTCGAAACTTATCCTTCTGCAGCGAGGGGTGAGACAGGGAGACGTCATCTCTCCGAAACTGTTCACCGCTGCACTGGAGGAAGTCTTCAAGGTTTTGGACTGGAAAGGGGCTGGCATCAACATCAATGGCGAGTACATCACTCACCTTCGATTTGTCGACTATATAGTAGTCATGGCTGAGACTATGGAGGACCTCAGTACAATGCTCGATGACCTCAGTAGAGCTTCCGAAAGAGTGGGTCTTAGAATGAACATGGACAAGACAAAGGTCATGTCCAATGCTCGTGTGATACCCACTCCAATGAAGATCGGAGGCGCTACACTCGAAGTTGTGAACGAATATGTGTACCTAGGACAGACTGTCCAGTTAGGTACGTCTTCAACTGACTTCGAGAAAGAGGTCAATCGTCGAATCCGACTCGGCTGAGCAGCGTTCGAGAAGCTACGCAACATCTTCTCGTCCCACTTACCGCAGGGTCTCAAGACAAAAGTCATTGACCAGTGTGTATTGCCAGTGATGACATATGGTACTTAGACGTGGTCGCTCACAATGGGCCTCATAAGAAGGCTCTAAGTCACCCAAAGAGCAATGGAGAGGGCTATGCTTGGAGTTTCCCTACGCGATCGAATCAGAAATGAAGAGATCCGTAGGAGAACCAATGTTACCGGCATAGCCCGAAGAATTGCTAAACTTAAGTGGCAGTGGGCAGGGCACATTGCTCGCAGAACGGATGGCCGATGGGGCCGGAAGGTTCTGGAGTGGCGACCGCGTACTGGAAGATGGAGCGTTGGAAGGCCTCCCACAAGATGGACCGATGACCTGGTGAAGGCCGCAGGACTGCGTTGGATGCGGGAAACACAGAACAGGTCGAAGTGGCGGTACTTGAGGGAGGCCTATGTCCAGCAGCGGACGTTTTACGGCTGAAATGATGATGTACGGATTACGAAAGATCAGATCGGATCGATTGGATCGGATCGGATTATTAGATTATAAAGTGTAACAATTGTAGATAGACCAATAAATAAATAAATAATTATAAGTGTTTTTTATTTATTATTTCGGCTTTATTTGCCGCCCCTCTAAATCTGCCGCCCTAGGCTCCAGCCTACTTAGCCTATTGGTAAATCCGCCACTGAGTTTAGCTTAGCTCGCATAGCTGACGCACTTTTCCATACTTGTGTGCAGACCGCAAACTCTGCGATATGTATGGAAAACTGCGTCAGCTATGCGAGCTAAGCAAAACTAACTTAGCTTAGCTCTTAGTCTGCAACCCGCCTAAATCCAGGTCCGTAAACAAAGCAAAGTTCCTGCCAGGGTCGCGAGATTCGTTCGAAAGAGTTACTGTGGCCCTGGCATATGGGCAACTGATGGAATATGGGTGGGTTTTAGTCGGTAAAAGTCTGACACGCCCTCCTTCTCCGCCCAGAACGGGAGAAGTCATTTGATGATTTTCCATCCAACAAAAAAAAAAAGCAATGTTCGTCAGAATTCTACATTCTCATCAGTCATTCAGTCTCTGTACTCGATACCAAATCAGAAGAAAAATCAAAATCCAAGTTCCATAGCATAGGTCAATAATAATGTCAGAAATATCACAATACAATTGAATAAACAAATAAAAGTACGCGTGCCCGAAATGCATGTTGCGCTAGTGTGAATGCATGTCCGAGCGCTACACAACACACGTACTGCGAACCGCACGTGCACACATTGACATTTTTGTGAGACGCGATAGCACTATTAGCTATTGAAAATTTATGATAATTTGGCTGTGTTCCGTAATACCAAAAATGATGAATGAAAACTTAATGAATTTTAAATTGGTTTTCGTTATTTTGTATCTTGGTAATATAAGCTGTGTTATGGATAAAACATTATTACAGATATTGTTGTTTTTAATGCAGAAAAAACTAAAAGAAAACATGTCATTCACGTTGTAAAAATTTGCGAAATGCAATTCGCTCAAACTTCATTTTAGCTAAGTTTTTTTTTTAAAAAATGTCACCATTACCTAGATAAATACTGTCTAAAGCCGAATATCATCTTAAAATGGTGGAAATATGCTCAAATTGCAAATGATTTTGGTATTACGTTTGTATGGACAGATTGACCGTCGCCGGGCCCGTTACCTATTTCGGTAGGGTTGTCACAATAGGGTAAGACAAATTAAACAAAACATTTGTTAAATAGTTTTATTATTCAGTATGATAGAATCGAATCAAATCAAATAATTTAATTCAACTAAGCCAATTACAGGCACTTTTGAATTGTCAAAAGACAAAATTAAATTAGTACAAAAATAGTTATGGTGCTACAGTCCCAGTCACAAGACATAATATCTGTGAAAGTACCATAGATACCCATTCCAATACGTAGATCTCTATGGAGAAGAATGGGCTAGAAGCTCCATGGACACTCTTTTTTAACCGACTTCCAAAAGGAGGAGGTTATCATTTCGGATGTTTATATTATTTTTTATGTTTGTTCGGGCATAATTCCGTCGCATACCAACTGATTTGAAAATATTTTTTTTGATGGAAAGGGTATACCTACTTCCCGAATGGTCTCATAATTTTTTTATCGAAATCGGACTAGCACTTTTTGAAAAATCAACAAAAACCTAAAAGTTATCAACATTGTCTACACCGATTACTCAGAGCTTTCTGATCCGATTTCAATGATTCTTTTTTTTTTTGTTTGATACAGTATACCTGCCATTGGTCCCATACATTTTTCCATTTAGTTTGGTTCAATCATTTTTATTTTTAGCTCATTGGGTACATGGGTGCTGTTATTACCGGTGCTACGGATTACAAAATTCTAGTGCACATGTAAGAAAATTATATATTTGACAATAATTTGGGTTGAATATTTAAACTAACAAGGATAAAATAAAAATACTTTTTCAAAAATATGATATATCTTTAAAGTAGTAAAAGGATAGTTCAAGTATGATATATCTTTAATTTTTTTAGTATTATTCATACACACAGTACAATAAACAACCATTATTAACAATAAAATACCACGTTTTACATAAAAGTATTCAACCTTACAACTAACAAAACAAACAACGTGCGGTGCACTAACCCTGACATTGTCAACTGGCTGTGCAAGCGTAAACCGGTTTTTTCCAGTCTCGCCGCGTACGCGACAAGCGGCCAGTGGTCACGCACACATGCCCCGCTTGCTTGTAGTGGAGCAATCGAATCGCGCGGTTGTTCGAAGCTTTATCTCTGTTCCGTTTTTCTACTCATGTGCTGTTGGTGCGTGCTGCTTATGCAATCCTATATAAACGACGTAAATTTATTTTATTTTCATTTGCGTTTTCGCGCATAATAGATAAGCAGTACTTGATTTCAACACTTACGTATTTCTTAAAACAAAACAATGTCGGAAGTAAAAAAGAAGAGACGGCAATACTCTGCGGAATATATTAAATTCGGATTTATTGAAAATCCCACAAACCCGTCGTCGCCTTTGTGTCTTCTATGTCTAAAAACATTTTCAAACGAAGCAATGAAGCCTTCAAGACTGCAAGATCATTTGAATAAAATGCATCATGCATGCAGATAAGACAGAAAAGAATGTAGCATATTTTCAAGACCTAGAGAAGAAGCATAATACTCAGCCAAGTGTATCAAAACTATTTTCGGCGGCTGCTAAGCAAGATGACGACGGACTTCGAGCTTCGTACAATATCTCTTTGTTAATTGCTCAAAAAGGCAAACCACACAACATCGGAGAAGAGTTAATTTTGCCAGCAATAAAGGAAGTAATTACTACTGTGCTTCATAAACCGGCCGCAGATATTATCCGAAAAATTCCTTTGAGTAATAATTCTGTGCAAAGACGAATTGATGAAATGGCTGAAAACATTGAAGAATCATTGTGCAATCATCTGAGGACCAGTCAATTCTCAATTCAGCTCGATGAGTCCACTTTACCAACTAATGAAGCGTTGTTGCTATCTTACGTGAGGTTTATTAAAGATGAGAAAATACGTGAAGAACTATTGTTTGCCAGAAATTTGGAGACAGATACAAAAGACGAAACCATATTCAATACATTGGAAAAGTTTTGTGAAGAGAAAGAGATTCCTTTGAAAAATATTATATCAGTTGCTACGGATGGCGCTCCGGCTATGACAGGGCGCCATAAAGGCTTCATAGCACACTTAAAGAATAAAATTCCAGATGTCCTTGCTATACATTGCGTTATTCATAGACAACATTTGGTTGCTAGAAACTTAAGTGAACGACTATTTCAATCACTGCAATATGTCATCAAAGCAGTCAATAAAATCCGTAGCAGCTCTTTGAATTATAGATTACTAGCTTTTGCCAGCGGCTTCGCCCGCGTGGATGTCGGAAATTATCCCGCGGGTACATACTACCGGGATAAAAAGTATCCTATGTCCTTTCTCAGGCTCTAAACTATCTATGTGCCAAATTTCATTTAAATCGGTTCAGTAGTTTTAGCAGGAAAGCAAGACAGACATACAGACAGACAGACAGACAGACAGACAGACAGACAGACAGAGTTACTTTTGCATTTATAATATTAGTGTGGAAGTGTGGAAGTGTGGATTTCATCAGCTTTGTGTTACTAATGACGAAGATTTCAACCGTTTGTTGCTTCATACTGAAGTTCGTTGGCTGTCAAGAGGCAATTGTCTGATTCGATTTTACAACCTGTTTGACTCTATGATAGAGTTCTTGGAAACTAAAGATACAGAACTGCGCAACAAGCTCATAACATCAAAGAATGATATAGCTTACATGACAGACCTGTATAAAATGTTCAACGACATGAACCTCCAACTGCAAGGCGATGAACTAAATTTAATTAAAACAAAAAATGTCGTTGCTGCTTTCGCAGCCAAACTGCTTCTGCACAAAAAGAATATGGGCAGACGTGAGTTTCACAATTTTCCGAATTTATCAGTATACTGCAGTAACGACGACTTGTTTGCCTACTGCCAACATTTGGAAACCTCCACATTGACTTCACCGAACGATACCAGGACATTTTAAACTTGGAAATACCAGACTGGGTGTTGGATCCGTTTTCAAATGTCAACACAGCAATGTCACCTCAGCTGGAAGAAGAACTGACAACAAACGAAGAAATAAAAATCAAGTTCAAAAATGGATATCAAGAATTTTGGCTACAAAAACCGATCCCACAATTGTACCCTGGATTGTGGTCAATTGTTCAACGATTTTTGATAGCATTCCCATCGTCATATTTGTGTGAACGTGGATTTAGTGCTGTGGCAACGCTGCTTACTAAAAAGAGAAATCGTTTGCGTGTTACCGAACGTGGCGACTTGCGGCTGTTTTTGAGTAAATTGGAACCTGATATCAACAAACTTATTGAACAGCATCAGATTCAACCTTCACATTAGTTTTTATATAAGAATTGATTATGTTTGTTTTATTTTCAATAAAAGATACTCTGTCCGAATACTATAAATTTGCGTTTCAATAATCAGTTATAAGTACTTTGCGGTTTTTAAGTATGTTTAAAAAGGGGGGCGTTAAAAAATATTTTATTCTTAAAGTGGGCAGTAGACAAAAAAAGGTTGGGAACCTTCACGAGTCAACCTTCTTCTTCTTCAAGGACTTCAGGAAGTAGCAGGGGCGTAGCTACCGCCGTATCTGCCGTATCAATTATACGGGGCCCCCGGGACACGGGGGCCCCCGACGTGTGTAAGCAAAAATTAATAAAAACTTCCCTTTTTTTATTATTTCTGAAATGACATGAAGTCACAAAAAGCAATTTCTTTTTTCCCGCGTATAGCGTGCGTTCCGAAGTTGGCAACATCCTACATCGGTTATCGCGGGCTGCGGGATTTCCCCGTTTATAGTCCAGGAAATGAACCTAAAAATATGGTAAAACCTCGCAATTTTTTCGTCCAACACCGATTTGTACAAAAATTTGGGATTAGGCTTATTTCACCGTCTAGTTTATTTTCTATATTGTGCCGTTGTACGCTTTTTGTTTTTTAGGGGTGAATACTACCCCTTATTGTCAAAAGTTATAAAATAACATTAAAAACCTAAACATGGGTAAAAATAGTTAAATAATGATTGTTTCATGCTTTAGGATACAATTTCATAATCTTTCAACCGACCCTTGTTAAAAACTACACTCCGAAGCGGGTAATTCGAAATTTTCGAAAAAAATAATTGTTCGGATTTTTAAGCATAGCTCCTTCATTTTAGGTGATAGAAATTTTTTTTCAGTAACGATTTTGTGGAACTTTTTAAGAGCTATAAGACTATGTGAATTAAATTACTAAAGATCCCTTAATTTTTAAATGGGTCTCCCCATTTAAAAATTAAGGGATCTTTAGTTTAAAGCGCTTGAATAAGGTGATGTTCGATCGTAAATGTAGGTGTTAAACGGCTATATCTCGCCGAATATTCACTGTACAAAAACTCTGCACACAGGGAAATTTTTGTCATTAAAAAAGCTACAATTTAGTACTAAATTGTTTTTTCGTATCTTTAGTATTTTGGGAGTTAAAAACACGAAATTGGAAAAATTCGTTTTCTCTTTATACTTCAATTTTTCTAAAATTAGGCATTTTACATTGGTTAAGTCCCTTTTTTTTTTTTTTTTTTTTCAGGATGGGAAATCATCAAATGACTTCTCCCGCTCTGGGCGGAGCGGGAGGGCGTGTCAGACTTTTACTGACTAAAACCCACCGTGTTCCATCAGTTGCCCATGTGCCAGGGTCACGGTATCTCTTTCGAACAATCACGCGACCCCGGCAGGCATCGGTCCTAGTAGACCCCTACACTGCTGCTGACATCTCTTTGAGGCGCGCGTGGAACACTGCGCGCCGTCGACCCGAGCCTGGTCCTTACCGGGCGGCGAGCCACCCATTGCTCGCCACCCGCAAGCTCGCCGCCACCCGCAAGCTCGCTGGTTAAGTCCCTGAGATACCACATTTGGTATAGACACAATGGTTTTTAATTGTGTCTGTAATTACGGTATTCAATGGGTTAAGTACTAGCTTTTGCCAGTGACTTCGCCCGCGTGGAGGTCGGAAATCATTCCGCGGGAACATACCTACTACCGGGATATAAAGTAGTCTATGTCCTTTCTCAGGCTCTAAACTATATGTGTACCAAATTTCATTTAAATCGGTTCAGTAGTTTTAGCAGGAAAGCGAGACAGACAGACAGAGTTACTTTTACATTTATAATACCTAGGTACCAGCTTTTGCCAGCGGCTTCGCCCGCGTGGAGGTCGGAAATTATCCCGCGGGAACATACTACCGGGATAAAAAGTAGTCTATGTCCTTTCTCAGGCTCTAAACTATCTGTGTACCAAATTTCATTTAAATCGGTTCAGTAGTTTTAGCAGGAAAGCGAGACAGGCAGACAGAGTTTCTTTTACATTTATAATACCTATTAGTGTGGAAGTGTGGATGTATAATGTTTTTGAAGGTGGTTCTTGCGTCGATCAAGAAATTGTTTTACACATTAATTTTAATTGAATCCATGTAGGTGCAGACGCCAGCACATCAATATATCCGAAACCGTCAAAATTTCCCAATCAATCTTGAACTTAATAGGTACTTACGGTAAAGTTTAAAATCTATTGACGAATTTTGACAGATTGTAGTAGCTTTAAGTGCTGGCGTCTGTACGTAAAGGTCATAGCAGGTGGTATCCTGTAGTTTCTGCCTCATCAGCCTATATTGTTCCCACGGCTGGGTTCCCAGACCTCCGCTCGGTGAGAGGGAGTCGGCCATAATCTACCACGCTGGCCCAGTGCGGGTTGGCAAATGTCACATGTCTTCGAGTTTTTGATTCTAGGACATGCCGGTTTCCTCACGATGTTTTCCTTCACCGTTTTGAGAGCAGTGGTGATGAAATTATTTACACGGAGTAAAGCGCCTGCTTGGGTTCGAAGCCACGACCTACAACTAGTAAATCGGGGCCGATACCACCGAGCCACTACCGTCCTCCCTAGGCCTACGCCTCCCAAGTTTCTGCCTACCCCCATGGTAAGAACGCGTGAGTTTATGTATGTAAGTAAAAAAGTAGGTATAAACAATTTCCTTGAATGTTGTAACTTTTTTATCTAACAAAATATTGATAATACAACTTAAAAATAAAAACAAACAGGACCATAATAAAATCTGGAACCGTAACCAATTCAACCAGTTTGCAGTCCTCGATTAATAAGACAATATCTACCTACAGCCCTTTCAGTAACTTTACCTTGGACAGCAACTCATAGAATTACCTATGATTGCTAATATTCGATTTTATCAGTCAGCTGTGCCGAATCATACCGAGCCGGGCAAGTATGTGCACAACTAACGGTACGTTCACACGGCGTCGAGTGTTTCTCTACCGAATCGGTTTTTTGCAGGATTCGGTTTAGTGGCAACAGTATTTCAATGAATGATTTCACACATGCATTCAGTTTCAAGACACGGTAAAAAACAAACGAATCTTGCTAAAGTTGACATCCGATTTTGCGACTACAAACCGATCCGGCCGTACTGCAAAATGTAAGATCCGATGCAGTGGTATACAAGGGCGGATCCAGGGGGTGGGTCATGGGGGTCATGACCCCCCCCTGGGCTGGGTCCACCGTGGACCACTATTTAAAATTGTTAAACATAGGTAATGGTTTTAAGTAAGGATATATATTTTTTTTGTCACAATATAGATTTTATGTAATAGTCTAGTCAACAAGTTCAAAAACGTGAAAAATAGAGATAAAGGTCCTAAAAATATGAGCGATGGCTCATTCGATTCGGAATCACCTATAGAAAAATGTTTTTGAAGGATTTTGGTGCATGTAAAAATTGCAATGGTTATTAACAAAATAAGATGAAAAAATATGATATTTAGTTTTTTGTTAACAACTTGAAAAATATTAACATTTAAGCTATTTTGAAAAAAGCTCGTTAAAGAGGAGGAAATTTCCGATAAAAAATCCTGAATCCCGGAACTCTATCTCCATTATTTATAATTTTAATTTGACGATGAAAATTGGGCTCCACGCGGCTGTTACAGCATGCGCACGCCGCCGCTAAAGAGAGTTCAGCAATAATTTTTTTTTGAAAACATAAATTGTAATTTTAAAAATTTGAAAAAATTCTAGTATCTTCTTAACACTTGAAAGAATCGAGCCCTGAAGAAAAAAAAGTTTAATCACAATTTTTCAAAAAGTTATTCAATTGTTAACAAAAAAAAATTTTCCCAATCTCCATTGGCATAAACAATGGGAAGGTATAAATAATTGGCCTATAAATTTTAAACTTCGTGGAGCCCTTTTGATATATGTACTTTATAAGATCCTGCGATAAATTTTCATAAAAGTTTATTTATTTGTTAATTATGATTTTTTATAACTACTGAAAATTTAAACATCTAAAAAATGTTGTAATTTTTTTTTTCAATTAATATTTATCTATGCCTTTTTTCATATTAAAAATTTGTAAGGATTCACGAAAAGTATAGAAAAACGATCTCCGAAATTCAATTAGGGGTGTTAACTTTATTTTTTATTTAATTAACGGGAGATCAGTAGAATCACGGAGTACAGCGGCGGATACGCGTTAAAAATGATTGGGCTTTGGTCTCTTTTTCCTCAAAACATTTTTCTTTTCTCATTTTTTGAAGATTATAAGCTATTCAGAGCAGAAAACGTGATCCTTTAATTTTTTGAAAAATTTTCGATCGAGTGAAACAAAAAAACGGCTGGCTGGATTAATTTGGCTCTTTGTACGGTTTAGTGGACATATTGAACTGTAAAAGGCACATTTAACATTATTAGTTTCCTTAATATTTTCGATACAGCGCTTGATTTTCCAAAACATCACTAAAAGCCCTTTTTTGTTGCATTATCAAATTCATGCGACAAAAGGAAGAATTTTTTTTTTTTCGAAAAATCTGTGGCTAGTTGTTAAAGGGAATTCATTGAAGTTCTTGAAACTAGTGGTGGGCGTTGCGACAACGAACCGTTTCCGAAGACCGTTTTATGTTTTGCAACGATGAGACCGTTTTACGTCCTGGGTCCAAACAGTCTTCGTTGCACAAACCAGTCTTCGAATAACTAGATGCGATTATGTATTTTACAGCTAAGAAAATACGGTCGAGAACCCATTGATTCAACTTTCACACTCGTTGCGTCGTCGTCCTTAATCCGTTCCAAAGACCGTTTTATGTTCTGCGACGACTACGACGATGAAACTGTTTTTACGTCTTGGATCCAAACAGTCTTCGTTGCACAAACCAGTCTTCGAATGACTAGATGCGATTATGTATTTTACAGCTAAGAAAATACTGTCGAGAACGCATTGATTCAACTATCACACTCGTCGCGACGTCGCCGTCGTCCTTAGTGAACCGCGTTCATTTACAAAACAGTTCTTACAGTAAAAAGTGAACTTTTTGTCAATGGTATAGAGTCTATATTTTATTACTACTTCTCGAAGAAACTGCAACTATTTCACGCGACGAAAACGCAATTCTATTCCATATTCGATAAGTTTGGTTTTTTACAAAACGGTCGTCTTCGCAACAACTGGTTTGAAGACGGCTCTTCAAACCAGTTGCGATGACGACCGTTTTCTGCAACCGTTTTCGTCGTCGGAAAAACGGTTGCGTTTCGTCCGTCGAAAAATCGACAACGACCCACTACTACTTGAAACCCACCTTTAATGACATATCGATAAATAATCAAATAAAAAAGGATCCTTTTCCATTTGAAGAGAGATATCTCGGCGAAAAGTGGACGTATCAAGGGTCCTAAAAAAATAAATCAAAGCTAAATCAACGAAGTATTTGATTCATATAGTGGTTAAGCAAAAAAAAAAATTTTTCCACGCCCGTATACCAAAACAAAATACTCAAAAAAACATTTTTGTTGCTGTTTTTTTTGTAAGATTAATCAAAATCCGCTGACTCAATAAAATTTTAAAATCTAATCCAAAAACTAGACACCAGAAGCTACGATTTCTTTTTTTTTTATTTCTTTTACGACCATTTCTCTCGAAGTTACGGCCTGTTGAAAATTGGCCAAAATTTTCGAATTTTATTTTTGATCCCTTATTTTTTCCAGTAGTGTAAAATATTTTAAAAAAGTAAGATTCTTTGTAGGTACTAAAAATACACATGATATGGATGGGGGGTGGGGGTAGTCTTAAACATCACCATGTATCACCAAGGGGGAGAGGGGGGGGGCTAAAAATGCCAAAAAACATCACGTGATTAATTGACGCCCCCTTAGCGGCGGCGCGCATGCCGTAACAGCCGCGCGGAGCCCAATTTTCAACGTCAAATTAAAATTATAAATAATCGAGATAGAGTTCCCAGAGTTGAGACTTTTTTATTGGAAATTTCTTCCTCTTTAACGAGCTTTTTTTAAAATTGCTTAAAATTTAATATTTTTCGAGTTATTAACAAAAAACGAAATATAATTTTCTTTTCATCTTATTTTGTTAATAACAATTGCAATTTTTTACCTGCACCAAAATCCTTCAAAAACATTTTTCTAGAGGTGATTCCGAATCGAATGAGCCATAGCTCATATTTTTAGGACCTTTGTCTCTACTTTTCACGTTTTTGAACTTGTTGACTAGACTATAAATACCTTCAATATTTAATCAATTCAATTGTGCAGGACGCCGATAGAACGCTTATGTAATAAGATCGCTTATCTAGTAATAAGTATATTATGTATGAAGCACCTATAAGTTAGTTTAAATATAGTTTGATTGTATTCAATTTAGGAACTAAGAAACTTTGTAATCGCGATCTATTCCGGAGTCAGGTTTGCTCAGATCAAAACGTGTCGAAACCTGTCCAAACCTCGAGACGCCCTTGCCTGCCTCTGATTGGTGGACTCGGAGTTGATCGCAAAAACCTAAATATTAATTAGTTATGTTATTGGGTAAACCGAAATTTGATAACTCGGCGCAGTCGACGCAACTTGCACCTATGTGTATAAAGTATAAATATAGGGTAAGTTAAATTTTAAGTTAGTTGTGAAATCCACGCCATGGGCGACTGATTAAGAAATAAATACGTCTTCAAGTTTTAAAAGTGAGTTTTAATAAGTGAACCAAATAGTAGTTCCTCCAATCCAGCAAACAAATAAATGTGAGGCCTATAAACCTCACATCATTCTTTTTACATCAGCTATCTGCCATTGAAAGTCCCGTCAAAATCGGTCCAGCCATTTCAGAGATGAGCCGGAACAAACAGACAGACAGACAAAAATTGTAAAAAATGTTGTTTTCGTATATGTACTGTGTATACATCCAAATACACCTTGTAAAAAGTGGGTATCTTAATATTACAAACAGATTTTATTTATTTGTATTGTATAGATTAATATTTTGTATGATGGCAAACGCATTATTCGGGAACGAACGCATCGAAAACAATAGTGGCGAACTCCCAAACTCGCCGTTTCTACCCGTTTTTGCCAGACTATAGATACATTAATAAAATAACTACTTCTTACTTTTATGTATGATTATAAAAAATAAATTATAACTTCTTGTGACTTGACCACGACTATGTGACCCCCCCCTGGCACCAAAGCTGGATCCGCCCTTGGTGGTATAGCACATTCAATACATGCGTTCATACGATACACGCAGGGGTAGATTCGGTTATTTGCCGGATCTTGAAACCGAATACGTCGTCAAATTATCAAATGTAGGTATAGTCATTCTAAAGTAGTTAAAAAGAAAATTGTGGATACTGCTGCATTAGAGTTGTAAAGGCACCAACTGTAGATCGTCTTTGTACTATTTAGATATTGGGTTTAACCACAATCTTTTTCCACAACGCTGACAGCGATAGTACCAGTATATTATAGCAAGACTGTTCACGTCCATCGCTTCCAAATCAACGTGACGAACTGTGCGCGCTCTTGCTAAAAAAAAGCCGGATGGTGTGTTCACACGGGATCTACTTACGAGGCCGTCGGATACGGCAATGTAAGATGTGCTGTGTGAATACAACATTCGGTTTTTCCAGGTCCTATGAAAATAAGATTCGGCAAAACGTGGCTCCGTGTGAACGTACCGTAAAGTCGTCGAGCCGCTTCCTATTCAGGATAAAGCGGGAGGATACTTCCGGGTGTTTCCATTGCGAGGATCGTCTGGAGGACACGGTGGAGCATACGGTGGAAGTGTGCCCTGCCTGGGCGGAGCACCGCCGTGTCCTCGTGGAGGCGATTGGCGGCGGCGACCTCTCGCGTCCGGCCCTGGTGCGAGCCATGGTACGGAGCGAGAGGGAATGGGAAGCCGTCACCTCCTTCTGCGAAGCAGTAATGCTCGCCCTCCTTCGCGAGCGAGGCGGAGCGCGTGAGGGAGTGGCAGTCTCTGCGCCCTCACGTCCCTAGCCGCCGCAGGAGGAGACACCCCGGGCGTCGGGAGTCGATTGCGGACTCCCGGCCACCGTAGGCGCGAGCTTGCGGGTGGCGAGCAGTGGGTAGCTCGCCGCCCGGTAAGGACCAAGCTCGGGTCGACGGCGCGCAGTGTTCCACGCGCGCCTCAAAGAGATGTCAGCAGCAGTGTAGAGTCTTAAACTGTATACATGTTTTGCTGACGCGGTGGCTCGCCACAGACGTGCGTCATTTTATTACTATAAATATACATACTTTACAATAAATTAGTGAGTGCGATTACTGCTACGCGGTGACTAACATTAGAGAAAGGAATCGTCAACAGTTTTACTTGTAAATATTGTTAATACGTAATAAACCTAACGGGAACTACGTGATCTTTTCTCTACGCGCTTCAACCTTAACAACAACAACAACTCTGCAAGTGTACGAACCGTACATTTTATGGTCCTTCGAGCCGGATCTCTGATGCTGTTGTGTCTCTCTACGGAAGCGGATCGGTTTAGCTGGTCTCCCAGAAGCGGGTCGCCCCAGTTAAATTGAGAAGTCGCATAGTATCGTAACCGAGGCGCAAGGGTGCTGAGTTCCACTGACCATTTCAAATCAAGGAAAACAACAATTCAAGATTTGAAACGGAGAAGACTACAAGCAACGCAGTAGCCTTCGCAACATAACGCAACGCTCTCCTGTCACCGTTAACGACGTGCCAGGCCTCTTGAACTATCTAACAACGGTAACAACAAATAGCATCAATATGGATCAACTCGAATTGCAGTCAACGTGCTTCGAGAACATCAAAACATTATGTGCTAACTATCGCAAGGATTCTTCATCAAGAAAAACTGTGGAATACTTGAAGAAACGCTTGTCGTCGCTAGAAAACCAATGGCAAGACTTTGAAAGCAGGCATGCCCAACTATTGCTGGAACTAGATGATAAGAATATAGCATACTTCATGGATGACATCTATGGTAAAACTAAAGAAATGTTCTTATCAACTAAAACGGACATCACTAACAAACTGGCAACTTGGGGCAAACGGAACGTGAAGTTTGACCTAGGCGGGACTTCAGAAGATGATGACAGTAACAACATACAACTCTTGCTTAACAAGCAAGAATGTAATTTTAACTCAATATCCCGCGTTTTCTCCAAAATCGACGTACTATCAATTTCGGAAAGATGGGAACTGGAAGACTCCGTCACGATACTGAAATCAAAATGGGAGCCCATCGATAAACTTCACTGGGAAATAGACTTCCAACTGAAAGGATCCAACGAGCATTATTATCAAATGTTTACGGATATCGAAAAAAAATACGATGAGCTGAAAAGGAAAATGAATGCCAAAATCTGGTCCACCGTCCACTACGAGAAATCGACACCTAAGATTGAAATTCCCGAGTTCTCAGGAAACTACGGTCAGTGGATCTCCTTCAAAGACCTGTTTCTGGAAGCAATCCACAAAAACCCGATGATCAACAACGCGCAGAAAATGCAACACCTAAAAACTAAGCTACGAGGAGAAGCCGAACGCTTAGTGCAGCATCTGACCATTAGCACTGAAAATTATAACTCATGTTGGGATATATTAAATCAGCGCTACGACAATCGTCGCCTGCAATTTACCTCGTTCATGAACAACATGCTAAGTCTGCCGATCATACAACATGCAGATTCAATCAATTTGAAGAAGATGCATGACGTCATAACCGAATGCCTGAACGGCATATCTAACATTGGTATCGATACATCAACCTGGGACCCGATCATTGTGCATATTATGTCACAAAAACTAGACTCCAATACTTTGAGTGACTACATGAAAGAACTACAAGATCACAGAGAACTACAAAAACTAAACGACTTTCTGTACTTCCTCGAAACACAATTTATGGCATACGAATCAATGAAGTCAGCTAAGAAAGCAAATCCTACAGCTCCAGAAAAATCATCTAACTGGAAAACATCCCACAAGCAAACCCCGATGAAAAAATATAACTATAGCGCCAATCAAAATAAAACAAACAACTATCACACTTTACATGGAAAATGCCCATTTTGCAACGGAAGTCACGTACTGCGCCAATGTGACAAATTCCTTCAGATGGACTTCGGCAAACGAAATGACACAGTTTCGAAACTGCAGCTCTGCAAAAACTGTTTGTTCAGCCACGGAAATAACGAGTGCAAATCAACAAAAACCTGCCAAGAATGTAGATTGAAACACCACACACTATTGCACATTCCGGACCAACAAAATATAACGTCATCGGCAAGAAAAAATAACACTGAGCAACGCTCTTCGTCATCAACTCAACAACCAACATCTAACCATTTGTTTAAGGACAACATGGAAGTTCTACTGACTACGGTCCAGCTGAGAGTTAAATCCGTGGATGGGACTTATATAACACTGCGTGCGCTACTTGATCAAGGTTCACAAGTGAACTTAATAACAGAAAACGCTGCACAAATGTTACGCCTTCCTCGGAACGGGATCAACGCATCAGTATCGGGAATCGGCTCTGTGTCTAGAGAATGCAGGGGAAAACTGGAATTTACTTGCCAATCGATTCACTCCGATTACAGCTTTGAAACTCAAGCGCTTATCATGACGAAGCTAACTAACAACTTGCCTACGAGAACGTTCGAAAAAGGTATATGGACGCATTTAGAGAACTTGAAACTTGCCGATCCTGACTTCAACGTATCTCGGCAAATCGATCTATTACTAGGAGCCGACGTATACTCCGAAATTATCCTTGAAGGTGTATTAAAAGGCAATAACAACTCCCCAGTTGCACAACACACGCAAATTGGATGGATTTTATGCGGAAAGATGAAACAGACGTTTGACTGCCACGCTACATTACTTAACTTAGAGGAGCTAACGAAATTTTGGGAGAATGAAGATATTCAAAACATCTCGGATATTCCCAAGGACGATCAGTGCGAACAATTTTATAAAGAAACTGTGAGAAGATCATCTGATGGAAAGTACATCGTCAAAATGCCGTTTGTTCCAGACTACAAAGAGAAACTAGGCAAGTCTAGAACAATTGCGGTTTCGCAATTTTTACAGTTGGAAAAACGGCTGGAGAAGAAGGCAAAACTTTCATTAATGTACAAACAATTCATGGAAGAGTATGCAGATCTGGGTCATATGAAACTTGCACCTCAGATACCTACTGACACCTATTTTTTACCGCATCACGGTGTCTTGAGAGAAAACTCGACAACAACAAAGTTGCGGGTGGTATTTAACGCGTCTCAACAAACTACGAGTGGCTTCAGTCTAAACAATGTCATGGAAAAAGGCGCCAACTTACAAAAAGATATTCAGGCACTTATACTTAAATGGCGAACTTATAAATACGCATTTACAGCTGACATTGAAAAGATGTACCGCTGCATTTGGATTTCAAAGGAACAACAACATCTACAGAGAATTGTATGGCGGGACACAGGAGATCACCATCTTCGTGATTACCAGCTCTGCACCGTAACCTACGGGACCAAATGTGCACCATGGCTAGCTATGCGAACATTGAAGCAACTAGCCATTGACGACGGTCACAAACATCCGGTAGCTGCAAAGATACTCATCGAAGAATGCTACGTAGATGACGTCATTAGCGGTCATAATAATCTCACAGAAGCAAAAGAATTGCAACAGTCCTTAATCCAACTGTTAAGAGGAGGTGGTATGAATTTACGAAAGTGGACAGCCAATGACCGAGCTATTCTGGAAGACTTACGTGAGGATCAATTATCGACTCAAAACTTGTTTGATTTCAAAGGTGAAGAGTCAACCAAAACATTAGGACTTGGTTGGAATCCAAACAGCGACTCCTTCCATTTTAACTGGCCGACAGAAAACTCAAAACAACTAACAAAGAGATCCTTACTCTCAGCCATATCGAGATTCTACGACCCACTGGGTTGGCTCTCCCCAGTGACGGTCAAAGCCAAACTAATATTCCAAAAACTCTGGATGAGTGAACTAGGCTGGGATGACGTAGTACCCAGCAACATAGAATCAGAATGGCGCAACCTGAAAACAGAACTGTCATGCGTTAACAAAATAACAATAAACAGATGGATTGGCGATACTCAAAAGTGTGTCGAGTTATTAGGCTTCTGTGTCTTCTTACGCTTGTGTAATTTACAGTAAAGTGTTCAACGAACATGGCCAACCCATCGTAACTCTACTAGCTGCTCGAACAAGGGTGGCTCCACTAGCACAGAAAACAACATTGCCAAGACTGGAACTGTGCGGCGCTCAACAACTGGCTGACTTGATGAAGAAAACCAAGCAAACATTCTGTGGATATAACATATCAATACGGGCCTGGTTGGATTCTCAAGTTGTCCTGGCGTGGATTCAAGGTGATACATCAAGATGGGAGACGTACGTAGCCAACAGAGTTACAAAGATCAAAACCGTCATTCCTGCAGCTCACTGGCGTTACGTCAAGTCAGAGCAGAATCCCGCAGACTGCGCATCAAGAGGTCTTTTGCCAAGCAAACTGAAAAACTTCACCCTATGGTGGCAAGGCCCCGAACTTTTAACAAAACAAGAACTACCTGAAAACATTCCTTGTGCTTTCCAAACGAATGTGGGCTGCATAAATCACGTCGAAATCGAAAAACAACAACCTACACAAGAGAATAACATAATAACACAATTATTGACCAAATGCAGTTCATTGACACAAGTAAACAGGGTCATCGCATGGATATTACGCTTCATTACAAATACGCGCAATAAAACGAAATCGGAAACTACGTACCTAACGACAAGTGAACTAAGTGCAGCGCGTAAAAGTATCATAATTCACGCGCAGCGACTGCAGTTCAATTCCGAATACAAACAACTTGCTAACAACGAAACAGTATTCAAGAAAAGCGCAATTTGCAAACTGAATCCCTATATAAACAAAACGGGAATAATTTGTGTTGGAGGTCGTCTCAAGCACTCCAGCTTACCTGGGGAGATGAAGAATCCAATCATCATACCACATAGAGGAAGATTCACCCAACTTCTCATAGAACAAGCTCATTCAGTCACATTACATGCGTCATGCCTAACGGCTGACGTTGACTTATATAAGACAGCGTTACTGGATCGTAGGCGGTAACCGGGCCGTCAAGAACCAACTTCGAAGATGTGTACGCTGTCATCGCTTCAGCAAGACAGACGGTTCTCAACTGATGGGTAACTACCACAGCAAAGGATTACTCCGTGCCGACCGTTCACGCACACAGGCGTAGACTTTACCGGTCATGTGGATGTGAAACACAACAAGGGTAGAGGCGTTAAAACTTCAAAGGGATACATAGCCATATTTATATGTATGGTGACCAAGGCTGTTCATATTGAACTCGTGTCAGACCTCAGCACAGAAACGTTTATGGCGGCCTTCCAAAGACTGTGCGCGAGGCGCGGCACCCCCAGTCACATGTACTCTGACTGTGGTACAAACTTTATCGGCGCTTCAAAGGTACTGTGTCAAGAATTCGAAGACTTCAAACAACTACTGAAACCAGATCTCTTCAACGAACTGGCCAAATTGGAGGTGGAATGGCATTTCAACGCCCCTGCTTGGCCAACCGCTGGCGGGTTGTGGGAAGCTGCTGTGAAGTCAATGAAGCACCATCTGCGACGAGTACTAGGGGAGCAAAAGCTAACATACGAGGAGTTCATAACAATTTTAGCAAAAATAGAAGCCTGCTTAAATTCAAGACCTCTGTGCCCGCTAACTGAAGATCCAGAAGAATTCTACAACTGCCTCACTCCTGGACATTTCCTAACAGGAAGCCCAATATTGTCAATGCCACTCTCGAATTATAATGACGTTAATAAAATCGATATACGTCGTAGGTGGCAGCTTATCGAGCATATGTTTCAACAATATTGGAAAAACTGGTCAAACGATTACCTTACTACTCTACAAACACGTAGTAAGTGGAACAAGCCTTCTAGAAACGTCAAAGAAGGCGATGTAGTACTGGTGAAAGAAAACAATCTACCACCGGGAAAATGGGCTTTAGGTCGTATCCTGGAGACTCATCCAGGATCTGATGGATATGTTCGAGTTACTACCGTCAAAACTCAAGCAGGAATCATAAAGCGCCCAATAACAAAACTATCGCCATTACCATTGAACTCTGAAATCGAGGATTCCAAAGAAAACGAAACGAAACATAAGCCTCAACAGACTTCGAAAAATGAACGGCGGAAGAGGTCAAAGAATCCAATATCAACGTTTCTAATAACAATGTTATCATTGTTTACAATTGTAACTGGATCATATAGCGCCACTGATGGCACGCGCGGACCACCGGCGTCGACCGCTCAGATTACAAGTTTGGAACGTGAGCGGCCCATATACTATGACACCGTCGGCAAAATGCAAGTAGTGCATGATGAGTGGATACTTATGATGTACTACAATCTAACAAACTATTGGGAAGGAACTCTTCGTACTCAAAGATACTTCGAGAATATCAAGAACTTATGCCATAAAACGAAACTACAACATTGCAAGTCAACTATGGAACAATTAAATCATGAAATAGAACTTCTGAATTACTACAACTCCATACTTATAAATCCCCACAAACACCTGAGCAACAGGAAGAAACGGGGCCTAGTCGACGGCGTCGGCTACTTAGCTAACAGTCTATTTGGAATACTGGACCAACAATTTGCTAAGAAATACCAAAACGACATAAAATCTCTGCAAACAAACGAGAACTACTTACTTGAATTAGTCAAAAATCAAACAACTATTGTGGAGCTAGAGAATCAAGTACTGAAACAAAGTGAAGACAATATTAAGCGTCAAGTCAACTTCATTGAGAACTTTATCAATCAGACGAACATGAACATAGCATCCATCGAAACGGAAATGGAAATACTTTCAGCCACTACCTACATCAATTCTGCTTCGTTAACGACGTACCTATTGATCAACAGCTTGAGAACGTTCCAGGAGATGCTGTTCAATACTCTAACTAACGTCTACCAAGGACATGTAGACGTTCATCTGATAACTCCGGTTCGTCTGATGCAAAAACTAACAGAAATATCCGGAAGCCTTCCGAAATCTTTATCGCTACCAGTCGAAAACTACAAAGAAAACATTAAAGACATTTACAAGCTGATCAACGTGAAAGCACGAGTAACAGAAAATTATTTTCTATTCGAAGCACATATTCCACTTGTAGCTAACGAAGATTTCGACATATACAAAGCTATACCTTTACCGGTTAACATCGCTAAGGAAACTACATACCTATGTGCAGTTATCAAACAAGTACATCGCTGTCAACTTCAAGAAGAACCTTTACGTGTCTATGTCTGAAGATGACTTGAAACACTGCCTGCAACAAAAATCGCAGAACTTCTTATGCAAAAAAAACCTGTCATTATTTGACTTACATAGTAACAGGTCTCCGTGTGAGGCAAAACTGCTATCACATCAAAACAGCGGGCATTGTGACGTCGAACACGCGTCATGCAAGGACGCCTGGATAGAGTTACAAACACAAAACCGCTGGCTGGTGATTTGCTGCGAAACGTGTTCCTTACGAATCATATGCAGCAATGACGTCACATCGCAAACCATCTTATCATCGAGCATAGTGGCATTATCTCAAGGATGCGTATTGCAATCCACTGACTTGACCATCTATGCTCAACGTCAATACAGAAGTCATATGAAGATGGATTATGAGTTTACAGCTCCAACATTTAATACATCTATTAACAAGATAGTGAACTTAACATATCGTTATGGCCCGAATATCCGTCAGTCAAACGCCACGGATCAAGAAATTACAGCAATTGAACAGAAAATTGCAACTCTGAAGCAAAGTGAAGCCACACTACCAACAATAACAAGTCATGACATTCATCAATATGCCATCTGTTACTCTTTACTGACGGCCGCCATCATCGTTGCACTTGTTGTGGTTGGGAGGAATCGTTGTCCGCACTACTGCACAAACAACGCTAAGAACAAAACTACGAGTCAACCACCTGAAGATATTGAACTTCAAGTTATTCGTAACCCAAAGTACCAGGAAGAAGCAGTTGCACCACAAACAACAAAGGACTTGCGGCTGGAGCCTAGGAACAGGAACATCGCCTTTCAATTTGATTAATTATTATTGTGATGGCTTTTCCTTTCTCTTCTCGTTTGTATCTCCTTTTGGGGTTGCCAAGATGTACAGTCTTAAACTGTATACATGTTTTGCTGACGCGGTGGCTCGCCACAGACGTGCGTCATTTTATTACTATAAATATACATACTTTACAATAAATTAGTGAGTGCGATTACTGCTACGCGGTGACTAACATTAGAGAAAGGAATCGTCAACAGTTTTACTTGTAAATATTGTTAATACGTAATAAACCTAACGGGAACTACGTGATCTTTTCTCTACGCGCTTCAACCTTAACAACAACAACAACTCTGCAAGTGTACGAACCGTACAAGCAGTGTAGGGGTCTACTAGGACCGATGCCTGCCGGGGTCGCGTGATTGTTCGAAAGAGATACCGTGACCCTGGCACATGGGCAACTGATGGAACACGGGTGGGTTTTAGTCAGTAAAAGTGTGACACGCCCTCCCGCTCCGCCCAGAGCGGGAGAAGTCATTTGATGATTTCCCATCCTGAAAAAAAAAAAAAAAAAGAAAAAAAAAAAAAAGTCGTCGAGCCGCGAGGGTTTAAAACTCTCTCTCGGGTTTCACACCATCCCATGGGACAATCTCGTTATTGAACCAAACAAGCTCTCCTCTGAGAGTGTCCGGCGCGTCCAAGGCGACGTACAGCGGTGCCGCAGCCCCTTCGTCGATGGTCATAGGACCGTTGTGCATGGACAAGTCCGTGTCGATAAACCCAGGGTGCACGGAGTTCACTTTTATGTCTGTGGAAATAAAACGTATTTTTACATACCTACTATGTTGTTCTTTATTACTCATATTTTAACGCTTCTTCTGAGAGCGCAACGCGACTTTTGTATCTAGAACAATTGTCAAGAACAAAAGAAATTAATAGAAATGGTTCTACGTGTTGTGTCTCGCCTGTTTACGGTAGCCTATAAAGGCTACCGTAAACAGGCGAGACACAACACGTAGAACCATTTTAGATTTTAGAGTTAAGTTCTTCCCGTATAAACGGGAAGAACTTAATTCTTCATTGATATTGGCCACGTACTGCAGTAGATGGGGATAAATGGAAGGGGGCAAGGGAGAACTTTGCCCTGAAGTGGCATACAAATGGCTGATTATATTAATTGTAATTACATTATCGACGTAGAATAACTGTTCGCAAGTCTAATACAGAGAAAAAAATACAGTGCCAAATTAAATTAACTGGCAATGCTTTTCCCGTGTATTCAGAGATTCCTTCTCGTGTTGATGGATCACACTGTAATGATGTGGTGATCAATATTGACCCCCAAAACATTATCTAGCTAGCTGGTATTTTTTCTTGTACCTTCCCCCGCGTTGATGTCGGAAATTATTTAATTACCGGGTTAAAAAGTATCCTGTTTTAACTATGCGTCGCTGAAATCGGTTCAGCTTGTCAACTATCGAATTCATAATATTAGTATGGATTGCAGATATCAGATCGCAGAATACGATAAGTATTCAAAACAAACATACGAATGTGTTGCACTCACCTCTATCGTTTAACTGCCGTTGATGAATTTTACTAAGAGCAGTCACACCAACTTTAGCCACAACCAACGAAGACTTGCCCCAGTCCGCAGCTTGAGTGCCTTGCTTAGCAGCCTCCACATACTGCTGCATCAGCTTCGACAGCTTCGGAATAGTCAGCTTCTCGTCCCTGAACTGCTCCCTCAGAGCTAAGCTCGGTATGTTACTCAAGTGGCCGTAAGAACTGGAGATATTCACTACCCTTCCTCCCTTCTTGGTGATCGGCAACAGTATTTCAGAAGTAGTTAGAAGACTGAAGTAGTTGCCGATAATTGTCTGCTCAGCTTGCACGGCAACAGGTTCCGTCGAATTTCTTCCGAAGCCAACGCCAGCGTTGTTCACCAAAATATCGATACCTTCATATTTGTTCTTGATATAATCTCTGAATATTTCTAGGCTTTGCTTATCCGTAACATCTAATTGATGGTATTTAGGTTTTAGCCCTTCTTTTTCAAGGTCGGCTATCGCTTTTTGTCCACGCTCTATATTTCTTGAAGTCAAGTAGACTGCTCCATCGAAACGCTTGCAAAGCCCGCGGACTATTGCGAAGCCGATGCCTTTATTTGCTCCGGTTACTACAGCAACTTTTGTAGCCATTCTTCTAAAAATCAGAACGCACGGAACCGGGAAATTTTGCACAAAAAGTCACACAGGATGTTCTCGGGCAGAAATGATGACGATGCTGATAAAAATGCTTATGTAACTTCTACAGCGTACAGTTTCTTACTGAACTCAAATGTAAGCTGTTTAATGTTTATTATACACGAAACAATTCTGACCCATAATTGTAATTTTTATCCATTCATCTTTGCTCGGTAAAAACACCTGTGTTACAGGAGCCAGTGTCTTCACCCAATCAGTAGGTTCTGGATTTTATGCAATACAAATAGTTGATACGATAAACAAAGATAATTAAAATAGCAAAATAGTGGTTACATTATTCTTAAAATTATGATAGTACCTAACAAAACCGCCCTTACTGCTAGGAGATACAAATGCTCTGTCAAAATGTTACCATTGTTACATGCGGTGGACTGTACTAAGCTTCGTTCACAAAATAGTATTAGTATTCTAAAGCAGCATGCATATTTGCCTACTCCAATGATAAAAAAAAACCGGCCAAGTGCGAGTCGGACTCGCGCACCGAGGGTTCCGTACAAACCTGTAGGTATTCTCGGTTTAAAAATAAATGTTTTTTTTTTATTTTTGTATTTCAGTTGATTGAATGTAAGGTAAATTGCGGTTTACGATTTATGACGTTTAAAAAAAAACTACTTACTCGATCTCGTTCAAACCAATTTTCTGTGGTAGTTTACATGGTAATGTACATCATATATTTTTTTTAGTTTTATCATTCTCTTATTTTAGAAGTTACGGGGGGGGGGACACACATTTTACCACTTTGGAAGTGTCTCTCGCGCAAACTATTCAGTTTAGAAAAAAATGATATTAGAAACCTCATTACCATTTTTGAAGACCTATTCATAGATACCCCACACGTATGGGTTTGATGAAAAATAAATTTTTGAGTTTCAAACTCAAAAATTCCCCAAATTTTTTTTTTTCTATTTTAGTGTAAAAATCTTAATGCGATTCACAGAATACATCTACTTACCAAGTTTCAACAGCATAGCTCTTATAGTTTCGGAAAAAAGTGGCTGTGACATACGGACGGACAGACAGACAGACAGACATGACGAATCTATAAGGGTTCCGTTTTTTGCCATTTGGCAACGGAACCCTAAAAAGGCGTGAGAATATAATTACGTAATAATTATAGTTATTACGATAAAAGAATATGAATAATTAACTACACAATGGTTAACTTGTTCACAGCTAAATTATTATTCTTTGATGCAAAAACTGATAGCAAGTATTATGCTATTTAGACACCTTTAATTTTAATATTTCTGTCTGTCTTGCAATGTTAGTTTAATTGAAGCTATGTAATATTAAGATCTTGAGATGTACCATACCTACTGAGCCAGAGCACAATGTTGGCCCAGAAATGATAGTGGTATGGTTGACAGTTCAATTCAATCCCAGATCACTTTACTTTGTGTATTGAAGAAAAACATTGCGAGAAAACTGGTAAGTCCTAGAAATAAAATATTTGAAGACATGACATCACAAGTAGCACAGAACTGGTGCCCTGAGTCAGTGAGGCGGGGTCGCGGCAGACCATGTAGATGGCGGGACGAGCTGGATAGGTTCCATCAAATCTGGCAGCAGGACGCGCGGCTTCGCGATAGTTGGAAGAAGTGGAGGGAGGTCTGCCCAGGAGTGGGACAGTGCAGGCTAGCAAAAAAAAAAGTACATCACAGAGCCGCACTGGCCCTGCATGATGGAATAAGGCCCATTCCTTCTCAGAGAGGAGTCCTGTGTCCCAGCAGTGGTAATGTTACAGACTGATTATGTGATGTGCCATATACCAAAAAACACATTGCAATTCACATGAAGTGAAACCTTCAAAAACGTTGGCTTCAAGATAATGAGACGAATGTAAAAAATTCAAATGTCTATTTGTCCAAAAAGCCTGCTCGAAAAACGTCAAATAGAAAAGTAAACTTTCTCAAGGACCACCCTTACCTAAGGATTTTCATCACCCCCAAGTGTTAGAGCGAGACACAAAACATATTGACATTGTTATGTGTCTGTCTCTTTTTCGTTTCATAGACGTTCAAATCACAACGGTGCTAAAGAAGTTTTCACTTCAAAAATATATGATATTTTTATTCTTATTCTGTTCTTATGATCTCACAAAAACAAAGGTTTAATAAAACAATGGCTGATAAAATACTGATTTATTTAAATCTTAATAAGTGCACTTACAAATAAAAAATATTATTCTTGAAGCAATTGAAAAAGAACTTAGGTTAATTTGTATCATAAAAATTGTTACAAAATACAGGGAGTTATGGACATCAATGCACATTGTGTTACCGGGGGATTCAGTAACTACATGATGATGATCCCCCTGCATGGAAATGTTTCATTGTTGTTGTATGTTTCGTTTTTAATCTACTGTTTCATAGAAAAATGCCATAACCCTACACTGTCAATCTGTATGGCAGAGCTATTTAAAAAAAAAAGAACCAGTGAAATTTTTCTATGCTAGATGGTCTAGAATTCTGCACATCAATGATCCTTGTTACCCTGTTAATCAGTACCTTTATAAACTTTTAATAACTCTCCTTTGGTTTTACACCATCCCACTCAACAATATCCTTATTATACCACACATATTTGCCTCTGATGGAATCTGGAGCATCCAGGGCTAAGTATAAAGGAGCCACAGCCCCCTCATCAATGCTCAATGGTCCCGTATGGGATGACATATCCGTATCTACATAGCCGGGATGGACGGAGTTCACTTTAATATCTGTGGAATGGAAAATAAGTATAAGTAAATCTTTACATAGTATGAAAGAAACTCGCTTCCCACGTCTGTACATTTGGATCAAAACTAAAACTAAACTGATTTCATCAATAGACAGTGATTCAAGAGGAACAATTTTATGTATAATATGCAAGGGAAGCTGCTGCCAAAAACTAGTGATGTATAAACCATACAAACGAGACAGTCAGTCCAAAAATTTGAACTTGATATAAAATTTACATCATATTGGTCTAGCACTGCAGTTTGTAACCTATCAATGAGATTTCATACAAGCAACATTGAGTTGTTGTGAACAATAATTCAGATGCAGTCTTAAAATACTTGAAAATCTTGCTTTTACATTAAGAATATATACTGTCCACATTGTCATAATTGTTTGTGTATTTATTATTTTAATGATATTAATTTTAGATATTCTGTATGTATGTATGTATGTATGTATGTTTGTATGTTTGTATGTATGTAAGTATATTCTTATATTATTTGTTTAATTTTATTAAGTTAATGGTTTTTGATTATATGTATTTTATTTTCTCTTTTACTCTTATGCACATACTCTTATGTCTACATCTCTTTATCTTCCCTCCTATCGCGGGTATGCTGGAAGAGATTTCTATAGAAATAAGCATCACCCTTGTACAAATTTTTCTGTTATATTCTTCTTGTCTGTTTATATATGTGTGTACATAAATGGTTATATCATTAAATAAATAAATATTAGGAAACTCACCCCTGTCATTCAGCAATCGCTGTTGAATATTACTCAAAGCAGTCACACCCACTTTGGACACAACATACGTGGAGTTGCCCCACTCTGCAGCATGAGTGCCTTGCTTAGCAGCATCCACAAACTGTTGCATCAAGCTCGAAAGCTCCACAACTGACAACTTTTCATCTTTAAGACGGTCCCTAAGAGCTTGGCTTGGTATATTACTCAAATGGCCAGCTGAACTGGAGACGTTGACCACTCTAGCTCCATTCCTTAGGATTGGGAAGAGTATGTCACAAGTAGACAACAAGCTAAAGTAGTTAACAAACAATGTCTGTTCAGCTTGTACCGCCACCGGTTCCGTAGCGCTGCCTTTGAAAGCAATTGCTGCATTATTCACCAAGATATCTATACCTCCATAGTTACTCTTGATGTGATCTCTGAACACTTCAATGCTTTGCTTATCCGTGACATCCAGCTGGTGGAATTTAGGATTTAAACCTTCTTTCTCCAAGTTGGCTACCGCTTGTTTGCCGCGCTCTATATCTCGAGAAGTTAAGTAGACTACGCCTTCAAAACGCTTACACAGTCCCCGAACTATCGCAAAGCCGATGCCTTTATTCGCTCCGGTTACTACGGCTACTTTTGAAGCCATTTTTCACAAATTACAGTAGAAAAGAAATTCACAACAAAGTTTTATAACCCAAAAATGTCAGAGCAATTGTTGAAATGTCAACTTGTTAGTGGTGGGCGTTGCGACAACGAACCGTTTCCGAAGACCGTTTTATGTTTTGCAACGATGAGACCGTTTTACGTCCTGGGTCCAAACAGTCTTCATTGCACAAACCAGTCTTCGAATAACTAGATGCGATTATGTATTTTACAGCTAAGAAAATACGGTCGAGAACCCATTGATTCAACTATCACACTCGTCGCGTCGTCGTCCTTAATCCGTTCCAAAGACCGTTTTATGTTCTGCGATGACTACGACGATGAAACTGTTTTTACGTCTTGGATCCAAACAGTCTTCGTTGCACAAACCAGTCTTCGAATGACTAGATGCGATAATGTATTTTACAGCTAAGAAAATACGGTCGAGAACGCATTGATTCAACTATCACACTCGTCGCGACGTCGTCCTTAGTGAACCGCGTTCGTTTACAAAACAGTTCTTACAGTAAAAAGTGAACTTTTTGTCAATGGTATAGAGTCTATATTTTATTACTACTTCTCGAAGAAACTGCAACTATTTCACGCGACGAAAACGTAATTCTATTCTATATTCGATAAGTTTCGTTTTTTACAAAACAGTCGTCGTCGCAACAACTGGTTTGAAGACGGCTCTTCAAACCAGTTGCGACGACGACCGTTTTCTGCAACCGTTTTCGCCGTTGGGAAAACTGTTGCGTTTCGTCCGTCAAAAAATCGACAACGACCCACTACTACAACTTGTTAATCAAGCAAAGGTATTGCGTGGTCGATCTCGAAGGAAGATAAGATAAAAATTGTTATGTTGAGATAAAATATAAGATTCCAACCTACTCTGTGAGGGGTTTCTTGTTGAGGACGATAAGTGACAAGTTAAAGATAAATGTAGTTTTAGTAAATTATGTGAAGCCGGCCATTTACAATATTATATTGTATGTGTGCAGAAATAGTAACGCAGTGTAAACCAAGCTTTATTTTCACCAACTTCAAAAAAGGAGGGGTACCTAGGGGATTCGTCGTTAAAGATTTCTATAAAAGGAATTTAGGTAACATACCTTCTGCCGGGGTCGCGTGATTGTTCGAAAGAGATACCGTGACCCTGGCACATGGGCAAGTGATGGAACACGGGTGGGTTTTAGTCAGTAAAAGTCCAACACGCCCTCCCGCTCCGCCCAGAGCGGGAGAAGTCATTTGATGATTTCCCATACTGAAAAAAAAAAAGGTACATACCTTCTTATTGCATCGATTTTGCCATGGTGGTGGAAATTTCTTTCATTTCTTTGCTAGAAGAGGCTTCCTCCATCAAATACTTATTGGTTTCTCAAAATTAGGGCTCGATTGGAGCTACATTCCGTGATTCCTTCGATGCACATAATTATCCCGCCTTTTGTGAACAAATTCGAATCAATTGGTTCAATAAGCAATTAAAATCAAACGACGTAAGTACCTACCTATACATACTGCAGTGTACAAAATTTTGCAGGCAATTCCTCGTCGTACACAATTTAGCCTCTGGGACTTAAATTGGGGTAGTTCTAATTCCTGCACGAAATTACAGCAATAGCTGGAGTCTGTACCATTACACTACTCTGATGTGTGTTCAAAATATCGAAACCTTGTTTGATCGAGCGTTCAACGCATCGCATATTCACTGTATCGAAATATCATCTGAATACTTTTGTGAATAAAGTACAAGAAAAACACATAATTTACTGACAAATCAGGACAAATCACATTTAATAATTATCTTTTATAGGTACCTACATTTAAAAGTTTTGTGTGAATTGTTCGGAGAAACTATTCAATCCATGCTGTTTCTATTATCAACCGACGAAAAAAAACGGAGGAGGTTATCAATTCGACGCGTATATTTTTTTTTTTTTTTTATGACCACGCATAACTTTTTACATAGTGGTCCGATTGTGATAATTCTTCTTCTATTGGAAAGGGTGTACTCCCAAGGTGGTCCCATATAAATTTGGAAAGCAAAATCAAACCCTAAGGGTCGGAAAACAGGGGGTGATTGATTGTTTACTCACTGATTGTAATGTATAACCACGCATAACTTTATAGAGAGTAGTTCGATTTTGATAATTCTTTTTTATTTGATAGGGTATACCTTGCCAAGTATTATAAGTACATTAAAGCCACAAAAAATTATTAAATAAAAACTTTTTAACAAAAAATTAAACCGCCGAAAAACTGAAAAACAAAAAATAATAAACCTTAAAATTTTGAGTCGGCGCTGAAAAATCAATGAACAAAGATCACTCAAAGCGCCGACTCATAATTTTAAGGTTTATTATTTTTTGCTTTTCAGTTTTTCGGCGGTTTAATTTTTTGTTAAAAAGTTTTTTTAATATTTTTTCAGATCATCAGATTTTCATCTGTATGGCCACTTTATTGTGGAGAAGGTCTTCCCAATCCCGCGTTTGCCTTTTCAATTGTCCTATTTGTGATAGCTTGCTCCTTAACTAAATGTCTATGATAGCTTAAAGACCCCGTTTGTGCTTAACAAGCAATGTGTTCCATCTGTGCCATCCTTCAATTAACTGCGATAATACACTGGGTTTTCCTAGAACTCAAAATATTGAATGATGGCTGATGTTACAAGGAGTAACATAGGCTACTTTTTGTCTGAGTAGCACGTCCCTTTTTTGGGTAGAAAATCATCAAATGACGTGTCCCGCTCTGGCCGGAGCGGGAGGGCGTGTTACACTTTTACTGACTAAAACCAGTTCATTGCCTTTGCCACGGCCACGGTAACTCGTTCGAACTAATCCGTGACTCTGGTAGAGAGCTACCCACTGCTCGCCGCCCGCAAGCCCGCTCCTGCGTTGCCTGCTACTTCGCTATGGACTCCCGACGCCCGGGGCTTCTTCTGCGGTGGCTAGGCGCGAGCGGGCGCAGAGATTGCCACTCCCTCACGCGTTCCACCTCCTCCTTCGCGAGTATTACTGCTTCCCAGAAGGAGGTGATGACTTCTCATGCCCTCTCGCTCCGTACCATGGCCAGAAGCAGGGCCGGACGCGAGAGATCGCCGCCACCGATCGCCGCCACGAGGATACGGTAGTGCTCCACCCAGACAGGGTAGACCTCCACCGTATGGAGCATACCGTGGCATTCCACGCAATGTAAACACCCGGGCGTTTCTTCCCGCCTTATTTTGAACAGGAACCTCCCTAAGCAGCCATGCCCACTGTGGACGTGCGTAAGGCGGAAGGTGAGGACGCCGTGGCGCATCTCCAGCCTCTCCTCAAAAAGGGAACTCACCGCCAAAACTGTGGCGTGCCCAGCACTGGGTTGTGACAATCGTACGTGATATATCCCACGAGATCCCTAAGTAAAAATTTCCGAACACGACGGGGGCGTAGCTGCGGGCACAGCTAGTAAAAGATAATAATTAAAAAGTAAAATGTGATTTACTTCGATAATACTTCGATATAATTAATATGCGATGCGTTGAACGCTCGATCAAACAAACATTCAATATTTTGAACATTCGATGTATTGAGTGTGCGATATATTGAATGTTAGATTTATTAACCTTTCGATATTATGAACGTTCGAGTATTTAGACGTTCGATTTATAGTGTTCGTTGATATTCGATTATTAGGCACCACTGCGTAGTACACCCCTCCTAAACGGCTGGAGCGATTTGAATGATTTTTTTTTTTGTATGCAGTTTGCGGTGGCACCCTGGATGGTTTAGATTTACTATTGGAGTATTGGACCCGGTAGGTGGCGCTGCTATCGAGTTCTAGGAAACAGGACGTCTGTACGGTCAGCTAGTAATTATATAAATACTAGCTGACCCGACAAACGTTGTTTTGCCGGGTGAAAAGAGTGTAAATTTAGAGTTGTATGTATTTTTTAATGCCACATAATAATAAAATAAAAATAGAAAAAAAAATGGTGTGGGTCACCCTTATCATTTAGGGGTATGAAAAATAGATGTTGGCCGATTCCCAGACCTACCCGATATGCATACAAAATTTCATAAAAATCGGTCCAGCCGTTTCGGAGGAGTTTGGTAACAAACACTGCGACACGAGAATTTTATATATTAGACTAGCTTCTGCCCGCGAGTTCGTCCGCTTTTTGCAACATTTTTCATTACTGCTCCGCTCCTCTTGGTTGTAGCGTGATGTTATATAGCCTATAGCTTTTCTCGATAAATAGACTACCCAACACAGAAAGAATTTTTCTATTCGTCTATAATATGTATATATTTAGAAATATATAAGTATGTTTATCAGTTGTCTGGTTAACATAGTACAGGCTCTGCCCAGTTTGGGATCAGATAACGGTGTGTTGTAGGGATGTTATGGATATGACATTTCGGATACGGATTGGATACGGATGTAGGAATGATTATTATACCGGATACGGATATGAAATTATTTCGTATTATCCGTTAGTTTCGGATAATATCGGTTACGGATATTAAACTTTTAAGGAATTTCAAAAGTAAAATATAAATAGCTAATAAAATGATTTTATTTATATGTCACCATTTGGTAGGAATTTCAATCAGTCCGTGAGTAATTATTACAGCTGTTTAAAATAAAAATGATTATAAATATATATTGAGTGTTATCTAATCTACCTAAAATAAAAATGTAATAACAAATCCAATATTATCCGAAACTTTTATTTCGGATTCGGTTACGGTTACGGAAGTCCTTAACATCCCTGGTGTGTTGGTTGTCATAAGATAGAGGGGTACAAAAGCAAAGGCACCACTGTCCATTTTTTATCAAAACGTAACTAATGATGCCATCTATTAGATGTTTTTGTAAACTTTAATAACATTCTGGTGATTTCAAAGCAATGTTCCCACTGTCCCATAGAAAAACACGTTTTAAAACTAAGATAAGGTGCAAAAACGCTACTGTCCATAAACATTCAATTACAAGAACGCCATTGTCCACATCAGCCAATCACAAGGCGCTAACATTTCGATAAACAATATGGCCGCTGATGAGTTTTGTATGAAAAAACGCTGCTGTATTTTATTGATTTTAAAGCTTAATTAATTGGAAAAACGTTTAAAAAATGGAGGAAAATGTTCAAGAGTGTGTACCGGAAAAGGCAAGAAAACGGAGAAGAGCACCGGGAACCTGGAAACGTGCGAAAGCAAAGGAAGAAAGGTAAGCATGTTTGTACCGTCAGATCAAAAATCGTATTTGAATATTTTTTGTCGTTATGATTCGATATTATTATTTTGTCAATTTAGTGTACTTGTAGATAGAAAATAATAGTTTCAGTGGTTGTATTTTAATATTTTATTTAACTTTTTACGCGGTACTATATCCGTCAATAAATATGAACGAACATAATTATTAACCGACTTCAAAAGAGACTCGACCAATTATTGTGGATCTATTTTCAAATTTTGTTTTCATTTAAAGCCTATTTTTACCCGACTACAAGAAGGGTTATGTGTTTCGCGCGTATCTTTAGTTTTAGAAATGTGCTTAATATTTTTGATGGATTTTATTTTAGTTTTTTTTTCTAAATATCGAACCGAGGACCATTGATCACGAAGTAGTTTAATTCAGTTTTACCGTGATTATCATACATCAGGATTTTACTTTAGATATATATTTAACCCAAATCGTTTTCTTTATAGGTACTCGGCGAAAATACCCCCTGGTGTACCTACCTGTAATCACGGATCAAACGACAAAAAATTTCATTGCAAAAAATTAAGTCTCTTAGACATTTCACATTTTCACGATCAATTTTACAAAACTAAAAATAAAAAAGACCAGGATGCTTTCATTCTTAAACACTGTAAAGTAAAAAAACCGGCCAAGTGCGAGTCGGACTCGCGCACCGAGGGTTCCGTACAAACCTGTAGGTATTTTCGGTTTAAAAATATATATATTTTTTAATTTTTATATTTCAGTTGATTGAATGTAAGGTAAATTGCGGTTTACGATTTATGACGTTTTAAAAAAAAACTACTCACTCGATCTCGTTCAAACCAATTTTCGTTGGTAGTTTGCATGGTAATGTACATCATATATTTTTTTTAGTCTTGTCATTCTCTTATTTTAGAAGTTACGGGGGGGGGGGGGGACACACATTTTACCACTTTGAAAATGTCTCTCGCGCAAACTATTCAGTTTAGAAAAAAATGCTAATAGAAACCTCATTACCATTTTTGAAGACCTATTCATAGATACCCCACACGTATGGGTTTGATGAAAAAAAACATTTTTGAGTTTCAGTTCTATGTATGGGGAACCCCAAAATTTATTGTTTTTTTTCTATTTTAGTGTGAAAATCTTAATGCGGTTCACAGAATACACCTACTTACCAAGTTTCAACAGCATAGCTCTTATAGTTTCGGAATAAAATGGCTGTGACATACGGACGGACAGACAGACAGACAGACAGACAGACAGACAGACAGACAGACAGACAGACAGACATGACGAATCTATAAGGGTTCCGTTTTTTGCCATTTGGCAACGGAACCCTAAAAAGCTGTCAGACGCCGCCCTCGAGTTGGACTACGAAAACCAACGCAAAATACTACAACACTATTTGTACGCAAAAGGAACAAGGTCGCACTGTTACGAGTTTGTCAGAAAACATTTGTTCACATCTTGAATATTACAGTTCAGAGAGTAAGAACTGTTTCTCGAACTTTTGCTATCACAGGATCAGTTGTTAAGGAAAACAGAGGCGGCGATCATACTTCTGCAAAAAACTTGCATAAATTAAGGGCTGTCAAGCAATTTATTGAATCCTTTCAATGCTTAGAGTCCCATTACTGCCGCTCCTCAGTCATAAGAAAATATTTACCGTCTACTTTAAATATTAGGAAGATGTGGAAAATGTACATAAATCAGTGCAGCGACGACAGTAAAGTTCGCGAATATTATTTCAGGGCAATATTCAATAGGTGCCATCATTTGGGTTTTGGGAGCCCCCGAACAGATACCTGTTCAAAATGCACCGAATTACAAGAAAAAATTAAGACGTCTACAGACACAACACAACGCAAAAAGCGAACCTAATGGCTGAAAAAAGATTGCATATTTTAAAGACGAAAGCATTTTATCGCTTACTAAAGGAAGTAAGAGAAGACATGGTTGTCTTCTCGTTTGACTGCCAGAAAAACCAAGTCTTGCCAAAAATACCCGACCAGGCAGCTTACTACAGCCGCCAACTGTACATTTACAATTTTGCAATCGTTAAATCAGTACCTGAGAATACTTTAGGTAAAGAAAATGTCACATTATACACCTGGACAGAAGACGAGCACCGTAAAGGAGCAAATGAGATTGCATCTGCAGTGTACCACAGACTACAGACTACAATTTTTAGTCAAAATATTAATACCATAAGATTGGTAGCTGATGGGTGTGGTGCCCAAAACAAAAATTCCATTATGGTTGGTATGTGTGCCACATGGCTAAGTCGAGCACCACCCCATATTAAAAAAATTGAATTGATTTTTCCTATACCAGGACACTCTTTTATTCCACCGGACAGAGTATTCGGCCTTATAGAAAAAGAAATAAAGCACATGGAAAACATAGTACAGCCAGAGGAGTATATTGAAGTCTATAAAAATTATGGGACTGTTATCCATTTTGATAATGTTATGGACTGGAAATCAGCTTTAAATGGTGTGATACGTCCTCCAGCGAATTGGCATTTTCAATTCGCTCAAATGAAAAAGTTTTTCTTGAGGAGAAATAGCAGCAATAATGTCTTTGTACAAGGTGAACCAAATTATAATGTTGAAGCAGGCTGTTACAAGTCCATTTTAAAAAGAGGAAAGTCATTTTTAGAAGTCAGACCCAATCAAATAAATAAACATAATGTATTAGTCAAACAAGCAAAACTGCATGACGTGGATAATCTATTGACTAAACACTATGGCTCAGAATGGAAAGATAGGAGTGATTTAAGCTATTACAAACAGGTGATGACAAGATCAGTTGAAATGAGAACTGAAGGAATTGAAGAATATGAGCAAGAAATGTGTGAAATTGCGGTCCCAGAGTCGGAAATGAGTATTTAAATAAGCAGATTTAAGTGGTTTTGTTTTTTTTTTTTAATAAAAACTATTTCATTTTCTAACGTTTTTTTTAAATCTAAATAATGTAACATGAGCTCCTACATGACGTCATGGGTTACCGCCAAAAAACTTTCAAAACGTTAACAACGTTTTTGCTAACCTTACCTCCATAATGACGTCAGACTACTCAAATGCAAAACTGCCACTGTCCAAACCTTTAGATGCATACTTACCACAGTCCATTACTATGATGCAAAGTCGCCACTGTCCAAATGATTTTGTTTTGTTTGCGTTAAAATGCTATGTGTATGTGTAAATTACATTGCAGGATAAGAAATAAATTACATTAACCACAGCAAAACAAGTATAGTTGAATTGTTAATTTACAAACCCGAAGCACTACACTAACAACTTTATTTGACCCACTCCCACTCCATGGACAGTGGTGCCTTTGCTTTTGTACCCCTATGTCCGTTTCTACCGCGCGGTCAACTCTTAAAATTTGATGAAATTTTGCCAGGAATTAGTTGTAATTTGTTACAATACACACCTCTTTTCCTGAATTTGTTACAAAAAAAACTCAAACTCAAACTCAAACTCAAACTCAAACTCAAAGTCTTTTATTTGTGGTCATAGGTTAACAAAGTTGGTGCTTAATATTAATAAATGTATCACTATGTCCTGCTAGTAAAGCGTACAAATATTAGGTTTAAGTATAGTGTACATAAAAACATTAATCTTAAATTATAATTATTAAACTCTGTTCTACTTTATCAACTAAATTATTTAATGTTATCATCTAGATATTCTGACATAGTATAATAAGCCTTATCTAATAAAAATACTTGCAATTTTTTCTTAAAATCTTGTAAATCTCCTGTCTTCAAAATTTTTATTGGTAGTTTATTAAATATTCTAGTTGACATACTAAAAAAACTCTTGTCAAAAAGGGCAGTTCTGTGAGGTAGCGAAGAAATCTTTAAAGCATTCCTAACAGATTGCGGTTTTGCAAACAGATGTTTGTTCGTTTTAACAAAAATCGCTACCTCATAAATATATATAGATGTAAAAGTCATAATTTTTAACTTTTGAAAGAAAGGCTTACATGAGTCTGGTACATGAATATTGGCTATAGCACGCACACATTTCTTTTGTGCTTTAAATACGTACTCTGTATTAGTGGCGTTTCCCCAGAATATTAAACCATATTTAATGGTTGATGCCACATATGCATGGTATGCTGTCAGTACAGCTGATTGGTCTACTACTTTAGCTAATTTATACAAGGCATACGAATATTGGTTTAATTTTTTACATATTGTATCAATGTGTGTTTGCCATTTCATATCATTATCAATCCAGATACCCAGAAATTTAGTACTATTAACTTCTTCAATATGTGTCCCATCATATTCTATATTCAAAGCGTGTTGTATTTCTTGTGGGTTAACTAAGACGCTACGCCCAAAAACAGTTGGCCGCTAGAACCGCCACTTGCCGTAGTGATCGCCCGTGATTACACAGAAACTAAATAATGGAGATAGGCGAATGATACATCAAAATAAAGGTCTTAATTTGTTATATTTGTTACAGAAATAAAAATCATCAAAACTTAAATAGGTATACAAAAAGTTATGCTATATTTAGTTTTCAGGTTAAGTGTAGGTACGTATCTCACCATAAAATCAAATTAATAGAGGCTAATGTGTATGGACAATTAGTTGCTAATTTGTTGCAGAAAATAAACAAGAAAAATACTAGAAAATAGGTTCAATATTATTTTTACAGTCGATTTAAGTTGGCCGCGCGGACGGCAATATGCCTAAAATACAATGGCATTTATTTCGTTACTAATAGTATGTTCAAGCTTAGTTCTAGTACTAATCGACAGGTATCGTAGCCAAGTTTGGATAAATGTGGCGAATATAACTACAGGCTTTATATTTTAGGAGATATTCACTAAAATATAGTAGTATGAAACTGTATTAGAGTAGAGTGACCATAAATTTTCATAATAAAGTGAGACAGAAACACCATTTTTTTTTTTAAACTATTAGTAATTTTTATTATTATTGACCATACTATCTTACAATATATACATAATTTAAAATCTAAGTAAAAAATATGTACAGGTATATACAATTTAAAAATAAAAGATCATAAAGCATCAAAATATTCGTCTGCATCGTTGTCAACAGGAAACGTGCCCAAAAGGCTGGCAGCATTGCCACGTTGTATGGCAATGCTAATTCTTTGACCAAAAAATAGGCCAGCCCTCTGGTCACGTGAAGAGTCGACTAGCCGCTTGGCAATGTCTCGGAATACTATGTGAGCACTCGGACCCCATGGCCCTAGAGTTTCAACCCCAAACGGCTCGAATATATAATTTCCAATTAGGTTAGAATATTTGCGCCGTTTGAGGTTTTCAGCACCTGCAGCAGCCGCTCCAGCACAGCCCGCCGTGCTGAGAAGATGGGATGGCGCAAGGGTGTCGACACATGTTGCGTCCCACACCAAAGGCCGACCTAGCTTCCAAGGCATTATGGTCATTCCGTCAGGTCTCTTCCCATCGTTGCGTGCCAAGCCATTGGGTTCTAGAACAGCTGGCACCCCGGCGGTGACAAGAGCACGACGAATGATGTCATTGATGCTGGCGTGCCGTGCTAACCGGCCTGCGCTCCTACTGCAGGATAGGCCATGGTGTCCGAGGTAGTCGACACCTTCACCGCATTGGCAGCGATGCAGAGCCACGCAAGGAGCGCCCAGACGCAGGCATGTAGCAATCCGGAAGGTGGTGTCACTCAGCATAGTACCTATGTTGGGTGACGGTAGTGCCTGAAGCCAGAGGCCCGACTCCCACTCGCCCACAGCCAGAAGGCAGGCACGCTCAGCAGTATTGGTGGACGTATTTATAAGATTATTCCGTACCAACCTGCAGAGCGGCTCATCCCACTGTCTCTGGGAAGATGGGTTCACGGGCCGATCTGTATCCGGGCAAGTCATTTTCCAGGCATTCACTGCATCTGTGAAGCACAGCACTTCAGAGTCAACCAAGGACGGAGCTAAAATTTTCCCGGTCAACTTTTCAGTGCTGTGGACAGAGGATAGGAATGCCGGTAAGCTAATACTAGTAATTTTACGGACGCCGAGACCACCAAAGCGGATGGGTAGTGTGGCTTGAAGCCACGCTCGGTCGTCCAAGGCCACATTTAAAATGGATGTTAGTGTACTGCGAATAATTTGGTCAATTTTGTCCAGGAGCTGTGGCTGCTTCCATAAGGGGAAAGAGCGAAGAAAATATATAAAATTTGGGCCAAAACAACAGTATTTTATTAGGGTGAATGCCGAATGTATATTTATTTTGGAAAGCCTGTCCGAAATATCGTTGAAATTTTTAATTTTACCGTCGATGAATTGAGAAAAGCTGTCTTCTAAAATTGGGGAACCTAGGAGGTGCAGTGAACTTTTTTCTATAATTTTGATTTGTGGGGCTATTGCGTTAAATTTATCTAGTGTCAGTTGTCTGTCAGTAATGTCAGAAAGGAAATTATTGGAATGTTCGGTAGTCATATCTTAATTTTTTAGAGTGAACCTCTTTAGCATACTTTATAAAAGTCAAATTCACAAATCGATAAAAAATTATTTATTCAAAATCAGCATACAGGCAAAAATCAAGTAATATAAGTCAACTTTTTTTTTTTTTAATAAACTACCATAACATTTATGAATTAACTGAAACTAATGTAAGACACAGAATGTAGACTTATTTTCTTACAGGTACTTATTTCAATTGTAGAATAATTTTAAAAATTATAGTAATTTATTTAAAAAAAATATTTTGTTAACTTATATTACAGCTTGGCAAAAAAGAGTCTGGAAAAAATGAGGGCGCCTGCTTAGCAGGTATGGCCACCCTGTATACTAGGACTAAAAGTGATAGATACTTGTTGTTTTAATCCACAAACACGAGATCCCGGAAATTCTCATCAGTCAAGATTTCAAGACTTGATAGGCACACAGTCTTTTACTTTCATTGTGTTTAGTAGATTTCGCATTATTTCGCCAGAATAACCTTTTATCTAAGAGTGCCATCATAATAACATAATGCAAACTTATTCAGTTTAAAAATTTATTTATTTGTGCACAATTTATTAGCTAGATACTGTTCACATTACAATATAAAGCCATATAAAGCCGTCAGTAACAGTCACAATACCCCCGTACTAGTTGATACTGTATTACAGTGGGGTCTTATTCCTCATTGCTGTGACCCGTATAGTAACAAACGAGTGAGAACTTAAGATAATAGGCTCCATAAGAAAGAAAAAAGAAACAAATGAAAAAACTTACAATAATTTAGCAATGAAATGAATACACTTATTTCTATTTTGGCTTGTCTGTGATTGTGATGTTTGATAATGTGTCTGTATGTATGAATGTATGTATGTATGGAGTTTGCTATTTCAGAATTATTAATGTGTCTTCAGTGCTATTATAATCTAAGCAGAGTAAGTGGTTTCGTAAAATCTTTTTAAATATGTGAGAATTATATTTCCGAAAACCTAGAGTTACATTAAATTTATTATAAATATATGGAGCTAGAAAGAAAAGAAAACGCTGGGCAAATTTTGTCCTATGTATAGGTTGTTTGTAGACTTTGTAATTAATTAAATTACACTCAGGGATTTCCGATTGAACCCGATACACAAGACAAAATGTTCAGCAATCGCATTTGCGGCCACCATCTAGGGTATTCACAACCACTCGATGGTATGCCTGTATCAAATTTGACATGAATGAAACTGAACGAGTCCTTTTAATGCTGACAGTTTATAGTCGACGAGAAGGCGACTTACAGCTGCTTACTGTCGGAAACTAATCGGAAGTCAGAGAGTACCTATAACATGTCGCATTCGAAAGGTACGTGCAATATCGAATAAACTTGAACAGTTGACTAATGAAGGTGTCAGGTATGTCTATGTGGGGTACACATAGAGCAACACGGACCAGAGGGGAGTAGCCATACGCAGGCGTTCCCCTCTGTCAAAATACAAATCCACGCGGTCCTATGCGTATAATAAAACTAGTTGCAGCCGCACTGCTCGGTAGACTAAATCTAGTTGCGCGACTAAATTGATGTCCTACAAAAATGACGAATTGTTCTGTATTTTGCTGCAAAAAGAGATCTGCCACGTCAAATTTACAATAAGATGGCGTTACCTTTCATATGTAACTAATATTTGATCACATTATTCCCATTTACTTCCATAAAACTTAAAAATTACAATATTATCGGTCTTGTTGTTTCGGATTTGTTTACCAACACAGGCCGCTCGCCCTCATACAATATGCGGATCGGTCGAGCGACTAATCCGAGTTTGTTTCCGAGTAGACGCTGTCACCGAGCGATAGTGTTGTTACTGGTTTGTTAGTAGATAGTTATCGATAAATTTGGCAAAGGAGTCTATATTCATACAGAGACATTTTTGAGGATAAGTTGTCTGATTTATTTGAAATATTATAATGTAAGCTGTATATTAATATAAATAGTTGTGTAAATTAAAAATATTACAAAACTTACGAGTTAACACGTTTTATTAAAATTACTTAGTGTGAACTTCAACCATATTTTTTTTTTAAAGTGAAACTTTTATTACTTCTTCACTTCTCACACTTTTCCGTCTGTGTGTTGCATGTCGCGTGATGGTCGGCCGCGAAGTAGGGATAAAGTGAAAGGCGCTCGCTGGTGCATGTTGTTGTTTATGGATTTATTTCAATTTTGAGTGCTTGAATTTATTATTTAACTTATTTCGTATGAACATTAAATTAAGTCTTTTTATTATGCTATTGCATATATTCCGAAAATTTTTAGTTTAATGTCTATAATGTGTAAAAAGTTTCACTTTTATCGTGGTTTTATGAAAACCACACAATCCTTTTTTAATTTATTTATTGCAGGTGTTATTTGCTCAAATCATTTCAAGAGCTCTGACTTTCATGTGTTGGCGAACAATAGGTGGAGATTAGTCGAGGGCACCAAATCAACTCTAATGCCACACTGTATTTGTCCCGGAAGTTTTTTATATCACGGAAAAGGTAAAACAGCGTACAGTCCACCTGATGTACTACACATTAGTCATAGTGGCAAAATGAAGCTTAGATTTCTCAACTTGAAAAATTAACAGTTTTAAACCTAATTTACCAGAGTCATTAAAAAATCATTCACTCTACCAAATGACAGACTATCATCTATGATGCTATTAGTGCCACTCTCACTATTCCTGATTCGTTGACATCTCCGTGTACTTCGTCAATCAAGTCAAAAAGCAGACCCACAAAAATGTATTCATATTTATACAAAACTAATCCACTTTAAAAACCAGTGATAGATACAACTATAACTAGCTTTTAAAATGACGTAAACCTTCATTTCATTTGTTAAATGATAGTTATTGTAGTACATAATAAATAAAGTCAATCTTTATTATAATATCTATCTTTGTATCCCTTTTTAAACGTATTTTTCCGAACCGAGTTCTTGAATTTATCGATAATTAGGTATGTATTACGTAGAATAGGCACCTGAAAAATAATAAATATAAATTATACTTTTATTACTGTGGTATGCGATTAACAAAAAAAAAAAAACTTGCCGGTTTCGTTATAGTGGTGAACTTTTTGTCTAATTGCACACAGATCAAAATCGTCTAATTCTTTCTTCCGCCAACTGTTTTGGTGTTCCTCCAGGTGTAGAAAAAATCCTTAATTTTTTTCACCTTCATTAACAATTTCTCTATTTGTACTGTGAGATTTACCTTGAAAAAAACATAAATACAATCATATTAATTCCATGTAGGTACATTTTTCAATTTCAAGTATCAAACATCAAGAGTTAACGTACACGCGATTTGTCAAACTAGAAAATATAACCTCAATAATCTATTAGTAAATAAAACAATAAAATGGCTTGAAACTTATAATACCGATAAAACTTAGTATTAGAAAGGAAAAACAATGACTGGCATTGAATAAAAGATAAATTTCTTGGATAAATACCTGTCGTGTCGGCAGTTCTTTCGTAAACATTGTCAATCGGAGACAAAATTTGTTCCGCTTCAGATTCCGCCAAATTTCTTTCGAAAACTTAGTTTATCACAGCTCACACCACTACTCCTTATTGTTTTATACATTTTTTATATATTCAAAAGCATTAATAATTGATAGTTAATTAGAAATAAGTAAAATACAACTGGGAACATAACACAATGACAGATTAGCTACTTGTTGATGATAAACAAAGCAGTGCTGCCACCAAAAAAATATTTTAGTTCCAATGGTTACCATGTCGTGGTAACCATTGACTCTTTTTTGCCAACCTATACTTGATTTTTGCCTGTATGCTGATTTTGAAAAAAGAATTATTTATCGATTTGTGAATTTTATTTTTATAAAGTATGCTAAAGAGGTTCACCCTAAAAAATTAAGATATGACTACCGAACATTCCAATAATGGCGTTTCAGTCTCACTTTATTATGAAAATTTATGGTCACTCTACTCTAATACAGTTTCATACTACTATATTTTAGTGAATATCTCCTAAAATATAAAGCCTGTAGTTATATTCGCCACATTTATCCAAACTTGGCTACGATACCTGTCGATTATTATTATTATTGATCTTAATTACTCAAATCTATTAAAAAAATGTGTTTATAATTCTAAAAAGAATACTAACATAAAATACATCAATAATCATAATAATAAATGTAAAGCCACATGGACTGTCATTAAAAATGAAATAAATAATAACATTCAAAAAGACAACATAGAATTTATAAAATTAAATGATATCATAATTACAGACCCTGCACAAATAGCTTCTATTTTTAATAACCATTATGTTAATTCAACGCATATTCCACAGGAAAAAATCACTAAGCAAGACTTTAACAAAACTACTACTGTTAACTCAATGTTTCTTAGACCAATGCTGGCACACGAGGTACGACAGGAAATAATGTCTCTGTCCAACAGCAGGTCGGAGGGCTATGATGAAATTAATACAAAAATCATAAAGGCCTGCTGTAATGAACTAACTGTTATTCTCACTCATCTAATAAATATGTCCTTTTCAAATGGAACCTTCCCTGAAAAATTAAAACTATCCTTAATAAAACCTTTACTCAAGAAGGGAGATAAATGTGATATTAATAATTACAAGCCCATAACTTTAATACCTATCTTGTCTAAAATTTATGAAAAATGTATGTATAAAAGATTAACGGATTTCTGCAACAAATTTCAAATTATAAGTGAAGAACAGTTTAGATTTCAAAAGAACAAATCCACATCGTTGGCTATTTTCTCGCTTATGCAAGCTGCACTTTCAAATATTAATAATAATTATCTAACTACTGGCCTTTTTTTTTTGATCTTTCGAAAGCGTTCGATCTGGTGTCACACAGCATATTGCTTGAAAAGTTAGAAGCTATTGGCATCAGAGGACCAGTTCTTCACTGGTTATCGTCCTATTTAAGTAACAGAAAACAACGTGTCATTATAAGTAAAAAAAACGAAAATAATGAGATTATATCTTACTCATCAGAATATGTACATAATAAATATGGCGTTCCGCAAGGTAGCATACTGGGTCCAATACTATTCCTTATTTATATATATGACATCATAAAAATAACTAATCATAAATGCATACTATATGCCGACGATATTTCGATCATAGTGACATCTAACAAAAAATATAATACTGTTCTAGACCATGAGCTTGACATTAATAATACAATTGATAAATTACTGCATTGGCTTGACACTAACAATTTAAAGATAAATTTTGACAAATCCGTTTATATTCAATTTAATCAATCAAATAATTATAAAAATGACATTAAACTCAATATTAATAAAGTAAAAGAAGTAAAGAAAACAAAATTTTTAGGCGTAATAATAGATAAAGACATTAATTGGAAAGAACACGTAGGCAATGTTAGCACTAAAATTAATAAATTTGTGTACGCACTAAAACAAGTTAAAAATGTAACTAACATAAAAACTGCCGTAATGTCATACCACGCGTACGTCGAATCATTACTACGATATGGTTTTATAATGTGGGGTAATAGCACCGACTTCTGTAGAGCATTCGTCGCTCAAAAAAAGTGCATGAGGTCAATTTGTGGTCTTAAACCTGACGACTCATGTCGACCAATATTTAAGAAACTTGGTTTGTTACCGTTACCGTCACTGTATATTTATGAAATATGTGTGTTCGTAATTAAAAATAAACAATTGTTCAACACTGCAAATGATGTTAATCCTAGGAACAGAAGAGATCCTTATAAACTAGTGTTGCATGATTTACCGAGATTAGCGAAATATAATAAGAACTGCCTAGCAATGTGTGTACGCATTTATAACAAAATACCGCTTCATTTTAAAATATTAAATACAAGAACATTTAAAATTAAGTTTTATAAATGGTTACTCGAATGCAGTTTTTATAGTTTAAGAGAATTTTTTGATAAAAAATGTTGATGGTCTTCTTCGTCTAACTTTATAATTTTGCATGCTATGTATATCCTAGTTAAACATGTTTGTGCCATATTTTCTACTTAACACCATTGTATACCATGTTTTACGCAAATAAATATTTGATTTGATTTGATTTGATTTGATTAGTACTAGAACTAAGCTTGAACCTACTATTAGTAACGAAATAAACGCCATTGTATTTAGGCATATTGCCGTCCGCGCGGCCAACTAAAATCGGAGTGCATCCTATCCACCCCGGTCGTCCCGTCCCGTTAACGGGGTGGTTGGGAAAAATTGTTCCATCGACCCCGGTAGTGCCGACCCGATCGTTTAACGGGGTAGATGGCACAGATCTAGTCTCATCTACCCGGTGTGTTTTTAATGAAGCGGACAGCACAGATTGAGTAGCATACGTCCCGGTAGTGTTTAAAGTGATTTTTCATATTCTTACACATTTTGTATGTCAGCTAGAAAACGCTTTATGTCTTTGAAGTACCAGATGGTCATAACTCTGTAGGAGCTCACCTAACCTGTTGTTTCAGCTAAAACACACCTTATGCCTTCGAAGTACCAGGTTGTCATAACTGAGTAGGAACCTGCTAAACATAGGAGTGTCAGCTAGAAAGAGCTGTATGCCTTCGAAGTACCAAGAAGTCATAACTTGTCAGGAGCTTACCAGGCAAAGGAGTGTCAGCTAGAAAACGCTTTATGCCTTCGACGTACCAGGTTATCATAACTTGGCAGGAGCTTACCAAACAAAGGAAGGTGTGCTAGAAAACGCTTTATGCTTTCAAAGTATATGGTTGTCAAACTTGGTAGGTTCATTATAACATTTATTGATTCTGAGGCGGTACGAAGTTCACTGGGACAGCTAGTAAAGATTTCTGTAAACGATTACACTGGGTGGTATCCCATAAGCTTTGAGCTTGTTGCGACATAATTTCGTATTAAGAGGCATCACCGCAGTATATGCAGTGCCTTAAGAATTTCCACAATGTTCGGTTTTTTATTACTCTAGCTTTGTCTGCGTCACCGCGTGGATTTTGGTTTGATAATAACACATTTCGCGTTTCGTACTTTTTTATTTATAAGATGTAATTTTTTGCTAAACACAATACTCCTATTCTCCCCTTTAACACTACCGGGGCGTATGCCACTCAATCTGTGCTGTCCGCTTCGTTAAAACACACCGGGGTAGATGCGACTAGATCTGTGCCATCCACCCCGTTAAACGACAGGGTCGGCTCAACCGGGGTCGATGCAACAATTTTTCCCAACGGCCCCGTTAACGGGGCGGGACAACCGGGGTGGATGGGATGCACTCTAAAATCGACTGTAAAAATAATATTGAACCTACTTTCTAGTATTTTTCTTGTTTATTTGCTGCAACAAATGAGCAACTAATTGTCCATAACACATTAGCCTCTATTAATTTGATTTTATGGTGAGCTACGTACAGACGCCAACACATCAAGCTACTACAATCTGTCAGATTTCTTTGATAGATTTTCGACTTTATTTCTAGAGCGTTAGGTTCAAGGTTCATTGGGAAAAATTGACAGTTTCGGGTAGCTTGACCTGGTGGCGTCTGTACCTACACTTAACCTGAAATCTAAATAGGGAGGTGGCGAGCATTTCGGTATATGATTTGCACACGTTTGACGTCGAGGTGGATTGCAGTTTAAATCATTACGAATCGATTTGGTCTAATCAATTAAGGTTCTATGTCGCTGCGTTTTCGCGTTACAGCGGATTGAAGTTGCTTAAAAAAATCGGGGTATTAAATCATTTGCACATATATGCCTCTGGAGTACATGGTCACAATCATCTTGGAAACGAAGAAAATCGAAGAGGCAGACATTCAGGACTCTGCATTATCATGCGACGGAGTTGTAAAAATGTCAAAAAAAAAAGCTCTACTAAGTCATTTGCACGCGGTTCTCATTGCGCCCATTCGATTCAGTATGACTCTGTGGATTCGAAAAAACATGTGGCAGACACTTTGCTCACTGATTTTCAGCTGTATAACTGTGAAATTCACGGAATCAAGGGACAGCGAGTATTGCCTGTGATTATTGTTATTGTTTATAGTTTTATTCTTATAATTTTGTTTAATATCATCCTCTAAACTCACGGTAACGATTAAACCTCTGGAACTGAAATCTATGCAATCATATTTTTTCTCAATGCCAAGCAGAAACGAAATGCGCTTGGAACTCTAATTAGAAAGTATTTTTTTTAAATTGCATGCTTGAATGTAATCTGAATAGGATTAGGATCTGGATATGAAGTCTTTAACTTTTTAAATCACGTTTTATTTGTGTAAAATACGTATATAGATATAAGCTGTATATAGATATACGCTCTATACATTTAGTTTCACAATACGGAAAAGGTCGGAACTGAGTTATGCTGTTCTCACTCATATTCCCAAAGAAAAGAGAGACACCACGAAAGGATCTATGGGGATATTTTATACCTGCTTGGTTTGGCGCGAGCGTCGGTTGAAAAAAGTACATCAAATGGTCTGCCTTTGGAATATCAGAGGCCTGAACGTCTGCTTCATCGGTTTTCTTGGTTTTCATAAGTAATTCAAACATCTGTCCAAGAGGCAGACATGTGCGCATAATATAGCATACCTTCTTTTTTTTTACATTTTTGGAGCACTGTCAATAGACAACGCAGAGGCAACATATTGGCAGACTATTCTTCCGTGGTTCTTCTCATTGTTTTTAATCGAACAATTCAAATCTGCCAAGTGTGCACTTTATATACAGTTTATTAAATCATAAAAATAAATTACAAAATTGAATACTACAAAAGTCAGAGCCCTGTATGTCTGCCTTTTCGATTCTTTGTGTTTCCAGGATGACTGTGATCTTCAGCCCCAGCGGCAGACGAGGTCCTTGATGTTTCTTAGGGTATAATTATCACTATTAATAACGTCTGCCTTGTGTGCTGATCATATCGAAATTTTGCTCGCCACCTCCCTAACTAAAATATAGCATAACTTTTTGTATATTTAAGTTTTGATGATTTTTATTTCTGTAACAAATATAACAAATTAAGACCTTTCTTTTGATGTATCATTCGCCTATCTCCATGATTTAGTTTCTGTGTAATCACGGGCGATCACTACGGCAAGTGGTGGTCCTAGCGGCCAACTGTTTTTGGTCGTAGCGTCTTAGTTTTTTTTGTAACAAATTCAGGAAAAGAGGTGTGTATTGTAACAAATTACAACTAATTCCTGGCAAAATTTCATCAAATTTTAAGAGTTGGCTGCGCGGTGGAAACGGACATGATATTATAACAAGCTTCGGAGTGGCGCCGTCCAACTGAACGGCTACCAATAAACCCTTACAACTTTTGACCCAGTGACAGACTAATTCTGATATTTGGCGACTAATTGTAATTAGCGAATGTTTTTATTATGGAATCGAAGTTAAAATTCCTGAATTCCTGACGGTGGCCAAGCAGTCTCAGGCACACTAATTTAAAACGTAAATTTATTAAGTAGGTACTAAGTTAACCGTGCAATTCTGGTTGATAGAGTACGGGATCTCGCCGGCACTTTTTTTAATGTAACCGTTCGTTCAAATGCTGAACAAACGCCTTTTCCTTCAAAAATAAACAGAGTGACAAGAATGAAGCACAAATAAAACCACCCTAAACAATCTAAATATATTTTATTATTTACATTTTAAAAAGAAGATCAAAACACAAATGAAATTATTCTCAGAGATCACCAATTTATTTATTTATTTATTTATTTAACCATTTATGTACATACATATATAAACCATTATATAAACAGACAAGAAGAATATACCTAACAGAAAAATTGGTACAGAGGTGATGCTTATTTCTATAGAATCAAATCGGTCCAATGGTCAATTTGTTCCAATGTATTGTGACAAAATTAATAAAATAACTGTTACTTAATTTACGGTTTTTTTTACATTCTTCTTTGACATACTCTACTCATAATTTGACATTATATACATACAATTCTATTTTATTATTGGTTGTCATGGCAAGAATGACATTTGGTTTAAAAAGGTTATTATGTTTTATTTATGAAATACTATCATTTATGTAGATTCTTTTATATTTTGTGAATGTGAGAACGTTGTAGGCCTTGTAGACTGTAGACAATTTTCTATTTTAATTATTATGAACTTGGTACTTGTTGACAGTCCTACACTGTTCTCCCGTACCTATTATTAGCACTGTGATTTGAAACCATTGTGAAAGCCGATTATTTTTAAAAGAGTAACCGTGGAGTTTCTTGCCGGCTCTTTTCCATAGGAATCAACTATTCGGAAGCGTGCACCTAGCTTCTGATGTTTCACATAAACTTACAAGGGCTGTAGGTTTATGTGAAATAAAAATAATTTGCTTTGTTGTTGCGCGAACCCATTTGCGTGAAAGACTCTTGCGCTATTCCACTTGCGTGAAAGGGCAGTTTCGCTGAAAAGGTGGATTCCCTCAAAACGGGGATGATTGATTGTTCACACATTGATTGTAATGCATAACTTCTTACAGAACATTCCGATTTTGCAAGCATGTAGTAATTAGTAGTTTAAAGCCACAAAAAAATATAAAATAAAAACTTTTTAACAAAAAATTAAACCGCCGAAAAAACTGAAAAGCAAAAAAATTCGAGAATAAGTCATTTTGAATCGGCGCCAAACAATCAATGAACAAAGATCACTCAAAGCGCTAAACAATCATTGAACAAAGATCACTCAAAGCGCCAAACAATCAATGAACAAAGATCACTCAAAGCGCCGACTCAAAATGACTGAAAGGTTTATTAATTTTTGCTTTTCAGTTTTTTCGGCGGTTGGATTTTGAGTCTGACTCAAAATGACTGGAAGGTTTATTATTTTTTGCGTTTCAGTTTTTTCGGCGGTTGGAGTTTGAGTCGGACTCAAAATGATTGAAAGGTTTATAATTTTTTGCTTTTCAGTTTTTTCTGCGGTTGGATTTTGAGTTGGCGCCAAACAATCAATGAACAAAGATCAATCAAAGCGCCAAGCAATCAATGAACAAAGATCACTCAAAGCGCCAAACAATCAATGAACAAAGATCACTCAAAACGCCGACTCAAAATAACTGAAAGATTTATTATTTTTTGCTTTTCAGTTTTTTCGGCGGTTTAATTTTTTGTTATTTTTTTTTATTTTATTATTTTTTGTGGCTATAATCTACTAAGTACTTACATACTTGCAAAATCGGACTATTCAGTAAGAAGTTATGCATTACAATCAATGAGTGAACAATCAATCATACCCTGTTTTCCTACCCTTAGGGTTGGAATTTTCGTTATAAATTTTACATGGGACCGCTTTCGGGATATACCCTTTCTAATAAAAAAGAATTATCAAAATCGGTCCACTCCGTAAAAAGTTATGTGTAAAAAAAATATGTAAAAAAAAACTCCTACGCGTCGACTTGAGAACCTCCTCCGTCTTTTTCGTCGATTAAAAACCCACCCGTGTTCCTTCAGTTGCCTATATGCCTGGGTCACGGTAACTCTTTTGAACAGATCTCGCGACCCAGGCAGGATAAAGATCGATGGTAAGGTGAATATTTTATGTTTTATTAAAAGGGTTTACAGCTATTGGTTTATTTTATATTGACTATGACCCGAATCAGTTTCACATCTTTTTTTCTCATTTCATTATTTTTCTTCGCGGAACTTCACGTCCGTGGCACGTACGAGGAAGCAAGGGCTAAGTTCGCTATGGAACTGGCACAGGTATCTTGTACGATGAGATGTTAGAAGCGCGGAAAGTTTTTAAAAGGGAAGCTAAATTGGTGTCAAAATATGAAAAGAGGGAAATCCCCAGGTCACGACGGACTTAGTATCGAGCTCTTGCAGCATACGGGCTGCCATTTGCCCAGAGTTTTGGCGTAACTGTTCTATTTTTGCATCGCACACTCTCACTTGCCTGACGGTACGATGAGGACGGTGGTCGTACCAGTAATTAAAAACAAAACAGGAGAATTGTAGGCCAATTTCTCTGGCAACGATTGTTTCTAAGGTGCTTGACAGTGTGGTTAACATACATTTACAGAAATATATATAATATAACTTAACACGTGCACAGTCGCCATGGCAATCGCAAGCCTTAAGCACGCTGTGAAGTACAACGTTGACAGGAGAACACCTGTTTATGCAGCGTTCCTGGATCTCTCCAAGGCCTTCGAACTGGTTTCAGACGCAACAGAGATACCCAGTGAGCTGCTGAACGTTTTTAAGTACTGGTACAGCAACCTAACAAAGGTGGTAAGGTGGCGGAATGGCTATTCTCCCCGGTAAGTTTAGGGGAGCTTAGGTATACGGGCTCCAACCTCCCCTAATCTTTTTAACTTATACCTGACTGCATTGATCGAGCGACTCAGCAGTGCGCATGCGGGCTGTGTTTTTACGAGTTGTGTTTTAACAACATCAGCCACGCGGATGGCATGGTGCTGCTGGGTCCCTCGTGCAGTAAGGAAACTTGTCAAAATCTGTGAAAACTATGCTTCCATTCACCTCACACCTCAGTACACACCTCAGCGGTCGTACGGAAGAAAAGTGGGTCTCTCCTCGCCAGATTGCGTGGCAGGCCTGATGTCTCATCAAAACAACATTGTTTATAGTAGTGTATAAGTAATAACATAGATTATGAGTGTACGGATCGTACACTGCAGAATTGTTATTGATAAGTTTGAAGCACGTAGAGAAAAGATCACTTAGTTCCCATAGGTTAATAACCCATTAGGGTAAGGCTTAGGGGTAAGGAATAGTGTTTTAAAGTAAGACTGTTGACGATTCCTTTCTCTTATGTTAGTTACCGCGTAGCAGTAATCACACTCGACCATTTATTGTAAAGTATTTATATTTATAGTAATAAAATGACGCACGTCTGTGGTGAGCCACTGCGTCAGCAACACATGTACAGTTTAAGACTGTACAATAAGATATATTGTTGCTAACACCTTTTACCGTGGAGTTTCTCGCCGGCTCTTCTCCATAGGAATCAATCAATTGGAACCGTGCTAGCTTCTGACGTTTTATAAGTTCCCATGTAGGTTTATGTGAAATAAAAATATTTTGATTTGATTTAAGTATTTTTGTTTTTTGTTACCTTTTGTTGTCTGTATAAAATATATATAATAACAAAAAGAATGTCTTTTCGCCCAAGTGGTTTCGCGCAACTGCCCCAGATACTTAATCCAAACTAATATTATAAATGCAAAAGTAACTCTGTCTGTCTGTCAGTCTCGCTTTCCTGCTAAACTACTGAACCGATTTAAATGAAATTTGGTACACAGATAGTTTAGAGCCTGAGTCCCAAAAAGTAGCCTATGTCCTTTACATAGGCTACTTTTATCCCGGTAGTATGTTCCCGCGGGATAATTTCCGACCTCCACGCGGGCGAAGCCGCTGGCAGCAGCTAGTTTAAACATATATTTAAACGGTAACAACGGAAACAAATATGGGCATATTCTTCAATTGTTTCTAAAACAATTTCCATTTTTGACTTCTTATTATAGGTACTCATCGATCTTTTTTAACACTCACTGATCGTCTTTCTTGATTTATTTATTAACTTTAATTAAAACGGTTAATAATCGATTCACGAAGTTACGATCCATTACGATACAGAAGATCGATTCAAAGCAAAGAATCCCTAGGTATACAATAAAACAGAAACCACTAAGAAAGTGAAAAGTAGATCAATGTGTACAAAAGGTTACATTTTAAATTAGTTTGTATGGAGTGGATCAAATAAAATTAATATTCCTAAATAAAAATACATCTTAAACGGTTTTGTCATACCGGTTTTCACGTACTCTTACGGCATAGATACCCTACTCTCCTGAGCTAGAGAGAACGAGGGCGGTAGCATGCATTCTAGCCATAATATCTACATATTTGACTTGGTCTATTAATAACTGTAACAATAATCAGCTCAAATAAATAACCTTATTAATTAATACTCATAATCGGAACACTAATGCAATTTATAACAATTGGTTAACAATTTAATAAACAATATCAAATGAAATATATTACAAGATCATTTTGAATGATTTCTAGATTTTCAGTGAATTTAACTTGTACTTATTAAGAGGCCGTAAACACCATTTTTCGGATTTTGCTGATTTATGTGGTTTTATAGACATTTTTTACAGTTAAAATACTGCATTCCCATGAGTGTTAAGGTAAAACCTTTGAAATCAAAGGGTAAAACATGAAATCCGTGGCTGACGTAAATATTTTGACATGTCTAAAATTGCAATTTATCAGGGCGGCCGTTTTAAAGGCTTTACCTCGTCTGGTAAATCGGTAAATTAGTTTAACATGAATGTTTTAGTGGTTTGAAAAGTTATTGGATGTTTCATCGTTTACATGATGACAATAAATAAACGAAATTCTTCCAGACTTGTCAAGTCGTTCATCAAAGAATAATCAACTTATTCACCGAGTTGTCAAGTTGTTCACCAACAATTATCAACGTATTCACCTTCTGATTGGAGAATGATACAATGTTATTTTAATGACAAACACATTATTTAAGCAAATAAACGAAATCGACAAAATTTCGTATACGGCCTCATAATTATGACTTTGCATAGCGAAATTCCTTCCTTTGTAACGATGTAATCGTCATAGTATTGCGCAGTTATGGGCTGAATATTTAAGCAAAGACCTACGCTATGCGGGAGTTATAGACGTATTTTAGCATATCGTCGAATTGACTTGGTTTTCTTGAATTAATTATATAATATAATCAATTATTCTTTTTAAAAGTTAATTAAATAATCTAAAGCTAATTAAATAGCCAAAAGTTAGTTCAATCATTAAAATTAATAACGCAATCAAAAGTTAGTTAAATCACCAAAATATAATGAACTAAATAATCATTAAACAAACACGAAAACATCAATAATTAATTAAACAAACAGAGATTAATGAATTTAAATTAATGACTTCACAACCAAATGTTCATAATACGCTCAGACAAAATATTTGTTAACCACCCTATCTACATCAGCCGGCGTAGCATGACCAATTCTATATCTATTCTACCAAGAACAAAAAAAGTTCCTTATGTATTTTAATTCTGTAAAAATGTTTCTATCTCATCAGAAAAATAGTCATCATACTTGGCATCGTACTCTTGTCGACTGAAGAATAGAAACATTTCTTCTTTTCAGTTTTACACAATTTTGCTACGATACAATCTATCATTTTGTCTTCTCTTCCGTCGACAAATTCCGTTTCTATGGCGGTCATGCTACGCGTGCAGTTGCCGTGTTATAGCTATTTCATTTTTAACTGTCAAAAACTAACAGCTATGATTTAAATATACGGCAACGTGACGTTGGCACAACTGTCAACATCGGCTCAGTTGCCAAAAAATATATATATTGAATCTTTTCATCATAAATTTTCACTCAAAAAATCAACTTAAACTTATAACTTTAAAGTAGATTGTTAATTTAGTGGCAAGCAATATATCAATTTTATCCAAGATTCCGAGTTTAAAATACACCGATTCATTCCCTTCTAATATAATTGAAAGTTTGGAACGTTGGAATTTGAAGTACGTCTTCCTTCTCCAGTGTGATTTGTACATCCCCCTCTTAAACCCAGAGAGGGGATGGTTCTTCATTTTCAACTGCAACAGAAGTTTTCTTCTTGTTAGAAATGGGTGGTTCCCAATTAGTACTTCTATGTAAATTATTCTGTATTGACTGCTGTTTGTTGAGTTTCTTCTGTACTTTGATTTGTGCTCTTGTCATGTTCAAGTGTTCGAGTTGGTAATGGACTTTGTCATAAGGTTGAGTTTTGAAGAGAAGTCCACATTCTTTGCAGGGACACATCTCGTTGGAGTGGTTATTTGTGACGCTTCAGCACTTGTTTGTTCTGGTAAAAAAGATTGATGTTAGATTTAGAATCCATTTTTAATAGCTCAACCTCCGTAATGCTTTACCACCCTAAGGTTGATTGTCAACAGAGAGGGTATGGAAGAAAAATCATGTTGCGCTGACCCCAAATAAATTGGATGTCAGTGTTTAGTTGTTGCGTCACTGATAAATTAATCTACGAATGTAACTACGGGTCTCTCCTAACAATAGAACTGTACGGTCAACTACGAAAGTTGTTTAACATTTTAGTTTTGTTTAATACATTATTGGCCACACATAACACATAATCAGCATAAAATGTTTCCACAGCTGGGACATAAGCCTGGGTCGTAATCCATCACGCGGGCATCAGTGCGGGTTGGTAGATATCACATATATTTGATTTTTTGGTTCCAGGACATACCGGTTTCATCATAAAGTTTTCCTTCAGTGTTCAAATCAAATCTCAAATCTTTATTGCATTCCATAATGTATACAGGTGGTGGGTATTAATATATGTAGAAACAATTATGGACCCTGTAGGGCACAGAAACATTTTAAATTCTAATTAGAATAGAGGAAGAGCGCTTTAATTATTTTCTTTTAAATTCTTAATATTGGTCTGTATTTTGAACACTAATATATTAAATTGTATATTATTATTGTTTATTACGTATTTATTTACACATTTCATATTGTAATTCGTATATTTAGTTTCTATACTTTAATAAGAATTTTATTTTAATTTTAATCATGTTTATATTATTTAATTATTATTTATTATTACTATTAATCTATTTATTATTGACATTATTGTGCTATATTATACTATACCTAATTATTATATGTCATGTGTGTATGTATTATTATTGAATTTATCAGATAGATATTCGTCTATTGTGTAATAGCATTTATTTATTAAGATTTTTTTTTAACTTATTCAAGAATATATTATTTTGTTTTCTTGTTTTATACTTTCCGGTAATTTATTATATATTTTTACAGACATAGAATGTGGACTAGAAGAATGCAATTTATTGCGGGAAGGAGGCAAATTTAGTCTGTTTTTATGGCGCAGCGAATATTTAGTTCTAAGAATCTGGGTGTTTGCGGACTAGTTTACATAATTCCACAATATAAATACTCACTAGGGTTAGAATTTTGTGTTTTGTGGTTTGCAACTATCTGTTTGTTCAATATTATTTATTATTCGTATAAGCTTTTTTTGTAGAGTAAATAGTGAGGGTGCGTCTGTACTGTTTCCCCATAAAAGGAAAGCAGTGGTGATGAAATAATATCGAACAAAGTGCCTGCTTGAGTTCGAAGCCACTACCTACATCTCGTTACAGTTGCAGTATAAACAATTTATGTATAATCCCCCTGAAAATTTAACGAATCTGCGTCCCAGCAGTGGGATCACTATAAGTTGATAATAATATCAAAAGTGGGACTTAAGGCTAAACTTAATACTATCGCAGATTATCTACTTACTTCTTGGTTCTATCGCTGTGTTCTGTCCTTTGCATATGTCGCTTCAGCATGGCGCGCGTTACACAGATTCGGTCGCAGTGCGGGCAAGTCCACTCTGGTGTTCTGGAAAATAAACAATAAATGATTATCAAAGGTGTTCATTGAAAAAAAAGTACTTAGAATTTATTTTCTGTAATTAATAAAATGATAGCTATGTTCTATTGGGGAGTATTCAGTAAACATCTAAATTTTATGACCCCTGAGTAATGAATGCATGAAAGTTTGCATAAGAGTTCTTTAAATAGAAAATTAAGCTCTAAAGAAGGAATTTTGAAAAATCCCACCTTAATGGGGTTTATTGTTGCGCCACTTGTTGTTTTCAGCTAAAACACTTGAAATTGGTGAAGGGCGGGCGTTTTGGGAGACTGTCTTATGTAATTTTGATCTACGTAAAGTACTGATTCTCGGTCTAATTTGAGTATCTAATATTTGATTTTATGATTTTAATTATGATGGGGGATAAAACTTTATCTAGTAGTTCGTCATTTTTGACGATGGAAGGCCCCGCAGAGCCAATGGCTTATAACTTAATAAGTGCAACCAAAGTATACAAAGTGTATAAAGTAGTTATTTTTACCTTTTCCCTGTAAACATAGTGACACAAGAGTCATGGGGTAATTTAAAGTTAAGTTATAATCATAGATTTAGAAAATTTGTTTGTAGAAAACGTCAAAAAAATAAAACAACTGTGACCTTCCTATGTCATTATAGCTCCGTCACTAGAAAGTTCCCAAATGATCTCAATGACTGGACAAACAAGTGGCTCTCGGACTCACTAAGTGTCTGTTTACACCCGCTTTTACTGGGCATATCATCAAATTAAAAAACTGGCCAAGTGCGAGTCGGACTCGCGCACCGAGGGTTCCGTACAAACCTGTAGGTATTCTCGGTTTATGCATAAGATTTATGTTTATGAAATTATAAGTGTTTTTTTTTTAATTTTTATACCTATTTGAATTGATTGAATGAAAGGTAAATTGCTGTTTACGATTTATGACGTATTAAAAAAAACTACTTACTAGATCTCGTACAAACCAATTTTCGGTGGAAGTTTACATGGTTATGTACATCATATATTTTTTTTAGTTTTATCATTCTCTTATTTTAGAAGTTACGGGGTGGGGGGACACATTTTACCACTTTGGAAGTGTCTCTCGCGCAAACTATTCAGTTTAGAAAAAAATGATAAATATTAGAAACCTCAATACCATTTTTGAAGACCTATTCATAGATACCCCACACGTATGGGAATGACGAAAAAAAAAATTTTGAGTTTCAGTTCTAAGTATGGGGAACCCTAAAATTTATTGTTTTTTTTTTCTATTTCAATGTGAAGACAGACAGACAGACAGACATGACGAATCTATAAGGGTTCCGTTTTTTGCCATTTGGCAACGGAACCCTAATAAAAAAAGAGTACGTTTAGATGGTTTGTTGTTAACTATATGGTCATATTGAGAAGATGAATGAAGGGCGTCTAACAAGGCAGATGTGAGCGGACACGCCGGGAAGGGAGAAACGCGGGGACGACCCAAAAGGACAGGATATATAAATACAGTGATCTTATTGGTGATGTTCTTATAAGAGGTCAGATGCGTACTACTCGCCACTGGCGTCCGTGGATGACCAGATGTATGAACGTAAACGAGGTAAAACGAATATGTAAGGATCGTAGCAGTTGGCTTTCCATAGTTTCTGCGTACCTCCATTGGAAAATGGCGTGAATTTACGTTAGTATGGCCATATTATACGCCCCGAAACTATAAGCTATAACGTGGGAAGCGAACCTGTGAGCAACAGATAATGTTCTTGTCTCAAGATACTCACCCAACATATTTCGCATTATGCACTTTCAAGTAGTGATGTCCCAACGTGATCCGATTCTTGCACTTCTCGTAACAGATCTCACAGTGGACATTCTCGCCGTGGGTGAGAAGGTGACGTGTCAGGCTGGCTTTGTTCTTGTAGTCGCGAGAGCTGATCTCGCAGGTGACAGGCAGGCACACCGTCTTAGCTCGTACCTCCTCGTTATGAGTCCTATTTTTAAATGAAATAAAGATTAGTTTCATGTATGTTACTGGTGCTGAGTAAATGTGACGGTAATGATAGGATGTGGAGTAGGTTCATTCTATTTAAATAGTGTTTTGCTGTAATGGCTTAGACCGAGATACGTTATTGGAGGTACTTAAAGGTGTGCTTAAAAAAAAATTGCCCGAAACCTGTTAGCACTGGATTTTTAAATATGCATTAGTGACATGGTTTGGGGTTTTATTAATTACCCTGTTAAGCAAGAAAAAGAGACCAATAAAAAAGTTATTCAAGAAAATGCACTCTCATTTATTTACTTAAGTGTTAATAAATAACAAAATAATACTAATTTGCATTTAATATACTAAAGTACGTAAGTATTAAAACTTAATCTCAACCTTAAATGTGGTATTCAAAAAATACTTATTCATTTGCAGCGGCATCCACACTGCCACAAGTTTTCTGGCAGTTGTTCACCAGATACGACACTCGTCTGGTCGAGTGATCCTCCCTCTTCTAAAGAGGTTGAGTACACTCTGTTCCTCATACCTTCAAATTTGTGACCCCGACGTGATCTCATCAGTTTGACGTCTTAATTAGTTCTTCAAGCTTTCAAACGGCAAGTCAACATCTACGACTTCAACGGGTATCCTGACCACCAGCATGTAGCGGACTCGCATTCCTGGTCATAATCTGCAACCTCGGCACATTTCACTGCACTTTAGGGCGGTCCACAAGCAGAGTTAAAAACGCTCTTCTAGCCGACGCCAGCAGTCTACCTCAACGCGGCGCTGTAACACATCCGCTGGAGTCACTGGAGCATAACGCTGCACCCAACTCACTGGGGAATCTTCGCAGACAGTTCCGAGTCACCGTGAACTATGCGACACATTTTTCCGACCCATTGGAACCTCAACTGGTTCTGGCAAGCATCACAAGATACGTGACTTAGCCCACAATCCAACTCGGGTCTCCGGAGGGGAGTGATCAAAATCCTGCATTGCGCAAGCAGAGTGTACTGCGCTACTAGCATATATACAACGTCCAGACATCAATCGTCGAGCAGTTGCCCACTAGATACGACACCCGTGTGGTCAGAGATGTCTGCCTTTTCTACGGAGGTTCGGTGGACTTAACACGTTGTTCCTCATATCTCAGAAATCCGAAATCTGATCCGCGTTCCAATACTTTTGGCGCTTATTTATTTACTGTTTACTGTGCCCTGGTCAGGATATTTCAGCTATTTGGTGCTAAGAATTATCACGTATTTGACTTAAACTAGTTTCTAAAATAACATCGAAAAATATTAAAAATGGTTCTTGCGCGTTCTCATTTCAAGGCAGCTTCGTTTCCTAAAGCCCCGATGCCTGTAGTGGAAGTCGATGTCTCCATAAATTAGACCGCCATTTAGGCGTAAGGACTCCATTTCGGGGTATGTCACTCCATCTAGAACTAAGAAATCTACAAAATTGCCTAGCAAGTGAGTCTTAGTCGCAGTGAGATACCGGTGGGCCCATATCACTGTATCACAATCACAACCACACACTGAATATAACATGTGTATCGTGAAATGATAGGGCCGCTGTAGGGCGACGTTCATGTTAATTCGGGCACATGAAGGTTATCGAAGCGCATACCTTTTCTAATGTATTTGTAAGTACCAGTCACATCGTTCTTTAAAGTTATCCACGGAGACTCCTACCAGACACCTTCCAAAGTGCCAAAATCTAACTGCCTCTTTTATTAAAGACTGACTAGAACTGTTCCTACCTGATATGAGACCTATACCAGCCCCTCTCGTGGAAGACCCGGAAGCAGACGCCACATTCAAGATTGTGAGGTTTGGTATGGTGCTGTTCCACGTGCCGCTTCAGGTACTGCGGTCGTCTGCAATCAAAGATGCATTCTTGATGTAAGCACTTTACAGACAAGTGACAAGAGAGCAGCTGTTGACGTCAAAACTTTAAAAGGACACTGTAATGCCAAATTTCTACTTCTATTTGATACTTAAGTTTGTTGCATAGAATAGAATATTTCAGGCTGATTTAAAATGTATTCAATACACAAGTTTAGGACAACGGACGACGCTGAAAATGTTCATAAAATGGTCAGGGTACTGGGCTTATGTCAACCTTATGTCACCAAAGATATGCTATTATGATCTTTGCTATCAAGTAATTATTTATAATTTTTATTAACGCAGCTTCAAAACGTATTATGTCCTGACTTGGTGAAGGAATGAATTTGACAACTGACGAAGCTATAAAACTGTACTTACTTGAATCCTCTCCCGTAATGATAGCACTCGAATGTCTGGCATGTTCGTCCATGACATGGCAGGCGGCAGTATCTTTATCTTTAAATCGCATCCGGCAAAGCAGGCACCGGTAGCGGCAGTAATGCCGTAAGCGGTGCCGGTATAACATGTCAGCAGTTTTGAGACGGGAGTGGCAGAGTAAGTACTCGGGGTCGCCTGACTGCTGGAAGAGAAATAATGTCTTCTATTATATAAGGCCTGTTCTTAGCATGTCAGTGTTATAAATAAAACATAAAAACGAAAGATAATTTATAGGGATGTTTCTCAGGGTATATTGAGTCTATGTAATGATTGGAACGCAAGTTTAAATATATAAATGTATATGAATTTCTCACAGAACAGGTGGCCGATGGGGCCTAAAGGTTGTGGAGTGGCGACCGCGTACCAGAAGATGTAGAGTTGGAAGGCCTCAACAAGGTGGACCGATGACCTTGTGAAGGCCGCAGGAATGCGCTGAATACGGGAAGCACAAAACTGGTCGAAGTGGTGGAGCTTGGGGGAGGTCTATGTCCAGCAGTGTACTTCTTTCAGCTGAAATGGCGATAATGATGATATGAATTAGGAATAAGAACACAAACAGGTAAATTAGATAAAAACAAATAAACTAAAAAGAGCGGGTCGTGAGCATGGCGTTCGAACTCGCGATCCTTTTTCCACTGTCGGTTGGCGTCGGGGTATGTTCGGAGATGTACGCTCACCGCTCACATGAAGGAACGTTTTCACACATTCTTTATAGGCTGTCTTACATAAGTTTGTTAAATTAGTTAAGCCCTAAATTCAGCAACGCGGACCTTGTTCGCTGACGCAGACATTAGGTCCCCACGTGTGGAGGTGACACCGCATGGGAGTAACAAGCCGAGCGCGCAATGTACACCCACATGGCGCATGTGTTGTCATGACCTCAACGTCTCTTGATACTCTTTCTGACGTTCTTCGTCGTCGATAGTCTCAATTTCTGCATTCCTTAATACGTTGTAGGAGGACATCACGGGGGTTTCCGCTGTAGAAGAGCAAAAAATAAAACAATTATTATGACTGTGGTTGATAAACGTTTGATCGCGAGCGCAAGCTCAATGGATGCAGTGGCGTGCATTGCCGGTAGGTACCAGGCCACCTGTTCTTGTCTAGGTAGACAAACGCGGGTTTCTTTCCGGTATGATAATTAAGTTAGTTTCTTAATAATTTCGGGACACACATTATAATGTAATTGGCAGACTTCTAGTCAAAATCAAAATCAAAATCAAAAGTCATTTATTCAAACTAGGCTGAGAGTCAGCACTTTTTGAACGTCAAAGTTACAAAAGACAGTCCCCCCAAAACGCCCGCCCTTCGACACTTCCTAGTGCTTTAGCTGGGAAGAAGAAGTGGCGGAACAAACTCCCCAGCAGCACAGCTGTCTGTTAAGTTAGAAGAACTTGATTCTATACAATTGTAAGGAGGTAACATTATGAGACACAAAACATTAAATTAAATGATTTGCCATCTGTCAGCTAGCCAACCCAATAATCCAGGAAATAAAATGAAATCTATACTCAAGCAAAAGCAAAAAATATTTTTATCATGTAAATAAAGGTACCAAAATAAAAGCCTCCTGGCATAAGGGCGTGACAGCTTACATATGCAATGCTGAATCACGTTCACATAGCTGTTACGACCCGAGTTACAACTCGAGGCCTCAAAATGATAAACTAGGACCATCGGCGTAAAAACAAATAAACAGGTAGGTAATTAACAACAATACCAACATCAAGGTCAGCAAGACGACCAGTCACCACAAGCAGCACCCGTTCACGAGCATAACGCAAAGATCAGCCATTACCCCCCTCGCCTTATTTGAGGGAAGGGGGTAACCCGACCCCTGACGCTACCGCAAGCATTGACATCTAAGGGAGCATGACGAACTTGCTGCCGGTTGCTCAGGCAAGAATTGAATGACAACTTGTCGAGGTCGCTAGCTAATCATTTTATGCAATACTAATCATTATAATATGTCAAAGCATAGAACATGTCAAAACCAATAAATACACAAAAAAAAAATGACTAACACAGTAAAAAAAATATATAATAAAAATTATATTACAGCTATATAACCTATCACTAGGTACGCTAGTACTGGAGAAAGAACACAAACATTGTCTTGAGTTAATCACAGCGACCAACTAGTTTTGTCATTTAAATAGTCGTTGATGGAATAATATGCCTTTAGACAAAGGTTGGATTTTACTTGAGCTTTAAACGCATTAAAAGGTAATTCTAGTAAATAAGGTGGTAGCTTGTTGTAAAATGTTATACCAAGCCCAACAAATGAGTTATGCACCTTATGAAGCCGGTGAAAGGGAACACGTAGTTTGTCCTTATTCCTAGTGTTAACAGTGTGAAAATCACTGTTTTTAGCGTGTAAGTGTAAATTTTGCCTAATATATAAGATGTTGGCGAAGATGAATTGTGATGCTACCGTAAGAATACCAATATCTTTAAAAAAGTCCCTTAGAGAAACTCTGGCACCTAGCTGGTAAATTGCTCGAACAGCTCGTTTCTGAAGGACAAAAATATTTTGAATATCAGCGGCTTTGCCCCACAGTAGAATACCGTAAGACATAATGCTGTGAAAATAACTAAAATAGACTAACCGAGCTGTATCAACGTCAGTATATTGTCTTACTTTTCTGACGGCGTAGGCGGCTGAACTGAGCCTCCCCGCTAGACTTGAAATATGTGGGCCCCACTGTAGTTTGCCATCCACTGCTATGCCCAGGAAAACTGTCGAGTCTACAGTTTTAAGAACCTCTTTATTTAAGACGATTTCGGGACCTAGATTTCTAACATTCGGTAAGGCGAACTTTACACATTTCGTTTTCTTGGCATTGAGAACTAAGTTATTTGCCGTAAACCAATCCGTAACCATTGAGAGTGCACTGTTTACGTCTTCAAAATCTTGTCTGTTCCTATCTACTTTAAAAATAAGAGAAGTATCATCTGCAAACAGTACAACGTCACAAATACCCTTTAAAAAGAATGGTAAGTCATTGATATACACTAAGAACAAGAATGGGCCGAGTATAGAGCCTTGAGGCACACCTAACTGAACCGGTAGCCCGGTAGATTTTACACCATTAATATCTACACATTGGAACCTATTATGTAAATAAGAATTTATTACGTTTAAAGCTTCGTTATGGACACCGTAATGACGTAGTTTACGCAAAAGCGTGTCATGGTGCACGCAATCAAAGGCTTTGGAGAGATCACAGAATACTCCGATAGCATTTTGCGAGTTCTCCCATGCGTTAAAAATGTGTTTCAAGATTAGTTTTTGTTAGTGATTTTTCGAGGTAGGCACTGCTGATATGCCTATAAGCAATGCACACCACTGAATGGATGACAGATACAATAATAAATTTAGACAAGGTAGAAATCCAAGTGTATAAAAAATTTAAGTAAGGATGCGTAGGCATCAGCACAGCGAAAGGTGACTCAGGCGTGCGCTGGGAGGGTGTGGCGCGGGCCCTCGGTGACTGGCAGCAAGTCCCTCGCCACTGTCCCCGCGCGTCGTGGATCCACCCGGCGCCGCGTGGAGTGGTTCAGCGTAGGGATGTCTGTCGCTTGCAGTAGTCTTCCATTGGCAATGGGAGTCCACCCGCCATACACTGTGCCCTCTTTTGGACTTAGGTTTTGAACAAATACTTTTTGAGCACACACAGTTTTTCTTATATGCCCGACTGTATCCCTTAGACGCGTCTATATTTATTTCAAGACACGCTTTTCTTGCATTTGTCATTCGCGCCGCGTGTGCGTAGTGGCAGCGAAAAATGACGAATTGCTTAATTTCAGATTTACAGATATTTAGTGTACGACGTCGTATAATTGTCTATGGTAAGTACAAATTTGTGCATCCAGTCATTGGGGAGCTATTCTTCAAAAACTGTTTGCGCTGGAACTACGCCATCTGGGCGGCACTGTTATTTTCCTATGGACGTACAAGAAAAAAAAAACGTATTCAATACTTAGTGTGCAACGAGAGGTAAATCATCATCATCATCCTTGCGTTATCCCGGTTGCATCCTTTCGGACGGGTCCGCTTTCCTGCTGTTAACTCTCCACTTCGGACGGTCTTGTGCATCTCTAATGGTGAGTTTGTTGGTACGTATGTTATCCGCTACGACGTCAAGCCAGCACTTTTTGGGTCTTCCCTACTACAGAGCCCCGGCGGAGGTGGCATGACCAGACATGAGTTCCTCACATAGCTTGCCGGTTTCCGTAATACCTGCCCGTACCAACGTAAGCGACACTCCTGCAATTTGACTGCTGTGTCACGGATATGAAAGCTGCGGCGAATACGTGAGCTCTTGACGCGGTCTCTCCGCGTAACTCCGGACATCCAGTGCAACATTTTCATCTCAGTGACACGCAGTTCTTGCTTGTGCCGCTCAATTACGGACCACGCTTCACTGCCATATAAAAGGACAGGCCTAATGCTGGATTTATAGACCTGTCTTTTCAGCTTAACCGGTATCTTGGCGTCATAAATGGTACCAGACACCTTTCACCATTTGGCCCACGCTGCAGCAATGCGTGCCTAGACGTCATAGTCGATGTCACCAGACGCGTGGAGTACAGAACCCAAGTACTTAAACTGGTCAGTGCGCTCGATCGTGTTTTCGCCTATGCGGACGGATGTGAGATCTGCTGTATTGCAAGTACAGTACTTTGTCTTCGCCACATTGAGCTTCATACCACCGTTCTCAAGCGTACCCTTCCACGCCTTCACGCGTCTCACCAGTCGTCCCATGTCTGCGTCGACCAGCGCAATACCATCAGCATACATGAGCAGCCACGGGGGCTGCTCATGGGAGTTCCTGATGCTGTCTGACACAACGTCTAATACTGCGCTGAATAGGAACGGGCTCAGGACGGATTCCTGGTGTACACCTACAGTGATGGGAAAGGGTTTAATGTCGCCAATAGTGGTCTCAACCATGGAATCGGAATCGCGCTACATGTTTCGGATGGTGTCAATATAAGCCTCTGGTACTCCTTTGGACCGCAGTGCCCACCAGATCAACACACGAGGAACACAGTCGAAGGCCTTCTCCATGCCCAAAAATAGGAAATGCAAAGGCTTATTCTTCGACCTGTACTTCTCAATGATGATCCTTAGGGCAAAAACAGGGTCCATGGTTCCGTGGCCAGGGCGAAAACCATATTGGCCATCCGAGACTGTACATTCCTGACGGATCCAAGAGTCAACAATCCACTCAAAGAGCTTCATAGTGTGAGCCATGACCTTTAGACCGTGATAGCTGCCGCAGTTTTGCACTGATCCCTTGCCTTGGAAGACCGGAGAAATAACACTCAGTCTCCACTGACGAAGGATCTCGCCGTTGAGGAGTATGCGGTTAATAAGGTCAGTTAAAATGCCTACACCACGAGAGCCTTCTAGGCCTCGATCGGTACTCCATCGGCTCCGACAGCATTCCGATTTTTCATCCGACGAAGAGCATTTTCTACTTCTTTATGTGTTACTGGCGGCACAAGTCCGTGATTCGGAGGGAGGTCCGGTGGCTACACCTCTTTATGCTGCATGTTTAGCAAGTCGCGAAAGTACGATCGCCACCTTTCCTTCACTGCGACGACCTCATATAACAAGTTGCTGCGAGGGTCTTTAACACAGCGGCACTAGAAAATATCTTGTGCCGCTATGACCCTGGAGTGTGCCAACTTTTAGATAAGCTTCTGCCTCTCAGAGGATTCCAGTTTATCGTGGAGTGGTTGTAAGTGGTCTCGTCTGGCTCTGGCTACGGCTCGCTTAGCCGCACGTCTTACAACCCTGTACGCGTCGCGATCTTCAGGAGATTTGGACGCTTGCCACTTTTTAAAGAGGGCTTTCTTTACCCTTATCTCCCTCTGGACTGTGTCATTCCATCATCACGTCTCTTTGTCACATTTGCGCCCACCCTTAGACATGCCGAGCACCGCCTTTGCCGCTGTAGTAATAGCTGCTTGAATCCTGTCCTAGTGGTCCTGGACTGGTTCGCCATCAATCCCCGCGCATATGTCGCTGGTAGCTTTGGCGAACTCCTGGCTCCAGCTTCATAAAACAGCCACCACCTGATTTGGCGTCGGCAGCGCTCAACGCGTTTGACTTTATTTTTTACGCAAAGGTCCATAACAAGTACACGATGCCGTACAGAGTAAGACTTTCACCGGGTATGACCTTGCAGTTGGCTACTTTGCCGATATGGTGTCGCCTAGTGAAAAAGAAATCGATCTGGGTAACATACCTCCCGCTCTTGTAGGTGATAAGATGTTCGGGCTTCTTTTTGAAGTACGTATTCACGATGGCAAGATCAGCAACCGCACACTTCCGGAGAATATCTTCCCCTTCCGCGTTGCGACTGCTATATCCAAAGCCACCATGGACGTGCTAAAATCCGCCCTCTCCTCACCCACATGTCCATTCAGATCACCCCGCAGAACAATATCCTGAGATAACGGGACGCTACGCAGCACTCCACCAAGTTTGTCCCAGAATACAGCCTCCTCGGTGTCGCTACAACCAGCCTGAGGCGCGTAGCCACTTATCAAGTGGGTCACAATCCCTTCAATAAGCGCACTTACGACCATTATTCGGTCGTTGATGCGCTTCACTTCCAAAATGTCATGCTGTAACTCCTCAGATAGCACTACGGCAACCCCATCCTCCCCATTGCGAACCCGTATAGATCAGCTTGTATCCATTCCCAATGGACAAGGATCTGCTGCTTTTCCACCGAGTCTCCTGCAGAAATGTCACGGCCACCCTCCGCCTGAAGAGTACATCAGCCAGCTCTCTTGCGCGTCCAGTCAGCTTACCAATGTTCCAGGTCGCTAAGCGGATTTTTTGGGTAGGGGCTCGCGTTTTTGGTCGTGTCTACCCTCGACATGGTAGCCATCATCCACTTACCACAGGAGTCGGGCGAAGCTCCTGCACGCCGTTTTGCGGCGGCACCCTATTCATGGCGTAATTCTTTGCTTCACTTTCCATACTGGTTTGGCTAAGTGTGGCCTTTACGGGAACGACTGCCGTCCGACCTCCCAACCCCGAAGGGAAAGCCTTCGCCAGCGCCTCGTTCTTCATTTAGCAGGTACACCGACTTGCAGGTGAGGTTGGCTTGGGCCCTAAGATCTTGGTGGGCCCCATACACATGCAATGAGAGGTAAATGTGTACGTTTAAATGAAATTTGTGTGTCATAAAACTGCGAAGATAATCAAGTTTCCGCTGCGTTGACGTTCGTCTATTTCATATCAGCTCATAATGTCAACTTCTCGAAATTTCAACCGGACGTAAAATGCCCACTTCTCACAATGACTACTTCTTAGAATGTCGAAATCGCATAAAGTTTATTTCTCTCAATGCCGAATTCGAATAACGTCAACTTCTGACTATGTCAACTTCTTAGAATGTCAAATCCGCATAATTTCAATTTCTCAAAATGTCTATTTCTAACAATGTCAACTTCTTAAAATGACAAATTCGCTTAGTGACAACATCACGTAGTTCCTCCTTAAGCCGGTGCTTAAAAGGTGATACCGGAGTGCCTCCCTGATGCAACTCCAGGGTAGGGTATTGAAGGCATTGGCGATGTCTAGAGACACCGCAAAGACGATCCCAACCCGAGCCACAGCATCCCCCGTCGTGAGGGCAATTAGAGCCCAACGTTATAATTTTGTTAAACAGTTGCATGCGACTGTACATCTTGACACAAAATAGACCAAAATCAAGGTTTAAGGCTTTCTAAGATGTTTAAGCTATGCTACCCTAGTAATTGAAACAAACAAGCAAATAATATTGTTTCTTGTATTTGCTTTTCGGGGCCACGGGGCACGGGCCCCGTGTGCCATTATGGTACCTAACTCATATGATATACTAACTTGAACTAAGAGCACATAAATGAAAGTTGGCAGGTCATTGTAGACCCTAACAAGATACAAATAAACGTTTTAAGTTAGGCTCTAGTGTTCTTATTTTAAGTACTGCCGTAATAACCTTATTTTACTTTAACGTGTTTTTTTTTTTTTGAACGGAATAGGTATTTCCAATTCTATTTTGACAAACATTACACACAAATTCAAAGCAACGTGCGTAGAAAATAACAACTCTGCACTAAAACGATTTATGTGATTTTATCAAATAGCCAAACGTCACCGCAGCGGAAACTTGAATATCATCAGTGTACACACACGAATTTAATTTACCTAAACATACACGTTTACCTCTTGTTACACAGTCATTATTATTGAATGTATTTTTTTCTTGTTCGTCTATAGGAAAAAAAAGTGCCGCTAGAATGACTTAGTTCCAGCGGAAACAGCTTTTGTTCCATACACCATTACACTTCGTCTTACAATAAATATCTGTAAAACTGAAATGAAGAAATTCGAAATTTTTCCGCCGCTACGCACACAGCGCCTTAATATATTATTTTTTTGTAGTTTCATAAACAGTATAAGATGAAACTGCCGCGCACTCCGCGGTTCCCTGTGGTGCGACACCGGCAAAAGTATTTGTTTTTCGCAGCCCATGTCTTTCCGTCTAAAACAAACAAACATCAATCACATTTTAAATATTGGTACGAGAAGTCTGCACTGGTCGTGCGATCGGAATTAAGGAGTAGGTAGGTACATTGCCCAACCAAGCACATTTCGTGCGAACAATCTAGGGAAAGAACAATAAAACCTCACCTTTTCCTCCGAATTTTCTTTCTTTGGGAAGTCGTCATCTTCTTGCTTGACTCGCTTCTCTAATCTCGTCTTTAGCGGCATTGTTGATTTTAGATCGTTGGTTTCTGCAAACGTACTGTACGTGGCATGAGAATTTTATTAGCTCCCCCCTTTTTGGAAAATTCCTCCTCAAGCCCTTTACCGCAGTCTTCATATGTGAAGACTGGATCACTGCACGTCTAAACACAATCACTAAATTCACTATCAGCATGATGTTCCCTAATAACAGTACCACTGCCTCTTCCCTTCTTGTGACATCAGTACTATCCAGATTTCTGGCAGAATTAGAAAACTTATTTACACCTAGCGAATGCCACGGAGACTATCTACCGATAGACACATTACAACAAGTTTACTTAGCGCTCTGCCAATCAATCATTCAGTATTGCATCAGCGTGTGTTGTAGTGCTGGAAAGACCTACTTGATTGAAGCTGAAAGAGGAAAAGCGCTTCTAAAAGTAACTTTTAAGAAGCCCTACCGGTTTTCTACCGATTTACTCAATCGCGAACCGGGAGTTCTCAGAGTCTGCCAGCTTTTCATTATTGCTGCCTGCATTAACCCATTAATTCCCAAGGTTAAAAATAGATTATTTATTGATTTTATTATTGATTACTTTTATAAATACATCCAAAAAGAGAAAATTATAGTAAAAATATATTGACAATTTTTTTTTTCTTCCGCAAAATGTTGCGCTCACGCAACGTTGGGTCAAAATGAGCACACAAAAATATTAAAAGCAGACCCGACTACACATTAATCCCAAATAAAAGAAAAGATAGAATCCCATCACCTGACGGCATCTCATTGCTAGCTTGGCGCTCCCCGGCCTACTCTCTCATTAATGCGTACAATAAAGTCTGCAAACTCTGCGACTTTAAAAATACAACCGCATTCGAATACAAAAAAAAATTGTAAAGATGCATAATACTGGCTACTATAACTCGGAACAATTAATATAACGACCCTGACCTGATACTGAATCCCCCCCACACACATACACACACACATACACACACACATACGCCACATACACACACGCCACATACACACGCCAGGCACCACACAAACTTTACAATACGCTCATACCATACCTGAAATCACCTATCTAGTTTCTACTCTGGAATTCGTATCCTAAGCCCCAAAATACGCCTGACCTGGCACATCTCGCGTGAACAATCTAGAGGAAGTACAATCAAAACTCACCTTTTCCTCCTGTGGACTCGCAGCGGACATTCTCGTCGTGGGTGAGAACGTCACCTATGTTTCAGGCTGGCTTTGTTCTTGTAGTCGCGAGAGCAGATCTCGCAGGTGACTGGCAGGGGCACCATCTTGGCTCGTACCTCCTCGTTATAAGTCCTATTTTTACACCCGTCGGAGGCCTTTTCTATGGAGGTTGAGTAAATTTTACAACCTGTTTCTCATAACTCCAAAATGGAGCCATGGACCACCTTCGAAAAACTCATCAGCGTGACGTCACAATCACTCTTCAAGCCTTTTAGCGGCGAGTCGCACAGCCAGCCAACCTCCATGGCTTCAATGGTTATCCTGACCACCAGCATGTCGCGGAAGCGCATTCCTGGTCATTCTCAGCCGAAGTGGCAACCTCGGCACAGCACACTGCACTTTCGGGCACCACAAGTAAAACTCTTAAAACCTTCTCCTGGTCGACGCTAGAAGCCAACCTCAACGCGGCACTGTACTACCATCCAAGGCACTGGAGCATAAAGCAGCACCACCCCAACTCACAAATGAAATTTTCGCAGACAGTTCCGAATCACCGTGAACTATGCCACACTCGGTTCTGACTTACTGGCACCCTCCGTCTACATGCGAACTAGGTTTACATCAGACTGAAGTTACACAAAATCCTGCAAAGAACCTAAGTGCATAAATACATTCGAATAATTTCACCAAACTTACGATGTAACTCCATGAAAGCCCGGAACTTAAGGCCCGGCTCATGTACGAAGTTATTACTGAAAACCGTATCCGCGGATTTAGACGTCTATTATCCGAAATCGGATCCCCGTACTAACACTTTCGATGCTTATTTATTGCGTGGTATCCTTGTGCCCTGACCTTACGTAAAAGAGCCAAATATTTTAGTTAATTTAAGAATTGTCACGTTTTTAACTAAGACTAGTGTCTATAACAACATCGAAAAATATAAAAAATTGTTCTTGTGCGTTCTGCATTCAAGGCAGCTTCGTTTCCTAAAGCCCTTAATAGAAGCCGATGTCTCCATAAGTACGGCCTCCATTTCGGCGTAAGGCCTCCATTTCGGTGTAGGTCGGAACCCACTGCTCCATCTAGAACTAAACAATCTACAAAATTGCCTAGCAAGAAGGGAGTCTTCCGAAATAATTATCATGCATTGTTAAATGTCTGGGGAAAATGAGTGTCAGTTGATGCATATATTACTACGTAAAGACAGAGATCAAATTCAAATAAATGGCATTATGTACAAAATTAAAACCTACTAAATCCTGAAGTTATCACAAGAAAAGTATGTGCTTCGAGAATCATCAGTCAAAATGTCGGTCCGTTAATCAGAAACATGAAGCTCAATCCAATATATCACAAATATGACGATCTGCGACAAGAGTCGGGAACCGGACTAAGAGAAAACTTATTTGCATAAGACAGGTTTATGGGATGTAAGTAAGTAAGTAAATTTTTTACTTACTTACTTTTATTTGTTTAAACATGGTGTACATAACTACATACATTGCATGCAAGATAATAAGGAAATACATAAAAGATCAGACATGTTCAGCCGCATATCGTGGCGTACAAATTGGTAGGAAGAGATGGTGCATAAACCGTTATAATATTCATCAAAATTACATTTCTAAATTATTCATTAAAGATACCTAATATTTATATTACAATTCAATGTCAAAGTAGTGATTAAATTAGTTGGTCAATAAATATGAAATAAAATAAAATGTCACTAAAATTACAAATATTCCAAAAAAAATACATTGGTTAAAAAATTAATAAAGTCCAAAATACAACATTGTCATCTCAAAAACGGAGAAAATTGTCCTCTTTCATAAATTCCGATACACTATAATACGCTCTTTCAGTTAGTATTTTCTTTAATTTACTTTTTAGAGCAGAAATATTTAACGTTTTCCACGATTTGGGCATTTTATTAAAAATATTCGGAGCCATGCAAAAGATACTCTTATGCATAAGAGTTGTTTTAGCGCCGTGAACACAGAGTTTGAAATTATCACGTCTATTCCTAGGAGCAACATCAGACAAACGCTGGAATAAATGAGAATTGGATTTTATAAATATTATTGTTTCCAGGATATATAATGAAGGTAATGTCAATATCTTACGCTCTATAAAATAAGGTTTACAGCTGTCCATTGTTTGCAGTCTAAACATCGATCTAATGCATCTTTTCTGTGCCCGAAACGCTATTTCAATGTCCGTGCTATTCCCCCAGAAGATAACTCCATATCTAAGAATTGATTCGGCTAATCCATAGTAAGCAGTAACTAGCGCATCTGTGTTGAGAACCACAGCAAGCTGTTTCAGAGCGAAGGCTGCACTACTCAGTTTTTTACTAAGTGCCTCTATTTGAGGTTTCCAATTCAATTTAGAATCTATTATTAGTCCCAGAAATTTTGTTGTGTCAGCTTCATTGATATTTATATTATTAAATTGAATATTAGGATTGTTAATTGATTGTGTACGTTGTCTAAAGTGCATTACGTTAGTCTTTTTTAAATTAATTTTTAAATTATTATCATTTAACCAATTTATAATAGATATGATTGAATTATTAATGTCAAGTTCGTATGTGTTTATGTCATTACAAGCTATTGTCAAAGTGCAATCGTCAGCAAAAAGTGTCATCGGATGTTCAGTTACTTTTGGCAGGTCATTTATATACAAAGTAAACAACGGAGGTCCCAATACACTGCCTTGAGGTACTCCGTATATAACGTCACGTTCCTCTGATCTTGAAGGTTCTTCACGTTTAGTTTTTTTATTTATTTTAGTAATTTCTGTGACTTGTTTACGGTTATGAAGATACGATTTAATTAATTCTAAAACGTTGCCTCTAATACCATAGGCTTCAAGTTTCTCTGCCAAGGAATTATAATGGACACAGTCAAAGGCCTGTGTCATGTCGCAGAATATGGCACAGACTGGTGTTCTCCTATCTACATTAAGCATGACATTGATGTTACGGTCGGATGTTAATCAAAATCAAAAATCATTTATTCAAATTAGGCTGCACTTTTTAAACGTTAAAATTACATAAGACAGTCCCCCAAAACGCCTACCCGTCACCACTTCCTAGTACTTTAGCTGGGAAGAAGAGGTAGCGTAACAAAGTCCCCAGCAGCACAGCTGTCTTTTGTTACAAAAGATTGTGTGACTGTCTATCTCCCACTTCTACCTAATAACAAAATATTTTATTTATTTAAAAACACATGCAACCACTGACAAACGCATACGTTCTCTATTTAATGGGAAACAAACTTCCTAAGGGAAAATGCCGGCAGGGCGATAGCAATATTTTACGTCACTTCATCATCATCAGCCTATAATGTTCCCACTGCTGGGACACGGGCCCAGTGCGGGTTGGTAGATGTCACATGTCTTCGAATTTTTGGTTCTAAGACATACCGGTTTCCTCACGATGTTTTCCTTCGCTGTTTTGAGAGGTATAGATTAATAATATAATAATAATATAGCCATTTATTTCCCAAAATATAAAAGATTACAATTTTATAATATCTCTTAACTACCTATGACATGGTAACATGCAACATAAAATAACCAAATCTAACAAAAATAACATAATGGAGTTACCTAATAGACTTCAATCATTATGACATTCGGAGCACTTTTTAATTTTGAGCCTGGATTTTTTTTTTGGATGGGATATCATCAATTGATTTCTCCCGCTCTGGGTGGAGCAGGAGGGTGTGTTAGACTTTTACTGACTAAAACCCACCCTTGTTCCTTCAGTCGCCCATATGCCAGGGCCACGAACGAACGAATCTCGCGACCCTGGCAGCCGTCGGTTCTAGGGGATCCCTTCAGTTTGCTGACAACTCTTTGAGGCGCGCGTGGAACACTACGCGCCGTCGACACGGGCCTGATCCTTATCGGGAGGCGAGCTACCCGTTGCTCGCCGCCCGCAAGCAATCCGAAGATTGTGGTAGGAGAGATCATGGATCAGTAACAGGAAGCAGGAACCACGGTTACTGAAACTACCAAGTGACGCCTGCATGATGCTAATTTACGAGGTCACGTTGCCAGAAAGAAACCTCTTTTAACCTCGATCCATAAAAAAACGATGGTTGCAGGAGTTCACCCGCAAGTATTAAACTGTATGGTGCAGAAGCAATGATAACTAACGACGACGAATACTTGCAGCCCACAGTGAAACACGGCGGTGCGAGTGTGATGGTTTGGGGGTGATTTTTTTGGCATGGTGTGGGCCGACTGCAAATATTTGAAGGCAGGATGACAACAAAGATCTATTGCTTTTTACTTGGGACAACAAGTCCTAGGGGGACCTGCTGCCTACCACTTTTCAGCCGCAGAGGATAGGTAGGGCGGCCAACGCTATACCAACACTCCTCTTCCCCAGCGGCCCCACTGCGTCAGCTCTCAGACAGTGGCGACCAGGGGGTATAACCTTTTTTTGTTTGGTATCGGGGTGGAAATCCTCATGGATGTCGTCCGCCCTGGGGCAGACGGAGGGGTCTGTCAAACTTCTGACTAAAACCACCCCGTGTTCCCTCGTACACTTGTACCGGGGGCTACGGGGACGCTTAAACATTCTTCAACGCAGCCCTCGGCTGGTACCGGCCCGCCACTGCGGGCCCCGTCTGGTCAAGCAGGGGGAGTGAGGTGTCTGACTCCCCCCGCGACGTATAAGAGGGGCGCGCGTGGAACATTACGCGCCACCACCTCGGGTCATATATGATAGGGGACGTGTCCCGTTCAGTCCTAAGTGTGACGACATTAGTTCGGATGACCCCATCCTCGCTCATTCGGTCACGAACTAACGAACTACGGATCGGGGAATGAGGGAACTAGTTCGCGTAGTTCTTCTGTGGGAGCGCTCTTACGACCTAGTTCGTTCGTGAACTACACAAAGCTACTTCAAAGGGTTACCCAATTCAAATACTTGGGACACTATGTCACTGAGGACCTAAACGATTAGGTAGATATTGGTCGTGAGCGCAGCGCACTAGCAGCCAGATGCAACATGATGGCTCACAGATTCGCTCGTTGTAATAACGAGGTCAAAATAACTCTGTTTAAGGCTTATTGTCAATCGTTCTACACTATGGTCAACTGTATGGGAAGGCTCTAGATTCCCTGCTTGTGCAATAATGGCTTCAGGGCGCTGTTGAGGTTGCCCAGGTTCTGCAGCGCGTCTAGCATGTTTGCTGTAGCTGGAACTGACGACTTTTATACCATAATGAGGAAAAGACCGCATCCTTAATTAACAGAATGAGGGCTAGCAGCAACATAATTTTGAAAACCCTAGCCGAACAACACGATGTACCAATATTGAGACACTCTGTCCGGTTGCTCGTGCGGCAGGTATGAATAAGAATATTGTATAGTTCTAATTAATAAATACCAACCTTGAGTTGATAAGTCTTTACTAACCACTGGAACAATGTTGGCAAACAAAATAAATAACATAACCATAAGAGATGTAAAGTTTTGTTTACATGCGCATTGCGATATGGTAGGGCCTCTGTAGGGCGACGTTCGTGTTAATTCGGGCACATGAAGATTTGACGTACCAGTCATGTCATTCCTGCCTCTTTCATTAAAAACTGATTAAAACTGTTCCTACCTGATATGAGATCTTTACCAGCCCCTCTCGTGGAAGACCGGGAAGCCGATGCCACATTCCAGATTGTGAGGTTTGGTGTGGTGCTGTTCCACGTGCCGCTTCAGGTACTGCGGTCGTCTGCAACCAAAGATGTATTCTTGATGTAAACACTTTACAGCCAACGTACAAGAGAGCAGCTGCTTATGTCAAAGCTGTAAAAGGACATTGTTACGCGAAATTTCAATTTCTGTTTGATATTTAATCGGAATTCTTGCCACTAAAATGAAGGCGGGAATAGCTTAGAACTGCCAAGTTATTTCCATCTTCATTAAAAACTAGAATGTTTAATTTGATACATGAGAAGCTAGGTACACGGTTCAGTTAATGTAGTAGTACAGAAGCCACATGTGCAGAAATAATTATTGCCTAACTTCCTTGACTTCAACGTAGTCGAATATTCCGCCAAGTCTTTACCAATCGCTGATACCAAAACCGATGCTTTCAATGAACTCTTTGAAACCATCGGTATTGGTATCTGCTATATCGAAGCCCAACTGGCCAGGCTGCATCTGCAAGATTTTTAACTAAAAAAGAACATCGAGCCTGGCATAAACATTACATTCATACAACCTTATCTGTTTTTTTTTTAATGGTTCTGAGGGTATGGTCCAGTAAATTCTACTTACTCTTAGGTTGAGAATCATCCACTTGCTGTTCATTTTCTTCAGTGACATTCTGGAACAAAGAGCAATGCCATTTCAAAACAAGGAAAAACGACGAAACTCTGTCTTTTTTACATCAGTATTCAAATGATTAGCATAGGATCATTATCTATCATACAGCATCAATATCTCATCTATGACATATGAATTTCCCAATAAACCAGCAACATTCTCCCATAATATACCACTATCGCCTTCCACAGCATCACTGCCCTTTTACACCATCACTATCCTATATGATACCTATACTACACCATCAGGATCCCTTTGTTCAACATTGCTATCTCCCAAAAATCCTTCATTGCTTCCCAAGTATTCTCACAATGCCTCCACTATACCATCAGTATCCCCTAAGCATCGCCGTTATCCCCCACTATATCATGAGTATCCCCCAAACATCACTATCCCTCCAATATGTCATCAGTATTTCCCCACTATGGCATCAGTATCCCCCATTACATCGTCAATATTAAATCGTAGCAGTGGATCACAATCCCCCCCCCCACACCATCAGTATCCTCTAAGCGTCGTCACTATCCAACACTTCATCATCAGTATCCCCAAAAATCACTATCCCCCAATATGGCATTAGTATTACCCCACTATGTCTTCAGTATGCCCCCACAATAGCATTAGTATTCCCCCAGTACGTAATCAATATTAAATAGAAGCAGTGGACCACAGTGCCTCCACCATACCATCAGTATCCCCCAAAAATCACTATCCCTCCAATATGTCATCAGTATTCCTCCACTATGTCATCAGTATTCCCCCACTGTGGCATCGGTACACCCCCATTACATCATCAATATTAAATTGTAGCAGTGGACCATAATACCTTCAGTATACCCTCACTATCCCTTAAACATCATCGCTATCCCCCACTACATCATCAGTATTCCCCAAATATCGCAATTCCCCTACTATGTCATCAGTATTCCCCCACTACATCATCAGTATCCCTCAAATATCACTATCCCCCCAATATGTCATCAGTATTCCGCAAACATCGCAATTCCCCCACTATGTCATCAGTATTCCTCGACTACATCATCAGTATCCCTCAAATATATCTATCCCCCCAATATGTCATCAGTATTCCTCCATTGTGGCATTTGATTTCCCCCGCTACATCATCGATACTAAATAGTAGCAGTAGACCACCATCCCTCCACTATACCTATACCCTCACTATATCCTAATCATCGTCGCTATCCCCCACTATCCCCCAAACATCACTATCCCCCGCAATATGTCATCAGTTTTCCTCAACTATGGCATCAGTATTTCTCCATTACATCATTAACAATAAATAGTAGGAGTGGGCCACAATCCCTCCACTATACCATCAGTATCCCCTAAGCATCGTCGCAATCCTCTACTATATCATCAGTATCCCCCCAATATGTCATCAGTATTTCCCCACTATGGCATCAGTATCCCCTATTACATCGTCAATATTAAATAGTACCCATGGACCACCATCCCTCCATTACACCATCACTATTCCTTTTGCATCGTCGCTATCCCCCACTACATCATCAACATCCCTTAAACAACACTATCACCCCACTATGGCCTTAGTATTCCCCCACAACATCATCTATATTTAACAGTAGCTGTGGACTACCACTGCTTCAATTTATTATTAGTATGTATCAGTATTTTAATTTAATCAATTATGTATGTTAATTGCATTTCATTTTATTTTAAATTCAATTATTTATTTATATTTAACGTTTTATGTATCTGAAAGTGCAATAATTGATTAGCCTCGTCATGTCGAACATCTCCCTCCTCATCAGCATCCTCCCTATCCCCCCTCCCCACTAGCATCCTCACTATCCCACCTCCCCACAAGCATCCTCACTATCCCACCTCCCCACAAGCATCCTCACTATCCCACCTCCCTACAAGCATCCTCACTATCCCACCTCCCCACTAGCATCCTCACTATCCCCCCTCCCCACTAGCATCCTCAGTATCCCACCTCCGCACTAGCATCCTCACTATCCCACTAGCATCATCACTATCCTCCCATACAGCATCACTGTCCCCCAAGCAGTATCAGTATAATCAAAACATAAGTTAACTTACACTACAGCATAACGAACACATAAAAAAATAATCTATCATACAGCAAAATTTTCCGTAATCATGCCACTGCTCCCCCCCTGAGAGTATCACTTTTTCCTCACATTGCACCCCCCACCCCCACTACCGCAGACATCGCTTCCATCGATTTCCGCAATGGGCCATAATGCCCCCACTCTGCGCCATCATGTCTCCCCCCGATACCTTACCCCTTCAGAACATTACTACCTCGCCTTAATGCCTAAAATCATTACCTCCCCGGGCACTACCCATTGCACATCCAAGCACAATCAGTACATTCACTTTGCTTCATACAGCATAATTAGCTCTAAAAACAGTATCCTCTTCCCTTCTTGTGACATCAGTAATTATATCACTTCCCTTCCGTTCCCACTATGTCCCCCCCTGCACGCCCCACACTGCACCATTTTAATAGCAAGAAAAAGAAAGAAAGAAGAAGAAAAAAATAAAAAGAAGAAGAATGAAATAAAAAGAAAAAAAAAATCGTAGAACGCAGAAAGCCTGACCGGTCACATATCCCGCGACCAATCTAGAAAAAACAATAAAACTCACTTTTTCCTCCAGATTTTCTTCCTTTTGGAATTCGTCATCTTCTAGCTTGACTCGCTTCCCTAATCTCTTCTTTAGGGGCAATGTTGATTCCAGATCTTTGATTTCTCTTACTGCAAACGTGCAGTAGCAATATAATTGTACTTGCCCGTTGCTTCCCATTACCACCCCTCGTTGGTATTGATTTATTGAGAAGAGGACGGGGGGCGCACCCGTATCCGACGGTGAGATTTCTGGAAACGTTTTTTTAACCGATATTCGATAATCTCGAGGAGGACCTAGCATAGGCACCGTACTATCATCTGAGTTGCCATCCATGCGTCGCTTTGTACATTTTCTAGTGTCTTGCGTCTGTTTATGAAGAAAATCGGTTATTGAATAAAATGCTGCAGACATCTTCCTAGGCAAACACGAATTACGAATCCGGTTTTGAAAAAATCTATTTAAACAGAATTTCGAAAAAACTCCAAGTACTTGAATTTAATTTTGACAAATTTTGAAACCGAATTTCGCGGACACGACTTCTATCACACCGATAACGATTTTAAGCTGTATTATACCGCGGACCCGAATTTAAATATCTAATGTCCCTTTGTCAAAGAAGCCCCCACTGAAATCTGCACAATTTTTTCAGTGCAAGTCCTAACTCGGTCTATCCTGGAGCGGAACTGTGCCCATCGGTCCAGGTGCACCGCTTTTATACCCGAGCGAGAAATGCGGCGTTGCAGAATCCCCGCGCAAGTCTATTAGGTCTTAAATATAAGCACTAGATGTGTATCAAAATACTAATCGATCAATACAAGGCAGTAAATTGTTACCGCGCAGTTTGGGACACAAAGAGTACACGCAGGGTGGGCGGAGCTAAAACATCTGCAGTGTGCGTCCTATGCAGTGTACACTGGAGAGAAATAAAACTGCACACCCTTTGTAATTTGGTTTAATACTGATTTCATTCTTAAATCTAAAGATATTGAGTACAAATCATTGGGCAAAAATAAAACATGCACAAACTGCTTAGCTCGACAAAGGCACAAAATTAAAATGGTTAATTTTTTTGTGTGTGAACGTAACTTAGAAAAAAAACCGGCCAAGTGCGAGTCGGACTCGCGCACCGAGGGTTCCGTACAAACCTGTAGGTATTTTCGGTTTAAAAATATAAATATTTTTTAATTTTTATATTTCAGTTGATTGAATGTAAGGTAAATTGCGGTTTACGATTTATGACGTTTTAAAAAAAAACTACTCACTCGATCTCGTTCAAACCAATTTTCGTTGGTAGTTTACATGGTAATGTACATCATATATTTTTTTTTAGTTTTGTCATTCTCTTATTTTAGAAGTTACGGGGGGGGGGACACACATTTTACCACTTTGGAAGTGTCTCTCGCGCAAACTATTCAGTTTAGAAAAAAATGATATTAGAAACCTCATTACCATTTTTGAAGACCTATTCATAGATACCCCACACGTATGGGTTTGATGAAAAAAAGCATTTTTGAGTTTCAGTTCTATGTATGGGGAACCCCAAAATTTATTGTTTTTTTTCTATTTTAGTGTGAAAATCTTAATGCGGTTCACAGAATACACCTACTTACCAAGTTTCAACAGCATAGCTCTTATTGTTTCGGAATAAAATGGCTGTGACATACGGACGGACAGACAGACAGACAGACAGACAGACAGACAGACATGACGAATCTATAAGGGTTCCGTTTTTTGCCATTTGGCAACGGAACCCTAAAAACCAGCCATACAACAAATTCCTCAAATTCACGCGTTTGCCTTTGCATTTGCGTTTGTCCAAAAATCTGTCCAAAAGTCCAAAAGTCCAAAAATCTGACCTTTATACTCCCCTGGGGGACCAGGGGAGTATAAAGGTCAGATTTTTGGACTTTTAAATCTCCGACCCTTGCTTTCCCTCTGAAACTTGTCCTACAGAGTGCCAGCCAATAATAACGTCGAAGTAAAAATAATACGCCATTAGCCACACAAGCGGCTTCGCATGTTCGCCGCTTGTGTGGCTTATGGAAAAAAAAACTCATAATTCACGACAACGCCAGACCGCATGTCGCTAGCACAGTTTGCGACTAGATGGAACACGTTGGAATCACCGCAGTGGAGTGGCCAGTTCGCAGTCCTGATCACAGTCCAATTGAACATGTTTGGATGACCTAAAAAGAAGATTTCGAGCAAGGTCTGCTCCTACGCCGATTCATAAGCTTCAACTTGCCAATATAGACGAGTGGCACGCTATACCACAAGATTTCATGGTAATATTAATACAGTCCACGAAAAACCTATTAAGAGCTGTAATTGAGGCTTAGGGAGAGAGTACACCTTATTCATGAACAATTTTAACAAGAAGTTTGAGTTAAGTGAACTTGGGTAATTTGACCCATATGTTGGGTTTTGTGCATTAAAACCTCTTATATGTATTTTTTCACACTAAATTTAATATCATTATTACGCAAAATACGCGCTCAGACCTAGAGTTGCAGACACCAGCCCGTTCTACCTATTACCTAATATCATTAGAAAGGTACTGAAGTAAACTTTCAATTTGTGTTTTTGTTTAAAAAAAAAGTCAAGGTATGCATTTATTTTGCTCTCAAGTGTATGTAGGTAATTGATATGTTTAATATGAACGCTGCGGTCTGATGTACGTTCTATATGGTTTTTGGAATCTTCTAGCAATTTTTTGACATTTTCTCCTGAAGGTTTCGTGGTGGACATAACCTGCATAGCTAATATGGGTGATTGCGTGTATTTTCCATTTTACTAGCTGACTCTGGGTATACCAAAATTGAATGTTTAAGGGCCGATACAGGATTACAAGATCGTCATTTGTACCACAAAATGCACTTAACCGCTGGGACATCGTGGTAACTAGCCAGCGATTAGACACACAGCATCCTTGTAAAACATAATAATAATAATGTTTTGAAAGAAAGCTGCATATTCGGTTGAACAGCTTTGGTCTAAGAATAGCTCATAATAGTTTATTATAGTTTTCTAATGTCTGTAAAATGGGTATAAAAATGCAACCCCAAAAATGTATTGCCTAAATATTTTTGCATTGTTGTATTTTCAACAATCGGTGTTAATCCGAGCGTTATTTTAGAGTAATTTATGTTCTGTGCATGATGTGATGATGATAATAATGGCAACGTGATGTGAAGGGCTCATGAGCCCTTCACATCACGAGTATCATCATGAGTTTTTCGGCTGTAATAATGATGATGATCCATGGATCATCATCATTATTACAGCCGAAAAACGTCCACTGCTGGATACAAGCCTCCTCCAAAGGGGGATTTGCCATAATCGCCACGCTTGGCAGGCGGGTTGGCGATCGCAATATGGTGGTAAAATGTATAGAGAACGCTGCTGCCCATTTTCTAGTAAGTTCCTTACAACACCCATGCACCACACGGTACCAACTAGGTACCTATATTTAATCACATCCTGCCGGATTCGGATTTTTTAAATTATTATTTTATTGATAATGTTTTTTTATTATTTAATCATTTTAGTGTTGTCCTAAACGTGAAAGCTCCAGGCTAACCCGCGAAATAATTAATGCGATTGCATGATTTTATCGTGAATAGTCATTCAATCGAAAATGAACTTTGAGAGTTTCTGTGATGATTTTAATAACTATAATTATGTAAAATCGCGAATTTTTATTTAACATGCTAACTTGCACGGACCTGCAAATTGAGTGATGATTTGTTTTTTTATGTTTTAATAACTACAACTTTTATTTAAGATTTGCACACCTATTACGTTAACTTTGGAAACTCACTATATATGATACGTATCAACTTATTGTTCTCCTCTTCTTCCAAATAAATAATATTCTTAACACCAATTACGTTATTTCCTAGTGGTTTCAAAGCGTGACTGCCGGAATGCCGGTCATGTACCAGGTGGGACCAGGCTTTCTTTCATTATGTTGGGAGTTGGCTTGGCATGGCGCCAACGAATGACTCGCCCCCAAGCAACAATCTATCCTTACCAGTCAGATAAAGGGCTGCTTAAACTGCTGACAACAATTTTTGCGTCTTCGCGACTTTATCTCCGTGAAAGTTCTTGTTTTAGCAGCTCGGAGTCTGGATTTGAGCCCGGTTAATGGCAATAGGTTCAAACAACACAAATTCCAGATTAAAAAACTCTAGTAGGTACACTTTGCTCGACCTGGGAATCGAAACCTGGGTCTCATGTTCAGCAGTAGGGCTTGAGACCACTAGATCAACGACGCAGTCAAGAACAGAAGAACTAATTTTCATAATATAAATTCTAAATTACATTTTTTTTTCTACTGCTACCTACTAAACCTCTGCCCAACCCTTTTGGAAAACAAGTGAGGAACGTGATATTATTTGTCATATAATATGTAGGATATACCTACCTACATATATGGGATGTAGGTATATAGATGTAGGTGGGTAGTCTCAATAATATAACCATTCAGTGGATAAAAGGACACAGCGGTTCGCTAGGTAACGATGCCGCCGATGAACTTGCCAGAAGAGGGTCGAACATGACACCGGTGGGACCAGAACCCATCGCGCCACTCCCCTTTGGGTTCCTACGCTCTCTGATAAGGAAACGTACCAAGGATCTACTCTTTAAGCTATGGGTGGAACAAAGTGAGTGCAAGCAGGCCAAGGAAACACTTTCTACGATCGATGCCCGCCTCACAAAACCTCGCCCGCCGGCGATATTACTTCGATTTCTCTCAGTATTCATTATTTCTTTTTATTCGGTTCCTTCCGTTTGTAACGTTATGTCAAATAACCTATACCTACTCTTCCCAGAGAATTAGGCTATTAAATGCAAAAAGATTTTTTAAATTCCGATCGGTAGTTCCAGATATAGGTTTAAACGTATAAAGATAGATAATAATATTCTTTAGCTCCAACAACATTGACACCGATCAATACAGGCAGTGCAGTATTCTGTATCCACGCAGGTGCACTAGAAAATAGGTCATCCGCATCCTCTCTCCCGCTCGCCTTTTCATCCCTTAGATTTGCGCTATAGAAATTACGTCAGCATGTCGAACACGCCTTTACGCCGTGGGCGTAGGTACTACTTCTATAAGGCGCGGGACAAATACAAGAGGTGTCGGGCGGAGGTCAGGCGCGGGCGCGACGCCATTTCTTTGATATTTCGTACAAAATGTATAGAAGAGGTGGGGCGCGAGACATACTGAGGCGCGGAACAAATACAAGTAGCGACGGGCAGAGGTGAGACGCAAGCGTGGCGCGGGTAAGGTGCAGGCGCGGCGCCTGTGCAGCGCAGAACAGGCTCGCAAACAGTGTCGGAAAGGCGAGGCGCGGTGTTTCTCGTTATTTCATGTTAAATTCTATATCGTCGCGCATTTTCCGGGTGCGCCGAAGGCGAGGAAGCGGCGCCCGCATTTTCGCCGTCTAGTTGACTCCTGCGTACACTGTCCCGTCATGCCACTTCTAACTGCGGGTGCGCCGAGGGCGAGTATGTCTCGCGCCCCACCTCTTCTATACATTTTGTACGAAATATCAAAGAAGTGGCGCCGCGCCCGCGCCTCACCTCCGCCCGACGCCTCTTGTATTTGTCCCGCGCCTGAGACGGCGGGGTGCGGGCGCGGCATGGGCGCCGCTTCCTCGCCGTCGGCGCACCCGCAGTTAGAAGTGGCATGACGGGACAGTGTACGCAGGAGTCAACTAGATGGCGAAAATGCGTGACGAAATAGAATTTAACATAAAATAACGAGAAACACCGCTGCTCGCCTTTCCGAAACTGTTAGGTGCGGAACAAATACAAGAGGCGTCGGGCGGAGGTGAGGCGCGGGCGTGGCGCCACTTCTTTAATATTTCGTACAAAATGTATAGAAGAGGTGGAGCGCGAGACATACTGAGGCGCGGGACAAATACAAGATGCGTCGGGCGGAGGTGAGGCGCGAGCGAGGCGCGAGCGAGGCGCGGGCGCGGCGCCTGTGCAGCGCAGAACAGGCGCGCTAACGGTGTCGGAAAGGCGAGGCGCGGTGTTTCTCGTTATTTTATGTCACGCATTTTCCGGGTGCGCCGAAGGCGAGGAAGCGGCGCCCGCGCCGCGCCCGCACCCCGCCGTCTCAGTATGTCTCGCGCCCCACCTCTTCTATACATTTTGTACGAAATATCAAAGAAGTGGCGCCGCGCCCGCGCCTCACCTCCACCCGACACCTCTTGTATTTGTCCCGCGCCTGAGAATGCGGGGCGCGGGCGCCGCTTCCTCGCCCTCAGCGCACCCGCAGTTAGCAGTGGCATGCTGGGACAGTGTACGTAGGAGTCAATTAGACGGCGAAAATGCGTGACTATATAGAATTTAACATAAATTAACGAGAAATACCGCGCCTCGCCTTTCCGACACCGTTAGCGCAATTGTTCTGCGCTGCACAGGCGCCGCGCCCGCAACTCACCCGCGCCACGCTCGCGCCTCACCTTCGCCCGACGCCACTTGTATTTGTCCCGCGCCTTAGCGCGCCTGTTTGCGCTGCACAGGCACCGCGCCCGCACCTCACCCGCGCCACGCTCGCGCCTCACCTCCGCCCGACGCCACTTGTATTTGTCCGGCGCCTAAGAACACCTCTGCGTAACTCTTCAGGGGAAACAAGCGTGATGTTGTGTGGATGTTATTATAGCCAATTACTATGAATTCGTAGATTAATTAGCGGGTACAAGACTTAGTATTATCATAATCAGGGAAGGAATCAGAGGAAGTCGATCGTAATCCACCACGTAGTTCATCTGGAGTTCTCGATGCGAAGCGTCTTCGAATTTTTGGTTCTAGGACATGCCGGTTTCGTCACGATGATTTCCTTTACAATTTTGAGAGCAGTGGTTATGAAGTAATTTACGCATAGAAAAACGCCTGTCTGGGTTCGAACCTAAGACCTACAACTCCTGTCAGGGTCGTGAGATCTGTTCGAAAGAGTTACCATGGCCCTGGCATATAGGCAACTGAAGGAACACGGGTGAGTTTTAGTCAGTAAAAGTCTGACACACCCTCCCGCTCCGCCCAGAGCGGGAGACGTCATTTGATGATTTCCCATCCAGAAAAAAAGACATACAACTGGTAAGTAGTAGCCGTTACAATTGGGCTACCGTTGTTCGGATTAGTCTTTTACTGTTCTAGAAATAATTAACGACCATTTCCCGGGTTATAAAATTTAAAAAATCGAATAAGTTTTTACTGAAACTTTGATTTCAACGAGGACCTTCAGGATTACAGTTTACAACCGTAAACTATCAGATACGGAAACACACGATGTTCGAGCATCAACGGCCTACAGCTCCAATTGGTACCTACGTAAAAAAACCAGCTAAGTGTGAGTTGGACTTGACTTTCTTTTGGTGGTTCGCCATTTTGCTAGATAAGTTACAGTCAATTTAATCATTCAGTCAGTCTAGTCTAGTTTAAGTTATACAGTCGTTTTGTAGGTTTTTATGCGCCCCAGGTTTTAATTTCGTCTCTATAACTCCCACATTTTAACTTATCTCATGCACGCAGTTACACAAAGTGCCCGTTGGCATCCGACATGAGAAGACAGCACTGTTGGTAGTTATTGCATGATTTCGTACCATCCATTTCAGTATCTCAAGACTGTCCAGATAACTGTTATATTTATCTACCTACTTGTAGTTTTTGGTACAACTGATGAATTAAAAAAGACCGTTTAGTTTGAAAAGAGTTTACGCCTATTTTTTTTCCTTCCACATTGTTTCCACTAGTATTGGACAATACATAGGTACAAGCAGTCGACCACCCAGAGATCCATGTAAGGCTCTTAAACAGTGCAATGTGAAACCCCCATGAAAAAGTGTATATACAATATGTAACAAAAACCCTGTCCGATCCAATAAAGGCGTAATCTTCGTTCAACATACGTACTAGAAAAAATGATATATAAATCTATCTAAAAAAAAAACAAAAGGTAATTGATTTTTTTATTTTTATAATCCATGCGAAATATAACAGTGAATATGGGAAATTTTCATAAGTTAACAACACTCCACCCGTCGGCAAAATCTTGATATTTTTACCTATTTTTATTTCAAAGGCCACCGCCCTACAGTACCGCGTTGTAGGCACTCGTTCGACTCTTTGATGATGCCGACTGGTTGCCTACCGGCGCGCTACTTGTTGGCCAATGCCCAATGGCCAGTCTTTCGTGTAGATAGCTTTTGATCGGACGTCTGTCTGTACGTATCACGTGCCGCTATCGTTTCGCGAAAAATGTCGTATTCCAATCAGCCATTCCACTGGATTTTTATTTATGGGGTCATGTTAAACAAATTGTTTATAAAAGAGAGTGCGATTCGGAAATCGAAGTCAGATCTCGAATTGTGGCAGAATCTAAGTGTGGCAGCTTTCGACTCACTTAAATCGGACACAAATTCGCTGCAAAGAGTACGTGCAAATTTAGTGAAAAGGTGTCGAATGTGTATCAGTGTTGGAGGTGGACATGTGGAGCACGATCGCCGAAGTATGCAACAACAAGAGAACTGAAACCTGCAGTCGGTAAGTACTTTGCCCAAAGGACATCATATTAAAAAAAGCCCTTATCAGGGCTACATTTAATTCAATAAATTGTTTCTTAATAAACATGATTAGGTCTCCGGATCACTATGCCTACAAAACAATATCAGCTGATACCTACGCGTCGGCATAAGGTATGACGTAGCGTAATTTTTTTTCGTTATAAGTTTGTTTGGCGGCACGCGACAAAGCAGGTTCATGACAAAGGCGGCGGCTTCTTTGACACAAAACTGTACATAGTAAAGCCTCCTACAAACCGGCGCGACGCGGCAGCGCGACGCGACACTCGTAGAACAATTTTTAAGTGAACTTCATGGAAATTGTTCTACAAGAATCGCGTCGCGCTGTCGCGTCGCGCCGGTCTGAATAAGCCTTAACACGTGAACTTTGTGAGCGATCAGTGTTGCCTTTGATTCGTTTTTATTTTTTATTTTTATTTAATTATATTCACAAGGGAAAAATAATAATCTCAAATCCATTAATTGGTTACGTAATAATGTACGCAGTACGATGCCGAATAATACCCTTAAGGATCGGACAGGGTTTTTGTAACATGCTGTATACACTGGTCATCGAAAAATTTAACAGGTGGTTATAACCTGTACATGTACCCAACACCATTTTGGCCAGGTATGGTGGGGTGCAAAACAAATTAGGAGAAATCTTAGTCTGGGTACCTATGTATTTCATACAACTCATTCGTAGTACCCACTTCAATTCCTCGTCAATACAGTTCATACCATTTAGCATCCCACCATCCATCTCATGCTTCGCCCTCGCCGACGCCCCCTTTTCTCAATACCTCACACCAATACCATAACCCTTAAGAATACACAATGCATGCAATGGACTGATCATTGTACAGACGCCAACACATCAAGCTACTACAATCTGTCAGATTTCTTTGATAGATTTTCGACTTTATTTCTAGAGCATTAGGTTCAAGGTTCATTGGGAAAAATTGACAGTTTCGGGTAGCTTGACCTGGCGGCGTCTGTACATACTTAGCCCTCACCCATATCACTTAAATACGACGACAGATGTCGCTGCGTCACTGTTGACATTGATTTCGTATTTAGATAATTGTTAAAAATAGCAATAACGTGACACAAAAACGGTACAACAGTAAACTGTTAACCGTCAACGGTAAAACAGTAAACTGTTACAAGAGTCGATTATAATGTTATCCTCATAAAAATTGTGACTTTAAACAGTTGAAATAGTGTTGAAACCAGTGATGTTGCGGATTCCGATTTATCCACATCCGCGGATGTGGATGCGGATGCGGATATTTGAAGGCTCACATCCGCGGATGCGGATGCGGATCTTAAGATTTATTATAAGAAACTATGTAAGTGGAGAAATTAAATAATAAGAGAGTAATTATTAATATTTTAATCAAATATTTAGTAATTAAAGTTGAAAATTAGAGCATTATATTTAATAAATAGTAAAACTACCGCCTTTTCGGGGTTTAGTCTGTTACGCAGAGGTTTATAAATTAAACCCGCACTACTAAACAATTGTTCGCTAGGAACATTGGCTGGTGGTGTCGATAAAAATCTACATGCTATTGGTGGTAATAGTTTCAATTCTTCTCGATTATTACAGCACTATGCTGTGTATATTCACAATTTTACAATACACTCGAAAACTTAAAAATTTATACGATAAGCGCAAGTAAACAACACCTAACGACTGATTTACTTACCAAAACAAATGAAAAACATTACACAATAAAAAGCCTTCGTATCTTTTCACCGAGCGAAATCTTCGCTCCTATTGGCCAAAGATCACGTGCGTACGGCTCGCGCCAGTCGCCGGCCACGTCAATTTTCTGTCTTGTCGCGACCTGTGCAACATCTGCATCCGCATGAATATCCGCAATGATTATTACGGATGCGGATGCGGATGTCCAAATCAATGCGGAAGCTCCGCATTTGCGGATGCGGATGCGAATATTCGCAACATCCCTGGTTGAAACAACAAAAACTGAGTGAATAACATTGCAGTGTATAAATTTTTCTCCAAAGTATACATACCTCGTAGTGATTTAAAATTTAACTGAACTCAAATTCAAGCGTATATAAAAGTTATTATTTTATTCAAACCGTTATTTCAAAAAGCCCACGCCATTCCAATAGGTAGCTGTAAAAAATGATAACAGCGCCATCTATCGAATCAAGAGTAACGACATCTATCTGCACGTTATAGAACAATATTGTGTCTTATGTACAGACGCCAGCACATCAAGCTACCCGAAACTGTCAAGTTTTCCCAATCAATCTTGAACTTTAATTTTAAGCGATAAAGATGAAAAACTATTAAAGAAATTTGACAGATTGTAGTAGCTTGATGTGCTGGCGTCTGTACAACGCAACGAGAGACACATGTTGTCATCCCAATGAATGAACACAAAAACTACAAAGCGCGGCCGCAAGATGCCTACTGTTTCAAAACATTACCACCTTGATGTCGACAAATTGAATTATCATATCAAAAATATTTGTAGACATTATAAAAATTGTTATTTTACGAATTCCGTACCTCATCGGATATTTGCAAAACTTTAAATTACATTATGGCTTGCGAATATTATCACCAAAAATATTTAAAGCCAGTCGAGCTCAGGAAACACCTCGCGAGTAGTAAATCAAGCTTTTTACTAAATAGGGAGACAATAATGTACCCTAAAAAGGAAACATTCCCTTTTAATTAAGTAGGCGCTACGGTAGCCTTACTAGGGAACTTACTGAGGCCTGTGTCCAGCAGTATTCATCTTTCGGCTGACATGATAATGATGAAGTCAACCTTACAATCCTCATTGACAGTGCGGTATCTCACCCGGATCTTATCAATCTTACCGTTTGTTCACATTGCTGCACAAAGGCCTGCTCTTTTTCCTTCAAGAATAAACAGGGTGACAAGAATGAAGAAGCACAAATAAAACCACCATAAACAATCTAAACATATTTTATTTTTTAAAAAGAAGAACAAAACACAACTGAAATTCTTCTCTAGAGATCACTGATGTATTAATTGCTGACCAAGTTAATAACACAACTGTTACTTAATTTAGGGTACTAGGACACTTGCGCTAACCCATTTGCCTGAAAGACTTGCGCTTTAGCACTTGCGCGAAAGGGCAGTACAGTTGCGCTAAAAAGGTAGGTTCCCTCAAAAATAAATAAGTAAACACAAATTAGGTGCAGTAAAAAAAAGAGGTATGTAGGTATCTCATTTCAGCATTTTTCTTCGCGGAAATGTCTTCTCGCGCTGGTGCTTTCGCGCAACTGCCCCAGATCCTTAATTTAGACATCAATTTAAACGGTAACAAACATTTTAGTTTTTATCAGGTAGAAACAAATAGTGGTTCGTTAATTGTTCCTAAAACAATTCCCATTTTTTACTTCCAAAACATACTAATCGAGCTTCTTTTAACACTCACTGATCGTCTTTCTTGAAATATTTATTAACATAAATTGAAACGGTTAATAACCAATTACTATGATTAAAGACTCGGGTTATATACAATAAAACAGAAAAGAGAAAAACACTAAGAAAGTGAAAAGTAGATCACATTGGTCTACTTTCACATTCTTAGTGTGTGTACAAAAAACTTCATTTTAAATTAGTTTGTATGGAGCGGAAGAAATAAAATTAATATTTCTTAATAAAACGCATCTTCAACGATTTTATCATACCGGTTTTCATGAACTTTTACGGTATAGGTAGCCTACTCTCCTGGGCTAGAGAGAACAAGCGGTTGCGATGCATTCTAGCTATAATATCTACATTGGTGCCGATTCCCTTATTCACAAACTAAACTAAATTTAAGTTCAGTGCATCTTTTTCTTTCTATTTCATTAAGGAAAGGACAGAAGATAAATTTTAGTTTAGTCCTGTCAAATTAATCAGCGCTTGACGTAAATTGATATAATACTAGTAGGCAAGTTTTTAATCACGTCTAAACTTGTATGGAGTAGTGACAGGCGCTGATTAATTTGACAGGACTAAACTAACATTTTTCTTTTGTCCTCTTCTTAATGAAATACAAAGAAAAAGATGCACTGAACTTAAATTTAGTTTAGTTTGTGAACAAGGGAATCGGTACCATTATCTGACTTGGTCTACTAATAACTGCAACAATAATCAGTTTAAATAAATAACCTTACTAATTAATACTCATAATAGGAACACTTTAATGCAATTGATAAGCTTCTGTTTACATTTTAATAGACAATATCAAGTGAAATACATTACAAGGTCATTTGGATTTATTTCTAGATTTTCAGTGAATTTAACTTGTATTAAGAGGCCGTACAACATTTTTCGGACCCCAGGGCGGAGGACATGTTTGCTATCAATAATAAAAATGTTGTAACATAACATTGTATTCCTAATAATATTCTCCATTCAGAAGGTGAATAAGTTGATAACTGTTGGTGAACAACTTGACAACTCGGTGAATAAGTTGATTAATTATTCGTTGATGAACGACTTGACAAGTCTATTATTATGAAAACGATGAGGAATTTCGTTTATTTATTGTCAAAATGTAAAAGATGATATAACCTTTAAAACATTTACGTTAAACTAATTTACCAGAGGAGGTCAAACCTTTAAAATAGCCGCCCTGACTAATTCCAATTTTAGACGTGTCGACATATTCACGCCAGCCGCAGATTTCACGTTGTATGCTAACACTCATGGGAATGCTGTATTTTAAGTGTAAAAGCACGTCTGTAAAATCAAGCAAATAAACGAAATCGACAAAATTTCGTATACGGCCTCTTAAATAACACTTTTCATAGCAAAACTCCTTCCATTCTACAAGGTTTAATCGTTATATTGCGCAATTATGGGCTGAATATTTAAGCAAAGATGAGCGTTATGCGGGAGTTATAGCCGTATTTTAGCATGTCATAGAATTAACTTGGTTTTATTGAGTAAATTATATTTTATCAATTATTAATTTTAAAAGTTAATTAAATAACCAAAAGTTAGTTAAAGTCAATCATATAACCAAAAGTTATTTAAATCATCAAAATATAATTAATTAAATAATCAATCATAAACTAAAGCACCAATAATTAATTAAATCATTGTCCTGGCAACATATTACACGCGTAAACTTTGGACCGGCAAGAAGATCGCCGAACTTGAGGAAGAAGTGAGCAGGTTACGATGGGATATAGTAGGGTTATCTGAAGTCCGAAGAGTGAGGGAGGACTCGATAATCCTCAAATCCGGAAACCTGCTCTTTTTCCGGAAGGACGACCAGCAGTCCCAAGGTGGTGTCAGGTTTATCGTCTATAAGTCCCTTGTGAACAACGTGGTGAAGATCGCGAGTGTATTGACCAGGGTGGAGTTCCTTATACTCAGAATATCCGCAAGGTATTCGCTGAAGGTCATACATGTTTACGCCCCGACCTCGTCACAACCGACGATGAGGTAAAGACCATCTATGAGGGTATTTCCAGAGCCATGCATGGTTCCAAAACTCACTTCACCGTTGTCATGGGGGACTTCAATGCGAAACTGGGCAAACAAAGCGATGATGAGTTGCGAGTTGGGCAATTTGGAGTTGGACGTTGGAACCACCGGGGTCACCTACTGGCTAGTTTTATGGAGAAAGAAAGCCTCTTTATGATAAATTCTTTCTTCAGGAAACGTGTGCACAGGAATTGAACCTGGCAAACCCCTGATGGTGCAACAAAAATGTGATAGACTTCATTATGTCGACAAAGAAGCAAGTCTTCAATGATGTCTCTGTGATCAACGCGGTGGAAACTGGAAGTGATCACCGCAAGGTAAGAGGCACATTGAATCTCAATGTCAAGCTGGAAAGAGCTCTGCGGATGAAGTCTACGCTTCGTCCAGCACCTATTCAAGTCGATTCGAGTGTCTAGGGAGCTCTGTGAGTGATTTTAACGATGGGTTCGTGGAAACTGTCCATACAGTCGGGTCTAAGATCTTCAAGACCCGTCGTACAAATAAAAACAAGAGGATCTCTGATCCTACTTTGCAACAAATGGAGAGTCAGGCGGCAGTATTCAGACGCTGCTAGTACCGGCAGCTCAATACACGGATCTGTAATCCCTCGAAAGCGACCTTCGCCGGTATAACACAGAACGGATCAAGGACGCGATAGAGCGGAATAAAAGATCCAAGGTTTTTGCTAGGGATCTGTTTATTGGGCAGAGCCAGCTTACGAAACTGAACACCGATGATAGCAGGGTTGTATCCGCCAAACCTGAGCTGTTTAGAGAAATTGAGAGGTTCTATGGACAGTTATACACGTCAACAAGTAACCCCGTTAAATATCTGGCAACTGACCCAAGAGCTAGGTTGACCCGACACTATACCGAAAACATCCCGGATGTCAGCTTGTACGAGATTTGGATGGCTCTTCAGAGCCATCCGAATCTCGTACAAGCTGACAGCAGCTGCTTCAGCAGCTCAAAAATAACAAGGCATCGGGTGATGGACGTCTTTCGGCTGAAATGATGAATGAAATTTCAGAAAATTCCTCCTATCTTATACCTTTAAACGAGCAATTCTTGTATATATATATATAATCTGAATCTCGGAAACGGCTCCAACGATTTTCATGAAATTTAGTATACAAGGGATTTCGGGGGCGATAAATCGATCTAGCTAGGATTCATTTTTATAAAATGTCGTTTTATTCGTGTTTTCAATGACCAACTTTATCGATAATCAACTTGAACATAAACTTTTTTAAAAACAATTTACCAAAAAATACCGAGCAAAGCTCGGTCAACCAGATATTTTATATAATACACTCTATCAAGAACGCTTTTAAAAGATTTTGTCTTCTAAATCCAGGCTTTAATATTCGGCCTATATTAGTGCAAATTCTAATATATTCTTTGAAATAGAGAAGGAATGAGGACTGACCATTAATTTATTTCATTTAAACTATCTCTCTAGGTTTCGGAACATTTAAGAGATTACCTACGAGCAATGTAAAAGATTTACCTACCTACTACGCACGATTTCTAAACACGAGCAACTATTCTCAAAACATTCCAAATAACTCTAGCCATCTACAAAATGCAGGAATCTTTGGCTTATATAACATTACACTTCAACTCAGAATCTTAGATAGTTATCTATTAAATCATAAAGGACAAAGTTCAAATTACTTTGTAAGGGAAAGCACATTATTGGCGTATAACAATGCTAACTATAAAAAAGTTACGGTTGTACAATGAAACTTATATGAATTGGTAAAAGATAATTAAACGAACAAAAATGACTTGGAAAATATATGTCACCGTCAAATTGTAAATACCGTTACATTACAATCTATCTAGCGACTTTATAATATGGCTAAATATTGTGAACCGTAACATACTGCTTACAATTTAAGGTATTATTTTTCGTTAGATTACAATCTTTCGAAGTGAAACCGTCAAATTGAGAAATGGCATGCGACGAAACGCACCTCGTGCGCTTATTGGTTGAATGTCATTTGTACTGCGCTGCCATATTTGTTTGTTAATTCAGTTGTTGTAGAATGTAATTGTTTACGGTGACATTATGATGGTGAAGTTAAATTATAGGTTAGAACTGTGACCTACCATGAAGTATTTGGGAAGCCGGTGGGACTTCGGCCCCCACTTCCTGCGGCTGGCACCCAAGTTGTTGGGTGAGGCTGGGGGGCTATCAACGCTGCTTCTCAATCCGTTAGAGGAAGAGATCTCCCGCTCCCTTTCCGCAGCCTCCTTTTACGACATGACTGTTTCGCAGAAGAATACTACCACGTCCCAGGACCCGAAATGGCGGCGCGTAGTGTTCCACGCGCGCCTCTCGGTTAATTACGGGCGGGAGTTGAACACCTCACTCCCCCCCCCCCACCCCCCTAATGTCAAGAGGCCCGCAGAGGCGCGCCGACACCGGTATCAAATGAAATCGCATAGGTTCACACTCTAAAGCTTGGAGTTACTTTCAACACGAAATAAATTTACATTCACCATAACACTGTTTATTTATATTCGACAACAAACGAATTGACAAATGACATACAACCAATCAGCGCGCGAGATACGTTTCGTCGCATGCAAGTTTCACAATTTGACGGTTTTACTTCGATAGATTGTAATCTAACGAAAAATAATGCGTTAGATTGTAAATGGTTTTCGCGTTCACAATTTTTCGACAGATTATAATCTCGCTAGATAGATTGTAATCTAACGGTATTTACAATTTGACGGTGACATACACACTCAGGAAAATTGACTGTGAATCACCCTACCTACGTCAGTTGCCGTGTTATAGCTACTTATTTAATTTTTTACTGTCAAAGACAATTTAGATGTCATTTAAATATTCGAAAACTTGACGTTGGCAAAATAGTCAACATCAGCTCGATTGCCAAAGAATAAATAATCTAATCTTTTCATTACAAATGGTCACTCAAAAATCAACTTAAACTTCATAACTTTAACGTAGATTGTTGATTAAGTGGCAAGCAATATCAATTATCTAAGGTTCTGAATTTAAAATATGACGATTCATTCCCTACTAATATCAACGAAAGTTTGGAACGTTGGAATTTGAAGGTCGTCTTCCCTCTCCAATTTGATTTGTATATCCGCCTCTTGAACCAAGAGAGGGTCTTCTTCATTTTGAACTGCAACGGAAGTTTTCTTCTTGTTAGAAATGGATGGTTCCCAATTAGTACTTCTATGTATATTATTCTGTACTGACTGCTGTTTGTTAAGTTTCCTCTGTGCTTTGATTTGTGCTCTTGTCATGTTCAAGTGTTTGATTTGGTAGTGGACTTTGACATAAGGTTGAGTTTTGAACAGCAGTCCACATTCTTTGCAGGGATACATCTCGTTGGAGTGGCTTTTCTTGTGACGATTCAGCACTTGTTTGTTCTGGAAAAATAAGTTGACCCTGTTTATGACACATGTATTTAGAAGACACAGTCCACTTTGCACTCTGAGGCGGGAGAGCTCAAAATCGAACAATGTGTTCTTTCGACACGATGGGATGCCCTTAGTATGATTCTCAATACCGTTTCAACACCGACAGTTGCGTGATAAAATCTTAACACGATTTTTTTATGAACGTGTTCATTTTAAGTTTTTTTATGAAATTAGAAGAAAAAAGAAACACAGCTTAGTTTAGTTGGAAAATAAAATACCTCATAATTTATTTGAAATAACAGTCCAATTCCTATCGCACTGTTCCTGTATTTCTAAGGTCTCATTATCTTTAAATAAATTATAATTAGATTATAAGCAAAGCAACAAGAGTCCTAATAGTACGGATCATTGTATGTGGCGTTCTATAGTTTTCAGGGTCCATTAGAAAAGTTCATGTATGTGTGTAAATAATTATTATGAATTATCTTACCGCAAAAGCCTTTTCACAGTGTTCACACTGGTGAACCCTTGGCGGTGGCTGCGACGCATGGAACCTGGCTTTATGGTCGCGAAGTAGCGACGGGCTCCTGAAAATGCGGCCACACGTGCAGGCGTGCCCTCCTCGGGCTTCAGCCGGCATGTGCGACCACGTGATGTGGGCCCGTACCTCGCCTTTCGTGAGGTAGAGACGTTGGCAGTGATCGCATTGGTATCTGTGAGTAAAGGAATCAAGTACGTTTTGAAACTTGCTGCGTCGTTGAGTGAAAGACGATTTAGCTAGAAAGAGGGTGACCGAGATAATAATAAATAAAAAAATTGTGATATAAAACAGTGATACATTTATATATTGAAGCCCTGACTCCTGAGCTAGGTTGTAACCTGTGTTACAGCAATCAGTGTCTTCTCCCACTTATGTAACATTAACATTTATGCAATAACATTTAAACAAACATGAAATTTTCAAAGCACTGGTATATATTGCTCCAATGTTAGATTGAGAAGATATAATTGTCCCACTGTGAGTACTTCATAGTTTTAATACAAGGTTACAGTCAGGAACCGTGATCAACAGTGATCTTTAGCTCTTTCGAATTGAAGCATATTAGTTTTACAGGTCGCACCGCCCACACCGTGATACAATATCTCACTATTGAATGGGCTAGAGAAAAATATACAGGGCGAAATAGATACGAGAAGTGGTGTTTCATATGAGGATGCCAACTTAGTCTTTCGTCCAGGAGTACACCTAGGTATTTTATGTTAGATTTTTGGGAAATCGAGAGACATAAGCACTAATGATTACTGTGGGAAATTTGCAAGAGTGAGCTTTAAGACTTATTGACATAGGTTTGGTTTTATTCATAAGTATGGGCTTGGTTTTTTCAAATGTGAACTGCAAATATGAAGTCTTAGCGATGTTAAGGGTAAGCAAGTTATCTTCCAGCCAATGGTTGTGTGTCTTTACATAGTCCCAACTCAGCCGTGTCGTACCTCCTCTCAAGTCTCTCATGAAATATGAGCGCAGTAGCTATGCAGACGCTCAGCTGAATATTTTACCTTTAGAAAGAGATTGCTGACACAGATCATTCACATATATTATATCAGGAAGAGACTTGGAGAAAGGCATTTGCCTTGTGGGACACCACAAGTGACGTTGGCTTCGTCAGTAACCAGTCCACCAATCTTTACGTTTTGTGTTCGGTCACACAGAAAATTATAAATATACTGCTGAGTTTCTCCCCGGATCCCAATATGGTCTAGCTTGTTCACAAGATTAGAAATACAGACCGTGTCAAAGGCTTTCGTAAGGTCGAGGAAAGATGACGACTATGCTATGTTAACTATGTTCGGGTCAGCATCCAGTCTAACCGGATGCAGCTGAATACCAGTTTTTAACATAAGGTGACTGCCTATTTGACCTCCGCAACCCAGAATATAGAGTAGTAGTAGTAGTATTGAGTATTGAATAATATATATATTCCTTATTGTATGCGCGTTTGCGATTCCGCAATAGAACTGTACGGTCGAATATGAAAGTTGTTTAATACTTCATTTTTTTTAAATTATATTATGGAACACAATAAATAAAAAGTAATCTATCACATCGGATTACTTGTCGGTTGGTAGATATCACATGTCTTTGAATTTTTCATTCTAGGACATGCCGGTTTCCTTCACCGCTTGGAAAGCAGTGGTGATGAAATCATATCATACAAAGTAAGGTGCCTGCTTGGGTTTTAAGCCACTACCTACAACTTGTTACAATTCCCGTATAAACTATAAACATTTTTGTATTATCCCCAAGACAATTTTCTCTAACCTGTGTTCCAGCAGTGCGTATATTGTCTGTAGGCTGATTATGTTAACAGTGGTATCGCAGATTATCTACTTACTTCTTGGTTCTATCGCTGTGCATCCTTTGCATATGCCGCTTCAGCATGGCGCGCGTTACACAGATCCGGTCACAGTGCGGGCAAGTCTGTTCTGGTGCACTGAAAAAAACTTTTCTATTACCTAAAATGATAGTTATGTTCAACTGGGGATATACGCCATCTTAAACTTACTGACCACTGAGTAATGTGTGCATGAAAGTTTCCACAAGAGTTCCTTAACTAGCGAAAGTAAGCTCTAAAGGAATTTTGAAACCTGCCACTTTTTTCCGGTGGGAAATTGTCAGATTTTTACTGATTAAACCCCACCCGTGTTCCTTCAGTTGCCTGTGCCAGGGCCGCGGTTGATCTTTCGAACAAATCAGCGACCTTGTCAGGCATCGGTCTTAGCAGACCCCTTAAATTTCTGTTGACATCTCTTTTTGGCGCGCGTGGAACACAACGGGCCGTCGACCCGAGCCTGGTCCTTACCGGGCAGCGAGCTACCCATTGCTCGTCGTCCGCAAGCCCGCGCCTACGGTGGCCGGGAGTCTGCTATGATCTGGGAGCCAAACGTCGGAAATGCTACATGAAGTTCCACCGGCTGTCGTGGTACTTCATCGTCTACTCGACGCCCATGTGAAGCCCTCCTACCGTTATTTGGGCAGCCGACGGTGGCGCACTCCGAGGACCATGAAAACACATGACCTTGGACTTATATAGGGCTATCTCAAGTCCCGATTGCCGGATCCTTTCGATGACTGTTGCAACCCGCGTGTCACTAGTTCGGCCGCCGCCAGGACCAGCGTGTCGACAGCGTAACAAACCACGCTGACGCCGCTAGGGAGGACGGCACGCAGCACCCAATCGTATCCAATGTCCCACAGACGCGGCCCCAGGACCAATCCCTGTGGGACACTGTTCCACATCTCTCGCATCATCAAATTGAAAAGAGTATGCTTAGATGGTTTGGTCATGTTGAGAAACGGCGGGAAGGGGGCCCTAGAAGGACATATAGTGACCTTATAAGTGATGTTCTTCAGAAAGGTCAAGTGCGTAGTACTCGCAACTGCGTCGCGACGTGCGTGTATGACAGAAGGAGAATGTAAGGATCGTAGCAGGTGGCTTTCCAAAGGTCTGCCATCCCGCATTGGAAAATGGCGTGAGTTTTTGGACGTTAGTGACTATGGGCATATCATACGCCCCGGAACTATAAGCTATAATGTGGGAAGCGGACCTGCGAGCAACAGATAATGTTGTCTCAAGATACTCACCCAACATATTTCTCATTATGCACTTTCAAGTAGTGATGTCCCAACGTGATCCGATTCTTGCACTTCTCGTAGCAGATCTCGCAGTGGACAGTCTCGCCGTGGGTGAGAAGGTGACGTTTCAGGCTGGCTTTGTTCTTGTAGTCGCGCGAGCAGATCTCGCAGGTGACAGGCAAGTGCACCGTCTTGGCTCGTACCTCCTCGTTATGAGTCCTATTTTTAAATCAAATAAGATTAGTTTCATGTTACTGGTGCTGAGTTAATGACGGTTATGATGGAATCTGGAGTTGATTCGTTGTTATTCAATAATAATTTTGTGTGATGGTTTAGACCGAGACACGTTTTTGGAGGTATCAAAAAGGTTTGTTTTTAAAAACTGCCCGAAACTTGTTAGCTCTAGCTTCGGCAGCAGGTTTCGGCATAAACCATATAATTAACGCATATTTAAATATGCGTTAGTGACATGGTTTATGTTTGTTGTGGTTAAGGTAAATAAAACCCTTCGATGGAACTATGGCCATAGTCGAGCCTTTAGTCGTGCACAATCACTTGGAACACTGGGATTTAAGGAAAAGGTACTCACAGGTCCGCACAGTCGACGGGTTTTCGGTGGCACCAATCCGAATACACAGTCCAGGGACGTCCCTAATTAGACACTCAACACTAACACAGAATTGTTGAAAGTCTTGGTAGGTAGGTTTTGTTAGAACATGGTAGATTTATATTTTACTGACGGCGGCGGAGCGCACACGACATCTTGCTTCGCTGAGTTCTTGACAGAGTGAGTTGTCAAAAGGATTGATTGAATCCCGAAGGAAACGGATAAATGAACGAAGAGATAGCTTGGGATGAGGAAGTTGTGTGATTGTGCATTAGTCGATTATGCATTAGTCAAGTTTAACATTCTTCCCCCCTGCTGGCGAAATTATGGAGTCTGAACTCTACAATGAAGCTACGTCCATATAAACCAAAAACTGATATTATATATACATATATGTACGTCATAATGACTTCTTCAAGCTTTCAAACGTCGAGTCAACATCTACGACTTCAACGGGTATCCTGGCATGTAGCGGTTTGGGCACGCCACAATTGCGGCGGTAAGTCCCCTCTTTGAGGAGTGGATAGAGAGGCGCCACGGCGTCCTCACCTTCCGCCTGACGCAGGTTCTCACCGGGCATGGGTGCTTCGGTGGGTTCCTGTTCAGGATAAAGCGGGAGGATACGTCCGGGTGTTTCCATTGCGAGGATCGTCTGGAGGACACGGTGGAGCATACGGTGGAGGTGTGCCCTGCCTGGGCGGGGCACCGCCGTGTCCTCGTGGAGGCGATCGACGGCGACGACCTCTCGCGTCCGGCCCTGGTGCGAGCCATAGTACGGAGCGAGAGGGAATGGGAAGCCGTCACCTCCTTCTGCGAAGCAGTAATGCTCGCGAAGGAGGAGGCGGGGCGCGTGAGGGAGTGGCAGTCTCTGCGCCCTCACGTCCCTAGCCGTTGCAGGAGGAGACGCCCCGGGCGTCGGGAGTCAATTGCGGACTCCCGGCCACCGTAGGCGCGAGCTTGCGGGTGGCGAGCAATGGGTAGCTCGCCGCCCGGTAAGGACCAAGCTCGGGTCGACGGCGCGCAGTGTTCCACGCGCGCCTCAAAGAGATGTCAGCAGCAGTGTAGGGGTCTGCCGGGGTCGCGTGATTGTTCGAAAGAGATACCGTGACCCTGGCACATGGGCAACTGATGGAACACGGGTGGGTTTTAGTCAGTAAAAGTCTGACACGCCCTCCCGCTCCGCCCAGAGCGGGAGAAGTCATTTGATGATTTCCCATCCTAAAAAAAAAATGTAGCGGAAGCGTATTCCTGGCCATCATCCTCTGCCTCAGCAGCAACCGCGGCACAGCACATTGCACTTTAGGGCGGTCCACAAGCAGAGCTCTAAAAACGCTCTCCTGATCGACGTCAGCAGAGTCAAAAAGTCGGTTCCTTAATTAGAAACTTGAAGCTAACTAGCTTCAAGTTTCTAATTAAGGAACCGACTTTTGAAAATTGTGTGGTTACGATACATTGGATTGTATGGGTACAATCCAATGTATCGTAACCACACAATTTTGTTTACGTGTGCATTGCGAAATGATAGGACCTCTCTAAGGCGACGTTCGTGTTCATTCGGGCACATGAAGATTATTGCATATTCCTTTTCTGGTGTACTTATACGTATCTGTCACATCGTTCCTTAAAGTTATCCACGAAGACCTACCTACTAGACACCTTCTTAAAGTTATCCTAACAAGATCTACGTGCCACTTTCATTAAAGACTGACTAGAACTTTTTCTACCTGATATGAGACCTATACCAGCCCCTCTCGTGGAAGACCCGGAAGCAGACGCCACATTCAAGATTGTGAGGTTTGGTGTGGTGCTGTTCGACGTGCCGCTTCAGGTACTGCGGTCGTCTGCAATCAAAGATGGCAATCCTGATGTAAACACTTTACAGCCAACTTACAAGAGAGCAGCTGCTTATGTCAAAGCTGTAAAAGTACACTGTAAAGCGAAATTTCAATTTATATTTGGTATTTAAAGAGGTTCGAACTTTTTAGTATGGGAGCTGGCATATAAATCTACCGCCATTTTGATTATTTTTTCGAAATCACGGCGCACGATGATAGTAGTATATGGGAGCGCCCAAGCCAAGCGGGCCACTCGGCGCTTGCAGCGGCTTTTTTGCATAAAACACGTTCTGTTCAACTCGCTCACAAACTTTGGGAAATAGCTAAAAAAAATTTGAAATACATAATTCGATAGTTTTTAAGCTCCTCTTTCGAATGGTGCTATTCGTTTTTACCAAAATAATTTTCTTTTTAGTGAAAATTGAGTTTCAATTTGAAGTTAGATTGCCTCGAAAAATGTATTTTTTTAAAATTTTTTTCTCACATCTTTCGAAAGTTGATTTGCAAGCCGTTGCCTCTCCCAACTTGAAATTTTACAGAGATGTTGTTGAAGGGTTAAACTTTAGAACGATGTGAGAAAAAAAAAATAAAAAAATACATTTTTCGAGGCAATCTAACTTCAAATTGAAACTCAATTTTCACTAAAAAGATAATTATTTTGGTAAAAACAAATAGCACCATTGGAAAGAGCAGCTTGAACTCTATCGAATTATGTGTTTAAATTTTTTTTTAGCTATTTCCCAAAGCTTGTGAGCGAGTTGAACAGAACGTGTTTTATGCAAAAAACCCGCTGCCAGCGCCGAGTGGCCCGCTTGGCTTGGACGCTCCCATATATGGGTAAGAGGACACATAGCCGAACAAAAAATGTTAAGTAACACGGTACCCCAAACTGTCACGTTATCGAGATATTTGATGGTAAACATCGACATATGAGTACAACGACAATAATTAAAAATAGACTGATTACGTGTCTACAGGCATCAGAATGTATCTGTCACCGTCAGATTTAAAAAACCGTTAGATTACAATCTACCTAGTGTGATTATAATCTGTCGACAGATTGTGAACCGCAAAAACCATTGACAATATAACGCATTATTTTTCGTAAGATTAAAAAATCGTCAAATTGTGAAATGACATGCGACGAAACGAATCTCGCCCGCTGATTGGTTGAACGTCATGTACACCGCGCCTCCATATTTGTTTTTTAATTCGTTTGTTGTAATGTAACAATAAGAACATCGTTAGATTATAGGTTAGGTTAGAACTCTGACCAACCACTCCTTCAATAATACCAATGAATAATCCCACTGTCATGGTTTTGTAACTCTATGGCAAATTCATTCTGATTAACAATAACTGGTTTGTCTGAGTTTTGTTGATGGAAAGGCTCAATATCCGACATTGTGAATATTATAATGAGATCACATAGGTTCACACGCAAAAAAAATTATTAAAACACGGCAAATGTATGTTACTTAGGCTACGTTCGGTGACTCACACGACTAACTTATTTATCATTCAAACTGCACTTTTTTGGTTATTCACAGATTCATTTTACTTCCAAAACAATGTCATTTATCTAATTCTAAAGCTTAGAGTTATTTTAAACACGAATCTAGTTATAATCACCAAAACACTGTTTACATTCGACAGCATACGAATTGACAAATGACGTTCAACCAATCAGCGCGCGAGGTGCGTTTCGTCGCACACCATTTCACAATTTGACGATTTCACTTCGCGATACTGTAATCTAACGAAAAATAATACGTTAAATTGTAATCAGTATATTACGGTTCACAAAATTTTAACGGAGCACAATCTCGCTAGTTAGATTGTAATCTAACGGTTTTTACTACAATATTTGACGCTGACATATACAAATAATCGTTTCCAGGTTGATTATTATTATTACAGTTGTTGTTGTAGAGAGAAGATAGATTACATATTACTAGGAGCACACATTAATACACAAGTTTAGGACGAACGAACTACGCTGAATATTTTCATAAAATGGTTAGGGTACCAGGCTTATAATAAATCGACAGAGGTCAAAGATGTATGCTATTATGATCTTTGTTATCAAGTATTATTTTCTATGCAACAGTTTGCTCCATTACGCAGGTTCAAAAAGTATTGTGTCCTAACTTTGTAAAGGAAGAATTCGAAAACTGATCAAGGTATAAAAGTGTACTTACTTGAATCCTCTCCCACATTGATCGCACTCGAAGGTCTGTCCGGCATGATCGTTCATGACATGGCAGGCGGCAGTGTCTTTATCTTTAAACCGCATCCGGCATAGCAGGCACCGGTAGCGGCGGTAATGCCGTAAGCGGTGCCGGTATAACATGTCAGCGGTTTTGAGACGGGAGTGGCAGAGTAAGCACTCGTGGTCGCCTGATTGCTGGTAAAGAGAAATAATGTCTTCTATAACATTGCATACATAGCTTCTTAGCAAGTCAATGGTAAAATAACACAAAAAAGTAAAGTTTTTAAATTTGTTAGACCCAAATTTTGTTCTCTGACGCAGCCATTAGGTGCTCTAGTGTGTAGGTGACACCGCATGTGGTGCAAGATAGGAAGGGAGCCAATACCTGTGAAGTGACGCGGCATACACACCTGATGTCTGAGCCGTACTTGAGCACTAATTGTGGAGGTAGGAATTGTTCCTGCCTACTTAGATACAAAGTATTGTGTGTAAAGTGTTATATCATTTATTGAATGGGGCTCGCAAATAACTGGCAAAAAGACCAAAGTTTCGCCATTTTTTGCAAAATGTGGGTAGCTGTACCTACAAGGATCTTTTGGCGTGTGGCCATAATTGGAACTAACCCCGCCATCTTGTTTCATCAATACAATTTTAAAATATTATTACAAACACTCCCTTCCCTGTTGAGCAGTGGTGGCTCAGATTCAACCACCGCTCAACAGGCAAGGGGGGCGTTTGCCAATGTGTCATGGCATGTACTTACGGGAGAATGAACCTTCATATGCATATCAAACGCCTGTTTGAGTACGAAGCCGAGCGCGCAGTGTACACACACATGACGCATGTGTTGTCGTGACCTCAACGTCTCTTGGTACTCTTTCTGACGTTCTTCTTCGTCAATGGTCACAATTTCCACATTCCTTAATACTTCGTAGGAGTACATCAAGGGCGTTTCCACTGTAGAAGAGAATTATAACCAATGAGGTTGAAAAAGTTCCCATCTAGTCATGGGTAGTGATGGTGATCAGGAGTGTATTTGTGCGGACTGGGGTTTCACTGTTCCCTCTTTTAGGTTTTGAACAATTACTTTCCAGGCTTACTCAGTTTTTCTTATATACCTGACTGTATGCCTTAAGCGCATCAATATTTATTTCAAAACACGCTACGGAGCCCTCTTTCCGTCGAGTAAATTTACTCAATCAGTTCACTTCACTTTCGCACTTATTTTCTTTACTCATCATGAATGAATTTTGCAAACATCCGTACACCACATTTTGAATTTAGGTAAAAAAAAAACTTTTTAACAAAAAAATTTACCGCCGAAAAAACTGAAAAGCAAAAAATAATAAACCTTAAAATTATGAGTCGGCGCTTTGAGTGATATTTGTTCATTGATTTTTCAGCGCTGACTCATAATTTAAAGGTTTATTATTTTTTGCTTTTCAGTTTTTTCGGCGGTAAAATTTTTTGTTAAAAAGTTTTTTTTTGTAATTGTTTGTGGCTTTAATGTACTTGGCTTTCTTTTTTTATCAAATAGGGTATACCTTGGTATACCCTATTTGATAAAAAAAGAATTATCAAAATCGGATTACTCTGTATAAAGTTACGCGTGGTCATAGATAAAAAAAAACACAAAAAGAAATTACGTGTCCAATTGAAAACCTCCTCCGTTTTTTTCGTCGGTTAAAAAGTCTGCACTGGTCGCGCGATCGGAATTGTTGCCACTACAATGACGCGGGAACAGCTTAGAACTGACCACTTATTGCCATCTTCATTAAAAACCAATATTTAGTTGAAACTTCAGAAGCAAGGTACACGGTTCCGTTAATGAAATAACACAGAAGCCACATGTGCAGAAGGCATTATTGCCAAACATCCTTGACTTCAACGTAGTCGAAAATTCCGTCAAGTTTTTACCAATAGCTGATACCAATACCAACGCTTTCAATGAGTTGTCCAACCTGCATCTGCACGCGTAGCATGACCACCGTAGAAATGGGTTTTGTCGACGGACGAATAGACAAAGTAACGTTTCGGGTACACAGTACGACGGCAGCAAAGTAGAAAGAGTCAACTACACAACTTAACGTAAGATAATTTTTTGTTTTGCCTTGTGTCGCAGGTTCTCTAGGTTCAGCTGCACTTATTTCGCAAGATCAGCCTTTGGATGGGTGACCATGTAGTTTTTGTTTTGCCTTGTGTCGCAGGTTCGCGAGGTTAAGCTACACTTCTCAAGGTCAGCCTTTGGATGGGTGACCATTTAGTTTATGTGTGGCGTTTCGTCGCGCATTCGCTAGGTTAAGATACACTTCGCAAGGTCAGCCTTTGGATGGGTGACCATTTAGTTTTGTTGACACCGACCGTAGACCGATAGTTCACGCAGTCGAAAGTTATGAGGTAACAAACATTAAAAAAAAATACGGTCGAATTGAGAACCTCCTCCTTTTTTTGAAGTCGGTTAAAAATAATTCTGAGTCGAATCATGTCGAAGAGTAAATTTTATAAAAAGTGTAGTTGACTCTTTCTACTTTGCTGCCGTCGTACTGTGTACCCGAAACGTTACTTTGTCTATTCGTCCGTCGACAAAACCCATTTCTACGGTGGTCATGCTACGCGTGCTGCAAGACTTAAACTAAAAAAGAACATCGAGCCTGGCATAAACTTATAATTACTACAACTTTTCATTTCCTTATCGGTTTTTAGGGTTCCGTTGCCAAATGGCAAAAAACGGAACCCTTATAGATTCGTCATGTCTGTCTGTCCGTCTGTCAGTCTGTCTGTCTGTCTGTCCGTCCGTCCGTCCGTATGTCACAGCCACTTTTCTCCGAAACTATAAGAGCTACGCTGTTGAAACTTGGTAAATAGATGTATTCTGTGAACCGCATCAAAGATTTTTACACTAAAATAGAGAAAAAATAATAAATTTTGGGGTTCCCCATACTTAGAACTGAAACTCAAAAATTTTTTTTTCATCAAGCCCATACGTGTGGGGTATCTATGAATAGGTCTTCAAAAATGGTATTGAGGTTACTAATATCATTTTTTCTAAACTGAATAGATTGCGCAAGAGACGCTTCCAAAGTGGTAAAATGTGTCCCCCCCCCCCCCCCGTAACTTCTAAAATAAGAGAATGATAAAACTCAAAAAAATATATGATGTACATAACCATGTAAACTTCCACCGAAAATTGGTTTGAACGAGATCCAGTAAGTAGTTTTTTTTTATACGTCATAAATCGTAAACCGCAATTTATTTTAAATGGTTTTTGAAGGTATGATCTTGAAAATACTACTTACTCTTAGGTTGAGAATCATCCACTTGCTGTTCATTTTCTTCAGTGACATTCTGGAACAAAGAGCATTACCCTATCAAAACAAGCAAATACGACGATAACCTGACGTTTTATCATCAGTATTCATATTATTAGCAAAGGATCAGATATCTATCATTCAGCATCAATATCTCCTCTACAACAAATAAATCTCCCAATAAAACAAGCTACATTCCCCCATAATCTTTATTCCCACTACCCCCCCCCCCCCCCCCACCATACACCACCAGGATTCTCCTGCACAACATTGCCATCCCTCAAAATTCATAATCGTCACCCAAGAGCAGGCTTTGTGCCATCAGCATCACCCAAACATCACTATGCCCCCCCCCCCCCCCAATGTGTCATTAGTATTCGCTCACTATAGCATCAATATTCCCCACTATGGCATCAGTATTCCCCCATTACATCATTAGTATCTCCCAAACATCACTATCTCCCCCCACTATGGTATCAGTATTCCTGCACTATGGCATCAGTATTCTCCCATTACACCATCAGTATCCCCCAAACATCACTATCCCCCCCCCCCCCCCAATGTGTCATCAGTATTCCCCACTACCACAATCCCTCGAATATACCATCAGTATGCCAAACATCACTATACTATCAGTATCCCCTAAGCATCACTATCCTCCCCAATATATCTTCTTCTTAGCGTGTCGATAGCAATCTAAATAGAGTTAGCCCAGAATTTAGCTTAGCACTTTCAGTAGCATCCATCAACTCGTGTAGCGTGCAAAGCGGCAAGATATCAAGTGCCGCATCGTTTGTGGAACAGCACCACATTTACACTCCAAGGCGGAGTCATCTATGAATCTCCACCTTCGGCCTACCTGAGTCCAGACTCTATTTAAAGACTTCCAGGAAATCCACGGCAACTCGTGTCCAGGTGCGAGATTTTCAGCAGGTGGGTTTGGTAGGGAAGTGCCAAGTTGCCACGGCCTTAGTCTTTCCTCAGACTTTTCGCCAGTTAGTGAGATGACACACTTCTAAAAGCTGTTGCGGCTTTTCAGCCTTTTTGACACGAGGGTGTTGTCGTGCAAAGGGTGTCGTGTGTCAGAAACCATTTTGGCTCTTTCACTTGAGCTTGCCACCGGTCTACGAATTTCTGGTGGCGCTATAACAGCCAGTGGATACAGCATATGCACCGGGGTCGGACGTTTCATCTAGAGCTGTATCCACTAACTTTGCATGGGCTCAACGACTCTACGCAGGGCACGCGAATTCACTAGCAGAGAAAGGTAGCGCCAGGCCAGTAGTCCGCAAAACGTCGGGCGAAGCACCCCACTCCGACGAGACAAGTCGTTGTAGGAGATTGTTGCGAGAGTGTACCTTCTGCTTGATGTTCTTGCAGTTTTTGTGGAATGTTAATGATCAGTCCAGAGTAACACCAAGATATTTGGGAAATCGCTGTGTTCAATGGGCACCCCACCCCAAACGATGTTAAGTTTGCGACACGCTTCTCTGTTGCGTAGATGGAAAATGCAAGACTGCGTTTTGCTCGCATTTGATTTGAGAAAGTTTGCGAGGTAGTATGACGTTAAGTCACTAAGAGCATTTGACAAGTAGATCTGCGTCTTCAAAGGTGGGGGCTTGGGAGGTGAGGGCAAGATCGTCTGCATAGAGGAAGCGGGACATATTTGGGCTTGATAGTTGGTCGATCGTGTAAATATTGAAGAGGAGCGGTGATAAGACACCTTGGGGAAGGCTATTTTTCTGTGTTCTCCAACGACTCCTTTCCGAAAAAAGATGGACCTGAAAACTGCGGTTGTGAACAAGTTCTCGGAGTATTTGAAAAAAAAAATTGATCGCTGATTAAGGTCTCCTTCCATATCAAACGTTCGAGGTTGACTGTATCGTAGGCAGCTGACAAGTCCACGAATACAGCACCTGTGACTTTACCCATCTCAAAACCACCCTCAATGTGTTGCACGAGTTTGAGGGTCTAATTGCAACAAGATTTGACGGATCCGAAACCAGCTTGCTCCGGGATCAGTTTTGGGTCAATAACACTCGTAAGATGGTTTAGCAGCAGTCTCTCAAATAACTTGTATGTTTGGCATAGAAGAGAAATTGGACGGAAGGTTTGTGGGTATTGTTATGACCTGACTTGGGTATTGCTATGACCATTGATTTTCTCCAGAGTCGGGGTACTGAAGCTGATTCCAGACAGTTGTTGTATACATGCGTACACACAACGTAGCAGCAACCATGACACAGCAACAGAACCAAACTGTTTAATTTGCTCAACTGAGATGTCGTCTACTCCGGAAGCTTTACTGCATTTAAGACCCCTAATCGCTTAGAGGATATCAGTAAGGTTAAATGGTTTACTAATATCGGCAAAACAGTACAATAAAACTCACCTTTTCCTCCGGATTTTCTTCTTTCTGGAAGTCGTTATCTTCTAGCTTGACTCGCTTCTCCAATCTCTTCTTTAACGGCAATGTTGATTTCAGATCTTTGGTTTCTTTTTCTGCAAACGTGCAGTCGCATTAGAATTTTATTGGCTCGCCGTTTCCCATACCCCTTTTCGTTAGTACTGATTTATAGGGAATAGTGAGGGGGGACGCACCCGTATCGATTTATTGAAAACTTCATTTTAACCGATATTTTATAATCTCAACTTATACGCGAACCTGTAAAGGATCGCATGAAAACATCGTCTCAGCTTGCTGCGGCTCTATCGCAGGAAACTAGAAAGCCAAAAGTGCTCGTGCTGCAAGAAACAGACTTGTAGAATCAGGCCTTAACCTCACAGGGCCTCACAGAACAAAAAAAAGGACCGCTTAGACTGGGCTCTACGACATCAACATTTCACAGGAGAAGATTGGGCAAATGTTGTGTGGTCTGACGAATCAAACTTTGAGGTACGTAAGTTTTATTCGCGCTATTTATAATAATAATAATAGTACTACTCAAATTTATGAAAATTATGAACAATCTAACGAATGATTTTCGCTTTTCTCAGGTGTTCGGAACGCCGGGTGTTACCTTCGTGAGGCGGCGCGTCGGTGAAGAATACCATCCAGATTGCGTGGTGCCTATTGTTAAGTACGGAGGCGGCACTTTATGATCGAGGGATGCATGGTGGCGTTGGCGTAATGTTCGTTTGTGAAGGTTGTATGAACAGTGAAAAATACATAAATGTGTTGGAAACTGCCCTCATGCCCTCTCTTTCGCGCATTTTTGGTGACACTAACTTGTATGGTGTCAAATCCTAACAAGACAATTCGCCTTGCAGGGCCGTAGCTGGGGGGGGGGGGGGGGGTGGGGGGCATTGTGGGGCAATGCCCTACCTTGAAATCACAATGCCGACCTTAAAAATACCAAAAACGAAGATAACCTATTAGAATGGGATTGTATGTTTATAGTTTTAGATAAAAAATTGTAGCAATAGGTATCTAAACTTTTCGGAACATACCAGAGTTTGAGACATTCATTTCATATTATAATCATTCTTTTCTCTGTGTATAGATGGCATTTGAAGCGCCATCACATGAAGCAATGGGTCTATTTAATTATAAATATCTGGTTGACCGAGCATTGCTCGGTATTTTTTGGTAAATTGTGTTTAAAATAATAAGTTATGTTCAAGTTGATTATCGATAAAGTTGGTCATTGAAAACACGAATAAAACGACATTTTATAAAAATGAATCCTAGCTAGATCGATTTATCGCCCCCGAAACCCCCTGTATACTAAATTTCATGAAAATCGTTGGAGCCGTTTCTGAGATTCAGATTATATATATATATATATATATATACATATATACAAGAATTGCTCGTTTAAAGGTATAAGATATGCCGATGCAGAGATAAATTTCAACCGTCTTGTTCGCTTGTTCTTCATCATTGAGGATTTAATAGCTGTCCTTAGATCCATGCTCATGTTCTATCACAGATATTATTTGTCTATGAATAGCTATTGAATGTACATCACTGACCTAGGAGGCGCGGTCCGAGGAGGGGGGGGTCCTAGGGGTCATGACCCCCCCAAAGAGTCAAGAGCCTGTAGATATATTCCAGTTGTTCCGTCCCGTTTGACTTGTTTAATCTGTGCGTCTAACGGAGCGTACCTAACGGAGTGACATCTGTCACTTGTCAGTTTTGATTTTTCTCTTTGGTTTGGTCTTGAAAAGATGGTGGGTCCTATTTGGCGTGCCGACCCCGTTTGTTAAATTAATCCCTTAGAACCGGTCGTTTTGTGGACAATTTGTCGTGACCCAATTGTTTTGTGTGTAACCAACCCCTTTTGACGAAATAATACGGGTTTAGTTTGGATGTATTTTTTGTTTGAAATAGTTTGAGGTTAAGTGATTGAACCGCGTGTTGGAGAAAATCTCTGGCGTATTGCAGCGGCCTGATATCCTGAATACCTACTTACAACGTCACTACACAATACAATATACACTCATTTACATACATAAATCCAGGTAGGCTCCAGAGCAGGTGTTCTTCAACCAGGTGAGTCTTTTGAATATTGTATTGATCAGCTCCGCGCACGGCGGACACTTCGCTTGCCACTCTTGCTCCAGGGCCCCACCATCACGTTTCCACTGCGCTATTTAAATCCTATGGTCGGGGCCCTGGCCTGGCGTTGAACATTCTTGGTAGCAGAGCGTGGTTGTAAGATATACAACCACAAAATTGGTAATTTACAGTAAGCTTATTGCTTGGCGTTCTCTAAAGGGAAGTAGTAATTCGCTGTAAATATTTGTTAACTATGATTGTTTGTTTATTTGAAATAATTTGTTTAAATTTGTTGAGACGAGTAACTGATGTTGCCGGGGTCAGCCGGGTTGCATATGCTAATAGAGTTAATTGGATTGGGCTATGTTACAACCCCTTGTGCTGTATCTGACCTCTGTTGTTGGATTGGATGTCTGGACGACATTAAAAAATATGAGTTTTGTACCATTGATAAAAAATATGAGTTTTTGTACCATTGACATGGTTGTTTGTGAACATTGACATGTGAAATTAACATTTGAAATTGGCATTTTTTGGAATTCGATTTGAATTTGAATTTTTGAATTGAATTTGAAATTGAATTTTTGAACGTTGACATTGGTTTTAAATTGAAATGAAAGTTTGTTGTTGTCTATTGAATTGAAACCAATATTTTGTTACTTCTTGAGCTGTTGACTAACAGTTTGGTAGTTTGATTTTTTGCTTGGATTTCCTTTGTTATTTATTGTTGAACCTTGATATTTGATTATTTTTTTGTTTGGTTTACCAAATTGTTTTGTTTGTGCAATGACATACAAATGAAAATATTGGAGAGCCGGAGACCTGTCCAGGTCAAGCCGGAGACCTCGGTTGTTTCAGGTCCCGGAGTAGACTGCCTACTTTGGAACTGCCACACTTTGACGGTCGCTTGGACCATTCAAAAATGACTTTTGATTTTGATTTTGAATCAAAATCAAAAGTCATTTATTCAAACTAGGCTGAGAGTCAGCACTTTTTGAACGTCAAAGTTACACAAGACAGTCCCCCCAAAACACCCACCCTTCGACACTTCCTAGTGCTGTAGCTGGGAAGAAGAAGTGGCGGAACAAACTCCCCAGCAGCACAGCTGTCTGTTAAGTTAGAAGAACTTGATTCTATACAATATTGTGTAATTGTATAGAATCAAGTTCTTCTAACATTGGTTGGGTTTCCAAAACCTTTTTGAAAGTTTGGTTGATGCACGCTCGGACCTCAGACCCGCCCAAAAGTTGGCCTATTTGTTGTCTGTCCTGGAAGGTGAGGGCCGAGCCTTGGTACAGCATCTGTCGTTGACTGACTCAACCTACCCTACCGCTCTGGAACTACTCACCCGGCGGTACCAAAATAAACGTTGTTTGGCTGACGTTCATATTGAATTGATTTTGGGGTTACCGGTCATTACTGGATTGTCAGCATTGCGTACTGAGCTGTTGAACCCGTTGGTGGCAGCGACCAACGCTTTAAAGATAGATAGTAGTTATAATACACATACCTATTTTTATTTATTGCAAACACTTTTCAGTCCAGTCAAATTTATTATTTATTCACATCATTTTAGTAATATTTTGAATATTCGTTTACGTGTATACTATACTTTTATATATTTAATCAATCAAGTAATCGTGTAAACAATCATCATCGTACAAAAAATGCTAAACTTGACTGTAGAATCCTTTGTTTAAACATTGCGGCTACTTACTTAATATCACTCCGCACATTCCGTTTTTCACAACACCAGTAGTAATTATTCGTGTATTGATCCCACCTGCTCGACGTCCGTAGGTCACCACAAGGATCCAGCAGAATATCAGCGTCAGGTATATTTGCCTGACACATGCTGAGCTGGACTCCCATTTGGTGCCACTTTGAGACGCACACCGCACTTTTGTATTCTACCGCACGTTATTTTCATTTATATTTTAACTAGCTTTTGCCAGCGGCTTCGCCCGCGTGGAGGTCGGAAATTATCCCGCGGGAACATACTACCGGGATAAAAAGTAGCCTATGTCCTTTCTCAGGCTCTAAACTATCTGTGCACCAAATTTCATTAAAATCGGTTCAGTAGTTCTAGCAGGAAAGCGAGACAGACAGACAGAGTTACTTTTGCATTTATAATATTTAAAATATTAAAATAAAAAATATAAAATATATAAATATAATATATATATATATATAATATATAAAGTAATAAGTATATAAGTAATAAGTATATGAGTATATAAGTATAAGTAAATAAGTATATAAGTATTGATTATATAAATATTATATATTATAGTGTGGAAGTGTGGATTTGTGACACTAAGTGTCATAATCACTATTTTATGTCTTAATTTTTTTTTTCTTGTTGTATTTTGGCACTTAAGCTAAATTGTAGTCACGTTAAATTATTATTTAATCGTGCTTTGTATCAGGGATGTTAAGGAGCTCCGTAACCGTAACCGAAACTATCGGATATTCGATATAAAAATTTATCCGTAACCGTAACCGTATCCGAAATAAAAGTTTCGGATAATATCGGATTTGTTATTACATTTTTATTTTAGGTAGATTAGATAACACTCAAATTATATTTATAATCATTTTTATTTTAAATAGCTGTAACAATTTCTCACGGACTGATTGTAATTCCTACCAAATGGTGACATATAAATAAAGCCATTTTATTAGCTATTTATATTTTACTTTTGAAATTCCTTAAAAGTTTAATATCCGTAACCGATATTATCCGAAACTAACGGATAATCCGAAATCATTTTATATCCGTATCCGTATCCGGTATAATAATCATTCCTACATCCGTATCCAATCCGTATCCGAAATGTCATATCCATAACATCCCTACTTTGTATGTTGTTATGTCTTTTGTGTGCACCAAATAAACGATTTATCTATCTATCTATCTATCTTAAAGCGATTGGATTTGCCGGTGGACCATTGGTCTTACCTTTTGGTGCATGTTGTGCTGCAACGGCTTCCTGCCGATTTGAGGGCTCGTTTCGAGCAAAAGTATGGTATATAGTATAGTGTCACACATCTCCCCCCATTTGGTGACCTCGTCAAATTTTTGGAGGATGAGTGTCGGTTTGTGGATAACTCTGGCGTTGCCACTGAGTCACGCCAGCCGTCTTCCCGGCCACGAGACCAGGGACGGACTGGGGCTCGCGGGCCTGTTGATAGTCGCCCCGCCACTCGTTTTGCTGGCACCCAGAGTCGTCCTGTTTGTGAGTTTTGTAGGGACACGGGGCATGGCATGGCAACTTGCGCGGCCTTTTTAATACACGCAGATCCCTCAGATCGATACGGTTTTGTTGCTAACGGCGTCGGTCAGGGTGTGGGGGCCCACGGGGGACTCTGTTGTGGTCCGTGCTATTTTGGACACGGGAGCCCAGGGTTGCCTTTTGTCTATTGTTTTGTTTGTGTATTGTTTTGGGCGAAATTGTTTTCATCAGCGCCATTGATTGATTGATTGATTGATTGATTGATTGATTGATTGATTGATTGATTGATTGATTGATTGATTGATTGATTGATTGATTGATTGATTGATTGATTGATTGATTGATTGATTGATTGATTGATTGATTGATTGATTGATTGATTGATTGATTGATTGATTGATTGATTGATTGATTGATTGATTGATTGATTGATTGATTGATTGATTGATTGATTGATTGATTGATTGATTGATTGATTGATTAGTTGAGTCGAACAATATGCGTTATGAACTTATGTGAATCAATCGTAGTTATCTTGAAAATAGTTAGAACAAAATTAGGTATTATAATACGTAACCATTCCGTTTTGATTTCCGAACGAAACTCTATGAACGATACATTGAGGCTGCCTTCCGAATTAGAAAATACCGCTCACAGCGCTCACATCAATAAATTGGCGTTCCGACTTGGATCTCACTCAATGTCAAAACTCCTTAGACACCATAAAACTTGTTTACACCACAAATGTCTTCTTATTGGTTTGGTGGTCAGAAGCATAATCTATACTAATATTATAAAGAGGAACAGTTTGTATTTTTGTTTGTTTGTTTGTTTGTAATGAATAAACTCAAAACCACTGGACTGATTTTAAAAATTCGTTCACCATTAGAAAGCTACATTATCTGCGAGTAACATAAGCTATATTTTTTTTTTATTGGGGTCCGTAAGAAATTTGGGTTTTTCGGACCCAAGGTGTAAAAAATCATCCAAAAAAGTTCCTTATTAATATGTCTTCGAAGTACCAGGTGGTCATAACTTGGTAGGAGCTCACCTAACATGGGTGTGTGATAGCTAGAAAACGCTTTATGTCTTCGAAGTACCAGGTTGGCATAACTTGGTAGGAGCTCACCTCACATGGGTTTTATTGATTCTGAGGCGGTACGAAGTTCGCTGGGTCAGCAAATTTCTAATAAATCAATAAATCCAAGTTAGTTTAACACATAATGCGACCTAAAACAAAACTTCAATTTTTTTTATTTATTTCATAATCGACAGGTTTTAACAAATAAATTGTAGAGGCCTTCTTTTAAGTATGGAGATACCTGTAGCAGAAGACCTCTTTCTTCCATAATTATGTGATAAACATACAAAGCCTGTTAATTCAACAAAGTTATACAAAGTTGGTACAATAACAAAACTAAGACTACATAAATTAAAAAAAAAAAAACAATTAAAAAGGTACACTATAGACGAGTGAGTAGTGAGTGTGTGTGTGTGTATGTGTGTGTGTGCGCGCGTGTGCGTGTATGTGTGTGTGTGTATGATAATGTTTGTGTGTGATTGAGTAAGTGAGAAAGGGAAACCAAATACATATTATTATTGTGAAGTATGTGGTAGATAACTGTATAATAATAATGAGTATACGAAAGCATTTTAATTTTACTATCATATGTTAAATATTAAGTAACCGGATTCAGAAGTGCCTCAGTTTCTTCATAGGTAAGGGTCTTTAGCCATGCAGTCAGGGTTTTACGACAAGCATAATTTGTCTTTTGGTAAATTGGATTTTTTTTGCATATGGCGTTATAAAGACGAGTAGTTTGGGCAACGTATTGCCGCCTTGCGAACGCAGTACGAACTCTGATCCCAGCTATCCCCCCGTGATTTCTTCTTTTTCTGAGAGTACTAGGGTCAAATACCATTGTTTTATGCCGTTTTAAGGTGGATATCAGAACATATAATTTTCTTACAGTTAAAAGGTCACACAGTTTGTAAAGCTCGTGTGTAGAAAAACGGTACGATTTGAAGTAAATCGTTTTGAAAAGAGCACGCTGTGATCTTTCCACGTCTAAGAATTTAGTTTTGGTGGCACCCCCCCATATAGGAATACAATAGGTTAGAACGCTTTGGGCTAGAGCTATGTATATTTGTTGTACGAGCTTCGCTGACGCAACATGCCTTAGTATTTTGAAAATCCAGATCAGTTTTCTCAGACGTTCACTAACCAATGTAACGTGATAATGCCAAGAGAGTCGCTGATCAAGTATAATACCTAGATACTTAGTTTTCTCAACCTTCTCAATAGTCGGACAAGCACAGTTAGCGTCTTGGATATTATGACACAAAACAGCACAACTGTCATTTCTGACAGCGCTCACGGTGATATCAGTCTGAGGCTTGGTCGCCGTGCGTGAGGGAGTGGCAGTCTCTGCGCCCGCACATCCGTAGCCGCCGCATGAAACGCCCCGGGCGTCGCGAGTCGATCGCGGACTCCCGGCCACCGTAGACGCGGGCTTGCGGCAGTGGCGTAGCTTGCCTTAGCGGGGCCCCGTATAAAAATTTGTTTGGGGCCCTTATGAAGGGTAACGATTTCTCACAAAGAAAAAAAATGTTTGCATAAAATTAAAAGAAATATTTATTCATCATAATTATCTGTCTGTCACTTTTCCACATTTTTATTGCAAACAATTCAAATTAAATAACTCCCCTTGCCTTTTTTTCGGCAAACTGATTTATTAAATCATTTATAGCTGATTTTTGTTTTGCCTTGTGTTGTGTCACAGGTTCTTCAGGTTAAACTACACTTCTCAAGGTCAGTCTTTAGATGGGTGATTTTTTTTGATGTGAAACATCTATAGGCGAGGGTAAACCTAAATTTTGGCGTGGCGAGAATGGACATGGCGACGCATCGCCACGCTATATGATGTTATGTTTGTTACCTCAGAACTTTCAACTGGGTGAACTGATTTGGATGATCCTTTTTTTATTTGAAAGCAGGTGCTTCAGACTAGGGTGGTACAGAGTAGTCCGAATTTTGATAATTAACAAACATATAATTAATATGTTATTTTTGATTATACCATATTTATTTCCTTCGTAAAGTATGCTTTTTAGGGTTCCGTTGCCAAATGGCAAAAAACGGAACCCTTATAGATTCGTCATGTCTGTCTGTCTGTCTGTCTGTCTGTCTGTCCGTCCGTATGTCACAGCCATTTTATTCCGAAACTATAAGAGCTATGCTGTTGAAACTTGGTAAGTAGGTGTATTCTGTGAACCGCATTAAGATTTTCACACTAAAATAGAAAAAAAACAATAAATTTTGGGGTTCCCCATACATAGAACTGAAACTCAAAAATGTTTTTTTTTCATCAAACCCATACGTGTGGGGTATCTATGAATAGGTCTTCAAAAATGGTAATGAGGTTTCTATTATCATTTTTTTCTAAACTGAATAGTTTGCGCGAGAGACACTTCTAAAGTGGTAAAATGTGTGTCCCCCCCCCCCCCCCGTAACTTCTAAAATAAGAGAATGACAAAACTAAAAAAAAATATATGATGTACATTACCATGTAAACTACCAACGAAAATTGGTTTGAACGAGATCGAGTGAGTAGTTTTTTTTTAAAACGTCATAAATCGTAAACCGCAATTTACCTTACATTCAATCAACTGAAATATAAAAATTAAAAAATATATATATTTTTAAACCGAAAATACCTACAGGTTTGTACGGAACCCTCGGTGCGCGAGTCCGACTCGCACTTGGCCGGTTTTATATATTATCTTCACAAAATAATTTCGATGTTTCACATCTGCCAGGCGTCCCGCGACGACTCACTATTTCTTTTTAAATCTTTGATTGATTGATTGATTGATTGATTGATTGATTGATTGATTGATTGATTGATTGATTGATTGATTGATTGATTGATTGATTGATTGATTGATTGATTGATTGATTGATTGATTGATTGATTGATTGATTGATTGATTGATTGATTGATTGATTGATTGATTGATTGATTGATTGATTGATTGATTGATTGATTGATTGATTGATTGATTGATTGATTGATTGATTGATTGATTGATTGATTGATTGATTGATTGATTGATTGATTGATTGATTGATTGATTGATTGATTGATTGATTGATTGATTGATTGATTGATTGATTGATTGATTGATTGATTGATTGATTGATTGATTGATTGATTGATTGATTGATTGATTGATTGATTGATTGATTGATTGATTGATTGATTGATTGATTGATTGATTGATTGATTGATTGATTGATTGATTGATTGATTGATTGATTGATTGATTGATTGATTGATTGATTGATTGATTGATTGATTGATTGATTGATTGATTGATTGATTGATTGATTGATTGATTGATTGATTGATTGATTGATTGATTGATTGATTGATTGATTGATTGATTGATTGATTGATTGATTGATTGATTGATTGATTGATTGATTGATTGATTGATTGATTGATTGATTGATTGATTGATTGATTGATTGATTGATTGATTGATTGATTGATTGATTGATTGATTGATTGATTGCTAGACTGGCCAGCACAATCTCCAGATCTAAGCCCCATTGAACCAGGCGCGATCCGAGGGGGGTCCTAGGGGTCATGAACCCCCCCCCCAAAGAGTCGCGAGCCTGAATTATACACTCCAGTATTAAGAAAGTTTGTGGTATCGCTTTCTACATTCTCTTGACACTTGAGCTTTTCTTCATATCCGACCAAGCAAATAATTCCCGGTTCTTTTGGAATGATAAAAAGAAAATCTAACCTGTCCGAGCGTGGGCAAAAATGTTGGAGCTCGCTGCGGTCGGTCTTACATTAATCATTTTCCTAGTTGCCTAAACTTTCCTGGCATAAGACGACGATGTAAGTCCTAGTTCTTTTTGAATATTGTAGGCGAAGCCCAATAAAACAACCTATAGCTAATATTAATGTTTCTTTATTATTCTGGGCGAAGCCCAATGAAACCAGCTAGCTTTTAATGTTAACACTTCCTTGTTGTTCTTGTCTTGTCGTGTAATTTTTCTGGTGTAATTTCCCGTAATAAATTAAAAGCTTAAAGTAATTGGTGGTTTCTGTGCCTTAAAAATATTAAAACTTTAGAAATCAATCCAGCGCGCAGTATTAATAAACTGTAGGCGAGTCGTCCATTAGGTATTTCATACTTAGTTGAAATATCAAATATCTTAAAAAGCATTAGATTACTCGTTCGTTAGTGCAGTTGATTTTAGTTTAATCAACATTATGTAAGTTAAACAGTAGTTGAGTCGAACAATATGCGTTATGAACTTATGTGAATCAATCGTAGTTATCTTGAAAATAGTTAGAACAAAATTAGGTATTATAATACGTAACCATTCCGTTTTGATTTCCGAACGAAACTCTATGAACGATACATTGAGGCTGCCTTCCGAATTAGAAAATACCGCTCACAGCGCTCACATCAATAAATTGGCGTTCCGACTTGGATCTCACTCAATGTCAAAACTCCTTAGACACCATAAAACTTGTTTACACCACAAATGTCTTCTTATTGGTTTGGTGGTCAGAAGCATAATCTATACTAATATTATAAAGAGGAACAGTTTGTATTTTTGTTTGTTTGTTTGTTTGTAATGAATAAACTCAAAACCACTGGACTGATTTTAAAAATTCGTTCACCATTAGAAAGCTACATTATCTGCGAGTAACATAAGCTATATTTTTTTTTTATTGGGGTCCGTAAGAAATTTGGGTTTTTCGGACCCAAGGTGTAAAAAATCATCCAAAAAAGTTCCTTATTAATATGTCTTCGAAGTACCAGGTGGTCATAACTTGGTAGGAGCTCACCTAACATGGGTGTGTGATAGCTAGAAAACGCTTTATGTCTTCGAAGTACCAGGTTGGCATAACTTGGTAGGAGCTCACCTCACATGGGTTTTATTGATTCTGAGGCGGTACGAAGTTCGCTGGGTCAGCAAATTTCTAATAAATCAATAAATCCAAGTTAGTTTAACACATAATGCGACCTAAAACAAAACTTCAATTTTTTTTATTTATTTCATAATCGACAGGTTTTAACAAATAAATTGTAGAGGCCTTCTTTTAAGTATGGAGATACCTGTAGCAGAAGACCTCTTTCTTCCATAATTATGTGATAAACATACAAAGCCTGTTAATTCAACAAAGTTATACAAAGTTGGTACAATAACAAAACTAAGACTACATAAATTAAAAAAAAAAAACAATTAAAAAGGTACACTATAGACGAGTGAGTAGTGAGTGTGTGTGTGTGTGTATGTGTGTGTGTGCGCGCGTGTGCGTGTATGTGTGTGTGTGTATGATAATGTTTGTGTGTGATTGAGTAAGTGAGAAAGGGAAACCAAATACATATTATTATTGTGAAGTATGTGGTAGATAACTGTATAATAATAATGAGTATACGAAAGCATTTTAATTTTACTATCATATGTTAAATATTAAGTAACCGGATTCAGAAGTGCCTCAGTTTCTTCATAGGTAAGGGTCTTTAGCCATGCAGTCAGGGTTTTACGACAAGCATAATTTGTCTTTTGGTAAATTGGATTTTTTTTGCATATGGCGTTATAAAGACGAGTAGTTTGGGCAACGTATTGCCGCCTTGCGAACGCAGTACGAACTCTGATCCCAGCTATCCCCCCGTGATTTCTTCTTTTTCTGAGAGTACTAGGGTCAAATACCATTGTTTTATGCCGTTTTAAGGTGGATATCAGAACATATAATTTTCTTACAGTTAAAAGGTCACACAGTTTGTAAAGCTCGTGTGTAGAAAAACGGTACGATTTGAAGTAAATCGTTTTGAAAAGAGCACGCTGTGATCTTTCCACGTCTAAGAATTTAGTTTTGGTGGCACCCCCCCATATAGGAATACAATAGGTTAGAACGCTTTGGGCTAGAGCTATGTATATTTGTTGTACGAGCTTCGCTGACGCAACATGCCTTAGTATTTTGAAAATCCAGATCAGTTTTCTCAGACGTTCACTAACCAATGTAACGTGATAATGCCAAGAGAGTCGCTGATCAAGTATAATACCTAGATACTTAGTTTTCTCAACCTTCTCAATAGTCGGACAAGCACAGTTAGCGTCTTGGATATTATGACACAAAACAGCACAACTGTCATTTCTGACAGCGCTCACGGTGATATCAGTCTGAGGCTTGGTCGCCGTGCGTGAGGGAGTGGCAGTCTCTGCGCCCGCACATCCGTAGCCGCCGCATGAAACGCCCCGGGCGTCGCGAGTCGATCGCGGACTCCCGGCCACCGTAGACGCGGGCTTGCGGCAGTGGCGTAGCTTGCCTTAGCGGGGCCCCGTATAAAAATTTGTTTGGGGCCCTTATGAAGGGTAACGATTTCTCACAAAGAAAAAAAATGTTTGCATAAAATTAAAAGAAATATTTATTCATCATAATTATCTGTCTGTCACTTTTCCACATTTTTATTGCAAACAATTCAAATTAAATAACTCCCCTTGCCTTTTTTTCGGCAAACTGATTTATTAAATCATTTATAGCTGATTTTTGTTTTGCCTTGTGTTGTGTCACAGGTTCTTCAGGTTAAACTACACTTCTCAAGGTCAGTCTTTAGATGGGTGATTTTTTTTGATGTGAAACATCTATAGGCGAGGGTAAACCTAAATTTTGGCGTGGCGAGAATGGACATGGCGACGCATCGCCACGCTATATGATGTTATGTTTGTTACCTCAGAACTTTCAACTGGGTGAACTGATTTGGATGATCCTTTTTTTATTTGAAAGCAGGTGCTTCAGACTAGGGTGGTACAGAGTAGTCCGAATTTTGATAATTAACAAACATATAATTAATATGTTATTTTTGATTATACCATATTTATTTCCTTCGTAAAGTATGCTTTTTAGGGTTCCGTTGCCAAATGGCAAAAAACGGAACCCTTATAGATTCGTCATGTCTGTCTGTCTGTCTGTCTGTCTGTCTGTCCGTCCGTATGTCACAGCCATTTTATTCCGAAACTATAAGAGCTATGCTGTTGAAACTTGGTAAGTAGGTGTATTCTGTGAACCGCATTAAGATTTTCACACTAAAATAGAAAAAAAACAATAAATTTTGGGGTTCCCCATACATAGAACTGAAACTCAAAAATGTTTTTTTTTCATCAAACCCATACGTGTGGGGTATCTATGAATAGGTCTTCAAAAATGGTAATGAGGTTTCTATTATCATTTTTTTCTAAACTGAATAGTTTGCGCGAGAGACACTTCTAAAGTGGTAAAATGTGTGTCCCCCCCCCCCCGTAACTTCTAAAATAAGAGAATGACAAAACTAAAAAAAAATATATGATGTACATTACCATGTAAACTACCAACGAAAATTGGTTTGAACGAGATCGAGTGAGTAGTTTTTTTTTAAAACGTCATAAATCGTAAACCGCAATTTACCTTACATTCAATCAACTGAAATATAAAAATTAAAAAATATATATATTTTTAAACCGAAAATACCTACAGGTTTGTACGGAACCCTCGGTGCGCGAGTCCGACTCGCACTTGGCCGGTTTTATATATTATCTTCACAAAATAATTTCGATGTTTCACATCTGCCAGGCGTCCCGCGACGACTCACTATTTCTTTTTAAATCCATAATCTTTATTAGAAGTTATTTAAAATTAACCACATCTATTTAAAAAAAAATCTATTAATGTTCAATTACTAAACTTCTCGATTTTTGCTAATAATCGAATTCATTACGCAAAGTGACCTCACTATTTAAGTCACGTGACTAAATGTCACTGTACCCATCTTAGGTGAAAAAGACTATAAACGGCGAAATCCCGCAGCCCGCGATAACCGATGTAGGGCGTTGCCAACTTTGGAACGCACGTTTTACGCGGGAAAAAAGGAAATGTTTTTTGTGATTTTTGTCATTTCTGAAATAAAAAAAGAGAAGTTGGGAAGTTTTATTAATTTTTGCTTACGTACGTCGGGGGCCCCCGTGGCCCGGGGGCCCCGTATAATTGATACGGCAGATACGGCGGTAGCTACGCCCCTGGCTTGCGGACAGAGAGCAATGGGTAGCTCGCTGCCCGGTAAGGACCAGGCCCTTGTCGACGGCGCGTAGTGTTCCACGAGGGCTTCAAAGAGATGTCAGTAGTACTGAAGGGGTCTACTAGGACCGATGCCTGCCAGGGTCGCGAGATGTGTTCGAAAGAGATACCGTGGCCCTAGCACATAGGCAACTGAAGGAACACGGGTGGGTTTTAGTCAGTAAAAGTCTAACACGTCCTTCCACTCCATCCAGAGTGGGAGACGTCAATTGATGATGTCCCACCCACAAAAAAAGGCTTGGTCGCCGTTATAGCAAGATGGCGGAAGTCATGACGTCATCGATGACGATTCATGGGACATCGTTATTGCGCTCACGCTAATTCAACGTATTAGCACGCTCATAACGATTCTCGCGAACGCTGCCTAAATGGTTAGAGATGTATGGTTGACTTCTATAGAAAAGTTGTAGAACTCAATAATGCCTACAAAAAAGTCCGCGATAGTATAAACCAAACATTTATATTTTAGCCATTATAACCACTTTTCCATAGAATAAAAGTAATTAAAATTATTAGCCTATGTTTATTGATCATATTATCGTCAAATACTAATCCTTATCCAAATAAACTATTTATTGAGCAAGATTGTTTCAATAGCTATAAATTACTTTTTATTTTATTCCAATCGGACAATCCATTCAAAAGATATTACGAATTTAAAATTATAATTGGTATTAAAATGAATGATGGTGTCGCACGACTCGCACGGCGAAACCGCAGGGCAGGGGGGTGCACATCTATGAAGCAGGTTGCCGCGCGGCTCACTCGCGCGGTCGGCTCTCTACGCAGCGTACGCGGCCAAATCGAGTAAATTTACTGAATTAATACACTTATTAAAATTGATTTCGGAACTATTTAGATACTCATTATCAAAAGTTCTTTTCAAAACAATTTTTTTTTTTTTCAGAGAGCTTAAAAAATAAATGTCCACCCGTGCGAAGCCGGGGCGGGACGCTAGTATATTATATATTTATATATATATATTATATATATATATATATATATATATATTATATATTTATATATTATATATTTAATATATATATATATATATTTATATATATATTATATACAACATTAGTTTTTGTTTATGCGAAACCCGAAACACGGGTCTAGTATTTTTATGTAAAGAATCTATGAAAAAAAATTCAAAACTGTATCATTAATAATCACAAAGTTATAAGCTTGTTACGGTACCTGATTGTCCTCGCAAAAACATATGCAGCCTACCGGAGGGCACCACGCCAGCCGCGCGCGCGGCTCTCACTCTCACTCATTGATAATAATTTGCCACAGTGATTGTTTATGTATTAGTTGGTGATAAACATTTTCCATCACGCTTGCAGGCTTTGGACTGTCGTAATGGTCAAGTGTAGGTGGATATTATTATGTAATTTATTCGTAAATGCAGTAGTAAGTGGTAAAATGTAATCAATGCCATTTGTTGCACCTTATGTCAACAACTTAAAGTTCAAAATGGATGAAAATTGTTAAACATCGCATTACTGAACCACAGCAGGCTGTAAACAAATAATAAATTTGTACCCTTGACTATTTTTGCGTGTTTAAAAATGTTAATCATCACTATCTACAATAATTGGCGTAATCACTATTCACTCAAACAAACTGAAGCAACTGTTAAAAAAGGGCCCGTCTTTCTCATAAGCACTGACGCACTGCCACACCACCACAAACAGCGAGTGTACGAACGTTTGAGTACGAGAGAGACATGATAATTTTAAAATCTAAACAAAACACTTTAGCCAGGGCTTACGGCGGTCGCGCGGTCGCGATACGTATGCATCGATCGATGGCATTCGGGCGACTGAGGGGAGCGCCGTCGCCGCCCCGCAGCAGTGCGTACACGCCGCCTAGCCCGCGCTATGACCTGTCGTGAACTCGTGACCCGTGTGCAAACAGATGATTGCGGATACTAACTTTTAAGCGTAATTAAATATTTTTGGGACAAAATATAACATGGTGTAAAAATTATTGGAATCGATTCAGTTACTGATTCTGAACAAACTATATTCAGGTTTCGCATATACTAAAAATAATGTTGTATGTTGTATAATATTATAAATGCGAAAGTAACTCGGTCTGTCGGTCTGTCTGTCTGTCTGTCTGTCTCGTTTTCCTGCTAAAACTACTGAACCGATTTAAATGAAATTTGGTACACAGATAGTTTAGAGCCTGAGAAAGGACATAGGCTACTTTTTATCCCGGTAATATGTTCCCGCGGGATAATTTCCGACCTCCACGCGGGCGAAGCCGCTGGCAAAAGCTAGTTGTAATATAAAAATAATAAAATAAAAATAAAATGTTTTTATTGCATCTACAAACATTGCATTTATAACATAAATTGAGGCAGCCCCCGTAAGTTACCGAAGTTCTTGTGTTGGGGCTGTCTCGCTACTTCCCTTACAAATCTAACACAACAATGTTGAGACCGTATACAATACAAAATCAACTATAAAAGAAATGAAAATAAAACATATAATAATAAAATTAAAAAAATAATACAGGTGCATGCATACGGGTGCGTGGGTGTGGGAGTGAGTGTGTGAGGTGGTGTGTGGGTGTAATTGTGTATGTTTGGGTGTGGGAGTATGCGGGGGTGCGTGTATGTGTGGGGTGCGTGTGTGCTTGCGTGTGGTGTTTGTGTATGTTTAGCCAGATCTGACAAGAATTTCCTCCGTTGCGTCATAAGTTAAGGTATGAAGCCATTTAGTTATAGTTTGCGTAATTTTAGGTTAATTTTATTGTATATGTAGGCCGACTGTGTTACATATTGACGTCTGGCAAACACTGTACGGATTCCTGGGGAGTGAGCTACAATGTCTTTACGTCTTCTGTTTTGAGTAGTTGGGTCAAAAGGGATGGCCTTATGTAAAGTTAAAGTCACATTCAGAATATATAGTTTTCGGACTGATAGCAGGCTACTTTCGCTATAGAGAGTGGTTGTGGGAAACCTAAAAGGTTTAAAATACATAACCTTAATGAGCGCTCGCTGAGCTCTTTCAAGATCGAGGAACTTCATTTTTGAAGTTCCACCCCATACCGCAATACAATACGTTAGTACTGATTGTTTCAGGGCAATTTAGATCTTATTAAGAAGTTTCGCAGACATGAGATGACGTAAGGTTTTGAAGATCCAGATAAACTTCCTAACTCTTGTCATAAGTATCTCAATATGCGGGTACCACGACAATCTTTGGTCCATGATTATTCCCAGATATTTTGTGGAGCTGACTTGTTGGATGTACTGGCAATCACAATTTACACCACAGTTATTTCCACTCATATGTATCTTTACTCTGAAATCGGGTCCAGGTTGAGACCTTTGACTTGGAGAAAAGCAGATGAAGTTGCTTTTTGAAGTATTTAGAGTTAGGAGGTTATTTTTGAGCCAACTGGCAATTTCTGTAAGGCTCATATAAATGTTTCCTTTGGTAATTGATATAAAAGCATAGTAAGCACGTTTGCAATCATGCCAGGGTCGTGAGATTTGTTCGAAAGAGATACCCACAAAAAACAAAAGCTTAGTTAAATTTCAATTTACAAGGAATATTTTTTTCGACTACACCTACATAATAATGTAACCATTATGATTTATTTTAATTTCGTCAGTTAATAATAATTCTCATATTTTTATGATTAAATTAAGAAGAAGAAAAACCTGTTATTGTAACATTAATAATTTTATTTTATTTGTGCCAAAAAATAACTATTAATAATAACATTTACAATACTTTATTGTTTCTCCTCTCGCTCGGTCATTTGTTTCATAATTCCTAACATTTCCTGCATAACTGTTCTAATTCCCGCCAACTCAGCTGTTCCCTGTTGTAAACTCAGTCTGATCTCCGATAATTCTGTGTTTCTTCTAGCGTCATTCTTTAATCTTTCTTTTTCTAAATGGATGAATTTCTTTGTGTATGGGTCCAGAGAAGCTCGGAGTCGTACTCGACCTCGGCGATTAAAATCTGTTGAAGAAAAGTTGCGTGGAAATCGGTTGTTATGGTAAGGGCATGTGACACAGAGGAATGAGGCAAAGGTCGTGAGAAAATTTTTGAGTAAGTATAAATGACCCGTTACGATTTTTTTAGATCTACGAATGAAATACCGGACCAACGGTTTAACGTGCTTTCTTGGGTCGTGGAGAGGTCTCGGTATATTGAAATAATCAGTCATCCATAATCTAAAAGCGGCAAGCGGAGCTTAACCTGATTTTTGTAGTTAACAAATTTGAAAAAAAAAATTCACGACCTAGCCTTCCCTTTTTACGAACACAAAAGAAGTAAGTGAAACCCTTATTCATTGATCATTCTGTTTGCGTTTATATTCCAGCGCACTCTCCTAGCGTTAGCTCGGGTGAAGCCACCGTAAAGCAACCCATGCGGCTATGATGAAGGCTACGCGACACCACGCAGCGCAATACGACGTCAAATTTCTTTATTAGATTTTCAACTTTATCGCTAAAGTATTAAGATCAAGATTTATTGGGAGAATTTGACAGTTTCGGGTTGTTGTGCTCACCTTGTTGTGCTGGCGTGTGTACAATTTAAAAACATTATTGGTGATATTTATAAAGTTGAAACATAAGTATAGATGGAAATTATTTATTCCCTTTAGTCACTATTAACCTTTTGAATGTCTTAAGTTACACAGTTCGACATAAGCAACTGTCTTTCTATTGTGTATCTAATTACGGCATTCGATGAGTTAACTGATGACGTAAGAATGCAACCTGAACCGCACCGTAATTGCATAGCTCACTATCAATAAGAATCTTGAATCATTTTGAAGGATATTTTCTAAACCATTGCTTCTTATAATCGAAAAATTGTCTGTTCAACAACGTAAATAACGGCATGGATGTTGTTGAACTGTCAAGGTAAAGCCACTCCTATTGTTTGTTTATGGAACTTACTTTTGGAACAGACAGTGTGCGTAGTTGTAATCTATACTAATATTATAAAGCTGAAGAGTTTGTTTGTTTGTATGTTTGTTTGATTGAACGCGCTAATTTCAGGAACTACTGGTCCGAATTGAAAAATTCTTTTTGTGTTGGGTAGCCTATTTATCGAAGAAGACTATAGGCTATATAACATCACGCTACAACCAAGAAAAACGGAGCGGTAATGAAAAATGTTGCAAAAACGGGGAAAATTGCACGGGTAGGCGATTCGATGCGACGGGAAGGGTCGGGGGAACAAGAAATTTAACGCGGACGAAGTCGCGGGCAGAAGCTAGTTATTTGATATAAGTCTATAAATTTTTGCGTGCCTATTTCCAGGCAGAATGTACATGGCTCACTTTTATCTAATACACCTGTATTTTAATAAAAATAAATGATTTGATTGACTGATTGATTGAGATACTTTTGAAACAGAAAGTTTGCATAGCTGTAGTAAATAGTACAGGTTGGCAAGAAAATCGACGCTCACACTCATTCAGCACATTATTTAATAATGTAAAAATGAATTTGCTTGGTCATATGGAATAGCAATTTTTTTTTAATAATCCCCGGATTCAGACGATCAGTGGGCCAAACTTACGACCCAATGCGTCCCGCTTAATGGCAAGATACATCGCGGCAGGCCCAGACGGAGATGGCGGGATGAGCTGGACTCTTTTAATAAAGATTGGCCCTTGGCACCTCTGGACAGAGAGACGTGGAAAGAGAGTAGGGAGGCCTTTGCCCAGCAAGGCTGAATCCATGGTAACCACTTGTGCGTCGATGCCCTCACAAACAAACAGACGAAAGAAAACGAACAAGAAAAAACGAAACAACAAAAAACAAACGAAATAAACAAGAATGAATGAATTGAACAAGTACAAACCTTGTTGTATAGGAAGTGGTGATGAAGGATCTGAAATCGAAGGTGAAAGCGGCGGCTCATCCTGCTTCTGTGCGTGAGGCCTAGACAGGTCATCAGGTGGTTTCGACACATCCGGCTGACTTAACACATCCGACGGTGTAGGTGGGACTTTAGACTCCAGCTTATCCGATTTCCTCAATCCCTCTTTCCGTAAAGATTCTGTCTTCCTAGGAGTATATGGTTTTCGTGGTGGTATACTCGGTATTTCTGGTTGTGGGTTGACCCATTCCGTTGGGGTGACTGGTGGTTCCAATTCTATCGTCACAGACCCTTGCTTTGGAGGTACGGATACAACTAAGACTTCTTGAGGCTGTTTTGGTGTCTGTGGTTTTGGCTGGAAGAATTAGATATACGAATTATTTTTTTGGTACAATATTTTCTTAGCTTTTTTTTCCCGTAAAGGTCTTTAGGAGTCAAGTAATTTATTTGCCAGGTATATTGATGTCCTATGCTAAAGGAGGAGGGCTTGCCAGACTTGCACAAAATAAGGATGGCGGCTTAACGTGCTTTCCGAGGCACGGAAGGGATATTGGTATGTAAAGATGGTGGCCCATCCACGAACCAACCGCGGCAAGCGTAGCTTAACCTGAACGATCAACCCGTGCGGCTGTTATTACTTAGTGTGGCTAGTTAGCCGTTAAGCCGTTGGTTCCGGCTGTTTTTCCTAGATCTTAGCCAGTCGTTACGGGTCGTCAGAAGCCCAAAAGTCTGCCAACTAGTCTTACTAAGGGGTCTTACCCAGTAACTGGGTTGTGGAGGTCAAGTAGGCAGTCGCTCCATGTAAAATACTGGTAATCAGCTGCATCCGGTTAGACTGGAAGCCGACCCCAACATAGTTGTGAAAAGGCAGGCAGATAATGACGTCTATATACAATCTTGTTTTTTTATAAGATAGGAAGAAAATTATCGGCTTATCAGATACTCAAATGCCAACAGATAACGGTAAGCCAATTCTCATACTAACAAAACGTTCGGATTTGACAGTCACGATCCAATTTTTTTTTACAATTTAAAAAACTTAAAGTCTTAAGCTAAATTTTTAAACTATTATTTACTTTCAATTTTTTTGGGGTGTTTCGAATTTTGTGACGTATGTCAGCGTAGTTTTCGTAGACAGTTTTTTTTTTGCTATCCAGGTAACCCCGGCAAGGATAATGGCACAAAATATATAAAATAATTGTTGTCATCGATCCTTGATAAGTATGCCAAAATTCGAATTAATCCGACGTTTTGAAGGGGATCAAAATGATGTTTAAAGGTTTAAAGTTTCCGTTACATAGTCATATACTAACATATTATGTATGTTAGTATATGACTATGTTACGGAAACTTTGATGAAGCTAATAAAAGCGTGTTAATGAATGAAAATTATAGGTATTCTTGACACAGTCGCAAACTGAGATTAGAAAGCAACTTTTTTAAAAGAAAAAGCGCCAGTTTAGTCCTCGAAATTCTAATTTTCTAACGTGTTTTGCAAATTGTAGATCAGTGTTAGGTAGTATGTTGAAAAAATATAATTCACAACCGCAACACAAATGTATTTACATAAATATAATCATCAATATTGTTTATATTGATGATCATAATTCTAAGTTCATTTAATCCGACAAAAAAAAAACTATTTATTCTGGTTCAGAAGCTCGAAGGTCTTTTATTTTGGATAGGAAATCATCAAATGACGTCCCTCGTTCTGGGTGGAGCGGAAGGGCATGTGAGACTTACTGACTAAAACCCACCCGTGTTCCTTCAGTTGCCCATATGCCAGGGCCACGGTAACTGTTTCGAACTAGCCCGAAGGTCTGACAACCAGTCTTACCAAGTGGTATCGTATTACCCAGTGACTGGGTTGTGGAGGTTAGATAGGCAGTCGCTCCATGTAAAATACTGGTCCTCAGCTGCACCCGGTTAGACTGGAACCTGAATCTAACATAGTACGTACGACGTAACACTGACCCGCAAATCTCATAAAACGTAAGAAATTTCAATATTTGGAGCTAACATTAATTAGCATTATTATTATTTGGGGCTAACATTCATGGAATAGAATTCAGAACAAAATATACATAACTATGTTTTCTTATGCCACTCAAACTATACTAGTAAAGTTATGAAATATCCCTAATTTTCATCTAAAACCTACCTCAGGAGTTCCCGACTTCGGACCAAAACGTCTAGGTGGAATGGGTTCGCCAATAATAGCCAGGATCCTTTCATCCTGAAGAGTCAATTCTGGTGCTAGAAGTCCACCAGTGGACAAGGATGCGTATCTAGTGGCAGCGGCTTTTCTTGTTAAATATTTTTTATCGGACCACACCTAAAATAATAAAAAAAATAAACTGCTATATTTTGTTTAAACAAACAGTTTTTTTTTAATTTGTATTATTAGCCTTTAATGTCCCACAGCTGGGCTGAGGCGTCCCTACTCTCTTTCCACCTCTCCCTGTCTAGAGAAGCCAAGGATCTAAAGGAATCCAGCTCAATTCGCCATCTCTGTCTGGGCCTGCCGCAATGACGACTGTCACTAAGCGGGTCCCACTGGGTCGTAAGTTTGGCCCATCGTCTGACGCAGCAGATATGTCCAGCCCCATTCTATTTCAGAGTGGTAGCTTTCCGAGTGACATCAAGTGGCCAATTCTCGCAATTAAAAACGTTCAAAATCTAGTCGCAGTCTCATAAACTTGTCAAACATACCTACAGTATGTTTGACAGATCGAGACTATGAGGGCGAGCGCGCACTGCCATGCGTTTTGTTACCGCTTAATTTGTGAAGTATGAAATGTCATAGAAGTGCGCGCACTGCGGTGAAATAAACGCATGCGGTAGAATCATCGCTGCAAATTTGCGGTGATTCTACCGCAATTTTTTTTGTATCGCGTAGTGTTCTATGAAGTACCGCGCACTGCTGTGAAATAAACGCACTGAGACACGCTCAGTTGCTGTTGGGTTGCGACACAGATATGTCGTTACTTGGCGTTTGTCCGGCGACGGCGGCGGCGGTGCGAGAGTCAATCGCAGAATTTCAGGACCAACAATTCTTAACAAACTATTATAACACTAGCTTCTGCCCGCGACTTTGTCCGCGTTAAATTTCTTGTAGCCCTGACTCCCCTCGTCAGTTTTATGATTTGAATACAGTTAAAAATGCTATAGTGAGCCAACCTTAAAAGATAGACATATGCCATCGTGAAATTTTTTGTAGAATTTTTCAATAGGAACAATTTCGTCATAAATAATTGTTACGTTATTGTACCTAACAACTTTAAAAGGAATAACTTTCCTCCGCTTTTTTGCAACATTTTTCATTGATGCTCCGCTCCTATTGGCCGTAACGTGATGTTACTTAGTCAAAAAGCCTTCCTCGATAAATGGGTTACCACCAAACATTAATTATTTTTTCAGTAGTTCTTGAGATTAGTGCGTTCAATTAAACAAACTCTTCAGCATTACAATATTAGTATAGATATATGTATATGTATACAGATAGCGACTCTTGTATAAGTTCATAACGACATGTGCTGTGGGCTGCACAGTTGTAACTTGAATGACAAAACGTTTTTCCACCGCAGTGCGCGGACGCGTGACTGCGTTTATTCTACCGTGCGGTAGTATAAACGCACCGCAAGGCAGTGCGCGCTCGCCCTGAATGTCCTTAAAATTTACGGGAGTTGTCCCTGTTATTTTAGTGATGGAGTTGATTGTTGCATTCTTAACGTGGACCACAAGTTTAATACCCAGAATACTCCGTTCCGAAGCTCTCTGGCAAAGGCAATAGTGTCCGTTTCGTCTGCTCTGACATAGTGTCGTAGAAAAAAAACGACTACGTCAACTTTACGAAGGAATTTGTAGAATACTAACAGTGAAAGTCGCAAATTCGTACATCCAATATTCAGAAATTAATTAAGGTTTAACCATGGCCGCGCGGTCGAAACATGGAGAACCGCGCGGTCACGTATTCCTCTTAAACGGGTAAACAGTTTGCGGTGGTACATGTCACATATCTTTGAATTTTTAGTTCTAGGATATGGTAGTTTCCTCACTTCTTCACCGTTTTGAGAGCATGGTTTTAGGTCCAGTTACGAGCATAAATACGTTACACTTATGAAAGATTAAAAAGCAATGATGACCAAAAATATTGACAGAAATTTTCGCATGATGGAATAATTCTTTTCTCAAAGTTGCCCTCGTTATTTTACTTTTGAAGTGTGAGGTATTTGTTACTGTCCTGCTCCTTTACAAAAGACAGGAACATAAAGAATCTTACCCTTTGCCATTGTTGAGTAGTTTTAATACAACCACTGATGTTATTAAGTCTTTCGGCAATGCTTTCCCACAGCTGTTGCGCCTTAGCCCGGCCGGCCGGCCCCCGCAACATGCAGTTAGCCAGCTCCCTGTGCTCATTCAGAAAATCAAGAAACACCATAATCTGTTTTCTTGAAGGGGCATTAGATTGCCTGTTTCCTAAAAACAAAAAGTTTCTATATTGATTGCTAGCTTTGAATATTTCAAATAGGTATATTAATATTGTATACTTACAGCATGCGGATATATTGTGGATATTTTTCAGTTTCTTTTTAATTTGGTGAATGTTTGCTGAACCGACACAAACTAATTTTTGGTAATGGTATAGACAACTTTATTTAATCTAGTTATATTTTGAATATGGGTATTTAATAATAAAAAATAGTTTTCAGCTGTAATCACAGGTTTCAGAAATGAGAGTAGGGTTAGACCGTTAAACAGTTAATTTTTCCACAAGTTTTCTGGGGACAAAGAATTTTAAAGGGTAAGTTTTATAAATAATTTTTAAGAAGAACATTGTCCTTTTATTTTTAACCGTTTTTTTCTTTCCTCAGTGCTGCAAGTTTGTTTTTAGATACACATGCAGTTTCAATACAATCTGTGGATATTAGTAAACTAGACTACATTCCGTGGGGCACTACTTTACTAAACTTAAATCCCTGAAGGTACCAAATAAATGTAACAAATAAGGTTGTATTATAGTTTTTACTAAAACTCTCAGGCATGAAGCACTGTCAACATTACTATTTGTGACTGGCAACATTAGAAAGCTATAGTGTTGCCAATTAGAAAATTATTATAATACATTTTAGTTGAGTTTAGTGCATACCTGATATTTTACCAATATCCCATTCACATAATAATGTATTATAGGTACTCACTATTGCATTCATCATTTAGGGCTTCTTCATCTAACCTGGCTTCATTCTCCGAGGTTGTTTCCAGGTCTTCATCCTTGGTGATGGAATCTTGAGAATCATCTTCAAGGGGCTCCGGTTTAATCCATATTTCTTCTTCTTTTACTGAAGTAGAATTTATAAAATAGGATTTTAAGCCATTGCAATGATTTTAAGAATAATGTAAAGGTTACTCTATACTTATGCTAGTAAAAAAATAAATAATTCTATTTTAAAAATACAAAATTATACAACAGAGTGGCAGGACTTTGACTTTGATGGCCTCTTGTAGCATAAAAGGAGGTGGGTAAACTTTAGAACATTTTTCGCCCATCATAGTCATGAAAATTCAAAGTATTTATTGACGTCATGTTATTGTGTTTATGTGAAGTTTACGTATCGACCTTTACATCTATTCTAAAAAAGTAAGAAAAAAATACCAAGTCATATAAAAAAAAATCATCAAACTTGGCCAATTCATTGAATTTTTGTTATTTTAAGCACTTTTTTTAACTTTCATTACAAATTAAACTGTTAAGCGCTTTATGCACCAAAATATCTTTTAGTCTCTCAAATACTACAATAAATAGGCTTTTTAACTAGCATTAATTTGTTTTGGTGCATAAAGCGCTTAACAGTTTATCTTTGAATTACAGTTAGAAAAAGTGCTTAAAATAACAAAGCTTCAAAGAAGTTGTTATTTTATTCGACAAGTTTGATGATTTTTTTTTATATGACTTGCAATTTTTTTGTTACTATTTTAGAATAGATGTAAAGGTCGATACCCAAACTTCACATAAACACAATAACATGACGTCAATGAATACTTTGAATTTTCATGACTATGATGGGCGAAAAATGTTCTAAAGTTTACCTACCTCCTTTACATTATTTTAAACATTTTTGTTCCATACATTTTGTAGGTATCTTTTAAACTTTCTTAAGAAGCTGCTGATTATACACTAGCTTTTGCCCGCGGCTTCGCCTGCGTGAATGTAGGAAATTAATGCAGGTATTTTTGCTAAAATAAAATAACTTTTCTACAATAAAAGTTGCCTAAGTTACTCCTTATTACATCAGCTACCTGCCAATAAAAGCCCTGTCAAAATCGGTCCAGCCATTTCAGAGATTAGCCAGAACAAACAGACAGACAGACAAAAATTGTAAAAAAAATTGTTTTGGTATATGTACCGTGTATACATCCATATACACTTAGTAAAAAGCAGTTATTTTAATATTACAAACAGACACTCCTATTTTATTTATTTGTATAGATGGGAAAAAGGTTCAATAGGTTGTTTATCAGGATTTGAGCACAGATGATGGGAATAGGCTCACCACTTATTACATGGAACCTAACCTACCCCTTTGAGTAATACAAGCGTGAAGTTATGTATACGTTTACCTCACCTTGATCTGTTTGTTGATTGTGTCCATTATGTTCATTCTCCTCTGCATTCTCACTTTCCACAGGTTCTGGCTTAATAGTTATCTCCACCACTGGCAACGTAGTCTCCATCGCTAACCGTTCTAACCTACTTTTACTATAACAAAAACTATTTTTTGTAAATCGAAAAAAAAGAATTACTTAGGGTAACGAATCAATTACAATGTTTTTATGCATATTTTGTAACAGTAACCAGTTCAGCGTCATGTCATTTTCACAGAAATTCACAGGCACAACGTTTGTTTAGTTAATTTTACACAAAACTTCACAGTTATTGGCGATTTTCAGTCACTATCCGCAATTTTATGAATCGCTAGCTGCCGGCTAGATGCGACGTGATGTAATTAACACCTGCAGTTTTTAAACACAGCATTGTAACAAATACTGAACACTATAAATACTGATAATATATTTACTAGGAACTATCACGAATATCAGATAAAGCATTTCTCTCCTTTTAGAATATTTTTTCATTTATTTTCTATCGATTATCTCGCACACATCATAACCAACCAAGACTTGTCAACTCAAATCAGTAGTGATGTGCGTAGCTGTGCTTACTTAGCGAGTTCCAAATACCAATTTGCAACAACAAAACGCAACTTAATCTTAAATTGGAAAATTACGACAGTTAAATTGATTAAAAGACGTACCATTCAAATGAACTATACCCAAGCGTACAATGGATATAAGACTACATTCGTTTGAAGAATAACTGGAATGTAAGAATTGTATACGAATTCAGACTACTGATTAAATTGAGGTACATACATATTTTATTCATGTAGGCCAACACTACGCTGGTTTTTATCTGCATAAAAGTCCTTTCACACTGTACGTTTTCCTAATGCTGCTATGGGGTATGGAGAACCTTACCTTCAGATAATTGTTGAGAAATTTAACATATTTAACCAGTCAATTACTGTAATTACAGACACAATTAAAAACCATTGTGTCTATACCAAATGTGGTATCTCAGGGACTTAGAGGTTAACCTATTTTATCTCAGCGCCGCTGTTAGCCCTCAGCCGGCGGCGGCAAATATACCTTGATAGTAACCTCATACGTAACTACAGTTTTGAGCCATTTGGGGTTGAAACGGTCGGGTCATAGAGCCCGAGTGCACGTCTCCTTTTTATGAAAATTTATCATCGACTGGTCCACACTTCACGTGATCAGAGGGCTATCGATGATACTTGTCCGGGACACCTGTCGGAAAAATGGGGTCTAAACTCTAAACTGACAAGTGTATCGATCAGCCGACCTAGGGTAAAAAAAGCTAGGAATGTTTTATTGACCCTTTCTGGCTGGGCCATTCGGCCCATTAGCCATCGTGTATTATGCATGGGCATGGCACTTTTGCTGAACATGATGTCCAGGGTATGATCTTCAGGTCGGACAAGTTATTGGGGCTCTCTATAATCTTCTTCTTCTTCGTCGTATCGTTTTTTTTTTTGGTTTTAAATAAGCTTCGACTAGAATTCAGCCACTTCGACAGCGTTAACATTAAAGATGTTACATAGTGCAGATGTTGGTACACAGAGAGCGCGACAAGCACTCATAAGGTAGGTAAGGCATAGTTTGCGATATGGCTCCATAGTCACACTGCGGCTCATCGGAGTATCCTCACCTGACCAAGTTGCGACGGCAGTGGCCCACCTGGCTTCTTAGTCCATTAGAGATTTCCAGGTATGCCATGGTAGTTGGGGGCCCGTTCTTTTACTGGCTCAACATAGTCAGCTGGAGGGCAATGTTTGGGAAGCCAGTGATTCAATTGTGCCGCATTAGAGCTATTGTCATACAATGGGGTAGTCGACCTGAGAAAGCTGTAATGGCTGTTCAGTCTACCCTCGGCTTTGTTACATTAAAGTAAATCCCTTTTGTCTAACTCTTACTTCTGATTTCAGTAGCACAGAGATTTCACTTCGAATTTCAAGGGGGCTATTCCTGCAAGTTGGTATAGTGAGGCAAGTGGTGTTGGTTTGAGGCACCCTGTAATTATTCGGCATGTTTCATTTCAGTTACATCTACTATTCGGACATGGGCGGAGCGGCATGCAAATCCGCGAGCCGAAAAGCAGAGCCATTCCAGAAGTCCATAGTGTGCAAATGTTAAATAAAATGGGAGCTAGGAGTAGGACCTTGAGGTAAGCCGTTCTTCCAATTACGCCATTTGCTTATATCAGAGTTTAACTAGGTTATGAAACGACGGTTTCTGGCAATACACCTAAGATGCGTATAAATGCTTGATTAACAGTTAGGGCAGTTCGTTTAGAAAGTAAAATTTTAACATTTATAGAGTCGTAAGCTACTGATAGGTCGACTAGGACGACGATTGTAATTTGGTTGACTTCATATTCATCCACGATATATTGGATGTGGCGGAGGATTTGCCCGATACATCTTTTTCAGGGCGGAAACTAGCTTGTTCTGGATTAATTGCAATTTTTCAGTACCTAGTAACTCAGAGGCTGAATTTTTTCCCGACACTTCGGATTTCTGCCTAACGACGAGATTCTGTTTTGGTAGACAAGGCAGCAGGCACACGCGTTTGATTACTAGTCTATATCGCTATAAACCAGAAAAGGGAGATAAAATAAAACCAATCTTATCTTTCCTAATTTTTATTTCGAACCGTTACACATAACTTAAAAAAATGATGTTTTTTATATTTATATGACTTAAAAGAGTTTACAATGCTTTATAATATGACACATAATCTCAAAATAGAATGGTTCTATACAATGACGATAACATTTTGGTACGTAGTAATTCACGAATTAAATAATGATGACGAGCATTCTTTAAGAAAATTCAATACTTTCATTTCTGCTGGCTAAGACGAGTGACATTGATAACAACCTGAACTTCTTCCGTTGTTGGAAGTCGGTTTGTAATTCTGAGAAAGTATTTGAATTGCTTTTATAGACAAGGAAAAAGACGTAGACCTAGTCACCACACATTATTTAAACATATTATTAGAAAAATATACATTTAAAATCAGTCAGTATAAAAAGATACAAGGCTTATAAAATGAGTCTTAGCTTTCGTTCTCACGGGCGATTAGTGTATTTTTGACGCTCTGGGATGTTCCCAGTGACCACTGACGCTTGACGCCGTAAAGTTGAAAATTCAGTACTGAGCTAAATCGCCATAGCAGTTATTTTAACAAGGGCGTGACGAGAATGCCACCGAGATAGAATAGCACCATCCCGTTCTCGCAACGGAAAGTAGAATCCAATTAAAAATTAAATATACAGAAAAGAATAATGTCAATAAACTCAGCCAGCCGACTACCGTAATACTAAACTAAATACTTCTTGCACCTGCGCGATTATAAAAATATTGACTATGGTATATTTTGGAAGAGTTACATCTCATTTCTGAGAGGTCAACTATTGTTGGCTGTCGCTCAAGAGACCAAAAACAGCATCATATTTTTTTTTTTGCTATAATACCTCATCTTACCAAATACCAGCCTATAATTGTCTAACTGGAGGGTAAAAGCCACTTCTGATACAGAGAAGACACAAGCATTGATCACCACGCTTACTCAAGACAGGTTGTTGATTTCAGACTTTTATACAAGATAAGTTTTTAACCAGTGCGCAAATTTTAACAAATTAAACTTAAACGAGTTACAATAACCATGCAATTTTTATTTTGATATATCGTAGTACATAAAAATTAAGTTATCGTTAACGAAAGATGTTTATTTTGAAACTGGTTTTTATAGCAACTTGGGCGCGGCGCCGGCGCGGCGGCGAAGGTGGACAACCGAGCGTAGCTACAAGTACTTATCAGCTATTCGATCGGTCAAAATTTTAAGAAGTTCGAAGTACCTACCGGTGCGCGGTTACTGACTTATTCCTATTGTCAATATCATATTACGTAATATGTAGGGTGTCTACAGTTTACTGATTTAAGGTCGGATACAATTTTTTTTTTAAGTATTGAAAAAATAGTTGAAATGTGTTCTAATACTGATACTGAACCATCAAAACACTGCACTGGTTAAAAAATTTCCTGTGTTAAGTCCAGGTTCCCTAAAGATATTTTGTCTTTCACCGATGTTAATATTTCCAAGATAAACTTAGAAAGTAAATCATCATCATCATCTGCCTAGCCTTTTCCCAACAATGTTGGAAAAGTATATACATATGAATTGAAAAAGTTACATTGGTACATGCCAGCTAAAGAAGTTTTAATAAGTACTGTATTTAAACAAGAGCGCTCTCTGTCAGAAACAAGGTGGTACTTCAAAAAATAACTCAAGTCACAAGAAATATCGGTGGAAAATTATATTTACATAAAAACATGACGTCATCATTACACTATAAATCTTAAATTAAAAACTAAAGCTTGATTAAAACGGTGCGATTTAATTTAATTGCCTGTGACCATAAGTTGAGAACAACGATAAAAGTTGCTCAGTCCAAACAGTTTTTGTAAGCAAAAAACTCACGGTTATGGAACAAAAAAAAAAATGGAAGAACAAATTGCATGTTTCATTAAAAAAAAAGAAAATGGTACTTTCCACAATATAGCACTTGACCTCTTCACCTGTGACTCGAGTATATTTCAAGTGAGCTTATTCTAAAATATATATTTCACAGATTTTTTTAATGATCGAGCTCGCTATATGTAACTAGTGATTTACTTCAAGAACGACTTATGTTACAATCTATTGTTGGTGTTGTACTAAGGTGTAATGATAGTTTTTAACAAAGTCCTCCGTGGAGTATAATTAATTTGTAGACATATTTCCTTTAGCTAAGCTACCATCACTTATCAAGCGGAGTCCTGATTCATTATTGACATAATTTTCTACTAAAAAGTAGGTAATTAATAGACACTAAGTTCGAATTTCACCAATGTCACTGAAAGCATTTACCACATCTACACCACGTTCAAGAGCTGTCAGTGTCAATAATTTACAGAAAATAATTACCAATATCCCTTAAACGTGGCTTATGTCCTGATCGCGTTGAGTTTCATTGGTGAAATCCACTAAGTCTTGGTGTCTAATAGTTTTCCTCTTGTCTGTCTCTAGTACTCTTAGTAACTAAGAGCCTTTCCTGATCCTGAAAACGATACACTATCAACGTGTACAAAAATATAAGAATTGTTATAATATCATCAGATATATTCGGATTCATCCATAAAATCTATTATTACACTTTCAGTAATACACTATAAAAACAGACTAACAACGCAATTTTCACCCTAAATACAATCATCTCTTGCCGACTTAAGGTGAATTTCACCAATGACATTGAACGCGTTTATGTGTCACATAGTCACTGGTGAAATTGGACCTTAGCAGGCAAAATATAATCTCAGCGAGTAGGAAAATATTGCCCTGAGTACAGTTATAGACCACGAGAGCACAAGCTAGTCAACTTCATGTCGAAAATGTACAATATAGTAAAAATGTTACAAAGCTAATGTTAACAGTCAAACAACGTTCGATGTATACAATATAAATATCAATTCCTTATGGAAACATTTTGTTGCAGTTTTTGGACCAAACTTGTGTGTTTTTGTATGAAAGCCTTAATCTAGGATAGTAGTACATTTGTTAAAACAATACCCTCTTTTTGGACACCGTCGTAGTAGGACAAACAAGAAAGATTTATTAGAAAGCTGAAGAAGATACAGAGAGGAGGCCTATGTGTGTGGAATCTGATTATGCGTATGCTTATAAACAAGATAAACAGAGCTTTTGTCAGAAAAAATTACAAATGGTCACTTCAATTTATCTCAAAAAATCTTATAAATCTGGCCAGTCTAGACAGGACTTACACATGTCGGTATGAGATCATGGAAAAACCACATACCAACCACAACTGGCGAAATGTGAGGTGAACTACGTAGTTCACCTCTGACTAACCCTGCGGGGTAAACAGGTGATATGTTGAAAAACTACCCTCCTTTTTCAGCTCACAAGTTTGGTCCACAAATGGCTTAGGTAACTGCTTACTACAATATTAATACGATCACTAACAGAGTATACAATGTCCGATGCTTATTTTTTACATTTTTACTTAAAACTACGTGATTTTTAATCATCTCCTTGGTCTAATCATGTTTGACGAAAGTCTACTTCGTTTCTGAAAGTCTACTCTCTAAGAACGAAATCCAGAGTTATATGCGATGCCTCTTCCGTATCTCCTACGGATATTGTGCATTGGAGCCCGAACTAAGAATGAATGACAAAACGATTTGACGGGTGTCCTTACTCCCAATGTGTTCTTGACCGTCCGAAAAATTCATCGGGAAGTCGGGAACTCCGAAGATTCGAACTACCTTCAGACGCCCGTATCTACGTCGACGGACTTAAAGAGTAGGCAACCAGAGGGAACGAGAGCAGCTAACTTCGGTCTCGTGAAACTAACCGTATAACATCGTCTATTGCTCCAGGAAATTAAATAAATACAATTGTATTCTTCATGTGAAAATATACACTTAGTCTTATTATAAAATCTATTGTTTACAGGTTAGTTTAATGAAACTATTTTCCAAACGGATTTATAAATCACAACGGATTAATAAATCTTAACTAATCTTCTTTGATATATCAATCACAAAGGTTAATAATTACAAGAAAGGTGTCAATTCCTCCGTCAGTTCATTTCCTTTCAGAAGGACATTTCAAAGTCCTTTTAAAAGGACAATGTACGTATTTCAACAATTCTATTAATTAGTAATATGTTAGACCACGTCTAATTGATCTATTCTTGAATTTAGAATCTTAGATAATGTAGTTAAAGTTGATTTTTGAGTGACCATAAAGAGGTCCCGAATAAACTTTGGTTGTAATGGAATTCCAACTTTATCGCATATGACATTGAGTATCAGGTTGCAAAACTTGATGGTCTGTTATATAAGATTCTGGATTCAAGTCTAATGTTAGTTCAACATCAAGCATTATAATTAGTTGCTAGACATTAAAAATGGTCCTTCGAGCCAAATAAGCATGCCCCATGATTTTTTTTTTCATCAATATTCCATGTGTTGCAACAATTTCCTTATTGCATTAGGAATAGCAATGAATTTCGCTATGAATTATTATAAAAATGTCATACATTTAAAATGATGAGACAACAAGAATTTTACACGAATTTATAAACAGTAGAAAATGCATTAAAAATGCACGAAAAAAGAAATAAATACACTTCAAAATGAGTTTCTAATAATCTCAATATCGATTAATTATATTTTAGTAAATTTCGATTACAAAAAAAAATATATGTAAACAATTATGTTTAAAAATACATGTTATTGTGCGTCCAGTGTGAATTAAAAATTGTATATTTATTAACTAAATCAGGTTTACAAAAAAATGTATAATAATTAAAGAGTTTACATCACAAAGTATAGGTATACTTCAGTTATTTATTCATAGCATTTTGATAATTTTCGAATCCCATATTCTAAAGTATCAAAACTATTTTTGTAGTCAAAAGCTTGCAACATCGTTTAAATAAAGCTTGTAAATCATACACATTATATTGTTTTCTCTATTATGAAAATTTACACTGTATCTTTCTCAGAGTACACACATCTACAGGTCAAGCTATACATTTCCAGTTTTAGCTGACCTCGCATTGTATAGGCTTTTCGTACAATGAGATGTCAGCTTATACTGAAAATGTATAGTTTCAAGTGTGACCGTGGGTGCAAAGCTACCTTTCAGCCAAATATTTTCAGTTAATATGTTAGTTCAGTCAGGCATGATTAAAGCCTATACAATATAGGCTTTTCGTACAATGAGATGTCAGCTTATACTGAAAATGTATAGTTTCAAGTGTGACCGTGGGTGCAAAGCTACCTTTCAGCCAAATATTTTCAGTTAAGATGTTAGTTCAGTCAGGCATGATTAAGGATATACATTTAAGGACCCAGTCATCATCTATCTATGCTTTTCTCAACTATATTGGGATCGGCTTCCGGTCTGACTGGATGTAGCTGAATACCAATATTTTACATGCATATCTGAGCTCCACAACCCAGTTACTGGGCTTCTGACGACCCGTTACGACTATCAAAGACGCACGGAGAGGTCTTGATAGGTAAACGTCTTTTGAATAGGCTTAAAATATTAGTAGCATTGGTAAGAGCAACTGTTGAGTTTTGGTACTATATGCAAGACTCATTACATAGTTCTTATCTACTTTAAAACTTGACTCCGTGACGAAAGTTAAAAGTTTGACCCGCAATATGACCGTAATCAGAATGACAAGAACAAGTAGAGGGCTACATGTTAGCATATATTTACGCCAGTTATTTGGTCCAATACATTTCTTCAATGCTTACAGAAATGTCTTCAAGAAAAAACAGATAGGGCTCTATTTTATTTACATTTCAAATATGGGACTCAAAAAATACATCACCAACTTCACTTCACCATAACTATTGTGTAACCAATAGCCCATTATCGGTGGGCACAGTCCATAGAGCCTACACCATAGACAGTAAGTCTATGGTCATGTGACGTCACAATTTTAACTGGTCTGATTCTCGTCGAGAAACTCGACGCAAGTGAATGGAAAATGACCTATTTTACCGTGTAACTCGCCTTCCCATTGGCCGTTTATGTTGATTTTTGTCACCTGCAAACAAAAATGTTTACTTTTATAAGATACACGAACTTATGCGGAAACCTTAAATCGCAGTGCCGTTCGGTAACTTAATACCGAATCAACATCTATACGTATAGTCTGACGCCCGAAGGTCTAACATGTGACCATCTAAAAATATCTGTTTAAATGTCTTCGAATTTTTGGTTCTAGGACCTGCCGGTTTCCTCACGATGTTTTCTTTCACAGTTTTGAGAGCAGTGATGATGAAATAATTACACAAAGTATAGCGCCTGTGAGGGTTCAAAAAAAGCCTTATTAGTACGAAAATTAATGCTACTTACTTTGATAATATCTCCTTCTTCAAGTTTGAGTGCTGTCTTGTCGTACGCGTTCGGTACTCTCGGTTGCTTCACCCGAGCTAACGCTGGGAGAGTGCGCTGGAATGTAAACGAAAAGACAATGATTAATGAAACGAGAATTAGGTTTTCACTTACTTCATAAGTGGAAATCCTTCAAGGGGAAGTATTGTGAGGAGAGCTAGTTGTCACATTCATCATCATCATCATCATCATCATGATTTCATCCGAAAGACGTCCACTGCTGGTCATAGGCGTCCCCCAAGCAGCACCACTTCTACCGATTCTGTACTTCCCGCATTCACCGGATTCCTGCGGCCTTCACCAGGTCATCGGTCCATCTTGTGGGACGCCACAAACTCGGCCCGTAGAAGACAATACATTATTATTATCATAAATATGAGTTACTAGCTCTTGCCAGTGGCTTCACTCGCATGGAGGACGAACATTATACCACAGAAACGTACTACCGGGATAAGAGTACACTATGTGTTTATCCAGATTAGAAATTATTTGTGCCAAATTTCACCCAAATCCGTCCAGCCGTTTTTAATTGATTGAGTAAGAAACATCCAAACTTTCACAGTTATAATATTAGTAGGATTATAATATTAGTAGGTTACAAAACAAAACAAAAGAAACAAAAAATAAATAAATAATTATTGAATTAATTGTTTATGTACACAACGTTATTAACGACCTAATCTAGTTTTAAAATATGATTGACGTTTAAAAGTGTTTGTACAAATCTATTTACAGAAATAAAATCATTTACAACAACTTCATTTGACTGGCATAAAAAGGTCTCGGTAAGAACTGTACTACTAATAACAAATGCTACCAACCTGCATATTAGTACGCTGTTGTGGGTGTTTGTTGCTGGGCGGGCTCGGCGGGTCCGCGAGATGATTGAGTGCCTCTGTCGGTGGGTACGGGACGCCCGACGGGTCCAGGATCTGGAAGTAACATGGGTAGAACATTAGAAATCAATATAAGCATAATATAAAACAAAGTCGCTGCTCGCAAAACAGATGGCTGATGGGGCCGGAAGGTTCTGGAGTGGTGATCGCCTACTGGAAGACGTAAACTTAGAAGGACTTCCATGCCCTGGTCAAGGTCGCAGGAATCAGCTGGATGCGAGAAGCACAGACAGAGCCGGTCGAAGTGGCGGAGCTTGGGGAAGGCGTATGTACAGCAGTGGACATCTTTCGGGTGAAACGACGATGATGTACAATATACTAGGATATTGAAAGAAAAAGAAAGGAAAGAAAGAAAAAAGTCGCACAGGAAGATAACTAACTAGCGTTTTCGAGGCTGGGGCGGGTCGTTAGTAGAATGCAAAGCAAAACGGTAAAAATTAAAAATAAAGTAGTGATGAAATAAGTAAAACACAAGAATAATATGAAACAACAAAAAAGAAAGATGGATATAACGAAAATGAGAAATAAATATGATTTACGAAGAACGTTTTTTTATCTGTTGCTATTAGACACCGAAATTCATAGGCGCGATATAACGTCCGTGAAAACGTTCTGTATACATAACTTAATAGTCTGAATTAAACAAAACATGCAAAAAGCAGAAAAGAAAAACGTTGGATTCGAAACCCCGACATTCTCTAAGGAACTAGTCTAGTATTTCAACTACCCTTCCGACTGGGAGCGTGGCGCCTCCTGTAATCCGGCTACACGGAGGTCGGGAACGGAGGATGGTTAGAAGTCAGGATATCTGGTGCCGAGTGGCCCATGTTAGCCGTCCGTGCTAAGCCAGGTATAAACATGGATCCCACAAAGGAGTTTGGGGGGTGCAGGTTGACTAAGGAGGGGCAAAACGGGCCAGGGGGGTAACCCAGCAGTCAAAAGTCCCCGTATCGGGCAGTAGTGGGATAGCGGTTAGAAATGGGAGCTTGGTGACAGCCTGACCGATGATCAGACCCGATCCTTTTGTCATTTGTTCATTAAAACTTTGATATAATGATGGGTGACATACATTGAAAGCATAATTACAAAATCTTGGTGTCGAATTTCGACCATGGTTTTATATAAAATATTAGCTTTCTACATTATTTGCCATATAAAATTTTTTCGTGCCAAATTTCATACACCCTCGTCCGCGTAATTTTGGTAAAAAAAAGTACAAAGATTTTGCTTCACTTTGCGTATTAGATATTATATAGATAACTTATTCAAATGTATGAAATAACAGATAAGAGTTTCAGATCAATATAACTATTTCAAAGGGAATGTTTCGTTTTTGAGGATTGTTCCCGAATTGACAAGCGGACCTTAACACAGCGCTGTACTGTACGATATTTTAAAATAAATAACATTTTGGTATCACACTTCAACATCCCACTGTTTATACTATTAAAAAAATAGTTTAAAAAACTTTGGCACCAATACAAAAATACCTTAAAAAGCACCCCACGCTTTTTTTTCTATTATTTTCTGCTTTTTAGTTTGGTTTTCTATGGAAGCGTGTTTTTTACTTTTTTTTAACTATTCTTTATTTTCTATTTTTTAGGGTGTTTCGAATTTTGAGACGTATGTCAGCGTAGTTTGTGACGTATGCCAGCGTAGTTTTCGAAGACAGTTTTTTTGCTGTCCTGGTAACCCTGGCAAGGATAATGGCACAAATTTATGAAATTATTGCATTGTCATCGGTCTTTGACAGGTGTGCAAAGTTTGAATGAAATCAGTCGTTTAAAGTGGGTCAAAATCGCGCTATAAGGAGTCGGTTACAAAGAAACATACAAGTGAGGCTAATATAAAGCGTGTAAAAAATGCAGTATGAAACTACCATGCGATCCGAAAATTATAAAGTAAAATATTGTACTGATCAACGTCATTAAACACTGGTTACTTGGAAAAGTGGAACAGCCACATCTGGGCCTTAATAGTCTACCGACTTGTACCATAGGACTGTAAAAATGTTTTGGCGTCTGACTATGAACTACATTGCCAGCGAGGTTGGTAAACTTTTATGTAATAGTCATAGTGTATTTACAAAAATAAATAATAGTTTAAAAAACTAAAAACCACACTTCCATAGAAAACCAAGCTAAAAAGTAGAAAATAATGGAAAAAAAAACGTGGGGTGCTTTTTAAGGTATTTTTTTTATTGATATCAGGCACTCCACGCTTTTTTCCATTTTTTTCTTACTTTTTAGTTTGCGTGAAGCGTGTTTTTTAGTTTTTTTAAACTATTATTTATTTTCTATTTTTTAGGGTGTTTCGAATTTTGAGACGTATGTCAGCGTAGTTTTCGAAGACAGTTTTTTGCTGTCCTGGTAATCCTGGCAAGGATAATGGCACAAATTTATGAAATTATTGCATTGTCATCGGTCTTTGACAGGTGTGCAAAGTTTTAATGAAATCTGGTCGTTTAAAGTGGGTCAAAATCGCGCTATAAGGAGTCGGTTACAAACAAACATACAAGTGCAGCTAAAAAAGATGGTGATGTTAGTTTCGATTTTGGCTATGCGCCAAAATAACCTTTTGACACTGTAGTTTTTGGAAAGATGATATATTGACAACATTACCCTCTGCACGTATGGCACGGGGATGGAGCCGGTGCGGCCGAGACTGTTGCGCGCGGTCCACCACTGCTCCTCGTCGCGGTTGATCACCATCAGGCGCTCGCCGCGACGGAACGGGAGGTCGTCGGCATCCTGGAATCAATGGAACGGAAGATTTAATAATTATAACGGTAATTTTATAGAAAATAAGAAGTTATGCATTACAATTAGTGTTGCAAAGGACTCGAGTCCTCGAGTCATAATTTTAAAGACTCGACTCAATTATGCAAGACTCAGTGTGCTCAAAAGGCTCGGAGTCTAGAGTCAAGCCGAGCCCGAGTCATTTACAAGCCAATCGAGTCCTAAAAAGGTCTCGAGTCTTAAAAAAGGACTCGAGTCTTAAAATGAATTCGAGTCTATGAATAACTCGTCAGATTATTTGCGCATAGTTACATCATAACCACTCATTAGAACTTATCATTCTTCTATTCGAGTCTTTTCGAATGATGAACTACAAGTTTCATCTTCATGCTCCAAGATTTTCTTTAAGACTCGAGTTAATTTTAAGACTCGAGTCCTTTTGTGACTCGAGTCCTCTTTAAGACTCGAGTCCTTTTTAAGACTCGAGTGCTTGACTCTAGACTTCGAGCCTATTGAGCACACTGAGTCTTGCATAATTGACTCGAGTCTTTAAAATTACGACTCGAGGACTTGAGTCCTTTGCAACACTAATTACAATCAATGAGTGAACAATCAATCATCCCCTGTTTTCCTACCCTTAGGGTTAGAATTTTCTTTCCAAATCTACATGGGACCACCTTCGGGATATACCCTTTCCAATAAGAATTAACAAAATCGGTCCACTCTGTAAAAAGTTATGCGTGGTCATACATAAAAAAATATACGCGTTGATTTGAGAACCTCCTCCGTTTTTTTCGTCGGTTTAAAATAAAGAAAATTTGTTTATTCGGCACAAATAAAACACACTATCCCTACTGACTTTATAAATGCGAAAGTAACTCTGTCTGTTATGCTTTCACGTCTAAACCACTGAACCGATTTTGATGAAAGGAGGACGGGCAAAAATGTATAGAAGCCAGCCTAGAAACCAATAACAACATGCGATATATCATTGGAATGGTTTTTTTATGTACTTCAACTATTGTTATGGCGGGAAGTCCCAAATCGCTGTGTAAATGAAGTTATGGCGCAATAAAGCTAGACTGTATTCACAGAAATGCCATTTCTCGCTAATTGTGGACCAAGTGTTTTATGGCTCCTCAAAATATCTTACCTATTCTTTAATTAACATATGAATACACCGCGTTTAACAGATAGCTCAGTGTTTGTTATACTCTATTAGTTGCACGTGTTTTATAGAAGTGCCTAATGCTTTTGGCCAAGGTTGTATCTCACTCTCACTCATCTCATGCTACAGGCGCTGGTATGCTTAAACTCGAAGTACCTACATACTATCATTATCCCCCACATTTTATTTCTGAGAATAATAGGTCTGGGGGACCTAAGTTCTTGCTCTACATAATAAAACAACACACAAAACGCGTATTGTTGAATATAACTTGGAATGAAAACAATCAGTATCTTATATAATCCTCTTAGTGAGTGAATGAATTGGTTTAACTGCCTTTTTAAAAGTTGTGTATTGTAGGATTTTAAATAGAAAAAATAATTAACTAATCCAACTACCCGTATTAACTAACATTTCCTCTTAGTAGGTATGGCTTCAAAATAAGAGCACCAACGGTATAAGTCTTTATTGCTATTTATGTAGTACCACAAGATAAGCGAACACAATATAACCGTAGATAATATCACTGTAATAAACAAATCTCCAATAGTGCATGTTCCCGTAAATAATCTGCAAGCTCAGGTTGATCTTGTGGAATATTTTCAGCCAAAATGTGACGCTGATACCTTCTGTTATGTAGCCCACGCTGGCACATAACACAATTGTTGTGGTGTTCATCCATGACTAAAGCAGGCCGTTTTTAAAAGCTTAGTTCTGATCCCGATAAACAAAGCCAAAGGTCGTAATCTCCTCGTGGAGGCGATCGGCGGCGGCGACCTCTCGCGTCCGGCCCTGGTGCGAGCCATGGTACGGAGCGAAAGGGCATGGGAAGCCGTCACCTCCTTCTGCGAAGCAGTAATGCTCGCGAAGGAGGAAGCTGGGCGCGTGAGGGAGTGGCAGTCCCTGCGCCCTCATGTCCCTAGCCGCCGCAGAAGGGGACGCCCCGGGCGTCGGGAGTCAATAGCAGACTCCCGGCCACCGTAGGCGCGAGCTTGCGGGCGGCGAGCAATAGGTAGCTAGCCGCCCGGTACGGATCAAGCTCGAGTCGACGGCGCGTAGTGTTCCACGCGCGCCTCAAAGAGATGTCAGCAAAACTGAAGGGGTCTGCTAGAACCAAAGCCTGCCAGGGTCGCGAGATTGTTCGAAAGAGATACCGTGAACCTGGCACATGGGCAACTGAAGGAACACGGGTGGGTTTTAGTCAGTAAAATTCTGACATGCCCTCCCGCTCTGCCCAGAGCGGGAAAAGTCGTTTGATGGTTTCCCATCCAAAAAAAAAGGTCCTAGTCGAATGATAGTTATGACGAATGTAAATGATAATAGTTAAACGTATTTGCTACCCTAAAATCAAAATAACGACTACCGAACATGCGCGCGCGCGTCTGATGTGCCGGCCTGGCTCACTTACCCCTCTCATCCGCAAACAGCTCTTGCTACTCGTTAGGGAAAAGATAGAGAAAAGCACAAGAAACCAGTGGTACAGTAGTAAGGCGTCGTTCTAATATAAAGCGATGGTTACGCGAATACGCGATCGTCGCTTTTTGTTCGATAAACCGGAACGCGTGGTCTTGCCGACAGAGGGCGCCTTCCGGTTTTCCGACCAAAAATTACATATAAACGCTATATATTAGGACGACGTCTTACGGTTATATGTATATACTACATTTTATAAAATGGTGAAAAAAAAATTGTTTTGCTTAGTCTTGCTTTATTGTGCAATAACTTCTTCCACACAGTGATTTGGAATTTCTCGCCATAACAATAGTTGAAGTACATAAAAAATCCTTTCCAATGATATATCGCATGTTGTTATTGGTTCTTAGGCTAGAACGCCCGTTCTCCTTTGATACGGTGTAAGTTTGAATCCCAAGACAGGACATAGGATACTTTTCATTCCGTGTCTGTGTCCGCGATAACCGACAAATATGTAGATGAAGTCGCGGGCAAAAGCTAGTGAAAAATAAAATTATACAAAAAAAGGCACACGTACAAAGTAGCCAAAAGCCCCGTATTCAAGTAAATAAATTGCAGTGGGGTAAGGACCTTTAGGGAATCCTTAGCGAGTAGTCGCTTTAACTTTTTAAGCCCTGGCTGGAGGCCTTAATTTATTAAGTTAGTCACAGGTGAGTCCAGTTAAGCAGCCGACATAGGTTGACACGCTTGATGTTATTCCCTAATTAAAACAAAACAAACCATTCCAATCTAGCCAGAGCCGCCAGAAGCGATGCGCCCTTAACGGAATAATTTGGATAACCGCAAATAACAGTCGTAACATTAACAAATTCTTTTATTCAGTGAAGAGGCGCTGTGACCCTACATTGTAGGCGTCACGAAGAACTGCCTATGCTTATCTATACTATTAATATTATAAAGCTGAAGAGTTTGTTTGTTTGATTGATTGAACGTGCTAATCTCAGGAACTACTGGTCCGAAATGAAAAAATCTTTTTGTGTTGGGTAGCCTATTTATTGAGGAAGGCTATAGGCTATGTAACATTACGCTACAACCAAGAGGAGCGGAGCAGTAATGAAAAATGTTGCTTTTGCAAAAACGGGGAAAATCGCACAAGTATGCGATTCGACGCGACGGGAAGGGTCAATTTAACTAAAAAGAGGGAAATTTAACGCGGACGAAGTCGCGGGCAGAAGCTAGTTTATTGATATATTTTTTTTATTGAATATACGGAAAGTCAATACAATACCTACTTCCACAAACATTAAAGCTACTGGACTACACTTTCCCATTACAGTTATAGTTTATTTGTAAGCGAGTAATGTTTGTTTTTCCAAAATCTATGATGAGCTAGCAAAACTCTAGACATGATGGGTATGGTCAATGGATTGAGTTTGAGTTGAGTAGTCATCCGGAGTCTAGATGTGTGCAGGGCTCTCTGTTACATAAGACTTAAAACATAACCGTTTCCACTCAAACAAAATGATGACCAATAAAATGAAAACAAAAACAAAAACGAAATCGAACGAACGAACGAACGATGAATGATGATTGATGAATGATGAATAGACCTTATTGATGATGTTCTTTAGAAAGGTCAGGTGCGTAGTACTCGCAACCGGCGTGTGTGTATGACCAATTGTATGAACCTAAACGAGGCAAAAGGAGTGTGTAGAGATCGTAGCAGGTGGCGTTCCGTGGTTTCTGCATACCCCTATGGGAAAAGGCGTGAATTTATGTGTATGTGTCAAACAAAATAACAAACTATTCATCTACAAGACTATCATAAAGCCAAAGTGGACCTACGGGATAGAGCTCCGTGGCTGTGCTAGAAAATACAATATCGAGATCACCCAGATTGCAAAACATTGCTCTCAGAACGATTTCAAGTGCACACTGGTTCGTAAAAAAACACGGAAATACAAGAGTACCTGGTGATACCGACCGTAAAGGAGGAAGCCTATAATATAAAGCAAATCAAAATCATTTATTCGCGTAAATAAGGTACAGAAGGTTGGTAAAATATATGAATTTGAGCAAGAGATACAAAGAAAGACTCAATAAACACACAAATGAATTCGCTAAGAACCTGTGAACTTTATAAGAAAATGTAACTTGGCTAAAAAGATAGCAAATATTAGACGCAGACCAGAGGGATAATTACGTAACTTACGATTTCAACAACGTTCATTACGTTATTTACGCTGTTGAGCAGGCAATTTTATTGAACATGAGACGTAATGTATTAGCAGTATCCTTCAAAATGATTCTGATTGATAGTGTGTTAGGTGCGCAATTAGGGTGCTATTTAATAGCTCGTCTTACTTACGGCAATCTTAGAAATAATCATCAAAATGATTTCGATTCTGATTACGTGATAAGGGTGCAGAGAAACTTACTATTTCATCTCTACCACAACATACAGGTTCCGTGTGATGGCGGACTTAAAAAATAGCATCATCATAAGGAACTTACTAAAGAATGGCAGCAGCGTTCTCTATTTACTTCACCACTACACTGCCATCGCCAACCCGCCTACCAAGCGTGGCGATTATAGTAAACCCCCCAAATTGGTTCAAGCCTATGTCCATCAGTAGACGTCTTCCGGCTGTTATGATGATGATGATGAACTCATACGGTGCCGTTTAATGGAATCGCTCCCAATCCAATTTAATCCCAGAAAACTTCTAATTATGGCTAAAAGTCGATTGCAGATACAAGGAAAGAAAAAAGAAATTGTTTCCACGAGTTAAAATCTATTTACTAGTGTAAAAAGCATTGCACAATCATAAAACCCAAATCGTACTTGCGGCTTCAACAAACATAATATTTTGTATACCACATCCAGACCTTGATATCTATGTTTAGGCCAAACAAATTCTTTCGCGACTCGGGTACCGAACCCGCGACTCGCAGTGCGTCAGTCATAATCTCGTAACTATCACCGCGGCATATTTGCAAAGCATAACATAAACAGAGAACATCTGCCATAAACTCTTATTAGTTCCGAATTATTTTTATCTTTGTACACTGGGCAAACGAAAATTGAACTGCAGAAGTCTGAATTCTTACAATGCGTTGTATATTTCGGGTTGAAAGGAACAGTTACCCTAAAATAATAACACCAGTAATAATTATTCGCGTCTTGATCTCATCCGCTCGATGTTAGGTCACTGCAGGGATCCAGCAGAATATCAGCGTGAGGGATATTTGACACATGCTGAGCTGGACTCCCATTTGGTGCCACTTTGAGACGCACACCGCACTTTTGTGTTCCACCGCACGTAATTGTTATTTAAATTTTAAATTGTGTCACAAAGTGTTATCATCACTATGTCATGTCCTTTCATCTTTTTTTCTCTTTGTATATTGGCACTTGCGTTCAATTATTATTTAATCGTGCTTTGTATGGTGTGTTATGTCTTTTGTGTGCATCATATATACGATTTATCTATTTATCCTTAGAAGTCTGAATTCTTACAACGCCTTGTATATTTGGGGTTGAGAGGAATTTATAGCCGCAGAAATCTGAATTCTAACAACGAGCTGTATATTTCGGGTTGAGAGGAACAGACCGCCTTAGAAGTCTGTTCTGTTACAAAGCATTGTAGATGTCCGATTGAGAGGAACAGACGAATGCTTGCATTGACTGGATAGGTCCACTCAATTTGTGGTATCATAAAGAGGAAAGAATTGATTGCTAATAAAATTGTTGGTAATGGATAGACATAAAAACTATTTAAGCTATTTAAAAAAAATCTTTCTCCTTTGAAGCTATATTATTTCGGCGTAACATTAGCTATAAACACGCAGACGAAGCGCTAGTCATTTAAAATAATATGGTATTTTAATTTACCATCTACGTGTTCTTTCCAACATACGCACAAAATAGTTCTTCTGCCCATCACCTGTTAATAGAACGTAACTCGATATGATTGCGGCAGTTACTCATAGCGTCACCGGCAGCGTTACTATGTAAGCTAATATTAGAAAGACATTCACTGGAGACCTGGTTTTTACGATGAGACATCTTGCTTCCTTGTTTGTAGGCATATTTTTATTTTAGACGGTATTAGTCATAGACGAGTTTAAAAATCTGGGTAGAGAGTTCTGGATTTTTAAAACTAGTTAGAGATAGAACTTTAGACCTGTTTCTCTGAAGGTTAGGCGAATTTGTCGAATACGCCTATATTTCGACAGTTTATTATAAGTACAGTCAGCGACAAAAAATATACAAATTGGCTTTTTTTTAATCATCTAAATTATATTATTATTAATATGATTTTCATTCCGTTGCGATTTTAATTTAGATAATCTATACTAATATTATAAAGCTGAAGAGTTTGTATGTTTGTTTGTTTATTTGGTTGAACGCGCTAACCTCAGGAACTACTGTTCCGAATTGAAAAAATATTTTTGTATTGGGTAGCCTATTTATTCAGGGAGGCTATATACTACATAACATCATGTTACGATCAAAAGGTGCGGAGCAGCAACGATAAATGGACGAAAACTGGCAGGCAATTCGATGCGACGGGAAGGGGCAGATGAGCAAAAATTTGACGCGGACGAAGTTGCGGGCAGAAGCCAATGATTCATATTTAAAAAATTGAAGTGTTAATCGGGTTTTGTCGCTGACTGTACTGACTGGACTGACCATGTAATAGTAGGCTAGCCTATTGTCATTTTGCCAGAGTCACAAGAGTTGTTCGAAAGAGTTACCGTGGCCCTGGCATATAGGCAACTGAAAGAACTCGGGTGGGTTTTAGTCAATAAAAGTTTGACGCGCCCTCCCGCTCCGCTCAGAGCGGGAGACGTCATTTCATGATTTCGCCCCTATTGTCATTAACTGGAACCAAATTCAGACCAGATTGCTCTTGAGAATGTCGTATTGGAAAAAATCCAATTAAGTATTTGGCCCACGGATCGAAGCACACACTCTGCAATCGCGCTTGCAAAAATCTAGACCAATGTTGTATTGGACATCGATGACTGCATTATTCAGTGTGTTCGGAGAACGGCTACTGATAATTAAGTCAACATTTTAATCATCATCATCATCATTTCAGCCCCCTCCAATAGGCCCTCCCCCAATTTGGGGGGCTTTGCCATAATCGCCACGCTTGGCAGGCGGATTGGCGATCGCAGTATGGTGGTAAAATGCATAGAGAACGCTGCTGCCCGTTCTCTAAGTCCCTTAGTCGGATTTTACGACACCCACGGGAAGAAATGGGGTGGTGTTATTCTTTAAGTCCGGCACCACACGGTACAACATTTTAATACTTTTGATTAAACATTAAAAAGCACATGTTTTTGTAATTTTCATTATTTGCTTAGCTTCTTCCCAACTATGTAGGTGTGGGGTTCCGACATTCTAACTGGATGCAACTTCCGACATTCTAGCAGTATTTTACATGGAGCGACTGCCTATGTGACTCCCACAGCCCAGTTTCTAGGAAATACAACATCCTTTGGTAAGACTGGTTATCCGACTTCCAAGCTTCTGACAACCCGTACGACTGACAAAGATCAGCCGGGACCAACGGGTTAAATTGCTTTCTGATTCGTACAATATCCTCAATTGTTGCAGTTGCCTTAATCAGAAGCATGTATTAATAAATAAATTGTAATTTCTAAAACACGACTGTAACATAATGTTTACAAATCAAGCATATTGATTGATTCGAATAACACCTGTCATAAATGTTCATGGTTCTATTGTTTGGTTCCAAATACGTCTACAAGGCGTGTTACAAGTGCCATTATGTTTGTTACTATGTCTTTACCATAAAAGTTAATGTGATAGTCCAATATTTGAAATCGGTACGAGACGTGTGGTCTTGTCTACAACTTGTAACATAATTAACGCAAGACCTCATAGAGAATTCTATGAAAAGTGACGTCTACCAAACCGCACTGGTACTACGTGGTGGATCGGGGTCACCTGCCTCTCACAGAGAGATTTGAGTGCCCGTAGTGGGAACATTATAGGCCAGAAAATTTATTGCTATTTTTTGCCAGCGGCTTCGCCTGCATGAAGGTCGAAAATTATCAAAATCTTTCCTGTGTTAAAGCATAGATAGATAGCCTATGTCTTAATACAGATTATTAACTATCTCTGTGCCAAGTTTCATCTAAACTCTTTCATCCGTTTTTGCGTGATTGAGTAACAAACATCCTAACATCCAAACTTTCAAATTTATTAGTAGGGCTAGCTTTTGCCCGCGACTTTGTCCGCGTAAATGTCGGTTATCTCGGATGCAGACGAATTCACGGAATAAAAAGTAGTCTATGTCCTTTCTTGGGGTCGAAACTTATCCCGTACCAAATTTCATCAAAATCGGTTCAGTAGTTTAGTCGTGAAAGCGTAACAGATAGACAGAGTTACTTTCGCATTTATAATATTAGTATATTTATTAGAATTATGTTACTTACATTGCCAGAAAAGTCAAACTTTGCGATGACCAGCTCCAAGACCTGGTGTGGCTGCTGTGGCGGTGGCGCTGCCACCTTCGCCAGCGCCTGTGGCAGAGGCCGGACGAGCGGCGTCGTGTCCAGGTAGTGGAGCCGGTAGAACGCCAGGAGAGCTGGCATGTCCGCGAAGAGTTGGTCTCCTATACGGAACCTGATCGTGCCGTCCGCTGACACGACGCGGTTTATGATGTAGTGGGAGACTCTGTCGTCTTCTCTGGAAGGTGGAAAAGTAGGATTAGAAATCAGACTATTTACTGTGCATTGAAAGTGGATAAAATTTGTTTTTGATAAATGATTTTATTTCTGTAAGTAGGGTTGTACAAACATTTTTACACGTTAATGATATATATATTTTAAACTAAGTGAGGTCAGTGTTTCCTATCTGACTACTCTGAGAAGGAAGGCAGAAAAAAACTCAGAGGTCATAGTCTCTTTTAAATTCCAGACATAATCTTGGTCAGATCATATCATGACAATGTAGATTGGTGTCTGAAACTGTCTTAGAGAAAAGAACCACACAGATTGAGTGGACCTGTCCAGTCAGTGCACGCATTTGTCACTAATTGTGTAGCTCAACTCAGAACTTAAGAAGTTCAGCGATTGGAACAACGAACAATACAAAAGAAAGGACATTTAGGTAGGTCGCAAAACATATGTTTTACCCAAGTACGGCGAAGGAAAGAGAAAGGTTATTTTAACCGGTATGTACTGTGTTCATCTGTTCCTTAATAAATGAGGAATTCTCATAATTTTAAGAATATTCACAGAGTGGTCTCAGTCTCAATATGTCAAAAATACATCGAGATTCCATAAATTTTTGTTAAGTTTTTGACATTTGAATGTCGCCGCGATGAGACTGCGACTAGATTTTGAACGTTTTTATTTACGAGAATTGGCCTTCATATCTACTTAAAATTCCTGCAGTTTTTTAGCGCGTCTTCAATAATCTCTCGCTAAAGAAAACATAATCTGATTTAAAGAAAAACATGTATTGTGGCTTGAAAGTCAATAAAAATGGGAATAACACTAACCTGACACATAGCACATAGTCTCCAGTAATAGTCTTGGAATCCCTGACGAGGAAAACGCCGCTCTCAGTCTCATTGAGGAGTAACCTCGTCGCTTCAGCGCGGGAAAGCTCCCTGAAGTACCAGCTGTGGATAGAAAGCATAGCATCATTAGAAGCTATACTATTTTTTTCCGACTTGACGACCTACTTATCGTTATATTATGGCCAAATCACAGGAAAACTTTACTTATTGTAGCCATGTGTTATTGTGATGTATAAGCTATATTACTGTAAGGTTTCATCAAAACCCATTCAGTATTTTTGTGCGATTGTGTAACAAACATCCATCCTCACAACCCTGAGGGTTAACTTTCATGTTTACAATAATAGTAGGTATCGTTATATCATGGCCAACTCCCTGACATTATTACTCCTGTAGATAGTCAATGGGATATCCTACAAAAGATATTTTTAATCCATGATATGGTAAAAGTTTCTTACTTCCGATGGAAATAAGACGTTTGTGTAAATGAGTAGAAGTTAACCAAGCATTTGATTTCCACAAACTATGTGTAATCTAAATTTTGTAGTATTTTACATGCACTAAATGTATAAAAACTCTTTATGTTCTCTTCTAATACTAATGGGGATGATAACGAAATAAAAAGGGGAGGTTACCACCTATAAGGCACTTAATGTATGTTGAATGCCCCAAGGGACTATCATAGGCCTACTTTTTTATAGAACTGTTTCCTACAGTCATTTATGAATGAAATAATAATAGATATCCTAAAATTCTTCCCACACTAAGGAAGTAAAATAAACTAGTCTAGGAATGTATGGTTTCACTTACAGAACAGTTGAAGGTCATTCTAGTTAGCTGCTAATTACCATCAAAATGTTTTTGCTGTCTCAATACAAGATGTTTTTTGTGCTAATTACTCTTTGTGAGTTGTGAAAATTTCAAGGTAAACTGATCTCTTGGTAGTAAAGATTTTTTAATTCTTTGTTATTGGTGTTTTTAAACAATTACTGTAAAATTATGAAGTATGTATTGTATTGAAGTTTTGTATTTGCTTGGAAGTCATGTCCTAGTTGTTGAATTTGTGCGCTACAATATAATTTTATAATATACATTTTTCTAAATATAGAATTAGTAAAATGTATACATAATCCCCTTTATTCATAAACATTGTTTAAAGTTAATAGACGTTTAAACGTCAAAAATGTATGGTTAAATAGCAGCTAATCATTACTTTAAACAACATTTATGAATAAAAGGGAATATGTGCAGCAATAATAACAAAGTTTTGTCTTTATAAATATAATGGTATAATACTAAGAAGTTTTTCTCTATTCAGCAGTATTAAGCAAAAGAGTTTGAAGACTTGAAACTATTGAATTAAGGAATACATAAAGAAACTAATTTCAAGGGTAGGAAAAATAGACATAAAAAAAAGTTCTAGGTATTATTTATGTTGACAGTGCAAAAGTTAAAAATGCAAAATATTTTAAGTAATATTAAAAAAAATTATGAGTAATATGGCTGAAACAAAGATAAATAAATAAATATCACACAACCTATGTTTTGGCCATCAAAGTTCAAAGTCTAGTCAGAATTGTATGCAGTAAGTAGCCTATTCTATGTTTTATCTTTTGTTTATATTTTAACAATCCCATTTTCTAAGAATAGGGACAGTCGTAAAACATTACCATTAACACTTCAGAGCATATTGGAAGATTTTAACGTAATATTTCTGTGATCATTTGAAAATTACCAGACCCAACAGACATTTTAGAAGATTAAATTCATAGTTTAATAACATGACACATAATAAGGTTTATTATAATCAAATGTAAAAAAAATACAACCTAAATTAACTAAAACTATTTACAAATTAAAAAAATAGCGTCGAAAAGTCATCCCCATCGCTGTCGACTGGTAATGTACCCAAGAGACTGGCGGCATTACCACGTTGTATGGCAATGCTTAGCCTCTGACCTAGGTAAAAACCAGCTCTTGGGTCACGGGAAGTGTCCACCAGCCGTTTAGAAATATCCTTAAATAGGCTAAGAGCACTCGGACCCCACGGCCGTTTCAACCCCAAACGCGTCAAAAATATAATGACCAATAAGGTTATTATACTTAAGCCGCTTGAGGTTTTCCGCAACCGCAGCAGCGGCACCAGCACAGCACGCCGTGCCAGGAAGATGGGATGGCGCAAGAGTATCGACGCACGTTGCATCCCACACTAAAGGCCTTCCATGGAAATAAAGACATACCGTCCAGTCTCTTGCCATCGTCGCGTGCCAAGCCATTGGGTTCTAATACAGCTGGGATGCCGACGGTGACAAGAGCTCGTCGGATGATGTCATTAAAGTTTGCCTACCGCGCTAATCGACTCGCACTTTTGCTGCAAGACAGGCCGTGGTGACAGACATTTATGGGCAAAATCCTATGGAACATTTACTAACATTATTGTCAATTTTTCCAACAAAATTTGACAATACTGTAAGTGAATGTTCCATGGGATTTTCCTTTACGTAAGAACCTCGTTTGGACCATGATGAATATTTAAGAAAAAAAAAAAATGTCACGTCGGTCCAGCTGTTTTGAAGTAATGTGCTTACCAATGAAGTGCATTTAAAATTTGTCCAAGTTTCCTTAAGAAAATTCCTTTTGTGTTGGCTATTTTAATATATCCATAACCCTAATTGAAACTTACAATTGTGTTTAAAATATAGTAATAATAATGAAGCAAAGTATTTATAGAACTGTTATCAATGGCAGATTAACTGATACTATTTCATATTGTTAACATGCATTTTAGTTGCTAGGCAGGACAGTCCTTGGACTGTTTGTCCTAGCAACTAAAATGTTTCTTATGGTAGATCTTAGGACTGCAGTATTCAGCATTATTAGCAAATTTAGCCTTAAATTTTAAGGTCTAAATGTCAGCCATCATTGAAAACATGATTGGGAAGAAGCATTAAGTCCATCCACAGAAAAAAAAAATGTTATCAATTATAAAGGGTCATTTTGATAGTTTAAACTTTAGGTAAATTATCTGACATAGATTTACACTTTATTAACAGCTAAATGAAAGATTTTAGTTACTACTATGTTTTGCTTCAAGACTGAATATAAGTGTATGGCTAAATTCCTTGAACATGATATATTTGCAATTGGATTACTTATGTAAATATTGATTGATCTTTTATGAGAATTCAAAACAACTGCTTTTGAAAGAAAAAACAACAGAAAAATAACAAAGGTGACTCACCATGTGAGAGAATACTGAGATAATAAATTATAGAGGTTTATTGAAGACGTGCTGCATGCCCCACAAATGAGTTTATGATGTGAGTAGGAATATAAAACTATGGATTTCAACTGAATTGTCTGCACTCTGATACAACTTCAAGCAAAAAAAAATATGCCCTATATTAAATTAAAGGAAACCAAACAAACTATTGTTGATGTTTGTTCCCCTCATGTGTCATAATAATTTGTGGTTTTGAAGCATTTCTTCTTTGTGTTACTAGTTCTTTATTTAATATAATTATTGAAATGGAAATACCAGTGATAGATTATTGTAATTTTGTACATGTTTGTAATATAAAGTCTTCAGTGTAAATGGAGTATGTGGTTCTAAATACTGAGATTGGATAGGTTCAAAGTTTATTGAAACTTGCCTTAACTTTGTATTTACTTCGTTTTTAGGAATATCGTTAAGGGAAACAGGAAATTAGGGGTGTTGTGTTTAGGGTTACTTTAGTGATCTTGTTGCTAACCTGGTCATATCATTAGGGTCAAACGAGACCCCGATCCCTGTGTTCGCCATGGCTGTACCAGGGCGTTAGAATAACTTAGCAGGAGTCTTCACCGGGGCGCCCTAACCATCACGAATAACACACCGGAAATGACCGCACTTTATCACTTATCACCAGCCCCACACGGATCCGCTACAGCAATCACCACTGCCACAAGATCGCACAACAACCCTTTATCACTCCTATATACAGTTATTACACACATAAACTAGGATAAATTATAATTTGTTGTCATGTATCATGATTTGATTTTCACATCAAAACACATGTTTCCGCATTCGTGGCGCGCCGACGAAGCGTCGCAGTCCACAAACGCGTCGTTCTAACTAAGTTTGGGACGTATATGTAAAAGAAATCTATAATTAAAACTGAATTATAAATAATCTTCCTTGATTCACACACGCGAAGTTTCGCTGATGATGACGCATAGACAAATTTGCATGCTTTTTAATTTTTGACGCATAATCTTCTGGAATGGCCGTTGTCTATCGTAAAGAACCGTATACATAGGGCTGGAATCCGTGGTTTTCTGCAGTTTTATTGATTTTGCGTCGTGGCAACATCGTTTTCATTACACATCATCTTCGAAATTTTAGTCTATGGTTTGTGTCCATTGTTTTTCTACAATGTTATTTTTCTGACTGCTGCTGGTGGACGAAAAATTGGTTTCGCTGCGTCTAGTGTGAGTTAGTTCTAGTGTTCGTGTTCGATATTGTGATTTATTAGTAATAGATCACGAAGATGTCGTCACCGAGCGCTGGGAAACGACGCATGGACACCGATGTCATCAAACTGTATCCTTTCTTTGTTATCGTCATTACAAAGAACCTATTGCGTTCGAGGGCCACCATGTAAATAAGTAGCTGCAGGGCCGTCAGCTGATTGTCACGACCCTATATAAAATCAATATGGGGTGTGTTTTTATTAACATTTCTTTGTTGTACACCCGTGAAAAGTTATTAATAACATTTTATTTGAAGGTTCTTATTGATGTAGACCTTTGCCTATTTGTCTGGGTAAGGAGCGTGCATTCTTTTCACGTCTCCGTGGGCCAACGTATCTATATATAACACGTTGATAAACGTAGGTAGGTGCGTTACGTTAGCATAGTGTTCTTCCGTATGTACTGGTTGGTGATATTTCGTAATTCAGTATGTAGGCCATGGTCTTGATTGCGCATTTTTTTTTCTCTATGTTTATGGCCTTAGGCACTCACAACAGATTATAGAGTGTATTAAGCGTAATTAATTGTTATTGCACGTACATAGGTTCACAGTACACTGTTACTGACTATTCCTTTGTTAACATAATTATGTTTGGGTCATTGTCAGTAAACAGGTTTTATTTGCATTAGAATAATTCCCTATATATTTTATTAATGTTGTATTTTAACACATGATTCATATAACTACTTTGTTTTGGAACATTCTGATGTGTTTTGCACACATTCTAAATATAACTCCCTCACACAGGACATAAACAACTGTAAATATTTACAAATTAATGATGTTTCTCGAAAGCATTTTTTAGCAAAAATATTCTCATTATTATTTATTATTCTGAAGAGCTTATCACACTCTTAAAATTAGTTTTTATTGTGACAAATTCCCAATCAAAGCATTACTTCACTCAATGCTTTGTCTCTGTAAAGGTGGACATTCTTACATTAGTTGTTTAATTTTATTAAGTGATTTGTTTTTGATTTTATGTATTTTATTTTCTCTTTTACTCTTACACGCACTGTCTACATCTCTATATATTCTCCCGCATGCTGGAAGAGATTTCTTTAAAAATAAGCAGTACCACTGTACCTTTTTTTTTTCTGTTCTTTTCTTCTTGTCTGTTTATATAAATGGTTCAATATAAAGACATAATCTCTCTATCTCTTCTTGTACAGATAAAGAAAGCCTCTTTTCATACACACATACATAAACCCATGGCTTTTTCCCATGGGTGTAGGCAGAAACTACAGAATGCCACCTGCTACAATCTTTATATACTCCTTACTATTTCTCTTTTTGTATAAAACTTAATTCGTTTCTAAATCATTCCACATTTAACCAAAGGCAAAATTATAATCATTTATTTCATTGAAGTCAGGGACATTTATGTACGTATTTAAAACTAGGTTTGGTCCGAAGCGTAAACCCACATAGATGTCAGAAAAAAATAACCCATGGAAACATGCTACTGGAACAAAAGTACTCTATGTCCTTTCCAAAGATGCCATGTATCTCCTAGCCAATTTATCTAAATCTGTTCTGTGTTGGTATGTGAAGGTGACACACAGACAGAATTACTTTGAAATGTATAATTATTAGTATGGATTGATATCTTAATTAAAGTATAAGCATTTAATGAATACATAACCTATGTGTTTCTTGTCAGTTGGTTAAAAATAAGTTAACGTTAAACATATTGATTTAAAAAATGACAGAAATTTGAGATCACATTGCTTTAAAGTACTAAAAGAAGCTTATTAGGTTCTTATTCGTCTTTGATCTTTTAGTGTTGTTTTACCTATCAAGGTAGCAAAATAATGACTTGCTCCTAACACTCTAATGCACAATAATATTTACTGGTTTTTTCAACTCTCCTGGGCACAGGTACTTATCTGCGTTACTTTCTGATGCTTTTTTTAACATTCAGTGTAATTGCAACCTTTCTCATTCATTTTATTTAGCAACTTTTTCTATCAAAATTGACTAAATTTCGATTTACATATTCGTCAAACAATCTTTTTTCTTTTTGTTTTCATTGAATATAATTTTATTTTGTTTAACAAAAAGTAGGTATCGTATTCTAATAAAAAGTAATATCTAAATAGGCGCGAATATGACCTTAATATTACTAATGATGAGATAAAAATAAAAGTAACAAAAAATTCAGACATAATACTTGAGTTCAGTAACTTGTTAATAACTTCAATTAATTAAACTCTGAGATACCTATTAAATATAATCGATAGGTACTACAATGTTGGCACAGATAAAACAAATAATATGAAAAACTTAATTGGTCACATGACTTGTAAAAGTTAATCAAAAAGAGATTTTATATGACAATTAAAATAAAATCCGTAGGTAGGTATTTATTTACACTTATTTGCCGTGAATATCAATATTTCCTTATTTATAATTTTTTATGAATACGTTAAAATTAACCCTGAATAAACAACAATACAAGATGCAATTGTTGCGAAAAAATTCCTCATTCAAATAAGTTTTGTAAAAAAGACCCAAGTTCGTTTGCAGTATTGACATGACCTTGTGAGATACTATAGACTGTTTCTTATGTTTTTATAAATAACAAGTAATTAATGGCTTGTATGTGGAGCATTTGATGATTACTTGTTTAACATCCTACTTTAGTAAGTTTATATATTTCACTGTGGTCCAATTTGAATGAAATTTGATACACAGAGGCTCTAATTGGATAGCTACCGAAACTCTGCAGGCAGAAGTCTGATGGGATATTTTTTTTTATCCCATCATTTTTTTGGGGTCGTCAACCGCAGGTTAAGGAAAATTGTGTAGTTACTTGAAATTTCAGTAGGTATGAAAAGTCAGTTGTCTTTGTGTAAACTTAACAGACGTGATGGGTATCGATATTTTAACACGATAAAACAAATAAAAACAGATTTTCTAAACACATACTCATTTTCAAGTAACAACACCACCAGCGGTCGTTGACATATTTTTTTTGTATTTTTATATATCGTTACCACACGTCACCGCACATCATATTGACCAACGTCGTCGTCACTACGACACGTAGTTTCGCTAGCTAATTAAATTCCATCCTGTGAATTGTGTAAAATCTGGATAAAGGATACCTTTTTCCATTATTATGTGCCCTTGGGATATTTTCGGACACAAATGCGACGGTCCCACGGCCTCTGTTAGTCTGGCCCAGCGCGACGCTACCCGTCAGTTAACAGACCGTGGGACCGTGCATCAGCTGTCCACAAAACCATTAAATGAATAAGGTACAGTCTGTGCTCTGCATTACCTGACCCCTCTTTCTCATTTCTTTTGTGTAGGAGGGGTCAGGTAATGCAGGGAACTGACTGTACCTGCAGCTGACCGCGCGTCTATGGTAACGAATCAGACGGGTAACTGCATTGCACACTTACATTAGGTATCGCTTTCATTTTGACAGCTCAATAACATTCATTGCGTTATTTACGCTGTCTAGCAGACACATTTTTCGAAAATATGAAGCCAATGGATTAGCAATATTCCTTAAAATGATTCAGATTATGATTCAAAAAAAGACAAAAAGACAAAAAGTCGACATACACACGGACGTAATAAAATCGCGGACTACTTTGCGCCGGTAGTTGAAAATCCTGAATATTCCCAGTTAGCCACATGGATTGCCACCAGGTGGCAATCGGGAAAAAAATCCTTTTATTCTAAGGGTGCAGTATAGGCTGCCTCGTATTGTATTGAAACTGTACTATGCTAGTTCAAGGTCAAAGTGTGACACTGACGTGCGGCTTACTGTACATAATGCTTTTAGTGTAAAAAAAAAAATTGAAAAAAGAACTGAAAATAAAAAATGAAAATTAAATCGAAAATCGTAGAACTTTCTCAATAAATAGCGTTTAGTTCCAAGCAGCATTATCGTCGATAATTTGACGTATGCATAGCATGTATTGATGTGTATAATACATACATGCATATACATGACGTATATGTATTTATAAGTGCGGCACATATCAAACATGTAACGTAATAATTTAAAGCGATGCGTTGGAATGGTTTTACTTAATTAATTTACTTACATTTACTACTTATATTTACGTACTTTTTTTTAAAGTTTTCACTGTCCGACTCATGGGCATAGGTCTCCCCTCCACTCCTTCCATCTTTCGCGAGCCCGTGCGTCCTCCTTCCAGTTTTCTTACATTATTTAGGAAAAAGAATTGGTCACACCATTTTCGTTTTTTTTAATGCTATTCCCCTTTTCCCTGGTAAAGGTATTTAAATAATGTAGGAACTATTCCCAATAATCAATAAAAGTATTTTATCACGCAAAATTTATTTCCTATCTTTTCTAATTTGACAGTGTTCAACCCTAAACATTCGCCCTTGTCTAAAATGGCATGATTACGAAAATTACTAGACTCATAAAATGAACTTTCGCACGGCCCGTTTCGCACCTGGCACCCCTATTGATTTACTCGATTCAGAGTTTTAGACATTCAGTCAATAAATGCCTTTTCCCAACAATGTTTGTTGTTAGGTCTAACCATATGAAGTTGAATACCAATAATTTACATGGAACAGCTGCCGCACACTGGTCCCAAATTAAAAAAAAGTGGACATTGATAGTAGACCGCTGATATTTTTTTTTATTGTTGATATAATGATAACAGATAAGGCAAAAAAATATTATTGTCCTACTTCAAATACTTTTCTCTATAAAAAATATTTCTTTTTTTTTTGTATGGGAGTGATTACATTTTACTCAATTTCTCAAAAACCTTAAGCGATGTCGAGATGGCATTCACATATGTTAGAAAACTAATAATTCTGAGTATTTGGCTCGAAGAAACTTATTGCTTATCTCTGCGTACTTTCGAGATAATAGTGACAGAAAATAACAATTTTTTTTAATGTTAATTGTTCGCTTTTTTTTAATCATAGCCTTACTCATATCGCAATAGGTCCGCTGGCCAGCAAAATGGAGCTTCGACGCGAGTTTGCCGGGATAACAAGATGGCCGCCTCTCATGACGTAACGTAATACGGTCACGAATCGCGCGCGTACACCTCACTCAGTGTACAACTAAATGTGGTTGCGATAAGACGTGTCCTTATTTTTTCTGTGCGCTTGAAGAAATGCTTGTTGTTTGTTTGTTTTGTTATTGTTGTATTTTGAATCCTTGGATTTTAAAATCAAATAATTTTTGTTTGTCTTTCTTTCGTCGAATTTGTTTTCGTAATTTTTTTTGTTAAAATCAAAGTCACTTTGTCTTTGATATCTTTGATTCTAATTTGTTTTCAATTTTCCTTAAAATTATAATATGTCCGCATTTGTCACCAACTTAGACTTATACGTTGTTCTTAAATCAGGAGGTGGTTTTAAAAATGTCGAATTTTTATTTAATGCCCTTATTGAACGTATTGGTGTTGAATTGTCTTCCGAAGATTTGAGTAATATTAAATTATTTTGTCGTAATTTTTCAAGTAATATCTCAAAAAGATGGTCTGCTTCCAGTAGAGCTCAAAAGACCTTTCTTAACAAAAATTCAGACTGATTAAAATCCCAAATAGTCTGGCCAAAATGTCAAAATATCGATTTAAGCAGCATTTTTAAAGTTGCCGAGGAAGTAATTCCAAATTTCGAAACGCAAGTGGATACTCATCAATTAAGTTATGGTACAAGTAAAAAACCATTTGTTGATATATCTGATAAACAGAAGAAAAGGCGTTCTCTAACACTTCTAGATCACACAGAGGAGGAATTAGTTTATGCTTTATGTGCCAAATTAAAAGAGTCTAAAAAAACAAAATTAGCAGCTATATTAAACGAACTCAGCCAAAACAAGGAAAAATGTGAGATGGTACATGATGTACTATTCGCTAAAAAGACTGACAAACCGTGTTTACCAGATGATAAAACGTTAGCGCTTTACACCTCAACAAATTTGTCAAAATGGCAATATCGAAATTTAAGAACTATTCTTGCTTCAGAGAAAATGTATGGTCTTCCATCCTATCAAAAGCTCCTGGAAGCTAAAAAAACTTGTTATCCTCCAGAGTCAGACATAACTGTAACTGAATCTGATGCTAAGATAAGACTTCAATCGCTTCTAGATTTGACAACTAATAGGATATTAAAAACAATTCAGCACAACTCTGCCGACAAAAAATCGCTAAAACTAATAAGCAAATGGGGTTTTGACGGGTCATCTTCTCAAAGTAATTATAAACAAAAGTCACACTCCGACACTAAAATTGACGATTCTTCAGTTTTCATGATTAGTTTGGTTCCGCTTCGTTTGGAAGAAGAGAGTGGTACTATCTTGTGGCAAAATCCTGCTCCCTCTTCAACAAACTATTGTCGTCCAATTGGCTTTATATTTGCAAAAGAAACAAATGAATTGATAAAGAAGGAAAGTGCATCCTTAGAGGAAGAAATTCGTAATCTTGTTCCCACAATTGTAGATAATTTTGATATTAAACATGATTTGTACATGACTATGATTGATGGGAAAATTTCTACTGTGATTTCCAATACTTCTTCTGCAGCTGTTTGTAATATTTGCAATACCCCACCTAGCAAAATGAATGACTTGGACTTTGTATCCAAAAGACTCATCAGAGAAGATATGTATAAATATGGTCTGTCTTCGCTTCATATGTGGATAAGATGTATGGAATGTATTTTACACATTTCGTACAACTTAGACTTCAAAAAGTGGGCTGCACGAAAAGAAGATAAATTGTTAAAAGAAATTAAAAAGAATTTGACACAAGAAGAATTCCGGGAAAGAATTGGTTTGTTAATTGACATAGTAAAACAGGGATTTGGTACAACCAATGACGGTAACACGGCAAGAAGGTTTTTTGAAAATTATGAAGTATCTGCTGAAATAACGGGTATCCACCCTGATTTAATCAAGAGATTTGCAGTCATTTTACAAACAATTTCATCTGGTCAACTTATTAATACCAACTTGTTTAGGGAATATTGTAAAGAAACAGCAATGCTATATGTAAACTTATATCCATGGTATTACATGCCTTCAAGTGTCCATAAATTGTTGATACACGGTGCTGATATTTGTGAAAATTTCTCCTTTATTCCGATAGGCATGCTTTCCGAAGAAGCTTCCGAAGCGAGGAATAAAGATTTCCGGAATGTTAGAATGGCACATACAAGAAAAATCGGTAGAGTTCAGACTAATTTAGACATTATCCACAGCTTTCTAATTAGCTCAGATCCTTACATCAGCCTTATCAAACCAAAGTTTGCTCGTTTACATAAACAGTTGTTTCCAGAGGCTAGTGCTTTGATCTTGAACAATGAATTGCTTTCGTTGGAAAACGAGGAAATAGAGATTTCTCAAGAGAATATAGACCCAAATATTAATCTTTCACCATAATATTTTTCAGAATCGTTTGTGAACATATTCAACTTTATGTTTGCAGCTTAATATGTCTTCATTTTGATTGTTTTTTAGAACTGATGAAAGTACTCCTTCAGAAAGGTCATAGCTTTTCAGTCATTAGTGAGCCCCCATAACCTCTTTTACAGAGAAGTCTCTTTTTACTTATTTGACATTACGCATACATTATAATTATGTGCTAAAGTAAGGCTATGATTAAAAAAAAGCAAAAAATTAACATTAAAAAAAATGTTATTTTCTGTCACTATTATCTCGAAAGTACGCAGAGATAAGCAATAAGTTTCTTCGAGCCAAATACTCAGAATTATTAGTTTTCTAACATATGTGATTGCCATCTCGACATCTCTTAAAGTTTTTGAGAAATTGAGTAAAATGTAATCGCTCCCATACAAAAAAAAAAGAAATATTTTTTTTACAGAAAAGTATTTGAAGTAGGACAATAATATTTTTTTGCCTTATCTGTTATCATTGTATCAACAATAAAAAAAAATATCAGCGGTCTACTATCAATGTCCACTTTTTTTTAATTTGGGACCAGTGTGTGCCGGAACACTGGGTATTACGATGCCCATTGGTAAGACTGGTCGTCAGCCTTTCGATATTCAAATCAAATCAAATATTTATTTGCGTAAAACATGGTATACAATGGTGTTAAATTCAAAATATGGCATAAACATGTTTAGCTAGGATATAACATAGCATGCAAAATTATAAAGTTATATAAAGAAGACCATCAACATTTTTTATCAAAAAATTCTCTTAAACTATAAAAACTGCATTCGAGTAACCATTTATAAAACCGACGTCACGTAACAACTGTCTAAGATCCGCGACTGACAGCCGGGATCTATTCAGGGTGCGCTATCATAGTTACTGCAACCAACTGTGATATAAAGCCGTAACGTTAAAAATACTCTCAGTTTTTTTTAAAGTGTGTATATTTGTGTTTATTATCCATTAATGTCCCATGGCCCTTTTAGTCTCTTTACACCTATCTATCTAGACTAAAGTTGCAAAGGACTCGAGTATTCGAGTCCTAATTTTAAAGACTCGACTCAATCATGCAAAACTCAGTGTGCTCAAAAGGCTCGGGAGTGTAGAGTCAAGCCGAGCCCGAGTCATTCTCGAGTATAAAAAAGGAACTCGAATTTTAAAAAAGACTCCAGTCTTAAAAACGACTCGAGTCTTAAAATGAACTCGAGTCTTGTAGCTCATCATTCGAACTTGCCACAAACCAATCTTTAATAGGGCCATAATTTAGACGCACAAAAATGTTAGATGTTCATTTATTAAATATGTATCTTTTTAAAATTCATTGCACCGTTTTAGCGTTCAGGTTCTGAACTCGATTCAGACATTCACATTCACTGAATGCACATTGAATTAAACAGAGCGAGAAACTGCACTCGGGAGTTAATTTATAACTAAGATTAGTATAGAATGACTAATAAATTAATTGCATTCGTTTTTAAACTGTTAATTATTTATTTTATGTTCATTTGTGAATAAAAACATTGTTCCACGCTGGTGAACAAACAAATATTCAATAGAACTAGCTTCTGCCGCGACTTCGTCCGCGCCTTACTCCCTTGCCCTTTCCCGTCATATCGAATTGCCTGCCAGTTCTCGGCCTTTTTAGTTGCTGCTCCGCTCCTTTTGATCGTAGCGTAATGTTATATAATATAGCCTTCCTCAATAAATAGGCTACCCGACACAAAAATATTTTTTCAATTTTGACCAGTAGTTCCTGAGATTACCGCGTTCAACCAAACAAGCTTTATAATATTAGTATAGACTAGCTTCTGCCCGCGACTTCGTCCGCGTCAAATTTTTGCTCCCCTGACCCTTCCCGTCGCATCGATTTGCCTGCTACTTTTCGTCCATTTTTCGTTGCTGCTCGCTCCTTTTGAGTTATAGTGAGTCAACCTTAAAAGATAGACATATGCTCTCGCGGACTTTTTTTTAGAACCTTTTAAAAGGAACAATTCCGTCATACATGATTTTTGCGTTACTTTAACCGTTTACGCAGCGCACGCAACGGAAACTCTTAAAAGGAATAAATTTTCCCCGTTTTTGCAACATTTTTCATTACTGCTCCGCTCCTCTTAGTTGTAGCGTGATGTTATATAGCCTATAGCCTCCCTCGATAAATAGGCTACCCAACACAAAAAGAATTTTTCAATTCGGACCAGTAGTTCCTGAGATTACCGCGTTCAACCAAACAAGCTTTATAATATTAGTATAGATTTAGAACCACCAGAAATCTCCAGCTCTGAATGAGTTAAAATTATAATTTTACCCTGGGCTATTCATCGTCTGCCTATCCTTTTCCCAATTATGTTGGGGTCGGGTTCCAGTCAACCTGAAAGCAGCTCTATACTAGTAGTTTACATAAAGCGACTGCTTAATTGACCTCCACAAAATCCAGTTACTGAGACTCACGATACCCTTTGGTAAGACTGGCTGCCAGACTTTCTGGCTTCTTGCTAAGGTCTGTTGAAGATCAACGACAATCGGTTCCAACGGTGCTGCTATCCCATTTCAATTAACGATAACCATTCTATCATTCCCCTTGTTAGAGCCACATGAAGTTCTAATAATATAATGTTTGGACTTTTTAATTACCTCTGAGTTTGTTTCGGTATTTTTAGGGTTCCGTTGCCAAATGGCAAAAAACGGAACCCTTATAGATTCGTCATGTCTGTCTGTCCGTCTGTCTGTCTGTCTGTCTGTCTGTCTGTCTGTCTGTCTGTCTGTCTGTCCGTCCGTCCGTATGTCACAGCCACTTTTCTCCGAAACTATAAGAGCTACGCTGTTGAAACTTGGTAAGTAGATGTATTCTGTGAACCGCATCAAGATTTTTACACTAAAATAGAAAAAAAACAATAAATTTTGGGGTTCCCCATACATAGAACTGAAACTCAAAATTTTTTTTTTCATCAAACCCATTCGTGTGGGGTATCTATGAATAGGTCTTCAAAAATGGTATTGAGGTTTCTTATATCATTTTTTTCTAAACTGAATAGTTTCGGCGAGAGACGCTTCCAAAGTGGTAAAATGTGTCCCCCCCCCCCGTAACTTCTAAAATAAGAGAATGATAAAACTTAAAAAAATATATGATGTAAATTACCATATAAACTACCACCGAACATTGGTTTCAACGAGATCGAGCAAGTAGTTTTTTTTTTAAAACGTCATAAATCGTAAACCGCAATTTACCGTTCATTCAATCAGCTGAAATATAAATAAAAAAAACATTTATTTTCATAACCATAAACCTTATGCATAAACCGAGAATACCTACAGGTTTGTACGGAACCCTCGGTGCGCGTGTCCGACTCGCACTTGGCCGGTTTTTCTAAAGGATCAGTCAGCTAGGAAACGTCGCGTTCTAGCTTTTAAATATTGACCAACAAAATAGGTATGGACGTGTAAAAGTGTCTAAAAAAATCAACATAATTATCTTTACATAGTATAAAACAAAGTCGCTTACCGCGTCTGTACGCTTAGATTAGGGATGTTATGGATACGAAATTTCGGATACGGATTGTTTACGGATGTAGGAATGATTATTATACCGGTTACGGATACGGATATGAAATTATTTCGGATTATCCGTTAGTTTCGGATAATTTCGGTTACGGATATTAAACTTTTAAGGAATTTCCGAAGTAAAATACAAATAGCTAATAAAATGGTTTTATTTATATGTCACTATTCGGTAGGAATTACAATCAGTCTGTGAGTAATTATTACAGCTATTTAAAATTAAAATGATTATAAATATATTTTGAGTGTTATCTAATCTACCTAAAATAAAAATGTAACTAGCTGACCCAGCGAACTTCGTACCGCCTCAGAATCAATAAAACCCATGTTAGGTGAGCTCCTACCAAGTTATGCCAACCTGGTACTTCGAAGACATAAAGCGTTTTCTAGCTATCACCCACCCATGTTAGGTGAGCTCCTACCAAGTTATGCCAACCTGGTACTTCGAAGACATAAAGCGTTTTCTAGCTATCACCCACCCATGTTAGGTGAGCTCCTAGCAAGTTATGACAACCTGGTACTTCGAAGACATATTAATAAAGAATTTTTTTGGAGGATTTTTTACACCTTGGGTCCGAAAAACCCAAATATCTTACGGACACCTATTTAAAAAAAAAAAAAATTATAGCCTATGTTACTCGCAGATAATGTAGCTTTCTAATGGTGAATGAATTTTTAAAATCGGTCCAGTAGTTATTGAGTTTATCCATTACAAACAAACAAACAAAAATACAAACTTTTCCTCTTTATAATATTAGTATAGTTTAAAAATTTCGGATAATATCGGATTTGTTATCTATACTTAGATAACAAATCCGATATTATCCGAAATTTTTATTTCGGATTCGGGTACGGTTACGGATACATTTTTATATCGGATATCCGATAGTTTTGGTTACGGCGACGGAGCTCCCTAACATCCCTGGCTTAGATCTTTTAAACTACGCAATGGATATCAATGCGGTTTTCATCAATAGACAGAGTGAGACCAGAGGAAGGTTTATATGTATCACTAGCTTTTGCCCGCGGCTTCGCCCGCGTGGATGTCGGAAATTAACGCAGGTATTTTTCTAAAATAATTTTTCTATAATAAATGTAGCCTAAGTTACTCCTTATTACATCAGCTACCTGCCAATAAAAGTTCCGTCAAAATCGGTCCAGCCATTTCAGAGATTAGCCAGAACAAACAGACCGACAGACAGACAGAAAGACAAAATTTGAAAAAAAAAAATTGTTTTAATATATTTTAATATTACAAACAGACACTCCAATTTTATTTATTTGTCTAGATGTCTAGATATGATACGCAGGCGATACCGCTGGCAAAAGCTAGTACAAAACATTTCCTTTAATGATATAATCTTACCTTTGGAGGATTCGCGAGAGGTTCGTTCTGCTATCAATCCGAAACTCCTTAATCATGCAGGAATGAAGCATCTAGAACCAAATAAGTACTCAGGCGCATCTCGATAATGCAAGGCCAAAGTACTGAGGCCGGTAAGACTCCGAGGAAGCAATATTTCAACATTACTTATGGCCACGTTCCGCGGTAAAATTATTTTGTCACGATTGTTTAACTGCATATTTCCTAACGAAGTGCAACGCGTTTTACATATTATTTTTACTTTTACGCACGTTTTTTAAATGTATATGGAAATAATAGATTCGTTGTATACCAATTAAACTCGAATAATTTGTAAAATTTGCAACTGCTAAGAGAAAGGATACCATATTGGAAATATCATTCAACAATTTTGTAAATTAACTCTTTATAAGGTAGAGGCAGTATACATGCCAATAATAAAATTATATGTTTTATTCAACTGTATTGTTGAAAATGATTTTATTTTTCATTGATGATAACATATACATTTTTGTAAATAGCTCATCGAATTCCCAATTTGAAAAAATACTTAAAAATGTCATTAATCAAATAATCACATACTAAGAATTTTTATTTAAGAATTACTATACCATGTCTAGTTTTCACTGCCATATAAAGGGTTAAGGGGGAAGGGATAGCCCGCGGATTTTTTTTTCTTTCTAAATATTCAATTTTAGTCGACCACACGCTCTGCTGCGGACGACTTAAAACACGTTAAAACTAGATAAGGTCAGTATTCCTTATCTGTCTACTCTGAGAAGAATCACCGAAACAAACTCAGAGGTCATAGTTTCTTAGTCCAAACACTATCTTGGTCTAGAACGTGTATTAATAATTTTATTACCAGACGAACTGACTGACTGGTGACGTCTCTCTCTTATCAGCACGATCTTTATGAGTTGAGAATAGTACCTAAAGCTAGAGAAATTAATTGTTTGAATTTAAATCACAACTGTCATTCTTTGGAAATTGCATGAATTGGCTTTAAGTCGTCCGTGTGTCTTAATCGGGGGGAGGGGGGGAATTGTCTCGTGCACTGCATTTTCAACTCTCGGTGTTAAACCCAACATTGAGAATTAATGTTCATGTTTTTAAAGGTATTCGGACCAAAATAAATTATCGACGCGGTATTTAAAAAATTAAAGTAGTAAAATCACAGTATAAAAATTACCTAATTACTGATTCATGCGGGCAGAGTAATTAAAAAACTCCTTCATTTTTGTTTCCTTCGTTTTTTAAAGCAGATCCAGCAGGTCTCGGTCGTTGACATCGTAGTCTTGAAAGCCTGTCTCGCCGAAATTGGATACCTATATTTTCCCCCTGTCGCTGCGGTTTCGGCTAGACAGAAATTATTAACCCCTGCAACATTTTAAATCATACACTCGGGCAATCAATTGGACCCGTGTTTGCCGATTATCATGTGACCCTAAGTTCATACACCTCGAATGACCTTTTCGGCTTTAGTCAATTCTGACTGAGTAAACGATACTCGCAGAACCATTTAAAGAATGTATTTTAAATAAACAGGGTTAGAGCCAATTAATTACATTACTTAACACACACGAATAAGTCGACATTACACGAACGTAATAACATAGCGGCGGTATTTTTTCGCGCACTTGTTTTTCTCTTTTCCTCGTGTCTAAATAAAAGCCTTTAGTTAGATATTGCTGTCAATTTAATATGAAACTGACCTATTGCAGTTGTCAGTAAGCTAAGCGACATGACGTCAGATAATTGACATTGTTACTGACCACTGACCATTAGTAGTAAATAATTCACGTTATGAGTGAGTCATGAACGTCTAGTGAGTCATACTGTCGAAAGCTTAGCCTGAAATATTTATGCAAATAAATGCATTGCAGTTATATCTGCGGCTTTTTCTAGATCTTTTTTATCATACGCTAGCTTTTGTCGAATGATTTTGTGTGAAATTTCTTATTTCAACACTAGCTGGGCCCGCGGCTTCGACCGCGTGGCTTTTGGAAATTATCACACAGGGACGTGCTACTCACACAAAAAGCCTATGTTACTCCTTGTAAGACCAGCTATCTGTCAGTGAAAGTCCCGTCAAAATCGGTGCAGCCATTTCAGAGATTAGCCGGAACAAACAGACAGAAAGACAGACAAAAATTTTAAAAATAGATTTTTTGAGTTAAGTTTCGGGAAGCGTTTTTTGTTTTATACTATGTAAACATAAGTAAATACTGTAGATAGTAACTACGGGTATTTAATTTTACATAAATTTCGCAAACCCCAGACTTGAACCTTGAACTTTTTGGAATGTTAAAGGGTAAATTTCACTCCCCAGGGTTAGTTCCGCCCATCCGAGTTATAAGTAGTTTGGAACTTCGGACGTTAATGTCAACGCGTCCGGGGCAGTACTTTAGAACTAAGTCAAACTGGGACGAATCTGAGGAAACCCGGACATGTATTAGCCCTAATTACATCAAAGTGATAGAGTCACTTATAATGTTAGCCTGCATCATCTTTATTCACTGGGCAAAGGTGATCTCGCCATGGCTTACGATCCAGGGCTAATGGAAAAACCCTACAACCAGTGGTTTACACAGGTAGTTTGTTTTGTCTGGCTTGAACATCCGTCTTCGACGGGAACTGCCGCTACTATGTCTGGGCTCAAAAATAAAGGGTCAAATACAATTAGCTAGCAACACCCACGTCTTTGTTATCGATATCGGAAACATTTATTTAAAAAAATCCACAGTCGGTGGGTAAAAGTCAATCCGACCGTAATTGATTAGCTGTTTTTGTAATTAAAACTTTGATATTTTTTTAAAAATTTTCAATAACTATAGCTTATCTGTTGTTAAGTTGCCTTAATGTACTTGTCACAGTGTGTTTAAAAGTTTTGAACAAAGAAAATGAAAAAAAAAATGTCGTTGTTTTTTTCAGTCTCGATATCGATACCTACCCAACGTGTGGGTAAAGTATTGCCAGCTAATTTAATTGACCCTGTATATATGTTTTGGCCCAAATTTTATTTTATTTGGGAAAAATAGCCTATGTTCTTACCCAGGTAACCTGTAGTGTAGTCGAAACAAAGGTCCTCGACCGAGGACAGTCGGTCACTCCCTGTTCAGACAAAGAGCAGACACGATCGATTGCTGCCCGTCTGCACCCACCCTTACATAATTTATCGTCTGCACGTAGCAACGCCGATCAGGGGGTCTAAAAAGGCCACTTTGGTGGAATCATAATAGGAAAATATTATGAATCATATTATAATTCGTAAAATGGTCACAAACTGACAATTCATAATATGTTCTGCGTACAATTCGTTAAACACAATTCATCTATTTGACAGTTTTGTATGGAGATTCGTAAAATGGTACACTTAATATGAATTGCTATAGTGAAGTTTAATGTCAAATAGCAGAATCATAAGAAGTTAGTCAAGAGGATCATTTTACAAATCATATTTGGGATTTTGTGAAAAAATATCGTAATAATGGCAAATTTAGGCCTTAAGAAAATTTTCTTGAGCACGCTCGTGATATGTAGTCCATTTTAAGTCATCAACGAATTGTGGCACTTCGAAAAATGGACATAGCGTTTCAAATGTGGGTCCTCCAGGTTTTTTTGGGTTATATAGGCAAAATATATGTCGTGATAAGGTCCATGAGCTGGAGCCGTACATACGTACTGCCGCGCTGGCATAAGTACTACCTACCTTCAAGAATAGTAATGAAGTAGTCAGTTTAAAGGTAGTTCCAAATAGACACTACCATCTAGTCTGTCCCATGTGGTGCCGGACATAAAGAATAGCATCACCCCATTTCTTCCCGTGGGTGTCGTAAAAGGCGATTAAGGGATTTACTAGAGAATGGGCAGCAGCGTTCTCTATGCATTTTACCATCATACTGCGATCGCCAACTCGCTTGCCAAGCGTGGCGATTATGGCAAAGCCCCCCAAATAGGGGGAGGCCTATGTCCAGCAGTGGACGTCTTGCGGCTGAGATGATGATGATGACTACCATCTAGTGTTGTGAATGTTACAAATTATTACAATCTTTTCATATTTTAGGCACTGAGTAGGTAGATCCAATTAGTACTTAAGCATCTGGATCACACAACAGGCTAATATGGGTGCACACCATATACACAACACAACATATACTTATATACAACGATTAACGATTAAATATTGATTTAAGATGAATAAGTATTTACTTACTCTGTATTAAAAACGATCCAACTTACATGAAATAAACATACAACCTACCTTCAAGAATAGTAATGAAGTAGTCAGTTTTAATGAAGCAGTTCTAAATGGACACTACCATCTACTCTTGTGAATGTTACAAATTACTACAATCATATAATCATATTTCACAGGCACTGAGTAGATCCACTTAGTACTTATGCATCTGGATCATACCACAGGTTACCAAGGGCGTACACTATATGAAACACCAAGTTAGTGTATAAAACAGTGTGATAGCTGTAGGTACCAGTAACTTTCTTCTCAGAGTAGTCACTTATGTAACGCCGAACTCATCTAGTTTAAAAAAATATCATTGACATGTAAAAGTGTTTGTACAAACCTACTAACAGACATAACAGGCGAAATGTGGATGTACTATAGGTTCACCTCTGCCTAACCCTTCGGGGAAACAAGGCGTGATGTTATGTTATGTTGTGTTACTAACAGAAATAAAATCATTTATCATATAACTCGTAACACTTGTCCCAGTTGAAAAAAAGAATTATTCAAAAGTACAGTATTCACACCTAGCTTTTTTTGTAATTTGCACCCGGTAAGTAATAAACATTTCCAGAGGAAATATGTAGGTATATTTATTTTCCACATCATACAGCCCGTTCACAGACAGACAGATGGACGGACCAATGGACAGCGGAGGCTTAGTTATAGGGTCCCATCCTGGTTACTCTTTGGTTACAGAACCCTAATAAAAATCTACAACCTACGGGGGACATAGGCCTTATAATACTTTACATTCACTCCAATTTTATTAGGTAGTGTGTATCTATAAAATAGGACATACATTTTATCTTTATACCTATTATTTAAATAAAACAATACACAACGTTAAATTATTTTAATACAATTCTCATGTTGTACTGTGTAAAAATCTAGCAATAATCAAATAATGAAACTAACATAAACACTATAGTTAATCAGTTTATTTTTCTATGAATATTTTATGTTGATGCTAGTCACGGAGCTGCAGAGGCAAACGATGACTGCTTGGAACAACTCCACCAGGCTAAAAAAGAAAATGTGTGGTTTTTAAGAAAGTCAAATCATCAGTCAATAATTAACATAACTGCTAAATAAAATGAAATTGAAAATAATAATATCATTGTTTAAGACACCCTAAGAACAACAGTGATGACAGGTTGGCAATAATAGTAGACTTGGAGCCCAATAGCTTCTTTAGTTATTGTTTAGTTAAATGGTAAAATATAGTTTATTTTCCTCTTTTTATTTCGTTATATATTTCATGAATGTTAACGATAGTAGGAACTCAATTTTATGTCGAGCCAGAGGGCACCTAAAATACGTTATATAAATAACATCATAATAATTTTCAATCGTCATCATAAGTCTTAGTCGCAATAAAAATAGCTGTAGGGTTAGAAAACTCCACTCACTTCGGTATCTTGATTGCTGAGTTCCACGAGTCAAAGCCGCTGTTGTAACATCGGCCGGGGTAGAGCTTAGTGCTGGCACACGAGTCTCGCCAGAACTAGACACTGCAGTGATCTCGATAAAGGGTTCAACAACGACAGAACTCCCATTATCAATGCAGAAAGACGAGCTCGAGCAGAATGTTCTTCGATTGTGTCTCGGACCAGCTGCACGCCATTCTATGCCTACAAATTATTACGTCCAATTAAATACCTTTGCACAATGATACAATTATATATTGATTCAAGATAAACAAGTATTTACTTACTCTGTATTAAAAATGACCCAATTTACATGAAATCATTTAAGTTTTATTTTGTTGATGTAACCACAGATTATTATGACCACAGAGTAATTATGACGTACACATATCTGAAGAGAAAACTTTTATGTATTCGTTGCCAGCTTATAAAGTTTGTATTGTATTTGGTTTCCCTTTTCACAGGGCTTATCTGTGATTATTTTATAAGTTTTTATGGATATTATAATTAATAACATTTCAACAGTTAAAAATAATCAACTGTATTAATTAAATCTTCAAAGAAATATTTACCGGTAAAATTACGGTCTTTATTTTTTTCATGCTGCAACATTTACACCAAGTATGTTTCTGATATGAATTGAATTGAGTATGATATTGCTAATATGTGTCACCATTTTACGAAAATTAGAGGAATTGCTAAGGTATTGCTGGGAATTCACAATATGAATTAGTTTTAGCAGAAATGCTTAATGTGGCCTTTTTAGACCCCCAGTTGCTACTGCGCGGGGTAGCAACTAGGGTTGCCAGATTTAAAAAAATGAAATCCGGAATAAATTCCGGACAAATGATGAAAATTCCTGACTTTCTTGTAAATTTAATATTAATGACGTTATGCATAGTGCATACCATTGTGAGGATCGTCTAGAAGACACGGTGGAGCATACGGTGGAAGTGTGCCCTGCCTGGGCGGAGCACCGCCGTGTCCTCGTGGAGGCGATCGGCGGCGGCGACCTCTCGCGTCCGGCCCTGGTGGAAGCAATGGTACGGAGCGAGAGGGCATGGGAAGCCGTCACCTCCTTCTGCGAAGCCGTAATGCTCGCGAAGGAGGAGGCGGGGCGCGTGAGGGAGTGGCAGTAACTGCGCCATCACGTCCCTAGCGCCGCAGGAGGAAACGCCCCGGGCGTCGGGAGACGATAGCGGACTCCCGGCCACCGTAGGCGCGAGCTTGCGGGTGGCGAGCAATGGGTAGCTCGCCGCCCGATAAGGACCAGGCTCGGGTCGACGGCGCGTAGTGTTCCACGCGCGCCTTAAAGAGATGTCAGCAGCAGTGAAGGGGTCTACTAGGACCGATGCCTGCCGGGGTCGCGAGATTGTTCAAGCGAGATACCGTGACCCCGGCACACGGGGAACTGATGGAACACGGGTGGGTTTTAGTCAGTAAAAGTCTGACACGCCCTCCCGCTCCGCCCAGAGCGGGACAAGTAATTTGATGATTTCCCATCATGAAAAAAAAAATGCATAGTTCATATGAATAAACGAAGCAAATTTTCGATTTTTCTCGCGCCCTAGCTGTCCAAAATGAATAATTACATTAATAATGTTGATTGTTACCTTATTTTGAAATAAAAATATTTGATTTATTATTATTTTAGTTTCACTCTTTACTAAAATCTAATAAATTCCGGACGGTTTAGGATTCCCTCCGCATTCCGGTCAAAGACTTATATTACCGGACATGTCCGGAAAATTCCGGACGTATGGCAACCCTAGTAGCAACAGGCGGATTTTGTAGGTACTGTCTTGCTTAATTCTGTCGAGTAGCAAACTATTACTAACCGCCACCTACAAATACAGGTTCAGATGGAATAAGCTAGCTTGATCAAACAAAAAAAAAAAAAAATTATTGATTTTTTAATGTTTTTGGGGTAATGACCCCCAAAAAAAATCAGCGGAGAGGGAGTGGGCCGTAATCTACCACGCGGGCCCAGTGCGGGTTGGTAGATGTCACATTCGTGTCTTTGAATTTTTGGTTCTAGGACATGCCGGTTTGCTCACGATGTTTTCCTTCACCGTTTTGAAAGCAGTGGTGCTGAAATTATTTACACAATGTAAAACGCCTGCCTGGGTTCGAACCCACGACCTACAACTGGGCCACCACTGCTCCTTATGCGCCAATTTAGAGGCTGTATTTAATAATTCTGTATTAACCAGTCAATTACCGTAATTACAGACACAATTAAAAAACCATTGTATCGATACCAAATGTGGTATCTCTGGGACTTTATAGAGGTTAATACACTGGGGTTTCTTCTCGGCTTTGTTTTATTAACAAACTAGCTTCTGCCCCCGACTTTGTCCGCGTCAAATTTTTGCTCCCCTGACCCTTCCCGTCGTATTGAATTGCCTGCCAATTTTCGTCAATTTTTCGTTGCTGCTCCGCTCCGTTTGATCGATATTGATATATAGCCTATAGCCTTCCCCAATAGATATCCAACACAAAAATATTTTTTCAATTCGGACCAGTAGTTCCTGAGATTACCGCGTTCAAACAAACAAACTCTTCAGCTTCATAATATTAGTATAGATTTGAATTCGGGAACAACGTTTTTGCGTGGTGAAAGATCAATGATTCATTGTTTCAGGAAATACAATGACGGTACGTGAACAGATTTTAAATTCAGTATGACAAATCGGAACCTAAATGGTACGTTTAGTTTTGTCGTTAGCTGTGTTACTCATTTTATTGTTTAAAAGATTTCTTTGCGGTGTATTCTGATTCATTTGAAGATGTTACAACTTTCAATATAGTTCAGAAATATCAGTTATTGTTTGGTGCTGTTAAAGAGGGGCTTTTGGTGTGCCTATGTAATAGTTGTTGGGCAGTGGATGAGATCTTTACATAGCAAGATCCCTCCGTGCCTTGGAAAGCACTTTAAGCCGTTGGTCAAGGCTGTCTTTATTCTTGGATATTTTTAGTCGTTACGGGTCGTCAGAAGCCCGAAAGTCTGGAAACCAAGGGGTTTCGTATTACCCAGTAACTAGGTTGTGGAGGTCAGATAGGCAGTCGCTCTAAGTAAAACACTGGTACTTAGCTGTATCCGGTTAGACTGGAAGCCGACCCCAACATGGTTCAGAAACGGCTAGGCAGTTTGATGCTGGAAATAATCTTTACTAATGTTATAAAGCTGAAGAGTTTGTTTGAACGCGCTAATCTCAGGAACTACTGGTCCGAATTGAAAAATTATATTTGTGTTGAGTAGCCCATTTATTGAGGAAGGCTATAGGCTATATAACATCACGCTACAATCAAAAGGAGCGGAGCAGCAAACGAAAAATGGACGAAGACTGGCAGGCAATTCGATGGGACGTGAAGGGGAGCGAAAATTAGACGCGGACGAAGTCGCGAGCAGAAGCTAGTATTAGATATAGGTTTAATAAAACCGTTGGTCTTAATCCCTATACAATCCAGTGAATCGTCTCCTTACCAACCACACTGTCAAATTATTTCACCCACGACTCGACTATTTTGTCATACTTTGTCTCATGTCAACAGAAGATAGCTGTCCTCTAAAGAAAGTCCCTTTAGCAATGTCCATCTTCAACGAGCTTGTTTTGTTTCATGCCTTATCTTATCAGCTGAGATTGTGGCAGTTTTACCAAACATTATAGTATGACCAAGCGTTACTCAAGTCCCACTATCGCTACGTAGACTTCGTTATCTCTATATATCATAACATTCGGTAAAAATACGTAAAGATAACGTGCAAAAACAGAGTAGACGCAACCACAACTATTCTGTCATGTCATTGCGTAGAACAAAAAAACCGGCCAAGTGCGAGTCGGACTCGCGCACCGAGGGTTCCGTACAAACCTGTAGGTATTTTCGGTTTAAAAATATATTATATTTTTTAATTTTTATATTTCAGTTGATTGAATGTAAGGTAAATTGCGGTTTACGATTTATGACGTTTAAAAAAAAAACTACTCACTCGATCTCGTTCAAACCAATTTTCGTTGGTAGTTTACATGGTAATGTACATCATATATTTTTTTTAGTTTTGTCATTCTCTTATTTTAGAAGTTACGGGGGGGGGGGGACACACATTTTACCACTTTGGAAGTGTCTCTCGCGCAAACTATTCAGTTTAGAAAAAAATGATAATAGAAACCTCATTACCATTTTTGAAGACCTATTCATAGATACCCCACACGTATGGGTTTGATGAAAAAAAACATTTTTGAGTTTCAGTTCTATGTATGGGGAACCCCAAAATTTATTGTTTTTTTTCTATTTTAGTGTGAAAATCTTAATGCGGTTTACAGAATACACCTACTTACCAAGTTTCAACAGCATAGCTCTTATAGTTTCGGAATAAAATGGCTGTGACATACGGACGGACAGACAGACAGACAGACAGACAGACAGACAGACAGACAGACATGACGAATCTATAAGGGTTCCGTTTTTTGTCATTTGGCAACGGAACCCTAAAAACACAAATGTAAAAAAAAATATGAATAGCGATCGTTTGTTAAAAAATAAAAATAAGTAATTTCGACAACTAAAATCCAACTACTAAAAAAATCCGCTCTAAAATGTATGATGCAACAAAAGCTCTCATCGGAAAGCCGTGGTCGTATGTCACCTACCCTGGAGGACGCCATGTTTAATTTATTGTGACGTCACCAGCATATAACCAGCGGACGATTGAGACGCTTCCAATGATACCTCATTTTTATAAGTAGCTTAGAAGTTTTCCACATACATACATTCCACCATTTTACATCCATGTACGTACCTGTCAAAATTATAAACCTCCTTTTTGCTTCGCCATACTTTTGTAAAAAAGAGGATTCTTCATCTCATCTATGATCTTTGAGAGATAGGTATGAATGGTCCTTCGATTTCAAAACCTGTTTTTCTGAGGAACACTTCGGGTATCTTGAAAGAGCCCCCACCGCATACTTCAGTGTGTACGATAGATCTACTGACCAGCACCCTAATTGCGAAACGCACAATTTATCAGAATCTGAATGGGATTGAAGATTATTTCTAAACCATTGCGTCATTTGTTGGAATAAATTGTCGACTCAGCAAGGTAAACAACGCAATGAATGTTGTTTAACTATGAATATTAAACCAATTCCTACCGATAAAAAGTTCCGCAATTACCCCTCTGGATGCCAGTAAATCTATCTTTTAAACGTGTTGACTGAAAAATTATTATCACGGCTAAATCTATTATTTCAAAGGTCATATATACACGACATACATCGGTAAAACACTACTGCTCGATCGATTTAACTCACCAATGTCAAACGCATACGAAAGAATGGTTCCTATTCATTTCCCATTCTTTTTCAGTTTGATGCCGGACGTAAAGAATAGCACCATCCTATTTCTTCCTGTGGGTTTCGGGCGACTAAGGGACTTACTAGAGAATGAGCAGCAGCGTTCTTTATGTATTTTACTAACATTCTGCGATCGCCAACCCGCCTGCCAAGCGTGGCGATTATGACAAACCTCTATGTCCAGCAGTGGGCGTTTTTCGGCTGAAATTATGAAGATGATGATGATTTTCCCATACCAACGCGGTTAGTAAAAAAAATACCAGGATATTCATGTTCGTCAAAAGTAGGTTTATGTTTTAATGGAAAAAATATTCACACAGATATTAGCACAAAAAAGGAAGTGACGATAAGGCTGATAAGATTACCTCTGCTAACTCCTCGCGGGTATGGTGACCTAGTATTTGAGTGTAGTGAAACGGTACTTTAGCCTATCCCTTACGTTATGAATAAACTAGCTTTTGCCAGCGGCTTTGCCCGCATGCAGATCGAAAATGATCCTGCGGGAACGTATCCATTTTTAGGGTTCCGTTGCCAAATGGCAAAAAACGGAACCCTTATAGATTCGTCATGTCTGTCTGTCTGTCTGTCTGTCTGTCTGTCTGTCTGTCTGTCCGTCCGTATGTCACAGCCACTTTTTTCCGAAACTATAAGAGCTATGCTGTTGAAACTTGGTAAGTAGATGTATTCTGTGAACCGCATTAAGATTTTCACACTAAAATAGAAAAAAAGCAATAAATTTTGGGGTTCCCCATACATAGAACTGAAACTCAAAAATGTTTTTTTTCATCAAACCCATACGTGTGGGGTATCTATGAATAGGTCTTCAAAAATGGTAATGAGGTTTCTACTATCATTTTTTTCTAAGCTGAATAGTTTGCGCGAGAGACACTTCCAAAGTGGTAAAATGTGTGTCCCCCCCCCCGTAACTTCTAAAATAAGAGAATGATAAAACTAAAAAAAATATATGATGTACATTACCATGTAAACTACCAACGAAAATTGGTTTGAACGAGATCGAGTGAGTAGTTTTTTTTTTAAAACGTCATAAATCGTAAACCGCAATTTACCTTAAATTCAATCAACTGAAATATAAAAATTAAAAAAAATATATATTTTTAAACCGAGAATACCTACAGATTTGTACGGAACCCTCGGTGCGCGAATCCGACTCGCACTTGGCCGGTTTTTTTTTTTTTGGATACGATATCATCAAATGACTTCTCCCGCTCTGGGCGGAGCGGGAGGGCGTGTCAGACTTTTAATGACTAAAACCCACCCGTGTTCCTTCAGTTGCCCATGTGCCAGGGTCACGGTATCTCTTTCGAACAATCTCGCGACGTATCCACCATTCTCCTGCCCTTATTCCAATTTATTTGTGGTCGGCGCAACATGTCTTTTTCTTCCACTCTTCTCTATTAGTCGTCATCTCAGTAGTCACCCCCTTTCTATCCATATCATAATTCACACAGTCTATCCACCCTTTCTTTGCTCTCCCTCTACTCTTATAGCCATCCACAAAATTATTATTTGTATTACGGGTATAAAAAGTACCCTATGTTTTAATCCCGGTTATAAACCATCTGTTTGCCAAATTTCATCCAAATCCATTTAATAATTTTTGTGTGAAAGAGTAACAGACATCCTTCCTCACTCACATCTATACAAATAAATAAAACTGAAGTGTCTGTTTGTAATTTCAAATTAACAGCTTTTCACTCAATGCATATGAAAGTAAATACGGTACTTACACCAAAAAATCATTTTTTTTAAACTTTTCTCTGTCTGTCTGTTTGTTCCGGCTAATCTCTGAAATGGCTGGACCGATTTTGACGGGACTTATTTTAGAAAAATACCTGCGTTAATTTCCGACATCCACGCCGGTGAAGCCGCGGGCAAAAGCTAGTTTATAATATTAGTAGGATTAAAGGCACACTTATTCAACGTGAAACACAAGAAGGGGCTCGTCCTTCTTGTTTTAAAAAACTGTTCTAGCATGCATATCATATCAGCCAGTAACGGTGGCGTGCTCATTCCGCAAAATACACTCAACTCAACTAATGACAATGCAAATGGCATTTACTAGAACGCTATAAATAAATGAAACTACCCTACTTGTGGGAGTGGGATTGCATTTACTCGTTCGTAACCTTTCTACCCTCTTGGGTGCTATTATAAGTATGTTGTCCCTTTAATTATATAAAGGTTAGTGTGAGACTAAACTCGGGGCTCATGGCTAAATAATAACAGCCTAATGGGTCGATCGTCAAGGTTAAGCAGCGCTTTTTCAAAGTCGTTCCGTGGATGGGTGAACATACCGACGCCCTTTCGTGCCTCGGAAAGCACGTTAAACCGTTGGACCCGGCTGTCATTTGTAGTCGGTTAGTCAGAAAATCTGTCAACAAGGTTTACCGAGGGTGGGTTGTGAAGATTATGAAGGAGTTTGTAGAGGTATTCTGCTACATCACCCGCTTAGACTGGAAGCCGACGCCAACATAGTTGGGAAAATGCTAGGCAGACGAAGAAGAGTGTGTGATAGAACTTTCAGTAGGGACTGTTCTAAAAATAGGCTTTTTATGAGTCAAGCAATTATTTAATTTAACAATTACATAGCCCACAGGTTACTATATTAATAATGATGAATCATATCGTAAAAAAAATTACTTGTGCGCTGTAGGTAAAATTGTGATGAATGCAAAAAAAATACTTGCCCAATTTAAAAACTTACTTACATATGCATCAACTCACCCCCTTTTCCCATGGGGGTAGGCAGAAACTACGGAACGCCACCTGCTACGATCTTTACATATTTCTTTTAAAACCTTAATTTTGCAAACATTTTAAATACCTTTCACAAGAATTACTTGTAGATTATTATTCGGTGCAAGGACTTCTTAAATGATACATTTTATTACTTTGTATTTGTTACATTTGCATGCTCTATTAAGGCAGAATGTACACACGACAGTACACCGGTACCCGAAACTCTCAAATTCTCCCAATCAACTTTGAAGCTAATGCTTTAGAGATAAAGTTCAAAATCTATTAAAGAAATTGGACAGATTGTAGTAGCTCGATGTGCTGGCGTCTGTACATGAATCCCATAATTTAACTTATTTGTATGTACCTACTACACTATTCTATTCTATTCTAAGCAAATTACCTATTCTATGAAGAACTTAATAAATCACCACTCGACCGTCAAGAAAGTGTAGTGTAGAAATGTTTTTGATTTCTAGTTGTTTGATAATAATAAATTGTACGTTATTTTTTCCATATTTCCTTAACATTTACTAAACAGTATCGAAAGTAAGCATGAGGTGACGATATTGGGAGGACTCAATGAGTTCTGCGTGAAATTCTTCGGTCCTCCTGGCAGTGAGTATTGTTATTTATTTTGATTGATTCATAAATGTACTGATTGATTCGGGTAATAATTTTATATTTTGCAGCCATAAACACATTTAAATCATTAACAATATGTCTGATTGATTCAACATTTACTAATTATTTCCTAAGTATTCATTAGACTTTTGTAAACAAACTGATTAAATTAAATTTACTAGATTCCTGTGTAATAACCATACCAAACACTGATTGATTCACTATACTTACTCGTTTTAAAAATGATCGATTCAACATACTCTTCTTTTTTCAAATGATTGATTCAAAACCAACTTCCTAAAATTCCAGCTCCATACGAGGGCGGCGTATGGCGCGTCCGCGTGCACCTCCCAGACCACTACCCCTTCAAGTCTCCGTCCATCGGCTTCATGAACAAGGTCTATCACCCGAACATCGACGAGGTTTCTGGCACCGTGTGTCTTGACGTTATCAATCAGGCTTGGACTGCACTTTATGGTGAGTTTGATTCGGTTATTATGGTTATCCTCTCTTATGTGGATAGGCGGAAACGCATGTTCTTTAACTATAAATTCCCCTTAGCCAATTAGGCTTAAGGTGGATTCTCGGAAATGCATTTCCGCGTATCCGCCTTAGAGTTAAAGTAAAATTTTATTTAAAAAAAAACGGGAAATTTTCGTGTAATGAAATAGGGGATATATTAGTAATACGATAATCTAAAAATAATAGCTTCAATAACGTTTCTACAACTAAACTAGGTATTTAAATAACTTTGTCGTTACAATACCTATTTTTAACTGTACATCTCAGCATTCATCCTATTACGTTACGTTTCAATATCAAATCGACCACAAAACGGAATTCAACCACAGTAGTGCGGTAAAACGATTGTTTTATATTTATAGCATTAAACGGACATAGGGATTCTATGACCTAAATTATTGCTAGGGAGCTTGTTGCGCCACTTCTTCCCAGCTAAAGCATTAGGAAGTGGTGAAAGGTGCACGGAACTTTGGGGGGACTGTCTTATGTAATTTTTACGTTCAAAAAGTGTTAATTCTCAGTCTGACTATCTTATGTAATTTTTACGTTCAAAAAGTGTTAATTCTCAGTCTGACTGTCTTATGTAATTTTGACGTTCAAAAAGTGCTGTCTTAGGATCAGCACGTTTGCCTAGTTTGAAGAAATGACTTGTGATTTTGTTATTGATTTAAGAGTAATGCGGAAAAGTGCCTTAAAACCTGGTAGTGATAATGAAACAAAATTAATGGTCAGTGGGCAAATTAGCATATTTGTTTTGTTGACTATTCTACGTCGACTGCTGTTCCCACTGCTGGGAAACAGGCTTCCTCTCTGTGAGAGGGAGTGGGCCATAATCGACCACGCGAGGCCGGTGTGGGTTGGCGGATGTCACTTGTCTTCAAATTCTTGGTTCTAAGACGTACCGGTTCCAAACGATGTTTTTCTTCACCGTTGTGAGAGCATTGGTGATGAAATAACACAAAGTAAAGTGCCAGGGTTCCAGCTAGGGTGCCATCTATCTGCAGTAGAACAGATACTAATTCCTTGCATATTTCCGTTCCAGACCTGTCGAACATATTCGAGTCGTTCCTGCCGCAGCTGCTGACCTACCCCAACCCTATCGACCCTCTGAACGGCGACGCCGCGGCCATGTACCTGCACAAACCTGAAGAGTACAAGAAGAAAGTATCAGGTAATTTTCACGTAATGAAAATCTCAAATTCATTAACGGACAGACAACATACGAGTTTATAACGAACATGAGCACTATAATAATATTTTGGAAAATTCTACCCCTATCATCATCTGCCTAGCCTTTTCCCAACTATGTTGGGGTCGGCTTCCAGTCTAACTGGATGCAGCTGAGGACCAGTATTTTACATGGAGCGACTGCCTATCTGACCTTCACAACCCAGTTACTGGGTAATACGATACCTGTACTTTACATGGAGCGACTGCCTATCTGACCTCCACAACCCAGTTACTGGGTAATACGATACCTGTACTTTACATGGAGCGACTGCCTATCTGACCTCCACAACCCAGTTACTGGGTAATACGATACCTGTATTTTACATGGAGCGACTGCCTGACCTCCACAACCCAGTTACTGGGTAATACGATACCTGTATTTTACTTGGAGCGACTGCCTATCTGACCTCCACAACCCCGTTACTGGGTAATACGATGCCCCTTGGTAAGACTGGTTGTCAGACTTTTGGGCTTCTGACGACCCTTAACGACTGTCTAAGATCTACGAAAGACAACCGGAGAGTTCATGCCTTAATGGGGTATTATCGTACGGTAATTTGTGGAAAAAACCTTCTCTAAGCCGTCGCTCCACTCATGGTGCGCTGGCGCACGCGGGCATACGGAAACTCATAATTTAATAAAAAAAAAAAATTTAAATGTATACATGCGTTATGTGGAAGGAGGGAGTAAAATGTCAAGTAAGATGATAATTGAAAATTATAATAATAAAAATCCTCCAGACAGTATTTCGGCCATGGCGGACAATTTCAAAAGAGACTAGCCACCGGCGCGGGAGATATTACAATGCACAAGTGTGTGTGGCAGACACAGTGGCTTTCACTCTTCCTTCCCTAACTCTCATAGTCTGATATTATGTTAAATTCAAAACATTTATTTCACCAAAATATACTGAACAGTACAACTCTGCCTAGAATAGGGCCAGGAAAACCGCACGTATGTAGTGATACGTGTAAGCTATAAACATGTCTGAAGCATAGAAATATTATTCTTCCTACACATTAATGTGATACACGATTTATTACTGACCGGATACTAAAGAAGCTTAGATAGAAAATCCACCATTAAAATTAGCAGTATAATATTAATTGTATATACAGGATAATTTAATAATCAGTGCGCAAATTTTTTTTGGTGGTTCAGTATCAGTAATAGAACACATTTCAACCATTTTTTCAATACTTTTTTTTAAATTTTTATCCGACCTTAAATCAGTAACTGTGGACACCCTACATATTTCGTACCTAATATGATATCGACAATAGTAATAGGTCAGTAACCGCGCGATGGCGTAGGTACTTCGAAATTCTTAGAATTTTGACCGATCGAACATTTGGTAGGTACTAATAGGTCAGTAACCGCGCGCCGGCATAGGTACTTCGAAATTCTTAAGGTGTCTTCACACAGCGGGCGGGGCGCGGCGTGACGTGACGGCGACGCAACGCTGAGTAGTTGTAATGTACTAGATATTACGGACGCCTTCACATAGAGCGCTCGGCGCGACCGGTCAAGCCGCCGCCGCGCCGAGTCGGAATACAACTCAGAGGCGGCGGGGCAGGGCGCCAGTGCACTGTGCACTGGCGCCCCGCCCCGCCGCCTCTGAGTTAAAAAAAAGTTAAAAAAAAGTTTAAACAGAAACTGCTAATTATAAATGTTTTAATGTTCTATCTATGCCCTATTAGTTTAATTACTTATATAACTGTATTAAATAGTGTATGTAATTCTAAACTGTACTACGTGTGTAATAATTATAATATTATTACCTACAAGCATGATTCTTACTTCCGGCTTCCACAACCTCACCTACAATACTCGTAAGAGGACACAGATAGAATCCTTTCACCTATGCCCCCAAAATATTATTAGTGAAAAAGTACTTTTGACTTAGGTACTTTTTTTTTTCATTTTTCCGAACCTCATAACTCTTGAACGGGCAACTATGAGCGCGCTCTGATAGCGTAGAATTATAGCCAGCAAGTCAAAGAATAAGAATATAGTAGTTTGAAAGCCTGTCTTACAAGACATGGCCAAATTTAAGCAGTTTCTGTTTCAATTCTTACAAAAATATCTATAATATTTTTCCGGAAACAATATTTTAGATATTTTGCTACTTGTAATGATAATTATTTATTGGAATGACGAGATCTTTCGATAAGTATTTTAAAAAAAATGCTATTTGTAAAAAAATACGAATGTCCCTTATATAGCAGTTTCGATCCACTGTGCACCACTTTGTGTTGTATAGTTTACGTATGTAGTAGTACGCTCGTATCGTGAACGCAAAAATATACTACGACTACAACATTTTGCTACTCTTCCCATTTATTTATTTTTGTAAAAGATAAGTTTAGTTTATTATCAAGTATTATTTTAATAGATTGTAGAATCATATTTTATTTTTGTTTTAATTGTTTAGCAATGGAGTGTGAGGGTCGTTTATACCATTGTGTCAAAAAATTAAAAATTTAAAAAACCCCTGACACAAAAACCTAATTTCCCTTAAAAAAGTAAAAAATAATAAAAAAAAACTCAATCTTAAAGTACCTAAGTATGTTTTAATAATTCAAAAAAAAAATACTTCGCGTTGGGGGACCGCTCCAGACCTAACAATTTATTTACAAATAGTCTCTTACCTAACTAATTAAGAAAAGAAAACTTTTATAAAATTACTTCACAATATTGCATTTAGGATACGACCGTCAACGTCTGCCCTCGCGGAGCGGTGCCCCAAAGCGACGAATTTTTTTTTGCAATTATTGTATATTAAGGTACTTTAAGATTGGGTTTTTTTAAATTATTTTTTACTTTTTAAAGGGAAATTAGGTTTTTGTGTCGGGGGTTTTTTTAATTTTTAATTTTATACTTTTTATAGGTACATACTTATTATAATGTCAAATCAAACGAAGCTAAGAACACTCTCGATTAATTCATCAATATTCTCTTTCAGTGCGCTTTCATTTGAGACCCCAGTCGAGTATATTTCCTGACATTCGGTTACTCTTCCCCACTTTCTCCTCCACAACTTTTAAACGGCTCAACCGATTTTCATCAAACATGTCTAAGAACACTTGCACATAAGTCACCTTTAATACATTTAAAAAAAATTGAAATCGCTTCATCAGTACGGGAGCTATGATGCCACAAACAGACAGACAGACAGCCAGACACGTCAAACTTATAACACCCCTCTTTTTGTGTCGGGGGTTAAAAAAGACAAAATAAACACTCTGCAGCCGTACCATAATTGCGTATTGCCAGAAATCATAGATCCTAGAAAGGCAAGATATGATAAATATTTATTTAACGAAGTGTAAGTTATTATTACTTGACAATAATATGTTTTTGCTTTATTTTTATCATATATGTACTTCACATACATATATTTTTATTTTTATTAGTCTAGAAAGCTTAATAAAGCTTTCTAGACTAATAAAAATACAAATACTGGATAAATGAAAATAAGTATTTTTATAAATCTCTAAATACCGCATTATTTATAATTCTAACGGCTCAAGATTGTTTAGTCCGTCTCGACACTCGCGTTACACTGCTTGTATTGTATATGTGTGCCGGCGGGACGGGAGGCTCTCACCGCGCCGGCGCCACGCCACGTCGCGCCCGGTCACGCCGCGCTCGCTGTGTGAATTAAGCTTTAGAATTTTGACCGATTGAACAGGTGGTCGGTCGTTCACCTTCGCTGCCGCGACGGCGCCGCGCGCAAGTTACCATAAAAACCAGTTTCAAAATAGACATCTTTCGTTAACGATAACTTAATTTTTTTGTACTAAGATATATCAAAATAAAAATTGCATGATTATTATCACTCGTTTAAGTTTCATTTGTTAACATTTGCGCACTGGATAAAAAATTACCTTGTATGCAGCGTGTAGGAGTCCAGTGCTCGACATGCATAGTACTTACTGTTCAATAGCACGCAACCCAACATTAAAAATTACAATAAAAAAAACATTGTTATTATAATTATTAAAAAAAATGTAATGAACAAAAATAACAACGTAAAATAAGTAATATACTTAAATTAACGACTGGCCTGTTAGTCTAGTGGTTAGTGACCCTGACTCCTAAGACTGAGGTCGTGGGTTCGATTCCCACCCAGGACAAATCTTTGTGTGATGAGCACGATCATTTGTTCTGTGTCTGGGTGTTATTTATTTATAATATGTATGTATTTAGAAATATATAAGTATGTTTATCAGTTGTCTGGTTGCCATAGTACAGGCTCTGCCTAGTTTGGGATCAGATAACGTTGTGTTGGTTGTCCTAAGATATTTATTTATTTACCTATCTGCTGTGAAGTCTTGACTACAATTGGTGTAAGATTAAACTATATTTTTTTTTCATTAAATATTTACTAATTCTACTGTCTAATAAACATCTGGTGGCTTAGTAATAACAGCTGCACGGATCTAAAGACCAGGTGAAGCTACTTTAGCCGCGGTCGTCCGGGGATGGGTGACCATCTTACATACCGAGACCCCTCAGTGCTTCAGAAAGCACGTTAGTACCGGCTGTCATTCCTGGCTCTTGTACTTAGTCTTACCACGGGTACCATCCAGTAACTGGGTCGTGGATGTCAGATAGGCAGTTGCTCCATTTAAAATACTGGAATTCGGCTGTTTCTGCCTCTGGTTGAACTGGAAGCCGACTCCAACATCGTTGGGAAAAGGCTAGACAGATGATGATGACTAAGGGTCCACACAAAATAAGTAGTCAGTCTGGTTTCGGACCACGGTCCGCCTTTTGGTGACTCCTGCCATAATATAGTAGTATACACTGACAGCTAATCTATATCATACACAAGCTTCTGTCCGCGACTACGTCCGCGTCAAATTTTTGCTCCCCTGACCCTTCCCGTCGTCGCGTGATTGTTCGAAAGAGATACCGTGACCCTGGCACATGAAGGAACTGAAGGAACACGGGTGGGTTTTAGTCAGCAAAAGTCTGACATGCCCTCCCGCTCCGCCCAGAGCGGGAGAAGTCATTTGAAGATTTCCCGTCCAGAAAAAAAAACCCTTCCCGTCGCATCGAATTGCCTACCAGTTTTCGTACATTTTTCATTACTACTCCGCTCCTCTTGATTGTAGCGTGATGTTATATAGCCTATAGCCTTCGTCAATAAATAGGCTACCCAATAGAAAAAGAATTTTTCAATTCGGACCAGTAGTTCCTGAGATTACCGCGTTCAACCAAACTCTTCAGCTTTATAATATTAGTATAGATAATCGATCTTACGATTTCAACCTTCCAAGATCAACAGTTCAGTGAATCAGTGAAATCCTGGCAGTTGGCACGGACACAATACTACGCACGTCCACTGATATATTACAATTTACAACAGTTGGCCAGTCGCCATGTTTTGACACGCCGTCAATGAGCTCCATTTACGTATTTATGATGAGTCACTCCCACTACAGATGGGAGAACAGCTGATTGGGTTAACTTTGGGGGTTACGGTGTTTTTCTGTTACCCAAAATGGCGACGTTAAATATGTTTCCGTGCTTGACTTTTTATTTTGTGAGGAAAGTTTTGACTATACATTTCGATGGCTATAAGAGTAGAGGAAGACTAAAGAAACGATGGATGGACTGTGTGAATTATGATATGGATAGAAAGGGTGTGACTATTGAGATGACGACTAATAAAGAAGTGTGGCAGAAAAAGACATGTTGCGCCGACTACAAATAAATGGGAATAAGGGCAGGAGAGTGATGGTTTCCTTTTCGTTGTCAACGGAAGAAGCGTTTATTTGACTCAATATTTTAGCTGCGGGGCGGGCACGGCCTCTCTGATAGTCATAGTCATTTATTCATGAACAAAGTACCTTGTATCTGAATTTACATACAAAATTTGCCTTGAGTCACGCATTTTAACACGTTTTTTGTTCACAAACTGTGATAAAATGTGTGACTCGAACCCCTCAAAGTATGCTGTCATCGTCCCGCTGATCTTCGTTAAATATAATACACGGTGACGTATAATGTTCAATATCTGGTTGACCGAGCTTTGCTCGGTATTTTTTGGTAAATTGTGTTTAAAATAATAAGTTTATGTTCAAGTTGATTATCGATAAAGTTGGTCATTGAAAACATGAATAAAACGACATTGTATAAAAATGAATCCTAGCTAGATCGATTTATCGCCCCCAAAACCCCTTGTATACTAAATTTCATGAAAATCGTTAGAGCCGTTTCCGAGATTCAGATTATATATATATATATACAAGAATAGCTCGTTTAAAGGTATAAGATTAAAATTAATAACAGGAAGCCCGTGAGTTAGTTTCTGGTTTCTACATTTTATTCGGAGGATCTCAGATAGTAATTAATGTCCACTCGAACAAGCTCATAAAGTAAACCAACATGCAAAATATTTTAAGTATCTAAGTTAGAGAAAGAAAAGAAAGAAAACTGATTTATTCTGCACAAACAAAACGCACATTACGAGATAAAAAAAACATAAAATGCACATAGACAACGTACCCAAAAGCCCCATATGCAGAATAAATAGTTTTAATTTAGTAATCCTTATCGTGATTAGTTTGGCTAATCACTCTCAATTCTGTTCCAGATTACGTCCGAAGATTCGCGACCGAGGAAGCCCTTCTAGAAAAAGACGCGATCACCGGCGTGGGGGGCGCAGCCCCGGCCTCCTCGGGCTCCAAGCCGTCAAACGGCAACGCCAACAACAACAGCGACACAGAGTCCTCCATGAGCGAGTTCAGTGATGACGAAGCGCAAGATATGGAGTTATAACATAAGTTACCACAGATAAGTAATACTTGCTCACTCGTCACTGCCTTGTGTGTTTAAAAAAGTTTTGTTTGTGGTCTAATGTATTTTTTTTTTGTATGGCAACACTTTTCAGTTTTGACAGTTATCGGTTTGTTGTCTATGGCAGGTGTTGCCATTATTATGAGCTGTAATAGTAATTCGTCTAAATGTATTGTCGTATTGCAATTATGGTTGTATTGTTATTTATTGCGCAGAAGCAATATTTATGAATTTAAAAGTTCTTTCTAACTAATATTTAAGTCGTTTCGAACCTCTTATAGGTTCTATGGACCTTGCACTATTTAAATTTGCGTTCACTATTCGAAATGAGATTGATCTATATAGTACTTATTCTGAGAACGTCATGAATTGACGTATGTACATCTTGCACTAAAATATTCTTCAAAGGTCATACTGATGCGAAAACAAAAGATATTTGGGTCAAATCTGTTGTCCACCACCTAAACTAAAATAAGAGTAATGCTATCTTTAGTAAGAGAAAGACAAGTAAAAGAAAAAGACAAGTGCTGCTTAAGAACTGTCAAACTAAATGAAGTCTCGATTGCCTTGAATTTGCCGTGATTTTAAGCATGAATAATTTAGTTCGAATTAGAAGGAAACCTAAGTTGAACTAAATGTACAGCTCTTATTTATTTCCGTCTCTTTCTTGCGTCATTACAAAGAAAAAGATAGCAATAACCTCAATTAAGTTTAGTTGGTACACAACAGAATCATCGTCATTACAATCTGATTAGTTACTAATGTTTGTACTAACTCGTTGTTTGAGTTGTGGCAAGCATATATACTGACTGTGGGTTTGATTCCCAGATCGGGTAAAGTCTAAGGGCTATGCCCTGATGATGCTTGTATATGACCATCTTCTTAAATAATGTTGTAGGCATCGCACAACGAACCGTCAAAGCGTTTAGTGCTGTACTTCACACGATATAAAGTTCACTTTTCAATGCTTTACTTTGTGTGACCATCTTCTTAAATAATGTTGTAGGCATCGCACAACGAAACGTGAAAGCGTTTAGTGCTGTATTTCACTCGATATAAAGTTTACTTTTCAATGCTTTACTTTGTGTCGTTGTCGATTTGTTTCGGTGTGACCGCCATTTTGCTATTTTGCTGGTTGCAATTTAAATCCGATACACTTCAGAATCTTCGATTAAGATTTGTAAATCTTTAGTGTTTGATCTCTTAGTACTGAATACACAACTTTAAATGTATAATATTTTGCTGGATTATATTCTTAGAAGGTCTTAATAAATGTACTGAAACGATCCAAAAGGACTGTTGAATAATTATTGCGAATTGTCTCTGGCTGTGACATCGAAGTCACATGATTGGCCCAAAAGTACGTTATTGGCACAGATTAACCAATTAGCTTCGACACGTTTGCCAAAACTTTGTTGCTATTGGTACATTTTCTTGATCGTCATTTCGTGCAAGTGTATTTTTCGAACACACGATAAACCCTTGTCTACATTAGACCACAGACAAGACTTAATAACAACCAAAGCCAGTTATCTGTACTCATACAGACGTTCGCTGCCACCGTTCAAAAAGAAAAAAGTAAAATATCTATTAAATGGACCACAAACTTTTGCCAATTTAGAAGTAAAAAAAAAAGAATGCTCAGATATTCCCGAGGCGGCGAACAGAATACGCTTTAAATTATATATTAAAAAATATATTATGCATGATGATCGTTAATTATAAAAAACGGTAAAATAACTATTTTAGTCGTTCGGTGTGTTGGAAAATGTTGAGGTTACTAGGAATGTTTGGCTTTTCTTAAATGTCTATGCTTAAGATTAGCGGGAAAGTTAGAGGGAATAGTGTTCACGAATTCGTTGTAAAATGTAGGAGGTAGGCATGGAAAATGATGGGTGGGCGTAACTAGGGGTAATACTATGTTGAAAATGGGGAAAATGCACATTGTAAATAGATGTTTATCGCTTTAGAAGTTATTAAATATCTGTTTTATTCCAATATAGTTCTTATTAGCCCTAGTTGCGTTTACATAGTTGGAGAATGACTGACCAGAATCTCAATTCAATCGCCATGCATTGATTATGTACCTTACGGTACAGTAGCCTCTTTGAAAAGGGCATCTCGATATCTTGGTCAGTCAGTTCTTCACGTAGGAATGTTGTTGCGTACTTGTTGCATTTTTAATGTTGCAAGTTATTTTAGGTCACTTTAGTATTACACTACTTTCATGAATGATCTGTACAAATCATTGATGAGGTAAAGTATATAGTTTATCAACTTAAGTCAATATGTTCTGAATTTAGCACCGCAAGCACGATGAAACAATTTGCACATAAACATGATTAAAAACTTATAACAAGCTAAAATTAAATTAAAATAACTTGCAACATTGCTTGTGTGGCAATTCGCACTTATATGTAACGAACATTTAAATATTAGATTTTAACTTTAAAGATGTACGCTATAATCTTAAAATAACTTTCGAAAAACATTAACATATATGATAGACTAACATAACCTCTTTAGTTGGAGAGTTTTATCGACTGGCAACACACACGGTGTGAGTGAGCGAGATAGCATTTTGTAAATATCCTATCTGTCCCATAGTTTAAATCCAACTTAATATGAGCCCGAGTCATCGGACTAGAGTCATCACTATATCTCATAGGTATTTAATTTTTTTTATTAATATGATTTTAGTTGTATTCGAAACAATGTGTCATTGTGAAATGTCGATCTCCCTCTCATATGGCGCTTGGGTTGGGTGGAATTATCGGCCATTTTACTCCTTTATGAATAAAGAAGTTCTTGTATTCTTTTCTATATTTTTAAAGTAATGAGCAGCTGTATTTTAAATAAAGACACTTAATAATCGATGTTAAGATATCTTTTTTATTACGTCTTCTTTCTATTACTAATAATGTTGCTCATAGTTCTATCGTCTCTCTAAAAGTTCCCCTATTTTAAATAAGAATTAAGAATATATGTCGCAAATAGTAATTATATTTTATGAGTACGGCATTGTCTACCTCAAAGGTTTGAAACATTTTGTATGAATTTATATCACAGCCGATTAATTTCGACCCAACCCATATTTTTTTTCGTTGTTGGCAACACTTACATAGATTGTCTATGCTCTCGCCAATGTTACCTGTTGAAAGAATTGTTAGTAACAGAACTGTGATTATCATTTCTTCCCTTCGTTTGTGTGTGTGGAAAATTTAAAGTCAATTCGTCAAAAGAGGTTGAGAATATATACATTTAATAAAAAGAAACACTGTACTTAGTCCAAATACTGTTTGACGATTTTAGATTTGTTTGTTGCTATTTTCTTTTTCTTAGCACAATCATTATTTTTTATGCTTTGAACACCGCCGGTTTGGTAACGTTTTTTTAAAAAATCGGATTTTGATTTTATTCGAATTTTAATATTAAGCTAATATTGCCAACATTAGTCATTGTCATTTAACAATAATGTACTTGTTAAATTTTAAGTGATTTTTTGTTGTTGTAATGCAAAATATTGCTAGAAATGGGGCATTATTTGACAAATATTGTTATAACTACCACTAATTCACTTTTAATTAAAATGGAAAGTGTTGTAAAGACTACTTCGCGGTCAAATCGCCGGAAATTTTGAGAATTTATCGAGAAAATTACCCGATAAATACTCGTATGAAAGTTTTACTGACAATTCAACTTTTTACGGCAAAGATGTAAAATTATGTTTTAATTGATCTTGTAACACCGCGTCGCTTGTCATCTCCTTAGCTCAGCGGTTCTGCGAAATAGTCTACTTACCGATTTTTAAAGATGGCGTTCTTAATTCAAATGTATTTTTAGCTAACTTCAAAAAGAGGTACACATTGCAACTGTGTTTTAACTAAGTTCAGAGAAGGAGGTTTCTTTTGTATTCACTGATCACAAAACGATGTACTAATAGAAGTGAGTCCTGGACTCGTGGCGGTGGACAAGGAGTTTGTTATGGTGGATACGGTAAGGTAGTCCAGAAAATTCAATTTTTCTTCCATTTTTTGTAAATTGCAGGTAGTGTCTTCGTCAATACTACCCTCTATGTTCAAAAATGTGATTAAATGAACTTCGAGGTTTGTCTTAGTGGTTTAAATGATTATAATTCAGTAAAGCCACATATTTAAGGTCGCGAATTAAATTTTCGCATCTTCAGAAATATAGAGACCTAATTAGAAAGTTTAAAAGTTCAACTTTGACTCATAAAATGATAATACTTTTTAATAAGAGTTTTATTATTTTATGAGTCAAAGTTCGATTCTTAAAATTTCTAATTAGGTCTATATAATTCTGAAGATGCGTTTTGTTCAACATGCAGCCTGACCTGCAAATTGCAAAAGGCGGAACAAAATTTGGATTTGGCGGGTTACTGAGGCTTCCACCAAATAAATAGCATTTTGTTAGTACAGTCTGCCGCGTTAAGTACTAGTTATTTGAAAAATATACTAAACTCGTTGCAGGTTACAAACGCGCGTTGTGACATTTATGTCATTGGCATAAGGTTTAGTTTTCAATGAGTGATGTGCGTTCGTGAAATGCAACTACTATCACAGTAATAATGTTATCTGTTTGAAAACAATGTCTTTTTTATGTTATACTTTCTGTAAGACACGTTGTTATTGATTAATGTTTACGGTTTTAGAAGTGAAACCTTTAACGGGGTTGAGTGATTTTTGGTAGGGGCAACACTTATAGGTTCGCGTCACCGATATGCTAATGTGACGTGCTGTTTACTTCTAGCGGCAGTCCCTATGACTGCCTAATTAAAAATTAAAAAAAACTATCGACTTGTTCGTCTGTCTTCTTCGCATCATAAGGTCTTATGTTAGCTCCGTACAAGTTCAATAGTCATCAGACAAACTTGTTAAAACCGTAGACATAAATCAAATGTCTTTTTCTTGTCTATAATTTTTGAATGTTTAAACTTAATGCAATATTTTCTGGGTTCTAATGCCTGAATATAAATGTCTGTAGAATAAAGGGTTTTAGGTAATAATGTTAAGTAATTTTTCAAATAACTTGTATTTACCTGTGTGGCATTGAAACGATGACAAGCGCTGATCCCGCCAAATGTTGGTGTTTTAGCATATTTTGTGATGTTCTTTTTGTTTGGATGTAAACCGAATTGTTAAATGTATAACATTATATTGGAAACTATTATGAATATTATGCTTTCCTTGTTTTATAAATGGTATCGAGTCAGTCGACTAACGAATTGTATGTTTCTGAAATAATTATAATAAGGCTTTGGGCGGATGCACTAAACTCCGCGAAATTCAAATAAATTTTATGACATGACATTATTTTTCTACCACCAAATTCGTTTGACATTAGCATACATATCAGTGAGTTTCTTGCGCGTGAATCAAAAAGAACATTTCAAAAGATAAAATCAAAATACAGATCTCGAAAGGTTCTCGTATACAATGGCCTGTGACTTCTGTAACATCCGTTTAATTCCTCGGTCGGTATAAAAGATCTTCACAAAAATCTAGTTGTCTATGCGTCAGTATCTTGGCTATTGTGTACAGGGGCCGTAATGTTTGACACATTGCGAACTAAGTGTTGCAATCGTCTTAATCATAAGTCCTTAGGCTATAATAATATAGAGTTTAAAACAACACGAAAAATTATTATTAATGATAGACATTTATTGTATCTTTGAAAACTCAGCCATAATAAATATATTATATTTTTGGTAATAAGGAAATAACAAGTTAAAATTTCATAGTTGTACTTCTCGAAAAGTTGGGTTGGCATGATTTTTCTGGAATTTTTATTTGTCCACCCGGCATTCATCGGTATGAATCATACAGTCGCTGAGGTGTCGATGTGTAGCTTATAATACTTATGAAGTGGATAACGAAGGTTTTTGAATGTCCAAAAATTTATTTCTGAATCTAGATGGGGCGTGATAAAAAGGAAAAATGAAAAAAAAAATTAGCGCCGAATTTTAAAATACAAGATGGCGCATTTAACAACCTTCGTTAAAATTAACAATGGTGACGTGATAACAAGTTCAATAAAAATATTTTTTATTTTTTTTAATCTCTGACAAGATGGGGTCGGTCACGTCACAATTGTTTGGTTTATGGATATAATTATAATCGAGGTTGAATATATTACCAAAATATGACGGGCAATCCGCCCGCGGCACGGAATCATTTATACATGTAACAGAATAAAAGTTTATAATATTATATTTTTATTTCATTACATGTAATAAACTTACGTTATTTTTAAACTATATTTGCCTTTTATTACTCACCTACCTTTTAACATACCGTACCGTTTCTACATCGGATAAAATCTGAAATGAAATTATCCGGAAACGAACCGAAGTTACCGACATGGCTTGCAGAGTAAGCATGTTGAAGTGGCAGCGGGCTGGTCATATCTGTCGAACGACGAATGACTGATGGAGCAGATGAATCCTGGAGACCGTGTATCGGCAAGCATAGCGTGGAATCATCGTCCATCGGGCTGGGGGTGCCCAGCTAGATGGACCGACGGTCTAAAGTGGCTGCTGGGACACACTGAATGCTTCAGCGGTGGGCAAGGTGTTCTGATGCAACATAGGAGAGCCCTATGTCTAGCAGTGGACTGCAATAGGCTGAGTTGATGGTTGAAAATAGGACTGTATTGTCATAGCCTAAAGTAGAAAATTGTATGAATATCGACGCAGTCGTTTCGCAAATGCTTGCGACTTGGTTGCTAAAGGTTTGAATTCGACAAAAATTTGGGCTCGACCCTTCGCGAGCATTTTTCTGTACTGTCTTAACTGATAAAAAATTAACCGTGTGGGCCACAACTAGGGTTTATGGTTTATCGGTGTAACTGACAATGACAGGCCACCATCAGGGACTATAATTTTCATAAAACAGGTACGGTGAGAGCAGTGGTGGCCCAAAGGTAACGGCCGCGACTTACGAGTGAGTTCAAACCCAAGCAGGCGCATTACTTTGCTGACACAAATTACTTGTATAAAACGTTTAAAGTGCATCATAATTTGAATTGTACCGGTAATGATTCCGACCGGCGCGGCGATATGGTCACCCTATTCAACTTTTTCCTCAAGGATTGTAAAAAATGATTTATGTTTTTAAGTATAACACTTACAGGGACGACTGATTCGTCAAATTTTAGTACAACATTTTTCACAATTTCTGATGTATCTACCTTCTTTTCTTTCTCTAATTCTTCCTTCTAATTTTAATTTCCGTAATAGCCGATCAGGCGACGGTTTTTTTTTTGGTTTATTACTAGGTTAGAGATGCTTATACTTCTTTGAAAGCTTAAACCTTGCTTTTGGTCTATTTGATGTCAAGATGTACAATTGTACAGTCGGATGCAACTGTTTTATAAAATTATAACGTTAGGCTCTAATTTACGTTAGAAAAAAACAAAATTAAAATTCTGTTGCCGAAATGAGAATATATGATTTACCCTCATACATTTTATTTATCGTACCTCATCATCAGCAGCCTATAATGTTCCCACTGCTGGGACACAGGCCTCCTCTCGGTGAGAGGGAGTGGACCATAATCCACCACGCGAACACAGCGCGGGTTGGTAGATGTCACATGTCTTAGACATTTTTGTTCTAAGACATGCCGGTTTCCTCACGATGTTTTCCTTCACCGTTTTGAGAGCAGTGGCGATGAAATAATTCACGCAAAATATGAAATTAAAATTCGATCATCAGTTGAAGGTTGAATGCCATGGGGCAGTATTTTCTCAACTGATTATCGAATTTTCAATAAAAATAAGGGAACGTTTTTCAATAAAAATGAGTATTTTACAAAATTGTTTGTAATAATTGTTTGTTTGAAGAAAACCATTTACCATTTTTTTTTTAACAGCCTGTGATGAACATCGACTGCACCTCCGTTTTGAATGCAATTTTTTTCTTCCTTATTTAAATATTATTTTATTATTATTCTCATATTTTTTTCTGTAATTACAAACAATTTTGTAAAATACTTATTTTTATTGAAAAAAGTTCCCTTAAAAATGTACCATTTTCGAGTGTTCAAATAAATATACTTTTTTGAGCGATGTAAGATCAAACTAATATTTTTGTAAAGGCCCTTATATGAAGAATCCCCAAAACATTACTCCTTATTACCAATTTATATCCAAGATATCGATTTTTTAGTGAAACCTTCGAAATTACGGTTTTTGCAGCGATTACGAAATTTTATTCCATCAGGGGGCAAAGTATTCAAGTCTAAAACTATGGGAACGGGAAAAAGAAATCTAGAACTTATTCCCTGATTTTTTTTGGATTTCTCCCCTACGTTTAAATGGGTTAAATTATCGGTTGGACGATATCGTCCCCGACGGTTGGCGGTGTGCAAAATAAACACACGGTCGGAGGGTTAAAATTAATATCCCTGATGGTGTCTATCACACTTGCGAATATGATGTAAGGGGCTGAATGGGCACGCCACTATTGCGGCGGTAAGTCCCCTCTTTGAGGAGTGGATAGAGAGGCGTCACGGCGTCCTCACCTTCCGCCTGACGCAGGTTCTCACCGGGCATGGGTGCTTCGGTGGGTTCCTGTTCAGGATAAAGCGGGAGGATACGTCCGGGTGTTTCCATTGCGAGGATCGTCTGGAGGACACGGTGGAGCATACGGTGGAGGTGTGCCCTGCCTGGGCGGAGCACCGCCGTGTCCTCGTGGAGGCGATCGGCGGCGGCGACCTCTCGCGTCCGGCCCTGGTGCGAGCCATGGTACGGAGCGAGAGGGAATGGGAAGCTGTCACCTCCTTCTGCGAAGCAGTAATGCTCGCGAAGGAGGAGGCGGGGCGCGTGAGGGAGTGGCAGTCTCTGCGCCCTCACGCCCCTAGCCGCCGCAGGAAGAGACGCCCCGGGCGTCGGGAGTCGATTGCGGACTCCCGGCCACCGTAGGCGCGAGCTTGCGGGTGGCGAGCAATGGGTAGCTCGCCGCCCGGTAAGGACCAGGCTCGGGTCGACGGCGCGCAGTGTTCCACGCGCGCCTCAAAGAGATGTCAGCAGCAGTGTAGGGGTCTACTAGGACCGATGCCTGCCAGGGTCGCGTGATTGTTCGAAAGAGATACCGTGACCCTGGCACATGGGCAACTGATGGAACACGGGTGGGTTTTAGTCAGTAAAAGTCTGACACGCCCTCCCGCTCCGCCCAGAGCGGGAGAAGTCATTTGAGGATTTCCCATCCTGAAAAAAATAAAAAAAAAAAAAAAAGGGGGCTGAAATACGTACCGGTATTGTCGAAATAAAACAACAAATTGATTTATTAACATAAGTAACTATATTAAAAATAAACATTTTAACAACAGGCGCTATGTACATTGTACAGTATGCCATAACCTATCTACACTCATACTTAGAGCTGGCGCGTATCTGCGACAAACTTGCCTCGACATGGTTTTAGATCATTCAGATCGTCATTAAGTAGAATATTTGGTCAATGTTAGCATGAAACAGTTAAAAATATAGGTCTATTTTATAATAAATACAGTTTAATGACGTATTTGTCGCACATATGCGCCTTCTAGAACGCCGGAGCGATGGCAGCGAATAATCGACATGAAGCTTTACCAGGTGCCCTGCGAATAGAAGGGGATGATTATATGAATCGGGGACGAACAACGGGTTAGGGGACCTGTATTGGCTACTCACTCTAAGATATCTAATGAAAATTGATTAAAAAAAGTATTCTTTACAAAATTAAATAATCAAGAGAAACAATGAAAGACTTAATAAAGACATATTAAAATAGGTACAATAAACACCACATTTTTGGTTAACAATTTAGGCCAGCTTCGTAGTTCAACCGTAGTACTAACGTGGGGTTCATCATACATTACAAAAGTGTGAGATGAATAAAAGCACATCACAAAATGCATTGAATAATTTAAATGATAAAATAGTAAATCCTGGTTCAAACCCAGGTCTTCAAGATATTTTCCATCTTAGAGTGAGTTCATATGTCATAAATGCGTTTCTGGTGTTCAGCAAAACAGTATAGCGTTTAAATAACAATTAAAAATAAGTATACGTAAAACGTACAAAGAAAAATTATCAATACATATACCTACACAGTGTTCGGGCTCATAACATTCACACATCTTGTGATTTATTTATTTAGGAATCAGCTATTATATTCATTCGTCCTATATTTAAGATTTCCATGTTATATTTATGCATTAATAATAAACTTAGGTTAGAAATGACTTTAGTTTGTATTTGCGGAGACACATTCATGAGCAAAAATTACAGTTCTATTAATATTTCTAGAACTATTGTCATCTCACTACAAACATCAAGCTTTTATTTTTAATACCGGAACTAGCATAGATTAAAAAGCAGATGAGAAAATATATAATAAATAAATATGTTCAGGAGTCGTCCCCAAATTCTGAACATGATATTTTCTTGAACATGGAAATAAAAAATATAGATCCGTTACACCAATCGAGTCATTATTAGACTAAAATTATAATTACATAGACAAAATCAAGCTAGTGGTCAAAGTAACATATTCTAAGTATATTATACAGATAGGTGCAAACATCACATTTATATATAAATACTAAATATTCAGCTTTTAATTGATGTACCTATAAGTGTATTATAATTCCATACAGAGGTCGAGTCTTACAGGAACTAGTTTTATTTGTGTGCGTAGACTTTTTAAAAGAGTTGAGAATTGATCTTTGCTCTCACGCTAATGTCTTTACATATTAGGTACGGTCAATCCACACTAATATTATAAATGCAAAAGTAACTCTGTCTATTTCGTTTTACTGCTAAAACTACTGAACCGATTTAAATGAAATTTAGTACACAGATAGTTTAGGCCTGAGAAAGGACATAGGCTACTTTTTATCCCAGTAGTATGTTCCCGCGGGATAATTTCCGACCTCGACGCGGGCGAAGCCGCTGAAAAAGCTAGTAAGCTATAAATGTTTTACATAGAATTCGTGTAGCCTTTAATGTTTCTTTCAACATTTACACAGGAGTGACAAATTCAACAAATTGTTCAAAAATTTTGCAACTGTATGGGCTTTATAACTAGCATAGCAAGAGTGGCATATTCATAGAATACAGTAATAAGCTTTTAAATGTGAATACATGATGACTTACTTGGAATAAAATTACCTATGGCTAAATTAGATATTTTGTTTCGAACACGTATATTAGTATACACCAATTAAATGTATATAGATATTATTAACTGTTCAGCAATTTTAAAACACCAAGAGCATGAAACCTCTAAATGAAATCTACACACAAATGTTATTATTTAGTAACATACCATATACAGGATTTTTTTTAACCAATGCGCAAATTTTTTTTGGTGCTTCAGTATCAGTAAACACATTTCAATTATTTTTTCAATTTTTTTTTTTAAATTATCCGTCTTTAAATGAGTAAACTGTGGACACCCTACATTTTTCGTAATATGATATCGAATTAGTAATAGGTCACTAACCGCGTGCTTCGTAACCGTAGGTACTTCGAACTTCTAAGAATTTTGAGCGATCGAACAGTTGGTAGGTACTAGCAGCTACGCTCGGTCATTCACCTTCGCCGCCACGCCGGCGCTGCGCTCAAGTTACCATAAAATCCAGTTTCAAAATAAACATCTTTCGTCCACGATAACGAAATTTTTTTGTACTAAGATATTTTAAAATAAAAATTGCATGGTTATTAGAACTCGTTTAAGTTCAGTTTGTTATAATTTGCGCACTGGTTAAAAACTTATCCTGTATACAGGTTGTAGCGTAAACACTCGTTTATTATTTCCACTACATCCTGTTTACATTCCATTTAATTATTTTTATTCTGTAATCTATAACATTCCACACTGAGTGACGAGATATCGTTGCACGAAACCACCGAAGAACTTATCCACTTCAAAACACTTCAAATTCACTAATCACATATAAATATGGGTGTACACTGATCACTAGCTTGACATATCACTCAGTCATCATCACAATCACCCGGTGATATGGTGGTTAACCGATGATGAGACCGCAGCCGAATTTGAACTGTTGCTTAGCCTGGTTTGCCATGCCGGAGAGTGCGAACGTGAATGGTAGGGGCTGTAATTTCTTCTCAAGGACTGCTCCGATGTTCCAATTTGAATCTACCATTCCTGGAAAGAGTATAGAAAAATTAAGCAATTTCAATTTCAGAAAAACCTAAATAAGTTATTTTTTTAATATGACCTGAGACAAACTATCGACTTGTTAGAATTATGGGGTTTATTTAAATATCAAAAATGACTGGTTAAACAGTCGTTAATCATAACTTTAAGCAACGTTTATAAATATGTTCAGGGTAATTTCTACACAGAATTCTAAAAAAAAAACAAACTGTAAAGTAGATTAAAACAAATCCGTAATATTTACTTAGTGTAAAACAAAGTCGCATTTTATGTTTGTAAGTTTAGATCTTTTAAACAACCGACCGATCTTTTTAATGCGGTTTTTATCAATAGACGGAGTGATTAAAGAGGAAGGTGTATAAGTACAATACGCGGGCGAAACCGCTGGTAAAAGCTAGTGATCAATAACTCACCTCTAAAGATTAGGTCTGCTTTGGGAATGTTGACCTGGTAACCGACAGTGCCTACAGATTCCATCCCTCGGAACGAGGTATCCATTTCTGCTACAACCTGCAAATTAACATGAAAAGTTTTAGAATAAGACAAGTTACCACATTTTTTTAATGGGTGCTATTATTTTCTATAAATGGTTGAGGGACCGACATACCTGTAATTGCTCACTGCACTGCTTGAAGTAGCACAAGTGGAAATTAGCTGTGCTCAGGGTCGCTGACACTTCCGAGTCTGAAACAGATTAAACCAGTTTAAGAAACTGCAATAAAACTAAATAATGAATAATATTACCAAGTTGCGACTATGGGGTAAGAGTTTCTTAAGGTGGGATCTCCAGGGTAGACTGCGAGGCTAGCGGACGGCGAGCAATGAGTAGCTCGCCGCCCGGTAAGGACCAGGCCTGTTTCGACGGCGCGTAGTGTTCCACGCGAGCCTCAAAGAGATGTCAGCATACACTGAAGGGGCCCGCTGCTTGCCAGGGTCGCGGATTTTTTCAAAAGAGTTACCGTGTCCCTGGCATATAGGCAACTGAAGGAACACGGGTGAGTTTTAGTCAGTTAAAGTCTGACACGCCCTTCAGCTCTACCCAAAGCGGGAGACGTCATTTGATGATTTCCCAACCAAAAAAAAAGGAGTAGTCCGCAAAATTTAAATTTTCTTACGTTTTAAAATTTTGTAGGTCTGACAACCCTTGAACGTGGTTTAGATGAGGTGATGTCTTTCTCTTTCATTGGAGAAATTGGCCGGTCTATTTAGCCATCAGGTGATCTTACCATCCATAGTGTACCTAGCGGCGGCCGAAGTGATGGCGATCTCTCCTCCCATGACCCGCGCTCCGGACTGGTACACCAGCTCCGTACCAAGCGCCAGCCGCTTCGTCACCGACTATAGCACACAAAAAAAAAAACGATTATAAGGACGGTATGGGGGTAGCAGGGGTTGATTTTGACATATATCGTGCATTTGATCGTTACCACAATGCTTCTTTTCAGCCGAACACATCCACTGCTGGACTTATCCAGCAGTGGATGTCACAGCCCTGTCTCAACACAGGCCGTGTTTTAGCAGTGGGAACAATATAGGCTGATTTTGATGACGAAAGCGCCTCTTAGAATTCCAACCTACTCCTTCAACTCGTAAGCCGCGGCCTCCAATCCACCTGACTCCACCAGGCCCCAATCAATAAGCTTAAGTAATGTATATTCAAGGCTGAATGTGGTCATAGCTATTGATTCCAACACTAGCTTTCAATATTCATTCTGTAAGACCACGTATCCATGGAAGTAATAATATCGCGGCAGGTTTATTTCTGACACTGGATCTTCTAAGCACTGCTTAGGGAAGAGAGATCAAAATCGCCACTCTTGGCAGGCGGCTTGGCGATCGCAGTATGGTGGTAAAATGCATAGACAATGCTGCTGTCCATGCTCTAGTAAGTCCCTTAGTCGCCTCGTACAACACCCACGGGAAGAAATATGATGGTGCTGTTCTTTACGTCTGGCACCACGGGGTAAAACCGCATAATATCACATAGTATGTCACCTGTAAGTAATGTCCGACAAAGACAGCCGACTTCTCGTTGAAGTCCGGCTTACCCACGGCCATCGCGAGCGTGTAGTCCGAGCCCTTGTACTCCAGCGTGCCCTGTGTGGCTGTCAGCTTGCATTCTTGCACCTGAAAGAAAATACATAACTTAAAATTAGTTCTGAATTCAGATAATTGCGTGTAATCTCAGAGAAGAAGGTGGTCAATTATCCTCCAAGGCAATAGAAATAAACATTTAGCGGTATGAGGAAAGGGGGGTGGGAAGTTTCTCACCCTCCATTGAAAGGTAGAATTCAGGTAATTGTGAGTGATATTAAGAATGTAATTTCAGAGCAGAAGGTGGTCAATTATCCTCCAAGGCAATAGGAACAAACATTTAGAGGTATGAGGAAAGGGGGTGGGAAGTTTCTCACCCTCCATTGAAAGGTAGAATTCAGGTAATTGTGAGTGATATTAAGAATTTACTCTCAGAGAAGAAGGTGGTCAATAATCCCCTAAGGCAATAGGAACGAACATTTTGAGGTATGAGGAAAGGGGTGTTTGTGTCTGTATATTTATGATAATCGAGCGGCCAACTTCTCTTACGCGATGTTAGATTTGCGTGATGTCAGGTGTAATGTCTTCTTCTTCTTTTCAGCTAAAGCACTAGGAAGTGGTGAAGGGCAGGCGTTTTGAGGGACTGTCTTATGTAACTTTGTCGTTCAAAAAGTGCTGACTCCCAGCCTAGTTTGAATAAATCACTTTTGCTTTTGATGGTTCGCGTGTGATGTTATAGATGCCGCAGTAATCATGGGCGCCGGCAGCGATGTGCAAAAGTAGCACCCCTGACTTCAAAATAAAATGTAAGTGTGAAAACATTGAAAACTTAAATATCCGAAAACGTCTACTACAATAATATAGAACTTAACCTATTCGAAGTGAGATCTTATAGTTTTCGAGCTCCCTCTTGTATTCTGCAATTTCTCAATTGTACACCTTTGTGCAATAGTCAACAAAGTGCCGAACTCCTATTTCTAAAAATAATAAACCTTAAAATTATGAGTCGGCGCTTTGAGTGATCTTTGTTCATTGATTTTTCAGCGCCGACTCAAAATTTTAAGGTTTATTATTTTTTGTTTTTCAGTTTTTTTGGCGGTGTTATTTTTTGCTAAAAAGTTTTATTTTATAATTTTTTGTGGCTTTAATGTACTTATAATACTTGGCAAGGTATACCCTATCCAATAAAAAAAGAATTATCAAAATCGGACTACTCTGTATAAAGTTATGCGTGGTTATACATTACAATCAGTGAGTGAACAATCAATCATCCCCTGTTTTCCGACCCTTAGGGTTCGATTTTGTTTTCCAAATTTATATAGGACCACCTTGGGAGTATACCCTTTCCAATAGAAGAAGAATTATCACAATCGGATCACTATATAAAAAGTTATGCGTGGTCATACATAAAAAAAAAATATATATATATACGCGTCGAATTGATAACCTCCTCCGTTTTTTTTCGTCGGTTGAAAATCTAATTGACCCTAGGCGGGGTGTTTACATGCAAGCTTAGATACCGAGCTTGCTTCGCTTGCTCTTATATCCTACTCTATCTTAATTTTGAAGCTTCTTTGTATTAATCGACACAGTTAAGACTTCTTTCTGTATGCATGGACGAAATAAAACCTATCACATTCGAGACGAGATGCAAAAATTAACGACTCATTTTGCTCGCTCTTGCATCCTACATTCTCATAATTGTTACGCTTTTTTGGATAAATGTACAAAGTTACTCTTTGTTTTATTGGGACAAAACGACACCTAACATATCTGAGGTGTATCCAAAAATGATTGAGGCCTATTTGTGGAGCTGAAGATGTACCCTCTGAAGTTCAAAACCTTATAGGCGCCCACCGTCACAATGATTCACGGTCATAATTTGTTAATTGCATTCCTTTGTTTACAGTACAGAACCACCATACATAAAGTTATCCATGTAGATCAGATGTTAAAATAAACTAGAATACGTTTCTGACATAAGAGTCTTAAGTGGTATAAAGGCTCACACAATACACGGTCATTTATTTGTCCACAACAAGCGGTGAATAGCAGGGCAGGATAGTATTTGGCTTGAGTTTAAGTGGCTCGTTCGGGCATTCTCGACAAATATACTACAGATATATTTGGCTTTCATTTGGCTCGTGCCGATCGTTATCTGTGTTCGCTGAATCATGTTCGGATAGGCACGGTACGATTCGAGCTAAGACGAGCGGGTTTTTCCCGAACATATATTTGGTTTGTTGGGCCGAATCAAGCCGGTCCGTACAAGCACTAGAAAAACTTTTAAGATATCAAGGAAAAAAACAATATACCTGTGCAGCACCCTTCAGCCTGATCTCCGGAGTAAGCTGATGAATTAAACTAAAGTTGACATTCCCCGAGGGGTCCACATCTCCCAATATGACGGGGAACGCCTCGGTGGGCGAGATCTGCTTGGTGCCGATGTATGTTGCTCCTAACTTGTACCCGTTCTGGGCTGAGCTCATTGTCAGGGTGTGGGACATCTGGAATTGGAGGAAACATATTGTGAGCATATTTGAAGTATTTCTTTTTTTAATATTGTAATTTGTGGGTATTTTGGCTACGTTGTTTGTGTTCATTTATGAATAACAAAATATTGATATTTTTTTTTACTTAAATACGGGGATTTTTTTGCTTCAGACAAAGATTGGCTTAGATACTTTTTAGATTAGGTACAAACCAATTTTTTTTTGGTAGTGTAAGTTTATAAGAATATGTTGCTGCACCTTTCTCCAAAAGAATAGAGTCCATTTTAGAACACTCCTCAAATAATGATGCAATTTCAAATATTTATGTGTAAAATTATCTAGACTCCTAGAGTAATAATATACCTGGAAATGATTGGAGAGCCCCCTATTCACCATCAGCTTCCCACCTTCAAAGTTGACTGGCATCACATCTGAAACACAAATTATTTATTTGAAAGTCTTGCCTAGAAATAAATAACATCTGCTTGAATGGAATGCCTCACTGAGACCGAGATGATTTTTAAAACGTGTTCACATGCCTAGCCTATTCTCTATTACTTTTGGTTTACCTTACAGTCTAACCTGGGGGTCTACTAAGCCCAGGGTTTTGAGCTTTTCCTACTCCATATCAGTTACAGACATGATCGTAGCTCGAACTAAGAATGAATGACAACACATTTTGCCAGTTGTACTTTTAATTTGTCACTTGTTTTGATGTATTAAATACTTTTGGTTGGGCCTTGTATTTTTGTTAATGGGTATGAGAGAGTCGGCCCCCAGATGCAGCTCATTACAAGTATTTTATATGGAGCAATTGCCTTTCTGAACCTAATAACCGAGTCATACAATGATTGCTACACAATGGTGGCCCAGTGAGAATAGCTGATTCAGGCATTGGTTTTGAGTTATAATTGGTGGCTTCGTGCCCAGGGAGGCGGTTTACTTTGTGTTAATAATTTCATCACCAATGCTCTCAATGGTCAAGGAAAACATTGTGAAGAAACTGGCATGTCCTAGAACTAAAAAAAAAAATACATGTGACGTCTACCAATTCTTACTGGGCCCGCAAGGTACATAACAACCCACTTCTCTCTTGAAAGGCGGAGGCCTGTTTCCCAGCAGTGAGAACATTATAGGCTGCTTATGCTTGCATGAAAAGAAGGAGTATAGTTACAAAACAAGTTTACAAAATGAGAAATAAAATGTTGAAATAGTTATTTGTTATACAAGAGTGCAAAGTTGCTTTTTAACCGCGAGCTCAATTTTGATGACCGAGCAAGCGAAGGATTCTAAAATTGAATAACGAGTGCAGCGAGTGATTCAAAAATTAGAATCCTGAGCGTTAGCGAGGGAATCAAAAGAGCACGAGGTGAAAAATCTTTGCACTCGAGTGCAACACGTAACTTTTCATCCCACCTCAGCGAAGAAATGACTAAATATGCAAAAAAAAGCATTTCAATCACAAGATACTTTCATTTCTGTTTAGGTATTAACATTTATTATGTACTACATTATGATAGGTAAGTATTACAGAATAATCTTTAAATTATTTCAAATGATACTTAGGTATAATTAAGAAAAATTGAAAGTAACGTTGCTACAGTTACTTAAGTCGAGTGTAATATTTTTGTTAGGTACTGTAATATTGGTGACGTGAAAAGTAAAATGGCGCGCGCAAAGCAAATTAAAAAAAAAAGTATATCAAGAAGGTTCCGAGTCTAAGCTTTACAAATTAGAAAAAGGTTGAATGATAAATTCGGCACCATGGAGATAGAAGTAAATAGATTTAATGATGTTTTGAATTCACAAACTTAGTGCACACGATGTTCTAAATTCAATTTATCCTCTAGTGGATAAAAACGGCTTTTGCACTCAGGTATCGAAGGGCAAAAATACTCTTTCCGAGATGGGGGGATGAAAATTGTATTTATATTTTAGGTTGCAACTACTAGAACTATCCTCAAGATGAGATCCAATTACACATACTCACTCTCTCCCACACACACACCCACTCCTTGCATTCCATTTGCTCATATGCTTCAAAATAAAAAATGATTTCCAAAACGCATTCTGATTCAAATCAGAATGCGTTTTGGAAATCATTTTTTATTTTACAATAGGATTCCTATAAGAAAATATTTTTATATATTCTTAACAATGCTGCTATTTTTTTATACCATAGATCAATGTGACTATAAACTTGAGCACAGGTTAAGTAGACCAAGGTTTGCTTCACAAGTATAAAGTTCAAATGCCATCTGTTATTTTGCTTTGGTTCTCTAATACAATCTTGTATATTTTTTAAAACTTTTGTATTGTGTTGTGGATAAGTGCATACAGTGCACCCATTGTGTTGTGGGGGTCAGATAGGCAGTTATTCCATGTTAAATATTGATATTCAGCAGTATGCTGGACTGGCAGCTGATCCCAAAGTGGGTGGGAAAAAGCTAGGTAGATGATAATAATGTGACAAGCATATTTTATCAAAATTATCTTTATTCTAATTTTAGAAAATATATCTAAAGAAGAAATAGTTTGATGGTGGAAATTTCAAATATCATAAGGGACGTTTAAAACCCTTAAAACATTTGAAATTTCCAAGGATTAATTGTTTTATTTTAGGCTTTGCTAGTCCACTAAAGTTCAATGATAAACAAAGATGTTGGCTAATGTGTATACTTACAGACATGGAAAGTGTATCCTATTTTGGTTTAAATGAATAAGCCGCGGGGAACAATAATTTAACACTAACATCTTAAATAAAATACTGAATTGTTGCTAGGGAGTGGTGTGTTACAATTATGCTGGTCCATAGCGGATTATTTTTGGAATTTTAATTGCAAATTATTACTAAATACTTCAAAATAAATTCAATTATGTCTTGAGGATAATTACTGCATTCATTCTATATTCTTGCTTTCATTTACGACCTCGCAGTGTGTAATAAATTCGAAATATGAACGGTTGAACGATAGAGGTTGATAACATTGTTATCAGAATACAAAATAATATAGTAACGGTATTTTATTTTTTATGTGAGCCTGTACTATATTTTAGTTTTGCACCAATCTGTGTGAATTAATTTAAATTTAAGTATTTTAATTCACAGCACATTTCTAAGAAGGTTTCTAAACATACAGATTGCTAGTATTCTAGTAAATTATCTATTATTACATCACAAGATAACCCAACTTTTATGTCGGCATAAAACTACGATTGCCGCCGTTTTCTGACTGAACGCGTAACCTCGTTATGTTTTTGCGAATCCAATTATCATTTTAATCACTTTTGATAATCGCTAAAACAGTTAAAACGTGTGTAAAAAATACCTTTGGTCTTTTTATGTATCTCATCTAACGTTCCAGGATTTTCACGATTGCTCTCACTTTCTTCAGGTTTTACGTCGATGTTCGTAAGTCCCGAGTTGTAAACACGGTATCTGCTGGCTATAGCACCCATTTTGCAGTTCAATTCGCAATACTTTCCCGAAATTCAACAGAAATCGATGAACATGTGCAATGAAACACAATTCTGTGGAATAAAAGACAATCGCAGTAGCGTGAAGTTGACAGCAGGTATTACCAACATTACCAACTTATTTTAACCAAAAAGTTTTTTTTTTTTTTGGTTCTTTTCGTCCCTCTTTGGGACAGGCAATTAACCATAATCGTCCCTCAAAACACACACCATAAACGAAATGGTGTGTATTGATTTTTTTAAATTGCACTTCGTTCAATGTGGTGCTGGACGTAAACAATACCATCCCATTTTTTCCCGTGAGTATCATACGATGCGACTAAGACACTTACTAGAGGGTGGGCATGGGCAGTAACGTTCTCTATGCAATTGACCACCATACTGCCATCGCCATCCCGCCTGCTCAGCACAGTGATTATGACAAACCCCCCAAATTGGGGGAGCCCTATGTTCTGAAGTATACGGCGTTCAGCTGAAATGATGATAATGACTACACTTCGGCTAGATTATTTTGTACTTTAAAACTTACTCTACCCAGAGTTGCGTGGGTTAGCCTACTTAGTGGTTATTAGGGGTGGTTTCTACCCCTAAAAAGTGTATTCCGGAAAAATAAAAAAACACGGGTTCAATATTTTTTTTGTGGTATATCGATGTGCAGTGCAAAGTTTCATTCTGATCGGTGGGTGACAGTTGGGTAGGGTTACTTGTCAGTGGAATTATACCCACCACGCCGCGTTCCGTGTTACGGTCACAGCGATGTGAGCGCGCTAAAACCCGTACCGAATTAGCGTGAGCGCGATAACGCTGTCCACTGGATCGTCATAGATGACGTCATGACAGGCGCCATATTGCGATAACGCCGACCATGCCCTGAACCGATATCACTGTGAGCGCTGTCAAATTGACAGCTGTGTTGTTTTGTTTTGAGTTGAATTCATAATATTACATTTTGGAAATTGTGCTTCTGGCTACAGTCGCAACCTAACAAAACAAGAGAAACAAATATATGGTGTATATAAAAAGGAAAACTATTAAGCAATCATGAGTATTCAAGTGATTATAGCCGACGAGCCTAACGGGGGACAAATTTCTGTCATGCTCACATTAGAGCAATACGAAAGGGCTTAGTGCTGAATTCTAACTTGGTTGCAGTTCTACCGACTGCTGAAACGATTGTTATGCAAATGTTTTACCCATCACAACGTTAGCAAGAGGTAACTTACAGTTTTTATAGTGTCTACAACCAATGTATTATCAATCAAAAATGTTTATTGAACTGGTACTCGCTGTTTACAAATAGAGAATATGTACAGCAATTGGTGCATGATTTTGATGCAAATAATTGTACAGCCAACAACCAGAATCACTGCTGAATAAACAAACAGAACAATGTGGTAAGTATTTATAACTGGTTATGAGTAGATACTTATTAGCTGAATGTGCCTGATCTATTTCAATAAAATATCATGTGACAGTTTATGTGGTCAGTTTTATTCCAATACTTAATCTATAACAAAGAAACAAGTGTTATATGCTTTGGTCAATGTTGACAGTAAATTATTTTGGTACAAGAACTTGTCTCATACTCTATCAATTAAAAAGTTATAAAAGCATTTTCTTTAGTACTTATATTAAAAATATCCTGTTTTATTCCATGGTATGTTTATCTATGTGCCAAGTTTCATTCAAATCCATTCATCCAATATTGGTGAATTCAGTAACATAAATCCTCACAAACAATTAATGTAGTATTAGTAAGAAGTGCTTATTTTTATTTTGTTTTATTTCAGTAGATCAAGAGTCACCATCACTATTTATATGGAACGAGGGATGCATTTTGTTGTTGATGCACTCACATTTTATGGTGAAAATATAATATGGATATGGTGAAAATATGAATATGGTGAAAATAGAGAGCTTTTTGAAAAAATTAGTCATAAGATGGTATATGATATCATAGCAAAGATGATGTGCAACGCACTATATAATGTTAATGGTAACCAGCGCCTATCAAAAATTAATAGCCTAAAAACCATTTAAAAAAGATAATGGATCATAATACCACATCTAGAAATAATAGGAAACATGGCCGTACTTTAATGTAAGATAATTTTATTACTTTATTTATTTCTTTATTATGTAAATGTGTTAGAATTACCAACTTTGTGTTATCAAATACCTTAAGGGCGTAGAAAGTTATTAATAATAATTTATGAATGCATATCTAATTTTGTTAAAACAACATATCATCACTACTTGTCTCTCTGAAGGGCTAGGCAGATGTGTACTTATAGTACACCGACATTTCACCAGTTATGTTTAAGTCCTATGTAATAGGGGGTGAGCCTATTGACATCAACCGGGCACAAATCCAGACTCTGGGCTGCTACTGAATAATTCCAGAAAGAAAAACCTTATAACATTTTGTCACTGTTAAATATAGATTAATTTATGATCAAATGCTTCAGGCGTTTGTAGTTTAATGTTAATAAAGTTTTTTTTTGCAGCTAATTAATGAGTTATTTGGCTCAACTAGATGGGCTAATCCTGTAACGCTGGCGTCAGAAATTGGACCTACACCAAATGAAAATTTATTATAGAAAAGATTCGAAGAAGTATAGGGAAAACAGATACGGAAATGCAACAGCATAGGGAAAAGATGAATATTTTGCAGTAGTGTTTAAATAAAATTAATAATTAGTTTTTTTATAGATCAACATAGGTTTTGGATTTATCAGTAACTGTCAGAATTAATAATATACTTGTGATTTTTATTCGATTTTAAGCTTTGATTTGTACCTGTTTGAATTAGTAGTCTATATTTGATTTTTATAAAATTTTAAGATTTGTTCAGTAGGTCTCTGTTTGGAGTAGTAGTATATTTGTGATTTTTATTAATGAATTTTCATCATAATTTCAACCGAAAGACGTCCACTGGTGGACATAGGCCACCCCCAAGCTCCGCCACTTCGACCGGTTTTGTGCTTCCCGCATCCAATAATGAATTTTATCAGCAGTTAATTGTACTGTATGTCTGTGATTTTACATAATATTTACTAGAATTGATACAGATTTGATATATTAGTACTAAGCCTTATATATACTGTTTGCTATGTTTCTTCTCAGAGTAGTCAGATAGGAAACGCCGACCTCATCTAGTTTAAAAAAATATGATTGACGTGTAAAAGTGTTTGAACAGCCCACACACACAGGCCCGCCGTTGGCACAGGCCTGTTGGTCTAGTGGTTAGTGACCCTGACTGCTATGCCGGAGGTCGTGGGTTCGATTCCCACCCAGGACAAATGTTTGTGTGATGAGCACGATCATTTGTTCTGTGTCTGGGAGTAATTTATCTATAATATGTATGTATTTAGAAATATATAAATATGTTTATCAGTTGTCTAGTACCCATAACACAAGCTCTGCTTAGCTTGGGACTAGATGGCGTTGTGTGATAGTTGTGGTATATTATTATTTATTATTTATTTTGTACAAACCTACTTGCAAAAATAAAGTCATTTATCTTTTATCATTTATCATTAATATTATAATTAGGAGAGAAATGTAGCCTGGAGGTCAGGCGGGGCACCTAAGGTTCAGTCTGACTAAACTGTGATTCTAATTTATTGTTAATAAAAATATTTTACTACTATTAGTGTTGCACATTATTTACATACCTATCCCAATATATGGCGCAATGGTATACAATTGCAAGAAATTTACTACTTGGCATGTAAGTCTTATTATTTAGTTGCCAAAAATGAAATACACATTTACTATAAGTTACATTGTGTAATACTTAAGTTTTAAGTAATTAAACAACTTAGATCTTACATTATTTTACAGAATGTTAAAAGAAAAACTACGTAATAGAAACAATAATTAAATCAACATATAATGAATCTTAATATGTAAGTAAGATTACACTGTTCTTTTTCTTCCATTTTCAAAATTAACCATACAATCGTTCCTCAGGTGCAAAACGAGTTGTGAGGTTTGATGTTGAAAAAGCACTGTTTTATTCTACTCTATTTTTTATAATGGCAAGCAAAGCCGCTGTCGACAGAAAGCACTGTTAGCGCGTTCACGAGCGTACCGAATTGTTGACAGTTGTCAGCTGTCATAATCGTGATATCCAAATCGGAACGCAAATTATTGCTGTGAGCGCTGTGAGCGATATATTCTTATTCGGAAAGCACCCGTAAGCTCTTTCGTCTTTTAGAAAAAAGAAAATGAAATAGTCTATGGTACAGAAAATGCCAAAGTGTCAAATGGACAAAATAATATATTGACATTGACAATTTGCCAAATTTTGTCCAAATAGTGTGTCTGTGTCATCTATTTACGTTTCGAAAATACATTATTATTGAGAATCATCACATTTAAACACTGGGTGATTGTGAAGCTACTTACAGTGGTAGTTACTGTTCATATAACAAACAAATACAGAAGGAAAATTGAGGCGTGTTACTAAGATCTCCCAAACACAATGCCAAAAGTAGTTTCAAGAAGCATCGTCTGCTCAGACACTAAAGATCAAGAAGAATACAATGAAACGAAGCCGTTACACATCTACTACTGCCTGTGCGGGCAAATGTCGCTTATCCTGGATTGCACCATTGACCGTTTGCCCCTGCGACCTACTGACGGCGCACGAGTCATTGATGGCTCTAAACACGCACACAAAATCACGTCTGATCCTGACGAGACAGTATACCTGAAACGGGAGAAAGGTATCGAGCGACAGTACAGATTAAAGTGCAAAAAATGTGCCATACCAATTTACTACAAACATGATCAAGATAATAACATAGTTTTCATAATGAAAGGAGCATTAGTACAGACTGCTGGTGAGGGAGGAGTCACAGACATCTATAAACAGGTTGCCTTAACACAACCAAAGAAGATTATGGTAACAAAACACACGAAAAACATGGGCAAGTTCAGTTCGGTCACCGTTTCTACCATTGATGAGGAGGAAGATGAAATTGAGGCTCGAGAGGTAGCAGACAGTTATGCCAACAATGCAAGGATTATTGAAAAGCAATTGGAGAGGAAAGGAATGAATAAGAGACAAGCAGAGACCCCAGCACAGACTACGGAGAAGCGAGTTAGAGGGACTTTGATTGAAAAATAAATTGTAATATTTGTCTATAATAAATATTTCTTTTTATTTTCACTCATACATCCTTTTCATTAATTATTAGCCTAAAAATCATGTGGCTACAAAACTAAAATGGATGTTTTCTAAAGGGGCTTGTAGCTATATTATAACAGCTGCATAGGGCGGTTTGTGGTTGGACGGCCACTAATAACTCCTTTGTGCCTCAGAAGACACGTTAAGCCATTGGTCCCGGCTGTCATTAGTAATGTTTAACAGCCATTATTAATAGTCAGAAGCCTAAAACCCTGATAACCAGTTTTACCAAGGGATATTCTGTAACCTAATAATTGGGTTGTGGAGGTCAGACAGACAGTCACTCCGTGAAATACTAATATTAAGGGCCCGGCGACGGTCAATCTGTCCATACAAACGTAATACCAAAATCATTTGCAATTTGAGCATATTTCCACCATTTTAAGATGATATTCGGCTTTAGACAGTATTTATCTAGGTTATGGTGACGTTTTTATTAAAAAAAACTGAGCTAAAATGCAGTTTGAGCGAATTGCATTTCGCACATTTTTACAACGTGAATGACATGTTTTCTTTTTGTTTTTTCTCCATTAAAAACAACAAGACCTGTAATAATGTTTTATCCATAACACAGCTTATATTATCAAGATACAAAATAATGAAAACCAATTTAAAAATCATTAAGTTTTCATTCATCATTTTTGGTATTACGGAACACAGCCAAATTATCATAAATTTTCACTAGCGAGTAGTGCTATCGCGTCTCACAAAAATATCAATGTGTGCACGGTCGTACGGCTGGCTCAGTAGTGTGTTGTAGACATGAGATATACCTGACAATCTCCATACCCGGCCTTCAAGGTATGGGTATCGCCAAATACTGGGTACAAAAACCGGGTTTCAAAATACCTGTAAGTATTTGGGTGTGTTATGATTTCGATAAGTAAACGTATGCGATAAGTATGGCATACCTCGAATATTATGTAGGTACGATTTGTCAAGTATGAGATATGAAGATGGTTATTAGTGAGTGCTAAATATTATATGCAAAATAACATTAATTTTATTTAAACTAACTACTAGCTGCGTAGTTAAAAATCACTTTATTACACACAATATATTTTTAAAGAACTCTTTGATATGATAAAAAATGTAATTCGTATTTTTTTTTATTCAATAATATTATTACGCAATTATATTCCTTAAGAACGTAGACATATGTATTTTTTTTTCTAAGTTTATTAGATCGTCCGAACGTTCCTAAAGCACGAATGACGCTTCGGGTCCTGTCGTAAGCGGTCGCACAGTGGAACGAATGTATGGGAGCGGTTGGACGTAGACATGTCCGAAAAAAAAGAGTAAAATTATGCCAAACTAATGATGCCATCTTATTCGATTACTTAATGCCTTCATAACTTGTGGTGATGAATTTCTTCATAACTCCCATATTTCGGGAGTAATTTGAGAAAATGTGAAATTTTACTATGAAAATGAGTGTATCGAGCTCTCTCCCTCCTGATTCCGGGCTTGTTTCAAGTAGCGGTCTCTAATATCATAATGCTAATACTAAGAGCTATATTTAATACTAAGACACATAGTGCGCCAAATGTGCACTTTCTGGGATAAAGAGTGATGTTTATTTTATAACACAATTTTTTTATTTTTTGTTTATTTTGTTGATTAAAACCGTTTTTCTAAAGGTTTACCTTATTACAATAACATTTCTGAGCAGCCAATTAGAGAAGATATAAGCTAATTAGGATATATAATTAGGGACTTAAGGTTTACATATAAAACTGATGCACTAATGATTACTGATAAGAACATTGCTATTATTTAATTACTAAATGGCTCTTAATACACTAATTTAGCATGCATCATTTACTAATTATCACAATAACTAATTACCTTGCAATATTTAACAAAGGATACCTGGGATACCTGGATTTTATATAAATAGGTCACTATTAGTAACTTTAAAATCAGTGTTGATTTACACCTCGTTGTATCCAAGCTAATCTCGCAATGTATTTTCCAAATTTTAATACAAATCTTGATATTCACGTTGCTTTATGCGCACGCGCACATAAAGATTTACGCGACTTTAACTATTTGTTCAGTGTTTTAAAAGATAACAGTTGTGTTCAGTTATGTGAAAGTGCTGAAACAAGTTTAAAAGACTGGTGTCGTCGATTTTGCTACCGCATTTATGCAAAATGGACACAGTCTGGAAGAAGCACAGATAAGTTTCGGAAGAAACATGAGATTTGGCTACAGGCTGCAATTCAATGGCCGGAATTACAGAATGAAAATATGGAACCTTCTACAGAAAATATAAGTGACGTCATCGAGCCCATAATTTCTCCTGCTAAATCTGATGCTTCAACTTGTACACATCCTAGTCCTCGTAAATCTTTTGAGGACCTTAGTAACCGGCAAAAAAGAAGACGCACTGAAGATAGTCTTTCATGCAGCAGTAGCAGCGCTGAAATTATGTTTTCGGCCGAAAGGGCGCTTCAAAAGGCAGGACAAAGCGATACAGCTTATGTTATGAAATACTTGACGGAGAATCCAGAAGAGGCCTCAAAAATCAGAGCCTTCATTGAAGGTAAATCAATTCAGGTACGGGAAATATCCCCTTTGAAGGCATTGGCTCTTTATGTATCGATGAACTTATCGAAATGGCGCTATAACACTCTTCGGGATTTCAACACTCAAGAAGGAGCTCTTCAATACCCGAGTTACTACATGTTGGTTAAAGAAAAAATTAAGTGCTATCCGGCCAAAGAAGATCTCACAGTTACAGAGAGCTCTGCAAAAATCAAATTACAAGCCTTGATGGATTTAACCTCAAGAAGACTTATTAGGTCGTTAGAAACCCCTGTTGATCCCAATCAACAGCTCGTATTGACCAGCAAATGGGGTTTTGACGGATCATCTAGCCAAAGCATTTATCATCAAAGGACGAGTGAAGATGAGCAAATCGATCTTGCTAGTAATTTTATGATTAGTCTTGTACCACTGCGGCTCGTCTCAAAAGGTGTAACAATTTGGGAAAACGAGCGACCATCTTCCACTTCATTTTGCCGGCCAATATTGTTTAAGCTTATAAAGGAAACCAAAGAAAATGTGCAGAGAGAGATGGCTGAAATCGAAGCAGAGATTGAAGCCTTAACTCCATCCACCATCACTGATGGAATTAGTGTCAAACACCAACTGCTGTTGACAATGATTGATGGTAAAATTCATTCCATTATATCCAATACAGCAGCTTCAGTGTGTGACATATGCAAGGCTTGTCCTAAAGAAATGAATAATTTAGAGTTAATCAAAGATAAACACGCAAACGAGGACATGTATAAATATAGCTTAAGCACCCTTCACGCTTGGATTCGCTCAATGGAATGCTTATTACACATTTCCTACAAATTAGACATAAAATCATGGCAAGTAAGGGGTGATATAGCAAAAAGGCAAGTTGATGACAGGAAGAAAAGAGTTCAAGAGGCTGTAAGAAGAGAAACGGGCTTACTTCTCGATGTTGTGAAACAAGGCAGTGGATCCACCAACAATGGCAACTCGGCAAGGAGATTTTTTGAAAACTACACTAAATCTGCTGAACTGACCGGAATAGATGCTATGCTTTTAAGAAAAATCTGTGTGATCTTGCAGTGTATTTCATCAGGAGAGAAGATCAACGTAACTAAATTCCGAGAGTTCTGCTTTGATACTGCTAAGCTTTACGTGGAGTTATACCCATGGTATTATATGCCTTCTTCACTTCATAAAATTTTAATGCATGGGCCAGACATAGTTCAGAACATGTCAATTGTGCCCATTGGTTTTCTATCCGAAGAGGCATCTGAGGCTAGAAATAAAGATTTTAGAAAATATAGAGAGGGGCATTCTCGAAAGCATAGCAGTATCTCATGCAATGAAGATATTATGCACAATCTTTTACTGTCTTCTGATCCACTTGTTACAAGTATCCGTCCAAAAGGAAATAAGTTTGTAAAAAAATCTTCTTTTAAGGAATTTTATGAGCTTACGGATTCTGAGAAAAGTGATATCGAATTTGTTAACATAAATGATTTAGCGGACATCGATTCTGAATTTGAATTAATTGATGATGATGATGATGACGAAGATAATTAAATGATGTTATTGTTTTAAAATGTGTAACTTAGTAAATTAGAGCTTACATCTTAATTATTTATTGTACTTTTAATGAAACTAGGTAATTTATTATCAACTTACTTAAAAGTCATACTCTCATCAGTTCTTGTGAATATTTTTGTTAATATATATTTCTGTATATATATAATATATTTATAGACCTCTTAATAAGTCTGTCTGCGGTTTAAAGTAAATACAAATGGGGAAAAAACGTTTTTTTTTTTAAATTTTCATTTCCTTTTATCCCAGAAAGTGCACATTTGGCGCACTATGTGTCTTAGTATTAAATATAGCTCTTAGTAATAGCATTACGATATTAGAGACCGCTACTTGAAACAAGCCCGGAATCAGGAGGGAGAGAGCTCGATACACTCATTTTCATAGTAAAATTTCACATTTTCTCAAATTACTCCCGAAATATGGGAGTTATGAAGAAATTCATCACCACAATTTATGAAGGCATTAAGTAATCGAATAAGATGGCATCATTAGTTTGTCATAATTTTACTCTTATTTTTCGGACATGTCTACGTCCAACCGCTCCCATACATTCGTTCCACTGTGGGTCGGGTAGCTTCGGGTGGTTTCGGCGGACCGATGCTGCACGAACTGGCTGATACCTTGTGGTAGCGGTTCGCTTCGTACTAGCCTATACGTATGACGTCATACCTTCAAGGTATTTACCCAGTATTCCGGTCTGTACCCGGGCTGCGTACTGGGAAGCACATACCTGGTATATATACCTGTACCAGTATATACGCCTCATCTCTAGTGTGTTGTGTAGGTACCGCTCGGACATTATTCACACTAGCGCAACATGCATTTTGGCCGTACTTTAATTTGTTTATTCAATTGTATTGTGATATTTCTGACATTATTATTGACCTATGCTATGGAACTTGGATTTTGATTTTTCTTCTGATTTGGTATCGAGTACAGAGACTGAATGACTGATCAGAATGTAGAGCATTCTGACGATTCTTTTTTTTTGTTGGATGGGAAATCATCAAATGACTTCTCCCGTTCTGGGCGGAGCGGGAGGGCGTGTCAGACTTTTACTGACTAAAACCCACCCATATTCCATCAGTTGCCCATATGCCAGGGCCACGGTAACTCTTTCGAACGAATCTCGCGACCCTGGCAGGAACTTTGCTTTGTATACGGACCTGGATTTATTATTTACGATTCGGTTTGCTCCGAACGTTGGGATGTGTCTCACAGTAAGTACCTATTAGCCAATGATATATTATAATAAGTTACCTGTCTAATATTTTCTTGGCTACTAATTGTTTACTTACATATTTTTAAACTCAGCCCAATGAAATAAAGATAATTTTTTTTCGTGGTTCGGGTTTAATAGTAGTAAGTACCTAACTAAGTATATTTTGTTTAAGTTAGTATTTACCTACCTATCTAGGTATAGGTTAATTATGTTATGACTACGTTAATGTAATACGTTAATTGCCACCTGTTGGTCTAGTGGTTAGTGACCCTGACTGCTATGCCGGAGGTCGTGGGTTCGATTCCCACCCAGGACAAATGTTTGTGTGATGAGCACGATCATTTGTTCTGTGTCTGGGTGTAATTTATCTATAATATCGCACCCCTAGATAAAAACCCCACTAACTCAAAAAGTACGAGTTTTGAGTTAGTGGCCTTATCGAATTCCTGACTCGAAGACCTATGCATCAATATAACTCGCGTAACGATACCTTCAACCGTTGTTAAAAGATGGCGCTAAACGCTGCTTTACTTAAATGACATTGCCCCGACAGGCGCGAGTACTAGTCCGCCATTTTTAGTTGTCTTCGGATTGGCGTAAGTGACACACGTTTGAATAGTGGCAGATTTTGAGTTGCTGGAGTTTACACGAAATTTATTGAGTAAGTTTCTTATTTATTTTGAGTTGATTGAGTTTTGCTGAAATTTCATTGTAAAAAGTAATAGTTAATTTTGATTTACGGGGGTTTTGATGATTTTATGTTGCAATATTTTTTTAAATATTTCGAGTTCCTCAGGTTTACATGAAAGTAAAAGTAAATTTCGATTTACCGTAGTTGTGTTGAATCTAACTTTAACTTTGTTTATTTTTGCCTGTTCAATGAAATTTGTAATTTTTAAAGAGAAAATAGGTTGTTTATGAAAGGTTAAATTTTTTTTATTTTATTTGTTATACAGTAACTAAACACAGTACGTGCTTTTGAGGGTTTTTTGAGTTGGTTGACTTTACTTGATTCATTATTGAATTTGAATATTATTTATTTTTAGGATGATGACAGGGCGAGGAAAACTCATAGTACAAATGATTAACGAAGAAAAAGAGGATCCTGAGCAACCAGCAGCAACAGATGATTCAAGACCTATTACATCTCCTGGTATAGTAACGCTCAATAGTATTAACGAGCCTGAGTTGCCAGCTGAAGGAAGGTTAGCTCCATCACCGAGCATTTGAGAATCTTCTTTGAGTCTTAATGAGCCTACAAACGCTGAGGAACGACGACGAGCTCCTAAACGTCAGTATGCTACCTCGCCAGTTCATAGCGGCGATGAAAGCGATTTCGACGATTCCGATGCAGATCCGCAATATCAAGACCCTATTCCCAAAAGAAAAATAATTTTCTCTCCCTTGCGTAACTCGCCTATTTCACAAATGCCACGAACTCGCTCCATTTCGTCTTCGTCTAGCAGTTCGAGTTCATCAGGCTCGAGTAGTAGCTCGAGCAGTAGCTCTAGCAGCAGCAGTAGTAACTCAACGAATGAACATGACGATACTGGCCCTAATTGCGAGATTCAACGCAACGAAAATAACAATGCCGATAATAACTACGAGGATCACAATCTGGGTCAAAATATTAATCCAAGTGATGAGACTCTAGCGCAAGAAGGGCCAAAACAATGTAAAAAGAAACTAAGGCAACCGGAGACATGGAAGGTCAATATAAACAAAACCCTCAAAAATTAAGGCGAATCTTACAAGTCGAGGGGTAAACTAAAAAAAGAAATTCCTGCTCGCAAAATTCGACCACCTTGCGGAGAAAAGTGTCGTTTGAAATGTAGTACCAAGATCACCTTAACAACTCGTCAAAAATGGTTTGAAGCATTTTGGAAACTCGGTGATCTTCAGCGACAGAGGGAGTACATTGTACGACATACCCATGAAATAAAGCCCAAATACCGATACTCAAGTACGGAAAACTTCCGGGCTCTAAATACGGCCTTCTATTTTGAAGAAAATAACTCGCGCATTCGTGTTTGCAAGACCTTTTTTAAGGCCACGCTTGATTTAGGTGATCAAGTAATTAAAACAGCGTTAACCAAAAAGACGGAAGCTGGGTTTATAGAGGGAGAGTACAGAGGAAAACATAAAAATCATCCTGCGATAGATCCTGTAGTTAAAGAAAGCGTTGTTCAATTTATCAACTCAATTCCACGGGTTGAATCGCACTATCTTCGAGCTCAGACTACTCGGGAATACATTCAAAGCGAAAGGTCATTAGCAGATATTTACCGGGACTATAAAAGCTTACGCCAAGCTAATGACTTGCCATTTGCTTCCGAATCAACATTTCAACGCATATTCAACTATCAATTCAACATTGGCTTTTTTAGCCCAAAAAAAGACTTGTGCGATTTGTGTGAGAGCTACAAAAATGCGGATGATGAAAAAAAATTGACATTGCAGCAAGCCTACGAACAGCATCTATTTGAGAAAGACCTAGCGCGAAGTGAGAAAGAAAGGGACAAGAAAGAATCAGATGCTATAGTAGTCGTTTATGATCTCCAGGCAGTAATGCCTATTCCTAAAGGGCAAGTGTCTCTTTTCTTTTACAAGTCCAGAATAAATTGTTTTAATTTTACCATAAGTGATTTGTATGCAAAAAATGTGGACTGTTTTTTCTGGGATGAAACTGAAGGAAAGCGTGGTTCAGTAGAAATCGGAAGCTGTGTTTTAGCTTTCATCGAAATGCTGCTCAATAATCATCCCACTGGAGACATAGATCTAATATTTTACTCAGACAACTGTTGCGGGCAACAAAAAAACAAGTACTTATTGTCTGCTTATGCCTATGCTGTATTCAATATGAGAGTGAAGTCTATCACTCATAAGTTTTTAATTAGAGGCCATTCGCAAAACGAAGGGGATAATGTCCATAGTGTCATTGAGAAGCAGGTAAAAAGGCACATAAAATCAGGCCCTATTTATACACCACAACAATATACAACATTGATCAGGTCTGCCAAAAAATCTGGACCAGCATACAAAGTGCATGAAATGACACATGACCGCTTTTATGACTTAAAAGTGTTGCAAGAAGCTTGGGGTACAAATTTTAATACCGATGAAAGTTAAGTGGCATGATATAAAACTCCTCAAAGTAGAAAAAGAAAGTCCAATGGCCTTTTTCTATAAAACTTCCTTTGCAGAGACTGAATTTAAAAAATGCTGGGTGAACAAGAGAAAGACTAGACGCACAGTAGAGTCAACACCTGGTAATACAATAAATTTGAGTTTGAGTAGAGCATACACAGAAAAAATTCGTTTGTCTGAAGCAAAAAAGAAAGATATTAAAGAACTTGTAGACAAAGATGTGATTCCGAAGCCTTACTATGATAGTTTTTACAAAAATGTTTTGTAATGACGTTGCCATTACAATTTTTATAGTAGAAGTAGGTAGACTAGTTTAAGAATTCTGTGCCATTAACAAATTTAATTGATTAGAGAGTACTTATTAAGAATAATAGACCAATAAATAAACTGTGATTTGCAATTTTAAGACTGTGGTAGGTACTATTACTTAAGTAAGTAAAACTAAGATGAAAATAGAGACTGCCTGAGAATTTTATAATGACTGGTTGATTTTATAGTTTTTGGCTTTTATTAATGTTTGTTCAGAGGCTGTACTTATTTTAAGATTGTTCTGATAGTGCGTAAAGAGATAAGAATACTCAAATTTATATTTTTTTATGGGAGATAAGAGTTCTTTTTAAAGGTATTATTGCTGTGATTATTTAAAAACGCATAATTATTCATTATTGTACGTGTACGATCTCAATTTCATGAAAATGTCTAGTATTTAAGTAATAACTGTTATAAAAAGGACTTACCTAATATTTTATAACACTAATTATTGTATTTAGTTTTCTTTGTTATTCATTTAGTACTTAAATAAATAACTTTCTATTTGAGGACACATTTTATTTATTTCAACTATTTTAGATCTATAAAAACTAAAGCTTGCGTTTCTAAGATTAGCACGTTGCAATCACCCGTTCATAGCATAAGTAACTCAAAACCCCCGACAAAAAGTTATCTTATTTTTGGGGTGAAAAGTAACGTACGTTTCCACGTTTTTAACTGATAAAATACAAATAAGCTAATTAAACAGCTTCAGAAAACGTTACCTTTACGAATCTCTCATTAGATGTTTGATATCTTTTTTATATACCCTAAAACAGTTTTTCGTCATTTCTGAAAAATGAGGTTTTTTGAGTTGCCGGAGTCTTCATCTAGGGGTGCGATATGTATGTATTTAGAAATATATAAGTATGTTTATCAGTTGTCTAGTACCCATAACACAAGCTCTGCTTAGCTTGGGACTAGATGGCGTTGTGTGATAGTTGTGGAATATTATTATATTATATTATTATTATATGTTATGACTTAACACACGTCCCCATGGACGTAATAAAATCGCGGTTGGTTATTTTCGTGCACTGGGTCTTCAAGATACTGCTCAGCGCCAAGAGCTGAAAATCCAACTGTGCTTCGACGTGATGAGACTCACCCGCGCTGCACTGTGTTGTATCCTCAATGCTCGGTTCAACACCGACAGTTGAAAATGCGATCTTATTACGTCCGTGGGAACGTGAGTTTCACCATAATTAACGTAGTTTTAATTTCTGGGATAAATAATTGCCAGTATAGAAAATAACAGAAATCGATTCTGTAAACGATTCTGAACAATTTATTATGGTAATGTTCATTTATTGTGTTACACACACTATTTAAACCTACTTCTACTATCTTTCACCAGTTTTTATTTATTTGTTGGTATATGGCATAGCTAGCTGACATATGGCAAATACATAATCAGTCTATAAAGTTCCCACTGCTGGGGTCCAAGCCTCCTTTCTGAGAGGGAATGGGCCGTAATCTACCACGCGGGCCCAGTGCGGATTGGTTCAGATGTCTGATGTTTTCGATTTTTTAATTCTAAGACATGCCGGTTTCCTCACGATGTTTTTCTTTACCGGTGCGAGAGCAATGTTGATGAAATTATTTATACAAAGTAAAGCGCGTCCCTGGGTTCGAACCCGCTACCTATAACTCGTAAGTCGGGGCCATTACCACTGGGCCACCACTGCTTATGCAGATATGGTAAATAATGTATTGTAATATTCTGTGCCTCGTAATTACTTTGCCTACCTACTATTGTATAGAATCAAGTTTATGTTACTAAACAGAAAGCAGGTGCTGCTGGGGAGTTTGTTGCGCCGCTTCTTCTCAGCTAAAGCACTAGAAATTGGTGACGGGCGGGCAGTTTGTAGGACTATTTTATGTAATTTTCACGTTCGAAAAGTGCTGATTCTAAACCTAGCTTAGCTTAGGAGAGTGACGTGTACATTAAAAATACAATAAATGTTAATTAAGAGTCTTTGTTTTTTTATTTATCCTCTTTTATATCTGCACATCACGTAAATATGTATAAATTATTGGAATATTTGTCTGTTACTAATATTTTGCGCAACACTTTTAGTGACTTGTATTCATTGTTTGTAAGTAGGTAGCTTTTGCCGGCGACTTCGCCCGCATGGAGGTTAGAAAATGCATCATAAACCTTCCTCATAAATCACTCTATCTATTGGTGAAAACCGCATGAAAATCCGTTGAACATTTTTTGAGTTCTTCGGAAGTAGGCAGACGCGGCGGGGACTTTGTTTTATAATATGTAGTGATAACTATTTTTAAAATTAGTAAAAAGAATACTTACTTACATAAATATGAGTTGGACTCACAACGTTCATGTATCAATTTATAGAAGACCACAAACAACATACATTGGTTTACAAGTACCAAGTTAGGAAAGGTATGTAAGACTGTAGGTACAAAAGGCCTAGATCTCGAAATATTGTAATAATTTGAGATACCGACATTTTAAAGAAATTTGCACAAAACGCATTACTAGTCTGTACATTTACTAACGATTCCCCAGAGTAGTCAACAAAAATAAAGCAAATAACGAACATACCTAATTACTAGTAAATAAAAATGCGTCGAGTCGTTATGAATAAAGGATAGGTACAACTACTCACTCACACACGGCTGCATACCGCGTCATCGTTGGCCTTCTATTGTCAAACAGAGATAGCAATATTCCGACCGAATTTTGCCTTAGCGTCGGCTCGTGGTTAGCGAGTTTAGGCGCCGCGTTCTTAAGCTGCATTCAGTTCGGGTATTTGGTCCACATGGGAAAAGACTAGTCAGACTGTTTCACAAAAGTTGCGTAGTTTTACGCCAAACATTGTCGTACCATGTGCCATTGACACAAATGATAAGAAGAAGCAAAAATACAGTTAAATGTAATTTTAAGAAGATGGATTCAAGATTGGCAATAAGTCTTTCTGTCTAACAGCAATTACTTATGTGCATCTGAATTGAGGGCCCATTTTTTGAACCCTTGCATACCGAAATAAGATTTATAGGGAAATTAGTTAAAAATAGTAAAAACTTAAAGCAAAGGGTCATAAATTTCTTAAACGTGAATTAAAACTGTTATGATGAAATAACTTGGCCCTCAATCCAGACGCGTGCATAAAGTGGCATAGCCTAAATCTCAGTAAGTACTATCTCTGGGTTAATAATTTTTGTTTATGAATTTTGTTAAGAATTTCTTAAATATTTTAAGAAATTCCCAAATCTGTAAAATATAACATTACCGATTTATGGCGGCATATCTAGGGCCTTTTTTTTTTTTTTTTTTTTTTTCAGGATGGGAAATCATCAAATGACTTCTCCCGCTCTGGGCGGAGCGGGAGGGCGTGTCAGACTTTTACTGACTAAAACCCACCCGTGTTCCATCAGTTGCCCACGTGCCAGGGTCACGGTATCTCTTTCGAACAATCACGCGACCCCGGCAGATATCTAGGGCCCTCACTTCATTATTGTTTGTACTGAGGAATCTGCAAAACATGAATATATCTGAAGAAATACATAAATACGACTTTAACATGTTTTACTTACATACCTATGTGAATTAGGTAGTTAAAAAGAAATAAGGACAAAAACTTAATTGTTAAGAAGTAAATGAAAGTCGAATTTTACTAAAAAGTCTAAACTGAGAGCCCAATATTTTCGGCTTTATTGACTAGGCTCAACCTCATAGATTAACGCAAATTAGAATATGCCTATTCTAATTTGCGTTAATCTATGAGATGATAAAAAATATCGATATATCGAAATATCGATATTTTTCCATACAATTATCGATATATATGGTCGATATTTTTAATCGCGATATATCGATATTCGATATTTATTTTAGAGTATCGAATTCGTGTCAAAATCGATTTTTTTTTAAACGCAACTTTGGTTTCGTGTTTAGTGTTATAAAATACTCCATACATGCTCCTCGCATATCGTTAACTTTAAAAAATCCCGCCACGTTCACCTGATCTAAGAACAATACAAATAGCACGAGCGCAAGAAAACTCTGGGACTTCTTCAATTTGGTCTGGGCGTGAAAAGTTATTATCCCTGTCGCCAACAACTGTGCCTGAGGTTCGAAGCTCTGGCTCTGTGCCCAATGAACTAAAACAATACCTCGATCAACTTCTCCTTGAGAGAAAAGCTGACCCATTAAAATTTTGGATAAATTGCCAGCATTTCACGCCGCGCGCCGGTTCTTTCAGAAGTCGCCCTTAAATACTTAATTTTCTAGGCTTCTTCAGTGTCTTCCAAAAGAGTTGCTTCAGCCGTAAATCTGTCAGTACCCAACAACAGAAAACGTTTGATAGGCGAGCACATCAAACAGAGGGTGTTCCTAATGTCCATATCTGATGACTACTGGTTTGATTAAATTGAATATAATTATTTAGGCTCGAGCATTAATAAAAAATACAATTTTCTTCTATTTTTGTCTATTCTTTTTTACGAAGTTTGAATGCTTTGAGAATATGTATGAATAATCATGCAAAAACTGACGATATATCGATATTTTTCACTCGATAATTATCGATACTGTTTAAAAATATCGATACGATAAATAGCGATATATTTTTTACACTTGCCCATCCCTAAATTAGAATAAAAGTTTTAACTATTTCTTAATTAAATTGTAACATATCGTTCGTTCTTCTAAATGTCATACTTTAAGAGAAAATTGATTTTCAATTTTTTGTACGAGAATTATTTGTAGGGTGACCATAATGTTCAAAGTAAGTACCTGTCCATTTTGTAAAGTGCATTCCGAAAGTCATAATATTTGCAGCTAAAAGTACTATATACCTACTAATTACAATTTGGTTTTCTCTATTTTTAATGTAATTTCTATTTATGTGATGTTACTCTTTAAGGTAATACTATGAGCCAAGTTGCCTAAAGCAAATAAAAAAAATATAGTTAAAAAAACTATAAACGAAAATGGAAATGTTTTTTTTTTAAATCAGAGATATAGTTGCACTCATCACTAAAAATTACTTCGCTCTCTCGTAATTTCGTATTTTTAGGATATAAGACTATTTTAAGGTAACATTTATAATAAAAATAATAATAATTAATAATTTATCTTTATTTCAGACATACGTCCATACATTTTACATTTTACATTTATGTGAAGTAAATAGTTTTTTATAATTATACCGATCGTGTTTTATTTATCACAATGAATTTGTTTGATCTGGTGCTACAGTGATCCACAGATACGATGACTACTTACATGTATAACATACTACTAGTCGGTTAGTTTGCCTTTCATTTTATGCAAACACTGTTGAAGCTAAATAAATGTTCTAGTTTTATTTATTTTTATAGAAATTACATTAAAAATAAGGAAAGCCAAATTGTAATTAGTAGGTATATAGTACTTTTAGCTGCAAATATTATGACTTTCCGAATGCACTTTACAAAATGGACAGGTACTTACTTTGAACATTATGGTCACCCTACAAATAATTCTCGTACAAAAAAATTAAAATCAATTTTCTCTTAAAGTATGACATTTAGAAGAACGAACGATATGTTAAATTTAATTAAGAAATAGTTAAAACTTTTATTCTAATTTGCGTTAATCTATGAGGTTGAGCCTAGTCAATAAAGCCGAAAATATTGGGCTCTCAGTTCAGACTTTTTAGTAAAATTCGACTTTCATTTACTTCTTAACATTAAGTTTTGTGTCCATAATTCTTTTTAACTAATTCACATAGGTATGTAAGTAAAACATGTTAAAGTTGTATTTATGTATTTCTTCACATATATTCATGTTTTGTAGATTCCTCAGTACAAACAATAATGAAGTGAGGGCCCTAGATATGCCGCCATAAATCGGTAATGTTATATTTTACAGATTTGGGAATTTCTTAAAATATTTAAGAAATTCTTAACTAAATTCTTAAACAAAAATTATTAACCCAGAGATAGTACCTACTTACTGAGATTTATGCTATGCCACTTTATGCACGCATAGGGTTGCCAGGTCTTAAAACCGAAAAGCCGGACAGACCCGTCAGTTTAGCCGGACATTTGGGTAAAAAGGTCTGACATCTTTAATTATTTAATCTTAAAACAAAATTAAACAAAAAACTAATGAATTAACGTTAAAAAAAAATGTTTATTAATAAAAAAGGGGCACATTTACAGTAAATACGTTAAACAATTAAAATAGAGCAGATTTGCTAATTTGCCTGAACTAGGTAGAACCTGTGTTTCAGGCTACAAATGCACAAATTCTTAATGTAATAAATTAACAATGTGTAGTAAAAACTAAAATTAAAACATAAGTAACAAAAGTAAAATAGCGTGTTAGCGGTTTTATTTGCAGACAACTTTTCTGTCTGTACATAATCTATGGTTAATAAATATTTAAGTATATATTTTTTTTACAGCTATAGTAATTTAATTTATAGATACTTAATTTTCTATTTAATCTATTGTACAGAAATGGGCCTAAAAATGTATATAATCTTTCTACAAAGACATGTTTTGAGGTCTCATTTGTTATACATACTATATCATTCCGTCTCTTGTTAGTATTGTCAGCAGTGTAGGTAAGCATGGTGTGCTGTTTTAATACCAATTGCATAATGAAAAGCTGCCGAACAGTCAGCACGTTGCAGGTTTTATAAAGTAGATCTGTGTGAAAAAAGAAGGGATGGAAGTTTGCTACCTTCAAAATTGCTCTCTGAGCTCTTTCAAGAGGAAGCAAATTCGTTTTTGGTGCACCGCCCCAAGAAGTTATACAGTATTGAATAATAGATTGACATAGGGCCAAATAAACTTGTGTGATTAATTTTTTGTCGGCTAATGTTCGTAATTTCTTAAAAACATATATCAGTTTGCGCACTCTTTTACTAAGGCTTTCAATATGTATTTTAAAAGAAAGTGTTTCGTCCATTATAACCCCCAGGTATTTAATGTTACTTGTTTTGATGACAGAAGGACAATTACACGTGCTGACTTCACTGTTTCTGCAGTTATGGGCATATAGATGAGGATTAGTAATGTTAGGTTGAGGTTTGCGCATGGAGAAGTGAATATATTTTGTCTTGTCGGCATTTAATGTTAATAAATTGCTTTGAAGCCAATTAGTCACAGAATTTAATCCTAATTGAGCGGTTTCGAACAGTTCACCTCTGCTTTTTGCGGTAAATATTAACGCCGTGTCGTCGGCATATGATATTATTTTACCGTCTTTAATATTTAGATTACACAAGTCATTAATATAAATCAGGAATAGTGTACCCAGAATACTCCCCTGGGGTACACCGAAACTAGTGTTTTTCTGTTCATTACTCATAATGGTGTCTATTTTAACACATTGGTACCGGTCGTCTAAATAGTCAGTAAAGAGTTTCAGCGGCGTTCCTCGTATTCCTATGGTTTCTAATTTGTTCAGAAGAAGAGAAACAGATACCGTGTCGAACGCCTTGGCTACATCGAGAAAGACCCCCAGGGTCTGGTGTCCTTTGCCAAGTTCTCGTGAGATATAATTAGTCAAGCTATGCACCGCATCGGCAGTCGATAATTTTGCTCTAAAACCAAATTGCGCAGGGGAATAGATGTTGGTTTTTTCCAGATAATTAACCAGTCTAGTGTTTATAATTTTCTCTAGTATTTTTGAAATCGACGGTAGTAAGGATATTGGCCTATAATTATTAACTACGTCTTTACTTCCGGATTTAAAGATAGGGATTACAACTGCCTTTTTTAGGCATCTCGGGAAAACTACTTCGGAAAGGCAGATTCGAAAAATATGCGTTAGGGGAGGTATCAAAATATGCTTAAAGAGTTTAAGAATCTTATTGCTTATATTATCCCATCCAGCTGCACAATCATCTTTTAGCCCGGAAATTATTCGAGATATTTCATTTTCATCCGTGTCCAGTAGAGCAAACGATTTTGAGTTACGGCTATTGATTGATTTTTGGACAGAGGATTGGTCGCAATATTGTGGAATCTGCTTGGCAAGAGTTTTCCCAACATTTATAAAAAAGTTATTTACCGTGTTAGCTGTTATGAGTGGTGACGAATTTGCAAGTAGTAAACTCGAACTTGACTCGCGCTGTTTAGACATATTGGTGATTTTTTAATACTTTTCCAAAGTTTTTTGCTATTTTTACCTGCTCTATTTAATTGTTTTTTATCGTAATCAGTTTTTACATTCTTTAGGAGATTATTGCAGAAATTTCTGTATCTTTTATAAGTAGTTTGAATTATAACATTATCAGGGTATCTCTTAGTTTTCTGATGAAGTTTATCTCTGTGACTTATACAGCGAATTAATCCAGAAGTAATCCAGGGTTTAATATTATAAAGTTTCTTATTTACTGTAGAAACTGTCGTGTTATGTAATATTGCTTGTTGGACTTGTTTTATTAAGTACGATAAAGCTAAATTAGCGTCAGCAGTATTGTAAACTAGGCTAAAGTCTATGTTGCATAAATCACATTCGAGTTTGTTTGTGTTTAATTTGCTGATAGTCGGAGGACGATTTAGCTTAGGCAGCGATAAATTTACTGTTAGTAGAACTGCGTGATGGTCAGTAATTGTTGAGTTAGTAACAAGCGTAATATATGATAGGCTAGTTTTGATCATCATATGATCTAAGCAGGAACCGCTCTGATGTGTAGGCAATGTGTGAGCGGGAAGAAAACCATGGTATGAACAGATATTAAGATAATCTTGGATCCCTGCATCGCAGTTCTCAGAACCAATATTTATGTTTAAATCACCCGTTAGTATAACATTCTTAAAAGAACTGAGTGCTTGGAGAATCTGGTTTAAGGATCTGTTAAAAGAATCTAAGTTTCTAGCGGAAGGGGACCTATACATTGCGATTACCGCTGTGCTTTGTACCAATTTTGATGACTAAACAACTGCTCATACACTCTTGTAGACTATATTCCTCGACTGTGACCTTTAATGATTCCTTAGCAAATATTACGATACCGTCATTTTGATTATGGTTTACTGCGGTATGTAATACTTTGTAACCCGGTATTACTGGAAAGTTATCGTAGCGGTTAGCTAGCCAACACTCGGTAAGTACCATTATATCACAGTCAAAGTTAAGTCTATGAAGAAAAATGTTAAAGTTATCCATGTTTTAAAAAATACTACGAATATTTTGAGTTAGTACAGTTAGTGAATTTTGATAGTCGGAAAGATATTTTATGCAGTCCTCAACGTCGCATGTCTTTGATACTGTTAAAAATGTATTATCAATTTCTGTAATTAATTTATCATCCATATTTAACTATAAATAATAATAAAAATTAAGTCTAAAATATAATCAAGAATGTGGCGCTCTTAGGCGCCTTCATAATCTATCGAATTCGGCCGGACAATCTGTGTCTCCCGTTTTGTGGTTGGCTTGTTTTTTAAAACGAGAACATGTAGCACATTTAGGCGGGTTGGCCCTCTTTGCGCAGTCTTGTGTTGAGTGCCCTTCTTCACCGCAATGTCCACAGGTGGGGACAGTTAATTTGCAACTCACAACAATCGTACTGGTGGCAGTTGTAACATCTAGTTACCAGAGTGAAGTCTCGTACCAGGCAGGACGTCCAATTTATAAATATCCTGTGTGATGAGGGCCTTACGAATTACGGCTGGAACTTCTATAATAAAGTTGCAATTCTCCGTATCTTTCCTGCCAGACTTGTGACTCAGTTTTATCGAGGACAAAAATATATCTTGGGACATAGTCGGCAGTTTTTCAGACAAGTTCTGTTCAAAAATACATTTAAAAACCTCATTTTCAGCCATTGAAGTGGGCACTCCTATGACTATAATGCGTGGTTTGCGTTTTTGAGGATCGTCTACGGTAAGGCCTGACGAAGCGAGTTGGTCTGTTTGCCTTAGCTTATCGAGGTCATCTTTGGTCTCAGTGCTGATTATCAGGCCTCCTTTTCCTATTTTGCGCACGCCTCGAACTTTAAGTTTCATTTCTCCGGGACTTATAATTTTCTGGACCATGTCTTTGGTTTCATCACTCGTCTTCGAGTTATCACATGGATAAATCGCCACGGAGCTAAGATTATTGGGGCGAATAAAGCTGTTGGACCTCTTCTTCACCATATCGGCAAAAGATGCAGAAGCCGCACCCTGTTTCGAACAGGACTCTTGAATTGTCCGGTTCATCTCGGTAAGGCAGTTAGACAGGTTTCGAGCTTCGGCCATTGTTTTTAGAGTGGCATGGTTCTGTATAGCTTTTTGCTTAAGCGACTGGTATTGAACAGCCATTTGCGAAGCTCCATGGCCAATTTTGCGGCAGAGACTGCTAATTTTTAACTTCTGCTCAGAGTTTAGTTTTCATTCAGAAGTAATAGCACATACCTCATTGAGGCACTGCTCAATAGATCCCATCCAGGACTGGATGTCCGGAGTGGACACTACTTCGATACCCTCATCTTGGTCCTTTCTTGTATGTCGCGGCGGTGTCGGTGCCGGGGCCGGTACCGGGATCGGGGTTGGTGTCGGTGGAGGGCTGCGACGTATCATCGCGCTCCGATTAAAGGGGCTGTCTTCCATAAACCAGGAATGATTAAAAATAATCCAGTCAGTTCATTGTATTAACTTATCACTTAAAATGTTTTCTGTATAACACGCTTATACACTAAAACTAGATCACTATTTATGCGAACGTTGATTTATTTAATTATTAAAATGCATCGATGTGCACGTCTGTTTGCTTTGAATGCTGATACAAACTCCTATAATAAAATACCAACTCAAATAATAAGTAACATAAACGAATAAATCTTTCTGATTGGCAGACAAATGCTTTAAAAGCTAACTTTCTTTTTAAATTGAGTAGAGGCGGGGACAGAGCTAGTTCACTCGCTAGCGCAAGCGATACAAGGTTCGGTGGGTGGAGCTGAAATCAAGGCATAATGATCATCAAATTTGAAAAGCCTAACAAAAACCGGACAGGCCGGACACCGTCTAATTTGGCCGGACACACAACCAAAAAGCCTGACTGTGTCCGGCTTTATCCGGACGCCTGGCAACCCTATGCACGCGTCTGGATTGAGGGCCCAAGTTATTTCATCATAACAGTTTTAATTCACGTTTAAGTTTATGACCCTTTGCTTTAAGTTTTTACTATTTTTAACTAATTTCCCTATAAATCTTATTTCGGTACGCAAGGGTTCAAAAAATGGCCCTCAATCCAGATGCATATCAATTACTTCCATAGTCATCTCTGTTTAAAAACTGATCTTGTATTTTGCGAGTGCTTGTACAATATTTATAGGGTATGAATTTGGAACATATCTATAGTTTTCAAATTCAGAAAAGCATTGACAATTACTGTCTGTTTCAGTGTATTCAGATACGTCAAACCTATCTTCCGAACTGGGCCATAAAAGTACCCTGTGATACACCAAACAAATTCAAGGAAAAAGTTTATGCATATTCACATTTCGAATAAAGACAATGAGGATCAGCGACGATTTTAGTTAAATATGTAGAATTACAGTCATACCTAAACCAATTATTTCAGTGAAAGAATTATTAAAATTGGACCAAAAATGGCGAAGTTAGAGCGGTTTTAATTTTGCATTTTCAAAAACGCTCGCCAATACGCACAATTCGTTGATGACGTCATCAACCACGTTCGCGTCCGCGGCACCGCCGCGCACGTTCTTTCTGCCTTTAGTTACGTGACTCGCAGTACATTTAAACGAATAATGTCTTCTTAAAATATTGTATCGTGCCACGATGCGAAAATACAAGTGTTGCTACACCGGACAAATCGTTATTTTGTGTCCCAAAAGACCCAAAAAATAGAAAGAAGCGGTGTACTTTCATGAGGAGCGACACTCCATGTCCTCTTAACTAAAAGTACTTTATACTGCATTTCAATTTAAAATTTGTCCGGAAAGATATTGGTGCCGATTCTGTTGTCACTAAATTTTCTAAACTAAACAAAAAATCACTAAAATTTGGTTTATTCCTGTCATACGACGATTTATTGTACTATTCTGAAATAGACTAAAGTGACACAACTTAACTATATTTTAGTTTTGACAGCACTAAGATTGCACTGATAGTTTAGTGAAAATGACAATTTTGCTATTCTGAGTTTGCCGGTTTTCATCAAAAATTTTGACTATAATAAATTTTTAATCGCGAAAGGTGTGGAATAAAACTAGTGGTCATGAACTAAAATTCACACCAACGAACGCCTCACCTTCTCGTGCAAAAACAGTACTGTATTTTTGTTCTCCTTTTCTTTTGCTTATATCTCGAAAATGGCGTTTCCTATCGTAAAAATAATGAAATTTTCGACCCCCTTTACAACCTGCTCACATATAAATCTCAACACGTGGTAATATTTTTTTTTTCGAAGAAAAATGAAAAATTCCATATAAAACACGTCCAGGCTGCCCCATTGCGCGCGCCTCCGTCTCTCAAAAAATTCATTGCGTAGCGCACACAAGTAAAAGCTGAACAGTTAAATACGTTTAGTGTTGGATAGCCCATTTATCGAGGAAGGCTATAGACTATATATATAACATCACGCTAGGACCCTTAGGAGCCGAGCACAAAGAAAAACGTCACGCATACAAAAACCTCGCATGGGCAGGCGATTCGATGCGACGGGATGAGTTGGGGGAGCAGGAAATTTTACGCGGACGAAGTCGCGGGCAGAAGCTAGTAAGAAATAATATTTAAAATAGATAGAGCGGTGCCTACACACTGCAGAAACACAAAAAAGTACCTGCCAAATCAAAATATTCTAAAACGTAGCTGCCTAGTACAGACGCCACCAGGTCAAGTTACCCGAAACTGTCAATTTTTCCCAATGAACCTTGAACCTAATGCTATAGAAATAAAGTCGAAAATCTATCAAAGAAATCTGACAGATTGTAGTAGCTTGATGTGTTGGCGTCTGTACCTAACCTAAGTACATGCCTACGTATAGGTACTTAGTGGATCAAGAACTGTAGACAAAAGCAAATCTACCTAACTTGTCATTCTATCTCATCGTATCTGTGCACTGGAATAAATTGGTTTTTTTTTTTTAAACTTTGCAACCTTACACGAATCAATCTTCGCGAGATTGTCCGACTGGGCCTTGGTAAATCCGACTTCCATGTTTCCTATCTACCTATATCTATATTAAAATAAAAACTATATATATATCTATAAAACTTAAAGTAATCATTTGTTGCTTATTTATCTCTATAAAACTTAAAGAATCTATTATAAAAAACAAGAAACAACGCCTGTAAGGTCAACTCGGGGAAGACCGCCGGGCGGATAGGACCGTACATTCAGCAATACGACGAATTCTGAATAGCTACAACAAAGCCAACCCAAGATACAAACACTTTAACCTCTAAGTCCCTGAGATACCACATTTGGTATGTAAACAATCGTTTTTTAATTGTGTCTGTAATTACGGTAATTGACTGGTTAAACTGTTTTATTTTCAATAAATTGGCATAAATGGCGCTGTTTATAACACAACGAGAAAAAATGATTTCTAAAATTTAGTCGGGTTATCAACTTGCAACACGACAAACACCACGCTGGCAAAAAAAAATTAAGTGCTTCTTCTTTATATTTATCAGGATTTGTGTAGGTGAGTTCATTAATGATCAATATCGTTACCTGATTATTACATTAGAACACATTAAAACATATTTTTTACGAAGTTACATCTGCTGAAAAAAATCTAACGTCAAAGTGCAATAGTGGAGAAGTTCGTCTAGTAGTTGGAGGGAAAGATCGGCATAATGCCGATCTTCGCCGTTTCCAGATGCCATAAACCTTTTACACTTTTATAGCAAAGCCCCTATTTAGTCGACATGTTGAAAATGGTACAAAATAGAGATACTGCTCTTAAAATTATGTGCGATAAGTCATTGGATCCGGAATGACGTCTAGAAAAATGTGCCAAAAGCGTGTATTAGCACATAAAAAATGGCAAAAGTTATAAACAATTAAAGATGAAAAAAAAAATGGTAGTTCGTTTCTTGCCAATATTTCATAAACTGTTAATATATAAGAAATTTCAAAAAAAGATTCTGAAAGAGGAGGAAATTTCCAATAAAAAACTCTTAACTCCCGGAACTCTATCTCCATTATTTATAATTTTAATTTAACGCTGAAAATAGGTCTGCGCGCGACATTTTTAGGTTGAGCGCGCGGCGTCAAAAGCGAGTTCGGCACATTAATATTCATTTATTGGTCAATTATCTATACTTAAATAACAATATAATATACAAACTAACACTTAAATAAATATATTATGTAGAATTAAATAAAAGGGGGGGAAAAAAAAGAAAAGAGCTCACTGGGCATCAAAGAATTCGTCCGCATCGCTGTCGGTGGGAAAAGTGCCCAGAAGGCTGGCAGCATTGCCACGTTGGATGGCAATGCTGATTCTTTGACCTAAAAATAGGCCAGCCTTCTGGTCACGTGAAGATTCTGCCAACCGCTTGGCGATATCCCGGAATACTCGATGACCACTCGGACCCCACGGCCCTAGTGTTTCAACCCCAAACTGCTCAAACATATAACTCCCAATAAGGCTGTTATATTTGCGCCGTTTGAAGTTTTCTGCACTTGCAGCAGCTGCCCCAGCACAGCCTGCCGTGCTAAGAACATGGGATGGCGCGAGGGTGTCGACACAGGTTGCATCCCACACCAAAGGCCTACCCAACTTCCAAGGCATTATGGTCATTCCGTCTGGCCTCTTCCCATCGTCGCGTGCCAAGCCATTGGGTTCTAAGACTGCTGGCACCCCGGCGGTGACAAGAGCTCGACGGATGATGTCATTAATGCTGGCGTGCCGTGCCAGCCGGCCAGCGCTCTTGCTGCAAGCAAGGCCATGGTGTCCGAGACGGTCAACCACTTCACCGCCCTGACACCGATGCGGAGCCACGCAAGGAGCACCCAGACGCAGACTTGTAGCGAGGCGGAAAGTAGAGTCACCCAAAATAGTTCCTATATTAGGTGACGGTAGCGCCTGAAGCCATAAGCCCGACTCCCATTCTCCCACAGCCAGCAGGCGAGCACGCTCAGCAGTATTGGTGGACGTATTAATGAGATTATTCCGTACCAACCTGCAGAGCGGCTCATCCCACTGTCTCTGGGAAGACAGGTTCTCGGGCTGAGCCGTATCCGGACAAGCCACCTTCCAGGCATTCATGGCATCAGTCAAGCACGGCACTTCCGAGTGAACGTGAGAAGAAGCTAAGATTTTCGTGATTAACTTTTCAGTGCCGTGGACCGAGGACAGGAACGCCGGTAAGCTTACACTAGAAATTTTGCGGACGCCGAGCCCACCAAAACGAATCGGTAGTGTGGCTTGTAGCCACGAGCGGTCGTCCAATGTCACATTTAAAATGGATGTTAGAGTGCTTTTAATAATTTGATCGACTTTGTCTAAAAGGTTTGGGTGCTTCCATAAAGAGGAAGAGCGTAGATAATACATGAAATTTGGACCGACACAGCAGTATCTGATAAGGGTGAATGCCGAATGTAAATTAATTTTGGAAAGTCTATCCGAAATATCGTTAAAATGTTGAATTTTTTCGTCAATGAAAGGTGAAAAACTGTCTTCGAGAATTGGGGAACCTAGGAGGTGCAGTGATTTTTTTTTCAAAAGTTTCATGTCTGGGGCTATTGAATTAAATTTCTGTATAGTTGATTGTCTGTTGGTATTGTCACAAAGGTATAATTCACATTTTGAGTAATTAAGGTCAAGGCCGATGGATTGGAACTGCTGCTTTAGGAATTGAAAATCTTTTAGAACAGTGTCTACGGCACCTCCTAGTGTTCCATCGTCTAAATACACATTGAATTTTGAATCTAATTGTTGTATGGGATGGATAGCCAAACTGAAAATGACTGGCCCGAGAGGGTCACCTTGTTGACATCCGACTGCCGATTCTATGACGTTGTCCTTATATAATAATTTTGAAGGATGCCTGTAGCACTGCCAAATAAAACGGTAGATTTCAGGCAACTCCTTTTTAACTTCAACCAACAAAGTGTCCCTGTTAACGGAGTTGAAGGCGTTCTTAACGTCAACCTTGAGGATAACCACACCTTTCCTGTCATTTAAAAAACTAGAAAGGGCATGTACGGCAGCTTCGCAGCCCCCTTTGGATCCAAAGCAATTAATTAATTTATTTAAGGCATTGAATTTTTTTTTTTAATTGGAAAAAAATTGTGGTGTGTTCTGAATACTATAAATAATTTATTCCCGTTGGAAATTCTACTTAAAGTTAATTTTTCAACAAGTTAAACAATTGTTAACTAAAAAAAAAGTTAAACAGTAATATGATTGGCTACAAATTACAAACGCAACTTTTACAAATCATCTTCTTATTGCTTTCAAAAATTACGCCTTATTGCAACGAGTGAAAGTTGTTATTATTTGACATGACACAAACAATAAAGTTGTTTATCGTCTAAAAACTTTAAATAGACAAGTTTACAACGAGTTCAGCAACTCAACGCTAGATGGCGCTGTAACCAATTCATTCTATTCAGAACGCTAGCCCGTTTGAAATAGATGTCATATTCATATGCACTTGTAATCTCTTGTGGTGAGTACAAAAAAAAAGTTAGAGATGTAGACATATATCGATATATTAATATTGATGTTACGTAATTTATTCTGGTGAGCAATGTAGGAATTTGTTAACATCATAAAAATGCTTAATAACGGAAAGGTTGATTAACCCTCCGCCAACCGTGTTTTTTATTGCACACCACCAACCGTCGCGGACGATATCGTCTAAACCGATAATTTAACCCATTTAAACGTAGGGAAAAAATCCAAAAAAAATCAGGAAAAATGTTCTAGGTTTCTTTTTCCTGTTCCCATAGTTTTTGACTTGAATACTTTGCCCCCCTGATGGAATAAAATTTCGTAATCGCTGCAAAAACCGTAATTTCGAAGGTTTCACAAAAAAATCGATATCTTGGATATACATTGGTTATAAAGAGTAATGTTTTGGGGATTTATTCATCAAATAAGGGCCTTTCAAAAAATATTAGTTGGATCTTACATCGCTCAAAAAAGTATATTAATTTGAACACTCGAAAATGGTAAATTTTTAAAGGGAACATTTTTCAATAAAAATAGTTTCTAGAAGCTTCTACGCTACAAGTGAACTGTGGCACAGTGTCGAATGTTCGCGAATGTTCGCGAATGTTCTGCTCGGGATATAAATAGCGGATTGTCGGGCCGACGAGCAGTTCCCTCCCTTGCATGAGCCACCCCGCGATGCTGCGCCTGTAGCTTTAAATTAGTCCCTAAATAATTTTAACCCAGATCCAGCCAGTCCCTTGCTGTCCCCCCACCAGTGATTGCCTAAGCCGAGGTTCGTACCCCCATAGGGGTAACCCTTAGAGCTTTCGCTTTAGTTTTTAAGTATAATAAGCCCCGGCTGGATGCCAAAAAGGTTACTTTTTAGAACTCGCCGGGCCACCATCCGTTTAATTAGTAAGAACTGTTTCAGGTTAACTACGAGATGTCCTACAAAAAAAAAAAAAAAACGACGAGCAGTTCGTTTACGAATGCGGTCGAATGCGATTCAAGTGATACAGTACAAGCGAGACAAGTGATTCCTTTTGACGTTTCTTGTTGTTGTGATTATTTAATTAAACTGTTTTGTGTGTTTCGGTAATATTGGTTTGAATTCATTTATCCCGAAACCCCAGCTCGTAATAATATTTTACATACCTAAAAATTCGTAAAAGTTACGTCACCAACCGTATAGGACGATATCGTCCGTCCACAAACTTGAACACGCTCGTACTCACTGACGTTACAATAGTTATTGACGCGCTTGCGCCTGTGAGGTGTGGGCGAGTGTAAGTTTTTTTACAGAGGGGTTCGAGGCCCCTTCCTTTTATCCTTCCAAAGATATGCATCAGCTCCAAACTTGGCACGGACGATATCGTCTGGTACGGTTGGCGGAGGGCTAAGGTAAAGGTTTGTTAAAATATCAATGTTACAGAGGTATTTGTATGTTTGTATGTAGGGGGGTAATATTATTTTCATAAAATAAGCTGCTGACAGAAGCTAACGATAAATGAAACGATAACAGATGGTGCTATAAATATTTACTGACCTTGAAATAATACATACAGTAAAACCCGCTAAAGACGATTTCTCAGGAACCCTACCAAAAACGCGTCTTAAGCGAGAAAGCGTATTATGCGGGATAGGGAAAATAAAACGTACTACATATTATTATGTATTATGTTCTAATTTTGGTATACATATATAGGTATCAAATCATACATTTATATGTGATCTGTAAGCCTTCAGCAATTTTACGCGCTTTCTCGCATATTATGAGGCCACTTATGGGCAGTTTTAAAGATCGTGCTTGATGAAGCCATTCCACTAAAACTTTTTCCAATTTATCAAACTTTCCTACCTTTTGCTTTTTAGGGTTCCGTTGCCAAATGGCAAAAAACGGAACCCTTATAGATTCGTCATGTCTGTCTGTCTGTCTGTCCGTCCGTATGTCACAGCCACTTTTTCCGAAACTATAAGAGCTATGCTGTTGAAACTTGGTAAGTAGATGTATTCTGTAAACCGCATTAAGGTTTTCACACAAAAATAGAAAAAAAACAATAAATTTTGGGGCTCCCCATACATAGAACTGAAACTCAAAAATGTTTTTTTCATCAAACCCATACGTGTGGGGTATCTATGAATAGGTCTTCAAAAATGGTAATGAGGTTTCTACTATCATTTTTTTCTAAACTGAATAGTTTGCGCGAGAGACACTTCCAAAGTGGTAAAATGTGTGTCCCCCCCCCCGTAACTTCTAAAATAAGAGAATGATAAAACTAAAAAAAATATATGATGTACATTACCATGTAAACTACCAACGAAAATTGGTTTGAACGAGATCGAGTGAGTAGTTTTTTTTTTAAACGTCATAAATCGTAAACCGCAATTTACCTTACATTCAATCAACTGAAATATAAAAATTAAAAAAAAAAATATTTTTAAACCGAGAATACCTACAGATTTGTACGGAACCCTCGGTGCGCGAGTCCGTCTCGCACTTGGCCGGTTTTTTTCTCTGCACACCTCTTAATCTGTATTTTTCTTTAATTTCCTCTCTATTCTTTAAAATGGTACGTTACGTAGAAACTGGTAAGTGAAGCTCAGCAGCTAACTGAGTTTTATTTGTTGTTTGTGATTTTTTATCGAAAACTTTCAATATCTTAATTTTTTAAGTGACAATGCCTTTCGCTTAGTTGTAGTAATATTGTAACAAACAAATGATGCACTATTACAAAAGAATCAGAGCGCGCGGGCCGGAGGCCGCGTTAGAGCGCTCGGTTAGACCTCTCGGCTCGGGCGTATTAAACAGGATGAGGGATCGTATTAAGCGTTAAGAAATGTATGAAAATATGTCTCAAGTTGCAGGGACTGGCGTAAAGTGGCGTATTATGCGAGAAATCGTATTAAGCGTGATCGTCTTAAACGGGTTCTACTGTATTTATTTAATATTTGCCATTTTGATAGTCGAATCGAATATTAATATATTTTGCCGTGATAGCTTTCATTAAGACAGTAATATGATTAGACGTAGGAAAATCCCCTAATTGGTTATAGCTTATGTTTTGGAATATTGATGACCCAATAAACTGGTGCATTATTTCAGCCATGATATAATCTTTATTAAATATATGACCGTCTTATAAAAATATTTCGGATGTCTGACATAACTTAAACACAGATTCTGATAGGCATAATAACCCCCTTTAGCCATACCTATAATAAATCTATGTAATTATTGATTTGTTTTTCTGTTACTTAAGCACTAACGCAAATATCACACTTATGGTATCAACTGTCTTGTTTTATATAACCAGCTATGTGAGCTATTGATTCCGTACTAAAATCAGACAAAACTATCGATACCGACCTACTTTACGGATGTGTCCCATCCCTAATCGAGTAGCGTAGAAGTTACTAGAATTTAGTTTGTGATTTTCCAGATGACGACCAAGTGCATTTAGACTTTGTTTCAATAAATATAAGATTGTTTATAGTTTGCATTGAAGTCATAACATGTGGTATTGTAATTAAAATCAATTATATTAAAAATTAACAAAGTTTAGCACTTACCAATGATAGGTACGATACACTTCTACAAGATACATTTTTTTTTCTGCTTTCGTTTTTGCAGGTCAAAACCGCACAACAAGGCATAATTTGTAATAATTCACGTATTTCTGAGACATACAATCGCGACAAGTATCTGACGGCGAATAAGCTAAATGTTGCGCATCTGCGCTTAATGTTGACACGCGCGCGATATGTGAGGGGCATTTCCTCTTTATAAACAAAGTAAAAGTATTTTTTTAAACTTTTATGGCACGATCTTGTTAAGTATGTATGTAAGAAAGGCTCTACGAAGCGAAATTTTTTTACGACAATTATTTAAACATTTTTTTTCACTTACAATTAAGACGGAAATTCGAAAAAAAATTATTAATTAACAATTGTTTAACTTGTTGAAAAATTAACTTTTAGTAAAATTTCCAACGGAAATAAATTATTTATAGTGTTCAGAACACACCACAATTTTTTCAAATTTAAAGAAATTATTCAATACCTTAAATAAATAAATTAATGTGCCGTACTCGCTTTTGACGCCGCGCGCTCAACCTAAAAATGTCACGCGCAGACCTATTTTCAGCGTTAAATAAAAATTATAAATAATGGAGATAGAGTTCCGGGAGTTAAGTTTTTTTTATTGGAAATTTCCTCTTCTTTCAGAATCTTTTTTTGAAATTTCTTAAATATTAACAGTTTATGAAATATTGGCAAAAAATGAAATACCATTTTTTTTCATCTTTAATTGTTTATAACTTTTGCAATTTTTTATGTGCTAATACACGCTTTTGGCTGGCCAGGCCATAAAATCGATATTCGATATTCGTGTCCTTTGTCGTACCGTATCCCACTCTTCGGCCTGGCCACAGTCTCTGGCGGTGCGAGGCGCGGTGCGGCGGGCGGCGCGGTTCGCCTTCGCAGTGGTATGCCACAGATAAACCGCGGCGACCGCGGCGGCGTCAGCGGTGGACGTATTTAGAGAACGGCTAAACTATTAAAATGCCCCTATCCAAAGTCCAGCCGCAGTTCGCGCCGCTGTCGCGTCGCCGCGGTAGCTGTGGCCATACTTCATAGGTTTTCTACCATTTGTTTTCGCCGCTCACCGCTTGCCGCGCCTCACGCCGCGCCGCAATCCGCACCGCTCTGGGCTTTGGCCAGGCGGTTTGGTTCATCGTTTTCTCAGTCGTAACGACGATTGAACGAATAATAGGTACCAAAAACGACGATATCGATCAAACCCTACTCTTAGTTGCAAATGTCAGTGACGAATACCTACTTCAATTTTACAACAACCCTGTCTATCCCTGTCAGCCCTTGTTAGTATATTCTACAACACTTGTTAGTTGTAAATAGCTGCAATACGAATAAAATTTTTGTATTAAAACTAAGTTCACAAGTACTAATTACTATAGAATATATTTCGTTTTTTTTTGTTCACGACCATTGTTTGATATGAAAACTGTTTATTTGAACAAGTATTAGTTTTAAATGAGTGTTATTTTTTTTAATCGAACATTTTTGTATTCTATTGTTTCGGCGAATTTATTGGCAATTTGTGGAGAAAAGTTTACCATAATTATAATACATATGTTATTAAAATAGAAAGAAATATTGTTTTAGTACCTGCTGTGATCAAAGTTGGTAATCTCTTAAGTTAATTTTTTTTCTATAAACTTCTTAAAATACTTAAAATAAAAGCTGATTTAAATACCAAACAAAAAGTTTTTTTTAGTAATGCAAATGTTTTTAACCCCTGACTGGCGATCTACACCGGACTTACCCGACAAACGCTTCTTTTTGCAATTTATGCCGAATGGAGCCTTTAATATGAAAAACGACAGCACACATTAAAATGGTGTTGAAACACATACGCATACACAATGTCTTTATTCGAATAAACCGACTATTTATAGGTATTTTTTCCATTCGTCGGTCTTATCCGACGAGGTACTAAAATACGACTACTTCGCCTTTTTTTCAAAAAAAATATTTTTTTAATTTATCTATAACTTTACAGACATTTTGACAGTTTTTTTTAATGGTCAACTAAATAAATATTTGATCACCTAATTTAATAAAACTTTCAAAATCAAAATCAAAAGTCATTTATTCAAACTAGGCTGAGAGTCAGCACTTTTTGAACGTCAAAGTTACAAAAGACAGTCCCCCCAAAACGCCCGCCCTTCGACACTTCCTAGTGCTTTAGCTGGGAAGAAGAAGTGGCGGAACAAACTCCCCAGCAGCACAGCTGTCTGTTAAGTTAGAAGAACTTGATTCTATACAATACTGTGTAAGTAATTAATATTATAAAACAAAACATACATTATTCACATATGTCAGCTAGCACACGCCAATATACCACCAACAAAACACTGAAAACTAAACTCAAGCTGAAATAAATAATAAAACAAAATCGTAAATAAAGCTTCCAGGCATAAAGGGCGTGCCCGCTTACATATTCAACGATGCAAATTGATACATACAGCTAAGTTGAAGTTACTATAATTAAACTAAGGACCTCCGGACCAAAATAAAATAACAGTTAATACAAGTAACAATAAGAAAAACCATGGTCAGCAAGACGACCAGTCACCACAAGCAGCACCCGTTCACGAGCATAACGCAAAGGTCAGCCATTACCCCCCTCGCCATATTTGAGGGAAGGTGGTAACCCGACCCCCGACGCTACCGCAAGCAGTGACATCTAAGGGAGCATGACGAACTTGCTGCCGGTTGGTGAGACAAGAATATTATGAACAGCTGACGAGGTCGCTAGCTAACTACATGTTACAATACAACTCATTTACAATAATTATGATTATATTGATTATGTCCACAATAAATGAAATTAAAAGAAAAGAAAATAAATTAACAAAACCAGTGAAATAAAAAAAACAATTATATGAACTACCCATATAATATAAACTGTCGGTAGGAAAGCTAATTCTGGATTGAAAGAACATAAACATTGTCTTGAGTTAATCACAGCGACCAGCTATTCTTATCGTTTTTAGTCAGGGGTCGGCAACACGCGGCCCGCGGGCCATGTGCGGCCCGCCGACGTCTTACTTGCGGCCCGTGAGTGTTTTGTAAATAAGTAAGAAATATCAAAATAAATGCATGAACGAACCGCGATCGTATAGTGTTGAACCAGCCTTAAGAACGCGCCTCGCTCTGCCCGCGAACGAACAAATGTTGTTTGCGTTTTTATTCAAAATATATATCGCGGATGTAGGTGACGACACGGCTCCGAATATCATGGAGTTCATTTGGTAAACATCGGGTTCTTCTCTACTGTTAGTCGGCCATATTAATCTGAAGTGAGATGGTTAAGTAGAGGTGCAGTATTGAAAAGATTTTGATCTTAGAAAATAAATGAACACTTTTATGAATGAAAAAGGCAAATCTATTCCAGAGTTGACAGATACTCAATGGTTAATAGACCTTGGATTTTTGACAGATGTAACTCATGAATTAAATACGCTGAATGTAAGGCTTCAAGGTAAAAAAATCTCTGCTAAGCACACAGACGTAAAGGCATTCCAAATGAAAATCATACTCTTTATAAAACACATTGATGAAGAAAAGTTGGATCATTTTCAGAATTGTAAAATGGCTGTCAAGGAAGTTAGAATTAATTTTTATTGGAAAAGTGATCGAATGAAAGATATTGGAACGAAGTTCCTTATCGCGCGTTGCGAAAGGGGGCTAGACGGAAAAAATTAAGACCAAAAGTTGTAACGACACTTTTTGCTATAGTTGTAAGCCGTGCGGCGTACGCGTGTTTCTCTGTCTGTCTGTCTCTCTCTCTCTCATAGAAAGCAAGCCAGTTATTTTCGTTTCGTCTTTCTATTTCGCATTGAACAGTGTGGTGTGCGACGATTATTTTTGTTGAGTGTATACAGGTTTTTTGTACATAATGAATAATAAATAAATATTACAATTCCTTCACTAATTAATCGAAAGGGCCTTCGTTCCATCCGGGTGTCCGGGTGTCCGGGTGTCCGGGTGTGTTTTAATACTACTGCAAACTCAATTCAGCGACAGTTTTGGTGATTTTGTAAAAGTTTCAAGCTAACTGAAGATTTTAGCAAGGCCTTTCTCGCGTGATACTGGAGTACCGAGTTAATACAAGTGAACGCGATTGATCTCCAATCTATTGATGCTCTCAAAAGTTTTTTCTATGAAATCAATGATCTTGTTAAATTTCATGGTAGCTTGCAATTTTTAAGAGGTAGCACTTATTTATGTGACAAAACTTTCTTAATTGTCAATTATAGAAAAAATAAATATGCTTCTCGCCTGCAACGACATGACAGCTAACATACAAGAAATAGCCTCCCAAATGCAACCTCAGATATCACACTGAAATTTGAAACTTTGTAGTTTTCATTTCCATTTTTCGGTGATTATTTTTTTAGCTATAAATCCCAAACATATAAACATAATGTAAGTATTACGTGTACGAATTAAATTCCGTTTGTTTTAACAATTTTAATAGCATTCTCAATTTTTCTGTAGGATATGACTATATATGGGTTATTTGTAAGATTATAGGTATATTCTGCCGCTAAAGCAGTAAGCCTAAATAAGATACAACGGGCACCCCTATATAAAAAAAAAACCTACCACAAATGTCATATTTCTTACGCATATTAATTAAAGTAAAAAAAAAAAACAAAATGAAGACTGCTTTCGTGGTTTTTCAAAAATCCGTGTTGTCAGAAGGTTGCCTTTTAAAGAATCACGGCAGTATTGCCCAATATACCTACAATCTAGGTATCATTTCACAAGTGCGGCCCGCCTTTAGTTTATTTTGTCACCTTGTGGCCCTTGCCTGCCAAAAGGTTGCCGACCGCTGTTAAGTAGTCGTTGATAGAATAGTATGCCTTTGAACAAAGGTTGGATTTTACTTTAGCTTTAAACTCATTAAACTGCAAATCTAGCAAAGCAGAGGGAAGCTTGTTATAAAAGGTAATACCAAGACCAACAAAAGAATTATGAACCTTATGAAGCCGGTGAAAGGGGACTCGTAGTTTGTCCTTATTTCTAGTATTAATATTATGAAAATCACTGTTTTTAGTGTACAAGTGTATATTTTGCCTAATATATAAGATGTTGGCGAAGATGAATTGTGATGCCACCGTAAGAATACCAATATCTTTAAACAAATCTCTCAGAGAAACTCTAGCACCTAGTTGGTAAATTGCTCGAACAGCTCGTTTTTGAAGAACAAAAATATTTTGAATGACCGCGGCTTTGCCCCACAGTAGAATGCCGTAGGACATTATGCTATGAAAATAACTAAAATAGACTAGTCGAGCTGTATCAACGTCCGTGTACTGTCTAACTTTCCTTACGGCGTTGGCGGCCGAATTGAGCCTTCCCGCTAGGCTCGATATATGTGATCCCCACTGAAGTTTGGCGTCTACTGTTATGCCCAGAAAAACTGCCGAGTTAACAGTTTCAAGCACCTCATTATTTAAAACGACATTGGGTCCCAGGTTCCTAACATTCGGTAAGGCAAACTTTATACATTTCGTTTTCTTAGCATTAAGAACTAGGTTATTTGTAGTAAACCAATCCGTGGCCATTGAGAGCGCATTATTCACGTCGTCAAAATCTTTTCTATTCCTGTCTACTTTAAATATAAGTGAGGTATCATCAGCAAATAGTACAATGTCACAGATATTCTTTAAATAGAATGGTAAGTCATTTATATACACTAAGAATAAGAAAGGACCCAGTATTGAGCCTTGAGATACACCTAACTGAACTAGTAGCCCGGAAGATTTTACACCATTGATATCTACACATTGGTGCCTATTTTGCAAATAAGAACTTATGACATTGAGAGCTTCGCTTTGAACACCGTAATGACGCAGTTTACGTAAAAGTGTGTCATGGAGAACGCAATCAAAGGCTTTGGAGAGATCACAGAAAACTCCGATAGCATTTTGCGAGTTCTCCCATGCGTTGACAATGTGTTTTAGCAGAGCAACACCCGCATCTGTTGTCGAACGACCTTTTGTAAAGCCATATTGCTCATTATGAAGGAGGCTATTACTAAATGCAGGGAAGATAGAAATGGGCCTAAAATTGCCAACGTTATTTTTATTACCTGTTTTAAATAATGGTATGACTTTACTACTCTTCATGAGGTCAGGAAAAGATCCTGAATCAACACATTTATTAAAAGTTACAGCTAGATAGGGGGCTACGATATCTATTATATTACTTAACAGTTTAATGGAGATGCCCCAGTAATCTCCAGTGTTTTTTGACTTAAGTTTCTTAAAAATATTAACCACGTCACGAGGCGTTACATGTTCAAAACTAAATAAGCGACTACATCTGGGCACACTACTATGCAAAAGGTTTTCAGCTTTAGATGGGGACGAATTTAAGGAGCAAGTCGTAGTTATAGGTATGTTGGCAAAAAACTCATTAAATGCCTCAGCTACGTCGGCAGCCTTATTTACCAATTTGTTGTTAATCATAATCTCTAGTTGTTTTTCCTGTTTAACCGATTTACCCGTTTCATTGTTAATAATTTTCCAAGTGGTTTTTATTTTATTACTGGATTTTTTTATGGTATCGCTTAAAAATTTAGATTTAGCGAATGCACAATTTTTTTAAAATAACTTTGAATAATTTCTGACATACTCTAGAAAAGGAGTATCAAATATATATTTTTTTAAACCATATAACTCGTATAGTCTCGCTCTACTTTTATAAATACCTGGCCCATTGGTTGAAGCTAACAGAGGTGCTATTAATGTATTTAGTATTGGTCTTGAAAGTAGATTGGTATTCTTTTTGCACAATATCAAAAAGGGCTCCATAGATTTCATTAGGATTATCGTGTTCTACTATAGATGGTGTAATCCTATGAGCAATATTATTTTTAAATTTGTTGCAACGACTAACTGTATAGGGCCTGCATTCTATTTTATGCGGCTTTTTTTGTAATGGCAAAGGGAAGCTGGCTAATAATCCACAGTGGTCAGACGTTAAGTCACTTAACACTAACTTATTATTGGCATCACAATTACTAAATATATTATCAAGACAAGTCGAAGACGATGCTGTGATCCTAGTAGGTTCGAAAAACAAGTTTATTAAATTAAATGACTTAAACAGATTGAGTAGTCTAATACTTAAAGGAGTAACATCTAAAATATTAATATTAAAATCTCAGTAGTGTATCATTGGGCATTCTATACCACTATCGGCAAGTAGCTCGGCGAGTGCGCCTCGCTGCCGACAGTGGTATAGAATGCCCAATAATCGACACTCGACTCGACTCTCCACTCGACCAATAAACTCGAACGATACAGTTTGTTGCACCGTGTACTTGATAAGGAACGATTTACTCAACCAACGACTAGTAACTTCCATATTATGGCGGGTCAGTATGAACAATCAACTATCAACTCGACTGTAGTGTATACTGTACACGACCAATGATCATGCGAGCTCGCTATCGCTCTGAAAGGTGGTACAGAATGCTCAATAATGAACAATCGACTCGATCACTGACCAGTAACGCAAAAGAGGTTGTGGTAAATTTATAAATGTTAACGTTCTAAATACATTCACTCATTTTCAATTGGTTCATTTCCGACAGTAATCATGAAATTTGTAAAACAACCGCAATCGCTGCATGTTAATACAGTCTGCGATGATATTTGTAAGACAAGTTTTCGCCACGGAGAATTATTGCCTAACTCAGTACGGTGTATTATTTGCGGTCCGTCCAATTGTGGAAAAACTAATTTATTAATCGGTCTTCTAATACACGAAAACGGATTAAGATTTGAAAATGTTTATGTTTATTCAAAAACTCTGCACCAACCTAAGTACATTTTTTTAGAAAGTGTTTTGCAACGGGTGCCTGGTGTTTCCCTCCAGAAATATCAAGGAAATGAGGAAGTACTAAGCGTTCAGGACGCAAAACCCAACTCGGTGATTATTTTTGATGATGTTGCTTGTGAAAATCAGAGTAACATGCGTGATTATTTTGCGATGGGAAGACACAAGTGCATTGATTGTTTCTATCTAAACCAAACGTATAGTAAAATCCCTAAGCAGTTAGTAAGAGACAATGCGAACTTAATCATACTTTTTAAACAAGATGAAATAAATTTACGTCATATTTATGAAGAACATGTCAACACTGATATGTCATGGATTGAATTTCGTGAAATGTGTTCGAAAATATGGAGTGAGCCTTTCAATTATGTAGTAATTAATAAGGATTGCTCCAAAAATAAAGGATGTTACAGAAATAAATTTGACACTTTTGTTGTCTTTGATTAAAAATACTAATATTTAAGACCGGTACCCTCGCGATAATATTATTCTTCAGGCAACGCTTAATCAGTCACGAACTTTTTTTTGTTATTATGGAGAAATCACTGAAAAGACAAATAGTCGAAGCTGCAGAAGCTGTTAAAAAGAAAGTGCGAAAGATGAGAGATGTTGAGAATAACAATCAGCAAGTGCTGGAATCAGTGTTCAAGCCGGTAACAGAACCACTCAACCAAATTGCTAATGTCAGTAAGCAGGCTTCTCTCCTGCATAATATAGCAAATGAAGAAACCGATGTTCCGTTTATCGATAAAACTCTGCAAAAAGAAGTCCCTATTAGTTCAGAAAGCAATGATAACAACGACAATGAAGACGAATATGAATCTGATATCGAAAGTGATTCTTCGTATAAATCATTAACTGAAAACAACCAGAGATGTGATATGTCATCCTGGTCAGTGTCCTCAGAAGCACTGAAAGATATTCCGTTTGGTGTCCGAGTAGAGAGCGGCAAATTGATGTTAGGGTCTGCGCGTATAACGATCAGCGACGAGTATATCATCGTGGCTGGACGCAAATACCGAAATACGCCTGGTTTAAAACAATTGCTGCTGAAAAAGAACGTAGATTTGAGCATGGTTACAGAGAGTGATATGAAACATTATAAGTCGATGTTACTTGATACAAATGCACATCGACGAGACTATGAACCTAGTAAACCAATAAAAAGTAATAAAGGACAAAAATATTTGCAAATTATAAAGCCGCTGTTCCAACTACGAAGTATAATTCAGGAGCACCAATCGAAGGGAAAAGGACTACTACCTTTAACAAAAACGTGGAAGAAAAACGTAGATTTTGTATATTGGGACGATCCCAATGAACTGGTGGATAGATTAAAATTGTTGATTGCATCTCGAGATGCTGGTAACACAGGATTAGATAATGAAATTATATCTAAGATTGAAGAATTGCGTGAAAGTAAAGTTATAAATTAATAAATAATTTAAAATGTGTTTATTTTATTATTAGCCTCTCGATACAATACACCTTAAACATGAACGTAGACAAATTCGGACACTACATTCACAAAAGAATGCGTTTTGCTGAGTTATTTGAGTTTAATGAGAATGCTTTGTTAAAATTAGAAAACGGAGATTTTGATTTAAAAACTTCAAGACTGAGAGGAATTAGATCTCCAGTAGAAGCAGACGATGCTGTGAACAAGGATTATGTAGATCGATTGAATGCTAACACATTAAAAGAATTAAATAATTTGACTGTGGACAAGGATTATGTAGATCGTTTTAATGCTAATATGTTAAAAGAATTTAATAATATGATTGGATCATTGCGTTCTCAAATCATAAAAGACACAAAGGGTACAGTACAGGCTACTTTAAAAGCAAAGATACCTGAGGTTTTAACTCATTTGCAAGATAAGTTTTATACTAAAGCAGAGGTAGATAAATTACTTCAAAATAAATCTCCATAATGGCAAAACAGCAAATTGTTAATGAACTACACAAAGCAGCAAGAAGAAAATCCTTCGACGTTCCGTCATTCTAAAAGGGGTCGATGACTTGTGGCAAGCTGATCTAATGGACATGCAAAACCTGAGAAAATATAATAAAGGTCATAATTACATTCTAGTGGTGATTGACTGCTTCTCAAAGTACGCTTGGGCAGAGTCATTAAAATCAAAAAATAAACTTGATGTTACTCATGCATTTAAACGAATACTGATTAACAGCAATCGCAAACCTGTTAATTTACAAACTGATAAGGGAACAGAATTTTATAACAACTCATTTCAAACGCTTATGAAGACGTATAATATTAACCATTACTCAACGTTTTCTAGCAAAAAAGCTTCGATCGTGGAGCGACTGATTAAAACACTTAAAAATAAATTATATAAATATTTTAGTCTGAATGGAAACTATAAATGGTTAGGTATACCATTAGAAGTTACGTTAAAGACTTATAACAACACAAAACATCGTACTATTAAATTTAAGCCAATTGAAGTTAATAAATCTAGTGAGTCAGTTATAAAAGAAAATATTAAAAAAACATTAAATCATGTAACCATTCGTAGAAAACCTAAGTTCAAAGTAGGTGACTTTGTTCGTATCAGTAAATACAAACACAATTTTGAAAAAGGTTACACACCTAATTGGTCAACTGAAATATTTAATATAAAAAAAATAAATCATACCATACCAGTAACATATCATATACAGGATCAGCGAAAGCAAGCCATATTGGGAACTTTTTACGAGCAAGAACTTCAAAAATCTTACTATCCGGGTATTTATTTGGTAGAAAAGGTTTTAAAAAGGAAAGGAACAAAAATGTTTGTGAAATGGTTGGGTCTAAACAACGAAGAAAACAGTTGGATCAACAAAACTGCAATAGTGGAATAAAATAATTATATAACAGTTAATTTTGCATTATTTCTTTTATTACACTTTAGACAATGCAAGGAGGTGAACTTGTTAATACCCTAATTCATAATCTGCCGTTCGAACTTCATTTACCAGGCTACAATTATTGCGGCCCGGGAACAAAACTCCAGAAACGTTTACTACGAGGTGACCGAGGTGTAAATAAGCTAGACGAAGCTTGCATGCATCACGACATTGCATATGCAAACCATACAGACTTACCCAATCGTCACAAAGCTGATTTACAACTACTTAATATGGCTAAACAAAGACTTAAATCGAACGATGCAGGGAAAGGTGGAAAACTTAGTTCGTGGTTAGTGAGCAAAGTTATGAAAGCCAAACTGAAATCTGGTGCCGGCGTTAAAACGTTTAAAAGTTTCGTATCAAAAATAAGAGCGAGGATAAAGAAACTGAAACCAAAGGACAGTAAAACTTTAATTAACGCTGCTTACTCAGCAGCAATAAAAATATTTCCTAACATTCAGAAAATTCGAGTACCACGAGTGATACCCTTACCGAAGACTGGAGGTATTCTACCCTTAATCCCGATTTTTGCGGGCTTATCAGCATTAGGAACTTTAGCTGGTGGTGCGGCTGGTATTGCAAAAACTGTTAACGATTACAAAGCTGGTCAGCAAAATTTACTAGAAACACAACGACATAATAGGGCTATGGAGTCTTTAAAGTTAGGGCAGGGTTTATACATTAAGTCACATAAAAATGGAAAAGGTTTATTCGTGAAATCTTCAAAAAACTGAAAAATAAGCTACCTAATCGTCCTCTAACTAATGTAGACATCCAAAGGTATGCACGCGACATCCCTCACTTTCGAGGAGTGTACATGAGGGATCAATTACCAAGAACGCCAAATCCGATTGAATGTGGTATCGTTAACTTGGACGATTATAAGAACGAAGGGACGCATTGGGTAGCTTATGTAAAAGTAGGCAATTATTGTGAATATTTTGATAGCTTTGGAAATTTGAAGCCTCCAATGGAATTAATACGATATTTTAAGAATTGTAATGTTTTTTATAATTATACAAGATATCAGAAATTCAACACTGTAAATTGTGGACACTTATGTTTAGAATATCTGTGGACTTTTTGGAATAAAAACATATAAAATTTATGATTTTCTTTTATTTCAATCATTTGCAAGATGTCACTCACATTATCGATAACTGGAAACTCGTCGACTTTATCAACTTACTATCCCAACACGTTGCAACTATATGAACAGTATGAGTGTGCCTTATTGCATTTCGCAACATTTAATTCGATTCCAAACATTGACAAAACGAATAATAAATTCTATTATGGTTCTAACGAAGTTATTGAAATACCGGAGGGCACCTATGAATTGCAAGATATTAATGATTATTTAAAATCTGAAATGAAAGATGCCTCAATCAAACTACAGTGCAATAACAATACTTTAAAAGCTGCTGTATATTGTACAAAGGACATAAATTTTAATAAAGAAGGTACTTTCAGGAATTTATTAGGGTTTAATAAACAAATCTTGAAAGCAAATAAATGGCATGAGTCACAGTTGCCGGTCAACATTTTACCTACAACTGTGATCAGGATCGAATGTGATATTGTAAGCGGCTCGTACACAAACGGAGAACCGAGTCACATTATCCACGAATTTGCACTCAACGTTCCTCCCGGATATAGGATTATAGAAATTCCGAAAAACGCGATATACTTTCCAATCAACCAAAACAACATTAGCTGCATACATATCAGGCTGTTAGATATAAATAACCGCTTAATAAACTTGCGCGGTGAAGAAGTGCAGCTGTATTTGCATCTCAGAAGAAAAAAATGATCGACTACAATAAATATGTGCATCAGCAAATCAAAAATATCAGTTCCACTCAAGCTTCCAACCATATAAGAGCTCGCCCTAAGAAGAAAATAAAATTAACTAAAGACAACAAGGCATTTCTCAAAGCGATCGGTTTGCTAAAATGAATATCTTAGACGTTTTATCCGCTCCGACTTACGACAACACGGTTGAAGGAATCGAATTTCACTCTTACAAGCCCTACGTAACTAGTTTCAATAGGAACGATGAAATTCGTATACCCATTAATCAACAAGACTTGTATATACTTCCGTCAGCTAGTACCTTGTATTTGGAAGGGACTGTTATCGTAAGCAAAAAGGATATGAAAGAGAAAGCCACTAGTGTTAATTTTACGAATAATGCTCTACTTTACCTGTTCCAAGATATAAGATACGAGCTAAATGGAGTGGAAATTGATAGAATAAAAAATGCTGGCATAGCTACCACCATGAAATCGTTAATATCAATGAGTGAAAGTGAATCAAAGATATCTAATGCATGGGGCTGGAATATCGATGGCATAAAAAATATAAATGGGGGTAGTTTTTCCGCGTCTATACCACTCAGTAACATCATCGGTTTCGCTGAAGATTTCAAGAAAGTCGTGATAAATTGTAGGCACGAACTGATATTGCTACGAAGTAATACTAACCTGAATGCGGTCAAACTTAACACCGGTGAATTTGTAGAAGACGTTCAAATAAATAAAATCATCTGGCGTGTACCGCATGTTAAAGTGTCCGACAAAGAGAAAATAAGTTTACTCAAACTGTTAGAAAAAGATCGACCACTCCAGATGATATTCAGAAATTGGGATCTGTACGAATATCCAGCTTTACCTAAAACTACAAAACATACCTGGTCCATCAAAACTTCCTCGCAAATAGAGAAACCTAGATACATAATTATGGGTCTACAAACAAATAGAAAAAACAATTCAAGTTCTGATATGTCTCAGTTCGATCACTGTCATGTTCGTGACGTTAGAGTATACCTAAATTCAACTTACTTCCCCTATGAAAACCTAAATGTCAGTTTCGCGAATAACAGAATCGCTTTATTATACGAGCAATACATTCGATTTGAACAGTCTTATTACGGACGTCGCCCGGAACCCTTATTAAGTGAAAAACAATTTAAAGATTTGGCGCCGCTCTTTATCATAGATTGCTCTAGACAAGCCGATAATGTAAAGACAGGTCCTATTGTGGATGTACGAGTGGAAATAGAGAGTGATTCGGACATACCAGATCAAACTTCTGCATATTGTCTTTTATTGAACGACTGCATAATTGAGTATAAGCCTCTAAGTAATACTGTGAGAAAAATATCATGAATCCGAATACTATCATATTAGATGTTCAAGGGTTTAAAGACCTGTACAATAATTTTATAATAAAAGAATTAGCTTTGTAGTCGTGATTATACTCAAACATTTTTAATAAAGCCACCATACTTGTTTAAATACTTAACAAGTGATGAAAAGAAGCAGGTTAAATGGTTGGAAAGAAATAGGGGGATTTATTGGAATGAAGGATATATTGACTACAGAGAATTTCGACGTATAATCGTTCCATATCTAGAAAATAAGGAAATCATTGTAAATGGTTTGGAGAAGGTGAATTGGATCAAGGATCTTTGTATGAATTGTAAAGTATTAGACCTTGGTAAAGAACAATGTCCTAATTTCTCTGTTTTGCATAAAAAATACTGTGAAGGAAGATCTAATTTTAATTGTAATAGACATCTGAAGCATTGTGCGCTTAAAAATGTGCTTTGTTTAAGGAAGTATTTAGAATGGGCATAAAATGTATGCACTAATGGGTGTAATGTAGATAATTAGTTTTTAGGCTTGTTAAATAAAAATCAAAATAAGTTAAACATGCTTTTATTTTGCTAAACACTCCCCACACTTCTCCAAATAACTTAACACTACACGCAATTGAATAGAAATATCTTAATAAAATTATAAATATTAGTTTAAACAAACGATTATTAAAAGTCAGTATCTATTAAAGATTTCGATATTTTCTTAACTAAAGACTCAGTTTCGTCCATAACACTGTCGATAGCATCTTGAACAATATATTGTGCGTTTATAATAACGTTCTCACTGTCACTATCACTGTCTATGGTTTGAGGATTGTTATTACATAGATCTATGACTGAATTTTTTATTAATTTAATCCCTCTTCGCTGTAGTCGACTCATCACGTAGGATTTGGTTGGTTTTAGTTTTTTCGACTTGTCCCTGCATCGTTGTTTTGGTTTTTTATCTTTCGTGACTGGTTTGCTGTGCTCGGGTTCGCTGCGGCACATCTCAGAGAATCCTTCGTAAGGATCCTGGGCATACTGGCTGAACATGATCTCGGATTCAGACATCTGAAACAAAATATAAAACAATTATACTACTATTCCTTTAGTATAGCGCTCTAAAGCGTTATAATTGGGTTTTCTATCGAGTTCACTATATTCCTTTATTATATTGATTATTAACACTACCGCGATCACAATTGTTAGTTACAAAAAAAAAAAAAAAAAATTATACTCACCGACATGATTACTTTTGCTGAAGGTTAAAAAAATATATGAAACAGGTGTTCACGATGAATAATATTTCGTTAATGATTGCAAAATAATTAAATACCGTATAATTCATTACATGTCATCTAAGCATTTGTGTCTCCATGCTAAGGCCAATGAACTGCAACGAACAACAAGAACAATGAAGAACAATGAAGAATAGTGCCTTGTAAGCGTGTTACTTAATCGTAAACGTTAGTTATTCAAAAATCAACCTTACGATGCAAGGTATCTAGGTGCATAGTGCAACTGAAATCATTGCAATCGGTATTTACTGCATTTACCGATTGAAAAAAGAGTGTAATTATATTTTAAAATAAATAGAATTTCATAAATGAAACAAGTCAATGGTTACAATAATTCCAATTTTATTTAATTTTTGTATAATAGTTATTAACATTTATTATTTTCTAAAACTAAACTTATTACATGAGTAGGCTTAGATAATTACGTAACACTAAACTTAAATTATGATCAGAGTAATTCATTCTTAAAAATAAACGCATGACCCCAGGCTCGAGTTGAAATTTGATCTACAGATATCGATCGTTTGTCATCATTTCTAGATAAAGCAATTTTGTTGACAGTACGAGTAAATATTTCGTGTTTTATCGATTTAAACATATAATTTTTTCTCCGGATTACTCCGCCATTAAATAAAATGGTTTCATAGTCTGATAAGTTTAAATCCCTGACCACGCTTGCTTTCACCCCTTTTGCTTTTTTAATAATATTATTAAGGGTTTTTATAGAGTAAAGTTTCGATCTCAAGCCAACAAAATCAGATATATATTTTCCTCCCATTTCATCTTTAAAGAGACCGGGTACCTTTTTATTTTTTAGCGGTATCTGTAATTCATTTGCGGCTTCATAGTTACTGCTGTCAAAATATTGTAAAAAAATATATTTCAAATCATGGTAAAAATCGTTAGTGTCTATTTTATAAACAAAGGAATCGGTATCTGTGTAACATAGCTGCACTCGATCTTTATAAAAAGGCTTTACAATATCGTAATGAAAGTAATACATGTGTGCTTTTGAAAGTTCCAACACAGTGAAACCTATGTAGATAGGCTTATCTAAAATAATTTGGTCAGGTTTCATTTGTATCGCAACTAAGTTTTCAGATAAAATAGATGCACTGTGGAAATAGGGGTTGGCTATAAGTTTCTCAGCGGATATAAATTTCTTAGTTCGATTGGACTGGTCGCACCATTGATTAACTAAATGCACGGTTACTCTATTTTCAGTATTTTCTAATGTCTTTCCAAAAACACTGTTATTTAATAACTTAAAAAAGTCTTGTTCGAAGGAGCTTTTTGCTTTTTGTCTTAATTGAGTATTTAACTCAATCTATGTATTGTTTTAAATATGGAGCCTGTCTAAAAGTAATAGCTCTATGAATTTTACGTAAAATTAAACCATGTTCCAAACATTTTTTTAAATGTACGTAATGAATCGCATAGTTGTACTTATTATACAAATTTGCTATGAGTTTCTTGGTTTTACCTCCCGGGGGTACACATTTTTCAGGACAAAATGGTAAGTCATTATGATGATTATGTAAATTTTCGGGATACAATAGATCGACTTCTAATATGAAGCCCCATTTTGCGTTATCTTCTATAGCGGTAACATCAAAATTAGCTAATTCGTTATCACCTAAAAATCTGAAACTAGAGTATGGTAAATACTGACACATGCTGAAACCGTAAAGATTATTACAATCTAAGTATACTATGAAACTCTCAGGTTGTGATGGGTTATATTCAGGCATGTACTTGTGATTAGCTCTAGCATGCCGATGGGAACACATGCACAAACCACCGCGTATACCGCTTTGTATCATTCTGACGATAGCTAAGTCCGACACTAGCTCTAACTGAACGCCTGTTTTTAGCAACATCGCATCGAAAGATAACTGGGTGCAGTAATGTAAAACGCGGGGTCAAGACTGTAATATTGTTTACAGGTTTTCCGAAAATTTTGGAATATGTCTGTTAACAAAAGCACATCCGTTTTTAAGTATAGATCCGTATACTCGCCTAGGTTATTAATATTGAATTCAGCCCAAACAGCCTGCGCGTGATTATAATCTTCATCACTAATGACTTCGTTAGTCAAAGAATTATAAAAATTATCCTTAGACGGCAAAAATATTTGATCGTAACATCCCCAAGTGGTCATGTAATCATATGGATAAACACCTTTTCTTCTCAATAAATTAAACTGTCTTTCTTTAGAAAAATGAGACCGTAGATTAACGAAATCTTCCACCTGCAATGTTTTAGCGAGCTTGTCTAAACTTGTTCCCAAAAAGTTGAAGGAATCTAGAAACCTTATACAAATGTACTCGTTATCGGCAATAGGAATAAATTTAGTAAATGCTACATATTTTTCTTTAGTCTTAGGGATTATTTTAATTGAACCTGGAATTTCACCTAACTTTTTTATAAATAAATGACTATCGTATGCGGATAAATTGTGAAAAAATATTGGAATAAATTTCGGTACTTTATGCTGTAAATTACAGTGTCGATGTGCTGCACCTCGATATAGACCTGTAATATGACAATGATCTCTTACTTTATCGGTTAAGAGTAAATTGTCGCAAATATGACACTTAACGGCACGTTTAAAATCACGAGAATTTTCATCAGTGAATATCATAGGCTCGCTTTTGGATATAATTTTATGTATTTGTTTTACGTCCTCAGTAAGAAAATGTATAAATTTCGAAACACAATCATTACCTCGATAACTTCTATAGCCCTCAACGGTGGCATTTTTATTTGATGACACGACATTGTAAGCGAATGCCGCTGGCACGTGGCGTTTTAAGTATGACGTGTTAGCGGTGTTGAATTCAGCGCCGGAAATTGGTTCTATGAAAACTTTAGTGGTTACTATAATAAAACAAGACATCTAATCTAATACAATTATCTTTTATTGTTACACTCTTATAAACAGCCATCTTAGGCAAAATCCAAAATCCCAGAGAGTGAACAAAACTAAAGATGTGACAGACATCATGTTCACAGATAATTAATATCTTAACACTCCCCCTCAATTTTATGTTTGTGAAAACTTACAAATTGCTTCTATAAATAAATGAAAATAAATTCTACCAAACTTTAACTTTAACATGGCAACACAAACTTAGTAATATTTAAATTCTTGAAATTGCAACACTAAAACTGACATATATAAGTTTTGACAGATAATTTTGACAAGCTAGTGACAAGTGACAACATAACCTTAAAATATAAACAATGCAAACATTCTATGAAAAACAATGTTACAAAACTAACAGCTTGTCACGAAAATAGCAAAACTTAACACTACACAGTGGTTTCGTCATAATGTCCGAAGTATTTTCACTGGTACTTACGTATTTAACAATCAAAAAATTTTGGTTTACAATGTCTTTTATGAAATGATATTTAATGTCTATGTGCTTGGAATGTTTTGTATTTTCACAATTATGTATCATTTTTATTGCACTCTGATTGTCCACATAAAGCACAATATTACACTTTTCATTAAAGTCAACTGATAATCCTTTCACAAATAACAAATCACTGACACAACTTGCAGCAGCTATGTATTCACTTTCAGCACTGGAGAGAGATACAGTCCTCTGCTTTCGTGATGACCATGCAATTAGGTTCCCTTGGTGATATATTAGTGCTCCACTAACACTTTTTCTTGTGATCTTATCACCTGCCCAATCGGCATCTGAAAATGCTGAAATATTAGAACATTTATTAGTGTTTTCTTCTTTCTCTTGACAATAGTATGTCAACTCTTTATTAATTGTGCCCTTCAGATAGCGTAATACACGTTTTGCAGCTGTCCATAAGCTTCTCGTGGGTTTATCAAGATATCGACTGAGGAATGAAGTTGCAAAGGTGATGTCCGGTCTGCTTATTGTAGCCAGGTAAGTTAAACTTCCAATTAATTCTCTGTAAGGTATATCACTAATTATTTCTTCTGTTTCAGGTACTTGAAAATTGTTTTCCATCGGCGTCTTCACTTCTTTACAATCTTGCATCTTATACTTTAGTAATAAATTTTTAATAAACAGTTTTTGTGATAATTTCAATGTATTATCATTTCTCATAATTTCAATTCCTAAGAAGTTAGATACTCTTCCCATATCTTTAGCTTTAAATTCTTCTTGCAATTTTCTTGATATTTTATTTATTTCACTACTCTTTCCCATCAGTAAAATATCATCTACAAATAATATGAGCCATATATCTTTTCCTATGTATAAACATATATCATATTTTGATCTTTTCATGTTTATTGTTTGACAGAAATTATCAAATCTTATATTCCAACATTTTGGTGACTCTTTCAATCCATATAAAGCTTTTTTAAGTTTCAGAACAGTTCCTTCTTGTTTATTTTCCAAACTTATTCCCTCTGGAACTTTGATGTAAACTTCTGTGCTCAAATTTCCATTTAGAAATGCTGTAGGTATGTCCAACTGCTTTGTTTCCCAGTTATTATTTATTACTTCTGATAATCCCATTCTTATGGTAGTTATGTTGGCTACAGGGGAATAAACATAATCTTCTGTGTACTGTTGAAATCCGCGTGCAACTAATCTTGCCTTTTTAGTTCCATCCGATTTTGTTTTGAAAATCCATTTTGTGTCAATAGCACTTTTTCCTTTTGGCAATTCTGATTCTATCCATGTGTTTTGTTCCTTTAATGACTTAATCTCTTTATCTATTGCTGTTTTCCATTCTTTATCTTGTTGAATGGCTTCTGTGTATGTGACAGGATCGCTTTCACTTGAAAGTAAACAATAATCTTCATATGTATTTAAATCAAATTGTTTAGGCTTTTTTACTTCTCTTCCACTTCTTGTTCGCTTGATTTCTTCGTTTTGTTTTTCTGGAGTGGAGTAATTATTCTCTTCTGGATCATAAAAACTTTCTTCTTCTTGTATTGATTCTGAATACTTTGTTTCTTTTATTATTTGTTTTTCTTTTGGTTTCACACACATTTCTTTCTGAATTTCATTTTCTTCTAAGTATCCTTTTATATTTTTGTTTTGTTCTTCATGTTGATATTTTATGTTTGTTTCATCAAATCTTACATCTCTTGAGACAAATATCTCATCAGTTTTTGGGTTCCATAAGGTATATCCATTCATAGAATATCCTATCATTCGAGCTGGCACTGCTCGTCTTGACCATTTATCCTGTTTGGGCATAATATGTGCCCATGCTTTGCATCCAAAAACTTTGATTTTATTTAAAATTAATTCCTTGTTCTTGATCCTCGCAGGTACTTGATAATTTATTGAAGAACATGGCGATCGGTTGATAAGAAAAGTAGCCGTTAAGATTGCTTGACCCCATAGGTGTCTTGGTAGATTTGATTCATCTAACATGGTTCTCGCTTTATCATATATTGTCCTGTTCATACGTTCAGCTTTTCCATTTTGCTGTGGGCTATATGGCTGCGTGTATTCAATTTTGATACCTTTTTCATAACAAAACTTTTTGAGACTTTCCGCTGTGAATTCCCCTCCATTATCACATCTGATCCTTTTCACTTTTATCCCATCTTGCCTCTCTTGTTCTATTATATAATTGATTAATTTATCTGTGGCTTCATTTTTGCTTTTTAACAAATACGTCTGAGTATAATGAGAATAGTCATCTGTTATTGTTTGGAAATATTTATATCCTTGTTTAGTTGCTACTCTTGCTGGTCCAGCAATATCAGTGTGTATTAAATCTCCTATCTTACTTGACCTTGGACTTTGTAATCTGTTAAATGGTAGTCTGGTTGATTTTGACCTCATGCATGCTTCACACACTTCCTTACTGTATGGCAATCCTAATATAGCTAGATGTTTTCTACACATATGACCCATTCTTTTGTGCCATAAGTCATTATCTTCTTGTATCACATTACATTCATCTTTATCTTTTATTTTTATTGAGAAGGTATATAACATATTCCTCTTTTCTCCAAAATATTTCTTTTTACCTGCAGTTATTATTAACTTATCCTTTTTGAAAATTACTTGCTTTTCTCGTTTTGCTAATTTATTGACCGACATTAAATTGTTACTGATTCCCGGTACAAGTATGACTTCCAGTCTTAATGGTTCATTTTTGTAATATCCATCAAGATATCCTGATTTATGTGCTGTCAGTATTTGGCCATTAGCAATTTTGATTTCTAATTTCTGTGACAGTTGCTTGACATCTGTGAGGTATTTCTCATAAGATTCTTTTATGAAATGCTGAGTAGCTCCTGAATCCACAACAAATGTTAATATTCCATCATTACTATTACATACAAGTGCTTCATTTGAGGCAATAAAAATTGGTTGACTTTCAGCAGGATGAGCAGTTCCTCCACGAGTTCTTGGTCCTCGATATCCTCTTCCTCTGCCTCGTCCTCTACTGTAGCACTCATAGGACTTATGTCCCCTCTTTTTACATTTATAGCAGGTTATATTCGATATAAAAGATGTATGTGGCTCGTTTGTAACTGTTTCTTTTCTTATTTCATGATCAAGTAATTTAGTTTTTACAAAATCTATTTTTATTTCAGTGTTCACCGCATCCAAAGCTGTAATTATGTGGTTGTATTCTTCACTCAGTCCTGTTAATAGATAGCATACTTTGTCTGTATCATTAATCTTGTCTCCTGATACCTCTAGATCTCTGATTAAGTTATCAAAGTTTGAAAAATACTCTTGAAGATTTCCTTGCTGTTTCAAGTTTAGAAGTTTTCTTCGCAAACTTAATTTGGAGATTACACTTTTTCTTTGGAATGTACTTTTCAAAGTGGATATCATATCCTTTGCGTTAACGCATTCTTTTATCAGATTTAGATGCTGATCCGTTAGACATTGAACAATAATGTTTCTTGCTTTTGCATCGTCTTGTTTATTACAGTCTTCGATTTTTGGTAACGACACAACTTCACTTAATCCCTTTTCTTCTAAAATACAATTCACCCTGAACATCCAATTGTCGAAAGCTTCTGGATTTAGTTGGGGAAAATTGTAAAACAACTTAGTTTGCTGCCCGGCCATTTTCTTTTCTTCGTTACGCTTTTGTTGCATAAAATTAAATCTTTGAAAATCTCGACAATCTACTTCCTACTCGACACTATTTGGCGTCTGGGCCCATAACCTATGAAAACTTTAGTGGTTACTATAATAAAACAAGACATCTAATCTAATACAATTATCTTTTATTGTTACACTCTTATAAACAGCCATCTTAGGCAAAATCCAAAATCCCAGAGAGTGAACAAAACTAAAGATGTGACAGACATCATGTTCACAGATAATTAATATCTTAACAGGTTCAAGTAACGTTTCAAAGTCGGCATATATGACGAATGGAATATTTTGTTTTCTGTCATAATTTTTAAATTTTAAAAATGACCCTTTTTCCGGTAAAACAGTGACAATCCCCCCACACAAGTGGGATTCAATTTGACTAAGCGTTGGAAAAAACAATAAACATGTTTCACAGAAATATAGTTTACCATGATGTTTGGTCATCTGATTTCTAACTAAACGAGATAAATCTTTGATGAGACAGTAATGAGAATTATTATTATTTTCTAAAAACAGTAGATGGATACTTTTATTAGACTTGTCATTCAAAGTTGTATACAATGGCCCAATAATTGTTTTCTCATTTTTTAAACCATATACAAATATATTGAGAGAAGGATTATTTCTCTCAAAGATAGCTATGTCCGAGAATGTAATTGGAAATGTTAAATTATTAACATTCAAAACTTCCTGAAAGTATGGATAAGACGAAATCCTATCGGGATGTCTGTTTGTGGGGTACAATGCCGCCACAACACACCACAAAAAGCAATACTCATCATTGTTTCGAATATTCAAACAAGCTCTTTTAGCCTTTATGAATTTCGGCAAAGTTAAAAATTTAGATCCGCTGAGTGGTTGATATTTATTAATATTTAATTCTAAATGTGAATTACTTAAAAATGTCCAACCACTATCTCTTCCTCAAATTCTTCAATTTTTTTTAGTAGTACATTAACAGCTGATTTGTAAGTAGAATCAAAATCGTAATTAATTAGTGTAATAAAATTTTTTGTTCGGAATGATTTTATTTCTTGTTGATCATTTTTAAACATAAGAAAGGAAGCAAACAGTTCGAAGTTTATTTTGACAGAGGTGTGTTTCTGTATTGAACTATCTATTAAATGTTTAATTTGTGGACTAATACTATTGAGGAACATTTCAGGAAAACTATGTATTTGTTCGCCTGTCGCGGTGATTTTATAACTTTTGATTCGTTCTTTAAAAGAAGAATTAATAATTGCCACATTATCATAAATAGGAGTTGAACTATTGTTTTTATGTACATTGCTACGTAAATGACCAGACCATCGGCGATTATCTACAAATACTTTGCAACCAGAACAGTGAGGCATTATGTTATTGTTGAAATCACTAACAAAAAGGAACACTAACAATTTCAATAAAATTAGATTAGATAATACTTACAACTATTATTCACGATCTTAGGTATACCAGTAACAAAATATTTTATATAGGTAATTAGTACAACTTGATCAGGACTATTTTATGTTCGTTCCAAGATCCCTTGTGTAATTTCTTCCCAGGTAAGTCGGTAATTATGTTCAGGCAGAATGTTTCTGAAATAATAAAAAATTGGATGCATTAGACACATAATCTAATTACATAGATAATAGTATAATCTGGAGAGAAAAATATAGATAATAATTACCTGCAAAATGTAAAATGATTTATACATAGGAATGTGTATCTACGTGATCCAAATATGGAGATATATTTCAGGTAATTAAATAATTCTTCACAGACCAGTCGGTAATTAATATTTTGTTTAGGCAGAATGTATCTGAAATAATAAAAAATTGGATGCATTAGACACATAATCTAATTACATAGATAATAGTATAATCTGGAGAGAAAAATATAGATAATAATTACCTGCAAAATGTAAAATGATTTATACATAGGAATGTGTATACGTGATCCAAATATGGAGATATATTTCAGGTAATTAAATAATTCTTCACAGACCAGTCGGTAATTAATATTTTGTTTAGGCAGAATGAATCTGAAATAAAAAAAATGATTATTAGGTACCGATAAAGAATCAGACATATAATTGTAAATTCTGGGTTGAAAAAGAGTCATACTATTATGTTAATTGAAATTAAAAAAATATATTTGATAATTACCTGTACAATATGAAATGATCTGCTTTATCCAAACAGGTGTATTTCAGGCCCCCACGATATACCGAACAGCGTTACTCCTGATGAAATCGTTCGTATGTACTTTCTGGTGTGTGATCAATAAAATATTTATTTTTAATAATTGACTTAATTTTTCGGTGACAGTTTAGAAAGGTGCTCACTCCGAGAGACCTTTGAAGTAATAAATAATATTTTAAATTATATTTTTTGCCTAAAAATATTTCATCATAAAATTTGTTTTTGCGCAATTGTTACACGTGTGCTTACCTAATTATTTATTTCACATTCACAATAATCAGCTATTTTAGTTAGGGTTGACAATAACTTAGTATCATTCTATGTATCAGCAAAATACAAAATTTACACAATGCATTGTTACGATTAAAATATATCATAGCGTATCGACAGATATGGATTTCCATGGTTTGACTCATGGCTGTTAGTGTAGTTATGAGAACTATATTATGTATTTATTTCAGGAAGTCTAGAAAAGTACTAGGTTGACGGCAATAAGTTCATATTTTCTACACAAGACCTAAACGTAGATGATAAAATAAGTACCTACCTTAGAAATATTTATTTACTTCTATAAAATAATTACATCAATGTAGTGTAACGATTCCGTGCTCGCTATCATTTAGTCAGCCCTGGCTAATTTCGCTGCATCGACATTCGATGCAGCATAAAATTTTCTTTCGTCTACATTTTACGTGCATGTATAATCCGACTATAGAAAAAGTTACTTCAACACAACAATGCTAAATTGATTGAAGTGTTTTTAACATGCTATATTTATAATTTGATTTTAACTTATAAGCTACAAGTATTCGGTACAAAGTATTCGCAGTCTGCAAGTGCAACGAAGTGCTCTGTTATCATCGGTATACAAACAGTCTGTGTTGTCTACAATATCAGCGACGACATTGTCGATAGCCACCCGCTGCCGCCATCACCAACCAAGTCATCAAACCGAGTGGAACTTCTGATTGAAAAATGTAAGTCTTATTAAATATTCTGTTCGTTGTCATGGCTCACACTTGTGATCCGCTTGTAATTTACAGTTATGTTTGTGTGTGGGCGCGTTACTTCACAGATCACCCGAGCTGCTCATAGTATGTCGAGGTCGATCCCTCGAAGGAGTCATTATTTTTCATCCAGTCTTCTGTGCTTTGAACAGCATGTAAAGCCATCGATCCTGCACCCAATCTCTCTATGGGTTTGCTATCCCATGGGCATGTAGGAGAACCAATGTTTGCGCACACACTTGTGTTGTATAGTATGCCCTGCGCAATGGACACTACTCCATTGAGATAATTAATAATAATTGTGTGACTAAATTTTCCCTATCTTTATTTCAGGTCAGACTCTGAGTGTGATTACTCGCAAGCATCGGTCACCGGGCAAAAAGTGAAGTGCAGCCGCAAACCGTCTGCAGACAGCAATGGGAAACGCAAGATGCAGTCACAATCAACAACCGTAGCTCGTGCCAGGTAAATTAATTATCTACTTACTCTAGCCACATATCTACTGACTAAATTATAATCGTGCAATTACTATTACATATTATTTTAAAACAAGTGCAGGTTCACTTGGTTATTGTTTGAATCGATGGATTGATTTAATCGATTACAGTATTTGATCAAAGCCGAGTCAGTTGTTATATTTTTTTACAGCAGAAGGTTTTTCTTGGCGTATGCATCTCTCGTTCTAAACATTAACTAATTACAGTTTCTGTTATTGTTTCAGTAAAAAAGTGAATACTGGCATCGACATATTCGGCATCAGTAACAACCGCGACATCCCACACAAAGAAGATGCATCGGATCACCTAACTTCATTCTTTGTGAACCGGGTAGCCAGCGGCTGCGAGCGCCGAGCAACGAGCACCGACGGAGAGTACTACATCGACTGCAAGGTGTACAAGGCTGACGACGCTCGCCTTACCGACTCCGCCGAGCTGTGGAAGAAGGCGCTCGTCCGAATCAAGTTCCAGACTGACGCGGATTCTCCTCAGTGGCGAAAATTACAAGAGCTCGTGCGTGCGGCTGTTATCTTGTTTCCAGGCAAACCAACATTTTATGATAATTAAACCAAATACCGTACCTTACAGTTGTTTTTTATTTACAATAATAACCCGTTAACGCTTTTTCACTAGGTACTTGTAATTTCGTTGGTTTGTTACAATCATCAACTCGTTCACCATTCTATGTTAACAGTAAATGCAACTCGAGTGACCGGTTAAGTGCAGTGGTAAGTAAATGGTTGATTATTCATCGTGCTCCGAAACGCGGCATACTGACCAGCCGTATGGAAGATAGTGGTAAGGAGCAAGTTACTAGTCATTGGTCGAGTAAATCGTTCCTAATCAAGTACACGGTACAACAAACTGTCTCGTTCGAGTTTATCGGTCGAGTGGAGAGTCGAGTCGAGTGTCGATTATTGGGCATTCTATACCACTGTCGGCAGCGAGGCGCACTCGCCGAGCTACTTGCCGATAGTGGTATAGAATGCCCAATAATACACTACTAATCTCCACATAAAATTATACATTTATTAATTGATTTTAATTTATTGAGTGAGTGATTTCCTAAAATATTATAGAAATGGCAAAAATTGCGCAGTGAATTAAATTTTTAATAAAGTATTTCTTCGGTCTTTTATCGGTCTTTGCCGAGTTGCCCTTACTCCGCAATTTCCGCAAATAATAACAAAGCAGTACGGCTCGTGACGTCATCACATGATCCGCGCGGCTGGCGGCGTTTTAAAACTCCGTTTCTGAAAACGTTAATATCTCCGTAATTTCTCGATGGATTTGAGTGATTCAAAAAGAAATTAACTCAGTTATTTATATTGTATGCGATGTAGTATTCAAAATTGCTATATCCTTTTGTCGAATTGATCTTCATTGCTCAAAGTACGTTATATTCCCTTAGTATTGACGATTTTTAAAGCTAAGGAATACCAGTCAGATTTTTACAAGGTAAAACTGCTGTTTATCTTAATCGAACGCTACGAACGAAATGATCATGACAAAAAATCGAAAATTGATTACCTATAAATATAATTCAATTACCAATCCCCCCGCCATATCACGTGTATTTTTTAGTATGTACCTACAAAGAATCTCATTTTTTTTAAATATTTATAAAATACAGGTATAAGTATCTTCTAATTCATTGTAAACAATTTATACACGTGATATATTACTACACCCCCCCCCCCTTTGTGATATTTCATGATTTTTTATGGACCCCCCTCCCCCTTTCGAGCCTCACGTGATTAATGGACAGCCCCTATTAATAATAGAGGCTTCCAAAGGCTCGGTAGAGTTTGTGATGAATGTACCTATGTAGTGTCTGAACCTGCTCGTCGACATATGTTTGACTAACTTTTAAGGCGGGAAAAAATTAAAAATAAAATTAGAGCGACTAAATAAAATTCAAATACGTTTCTGATATTTTTTATTTATATGAAAACAATTTTACAATGTTCATTTTTTAAACAATAAATATAGGTAATTAATAATGTCTCAATTTTTATATGATTGACGGAATATATATCTTTTACACTTTTTTATTTACATAACTATTTACAATCGAGATTCTCATTACTGCTAGAAATATAAAAAACGTACTTAAAATCATGTGTCTTCGAGTACAATCATGTTTAAATTTTGTACATTATTTACAGATGAAATTACTAACGAATGAATATTTTAAAATTTTAGATATCTATCTTTTCTCTCATTTTAGAGATTTAGAATTTGATGAATTAGGAATATGCCCATCTTTTATTGCAATCAATATTCCAAATATAACTGCTAAAAAAACAGCAGCAATGTGTACATAAATAAATATTTCATGAGGCTCTACTTTATTTATTTTCAATAAAAAATCTTTAAAACTCCTTCAATAAACTCTTACATAGACTAAACAGAACAGACAATAGGATAGGAATTCCAAACGAGTATATAAAAATGGCAGAAAATATAAAGGCAACTTTAAAAGTTTATAACAGGTCATAATTTTAACGTCTAAAACAAGTTGGCACCCAAAAGTTTCGGGGAAGCATAGATTAGGCTACCTTAACAACAAAGAGAAGTAGAGAATTTACTTTAGAAATATGTGTAGGTATGAAATAATAAAGCGTTTCTTCTTTATGTGCATCATCTAGATTCTAGATCATTCGATGATTGAGCCATAACATTTGATTGGCGATACGAAATGAATTTTAAGATCTTACTCTTCTAATTTAGACAGTAGTTATCACTGTCTGGCAACGTTGCAGCAGTCTGTCAGTTACAACGGGATAATTGCCCAATAAATCTGTCACAATAAAAAATTATCGCCTTTAATTAGAATATTGGTGTTACATTTAATAATATACTATAGTACATTTAGAATATTTCGTGAACATCTTACTTTTACATTTATATTGTGCGTTAATTAATTAACTCTGAACTCTTTGCTGTTGTAGCCTAAACGAGAAGTACACAGGTTCATAAAGACGTGTATTTATTAGACGGCAAATGCTGCTACACACATCAAGATAGTAGGAGGATAAAATAGATGTAGTTCACGTACCATGATCCTGTTATAGAAGGCACAGACAAGTACATTTTATTATTTTCAAACATAGGCTATAGTGACCCGAAATTGAAGAAACCGCAATAACAAGAAAAAAAATATTGATAAAGGAAAAAAAGCAGCCATTAAAAGCCCCCACAGTATTGAAACAAGGTAACAACAGTGCTGCAGCATTTGTCATTTGTAAATACTCGACTCTGGAAGATTCGAATTCTTCTTTGTCCAGCGAAGAGGTTTGAACAAAATATAAAATTGTCGGTAAGACTGACCTTAATTCTAGAGGAATGTGGAGTGTGTTGACGGTACATGGAGTTGCTGACGATAATATACTACACTACGTCGCTTCATAGAGTTTAAAAGGGCACTTACTAGGGAATTTATCTTAAAGAGCTAATATTACAGAAACTTGCAACACCTTGTTCTGATTTTTCTGTGAGTAACATTACGATTGTGTTCTTTCTAGTGTTCCGTATCAAAATGGTGCCATTATTATAAATCTGGCGGATAAGGCAAACTGTCTTTGGAACTGTGATTGAAACATTTTTTTCATCCCACCATCTCGGAAAGAGTATTTTTAATCTTCAACATCTGAGTGGAAAAGCCGTTTTTATTCTCTAGAGGATAAAGTAAATTGAATTTAGAACATCGTGTGCACTAAGTTTGTGAATTAAAAACATCATTAAATCTATTTACTTCTATCTCCATGGTGCCGAATTTATCATTCAACCTTTTTCTAATTTGTAAAACTTAGACTCGGAACCTTCTTGATATACTTTTTTTTAATTTGCTTTGCGCGCGCCATTTTACTTTTCACGTCACCAACATTACAATACCTAACAAAAATATTACACTCGACTTTTGGTAACTGTAGCAACGTTACTTTCAATTTTTCTTAATTATACCTAAGTATCATTTGAAATAATTTAAAGATTATTCTGTAATACTTACCTATCATAATGTAGTACATAATAAATGTTAATACCTAAACTGAAATAAAAGTATCTTGTGATTGAAATGCTTTTTTTTGCATATTTAGTCATTTCCTCGCTGAGGTGGGATAAAAAGTTACGTGTTGCACTCGAGTGCAAAGATTTTTCACCTCGTGCTCTTTTGATTCCCTCGCTAACGCTAAGGATTCCAATTTTTTAATCACTCGCTGCGCTCGTGATTCAATTTTAGAATCCTTCGCTTGCTCGGTCATCAAAATTGAACACGCGGTTAAAAAGCAACTTTGCACTCTTGTATAACAAATAACTATTATTTGAAGCTGAGCTTTTGTTTCACTGTTAATCAGTAGTAAAATAATAAGTATATGAACTCAATAAACTTTTAATCAACATTAAATTAGGTAGCAACCTAAGGCCATATTTCTTTGTGCTATATATCTACCAAAAACAGTTCAAGGTATTGCAAATCCCGTTAAATTTAACTATAGTTAATAACTAAATTGTTAATGATTACCTATCTCCGCTGCCTAACTAATCAAGAAGTCGAGACAATAGATATTCGTAAATGCCTCTTCGCAAATACACAATTACTCTTTATCTGTCTTTTATGAAATTATTAATGATACCATAATTAGTTACAGTTCTATTAACTTTAGCATAAGTACTTACGTTTTATGTCGCTTTATTTACTCGTTGAATCTACGTATTTATCATCAAATATTTAAAAAAAATGAAAAAAATGAATTAGAAAAGGCTGATGAGACATTTAATTGCTAGCAGCAAACATTTTCGCAGTATTAAACATTTTCGCATTTCTGAAAAAAACGTCGTATTGTCAGTAGGACTGTAACTAAGTTTGGATGATTTAACTTTAAATAAATACCCCGCGAGATTATCACAAGTACACACAGCTTTAGAAAAAGCGAGGATATTAGATAGGAAAATTATTGCCCAAAATTATTTATATCTTTATTTACGTAGCAACACACAAACTATGTTCCCATACCTAAGCTCATACGTGGGACTTTAGTAGATGAAAATAAAATCGACTTAACTAACAACCCGAGGAGGACATGGATGGAAAAATCGTATATAAATCGGTCCATCTATAAAATCTATTAAAAATTCAAAAGAGTGCTTAATTTTATATTGTAAAGTTATTGAAGAGATGAAAATCAGACCCTCATCAATAGTTTCTTCGTAGACGTCTAACGAGCCTAGAGTTTACGTTAGAATTGATTAGTGTCTATTCTAAAAGTGGTCAAAGCTATTCAATAAAGCTGAACTTATAAAAATCACTGTGTCACACCTATTTATGTCCCTATTACAAAATTTTATCGAGAGACATATTTTTTTATAAATTCAACTTTTGGGTAAACTACAGAAAATTGGATTTCCCTCCGCCGAGGGCTAGTTTTACAATCAGTTCGTCAAAGTCTTCAAATACGGTATTGTCTTGGATCTGGTGCTAAAAATTAGGAAATAAAATAACATCTACAGAATTTAGGTTACCCGAATAAGTTAATTAGCTTCCCACTTAATACTGAATCGTAACAATCAAAGCGATTTCTTTGAATAAAATCACACCAAATTTCATATTTCACCACAAAAGCTTCTAGCGTTCAAAAGTTTTGAAAGCTTCGTTACTTTAACAAATATTTAAACTAGAGGAAGAATCTTTCGCATTTATGAAATATTATTTATAACTTTTCAAAAAAAAAAAGCTTTTGTTTCATGCAAGTCTTATGAAATCTACAATATTTTATTAATTAGATTAAAGTCACAATCTGTTATATTTAAACAATTTTTTTTAAAACTTGCACAATACAATTCGCTATTTTGCAACATATAAATTTTAATACTTAAAAAGGATAAAATAATACATTTTTAATAAAATTTCTATCTATTTTAGTTAATGAGAGCATTTTCTCTCTCATAGAAAAATTACATGTTCTAATATAAGATTTTAAAAAGGCCAATTCTCTGAAATGGCAACATAAACAGTACCCAACACTTTTGGAGTAGGTACAAATATTTTTCATTAGTGTTCTGCCCTTAATTACGCTATACCTAAACAACTACAATCTCACTTTATCTGTGTTAACCACAGTATATAATTTAAAAAAGTACTCACGTACCCTAAATTTGATCCGCCTGTTTGAAAAATTGAGAAACAAACGAAGAATTTGAGCATAGATATCGTGAAACGTCAAATAACTCAATCGTATCATTGATAGACTGAATTATTTCACGATAGAATGAAATTATTAAACTATGTAAATGAACCAATATGTATACAGTAAAATTTTGCTAAACCAATACTGGTTTGCGTTTTCTTTTTTTCCTATGATGCGTGTGACGTTTGGCGTCGCGCGCGCTGTGTGCGTCCGCGCTGTCAGGCGCGGGCTCGCTGTGGGCGGGTGCTATAACCGCTTGCAAACCGGTGGCGGCATGCTCGCCGGCTGGTGGAACGGGTGGTACTGACGGGCAAGGATGTCGCCCTATAACCCAAATGTTACCCTATACATTCGTTATATAATATGATAGCAAGTTGTCAGCTGAAAAGTGAATTAGTGGGCATTAGTAAAGCATTCTGTGTAAGAAACTCTGATACTTACAACTTGGGGTTGTTGGCTTTGAGCTTGTTTTATGTTCTTCTCGTTGACCATCAGCTGATGTGCGGCTCTGTTAGTATAGAGATTTTAAAAGTAAATTTTATAAAGCACCTTGAAGATAAACGTTATGACTTTATGATTCATATGGTGCTTCATAATTACCTGTCCATTTGCTCCTGCGTCATCTCTAGTGCCTCTTGCATCTCCCGAGAGGTGTTCCGCACGAACTCAGGGTCACAGTAATCACCTAGACCCTGTTCAGTTAGCACCTGAAAATAAAACATTTCAAAATGGTTTTTAATATCTATACAAGATATTATGTAATTTTATTATTTAGTTGACTTAGATCGAGGATATTATCAGATGCCTGTAACGTACAATTATTATGGAACTTACTCTTGTAACCAGACTCTCTGCGGATCCCACCACGACAGGCGCTGAGGAATTGTTTCCCCGCGGACTGCCTGGCAGCGACACCACCCCACGCCCAAAGCTATCTCCTCCTGCAATATCAGGTGTAATATATCACCTTTAAGTAGACGACATGATTTTTCATTCAAGGAACGTTAAGAATCATTTTATTTATTTGTAATTCTTCTAATTTCAGTGAACAGTTATTGTTACAAAATTAAACTAACCAAAATAAAATTGGTTTTTGATAATCTAAAATCTAAACTATTAATTTTCTAATTTCTCAAAGCTCATAAGCTAGTCTATAATGATTCTTAAAGCGATGAATCTCAATAATTTTATCTATACATTAATTCTAAATCAATAGCGCTCTCGTGGATTTTTATGATTATTCAAATTTTCGTGCAAACCATACAAAACAAACTTTTTCTTAAAATCCTCTAAAAGCTTTTCTAAATCCTCAATCATTCTAAAAATGCACTATTTTAGCCCTTCAATGTTAGTTTACATGCTAGTTACGATGATGATTTTTTTAACTTGTGTCAATAATATTATCATTAATCAGAAATTAAGTTATCATTTTACCTCATTTATTATATTTTCAGTGCAAGATCTGTGTATTGTTAATTTTGTGTGAAGTTGCAAAACATGGAATTTGCTGAAGCAAAGTGTGAGTGTGTGTAAAATATTAGTTTATACCGTCAGGTTTCCGTTTGCCTGCAATGTAATCCTGTAAGCTTTGAAGTTTTATTGATGAGCGTTCATTATTCTACATTGTAGAAAGCTTCCTTCAAGTAAAATAAGTTTTGATATTTTAACTACTTGTATTTTCTTAACAAATTTGCTAAAAATATAATAATTTACTATCAGACTAGAGTCTAATAAAGATAAATAATGGGACCCAAAAAATCTATGGTTTATACTATCTTTAATTGATCGGACATCAAAGTAGTTTTAAAAGGGGAGGGACAAAATAATTGGAAGGAAGCTCCCTGTGGCGTGCGGACCTGGTGAGTGCGGGCGATCTACAAGCCGAGCGGGCGGCGCATGCGAGGCCGCCCCCGACGAGGCGCTGCGCACCATCCGACCTGCTCCGCACAGCACCGGCTTGATGGCGCGCAGGCTGCGCCGCTCCCCGCCGCGGCACACGCGCTCCTTCGCGTGAGAGAAGGCGAACGGCAACTTTGCGGCCGCGTTGTACCCGTACAACGTCATCGTTCGCGACTCCGTCGTCGGCGTACATTCGCTCGCTAACAGCGGCGAAATCTTCGGCTGTATCTGCTCGTATGTATTCGAATTCGGGGACGGCGTCTTATCTTCCATTGACGCCTTCCTCGGTATCGATAGTTTCTCCCTTGAAGAGGTCGAGTCCTCCGGGTGAACTTTCTGCCTCGATACCGTCGCCGGTGGCTTCGATGCGGTCAAGGCCTCGCTCGGCGTCGACAGATAGTTGACGCAGCCGAAAGCCAGACCGATCTGCCCGAGCATCTCCGGGTAATTGGACTTTTGATTGCTGTTAGTACGTACCGTTATCCACACAGAAGCGGTGAAAGAAGATGGAAGCGTTAGAAAGGTTATTTGAGCAAAAGTGCGGGTGAATATCCAAACTTTAATTTTAGAAAATCAACTAAAAAAACCACACGTTTGACTACCTTGGTAAATAGTGTTCTTTAGGTCATTTGTGGTTCTTCTGTAATATAAGCATTTCTTATTTAGACTCTGATATGTATTAGAATATTAAACAGATTAATTGAAATGATTGATGTAATATTATGAATTTATTAGTTGTTGAGTAATACTTTTGTACTTACTCGAGCACTTGGTATATTTTCTCGGATTCTCCATTGAATATTAGAGGCCTTAACGGAATTTGTTCTTTTGGCTGTCCATTTGCTCTGAAAATGATAGAGGTAATATTTGAACTACTGTTTACTTTCTCCAATACTAATAAAATCATAGTTGTTATTATTTTTCCTGTATTGGTGGTGTTGTCGTCATCTGTTATTAATTTTAAGCAACTCACAAATTTGGTGTAAGTGGTAGTGGTCCAACTCCATATTCCCTTTGCATCATTGTACTCAAATGATTTCCTACACCACCTGGGGCACCAATACCGCCATCGCCATCTAAAATGTTTCACATATCCTCAAACCTATTTCTCTAGGGAGTAGGCAGCAACTACAGAACACCACGTGCAATGATCTTACATACTCTTGCTTCTTCTTATGCATACATGACTTTATTTAAGGACAAGGACACCGATAAAGTTAGTATTTGTTAAAGCATTTTTTCACCCGTGTAGCAGTAGACATTTGCGAGGTGATTATGATGATAATGATTTACTCTAGGAGATCTTTTTAAACCACTACGATTTCACAGTTCTTAATAAAAATATTCACGCTCTTTACTTTTATTCCATTTACAACACACTGAATACTTATTTATTTTACAGACAAGCGTGCCAAAGCGACAGTGTGGTCGGTTGGCTAATTTAAGGTAGGTAACTATATCATTCTTATCATTTTTCAGCAGTCAATCCCGCTCTCAGGCAAAAGGCTTGGTCTGAATGTCACAAAATAATTCAGAAAATACCAAATCTGCTCACCGAAGTTGGGATCGAACCCAGCATCAGTTTCATTGCATATATCTCACTCACACTCCTTTCATATCTTCCATGTACCATGACTTTCATATACCCTACGTTAATTTCATTCCATACATCATTAATGCCTTGTTCAGCATATTTACCATGATTTGTTAGTAGTTCTTCCGCTGACGATGAATGTTTAATTTGATCATCTGCATAGAGAAGACATTTCACTGGTAAACTCATTCATGTGAATTCCACTCTCATTCTCTTTGTGAAAGTAGTCAAATCACTATCTATATATCGTTTGAAAGGTTATAGGGACTACACATCTTCGTAGAGCATCTCTCGAGATGTTAAACCACTCTGTGTGATGCCCTAAGTACGCAAGCACTAAATCCCCAATAAATCGCCAAAAATAATCACCTATTCCTTATGTTTTGCCGAGTAATGAACGTAGAGTATTATATAGTTGATCTTTTCCCGATTGTTGGTTGGTTGGTTCCAAATTCAAAATAAAACATAATGTTGATTTCAATTACTTTTTTTTGGGTGTTGAGTTATTGCAATAAAACCTTGTATATTGTAGCTTTAGTGCTAGCACCAAATGCCAATCAACCCCATATATAGATAGTGTCGACCACAATACTTCTCAGGCAACATATTGTGTGAAAAATGATCAGTGGAATATTAGTAATGAATTAATTTGATATTAATATGATGCAACGTGTGAAATCATGAAATTTAATCTTTACCTGTTGGTGGTTCACCATGTTTTCGATGTCTATGGAAGTGTCTGTTTGGTCCGTGCCTTCGGATACTTGACCAGACACCTCCAAATAAGGAGTGGTTTCTCTGGAATAGAAGAAATTATAGCGTTATTGTTGTTTCTTTCCATTCGTGACTTAATTTTAAATTGTACCCGATTCTAGTTCCATGTCTTTAAAAATATCAAATACTACACGTAAGTGTATCTGATTAGATTGATTGTAATATATCTCGTTTAGGCTGTTTAATGCTATGTATGCTATTTTTTATTTCTTATTTTTTTTTTGTCATACGTACCCTATGCATAGGCACATCACATTCAGCAGATATATCATCCAAGTTTCCAGATATTGCTCTCTTTAGTTCTGGACCCGCTTCATGTAAGGTCCTCAACCCAGCTTGCAGTGTCATCTGGTGCGTTTGTTCATCACTCTGCCTCATTTCTTGCTCCTTTCGCTTTTTGAACCTTATGATTTACACGATTAGATTTAGAATCATTTGTAGCATTGAAGAAATTCTGTAGTACTTACATAATTTATTCCTTTGCAGTGTGCAACTATGCTAAGCGCTGAAGTGATATCAAAAAGACTTCTCTAAGAATTGAAAAAGATCTATTATAAAAAAGTTTTATAATGATGTTATCTACAGCGAGTATGTTCTTAAAAATCTGTAGTCTAAATAATCTCAAAATAGAGAACATTCAGATATAGCTATAGCCTATAATAAGAAATATCTAAAGACGAATATGGAAAGTCTTTCATAGGATATAATCATTTTTCAAGTTTATGAACTAATACTAAAATTATATTTATAACATAAATATCACAAAAACACAACATATAACAACGGGAAACGTAAAATATTGGACAAAATAAAAACATGGTAGTTGGATTGTAGAAAACTTCTGCATGCTTTTGGATAGCATCAATTCGTAAATGTGTACAAACAGCTCGTATAAAGCTAAACCAAAAATGATACGTTGTAGGAGCGTCATAGGGACATGCAGGGTAAAACAGTATATTTGAATCAAATTCCAACGTTTTTTCAGGGGTAACGCTTTGACCTCTATAATTTATTAGATCTATATCGCAAAGGGTCATGTCAGCATTTGTATGAAAAAAACACTAAAAAAGGGAACATTCTTTCCTACACATACGTATCTGTTGTTACTCACGCGTGATTCCTATGAAACAAAAATGTATTTGTCAGTGTTAACCGAAATTAAACGAAACGAAATCAAATCAAAACACGAAATAAATTCAAAAGAAATAATTCTGACCAATCACCAAACATAGTAAGCGTTTTCTTTTTATATGTGCTTATCACACGAGTGGCTTTTTGCTGTGTTCTCGTCTTTTAAATTTAATTTCTCCTAAAACTCTAAATGCCAATTGTAACCAGATTGGGGACTCGACGAAGGACAAAACCGGAAATAATAAAATAATTTCGAAAGATAATTTTGAATAAATTCTAATTAAAATCGGGTAAATCGGTTCTGTATTCATCAGTGCATATACAAAATTAAACATCTCTATAAGCATCGCTCACTTGAATATAGAACCGGTTTAGAATTCCACCGATTTACAAATATATATAAAAGAAAAACTAAATTATAATGGTTCTATGGTGCATGATAATGTTTTCTGGCCATTTGCCTCAATAAAATACTTAATCATTTTTCTTAATATAACCGGCCTTATTCTTAATTTTCTAAACATCATGTACCATACAATCAAAATCGTATAAAATATCAGAAACTTACAATTTCATCTTCATCTATATTATTATTGACTGACCTTCTAAAGTAATCCTGTATAAGGAAGGTGGCGTAGAACTTGCCGACGGTGATTTCATTCGGATCTCCTGGCGGAGGAACTACCTGATCTAATAGTTTTGGAGATGTTCTCTTCCAAATCTTTTTGATGACCGCTCTTAGTTGTGTGTTGCAGTCGTCTATATTGCCTGTAGGATAATCATTTGTGAGCAGACTATTACGGAATCTTTAAGTAAGTATTTATTTTTTCTTCGCCTTTAAACCTACTCCAAGATTTTTCACATGTAATAGCATTTATACGAAGATTGCGATAGTTAAATGTCTTGTACGAGAAGCCCAAAACGAGACACAGTTTAATCGATGATGGTAGTATGCTCCCAAAATACACTAACAAGTAACACTTTTCTAGAAGTATCGATAGTATTGGACTTACCTTCGGTTTTGATCTTGAGCGAAGTTCTAACGACGGCGAAGAGCGTGGCGTTAAAGAGAACAGTACCGTCAGAGTTGAGCGGCATGTTCATAGAAACGAGGCGCTTACACGCCACGCGGTGCGGACATAACTTACCAAAACCTGGACAATGAAAACTTCATGTGGAAGCAGCAAAAGAGTAGTTTCAAAGAAAATATAAATATGTCTATGTAAATATTGATAAAGATGAGTAAAAGAAAGGGGCTTACCTAAAGGTGGGCTTATTTTTCTTAATAAAGTAACTACATCTAAATGTTTTATTCTACCCTTTGCATCAGGGTCATATTCACTCCATAATCTGAAAAATTTGAAACAGTAGTAACGTAATAATGACATATTAATCAGATAGAATATACTACAAAAATGTAGGGTACTTTACTGTACCTTATAAATTCATCTAAGTGGTGTGGTCCCAATATTGACCAGTCTCTAGTTAAATAGTCGAAATTATCCATAATGACAGCCACAAACAAATTGATGATCTGTAATGAAAAAACAAATAATAGACCATAATAAATAATATACGATTGGCAAGGGCGTTACACGGATTGTGCTAGGATCAATAGCTTACCAAAAAGGAACAGAGCACGTAGAAACTAATGAAGTATGGAAAGGCGAGCACACTGCCACATGTACCACCACTGTCTTCTATCTCCACATCACCTTCTTCATGGTAGTTCCTATCACACTTCACTTCTGGCTCTGGGGAGACTCCCATCATTATGTCTTGCCACGCCTCACCTAGAAAATTATAAAGAATTAGAGATTAAAATGTTTAAACATTATAATTTGGATCTTGTACTGCACTATACAGAAACAGTATTTTTGCGATGGCTCCAAAGATCTATGTATAATAAATTACCAAAATGTATAAGGAGTGAAGATAGTGTCAGCAAATTCAAAAGTCAACTGTATTTATTCCTAATAGATAAGACGTATTACTCTAACGAAGAATTTTTAAATGATAAAATATGACACTACCAGTCCAGAGAATTATTACCAGTCCTTTAATATAATTTATCAGTGACATGCATGTAAAAGATAAATTTTATTTGATTAATTATGTACATTTAATTGACATTATTTTAATATGTCATTACTAGCCCCTTTTATAAACTTTACTATTGACATGCATGAAAAAATAAAATATAATTGACTAATTATCTATTCAAATACGTAAAATTGACATTATTAACAAGAACGTGACATTGCATTATATAAATTCAGATTGATTACTACAAACTTAATATATTTGTACACCAATTTTTATTGGTAGGGCATAGAGCTCGACTAGAATGTATACATAAGACCTTTATTACCTGTGTTCATTAATAAAGAATGATTGATTGATTGATTGTATCTTTAATGAAGAAGATTTTTTTCAAATGTGAATAGAAAATGAATGCGATAACATACCAGTGGCTGACCGAAACAATACAAGGAGGGCTTGTGGAAAAGTCTGGAAGTGATTGTTCCTTGTGATCGGCGAGTCATCATCTATTGCTATTTTTCCAAACACCTACAACCAAACGGTTCAAGTTAACATTATTATATCAGCGTGACATTTTAGTCGTCTTACAAAGGTTGTCCACATAATGTATCCGACATAATATACCTCTAGACGTGATTAAAAAATTGTTACCAATTAAGAAAATATGTACTAAGAAAAATAAATAATGCATTAGAATTATGAAACATCCTGTTAATTATTTTTACGTATCATATGGTATAGAAGATACACCAGCGCATGAGTTGACTAGAGCATTCCATCTCCATTTTCCATGAGACAAAATATTTTTATTTTTTAATTATTCAAATATTCATTTTTTTCTTATGGATGTGTAGTAGTCATTGGGGACCATCCATAAATTACGTCACACGAATTTCATGATTTTTGACCCCCTCTCCCGTCCTTGTCACGGCTGGTCACATTTATGAGACCCCCCGTCCCTAGTGTGACGTCACATATTTTACAATTTTAAATAATTATTGAACTAAAACAGCAGTTCCGAAATTAGTTTTATTTAATTTAAATGATTTTTTTATTAAAATTAACATCAAATCAAACATTGCAAGAAATTTGAACCTTATATCTCTACAGATAGACTTGCAAAAGATTTTGAGTTTTTCGTTAATAGTTCAAAGTTCGTGTTTTACTTATCACTTAGATTAAAATAAATTTTGAAATGTGACGTCACGAAATTTAGGACCCCACCCACCCTTGTCACACAATGTCACACTTTGTCAACCCCCTCCCTTCCCCTTAACGTGTGACGTAATTTATGGATGGCCCCTTGGATACATGAACTGGGCTGCCGCTGTACGAGTAAGACGATTAAAATGTCACGGTGTATAAATGATCCATGGCACTTAGTATCTAACTATCTTTGTAGAAAATAATTCAGATGTAATCACAAGTTAAGCCGTGGACCCTTACCTGCATCCCAACGACAGCATAAATGAAGAACAGCATAAGGATCAGCAAAGCGACATACGGCAGCGCTTGGAAGGATTTGATAAAAGTCCACAGCAAAGTCCTGATGCCTTCACCCCTGGAGAGCAACTTCACCAGCCTCATCACACGGAAGAGACGGAAGAAGTTTATTGAAGGTATGGAACTTTCCTGTAAGTATGTAGTTAATGTTAGGGATTTTTCTCATTAGTACAAAGATTCCTGTAAAAATTAAAGCTATCCATTTTTTAAATCATGAGTAAAAATATATGAAAAGAAATATGGTGTTTTTAGTAAATTAACAAATGATGCTCCAATTTTTGTGTAACGTTAAAAATCTCGTGTGTGGTCTATTTGTCCGACATCTTTGACCGACCTCATAAACACCATCTGCCTAGTTTTTTCCAAACTGTGTTGAGGTAGGCTCACAGTCTAACCGAATGCAGCTGAGTTCTAGTATTCTACGTGGAGTGGCTGCCTATTAACCAGGTACTGGATAAAAATGGCCGTCGAATTTCGGGCTTCTAACGACCCGTAACGACTTTCAAAGTTCCGATGGTTCTGGTTGTACGAATAACAACTAGGACCAACGGCTTAACGTGCTTTCCGAGGCATGGAGAGGTCTCCGTCGTGTTATGTATCCACGGACCAACCACAGCAAGGGTAACTTAACCTGATTGTTCAACCCGTGCGGCAATTATTACTTAGCCACAAGCCTTGTTCGTGTCTTGCAGGTATGGTGTGTATATTACGTACAATTTAACTACCATTTTTGACGTCTGACAAGACCATGACCCATCTGCTCGAGTGTCCCAAGTGCCCGTTCACCTGCACCTCAGATGATCTCAGAAATGCCACTGATGCCGCAATAAACGTGGCCACCAACTGGGCTCAATCGATATAGTAAAAAGTGTACGAGTACCATCGACACGAAAGATGAAGAAGACCACTTTTGAGATGTTAAATTAAATTATTGATTCCGTTTGTGATATAGTGCTGTCAGACCATTGATCTAAGGATAATATTTTCTCTGTTTTAATCGGAGCGATAACTGAAAATAGTAATATATTTATATTTTCAAAACAATAATTGCACGTAAATATATTACGTTATCTTGTTGCATTTACAAGTTATTCTAGGTGTTTTTAGCGCAGGTGTTTAGCTGGCTGTTTGCTGTGGTGTTCTACTTCACACTACTTCTGTTAACATACAGCTTCTACTTCATTGCTGACTGCTTTTTCAGTGTGGTGTTGTGCTTTGGCTGTTGTGTCGTGTCTTGGCTCCCAGCTTACACCAGGATTATGTTTTATACTACTTACGTACTTCAGCGTTACTGTCCGAAAGTTTTTCTTTGCACACATTTAAAGCACCATCTTTAATGTCAGTTGCTTCGTATCACACAATATTAAAAGCTGTTATTGTTCCTTTCTGTTATCTATTTTTAATTCAGTGCGTTTTTAATTCTGCGTGCTCTTTATATTGATTAAGTGTTATTTGTTTGTTAATTCTGACGGTTGTTATTACTTCTATTCAAATTCAATTAATTATAAACGTCATTCAGTCAATTTTGATATACTCTCTCTCACTATACCGTATAATTGGCTGTTTAGTTTACTATCGGCCCTTCATAAGAGTCATCATTCCAGCTCGTTTGTGACCAAATAACGTTTACAATGTCTAAGTTAGAACAAGTAGCGTGAAAGCAAAGCTTACCTTAACAACGTGTGTCCTAGGCATGCCACTTCCCTGAAATCAACACGATCGTCTTCAATGGCAGATCCAGCAGGTACAACGGATGTGAGAGCATTAGCATCTGCTGTTATTACAACATCGATTATATTGTCCATGCTCGGGACGGTAACTATGCTATCTGGGTTTTGGAATGATCAAATAAATTGTGGGTATATTTACAGTAAATAATTCTATTCGTTCTACAATCTTTATGAATTTATCAGGACTAAGTTAAAGTTTTTATTCTATTTACTTTATATATTACAGTTTATCTAAGCTTTCTATTGTAAATTAAATTCTCACTAATTATTTATTTTACATAATTATTTTATATTAACAATAATACAACATGAAACATATTCGGAAAATAAAAAGTAAAAATGATTGTAAAATAGCTGAAGAGAAAAATATATTCAAACAAAAAGTTGGTCATTCCAAAACAAGACACCATTAGTGAAAGTGTATATCTAGGAAGTGTAGATCTATGAGTGCACCGTGCCGTTACCTGGTTCTTTAGTTCGTTTACTTGGGAGACGACGATGTCGATGATGCTGCCGAGCACGATTATGAAGTCGAAGGTGTTCCAAGCGTCCCCGAAGTAGTTCTGGATGGAATTGATTATACAGATTCATTAAGTACGAAAAAAATTGTTACCTGTGAATTTTACTACATAAAAAGTAAATACACTTCGGTGGTGAATCAAATGGCTCATATTTTGAAGATGTAGTAAGCTTAAGTTTGTGTCTTAGATTCCAATACAACCAAGAACAGTAGAAATAATACAATATGAAGGATACCCACAGACTAAATTCAAAGGTACAAGTAGAGGAAATAGAAAGTTAAAATAAATATACGATATACGAAGATAAAACGTACCTTAAATCTAAAAGCAGCAAGTTTAAAAATAAACTCCAAAGCGAAGACAGCGGTAAACAGCATGTTCAACAAATCCAACGCCTTGCTGTACTCGTGGGGCTGGTTGTGATACTTCATGGCAAGTGTGATGGTGTTTATCATGATCAGCACAAAGATGGCGTACTCGAATGGCTGTGACGTCACAAACCACCATACTTTGTATTGTATCCTGTGTTTTGGGATGTATCTGGAAAAGAGAATGTTAAACTAGGTTTGTTTATGTTTTTTTTTTGCACCACCGTGCTGGCAATGATTGCGGGAAGGCTGGACTGCCCCTTCCTCCGGCATTGTTCCAGCAGACATATTGCTGTACCAATGCCGGAGATAAGATATTCGTTTTACAGTTTAAATGACATTGTGTTTTGATAAAATTTATTTTGGTGTACCTAATTTTATTTTAATTGATTTTATTTTATTTTACATTTTTGGTTTTATTTAATGATGTAATATTATATTATGTATAACATTTTCTATTAATTCATTTATGTTTGGCTATGAGTGCTAATTTACCTGAAATAAATGAATTTATTTATTTAATTTCTGATACCTAACCCATTGAAGGATACTGAATGAGACACAATAGAACTTTTATCGTCGTTATGTCTGGGGGCGCATAATGTCCCAAAGCGTAAAGTGTTAAATTATTTTGTTCGATGTGAGTATTTAAGATAACTTTAGTTGTTGATAATTTTATTGTATATAAATCTTACCTTCTAATAGGTTTAGCCTTCAGCGCAAACTCTATGCAGTTCCTCTGGTTCTTATCTAACTCACAATTTTTATATTCTTGCTCTCCCTCGTTTTGGAACGTTACTATGACGAAACCGACGAATATATTTACCTATAAATATTTAATGTGATGAATATCAATAATTCGTTCAATACTATCATGTTTAACACTGTCATGGTAACAGGACCGTCTACATACCATAAAGAAGGCAATTATAATAATATAAATAATATAGTAGGCTGCAACAATTGGACGGAAGTTAGTAATGGGACCTCGATCTTCAGCATTCGAATCTATAGAGACGTACAACAACCTGAAATAAAATGAATTATGAATATGTACATATATCACTTGAATATTTTTACTGAATAAAAAGTTCATAAAAAGCATTAAGTAAAAATAAATCATCGAAGTACACTTACCCTGGCCATCCTTCAAAAGTAGACACAGTGAAGAGAGTAAGCATTCCTTTCATTACATTATCAAAATGGAAGTCATATCGCGTCCACTCTCTGTCCCTCACCAAATAGTTGCGATTCTCAAACACCAAATACGTTCCCCTGAAAAATATATTAATTTGATAGTATCCTCGATCAAAGTCCATTTTAATATTTAACAGTCGGTAATGTATTTTATGAATTAACATTATAAGTTGACAAGGATACTCACTGGCATTCATCCTTTGTCATTTTAGAAATATCATTACACCTAAAAAATTTGCCCTGAAACAAAATCTCAGCGATTAAATCAATGACAATTATGTATTCAAATTAGATTAGTTTCATGCCACGATATCTAAATGTCTTGCAGCCAATTTTGAAAGTATAAGTTATACTGCAAATATCCTATTGACATATTTTAATGAACCCATTTCTCATGATAACGAACGAACCTATAAAGAAGCATAATTATACAGTTTGCCAGAACATTTATGTTAATGTTATTGTTTAACTAAAGACAACACGATCTAATGATGATACCCTTCCTAAACTACAAGCTTTTATGATTCAGCCCTAAAGACATGCAACAAAAGTTACAATGGAACACAATTAGGACAAAGTTCATGCTTTACAAATGATCTTCGAACTTGAATTAAATTCTGTTTATGTGGCTTCTGTGTTATTATTGCATGGGCTTTGCAAATTTTTAAATTAAAATAATATCAAAATTTAATAAGTTTGCTTCCACCTTATATTTTAGAAGAGTAATCTAAATCAGTTTCGGAGATCTTACTTCAACTACTAAACAAACGTTGCAAGGCTCACCTTAAACAACTGTACACCAACCACAGCAAACATAAATTGTAATAAATACGTAACTAGCATTATATTTCCTATAGTCTTAATCGCTACTATCACACACTTCACCACATACTGTTAACGGATTCAGTGAGTTAGTTGTCGGGGCATACGTTACCAAAGGGGGAGGGTTCCACAATGTCCACCACGCAGCCACGGGAACATAGGGGGACAAGCAAACCATTTTTTTAATCACATGGGATATCTTACAAGGGCCGTTGGGACCACATCACTTGGTAAGGTTAGAACTCCACTTTCTCAAGAAAACGCCAAGGTAGGGGGTAGGTTATAAATTCTAACATAAAGGCAAAATTAGTCATCTAAATGATTGGTCTCACATAATACTACACCTTTGGGTTGTATTAATGATGTCATGCTTAAACTAGTTGACGACATTGAAATTATAAATTCTAATAAAAATATTTCTACTGACGAAATCGACATGCTAATTTTGAAATTTTGTTTCTTCAAGGCCATTCTTTATCTTGATACCAATTTTTCTCCAATAATGATATTTGATGAACACAAGAATAGTTTTCAAAGCATGGCACAACATAAATATAGGTACTTACTTTAAAAATAAAAAGGGTAAAATCACAAAGCTTTCCAAATATATATAGTATGGAAGCTCAGCAGAAACAACAAAATAATATGATATATTAGCACAAGAGTTAGTTGAAGCTAAAAATAAAATACAACTGTGTACATAATAAATAAAACTTAGGCCTGCTTGCTACTTTCGATGTGCAGAAATAAGTTATTAACATTTCTTTTATAATAATATGTAGGTATAAAAAAGGTAAAGGTAAATCACACATTGTAGAATGTGATGTGATTTCGGGAGTGTCTACGCCAGAAGGTAAAAAGTAAAATAATAAGAAATCATGAGAAATGAGTAAGAAAAAAGAGGAAGAAAATAGAGTGTAAGAAATATATTTATACCCAAAGGTGTATTGATAAGGTATTGTATATCGGTGATGTAATTGTTATGAATATGTATTCACTCGTGGCCACACAAGACGCTTCATATAACGGAGTATGGTGTGGAATTCTTCAGAATATAGTGTATGCCCCCTACCTTGAACATTTGGACTCCCATGACAGCGAACATAAATTGCAGTAACGATGTAACCAACAATATGTTGCCGATCGTTTTGATGGCTACGATCACGCATTGTACAACGTGCTATAATCACGGAAAAATATATTTACTTTCATGTCAGATATTAATATTTGATCATATTATAACAACGTCATAATTATCACAATCAAAACCAATCATCAACCATGTTAGCAAATATGATAAAGAAATAGTATACAACTGCAAGACTGTTGAAATAAACACTTTTAAACTATATTAGGCATCAAATAAGTACTTTAAGTTATAATGACATTTAAAAATATGGTAAAATTTTGTAAACCTTAATAACTATGGTGTCATTACTATTTGATAAAAGGTTAGTGCATAGTCCAAGAATGTTCTTACTGACCTTAAGGCCCTTGGCCCTGTTGATGGCCCTCAAAGGCCTCAGCACCCTAAACACTCGCAATATTTTCACCACCGATATACTGCCCGACCTGAAATAACCAATATTTAAATAATTAAGAAAATGAAATTAGTCATATAATTGACAGACAGAAATCGAGGTGATTCGTATAACAACTCCATTTTTCAATGTTAGTGCCGAACACTAAAATAAAACGGCAAATAAAGTTCTGTAATAATAAAATAATTTAACTCAAAATCAAAATCAAAAGTCATTTATTCAAACTAGGCTGAGAGTCAGCACTTTTTGAACGTCAAAGTTACACAAGACAGTCCCCCCAAAACGCCCGCCCTTCGACACTTCCTAACAGAAATATAGAAATTGTTACTAACATGTTTGCTTAAAACCCTATTGTTAGTTACTTAAACTAAAAACAGTTTAATGAGAAGACCAACCATCAACTACACAGTCTGTAATGATTTTTGTACAAATTTTGAACCTTTTAAGGCTCCTACACACAGTGCCGGCGGCAGGGCCGCCGCGCAAGCCGCCGGCCAAGCCGCCGTCCACCCGGCGGCATTCAAAGCCGCCGGGGGCGGCTTGTATTGCCGGTGGCATAGCCGCTCGGCGAAAACCCGGCTGCATCGCCGCCGGCACTGTGTGTAGTAGCCTTTATTGTTGGAAACTGACCATCGAAAACGATCCTTAATTCATATCTCATTCTTTGAAATCTATGTTAGTTTTACCAAGAGTCTTAAATTAATATGCGTGACGTACTTAAAACTCATAGAGACTAGCGAGACGCAAACGACGAGCATATCGAGCACGTTGAAGGCGGACCGCAGGAAGGCACCCTGGTGGAGTATCAGCCCGTAAGTTATCAGCTTCAGGAACAGCTCCAGTGTGAAGATACCCGTGAAGAACACGTCGAATTGACTCAGCAACTGGAAACAGTTTATGGCAGTTATTGTATGTCACTGGTAAAGTATTATTAGTAGTTAACCCCTCGTTATCTTATTACCCAGTAGTTTTACCTGGAAAAAATATCGAAATAGTGGTGAAATGGAAGAATGTGCCTTGACGGCTAAGAGTATGTCACTCAAATGTCTCGCTGGTGGTGTCGTGTGTGTTGGATCATTACATTCTCTTTAAACTGGTTGAGCTCAACGGTGCTGATTCATACGTCATGTTTGTCAACGGTGACGGAAACTTTTATTGCGCACGTCTTTTTAAATCGTTTTCACATGTATACTTTCAACATGTACTATGTAACCAATTTTATGTAACAATATTTTGATTTCAAATAGAGAGGAGGAGCTGGTAGCCCTTTGCAATCCGTTGGGACCTCGTAGCACAGGTATATCATTTACTTAAAAGGAGATTCATATGTAAGATTTACTGTAAAAGTTGTACGTGTTGGAAAACCCTGCGCTTAAGTTTTACGGCAGTGATCATTACGTTGATTAGAAAAGCTGTTGATCTGTTATGGATTACTACTACGATACATTATACTAGTTTGATGAAGAAATCAGAGAAATGATTTGCAGTATACTAACCCAATTTCTAAACCCGTTCTGTGCAGCATCGAGAGGGTCTTCTGCAGCCAACATAGCAGAAGACAGCATGATGCAAACGAGGATGATATTCCCGAACGTGGATGATGACGACATCTGGTAGCAGAACACCCGGAACCTAGCATTGAAACAGTGTGTGAGGAGTTTGTCGAGAGAGATAATGATCACTTGGAAACACACCAGAAAATATTTAGGATGAAATAAAAAATAATTAGAATAATTCTGATAAAAATATGATACCTGATCGACGGTTGCTTTGATTTTAATATTGCATGAAGCTGTTGATTGTAATCCAAACCTCCTCGTTTTGATAGCAAATATATTAATTTAACTCAATAGTACGTAAAATTAATAGATATATTAAAAATTGGTTAGGATTTTGAAGTGTGTTTCAGATATTATAAAATATAACACAGATACACATATATTCTAGACACATAAATGTAACGAAAATAAGTGATATAAGCTCATGCAATAAAATTGGGCAAATAAATATAATACGAGACACACCATGCATGCATGCAACAAATTAACGTCACAAAATAATTTTTGTCATCGTCTGTTTTGGCGTATAGTTTTTACTGCTTTGACAATCATGCATGAACACAGTCTGCATGCAATCTGTTCAGTGGTAAACGCTACAAGCCAAAATATGATATCCGATTTACAAAAATCAATGAAGAATCTAAGGGATTTCAGGTCATGCTTTGAAACCTATCATACTAAACAAACAAACCTAACTTCTAATTGGAAACACAGATCTCGGTACCCACTATACTCATTGCTGAAACAAATGTTCATCTAATTTTGATTATTCCACACTTAATGGAGGTTATAAGGTTCGTGCATCACGAGGACATATGAATGAAGAGTATGATGTTGGAAACCGTACTGTGGCATAAACTAAGAAGTTGGAATTGAAAATTTTGAAAAACTTAAAATAAAAAAAGGTTTTATCCATCAGAAAGACTAGCCATCGTTTTTTGGTGATTTTGGAAATGAAAACGAAACAGGATGAACAGAAGAATGTTTTTAGCTTAATACTAAAGGGGTCACTACGATTTTAAATAAAGAAACTACTAGACTGAAGAAATATATCCCTAGAAAAGGTTAACGGACACACTACAAGGAAATACAGTTTCCAACAGACACAGGGACAGTCACAGTCGATGATATGTAATGCCAATCACTGCAAGGACAACACAACGCCAATCGACACAATGAGACATGGGTACCACCAGGTGATGAAATCATCACCATTCACCTGTTTGTCGGTGAGAATACGAAGAAACTACTAGCGTTCGGTATAGGCGGCGTCTGATTTGGCATATTCAGTTCTGACACACGCCGTGGTCTGGCTGTTACCAGTGTTCCCTCTTCTTCAGATTGACCGCCATCTTTGTGAAGGAAAATGACAGAATTTTCTACACTATCGTCTAGTACTAAAGTTATTTTAATCCTAAGATTACCAATAGTCTTACTATCACTATTGACCATGCCGAAATCCCTGTACCTAGAATGCCTCAACTAAATTATCAAGTAATTATTGTAATGCTTAATTTAACGCAAACACAAGTGTGGAAATTAGCTTAATGTGTAGAAATGGTAAATAAATATTAATTAATTGAAAGAATAGAAAAGACGTAAGGCATAAAGTAGAAAACGGGTTTGTCTTTGATAGTGTTGGTATTAAATACAGATTTGATGATAATATTGTGGCTGCTAAAATAAATTATACAATTAATCGTGCTTACAACGCGTGACATACAGAATAAAAAATCTTATCAGCACTATATATATAAGATATATTATGAATACTTTTCATGATCCAATTCCCTACTCATCATGAATAACTAAAAAGTTTCCATGTTTGTGTTCACACACATAATGACAAATGATTTCCCAATAAAATAACTTATTGAATCAGATAAAATAAAAAGCCCTTTCAGCGCCAAAAGCACGAGAATTAAACCCCACAATCAAAGACAAATCAAAAAACAAATTACGTAAAAAAGAACATCTAATAAGTTTCTGTTAATCTTCTTTCCCTCCCTAACCTGTTGGTCTTAGCAAATATGAAGAAGGAGGTGGCATCAGGGATAGGTTTCTTAGTGTCGCATATATCGACCTCGGACAGCCGGCGCGGGCGCGCAGATGAGGTCGTTGGCTTACGTTTCAGCCGAGGCTCTTCTTCCAACTCTGTGTTCACTGTTTTTGGTTGGTTAGCTTATTGTTATGTTTATTTCACCATTGTTGGCAGCTTGCGCAGTAGTATCATGTTTAGAATATACACTTGTATTATCATTTTCTTTGGCAATAGAACATTTATTACAGTATTTCATATTAAAATAAACTGAAAATATTTCGTTAATGATGCACCAAGTTTGGTGTCTTCATATTAAAATCCAAAAGGTTTTCATAAACCTTCATTTCTGTATTAATAAAAAACATAGTCACAATAGATTCATTAAACTGATTGTATAGTTTCCTCTAAGTAAAAACTTGCATAGTATTAGTCACAACCCAAGATTGTTTTCCCAAATATTTGCTATAAGTATCATAGCCGATGTTACATCTGACTGAACACCTAAAATGATTATACCTATATGATTCCTCTGATGGCCCTCCATCATCTCTTGGTCTTCTCTTTCTTGTTCCTCTTCGGCTCTGATTTCTTCGTTTTCTTCGTCAATGCTTTCCCTTAGTTCTCTGTCCATGTCTGCATTGTCTTTTAATGAACCAGTCTCATCATAGTCATCTCTTTCAGAACTGAAAATGATATATTTTTTAGTATTATTAAAAGTCGGTTTTATCAAACATATGTCTAGCAGGGATCGATAATATAATCCTTTTGGTACAAAATACTTACTTATCTGAAGTATAGGCATCATCGTCGTGAATATACTCATCATCAGTATCTATGTGTACACCTTCAGCTGGCGCTACACTTCCTCCATCTTTTCCTTCAGGAGCCTGCGAATTATCGTTTTTTTTAATTAGGAACTTATGACTCGAGAATTCAAATTGAATTTTCAATATCACTTACCGCTTCATCTTTTTCTATGTTGGTCAGCGATTCGGCGTCGGCTAAGTTATCTACAGCGATGGCCAAGAACACGTTCAGAAGGATGTCTGCGAGACGGGTAGTTAAGGCAACATTGATTGATTGCTTTCCTAATTGTGTAAGACATTTTTATTTTTTCCTTCTCTTACACCCCGTGGTCCGTCATTGTTTCTTTGTTTTTAGCTATTGTAAGATCTTGCAATGCAAATAAAGATATCTATACTCTCGTTTCCAAGTTCCGTTACTACAATTGTGGTACAAGCTTTGAAAAATATTTCTTTTTACTTTACTGAGTTGCATGTTTTCTCGACTATGACCACGAACGGTATATCTCATTCAAATTTATTTATTAGTGACCTTAAAGCGAAAGCTTATGAAAAGGATACAGTTGCCGCAAATGAAGAGAATAATGAAGTATATGCAAGCGAGGATCCCGAGTGTGCCAACACCACCATAAGCCTTGATGCCTTCGTACATCACCGCGTTCCAGTCTTCACCGGTCAGGATCTGCAAGTAACGATAAGGGTGGGTTTTTTTAATAACACTGTGAACTGACTTGAAATAAACCAGACAAGATTAAACGTTCTTTTAACGAGCAATGTTGGATTTCGAACTGTAATGGAAGTTAGGCAACTCTTCTCACAACAAAAGTACATTATGGTAGGTGTGACTTAAGTAGTCCATTCTTCGACTGCGTATAGCAACCTCGCTATTCTCGGGCGCTAATTTCACGACGTGCTATAATGGACTAAAGTCACTTGTATCGTATAGGCACTATTTTATAGCACGTGTATACTCACACTAAAGTCAGGCTGTTCTATGCAAAAATGGAGTAGTTAAGTCACAGAGTATACCTGTCTCTGTCACACAGCTGTCAAACTACGACTGCAAGACAGAGACGGGAACATGTCTAAGTCAAAGCACGGGCCAAGTAACGGTCTTATTGTAGTTATAAGTTACGTCAATCAGAAGGAACATTTGAGAAATTGAGAAAAATTCATCCATACTTGAAACACCGTCAACAGCGCCTGCCAGAAGCAATCAAAGTTGTGCCGATCCTTTTCCTCAACTGGATCGTAGTTGAACTTTCCACCGAAGACCTGCATCCCCAGCAGCGCGAAGATCATGATGAAGAGGAACAGCAGTAACAAGAGGGAAGCTATCGACTGGATCGAGTTGAGGAGTGATGCTACTAAGTTTGAGAGCGAGCGCCAGTATCTGGAAAACGCATTTATTAGGAGTCTTCTTATTGCAACTTATCCTGCACTGCAAGTGCTGACAAGATATGAACACGTGAATTAAGTTTATTTTTAATTGATATTATTAACTTAAATGAATAAATATAATATTAACCTTTAACACAACCTGTTTAAAAAAAGACATTATTGGACGATTACTTAATTTAATAGTTATTTAGCCGTTTAAAATATTTAAATTACTTAGTAGCTATGAGCTCGATGGTGAATATGCGTAGTAACGTGGTATTTAAGAAAGGAACAAAACAAATAACAAACTTCTTAAAAGAGTTTTACAGGATTGCAGAAGTAAGATATTTGGCTATGCGCGCACTACGAATTTTAAGCAAATCTTTGAAAAATATACTAATATAAGTACTAAGGTCCGCGCACTGTGATATAAAATCAGTTGAGAATTTGCTTGAAATATATTTTATTTCACATGAACATGTGTTTGAAATTGCATCGTAGTGCGCGCTTAGCTTTAGAGATCATATTGCATTCAGTGGTCTGATAGCAGTTTTGTCGCGACTGGTAAAGCCAAATTTGACTGGAAGACTAATTAGTCTAGACTGTGTTACTCACTATAGGCTAAATGGTCTTTTGAGAAAAGAACCACACTGATTGAGTGGACCTGTCCAATCAGTGCACGCATTTATCAGTAATCATGCAGGTCAAATCAGAATTTAAGGAGCTCAACGATATATCCAATGTCAACAAACGGAAGACGTTATCCTATAATGTCCTACTGGTGTGCATATAGTTTATAGACTATACGGTGTATTACTTACTTGGTAACCTTGAAGACCCTGAGCAGCCTGACGCAGCGCAATACAGAGATCCCAAGAGGAGGCATCACCTCCGTCTTGGTAAGCACCATCTCGCTAATGGACCCAATCACGACGAAGCAGTCGAAGCGGTTGAACAGAGAGACGAAGTAACCCTGGAACATGTCAGGCAACTTAAACGGAAGGAAGACGGTAAATAAGACGTTTGATAGAAGAGGTACAGCAACCAAAGCATAGGTGTTAAGCACAGGTTAGTATAGAATGCGGTGTGTGATGTTAGACAGGTTAAAACAAGTAGACAAAAACTCGTTGATGAAACTTCACAGATGCCACCCTTTTCTTTTTTTTTCGATCGGAAATGATCAATTCACTTTTCCCGCTCTGGGCGGAGTGGGAGGACTAAAACCCACCCGTGTTGCTTCAGTTGCCCATGTGCCACCCATAATTTTGTTTTTCGTGATTCTAATTTTCATCGTCATCACCAGCTTAGTCTTTTCCCAACTATATTGGGGTCGGCTTCTAGTCTAACCAGATGCAGCTGAATACCAGAATTTTACATGGAGCGACTGCCTTTCTGACCTCCACAACCCGGTTATTGGGTAATACGATACCTCTTGGTAAGCCTGATTTATCAGATTGTCGACCTTCTGATAACCCGTAATGACTGTCACTGATCCATGAATGACAGCCAATGGCTTAACGTGCTTTCCGAGGCACGGAGCGGTTTTGGTATGTTAAGATGGTCCCATCCACGGACTTAATCGATTATAGAGTCTCGTAGATAAAATCGCAGTGCTACATCCAGACAGACGGACTTGACGAAGTTATAAAGATTCCGTTTTTGTCATTTGTCTAAGGAAACCTTTAGGTCCCATACGATTAATTTTTTTCTTAAGATTTGATATCGTTACCCGTAGCATCTTTGAAGTTTTATCAAATTACATAACTCTGTAAAAAATGTGATATTGTTGGAAACAAACGTGACAACTGTTGCTGTTCTGATAAACTCTGAACTATGAAGAGAGCCATCATTTCACCAGATGCTAGTATTTCAAACACCAATCTACATGGTCTTCACATGATCTGATCAAGTTTATGTCTGGACTTTAAAATACACTGTAGCATTTGAGTTTGTTACGGCCTTTCTTTTCAAAGTAGTCAGATTGACAATACCAACCTCAACTAGTTCGTGTTAATGTGTTTGCACAAAAATTTCTTCACAACATCTAGTTTTGTCTGTAGTTTGTTTCCAGTTTCATGATGAATGCTGAACAAAGAATGGTGAGCAGAAAAAATATAGTAAGATAGAGCTCGAAACATAGATTACTTACTTGCAAACCTAAGCTGTACATCTTGACTAACATTTCTAAAGTGAAGAGCGCGACGAAGAACGCGTTGCCATACTCCTGGAAGAGATCCAACCACTCTGGCTGCCTGGAAATTATACAAGGAGTTTGTAAGTGACTTCAAAAAGGAGGAAGTTCCAATTCGTCTGAATTGCATGTATGTTCCGTGAAAGCACGTTAAGCCGTTGGTTCTACGCCTGATCTCTCTCCGGTCGTGTCGAATTGCCGCCTCATCGGACTATGAGAGTTAGAGAAGAGTGAGTGCTCCTGTTTCTGCGCACACACTTGAGCACTATAATATTTCCCGCGCCGATGGCTCGTCTCCATTGAGTTTGGCCGCCGACGCCGAAGCACGGTCAGGAGGACTATATATATGTTCCGCTACATCTCCGGCAATTGTGGCTCGATTTCCAAAATTCTATTTTAATGGCTAGGTTATGCTTCAGAAGCGATCCTATATAATTTTTATAGCACTACTAGTAAGTCGCTTAGTCGCCTCTTAGGACACACACGGGAAGAAATGGGATGGTGCTATATACATCACACGGAATGCATGAGGAAGGCAAGAGATATACAGCAATAAATGCATATTTTGCCAATTTGCATACTGATGATTTTCCAATTATATTTATTTTTGTTTCATTCGTTTTCGATATGGATAAAGTATAGCATATATAACACATGGGTAAAGTAGAGCTAATTTAATTTAAGCCTGTAGATATGTTGGTGTAATTCGATTGAATACTTACTGGTAATGTTCACTGGCCAGAACGACTGTGTTCAAAAACACTAACACTATGATCAGCCAGTAGAACGTTTGTGACTTCACTGCTTTTCTGCAAGCTCTCTTCATTCGACGGTTCACCTGCAAAAGCATTATAATTAGTAATAGAAATCGCTCTTTCATTACTGAAAAATTCAGATTCAGGTGTGTGATCATTTTTATCCTTCGCTTCATAATTTTCTGTCTGATTCAGTTTTTTATTTTCGTTCAACGTATCAGTCACCTGTTCCTGATTTTAATCTTTTAGTCTTGTTTGTTTTAATTTAATTTTACTATTATAATGAACATCATCAGCCGTGAGGCTGAAATGATGACGTCTATTGCTGGACATAGGGCTCCCCTAATTTGGGGGCTTTGCCATAATCGCCACGCTTGGCAGCCAGGTTGGCGATCGCAGAATGGTGGTAAAATACATAGAGAACGCTGCTGTCCATTCTCTAGTAAGTCGCACCAGACCCATGGGAAGAAATAGGATGTTACTATTATTTACGTCCAGCATCACACGGACATTAATACTATATATTATAGGTTTATATAAGTAGTTCTGGACTGCAAGGGCTCATTTACTCAAATTACTTAGCACCTGACAGAGCACTCATCGTTATTACAGGTCTTTAGTAGTAGCTTATGCTGTACTGTCATTCACGTCTATATCTGGCATATTATTATCTTATACATATATTATATTAATGCTATGTTTACAACCCGTATGACTTACTTTATCAAAATCCTTCTTCCATACTACGCAAATCGGAACTCTACGCTGTTCAGTGGCCTCTACCCCCAGGTGGTCTGTAGAATCGTGCTCGTTCTGTGTCTGACCTGAAATGTATTCTAAAACATCTTACTTCAGTGCCTGTCTATTCTAATTGTTAGTTTACTGGGCATTAAACTTATCTTCCATCGAATCGAGTTGGAGGTAAATTACTCTCATATTATTTTTTTCTGGAAGTAGGTTTGTACAAACACTTTTACATGTCAATCATATTTTAAAAACTACATGAAGTCGGTGTTTCCTGTCTGACTATTCTGAAAAGGGAGACCGAAACAAAATCAGAGGTCACAGTCTCTTTTAAAGTTCAGATATAATTTTGATCAGATCATGTGAAGACCATGTGAATTAGTATCTGAAATGATCTTTTGAGGAAATAACCATACAGATTGAGTTTACCTGTTCAGTCTGTGCACGCATTTATCAGTAATCATGCAGCTCAACTCAGAATTTAAGTACTAATCATACATACTTAAATCATTATAGCAATGTGAAGCAAATTCTATGACTACTGCAAAGTAAAATAAAGATGTTTTTTTATGAAAACTGAATCATGTAATCTGTTTACAGGGTGGGAAATAGGTTGACGCGCAACTTGTTGCTGTAGATTCAGTAAATGATTTATTCAAAAGAGTTTTAATTTAATGTCAATTTAAAACATAGCTTGCTTTAAAGACAATTTTCGTCTCATATCTCACCTATTCCATAATCCTTGGTCTGATCCGCTGGAGGATGATGTTCATGCTGATCAGCCAGTGGTTCTAAATACTCAGCTTGCGTGATCCAGTCGAGGTAGCCTTTCAGATCTTCTTCAATTTGCTGTTTCTCTCGTAGCTTTTGGAAGTCACCTCTGTTCTTCGCCTTTTCTCTTTCTTTTGAGAACTCTCTGTGATTAAAATTATTTGTAATGTTATCAAGATTTTCATCAGACAACCCTTGTTAACCCCTTGTATTTTTTTATATATTAAAATCATTTTAAAGAATACTTCAAACTACAATCATAGGATTTGACGTTGCTGATAACTATGAATTATTTCTCGCCGTAGAATTTTGAGACACTAACACTTCCCAGCTAAAGCACTAGGAAGTGGTGAAAGTGGCAATTTCGGTGGCTGTTTTATGTAATACTAGCTTTTGCCAGCGGCTTCGCCCGCCCGGTCGGAAATTATCCCGCGGGAACATACTACCGGGATAAAAAGTAGCCTTTGTCCTTTCTCAGGCTCTAAACTATCTGTGTACCAAATTTCATTTAAATCGGTTCAGTAGTTTTAGCAGGAAAGCGAGACAGACAGACAGACAGACAGACAGACAGACAGACAGACCGACAGACAGACAGTGTTACTTTTGCATTTATAATATTAATAAGTATGGATATGGATTTGAAGCTAACTGCCAACTTTCTCTAGTTGGAGAGGCACACATAGAAGAAGATGATTAAATGGTTAGTCCGGTTTTGAACCTTTCTTTCTATAAAGGTTAATAAAAAAAGTAATACCAAGTTTGATAAGAAAATAAACTTACCCAGACAACACACCGAGAATAAGGTTCATGACGAAGAAAGCGCCCAGGATGACCATTGACACGAAGTAGATCCACTCCCAACTGTTGCCCATTGCATCTTGAATCTGAAATATGTAATTTGAGTACTATTAAGGCAAACCAAAAAACTCATTCCCGTCTTGTATTTAACAAGGATATATGGTATGGAAATCACGTTTATGCAGTAAATAAAATATACTAAATCACTCCAGTAATTCGGTAAAAAAACATAGTTAAAATAATATATATTATTTTTATATTTTTTTTTTCTGAGTGGGAAATCATCACGTGGCGCCTCCCGCTCTAGGGTGGAGCGGAAGAGCGTGATCAAATCACTCCAGTAATTCGGTAAAAAAGTATAGTTTTAACACCTTCGGCGCCAAGGATAATCTGCAGAATCACACTTTTTTTTGTTATTTATGTGGTTTATGTATTATATGAATGTATTTTAAGCTTCAATCTTCCTTTTCTTTTCTCTTTTTCATGGTTTTCAGACTGTGTATCAAAAATGATACACTGGCCTACCAGATACTTGTGTGTGTTCTCATATCTCCGTGGCCATGTGTATAATTTTTGATACACATTGTATAAATAAGTGTGTGCAAAAGTGATACACGAGCGCCGAAGGTGTTAATTTCGAGCAAATTAGAACATTCTTTAGAATAAGATCACTAGGTCAATGAGCCAATGAACTTGAATCTTTAACGTTGAAAAGCAAACTATCTTGACGCTGTTAAGCATTCTACTTATTTGCCTTAAATGTAAAATTGGTACTCATATATGACAAGCTACGAAGGTACTACGTTGTCTAAATAGAGTTTACTTTAACGGATTTCTACAATTTAAGAGACAAAATTCATAATGGTATTATGAGTTTACTTTAACGGACTTCTACAATTTAAGAAACAAAATTCATAATGTTATTATGAATTTTGTCTCTTAAATTGTAGAAATCCGTTAAAGTTAATTCATAATGGTATTATGAATTTTGTCTCTTAAATTGTAGAAATCCGTTAAAGTAAACTCATAATACCATTATGAATTTTGTCTCTTAAATTGTAGAAATCCGTTAAAGTAAACTCTATTTAGACAACGTAGTACCTTCGTAGCTAAAATTATCACCAAGTGGTAACTCTAAAATTGTAAAAGTGGAAATAAATGGAGATTGATGTATTAATTTTTTTTACAGAATTCATTTTTATATTTATTTTGTAAACACATATATCTCAAATTTTAAACATTGATACCAGTCTATAGAACACCCACATAATTATGTACGTTACATTGAAACAGGGAGTGAAGTATTTGTGTTATAAAGTGTCAGACTATTCGTAGATTGATACAATATGAAATCCCAACTTACATTATACATAACATCAGTCCAGCCCTCTAGCGTGATGCATTGGAATACAGTCAGCATGGACAGGCCAAAGTTGTCAAAGTTGGTGATGCCGAAGTTAGGGCCTATCCATCCTTCCCGACACTCCATCTCTTCACCGATCATGGAGCAGTTGAAGCCGTTGTCCAGGTCACAAGGGTGAGGGGTGTCCATGATCTCATCTGAAGACGGTAACCACAGATGTATAAGCAATAGGTCAATAACAATAATAACAGGAGGCACGTATTAGATACCGTAGTATGACTAAACGAAACAGAAATATAATTTGTCTTTCTCAGTCGCGTATGCAAACTGTTTGTCAGGCCCCAGTTCATAATTCTTCAACATTTATTTCAATTTATTTGGGGTTGGTGCAACATGTATTTTGTTTGGGCGCAATTGCTAGTCCACAACTGAGGCCCAACAAAACTTTTGCCACGGTAGGACTCCTTGGGAAAGTACGTATTATACGAATACATTACATAGTACTAGTTTACAAATACCGCAATCTTATAAATAGCATACACTGACAGCTAATCTATAGGTACCATAGTAGGTAGGTAACCAAACTCGACAGTCAACAAATAACATATAGCTCGGCAGATATACACCTATTTGTGTGTTTTTGAAGGACTTGTCTGTGTGAGATTTGTGTTCGTAGAAGATATATTTTCGTCGATAATTTCAGTTGAAAGACTTTGTTGATGTTCGTCACACCTTTTTTGTCGGATACTGAAATATACCTATTTATTGCATTTAACCACCTAAAGTTATCAGTATAAACTAAAGTTAGTAGTAATCATAGTTCAGTCAATACTAGTATTGGCTGATTACTTATGCAGAATTGTTTTAAGAGAGGCACATATCTTTATGCATTTCATCTACTTATTAGTAGATCAAGTTGAGGGTGTGATACCCCCGTGCCTCGGAAAGCACGTTATGCCGTTGGTCCAACACTTCTCTCTCCAATTATGGCAGTATGTCCCACTTTACTATGAAAGCCGGATGCTGTGCACTATAATATTTCCGTTTCGACGCCTAGTCTCAGTCTGAGATTGACTACCCGACCGAAATTTGGTCAGGAGAACTAATTAAACATTCTTGTAATTTTTCGTTTTTTTTTATAATATATAAATGAACTCTTCACCTGTATACTTATTGTAGCAGCTCTTATGCATCTTTCCAGAGAACAGCTCCAACCCAATGATGGCATAGATGATGATCACAAAGATGACCAGAAGCGCGATGTGAAGAAGCGGCACCATGGCTTTTAAGATTGAGTTCAATACGATCTGGAGACCTTGGGAGGAAAGTTAGATTAGAAGAGTCTACAGTAGTTAGAAAGGAGAGTTATAGCAAAATAAATAATTCAGTACGAATGAAAAATATATTCTCTGGTACATTCTCTTTGAGAGAATATATAGTAGTGTGCAGATAAAAATCGTGATTGATAAATTGAAAATTAAATTATATTTTCAATTTTTGTTTTCTGTGAAGAGGTAAAGCTATAATTCATTTAACTTGTATGTCTTCTAAATGTTCATCAGACGTAAAGCCTCTAGCACCCTAACGCCTGATCAAATGCATCCTCACAAAAGATTCAAAAGGAATCCCTTACGTTTAATTTTCATAAAAGCGTATTCACTCTACTATAACTTCTGAATTATTTTTCAAAGGGACCTATTGCCTGCATGTTATTAAAGAGAATCTGGTCGGGGTTTATCTTATGAAAGGATTAACTAGTAACAACTCACTAGGCACGCCGGACACCAGTCGTAGAGGTCGCAATACCCTGAACGCCCTCAGAGCTTTCACGTCAAACGCGTCCTTGAATATACTTGATAATACGGTGCTGACCATTCTGAAAAATTAGGAAAACATGTTGATCTAAAATGTACTGTTAAAGCTGACGCAGATTTGGGCGGGTTCACCACATTGCAAAAATGCCCCTACGTCACTTTCGTACAAATTGTATTACCCATCGCACATTATAGGCTGCACCGGGCCACTTTTGTATTTAAATGCGATACGATGTATGCACTTAGTGGAATGAAATATATTTTTTATTTGTATAAGTAGACCTTTTATGACACTTTTTACACGTCAATATTATTCGGCATTCACTATATGACTGATCCCTGATAATATGCCGAAACAAACTCAGGAGAGTCACTTTTGAAGTCCAAACAATATATTATTGGATTGTAAGTGAGTATAACAAGGCCATTACAAGAGAAGGCCTTTAGAAGAAAGACCTATTACAGAGTTGAGCTGAACTATCTCAACAGATGGCATTCAAGAATCAGTCATCGTATAGCTGCACCCTATTTTAGGGAGCTGAACGCCCCGTCATAAGACGTTACCGGCGTTACAGTCGTGTAAAACGTACCACAGTTGCTACGTGACCAACTCTAAATTCAGAACTCGTGTGATATAAATCAGCAGAAGTTTACCAGTACTTATCTGGAGGTGGTGAAATAGACCATAAATCAAAATATATATCCTAAAACAATCCATGTTTAGATATATTTTTCAATAAAAGCCCGATAAGTATATCACTCTATCATGGAGTTGTTAAAAATATTATATGAAAATATCTGGTTGACCGAGCTTTGCTCGGTATGTTTTGGTAAATTGTGTTTAAAATAATAATAATAAGAAGTAAATTATAAGTTTATGTTCAAGTTGATTATCGATAAAGTTGGTCATTGAAAACATGAATAAAACGACATTGCATAAAAATGAATCCTAGCTAGATCGATTTATCGCCCCTGAAACCCCTTGTGTACTAAATTTCATGAAAATCGTTGGAGCCGTTTCTGAGATTCAGATTATATATATATATATATATATATATATATATATATATATATATATATATATATATATATATATATATATATATATATATATATATATAAGAATTGCTCGTTTAAAGGTATAAGATTAATTATATCAGTCAATTCGTTCTGTTTTCTACAACTATGCTTGAAATAGGAATTAACGATTAATGTGATTTTCATGACACTATCGTTTGCTAGATAGCATTCTAAAAGCAAACAGTCATCATCTGTTCACTATTTGGCAATTTGAGCATGATCGATTTACCAGTAACAGCCCGTTAGGTAGTAACAATAGCTACAGATATTTCTCAAGAACACATTCACGAATCGGATAAACCTAAATGCAACCATTATGAAACAATAGATTATATCAAACATAATATCGGAATGCACTTACCCAATGACGACGATCGTGAAATCGAGTAAATTCCAGCCGTTTCGGAGATAGGAGCCAGGGTGCATAATGAAGCCGTATGCAACGATCTTCATGATGCATTCCGCCGTAAATATTACTAAGAACACATACTCGATCTTTTCCTGCAAATCAAACAAAATATCATGCAAATAACTTAACTTAAACACAGGAGTTGACAACAAATGAATTAAACCAATCAGACGATTCAGATTTAAAAGGGGTTAATGAAAAGTTAAAATAAGAAAAATAAATTCGACAATTTTTAAAGGAACTTAACTCATCAATATACATATATTCAATTTATTAATTCAAATAACCATGACTCATTTGTTAGTAAACTTATCCTATGTTAGTGACTAAGGTAATTTTGTATCCATCCTAATCACTAGCAATGTAATTAAAAAAATACATTTAAATTGTATCTCTCAACCAAGTTACTAATCAAGAAGTAGATAATGATAAAACTAATAAAGGTTCAACCTAAAAACCTTTGGTAGCAAAACGAACTTAACTCATTAATTACAACATAATAAAAACAAATGAAATTCAAATTGTATCTTTCAAAAACAAAGTTCAAAAAACAAAAGTAGATCATGACAAAAATTTAAAAGTATATACTTACAAGAACCCAATTAGTATAATTTGAATCACTAGCAGGGTATGGTGTATAGACGGCGAGGGCAATGCAGTTGGCGAAGATGGTGGACAGGATCATATACTCGAACGGTCTGGTGCTCAAGTTAAGAAATTTATTTTGAAATATCATACAGAACCTCAATTCCATCCTAGAAATCTGTTTATTTATGATTTAAGCTTTTCTGTTGGTGACCCGCAGGGCAGTAGCTTTGGACTGCATCAGAAAAATTTTCTTGTTACGTCATCATCATCAGAATAATTTCAACCTGAAGACGTCCACTGCTGGACATAAGCAAAGGGGCAGGCGGGCAGGTTAGCGATCGAAGTATGGTAGTAAAAGGCATGGAGAACGCTGCCCATTATCTAATTAGTCCATTAGTCGCCTTTTACGGTACCCGCGGAAAGTAACGGGCTGGTGCTATTCTTTACGTGCAGCAAAACATGGAACACTTGATTACTTAAATTTAGGAAAAGTTGTTCAGAATTCTATAGAAACGGCTCATGCTTAAAGTACTTGGGTTCATTATGAGATAAACACAGCTATGGTTGAGTTTAGTACAAAAGGTAGATATCATTATTCTTGAAAAGCAAGGGTAAATATAATCGTTTTATCTTTGGCTTTGATCTACACCAATTTACCTTCGATGACTAGTCATAATTTCAGATTAAAAGCCTATTCTCATCCAAAACAGAAGGCAGTCCTCATTCACTTGAATAAGATATCAGTACCATTGTTTCTTTGGAAACTAGTTCAATTTTAGGATAGATATGATCGGTGCCAAGTTTCATTTAAATAGCATATTTCGATGGATTGATTTATTTATATCGATTTAGCAATATATTGAACAGTCTGGCAACAAATGGGCCACAATAATTTTCTATTTGCAGATTTTGTTGCAAAGTTAAACAATATTATTATTAAAAGCTCAATACAAATAAGCTATTATAGAATTTGGTTCAATAACATTCTATTAATAGTTGCAGGTAATGAAAATGCCGTAAAGTTAATCAACTGTAAAGGGCTAAAACAGGCGGGCGATGAAAAGAGCCCTTTTGGTGACGTGGGAGGTCATAAAGATATTCAATAGATAATGAAGTAAGTAAGTCCTCAATATGTGAGTGAAACTAGTACTACTAGCTACTAGTAATAGACAAAAACTTGGACAGAAACGTCTTCCTGAAAAAAAAGGTCAAGTGCGTGTCGGACACAGGTGTCGGACCACGCAGAGAGTCTTAATCTTAAATATTCATGCCGACTGCAGATCCCTTATCTGCAGTCGGTATGAATATTTAACATGTACAGTATTGACTTTACCAGCCGTAAAAATCAGTTTAAATTTCTCAAAAAAAAAAACTGCTATTATAACCGAAAGCAAAGTCACTTTGAAGCATCATAATCATTTAGTTAATGAATCCAATAATATCCCACACGATTATGTGCATTGATTTCCTTTTTAATTCCTTAAATGTTTAGCAGTGCACAGAACACATCTTACTTACATTTTCTCTGATATTGTGCTAATAGTTTACGAGTAAACTGCTCTGTCACATTCTGACGGACGGAAAGACGGACAAAGGGATGAAGATTTCGTAATCCATTTGTCTGTGGGTAAAAATGATTGGGGTTCTGTAGTCAAATGGATATAAAATAAAATTCGACTACTCAGAATACTTCAGAATGATCAGTTACGAAGACTTAGTTTAGATGCCGAACAACACCTACACTAGGATACAGCGTAAATCAGAGTGGCAATGACCAAACTGTTATTGCAGGTTAGACGAGGTCACATATTGCCCATAAATATAATTGCAGCGCATTACTTTAATGGAGTCTATCAGTAAAACAGAACAGTGTTCCAATAATCATAAAAATAACACATCAACCTTGGACCATTTCAATGGTCTAGCAAAAAACTCGTTGCTAAGTCATTCACAAAAATCTATTATAAGAAATACTATGACTCGCATGGGATTTTAACCCGAGACCCTTGACATTGGCAGCGATCACAAAGTCGCCCTATTTCCCATTATTTTGTAACACGCACGTTTCGGTATTTTCTGTCACTCATTCATACATTCCTGGCGTTGTTTGGGTGTTTGCCAGATTTTTTTGTCTTTGCCGGCAATGGAGTATGTTGCACAGAAACTACTAGTTTTAGTGGCCATGTAACGCTCTAAGATTCTAGACAGCTGTTGACCAGTTCTAACTTTTAGCAAGATTGTAGTTACTGTTCGAATCTTTTTTAAAGTACTGGTAGAACTTGTAACGAGAATACGTGAGCGTGCACATATGGGCACGTGATACGGAATGAGTAAAATGTTGTGAGGAATGTTTTGAGTATGAATGTAGATGGCTATAGGAGAAAGGGGGAAACCAAAGAAACGATGGATGAACTTGTGAATAATGATATGGATAGAAAGGGAGTGTCTACCGAGATGATGACTAATAGAGAAGTGTAGAAGAAAAGACAGGTTGGGCCGACCCCACACACATTGGAATAAAGCAGAATAGTTATGAATGAGGATAATATGTGACAGAGATAAGAAAGAGAAACCCGAAAGTCAGACAACCAGTCTTACCAAGGTAACCAGTAAATCCAAACGTGTTAAATCCTGATATTCAGCTGCATCTGGTTAGACTGGAAGCCAACCTCAATATAGTTGGGAAAAAGCTGGGTAGATGTTAATGACGATGACAGAGTCTTACCAAGCCTGGCTTTCAAGTATTCCCGTTACTTCTATGACCATTATACACCCGTACATTTTGCAATAGGAAGTCATAGTCCCAAAATAGTTTATAACTCGTGTAGTGTACGTCTTACTTCCGCGCAAAATAAAAGCAAACATCGACGATAATTTCGTTTTGTGTGGGGGTTATATTGATGTCTATTTTCTGCTTAGGAATGTCTTTGATTCTTGTTTATCGGCTGATTTTTTATGAAATTATCGTGCTGCGGATTTTAATTTCAGATATGGACACAGATACAAAAGTAATCTATACTCGTATCTATTATACTTTATCATTATCTGCTTAGCCTTTTCCCAACTATGTTGGGTTCGGCTTCCAGTCTAACCGTACGCAGCTGAGTACCAGTATTTTACATGGAGCGACTGCCTGTCTGACCTCTACAACCCAGTTACTGGGTAATATGATACCCCTTGGTAACACTGGGTTGTCAGACTTCCGGGCTTCTGACGACCCGTGACGACCGTATAAGATCTACGAAAGAGAGCCGGGACCAACGGCTTAACGTGCTTTCAGAGGCACGGAGGGATCTTGGTTTGTAACGATGGTCACCCATCCAACTGTGGCAAGCGTAGCTTAACCTGAAAGATCAACCCCTGCGGCTGTTATGCTTATCCACAAGCTCTTCGTATCTATTTATAATATTAAAATATGATATTATAACCCTCCATTAAGTCTATTAAGAATACGTTCAGATTGTGCGTTCGGTAGTCAATCTATATACTATAATAATATTATAAAGCTGAAGAGTTTGTTTGTTTGTTTGTATGTTTGTTTGGTTGAACGCGCTAATCTCAGGAACTCCTGGCCCAGATTGAAAAAATCTTTTTGTGTTGGGTAGCCTATTTATGATCCCAAACTAGGCAGAGCCTGTACTATGGTAACTAACCAGACAACTGATAAATTTAATATACTTAAATATTTCTCAATACATACATGTTATAGATAAATTACAACCAGACATAGAACAAATGATTGTGCTCATCACACAAAGATTTGTCCTGGGTGGGAATCGAACCCACGATCTCAGTCTTAGTTGTCAGGGTCATTAACCACTGGACTAACAGGCCAGTCAATGTGATGAAGAAACCGTAATATTATTTTGTTCCTTATTTTCCTTTCCACAATGTAGACGCATTTCTTCCTCTTCGCATTCTTACTTGGCGTTGTAAGCCCCCTTCATCACTGTATAAGTGACACGTACCTACTCAAGTCAGCTTGGGAAACGCTACGTAAGATCTTTGTTGATTTCCTTTACTAAGAGAAAACCAAAACAATAATTGTAGTCGTTATTGGCTTTGGAGTTCAAAATACTGCACCTTAATTACGTAACTCTCAGCAATCGAGATCTATCAGAATCTGGATCATTTTGAGAGTTGTTCCTGACCCATTGCTTCATATGTTCGATAAAATTGTCTGTTTAACAATGTTAATACCGCAATGAATTTTGCTGAACTGTCAAAGTGGATCCCATTCGTACTGCAATTACCCCGCTCGTGAAGTTCGTGGGAATTCACGGACTGCATAAATAAATAATGTATTGATCCAATGAATTCACATTATGCACAATAGAAAACTGAACATTAAATAATAGTGTAATCATGATCGTGACTTGCGTATAAAATTGTTGTATGTTTTCATCATTCATCATCTTTTCAGCCCTTATCAGCTAAGACTGAGGTCCTGGGTTCGATTCCCACCCAGGACAAATCTTTGTGTGATGAGCACAATCATTTGTTCTGTGTCTGGGTGTAATTTATCTATAATATGTATGTATTTAGAAATGTATAAGTATGTTTTTCAGTTGTCTGGTTGCCATAGTACAGCCTCTGCCTAGTTTGGGATCGGATAACGCTGTTTTGGTTGTCCTAAGATATTATTTATTTATTATACGTCCACTGCTGGACATAGGACTCCCCCAAAAAGAAGAGATTAGCCATAATCACTTCGTCTGGGTTGGCGATCGCAGTATGGTGGTAAAATGCATAGAGAATGCTGCTGCCTATTCTCTAGTAAGTCCCTTGGTCACCTCTTACGAAACCCACGGGAAGAAATAGCGTGGTGCTATTCTTTACGTCCGCCATCACACGGGTAAGTTGTATGTTTTAGCTGTGAGTGATTATTGTTAACCAACCAAACCGCACTGGCCCCGCATGGTGGATTACGGCCCACTCCTAACTGAGAGGAGGCTCATGTCCCAGCAGTGGGAACATTATAGACTGATTATGCTAATTATAGTTCAAACCTTTGTCTCTCAAGCTAGGCACGAAATGCCTGTTTCTGGGGAGCAAGTAGCAGTAAAAGTAGGGTTGCCACCCGGACTTTAAAGTATTGTACGTTATTTCACATAATTGTACTCTATACTTTATGAGAACAATAAAGTACACGAAAATACTTTATTTTGCAAGATTTGATTTCTTTGGGATTTTGAAAAGTTTAGTCGTAAGTACTTTTTCGCTAAACGCAATTTATGTGATACAAACTGCAAAAAGCAATAAAAAATATGTTTTTAAATATAATAATACAGACAAATAAATCATACTTTATTTTATACTATGTACTTTTTTTTACCTATAATAACTAATGTACTTTATTTGCAAGAAAAAAAGGTGGCAACCTTAGGTATAAGTCACAGTGATGACGCTTTAGGTAGGTATATATCTAGCAGTGAACGACTTTCGGCTTTAATTTAAAAGAGTATGCTTAGATGGTTTGGTCATGTTGAGAGGATGAACGAGGGCCAACTACCAAAAGGGATTTACGAGTCAATTTGTGAGTAGAAACGCCAATAGGGAACGCCCTAGACGGCCATATATAGTGACCTTATTGATGATGTTCTTCAGAAAGGTCAGGTGTCAGACTCGCAATCGGCGTGCGTTTATGACCAGATGGATGTAAGAACGTAAACGCAGCAAAAGGAGTATTTAGAATCGTAGCGTTATCGTTTCTGCCTACGGCCAAGGGAAGAACTAGTGCGTTTATGTATGTGTGTACTATTTAACTTTATCTATTTGACTATTTTCTCATTCACCCTCAAAGCGTTTAAAATTAAACCCTATTAGCACAGTCGTATAGTTTGAAACCGGTGAGCATGTTCCAAACTGTCTATCCGTCGACATGATGCATGAGTTATTGCAAACGATTTCCGTTCAACTTTACATTTTAGTGACAAAAATATAGGTATGTTCCTGTAATATTTTACTTTTATTTATTTGTGTTAATCTTTTGATTTACATTCTGTTGAGAGAACAAACGTTATACTTTTATTTTATTTATTTATTTTTAATGCAGGAGGGCCGATGACCTGATGAAGGTCGCGGGAGTCTGCTGATTGAAAGAAGCACAGGAGTAGGAGTTGTCGTTGTGGCGACGCTTACGGAAGGCTATGTCTAACAAAAGATGTATTTCCGTCGCATATGGTCATAAGGGTATATAATAAATTACCCAAATTATATAGGGAACTGCCAGTCAATCGCTTTAAAACAGTTTTATTCAAATGGCTTATAGAAAAATTATTCTATTCTGTGAATGAGTACCTAAACTATAAGGATTAAAATTAACATTTATTGCTATTATAATTTGACAAATGATTGACTTTATTATTCTTAATTTAATAACTAGGATTTATGTTCGAATTTAATATCTTCATTTATTTAATTAATATTATCAATTACTTTGCATGCTAGGTTTAGCGAATTGTATTAGATACTGCAAAATAACCCGACCATCTGTAATGTACTACAATTCTTGCAAAAAAATAAATTTCATTTCATTTCAATGGAGATATTAATTTTTGGAATTATCCAGCCGACCCCAACATATGTTGTGGTCGGCTTCCACTCTCATTCGAATACCAGTAGTTTACGTAGAGGGAATGTCTATCTGACCATCATAACCCAGTAACTGGGTAATACGATACTCCTTGGTAAGGCTGGTTGTCAGACTTTCGGGTTTCTCACGATCCGTAATGTCAAAGATCTACTAATGACAGTCGAGCTTAACGTGTTTCCCGAGATACAGAGGGGTCTTGGAATGCAAGATAGTCACCCATCCACGGACTAACCGCGGCAAGTGTAGCTTAACTTGATCGATCGACCCGTGCGGCTACTATTACTTTGCCACAAGGCCTTCAATTATCCAGATAAGACTGGTCTAAAAATTCATCATATTCGGTTTCTTTCAGCCAAAAATCATGACCAGTCGATATCAGGGCCCTGTGGTAGGTGTAATTTAATTGTGCGTTGGCCTGTTGGGCCTTCCGTAACTGACATTAATTTTCATCTCGTAAGAATTCAGATTTCATTATGCGAATATTCTGACGCTATACACGCGAGAGTAAAATTATAAACATCCATGTCGTAGGTAATAATAATATAATAATAATATTCCACAACTATCACACAACACCATCTAGTCCCAAGCTAAGCAGAGCTTGTGTTATGGGTACTAGACAACTGATAAACATACTTATATATTTTGTAAATACATACATCTTATAGATAAATTACACCCAGACACAGAACAAATGATCGTGCTCATCACACAAACATTTGTCCTGGGTGGGAATCGAACCCACGACCTCCGGCATAGCAGTCAGGGTCACTAACAACTAGACCAACAGGCCTGTCAGGTATTGATATGTAGTGATTTCGATAAATAATACGCAACAATATGGGGCAGATTTAGTCAACATAACATCATCATCGTCATTTCTGCCATATGATGTCCACTGCTTATGCCCCGCACCCAATTTGAGGAGTTTTGCATTAATCGACATGCTTGGCAGGCGGGTTGGCGATCGCAGTATGGTGGAAAAATACATAGAGAACGCTGCTGCCCATTCTCTAGTAAGTACCTTAGTCGCCATTCACGACGCGTACGGAAAGAAATTGGATGATGCTATTCTTTACGTCCGACACCAGAACCAGAATTTTCTACACAACGTTTTCTTACTATCCATTTGTTTAGCCCCACTCTAGATTCTCTAGCAGGATGCGCAGTATACAATGAGAGCCAAAAGCACTCATTGTTACAACTTCCTCACTCCGGCAGACACTAGCAGTAAAACCTGTTACAACTGACAATTTAGGTAGCGACAAATTGCCAACATGTGTATCCACTATTTTGTTGGGCATGTAAGCTGCCCAGCATTCAAGTTTAACAAAATTAGGGGCTAATGTAGCTAAGTGACCACACCCGCATGGGTCGATCGATTAGGTTAAGCTACGCTTGCCGCGGCTGGTCCGTGGATGGGTGACCATCTCAACATTTAACGGGCTCCTAAAAGCCCTGTGTCTCGGAAAGCACGATAAGCCGTTGGTGTCGGCTATCATTAATGGATCTTCGACAGTAGTTACGGGTCGTCTGAACATCGAGAGTCTGCCAACCACTCCTACCAAGGGGTATCGCATTATCCATTAACTGGGTTGTGGAGCTCGGATAGGCAGTCAGTCTATATAAAATACTGGTTTTTGGCTGCATCTGATAGAATGGAAGCCAACCCTAACATAGTTCTGCCAGGGTCGCGAGATTGTTCGAAAGAGATACCGTGACCCTGGCATGGGCAACTGAAGGAACACGGGTGGATTTTAGTCAGTAAATCTGACATGCCCTCCCACTCCGCCCAGAGCGGGAGAAGTCATTTGATGATTTCCCATCCAAAAAAAAAACCCTAATATAGTTGGGAAAAGGTTAGGCAAACGATCTAGTTAAGTAAACGTTGTGGATTGAAAACAGTTTTTTTATCCTATTTCTTATACCTACTGTCTTATAAAAGTTGGGCACTTTTGAACCAATGCTAGTGGGCTTATGTCCAGTAATAGAAATTTTTAGGGTGAATAATGGGGATCCATGTACATAATATAAAATAGCTCCTGCCCGCAACTTCGTCGCATGAAATGTATTATCTTGCACGCACAAACATACAAATTTTACCTCTCTATAAAATAGTATAAAGTCACTTTTTGTGTCCTTTTGTGTAACTGCGTTGTTCATCTTAACTCTGCAATCTCGATTTTAATGTGATTTTCATCGTCGTCGTTTAGATACAATTTATTCCAGAAAGTTTGATTGAAGACAAACACATTTTATAATAAATAAATCTCAATGTTTTGCCAACTAGGATTAACCGAGTGGTGTTTGGGCGCGTCGCTAGTAATGAATAAAACTGAATAAGTATTCATCAACGAGGGTTTATAAAGCTGTAATGTTGCTATCAGACAAAAAATCGCTAATATTTATATTTTAAACGGTTATTTCCAATATTTTCCGGGTCAGTGTTGTCTGGCAGCGCGCCAATGGCTTGCGTCCATCCGCTGCGATATCGATTTTAAATAAATCGATCATACGAATTATTTATATCCCTGTATTATGATCGGTACAGTTTTCGCTGAATATTCTTTATATAAAATACGTGATGTTGTAATGTAAATACATTATGTAGTGTGGTGTATGTATGTATCTAGTGAAGATTATACTAATCTGCATTTTAATCATAATCTGCATAGCTTTTTCCTAACTGTGTCGGTGGTAGGAACCCCTCATTTTCATCAACTCCGAAAGTAGGGTCGTTTACTCTATATTAAAATACTAAAACTTTATTTTGATCTCACTATTGGCTTGAGCAGCGTCGTAAACCATAAAAACGATAGGTCATGAAACGGAAAACTTGAAAATTTTGGCAGCCGCCATCTTGGATTTTCATTTTCACCTATCAGATTCAGCACCCTCGAAAACCATGGAAACAACACCCATGTCGTTTTTTTTTTAATGAAATGTTTTAAAGATATTTTTACACAATTTATATTTTGCTGGTAACTGTTGCTGCCTGATTCCTGAGAAGAAGTTTGCACTACAAAGGTGTCTTAGCATTCAATCCCGATACAGGACGCCCCTGAGATCAACCTGAGTGGTAATTGTTGTTCTTCTTCTTCTTCTTACATTCAATTTCCTTCAAAATATTATTAAAAAGGATACTTCCACTCCACACACGTGATGAAGGCATGCCTGATGGGATTGTCGAGGGAGAGGCATAATAGCGCCCTCTTCGGCCTCTCTTGTTGGAGCTTGATACCTCTTCGGGGGGGCTTGCGGGGGGCCACTGGTACCTGCTGGGGAAGAACAACGTTATCATCAATATTTTACCTTTTTGTATAGAATCAACTTCTTGCAATTTAACAGAGAGCTGTGCTGCTGGGGAGTTTGTAGCGCCACTTCTTTTTCCCAGCTAGAGCACTAGTAAGTGGTGAAGGGCGGGCGTTTTGTGGGGACTCTCTTATGTAATTTTAACGTTCAAAAAGTGCTGACTCTCAGCCTAGTTTGATTACATGACTTCTGATTTTGAATAATAATTAAAAAAAAAATATTGTACTGTTGTTTTGACTTGGTTACTAATTTATAACATATTCCCCCTTATTTATAAACGTTATTAAAAAAGTACATATTTATTAGAGACTGTCTAACCATACATTTTTGACGTTTAAACACATCGTTGGTAAATAAACCCCTAAAAGTATGATGAAATGGTCTTTACTAGTAAAGTATAACTAAATTACTCATAAATTAGTTTTTACTAGCTAGGAACAACTTTAGTTGACGCTATCATGAAAACTGGAAGTTAATCTAATATGATGTAGTTAGTCGTAATCTGATTTAGACCAGTTCAAATTAATTCTAACTGTTTACTCTATGTAAAGGATCGTTTTAACTAAAATCTAATTTAAACGTAGAAATTTGTGGATTTTATTCATTATTCATTACTAATTTCGCTCGGCGAGAATCTATAAAACAGAAAATTGAAATATCGTGGGGTTTCTTTGAGAAAAATTGCTTGTTTCGTAATCTACTTTTTGCATGGCAATCGTAAAAATCAGTAAATTTTTCCTTGAATGGGATATAATACATCACTACAGCGTTGACAATGAAATGTGTGAATAGATCTCTCATAAACGCAGACGAAGCAAAAATGTAATACTTTTGCTTCGTCTGCGTTACGCATACACATGTAAGCCACAATATTTTATTTGATTTTCTTACTATTTTAATTTATCACTACAGACACACTTCCCTATGTGATTATTATTTTAACGTATCGCACTCGTGGGTTGCAGCTGAAAATCAGCGTCAGGTGGCACACCTTGTTGTCATCTGACATTATACTGAGCTGAGGCCCTATTGACATTATTATCATTGTTTTCTTTATTATAATAGTTTTAAAGTCTTTTTAATGCTGTTAGATATATACACATTTTTCTTTTGTCTTCTTCTTTTTTACTAAAGAGTCGTAGGAAATACCTAGCGGTCTCTATAATTTCTATTTACCTCAGTCGGTCAAAGCCATGAGTTGATGCAAGTAGAACTGTTGTCAATAAAATAGATTACACAGGTAATGTTCCGGGGTAAATCAGCTCCAATTTCACTATGACCAGGTTTAATCCAATCAGCCGTGTATGTGGCAGAACTGCATTAGCTAATCTAATAACAGCCCTGGTTCACAGTTCACCTACACAGGCCTAGTGCGTGCCTAGATAATCTCGTTATTTGTATGTCAATATAGAAGGGTCCAATTAAAGCCTGAAATTGTGGTGTAGATTTTGAGGGCAGAATTAATTCAAAATGTTGCTTACATCCTGGTAAATTTTAGCAAGTGATGGCCGCTGCGTTAATTTGTAAACAAAGAAAGTTTTGGCCTTAACTGCAGGGCGAGCGCAGCCTCTGTGATAGAAATGAGTCACACATTTTATCACAGTTATTGCTCCCAAACTGTGGTAAAAATATGTGGCTCAAGATAACACAGTAGGCCGTGCTGACCCCACAGGTTGTAATAGGAGTGATCTATCTCTCAGAAGTTGTGAAGGGTAGACTGTTTTTTAGGTTTCGTTTTGACAGTCTTACTTGATTCAATGAATTATGAATTCATACCTCCTGGGCCGAGCTCTTTCACAGGCAGGTCTACCAGCTCTGAAGTCTTGTTGTGGACTGCGTTTTTTTAAAAGAGTTCCCATAGAGTTTCTTGCAGCTTCTCCTTGATAGAGGTACACGTTTTGGAATGAGCAACTAGCTTCAACTGTCTGACTGCTCGAGATACATGAGGTTAGTTTCTCAAGCCAGGGTAGTAAGCTATCCATAGCGGATTCCAGGCCACCGTAGGCGCGGGCTTACGGACGGCGACCAAGCGGCGAGGTAGCTCGCCGCCCGGTAAGGACCGGGCCTCCTACGCCACGCCACCTCCGGGCCACGTCTACGGTGGTCAAAATTCCGCAATGGACTGCTGACGCAGGATTGTATACCTTGTTTCTAGTTTTCTGTCCTAGCTTAAAAACTAGCCGCGTGTGTCTCGAGCATTAGTGACCGACTCCTTGACAATTAAAAATATCTTTAAATGATTTTTTTTTTCGCTAGCCTATATTTCGTTAGCCTATATTTTGTCCCACTGCTGGGCTTGAAGTCTAGAGATGTTAGCCCTACTATCTTGTGCGTTCTCTGACTATGTTGGCTTTGTAAAACTTATCATATCGGCACACCACCTTTGCCGTGGTTTACCTCAACAGTGATGTCCTTCCTTATCTGTCCATTAAGTGAAATCCTTTCTTAATGTAAATGATAGAAATGAAATAACTTTGAGGCATCAATCCCAGCAGTGAGAAAATGTTGGCTAGCTACATACCTGTGGTTGTACAACTGGTCCGGTTCCTTCTGGTTGTGGTGCAAGGGGGGGAGGAGTGGGGGAGTTGGTTGCTGGTGCTGTGAGGGCTGGCTCCTCCGGCCCCCCGCCCTCTACGACGCTCATCTTGACCTGTAACGAGGGAGAGGCAGTTTAGAAGGTAGAACCAACCAAGAACAATGTTGGAAGAACAACAAAACATATAACATCACGCTTGTGTTCTTGTCTTGGGCTAGATCAAGTTAAGCTACGCTTGCTGCGGTTGGACCGTGGATGGGTGACCATATTTACGGAGGGGTCTTGCCCCTCCGTGCCTCGGAAAGCACGCTAAGTCATTGGCCCGGTTGACATTTGTGGATCTTTGATAGAATAGAATAGAACCTTTGGTTATATACCTGTCTAGATGACACATTGGCCGTACCGAACGGCTCAAAAAAGTCTACTAAATTTGGTAGACTCGCTTCCCACCGACGTCAGTGTCATTTGAATCACTTAGGGGTAACGTGCTCACGAAAAATTATTAATTACGCTGGTTTGTGCTGTCAAACTGTGTCGCATTTATGTGGGAAAGCTATATAATAATACCAAGATCAGTTTTCATCGCTAAGTTTTGTTATTTAACCACATTTTTTTAAAGAAAACATGAATTTTTAATTCGATACTTCGTAGGTTACTTTGATTAGCCGGTGTTGCCAGTTTATTACTAGGGAGATTTGGCGAAAATATGGGAAACATATTACAAATATCATTAAAACTTATGATTATCTGCCGTGACCGAAATTCAATCAGGAGAATAATAAATTATTATTTAAAAACTGATGGTATTTATTTGATCTGAAAATGAGAAATTACGTACATAAAATAAATGAAATCCATGACGTCATGCACGAAATAGTATTGTTGTTAGTTCTTTTTATTATTGGGGTTTTAGATTTCCTACGGATTCCGTAAAAGCAAATTGCTGGAGACATACTGTATTAATTAAATAAAACACTAACACAAAAATGATTATTTTATTTAACCTAATATGTTTAACTTTGATCTTATTAAATGATGGAAGAAAGGTAAGTTAATCATTTGGAGCTGGCATCACTGACAGTTTGATTACAATAATTACGCAAGCGCTACTCACACATAATCGCGAAACTGGGGACAGTTTTTGTGCATCGTTTGTTTGCATTACTCTATCTAGACAGGTATAAAATCAAAGAATAGAACAGAATAGATAGAAGAAAAAAGAAGAAAGTAGAAGATAGTTAGAATAGATTGTCGTTATGGGGCGTGGGAAGCCCGAAAGTCTTACCAAGGGGTATCGCATTATCCAGTAACCGGGTTGTGGATGAGCATTCGCTCCATGTAAAATACTGGTATAAGCTAACTTCTCTAAATGTGGTACTTTTAAAAACACACAAAGCAGACAGACATTGCTTCCAGATAAAAGCATCGAATACTTGCCAAGGTCCTCCTAAATGTACGCTATGACGTCCAAAAAATAGACCAAGAATGTTCTCCTAAATTTGATAAAACTCTACCAGAAATATGATGTTGTAACCAAAATGATTTACTCAGTACTAGTTACATTAATATATAAGGACACTTCGCACGCGATGAATCTTCCCTGTGTCAGTTATTCACGACAAACTTATATCATGGCGCAAACTCTTATTACATGAGGTAAGGGTGCGTTCATATGGGAGAGATTTTGAATAGTTTTTTCTCAACTGTCTGGGTTATCAAAATCAGCCTATATTGTTCCCACTGCTGGGACACAGGAAGTGGGCCGTAATCTGCCACGCGGGCCCAGTGCGGGTTGACAGATGTCACATGTCTTTAAATTTTTGGTTCTAGGACATGCCGGTTTCCTCACGATGTTTTCCTTCACCGTTTTGAGTCTGGGTTATGTCCTAGTCCAAATGTAAGTAAGTTGTTGGAAGCTAAATAATACAAGTTGTTACAGAATATACGCAAATTCTGAAAGTAGTTTGTTCTTATTTGACTACTGAATCGAGTAAAGTCATTTTTAATATAGGTATTTTTTTGTGTCTTTGATTATATATTTTGCCATATCTGCTGCCAATTGAGCCAAAAAAAGTAAAAACAGAACAAAACGGGTCGATCGATCAGGTTAAGCTGTGCTTGCCGCGGTTGGAACCTGGATGGATGATCATTTTAAAATAGCAAGATCTTTCCGTCCCTTGGATGCACGTTAAGCCGTTGGTCCCGGCTGTTACTTGTGGGAGTTTGAAAGTTGTTACTGTTGAATTTTCTATCTCTAAATATACGTTATTATTTCGTTTATCATTCGCTGGAAGATGTAACTTTGCGATCTCAATCCCAAAACCTGTTACGCACAGGTATATATAAGACTGCTTTGTTGAGGAAAATTGTTTTTGGTATGGCACCGGCTATCTTTGACCACATTCCTAATTCCATAAAAAAGGAACCAGTAACAACTTTCAAAAAAAGACTAACTTTACGTCTTTTAGATAAATGCTACTACTCCGTATCCGCTTTCCTAGGTGATACATTTTAGTTATAAATATATGTTCGTATGTCAATGTTTGATGATGAACTACATCAATATTTGCCAAAGTGGTACAATGTACAAGGATCCTTTAAATCATATTATGAAATCACCTTATTATAAATACCTAAATTCTGAGCAAATAAAGATAATATTCTATTCTATTCTGGATGCAGGATAATAATACCCAAAAGAAAATGCGTGACAAAGAACTCTTATTATCTTGTAAGAACTCTTTTACAAGTCGGGTAAAAATACATACAAGCAGAGTTCATTTACATATTACACCGTAAACCTGCACCTAACGTTGTGACAGCGTCCTAACTCTCGGTGATTCAGGGAATTTATTATAAGCTGGCATCTCAAGCATGATGACGTCACATCATACTTGATACAAGTGCCGTGTAATAAGGACAAAAACTTCACGTCGTGAGCGCAACACGTCGGGAAGAATTTGTACATGAATATTATAGACGATGTCTTGATGGAATGAATTGGTGTTAAGTTCTTTGAACTTTACACGGGGTAATTTAATTAAGTTATTTTTCGTGACAATATAACAGGGTGGCAGAGAAATCCAAGTGCAACCTGATACCATGAATTCTTTAAACAATTCTGAACTAATCTGTAATTTTTTTGTCGGTTAGTTAAAACAATTGCTGTTCCATACATTTTGACCATGTAGGTATTGCAATTTTCCATGAAACAACAGACTTTTTTGAAAACCGAGATAATTTTGCGGGCGGGTCAAGGATCATGTGCCATATTCGTGATTACAGTTTGCGTGTCAATATTCCTGCCACCTTGTAAATCACATAACATACATAATAACATCACGCTTCCTTCCCTGAAGGGTTGGGCAGAGGTACACCCATCACAATTCGCCAGTAACAGGGTGCAAGCCTATTGCTTTCGGATGGGCACAATCCAGACTCCGGGCTGCTACTGAGAACTTCCAGATAAAAAAAAAACTAATAACACTTTGCCCAACCCTCGAATCGAACCCAGGACCTCGCGTTCATCAGTAGTACTTGCAACCACTAGACTAACGAAGCAGTATACGTAGCAAGGTTTAATCAATAAATCCTCTCGCAGTCCACTATTGGACAGTGCACAGTAGAGATAGAGTCTCTGGCATATCGTCATAATAGAGCCACATCATCCGTTTCTCCAACTTTTTATTATTACCCGACTGCGGAGGGTAATGTGTTTTTCAGCCTATGTATGTATGTTTGTTTGTTCCTTTGTGGCACTCTTGAGGCCAAATGCGAGAGACCGATTTTGATGATTGTTACGTCTTTCTATTTGTTTGTCTGTCATCATGACGATGACAGTAATCAATATTCAAAATGGCGACAACTAGACGCCATACTGTTTTTAGAAAATCGTTGAATATGTCTTTAAAATCATCTTTTGGTTTCTGTACTCATTTTTATTTTTTTAACTAGTTTCTGCCCGCGACTTCGTTCGCGTTAAATTTCTTGTTCCCCAGCCCTTCCCGTCGCGTCGAATCGCCTACCCATGCGATTTTCCCCGTTTTTGCAACATTTTCCATTACTGCTCCGCTCCTCTTAGTTGTAGCGTAATTTTATATAGTCTATAGTCTTTCTCGATAAATAGGCTACCCAACACAAATAGATTTTTTCAATTCGGACCAGTAGTTCCTGAGATTAGCGCGCTCAATCAAACAAACAAACAAACTCTTCAGCTTTATAATATTAGTATAGATAGTATGTATAGATGAACATTTTTAATAGTCGTTGTAAGTCGTTTTAGCGAAAAGTTTGTGATACAAAAATTACACATCGTTTCTGGGAAACTATTACTGATACATGCAATATATTTCCACTTACTTAATAATAAGTGCCTGTTTAAGGTGTGCCATACCAACATAAATTCAAAGTGTGGACGACAATAAATGAAAGCACTACCGTTACTAACGTATGGGATTATTTAGGAACTATTATATAAATCCTGACAGTGAAACTAAAAAACAAACTTTCTTACAAGAATGATAACAACCGACTTCCAAAAAAGCACAATATCCGGAGTATCTCTGTGAAGTATGGTCTACATTTTGCAGTAAATATTGTTTAAAGTTCATTCCGCTTTTAAGTTGGTTCTTAGGTTGCGTGTAGTCCGCTACACGCACTAAAGGTTCCGTGGCAAAATTTATAAAAATTTACTTCCATACATCGATATTATGTATATACCTACGTCACGCTTAATTCTCCAACTAATCGCAAAATAAAAAACTGTGATAAAACTACAAATCGACTATTATCGGATTTTTTCCTTTACTTATGCTTTGATTCCTGGCTTCTTGCCAAATTTCATGATTCTAGGTCAACGGGAAGTTTAAGCCTTAATAAGGCCTAATAGGTTTTTATTTATTTGCGAATAGGTACTAGATAATACGGGTCCGCAATTCTTTGTTAAGGCGTGCCTTTTAGAGTATTGAAATATGTCGCATAAATGACATGTCAATAAATGTCATATCGGCATGTCAATTTTTGAGCTCGGCGCTTTTTAACCGACGAAAAAAAACGGAAGAGGTTATCAATTAGGCGCGTATATTTTTGGCCACGCATAATTTTTTACATAGTGGTCCGATTATAATAATTTTATTTTATTGGAAATGGTATACTCCGAAGGTGGTCCCATATAAATTTGGAAAACAAAATCGAACCCCCTTAGGGTTCGATTTCGGAAAACAGGGGATGATTGATTGTTCACTCACTGATAACCACGTATAACTTTATACAGAGTAGTCCAATTTTGATAATTCTTTTTTTATTGGATAGGGTATATCTTGCCAAGTATTATTAGTACATTAAAGGCACAAAAAAATTATAAGGTAAAAACTTTTTGATTTTGAGTCGGCGCTGAAAAATTAATGAACAAAGACACTCCAAGCGCCGTCTCATAATTTTAAGGTTTATCGTTTTTTGCTTTTCAATTTTTCGGCGGTTTAATTTTTTGTTAAAAAGTTTTTATAATTACAGTACTTGAATATTATAAAAGCAAAAACAAAAAAGCAATGTAAATATTTTCCTGAAAATTAAGTAAAGCGGTTCAAATGAAGGGCCTAAGTTTGAATGCAAACTAAATCAAGACCAACAGGTATTTTACGATGTAAATGAGTAAATTTTGTTAGTTATTTAGTCAACTCTGAGTGGTTACCGACCACTGGCTAATTCTGCGCGTGAGTCAATGTGAATACTTTCAACCGTTCACTAAAAATATATCGGGAGCACCTGTCGACTACCGTGTCATTGCAGTGCATTGATTATTCATTTGTATAGCTGTTTTGTTTGTGAGCACTCTTGGCCCAGAGGAAGCGGCCGCGACTTACGAGTTGACTAGGTCGATGTTTTCAACTCAATCCGGCTTACTTTGTGTAAATCATTTCATCACCTCTGCTCTACAGACATTGAAAGAAAATATCGTGAGGAAACCAGCATGTCCTAGAATTAAAAAAAAATTGGTAACATGTGAAATCTATCAATCCGCACTGGGCCCGCGCGGTGTATTATGACACAGCCCGCTCCCTCTCATTAAATAAATAAAATATAAATAAATATCTTAGGACAACTAACACACCGTTATCTGATCCCAAACTAGGCAGAGCCTGTACTATGGCAACCAGACCACTGATAAACATACTTATATATTTTTAAATACATACATATTATAGATCAATTACAACCAGAGACAGAACAAATGATCGTGCTCATCACACAAAGATTCGTCCTGGGTGGGAATCGAACCCACGACCTCAGTCTTAGCAGTCAGGGTCACTAACCACTAGGCTAACAGGCCAGGCGTTTGTCTCAGTATTGGCAACATAGGCTGATCATGCTGATTTAAATTGAAACGAGTATGCTTAGATAGTTTGGTCATGTTCAGAGGACGAATGAATGGCGACTTATAAAATGTAATTTATCGTCATTTCAGCCGAAAGGCGTCTACTGCTGGACACACGTCTTCCCAAAGCATCGCCTTCGACCGGTTCTGTGCATTTTTTAGGAAGTTTTGCCATAATCGCCACGCTTGGCAGTCGGATTGGCGATTGCAGTATGGTAAAATGCATAGAGAACAATGCTGCCCACTCTATAGTAAGTCCTTTAGTCGCCTCTTACGACACCCACGGGAAGAAATGAGATGGGCCTATTGTTTATGTCCGGCACCGAATGGAACTACATTTTAGCAGCGCAAATATTATTTCCATCACATCTTCTTTTCTCTTCTCATTTGACAGTCAATGGAGAAATTCTCAAAGCGCGAGACAAATTGATGGTTCTAATTTGATTTTATTAGCAGACCACACAAATTGACAACTATAAAATTTCAAACAAAATAAAAAACATCTACTACATGTTTTTTTTATTCACTGAACGTTAGTTATTTTGGGTTCTCTTTGATTCAAAATTGAAAGAAAAAAAAAATCGTTTTATTATAATAATTTCCTGCCGAATAGTGGTGGTTTACTAGTGTTCTGATTTATGTATTGTAGGTCGTGAATTTGTGTTAATAATTTCACTACTCTCAAAACAGTGAAGGAATACATCGTTAGGAAACCGGTATACCTATCGTTGATTCAAAAATTCAAAGACATGTGACATGCACCAAACGCATTGGGCCTGTATGGTAAATTGACCACTCCTTCTCCAAGAGAGGAGCCTAGCATTGTGAACATTTTAGGCTCAATATGCAATTTCCTGTAATATAAACTTCAATGGGGCATAATATAATAATAATAATATCTTAGGACAACCAACACAACGTTATCCGATCATAAACTAGGAGAGCCTGGATTATAGCAACCAGAAAACTGATAAACATACTTATATATTTCTAAATACATACATATTATAGATAAATTACACCCAGACACAGAACAAATGATTGTGCTCATCACACAAAGAGTTGTCCTGGGTGGGAATTGAACCCACGACCTCAGTCTTAGCAGTCAGGGTCACTAACTACTAGACTAACAGGCCAGTCGTTGTAAATGTGAAAGCAAATGTTATAAATGTGAAAGTCTGTATGTTAGCATGTTTGGATGTTTGTTACTCAATCACGCTAGAACAGATGAACGGAATTTTTATCCCGGTAGTACGTTCCCGCGGGATAATTTTCGACCTCCACGCAGGCGAAACCGCTGGCAAAAGCTAGTAGTGAAATAAATCTGGCTGGATTTCAACAATATCTAAATAGATGCACGACATTTCCTGGAACTTGCATACAACCAGATGGCTTCAAACGATGACAGTTCCATGAAGATTGGACATTTAACCAACTATTTAAATTAAATTAAATCCCAGGAAAGCTGAAGCCATGGAGATCCTACAGTACCCAGGAACAGATGTTGAATAGTGCTGTCACTTACGTAACCTCGATACCGGGATTTATGAGTAACAGGATCGATTGTTTTCATTTCGTTATAAATGAGTTGATTGTGTTATTGTTTAGAATTCCCGCGATTTTTGATGTTCCCGGGATTATTAATAATTACTTTAAATTTATGATTTTATGATTCATATTTTACTTATTTGATGGTACTGGTGATCAATTACAATCTTTATCCGCCATTTTAAGATAACGTATTGGTTCTATGTAATAGATTGTGACCCTGTGGCTATATTTACTGTGACATTCCAATGTCATAGAGTTGATTGAAGTATTTTTGCGTTACATTAATTATGATGCTGACATATTTACTGATCGTTACATGTTTTCACAACGTGACGAAAAAAAATATAGGCAGCTTTAATATTTCACATAAAACATCTGTTATAAACAGTAAAATAATAAAAATACTTGACAGTGTTCGTATGATTAAAGTGATGACAAGTCTGTCATCAAATTACTAATTGCCATCAATTCTCGTTTCACGGGAATTCTTAAAAAAATACAGAAACAATTTTGTGCGAAAATGTTGCCCGTCAACGCGTCCTCTTTCCCGGTTTCCGGGACTTATTTATAACAGGACCACACTAGAGTTCAGTGTTTCATTAGTTATATTTAATGGTTCGAGTGGCCTTCACTCCGATATGTATTTATTTTTACTACTATTGATGGAGTTTCTCGATGAACGAAATACGCTAAATAATGTTTACTATTCTCGAAAAAAATGTTTTTATTACATTAATTATTGTGTACGAACGTAAATATCGGTTTCGTAAAAAATGTTTGTTTGGGAATCATATTTATAACAATAGGCCGATTCGATTTTATAAATATAGCGTTAAGATTTCATCGTGCCAGATGTATTTTGTACTGTCGTGTATAAAAAACGATCACTGTTTGTCCGTCGAAAGACGTCCACTGCTGGACAAAGGCCTGTCCTAATTTAGGGAGGTTTGCCATAATCGCCACGCTTGGCAGGCGGGTTAGAGATCGTAGTATGGTGATAAAATGCATAGAGAACGCGCTGCTGCCCATTCTCCACCGGCACCAAACGGAACTTTTCCTAACTTAAATAAAAATATTCACAAACTAAAATATAGTGACGAAAAACTCATCCTCATCGCTGTCGACTGGTAATGTACCCAAGAGACTGGCGGCATTACCACGTTGTATGCCAACACTTAACCTCTGGCCAAAGAAAAACCAGCCCTTCTATCACGGGAAGTCTCAACTAGCCGTTTCGATAATTTTTAAAGATACCACACACCACGGCCCGAGGGTTGTGCCCCAAAAAAAGAGCATATTGTATTCAAGATATGTATTTGTAGAAGGACATAATCAGGAAATTAAAATCATTAGCAGATGTGAGCGGTTACCGTGGAAGAGAACGTTCTAGCAGAACATAAATAGAGTGACCTTATTGGTGATGTTCTTTAGAAACGCCAGTTGCGTAGTAGCTACTGGTTACCGGCGTGTGTGTATGACTAGATGTATGAACATAAACGAAGCAAAAAGAGTATGTAAACATTGTAGCAAGTGGCGTTCTGTAGTTTCTGCCTACCCCCTCGGGAATAAAGTCGTGAGTTTTTGTATGTATGTAAAATCTTTAATCTGATACAATTACCGAATAATAAATAATGTCTTAGGACAACCAACACAACGGTATCTGATCCCAAACTAGGCAGAGCCTGTACTATGGCAACCAGACAACTGATACATATACTTATATATTTCTAAATACATACATATAATAGATAAATTACACCCAGACACAGAACAAATGATTGAGCTCATGACACAAACATTTGTCCTGGGTGGGAATCGAACCCACGACCTCAGTCTTAGCAGTCAGGGTCACTAACCACTAGACTAACAGGCCATTCATAATGTGAGTAACGTAGATAAAAAAAAGACAGAAAAAGCTTTATCTGCCAAAACAGATTATATACAAAATTCCCTATAGTAACAGCACGGAACAATTCTGAAAAATCTGACTACATCTTACTCATTCACGTTTCTGGCACCCGACAGCATTACAATCTTAATTGTTACAGAAGTTTGCAATAAAAAACGCTTTTAGTTCAGTCATTAACAATTTTTTACTAAAATAAAGTTCATTCAGAAATATGTGTGGCATTGTTTCTTTGAGTCATTTCATTGCGACTCATTTACTGAATTCGGGGAACGCGTTTCCGATGTGATGAATAAGTTATAAGCGGTAGCGGTTATATACAAGAGGGGCCATTCTCCTAATTTTCAGAATATTCACAGTGATCTAAGTGGTATCAATCTTCGGTTGTCCATCCATTCTGGACAAGTTTTTGACGTTTCACTGTCGCTGAGATGAGAATACAATTAGATTTTTAAGGTTTTTTTCAATGACTGCTACTTAGAAGTTTATCAACTAGACGTGACACAACATTTACATGACATTTATATCTATCAGATCGTTAGCATGTATACTTCAGGAAAGCTTTCAGAGTACGCAGAATAATGCGCAGATTGTTGAAAGAAGGCCTTGTAGTCCATGAACTATTTTACTTTCTTTCGAAAAAGCAGTTTGTTTTACTAAAACCAATTTTAGTGAGTTACGAATAAGTTAATACAAGTCGAGTCAATTTATAATGATGATAAGGTCCTTTTGAAAACCAGGGTTCAGACACCAGCTGTTTGGATTTTTTCTTACGCAGCCGTGAAGGATACTTTTTTGCTAATTTTTCACAGCGCTCCTTACACTTTCTATAGGATTTTATTTTTCCATTATACTTAACTAGCTTTTGCCAGCGGCTTCGCCTGCGTGGAGGTCGAAAATATCCCGCGGGAACGTACTACCGGGATAAAAAGTAGCTTATGTGTTAATCCAGGTTATAAACTAACTGTGTTCTAAAGTTCATCCAAATCCGTTCAGTAGTTTTTGCGTGAAAGAGTAACAAATATCCACATATCCATACATCCATACATACAAACTTTCGCATTTATAATATTAGTAGGAAGTAGGATAGTAGGATTAGTAGGATATGTTTCATTATATTTATAAGCATCCCGCTAACGCCTGTCTCTTGCATCGTCGTCAAACAATCCACACATGCAAGATCTCTCGTGCTAAATACTTGAAACATTCCGCATCTCATCTTGCATGTCAGAGTACCGGATGGATTATTTCTTTGTCATGTGTTAATCGATCAAAATAGATTCTATCACGAGAATGCGTAGCGATTACATTAGCAAGATTTTTTTATTTTTATTTGGCTTACTAGAGATTGCGCAGCAGCGTTCTCTATGCATTTTACCACCATACTGTGATCGTCAACCCGCCTGCCAAGCGGGGCAATTATGGCAAATCCCTCAAAAAAATGAACCAGTCAAAGTGGTGGTTTTTGAGGGAGGCCTATGTCCAGCAGTGGGCGTCGCTCGGCTGAAATGATGATGACGATGAGGCTTGCGTTTGATCGCTATCTCACACATATTTCACAAGATTAAGGGTCGGTTCACATCTGTCGGAAGATGCGTCGCGTATCATCGGTCGCGTAACGCCAGAACAGACAATCATATGAGAAAACATTCAACCTTTCACACTTAACCGATGATGCGGTAGTGCGTCGAGCGTACAGCGTCTGTTCCGTTTCCGTCAACGCATTGTCGGCCGACGTAAAGAGCGGCACTGTCGCGCCACGCGTATATTGACTGACTAGGGTCTGCCCGCGACTTCGTCCGCGTTAAATTTCGTGTTCCCCCGACCCTTCCCGTCGCGTCGAATCGCCTACCCGTGCGATTTTCCCCGTTTTTGCAACATTTTTCATTACTGCTCCGCTCCTATTGATTGTAGCGTGATGTTATATAGCCTATAGCCTTTCTCGATAAATAAGCTACCCAACACAAAAATAATTTTTAAATTCGGACCAGTACTTCCTGAGATTAGCGCGTTCAATCAAACAAAGATACAAACAAACAAACTCTTCAGCTTTATAATATTAAAAGTATAGATATATATATATATATATATATATATATATATATATATATATATATATATATATATATATATATATATATATATATATATTATATTATAATATTATTTCTTGTTCCCTCGATCCTTCCCGTCACGTCGAATTGCCTACCCGTGCGATTTTCCCCGTTTTTGCAACATTTTTTATTACTACTCCGCTCTTCTTAATTGTAGCGTGATGTTAAATAGCCTATAGCCTTTCTCGATAAATAGGCTACCCAACACAAATTTTCTTTTTCAATTTGGACCGGTAGTTCCTGAGATTAGCGCGTTCAATCAATGAAACAAACAAACAAACTCTTCAGCTTTATAATATTAGTATAGATGCATTCAGACTAGGTGTAACATCAGCGGAGATCGTTTGTGTACTGACCGTTCGAAGTTTTCTTGCATTGAAAATGTTTGATACAGAACGATTTATCACGGAAATGCAAAATTACGCCCGACTCATCTTCCGTCAGATATGAAAACACACTATTTGACCGAATAGGCGCGACCGATGATACGCTCGACGCATCTTCCGTCAGATGTGAACCGACCCGAAGGCATAACGTGGCCGACGCATACTTGTCTAGATGTGACCTATTCATTCTCAACTTAAAGGTGCTCCGGCTTTCTGCTTTTTATTTTCGTTTGTTGGTAATTTGGTAGGCAACTGAAAGATACCGTGTCAAAATCCAACATGGCTGGATCTAGTTCACTAATGTATTCATATTTCTCACTTTTGATTAATTTTATTTTCGGTCGCTTCACTTCAAGTGACAGTCATATAAATTAACAAAAAGTGTTACCTAATTAATTTTTGCATATGTTAAGTATTTATAAAAAGTATCTGAGAGCATTGGTGGCCCAGTGGTATCGGTCCAAACTTACGAATGAGTTCAAACCCAGGCAACCACTTTACATTGCGTATATAACTTCATTACCACTGCTCTCAAAACGGTGAAGAAAAACATCTTGAGGTAACCAGCATGTTCTAGAAACAAAAATTCGAAGACATTCTCCATCTACCAACCCGAACTGGGCCGGCGTTGTACATTTATATTTACATCCTGAGATATTATTATTATTATTTCAGTCTATTCCCTCTCAAAGACATGAGGCCTGTACCACAACTGTGACATTACAGGCTAATTATGATAATGAAATGATAAGTATCAGATACCTGATAAATCGCTACCGCCTTTCCCTTGAACCACGGCACATAGCAACACTTTCGTCTCACATATCCACGAAACTTCACGCTTCATATCCCGTGTCACGCGCTACACTCATATTTACTTGCTTCAATGTAACTCTACATTACATCGTACATATGTACATATAACTACATAATAGAGGTGTAATAGATCTCCTACTCACGTCTTGAAAAAAATTGTGTGGCTAAAATGTTTTCGGTATTGAAGAATTCGGAAGGAAGTAAATTTTTATTTCATTGAGTATGTTTGCTGAAAACATTTGACTTGGTTCGCACAATGACTCAATTGACAGAGAATTATCGTGATGTTAATACTATACACACTGGTGGCCCAGTAGTATCGGCCCTGACTTACCGAGTTATAGGACATGAGTTCCAATCCAGGCAGGTACTTTACTTTGTGCCTGAATCTGGTGAAGTTGGTGGGAATCTGATTCTTTTGGGATTCTTTTAGATTCTTTTGGGGAGTCCCTTAAACCAGCAATAAGGCGATGATTTCTGTAAGTTGTCCTGCAATCGAATTCAAACAGGTAGTTGTTATAACCGAAGGGGGGGTGGAGATGAAATAATGCAACCGATACGTACAAGCTCGTATATTGGACTGACGCAGCAGTCATTAACCTAAACTAAGTCGCTAGTCTACCCTACTTATTTATTAATTATAAATAAGGAGGTACCCACATAACATCCCTCCACCTTTAATCAGAAAAACTTCTTATAATCTACCACAGTTCTGTTTCGTTTCGACCGAGCGTCTGGCTCGGGTTCTATGGAGGGAGCTGCCGAAATCTCTTCCTTTTCAGCGGAATGGTCGCCGTGACGAAGTTCTGATGCAGGCGTTTCAGACTCAACTGGTAGTTCATCTATAGAGATTTCGGATGGCAGCTGCCCGGAGCTCATAGGATGTGATGGTATTACAAATGCGGGAACGATCTCTTCGCATGGCCCATCTTCCCTCCCTCTGTATTTGAGCAACTGGTTAGCGTGTCTTTTGACCGTTTGATCCGATCCACTCAGTTGTACTAAATAAACTGTTTTTCCTACATTTCTAATAATAACGCCACGTGACCAATAATGTTTATGTTGATTATACAGTTTCACTAACACTTGGTCACCTACACTGAACGTAACGTTACGGCTACCACGATAATTGTCAATCTGCGAACACTGTTTGACCTTAACAGCTGTGTCGAGTGCTGCGTCGGATGGCGTCGTGGTAGTCGGGGTCAGGAGATCCAGTCTACATCTCAACTTATGACCGAACAAAACTTCAGCGGGAGATCTGTTTGTGGTCGAATGTTTGGAATTCCTATAACTAAGCAAGAATTCCGATATTTTTACGCGTAACTTGTACTTTGACCTCGTCGCCAACTGTTATAACCGAAGGGGGGGTGGAGATGAAATAATGCAACCGATACGTACAAGCTCGTATATTGGACTGACACAGCAGTCATTAACCTAAACTAAGTCGCTAGTCTACCCTACTTATTTATTAATTATAAATAAGGAGGTACCCACATAACAGTAGTAATTATACATGATCGCTACAAACGAGATTTGATTTCAACCTTTTCTTTATTAACGTGTTTTTGTTGGCTTTTAAAGTAATTTACGTACCTTTTCCTAACCGGGTCGAGGTTGGCTTCCAGTCTCACCGGATGCAGCTGAACACCATTACATGGAGCGATTGCCTATTCAGATTGACCAGGCCATGACAACCAGTCTCACCTAAAGGAGTTAGTCTAGTCTTAATGACTGTCAAAGATTAAAAATTGCAACGGCTTTTTGTGGTTTCCAAGGCAATATCGAAACCCTCCGTGTTTCGATATTTAATAGATGGTCACCCACCGATAGAACGACCTCCTTGCAGTCTCTAAACTGTTAGCTTATTGACCTCTAAGTCCCTGACATACCACATTTGGTATCAGACACAATGGTTTTTAATTGTGTCTGTAATTACGGTAATTGACTGGTTACTAGAGTAGATTTTGTAGAACCCGCTACCGCTGCCGCTTATCCCTGACACCACACCGTGCATTCCACGGTACATGTTTCAAGAACTTCACGCTCCACCGTTCGTGTCACACGCTACATTCATTTTCACTTGCTTCAAGTATCGTCATACCGTCACTAAATACATTGATGCGTTTTAGGCGAAATATTTTATGAACTAGAAGCTCTGAGACGTGGCTACTATAAGTTGCATAGTTTTTATGTTTACAGGATGAATAGAAAGTTGATTTTTGTTCACTGCCAGGCCAGACCCCTACCATAGGATTTCAATAGCGCAGTGGAAGTTATGATGGTGGGGCTCTGGAGACGAGAGTGGCGTACGAACCTGTCCGCCGTGCGCGGAGCCAAACAATGATATAATTCAAATAAGTACAATTACAATACAACAAACAAAGGACTCACCTGGTTGAAGAACACCTGCTTCTGGGGCCTACCCGGATCTATGTATGTAAGTGAGTGTGTATTGTATTGTGTTGTGACGTTATGAGTATCTCCAGGTTACAATCCGCTGCAATAGGCCAAAGATTTTCTCCAACATGCGGTTCCAAACACTATCACATTAACTTCAAAGTTTTTCGAACAATCACGCGACCCCGGCAGGCATCGGTCCTAGTAGACCTCTACACTGCTGCTGACATCTCTTTGAGGCGCGCGTGGAACACTGCGCGCCGTCGACCCGAGCTTGGTCCTTACCGGGCGGCGAGCTACCCATTGCTCGCCACCCGCAAGCTCGTGCCTACGGTGGCCGGGAGTCCGCAATCGACTCCCGACGCCCGGGGCGTCTCCTCCTGCGGCGGCTAGGGACGTGAGGGCGCAGAGACTGCCACTCCCTCACGCGCCCCGCCTCCTCCTTCGCGAGCATTACTGCTTCGCAGAAGGAGGTGACGGCTTCCCATTCCCTCTCGCTCCGTACCATGGCTCGCACCAGAGCCGGACGCGAGAGGTCGCCGCCGCCGATCGCCTCCACGAGGACACGGCGGTGCTCCGCCCAGGCAGGGCGCACCTCCACCGTATGCTCCACCGTGTCCTCCAGACGATCCTCGCAATGGAAACACCCGGACGTGTCCTCCCGCTTTATCCTGAACAGGAACCCACCGAAGCACCCATGCCCGGTGAGAACCTGCGTCAGGCGGAAGGTGAGGACGCCATGGCGCCTCTCTATCCACTCCTCAAAGAGGGGACTTACCGCCGCAATTGTGGCGTGCCCATAATAATACGGGTTGAGTTTGGATTTATGACCGACCCTGGCACATGGGCAACTGATGGAACACGGGTGGGTTTTAGTCAGTAAAAGTCTGACACGCCCTCCCGCTCCGCCCAGAGTGGGAGAAGTCATTTGATGATTTCCCATCCTGAAAAAAAAAAAAAACCCGTATTATTACATCGACTTGGGGTTATTTACAAACAAAGCAATTGGATCACGACTAATTGTCACAAACGGATCAATTTAAAGGGATTAATTTACAACTGGTCGCGAAACTCAACACGGCGACATGATCCCTTGTTCAAGAACAAAAAACCAAGAGAAGTGTCAAAGTCAAACTTGACAAGTCAGATGTCACTCCGTTCGGGCGCGTTCCGAAGGCGCATAGAGTAACCAATCGAACGGGACGCAACAATTTCGAATAAAAATTACTTGCTCTTTCTTACGAACTTTGAGTATCAAGAGCAGTGGTGGCCCAGTGGTATCGGCTCCGACATATAAGTGTAGGTCGTGGGTTCGAATCCAGGTCGGCGCTTTACTTAGTGTAAATAATTTAACCACCACTGCTCGCAAAACGGTGAAGGAAAACATCGTGAGGAAACCGGCATGTCCTAGAACCAAAAATGCGAAGATACGTGACATCTACTAACCCGCACTGGGCACGCGTGGTAGATTACGGTCCGCTCCCTCTTACCGAGAGGAGGCCTCTGTCCCAGCAGTGGTAACTATATAAGGTGTATCTATACATACACGAAATATTTTAAAGGGTACACCTGTAAGGTGGTAAAGAAGCTATAGAAGCAAAAAGAAAATTTTAAAACTACTTGAGACGTTTTGCATAAAACCTTTACTCCAAATTCTATGAATGGCCAACCTGACGCTGCGAGGGCGACGACCGGACGGCACGAGCATGGCCGCGGTGTCTCAGGTCGTAAAAAATAAGAACGAGCCAATATTTCTTATGTGCGTCAAATAATTTATACATATATATTAAATTTAAAAAAAACCCTTCGAATTATTTTTTTTCGTTGCTGTAGCTTCTTTACCACCTACAGGTGTACCTTTTAAAATATTTCATGTATGAATAGATACACCTTATATAGGCTGATGCGCGAATCATTTTATCTTTTCTCATAGGTTGATGTAACAACTTCTTCTTCGGGTACATGGATAGACAATTTTGTCGGCCCAAAACTTCGCCTCCTCTACGGTGTCATCAGTGGCAGCGTAGAAGCCCCCATGGCTGCATATTTTTGGGCACAGAAGACAGGATAGGTGGTGGTTTGTGACACAATTCCATATCCACATCCTGCTACCGTTCCGTCGAGGTAGCCCCACTTTACAAAGTTCGACATATACTTCTTATCATTAGAGTTCGGAGACGGTTCAGGGACTTCCAACTGGTCCGTGGAAGGTTTAAACCCTGCAGGAAGAGGCTTGTGTGGACAACAATTTTTTGTGCCGTTATTGATTAGTTCTTGTGTTAGTAGAAAAGTTTTCATGTTTACTATACGTAAAGGAATATAATTTACATTTACATAAGTGCCTATCTATACTATATACTATCTAATATATAAAATTCTCGTGTCACAGTTTTCGTTGCCATACTCCTCCGAAACGGCTTGACCGATTTTGATGAAATTTTTTGTGCTTATCCGGTATCTATGAGAATCGGCCAACATCTATTTTTTATCCCCCTAAATGTTAGGGGTAGTCCATCCCTAAATTTATTTTTTATTTTTTAGACAAAATTTTTAATTTCTATTTTTTTATGATACAACATACAAAAATACATACAATCCTCAATTTTCACCCTTCTACGATCAACCCTTATTTTTTAATAGCCATTTTAGTAATTTAATCATTTTTCCTCTCCGGTCGAAAACTGATCAATCGTCATTTAATTAGTTATCCCCGCCTAGGAAATTATTTATATGGCAAAACAACGTTTGCCGGGTCAGCTAGTATAATATTATAAAGCTGAAGAGTTTGTTTGTTTGTTTGTTTGATTGAACGCGTTAATCTCAGGAACTACTGGTCCGAATTGAAAAATTCTTTTTGTGTTGGATAGCCTCTTTATCGAGAAAGGCTATAGGCAATATAACATTACGCTACAATTAAGAGGAACGGAGCAGTAATGAAAAATGTTACAAAAATGTCGGAAGGGTCGGGGGAATAAGAAATTAAACGCGCACGAAGTCGCGGGCAGAAGCTAGTTCAATTATAAATGCGAAGTAAATCTTTCTATTTGTAAACCACGTATACACGAAGTAAACGATGAAAGTTATTACAGATTTAGCAGCGAGGTAAGCTGCACGTTTATAGCATACCACATTATCAATAAGAGTCAGAATCGTTTGCAAGATATTGATAATCTATTGCTTCGTACGTTGTAAACATTTGTCTACTTAATAATGTAAACAACGTAATGAATGTTATTAAACTGTCAACTGGTAATGTGTAATGCAATTACCTCGCTGCTACCTCGACAACTGTCACAATCTAAAGATTTTGTTTTCGTTAGAAAATAACAAAGATAAAATAATAATAATAATCCTAATTTATGAAACCAATTTAGCTTATTGCATAATTTTATATTTTCCTATTTTTATTTTTAATTGTTTTAATTTATTAATTGTGTGTTATTATCTGCGCATAATGTAGTGCATGTGGTGCTTTTCTGTAACTAGTGCGGCACTTAGAGATAAGATTACAAAGTCATAACAGTGTACTCATTGTTGAGAAGCCAAAATAAATAAATAAGATTCCCTCTAGAGCCACAAGTAGGTCCAGGAAGAAATAAAACTGAATACGGGGGTCAAACAAGCAAGCAAGTCGTACAAAGTGTGAGGTTTCTCTTGTTATTACCTTAACAAGCTACTTTATACCTCCATAAGAAGCTGTGCGCCCGATGGATTTCTCATTGGAAAAAAAAATGAACTTCCCTACACAACTTTATAAAGAAAATACTCATAACTTCCTTCAACCTTATAAACAACAGTTCTCTTTCACAGTCCAACGGGTAATGAATCGCACTCCATTCTACCGTATAAAATAGAAATAACGAGATCCTAGACGTTATTAATTTCAAAGTGTTGTCAAAGTATAATAAGACATTCAATTGCCTGAGTTGTCGTGGTGCTAACATACTAAAAAAATACTGTGCTTTTTGAGGTATTTTTTAACTGATATCAAGCACCCCAGGTCTATTTAATTTTTTAGTTCGTCTAGCCACAAAAGTGTGAGGTTTTTTTACTGTCCTGGTAATCGCCAGGAGAAAAGCATAAATTAATGAAATTACTAGCTTCTGCCGGTGGCTTCGCCCGCGTGGATGTCAAAAAATATCCCACAGTAACGTACTACCGGTATTAAAGTACCTTACGTGTTAATCCAGGTAAACAATATCTTATCGTTGTACTGCTTGCTTTGTCTTATTCGACCCAGAGAATAAAAAGTTTCAAAGAAAATTCAACGCGCCATTTCACCCTCTTATGGATGGAATTTCAAAAAACCCTTTCTTAATGGAAACCTTCTCTTCACAAAGAACACACCCTCTAAATTTCATGTCTCTAGGACGAGCGGTTTAGGCTGTACGTTGATATATCAGTCAGTCAGTCACACAGGACTTTTAATTTTATATATATAAGGTGTATCTATTCATACACGAAATATTTTAAGATGTACACCTATAGGTGGTAAAGAAGCTACAGCAACGAAAAAAAAATTAAAATGTATTTTTTTCAAAATTTAATATTTATAAATTATTTGACGCACATGAGAAATACTGGCTCCTTCTTATTTTTTACGGCCCGAGACACCGCGGCCATGCTCGTGCCATCCGGTCGCCGCCCTCGCAGCGTCAAGCGGGCCATTCATAGAATTTGGAGTAAAGGTTTTATGCAAAACGTCTCAAGCAGTTTTATAATTATAATAATTACGAAAATTCAAAAACACTTAGATAAAAAAAATATTTTTGCTTCCATAACTTCTTTACCACCTACAGGTGTACCTCTTAAAATGTTTCGTGTATGAATAGATACACCTTATATAGATAGTTATTAGATTGTGTTGTTAGCGGTCCTTGATAAGAGTTTAATAAATGAATTTGAATAAGTGTGCAGTTTCTAATTACTCCGACGTTTTGAAGGGGGTGAAAATCTAGTTCAAAGATTCCGTTACACAGATTATATATACCAAGCTAATAAAAGCGTATTAAAAACATGATAATACCACAACAGTGGCTGCCATATTGGATATTGTAATTCGGTATTTACACTTTTTCCAAACTATTATAATTCAATGAAATCAAGACACTTTTATTTTCCCTGTAGGGAGTGAATTTCCAAAAATTCTGCCTGTTGTGCTTAAGAATAAAATCAGCCAACATAATATTTCAATAACTACTCGACCCAAATTGGGGTCGAATAAGTACCGCAGTTTTGTATGAAACAGTTCATAATATTTTCACAGTTAGATACACTATCGGAGATTTTTTTAAGTTTGATGAGTCTGGACCCCACCCTAAAAGACCACATTTTTCTGATACATGCTGTGTAACGTCTTGGTCTAGAAACGTCATATTTTGCACAAAGCGAGCAATATATTTTTAAAGCCTTATTCTATAAAACATGAGCTTTCTGCACTCAGTCTCCATATAAAATTTAACTGTGCCAAATGTCATACTCCTCCATCGGCATCATCATCATCATTTCAGCTGTAATAAGTCCACTGTTGGACATAAGCCTCCCCGATTTTGGAGGGGTTTAGCATACTTGGTAGGCGGGCAGGCGATCGCAGTATGGTGGTAAAATGCATAGAGAACGCTGCTGCCAATTCTCTAGTCAGTCCCTTAGTCGCCTTTTACGACTCTCACGGGAAGAAATGGGGATGGTGCTATTCTTAATGTCTGGCAACACACGGAATACTTACTACGTACAAAGTTGTAGCTTCACGTATTAATGTATAGCGTATTTTACATTTTACAAGCATATTAATTAACATGTCGGTAATTAAGTACTCAAAGAGGTTTCATGTAGCTCGCCACGCGAATTCACGGTATGGAGTAATTAAAAGCGAGTAAAAATACGAAAAAACCTTTACATTTTTCAATAAACAACGAGTTTACAAAGCCTTTCATTTGAAAGAGGCTTGTTTAATCGTTATTTTTTTCATCGATATGTCAATTTGTTCCAATCTCAATTAGCAAAAGGGTTTTTTTATAATCGCTTCGAATAATTCTGCTTAAATACTGGGATGTAATGTTGTTTTAACATCAATTTCCAAAACATTTTGCCTATATTCCCAAAGGGTTAGACAGAGGTGTCTCATCACTAGCCTACAACAGTTCACTGCTGGACATAGACCTCCAACAATTTAGGGAGGTTTTGTCATAATCGCCACGCTTGGCAGGCGGGTTGGCGATCGCAGTATAGTGTTGAAATGCATAGAAAACGCTGCTGGCCATTCTCAAGTAAGTCCCTTATTTGTGACTCACGAAACCCAAGGGAAGAAATTGGGTGGTGCTATTCTTTACGTGCGACGCCACACGGACGAGTAATACATACACAATATATAAGGGTAAGGAAATAATATAGTGACCTAGTAAAAAGTTCCACCTTGGGGTTTATCGAAGTGCAATGGAGCGCAACATTTTAGACGTTAATGGGACTGACAGAATCAGTATCTTTTCAGTAGTAAGTCGTCCGTCTATCAGCTGAAATTCAGATGATGATGTATTTAAATAAATAATAAATAAATAATATTTATTTCAGACCATCAGTCCATATTTTAAAACACTACAGTTTTACACACAAAAAATAAAAAGAAACAAAAAGGTACACAAAAATACAAAAAAGCTCTATTTTATATACTGGAATGACGCACGGTGAGTGGTCATCCAGTTCCACATCAATGGACTGTCCACTCTGTTGGCCATGATAGCCACCAAGCTGTTGGAGCTATCGCGCACTCGCCGCATCAGGGACGCTATTCGTGTCCGCATAATAGCATAAAAATCAGGCACACCGTGCTCCGCGAACATCCCCGACGCACTGCAAAAGCGCGGTAGCCCCAACATAACTCTGAAGGCGTTATTATATTGGACTCGCAGAGCATTGTACGAGCTTTTTGTATAGCCGACCCATAGGGCGCACGTGTACATAGATTGGCAATAAGCTCTAAAGAGAGTGACTTTTACCTCATTTATTACTCGAAAAACACAATAACACTGTCCTCGATTTGGGGTCCACCAAAGTACCCAGGCCCTTAACTGTTGCCCTACCATTCGACCTCGTATAAAACACAGGGCTGAAATACTGTGAAGTTTACCGTTCATTTACCTTATACCATCTGCCTAGCCTTTTCCCAACCATGTTGTGGACAGCTTCCAGTCTAACCGGATGCAGCTGAGTACCAGCATTTTACATGGAGCGACTGTCTATCTGACCTCCACAACCCAGTTACTGGGTAATACGGTACCCCTTGGTAAGACTAGCTGTTACTAAGATCTACGAAAAACAGCCGGGATCAGCGACCAACCAAACCGTAAAGATGGTTCAATTTCCTTACTATGGCATAACAATTATAAATATAGGCCAGTCGATTATTTGTTAATATATATTTTCGACTATGGTCGAAGGTCTTGTAAGTACTCTATTCTTTTAATAGACTGTAATGTTGCGTCTCCGCGTGTTTGAAATATTCTCTGTGGTAATTCATCAAAGCGAACGGTAGGCACATGTTCCGACGAGTTGTTGCTAAGGAAGATTGCAATAGATATATTTTTGCAGGGTAATTAGCATTATCATCGTCTTTTGTTCACTTGTTGGGGTTGGCTTCCAGTCTAACCAGATGCAGCTTAATACCAGCATTTTACTTGGAGCAACCTATCTGACCTCGACAACTCAGTTATTGGGTAATATGGCACGAACCATTACGACTGTCATAGATCCACGAATGACAACGGCTTAAAGTACTTTCCGAGGTAGATGACGGCCACCAATCCATGGACCAACCGTGGCAAGCATAACTTAACCTGATCGATTGATCCGTGGGGCTGATAAAACTTAGCCACAACCAGCTCTTTACTTCTAATTAATGGATTTAGGTTGACAAGTGGTGGCCAGTGGTAACAGCCGCGACTTACGAGTTGTAGGTTGTAGATTCGAACCCAGACACGTATTTTAGGAAAGGACCAGGCCCGTGTCAACGGCGCGTAGTGTTCCACGCGCACCTCAAAGAGATGTCAGCAGCACTGATGGGGTCTACTAGGACCGATGCCTGCCAGGGTCGCGTGATTGTTCAATCGAGATACCGTGGCCCTGGCATATGGGTAGCTGAAGGAACACGGGTGGGTTTTAGTCAGTAAAAGTCTGACACGCCCTCCCGCTCCGCCCAGAGCGGGAGAAGTCATTTGATGATTTCACATCCAAAAAAAAAGACACATACTTTATTTTGGGTAAACTATTAATCACTACTGCTCTCAAAACGGTGAAGGAAAACATCGTGAGGAAACCGGCATGTCCTAGAAACAAAATTTTGAAGATATATGACATATACCAACCCGCACGAGGTCCACGTCGTGAATCACGGCCCACTTCTCACTGAGAGGAGGGCAGTGTCCCAGCAGTGAGACCATTATTGGCTGATTATACTATACAAACACACTTAAACTAAACTATAATTATAGGCACTTCCGTGTGTCGCTGGACGTAAAGAATATCACCATGTCAGGGTCGCGAGATTTGTTCGAAAGAGATACCGTGGCCCCGGCACATGGGCAACTGAAGGAACACGGGTGGGTTTTAGTCAGTAAAAGTCTGACATTTCAGTTCTACCCAAGAGTGGGAGACGTCAATTGATGACTTCCCACCCTCAAAACAAAAAAAAAAAAGAATAGCACCATCTCATTTCTTCCCGTGGGTGTCGTGAAAGGCGACTAAGGGACTTACTAGAGAATGGGCAGCAGCGTACTCTATGCGTTTTACCACCATACTGCGATCGTCAACCTGCCTGCCAAGCGTGGCGATTATGGTAAACCCCAATTGGCGAAGGCTTATGTCCAGGAATGGACGTCTTTCAGCTAAAATCATGATTATACTATAATGGCTTTGAGTTTATTCCTATTTCCTTTTTAGGGTTCCGTTGCCAAATGGCAAAAAACGGAACCCTTATAGATTCGTCATGTCTGTCTGTCTGTCTGTCTGTCTGTCTGTCCGTGTATGTCACAGCCATTTTTTTCCGAAACTATAAGAGCTATGCTGTTGAAACTTGGTACGTAGATGTATTCCGTAAACCGCATTAAGATTTTCACACAAAAATAGAAAAATAACAATAAATTTTGGGGTTCCCCATACATACAACTGTAACTCAAAAAATTTTTTTTCATCAAACCCATACGTGTGGGGTATTTATGGATAGGTCTTCAAAAATGATATTGAGGTTTCTAATATAATTTTTTTCTAAACTGTATAGTTTGCGCGAAAGACACTTCCAAAGTGGTAAAATGTGTGTCCCCCCCCCGTAACTTCTAAAATAAGAGAATGATAAAACTAAAAAAAATATATTATGTACATTGCCATATAAACTTCCAACGAAAATTGGTTTGAACAAGATCTAGTTAGTAGTTTTTTTTTTAAACATCATAAATCATAAACCGCAATTTACCTTTCATTCAATCAACTCAAATATAAAAATTAAAAAAATTACATTTAATTTCATAAACATAAGCCTTATGCATAAACCGTGAATACCTAAAGAATTGTACGGAACCCTCGGTGCGCGAGTCCGACTCGCACTTGGCCGGTTTTTTCTGAGATATGGCAGTAGACTGATTAGGAACAAAAAGACCACATGGCGATATTGCTTATATCCCTTATCAACGAACAGACAATAACTCCCAACTATATTGATGATGTCATCAAGACGCTTTCATATCAAATACATTTTTCATCTACGTAGGTACATATATAGATTATATTATCGTTACAAGGTCGACACGATATTAGATCATTAGACTATCATCAATCTATCTTATCTCCTGTGTGTACTGTGCTTAGTAAGCGGATTTTTGTCGCTGGCAACCTTGAAGTTTTTAGAGGAAAGTACCTACAACCTTCGCATGATCAGCGGGGTATTTACATAACATTTTTATGACGGCAATACTTTTTATTTTGACATTTAAACCATATTCATTGTGTTACAGTGTCGTAGCTAGTCCTAAAGGGACCCTGGATTAAATTATGTTAGGGGCCCTTTTTTCCCAGATTGCGGCCAAGCTCAAAACGAGAATATTGTTTTTTTTATAAATGAAGAAAACAGCATCGCTACTTACGGTCTGGCTGAGAAAATGCAAAAGCGACTAAATAATATTTAAAAAATGCTATAAAATATGTTGGAGATCGAGGAGATTTGCGGAAATAAAACGTGTTGTTATCTTATTCTTCCAATTATGATGCGTCCAGCGTGCCACGCGGGTTTGGCCTCAGTGTATCCAAAGCTTAACTTTTCCTTTCCTCGACCACTCATTGGCACAGACATTAACAACTTTTTAGAATAAAAAGACCATAAATCAAGAAATAAAACGCACGTCCCAAAATCTTGCTAACAATGTATTTGACAGCGCTAAGATAAAGTGATTTGCCAGAAGATTAGCCGAACGTTTTAGCCGATTAACCGTTAAAGCCGCATGTAATGTCGCGATTTGAGGGACAGAGAGGGACAAGGGGGATAGAAAGGGATAGAGGAACCAGTAGGGAACTTTCAAAACAGTATAATTGAGAGGTGGCCGGCCAAATAAATACTTTGAAGTCGGTTCTCCGCAATGACGCGTAAAACCATTTTATGCGACGGTTTGTGGGTAACAGCCTTATAGCGGTATTTTTTGGGTCAAATTCGTTGAAATTTTTGTTTTTTGTTGCCCCGTTTAGTCTATAAAGACTGTAATTAGGCTTTTTATAGACCAGTGTTGCTATAATAAACGGTGACGTCGACATTTTCGTAATCACCGCGTGGCAAAAGTATTGTGGAGCACTTTGTTGTTATTTTAGGGCACTGTTGATGCTTGCTATTCTGTTTTAGGCTTTACACAATAGTCACTTATTCTTTTAAACCACTCAGCCACTCCGGGTTGGACTAGCTGAACTACGTAGGCATGTCCTGCCAGGAATAGGAAGAAAACTATTTTAATTTTTCTTTTCTTTTCTGAAGTACCTAGTTTCGACGACGCAAATCGTCAGGTTAGGTGAAGTGACAAAGCTCATTGGGTTTCTTGCTAGCAGATAAGGTGGAAGAGAATAGCCGGGGGTCGCGTTAATTGGAGTACGATTGGAATAGCCTATGTCCAGTAGTGGACTGTTTGGGCTGATGATGATACTGCTACATTCGGTATGATCTTGGTCCTACAATCATGTCAATATTTCGGAACATCATATATACGTAAACGAACATTGAGCTCGGAAGACCCTGACCATGATATCAGAGCGTAAACTAACATTTAAACTGTAATACGAATAACTGTAGTAAGTAATGAGTTAACCAGCATGCAAGTCGGTTGTAAATAAACACTACCCGTTTGATTGACCAGCTCAATTCAATTGATTACGTGAACCACAGTTTATGGCTTAGCGCCCACGCGAGAGCTTTGATGAGCTACCTTTACAATGAGCTAAATATAGCTCGTGATTTATATTGTGGAAGTCGTGGTGAGTACCTACTAGCTTTAGAGTTCTTACATCCGGTCTGACGTTCGTTGAATCTATGGATAGTAAGCGTTACTGCTCAGCATGAGGTCCTGGGTGTGATTCCCGGGTCGGACAAAGTTTTATTGGCTGTTGTCATCTGGAATTTCTCAGTGATATCTCGGATACTGGGTGTGTGCCCGGTTGATGGCAGTAGGCTCGCCCCCTACTATATGGGATTTATTTTTGAATTGTAAACTGGTACGTCAAACTTGCATGCGAGTGATCACACCTTGCGCTAAAACTAGCGCGGCACCGCTCGCTTCGCTCGCTCGGCTCGCGCGCGGTTGATCACCGTTCTAACGAACCGAACCTATATTCGGTTGGGCTGCCCTGGCTTAGTCATCATCATCATGATCATTTCAGCCAAAAGACATCCACTGCGGGACATAGACCGCCCCCAATTTAGGAGGGTTTGGCATAATCACCACGCTTGGCAGGCGGGTTGGCGGTCGCAGTGTGGTGGTAAAATACATAAATAACGCTGCTGCTCATTCCCTAGTAAGTCCCTTAGTCGTAAGAACGTCACCCACGGGAACAAATGAGATATTATGATTCACGTTTTTGCAAGTACGAGAAAACTCGTAAATAAGATTTGGCTCTAAGGAATTTTTATTAATGCAATATTTGAAAGATTGAGTGATTGAATATCGATATATTATTAAGTTTATATGCTGACATAGGGTCATAAACATTATAATGTAATTTTTCACGTCTCAATGCTTTCATTCTAGATGACTCACGAAAATTTCATTTGCGAATTATGAGTCTATCAATTTAATAGTTAGTACCTAAGTCTGAAATATTGTTAGCTATTGCACTATGTAATATACAGTTGATAAATATAAAATATACTGTATACTTACATCACCATCTGCCTATCCTTTTACCAACTGTGTTGGGGTCAGCTTTAAATCTAACCGGATGCACCCGAATACTATTAGTTAACATGGAACAACTGGATAACTGCCTATCTAACTTCCACAACCAAGTAGCTTGGTAACATAATACTCCTTGGTAAGACTGATTGCGCCTGCACTGCGCCAAAAAGGCCCAGTTCAGCAAAAATGCCAGACCACTAGTCCCTTTTTTTTCTTTTTTATTTTTTTGGATGGGAAATCATTAAAATCAAAATCAAAAGTCATTTATTCAAACTAGGCTGATAGTCAGCACTTTTTGAACGTCAAAGTTACACAAGACAGTGCCCTCAAAACGCCCGCCCTTCGACACTTCCTAGTGCTTTAGCTGGGAAGAAGAAGTGGCGGAACAAACTCCCCAGCAGCACAGCTGTCTGTTAAGTTAGAAGAACTTGATTCTATACAATACTGTGTAAGTAATTAATATTATAAAACAAAACATACATTATTCACATATGTCAGCTAGCACACGCCAATATACCACCAACAAAACACTGAAAACTAAACTCAAGCTGAAATCTATACAATGTTATAAAGAGGAATCCTTTGTATTTTTGTATTTTTGTATGTTTGTATTGAATAGGCTCAAAAACTACTGGACCGATTTCAAAATTTCTTTTACCATTACTTAGAGGAATTCTTCCGAATCCGTATAGGCTATATTTTATCCCGGAAAATAGATACGATTTTTCGTGGTAGTGAAAATTGTGGAGTAAGGCGTCGAAAAAACTGCCGTACGTTAACGATTCTCGCGAACGCTGCCTAAATGGTTAGAGATGTATGGTTGACTTCTGTAGAAAAGTTGTAGAACTTAGTAATGCCCTCAAAAAAGTCCGCGATAGTATAAACCAAACATTTATATTTTAGCCATTATAACCACTTTTCCATAGAACAAAAGTAATTCAAATTATTAGCCTATGTTTATTGATCATATTATCGTCAAATACTAATCCTTATCCAAATAAACTATTTATTGAGCAAGATTGTTTCAATAGCTATAAATTACTTTTTATTTTATTCCAATCGGACAATCCATTCAAAAGATATTACGAATTTAAAATTGTAATTGGTATTAAAATGAATGATGGTGTCGCACGACTCGCACGGCGAAACCGCAGGGGAGGGGGGTGCACATCTATGAAGCAGGTTGCCGCGCGGTCGGCTCTCTATGCAGCGGACGCGGCCAAATTTTTTTTTCAGAGAGCTTAAAAAATAAATGTCCACCCGTGCGAAGCCGGGGCGGGTCGCTAGTAAATAATAAAATAAAATCGTAAACAGAACTTAAAACGTAAATAAAACCTCCAGGCATAAAGGGCGTGCCCACTTACATATTCAACGATGCAAATTGATACATACAGCTAAGTTGAAGTTACAATAGTTAAACTAAGGACCTCCGGACCAAAATAAAATAACAGTTAATACAAGTAACAATAACAAAAACCATGGTCAGCAAGACGACCAGTCACCACAAGCAGCACCCGTTCACGAGCATAACGCAAAGGTCAGCCATTACCCCCCTCGCCATATTTGAGGGAAGGTGGTAACCCGACCCCCGACGCTACCGCAAGCAGTGACATCTAAGGGAGCATGACGAACTTGCTGCCGGTTGGTGAGACAAGAATATTATGAACAGCTGACGAGGTCGCTAGCTAACTACATGTTACAATACAACTCATTTACAATAATTGTAATGAGTAGATTATGTCCACAATAAATGAAATTAAAAGAAAATAAAATAAATTAACAAAATCAGTGAAATAAAAAAAAAACAATTATATGAACTACCCATAAAAACTGTCGGTAGGAAAGCTAATTCTGGATTGAAAGAACATAAACATTGTCTTGAGTTAATCACAGCGACCAGCTATTCTTATCGTTTAAGTAGTCGTTGATAGAATAGTATGCCTTTGAACAAAGGTTGGATTTTACTTTAGCTTTAAACTCATTAAACTGCAAATCTAGCAAAGCAGAGGGAAGCTTGTTATAAAAGGTAATACCAAGACCAACAAAAGAATTATGAACCTTATGAAGCCGGTGAAAGGGGGCTCGTAGTTTGTCCTTATTTCTAGTATTAATATTATGAAAATCACTGTTTTTAGTGTACAAGTGAATATTTTGCCTAATATATAAGATGTTGGCGAAGATGAATTGTGATGCCACCGTAAGAATACCAATATCTTTCAACAAATCTCTCAGAGAAACTCTAGGACCTAGTTGGTAAATCGCTCGAACAGCTCGTTTTTGAAGAACAAAAATATTTTGAATGTCCGCGGCTTTGCCCCACAGCAGAATGCCGTAGGACATTATGCTATGAAAATAACTAAAATAGACTAGTCGAGCTGTATCAACGTCCGTGTACTGTCTAACTTTCCTTACGGCGTAGGCGGCCGAACTGAGCCTTCCCGCTAGGCTCGATATATGTGATCCCCACTGAAGTTTGGCGTCTACTGTTATGCCCAGAAAAACTGCCGAGTTAACAGTTTCAAGCACCTCATTATTTAAAACGACATTAGGTCCCAGGTTTCTAACATTCGGCAAGGCAAACTTTATACATTTCGTTTTCTTAGCATTAAGAACTAGGTTATTTGTAGTAAACCAATCCGTGGCCATTGAGAGCGCATTATTCACGTCGTCAAAATTTTTTCTATTCCTGTCTACTTTAAAGATAAGTGAGGTATCATCAGCAAATAGTACAATGTCACAGATATTCTTTAAATAGAATGGCAAGTCATTAATATACACTAAGAATAAGAAAGGACCCAGTATTGAGCCTTGAGGTACACCTAACTGAACTAGTAGCCCGGAAGATTTTACACCATTGATATCTACACATTGGTGCCTATTTTGCAAATAAGAACTTATGACATTGAGAGCTTCGTTTTGAACACCGTAATGACGCAGTTTACGCAAAAGTGTGTCATGGTGAACGCAATCAAAAGCTTGGGAGAGATCACAGTAAACTCCGATAGCATTTTGCGAGTTCTCCCATGCGTTGAAAATGTGTTTTAGCAGAGCAACACCCGCATCTGTTGTCGAACGACCTTTTGTAAAGCCATATTGCTCATTATGAAGGAGGCTATTTAAATTAAAATGTCTTAGTAACTGCTTGAGTATTAACTTTTCAAATATTTTACTAAATGCAGGTAAGATAGAAATGGGCCTAAAATTGCCAACGTTATTTTTATTACCTGTTTTAAATAATGGTATGACTTTACTACTCTTCATGAGGTCAGGAAAAGATCCTGAATCGACACATTTATTAAAAGTTACAGCTAGATAGGGGGCTACGATGTCTATTATATTACTTAACAGTTTAATGGAGATGCCCCAGTAATCTCCAGTGTTTTTTGACTTAAGTGTCTTAAAAATATTAAGCACGTCACGAGGCGTTACATGTTCAAAACTAAATAAGCGACTACATCTGGGCACACTACTATGCAAAAGGTTTTCAGCTTTAGACGGGGACGAATTTAAGGAGCAAGTCGTAGTTATAGGTATGTTGGCAAAAAACTCATTAAATGCCTCAGCTACGTCGGCAGCCTTATTTACCAATTTGTTGTTAATCATAATCTCTAGTTGTTTTTCCTGTTTAACCGATTTACCCGTTTCATTGTTAATAATTTTCCAAGTGGTTTTTATTTTATTACTGGATGTTTTTATGGTATCGCTTAAAAATTTAGATTTAGCGAAAGCACAGATTTTTTTAAATAACTTTGAATAATTTCTGACATACTCTAGAAAAGGAGTATCAAATATATATTTTTTTAAACCATATAACTCGTATAGTCTCGCTCTAGTTTTATAAATACCTGGAGTAGCCCATTGGTTGAAGCTAACAGAGGTGCTATTAATGTATTTAGTTTTGGTCTTGAAAGTAGATTGGTATTCTTTTTGCACAATATCAAAAAGGGCTCCATAGATTTCATTAGGATTATCGTGTTCTATATATGGTGTAATCCTATGAGCAATATTATTTTTAAATTTGTTGCAACGACTAACTGTATAGGGCCTGCATTCTATTTTATGCGGCTTTTTTTGTAATGGCAAAGGGAAGCTGGCTAATAATCCACAGTGGTCAGACGTTAAGTCACTTAACACTAACTTATTATTGGCATCGCAATCACTAAATATATTATCAAGACAAGTCGAAGACGATGCTGTGATCCTAGTAGGTTCGAAAAACAAGTTTATTAAATTAAATGACTTAAACAGATTCAGTAGTCTAATACTTAAAGGAGTAACATCTAAAATATTAATATTAAAATCTCCACATAAAATTATACATTTATTAATTGATTTTAATTTATTGAGTGAGTCCTCCATGACCGACTCGAAACGAGTAAAATCCCCAGAGGGTGGACGATAGACGCATATTATGACGTAACGCTCTAGTTCAACACAAGACAACTCAATAGCGCGCTCGATTGAAAGATTAACTAAATCTAAACGTTGTTTACATTTCAACTTGTTTGAAACAAGAACTAATGATCCACCGCGTATAGCACTTTTCCTCACAAATGCACTTTGCACAGTAAAAAAATCATCATTCATAAACACTATTTCATGTTCTTTCAACCAGTGTTCAGTCACACATAATACCTGAACATCATGGTTTTCTATGAATAAACTTAACTCTAGTTCTTTGCCGGACAAACCCTGTATATTTTGATGAACAACATTCAACATATGCGGCTTACCTGTTGTCGCACCTAATAGTTTAAACTACTAGGCGTATCAGAAGTGGTGCTAGAACCACTACTAACAGTAATCGCTGGTACCCTACAAGTACCAGTGTCACGGTGTAAATTGTATGCTAAAAGATTAGCAATTTGTCTCCTACAACTAGGTGGCAAATACATAGTATAATTTGTTAATTTGTAATCAGTAATAAATTGATTACAATCAAAATATAAAATAGCGTCACTGTGACAACTAGTCCTATTATAAATTAACATATTTAAATTATAAATGTGCCTGTTTTGCTCCTCAGACAAGTATTGAGAATAAGGCAAGGCACAGAAAATAAATTTACAGTGATTGGTCTCATTGAGATGTAACATCAAATGGACACATTGAATTATTTCTTTTTTTCTAACATTTAAACTATCCCCATACAATAATATTACTGTAGAACCAGGGTTTATTTTTGACAATTTAATTTTAGTTAATAATTGGCTAATACTGGCACCGGGTGAACAATTATTTATTACATACTGTTGTGAACACTGATTAAATATGCTACCATAACCTTGACCAAATTTGTCAGAAAAAATATAAGTTGTGTTTATCATGCTATTATTATCAACAATACAGCAATCTACTGGGTGAGCTGCTGAGGGTGTGGGTGTATCAAGTTGAGTCTGTGAGCAAGCACAGCTAGAGAAGTTATTTGTCAGAGACTCTCTCCCTCTCCGCGTTGTACTTGACCAGGTCTGCCAACTCACAGGCTTCGTGCATGCGCTTACTCAGGTCTTGTTGAGTAGCCTCATATTTACTAAAGATGTCCTTTAGAGCATATTCCCTAACAAACAATTCATCCCGAAGGTGCTGAGTGTCCGTATCATACAAAGTATTGCATAACTGTAAATCACTATAACACTTCTTTAATTCTTGTTTTAAATTTAGATTTATTTTCCTAAGTTTTGTGTTTAATTGAGTTACTTTTTGGCGTTTCAATGATTTTTGATATTTTCTGATTAGTCTATTAATTCTAATGTATTTTTTTTTAACTTATTGTGACTAGTAAACAATTTGTTTTTAGTAAATGTATCATCAGTTAAGTCTATCGTTACAATTGGCTCAACACATATGGGTTTGGACCCGCTACCAACTAACTCATCATAGAGACTGCAGGTGATCGCAGACTCTTCACCGGCTTTGAGAGTTTCTAAATGGGTTATTGAGTTGTGGGTTCTGCTTAATTCCAGTTCCAGTTCAGAAATCCTTCTCAAAGCCAGTTCGTGGGTGTCACTACAATGCTGGAAATTTGACACTAGCTGACGAAGGTGTTGATGCTGGTCAAGTATGTCCAAATGCTGCACATGTAGTTCAGCCAACTGATTCTTAAGCTCAGTGTTCTTGTTATTAATGAACTCAATTTCGACCTCACTGTCTTCCCCTTTCCTGTATCAGCTGATTGCACTGCTTTTTACTAGATTCCAATTCCTTTAACGTAGCCCTCAGTTTTTCCTCTAAGGATGCAGCTCTACGGGTCAACATATTGACAGACCAACCCTAGAGGCACCCTGGAATGAGAGAAGAGAAAGCTAAGTGTGTGAAAGGAACAAGAGAGAGGGGTGAGACGTGGATAGTAAATGACGTGAGTTCAAATTTTAAAGAGATAAAATAAAAGAATAATACTATTAAAATCAAATGACAAATGACTTCTCCCGCTCTGGGCGGAGCGGGAGGGCGTGTCAGACGTGTTTACTGACTAAAATCCACCCGTGTTCCATCAGTTGCCCATGTGCCAGAGTCACGGTATCTCTTTCGAACAATCACGCGACCCCGGCAGGCATCGGTCCTAGCAGACCCCTTCAGCACTGCTGACATCTCTTTGAGGCGCGCGTGGAACACTGCGCGCCGTCGACCCGAGCCTGGTCCTTACCGGGCGGCGAGCTACCCGTTGCTCGCCACCCGCAAGCTCGCGCCTACGGTGGCCGGGAGTCCGCAATCGACTCCCGACGCCCGGGGCGTCTCCTCCTGCGGCGGCTAGGGACGTAAGGGCGCAGAGACTGCCACTCCCTCACGCGCCCCGCCTCCTCCTTTGCGAGCATTACTGCTTCGCAGAAGGAGGTGACGGCTTCCCATTCCCTCTCGCTCCGTACCATGGCTCGCACCAGGGCCGGACGCGAGAGGTCGCCGGATCGCCTCCACGAGGACCACTAGTCCCTGACGCTGATTGAAATAACCCATTGTTATTCATTAGTATTTAACATACATACATACATAAACTCGCGCCTTTTTCCCATGGGGGTAGGCAGAAACCACGGAACGCCACCTCCTACGATCCCTACACACTCCTTTTGCCTCGTTTAGGTCACCTGACCTTTCTGAAGAACATCACCAATAATGTCACTATATGACCTCTTAGGGAAACACCGGTCGGTGTTTCCACTCAATTTTATTTTCGTTAGGCGCTTGGGTGAGGTCTCAAAAGAGGCGTCTCCAGTCCACTCGTGCTAGTTAACTGCGGATTTACTGGAATTTGTGCTGAAGAAAAATTATGAATTTTGGTCCAAAAACGTGATTTTCAACTGAAGATTTTGAAAAAACGAATAATATTACCGAACAAGACTTCAGCTTAGTATTTCCTACTAAGTTAATTTAATTAATGTCAATCTTAACGATTGTATCTTCGACATTAATAAATAGTAGTTTAGTACAGCATATGAGGATCCATGTAAACCGGTCTCCCTTTTATCCTTCAGAAGTAAAAAGAAAAGAAAAATAGTTTACTCTGCACAAACAAAACGCACAACATGAAAGTACAGACGCCAACACATCAAGCTACTACAATCTGTCAGATTTCTTTGATAGATTTTCGACTTTATTTCTAGAGCATTAGGTTCAAGGTTTGGGAAAAATTTACAGTTTCGGGTAGCTTGACCTGTCTGTACTTACTGGTAAAATTACCTATCCCCGGACACATTTCAAAGCATCAGTTACTCATTCGTAAAAGATCAATTTTAGTTAAATAAATAATTCCTTCTATCGTACAATGAAACACATCTGTATTCACAAATAAAGCTCTTAATTTACTGTTGCTAACACAAACAGGGCTCATTCACGTTATCCTGTGATCTTCACGTTGTTACGAGTTCAAATACGTACACACATCGAGCTACTACAATCTGTCAAATTTCTTTAATAGATTTTCAACTTTATTGCAAAACCATTAGGTTCAAGGTTGATTGGGAGAATTTGACAGTTTCGGGTACTTTTATGTGCTAGCGTCTGTACATCGTGAAGTAACGACCACTGTTTTTTTTTTTCGATGGGAAATCATCAAGTGACGTGTCAGACTTTTACTAACTAAAATCCACCCTTGCTGCTTCAGTTGCCCATATGCCAGGGCCACGGTAACTCTTTCGAACGAATCTCGCGACCCTGTCAATCGACCACTGTCCTGTAGCGATAAAAAAAAATGTGGAGGCCTTCTAACTCTTCATAGATCTATTAAATTGGCTTAGAAGTTTCGATGTTTTATTCTTTACAAGGAATAGGGAATATTCACGCCAAAAGTCAGCTGATGACTCACGGCTGATTCTGTTTTAAGAGGCCGTAGTATACGCAGTTTTGTCGATTTCGCAAATTTAATTGATTTTACTGTTAAAATACTGTATTCCTATAAGTTTTAACGCGCAATATGAAAGATCGTTTCAGTTATTATCTACTAGCTTTTGCCAGCGGCTTCGCCCGCGTGGAGGTCGTAAATTATCCCGCGGGAACATACTACCGGGATAAAAAGTAGTCTATGTCCTTTCTCAGGCTCTAAACTATCTGAGTACAAAATTTCATTTAAATCGGTTCAGTAGTTCTAGCAGGAAAGCGAGACAGACAGACAGACAGACAGACAGACAGACCGACAGACAGACAGAGTTACTTTTGCATTTATAATATTAGTATGGATTGAATGAGCTCCTTTTTTATTTTTGTCGATAATTTTAATTAGGTCATAATTTATTAAAGTTATTTTGAAGGATTATTAACTGCCATTTTTTTTCGGCGAGTCGATTGATATTGAACTGAAGTTTATTTTTGTTGATTTAATTATATGAACGAGAGTTCTGAGTAGCCGAAATCAAAAACAATTCATGTTCGTTTTCTTTAAAATTTTACTTAATTTTATATTTTTTTACATGAAAGTAGTAAAAACTAATTCATACATTGTATAGATGACTTTCACAACAATACACTGTAATTGTTACATATCGTATAGACGTTAAAACAATTCGTTAATGCATTATTCTAAACCTCTTACCGCAAAATTTACAAAACAGTCGCTGGTTTGAAGTCAATCAAAATCAAATGATAAAAAAAAAGTAGCTCACTCATTCGATCATAAATTTAAATAATCTCTCATATGGTGCATTTACAGAAATACAGTATTTTAACTGTAAAATAACGTAAATCAGTAAAATTCGAAAAAAATCATATACGACATTTGAAGTTCTGTAGTAAAATGGCGAAAACGGATTCGCAACAATTTCGTCATGTCCATCTGTCCATTCGTCCGAATGTCAGACAGCCATTTTACTCGGCGGCGGCGTATCGATAACAATCTATGTACATACCAGTGAGCACAGAATTTGGCTGCGAGCTTGACACTTTTCATAGCGAAACGCTGGACACAATACTAAGTGACCTCTTGTGTCCCAAAAACAATGGGCCCACCACATTTAAACTTCAGGGAACGTTGGTGTATTCTGTGCACCGCTAAACAATGGTAGAGTGAGTTGCTAAAAAACTAATTAGGGGTGACACTGTATACAAGATTATTTTTAGTATACGCGAAACCTGAATATAGTTTGTTCAGAATCAGTAACTGAATCGATTCCAATAATTTTTACACCATGTTATATTTTGTACCAAAAATATTTAATTACGCTTCCAAGTCGCGGGCCGCGCTGTTTTGTTTCGATTTTAAAATTATCATGTCTTTCTCGTACTCAAACGTCCATTACACGGAGATGGTACGTACACTAGCTGTTTGTGGTGATCTGCATATGTTTTTGCGTGGACAACCGGGTAACTTATCAAGCTTATAACTTTGTGATTATTAATGATACAGTTTTGAAATTTTTTTCATAGATTCTTTACACAAAAATACTAGACCCGTGTTTCGGGTTTCGCATAAACAAAAATTAATGTTGTATACATGTATGAAGTATGTAAAAAAACATGTAGGATGATTGTTGGATGCCATCATAAAAAATAGGTTTTATAAGTAAACATAACTAAGGGTAAGACAGAGGTGTACCTTTAGTACACACCCACATTTCGCCAGTTATGTTTAAGTCCCATGTAATAGGGGGCGAGCCTATTGCCATCCACCGGGCACTAATCCAGACTCCGGGCTGCTACGGAGAATTTTTTGTTTTTTTTTTTAGTAAGTTTTTATTTAGGAACAAAAACACATTGACATAAATTACAATAGAAACGATGATAGCTACTAAAGTTATAAACTGTGTCGCAGCTATCAACGCCCGTCTAAACATATGAAACACATTGTTCCAGGCACATGACATGGGGTACAATTTGGCTCAGAATTTAAATTTAAGCATAAAAAGAACATGAAAAATTAAAAATTAAATTAAATTTAAAAGAAAATTACAAAAGAAAAACTAAATGTGTATATTTTGAGTAGTGTTGTAATGTGGAGTGGAAGTGTGAATGAGGGTATGCGTGAGTGTAGGTGTGTGTGAGTAAGTGTGTGTGAGTGAGACCATGTGTAAGAGAGCATGATCTAGGTAAGTTTCAAGTTTTCACAATTTCTTCAGTTTCATCATATGATAGAGATTTCAACCAGTCGGTCAATTTAACTCTTAATATCGTACGAGATAACCGGTAAATTTCGATGCTTTTGTTAACTTTATTATAGATCTTTGGGCTAATGAACCTAAAATGTCTTCTCGCCACTGCTGCTCTACAAGGAATTATTTTGCAGACTATCAGAGAGGCGTTTCGCTGTACTATAGTTTGGGTCGAAGGGCACGAGCTTGTGTTTTTTGAGTACAGTCTGTAGTACGAAGAGCTGCCTCACCGTGAGAACTTTGCATAGAGAGTAAAGATCGAGTGTCGGATAGCGGATTGGTTTCTTAGAAAGGACCTTCAGCACGGCCCTCTGCGCCCTTTCTAGTCGCAGCATGGTTGTTTTATGAGCACCGCCCCACGTGGTCACGCAATACCCAAGGAATGATTGAGAGAGAGCAAGGTATACAGTTATCAGGCATTTGAAGTTAGCAACCGCCCTAAGCTTTTTAAAAATGTAAATCAATCTTCGCACTCGTGTCACCGAAGAGTTGATCTGCTTTTTCCAATTTAAATGTTGGTCAATGATTACACCGAGCGTATGTTGTTGGTTGACTCGACTCGTTGAATTCCAGATGAAAAAACCCAATAATAACACTTTGCCCGACTCCCAGAATCGAACCCAGGACCGCATGCTCAGCAGTAGCACTCTGCTATTTAAGGAGAAAGCGCCAGGCTAGCCTGAGAAATTACTTATAAGTTGAAATATTCTCCATACATAGTTCAAATGATAATATAATAAACGTCCCACATTCCTAAAGTGGTGGGTGTTATTACACGTACAAATGACAAATATCTTCCATTCTTAACACATTACTATCCCTGCCATATTATATATGCGAAAGTTTCTGAAAATATTTGCACGTTTCTAACTCATACTATACTCACTCAACGCATAGGCAACTGTGCGTATTTTACCACACATATGCATCCTGTGCCAACGAATGAATTTCGCCTGTGGCAAAAGAAGCATGAAAGTAGAATAAATTCTGTGGAAATGCGTTCCTTGCGAAGCATGTGTGGAGTGACACGACTTATGTGGTAAAGCTACGGTGCGGTTTCAAAGAAGATATTCTTCCTAGCGATGCCTGCGATCCCAGCGATGGGAATCTTATAGGTCGATTATCCTAATAATTAATTACCTACTTGTGAGGAAGATCGAAATACTTTGCAACTTATGTTTTTCAGCTTTCATGAAGTTTTCATGTTATTATTCGGGGCATAAATTAAACTCAGATACTAACACTTTCATAACGTTAGCGCTTATCACTAAATAAGTTAGCTTATTTCTCGGAATTATTGTTTCATGCATGTGGTGTTACCTATAAGTAACTGATGCACTGTTAATTTTTTATTGTCTCAATGTATTATTAATTGTATCGGTGTAATCAATTGTTGGTGAGCCTAATAAAAAAAAATAAAAAACACTATGGGCATGGGAAGCCGTCAGCTCCTTCTGCGAAGCAGTAATACTCAGGAAAGAGGAAGCGGATGACGGTAGGGAGAGCTATCTCTGCGCCCACACGCCACTAGCTGCCGCAGAAGACACCCCGGGTGTCGGGAGTCCATAGCGGAGTCCCGGTCACCAGCGCGTTGTGGTCCACGCGCGCCTCAAAGAGATGTCAGCACGTACTAAAGGGGTCTGCTTGGGTCGATGCCTGCTAAGGTATGTTCGAAAGGGTTACCGTTGCCCTGGCACAGGCAACTGAAGGAACACTGGTGGGTTTTAGTCAGTAAAAGTCTGTCACGCCTTTCCGCTCCACTCAGAGCGGGAGACGTCATTTAATGATTACCAACCAGAAAAAAAGGATACTTACACCATTCTAAAACGTATCCAATATTTCAGCTAATACTGCAGCATAGCATAATAAGCGGCAAACTGTAACACTTTCTTGTTAATTGTGACTGCAAATAGTTTGGTTATCGCCCGGCACAGTTAATGTGCCATTAAGTAGAGACCGACACAGTTAAATGTAATTATACGCTCGTTTATAACTGTTAAACATTCTGTTTATTTGGCAGGATATCTTGACATTGTTAAATGGAAAATGGTTTAAGTCGAACGGTAAAGGCGACGCAGTCGGAATGTGGAATGAGAGGTCGTGAGTTCTAAGTGAAACTAGGGTAATTTAAAACATTTTTATACCTTTGAAAGGCGCTTGCAGAGGTTGTGTGGCCCGATTAAGGGGCCTAGTCAATGATTCTATTTCTTTTACATATTTAGTATGTAGTTATTTCAATTAAAGTTAAATCCTACTTTCATACTTAATCAAATACCTACTTTATGTGCAAGTTTGGTTGTTTGGATGTTTGTAAACGGCTGAACAGAATTGGATGAGATTTGATATAGGACTCTTTCATCCCTAAACGCGGGCGAAGCCACTGGCAAAAGTTTGATAAATAACAAGGTATGAAGTGTACGAATTTATTTTTTACATTGTGCATAAAGGGCTGAACGTATTACAATAAAATTTGAGAAACTGTTACTTTATAACTTGGATTACATTGGGCTTTTGACTGTAAATACTGTCAAAGATCTACAAACGGCTGCCGGGACCAACGGCTAGACGTGCTTTCTGCACGGAATCAATATGAAATGGATGCACGGTCAACTATCCACGGACAAATCGAGGGAAGCATAGCTTAACCTGAACGATGGACTGAAGTAAAAGACCGAGTTGTTAGCTAAAACGACTTTTATTTTAATTATTTAGAACGTACTACATACGTAACGTCTCTAGAGAATCGTCGCCTATCTTAGTTTTGTATCCCTTTTTTGCATATCATACTATCTCACTCGCACAGTGTTGTCGTACCATTCTTTTAACTCCCTCATTTGTTTCAAGAATTTTTTTCTCATGTTTCCACAATTAAAGTACTTGTATTTTTTAAACGTTATATATTTTCTTACTTAAGAGCGTTCATCCTGCGCGGGCTGCAAATGTATATATGTATGTAAGTACATTTAACTACCAATGATAAATGCTTGGCTGAAAAAAAACTTTATGTGTGTCAGCTCCGACGCTCGACTGTAGTTTACTCTTTACGAAAGATTATAAAATATACAGATTAGTAAACAAACATAACGCATAACGTAACGTAACGGAAAAAGTTTGATTTTAGTCCCCATATATTTTCATACCCCAGACTTATCCATACTAATATTATAGATGGAAAAGTGTGCGTGTCTGTTTGTCCGTCTTTCACGGCAAAACGGAGCGACTAATCTGCGTGATTATTTAAGCGGAGATAGTTGAAGGGATGGAGAGTGATATAGGCTACTTTTGTCTCTTTCTTCTTAATCCCCCATTTCCCTAAAATGGGGGGAGGAACGCTCTAATCTCAGGAACTACTAGTTTGAATTGAAAAAATCTTTTTGAGTCGGGTAGCCTATTTATATAAGAAGGCTATAGGCTATATAACATCACGCTACAATTAAAAAGAGCGGCGCAGCAACAAAAAAATGGACGAAAACTGGCAGGCTGCGATGCGACGGGAAGGGTCAGGGGAGCAAATATTTGACGCGGACGAAGTCGCAGGCAGAAGCTAGTAATTATATAAAAATCGATTCTTAAAGAGTACACTCCAATAAACTCCAAATATTACTTTAATTTAAACTTAATAAGATAATCACGAAAAACCACTAGAAATGCGACGCTGCCAGCCCGCGCACTACGAACGCTCTTAACCTTCAAACCACTCCAAGGTAACAACTATCAATATGTATTCTGAATTCACCATTCTATCAGCTAGACAAACCCCTATAGCCTCTTCTTAGTACTTCATAATAGGCGCTTGCATGTATGCAGTAGTTGACCCTGACCTTTTCAAAGTAAATGGTACCATTATGAACCGTGACCTTAAACATGTGGACTTCGGTTACGTCAGGGAAACGTCTGCTGATTCAAATTACCGTGTCATCATACCTAGCTGGATTTTTGCTTATACTTTTTCTTAAAATCAACAGATAGGTCAAACACCAAATTAAGATTTTAAGGTATAGTCTGTGCCAGATGTAAAAAAAATAAAAGTCGTTGACACCTGCCTACCAATGTATTCAAATTACTGTTTTGACCGTGCTAGCGACACTTTCTTTACATTGTTTTTCGTATCGTTTTGAAATATTTGAATACATTTCGGTGGGTGTCAACGACTTTGATTTTTTTCACATCTGGCACAGACTTTAAATACTTTACTGCCGTATCAGTGCAAAAAAGGCTTATAAGTGGCTTAGGATAATTCCGTTGTGGTTCAAGGTAAATATAAATAACTAGCTTTGCCGGAGGCTTCGCCGTATTAAGAGCAGAGGTGATGAAATAATTTACACAAAGTAAAGTGCCTGCTTGGGTTTGAACCCACGACCTACAGCTCGTAAGTCGCGGCCGTTAACATTGGACCACCACTGCTAAGTAGTGTAGTAATATTTTAAGTCAATTTGTAAGGATGTGGATGGCATAATTTGTCTAGATTATTACCCCCTTTTGGAGGGGAAATCATCAAATGACTTCTCCCGCTCTGGGCGGAGCGGGAGGGCGTGTCAGACTTTTACGGGCTAAAACCCACCCGTGTTCCTTCAGTTGCCCATGTGCAAGGGTCACGGTATCTCTTTCGAACAATCTGGTGACCCTGGCAGGCGTCGGTCCTAGCAGACCCCTTCAGTGCTGCTGACATCTCTTTGAGGCACGCGTGGAACACTACGCGCCGTCGACCCGAGCCTGGTCCTTACCAGGCGGCGAGCTACCCATTGCTCGCCGCCCGCAGGCTCGCGCCTACAGTGGAGATTATTAACCCCTTAATTTTTTTTTTGATTATTATTATTACCCCCTTAAAATAAAAACAAAAAGAAAACTTATTACATAAGTAGCTTACCTATTCTTCTGTTTGCTCAGCCGGAGATTCGAACCGATGCACTGTAATTCCATGCGACGTTTTTTACCACACAACCACTAAGCACTCATCACTGAACTTACAAGGATTGGAGAGGATTTTGAACTAATTATTATAAAATATATGAAAACTGCCTTGTTGTGACAATTTTGTGGGGTTTCCGATGGTTTCTGTATTACTGGATATGGTTGGTCCCCTGAAACAAAGAAAATATCATTTTATTATTGTTGCAATAATTTATTTTTATTCGTCCATGAAACATAATATTTTAGCATTTAAAAAATCTTTTAACTGTTCTGGTTTTTTCGGCTCTTGAAGGTTAGAATAGCTTGAATTTAATTTTTTGCGATCACGAAGTTGGTCCCATGGGAACAGTTCTTCAATTTGAGTTTGAGGAAAAGAGATTCGTAAGCATTACAGGGTGACAGGGATATCAATGCGCCAACTGATACCATAAATTCAGTGCATATACCGGATGACATTTTTTACCGTCTCGACCTTCATTTGGTGTGTTGTGTAACTATAATAGAAGGCAGGAAAGCCTTCAGATTCATCGCAGGTGACTAAAGGAGCGCGGGACGCGGGCGGACGGGGATGCGTGTGCGGCTCGTGCGCCTGCGAAAGATCAATGAGGCCACCTCTCGTCCGACTTCAAAGGTTAGGACTGCGCTACGAAATCATTGATACATGCCGCGCATTGAGTAGGGTGCGTATGATTTGAGTTTCGATAGATTTTAATTGATTTTATTTATTTTTTCCAAATTTCTGTTTTTGTTGGTCTAGTATGAAAATGTTACTTTAAATGTGTAGTATTTATAGCTAGATCAATTTAATTACATGTTATACAAAAATAAAAATAATAAAAATTTCTATGCCAAAGGCTTCTACTCTGTTCACCTATTACACCCATTTTTTTTTCAAGACGTTAAAAAATGTCACCCGGTATAAGACAGATGTGAGTGAAAATGCTGGGTGGGGACGCCTTAGAAGGCATTGTGACCTTATTGGTAATGTTCTTCGGAAAGGTGTATGACAAGATGTATGAAACTAAACGAAGCAGAAGGATTATGTAAGGATCGTAGAAGAGAGCATTCTGTTGTTTTTGCTGTCCCCATGGGAACTAGGGGTGAGTTTATATATGTATGATTCTGAACCTGAAAAATTTGCTGTCCCATCCATTTTGTCCGCGTAGGTATTGCACTGCTATGTAAAATATATGTTTTGTTTTAATAACCGATTTAACAATCAAGTGCTCCATTTGTGGTTTCAGTTTGTGTGTCAATGTCTCTGCCACCATATACAAGGTGCAGTTTTGGATCTGCAAAACATTTCAGGAGGTAAGGAGGAGGTAAGGAACATGTTAGTGATTCTCGACCCGAATCAACAATAAAATGGGCAGGTATTTTTTTTTCATTTTATTCTTACTTACGGAAATCGGTAAGTGTGAACTCCCTTTTTTAAAACGCGGCCAGTCTGTAAGTGTCCTTAAACTGCGCCTACACACACAAAAACAAACGCAACCGACATTTCTTTCATAGATCCAAAGCCCGAGGGTTATTAAGAGAGTTATTCTGAAAAACAATCAAATTAAAAAATCTACAGTAAAAAGTATTATTGATTTTATTGACTTAGTATCGTATTGTTATATGATTATTTACGAGTCTCATAACAACCTCCTGAAATGTTTTGCAGGTTCAAAACTGCATCTTGTATATTGTATCCATATAAACCAACCAACAATCAAAGTTATTATTTCACAGCAAGTTTACATTTACATCCTCCCACTCCGAAGTCTTGACCTACTTCCAGTTCTATAGAAACAATTGGAATCATATCCAGACACATGCTCTGTGTCTACGGAAGCGCGGATATTACTAAAGTTGTTGAAATCGACTGTAGTCACACTGTGGCTGACGTAATGTATTAAATAGTGTATGGTTAAAATAGTGTGCTTCGGTGAAGTTTCAATCATTCACGAAGGGTCGGACGCGTCTTTTAGAACGAATATAACCTTAATTTTTATTTTTTTGTCTTTATTAAATGCAATTCGAATAGGCACTTTATGTTCATAATGGCGTTGTTTAAATGAAAAAGAATAAGGGTTGTGAAAAAGTGATAATAGAAAATATGTATGGTCCAAATAGCACAATAAGCAGCTTCACAGTTAACCAACACTAAGTTGAGACGACATCAGTTGCTTAAAATATTCCCTACGGCTAGGTATGTCGATAAATAGTGGACCACGTTCTTCCTTTCTTCCCATGGTTCAAAGTATCTCATAATCAGTCATCAATATCAGTCCATCGATACCGGAGATAACCCCCTAAATACAAACAAATGTAACCCGTTTATAATTTAGTGTAGATGTTCATCAAATAAAATTATTAAAGCCAATCTTAATTTACCCAGGATACTATTTCACATTCAGTTTGATTCTTTGTATACACGAGTATAAGACTGCTTTTGACAGTTACTTATTTTTAACAAGACACTTAGCCTAAGTAACATCAGTATTGTCTCAGATATAGATAGGTATAGCTATTACAGATGAGTAAGACCGCTACCCTTCAAACTAGGAGAGTCCTGTATCTTGAAGGACAGTGTTCTTTATTACTTGCATATGCGATGACTCAACCTAAGCCATATCACAAAGTGATGTGAGACTTCCTCTTCTTTTTAGCGTGTCGGTGTGCTGATATACCATACATATAAAAAGAAACAAAGATTAGAATAAATAATAATACAACATTTTTAGATTTGGTTCAGAAGACTGATTAGCGAAGTTTTCAAAGCTTTTTCGCTCCTACCATTTTGTGGTGTCCAACAGGGTCCACAATGATGACATACAATTTTTAGTTATGACCTAACTACATATTGTGGAATGCAAAATTCAGTGAAAAAATTGAGTGTCAAGCCTAGACTTTGGCTATGAGGTTGGCATTGTCAGTAGCATCCAGCAACTCCTGTATATTCAGTGATATTGAGTGCCCCATTTTTTGTGGAACAGCACCACATTTACACTCCAGAGTGGAGTCATCCCTGAATTTCTTCCTGAACGGCTTTTTGGTTCGGCCTACTTGAGTCCGAAGTCTATTTAAAACTTCCAGGTTATGTCAAAGCAACTCAGACTTCCTCTGTCGCTATATCAATGTGGGTTTGCTATATGAATTTCCCCCAATTATCGTTTATGTCCGCTAATATACCCCCAGCATACACACGGGTGTATTCAGAGCCGCCGATGCGAAAGTTGGTTCGTTCCGGTTGGCTTTTTTTTTTTTTTTTTCAGCATGGGAAGTCATCAAATGACTTCTCCCGCTCTGGGCGGAGCGGGAGGGCGTGTCAGACTTTTACTGACTAAAACCCACCCATGTTCCTTCAGTTGCCCATGTGCCAGGGTCACGGTATCTCTTTCGAATAATCACGCGACCCCGGCAGGCATCGGTCCTAGAAGACCCCTTCAGCGCTGCTGACATCTCTTTGAGGCGCGCGTGGAACACTACGCGCCGTCGACCCGAGCTTGGTCCTTACCGGGCGGCGAGCTACCCATTGCTCGACACCCGCAAGCTCGCGCCTACGGTGGCCGGGAGTCCGCTATGGACTCCCGACGCCCGGGGCGTCTTCTCCTGCGGTGACTAGGGACGTGAGGGCGCAGAGACTGCCACTCCCTCACGCGCCCCGCCTCCTCCTTCGCGAGCATTACTGCTTCGCAGAAGGAGGTGACGGCTTCCCATTCCCTCTCGCTTCGTACCATGGCTCGCACCAGGGCCGGGCGCGAGAGGTCGCCGCCGCGTTCCGGTTGGCTGCACTTGGTATATGCTTCACACTAGGGCCTCGGTCTCTTATGTTCTCATTCCCATTCCATCGGTTCGATTACCAGGTCAGGCAAAGTGTTATTGGGTTTATCCATTAAGATTTTTTTGGTAACAGCCTGGAGTTTGGAAGTTGGCCGTGAGCCGTGCTATCGTCGAAAAGCACGTTAAGCCGTTGGTCTTATGCCTGGTCTCTTTCCGGTGGTGTCGGATTGCCGTCCCATTGCACTATGAGAGTGAAGGAAGAGTGAGTGCACCTGTAACTGCGCACACAAGTCTGCACTATAAAGTACCTAAGAATGTATTAATAATTCAAAAAAATACGCCGCGTTGGGGGACCGCTTCAAACCTAACAATTTAATTACCAATAGTCTTATTACCTAACTAAGCAGTGAACGACGTCTGCACTCGCGGAGCGGTCCCCCAACGCGACGTTTTTGTTTTGAATTATTAATACATTCTTAGGTACTTTAAGATTGAGCTATTTTTATTATTTTTTACTTTTTAAAGGGAAATTAGGTTTTTGTGTCGGGGGTTTTTTAAATTTTTAATTTAATTTTTTATTTTGTACTTTTTATAGGTATATACTTAATATAATGTAGAATCAAACGAAGCTAAGAACACTCTCGATTAATTCATCAATATTCTATATCAGTGCGCTTTCATTTGAGACCCCACTCGAGTATATTTGCTGACATTCGGTTACTCTTCCCCACTTTCCCCCCCACAACTTTTAAACGGCTGAACCGATTTTCATCAAACATGTCTAAGAACACTCGCAGATAAGTCACCTTTAATACGTATTTTTTTTTATTGAAATCGCATCATCCGTTCGGGAGCTATGATGCCACAGACAGACAGACACACAGACAGACAGACAGACAGACAGACAGACAGACAGACACGTCAAACTTATAACACCCCTCTTTTTGCGTCGGGGGTTAAAAATACCTCGCGCCGATGGCTAGTTTCCATTGAGATTGGCTGCCATGGGCGAAATACAGTCTGGAGGACTATATATACCTACACTAGGGCACTGGTGTGAATATGTTGTTCTGAGCGCCAGGTAAGAGTTAAAGGGAATGCTGTTTAAAGGGGATTTATTTTCATTAAAATGTATGGGCTTTTTTAACCGTCTTCAAAAAAGGAAGAGGTTCTAAATTTGGTTGCTTTTTCTTCTTCCAATGTTTGTTACCTCAGAAGTCAGTCATTTATAAACCGATGTATATTATTTTAATTAGAGTATTTTTGAAAAGAAGTTAAATAGTAGTAGAAATCATCACGTAACGAAAAAGCGTTATGCCTACTCCGTGCGACTTTTTATTATCTTATCTTCTATATATTAATACGTGAAGCGAAAACTTTGGATCCCTTTTTACGAAAATTGAGCGGACGGAGGAGTATGAAATTTCGCACACTTATAGTTTATACAGAGAAGAAGTGACGAATGCTAATATTTTTTTTTAAATTATGCGTAAAAATATATTATTTTCAATAAATAACGCGTTACACACACTACTATTGATTACCGTGCATTTAATACACACATGCACAGATATTCTTTTGTTTATGGTCCAATCGACAATATCTGTCTTAATTTTGTGTCTATAGTCATATAGTTAGGGACCTGGCAAGCATTTCGGTATATGATTTGGACACGTTTCACGTCGAGGTGGGTTGCAGTTTAAATCATTACGAATCGATTTGGTCCAATCAATTAAGGTCCTATGTCGCTGCGTTTTCGCGTTATAGCGGATTAAAGTTGCTTAAAAAAATCGGGGTATTAAATCATTTGCACATGTATGCCTCTAGAGTTCATGGTCACAATCATCTTGGAAACGAAGAAAATCGAAGAGGCAGACATTCAGGACTCTGCATTATCATGGGACGGAGTTGTAAAAATGATAAAAAAAGCTCTACTAAGTAATTTGCACGCGGTTCTCATTGCGCCCATTCGATTCAATATGACTCTGTGGATTCGAAAAACATGTGGCAGACTCTTTGTTCACTGATTTTCAGCTGTATAACTTTTTGAAATTCACGGAATCAAGGGATAGCGGGTATTGCATGGAATTATTGTTATTATTTATAGTTTTATTCTTATAATTTTGTTTAATATTATCCTCTAAACTCACGGTAACGATTAAACTTCTGGAGCTGAAATCTATGCAATCATATTTATTCTCAATGCCAACCAGAAACGAAATGCGCTTGGAACTTTAATTAGAAAGTATTTTTTTTTATTGCATGCTTGATTGTAATCTGAATAGGATTAGGATCCGGATAGGAATAGTCTTTAACTTTTTTAAATCACGTTTTATTTGTGTAAAATACGTAGATTTTGAACCAAGACACGTGAAAGTGCCTGAGAGCGAGAGAGAGGAGAAGCGTGCAAAATGAAAGGGGAGGCTGTATATAGATATACGCTCTATACATTTAGTTTCACAATACGGAAAAGGTCGAACTGAGTTATACCGTTCTCACTCATATTCCTAAATAAAAGAGAGACACTACGAAAGGAACTATGAGGATATTTTATACCTGCTTGGGTTGGCGCGAGCGTCGGGTTGAAAAAAAAAATCTATTGCCTTTGGAATATCAGAGGGGTCTGCCTCATCGATTTTCTTGGTTTTCATAAGGAATTCAAACATCAGTCCAAGAGGTAGACGTGTGCGCATAATATAGCACACCTTTTTTACATTTTTGGAGCACTGTCAATAGACAACGCAGAGGCAACATGTTGCCAGACTATTTTTCCGTGGTTCTTCTCAATGTTTTTAATCGAAAAATTTAAATCTGCCAAGTGTGCACTTCATATAGAGTTTTTTTAATCATAAAAATAAATGTACAAAATGAATACTACAAAAGTCAGAGCCCTGGATGTCTGCCTTTTCGATTCTTTCTGTTTCTAGGATGACTGTGATCATCAGCCCCAGAGGCAGACGTGTTGCGCTCTTGCGCATAATATAGCACACCTTTTTTTTAAACATTGTTGAAACGCTGTAAATTTACAACGCAGCGTCATCATGGTGGCAGACGAGGTCCTTGATGTTTCTTAGGGTATAATTATCACTATTAATAACGTCTGCCTTGTGTGCTGATCATATCGAAATTTTGCTCGCCAGCTCCCTAACTATTACTGAATGTCAAGTATAACCATAGGTTATAAATTAATTTTATAGATATTTTATACAACCTATTTCATTTTTAAAATCTATGATCATACAGGAATATTTGTTTTTAATATTATTTATCTATATTGTTACTGAATGTCAAATATAACCATATTTTTTATATTTATTATTATATACGTTTTTTTCATTTAATAATGTATTTCTATTCAAATGAAAGCACGGTCGAATTTCGACCAATGGGCGAACACTAGTACCTTTAAACGAGCAATTCTTGTTTAAATAAGGTGTATCTATTCATACAAGAAATATTTAAAGAGGTACACGTGTAGGTGGTAAAGAAGCTACAGAAACGAAAAAAATATTTTTTCTAAATGTATTTTTTTTTCAAAATTTAATATTTATAAATTATTTGACGCACATAAGAAATACTGGCTCCTTCTTATTTTTTACGGCACGAGACACCGCGGCCATGCTTGTGCCGGCCGGTCGCTGCCCTCGCAGAGTCAGGCGGGCCATTCATAGAATTTGGAGTAAAGGTTTTATGCAAAACGTCTCAAGCAGTTTTGAAATTATAATAATTACGAAAAATCAAAAACGCTTAGATAAAAACCTTCTTTTTGCTTCTATAGCGCTTCTTTGCCACCTATAGGTGTATCTCTTAAAATATTTCGTGTATGAATAGATACACCTTATATACAATATATAATCTGAATTTCGGAAACGGCTCCAACGATTTTCATGAAATTTTGTATACAGGGGTTTTCGGGGGCGATAAATCGATCTAGCTAGGATTCATTTTTAGAATATGTCGTTTTATACGTGTTTTCAATTATCAACTTTATCGATAATCAACATAAACTTATGTTTTTTTCTTATTGGAAGAAAAATAACAAAATGTAATTTGTATTTAAATATAATTTCTAAAAAACATAATTTACCAAAAAAAAAAATACCGTGGCATCCAGGTACTGTATAATAGAACGAGAAAGAGTTTATAGTGGTTTAGAGGGTTTTGAAGGCAATAGAGGTCAACACGAAATAATGTAAAAACGAACGAAGAATCCAAGATGGATACTACGGAAATCTTAACATTTTTCGTTATGGGTGCCCTTTTAATAGTTTTTGAGGGTTCTGAAGCCGAAAATGGGTTAATTTCAAGTCTAGTATTTAAAAGATAGACTAAACGGCGTAATATTCGGAGTTGAAGAAAGAGCGTAAAGACAATTTTTGATTTTAGGTAGATATTGTGTATTTGTATTTAGCTTAATCTCAATTCTTCCCACGGATGTCGTAAAAGGCAACTAAGGGACTAAATACAGAATGGATAGTAGTTTTTCTCTATGCATTTAACACACTATACTGCAAACGTGGCGACCATGGCTAACCCCCCCAAATTGGGGGAGGCTTATGTCCAGCAGTGGACGTCTTTCTGCCGAAATGATGATGATGATGATGATGGTTAAGGTTCATTGTAATGTTATGAATAACTATTAAAGTTTTTGCAGCATTTGCAAGCTATTATCAGTTCACATCAATAACTCCGCCTCCATTATTAACGACACACTATCTTCAGGACATGACATTGCTTCAGTATTCTTATCACAGCGCTACGTCACCGATGACGTAGTTATCTGACACACGACCTTCAAGGAAAGACAATAGATATCAATTAATAATAGGAGGTTATTTAGAAAACATTGCTTAAAGATCCTTATCAAATGCTTCGTCATCTTGAAATCCAGAACACACGGCGCTCAATAAAGAAAAAGCTTTTACGGTCTTAAAATGTTAATATTAACTTGCACTATTCAAAATCTATACTTACTAGTTATCTAAATTTTATATATACTAATATTATAATTGCGAAAGTAACTCTGTCTGTCTGTAATGCTTTCACGATTAAACCATTGAACCAATTTTGATGAAATGTAAGGAGTAACTTTGAACCCCAAGAAAGGGTATAGCAGGAAAGGGCTACTTTTTATGCCGCGACTTTGTCTGCGTCCTGAATAACCGACATTAACGCGGACGTAGTCGCGGGTAAATTCTAGTGATTTATAAAACTATGAAAATTAGATCCTAACTCAATGCCACAAGGACTGTTTCAGAACGAACACAATATACGACAGCTGTCAATATGAAATAGCAGTTTAATTTTGATAACCGGCAATAAATTTCTACGCTAGGGGGTGCTGAATTCTTGGTTACGGTTTGATCGTTTACGTTCCTATCAACCTATACATAAGATTACGTCAGAGTCAACTAACGTCATCAATCTCTTCAACAAGTTTACCAACACGCTCACCGTTCTTCCCGTCCGTATGGTAACAAAGATATGTGGGGGTATGGGGGGGTAAGTATTTATCTCCTACATCGGAGGCTCCTCACCGACAGCCATTAGCCGTAGGTACGTCTAGCGCGATTGATTTATGACGTCAGCAGTAAAGGGAATGTGTCTAAGTTTCGTTAAGTATCTGTGTGATAATTTTTATGTGGAAGTTCTTATGGATAGATAAGGCTAAACTTTCGTTTGGATAAAAAGGAGACGTATGTATGGTTTGAAAGAAATACCGTGGCCCTGGCACATGGGCAACTGAAGGAACACGGGTGGTATTTAGTCAGTAAAAGTCTGACACGCCCTCCCGCTCCACCCAAGAGCGGGACACGTCATTTGATGATTTCCCAGCCACAAAAAAAAAGTATGTCTGACTGTCTACTACTACGACTTAAAGCTCTATGGCATTCGTTGACAAAACATCATGTGCCACGAAGGCACAGTTTCTTGACGGTACGGTGGCGTTAACTGCGTAGTAGAACTAAACGTGTACAGCAGTGACAACCGTGCCTACACACGGCGAATAAACCGTAGTTTTTAGTAAACTAAAACGGGCTTTAGCTTCCTTAAAATTAAAGTTATGATTGTAATGTTCTTTTTGGAAGTCGGTTGTTATATTTATTTTTTGTTGTTGTACATATGCCACACAAATCCCTTACCTTAACTTAAACCTTAACTTACTTATAACTTAGCAAGAGAAAATACCCATAAAAATTTGGTAGATTATATTTTTAAATTTATTAGACTAACGTCTGCGCAACTTTTTTTTTTTGTGTGTGGGAAATCATCAAATCACGTCTCCCATTCCTGGGCGGAGCGGGAGGGCGTATCAGAATTTTACTGACTAAAACCCACCCGTGTTCCTTCAGTTGCCCATGTGCCAGGGTCACGGTATCTCCTTCGAACAATCTCGCGACCCTGGCAGGCATCAGTCCTTGTGTATTAAAATGTCAAACAACACTCGAGCCTCACTGGGTCATCCCTCTGGCCACAACAAGACATGTTTCACCAAAACACACTAACTCAGGGCGATCTTAACGCGCCAAACATCTTATTTATTGGAGTCTCATTTTAAGAGAATTAGCCTGTGTTAGGAGACTCAGCTATTCCATAATATGTTGAATAAGTTCTAATTAAAGAGATGTAGTGTGACAGAAAGAGAGAGAGTTATATCTTATCGCACTCAATTGTTCTACAGTTATTGAATCGTCGCCTAAGTTTACTTCAAAATTAATGTAATTCTATGTACTACGCGTATAAATATAATGTGCAAGTTTGGATGTTTAGATGTTTGTTACTAAATTACGCAAAAACGGCAGAACGGATTTGGATGCATATAGATAGTTTAAAACCAAGATTAACACATAGGACTTTTATCCTGTTACTACCTGCGATCCTGTAGGATAGTTATGTTAATAAACCTCATTAAAAACCGGCCAAGTGCGAGTCGGACTCGCGCACCGAGGGTTCCGTACAAACCTGTAGGTATTTTCGGTTTAAAAATATATATATTTTTTAATTTTTATATTTCAGTTGATTGAATGTAAGGTAAATTGCGGTTTACGATTTATGACGTTTTAAAAAAAAACTACTCACTCGATCTCGTTCAAACCAATTTTCTTTGGTAGTTTACATGGTAATGTACATCATATATTTTTTTTAGTTTTGTCATTCTCTTATTTTAGAAGTTACGGGGGGGGGGACACACATTTTACCACTTTGGAAGTGTCTCTCGCGCAAACTGTTCAGTTTAGAAAAAAATGATATTAGAAACCTCATTACCATTTTTGAAGACCTATTCATAGATACCCCACACGTATGGGTTTGATGAAAAAAAACATTTTTGAGTTTCAGTTCTATGTATGGGGAACCCCAAAATTTATTGTTTTTTTTCTATTTTAGTGTGAAAATCTTAATGCGGTTAACAGAATACACCTACTTACCAAGTTTCAACAGCATAGCTCTTATAGTTTCGGAATAAAATGGCTGTGACATACGGACGGACAGACAGACAGACAGACAGACAGACAGACAGACAGACAGACAGACAGACAGACAGACAGACATGACGAATCTATAAGGGTTCCGTTTTTTGCCATTTGGCAACGGAACCCTAAAAAGTTGACAACAAACTTGATGGACAGAACCCCTTTTACTTCCACGTGGCGGTAGAATTTGAAGAAAACTGGCCACAAAAGAGAGCAACCTTCACAATCCATTCAAAAGAAGACTCATAAAACAGTAACAAACATACCAGTTGTTTGAAAACAAAGCGATTGCACACAACACCCGACTTTTGGTTCAACCCGACAGCGTTGACGTTGACTTGCAACTACGTCCAATGCAACGCCTGACGTTGACATGACGTTGGACTATTGACGGTGACGTGGCCGCGAGTTCACTTTGCTATTGTTTTAAGCAAAACCCAGAGGCAACTTGGTAAATGGATTTTTGGAATGTTTCTATTGTTTGTGGTTTTGAGTTTTTGGGAATTCAGAAAATGTAATTTTTGCCAAACTTAAGAGGCAGTGGGCAGGGCACATTGCTAGCAGAACAGATGGCCGATGGGGTCGGAAGGTTCTGGAGTGGCGACCGCGTACTGGAAGACGTAGCGTTGGAAGGCCTCCCACAAGATGGACCGATGACCTGGTGAAGGCCGCAGGAATGCGTTGGATGCGAGAAGCACAGAACAGGTCGAAGTGGCGGTGCTTGGGGGCGGCCTATGTCCAGCAGTGGACGTCTGTCGGCTGAAAACGATGATCAATACTGCAAATGCCATAAGTAAGTTTGGTCGTTTTTGTTACGCTTTCACGCTAAAATGGCTGAACTAATTTGGATCATTTGGCAAACGGATAGGTTTATCTGCGATCCAGGGTAAAAAGTAGTGACTACTCCGAGAAAGCCGAAACAAACTCAAAGTTCACAGTCCCGTTTATATACAGACATATTATTGGTCAGATCATGTGAAGATCAAGTAGATAGATGTCTGAAATGGTCTCCAAAATAGTGTCCGAAAGAATCCCGCATATTGAGTGAACCTATCTAGTCAGTGCATGATTTTGCCAGTAATCGTGCTGGTCAAATCAAAACTTTAGGAATGATTCCAAAGAAAAGGACATATGAGTAGGTCACACAAATTACTCCAACTGCCAGCCAGATTAAGAGTAAAATTAACTGAGAAAAAAATATATATGACTAGTCTTCACACTCACAATAAAAACAACGCAAATTGTACGTAAGTTGGAACACCTTCAATACAAGTTGGTCGACACAATAGGCGTGAACAGATTTCGTTCTACATCATGCGCGGGATTGGTGTCAGATTGGCCAGAACTTTACACCTTCTCTACAAATTTCTACAACCATAACATAACATTACGCCTTGGTTCCTCATAGGGTTAGGCAGAACCACATATCACCAGTTACGTTTAAGTAATAATGTAACAGGGAGCCGGTCTATTATCACCAACCGGGCACAAATCCAGACTACCACTGAGAAATACCAGAGCCCGACTTGGGAATTGAATCCAAGACCTCATGCTCAGTAGTAGGGCTTGCGAGCACTAGACCATCGAGCCTTTAAAATTCCTATTTATCTAACAATTCAACAAAATCAAAGATAATTTGCTAGGAACGTAAACGACGCCACGTGGCACATTCGGCCGTGACATACGGCGCGTGGGAGGACGCAGATGTCGCGGATCCATTACAGCGGTGAATAGCGTCCATTAGGTTGTGGACTGCTGATACCACCGCAGTAAGACCACTTGCAGCAATAAGGTTGAAGAGACTGGCAAATATATTGAGTTACATAACAGTGAAGACTTTAGTTAGCAACGTATGAAAGAAGAAGAAAGACAAAATGGTTTATTGCCACATAAACACATCCATATAAAAAAAAGCGATTGCGGTCAGGGGAACCGTAGTATGAAACTCATGCTTCTTGACAGGACCCCGTCAGGAAATAAGTGCCTTACGCGATACTCGCATGCACATCATCAGCTAACAGACGTCCACTGCTGGACATAGGCCTCCCCCTAGCACCACCACTTCAACTAGTTCTGTGCTTCCCGCATCCAGCCAATTTGCACATACACAATAATATGTAATATAAACAGAGAGAGAGTGTCAGAGAGAGAACAGGTCGCATGCAGGTGTGACGTGCCGGTTTTTGCTAGTACCTGCTAAGTTTTTTTTTAAAGATGAAAATAACTGCCTATTGTAACTAAAGATAACGTCATGTGTGGTTACCAGTCAGTCTTATTACTAACTGTTCTATTATGTAACTTTACCCTATTCTTATTTAATTCATAGCAGAGTTCGTAAACTAGTGACAGTATAAACAATTTCTCAATTACTTCGTGGAAAAAACTTAAGCAAAATGTAGCAGTCAAGAATACAAAAAGCTACACATTATTTGCTTTGTGTAAATTATTTCATCAACATCGTGAGGAAACCGGCATGTCCTAGAAACAAATTCGGGGATATGTGACATCTACCAAACTGCACTGGGGTCGCGTGAATGATTACGGCCAGTCCCTCTAAGAGAAATAAGGCTTGTCCAATGTGCAATGGAAACATTGTAGGCTAATTATATGCTAAACAATATCAACTGCAGTTGGAAAAGGCATTAGCATTTACCGAGAACACAGCCCAATTTTGTAGGTAAGCCTTTTGAGCTTCCCTCTGTAATGGTATCACTACATATTTTTGTATATCATTAAGCTTTTAGGACCGGCAAGTGGAGCTTGTAATACACCTTTTTGGGTCAAGTTTTCACAAAGATTGAGAGTAAATTTTATGACAGTGTTGACAACTTTCCGGTGTTTTACCGCTTTTCGTGCGCTGATTTACCAAGGTATCTAATAATAAGAAGAAATAAAGTTTATTTTTAGATGTCCGCATTGTATAAAGACTTTTGATTAAGTTTTTTCAATATGATGAATGAGACTCATAATCTACGAAAGTTAGCGGTCTAATAATTGTTTGTATAAATAATCGTATACGAAAGTTTGGTAAACAGAGATCTTCTATATCAACGTATCTTCGTTTTGATAGCTGTAATAAAAAAAAAATGTTCTTTGAATTTAAAAGGACTTTGGAGGTATGAGGGACAGAGTGTAAAGTTCACTCATAACTCCGTATTAAAGCAAGGATTTTCCGATCAACCGGGTGTCGTATCTGGTGGGTATCTGCACGACGATTGATGTCGGGACGTTGTATATTTGCTAGTTGCGCGGTAGTCTGTTTGCGTGATGCACGATTTTGGATGACGTCAGTGTGATACATAGTTCGCATGTAGTGGTGTAGATGGCCGCTATGGGACAATTTTTGAAGCAAAATAATTTGTTTTCAGAATCCTATAACTAGCAATTTCATAACTAGCATTTTCAGCGTAACACACTCATGAATAAGAATCTGAATCATTTTTAAGGATATTCCTGAACCATATGCTTCAAATGTTTGAAAGATTAGTCTTTGACTCACGAAATTAATGTTGTTGAAATGTCCAAACAAAATCCATTCCTATTGTTATCTACACTAATAATAATATTATAAAGCTGAAGAGTTTTTTTGTTTGTTTGATTGAACGCGCTAATCTCAGGAACTACTGGTCCGAAATGTTTTTTTTTGTGTTGGGTAGCCTATTTGTTGAGGAAGGCTATAGGCTATATAACATTACGCTACAACTAAGAGGAGCGGAGCAGTAATGAAATATGTTGCAAAAACGGGGAAAATGCATGGGTAGGTGATTCGACGCGACGGGAAGGATCGGGGATACAAGAAATTTAACGCGGACGAAGTTGCGGGCAGAAGCTAGTGTGTTATACAATTACCCTTCAGCTATAAGATCCGTCTTGAATATCTACTAATACCCACCATCTACGCAACCTCACTATAAGTAATATATGTACAAAAGATGAAAGTGAATCAAAATAGTGTTATTTCCTCCCAGCGAGAACACTTGTGATTATGGACGCAATTCCTGCTGCATGCCGCATCGCTCGGTGTGTGATGTGATGCGGACACAATAGACGGTATGTTATGTCCTACAGAGAACAGAGACTCCCGGTGTAGCCACGTGATTGGTGTAAAAGACTACTATTTAGCAATACGGAGGAAATAAAGGCCTAAATTATACAAATATTGCACTCAACATCATCAAAAGAAAGTCTACATTGTTTCGGTACGGCTGTACGGCCGGTACACAGGCGTCCTCTTGGTGACGAGGAGTGAGCCGTAATCGACCACGCGGGCCCACTGCGGGTTCCTAAATGTCACATGTCATCGATTTTTAGGGTTCCGTTGCCAAATGGCAAATAACGGAACCCTTATAGATTCGTCATGTCTGTCTGTCTGTCTGTCCGTCCGTATGTATGTCACAGCCACTTTTCTCCGAAACTATAAGAGCTGCGCTGTTGAAACTTGGTAAGTAGATGTATTCTGTGAACCGCATCAAGATTTTTACACTAAAATAGAAAAAAAAAATTGGGGTTCCCCATACTTAGAACTGAAACTCATTTTTTTTTTCATCAAACCCATACGTGTGGGGTATCTATGAATAGGTCTTCAAAAATGGTATTGAGGTTTGTAATATCATTTGTTTCTAAACTGAATAGTTTGCGCGAGAGACGCTTCCAAAGTGGTAAAATGTGTGTCCGTCCCCCGCCCCCCGTAACTTCTAAAATAAGAGAATGATAAAACTCAAAAAAATATATGATGTACATAACCATGTAAACTTCCACCGAAAATTGGTTTGAACGAGATCCAGTAAGTAGTTTTTATTTAACCCTTTCCTACCGAATTAGAGATTTTGAAAGATATTTCCTAATTGAACTTTATAATATTAATAAGGAAGGTAAAAATAAAGCACATATTTTTTTTTTGATTTTTGTTAACAAAAAATCAATCAAAGTCACTGACGAAATCCTTGTATATTTTTATCGTTATTTTAGCACTAAAATTTAAAATTATAATCTAAAACCATATTAATTGTATAGGTAAAACAACAATCTTAAATAATAATATAAAACAAATAACACTCATCTCGTCTCTTCTATTTTTAAATGTTTTCTAAAACAAAAGCAATCCGCAGTCCTCAAATCCGAAACTGTCAATTGCGGGCGGTTGCTACTTGAAAATATTACTTGCGGGCGGTACATAGGAAAATTTTAAATAAATCACTGTGATTGGCTAGCGTAGTGGTATTCGAAAGGAACGTCAGTGCCCAATACGTAATGCGCGATCGTATTGTCGAAATAATTAACGGGGAATCACCCGGTACAAATTAGTACCGTCAGTTAGGAAAGGATTAATACGTCATAAATCGTAAACCGCAAACCTTTCATTCAATCAACTGAAATATAAAAATTAAAAAAAAAAAATAATAAGCATAAACTTTATACATAAACCGAGGATACCTACAGGTTTGTACGGAACCCTCGGTGCGCGAGTCCGACCCGCACTTGGCCGGTTTTTTGGTTCTAGGACTAGCCGGTTTCCTCACGATGTTTTCCCTTAATAATGTTCCTGTGATACAAGGCCTCATTTCTGTGAGAGGGAGTGGTGTGCATAGGTATTATAGATATGTGGGTTGGTAGATATCTCATATCTTCCACTGTCAGGTCCTATCTCAGTTCTACTAGAATCGTTATTCCGGTTACCATGACAATCAAATCAAACATTGCATTCCTTTCAATTAATGATTCTTGTCGTCGTACCGTGTGTTGTCGGACGTAAAGAATAGTACCATCTCATTTCTTACTGTGAGTGTTATCAAAGGCGACTAAGAGACTTACTAGAGAATGCGCAGCAGCGTTCAATGCCTGCCAAGCGAGGCGATTATAACTAACCTCCCCATTTTTTGGGAGGCCTATGTCCAGCCGTGGGCGTCTTTTGGCTGAGTTGATGATGATGTATCGTATTTATATGATAAGTAAAGTAGATAGTATAGACTAGGGATGTTATGGATATGAAATTTCGGATACGGATTGGATACGGATGTAGGAATGATTATTATACCGGTAACGGATACGGATATGAAATTATTTCGGATTATCCGTTAATTTCGGATAATTTCGGTTACGGATATTAAACTTTTAAGGAATTTCAAAAGTAAAATACAAATAGCTAATAAAATGGTTTTATTTATATGTCACCATTTGATAGGAATTACAATCAGTCTGTGAGTAATTATTACAGCTATTTAAAATAAAAATGATTATAAATATATATTGAGTGTTATCTAATCTACCTAAAATAAAAATGTAATAAACAATCCGATATTATCCGAAACTTTTATTTCGGATTCGGTTACGGTTACGGATAAATTTTTATATCGGATATCCGATAGTTTCGGTTACGGTTACGGAGCTCCCTAACATCCCTGGTATAGACTGCTTAAATCTAACAATTAAGAAAAAAAATACTGCTGATATGAACAGTTCATTTTTTTTCGTTTCAACGTTGTAAATTATTTCATTGTATCTATTATATTTAATACATTTTAAACATCGAAACGATATAAGGACACTGACAAAACGTCCCTACATTCTCAAGCGAAAAGATCAACAGAGGTGGAGGTGGACAGAACATTCGATGCGCGCAAAATGGGTAAGGGGAAGTGGAGCGGAAGAGTAAAGCACTACTGCAATGCATGTGGTCCTGGATCCAATTTCCAGGTTTCGGGTAAAGTGTAATTGAGTTTTCCTATCTCGAATTTCTCTGTAGCCTCCCGATGTATGAATTTGGGCCGGATGATGGCAATAAGCTCGTCCCTCATTACACAGATCTTACACATAACTGGCGAAATATAAGTGTACATCACTGCCGCAATTTTCGGCGAATAGAGGCGTGATGTTAAGAAGATAGTACTCAATTGGTTAAAAATTTGCAAATGTACAGTTAGTTTCATTCAAAATTAAATAGATGGTTTAAATTTGTATCTCCTCAGCTCGCATCTCAATAATGTTGGCCCTAATCGTTCCCCTCCCTTCGCCCTTACCCGCGGTACAATTGCGATTGTAAAGCATCACAATTATAGATCGGCGTCAAGCGTCGGCGCACTATTTTTGTACTGCAAGTAGGTCATAGGCGCAACACATGCGCGTGATTGTATTCACATTCGTCTTACCTGCGCATTATTGTAAAGGTAATTCTGAAGAATGGAATAATGGGTATTAACTCATTCTGCACGAACTGGAGTCGGAGCTATATAAGGTGTATCTATTCATACACGAAATATTTTAAGAGGTACACCTGTAGGTGGTAAAGAAGCTATAGAAGCAAAAATGTTTTTTTTATCTAAGCGTTATTGAATTTTGTAATTATTATAGTTTTAAAACTGCTCGAGACCATTTGCATAAAACCTTTACTCCAAGTTCTATGAATGGCCCGCCTGACACTGCAAGTGCAGCGACCGGACGGCACGAGCATGGCCGCGGTGTCTCGGGCCGTAAAAAATAAGAAGGAGCGAGTTTTTCTCATGTGCGTCAAATTATTCATAAATATTAAATTTTGAAAGAAATACATTTTAAAAAAAGTTTTCGTTGCTATAGCTTCTTTACCACCTACAGGTGTACCTCTTAAAATATTTCGTTATGAATAGATACACCTTATATTATAACAGCCGCACGGGTCGTTCAAAGCGTAAGCTATGCTTGCCGTGGTCCGTGATTGGTTCGTGGATGGTTCATCTATTACATATTGAAATCCGTGTCTTGGAAAAAAACGTAGAGCCGATGGTCCCGGCTAACATTTGTACATTCGTTATAGGTAATTAGAAGCCTAAAAGTGTTTCAACCAATCTACCATGTCGCCTAGTTAGAAACTGGATTGTGATGGTCAGATAGACAGACAGTCACCCCATGTCATCATCATCACCTTCATTTCAGCCAAAAGACGTTCCCTGGACATAGGCCTCCCCATTCATTCATTCATTTTTGGGAGGCCTTCCAACTCTACGTCTTCCAGTACGCGGTCGCCACTCCAGTGCCGTCGCGTTCTGCGGGCAATGTGCCCTGCCCACTGCCACTTAAGTTTGGCAATTCTTAGGGCTATGTCGGTCGCCCTGGTTCTCCTGTGGAGCTCTTCATTACTGATTCAAGCATGTACATTCGCATATGCTCCATGTACAGTCTTAGTATTCAGCTGAAGCCCGTCAGCTTGGAAGCAAATCCCGACATAATTGGGCAAAGGCCAGGCAAATTACTTGATGTGTTGTTGTTCATGACCTTGGCCACTATTCATCAGGTAAGTCGCTTATTAGGCCTTTCTATTGCGTAGAAAAAGTCGTTTTAACCAATAACTTAAAATCCTACTTGTGAAAAAAATATGTCAATTTGGATGGTCGGATAATTGTTACTCAATTACGCGAAAACCGCCGAACGGTTGTAGACGAAATTCGGCACACAGGTAGTTTATAACCTGGATTAACACACAGGATACTTTTATTTCGGTAGGACGATTTCGTGGGATAATTTCCGACCTCCACGCGAGCGAAGCCGCTGGCTAAAGCTACACTTACATAATAAATGTTTGGGCTTTTGAGTATCTCCTGTGAGGACTGCCATATGGAAATTTGTAAAACAACCAGAATTGGGTTCAATCTGCTAGAGTAGTGCAAATATGTGCATGTTGCTGCCACTCTAAAATATTATTGTTAAAGATCTAAGTAAATAAGTAAATCCTAATCCTGACTAATATTATAAATACCAAAGTGAGTTTGTTTGCACGCTAAAACAGCTGAACGGGTCTACCCATGTGGCGTAGACCTAGTTAGGAAAATGCATACTTTTTATTCCAGTGGAACGTTTTCGTAGGATAATTTCCGACCTCTAAGCGGGAGAAGACGTGGGAATGTGCTAATTCGACGAGTTTTTTTATCCCTGTCAATGAGGCGTTAGATTTCAGGGACATACATTGGTATGTACATGAGATATTGAAGGTATTTATATGCGGTGGAGATTTACTTACTTGTGTCATTCAAAAACAAAAGTGGTTGGTGGTAGTGTTGGTTAATTTTAGATTCAAAACATTATTCAACAAAAAACGGTATTCGTCAACACTAGTGTTCTCTTATTTTAAATAGTTAGTCAAATTAAATTTTCACATAATATTTTTGATGGCCACATGGTAGAGAACACACAAGATAGAGAGGTTTGCCAGAAAAAAGGGGCGGCCTTTGCCTTTTAGAATCAAATAATATCATAATCTAAATATTCATAACTTCAATATCATTAATATCCGACAGATTTTAAAGTTATAAATGGATTATTTAATTCAACTACTACATTTATTTAACGTAGAGAATGTAAAGCAATAAAAAAGTTAAATTAATAATTTTCACCCCTCTCCCCTGGCCCGGAACGAGAACCCTCTAAAAAGTAGAAATATAATATGATTATATAATATGATATAGTCCTTTAAGTTTAATAAGCAGCTGTCGGTAATATTTTGATCAAAGCCGCGTTGAAGGACGGCTAATGAAAACACCAAAATTGAAGTAATTTTTGGTAAAATTGTTACTACACAAATCAATAGTCTACCCTCAAAGAGACAAGTCTTTGGTGCCAATTCACGGGCACACCATTCAAGTTGGGACACAGAAATGCTTCATGAATAGCTCCCATTTTCTAATCAAAGTTGCTTTACCCCAAAGTTTGATTGCTTTTCAATTTACCTAAACGGAGCCTTCTGAAGCAGAAAGGGGTTAACAGTGTAAACATATCTATGGGAATGAGTTAGTCTTCATTTACCAGTAACCACAAACATTAACAAAACTATTGATAGATTCTAGAGCATCACTTAAGAGGGTGCATTACGAAAGTTGGTACGTCGCTTATAGCTGTCAAAATCTTTACTGTTTTGATTAATTTGTCAATATTACTAAATTAAATGATTTGATATCGCTCTGTTGCGCAACATCATCTACTCAGCTTGTTCCCAAAATAACCTTCATCATCATTATTTCAGCCGAAAGACTACAGTCTCAGACTTTCAGTCTACTGATGGACATAAGGCTCCCCCAAAGGGTGTTTGCAATAATTGCTACGCTTGTCAGGCGAGTTGGCGATCGCATTATGGTGGTATAACGCGTAGAGAACGCTGCTGCTCATTCTCTAGTAATTTGCTTAGTCGCCTTCTACGACACGGGAAAAAATGGGAAAGTTACCATGCCTCGTTTTTTAGGAAGTTACTGGAATCACCCAAAAGGTCGCATAAGAGTGACATTGGGTAATTACTATTAGAGTGTTGTGCGTCAACATCGATGGTTACATGGCAGTTGTGTTCTGATGACAGAGATGAGGTCAGGGGAGATGCTTTTGTATCAAGTTCACGAACTGTACTTGAACCTGCCCCAATACGATGACCAATTCTGGTCGAAACTATGCTGTGCCGTTACCTTATAAATTATTCCGTGAAACAAAAATCTTTATACAGCTTTTTACGAAAATTACGCGGACGGAGGAGTAATAAAAGCATAGTTGAAGTTTATATGGAGATGGAGTGAAGAATACTAATATTTTTTATTTGAATGAATTATGGTTTTGGAATGGAATTTCGACCACGTGTCAACCACCAGTATAAATAAATGGGTAGGTAGCATTATTTTATAAATTAGTCTGAAAATCGAAATATTTGATAACTGATTGTAACGTTGCCAAATTTCAGCATGCACCCTCTTAACACTTTATTTAAACATTGGGAGAGCGGGCGTTTTGGGGACCATTTTCTGGATATTCGCCGTGCTCAACCCTCAAGTGGTAACAACCTTCAATAAAGACATGTTTTGCGCTATAGTTGACTATCCTAACCCTTATCAACACCTTACAATGGGTAACGACAGTTAACAATTTGGTGTTAAACTCTCGTTAATGTTTAAGAGGAGTTAAGTATTATCTTGGCTTGGTTTAAAGGTATTGGTGTTGGCTTGTGAGGTTAGGCAGATCAAATTCAATCTATAATCGCTGAAATATCGGAAATACTTATCATCAAATATTATTAACTTTTCTTAAGTTTAGGCACGCTTTTAAGATTAAAATAAATTGCTCCATATTGCACAAAGCAAAATATGGCTCTTCTCAAAAATATAGGGACAGGCATATCCGGCTCGAAGTACCAACACTTCAGCTTTCCAACGTAAAAAATATTGTTATTTTGAGTAATAGAAGGCTAATTACCATTGTTAGTGTGTTATGCAAATAGCCTAGCATTCTCAGCAGGCTTAGTACGAGCACCATTATTTCGACGGAATAGTAGGCGAAAATGAGGTTCCGTGTAGACAGAACGACAGCAGCAAAGTAGAAAGAGTTAAATCATGATTTTGTAGATAACCGTAAGTAAATACTTTGTGACCATCGAGTAAAAAGTTTTCTACCATTTTTAGCATGGTATTTACAAAATTGAAATTGTCTTCACTACCTTAGACAACTGTTAGTAATCAGTGTAATTTTGAGAGTTTTGGGGTAGAAAACTTTCTTCTGAAATAGTCTACTTATAAACGAACTTAAACAAGGATCATTAGAAATGAAAGACCAAACGAGAGATTGTAGAAGGATTTCTAGGGTGCGATGTCAAAAATGGAGAAATGAAATTGCCACTTTGTATAGAAAGAGCTGTGTCTATTCTTCGTAGAAATAGAGAATGTTAAGCTAAGCCTGCTGGTCTCCTTCAGATAGATGCCAACGCGAACAAAAACTAAGACTGCACTAGAACACTTTAGTAGGTCCAAATATGTAAAAAAAAAAAAAAAAACTCAACAATTCTTAATAAAGACAATGCCTTGTTTCACTGAAGTTCATGGTTCTCATGAATAAATTAAAGACAGTCCGCCCAAACAACACTGCACCCTCGTACATTATAAAGAGGGTCCGAATTAAAACGAAACTTGTATCGTAAAAGATATTACTTCAGCTTCAGAACACTAATAAAATGTTTTATTAGTTTACAAGAGATTCACCCTTGGATTTCTGGGAGCCCGCTTGGTAATTACGTAACGCACTTATATTAGGAATGGTTTTAATTTTGACAGTTCAAAAACATTCATTGCGTTTTTTATGTTGTAGAATATATGAAGCAATGAATTAGAAATGTCCTTCAACGTTCTTCAGATTGTGATTGATAGTGTCTTACGGTGTCGGTCAAGACTATTGTATGCTGTTTACCGATAACATTGTTCCTGTCGGTGTAGATGTGTCTGCGATTCAGAGCAGATTGGAGAAGTGGCAACAGAAGCTGGAGAAAGTTGGCTTGAAAATCAGCAGGACCAAAACCGAATATATTTTGTGCAAGCACCCACGCTTGAATCTTTTTATATTTTCTCGTCTAAAATGTCAGAAATCCTTCCTTCATAGAAGTAGATGTAATTATGACTTTAAAGACTTACCTTGGTTATGTAGCAAACTCTTGTGTAAGATTTCAAGCTTCTATACCAATGCTTAATGCCAGAAAAAAAATTGTAAAACAAGAGAAGCATCTCTTCCAAATAATAGTAAGTGGCTGGAGCAAGACCAGCATTAAGCCAAGCATTATTATCTGCGATATAATCATCTAACTTATATTAAGCTTGTCTTCATAGTTTGCGTTAAATGCGCGTTTTTTTCTTCTCATTTAGTTTAAAAATATCGAGTAAAATTTATTTTATAATTTTACACAGTACTTTATAAACAGTGTGTACTTTAGACTAACTGACACATGGTTGATCCTCGTGGTCAGTAAATTTTATAACGTAGTTACTATCAATATTCCGCTTTTCCCGAGCGCCTGGACATCCGTGATTTAATCAGCAGCTCACACGGGGTGACTGCCATCTGACCTCTATAATCCAATTACTGGGCAATATCGATTACTTACGGTAAGATAGGTTGTTGGCCTTTCGTTGGACAACAGGGAAGGATGTTGCACGTGTTCCACGAATCATGGAAGAATCGCGATGTGTAAACAAAGTAGGTTCAGATACGATGAGATTACTAGTTGGTACACATTGACGATTTTAACATCAATTATATTTCTTAGGGTTTTATATGAAGCGAAGAAAAAGTTTGAATGAAGTTCTTTATTTTTGCCAAACCCACCACATTACCTACATTATGACTAAGTAATAAGGGGGCGTCCATTAATTACGTGAGGCATTTTTGAGAATTTTTCGACCCCCCCTTCCCCCTTGGTGAGATATCGTAAGATTTTCCTCAACTACCTCCCCCTCCCGTAATCTCATGCGAGATTCTTCAAAATTTCTATTTGGGCTGTAAACGTGTTGGATTATTGAGAAAAAAAAACACAACCTGTTCTATTACTTTTATTGAAGACTAGCAAAGATTAGTATTTGTGATTATTACCGTAATTTAAAATCACAATCATAAAATTAAATAATGAATATCAAACAAAAATTAAGAAAAGATTTTTTCTAATTCTGTCCATGAATTTAACTCAAGAATTTATTATCTTGCCTCAAGAAAATCATTTTGTTCAAAATGGTATTCTTGGTTCAAGATTTTGGCTCTTGAGTCAAGTTTTTTTTTTTATCAGTGTCCTATTGTCTCAGATTTGACCATATTTTATCGTATAAATAATTTTTCACGCAAATTTACACCGTTTTCTGCGAGAACAATAATTACGTGATATTTAACAAGACCTAGGGGGGGTCTTGTGTGAGATTCGGAAAGATTTAGCTTGATCCCATCCCCCCCTAGAACACCTCACGTAATTAATGAACGCCCCCTAACAACCGCATGAGTCGATCGATTAGGTTAAGCTACGCTTGTCGCGGTTGGGCCGTGGATCGGTTACGATCTTTATGTACCAAGACCCCTCCCTGCCTCCGAAAGTACTTGGTCCCGGTTGTCTTTTGTGGATCTTTGATAGTCGTTACGGGTCGGCAGGAGCACGAACATTTGAAAGACCAGTCTTAAGAAGGGGTATCCGGGTTAATAGGTAATAGGTAGAACGGGCTGGTGTCCGCAACTCCACGTCTGAGCGCGTATTTTGCGTACGGGTGGGAAATCGGTTATTCGATCCACCCCAGCTCCTCGAGAAAGGCCAGCAACGCCTTGATGTTGCTGACTATCTCACGTAGGGTACCTGGGTTACCGAAGTACTTGGCCCTGTATGTGGCGATCGCCGGGCAGTTTAGAAGCACGTGCGCTGCTGTCTCGTCGTCCTCAATGCAGGCCCTGCACAGCGGACTGTCTGTAACTCCTATGACAAATAGATGTTTATTAAACGACCCATGGCCAGTTATTGCTGCCGTAACCATACGCAGCTGTCGTTTGTCTAACCGGAGGACCTGTTTAGTGAGGCGGGCATCGATGGTGGGAAGTGCTTCCTTGGCCTGCCTGCACTCACTTTGGTCCACCCATAGCTTACAGTGTAGATCCCTGGTACGTTTTCTTACCAGAGAGCGTAGGAACCCAAAGGGGAGTGGCGCGATGGGTTCTGGTCCCACCGGTGTCATGCTCGATCCCCTTTTGGCCAGTTCATCGGCGGCATCGTTACCTAGGGAACCGCTGTGTCCTTTTATCCATTGAATAGTTATATTATTGAGGCTACCCACCTGGTTGAGGCGCTGGTGGCACTCGTATATTAGCCCAGAGTCAATCGAGTGACTGTCCAGCGCTTGCAGAACAGCCATACTGTCTGAGAGTATGCGGATCGAGTGGTCTTTAACTGCCCTGTCCATAATGGCTGAGGCGGCAAGAGTGATCCCAATGCATTCCGCCTGGAACACTGTATTGTGGACTCCTAATGGTGTGGCTATATGTATGTTGAAGTCCTGCGAGAAGACCCCAGCACCTGTGCCACTGTCTGTTTTTGATCCGTCCGTGAAGATGCGCAGCTCAGTGGGGCGCAGACCCTCACACCGGCGATCTTCATGAAGCTGGATTCTGTATTTTTTGTCAAAAATGAACTGTTTGGGTACCCGGTCATTTATAGCCTTGGTGATGGGGAACTCATTGTTGAGTTCCTTAAGTAGCGCGGTGTGTTGTGTGTCTCTCTTTCTCAAGAGGTTGGTTGCGTCCAGACGCGCTGCCGCCATCGTGGCTTCCTGCTGTATGAACAGGTGGAGCGGTGGTAGTCCCAGTATGGCATCCATGGCTGCAGTCGGAGTAGTCCTCATGCAGCCCGTGACCGCCATGCAGGCTAGTCTTTGCATGCGTTGCAGTTTGTTGCAGGCTGTAATAAGCTTGGTGCGGGGCCACCAGACTACGGCCCCGTAGGTGATCATGGGTCGGATCACTGCGGTGTACAGCCAAAGTATGATTTTGGGGGATAGGCCCCACTTCTTACCTATCATTTTCCTGCATTGCCAGAATGTGATGCAGGCCCTGTTTAGTATGCTGTCTAAATGACTACTCCAGTTTAACTTACTGTCAAGAATGACCCCGAGGTACTTGACTTCGTTGGCCAGCTGAAGTTCTGTATTGAACAATTTCGGTAGGCGGAAGGGGCCTAAAGCTCGCTTATGGGTGAACATGACTAGCTCAGTTTTAGTGGGGTTCACTGAGAGGTCATATTCACTGCACCATCTCTCTACGATACGTAGTGCTTGTTGGGTGAGGTTAAAGATCGTGCTCGTCACCTTCCCTGAGACAAGGATGGCGAGGTCGTCCGCATAACCTATTGTGTAGTAGTGATTGGCATTGAGTCTGGCGATTAACTCGTTAATCACCAAATTCCATAGAAGGGGTGACAGTACCCCTCCCTGGGGGCAGCCTCTGGCAATCATGGCCAGTTGCTGCTCATCCTCTAGGCGAACCACGCGCTTGCTTAGCATGTTTGTGATCCAGTCTATGAGTACCTGTTCAACTCCATGTCTGGAGAGGGCGCTGCTGATGCTGGAGAAATTTGTTTTGTCGAAGGCTCCTTCGATGTCTATGAAGGTACCCAGGCAGGTCCCTTTCTGGTGAATCGCTTCCTCTATCTGGCTAACTACCAGATGAAGTGCCGATTCGGTGGATTTACCTGAGCTATAAGCGTGTTGGTTACCGTGCAGCGGTAGGGTTTTCAGAGCGCCGTCCCTCAGCTCCCTGTCGCACAGCCTTTCTAGGGTTTTTAGCAGGAAAGAAGTCAGGCTGATTGGTCTGTGGGATTTGGCGTTTGTGTAGTTGCCCTTACCTGGTTTAGGGATGAATATTACTTTCACTTCCCTCCATCCTTTGGGAACGTATCTAAAGGCCAGGCACGCTCTCATTAAAGGCACCAGTCTTACTGCGATGAGGGTTCCACCCCACTGTAGTAGGGCGGGGAACACCCCATCTGGTCCGGCGACCTTAAACGGATGGAAGCTCCGGATGGCCCATTGGAGTTTCTCCAACGTGATCACCTTGCTAGCATAAGACCAGTCATTATCTGATGGTGTTTGATTTGCTTCTTGCCAGTCGATTACTTGCGAGAAAATACATCCAGGGAAGTGTGTTTCAATACGGACGCGTCGCGTTTCTTCTGGCGAGGATGTGAGTGTGTTGTCTGGTTTTCGAAGGGTGGTAGGCCCAGTAGTGGTTTGTTGTGCCAGTATTTTCCTTACCCTGTTTGCTTCCTGGCAGGACTCAATGCTACCAGTGTATTTTCGCCATCCCGAGGTGCTCCTGAACCTGATGCATTTTTTGTAGCAGGATTTGGCTGCGTAGTACTCATCCCAGTCCTCATCCGCACATGTATTCATGGCTCTATTCAGAGCTTTCCTTACCTTCCTGCGTTTTCGCTCCAGATCAGCACCCCACCAGGGCTGTTTGCCCGGTGTACTACGAGGAGTCGTCTCTGGGCAGGCAGTTTGGTAGCTGTCTATTATTGATTTAGTGAGGTATTCAACTTGTACCTCAATCCGGGTTACCCAGTATCTGGGCGGTGGGTTTAGGGTTGCCAGGCATTCGGATAAAGCCGGAAAGTCAGGCTTATTAGTTGCATGTCCGGCTAAATTAGATGGTGTCCGGCCTGTCCGGTTTTTTGGTAGGCTTTTTAAAATATGATCATTTTTGTCTTCACCCCACCTTGTATTGCTAGCGCAAGTGAGCGAACTAGCACCGTCCTCCCCGCGTTATTACTACTCAGTTTTAAAGAAAAATCAGCTTTTAAAATTTTTAGTTTATGTTACAAAGATGTAATAGTGTATTTAGTTCATTAGTCTTATGTTTAATTTTGTTTTAAGACTAAACAATTAAAGATGTCCGGCCTTTTCACCCAAATGTCCGGCTAAACTGGCAGGTCTGTCTGGCTTTTCGGTTTTATGACCTGGCAACCCTAGGTGGGTTAAATACTGATATTCAGCTGCACCTGGTTAGACTAGATGCTGACCCCATCATAGTTGGGAAAAGGGTAGGCAGATACTTGTATAAAAATAACTTTACCCCAAGTCTCATCTGCTCCACCGTCGCCAAACATCAGTCCTTCGACAAAAACGGTCAACCCACTACCAAATCAGCTTGCTTACGAGCTATGTCAGTAAGTCCAGTTCTATTCCGGATTACTTACTTAATTCCTGATTTTATCCTTCAAAGAAACTCCGAGCATAGCCTTGCTCGGGTTTAAGTTTTTTTTTTTTTTGTTTATCCTATACTGTCCCACTGCTGGGCAAAGGCCTCCCCCAATGTCTTCCAGGAACTCTTGTCCCGCACCACCTCAAACCAGTCGTCGCGGTACGCATCTAGGTCGTCGCGCCAGCGCTTTCTGGTCCGACCGCGGTGGCGACGTCCATCTTCAGGCACCCATTATAATAATAATAATAATATTAATATAATAATAATAATAATAATAATATAATAATAATAAGTATTTATTTCCCAAAAAACATAGCACTTTGCACTGTATACATTGTTTGAAAATATATTTACATAATGATGCAATATTAGACTCTATCTTTTAAACTAGGACTAGCCTGTATCTTAAAAGATAGGGTTCAGCCAAGTGGATTCTGTTAATATTCACAACCAGAAACAAGTGAAGACAGTGTCAATGATTTGTACTAACAGCTGTACAGAAATAAAAATAAAATAATAACAAAAACTAATCATAAGTAACACAAGGAGTGTGAATGAGCAGACATGCAGTGAGCATGTGTATGTATGTATATGTGGGGGTGTGTGGGTGTGTGTGGTATGTTTGGGTTTGTGTGGTATGTGACTGTGTGGGTGTGGGTGTGTGGGGATGAGTGTGGGGGGGAAGTGATTCCGTGAAAGTAATGAATATATAATAATGTGTGCAGACCTTAGTTTAGGGTCTAAGTTTACCGATTATAAAATACGAAGTTAGGAAAAACCTACCCAGAGAATGATGGGCTTAACAAAGAATCGTAGAGAACATGCAGATTCATTTCAATTCGATAATTTTATTTTAAGCGTGGTTTCAGAAGCCCCCGTTATCCAGGCGCGTGTCGAAAAATGGGATGAAGGGATTAGTTAGACGCTGGTCTGACGTCCCTCTAAGTACATGCTGTGATCAACAGCCCATTGGACACGTGATTATGATTAGCAGTTAGCAGTGCCCGGGTTTATTTACAGGATGAACCGAAAATTTCTATCGGTGTTCTTCACCCAGTACCGTGTTATTTTTTTGGTATAATTTCATTGAAATCGGTTCATTATCTTCATGAATATATATCAAACGAAAAGCGATACGGTGGGTACAGCATTTCCCACTGATTGTTTCGGTGTGATGTCGTTCGCAAAGAATAGCACCATCCCATTTCTTCCCGTGGGTGTCGTAAAAGTCGACTTAGGGACTTACTGGAGAATGGGCAGCAGCGTCCTCTATGCATTTTACCACCATACTACGATTGCTTTACTTTCCTAGCACGGAACACATAAAAATAAATTTTAAAGATGATTACACATGATAAGGACCAACCACGGCAAAAATTATAAAAACTTTTAACAAAAAATGAAACCGCCGAAAAAACTGAAAAGCATAAAATAATAAACCTTAAAATTATGAGTCGGCGCTTTGAGTGATCTTTGTTCATTGATTTTTCGGCGCCGACTCAAAATTTTAAGGTTTATTATTTTATGCTTTTCAGTTTTTTGTGACTTTAATGTCCTCATAATACTTGGCAAGGTATACCCTATCCAACAAAAAAAGAATTATCAAAATCGGAGTACTCTGTATAAAGTTATGCGTGGTAATCATCCCCTGTTTTCCGACCATTTTTTTTTTTTTTTTTTTTTCAGGATGGGAATTCATCAAATGACTTCTCCCGCTCTGGGCGGAGCGGGAGGGCGTGTCAGACTTTTACTGACTAAAACCCACCCGTGTTCCATCAGTTGCCCATGTGCCAGGGTCACGGTATTTCTTTCGAACAATCACGCGACCCCGGCAGGCATCGGTCCTAGTAGACCCCTACACTGCTGCTGACATCTCTTTGAGGCGCGCGTGGAACACTGCGCGCCGTCTACCCGAGCCTGGTCCGTACCGGGCGGCGAGCTACCCATTGCTCGCCACCCGCAAGCTCGCGCCTACGGTGGCCGGGAGTCCGCTATTGACTCCCGACGCCCGGGGCGTCTCCTCCTGCGGCGGCTAGGGACGTGAGGGCGCAGAGACTGCCACTCCCTCACGCGTCCTGCCTCCTCCTTCGCGAGCATTACTGCTTCGCAGAAGGAGGTGACGGCTTCCCATTCCCTCTCGCTCCGTACCATGGCTCGCACCAGGGCCGGACGCGAGAGGTCGCCGCCGCCGATCGACTCCACGAGGACACGGCGGTGCCCCGCCCAGGCAGGGCACACCTCCACCGTATGCTCCACCGTGTCCTCCAGACGATCCTCACAATGGAAACACCCGGACGTATCCTCCCGCTTTATCCTGAACAGGGTTTTCCGACCCTTAGGGTTCGATTTTGTTTTCCAAATTTATATGGGACCACCTTGGGAGTATACCCTTTCCAATAGAAGAAGAATTGTTACAATCAGACCACTATGTAAAGTTATGCATGGTCATACATTAAAAAAAAAATATATATATATACGCGTCGAATTGAGAACCTCCTCTGTTTTTTTTGCGTCGGTTGAAAATTGCACAATGTAGTTGTTTGTTGGTCATAATTAGCCGAGTGATAACGCGGCCTTCTGCCCGCGGTAACGCTCGCGTGGAGATCCAAAATTATCCCACGGAATCGTACTATGACGATTAACACTTAAATTGTGGGCCGATCATACTTAATCAACACTTTTTTCAGCATAGAAAAGCATTAAAATAATAAATTTTTAACTGGTGAGGATTTTCACTGAACACTAAAAACTACGTCTAGGTAATCGTAGTTCCTGTCTACTAGTCCATTGTAAAGTTCACGCCAGACACTATGGGCTATTAACATCATCGACCCGCTGTTGTGGAGGTGCTTTAAATAATAGGGTGTCTTTAAATGCTAATAATTGGCTAAGTAAGTCATGTGATATATTGATAACTTGCTTTTGCCCGCGGTATAACTCGCGTAAAGGTCAAAAATTATCCCACGTAATCATACTACGATGGTTACCTCTAGATTATTCGCATGGCGTCACTATCATGAGGCGAAAAAAGTAATTGCGTTGGTTACCTTTTAAAAGGAAGCCGTGTGTGTTTTCTTTTCGAAAGTGTGTCGTTATATTATTCGTATTCGAATCAATTTTCAAGATGTTTTTTTTATTAGCCTACATTGTCCCAGGGCTGAGCAAAGGCCTCCCCCAAATCCCACCAGGTATCCTTTTCACCACCTCGATCCAACCCTTGGAGTACCCATCTAGGTCGTCTCGCCACCTCTTCTTGGGCCGGCCTCGGCGGCCAAGTTGATTGATCAATGAAAAATATTTTTCTTATAAGTATACAGTATCCCATTTTTCGACCGAAAGTAAGCGGGTTTTGAAAAATTGTTTGGGAATTTTTTATTATTATACTTACAGATTATTATTTGTACTAATTTTTTAATCAAGCCACGCCCCTGTAAAATTGACTACGTATCCTTGTACTATGCATATATACCTTCTTAGATTATTAGAGAAGTGATTGGTGCTGATCACTAGAAAACCTTAGTCACCAGGAGTTCAGCAAAACCTTCATCCCCCTTTCCATGAAGCTTATATATAGTAGGTAGGTTCTTTTAAAAATGCAATTCTCCAGTTAACAAAAGGAAGAAAATCCATAAAGAAACAACAGTATAACAGCACATTAATTTATGGAAAACGATAAAACTCCATGATTTATACCACTCATAAACTGTAATACATTTTGATTGCATGATCTAAAACCTGCCTTTATGTGTTTACAATACATTTGAATGCTGAAGATAAAAACTTTAATGGCTGTCTAACTAGATTGGGAGTAACTGAATGTTGGAAACTAGACTAAATCGTGAGGACTGAATCATCGTAGTTTGCGAGAAGACATCGCCACTATGGGCGCCTGCCTAGAGGTCAAAATCAATGTACAGAAAATATTGTTTTATTTTTACAGTTGTTGTCTTCTATAGTTAACATACAAAAAAGTTTCATGAACCATAAAGTTCAGGAAACTTAAAAAATAAAGATAAGTTTTCACGAAATATAACTCTGCCTTTTGATATGAAACGCGCTTAAACAAAGAAAGACACATAAAGAAAACAGATGAAATGAGAACTTGTCATTTTTGAAGTGGGTAGCAATCAACTCGGACCAATTTCAATATTTTAAATAACATCACGCCTTGCTTGCCCGTAGGGTACGGCAGAAGTGTGCCTCCATCTTTTACTAAGACTAAAATTCATTCATTTCATTCATTTTTCATTATATGTAACTACAGACATGAAAATTTATCTGGTTTTTCTGAGATATAAACTACTTAGGATATAAATACTTGTCAACATCTTGAAACGAACAGCTTACAAAAATGTATAAATTTTTCTCCCCAACGCACAATAAATTTTTACCCATACCTTAGAGAGGCCCTCCAAAATAGAGTTAATGTGATTAGGCTGTAATTTACTAAAAAAAAAACATGCTACTAAATTCATAAATATGAAAGTTTGTATGTTTGTTAATCAATCACGCAAAACGGCCGAACCGATTTGGATGAAATTTGACATATGATAGTTTATAATGTATTGGAATAACACTAAAGATACTTTTTATATCAGTAGTACGTTCCCGTAGAAAAATTTTTGACCTCATCGCGGGCAAAAACTAGTATTATAAAGTAAGTTGATCACAAGGTACATTTCCTACGTGCAGATTAAACTTTTTTATCTGAACTTTTCTCCCCTATAAAACATTTTTCCTTCCAACCTTATATTTTCTCATTCTATAAGATTCAATTTTTCCACAACGCCCAGAAAAACCTGATGGAAACACATGTAGGTAGAGACGGTAAGTTCGTTCAGCCGAGCGAGCGGCCATCATTCAATCAATCACTCTTTCATTCATTCACTTACCAAGCTCTTCGAACATTTTCAACCGGGTTTTTCCGCAACTTTTTCGTTCAATTTTGGTTTACGCAAAACATTGTTAAGTAATGAAATTCTTTATAAACTGGTTAAGAGATAAAAATGTAGGTAAGCCTTTTTAACTTTTCGTTGTCGAAGGATCTTTTGACGCTTGAGTCATATTGGCGGGGGAGCTGTCGGTTTTATTTGTAAAATTGTTTTGCATAGTTATTATTAGTACTATATTAGTTCCGATTTTGGCCACGCGCCTATAAATCTTTGGTATCTTTGTAAGAAGAACGATTCTAACAACTTTGATTGTCAAGATTTTTGGATGCCCCGTAATCACTAATGTTAAGATAGAGGAATCGCTAGTTTCCTTTCTAACTTTGTGTTTAGCCTTGACGATTTTAGCCTTCGAAAGGGTTACCGTGGCTCTGGCACAGGCAACTAAAGGAACACAGGTGGGCTTGGCAGGCGTTTTACTTTGTGTAAATAATATCATCATCACTGCTCTCAAAACGGTGAATGAAAACATCGTGAGGAAAACCGGCATGTCCTAGAACCAAAAATTCGAAAACATGTGACATCTACCAACCCGCACTGGGCCCGCGTGGTAGATCATGGCCCACTCCCTCTCACCTAGAGGAGGCCTGTGTCCCAGCAGTGGGAACAATATAGGCTGATAATGTGAAGTCTTCACAGTCAATGACAGCATATTATTTTAATCCTAATGTCTATGTTTTATCGTTCCTTTTTTAAAACGATTATTAATAGAGTAAAGAGAATCGGGATGAACCTAATAAAGGTAAATTTTTATTTTTTAACGGCCAGGTAAGGATTATCGAAAATAACCTATAATCCTTCAGAAGTCCTCGAAGGCTTTCGTATCACGTTTTTATTAAAGCCTTCGTTATTAAATATAGGATCTAAGCAATTATCCTTGATTTTATTCTCCATTTGGTGGATATACTGTTCACAAACGTATAACCCTGGTGACCCTTTCAAACAAATTCGCAACCCTGACAGGATCGTCAAAGCTGAAACAAAGTTAGCGAGGAAACTAGGGATCCCTCTGTCTTAACATTAGTGGTTATGGGAGTTTCAAAAATCTTGACGATCAAAGATGTTAGAATCGTTCTTCTTACAAAGGTACTAACAAGGAGACCGCCAAGATTGTCCGCCTCCGATTTCAATGATTTTTTATATATGTTGTTATGTTTGAGTAACTGAGTAATAACCAAAAAGGAATTCACGCAACGCTCAATAGTTTCAGAGTTGCTTCTACAGAACAACTTAAATATAAGTTCAGTATACAAACTCAAAAACATTTCCAACTCTATCTGTAGATATATAAGGTTCAAATTTCTTGCAATGTTTGATTTGATGATAATTTTATTAAAAAATCATGTAAATTGAAATTTTCGGAATTGCATAGCGGTGCGTAGCCTAGTAGGCAAGGTGACGTGGCTGGCACGCAGATGGTCAGGGTTCGATTCCTGCTAACGTATTTTTTTTTTCAATTTTTTTTCTTATAAAATTTGAATATTTATTCATCAAGAAACATACTACATTGCAAGAAATTTGAACCTTATACCTCTGCAGATAGAGTTGCAAACGTTTTTGAGTTTGTATACTGAACTTATATTTAAGTTGCTCGGTAGAAGCAACTCTGAAACTATTGAGCGTTGCGTGAATTCCTTTTGGGTAATTACTCAGTTACTCAAACATAACAACATATATAAAAATCAATGAAATCGGAGGCGGACAATCTTGGCGGTCTCCTTGTTAGATTTATTGGTGCGTAGCTAAAATCGGAACATTCTTTATAACATGGCACACACACCTCGGAGGGATAAGTAGAGGATAAGCAGAGGTATATGTATAAATAAAATAAAATAAAATAAAATTCATTTATTTCAGGCATAATAACCCATATTACAAAAAAAATAAGTTAAAAATAAAATGTGACAATGCTGTGCAGAAAATAATGAAATGTCATCAACAAATTAGAAATAAGTCACAGAGTTGAGAAAAATACAATGTCAAAACAGGTCACAGAAATGGAATTTAAATAAAATAAATAAATAAAATAAATATCTAAGGACAACCAACACAACGTTGTCTTGATCCCAAACTAGGTACAGCCTGTACTATGGTAACCAGACAACTGATAAACATACTTATATATTTCTAAATACATACATATTATAGATAAATTACACCCAGACACAGAAAAAATGATCGTGCTCATCACACAAAGATTTGTCCTGGGTGGGAATCGAACCCACGACCTCAGTCTTAGCAGTCAGGGTCACTACCCACTAGACTAACAGGCCAGTTAAATAAAATAAAATGTCAATTTTACGGGTCACAAGATGAGAATTTAAACAAAATGTCAAATTTAACTGTAACAGTATTTGATTCAAATAAAATGTCAAAATTTACACCGAATTTAGATAAAGGCAATAATAAATAGGTGTCAAAAAATTTAGCACTCCCAGCTACACGTGTCTGTCACGGCATTGACGTATGTAAGGGCAGTCAAATCGCCCTGCGATCATTGCCAGAACAGTATTGGAGCGGGCCCGCACCCTGCGCACTAAGGACGCGCACCGCTTGCGCATGGTGGCGTGAAAACAGTCGGTGCGCGCTTCCGCAAACATGCCCGAAGCGCTGCAGAAGCGGGGCAGCCTCAACACAGCCCTGAATGCGTTGTTATACTGTTATAGTACTCTCACATTTCGCTAGTTAATCTTCATATTAAAAAAAATTACATCTCGCCTTGTTTCCCCTAAGGTTCGGGCAGAGCTGAGCCGGGAGCTTACGGTCAGCTGGTCGGGCCGGTGCCATCAACAAGGCAGAAAAAAGATCAATCGCCTTTCGATCTTTACACTGCAGTGGATTCTAGCTGATTTTTTTAGGTAAGTACTTCAGTAAAGTAAAAATAATCCTAATATTTTTATAAATGTGAAAGTTGTACAAATAGATGTTTTTATGTTTGTTACTCAACTAGCTTTTGCCAGCGGTTTCGCCCCCGTATTTTTATACATAATTATGTACCTGCTTCTTGAATCACTCTGTATATTGAGGAAAACCGTATTAATATCCGTTGTAAAGTTTAAAAGATGTATGCGTACAGACGCGAAACCAACTTTGTTTTTTACTATGTAAAGAAGAAGATCACGTAAATACGGCTGAAAGAATTTTGGGGAAATATGGCACACAGATAGTTTATAACCTGGATGCACACATATGATACTTTATACATATCCTAAATATTGTAGGATTTTTATGTCAGTAATACGTTCCCGTGCGATAATTTCCGACTACACGTGGGCAAAGCCGCAAGCAAAAGCTATTGTCATTTGTGGTGTTCCGCGCATAAAGGTACCAGTAGGGAGGTATTGAGTTAAGGCCGGATGTGGAATCTAGAAGAGTCCCTTTCTTAGGCTGATTAAAAAAAAACATCTAATACTTTTTTTGTAACAGACATCCAAAGTTGAAATTCTGAAAAAACTAGTTTCGAGAAAATGGAGTTTGAAAGTTAAGGTTACAAAAAAACAATGTTTTACTCGTTTGTTACATAGATTTTTTCACAAAAATCCCAACACATTATATGCATCAATGTATCACTAACATAACCGATACTGTACTGCCAATATACAAATAGTGTTCGACGCCAGGCCAAGGCCCCGACCATAGGATTTTAATTAGCGCAGTGGAAGCATAATGGTGGGCCCTGGGACAAGAGTGACGCGAACTGTCCGCCGTGCGCGGAGCTGATTAATACAAATATTCAAAAGACTCACCTGGTTGAGGAAAATTGGTTCTGGAGCCTACCTGGATTTATGTATGTAAATGAGTGTATATTGTATTGTGTAGTGATGCTGTAAGTATTCCAGGATACAAGGCCGCTCCAATACGCTGTATATTTTCTCAGCACGCGGTCTCCAAATGAATCACTGTCACCTCAAACTATTTCAATCAAAGTCCAAACTAAAACCCATTCTATTTCGTCAAAAGGGGTTATTTACAAACAAAACAATTGGATCACGACAAATTGTCCCCAAAACGATCGATTCAAAAGGATTAATTAACAACAAGGGTCGCGAAGCAAATACAAGGAACGTCCATCTTTCCAAGACCCAAACCAAGTGCCAAATCAAACTGACAAGTGACAGATGTCACTCCGTTACGTTATGATGTGTAGGCGCACAGATTAAACAAGTCAAACGGGACGAAACAAATAGTATTAAAATTCAAAACTCAACTTAATCATTATGAAAATATCAACATTTTATAAGACCTTCCGACATCTGGTATTTTTTTACTAAACAATTCCTTTAAAAAAGAGTGCTTATAAATGTTATCTGTAGATGTTAATTGTATCAAATTGTAAGAAACTTGTTTTAGAACAATAATTTAATCAGTAAAAATCACAAAATGCCATATTTTCACCTGATTTTACAATAACGCAAATAACTCGGAAACTAAATGCCGACATCTGGTTCCTTTATGCGCGGAACGCCACATTTATAAAATTAAATTATCATTTGTTCAGCAGACTTCACATCCAGACATATTTATTGAGAGTGTCTAATAACTGTCCTGGGGTGTCAATGTCCCCCAATTCAGTAAAGTTAGTGTTCAATAAAGTAAAGCTAGACGACGAGCGAAGCGGTTTTCACTAAGATATCTTCAAACTTCAGACTAAAGTGACGATAGTTCGGAGGTTTGAGGAACAGAGGGTAATTGGGTAACTTGCTATCAGTAGTAATCGGATTCATTTTCATAGTAAAACAACATTCATTGCGTTATTTACGTTGCTGAGCCGACAATTTATTCTAACGAATGATGCAATGAATTACAAATAATCTTCAATACGATTCAAATTCCGAATGATACTGTGTTCCACAATTAGGGTGCAGGGTGTAAAGTTCAGTCAACCTCCAAAGAAGAAGGAGTACTCTCCGAGCAGACGGGTGTCGTATCTGGTGGGCAAAACTGCCTGACGATTGATGTCGGAGCGTTGTATAAATAGTGTTGCAAAGAACTCGAGTCCTCGAGTCGTAATTTTAAAGACTCGACTCAATTATGCAAAACTCAGTGTGCTCAATAAGCTCGGAGTCTAGAGTCAAGCCGAGCCCGAGTCATTCTCGAGTCTTAAAAAGGGACTCGAGTATTAAAAAGCGGCCAAGTGCGAGTCAGACTCGCGCACCGAGGGTTCCGTACAAACCTGTAGATATTCACGGTTTATGCATAGGTTTATGTTCATGAAATTAAATGGTTTATTTTTTAAATTTTTATATTTGAGTTGATTGTATGAAAAGTAAATTGCGGTTTATGATTTATGACGTATTAAAAAAAAACTACTTACTAGATCTCGTTCAAACCAATTTTCGGTGGAAGTTTACATGGTAATGTACGAGTACATCATATATATTTTTTTTAGTTTTTTCATTCTCTTATTTTAGAAGTTACGGAGGGGGGACACATTTTACCACTTTGGAAGTGTCTCTCGCGCAAACTATTCAGTTTAGAAAAAAATGATATTAGAAACCTCAATACCATTTTTGAAGACCTATCCATAGACACCCAGGTGTGGGTTGGATAAAAAAAATTGAATTTCAGTTCTGAGTATGGGGAAACCCAAAAATTTTTTTTTTCTATTTTTGTGTAAAAATCTTAATGCGGTTCACAGAATACATCTACTTACCAAGTTTCAACAGCATAGCTTTTATAGTTTCGGAAAAAAGTGGCTGTGACATACAGACGGACAGACAGACATGACGAATCTATAAGGGTTCCGATTTTTGCTATTTGGCAACGGAACCCTAAAAAGGACTCGAGTCTTAAAAACTACTCGAGTCTAAAAATGAACTCGAGTCTTGTAGCTCATCATTCGAAAAAAATCGAATAACTCATCAGATTTTTTTGTACGCAAAGTTACACCATAACCACTTATTTGAATTTATTGCCTTCTTTCGAGTCTTTTCGAATGATGAGGTACAAGTTTCATCTTCATGTTTCGAGTTTTTCTTTATGAATAGAAAAAAAAAGAAAGAAAATACGTTAATTGCGGCAAACATGACGCACAGTAAGACCAGAAACATACAAAAATAAAAAATAAGGTGTGGGAAAATATGCGTTACATCCACGCAAAACGGCCATCACTCAGCATAATGCCGAATTGGGTTCATTTAAGACTAGAGCCCTTTTTAAGACTCGAGCCCTCTTTAAGACTCGAGTCCTTTTTAAGGCTTAAGTCCTTTTTAAGAGTCGAGTGCTTATCTGTAGACTCCGTGCCTTTTGAGCTCACTGAGTCTTGCACAATTGAGTCGAGTCTTTAAAATTAGGACTCGAAGACTCGAGTCCTTTGCAACCTATACACGTTAGTTGCGCGATAAATTCTGCTAGCGCGATGTAGGATTTTGTGTGAGATCATAATGACGCGTAGTTTGGATGTGGCGGGGTAGATCCTGCGACAAAAGTGTTTAGAAGTTTATAATTTAATCCGATACCATATCAATTTGCCGTGTTATACCCATTTCATACAACTGTCTAAGAACAACAGTTGTGACTTGCATATCCGAACAATTTAAGTTGGTAGCCAATTTCTAAATAATCTATAAATAAAATTCTAAGTCCTGAGTGACTGACTGACTAACTGATACATATATCAACGCACAGTCTAAAACGCTGGTCCTAGAGACATGACATTTGGAGGGTGTGTTCTTTGTTTGGAGTAGGTATCCACTAAGAAATGTGGTTTAAATTTTCTGTGCAATTTTTTATTCTCTGGGTCGATTGACACGCAGACGAAGTCGCGGGCAGAAGCTAGTAACAATGTAGGACTAGGAACCCTAGTGTTAAAACCTGACTCCATAATCAAGTACTTATTACAGAAGACAAAAGGTGACCTTTTTTCCTGTGTCATCGCGGTCAATTTCCTTCGTATTTTTTCCTTATTTGTCTCAAATACGCCCACGGGAAATTGTGGGCTTCGCTCGTGATTACAAACCAGGCGAAACAGAGTAAATAAAAATAATTCGGTGTCTTTTTCTTTTTCACCAAATAAATCTTAATACCTCGCAACCGCTACTGCTGAGCCTGAGGTCGTGGGTTTGATTCCCAGGTCGGGAAAAGTCTTATTGGGTTTTCTAAATTTCTTAGTAGCAGCCCGAAGTCTGGATTTCTACCTGGCATTAGTCTCGCCCCCTATTATTTTTTTTGTGGGTGGGAAATCATCATGACGTCTCCCGCTCTGGGCGGAGCGGGAGGGCGTTTCAGACTTTTACTGACTAAAACCCAACCGTGTTTCTTCAGTTGCCCATATGCTAGGGCCGCGGTATCTCTTTCGAACAAATCTCGTGGCCCTGGCAGGGCCCCTATTACATAGGACTTAAACATAACTGTCGAAATGTGGGTACACTATAGGTACACCTCTGCCCCACCATTTGGTGTGGCAAACAAGGCGTGATGTTATGTTATGTGTTACTTATTAATTTTCTAGTGAAATTTATTTATTTTAGTAGTAAACATTTATGGATGTAGGTAATAGGTGCAACGGGCTGGTGTCCGCAAATCCACGTTTGAGGGCGTATTTTGCGTACGTATGTAAGTGCATTTAAATACTCATATTATTTGTTTTATTATATTATAGGAAATGTTTTCGATTTTAAGTATTTTATATTCTCTTTTATACGCTGTCTACATCTTTTTATCTTATTTTCTATCGCAGGCAGTGATTTCTTTAGAAATAAGCATCACATAATATGAAAATATTTTTCTGATGAAATGGTTAAATAAATAAATAAACAGCATTTAATCAGCACAGCGCTTTTTAGACCGTATCTCAAGTAATAGCATAGCTTTGACATGACGTATAGCACAAACGATGCTCTCTACTAGATGAATGGTTGCGTCTGTGTGAGGTCAAAACTCAATCTATTTTACAATCAGACAAACTGCTTGGCAGCATCGTAAATAACAATATCCAAAGAAGTCTGTGAGTTTTTAGAAAAATATTCGTTCTCACTTTTATATATTTTTCAAGGAGCAAGCAATGTTTTAAAAACGTTGCCTTCAGTGTTAGATATTAGACACGGTAGCAAACCATATTTTATTTTAAAGTAGCTTTTGCAAATGGCTTCACCCGTGTATTATACATATACACCTTCCTCTTGAATCACTCTGTCAATTGATGGAAACTGCATTAAAATCCAAATTGAATACTGTGTAGAAGGAAAGAAAGAAAGAATACCATTTTAGAAATAAAGAAGAAAAACTATTTTGGAATAAATCTGCAAGGCAGAAGCTTTTTCTCAGAGAAGGGACGAGAATTGATCACACCACTAAAGATTATTATCACCAGCTGATGATGATGATGTTGATGCTGATGATGTTGATGCTGATGCTGATGATGTTGGAGCTGATGATGATTATGATGTTGATGCTGATGATGTTGATGCTGATGATGTTGATGCTGATGATGTTGATGCTGATGTTGATGCTGATGATGTTAATGATGATGATGTTGAAGATGATAATTTTTAGTTGATTACCGCGTACCGGTACACATAGCATTGGAAGGCCTCCCAAAAGGTGAACCGATGTCTTTGAGAAGGCCAAAAGAATCCGATAGATGCAAGAAGCACACTCCCGTCGAAGTCGCGATGTTTGGGGGAGGCTTATGTCCAGCCGTGGACATCTTTAGACTGAAATTATAAAGCCTCACATCGTAATCACTTGATATAATCTCTCTCATTTTGACAATACAAGATAATACATTGCTCCATATGATTGATACATTTGTCAGCTCAACTGCAAAAATAGTGCAATGAAGTCGGTTGTTATTTTTTTGTAAAAAGTTTTTATTTTTAACTTTTTAGTTATGGTATGTATCCTGCATTAATCTAATCGCGTTATTCGTTCATTTGTCGCGCAAATTAATTTATGCAAATTTAAGACTTATATGGTTTTCACATGGATCCCTGTGTCAGAATGGAACAACACGGGAAGCACCAGATTTCAAATAAAAAACAATCATCAAAATCGGTTCACCCAGTCAAAAGTTATGAAGTAACAAACACAAAAAATATATAAAAAAGTACAATCGAATTGATAACCTCCTCCTTTTTCTGAAGTCGGTTAAAAATTAAGGGAGTTGATGAAAAGGCAGCTTCAAGAAGCTTAATTTCTGTAAGTGCTGAAGAATTCCTCATTTAAATTATTATAATGAAAATGAGAGACTTCATAATAGGTCTATGACGTCACACCCGCCCTATAACTGCGTTAGCGCGGTGATACGAATAAATAATGCGGATTTGCATATTAATTGCAACTCAGCGAGGACATGAAGAAATCCATCCGAGTATTACATGTTTTTCTGTATTTTGTTTCACTAGGTTTGTAGCTCATGGCTAAGAACAAACAGCCACATGGCTCGGTCGATCAGGTTAAGCTACTGTCGCCTCGGTAGGTCCGCGGATGGGTGATCATTTTTACATACCGCGATCCCTGCGCACCTCATTTGTTGATCTCTGACAGTCGCTACGTGTCGTCAGAAGCCCGGAACTCTGACACCAAATTTTATCAAGGGTATTGTTTTACCCAGTAACTGGGATGTGGTAAGTTCAGCTGCATCCGGTTAGATCAGAAGCCAACTTCAACATAGTTGGCAGGCTGATGATGCTGTATATGTTACATAAAATGTGGTTAAAAAAAATACGACCTCGTTGTTAAATAAAACCGCCGAAAAAAAAGAAAAGCAAAAAATAATAAACCTTTCAGTCATTTTGAGTCAGCGCTTTGAGTGATCTTTGTTCATTGATTGTTTGGCGTCGACTCAAAATGACTGAAAGGTTTATTATTTTTTGCTTTTCAGTTTTTACGGCGGTTTAATTTTTTGTTAAAAAGTTTTATTTTATAATTTTTTGTGGCTATAATCTACTAATTACTACAAGCTTGCAAAAGTAAACAATCAGTCATCCCGTTTTCCTACCCTTAGGGTTGATTTTTTTCCAAATTTACCCTTTCCAATAAAAAAAGAATTATAAAAATCGAACCACTCTGTAAAAAGTTTTGCGTGGTCATACATAAAAAAAATATACGTGTCGAATTAAAACCTCCTTCGTTTTTTTTCGTCGTTTGAAAAGACAAAGGCATTTGCAGCAATTGAAAAATAATAAATTGTCTTTAGAAATCATTGGCTTTAGAAAATGGCTCTTCTCAAACACAGAAGTTTGAATTAATCATGTTAAAAGTATAAAATGACAATTACTCTAGGAAAGCTAGCAAAATATTTGCAAAAGAATTTAAGTTAACTAATGCAAAAGCAAAGAGCTAGAATAACAGAAAATCTCATAATAAACCTCTAGCAAAAAAGAATATCGTTCTTTCCCATTTATATCGTTGATCGAAATCCGTTCAAAATGGAGATTCTAAACAAAAAACACAATTAAATCCTCGACAAAACATTCAATCCACCATTCACCTCTCATTCGATCATCACCGATAACATTCACTCATTCGTTCGAAGAGCAATTTACTCACAACGAACAACTTTGATATCGTTCATTCGTATAAAAAAGTTGTAACACTTCGAGCGAGTTCCTTCATTCTCTATTGTGCTTCTCGTATTGTTTTTTTTGTTTTGTTTGATGAAATATTTCAAACTTTTGCTACGACAAATTAAAAACATTGGTACTGAAGCCTGAAAACTTTTTAAATGTTATGGTACTGAATTTCAGGGGTTTCAGAGTGCTTTTTGTTGGAAATATGTTGAAATGCGGGACATGTGGCGTCGTTTCATGTAGGCATGTGAGTTTGGAGGCCGGCAGAGTTACGGTATCACGTGTTTTATGTTACATAAAAAAACCTTTTCGTTTTGCGAATGAAAAGGTTTTCAGTTTTCTGTTCTGCTAGTTCTTCTTCTTCTGTCTAGGGTTATGTTTAGATATCAGGAATGCAATGCAATAATTTGCTATTAATAGATGTTTCAATAATTTATGATGTAAGTAATAATATTATGACCATTAACTCCAGAAATAATAAATTTATGAGCGACCAACCCTTCATTATTCTCATACAAAGGCTCGTACGCGACAAACGTCATAACGATTTTTTTCAACGTATTTTGAACTCACTGGTATCTTGTAGTTTATATCTAAGTTTATAAACATAACATCACGCCTTGTTTCCCCGAAGGGTTAGGCAGAGGTGTACGTATAGTAAGTAGGTACACCTACATTACGCCTGTTACGTTTTAAGTCCCATGTAATAGGGGGCGAGCCTATTGCCATCAACCAGGGTCCAAAATACCAAGTCAATAATAGGTCTTGGGTCAACCCAGGTAGACGCTATTCTTTGTGTAATTAATTTCATCGCCACTGCTCTCAAAACGGTGAAGGAAAACATCGTGAGGAAACCGGCATATTCTAGAACCAAAAATTCTAAGACACCTAACATCCACCTACCCTCTCTGGGCCCACGTGATGACCGGCTCACTCCTACTTACACAGATGACAGAGGCATGTGTCCTATCAGAGGGAACATTACAGGCTGATAAAACCGGGAAAACATACCAATTACTTCTCAAAACAAAATCATCTCCCAAAGGAACGATAATTCAGTGTACCGAAGACACGAAGGATTCTTAAAACTAGTAAGATTTATTGAGTTTTTACGTATCTCGTCACCTTGGCGACGTTATTGCTGTAATTAATGTTTACGCCTTTACGGAAGAAGTTTAAGTTCATCGCTTCGATAACAGGCGAATAACTTAAGATATATGATGGTGGAAAGTTTCCAATGAGAAGCTTCTTTGGTATTAATAGAGAAAACTAGCTGACTGTAAATGTGAGTACCATGCAGGCTTCAGTCTGTGTGGTGCTGCAATAGCACCATCCCATTTCACCGACCGACCAAGGAACTTACTAGAGAATGGGCAACAGCTTTCTCTATGCTGCGATCGCCAACCCGCCTGCCAAGCGTGGCGTTTATGGCAAAACCCACCATATTGGGGGAGACCTATGTTAAACTGTGGACGTCTTCCGGCTGAAATGATGATGTAGGCTAGATTGAATACATCTTCATATATATAATTCTACTGTACGTGTGTATGTCACTGAACTCCTCCGACCGATTTGAATGTTTTTTTTTGTATGCGTTTGGGTGGCACCCTGGATTGTTTAGATTCACAATTGGACCCGGTAGGTGGCGCTACTATCGAGTTCTAGGAAACAGAACAACGTCTGTACGTTCAGCTAAGGTTCGACTTTTAATCCTATTCACTAACTTGACAATTAGAGAGATACCAGGTTTTGACAAAAAAAAGATAGTGAGGTGGTGCAAGAATGAATGAAATTGAATGAACTTGAAATAATGTACTTACATGCAAACTTTGTAATTTAAATTTAATATCGATATATATGTAGTCTATGGCTGTCAGAGGAAATAAAATGACTTTAGTAAAAAAATAAGCAAAATGAAATGATTTTTATATTTAGTTTTGTTTCTATCAGAAGAAAATAAAAAAAGGAAATAACTGTTATTAAAAATTATTAATTATTCTTATAATCCACACCTAAAAATGATTTTTTTAAGTTTTATTTAATTTAAAACATTTTTATCATTCATTCTTTATGCGAAATTGTTCACTACCCCGACACTATTAGTTTTAGAATGGTATCATTATTTTGCATTGAACTGTCAAGTTAGTGAATAGAATTAAAAGTTCAACCTTAGTGACTATAAAAATATCTGGCGGACTTGTGTATTTTGAACTACTTTGTATATGGCCTACGCAAATGTCCTACACATACAATTGTGCCTTGTGATTGGTCGATAAGAAACACGATGGCTGATGCATGCCATCTGTTGGGACAGAACAAACGTTTTCATGGCTCTTTCTTTAGACGTGCTTATGTGGTTTCTAATTTGCCCCTGAAACTACCTAAAATGATCCCTTTATCAAACTTGCTATACCAAAATATTACAAAATGGCAGCTATCCGTGACCGTCGACTGTAAGGCAGCTCATTTAGTTAATAAGGAACATAAATAATCTCTTATCTAAATTAACCACGTGTTAACCTGAAGTTAATCGTTGTTTAGTTAACCAACGGTATAGCGATAATCGTGTGTTAAAATTTTACGCATTTTAAACGCTTATTATGTAGATTCGTAAAGATTAATCGCGTTAAACGTTATGATAAAAGTTACAGTAATATTTTTAAGTTATGTTTCCTAGCTCTGGGAAAAGCTTTGTTTTGTTGTTTTTCCGTAAATTCTTTTTTTTTCACTTGGAAGTTATAATGGATTCATTGGAATTTAAATAAATTTAAATTGCTGGGCAAATGCATTTTATCCGGAAAAGTTGCATACTTGCTTTAGTCTGCCTTACTTTCCGATGAACATATATTGTTGTACTGTACTATCTGACTGGTTTAATAAAGCTGAGTTTTTTGGTTGTTTGAATGCGCTAATCTCTGGATCTACCATTTGGATTTGCTAAAGTCTTCCTGCATTGGCTAGGCTATTTCCAAATGAAGGTTATAGACTATTTAACATCACGCTGTGACGTATAATAGCCCAGCAAGGAATGTAAAACCATGAGGCACAGCTAGTTCTATAATATTTTTCACTGGAAAGCTTGAAAGAAAACAGCGTACGCCATCTTTTTCAATTTAGACTATGATCTCATCGTGACTTCAGCTTAATCTGGGAGATTTGGCTAACTCGCACCGGAATTTACTAAACTTGGATATAAAGAATACATTTGCATATCATTTTATTTTATTACTGTGATTCAACATTTTCTTTTAACTTGATTGGTGGTATAGTGATCTTAGATCTTTCAAACTACGCAACAGATTTGATGCGGTTTTCGTCTAAATACAGCGTGATTCAAGAGATAGGTATAATACGCTGGCGAAGTCGCGGGCAACAGTTAGTTTGTTTTAAGATGTCTTTTTTTTTTTTAGGATCGGAAATCATCAAATGACTTCTCCCGCTCTGGGCGGAGCGGGAGGGCGTGTCAGACTTTTACTGGCTAAAACCCACCCGTGTTCCATCAGTTGCCCATGTGCCAGGGTCACGGTATCTCTTTCGAACAATCACGCGACCCTGCTTTTAAGATGTCTTGATTATGATTCCCTGGAAACCTAAAGAAATAAACCTTTGTTTGATTCAAGGAACATCATATTATCTGCCTCGCCTTTTACCAACTATATTCGGGTCAGGACTATATTCCAGTTTAACCAGATACAGCTGAATATCAGAATTTTACATGCAGAGACTGCCTATATGACGTCCATAATCTAGTTAATTGGTACTGTGATACGCCTTGGTAAGACCCGCAAAAAATGGTTTGGTTTTTAACTACAGATAGAAAGAAGGAAAATAAATTTATTTATCACAGACTAAAAGGCACACAATATACAGCTGGAAAGAGTATGACGGCGCATTGCTAGCGCCATCTATTAAAGATACGTCGGAACGAGATTGACAACTGTCAGTCTGGCGGAGCGTTGAGTCGATGGTCAGCGCGGCCATGTTGACGGGATTTGTTTCCGAACGTCAACGGCGAGCGCACCACGTATCCGACGAATCGCTTTTGTTCCGCGTGATCTGGACCCTTTTCGTTTAAGAAATAATTAGAAGATATTAATTAAGAGATTTCCCTTGTAGTAGTGATTCGATTTAAGTGTAATTCTGTTAAATAGACATTTGTACAATTAAATAAGTTTTAATCGCGACTTGAGTGATTAATTGTTTGCTCCTACCCACATTACCACTTATTGGAAATATGGCTGATTCGGGAGATGCCGGGCATCTGCCCATATCAGAAGTGGGATCCCATGTGCTGACCGAGGAAAATCGACCACCTGGTGAAAATAGCGCCATGAAGTTGTTGAGTAATATGGAAGCCCTACTTACTCGCATGTTAGCGACGTCGCAAGCGCCGGTGGCAAGTGCTAGCACCCAATCCAGAGCGGTGCAGCTCGTACAGTTTAACCCTGAAGATGCCGACGCGGATATAGAAGGTTGGTGCAAGATTACAGAACTTATAGTCTTGAGTAAACATCTAGAGGGTGTGGATTTGCTTGTGGCTCTTACCGGTGCACTAAAAGGCCGCGCAGCCTCTTGCTTGACCAAGTTAAATTTAAATGACCTTACATGGGAAGCTGTAAAACAGAGTTTAATGGCCAGATTTTGTAGACCAAAATTATTTCAAGACTATTTTGATGAAATATTGCGTTTTCAAATTGGGGCAAAGGAAACCGCATCAGAAAGTGGTCTACGCTTGTGGAATTTGATTGAATGTATACCTAATACCCAAATGCCACAAGATGTTATAACCGGATTCGTCATATCAGTCTTATGTCAGAAAGATGGTTTGATACGCCGCGAGTTAAGCGCACATGCTGTCACTACCAAAGCTCAGCTATTTAGAATATTAAGCGGTATTTCATTAAAGCGACGATCGGAGGGTAAAGATACCCAAGAACCTGATTTGAAGCGGCCAAGAATTACGGACGCAAGATTTCCCGGTAAATGTCATTGGTGTGGACTCCCTGGTCATCGACAAGCCGACTGTAGAAAGCGACGAGAAGGTTCTCCTGCGGTGATGAAACAGCAGGATCCCTCAGCTGCCGCACGTGCCCCCGAGAAGACTTCGACCGTAACCTGCTACAGTTGCGGTAATTCAGGACACATAGCAACGAATTGTCCAGAGAAGGGGAAAGGTGGTGGAGCTGCTGCAAGGAAAGAGGTCAATCTCTGTGAACAACGGTTGTCGAGAGGTACCTTGAGGACGTCATCCGGTGAGTCAGTCTCCTTTTTGTTTGATAGCGGATCGTCTTGCTCTTTGATAAAAGAAAGCTTCTTTAGTAAGTTCCCAGGTACTGTGAGCAATAATCTCGTGTATCTTACGGGCATTGGCGGCGATGAAATAAAATGTACGTCACAAATTTCGAGTGAGGTAAATTTTGGAGAAATTTTACAAATCTTGACATTTCATGTAGTACCAGACTCTTGTCTTATGGAGCCTGTTATAATAGGAAGGGACATTTTAGAAAATGGTGTGAGTGTCAAAATTAATAATGATGTCTTGATATTTCATTTTGAGGAACAAGCTAATGTTTGTAATTCGATTGCTATCCAGCCAGACTTTACTCAGATAGATACAGATTTGACAGGTGATGATAGGGGCGCCCTTATTAAGCTATTGAACCAATATGCTGGTTGTTTCATAGAGGGTGTTCCCCATAGGCGCGTTAACACAGGAGAGTTAGAAATTTATCTCGTAGACCCCTATAAAACTGTACAAAGACGCCCATATAGGTTAGCACCAACTGAAAAGCAAGTTGTTAGGGAAAAGATTCAAGAGCTCCTTGATGCAGGTGTAATTCGGGAAAGCTCATCACCATTCGCGAGCCCAATTCTCTTGGTAAAGAAAAAAGATAACACCGAGAGAATGTGTGTCGATTATCGGGAGCTTAACTCCAATACACGACCTGAACATTACCCCCTCCCTCGCATCGAGGAACAAATAGATCAGCTAACTGGTGCTCATTATTTCACATCCTTAGATATGGCATCAGGATTTCATCAGATTCTTATCCACCATGACTCAGTAGAAAAGACAGCATTTGTAACACCCGAGGGGCAGTATGAATATCTCGCGATGCCCTTCGGATTGCGCAATGCCCCTTCGGTTTATCAACGCTGCATCACAAAGGCTGTCCATCAGCTAAAGGATAAGCCTCTGATTTACATGGATGATGTGTTGTGTTATTCTGTTGATATATCCGAAGGTCTTAAACGTCTTGATGAAGTCTTGAATGCTCTTTCCACCGCTGGTTTCTCATTAAACCTTAAAAAATGTAAGTTTATGAAAAAGAAAATTGATTTCTTGGGTTATTCTCTCCAGTGTGGAGAGGTGGGACCAAACTCACGTAAGATACAGGCTTTAATAGACTCTCCCCAGCCTAAAACGGCGACCCAAGTACGTCAGTTTTTAGGTCTAGCTTCCTATTTCCGAAAATTCATACCTAAATTTACGAACATTGTTGGCCCATTGTATCCTTTAACAAAACTTAAAGGTCCCGTAAAATGGGAGGAAAAACATGAAAAGATCCGTAATACCATTATAGAGATACTTACCTCCGAACCAGTTCTGATGATTTTCGACCCGGACTTACCCGTTGAGTTGCATTGCGACGCCAGCTCCGAGGGCTATGGGGCAATTCTAATTCAGAAAAAGAAAGACCTGCCTCATGTTGTAGAATACTTTAGCCACCGTACATCTGAAGTAGAGTCCCGCTACCACTCGTACGAACTGGAAACGTTGGCAGTTGTACGAGCTGTAGAACACTTCCGTCATTATTTATATGGCCGACGTTTTAAGGTTTTCACGGACTGTAACTCGCTAAAGGCATCGAAATCTAAAACTGACCTAACCCCACGTGTTCATCGCTGGTGGGCGTTTTTACAAGCTTATGATTTTGACATCATATACCGCGAAGGTCGCAGCATGGAACACGCGGATTATCTCTCTAGAAATCCCTTGCCGGACCCCAATAGCTTAGCTTCCACATCGCAGGTTTCTTCAAAACCTACAGCCAAGACAGTACATTTTGTAGAATTGCATCAGGGTTGGCTTTCAGTAGAACAAAAACGTGATGCAGAGATCCAAGACTTGATCAACAAGCACAATAATAACGATTTTCCCGAAACGGTTGGTCAGACATATGACGTTAGGGATGGCATTCTTTATAGAAAGGTTGTTAGGAACAAGATTATTTCATGGCTGCCAGTCGTCCCTCGCTCCTTAATATGGACATTGATCAATCACGTTCATAATGAATTACAACATCTAGGTAGCGACAAAACACTGGACAAACTATATGAACAGTACTGGTTCCCTCAGATGTCCAAGTGTGTTAGGAAATTTATTGACTCTTGCATTGTCTGCAAGGCATCAAAGGGTCCCTCAGGGGCTCAGCCTGTGCAGCTGCACTCTATTCCAAAAGCTTCTATACCGTGGCACACGATTCATATAGACTTCACCGGGAAACTAAGTGGAAAAAGTGACCGTAAGGAATATTGCTCGGTTATTATCGACGCGTTCACTAAATACGTGTTACTAGAACATACCTCTTCGTTAGACGCAGCCAGTGCAGTTCGAGCCCTTAAAAATGCCGTTTGCCTTTTTGGAGCACCTTATCGTATAATAGCCGATCAGGGCAGGTGTTACATTAGCCAGGATTTTAAGAACTTTTGCTCTGAATATAATATTAAACTGCATTTTATAGCAACGGGCTCCAGCAGGGCAAACGGGCAAGTAGAACGCGTGATGCGTACCCTGAAAAGTTTGCTAACAATTATCGAGAACGATCCCAACAAAGTATGGCGTGATGAGTTAGGAAATGTTCAGTTGGCGCTTAATAGTACTAAATCTACAGTCACTAAATTTACGCCAACAGAACTCATGTTCGGTATCCGTTCACAGTCTCTCGGTATGTCGAAAATTAGGTCTTCAAGTCCAGATTCAGAACAAGACCAGTGCATTAACCTAGAGTCAGCTAGGCAAGAAGCGGCTAATAACATACAAAGGACAGCCGCATCCGATACTCTACGATTTAACCAAGGTCGAGCCACTATCAAGCCGTTTTCTAAAGGCGATTTCGTATTTATCAAAAGTAGCGAACGAAACCAAACAAAATTAGATAGGAAGTTTAGGGGTCCTTATGTAATAACCGGAGTATTAGACAATGATCGTTACGAGTTGAAAAGCATAACCGGTTCTCATCGTACTTTTAAATACGCGCATGAGAATTTGCGCCCAGTACATCGGGGTCATGACGGGTTAGTTGAAATATCTACTAGTTTGATGATTGAGGAGGAGGCCATGACGGCGGCACCGGAAAACGTTGAACTCGATAATGGTCACCTCGACAGACGAAGTAGTTGTGATACATTAACTGCAAACTCCGATACCCTTTCTGCAGGATCAGACACACTTACAGCAGATTCTGATACGCTTAGTAACATTTCAGATCATGAAATCACTGGGCATAAAGTCCAAATTCACGCAGTGCAAGACAGTCCGTAACATATAGGTATGTGTAATCAGTTAGCATTATTTGCATGAAGTCTACTTAATTGTGTTGGGACGTTGGGAGCAGTCAATAATGTGAAGGTGGTCGAAGGGATAATGTCGTCCGGGCCATGCAGCTGATAGCGGCTGGTCGAAGGGACACATTCATCCGGTCCAACCTTAAGTGTTCACTGGTCGAAGGGACAGTGTCGTCCGGTCCATGCACGAGGGGCTGGTCGAAAGGACACACCCGTCCGGTCCAGGTTAATATTGTGTGGAAAGTTGATCGCAACACGACGGCATCGTCCGGGCCAACTGGAAGGGTTGGTTGATAGGACATGCTGATCGAGTTTAGAGTGAAAGAGAAAGGTGCCGTCCGGTCCATGAGTGGTCGAAAGGACACACGCTTTCATTTGTTCTGAGACAGTTTAGAGTGAAAGAGAAAGGTGCCGTCCGGTCCATGAGTGGTCGAAAGGACACACGCTTTCTTTTGTGTTGAGACAGTTACAGTTTGTTTGTTTGAGAGTATCGTTGTCTACCAGTCATAGTTTGTCAGGTTGGGCGAGCGGGTATATTTTCCGACACCCGTTCGATTGATTGTGTGATTGTTACAGGACTGCAATCTGATGCGCCCGAGGACGGTCGATAGTCAGTCCGGCCGTGACGGCGCATTGCTAGCGCCATCTATTAAAGATACGTCGGAACGAGATTGACAACTGTCAGTCTGGCGGAGCGTTGAGTCGATGGTCAGCGCGGCCATGTTGACGGGATTTGTTTCCGAACGTCAACGGCGAGCGCACCACGTATCCGACGAATCGCTTTTGTTCCGCGTGATCTGGACCCTTTTCGTTTAAGAAATAATTAGAAGATATTAATTAAGAGATTTCCCTTGTAGTAGTGATTCGATTTAAGTGTAATTCTGTTAAATAGACATTTGTACAATTAAATAAGTTTTAATCGCGACTTGAGTGATTAATTGTTTGCTCCTACCCACATTACCACTTATTGGAAATATGGCTGATTCGGGAGATGCCGGGCATCTGCCCATAAGTATAATAAAAAAAATACAAATCTATACTAGTTGTTTAATATTATAAAGCTAAAGAGTTTGTTTGTTTGTTTATTTGTATGTTTAAATAAATAAATAAATATCTCAGGACAACCAACACACTGTTATCTGATCCCAAACTAGGCAGAGCCTGTACTATGGTAACCAGACAACTGATAAATATACAATATATTTCTAAATACATATATATTATAGATAAATTACACCCAGACACAGAACAAATGATTGTGCTCATCACACAAAGATTTATCCTGGGTGGGAATCGAACCCACGACCTCAGTCTTTGCAGTCAGGGTCACTAACCACTAGACTAATAGGCCGCAACGCACTAATCTCAGGAACTACTGGTCCAAATTGAAAAATTCTTTTTGTGTTGGGTAGCCTATTTATCGAGAAAGGCTATAGGCTATATAACATCACGCTACAACCAAGAGGAGCGGAGCAGTAATGAAAAATGTTGCAAAAACGGAGAAAATCGCACGGGTAGGCGATTCGACGCGACGAGAAAGGTCGGGGAAACAAGAAATTAAATGCGTACGAAATCGCGGGCAGAAGCTAGTCAAACATAAAAGTTTAAGGTACGATGACAAACTAGTATTAGAGATGTATTATTACTTACCATAATTAGCCATGCCAGTTTTTAACCTTAGCTACATAGTAAGTAATACTGTAGTATTGCAGTATATCAACTAAAATTAAAACAAACACGACCTAAAATTACCATGACAACAAACCCCTATTCCCAAAGCTAAGGCTTTAAGGCTTCAGGGCCCAAAAATCCACGAGATTATCCAACAAGACAAAAGTCAAGTCCTTTATTAATAGTACGCCATTTGTCGTAGTAAATGGGAATTTTCCCATCCAGTACGCAGCTGCAGCGTTCTTTAGCGTAGCGATTAGGAAAACTGATGAATGTTATTTACTGGTCGGTCTGCGGTGGGAATTCTTCGTTTGTCGGGGAAAAGATAGTGTTGAGTCCTTTCTTAATGAATGAGAAGATAAAAGATGAGGAAAGGAAAGAGGTATTATTGTCAACAGCCTGCGCGGTCTTTCTGTTAATATTAGTGTTCTGCGATTTTACTGACTTCAAAAAAGGAGGAGGTTGATTAAATATTGTTTTTTTAACCGACTTCAAAAATGGGGAGGTTCTAAATTCGTCTGTATTTTTTTGTGTGCGAAATGAAATTAAATGTTTATTTCTGTAAGTAGATCTTAAAGGCACTTTTAAACGTCAATTTTTTTTTGTTCAATGTTTTTAAAAACGAGATTGCGCCGGCATTTCCTAGGTAACTGTTCCCTGAGAAGAAACGCCGAAACAAACTCAGAGGTCATGCTCTCTTTTAAAGTCCAAACATTACTTATATACATATAGAAATTTATGTGAGTCTAACAAGTGTGTTTCGGGATATCTCCGGCAATTGTAGGTCTATCTCAAAAAATGATTTTTTTTTTTATGGATAGGTTATGCTTCAGGGGTGGTCTCATATAAAATTTTAATGACTTTACTTGGGTAGTTTTTGTGATAGCTTCGAGAATACTAAAATATGTATTCGAAGTGATTCGTCGACGGCGGCTTCGAAGACGCCTATCTGAGACACGGAGAGGAAGTTTGTATGTTATGGAAGAACTAACCAGTAGTTAGATACTGGTATGTTATCTATCGCGTATTTTAATAGAGAAAGTGTCCCATCATAGCTATTCGTACGCCCGGCAACATATTAAGCTATACATTTCCAGTATAAGCTGACTTCTCTTTGTACGAAAAGCCGGTACATTGCGAGGTCAACTAAAACTGGATAGGTATAACTTGATATGTTGCCGTGTGTACATGGGAACGTTTACCTTTGAACACTATTATCTATCAGAAATCAATGCCTCCACAAAGTAAGTGACGTGCAAACTTGTCGTATACATATTACATATATGTATGTATGTGTGTATACGATTATCAGTATTCAAGATCGCATCGTTGAGCACGGATGCAACTATCATGGAAACATACGGGGCTAACTTTGTGCGGGAAAACGCGCAGAACTTTGTGGAAAAAGTAGAGTACACGTTGTTTATGTGTCGCTGTGTGTGTGAGTTGTGTTTACGTTTAGTTATGTTTGGTAAACGTATTTTTTCTTTCTTTTTATACCTTGTATCTTTATTATGTCTTGCGGGTAATTTCGGTACATACTTGTAATGGCCGTTCATTTTGTCAATTCAACAAAATTCATCAAGGTCAAAGTCAAAAACGTTTATTGCGAACTAAATGTTGGTGTTATGCTATTTGAGTACTTATGACTTAGCAGCATTGCAATCCTCATTCGCTGCCTTTATCATCCTAAATTAGCAGGCATGCATGCTGTTGATGTTGATATTGTCGAGCAAATTAATTTGTCAAACATATGAAGCAATAGATTAGCAATTTCCTTCAAGATCTTTCAGATTAAGATGGAAAGAAAGAAAGAAAGAAAAATGTGTTTATTGGCATTACAAGAAAGTGTGTTACTTACACAATTGCCGTACGTTTATAAAGGGGTACGTTTTTTTGGATTGCCCAACAGGTTGCTATAAAACCAAATAGTCTAACAATGATTTTAATAGCCGTACTCAACGGTATTAAAATAAAAGTTAAAATTATTACACAAAATATAGTAGCATTACCGCTAAGCTAATTTACTGCGAAACGCGATAAAATCACAAAATGTTGCGACGCCGCCGTGTGCCGATATGATTTATCTGGGCGTACCTGCCCATAGAGTCACAGTCAATTTTTTTCGCTTTCGTGTGAATGTTGCACGGCACCATAATCAGAAAGAAATTATAACGATCAAACACACATGAATACTAAACCTGGAATAATTTATCCTTTTTTTGGATAAGTTATAGGTATAACCTATTTATGATGCATTTATGTTCGAGTGCTTAATACGACTTAAATATAACACCTGGATGGAGACCTGCACCCTATTTGCACAACCCACTATTAATCAGAATCTGAATGATTTTGAAGATTATTGATAATCAATTATTTCATATTTACGAAAAATTGTTTGGCAACGCAAACAACGTCATGAATGTTGTGGAACTGTCAAAAAAGAAAGCGATTCCTACTGATGGTATGTTGCGAAATTACCCCTCTGGTGTCTTGAAATACAGGCCTTAGGGCCAAACTCACACAGTATAATTAAAAATTCTAGACTATTTATTTGTAAATTACAACGTGTGACTGTATTGATATCCAACCGGCATAGTTAAGGTTTTTTTATTAGCTAATGGGTTTTTTTTTCTTGGAGAGCAGTGGTGGCCCTGTGGTAACGGCCGTGACCTACGAGTAGTAGATCGGAAGTTCAAACCCAAGCAGGCGCTTTACTTTGTGTAAATTATTTCATCGCCACTGCTCTCAAAACGTTGAAAAAAAACATCGTGAGGAAACTGATATGTCTTAGAACCAAAAATTCGAACACATGTAACATATACCAACCCGCACTGGGATTGCGTGGTGGATTATGGCCCGCTCCCTCTCACCGAGAGGAGGCTTGTGTCCCAGCAATGGGAACATTATAGGCTGATGATAATGGTTTTTTTTTCTTGAATATGGGTGTAAGTTTGATTGATAAGTACGACTTTATCTTTTAATTCAAACCAGCTTAGAAAATGCGACGTTATCTTATTTCACGTATATAACGTCGAATTCTTTTGTATGAAAATGCTAAAAAACAATTCATAAGTCAGTTGATTATTTGACATAGTCTTATTAATATCCTAGAGTTGGTTATGGGATATCAAAAGGATTACCTTGTATATTGTGGTGAGTATTAAATCATTTTAATTTCTTATCAAAAACTTAAAAGAAAATTCGTCAACTTGCTACAAATTGATGAAAAATACAAATTACAACGCCGACACTGATATTTCACTGACGAATTTATACTCTGAGCACGGTTCTGTGGTATTCTAAATTTCTAATGGCCGTGCAACAGCCGCTTGTTTCCAATCAATGGAAAGAACAACGCTGTGCTTGTTTATTTAAATAACATCACGATCATTTCCAGATGTTCACAATTTAATGAAAACACAACTGTTTCACTGACATCATTATTTTCGTTGTTAGCTCAATCTTTCTATGTAGGTATTGCAGTTGGCTTGTGTTAAAAGCGAAATTAATATTCAGTTTTTCAGTTTCTCACAAAACACTGCAAAATATCCAATTTACGACGCATTCTCAATACTCGGTTCAACACCGCAAGTGGGAAAGGGTTTACTAATGATAAGCATAAAATATATTGTCATAGTTTACATTGGCATAACGAAAATTTGCAGAAGGATCTATCACATATAATTTTACTAGGCATAGGAAAATGTTTTGCCATAATGTTTACTGCCAAATATACTGTTGGCATAATAATAATGAAGCATAATGTAATGCTTGGGCAAGAACAGGTAAGTTTTTCATTATTGCTGCATGCGTTGATGTAACTCTTATAAAAACAAACATGTTCGCGACTCAATCTAATAGAGTAATTCCCAAATTATAATAAATATTATGCCTTAAAAATTTATGCACATATCCAAATTATGCCAAAACAAACTCGACTAATTGCCAGTTGCTTTTGATCTCTGCATTACGCCACAGTATATTACACTAGGCCAGCTCCCTCTCACCGAGAGGAGGCCTGTGTCCCAGCAGTGGGAATGTTATAGGCTGCTGATGAAAATGAATATTACACTTATAAAAGTTATGCAAAAACGTTATATCAAACAACATTGTGGCTTACAATTTTATGCCAAGAGGGGAATTCTGGTGTGCGATAAAATCCAGCCGCGATATTTTTACGTCCATGTGAACGTCGCGTCCCGTTTATTATCTGTGCGCCTAACGGAATGCGCGTGTAACGAAGTGACATCTGACTTGTCAATTTTAGACGTTGACACTTGACAGCCCTTGTTAATTTGCCGCTAAAATAGGTCCGTCGCGTTTTGGAACCCCCGCGACGCTTTTGTTGAAATTAATCCTTTTAAATCGATCCGTTTGTGACAATTAGTCGTGATCCAATTGTATTACTTGTAATAACCCCTATCTTGACGTAATATTACGGGTTACGTTTGTTAAAACTGAAGTTCTTGTAAAAGGATGGCGGTCCAAATTGCGCGTGCGACCCTGTTGTAAAGTAATCCCTTAATCCCTGAGAACCGGTCGTTTTGTGGACAATCTGTCATGACCCGATGGTTAAGTGTTAGTGACGCTATTGGGAATGAGTGATTTGAAGACCGCGTGCCATGAAGACATCTGGCGGATTGTTGCGGATTGTTCCTGAGAATACTTACTCATAACGTCACAACACAATACAGATACACTCACTTACATACATAACTCCAGGTTGGCACCAGAGCAGTGTCCTTCAACCAACAGGTAAGTTCTTTTGTTGTACTGTAAGTGTTTGATTTGATTGTCTGCTCCGCGTACGGCGGACAGTACGCTAGCCACTCTTGTCTCCTGGACCCCACCATAATATCTTCCACTGCGCCATTGAAATGCTATTGTAGGGGTCTAGTCTGGCAGCGTACAAATAACAAGTTGTATTTTGTTTATCCATTTAGGCAAACCTACAATTACAACTGCGTCCACGCACAATCTTCTCCCCCGTATGTTTCCCATGACCCGGTTACGGCGTCCGTAGTGAATGGCGCGCTTTATTGCACTTTTTATGCAAACACAGTGAGGGTAGTTTTCATGACGTCATCGCTTGCATTAACACAAGTACTTCCTAATGATGGCGGAGTACAGAGTAGCACTGGTGAACTGTAGTTTAAAACTTTTGCTTTCGCGGCTTTTTTATTTTTCGCTTTTTGAAGCTCGGTTTAAAAAAAAAAACTTTTTTTAAACACTGTGAATGGTGACTGATTGTACTGTGTTTGAAAACAGCACTACATTAACACAATTAAGTACATTTATTTAAAGCTACAATTAGGTAAGTACTCAATGTGTGTAATACATACGTTTTGTGGTTCCTTGAAAGATACTGTTACGGGTTCGGGATAAATATTTTTAACCACAAAAAATCGAATTGTCACAAATACAGCAATCAGAAACCTTACCTATATTTGAATCACTTGTCTCGCTCGTAGTTCATTGTTTCGCATTCGTAACCGAACTGTCATCACAATCTAACAATCCGCTATTTAGGTATATGACGAGCTTAATCGCCCATAATATTCGCGAACATTCGCGAAGGTCTACCCACGAATGTTCTTTCACTCTCATTCTCTCTCTCCCTTTGTAATCACAGATAGCGGCAACGTCAATAGATAGTACTAGAACAGATAATTACGCTATTCGATAATATAGATGGCGGTGGCATTCACAGATAATACAGTTCATTTAGTACCTACTAATTGAAAATAGATGGCGGTAGCGTGACGTTTCATGGCTTAGCGATATACGTGCCAATACAATATTTTGGAATAAATAATAATAAATGATAAAATAAAATAATTCGGACAACTAAGATTCATAAATTGTTAGTAACATCAGTTAAAAATTGTTAGTAAAATTCATCAGTATGGTTCACCGCAAACATTTCTGAGGCACTACAAAAACGAAGCAGTCGTAACATCATCCTAAAAACATTATTATATTGGACGCGTAGGACATCCAGCGACCTTTTCGAGTAGTTTACCGGGTTGACATAAAGATTAAAGACAAAAATTGCTTCTGGTCGATGTAAATTGTGTTGTGATGTTCTTGTTGGTATCCTTTTGAGGCTGACTGTACTGGTAGAAAGAGGAATTAAGACATTTCAGTTTGTCTTATTAGTTCATTCGCACCAATTGACTCGCCCGAAACGGCGTACTGACACTTTTAAATCCTACTATCTTACTAATATTATAATCCAAATTAAAAATCCGAATAAAATTATAAATGCGAAAGTTTGTATGTATGGATGTGTGGATGTGTGGATGTTTGTTCACGCAAAAAACACTGAATGGATTTGGATGAAATTTGGAACACAGTTAGTTTATAACCTGGATTAACACATAGGCTACTTTTTATCTCGGTAGTACGTTCCCGCGGGATATGTTCCGACTTCCACGCGGGCAAAGTCGCTGGCAAAAGCTACTAATATATTATTTTCTATTTGCGAAAGTGTCATATAGGTACTTATCCATAGATGATAGTGTTACGTAGATCGTTAAGTCTAGAAACATCACGCTAACTCCATCTCAGAAAGGGGCAGTGTGACGTAAATCGAAAAGTCTAGAAACATCACGCTAATTCCATCTAAGGACGGGGCAGTGTTAGAAACTACTGGAAATGACACGCTAACGCCATCTGTTATTGAGTAGCAAGTACTACACGAAATTGTACGTAGACGCTACTGCCATCTATTGTCGAATAGTGGGATTAAACAGTTCAATGGAAGTTACTAGAAGCTTCTACGCTGTGGCCGTGTCGAATGTTCGAGAATGTTCTGCTCGGGATATAAATAGCGGATTGTCGGGCCGACAAGCAGTTCGATTTCGGAAGCGAGCGAATACGATTCGAGTGATACAGTACAAGCGAAACAAGTGATTCCAAGTGACGTTTCTTGTAGTTGCGATATTTGTGTTTATTTAATTAAATTGTGTTGTGTGTTTGGTAAATTGGTTTAAATTAATTTATCCCGAACCCCAGCTCGTAACAATAGCAATGACCAGATGTACTACCCACAAGTTTGCTATTCAATACAATAAATAAGCCTACTAACAGATAGTGGACTCCTAAATGCTAGTAGTCATTTCGCCCACAACTTTAACAGCTTGTCCAAAGTTAATTAAGAAAAAGCAAGCGGTTCATAACTCACCAGTAAGTAATTTATGACTTAGTATTCCCCAAACACTTCGGGGCAATGAACTTTGCTTCCAGTTTTCGCTTCAGCTTAGGCTCAGTTGAATTTCCGTTTTCCGCGGTTTTTATCCGACTCCGGAAGGGGAAGGTAATCCGTTTTATAGTCGATGTCTGTGTTATACGAGGTGGCTCGGATATAGAGACTTAACCTGTTCCCAAGGATTCAGTATCTACTAATACCAGACTCCATGCGTATAAATGTTTCTTTTCTAATGTACTGTTCCATACATATTGACCGTGTAAGTTTTACACTTTTCTATGAAATAGGATCGGGTTTCGTGTGGTGCCGGACGTAAAAAATAGCATCATCCTATTTCTACCCGTGGGTGTCGTAGAAGGAGACTAAGGAACTTACTACAGAATGGGCCGCAGCATTTTTTTTTTTTTTTGGATCGGAAATCGTCAAATTTCTTCTCCCGCTCTGGGCGGAGCGGGAGGGCATGTCAGACTTTTACTGACTAAAACCCACCCATGTTCCATCAGTTGCCCATGTGCCAGGGTCACGGTATCTCTTTCGAACAATCACGCGACCCCGGCAGGCATCGGTCCTAGCAGACCCCTTCAGTTTTGCTGACATCTCTTTGAGGCGCGCGTAGAACACTGCGCGCCGTCGACCCGAGCTTGGTCCTTACCGGGCGGCGAGCTACCCATTGCTCGCTACCCGCAAGCTCGCGCCTACGGTAGCCGGGAGTCCGCTATGGACTCCCAATGCCCGGGGCGTCTCCTCCTGCGGCGGCTAGGTACGTGAGGGCGCAGAGACTGCCACTCCCTCACGCGCCCCGCCTCCTCCTTCGCGAGCATTACTGCTTCGCAGAAGGAGGTGACGGCTTCCCATTCCCTCTCGCTCCGTACCATGGCTCGCACCAGGGCCGGACGCGAGAGGTCGCCGCCGATGGCAGCAGCATTCGCTATGCATTTTACCAAGCATGGTGATTATGCAAGCCGCCCCTTTGGGAGAGGCCTATGTCCAGCAGTGGACATCTTTCGGCTGAAATGATGATGAAATATGAAACTTTATTTTAAACCGAAATTATATTTCTATGCTGGTGGTCTTGAATCATGTACTGAATTTATGATTATAGTTTTCGTGTTGGTGTCCAGGTTTTTCTAACAAGAATTTCTTAGCAGCTCTGAGTCTGGATTTGTGCCCAGTTGATAGCAATAGGCTCGCCCTGTATTACATGGGACTTAAACATGCTTAACAAACGAAATCACCCAGTACATACTATAGTTACAACTCTGTTTTACCCTTCGGAAAATGCTTCGGAATTACAAGCTTGATGTATGTTTTTCGGTGGTGATATTGACGATTTTTTTATCTTCAATAATTTTAGCTTTAAGCACATTGTAATAGCAAGTATTTTTGGCACATAAAAATGGAACACAAGGTCAACAAAAAAAGACAAAAAAATCTGACCTCGATTCCGACAAAACGTAGCTTTACTGTCATCAAGAAAATAATACCGAGCTTTGATATAGGAACCCAATCAATCGTGGGCCGATGTCATCCGGTCACAAACACTGGACTTTGTGCACAATATAGAGTAGAGGCAATGTATCACAAACCTACCTACACTACGGGATAAAGGAAATATAAGAGACTAGCACTATACCCATGTCTTCGTCTGCGTGAATTTTTGGCCATCCTTTTGGCCCGCCTTCGCTTTCATTTAGCGTTCTTTCCGACTTTCTTTTTGTTTTTGCTCGGGTCCTAAGGGTCGTAGCGCAATGTTCAATAGTCTATATCCTTCCTCGAGAATTGGGCTATCCAATATATGTCTGTATACCCAGCAGAACCCCACGTTTAATCCGATTGAAAGTTAAATGTTAACGTGCGTAGTATTTAGATCCTTCCGAATCGGATAAGTAAATGTACCTTAATTGTTACAGCGTAATCTTCAATTATATTCCAGCAGGACCCTCCGTTGTTTGAAGGTCTATAGACAAATCTTATATGGTCCCATTTAGCGGTGTATTAGTACCTTAAAAATACCTTAGTTTAATTTTAAAATCACGTTATTTAAAGAGGAATGCACCTACAAAACTTTTGTCAAGCCAGCAGGACCCTATTTTGTTTTGAGGCTTTCAGTCCAGACGGTCATATTTCTTATAAGCATTTTATTAGTACTTTTCAAATAACCTTAGGTTTAATTCAAAATGTTTGTATTTTACCTGAAAATTTCTTTTATAAAACTTTTTGTACTTTTTCAGCTATAAGATTTGTCTATAGACCTTCAAACAACGGAGAGTCCTGCTGGAATATAATTGAAGATTACGTTGTAACAATTAAGGTACCAATTTTTTCATATACGATTCGGAAGGTACTAAATACTACGCACGTTAACATTTAACTTTCAACCGGATTAAACGTAGGGTCCTGCTGGGTATACAGACATAGCCGATATAAAAGAAAAACAATCCGACTGGTAGTTCTAGAGACTCACAAAAACTCAAAAATAAACAAATTATACCTCTTTCAAATATTAACTAGCCTCTGCCCGTGACTTCGCTGGCGTAAAATTTTGGCCCACAACCCGTCACGCGTGTCCCTAAGCCCATCCTCGCGATTACTTCGTGTACACTTAGCGGATTTTTCGACTCTTTGACCCGCTCTTAAGGTTCGCAGCGTATTGTTTAAAAGTCTTTATCCTTCCTCATGACTTGAACTATTGAATGCAGAATAAAAAATTCAAATCCGACTAGTAGTTCTAGAGTTGCCGCCTACACACAAACTAACCAATGTAACTTTTATAATATTGTAGTATATAGCAGTGGCGAAGGCACCATATAACACGATCCCTACCGGCTTGCCTTCGGGGATTCGCATTGGTAACTCTATCACTATTAAAAATACAATAGTATGTAAATAGTGGCTACTATTGTCAATAAATATAGTTACACTACGGGTATTTAATTCACCATAACATTCAAACAACAAAAAAGGTTATTTATAGCTTTGTATTACAGCAAAAGAGAAATGTTCTAAATTAACCCGGCGCCGAAACGTCATAATCGGGAACTAAAAATTCATACAACAGCGATCCCGTAATGATGTCACTTTAGGTCACGTGGCACCGCTTGATATGTACGAGAGCAAGCCGCTGTACAACGGGTTATGACAGAGACAGGTATAGAAAAATGCGTCAGCGAGAACGAGATAGAGGAATATTGCTTATTTTATTCGGTTTTCAGCTGTTCAATTTAATTGTATTTAATATTTAATTTTTCGGTGCCTTCCTCATATATCCAGTTATATCCTATTATTTTTCCTACTATTTTTCGGTGACTTCCTCACATATTCAGTTATGTCATACAATTTTTCCTACTATTTTTCGGTGCCTTCCTCATATATCCAGTTATATCCTATTATTTTTCCTACTATTTTTCGGTAACCTCCTCGTATTTTAGGTTAGGTCCTCTTACTTTTCCTACTATTTCCTCATATCTCTGGTTATAGCCTATTATCTTACGGAGGTCGCCCTCAATAGGAGGATTGTGTTTTTTAATAAACCAATTAATATCTCTATAATACACCAGTGATTAGTTGTAGTTCTACTCATTCTCCATCAGTAGGACTACAACTAAATACTGGTGGATTACACCGAAATTGTTTGGATTATTAGAAATCACAATCCTCCTATAATTGAGGGCGCCACTGGACTTACATGATCCCCTTATTTTTAAGTATCCAATATTGGTTCTTTCCTTTTAAATATTATTAGGTGTGAGCTCAACATTAAAAAAAACTGAAGAACCCTAAACTTGAACCTTAAAAAAATGGAGAGTAAGTAAAAAAAATAGAAAAAAGTACCTTGGCAAGAATGGTAAGAAGGTGAAAAGGGATGTATGTATAAATTAAACAGAAAATTGAATGGTATTTTTATTTCCATAGTATGAATGAATAATTATTATATACTCTAAACATTTATATTCAGTATAAAAGAAGACTGTTTTGTTTAGAAACATCCTCGCCTTAATGATTACAGTATCTATTTGTCGGTCATTATAAAGAATCATTATATACATTATGTTCAATAATTCTAGTTTTTACAAATTAAAATAAAGGTTGAGACGAGTAGAAATTTAATTTACAAAAAATAACAAACTTTACATTAATGTACCTATAACTAAAACATTTTTGCCCTTAAGGTGATTGCTTCAGGGTAGCCGTTTTTTGCAATTTGCAGGCCAGTGCTAGGTTGTATGTTAATTAAATGTTGCACGCGGGTGTAAGTACATAAGTTGTACTACATACGTCTTACACCCGCGTCTAACATTTCAATCAAAACCTAGCACTGGCCTGCAAATGGCAAAAAACGTAAGAAAATTTGAATTTCGCGGGCTACCCTGACGCTTTCACCTTAAAGCTGCATACAATAAATTGGTTATATTATTATAGTAAATATCTATTTTCAAGTAAAGTGCTACTATAAACACTCCGATGAGACTAATCTATCCCTCATACAAATACTTTACTTTAAAATCTATTACTAAAGGTGAACGCACACTTTTCAGAGCCGAAGGAGGCGAAAGAATCGAATTTTAGAATTACTTGTATGAAATCCTATGGAACCTCGCACACTTACCAAATCGGACGAATAAGGTCGTACGATTCGGTGCGGATAAGTGTGCGAAGTTACATTGGACTTCATTTAAGTAATTCTAAAATTTGATTCCTTCGCCTCCTTCGGCTCTGATAAGTGTGCGTTCACCTTAAACCAGCTATTGGTGCTGGCTCATACCATTACTTTATGCGGACACCGTTATCGGGCCGTCTTTATAGGATATCCTAAAGGGATATCCGATAAATACCGTAACTAAGGGTAGATTACTAGTTGAGCGCACTCTGCTATAAAAAAATAACTGCCCTTGGACTCTGCAGTGCCTCAAACTAGCAACGCCGCGTACGGTATAAGTACATAATTAATAATTATGTAAACGTTTCCAAAAAAAATTGATATTACTGGATTCAAAATAAAAACACCTTAAAAATGAGCAAACGAGTTAACTCGTTTGCGCATTTTCAAGGTATTATAGCAGCGACCGTAAGCCGTTAGAATACCTACAGAATTTTGAAATTTTTTCTCTAGGTACCATCTACTTGTAATATATGACGTGTTACCTCGCATTAGAGTGAGCGTGTTAGGACACGGAGAAACGGCATTTTGGCAAGGAAAGCACAGATAATCATTACCACGTTTAACTTCATAAGAATTGTAATGAGAATTAAATTCAATAGTTTCAAACATACAGCAACGGAAAAAAACCTCTTCAGTATCTGTCACCAAAATTGCATCAATTTGGCCAAAAGTGGGTAAGAATTGTTCATCATCTATATCTACAGTAACAATAGAGTTCCGCTGCCATATAACACCAGCTATTGTAGCGGAAGTAACCGAATATTTGAGGACAACGCCAGTGCCGAGAGAAAACTTGACAGTGTCTCCTGAATTTAATGCAGATTTTTTTCCTAGTATTTTTGTTGTAGGTATTGTATTTTTCACAAACAAGTCATTGAGCATAAGTTGACATTTTATTGCTAGAGTCTTGCAAACATTGACTCGATTAAAAGATGATCTAGCCACTAACTTAGATACCCTGTGCTTGGCTTCAAAACGCATAGCCCACATGTTACGTACGGGGCCGAACTTCATTAGCATGGTAGGATAATGAGTCAGAAAATGAAACTTTGGCTGCAGGGGTGATTTTGTTAGCTCCGTGTACAATTGATTAAATTCTGCTATTATAACCCGGAGTTGAATATTGGTGTCACTGAAGACCCTATGACTTAATAACCTGTCGGTGATTTGCCGCAACATAATGTATAATTTCCATACTTTATTTTCTAAAGGAATGTAAAACCCGGCTATTAGGCTGAAGTATCTAATAAGGGTAAGCATTTCTGATGCTGAAGTTTTCAATTTTACTTTCGAACCTTGGACAACTAAACAATTACTTGGTTTTGAATTCCTATCTGGTCCATAATCAAATGAAATTATTCTTTGTTGCAATACTGAGATCTTTAAAAGACCTTCGGCAAGGAAGTGGTTTATGACAAAGGTCATTACATAACGAGCTACACCTTCTAATATATCATGCATTGGGTCTACTGCTACATTTTGAAATAAATCAAATCCTGTCACCTTAAGCCAACAGCATGATTCTTTAATGCCCGTGTTAGGTGTATCGTTTTCTTGCAATTGAGCGTGGTATGAAGTCATATTTCTAAGCAAGTTACTGTTTTCATATAGAGCAGTTTGCAAACCTTTCTTGTCAATGTTACAGATTCTGCAACACTTGTTAGCTGAAAAACTTTCAGTAAACCCGAGAATTGAATTCAGGCCTAAATTATCGCCAGTTATAGCAACAACCTTCAATTTTACGGTTCCTTTAAAAAACTTATTTTCTATAAAAATTCCTTTGTTTTGCAAGTAATTCAATTCCTCAATAACAGGGTCAAAAATAGCTTTGTTTCCATATTTAGTTTTGTCAGCAGAATGGCAAATAGCTAACAGCAAAATGTTATTCAACAATGAAAATAAATGTGGTGGGAGTGCTGGCAAGGAAACGTATACACCACCAAGCTTATGCACCCCAGCGTGGCTCCCCAAAGGATTTCCAATTTCAAAATCATCATAGTATACTACTAAAGGAAGAATAATGTCCGACGCCTGCGGTGTACACATTGCCAGCCATACAGATCCCTGCATTACATTTTCTAGACACATTGGCCTCATCGGATTTTCTTCACGGATTATTAAATTACCCCTTAGGTGGTTCAAATAATCCGTTACATCTTTCCAAATAGTGTCAATGGAAAAAAAATTCTTCAAAACCTGGCGAAGTTGAATTACTTGCATTGTACGTGGCTTGGTGTGTAATGTTAAAGTGTTACTCCTTTGTGAAATGTCAGGACAATAACCAACGATTACTTCATGTGGTGGTATAAAAGAACCTAATAAATTCAATTCTCGGAATCTCAAATATTCTGAACGAAACGGAAAAAAGATGCCCTTCAAAGCTGTGTTGAACTTATGAAGTCGTTTATTAATTTCGCTTCCAGACATGCTTTCCTCATCAGCTAGCACAGGGCCGAATACGGACATTAAAGACGGTGCGATATTGTCAAGAAGGGTTTGCAAATGACTAACCATAGCTTGTACAGACGATCGAGATACAGAGGGATTTACATAGAGCGTTGAAATAAATTTCAAAACTTCTTTATGAATAATACTATCAGCATTATCAAGGACTTCCGGTTCACTATCAGCTTCAATGTATATGTGCTCAGTTGCTACTTTGGTAGTCTCTGTTTCACACATAGGAACTACGCAAGCCTCGTTTGAGGTGGATGGCAAATAACGAGTGTTTACTTTATTCAAATGTTTTAAGTTAACATGTTTTCTAAATTGTCTAACGTCCGTGAAATACCGGTAGCATGCGTCTTCACCACATTTATAAACTCCAGTAATATCAATTTTTTCACATTCTTTCCTTATGTGGGTAATAAGTGAAGAAAACGTGGGAAAAGTCCTTTTACAACTGTGACACTTCATCTTAATTTAAATTGTGACTCCGAGAGTAACTAATATCTCCTTCACAGATTGTGACATACGATCGTACGATGTTTTGACTTTGTAAAAACCAATTTGGATAATAAGCCAAATGTTATAGCTTTCAGTAGGATATTTAGCCGCAGTAGCATGAAATATTTTAAAAGTCACATCAACAGCCTCAGTTAGTGTTGTGTTCTTGTAAAACGTATTGTCACATACTGTGAAGGAGACACCTGACTGGCGGCACCAAATTATAAATGGTTGGAGGCTAATACCTAGGTTTTGAAGCTTTTGGCGACGCTCCTCAATTACCACTTGCACGTCTGCGTCATCATCCACGATGGTCACAAATCCATCCAATATCTCCGCTCGTGAAGCTTGCCAGTCTTTTCTAGATCGACGGGCAGGAGGAATATTAAAGAGACAGCCGAGTAGCAATATCGCTGCTATTAATTTTGTCTCCGGTTGTTCATCTGGAAAGAAAATAATAATAGTATATTTGACACAACACATCATCATTAACTGAGCAAATAGGGAAAAGTATCAGAACAAAATAAAATCTATCTATATAAGTAAAAATGAATTGCCGAAATGTGTGTCCGCCCGCCCGTTACTTCTGAACGACTGCACCATGTTAGATAATTTTTAAATTCTTTTTTGTCTATATATTTTATAACGGGTTCACCGACCCAGGGAGGTCGAGCACCTAGAACTATATAACAGAATCATTTCCTTACCGTCACAAATTGCCAATGTATCAGCTATTTTTCGACGAAGAAACGAGTCCTTTGTGGTGTTAAGCTTCTGCTGAGCAGCTTTTAGTATGTTTTCCGATGAAGCATCCAAGGCGTCGAGGCCCCCGGATTTATCAGGAACAGTGCTTCGTAGTCATGAGTCAGGAGTCGCCATCCATCACTTGACTTCAGGATAGGATACTTATTGAAGTACTCCTGTAATGTCCCTTCCTCGTAGTACAAGTACCGGAGGCGAGCTCGCACCGTCTCCCGCCACAGGGCACTGACCTCCTGCCACGGACCAGCTGAAGGACTTGACAGCTGCTCTAATGCTGACGCTACGTCCTCCACTTCACCTGCACACAAAAATTAAAACGATTAATAATTAGTACAATGACAATAACGGTTCTTAGATTCAGATATTTTGTAATTTGTAACGAAAATTTATACTAATTCAGATATTTTTCTCAATAATTTTGTTCTTGATAATTTAATTCAATCTGAAAACATAAAATTTCTTGAAAAGGAGTTACCTTCTTTAAGTCCGGTCAGGTCGATTCCAGCGAGTGGAGGGGTGTCTAGCCTAGGACTGGACTTGGAGCGAGAACGTGACTTGGGCTTTTCAATAAGGCCCAACGAAACTAAATGCTGCCGTCGAGCCCTTCTGGCGGTGACTAACCAGCCAGAGATATTGCGCTTAGCCTGGTAAGCATCAGCCGGCAGGTACGGCGCGTAGTATAGGGGTGGTGACTCCTCTTTAAATAATCTGCCAATGTCGTAGGATAGAGCAAGCAGCTGCGAATCTGTCAGAAGTACCGGGTTTTCGGCCGTAATGAGCTTCTCCATAAGCAGCTTGCATAAACGCCCACGCACGTTTGAGGGTCAGGTGCCCGTTTTCTGCCCAATTGCTATTATTTGTTTTCCCTCGACTGATGAATTCAGTATGGTATTCACCTGAAACACAAATAGTATAAGTATGGCATTACAAACTAAATATGCAAGGTAAAAGTTAAAAAAAAATGTCACTAAAATGTTGAAAATACAGGTTCAATACCTACCTTCCATTCAGTATAATGATCAGTTGGAGTCGGTGCCAGTCTAGGCATCATGCATTTAGTTGTTAGTTATAGCTGTCACCAACTCCAAATATATTACTGATCTTTGTGACATATAGTATAGCTCCTAAACGGCCGTCCGTACACACATACAGGACAGGACAGGTACAGACGTTAAACTTATCTGTTTACGCCGGGGGTTAACAATATTGAATGTCAATTTAAATTCCTTATCAAAAGTACAGGATAATAGGCAATAACTTACTAAATTGCTCCCGGTGGACTCTTGTCTAACTGCTTCACCCACTGACGACGACGAGTCCAGTGGTATCACCAGTATGTCACCATCCTAAAATAATATTTACTTTGAGACAATGTTATAATAGTACATGTAACAAAAAGGTGTGATAATATGAGTATGTACGGTCAATTAACCTCAATAATCGTTGAAATAATCACTAAATGTGTCCGAGTGCGACCGTTAACTAACAGGCTATAGCTAGCCCTAGCCGGAGATAACTCAAGGGAAGTGTTATATTTTTTTACTAGTAATCGGTTCAGCATTGCAGGTGTGAACGGTCCTGCCCTCGTCCCTTGATCCGGCCCTGATAAAAACTAATCGATCAAGATCAGGACTGATCCTGGTCTCAAAGAATGTCTATACCAAATTTTGCATCGGTTCAGTGTCTTAGGTATGAAAATGTGAAAAGGTCCTGCCCCAGCCGAAAGATAGACAGACAAACTTACTTTCGCATTTATAATATTAGTATGGATGTAATTACAAATGAATACATATTGCTCTTGAACCAAAAAACAGTAAGTACGAGTACTTTTCTACAATTTTGCAGAACTTACCAAATTTTCCTGGTTAAGTCCTGCTTCGCAGTCTTGGTTGAGGATTGAGCTTTGCAGTCCTTCACACGGTGGCAGAGGCTCTAAGTTACAAGGTAGACTAGTTAACAAGTCATTCCTCAGGACCTCTTCAAAGAGTGATGAATTGTAGGAGTTATCCTGAAATTTAACAAGAAATTTAAAAAGGTAATAATAATGTACTTAGTTGGTAAACTAACAAGACTGATGAAAAGTTATGATTTTATTCCACTTTTTAAATAAATACTGCACCGGTTAAATTGTTAGGTATCTTAAGAAGACTTTAAAATAATAAAAGTTAATAAGTAGGTACCTACCTACCTACATGCAAGTAGGAGAATGTGCATTTAAGCGACGCAGGGCATGTGTAAGCAAAAAGTTTAAAACAAAATTTACTTTTTTGAAATACAATTTAACATGAAAACAAACCATATCTTTTGGTTGGTCGCTTTTTAACATGGCCAGAGCTGCTTCAAACCGGAGTCTGTCCCCTATTTGAGGGAACATACTATGTATGTCTTGTTTACTAAGCATCTGCATTGTTGCGATATCAATTCTTTCAGCTGAAAAAAAAAGGTAAATTTAACAGCGCCCTGATTGCAGCTGTGAAATGCACTACGTCGCATCGACTTTATAAAATGTAGGTTGGTAGAGCTCGTCTAAGCTGAAATGACGCGCCCCACTACTTAAATTTGTATACGTACACTACGGTAAATGCGGTAGTGGGGCGCGTCATTTTAGTTTAGACGCACTCTACCTATTTGTTTTTTTTTGGGTTGCAGTTGCACATCGAATCTAGTGTATAATATAAATATGAACGTATATCTAGGTAGGTGGGTAGGTACCATACGACAAGACTATTCTTGGTTGGAGTGTACAGCGGCCAAAAAAGTGTTATTTTCGCAAATCGTTTATTTTCTCGATTCTATAGTATGTAACACCTAGAAAGGCTAAAAGTGTCTGGGTGTTTTTTGTCTCCGACCAACCGTTTGTCGTAAAAACGATGTCGAAGGGATCCATAGGTAAGGTTATGTTAGAACTGTGACCTTGAAATTGGTCGCGAAATTTTTTTAAGTATATTTTCATAGTGCCTCTAAGACGACACTCTGACCCTATTCTTGCTAGAAATTAGAATGTGTGAATGTAATGTGTGAGCTCATGCTAGCAACTTACTAGGTAGGTTTGTCAACTTACTTTCAAAACGATCGATGTAGCGTTCCAAATTCCACTTCTTCAAAAGATCACGCGTAGCCATATCCATTTTTGCACTGATCAAACACGTTCACTGGCACTAATGGAATTGTTATTGCTATTAATTAAACGAGTCGTGAGTCGTGACTTGCCGGCTGTAGCGGTGAAATACAAATGGCCGACCGAAATGGCGCGGCGGCGGAATGAAGTGAGAGAGGGAGACCTCATTATATAATGCCGTCACCTTAAATTTGTAGGACATCATTCAAATGCTACTCATAAATGGGTCTCTGTAATAATAATTTAGTAGGATACACATAAAATAATATGACTATATTATTGAACTTTGATGCTTACTCTAAAAATATGAGATTATTTAATCGTATTATCATAGGATTCACATAAAATAATATGACTGTAATATTAAAAAATGATGCTTACTTTAAAAATATAAGTTTAAAGCATTATAATTTAATATAGTACATTAGGGGGAGGTCATCGTATTTTTAGAGATACTTCTTCATATTAAACTATGAAATCTATTTATATTACGGTGACTGTCATTGTGTTTTTTAATTAGAATCTTATTTATAATTATCATACTAATTTATGGGACAGTGGACCATTTTCTATTACATTGTGTTATTATTTGAAGAAGACAATGTTATTTCATAATTACAAATTTTTACGATGACAAGTATCATAATATTGCATTATTTACCCAAAAAATTCGATTCCATCTTAACACATTTCAGTTCTAGCGTAATATTTACTTATTATCAACATATTATAAGACAACGCATCTATTTTAAACCAACGTCACGATATTTTAAGATTATGCCAAAATTACATTTTTCTCAGTGTACGGCAACATATCAAGCTACACATTTCCAGGTTAAGCTGACCTCTCATTATACGGAAATCCCATATAATGTAAGATCAGTTTATACTGGAAAGGCATAGTGGTCTTCAAAACTAAAAAAAAAGTCCAGTGAAAAGGACTACAAAGATAATTTATTTATATTTTTTATTATTTTTGTAATCTTTTTAATTCGAAAATATTGCAATTTTTATAATGTGATACTAAGTTCTGAAGGCCAGTGTAGTTCAAAAGAAACAGGCATACAACAAGACCGATTTTGTTTTATACTATTTCTAGATACATATAATATACAGAAGAAATATAAATAGATGCAAATAAGAAAGGGATTCCTAGATGCATTTCAAATCAAAATCATTTATTTGCGTAACGTAGGTACAGAAGGTTGGTAAAATATATGAATTTGTTCTCTTATTCTGCCTTCTTATTAATTTAAATTAATTATATAATCACAATTATGCGGTCATTAAGCAGATAATCCCATTAAAATTGTATTACTGAATTAAATAAATGTCAAAATAATTATAAAAGAATGATAAAAGTAATAATCATTGATCACAAACATGGTCAAAGCGAGATAAACTGCAACCCGACTATTGAAAAGGTTTTAGTAAACCCTTTTGATATCCCGGTCTAGTCATGTACATAGTGGTAGCAAACGCGAGGAGTATTCGCAATCCCCGGGCCGAGCAATGTTATTGGGTTTTCGTATTAGGAAATGCGCAGTACCAGCTCATAGCTTGCATTCTTGGTCCCTGTGACATGTGATTGACTTATGTACGTACTAGGTTTTGCCAGCGGCTTCTCCCGCGTATAAGTCGAAAATTATCCCACGGAAAATACAAACAGAGATAAAAGAATCCTATGTGTCAATCCAGGTTATAAACTATCCGTGTAATTCAATACAAATCGCTTTAGCCGATTTTGCGTGATTGAGTAACAAACATTCGAACTTTCACCTATATAATATTACTAGCTTTTGCCCGCGACTTCGTCCGCGTAAATGTCGGTTATCGCGGACGCAGACTAAAAAGCAGCCAGTGTCCTTTCTTGGGGTTCAAATTTACCTCGTACCAACAGTCATCAAAATCAGTTAAATGGTTTAATCGTAAAAGCGTAACAGACAGACTGAGTTACTTTCGCATTTATAATATTAGTATAGATAACGGAACTGCAGATATGTACATACGTGCATTGAAGTGTACATTTGAGAAATAGAACTGTGTATTGTGTTGCTTTGTTGATATAAGTCTAAAAACCCATATTCTAGTGTTTGCACGTATAGTTAGCTAACTGAGAGCTGACACACGAGTGGCATGTTGCCAACGGCAGGTAACAGCAGCCGTCGACACGCGATGATGACGCTGATCTTTGAAGATGGCATGTCGCCGGCTGCCGTCGACGCGTCAACGGCAGTTACCTTTGCCGTTGGCAACATGCCGCTCGTGTGTAAGAGCACTTACTTTAAAATAAATCTCATATTACGTATTTTTATTTTTTGACAAATATTAGGCTTTAGGTTGGGGCTTTTATGATTTTTTTATTTACATCTGCTTGAGTATGGTTTTCAATGTTTTGTTGATATATTGGCGTGTGTTAGCTAAAATATGGCAAAAAAAAAAAAGGTTTTCGTATATGTAATTACTTACATATCATTGTATATAATCAAGTAGATAGCTGTGCTGCTGGGAGTTTGTCTCGTTTCGCCACTTCTTCTTCCCCCTAAAGCACTAGGAAGCGGTGAAGGGCAGTCGTTTTGTGGGACGGCTTTATACTTATAATTTTGACGTTCAGAAAGCGCTGAATCTCAACCTAGTTTGAGTAAATGCCTTTTTTGGTTTAGGTATTTGCCGTCCAATATATCATCATCTTCTCATCATCATCATCATCATTTCAGCCGTAAAACGTCCACTGCTGGACATAGGCCTCTCCCAATTTGGGGGGCTTTGCCATAATCGCCACGCTTGGCAGGCGGGTTGGCGATCGCAATATGGTGGTAAAATGCATAGAGAACGCTGCTGCCCATTCTCTAGTAAGTCCCTTAGTCGCCTTTTACGACACCCACGGGAAGAAATGGGGAAATCATCTTCTAATCTACCCTTTTTCAAACTATTTTGTGGTCAACTTCTAACTAAATATCAGTATTTTACACGGAGCGACTTCTTTTATTTTTGTTGAGTGTTTGGTCTTTCTTTGGGTGTATGTTTACCGCAAATAAATGTATGTTTCCTCTTTTTTCTTAACTATACAATAATGACTTATACATAGAACGAAAAAAGATCAGGGAAAATACAACCGGGACTTATGTACCTACATATATAAATGAAATAGGGCTCCGCCATCTCCCAGCGCTCTTCCCTCTAAACATTGATTTAATATGAATGGAACTACGGAGGGTATTTACGTAAGTTTGCACAAACTTTGCAAAAGTATATCAGCCGGATTTTCAGAATAAGGATGTAGTATTCATGTTTTGTTTTCTGAGTTTATCTGGGACATTACAGATATTCGACTGGTCTATCACATCTGGTATAGTGGTTGCAAGCGCTACTGCTGAGGATGACGTCCTGGGTTCGATTACCAGGTCGGGCAAAAACTTATTGGGTTTTTCTGTCTGGAATTTCTCAATAGCAGCCCGATTTTGATGTTCGCTAATGTCAAATTTCATTCAAACCGTACAGCTGTATTTACGCCAATCCTACACATACGTCCAGGCAAACAGACAAACGGATAAAAATTCCAAAAAGTATTTAGGCATTAGACCTCTTCCTAAACCTCGTAGCAATAACATTAAAAAAAATTATTCAACTATTTTATTATATGCATAAATAGATCATACAGACCAATACGAAAGTGAAGAATTACATATAAATACAACATATAATAACATCATCAACAAAGAAAACAGTCTAAATGGTGATTGTAACAAATACTTGAATCTCCACTGGCAATTTCGATGATTCAGTTTTGCATTTCCGTTCGGATGAAGAGGCCAAATCAATTCGTGAAGGTAAACACACAAGTGAATCATTCAGATACGGACATTCCTTTCAATTCCGCGTCTTTCAATCAAAGTGGATTAATGTAACAGTCAAGATTTAGGAATAAGGTCCCAAATAAAGCCAAAAAACTGCGCAATTGCGACTGGACTTGCACTTGTAGTTTCGTACCACTGCAGTAAGTGTAACGAACGAAAATACAATCAATATTCAACACTAACTACGCCTCGCGGTTTGATTCGGAGAACTTTCGATCCCGTGGAAATATATCCTTTGTTCTAATCCAGGTCATGGTCTACCCATGTGTTAAATTTGATCCAAATCCATACACCCGTTTTAGAGTGAAAACGTAACGACCAATTAAAAACATGTCAAAAAACTAATGTTTTCTCTTCATGATGAAAGTTAATACATGTTTATTATTTAATGTTAGAGCAGCAATCAAATAAAAACAGCCTATCTATTATGGTTTGAAAGATACACCCCTGTGACAAACGGACGGACGGACGGTCTTAGTAATAGGGTCCTTTCGGATCCCTAAAAACTGATTAATATGCTTGCATTAGCTTCAAATGATATTTCTCTGTTTAAAACACACTTTTTCAATATTATTTACCCACGTATTTATTCTTCTTCTTTACATATCGAAGGCATAAAGTTCAAACATCTTTCGCCCAAAATTGAACTTCACGAACTCCGCTCACTGATGCAGTTATCATCATTCATCATCATGTCAGTCACAAGACGCAGTGCACTGCTGAACTTAGGCCTCTCCGAATTTGGGGGGCTTTGTCATAATCGCCACGATTTGCACGTGGTTCGGCGATCGCAGTACGGTGGTAAAATGCATAGAGAACGCTGCTGCCCAGTCTCTAGTAAGTCCCTTAGTCGCCTTTAACGACACCCACGGGAAGAAATATGATGATGCTTCTCTTTACCTCCATCACCCAGACGCAGTCATAAGATCATCAAATGCACTGGTGACCGCTTGCGGCGTAGGACGGAAGATGTACATTTTTATTCCTTTCCCCGCAACATATCGTGTTGTTTACAAGTAAACTAATAAATTCTTTCCCTGCTACTCCCTGGTATATGCTAATCGCATCAGTTTGCCTTCTACGCAGCATTTAATATCATATACAGTGGTTCTTGAGAACCTAGCGCTCTCCCGCTTCTAATTTCATTGCAACTTACTCGTATATGAGTAACTACACATGAAACAAGATGCTCTGGAAGTTTCTTATACGTTTATACGTCTTTTTTTACGGCTATGTAATAACAATAGCACGGATCGATCGATCAAGTTAAGCTACGCTTGCCGCGGTTGGTCAATGGATGGGTGACCATTTTCACATACCAAGACCAAGTTAAAGTGTATATGGAAAAGGAGTGCAGAAAGCTAATCTTTTGATATAATAACGCATTAGAAATACATGAAAGTTTTTAATGAATGATGGTCGAATTTCGACTACTACTTTAAATTTATTCAAAATTATCGGATCAAATATTTTTGAATGTCTGTTTTCATGCTCTTGTATGAGGTTTTGATAGTGACTTATTCTGCGTTTTATCAAGCCACGGGAACACACTACCGGGATAAAAGCATCCTTTGTCCTTATCCAGGTCATAATCAACCCATGTTCTATTCAAATTCGTTCACCCGTTAAGGGCGAGATTGATCAATAAACATCTGAATTTACAAACAGATCAGGTCCTTTTGTGAATCTAACCCATTGAGGGACCCATTCAAATACACACACAGTTTCATCAAAATCGATTCAGTCGTTTTGGAGTAGTTCAGTGTCAACAAGACGTAGGTACAGAAATATTTTTCAGAAATGTTTTTTCAGATTCAAATTCATAATTATTTGCCAACAATGTAGGTAGGTACAGGTATAAGATGGTACATAAGTTTCTGTAGGATATTCCCTACTATCCTACTTACCTATACAAATAAATAAAAATTAAAGTGTCTACATGTCTGTTTGTAATTTCAAACTAACAACTTTTCACTAGTTACTTAGCTATTGTTGATATTATAAGAAGAAACTTGGCTACTTTTTGTTCCGTGGGATAATTTCCAATAACTACGCGGGTGAAGCCGCGGGCAGCAGCTAGTATTAAATATGCTAGGATGTTTGTTACTCAACCACGCAAATATTTGCGAACGAATTTGAATGAAATTTGTCTCACAAATAGTGTATAACCTGGATTAACACACGATTTTTTTATCCCGGTTATTATAGCTCTCGCCAAACTTCTAGGCCACCCTGAAGTTGACTTTCCGAAGCGCAAAGCACGGATCGGTGCTGTTTTTTTATTAGATTTACTACTGCGCAGCCATTGTAGCCAACTTCAGGGCGGCCAAGAAGTTTGGTAAGAATTATACATTCTGTGAATGATAATGGGATATATCGATGGTCCCTATTAACAATGTCGGTTCTGCAAAAAGACTACTGTTCAGTAGAGCAGTTCAAAGTTTATTTTACTACTAACACTGTTGCGCGGACAAGGTTAATACAACCGATAATATTATCTTTAAAACTGGCTAAAAATTGTTAATAGGGACCATCGATATAGACTTTGACAGGAACCCCTAATAACAAAACACTTTGTACGTCCCAGTACCTAATGATTCCCATTTCCAGCTCATATACAAAACTCTTTAACTAACTACGGTACTACCAGTTCAATAAAAACAACGTGAATAACTCCAAGATTCCTTCCCCTACACAACCAGGTAATCTGGAACTATATGTCTAAGCCTATTGTCGTGTGAACCCAGCCTGATTGATTCGTGCCATACAACAATGGAAAACTGTTATCGTATATAGAAGGATTATATCGCCTCGCTTGATGGGGTAGGCAGGGGTATAGAGTGAGAGGAAAAAGCGACAAAATAATAGACCGATATATAGAAAGACCGAATAATAGATAAGATAAAATAAAATGCATTTATTTGTCAGAAACACGTGTAGGTTTAAAATCAGTTGGCGTGATTACAGAGAAAAAAGTTTCAACATGTTTTGCCTGGAAAGGCGTACAACTACAATAATAATGTTATTAAAAAGTATTATACAATAAAAATAAAGTCACGTTAAATTAAGCAAAAAAATAAAAATGGTAAAAATGTCTAAAATACATCAAGGGTGGGTTTAGATAGTCAGCAACACTATAATAGCACTTATTTATTGAAAGTTTCTTCAAATTTTTACTAAAACTATTTATATTTAAATCTTTTTATGCCTTTGGTACCTTGTTGTATAATCTAAGAGCCATACAATATACACTTTTACGCATGAGAGCCGTTTTAGCATTATATATACGAAGTCTTCCATCATCACGTTGACTTCTTTCGCTAATATCTGAAAACTTTGGATAGATAAATAGATTTTTGAACTGACTTCACAAAAAAGAGGACGTTATCGATTCGGTTTTTATTTGTTACCGCAGAACTTTGTCGTATCTAATTTGAAAAATTCTTCTTTCGTTTAAAAGAACCGAGTGGTCAAGTTTGGATTAGTGGTTTTTAAGTTAGCTTCAATATCCGTATTTTTTACCACTTAGTTTATGTTGATGATGATGAATTATCTGTTAACGTTATGTATTTTCAATCAATTGAAAAATAAAAAGTGTATTTTAAAGAAGGAACCAACTTAGAAATAAAACGGCATCCTACCGTTTAGCCGAAAACATTTCGACAAAATTACACTACACAAACAAATTTTAGAAACATTTTTTTAAGCCAATGCAATAGTTGGAATAGAAGTGATAAGTGATGATTCGTTCTATTTTCTATTTGTGTATTGGATGCTAATGAGACAATTTAATTGGTTTCTAGGTGACGTGTATAATGCAATAAGGAGTAAAATATGTCCTTTGTGGACTTGACTTTTCCAGAAAGACTCACAGTCTAAAGAATATGGTTTGTTGATATTTTAAACGGACGTTTATATCTTTAATATTTGTACAGTACGGGTAAAGGTATTACTCGTGTGTTATCATTGTTGTGTTTACTGATTTGAATCTAACTTGTATTTTAAGAAACAAACGGATAAATGGTTGACCTACAGCGAACGCTATACAACGACTATTGCTAGGTTTTTTTTTTGGGAATGATGTCTCGCAAGTGTACCTAAAAGGCTTGTCGGCTGCTTAACCGGACTTACCTGTGGCTACCTTATTAAATTAAGGTCTCCAGCCGGGGCTTAGAAACTTAAAACAAGAGGAACAACACGCTAAAGGTAACCCCTGTGAAGAGAGCAGCAAGAAACGGGTTGGATCGGAATAACTACTCCTAATCTACATATGCATGTATTTTATTCATTTGCAGCGTGTCCATATCAGCATAAAATTTATACAATTTGTATGAATGGATTTGCTCGTACAATAACTATTTGTTTCTCTATCCTGTACCTGTAGTTAACCTACCTATCAGAGATCTATGAATGATATCTCAGTAGAACGATCTGAAAAGCGGGGTTGTAGAGGTTAGATAGATAGTCATCCTATTTAACACTGATGACAGCTGCATCTGGGTAAACTGGAAATCGAAATCAATATCGTTGGCTACGCAGATGACGATAAAATTGTCGAAAAGGAGTTCTTATTAAAGAATTCGCCCTGAAAACTCTTCTACAATGTTCTGGTTGGGTTAAGACATTATCCCATATTTAAGTTCAAGAAGCGAACATTCCTCAGACTTTTTTTTTCATCTTCAATTGTACAGGAATGTACAAAAGAATGTAACACGGGACTAATACCCGTGTTATGGTATTCCCACGCGCGGGATTAAGAGAAGTACAGCTTAGTTTGGCGCTCGGATAACTTGCAGGAATGATGCAGTCTTATTTCTAGTTTTTTTTTTGTTTTTTTTTTTTATGTAGTATTTATAATAATAAGAAATGCAAAGGAGTTACATCCTGTACCCCATCTCATAACAGTAGCATATTACACAATCACAAAATGTCCATTCACAACATGTTCTAATTTAAAAATAACAAGTAAACAGAATCGAATTATAAAATTAAAACTAGCACTAAATTCAGTTGTCGATCTTCGCCAGAATGTCGGTCTCTCGGAAGAGATGGTACTCCTTTTCATCATTTTCTAGGGATACTTTGGTACCACCGTATTCTGGTAGGAGTACTTTGTCCCCAACCTTGACTAACACAGGAATGAAGTCACCATTGTCTTTCCTGGAGCCAGGACCCACAGCAACTACTTCTCCATATTTTGGTTGTCTCCTAGCTAATAAAAAACGTATTACTAAAGCTAACGCAAAAACCACTCAAGGATTTTTTTTAAATATATGAGACCACCCCTATCTATTAAATCCGACAATCGCCAGAGATATCGAGAAAAAAACCAATGATTTGAGAAACTTCTTTTTTTTGAAAAAGAGTTGTGTCAAAAAGGATGGCGAAGGAGGGTAGAATCCTTATGAAGTAGTAATTGTATAGCCGAAACATAAAGAGTAATCTGCTCTGCAGAACTCAATATGTTTATTTCTTTACCATAGATACCAAGTTAGATCATTATGGATCTTGTAGGGCACACCAAAAGGGTAGGAGAGAGGAAGTCCTGTTTTAGGAGATTATTAAGTTGTTATTGTAGGAACAAGTTTTAAATTACATATAATCAAAGTCGCAAGATCGCGAATAAGATACTAAAATTTCGCTTATCTTTTATTTTATCAGCAAAATGTACTTAAATATTTTAGATTATTTATATATACCTGTACTTATGTATTATAATTCTATTTATTAATTTATATCAATTATTTTTCTTCCAATAATTATTTTATTTATTTATATACCTATGCTTTATTGTACACCAGAAAATACATTACAACAAGAATATTTAACACACAAAAAAACATACATTGGGCGGCCTTATCGCTCTCTGCGATCTCTTCCAGGCAACCTTGGAATGGACAGTGATTGCGTGGACATAAATAAATTATTTGTGCTTTAGAGCAATACATGATATAAGGTCATGCCTGCATTTCCCGAACGGCTAGACAGAGATGTAAGTTAGCCACTTACTACGCCAGCAATGTTTAAGTTCCATGTTATAGAAGACAAGCCTTTTGCCATCAACCGGGCCCAAATGTAGACTGCAGACTGCTACTAACAAAAATTCAATAACATTACACCCGACTTACGAATCAAACCCAGGACAACTACACTAACGAGACACACTTGACTGATCCAGCAGAGTAGACAATGTGAAGGGAATTAGTGTTACAAGCGCAAGACCCAACACTTTCGCTTAGAGTGGTACTCGTACACTTTATAATAAACTAGCTTTTGCCCCCGGCTTCGCTCGCGTTAAAGAGTCACACTCAAATTTCCATCCCCTACTCAATTTTTTTTTGCTCCATACAAACTTCCACCCCCACAAATTTGAGGGAATTGAGGGGTTATAAAGAGACAAAAAGTAGCCTATGTCACTCTCTACCCCTTCAACTATCTCCAGAAAATCACGTCAATTCGTCGCTCCGTTTTGCACAAACAGACACACACACTTTCCCATTTATAATATTAGTATAGATAGTTTGAGCCCAGCAAGTAGGGCATGGTCTGGTGTGCTGGGTGATCAGTCATCACATAAGTTACTTCAAAGGGGTTTTAAACCTAGTAACTAAGCCGTTACGCCGTAACCCATTTCTTCCCGTAGAGGTGTCGTAAGAGGCGACTAAGGGACTTACTAGAGAATGGGCAGCAGCGTTCTTTATGCTTTTTTCCACCATACTGCGATCGCCAACCCGCCTGCCAAGCGTGGGGATTATGGCAAACCCCCCCAAATTGGGGAGGCCTATGTCCAGCAGTGGGCGTCTTACGGCTGAAATGATGAACTAAGCCGTTACCGCTATGGCTATGATAACTATGATTACTAACATTACGCTAAGTTATAATAGATCTAAGCTTTCCGAACTTGGGTGCGCAGAACGCGATACTAAGAAAAACCGCCGAAAAAACTGAAAAGCAAAAAATAATAAACCTTGAAATTATGAGTCGGCGCTTTGAGTGATCTTTGTTCATTGATTTTTCAGCGCCGACTCAAAATTTTAAGGTTTATTATTTTTTGCTTTTCAGTTTTTTCGGCGGTTTAATTTTTTGTTAAAAAGTTTTTATTTTAATTTTTTTTGTGGCTTTAATGTACTAATAATACTTGGCAAGGTATACCCCATCCAATGAAAAAAGAATTATCAAAATCGGACTACTCTGTATAAAGTTATGCGTGGTTATACATTACAATCAGTGAGTGAACAATCAATCATCCCCTGTTTTCCGACCCTTAGGGTTCGATTTTGTTTTCAAAATTAATATGGGACCACTTTGGGAGTATACCCATTCCAATAAAAAAAGAATTATCACAATCGGACTACCATGTCCAAAGTTATGCGTGGTCATACATAAAAAAAAAAAATATACGCGTCGAATTGATAACCTCCTCCTTTTTTTTCGTCGGTTAAAAATACATTAATTCTTAGTCTAGACGACTGAGTTCAAAGATCGGTTGTCAACAAATCGAAGACTGTGGATGTGAATTAAGTAATTAATAATCTTAATTATAATACTTTTATTTCACATAAACCTACATGATCCCTTTTGAATCGTTAAAAGCTAGATGCACGGTTCCAATTCGTCATTTCCTACGGAGAAGTGCCGGGAAAAAACTCGGTTACTCTTTTAAAAATAATTGGCTTTTACAATGTTTTCGTGTGTGTTAATAGGTATGAGAAGACAATATTGGCCTGTTATTTAATTTTAATTAAATCACAAATCCTTACTTACTATTTATTAAAACCACTACGAGTTATCACCAGTATACTAGCCAAGTGTGGTGATTAGTGTTTATAGCATAGGTAATCTAGATAAAGTGACCGCCGAATAAAAGTTTATGTTCATTGTGTTATAAGGACAATTATCATAAATTATATTTCCGCGCTCATTCAATCATTTTAATACACATGTATAAGCGACTACTAATAGTACAAATTATGTCATTGTTATCATTAATTTCTATGTAAAGTACTCGGCTTTTAATTAAGAAAAGTAACAGCAAATGTTAAAGTAACATTGTACTGCTCATAAATTAATGAAATTAATAAAATGGTTGCTTTATACTTGATTGATAAGGGATTAAAAAGGACACTGTTGTGAATATCAAGTTGCATAAACACAAACCAAATAGAATTTCATGTTTAATTGGAGACTAAATTACGTTGTTATACTTAAATTGGCTTCGACGCAGTCATTCGAGATGTTTTGTAGGGTCGTATGATAGTGACAGTACAAGGATTATCCCCGGGGGTTGAGCTCAGTGTTTGAGCTACACCCTTCAATAATAACAAGGAAAATATACTCACAGGGGTCGACAGCTGCTCAGCAAGCAACGTTAGTCACACACAACACTCTACTACACGCACTATAACGTTACAAGCTAGGTCCCCAACACTAAGCGTAACATATTGTGTCTACCACACGTCCGCACCACGACGCACTACACACCGAATGTCAGCCATCTTTGTTTTATGAATTCGAATTTTAATTTTCGAATCGAGTACACGCCTTGATTGTTATTTTTTAATTATTATTTTTTTAGAGATGCAAAGGTTTTGATGGCAGGTGAAGACTTGGGCGGTTGTGAGGATGGGCGGCGCGCGCACTGTGGCTGACTTCGGGCGGATGCGCGGCGCAGGGCGGGTGGGACAACTTCGTGGCATTAACCTGACCTGGTTTCAGAGACGCGATGAATTATTTTTGAAATGGCAACGCACTTGCATTCGCGTGCTTTTTTATTGTTATTCTAATTTATAATTGTACAACCTTTAGATTATGTAATTGGATGCATATTTTTACACCCAGCTCAGAATATATTTGTCTCTATTCCCCGCTCTATTTTGTTAGTAAGATATGTTAGTTTAATGTAAAGGAAATATATTTTGCCAAGGGTTTTACGCGGGAGGTCAGTAGGCCAATCTGGAAGCTGGCGGGGGCTCCAAGATCTACAATATGTTTCTGTTTCAGTATCTGATGTTTGTTACATTGGCATGTATCAGAGATGATAATTTAGAAATATCCTTTAACTCTATTGATATTGTCGGTTTTTTGTTTAGATAAAATATAAAGGATTTTGTCCGATTGATGGAGTTTAATTTAACGGATGAAATGTGAGTTTACTATAGATACACCTCTACCTAACCTTTAAGAAAATTGGCATGATGTTTTTTTATGTAAAATATAATGTTGTTAAAATATTGCGCCATCTCATCTTCCTAGTACGATGGGCTGTGCAGGTGCGGAAAACCTCATACGGTGAAAATATTCCAATCTTATTGGAAGTTATATATTTGAGATGTTTAGGGTTGGGGTTGGGTTTGGCCATGGGGTCCGAGTGACCACTTGATTTTTAGATACATCAAGCAGTCTCCGCGTGACCAGAAGACTGGTCTATTTTTTACCCAAAGTTTAGCATCGCCATACAATCTGGCGATGCTACCAGCCTTTTGGGGACTTTTCCTATTGACAGCGATGGGGAACAGTTATTTAATGCCCTTAGTGATTATTTTCTTTCCGTTTTGTACACATACATGCTATTAATACTATTTTATGTCTCAAATATAATCAGCCTATATTATCCCCACTGCTGGGATTGCAGTGGGCTTCCTCTTGGTGGGAGGGAGTGAACTGTAATCTACCACGCGGGCCCAGTGTGGGTTGGTACATGTCGCATATTTTCGAATTTTTTGGTTTTAGGACTTGCCGGTTTCCTCACGATTTTTTCCTTCACTGTTTTGAGAGCAGTGGTGATGAAATTATTTACACAAAGTGAAGTGCCTGCCTGGGTTCGATTCCACGACTTACAACTCGTTAGTCGGGGTCGATACCACTGGGCTACCAATACCCTTTTTATGTCTGTTAGCCTATATATCATGTAAATATTGTACCATAATAAAGCCGTTAATTCACGTGAAATTTTCAAAAAATGATTACTTGTTTTTTTAAATAATTAAATTCCGTCCTACATAAAGCGAAAGTCTTATAACATTGGCTTCCTTCTAAGTTATTAGATCATATTACTACTGACTGCATTTTCCTATTCCCTTGCGAAAAGATTATGTAATACTCGTGCCTCCCTTATAACGTGATATTGGAGGCAGCTGCGCCAGATTGGTACCTGCGACTTCCCTTCTTTTCAAATGGGTAGAATACCTTTGTATGACTTAATATAAAACTAGCTATGCCCGAGCTTTGTGTGTTCGGCCATGTAGAATTGAGATTATTTTAAGTTAACATACGGTCTAAGCAATAACTTCTGCACGGGTGGGTCGATCAGATTAAGCTGCTTTTGATGTGGTGTTTCTATGGATGGGTGATGGTTTTACACGCTTTATATTAGCTTCACTTGTATGTTTGTTTTTTTAGCTTTTTAAATTATAATTTATTTTCTGGGTGTTTCGAATTTTGAGAAGTATGTCAGCGTAGTTTGTGACGTATGTCAGCGTAGTTTTTGAAGACAGTTGTTTTGCTGTCCTGGTAACCCTGGCAAGGATAATGACACAAATTTATGAAGTTATAGTATTGTCATTGGTCCTCGATAAGTCTACAGAGTTTAAATGAAATCTGGTCGTTTAAAGAGGGTCAAAATCGCGCTATAAGGAGTCGGTTACAAACAAACGTGCAAACATACAAGTGAGAGGGATTTTTACATTCTTAGACCTGTTGTCGCTCAGAAAGTACGTTAAGCCGTTTGTCCCGGCTGTGTCTGACAGTCGCTACAGATCAAAGGTAGCCCGAAAGTCTGAAAACCAGTCTTACTAATGGGTATCGTGGTACCGTGCTACCCAGTAACTGGGTTGTGGAGGTAACATAAACAGTTACTCCATGTAAAATACTGGTAATTAGCTGCATGCGCATTGGCTGGAAGCACTTTACTTTGTGTAAATTATTTCATCACTGTTGCTCTCAAAACGGTGTTAGAAAACATCGTAAGGAAACCGGCCTGTCCAGAACCAAAAATTCGAAGATATGTGACATTCGCCAATACCCAATGGGTTTTCGTGGTGGATTTCTGGCCCATTCCCTCTCACCGAGAGGAAGCCTGTGTCCCAGCAATAGAAACATTATAGGCTGATTGTGCTATACTGTCTTAGACAGAAGTCAATTAAGACTGTCACTTTTACACGTTATTTAAGTGAACACAAAAATATTAGATACATTATATTTTAATTAACTTCTACTCCGATTGTAATTAAAATAACAGCTCAATAATTAAAAAAAACTGAAGTGTTAATCGGCTCTTGCCACACAGGACACTACAGAAAATCCAGATGGACATTACCACCGATAAACATTTTCAATAAGATAAGATACTAGAAGCTACGCTGAATATCTGTACAACTATTTACACAGGCATACTTGAATTGCACATTCTTGAGAAAATCTTACTTAACTTCCTACGGGACAGAACTAGCTAAATGAATGCGGAAATCTGGAAGAGCTAATTTCTTAAATTCTAAAGAAACATAAATTATATAGCTGTAAGATATATTCTATAACTCTTATTTTTTCTTCAAATAAATTATTATTCTATACACACATACTTTTCAATATCGAAACACAGTAACGCGGCAGAAATACTATGGTTATAATACTTCCCCGGACCAGCTCCTTTACAAAGAGTTGGGCTCTTAACAAAATATTCTCATAACGTAAGAAAAACGTCCTAAAAAAATACTGACTAACAAAATTATGGGTTACGGCGTCGACGCGTAGCTCCGTAGCAACTAGCTACGGTGCTACGAGACCTTTGGTGTAGAACTTATTAATCATCATGATCGCCCTGCTCCAATTAATTTAGGGTTTCAGTGTTACTTACTTGTTCTACTTTTATACTTCCCTATCAGGAGATTATGTTAACGTTAACTTTCTTCCTACATACACAAATGATAAATGATTTTATTTCTGTAAGGAGGTTTGTATAAACACTTTTACACGTCAATCATATTTTTTTTTAAATTAGATGAAGTCGGCGTTTCTTATCTCGAAGAAGAAAGGCCGAAACAAACTCAGAGGTCACAGTCTCTTTTAAACTCCAGACATAATTTTGGTCAGATCATGTGAAGACCATGTGGATTGGTGTCTGAAATGGTTTTCTGAGGAAACAGCCACACAGGTTGAGTGAACCTGTTTAATCAGTGCACGCATTTATCAGTAATCATGCAGCAAAACACAGAACTTAAGGAGCTCAACGATTTGACGAAAAATACCAAAGAAAGGACATTTATGTAATAGCCACATGATTTGCACAAAATCTTTCTATGAATTCTCTAATAGTCATTGACATTCATAATTATGACCAAAATAATCATTTGACCATAATTTCTAAACAAACTTCAAAGAAAAAGGTAAAATAATAAAATTATTCTAAGTTACATCGTGATACTACGGCGTAGCGTCGTAGCGTCGTAGCAACTAGCTACGGTGCTACGAGACCTCAGGGAGAAGTTGCGAATATTGTGATAATATTTAGCTAAAACTAAGTTAGCTCTCTGATAGCGATTTGACAAAGTGTAACTTGGTCTTTAGGGTGGATTTTGTCCAGCAGTGGACCAAAGCTTAAGACATTAAAATAGTATTATTCTGTACTAGTTTTTTAACCGAAAAGTTACATTTTTGAAATTTGTTTTTGTCGTTTGTTGAAATGAAAGCTGTAATCGGTAGGAGCTACTAGGATTCCTCAAAACTGTGACTACTGATTTCTGTACCTACTATCTTAGCAAAAAAATATATTTACCGTTAGAATAATGATTAATAACTAATGCAAATGGAAAACAGCCAAGTGAGCTAAGCCGTGGGCATAGCTAGTAAATGAGAAAACATAATGTCAACAATGATAGTTTTGTAAAAACTTTAAACTAATGTGACATGATAACAACTCGATTATTTGATAAAACTGTCGCCTTTAGACATGTCGTTGTCCCATCGTAGAAACAGTTATATAGTAATCTGCCTAGCCGCTTCACAATCACATTTTTCCGTGTTTTGACCATCTAAAAACCGCCATATCGCTCAACGCTCAGCGTCCAACGATTGACCCAGCGACGCCTGGGTTTATCGACCCAGAAAAGCGTGGAAAACATGACCCTGTCTCTGCTGCGTCGCAGCTGGTTAATTGTTCCTATTCGACTTATTCCTACTCGAATAATTCCTATTTTTGTCCTAATAATCCTGCCAGGGTCGCGAGATTTGTTCGAAAGAGATACCACGGTCCTGGCATATGGGTAACAGAAGGAACACGGGTGAGTTTTAGTCAGTAAAAGTCTGACACGCCTTTCCGCTCCACACAGAGCGGGAAACGCCACAAAAAAATGGTCCTATCAATACTAAATAGCCTAGTAACTGGGACCAACTTGGATATAGCGCTCGCTCGGCTCGCGCGCTGTTGGTCTCCGTTTTCAGTTCAAACCTAACCTAGCCTATTTGGTGCCTGTAGCGGCGAGAAATGCAACTACTTTACGATATTTGCTTAGTTGTCATCTGGGAATATCGATAAATAGGTTGCTTCCGTCGATCAGCATAACTTTCGATTAGGCCCATCGTGATATATCTGACCAAATCATGAAATAGCAGCGTATCGTGAAATAGCCAGGCAGATCACGATATAACCATTTCTACAATCGGACCTCAACATACACACTGCAAACATACCGCTTTACACGAGACGCTATCATGTTTTCCCGACCTTCGAAACACGGATATCTGAGATAAAGATCAAATATGAACTGAAGAAATGAACCCATTATTTCTCCGATTCCCCTGGGGATGAAAGGGTTCCATCCAGATACCCCCATAGACTTGAGATTATCTTGAAATATAATGTCCGCATTATCAGAGCCTGACCTCCTGACGGTAAACTGTGTTGGTATTTTACACTGTCACTTGTTTACTGAACTGCTGTTTACTTGAGTAGATACTACAATGCTAGCAGGCGTCATTGCGCATACAAACTAGACAAGTACCACTTGTCTAAGTGGTACTTTGGGCGAGTATTATTGATTTTCTTAGAAGCGTCAATACGTTAAAAAGCAGCTTACTGTTTTGCTCATCATGCAGAACCATAAACTTGAACGAGCATATTCTAAAACTTGAACGAGGCGAATGACAGAGCTGTTCTGGGAGCTCCTTACTCGTCGAATAAATTGAAATGAAGAAGAAGTCAGAATTCATTTTGCTGTTGTATACTTATACCCTGATAACACGAAGCTGGTTTTGTAAGCTAGGATACTCAATATCTTTATTGCTTTATACCATAATGTGTACTACATAAATTAGATTATTATGGAGTCTGTAGAGCACAGCAAGAGGATAAGAGAGAGGAAGCTCTGTTATAGAAGATAATTTAAATATGATCGTGGGCAGCATGTTAACTTTCATTTAATTAGGGTCAGGAGATTGCGAATAACACACTAACATTTCGTTTATTTATCTAAAAAATATACTAACATAATTTAAATGATTTTAAATACCTTTTCCTATGTATTGTAATTCTGACTATTCATTTATATGAATCGTTTTCTTTTGGAAACTGGATTACAAGACATTGCTAGTAAGCTCGCGCAAGCTGGTCATCCTAGTCTCGTGTATATCGGCTTTCCTAATATTTTTCCTAGTTAGTTAGGGAGAAAGATAGTAAGCTTGTGTAGTTGTTGAATAGTGTTGGATCTTATTTTTAATCTAGTAGCTCCACCTACCACTGATTTTATTATCCTGGCTCCTCTAGTGACCGGCGAAAGCGGTATCCAATTTGATTAAATTATTTTACTCTGCGAACTCATTCGCCGCATTGCTATTAATGGCTTAAAATTTACTAGCATCGTGTAAACAAGAGACACAGCCAGAATAGTTGGTCAAAATATTATTTGATGGCTATCCTACCTAAGAAGTACCTGAATTTAACCTGATGAATACAATTCATTGTTTTACTGTGTTAACTTAATTACAATAGTCGTTTCTCTTTCACCGAGAGGAGGCCTGTGTCCCAGCAGTGGGAACATTATATCGGCTTTTGATAGGTCGATTAATTCCATATCTGTGTTTTTATGTGTTGAGCCACATAATCGTTCATTCTTTTATTAAATTAATAGCTTCATTTTTCTGGCTAACCAACTCGTTGACAATTTAGAAGGGCCTGTGAAAGGTTTTAATGAAATAAATGCTTTGAGTTGTTTACATATATTCGTGTTCATTCATTTATTCGTATGGCACCAGATATGAAGAATAGCACCATAACATTTCTTCCCGTGGGTGTCGTAAAAGGCGACTAAGGGACTTACTAGAGAATGGCCAGCAGCGTACTCTATGCATTTTACCAGCTTACTGCGATCGCCAATCCGCCTGCTAATTCTTTAATTTTTAAGGCCAGTGTGTACTGTAAAAATTTAAAAAAATCCTTCAATTATGTCAAAATGTAGATTATGGCAACCCCCCCTAAATTGGGGGAAGCCTATATACAGCAGAGGACCACATTTGGCTGAAATGATGATTCAATTTGTTTAAAAAAACCGTTCTTAAATTCGCTCGACGCTCTGTTTACATCCCAAAACACAACTTTACAATATTGTTGAATGGAATCTCCGCACAAGTCCTATTGTTAGCGATGCCTCACTTCAACACTGTTGAGTAAATATTTATTTACGTAGCCAAATGTTCAGTACTTACATGTTTATTTGATCGAATAAATCTCTGAAATTGTATTATTGTGTTTGTGCCACGAATACATAAGGTAAAGTATGATGTGGGAATCTGAATACGAAATATTTAATCCGGATAAATTATTGATTATAGTCAAACAATCAATTGTTATTGAACCGAATTAATTAATAATCTAATGTTTGGACTTTAAAAATACTGTGACCCTTTTTTTGAGTTTGTTTTGGCATTTCTTCTTAGGGATCAGTCAACTAGGTATTTTTTCAAGTTCAAAGATTATGGAGATTTTGTTTGAGTGTAACAATACAGGGCCATATCTGGACAACTATTTTGAAGAAAGAGCCATTACAGCTCTGAGTTGACCCGTCCCAACAGACGCGTAGGACCCTCAACGACCCGTCACACAACGCTATCAGATCTGTGGGACATTTTCATAGGCCACTCAAAAAAAAAAAAATACTTTAAACCACCAGTCATTTATATACTTAGATTCCGTAGCGTTCGTATATGTGTTTGTAGTCTGCATAGCAACATTACAACTTAAGAGGTCATAAATTCAAACCCACTATAACCCATTTTTCGTCGCAGTAGGGTAATTACCAAACCATCACACTTTACTGTCATTGGGGGTACAGTCGCGCGCAGTTATTACAACGTTTAAATAAACAGGTAGCGCTTGTCCCGAGGGTACAATCGTCGACAAAAGTGCTACATTATTCAGTCACTATGAGCGCGGCATGACAGCTGTGTGACACGTCATGTGGGGCCAGGGAAACTATGAGAGTTATGAAGGGGGAAAAGACAATGGTGATGGTAAATGGGTATGCAAAAGTAATATAAAAGGGTTATCTTATAATTACGAGGAAAAAAGCAAACAAAGCCGTAACAACTTTAAATCTAGGATCTGATGTCGTCACCGTCTGTCAAGCTTTATCTAAAGTATTTTTTCCAAGTTAACCGGATAAAGCTGTGTACCAGTATTTCACAAGGATAGAGAGCTGCCTTTCCGTGGTTCCGTCAGAAAATTTGACACAGATGAAGTCGCGGGCAGACTAGTACCTACTTGCTAAATTGAATTCTGCAGTTCCCTCTCCAGTTTTAATGCTATTAAGTGTTTAATAGGCTATATATGATTTTGTCGATTTCGCTGGACTACGTGATTTTGCAGACGTGTTTTTACAGATAAAATACTGTATTTCTTTAAAGTTTTAAAGCAGAATATGAAAGATCATTTCAATTTTTATCTAATGAATAGGCTACCTATTTGTGAATTTTGTTGTAAAAGGTTTAAAATATCATATACTTACGAATCATTTTAATATGCACGGTAGTAAAAAATTAAAAATGTTTTCTTGTGAAAGTAATCTACAAAATATCTGAATAATATTTTTTATTTCAACTCTAGTTAACTGAAAAATGTGATGGTAAAGGAATTCAGTCCTATTTTGTTTACGAAAATGTCTTCTCTTAACATCTTATCGACGCCATTTCTGTGGCCACTCCCGTTCCGCAAAGATAACGTCACACCACGCGACTGTACGCTACCGAACTACTTTTGTTTGTGACTGCTATAGGCTTTGTTAATACCGTACGCGACTGTACATTGAATTGAACGTCAAGGTATGCTGATATGATAGGTGTATGTTTTGTTATATAAAATGAAGTTTGTGACGAGCCCAATGAGTGTTGTTTGGTTTGGAATTTATTTATAACTAGCTGTGCCCGCGGTTTCGCCCGAAACTATCCCACGGGAACATGCTACCGGGAGAAAAATTATACATATGTAACTCCTTATAATATTATCTATCTGTCAGTAAAATTCTCATCAAAATCGGTCCAACCGATTCGGAGATTAGCCCACACAAAAACCACACAATTTTTACCGTTTGTACTTGAATATGCATTTAGCAAGAAGTTGTAACTTTGACATAACAAACAGACACTTCAATTTTAATTAATTGTATTGTATTTATGTATGTATGTAGTATCATTTGTATGTATAGACTAGAGACCCGCCAATTCTTCGCACGAGTACAATGGCGACATGTCTAAACATCCCGATTTCTACGTTCTACTTATAACTAAGTTAAATATTTATTTATATATATATATAATTCCACTGTACGTGTGTATGTCACTGAACTCCTCATAAACGGCTGGACCGATTTGAATGGTTTTTTTTGTATGCGTTTGGGTGGCACCCTGGATGGTTTAGATCAGCCATACTCAACCTTTTTTTATAGGGGCCACAAACACGTTTCACTCATGGTGACGAGGGCCGCAAGCAAAAATTATTAAGGTCTTAATTAAAACGTTATTCCAAGTTAACGATGCAGTTACTTTATTAATGTAAAAATAAGTTTTAACAAAGATGTTTATATTTTTTAATTCGATTTTTGATACTGTGAACACTTTTTCAAAACTTTATCAAAATCAAAATCAAATCAAAATCATTTATTCGCGTAAATAAGGTACAGAAGGTTGGCAAAATATATGAATTTGTTCTCTTATTCTGCCTTTAATTTCGGCGTGCAAATATAAGCTAAAATTACACATTTCTTATTAATTTAAATTAAATTATAAATCACAATCATGCAGTCATTAAGTAGATAATCCCATTAAAATTGTATTACTGAATTAAATAAATGTAAACATAATAATAAAAGTAATAATCATAAATGTCAATCATAATCATTTCAATAATGTGAGAGATTCGCCACCCAATAATATAAGAAAAATAATTTAAAGTGACCGTGCAGTTTATAAAACTTACAATTTATAACTTAAAAGCTCATATACAGTGTATTTTGATTTAAATTAACAAATTGATCATAATCATGCAGTCATCAAGATTTGCTTTGTCGCTTTAGTTATCCTTATAACATCATCCAGATGAGAATCTGTAAGTTTTTTCTGTAAACGTTCTTTGTGTATTTCATTTTTCTTAAAGGCGATTCGCACACATACCTTTTTATTCATTTATTTATTTAATAAATACCTAAAGAATGTTAGTAGCATTTGGGCACATCTTTGCTTTTATATTTTTGGGGAACAATACTCCAAAATTCCACATATGTGGCGTTCCGCGCATAAAGGACCAGTATGGAGGTATTGAGTTAAGGCCGGATGTAGAATCTAGAAGAGTCCCTTTATTATTCTGATTACAATTAAAAAAAAATGTAACAGACATCCAAATTTGAAATTCTGAAAAACTAGTTTCGAAAAATGGAGTTTGAAAGTTAAGGTTACCAAAAAAAAAACAATGTTCTACTCGTTTGTTACATAGATTTTTCCACGTAGATCTCAACACATTATATGCATCAATGTATCACTAACATGCCCGATACTGTACTGCCAATATACAAATAGTATTAAAATTCAAAAACTCAACATTATAATTATGAAAATATTGACATTTTATAAGACCTACCGACATCTGGAACAATGTTCTAAACATTTCCTTTAAAAAGAAATTGTCACTTACGTACACATACATATGTATGTGTAACATACCAGCGCACTGGACCAACACTTTCTTATTTATATATGTTATTGTTTACAATATGCTTAATCATATATTGTAAAACATAAAGTGTTGGCAGATTGCGCTATTCTGCAAAAAAAGTAAAAACTACAAAAATTATCAATTTTTGAAGAAATTCCCCAAAATATTATATTTCAAACTATTAATAAAAACAAAAATAATTACGAAAGGTAAGATATATTATGGAAAACGCACAGGGTCGGTAGTCTGGTATTGAAAAAATGTAGCAATAGGGCTCTGTGGTATTATTTTATTTTTCGTGATTTATAGGGGAAATTAAAATACCATGGTTATTGACACCCATCTTCTGTAACTTCAGATGGGCCAATAACAAAGGCCCGGCGGGCCACAGGTTGAGTATAGCTGGTTTAGATTCACTATTGGACCCGGTAGGTGGAGCTGCTATCGAGTTCTAGGAAACAGGACAACGTCTGTACGGTCAGCTAGTTAAATATAAATGTATTGTACACACACATTTTCATGGATTCATGATTATGAATCCCACTGCGTTGATTAGGGTTCCGTACTCAAAGGGTACAACGGGACCCTATTACTAAGACGCCGCTGTCCGTCCATCCGTCTGTCACCACGCTGTATCTCATGAACCGTGATAATTAGACAATTGAAATTTTCACAGATGATGTATATATATATATATATATATCTGTTGCCACTTTAACAAAAAATACTAAAAAAAACAACCGACTTCCTTAAAAAAACACTACAAAGTCAAAAATAACTTTAATTTCGAAAGTCGGTGTCTTAGGCTCTGTATTTAAGGTTTTTGCCACCGACTTCCGAAATTAAAGTTATTTTAGACTTTGTAGTGTTTTTTTTAAAGGAAGTTGGTTGTTTTTTGTAAAAAGTTTTTATTTTTTAACTTTTTAGTTGTGGTAGATACTCCGCACTAATCTAATCGCGTTATTCGTTCATTTGTCGCGGAAATACGTAATGCAAATTTAAGACTTATATGGTTTTCACATGGACCCCATTGTCCAAATAGAACCAAATTAAAATGGGACCATTCGGAAAGCACCAGTTTTCAAACAAAAAAAAATAATCATCAAAATCGGTTCACCCAGTCAAAAGTTATGAGGTAACAAACATACGGTATTCGTTCATTTGTCGCGCAAATACTCAATGCAAAATTAAGACTTATATGGTTTTCACATGGATTCCATTGTCCGATTGGAACCAAATTAAAATGGGACCATTCGGAACCAGCCTTCACCTCACCAGCTTTCAAATAAAAAAAGAATCATGAAAATCGGTTCACCCAGTCAAAAGATATGAGGTAACAAACAAAAAAAAAATTTAAAAAAATACTGTCGAATTGATAACCTCCTCCTTTTTTTGAAGTCGGTTAAAAAACAGAATAAAATAAATATTTAAGCGGGCTTTCATACACCAAACGTGATTTTTTTGCCGATAATGGTACGAAACCCTTCGACCGTAAGTCCGACTCGCACTTGGCCGGTTTTTTAGCACGTTTGTAATTGTAGGTACAAAGTTTGTTGGGGCAATGCAAAATAAAAAGATCGTCTCTCTTGCATAACATGGCATTGAGGACCTAAATACGGTGCTATAAGAACTAATGCTCCAATAAGTGTTTTGAGAAACGATGTTATTATTCCGGAGATATACCTTGCTGCGTGTACCTACTAATTAACATTAGAAAAATAAAACATATTGACATAGAAACGTGTGGGTTCGAGGGACTCCCGTCAGGCAGGTTATGCTTTTTTTTTCAACTCCGCATGTACATAATTCATGATGGATATTTAGATTGTTGACATTTGTATATTTTCGTCACGTAAGGAAAATTCTTTATTTTTCGTAGCCATCTTGGACTTCATCATCAATTAATTTTGAGCTCTCTATCGGCTTCAGCAACCTCGAAAACCACGAAAACGACACCCATTAACAATTTGTAGATTTTCCCAGCAGCCATCTTAAATTATCTTTTTGAAAATTCAAGACAGCGTTTTCACTATTGGCTTCAGCACCGTCGAAAACTATCATACACCCTCTCTCTGTGTCTTTCTATTATACAATACTAGCTTCTGCTCGCGACTTCGTCCGCGTCAAATTTTTGCTCCCCTGACCCTTCCCATTGCATCCAATTGCCTGCCAGTTTTTGAAAATTTTTCATTGCTGTTCCGCGCCTTTTAATCGTAGCGTGATGTTATATTATAGCCTTCCTCAGTAAATAGGATACCCAACACAAAATTTTTCAATTCGAATCAGTAGTTCCTGAGATTAGCGCGTTCAATCAATCAAACAAACAAACAAACTCTTCAGCTTTATAATATTAGTATAGATAGTATAGATTTACTTAAAACGTCCTTCCATCGCGGTTTTTCGATTCATGACGATTTCTACGAGTTTAATCCTGTCGCAAGCTGCGTAAAGAACTTCGTTCTAAAAAAAAGCTACCACTAGGGATTGCAAATAAACAGACCTTTTAAAAACCTAACAAAATTCATCAGGACCACTTAAACAAAAAGCAAAAACCATAAAAGCCTCATTCTACCTTTACATCGGAAAGTGCACTTCATTATGAAATGAAACAATTTGTGCGTCGCTCGATGTTCGAAGAAATACAGCAGGATACCGAGCTGGGCGGCCTGGCCGGGGATCGACATGTCCTGAATACCGAGATGACCTGACCTAGTTCCGCGGGGAGCTAAGTGTTGGCAGGAATATTATTGTGTGTTCAATTTGCGAGTGTCGATAATAAGTCGTGGTTTTGTGTTTTACTTGTTGGTATATTATTTGTTTACATTTGGATAACACTTGTATGGGTATGTGTAGTATGTGTGTATTTGTAAATAAATGTTGGATGTATACAGGGTCAAATAAAATTAGCTGACAATACTTTACCCACGTTGATCCACCATATAGATATCGAAACTAATGAAAAGATTTTCTTTTTTTTTATTCCGAAAAATTTTTGAAACCTCTTGTTTCATAATCTTGAATCAAGAGGTTCAAAATTTTAAATGTCACTTTCACTAAAGAAATCACACGACAGTTAAGTATCGGTTTTTGTAAATTAGTAAAAAATATGATATGTACACGCAAAATTACAAAAGTAGCTGAGTGATTACGACCTTCGCCCATAGATCGATGAAAACATTTTTTTTTCCATTTATTTTCAACCAACACGTAATAAATATTGCCTAATTTAATTGCTCCTGTAGTATTCGAAATGCTTTAGAGAATTGGTTTTTGACAGAGCATTTCTGGAAGTGTCGATTCGCTCACAAATAAATTAACGTCGTTTGAGTCGCCAAATAAAATATTATAGAAAATAATATATTATTATACATAACTAGCTTTTACTAGCGGCTTCGCCCGGGTATTATACATTTTTTTTTCAGGATGGGAAATCATCAAATGACTTCTCCCGCTCTGGGCGGAGCGGGTGTCAGACTTTTACTGACTAAAACCCACCCGTGTTCCATGAGTTGCCCATGTGCCAGGGTCACGGTATCTCTTTCGAACAATCACGCGAGCGTATTATACATTATAAACATTATTCTTGAATCACTCCGTCTATTGACGAAAACCGCATTAACCTCTAAGTCCCTGAGATACCACATTTGGTACAGAAATAATGGTTTTTAATTGTGTCTGTAATTACGGTATTCAACAGGTTAAAATCCTTTGCGTAGTTTATAAGACCTAAGCGTAGAAACACGACGACTTTGTTTAATACTTTATAAAAATAAAGATAATGAGGCTTCATCCGATTCGGGCGAGTTAATTCATGCAAGTTGACTAATTAGATACGAAAACCGACTTTATTAATATAGAATGAAAATTGAATTTAGATCTTAACTCTTATGAATATTATTCGAAACCGCGATCGGTAACGTAAAAGCTGTCTACACAACCACTGCGCCAACTATGCCATCAACTTATTTTTATCTTAATAGTCTTATGACATCTCTCCAGGAAAATCTGAAATGTCTTTGACCTAGCTCTAATTTTATCTGGAATCTGAGTTCCCAGACACATTGGTGATCCAACCCGAACTACTGCATAATACGCCGAATATAATAGTTGAGAACTTTCCGTCACAAATAGGATGTCATCTTTGACAGCATATAAATATTTTAGCACTTCCAATTGAAGTAATTATTACTTAAATTCGGCTTTCATTATTTTAATTCCACTCCGTTCAGCATCATCATCATCATTTCAGCCAAAAGATGTCCACTGTTGGACACAGGTCTCCCCAAGCACCGCCAATTCAACCTATTCTGTGCTCATCACATCCAACGAATTTTAGCGGTCTTCACCAGGTCATCGATCCATCTTATGAAAAGCCTTTCAACGCGTACGCGGTCGCCACTCCAGAACCTTTCGACCCCATCTGTTCTGCTAGTAATAAGCCCCGCCCACTGCCACTTCAGCACCTACGATCACTGAAACATGTTCGGGTCGAATCGAAACTATTCGAATTAAGCTTAGCATTTTCCCGAACATATTTATATCTACATGATTGTATACGATTTTGCCGCCTAGTTGTGCCGTATCAAGCCGATCCGAACAATAATCTAGCACACCTAATATCTAGTGTCTAGTTGAGACCTTTTCGTCACAAGTAAGGTGTCATCTTTGACAGCGCGTTCTGTCAGTGAGCTGTCAAATCTGTTAACACGGGTAATAAGTTGGTTTTCAACGCTTGGCTATTATTAAATAAACTTCTATGTTTCCACCATGGAAGAAACTACAGAAGATTTTGATTTAGATTAGCTACGATTTTATAGATATAATTAGACTACACACATAGAACTGTCGAATTATATTTACTTAGCTGAAGTTTGATATGTTTTCTAATTTGACAGCTGTCAAATTTCCCGAGTCTTTCCATATTAGCCTCAGACGAAATATTATTTATGTGATTCAAAGTGTTTATTTTATTTTTTTCTAAATACACTCGTCTTAAATATCTTAAGAAATGAAAGAAGTAGTGCTTCTGTATGACTTTCACTGTGGCATCTCAAAACATTTACTAAAATTAGCCTTATTTTGTTGGAGCTAAGATTCAAAATTGAATGTAACAAGCATTTTGGTCGAGTCATAAATTGTTTTTTCTTAGGAGCGACTTTAACGATTATAAATGAATGTTAAACGTCAGAAATGGTGATTAATTTAGATGTTTTTAATGTGATTTGCGTTAAAATGAGGATTTTCATGGAAGATTTAAGGTGATTGCCTGTAACTAGCTGGTGAGTGACTGATTGGCTGATTTATTTGTGAAAATAAACTGAAGTATCGTTTGACATAAATAACACACACCTTACAACATCACGCCATTCAAACGAATATACAGAAGTATACATATCGGTGAAGGAACACATTGTGAGCAAAAAGATCATCATCATCTGTTGAATTATTTTGAGGTCGGCTTCCAATCTAACCGGATGCAGTTGAGTATCAGTATTTTAAATAGAGCGATCTGAGCTCCACAACCTAGTTACGTGGTACCTCTTGGTGAGACTGGTTCTCAGACTTTTGGGCTTCTGTCGACCCGTTACGACTGTCAAAGATTTGGACTTACAATTAACGATTTCATCTGCGTGAAATTATTGTTCCTCCAGCCCACCCCGTCGCATCACATCGCCTGCCCTCGCTATTTCATCGTTTTCACTTAGCGTTCTCTCTTACTTTTTTCCTTTTGTTCGGCTCCCAGGATTCCTAGCGTGATGATAAATAGCCTACAGCCTTTCTCAAAAATGGGGCTATCACATGCAAAAAGATATTTTCAAATTTGACCCAACTGGTCCAGAGGTTAGCGCTTTCCAACAAACAAACAAACCCTTCAGCTTTATATTACTTTATAAATAGATATAAATTTGAATTTTCCAATCTGTCATGAGCGAGTGTTGTGATCAATATTTCATTCAATCAATCAATCATTTTTATTTTGTTTTTATATTTTGTTTATTTTGTTTTTAGCGTCATTTATTTTGTGCTTTCTGTGTTCTTATACACAGAAGGCAGAAACATACACTTGCTTTAAATGACACGAGTGTGGACCAAGTAAGTGAGTTTGTATATTTGTGGAGTTTATTTAGGTACAAGGGATGGAAAGATTGATAAAGATATGGAAAGAAGAGTAAATGCGGGTAATAAAGTAAACGGTGCGATACTTGCGACTGTGACCAACCAATTAATGTCCGAAAAGGCTCGACTGGCTGTTCACAATGGTGTGCTGGTACCTACGCTTATGTATGGAACTGAATGTTGGGTGTGGCAAAAGAAGCATGAAAGCAGAGTTAATGTGGAAATGCGTTCCCTGCGTAGCATGTGTGGTGTGACTATGAATGATAGGCTGAGGAATGATGTGCTAAGACAACTGTGTGGCTTAAAAGAAGATGTAGTGACAAAAATTGAAAAAGTATGCTTAGATGGTTTGGTTATGTTGAGAGGGTTACAAAAGGTATTTACAAGGCAGATGTGAGTGGAAATACCGGGAGGGGACGCCCCATATAGTGACCTTATTGGTGATGTTCTTCAGAAAGGTCAGGTGCGTACTACTCGCAACCGGCGTGTGTGTATGACCAGATGTATGAACCTAAACGAGGCACAAGGACTATTTAAGAATCGAGGCTGGAGGCGTTCCGTAGTTTTTACCCACCCCCATGGGAAAAAGGCGTAAGTTTATGTATGTGTGTATGATAACTGATAATGATAAGTGGCTTTATTTTTGCAAGTAGGTTTGTACAAACACTTTTACACGTCAATCTATGAATATAATGTTGAATCCTGATTCTAAATTTGAGCCCCGTTTAATGGCTTTTTACAACATTACTAGCGAAGTATTTATTTTTGGAGAGTAAAGGCAGACAGTGCTATTTTATTTCAAAACATTAAATAAAACCCAGTTATCCTCACAAATATCTTCTTTCACCGTAAATCATAAAGTAGGTACTCACGAGTTCACATTATACGACTGGAAATACGAATTTACGTAATTTTTTACAGATTTATTATATTTTTAAACGGTTTTTTTCAATCGTGTACATCAACGCGCACATAAAACTTGAATATTTCTTTGAAGCAGGAAGTGACAGATTGCCACATATCTTATGGACGCGGAGCACATCATTTTTATTAACTCTCTGACCTGATTGGTAACCATTTATATTTGGACTTCTATATAAAGGTTGGTTGAAGAAATGGTGGTAGAAATGTTAAGGAAGATTTTAAAAGAAAGAAAGTTGTATGAATATCCCTTTTATATTATCTATCCGGTTCGTTCATGTCAATGTTATGGTCAGATTTCCTCATGAAATGAAGACTGATCTCTGGACTGAGCCACGTTTGACTAAATCAATATCAGCAGAATTGCTGTGATATTAATGATATTGATTTAGTCAGTAATTATTCGTTTAATAATTTAAGACGTTATTTTTGAATCCTATTAATATTATGTGAAAGTTTGAAAAGACCTATGGATGTTTGTTAATAAATGGAAAAAATGCTTGAACAAATTTGAGTGAAATTTGGCACACCGATATCTTATAACCTGGATTAACATATAGGATACTTTTTATCCTGGTAATACGTTTCCCTGGGTTAATTTCTGATCTCAACGCAGGTGAAGCTGCTGGCAAAAGCTATTAATATTATGATAGGAAAGTTTGTATGTTGGATACTATATCACGCAGGAAAATAGAACACAGATAGTTTATAACCTTGATTAACATATAGGATTTTTTTATCCCGGTCCATGTGGTGCTGGGCGTAAAGAATGCTATTCTTCTTCACCCCATTTCTTCCTGTGGGTGTCGTAAAAGGCGTCTTAGGGACTTAGGTACTAGAGAATAGGCAGCTGCGTTGGCTATGAATTTTACCACCATACTGCGATCGCCAACCCGCCTGTCAAGCGTGGCGATTATGGTAAAGCCCCCCAAATTGGGGGAGGCCTATGTCCAGCAGTGGACGTCTTCCGGCTGAAATGATGATGATGATGATAATCCCGGTAAATAACAATTCGGAAGTCCATGCAGACAAATTCGCAAGTAGAAGCTACTTAGTTCTACATAAATAAATGAAAATGCGATGGAAATCAACACACGACATGCCATCGGAGTGATAACTGCCATAGAATCGATTTGCCTGCATGCAATACTGACATTGTGAGGTTCTAAATCAAAACTATGCATGAATAACGACACTCCGTTTTAGAAGACCTAACTATTTAGGGTCAGCTCGTACCTGACACAACGCGGCTTCCACTGCCGAACAAATATCACTATTGTGCCTCTTAAAATAAAGTCTAAAACTAAATAAACTTCTAATAGTTCAAACCATCAAATTTTTACGGTCGAGTTATGACGACTCTCTTAGGTCTAGGAAGACTACAGTTAACCCATTTATCTGAACAAGCGTGACAAATTGTGAGAAATGTCAGAACACTGAGAGTCTGAAAATACTGTGACAAAGTATTTCACAACACGCTGGTTATTTCTGGTTGGTTTCCAAACTCAAACACAGAGCATTTATTTCAACTAGCTTCTGCCCGCGTCAAATTTTAGCTCCCCTGACCCTTCCCGTGGCATCAAATTGCCTGCAAGTTTTCGTCCATTTTTCATTGCTGCTCCGCTCCTTTTGATCGTAGTGTAATGTCATATAGCTTATAGCCTTTCTCAATAAATAGGCTACCCAACACAAAAAGATTTTTTCAATTTGGACCAGTCGTTCCTGAGATTAGCGCATTAAACCAAACAAACATACAAACAAACTCTACAGCTTTATAATATTAATAGTATATATATTATATGTATTTCAAATAAACCAATTACAGGCACTTTTAAATTGTCAAGTGGCGGTGAGTCAGAAAAATGAAGCTAGTTACCCCATTCCAAAGTGTGGAGAGGACCGGGTGCGAAAGTCCTTGAACACTCTTATGATTCAAAGTATTGCTACAAACAGTTGGTTATATCATTTGTGTTTGAAATTATCAATGTGAGCACGGTGTAACAAAACGACACATTAAAAGACTCCGTATCTATACCAATATTGTAAAGCTGAAGAGTTTGTTTGTTTGGTTGTACGCGGTAATCTCAGGAACTACTGGTCCGAATTGAAAAAATATTTTTGTATTGGATAATCTATTTATTGACATAGACTATATAAAATCACGCTACAATCATAAAAAGAGGAGCGGCAACGAAAAATGGACGAAAAGTGGCACGCAATTCGATGCGACGGAAAGGGTCAGGGGAGCAAAAATTTGACGCGGATGAAGTCGCGGGCAAAAGCTAGTTTAAAATAAAAATAAATAACAATTCAGATTCAATTCATTATTCCTTAATTGATTATCCATTTCCTGTCAGTGGAATACATAACGCTAGGTAGTTATTGTCCTATGTGGTGCTGGACGTAAAGAATAGCACCATCTCATTTCTCCCCGTGGGTGTCGTAAGACGTGACTAAGGGAGTTACTAGAGAATGGGCAGCAATGTTCTCTATGCATTTTTAACCGACGAAAAAAAAAAGGGAGGAGGTTCTCAATTCGACACGTTTATATATCTTATACCTTTAAAAGAGCAATTCTTGTATATATATATATAATCTGAATCTCGGAAACGGTTCCAACGATTTTCATGATATTTAGTATACAGGGGGTTTCGGGGGCAATAAATCGATCTGGCTAGGATTCATTTTTATAAAATGTCGTTTTATTCGTGTTTTCAATGACCAACTTTATCAATAATCAACTTGAACATAAACTTATTATTTTAAACACAATTTACCAAAAAATACCGAGCAAAGCTCGGTCAACCAGATATTATATATTTTACTACCGTACTGCGATCGCCAAACTGCCTGCCAAGCGTTGCAATTATTGCAAACCCCCCCAAATTTGGGGAGGCCTATGTCCAGCATTGGACGTCATGCGGCTGAAATGATGAGGTACTAATTTAGTATGAAGCCTTATGATCCTCCTAAACCAAAGGTTAATGTCAAAGCGACAGGAAACGGGGTGCTTTAAACGCAGGCCACACCGCCAGCTAGCGAGCGAACGCTGCATCGTCGTATATTTCGTTCACAGCATTTGTTTTGCTGACGTAGCTTATCTCTGTAGTTCGCGGTGTGAACCGAAGTATGAAAAGAGGTAAACCGATGCCCGCTTGGCTTGCTCGCTCGCTCGCTAGCTGGCGGTGTGGCCTGCGCTTAAAACTTCAAAAGAAGAGTAAATAGCATTTTCTAGGGGCGTTATTTTGGTGCGCCTATTATTAGTTCGTTTTTTTTTTTTTGTAGCCTGTACTGTCCCACTGTTCTCCCGCGTAACCTCGAACCAACCCTCGCGGTACGCGTCTAGGTCGTCTTGCCACCATTTTCTGGACCAACCGCGGAAGCGTCATTCGCTTTTAGGCACCCGTTGTGTCCAGCGGTCATCCTGCATGTTGCTGATGTTTCCTGTCTGAGCCTGAGCCTGGCAATCTTTTTGCCTACGACTGTTATACCCGTTCTTGACAGGATACACATGTCGATAAGTTTGTGCTTTAGATAGATCGGCAGATAACACTTCATTAGCGTCTTCATGTACCGTAGCTTTTCTAGGCATTTTCAATTCAGCGATTTGTATCTCTTTCCTGCCTGTATTCGAAAGATACTTACTAGTCCAGGTAGATATACTCATCGACGGAACGGAACGTAACCGTGCTAAAGGAAAGATCGTTGTCATCAAGCTCCTAAATTTTTAATCGTTTTAAATAGCTAAAAGTGTTTGTTTAGACTCTTGAGCGATAGTATTGCATAGTGAGTGAAGTGTTCGTTCTAGTGGTGAAAACCGGACGTCAAAACTCCCAATAACTAAAAAGTTATCGGTAAATAACTTTCAAACTTTTAAAAAACGATTCCATTCCCTGACCTACCTCAACCTGCGGTACGCCCGATACTCCTCGCGCGCCCGTGCCTCACACCCGCCGACACCGTTGCTGTCAGTGCGTGAATCACCCATCATACAGTGCGTTCGACACAACTTCATTACCTTATATGGCCATACGAGAGCACAAGTTGGAGACTAATTACTTCGCCCAGCACGTATAGCGTTATTTCATCACACCTATTACGGAGCTTGGTAGCGTAGCGGTAGGACACCGCGCTTCGGAAGAGAGTGATCGCACGTTCGAATCTCACATGAACCATTGAACTTTTTGTGTTTTTTTACTTTTTTATTTTTATCATTATTTTTTGTAACTTATTAATATAAAAACATTCAATCGACTTTTGTGGCTTTCTACTGACATTATGGAAAAGTCTGAATTTGAAAATATTACTTTTCGCAAACCACCGAGATCGAGTTCAATGGACAGCGTCTTTAATGTGAACTTAAGCACTAACTCCACACTATTAGACACAACGATGATGAGTCTGCCAAATACGTCACTAAATGAAAGTGAGGCTATTCTAAATCTTAAAGACACAATTAACAGGCTAAATATGGAGCTAAAAAGTGCACATATAGAAATTGAAAATTTAAATAGCGAAAATTTTCGCCTTAAAATGGATATTGGACAATACCAGAAAGTTATTGAAACTTATAAGAAAGTGAATATACTAAACACGAAGAGTTTTTCACCGAGATCGGCAAGTAAAAGAAATAAATTACAAACGGGGGGCTCCTCCACACCGACTAAATTGTATCTCTCTCCTATGGTGACTCGCCTACCAGACTCAGTGGTACAAAATCAAACAACAGGCGATACAGCTGTGGACGACTCCTTCAACTCAGCTCTGTCAATCGGCAGCTCAGATGCAATAGTACTCACTAAGTCACCGCCTAAATCCGCACAAAAGTTCAGCTCATGCAAAGATATAAGTGACCACAACACTCAAAATAAAGAGGAGTCCATACCATCCTCGGTTACTGAGTTAAGAAATAAAGATATAAATAAATCCCAACCCTTGACCGAAAATCAACTAGTCCCCGCTGTACCGAACACGTCTAATAATAAAAAGGATAGTCGCCCTTTCAAGCAAATCCCAACACAGACTAAAAATTAACAAAGCAAAATCACTGAAAAGCACAAGCTGTGTATCTTAAGCAGTAATAATAACAACAAGATACTGTCAATGGCAGAAGATACATTCCCAAACTATGAAATCTGCCACTACCTAAAACCTAACTGTGGGATAAAGAAGCTCATCAATAACCTTGAACAAAAACTAAAAAACCATACAATGTATGACTATTGCCTCATTTTAATTGGCGAGGAGGATTTTCGACGAACTAATAACTACGTCGACTTAATAATCTGCATACGTGAAACTCTTTTAAAAATACAGCACACAAATGTTGTAATTTGCGCACCTACATTCAAATTAAACGACTACTCAACGATGTTCAACGGAAGAATAGAGACATTTAATAGCCTGCACCCCTAGCCAAGTTGATAATCTGCAATCGTTAACGCTAGTCGCTCAACGTTAAGTCACGTGGTTAGAACAAACGAACAGAAAATTCGCAGCCAAATTCACATCGTTCAAAATGATAGAATGATTTTTTATCGTTTCTTTAATGTTCAACGCTAAATCCTTTGTTATAATGTGTCGTTTTTCTAAAGACATTGTAGAACGAGCGGCCGACTCAGGCGCTTCAACATGGCTACCAACTTATCGTTTTCTACAATCGCTGACACTGAGGCGTTAGCGATTGTAGAACGGTAAACGTTTGTGACTTGGCTAGGGGGGCTGTTATACCTAGATGCATGTACTCATAACTTTGCATTCTTGTTCGATTCAAACTATTATCTTTCTTATGATTTCAAAATGTTTTGGAAAAGAAGTGGATCTGTGAACAATCGCGGCATGTCAAATATATTTGTAAATCTTAGCTTAATGATAAACGAATTTGTATATTGTGATAACGGAAGTATGAACCGCTCAGTTTATGCGGAACTTGAAGAATCTCCACTCAACGCCTCTACAGTTCACGCGAATGAGTTTTTTCTTTTATAATCACATACACCTTTTGCATCAAAATATAGCTGGTCTTCTCAATAAATCAGATTTATTAACAGTACATATCCAAGAATTGTTACAAAAGGAAATAGATGTAGATGTGATCTGTATAACGGAACATTTTGTAATAGCTGGTCACGAAAACTTAATTAACATACCTAACTTTAAGATAGCTGCGTGTTATGCAAGAAAAGCACAAAAACGTGGAGGTTCTTGCATCCTAATTAAGAATAGCTATGAATACAAAGAATTAAAAAACATATCAAGCTTGTCAGTGACGGGGGTTATAGAATGTTGTGCGTTAGAACTAATTAAACATAAGATAATAATTATATGCATATATCGTCCGCCCAGTATGTCTAACATTAGTCTCTTCTATGATATCCTGGATTCTCTATTAAAGACATTGTGCACTAATATCAATAAAAAGGTGGTTTTGTGTGGGGACTTTAACATAGACATTATTAAAAGAAATAGATTTACTTTGGACTTTGAATCTTTACTTCTCAATTACAATCTTAAACTGGAAATACATCAACCAACACGATTAATGAGCAAGACTTGCCTAGATAACATAGCTCATAATTCAAAGCAGAAATGTAATTGCGAGATAATAGACCTTGCTCTTTCTGACCATACAGCTCAACTACTGAAAATCCCAGTTAAAAAATCATGTATTATTAATTCTTGGCGCATACAAAAACGTGCCATCACAAGGGAAAATTTAATAAAATTTAAAAGTTATCTACAGTGTCTAACTTTCTCAGACGTATTTAGTACCGAAGACGCTAATGAAGCTTATGATAACTTCATAGATATTTTTTGTTTATTGTACAATCTTTGCTTTCCGATGAAATGGGTTATTTTTAAACCAGACAGAAAAATTAAGTGGGTATCCAGGGGTATAAGAATTTGCAGCCAGAAACAAAGAAATTTACTGTGGAAGTACAGATTATCTCCTACGCGTAAAAATAAATATGTTTTCAAAACTTATTCACAAAAACTCAAAAAAATTATTAGACTCACCCAAAAAGCTAAAAATAACCATATTATAAATAACTCTGAGAATAAGACCAAAGCAGCGTGGAAAATTATTAACAATACTGAATTCACTAAGGATCCGATTATACAAATAAACAGACAGAATTCTATAATTAAAGACCCCCAAGAAATTGCTGAATCTTTCAATAATTTCTTTGTAGACCAAGTACAAGATGTATCAAATGGAAAAACAGAATCAGATAATTTCAGTACTATAGCCAATAACCCGAACTCTATCTTCATGCCGCCAGTAGTTCCACAGGATATAGTTAGAGCAATAAGGATATTAAAAAATAAAAAAAGTCACGGCTATGACGGCGTATCAACTTCGGTAGTCAAATTTGTGTCTGATATAATTGCTGTACCTCTAAGTCACATAATGAATAAGATTATTAGCTCAGGTAGTTTTCCCAACCGTCTTAAAAAAGTAATCATAAAACCACTTCATAAAAAAAATAGCAAAGAAGACATGGCTAATTATAGGCCAGTGGCTTTAATTCCAGTGTTTTCCAAAGTTTTTGAAAAAATTATATACGAGACAATCTATAAGTTCTTAACTATAAATAAAATCTTATGTGACGAACAAAAGGGGTTCAGAAAAAATTCAAAATATCAGTATGGCAATATACGACCTACTGAACAACGTAATGCCAAGTGTAGACCACAAAAGGCCTGTATGCGCCATATATACTGATATGACGAAAGCATTCGATTACGTAAACCATGACGCTCTTATAAATAAACTCTACGCGTACGGCATTAGAGGAAATGTCTTAAATCTAATTAAGTCATACTTAACTAATAGACAGCAATACACAGAAATATCAAGGATATGTATGAAAACTAAAAAAGAACATAAATACCTATCCGGCTGCAGAGAAGTCAAATATGGGGTACCGCAAGGTAGTGTCCTTGGACCTTTATTGTTTCTTTTGTATATTAATGACTTGCCTCGCCAAATACAACAACCTATGGTATTATTCGCAGACGACAGTACGGCAATAGTAAAATGCGGCGATAAAAATAATTACGAAAGCGATATTAATAATACATTGAAAAATATAATAAACTGGCTTAATAGAAATAATCTAATTATAAACGTCGAGAAAACAAAAGTTATGCATTTTCACCAGCGACTAGGAGCAGAAAATTACAATGTTGAATTTGAGGGACAAAAAGTAGAATCTACGAATGTTACGAAATTCGTTGGTATTCTAATCGATAACAAACTGACCTGGAAACCACATGCAGAGGATGTATGTAAGAGGTTAAGCAAGTCAGCGTACGTACTTTATAACCTGGCAAAAAAAGTAAGCACTCACACCGTACTGCAAGCTTATCACGGACTAGTTGCGTCAGTTTTGAGATTCGGAGTTATATTCTGGGGTAACTGTACTGATAGGGAGAGAATATTTAAAGCCCAAAAACGTTGCTTACGATCAATGAGTAATCTTAAAAATACCGACAGTTGTGCACCTGTGTTCAAGTCCCTAAAATTGCTCACCTTTCCGTCTTTGTATATATTTGAAGTAGCAATTTTTGTTAGAACAAACATACACCTCTTTACCCTAATGGACGATATAAGAACACGACCCGGATCTGTTAGAGCACAATATAAAAATTTAATGTTTACAGGGAGGTATAAAACAGCATTGTTAAGAAAGAGTGTTCTATCAATGGGGCCGGTTATCTATAACAAAATACCTCATGCCTACAAAGAGGAATCACTAAGCATATTTAAAATGAGACTAACATCCTTATTAATAGATAAATGCTATTATTCTATACAAGATTTTATTAATGATAAAAGTTTATAATGTTGTTAATTTTAATTTATTTCAAATTTCGTGATGTACGTATTTGTCTGTATGTGTAATTTTATTAATGTAGGCATGAATAAATAGTCAATTTAATCAATCATAATAGGTAAAATACGGAATTGAAATTGTTTTTTTTTTATGTTTAGTTCATGTAAGGAAGGCTGTAAATTTACATAACCGTCCATTTTATGTGTTTTTATTTTGTTTTTAATTTAACTTTACTTTATTTTTATTTTATTTGTATAATAGTTTTTACTTTTGCATGCCGTAAGGTAGAGTGTGCTGGAACTGTTTTTACAATGTTAACATCCTATTTTGTACCCACATTCATGGCAAATAAATGATTTCTTTCTTTCTTTCTTTCTTTCGACATAATGTATCTCCTGCCCATCTATCTCAACTTTACGCTTAGTGTTGTTAGTCATAAGTTGAGTTTTGCAACGATTCATTGCAACCCCTGTTACCATAGATTTAAATCGTTAGATTTGCTCTCAACGTACATAGGTCGAGCGAAAGTGTGCGAAGAATAGTGAGCTCATACACCTGGCATGGAACGACAGATACTATACCAAGCATGAGTATGTGCATCTGGATTGAGGGCCCAATTTTTGAACCCTTGCGTACCGAAATAAGATTTATAGGGAAATTAGTTAAAAATAGTAAAAACTTAAAGCAAAGGGTCATAAATTTCTTAAACGTGAATTAAAACTGTTATGATGAAATAACTTGGGCCCTCTATCCAGACGCGTGCATAAAGTGGCATAGCCTAAATCTCAGTAAGTACTATCTCTGGGTTAATAATTTTTGATTAAGAATTTAGTTAAGAATTTCTTAAATATTTTAAGAAATTCCCAAATCTGTAAAATATAACATTACCGATTTATGGCGGCATATCTAGGGCCCTCACTTCATTATTGTTTGTACTGAGGAATCTGCAAAACATGAATATATCTGAAGAAATACATAAATACGACTTTAACATGTTTTACTTACATACCTATGTGAATTAGTTAAAAAGAAATAAGGACACAAAACTTAATTGTTAAGAAGTAAATGAAAGTCGAATTTTACTAAAAAGTCTGAACTGAGAGCCCAATATTTTCGGCTTTATTGACTAGGCCCCACCTCATAGATTAACGCAAATTAGAATAAAAGTTTTAACTATTTCTTAATTAAATTGTAACATATCGTTCGTTCTTCTAAATGTCAAACTTTAAGAGAAAATTGATTTTCAATTTTTTGTACGAGAATTATTTGTAGGGTGACCATAATGTTCAAAGTAAGTACCTGTCCATTTTGTAAAGTGCATTTGGAAAGTCATAATATTTGCAGCTAAAAGTACTATATACCTACTTATTAGAATTTAGTTTTCCTTTACAATTTGGTTTTCCTTATTTTAAATGTAATTTCTATTTATGTGATGTTACTCTTTAAGGTAATACAATGAGCGAAGTTGCCTAAAGCAAATAAAAAAAAATATAGTTAAAAAAAAACTAAAAACGAAAATGGAAATGTTTTTTTTTTTTTAATCAGAGATATAGTTTCACTCATCACTAAAAATAACTTCGCTCTCTCGCAATTTCGTATTTTTAGGATATAAGACTATTTTAAGGTAACATTTATGTGAAGTAAATAGTTTTTTTATAATTATACCGATCGTGTTTTATTTATCACAATGAATTTGTTTGATCTGGTCAAAGTCAAAGTCAAAGTCAAAGTATCTTTATTGTGGGCATATGTAAGTTACAGGTCTTAACAATATATTAAAGTATCAATATGTCCTGCCTTAGTATCCATAGAAACGATGACTACTTACATGTATAACATACTACTAGTCGGGTAGTTTGCCTTTCATTTTATGCAAACACTGTTGAAGCTAAAAAAATGTTCTTTTTATTTATTTTTATAGAAATCACATTAAATTATGACTATCCGAATGCACTTTACAAAATGGACAGGTACTTACTTTGAACATTATGGTCACCCTACAAATAACTCTCGTACAAAAAATTGAAAATCAATTTTCTCTTAAAGTATGACATTTAGAAGAACGAACGATATGTTACAATTTAATTAAGAAATAGTTAAAACTTTTATTCTAATTTGCGTTAATCTATGAGGTTGAGCCTAGTCAATAAAGCCGAAAATATTGGGCTCTCAGTTCAGACTTTTTAGTAAAATTCGACTTTCATTTACTTCTTAACAATTAAGTTTTGTGTCCTTATTTCTTTTTAACAAATTCACATAGGTATGTAAGTAAAACATGTTAAAGTAGTATTTATGTATTTCTTCAGATATATTCATGTTTTGCAGATTCCTCAGTACAAACAATAATGAAGTGAGGGCCCTAGATATGCCGCCATAAATCGGTAATGTTATATTTTACAGATTTGGGAATTTCTTAAAATATTTAAGAAATTCTTAACTAAATTCTTAAACAAAAATTATTAACCCAGAGATAGTACTTACTGAGATTTAGGCTATGCCACTTTATGCACGCGTCTGGATAGAGGGCCCAAGTTATTTCATCATAACAGTTTTAATTCACGTTTAAGAAATTTATGACCCTTTGCTTTAAGTTTTTACTATTTTTAACTAATTTCCCTAAAAATCTTATTTCGGTACGCAAGGGTTCAAAAATTGGGCCCTCAATCCAGATGCACATAGCATGAGTAAGCGAGACAATATGTATTATGTAGGTACATACTATTACGTACTTCAACATTTCATTGTCAACTAGAGAAACGTAGCAATGCTTTATCGAGATCGGGTCCTCGGTAGTATAACTTTACCGAAAAACCCATGAAACTGTAAATTGCATTAGATAAATAAATAAGCAATCAGTTGGCAAAGATTTGAATTCCTACATTTTTATTGCAGAATACTTAAAAATATTTACTTAACCTGGGCAGCGGCCGCAAGCAAAGTTCAAACGAGGTTAGGCAGTCTTTTTTAAATGAAGCCCAAAATCCTTCGGAAAAAGAAAAAGTGTTTGATCTAAATTATAAATATATTCTAGAAGTATCTAGATTTATTTACATCATGTTTTTAATATTTCACGACATACCGACAAATTGTCAGTACTCTGAAAACGCTGAATAAATCTAGTGTACCGTGAAACAAATCGCACACATCACTTATTCGACTGATATGAAAAATTCACAGAAATTCATACGCGTCAGCTGACTGAATTTTTGAAGTTATTTGACGTTCGGATTCTGCCTTCATATCGCTTATGATGTGTTTCGCAACGTGGTATGAAACGATCGGAAAATACCTGTTCGAGTGAATAATAATACTATGTATGTTATGTATATAACATGAAAGTAAAATGTGCTTATAGAGCCAACGTCAATAAAGACTCACTAAATAATTTCCTCAGTCAAACTGCTGCTCTGTCAAACACCATTTTGAAAGGCAGTCAAGGAAAAATAACAAATGATTAAGGAAAAAGTAACAAATAAGTCAAAAACTTACCTATAGTTTTCAACGAAGTCAGGAACAATTTTCTGAAAAAACACTTTCAATTCACTTCAACACTTCGCACGGTCGTAATGCCGATTAAACACTGACTGGACAGTTTAAAGAAACGAAAATCCCGTATCCTGAATCAGTCACCCGTATTTCAGAGAAATTTCAGCGAAAATATCCATCACTCACCGAACAAATATCTCTGAAATTACATTTAGGGAATACTCACACAATTCGTCACAAAAAAATCACATACACATTTTTTTCATATTTGTCACAGAAACTAAAAAGTGCATTTTAATGATAAGCAGTACGAAGATTGGAATAAAGAAATTCTATTTATAATGATTTAAAAATGTATTCGTTTGGTCGATCGGAAGTTTTCGTTATAAATAAACGGCGCGTGGCGACGCCGGCGCATGCCGCCAGTGATCGTGCATTAGTGATGATCTCACGCGGGGCGGGACGGGAGCGATGCAAGTATCGATGGGAGAATCGATTTGCTGGAACTTCCTGGAAGTTCTGGAGCTGGATCGTGACCAATTTTGTGAAAGGAAATGGTAAGTTCACTTTCTGATACTTTTAGGAAACTAGTCATGAAAATTGCAGGAAATCATAGGTACTCATATTATAAATATTAATGTTTGGATTTTTTATTATGGCTCGAGCGGTGTTGGCCGAGTGGTAACGGCCGTGACTTTCGAGCTGTAGGTCGTAGCTTCGAACTCAGAAAGGCGCATTAATTTGTGAAAATTATTTCATCACCACTGTTCTGAAAATGATCAAGGAAAACATCTTGTAGAAACCGGCAAGTCCTACAAGGCTAGGACCAACAATTTTGAGATATGTGACTTCTACCAACCCGCCTGGGGGCATAGGTAATAGGTAATAGGTAGAACGGGCTGGTTTCCGCAACTCCACGTCTGAGCGCGTATTTTGCGTACGGTGCCTGGGGGCATAACGGCCCACTCTCTCTCATGGAGAGGAGGCCGGTGTCCCAACAGTGGGAACATTATAGGCTGATTATGGATGTTTGTTAGTCAATCACGCAAAAACCACAGAACGTATTTGGATGAAATTTAGCGCAAAGATAGTTTATAACCCGGATTAACACACTGGATACTTTTATCCCGGTAGTACGTTCCCATAGTTCTCATTTTCGAAACAAATAGTGTAGAGTAGTCTCATCCCCTGTCTCAGTTTAATCTGTATATATATATAAATATATTTATATTTTTATATATTATAAGCATATATATTTATTTATTGTAGTATATATTATAGTAAATATGTATGTGTGTATGTGTATTATTAGTTTTGGTCTATTTATATACTACTATTCCCTTATTATTTATTATTCAATTTGATTATTGTAGTTCCTCTCAACCAAAGCACCTGCCATTTAATCTCTTCACCACCCTTGGTTGACTGGTAGAGAATGCCTAAGGCATTAAGTCCGCCTTTGTACCATTTTTGTGTGCGAGAAGTTTAAATAAATAAATAAATATCGAATCATCATCATCATCATTTCAGCCGAAAGACGTCCACTGTTGGACATAGGCCTCCCTCAAGTCAGACCCGTCGATGACCTGGTTAAAGCTACAGGAATCCGCTGGATGATATCATAGCTCTATGTTATATTTTGGTTCTGTACATAATGCTAAAATGGCCAATTTTGAATGATTATAATAGATAGAGAGTTGACTTCAGAGATGCTTCTAAAAATAATTCGGAACTGTTTATACAAAAGATAATAAAAAAGAGCAAACGATTCATGTTTTATGGAAACGTTCACCTCGAGTTGACCTACTATGTACAATAAGTATCTGGTAGGTGCTACTTTAAGCTTAGCTGTATTGAGAAATGATATTCGGTAATGGGACCTTAACATTCTATTGTAATTTTTAACCTACATTTACGAATAAATTAGATTTGATTTGATTAGAGGCTAAAGAAAACCTTTGTGAACCAAACTCTATCAAAAGACACTTTCATTATTGTTTGAATGAAGATATTCTTTAGATCATTCGCTTCTGCCCACGATTCGATCGCGCGGAAGTCGTCAAACGTAAAAATGTCCCATGTTTTCAAAACTCCATCGGCCCCGATCCACCGCGTCGCATCGCATTGCATCGCGTTGCTTGCCAAAGTTATTACTTCGTTTTCGCTTAGCGTACTTTCTGGTTTTTTTTTGCTCGTTTCCTGAGGGTCCTAGCGCGATGTATAATAGTCTATAACCTTCTTCAGTAATTGTGCTATCAAATGCAAAACATATTTTTACAAATCCGACTGGAAGTTCCAAAAATTAGCGCTTTCAACAACTAGAATCCAGTGGTTTGAAGGCGCGTTGTGTGAGTGGCTAGTTACCCTAAATGCTAAGACAGAGGTCGTGGGTTCGATTCCCACCCAGGACAAATCTTTTTGTGATGTGCACAATTATTTGGTGCGTCTGAGTGTAATATATGTATCTATAATATGTATGTATTTAGAAATATATATGTATATTGATCAGTTGTCTGGTTGCCATAGTACAGGCTCTGCCTTGTTTGGAATCAGATAATGGTGTGTTGATTGTCCTAAGATATTATTGTTCTTATTGAACAGTGTGATTTTTCGAAATTTTTACAAGTTATTATTTAACTTGCGATGTTTGCATGTATGTGTGTTCAGAACGAATATTGGAAGCTAAATTAGAAGCACTTTCCGATGTCCAATTAGGCTCAAATTTAGCGTACATACGTATCTTCGGTGACAATACAGTAATATGGTACCATGGACCTGTTCAGGTACAGCTGGAAGATAGTCATTGTAACTTTTAAACTAAACAAGTCAAACCAATCGAGTTTGGGCTCATTTGTTTTGTTTTGATGAGAATGTTTTTTGGATAAGCTGGTTTCAAAAAAAAAAAACTAACTTCTGCCCGTGACTTCGTCCGCGTTAAATTTTGAGTTCCCCTCACCCTCCCCGTCGCATCAAATCACATGCCCGTGCGATTATCCCCGTTTTTGCAAAATTTTTCATTGTTGTTCCGCTCCTATTAGTTGTAGCGTGATGTTATATAGCCTATAGCCTTTCTCGATAAACGGGCAACTCAGTGCTTAAAATTTTTTTCAATTCCAATCAGAAGTTCTTGAGATCATAGCGTTCAACCAAACAAACAAACAAATTCTTCAGCTTTATAATATTAAAGTATAGATTTGGATTTTCAGTGCTCGGTTCGACACCGACAGTGGAAATCCAGGGCGTGGTAAAATGTTGTCTCGATATTTTTACATCCAAGTTCGTTCTAATATTTGATAGAAACACTACTACAATAGTAAGTCCATCAAATATGCCATGTAAACTGCTGATCAAGAGCTGTTTCCGCCCATTACATTACAGCTTTCGAATCGATAGCCCAACACTACGATGTGTCACGCGATTCGCTTGTACCCTCGTTTGATTAAAATTCACGACACAATTACCATTAAAATAATTTAATTGCATACTTTCGGCTTATTTAATTTTATGGTTCATTCATATATCTTATCGATCATTTAGCTGTTAATTAATTACTTGTTAATTTACCAAAATTAAGTTACAGTTCCATAATTTTGTGATAGAGCCGTTTTGTTTCGGTAAGGGGTGTTCGTACCAACTTAAATGTATTTTTAAGGATCGTTGACAAAAGCCACGACGAATTCTTTTCAAGTAGATTAAGAATAGTTCGCGTCCGTGTTCTGTCGGACGTAAACTATAGCATCACCCCATTTCTTTACGTGGATGTCGTAGAAGGCGACTTAAGGAGTTACTAGAGAATAAGTAGCGTTAGCCTAAATATTTCGCCAATTATTTAGATTGAAAAGTATATCCTTACCCAGGTTATAATCCATCTGTGTGCCAAAAATCTAAATTCGTGCGGACGTTTTTGCGTAAAAGCGTAAAAAAACTTACTTTCATATTTATAATATTAGAGTAGGAATTCGGATTAGGCATTCAGTTAACAATAGGTCGTATAATATCTACGTCATTATCAGTTCAGGCGAATTACGTCCACTCCCGGACATAGGCGGCCCCAAACAAAAAATGTGAGGGTCTGCCATAGTCGCCACGCTTACCAGGCGGGCTGGCGATCACAGTATGGTGGTAAAATGCATAGAGAACGCTGCTGCCCATTCTCTAGTAAGTCCCTTAATCGCCTTTACGACTCCCACGAGAAGAAATGAGATGATGCTATTCTTTACGTCCAGCACAGTTATGCTTATAAAAAGACAAAAACGTTAGCTTAGAATGTTTAACAACTTTCTATCAACAAAACAAACGATTCGTTTTCAAGTAAATATAGAAACCCATAATTAATTAACATTGTATTTGTTTAAAGATATGTAGTTATTTAGATTAACAACCGTAAACAATACAATAGTAGTAATGTGTTCTGTAATTAATTACACTAGTTTTTAATTCAAAGAATTTTATTAATGTGAGTGCGAACGGCATGTTTATTTTTAACATTTATTACACTAGCAACACAGCGGTCGATATGAAATGCTGAATGTTATGCCACGCAGTTTCCGGTGATAAAAATAAGTAAACTTTCAAAACATCCAATGATGATTTAATGTTTGACCAATGTGCAAACAGATCTAAGAAGTATGGAAACGTTAGAGTGATATGAATGTTGTGGATCATTTTACTCATCCAGAACTCTTTATAAACAAACTATACCGATGGCGGCTTCCCATGAGTGCAATTTACATGTAAAGGCGGTTCACGTGTGCACAGCACAAGTTCTGAGCAGTAATCTACCAAAAAGTACTCAGATTGCTCGAATTCAAGACAGTATTTCATTAGTATATGTATAGGGACTTCTTTCGCCGTTTTGGGTTGAAACCCTCGAGCCGTGGGTTGCTCGGGAAATCTCGAACCGGCTGGTTGACTCTTCCCGTGACCCACGGGCTGGTTTTTACCATGGTCAGAGGCTAAGCATTGCCATACAACGTGGTTATGTCGCCAGTTTCTTGGGAACGTTACCAGTCGACAACGATGCGAATAAGTTTTTCGATTAGATTTTATCTTTGATCGATTTTAATTTTTTGTGAATAGTATCATTAGAGTTAGGATATAATTTAGTTGATGCTATTTACTTACATTGTAGTCCTTTAAAATTTTATTGTTTCATATTTAAAGATGTTCAGTAAAATTCGCCAGTACTTCTTTTTGTTTAAATTGTATAATAAAATAGCCTATGTCCACCTCGAGTTATGTACATTTCGAACAGTGTAAGAAGTTCTCAAATAGGAGCTTTAGTTCCGGAGATTACTCTCGGAAAACACTCAGAAAATTCGCTCTCTCTCTCTTTAATATTAGAATTCAATTCTAAGGTATTGCGATTAAGGATAAAAAATAACCTAGCATTAGATTTATCTATATATTAATACGTGAAGCGAAAACTTAGGATCCCTTTTTACGAAAATTGGGCGGACGGAGGAGTATGAAATTTCGCACACTTATAGTTTATACAGAGAAGAAGTGACGAATGCTAATATGTTTTTTTTAAATTATGCGTAAAAATACATTATTTTCAATAAATAACACGTTACACACACTACTATTCGTTACCGTGTATTTAATACACACATGCATAGATATTCTTTTGTTTATGGTCCAAATCTGTAGTCCAATCGAGAATATCTGTCTTTAATATTTTGTGTCTTTAATATAATCTTACTGAATGTCAAGTCAAGTATAACCATAGGTAATAAATTAATTTTATAGATAGATATATAACCTATTTCATTTTTAAAATCTATGATTATATCGAGAATATTTGTCTGTAATATTATTTATCTATAGTGTTACTGAATGTCAAATATAACCATATTATTTTTTGATATTTATTATTATATTTATTTTTTTCATTTAATAATGTAAAATTTCTATTCAAATGAAGTACGGTCGAATTTCAACCAATGGGCGATCACTAGTTCCTTGTAAATACAATAAAAACAATAATGTGGCAGCTAGTTGGTGTCATTGGTCTAATGCTTGCAAGCAAATTCTAGAGCGTGTTGATCCTGGATTCAATCGCCGGATAGGTCATAGTGAATTTGGATTTGTTCATTAGAAGATCCTGTGCATCAGGATTCTCGAAAGACAGAGATGAGAGCGCCTTCGGAGAATAAAGGTGTGGTGTCATGGAATAACAGTGGTTGTGGTCACTGAAACATTTCTTTTTAATGTAGTAAAATTTGTTTTCTTAAACTTTTACTCTCGCTTCCTTCTCTTTCTGGTAACCAGAAATGATGCCATGTATAACGCGCAACGAATACAGAGTTGAATCCCTCGCCACACATAACTTAACGTAATCGACAACATACGAGCAGGAAATGTTGCCGCATTAAATATTCAATACGGGGTAGGTAGAGGATTACCTCCTGCAATTAAGTAATCACATCAGACTGAGATCAATAGATTTTCTACAAACTGTTTTAGGAACGTTAAAACTATTGGAAAAAAAAATATGAACTTAAGTTTTTCAGGCGGAAGGTGGTAGGTCGTCCGGCCCTGGTGCGAGCCATGGTACGGAGCGAGAGGGCATGGGAAGTCGTCACCTCCTTCTGCGAAGCAGTAATGCTCGCGAAGGAGGAGGCGAGGCGCGTGAGGGAGAGGCAGTCTCTGCGCCCTCACTTCCCTAGCCGTCGCAGCAGGAGACGTCCCGGGCGTCGGGAGTCGATAGCGGACTCCCAGCCACCGTAGGCGCGAGCTCAAGGGCGTCGAGCAATGGGTAGCTCGCCGCCCGGTAAGCACCAGGCTCGGGTCGACGGCGCGTAGTGTTCCACGCACGCCTCAAAGAGATGTCAGCAATACTGAAGGGGTCTGCTAGTACCAATGCCTGCCAGGGTCGCGAGATTCGTTCGAAAGAGTTACCGTGGCCCTGGCATATGGGCAACTGAAGGAACTTGGGTGTGTTTTAATCAGTAAAAGTCTGACACGCCGTCCCGCTCCGCCCAGAGCGGGAGAAGTCATTTGATGATTTCCCAACGAAAAAAAAAAGGTGATGATTCATAAACAATAACATTACGCCTATAATGAAGGGTTAGGCAGAGGTAACATATAGTACCCACATTTCATAATAAGTTTAAGTCCCATATAACAGGGGGTGAGCCTATAGCCATCAACCGGGAACAAATCAAGACTCTGGGCTGCTACTGAGAAATTAAGCAACAAACGAAATAAATAACACTAGAGCAATCTATACTAATACTAGCTGACCGTACAGACGTTGTCCTGTTTCCTAGAACTCGATAGCAGTGCCACCTACCGGGTCCAATCATCATCATCATCATTTCAGCCGTAAGACGTCCACTGCTGGACTTAGGCCTCCCCCAATTTGGGGGGCTTTGCCATAATCACCACGCTTGGCAGGCGGGTTGGCGATCGCAGTATGGTGGTAAAATGCATAGAGACCGCTGCTGCCCATTCTCTAGTAAGTCCCTTAGTCGCCTTTTACGACACCCACGGGAAGAAATGGGGTGGCGTTATTCTTTACGTCCGGCACCACACGGTGCTCCGGCACCACACGGTGCCAATAGTGAATCTAAACCATCCAAGGTGCCACCCAAACGCATACACAAAAAATCATTCAATTCGGTCCAGCCGTTTAGGAGGAGTTCAGTGACATACACACGTACAGTAGAATTAGATATATAATATATCTATACTAATATACTAAACTATACTAATCTATACTAATATTATAAAGCTGAAGAGTTTGTTTGTTTGTTTGATTGATTGAACGCGTTAATCTCAGGAACGACTGATCCGAATTGAAAAATTCTTTTTGTGTTGGGTAGCCTATTTATCGAGAAAGGCTATAGGCTATATAACATCACGCTACAACTAAGAGGAGCGGAGCAGTAATGAAAAATGTTGCAAAAACGGAAAAAATCGCACGGGTAGGTGATTCGACGGGACGGGAAGGGTCGGCAGAAGCTAGTATCTATACTTCTACATATACTAATATTATAAAGCTGAAGAGTTTGTTTGTTTGTTTGTTTGATTGAACGCGCTAATCTCAGGAACTACTGGTCCGAATTGAAAAATTATTTTTGTGTTGAGTAGCCTATTTATCGAGGGAGGCTATAGGCTATATAACACTACGCTACAACTAAAAGGAGCGGGCAGTAATGAAAAATGTTGCAAAAACGGGGAAAATTTATTCCTTTTGAGAGTTTCCGTTGCGTGCGCTGCGTAAACGGTTAAAGTAACGCAAAAATTATGTATGACGGAATTGTTCTTTTTAAAAAGTACTAAAAAAAAGTCCGCGAGAGCATATGTCTATCTTTTAAGGTTGACTCACTATAACTCAAAAGGAGCGAGCAGCAACGAAAAGTGGACGAAAACTAGCAGGCCGCGGGCAGAAGCTAGTAATCTATAATATCTGGTTGACCGAGCTTTGCTCGGTATTTTTTGGTAAATTGTGTTTAAATAATAAGTTTATGTTCAAGTTGATTATCGATAAAGTTTGTCATTGAAAATACGAATAAAACGACATTTTATAAAAATGAATCCTAGCTAAATCAATTTATCGCCCCCGAAATCCCTTGTATACTAAAATTCATAAAAATCGTTGGAGCCGTTTCCGAGATTCAGATTATATATATATATATATACAAGAATTGCTCGTTTAAAGATATAAGATAAAAGAAAGTTGTGTTAGTTACACTATTTATAACTCAAGAACGGCTAAACCGACTTGGCCGGAAATTGGTGGGGAGATAGCTTAGAACCATGAGACGGACATAAGATACTTTTTTTTTATCCCGTTTGACTATGAGGAAAGATTTGATTGTTTGTTTGTATTGAATAGGCTCCGAAACGACTGGTCCGAATTGAAAAAAACCTTTTTGTGTTGGGTAGCCTATTTATTGAGGAAGGCTATATGGTATATAACATCACGCTACAATTAAAAGGAGCGTAGCAGCAACGAAAAATAGACGAAAATTGGCATGCAATTCGATGCGACGGGAAGGTTCAGGGAAACGAAACTTTTCCGCGGACGAAGTCGCAGGCAGAAGCTTGTATAATATTATATAGCTGAAGAGTTTTTTTTTGTTTGAGCGCGCTAATCTCAGGAACTACTGGTCCGAATTGAAAAAGTATTTTTATGTTGGGTAGCTTATTTATTGAGGAGGGTTATAGGCTTTATAACATTACGCTACAATCAAAAAGAGCGGAGCAGAAACGAAAAATGGATGAAAACTGGCAGGCAATTCGATGCGACGGGAAGGGTCAGGGGAGTAAAACTTTGACGGGGACGAAGTCGCGGGCAGAAGCTAGTAATAAAATAAAACACAAATGTAATTTCGACTGACAATATTGTTATGCATCTCGATTTACAGGCAAGATAATATAATAATTCAAACTCAAAGCTGATTATTGCAAAGAGTAGTGGGCCTGAAACTCCATGGACACTCTTTTAATAAATCAAAATATTGTTATTAAATATTGGTTACATCATCCATTTTGACGTTATTAGTATGTACATACATATTATAAGCACTTTATTCATTTTGTATCGATATCTATACTACGACTACTATCTGTACGATTTATTGTTCCCGTGGGTGTCGCAGACTACCGCGACGCGACGATCGCGCGCGATTCGACGTACAATTTCTATGAAAACGCGCGCGACACTTCACACAGGGCCGACCTGTCGCGCCGCGACACGGTTATAAAAATTGTTCTACGGATATAGGGTCGTGCAGACCAGCACGACGCGACGGTCGCGCGCGATTCGGCGATCCGTCTAGAGAATGAGTAGCAGCGTTCTCTGTTCATTTTACCAGTATACTGCGATCGCCAACCCGCCTGCCAAGCGTGGTGATTTTGGTATACACCCCAAATTGGTAATATTTCCAGTCTACTACTAATGAAGCTGAAGAGTTTGTTTCTCTGAGCGCGCTAATCTCTGGAACTACCGGTCGGATTTGAAAAATTAATTAGACCTTTGATAGCCCAATCCTTGAGAAATGGCACAGACTAACATCTCGCTACAGCCCTCAGGAGCCGAGCAAAAAGAAAAATTGACAAAAGGAAAGCTCAGCGAAAACGAAGTAACTGCCTGGGCGATGGACTGGGTGCGACAGAATAGCTCCTACATAGTATAAAACAAAGTCGCTTCCCTCTGTCTGTCCCTATGTATGCTTGGATCTTTGAAACTACGCAACGGATTTTGATGCGGTTTTTTTTAATAGATAGAATGATTCAAGAGGAAGGTGTACTACTTATAATATGCGGGCGAAGCTGCTGGCAAAAGCTAGTTGTTTATATATTAACAATATAAATGAAAAAATAAAATGGATTCACCATTTATTTATTTGTTCATTTAAATTGTTAACCATTTAATATCAATAGTTACACTCAGCCTTACCAATACAATTATATTTCAGTAAATAAACGTATGATTTGACGCGATAGGTCGGAAGGCGAACAAAGTTGCGGGCAAGCTAGTTAATAATCTTTTTCTTATCTTGAACTATTTATAAAATAAGAGCTCATGGCGTAGTAAAAGTAGATGGGTAATTATCTAATTATGATACTACTTACTAAGACGATAGCACGGCTGAATGCCCAAGAGCGTTGCACGTACCTACCCTTCGGTTTTCTCCATCGAAGGACTGTATAATCAATGCATTTCAGATAATCTATTAGTTCAAACACTATTTCAATCTTTCACTGCTTTGAAAAATACGATATTTTCATTTACATCATATTTTCCAAGTTTTCTATTTATTTGAGCACCCGATACTTCTGCGCAGTTGCAAGTGCGATGTTCGCGAGGAGACTGACGTGTGCTTTCTTTTTCAATAGTTTTTATTAATTACTAGCTTCTGCCCGCGACTTCATCCGCGTCAAATTTTTGCTCCCCTGACCCTTCCCGTCGCATCGAATTGCCTGCCAGTTTCCGTCCATTTTTCGTTGCTGCTCCGCTCCTTTTGATTGTAGCGTGATGTTATATAGCGTATTGTGAAGTATCCTATGTCCGTCTCCTGATTCTAAGCTACCTCCCCACCAATTTTCAGCCAAATCGATTCAGCCGTTCTTGAGTTATAAATAGTGTAACTAACACAACTTTCTTTTATATATATAGATGTACAAGCATTAGTTCGTTCCGTGTGGTACCGGACGTTAGGAATAACACCACCCCATTTCTTCCCGTGGGTGTTGTAAGAGCCAACTAAGGGACTTACTAGAGAATGGGCAGCAGAGTTATCTATACGTTTTACCACAATACTGGGATCGCCGTCTGCCAAGCGTGGCGATTATGGCATACCACCCTAAATTTGGGGAGGTCTATGTTCAGCATTGGACTTCTTTCGGCTGAAATGATGAAGAGTAGTTTTTACAACTCTTGAAAATAGAAAGTCAACAGCATTTCTATAAAAGATACAAAATCCTTTCGTAAGACTGGGTTTAGCCATCTCTTTTAACGATGTTGTTAAAACTAACACATAAACTAGATACTATTTTTGTTTAGAACGTTCCCATAAAACATGGTAGTTATCATGAATATAGAATAAGCTTTGGAAGAAACGAGAAAGAAGCACAATTTAATTATTGCGAGACTTTCTTGTAATATCTGTACCTTCTGAGCTGCTATAAATAAAAATGATAAAGTCAGATCTTACAAGTTGTGGCCATGGAAAAAGATTAAAATGTATTTACTGAATATAATGAATGCAGTTCTTCACTCAGAGCAGTCGTGGCCCAGTGGTAACGGCCACAACTTACGGGTTCGAACCCAAGCAGGCCTTTTACTTTGAGTAAAATTATTTCATCGCCACTGCTCTCAAAACAGTGAAGGAAAACATCGTTAAGAAACCGGCATGTCTTAGTACTAAAAATTTGAAGACATTGAAGTGTCGTGGTAAATGAAAGACATCTGCACTGGATAATGGTTCGATTTATTGTGTGTTCACATAGATTGAACGTACACTTGCTTAATATATTGCTTACTTGACTAAACCTAAATAAGGAGTGCTTACACATACATTGTTATTAATACTTAAGGTGCCTACATACACTGCACATGTTACATCTACCAACCCGCACAGGACCCGCGTGGTGGATTATGGCCCTCTCTCTCACCGAATCAAGGCCTGTGTCCCAGCACAGTGGGAAAATTATAGGTTGATGAAGAGTTCTTTTTAGGGTTCCGTTGCCAAATGGCAAAAAACGGAACCCTTATAGATTCGTCATGTCTGTCTGTCTGTCTGTCTGTCTGTCCGTCCGTCCGTATGTCACAGCCATTTTATTCCGAAACTATAAGAGCTATGCTGTTGAAACTTGGTAAGTAGATGTATTCTGTGAACCGCATTAAGATTTTCACACTAAAGTAGAAAAAAAACAATAAATTTTGGGGTTCCCCATACATAGAACTGAAACTCAAAAATGTTTTTTTTCATCAAACCCATACGTGTGGGGTATCTATGAATAGGTCTTCAAAAATGGTAATGAGGTTTCTAATATCATTTTTTTCTAAACTGAATAGTTTGCGCGAGAGACACTTCCAAAGTGGTAAAATGTGTGTCCCCCCCCCGTAACTTCTAAAATAAGAGAATGATAAAACTAAAAAAAATATATGATGTACATTACCATGTAAACTACCACCGAAAATTGGTTTGAACGAGATCGAGTGAGTATTTTTTTTTTAAAACGTCATAAATCGTAAACCGCAATTTACCTTACATTCAATCAACTAAAATATAAAAATTAAAAAAAAAATATTTTTAAACCGAGAATACCTACAGGTTTGTACGGAACCCTCGGTGTGCGAGTCCGACTCGCACTTGGCCGGTTTTTTTTCCAGTACCTATCACGCCACACAGCACGGAATCGCCGCGCTGCGCATAGTAACAGTTCTTGGCGCACGATTATGTGTTGGGCGCACAACTTCTGACACGGTCTGCTATTCAAAGCCATCAGTTGTATCGAAGTGTAAGTAGATGTGACAGGCTAACTTTGTGTCGAAAGTGTTGACAAAGCCGTCTGAAGCACCAGCCACCTACGTGTTCTGTGTACGTCAAGCTTCATAATCAACCTATAATATTCCCACTGCTGGGACACAAACCTCCTCTTTGTTAGGTGGGGTAGGCCGTGATCAACGACGCGGGCCCAGTGCGGATTGGCATCATGATGTATTCCAGTGCGGATTGGCATCATGATGTATTCCAGTGCGGATTGGCATCATGATGTATTCCAGTGCGGATTGGCATCATGATGTATTCCTTCACCGTTTTGAGAGCAGTGTTGATAAACACACAAAGTAAACTGTCTGTCTGGGTTCAAACCTAAGACCTATAACAAGCAAGTCGCGCCCGGGCATTTCGACTATCCTGTAATTTCTTGGTTTTCACATCAAACTTACCAGTCTACAATATTCAACAAGCCTATTCATAGACTTTCTTTCTAACCGCTATTCATCTTGTGCAGCCTCCACTCAAGAGATAATTATCTTTAATAATCATTATTTCACAAACATAAACCTTATGCATAAACCGAGAATACCTACAGGCTTGTACGGAACCCTCTCGGTGCGCGAGTCCGACTCGCACTTGGCCGGTTTTTCTAAAGACATTGTAGAACGAACGGCCGACTCAGGCGCGTCAACATGTCCGTTTCCACCGCGCGGCCAACTCTTAAAATTTGATGAAATTTTGCCAGGAATTAGTTGTAATTTGTTACAAAACACACCTCTTTTCCTGAATTTGTTACAAAAAAAACTAAGACGCTACGACCAAAAACAGTTGGCCGCTAGAACCGCCACTTGCCGTAGTGATCGCCCGTGATTACACAGAAACTAAATAATGCAGATAGGCGAATGATACATCAAAAGAAAGGTCTTAATTTGTTGTATTTGTTACAAAAATAAAAATCATCAAAACTTAAATATACAAAAAGTTATACTATATTTAGTTCTCAGGTTAAGTGTAGGTACGTATCTCACCATAAAATCAAATTAATAGAGGCTAATGTGCATGGACAATTAGTTGCTAATTTGTTACAGCAAATAAACAAGAGAAATACTACAAAATAGGTTCAATATTTTTTTTACAGTCGATTTTAGTTGGCCGCGCGGACGGCAATATGCCTAAAATACAATGGCGTTTATTTCGTTATTAATAGTAGGTTTAAGGTTAGTTCTAGTACTAATCGACAGGTATCGTAGCCTAGTTTGGATAAATGTGGCGAATATAACTACAAGCTTTATATTTTAGGAGATATTCACTAAAATATAGTAGTATGAAACTGTATTAGAGTAGAGTGACTATAAATTTTCATAATAAAGTGAGACTGAATCGTCATTATTGGAATTTTCGGCAGTCTTATCTTAATTTTTTAGGGTGAAACTCTTTAAGACATACTATAGCATACTTTATAAAAGTCAAATTCACAAATCGATAAAAATAGCTTTATTCAAAATCAACATACAGGCAAAAATCAAGTAATATAAGTCAACAACATATATATATATATATATATATATATATAACGGAGCGTCAGGTATTGAGATTCGCAGATAGCTCTCGAACATGATCAGAAGTAGCTCGTATTAGGCGTGATAACGCGACATTAATTGTTTAAAAGATAGTTGTGAGAACTCTTCAATTATAACGGCCTATACCTAGTTCACACAATGACATTAGAACACAACATAAATCTTATGACCAAATAATAAACACGATTTCGCAGAGAGGAACGTTTTCGTAGGTCGCGCCTATACCTCACGATATCTCAAAACAGAATGTGGGCTCGAAGTCTCTTTGCACAACATCTCTCTTAAACCAAAAAAACATTGTTAGTTATTCCTCATAGGCCGACCCACGACTACGTTCGGTAATCCATATGCAGACCACATGTTACCGCCACTCTCGAAACCATACTTAGGACAAGTATCTCAGAAGTGCTGACATAAATCTTTCAATTAAATGACACAAAACTAACCCGCACAGCGGGGTATCCAATCCGCACTAATGGATATACGGATGCATCAAATGAACAATGCAAACTTCAAGCACTTTAAATAATTGGCTATTTAGTCCTTAAACTATCTATCAGAACAAAACACTGCAGTAATTAATGCTTTACGCGCGTCTTTACTCGCGCGTCGACATATATATATTTTATAAACTACCATAACATTTATAAATTAACTGAAAATGTAAGACACAGAATGTAGACACATTTTCTTACAGGTACTTATTTCAATATCAGAATAATTTTAAAAATATCACATCAGTAGCCTAGAATGTTTCCACTGTTGGGACACAGGCCTCCTCTCGGTGAGAGGGAGCGGGCCTTAATCCACCACGCGAGCCCAGTGCGGGTTGGTATTTATTTTTTAAATCGTGTTTTACAAGAAAAGTATACATAATATACCCTTCAAAATGACACCAATATCTAAATATAAGTATTTAGTTTTCTATCAAGAAAAACAAGTACTTCTCAAAAGGTCCCCGAGCCAACACTAAAATCATGAATTACGAGTTGCGTTTTAATAATTTGTAGACCCCATCTCAATATATTTCGTTTGTAAATAGCGAAAGCGAAGCTTAGTTCTAGTACTAATCGACATGTAACGTAACCTTGTTTGGATAAATGTGGCGTAAATAAAATTACTATATTTTTTAAATTATTCTAAAATTTAAATAAGTACCTGTAAGAAAATGTGTCTACATTCTGTGTCTTACATTTTTAGTTAATTTATAAATGTTATGGTAGTTTATAAAATATATATATATATTGTTGACTTATATTACTTGATTTTTGCCTGTATGCTGATTTTGAATAAAGCTATTTTTATCGATTTGTGAATTTGACTTTTATAAAGTATGCTATAGGATGTCTTAAAGAGTTTTACCCTAAAAAATTAAGATAAGACTACCGAACATTCCAATAATGGCGATTCAGTCTCACTTTATTGTGAAAATTTATGGTCACTCTACTCTAATACAGTTTCATACTACTATATTTTAGTGAATATCTCCTAAAATATAAAGCCTGTACTTATATTCGCCACATTTATCCAAACTAGGCTACGATACCTGTCGATTAGTACTAGAACTAACCTTGAACCTACTATTAATAACGAAATAAACGCCATTGTATTTTAGGCACATTGCCGTCCGCGCGGCCAACTAAAATCGACTGTAAAAAAATATTGAACCTATTTTCTAGTATTTTTCTTGTTTATTTGCTGTAACAAATTAGCAACTAATTGTCCATGCACATTAGCCTCTATTAATTTGATTTTATGGTGAGATACGTACCTACACTTAACCTGAAAACTAAATATAGCATAACTTTTTGTATATTTAAGTTTTGATGATTTTTATTTTTGTAACAAATACAACAAATTAAGACCTTTCTTTTGATGCATCATTCGCCTATCTGCATTATTTAGTTTCAGTGTAATCACGGGCGATCACTACGGCAAGTGGCGGTTCTAGCGGCTAACTGTTTTTGGTCGTAGCGTCTTAGTTTTTTTTGTAACAAATTCAGGAAAAGAGGTGTGTTTTTCCTGGCAAAATTTCATCTAATTTTAAGAGTTGGCCGCGCGGTGGAAACGGACTTAATTATTTCAGGACCGTAATGGGAATCCAATAAACCCGATTTGTTTTATTTCCTCACACGAAATGCAACTCGGATCAATTCAGAAAGCCACCTTTGTGCATTCGTTAGAGTATTTCAACATCCATTGATGCTTTTTTGATTTTAGCCATATTGCTTACATAAACCGAGTGCTGCTTTCAGAGAATGTAATTTTACATTGAAATAAAACTGAAAACGCAGAAAAAAAGTAAAAAAAAATATCCTGAGAAAAATTCCGGTGGAATATGATTCAAAATAAGGAGCTGAATGCACTCTGTCAGTTTGTGGAGGACTGTCCCTTACACTCTGTATGCTAGTTGCGTGGCAAAATCTGTTTGCGCGATGCACGATTTTACGTGACGTCAGTGTTTCGCCTAGTTTGCTTGTCGCGATGTAGATGCCGCTACAGTGGCAATCAAGATAGTCATCAACTTTTGAACAAGTGTACCGTGGTCTTATCCCTTAATAGTATGACAATAATAGTACAATTTCTATGACACGGCATGCCTAAGCATACAACAGCTTTATTGTTGTATCCTTCGAAGATTATAATTGAAAATTCAATTTTATTGTCATACTTAATAAGCTATACTAGATTCGTCGCAGAAAAAATTCTGCTTACTATGCCGCTAGTTGGCGAAGGCTCTTTAATGTAAAACGACCGGAGACGTGTGTGACGAACGACACAATGCATCGCAGTCACGAAAAGTACTAGGCTCATAGTAAAGAGGAATGAAGACATCCTTCCTATGTGACCAACCTATTTCTAGCAATACTGGCCAGTCATCATTGTCAGAAATTTCAAAATGAACAGTTCCATCTGGCAGATCAGTCAAAACTACAACCAAGTAAAACTTCAGCAAAAATTCACAAAACAAAATTCACAGTAATATAATTTAAACTTTAACACCCATTACAACCAATATAAAACAGGTGAGCTTGTCGATTTTATCTAAAATATAGTATTTCTATAGTTTGCGTAGATTTTATGAATTTGACCCAAATCGAAACTTCAGATGCGATCAGTGCAAAAATATGTACTTATTTAATCAATTTTATAACGATATTATAGTAGAAAATAACGCATCCCTAAATGGTAAAACGATAGATGTGGAAAGTATTAAAAATAATAATAAAAACAGAGAGATCTTCAAAACTGCAAAAAGCGCCATCTATTGCCACCTGTACATTACCTCCGAATTTAACACTTTTCAGCATCTTATCAGCTTATAGTAGTCACGCTCAAAGTTTTTAAGGGTTACGTATTGGTAAGTATTTTAACATTGTTGCAATCAAGTTGCGCCCCTGAGACGATCCACTGACCAAAGTTTTTAAATAGTTTACCACAACTTTTAAAAGTGACTTATAGACGCACGAGCAAGTACTTTCGTTCGCCAATTTTTTAGCCCATGTGTCACTTTACTAGGACCCATTGGCCACTATTATCATTTTTGGAAATCAAGTGGTGCACGCCTATATCCATACACTCTTCTTTATTTAAACCCATGAATGCAGTAAAGAGATAATACCCAACAAATTTCAAATTCCTGCTTAATTTTGACTTCTTGTCCCTGCCTACACCCATGCTTTATATGCTGTAAGGCCGAGCCATGGCCACTCACGCTTGCAGGGTTTTCCTTGCCTCCACCGCAGCCATGACGCGGTAGACCATGGGCGTCCAGAAAGCCTTGCTGTTCCTCCTAGCTGGAATCCTGTCAGTAATCGGGCTTGCCAACGCGTGCACCAGGAAAGTCTACATTGCTTGCAGACAACCGGCACCTTGCACCAAGTAATAACGGTAAGAATATAGTTCTTTTTTGTTATTGTTGTCTTATATTTCTGATTTAATAGTAGCTGGATCTAAGTCTTTAGATGAAAAGTTGTTAATGTTGACACATCACTGAATTTTTGGTTGTCAATGGAGCAGAATTCAAAGCTATTTTATCTATATCCCAATTATTTGGTTTCATACCTCCATTCTAGCCAAAATCCTCTTACACAAAATTCATCTATCATTTTGTTTGTCTTTCTCTAGTTTCACAACGCTATCTGCCTCCTTATAATATTGATTATCCGTATGGACATCAAGTGTCCGATTCTGTTTCTATAAATATTTTAACATAGACCTAAACAAATGCTTCATCATTATCACTAACCCGTTTTCCCTACTAGATTTGTTAGCTCCCACTATATCCAGCGTCATCTAAATATCTATATTCTGCAACAGCCTAAACAAATGCTTCTTTAACAATAAATTATAATCCATTAAGCTTAACCTTGGCCAATATATTTGACGAGACCTCGTCTTCATCAAATCATCGCGTCAGAACACGTTTATATTTTTTCCACGATGTTCCGAGCATGTAATTAGTTCAAGCCATATGATTAATACCAATCGTTTGCGTTTGATTCAACGCGTTGTTTATTTTTGAACGGCGCCTGCGCTCCAAGCCAACCGATGACACGATGCTTGTAAAATGGATAACAAAGGGCTTTACTATCTCTCTGCTTGTCTTGTTACTCAGTGTCGGAAATGTTGTTTAGTTGATCTAGTTTTTTTCAAAAGCTATGTTTTTCATTTTGTAGTATTGCAAGTAGGTTTATTATTTTCCAGAATGTATACCGCGAACGAATATTCCGATTTTTCACCACAGGCTGCTGGGGTCTACAATCACCAATTTTCCTCCAGATGTTGTAAAAGGCAACTGATACTTGATAAAATAAACTCATGAGCCCTACAAATGGAACGTGGAGGCTAGCTTTATATCTGAAACTACATGTCGTCTGTAGCATACAGATTCATTTTACCTCATTTCCTTTACCCCTCTATTCAATTCATCTATGTTCTCATTTCTACCGTTTTGCCATTCTGAATTTAAAACGACTATTTCTTTGTTCCAGTATTTGATAATGGCTAAGTTTTCCTTGGGCCGTCTGTATGCGGTCTTATTTGCGCTATTCTCTTTGCTAATCCTCGGAACTACATCGTGTTGCAAGAAAAAGATCCCCTGCTGTGGCAAAGCCCCATGTAGACGAGGGCCCTACAGGTTTTAACGACACAGACGCAAACCTACAGGCCCTACCGATTGAGAATACTGGATGAATCCAAACACCAACCCCAGCATATCGATACAATGTATAAACATTTTGGAAACTTATGGGTAGCACCCAGTTACTGGGATAATTATTACTGTTGGGAACAATTCAGAAACATGGAAAGAGTAAATAGTAACACTGACGTGTGGGAATCTGACCAGATTTCTGCAGTAATTGATCTAAATTGGACGAAGACCCCGTTTTACGAGCAAAACTATCCAATGAACTAATGTTTAAAAAATAACAGTCCTTTTTTCATTCCACAACCCGTATGTAAAAAGAAAACACAAAAAAAAAACGAATAAATGTTTAAAAATATTTTCTGTAATTCTTAATTGCCTATTGCATCTTTCCCATTGCAAACGTAAAGTATTGATTTGGGTCAAATTCCACCTTGTAGTTTTATTTGTACTTTTTCATTCTAGTTTATTACTGTAGTGTGTTCTTGCTTTAGCTAGTTTGTTTGTATATGTTGGTGGAACGACTCAAATCGATTATTTTTCGTTTGCAGAGGGAAGATGGACGCATGACTTGAAATGGCGAATAACATAAAACATACCTAGAAGTAAGCCTACACTCCTGCTTTTGTAAGTACCTTTTATTATTTTTAAAGTTATCGTACAAACAAACAAAAATTTGTTTGTAGTGACTTGGTCATTTTCATTTCTGAGTTTTGCTATATTATAATTTGACTTTGCATTAGCGCTCTATATATTACGTCATTTGTTGTTGTATCTGTCCGTACGTACGTGTTTCTGTCTAGCTGCCCCCTGAGCCACAGCAACGAAACCGATATAGACTATTCGCTTGTTAAATGTACCTGTCTAATCAAAAGGAAATATTAATTTAATATCGGTTCCCAGCGGAAAAGGTTATTCCGTTTATCTACCCCCAAAGAATCACCCTCATACGCGGAAATGCATGTCCGAGAGTCTTCCCTGAGCCTATAAATTCCGTGGGTGGATAAAATGAACAACTCAACGAGGCCCTACGTTATCCTATTGCTTAGAAAATTGACAAATTAATTGGGATTCTCCTTCCTACTGTGTGAATTATGCTTATATTGGTTGGAACTATGTTTCCTGCCCTACATTGCCATTACTGTCTTTGGGCATAGGTACCTATATTGTTTTTTTTTTTTTTAATTTTAAGTTTGATTAGACAGATAGATACAAAAATTCAACAAACTAACAGTTAGTCTGGTTTCGTCCCTATGACTCAGGGCACGAGTGAGATCGAAAAACGTGATTATTTCGAAGCAAAGTTGAATATGTACCAGTTAGAACTTTGTCCTGTCTGTAATACCCCCAACTAAATATTCAACTTTGTTTCAGAGTATGATGTCAGCTCACTGGGAGCGCTTAGCATTCCTCGTGTGCTTACTAGCTACGTTGCTGCTCGAGGTCGCGGGCTGTGGTAAAAAAAATATCACTTGCAATGAATCTAATCCGCCTTGCAAGAAATAAATATTGGTAGTTATTCTCTTATATAGGTAGTTAGTTCATCATTTTCGCGGTTTCTAAATACCATCATCATACATTAATATGGTTCTTCTTTTTAGTAGGTATATCTTACTACATGAATGTCGGTGGCTATAAGAGTAGAGGGTGACCAAAGAAACGATGGATGGACTGTATGAATTATGATAAGGATAGAAAGGGGATGACTACTGAGATGACGACTAATAGAGAAATGTGGAAGAAAAATACATGTTGCTCCGACCACAAATAAATTATATGCATAAGGGCAAGAGAATGATGATATTTTAATAGCTTAAACCAGCAGCTTCGCTCGCGTATTATACACAAACGTTTTTCTTGAATCACTCTGTCTAGTGATGAAACCGCATTACAATCCGTTGGGTACTTTAAAAGATCTAAGCGTACAAAGCCGGGAACCGACTTTGTTTTATAATATGTAAAGATTCTCCTAGAGCGGCACGGCGCGTGGCGGACAGAGCTCCGGCAGGATCTCAAGGCGACATGGCGGGTACCTACAATTGTCGCAACCCAGCGCTGGGCACGCCACAATTGCGGCGGGACTCTTTGAGGAGTGGATAGAGAGGCGTCACGGCGTCCTCACATTCCGCCTGACGTAGGTTCTCACCGGGCATGGGTGCTTCGGTGGGTTCCTGTTCAGGATAAAGCGGGAGGATACACCCGGGTGTTTCCATTGTGAGGATCGTCTAGAGGACACGGTGGAGCATACGGTGGAAGTGTGCCCTGCGTGAGCACCACCGTGTCCTCGTGGAGGCAATCGGCTGCGGCGACCTCTCGCATCCGGCCCTGGTGCGAGCCATGGTACGAAGCGAGAGGGCATGGGAAGCCGTCACCTCCTTCTGCAAAGCAGTGATGCTCGCGAAGGAGGAGGCGGGGCGCGTGAAGGAGTGGCAGTCTCTGCACCCTCACGTCCCTAGCCGCCGCAGGAAGAGACGCCCCGGGCGTCGGGAGTCGATTGCGGACTCCCGGCCACTGTTCGAAAGAGATACCGTGACCCTGGCACATGGGCAACTGATGGAACACGGGTGGGTTTTAGTCAGTAAAAGTCTGACACGCCCTCCCGCTCCGCCCAGAGCGGGAGAAGTCATTTGATGATTTCCCATCCTGAAAAAAAAAAAAAAAAACCCTGGCACATGGGCAACTGAAGGAACACGGGTGGGTTTTAGTCAGTAAAAGTCTGACACGCCCTCCCGCTCCGCCCAGAGCGGGAGAAATCATTGGATGATTTCCCATCCAAAAAAAAAAAGATTCTCCTAGTCTTTGCTGAAGATATTTTTCTTTATTGAGGATATTATTCCCTGTTTCGTGTTCCAGATAAAATATTTTTATCTTAATCTCTTGCCCTGATCCCAATTAATCTGGGGTCAGCACGACATTTCTTCTTCCTTACTCCTTGTTAGTCGTAATCTTCCCCCCTTTTAGCCATATCATCATTAACACAGTCCATCCATAGTTTCTTTGGCATTTCCCTACTCTTATAGCCATCGACATTCATACTCAAAACTTTCGGCACAACATTTTTCTCTTTTATGCCATCGGACATTTAAATTCTACTACTAGCTTTTGCCAATAACTTTGCCCGGGCGGAAATCGGGTTATAACTCGCGGGATCGTACTACCATGTTAAAATGATCCTATCTCTTAACTCAGCTAATAGTCTACTCATGTGCCAAGTTTTATCGAATTGCGTTCAGCTGATAAGGAGTGAACAGGTATCAGACAGACGAGAGTTAATCTCGCAATTATAATATTTTTAGCTTTTGCCAGCGACTTCGCCTGTGTGGAGGACAAAATTGATCCCACAGGAACGTACAAACATCTAAACATACGATCATTCATATTTTTAACCGACGAAAAAAAAAACGGAGGTTCTCAATTCAACGCGTATATTTTTTTTATGTATGACCACGTATAACTTTTTACGTAGTAGCCCGATTGTGATAATTCTTTTTTACCCCGAAAGTGGTCCCATATACATTTTGAAAACAAAATCAAACCCTTAGGGTCGGAAAACAGGTGATTCACTCACTGATTGTAATGTCATCATCATCATCATTTCAGCCGTAAGACCTCCACTGCTGGACTTAGGCCTCCCCCAATTTAGGGGGCTTTGCCATAATCGCCACGCTTGGCAGGCGGGTTGGCGATCGCAGTATGCTGGTAAAATTCATAGAGAACGCTGCTGCCCATTCTCTAGTAATAACTAAGTCCCTTAGTCGCCTCTTACGACATCCACAGGAAGAAATGGGGTGGTGTTATTCTTTACGTCCGGCACCACACGGTACATACATTGTAATGTATGACCACGCAAAACTTTATACAGAGTAGTCCGATTTTGATAATTCTTTTTTTATTAGATATGGTATACCTTGCCAAGTATTATTAGTACATTAAAGCCACAAACAATTATTATGAAATAAAAACTTGTTAACAAAAAAAAAATATTGTTAAAAAGTTTTTATTTTTTAATATTAGTAAGATGTGAAAGTTTGTTTGTTTAAATGATTGGATATTTGTTAACATGGCTGAACGATTTGGATCAAGATGTACACAACGTTTATCACCTGGATTAACGTATTGAATACTTCTTATACCAGTAGTAAGGGCCCTTGCAATAATTTGCGACGTTCACGTGGGCGAAACCTTTAGCAGAAATTAGTGTACAGTATTAATTAGGATAGTTTGGATTCATGTGTAAATTATTACCCTCCACAGAGCCATTGGCGATGCGATGGATAAAGCGTTCTTCCAAGAAGTAGTGGTACTCATAGTGACTCTTCTGCTGTCATACCTGGAGACGTGCCTCGGCTGCGTGCGACACGAATACATCGACTGTACCGAGGTCAACCCGAGGTGCAAGCAAGAGAAGAAGACGACCTGACACTGTCAGGTTTCAATGTTTTTTTACCTTATTGAAATGTGAACCCCATTACCTACATTATCATTTCAGCCAAAACACGTCCACTGCTGGACTTGGCAGGCCAATAGGCGATCGCAGTATAGTAATAAAATGCATAAAGAACGCTGCTGCCCATTCTCTAGTAAGTCCCTTAGTCGCCTTTTACTGCACCCACGGGAAGAGATAGGATGGTGCTATTCTTTACGTCTGACACCACACGGATGCTTGCCTACATACCTAGATATTATTAAACTATAGTAGACTATTGGCATGTGACTAGCGTGCACCATCTTCTGCCTACCGCATCATTACCCAATCAGCGGCCAAACGTGAGCCTACGTATTCTGCTGGACAGACTACGACGCTTCTTTGAAAATACTGGTACTCAGCTAAATCTGGTTAGATTGGAAAAAGGCTAGGTGGATAATCATGATTTGTGGATGTTTCTGACGTGTCAAAGTCCATGAAATTCCTCATCTTATGGACTAAGACTTGCTGTAATAGAACAGTCTACCTCATATACACTTTAAAATCAATCTTTTTCAGCACAAGTTTTTTCGTTCACCTTAAGAAAATCTATACTTTATAATATTATAAAGCTGAAGACTTTGTTTGTTTGTTTGTTTGATTGAACGCGCTAATCTCAGGAACTACTGGTCCGAATTGAAAAAATATTTTTGTGTTGGGTAGCTTATTTATCGAGGGAGGCTATATAACACCACGCTGCAACCAAGAGGAGCGGAGCAGTAATGAAAAATGTTGCAAAAACGGGGAAAATCGCACGGGGAGGCGATTCGACGCGACAGGAAGGGTCGGGGGAACAAGAAATTTAACGCGGACGAAGTCGCGGGCAGAAGCTAGTTAATTATAAAGAAAATCATAGGACATGACGGCCAAACCTGTTACCATATATTCAGTACATGAATCTGGAGCACCATGCGTTGAAATTGTTCGTCGGTTATTGATCTTGTCATACACGCACGCCGGAGTACTGCGCACCTGACCTTCCTGAAGAACATCACCAATAATGTCCTCCTAGGGCGTCCTCTCACGGTGTTCTTCTCACATCTGCCTTGCTAATCCTTTTGTAAGCCGTCCGTCATTCATCCTCTCCACATGACCAAACCGTTTCAGCATACTCTTTTCAATTTTAGTCACTATATTTTCTTTTAAACCGCACCGTCGTCTATGAACCTAAATGCGGAAAAAGCAGTATGTAAGGATCGTAGCAGGTGGCAATCCGTAGAACCCCCATGAGGGAAACAGGAGTGAGTTTGTTATGTTTAGCTGTTCCATTCAATTTGTATTGAATAAACAGGTTTATAGTTTTCTATAGAACATCGAAAAATTTCGTCGGAAAGGTGTTTAAAATCGTCTGCTGAATGTATAGTTACAGATTACGCGCCAATGTCCCTGCTACACTGTATGTTATCGATTGCACACAGCTCAAGGTATCAGCAAATTTCAGGGCCAAAGAATAAAAGGCTGCTGCAGAGCTCCCAGAAACCAATTACTATGCTACTTAACGATTTCCTGCTGGTGTTCCTGCATCTCGCAGTGGCGATGTTCGAGATGACCCAGGGCTGCAAAAGACGAAAAACTTCACGAAACAGACCTATTACCTACAACCCTTACTCCGATCTAGGCTACGATCCCGATGGAGTCAAGGTTGTCATTCCGAAGGTAAGAAATCACAAATGAAGACTACTGAAAATGCATGCTCTTTAGTTCGACTTAATATTGTATTCAGTAACTTGATAGTTAGGTTAGGTTAGGTTACCAAATTTTGAGAAAAAAAAATAAAAAAATAGTGAGTTGCTGTACGAATGAACGAAATTGAAGGAACTAGAAATAATGTACTTACATACCAACTTTTTATTACAAATTTAATTACTTGTCCTAAAACACGACATACACTATTAAACCTACGCCTACGTCTATGGGTGCCAGAGGAAATAAAATGACAAAAGTAAAAAAGATGATTTTAAGTTTGTTTCTTTTAGAAGAAAATAAAAAAGGACATTACTTTAATTAATAATTAATTAATCATTAGAAAGAAAAAAAAAAGAATTCCGTTTATTTGGGGACAGTTCGTAAAACACAAAATAAAATATCAAGAAAATAAGAACAATTAAACAACAACAGTGTGTGCCTCACGGCTGCGCCAAAAAAGTTCATTTCAGCATTAATGCCAGACAGATGCTGCCTGACGCTGGTTTTCTAATGAACTTATAGGGACAAGTGACGAGGAACACAAAACAGTTTCAACAAACATTATTTCATATTTATAAATAAACTAGCGACCCGCCCCGGCTTCGCACGGGAGGACATTTATTTTTTAAGCTCTCTGAAAAAAAAAATTGTTTTGTATGTATGTTTTTATAGGTTTTTTATTCGTGTTACATTTCTTTGTTTCGTACCCGCTTAATCTGGCATTCATTTTAAAATTCAAGATAGCGGATTTAACTTCAACTTTTCCGTTATACTCTATATCTATACTATACAATTTTAAATTCGTAATATCTTTTGAATGGATTGTCCGATTGGAATAAAATAAAAAGTAATTTATAGCTATTGAAACAATCTTGCTCAGTAAATATAAGTATTTGACGATAATATGATCAATAAACATAGGCTAATAATTTTAATTACTTTTATTCTATGGAAAAGTGGTTATAATGGCTAAAATATAAATGTTTGGTTTATACTATCGCGGCCTTTTTTGTAGGCATTATTGAGTTCTACAACTTTTCTATAGAAGTCAACCATACATCTCTAACCATTTAGGCAGCGTTCGCGAGAATCGTTAACGTACGGCAGTTTTTTCGACGCCTTACTCCACAATTTTCACTACCACGAAAAATCCTATCTATTTTCCGGGATAATATATAGCCTATACGGATTCGGAAGAATTCCTCTAAGTAATGGTAAAAGAAATTTTGAAATCGGTCCAGTAGTTTTTGAGCCTATTCAATACAAACATACAAAAATACAAAGGTTTCCTCTTTATAATATTAGTATAGATAAACAATCCATTAATCGTTCTAATTATTCTCACATTCCACATCTTACAAACAAATTTTCCTTTCTCTAGACTGCTGTACCAGTAGTTTATGTTGTCAACGGCGCGTAGTTCCACGCGCGCCTCAAAGAGTAGTCAGCAAACTCAAGGGGTCCGCTAGGACCAATGCCTGCCAGGGTCGCGAGGTTTGTTTGAAAGAGATACCGTGGCTCTGGCATATCGACAACTGAAGGAACACGGGTGGGCTTTGTCAGTAAACGTCTGACACGCCCCTTCGCTCCACCGTAGAGCGAGAGACGTCATTTGATGATTTACCAAAAAAAAGTAGTTTTTGTTATACGTCTTTTATCAGTAGGTAATGAATGAACTCATTCTAGTTTAAAGTTTTTATGAGGTAGATAAACTTAGTAAACATAAGTACCACATCACGCCTGTAACCTTCGAAGCGGTAGGCAGAAGTGTAGCACAGTAGACATGCTCGTGGTCAGTCCAGCCTATTTTGTTACGTTTTAACTGCTGATTTTGAACACTTTCAGAGAAAATGCTGACTATAATCTTTTACATACTCGTGTTTATATTAAATGTGTTGGCTTGCAAGAAAAAACCGAAACCTGCTGCAGGCAAACCTTGCTTTGCTGAGGTAACTAATTGGTCAATATTACGTTTAATTTTACTACCTCAAATCAAACGTTTATTTTGCTAGAAAATACGATGTTGTTCTCATTGGTCTAGCTAGTGGCTAGATTATGCGGTTGCAAATCAGTTTCCGGGTAAGAGCGTTATCAGACTGACGATTTACCAGCGTGTTTGCAGCGAGGCGAATTGTTAACGTGCTATCTGCGGGTGCGAAGCGTTTACGCGACGTGTTTTGCGTTTTTTCAATGTTGTACAATCACTATGTCGTATCCTCTTGTAAAGTCAGCCTATTGCTCTCATTCCCGTATACGCGGCGAACACGTAGCGTGTTCGCTACATATACGAACCAACCGTATTATGGTGGGTCCATACTATACATACTTTTGGTCGTACAGATAACGGAGTTTGAAGTCTTCTGAGGCAGACCTCTTCATATAATATGTTTGCGGAGACTTTTCATACGTTTAGATTTGGATTTCCGATAATTTTTAATTTTTCAATATTTTTATTAATTAGTTTATTAAGCATAACACACTTAAAGTTAAGGGGAAGATAATATTAAACCAAGGTCAGACCTGCTGTCTTGTATGGGTCAGAATGTTGGGCCACAAAAGGGCATGAATGAAAAGCAATTGCATGCAGCTGAGATGAGAATGTTAATAGGAATGTGTGGTGTTACAGGAATGGATACAATAAGAAATGAGTACATAAGAGGAAGTCTGAAATTGGCACCAATAAGTTGGGTGGGACTGACGGAGGAATGAGGAAAATGTCGTGAGGAAAATATTGAGTGTGAATGACGATGGCTATAAGAGAAGAGGGAGACAAAAGAAACGATGGATGGACTGTGTGATGATATGAATATAAAGAGGGTGATTACTGAGATGACGACTAACAGAGAAGTGTGGAAGAAAAAGTAACGTTGCGCCGAATCCAAATAAATTGGGATAAGAACAGGAGAATGGTGATTTAGCATAACACAATATGACACCAGCGCGCAGCGTATCTTGTTGTTTGCATGCTACAGGAGTTGATAGACGCTGCTGAAAGTGCTCGTAGTCAAATTCTGGGCTGATATATTTAGATTGCTATCAACATGCTAGCTCAAAAAGTTGGGTAGTGGTAAACCTATAGTACACTCACATTGTTAAGTTGTTCATTTAATCATTTATTATGTGGCTCTAACAATAAGCAGACATACATACCTACAGACTTAACGACTTTTCTGACTAACCGACATTTGTCTCTAGGTACTGCTCTGTTGCAAATACAAAATTCTAAAGAAGATGAGGCTGTATTGTGTGGTCACACCACTAACCAATCGCCTGGCTGGTAACACGCTGGCAAGTATACAGTGTGATAAGGCCCTTAGAACTACGGGCTGGGCCAAGAAGATATTACCAAAATATTTTTTTCAGACAAAATGAAGCTCGTGAAGCTGTTGGTACTTCTGGTGCAGCTTAGTGTAATACTGATCGGCGTTGTCGGCTGCAAGCGGCGGCAGCGCCCCCCTCCGGACCCGCTTGATATAGGTAAACCCCTGTACTTATAAGGGACCTATCATTGAAGTAATATATCCTAAACCAAAACCGGTGAGAGGTTTTATTTCGTCTCTTAGAATATTTCTTAGAGGTTTATTCAACATTAGCTGCTGCTCGAAACTTCGTCTGCGTGTATTTTGTATTTTATAGTCTTCTAATACTATCCAGGTTGAAAAGTCCTTATACTACAGATCTCCGGCTATCTATTGTTACGCGCTGGGGTGCGGGATAAATTAATAGAGACCAATTTACCAAAACACACAACACAGTTTAATTGAATAAACACAAATATTGCAACCACAAGAAACGTCACTTGGAATCACTTGTCTCGCTTGTACTGTATCACTCGAATCGTATTCGCTCGCTTCCGAAATCGAACTGCCCGTCGGCCCAACAATCCGCTATTAATATCCCGAGCAGAACATTCGCGAACATTCGACACTGTGCCACAGTTTACAAGTAGAGTAGAAGCTTCTAGTAACTTCCATTAAACCACTATTTACTGTTTAATCCCACTATTCAACAATAGATGGCGGTAGCGTCTACGTACGTTTCGTGTAGTACTTGCTACTTGATAACAGATGGCGTTAGCGTGTCGTTTCTAGTAGTTTCGAACACTGCCCCGTCCTTAGATGGAATTAGCTAGATGTTTCTAGACTTTTCGGTCTACGTAACACTGCCCCCTCCTTAGACATGCTCGTCCCGAGCATCATTATTCCCGTAGTATCGTGCCAGTTCATCTACATCAGTCTTTCCCAACGTGGGCGATAACGCCCCCTTGTGGGCGCTGCAGGCCTAAAGGGGGGCGGTAAGAGACCCAGAAAAAAAAGGGGGCATTGTGTAGGGCTTTGGGGTCGATTTATAATTTCATCTACCTAGCTAGGAAGACTCTTAGACACCGACTGAGCTCTCGACTCTCGACTACATCTTGTGAACATCAACTAATATTAATTAAGATATAGCTCAAACTCGGTTCGATATAAAAGACCGCGGGCAATCATGTTTTAACAAGTTTTTGTTAAATAATCCGAATTGTACATACCTATACCAATCGGCTGGTTCTATAATACTTGTTTTTGCTTGTCGAGTACGATTGGGCGTCGAATGAGATAAACGAGTTTACGCACGTTTGTCTTATTCCTGTTGGTGCGTGCTGCTTATGCAATCCTATATAAACGACGTAAATTTATTTTATTTTCATTTGCGGTTCCGCGCATAATAGATAAGCAGTACTTGATTTCAACACTTACGTATTTCTTAAAACAAAACAATGTCGGAAGTAAAAAAGAAGAGACGGCAATACTCTGCGGAATATATTAAATTCGGATTTATTGAAAATCCCACAAACCCGTCGTCGCATTTGTGTGTTCTATGTCTAAAAACATTTTCGAACGAAGCAATGAAGCCTTCAAGACTGCAAGATCATTTGAATAAAATGCATCCAGATAAGACAGAAAAGAATGTAGCATATTTTCAAGACCTAGAGAAGAAGCATAATACTCAGCCAAGTGTATCAAAACTATTTTCGGCGGCTGCTAAGCAAGATGACGACGGACTTCGAGCTTCGTACAATATCTCTTTGTTAATTGCTCAAAAAGGCAAACCACACAACATCGGAGAAGAGTTAATTTTGCCAGCAATAAAGGAAGTAATAACTACTGTGCTTCATAAACCGGCCGCAGATATTATCCGAAAAATTCCTTTGAGTAATAATTCTGTGCAAAGACGAATTGATGAAATGGCTGAAAACATTGAAGAATCATTGTGCAATCATCTGAGGACTAGTCTTTACCAACTAATGAAGCGTTGTTGCTATCTTACGTGCGGTTTATTAAAGATGAGAAAATACGTGAAGAACTATTGTTTGCCAGAAATTTGGAGATAGATACAAAAGGCGAAACCATATTCAATACATTGGAAAAGTTTTGTGAAGAGAAAGAGATTCCTTTGAAAAATATTATATCAGTTGCTACGGATGGCGCTCCGGCTATGACAGGGCGCCATAAAGGCTTCATAGCATACTTAAAGAATAAAATTCCAGATGTCCTTGCTATACATTGCGTTATTCATAGACAACATTTGGTTGCTAGAATTTTAAGTGAACGACTATTTCAATCACTGCAATATGTCATCAAAGCAGTCAATAAAATCCGTAGCAGCTCTTTGAATGATAGATTATTTCATCAGCTTTGTGTTACTAATGACGAAGATTTCAACCGTTTGTTGCTTCATACTGAAGTTCGTTGGCTGTCAAGAGGCAATTGTCTGATTCGATTTTACAACCTGTTTGACTCTATGATAGAGTTCTTGGAAACTAAAGATACAGAACTGCGCAACAAGCTCATAACATCAAAGAATGATATAGCTTACATGATAGACCTGTATAAAATGTTCAACGACATGAACCTCCAACTGCAAGGCGATGAACTAAATTTAATTAAAACAAAAAATGTCGTTGCTGCTTTCGCAGCCAAACTGCTTCTGCACAAAAAGAATATGGGCAGACGTGAGTTTCACAATTTTCCGAATTTATCAGTATACTGCAGTAACGACGACTTGTTTGCCTACTGCCAACATTTGGAAAACCTCCACATTGGACTTCACCGAACGATACCAGGACATTTTAAACTTGGAAATACCAGACTGGGTGTTGGATCCGTTTTCAAACGTCAACACAGCAATGTCACCTCAGCTGGAAGAAGAACTATAGTATTGACAACAAACGAAGAAATAAAAATCAAGTTCAAAAATGGATATCAAGAATTTTGGCTACAAAAACCGATCCCGCAATTGTACCCTGGATTGTGGTCAATTGTTCAACGATTTTTGATAGCATTCCCAGCGTCATATTTGTGTGAACGTGGATTTAGTGCTGTGGCAACGCTGCTTACTAAAAAGAGAAATCGTTTGCGTGTTACCGAACGTGGCGACTTGCGGCTGTTTTTGAGTAAATTGGAACCTGATATCAACAAACTTATTGAACAGCATCAAATTGAACCTTCACATTAGTTTTTATATAAGAATTGATTATGTTTGTTTTATTTTCAATAAAAGATACTCTGTCCGAATAATATAAATTTGCGTTTCAATAATCAGTTATAAGTACTTAGCGGTTTTTAAGTATGTTTAAAAAGGGGGGCGTTAAAAAATAATTTATTCTTAAAGTGGGCAGTAGACAAAAAAAGGTTGGGAACCCCTGATCTACATGAACAATTTTAGACGCAGTTCGCATACCCTTTTACCGCCGCACAACTGGTGCATTTGCGACACCAATCCTCAACATCCTGTCGACAATGGATCCAGTAGAAACGTTCCCTGATCTTCAATAGAGTCCTTTTTACACCCCTATGTCCTCCTGAACAACCGTTGTGGTAGTGCTGTAGCACTTCTGGCACCTTTTCTTTCGAGACGACCATTTGCAGGTGACAGCTATCCCCTCGACCATTTTCCTTTGTACGGTACAAGACACCATCCTGGAGCATCAAGCTCTCCCATTGTGTCCAATAATTCTTTGTGGTGCTACTCATCGCTGCAACATCACACCATTTCAGTTTGGGAGCATCAGCTTTAATCCACTTGAGAATTGGCCTGATATCTGTGTCACGCTGCTGGGCATGCCATATGGTTTCCTTCCATTTGTCACGATGGTCCGTTCTTAGCACCCTGACAGGAACTACTTCCTTAGCTTCATGTCTGACACAATGTTTGTACTGTTCTGGAGAAGGTCTTCCTGATAAAGCGTCCGCGTTACCGTGGCATATGCCGTCATTGGCCTGTGACATCGAAATCCTTGGGACTCTATTAACAGCAGCCAATACTCGCCCCCGCACTCTTATCGCTTACGAATTTCTCTTGCTGCTGCGCTGTGATGTCGGACACCCTTCTAACCAGGGTGTGATATTCATTGGCAGTGTTTCGCTTCGAGCAATTCGACCGGAGGTGGCCCTTTTCTCCACAAGTGTAGCACCTAGGGCGGTACCTCAAACGGTCACGAACAGGTGATCCCACAACCTCTCTGAAGCGATGGACTCGATGATCATGCCTCACTGCTTCCACCGCCAACGCGTGGGCCAAGGCGTCCTTCTGCTTCTCATGGTGCCCAAGTCTCACAGCAGCCCTTACTTCCAGATCCCGTATGCCATCTATAAATGCTTGAGTCAAAGTCCCTTCGATGAGTGCAGGCGCTGACCGATACGCCTTTTGGACCAACTTTTCAATTTCCAGGGCCCACTGCCGCAGGTTTTCACCACTGCGCTGCACACGATCCTTCAACTGGGCACGAAAAACGTGTTCTAGGTGCGCGTCACCGTATCTGGCCTCTAACGCCTCAACGAGCTGCTCGTAGGTAACATTTTTGCCGAGAGCCTCTAACACAGTTAAAGCCTGGTCACGAAGGGCCAAAGTAAGCGCGGTCATGGTCTGGCCCGTTGTCCACCCATTTGCTTCCATGACAGCTTCAAATTGAATTTTGTATCGGGACCAGGAAGATGTTCCGTCGAAGGGTGGCACTTTAAACCAGCGCACGGAAGGTGCAGCAACTATTGAAGCCGTAGTCCGATCTCCAGCTTTCAGAACTCCAACTGCTTTTCTTATATCAGCGATCTGGACTTTGGCCTCGGAAATACGATTTTCATGTACCTGAAAAACAGTCTCCGTCATGGCTTTGATGTCCTTGCCAAATGTCGCGTGTAGATCTTTCAAAAGGAGAACCTGCTCCTCTTTGTCACGCTGAAGCTGTTCTTGCAGTCGGCGGGTCTGTTCTTCCTGTCGGTGAGCTTGCTCCTCTTTGTCCTGCTACAGCTGTTCCTGTAGGTGGCAGGCCTGTTCTTCCTGTCGGCGGGCCTGTTCTTCCTGTCGGCGGGCCTGTTCTTCCTGTCGGCGGGCCTGTTCTTCCTGTCGGCGGGACTGTTCTTCCTGCCGACGGGCCTGTTCCTGCAGCATCGCCATCAGAGCAGAAAGATCCATGGTTGGTGATGCTGTAGGAACACCAGACGCTAGGGAAACTGACTCCGTCGTCGGCTGATTACCTCCAGGTGTGTGTCTAGAAGATCCTTCAAACTACCTCTGATCAACCTCCTGCTGGCGCTGACTCCTGGTACGGATACCTTCCGTATCCTCCTTCGGTAAAACTGACATAATTTATCCCACTTCTGACACCAAATGTTACGCGCTGGGGTTCGGGATAAATTAATAGAGACCAATTTACCAAAACACACAACACAGTTTAATTGAATAAACACAAATATTGCAACCACAAGAAACGTCACTTGGAATCACTTGTCTCGCTTGTACTGTATCACTCGAATCGTATTCGCTCGCTTCCGAAATCGAACTGCCCGTCAGCCCAACAATCCGCTATTTATATCCCGAGCAGAATATTCGCAAACATTCGACACTGTGCCACAGTTTACGAGTAGAAGCTTCTAGTAAATTCCATTAAACAACTATTTACTGTTTAATCCCACTATTCGACAATAGATGGCGGTAGCGTCTACGTAAAATTCCGTGTAGTACTTGCTACTTGATAACAGATGGCGTTAGCGTGTCGTTTCTAGTAGTTTCGAACACTGCCCCGTCCTTAGATGGAATTAGCTAGATGTTTCTAGACTTTTCGGTCTACGTAACACTATTTTTTAAATTTCTTAACGATTGGATCGATAGTTTTGGTATCAAAAAGGTACAGACAAACAGACAGACAGACACGAGTTACTTTCGCATTTAGGTGTAATATTAACAAGGGGAAAATGAGCGAAGTGTCCAGTGTACAAATGATTTAATACGAATTGTGTTTTACCATCGAATTTTGTACAAACACGTCAAAAATAAATTGAGCTGTCAAAAGATTGTATCAAGGCTCGGTCGATGGCAATAGACTCAGCCCCATTATATTGGACTTGTAAATGTCACTAGTGAAATGTGGGTGTGTAGCTAGTTTAAGGCTGTACTGACACGTTCACTCATAGCTCTGCCAAGCTGCTCGGAGAAAACAGGCGTGATGTATATATAAGGTGTATCTATTCATACATGAAATATTTTAAGAGGTACACCTCTAGGTGGTGAAGAAGCTATAGAAGCAAAAAGATTTTTTTTTCATCTAAGCGTTTTTGAATTTTCGTAATTATTACAATTTTAAAACTGTTGAGACGTTTTGCATAAAACCTTTACTCCAAATTCTATGAATGGCCCGCCTGACACTGCGAGCGCGGCGACCGGACGGCACGAGCATGGCCGTGGTGTCTCGGACCGTAAAAAATAAGAAGGAGCCAGTATTTCTCATGTGCGTCAAATAATTTATAAATACTAAATTTTGAAAAAAATACATTCAGAAAATTTTTTTTTCGTTGCTATAGCTTATTTACTAGCTACAGGTGTACCTCTTAAAATATTTCGTGTATGAATAGATACACCTTATATATTATGTGTCGTTAAGTTATTATTTTATTTTTTTATTTTAATACTTACTAATTACATTTTAAATATTTTTGCAAAAGAAACATACAGCAAACATTTTAAAATATTAAAATAAGTAGCCCTCCGGTATCGGGAACAGAGTTCAAGCTACCGGTGGTCAGAGCTGCTGACAGACAAACCTCCTAACTTTACGCGCCGTGTCCAGAATTACCGCTTTCTTGATCAAGCCCTTGATCCAGCTGCCTAACGAGAGCCTCCTGAGATGTTGATCGAGGCTCTTAGCTATTATGCCATTAGCCGTCACGACTATCGGCACAATAACTGCTGTCCTCATCCCACATGTCGACAACCTCGCGAGCCAGGTCAAGATACTTGATCTGCTTATGTTAAGTTTTTTTTATAATTGTTAACACTGTCATTGAAGCTCTGCCAAACTGCTCAAAGAACTCAGGCGTGATGTTATGTTATGTGTTGCCAAGTTATAATGATAATATTTTCCTTTATTCATCTATAGGTACATACTTATAAATTATATTTTTAAATATATTGATGATGATGAATCTATCATCATCATCAATTTCAGCCGTACGACGTCCACTGCTGAACTTAGGCCTCCCCCAATTTGGGGGGCTTTGCCATAATCGCCACGCTTGGCAGGCGGGTTGGCGATCGCAGTATGGTGGTAAAATGCATAGAGAACGCTGCTGCCCATTCTCTAGTAAGTCCCTTAGTCGCCTTTTATGACACCCACGGGAAAAAATGGGGTGGTGTTATTCTTTACGTCCGGCACCACACGGTAGAATATTAGATTATAAAAGTATAAAAACATTTAAAAATATAAAAATTAATAGCCCACCGGTATCGGGAACAGACAGAGAAAGAGACACAAAGATAGAGATAATTTTCATTATCGTGAGTGTTGAAGCCCATGGTGAAGTCAAAATGAGATTCCAAGATTGCAGCTGCAAAAAATTACAGATTTTTCATCATGGGTGTCGTGGTCATGGTTTTCGAGGGTGCTAAATCAAAATAAAAATCCATGAAATGAAATCGCTTACCCTCTCTCTCTCTCTCGCTCGCTTTATTTACTTAAGGTTATTATTATTTATTCCTTAAATGCAGCCCGGGAAATAAAAAGCTTTGTCGCATTTTGCATTTTTTTTTTTTTTTGTTTCCGCGGGCCGCTACCACCTACCGAATGCTAAAACAGAGTTTGACAAGTCCTTAACTTCAGATTCAGAAATCGTCTATTCAGACATCAAGTATCGAGTTGATTCTATTTCTCTTGTTACTAACTAAACATGTTTGTTGGCAGCCGAGAACATGAATCTAGGAAACGTGTTGGTGGCCCTCCTACCGATCACCGCGGTGCTCATCCGTGTGATTCTCAAGCGACGGGCGGCGCTGCAGAACCAGTGCCCAAAACGCTACAGAGGACCTCTCCGTGGACTAAGTCATAAACTACCCATTGTGAGTTACTTTAAAGGGTTCTGTAGTCAAAAACGTAACCCTTACAATTTCGTCAAGTCCGTCCGTGAACTCAACCTCAACAATAGGAGTTAACATACTATCAATCTTCTTTGCAGAAAAATATTGTGAGATGAAGATCCTCTGGCAGTCCACTGGTTCGTAAAAGAAAATTTGTTTAATGAATACTCATAAATACTTAAAGAGCATTAGTGGCCCAGTGGTAACGGCCTCGACTAACGAGTTGTAGGTCAAAGTTTTGAACCCAGGCAGACACTTTACTTTGTGTAAATAATTTCATCACCACTGCTCTCAAAACGAAAGAAAACATTGTGAGAAAACCAACCCACAGTGGACCCGCGTGGTACATTACGGCCTGCTCCCTCTCGAAGAGAGGAGGCCTCTTTTCTAGCATTTGGAAAATCAGAGTTGCCAACAATGTTGCCGATTCCCTTATTCACAAACTAAACTAAATTTAAGTTCAGTGCATCTTTTTCTTTCTATTTCATTAAGGAAAGGACAGATAATAAATTTTAGTTTAGTCCTGTCAAATTAATCAGCGTAAATTGACGTAATTTCAGTAGGCAAGTTTTTAATCACGTCTAAACTTGTATGGAGTAGTGACAGGCGGTGATTAATTTGACAGGACTAAACTAAAAAAAATATTTTGTCCTCTTCTTAATGAAATACAAAGAAAAAGATGCACTGAACTTAAATTTAGTTTAGTTTGTGAACAAGGGAATCGGTACCAATATCATTTCAAAGTTAAAATCCAAGATAGCGACAACTGTAGTACCTACTGTGTACATTTTGAAGTTGCATTCCATTTCACCGTAACATCCCATGCACCCCGTTTGAAGCTACTTACACTCTTCTAAACCCCAGGTGATGTTTCAGGATGAAGCTAGCACAGGTCCTAGTGGCGTTGCTGAGCTGGCTGGCTCTGCGCATGGTCGAGTGTTGCCGCAAGAACAGGGCGCCGTGCACCTCCGACTGCGTGCCCTGCAACTTTGTAGAACCCAAGATTGAGATAACAATACATCAGAACTGATCCGGTGATTATCACATTTGTATAAACAAAACCATATACCTAATTGCGTGGTTTTTTTTTTTGGGGCGTGTCAGACTTTTACTGACTAAAACCCACCCGTGTTCCATCAGTTGCCCTTGTGCCGGGGTCACGGTATCTCACTTGAACAATGTCGCGACCCCGGCAGGTTGCGTGGTCCTGGTCCGGAATCAAAATACTTTTTTTGATACACTTATGTACTTCATAGAGCGGTCGTTCGCAGGTTCAGAACACTATGCCTTACCAAGACAATACTGACATTGTTTTGGAAAATATGTCCTTACTAGGTATTACCACCATGTAACCTTGACTCCACAGAATTACAGATTTTGTATTCGCATTTGTCCTACAAACAGCACTGTTGTATTATAGATAGATAAAGTAAGATTAGCATAATCAGCTTTTAATGTTCCCACTGCTAAGACAGGCCTATTCTGCTTTTTTTTTTTAGAGCATATATTACTTATTTACTGTTAAATATTGTACGGTGGTACGGGATCCCTTCGTGGCCGAGTCCAGCTAGCACTTGGCTCCTTTTTAAAAAATCGCAACGAGTGCGGCTTTTTCAAATCAAAAAACGCGCCGTCGCGAATCGACGCGCGTTTTTAAAAGCCTCAAGACAGAAATCGCGGCCACAAAGTGAGATTCTGAATTCTATTAGAAGAGACCTTTCCCCTACCATGGGGTAATGAAAGGCTTATATTGATTTATTTTAGTAATTTTAAATTGTTGCTTCTTTTCAGTCAAAATAATGCCCTTTTCGGAGAAGACGCGACGTGTCCAAATTACAGGTCTGTGACAATCAATCCATTTGTTAAATTTTTACATTATCTATGAGACTATTAAAAAATATTACTTCCAAATATGTAGTTCGCGTTTTATTTACTTATCATTTGAACCTTTAGCAATCGAAATTTTGCTAAAGCCAAACAGGTTATCAAAAGTAAGAAGTTACTGCCATTGTTATACGATTAATGTAATAACTAATGAACAAGTGACTCAGAAGCAGGTGAAATTATTAATAATTTTACTGTATTTATTATTGTTACGAGCTGGGGTTCGGGATAAATTAATTTAAACCAATTTACCAAAACACACAACACAGTTTAATTAAATAAACACAAATATCGCAACTACAAGAAACGTCACTTGGAATCACTTGTTTAGCTTGTACTGTATCACTCGAATCGTATTCGCTCGCTTCCGAAATCGAACTGCTTGTCGGCCCGACAATCCGCTATTTATATCCCGAGCATAACATTCTCGAACATTCGACACCGCCACAGCGTAGAAGCTTCTAGTAACTTCCATTGAACTGTTTAATCCCACTATTCAACAATAGATGGCAGTAGCGTCTACGTACAATTTCGTGTAGTACTTGCTACTCAATAACAGATGGCGTTAGCGTGTCATTTCCAGTAGTTTCTAACACTGCCACGTCCTTAGATGGAATTAGCGTGATGTTTCTAGACTTTTCGATTTACGTCACACTGCCCCTTTCTGAGACGGAGTTAGCATGATGCTTCTAGACTTTACGATCTACGTAACACTGCCCCCTCCTTAGACATGCTCGTCCCGAGCATCATTATTCCCGTAGTATCGTGCCAATCGATCTACATGGACAATCGCGCGCCTACCAGGATCATTAAAGGCCGTTCTTTCGGTATGTCAAGACCAAAAATTAGACAAGCTGGCCGAAATGGCAGACAAAATCATGGAAAATTTAAATAGTGGAGAGGTAGCCGCCATATCTGCGACAACATCATCGGCAGCGACGGACGTAGCATCTTTAATTACCGGAATGACTACCGAATTGAAGGAGCTACGAAGAGAGGTTAACGAGATACGTGGACGCAGTAGAGGACGAGGAAACCGAGGAAACTGGCGCAGATCGCAGTCAAGGTCAAGAGGTCCACGCCGCACTCCAGAGAGTCCAGATTGGTTGTGCAGCTACCACTATATGTATGGAAAGCAGGCCAGGAGGTGCACGAAACCGTGCAATTGGAAAGAAGGCTCATCATCGGAAAACTAGAGACGGTGCTGTCCTGTTCGGTGGGAGACAGCGGGGCCGCAACACAGAACCATCGATTGTGCGTAACCGACCGGAAGTCGAGAATCAGTTTTCTAGTGGACACAGGTGCAAATGTCTCAGTTTTACCAGTGCATAGTGTTAAAAATTGTGTGCGTTCTGAAAGCGGTTATAAGCTGTACGCTGCAAATAACACGGAGATCAAAACATACGGTATAAAGGTACTAGAACTTAATTTAGGTTTACGCAGAATTTTTAAATGGTCGTTCATTGTAAGCGATGTCAAGCAAGCAATTTTAGGTGCAGATTTTATAGAGTCGCATAAATTAGTGGTAGATTTACATAATAAGAGGCTTATAGATAGTTTGACTAATTTAAGGACGAATGGGTCAGTCATACGGTGCGACGAAGCGTCGGTTAAAAGTATACAAGAAAATAATCCCTATCGGGAGTTGTTAGAAGAATTCGCAGAAATTACTAAACCAATGTCGTTCCGAGAATCGCCAGCTCACGCAGTAGTACATCATATAGTAACAAGCGGCTCCCCGGTACACGCGCGTCCAAGGCCGCTACCGCCGGACCGTTATAATAAGGTAAAGGAGGAATTTCACCTAATGCATGAATTAGGGATATGCAGGCCATCGCAAGGCGAGTGGTCTAGTCCGTTACATGTCGTGCCTAAAAAAGACGGGCAATTACGCCCGTGCGGAGATTATAGAGCGCTAAACGCGATAACAAAGCCGGACCGTTATCCCATTCCCCGAGTAAGTGATTTCACATATATTCTAGCAGGTAAAATTTGGTTTTCGCGACTCGATTTAAATAGGGCGTATCATAACATAGCAGTTTCAGTGGAGGATATTGAAAAAACGGCCATAGCAACCCCTTTTGGTCTCTGGGAGTTTCCACGCATGACGTTCGGATTGAGGAACGCAGCACAAACTTTTCAGAGGTTTATGGACCAACACGTACTGAGAGGTATAGAGCGCGTAGAGAACACAAATGGTAAGTCAGCACTTTTTTGTTACATCGATGACGTAATTTTAGCTTCAGACAATGAAATCATACATAAGGAGCATCTGCGTAAGCTATTTAAAAGGTTTAGTGAAGTGGGAATAACAATAAATTTAGGGAAAAGCGAATTTGGTCAGTTTAGAGTAGAATTCCTAGGGTTCGAAGTTACGCAGAATGGAATCAAGCCGATACCAGACAAAGTTAAGGCAATTGCAGACTATCCACGACCGGATACAGTAGAGCAACTCCGTCGTTTCCTAGGTATGGTAAATTTCTACAGGTCCCATTTACCACACGCGGTGGTGCATCAAGTAGAGCTCAATAAGTTTTTACACAACGCAAAAAAAAAAGATAAAACAAAAATACCATGGGATAACTCAAGTATAACAGCTTTCGAGCAATGTAAAGCCAACCTACAAACAGCAGCTACACTGAGTCACCCTAGTGCGGACGCGCCCTTATCCATTATGACAGACGCGTCGGACACATGTGTAGGGGCAGTATTGCAACAAAAAGTAAGCGGAACGTGGAAACCAATAGGATATTTTTCAAAACAATTATCAGAGGCTCAGAAGAAATATAGCACGTACGATAAAGAGTTGACCGCGATTTACATGGCCATGGTTCATTTTCGTAATTTGGTAGAGGGGCGGCAAATCACCATTTTTACAGATCATAAGCCCCTAATTTACGCGTTTACAAAAGTAGGGAACGATAAGGAAATTCCAAGAAGGGCTCGACAACTATTGTATATTAGCGAATTTACAAGCAACATACAATACATTAAGGGGCCAGAGAATATTGTTGCTGACGCATTATCGCGTGTGGAGTCCATTGTTTGTCCAACGGCGCTGGATTTCAACGAGTTAGCTCTAGCGCAGGTGCGCGATCAGGTTACGACCGGACGCGACGTGAGCAGTAAGTTAGCATTTAGGTATGTAGTTATGCCGGACGGTGATAAGCAAATATATTGCGAAATTTCAACGGGTACCGCCAGACCTTATCTAACGGGCAAGTTTAGGAAACTAGCATTTGAGAGCGTTCACAACATTAGCCACCCAGGGGTACGGACTACACGTAAGATGATAACACAAAGGTATTTTTGGCCGGGAATGAACAGAGACCTTAATGAATGGACAAAAGCATGTATCCAGTGTCAAAAAGCAAAAGTTAATCGACACACAGTTTCCAAACTAACTAGTTTCCCGCCATGTAACAGATTCGAGCACATACACACAGACATCGTAGGCCCCTTGCCCACGTCACAGCACGGATACCGTTATTGTATAACTATTATAGATCGTTTTACGCGTTGGCCCGAAGCAATACCAGTAACAGACATAACAGCTGAAACGGTCTCCAAAGTTATATACGAGCATTGGATATGCAGGTTTGGGTGTCCAAATAGGATAACTACTGATCAAGGCAGGCAATTCGAGAGCGACCTTTTTAATAGTCTTACGAGATTTTTAGGGATACAAAGAATTAGGACATCCCCTTACCACCCACAGAGCAACGGGTTAGTAGAAAGGTGGCATCGCTCATTGAAAAGCGCATTGACCGCACGTTTGACTGGTAGCATGGATTGGGTAGAGCAACTGCAGACCGTCATGTTAGGGCTTCGTGCAGCGTGCAGAAGTGACACAGGTTATAGCGCCGCGGAGATGGTATACGGCGAAACTATTAGGTTGCCAGGAGACTTTTTCCACGTGGAAAATAAGCAGGCCAACGAACCGAACGCATATGTAGGACAGCTTAGGCAAACGATAAACAAGCTACGACCCGCGTCAAGAGCGAGTAGCGATTCGCGTAATATTTTTGTAAGTAATGACTTAAAGAAATGTACACATGTGTTTGTAAGAAATGAGATGATGAAAAAGTCCCTTTGTCCTACGTATGACGGCCCATATAGAGTTATAAGTAGAAATGATAAGGTTTTTAAGATTAAGTTACCAAACAGAGAAAGCGATTTATCAATAGACAGACTAAAACCAGCGTACATGTTGCAAGATGACGATCAGGATAGTGACACCGATCGTTTGCAGACATGCATAGAAGACGACGTAAAAGAAACAGTCGAGGATAAATCGCTTCCGCTTATAGGTCGTACCACGCGCAGTGGCCGGCGTGTAAAGCCACCGGTGCGATTTTTGCTGCCATAGTGTACTGTAATTAGAGTTATAGTAACGCTTAAATCACTGTGCCAAATGTTGCGAATCATTACAATAGACGAAACATAACACTAAGTGCCGATCGTATAAATAATAAAATTAAAATTTAACGAAAATGGGAAACTATAACACTAAAAACGAGGAAGTCATAATTACACAACAGGGAGCTAATTACGCAAAACATGTCGGAGACTTAGAGGCTAAATTAGAGAACTATGGTGTAATAATTATAGTGATTGGCATTGTCCTGTCCATTTTGACGATTTGTTTGTGCGGAAGACAATGTTGCTCCGGTACTAAGAAATGGATAAGAAAAGAGTTGTCAACCACATGGCCGGCAGGACCCGCGGTCACAGCGGCCCAGCAATCGGCCGCACCACGAGATTCATACGCGTAATACCTACAGTACTGAATACAAAGTACGGCACAGTGATTACAGGGAATAATGAACGGTTATTCAATAACTATAATTTTTAGACATAAGTGAACATTGTATTGAATGTAAACGTAGCAGTAGTGAATTAAAAGCCTTGCCATGTTAAAAGAATCTATTCTATATCATACACTGCTAGCGATAACAATTTTTAGCAACATAATTAAGATTAACCATGTACAATAGTGTAAAAATGTATGGGTCAATTATATTTTGCTGTTCGACCGGAGGCCATTCTGCAGAGTTTGTGTTATTGGTAACAGGCCACAATGATGCCAAGACAGGACAGCAGGATATAAAAGACCAACAGTTTTGATTATTATTTTATATTTTTTTAAAGGGGGGAGGTATGTAGGTTCTACAGGCAGCAATAATGACAGCGCTGCAAAATGTAATGTGCCCCCGCGCATACGGTTTAGCGACTAGTCGTTAGCGCCGCGCCGTAACAGTAACTTGTATAGCACTCTCTAAATCCTGTATGTGTGAACGTTGAATAGACTGAATTTACGGACTTGTGCCTTTCATTTTATTTCCTTATTACAACCACCATCAACCCCAACATCCACCCATTTGCTTCCATGACAGCTTCAAATTGAATTTTGTATGCTGACCAGGAAGATGTTCCGTCGAAGGGTGGTACTTTAAACCCGCGCACGGAAGGTTCAGCAACTACAGAAGCCACAGTCCCGTCTCCAGTCTTCCGATTTTCCAGCGCTTTTTTTATATCAGCGACCTGGATTTCGACCTCGGAGATACGATTTTCGTGTAGCTGAACCTTCTCCTTCATGGCTTTGATCTCTTTGCAAAATATCGCATGTAGATCTTTCAAAAGGAGAACCTGCTCCTCTTTATCACGCTGAAGCTGTTCTTGCAGGCGGCGCGTCTGTTCTTCCTGTCGGCGGGCCTGTTCTTCCTGTTGGCGGGCCTGTTCTTCCTGTCGGCGAGCTTGCTCCTCTTTGTCCAGCTGCAGCTGTTCCTGTAGGCGGCGGGCCTGTTCTTCCTGTCGACGGGCCTGTTCTTCCTGCCGGCGAGCTTGCTCCTCTTTGTCCTGCTGCAGCTGTTCCTGTAGGCGGCGGGCCTGTTCTTCCTGTCGGCGGGCCTGTTCTTCCTGTCGGCGGGCCTGCTCCTGCAGCATCGCCATTAGCGCAGAAAGATCCATGGCTGGTGATGCTGTAGGAACACCAGACGCTTGGGAGACTAGCTCCGTCGTCGGCTGATTACCCCCAGGTGTCTGTCTAGAAGTTCCTTCAAACCGCCTCTGATCCACCTCCTGCTGGCGCTGACTCCTGGTACGGATACCTTCCGTATCCTCCTTCGGTAAAACTGGCATAATTTATCCCTTACTTCTGACACCAAATGTTACGAGCTGGGGTTCGGGATAAATTAATTTAAACCAATTTACCAAAACACACAACATTATTTTTTAAAACCGACTTCAAAAAAGGAGGAGGTTCTCAATTCGACTGTATGTTTTTTGTTTGTTACCTCAGTACTTTTGACTGGGTGAACCGATTTTGATGATTCTTTTTTTTATTTGAAAGCTGATGCTTCCTGTGTGGTTCTATTTCAATTTGATTCAGTTCTGACAATGGCTGGCATCCATTAGAAAACCATACATATAAGTCTTAAATTTGTATTAGGTATGTGCGCGACAAATGGACGAATAACGCGATTAGATTAGTGCGGTGTACATACCATAACTACAATTTATAATTTAACTGTATATAAATATAATTTTATTTATATTATTCATATTTACTGTAATTAAATTTTTCATCAATCAAATCAGCCTATCGCAGTCCACTGCTGGACATAGGCCTCTCCCATGCTGCGCCACAACACCCTATCCTCCGCCTTCCGCATCCAGTCTGTCCCAGCCACCTTTTTGAGGTCGTCGGTCCATCTAGCTTGGGGGCGTCCCACACTACGCTTGCCGATACGCGGTCTCCACTCCAGGACTCGTCTGCTCCATCGGCCATCGGTCCTTCGACAAACATGGCCCGCCCACTGCCACTTCAGCCTGCTTACCCTGCAAGCTATGTCGGTAACTCCGGTTCTTTTCCGGATAACTTCATTTCTGATCTTATCCATCAAAGAAACTCCGAGCATAGCCCGCTCCATAGCACGCTGAGCGACCTTAAATTTGTGGACCAGCCCAACCGTCAGTGTCCACGTTTCGGCAGCGTATGTCATGACGGGCAGGACGCACTGGTTGAAGACCTTGGTCTTCAAACATTGCGGTATCGGTGACGAGAAGACTTGACGAAGTTTTCCAAACGCTGCCCAACCCAACTGGATCCTCCTGTCGGCTTCTTTCTCGAAGTTGTGTCTACCAAGCTGTATAACTTGCCCAAGGTAGACATACTCCTTCACAACCTCGAGAAGCGACCCTTCGATGCGGATTGGACTCGGCAAGACATGCGAATTGTACATGACTTTCGTCTTGTCCAAGTTCATGCCGAGACCTACCCGCCGTGAGGCTCCATTTAGGCTATGCAGCATCTGGTCTAACTGTTCCAGCGTCTCTGCCATTATGACGATGTCGTCGGCAAAACGAAGGTGTGAGAGGTATTCGCCGTTCACACTGATTCCCTGTCCAGTCCAGTCCAGCTTCTTAAATACGTCTTCCAGCGCATTGGTGAACAGTTTCGGGGATATCACATCCCCCTGTCTCACCCCCCTGAGCAGTTGGATTGGGCTGGTTTTCGTATCCTGGATCTGGACAGTCATCGTAGCAGCGTCATACAAGCACTTCATCACCTCGATGTATCTCCAGTCAATTCGACATCGTTGCAGAGAGGCCAGAACTGCCCAAATTTCGATGGAGTCGAAGGCTTTCTCGTAATCCACAAATGCCATACACAACGGCTGATTGTACTCCTCGGTCTTCTGTACAATTTGCCGAACAGTATGGATGTGGTCTACGGTGCTGAAGCCTTTTCGAAAACCGGCTTGTTCTGGTGGCTGGAACTCGTCAAGTCTCCTGGCGAGACGGTTCGTGACGACCCTCGAAAACAGCTTGTACACGTGGCTCAGGAGTGAGATGGGTCTATAATTCTTCAGGAAGGTTTTGTCACCTTTTTTGAAGAACAGAACCACCACACCCCTGCTCCACGCTTCAGGTGTTATACCCTCTAGGATGACGGAGGTGAAGAGACTTGCGAGCTCTCTCAGGACTGGTGCCCCTCCCGCTTTAAGGAGCTCTGTCGTTATTCCGTCATCCCCAGATGCCTTATTGTTCTTAAGCTGCTCGAGAGCCGCCCTAATCTCGCACTGGTCGACATCCGGGATGTCCTCCGTGTAGTGGCGCGTTAGTTCGGCTCGATGGTCATCTTCACTATGTCCCGCTGGTTTCACCGTCCGCGTTGAGTAAAGGTGCCCGTAGAAGTTCTCAACTTCCTCGAGTATCTCGGACTTTGAAGTCACGATTCTGCCATCCGCAGTTCTTAGTTTCGTCAGATGGGACCTCCCTAATTGCCGAGCGAACACTTTCGACCCTCGGTTCTGCTCAATTGCAACCTTGATGTCACGGGTGTTGGAGCATCGAAGGTCTCGTCGTGTCAGCTTTCTAATTTTTAGGTTTAAGGTCCTTTTATCTGACGAAGACAGCTGCGTGGATGGCAACTCTCGTCTTTCCTTCATAAGTCCGAGAGTTTCCGAGGAAAGTTTTGACACCTTACTTTTTCGCTGCGACGGGAAAAGTTTGCGGGATACGTCGCATAGCGCTCTGACCACCTCATCGGCTTTCTCGTTAATAGTGCCTGTGGTTTCCAGCAGTGCGAATCGATTTTGAAGTTCCAGTTGGAACTTTTCGGATTCCAAAGCAGCTTGGAGCTGCGTAGGTCGGAGGGTAGGCCTCATCATGCGGTTTCTCTCAGCACGAAAATTTATATTTAGAGTGCCTCGTACAAGTCTGTGATCGCTTCCGGTTTTAAACCTGCTGATCACGGAGACACTCTAAATATATGCTTTTTATCCGTCATGATGAAGTCTATCTCGTTCCTCGTCACGTTATCAGGGCTCTGCCAGGTCCACTTCCTCTGGGGTTTCTTTTGAAAGAATGAGTTCATATAAAGAGCCCCTGCGACTCTAGGAAGTTGACCAGCATTTGCCCCCTTGTGATTTCTTCGCCCCAAACCGAATAGTCCGACTTTCGATTCGCCGCGTTCTTGTACTCCCACTTTGGCATAACAACGTTGTAGTGGGCCTTTGTTGTACTGTGTATTGCCTTGGCAATATCTTCGTACATGGCCTCGGCTGTTTCGTCAGAGTATGTCGAAGTCGGCGCATATACCTGTATCACTTTCAGGTAGTACCTGTCAGTGAGTTTCAGTACAAGGTACGCTACCCGTGTCGACACACTACTGATTTCCACAACGCTGCTGGTGAGTTCCTTGTTGACTAGAAAGCCGACACCGCCTTGGGAGAACTGATCACCTTCGCGGAAGTAAAATAGGTGGCCTGACTCCAAGGTTATCGTATCCTCCCCCTGTCTTCGGACTTCCGATAACCCCAGTATGTGCCAGTTAATGCGACCTAACTCTACCTCAAGTTCGGCAAGGTGATGGTCCAGCCTCATCGAACGTCCATTGTACGTAGCCAGATGTAGTCGTCGTTGGTAGCCTGCCGTAACCCGGGGATTCTTCGCACCCCCCGTCCCGCCGTTACCGTGACCGCTACCTTGATCAGGAATAGCGGGACCACCGGGAACTGGGGGCCGTTGCTTTGGCACTTTCAACATGTTGAGGTTTAATGCCCATAGTCACCACGCTGGGCAAGCGGGTTGGTGACCGCAGAGCCAATCCTTTCGCAACGATGACCCTGCTGCCCATCATCGCTCTGGAGAATTTAGGTTGGCTTTCTGGATGGTTATACCGCCATCAGTCGGTCGCCAGCGCCTCGTCTGTCAGTGGCAGAGTGTACCGCGTGCAGGTGAGGTTGACATTTGGGGAGACTGGTTGTTGTGTGCTCCCCCTTACACCCTTTTATTCATTAAATTTTTAACTACTATGATCTAAATGATTTTTATATTTGAATTAGCTTCTGCCCGCGACTACGAATTCGCGTCAAACTTTTGCTACCCTTCCCGTCGCATCGATTGCCTGCAAGTTTTCGTTTATTTTTCGTTGCTGCTCCGCTCCTTTTGTTTGTAGCGTGATGTTATATAGCCTATTGTTGTTGGGTAGTCTTTCTCAATAAATAGGCTACCCAACACAAAAAGATTTTTTCAATTCGGACCAGTAGTTCGCGTTCAACCAAACACTCTTCAGCTTTACAATATTAGTATAGATTTAAAAGTAAGTTTAAAAACGAAAACCTTTTTTTTATCTGTCTATTGGAAACGGCGGGATCGATTTTGACGGATATTTCGCTGGCAGATAGCTGGCGTATAAGGAGTTGCTTAGGCTATTTTGTTTAAATCAGAAAAAGAATGAGAAAACAGACACTTTGTATTCTGGCATCCAAGCCAACGAAGTCGCGGACGCATCATCATCATCAGCCTATAGCAGTCCACTGCTGGACATAGGCCTCTCCAATTGCACGCCATTCAGCCCGATTCTCGGCAACTCTCATCCAGCTGCTACCAGCCACCCTGCGAAGATCGTCGCTCCACCTAGCCTGAGGGCGTCCTACCTTACGTTTGCCGATTCGCGGTCTCCACTCAAGAACACGTCTACCCCAACGGTCATCGGTTCTACGGCTAATGTGGCCGGCCCATTGCCACTTCAGCTTGCTAATTCTGTGAGCTATGTCGATAACTTTGGTTCTCTGCCGGATCACTTCATTCCGGATTCTGTCCCTCAGAGATACTCCAAGCACAGCTCGTTCCATAGCTCGCTGAGCAACTTTGAATTTATGGACCAGCCGTATCGTGAGTGTCCACGTTTCGGCTCCGTAGGTCATAACAGGCAGGACGCACTGATTGAAGACTTTCGTCTTTAGGCTCTGCGGAATACGCGACGAGAAGACTCGACGAAGCTTCCCAAGCGCTGCCCAACCCAGCTGAATTCTTCTGTTAGCTTCCTTCTCAAGGTTGTTCTTACCAAACTGCAGTGTTTGCCCGAGGTAAACGTATTCTCGAACAACCTTGAGGGCACCGCCATTGACAGCAATCGGTCCCGGAGTTACGTGTTCGTTGAACATAACTTGGGTTTTGTCCAAGTTGATCCGGAGACCAATGCTTTCAGAAGAATCAACTAGGTCGTCCAGCATCTGCTGCAAGTCCTGCAGCGATTCAGCCCCCCTTTTTAAAGAAAAGTACGACCACGCTCCTTCGCCACGCTTCTGGAGTTCTCCCAGAGAACAGGACCGAATTGAAGAGCTCCCGAAGCTCTTTCAGTACTGGACCTCCTCCCGCTTTCAGGAGCTCGGTCGTAATCCCGTCCTCACCAGGGGCTTTTCCATTTTTAAGTTGTTTCAGAGCCGCCTCGATTTCATCTTGGCTGATTTCGGGCAGGTCTTCAGTGAAGTGGCGGGTTAAGGTGGCTCTGGAATCTTCATTTTCGGGATCAGGTCGAGATGCATGCGATGCGTACAATTGGCCATAGAAGTTTTCGACTTCCGAAAGGATCTCCGGCTTCGAAACGACTATATCCCCACTAGATTTAGTCAACTTCGTCAGGTGGCTCCTCCCAAATGATTGGACGAACACATTCGACCCCCGATTCTGCTCGATCGCTTCCTCTATGGAGCGTGTATTAGAGCGTCGGAGGTCGCGTCGTACCAATGTTCTAATATTTTTGTTGAGCGCCCGTTGTTCTGACGAAGTGATAGGTGGGTTTTCACGTCGTTCCGTCATCAGCTCCAGAGTTTCTTCCGAAAGTTTGGACTTCTTGCCCGTACGCCGCTTTTTGCAAAATCTCAAGCCTTCTTCCCTGAGGATTTCCACCATTTGGTCGAGAGCCTGGTCGACGTCATTTGTGGTTTCCACGGCAGCGAATCGGTTCTCCAGGTCTAACTGGAACGCTTCAGATCCTAACATAGTTTGGAGCATACTTGGACGGAGCCTAGACTTCATCAAACGAATTCGCTCCAGCTTGAAATTGATATTCAGAGAGCCTCGGACAAGTCTGTGATCACTACCGGTATTGAACCTGTTGATCACTGAGACATCTCTGAATATGTGCTTCTTGTCTGTTATGATGAAGTCTATCTCATTTTTCGTCATAGTGTCGGGGCTTCGCCACGTCCACTTCCTTTGGGGCTGTTTCTTAAAGAAAGAATTCATCAAGAAAAGCCCCTATTTCTCAAGGAAGTTCACAAGCATTTGCCCCCTGATTTCTGCTGCCAAACCCGTAGGATCCTACTACCGATTCATTGCAATTCTGTACTCCCACTTTAGCGTTAAGATCCCCCATGACAACGTTGTAGTGGGCCTTAGTGGTGGAATGCAAGGCCTTGGAAATGTCCTCGTACATTTCCTCCACTTCGTCATCCGAGTGTGCCGAGGTTGGTGCGTATACCTGGACAACCTTGAGGCTACACCTCTTGGTTAGCTGGACTACGAGGTACGCTACCCTGTTCGAGACACTGGAGACTTCCACAACGTTGTCACTAAGGGATTTGTTTACCAGGAACCCGACTCCGCCTTGGGTTAGCTGATCTCCCTCTCGAAAATATAAAAGGTGGCCTGATTCAAGGGTTATTGTGTCCTCCCCCTCTCTTCGGACTTCACTCAACCCAAGAATGTGCCACCTTATCTTTCCGAGTTCTTCTTCAAGCTGCACTAGGTGGTCGTCGAGCCGTAACGTGCGTCCGTTATACGTCGCCAAGGTCAGTTGGGTTTGGCGGCTATTCGTAACCCGGGGATTCTTCGCACCCCCTACCTTGCCGTTACCATGATCGCCGCCATAATCAGGAATAGCAAGGCGGCCGGGAACTGGGGGCCGTGGTTGAAATTGGCTTGCCATTGCAGGAAATGCCCATAATCGCCACGCTGGGCATGCGGGTTGGCGATCGCAGATCGCAGCTTCTCGCACTAATGACGCTGCTGCCCGCCACTAGTCTGCGCTATTTAGCTGCGACGTTTGATTAAAAATGTTTATCCCGCCATCTGTCGGTTATCAGAGCCTCGTTTGTTAATCAGCAGGGTGCACCACGAGCAGGTGAGGTTGACTTGGGGCACTGAGATTGTAGGTGTGCCCCCTTACACCCCAACGCGGACGCAACTAGTTCAAATAAAAACCATTTTATACAAAAGAATTTATTAACTATTAAAAACTTACACGCTCAATACAGTTCTGGATTATACACTATTTAACAATAATCTCCTCAACTAACCGAAGTTAACTCTAACTGACTAAACTACTGTTGACGGAAGATTAACTGCATCTTACTTGCGAGTTTGGCTGTAAATCGGGGTTTAGGGGATGTATCACCACAATTCACAAATCAATAAACTTATTTAATTCATCACAAACGCACATAAAATACGTTCTTTTTATTGACGTAATTCGTAAAGATTTAAAACGTTACATTCGCCCGACCGCATCAAAACATGATCACGTTTCTGTTTCGTTAGATATTTGGATAGTATTGTCTCGCTCACTGATAGAGAAAACCGTAACATTTGAATGTTATTGGCTCGCTCACTCATACTGAAATTCTTATCTACCTTCCCTTGCGGAATGTGTAAGTTCACTCTAGGATTCTCTTCTTATGGACACTTTTTTACGCGACTTCAAGTCCTGTGAGGCAAATCTAAAGATTGTCATTTTTCAACAACCATGGTATCTGTCTATCCTTGTATGCTGTATTTCTTATGCTTTCCTGTGCCAAGGATGGGATCCTAGTATATCATAGCTTTGTCAAATGTGGTGATATCAGTATCAAGGGTACATAATTATTATTAACCTTATGTATTAAGAATACCTATTGTCACTATATTGGTGTAGTATGGGACGCCTCGTTCGCTTCTAAGGCAAAATTTCTAGTTAAAAAAATAGATTATGTATGATTATATAAATAAAATTTGTTGGTTTTCGACTTATATCCTTTTTTCTAGAGGTTTTTGGGTGAATTAGCAAAGGTGTCTTGCATACATAAATTTTCTATATACTGTAAAGTTTATAAACCGAAAATCAACAAATATTATGACTAAACTAAAATAAGAACAAATAAAATTAAATAATGCCATATTTTATTTACATATCCAATATAGATAAAAATATATCTAGTTTTTATATCGTAGGAAACAAAATCTATTCCAATTGTTAACAAAAAAAAAATTACATTTTGAGATAATAATTAATTGGAATTTTCTACTAAAAGTTAAAAAAATTTTAGTGTACCAACACTTATAGTTACGTGGCAGTTTACTAAATACATACGCTGGACAATGTATTTTGTTTTTAAAGTATTTTAAATTTTCTTATACATGATAATTCCGGAAGAATTCGTAGCTTTTATGCGTAAAAAAGCCTATTTTAAATATTTTCTAGGCCATCAATAGACATTGTTGTTGGTCCAAAATGAGCCACACTAACTTAACTACCAACGCTACAAGGGTCAAGACAACGGCGTGCGTTTCTTTTGGGGCGCGTGGCTAAAAGAATTTACACCGCCTAGTGTTTTTGAACAAGGCCTAGAAACCCTTGTAGCAGTATACAGTACCCAGACGTTTGACCTATCTAGCGTTAGAAAGAGAAAGCTCTGACTGACAGAGACGACGCTACAAAGCCGAACTCTTTCAAATACTCGATGTGGTTTACGTCTCGATACAGGAGTCTTACCATTGGTCTATAAAAAACGTTAACGTAATACTTGCAAGTTAGTTGAGTACAAAAACTACAAATGGAAGATAACTTGATTGTTCTCATACAAAATATCTTGTGTTCGAACCAATACACTACCCGACAAAGGTAATTATACAACTATACGTTTTTTTTTTACTCAGTTGTCTAATTAATTTTGTCGGATACTTTGTAAGTCTAAACTAAGGCATTTCTATAACATCCTATTTGTAATTTGAAAAACAATATCTAAATTGACTTCATACAGTGTTAATCACTTAATGATTTAGGTGTCATACAAAATTGCTTTTCGTAATCATCTTTATTCTGTACAAGAAAATACTTATATTTAATTAAACGTACATGTCGTTTGCCTTGTGAATTTTATTTGTCAAACATGACATAAAGACAGGTCTCGAAGACCTTAGACCTTAAAACCTTAGTGTGGTCTTAACTTGTAACCGTGCCGTGGCATTAGCCTCTCAATAATAACTTTGTAGAAATCGTTAACAATGATATACTAATAAATTTATTAAATTCCCTTTATTCGTGTGCTAATTCCATGTCTTTGTTGCCAAATAATTTAAAGGAGTAGACAAAGGTGTACTCTGTAGCTATAACCGACCAAATTCCAATTTTTCACTAAGAATTACCTAACTAAAATACCCCGTCTGGGTATCAAATTAAGGACATCAGGCTTGGAAGCCGAGCTTACAGCTACATTACCAGAGGCAATAAAAAGAGGTATGGCAATACCTGCTTTTATTCTAGATGTTTTAAGTACACGCCTGCCTACCCCCCAACAATAAATTCTAAGGGTGAAAGGTGATGTGAGTATATTTACACGTTTTCTATGAATAAGGGGACAAACACTTTTTATTCGAAGAAACAAGTAGTCTTTGTTAAATGCTGATCTTAACGCGTAGATCTTGGACGTAACAGATACATAAAAACTCGTATAAACGATCGACTTCTGGCCTCGGTCAAAGGTGCGACTTTGCGACACGACTATACGCTGCATGTGAGATACAAGTCGCGCCTGTGTGAGAAGCCTTTCAACTGTTATTACCATCTTTGTTTGAATATTTTGAAAGCTTATAAATTTTTTATAACCATCACCAAAACGCATGTTTTAATTATGATATTAGTATTAACAATTTTTCACTACTAGCAACCCTGCTTGGTAGTTTTTGGTAGAAATCTCAAATAGTTCTTTAAAAATAGCATTGATACTAATTAGTCCAAAACAAAATCATTTATTTCACAACTATACAGTTAGGAATGTGGAAAACTTTTACATTTAGTCGTATTTTTTTTTACAAACTCATACTTTATAAAAATGTGCTATTTCACACTTACATAACATACCTACGTAATTTATTTACATATTATTGCGTCTTTTTTGACCACATTATTATATTTAAAAATATACTAACGCGCGCAATTAAATAGTTTTACCGTTTTACATGTTCAAAGCCGTTTTAGTGGAGACAAACTATGCATGTTTACTACACAAGAAAAAAAAAACATAACGCTGGATTGAATGACAATTCCTTTAACAAAAATGCTCTCTTTTCTGAATGATATAAATCTATAATACAATTTATTAATAAGCCTTCGGGTAGATTTTGAAGCACGAATCATCACTAAAACATTAAGAACCTCCTTAAAACAAAATACCTTGGCAACATTGAAACGCCTCGTAAGTACCGATAGATCGAGGTTCTTTCATACTATAACCAGTTGAAAAGCAAACACTCCATGTAAAAGTGTCCCACATTGTATTGGCCGGGCGGCGATACCACAGCGTAGGCTTACCGACTGAAAATACGCGACAGAAAGTTCGCCTACAAAGCTTTCTTACCTACCTAAACTTCAACTCAGAATCTCAGATGATTTACAACAAACTTAATGCCATACATGTCTAAGTTCAAAATCCATTGCAACTAAAATTTATTTAGGACATTTTTATTACTATCTAATTGTCACATAAAAATCAAAAGTGACAATACATGTAAATTATCTGAGACTGTTTTCAAGTATACAATATAATATTACGTCGCGCCGAATTTTCGTCGCGTAATTTCGTCCAGTTTTAAGGCTACGCTTAATAGTAGCCGTACATCTGCTATAGCAACGCCCGGATCTCCTTGTGAATGTGGCACAGATAATCGACGTAGGAAGAGCTGCCATCCACCCCGCGATCTTCAACCAGGAAGTGACGTAACACGGCTTCCAGCTTGTCATGTTGGCGCATTGTCGTTAGCTGAAACAAGAAGGGGGTTATAGGGGATTTTTGTGGTTATGAATTGTTGGATGAATGATCAAGTCTTTGATTAGTCTTCACTAGATGATTCATCCACTGCAACACCCGGTTTCTTAGTTGAGAACTTGTGAAACTCTTTCTACATCTATCGCTTTAGTTGTTCTGAGAAAGGACAAATATGCTAACAGAGCTTGGCGTATTGAGATTCGCAAGTCGCTCTCGAATGTGATCAGAAGTAGCTCCTATTCGGCATAGTTACGCAACGAGGACTCTTTAATACAGCCCGAGATATAAAATATTTGCAGAAAACGCCAGAAATTTTAAATTCTCGTTGCTACGTTGATCGAGTTACCTACCTTAAGTTTAAGCTAACGTAGATTTTTTACAAATTCTCAACTTCAATTGAGTTAATTCAGAAATCGGGTGTTTGATTGGGCTCATAAAAGTAACCAATTATAGAGAAGACTTGAGATTTAAAAATGTTAAATAAATTGGAGAAAAATATGTATGAAAACTGTAATTCTTGTTTATCAAGGGAAGCTATATTTGCTGGAATGATTTTAAATTGGTGAAGTGAAATTATTGTAAAGAGTGAGAATAATGTATGGTCGAACCTTTGATAGCTGGAATATGAATGTTATACAACGTAAATACTGTGATGTTGTTCTAGTAATGTAAGAATAAATAATGATGTTGTGATGTTCTATGTATAATATAGGAATATAGTTATATTCATATTTAAAAGTCGTGTATTCGACCCCTAAAATGAAACAAATTGTTATAGACTGTCGAAATGGAATAATATATCAAGATATAAAACCACAAATATAGAAGATGCAAGGAATGTTCTGGCAGAAAATGAAAAAAAGCGTAACACAATACTCAGAGATCCCATCCCGTCACAGGATCACCAAAATCCCTTTTCTGAGCACAGGATATCTTGGAAACATGCGTTCTTTTAGCGCGTCAACCCTCTTAAGAAACGACAGTGGAATTGAAAGAATCATTATTTTAAATAGCTGTTAGAATAATTGCAATAACATGAAACCTTTTTCGGCATAAACATGAAAGGGTAACCATTTTATTAATACATGCATAAAGTTTCACATTTACAAATACCACATTAATTTCCCGGTATTACAAATGGAAATTATATGTCTAGATATCAAGTATTTTTTCCAATATCAATAAATCGATCCAATTAGAAAAAAACTTAACATCCACAGCAATTTTATGAATACGAAAGTATATCTGTATGCGTCTGTATTTTTTTACGCATTAACAGCTAAATTAATTTCAGTGAAATTTGGCATAAAAACTATCTTACTTTTTTATACAGTTATAGGTTTTTAACCAGTGCGCAAATTTTAACAAACTAAATTTAAACGAGTTATAATTACCATGCAATTTTTATTTTGATATTTCTTAGTACAAAAAAATTAAGTAATCGTTAACGAAAGATGTTTATTTTAAAACTGGTTTTTATAGTAACTTGCGCACGGCGCGGCGGGGAAGGTGAACGACCGAGCGTAGCTACAAGTACCTACCAGTTCGATCGGTCAAAATTTTACTAAGTTAAAAGTACCTACGCGGCGGCGAAGGTGAACGACCGAGCGTAGCTACAAGTACAGTCACCAGTAATAATATGTATACCCATAGCCAAATTCAAAAGCGATTTTCTCTTTAAATAACGATTGCAACTTTGAGATAAGGCAAATTCCGTAATAGTGTGGGTTCCAAAATACTATGTTCGTAATAAAATAGTATTACAATCAGTACAATAGGAGAAAATCTCTTTTAAAAGTTGGTAAGTGTATACATATTCGTGCTCGTGACTGTACCTACCACTTCGATCGGTCAGAATTCTAAGAAGTTCGAAGTACCTATGCCGGCGCGCAGTTACTGACCTATTCCTACTGTCGATATCATATTATAACGAAATATGTAGGGTGTCCACGGTTTACTGATTTGAGGTCGGACAAAATTTAAAAAAAAAGTGGAAAAAATAGTTGAAATGTGTTCTATGACTGATGCTGAACCACCAAAAACAAATATTTGCTCACTGGTTAAAAATTTTCTTGTATAGGAGAGAAACTTTTTTAAATAATTTATTATTAACTCTTTCAATTTCACGCCCCACCAAAGCCCGAACCCCAAAAACCCAGAAGAAACCCATCAAACATACAGCATCTTCTGCACAGCCTTGTGCACAGACATGAGGAAGTCCATGTAGGCGTCGGCTCCGTCCAGGCCGCGGTCCTCGACCATGAGGCGGCGGAACTGCGGCGCCGTGGGCGCCAGCTGGTGCGCTACTGTCAGCTGAGAGCAACACGGGTCAGGGCGGTAGGCCATGCGAGGGACATGCTTTTTGGGAAGGATTTTCGGGCCCATCGATAGTCTTTGACTACTTTGTCCCTACTACTAATAACTTATCAGTCTTCAAAGTGAGTGTCTTCCAAGTGAACTAATTTATCGCGAGATAACAACTCTTTGACTTCAAAGAGTGTCCATGAAACAGTGAAGTTTCTTCCCCGCTCTTCTCCATAGATACCTAATACGCTTGAAAAGGGCAACTAGCTTCATCTATCTGACTCACCGCCCCTTGACAATTAAAACGTCTGTTTGTTTATTTGAAATAAATACGTGCCCATTGCCTAACGGTTATCGTAGGTCAGGTGGTTTTATTGTTCGTTGCACTTTTGACGATACGTCACTCATTATAATTTTTAACGTAGCGAAAATAACGTTACAATTTAAGCAGAAGCAAGAAATGTAGAAAACTTTATCGCAAAACAAAATAAACTTCATGTGCAAGACACAATTTATCGTGACACGTTAAAAAAAGGTGGAATGCCAGACCATTATAGATTGTATGCCGATCGTCAACAATGTTTTTTTATCGATGACACAACGATTAGCGAAGGCCAGTACCCTGTTGAATTAACCGAGAGGTAACAAACCAAAGACACGCGATAGGCCGAAAATCATAGAATAAAGAAAAAAGATCAAACAAACAAAATACTATCAGCATTTGAAGCATGCACCTGTTCAAGAAACCATTTAATATCTGCAGTTTCTACAAGGCATGCAGAGTAGGCAGTAATACAAATATACTTAAAAAAATAAAAATTGTTCAGTAAGCATTTGGCAGTGTAAAAAAGTTTAAAATCCATGCCTGTATTACACACAAGTAAAACAAAAACTACCGTTCTAAGATCTATGTGTAGATAGAAAAAATATCTGTGTCTCGAATTTGTGTTCTACATAATTAAGAATAAGACTGCCCTTTAGTTAATACTTGGTAAGGCGCCCAATCTATAAAACCTTTTTCACACAAATTAATTTTATCGAATGTAATAGAGCGTCGAAGTAGCGTTCAGGAGCCGTATTTGAAATATATATGCGATCAGAGAAAGAGACAGAGCTATGCATGACCGATAGCACTATCTCTCTTTCGCAACAGAATAATGATGGAATTATTATTTAATAATACGGCTCCTGGACCCCAAGCGGCAAATTTAAAATACTTTTCTATACATTGCTATGTACACTATCAAGACAAATGTCAATACAAATTCCCATAAGGAGAAAGCTTTGATAAGCTTACGTTTATTGCAATTTGTAGGTATTTGGCAAGCTGTATGTTGAACAAAATATGATTTACGATCGTAAAAAAGATGGATTACAATAATAATTATAATCAATAAAATCATCAATACAACTTTCCTTAGAATCTGTGAATTCTGTAAATACTTTAACTAGGAATAAATTGATAAGCAAGCTTACTAGGTGTCTATTGAAACTGTCAAACGATAATACCGAACGTGTACTTGTAATTTACTCGTATACTCATAACAGCAGATACACACATACATAATCACACATTCACTCTCGTACACAATCGCACTACCTTACACACTCAGTCACGTACACAATCGCACTACTTCACACACACACTCTCGTACACAATCACACTACCTCACATACTCACTCTCGTACACAATCACACTACCTCACACTCACTCGCGTACATAATCGTACTACCTCGCAAACTCACTCTCGCACACAATCGCACTACCTCACATACTCAATCACGTACACAATCACACAACCTCACACACTCACTCTCGTACACAATCGCACTACCTCACACACTCACTCTCGTACAAAACCGCACAACCCTACACACTCACTCTCGTACACAATTTACTCACTTAAACCCACCCGTGTTCCTTCAATTGCCTGTGTCAGGGCCACGGTAACTGTTTCTAACAAATCTTGCGACCTTGGCAGAAATACATATGTGGTATGGTAGCGAATCATATTTGAAACAACACAACTTGACACTGACCTGCTTATTGCTATAATCGAAAATATAATTTCGCGGGCTACCTTGGAGTTTTACACCTGAATCTATACATAATGCCTCAAGAATCTCTTCAACCAAGATGTGTACTCACCCTCATGGCGGTCCTCCTCCTGCCCCTGGCGTCGTCGATGAGTGCGCGCACGGCGGCGTTGGCCGGCGTGTCGCGCTGCGGCAGCTCGCACACCTGCGTGTCGACCTGCGTGGCGGACGGCACGCCGAACACGTCCTGCACGAACTCCGGGCTCGCTTGCGAACCCACCCATAGGAGCATGTGCACGCCGTTTTCTGTTAGGGGGAGGGGGGAGGAAAGAATAAATATTAGTTAAGGCATTCTATTAAGCTGCTATTACCCAAGAGTTTCATTCCGATCCAACCCATCTCTTGCTGCCCTTTACCAGCGACGCCGAGGTTTTTTAGGACCTAGCTGGAGGCCTTAATTTATTAAGGTAGCCACAGGCAAGTCCGGTTAAGCAGCGGACAACCTCATTAGAGGACCTACGAGATGTCATTACAAAAAAAATATATATTAATCAATGTGATTAGACCACAGAGCACGAAAAAGCCGCATCTAACAGCAACGTCAAGACTTTTTTTTGTTATTTTGCCACTGAAACGCCACAGAGCAATATCCACCAACTCGCTCTGGGTTCTCATTGTGGATTATGGCCTACTCCCATTCACGACTGAGAGAGGTGGACTGTGTCCAGCACTGAGAATATTATAGATTGCCTATTGCTGCTTTCCATTCATCCTGTGTGCAATAGAAATCCATCGAGCGACAATGGATCCACGCAAGCTCACTCTGCGTTCAATATACCAATATTACCAAGTAACTAAGTTGAGAGTGTCAAAAAGGCAGTCGCTCTATGTAAAATACTGGTAATCAGATGCACCCGCTTAGACTGGAAACCCTAATTTAACCTCTAAGTCCCTGAGATACCACATTTGGTATCGACACAATGATTTTTTAATTGTGTCTGTAATTACGGTAATTGACTGGTTAATTGAGAAAAAGCTAGGCTGATTGGGTGATTGTTTCTGAATGTGTGAGTGACCTAGTAGGTAGACGCCCTGCTCGTTCATCTTGTCGACGGAGGCGCGGAGGGGCTGCAGGGCCCCCGGCGGCAGGTCGGCCAGGCGGTGCAGCGGCAGCAGGCGCGGGTACGTGTACACGATGGACGTCTCCACGTCGGCCGCCAGCGCGCGGTACATCGCGCACGACCGGTCGTCGCACGTGATGTCCGGACCTGAGCGAGGACGAGACATTTAATACATTTTGAGATATATGAATTGACGAATTGCTAATTTGAAAACCAAAATTAAAGGCAATAGATACATCTATGTCAATATCATCCACATGTTACGCTTTGGGAGCTCTTAGAAGCGAAATCACTGTATATCTTAAACAAACTAGTATTGTTTCCCCAGTGAAATATGTTATAACAAATTTTAGATTCGATTATAATTGTCATTGTTTTATTTTATGTCATTATTTATGTACTTTGAATTAATTTTGTAGTATGAAAGTTGTTTGTTTATGTTTTGTGTGTTATTTAAGTTTAAACTCAATTTATTTTGTGTAAATTCAAATAACGATACCAGAAGTATCAATTAATGTAAGGGACACAACACGGTTTTTCAGGAGAGCCAAAAAACGATTTTATATTTTAAATTCTGTCTATAACTTTTTACTGTCTACTCCAATTTTAATTGTGTCTAGAGGAAAGTTTCTTAGAATTTCCTCTTCTTTCATGCTATAAACGCAAGATTTAGGAATACCCAGCGGTTTAGAATATAGCATGTCCCTTACATTAAAAAAGTATGTTTAGTTGTGCCTTACCTTACTAATATTTTATGTGTAAACCATCAAGCATAGTGTAAGCAGCAAGAGCAATAGAAAATTATACGTAATTCTATTGTAAAGGACTTTTACAGTGTTGCAATTTGATGTAACTATAGATTATCTACTAAAATTATGGTATTTTAACACCATGAAAATAGGTTCTTTGCATGATTAATGTTAGTTTGAGCTTAGCTATCACAGATTTAAATGAAATTTTGGGATACAAAAATAAAACGATTTATTGTTAATATATATATTTTTCGAGTTTTAGGTCTGCGTAATTATTATAAGTTCAAAACATTAATCAGTCTATAAAACTTTTTGTTAAGTTTAAATAAACGTTCTAAAAGTAACAATGTAAAAATAATTATGTATAATTGACTCCATCTCTTTTAATTAACAGTCCTACAAAGTCTGTACTTTTAATAATTACGTTTAATTAGCTTTATAATTATAATCACTAAATTAATAAAAAAAATATGTTTTCTCAGACTTCAACAGTCGTATTTATTAAGTAATTGAATGAATGTCCTGGAATCGAAAGACAGATGAAAAAAATATGAATTTCCTGAAAGATGAATGAATAAAATAATATAAATGAATATTAAGAAGAAATTTATATTATTACAAGAATAAATAATTAGGAATGGGCAGGCAGATTGTGATGATAACTATTAGTAAATTAAACTATTTTAATGGTGAAATTGAAATGGTTGGAATGACTTTTCTATTTGCTATATTATCTAGTTATCATCATCAGCTGTCATCACATCTTCATCGTCGTCGGCTTCATTGAGGGTATCTTTAACTGGCAGTTTATTCGGAAGGTTCAAAAATTCACCATGCAATCTTTTTGGTATTATACCGGTGTCGCACAATTGATCATGAATTAAAGTAAGGAAAGTAAGGGACATGTTATTTAAATCGACTGATTTGAGGTTTAAGGTAAGGGTGTAAATTATTTAACACCATGATACTTACTTTATTTTTCAGAGAAAAAAAATGTATAATTATGTCTGTTACATTATTTTTTTTTGTCATAAATCGTTTCACCCAGACCAAAAATTTTTACAGTAAGGGAATAGAATTTTTTCAATAATACCAATCGATAGAGCTGAAAATTCTGAATCCAAAGATATATATAACTCATTTTCGCCAAAATGTCCGTAACGTTAATTGATACTTCTGGTATCGATAAGATTGACTGTTAATTAATAAATGACATGACTAAAATACAACTGGCTATTAACTTGATTTCACAGACGTGCTTTTACAGTTTTACTGCATTCCCATATGTTTTAATGCACAACATAAAGGATCTTTTTCGTCAAATATCGTATTTCAACTATAACTTCGCGATAATAAAATCACATATATCTTCAAAATCCGTAAAATTTCGTGTACAACCTCTTAAATTCCTGTATTCTAAGGCCAATACTGAAAAAAGTTGGGTCACACGTCAAGTGTTAAGGGATTTCTAACCGTGAACGGACAGTACATTACTTCCAGGTAAGAGTGATATGTCGCCTAGATAGACCTCTCCTGGAAACAATAATGGTAAAGCCCTGTATACTGACCTCCAGCCACAGCATCAGATCGCAGCACGCAGTTGGTGTAGAGCGGCAGTAGCTTCATAGGCTCGGGCAGCACCAGCTGTCCAGCTGATGATGGAGAGGCGCAGTGCCGCCGGTACGCAGCCAGCGAGCGCGCGCAGCGGGTCGACAGCGTCTCGCGCACCTGGCGCGGGGAGTGCTCGCGGAGGGCCCACACCGCTGGGGAACGGAATACCAGATAAATATGCTGAACAAAAGTACATACAGAGCATGAAATTTTTATTCGTAATTTATTGCCAAATTCATAGCAAGGGCTAGGGATACATGTGAAAGTAGAAAAAAAATATAGTAATACAATGGGATTATTTGAACTTCATAATCAGCCTAAATTGTTCCCACTGCTGGGACAAGAATCCTAATTTGCAGTAAATACTGCGATTACATACAATCCAATTCTAACTTTTTTTTTTACTCTTCACATTCATTTGGTGCTCCGAAAATTAGCAGGCAAATGTTCCGTCGTTAAAGCTCATTTATGTTATATTTATTTAATCAGCTTACAATGTCCCCACTGCTGGAACACTAGCTTCCTCTCGATAAGAGAGTGGGCCGTAATCTACCACGCGCGCCCAATTTTAATGAACGTACAATCTGAGACTGCACCAATCGCAAAAAAATAACGAAAAAAAATATCCTCAAGATATAAAAAAGCATTAAAAAATAACTGACTAGCACCGTCTCGGTTCGAGGACGTTTAAACGACTTATTAGATACAAGTTGTCTTTAACATAATCTGACCAATGTATAGTCAGACTGGATGTCAAATAAAAGCAAACAATTACTTACATAATGATTCTATACAATAGTATGTAAGTAATTAACATAACGAAACAAAACATAAATTATCTGCCATATGTCGTAACATGTACCTGTATTGTCCTTGGTCATAGCCTTACCATCACAAGCAATGGACAATAGTGACAAACTGTTTTTTTATTGCCTTAAATACGGGGTTTTTAGCTACGTTCTAAATGTGCATTTTATGTATCTTTTTTTATCTCGTATGTGCATTTTTATGTGCAAAATAAATCATTTTTCTTTCTTTCAGCTAACACAAGCCAATGGATATGACTAATTAGTAGACGAAAGTATCTATTTAAACACTCCAGTATACATCAGCTGGCTCATTACATTCAAGTCTTTGAGGAGTTGCAGATTGATACAATCTTCTCCATCTTACCTTGCTTGGTGAGGAAATTGACGCAGGTATCGAGCTCCATGCTCCTATAGACGTCAGCGAGTTGCTGCGCTACGCTGAGGGCCAGGTTCAGCACTCGCAGCCTCCTCTGTCCAGACCGATGGGTGTACAATAAGGCAGCTTGGATGTAGACACCATCTTCTGCCGTTAGTTTGTCGTCGTGTTTGATCTCGATGCCTATTGCTTTGTCGGCGTCTGTGGGAGAGAGAGGGTGAGTATTTTGATAGGTTCATTGGCGAAGTGACAAATTTTTTATTTGGGTTGCTATCGCGTGTTACGTTGTCTCAGTCATTGCAAAACGTAAGGCTGAATTCGGTGATTTTAAAGAAAAACGCATACTAGGTTTGCAATAGAAAGAATTTTATTTTACACTAGCTTTTGCCAGCGGCTTCGCCCGCGTGGAGGTCGGAAAATATCCCGCGTGAACGTACTACCGGGATAAAAAGTAGCCTATGTGTTAATCCAGGTTAATTTTTTTTAGCTCGAAAGCGCATTTTCATCCGACTTGCTTCAAATTTATCGTCACTGCTCGGCTCCTATGTGTCTTAGCGTTATGTTATATAGCCTATAACCTGCCCAGGAGTATGGACTACAATCGTACCAAGTATGGTTAAAATCCCTTCAGTAGTTTTTGACCCATGCGTGCACATACAGACAGACAGACAGACAGACAAAAAATTTACTGATTGCATTTTTGGCATCAGTATCGATCACCATTCATCCTCCAATATTAATTTTGAATATATTTTCAATGTACAGAATTGACGTCTCTACAGTTTTATTATAAGTATAGATATAGTATTATTATTATGTATATGTTAACATAATCTCGGGATTCTGGAATCCCGGTCTTTTGGAAGGCTTACGAGGGGCCGAAGCCAACTCGCAGAGGCCCCTTAGATAATTTTAAATGATGAGGGGGCACCAACCGACGATTATCCCTGTATGCACTATGCAAGTGCACCCAAGGACAATTCCCGGTTGGAGCAGAACTATTACAGAATATGGATACAAAGCAAATTAGGCTATGGGTTTGGATGGCTATAGTGGATTGGTAACCGCAACTATGGAAGGACTATGGCCCCTGCCTGATCAATGTTTTGTATACACGGATATTATTATTATTTGATAAATGACAGAGATTTAAATTCGAGTTACCGTCCTGGGTGCTTACTCTCGAATATAATTCCAATAGATCGACATTGGAATTGTTAGTCAAACGTCAGTGATTGGCTTGACTCATTGAGTCTAGCCAATCCCTGACGTTTAACTCAACCAACTGACGTTTGACCAATGTCGATCTATTGGAATTATATTCGAGAGTAAGCACCCTGATGTTTTATTTAGAAATACTCAATTGTCACCAAAAATATTTTTTTTTGTAACTCTGGGAAAGAGTCGCATGGTTACAAGTGCGTGGTGACACTGTTGGCCAACAGCCGGTCTGACTCGCCGCATTAGACGTTGCAAAAAGAAAAATAAATGCTATGTCGAAAGTTGTATTTATCACACACTTGTATGGCAGTCTTTTCTCCATGTATTATAACCAGTGATCGTAATAGGTAGAGCTAATATACCTAAAGTTCAAAGAACAGAGACAAAAAGTGGAGACTTCCATACGATTTTTTTTTAATATTTGTATCGAGCTTTACATGTATTATAGCGAAAATCTAAGTCTGATTTGGCTGCTATAAAAATACTTTGTGTAGTGAGGGGAAAAAAGAATCGGTCGCTTTAAAATCCAATTCTTGATACTTTTCGATTTAAAATTAAGTTTATATAGTCGCTTTTACTTATGTCGTTCAAACGAAGATAAGAAGATTACATTTATTTTTTTTAAAACAAAAATATCGTGCTAAAATTCTTATACTTTATAAATTTTATTTGTACTTAAGTAATGTTCCGAAACTCGGTAAAAACATTTCCAAAAAAAAATATGTCGTAAGGAAGTCTCCACTTTTTGTCTCTGTTCTTTAAACTTTAGGATAAGGTCACTGGTTATAACATATAATATAAAGATCAACGCCTGGGTACTGTATACTGTAGCTACCTTTTTTTTAATTCGGACCAGTAGTTCCTGAGATTACTGCGTTCAACCAAACAAACTCTTCAGCTTTATAATATTAGTATAAATATAAAAGTGCACTCACCGATAGCGGCCAGCTCCACGTCGGTGGTGTTGGACATGAAGAAGTGCCCGAAGAAGTCGGTGGGGCGCACGCCGGTGGACGTGCGCACGCGCATGACGGCGTCGTGCGCAGTGGCGCGCGCCACCACGCGCTGCACGTCCAGCACCAGGCGCGGACCGTCCATCTCCGCCTGCACAACACAAGCATTTATAAAGAAAAAAGAAACAAAATACGTTTATAGGTTCTATTCGGGTTTCTGGCTCGTTTTAGCCATATACAGTACTCGCTTTTACCTATAAACTTTCCTCTTGAATCTCTCTGTCTATATACGAAAACCGCATTCAAATCCGTTGCGTATTTAAGAAGTTCTAAGCGTAAAAACACGAAAGGCGATTTTGTTTTAATACCATGTCAAGATTAGTAATATTTCATCCAGTTAGGGCCGGGTCACACCGGAATGGCAGCGGCCGGCAGCGACGCGGCGAGCACTTTCAATGTGAAATATTTTAAACTTTAACTACATACTTAAAAGACCAGTATCGCTTGAAAAACTTGAAAATGTCGCGCGGCCGCCCGCGCTGCCGCGAGCGGCCGCGCGTCGCCGCTGGCAGCCGCGGGCGGAAACACCTGTTGGTTTTTCAAATGATACTGGTCTTTTAAGTATGTAGTTAAAGTTTAAAATTATTTCACACTGAAAGTGCTCGCCGCGTCGCTGCCGGCCGCTGCCATTCCGGTGTGACCCGGCCCTAACGAAATTGTTGCGTAGAACGTAAAGTCTAGAAACGTCACGCTAACGCCATCTGTTATCAAGCAGAAAGTACTACACGATAAATTGTACATAGACATCACCGCCATCTATTATCGAATAGCGGAATTAAACAGTTGTCTCTGGTAATACCTGGAAGCTTCTACGCTACCTATGAACTGTGACAAAGAGTCGCCCGAGACGTTGTTCCCGAATGTTCTGCTCGGCTTATAAATAGCGGATTGTCGGGCTGAGAGACAGTTCGGTTACGAACGCGATTCAAGTGATACAGTGCAAGCGAGACAAGTGATTCTATTTGACGTGTCCAATTACTGCGGTGTTTGTGATTGGTTAATTAAATAAATAAATAAATATCTTAGGACAACCAACACACCGTTATCTGATCCCAAACTAGGCAGAGCCTGTACTATGGCAACCAGACAACTGATAAATATACTTATATATTTCTAAATACATACATATTAAAGATAAATTACACCCAGACACAGAACAAATGATCGTGCTCATCACACAAAGATTTGTCCTGGGTGGGAATCGAACCCACGACCTCAGTCTTAGCAGTCAGGGTCACTAACCACTAGACTAACAGGCCAGTCAATTAAACTATTTTAGTGTATTTTGGTAAAATTAGTTTCAATTAATTTATCCCGAACCCCAGCTCGTAACACTACTAACTTAGAAAATAGAGCGCTATTGTACAACAACCTCGAGGACTAACTTGGCTTATCATACGCCTAGTTTCACTTATAGCGACATCTACAATGCCACATGCGCACTACACATCATTCTGACGTCACGCCAAATCCTGCATCGCGCAAGCAAAGATTACCGCGCAGCTACCAACTTTCCGACATCAATCGTTGGCCATATCCAGTAAAGCAACCGACAAGACCTAGGTTGCTGTTCCCCGTCAGATACGACCCTTCTAGTTGGAAGATTCTTCCTTTTATATGTAGGTTGAATAAATTGTACACCCTGTTCCTCATACCTCTAAAGCTTTTACGCGGAATATTGCTGTAGGTTACAGTTTACGTTACCAACGTTATTTAATGGTTCACATTCATCACCAGCCTATAGCTGCTATATACTGATGGAAATAGGCCTCTCCAGTTGCACGCAATTCAGCTAGATTCTTGGCAACTCTCATCCAGTTGCTATAGGCTACCCTGCAAAGATCGTCGCTCCAGGTCTCCACTCATAGTCCATTGAAATGTTACAATTTGAGGGCCGAATATTGCATTTTTTAGAGGACGCAATTTTATTTTTGGAACATGTGGGGGGGGGGGGTCAATAGAAGCTTAACCTCAAGTTTGTGGGGTTGCCGCCCTTGTCCCCCGGCCGCCATCTTGAAAAACCGGCCAAGTGCGAGTCGGACTCGCGCACCGAGGGTTCCGTACAAACCTGTAGGTATTCACGGTTCATGCAGAAGGTTTATGTTTATGAAATTGTAATTTTTTTAAATTTTGTATTATTTAAGTTGATTGAATGAAAGGTAAATTGCGGTTTACGATTTATGACGTATTAAAAAAAAACTACTAACTAGATCTCGTTCAAACCAATTTTGGTGGAAGTTTATATGGTTATGTACATCATATATTTTTTTAGTTTTATCACTCTCTTATTTTAGAAGTTACGGCCCCCCCCCCCCCCGTAACTTCTAAAATAAGAGAGTGATAAAACTACATCAAACACACATCTTACCACTTTGGAAGTGTCTCTCGCGCAAACTATTCATTTTAGAAAAAAATGATATTAAAAACCTCAATACCATTTTTGAAGACCTATTCATAGATATCCCACACGTATAGGTTTGATGAAATAAAAATTTTTGAGTTTCAGTTCTAAGTATGGGGATCCCAAAATTTATCGTTTTTTTTTTTCTATTTTAGTGTGAAAATCTTAATGCGGTTCACAGAATACATCTACTTACTAAGTTTCAACAGCATAGCTCTTATAGTTTCGGAGAAAAGTGGCTGTGACATACGGACGGACAGACAGACATGACGAATCTATAAGGGTTCCGTTTTTTGCCATTTGGCAACGGAACCCTAAAAAGGGGTGCATCACATTTTTCGCGATATCTCGAAAACTATGCGTCTTTTAAAAAATTTGTAAATACAGAATTTGTAGCAAACTGTTTTACCTACAAGTATGTTCATACCCCTTTTCCCCTAAATATAAATTAAAGAAGTTATAAGCAAAAAAGTGAGAATTATGAATGAATTTACAATAAAAAAAAGATCATAAAACTAAGTGAAACATTTTGTTTTGACCGGATTCTTATGAGCACTGACGAACCCGGTCAACTTTGGAACGCTGTAACAGCGTTTTAAATGAATGAAATTGAAAAAAAAAAATATAGTGACAAATTTTCCTCAAAAGACCATCTACAAGATTGGTCTGAGATATGTTTTTTGGAAAATGTATTTAAAAAAAAATAGAGCAAAAGAGAAAAAAATTCTCACTTTTTGCTTAACTTCTTTAATTTTAAATTTAGGGCAAAAAGGTTTATGTACATATTTGTAGGCAAAATAATTTGCTACAAATTACGTCTTTACAATTTTTTTGTAAGACGCTTAGTTTTCGAGATATCATGTGTATGCACTCCTTTTTCCAAGATAGCGGCCGGGGGACAAGGGCGGCAACCCCACAAACTTGAGGTTAAGCTTCTATTGACCCCAAAAATAAAATTGCGTCCTCTAAATACTTGTCCAACGGTCATCGGTTCTACGACTAATATTGCCGGCCAGCTTGCTAATTCTATGAGCTATTTCGACAACTTTGGTTCTCTCAATTGTGAAATGTACTCACCGTTGAAGTTATTACCGCGTCCACACCAGTTCAGCGTTCAAGACACTCACGGGTCGCATAATTTTTTTTTTTGTTTAGCCTATACTGTCCCACTGCTGGGCAAAGGCCTCCCCCAATTTCTTCCAGGAACTCTTGTCCCGCGCATTAATTAAACATTATAAATTGGTCAATTTTATGATCCGATCAGAAAAACCTATTTCATTTTGAATGGTTAATTAAATGGATGGTTATCATCATACCCCAGTTCCGTGAACTCACCGTGAAGTAAGTATACTTGTGCAGCTGCCCGCCAGTAAGGCGCGGCAGCTGCCCGATGGTGGCGGCGTCCACGTACGAGTTGTTGAACTCACCGTGAAGTAAGTATACTTGTGCAGCTGCCCGCCAGTAAGGCGCGGCAGCTGCCCGATGGTGGCGGCGTCCACGTACGAGTTGTTGAACTCACCGTGAAGTAAGTATACTTGTGCAGCTGCCCGCCAGTAAGGCGCGGCAGCTGCCCGATGGTGGCGGCGTCCACGTACGAGTTGTTGAACTCACCGTGAAGTAAGTATACTTGTGCAGCTGCCCGCCAGTAAGGCGCGGCAGCTGCCCGATGGTGGCGGCGTCCACGTACGAGTTGTTGAACTCACCGTGAAGTAAGTATACTTGTGCAGCTGCCCGCCAGTAAGGCGCGGCAGCTGCCCGATGGTGGCGGCGTCCACGTACGAGTTGTTGAACTCACCGTGAAGTAAGTATACTTGTGCAGCTGCCCGCCAGTAAGGCGCGGCAGCTGCCCGATGGTGGCGGCGTCCACGTACGAGTTGTTGAACTCACCGTGAAGTAAGTATACTTGTGCAGCTGCCCGCCAGTAAGGCGCGGCAGCTGCCCGATGGTGGCGGCGTCCACGTACGAGTTGTTGAACTCACCGTGAAGTAAGTATACTTGTTCAGCTGCCCGCCAGTAAGGCGCGGCAGCTGCCCGATGGTGGCGGCGTCCACGTACGAGTTGTTGAACTCACCGTGAAGTAAGTATACTTGTGCAGCTGCCCGCCAGTAAGGCGCGGCAGCTGCCCGATGGTGGCGGCGTCCACGTACGAGTTGTTGAACTCACCGTGAAGTAAGTATACTTGTGCAGCTGCCCGCCAGTAAGGCGCGGCAGCTGCCCGATGGTGGCGGCGTCCACGTACGAGTTGTTGAACTCACCGTGAAGTAAGTATACTTGTGCAGCTGCCCGCCAGTAAGGCGCGGCAGCTGCCCGATGGTGGCGGCGTCCACGTACGAGTTGTTGAACTCACCGTGAAGTAAGTATACTTGTGCAGCTGCCCGCCAGTAAGGCGCGGCAGCTGCCCGATGGTGGCGGCGTCCACGTACGAGTTGTTGAACTCACCGTGAAGTAAGTATACTTGTGCAGCTGCCCGCCAGTAAGGCGCGGCAGCTGCCCGATGGTGGCGGCGTCCACGTACGAGTTGTTGAACTCACCGTGAAGTAAGTATACTTGTGCAGCTGCCCGCCAGTAAGGCGCGGCAGCTGCCCGATGGTGGCGGCGTCCACGTACGAGTTGTTGAACTCACCGTGAAGTAAGTATACTTGTGCAGCTGCCCGCCGGTAAGGCGCGGCAGCTGCCCGATGGTGGCGGCGTCCACGTACGAGTTGTTGAACTCACCGTGAAGTAAGTATACTTGTGCAGCTGCCCGCCGGTAAGGCGCGGCAGCTGCCCGATGGTGGCGGCGTCCACGTACGAGTTGTTGAACTCACCGTGAAGTAAGTATACTTGTGCAGCTGCCCGCCGGTAAGGCGCGGCAGCTGCCCGATGGTGGCGGCGTCCACGTACGAGTTGTTGAACTCACCGTGAAGTAAGTATACTTGTGCAGCTGCCCGCCGGTAAGGCGCGGCAGCTGCCCGATGGTGGCGGCGTCCACGTACGAGTTGTTGAACTCACCGTGAAGTAAGTATACTTGTGCAGCTGCCCGCCGGTAAGGCGCGGCAGCTGCCCGATGGTGGCGGCGTCCACGTACGAGTTGTTGAACTCACCGTGAAGTAAGTATACTTGTGCAGCTGCCCGCCAGTAAGGCGCGGCAGCTGCCCGATGGTGGCGGCGTCCACGTACGAGTTGTTGAACTCACCGTGAAGTAAGTATACTTGTGCAGCTGCCCGCCAGTAAGGCGCGGCAGCTGCCCGATGGTGGCGGCGTCCACGTACGAGTTGTTGAACTCACCGTGAAGTAAGTATACTTGTGCAGCTGCCCGCCAGTAAGGCGCGGCAGCTGCCCGATGGTGGCGGCGTCCACGTACGAGTTGTTGAACTCACCGTGAAGTAAGTATACTTGTGCAGCTGCCCGCCAGTAAGGCGCGGCAGCTGCCCGATGGTGGCGGCGTCCACGTACGAGTTGTTGAACTCACCGTGAAGTAAGTATACTTGTGCAGCTGCCCGCCAGTAAGGCGCGGCAGCTGCCCGATGGTGGCGGCGTCCACGTACGAGTTGTTGAACTCACCGTGAAGTAAGTATACTTGTGCAGCTGCCCGCCGGTAAGGCGCGGCAGCTGCCCGATGGTGGCGGCGTCCACGTACGAGTTGTTGAACTCACCGTGAAGTAAGTATACTTGTGCAGCTGCCCGCCGGTAAGGCGCGGCAGCTGCCCGATGGTGGCGGCGTCCACGTAAGAGTTATTGCACACGAACATCTCCACGCACACACCCGCCGCGCAGCACGACTGGCCCAGCTCGTTGTACGCTGTGGTCTGGGGGGCTGGGAATTGGAAAAGATACAGTTAAAATAGCATACATGGCAAGTATTTTTATTTCGGATTAGTAGTGCTAAACTCGTAGCCAAATTCTGGGCTGACTCTATTTAGATTGATATCGACACGCTAAGAAGAAGAAGAAGTAGTGGTATAGAACCTGACTTACGAATTGTAGGTCGTGCGTTCAAGCCCAGAATGGCACTTTATTACTTTGTGTGTTTATTTTCATCACCACATTTTTATGGGTGGGAAATCATCAAATGACGTCTCCCATCTCACGACAGCTCAAAAAACCAAAAAAACAAAAATCGTGTGTCCTATGACAACTGAAAATTAGAAGACTTGAGTCATCTACCAAACCGCACTAAGCCCGCTTGTAGATGATTACGGCCCACTCACTCTCAAAGAGTAGAGGCCTATGTCCCAGCACTGGGAAAATTATGACTGCTGGGTTGATTATGCAGGAATTTCATTTTAATGGAACCATTAAAAACGGTGAATAATAGCTAGTTTTGTCGTGTACTTTGAAGAATTTTTGTAAAGATTGCTATACATATAAATGTTTGCAAATTCAAATCAACAAAATCTGTTTAGCATTAGGATGGCATTGAACTTATACAGTTGTTGAAACTACTCAAATAGCGAAGATAACTGATACTCTAAAAAGCTTCGTCAAACAAGCTATATGCTAACTTAAAATTCATGTTTTTCCAACGAGTTACTGATATAGATGATCTGAACCAGAACGGTGCGAAAGGTGGTCTGGGTGCCGCGGGAAAAGAGTTCCTGAAAGGATTTGGGAGAAGCCTTTTCCCAACAGTGGGAAATCACAGGCAAAAAAAAGTTTCAGTGACAATAATATGAGACCTAGCCAGATTAAATCTTGTACTCACCCAGTATCTGCTTCTCCTTGTCAGTTCCCAGCAGCTTCCTGTCTTCTCTGTTGATGAGCTTGCCGGGCGCGTTGTACGTGGGTAAGGACGTGTGGAACACTAGCAGCTGACCCGCGGTGTCGGCAGCTTTTAACGCTTCTAGACCGGCCTGGGGAATAATAAATGTGTGGGTTAATTTGGATAAACATCTACAGAGGGCTAGTGAATTTAGCATTACCCGGTAAATAAAACACACATTTTTATTTGGGGTCTGCGTAGCATTTGCCTATTTCTTCCATACTTCTCTATTACTCGTCATCTCGGTAGTCAACCCCTTTCTAGTTTTCGCAATACAGTTCCCAATGTAAGTGATAAATTGATTTTTCACGTGAAGATTTCTGCATATTCATTCACTGTTTTGGAAAAATTGGGCAAGTTACATCATTAGGGGTAAAAACGGAAAATGGGCCCAAGAAGTAAAAGAGTGTTATCCTAGAGAAGGAAAGAGGAAAACTATTTCAAAGGTGGATACACGACTTCAAAACTACTGCGGGAGGGACATGGAGGAGAAAAACTCTCGACCATGAGCTACGGAAAAGCCTGTGAGAAAAGTAATCAGATTTCTGATGTCGAAACTTGAAACTGAAATATATTGGAAAACTAGTTTTTAAGATTGCCAATAAAGCCAATGTAAAACTGAAATTGGAAAAATGTATGTGGGCTCATGGCACAGAACACTATTACTCCTAGGCCCGTGGGCAATGAATTTGGAAAACATTTTTGTGTTTACCTGTACTGCCGGCAACAGAATGGTCTCCGTCTCCTTGTTATCCTGGAACATGAGTGGCAGTTGCTGCAGTAACGCTTGTAACACAGGCCCGCTCTCGTCGGGCAGCACCAGGAACCCTTCCAGCAGAGGCACGAACATGTCGCCGACGTCGCCCACTGACATCATCTGTGGCTGGGCTAGGGAACCCTGCGGAATAACAATTATTTGGAAAATGTCAAATATTTTGTTTGATCAAAAAACAAAACGGAGCTGCCAACTCAGAACAAAATAACCGGAGTATCCAGAAAACTATTATGTACACCATAAGTTACACACTGATGCAAACTTTAGTCCCATTTTAAGACTTTTTGGTGTTTTCCTCCAGCTTTTTATATTTGTTGTGTTTAGTCTTTCTTTGCGTCATGTTCAGCGCAAATAAACGTATTTAACAAATAAGTAAGTGAAGGAGAACACCTACTTAAGTACCTGATGTTGCCTTTACATAAATGCAATGTATTGTGTACATGTTTTGTTACAGATCCTAAATAAATAAATAAGTATAAGAACAGTCTTACCTTAATATTGTAAAAGTGGACGGTAGAACTGTACGTGATGAAACCGACGCGGGTCCAGCTCTTGCCGGTCTGCTCGTCGCGGGGCATCGCCTGGAAGTTAATATTATATTAAAGCATCGTTGAGACATCGAGCACAGCCTGCCTAAGACATTGTTCAGATATCATTGACGTTCAGAAAGTTTAACACATGGCTTTCGAAAAGCAGATGTGTTTGATTAACATTTAAATAAACTCAAATTAATTTTATCTGAAGTGATTTTGCCTCACCGAAATCATCATATGTCGAACTTTTTCAACCGACGAAAAAAAAACGGAGGAGGTTCTCAATTCGACGCGTATATTTTTTTTTTTATGTATGACCACGCATAACTTTTTACATAGTGGTCCGATTGTGACAATTCTTCTTCTGTTGGAAAGGGTATACTTCCAAGGTGGTCCCATATAAATTTGGAAAACAAAATCGAACCCTAAGGGTTGGAAAACAGGAGATGATTGATTGTTCACTCACTGATTGTAACGTATAAACACGCATAACTTTGTACAGAGTAGTCCGATTTTGATAATTCTTTTTTTGTTGGATAGGGTATACTTTGCCAAGTATTATTAGTACATTAAAGCCACAAAAAATTATAAAATAAAAACTTTTTAACAAAAAATTATGAGTCGGCGCTTTGAGTGATCCTTGTTCATTGATTTTTCAGCGCCGACTCAAAATTTTAAGGTTTATTATTTTATGCTTTTCAGTTTTTCGGCGGTTTAATTTTTTGTTAAAAAGTTTTCCCAACTATGTTGGGGTCGGCTTCTACTATAACCGGGTGTACCTGAATACCAGTATTTTACATGGACCTGCCTATCTGACCTTTACAATCTAGTGGCTAGGTTGTAACACTAACCCTCGGTAAAACTGGTTGTCAGACTATCGGGCTTTTGACGAACCGTAAATACAAACACCCGGGACCACGGAAGGGTCTCGATATGGAAAGATGGTCACCCATCTACGAACCAATCGCGGTAAGCATTGTTACCAACATGATCTAAAAAAACTTGAGAGGTGTCAAGGGACACCCGGATGGAACGAAGTTCCTTTCCAGGATTCATTATTGTTATTATTTTTTATTATTTATTATGTACAAAAACTCTCTCCCTCTCCCTCTCTCTCTCTCTCCGTTCTAAAACAAAATATATACAGTAAAATTGAGAAACCTCCTCCTTTTTTCTTTTAAGTCGGTTAAAAAGTGTCGTTACAACTTTTTCTCTTAATTCCGTCTAGCCCCCTTTCGCAACGCGCCATAAGGAACTTCGTTCCAAAAATGTTAGTCGCTTATTTGTAATTAACTTTCATACATTTTGAAAGCGTATGTACTGCATAGGTCTATGAAAAAGTAGTTTCTTTTTTTAAACCAATGACATTTTTTTTCTAGAACTAAGTGCTGAATTCATGGTTACAGTTTTTGGTTGATGTCCCCTGCTATTCTGTAGATACGTACATCAATAATGTCCATGATGTTCTCGCAGACGGTGTGCACGAGTCCGTTCTTGATCGCGTTGTACGACACGTCTATCACGAACACGATCGCTGGCGGGTTCGGGAGCGTGTTATTCTGCAAATGAAACAACAAAATTATTAAGAAATACACTTCGAATCAAAACGGTGTGTGTGTTGTGTTATTTGAATCTCTTGACGTTATTCTACATTACCCTATTTTAATTTAAAAACAAAATGTGATAGTTTGGATGTTTGTTACTACATCACGCTAAAACGGCCGAATTTATATGGATGAAATTTGGCACACAGATCGTTTATAACTTGGATTAACACATACGATACTTAGTACGTTCCCATGCCACGAAACATGCATGTAACGAAACATACAAATAATAAGGCTTTTATTTCATACTAGCGTTTGACCGCGCCTTCGTCCGCGTAAATGTCGGTTATCGCGGACGCAGACGAAATCGCGGAATAAAAACTAGCCTATGTCGTTTCTTGGGGTTCAAAGTTACCCCGTACCAAATTTCATCAAAATCGGTTCACTGGTTTAGTCGTGAAAGCGTAACAGACAGACAGATTTACTTTCGCATTTATAATATTAAGTATAGATTTATCATTTTTTTTAACTAGTAATAAATTAGAGTTTGTATTGAAGTTTTAATTCAGTTTAATCGATATTTCAACCATGCTGTAATTGAAGGAGTACACTAATGTCTCCTTAAATTGTGTTTTTATTTTACATCTTTTCGTCAATAAACAAATAAATGAATGTGTAAAATGAATGTGGTAGACAATACTAACCCGGCAATACTCCTTGGTGGCGACGATCTCGTACGCTCCGAGCGCCATCTCGGCCGGCAGGCGGCCGTACTGCTGCATGCTGTTGATGTACTGTGTGTACTCCATCGGGACTAGATATGAGAAGAAACAACGTTATTAATACACAGGAGAATCAATATTATTTTAGTTATGTATTTTAATAATATTTTTTTCTAGCATCAGTTCGAATCTTAAAAAAAATATGTCTTTCTGTTCATGCTTATCGCATTTAGTAACTTAATGGCTGACATAGCTGATGTGAAAATCACAATTCATTCACCAAGTTAATTTTGGTGTTTATCAAATAAGTTTGTGATGTTCTAATTTTACTTTTTACTCTACGAACTGCAAAATGTATCCAAGTTACTTTTTAATGAATAAATGACATTCTAACAATGCCGTTTATTTATTGCAAGTTTTTTTCGTATTTGTGAGCAGTGGTGGCCCAGTGCTAAAAGCCTCGATTTACGAGTTGTAGGTCGTGAGTTCGAACACAGAAGACACTAGGCCCGCGTGGCAGATTACAGCCTACTCCTCTCGAGGAGAGGAGACCTGTATCCTAGCAGTGACAAAATTATTGCCTGATTATGAAGCATTTTTTTTAATACTAGATATTAATTGCAATATCGTACATACCTTCAGTAGTAGCCTTACAGAAGGCACACTTGAAGTGCCTGCCTGCGTCCACGAACTTCATATTGGGACACATGTAGGCCTTGCAGCGCGAACACCGCACCGGGCCCATCGTGGGCGAGCCTGTCAGCGCGGCGAAGTCGATCAGCGGGGGCTCCTGCTCTGTACCCACTGTTTCAGCCATTGGGGACAGCTGGAGAGGGGAATTATTGGTGTTAGAATACATCAAATAGATGTTCATGCATACAAAAGTATTTTTATCTAACATACCACAAGTAGACGCGCGGTCTACTTGTGGTAACCAAGTGTACATAACGGTGTAAATGTGTGCGTTAAAACGAGTAGCGTCAGTACATAATACACTTCGCAACTGTCTCGGATGGTACCGAGAACTCCTACGCTTACTCACACATTCACAGCTTGTGTGTACACTTGTTTACCACAAGTAAAGCGCGCGTCGCATCATCATGAAAAAAAGATACTATACAAAGCCGGAAATATAGCACATTGAGATTTAATTCTGTTTAGTTGTAAAGCGTTGTCCAGCTCACTCGCTTGCTTACTATCGTCTAAAATCAAGTTCTTCTAACTGATGTGCCAACTGCGCTGCTGGACAGTTTGTGACGCCCCTTATTCTTCCCAGCTAAAGCACTAGGAAGTGGTAAAAGGCGTCATACTCGGGTACTGTGTTATGTAATTTTGACGTTCAAAAAGTGAAGAGTTTCAGCCTAGTTTGAATTAAAAACTTTGATATTGTTTATAGAAAAGAAATTTATCAAGTACTAAGCAGATTTAAAGTTAATATGACAGATTATGAAATCTGATTAAAATATTAAATCATTATACTCACAACTAAACAGAAAGGCATAGAGGTCTGTTTGAGCAGGTCAGCGGTAACTGGCACTGTGTACATCGAGCTTCGAATGAAGCGAGGACCTGGAAGATAAAATTAAGAACTTATATTATTGTAAATTGTTGCATTCCCAAGACGTCATGACCAGTGATCGGAATAGATAGAGTTAATTTACCTAAAGTTTAAAGAGAACAGAGATTAAATGGAGACTTCCTTACGATTTTTTTTTCGGAATAATATGTTCCGAGTTTTGGTACATCACTTAAGTACATTTAATATTAATTTTTATTCGAAAAACATTTTTAGTAGCAAGGAAATCTTCACTTTTTGTCTCTATTCTTCGAACTTTAGGTACATTAGCTCTACTTATTCCGATCACTGGTCATGACAGATTGGTCATAAATTACATTATACAGGATTCTGCCCGCGACTTCGTTCGCGTCAAATTTTCGCTTGCCTTCCCATCGAACTGCCTGCCAATTTTCGTCCATTTTTCGTTTGCTGCTCCGCTCCTTTTGACCGTAGCGTGATGTTATATAGCCTATAGCCTTCCTTAATAAATGGGCTACTCAACACAAAGAGAATTTTTCAATTCCGACCAGTAGTTCCTGAGATTAGCGCGTTCAATCAAACAAACAAACAAACTCTTCAGCTTTATAATATTAAAATAAATAGGTAACATTTTAACCAGTATGTAAACTGTAACCATGAATTCAGCACAAGATTCTAGACCCCCTAGCGTAGACATTTTTCGTCGGTTATAAAATAAAAATTAACTGTTCCATACAACATTTGACAGCGTATCTTAGTATTGCACTTTTCTATGAAGTACCAGTTTTTTTTTAATTTTTTCATAGGCGACGTAAAATTTCTCCGTAAGGGGGTTTCTGACTAGCTGCGCCCCGCAGTTTCACCCGCAGAAGTCTGAATCCCGTGGGAATATCGGGATCTCTTGTCCTATCCCGTGTGACAAATTTTATACAAATCTTTTCAAACCTTTTTCGTGAAAGCGTAATAAACAAAATTACTTACTTTCTATACCTACATTGATTATGTTATTACTTAGGATTAGGATAAAATGAACCATGTAAACTTACTAGCATTCCCCTTGTCGTCGACCACAAAGTCGGTGGTGGCTAGTGGAGGCACCAGCCCTTTCTCGTTGGTCACGAAGATACCGCCGCGGTTCTGTTGGTCGTCTGCCATCACTTGGATCTGGGGACAGAAATGAATTATGACGATATAACTGTTGGTCCTAATAAACGTACAGCGACATCGAGGCAGACCTAGGAGAAGATAGCGGGATGGGCCTGACACCTGATGACACAGGGTTGGTCCAAACTGGCTCAAGACAGAGAGGGGTTGAATGGAGAGAGAGAGACACTTTTACCTAGCAGTGGGACAATATAAGCTAAAAAAACCGGCCAAGTGCGAGTCGGACTCGCGCACAAAGGGTTCCGTACAAACCTGTAGGTATTCTCGGTTTATGCAGAAGGTTCATGTTTATGAAAATAAATGTTTTTTTTTAATTTTTATATTTCTGTTGATTAAATGAAAGGTAAATTGCGGTTTACGATTTATGACGTTTTAAAAAAAAAACTACTCACTCGATCTCGTTCAAACCAATTTTCGTTGGTAGTTTGCATGGTAATGTACATCATATATTTTTTTTAGTTTTGTCATTCTCTTATTTTAGAAGTTACGGGGGGGACGGACACATTTTACCACTTTGGAAGTGTCTCTCGCGCAAACTATTCAGTTTAGAAAAAAATTATATTAGAAACCTCAATACCAGGTTTGAAGACCTATTCATAGATACCCCACACGTATGGGTTAGATGAAAAAAACCATTTTTGAGTTTCAGTTCTATGTATGGGGAACCCCACGATTTATTGTTTTTTTTCTATTTTTGTATGAAAATCTTAATGCGGTTCACAGAATACATCTACTTACCAAGTTTCAACAGCATAGCTCTTGTAGTTTTGGAGAAAAGTGGCTGTGACATACGGACGGACAGACAGACAGACAGACAGACAGACAGACAGACAGATAGACAGACATGACGAATCTATAAGGGTTCCGTTTTTTGCCATTTGGCAACGGAACCCTAAAAATACAGTTCCTGCTCCGGAGGAAATGATTAAATTCGCGATAAGAAATTGTTAGAATAACAGGAAAATTGAGGCCTCACTAGCAAAAAGATCTACAATCAATCTCCTGTGTTCAAAAATGAAGTCTTAATTAATTACATTAAATTACAAGCAACATAATTATCTTAATTATCGCTCGTATAATAATGTGAACGTTACGCTTGAGCGAATGTTACGCTGTATCGCTTGAACGAAGTTGTTAATCAAGACTGTGAGAGCAAGACAACAATAATAGTCCAGCATCATGTAACTTGACCATTTTGAAGAAAACTCAATGATCCGACACACTGTCGGTGCCGGTGTCGGTGTCGGTGCTACTGTCAGTGAAACTTTTCGGTAAAAATTGCAGTACCACGTTTAAGAAGTGAAACTTCTTAAAAAAGACAATAATATTTAGTGTGTGACCCAAAGGGTAACGTCTATCTTCTCTCTCATGTAACGAAATGTGCCTAAAAGAGAGGCGACTTTGAAATTTCACTCTGAATTCTTATCCAATCATCGAATCGCAGCCTAAGCAGTTTCACTTTATCTTCTAAATATCTTTTCTTACCGGACTCGGCATCTGATCTGGATCCAACCTCTTCTGTTCAGGCTGCTGCTGGTACTGTTGTCCAGGGTACGGCTGCTGTGCTGGGTATTGTTGCTGTTGGTACTGCGGGGGGTACCCCGAGGAAGGCGGCTGGAAGCCTCGCTGTTGTTGTCCTGGCATAGGCGGCTGAGGCGGCATCTGGTTCGGCATGGGTGGTAGACCTGGAAGTCGTTTTTGTTTTTAATAATAGATATTAAAAAAGCCTTCTATTTCTCTCACGTTAGTTTTTTCTTTTTCCTGTACTTATTAATAAGAAGTTCGGTGTGGTACCCGACGTAAAAATAGCACCATTCCATTTCTTCCCGTGGGTATCGTAAGAAGCGACTAAGGGATTTTAATTCTTAACTTAATATTTTACGTGAAAACATTACGGGAAACTAAGAATATAGTGTCATTCTGCACTTTTACACAATTCCATAGCACTTTCTTAGGATCTGATAACACAGGCCAACAAAAAAAAAGCACTCTGCGCGAAAGACCAGACCACCTGAACTTTATGTTTTCGGGGTCGCTGAGTCCGAATATGGTGCCAGAATAGCGAAGTTGGTTCGCGTTTTTTCAGAAATCATTCCCCGTTTTTGCAACATTTTTCATTACTGCTCCGCTCCTCTTGGTTGTAGCGTGATGTTATATAGCCTATAGCCTTTCTCGATAAATAGGCTACCCAACACAAAAAGATTTTTTCAATTCGAACCAGTAGTTCCTGAGATTAGCGCGTTCAAACAAACAAAGTAATAATATCTAATAATAATATCTTAGGACAACCAACACAACGTTGTCTGATCCCAAACTAGGCAGAGCCTGTACTATGGCAATCAGACAACTGATAAACTTACTTATATATTTCTAAATACATACATATTATAGATAAATTACACCCAGACACAGAACAAATGATTGTGCTCATCACACAAACATTTGCCCTGGGTGGGAATCGAACCCACGACCTCAGTCTTTGCAGTTAGGGTCACTAACCACTAGACTAACAGGCCAGTCAGAAAGTCTTCAGCTTTATAAAATTAAGTATAGATTTTCAGCATTTTTCCTCTATGATGAGAAAATATGAAATCAATTGGTGATTCTAACTTTAAGTAAAGACTCTATTGATTCAGCGAGACATTTTTTGTATAATTTATTTTATTGCACATTGGAACTTCGCGCTTTTTTAACAACATACATATTATACGAAAAACATAAATTTTCAGCATTATTGCTGATTTCTGAAAAAACGCGAACCAACTTCGCTATTCTGGCACCATATTCGGCCTCAGCGACACCGAAAACATAAAGTTCAGGTGGTCTGGTTTATCGCGCAGGGTACTTTTTTTTTGTGGGCCTGTGTAATTAATAAAACACTTTGTTCATGTTTACATGTCTAGTAAGTCGCCTTCTACGATACCCACTGGATGGAATGGGAAAAAAATGGTTAAGGCTTCCATAAACAGGCACGACGCGACAGCGCGACGCAACGGAAAGAAGTTTGCATAGAAAAATTTGTATGAAAACTTCATCGAAATTGTTCTACAAATGTCGCGTCGCGCCTGTCTGAAGAAGCCTTTAAACTTGACATTGATTAGAAGCAAAAAGAACCCAGAATCTAATGTTGAAAAATAATCAAAATAAGGATGTAGAAGGCGTAGTATATGCAGGAAAATACGAAAAACCATCATCTTATTGCAGTGAAATATTATAACATTTTTGGATTGTTGACTTTCCATAAAACAAAAAAATAAAAACTTACTAGGATACTGAGCACCAGGCTGCTGTGGAGGCTGTCCATACCCTGGCTGATTAGGCTGTGCAGGATATTGCCTCTGCTGCTGAGGTAACGGAGGTGGCATATGGGGAAGACCAGCCATCGTCTGCGCCTGCCCTTGGAACTGCCCCGGGAAACCAGGCTGAGGTGGAAGACCCGGCTGCGGTGGTAAACCAGGTTGAGACATCTGACCAGGTTGTAGAGGCATGCCAGGTTGATTCATACCAGGCTGAGGTGGCATACCAGGCTGAGGTGGCATACCAGGCTGAGGTGGCATACCAGGCTGGCCCATCTGCCCTGGTTGAGAAGGCATTCTAGGCTGGCTCAGTTGGCCAGGTTGTGGTGGCATCCCTGGTTGACCCATTTGACCAGACTGACCCATTTGACCAGGTTGAGGGAGCATTCCCGGTTGACCCATCTGCCCCGGTTGAGGAGGCATTCCAGGTTGACCCATTTTTCCAGGTTGTGGTGGCATCCCAGGTTGTTGAGGAAGGCCTTGCATCTGTCCAGGTTGTGGTGGAAATTGCTGCCCAGGCGGTAATTGCTGCCCGGGTGGCCCCGGTTGTGGCGGACCAGGCATTTTGCCAGGTTGTCCAGGCATCTGACCAGGTTGCTGCTGTTGACCAGGCATTTGACCAGGTTGTTGTTGTTGTTGCCCAGGTTGAGGGGACAAAGATGCTGACATCATGGCTGGCTGTGGCGGAAGCCCTGGTTGCCTCTGCATTTGACCAGGCTGTGGTTGTCCAGGTGGGCCTGGAGGTTTTGACTGAGGGGGCATGCCAGGTTGCTGCTGCGATTGTGGACCCATGTTCATCTGCTGAGGCATCCCTTGCTGCCCAGGTTGCATGCCTGGTGGAGCACCCATCTGAGGTTGTGGAGGCATTCCTTGTTGAGGTTGCTGCGCACCTTGCGGTGGCATTGCTGGCCGGCCCATGCCAGGCTGGGGTGGGAGACCAGGTTGGGAATGTGGAGGCATCTGACCAGGCCCTTGGAAACCAGGCTGTTGGCCCATAGGTGGTTGACTAGGTTGAGCACTAGGAGGTCTTTGCTGCATTGAAGTTGGAGGCTGATACTGTCTATTCTGGGGATCTGGTGTTTGACTTTGAGGAGGCATTCCATAACCTGTAGGAAGGGACGTTGGCACTTGCCCTGGTGCCGACGATGGGGGCAATTGGGGTTTTTGACCCATTGGAGGGAATTGAGGAGCTCCACTTACTGGAGGGCGACCAGGCATACCTTGTGGTGCCTGACCAACAGGGACCTGTCCAGGACCATAGTTGGGGGATTGAGGAAAACTTCCAGGAGGATACTGTCCAGGAGGTGCCTGACCAGGCGGTAATTGGGTAGGTGGGATAGATTGGAAACCTTGGGGTCCATTTATGTTCATACCCTGCATCTTTTGGGACATGTCCATCTGATCAAAGGCTTTCTGTTGCATCTGTGGGCCGTTCGGTGGCATCTGGCTATAAATGTTGGCATTTTGGACTCCATTGTAATCCTGGGATGTTGGTGGAAACATGGGGTTGTTTGGTGCATTATTGTTCTGCCCTGGTGGTGGATACTGAGGATTCATCATTGTACTAGGAGCCGATTATCCTGTTAAAACATACAAATAATCATTAAAAACATGGACAATTTCTTTTTAAGTTTGATTATTATACAAATAACAAGAAATATTTTTTTTGTGCTTTCTTAAAATTCACATTATGTTCCGCTAAATAATAATCAATCTGAATAAAGACAGTGAAAATAGTTTGAGCAAGGTCCAGGCAAGCTTAGCAAACAATTGGCGTAGTATCATAGATTGCATTGTGTCTTGTGAAATAACATGTGACAAACTAAATATGAGAATAATTTATTGTTTTTAATCTGTGAGATTGTCAATGATTTTAATTTTTTCGCCCTATTCCTTTACATTAACTATATTAACTAATTATGTTTACATAACGTGTGGTGCAACCCTGGTGATCTGCTATACAAATATTTCTAGTGTAGACACATCATCGTCATCAATGATGACGATGATGTGTCTACACTAGACATTAGTTTTGGACATTAGTTATTGAATCACTAGTTTTTTTTTTTTTTAGATGGGAAGTCATCAAATGACTTCTCCTGCTCTGGGTGGAGCGGGAGGGCATGTCAGACTTTTACTGACTAAAACCCACCTGTGTTCCTTCAGTTGCCCATGTGCCAGGGTCACGGTATCTATTTCGAACAATCTCGCGACCCTGGCAGGATTTACTAGATCTCAGTGTCTAAACCTGTTACCCCATGGTAGAAATGTACATAATCATTAATTACGTATACTAAGGTATGATACTCGAATCTCAGTCAGGGGGTTGATTGAAGTCTTATGTTGCAATAGTTAAACCAGTTTCAGGTTGTTAAAAGTTAGTTTTTTTATGTTATAAAATGCTTATAAAATTTTAAATAAAAATATGTTTTTTGAATCTCAATTAGCAACCAAGAAGTTAGTTCTAGACTTTAGTTGTAGTAGTCTCAAGATTTCCCATAAGAAAAAAATATGTTTTGTTCCTTGCCGGCATTTAAATTTTTGGGTATGAAATGAAGGATGTCCTTTATGTTTATTTACAATGATGAAGTTTGTTCACACACATAAATTTATCAATAAAGTTAATTGTAAAATGTTGGGATCAAAAACAAAAATTCATTATTTATTGTCTAAAGTATTGGAAAATGTTATATAATTTCATTCTCGTTTACGTATAAAATTTTCAATATAGATGACCGAGCTTTGCTCGGTATTTTTTGGTAAATTGTGTTTAAAATAATAAGTTTATGTTCAAGTTGATTTTCGATAAAGTTGGTCATTGAAAACACGAATAAAACAACATTTTATAAAAATGAATCTTAGCTAGATCGATTTATCGCCCCCGAAACCCATTGTATACTAAATTTCATGAAAATCATTGGAGCCGTTTCCGAGATTCAGATTATATATATATATATACAAGAATTTCTCATTTAAAGGTATAAGATTATTAACTGTGGGCATTTTAGAAGCCACAATAATGTTTATTAATTCTTTTATCTAAACAATTTTCAGAGTTCATAATTTCGTAAGTCATTGAGACAAAGCCACTTTAAGAAAACAAGCAACCTTAATGATAAATATTGTGAGATAAAAACATTCTCACGCAAAGAATTTAACCTGTATGAGTTAGATTATATAAATATTCAAGACAGGTTCTTGATTAATTGTAGAAGATGTTTATAATCTAACAATGAGAGGTCCCTGTCCGACTATCTAATAATAATTAATTTGGTCATCACTTTCACTCATGCAATTTATTTGTATAACCAATAGTAGCCAGCTGACACATCACTTATACATTCTAACAATTTTCTAATATTCTAATAATTTACATCCAATTACTTTTAATAGAATCGGCGCATCTATCTCAATGTAATTCGAAATACATCATTCGGATTGTAAGTTACGAAATTTGATAAGAAATCACAACACATTCTGTGACATACATTACAATCGAATTGGGTTTGGATGTTATTATATAGAGATAGTGGGTGCTGTGTCATGTATGCAACGTCTTTCAATAAGCAAACACGGAAACCTGAGTGCAATGACGATGAAACCTGACTTATAATTGGATGGTATACCTCTGACAAGACAACTAACACAACACTATAATTACACAAAATAACACTTTTTATGAATGCAAAGGTCGTGTAACAACTGTTTGTGATATAAATATCAAGATTTACGTTATATAATGTTAAAATATTGAGATAATCACAAAAAATACAACGAAATCTTGTTAGGACAATTTTGACAGCTGCAACCTAAACTTTGTAAATAATTTACGCAAACACCCACAATGATTCCGACTACGAAAATATACGAGAATGATGGTGAATAATGTAGTTTCAATTACTTACGGCTTCCGAGGAGATTTTTATAGAAATAACACAATTAAAAATATAAACAAGTCTCACTAATCACACAACTTCGGGGCCACGTATTCGGCAGTGTTGTCAGTCGGATACCGCTTATGTGGAACTTTTTGATTTTCATTGCCGCTGTGCAAAACGAAACGCTATAACAAAATAAAGTATTTTAGTTTTAGAGGTTATTGTATGATAAGTATGTATTAAAAATACTAGTCTTTAATATTAATATTTTAGTTCTATAAAATATTATTTTTAGTAATTTATTAATACAAAATAAATACTTAATAACAACGTCAGGCTCACGGCGTCTGAAAGTAACGGAACGTTTTTAGTCAGTATGGCAATCACGATTGATTTAATGTCAAATTCTCAAAATAAGTATTCTAAAGTAAACTCTATTTTAATCTAATGTGGTTTGAAATTAGTTTTGTTATAGTTTCACATCTGTGGAAGAATTTAAAATATGTCACGGTTTCGTCATTTCTAAAGAATTTTATTTTTCATTTTAATCAAAGAGATTTATTAAATAATTTAATGTCTTTGCAACTAATGTTGTGTAGGTTTAAGGTTTGGGCAATCAGCATGGCGAATAGCCATAGAACAGCTCATTGAAATTCACAGCATTACCTCTTCTTCTTCTTCTTCTTTAGTTTTAATTATTTTACTTATGAAATCTTCTTAAGATGTTAGAATAATTTTAATGTGTGGTTCTTGTTGCAAAATACTTAGATAGAAAGCATGGAGCTTCCTCGAAGCAGTGTTCTTGGTTTATTTCTGATCACCTTCAAATGTTCATCATTCTCCTGCCCTCATCCCCGTCCCTCCCTCTACCTACTCTTATAGCCATTGTCATTCATACTCAAAACTTTCCTCACAACATTTTCCTCATTCCTTCGGGTCACGTTACCATACCATTATTTTTTTATTTCGTTATATTTATTATTATAGGAAATTTATTATTATTGACCATACTATCTTACAATATATACATAATTTAAAATCTAAGTAAAAAGTATGTACAAAATAAATAATCATAACATAAAGCATCAAAATATTCGTTTGCATCGTTGCACAGTGGAACGAATGTATGGGAGCGGTTGGACGTAGACATGTCCGAAAAAAAAGAGTAAAATTATGCCAAACTAATGATGCCATCTTATTCGATTACTTAATGCCTTCATAACTTGTGGTGATGAATTTCTTCATAACTCCCATATTTCGGGAGTAATTTGAGAAAATGTGAAATTTTACTATGAAAATGAGTGTATCGAGCTCTCTCCCTCCTGATTCCGGGCTTGTTTCAAGTAGCGGTCTCTAATATCATAATGCTAATACTAAGAGCTATATTTAATACTAAGACACATAGTGCGCCAAATGTGCACTTTCTGGGATAAAGAGTGATGTTTATTTTATAACACAATTTTTTTATTTTTTGTTTATTTTGTTGATTAAAACCGTTTTTCTAAAGGTTTACCTTATTACAATAACATTTCTGAGCAGCCAATTAGAGAAGATATAAGCTAATTAGGATATATAATTAGGGACTTAAGGTTTACATATAAAACTGATGCACTAATGATTACTGATAAGAACATTGCTATTATTTGATTACTAAATGGCTCTTAATACACTAATTTAGCATGCATCATTTACTAATTATCACAATAACTAATTACCTTGCAATATTTAACAAAGGATACCTGGGATACCTGGATTTTATATAAATAGGTCACTATTAGTAACTTTAAAATCAGTGTTGATTTACACCTCGTTGTATCCAAGCTAATCTCGCAATGTATTTTCCAAATTTTAATACAAATCTTGATATTCACGTTGCTTTATGCGCACGCGCACATAAAGATTTACGCGACTTTAACTATTTGTTCAGTGTTTTAAAAGATAACAGTTGTGTTCAGTTATGTGAAAGTGCTGAAACAAGTTTAAAAGACTGGTGTCGTCGATTTTGCTACCGCATTTATGCAAAATGGACACAGTCTGGAAGAAGCACAGATAAGTTTCGGAAGAAACATGAGATTTGGCTACAGGCTGCAATTCAATGGCCGGAATTACAGAATGAAAATATGGAACCTTCTACAGAAAATATAAGTGACGTCATCGAGCCCATAATTTCTCCTGCTAAATCTGATGCTTCAACTTGTACACATCCTAGTCCTCGTAAATCTTTTGAGGACCTTAGTAACCGGCAAAAAAGAAGACGCACTGAAGATAGTCTTTCATGCAGCAGTAGCAGCGCTGAAATTATGTTTTCGGCCGAAAGGGCGCTTCAAAAGGCAGGACAAAGCGATACAGCTTATGTTATGAAATACTTGACGGAGAATCCAGAAGAGGCCTCAAAAATCAAAGCCTTCATTGAAGGTAAATAAATTCAGGTACGGGAAATATCCCCTTTGAAGGCATTGGCTCTTTATGTATCGATGAACTTATCGAAATGGCGCTATAACACTCTTCGGGATTTCAACACTCAAGAAGGAGCTCTTCAATACCCGAGTTACTACATGTTGGTTAAAGAAAAAATTAAGTGCTATCCGGCCAAAGAAGATCTCACAGTTACAGAGAGCTCTGCAAAAATCAAATTACAAGCCTTGATGGATTTAACCTCAAGAAGACTTATTAGATCGTTAGAAACCCCTGTTGATCCCAATCAACAGCTCGTATTGACCAGCAAATGGGGTTTTGACGGATCATCTAGCCAAAGCATTTATCATCAAAGGACGAGTGAAGATGAGCAAATCGATCTTGCTAGTAATTTTATGATTAGTCTTGTACCACTGCGGCTCGTCTCAAAAGGTGTAACAATTTGGGAAAACGAGCGACCATCTTCCACTTCATTTTGCCGGCCAATATTGTTTAAGTTTATAAAGGAAACCAAAGAAAATGTGCAGAGAGAGATGGCTGAAATCGAAGCAGAGATTGAAGCCTTAACTCCATCCACCATCACTGATGGAATTAGTGTCAAACACCAACTGCTGTTGACAATGATTGATGGTAAAATTCATTCCATTATATCCAATACAGCAGCTTCAGTGTGTGACATATGCAAGGCTTGTCCTAAAGAAATGAATAATTTAGAGTTAATCAAAGATAAACACGCAAACGAGGACATGTATAAATATAGCTTAAGCACCCTTCACGCTTGGATTCGCTCAATGGAATGCTTATTACACATTTCCTACAAATTAGACATAAAATCATGGCAAGTAAGGGGTGATATAGCAAAAAGGCAAGTTGATGACAGGAAGAAAAGAGTTCAAGAGGCTGTAAGAAGAGAAACGGGCTTACTTCTCGATGTTGTGAAACAAGGCAGTGGATCCACCAACAATGGCAACTCGGCAAGGAGATTTTTTGAAAACTACACTAAATCTGCTGAACTGACCGGAATAGATGCTATGCTTTTAAGAAAAATCTGTGTGATCTTGCAGTGTATTTCATCAGGAGAGAAGATCAACGTAACTAAATTCCGAGAGTTCTGCTTTGATACTGCTAAGCTTTACGTGGAGTTATACCCATGGTATTATATGCCTTCTTCACTTCATAAAATTTTAATGCATGGGCCAGACATAGTTCAGAACATGTCAATTGTGCCCATTGGTTTTCTATCCGAAGAGGCATCTGAGGCTAGAAATAAAGATTTTAGAAAATATAGAGAGGGGCATTCTCGAAAGCATAGCAGTATCTCATGCAATGAAGATATTATGCACAATCTTTTACTGTCTTCTGATCCACTTGTTACAAGTATCCGTCCAAAAGGAAATAAGTTTGTAAAAAAATCTTCTTTTAAGGAATTTTATGAGCTTACGGATTCTGAGAAAAGTGATATCGAATTTGTTAACATAAATGATTTAGCGGACATCGATTCTGAATTTGAATTAATTGATGATGATGATGATGACGAAGATAATTAAATGATGTTATTGTTTTAAAATGTGTAACTTAGTAAATTAGAGCTTACATCTTAATTATTTATTGTACTTTTAATGAAACTAGGTAATTTATTATCAACTTACTTAAAAGTCATACTCTCATCAGTTCTTGTGAATATTTTTGTTAATATATATTTCTGTATATATATAATATATTTATAGACCTCTTAATAAGTCTGTCTGCGGTTTAAAGTAAATACAAATGGGGAAAAAACGTTTTTTTTTTTAAATTTTCATTTCCTTTTATCCCAGAAAGTGCACATTTGGCGCACTATGTGTCTTAGTATTAAATATAGCTCTTAGTAATAGCATTACGATATTAGAGACCGCTACTTGAAACAAGCCCGGAATCAGGAGGGAGAGAGCTCGATACACTCATTTTCATAGTAAAATTTCACATTTTCTCAAATTACTCCCGAAATATGGGAGTTATGAAGAAATTCATCACCACAATTTATGAAGGCATTAAGTAATCGAATAAGATGGCATCATTAGTTTGTCATAATTTTACTCTTATTTTTCGGACATGTCTACGTCCAACCGCTCCCATACATTCGTTCCACTGTGCGTTGTCAACAGGAAACGTGCCCAAAAGGCTGGCAGCATTGCCACGTTGTATGGCAATGCTGATTCTTTGACCAAAAAATAGGTCAGCCCTCTGGTCACGTGAAGAGCCGAGAGACTAGCCGCTTGGCAATGTCTCGGAATACTATGTGAGCATTCGGTACCCCATGGCCCCAAAATTTTCAACCCCAAACGGCTCGAATATATAATTTCCAATTAGGTTAGAATATTTGCGCCGTTTGAGGTTTTCAGCACCTGCCGCTCCAGCACAGCCCGCCGTGCTGAGAAGATGGGATGGCGCAAGGGTGTTGACACATGTTGCGTTCCACACCAAAGGCCGACCTAGCTTCCAAGGCATTATGGTCATTCCGTCAGGTCTCTTCCCATCGTCGCGTGCCAAGCCATTGGGTTCTAGAACAGCTGGCACCCCGGCGGTGACAAGAGCACGACGGATGATGTCATTGATGCTGGCGTGCCGTGCTATCCGGCCTGCGCTCCTACTGCAGGATAGGCCATGGTGTCCGAGGTAGTCGACACCTTCACCGCATTGGCAGCGATGCAGAGCCACGCAAGGAGCGCCCGGGACGCAGGCATGTAGCAATCCGATATTTGATATTTCGTTAAATAACTTCTCCCGCTCTTCGTGTCAGACTTTTATTGACTAAAATCCACCCGTGTTCCTTTAGTTGCCTGTGCCAGGGCCACGGTAACTCTTTTAAACAAATCGGCGACTGTGGCAGCATCGGGCCTAGCGGACTCCTTGAATTTTGCTAACATCTCTTTGAGGCGTGCGTGGAACACGCCGTCGAATCGGGCCTGGTTTTTACTAGTGAATAGTCCCGGGAAATCCCGGAACCGAAAGTACCGGGAAATCCCGGCAATTTGCGTTGTTTTAGGAACCGGAATTTCCAAAACCAAATCCCGGTTTTTTCGGTACTTTCGACAATTCCACCGACAAGTGTAGACTGTAGAGCCGGAAAGAGTTTTTTCTTCAGCTGGGTACCTTTGTAGTAAAATACGATCACGTTTAAGTGATAAGAGTTTGGACGCTCTTATATTTTTAAGATCATTATATAGGCAGGAGAGAAATACTCTAAAAAATAAATAAACAGGTACCTAACCTAGGTTATTGAGTGCCCCCATTGTAACTATAAGAATCAGAGCAATATTATATTGGTCTGAGCAAGTAACTATTCCAAATTTTTATAATTTTATAGGTTGGGTATTTTTATTTATAGTATTGTAAGGATGAATATCTATGTTTAAGTTTTGCAAAAATATTTAAGTTTAAAGTTACATTTTTATTTTATTTTTTCTTAAATGTATAATTAGAGTCAAGTTGATTTAAAGAATTTGTCGATTGAAGTTGTTCCAAACTATTGTTGAATTATTATATGTATAAGGTTAAAATTTAAAAAAAATGTTTGTTAAGATTATCTAATCAATAAATATTGAGACTGATTAATGCTACGCTAAAACTCCATAGTTCCTTTTTTTCAACCGACGAAAAAAAACGGAGGAGGTTATCAATTCGACGCGTATATTTTTATTTTTATTTTTTATGTATGACCTCGCATAACTTTTTACATAGTGGTCCGATTGTGACAATTCTTCTTCTATTGGAAAGGGTATATTCCCAAGGTGGTCCCATATAAATTTGGAAAACAAAATCGAACCCTAAGGGTCGGAAAACAGGGGATGATTGATTGTTCACTCACTGATTGTAATGTATAACCACGCATAACTTTATACAGAGTAGTCCGATTTTGATAATTCTTTTTGTGTTGCATAGAGTATACCTTGCCAAGTATTATTAGTAAATTAAAGCCCCGAAAAAAATATAAAATAAAAACTTTTTAACAAAAAATTAAACCGCTGAAAAACTGAAAAGCATAAAATAATAAACCTTAAAATTTTGAGTCGGCGCTGAAAAATCAATGAACAAGGATCACTCAAAGCGCCGACTCATAATTTTAAGGTTTATTATTTTATGCTTTTCAGTTTTTCGGCGGTTTAATTTTTTGTTAAAAAGTTTTTGTAGATGTTACGTAAGTTTTAAATTATAATTTGGTGATGCAGAATTGCAATAAGAGTCATGTTAATTTGTTTGGTAAAGTAAAGATGTTTAATAAATGTTTCTGTTAGGTATATATTATGTAGGATTAGGTATAAAAATCATTTAATGTTAAAAAATGTTGCTGGCATAATATGCGTAATTACCAGTAAAATTATACGAAATAAGACTGATTTAGTGTCTATAAAACAAGAAATAAAACGTTTTATTTGATTTGATTAAAATGTTTTTACTTTGCCCTGTCATTTCGTCTTTTTTTACTTTCTCTGTTTCAACACTTTCAACTCTCTTACAAAGACTTATTAAAGTATCAAAAGTATCGATAGTACCGGGAATCCCGGTTCTTAACCCAGAAAGTCCCAAAAATCCCGGTTCTTTAAAACAGCACCGGTTCTGCATTCCCTAGTTTTTACTGAGCGGCGAGCTACCAATTAGTCTATGGACTCCCGATGCTCAGGACGTATCCTGCGGCGCCTATGGGCATTAGGGCGACAAAGTTGCCTCCCTCACACGCTCCGCCTCCTCCTTCGCGAGCATTACTGCTTCTCAGAAGGAGGTGACGGCTTTCCTTGCACTCACGCTCCGTATCATGACCTGGACCAGGGCCGGACGCGAGAGATCGCCGCCACCGATCGCCTCCGTGAGGACACGGTGGTGCTTCGCCCAGGCAGGGCAGCCGCAGACCGTATGGTTCTCTGTGTTCTACAGGCAATCCACACAATAGTAACACCCGGGTGCTTCTTCCCGCCTCATCTGGGACAGGAACCTCCCGAGGTAGCCGTGTCTGGTGAGGATCTGCGTAAGGTGGAAGGTGATGACGCCGCTATAGCGCCTCTTCAGCCACTCCTCAAAGAGGGGACTTACCGCCGCAATTGTGGCGTGCCCAGCACTGGGTTCTGACAATCGTACTCGCCATGACGCCATGAAATCCCGCCGGAGCTCTGTCCGCCTTGACGTGAGAACTCACTCCCACCTATTTGTTCCGTTATGTACCACTTTCAGACTAACTCTTATGTACTCATTTCTTATTCTATCTATTTAGGTGACACCACACATCCCTCTTAACATTCTCATCTCAGCCGGATGCAATTGCCTTTCATTCATCCCTTTTGTGGCCCAACATTCTGGCTCATACAAAACAGCAGGTCTTACCATTAATAAATAAATTAAAAATAAAATAAGTTTATTACATATCATTTAAGCTTACATTGCATATCGAGGAGTCTCCATTTAGGCATAGAAATACCTGTAGTTGAAGGCTCCGCTCTTCCCTTGCATTATAAATATGTATACAAACAACAAAAGAGAAAAAAAAAAGTAAGAAAGAAAATACGATCTTTTGTACATATACGTGAGTGTGATTGTATGTGTGTGTGAGTGTGATGGATTGTCTAAGTATGTGTGTGTATGTGTGTGCATGTGCATGTGTGTGTGTGTGTGAGAGAGAGAAGGAGATTTTGAGTGTACATGGTGTGACTAAATAAGCTAATAGCATCACTACATATATAATTTATTATTAAGTCACTCGTTGTAAAAGTAACTCTGTATCATCATAATTTAAATTGTGTAACCATGTTGTTAAATCTTTTTTGCATTGAATTTTCTTTTTATCATATATGTATATAAGTTTATTTACTTTGTTGTATAAAAAGGCTGAACGTTTTTTATACTGTCTGCTAGCAAATTCTGTTTTAGTTGAGGGAACATTTACTATGCAGTGCTTTTTTCTCTTTTCTAGTATTTTAGGATCATATGGCGTCTCTTTGTGCGTTTTAAGGATGATAAGAAGGATGTACAATTTTCTCACTGACAGCAGATTACATAATTTATAGAGCTTTTCAGTGGAGAATATTCTTTTTTTGAAGTACATCACTTTAAGTATCGCTCTTTGAGCGCGTTCCAACTCTAGAAAACTAGATTTTGTTGCTCCACCCCATACAGTTATGCAATAAACTTAAACAGACTGGACCAAAGATACATTTAATAGATTTCTTTGATTGTCTTTATTTTTATTTACATTTATTGTCCTTGGTACAACATATCTCAGCTCTTTAAATATCCAGATCAGTTTTCGTACTTTACTCATGACTTTTTCCAGTTGAGGATACCAGGAAAGACGCTGGTCAAAAATCACTCCCAGATATTTTGCTTGGGTAACTTGTTGAATAGTAGGGCAATTGCAGCAAGTTCCAACGGTAGTAATGTCGCACGTGTGGATTCTTTAATTAAATTCTTTATCAGGTTGAAACTGATTATAAATATTAAAGCAAATGAAGTTGGTTTTACTTGTATTCAGGGTAAGCAGATTCTTTTTTAACCACGTTGCAACAAGAGCTAGTCCTTCTTCTGCACTGTTCTTAACATCATTCCATGATTTCCCTGAGAAGACGACAGCTGTATCATCGGCGTACGAGAATACTTTAGCATTATTAATGCTCATGCTGCAGAGGTCATTTATGTAAATTAGGAAGAGCGTAGGTCCTAGTACACTTCCTTGTGGTACGCCGTATGATACATCTACGCCCTCACTAACAATTTGTCCAATTTTCACTTTTTGTGTTCTACCAGAAAGATAATCTTTAAAGAGTGTCAGTGGTATTCCACGAATTCCAATAGTCTCAAGCTTGTGTAAAAGAATGGGAGTAGAGACGGTGTCAAAGGCTTTTCTTAGATCCAGAAAGGCAGCCATACATTTATTTCCTTTATCGAGTTGTTCGGATACTAAAGAACTTAGTGCTATGACAGCATCTTCAGTTGACTTTTTTTGCCTAAATCCATATTGAGAAGGGGACAGAATATCAAATCTATTTAGATACTGCAAGAGGCGAGTATTTAACAGTTTTTCTATAATTTTTGAAATCGCAGTTAAGACGGAAATAGGTCGATAATTATTCACATCGTCTCTATCACCACCCTTATACACAGGTGTAATAATAGATTTTTTTAATGGGGCAGGGAACGTACCTTTTTGAAAACATAGATTGGCAAGATGCGTGATAATTGGCACAACTTCATTTTTAGCAAGTTTTAAGAAGCAAGTGGGTATATTGTCCCATCCGGGGGCTCTGTCAGATCGTAGATTCACAAGTGTGGTACAAACTTCATGTTGATCAGTATCTAGAAGTACCATTGAGCTTATGTGTGATGGTTTATTACTAAGGAGTTTGCTAAAATTAGTATCAGTTGTTATGTTTTGGGCCAGATCTCTGCCTATACTTGCAAAATATTTATTAATAAAGTTAGCAGATTCTGTGGGAGATGATTTAACCTGCAATAATTCTGAGTTTTCTGTTCGTGATTTATTAGTATAAGTGATATTTTTTATATTTTTCCAAAGAAGTCTATTGTTTTTGATGGCATTAGTAATTTGTACCCTATTATATTTTCTTTTTAACTTTTTTATAAGATTATTGCAATAGTTTCTATACCGCGTATACGTCATTTTGGCAATTTCATTGTGAGGATCATTTCGTGCCTTTTTCTGTAACGCATTACGATTTCGAATACATCTCAGGATACCCTGAGTAATCCAGGGTTTTAATAAACGTTTATTGCTTGGTATGGTAATAGTGTGTGTATTAGTAGTCAAAGATTCACTAATTTTTTATATTAAAGAGATTGTAACCACATTTGGATCATCAATAAATAGAAGTTCAGCTAAATTTTTATTTTGCAAATATAAGAGAGCACTGTCAAAATCTATAGTTGTTTTAGTCTTATCTGGAGCGATTCGGTCTTTTATTTTTGCCAAAGAAAGGAAGGTGGTATAGTGGTCTGTAGTGGTAGTGCGTAAGATAGCTATAAATGCAGAGTTTTTTTTCGGATTAATTTTTAGCATAAAATGATCGAGACAATTCATTTCTCTAGTGGGTAGTGTATGCCCGGCCAGAATTCCGTAAGACGATAACATAGTTAGGTAATTTATTCTATTTTTATGTTCATAGTATTGCTCAGCCACCATGTTTTTATATATCTTCCCCTCAAGTGTAAGGGGAACGTGGGAGCCGCAGATTGTTTCCGTGACCTGCCACCATTTCATCCAATGTTAATTCTGTGCTTAACCGTACAATCTACTTCGTCATCGCTTTGCACGAGTGACCTGTAATTCTGTGCTTAACCGTACGATCTACTTCGTCATCGCTTTGCACGAGTGACCTGAGTTATCTAAAGTCGGAGAAGACTGGGAAAAGCGTGCCATCAAGCAGTATGTCTTCAGTTCTTGAGAGATCGCCGAAATCACAGAACATTTGTTCAGTTTTGGTTCTGCTGACTATCAAGCCAACATTCTCCAGCTTCTATTGCCTCTTCTCCAATCCGCCCTGAATATCTACATCTTCACCGACAAGATCAATGTCATCGGCAAACAGCAAGCACCAGGGTGCCTCTTCCTGCATGTCCGAAGTCAGAGCGTCCATGATGAACAGGAACGGGTAAGGACTTAAAACCGATCTCTGGTGCAAGTCTACAGTCACATTGAACTCGTCGGTATTGCCAACAGCCAACCGGACGTAGTACGAAATTGACTGTAGGTACATAGCACGAGTTAAGTCATGCTTCCCGGGCAACCCTTTCTCTATGAAAGTCCACCACAACGCATCCCGAGGTACCCTATCATACGCTTTCTCCAGATCAAGGAACACCATGTTCAAGTCCTTGTGTGCCTTCACATATCGACGGTTAAAACCACGGAATAGATTAAAACGTAATAGGGTACAACGTATAAGCGACAAAAAAGATCATCAGGAGTTTGAAATTGTAGAACATATGGACATAACTTTTTTGTTTATTGTCATATCGTGAAACTGGAAAGACATCGTAGAGCCATGGGAGTAAGCGCATTCGAAAAAGCAGAAAATTTTAAGTAGGCTGGAATTCATAAGTCATTTTCGAACAAAATGGCGCTTATTACCTTTTAACCGTCGATATGGAATTTATTTTTCGGATATGTAATTCCGCTCTACCGTGTGGTTCCGGACGGAGAGAATAGCACCATCCCATCTCTTCCCATGGGTATCGTAAGAGCCAACTAAGGGACTTACTAGTGGATAACAGCCTTCTCTATGCATTTTACTACCATACTGCGATCGCCAACCCGGCTGCCAAGCGTGGTGATTATGGCATAACCCCCAAATCAGGGGAGATCTATGTCCAGTAGTGGACGTCATTTCGCTAAAATGATGATTTAGTATTGCAGAATGCAAGCATACTCAGGGCTCAAGGAACCGGTGGATTTATTGACCGTTTATCCAGTGGCGTAGCGTGCTTTGGCGGGGCCCCGTATAAAATTTGTTTGGGGGCCCTTATGAAGGGTAACGATTTCTCACAAAAGGAAAAAAAAGTTTGCATAAAATTAAAAGAAATTATATTTATTCATCATAATTAAATATCTGTCACTTTTTCCAAAACTTTTATAAACAATTCAAATTTAATAGCTCTCCTTGCCTTTTTTTCGACAAACTGGAGATAATACATAATTTTACTGTTTTCCAATATTTAAATAAGTTATTTTATCAAGTGTGTATATTTTTAAAAGCGAGAAAACAAAAAAAATACTTAAGGGTTTGATGCGTGAAATGAGCCGCCCAGTAATAGAGATTGACGCACCATAATCGATAAATCAGAAAGGCTATTTTACGAATGCGTCTGCTTCGAATGCTTTCCGTGTGTTAGGTATAGGGAATGCAGAACCGGTGCTGTTTTAAAGAACCGGGATTTTTGGGACTTTCTGGCTTAAGAACCGGGATTCCCGGTACTATCGATACTTTTGATACTTTAATAAGTCTTTGTAAGAGAGTTGAAAGTGTTGAAATGGAAAAAGTAAAAAAAGACGAAATGACAGGGCACTGTAATTTTTTTTAATGAAATCAAATAAAACGTTTTATTTCTTGTTTTATAGACACTAAATCAGTCTCATTTAGTATAATTTTACTGGTTTACTTACGCATATTATGCCAGCAACATTTATTAACATTAAATGATTTTTATACCTAATCCTACATAATATATAACAGAAACACTTATTAAACATCTTTACTTTACCAAACAAATTAACATGACTCTTATTGCAATTCTGCATAACCAAATTATAATTTAAAACTTACGTAACATCTACAAAAAAGGAACTATGGAGTTTTAGCGTAGCATTAATCAGTCTCAATATTTATTGATTAGATAATCTTAACAAACATTTTTTTTTTAAATTTTAACCTTATATAATAATTCAACAATAGTTTGGAACAACTTCAATCGACAAATTCTTTAAATCAACTTGACTCTAATTATACATTTAAGAAAAAAAAATATAACTTTAAACTTAAATTATACTATAAATAATGTACCGTGTGGTGCCGGACGTAAAGAATAACACCACCCCATTTCTTCCCGTGGGTGTCGTAAAAGGCGACTAAGGGACTTACTAGAGAATGGGAGTACCGTTCTCTATGCATTTTGCCACCATACTGCGATCGCCGACCCGCCTGCCAAGCGTGGCGATTATGGCAAAGCCCCCCAAATTGGGGGAGGCCTAAGTCCAGCAGTGGACGTATTACGGCTGAAATGATAATGATGATGATACTATAAATAAAAATACCCAACCTATAAAATTATAAAAATTTGGAATACTTGGTCAGACCAATATTACATTGGTCTGATTCTTATAGTTACATTGGGGGCACTCAATAACCTAGGTTAGGTACCTGTTTATTTATTTTTTTGAGTATTTCTCTCCTGCCTATATAATGATCTTAAAAATATAAGAGCGTCCAAACTCTTATCACTTAAACGTGATCTTATTTGATTACAAAGGTACCCAGCTGAAGAAAAAACTCTTTCCGGCTCTACACTTGTCGGTGGAATTGCCGAAAGTACCGAAAGAACCGGGATTTGGTTTTGGAAATTCCGGTTCCGAAAACAACGCAAATTTCCGGGATTTCCCGGTACTTTCGGTTCCGGGATTTCCCGGGACTATTCACTAGTTAGGTACTTATTGTGCAAGTCGTTTAAACTGAATGTTGTTAAATGTTTGTTACCTGTGCAGGACGACTTTACTAGAGCGGAGATGAGTTGATTATTGACTTAGGCGATTCGGATGACTGTTCGTCTTTGCCAATTCAATCTGACAAAGAATTAGATTAAAATGATTTTGATGAATTGTTGTTTTTCTTTTTACATCCATAATCTTTATTAGAAATTATTTATAACTAACCACATCTATTTAAAGAAAAAAAAAAGATTAATGTTCAATTGCAAAACTTCTCGATTTTTCCTAATAATCGAATTCATTACGCAAAGAGACCTCACTATTTAAGTCACGTGACTTAGTGTCACTGTACCCATCTGAAAAAGACTATAAACCGGGAAATCCCGTAGCCAGCGATAACCGATGTAGGGTGTTGCCAATTTTGGAATGCACGCTTTACGCGGAAAAAAAGATGTTGCTTTTTGTGAGTTTTGTCATTTCTGAAATAAAAAATAAATTGGGAAGTTTTTATTAATTTTTGCTTACGCACGTCGAGGGCCCCCGTAGCCCGGGGGCCCCGTATAATTGATACGGCAGATACGGCGGTAGCTACGCCCCTGCGTTTATCATGCTTCTGTTCTGTAGTTTGTGCTTACCCCATGGGAAGAAGGCGTCAGTTTATGTCTGTACTAGCTTTTGCCAGCGGCTTCGCCCGCGTCGAGGTCGAAATTATCCCGCGGGAACGTACTACCGGGATAAAAAGTATCCTAGTGTTAATCCAATTAATAAACTATCTGTATTCTAAATTTCATCCAAATCCGTTCAGTAGTTTTTGCGTGAAAGAGTAACAAACATCCATACATCTACACATCCATACAAACTTTCGCATTTATAATATTAGTAGGATGTACGTTATGTACTAAGTCCCTATACCTACCTGATTAATTAAATAACGAAGTAACTGTGATAATTAGCTTATCAAAATGACAAGCACTATGCAAAAACAATTAGTAGGTAGGTAACAAACATGTTTTATTTATTGTGAGTCATCAATTTAATAAACGCAAAATAAAGGTATTTACTAATTAAGAAGGTAGGATTTAGCCATCTAACACCTAAGTTAACTAGTGTATCTACTTAATGACTGCAAAATGATAGGATAGGTAAAGAATGATTTTGTATCTTTACTTAATTAGTTTTGTACAAACATGTTTACACGTCAATCCTATTTTAAACTATTAACTAGACATTCCTATCTATCCACTTACCACCTAGTTAGCCAACATAACCTACGCCAATGACAACCTTGAGAAATTTCGCTCAGCACGAGAATTCAAATCTTGAAACTGTCTGAAAACACGCATTGATAAAAAATAAAAATAAAAATAATAACCTTGTATGCCAAGAAAATTGTTCAGTTGGCCCTGCGGCTACAGCAAAATGGCCGAAATAAAATATTCAACATCATAAATATCAGAAAAGTACCAAAATCATGGAGGTTATCAATAAAGTGTGTTGACATATTAATTTAGGAAAGCCCTTGCTTCCCTGGCTGGTGAGAGGTGGCTGGACCACAAAATAGAGTACGACACACCCCTTGCCCCGAGGTCCGCGCATGCGTGACGAGCGTAGGGATGGGAGTGACAGTATATCGATTGAATAAAGTTAAATGTCGATAAGTAAGTCGAGAACAGAGTCAGACGTAAGGTACGAGAGGAACCGCTACTTCGCTGAGTTTCAGTTGAAAGTCCAAAGCTCCTCCTGCGGGTACCTTATTGCTTAACACACTATTAACCAGGTTCTGAATCATTTTGGAGAGGACGCCCTAGAAGGAAAATATAGTGACCTTATTGGTGATGTTCTTCAGAACGGTCAGGTGCGTAATACTCACAACCGGCGTGCGTGTATGACCAGATGTATGAGCGTAAATGAGACGAAAGGAGTATGTATAGATCGTAGCAGGTGGCGTTCAGTTGTTTCTGCTTACCTCTATGAAAAAATATTGTGTCAAATATGATAACTTCACCGTTGTAAATCCTACAGAAGCAATTCGGATTTACGAGTACAAATCGTCTGTTTATTGCTGCTACTCTTCTAAACTTCGTAGGCCCTCTCTTGGCAATGGTTGACAATGATCACACGATAAATATTTCATCGATATAATTCTGCCCAACACTACGAATGAAACCACCCCTCTATCGATTTCCACCGCCGAAGCCTAATTTTATCTGTTTGCACGAACCTGCCCTTGCTGAAACACTCTTACAGGCATTACCTAACATCTGAAAATGTACGTTAAATCTACAGTCTAAGGACCATTTTCCATTGAACTTCAAGAGTGTTTTACGTCAAAAGGTACTGAAAGAAAAAGTGTACCAAGCAAGGTGAGTGGTGAAGTGTTGAATCTTATGGCACTATTAATAAAGTCCAGTTTCCGTTACGGGGCTAGGTCGGGCGGCATTTCTAGCCCTTGTAACTGTCTGGCTGTACAGTTCCAGGTGAAAATGTAGATTTCAGTTGCGCCTTCACATTTTTCCGTGATTCTTAGTCAAAATTAGTAAAATAATGGTGTTTCTGGCTACTAGAGGTCATAGTTTCGGTTATTTTCATTGGTGATACGTGTTAAAGTGGTGATTTTGTGGTGACCTCATGCCGATCTTTTTATAGTTCACAATTGTGTGGTTTTAGTACAGAAAAGTGTTTAATAAGGCAGAATAAGGTGAGTTTTTTTTCGTAATTTTGATGGGATTTCTGCGAGGATGGCTATGAAAAACTATACCAGCCAAATATTTAATGATCCGCTATGTAAAATGTATGGTTAGATAGGGTTGGTTTAAATTAGGTATAATGAAATGACCTTAGTAATTGAAATATGAATAAATGATTCTTCATCGCCTACAATCGTCGAAAAATCGATCCCTGGAGCTTGATTTTGGCTTCTTTTAGCGTGGTTACAACTATGACTAGATATAGAGCTGCGGGCACGCAAGCCTTCGTTTATTTTTTTTTTATACAGGTTCCTACGTATCGGTCACGTAAAATAAGCATTTTGGAAGCCTATTTGAGTTTTTTAAAGTAGGTTAGATATTATATTCAACCATTTGCAATATTTATCTAAGTTGGTCCTTAGACTCATGTTGTGGTCACTGCTGAATCTGAACAGGAAATTAGAAGCAGGAGGAGCAATAATTGTATGGTATTTAGTGCTGCAAATCCTGATGGAAAACGATGACATTAATGAGCTACCAGTTGCTCTACTGCGTTACAAATTACGCTAACGTAGAGCGTAGTAATGGCGAAGATTGTTTTAGAAAAGCCTTGGAGCTTAAACGAGCTGCTAGCATTTTTAAAGGATTAAAAGAACGTTAAGCATAGCCGGTTCACATCTCATTTGTAAAGCTATTTCCTGAATATGTTGGGGTTGGCTTCCAGTCCGCATGTAGCTGAATACAAGTATTTTGTACGGCGCTCCTGCCTATCTGACCTCCATAATCGAGTCACTGGGTACCCTAATACCTCTTGATAAGACTAGTTGTTAGAGTTTCGGCCTTCTGACGACTTGTAACGAGAACGACTGTCAAAGATCCAATGGCTTGACATACTTTCCGAGGCACCGAGGGGACTTGGTATGTAAAAATTGTCATTTATCCACAGACCAACCGCATAAGACAACACATACAATGATTATTTTTAATGAATTAATAACCCCGGTTGTTATTAGTTAGTCGATCTCCTAAATAAATATTGGCGCGCGATGTGAATAAAGATCGCTGATGGCGCCCAACTAGACTCTGTTGGGCGCCAAATAAAATATTAACCCTCCATTGCTACGTTAATAACTATTTTCTGAGAGCTTATTCGGGTATTTAATAATTCATCAACTGAATTAAACCACGTTAGACATTTGCGATAGTTCAACTCGTTCCATAAATAATAATGCGATACTTACCTACCCCACCTTAAGTACTTAGCAGAGATCCTAAGTACTTAGAGAGTTGTCAGAGTGATCACTGCTGTGGAATATTGATACTGACAGCTCCAGAACGCACTTCAGATCGCGTATAGTTTCATTGGTTAAATCCGGCCTTCATGTACACACGTTTACATATCAAGCTATAATTTCCAGTATAAGCTGACATCTCATTGTACGAGAAGCCTATACAATGTGAGGTCAGCTAAAACTGGACATGTATAGCTTGAACTGTAGCTGTGTGTACGGTACATTACTTATTACTGCTTGGTATCATATTCTATTGTATGATAATAGGTTCATTTTGCGTAGCTACTTGAAAGCAGACACTTATTAGCGCCATAACTTACCAAAAAGCTCGGGCTGGCTAAGGTGACCACAGACTTTTGAGACGTCGCAACACTATCTGAGATACGTTTTGAATCTCGAAATAAATCAAACAAGGAATCAAAACTAAACTTCAAACCATTTAAAGGCACTTTTGAATTACCAACCCCTTTGACAACCTGTACTTAGATGGTTTTTGTGAGTAACTGAACGATCAGTTAGTCAAAAAGTTGAAGTTAGTTAGTTGCCCATTCCCAAACATATCTATGTTTGGATCGTTTGTAATTGTAAAATCGTATCAGGGCAGTGTGGAGCCGGACGTAAAGAACAGCACCACCACACCCTTTTCTTTCCGTGGGCGTCGTAGAAGGCAACTTAGTGACTTACTAGAGAATGGGCAGCAGCGTTCTCTATGCATTTTATCACCATGCTGCGATCGCCGAACCGCCTGCCAAGCGTGGCGAATGTGGCGATTATGGCAAACCTCCCCAATTTGGGCGATGCCTATGTTCAGCAGTGGCCTTTTGGCTCTTTTGGCTGAAATGAGGATGATATCAACCAATAGCGTCGTTTAGAATCAGTGCAGAAAAGGTTTCTTTGGCACTTGTCATACCATTGTAACATGGTCAGAAATTTAACTAGCTACAGCTCACGCTTGAAGCACTTCAAACTTAAGAGTCTGGAAAATCGCCGTATGATTCTAGATCAACTGTTTCTATTCAAAATAGTTAACACTCACATCAACTGTCCGCGATTACCGAGTCAGATAAATATAAATGTGCCTTACAAACTTGCTCGTAAGTCTAGATACCAGTTGCTTCGCGCAAAGGGTTTTAAAACCAATCTGGGGCATTTTTCTACTATTAACAGAATGCAAGTCCAATTTAGTCGCTTGTCACGCTCACCTCACCTAGTGTAGATCAGATATCGATACGTCTTACTCTTTACATAAAGTCAAGTCTGTCTTGCATAGGGTATTATCTTAAAACTGAAAAATAAATAGTTTTTCTTTCTTTTGGCCTTTTCACTTGCACCGGGATTTAGATTCTTTTGCTCTTTTTTTTGTATTTTAACTTTTTTGAATGGTTGGCACAAAATCAAACAAAATTGATTAGATCAATCGAACATAGTTTTCATTTGTATTTGGATGTCGAATCTTTGTAACAATGTATCTAAATAAGTTTCATCTCTTTATAACTGCTTCTATGTTTAATGCATGCCGTGGCAGCGTTTAATTAAGGCTACGCTGTATTATGTCGAATATAAGTGCTTTATAACATGAATTTTAGTGTAAGCTTTCTTGGTTGTCCTTAAATCTACATACTTATAATATTATAAAGCTAAAGAGTTTGTTTGTTTATTTGATTGAACGCGCTAATCTCAGGAACTACTGGTCAGAATTGAAAAATTCTTTTTGTGTTGGGTAGCCTATTTATCGAGGGAGGCTATAGGCTATATAACATCACGCTACAACTAAGAGGAGCGGAGCAGTAATGAAAAATGTTGCAAAAACGGGGAAAATTTATTCCTTTTGAGAGTTTCCGTTGCGTGCGCTGCGTAAACGGTTAAAGTAACGCAAAAATCAACTAAGACGGAATTGTTCTTTGTAAAAAGTTCTAAAAAAAGTCCGCGAGAGCATATGTCTATCTTTTAAGGTTGACTCACTATAACTCAAAAGGAGCGAGCAGCAACGAAAAATGGACGAAAACTAGCAGGCAAATCGATGCGACGGGAAGGGTCAGGGGAGCAAAAATTTGACGCGGACGAAGTCGCGGGCAGAAGCTAGTAAATAAATAAATAGCTTAGTTTCTATACTGCTTAATTTTATACTGTGGTACAGGTAGCCTCTGCGTCCGACATTGTTCCAGCAGACATTTTGCACCAGTGTCGGAGAGGATAAATAATAGAGTTCTATAGAGAATAACGGACAAAAAACTCCAAGGTCATACTCCTGAGTTCCTAAGTACTTATGTTATGAATGATCTACGAGCTTCTAGGAAAGCGTGTGTCACCGTTTACCGCAGTCTCGCCTACCAACTTATAGTCATCATCATCATCATTTCCGCCGTAAGACGTCAACTGTTTCCCCCGAAGGCCCGCCTGTCAAGCGTGGCGATTATGGTGTTTGCCATAATCGCCACGCTTAGTAGGCGGGTTGGCGATCGTAGTATGGTAATAAGTTGCATAGAGAACGCTGCTGCCCATTCTCTAGTAAGTCCCTTAGTCGCCTTTTACGACACCCACGGGAAGAAATGGGATGTTGCTATTCTTTACGTCCGGCAACACACGAAACAAATTATAGTACTGAATCATAAATAGTTCAGTTGTTTTAACTGTAAAACTTCAATAAATCTTTTTTCCAGCCATGCATTTGCTGCTACTCTTCGTGCTGGTCTCCATCAGCGAAGGTTTCCCGCAGAAGCCGAACTTGGACGCCATCTTGAACAGGAGAACTGATGTCTACATCGCAGGCTTCTTTCCGTTTGGGAAGGGGGTCGAGAATTCTAATACTGGTATCTATTTAATTTTTAATCATAGCAAGAGACTAAAGAAACGATGGATAGACTGTGTGAATTATGATATGGATAGAAAGGGGGTGACGACTACTGAGATGACGACTAATAGAGAAGTGTGGAAGAAAAAGACATGTTGCGCCGACCACAAATAAATTGGTATAAGGGCAGGAGAATGGTGATAAGCAAGCAACGAAAGGTATTTTTTACAGACGCCACCAGGTCAAGCTACCCTAAACTGTCAATTTTTCCCAATGAACCTTGAACCTAATGCTCTAGAAATAAAGTCGAAAATCTATCAAAGAAATCTGACAGATTGTAGTAGCTTGATGTGTTGGCGTCTGTACCTACATTCATGGAAATTAAAAGTTAAGTAAAATGACTAACACGAAACGTAATTTAGCCGTGTTATAGCCATTTCTTACAATTTTCATAGAATGACAGTATGTTATTGGGATATACGAACAATTTAAGTAGGTATTTAATCTGCTTAGCAATCAATTTCTCTGAATTGTATTAACAACCCAACAGTCGCTGCCTAGCAAGTACATTCTATTCGTGACATGACCTATACGCTCTTCAAACAATGCTTTATAAGCCCTCACAAGTGGAAAAAATGATCTATTGATGACCACAGATTGGGTTCACCCTTGTTTGATAGAACAACGTTTGATATAATATTACTAAATCGAACAACGTTTAAGAAAATCATCACTTTGTATAATATCGTTTGACAGAATTTTCAGTTCATCGAATATTTATTTGCTATAACAACATTTGCGCTAATGATCAAAAGGTATAATGTTCATTTGATGTAATGTTCAGATGGTATAACCATGTATTTTATCGAATATTCAATTGGTGTAATGTAATGCAGAAAAAAAAACATTGTACTTAAATATTTGAAAAATTGTTTATTTTGAAAAAGAAAACAGTTAAACTAATCTTAAATTACTGGTAGTGTCATAAAAAGTCAATATATTGTGCTACAAAATTTAGTGAGATGAGAAACGAATCGCTGTAAACCCGACTTTACGTAGTCTTGTCTGCCCTACCCCTAGAGTGTAATTTAAGCCAGTGCAGGCGCGGAGGGGTAGGGCGGCCCGCGAGCTGAGGAGCAGGTGGTCTGAAGGCCCGCCGCCGCAGCTGAGGCTGGCCGGCAAAGCCGGCCAGCCTCAGCAAGCCGAAGCTGCGGTGGTGAGCATTAAAACCATCTGCGACGATAAGCTCGCGTGGGGCCGCCCAAACCCCGCAGCGCCGGAGCCGTGACAGAAACAATGCTTGCTGCATGTTGCATGCCTGCTTTCATGTTGCATGCGTGCTCGCATGTTGCATGCTTGTTTGCACGCTGCATGCTTGCTTGCTGCTTGCCTGCTCTTTAATTAGTGCATTTGAAAATTCGGCGAAATGAAATTAGTTCAAAAGAAATTAGTTCAAATAAATAATTACGCTAAATAAAAATTTACCAATGAATTATTCGGTCAAATGAATAATTCTTCGAAATGACTTTATTGCAACTAAAATTCGAGTTAGTAATATTATATCAAACGTTGTTCTATCAAACAAGGGTGAACCCACAGATTGTACACGCTAAAAACAACGTACCTATTTGAGAATTCTTTATCGAATTAAATCCTGCGCAGACAGGTAATGGATATTACTGAAGCTTCTTTGTACACATGGTTACAAATCAAGCTATGAATTTCCAGTTTAAGCTGACCTCTCAATATACGGAAATCCCATACAATATGAGATCAGTTTATATACAAGAAACGCCTAGCTTGATGTGTAGCCGTGCGTATATATCTACTTAACGAAATAACAGTGTTGCCTAAGTAAATTGTGCCTGAAACTTAAGTAAGAAGTTATCTGAGAAAGTGGAACGACTTCAGACAGTTCCGACGAAGTTACGGCTAATGTCTAAGTTTGGACAAGTTTCCTCGTTAGTATACTTAGACGAGATATGTAGGTATCTACTACGGTACAACATTAGCTAGAACCTACCTACATATCTGTAATTGGTGGTTTATGGTATACTAGCTTTTCTTCTTTTAGTGTACCTTCATATAAACCTTCCTCTCGAATCACTCTATCTATTAATGGAAATCGCATTAAAATCCTTTGCTTTGTTTAAAAAACCTACGCATACAAACACGAAATGCGACTTTCTTTTCAACTATGTAGAGATAATAAAGAGTTAGTTAGATCATCATAGATATTAGACGCAGTGGTGTAGCGTGCCTTGGCGGGGCCCCGTATAAAAAATTTTTTGGGGGCCCTTATGAAGGGTAACGATTTCTCACAAAAGAAAAAAAATGTTTGCAAAAAATTAAAAGAAATATTAATCCATCATTATTATCTATCTGTCACTTTTTCCAAAATTTTTTGCAAAAAATTCAAATTATATAACTCTCCTTGCTTTTTGTTTCGGCAAAATGATTTAATTAATCATTTATAGCTGATGATGACTTTAGTTTTTCTATAGTTTCTGTCTCTACGACGATAGTGACAGATCTGACAGGCGTTCATGTCCCATCGAAGTTCTTAGGTAATTGTTTATCTCTATTAGAAATTTTTTAACAAAATTGGGAAATTTGTATTAATTTTTGCTTACGCACGTCGGGGGCCCCCGTGGCCCGGGGGCCCCGTATAATTTATACGACAGATACGGCGGTAGCTACGCCCCTGATTAGACGATAAACAACTTAATTTTGTTAAGCACCATAAGCTTTCGACCAACAATCAAGCTTATTCTTAATGTAGTATTTATTCTTTACGTCATATACTTTGATCCCGTTCTCAGCACACATGTTTTTCAGGATCATTTTTTTTGAGGCCGAATGTCGCCAATGGACATTCGTAGTACCGATATTTTAACGACTTTACCCCTAAACGCTAAAAGGGAGTGTTATGGATGGATGATGGTGAAGAAGGATATATAATTTTTTTTAAACATTTAAATAGAATTGAAAAAGAAAAGAAAAAAATGAAGAAAAAGAAAATTAATTTTCTTATTACTCGCTGGTGGCTGTGGACATAGGGATCTGGAAACAGAGTCCAGCAGTCATGCCCAAAAGTGGGACATAAATGGCTAATAATAAAAGCTATTAGTATTACACCATGTTGTTTTCTCTTTCTATTCAATATAAATTGTTCATAATCCAATGTACCAACGAGAGGTAAACACTGTTGTAGGTCGAGGCGTGATGCCCAGCGTGAAGCTCGCCCTGGACCACGTCAACGAGCACGACTCCGTGCTCAGGAACTACCGGCTGCACATGTGGTGGAATGATACCGAGGTGAGCACTGCCGTAGCCCTATAACTTGAGGCGTGAAGATAGCCCTGGAATACGTCTGCATAGGAACTACCGGCTGTACGTGTGGTGAAATGATGCTGAGGTAATTGATTTCTACGTTCAACGACACGAGGAGAAGGCAGATAAAATCAAACTTCTTCAACAGTGACAACTGTCCACCTCACTTGTTCCCATATGGCGATTGGTGAGCTAGATGGAAAATCCTTGTTCGACCATCCAACATGACAACTTCATATCTAAGGTAGAAGCATAGGTTTCACCGTCTCTGGTTCACCGTTGCTGTCTATAAGCCATAAACTGCCTGTTCTCTAGTAAGCACCAACTTTTTTTTTTGAGGTGCTTCCATATACTTGTGCCTGGGGACATTGGGGATATTTCTTAACAGAACTGACTTACTCGTACTTCTAAACTTAACTTCTGTACAATCCACAATACATAAAAAACCTTCATGAGTGAATGACTAATACTACAGTATGCCTACATAACCTAAGTACTCAGCCAATAATGTTGCCACTGCTGGGACACATGCCTTAGTGAGTGAGGGAAGGAGTCATAATCTTCCTAGAATGGTGGTCGTGAATACACCTAATATGTATGCTTATTTTTATTTCCATCAGTGCAACGCTGCAGTAGGAGTGAAGTCCTTCTTTGACATGATGCACAGTGGTCCTCACAAGCTGATGCTGTTCGGAGCCGCCTGCACTCACGTCACGGACCCCATCGCCAAAGCCTCCAAACACTGGCACCTGACCCAGGTAGGATGATAAGTTAGTGTGCATAGTTGAGTATTTAGTTTAGTATAATTCTACTTAGGAAAACATTTTGGAATTCAAGAAGAAGGTTTCAGGAGACCGACTGCGCCAAACAAATGTTATAAATAGAATTTTAACATTTAGTTGGACTGTCTCTGAAAAAGTTTTGAACCCGAAAAACTGATCAGGCTTTTGGAAAGGAGAAAATAAGTACCTAGCTAAGTTGTTATTTAAATTAAATAAAAGCTACAATAGCACAACAGCTAAGGCGTTAAGGGGATAAGGGGTTGTGGGTCTCATCCTTACCTGTTCTACTATTGTAGTGTGCCTACATCTGCAAAAGCGAATTAGATGGGTTCGAAAGAATATTGGTAATGTAGAACATTGCTAGTACTCTTTTCAGTCTCTCGTTCTTAGTTTGGTACTTATGCCGATTATGTTGGTCCTTTGAACATATACGCCTTTTGGTCGTCATGTATGTGTTGCCTGGGGCGGTTGTCTTCCTTGTCTGTTTTTTCCAGCTGTCGTACGCGGATACCCACCCGATGTTCACAAAGGAAGCCTTCCCGAACTTCTTTCGCATCGTACCCTCGGAGAACGCCTTCAACCTGCCGAGGATAAGGCTGCTGCAGCATTTCAACTGGACTAGGGTTGGGACTATCTACCAGAATGAGCCAAGATATGCTTTGGTAAGTACTTTGAGCTAGCTTTGAAATAGTTTCTGGATTTAAATGTTATTACAATACCAATGTCTCTGCCAACCATATTGAAACGTACGCGTCAATTAAAATATATAGTCAGCAAAAAGAGCCCACTGGCAAGTAGCAACTTTAAGACAAAATTATAATCATAAAGATTGTTGTCAAATGGCACGAGAATAGAGGTAATGACCTAGTAGCGTATATTGGTAATATGCAGTAGATCCTACTATCCTACTTCCTACTAATATTATAAATGAGAAAGTTTGTATGTTTGGATGTATGGATGTGTGGATATTTGTTACTCTTTCACACAAAAACTACTAAACGGATTTGGATGAAATTTGGAACACAGTTAGTTTATAACCTGGATTAACACATAGGCTATTTTTTATCCCGGTAGTACGTTCCCGCGAGATATTTTCCAACCTCCACGCGGGTGAAGACGCTGGGAAAATCTAGTTTATCTATAAATTCCATATGGATAAATATTACAATTATCTGAAAAGATTTGCCTAACGTTAGAAATCTAATATTATCGTTCTTGCCAGGCTCACAACCGTCTCCTAGCCGACCTAGATACCAACGGGTTCCTCATAGAAGAGACCCAAAGCTTCGCCACGGAGGTGAAGACCGCACTCTCCAAGCTCAAGGAGAAAGACGTCCGGATCATCCTGGGAAACTTCAACGAGACCTGGGCGCTTCATATATTCTGCGAGGCTTATAAGTATGTTTTGAATTACTTATTTACATAGTAATTCTGAGTGCTCTTTTTCCTCTTTCCCTGTGCTTCGTTGCTAACGTTCTCAAAATATAAAACGAGATACTATTTTTCTTGAACAACTAGAACCAATTCTGATTTAAGTATCATCTTATATCCGAAGTCAAGCGTCTTCCTTCTGTTAGCTCACCAAAAATCATAATTGCAGACGAATGATAGGTACTCTTCTTCTAAATCTAACTCTATTTTCCAAAGAACTGGTTGTGAAAACAGACCTTTGACATATATCTTGTATTTGCAAACGGATGTTTGTTTTTAAGCAACCGGAAAAGTTGGTGTATGTATAGCTAGTTAGTATCTTTCCATTTTTTGAAGAATACAGGCGTGATTTATCGTGTTATTTTATTTGAGCAAGTCTCTGTACCTGCCAGCCTGGAGATGTACGGGCGCGCCTACACGTGGCTGCTGCTGGGCACGTACAGCAGCGCGTGGTGGATGCGGCCGGCGCCGTGCTCCAAGCGCAACCTCACGGCCGCGCTCGACACTACCATTCTCACCGACCTGCTGCCGCTTTCCACCACTGGGGAGACGACTGTGTCAGGGATTGTAAGTATACTAACTACATCTTTTTTATTAATTTGATTGATTGGCTGAGTGCTCTTCTTTTTTTCGCAGTATGACATCGTACTTTTGCGCTATTAAGTTATTGTGCATGTTTCCTTTCACGCAGTTTCTTTCACGTGCATATATTTTCGCGTAAATTACTTTTCATACAAGACAGTGTCGTTCACCGCGCTAAAGTATGCCAGATCCATATTGATCCATATGTGACCGATTTCATATCTTTCAATGAATACTTTTTCTTTCAGACAGCGAAAGACTACCAAGTGGAGTACGATCGAAGAAGAGGCTTGGAGTATTCCAGATTCCACGGATATACTTACGATGGTAAGCTTCTCGATGTTTTCTACAGAGAATTATGGAATATTTACACCTATTACAAACAATTATATATGTCGTCCAGGTATATGGGCAATGGCACTGGCGATTCAGACGGTGGCGCAGCGGGTTAGGTCGAAGTATAAAGAAAAGACGGTGCAGGACTTCAAGTATAGAGACAAGGAGTGGGAGTCGTTATTCTTGGATGCTCTCGGCAACGTCACTTTTGAAGGTGTTACGGTCAGTATGATGAAAGTTCTTTAAGCAGCAGCGGTAGGTAGTTTGGCACTCGTTACGGGTAGTCAGACGTCCTATAGTCTGATAACTTGTCATACCAAGGGGTATCGTACTAGCCAGTAACTGAGTTATGAAGGCAGATAGGCAGTCGCTCCATGTTAAATTTCCAAGAAAACTCTAGGCAGATGATGAGGTAGTTCGTTTAAAGATGGCGAAATTTTGAATGAAGGATATTCAAGATATAAGATCATATTTCTGTTTGTGTTTTAACTGATCCACATAATTAAGTATTATAAACTGTTAATGGCAGGGTCCAGTTCGTTTCTACGACAACGAGCGCAAGGCGTCGATCCTTCTGAAGCAGTTCCAGGGAGATGGGACGGGGGAGGTGAAGGTCGGGGAGTACTGCGCTGAGAGGGACCATCTCGACCTGGCCAGCGGGGAGCCTTTCAAGTGGTTCGGCAGGTATGACGAATATTTATTCACATTTAAAACTAGCGTCTGCCCGTGACTTCGTCCGCATCAAATTTTTGATACCTAACCCTTCCCGTCGCATCGAATTAATTGCCTGCCAGCTTTCGTCCATTTTTCGTGCTGCTTCGCTTTTTTTTATTGTAGCGTGATGTTATATAGCTCATTCCATTGCTCAATAAATAGGCTACTCAACACAAAAATAACACAGGCCCACAAAAAAAAAAAGTACCCTGCGCGAAAGACCAGACCACCTGAACTGTATGTTTTCGGGGTCGCTGAGTCCGAATATGGTACCAGAATAGCGAAGTTGGTTCGCGTTTTTTCAGAAATCAGCAATAATGCTGAAAATTTAAGTTTTTCGTATAATATGGTTTATGTTGGTAAAAAACCCGAAATTCCAATGTGCAATGAAATAAATTACACAAAAAATGTCTCGCTGAATCAATAGAGTTTTTACTTAAAGTTAAAATCACCAATTGATTTCATATTTTCTCATCACAGAGGAAAAATGCTGAAAATCTATACTAATATTATAAAGCTGAAGACTTTGTTTGTTTGAACGCGCTAATCTCAGGAACTACTAGTCCAAATTGAAAAAATCTTTTTGTGTTGGATAGCCTAATTATCGAGAAAGGTTATAAGTTATATAACATTACGCTATAACCAAGAAAAGTGGAGCAGTAATGAAAAATGTTGCAAAAACGGGGAAAATCGGACGGGTAGGCGATTCGACGCGACGAGAAAGGGTCGGGGGAACAAGAAATTTAGCGCGGACGAAGTCGGGGGCAGAAGCAATTGTAGATAAACTAGTTAAAAGCTATGAAAAATTGGGGTCAACATGACATGAAACCTATGAAAAATTGCATTTTCAGCGAGATCGTATACTGTGTAATGACAAATATCCGATACTAGCTTCTGCCCACGACTTCGTCTGCGTTAAATTTCTTGTTCCCCCGACCCTTCTCGCCGCGTCGAATCGCCTACCCATCCGATTTTCCCCGTTTTTGCAACATTTCTCTCGAAAATATAATTACGAATAAGATTGCTATACTTTCGCCGCTTGAGGTTTTTCGCAGCCGCAGCGGCAGCGCCAGCGCAGCAAGCCGAGCTAGGAAGATGGGATAGCGCAAGAGTATCGACACACGTTGCATCCCACACTAAAGGCCTTCCCACCTTCCAAGGAAACAAAGACATACCGTCCGGTGTCTTTCCATCGTCGCGTTCCAAGCCATTGGGTTCTAATACAGCTGGAACGCCGACGGTGACGACAGCTCGTCGGATGATAGAAAGAAAGAAAGAAAGAAAGCATTTATTTGTCAGAATATTGTACAAAGTTGTTATGTGGATTATTACGCTCAAAATATTCTGCCGTTTCCGGCGTACAAATATGGTTTTGAAATTATGGGTCATCATTACATTCAAATTTAGTTATTAATCATTAAAATTATATGTCATCATTACATTAAGATTTAGTTATTAATCAATAGAATTATTTAAATTACGAAACATATTTTTTTTTAAATGTAAAAGATATTAATTAAATGTCAAAAGTGCATGAAGGGAGATAAAATATGATTTTTACAGAATAATGTCAAAACTTTAGGTAAACTTTTCATTCATAAAATCTTCAGTCGAGTAATAACATTTGCTTAAGAGAAAATTAAATAATTTACATTTAAATGTTCTGAGGCTGAGAGTTTTAAAGCCATCAGGTAATTTGTTATAAACAGTAATGGACATGCAGTACACATTTTTAGAAAATAATTTAATTCTACGCCTAGGAACATGAAGCATATGCACTTTGCGGCTGGGTCTGGATACAACATCATTATACAAATCAAATTCATGTCTGTTTCGGTGTATAAAGATACAGATTTCAAAAATATATAGTGCTGGAATTGGCAGTATTTTAAGTTTCTTAAATAGTGGAACACAACTGTCCAGTGGGTGCGCTCCGCAAATTGAGCGTATGCATTTTTTCTGAGCTCGAAAAACTCTTGTAAGTTCAACTGAATTACCCCATATTATAATGCCATAGCGCAGAATTGATGACACATAGCCATGGTATGCACATATTGCCGCGTTAACACTAGCCACACGTGTTAGTCTATATAAAACAAATACAAATCTATCTATCCTCTTACATAGATCGTCAATATGAGATTTCCAGTTACAGTTTTTGTCAATTATTATACCCAAGAATTTTACGTAATCGACCTCTTCAATTGTCTCATTTCCATATTGTATTTTAAGTCGTGGACGCGTACTGTTATATGTCTGGAATTGTATCATTTTTGTTTTTTTAATGTTAATATGTAAGTTATTGTGTTCTAGCCATGTAATAATTTTATTTAATGTCATGTTTATTTCATTTTGGTACTCAATAATATCGTCATTTTCTTTTATAATACTAAGGGTCGTATCATCCGCATATAGGATACATTTGTGGGAAGTTACACTTGGCAAGTCGTTAGCATATAGCAGAAATAAAAGCGGACCTATTATGGTCCCTTGGGGAACACCGCAGTTATTTTCACGATACTGTGACCTATATGTGAGCTTTTGATTTCCTGTTTGTCCCGAAATCTCAACACATTGCTGTCGATGTGTAAGGTAGCTTTCGAGCCATTTCAAAGCATTACCCCTTATGCCATATCGTTCTAATTTATAAATTAATAGTCTGTGGTCCACGAAATCAAAAGCTTTGGACATATCCAGAAATATAGAGACAATTGGCAGTTTATCATTAAGGCTTTTCGTTATTAATTTTAATAGAGCAAAACAAGCTGTTGTGGTCGATTTATTTTTTCTGAAACCAAATTGATCTTCACTTAGAATTTCGTATTTGGATAAAAAACCGGAGAGCTTCTCATGCATGACCTTTTCAAATATCTTGGATAATATTGGTATGAGTGTTATGGGGCGGTAATTATTCATATCACTTCTGTCACCTTTCTTATGGATTGGTTTAACAATTGAGAATTTTAACCGTGAAGGGAATAGACCTTGCATAAATGACAAATTAATAATATGGCTAATATGAGTAGATAAAAAAGTAGAGCATAATTTAAGAATTTTTGTGTTAATGTCATCATAGCCTGTAGAGTTGGTTGATTTTAAAGAGTTTATTATTTTATATACATTGGTGTCATCAGTTGGAGTCAAATACATAGAATTTGGTTGATAAGTCATGGATGGTGTGTAGTCAATAGATGGTTTAGTGGTGTCATTTGTTATATCAATAAAATAATTGTTAAAAATGTCAGCTACCTTTTCAGGTTTAGTGTAAGTTTGATTGTCTAATTGAATTTTATTTATGTCATGAAAATTTTGTGTTTCGCTGGTATTACTTTTTATTACTTTCCAGGCAGCCTTACATTTGTTACTGGATTGAGTCAAATAACGCGTGTTCTCGCCTTTTTGTGCCTGCAACATGCATCTTTTTAGAATAGTAGTGTATTTACAGTAGGTGTTTTTATGACGTTTTTTATTTGCTGTTGAGAGACGATATTTCAGATATAGACGTCGTTTGTTTATACAACACTTTTTTATGCCTTTTGTCATCCAATTATGTTTTAAGGGTTTGATAGTTATTTTAAACTTGATTTTTGGGAAACATAAATTATAAAATAATAGTAGAATGTCATGGAAATAATTAAATGCAATGTCAGTATCTTCAGTCTCGTAAATATCTGAGAAAGACAATGAGGATAAACAGTTTACAAACTTATCTATATTATCTTGATTAAAATCGCGTCTTTGTTCAAAATAAAATGGTCTTTTAATATTTGTGGTGTCTACCGTAACGTCAAAACATATCGATTGTCCTGTTTCGTGATCAGATAGTGCTAGGTAGTGTATTTGGGGTGTAACATTTGGTATGTTACTCGTGATTAAGTCGATGCAGGAGAGTTTTCTTGTTGGATTGGTAATATGATTATTTATGTTATAGTTTTTTAAAATAGATTCTAGCTCTTTGAAATGTTTATCTGCTTTTATTGCGTCTAAATGTCGATGTCGTTAATGTTCGCGTGCCGCGCTAAGCGACCCGCACTTCAGCTACAAGACAGGCCGTGGTGTCTTGGACTGATGACATTAAAATAATTAAATAGTATCAAATGTGATGATGTTTATCGTGATGATTGTTACGTAGCACGTAAGACGTAGGTAACATTCAGTCCCTATTAATGCAATTTTAACTGTGAAATGGCCGTATTGGACCATAGAAGTATGGCACTAAAGGTAACTCAGCAGTTATTGAAACAAGACTGCCGATGATGAAGATTATGAAGGCCAGTGTAAAATTTTATATAGTCCTTACTGACTGACTGGGTACGGTTGTGCCAGGTTACGGTTGTGACAGTCGTAATATTAGCGAAACTGTAAGGAATACCGGGGAGGGTGCAAGGGGAGATAGGAGCAATATGCCCGTCTGAATGTGTGTCACAATATTGCGTCAGCCATTGCCATCTATTACTTTTTACCAGTCAAAAGCAAGTATTTTTATTCGATATATTTTAATAACTGTTGTTATATGTGTACAGATATAGTTATGAGTGTTTATCTACGTGAAAAGTGAAACATTAGTAGTTATATAGCTGTAATTACTTTGTACATATGTTATGTTGTATTGTCATGGCAATTGTTTTTTCGCAGAGGAGTGCGTTGGGTACGGTTGTGACATATTTTCAGGGTACGTTTGTGACAAAGGTAAAAAAAATATTTTTGGTTTTAGATACCCCGGAAACGTTTGAGAAAGATCGAAAGACGGCAGTGTGATATAATACAATATGAAAATGCTTATAAAGAAGTGAAAAACAGAACTTCTTTACGGAGAACTGCGGAAAGGCATGAAGTTAATCGCATGTCTTTGTTGTCATACATTCGTAAACGCGATTTTTTAAGTTTTTACAACTTAGAACGAACTTTGGATGCCTTCTGTTTTTTGATTTTGCATGTTGATTGCAAACAAACACAACAAACAAATGCTAAGTTTTTGTTGTAGAAGAGTTTTTGAGTAAATATTTACTTTGTATTTTAACACAGTTACCGCAATATATTAGATATGTTTAGTTAACTTTTGTTCCCTGATTGTCATATGAAGACTGTTATACTAGATCTGTTTTGTAGTTATACCTGTGATTTTAAACCGTTTTTGTGTATTTTTGGACCTGTCACTACCGACCCCAAGCACTGTCACAACCGGCCCTGGGGTGTGGTCGGTTGTGACAATTTTCCTTTTTTTTCTGATTTACTCGTGTCAGTTAACCACAGTACTTAGGTGCATTTTTTTAATATTTTTACGTAGATAAATGTATACTTTACGATAAAAAACATCTTTCTTCCAGTTAAGTGGCATACTAACGAAATTATTGGCGATCCATTGAAAATTGTCACAACCGTACCCAGTCTACCCTACCTACCTCTCCGGCGGCGGCGTGGCTACATTTTTCTCTTATGTGGTTACAAAAGTAAATGCGTCTCGGTCAATATTTACGTTAAACTGACGCAAAATGCTCAACACATTGCCTCTTAGAAAAATTATAACAACAAAAAAAAAAAATACTTTAAATACATCTGCAACCTAATTGCGAAATACACAATCAGAATCTGAATCGCTTTGAAAATTATTGTTAGTCGATTCTTTCATGTCTTCGTTAAAATTGTATGCTTAGCAACGAAAACAACGCCATGAATGTTTTGGATCTGTCTAACTAAATGAAAGCGATTCCTACTGATATATACTATACTGTCTCGAAGGGATTGTGACTAATTAATAAGAGCCGCACGAATTGATCGTTCAGGTTAAGCAACGCTTGCCGCGGTTGGTCTGGTGATTATCTTTACATACCAAGACCCTTCCGTGCCTCGGAAAGTACGTTAAGCCGTTGGTCCCAGTCTTTCGTAGATCTTAGACAGCCGGTCGTCAGAAGCTCGAGTCTGAAAACCAGTCTTACCAAGGGGCATGTAACTGGGTTGTGGAGGTCAAATAAGCAGTCGCTCCATGTAAAATACTGGTACTCAGCTGCATCCGGTAAGACTGGAACCCGACCCTAACATAGTTGGGAAAAGGCTAGGCAGATGATGATATACTATACTGTATTACGGAATTAGCCCTCTGATCCTTGAAGCTACAGGTATTTGCTAACTCACCAGTAACATCAAAATTAAACTCCATTCACACTCCTATCTACAGGAACCCTCCAAAAGACCGCACGCTCCGTCTGATCGAGCACACGCAGGTGAACATCACCATCTACTCCATCCTGGTGTCGTGCTCCGTGCTCGGCATCCTGCTCGCCACCGGCTTCCTCGCCATGAATATACACTATAGAAACCAAAGGTAATAGATGCCTGCTTGAAGTTATATTTCCATGCTGGGAGTATAGAAAAAACTAGACCCTTTTAGTGGATATATATTTGTATAGCAAAGTAACTATCTTTCTCGCTCTATACAATCAGGTGCAGTGGTGGGAACTGAAAAGCGTCAAAGGAGTGTGCTTTACGAAAGATCTACATAATTCTCTGTTAAACATTTGTAATTTATATGGTGTACCTTATAGAGTATTCTATCTACAACTCGTTAGTCATAGCCGTTACCATTGGGCTACCACTGCTCATAATGACAAAAAGCTATTTATAGATCTAGATTTAGATATCTTACTCCATCACCTCATTATTTATTTATTTATTTATTAAAACTTTATGCACAAGTAAAAAATACTGTACAAAGGCGGACTTAATGCCTGAGGCATTTTCTACCAGTCAACCTTAGGGTGATGCAAAGACAAAACATGGCAGGTGCAACATAGGGATAGATAATTCGGAAAAAAAAAATACATACAAATACATAGATATATACATAGATACATACATACATATATATATATAACGAAAATAAACATTGTCTGGAGAAATAACGATAGGTAGAGGAGAAAACGAATCCAGCAAATCAGCGCTGGGATGATTCTGCCAACTTCTTATGAATATGCTCACGTGCCTTCACTTTAAACGAAAACCGACTGGTTGCCAACCTGATATTCAGAGGAAGCGCATTCCATAGAAAGACCGCCTGGACAAAGAAAGAAGATTTAATGAAACCAGAGCGGTGAGAAGGACATCGTAGAAGACGATTGTGAGTGGAACGGAGATTTTTACTATGCGCAGAGCACAAGTATTGAACCTGGGAAGTCAGGTAAGACGGAGAAGTGGGTTTGTCAAGAATAGAAAACAGCATTAACAGAGCCCTTAACTCTCTGCGCTGACGGATGGGTAGCCATTTTAAAAGCAACCGGTGCTCAGACACATGATCGTACTTACGAAGATTGAAAACGAATCGAATGCAGTTATTTAGAAGGCGGTCAAGTTTATTGAGTAGATTTGCATTCAGGTCGTAGTAACACACATCGCCATAGTCAATTATGGGAAAGATTAGGGACTGTACAAGCAATGCCTTTATGTGTGATGGGAGAAGGTTTTTTAACCGATAGAGCGACCGCAACGTTCCAGTGACTTTCCTACTGACAGTCGTGACCTGCTTTCGCCAGTCAAGACAAGTGTCGACATGCAGGCCAAGATCCTTAACATCAGAGCTAAACGGGATGACTGAGTTATCGAAAATTACAGGTGGCACAGTTAAGCCATTCAACTTCTTTATACTGTGCGGGCTCCCTACAACGACCGATTGACACTTAGCAGGGTTAACTGCCACCCCAAATCGATCAGACCAGCTTTTAACCACCTCTAAATCCCGATTTAGCTCCTCAATCGCATCTGATATGTTGTCAACACTTGCCTGACAGTAAAGCTGCAAATCGTCTGCATAAAGATGATACGCATTCCGAAGTTCAGTGGTAATGAGATTAATAAAAATAGAAAACAAAAGAGGAGATAAAATACCGCCTTGAGGGACACCAGCTGTAAGATCACACAAACTCGACGAGGAGTCTCCAGCACGAACAGACTGCTGACGCCCCTGAAGATAAGAAGCAAACCATTCCAATACCTCCGGAGAGACCATAAGATACGAAAGGATAGATAAAAGGACTTCGTGACTCACGGTATTAAAAGCATTGGAGAAGTCTATTAACACTAAGACTGTGACTTTAGTGTCTTCCATGCCCCGCCTAATATCGTCAGTCACCTTAAGGAGAACTGAAGTGGTACTGTGCCCAGGCCTGAAACCGGACTGGAAAGGACTGATGAGGGAGTTGCAGTGAATAAAGTGCGAGAATTGTTTATGCACAACAGCCTCGAGCACTTTAGATAAAAAGGGAAGGATGGATATTGGGCGAAAATGACTAGGAATAGAGGGATTGGGGACCTTAGGCAGGGGGCGAACAAGGGCTTTACGCCACAGGGAAGGGAAAACACCGGTATAAAGGGAGAAGTTTATGATATGGGAGATTGCAGGAAGGAGTTCATCCAAAGCCGCTAAAATCATATGGCGGCTGATGTCATCGCAGCCTACGGCTTTGGATTTAATGGAAAGGATAATCTTATTGATCTCTTCCGGGTCGACTGGGGTGAAGATAAAGGGGTTAATATTTGGACGCGTCAGACCAGCAAGGTAATCGAGTGTTTGACATTTGGTTAGACTATCCAGAATAGGAACGGTGGAGAAATGGCGATTTAGGTCGTCTAAACCAACTGTGTGAGGAAGGTCCGAATGTCGCGGTTTGCCGATACCCAAAGTTCCAAGAAACTTCCAAATATCGGCAGGAGAAGAAGAAGTGATGTTATCTAGAATGTGGCGGCGTTTAGCGTTGCGTATCATCTGATTACACCGATTCCTAGCAGCCTTGAAGAAAGCCCAATTGTCCTCCGAGCGATCCTTTTTAAACTTCCGAAACGCGCGGTCTCTCCGTCGCATTGTCATCCTAACTCCTCTGTTCATCCAAGGTGAAGGCGAACGCTTCAACTTTACTTTCTTGATAGGAGCATGTGTGTCATATAGCTTGATCACAGTATCGTTAAAGAATCTAACTTTATCGTCAACTGAGGCAGCTGCCTCCAGGGGTGACCAGTCAATATTGGACGCATCTTGTCGAAGCCGCTCGCTATTCATACGCGCAAAGGCACGCCTGTACTGGAACGTTGGTTTAGGTTTAGGGGGTTTAAGGACATAGGATAGGAAAATAAGGTCGTGATGGGAAAATCCAGGAGCATCGTGTTGCCCATGCGAGGAAACTAGGGAAGGATTAGAGGTGAGGAGCAGGTCAAGCCAAGTGTCATCACCAACTATATTATGATGAGTGGGATGGAGAGGCAAAACATGTAAACTGGCTGACTCGATTATATGCAGGAGTTTACGGGACCGAGGGGAGTTGTGGGCAAGGAGGTTGGTATTAAAATCGCCCATAACAATGTGATGTGCATACTCCGAACCCAAAGATTCAAGTACCGATTCGAATTCAGTGAAGTAATCAATGGAAGGGGGGCAATAAACGACACCAAGGACAGTTTTAGCTCCTTTGACGCAAACCTCGAGGAAAAGAAACTCTGCTGAATCGTTGGGAGAAGAAGAAGCTAGAATTTTAAATGTTAAATTATCGCGAAGGTAGATGGCTACACCACCTCCCCTCCTACCGATACGGTCATTCCGAAGAAGAACGAAACCGGGGAGAGAGTAAGTGGTTGAAAGCAGATCAGGTTTGAGCCAAGTCTCTGAAATCAGGATGGCGTGAACGTTGTTGTCATTAATCAAATAGATTATGTTTACTTCTAGCATTATTCAATTAACCAGTCAATTACCGTAATTACAGACACAATAAAAAAACCATTGTGTCGATACCAAATGTGGTATCTCAGGGACTTAGAGGTTAAATTACTTCTTCTCTTCTTCAGGTACATAAAAATGTCATCTCCCCATCTGAACAACCTGATCATCGTAGGATGTATGCTGACGTACCTGAGCGTTATCTTCCTCGGCCTCGACTCCAGCCTCAGCAGCATCGGTACGTATCTTTTTATCTTCAAACTTATGCTGACTTGCCTTATTAACATCTTTGTGTTCTTTCTGACTTTGGAGCTGGAGGTCATCATTTTCAATGCTCACCATTTTGGATTCTGAGGAGTGCTGGTGCTAAGCAAGTGCAGTTATGCTAAAATTTTGTTGCATTCATGTTTTGGAGAAAAATCTATATGATTCGAAAACCTTTAAATTATCTTTTATTCAGGAACCTTCCTAGGCTTTGGTTTCTCCCATGTAAGTCTATCCGGTTTTAAACATTATCATGAAACATACATTCAGGGCAGTAGTTTACTTCTTTTCTGCCATAGACAAAGTGTACAATAAACCATTAATTTCTACTTTCAAATTCCTAACAACATAGTTACAGCCAGTTTGATTTCCAACAAAACCAACGTTGCTTAGCTCCCACTTCCATAATAACAAAAATTAAAAAAACGAAACTAAAATAACTTGTTAAACAGGCACTTTCGACTCGCATGACGCTAGCACAATCATCGACCACGCTACAAAGTCATCTGATCTCATCAATGCCATTGGTTCTTAGGTCTTTCTCAGGACACGCCGCACGGAGGTAAAATCTTGATCCCACCCCCAAAGCTTGAGCTTCAATCCTGGGCTATGTGGATCCTCAACCAAATTTTGGGAACTCTCACCCATCCTTTAAAGAAAATTTCCACCATCACAAATATCAAAACTGTCATGGGGCCAACAAAAACTGTGCCACCACTGCAAATATAAACAACGGTTAAAGTAATATGCTATGAATTATGAATACCTTTTATTTTAATTTCATCTAGTTTAAGATAGACTATATCTTTTGAGAGTATTGTACCAATGAACGCGAAATTTAAATGCAACACTGAGATTGCATGAAGCCTGCCAATCCTGATATTGTTCTTTGGGAACTCTCATACAACATCCTTGATAGAATTTAATTCTGAGAAAGACCTAGGCAAATTTCTAGGTCCAAGGAGTCGCGCATGTTTCCAAGTTTTGGTTTGTTTGCTCCTTCATCCATCCGCGATGCTTACTGTCGGTTCGTATGGCTCTGTTTTCTCTTACAGCTTCTTTTTATTGGTATGCTTTGTATTGACAGACCAGAGATGTGCTGTGTGAATTACTTTTGCAATATTCCCCATTTTCTTCCTGTTTCAATTATTTCGTGTTTGTCTTTTTGTCTACATCTGTGGTCTGTAAACTTTGTTTCTTTTGGTGAAATTAATGTGATTTTCCTTTCCCATTGATGACTGTTCAATAATGTCTTAAATGCATATTTCTTATCACCTGCATCGTCTATTCTTTCTTACTTTCCATTATCATATCAACCAGTTTGTCTTTATTTATTTTATTTAATTTTTGCAAAGATGCATGTATTTTTTTCAGTTTCGCAACTAAAATGTAAATAACAGTAAATGTGTGAAATAATATAATTTAGAAACGTTTTGGTGTGATTTGTGATTTTAATTTTGTTACGAGGCTCAGCATTAAATCTAATTGGTCGGACATTAAAAATCAAATTTACGTAACATATCAAATATTTGTCCTTGTAGTTAACAATATTCTTAAAGATCTCCTAACAACGACTACTCTTTTGCTGGGTCTCACGATCTAGTCAATAGACAAGCTGTATAACTATACACTTTTCTATATAAAATCAAAACAACCTAACTTATAATATCTCGATCAATGAATCCACAGCGGCGTTCCCCTACATCTGTACTGCCAGAGCCTGGCTACTGATGGCTGGGTTCAGCCTCGCCTTCGGTGCCATGTTCTCCAAGACCTGGCGGGTCCATTCCATCTTCACAGATGTCAAGTTGAATAAGAAGGTTCGTTGGTATTTTTTTTACTTTTCTTTGCCTTATGAAGAACAATATAAGTAAGAGGAAGTTTGAAGACCGCAAAAAAATAATACAATAAACAACATTATTTCACGGAACGGTTTAAGCGTACTACTTGCATCCTAGTCCAATGTCACTAATAGACTTTCAGCATTTGCATCATTTCGTAAAAATCGATTATGAAGAACCCAATATAAAAAAAAAACTCCCCAATATTTCTATGGAATGATGAATGGATGCCATAGTAAGACTCAAGATTTTATGAAAGCTATACTATTTTCCAGGTCATAAAAGACTACCAGCTGTTCATGGTGGTAGGTGTGCTGCTAGCGATAGACCTGGCTATCATGACCACGTGGCAGGTTTCCGACCCATTCTACCGAGCTACCAAACAGATGGATCCTTATGTAAGACATTATTTATTTACTGTTTATATTTTATGCACAACTGAAATGTGGGAAGGTGTTGGAAATAATATAACAACTTCAGCTCATAGTGTTAATCTTCATCTTGCAGCCACACCCTTCAAGCGAAGATATCGTCATAGTACAAGAGAACGAGTATTGCCAATCTGAGCGGATGACTATCTTCATTGGAATAATCTACGCTTATAAAGGGCTGTTGCTGGTAATTATATCGAAAATACAAATTTTTAAAGATAGCATAATACTTGTCTCCGTGCGATTACAATATCATTCAGACAAGACACCATTTCAGACACCAATCTACATGATCTTCACAAGATGTGACCAAGATTATGTCAAGACTCTAAAAGAGACTGTGACCTCTGAGTTTGTTTCGGTCTTTCTTCTCAGAGTAGCTAGATAGGAGACGCCGACTTCATCTAGTTTTAAAAATATAATTTCTGTATAAAAGTGTTTGTACAAACCTACACTTTACAGTAATAAAATCATTTATTAATAGCTACTTATTTGGGCGTGCCACAAGGCTCAATGTTTGGACCTATGTTATTTATTTCGTTATTTACGCAAGTATCTTCTATTCTCAACAGGTATTCGGTGCATTCCTTGCATGGGAGACGCGCCATGTTTCCATCCCAGCTTTGAACGACTCGCAGCACATCGGCCTATCAGTATACAACGTGCTCATCATGTGTATCATGGGGGCTGCTATCACACTAGTAAGTTCAGTCCTTGTATAAACTTTAAATCACTAATCTTTTATCGCCATTGCATTTATGATCTCTGCTCTCTCTTTATCTATCTCTTTGCTACGAAAGGGTGCATCCTTCCCTTGTCTTACAATATTAATTTTTTCTTGTTTCTCAGGTTCTGCAAGATCACAAGGACGCGTTATTCGTTCTCATCGCCATCTTCATAATTTTCTGCACGACAGGCACACTATGTCTAGTCTTTGTACCAAAGGTAACATTCTTCATTATAACTTATTTTCTTGTTGTTACTATTTTATAAAGTTGATATCGTAACACTATTATTTCATCTGTGTTTTTAGTTGTTAGAGCTCCGTCGTAACGGACCGGGTGCAGCCGGTACGGGCCGCATCCGAGCGACTTTGCGGCCCGCCTCCACGCACGAATGTCGTTCCCCCGGACCCGAGCTCGAACGACGCATGAAGGAGCTCAGGCAGTACAATAACCGCTACCGTAGGACGCTACAGGCTAAGGAGAATGAGTTGCAGGTAACGTGGATTACAAACTAGGTTATTATCTATACCTACTAATCCATAATAATATTATAAAGCTGAAGAGTTTGTTTGTTTGGTTGAACGCGGTAATCTCAGGAACTACGAGTCCGAATTGAAAAATTATTTTTGTGTTTGGTAGCTTATTGAGGAAGGCTATAAAGCGGAGCAGCAACGAAAAATGGATGATGAATAATTCGATGCGACGGGAAGGGTCAGGGGAGCAAAAATTTGACGCGGACGAAGTCGTGGGCAGAAGCTAGTAACACATAATAGGAAATACAAAAAAAAATATTAAAATTGGATTAATGAGAAAATATGTAAAATATACATAACATATGAGCATGACACTGTACATATTAATTGCGAAACTAATTGTTAGTGGGAATATACCTACATGGTGGCTGGGACAGTTTGACGCACATCCTATTCCTATGGATCCAGTACATGATTCTGAACCCCACTGCGTTGACATTTTACGAAGGTTATTTAAAAAAAAATATGTTCCCTACATTTCCATACATTTTGATTGCGTGGGTGTAGCGACATCTACACCGCCACATGCGAACTACGCATCACACTGACGCGTCACGTAAAATCTTGCATCCTGCTAGCAGAGTTTACCACGCAACTAGCATAAAGAGAACGTGCCGACATCAATCATTAGGCAGTTGCCCACCAGACACTACACTCATCCTCCAGATAGGCATTGCATTGTTCTATGGAACAGCTGAATTTTTATTTGATACCTGACAAAAATTTCAACGTAGGGGAGTCCAGAATCGTGTTGTGAGTCGTGGGCAATTTCAAAAAATCTTGTACCCCCGTATTTTGCCTTGTCCCTCAACTTTGTTAACTATTTTTTTTTGTGATGAATGACTTCTAGAAGAATATTTTAATTGAAATGAAAAGAACATATTTTAAAATATATATATAATTTATCGTTTAGTTGTTATTTTACTAAATATAAAACTTACGAAGATTTTAAAACATTGAACACCATCGAATTTAGCTGTCCCCTTCCCAACAGGCCTCAGAAAATCTTTGATTTCTAAAAATATTCGTATGTGCGAGTGGTTTAGTAAATATAATTTGAATTCTTAAAAGTTCAATTTATCAGTTAAAAGAATCAATTTTATTTTATTTTTTCATATTTTCTATTAAAAATAAATCTATATTAAAATCGCAAATTTAAGCTAACCGGAACATTCCGTTTTGTGACCGGTCTTTTTTGCAAATATTCTTCCAATTGTTGAATAATTCGGCACGAAATGGCAAAATAATATGTCGTTCTTCATCGGAGACACCATTTTGGTTTCATTGTCTATCTAATTAGTAGCCAGCACTGACGCATACTGTTGAAGTGTTGTGTGTTTCAATTTCTTTGCTCAGGTATGTGACCAAGTTTTACCATTACAAATCACTTTAAAAAAAAATATTGTTATTTTTTAAACTTTGCAAAATTCGTATAGTATTTGAAACTACAAAGTGAATAGTGCTAAGTACGATGGATAATTTTAAAACAATTTGAAACTAAAATAAGGTGCCATTATGTGACCTCCGTTTTGTGACTTATTCTACGGTCACATATAGCGGAACGGCAAGTCACAACAGTTCGGAATGCATAAAACTTACTTCACATTGCGAAACCTTACTTACCAAATTTATGAATACAGTTACAATAAATCTATCTTTTTATATTTTTTCATTCAAATTTACAGATTGAACTTTACTGACAAAACGTGAACATAGCACTTTTACATGTCAATGTTTTTTTTTTAATATTATTGACATGTAAAAGTGTTTGAACAACCCTACTTACAGAAACAAAATCATCTATCACTAGCTTCTGCCCACGACTTCGTCCGCGTTAAATTTCGTGTACTCCCGACCCTTCCCGTCACGCCTACCCGTGCGAGTTTCCTCGTTTTTGTAACATTTTTCATTACTGCTCCGCTCCTCTTGGTTGTAGCGTGACGTTATACAGCCTATAGCTATCCTCGATAAATAGGCTACCCAACACAAAAATATTTTTTTCAATTCGGACTAGTAGTTCCTGTGATTAGCGCATTCAACCAAACAAACAAACAAACTCTTCAGCTTTATAATATTAGTATAGATTATGTGATTAGAAACTACAGAGTTCCTATTATCCTGCAAAGTTTTAATAAGACTTATGTCAATCAGTGCAATTTATAACGATATTTATAGTAATATAAGAATAGTTACAATTATTGTATTATTTCTTACCTACTAATAATGGTATTTAGGCAATTTTTAAGTTGTTTGTTCAAATGGGTGGAATGAAATCTATGAAATTAGATAGAGGTTTTACCTTTTAAACCTGTGCGGCCACAAAAACGTTTACAGTCAACGTATTATATTCGAAAAAATATACAAATATTAAGTAAATTATTACGATTTTAGAGTAAAATTAAAAAATAACCCATTGAAATTCGACAGAGTCACAAAACCGAATAAAAAACAATTATTTTGAGTTAATCCTTTAAAACAAGGCTATTTTCTTACAGTTATCTATTAATTACATGTAGAGGAAGGGGTGGTAATTTGGAACCCTACTTTGTTTTTTAAGTATTTTAGCAAAACTATTTAACTAATCACTTCGAAAAATTACTTTATATACTAAAAAAACTTATTAACTTTTATATTACGAACGAATTAACGAAATAAAACCACTCATTAAGGGAAATAATTTGCTTTATTGAAAAATTGAAAAAAATGTGTTCGGAGCTCTGGTGCTGCTATTGTGGAACCCGGGTTCCAAATTACAAGTATGGAATAAATTTATTTACAAAAATCACACATATAATATTCTACGTCGCATCCTGAGCATTCAATATGTGCCCACAACCCACATGATTGGCACTGAATCCAAGTTTCACCACGTCGATCGTTGGAGTAATTTTCAGAGCAAAAAATGCAACAAGCGTCATCTTCGTTTGTGGGCTGGGCATGTGCGGTAGCATTTTCTGACACTACAGTGTCACCTGAAGAAACTGATGATTGAGAATCCGATGATGTAGATTCCTGTCTGCTCGGAGGAGTTCTAGAAGAGTTTGCTGTTCTCTGCCTACCACTACGTCCACGAGCTCTTCCCCGGCCTCTTCCTCTCTGCGCTATAGACTTGATTGACTCCTCGAGTTGCTGTTAATAGGGAGATCCGGTCAATAAAGTAGCGGCAGATGACTTGCGGCCTCTGTTAGATTTTTTATTCTTTGGTGTCGGTACCGGTAAGATATCTTCAGGGAAAACAACAGGGTTGCTGATCACTTGCTGGGAAGCTCGATTTGCCTGTCCACTAGCGCCTGGTCGAGGTTGTGGCATTTGAACCTTCAAGGATGTCAAAGAACTTATCCACTGCTTCTTTATTGAAACCTTGAGCCCAAGCATTGGAAGTTCCTGTTGGTGATCGAATAGAAGGCTTATCTTTGTGGCGTAATAAGAAATGATCAAGCCAAGCTCGACCGGCTATGTTATTTCTAAACGAATGTTCGACATTATTTTTCACAGCCAACTGATAGGCCATTTTACGAACATCCTGACGGGTCAAGCCATAGAATTTGCTTTCCATAACGAGAAGGTATGACACAAGGCTTTCTTCAAGGTGAGATGGCAGGACAGGTCTTCTTCCTATAGTAGTATTTACAACCTCATCAGGAGGCTGGTCACTGTGCACAAACCTTTGCAGAGTAGTTTTTGGAACATTATAAAGCTTGACCGCTTTTTTCAAACCCATTTTCTTTTCTCTTACTGCTTTTACAGCTTCAATCATATTATTCCTGGCCCAAGTTTTTCTTTTCGATTTCGGCTTTGGTGACAATTGAGTTCGAGGCATGACTGGAATCAGGAAAAAAGTGATGTTCATGCACTGCGGGTAATTTGGAACCCGGTTCCATATTACCCGCACCTATGGGGTTCCAAATTCAAAACCTTACTATGTTATCAAATAATTAAGAAAACTAAAACTCGTTAAAACAAACCTTAAAACTTACCTGTGACAATTTGAACTTATGCGTAAAGTACTTCCCTTAACACCCACTGTATTAGTTTTAGACTAAAATAAAAACTTTTGACAATATAAACGAATAAATGAAAAAACATTTGCCGGTGACATAAAATTTCAACTTTGAATGACAGGTTCAAACTTGATGCAAAACTGGCGCTAGTGGCAGTGAATACATTCTATGATACCAGTTCAACGTAATTGCTTAGTTTTTTAACAGATGTCGCTGTCTGTTTCTGAGATATTAAGGGGTTCCAAATTAACAGCGGGTTCCAAATTACCACCCCTTCCTCTATTATTTAGTTTAAACAAATTTGAAAATCGCTTATTAACTTCATACTTTCCTTAAATTTCGCTTTTAAATCTAGTCACACAACGGAATCAGTTTCGCTACAAAGTCCGTTTTGTTTCGATATTATGGAAACACTGCCTCTAATTCCGCGTTCCTTTTTATTTTCCTCTATAATAAACTGTATTTCCTATTATATTTTGGCAAAATTTGTAAGAATAAAAAATGTAAAAAATATAATCGAATTTTACAGCAGGGTACTCTTTTTTGAAAATGCCCTCGTATGCTCTGCAACGCCGTATTATATTATCTTCTAATGACAAAGCCACTAAGGACCAAAAATAGGACCGAATATTTTATTTGTTCGGTTGGAGCACTAATATTTCTGCTGATAAGAAATACACTCGAGAGCAATGAATCCGGGTCACTTAAAGAATGTTAAAAATCTCGGAAACTAAAAATGATAGGTTAATGCAATAAATTGTATTTAATAGACAATGTAATACTCCTTAAATGAAAGTAAAAAAAATATGAGTCACCATACATTTTATTAACACAAAATTACATAAAGAAAAAAACTGCTGATCTCTCCTTAAAACAAAAATAGGAAACATGAAATTTTTGAACTTTATTACGATTTTCTTGAATTTTAATACTTCGTATTGCCTCCTCGTGCTTCCATTACTACGTTTACGCGGTTTGGCATGCTGTACACCAAGTTCCTTATACGATTTTGGGGAATATTCTCCCATTCCTCTGTGAGAGCAATTTTGAGCTCACGAAGCGTGATTGGGGGAGGGTTTCGTTGTTTTACGCATCTGCCTAGCTCGTCCCAAGCATGCTCGATCGGGTTGATATCCGGGCTGCGCGCTGGCCACTCCATACGAGTAATGTTCATCTCTTGAAGGTAGTCATTCACAATCCTACCTGTATGAGGTCGGGCATTGTCATGCATAAATATAGCATCCTCACCTAAATTGACCATAAATGGACCAACGTGATCATTGAGGATTTCTTCCACATATCTTACGCTAGTTAAAGAGCCGTTTTCTATGATCACCAGCTCTGTGCGACTTTCAGAAGAAATTCCGGCCCACACAAGTACAGACCCACCACCGTAGGCTACTTTTTCTTCGATGCATGCTTGCTTGAATCTTTCCCCTGGTCTTCGATACACTCTGTGTCTTCCATCGTGCTTGTAGAGCATAAATTTTGATTCGTCGGAGAACATAACTTTTGACCAATCTTCAATACTCCAATTTACGTGGCTCTGGGCATATCTTAGTCTTGAAATACGATGCCCACGCTCCAGTTTAGGGCCGTTTGCAGGTCTAAGGGGTTTTAAGTTAGATTCAGCAAGCCGACGTCTTACTGTCCATGCACTTGGGTTACTTCCTCCGAGGCGTCGAAACTGATTTGTGAGTTCAGTTCCTGTGAGAAAGCGATTTCGAAGCATGGTGTTCACCAAGTATCGGTCTTCTCGTGCTGTGGTACACCTGGTTCTGCCCGTTCCTGGTCTGCGTAGGTTAGAACCAGTTTCTTCGTAACGTCGGAGAACTCTTTGTACTGTTGACAGCGACACACCGACAGTCCAGGCTGTATCGCGCTGACTCCGGCCGGTTTCCAGCATTGTAAGTATTCTGGTGCATTCTTCAGGCGTAAGCGACATAATTTCAGCTTGAATAATGAATATAGAGCACTATCAACATGGTTTATGTACCCACATAAATGACAGATTACAAACAAAAGCAAAACCAAATGCTGTAATTTCGTAGTTCCATCTTCGAAAGTGGCCCTTTTTCAAATTTGATTTTTTTATGATATAACTTTACAATAACTAAGAAGTTTTAATACCTTCATTTAAGGAGTATTACATTGTCTATTAAATACAATTTATTGCATTAACCTAGCATTTTTAGTTTCCGAGATTTTTAGGATTCTTTAAGTGACCCGGATTCATTGCTCTCGAGTGTATTTACATTATTATGAAGACATTAAACAACTATTATATCGTACGATAAAAAATATTCCCTAATCTATTTTTGTCTATTAGGTACGTTAATTTGTAAATGCTGCCAAGCGAATACCTATTCATCAAACAAAGATTATTATTATAGTTACACCTTTGAAGTTTCGTACGAAATTAGTTATGCTTTATATTTCAAATCCGGTTTTCATGCATGAGAAGCGCTATTTTTAAATTTCATTCAGATCTTACAGTTTTATAATCAAAATACCGTTTGGAATGAATGTTTGTTCCACAAAAAAAGACAAAATTGCAAAACCCATTTCAAAACATACAAGCAAAAGCAGAAGGAAAATATTGATCTGATAGATATAATTAATGCTTCCTTCAGATGCTGCTAAGTAAGCTGGGAAGCGATGCCAGCTCGGAGTCGTCGACAACACGGGACTCTCGGTCTCCAGCGCCCTCCAGGACCAGGCTTCCAGTGCCTAAGGAGAATATCAGTCATCCGGGTAATTATTTACAAAATAGAACAGTATACTTAGATGATCTTATTAGATACATATTTGGTTGATAGATGGATTTATATAGGTATAGATACGATTTAATTTTGCTTTCTACGGTTTTTTGACTGGCCTATTAAGGTATCTTCACACAGCGGGCGGGGCGCGGCGTGACGTGACGGCAACGCGACGATGAGTAGTTGTAATGTACTAGATATAACGGACGCCTTCACACAGAGCGCTCGGCGCGACGCGCCACGCCGAACAGTGGGCCCATACTGAAAATTAGTGGACTTAGGCAACAAAGTTCCTATATCGATGTGATTTTTTTTTATTTGACGTGTTATATTATTCCTGACAACTTTTATTCTTATAAAATTTCTTCTAAAGTTGATAGTTTGTCTTGAAAAAAATTAATTAGATTTTTTTGTATGGAGCGATTCACGTTTAATTTTTTTTCTTCAATTGTACTAATATGTTGAGTGTGTGGCGTGAGTATATGATAGCTAGTCATTCTCTATCCATGAAGAAAAATTCAGCGCCGGCCATCTGCGGTAGCGCGAGTAATCATTCGGTAAAAAAGAAATGATTTGGAAGAATTTTTTTGTCATTTAAAATAAATTCAAAGCATATTTTTTGTCTCATTTGGCTGTTTTCACCTTTTTTTAGTTAAATAAATAGTTTTAATAGCGCATACGTACTTATAACTAGTAATTCTGGTAGAGATTTAGTTATTATTGCATGTTATCGGTAGCACCTGCATTGTGATTGATGACTCATTTGTTTGTGCACTCGGCTAAGCGCATAACTAATGAGTCATCGAAAAATTTTCACTCACTGTTATGTCCACTACTTGAGTAATTAACACTAACTATAAATATAAAGACATTCATTAAGTCCATCTAGTTTCGCTCTTGTCGCTTGTTTGTGAACACAGTAAAATACTTGTATATTTATATTTACATTAGAACTATGGCTGGATTTTGTACCAACCTAGATCTTTTTGTGAAATTAAGAAGTGGCGGTGATCTGAAAAATCATATGTTTCTGTATGAAAGTATCATTTCTGTCTTGACTACCGAAGTTTCTGAAGAAGACAAGAACTGAATCAAGGAGTTCTGTCGACTTTTTTGTGTAAATTTAAATAAAAAGTGGATAGAGTCAAGTAGAAATCAAAAAATATGAATCGTGTAATTAATCGCAAGTGGTTAGAAAAAAACATCAACTGGCCTGTTTGTGACAGTGTTGATCTGAGAAGTGTGATGGGCTTTTCGGACGCAGCTTTATCTGAGCTTGTGGATATAGATTGCCATGTTCCTACTCTTGCAGTATGTACTGCGGAAGCGGGAACATCTACAGAAAAGGAGCACAGAAAACCGTTCGAAGAGTTAAGTAATAAGCAAAAGAAAAGACGTTCTACTTCCATAGTAGAAGAAAATTCCGAGGAAGAGTTGCAGCACTGGTACATAACAAAATTGAAAGACAACGGCAAAACGAATCTGGCAAAAGTGGTCGAATACCTTTCCAGTAATCCAGATGCGCTATCCGAAGTAGAAGAGAGACTATTCAAAAAGCAGAGCTTAAGTACTGTCTCTGAAGATAAGTGTTTAGCTCTTTATACATCAGTTGCGCTCTCGAAATGGAAGTACTTAGCTCTTCGACAATTTCTGAAAGAAGAAAACTGTGCTGCCTTTCCATCTTATCCAAAGCTTGTAAATGCCAAGAAAAGATGTTACCCACCACAAGAGAGTATGGAGATTACCGAAAACGGAGCTCACATTAAATTGCAAGCGCTATTGGACCACACTGTGGAGAGGATATTACTTGATATAAATACTGTTGATAGGTCTCAAAATGAAGAACTCAAGTTGACCTGGAAATGGGGACTTGATGGTTCTTCATCGCAGAGTAACTATAAACAGAAAACGTCAAACACAGCTACAGAGTTTGATGATTCATCAGTAGTCATGATAAGCATCGTCCCTCTTCGGCTAGTGTCTACTAGGCCATCATCTGGGAATGAAAATCTAGTTTGGGAGAACCCCACACCTTGCTCAACTCTGTACTGTCGACCAGTGAAGTTCACTTTCACTTCGGAGACAGCTGACTTTATAAAGTCTGAAGAGTCTGAGATGAAAAAACAAATTGATGAACGAATATCTACACAGTGTGGAAATATTATTGTATCACATGAATTGCATATGACCATGATTGATGGAAAAGTGGCCAATATTATTGCTGGAGTACCATCATATGCAACGTGTCCCATTTGCTTGGCAAAACCGAGTGAGATGAATAATTTAGACGCTTTGACTTCTAAACCACTTCGTGAAGAAATTTACAAACAAGGAATTTCTTCACTGCATATGAAGATTCGATGTATGGAATGTCTTCTCCATATATCTTAAAATCTGGATTTTCAACGATGGACTGCTCGCGCCGAACATAAGGCTTTGAAACAAGCTAAAAAAAAAACCACACAGCAAGAGCTTCGTGAGCAAACTGGAATGCTGATTGATATAGTCAAACAGGTATGTATTTAATTTTCGCTCTCTTTATGTTGTTTGTGAATTATATCTCTATGTATTGTATATTACAGTATTGTTTTCCCATTTTAGGGTTTTGGAACTACAAACGACGGGAATACAGCAAGGCGCTTTTTCCAAGATTACAAAAGGTCTTCCAGAATAACGGGAATCGACGAAAATCTGATTTTCAGATTTCCCGTTATTCTACAAGCCATATCATCAGGCAAAAACATTGACTGTGAAAAATTTAGAAGATACTGTAGAGAAACAGCTGATGTGTACGTGCAACACTATTCGTGGTACTACATGCCAGTGAGTGTACATAAACTTCTAATGCACGGTGCAGACATCTGTAACCACTTTGGTGTATTGCCAATCGGTAAGTAAAAAATAAATATAGTTTGATGTATTATTTGACTCGATTGCGTTTTGAAATTAAAATGTATGTACTTATTCGTTTTAGGTACCTTATCTGAAGAAGCTTCGGAAGCCCGTAATAAGGACTTCAGAAACGTCAGGGAGAGGCACACTCGGAAAACGGGGAGAATAGCAACAAACGAAGACATCCTCCATGGACTTCTAATAAGCTCTGATCCCCACATATCCTACATAAGGCCTAAAATAATGAAACAGATTCATAATGAGTTGTTGCCTGAAGCAACTCAGTTGTTACAGACTACTGAGCCTCCCTGTGACAGTGAAATTATGGAGGAAGAAGAACGCCTCATAGCAGAGTCCGAAAATTTGCCGGACTCACTAGCACTTCTGGAACAAGAAATAATGTGATCCGGCTCTAAATTATTCCCACAAAAGCCCATCAGGGTTAGGAATATGACAAACAGCCCTTTTCAGGGCTACAATTACTTCACAGTTTCATATTGATCATACGTACGATAACTTATACTATAATAATATACATACAGTTGATTATGTAGATAATTATCAACGACTTGCCCGTACAAATTTAAATTATTTCACCTATCATTAACAAAATTAGTATAACCTGAAACATTACGATATATTTATTCAACAATAGATAACGTGCAGTTAAAAAATAACACAGCCAATCAGAGACGAGCATTTTCGGTGACTCATTAGTTATGCGCGCACAAACAAATGAGTCATCAATCACAATGCAGAGCACCTGCATTGTGATTGATGACTCATTTGTACCGATAACATGCAATAATAACTAAATCTCTACCAGAATTACTAGTTCTAAGTACGTATGCGCTATTAAAACTATTTATTTAACTAAAAAGAAGGTGAAAACAGCCAAATGAGACAAAAAATATGCTTTGAATTTATTTTAAATGACAAAAAAATTCTTCCAAATTATTTTTTTTTACCGAATGATTACTCGCGCTGCCGCAGATGGCCGGCGCTGATTTTTTTTCGTGGATAGAGAATGACCCTAGCTATCATATACTCACGCCACACACCCAACATATTAGTACAATTGAAGAAAAAAAAATAAACGTGATTCGCTCCATACAAAAAAATCTAATAAATTTTTTTCAAGACAAACTATCAAGTTTAGAAGAAATTTTATAAGAATAAAAGTTGTCAGGAATATTATAACACGTCATATAAAAAAAAATCGCATCGATATGGTAACTTTGTTGCCTAAGTCCACTAATTTTCAGTATGGGCCCACTGTGCGGCGGCGGCGCCACGCCACGTCGCGCCCGGTCACGCCGCGCTCGCTGTGTGAATAAAGCTTTAGTCTTTTGGTTAGTGACCAAGACTATGGGTTTAATTCCCACCCAGGCAAATCTTATTTGTTCTGTGTCTGGGTGTAATTTATCTATAAAATGTATGTATTTAGAAATTTATAAGTATATTTATCAGTTGTCTCATTGCCATAGTACAGGCTCTGCCTAGTTTAGGCTCAGATAGCGGTGTGTTAGTTGTTCTAAGATATTATTATTCTCCTTTATTCATGTATACACACTTCTTAATTATACATATTTTTAAATATTAGAATATAAAAGTTATTATTATAAGTATAATTAGAACGTTAACGAGAGTTACAACTTTTTGACAGTTTGAACGAGATAACGTCGTCTGGGGAAAGGCAAAGTATTTTGGATTGTAGTCGGGTATTTTGATCACAAAATTGTACAGAACTAGCATTAAGTACCTCATCATCACCATCATCATCATTTCAGCCAAAAGATGTCCACTGCTGGACATAGGCAACTACCACACTACGCCACTTGGATATTCCTGCGGGCTTGACCAGGTCATCGGTCCCCCCTTGTGCACGCGTACCTACGTCTTCTGGTATGCGGTCGATATGGCACCGTCAGATTGTAAAAACGGTTAGATTACAATATTTCTAGCGAGTATATAATCTGTCGACGGATCGTGAACTGTAGAAATCATTGACAATCTAACGCATAATTTTTCGTTAGATTACAATATCGCGAAGTGAAATCGTCAAATTTTGAAATGGCATGCGACGAAACGCATCTCGCCCGCTGATTGGTTGAACGTTATGTGCACCGCGCCACCATATTTGTTTGTTAATTCGTTTGATGTAATGTAACATTATGAACATCGTTAGTGGACTTCCGCATATTCGAGGCGGGAGGGCTCAGTAGCCGTGGCTCGGACACCCACGGTGAAGCTAAAAGGAACCCGAGGAGAGGCCATGCGTCAAGAGTTTTCATGTCAGAGGCATCACGGCGGGATGAAGTGCCGGTATTGAGGTACGCCGCTCTCGTGGGGCCCAGGGGAAGAGGAGTGTCGGTATAACGTTGGCCGCTCTCCCTATCCCCTGCGGCTGTAAAGTAGCAGGCGGTGGAGCCACTATCCTGACCCGTGGACCAAAGGTGTCGGGGTCGTCCGGCGCCCATGTGCTGGTTGGTCCCCGGGGTAGTCACGGCGTGCTATGTGAACATGCGCGGAGAATGTGGGGTATCCCCCAGAGGTGGGCCCGGCGACGGACAGCAGCGGCGTGTTCGCGGAAGAGTGAGTGAGTGAAGAGCGCCATAAGCGGTGTGAAGATACCGTAGTTTTAGTGGGTTGGAGTCCCTCATAACTACGCTGTCCCCATGGTAGCACAGCATGCATGAGCATTTCTCCACGATAAAAAAAAGTTTAGAACTGTGACGCCGGGAGGACACGGCGCGACAAACGCTGGCAGAGCGAACCACTTGGGAGCAGCCACACTGGGCCCTCATCTCAGGAGTAGGCAGTGACCTGTTGCTGCCGGTCGTGGTTGAGTCGATGGTCGGCAGTAAGGAGTCTAGGGACGAGATAGTCTCCTTCTGCGAATCAGTCGTATTGTAGAAGGAGGCTGTGGAAAGGGTGCGAGAGATATCTTCCGCTATAAGATAAGTTCACACGCATAAAAAATATTATAACAAGGAAAAATTCGCGATATTGTAATCTAACAGAAAATAATACGTTAAATTAATTATAAGCAGTACCTATGTTACGTTTCACAATCTTTCTACAGATTGCATTCTCGCTAGGTAGATTGTAATCTAACGGTTTTTACAATTTGACGCTGACAGAAATAAATGTTCTACGAGCAATGCGCCCTGCCACTTTTTGTTACAAATAAAATAGTAATTAGGTGAAGCTCTGAAACTACCTACTGTTCGCAGAAACCAGTGACATAACATCGGTATGCAGCTTGAGCGCGTCGGCTGGCGCTGAAGCGGAATACATCAACCTTCAGACTCAACTACCAGTCGAGAAGTAATTCCTTTTCTTTTTAAGCAAACCTACTGGAATTCTGGAAATTAAAAATAAAAACAGAATGAACATGAATGGAATGACAGAATAAACAATATATACACAAATAGATTTTTTCTAAAATCATTCAACTTTAGTGACACCTACCCCAGCCATACCTAAGAGAAAATATAGGAAAGCTTGTTGTCACCGAGCCACTCCCTGTCCACACATAGCTAGACATTCTACAAATATTTTATTGTCTTACCTTTACAGACCAAAGCCATCAGCACCTCCAGAGCCTCTCAAAGAGCCACCTCCAAAGGAACCTAAGAAAGAGCAGACAAAGAACGTGTCATTCAAAAACCACCTGGATTACACCAGTCCACCTTCATCAAAGGCTGTTCCAGAGAAGGACCAGCTTGCCAAGCTTCCTTATGGGGGATGGAACGCTGAGGTAAGAACCATTTGAGAACTTAGTTAATTACTTATTTCTAACCGACGAAAAAAACGGAAGAGGTTTTTTTAAAGTATATTTCTTTTTTATGTATGACCACGCATAACTTTTTACAGAGCAGATAATTATTGATAATTATTTTTTTATTGGAAAGTATGTACCCCGATGTTGGTCCCATATAAATTTGGAAATCAAACTCCAACTCTAAGGGTAGGAAAGCAGGGATAATTAATTGTTCACTCATTGATTGTAATGTATGTCCACGCATAACTTATTACAGAATAGTCTGATTCTGCAAGCAAGTAATTAGTAGATTATAGCCACAAAAAATTATAAAATAAAAACTTTTTAACAAAACTGAAAAGCGAAAAATAAGAAGCCTAAGTCTTGTAATTTTGAGTCGGCGGCAAACAATCAATGAACAAAGATCACAAAATTACCTTAAATTTATAGAAATAACCAAATCAAAATTAATTAATTAACTTGCTTGTTTGGCGCCGACTCAAAATTACTTAGGGTTCTTATTTTTCGCTTTTCAGTTTTTTCGGCGGTTTAATTTTTTTGTTGTTATAAAGTTTTATTACACCTTTTTTGCCATGATAAAGATGAAGAAGACTTAAAAGCAAAGATTTGACAAAAGGCTGAGATAGTACGTAACTGGTAAAGTAATATTTATTAAGATGATAGATAGAAAAAACGTCTTCTGTCGTCTTCCAGCATAGCTTAGTGCAAGCAGCCTCGATAAGAACTGCGATAGCATATTCATAGAAACTGTTCTGATACATCACAGGAACCATTAGAACCACCTCCTAAGCCTACCAAGACTCCAGAGCCAGCGAGAGCAGAAGCGAAGACAATACCAGCGCTGAAGACCAGTGACGCTCCCACCGTGAAGTCCATTCCTGCCAAGGTACAGGAGCCTATGTACACTAAGGCAGCTACGCCGAAAGTTAACAAGGTAATCTGTGATTAGTAATTTAGAGATTTTTTTTAGGTCCTTGAAGACTCGTGACTTCGTGAGCCCTTTATTAGAGTTCATAGTAAACTTCTTAATCAGCATACATCAATTTGCTTTTAATTTTGGTGCTAAAAGCTGTGTGAGCTTGATCATAACTCAAGCTTGGTTTTAGTCATACATTCGCAGACATAAATGCTAATGAAAACTTCTACAAGTTAAAGTTTTGGCATGCTTTTCATTAAATCTTCTCCACAGACTCCAGAACTTCAAAAGAAAAACATCAAAACACAGGACCGACAGGATTCCTTATCCACAAAGACCACACCGTCTAGAGACCACAAACCTTCATCGAGGGGTCACAGGAGGATGTCCAGTGTCAGTCAGGCAGCACTTCTGACTGACCTGATGCATGTGTCTGTGGATCAGGATGACCTGGAACCACCTCCTGGCATGGAGAGGAAGGTTATAGGTATGATCATGTTTCTTATTCTTCTCTTGTATCGGCAGGAACTATAATGCCCCCAGTCAGCAAGGTTGTGTAATACCAGTTGGTCCCACAAGACCTTGCTGATTGGGTTGAATATTGGTCTTTTTTTGGGTGGGAAATCATCAAATGACGTCTCCCGCTCTAGGGTGGAGCAGAAGGGCATGACAGACTTTTACTGACTGTAACCCGCCCCTGTTCCTTCAGTTGCCCATATGCCAGGGCCACGGTATCACTTTCGAACAAATCTCGCGACCCTGGCAGAATTTTGGTCTGTCGCCCGGTCATGGTAATACTCATGAACGGATGAAAGAACTTGTGACGTTAGTCTCCGCCACTGTTATATTATAATCTTACCGATGTAAGTACCATGTTTCAGGTCAAGGAAGAGATCCAGTGCCAATAATAAAAGCTAAAGTGGAGCCAGAGGATATTCTGGATGTAGATCATGACTATTCTTCAACAGAAAGAAGAAAATCATGTGAGCTATTACTTTTAGTCTTTAAAAACTCGAATCTATCCAGATTAACCTCGTAAGGCCCAATGTACAACGTATTGAACAAAGTGACATGCAGTATTCCGGCCCAGACTTAAAAACACAATCTTTTAAACGCTAGCACAAAAAGCTATTACAATTTGTCAAATTTCTTAAATAGGTTTTCAGCTTTATCGCTAAAGTATAAGGTTCAAGATTGATTGGAAAAAATTGACAGTTTCGGGTAACTTGAGGTGCTGGCGTCTGTACTTTTAAATAAACACGAAATATCAACATAAAAGTAGTTGTATTACATTCTTTGCTATCTAAGAGTACCTAGAAAATTAAATTTTTCTTAAAGAAAACTAGTTGAACGTGCTTGGGCCGAAAGCATGTTAGACGATATTGTTCATTGTATTGTATTGGGTTGGCTAATAAGTAATGAGCGTTTCAGTTTTTATTTACTGAAAATTTCGGGTAAGCTCGAGAACGTTTTATGGCAAGGTGTATATAAAAAGCGAATCGCGAGCATGCCGTCAGTAATGTTTCGGTTGTCATTGCGTAAGGAACCACGAAAAAAATGAGTGACATTAAAACGCATATCCGGCACTGTTTATTATACGAGTACCAGTCTGGCCATTCTGCTGCACAAGCCACTCGTAACATATGCCAAAGGATAGCTGATGATGCAGTCTCCGAGGCTACAGCAAAGCAGTGGTTTCAAAAATTCCGCAAGGATAACTATTCCTTGATCGATCAACCAAGGTCTGGGCGTCCGGTGGAAATGGATATAAATAAATTAAAGGCACTAAATTGAAGAAGATCCTAGGACCACAACTCGTGATTTAGCTGCTAAGCTCGGATGCTGTCATGGCACGGTGGAAAATCATTTGCGCGGTTTGGGGAAGACATACATAGGTATATGGCGTTTGGGTACCCCACCAGTTGAACAAAGATCAATTGACTTATCGCGCAGATATCTGTGCGCACCTTTTTTCGTTCCGTCGCACATTTAGCTGGCTGGACCATCTCGTCACCGGGGACGAAAAGTGGGTTATCTATATTAACCATAGACGCAAGCGCCAGTGGTTGGGCCGCAACGAACCAGGCAAACCTACGCCAAAAAAAGATCTTCACCCTCGGAAGGTGATGCTCTCGGTCTGGTGGGACAAACATGGTGTGACATACTGGGAAATTCTGCCTACTAATACCACGATGACGGCAATAGTATAGTGTAATCAACTTGAACATCGGAAACTTGAACTCTGTCGTAAACGTCCACAACATGACAAAAAATTTTTTCTACATGACATTGCCCGGCCCCACTAAGAGTCGCTAAGAGTACCCGACAAAAACTATTGGAGCTCAACTGGGATATAGTGCCACACCCTCCGTATTCTCCGGACTTGGCCCCAACAGATTTCAGTTTATTCCGGTCACTTAGTAATCATTTACAAGGAAAAAGCTTTGATGATGAACATCAGTTGCAACAATACATAGACGAATTCTTCAAAGCAAAACCGACGGAGTTTTACAGGGATGCCATCCATGCTTTGCCCAAGCGTTGGCGAATGGTAGTAGACAACGACGGTGGTTATATTGTCAACGATTAATATTAAATAATTTATAAAAAAATAAAAACATTAAGTCATGTATGTCGCTCATAATTTATTAGCCAACCCAATACATTGGGTTTTAGGTTTTAGCTCATCATGGAAAACTTAGCTTGGGCCGTACGAGGTTAAGTGACTTTATTATAAGTAAGTAAGTTATTTTGCTAAAGTGTGGTGGGTAAGTCACTATGCATGTCAGAAGACCTGCGCCCTACTTACGTAACACACTATCAATCATTGGAGAATAATGCTGATTCATTGCTTCATATATTCAAAAAGGGTTCCCTCTATCTGGCAGAAACTTGATGCTCCGAATTTTATTTGGCATAACACACTCGGCATAATTTTCTTTAAACGAATATTTGTAAGGCATAAAAAATGTTTAGCATAATCGTTGTTTGGCCGACTGTTTATATGTCCAACTTTACGCTGGCATACTTTTAAGATGGCAGAATTTTATTTCGCATAATTATCTTTGGCAGACCTAACATTTCGCATAATTTCGTTTAGCATAACATTTATTTAGTGCGACAATTATTTGGTATAATTTCACTTGGCATACTATGAAGATGGCAGAATTTCATTTTGAATAATTTTGTTAGGCATATTATCATTTGTATAATATTGCATTTTGACCTTAAATAAAATTAAAATAGTGTCTCAAAAAGTCAGTATATGTTGTGCTACAAAAGTTATTGACAGAAACGAATCGCTGCAGAACCGACTCCACGTAGTCTTCTCTGCCCTACCCCTAGAGTGTAATTTAAACCCGCGTAGGCGCGGAGGGGCGAGGCGGCCCGCGAGCTGAGGAGCAGGTGATTTTGACGCGCGCCGCCGCAGCTGAGGCTGGCCGGCGAAGCCGGCCAGCAAGCCGAAGCTGTGGTGGTGAGCGTAAAACCATCTGCGACGATGAGCTCGCGTGGGACCGCCGGAGCCTCGCAGCGCCGGAGCCGTGACAGAAACCATGCATGCTGCATGTTGCATGCTCGCCTGCATGCTGTAAGCTTGCTTGCATGCTGCATGCTTGCTTGCATGCTTGCTTGCTGTATGCTTGCTTGCTTGCTGCATGCTTGCTTGCATGCTGCATGCTTGGTTGCTTGCATGCTGTATGCTTGCTTGCAGGCTGCATGCTTGTTTGCATGCTGCATGCTTCTTCGATATGAAATGTATGCCAAAAGATGATTCTAAGTTTAAAGTTTCTGAGATATGATAGTTCTGCCTTTTAATAACTATCGATATGAAATTATGCCAAGAGACGATTCTGACGGCGAACTTTCTGCGATATGATGGTTCTACTTTTTAATTATTATGGAATAAAATTTATGCCTAAAGATGATTCTGACTTATAAAATTATGCGTTGTGAATGTATGGTAAATGAGTGTATGCCAAACGAATTTCTCCGAAATGAAGTTTATGCCATCCGCTGTTATGCAAAATAATATTATGACGAAAAAAATTCTGCCATAAAGGGTGGACCCATTCAAAAAAAGTGTGCTCAAAAACGTAATAAATACCGCAACGAATGTTGTGGAACTGTCAAAAAGTCATTCCTACGGTTAGTGTTACGGAAACCCCTCTGCAGCCATTTGACTATTTGTATATTGTTTTCAGGTCAAAGAAAAGACTCAGAAAAGAGAAAGAAAGAGTTTATAGTAGTGCAGAGTGACCTGTGGGACACGAACACATTCCAGTACACCTGCCAGAAGTCTCCGCCAGCAGGTGAGACCACAGGTGATCACACAGCCACTCTCTTGGTAGAGCAGATGTAGCAGTAGAGTTGCTAGTGTTTGTACCTACAATGGTAAAGTTGGTAGTATTAGTACCCACATTGGTAGTGTTGGTACGTACATTGTAAGAGTTGGTATTGTTGGTATCTACATTGGTACAGTTGATATCTAGATTATTAGAGTTATTTTATTTTTATTTCATTATGTTTGGGTGGATTAGAACTAACAATACAAAATTAGTAGTAAGGTTATTCACGATAATCCATATTATAAGCCTTTGTTTAATTACTGTACGAGTTATAAACTATGCTATGAATTATACATAAGTGATTAACTAAGCTGAAGCTTAGTATAAAATTGAACTTTTACATTAAGTACCTACAGTTGGTCGTGTTGGTACCCACGTAGATAGAGTTTGTAATGTTGGTACCTAGATTGATAGAGTGGGTAGTATTGGTAAGTACCTACATTGGTAGAGTTGGAAACTACATGCGTTTTTTTACATAGTATAGCAATGCGTAGATTTAGTAGTAGAGACTTCTTTCTTCGTTTGGCACCCGGAGGCCTGGCCAAAACTTTGATCGTTAAGTTTTGTGGGACAGTTAAATGGTAGGGAGGCTGACTGCTCAGGGTGTCATCAGTCTGCTAAGCCTTTTCCCAACTACTTTGGGGTCGGTTTCCAGTCTTATCGGATACAGCTAAATACCAGTATATTGCCTGGAGCAACTGCCTAACTGACCTCCCCAACTACTGTTTGTATTGGATGGTCAATGATCACCCATCCACGATCCGACAGACCGTTAGCATTTAGCCGAGAGCCCTCCCCTTGTAGACTACTCAGGGTATAAGGGACGTAAATAAACCTAATAAACTTCTTCCATAGTTAAAAGCAGAAGCAGCAATTAAAGCTACTTAGGAAATTAATACATTTCCTTTTTATTTCAGCACCAAGTCACCATCACTCTCCAATGCAGAGAAGTGTTTCAGAAAAGACGAGGCAATCACAGTCTTCGCCTCATCATCACAGGTACTCACATACCTTCTTTCCAATTTCTTTATTCTTTCCAGTAAATCTTTCTGTATATTCTGTAAATCTTATGGACATTGGCTTGGAGTTTTATGTCGAAAGCTATCTTGCTTTGGTTTCAGAGAAACGGACACAAGAAGTATTGAAAGAAGAGCTTCAAATGCTTCTATAAACTACGGTAAGCCATATTCTTACTAGACCTCATGATCCTTTAGTTTTCATTCAAATATGACCCTTGTTTACTCCATTTTATAACTCACTAGCTTTTGCCAGCGGCTTTGCCTGCGTATTATACGTATAAACCTTCCTCTTGAGGGACAGACAGAGTGAAGCGACATTGTTTTCATACTATGTAGTGATTTCCAGCAGGCACTGGTACTGGCACCGGCACCGGCACCAGAGGTGGCACTCCTGAAGGGTATCGGGAAGCAGATACCCTTAGAATGACAGATAGGGTATCAAAGGTAAATATTAATCTTTGGTCTACTGGTAGCGGTACTTTCCTTTTGCTGGAGAAAATCACAAGTATCATTTCTTAATTGGGTAACTGCAATGACAGCATGGAATTCTCTTTTCCAGCGTCGAGGGTCAGAGTTTCCGCAGCCAGTCAGCACACCTCCACAGCAGATTCAATCTAAAAGAAGACAATCTGCAGCTCAAGTGAGTAAAAATGTCTTAGTAGTTAGTAGAATATACGCTACAAAATCAATAAGTACATATTTCTCCTTGGCCAGCAGTACCTAGCTTTTGGCCGGGAGTTCATTTGCATATCGGAAATTATCCCACGAGAATGTACTACCGAAGGGAAATGTTTCTAATGTCCTAAGCCAGGGCGTGGTCTACATTTGCGTCAAATTACCTACAACAAAATACATTGAGCAGGAGTAAAACAGTAACAGACATAGTTACTTTCGCATTTATACTATTAAGTAGCATTTAAGTATGAACTAGCTACATTTTGGGACTCTAATCCTGTTCATCATTATTAATCATTTCGTCATCAACAATCTGCATTTTCAGGTAAGACCATACCACGAAGAAAGAACAGAAGAGCGAACCAAATCGAAAACAGAATCAACACCCAGACGACACGACGATATACCTCGGAAACCTATGCCAGAACCTGTTCCTGAAGCAGACACCTGGAAGCCAGACCCTGATACCATCAGAGTGGTGAAGACCCAGGATTCTCCGGCGAAGAGATTGAGGCAGGAAGCTGAGCCGTTGAAGAGGGCGAAGGGAGTTGGGGATTCTCCGAGATTGACGCAAGCTAGTCACACGCCGAGACCTGATCATCATAAGAGTAGTCCTAATGTAGCTTCGAGGCATAAAACAGGTATGTTATCTTTCAATCTTATCCGTCTCTTCTGAGTTCCATGAGCGGATGAAAGCTTTTTCAAAAATAATTATTATAGAGGAAAACTGTGTCCCGTGTGAAAACTAGTAGGTTTTTACCCAGAGATAATGTTCTCGATCACAGTGTTTTTATTTCGCTACAATAAAGAGGTTATCAGTCAATGGAAGGGTTCCATTTGAATGTTTTCACGTCCTTGTCACAAATATCTACCCACAATGTTTTTATCTTCTTCAGATTCTCCAAACAAACGGGAAGACAGAAAATCTGCAGGATACAGGAGCGACTCGAAACGCCAAGAATCAGTAGACACGCGAAAGATGTACACAGCTAGCTCGGAGTCTGAACTCTTCGAGTGCGCCATCCTGCCTATCTTCCACAAACTCCTAACGGAGCGGCATAAGAGCCAACCACACGGACTGAACCTCAGCTACGGAGTCAGCTGTCCTAATATATCCATCAAGTGTGATATCGTTGAGTATTTGTAAGAGATGTCAAAGTTAGTTTCGTTAATGAGGACCTCTAAATAAAGTGAAAGTAGCGTGAACTTAGGAGGCCAAACCGTGAAAGAGACAGACGAATATTGTTTTAATAAAAAAAACAATGTCTCTCGTTTGTAACAAAAAAAATCTCTTTTCGTGGTGGTTGTAGATATTAGCCTGGAGTTAGGGTAGTTTGTGAAATGTAATCCAAATGAATCCAAACGTCAAAAATTATGGTTTTGAATTTCCCGCCAACCATCTTCTGTAGAGGGGTAGATAAAATAACATCTAGTTCCTAAAATTGTTAATGAAACAGGCATAGTGAAAAAACTAGACTAGTCACTGCTACCTGTTATTTTTTGTAATTACGAAGCTCTACTTGTCTAGGGAAATTGATTTTGATTTGGGCCTCAAGTTATTTGAATATTTTATCTACTATTAGTAACGTTATTGTCACAGATGGTAGTATGTACAACATTCTAAATAAATATTTTAGGTGTAAAAAAAACATCGACAAGTTCGCTCACGGGTCTATAAAATAAAATGTAAAAATATCGAAAGTATTAAATTTTTAACATCGAATAAGTGTAAAAAGATTAGTCAAATTGCACAGGATCTGTAAAAGCACAACAATGGGTTCTCACTGTTGGGAAAACTTCCTGATTCTATTTATTTGTGATAAACCTAGTCAAATTAGTGGATAGATTTTAATGTGTTCAGTTATTCATATTTTTTATGCAATTCGTAGCTATTTACTACTTAAGTCGGTTACACCATCAGATGTTCAATTTACGACTCACAATGTAAAGTTATTATTGTGTATAATGACGAACCGACTGTTAATATGATTTTTCCTAACATTAATATACCTACCTATTTAAGAAAGAAAATTTTGTCTATTTGCACGTAATTTTAAAGACTTGATAATTTATAAGATTAAAATATAATGTAATAAATGATTTGATTACAGAAATATTTGTTTTTCAATGAAAATGCACAATCCATCATTATTAAAAATTCACACTGCACTGCACCGCCCACAAAAAAGCTACTCTACCCCCCTATAACGTTGACAGACGTCACCATAAAGGTTTTTTCCAAACAGCACTATGCCTCTCCTTCAAAAATCAATTCTTGATCACCTCGATGAAAATCCAGAGGATCTATTCTATAAAATAAACACTAATTGAAAACTAAGCTGAGCTATCCTAGCATCAGATGGGATGATAGGTTTAAGACACTTCTAGTCATTGAGTTAACTTCTAGTTTTCAAAGTGAAAGTTTTACCGAAAAGCACGACAGTTGTTTCTATAATTGACACTATACAGTTTACAGACATCGTCACACAGATTAAGTAGTTAACTAGTTACCCAGAGCTAACTAGACTTTGTACCGTGTGGTGCCGGACGTAAAGAATAGCATCACCCCATTTCTGCCCGTGGGTGTCGTAAGAGGCGACTACGGGACTCACTAGAGAATGGGCAGCAGCGTTCTCTATGCATTTTACCATCATACTGCGATCGCCAATCCGCCTGCCAAACGTGGCGATTATGGCAAACCCCCCAAATTGGGGGAGGTCATGTCCAGCAGAGGACGTATTACGGCTGAAATGATGATGATGATGATGATGAACTAGGCCTTGCAATTACCTCCCTACATGCTAACTCAAGTGCCCAAAACTGAGGTACGTCATCTACGGGAGATGAAATGCGTGCGTGAATAGAACTTTCTTGTTGTACGTATAATTCATTTCTTTCTATACATTCATTATTATTCAGTATTGAACCTGCTACTAATTCAAGCTTAACCTCTGTCCCTGAGATACCACATTTGGTATAGGTAGACATTGTTAGAAACAATAACATATTTGGTTTGTAATAACTTAAGATAGGAACTCAGTCATAGCACATCCCTAGCTTTTAGTATTTTGAGTGTGGTAGCATCCCTAGTGAAGTAGTGACCGAACAAATTATTATGGCGAATTTTCTGTGTGAACCATTGTGTGTCGTAAAAGCATTTCTCCTAAAATCAGAATATTATACAGTGCTATAATAAAAGAATCAAGGCTTTTATTCCAAAATCCTAACCTGGTTAATGCGTAATTTGTTTCGATAAAGTATACTTCACAAAGCCGATACTAATAAAATCAAAAAGCTGTTGACATTTCCGCCACAGAATTTCACTACACTATTTGACACTATAATCGCGAACACATTCGTGCGCACGTCGACTAGCGTGGCGCAACACTATTCCGTTCCGTTCGTTAGTATTTTTCGGTCGCTTATCTCGTTCGGTTGTGTTAATTTTATTTTGTGAATATTTTGTGAGATCATTGTTATTTGTGTTTATTATCTAATGTAAATTAAGTGTCAGACTTAAAAATACAAAATGCCAGTGTTTCACACGAAGATAATCGAGAGTATATTGGAGCCAGTTGCTCAACAGGTGAGTTTTCACGATATTATTAATAGAAAAACGTTCTAGTTTACCAGTGTAGGTGTAAGATCAGTAGATTATTGTTTACAGCTGTCGTTAACTACAATATTATCGGTGTCTTATGTCATAGCAGTGATTAACACCGGAGGTATGTGATGGAAATCGCTTTATTTGGTCGCGAGGCTGTGTCGGCCTTTTTGGTTGGTTTAGCGGGCGGACCAGGGTGTGAGGTGTTGTATGTTGGTTAACCTTGGCTGGTAAGAAGTGTGAAGTGATTCAGTTGTTGCTGTTCTGTTTTTGAATGTCAGCAATTAGAATTAATTAAAGTGTGACGAATTAAGTTTATTTAGAGTTGAATAATACATCCTGAGTTGATTCGAATCTACTTTGCATGAAGTTCTTAAAGTTGATAGTATATGTCAGACATACTGTGCTGACCTAGAGTGTGAGAGAGATAACTACATAACTAAATACATAACTGCTGAACTTATAGAATGATAATTAAAGACAATGTTTTCATGGCCCGTAACGTGTTAGTACCTATCACAAGTAACTTAAACACTGTCTTATTAGAAAAAAAAATGAGGCACAAAATTACATTCAAACAAAAACAAAGCATCTAACTACAGAAAGGTTTACCAAGCCCCTTGTCTGACATGTCGAATAAATAATGTATGACTCACCAAGTTGGTACCTATAACCAAGCCAGCGAAAGTAATCTAAAAATAATTCCAACAAAGAATAATCTATTAGGATATGTTTGAGTACAGGTAGGTTTAGAGTATGGCAGCTGACAAAAAATAACAAAATGCTGAATGCTGCTAAGAAATAAAACCTATACCATAATCCTAATATTGCCAAAAAATTACTCATTAATAATAATTAATTAATTGGCACATTTTATTCCATCCAGGCCTTGTCGGACTATATGACACAAAACATACAAAATCAGAGCATGTCATTGCTGCCCGGCAGCCATGTTTTTGGAATAAATAATGTATTTATGGAATAAATAACCGGTTAAAAGTGAAATAACACTAAGTACATTTTTTGACATTTTCTGATTTTAACCATGCCATGGTTAACATCAGAAAATGTTAACATGTTAAGGAACAGAACCATTTGTTCTAAATTAACTAACTATCATGGTCATTGTTATTAAACGTTATTACAAATAACAATTATGAATATGGTCACTGACTCACCTGTTTTCAATAAACTGTTCTGAGTAATGAAGCAGGTTTAAAGCTCATTGTTGAGATTAATTATTGACAACTATTACCCATAGAATTAGGGAGCGTTCAAGTATTACGTAACGCATTTTTTGTAGATTTTAGACCCTCCCTCCCCCCCATGTAACGCATCGTAACGTTTTTATGTACCCCCCCTCCCCCTCCCTAAATGTTACGTAACATCTAAGTGACCATTTTACCTAAAATTCACAATTTATGTTGCGCAAAGTACCAGAAAGGCGCTAAAATACCTTTTGTTTCTTTTTAACCATTTTTATTATTGTTTTGATCGCGTTTACAATAATAATAAATAAAAAAAGAAATTAAGTTACATGTTATTTATTTAGCCATATAAATGAAAAAATAAGGCTTTGTATTAAAAAAAAAAAATTGCAATTACTGCTCCTCTGTCCATGGGTTTGCCAGCCACTCAGACTCTTTCATAACTGGCAACTGGATAGCAGATGAAGAGGGTTTCGGAATTGTTAAATTACTAGCACCAACTTCGTCTTCATCGAGCCAATTTGCCCTTCTGGCAGCAAGTCGCTGTGGCCGTACTCTATTTTCACGATGGTCATGGGCAGTCTTGCCATGCACGTAACGACTGTGCGTTTGCACACTCTTGTGGGATGTGAAATACATAGATCCCACAGGTTGCACATGTTCTGTTTTTGAGATCGGATTGTACTGATGGGCAAAAGAAATCGTAAGGCATATCGTGCTTAAACCCGTCTAGAGGAGGCGACAGATCAACGGCCAATCAACGGAAAGGTACCATGAGCTGGCTTGGGGTTTGAAGGATTGGGCAGGGTGGCAGCAAGAAAGTATCCGGACAGACAGATTTTAATGCACTTGTCGAGCGGGAACAGCAGGATTCGTCGGCACATTTAATTACTTGAAACAAATATTGCGATTCACGGACGTGAGCACTATACCACGCCAGATTAGGTTCTGCTGGATCCTGCAAGCTATCTTCAGGCTTCCTATATTCCGCCGAAACATCGTAGTCGTCAATTTTTCACTCCAGACCTTAGCAAGTTTTTCCCCAGCGCAGCGTGCTGAAAATTGCGTTTTTCCAAATCATCATCAACAGTCAATCCTTTGTCGTCGAGATGAGAACCAAAATGTTCATGTGGCAGGATGACTCCTGACAGTCGTTTGCTGAGGAGAGCCATGCGTCGCTCAACTCGGATGTATGCACTCCGCCCAGGAGCATTAGTCGCTATGAACAGGGGTCCAGGTTGTATTTTTTTAAGTGTTGAATGGCAAAGTTCTTGACTTTCCGATATCGCGGATTTTCGTCCAGCCCACCATCTACAAAGATGATGATCACTGGGTTTACGGTGTTCGATTCTGTCATTATTAAGGGTCTGAATGCAGACACTGATAAAAGTGATTCGAAATCATAAGCATGGGTGTTCGCTGTGGAGGATGTTACCAAAACCGTCAGGATCTATGTAGACGCTGGCGTATATAGAAGGAATAAGTTTGTGCCACTCTGCCACGACCCAGTCATGGTTAGGTAAAAGTACTCTGAATTCCAAATGCATTAATAGAGGGCTCTGACTTTTCACTGCCGGTAAACCTATTGGTACATGGGCCTTATCGTCTTGAGAGAGAACAAATACTTGCTGCGGTCCCATAAGCGATGCGAGAGATTCCAAGGACCTGATTGTAACAGTGCAGAATTCCCTGTCCTAGTGCTTTCTGTGCATCTCGATTTGTGGTCTTGCTAACTTTACGGGTACTGTGCGTACATGCCTTCTTCCCTCTTGATTGTTAGAAGTGCGTGGGAGTAAATGAAGATATGTACCGCTTCGAGAAATTTGGAATCCCATCAACAACAGCCTCTCATGTAGGTCGGATAGAGTGAGACAACTCCTAATCATCTGTGTTCGGCGGCGTTCATCAGCGGCACCGTCATTAATGACAATGTTAAATAATGGTCTCCAGGAGAACGTTGCGAGTCAACCAAAGGGGGCTGGCCAGGGCCAGATCGAGGTTTTATTGTAGCAGGATTGTTTTCCGACGTTCAGCTTTCTCAAATTTTTCATTGGCGCGAATTTTTTTGGCACTGTCTCTTTTTTTCTTTAAACATTTTTCATCTTCTTTTAATTCTTTCCGTAGTTTTTTTATTTCTACGTGTACAACATCTTTGGCTATACCAGTGTCCCTTGCTTCAGTAAGAACATTTAATCTCTGTTGAAGTAGGCCAATTTTGCTTCATAAGAGTTTCTTGAGCCGGTATGTTTGGAACATTTTTAGTGATGTCGGAAACAATCGTAGTCGTGTGTGGTTCCGTAGACGGGATGTCCAAGTTGTCCACAACTTTCTTATCATTAGTCTCACTTTGTTCATCCTGGTATCGCTCATCTTTCAAGTAACATCTTTTATTTAACAGCATTTCAAAAGTTCTTATGTTTTTAATACAAAACTTAAAAAAAAATACATTCAAAAGTGTCCTCACATGATGCTTTGTCAAACTGAAGTAAGAAAAATATGACTGAAAGTAATGAAATTTTGATATTACGATAAATATCCAGTTTAGACAAAAGTCGTATAACAATATTGTTGCTTTCTTCTTCGTGGCCTTCACATTAAACTCTTATATAACATCACTTAAATGTTCTACAAACATTTCTTTATTTTTTAGTTTTTCTTTCGCAGTTTTCCAAATTTCGTTGGCATTTTTTTGGCACTGTTGTGCTGACAAATTAGCATGAGAGCTTTTATAGGCCAAGAACAGGTCATGATGCAAATCTCCCTCATTTGAGGACATTACCATATGAACTTACTTTAACAACACTAACAACAACAATGTACTTCCGTGTAAACACTAAGGAATACTGACAACAAAAAAACAACATAAAAATCACGTACAATACAATCGAGGGATTCTCCATAAAACATAAACGAAAAGGGTTGCCAACTTGGGACATTTTAATTTCCTAGTGTTGTACAAAAATAAAAAAGTTACGTAACGCGTTGTTCCAATACCCCCTCCCGCCCCTGTAACGCACCGTAACGTTTTACAAGACCCCCCCGCCCCCTATATTGCGTTACGTAATACTTGAACGTTCCCTTAGTCACCTTGTTTAAAACTCTGAAAACCTTTCTTTGGAGTTTACTCCATAAGAATATATTTTCGTATATAGTATAAGCCTGGGGTATGACTTTTTCTGTTACGTAACATTATGCGTTATGTTATTTTTACTATATGTATATATTTTATAATTGTTTATAAGGAGTAAACTCCAGTCATGCGTTGGAGCTGACATACAATTTTTTACTATCAGCCAATCTTGAACAGCAGAAGGAGCTGAGGAAGGCCTTTGACCAGAAAATGGACAGCAAAGGCTAAAAAAAGGGTTGAGATTACTTTAAAGTAACAAAAAATTTAGTTATATCCATGACACAAATAAGTTACTTTTCCAGTTACAATATTCGTAGAATGATTTGGTAAATAATGGATATAGCAAAATATGCACAGTAAATAGTTCAATTTTACCGGTCAGTTTGGTATGCTAGTTTTATTAACACTACTAGCTTCTACCCGCGACTTCGTCCACGTTAAATTTCTTGTTCCCCTGACCCTTCCTGTCGCGTCGAATCGCCTATCCGTGCGATTTCCCCGTTTTTACAACATTTTTCATTACTGCTCCGCTCCTCTTGGTTGTAGCGTGATGTTAAATAGCCTATAGCCTTCCTCGATAAATACCTACTACCACCCAATCGCTACCCAATTCAAAAAGAATTTATCAATGCGGACCAGTAGTTCCTGAGATTACCGCATTCAATCAATCAAACAAACTCTTCAGCTTTATAATATTAGTATAAATACCAGTTTTGAGGACATCATCTGCCTAGTCTTTGCCCAACTATGTTGGAATCGGCTTCCAGTATTACCAGAAGAAACTGGATCTTAGGTTGTACATGACAGCTTTGTAGTACAGTTGAATAAGGTTAAATTATCAAATCCAAAGTCAGTTTGCATTTACACACTTATCGTTCTGTTTATTGAAGACAAGAAGTAAATAAGTCAGATTTTATCAAAAGTCAAGGTGAAACCTGCAAGGCCCATACTTACATATCAAACAAGCCGGTTTATTGATAACTTGATACTTTTACTTATGATACTCTTAGTGAAGTAAAGGTGTGGATATCTACAAGTATTGTCTCAACTTTAAAAGTATTTTCTTGCGAAGTGTTTTTGCTCAATATTGGTACATAACACACCTGTAACCTCAGAACGGTTACTCCGAGGTGTAACTATAGTACACTCACATTTGGCCAGTTATGTTTAAGTCTCAAGTCATAGCAGTGGGCAAGTCTAATTGCCATTAATGGGTGTACGAGTCCAGACTCCAGGCTGCTACTGAGAAGAAAATGCCAATAAACGTTGGAATCGAACCCAGGACCTCATGCTCACGAGGCGCCCTTGCGACAACTAGACCAACGGGATAAAAAAAAAAATTACAGTAGTATTAAATTTGTTCAATGAATAAAACTGTAGGCTTCCTGTAAAACTTCTGTTGGCTTAATTTTTTTGTATTTCCGTTGTTTTATCAATAATTTTGCTATTTTTAGAGTTGAATGACCAATTCGGTTTAATTTATTTATGCCAAATCAGTGTATTACTTTCAAAAAAGCAAAAGATTTTATACCATCAATCTGCTTAGCCCTTTCCCTATTATTTTGCGGTCAGCACAGTATGTACCTGACTACCAGTATTTTACATGATCTGAACTCCAAAATCCAGTTACAATACTGCTTGGTAAGAATAGTTGTTGCACTTTTGGGTTGCTGACTATGCGTAAAGACTGCGAACAGCTCTTGGGTCTTGATATGTAATGGATGATCACCTATCCACGAACCTACCGCAGCAAGCATCATCATCACCAGCAGCCTATACCAGTCTCACTGTTGGGACAAAGGCTTCCTCTCAGTGAGAGGGAGCGGGCCATAATGCACCACGCAGGCCCAGTGCGGGTTGGTGCAGCAAGCATAAGTGAAGCTTAACGATCGATCAATCAGTGCAGCTGTTATTGTTTAGCTTTGAGCCCGAAAGAGATTTTGACGTGACAACGTCTTATAAATTGGTTTGCCGGGTGACACTTCAAGAAACTGCGTTACGCTCCGCTCACGTTATGCGCTCACAATGAGAGCGAGTGAGAGGCACGCGTCCCTTCCACTCGGGCTTGGTTAGCCCGCCTAAGAGCGAGAGAGACAGACATAAAAAGTGAAAGGCACGCGTCCCTTCAAAGTCGTTGTCACGTAAAACTTTCGCCCGTATACCGACTTTACAGGCAACCAATTTTATACCAAATTCCTTATTTCTCACCGTTCTTACCATTTTATTCTTTCATACTCTTTACTCCGTGTAGGTAACAGTCTGTTTTAAATCTGATCTAATTTAAAAGTGTTGCACTAGTCAGACTTCTTAAACAAACACTATTACATGCAGCTGCGCGTAGATCAGTTTATGTTATGTTTGTTATTCTGTTAGTCTTTTGTTATTCGCCATGATATTTTTAGAAATAAAAATCTTTACGAAAAAGTTCATCTCTTATTTTTACTCTGTTCTTGTTCCATCATGACTTTTGGCAGCGGTAGCACTATCAGTAATTTTGGTGTACCAAAAAGATTTTTATGCAAAAAACATAGATTAAAAACATTAGAGAAGAAAGATTAGATTGAGATTAGATTCAGTTCGCGCAAGACAATAGGAAAAAAAAAATCGTAATGCGGTCGAGCTCATTGCTCCCTTGTCAGCTTTGCTCTATCTATACATATGTATAAATAAACAATAGGTTTCATCTTCGTCCTAAAGAATCATCTAAAAAATCAACCCCGTAAAACGTAGTCCGTGCGATAGCATTCCATATCCAGAGGGAGACATTATTTAGTTAATCATTCAATTGATTTACGGCGATTCAGAAGACGTAGTATTTAAGGACTTGAATGGTTATTTTGAACGGTTCCAATTGGGAATGACCCAATGCGGGTAATTAGTCGTGGGCAACAACGGCGGCAATAACTTCAACAATCAGTCCACGTTCACAGCAAACGCAATCGACTGTGAGCATTAAGTACAAAATGTTATAAAAGAACAACGTCATGTTGGCGGCTGCTAGTGCTCAAGGAGACGAAGAGTCCGGTAAGACAGTTTTAGTGAATCCTGTCTTCAAGAGAAACCACAGTCAATCTTGTCATTCAAATCGCAATGCCTGCAGACAAAGGTCTACAATCAGAGAGCATCCTTTCTGCTGACTCCTAATTGGTTAGGGTTAGGTCACAAATTGGTGGTCATACGAGACAGGTAAACAAAATGGGTAGATAAAAAAAAAACTGATATTTTCTACATTAGCCCGTGACAGGAAAAGAATTCACTTGTTCCGCCTATGCGTCCCTATGCTCAAATGTCCCTGCCTAAGTGGATCAATTAACGAGAAGAACAAGGCACACAAAGCTGATTGTACAGTCACGAGTAATAATATGTATACACATAGCCAAATTCAAAAGCGATTTTCTCTTTAAATAACGATTTGAACTTTGAGATAAGGCAAATTTCGTAATAGAGTGGGTTCTAAAGTACTATGTTTGGAATAAAATAAAATTACAATTAGTACAATAGGAGAAAACCCCTTTTAAAAGTTAGTAAGTGTATACATATTCGGGGTCGCGTGATTGTTCGAAAGAGATACCGTGACCCTGGCACATGGGCAACTGATGGAACACGGGTGGGTTTTAGTCAGTAAAAGTCTGACACGCCCTCCCGCTCCGCCCAGAGCGGGAGAAGTCATTTGATGATTTCCCAACCTGAAAAAAAAAAAAAGTGTATACATATTCGTGCTCGTGTCTGTACTCAGTCAGTCTCCTCCTCACGACTTCTTAAGTCTGTTTCTGACCCATCTCATAAGAGGCATTGACGAGGTTACCGTCAGGGGCGTCAGGCAAAATTCAATAAATCGCGATTATTTAAATATAGACTTGCGTGTAATCGGCCGTGACACTGGCAGTACAAGCAAAAGAAAAACACGTGAATAGTTAAAAAAAACCTATGACTAAGATATTTGATTCTAAGGTTAGTCATACATCTCGTGTTTTACTACACAGAGATGATTTTGGACACAATAAAGATTTACGATGTAAAGCCATTAATTGCACCAGCTGTATAATGAAATCATCATAGAAACAATGGTCCATAAAGAGACTTGAACCGTGAAGTCCTGGGTTCGATGACTGGTACTGTACTTTAGACAGGTTTTGAATATTGTCACACTGTTATTTGCATATTGATTTGTTGATATAGGGAGGCTGCTAGGTCTTTGTCATGATTTTCGAAAAAATACTACGACCGACACAAATGTAGAATAATGTCGGTTCTTATGACTAGAAACTAATTTTATACAGTGGGATACATCTAAGCAGGACTGGGATACATCAGAACACTAAGAGCTCGTAAGATCTTAGGTTGATGATGAAGATAATGTGGCAAACTACAATTTCTACAAAAATAAAGATGTTTGGAAGAAAGACGAAGAGCTTAATTCTTTAGAAAAAGTAACAGCCAATTATAATAAATTGACCATCCCTCAAAACATGAGTACTCTTAAATTATATTTGAAGCTAGATTGTAGAGGACTTCAACCTCACAGTTATAGCTAGATCATAAATCTTTTAGTATTTATAGCCTAGCATGTAGATACAGGCTTGGCAAATTAGGCTTTGTGCCTAATAGGCTAATAAGGTAGGCCTTTGCGACACGAAAGGCAGTAAAATATTTTAATATTTAGTATAAAAGATCATATTTGCGTGTAAAGTACGCTTTCGTGTTACTGGACTCGGAATTATAACTTATTATTTACGCTGTAGTCACCATTTGTTAAATACTTTAGCGTTTTGACCTTTGCCAGCTCAAAAGTATGCTTTTACTAAAGTTACTTTCAAATTATTTGTCCCTGGGCTTACGTTACAGGGTATACACACATGATAAACCTGTGTTGTGGTATTGTTGAGTAAATAAACACGACGTGAGTATATTTTACCCTCATTACATTTGGATAGCAAAATTAAAAGATATAGACGTGAGAATGTCGGCAAGTTTGTCAACGTTGCTACCACCTACGGTCCTTTCACCTTTTCGATGTACAGTAACAGTATTTCATATGTTTTTTGACCGAAGCTCCAAGTGCTTTAGCAGACAACTTTAAGCAGCTATGATCGGCGATTTCGGAAAATGAATACAGCAACTAACTTCTCTCTTTGCAGAATCAAAGCAATTAAACACGTGTCATTTTGCAAACGCGAGCGAACAGAGAGTCCCCAAAACGCGATGCTGTACTGATGAAGTTGAAAATCACCGGTGCTAACCTCTCTGAAGTTGGCATGGCAAAAATAGCAGACAAACAAACGGAATACGGGATAATTAGCCGTTAATTAACCGCAAATTAAACGTGAAAACCAAAAATTTACCGCACATACGGAAACCCAAAAATCAGTTTGCATGCTAGCTTCAAATGAAGTTAGCATGCAAAAATCGTAAAATCGGTTAGAAACATCCTAGGGAACTCTACTTGAGCTCATAATTTGCCGCTTATTAGCCGCTGGCGATATAGCCCGAGACCGAAGGGAATTTTTTTTTTTTCTAAATAACCCATACTTTTCATATCGGCGGCTCGCCGATCTTTGTAAAATCGAACCCGATCGCTCCGGCAAACTGTAATTGGGCCTGAAAGATGCTGTGATGGTTGCCCTAATTAACCGTGAAAACCAAAAATTTACCGCAAATACGGAAACCCAAAAATCAGTTTGCATGCTAGCTTCAAATGAAGTTAGCATGCATAAATCGTAAAATCGGTTGGAAACATCCTAGGGAACTCTACTTGAGCTCATAATTTGCCGCTTATTAGCCGCTGGCGATATAGCCCGAGACCTAAGGGATTTTTTTTTCCGAAATAACGCATACTTTTCATATCGGCGGCTCGCCGATCTTTGTAAAATCGAACCCGATCGCTCCGGCAAACTGTAATTGGGCCTGAAAGATGCTGTGATGGTTGCCTTAATTAACTGTGAAAACCAAAAATTTACCGCAAATACGGAAACCCAAAAATCTGTTTGCATGTTAGCTTCAAATGAAGTTAGCATGCAAAAATCGTAAAATCGGTTAGAAACATCCTAGGGAACTCTACTTGAGCTCATAATTTGCCGCTGATTAGCCGCTGGCGATATAGCCCGAGACCTAAAGAAATTTTTTTTTTTCGAAATAATGCTTTCTTTTCATATCGGCGGCTCGCCAGTCTTTGTAAAATCGAACCCGATCGCTCCGGCAAACTGTAATTGGGCCTGAAAGATGCTGTGATGGTTGCCCTAATTAACCGTGAAAGCCAAGAATTTACCGCAAATGTCTTTGTAAAATCGAACCCGATCGCTCCGGCAAACTGTAATTGGGCCTGAAAGATGCTGTGATGGTTGCCCTAATTAACCGTGAAAGCCAAGAATTTACCGCAAATACGGAAACCCAAAAATCAGTTTGCATGCTAGCTTCAAATGAAGTTAGCATGCAAAAATCGTAAAATCGCTTAGAAACATCCTAGGGAACTCTACGTGGCTTTCACGGTTAATTAAGGCAACCATCACAGCATCTTTCAGGCCCAATTACAGTTTGCCGGAACGATCGGGTTCGATTTTACAAAGATCGGCGAGTCGCAGACATGAAAAGTATGCGATATTTCTAAAAAAAAAATCCCTTAGGTCTCGGGCTATATCGCCAGCGGCTAATAAGCGGCAAATTATGAGCTCAAGTAGAGTTCCCTAGGATGTTTCTAACCGATTTTACGATTTTTGCATGCTAACTTCATTTGAAGCTAGCATGCAAACTGATTTTTGGGTTTCCGTATTTGCGGTAAAATTTTGGTTTTCACGGTTAATTAGGGCAACCATCACAGCATCTTTCAGGCCCAATTACAGTTTGCCGGAGCGATCGGGTTCGATTTTACAAAGATCGGCGAGCCGCCGATATGAAAAGTATAAGTTATTTCGAAAAAAAAAAAATCCCTTCGGTCTCGGGCTATATCGCCAGCGGCTAATAAGCGGCAAATTATGAGCTCAAGTAGAGTTCCCTAGGGTGTTTCTAACCGATTTTACGATTTTTGCATGCTAACTTCATTTGAAGCTAGCATGCAAACTGATTTTTGGGTTTCCGTATGTGCGGTAAATTTTTGGTTTTCACGTTTAATTTGCGGTTAATTTACGGCTAATCATCCCGTATTTCGTTTGTTTGTCTGCTATTTTTGCCATGCCAACTTCAGAGAGGTCCGGTGCTAAATGTAGCACACCTGCTAAAGCCCTAAGATAATCAACCATTCTAATCAGAAATTTGGAAAGTAGAACTGTATATCCATCATATTCCGCCACCCACGTGCCAGTAATTAGGGCAGGTGCGTAACCTCGCCTGTATCCGCCGCTATTTCTGCCATGGGACTGCTGGGCTCGGCCCTACCGGACTAATGGTCACGGCAAGGTCGTCTTGGCTGTATACTTGACTTGTGTCCCCCGCGAGAATAGATTGATTTAGGTCTTTTGTTATGGTTTTTAGAAATACAGTCTTTCTTTTATGATTTTTATCCGGTCTCGCTTGATAGACCTTCAAGTTTTTAGGATTTATATTTTATGATTTAATAAATGGTTTATATTTGCAACATAGTTGTTTATATGTCCATCCGTGGGTACTTTTAGGCAAAAGCTGAATCATCCAGCTTTTTGCTCAAAAATGGTTTAACGGAGTAAACTACAATATAGGTAAAGGCCCATAAAGGTAACCTACAAAATACTGGTACCTCAAGTCCAAAATTTTCGTTTCGATTTTATATCATAGTCTCACAGGTTTGCATTTATTATTTGGGTCACAAACTTGCAACCTCTAATCGGAACGTATTTCCTCCAAAGTTTAAACACGTTAGTCTACAAAAATAGCAAAGAGTTTTGAAATACAGGCGCCACTATCGCAATAAATTATTCAATCTAAGAGCGCTGTGGTTCTATTGAGAGCGAGAAAGATTTATTCCTTGTATATTATGCTTTGTTTAGTAACTCGGCTGGTTAAAGCCAGTGCAGTATAAATTACTGCGCTGGCCTGGAACTGTTTAAGTAACAATGTGGTAGTTGCCTATTATTCCGCGCAAATCGCGTAGAATTCTATTGAAGAAAATTTTATATTATGCAGACCTGAATGCAACTTTCCTTACTATTTTAAACCATAATGTAAGTCTAAAGTATTCAAGTAGAATAACTTTATTTCCGACGAATTTTAATATACTCGTACTATCGCCATTCACAAGACAGATTCCTTTCGTTTGCTTCACATCAACCGTTCATCTTGCCTCCGCATTCAGTATATCCCAGCTGTGAGCTTAACTAACTTAGAAACAGCAGTAGTCATGGTCGTGGCCGTTTGGTCGTGTGTAAATGGTAAGTTCATTTGCACAGACGAACCAATGGTCTATTTTGTACCAGAAACATATTCTTGCAATATAATAGCGCTGGCTAAATATAAAGTTACGTGCAAGTATGAAGTAAAATTTATGTTCCGTGCTCCTTTGTATTGCTTTTCAGTCTATCCTTCCATTTCGGTGCCAAGAACAAGCACTAAAAGTCTTGCAAAATCGATAGTTAGTCGCGAAGTGGACAGGACATTAAGCATTCATCCCGTGCATTCCCGCTTCTATAAATAAACTGTAGGCTGAGTCCTAGTCGTTTTACCCTTTTTGCTTTTCGCCGTCTGGGCTCAAACGGACTTGCCTATAGCTAGGTATAACGCCAAACGGGGCAGCGGTGGTCCGTGAATGAAAGTAACTTTGTAACAAACCAAATACGAACGAAATATTGTGAGGGCTTTTGAATTCTTTTTATAGATTTCAAAAACTTCACTAGAGGAGTTTCTTTTAGCGTTATAACTGAGAGGTACATAAGATACGTCGTCGATTAGTAAAAGTATTGTTTTCGCATGCACTCCATGACTCGCATTGAATTGTTGTAAGCAATGAGTTTTCCTCAATCATTATTCATCATGGAAATGGCCTGCGTGTTTTGTAGGTTTTATAGGCACTATGGTAAAGCAGGTTTTACTCTAGGCAAGGATATTCTGGATACATTGGCTTGCTAAACCTCTTTTCTAAAATGCAAATGCGTACTTGGTGGTGTGTTGTGTTGAAATAAGAAAGTCCAAAAACCGAAAATAGATTTTAATAGGCCAAGGTAATTGATTGATGCGTTTTAAAAAGCGGTGTCGTCATTACGTTGATTCACAAATAGCCGGGGTTCCCGAAACATGGTCGTTATGCCAACTATTCAGAACAGATTCCCTAATAGTTTCGTTTCTTCACAGATGACTTGAATCTTGTAAACATGTAAAACTTTTCTGTACACACGATAATGTTGCCAGGTGATATAATTCAAATAATCTATATTTAAACTTTGACTCACTACTGGCTGTTTGTTATCGTTTTAGCGCTGTGTTCGCGCCTAAATTTAAATTTGGAATCGGCCGAGAACCATTTCGTAACCGTTTTGTTTTTATTTTCGTTTTGATGGCGATTTATGTGAGTTGTAGAAAATGGTGATTTGTAAATGGGATACTTACTACAAGTTTGTTTTTGTTTCGATTAGTGCCCTTTGAAATGATATTGATTATTTCCTTTATCTACGTTGACGCAAAGCAGAGCTTCGGTCTGGATAATGTCTTTGGGCGAATGCAAGATTTGTATTTTACGGAATAAATCAACAATCATTAGTGTGATGGGAATGCGGTTGGTTTCAAGACGTGGTTTCCGATACATGACACAAATGTGCAGGAGATTGAATGAAAATACTGTTATAGGTGACTTGGTTTCAGGTGTTGACTAGACAATTATTTTTGGGGTTTACAGTGAATTTGGCAACGAATAAAACACTTACTTACATAACATTTAATAAATTCTATATTTATCTTAACGTTATTAACTTATTAGTAACCACTGGTCCTTATTTATAATCTGAAAAAATATAAATTGAAAAGTTACTTCTAAATTATTAAATTTGATTATATATATACATACATAAACTCACGCCTTTTAGAAGATCTCTACAGACTCCTTTTGCCTCGTTTAGGTTCATACAGTTAAATTATTTTCTACTAGCTTTTGCCAGCGGCTTCGCCCGCGGGGAGGTCGGAAATTATCCCGCGGGAACATACTACCGGGATAAAAAGTAGCCTATGTCCTTTCTCAGGGTCTAAACTATCTGTGTATCAAATTTCATTTAAATCGGTTCAGTAGTTTTAGCAGGAAAGCGAGACAGACAGACAGACAGACCGACAGACAGACAGAGTTACTTTTGCATTGATGGATGTGGAAGTGTGGATGTGGATTAGTGTGGATGTGGATGTGGATGTGGATGTGGAAGTGTGGATGTGGAAGTGTGGATTAAATTGTAAACTCATGTTGTAGATTCTGGATATTGCGAAGTTACTTATTTGATAAAATATTAAATACAATAGATTTCACATTTTAAATTAAATAAAAGGGCCAAAAATGGAAATAATACTCCAAACGAATATTTGATTTTTCTGTAATTTTTTTAGGCTTCTCTCTTCTCTGTAAAACCAAAGAAATATTTCATCATCACCTACCATCCGCTGAATAATGCTGTCTCCTCAAACACAATTCTGCTAAGTCAGCCTTAGCTTTAGCCTCCCTAAGCTTTTCCTTCAGAATCTGATACTCCAAGTTATGTATGGCTACGGCACGTGCTTCTCTACTCCTGTTCTCTTCTCTTTGAGATCTTAATTTCTCTTTTAACAGCTCTATTTCCAGATTCTGAAGATGGAAATTGTTTTGAAGTCTAGATTTGTTATCCTGGTTATCTTTTTGTTTCATCATGGGTGTTACTGTAGCATTGGTGTCTGCAGAATTAGCATTGATGGGGGATATTTGTTCAATCTTTACAGTGCTGAATCCTGGTGTTTCCCGATTAGAGATATTTTGAGATTCTTCGCTTTGACCAAAACTTGTTTCGAACTGGACTGGGTCGTCATTTGTTAATGATTCTGCTAATAAAAAATACAGACATAAAATGAATTAAATGATAAATGATTTTATTTCTGTAAGTAGGTTTGTACAAACACTTTTACATGTCAATGATATTTTATTAAACTAGATGAGTTTGAAGAATTAGACACTGACTAAACAATGTACAGGGGATCCCCATATCCTGCTGACAGCAATAGTAGAAGAAAAACTAGGCTAGGCTATTATTTTAAAAGAACAAGCCATTCAAAAAATCCTACAAAAATGAACTAACAAATTATTTATCCAAATACATAACTTAATATGAGATGCTTATCATCTAACAATTGCTTACCTAACACAATATCGGAGTCATTGGAACTATCTACACCAGCCATAAACACATGGGTTACATTCATGTTGGATCCTGATAATATTTCATCCATGGTTCTTCTCGTAGACAATGGGTGTAGGGTCCTGGCTACCACCTCTCTTTGGCGGTGCTTTAAGTTCATCCACAGTCTTCTTAGTTGTTTTGGAGTTCTCTGAATCAAAATATAATAAAAATAACATTTTTTAACAAAGATTAAGTAGAATTGTTTAAATTGTTTGGATTAAAAAAAAAAAATAGGTAGGATAGGAAAATTAAGACGGAAGTGGGAGGAAGGGTAGGTATTTTTGATTAGTGTTTTCAAAAAATCTTAATAGTTAGCAGACAGAGAGACAAAGGTAGCAGACAGTATTAACATTTTAATAGATGATTATGACTCTGTTGTTTGTAAATTACAAATTTAAATTTATTGTTACTAATTTTGGCAATCAAAATTAAAATGCACAGGTTTTTAATGTCTTAAAATTTATATAAAAAAAAAAAAAAACTGTAACCCCCACATAACGGCACAAGATATCGAAATAATAAGAACACTTCGTACTGTCAAATACAAGACATTCTCTCAATTCACTATCTCAAGAACTGTCAAACTAGTTTCCAGATCTTAAAACTATGCAGACGAAGGATTCTCTCTATCTAGTATTGAAGTATGACAAGGTTATACAGCCAAAATAATAATATAATACTCACATGCAAGTTTGTTTGCGGGCTCGCGTTAAATTCCGAAGTTATTCTCTGCCAAGCTAAGTTCTTCATCTTCAGTGCCGAACTATGTGTATGCTTATTCTCCACTACTTTTGAATAGTTCTTTAATATCTCTAGAAACTTCTTCTTCTCTTGAAGTGTAAATATTTGCTTCTTAGTCTCCATTATTTACAACATTTTAAAATCTCATCACAATAACACCGAACGTCTGTCATTTTTGACTGACAATTGTTGCGTTTCGTTGTTCCAAACATGAAGTATGTTTTTAAAAGCACATGAAAAAAGTACAAATCAGATAAGAACTATTTCTGTCTAATATTCATTATTTTACAAGAAAGAATCTGAAACGAAAATAAACTGATTTGTTGGATGCAATAAAAATCAAGGAATTTTATATCAGCAAATACGAAACTGAACTCGTTCGTTCAATGGTTCGCTCATTTTTACGTGAACTTGAGAAGAAGCACTTGAGAGTGTTGCTTATGCATGTAATGATGATGTCAGATTAAAGGTTACTGATATTGATTTTACCCAGACTACGGGCTACTGGTTTTATTATTTAGCGGCGCCGGTCGAGAAGGGCGGTCGTCAGTATGATAGCTCTCTTTTTAACATTTATCGGAATTGTAGTACTATCTCACTCAGTCATAGGTATCATAAATGTGAGGATTTTGAAGACATAACACGTTAATCTTTACTAGTACCTATTTCAAAATTCTTTGTAAATATGATAATATTGTTAATAGGTCTGAACCATTAAAAAGCTCGTACACTAATATGTTTTTTTCAATCGTAAAACTTAGGGAACGCTTTTAAAGACCAATAAATATAGTTGGAAGTTTAGACAGCCGCAGCCTACGTAAGATGGGCTATGAAATCATGATTGATTCACCAATAAAGCTATAAAAATATAAGAAAACGATTCGCCGTTTATGGCTGTTCTCTGCTCTAATAAGTGTCGTAAAAGTTCGGCGCCATTTTTGTTTATACAAGTCTATAAATGCGGAGATTACTAAAGTTGAGTCTGAACATCTCTGTCAATCTGAACTTCTAACTAATATTATAAATGCGAAAGTATGTTTGTTACGCTTTCACGCTGTAACGGCTGAATGGGTTCGGATGAATTTTAGCACACACATAGACTATGTCCTGGGTAGAAACATAGGCTAGGTACTTTTTATCCTGGATAGCCGACAAAGTTGCAGACAACAGTTAGCCATGTTATAATTTCTAATGTATGGTAGGATACCGTATATGTACTGTTTAACTCGTTGAAAAGTATGCGATCCTTGTTCCTCTTCAAATTGACTCGTTTTACAACGGCTGTAAAAATATTCTTAACGAGGTCGAGAGTCGCTTGTTCTCCCGGTATTACGATTTTTTTAAATGCTCGATCATGTTTTTTGGTTACGGAGAAATTGAAGGTCAAAGTTCCAACTTCGCTAGTTCAATTTCCGCACGTTCAAGTAGGGGAAAGGAAGGCAAAACGGACCACTTAACAAAAAACAAGTATAGAAAAGAAACTACTCATTTTATTAAACTTCTTCAAAGTCAAAAATAATCAACATTTATAACTTTCTATTACGTATGAATCAGTCTTTGATAAAATCACAGACAATAAAGATATTAGATCATTTCTAATACCTTCGATATGTCCGTTTTGCCTTCATGATTGAGGCAAAATGGACCACACATGAAGGCAAAATGGACTTACATACAATTAATCAGTCAGCACATTTTTCACATAATAATACTATCGCATCATTTTCATTCTCTACTCTGTCGTACATGTTGGACATTGCACCTAACCTCCGCTTGATTCCGAATACAAATAAGAACAATAAGAACAGTACAGACACTCAGTGTCATCATCGTCAGACGAACTATAATTTTTCCTAGTTTTTTTATCTTTTTATATCAGATTTCTTGCTTGCCTTCCCTTTTTTTAAATTATTAGTCTATTTCCACTGTCCCCTTCCTGATTTTCTTTTTTTCGGTCTTTTTTTTCTTTTCTTTTTTTAAGGTTTCGTGTCTTACTCGAAACGTATTGACGTGTAAAAGTGTTTGTACAAACCTACTTGCAAAAATAAAGTCATTTATCAAACAAAGTGTTTTTTTTTTAATAATTTCAGCCTGTTTATTTTGAGAAGTTTCCAGTTCAAAGTGATAGGGCGATGACGCTGTTTTTCCTCGCTTGACGTTAGCTCTTGTAGTCCTTTCTGTTTTCGGGAAAGGCATTATATCTTTGGTCTTTTGGACCTGCAAGGTTCATTGAAAATCATAATTATGGTGGATGTTGAAGATTCCGTTTCACTTTGATTCAAAAATAATAGCTGTAATACTGTTGGTTCCCCAGCATTCTTTGTTAATGTGGAAGTCATGGCAGGTTGGCTGTCAATTTTGGTAAGCGAGGCAAAACGGTACCCCAGTCCATTTTGCCTGAGTCCGTTTTGCCTTTTTGCTACAAATAACAAAAATTCAAAAAAATTAGGTTATAAGTTGAGGTATAGCCGACAAACTTGATTATTAGTTTAATAATGTGTCAGTTTACATACAGTTATCTTCAGAACACACTGTCATAAACCAAACCAAACTGTAGGCTAGTTGAAAAAGCAATTTTTTTATCAAAATCTGAAAAAAATAATTTACCTTGCTAAATCAGTGCATGTGCGGTCGGTGTAATTGAGTACACTGACCGAGAAGGGGAATATGGTGGCCAACACTCTGACGTAACAAGTTCATAGATAGCGTTACACGTTTCAAAATTATTAAGGTGGACCGTTTTGCCCACAGGGTCCGTTTTACCTTCCTTTCCCCTATTTGGTTCCTCTAGAGATTTTTTTTTAGCCTTAAGTGCTTGTATCGGGCCTGAACTCGGATTCTTAAAAACATAAAGGAATACTTTGCCTGGGCTGCCTGGCAATAAGTTTTATCTCTTTGTAATTTCTGATATAGCTGTATCTCGAATTGTATGTTCTGAAGCTCTCTTATGCCAGATGAGACAATCTCCGGCTGAGCCATTTCCTTATTTGCCAGCAAGTCTCATGATTTCCTATTGTGAAATGGGCTGAATATATCTTGACATTTCCTCTTGCTTTTCTACCTCTAGTTGTTCTAATAGGAATGTAGGAGGACCGAGTAGTCATTAACAATAATCACCACAAAGGGGAATTTTGTGAACCCAGTTACTGGGTTGTGGAGATCAGATAAGCAGTCGCTCCATGTAAAACACTGGTATTCAGCTGCGTCTGATTATACTGGAAGCCGACCAACATGGCAAAGGCCATACAGTTGATGATGACCACGCTTTTCTTGATATTGAACCATTAAGCGCAGGTGTCCGTGTCTACACGATTTTTTATTAACGATACATCTGCGGGTAGGTAATTCTCGTAATTTTAAAAACGTTCAGTCTGATATCTGTCAAAAATACCTCGAATTTCCATTAATTTTTGACAAGTTTTTGACATTTGACTGTCGCCGTGATCAGACTCCGACCTGCGAATTTTGAATGAAATAATGAACGTTTTTAACTCTGAGCAACTTAGGCACTGTTTAGTCTACAAAACTGTTACTTTTTGCATGGGACCAACCAATTGCATGACTAGGTACTGATTGAGCACAAAACTGAATTTGTAAACACTTATAAATAACTGGGTTAAATAATATTGTAAACTCTATAAATAAGCAGTACAAATAGCACGTGGTAAACCGCTTTGAGTTACAGCCAGATTAATTGGTTTAACTAGTAAATCTCTTTGCCTAGTTTGTTTGAAAAATGCCGTGAACTCATGATCGTATACTTTAATGTTGCAATTTCTAATCAGATCTTTATAGCTTTTCATTTATAAATTAGCTTTATGATTATGTAAGGAACTATCATGCTATGGCAGTCATGTTAGGTTGACTTTGGCAAAGCTCAAGTGGGACTGGGCTGGAAACGTTTGCCCATCGTTTGCCGCATGTCGGATGCATTGTGTGATACGACCACCACAACTTGGATCCCTGAAAATGCCCAATGGAATTGTAGCAGACTCAGGCGTAGATGGGCGACGAGCTTGAAGCCTATAGACAAGATTGGCACATTACTTAATCAAATCAAATCAAATCAAAATATTTTATTTCACATAAGCCTACAAGGGCATTTATGAAATGTCAGAAGTTGGGTGCACGGTTCCAAATTGTTGATTCCTATGGAGAAGAGCCGGCAAGAAACTCCACGGTTACTCTTTTAAAAATAATTGGCTTTTACAATATTTTCAAATAACAGTGTTAATAGGTATGCGAGAACAGTGTAGGACTGTCAACAAGTACTACTAAAACCACCAACCAACCAGAGGGGTAATTGCCGAACTTTTTATCAGTAGGAATTGGTTTAATATTCATAGTTAAACAATATTCATTGCGTTATTTACGTTGCTGTGCCACAATTTATTCGAACAAATGACGCCATGGTTTAGAAATAATCTTCAATCCCATTCAGATTCTGATAAATTGTGCGTTTCGCAATTAGGGTGCAGGTACTTAACAAAATAGAAAATTGTCTACAGTCTACAAGGCCTACAACATTCTCACATTCACAAAATATTAAAGAATTTACTTAAATGATAGTCCACACTTCCACACTATATCCACATCCACACTAATATTATAAATGCGAAAGTAACTCTGTCTGTCGGTCTGTCTGTCTGTCTGTCTCGCTTTCCTGTTAAAACTACTGAACCGATTTAAATAAAATTTGGTACACAGATAGTTTAGAGCCTGAGAAAGGACTTAGGCTAATTTTTATCCCGTTAGTATGTTCCCGCGGGATAATTTCCGACGTCCACGCTGGCGTAGCCGCTGGCAAAAGCTAGTATTACATAAATAATAAATAAAACATAATAACCTATTTAAACCAAATGTCATTGTTGTTATGACAGCCAATATTAAAGAGGTCAAATTAGAATTGTATGTATGTTATGTCAAATTATGAATAGAGTATGTCAAAGTAGAATGTAAAAAAAAAACTTAAATAAATAATGTACATCGTCATTTGGGAGCACTTAATAGACATTTACATGGTCATCCTGTAATGACCTACCAGGGAAGCCACATGTGCAGACGGAGTTATTGCCAAACTTCCTTTTCTTGAACGTAGTCTTTTATCTTATAATATGCATTTTTGATGGACACGCTTAATGTGTGATTTGAACTTTCCGTAGCTAACTTCAGTAGCCGGCTTTGGCAACTTGTTATAGTCGGTTACTGAACTTAGCTAAATAATAAGCACGAATGCCGTAGTTTCGGTCGAACTTGCTGGCGTTTCCTACACTGATTAGTTCGGAGACTGACCTAAAAATGAATGACACCACGATTAGACAGTTGTCCCTACTCCTGTGAAGTATTTGCGCGTACGAAAAATTGAGTTTGACACTTCTTTTGAGGAATCAAGATGTTCCGGCCGTGCCTGAATCTTTCTTGAGAGGCTTAAGTACACCAGAAAAGCGAGGCGTTTGTCCTGCAGTGAGACAACGCAAGCATTTATTTATAGTCATATAATAAGTGTATTGCTGGATGTAGTCTACCTATTCTCAAGCCATTTAATTTGATAGAATCATTTATTTTGTAGTGTCGACGTCACACTGGTTCTGACATTTGAAGTTAGACACTTTACTAAATAAACCCAATGTCCAATTTGTTCAACGTCAGTCAACCTTTGTCTAAACCTTTCTAAATTAAAACTTTTGTTGTTTCGACATTCTTTAATCCAAAACACTCTCAACATAATCGCATTACCAACCCGCCATAACTCACAGCTTACATAGCATAAACTTTCATCAATAGATTTCATAAACATTCGAAATGAATACATATTTTTGGACTATAGAGCTTCCATTGTTCCATTGTGAAAGCGAGATGGCGCTATACAAATAAGATATTGGCGTCTCTTTTAAGAACAGCTTTAATACAGACTGGACTTATAACTTTTGGATTAGCAGTTATTTGATGCCTTGTATTACATTTCACCCTTCAATATGAATACAGAGATTAAGCCTCCAGGATTGCGTCGAATGACAAGAAAGGTCAACATATGGGGTGTTAATGAAAGACTTGGAAATACGATTGGCATGATAAATGCCTTACTAATGTTGTTGATATTCTACATTCGTTTTCCTAGCAATACAGGGGTTTATTTGTAAACGTGGACTATCCATAGAATTTTACGTATACAAGTCTCTTACTTAGCTTTATACTTGCGCGCTCAGTTTGTAGACGGGTGTTCATCCATATATACGTGAGACCCTTCCGTGCCTCGAAGGAAGCCGTTCGTCCCGGCTATCATTCCTAGATCTTCGACAGTCATTACGAATAGTCAGAAGCAAACGTCTAGCCTTAGCAAGACATATCATGTTACCCAATAACTGGGTTGTGGAGGTCAGGTAGGCACCCGCTCCATGTAAACTACAGGTATACAGCTGGATTCGGTTAGACCGAAGCTGACCCCACCATAGTTGGGAAAAGCTGGCAGATTCCAACTTGAAGCAACGTTTATAAGTAAAAGGGCCAAACTCTAACGCGCTTGCTTTATTGGAAAAGCTCTTTTGAATAAAACTTTTCTTGAAAAGCGCAACACTCTTCAATTATTTAACTGGCAAACTGCCGAGACTTTACCGCACACAATCAATAAGTGAAAATTGGCGTGAAGAATTTATCCACTCAATTTTATAATAGGCAAGCTGTCGCCGCTAAAACTCACCATATGGTCGCTGCCCACGCTTGGCAGTGGCCGTGGACCTATTGGAGATAATATTACGACACTGCTCATACTTAGATTTTATTATTTGCCATATTAATTTGCGTGGGACGTCCTTACTACTCTTTGCGAAGGCATTTGCATTGAGAAGCGCCTTTAGCTGTTCAACTTGCTTGTTTTAGGTTCTTAGAGTGAATTTCTGAGTTGAAGAAGTGATGATCTGATGTATTTGCGGAAAGTGGTTCTACCTAAGACAGGTCTCTCTAGGATAGTTTTAAAGACGTGTCACAATCCGCATAGAATGTTCCCACTCAGTGGCGGATTAAAGGTCCAGAGCGCCCTAGGCAATCACTTTATCGGCGCCCCTGTACCGGCCATAAATGGCCATCATAATACTATAAATTTTAACTAGTTGTTCTTGCAATTACGATGACGTTGTATCATCAAACCCTAGACTTTAGTAGACGAAGACCCTTGTACTTACGCTAATGCGCGAATGAAATATGACGTTATAACTGTGAAGAAATCAAGAGGGACGACAGAACGAACTCTATTATAGATTTAGATTATAGATCAGCATTAAGTTCTTAATTATCGATATGTTATTTTCTTTATTTATTCCGAGCTCGCGCGCCCCTTGTAACTACACGCCCCTAGGCACGTGCCTAGTTTGCCTTACGGATAATCCGCCTCTGTTCCCACTGTTGAGACACAGGCCTCTTCTCTATGAGAGGGAGTGGGCCATAACCTACACGTGGTGTCACGAATATTTTGTTCTAGGATTTGCCGGTTTCTGTAGGATGATTTCTTTCACCGTTTTGACGTGAATTGCCTGATAAATAAGACAGGACAAGGGACAGTATCTAACTCAGTGAAAATGGTACTATTCGAAGGGCTTCTAAATACAAAACTTTTACAAGTTTTACATTCGCTTGACAATACTTATCAACGCACGCACAAGTCTATCGTTGTCGCAACTGCATCTATGAGTCGATGCATCATCGCGCATTGACGACACTCGGTTGCATGAAATCGCACGTTGCGAAAGCAGCATCTATCAAAGTTGCATTGTCTTCACAAACACACTCATTCATCGTTGGATGTCTAAAGACGAACTGCATTTATTCCACCTTTGGGTGACACAATGTTTTGGAAGTGCAGAGGGGTAATTGCGAAATACACTATCAGTAGGAATCGCTTTCAAAATCAAAATCAAGAGTCATTTATTAAATTTGGCTGAGTATATCAGCACTTTTCGAATGTCAAAATTACATAACACAGTTCCCCAAAACGCCTTAGCTGCGAGGCAGAAGTTCATTTCAGTTTGATAGTTCCACAACATTGCCTAAGTTGAGTTGCACGTATTAGTTATTAGACTGGACCTGCCACTCAATCTGTGTGGTTCTTTCCACAACAGACCATTTTTAGACACCAATCCACATGGTCTTCACATGATGTGACCAAGATTATGTCTGAAATTTAAAAAAGACTGTGTGACCTCTGAGATTGTTTTGTCCTCTCTTCTCAGATTAATCAGATAGGAAATGCTGACCTCATCTAGATTTAAAAATATGATTGACGTGTAAAGGTGTTTGTACAAACCTATTTACAGAAATAAAATCATTTATGATGGCGTTGTTTACGTCGCTAAGCAGTAATTTTTTTAGAACATATTAAAGAATGGATTAATAGCAATAATCTTCAAAATGGTTCAGATCCAGATTAGAGGTGTATTATGCAATTAGGGTGCGTCATGTCCATGTCTCCCAATTGCTATACTCTGGAAGTCTTCCAACAAGAGAAACGTTTTTGAAAATCTTGCACCGCCCTTAGGCCCCAGCTTCAATCAGCTTTCGATTCTAAGATCAACTTTCAAATGTTCTATGATCGTCATAATTTTGTCTTCAGAAATGTTTACCAGTCCTCTGTTGCTAAAATCCCGTATCTGCCAGACTAGACCTAAACTAAGCCTAGTTAGTTACATCTCGGCGTCACCTTGACCCACTGGCTCTCGCTCGTCGATACATATACTTGTTGTGACTGTATAGCCGGTTCTGCGAATGCAAAGTTAGGCATGAATGTAAAGAGTTTGTTTATTTTCCTTGTATGAGGCATAGGGCTTAATTTGAGGATGATTGGGAAGATGATTTCGTGAAGTAAGTTCGTAGAAATCTTATTCTATTTAAAAGTTTTCTTGTTGTTTTGAGTATCCACGACTTATTTTGTTTCTTTATCTCTTACTAAAGCAATCCTAATTTTTCGTCAGATTAAAAAGCTTACCCAGTGAGATTCATTAAGCTATTATCGCTACGTATCTTGCTTTATTTCTTTCTAGTAAAAAAAAATCGGTCACAACAAATAGGTAATGCTAGAAGTTAGAATTTCTTAAAGGCTGCGGAACACCACTTTACCGGGCGACTTTTCAGACAGAGAGCCATTTCTATCTCAAATGCGTTCCAAACCCTCGCCACAAACATGACCCACCCCATTCCAATATCAAACTGCAGACATTTAGCGTTCGTCCGTTTCGTAATCATCTCGGACAAACACAATCAGTGCCCAAGGCTAGACCAGGGGGTTTGAAATGCCGCGCCCTTTCCGCCACTCCCCAGGTGAATGGGGAACATAGAAGGGTGATTTCTAAAAGTCACGAAAGTAGAAAAAATATAGTCATTTCTGGAATGTGTGTTTCGATAAGGATGTTTTATTTGGCTAAGTGGTTGATACGGTAAAAGGGGCTTTATGTTTTTGGAGTATTACGCTGTCGGTTTTGGGCAAATATATGGCTTCTTTCGAATTAGTTTTGATAAGACTGAAATTCCACAAATGCGTTTTTTTTCATTTATAAAGCTGCAAGTTGTTTAGAGAAATAGAGATGCAACTTTAATTGGTCGAATTCGCCTAGATTGGTTAAGATGCTGCAATCAGGGTTGACTGTTGAAAATGGTTCTAGACTTGTCTGCGTTTCGTCTTAGTCTGGCTAAATATGATGTATGGTCATCAAAAGAGATAAGTAACAATAGTAAAAAGGTAGGTTCGTCGAATAAAGTTGAGCTTGTAGTTCTTTTGGTGTAAATGTTCAGTTTCGAAATGTTGTTTACTTTGCTTATCTACTATGGTACAGAATCAAAAATCTTACTACTGACTTGATTTTGGTGACTGTACAGTGTATACGAATATTATTTGTAGATGTACACTTACGAACTGCATTCCACAATAGTCCCACAAAGCAAACCATTTAACTTACCGTGTCGTATCTAAATACGTGACACAGTAACAACAGGTTACAATTTCATAATACCAGAGTAGACACTACTGACGTACGTCAAGATTAAAATCGAAAGCTCAAACAAAAACAAAGTACTCGTAATCTCGTACTATGCTATTACAAAAAAAACATGAATGAATGCTGCGTTGGCCGGACGGGTTGCGTGCGTGCACCTAATATGGTGAGCAGATAAGCCTGCTTAGGGTAAGCCTTAGCTGGCGTTAAGGTTTGGTGTAGACAAGGCTTTATAAATAGGTGTGTCGTTTTGAGATCGAATTTATTGGCCAGATTGATTCGGAAGTCGGTTGGAAATTGATAAGAATCATCTAGATTGATGATGGGTGGAACTGTAGTTAGTGTTTTGAACTTGAATAAAAGTGTGGCATTCCTAGTTTAATAGATATTAAGGTTCCCACACACAGGCGCAACGCGACTTTTGTGAAAACTTCATGGAAATTGATCTACGCCATGCTATGCTATTATGACGTAATTGATCGTTACATTTAGCTCCTTGGAGTCTAGGGTAGGCACCTTTCTCTCAGTAGGAAAAAAACGATATGGATAGAGTACTTCAAGTGCCAGAACCTTTTCAGTTGGTTTGGTTTGAATCAGCTCACTAGAAATTGTTTGACTCCTAACAGAATCGCAAAAAAAAAATGTAATAATATTCGAAATGTGTAAGTTTGGATGTTAGTTGCTCAATCACGCAACAACGACTGAACGGATTTGAATTACATTGCGCACACAGAGAACCAAATGATCCTGTGAGATAACTTTCGACCACCACACACGCGAAGCCGCGTACAAAACCCTTGTCATACAAAAACTTTTTAACAAAAAATTAAACCGTCGAAAAACTGAAAAGCAAAAAAATAATAAACCTTAAAATTATGAGTTAATTTTTTGTTAATAAGTTTTTATTTTATATTTTTTTTGTGGCTTTAATATACTAATAATACTTGGCAAGGTATACCCCATCCAATAAAAAAAAGAATGATCAAGATCGGACTACTCTGTACAAAGTTATGCGTGGTTATACATTACAATAAGTGAGTGAACAATCAATCATCCCCTGTTTTCCGACCCTTAGGGTTCGATTTTGTTTTCCAAATTTATATGGGACCATCTTGGGAGTATACCCTTTCCAATAAAAAAAGAATTATCACAATCGGACTACCATGTACAAAGTTATGCGTGATCATACATAAAAAATAAAAAAAATATACACGTCGAATTGATAACCTCCTCCTTTTTTTTTTCGTCGGTTAATAATTACAACACATTTCCAAAACGCTCTATCGTCACGTGCAACTTCGAATACCTGGCATACCATACTGCAGACACAAAGACATGCTTATCTCCAGAGAATGTGTACGAACAACAGGCGCTGTGTCAGTGAAAGTTGCAGATAAGCTGGCCGTGTACCAGTGGAGCCGTGTATTATGCATTGTTTGCGGGTGTCGAACTTTCTGCGATAGGACAGGACTTTGTGCTGCATATTTCTGCATAGTTAGGTAAAGATAAGGACAGGGCAAAGGGTAATTGGGCGTTATTTCTAAAACCCTTTTGCTTATAAACGTCGAGACGTTTGAACTAGGGCATGCAAAAACCGGGTTGTTTTTAAAAACCGTTTTTTTCGGGTTTTTCATTTACAAAACCGGTGAAACCGGTTAAATCGGGTTTTTGGGGTTTTTTAATTTTTGTTAAATAAATGAAAAATATGTCTGTAAAGAAAAGAAAATGCTGAAATCTAATCAAAATCTAGACACGCGGTAGCGTGTCAAGCCAAGTTCAAGTAACAGAACTGGCGAGCAGCACCGTGTGTAATATTACACGAACCATTTGGAGCTACTTTTGACGCCCTCATAACTCAAAAACTGTTTCACATAAACGTGTGAAATTTGGCTCATATAGTGAAACTTGCGAGATACATATGTGCTTCAAATTTCATAAACACATCTTATACGGTTATTTAGATATTAACGTCCAAAATTCGTCATTTTTATCACTGACTGACCTATAGATCAAAACTCTAACCCAGTTCCAGATGATCTAGAAAGTTCAAATTTGGCATGCAGATAGGTAATTATGTGAATACCAAGGAATAAATCAGAAACTGGTAAATTTTTATCATTTTATTATAATTTTTCACTTAAATGATTCTATTAGGAACACTTATTACAAAAACCATTTGGTATTAATTTTGTTATAAATAAGTACCTACTAATAATTTATGTACAAAAAGTAATGATATCCCATCAAAAACATAAATGTGAAATGAGAGCCAAGTTCAATATATGCCTTGGTTGTTGACTTCAACGACAAAAGAAGTGAGATCTAAATGGGTGCCAAGTGCAATGATCAGTACTGAAATTTATTTGTAACTACATAAAATATCATTTCTTCTTATAACTTAGGATAATATATTGTAGCCTAAGGTCTGACTTGGCTAGTTTTCATATACGAATTATATTATAGCCTTCGCATGTTCTAAACCTTTTACTTGTGGGTTCTTATTTTGTTAGTCCGAAAATTTGGCTTGCTGGTAGAAACTAGCCATCGAACATAATAATTCGTATATGAGAACTAGCCAAGTCAGACCTTAGGCTACAATATATTATCCTAAGTTATAAGAAGAAATGATATTTTATGTAGTTACAAATAAATTTCAGTACTGATCATTGCACTTGGCACCCATTTAGATCTCACTTCTTTTGTCGTTGAAGTCAACAACCAAGGCATATATTGAACTTGGCTCTCATTTCACATTTATGTTTTTGATGGGATATGTATTTTACAACCGACGAAAGAAACGGAGGAGGATATCAATTCGACGCGTATATATTTTTTTTTATGTATTACCACGCATAACTTTATACAGAGTAGTCCGATTTTAATAATTCTTTTTTTATTGGATAGAATATACCTTGCCAAGTATTATTAGTACATTAACCAGTCAATTACCATAATGACAGACACAATTAAAAAACCATTGTGTCGATACCAAATGTGGTATCTCAGGGACTTAGAGGTTAACGCCACAAAAAGTTATAAAATAAAAACTTTCGTCGTCGGCGCTGAAAAATCAATGAACAAATATCACTCAAAGCGCCGACTCATAATTTTAAGGTTTATTATTTTTTGCTTTTCAGTTTTTTCGGTGGTTTAATTTTTTGTTACAAAGTTTTTATTACAGACTGAAATAAGCTACAACTACTAACAAGCAATACATAATCATAAAGCTTATTATTTAGGAAAATAACATATTCTTTAAAACTTAAGGTATCTAACATACACAATTAGGAACATTTGGTAGGTAGACAAAGGTCTAAAATTACAGAATATTAAATAACAATTTAACTGTCATAAAATACGAACAGGCAAAATCAACAGTACGTAAAGTGAGATGAAAATAATTAAGTATTGAAATATCGCATAAAATAGAAGTCTTATTCCTAGTAAACTAAAACAAAATAAATCCGATATTCTTATAGATATAATAGATTATTAATTCTAAATTAAAATTACACAGCTAAATCAAATTACAATTTTTTACTTTGATAAAATTACCATACATGACCATATATTTTTTACTTTGATAGGACACAAGTGCATCGAGGGAGTCATCATTTAGAGTACTACGGATTTATTACACACTAGCTTCTGCCCGTGACTTCATCCGCGTCAAATTTTTGCTCCCGTGACCCTTCTCGTCGCATCGAATTGCCTGCCAGTTTTCGTCCATTTTTCATTGCTTCTCCGCTTTTTTAGATTGTAGCGTGATGTTATATAGCCTATAGCCTTTTTCAGTAAATAGGCTACCCTACACAAAAATATTTTTCAATTCGAACCAGTAGTGTCTGAGATTAGCGCGTTCTACCAAACAACCAAACTCTTCAACTTTATAATATTAGTGTAGATAGTATAGATGAGAACTGCTCATAAAAAGGCTCTCTCTGATTCCACTCTTGTTGGAGGTATAGATTCCAAAGCTTTATATACTTTTATTAAGTGCTCTCCCATTTTTCCTCCACCGTCGTAAAGTGCCATCTTCACCCTCATTTTAGTTTCTAAATGAAGTTTTGTAGATGGGCTTGCACCAGAGGTATGTTGTTTGAGCGTCTTCTTTATTTCTTGTCCGAGTTGGTCCTTGATGTTCTATGAAACATTTACTACTGTATAGTCTAAGTTTTCCTAAGTTGTAGTTGCCGTCGGTTTAGTAGTCGAAAAATGATTATTTATAATGTTAACCGAAAAAACCGAAAACTCCGGTTTTGGTATCCCAAAAAACCCGGTTTTCAAATCAGTCGGTTATCCGGTTTTTTCGGTTATCCGGGTATCCGGTTTGCATGCCCTAGTTTGAACGTCATACAGTTTATAAGTTTACGGATTATTTATGAATAAGTCAAAATGGTTGCGTATTTCTTTTATGCTATTATGCTTTTTTGTGGTTGTGAAACCATCAAATGACGTCTCCCGCTCTCTTTCGTGTTAGACTTTTACTGACTAAAACTCACCTGTGTTCCTTCAGTTGCCTATATGCCAGGGCCACGGTAACTCTTTCGAACAGATCTCGCGACCCTGGCAGATGGGACCACCCTTGAAGCATAACCTATCAATTAAAATAAGAATTTTCGAAATAGACACACAATTGCCGGGATACGCAGAACATATTAAAAAAATACAGGCGCTTTGAGAACCTCCTCCGTTTTGAAGTCAGTCAAAAACAAAAGCGCATAGAAAAAACAAAAGACGAAATTATACGTTACATTCTTAGATAAATCTATGACAAAAGTCTCATAATGAAACACTAGTAACTCCATACAATCATATCTTGGCTTTCTAAAGAGCGGAACCTCTTAACGAGCGGAAACGATGACCCAGGCTAAACAGGCTATACCTACTTAGCTATCATTTATGTATTCTTGTATGTTATGATCTTAAACTTTAAAGTTCAAGCTTGTTAATTTACTCGTACATGTGAGCGGAACGAATTGACATTTAATAATTTTATGATGCATTTAAAAGTAGAGTAAATGTCAAGAAACTGTATATTGCGGTGGATTTGACAGTGTTAGGTAAATTATATAACTACAAACTTGCATTGAGGATAGTTATCAAACTCAGATTTATTTTTTAGATCATGAATTTTCTTATAGTAAAATTTCATATCCGAGGATCGTATATTTCGGAAAAGGAGCACATAGAACACTGGGCCCATGAAGGCGCAGCTTATAAATTGGTGAAAAACATCAATCCACTCAGCCTCTCGCAGCCCACAGTCCAGCCTAGTCCAGACAGGACTCTCCCAGGCTGCACCACAAAACTTTGCCCTCCGCCTCGGAAGTAATCCGTCGCAATCCACCTTTTTAAAGTCGTTGGCCCATCTAGCTCCCTCACAACGCTAGAATATTACTGTGAAACCTGTTGTATAATTTCTCTAATCCAATACGTTTTTTGTCGCCAGGTTTCTCGACTGGTGATCCTCCATGAAGAAGCAGAAGATGGCAATGCTATGCCAGACCTGGCGAGGCCGGTGCAAGCCGTGTCTCTCGCCGTCAACAACCTGGTCAAGGTGAGTCAGATTGGCATACTGACGGAGAATCTCCATGCTGTTACTTAATAGCATTAACTGGACACTGATTTGGGTGACGTCAGCCACCTGGACAACACTGAGGTTATGATTAACAGCTTAGTCATAACTAAGCGTCTGCAGTAAGCTTTCATGACGGATTGGTCAGAAAAGGCAAGTCATAGGGATGTGTGAAAGCATAACACGGAGACTTTTACATTAGTAGCAGGAGAGTAAAGACTTAGAAAAAGATAAGTATTGCTGCCTGGCGAGCACGGCCTACTGTTATAGGCTTTTGTTTTTCTTTTGTGGGTGGGAAATCAACAAATCTCGCGACCGTACTGTGATAGGCTTGAGTCACAGATTTTTATCACAGTTTGTGAGCAAAAACCGTGATAAAATGCTTGACTGAAGCCTATAACATATAGGCTGAAGCCTACACATATATACAGAGGCTGTGCTCGCCCCGCTCGGCAAGATTGTATCACTACTATGAAGATTACAACATCAGTAGAAGAATTAACAACATTATGAATCAGATATTTGTATCTTATAATGTAATTATGATCTCTGTACTCTACATCGTAATGCAATTTTTACAATACTAAACGTCGAATGTCCCCAGGTCGGCCACGAAACGATCGAGTCTTCTGAAGACTCAGTCCTCAGACACGACATGCCAGGTGCCTTACACCGCGTGGAAACAGCTGCCACCCTTCTCCAGCAGGCTTCAGACATGCTACGATCTGACCCTTTCTCAGGACCTGCAAGGTATTATCAACCTTATTACGTTTAGTGGTTTTAGACCTGTTTAAGAAGGAGGTCGTACGGGAAAGTTTTATCACCTTAGCTATTTCTGCCGCAAAGCAGCGATGCTGTGTTTTGTTTTGAAAGACATTCTGGCCATAGCTCTAACAATGATATACGATTTTATTTCTGTAAATAGGTTTGTTCAAACACTTACACCTCACTCACATTTTAAAAACTAGATGAGGTTGGCGTACCTTATCTGACTACTCTGAGAAGAAAGACCGAAACGAAAGTCTCTTTTAAAGTCCAGACATAGTCTTAGATGATGTGACGATTATGTAAATTGGTGTATGAAATGGTCCTTGCATATAATGCAGCGGTGACAGATGAATATCGGGAATTCAGGAAGATCGCTGCCAGACTATTCCAGACCAACGGGCAACGAGGTAGTTTTCGACTAACAAAAGAATATTAATTTATGACCAGCCAATGCTGTAAGCTTCTATAAGTGACGCAAAAATAAACATTGGCATTTCACAAGCTTCCGCAGCTGTTCCAAAACCTTCGTTCATCACTTCAGAAAGTTCAATACTGCAGAAGTGCAGGTCATTTACCTTCACGAATAAATCTTTTGGAAACTACACTTTTGCATGACAATATAACTTTAAATTGTTGAAGAAAATGTTATCCGTGTTTCCGTCATGCTAGGTACGGAAAGCCCGAAGGTTCGATTCCTCCATACACCGCCATGATGTCAATGTCTGTTGACGCTAGTCTCTTTACCTTCGAGTCGGATACAGCGAGTGTGAGGGAGTTGAAACTAAGTGTTGTTTGTAGGAAGAAGCTGATTGAAGGCTCCCGTGGTATACTGCAAGGGACGTCCGCTTTGCTGCTGTGCTTCGACGAGTCTGAGGTCCGGAAGATTGTTAAGGAGTGTAAAAAGGTATTTAATTTCTCTTTATTCATTTACATAGCAATATTGCAGGAAATCCCGTTATAATTATGCAATTCCCTTATCGACAATATTCAGTAATATAATTACGATAGCAATTCAAATTGTTATTTTAGAACAAAAAGTGATATTTTCATTCTGATTGCACGATTTCCGAAACTTTTGTGAGAGAGATTGGCTTTCACAATAATATTTTGGCTGTGAGTAAAATGTCCATCTCGACAGGAAGTAATCAATTTCATTACCAAATATACGAAACAATCATATTGACAGACACTTCGTCACATCGCAACTGCCTTTTATGAATTCCATTTTCCTCATATTTCTGTCTGGAAATGAAAGTAGCATAACCTTCTATCTAACAATTACTATTCGTTATGTGTTATGTAAAAACTTATTATCCAGTGGCTGAGTAGTGAGGTATTGTTTGTGTCGTGAGAAATATAAAGTATGTTGTGGTTATATAAGGTGTATCTATTCGTACACGAAATATTTTAAGAGGTACACCTGTAGGTGGTAAATAATAATAATAATAATAATTTTTAGTATTTTTTCTAGAATTTTTAACACCAATCATGGAAAAATGTTTTATTATAAGTTTCTACAACACCAAGGAAGTACCTGATATTGGTGCTATAATGATAACATTATACCAGGATATAAGAAAAAATTAAATAACACGAGAAATTGTGAGATGCTGACGCGAAGTCGGGCACGTTTTCTACATAACACACGCCTAACATCTTCGGGTTCGTCGCTCAGCTCCGCCTCGCAGTTGCCGGATCCTGCTCCAGACGTGAGTCCAGTGACACCGGCCTCTGCAGTTGCGTCGAGCTCGAGCGACGAATACTTCTCGCCGCCGACGACACCACCACCAGTACGTCGGCGCGGACGAGGCCGACCACCGGCCAGCTTGGGACTCCGAGGCCCACCGGCTTCTGATAGGGTCCCCGCTACCGGTGGAAGTGTGCAGCGCATGAAGTGGACACAAGCGGTCAACGAAAATGTCATGCGCGCATACTATGGGGCTACAGAGGGGGGAACTAACTTGACTGCGTACCGTGGTCGGATGCTCTCTCTGTTTCAGGTGCTTGAACCAGGTGTCAACGTGTCGTCGCAACGATTATCGGATCAGGCACGGGTCATCCAGCGTAATCATATGCTGGATGCCGCCGTGCTTGATCGACTTTGCCTCGAATCACGGAATAGCCATGTTACGCCTGCTTCGCCACTGGTCGCGGTGCAACTGCAAAATTTACCCAGTGTTTCACCGCGACCCAACTGTGTTGGTGGAGAGGATGATGACGGGGCTATATCCGTGAGTACCCAATGCAATGCACGATTGAGGAGCGCTTTGGAGGATGCTTTCAGGGAGTATCGCTCTACTCCGCCTGAACATAGACCACGTTTACCTCGTTTGCCCATGCATAAGAAAAACAAGGCGCTGGTGTGTGCTCTAGACTCACAGCTGTCAACATATTTTGACGGCAGCAAAGACCTGGTTGATACCCACTCGATCTTGTACTGCGCAGCTGTAGCGGCTTGTCGTGTAGCTCATGTTAAGTTTCCTAACAGTGACAGAGCTACACGACCAAAACCAGCCGTACCAGCTTGGCAGTGCAGGATTGAGTGTCGTATCGGTGAGGCTAGAGCACTCATCGGTAAGCTAATCTGCTTCAGGGAGGGCAATACTCGCCCTCGAGTGATGCGCTTTGTGAAGCGGGCGTTCTCCGGGACTGATGTTAGTCCCCGAGATTATTTGCCCCGCGTCACAGAGCGCATCGACTTCCTGAAGCAGAAGATCTGTGCATGGGCAAACCGTATTCGTCGGTATCGGCGGAGGGTGGAGCGGTACACTCAGAATCGCACATTCCAAAGCGATGAAAGGTGGGTTTACAGAGCTTGGGAGCGACCGGACCAAGGTGTGGCTGACATGCCCCTTCCGGATGATGACGCCATGTCTTCGTTCTGGCGAAACATCTGGTCGGTGCCTGTCAATCACACCGAAGGTGACTGGACTAGGCAGATCGAGCGAGCGTGCGGACAAATACCAGAAATGGGGGCAATTACCATCAGCCCCCAAGATGTCGCTTGTGCAGTCCGTCCGTTGCCTAACTGGAAATCTCCGGGACCGGACGGACTGCACAACTTTTGGATCAAGTGGATCCAAAAGTCGCACGCTCGCTTGGCATCTCAGTTCCAGTCAGCCTTAGAGTCAGGGTCGTTGCCCCAGTTCTTAACAACAGGGATAACCCACCTGCTCCATAAATCAGGTAGCACCGCGGAACCCAAAAATTATAGACCGATCACTTGTCTACCGACGGTCTATAAAATTCTTACATCCATTTTGAGAGCTAAAATTTACAATCATATTGACACAAACTCTATCTTGTCTGTCTCTCAAAATGGATGTAGGAACGGGTCCCGCGGTACTAAGGAGCTGCTCCTAATCGATATGACCATTAGTCAACAGGTTCGTCGTTCCCGAAGGAATCTGTCGACATGCTGGATAGACTATAAGAAGGCCTATGACTCGGTACCACACACATGGCTCAGGAGGGTGTTAGAGTTGTACAAAGTAGGTACAACGCTGTGCACCTTCCTGATGTCATGTATGGGGCAGTGGAGGACGGTCCTTCGCTATCCAGGATGTCGACAAATCCAGAGGAATAGCGAACCGATAAGGATTGAGCGAGGTATATTCCAGGGCGATAGTTTGAGTCCACTTTGGTTCTGCCTAGCCATGAATCCTCTTAGCACACTGCTGGAGGATTCAGGTATAGGCTATCGATTGAGGAGAGGTGGTCAGGTTATATCTCACCTCCTCTACATGGATGACCTAAAACTCTTTGCCCACAACAATCTGCAACTGATGGAGCTACTGAAAGTAACTGAAACCTTCAGTAGCGCCATCAGGATGGAATTTGGTGTGGACAAATCTGCAGTCATGCATGTGAAGCGAGGGGAGATTGTGGAATCCGTGGGAACCCAACTCACGGATTCCATACACCTAAGATCCCTCTCCTCAATCGAAACATACAAGTATTTGGGTATGTCGGAAGCGTTAGGCATCGACACTGCTGACATGAAACAATCGTTGAGGGAGCGCTTCTTTGGCCGCCTGAATAAAGTTCTAAATAGTCTTTTATCAGGCGGAAACAAGGTGCGCGCCTTCAACGGTTGGGTTATGCCAGTTTTGATGTACTCTTTCGGCATACTCAAATGGACTCAGACGGAGCTGGACGCCCTGGATAGACGGGTCCGCACACTGCTGACCGTAAATCGGATGCATCACCCACGGTCCTCGGTGATGAGACTGTATATCCCGCGGAAGTGCGGAGGTCGAGGTTTTTTAAATGCCAAGACCCTGCACAACCGTGAGATATGCAGTCTCAGGGAATACTTCCTTGAAGCCGATGTGGGGATGCACCGAGATATGGTCTCAGTGGACAAGGGCTTCACCCCGCTCTCCTTGGCTAACGAGAACTGGCGCAAACCTAAAGTATTAGATACTAATGACCGCAGGGAGGTATGGCAAAGCAAGGAGCTCCACGGACGCTTTTACCGGGTCCTACATGGACCCGATGTAGACCTCTTAGCGTCCGTATCCTGGTTACGATTCGGAGATCTATTTGGAGAAACCGAAGGTTTTGTCTTTGCAATTATGGACGAAGTTATGATGACAAACAACTACCGGAAATATATTGTGAAGGATGGCACGGTTGACATCTGTCGGGCATGCCACCGTCCGGGGGAGTCAATCCGACACATTATTTCTGGTTGTTCTCGTCTGGCTAACGGAGACTACTTGCATAGACACAACCTTGTAGCCAGGATTATCCACCAGCAACTTGCTCTGAAATACAGTCTTGTGGAATCAGAAGTACCGTACTATAAGTATGTGCCCGACCCAGTTCTCCAAAATGGAAATATCACATTGTATTGGGATCGATCTATCATCACTGATAGGACTATTGTCGCTAATAAGCCGGACATAGTGGTGATAGATCGATCAGAGCGTCGCACAATGATTGTTGATATAGCAGTCCCGCATGACGAGAACCTCGTGAAAGCCGATCAAGATAAGCAGATCAAATATCTTGACTTGGCTCGCGAGGTTGTCGAGATGTGGGATGTGGATACAGCAGTCATTGTGCCGATAGTCGTGACGGCCAATGGCATAATAGCCAAGAGCCTCGACCAACACCTAAAGAGGCTCTCGTTAGGCAGCTGGATCAAGCGCTTGATCCAGAAGGCGGTATTACTGGACACGGCACGTATAGTGAGAAGGTTCCTCTCTCAGCGGCCCTGACCACCGGTAGCTTGGATCCTATTCCCGATACCGGTGGGCTACTATTTTTTATATTTTTAAATGTTTTTATGATTTTTGTTATTTTAATATTTAAAAATGTAATTTATATGTTGTAAAAATTTAAATAAAGGAAATAATAATAATAAAACATTTATTTTCAGGTAACAAAGACCCATAGACAAATACCTTACAAACTAACATACATAAGTATTATACAAAAACATGTGTTAATAATAGTACTATAAACTATGTTAGTAGCACTTCACTATTAAGTTAGCTTGTCCGTGAGCTGTCCTGTGGCACTTGTCCGCGGAAGCGACGGAACACCACGTCCTGTGGCCAAAAGTCTTCGTCCATGACGACGGGCAGATAGCAATTCGGTACACGCACCACAAACGCCTTGAAGTTGACGTTGCGGTGTGACTCCAGTAACTGTACCCTCGGCATGTACTTCGTCTTCTGGCGTACGTACTCCACAATGTCTTCCGCCTTAGTGGTGTAGTGTAGGCGGGAAATGTACACGGGAGTGTTCGGCTTAGCAGCGCGCAAGCTGACATCGGATTTTGCAGTAGCTTTCCCGCAGCGGTTCTTGTTGGTTCGCGAATGGTGCTTCCTCCTTTGCACCGTCACGAAACCCTCTTCATCAGGCTTACGGCGGCGGCGGCGGCTTCGGCGGCTTAGCTATAGAACCAAAATAATTTTTTTATCTAAGCGTTTTTGAATTTTGGTAATTATTATAATTTGAAAACTGCTTGAGACGTTTTGCATAAAACTTTTACTACAAATTCTATGAATGGCCCGCCTGACGTTGCGAGGGCGGTGACCGAACGGCACGAGCATGGCCGTGGTGTCTCGGGCCGTAAAAATAAGAAGGAGCCAGTAATTCTTATGCGCGTCAAGTAATTTATAAATATTAAATTTTGAAAAAAATACATTTAGAAAAAAAAAATTTTCGTTGCTGTAGCTTCTTTACCACCTACCGGTGTACCTATTAAAATATTTCGTGTATGAATAGATACACCTTATATAAGGAAAAAACGATGTATAATAGAAACGCCTAGAGTTGGTGGTTACTTTGGCTATAGAAAGTTATTTTAGGGTGGAAGCGCCAGGGTAATCCACGAAATTCAGATTATCTTCTAATTTTTGCAATTTGCAGGTCGTAATAATTTAAATATCCCAGAAATTGCGTTCTCGTGGTTTTTTCTGACAAGCACAAGGGCGAAGCCGTAGGCAAAAGCTAGTCAATATAATATTAACAATGTGTGTATTGTATTTCAGGTTCTAGATTACCTAGGAGTGGCGGAGGTCATAGACACCATGGAAGACTTGGTGCAGTTCCTCAGAGACATCTCGCCCGCACTCTCCAGGGCTGCCAGAGAGGTAAGCTCTATTTACAGCTATTGTTTGATTATTTGGCACAATTATCAGCATAAGTAGCGTAAAAAACCTTTATGATTGAAAATAATAAATTATTAATTTCACTGAATTCACCAACAGGCAATCACTTATACAATTTTTTTTAAAGGTTGCTGCAAGAGCAGCCGAGCTGACCCATCCACCTCACGCCGAAACATTGAATCGCTGCCTCGAGAGCGTCAAACAACTAGCGCCGGTGCTCATATGCTCCATGAAGATCTACATACACATCCTCACTGAAGGTAAGACTCATATAAGAAAATTGACAGAATGGTCGGCCAATACCATAAGGCCCTGCTCTCACTGGTGACACGGCATGGAATCTTTCGACATCACTCCTTGCAAGCGGTAGACTGACGGCAACGATGCCGTGATGTTCTAAGGCACGCCGAAGCGTATTAACGCGACATCGCGCTTGCGCGTTCTTTTCATTATAGTCACAAAGCTTCCATCGAAGCATCCCATGGGAGACCGAGCCATGCCGAACGCTTCCGACACGGCATGCTTAAGCATGCTGCAGCTTTGTTTATGTACCTATGATGATTATTATTGCAATTTAAATCTTTTATCCAAGTTCATTAAGGCGGCTTGCGGTTGGAGTAAATTAGTAGAAATCGTCACCTACCAATAAAGCGTTATGCGCCCTCCATGTGACTTTCTCTGGAAAATAGAGATTTTCAGGGTTTTCGAGGGTGCTGAAGACATGGTGAGGTCAAAAAAAAATTTTCATCGTGGTTGTCGTTTTCAAGGTATTTGAGGGATGATAGTGTGGTCAAATTAAGGTAAAAGTATTTTAAAGATTTACTAAACGACGTTACATTCGAAGTTGAATGAAAAGCGTAGAGAACCAAAGTTTTTTTTTTTGTAGTCTTACAAAAAAAAATGTGGTGTTTCATATTGAGTTAGGTATATTCCTATTCATTGCATAAAAATCCCTTGTCGTGCCGTTTCGTCAGTAGCCGCAGGCCCTAAATATATAATTGTTTATGGTATGTTCACAAAGTTTCGAAACCAAACTGGAGCCTCATTATTTTTTATTGCAGGAGGCAAAGGTATGGAGGAAGCTGCTGAGAACAGAAACTATCTGGCGCAGAGGATGGCTGACGAAATACATGAGATAATACGGTGAGTTGAAATTATTGAACCCACGACAGTGCCAATATATTTTTTTTTTATGTACGCACGGTCGCAGGTCAAGCTATACATTTCCAGTATATGCTGTCTTCTTACTGTACGAAATGCCTATACAATGCGAGGTCAGCTAAAACTGGAAATGTATAGTTTGAAGTGTACAAGTCAGGGAACGGACAACTAGGAGCAAATTTACACCCTTCGTCGATTTTCCGTTTTCATAAATGTAGTGTAGTTCTTCAGAAAACTTAGGTGCATAATGCTTGCAATCGGCGTGCGTGTATGAATGTAAATGACTCAAAAAAGAGTATGTGAGAATTGTAGGAGGTTGCGTTCTGTAGTTTCTGGCTACCCCCAAGAAGAAAAAGGTGTCAGTTTATGTAGGTATGTATGTGTATAAATAAAATGTTCAATGATTGTTGGCAGTGTGCTTCAACTGACATCTTACGTGGAGGATGGCGGTGAGAAAGACAACGTCGCGGTGCTGAAGGCGTTGCAGCAACAGATACACGCCAAAATGGGGGCTGCGCACGAGTTTCTTAATGTGAGTTGTTGTTTAATGAGACTTATAACTACACTGTTTGTCTCTGCATCACTCATAAGTTGACTGGTTGCAAATGCTCATGGCATTAAGTTCGCCTCTTGACATTAATTGTGTGGTTAAAGGTTACAGACATCATTGTAGCCCTGGCTCTTGTACTAGGAATTCCCGTATCACAAGAGCCAGACCTCTCTATTAGTTAGGGAAATGGCGAGCAAAATTTCGATATGATCAGCACACAAGGCAGACGTTATTAATAGTGATAATTATACCCTAAGAAACATCAAGGACCTCGTCTGCCACCATGGTGGCGCTGCGTTGTAAATTTACAGCGTTTCAAAAATGTTTAAAAAAAGGTGTGCTATATTATGCGCACACGTCTGCCGCTGGGGCTGATGATCACAGTCATCCTGGAAACACAAAGAATCGAAAAGGCAGACATCCAGGGCTCTGACTTTTGTAGTATTAAATTTTTTAATTTATTTTTATGATTTAAAAAACTGTATATGAAGTGCACACTTGGCAGATTTGAATTGTTCGATTAAAAACAATGAGAAGAACCACGGAAAAATAGTCTGCCAATATGTTGCCTCTGCGTTGTCTATTGATCATCATCATCATCATTTCAGCCGAAAGACGTCCACTGCTGGACTTGGCCTCCCCCAATTTGGGGGTTTTGCCATAATCGCCACGCTTGGCAGGCGGGTTGGCGATCGCAGTATGGTGGTAAAATGCATAGAGAACGCTGCTGCCCATTCTCTAGTAAGTCCCTCAGTCGCCTTTTACGACACCCACGGGAAGAAATGGGGTGGTGTTATTCTTTACGTCCGGCACCACACGGTACTTTGTCTATTGACAGTGCTCCAAAAATGTAAAAAAAAGAAGGTATGCTATATTATGCGCACACGTCTGCCTCTTGGACTGATGTTTGAATTACTTATGAAAACCAAGAAAATCGATGAGGCAGACGTTCAGGCCTCTGATATTCCAAAGGCAGACCATTTGATGTACTTTTTTCAACCTGACGCTCGCGCCAAACCAAGCAGGTATAAAATATCCCCATAGATCCTTTCGTGGTGTCTCTCTTTTATTTGGGAACTAGCTTCTGCCCGCGACTTCGTCCGCGTCAAATTTTTGCTCCCCTGACCCTTCCCGTCGCATCGATTTTTTTTTTTTTTTTTTTTTTTTTTTTTTTTTTTTTTTTTTTCAGGATGGGAAATCATCAAATGACTTCTCCCGCTCTGGGCGGAGCGGGAGGGCGTGTCAGACTTTTACTGACTAAAACCCACCCGTGTTCCATCAGTTGCCCATGTGCCAGGGTCACGGTATCTCTTTCGAACAATCACGCGACCCCGGCAGGCATCGGTCCTAGTAGACCCCTACACTGCTGCTGACATCTCTTTGAGGCGCGCGTGGAACACTGCGCGCCGTCGACCCGAGCTTGGTCCTTACCGGGCGGCGAGCTACCCATTGCTCGCCACCCGCAAGCTCGCGCCTACGGTGGTCGGGAGTCCGCAATCGACTCCCGACGCCCGGGGCGTCTCCTCCTGCGGCGGCTAGGGGCGTGAGGGCGCAGAGACTGCCACTCCCTCACGCGCCCCGCCTCCTCCTTCGCGAGCATTACTGCTTCGCAGAAGGAGGTGACGGCTTCCCATTCCCTCTCGCTCCGTACCATGGCTCGCACCAGGGCCGGACGCGAGAGGTCGCCGCCGCCGATCGCCTCCACGAGGACACGGCGGTGCTCCGCCCAGGCAGGGCACACCTCCACCGTATGCTCCACCGTGTCCTCCAGACGATCCTCGCAATGGAAACACCCGGACGTATCCTCCCGCTTTATCCTGAACAGGAACCCACCGAAGCACCCATGCCCGGTGAGAACCTGCGTCAGGCGGAAGGTGAGGACGCCGTGGCGCCTCTCTATCCACTCCTCAAAGAGGGGACTTACCGCCGCAATTGTGGCGTGCCCAGCACCGGGTTGCGACAATCGTATCGCATCGATTTGCCTGCTAGTTTTCGTCCACTTTTCGTTGCTGCTCGCTCCTTTTGAGTTACAGTGAGTCAACCTTAAAAGATAGACATATGCTCTCGGGGACTTTTGTTTAGAACTTTTTAAAAGGAACAATTCCGTCTTACATGATTTTTGCGTTACTTTAACCGTTTACGCAGCGCACGCAACGGAAACTCTCAAAAGGAATAAATTTTCCCCGTTTTTGCAACATTTTTCATTACTGCTCCGCTCCTCTTAGTTGTAGCGTGATGTTATATAGCCTATAACCTCCCTCGATAAATAGGCTACCCAACACAAAAATAATTTTTCAATTCGGACCAGTAGTTCCTGAGATTAGCGCGTTCAATCAAACAAACAAACAAACAAACTCTTCAGCTTTATAATATTATTACTAGCTTCTGCCCGCGACTTCGTCCGCGTCAAATTTTTGCTCCCCTGACCCTTCCCGTCGCATCGATTTGCCTGCTAGTTTTCGTCCATTTTTCGTTGCTGCTCACTCCTTTTGAGTTATAGTGAGTCAACCTTAAAAGATAGACATATGCTCACGCGGACTTTTATTTTGAACTTTTTAAAAGAAACAATCCCGTCATACATGATTTTTGCGTTACTTTAACCGTTTACGCAGCGCACGCAACGGAACTCTCAAAAGGAATAAATTTTGCCCGTTTTTGCAACATTTTTCATTACTGCTCCGCTCCTCTTTATTGTAGCGTAATGTTATATAGCCTATAGCCTCTCTCGTTAAATAGGCTACCCAACCCAAAAAGAATTTTTCAATTCGGACCAGTAGTTCCTGAGATTAGCGCGTTCAATCAAACAAACAAACTCTTCAGCTTTATAATATTATACATAGTATAGATATTTGGGAATATGAGTGAGAACAGTATAACACAGTTCCGACCTTTTCCGTATTGTGAAACTAAATGTATAGAGCCTATATCTATATCTATATACGTATTTTACACAAGTAAAAAGTTAAAGACTGTTCCTATCCAGATCCTAATCCTATTCAGATTACATTCAAGCATGGAATTTAAAAAAAAAATACTTTCTTATTAGAGTTCCAAGCGCATTTCGTTTCTGGTTGGCATTGAGAAAAAATACGATTGCATAGATTTCAGCTCCAGAAGTTTAATCGTTACCGTGAATTTAGAGGATAATATTAAACAAACTTATAAGAATAAAACTATAAAGAATAACAAGAATCCCATGCAATACCCCCTGTCTGTTGATTCCGTGAATTTCGAACAGTTATACAGCTGAAAATCAGTGAGCAAAGTGTCTGCCACATGTTTTTTCGAATCCACAGAGTCATAGTGAATCGAATGGGCGCAATGAGAACCGCGTGCAAATGACTTAGTAGACTTTTTTTATATTTTTACAACTCCGTCCCATGATAATGCAGAGTCCTGAATGTCTGCCTCTTCGATTTTCTTCGTTTCCAAGATGATTGTGACCATGAACTCCAGAGGCATAGATGTGCAAATGATTTAATACCCCAATTTTTTTAAGCAATTTCAATCCGCTGTAACGCGAAAACGCAGCGATATAGGACCTTAATTGATTAGACCAAATCAATTCGTATTGATTTAAACTGCAATTCACCTCGACGTGAAACGTGTGCAAATCATATACCGAAATGCTCGCCAGCTCCCTAGCTATATTTACAGAGAATAAGATTTGGAAGCGAGATAGACGAAATTAGACACCTTATATAAGAAATAATTAATCTATACAGGGTGATTGGAAGATGGGTGCAAAGCTTTAAGGCGAAGATAGTACAGACAATTTAGAACCGTTTAAGCCATGGTTGTCTTAGACGAAGTCTTACCACATATTTTTAACCAAATTTTTAAGTTTTTTTTCGGAAATTTTCAAAATTTAATGTAAACTGCATAATTATGGCCAAATTGAATGATGAATGAATTCATTTTTTATTTATTTAATTAAAGTAATGTGTAAGCAATCAAGCAAAACATGTTTTAGGCTTCTGTGTGATTAGACATTTTTTTTACAGACATTTAAAGCTCAGAAAAAATAAAAAATATTTACAATACGTCTTTTAAACCTTATTAAAAAAAAAAACGGAGGGTGCTTTTTTTGTTCAAACCTTTTTGAAGACATGCTTGATAATCGCTCTTTCTTTTGAGGTATCATTTATGCGGATATCTTACAAATTATTGAAATTAGGGCCTACAAACCAATTAGAGGGAGAATTTTTTTATTTTAGGCAGACTAATTTCTCGATCACGGTGGTGACAGAAGAAACTGGTGCTTATAGCACAGGTGTCCTCCTAGTTTAAGCCCAGTTGCACTTGCTTTGTATCTTGCCAATTACTTATAAGGTCTAATTTAAGGTTCTAAGAATTGTAAATAGGTTTAAGGTTTTGAACAAATAAATATTATTATTTCGTTTATTTCTTTATCTGCATATTAGTTACATTTTTAAATATTTTTAGAAAAATAAATTTACAGCAAAAAACATTTAAAAATATAAAAAAAAGTGGACCTCCGGTATCGGGAGCAGGGTCCAAGCTACCGGTGGTTAGGGCTCCAGAGACAGGAACCTCCTCACGATACGAGCCGTGTCAAGGAGTACTGCCTTCTGAATCAGGCTCTTGATCCAACCGCCTAACGATAGCCTCGACAGGTGTTGGTCGAGGGTATCGGCCATCAGCCCATTGGCTGATACGACAATCGGCACAATGACAGCCGAGTCAACATTCCACATGTCAACAACCTCGTGTGCTAAGTCGAGATATTTAATCTGTTTCTCTTTCTCAGCTTTCACGAGGTTGCCGTCATGCGGAATGGTAACATCGACTATCATTGTGCGGCGCGCTAACCGGTCTATCACCACTATATCAGGCTTATTGGCGACAATAGTCCTGTCAGTAATGATAGACCGATCCCAGTACAACGTGACATGGTCATTTTCGAGAACTGGGTCGGGCACATACTTGTAATACGGTACCTCAGAATCCACTAGTTTGTATTGCAAAGCAAGTTGCTGGTGAATAATCCTGGCTACTTGATTATGCCTGTGCAAGTATTCGCCGTTAGCCAAACGAGAACAACCAGAGATAATATGTCTGATGGACTCACCCGGATGGTGACATGCCCGACACACGTCAACCGTCCCGTCCTTCATAATATGTCTCCGGTAGTTATTCGTCAAGATAACTTCGTCCATAATTGCACAGACGAAACCTTCAGTTTCCCCGAATAGGTTACCAAAACGTAGCCAGGATACGGACGCTAAGAAATCTACACTGGGCTCATGAAGAGCCCGGTAGAAGCGCCCGTGAAGCTCCTTGTTTCGCCATACTTCCTTGCGGTCATTGGTAGTAAGTACTACAGGTTTGCGCCAGTTCTCTTTAGCCATGGAGAGCGGGGTGAGCCCCTTGTCCACTGCGACCACATCACGGTGCATACCCACTTCGGCTTTTAGAAAATACTCCCTGAGACTGCACACCTCGCGGTTGTGGAGGGTCTTTGCATTTAAAAAGCCTCGACCCCCGCACTTCCGCGGGATGTACAGTCTCATCACCGATGATCGTGGGTGATGCATCCGGTTTGCGGTCAGCATTGTACGGACCCTCCTATCCAGGGCGTCGAGTTCTGTTTGAGTCCATTTGAGTATGCCGAAAGAGTACATCAAAACCGGCATGACCCAACCGTTGAAGGCGCGCACCTTGTTTCCGCCTGAAAGAAGACTAATTAATACCTTCTTCAGGCGACCAAAGAAGCGCTCCTTCAACGATTGCTTCATGTCAGCATCGTTGATGCCTAACACTTCCGACATACCCAAATACTTGTAGCTTTCGGATGAGGAAAGGGATCTGAGGTATACGGAATCCGAAAGTTGGATTCCCTCGGATTCCATAACCTCGCCTCGCTTTACATGCATGACTGCACATTTGTCCACACCAAACTCCATCCTGATGGCGCTACTAAAAGTTTCAGTTACCGTCAGTAGCTCCATCAGTTGCAGTTTGTTGGGGGCAAAGAGTTTTAGGTCATCCATGTAGAGGAGGTGAGATATAACCTGACCACCTCTCCTCAGCCGATAGCCTAGACCTGAATTCTCCAGCAGTGTGCTTAGAGGATTCAGGGCTAAGCAAAACCAAAGTGGACTCAGACTGTCGCCCTGAAATATTCCCCGCTTAATCCATACAGGCTCATCATTTCGCTGGATCTGTGGAGATCCTGGATAGCGAAGGACTGTCCTCCATTGCCCCATGCATGACTCTAGGAAGGTGCGAAGAGTTGTATCAACCTTGTACAACTCCAGCACCCTCCTGAGCCATGAATGTGGCACTGAGTCGTAGGCCTTCTTATAGTCTATCCAGCATGTCGACAGATCCTTGCGGGATCGACGAACCTGTTGGCTTATGGCCATGTCGATGAGGAGTAGCTCCTTAGTACCACGGGACCCGTTCCTACATCCATTTTGAGACGCAGACATAATGGAATTATTATCAATATGCGAACTAATTTTCGCTCTCAAAATGGATGTAAGAAGTTTATAAACCGTCGACAAACATGTGATCGGTCTATAATTCTTAGGTTCCGCGGTACTACCTGACTTATAGAGCAGGTGGGTGACGCCTGTTGTTAGAAACTGTGGTAGCGACCCAGACTCTAAGGATGACTGGAAATGAGATGCCAGGCGACTGTGTGAACTGGTGAGCCATTTTAACCAGAAGTTGTGCAGTCCGTCCGGTCCCGGTGATTTCCAGTTCGGTAACGGACGGACTGCTCTGGCTACATCTGTTGGCGTAATTAACACCGGCTCCATTTCTGGTAATGATTCACACACTCGCCCGACATTTCGCATCCAGCCAGCCTCAACGTGACAGACGGGTACTGACCAAATGCCCCGCCAGAATGCATTCGTGGCGGCGTCATCCGGGCAGCGCACGTCCGTCACATTTTGTTCGGGTCGCTCCCAAGCTCTATATACCCACCTCTCATCGCTCTGGAACATACGATTCTGCTTGTATCGGTCAACCCGCCGTTTATACCGCCGAATACGGCATGCCCATGCACAGACTTTCTGCTTCAGGAAGTCGATGCGCTCTGTAACACGGGACATGTATTCTGGAGGACTGATTCCAGTCCCCGAGAATGCCCGCCTTACAAAGCGCATCACTCGTGGTCGTGTATTGCCCTCCCTGAAGCAGTATAGTTTGCCGATGAGTACCCTGGCCCCATCGATACGACGCTCAATCCTGCATTGCCAGACTGGTACGGTTGGCATTGGTCGAGTAGCTCCGTCACAGTTTGGAAACTTGACGTTAGCTAAACGACATGCCGCAACAGCCGCGCAATACAGGATCGAGTGTGTATCGACGAGATTCTCGCTGCTCTCGAATAAATTCTTAAGCTGCGAGTCCAAGGCACACACCAGCGCCCTATTTTTCTTGTGCATAGGCAACCGTGGTAATCGGGGTCTAAGTTCGGTTGGGATAGACCTATACTCGCGAAGCGCATCCTCCAGAGCGCTCCTCATTCGGTTGTTGCACTGGCTACTTACTGTGGCAACCATATCATCCTCTTCTTCAACATGATGGAACCGCGGCGAAATTGCGTTAATAGATGACCCTTGTGCCGCGGTTTGTGTCGGAGTCGAGACGACATAGTTGCTCAGTACTTCTGAACGCAGCCTTTCAAGTGCGGTGTCGTCCAACCTGTGATTGCGTTGAATAACCCGCACTTGATCCGAAAGTCGTTGGGCCGAGACGTTGACGGTTGGTTCTAGTTCCTGGAACAGAGACAGCATCCTATCACGATACGCAGTGAGGTTAGTTCCCCCCTCTGTAGACCCGTAATATGCGCGCATGACGTTCTCGTTCATAGACTGAGTCCATCTCATGCGCCGCACACAACCACCGGCAGCGGGGACCCGGCTGCCGGTGGTTGTGTGCGGCGCATTATTATATTATTATTATAATTAAAACAATATTTGAATTAAAATTATTTATTTTTCATGTTCAAAATGACGGCCGTGATTCCTAATACAAGCACGGCCCCGTCTTCTAACTTCTGTAGTCGTTATTTTCAACATCATCTCCTGCTTCATTGTCTCAAACGCTGAATTTATTCATTGCGTCAATTCTTCTCTAGTGTTTATTTCTATGTTGTTATACACCAGTTCCTTGGCCCGGCCCCACACGAAAAAGTCCAACGGGGTCAGATCTGGGGAGCGAGCGGGCCAAGGAATGGGTCCATCCCTGCCGATCCAGCTATCAGGAAAGCAATTGTTGAGGTGTTCCCTTACATTTAAAGTCCAATGCGCTGGACAGCCGTCTTGCTGAAAGATGACTGTTCGGTCTCTTTCGAAGATCGGGACACCTGATTCCTCAACCAGCAGTGGTAAATCAATTTGGGGAAATTGCAAATAATTTTCGCCATTCAATGGATCAGGCAAAAAGTGGGGCCCAATCAATGTTCTGCCAATTATTCCAGCCCATACATTCACAGAGAATTTCATCTGAAATGACACCTGCTTCTTAAAATGTGGATTGTTGTCTGCGTCGGCCCATTCATGGATGTTGTGAAACTTTGTAATACCTTCCCTTGAAAATTTACTTTCATCCGTCCACAATATTGATTTCAGAAACCACGCATCTTCGATGTCTCTGTTGAGGAGGAAACGGCAGAACTGAATTCTTCTTTGAGGATCTTGCTCTACTAGACCTTGCACACTCCTGCCATGGAACGGATACTTATCATTTTGGTGCATTGTAGGCCACACCTTCCATTGAGAAATGTTTAAATTTCGAGCTACTGCTCTAGTACTGGTAGTAGGATCCGCTTGAAATGCTGCTAAAATGTCTTCGTCGACGGCAGTTTCGTGTCTGCCCGGGTTGACTCCAGGTTCCACGCGGTGAAACCCATCTTGGGCAAGACGACGAAACGTGGTGTAAAACACTCGGACATTCGGTATCCTGCGATTTGGATAGCGCTCTTGATACATCCGTTGCGCCAAAGATCCATTGCCGTCTGCTCTACCGTACATAAATACGATATCCGCATATTCTTGATTGGAAAAAGTAGCTATAGTCACTTAACAATTAAGAAAAACGGCGTAGGAGCGCACTAAATGTCAACTCAACACAATTAAGTCAAAAATCAACACGTGCAGGAGCGCGAGGCTACGACTGGACACGGTGAAACAAAAAAGTTCAAAACTAACGCAAACAACACGTGCAGGAACGCAGAGGGCTACAACTGAACAAGGTAAATTGTGAATCAACACGACAACGTCCACTCACAAGGGCAGTAGTTTGACTAATAAGTAAACGTAACCATACCTATGTTTAACAAGATAAAAATGATTGATTGATTGATTGATTGAACGATGTAACGGCTTCATCACAGACCGACTGACCCTGACTAAAGAAAAACGACTTTGTTGCCTCAGTAACTAAGACCATTTTGCTGTAAAAACCAACTCTTATCGCTTTTTGCTATTCATTGGGCGTTCTACCTGGAAATGCCGTCGCACCGCGCTCAGTGGCCATTGTTTAGAGAATCCCCTCAATGGGTTCCCCTCAATTGGTTCCTGCATGTGCCAAAAATTCTTAGAATTGAACATGTTATCATTTCGAGCACATAAAGTATTCTTTTAAGCAAAAATTTTGTGTTTTGTTAGACTGCCTAAAATTTAAAATTTCTCCCTCGAATTGGTTTGTAGGTCCTGATTTCAATAATTTGTAAGATATCCGCATAAATGATACCTCAAAAGAAAGAACGATTATCAAGCATGTCTTCAAAAAGGTTTGAACAAAAAAAGCACCCTCCGTTTTTTTTTAAATAAGTTTTAAAAGACGTATTGTACAAAATTTTATTTTTTTCTGAGCTTTAAATATCTGTAAAAAAAATGTCTAATGACACAGAAGCCTAAAACATGTTTTGCTTGGTTGCTTACACATTACTTTAATTAAATAAATAAAAAAATAATTCATTTATCATTCAATTTGGCCATAATTATGCAGTTTACATTAAATTTTGAGAATTTCCGAAAAAAAAACTTAAAAATTAGGTAAGACTTCGTCTAAGACAACCATGGCTTAAATGGTTCTAAATTGTCTATACTATCTTCACCTTAAAGCTTTGCACCCATCTTCCAATCACCCTGTATATTAATACGTGAAGCGAAAACTTTGGATCCCTTTTTACGAAAATTGGGTGGACGGAGAAGTATGTAATTTCGCACACTTATAGTTTATACAGAGAAAAAGTGACGAATGCTAATATTTTTTTTTATAATTATGCGTAAAAAAACTTTTTTACAAAAAAAAAAAAACAACCGAGTTCCTTAAAAAAACTACAAAGTGAAAAATAACTTTAATTTCGGCAGCCCGTGTCGCGTATTTCCATTCTGTACAAGGCCAAAACGCAACCATAGGAATCTGCTCGCGTATACTTTGTAATGCAAATTTTAAACTTGTGATTACAATGTATACACGAATTTTGCGTACTACTTGTATATAGTTTGTAACGTAGACGCGCACGTGCATCTTTCCAATTTATACAAGGCCAGAATGCCGCCATAGGAATTTGGTAGGACTCTGATTGCCGGGCTTCGATTTAAAGGGTGTTAGGCGGGAGGAGGGGGGAGGTGTAGAGCCTCTCCTGTGAAGGAAAAGTTTCGAAACGCCCCCTTTTGAGTTTTTTTTTTTAAATATTGTAACCTAAATTTCGACATCGATTTAAAGGTCGGAAGAGGTGTGGGGTTGACGAATAAAATGAAGGGGAAGTAGCAACGCTCGACAGAACACTTCGCTGACAGGGCACGTCAACGGAATCAAGGCGTTTCCATAGGACGTCTCAGTTTTAACCTAACCTAACCTCCCCAAACCAAGTCGATTCTGACACTCGCCGGCCGCTACCGGCGGCACCGCTCGCTTCGCTCGCTCGGCTCGTGCGTAGGAGGTCGCAGTTTCAACCTAACCTAAACTCCCCAAACCATGTCGCTTCTGACACTCGCCGGCCGCTCGTCTATACCTACAGGATTAGTTTGCATGTGGAGTAGCACTGTATATTATGTAACAATTTAGTTACTTTGGCCACTACAAAGTATACACGAGTATTTGCGTACTACTCTTGTATAGATTGGAAGACCTTGATTAAAAAGTGATTTCCAATCTATACGCGACTAGTATCACGGGTTCCCTCTATCCTCTATCACTTGATGCTCCGAATTTGATGTCGCTTCTGACACTCGCCGGCCGCTCGTCTATACCTACAGGATTAGTTTGCATGTGGAGTAGCACTGTATATTATGTAACAATTTAGTTTGGCCACTACAAAGTATACACGAGTATTTGCGTACTACTCTTGTATAGATTGGAAGACCTTGATTAAAAAGTGATTTCCAATCTATACGCGACTAGTATCACGGGTTCCCTCTATCCTCTATCACTTGATGCTCCGAATTTGATGTCGCTTCTGACACTCGCCGGCCGCTCGTCTATACCTACAGGATTAGTTTGCATGTGGAGTAGCACTGTATATTATGTAACAATTTAGTTACTTTGGCCACTACAAAGTATACACGAGTATTTGCGTACTACTCTTGTATAGATTGGAAGACCTTGATTAAAAAGTGATTTCCAATCTATACGCGACTAGTATCACGGGTTCCCTCTATCCTCTATCACTTGATGCTCCGAATTTGATGTCGCTTCTGACACTCGCCGGCCGCTCGTCTATACCTACAGGATTAGTTTGCATGTGGAGTAGCACTGTATATTATGTAACAATTTAGTTTGGCCACTACAAAGTATACACGAGTATTTGCGTACTACTCTTGTATAGATTGGAAGACCTTGATTAAAAAGTGATTTCCAATCTATACGCGACTAGTATCACGGGTTCCCTCTATCCTCTATCACTTGATGCTCCGAATTTTATTTGGCATAACACACTTGGCATAATCTTATTTAAACGAATATTTGTAAGGCATAAAAAATGTTTAGCATAATCATTGTTTGGCCGAATGTTTATATGCTCGACATTACGCTGGCATACTTTTAAGATGGCAGAATTTTATTTCGCATAATTACCTTTGGCAGACTTAAAATTCCGCATAATTTCGTTTAGCATAAAAAGCAATGATTATTTGGCATAATTTCACTTGGCTTACTATGAAGATGGCAGAATTTCATTCAGAATAATTTTGTTAGGCATATTTTCATTTCTATTAAATTGCATTTTAACCTTAAATAAAATGAAATAGTGTCTCAAAAAGTCAGTATATGTTGTGCTACAAAAATTATTGACAGAAACGAATCGCTGCAGAACAGACTCCACGTAGTCTTGTCTGCCTTACCCCTAGAGTGTAATTTAAGCCCGCGTAGGCGCGGAGTGGCGAGGCAGCTCGCGAGCTGAGGAGCAGGTGGTTTTGACGGTCGCCGCCGCGGCTGAGGCCGAAGCCGCGGTGGTGAGTGTAAAACCATCTGCGACAATGAGCTCGCGTGGGACCGCCGGAGCCCCGCAGTGCCGAAGCCGTGACAGAAACCATGCATGCTGCATGTTGCATGCTCGCCTGCATACTGTAAGCTTCTTGCATGCTGCATGCTTGCTTGCATGCTTGCTTGCTGCATGCTTGCTTGCATGCTGCATGCTTGGTTGCTTGCATGCTGTACGCTTGTTTGCATGCTGCATGCTTCTTCGATATGAAATGTATGCCAAAAGATGATTCTAAGTTTAAAGTTTCTGAGATATGATAGTTCTGTCTTTTAATAACTATCGATATGAAATTATGCCAAGAGACGATTCTGACTGCGAACTTTATGCGATATGATGGTTCTACTTTTTAATTATTATATAAAAACTATTGAATAAAATTTATGCCTAAAAATGATTCTGACTTATAAAATTATGCGTTGTGAATGTATGATAAATGAGTGTATGCCAAATGATTTTCTGCGAAATGAAGCTTATGCCATCCGCTGTTATGCAAAATAATATTATGACGAAAAAAATTCTGCCATAAAGGGTGGACCTTAGTATCACACCCTTGCGTTCTAGCCTTGTATAGAATGGAACTATGCGTCGGTGTCTTAGGATTTGTATTTAAGGATTTTGCCACCGACTTCCGAAATTAAAGTTATTTTTCACTTTGTAGTGTTTTTAAGGAAGTCGGTTGTTTTTTTTTTTTGTAAAAAAGTTTTTATTTTTAAATTTTTAGTAATGGTATTTACGCCGCACTAATTCCAAACAAACAATGCATATTTATGCAATAGCAGAAATTGCGGTTGATTTGCTGTCATTTTTAAAGAGTTCCGGTGTCTGTCTCAGGAACTCATCATCAGATCTATTTGTTTATATGGGACCATTTCGGAATAAACCCCTTTCGAACAAAAAAATTATTTTGCAAATCCGTTTATATAAGGTGTATCTATTCATACACGAAATATTTTAAGAGGTACACCTGTAGGTGGTAAAGAAGCTATAGAAGCAAAAAGATTTTTTTTTATCTAAGCGTTTTTGAATTTTCGTAATTATTATAACTAGTGATCGCCCATTGGTCGAAATTCGACCGTACTTCATTTGAATAGAAATACATTATTAAATGAAAAAATATAGATAACTAGCTGACCCGGCAAACGTTGTTTTGCCATATAAATAATTTCCTAGGCGGGGATAACTAATTAAATGACGATTGATCAGTTTTCGACCGGAGAGGAAAAATGATTAAATTACTAAAATGGCTATTAAAAAATAAGGGTTGATCGTAGAAGGGTGAAAATTGAGATTGTATGTATTTTTGTATGTTGTATCATAAAAAAATAGAAATTAAAAATTTTGTCTAAAAAATAAAAATTAGGGGTGGACTACCCCTAACATTTAGGTGGATGAAAAATAGATGTTGGCCGATTCTCATAGATACCGGATAAGCACAAAAAATTTCATCAAAATCGGTCAAGCCGTTTCGGGGGAGTATGGCAACGAAAACTGTGACACGAGAATTTTATATATTAGTTAATAAATATAAAAAATAATATGGTTATATTTGACATTCAGTAACACTATAGACAAATTGTTGCCGCTGTACTACTGTGGAGAGGGTTCGCTGGCGGGATGGTGATGGCCAGGACCAGGACGTAGGTGTAATCAGTAAAGAATACTTCTTCAGGACTCTCTTCTTTATTTCCTTAATACTTCTTAACTGCTGGATATGGAACAATATGGAATGAATTATCACAGAGTTCTGTTTTTATAGAATTTTCCCAATTATTTTTAACTAGCTTCTGCCCGCGACTTCGTCCGCGTCAAATTTTTGCTCCCCTTACCCTTCCCGTCGCATCGATTTGCCTGCTAGTTTTCGTCCATTTTCGCTCCTTGAGTTATAGTGAGTCAACCTTAAAAGATAGACATATGCTCTTGGGACTTTTTTTTTGAACTTTTTAAAAATAACAATCCCGTCATACATGATTTTTGCGTTACTTTAACCGTTTACGCAGCGCACGCAACGGAAACTCTCAGAAGGAATAAATTTTCCCCGTTTTTGCAACATTTTTCATTACTGTTCCGCTCCTCTGAGGTGTAGCGTGATGTTATATAGCCTATAGCCTCCCTCGAATAAACCGTCTTTTCTAAATTATCAAAATCCTGTTTTGTGACGCAAAATTTACAAAAAAGGGAAGACCAATTTGAACCACTTGTCTAATGATCGATTGGTCGAGTGGCTACTGTCTGCACTTAGTACGACCGCGGTGGAGTCGTGAGTTCGAATCCAGCGAAAAAAATAGGCTTAAAATAGGCTACCTAACACAAAAAGAATTTTTCAATTCGGACCGGATTCGATTCGGAGATTAGCGCGTTCAATCAAACAAACAAACTCTTCAGCTTTATAATATTAGTATAGATAATTAGTTGACCCAGCGAACTTCGTATCGCCTCAGATTCAATAAATGTTGTTATAAACGTACCAAGTTTGACAACCTGGTACGCGGTGGTGATCTGGTAAGCGTTTTCTAGCTGACACTCATATGTTAGGTTAGCTCCTACCCAGTTATGATGACCTGGTACTTCGAAGGCATAAAGCGTTTTCTAGCTGACACTCCTTTGTTTGGTAAGCTCCTGTCAAGTTATGATAACCTGGTACTTCGAAGGCAACGTTTTTGTCATAGTACCACGTTTTATAGTGACTTGTATTCTCTTTGACGTTTTATGTGACGTCTCACGGGAACGCGGTCGTAAAAAGGGGAAAAAAAAAAAAAAAAAAAAAACGGGATAAAAAGTATCCTATGTCCTTCTCCTGGCTCTAAACTACCTCCCTGCCAATTTTCAGCTAAATCGGTTCAGCCGTTCTTGAGTTATAAGTGAAGTAACTAACACGACTTTCTTTTATATATATAGATTAATTATGACGGATCCAAATGTCATAATTATAACCAGCCTGTACAATCTATGACCAGCCTGTACAATCGTGAGGCATACAACCTCTACAGTTTGCACACGACACTAAGTTTTGTATGGGAAACTTACTAATGCCATACTTGACACTCCTCATAAAACACAAAAAATATTTCTTATAAATCTAAACTAAATTCCTATCGTCGCTAATACAAATAATATTAAAGACAAATATTCTCGATATGATCATAGATTTTAAAAATGAAATAAGTTATATATCTATAACATTAATTTATTACCTATGGTTATACTTGACATTCAGTAAGACTATTGACACAAAATCAGGCTTACCAACTTAGGGGTTTTCCCAAATTTAGGGGGTAAATAAGAGGATTGAAATTTTTTAGGGGCGTTCCATTTTTAGGGGTATTCTTAGGGATTTTTTGCCATCTTACATTTCTCATTGTGTTTTTGATTACAATAAAAGTATTAGCGACTTCTAGTACGGTTCCTCGATACTAAGAATGCAGCGTGAATGATTAACAAATGTCGCGTAATAAATATAGACAAATAATACTACTGTGTGCCTATGATTACTGAACATTCGTTGGTTATTTTCATTATAATTTTTTAGCGGATTTTTTTAGTAATTGTGGCAATTTTAGGGGTTTTTAACTTAAGCTTTAGGGGTAAATATTTCTGGGTGTTGGTAACACTGCACAAAGTAATAAAGACAGATTTGGACCATAAACAAAAGAATTTCTATGCATGTGTGTATTTAGATACACGGTAATGAACAGTAGTGTGTGTAACGTGCTATTTATTGAAAATAATGTATTTTTACGCATAATTTAAAAAAATATTAGCATTCGTCACTTCTTCTCTGTATAAACTATAAGTGTGCGAAATTTCATACTCCTCCGTCCGCCCAATTTTCGTAAAAAGGGATCCAAAGTTTTCGCTTCACGTATTAATATATAGATTTTAAAACTGCTTGAGACGTTTTGCATAAAACTCTTACTCCAAATTCTATGAATGGCCCGCCTGACGCTGCGAGGGCGGCGACCGGACGGCACGAGCATGGCCGCGGTGTCTCGGGCCGTAAGAAGAAGCCAGTATTTCTTATGTGCATCAAATAATTTAGAAAATTTAAATTTTGAAAAAAATACATGTAGAATTTTTTTTTTCGTTGCTGTAGCTTAGTTTATATTTATTATTATATATATTTATTCATTTAATGATGTATTTCTATTCAAATAATAATAAATAAATATCTTAGGACAACCAACACACCGTTATCTGATCCCAAACTAGGCAGAGCCTGTACTATGGCAACCAGACAACTGATAAATATACTAAATACATACATATTATAGATAAATTACACCCAGACACAGAACAAATAATTGTGCTCATCACACAATATTTGTCTTGGGTGGGAATCGAACCCACGACCTCAGTCTTAGCAGTTTTGCATAAAACTCTTACTCCAAATTCTATGAATGGCCCGCCTGACGCTGCGAGGGCGGCGACCGGACGGCACGAGCATGGCCGCGGTGTCTCGGGCCGTAAAAAATAAGAAGAAGCCAGTATTTCTTATGTGCATCAAATAATTTAGAAAATTTAAATTTTGAAAAAAATACATGTAGAATTTTTTTTTTCGTTGCTGTAGCTTAGTTTATATTTATTATTATATATATTTATTCATTTAATGATGTATTTCTATTCAAATAATAATAAATAAATATCTTAGGACAACCAACACACCGTTATCTGATACCAAACTAGGCAGAGCCTGTACTATGGCAACCAGACAACTGATAAATATACTTATATATTTCTAAATACATACATATTATAGATAAATTACACCCAGACACAGAACAAATAATTGTGCTCATCACACAATATTTGTCTTGGGTGGGAATCGAACCCACGACCTCAGTCTTAGCAGTCAGGGTCACTAACCACTAGACTAACAGGCCAGTCAAATGAAGTACGGTCGAATTTCGACCAATGGGCGATCATTACTACAGATAAATGTGGGTGTACTATAGGTACACCTGCCTAACCCTTCGGGAAAAAAAATAGTGATTATGTTATGTAGGTAATTCAGTTAAAATATCGCGATACAAATCGGGATTCGTATTGAATTTTATTAAGCTTACTTTTGTTAAATGAGTAGAGATGATGTCTTATTAATATTACCATCCCATTTCTTCTCGTGGGTATCATAAGAGGCGACTAGAGGATTTACTAGAGAATAAGCAGCAGCGTTCTCTATGTATGCATTTTACCACCATACTGCGATCATCAACTCGCTTGCCAAGCGTGGCGATTATGGCAAATCCACCCAAATTGGGTGAGATCTATGTCCAGCAGTGGACACCTGTCGGCTGAAATCAAGATGAACTGTTGTTATGTGTACGTAGGACTCGGACGCGCAACGCAACGGATACGGCGAGCGCGCGCTGCGCAGCGTGCTGACGTCAGCACAGCGCGCCACCGAACATCTGGCGCCGCAGCCTGCTGACGCGGCGCGCAGGATCGCCAGGTAACGGTGCTGGAGCTCATGCCGGGGTCGCGGGATTGTTAGAAAGAGATACCGTGGCCTCGGCACATGGGCAACTGAAGGAACATGGGTGGGTTTTAGTCAGTAAAAGTCTGACACGCCCTCCCGCTCCGCCCAGAGCGGGAGAAGTCATTTGATGATTTCCCATCCAGAAAAAAAAGCGATACTGGAGCTGTGGAGGTGACTGTACTTAGTTTTATGGCATCTTTACACATTGTGGACATTTGTACTGACATTGCCTAGAAGCATTTTGAAAATATCAAATGAACACTTACATTGATCTTAAAACATCAAAAACTCAACAATAAAAACGTTTTATATTTTATTTATTTCAGATCTGGCGGTATAAACGCAGACCATTTGTGCGACGAGCGACAATACGGACACGGCAGAGAAGCTAAGGTAATCAAACTACCTTCAAAACCTATATGAATTCATTTCTCCTAGTTTCGCTGTTTCCAGGGTTCAACTTTTGACAGCCGAATGTGTCTGCTCACGTGCCATAGAAGTAGACTTATTCGCCTGACTTCGAAATGATAAATACCACCCGTTTCTCAACTAGTCCAATGTAGGCTCGCGATCCTTTCCTATCCTAAAGGCAAGTCTTCCCTACCATTAAAATGCCCCCCGGTCTACTCCTTGATCTGCAATGGCCTTTGTAGCACCGTGAAGCATGAGGCTTCAGGGGCTAGTGCAAATCTCGGGGTTCATTTGATTGATCGAGTCTGGTCAAACCACGCTGGGGTGTCAAATCACGGTCAATGAATTAATGAAATGCACCGTGCATCATTCATTCATTCTTAGTTTCACAAAGTTTCCAGCGAAACTGAACATTTCTTAATCCTCCAGGCATTGAACCTGGCGTCAGACCTGCGCCATCAGATCAACGAGCTGGATGTCATTGTGAATGAGGGTGTGAGGGCGGTGGAGAAGCAGGGCGGAAAGACCATGCAGGCCAGGTGAGGGATAGTATAATCATAGCCTATAAGCCGTGTGCCCGATGGGAGATTTCTCATCGTCAAAAATTGTGAACATCCTACAAAGGGTATGTAAGGATCGTAGCAGGTGGCGTTCTGTCGTTTCTGCCTACCCCTATGGAACGAAGGCGTGTGTTTATGTTTATATACGTATGGAATAAACTTTCAGCCTCTATTAACCCTTTCAGAGCGTGAATCATAAAAAAAACGACGGGTTGCACTCCGGGAGTGCTGGCAGAAGTGAAAACTTGAATATTAACGTTATGCATTTTTGATATTTTGGAATGGTTAGGGAATAATTTTGCACGAATTGCTTTAATTATCAGTATAAAAGTACTATCATTTATGTGGTAGAATACAATATTTATTTATTGCGCTATCGTATACAAACACGACAATTTATATTACATTAAAAAGTTTATCTCTCATAAAAATCACTCTCCGTCCGTCTTACGAATTTTCGATCAGGGTCACGTGTCCTGACGCGAGTTTAACATTTTTTACCCATTACAAAAAAAAGTGCACAACGCCGCTAAAGAAGTTTTCACTTCAAAAATCCACAATAAGTGCTCACTTTCGCTATACAAAGTGGTAGGGATCGATGCGCAAACGCGGATGAAATCACGGCACAAGTTAGTCGTAATGATAAAAACGATCGTGTAATGTAAAGTGTCACCGTAGTACAAAGTAGAAGGACAGATAGCGTTGATTCTCCTGCTGTGATTTGTGCGTGTTAAAATACAGATTTAGGTAATATTCTTTTTTGTGTGTGAATAGATTGGAGACAGCTCACAAGTGGTTGTTACATCCGGCTTCGGATCCAGTCACCAGGATCGAAGGACAGAAGGCGATCAACAGCATCGTCTCTCAAGGCCAGAGGGTAATCGATACTTTATTTGCTTTAAATATAGTTAAAGAAGGAATACATGCAGAACAAAATAGTTTTGAAATTGCTCTTTAGTTGCTATTCGTTTGTTGTGGTTTTATAAGAAAAGGTCATTTAAGCTATGCAAATATCCTGCAAATCTGGGAGCGACTTGTGACGGACTTCCTAAAATAGGGTTTGAGTTACATAATGATTGATGCCTGCATGCCATCTGTTGGGGAACGTCCGCTGAAAGCTGCAATAGCTCTTTCTTCAATAGGCCCTTACATAGATGGCCCTACATTGTTATTATGACATAAGATTGATTGAACAATATAATGTTTGATTATTAAAAGAGACTATGACCTCTGAATTTCTTTCTGATTCCTACTCAGGAATCATCAGTCCGCTAGTAAATGCCGGTGCCAACTAGTTATAAAAAAATAACTCTACTACACTAACTAGAATACTATACTATAAATATCTATTTATACATTTTTTTTTACATTTCATTTAAATAATCAATATTGTGACAGATCGCCGACGGTCTTCAGGGTCGTGAGAAGGCAGAGGTTCTCCAGCTATGCTCCGAGGTACAGCGCCTGTCCGACAAGTTGGCCGACTTGTGCGCCAGCGGGCAGGGAGACGGCGAGGAGGCCAGGGCTATCACCAGGTACGTACTGTTGCAGGCGTATTGTACACCACTTGGATATGGGCCACTGTCAAATATTGATAAATGATTTTATTTCTACACGTAGGTTTGTATAAACATTTTAAACGCCAATCATATTTTTAAAACTCGATGAGGTCGGTGTTTCCTATCTTACGACTCTGAGAAGAAAGGCCGAAAAAAAATTTTGAGGTCACAGTCTCTTTTTAAAGTCCAGACATACTCTTGGTCGTCGTCATAGATCATGTGAAGATCATGTGGACCAATCCACATGATCAGACTAATGACTATTTGTTTATGCAATGCATTGCAATGCCTGAATGGTCTTTTGAGGAAAGAACCACGCAGATTGAGTGGACTTATCCAATCAGTGCACGCATTTATATTTATCAAATAAAATTGGAATGTTTATCATATTGGAACCAAACTATATCATTCAGTGATGATAGTTATGAATAGTGGAAAAAATTACTGATATTTTCGACTTTTCATCAAAGCCATCTTTTATTTGAACCTTATGGCAAACATATTTAATAAAAAATATAGTCTTGTCCTGATCTGTTCCTTTCTTGTTGACTGTTTATATGAAAAATGGTTAAATAAATAGTCCTATGAGATTGGCCGGAGAAGGCAACACAAAAAAAAAAAAAACATCTTAAACTTGTGTCGGAACCGTCTCACTCTTCCCATAAGTGGTATCTTAACAATGATGTGGGCTTATAAGAGGGTTATATGAAAAGTGAAACAGTTTAAAAAAAATAAAATACAAATAAAAACAAATTAAAACATTTTTTCGTCATAGATCATGTGAAGATCATGTGGACCAATCCACATGATCAGACTAATGACTATTTGTTTATGCAATGCATTGCAATGCCTGAATGGTCTTTTGAGGAAAGAACCAGGCAGATAGAGTGGACTTATCCAATCAGTGCACGCATTTATATTTATCAAATAAAATTGGAATGTTTATCATATTGGAACCAAACTATATCATTCAGTGATGATAGTTATGAATAGTGGAAAAAATTACTGATATTTTCGACTTTTCATCAAAGCCATCTTTTATTTGAACCTTATGGCAAACATATTTAATAAAAAATATAGTCTTGTCCTGATCTGTTCCTTTCTTGTTGACTGTTTATATGAAAAATGGTTAAATAAATAGTCCTATGAGATTGGCCGGAGAAGGCAACACAAAAAAAAAAAAAACATCTTAAACTTGTGTCGGAACCGTCTCACTCTTCCCATAAGTGGTATCTTAACAATGATGTGGGCTTATAAGAGGGTTATATGAAAAGTGAAACAGTTTAAAAAAAATAAAATACAAATAAAAACAAATTAAAACATTTTTTAGCAGCCATCGGTGTGTGTGTGTGTGTGTGTGTGTGTGTGTGTGTGTGTGTGTGTGTGTGTGTGTGTGTGTGTGTGTGTGAGTGTGTGTGTGTGTGTGTGTGTGTTGTGTGTGTGTGTGTGTGTTTGGGTGGGTGTGAGTGTGTATTTACGTGCGTGCGAATGATTTTATTTTTTTATTTAGCTTATACTTGTCAGAATGTTTTCTTTCTCCTCATAAGTAAGGGATCTTAACCATTCTGTTATTGTTATTTTACAGTCATATAACAACAGAGGAAATATCTCAAATTTGCGATTCAGCTTATTATAAATGAATGTGGATTGTGTAGTATACTGACGTCTAGCAAAGGTAGTTCGAACTCCTGAGGAGTGGGCTACTATATCTCTGCGCCTTCTGCTCTGAGATGCTGTTTTAAAAGGAAGGGAGACACACAGGGAGACTGGATAGCTATGGAAGACCTATGCCCAACAGTGGACAACAAAGGTTGAAAAAAAAGAGCAAGTTTGAACTCGAATGGATGTATAAGTATCTGATAAAGTTTGTTTACCATCGCGGTACTTGTTGCAGGGAGCTGACAGACAAACTACACGAGTTAAAGCGAGCTACTGAGCGCGCCGTCGTTAACCGAGTGGTCGAAGAGTTTATAGATGTGGCTGCACCGCTCAGACACTTTACTGATGCTGTTAACGCGCCTTTGGGTAAGTTAAAGCCATATAATCAATTTAGATTGAGAGTCAGCACTTTTTGTACGTCAAAAAAACATATGAAATTTGCCCGGCACGCCCGCCTTTGACCGCTTCCTAGTGCTTTAGGGAAGAAGAAGTGACATAACAAACTGTTCAGCAGCACAGCTGTCTGTTCAGGTACAATAATTTGATTCTATACAATAGTAAGTAATGGGATTAAATATAATGATCACCATAAAATGCTTTGACACCCTTAGTTCTTTAACCAAAAATATATACTTGACACCAGAAAAATAAAGTCTAAAATTACAATAGTACTAGCTATTTTAGTCACGACTGCTCTTTAAATTGTATTCGAACACCAAATGTAGTAAATGATCACCAAATCATAACTTGTACGACAAAACTGTACTGCGACTCACAATAGTTCGAATGCACGCTTGTGCGATACAATCGAGCTCACATAGTACACTAGGTTAGGTTAGGTCAAAACTGTGACCTCCTATGCACGAGCCGAGCGAGCGAAGCGAGCGGTGCCGCGGCAGCGGCCGGCGAGTGCTAGAAACGACTAGATTCAGTGTGTCGCATAAGCGTGCATTCGAACTATGGTGAGTCGCAGTACAGTTTTGTCGCACAAGTGTTATTCGCACACCCATTTGTCGAACTCACGTAGTACACTCTTAATAATTTCGTGTTCACTAACTATTTTTGGGTTAACAATGATTTTTTTTGGAGTCAGTTTGCTTAAATAGGATAGCAAGATGTAAAAACTTTGGTTATAATTTTACATTAAAATGCGGGTTTAATTTTGGTGATCATTTACTAGTTTTGTCTGTTATATGTTACTATATCTGGTGGTAAGTTAAACATAAGTAAGTAATTAGTATTACGAAACATAAAATATTACAATATTTGTCACATGTCAACTAGCACACAGTGTTAGTGCTAAAATGTTATTTTATTAGTTTAAATATTACTATGAGTCTGAAATAGTATCGATACTTCTCTTGCGATATCTTCTTTATTTATTTACTTAACATACAGTATAGCCAACGTAGTAAGAATAATCATCTTATTTTTGAATTGCCTAAACCCACATTTTATACCATATTTAGTAGTCCTATTGTAATGGCAGGTCCAACTTGACACATTACCCTATTGATATTTTCTCCACGAGTTCCGTTTCATACTAGCGTCGAGTGCACGTCTCTGTAGTTCAAATTCTCGGAATTTTAAGAACATTCACAATCTGATCTTAGTCTTAATTTGTCAAAAAAATCCTGTTTCCATACAATTTTTGACAACTTTTGACATTTGATTGTCGTCGAGTTGAGACTGCTACTAGATTTTGAACGTTTTAAATTATTATGAGAATTGGCCTTTTGTTATTTGCATGGTTACTGAAGTGCCAATTTTAGATTTTATTTCATTTGAATTGTAAATCAGCTCAGTCACTGTTGGTGTGATAAATAAATATAAAGAACATTACGAATAAACTTCTTGACACATTAACTGTTAAAATCAGAAAAAGTTAAAAAATGTACTTAGTGTTATTTCACTTTAAATTGATTATTTATTCCATAAATACGTTATTTATTCCATAAACTTGGCCGCCAGGTAGCAACGACACGTTCAGATTTGGTATGTGTTGTCGGTCATATAGTCCGACAAGGCCTGAATGGAACAAAAAGTGTCGGACACATAGACCAATATGACAGTTAACGTTTTAAAAGAGTACACACAGCACTTACATACCAAAGTTCTTTTTTGTTCTTAAAAAATCGTTAACAGAAAAGGTTCTCATTATTTGCAGGTTCTGTTATGTTAACGGTAAGATTGTATGTCCCCGCAGGCAGTCCAGGGCGCGAGCCGCAGTACCACGACAAGGCGGGCGCGCTGGCCGCCTTCAGCCAGCGCGCCGTGTGCGCCGCCAACGTGGTGGCGGCCGGCGTCGGGCACAACAAGCGACTCGCCGACCAATTGTTACATAACGCGCAACAGGTCATATAAACTCACGCTCAAACAATTTATTTCATACATACATAAAATCACGCCTTTTTCCTATAGGGGTAGGTAGAAACTACAGAACGCCACCTGCTACGATCCTTACATAATTCTTTTGCCTGGTTTAAGTTCATACATCTGCACCCTAATTGCGAAACGCACAATTTATCAGAATCCGAATGGGATTGAAGATTATTTCTAAACCATTACGTCATTTGTTCGAATAAATTGACGGCTCCGCAACGTAAATAACGCAATGAATGTTGTTTAACTATGAATATTAAACCAATTCCTACCGATAAAAAGTTCCGCAATTACCCCTCTGGTCATGCACGCACGCTGGTTACTAGTCCTACGCACCTGACCCTTCTTAAGAACATCATCAATAAGGTCACTATATGTTCTCCTAGGTTCATCGAAAATAAATTATTTTTCACTTTGTTCTTACTGATTTTTGTTTTTGGAATTCTGTTTATTTTTAAATAAATTCTTTATTTTTTAGTTGTGATACACGATGGTACCTACCCCACTCAAATTCGTATAACTTTATTTGCTGAGTATATAACAATGAAAAAAAGTTGTAACATCATCAACATACACTAAGTAGTTATAATACGTTTTTTTTTCAAATAGGTCTTACAGTTCTGATTTAACCAACATTAACAAGAAAAAAATAAACATGTTTAAAACCGAAATAATATCATACTAATTTTTTGAAGAACTTCATTGAAACTTTAACTCTGTTTTTTTTCACAGATGGAAAAACTGTCCCCACAATTGATTGCGGCTGGCAAGATCAGGCTCTACAACCCTGAGAGCAAGGTGAGAAAACAAAAGAACTCTTAAGTATCTTGTACACTCTCGTGTAGTGAAGAAGTCACTTCTTAGTGCTGCCGTATGTCAAGAGGCGACCTCTTTAGCCATGCTCTACTTTATTTTGGACCTTATTATAAAGTAATGTAATAGCATCTTTTACAAGCCTCGGAGTATTAAACCGTTGGTCCCGGCTGTCATTTGTTGATCTTTGATAGCCGTTACACCCGCTTCTGATGACCCCATCAGAAGCCCAAAAGTCTGCCAACCCATGTTACCAAGGGGTATGGTATTTTTATTTTATTTATTCGGAAGAACAAACAATTACACATTATATTTTACAAATAAATAGAATACAAGAAGTTATACAAATGTGCAACCAACCTTCTTCACAGATACACAAAAAGATAAAGACAACGTTGATAAAGTAAAATTCGGACGGAGTAAATACGTACATAATTATACGAGATAAAAAAAAATACAGCTACTGATAAATAACACTGGAGAGATTGAATATAATTTTTGAATATAATAAATTAAGTTTCTAAATTTTCCAACGGATAAAGCGAATAGATCCAAGTTACAAAAAAAAACTTATTAAAATTGTAAATATAGTCTGGGTAATATCGTAGTACCCAGTGACTGCGTTGTGGAGGTCAGATAGGCAGTCGCTCGATGTAAAAAACTTGTGTTCAGTTGTATCCGGTGAGACTGGGAGCCGACCCAACCATAGTTGGGAGTTGACGATGATGATCTTTTCAAACTACTTTCATTCCAGGTAGCTGAAGAGCATTTCAACAATCTTAAGAACCAGTACGCAGACGCAGTTCTTCGCGTCAGAGATCTGTGTGATCAGGCCGTGGACCCTCTGGACTTTGTCAGGACTGCTGGTAAGGAAATAAATATTGATTTGTTCATAATGACCAACTTGCGAGGCTACGCTGCAATAGCTTGGGATACACCTTGGATAGAACACAATTCTTTACATATTGGAACCCTTAAACCTTCGGAGAGCAAGGTTCAGTTACACGATGACTGATGCATGCATGCCGTCTGTAGGGACAAGTCAGCTCAAAGCTGTAATGGCTCTTTCTTCAAAAGGACGCGTGGTTTGATCCACATGAAATTCTAATAATATAGTGTTTGGACTTGAAAAGAGACCAAGTCCTATGAGTTTGTTTCTCCATATCTTCTCAGGGTCAGCTAGGAAATGCAAGCGCCATTTGAATTTAAAATGTATTAAAAATTGACGTGTAAAAATCTCTTAAATCATCTACTTGTGTAACTTAACTTAATTTCATAGTGCGACAATTCATGATCAGTTAGCAAGTGCCTTGTGAGAAATATTTCCGGTTTTCATTCACCAAAAGTTACATGTAAGTTTATTTTAATAAGATCGTTATTCTAAGAACCATTGTCTTCTACAGGTGAATTGATGCAAAAGCACACTTACCTCTGCGAGGATGCGATCCGCAACAACGACTCGCAGAAGATGGTCGACAACACTTCAGCTATTGCCAGGTAATAAAACATTCCTTCTTCTTCATTAAATTAAAACATAGACGAAATGACGGTGAAAAAAAATGTCGTGAGGAAATGTGAAAGCAATGTTTTTTTATGCTGTTCTGCAGTGATACTTAAGCATAAGTCTCTTATTGTTTGCCCATTTAAGTGCTCACTTCCAACCTAACCGTATAAACCTCTGACCACAGTCAAGCGAATCCCGCGTGGGACTTGGGTTACGACGGTGCAGACGCGGAAAATTTTCTTAGGTTTTATTATTCTCAATTTGCAGGTCAGTGTCAGATAGTACGTTGGTTAAAATATGATTCGCAACCATTATAAATATGGCTTTACAGAATTATAATTGTAAAAAATGACAATACAACCTTTCAAGTAAATTTGAATTTCCCAGGTTGCCTTAGCTAATCCTCCTTTATGTTTGAAAAGTCACGTGATGATTCGCGGCAGTTTGAACACCTCCAAACATGGAACAAGATAGTTGAATAGTTTAAATTCTGCCAAAGTTTTCTTTTTTCCCATTCACACATCTTGAACCAGAAGCCCAGAGCGGTTTTGAACAATGATATGCAGGGTTCTAGCTAACTAGATGCGGCATAGTGACAGTACACTGAAAAATATTCTACAAGTTTTATATACGAGCGCTGTGGTCATGGTTCTACTTTCAGATTTCTAAAAGGAACAAAAAATTAGGTTATCTCAGCGCCGCTGATTTTGGTATTGATCAGCCTGATGACCGAAATACATAAATCTGATGAATGATCTGAACTCTACAATACCTAACTAATAATATATTCTCTGACCCTCAGACTCGCCAACCGCGTCCTTTTAGTAGGCGGAGCGGAACGTGACAACACAGAAGACGCAGAATTCGCTCGTTCACTCACAACTGCTCAGCAACGCTTACAAGCGGCCATCCCGCCCGCTGTGCACCGCGCTAAGGCCGTAGCCTTAGGGGACAGGGCACAGGCGGCAGCGTGGCGATCTGCTAATGCTGAGGTGAGTGAGAGACATGCTTATATTGTAATATGTCGCTCAACAACGCTTACAAGCGGCCATCCCGCCCGCTGTGCACCGCGCTAAGGCCGTAGCCTTAGGGGACAGGGCACAGGCGGCAGCGTGGCGATCTGCTAATGCTGAGGTGAGTGAGAGACATGCTTATATTGTAATATGTCGCTCAACAACGCTTACAAGCGGCCATCCCGCCCGCTGTGCACCGCGCTAAGGCCGTAGCCTTAGGGGACAGGGCACAGGCGGCAGCGTGGCGATCTGCTAATGCTGAGGTGAGTGAGAGACATGCTTATATTGTAATATGTCGCTCAACAACGCTTACAAGCGGCCATCCCGCCCGCTGTGCACCGCGCTAAGGCCGTAGCCTTAGGGGACAGGGCACAGGCGGCAGCGTGGCGATCTGCTAATGCTGAGGTGAGTGAGAGACATGCTTATATTGTAATATGTCGCTCAGCAACGCTTACAAGCGGCCATCCCGCCCGCTGTGCACCGCGCTAAGGCCGTAGCCTTAGGGGACAGGGCACAGGCGGCAGCGTGGCGATCTGCTAATGCTGAGGTGAGTGAGAGGGGTTCCCTCTATCTGGCAGAAAATTGATGCTCCGAATTTTATTTGGCATAACACACTTGGCATAATCTTATTTAAACGAATATTTGTAAGGCATAAAAAATGTTTAGCATAATCATTGTTTGGCCGAATGTTTATATGCTCGACTTTACGCTGGCATACTTTTAACATGGCAGAATTTTATTTCGCATAATTACCTTTGGCAGACTTAAAATTCCGCTTAATTTCGTTTAGCATAATAATTATTTAGATCAATGATTATTTGGAATAATTTCACTTGGCATACTATGAAGATGGCAGAATTTCATTTAGAATAATTTTGTTAGGCATATTTTCATTTCTATTAAATTGCATTTTAACCTTAAATAAAATGAAATAGTGTCTCAAAAAGTCAATATATGTTGTGCTACAAAAATTATTGACAGAAACGAATCGCTGCAGAACCGACTCCACGTAGTCTTGTCTGCCCTACCCCTAGAGTGTAATTTAAGCCCGCGTAGGCGCGGAGTGGCGAGGCAGCTCGCGAGCTGAGGAGCAGGTGGTTTTGACGGTCGCCGCCGCGGCTGAGGCCGAAGCCGCGGTGGTGAGTGTAAAACCATCTGCGACGATGAGCTCGCGTGGGACCGCCGGAGCCCCGCAGCGCCGGAGCCGTGACAGAAAGCATGCATGCTGCATGTTGCATGCTCGCCTGCATGCTGTGAGCTTGCTTGCATGCTGAATGCTTGCTTGCATGCTTGCTTGCATGCTTGCAATACATGCTTGTTTGCTTGCATGCTGTATGCTTGCTTGCATGCTGCATGCTTGTTTGCATGCTGCATGTTTCTTCGATATGAAATGTATGCCAAAAGATGATTCTAAGTTTAAAGTTTCTGAGTTATGATAGTTCTGCCTTTTAATAACTATCGATATGAAATTATGCCAAGAGACGATTCTGACTGCGAACTTTCTGCGATATGATGGTTCTACTTTTTAATTATTATGGAATAAAATTTATGCCTAAAGATGATTCCGACATATAAAATTATGCGTTGTGAATGTATGATAAATGAGTGTATGCCAAACGATTTTCTGCGAAACGAAGTTTATGCCATCCGCTGTTATGCAAAATAATATTATGATGAAAAAAATTCTGCCATAAAGGGTGGACCCGAGTGAGAGACATGCTTATATTGTAATATGTCTCTCACCAACGCTTACAAGCTTATCTTATATCTTTAATCGAGCAATTCTTGTATATATGTATATATATAATGTTTAGTCCCGATCTATTTGTTTAATCTGTGCGCCTAACGGAGCGTACCGAACGGAGTGACATCTGTCACTTGACAGTTTGATTTTGACACTTGACTCACGCTCTGGGATTTTGGCGGGTCCTCTTGGCGTCTCGACCACTTTTGTTGAAATTAATCCCTTAAAACCGATCGTTTTGTTGGATAATTAGTCGTGATCCTATTGTTTTGATTGTTAAATAACCCCAATTTGAAAATATACGGGTTACGTTTGTTAAAACTGAAGTTCTTGAAAGGAACACGTCGCCGGTTGTATCTCGCGATCTTTTGGAAAGTTATCCCTTACCCCGGTCGTTTTGTGGACAATCTGTCATGACCCAATTGTAGTGATTGTAATTAACCCCTAATTTGACGTGATAACACGGGTTTTGGACATATTTTCGATAAATAGTTTGAAGGTTAAGCAAAGTGTGACGCTGTTGGGAACGAGTGATTTGAAGACCGCATGCTGTGTTGTCTCCAAGCCTTGTTGCAGCGGATTCTAGCCTGAAGAATACTCGTAACGTCACGACACGATACATATACACTCACTTACATACAGAACTCCAGGTAACCCCAGAAGCAGTGCCCTTCAACCACCAGGTAAGTGCTTTTGTTGTATTGTAGGTGAGTTGTTTGATTTGATTGTCTGCTCCGCGTACGGCGGACAGTACGCTTCCACTTCTTGTCTCTAGAGCCCCACGATTATCACACTTCCACTGCGCACTTGAAATCGTATTGTGAGGTCTAGCCTGGCAGCGTACATTTTTGGTATTCAGAGCGCGGTTATAAGACATAATCACCAAATTGGTAATTTACAGTAGGCTAATTACTTGGCAGTCTCTAAGGGAAGTAGTAATACGCTGTAAATATTTGATAACTATAATTAATTGTTATTTGAAATAATTTGTTGGAATTTATTGAGTCGAGTAACTCATATTGACGGGGTCAACCAGGTTTGCATATTCTAACAGAGTTGGTTAGATTGAGCTATGTTATAACCTCTTGTTGTTGTTAATTGACCTCTGTGTTGTATTGAATGTCAGGAAGACATTAAAATATTGAGTTTTGTACCATCAATATGGTAGTTTTGTTGAAATTGGCATTTTTGAGTATTACCATTGTTTTGAATTGGAATAAAGTTTAATAAAGTTTATTATTGTTGTACCTTTGACACAGTGTTTTGTGAACTTAACATTTGGAATTGGATTTGAATTTGAATTTTGAATTGAATATGATATAGAATTTTGAACGTTGATATTGATTTTGAATTAAAATAAAAGTTTATTGTTGAATTGAATTGAAACCAATATATTGTTATTTCTTGAGTTGCTGATTAGTCAGTTTGGTAGTTTGATTGTAGTTATTTTGTAATTGATTGTTTGAACTTTGTTACTTAATTACCTTTTGCTTGGTTTATTTTATTTGATTGTTTGCGTTGGATTTCCTTGTTATTTATTGATTGAACTTTGTTATTTGATAATTTAATTGTTTTGTTTATTTGAATGATTTTGTTTGTGCAATGGCATACAAATGGAAATATTGCAGTGCGGGACACCTGTCCAGGTCAAGCCGGAGACCTCGGTTGTTTCAGGTCCCGGACTATTGAGTAGATTGCCTGCTTTGGAACTGCCACACTTGACGGTCGCTGGGACCACTGGTACGGTTTCCAAAACCTGTTTGCAAGTTTGGTTGATGCACGCTCGGACCTCAGACCCGCCCAAAAGTTGGCCTATTTGTTGTCTGTCCTGGAAGGTGAGGCCCGAGCCTTGGTACAGCATCTGTCGTTGACTGACTCAGCCTACCCTACCGCTTTGGGACTACTCACCCAGCGGTACCAAAATAAACGTTGTTTGGCTGACGTTAATATTGAATTGATTTTGGGGTTACCGGTCATTACTAGTTTGTTAGCATTGCGTACTGACCTGTTGAACCCGTTGGTGGTAGCGACCAACGCTTTAAAGCGATTGGACTTGCCGGTGGACCAATGGTCTTACCCTTTGGTGCATGTTGTGCTGCAACGGCTTCCTGCCGATTTGAGGGCTCGTTTCGAGCAAAAGTATGGTGGGGATAGTGTCACACATCTCCCCCCATTTGATGACCTCGTCCAATTTTTGGAGGATGAGTGTCGGTTTGTGGACAACTCTGGCGTTGCCACTGAGTCATGCCAGCCGTCTTCCCGGCCACGAGACCAGGGACGGACTAGGGCTCGCGGGCCTGTTGATGGTTGCCCCGCCGCTCGTTTTGCTGGCACCCAGAGTCGTCCTGGTTGTGAGTTTGTAGGGACACGGGGCATGGCATGGCAACTTGCGCGGCCTTTTTGAAGTTGCACGTGAGTGCCCGCCGCCGAATTGCCAATGCACACCGCATGTGCTTCTCCTGTTTGGGGGCTCACTTCCATCGGGACTGCCCCAACCCCCGCCCTTGTAGAATTTGTGGGGGGTCCCATTTGGACACATTGTGCGCTAACGCGAACCACGCTGGCAGACCAGCCTCTGATGAAGGTTCGCGTACGGGGGGGTACCATGGAGTTGGTCACCGGGCTTCTGGCTCGCCGGTTTAGAACCGGGGAGAGGCCTGCAATTTTGAACGCCGCACTCCACCCCCCGCGCAAGTTGATCGGGAGCCGCGCGACCGCCAGTTGGTCTCCCCGCGTAAAGGCGATTACGCAATTGTTACTAGGCACCGCTGGCCAGACAAGCACCGCCTTCCCTCCCCTCCTTTGGCGGAACGTCCCCGGTTGGAGTCACGCCCCCCGCCACTCAGGCCTCCGGTGGGATATGCCCATCCAGCGATGGCGCGTGGCTCGGGACACCGCGCGTACGAGGCATTTGACCTCCCTCCTCGTCGGGAAAGACTTGGGCCTGGATGCGGCGATCGGTCGCCGCCCAGGCATTGTTAGGACATTGGCGCCTGCCCCGCTAAGGTACCCCTCAGATCGACACGGTTTTGTTGCCAACGGCATCGGTCAGGTCTGGGGGCCCACGGGGGACTCTGTTGTGGTCCGTGTCATTATGGACATGGGAGCCCAGGGTTGCCTTTGTCTATTGTTTTGTTGTTTGTTTGTATTGTTTTGGGCAAAATTGTTTTCTTTAGCGCCTTTGGACTGCGGGACTTGGCTGGGACGAGCCAATTCGGGAAACCCTGTTGGAAGATTGGCTCCAATTTGTATCCGCACTCCCTGCAGTCAACGAGGTCGTGTTACCCCGCGCTATCCTCCCCCCTGGGAGCTACACTGCTACCCTTGTTTGTGATGCGTCTTCGCACGGATATGCAGCTGTTGTTTGTCTGCGCACCGTCTGCGCAACAGGCCAGGTGAATTTGTCACTGGTCTTGGCCAAGAGCAAGGTGGCCCCCCTCCGGACGGCACTGACCATCCCTAAGTTAGAATTGTCAGGGGCGGCGCGTCTTGTGCGTCTATTGAACCACGTTGCTCACACTTTGGGTGGAACTGTGGACATCCGGGCTTCTTACGCCTGGACGGACAGTCAAATTGTTTTGTGTTGGTTGAAGACGTCCGTCCACTCTTTGGAGGTCTTTGTTGCGTACCGAGTGTCCCAGATTCAAAAATTTGATACGCCTTTGATTTGGAGGCACTTGCCTGGAGATTTGAACCCAGGTGACGTGGCCTCACGTGGGTGCATAGCACCCCGCTTGATTGCTCACCCCCTATGGTGGGGACCAGACTGGCTGACTCATCCCGAGGATGATTGGCTTCGATCGCCAGTCTTGATGTCGGGTCCTTTGCCCGGGCTCAAGGGGCTCGCTGTTGGAACAAGGGACCCTGAGTTTTGTTGAGTTGATAAAGCTCCCTCGACAAATTGTTGAATTGTTGTTTTGTTGTTGAATTGTTGGTGACTGATCGTCACATTAAAAACTCGCATGCCGGTTGCAATGCGCTGTTGGCCATTCTGCAGCGAGAGTTTTGGATATTGTCGGGAGCCGTTATTAAGTTGAACCCCTTTTGGACGATACGGGTCTTTTGTTGTTTGGTTGTTGACGGTTGAGTCACTCTAGCCTTCCTTATGGGGTCCGTCGCCCCCTTTTGTTGCCTAAGGAGGGCCATTTGGTTGTTGTTGTTGTTGTTGTTTGGTTGTTATTGTTGTTTGGTTATTTTTGTTGTTTGTTGTTGTTTTGACCCGCCAGCCTGCCCCCATTGGGGGGGTATTTTTTGAGGCCGCGGTGAAAGCGGCACAGGGACTCTGGCGCAGATTGTTGGGAGACACCGTTCTCACCTTTAAGGAGTTAGCTACGGTATTTTGCCGTTTTGAAGCTGTATTGAACTCGCGTCCATTGTGCCCGCTGTCTTCGGACCTGAACGTCTTGGAGGCCCTGACCCCGGGCCATTTTTTTTTGATTTGACAGCCACTTGCCGCCCTGCCGGAGCACCCTTTTGTCGATGTGAGCCAAAATTGGCTATCGCGGTTTCAGTTGGTGCAGCAGCTCGCTCAAAGTTTTTGGAAGCGTTGGAGCTTGGAGTATTTGCACATCCTCCAGCAGCGCGTCAGGTGGACTGATAAAACGCAACCTTGTCGGGATTGCCAAGTGATTAGCGGACGGGAAGGCCCGTCCGGGGGGGGGGGGTAGATGTTTAGTCCCGATCTATTTGTTTAATCTGTGCGCCTAACGGAGCGTACCGAACGGAGTGACATCTGTCACTTGACAGTTTGATTTTGACACTTGACTCACGCTCTGGGATTTTGGCGGGTCCTCTTGGCGTCTCGACCCCTTTTGTTGAAATTAATCCCTTAAAACCGATCGTTTTGTTGGATAATTAGTCGTGATCCTATTGTTTTGATTGTTAAATAACCCCAATTTGAAAATATACGGGTTACGTTTGTTAAAACTGAAGTTCTTGAAAGGAACACGTCGCCGGTTGTATCTCGCGATCTTTTGGAAAGTTATCCCTTACCCCGGTCGTTTTGTGGACAATCTGTCATGACCCAATTGTAGTGATTGTAATTAACCCCTAATTTGACGTGATAACACGGGTTTTGGACATATTTTCGATAAATAGTTTGAAGGTTAAGCAAAGTGTGACGCTGTTGGGAACGAGTGATTTGAAGACCGCATGCTGTGTCTCCAAGCCTTGTTGCAGCGGATTCTAGCCTGAAGAATACTCGTAACGTCACGACACGATACATATACACTCACTTACATACAGAACTCCAGGTAACCCCAGAAGCAGTGCCCTTCAACCACCAGGTAAGTGCTTTTGTTGTATTGTAGGTGAGTTGTTTGATTTGATTGTCTGCTCCGCATACGGCGGACAGTACGCTTCCACTTCTTGTCTCTAGAGCCCCACGATTATCACACTTCCACTGCGCACTTGAAATCGTATTGTGAGGTCTAGCCTGGCAGCGTACATATAATCTGAATCTCGGAAACGGCTCCAACGATTTTCATGAAATTTAGTATACAGGGGGTTTCGGGGGCGATAAATCGATCTACTTAGGATTCATTTTTATAAAATGTCGTTTTATACGTGTTTTCAATGACCAACTTTATCGATAATCAACTTGAACATAAACTTATTATTTTAAACACAATTTACCAAAAAATACCGAGCAAAGCTCGGTCATCCAGATATTAATAAATAATACAGATATTGGTGCCGATTCCCTTATTCACAAACTAAACTAAAGGACATCATTCATTTTGTACCCAAAAATGAAAGTGCCGGCCAGAATAAAAAATACTAGATTCTTATGGGAAATAATGTCCTGAAGATTTTTTACTATTACAAGAATCGTCTAAAATTAACCCCCAGGCTGCTATTTGAATTTTAAAATACAAAACATATTTTTATTCCTAAATTGTTTGAAACATCACATTACGTTTAAAAGTTGACAAACAATCTAGCTACCTGCTATTGTATTGTGTGTGCAAGGTCACGCCGCTTCTCGTACGGCCGCACCCTATCCCTCCACCGCGTACCCCTTCCTCCCGGCGTCCGTACGGCGAACGCAAGCAAAGACAATTGAACGAAATGAAACGCAAGCACAAGTTAGCTATTTATGCGACTTATGTTGTATTTACGATTAACCCGCAGGCTGCTACTTGAGCTTAACATTACAAAAAGAGAAAGTGCGGTTAATAAAAAATCTATATGGGAAATAACGTCTACAGGATTTTTTTTTAAATGACAAGGAGTATCTAAGATTACCCCCTGCTACACCGAGGTAGAATAATAGACTTGAGCGTTAGGTATACTAACGTATGATCATAGTAGGTAGTAAAAAATAACAACAAAAATATTGGGGGAATCTTTTTACCATTTTTTAATATATGTACATATTTTTACATTTCAGTTGACCTTATTATAACATTTTCTAACCCTATTGCGGGTGGACTTATATGAGGTTCGTGTCTTGCGAAGCTCATATACCACACCAAACACATTGTGTGAGAGCAGCAACCGACGTTTCGCTTGCATACGTTGCAAGTACAGTAATAATGTGCTATGGCTTCCCGACCAGTTAATCTTGTATTCCAGCCAATGTATACATAATATGTTCTGGCTCTCACATGGCGAGACTGAATTCTTCCCCTTATTATTACTACATTTTTGCCCAACTCTCTGGCGTGCTCAGTGAGAAGTCCGCTTCCGATTTCAATAATAAACTCTCCATTTGGGTTTAAATGTTCGCCGTAGTAGCTCTTTGCTTGTTTAATCTGGTATATACCAAGACTAAATAGCACCAAGTCTTCTTCCGTTAGCCTCGGGAAGTCATTTAATTCTGGCACATCTGCTGATAGTGAACGAAATTGTACTCGCCTTCTATTATAATTAAGTCTTATGACTATATCTGCCAATATGTTTGTAAGAGTCAATCTTTCGTTAAATATATTTAAGAATGTTTGCGCATGAATATAATCATGTATTAACCTGTGATAGGCATTTATTAAAGCGGCAGCTATTTTGAAGAAATCAAACATATAGTATAACGTACGGTTTATATATATTTTTCAGAAGCCGAAAGTCTCGTTTAAAACGTCCGTTCACCACCTCAACAACCCATCGGCAAATAGTGATTAGACGGGATTTGTTTGCTTGGTATATAGTGAGTTGTGTTTCATTTGGACGTTCGCTTTCTGGCATATGCACTGAGTAACCTTGTTGTTGCATGGGTACAACAGCGTCTCTGAAACCGCGGTCCAAAATAAAAACATCACCGTTTCTGTAGAACCAATGAAAAACGCCATCACCGGTGTCTTCTTCATTGTCTATTACATTTTTCATTACTTGAGCTTCGGATGTGGTGGCAGCATGAGGTCCAGACACTTCTGTTATATGTCCATCACAACAAATAAATAAAAACGGTTTTAAGAGGTTTCTGTACTTATGATTACTGTATGAATTTCTTTGGAAGAAGTAATTGGAACTCTTCTGAATGTATATATATATGCCATCACAAATCGTTATTGCCTTTCTTTCACTAGGTGGACTATCTGGATTGCCGAAGAGATATTCTGGTACTGTAAGGTTTCTTCGAGCTACGTCTTCCCTGCTTAAGTGATCAAAGCCCAAGTGCAATGGAACAAAATCTTGCATCAGTGCAATACGACCAGTTTTAAGCATGCGGGCAAAAGAAGACTCACTTGTTCTAAATATTGTAGCTAGTCTCGCATTTGAATCTCCTGTCCGCAGTTTCAAAAGTACAGCGGACAATATTACGTTTTTATTACGTGTATCGTTGAGACTAGGAGTGTTTGGCAATAAATCTGTATATTGATCGTGAGCACAAGTAAACTGATTGGTAGCCGTCCGATGTAACATAAGTCGCATGGATAACTAACTTGTGCTTGCGTTTCACTTCGTTCCATTGTCTTTGCTTGCGTTCGCCGTACGGACGCCGGGAGGAAGGGGTACGCGGTGAAGGGATGAGGTGCGGCCGTGCGAGAAGCGGCGTGACCTTGCACACACAATACAATAGCAGGTAGCTAGGTTGTTTGTCAACTTTTAAACGTAATGTGATGTTTCAAACAATTTAGGAATAAAAATATGTTTTGTATTTTAAAACTCAAATAGCAGCCTGGGGGTTAATTTTAGACGATTCTTGTCATAGTAAAAAATCTTCAGGACATTATTTCCCATAAGAATGCAGTATTTTTTTTATTCTGGCCGGCACTTTCATTTTTGGGTACAAAATGTTCGAGACATGAATGATGTCCTTTAAGTTCAGTGCATCTTTTTCCTTTTATTTCATTAAAGGAACTAAACCAAAATGTTTCTTTTGTCCTCTTCTTAATGAAATACAAAGAAAAACATGCAATGAACTAAAATTTAGTTTAGTTTGTGAACAAGGGAATCTGTACCAATGCCGATAAAGATAAAGTAGACTAAGTAGTAAGCTTAACAATAGCACTTCGAAATACCAATTCGTAGTCACAAAAAAAATCATCCTTCTTGTGTTATCATGTTTTATTTATTTAGATTTGCCAGCGTTTGTACACACTACAGATATTACATGGAGCTGCAAAAAATAAAAATTGCACCATGAAAACAACACCCATGACGATTTTTTTTCCAGGAATATCCCTGACATCCTTTAGATACTTATTTGACCTTATTGATGTGGTTGTAGTTAGGGATGAAAATTGCCGAATGTTTCCGAAAGTTACCAGGAAAGTTTCCAATATTGCCGGAATGTTGCCAAAGTTGCCAGATTACATAGGGTTTTTCAAATGCCATTTTCAAAGTTTGTGCGCTCGTGACGTTTTATGTAATGGTGTAATTATAGGAATTATTAGTAAGCCTGTATTATTAATTCATAATTATAATTACTTTTTAATTATCCATGCTTATATGTGAAGATAAAGTTAAATTATGCCACTGGTAACTTCATGATAACTGAACCCATACTTTTTTAAGAATATCACTTAAACATTTTATACAAAAAAAAAGAGGGTATTGATACCAAATAAAGTAGATATAAATCACACAACTGTGTAGTGTTATTTTGTAAATATTTTCATCTTGTCATCAAGAACTTCCTGTGTTTGAAATAAAATCGATTTTAATCATTTCCTGAAGTCTGATAGCGCTAAAATTATACATATCTATGTATATCTGGTGAGAACGCAATGTTATGATGACTGTGTGCCAACCTGATGATGGAGTTGGAAGGTGGTTATAGGATCTACGCTCTGTTAAACGAACGAGATTGGTCTCTTGTGATGGGTACGTGAGTTTTAGGTCTATTGTGTCTTCCGTCTGCCGGAGAATTTAATGTGTTAAGTATGTTTAAAAAAAAACACTAGCATTAATAAAAACTAAAAATCCATTCTTATTGATTATCGTGATCGCCACTGTTTTGCTGCCGCGTACTCTCCATGACAATGGTGCCAATTCTGTTTTACAACGACCTAAACTAACTAAACTATCTCTAAAATTCCTTACTTTTGGCTATGAGAATTGTAACGCTACTCTGCAAGAAAAAATATGTAAATTTAAAAATTATTTTGACAGTACTTTTGCTATTTTTTTTACTGACTTATACTGTACTGACTTTATAGACTAAAGTGGCACAAATTAAATATATTTTAGTTTGACAGCACTAAGATTGCACTGAGTTTAGTGAAAATGACAGTTGCTATTCTGAGTTTGCCGGTTTTCACTAAAAATGTTGACTATAATAATTTATTTTAACTAAATCTGACTATTTTTAATAGCGATTAAAAAGGTGTGAAATAAAACTAGTGGTCATGACCTAAAATTCACACCAACGCAACGCCTCGCCTTCACATGTGCATCTGGATTGAGGGCCCATTTTTTAAACCCTTGCCAAACGTAATAAGACTTATAGGGAAATTAGTTAAAAATAGTAAAAACTTAAAGCAATGGGCCATAAATTTCTTAAACGTGAATTAAAACTGTTATGATTAAATAACTTGGGCCCTCAGTCCAGACGCTTGCATAAAGTGGCATAGCTTAAATCTCAGTAAGTACTGTCTCTGGGTTAATAATTTTTATTTAACAATTTAGTTAAGAATTTCTTAAATATTTTAAGAAATTTCTAAATCTGTAGAATATGACATTACAGATTTATGGCGGTATATCTAGGGCCCTCACTTCATTATTGTTTGTACTGAGGAATCTGCAAGACATGGATTTATCTGAAGAAATACATAAATGCAACTTTAACATGTTTTACTTAGATACCTATGTGAATTAGTTAATAAGAAATTATGACACGAAAGTTAATTGTTATGTGGTAAATGAAAGTCGAATTTTACTAAAACATCTGAACTGAGAGCCCAACATTTTCGGCTTTATTGACTAGGCTCAACTTCATAGATTAACGCAAATTAGAATAAGATTTTTAACTATTTCTTAACTAAATTTGAACATATCGACCGTTCTTCTAAATATCATACTTTAAGAGAAAATCGATTTTGAACTTATTAGAAGAGAAAAATTTGTAGGGTGACCATAATGTTCATAGTAATTACATGTACATTTTGTTAAGCGCAGTCAAAAAGTCATAATTTTTGCAGCTAAAAGTATTATATATGTACCTACTGTTTACAATTTTGTTTTCTTTATCTTTAATGTCATTTTTATTTAGCATATTTTTACAGCTTTAACAGTGTTTGCATAAAATGAAAGGCAAACTATATACGATGAACTACTTATATGACAGTGATCCATAGGGATACATTTCGATAAATAAAACACGATCAGCATAATTATAAAAAAAAACTTTTATTTCACATAAATGTAACCTTAAAATGGTCTTACATCCTAAAAATACGAAATTGCGAATGAGCGAAGTTATTTTAGCATTGTTGAATGAGTTGAGCACCGCCATCTTTTTTTGTTTGACTTTGAAGGCAACGATGAGTACGTGAAACCATTTAATTGGATCAATCGCCTACCTCTCTGGGAAAGTACAAATTGTGCTGAAAATTAGGTAAATAAGTTAAAAAAGAAAAGAAGAAGAAAGAAAGTAAAGATTGTTCATGGTAACAGCAGAGTAATATCCGAAATATTAAAGGGTTAAATTAATTGATGGGTACCTCATGGGTAGGCGTCATGGGTATCGGATACCTAAACATGACAAAACATAAAAAAGTTTGTTGAAAAACTAAAACTTGACTACTTATAATACTTTTAGCTGCAAAAATTATGACTTTTTGACTGCGCTTAACAAAATGTACATGTAATTACTATGAATATTATGGTCACCCTACAAATTTTTCTCTTATAATAAGTTCAAAATCGATTTTCTCTTATAGTATGATATTTAGAAGAACGGTCGATATGTTCAAATTTAGTTAAGAAATAGTTAAAAATCTTATTCTAATTTGCGTTAATCTATGAAGTTGAGCCTAGTCAATAAAGCCGAAAATGTTGGGCTCTCGGTTCAGACGTTTTAGTCAAATTCGACTTTCATTTACTACATAACAATTAACTTTCGTGTCATAATTTCTTTTTAACTAATTCACATAGGTATCTAAGTAAAACATGTTAAAGTTGCCTTTATGTATTTCTTCAGATAAATCCATGTCTTGCAGATTCCTCAATACAAACAATAATGAAGTGAGGGCCCTAGATATACCGCCATAAATCTGTAATGTCATATTCTACAGATTTGGAAATTTCTTAAAATATTTAAGAAATTCTTAACTAAATTGTTAAATAAAAATTATTAACCCAGAGACAGTACTTACTGAGATTTAAGCTATGCCACTTTATGCAAGCGTCTGGACTGAGGGCCCAAGTTATTTAATCATAACAGTTTTAATTCACGTTTAAGAAATTTATGGCCCATTGCTTTAAGTTTTTACTATTTTTAACTAATTTCCCTATAAGTCTTATTATGTTTGACAAGGGTTTAAAAAATGGGCCCTCAATCCAGATGCACATCGCCTTCACGTGCAAAAACAAACTCTGTATTTTTTGTTTTTCTTTTCTTTTGCTTATATCTCGAAAATGGCGTGTCCTATCGCAAAAATAATGAAATTTTCGACCCCCTTTAATAAACCCCTGCACATTTACATCTCAAAACGTGGGTAATTTTTTTTTTTTCAAACAAAAAGTGAAAAATTCCATATAAAACACGTCCAGGCTGCCCTTGCGCGCGCCTTCGTCTCTCAAATAATTCATTGCATAACGCACACAAGTACCACGTTGAAGCCAAAAGAAAAAAAAATACCGTTGAGTCGCGATTGTTAAATTCGATTTTAGTCGTATCAAAATTATTTTTATATTTAGAGATTTTTTCTTGCAGAATAGCGTTACAATTCTCATAGCCAAAAGTAAGGCATTTTAGAGATAGATTAGAGATAGTTTAGTTCGGTGTACAACAGAATCGGCACCATTGTCTGATGTTGATCAAATGACGTCTCCCGCTCTTGGAGCGGGCTCGGCTAGGGACGTGAGGGCGCAGAGACTGCCACTCCCTCACGCGCCCCGCCTCCTCCTTCGCGAACATTACTGCTTCGCAGAAGGAGGTGACGGCTTCACATGCCCTTTCGCTCCGTACCATGGCTCGCACCAGGGCCGGACGCGAGAGGTCGCCGCCACCGATCCCCTCCACGAGGACACGGCGGTGCCCAGGCAGGGCACACTTCCACCGTATGATCAACCGTGTCGTCCAGACGATCCTCGCAATGGAAACACCCGGGCGTTTCCTCCCGCTTTAACCTGAACAGGAACCCCCTGAAGCACCCATGCCCGGTGAGAACCTGCGTCAAGCGGAGGGTGAGGATGCCGTAGCGCCTCTCTATCCACTTCTGAAAGAGGGGACCTTACCGCCACAATTGTGGCGTGCCCAGCGCTGGGTTGCGAAAATCGTACCCGCCATGGCGCCATGAGACCCTACGGGAGCTCTGTCCGCCGTGCCGCGATTTGTCGCGGCAGCGGAGTTTTGTCCCAGCGTTTCGCCTCCTCGCGCCACTCCCACATGTGTGCGAGGACCTTTGCCTCCAGATCCCATGGCGGACTTCTTGTCCCCTTACCTATGTTGATTTACGATAGCTTAAATCTTGAATACTACGTACCCCAAACTAGTCGCTTAACCACTGCACAAATCATGCCATTAAAAGAATTTTCAAAATCGGATCAGTACCTTTTGAGAAAATCGCAAACAAACAAACATACATACATTATTATCAAATAAAAAACCTCCTTTTTAAAATCGGTTGAAAACATCAACTTGTTGTTGCTGATGAAATCGTCTTGCAAGGTTTGACCCTTCTATACATAGAGATATGTATACATATAGATATATATATACTTTCTTACATTCAAGTGCAGTTAAATTCGCGGTGTAAGAGTCAGATGAACGTATCTACATTTTCCCAATTTTACAGAAGAGCTAAAATTCTGTGACAATTCACCTCTTCAAGTTTTACCAGCTTTTAATGAGAGATAATACAATTGACTAAACAAATTATTTCTTTAAAGGGCTGGTAACTTGAAGAGATGAATTTTCACAGAATTTTAGCTGTAAAATTGTGAAATGCAGATACGTTCTTTTGAGTCTTACAACGCGAATTATAAGAACGTAAAAGAAAAATAAATACGATATCTCTAAAATAGTTATGGTTTCATCACCAATGAACAATCATGGATAGCTTATTTCTTTTCTTTAGTTTATCAGTAAGTAAATAAATGTAAAAATGAAAATTTTAGGTTGGATATTATAGATAAGCATAACAACTACCATCCTGCATAGCGCAATTTTATTCTACTAATCAATTATAATAGTAAAAGTTGTTTTCTATTTATACGTTTCTTGCCCAATGTTGGCGGCAAGTTTGGAAACATTCCCGGCAGTTTTGGCAACTTTGGCAATATTGCCGGCAATTTTCATGGCTAGTTGTAGTGCCACTGGCTATTAGATATGAGCTCAGTGTCCCTCAAAACCGATGGCACTCTTATTTATATAAAAAATGACTATGAAGTTTTTGACGCAGAGATAAGAGAGTGCACAGATACCATGTTTACTACATTCCCACAGATCTTTATACTTATTGTCTCCCTAACTCATATACTCCGATTCAATTTTCTTAGCAACTGCCATCAATATACAAACCCCGTCACTTGTGTAATGAAAACCAGTCTTCCCTATCCCTTCCGTAAGCATTGTACCTGACGTAGAACAGCTCACTGCTCTACATTTGTTCAGTTTCGCCAACTGGGTTATTTAAATTGTCCCAATACTCCGTATTATCAATTCCATGTCAATTGTACAGATAATCAGCGCAGCAGGCGAGGTAGAGTCAGCCCTGTCAGGCCACTACGCGCCGCCGCCGCCGCCGCCCGCGCTGCCCGACGCGCTGTCCCGCCTGCACGTGGTGCCCGCCGCGCACGTACCCGCCCCGCCGCGCCCGCCGCCCCCGGCCGGACAGGCCCCGCCCCCGCGCCCACCCCCGCCCGCAGACACCGACGACGAGGGCGAGGATATCTTTAGAAGGCAGCCGCATCCCAGCCATCCTATATTGGTGAGTTGTACAATGATTTAAAAATTTTATTTTTTATTTATTTTTTTATTTCAGATGTATTAGGCCCATAATATTGTTAGTAGTGTGTGGTGTCCGACGGAAAAAAATAGCACCATCCCAATTCATCCCGTGGGTTTCGTAGAGACCGGCTTAAGGTTCCTAGAGAATGGGCAGCAGCGTTCTCTATGCATTTTGCCACCAACCCCCCTGCCAAACGTAGTGATTATGGCAAAACCTATCTCCAGCAGTGGATGTTTTACAGCTGAAATGATGAGCAGTTATATTTAAAAGCGTGACTGTGGAGTCAATCGTCTCCACACAGTAGGTGCCTAAAGATGGGCGGCACCACCGCAGCCGGCCAAAACAGAAGTGTAGAAACGACCTAGACGCGTGTTGCAAGGGTTGGATCGAGGTGACCTGGAAAAGGATTGCTCGAGAGATTTCTGGGGAGGCCTTTGCTCAGCAGTAGGACAGTGTAGACTAACATAAAAACCTATGCCGGCTCTTTTACATAAAAAAAGATCAATTGGAACTGTGCACTTAGCTTCTGACGTAATGAATAAGAGTGTAGGCTTCTGTAAAAAAAAAAATATTTTGAATTTTTTTATGAACATTACTTGCGTGTTCCGTGTGGTGCGACTAAAGGACTTACTAGAGAATGGGCAGCAGCGTTCTCTGTACATTTTACCACCATACTGCGATCGTCAATGCGCCTGTCAAGCGTGGCTATTATGACAAATCCACCCAAATTGAGGGAGGCCCATATCCAGCAGGGGACATCTTTCGGCTAAAATGATTACTTTCGTCATAAATTGATTCAGAACAAAACGTTAACAATAAAAATTGTTCTGAAACACAAAAGTGTCTTTCTGAGAATGAGTTATTAAATAAACATTTCCTAAATATAGGTTGCAGCCCATAACTTGCACAAGGCGGTCCGCGAATGGTCATCCAAAGACAACGAGATCATTGCAGCCGCCAAGCGCATGGCCATCCTCATGGCGCGTCTGTCCGAACTTGTGCGCTCGGACTCTAAAGGTAAATGTAGACTTCGTTAGGAAACCATTAAATCAGCTTTCAGGAATACTACGTGGTATGAGCTATTGAATTATATTCTTTAATTCAGGTGTTAAATTATAAACCTTTACGGTAAAGGTTCTAGCCTAAAGCTGTAAGTCAGTTTTTTACATTTCCAATTTTATTTCGATTTAAGTACAGTTCTAAATACAAAAGTGAAACTGTATTTTGCTTTCTGTTAGGTTCTTAATTCTAAAACAGGCTCGATGGTTTATACCATGCCTTAAAAACTTTTAAGTAATGTGATCGTTATAGTCCTATGCAGCAGTCTCTAATAAATATCTTTTTTAACCTGGGCTGGTTTTAACTTTAATACCATGTAATCTATGCCAGATGCCAGACCAATTTTGTCATTTTTGTTCTCTTTACAACGTATTCCTAAATTGTAAAATTATATTTATTGGAACACACTACCACACTTAAAAAAACAAATGTACATTACGATACGTGTAATCACGACTATCGCATAATATTTGTAGTTATTGTGACATAAACCCGCACCTAAGTCACGTTCTTCAGTGACTTAGCAAAAATGTACTATTTAAGTCACGGCTTAGTTGCAACTTCTTGCAAAAAGTAATAAGTCTGAGACTAACTGATCCTTTAAACGATGAATATCGTCATAATTATATTCAATTTGTAGACCGTCACTTTTTTACACCAGTTAGACAATTTTTGAAGTACAACAACAAATAAAAGCTGCAATATGTATTGTATATTTATTTAAGCAATGATAAAAATATCTTGAAATCCTTGTTGTGTAACTATGCTAAGCGCTATTCATGCTAACACTATTATGTATAGTTAGGCGCATATTAAGTACCTACCAATCAACCTATTTGATTAAGGGAAATGCGGTAAGGTAGCCCGAGAATTTCAAATTAAAAAATTTGGTTTTCTACGGTTACCCTAACGTTTTTTGCATTAAGAGCATAATAAAAGACATTCAACTGCTACAATTTTTAACAAACTCTTGTGTACAACAAACAAATGAAACAGCTTTTCTTAAAATGATCTTGCTTGTATAAAATAATAATATGCGCTTACTAAGCTATACGATGGATGTTGTAATCATTGTACATGTCTCTCACTCGCCCCCGGACAGAGGTCGCTCTGAATCTTACCGGTAAGTCACACTGTTTCACATCATCGTTTGTATGTAGACATCATTAGTAAACTATGCTTTTATATGTTGTGTAGGCCGTAGAAATAATTATTTATGTATGCAATATGCAAAGAATTTATTAGTACATTACGATACATGGGACTTAAGTAGACCAGTAGATTAATAGAATTAAGTCACATGTATCGTATACTATTTTGTAGTGTGATATAAACTCGCAATTAAGTCACACTTTTCCGTGACTTAGGTGGTGAATTTGTTTTTAATGTGAAACTTCTTGAGAGTGAAATACAATATTTCGCTTTAAGAAAGAACTTACCCTGCATACTTTACATTACATACATTACTACTACATTACTTTACATTATATATTGTACATTAAAATTAATTTAGTTTTTCAATACCTACTATTACCTATTTGGCCCAACTTAAATCTTATTTTCTATGCATGGTGCAAACGGCTGAAGAACTTCTAATCCACGTATATCATTTATGATTAGAGAATCAAATTGGTTCCATACTCTTGGCAAATAGTGGATTCTGTAACTATAGTTTTAATAGCATTTTCATTATTTTAGTTTCTAAAAATTTTCAATAGCAAAAACAACTACATATGTATTTCACCTGACTTTTTGAGAAATATATATTTTAGTTTGGTCTTGGTAATTTGTGAATGAGCATGCTCCTCAACAACCAAAATCTTCCACCATAAACCTTCACTCCTCCTACCTACAGGCAGCAAGAGGGAACTCATCGCCACCGCCAAGGCGATCGCAGAGGCTTCCGAGGAGGTCACCAGACTGGCCAAGAAGTTGGCGCTCGAGTGCACAGATAAGAGAATTAGGACGGTATGTATTGGATAAGGAAGGATAAGGTTTTTTTTTTATAAATTATCTTATTTTATTCATAGCTACCTTTACAAAAATCCCATAGCAAAAGTACATTCAGTTTTCCCGAGTTTCTCAATTTTCCCGGCATCCTTGCAACATTTTTCTCTCTATAAGAACCTGATTCGGACTGTTACGAAAGTTTCGGTTCAGCCGTTCTGAAGTAATCCGCTTAATGAACAGCATTTAGCATTTTTATTGTATAGATATCCGGACCATGCACGAGCCCTAAATAACACGACAGTTAAATACTGAGAAATTATGAAAAGCTATAAGCGATTTACATAATGTATTTTTCATGCTTGTATTTCTCAGAGTTGAAAACTTTTATGCTCTACATTTCTGATTGGGCTTTTGTAACGGGTACAACGTTAAACAAAAGGACTTATAGCCCATATTACCAATTTATGTTATGTTTTTCCTAGAATGAATGAATTAACGAAGAATGAGTACATAAGAGAAAGTCTGAGAGTGGCACTGATAACTAAAAAGTCGTGTGTAAATCGGTTGTCATGGTATGGGCACGTGATACGTAGGAATGAGGAAAATCTCGTGAGGAAAACTTTAAGTATGACTGTCGATGGCTTTAAGAGTAGGAGGAGACCAAAGAAATAATGGATGGACTGCGTGAATGATGATATGGATAGAAAGTGGGTGACTACCGAAATGAGGACTCATAGAGAAGTGTGGAAGAAAAAGACATGTTGCGCCGACCACAAATAAATTGTGATAAAGACAGTAGAATTATGATTTTCCTAGCTTGCCCAATACCAAAGATAGAACAATCTAAAATGAATGAAATGATAGATGACGCAAACCTCAGGAAGATTCCTGGGAGTCGACGTTCAGATTAGACACTTAACAAAATAAAACAATTATTATTATTTCGTTTATAACAGAACTTGCTACAAGTGTGCGAGCGTATCCCGACGATCGGCACGCAGCTCAAGATCTTATCCACAGTCAAGGCGACCATGCTTGGCGCTCAAGGTAACTATAAACATTTCGTGTATTTAAATTTTTCGTTTCACTTTACTCTTACTATAGTTAAGTGCTTACAACTGGAGGAACAGTTCTCTCTGGGCGCGTGTTGGGTCTATTTTAATTATTGGGATATACTGGACAATATAAACTACAGATAAGGGAATAACTGGTGAGACAAAAGAAGAATACTGTATTTCGCTTTCGTTATATTTTACGTATCTAGCAATCTACCTGACAAACAATTTTATTTTACCTATTGTCTATAGCTTTTCTTGTACTCCTAGCTTTCTCATTTATAACGCAAAGTTTTATTATATTTATTAATTGTATGGGCCCTAAGACACATTTACATGGAGACAGTTTCTCACCCGTGTTGAGACGACAATGTGCATGCAATCACTGCTAAAAAGAAAAAAAAAACTTTCATTCGATAAGTGGAAGTTTGAGCCGAGAAAAGTTCTCCATGGATTTCGTTTATCTATAAAATGCATAATTTGAAACTCTGTAAAATGCGACTTATTATATTTAAATTAATGCTTAGTATCGAGAGTGCCAGGGATATCGACGCGCAAACTGAAAGCATGAATTCCGCACTTGGTTCTCCCCCCCTCCCCTTGTCTAAAATGTTTTCGTCGGTTATCCAAAAATGAAAAAAATAGTGCAATACCTGTGAAAATGTATGGCAGCAATTATTTTTTTTAAATAATCGACTAAAAACTTCATCGCAGAGGCTTTCAGAACCATGTGCTGGATATAACCATAGTAATCAAATCAAAAGTCATTTATTGTAATTAGTCTAAGGATCAGCACTTTTCGAACGTCAATATTAGACAGTCACCCAAAACACCCGCCCTTCACCGTTTCCTAGTGCTTTAGCTGGGAAGAAGAAGTGGCGCAACAAACTCCCCAGATAATGATTTTCGCGTCGATGTCCCGCCACTCTATATTAATATAATGATCTCAAGCTTTCTCTCTATTAATGCTGTGCTTCTCGCTTTTCTAACAGTCGGCATGCCGGACTACAAAGGTAACATATTATGACGTCAATGTGTGATTAATATTTCATCAACACATACATACGCATACTTATAATATGTTTTTACATCTTGTCTTCCCACATATCCCATACATTTTTCTGTATTTTCTGTCAGCATTTTTTCATTCCATAAAATAGCTTTGAGCCAATAAGACTTTTTTAATAAAGTTAAAGACGATGTTGTCTGAATTTGTGCCCGGTTGGTGACAATTGGTACTCCCTCTATTACATGGGACTGAAATATAACTGGCAAAATGTGGGTGTACAACCCCACAACAACCCCTTGGGGAAACAAGGTGTGATGTTATGTTTTGTAAAGATGACATTAGAGAACAATTTTAGATTATCATGAAACAAAAGTTAGAGCGATATTTTGCTAAAAATCATAGTAAAAATCACATACTGTATAATGTGATGAAATGAAACGTAGACAACAATGTGATGAATCGCTACATTACATAGCACAAATTCATTGGTTTTGGCTTCACGATTTAATCATTTTTGTTTTTTAAAAGTTCTTTTCCGCATCTGCAGGTAGCGAAGAGGACCAGGAAGCGACGGAGATGTTGGTAGGCAACGCACAGAACTTGATGCAGAGTGTAAGTGTTTATATTTACTTATCTTTTTCATTCCTACTATCTTTTTCCCACGTCTTCGCCTGCATGGATGTCGGAAATAATCCCACGGGAACATGCTACTGGGACAAAAGTAGGGTAAAAGTTGACTGCAAAAAACGTCTGTCCTTGCATATCGTTTCGACACGGTACAGGTAGCCCCTGAGATCCACCTGAAGATCTCACAGTAGCCTTTGTCCTTTCTCAGGATGCCATCTATCTCTTTGCCATATTTATCGAAATCCATACAGCGGTTTAGGCGTGAAAAGGTAACAGCATGTTGAAGTGGGCTGACCATGTCTGACGTCGCACTAATAGTTGTCTGAGCAGACAAATCCTTGAGTGGAGACTGCAGTTGACGACAGTGTCTTGGATCCAGGAGTGCAAAGAACCTTATGTTGTAGTTTGACTAAGGAGTGGCCTATGAGCAGCTGTGCATCATCGGCATATAATGTTTCCACAGCTGGGGTACTGGCCTACCCTCTCATAAAGGGAGTGGGCTGCAATCCACCACGCGGCCCCAGTGTCACATGTCTTCGAGTTTTATAGTCCGGGAGCCAGTAACAGATTTTCATGACCAATTTCCTCTCAAGCGGTAGTTAGTAAAATGCATCAGAGTATAGTATTATAAAGCCTCGGGAACGTCAGCTGGCGCTCGGTTGGGGGGATGAGTGGTTGTAGCCTCCCAAACACGAAGAAAAAAAAATAACTTTCAAAGTATCAGCTGACGGTTTTTCCACCAAGATTCAGCCAGCTGACCTATATATTTATCCACCGTAACATATAAGCTATCATCAGGTAAATTTTTGTTTGAGAGGAAATCACTGGAAAAAAAAAACATGTTCGAGACACCAGCTAACGTACAATACACCATGTTGTGACCAGCTGATTATTTTTTTTCGTTGAGATATTAGATTAGCTACAATTTGACAAATTTTTAGCTGAGACGAAATGAGTGAATGGATTTTTTTTTTCTTCGTGTTTGGGAGGCTACAACCGCTCATCCTCCCAACCGAGCGCCAGCTGACGTTCACGAGGCTTTATAATACTTTACTCTGATGCGTCTCACGAATTATCTCTCGAGAGGAAATAATTAACCAAATTTGCACCTGGCTCCCGGACTATTAAGTTCTAAGATCGATTTTTCTTCACCGTTTTAAAGCAGTGGTAATAAAATTAAATACAAAAATTAAAGTGTCTGCTCTAACTGTGGTTGCGTCTAAATACACGACTATGATAAGTGAAGTATCACTTCTTTCTTTTTCCGTGTGGTGCCGGACGTAAAGAATAGCTCCATCCCATTTCTTCCCGTGGGTGTCGTAAGAGGCGACTGAGGGACTTACAAGAGAATGGGCAGCAACGTTCTCTATGCATTTTACCACCATACTGCGATCTCCAATCCGCCTGCCAAGCGTGGCGATTATGGCAAAGCGCCTCAAATTGGGGGAGACCTATGTCTAGCAGTTGACGTTTTTTTAACTGAAATGATGATTATGATTTTCTTATATGTAACATTATGTTTTTTTATTATAAACAGGTAAAGGAAACAGTGAAAGCCGCAGAGGGTGCGTCTATCAAGATCCGCACGGAGCAGGGCGGCTACCGACTGCGCTGGGTGCGCCGCTCGCCCTGGTACCAGATCTAGAGCGGCCGGTTAGACTGGGCATCTGTTACTTTGGTACTCGACCTGTGCCTACTTGATACTTTGTAGACAGAGCATAGCTATAGACAAGCCCCGATTTTGTCGCGCTTTTGGGAACGTGGAGTAACGAATAGCAATAATGAGACGGGAGCACTCTTATTACATTCTGTAGTAAGAGTAAAGGAGACAGAAATATATTTTCTCTATCTCTTTCTTTCGCGTTTGCTACAATCGGGGTTCTAGTGGTAATCGTGGTTGCTTATTTAAGGGAAGTAATCCTTTGGGTCATAGGTCGAGTACAGTTGTAGTATTGAGATTGTAATATGAGTTCTGTAGCAATGGAACAGCAATAAGTTCAACTTGTAATGTAGTTTTGTTAAACATTGTGTGCATTGGAGTGTAACGTTTTCTTGTGTTTCTGTCCTTATTTTCTGGGTGGGAAATCGTCAAATGACGTCTCCCGCTCTGGGCGGAGGGGCAGGACTTTTACTGACTAAAACCCACACGTGTTCCTTCAGTTGTGTGTGCCAGGGCCCCGGCAACTTTTCTTTTCAACAAATCCCCTGGCAGACATCGGTCCTTGCGGATCTTTTAATTTGCGCTGACATCTCTATGAGGCGCGCGTGGAACACTGCGCGCCGTCGACCCGAGCTTGGTCCTTACCGAGCGGCGAGCTACACATTGCTCGCCGCCCGCAAGTCCTTAAATACTGTTATGTTCAATTCAGAAAATGGCATCCATTTATGTTACAATTATGGTTGTTTTTAAAAAGGAGTGGTTTTAGAAGGATTTCAATGAGATTGATATTTATATTTTAGAACGAGAAATACATCATTATCCCTTCGAGTATTTTTGCAAGTCATATCTTAAATGGAACTTTTTATATAAGTTTACTAGACTGCCCTTTCTTCACTGCCAATACGACATAAAACTAGGTTATCCTTATTTCTGATCTCCAAATACTATCTTCTATAATAAACACATTTAAAATGTCTACCATTACATTTTTATGCACACAGTCCTTTAACTATGCGCCCACGCATCAATGATCGTCACATAATAATATATAAGTACATCGGAGAGAAAAAATGTTGTAGAATTATTAATGACAATTAATTATTATTATTTACAATATTTAAGTTAGCTATACAAATATATACTGTTGTGTGTAATTATTTATATCTGATTGTAATTAAAAATAGTGCGTATTATTGTAATAATATTGATTTAAAGTATATTTTGTACAACATATTATATATTTTATGATAGTTTAGAGCTTCCCTGTGTAATGTACCTTAAAATGTATGTTATTTACGTGAAATGGAAGATATCACAATTTTATATTTATGCAAATAATATTAATACTAAAAACTGCATATTATCTCTGTATCCATTATATCTATACTTGCTGAGTTTTGGCATGTTTTACAAACGTTTACCTAAAGGCTCTAACAGACAGTCGCGACTTTTCTACGGATATAAATCGCAGAATTGTGCAGTACTGTCGCGGCGTGGCTGTCTGCGGGAGGCTTACCTGGCGACGCCTTTAAAACAACTCATATTAGTTCCATATTTTTTTTACCTTTATGTTAAAGCTGTTTAGTATGTTTCTCAAGGTATGTGTAATTCAGGCAGCTCTAAATAATGAAATAGACAATAAAGTAAACATTTATTTACTCCAACACGTAATCTATCAAAATCGGGGCGGGGTTTTCTGCGCACTGGAATTTCAATGCACTGCCCAAGTACGAGAGTTAAAAATCGAATAGTATACGATTTTCGACGTAATAATAGTTAATAGGTAGAACGGGCTGGTGCCCGCAACTCCACGTCTGAGCGCGTATTTTGCGTACGGGTGGGAAATCGGTTATTCGATCCACCTCAGCTCTAGAAAGGCCAGCAACGCCTTCGTGTTAATCACGATTTTTGACGTAATGAGATACTCTATTCGATTCTGAATGCTCGGTTCAATACCGAGAGTTGATAATTCTACGCACGAAAAATCTTGTCCCTATTTTACTACGTACGTGTCAATGTCGGAAGTACAAGTTTATGTTACATATTTAATGGATAGATAGATACTGAAAACAGTATGAGATCAGTTACATTATCAAACGAAAGTACCATTACTTAGTAATAAAATAATTATTTTAACGTTGACATTAAAAAAATGAGCGTGCATTACTGTACACGTGATGGAAGTGAAACTTCTTAAAAAAAATTAATAATAGGAGATTTTTAGTGTGAAGACAGAGATAGTGATATCTTTCTTCTCTCTCATGTAACGTAATGTGCCTAAACGTGAAGCGTCCTTGGAAATTCAGTCTCAATTCTGTTCCAATTACCGAATCATCGTCTAAGAAGTTTCACTTCAATATAAGGTAGAAGAAAATAACTGATATTGTATGTATGTACGCACAGCCAAACATCAAGCTATAAACTTCCAGTATAAGCTGACATATCAATGTACGAAAAGCCTATAAAATGCGAGGTCAGCTAAAACTGGAAATGTTAGCTTGCCCTTTAGCCGTGTGTACAAGATTTATAGTACATTTTATGTTTTGAACAACGAATTCTTTTATAAAATAATGTATAGTGATAGCAAGTGTGATTCTGAACGTAAGTGCCATCTTTGTGCTTTATATTTAGTAGTAGGGTAGGTCCGACGCCTTCTGTACCTTATGGTAGCTAACTTATATGCAGGTCTGTTTACTATGTTTTATACACACTTCTGCCTTGTCGTAAGATTAGTAGGTATTCATTAGTCCACTAATTGTACCCGAAATACACGAGGATAATTTTTCAAAGCTAGGCTAGCTAAGCTAGCCACACGCTAGTGCTGTTTACATTATGACCGATAAGTTTAACCTATTGTTTTCATTTATTTTCGAACGTCATTTCAACCTGGGAGGATGCCTGTGGTTGCCTCAATAAAGGAAAACCTCTAGCCAGAGCTTAAATTTTAACCTATAAACCACTTGGTTTAATATGAATTTGCGTGTCCCCAGCGTCCAGCTTTTAAATCGATAAATACCAACGATACCTACGATGGAAAGGTTGTGCAATTAAATAAAAATCAATCATAGTTTCGCAGTCGCAGACGGCACGGGCACGAAAAGTTTGGAAATTAGCCTCGTGTGTTTTGGGCATTAGATTGGGATTTAGAGGCCTTTTACTGTGACACTGAGGCATAAATAATAGTTCTTATCTTTAAAAAAACAGTGGCCTTAGAATTGCAGCTATTTTAACTGTACAAAATCTGCATCCAAGTCTGCCCTATCTTCTTAAAAGTCTCCCATGTGGAACCAGCCTAAAATCAGAGAATGTTCTTCCTTTCATTTAAACGGTGCAAGTTTCTGGAACGTTAAAGAGCAATAAATTATTGACATTCAAGAATTGCACGCAAGTGTTTAGATACGTGTGATTTCCGTATAAATGGGGCTTTAAAATTAGTCTATTTTATCAGAATAAGCGTAGGACCTAAGCGGAGTGATAGCAATATTTTTGTATGGTGAACGAGAGTGTAGTACAGTAATAACTAATGTAGTAAATAAAGCATCGTTTAAGTAATGTATTCTGTAAATAACTTTATGCTGATATGTTGGTTCAAGTGTATTCGATAGTTTTGCAAGGAAGGGAAATCAAGTCATCACCCATTGCTGGTACACCTAGCAGGCCTTCATATATTTAAAGCGCCTTTGTGGAAGAGAAATAAAATGTTAATTATTTATACTTAACTTTAAGAACATTGAAAACTGAAATAGCTCTCTTAGAAATCTGGCTAAGTACCAAAAGCATTTTCTATGAATCCTTGGAATCATACTGAACTTTGCCTACGCAATTCTATCGAATATATTTAAATCGTATTTAATTATTAACTATATTGCGTGCTTCATATTATTTCTATTAAGTATCTGTACAATTTACACATTTCTTTTTGTTATTAATATTTTATTTATTCTAATAAAGATTTTTATTTAGATTTTTGTTTTTCTTTGCTTCCTTAGTTTGTTGTAGATTTCGATTAAAATGTGAATATAAGTAACAAATAAGTATTTTTATAGCCTTGATTATTTAGTAGGTAATAACTTAAATATTGTTCGAGTTGTAAAGACGCCATAAACGATTTATTTTTTCAACATTGTAAGTAGTAAAACAGACGAAGTATCCCACTTCTAACAAAGTATCAATAACTGGTAATAGGTTTGCTCCCTATTACATAAGACAAACATAACTGCCCACCTCTGCCCGACCCTTCGGGGAAACGAGGCGTGTTGTATTATGTTGTCAATAGGTGAATATAACAAAAGTACAAGACAGAGGGGTAATTGCGGAACTTTTTATCGGTAGGAATTGGTATAATATTCATAGTTAAACAACATTCATTGCGTTATTTACGTTGCTAAGCCGACAATTTATTCGAACAAATGACGCAATGGTTTAGAAATAATCTTCAATCCCATTCAGATTCTGATAAATTGTGTGTTTCGCAATTAGGGTGCAGGTCATTGGCATTAAAAAGGAACCAAAAAGTACCAAAAACAATGTGCCTCTTGAAAATCCACTGATTCTCACTTCAACTTAAGACTAACTTAGACTAGAGTAGTAAACTATGTTGAATCTATTCTGGTTTTGAAAGACTTACCTAGTGTTATTCCTTCATAACCATTCAATACGCTTCCACGTTGTATCGAACATCAATAAATGTTATCGAAGTTTTCCTCTATTCTTCCGATGGCAATTTGCTGTCGGGGATTGGCTACTCAGATAACCGTATATGTGTAATTTTCGATTCGGAAGGTGGTCCGTTGTATTCTAAAACGATTCTTATTTTTAGACTTATAAGTAAGATATTTCATAAGTACTAGATTTGGTATTATACAACGTGTAACATGATTAACGCAAGACCGGGGTGTATGAACCCCAATTAGAGTACCGTATTAAAGCATAATATAATTCCCATAACTTATATATTAAATATTTTAAAGAATATCGTGTTGGCATTACATAGTGCATTTGTAATTGAGCCTTATGGCCTTGAAACAGAATATATTTTGCTTTGGCTCAATCGGCGGTAACTGTGACAAAACACTGAAACCGATTCAGTAGTCAATGAATAAACTAGTTTCAGAATTTGTGTTTATTCTATTACACCGTGTACATTTCGTATATCCAAAAGATGCGTACTGGATCATCGTTTTAAAATTACAATAATGCGTGGCTTAATTACTGTGTGGCTTAGTCCTATTTTCTTGAAGACACTCTAGGATAATATTAAAATAATTATAATTTAATATTTAGAAATATAATACATAAACAATGAGCAAGTTTCCATCTGGCCTAAAGGAGTAGCTAGAAACTTTACTGTCATTCTTGTATTCTGAACTTTTAAGATATAGTTGTATTGCTATTAGAACCTTAGTAATCCTCAAATAGACATCCTAGGTAGGGTCCTTCGGGAAAAGTGTTATTGTTTTTTTTTTCATTAGCAAGTGTTTAGTTTAGTTCCAGCGAGGAGTCACATATTGAAGGTCGGTGTATAATCAGATAACTTTAGAAGATCTATAACCATTGGAATAATGCACATCCTTTATAATTATGTTTATTGTACAGCACAGGCACCTACCCAACCATCTGTGAAGGTGTAATGTCATGTTATTGTTTAAATCTTATCGACGGTTGAAAGGCTATTTGATCTAAGCGACATTTGCTGAAAGTTGCAGGAGAGTGATTCAAAGTTTTATTTTTCGAATAAAAAAAATAATTATAAAAGAACTAGTGAGTGGATTTTGGAAAAACTGTATTATATTTACCAAAAATCCACTCACTAGTTCTTTTATAATGATTTTTTTTCATAAAATGTCGTTTAGATCAAATAGCCTTTCAACCGTCGTTATGTATTTTATGTAGAGTCAACCGCACGTCGCGAGTCGGTATATAACAGCCTATAATGTTCCCACCGGTGGGACGCATACTCCTCTAGATGAGAGGGGGTGAGCCGTAACCCACCACGCGGGCCCACTCCAGTTGGTAGATGTCACACGGCTTCGAATTTTTGGTTCTAAAACCTTGCGTTCCCTTACGTTTTCCTTCACCGGCTTGAGAGCAGTGTTGCCGTGATTCTTTAAAAGGCGGCCTACTGACGGCCCTGATTTCATTTTGTTTTTATTTTATTTTAATTAATCTGCGTAAGAAATATAACATATATGGTGGTTTTTTTTTAATGACGGGGTGCCCGTTGTTTCTTACTTAGTGTTACTGGATCAATTTTAACACATTAAAGTAAAAAAAAAGCAAAATTAAGACCGATTTCGCGGTGTTTTCGAAAATCGGTGTTGTCAGAAGGTCCCTTTTAAAGAATCACGGCAGAGTGGTGATGAGCTCGAACCTACGCCCAACTCGTAAGTGGCGACTGTGGCCTCTGGGCCACTACTCCATAGATCATTATTTATTTAATTACCTGTCTATATGTTTTAGCCATGTTATAATTACGGCCAGAGGCCTGTAAATAAATGGTAGAAAGTTATTACGTGTCTTTGTACCCTACATTATATCTATGATGTAGCTAGATTTATGTAGATAGAACTATTTTCTTATAGAAATAAACTTATTCTTATATACAGTAGTTTTATTTATAACTCTATCATTACATTATTCTTATGTATATACCTAAACAGGAAAAACGTTTCGTGTCCTATTATGTTGTGCATTCGCCAAAGCTTTTCAGTACACCAAACATTAGCAGACAGCAGAACACTACTGGTAAATCCCGAAATATTTTCAAAAGAGTATTCCATCCAATATCTTTTAAGGTGGTTTTTCATAATTTGCAGGTTACAGCAATTATAGTCGGTGTTAACAGTTATGAAAAATTCATGACTAAATTTGAGAGAAAACAGATCTTCGCTAACTTTAAACTAGATATTCAAATAGGCCAAGCTGGGGTAAGATCTCTCCAGACCGCCCATCTAAACCCTTATAACTTCTGAACCTGACTAATTCTGATATTGGTGACGAATTTTTATGTTATCAAAATTAAATTGCCTTATTATGGCCATGCCAGTGTCAGTCACCAAGCTGGGACACAGGCCTCTTTCCTGTGGGAGGGAGGGGACCAGTCCCAGCTGTAGGATATGGGCTGATCATGATGACTGTACATAATTACATTAAATGTCATGTTAAGATTGAGCAACTTCGGGCAAAACACGTATTCCTGTAGGATAAAATGGTCCTACAAAGAATACGTGTTGTATACTACTAATGCTGTTGATTTGTAATGATATTATCTCTATTTGATGAACCGTCTGCCCAACTGTTAGCGCGTTAATAATAATTAACGAGGTAAACAACTCATTGAACACAATGGAAACAGATATATGTACCTACATACAAGTTAGAATATCAGTGTTTTTTCCACAAATATTTTACTTGTATCCCTATATGGTTTGGACAATGTGAGTGTGATTGCGGTGATAGACAGCTGCGGAGTAATTGCGTAACTTACATACATACATACAATCACGCCTTTTTCCCATGGGGGTAGGTAGAAACCACGGAACGCCACCAGCTACGATCTCTATACACTCCACGCGTAACTTACAATCTGCACTAATAGGTGTCATTTCGATATTTCAACAACATTCATTGCGTTATTAACGTTGTTGATCAGACATTTTTTTCGAAAATAAGACGTAATGGATTAGCGACCTTTCGAAATGATTCAGATACCTACTGATTGATGGTGTGCTACGCAACTTCGGTGGTACTGCACTTTTGTCAGAGCGATGTTCATTATGTGCGGATGTGAGGCATATTAAACATAATTAATATTCTGTTACTAGGAACCAATTTATTTAAAACCATTGTAAAAGCCAATTATTTTTAAAAGAGTAACCATGGAGTTAGGTGCCCATGTAGGTTTCATCATTTCAGCCGAAAGACGTCCACTGCTGGACACAGGCCTCCCCCAAGCTCCGCCACTTCGACCGGTTTTGTGCTTCCCACATCCAGCGGATTCCTGCGACCTTCACAAGGTCATCGGTCCACCTTGTTGGAGGCCTTCCAACATTGCTCGCAGAACAGATGGCTGATGGGACCGAAACGTTCTGGACTGGCGACCGCGTACCGGAAGACGCATGTAGGTTTATGTGAAGTAAAATAAATAGATTTTGATTTTCAGGGAATTTTCAACAGAGAAAAGGTTGCTTCCAGGAGATTTAGGTACCTTCCTAAGCGTGAGCCAATTGCTTGTGAGATGGAGTTCCAATGAGCGCCAGCATTATGCATAAGCCTATATCTAATATTCCCATTGCTGAAACACAAACCTCCTGTCTCTGAGAGGGAGTGTCCCGTAATCCACCACGCGGGACCAGTGCGGGTTGGTAGAGGTGACATATCTTAGATTTTCTGGATCTAGGACATGCCGGTTTCCTCACAATTTTTCCTTCACTTAAGAGTAGTGGTGATGAAACAATTAATACATTGCAAAACGCCTGTCTGGGTTCGAATATGCGACCTAAAACTCGTATATCACAGCCGTTACCACAGGGACACCACAGTTCCCTAATATCTTGATTCTCAGCCTAATTTTATTAAATGACTTTTGATTTCGATACCGTAAAAGTCAGTATGACAGAACTTCTGAGATGTGATGGCATGACTAAATACCCATAGTCACACCGGAAGAACGAATATGATTCATATTGGGTTATTCATTTAATCTATTGATGTTGCACTGATTGGACACATAAGTAAGTGGAACTGAAGAGGTTAACGTTTTGTGTTTTGTAAAGGTCACTGTAATGACTCAGATCCTGGCAGTTCTTACGTCACATTTAACTGACTAAAACCCACCCGTGTTTCTTCAGTTGCCCATATACCAGGGCCACGGTATCTCTTTCGAACTAATCTCGCGACCCTGGCAGGACTCCAATGACGCTTGAGCCTCATCTGCGTTCACAGGCAAATCAATCTTCCTAGCTTTTTGGGATTGACTTCTAGTCTACTTGTATGCAGCTGAAAACTAGTATTTCACATGGCGCAACTCCACAACCTAGTAGACTGGGTATCACAAAACGCCTTGGTAAGGCTAGTTATCATACTTGTACTTAGTCACCATAAACCACTGTCAAAGATCTACGAATTACACTAGGGACCAACCGAGCCACGTAAGGGTCTCGACACGTAATGGATGGTCATCCAACCACAACCGACCGCGGCAAGTCTACCTTCGTCACGTAACTTTAATGTCATGATAAATGATGCGCCGCTTTTGACCACGCCCTTCGAGATAACACGTCACTCCTAAGTTGTCCTAGCTCCTAGCACGTGCATTCCGCGGAAGTATATACATATATGTCTTGTAGAGGTATATATCAAAACAATCCATCTTTGTAAACGACTGAGTCAGTCAAGGGCTTCTTATGCACTGCAGTAACACGTGTTGAAACTGTGTAAAGTAAACTTGAGTCATTGTTATTATTAAAGTTAAATCAGCCGTCTTTCCCTCAGAGTGATTCTGATTAGTCTATGGTGAAGTGCCTCTCGAAGCCTCGAGATTGTTTGTAGTTGTCTATTAATAGATACTGAATTAAATTGTTATTTGTGATTTTAATTTACTGTGTTTTTGAGTGAAGACTGTGAATCGCCAATCGTAAGGTAGGACGACCTCGCTTGTGTCTAAGTTAAGGGACAAGATTTAAAGATTGCATCTTGAGTTTAGTATCCTTATTCTCATGAGCATAATGTTCATATTCGTATAAGTGAATGTGAGCAAGCGTTTCATTTGAATTTGAACACTGCTGCTATAAGAATAATGTTTACATTCGGATGCGACGCTCACATATCACTTACAATCTAGTACTTATGTGGACCACTGGTTGTTTGTTATGGGTCCTACCACTATATGGAACCAGTGTGACAGCTAGTTGGCGACGCGGCGGACCCCGTAGAATAGACTTATTAGTGGATTTGCATGAAGTTAATTTATTTGTGGGCGAATCTACAACACCAATCAGTTGATGTCCTAAGGGCTCGTCTGGCTGTTCCCAATGGTGTGGTGGTACCCAAGCTTCTGTATGGAAGTGATTGTTGAGTGTAGCGAAAGAAGCATGAAAACAGAATTAACGCTGTCGAAATGCATTCTTTGCGAAGCATGTATTGTGTAACTATGAACTATGGGCTGAGGAATGATGTGGTAACATCCAACTCTACTAAGCCGTAGAAGATGGCGAGAATATCTGGGGAAAACACCTAAAACTTTAAAAACTCCTTCCAGGACATTATTTAATTAAACTGAAATAAACGTATAACTATCAAAATACTGACATAAATTAAGGAAAACGTGTTCAAATGACTCTTCGATGAAATCATAGCCTTGTTATAGTTTACCGGGAGATGAGGTAAACAGGTCATTGCTGTGTGTGGATTGGAGTTGACAGTACTTGTGCTAACGTTGGTTCTAATTAACTGTAAGTAGTAACCGGTTTTTTATCTATTTATCTGTTAAAGAACTTTGGGTTTTGTGAGTTAGAGTTAAGTGTTGAAATAGTTGGGCATTTCGAAGAGGAAGTGTACTTACATATATACATAAGCTCACTCCTTGTTTCCATGAGGGTAGACAGAAGCGACAGAAAGCCTCCTGCTGTGATACTTGAGAAACTCCTTTAGGGGCATACACGCATGACGGTTATCAGTACTACTACGAAGTGTACTAATGTAGTTTTAATGTGCTTTAGATAACTTAGCATTAAAATATCTCCATTTCAAATAAAGGTTCGACTTTAAAAATATTGAATAAAGGTCACGGGAAGTGAACCATTTAGAAGGTGGCAGAGACAACGATTCTGAACCACCTTTTTTTTTGGATGGGTAATTATCAAATGACGTCTCCCGCTCTCGGGTGGATCGGAAGGGCGTGTCAGAATTTTATTGACTAAAACCCATCCGTGTTCCTTCAGTTGCCCATGTGCCAGGGTCACGGTGTCTCTTTCGAACAAACTCGCGACCCTGGCAGGATTCTGAACCACCTTGAGTTCCATAATTATATGATAAAGGTACACCGCTTCGATATTCTCGTCACCTTGTATAGTTTAGTTTGACAATCATCGATGTCGAACGATATGTGGTGCCCTTCAGGGTGTAATACCAATTTCATCATTTATTGTAATTTTTCCTAAATGTGTTTCTTGGGCATAGGCACTTAGCTTCCGAGACGCTAACCGGTTTGCATGGAAGCTTGTTTCCGGTTCTGGTGATCTTGAAGTCTGCCACTTCCAGTTGGTCGGATAGGTTGATTATCTGTAGAGCATACATACATACATAACTTCGCGCCTTTTTCCCATGGGGGTAGGCAGAAACTACGGAACGTCACCTGATACGATCCTCACATACCTACTCCTTTTGCCTCGTTTAAGTTCATTCATCTGGTAATACACACAATCAAACCGAATAAAAGTTCGAAAAAAAATCACCGTTTGCTCTCTCCCACATTACATTACGCCTTGTTTCCTCGAGCAGTCGGACAGAGACGTATCTATAGTATCTACACGCGTCGTGTCGTCGTTTTCGTCTTTTAACAACAATATTGTCCTCAAAATGTTGTAATAATCCTAGTCAAAGTGTTTTTGTGCCCCAAATCTAAAATTAAACATGTCAAGTGATAAGTTGGCGGTGTTATAAATTATGAGTGAGTTACCAGGAAAACATGAAACCAACATGGTGTTCGAATCAACGCACTAATGTGTTTAGATTTGCTCGCTGACTGCCTAAAGTTAAACAATGCCATTTGTTTAGGATATTCCTGCGGTTAGGGACAAAATGATTACTGAGTAAAACACACAAATGTATTGAATTGATTCCTCTCTCTACATTACATTAGATTTATCGCTAGGAATATTAAGCCCATTCTACATTCGCACGCGAATCACATAAAACACTTCTTTATTATATTAGCATAGATACATTATTTTTTGGAGACCGATTTAGAATAATTTGTTTTTTTTTTTATCCACCAGACTAGTTCAAGATGCCATCAATATCTCTAAAGATAGTGCAGGACGAGGGCGCGGTGACCCGAAAGGTCAAATTTGACTCGCGCATGACCGTGAAGGACGCGCACAAGGTCGTAAAAGACAAGGTCATCGTGGCCAACACGGGGCAAGGTAAGAAAGCAAAAAAACAACATGAGATCAAAAATATGTAGTCATTACGTTTACATTACATTTACGCCAGACCGCAAAATTCGTCAGTGTTATCGAGAGGAAATTGAGTCTAAGGCTTGTATCTCACTAGGAAACCACGATGGCGCAATGCACTCTACCAGCACAATAAACACAGCTTTATGACGGTTATCTCACCAGGCGTCCGATTGTTTGCGGAATCAACATTTTCTGGCCGCCAGTGGTATCCTAGAGAGATAGAGCCCAAGGGCCGTTTGCCCCTATGTCTTGAAATACCTGGAAGCCTAGCCAATACCTGCAGCTGCTGGAGTCGCATCGCAACGCCAACTTTAAGGCGTTTGTGGTGCCCATACATACTACCTGCATCAGGTGAAGGCAGAAAGCTTTTGGCCAGAGGATGTCGTATTCCGCCGCTTTCGCGGACAAGTGACCCCGGAAAGAAATAGTGGAACTAAGTGAGACTTAAATAGTTCTAATTTTTATTTACTGACATAATTGTTATTATGTGTTATGTCAACGCACTGCTTAGTGTTCGATTTTGAGCGCTAAGCAGTGGCTTAACGCTTTTTTTTTTTTCTTTTTTTTTTTTTCAGGATGGGAAATCATCAAATGACTTCTCCCGCTCTGGGCGGAGCGGGAGGGTGTGTAAGACTTTTACTGACTAAAACCCACCCGTGTTCCATCAGTTGCCCGTGTGCCAGGGTCACGGTATCTCTTTCGAACTATCACGCGACCCCGGCCGACATCGGTCCTAGTAGACCCCTATACTGCTGCTGACATCTCTTTGAGGCGCGCGTGGAACACTGCGCGCCGTCGACCCGAGCTTGGTCCTTACCAGGCGGTGAGCTACCCATTGCTCGCCACCCGCAAGCTCGTGCCTACGGTGGTCGGGAGTCCGCTATTGACTCCCGACGCCCGGGGCGTCTCCTCCTGCGGCGGCTAGGGACATGAGGGCGCAGAGACTGCCACTCCCTCACGCGCCCCGCCTCCTCCTTCGCGAGCATTACTGCTTCGCAGAAGGAGGTGACGGCTTCCCATTCCCTCTCGCTCCGTACCATGGCTCGCACCAGGGCCGGACGCCGCCCAGGCAGGGCACACCTCCACCGTATGCTCCACCGTGTCCTCCAGACGACCCGTGGCTTAGCGCTCAAAATCGAACACTATGTTTTTTCGACGCGCAGGGACTCAGTCGCGCTGCAGTCTGTTAGATATCAATGCTCGATTCAACACCAAGGGTTAAAAATCTAGTCATCATCTGCCGAGCCTTTTTCCAATAATGTAATTTCCAATAAGGGGCCATCCATAAATTACGTCACACGAATTTCATGATATTTGACCCCCTCCCCCGTCCTTGTGGTCACATTTGTGAGACCCCCCCTCCCTAGTGTGACGTCACATATTTTATCATTTTACTTCTAGAAATCATTATTGAATTAAATCAGCAATTCTGAAATTAAAATGTTTTTTTAATAAAATTAACATCAAATCAAACACTGCAAGAAATTAACAAAATAAAAAACGATTAATTATATTAATTAAAAATCAAACTTAATCATCTTGAGTCAATATAGGCATATGCATGGCATAACAGCCACTTCGTCCTCGTTTGGGTTGTTAATGTCAGGAATATTCGTTGTGTCCACATCTTTCTCATCAAACCAGACAGCATCATCATCATCATCCAAACAAAGAATTTCTCTGGCACGTCTAGCAGAAAAGAGGACGAATCTTCACGATGGGCGAACTTCCTGTTGTTTCTTATGTATTTACTTGTGTTGGTTAGTGGACTTGTATGATGCAAAATATAGACTACAAATGCTAAATGATTGCTTAAATAAGTATGCCTCGATACTGGGGCAACAGCTATCATACGAATATGAATATGTGTTTTACTTAACACTTACATTAAAATTGATTTTGAAATGTGACGTCACGAAATTTAGGACCACTCCCACCCCCTTGTCACACTTCGTCGACCCCCTCCCTCCCCCTTAACGTGTGACGTTATTTATGGATGGCCCCTAATGTGTCTCTCAGTACTGCACAAGGAAATGGTGGAGAGAAAACTGTGTGTTTATGCTTCGAGTAGCTACACACACAAACACACGTTACGAATATGTGCGTAAAGCTGCGTCTTCAGCCACATATGCACAGCGTGTTTGTACACTAAGTTACCACATACATAGCGCACTGCGCTTCGTGAGATCCACTTACTATGCTTATCTAAAAGACGCACCTTATAATTTTAAAAGTCTAATTTTTGTAATGTTTGTCCGGTCAGCGGAAAATTCTAGTGCGCGAAAAAAATCCCTCCGCGATTTTATTACGTCCGTGTGAATGTCGACTTATTAGTCGACATTCACACGGACGATCGCTGCGTCTTCCGGATACATCGTACCTTCAGAATTGTAGAGACCTGATAAGAAATTTTAAGATTTCAACTTTGACTCAAAAATGTTAACACTCTTATTAAAACAGGGTCATATAGGAATCTATAGGACACAATAGAAGGTCACTATTTTAATCATCGATCACTAATAAAGAACTAGATACACAATCCCAAGCAAAAGTTCTCTAAAAACTGTCACCAAATTGTGTTATTGTTATGTTAGTTGAAATAAATAAACATTAATGTAAATTCAACTTTAAGTGCAATGTTTAAAGTTTATTTCACAAAGCTATGTACAAAAAGCAATAAATTTTTACGACCTATTCGCACTGGTCAACACACATCAAAAGAAATTGAACCTTAGCCGCATGCCTTAAAGTTCAAATTAAAAAGTGCCAATAAATAACAATACAGTTATACGATCCAGGCTCTCCGCTAGGACAAGGAATACGTGGAGTCGAACTGTCCAATATTTTTTATTTATATGTACTGTAATAATTAGTGTTATTTTAAAAACTGTGTACATATTAAAGCATATTTTACTCTATTCTATGGTGTATATATGTAATGATTATAATTTACGTGAATGTAAATATTTTTAGATAGGGCACCACATTTATTTATTAACTAAACTAATATATCGTAGCCATAATCATTTATTTATTCTTCATCTTCAGCTTCATCACGGATTTTTGGCGTGCTTTAACTGATATCCATTCACACCTCACTAGATCTCGAGAAAAGCTTAAAAAAAAAAACTCACGTCTTTAATTTTATTACATGCCCTTAGTTAAAATTAAATCTATAAAATATTACTATGTATAATATTGATAGAAACAGCAAAGCTCTCTCATTAAATAAAAAATATTATTTCATATTTTTTTTTTTTAACAATAGCGTCTCTGCAAATGGAACAGAGTCAACGCACATAATCCGAACAATTTAAGTGGGCATGCGATAATATGATTAATAGGTTTAGTAAGAATCTTTACATTTGAGATGCTTTATATCTCCTTAATTTTAATACGACTTAATTTAAAAAAATGTTTTTACGACGATTTCTTGACAAAATATCAGCATTTTTAATACAGTGATAACATTCAAATAATGATAATATTAATACTTACCGAAAAAGTGAAACTCCGTCCTATTTTAGCGTCCTAGATGTGTGATTTTTACAATTTTTAATCGAGCACCGAGAGATGTTTACCATCGGAGCGTTCGAATGATACTAAATCAAAAGCGCACCCAAATGTTCAAGTGGGTGCTCATTTGGTGAGCCCATTTTTTGACGCTGATTGTGTATCTAGTTCTTTATTAGTGATCGATGATTTTAATAAGAGTTTTATAATTTTACTAACACTTCGCCCGCGACTTCGTCCGCGTGACTCCCAGGCACTGTGCCTTTTCAGGATAAAATATATCCTATTACTTGGTGATGATGTAGCTTTCCATAGGTGAAATAATTTTTAAAATCGGTTCAGTAGTTTTTGAGTTTATCCATTACAGCAATATACATACAAAAAATGAAATCTTTCCTCTTTATAATATTAGTTAGATGAGTCAACGTTGAAATCTTAAAACTTCTAATTAGGTCTCTATAATTCTGAAGCTACGAAATGTTCGCAGGTTCAAAACGTTTTGGCCTAAGGATACGGCTTTATGCACAGTAAAACTGAAAACAGATGCTAACCATTTCTTTGTGCTGCCAAACTTAAAGACATTTTTTCACTCAGAATATTCGCTGTTCCTCCGCTCCGCTGACAATGATCTGTCAGGAGTGTGGCTGGAGGACGACAGGACACTGGAGTACTACCTGCTCAAAGACGGAGACTCCCTGGATTACATCTGCAGGATGAGGAACCTGAGAGTCAGGCTGTTGGATGGTGAGGCATTGATTATGAAGATGTTCTTTATACGTAAATAAGAGTTGCAGAGATCGTATTATCGTTTGTTTCCATTGGAGTAAACCGATTGTACTTTTGGTAAGTCACTAAAGTAAAGCAAGCATATCCCTTAAAAGGAAGGGCTTAAGAGGCCGTACTAATAGGTACGTTTTTTTTTCGAATTCACTGATTTACGTGATTCTACAGACGTGGTTTTGTAGTTAAAATACTGTTTTTTATAAGTTATCATGAGCCATATTTTTTGCCGTTGTTCGGCTAGCACCAAACTCCAGCAGTGGACTACGGTAAACTGTTGTTCGCTATGGACGCCGTATACAATTTCGCTAACGGCTTATCAAGTATTGGCAGACAATTCAAATATGAATATCTTTTAAAGATAACTTTCAAAATTACATCTGGTTCTAGGCATAAAATTGTTGAATAATCGGGCAAGGTCTTTACCTTGCCCAAAAAGTCTAGTACTCTTAGACATTAGTTTAGATTGTAATCCATCAATTTCCCCCAGACACGGTGAAGACGCTGCAGTTGGATGAGGCGAAGACAGTCGGCGAGCTGATGATGGACATCTGTGCTCGCATCGGCATCAAGAACTATGACGAGTATGGATTGGTGAGTAAATCTATGTTAGACGAAGTACTCGGAATCGATTTGATTGATGGTTTCCAGTTCAGAACGCAAGATAACGATTATTTTTAAATACATACTTACTTAACAAAGTATTTCTTCATCATCATCTGCCTGCCTTTTCCCAACTATGTTGGGGTCAGCTTCCAGTCTAACCGGATGCAGCTGATACCAGTATTTTACATGAGCGACTGCCTGTCTGACCTCCACAACCCATCTACCCAGTACTTAACAAAGTACTTATTTAGATACAAACGATATCTTGCGTTGATTTGACATAAATAGATTTGTTACATTTTGATAGTGCAGAAATTCTTATTAATTTCTTTTCGCTTAAGGATGTATTTGGCAGAATGACAGAAATGTTGTACTCTCACTTACAACTTCAACATGCTGTAACTTAGGACTTATGCTGGTTTACTTGTGTGCAGCGACTCTCCCTCACTCATAATAAACAACTGATAGAATTGAACTGCTACTCGGTACTAGCTGACCTGACAGACGTTGTCCTGACAAAAATTCAATCTATACTAATATTATAGACTAAACTTACTTAAAATATTAGATATGTATTCTTTAAATTTGGAAGAAAGTAATAGGAGGTATAACATTGACACAGAGTGCTTACAATCTGAACTTGATCACTACAAGAGAAACTTAGTTCAATGACCAACAAATATAATACCTCAGAAGATCTTATGAGGGAATATGTGTTGGCAATGAATGAGCTGGTAAACTCGCAAACAACCAACTGTGAGCAGTGTCAAAAACCATCAAATTTACCTACAACAGACCATTCATTGACAACTTGTAACACCACCCTACTGCAACCCTGTGTTGATTTTACATTTCCTGTCACTAATAGTTCAAATAAACAGTGTAAGCAAATTGTAAAAAGTGATGTAGTGTTATTTTGCGATGAAATTGGAAAAGAATTAGGCAACTTGTTGACAGATGAATGTCCAGATCTATCAATAATAAATTACTGTATGCCGGGTTGTTCCTTATTTAATATTATGAAGCAAATTATTCAATGCAATTTTAACCAGGACACTACATTATTAATTTTTATGGGTAATAGGGGAAATGTGAACAAAGGGGAATTGCTCCAATACTATCAAACATTGAGTAATCTTAGTTTAAGAAAAATTGTATTATTTACATTCCCATATAGTAACAGTTTGCCACAGGAGGAAAATAGGTTAAGATTTGAAATCAACATGACAATAGACAATTTGACATTAAATAATAATTAGTTTCATTTAGTTGATATTAACAATTATGTTAGTAATAATTGGTATTTGACTAAAGATAGGTATAATAGTGTTATGTACTATCTTTCTAACTATCATAAAAGACAGATAGCTGTGTCGCTATCATTTTTTTTTTCTATTTCAGCCAAGAATTTGGCTAATAAACTACTTTCTTTTGAGCAATGCAATGGCATGTTGAACCATTCTGCCAATAATTTGGTAACAATTGAAGACATTGATTTTAATTTAAATTAGAAATTAAGACAATAGAGGCCACCTCTAGCAAAAATGTATGTATGGCAAATGTATGTGTAAAAGACTTACATAGTATCAGCCTGGTGCATCAAAATATTCAAGGATTTTTGAACATTTGGAAGTAGATTTATTCATGAATTGTAAAAATATAGATATTCTTTGTATGACAGAACATTGGCTTAAAAGCCACCAGTTCATGTTCAGTTTTAATAATCACCAGGTTGGTAGTTCGTTCAGCAGAGTAAATGCCATACATGGTGGCTTGATGGTGGCTCACTAATTTTAGTACATAACCAGCTAAAATTTAAAGACCGTAAGGATATTGTGAGCCTCTCTGTTGAGCGGACAGTAGAAATTGCCTGTATAGAATTGGAGCAGATTATTGTATTAAGTGTGTACAGACCACCTTCAGGATTGTATGACTGCTTTGAACAGGTCATGGATGAAGTATTACACAAGATTAGTAACTCAAACAAGTCTATTATTGTTTGCGGGGATTTTAATGTTAATTTATTGGAAAACTCGGGTTCTTGTAGTAAAATAATAAGTCTATTTCGGTCCTACAATCTTGTAAACCTATTTATGGAGCCCACAAGAATAACCCCTACTAGCGCCACATGCCTTGATAATATTTATACTGATGTTATACCAAGCCACAAAGAAATTATTAATTTACTAGATTCTGATCATTGCGGGTAACAGATTACTATTCAAAATCAAAACAAAAATGTGGATAAAAAAGATATCACTGTAAACCCCAAAACTGCAGTTCGTCTAGAAGCCTTTAAAGTTAAACTAGTTCAGAAATTGCCACTTTTATCTATTAATGGTGGTCCCAATAATTTATATGATGATTTTTTTTAAGATATATTGTAATGATTTTAATTCCACTTTTATTCCCCGGACTATCTCAGTTAACAGTAACGTATCTTTCAGTGATTGGGCTACCATGGGCACGCCACTATTGCGGCGGTAAGTCCCCTCTTTGAGGAGTGGATAGAGAGGCGTCACGGCGTCCTCACCTTCCGCCTGACGCAGGTTCTCACCGGGCATGGGTGCTTCGGTGGGTTCCTGTTCAGGATAAAGCGGGAGGATACGTCCGGGTGTTTCCATTGCGAGGATCGTCTGGAGGACACGGTGGAGCATACGGTGGAGGTGTGCCCTGCCTGGGCAGAGCACCGCCGTGTCCTCGTGGAGGCGATCGGCGGCGGCGACCTCTCGCGTCCGGCCCTGGTGCGAGCCATGGTACGGAGCGAGAGGGAATGGGAAGCCGTCACCTCCTTCTGCGAAGCAGTAATGCTCGCGAAGGAGGAGGCGGGGCGCGTGAGGGAGTGGCAGTCTCTGCGCCCTCACGTCCCTAGCCGCCGCAGGAGGAGACGCCCCGGGCGTCGGGAGTCAATAGTGGACTCCCGGCCACCGTAGGCGCGAGCTTGCGGGTGGCGAGCAATGGGTAGCTCGCCGCCCGGTAAGGACCAGGCTCGGGTCGACGGCGCGCAGTGTTCCACGCGCGCCTCAAAGAGATGTCAGCAGCAGTGTAGGGGTCTACTAGGACCGATGCCTGCCGGGGTCGCGTGATTGTTCGAAAGAGATACCGTGACCCTGGCACATGGGCAACTGATGGAACACGGGTGGGTTTTAGTCAGTAAAAGTCTGACACACCCTCCCGCTCCGCCCAGAGCGGGAGAAGTCATTTGATGATTTCCCATCCTGAAAAAAAAAAAAAAAAAAATTGGGCTACCATTGGTATTCATAAAAGTAGAACACGGCTTTATGAGCTGTACAATGAAAGGATTTTTGTCAACACTGCTGAATTTAATTTGTATGTTAGAAATTATTCGAAATTATTTGAAAAAGTTTGTTGGATGGCCAAGTCGCGTTACTTGAGTTCAAAGATTAAAAACAGTAATAATGTTATTAAAACGACTTGGAATATTATTAATAGTGAAACAGGAAGGTCTAGTAAACGAAATAATGACTACAGCCTGTCTATCAATGACAACATAGTAAAATCAGACTCACAAGTCGCGGCGGCTTTTGAAAATTTCTTTTCAGATATTCCTGTTTCAACTACAAAATCCCTAAACTCATCACCTTCTGTTGCTGAGTCTTTGCTTATTGAAAATGTTAATGTTTGCGATTCGGAATTTCATTTTGAACATATTACTTGTAAAGATATAGATATAGATATTAAAACCTTCCACACTTTAAATGTAAAAAAGACTGCAGATCTGTGGGGTAATTCTGTAGAAGTCGCCAAGTCTATTATTGACATTGTAGCACCTACTTTAACTCTTATATTTAATAATTGTATCGACTGTGGGGAGTTTCCTGACCTTATGAAGAATAGTAAAATAATACCTTTATTTAAATCTGGTAGTACATCAGACCTCTCTAACTATAGACCTATTTCAGTACTACCTACCTTCAGTAAAAATTTTGAGAAATTAATTTTAGACCAATTGCAACGATTTTTTAATAAACATAAATTATTACATACCAAACAGTTCGGTTTCACAAGGGGTCGTTCAACTACCGATGCCGGTGTTGAACTCCTAGGGCATATTTATAATGCATGGGAAGATAAATGCGATGATTTGGGCATCTTTTGTGATTTATCTAAAGCGTTCGATTGCGTTCTTCATGAAACTTTAATCAGGAAACTCCGCCACTACGGGATCCGGAACAGCGCTCTGGATCTTCTTACTTCATATTTGAGTAATAGAATTCAGAGTGTCGATGTCAATGGAAAAAGGTCTCCCGGATCTATCGTAACAATGGGCGTCCCACAGGGCTCAATTCTTGGTCCTTTTTTGTTTCTTATTTATATTAATGACTTGCCTTACCTCATTAAAGATAATCATAATATAGTTTTGTTTGCGGATGACACCTCACTTTTGTTTAAACTTAAACGTCAGCAGCTGGTTACTGACGATGTTAATAGCGCGATCTCAAAAGTAGTTCACTGGTTCAATGTTAATAATTTGCTTCTTAATGAAAAAAACCAAATGTGTTAAGTTTACGCTACCTCACGTTAGGCAAGTGAAAACGAATGTGTTGATAAAGGGCGAAGAATTGAATCCTGAAGATAGCACTGTATTCTTGGGCTTAACTTTGGATGCCAAGCTTCAGTGGGGCCCACATATTGATAAATTGTCGAAAAAGCTAAGCTCCGCTGCATATGCTGTTAGAAAAATTCGGAATTTAACTGACATAGAGACAGCCCGTTTAGTGTACTTTGCCTATTTTCATAGTGTAATGTCGTACGGTATTCTGTTGTGGGGAAATGCCGCCGACATTCAGACTATCTTTGTCTTGCAAAAAAGGGCTATTCGATCAATTTATAAATTAAGCCCGAGACACACACTCAGAGAGAAATTTAAAGAAATTAATGTAATGACTGTGCCTTCACAGTATATTTTTGAAAATGTTTTATATGCCCATAAGAATATTAAATTGTTTAAAAAATACAGTGATATCCATAGTATATATACTAGGAACAAACACAAATTTGTTGTACCTTCAACAAGGCTCAAGAAAATAGGTGGCTCATTCAGATGTCAATGTATACGCTTTTATAATAAACTTCCAAGCCATGTTCAAGATCTAAGTCTCAATAAATTTAAATCATTCATTAAACGTAAGTTGTGCCAGAAAGCCTTTTACACTGTTAAAGATTATATTGAGGACAAAAAAGCTTGGGATTAAGCTGCTCCAATTTTTATTTTTATTTTTAAAATATTATTGTACTGAATTATATTTTTTATTGTTTTATTATTAATTACTTTCCTTTTTTTATTAATTATTTATTGGGAATATACACTTTGACATTTTGATTATTGCTTATACACTTTGACATTTTGATTATTGCTTAACTATGACATGAATATATACTCTGAGGAGTATACTATTATTATTATTTTAATAATTTTGAATGTGAGGACTATGTAGATGATTGTTTTTTTTTTTTTATACTTACTCATTTCATTTTAATGATAATCTGGCAGTTTGAGTACTTAATGCGGCCTACCAAAATGTCCTTTCTTTGGTATTGTTCGTCGAATCGTTGTGCTCCTTATGTTCTGAGTTGAGCTGAAAGATTACTGACAAATGCGTGCATTGACTGGACAGGTCCACTCAATCTGTATGGTTCTTTCCTCAAAAGACCATTTCAGACACCTCCATGTACATGATCCTCAAATTATCAGACAGCGACTATCTCCTGATTTTATATACACATTGATATTGATGAATTTTACCTATACAATAACATTAATATTTACTTTTAAAGTATTATATTGTTTTAATTATTGTAAATGTGAAGATTAAGTGGGTGTTATTTTTTTTTCTAGGTTCTTTTTCTTCTCATTTATTTTTTATCACAGTCTGGCAGTTTGAGTAATTTATGTGACCTACACAAATGTCCCTTCTTTGGTATTGTTCGTCGAATCATTGACCTCCTTAAGTTCTGAGTTGAGCTGCATGATTACTGACAAATGCGTGCACTGATTGGACAGGTCCACTCAATCTGTGTGGTTCTTTCCTTAAAAGACCACTTCAGACACCAATCCACATGGTCTTCACATGATCTAACCAAATTATGTCTGGACTTTAAAAGAGACTGTGACCTCTGAGTTTGTTTCGGCCTTTCTTCTCAGAGTAGTCAGATAGGAAACGCCGACCTCGCCTAGTTTAAAAAAATATGATTGACGTGTAAAAGTGTTTGTACAAACCTACTTGCAAAAATAAAGTCATTTATCATTTATCATTTATAAAGCTGAAGAGTTTGTTTGTTTGGTTGAACACACTAATCTCAGGAACTACTAGTCCGAATTGAAAAATTATTTTTTTGTTGGGTAGCCTATTTATTCAGAAAGGCTATAGGCTATATAACATCACGCTACAATCACAAGGAGCGGAGCAGCAATGAAAAATGGTCGAAAACTGGCAAGCAATTTGATGCGACGGGAAGGGTCACAGGAGCAAAAATTTGACGCGGACGAAGTCGCGGGCAGAAGCTTGTAATCTATATAAGGTGTATCTATTCATACACGAAATATTTTAAGGGGTACATCTGTAGGTGGTAAAGAAGCTATAGAAGCAAAAAGAAAAAAAATTCTAAGCGTTTTTGAATATTCGTAATTATTATAATTTTAAAACTACTTGAGACGTTTTGCATAAAACCTTTACTCCAAATTCTATGAATGGCCTGCCTGACGCTGCGAGGGCGGCGACCGGGCAGCACGAGCATGGCCGCGGTGTCTCGGGCCGTAAAAAATAAGGAGCCAATATTTCTTGTGGGTGTCAAATAATTTATAAATATTCAATTTAAAAAAAACCCTTAGAAAAAATTTTTTTTCGTTGCTATAGCTTCTTTACCACCTACAGGTGTACCTCTTAAAATATTTCGTGTATGAATAGATACACCTTATATATTAAACAAAACATAACATCACGCCTTGTTTCCCAGAGGGTTAGGCAGAGGTGTACCTATAGTTCACCCACATTTCGCCTGTTATGTATAAGCCCATGTAATAGGGGGCGAGCCTATTGCCATCAACCGGGCACAAATCCACACTCCGGGCTGCTACTGAGAAATTCCAGTTAGAAAAACCCAATAACACCTTGCCCGACCTGGGAATCGAACCAAGGACCTCGAGCTCAGTAGTAGCACTTGCTACCACTAGACCAACGAGGCAGTCAAGGCTATATATTAAAATGTGAAGCAAAAACTTTGAAACCTATTTACTCAAATTACGCGGACGGAGAAGTATGAAATTTGGTAGTCTGTATTTCTTACGAATAATAAGTATCAAAATAAATGAAATCCCACCAATAACATTTAATGTAACATATGTAGACTTAGACGACGTTTTCACTGTTAAAAAGTTATCAGATCGAATTTAGGTACAGCCAAAACACTAACTCAACAAGGCCTATCTCTACAAACCTTATATCTTGGTAAATTGGACTGTTGAGCTTTCTGCAGGAAGCGAATATTTTTGTATAATAATGCATTTGAAATAAATTACGTTTTAAAAGAATAAGGGTATTTAGGGTCAACATTTCGTATACAAATCCTATCCTATCTTAGAATTTTTTCCCGAAATTACCAATTTTGGTCAATTGTCTTTTCCCAATTAATCTTGAATCTAAAACTTAAGCGATAAAGTTGTAAATCGATTAAAGAAATTTGATAGATTGTAGTAGCTTTATGTGCTGGCGTCTGTACATAGAAGATAAATCGATAAAATTCATCTCATGCTTTAATCTTTTTCTCCACCTCTAGGTCAAAGAAGAAGTGGAAGAACCAGAAGACGGCAAAGAACCCAAGGAACCCAGTGGCAGTGGATTCACACTGAGGAGACCCAAGCCAGCCAAGGAAAGAGATGTGATTCTGGAACAGATGAGCAAGAGGCTGAAGACTGATGATAATGGTATGTGTATTGTGCTTTTATTCATTATCATTATCTTTCTGACGCTATCCAAATTCTTCGGGGACGGTGCAGCAATTTCTCTTTCATACATACATTTCTGTTATATGGTTCCTCTATAATATGCCCATATCCATGCATTCATTGTCATTCGAAAGGTTAAATATTTAACTTTTTAAACAAATAAATAAAATTGAAGTGATTTTTTTTTTTTTGTACAAGGCACAGCTTATTACAATTTCATGAACGCATTGCTATCGTAAGCGAAGATGTTATATTTTTAGTATTTATACGACCGAAAAGTCGAATATAGTGTAAAGTTGAATAATTTCCCACGACGAAAAGATGATTACATAGTTGGGAAAACGTTAGGCAGATTTTGCCTAACGTTTTCCAAACTATGTAATCATGTTTTTGTAAGTTTTCGGCTCACAAAAACATGATTACATATACCTGTAACAATTTTATATTGGTGGAAATACGATTATTTCGGGAACAATGACGATTTGCAGCAAATATAATCTATACAGTATCAATTAATGATTCAAATGATTATTATTTAGTGTTTTTTATATCATAATTACCACTTAAACAACATCGATTACCACAGAATTGAACAAAACGCGCAACGTACCAATTTGCAAAAAAAAAACGTAAGACATTTGGAATTCCTCGGGCTACCATTGACGGATCCAGCTCAACGTGTTAAGATTTCAACTTAAGACATACTTGTATTTCTATATTGAGAATATTATTATTATTTTCTAACTTCTGCGTCTCTTCCACAGTGGAATGGCTCGACCAGCACCGCACCATCCGCGAGCAAGGCATCGACTTCAAAGAGACCCTGCTCCTCAAGCGAAGACTGTTCTACTCCGACCGGAACGTGGATTCCCGGGACCCTGTGCAGCTGCACCTGCTGTACGTGCAGACCAGGGACGCCATACTGCAGGGAAGGCATCCTGTCACTGAGCAGCAAGGTTAGTGCACTTCCAAGAGACGGTACTCCTCAAGTGAAGACTGTTCTACTCCGATCGAAACGTGAACTCGCGGTATTATACAGGGTGGGGATTCATAATCAGCCTATATTGTTCCCACTGCTGGGACACAGGCCTCCTCTCAGTCCCACTCTCTCAGTGGGCCGTAATCTACCATGTAGGCCGAGTGCGGGTTGATAGATGTCACATGGCTTCAAATATTTGGTTCGTGATTTTTGACCGTTTGGAGAGCAGTGGTAATGAAATAATTTAAACAAAGTGCCTGGATTCAAACCCATGACGCTGGACCACCACTACTCAGGGTGGCGATTAGGTTATCAAATTAATTGTAGGCACATCTTTTAAGCATAGGCAATTAACGAGTGGTCGCCCATTGGTCGAAATTCTGCACTCCCTCTCCACATTTCATACTCTTTCAGCCGCGTATTTTTTGTAAAAACGGGTACAAAGCTACGTATTGATGACTAGCTTCTGCCCGCGACTTCGTCAGCGTTAAATTTTGAGTTCCCCCGACCCTTCCCGTTGCGTCGAATCGCCTACCCGTGCGATTTTCCACGTTTTTGCAACATTTTTCATTACTGTTCCGCTCCTCTTAGTTGTAGCGTGATGTTATATAGCCTATAGCCTTCCTCGATAAATAGGCTACCCAACACAAAAAAATAATTCAATTCGTATCAGTAGTTCCTGAGATTAGCGCGTTCAATCAAACAAACAAACTCTTCAGCTTTATAATATTAGTATCAGCTTTATAATATTAGTATAGATAGTATAGATTGAAAACTCTACCCGTGGGACCTTCTTTTTCGATAAGTTATTAACATAAACTTAATTTTTTGATCATTTATTAACAATACTTACTTTAAAGTTTGTGTTGAATAGTTGATACCGTAGCCACGCAGATGGCTAGTGCCTTTATTAAGGGTGGTTTATGTCATGCCATTTATTATAGGTACTTACTATTTATTTTGTTTCAAGAACTGAAAGAGTTTAAAGTAGTGAATTCTTATTTTTTTTTTATTAAGATTGTTGATTTTATTATGTACCTACTTTAAAAGACGGATTACAACTTGTAATGACCATTGTACTATTAAATGTGATAACCTAATCGCCACGCTGTGTGTAGCAGCTTCCACTTCCAGCTTTTGATATTGGCTTTTTCAGTTTATACAATACTTAAGTAGGTACCTACTTGCTTAATCGTTTTTTTTTTACCTGAAACCTAGGTACAGGTACCTATATGAGTTCTCAAAGTCCGTGTTGAGTTTTTTGTTTCCCTGTCCGGGGTATTTTGATGGAAATTACCCATACACCATGGCTAAATAATTAAAATAAATACCATGAACAAATCAATCGCATAGATAATACCCAAGTAATTAATATCAGCATTGCCATACTACGAGGCAATGCTGCCAGCGTATTGTGCACTTTTCCTGTTGAAAGCGATGCGGACGAATTTTTGATGCCCTATGATTGTTTTCCCTCTTTTTTATATACAGTATATATAAAATGGTAGTATATAATACACTACATGCATTATTCATATTATTTTAGTCTATATATTAATTAGGGATGGGCCAAATACGGGTTTTACCCAAAGTAAAGCGCCTGTTAGGGTTTGAACCCACGACCTTACAATTCATAAGTCGGGGCCTATACCACTGCTCTTTGTTTGTCTTTGTTTTTTTTTTTATTCGAGTTGTTTTATTCAGTTAACTGCGTTAAAAAACATAGCATGTCAAATCTAAACCAGTTGTAAACAATAACAGACAGTTTAAAATCGTAGAGAGACTGTAGTCATCGTTACGATGCTACCGATATGCACACAAGTGGCTCTAAAGCCGAGCGCCGAGCCCGACACGACGCGACGAAGTATGCGGCCCAGATGGATCAGTGAACAGCGGGTTTACATGGTGGTAGAGTTGTAAAACAAATCAATATTTTATGAGTGTTTAATTTATTTATAACATAAATACTGTAATTTGTAGATCTATGTTTACTCGCTATGGTTATTTGAAAAGCCGGAAGTCTGAAAACCAGTCTTACCAATGGTGGTGATACCCCAGTTGCTCCATGCAAAATGCTGGCCCCTATTCAGATGAATGTATCGGATCTACATACTTCAACAATCTTATTTAACTAGTAAGTTTTGAATTAATTATCGGCCTAGTCGGTTTAAGTAATCAGTTTTAATTTAAGTCGCTTCTGTCCATTATTTGATAAAATACGTTATCTGGTAGGCAATAAATTCTTATCCGGACATTGTGGAACAGATTCTTGAATTTATAATTATTTGAAAGAGGATGTTGCTTAGTTTTGCGGTCTCAGCGCCAATGTGTGACGTAATACATTGTTATTTTAATAATTAATGTTTAATAATAGAATGCCACCTACCTTACTTATCAGCAGTTTTGCTGCATTATTGTGTAAAACTTTATTATGTTTTTTATTGTGTATTTAGCATCGTACCTTGACCTAAAATAATGCATAATTAACGTGTAATAGTTATTAATAAATAATGCAAATATGCATGTAGAAACCCGTGGCCATCTTTGGGAAAATGCGCCATAGATGATCAAATATTACGTTACTATGTTGCCTTCATTCATTGTCCATAAATTTATTCAATTAACGTAAAAAGTGTTTATGACTGACTGCGTTGATAACTATAATAATAGCTGCGAATTCAGGAAAATATATGCAAACATTTAAATATGGAAATATAAGTAGTCGTATCGTCACAGTGTCTATATAAAACATTTTTTTTAATCCTTTATTTTTTTATAAAACCTTACATAATATACCTGTCAAACAATAGTTCTTAAAATAAAATATTTATTTATAGTATAGACTATTTTCTTTATTATTAATATTCTATTTTATTTGTATGCACAATATCAAGAAACCATAATTATCATCATCTAAAAATACCACGTTATGCTTTTCTTTCTACACTCATAAAAACCGTCCTTAAAACTGTGCGAGCGAGAGGCCCCGACTACGACCGAGGCCCGACGGATCGACCCCGCGACTCGCGACGCTAGTGTCCGACGCCCGTTGCCGATCAGTGCACGTCAAAATGTTCCACGAAAACTCAGACAAAGAAGACGTGAAGTTAATACGCCTTGTGAAGGAGAACTCAGTTATATACGACATCAACCATGCCAAATACATGGATTTTAATACAAGGGAAGTGGCCTGGCAGAAGATCGGAGATGAATTAAAAAGGCCGGGTAAGTAATATTTAGTTGTCACGATCCGACGCTACTACTTGTTTTGTTTGCCTTCGAGATTGGTCGACTTTATGTGAGAGGAATGTGAGTTTCTTGTGTGTTATATTTTTTTTAAGTTGATTATTTTGTTTTTGGTTTTTCTTTTTTATCTTGTAATAAAATTCAAAATAATGACTGCTATGCTATTTAAATAACTTAAATACAGTTTTTATTTTCAATACCAGTTTAGCATAACAGATGCTAGCCACCTTTCGTTCGAAAGTGCATTCTTTCTACAACTAAATGTATCCTCGCGGACACAGGCGGTTGACCACTTATCAACCGTATTTTTTAAGGCATAAGTGTGGTCCACCGCTATTGTCTGCGGTTGTACCATTTTTTTAAATATGAAACTTAACATAGGCCTACAACTTGTACCAATGTATGTAAAAATAATATTTTTCGTTTTGTGTTTATTGTAGGCGCCGACTGCAAAGTCCGTTGGATAAACATAAGAGATGTACACAGACGAATTCTTAAAAAGAATGCCGCGGATCCATCACAACCACCCAGGCAGTACAAATATGAGAGGGAGCTAGCCTTCATGAGGCCATTCTACAGAGATGTAGTGGTTCCATCATTGGGAGACGAAGAAGAACCTCAAAACAAAAGCTGGCATGACCTGGTCACGGACTCCACTAACGAAGATATTGAATTACACCCTTGCAGTGACGATAACGACTCTGATGAACCAATAATAAAGAAAGTTAAAACAAAAAAGAGAAAAGCTAAGAAGAGAAAAGAACCGTGTTTTGAGGAAGTTAACCAGACAATTACTTTGCCAAGTTTTAGTGAGCCTGTATCTCAAACTTCGGAGTTGGATTCAAATGACCCAGTGGATGCGTTTTTGTTAAGCATCGGGTCTACGTTAAAAACTTTTTCGCCTTATCATTTGAATGTAGCTAAGAGTAAAATTTTCGCTGTTGTCCAAGAACATGATTTGCAGCAAATTGTTGAGAAGGAAAAAACTGGACGTTCTTCGGAAGTTAAAGTTTCTACTACTGAGACTTTGTATTTACTATAATATTTTTAATAAGTGTATGTTAAGTGATTAAGAGTTAGGTATTGATTAGATAACAGCCTCTAAGAAGTAGGTTTCTTGCATTTAATATTTTTAACAAAACCTTGTGATTGAAATTGAGAGTTGTAGTTGACAATTTAAATAACGGTTTCTTTGTTTGTAGGATTCAAGACTTTAAAAATAAAAAAATAAAATTTGAGCAATAAGTACTTGCGGTTTTAATGTTCTTAAATAATATAGGAATAATTATAGTTAGTATTAACTTGTTTGTGTACTTATTTTCTTTTTTTTATTATGCCTTAAGCATCTTTTTATCACACAGTAAATATTAAGTAGGTACAACAATAAATACAAAAAATAAAATCACTCTTAGTTTTACTCCCCGCACATTTGTAAAACAAATGCGAGTGACTATCGAGTTCCTACAGTTGTCGGCCTGGCAACTCTCCGATCGATCACACACACATGCATACCACTCTACATCGCGTCGCGTAGTCCGGTCGGAGCCGGCCGCACACTTTACGATACGAGAAGATAAGATGACGATTTTGTGTCGCACTTTTTAACGGACGAAAAAATGGAGGAGGTTCTGAATTAGACATTTATTTTTTTAAATTTACAGTGTATATACAATGTAGTCCGATTTTTTTGTGTCTATTCTTGTTTTATCTTATGAGATACCGGTTTTTTACTTGACGGTTGATATATTCAACTTTATAAAAGGAAGACTGGACCTCATTCATGGTCATTTCAAGTAGGGAACGTAGAACCCATCCTTTGTTTTATTTACTGTATTTTTATTTTGTTTTACTTTATACACATAACAAGGTAATTTAAATTGTAAAAATTAAAAATTAAGTGCTTAAATAAAAAAGTTAAAAAAAGAGTTACTAACTTAATTTCTTATTGTTATTGTAAAAAAAAAACTTACGTAACGAAATTATCATCTTAGCCTAAGTCTTATAACAATTATCAATATTCTATAAACTAATCAGCAATCATCATAATCAGCAAAACACAAGTTAAATAACGACAATATCACTACCTATTTCACCAACCAATCACAACCGCTAATCGAGAATGCGCGCCGCCTCTTAGCAACCGGTTGCGATACCAACGGGGCCGACACGTGACGTAGCCGGGACGCGACGTTGCCGCTCAGTGCGCCGCCGCGCAGTCGCGATACGACACCGTCGCGCACCCGACACGATGCCGCTGCCTTTCAACAAAAACTTAGACTTAAAACTATTAAAATTAGTTAAAGAAAACCCTATTCTTTACAACACAAGGCACGCAAAATATCTAGACTTTGATTCAAGAGAAGTTGTTTGGCAAAAGATTGGAGATTCACTGAGCAGGCCAGGTAAGTTTCATCTATGTATTATTTATATTTCTTGTGCACTTTATTTTCTAAGCCATAAAGGTTATAATTGAGAGGTGACTTGAAAGTGAAGTTGGCGTCGATTTTGACCGTAGAATTTAAAGTAGGTTAGTTGATAGGGTTATCTGTGTGTGTTTTGTAATGTAGTTTGATTGTTTTTAGGTATTATTGCGCGCTGTTTTGTTTGGGAGTCGGCAGTAGACTTTGCTATTGGGTAGGAAGATTTTATTAGTAAACGATATAGTTTCAAAATTGTATCTTCCATGGCCATAAATGTCTTGATAAAGTTCACATGTTTTATATTTTGAGGCGGTAATTTGCTAGCAATTTTTTTTTAGTTAATTAGTTGTGGAAATGCGTTCGTTGCCGAAGCATGTCTAGTGTAACTGTGGAGAAAAGGCTGAGGAATTATGTGATAAGACACAGTGCGGTTTAAAAGAAGATGTAGAGTCAAAATTTTTAAAGAGTATGCTTAGGTGGTTTGGTCATGTTGAGAGCATGAATGAAGGACGACTAACAATGTAGATGTGACTGGACACGCCGGGAGGGGACGCCCTAGGAGAACATACAGTCACCTTATTGGTGATGTTCTTCAGAAATGTCACGTATGTAGTACTGGTAACCGGCGTGTGTGCAGATGTATGAACTTAAACGAGGCAAAAGGAGTAAGTATATAAGGATCGTAGCAGGTGGCGTTCCGTAGTGTCTGCCCACCCCTATGGGAATAGGCGTGAGCTTATGTATGCATGTAATTAACAAAATAATAAAGTAATAAATTACTTGAAGCCGATTGTTTACTCACCTGCCATAGGCAACCTTTGACCCTTTGAGTCATTGTTAGGGCATGCAAAAACCGGGTTGTTTATAAAAACCGTGTTTTTCGGGTTTTTTGTTTACAAAACCGGTGAAACCGGTTAAATCGGGTTTTTCGGGTTTTTAATTTTTTGTTAAATAAATGAGAAATATGTCTGTAATGAAATGAAAATGCTGAAGTCTAATCAAAATATGTATTTTTTACGGACTGAAATAAGCTACAACTACTAACAAGCAATACAAAAAGTTTCTTTTCGTTATACATAACATTGAATAATAATCATAAAGCTTATTATTTAGGAAAATAACATATTCTTTAAGAATTAAGGTATCTAACATTATGTATGTTTATCTAATATTAGGAACATTTGGTAGGTAGACAAAGGCCTAAAATTACAGAATATTAAATAACAATTTAACTGTCATAAAATACAAACAGTCAAAATCAACAGTACGAAAATGAGATCAAAATAATTATAGAAATATCGCATAAAATGGAAGTCTTATTCCTAATAAACCAAAACAAAATAAATCAGACATTCTTATAGATATTATTATTAGTTTATTAATTCTAAATTAAAATTGCACAGCTAAATCAAATTACTATTTTTTACTTTGATAAAATTACCATTATATGACCATATATTTCTTACTTTGATAGGATACAAGTGCATCGAGGGAGTCATCCTTTAGAGTACTACGGATTTATTACACACTAGCTTCTGCCCGCGACTTCGTCCGCGTCAAATTTTTGCTCCCGTGACCCTTCCCGTCGCATCGAATTGCCTGCCAGTTTTCGTACATTTTACATTGCTGCTCCGCTTTTATATATTGTAGCTACCCAATACAAAAAGATTTTTTCAATTCGAATAGTTTCTGAGATAAACGCGTTCAACCAAACAAACTCTTCAGCATTATAATATTAGTATAGATAGTATAGATGAGACCTGCTGATAAAAAGGCTCTCTCTGATTCCACACTTGTTGGAGGTATAGATTCCAAAGCTTTATTTACTTTTATTAAGTGCTCTCCTATTTTTCCTCCACCGTCGTAAACTGCCATCTCCAACCTCATTTTAGTTTCTAAATCAAGTTCTGTAGATGAGCGTCTTCTTTATTTCTTGTCCTTCGAGTTGGTCCTTGAAGTACCATGACACATTTACTACTGCATAGTCTAAGTTTTCCTGGGCTGTAGTTGCCGTCGATTTAGTAGTCGAAAAATGATTATTTATAATGTTAACCGAAAAAACCGAAAACTCCGATTTTGATATCCTATAAAACCCGGTTTTCAAATCAGTCGGTTATCCGGTTTTTTCGGTTATCCGGGTATCCGGTTTGCATGCCCTAGTCATTGTTCTACGTGACTATATTGTGTGGTGACTTTAATTCTCTGTGTCAACATTATTACGCGCCTTTGTCATTGTTAGTACACATTGCTACACAAGTCCAGTATAAGCTGACTTCTCATTGTACGAAAAATGTATACAATGCGAGCTCAGCTAAAACTGGCCACACCATGTACGTTTTAGGGAAGTGATAATGTTTTATTAATAGGAGGACGCTTAACATCCTGTTTTTGACTTTACTTTTATGGACATTATATTGTAACTAGTATCGTATCGTGTTATCCAGTAACTGGGTTGGGGAGGTCAGATAAACAGTCGCTCTATGTAAATAATGGTACCTATTCAACTGTTCTGCATCTGGTTAGACTGAAAGCCGACCTCGACATCGCAAATAGTATAGGATAAGCTACAATATATGAGCATAAATAGGACGAGGAGCGTAATAGGACCTACAAATTGCATATTTAACCAACCTTATAAGTTACTAGCTTTTGCCAGCGGCTTCGCCCGCGTGGAGGTCGGAAAATATCCCGCGGGAACGTACTACCGGGATAAAAAGTAGCCTATGTCCTTGCTCAGGCTCTAAACTATCTGCGTACCAAATTTCATTTCAATCGGTTCAGTAGTCTTAGCAGGAAAGCGAGACAGACAGACAGATTTACTTTTGCATTTATAATATTAGTGGGGATTATAATATTTTACAATTAAATCAAAACCTTTTATTTTCCAGCTCTTGTCTGCAAATCCCGATGGATAAACATTCGAGATATGATGCGACGAAAATTCCGTGAAAGACTGAAAAACCCGACCGCCCACAGTTACAAATATAAGTACGAAGAAGAGTTATCCTTCATGATGCCTTATTTCAAGGAGCCGGTTTCCTCAGGATCCACAGCTGAAGAGTACGCCGGCTTCCTCGAAGACGACGCCTGCGAAGTCGAAATGCCATCGGAAGTCTTCGTTGATGAAGCTCTAGACTTCGAAGAGCCGAGAGAAACAAAACCTGTCTTTCGAAAGAGACAACAACAAGATGACGGGAACTCTTCGCGAGAATTTTCCGAATCGATGTTCCAGGAGTTGAGTCCTACGGATCCCTTGGATGTTTTCCTGCTAACTATAGGTTCTACATTAAGGAAATTTAGTCCGTACTACTTGAACCAGGCTAAGAGCAAGATTTTTCAAGTAGTACAGGATTATGAGCTTCAGCAGATTGTCAATAAGGACGGCCAGGCTGGCAGCAGTGATAGTAATAGATAGTATAGTAATGTACAATGTTAGGTATTGACAATAAAGTATTTTTAAGGGTTTTTGTGTTTTATTTCTTTACTTGTTTCCCCGAAGGGTAGAGCAGAGGAGTAAAATAAATAAATAGTAAACCCACATTTCGCCAGTTATGTTTAAGTCCCATGTAATAGGGTGCGAGCCTCTTGCCAACAACCGGGCACGGTTGATGGCAATGGCAATGGCACTCATACTCCTGCTGTTGAGAAATTTGCGATTGATAAACCCTACAACACTTTGCCCGACCATGGAATCGAATCCAAGACCTCATACTCAGCAGTGGCGCTTGCGACCACTAGAGCAATGAGGCAGTTTTGTTTTGTATAGAGTTTTTTTATTTTTTGTGACATTGCAATACCTATTGTATGTAAATAATTTGTAAAGAAGCACGTAAGCTGTGTGTAAAGGAGAAATTGATATTATGGTGTAAAAAAACCTTTGCTAGATTACTCAATATAGAGCAACATTCAATATATATCATTTTTGCACTAAAATACACACCCGGTTTCAGTTATAGCTTATTAGCGAAAAAAAAAATGTTAACACAAGTTTACACATAATTTTCGAAGGTCAGTCACTATATAATTAGAGCCCTGTCTCGTAAACTAGGAAGATCCCATATCTAAGGAGGCAGTGTCTTCGCTTTAAATTAAAGTGGTCGATTGGTTTATGAGTATTAGCGAAACAAGCCGACGTCGACAGTATGATCCTTAAACTGTTTAATTTTATCTTAGACCTTGTTACCATTTCAATGTAGAATCACTTAGAATTTGCCTGATCATCACTCTTAGCAGATACATTGGCGAGTGCAACATGTTGCTATTAGGAAATGCAATGGCGCTGCCTGTCCTGAAATAATTACTAAAGACGTTTTCATTATCCACGGGGCATACAGCCGATCTAGTCATGGCGGGATTTATACAGACTTCGAAGCTCACTTCACCTAAGTTTTCATGGCGGGATTTATACAGAAAACTTAGGTGAAGTGAGCTTCGAAGTGAGTTGTCAGGTAGAAAGAAGCTCACATCGACCTGACTTCACCTAGGTTTTTAAGGTGACATGTGTGTGTCTGGTGTGTGGAGTGGCTGGTGTAATTATCATGAGTGCGTGTGGTGAAACAGTGATAGCCCAATGGCAACAGCTATGTCTAACGACTTGTAGTTCGTAGGTTCCAACCCAGACTAGCTCTTTACTTTGTGTAACAATTTGCTCTTTATTTTGTGATATCTACCAACCCACGTGCTAGATTTCAGCCCAGTTTGTATTAATGGGAGGAGGCCTCTGTGCCGGAACACGTGTGAACATTATAGGGTCATTATGTAGGCCGGCAAAATATGTGAATTGGCCATAATAAATGATCGTGATCTGCACTACTCTACTTCTTGATGTAGTGAACCCTTTGGGCCAAATCTCACCCACACACGTTTTCCTGTCAGGGATAACGCAGGGTGTCGCGATGACGCTTAAAATTGCCTCATTAGGCCTTCCCGATTAGCACCCTACAGATAAGATTGTTCCTGCGGTAGGCGTATGAGTAGACATTGATCGTTGACCGGATCACGACATGCGTAACCACTCAATTAAATCATGTGGTTTTAATTTCTTATAGCGGTGAGCTTCGCGGGGCTCCAGTGCCAGATACAATTAGGCGACTACGATGAGAAGAAACACAAGACTGGATTTATTGAGAAGTAAGTTAAACAAAAGGACCGAAAGAAGCCCAGAGATTTTCACTTTTATTATACGTTTCATAAAGGACAAAATTGTACAGACATCAGTGAAGAACCGCAAACAGCTTTTCTTTGTTATACAACTCCCATTTTGATTTGGATACTCTGTACACGATAGACCCATAGTAGTGCAAGATAACATATAGTTATTAATCAATATAGATTCACATGTCTTCGTGTGACGAATGACGAGATAACGTGGTTTTGTATTCACGGGTTAGTTTATTTTCAGCGGGGGCATCTTCAGCTCCACGAATCAAGTTCAATCATTTTTGCATTTCGCCTCGGATATGTTATGTTATCGTTTGTTCATCCACACAAGTAGTTACTTTGACGATTTAAGAATGCAGAAAAGCTTAACAATTACGAGAATGTAGGATGCAAGAGCGTTCGGAGCGAGCTCTATAATTTTAGAATCTCATTTCGAATAGGTTAAGTTATATTGTATTAGGCGTTTTCAGATATACAAATACAAAATAATTTATTTCTTTAACATAGATATTTTTTTAGTTTTGGCATACACCTACATTTAGTTTAGAAGCCAGCCATTAAGTTTAGTTTAGAAGAGGTGCAAGTGCACCCTCTTACACCACGCTACAATTAGGCAATTCAAAGTTAAAGAATTTATTTCAATTACTTGCGGATTTTAACTTGAAAATTAGCCCGCTACGTTTAAGACAAAAATAAACATTGCTTTACACTCGCACGTGTTTTGGCTGAGCATCATTCATGTACCTAACTGTGACGCATGTCAAATTACAATGTGCGTGATAAAGAAGGGAGAAAATTTTATACACGGTGTAAAAAGACCGTCAAGGAAACAGACATGGGTAGCTTAAAATATAACTTAAATAGAGCTAGATTATAATATTCCACTCTGTTTACATCCGTTTATTTATTATTAATTTATTTCATTCCTTTTAATAAAATAATTAAAAACATGTTGTTTACAAAAATTAAAAACAAAAATTGTTAATCATAAAGTTAAACCTACCTAATAAGTTAACATTTTCGTAAATCCCTGTAACGGTATTCGTGTTGCTGTATTTTGGGCCAAACTAATTTAGAAAACTATACATTTACGTAACTTGTTTTGTGTTATTTTTGCCACATGCTAAGAAGAAGACTGTTAAATAAGCTAAAGCACGTGCTAAACTTAGACCTTTTTCAATCTCGACCCGAGATTAATACACCTTCTCACCATCCTCCTAACCCCCAGATTCGAAGAATACCTCCCCGCTCAGTACTTGAACGCTTGGAGCGTGGAGAAGAAGATCCTCAAAGAGTATGCGACGCACCAGGGTAGCAGTGAGCTGGAGGCAAAGTTCCTGTATATCAAAACTGCGCGGGCCTTGCCCACGTATGGAGTCACCTTCTTCTTGGTCAAGGTATAATGAGACGTTATTGTGTGGTACAGTGACTTAAAGAAATAAATAACCATGGTTTGCGAATAAAGTTGAAATTTAGTAAGAAATCGATAGATGTTTTTGAAAGAAATTTAATAAGATAAATTAACTATTTGTTGTAATAGACAACAAATAGTTAATTTATCTAATTAAATCAGTTTTATTCGAAAACATCCATCGTTTTCTATGTAAACTTTAATTATATCGGACGACCCTGGTTACTTCTCTTTTGGTGACCGTACCTGCTGAACAAACTGAATGCTGGTGGTAAGAGATCCTTGACGTCTTTGAACCCGTAGTGCAATACTAATGGCATCAGACGTGCGTTGTTATCTCACCGACAAACGTAAAACGCCTCAAGTGCCCAGTTAGGCACTTACACTAACGCCGCTGGACAGCAGACATAAACCTCGGAAATGTTCCATCAGAATTTGCTCTACAACTTTGAAATCTTATTTTAACACCCCACAGTATACGGAATTTAAAGATTAAAGTAGCCGATGGTAAAAAGTTCGACTTTTGAATATTTTTAATTGTGGTTTAAAACGAACAGAAATGTGGAACTACGCGCTCAGCTGTCACGATGGCTTCCACTGGGCCTTTGTACAAATTAATGTTTCATTTCCAATGTTTTTCGTCAATACAGGAGAAACAAAAAGACAAGAAGAAGCTAGTGCCCCGTCTGCTCGGTATCAACGCGGAGGCGATCCTGCGCCTGGACGAGGTGACGAAGGAGATCCTGCAACAGTGGCCGCTGACACACGTCAAGACGTACCACACGGGCAAGTCGCAGACTTTCACGCTCAACTTCGGAGATTATAGGTTGGTTTTACGAAGGCTCTTTTGTTACTAATAAAAAGGGAGAATGTTTAAGCCTGAATAACTCGTAATACAATACAAATTAGTTAAGGTTTATTTTTTAATTCCATCCCTAAAATGCCTACAGTATAATTATGTGCAATTTGCTCCTTGCATCTAATCTTAGGGACTTTTGCGATATATTCTACTACGCTGGATAATTTGATACATCCGTGAATGCTCGAAAGGCCTGGTAGAGCATGTTTCAGATTCAATTCCTATGCAAAATATTTTATTTTCTGGCTCACAGATACTTTTTATAGTTTTGTATGTGTATTTAGGGATATGAGGAACAGGGTTTACTCATCATCTATTAAAAAAGGGAGGATCCTCTGACAACACGGTGTTGTGACTGCCTGACGACTTTTTTTTTTGGCAAGTACGTCTAATAGTACAGTTAATGCTAATTTAATGCTTATTCGAACTTGCCTATGGTTACCTTAATAAATTAAGGCGTCGGCGTCGTTTTTTTTATAAAGGGCTTAAAAACTTAACACTAGAGCGACTACATGCTACGGGCACCCCCTGTGGGGACCTCAGCTTTCCATCGCTGGAAGAAGGCAGAAAGGGACGGGCTGGATCGGAATGAGTCCGACGAGTGATGTTGGGACGTTGTATATGTGCTAGTTGCGCGGTAAATTCTCGTCATTCTGACATTTCTTCATACAGGGTGTAAGGGACAGCCCTCCGCAGACTGATGGGGTGGACTCAGTATATCATACTAAGATGACCAGTACAAGAAATTATTTCAGGACCGTTATGGGAATCCAATAAACCTGATTTGTTTTATTTCTTCACACGCAATGTATCTCAGATCAATTCGGAAAGCCGCCTTAGTGCAATCGCCGACGACGAGTTCGATGAACTCTGTAGTTAGACAGGAAGTGAACAGCTGATTTTACGCGTCGTTCGTTACAGTATTTCAACATCCATTGCTGCGTTTTTGATTTTAGCCGTATTGTTTACATAAATGGAGTGCTGCTTTCAGAGAATGTAATTTTACATTGAAATAAAACTAAAAAAAAGCTGAAAAAACGTAAAAAAAACCTGAGAAAAATTCCGCTGAAAGATGATTCAAGATAAGGAGCTGAATGCACTCTGTCAGTTTGTGAAGGGCTGTCCCTTACACACTGTAGGTAACGTTTTAGATGGCGCTACATGTTTGTGCATGTGATATTAGTACATATAAACGAACACAATGCCAAAAATTACGAAGACATGAAGCAAGATTTAATTATTGTTTTCTTTTATACAGTGACAAAGAATACAGCGTCAAAACCCAAGACTGCCACCGCATCCGCGACATCCTCGAGGGCTACATCGACATCATCCGTCGCCGGATGCTGGCCAAGCCCAGCGTGGACCCCGGCGAGTCCATGGCCGTCTGCCATGATAACGTGCAGATGGGCAAGTAAGTCCACGAGAATTATGTACTTATTACTATTGAAACTTAAGTGTTAGTTCGAATACACGTTGTATTCAAACTTCCATTCGGGCTGGCTGCCTATTCTATTCTGAATTCTTTATTGCATGTCATAATGCTGATAGATTTAAAGAAACAATTATGGACCCTCTCTGTGTGTTGTATGTGCAGGGGCAATAGGGTTCATCTAACACGTTTAAACGCCTTAACAGCTTCATGGATTTAAATTAAATTAAGAACACAGTTAGAGCATGACCTGTGTCATGGACAAAGGGTACTTTTTTTATCCCGGTGGTCGGTCCCCCGACCTCCACACACGATGTTGCGGGTAAAAGCTAGTATGTAAATATACTGACGCCTTTAAGTAACAGAAACACCAGAACGCCACCAGTTACAAATCCTTACATACTTCGAAAATCACCATCAGCCTATAGCAGCCCACATACCATAGACATCTCCAATCACACGCCATTTAACTTTATTCATGACCTGCGGTTAGTGCCCATTCCGTCTCAGTATATTTGGGAAGGGACCTTTGTCCTACAGTGTGATTACTATAGAAACGTATGAGATTACCTGGATAACGTCTTAAAAATGCCACAGTATCTAATGGCTTACCTCTTTTGTCTAGGGGTCGAAGCTACTGCTAAGTATGACGTCCTGAATCGGGCAGTGTTATTAGGTTCTTCCAACTGGAATTTCTCAGTAGAACTCATAGTCAGAATTGGTGCCCCGTAATAGTCTCGCCCCCTATTTATCATCATCATAATTAACAGCCTTATTCGACTCTCTACTGAGTATAGGACTGCTCTCTTTTGTGTCATGCTGGCTCTCCTTCTCTTTTGTGCCTGCTTATACATGTGTCTTAAACATAACAGGAGACATTTGGGTGAACTTTAGTACCTCCAACCCGTGAAGAAATACCAGCGTGGTGTTATGCTATATGGCATTATACAACAGTACAATAATATAACTTGTTTCAGGAGTCATCTGATCGAGCATGTGGCGAACAATCCGTCTAAGTTAGTGACGGAGACCTTCGTCGGGCCCACCAAGCTGGTGCCCTATGATCAAGGTAAGTTCTACTCAATACTGTTGCATTTTTTTGGGGATCAATCGAAAACTACTAGAAAAAAAAACACTACAACACGAAGGACAAGAAAAAACTACAATGAGACCATTACAGATATTTTTCTGTCTAGAAAATATAAGTAGAAAAACTTTTTACAAAAAAACAACCGACTTCCTTAAAAAAAAAAACTACAAAGTCATAAATAACTTTAATTGCGAAAGTCGGTGTCTTGGGATCTATATTTAGGGTTTTTTGCCACCGACTTCCGAAATTAAAGCTATTTTTGACTTTATAGTGTTTTTTTAAGGAAGTCGGTTGTTTTTTGTAAAAAGTTTTTATTTTTAACCCCCGACGCAAAATTTTATTTATTTTTTTATTTTTGGCCAACCAACAACTGTATATACCTACTCATACAATATAAACATGATTTTCTATTAACTAAGGTTAGTATTACAGTTTATTATAGGTTAGCACCGCATGCCCCATAAAAGTAAGAACTATGATACAAATTTTCACTATGCTATAAAATTAAAATTAAAGTACATAAGAACATATTAAAAAACAAAAACAAAAAAAAAAAACAAAATTAAGATTAAAATCAGTCTATATACTACACAAGAATACAAAAATAATATTAAAAAATATACGAAATAGATCTAAACATTGGTAACGGTTGTTCTGTGGAACTTGCCAAATGGGTCAAAATGTACGTCAACTAGATCGCTGTAGCAGTTCAACAGTTTACTAAGCCGAGGGACGATAGAGCCTGAGCCCAGTACTGTTCTACGGGGAGGTGGGTACAAGGGAGTGATAGGAAAACGAGGAAGTCTAGCAGGAGTCCGAAACCGAAATTTTGCAAGTAATTGGGGACAATCTATTTTTGACCGCAGTAGTTTAAACAGAAAAATGGAATCAGCAACTTTCCTACGTTTCTCCAGTGATACCATCCTGAAATGAGAAAGTCTGGCCTCATATGACCGCTTTCTTTTAGCAATTCCGCTGGCATAAGTAAGATGCCATAGAAATCTCTTTTGGATTCGCTCTAATCGCAAATTGTGTGTTGCATAATGAGGTCTCCAGATTGTGCTGCAATATTCCAAGATACTTCGAACAATACTGTTGTACATTAGGATTTTGGTACTACTGCGCTTGAAGCCAGCAACATTCCTTACAACAAAACCCAGCATTCTAGAAGCTTTTTTTATTACATGCTCGACGTGAGGTACAAATGTCAGTGCATTGTCAAAAATAACGCCTAAATCTCTTACTTGAGTCACCTCTTGGATAACATTAGTGCCCACATGGTAAACACTAGCTGTCACTTTCTTCTTCCGGGTAAATTTGACATGGTAACACTTATTGATGTTTAATGTCATACCGTTATCGCTACACCATTTAGTTAATGAATCAACATCATTCTGAAGTAGTTGAGTATCATCGCTACTTTCGATAACCCTAGAGAACTTCAGGTCATCCGCATACATGTAACATTCTGAGAAATTGAGACAGAGTGGGATATCGTTAGCAAAAACATTAAACATAATCGGACCGACATGCGAGCCTTGAGGAACCCCTGAGGTGACCCTGAAAGTTTCAGATTGAAAGCCATTGACTGCGACAAAGTAGAAGCGATTTTCTAGATATGACTTTAACCAGGTGTGAAGTGTGCCAGTAATTCCGTAAGCAGCAAGCTTCGACATAAGTATATGGTGAGGAACACGGTCAAAAGCTTTACTGAAGTCTGTGTAAATTACGTCCACCTGCTTGCCACAGTCGATGGCATCTGACAACATTTCCGTAAAAGTCGCAAGGTTAGTGCTAGTTGACCTAGAACCCACAAAACCATGTTGAGAATCGCTCAAGTAGAGTTTAAAATGTGATTGAATATGGGGACAAATTAGACATTCAAAAACCTTCGCGAAAGTTGACAGTATAGAGATAGGTCTATAATTCTGAATGTGGTCTTTCTCATCGCTTTTATAAATAGGCACAACTTTTGCTTTTTTCCAGGTGTCTGGAAATACACCTGACCTGAGAGACCTATTAAAGATCGTTAGTAATGGGTCTAGCAAAGAGGGGGCGCACTTTGAAATAAAAAACGGCGGAATACCATCTGGGCCAGCTCCTTTGCGAGTATCCAAACCCTTAAGCTTACTCAATAGGCTCTCGCGATCAATTACAGGTGCCGAGGGGTGTTATAAGTTTGACGTGTCTGTCTGTCTGTCTGTGTGTCTCTCTGTCTGTGGCATCATAGCTCCCGAACGGATGATGCGATTTCAATAAAAAAATACGTATTAAAGGTGACTTATCTGCGAGTGTTCTTAGACATGTTTGATGAAAATCGGTTGAGCCGTTTAAAAGTTGTGGGGGGGAAAGTGGGGAAGAGTAACCGAATGTCAGCAAATATACTCGAGTGGGGTCTCAAATGAAAGCGCACTGAAAGAGAATTTTGATGAATTAATCGAAAGTGTTCTTAGCTTCGTTTGATTCTACATTATATTAAGTATATACCTATAAAAAGTACAAAATAAAAAATTAAATTAAAAAACCCCCGACACAAAAACCTAATTTCCCTTTAAAAAGTAAAAAATAATAAAAAAGTAACTCAATCTTAAAGTACCTAAGAATGTACTAATAATTCAAAAAAAAAAACGTCGCGTTGGGGGACCGCTCCGCGAGTGCAGACGTCGTTGACTGCTTAGTTAGGTAATAAGACTATTGGTAATTAAATTGTTAGGTTTGAAGCGTTCCCCCTACGCGGCGTAATTTTTTTTTTTGAATTATTAATACATTCTTAGGTACTTTAAGATTGAGTTATTTTTTATTATTATCTTTTTAGTTATGGTAGATACTCCGCACTAATCTAATCGCGTTATTCGTTCATTTGTCGCGCAAAAACTTAATGCAAATTTAAGACTTATATGGTTTTCACATAGACGCCATTGTCTGAATGGAACCAAATTAACCATTCGGGAAGCATCAGCTTTCAAATAAAAAAAGAATCATCAAAATCGGTTCACCCAGTCAAAAGTTATGAGGTAACAAACATAAAAAAAATACAGTCGAATTGATAACCTCCTCCTTTTTTTGAAGTCTAATTTGACTGAAACTTTAATTTCGGAAGTCGGTGTCTTAGGCTCTGTATTTTAGGTTTTTGCCACCGACTTCCGAAATTAAAGTTATTTTTGACTTTGTATTGTTTTTTTTTTAGGAAGTCGGTTTTTTTTTTGTAAAAAGTTTTACTTTTTTTACTTTTTAGTTGTGGTAGGTACTCCGCACTAATCTAATCGCGTTATTCGTTCATTTGTCGCGCAAATACGTAATGCAAATTTAAGACTTATATGGTTTTCACATGGACCCCATTGTCCGAATGGAACCAAATTAAAATGGGACCATTCGGGAAGTACCAGCTTTCAAACAAAAAAAGAATCATCAAAATCGGTTCACGCAGTTCAAAGTTATGAGGTAACAAACATAAAAAATAAACATACAGTCGAATTGATAACCTCCTCCTGTTTTTGAAGTCGGTTAAAAAGAAAGGAATTAGCCTTGTGACTAAATAATAACAGCCGCACAGGTCGATCGATCAGGTCAAGCCACGATTACCGCGGTTGGTCAGTAGATGGGTGTCAACCTTAACATACTAAGACCCTTCCGTGCCTCGGAAAGTAAGTTCAGTCGTTGGTCCCGTCTGTCATTTGTGTATCTTTGACAGTCGTTACGGTTCGCCAGAAGCCCGAAAGTCTGACAACCAGTCTTACCAATGGTTATCGTATTACCCAGTAAGTGGGTTGTGGAGGTCAGATAGGTAGCTAGCGCTCCATGTACAATAATGGTACTCAGCGGCATCCAGTTAGACTGGAAGCCGAACTCAACATGGTTATGAAAAGACTACGCAGATGATGATAGGTAGAAATATTTTATTACCTGAAAGAAAATCTTTAAGTGAAGTTGAGTCGTGAAGTTTACAATTGTATAGAATCAAGTTCTTCTAACTGGACAGACAGCTGTGCTGCTGGGGAGTTTGTTCCGCCACTTCTTCTTCCCAGCTAAAGCACTAGGAAGTGGTGAAGGACGGGCGTTTTGGGAGACTGTCTTATGTAATATTGACGTTCGAAAAGTGCTGACTCTCAGCCTAATTTGAATAAATGACTTTTGATTTTGAAGAAAAATAATGGATACTGCTTTGGTTAAAAACTTCGCCTTAAATCAACAGTCATGATTTACCTACATATTATGCTATTTTCCAACCAGGTTCCCAGGCTCAGTCCGGCGCTATGATAACTACAGTACAACAGATTGTGGTCACTGACCATCTTCAGAACCAGCAACAAGCCTTGGTAAGTACTCCTGTAGTTCTGATCTGCAATGCTGTCAATAATCAACCTTATGTCCAAGATTCAAAATTGAGCTTTAGGTTCTCTTCAGTAGAGTTCATAATTGTTCAAATATAGGCTTTATGCTTATCTGCTTGTGTCCTTTATATTCTAAGCCTTTTATTTCCTTACAGAAAGGTGAAATGCCTCTCCGCGGTGACATGTCAAAGGACTGCATAAAAAAACTGAACAGAATGAACTCCAACTCGGTCAAGATAGTCGGTCTACTCACAGGTAACTAAACAAAACTATCATTCAGGGCTAATTTTTCAATAGTCGGGTAACTTTTATTTGAAAAATGTATGAGGCATATTTTCATTATAAAAGCTGTCAGATAAATCTTTGTGATGTCTTGTTAAAGATTTATTTACTTATTTAACCAGTCAATTACCGTAATTACAGACACAATTAAAAAACCATTGTGTCGATACCAAATGTGGTATCTCAGGGACTTAGAGGTTAAGTTCCGGATCAATAGTTATTTGTTTTTGTTTTGGTCCAGATCCCACTGAAACCCATGTGAAGGACGCTCAACAGATCGTGCGAACTATGCAGGAAGATTTCCCAGTCGTCCAGAAAGGTAAAAAGCGACAAAAGCAGTACCTACAGTATAAATATCATAATTATATGTTCATTTATTTGACTGTATAATGTTACGTATCTGCTTAGTGAAAGAAATGGATAAGGCAGATCTGATACAATTTATTAAATGAAAAAGAGTAAACTGTCAGAGTAGAACGCTTCAAGAGGGCTTCAGAGTAGACCGGCTTCAGTAGAACGCTTCAAGAGGGCTTCAGAGTAGACCGGCTTCAGTAGAACGCTTCAAGAGGGCTTCAGAGTAGACCGGCTTCAGTAGAACGCTTCAAGAGGGCTTCAGAGTAGACCGGCTTCAGTAGAACGCTTCTAGAGGGCTTCAGAGTAGACCGGCTTCAGAGTTCAGAGTAGACGGGCTTCAGAGTAGTTTCCCCAGAGTGCGGGTGCTTCAGAGTAGTTTCCCAGAGTGCGGGTGCTTGAGAGTAGTTACCGAGAGTCCACAGTCTTCCAGAGTGTACGGCCTCCAGTATGTGGTCCTCTAGAGTGTGTTCGCTTCAGCGGTTCAGACGCCCGTTTTTATACCAAAGCCGTCTTCCCTTTCCAAACATTTTCAAAATATTAGTTTAGCCATCATCTCATCTGACAAGTGTAGTCGGCCAGGACATATCCATGAGTGCGTGTAGCTGGCCACATGAGTGCGTGTAGCTGGCCACATGAGTGCGTAAAGAATTTTATAAATATAATTTTAAGTTAAGTTATTTAGTAAACAATCGTAATAATTAATAAAATCAAATAGCTAGACATATTGATAAAAATAATTTAAAATTATATAAACCAAAAAGTAGCCATTCATAGACTAAGCAGAACAGTAACTGACAGTTGACAATTTGGCTTGTCACAACATGAAAATTTGAGTTAATATTTTATTTCAGCTATTTTTAAGTTAATAAATCGTATTTAGATCGATTTGTTGAGTGTAGACATATAAATAAAATAAAATAAGTAAAGCATGAAGTGTAAACATAGAAACAAAGAGGATGATAAAGAATCATGAATTAAAGTGTAAGTATAGGATGAACACTATAATAAGTAAATTAATTTTATTTTTATTAGTCACAAAATCTTCTCATTAAGTTTTTACAAAACTTTTATGTTTCTCTGTTTTGTAATCTTCATTAGTTTTCAACATACTTGCTTATAAAGTGACTCTTATGTCAACACATTTAGGTTCACAAATCAAATTGCACACTCGTGTTTTTATTTTACATTACTACACTAATATTATTTACTGTACGTTTTGTTTTTTCAGTCTCCGTAAAGAGCTTTTATATAGGCTGTTTAGCGGTTTTGGACAGTGCCTTTATTTACACCTGCGCATCGCTAGCGCCTTTGCTTTTGTCTTGAATCTATTCCAAACTTAAGAATAAATGGGTTTCTTTTCTCTTTGGGCTCTGACTGTACTTTGAGACAAATACCATCATAATTATAAATAAAAAGAGGTTATTTATCCCAGGTGTGAAAGAGACAGCAGATAAGCAAGACATCGAAGACGCAAAGAAGATGCTTCTAGACGAGCTAGAAGATCTGGACAACTTCATGAAGAAACTAGCTGGATCTATCGAGCCAGGCAAATTCGTAAGTTACATTACAAAATCTATTTCCATCAAATCTATCTATGTATCCATCCATCTATCAGTCTATCCATCATTCTATCTATCCATCCATCTATCTATTCATCCATTTATCTATCCATCCATATATCTATTCATCCAAAGCAAAGTTATTCCTCAATCGGTTGAAAAATATTGAAGTAGACACAATAGCACTTATTTCCGCCTGGAGGTGTATTTTGTCCAGCTAAGTATTATTTATTAATAAAATATCACTGAGCGAATTAATTAAGGTCTTGTCGACGGGTATAGGCCTCCTTTAATTATTTCCTTTAGTTTTTTCTATTAAGCTCACGTACCGACGGACGTATTAAAATTAAGCCTTGGATTTTTAACGCATTGCATAGGGCCGAGAGTCGAAAATCGAATAACTTATAATTAGAATTACTTATTATAATAACTGTTAAAAAGAATGTTGACAGTATACTGAGAAGATAAATATTTTTACCTGTATACCAAACTCTTTGTACGACTATACACCATGACATTTTAATCGTCTTACAACGGCAGCCCACTTCATCTATCCAATGACTACTTCACATCCATAAGGCAAAAATTAACATTTGAATCACTAAAAAAAATTAAAATATTATTATTAAGATGACGCAGGACGTAGTTTTAAATAGATATTTTGTCTCATGGAAAATGGAGCGTCCAGGAGCGACTCGTGCGTTGGTTTGATACATTTTTCTTACATGATGATTTTTTTTCTTCATCAGTTATATTTTGTACGAGGCAAAACATGACAGCGACTTGACCGAACTTAATGTAACATCTTGTATTTATGTGTACACTCATGTTTTAGCAAAATAAATATCTTGTATCTTGTGGGTATGTTCTCTACCGTATGATACGTAAACATTATTATTAGGATGTTTCATAATTCTAATGCATTATTTATTTTTCTTAGTACCTATTATCTTAATGAGGTAATCTTAAGGTATATTATGTCGGATTCATTGATTGGACAACCTTTGCAAGCCGACTAAAATATCACGGTGTATGTTTTTACTTCATAGACTTTTACTTCTTGATAATGACCATAAATATATTTTCTATTAGAATCCCAACGACGCGAAGGACGCTGCAGAGAGTATAGCCGACCTGACCACTCAGATGTACTTCTCAATTGACCCCAAGACCAGAAGACGCAGTGAGCTTCTCAGGGTACGAATTTTGATATCATGAACTGACATTTGAGTGTAACCCCATCAGTAACTGTCCCGTGTGGTGCCGGATGGAAACAATAGCCCCATCCTATTTCTTCCCGTGGGTGTCGTAAAAGGCAACTAAGGGACTTACTAGAGATTGCAGCAGCGTTCTCTATGCATTTTACCACTATACTGCGATCGCCAACCAACCCGCCTGCCAAGCGTGTCGTTTATGGAAAACTTCCCCATTTTCTAGGAGAGGCCTATGTCCAACAGTGGACGTCCTTCGGCTGAAATAATGATGATCAGTAACTGGGTTGTGGAGGTCAGATAGGCAGTCACTCCATGTAAGATACTGATTTCCAGCTTCACATGGTTAGACTAAATTTCTATATTCCTACCACAATACGGTTAAAAAGAGTTAGGCAGATGATGAACTGACAGAATCTTTGCAAAGAACTACAATAACTGTCAAATAAGCTTACAGTAAGAAAAGTTCGTGGTCTACGTTCAACGGATGTAAAAATACCGCACTGGGATCGTTCTACTTTTCTACCGACGGTAAAACGAAGTTTTTCTGTTTTTGAACTATCGATAATTGTGGTTTCTGCGTGGGATTTAAAAAAAAAATGCATCTGTGTTTTCATTAGGACTAATTAAAATTTTCTTTCCGGCTAAATATATTTTTAAATGTTTGTTTTAGAAAAAAATAACGTGACTAAGTGGCCTTTTTCTGTGGAGACCACATTTCGGCTTACCACTCTGTCATGGCATTCTACAGGAAAAAGACGTATTAAACTAACGTATTTAACTAAAGATGTATTATGCTGGTTAGAGAAAATGAAAAATTACGTAATATTAATAGATAAGAAAAATACGGACGTTTATTTGAACCAAATTAAAAAAAAAAAACTCCAACGAGATGCCCTAACAAGACGAAGGTTAGACCGTTGTCGGTAGAAACGTAGAATGACCCACTGGATCTTCAACGTACTGCTTACCGCAGAGAGTTCAAAATCGAACACAGTGTTTTTTCGACACGCTGGGATGTACTTTGTTGGATTCTCAATACTCGGTTCAACACCAAGAGTTAGGTATGCAGTACGCGGTGAAATCGTGCCGCGATATGTTTACGTGCGTGCTAATGTGGTCTTAAGCGAGTTCGAGGAAAACCATTATATCACATTTCATTTTATTCAAATTTGAACATTGCTTTTATGAGTCAAAGTATGATCGATTTGTGTTATTTACACGTTTTACATGGGACCGAGAGCAGTGGTGGCCCAGTAGTAATGTACTTAGACAGGCACTTTACGTAAAGTTTTTTACCACCGCTGATATGATATATCTACCAACCAGCACTGGGCCCGCGTGGTGGGTTATAAACCACTCCCTCTCATAGAAAGAAGGCCTGTGTTTTATATTATTCATATTCATATCTTTATTTGCATTCCATAATGTTCAAAGTTCTTTCAAGTGACTTAAAGCTAATGTACAATTATGGACCCTGTTGGGCACAGCAAAAAGTATTACAACAAATTCAAAGAATAAAATTAAAATAAAATAAAATCATAAATGAATAACAATTAACAATTTTAAAATAATTATAAACGTAACAACATAACATTACGCCTTGTTTCCCCGAAGGGTTGGGCAGAGGTGTACCTACCAGTACACCTGAATTTCGCCTGTTATGTTTAAGTCCCATGTAATAGGTGGCGAGCCTATTGCCATCAACCGGGCACAAATCCAGAGTCCGGGCTACTACTGAGAAATTCTAGGTGTAAAAACCCAATGACACTTTGCCCGACCCGGGAATCGAACCCAGGACCTCAAGCTTAGCAGTAGCGCTTGCTACCACTAGACCAACGAGGCAGTAAATATTATGCAAAATAATTATGTCATTAAATATTAGCTTTTAGCTTTGGGAACATTATAGGCTGGATATATGACATGGTATTTGGGTGTTCTTTAAAGCTCTGCCTGGGGTAGGCAGAGGGTATCATGGGACAGAGGCGTTATTTTATGTAATATAATGTATTGCAGCGTTCACGCAAGAGCTTCAGAGATGGCGAGAAGACGGAGCAGACCATCAGACGCGCGTCGTTCGTGGCGGCCGCCACCACTGCGCTGCATTCTGTTGACACTGCTGCACAAGCTCTTCATGAGGTAACACTAACTTCAAGGGGTCATTCAAGTATTAAGTAAGCACTATGGGGGGGCGGGGGGTCTTTGATTTGCTTATTTTTGATGACATGGGGGGTAGGGGGTTTAGATGGTGATTACGTAAGCAGTAGTTATTTCCTTTTTTACACATATGGCAACCGACACATTGTCTATGTTTGAAAATGAAACGCCTTTTTCGGGGATTCTCACAAATAATGTAGATGTTTATTCACTTGACTGAATTTCTTCCTTCAACCTATTGTTTCGTTTCGCTACGATTGACGATTTGACGTATTTTAAATCTTATATCTTTAAACGAGCAATTCTTGTATATATATATATAACCTGAATCTCGGAAACGGCTCCAACGATTTTCATGAAATTTAGTATACAGGGGGTTTCGGGGGCGATAAATCGATCTAGCTAAGATTCATTTTATAAAATGTCGTTTTATACGTGTTTTCAATGACCAACTTTATCGATAATCAACTTGAACATAAACTTATTATTTTAAACACAATTAACCAAAAAATACCGAGCAAAGCTCGGTCAACCAGATATTGAATATTATATGCGTTAAAGTCCCCTATCCTAAATCTATTTTCTTATTTCTAGAATTATAACTGCTGTTCATAAATCAATAAAAAAATAGAGTACATTAAAAGAAAAATGCATGTAACAATGTTTACGTAAGCATGGGAGGGGGGGGGGGGGGTAAGAGCTTTGCTTACTTTTGCTGACAAGGGGGACGGGGGAGTAAAAAATTGTAATAAATGTGCTTACTTAATACTTGAATGGCCCCCAAGAGTCAATAAGACGACTTTTCTTCTAGTGCACAAAACCAGCAAGTTAGCTTAGATAAACCCTAAACAATTTATCAATCTAATTCGTTCCTGGTTTTTATTCTAGACTTGTGAGCTGTTTCCCTTCAGCTCGCTTGCAGCTCAAATGACTAAATGCGACGCCGTTGTTACTTAATCACGTTAAAACGACTGAATGGATTTGAATGAAATTTGGCACACAGTTTATAACCTGGCTTAACACATAGGATACAGAATTCAAGCTTTTTATCCGGGTATCACTTACGTTTCCTTGGGATATTTGTGGCGCTCCACACAGGCTAAACCGCTGGCAAAAACGAGTGTTTTAAATAAGTTTAAGGTTAAACGTATTTAGTAGTGTAAGTTAGCCGTCAAGTTTTCTTGACACATTTTATTTCTTCAGGAGTACAAAGGACCCAAGCTGGACGAAGAACAAACGAGGAAGCTGGAGAAAGCTCTGGAGGATCGGCTGGGCAAGCTCAACGCGGCTATAGCACTGTACCTTATGGCTCATTCTGGTAAGATTGCTTTCTGGGAGTTTGTTGCGCCACTTCTTCTTCCCAGCTAAAGCACTAGGAAGTGGTGAAGGGTGCACGTTTTGGGGGACAATCTTATGTAATTTTGATAAATGACTTTTGATTTTAGAGGGAGATTTTACATTTTCTTTAAAGAAGTCTGTGCTCACCTGCTAAGGAATACAGATTTAAATTCAAAGTCAAATCGTATTACGAGAAAAAAGAAGAGTTTATGTGTTAGATTTTTAGTAAAATATTGATGAAGTAAGTTTTCGTGTTAAATTGTCGGCTAATATGTGTTTGTTTCAGATCCAGACAACATTGACTATTCAGCTGCAATCAACTCTATGAATGCCATCAATGAGCTGATGCCTAAACTAGCTAGAGGTACCTATATTATTACGATATTTTACTATTCCCCCACGTGTCAGACACACCGAAAAAAATCAAGACTTCTTTTTTCAACAAGGCAACGACTTATTGTTCTATTGATACTGTTCTAAATACAGTCAGGGAAAATATTTATTTACTAAATTGACACTAAGCCGTGACATTAAGCAGCTGTCATTTTTTGACAGTTGTATGTATAAAGGGATACACAACATTTTTTTATAGAACTGTCAAAAAATTACAGTTTTTATTTGAGTATAGGCGGGTCATTTTAATTGGATGAAAATTTGATAAATAACTCACTATTTTATGAGTTGATTTCCTGACTTATGACTTACTAGCTTTTGCCAGCGACTTGTCTTATCCTATGTATATGTTACTGTAAAAGCCCGAATTGCGGTAAATCTTAGGATTTACCGGTAAATCCTAAGATTTAGCCAGTCACACCGGTAAAAGTCCGAATTGTTCTATAATAATCATAAATTTTTGACTTTTACCGGCATTCAGTCGGTAAATCTTAGGTTTTACCACGGAGACCGGTAAATGTTACTTTTCAGAGTAAAACAATACAGTTAATAATCAGCAACGATTTATTCAACATAACTACATAATTATTATTGTTATTAGTCAAGTCTTAAAACATAGTTAACATGCTTTAGAAAAATAAAATACAAAAAAATACTTTTTACTAATAACACCTACTTTGCCTAGGTACGAGTAAGCGTTCTTATTAGTATCAGTTAAAAAAAAGATTTTACTTGTTGCAACATGGTGAACTATTATGGCATTTAGAATTACAAAGTAATGCTGACGACTTGCAAGCGCACTTCTTCGTCGACTATTTTATAAGGCAGTTACACTTTTTGAAGCCTTGCTCTCCGGTTAAAGAGAATTTTCTGACAACTACTCGAAGACTCACTTCTTTTTCTTTGTCATCTTCCTCAGTCTTGATAAAATCTCGTCTGTCAGTCTGTCTGTCTGTCTGTCTCGCTTTCCTGCTAAAAATACTGAACTGATTTAAATGAAATTTGGTACACAGTTTAGAGCCTGAGAAAGGACATAGGCTACTTTTTATCCCGGTAGTATGTTCCCGCGGGATAATTTGCGACCTTAAACCTAGTCTTCCATAAATCAAAAAAATAAAAATAAATAATCAAATACAAAATATATAATCTTCTGTTCAATTGCGTTTTCGTTTGATTTCGGACATTTACCGGTATCTGCGGTAAAACCTAGGATTTACCGAATGAATGCCGGTAAAAGTTCGAAATTAAAGATTGTTATAGAACATTTCGAACATTTACCGATGAGTTTTGGTAAATCTTAGGATTTACCGGTAAATCCAAAGATTTACCGTAGTTCGGGCTTTTACAGTAACATATACATGACTGACTTTCATCACTATTGCAGATGCCCAGATGCTAGCCAGCACTAAGGACCCGGCAGCTCGCAAGGAGCTACAGGACGAGATGAAGACTCTATTCGATGCCACCAAGAAAGTCTGCGGAATGACTGGCAACCAGGATCACGAGGTCAGTATTAGAACAATCTCTTACTAACATATTCAATGAACTTGGGTTGGTTTCTGCAATATATCTGAAGACAGATGATGACTACCGGGGCATTGTGCGAAAAAACCTTGTCGCGTTTTTTTACGTCCGTGTGAACGTGGACTTCGGTACCACAAGTATAGCGCGCGTCGTTTCGTGAGAAAATAACAACATATCGTTCCTGCGGGGCGAGCACGCTCTCTATGATAGGGTTCAGTCAAACATTTTATCACAGTTTTTGTTCCCAATTATAGGTAACTTGTTGACTGAGGTTGTGAGGCGGTGAGGCTGACTGTACCTACCTATTATTTAAACGGACTTATGTTTCAGAAAATGCAAGAAGCATCTAACGACTACGCGGACATTGCTGGCCAATTGCTGTACAAGTTCTCACGAGGCACTAATGCAAACAAGGAGAATGAGGTATGTAAATGGATTTCGTAGATATCCCCCACTAGTTCAAATTAAGAAGAAAGTTGAGATTTAGTTCAGTTACTAAATACACTTACCGATATTTTTAGTAAGAAAAAAATATTAAATTTTATCGGGTGAATCAGTTAAAAGTTCGTTGCTGGAGGGTATGGGATTTGTTTACTGTATAAGTTGTATCCTTTCTTTATGGGCTCAGATAGAATAGAGCGGCTCCTGGCTAAATAATAACAACAGCACGGGTCGATCGTAAGTTAAGATCGTAAGTTTTCCGCGGTCAATTTAGGGATGGGTGTCCATTACTTACTGTTATCGAGACCTCTCCCCTCCGTACCTCGGAAAGTATGTTAAGTGGATGGTCCCGGCTGTCATTCGTAGATCTTTGGCAGTCGTTACGGGTAGGCAGAAGCCCGAAAGTCTGAAATCCAGTCTTGCTAAAGAGTTTCGTGTTACCCAGTAATTGGACTGTGGAAGTTAGATAGGCATTCGTTCTATGTAAAAAAAGTGGTCAGCTAAATCTGGTTAGTTCAGTTTGAGGAGAAATAGTCAAGGTTGAGTTAAAATTGGTTTAGTTACTGAATTCACAATTCAATACTTTTATTTAGAAACAATATTAAATTGGACCCTGTTGAATGAATTAAAAGTATATTGGTGAAGAGTTGGGGATTATGTGAACTGTATTAATTTAGCCTTTTGCGCAGTTTTAGGTTATTGGGCATCTAAAAGGGTAGACCACAGCGTTCGCCCTAATATATTTGCCTAATAAAAACCTCTTTTTTATGCAGATCGTCCAGTTAGCCAAGGACGTCGGAGCGAAGGTGTCTCGTCTGCTGGTGACGACTAACGAGCTGACGTGCCAAGCGCCCGCGCTACCGGCAGCCTCACTAGTGGACGACGCAGGAGTCCGCACTGCAGGCGCCGCCAGGGACCTACTGCACAGTGCACAGGTAATTATGAACCTGCTAGATCTCTTAAACCTTAATTCAGTAGGTCTCTAAACGCCTCACTGGCCCACAACCTGCCTCCATTAATAGCATCACAACTCCTAATTCCATTTTTAGGGTTCCGTTGCCAAATGGCAAAAAACGGAACCCTTATAGATTCGTCATGTCTGTCTGTCTGTCCGTCTGTCTGTCTGTCTGTCCGTCCGTATGTCACAGCCACTTTTCTCCGAAACTATAAGAGCTACGCTGTTGAAACTTGGTAAGTAGATGTATTCTGTGAACCGCATCAAGAATTTTACACTAAAATAGAAAAAAAATAATACATTTTGGGGTTCGCCATACTTAGAACTGAAACTCAAAATTTTTTTTTCATCAAACCCATACGTGTGCGGTATCTATGAATAGGTCTTCAAAAATGGTATTGAGCTTTCTAATATCATTTTTTTCTAAACTAAATAGTTTGCGCGAGAGACGCTTCCAAAGTGGTAAAATGTGTGTCCCCCCCCCCCGTAACTTCTAAAATAAGAGAATGATAAAACTCAAAAAAATATATGATGTACATAACCATGTAAACTTCCACCGAAAATTGGTTTGAACGAGATCCAGTAAGTAGTTTTTTTTTTTAATACGTCATAAATCGTAAACCGCAATTTACCTTTCATTCAATCAACTCAAATATAAAAATTATGATAAAAAAAAAAAACATTTAATTTCATAAGCATAAACCTTATACATAAACCGAGGATACATACAGGTTTGTACGGAACCCTGGGTGCGCGAGTCCGACTCGCACTTGGCTGGTTTTTTGCTTATCGTCACGATAGTACAAGCGCATTTCAAACATTTTGAACATATAATAAATCGTAGTATAATTTTGTTCTTTTTAGAATGCTTTTGTTACCTTCATACGTATGTTATCAAGGAAACTTTGAACATAATTTTGCACCCACTCAAAGCCACCCACTTCAAAGCGTCGGATTAACTTGAAATTTGGCATACAAGTTATCGAAGACTGATGGATGACCAGGATAGTAAAAACCGGCCAAGTGCGACTCGGACTCGCGCACCGAGGGTTCCGTACAAACCTGTAGGTATTCTCGGTTTATGCATAAGGTTTATGTTTATGAAATTAAATGTTTTATTTTTTTTTATTTTTTATATTTGAGTTGATTGAATGAAAGGTAAATTGCGGTTTACGATTTATGACGTATTAAAGAAAAACTACGTACTAGATCTCGTTCAAACCAATTTTCGGTGGAAGTTTACATAGTTGTGTACATTATATTATATTTTTTAAGTTTTATCATTCTCTTATTTTAGAAGTTACGAGAGGGGGGGACACACACACACACACATTTTACCACTTTGGAAGTGTCTCTCGCGCAAACTATTCAGTTTAGAAAAAAAAAATATATTAGAAACCTCAATACCATTTTTGAAGAATTATTCATAGATACACCACACGTATGGGTTTGATGAAAAAAAAAAAAATTGAGTTTTAGTTCTAAGTATGGGGAACCCCAAAATTTATTGATTTTTTTTTCTATTTTAGTGTGTAAATGTAATAATTTAATGCGGTTCACAGAATACATCTACTTACCAAGTTTCAACAGCATAGCTCTTATAGTTTCGGAAATAAGTGGCTGTGACATACGGACGGACAAACAGACAGACAGACATGACAAATCTATAAGGGTTCCGTTTTTTTTCCATTTGGCAACGGAACCCTAAAAACTGTCTTCGAAAACTACGCTGACATACGTCTCAAAATTCGAAACACCCTAAAAAATTAAAAACAAGCATAGTAGAGAAAATAATGGAAAAAGCGTGGGGTGCTTTTTGAGGTATTTTTTAATTGATATTAAGCACCCCACACTATTTTTCATTATTTTCTACTTTTCAGTTTGGTTTTCTATGGAAGCGTGTTTTTTTAGTTTTTTAAACTATTATTCAACTAGTAGCTGACCCATCATTATCGCATTATAAAAATAAGAGCTTTGCCAAGATTTGTAATTAGTTCGTCTCATTTTCGCATTGGAGGTGGAGTATCCGCATACATACATAATAGTATAAAATACGAAATGACAGAAAAATGCAGTAAAGGTCAAAACGAATATCTGTGGATTTACTTGGAAAAGTATGGATTCCACATTGGATTGGTTTATAAGCCACCCAGCACAAACTTGAACGAATTTATAGAAACGTATGCTTCGCAATTAGACAAAAAGCGAAAAGCTATAGTTTTCGGCGATTACAACATCAATTTATTAAATGTCGACAGACAATCAAATATCTACACAAGTATGCTTAACGAGTCTGGATATCAAATATTAAATAACATAGACAGCAACTACTGTACTCGTGAAATGAAAACTACGAAAACCATTATTGACCACGTTTCATCAAACATTCAGGGAGATACCTTTCACATGACCTTACTTGATACACCACTATCGGACCATAAACAGATGTATTTGGAACTAAAAAAACCTAAAATCACAAAAAAGTTAAAACATAAATACCTAGCAACAGACTACAGCATGTTATACAAATCAGTTGAAAAAGCCGAATTTAATAATGAAGAGAATGACTATCACAGACTGGAAGATTTCATCACAAATCAAATCAAAATAAACAAATTAAAAAAAGTTAAAATTCTAAACAAACCTCGAGATGATTGGATCAATAAACACGTGCTAAGTGTTTTACACAAACGCAACGAGGCGTGGGGCGCTCACAAGGAAGACATTGAAAACAATGAAATTGAATTAAAATTTAAAGAAATAAGAGATGAAGCCAATAAAGCATTAAGAAACACAAAAAGAAAGTATTACCTCGACAGCTTTAAGAAGTGTCAGAAACAACCGAAGAAAATTTGGAACTTGATCAATACGTTAGCAAATAATAAACACAAAAATAGCTATGCTCCTTCAAAGTTAAAAACTGAAACTGAAGAAATAACAGATGGGCAACAAATCTGCCAACATTTCAACCTTTTCTTTTCCACAGTTGGTTCAATTTTAGCCAATAAAATAACACAAACACAAATTAATACCACATTGAATAAAACACAATCACAAACCCATACACTGCAAACATTAGAACCATGCACAAAAAAAGAGATTAGTACAATCATCGACAGTTTAGATATTAATACAAGTAGCGGAATTGATGGAATAACTGTAAAAGACATAAAATGCATCAAAAACCTAATACTAGACAATTTAACTGACTGCATAAATAAATGCCTCGAACAAGGGATATTTCCCGATAGCCTGAAGGTTGCTAGGGTAACCCCGGTCTTAAAATCCGGAAGCAAGACTGATCCGGGCAATTACCGTTCGATATCCGTATTGCCAGTACTCTCCAAAATCTTTGAGAAAATAATCTACCATCGCCTTTACACCTATCTGACAGACATAGACTTCTTTTTTGAGCAACAGTATGGATTTCGGCCAAAATCAAATACCTTATCAGCAACCATAGATTTGACTACTAAAATAAAAAATGCTATAGACCACAAACAATATGCCCTAGGTGTCTTTATAGACCTAAAAAAGGCATTTGACACGATTAGTCATAATTTGCTTTTAAATAAGTTAACTGACGTAGGTATATCAGGGCCCGCACATAAAATTCTTACATCGTACCTAAAAAATCGGAAACAAATAGTTAAAATTGAAAATTACGAAAGTTTACCTGCTAAATTAACATACGGAATCCCACAGGGATCTATTCTAGGGCCGTTGTTATTTTTGATTTATATTAACAATATCAACAGTGTTAAAACATCGGGTAGTATCACACTCTACGCAGATGACACGTGTTTATTTTACTTTGGCCACAACTTAACTGATATGGTAAAGGAAGCTCAAAGTGATTTGAATATTTTAAATAAATGGTTCCTGTCAAATTTACTAACTATTAACACAAAAAAAACCGCATACATGGTTTTTGCTGCAAAAAACAAGAAAATTCTCAGTCAAATCCAACTAACAATAAACAACGAAAAAATAACAAGATCAAACAGCGAACGATATTTAGGTCTCATTTTAGATACAAAGTTAACTTGGAGACCCCATATTGATTATATTAAGTCTAAAATATCTCCTCTCATAGGAGCGATACGTCGAATGTCTAGTTGCATCCCTAAAAAAGTTCGCGCAATGATTTACAACTCTCTCGTTAGACCCCATATTGAATACCTTGTTGAGATATGGGGAACTGCAGCAAAATCAAACCTCCAAGAAATACAAGTTCTGCAAAATAAAGCAATAAAAACTCTTTATAACTATGACTACTTAACACCAACAACCAAAATTTATAATGATACAAAAATACTTAAAATTAGCCAATTATACATACTAAAAACATGCACTCTAATACATAAAATCATAACACAAGGTACACATTCACAATTAAACTTTAAAAAGAAAACATACACATACAACGCAAGACGACGAGACAAACTAGAATTAAGACAACCCAGAACTAACTATGGAAGGAAAAATATACTGTACGAGGGAGCAAAACTGTATAATGCACTACCTGACGATATAACCAATAGTGAACCCATATTTAAATTTAAAAAAGCCCTAGAAGAATATGTTAGAAAACAACACTAACAATATCAATTGTCACCTTTGTTGCCTAATTATTTTACTGTGAGCACCACAGATAACAGAAACTAAAGGGAGATATGAAAAGGGGGCGGGGCCGGTGTCTCAGCAATATGCGCAAAAGGAGAACACATTACTCGCGGCACGTTTAGTTGAAGTTCGACCGTCGGCCGGGATTCTTTAAAAATGCCGTGTTGTTCTATAGTGATTTGCAAAAATCGAAGCAATACCAGTAACTTTAAGTCAAATGGAATCACATACCATCGGTAATTATTGAAAATTATATGTTTTTCTAAATAAAAATTCAAAAACATTATTACTTAGATTGATTTGTTGCTTTTGCATCTTTTTATTATGTGGCAGAATGATAGTCGCAATATTATATTATGCCAGTTTACAATACTTGCATTGTATTAACGAAAATTCGAACGCTGAGTTCTAACACCGCAGTGTATAATGAACATATCGAAACTAACAAAATACGTTAATAACGTGGTGCGGCCGCTGCTCGCAGTCGTCAGTTAGTGATGTGCCTCGAGAGTCTTCGAGTGTGACCATGTCGATAATATTTATATTGGCAACTGAAAATTAAGTTTTTAGAGTTCATTATATGCAAAAGTGTTAGTTATAATAAAAAAGTATTATAACTAAGCGTTTTTTCATTTTCAAAAGTTTAATTTCATTTATTTGTGTAACGACTAACGGATGCTCAAATGGCCCCGGATTTGATTCCTGTCTGATGAGGTAGATATTTGAATGGCGAACTTTGAAGATGCTATAATCAATAATGTTTGTTAAATCGCTCACTATACATTCCAATGGAGCATCACAGACGGCGAATATAATATCTTAAGATACTGAACGAAATCGTTAAAATGTCACGTGATACCTTTAGATGCTGAAATATATATTAAGGCTATATTTATATATTAAATATCTCACGTGACATCTGAAGATATTGCAGATATTACTATACAGTATTATTATTATTACTTATATTAATGGTTATTTATTATTTATTGTCGTTTTCATATTTTGTTAGATATTTAATACGGGTCCACCCTTTATGGCAGAATTTTTTTCGTCATAATATTATTTTGCATAACAGCGGATGGCATAAACTTCATTTCGCAGAAAATCGTTTGGCATACACTCATTTATCATACATTCACAACGCATAATTTTATAAGTCAGAATCATCTTTAGGCATAAATTTTATTCCATAATAATTAAAAAGTAGAACCATCATATCGCAGAAAGTTCGCAGTCAGAATCGTCTCTTGGCATAATTTCATATCGATAGTTATTAAAAGGCAGAACTATCATATCTCAGAAACTTTAAACTTAGAATCATCTTTTGGCATACATTTCGTATCTAAGAAGCATGCAGCATGCAAACAAGCATGCAGCATGCAAGCAAGCATAAAGCATGCAAGCAACCAAGCATGCAGCATGCAAGCAAGCATGCAGCATGCAAGCAAGCTTACAGCATGCAGGCGAGCATGCAACATGCAGCATGCATGGTTTCTGTCACGGCTTCGGCGCTGCGGGGCTCCGGCGGTCCCACGCGAGCTCATCGTCGCAGATGGTTTTACGCTCACCACCGTGGCTTCGGCTTGCTGGCCGGCTTCGCCGGCCAGCCTCAGCCTCGGCGTCAAAACCACCTGCTCCTCAGCTCGCTGGCCGCCTCGCCACTCCGCGCCTACGCGGGCTTAAATTACACTCTAGGGGTAGGGCAGACAAGACTACGTGGAGTCGGTTCTGCAGCGATTCGTTTCTGTCAATAATTTTTGTAGCACATCATATACTGACTTTTTGAGACACTATTTCATTTTATTTAAGGTTAAAATGCAATTTAATAGAAATGAAAATATGCCAAACAAAATTATTCTAAATGAAATTCTGCCATCTTCATAGTATGCCAAGTGAAATTATGCCAAATAATCAAAGCTCTAAATAAATGTTATGCTAATCGAAATTATGCGGAATTTAAAGTCTGCCAAAGGTAATTATGCGAAATAAAATTCTGCCATCTTAAAAGTATGCCAGCGTAAAGTCGGATATATAAACAGTCGGCCAAACAATGATTATGCTAAACATTTTTTATGCCTTACAAATAGTCGTTTAAATAAGATTATGCCAAGTGTGTTATGCCAAATAAAATTCGGAGCATCAAGTTTCTGCCAGATAGAGGGAACCCATTTAATACATATCTACATGACGTTTTTGTGATTTTAAATAGTACAGCGGTCGATACAGTGAATACTATCGTTATAGATTAATAAAACTGATCCTAGTATGGGGCTACAAAAGTGTGCGTTTATTTATATTGTACTAGCGACCCGCCCCGGCTTCGCACGGGTGGACATTTATTTTTTAAACTCTCTGAGCCGACCCTGCGAGTGAGCCGCGCGGCAACCTGCTTCATAGATGTGCACGGGGTCCCCTGCGGTTTCGCCGTGCGAGTCGTGCGACACCATCATTCATTTTAATACCAATTACAATTTTAAATTCGTAATATCTTTTGAATGGATTGTCCGATTGGAATAAAATAAAAAGTAATTTATAGCTATTGAAACAATCTTGCTCAATAAATAGTTTATTTGGATAAGGATTAGTATTTGACGATAATATGATCAATAAACATAGGCTAATAATTTTAATTATTTTTATTCTATGGAAAAGTGGTTATAATGGCTAAAATATAAATGTTTGGTTCATACTATCGCGGACTTTTTTGTAGGCATTATAGAGTTCTACAACTTTTCTATAGAAGTCAACCATACATCTCTAACCATTTAGGCAGCGTTCGCGAGAATCGTTAACGTACGGCAGTTTTTTCGACGCCTCACTCCACAATTTTCACTACCACGAAAAATCCTATCTATTTTCCGGGATAAAATATAGCCTATACGGATTCGGAAGAATTCTTCTAAGTAATGGTAAAAGAAATTTTGAAATCGGTCCAGTAGTTTTTGAGCCTATTCAATACAAACATACAAAAATACATAAATACAAAGGTTTCCTCTTTATAATATTAGTATAGATTACGATTTACGAAGGTAACTTAATGAAGTTTCTTGTTTTAATTTTCAATTTTCAATCGTAGATATATGAATTATTATCGTTACCCATTTTATCGACAAGCAATCCCTATTGGAAACGCATATTTTGCAGCGGTAGTGGTGCTATACGTACGTAACTTGCAACTTAGCATGCGAACGAGTAATCGCTCCCAAATCCTTGTGTGAGTACACGCATACAGCGCATAGTCTTGTTTTTATTTTGTTTATTTGTGTTGATTTTCTGTATTTTCGGATAGGTAGGTATATGAAAAAAAGAAATTATTTAAAGAAAATTAAACGAAAATATTATAATACAAGAATGTGCTAAAATTAAATATCGATAAAAATAATCGACCATCGCTTTCGACTCCCTAATTGCATGCGTGTGCATTGGATGTTCGAGTGTTTACAATTGAATGCCCCGCCCATTATATGTATGTGTGCTATTAGAAATTGATTTAGTGTAGCTGCTTTCTTCTTGGTGTGCGTGTTCAAATTTTAAGTGTGTGTCGTCAATACAGTATTTGTTAATGTTGTAATTTTTTGGGTGGGAGATAAGCGGCGACACAAAACTCCTTACTATTCTGCAATGAAGGCATATCTCTAGATATCTATGGTGAGCACAGAGAATCACACTTACTTTTAGTTTTATTTACATTTCTCAATATTTTAAGTGAACTGTAATGTTCTTGTTTTTTGAGAAATAAATGTCTTTAAACCGAATATCCTCAACTTTATCCTTCCTACCTCGTCCAGCTAACAGCTCCAGCAATCCACGAGCCGCACTGCCAGAGCGCACTGACGGCGGCGGCCTCCAACCTGTCGTCGGCCGTGCACGGCCTGGAGGCCACGTGGAGGCCCGTCGTGGAGGACCCCACGCGCCACCACATGGCCGACCTGCTGCACTCTAGGGCCAATGACGTCACGAAAGCTTTAGAGAGGCTGAGGGATGCTTATGGGAACTTGGAAGGTGAGCTCATTGATTTCACAAAAGACTAGACTGTGAGCGTCAAGACTTTTTTTTTTGTAATGGAAACTTACACTGCTAATACATTATATAATTGTTTATAATTATTGTTTAATACTAGCTTTTGCTTGCGGTTTCGCCTGCGTGGCGGTCTTAAATTTACCCAGGGAAAGTACTACCGGAGTAAAAGTTATCATAATATGTCCTAACTCATGTTTAACCATAAGCCATGGAAAGGTAGAAAGAAAAGGACTTTCTTTCGCATTCATTATTATGGATTACTTCAGTGTTATTTATTCAAATGCCAAATTAATCTAGTAGGTAGTCGCCCGGGATTGAATACACTCGACCCTTAGCAACGTCAAGTCTTATGTTCGATCCTGGGGATAGGCAGCGGATAGTGAGGATTTTTATGCTTGGCTTAGTAATATTAATCTTTATTAAACAATAAAGGAGTAAAAAAAAAGAAAATCTTAAAAAAAAATGATTTGTACTCATGATTACCTTTGCATAAGCATGACTGGTCAAATATGTGAATTAAATTCCTCTGCTTATTCGTGTGGGGAGCAGGTACAGGTAAGATGAACACGCAAATTATTACCATGAATTAATTAAGCACATGATTTTAGATTCACACCCGCACCACAGCGGAAACCATTGATCAGTTAAAAAAACAAATCTGCTGTTCTATATAAGGTGTATCTATTCATACACGAAATATTTTAAGAGGTACACCTGTAGGTGGTAAAGAAGCAAAAACAACGAAAAAAAAAATTTCTAAGGGTTTTTTTTAAATTGAATATTTATAAATTATTTGACGCACATATGAAATACTGGCTCCTTCTTATTTTTTACGGCCCGAGACACCGCAGCCATGCTCGTGCCGTCCGGTCGTCGCCCTCGCAGCGTCAGGCGGGCCATTCATAGAATTTGGAGTAAACGTTTTATGCAAAATGTCTCAAGTAGTTTTAAAATTATAATAATTACGAAAATTCAAAAACGCTTAGATAAAATTTTTCTTTTTGCTTCTATAGCTTCTTTACCACCTACAGGTGTACCCCTTAAAATATTTCGTGTATGAATAGATACATCTTATATATTTGATCAAATTTATCCGACGAAACTTGTCATCATTATAATTTCGGCTGGAAGACGCCCACTGGAGAACATAAACCTCCCCCAATTTGGGGGAGTCTGCCATAATCACCACGCTTGGCGCAATCGGCAACGCGCCTGGGTTGGCGATTGCAGTATGGTGGTAAAATATATAGAGAACGCTGCTGAAGTCCTTAATCACCTCTTACGACACCGACGCGACGGGTACAAATGAGATGTTGAAAGATATCATCGCTGGCGGAATTAAAATCATGCGCTGAATTCAACACACATCGTAAGTATATGTCCCTTACACCCTGTGCATCATCTTACTATATTGTGACACACAGATCGTGACGATGCGGACAACGGGTTACCGCTGCAGGAGAAAAAGCGACTCAAATTCATAACGAGCTTGTCTGGAGCCAAGAGTAAGCTGTTAGGAGTCAAGTTCGATGAGTGGAATAAGGTATGTTCAATATCTGAATGTTTCTTAATAAATATTTTTTTACAGTGGGAAATAATATCGGACACACGATTTGTAATAATTTTGTAGTGGCATCTATACCATGCGAACTTCGCATCAGACTGACGATATCGCGTAAGCAGAGTGTACCGCGCAACTAGCATATAATACAACGTTCCTACATCAATCAACCGTCGAGCAGTTGGCCACCACACACGACACCAGTCTGGTCGGAAGATTCTTCCTTTTGTATGGAGGTTGAGTGAACTTTACACCCTAAGTCACTCTACAAAATGTAACCAATGAAATCTAGGCACAGAATTAACGTGAATTGTTTGTCATTGGAAACGCTTTTAGTAGGTTAGTTAGTTTTATCAAAATTGGCTGGCTTATTCAGGAAGTGGCACCAGTAACTGAAAACTTGTGTGGAAATGGAATGGTCACGTGATACAGAGGAATGAAGAAAATGTTGTAAGAAAAGTTTGGAGTATGAATGTCGATGGCTTTAAGAGTAGAAGGAGACCAAAGAAACGATGGATGGACTGTGTGAATTATGATATGGTTAGGAGGGGTGACTACCGAGGAGGAGACGCCCCGGGCGTCGGGATTTGATAGCGGACTCCCGGCCACCGTAGGCGCGGGTTGCTCGCCGCTCGAGTCGACGGCGCGTAGTGTTCCACGCGCGCCTCAAAGAGATATCAGCAATACTGAAGGGGTCTGCTAGGACCGATGCCTGCCAGCGTCGCGAGATTCGTTCGAAAGAGTTACCGTGGCCCTGGCATATGGGCAACTGAAGGAACACGGGTGGGTTTTAGTCAGTAAAAGTCTGACATGCCCTCCCGCTCCGCCCAGAGCGGGAGAAATCATTTGATGATTTCCCATCCCAAAAAAAAGGGGTGACTACCGAGATAACATGTTGCACCTACCCCAAATAAATTGGGTTGAAGGCAGGAAAATTATGGGTAGCTTACTGACTAAAAATAAAGTTGTATGAATCTTGGTAACATTGCGGTAATGGTGCAAAACCTTTAACAACGATGAAACCTACTTAGGTCCTGATTGAAAACTTGTACGATCTAGTAACAGTTTTTATTCTTACATGGTCGAAACCATAGATCTGGTTTTTATAATAAGAACGTAACTGTGATTGAAGTACAGTTCGTTGTACAAAAATTACAACTTAGTTATATTAAATTGTCAGCTTTGTATTAAAAGCTTTACCGTAGTTGGAACAAAGATATAAATTCAAAAACGGCTTCTCTACTCAAATTTAGGCCTGAAGGTAAACCTTATATTTCTTTACATAGTATAAAACAAAGTTGCGCCCGCTGTTTGTACGCATATGAATGCAGTTTTCAGCAGTAGATAGAGTGATTCAAGAGGAAGATTTAAATACATGCATATTATAGTAGAGAAAAGCCGAGAAATTCAAAGATCGTAACAAACATATTTTTAAACCTTATATTAATGTTATATGGAATTGGATATCTCAAAAAGATCGATAAAAAAGTCCGCAATGGTAGTATATGTTTATCTCCCAAGGATAACCGACAGTAACCATTTTTCAACCGACGAAAAAAACGGAGGAGGTTATCAATTCGACGCGTATATATTTTTTTTTTTTATGTATGACCACGCATAACTTTTTACATAGTGGTCCGATTGTGACAATTCTTCTTCTATTGGAAAGGGTATACTCCCAAGGTGGTCCCATATCAATTTGGAAAACAAAATCGAACCCTAAGGGTCGGAAAACAGGGGATGATTGATTGTTCACTCACTGATTGTAATGTATAAACACGCATAACTTTATACAGCGTAGTCCGATTTTGATAATTCTTTTTGTGTTGGATACGGTATACCTTGCCAAGTATTATTAGTACATTAAAGCCACAAAAAAATATAAAATAAAAACTTTTTAACAAAAAATTAAACCGCCGAAAAACTGAAAAGCATAAAATAATACTTAAACCTCATAATTTTGAGTCGGCGCTGAAAAATCAATGAACAAGGATCACTCAAAGCGCCGACTCATAATTTTAAGGTTTAAGTATTATTTTATGCTTTTCAGTTTTTCGGCGGTTTAATTTTTTGTTAAAAAGTTTTTTATCTTTCAAAAAATTTGTTAACCAAGCTATTTTAAACAATAGAGTATTATTCCTTATCCATTTAAATACATTACACGTTCTGCATTTCATGTAGATCAAAATTGCCCTTAACAGCATATCAAAATGAATACCTTAGAAGATATCAGAGATTTTAAAAGCGGGGGCAGGGAGGGCTGGCGGGCCGTACGTCCGTCCCGGTTGGCAGCGGTAGGCGGGAGCGGGGCGTAATATTATGAATCACTCCACACTGCCCCATGTTAGTATCTACATTGCACCGATGCGAACTTGCATAGCCGGGGAGGGTCGCTATAACATGGATAGGTTATAATGTTCTGTATGAATGTCATATAAAATATTTTGCTTTTTGTATAAAACATTTTTAATATATTACCTACTATTATATATCAAATATACCGGAAAGCAAAAAAGCGAATGCAACCACAAGGCCCCGGCGAGATTCGAACTCGCGATCTCCTGTTTACTAGACAGGCGCTTTAACCAACTAAGCCACGGCGCCGATGGACTGACGTCTGAAATTATGTACTGTTTGTTGAATGAATCTTAAATAGGCAGATAACACGTAGGTTTAAAATAATGATTTCGAAGTATTTTGCTACATTTTTAGATTTAACGTAGATAACATAGTTTTTGATGTTCGACAGTTATTGTTACTTACCAGAGTTTTGATTGGCTTTCTCAGAAACTAAATCAAAACCAAAGATTAGATAATTATCATTACATATTTGTCATTAGATTCTTATTTCAAATAATGACGTTTGATACAGTGAATAATAGACAATCAAATTAACCGTGGAGTTTCTTGCTGGATGATCTCCTAGCTTCTAACGTGCGTATGTAGGTTTATGTGAAAGTAAGTGAATTTTGATGGCAGATGTGAGTGGAAACGCTAGGAGGTGACGCCCTAGGAAGACATATCAGTGACCTTATCAGTGATATTCTTCAAAAAGGTCAGGTGCATAGTACTCGCAACCGGCGTGTGCGTATGACTAGTCGTATGAACCTAAACGAGGCAAAAGGAATGTATGCAAGGATCGTAACAAGTGGAGTTCCGTAGGTTCTGCCTACCCCATGGGAAAAAGGCGCGAGTATATGTAAAAATTTCGATTTAACGTGAGATTTAAAAATAGATTAATTTATAGCTTTGTATGTATCTACTATGCACAATTAAAAACTTGACCTTCAGGGCACGTAGTTATGTATAATATCAAATAGAGAGTGAGTTGATTGATTGATGGAAACATACATTTAATCAAATCAAAATTATTCATCATCATCATCATCATCAACGTACAGTAGTTTACTTCTGGACATATGTAGCTCTTTCCAGTCACACGCTATTAATTTCGATTCTCGGTAACTCTCATCCAGCTGCTACCAGCCACCTTGCGAAGATCGTCGCTCCACCTAGCCCAAGGGCGTCCTAACTTACATAGACACAACATAAAGTTACTGTGTGTTTACAATATAAAATAAACCGTAACGACAACGGCGGGCCTGTATCGTATATGTTTGTTACCTCCATTGTTATACATTCAGATTAGTCTTGGGCATAGTAGTTCGCGACTAAGATCGCTCAGTTTAGTTCGCCGCTCCTTAACGAACTAGTTCGCTCTTCTAATTCGTCAGCTCCCAGCTCGAATCAAAGAAAGCCAGATCGTTTTGATATTGCTCCTACTGCATGCCACAAGATTATGGAATGTTCTACTTTTACCTACAGTTTTTGGACTCAAAAGTAGCAAAAACCTTTGAATAATAATTTATAAAATGATAATTATTGTAAATAACATTAGTTCGGTTAACGCCATCCTCGCATATGCGGTTACGAACTAACGAACTACAAATCGGGCAATGAGGAAAATAGTTCGCGTAGTTCATCTGTGGGAGCGCTCTTACGACCTAGTTCGTTCATGAAGACTAATTCAGATATGACGAGTACTAGAGTATTATTCTACTTATGTACATAATATGGCATGGCATTATTATTTGCAAATTCGTTCCTTGCGAAGCATGTGTGGGGTGACTTTGAACGATAGGCAAATTGATGTTAATATTTATTTACTATAAATGCATTATGTTTGTCCTCTAGCCAACAACCGATGCGGCTGCCCCGAGCGAGGAGGAGAAGGCGGCAGCTCAGCGTCGTCTAGAGCAGAGGATAGCGCAGCTCAACGCGGCCGTCGCTGCACTGGCCGCTGCTACTGCCGGTGAGCTTACCTTTGATATCGAGATTGACGAATGAAAAGTACAATATTACAGCCTTTTTGCCTGAAGCAAGTTTCAACTCGTAATAATTTTGATAGGTCCTGTATTTACCCTCTCTCTATTGACTTTTTTTTGCTTGTAATTACAAGGGCATCACATACAAATTGTATTTTTCCATCATAACGATTTTTGCCTAAAATAACCACTCTGTATTTTTCCTCTAATTAAGAAGGTTTTGAAAATACTGCTTTAGAAAAATGATAACAAATTAAAAACAAAACAAGAAATTACTTTTAAATAACATTGTAAAGTTATGTTTATGTTTTAACAATAGGATAATACATTTTATTATTATTTCCAGATCGTGAGAACCCGGACTTCGATACTGCTGAGCTGGCGATCTCTACCATCACCGAGCTGATGCCACTAATAGCTAAAGGTAAGTTTAGACCTCTACGTATAACACACACGGTTTCCGGCAACAACCAAATTAGATAACAGACTTTCAAATGATTTCATTAATTTTCGTTAATTCAATGAGCCGAGCATAATTTTAGCATGAGTGAGACAATAAGTTTTTTTTGGTTTTTGTCGAATCATATTTTTTTTTTGCAAATTTGGGTATTTGGTACATATACGTTGTTTTGATACATAGATGCTAAGTTGGTACTCATTAGCCTTTCGAGTGTTCATTAAAGTGTTTCCGCCATTATTTACTGTCATAATTCAGTTGCAACTGAATTCAACATTCGATCGATATCGATTTTGAGATTTATCGGTACCTATATATCGATTATCGTTATTGAATATGAGATGATCGATTAATATGATCGATGAACAACATTTGGCTTTCATGCATCACGCTGAATCAATCTTAACGGTCGACGTTATTACAGACATCTTTATCTCCTAGGCAAACACATAACTTTTGTTTTCTACCTGATTTTACATTATGACACAAATTCCAGACATGGAGATAGTAAGCTGCGACAAGGACGAGGCAACTCGCAGCGCGATGCAGAAGAACCTGTGTGCGTTGTGTGACGCCGCCAGGGACATGTGCGACGGCGACGGGTATCAACATGTTAGTACAGTATTATTTACTTTACTTATCCTGGATATAATATGGAGATTAGTTTTTCAGAAAACTAATTGCTTAATGAATCGGTTGTGTTCAGTCATAATTCTCCTACCCTTATCACAATTTATTTGTGGTCAGCGCAACATGTCTTTTTCTTCCACACTTCTCTATTAGTCGTCATCTCAGTAGTTTATATCCATATCATAATTCACACAGTCCATCCATCGTTTCTTTGGTCTCCCCTCTACTCTTAAAGGCATCGACATTCGTACTCAATACTTTCCTCACGACATTTTCCTCATTCCTACGTATCACGTGACCATACCATGACAACCAATTCCCACAAAATTTTTCAGTTATTGGTGCCACTTTCAGACTTCCTCTTATGTACTCATTTCTTATTCTATCCATTCGTGTAACACCATACATCCCTCTTAACATTCTCATCTCAGCTGCATGCAATTGTCTTTCATTCGTCCCTCTTGTGGCCCAAAATTCTGACCCATAGATGTCAGCAGGTCTGAACATTGTTTTGAAAATAATCCCCTTAAGTGTAAGGGGGATGTGGGAGACACAGATTGTTCCCATGACCCATGCAGCCATTTCATCCATCCAGTGTTAATTCTGTCTGTGTACTTTTTGGTTGTTTGAAATTTCTCAGTAGGAACCCAGAGACTGTACATATTTGTATTGATGCTGCCAGACTTTCCCGTAGTACTAAACACTTCTTTCTACATCTTTGGTGTGATATTATATTAATAATAAGGATTGGTTCCAGGCCCAAGGTGAACCACTTGCCAACTTCGCCGATGCGTCCGGTAAACTGATGTTCCTCGTCAGTCCTAGCGCTGATAAGGGGATGCAGAAACATGTGAGTTAACTATGTTCTTTTTATTTTATTTCGTGTAATACAGGATGATGTTATCACTGAAGCTAATTTTATTCATAAGGGGGTAATTCATCATCAGCCTATAGCAGTCCACTGCTGGACATAGGCCTCTCCAATTGCACGCCATTCAGCTTGATTCTCGGCAACTCTCATCCAGCTGCTACCAGCCACCCTGCGAAGATCGTCGCTCCACCTAGCCTGAGGGCGTCCTAACTTACGTTTGCCGATTCGCGGTCTCCACTCAAGAACACGTCTACCCCAACGGTCATCGGTTCTACGGCTTATGTGGCCGGCCCATTGCCACTTCAGCTTGCTAATTCTGTGAGCTATGTCGATAACTTTGGTTCTCTGCCGGATCACTTCATTCCGGATTCTGTCCCTCAGAGATACTCCAAGCATAGCTCGTTCCATAGCTCGCTGAGCAACTATGAATTTATGGACCAGCCGTATCGTGAGTGTCCACGTTTCGGCTCCGTAGGTCATAACAGGCAGGACGCACTGATTGAAGACTTTCGTCTTTAGGCTTTGCGGAATACGTGACGAGAAGACTCGACGAAGCTTCCCAAACGCTGCCCAACCTAGCTGAATTCTTCTGTTAGCCTCCTTCTCAAGGTTGTTCTTACCAAACTGCAGAGTTTGCCCGAGGTAAACGTATTCTCGAACAACCTTGAGGGCACCGCCATTGACAGCAATCGGTCCCGGAGTTACGTGTTCGTTGAACATAACTTGGGTTTTGTCCAAGTTCATCCGGAGACCAATGCTTTCAGAAGAATCAACAAGGTCGTCCAGCATCTGCTGCAAGTCCTGCAGCGATTCAGCCAATATGACGATGTCGTCTGCGAATCTCAAGTGTGAGATGTACTCGCCGTTGACGTTAATACCGCGTCCACTCCAGTTCAGCGCCTTGAACACATCCTCCAATGCGTTAGAGAACAATTTTGGGGAAATTACGTCCCCTTGTCTCACTCCTCGACGCAGGGGGATGTGCTCAGTTCGCCGGTCCTGAGTTTGGACGGTCATTGTCGCGTTTTCGTAAAGACATCTCAGCACTTGGATGTATCACCAGTCGACTTGGCATCGCTGCATAGACTCCAAAACAGACCAGGTCTCGATAAAGTCAAAAGCCTTCTCATAGTCCACAAACGCAAGACACAGCGGCCGATTATACTCTTCGGACTTCTGTATAATCTGCCACACTGTGCGGATGTGGTCTATGGTACTGTATCCTCCTCGAAACCCGGCTTGCTCCGGTGGCGGAAACTCGTCGAGTCTCCGCGCTAGACGATTCGTGACGACTCTTGAAAACAACTTATATACGTGGCTTAGGAGCGAAATGGGTCTGTAGTTCTTTAAAAGGGTTTTATCCCCCTTTTTAAAGAAAAGTACGACCACGCTCCTTCGCCACGCTTCTGGAGTTCTCCCAGAGAAAAGGACCGAATTGAAGAGCTCCCGAAGCTCTTTCAGGACTGGACCTCCTCCCGCTTTCAGGAGCTCGGTCGTAATCCCGTCCTCACCAGGGGCTTTTACATTTTTAAGTTGTTTCAGAGCCGCCTCGATTTCGTCTTGGCTGATTTCGGGCAGGTCTTCTGTGAAGTGGCGGGTTAGAGTGGCTCTGGAATCCTCATTTTCGGTATCAGGTCGAGATGCATGCGATGCGTACAATTGGCCATAGAAGTTTTCGACTTCCGAAAGGATCTCCGGCTTCGAAACGACGATATCCCCACTAGATTTAGTCAACTTCGTCAGGTGGCTCTTCCCAAGTGATTGGACGAACACTTTCGACCCCCGATTCTGCTCGATCGCTTCCTCTATGGAGCGAGTATTAGAGCGTCGGAGGTCGCGTCGTACCAATGTTCTAATATTTTTGCTGAGCGCCCGTTGTTCTGACGAAGTGATAGGTGGGTTTTCACGTCGTTCCGTCATTAGCTCCAGAGTTTCTTCCGAAAGTTTGGACTTCTTGCCCGTACGCCGCATTTTGCAAAATCTCAAGCCTTCTTTCCTGAGGATTCCCAACATTTGGTCGAGGGCTTGGTCGACGTCATTTGTGGTTTCCACGGCAGCGAATCGGTTCTCCAAGTCTAACTGGAACGCTTCAGATCCTAACATAGTTTGGAGCATACTTGGACGGAGCCTAGACTTCATCAAACGAATTCGCTCCAGCTTGAAATTTATATTCAGAGAGCCTCGGACAAGTCTGTGATCACTACCGGTATTGAACCTGTTGATCACTGAGACATCTCTGAATATGTGCTTCTTGTCCGTTATGATGAAGTCTATCTCATTTTTCGTCATAGTGTCGGGGCTTCGCCACGTCCACTTCCTTTGGGGCTGTTTCTTAAAGAAAGAATTCATCAAGAAAAGCCCCTCTTTCTCAAGGAAGTTCACAAGCATTTGCCCCCTATGATTTCTGCTGCCAAACCCGTAGGATCCTACTACCGATTCACTGCAATTCTGTACTCCCACTTTAGCGTTAAAATCCCCCATGACAACGTTATAGTGGGCCTTAGTGATGGAATGCAAGGCCTTGGAAATGTCCTCGTACATTTCCTCCACTTCGTCATCCGAGTGTGCCGAGGTTGGTGCGTCATCATAAGCCTATAATGTTCCCACTGCTGGGACACAGGCCTCCTCTCGGTGAGAGGGAGTGGGCCATAATCCACCACGCGGGCCCAGTGCGGGTTGGTAGATATCACATGTCTTCGAATTTTTGGTTCTAAGACATGCCGGTTTCCTCACGATGTTTTCCTTCACCGTTTTGAGAGCAGTGGTGATGAAATTATTTACACAAAGTAATGCGCCTGCTTGGGTTTGAACTCACGACCTACTAATCGTAAGTCGCGGCCGTTACCACTGGGCCACCACTGCACTGAAGTTGGTGCGTATACCTGGACAACCTTGAGGCTATACCTCTTGGTTAGCTGGACTACGAGGTACGCTACCCTGTTCGAGACACTGGAGACTTCCACAACGTTGTCACTAAGGGATTTGTTTACCAGGAACCCGACTCCGCCTTGGGATAGCTGGTCTCCCTCTCGAAAATATAAAAGGTGGCCTGATTCAAGGGTTACTGTGTCCTCCCCCTCTCTTCGGACTTCACTCAACCCAAGAATGTGCCACCTTATCTTTCCGAGTTCTTCTTCAAGCTGCACGAGGTGGTCGTCGAGCCGTAACGTGCGTCTGTTATACGTCGCCAAGGTCAGTTGGGTTTGGCGGCTATTCGTAACCCGGGGATTCTTCGCACCCCCTACCTTGCCGTTACCATGATCGCCGCCATAGTCAGGAATAGCAAGGCGGCCGGGAACTGGGGGCCGTGGTTGAATTTTGGCTTGCCATTGAAGGAAATGCCCATAATCGCCACGCTGGGCATGCGGGTTGGCGATCGCAGATCGCAGCTTCTCGCACTAATGACGCTGCTGCCCGCCACTAGTCTGCGCTATTTAGCTGCGACGTTTGATTAAAAATGTTTATCCCGCCATCTGTCGGTTGTCAGAGCCTCGTTTGTTAATCAGCAGGGTGCACCACGAGCAGGTGAGGTTGACTTGGGGCACTGAGATTGTAGGTGTGCCCCCTTACACCCCCCGGGTAATTATCTCCCGAGAAATAGCGAGAAGTTGCGCGAAATGTCTGGCGACACCTGAAGTAATAAAATAAACGGTTGGCCAGAGGTTGCGTTGTTTCTAGAGATATGTGTTTGCGGATGATTTGTCTTAGTGAATATACAGCTTTATCAGAGGTTGCGTTGTTTCTAGAGATATGTGTTTGCGGATGATTTTGTCTTAGTGAATATACAGCTTTATTTTAAACTAGCTTTTGCCAGCGGCTTCGCCCGCGTGGAGGTCGGAAAATATCCCGCGGGAACGTACTACCGGGATAACAAGTAGCCTATGAGTTTATAGCTTGGATTAACATCCAGGCTATAAACTCACTGTGTTCAATCATTAAATTACATCCAAATCCGTTCAGTAGTTTTTGCGTGAAAGAGTAACAAACATCTACACATCCGTACATACAAACTTTCGCATTTATAATATAAGTACGATTATTTTTGTACGAAACTTCACGCACACTTTTATTAGCTTCATGTTCGTATGTAACGGAAACTTTGAACATGATTTTGACCACCTGCAAAACGTCGGATTAACTCAAAATTTGGTATACTCATCAAGGACTGATGACAATACAATAATTTTATAATTTTGTGCCATTATCCTTGCTGGGGCTACCAGCATAGCAAAAAAAAAAAAGTACGTCACAAAATTCGAAACACTAAAATAGAAAATAAATAATAGTTTAAAAAGAGTAAATAATAGGAAAAAAATCGTGGAGTGCTTGATATCAATTAAAAATACCTCGTAAAGCACCTTTTTCTTTTTTTTCATTATTTTCTACTTTTTAGTTTTGTTTTTTATGGAAGTGTGTTTTTTAGTTTTTTAACAATAATTTTTTATTGCACTCTTTCCTGCTATATACCTATTGTGTGCCTTTTAAACTGTGTTAAATAAATGTATTTTCTTTCTTCTGGTTACAGATCATGGAGCTATCGTCCAATGCCCAGCAGCAAGCCGCAGAGCTGGTAACACTAGCGCAGCGGGTGCGGGAGCACGCGGAGCCGCGCGCGGCGGCTGAGTTGGGCCGACACGCTGACCAGACGCAAGATGACGCACATGCCTTGCGGGCTGTGGCACAGGTTGGTGGACTAGTCTTTGTAGTATTACTAGTATTTATTAACTGATATATGGCAAATCATCATCATCATCATTTCAGCCGTAAGACGTCCACTGCTGGACTTAGGCCTCCCCCAATTTGGAGGACTTTGCCATAATCGCCACGCTTGGCAGGCGGGTTGGCGATCGCAGTATGGTGGTAAAATGCATAGAGAACGCTGCTGCCCATTCTCTAATAAGTCCCTTAGCCGCTTTTTACGACACCCACGGGAAGAAATGGGGTGGTGTTATTCTTTACGTCCGACACCACACGGTACTTGGTAAATGATTTAATTTAATATTTCATGTCTCTTATTGCTTACAACTTAACTATAGTATAGAATCAAGTTCTTCTACCTCAGCTGTGCTACTGGGAAATTTATAGCGCCACTTCTTCTTCCTAGCTAAAGCACTAGGAAATAGTGAAGGGCGAGCGTGCCGGGGGACTGTCTTATGTCATTATGACGTTCGAAAAGTGCCAATCCTTAGCCGAATTTGAATAAATGACATTTGATTTGATTAAATGTTCTTAGCGTGTCGATAACAATTTAAATGCAGTCAGCCCAGAATTTGGTTACGAACTTAGTACTTACAGCAGCATCCATCCATAACTGCTCTCAATTAATCTCTTGTCCAACTTCTCACACAACTCGCTTATTAAATCTTTATTTATTCTGTGAGACCACTAAAGGTCCCTAGTACCGGGCCCCATAAAATACTTTTATAGAGGAATGTAGATACTTATCCAGAAATAGTTCTAAAAATCTTATTTATTAAGATTTTTTTTTATATCGGGTATTTATTATTTATTTTTCTTTTTTTAGTAAGCAGGGAAGATCATAACCACCCGGTCACCCTATTTATGGGCCCTTGCACCCTGTTTCTTTTGCACCCTGTTTCTTTTGCGCCCTGTTTTTTTGCACCCTGTTTCTTTTTACACCATCTGTCCCTACGGGCTGGACCTGAGAAATCATGTGTGTAATAGGCCTACTAAACTTAGCAGAGGGGCAATTCTCGTAATTTTAAGAACCTTAACAGTGTGATCTCGGTCTCAATCTATCAAAAAGCCTCGAGTTTCTCTACATTTTTAACAAGTTTTTGACATTTAATTCTCGCCGAGATGAGACTGCAGCTAGATTTTGAACGTTTTTTGTTAATAGAATTGGCTTTCAGGTCTTATGTAGTTTTAGTTAACGTCTCTTCCTACCCATCCTCAGAATATAGGCATGATGTTATATAATATGTACAGGTGACAGCCGCAAGCATAGGAGAAGACCGCTGCCGTGACGCCCTAAGCTCTGCAGTGTCCAAGCTGCAGGGCTCAGCAGACAAGCTGAGCTCGTCCTGCCAGTCGCCGCAGTCGCCGCAGTCGCAGCAGTCGCAGCAGTCGCGTGCGGCCGTGCAGGACGCGCACAGGCAGCTTACTGACAGTCTGGGCAAGCTGGCTGATGTCTGTGAGATGGGACAGGCTGGTAAGTAAAGATTTTCTTGAGTTTGTACGCTTTATGAACACACAACACTGGCACAGTCTGCAAATTCGTTGACAATAAGTAGTAGCTATTTTATTATGCCAGTTATTTATTTCTTGTACTTACTATCAGTAAGTACAAGAAATAAATAACTGGCATAATAAAATAGCTACTTTTTTATGCGAATTACGGACGAATTACATACGAATTACAGAAAAATTATAGCCGTGGCCGTAGCCGTTAAATGATTTTTTTTCTGTAAATAGGTTTTTTATAAACACTTTTACATGTCAATAATATTTTTAAAACAAGAAGAGGTCGCCATTCCCTACTCTAAGAAGAAAGGGTGTAACAAACTCAGAGGTAACAATCTCTTTTAAAGACAACAATCTACATAGTCTTCACATGATCTGACCTAGATTATGTCTGGAATCTAGGTTCGATCATGTGAAGACTATGTGGATTGGTGTCTGAAATAGTTTTTTGAGGAAAAAAAACACAGATTGAGTTGATTCGTGCAGCTTAACTCAGAACTAAATGAATTCAAAGATTCGACGAACAATATCAGAGATAAGAGATTTGGGTAGGTCACATAAACTACTCAAACTGCCAGATCATGATCAGAAGTGAAACAATGACCCACACAGTCACATTCACAATTATTAAAGTGATATAATACTTCATACAGTAAATATTCATGCTTTAAACAACATTCACCGTATACATGAGGAACGAAAGAGAACAAATGAGGACGGAATATTTCAGTTTTTTTTCTTATCAATAGAAGCCACCTCCACTTTATTTTGCATACATTTTTAACCTCTAAGTCCCTGAGATACCACATTTGGTATAGACACAATGGTTTTTAATTGTGTCTGTAATTACGGTATTCAATGGGTTAAAAGATAATTTAACTTTGATTCATTTGAACAGATTCGGCCAGTGATTCTCCAGCTCAACAAGAGAAGCAACGTCTGAAGTTTGTACAAAGTATGTCAGGAGCCAAACGTCGTTTGGATGCCGCCGCCCAACAACTCACCAAGGTAAGCCTTATGTCACCAGGGCCGTCTTTACCATCGGCCACTTCATCCATGGGATCTACTAGTTCCTGCTAGCGTCGTGGCTAGAGGCTGTCTAAAGAAAAGCCACGTATTCGCAGACCAAAGCACTAGGAAGTGGTGAATGGCGGGCGTTTTGGGGGACTGTCTTATGTCATTTTGACGTTCGAAAAGAACTGCTGCTCTGTCTAATTTAATTAATGACTTTTGTTTTGATTTGAGACGGGGTGCTGAAATTTGCAAGGTTTTTCGCTCACTTACGCATATTTCAAGTTTAATAGCATTGGTCTAATAAGTAACTCCTATATCTGTATGAACGGTCAACAGAAAACCGTATCTATCCGAGACGGGGTGCTTTAATTTATTTCATTTTCCATAGGAGCCCCAATATCCTGAAGTTGCCATGGCCTCGAATAGAAAGGTAGCCCTGTGTAAACACAACAGCTGCATTAATTATACCTTCCAAAAGACTTGACTAGAGAAAACTGAGCTTATCAAAATTGGAAGAAATATGCCTGTTATATCATAGAAAAATGCTCAAAAACATATGTTTTTTTTTTCACTACTTCAGAGTTTATTAGTTTAGTTCTAGTTCTATTTTTCAGCGGCACGCCAAGGAGGTTTCTCTCCTTAGCGTGCCGCTGATAAAAAATAAATGTGGCGGCTCAGAATTTAGCTACATGAGTAGTTAGATAGTCTTCTTCGTCTTGATTCCGTCAATGTTAAGGATCGCGACCACATAAAACGTGTTTCCAAGTTATGCGGTCTTTTGCAGTGCGGGTTGCGTCTGATCGCGTCTGACCATCACGCGTTTTCCTTCGACCCATCCGTTCCAACATCAGTACCGACTATCAATTCCCATCAGGGTATTTTAGAGCTGGTTTCTTAATAAAACTTATTTATATTCACCCAAAATTTGCCATATAATTATTATTGCTAACAATTTGTTCTCTCTCAGCCAATGGCATGTCAGATGATGCGGGAAGAAGACGCGGCAGTGTTGGAAAAGCAACTGTCAGACCGACTGGCGCAACTCAACGCCGCAGTCGCCGCACTCGCCGCTGCCACTGCAGGTGAGTACCCACTGCCGACTGTCTGAAAATACGCTAGATATTTTTTGGTAAGAGTTGCCGCACTATAAGCACGAAAATTGATAGAAATTCCTTGTATGATGTGCATTGCTTGCAAGATGCTGGAATATGTATCCAAGTGTCGCCATTTATCAACCGACGAAAAAAAACGGAGGAGGTTATCAATTCGACGCGTATATTTTTTTTTTTTTTATGTATGACCACGCATAACTTTTTACATAGTGGTCCGATTGTGACAATTCTTCTTCTATTGGAAAGGATATACTCCCAAGGTGGTCCCATATCAATTTGGAAAACAAAATCGAACCCTAAGGGTCGGAAAACAGGGGATGATTGATTGTTCACTCACTGATTGTAATGTATAACCACGCATAACTTTATACAAAGTAGTCCGATTTTGATAATTCTTTTTGTGTTGGATACGGTATACCTTGCCAAGTATTATTAGTACATTAAAGCCACAAAAAAATATAAAATAAAAACTTTTTAACAAAAAATTAAACCGCCGAAAAACTGAAAAGCATAAAATAATACTTAAACCTTAAAATTTTGAGTCGGCGCTGAAAAATCAATGAACAAGGATCACTCAAAGCGCCGACTCATAATTTTAAGGTTTAAGTATTATTTTATGCTTTTCAGTTTTTCGGCGGTTTAATTTTTTGTTAAAAAGTTTTTTAATTGTATAGTTCACTTTTTGACTGCGCGAAACTCGTGTAAATGTATAGACATCCTTAGTGACTGGTTTTTATGCAAATGCTAATTATTTGAAAAGGTTAAAAATGAACCATAGTATTTCTTTTCAATTTCGTTATATTCTTTGTCACAATAAATTATCACTCCGAATTTCTACCTTCAATTTCTGGAAGAAAAACAAGAAGCTCCTCAAGCAGAAATGGTCGCCAACCAAACTACTACTAACATCAATTAAAGAACTTTTATTTTATTAAAAGTGTAAAAGGTCCCCGTCTTTTACACTTTTGATAAACTGCTCAAAAGCCATCAATTGGAATTGTCCTAATATTTTCAATCGCTTCATTTGCGTTTGGTATACGATCAATTTGCATATCAATGTGTCTGTGTATCAATCACGTAAAAATTGACAGTTGCGATTAATCGTTTCGGCGATCCTTAACATCCGGTTAAGTCATTTCACTAACTTACCTAAAGCCCTCCCAGCACGGTTATTAGCGATTTTCAATACGTAATTGACACACAATGATGCAAACATTTACATCTACGTAATGCAATTAAAGCGATTGACAATATTACTACGAGATTGACGGCAAATGACAAATATATTAATTGATGGAAGTTGAAGAAAGACCGGGCATTGATGTTCAATGATAGCTAATTACAATCGTTTGTAGGGTTCCGTAGAAGGAACCGTTATATAGTTTCGCCATGTCTGTCCGAACGTCTGTCCGCGACTTAGCTCAGAGAATTTTAGAACTAGAAAGCTGTAATTTGGTACCGCAGCTGTATTCTGTAACTTACCTGTAGGTATGAAAAATATGACAGTATTTATTTATTTATGAAAATCTTCCCTACAACTACCGTAAAAAGAGGCATCTTTACCTTCCGTTGTTATCTTTACCTAAGCATACCCTATAGTTCCGGGGATACCGCACGGTCTCGTGCGAGGCGGCGAGCCTCCTTGCCGGAGTGCCGCCATGGGATCTGGAGGCAAAGGTCCTCGCGCACATGTGGGAGTGGCGCGAGGAGGCGAAACGCCGGGGCGAAACTCCGCTGCCGCGACAAATCGCGGCACGGCGGACAGAGCTCCGGTGTGATCTCATGGCGACATGGCGGGTACGATTGTCACAACCCAGTGCTGGGCACGCCACAATTGCGGCGGTAAGTCCCCTCTTTGAGAAGTGGATAGAGAGGCGTCACGGCGTCCTCACCTTCCGCCTGACGCAGGTTCTCACCGGGCATGGGTGCTTCGGTGGGTTCCTGTTCAGGATAAAGCGGGAGGATACGTCCGGGTGTTTCCATTGCGAGGATCGTCTGGAGGACACGGTGGAGCATACGGTGGAGGTGTGCCCTGCCTGGGCGGAGCACCGCCGTGTCCTCGTGGAGGCGATCGGCGGCGGCGACCTCTCGCGTCCGGCCCTGGTTCGAGCCATGGTACGGAGCGAGAGGGAATGGGAAGCCGTCACCTCCTTCTGCGAAGCAGTAATGCTCGCGGCGCAGGAAAGATGTCAGCAGCGGTGTAGGGGTCTACTAGGACCGATGCCTGCCGGGGTCGCGTGATTGTTCGAAAGAGATACCGTTTTTTTTTTCTTTTTTTTTTTCAGGATGGGAAATCATCAATTGACTTCTCCCGCTCTGGGCGGAGCGGGAGGGCGTGTCAGACTTTTACTGACTAAAACCCACCCGTGTTCCATCAGTTGCCCATGTGCCAGGGTCACGGTATCTCTTTCGAACAATCACGCGACCCCGGCAGGCATCGGTCCTAGTAGACCCCTACACTGCTGCTGACATCTCTTTGAGGCGCGCGTGGAACACTGCGCGCCGTCGACCCGAGCTTGGTCCTTACCGGGCGGCGAGCTACCCATTGCTCGCCACCCGCAAGCTCGCGCCTACGGTGGCCGGGAGTCCGCAATCGACTCCCGACGCCCGGGGCGTCTCCTCCTGCGGCGGCTAGGGACGTGAGGGCGCAGAGACTGCCACTCCCTCACGCGCCCCGCCTCCTCCTTCGCGAGCATTACTGCTTCGCAGAAGGAGGTGACGGCTTCCCATTCCCTCTCGCTCCGTACCATGGCTCGCACCAGGGCCGGACGCGAGAGGTCGCCGCCGCCGATCGCCTCCACGAGGACACGGCGGTGCTCCGCCCAGGCAGGGCATACCTCCACCGTATGCTCCACCGTGTCCTCCAGACGATCCTCGCAATGGAAACACCCGGACGTATCCTCCCGCTTTATCCTGAACAGGAACCCACCGAAGCACCCATGCCCGGTGAGAACCTGCGTCAGGCGGAAGGTGAGGACGCCGTGGCGCCTCTCTATCCACTCCTCAAAGAGGGGACTTACCGCCGCAATAGTGGCGTGCCCAAAAGAGATACCGTGACCCTGGCACATGGGCAACTGATGGAACACGGGTGGGTTTTAGTCAGTAAAAGTCTGACACGCCCTCCCGCTCCGCCCAGAGCGGGAGAAGTCATTTGATGATTTCCCATCCTGAAAAAAAAAAAAAAAAAAAAAAAAAAACAAAAAGCATACCCTATAGTAGTTTTAATTAAATATTTTTTTGTCTAGGGCATTTGCCGTAATTTTAGGCATATTGGTTAATTTTATATTAAATTGTGCTAACCCAAAAAGTTTTTTAAGCTAGCCACTTCGTTAGTTCTCAAAATAGGGTGCTATTTCGTTTTATGTGGTCAATTATGTTTGCGGCGTAATCGCATAAAGATTGTTTTTTCCTACAGAAAATCAATGTGCAAGTAAGTGACTTATATTAAATAGTATGTGGCATATTGTTATTAAGGTGTATCGCAATGATTCAATCTTATAAATTTACTATTTCTTGAATGATTGGAAAAGGTAATAATGCTTGATATTAGGTAAAGTTACCTCGATTAGCACGAAGGCAACTTTACCTATGTCTAGGGTTGTCAAATTTAGCACGCCTAAGTAATCTACTTTTATGTGGGAACTGTTTTGGACTTTCGTTCAGTTATTCAGGACTTTAAATATAATACCTATCGATTTTTTTCTATTCGTTTATGAAATATATGTGTAACAAATTCAATGACTGGGCTGTTAGTCTAGTAGTGACCCTGACTGCTAAGACGGAGGTCGTGAGTTAAATTCCCACCCAGGGAACCAGAGCACCAGTATTTGTTCTGTGTCTGTGAGAGTTCTTTTTTATACTGTTTAACGAATATTCTTGATTATAAATACGCATAGTATTTAATTGTTTACTGTTTTTAGGCAAAGTTTTAATGTCTAGAATAGTTTTTGTTACTGTGTTTACAACCACAATAGATATTAAACTGTAATGCATAAACAAATGTCCCTATTACTTGGTTCCTTAATTTTTTTTTTTAAATGTTAATGTTTTATTATTTTTGACAACCCTGATGGCATTCACCCGTTTCTATGATAATTTTGAAATTCTTGTGGCAACTTTCCCTATGTATTGGTTGTGCCTGATAAACGAAGATGGTAGTTTCGAAAATAAATACATCGCTTTTTTAGCGCCGGGACTATTAGTAACTTTACGTCGCGTGCGTTTTGGGACACACGTTCAGTATTAACGTAGGCTAGGTAAAGTTGCCAAAAATGTGTCAATTTTACCCTGCTTATACTTTTGGTTAATATAGCGATACTATGTGAGATTTAGTAGAATTCATTGGTTCAACCAAAAGAGACGCGCCTTTTTTACAATATAAATCAATAAAAACTTAAACAACTAGCTCCGTGTTAGAGTAAATTGCATAAAGGTAAAAAAATATGGTAAAGATGCCTCTTTTGACGGTATCCTTACAGGCTTACACCTAATGCGATAGATAGTAGTAGTATAAACTCAGTAGTTCAATGGATCTGGAATCAATTGAGCTAGTGGTTAAATAAATAAAACAATAGTAAAATATGACATTTTCCTGGTCAGATCGCGAGAATCCCGACTATGCGGCTGCCGAGCAAGCCGTTAATTCCATCACGTCACTGATGCCGCACGTTGTTCAAGGTTTGTTATACAAATATAAAAAAACTAATTACCTTTATTACTTTTAGAATTTATTTAGATTGCCTGTGTTGAAATGCTGTGTATCAAAGTGTAGCCAACAATCATCTGCCTAGCCTATTCCCAACTATATTGGGGTCAGCTTCCTGACTAACCGGATGCAGTTGAAGTTAAATACCTATCTGAGCTTCACAACCTCGGTACTTGGTAAGACTGGTTGTCAGATTTTCTGACAACCCGTAACGACTGTCAAAGATCCACGATTGACCGCCGGGACCAACTGTTCAACATGCTTTCCGAGGCATGGATGGCAAAAAGTAGCTCATATCTGTCGAAATTACGCGATGAAAAGATAGGAGGGTTAATGTTTACAATACTTTTAAAATTACCTATGATAGATTCAGCCACAATAACGTCGTGTTTTTCTATTAAGAATGTTTTAAGAGCAGCCCGGAGTCTGGAGCCCGGTCGATGGCAATAGGGTCACCCCTTATTCCATGGGACTTAAACATAACTGGCGAAATGTGGGTGTACTATAGGTACACTTCTGGCTAACCCTTTGAGGATTTCCGTCATGTAATTTCCATAGAATAGTTACTTAAGCACGCGTAATTTCGGCAAATATGTTGCTGTGAAAATTCACAGAATACGAATTTCTCGAGTAATTCGTCTAAATGACCATACCATTTGATCACGGAGCTAATGTTACAGATTCTCGTAAACTGTGCGGTACTAAGAACGATGCAGGACAGGCCGCCATGTTGCAAGATATCCGCGCGCTGTGCGACGCTAGTAAGGAGCTCTGTGATAGTGCCGGACAACCGCAGGTGAGCAAAATCATTCACAACAGATAGCTACCCAATAAGCTAAATAATTTAAAATTTAAAGACATTATTTCGAAAAAAAAAAAAAAAAACATTGGAGTTTACTTACCATATTGAGAAGATTTGAAGTAAGTGCACACACACTTACTTTAAATCTTTATTGTCTTTCTTCTGTAATGTTCTGTCGGACATCCCAAACAAGTATGCGCTTCGGGACTGATCGATTATCTATCGGAAATTTGAACGGGCGATGATGGGATCCAATATGGAGCTTTTACAGCCATGAAATAACATCACCATTTTGTATTATCATGTTTATAAATCTGTTGCCAGCTGCTTCGCCCGCGTGCTGGTCAGAAATTATCCCGCGGAAACGTATTATCGGGATTAAAAGCACCCTATGTGTTAATCCGGGTTATAAACTGTCTTTGTGGCAAATATTATCAAGATTCGTTACATACGAGTACATCTCACAAAGTTTCACAACTATAATATTAGTAGGATTTACTTTATTATAGTTTAAGCCTGTGTTGTCACTGCGGGAAACAGTGGGACAACACAGGTTTATAATACAGGCCTCCCTTCCCTCTTCCACGTTTCCCGATCTACCGCGATTATGGGCTAATCTTTTAGGAGTCCAGTTCTATTCTACAATACTACGCATTTACAAAAAACTTAGGTATATAACTTTTGAGTACCAGATTAGAGAATCTTGGACCGAAATAAGTAACTCGACGGCGAGAAAACTTCATGCAACCGTCGTCTGTTGAGGTTTAATCTGTAGGGTGACGTTGCGAGATCTGTTCGAAAGAGTTACCGTGGCCCTGGCATATGGGCAACTGAAGGAACACGGGTGGGTTTTAGTCAATAAAAGTCTGACACGCCCTTCCGCTCCCCCCAGAGCGGGAGACGTCATTTGATGATTTCCCAACCACAAAAAAAAAGGGTGACGTTCGTGCTAATTCGGAAACACGAAATTAACGAAGTGCATAACTTTTTTGTTTTACTTGTACTTATATAGGAATTATAAGTACTTACTAACCCGGAAAAACATTTGTAGTACAATAGTTTAATATGAATTACATCTAAAGCGACTTATAGCTAATAGGAGAACTACAAACGTACGTTGTCTTAGAGTTTGGAGAGTTAAAAATATACTTGTTGCAGGGTCTGACCGATGCTGCTGCCAGATTCACTGCAGCGTCCAGGAACCTGGTATTCTACGTCTCTCCCGGAACTGATAATGATAAGGAAAATGAGGTAAGGAACTTCACTTATCTACACGATTATTATATAGAGGTAACATTTGTTTGTAGGAACAGTGCAGTCCTATATACAAAATTGTGGATGGGATTTTTGAGGGAGAGTATAGGTATCATCACCGTTAGCCGGCCAAAAAATAATATGTCGGGATCGTGCCGATGGGATGCGACGCGGCAGGTCGGGGTTCAAATTTTCACGAAGAAAAATTATTTCACAAATGTTTACCAACAGCTCCCCCTGCCAACGCCATGCAAGTGCAAGAAGACGCTTGGTTTGCTCCTCCAACGGCTAAGGTACAGTCAGCCCAAAGAAGATGTATACATTGACAGAAATTCATTTGACTGTCTTCAATTTCAGTTTCATAATACTGTATCAATTTCTAGCTACTAGTGATGTGCTGGATATCCGGATCCGCCGATATCCGAGGGAGAAGAAAGATCCATATCCGTTACTTTTTTGGCGGTTTTTTTACTTTATTAATTTTCAATACATAGATGAAATTATACATACTAGTGATCGCCCATTGGTCGAAATTCGACCGTACTTCATTTGAATAGAAATACATTATTAAATGAAAAAAAAATATATATAATAATAAAAATAAAAAATAATAATATGGTTATATTTGACATTCAGTAACACTATAGACAAATTGTTGACTCTGTACTACTGTGGAGAGGATTCGCTGGGGGGATGGTGATGGCCAGGACCAGGACGTAGGTGTAATGAGTAAAGAATACTTCTTCAGGACTCTCTTCTTTATTTTCTTAATACTTCTTAAGTGCTGGATATGGAATGAATTATCACAGAAAGCTCTGTTTTTATAGAATTTTCCCTATTATTTTTAATTAATTATGACAGTTCAAAATGTCATAATTATAACCAGACTGTACAATCGTGAGGCATGCAACCTCTACAGTTTGCACACGACACTAAGTTTTGTATGGGAAACTTACTAATACCATACTTGACACTCCCCATAAAACCACAAAAAATATTTCTTATAAATCTAAACTAAATTCCAATCGTCGCTAATACAAATAATATTAAAGACAAAAATATTTTCAATATAATCATAGATTTTAAAAATGAAATAGGTTATATATAAATATATATCTATAAAATTAATTTATTACCTATGGTTATACTTGACATTCAATAAGACTATAGACACAAAATCAGCCTTACCAACTTAGGGGTTTTCCCAAATTTAGGGGGTAAATAAGAGGATTGAGATTTTTTAGGGGCGTTCCATTTTTAGGTGTATTCTTAGGGATTTTTTGCCATCTTACATTTCTCATTTTGTTTTTAATTACAATAAAAGTATTAGCGACTTCTAGTACGGTTCCTTGATACTAAGAATGCAGAGTGAATGATTAACAAATGTCGCGTAATAAATATAGACAAATATTACTACTGTGTGCCGGTCTATGATTACTGAACATTCGTTGGTTATTTTCATTATAATTTTTTAGCGGATTTTTTTAGTAATTTTGGCAATTATAGGCGTTTTTAAATTAAGCTTTAGGGGTAAATATTTCTGGGTGTTGGTAACACTGCACAAAATAATAAAGACAGATTTGGACCATAAACAAAAGAATATCTATGCATGTGTGTATTAGATACACGGTAATGAACAGTAGTGTGTGTAACGTGTTATTTATTGAAAATATTGTATTTTAACGAATAATTTAAAAAAAATATTATCATTCGTCCCTTCTTCTCTGTATAAAATATAAGTGTGCGAAATTTCATACTCCTCCGTCCGCCCAATTTTCGTAAAAAGGGATCTAAAGTTTTCGCTTCACGTATTAATATACAACATTATTTTTAGTATATGCGAAACCTGAATATAGTTTGTTCAGAATCAGTAACTGAATCGATTCCAATAATTTTTACACCATGTTATATTTTGTACCAAAAATATTTAATTACGCTTAAAAGTTGGCATCCGCAATCATCTGTTTGCACACAGGGGTCACGAAAGTTCATAACGGCCGCGTACGGCGGCGCGGCGGCGTAGGCGCGGGACCGCGCGACGGCGCCCCGCCCCCCCTTCTTTCAGTCGCCCGAATGCTACGGACAGATGTGCACGTATCAGTCACGTCACGCAACAATACGGGATCGCGAGCGCGCGGACGCCGAGGCCCCGGGGCTAGTGTTTAGATTTTAAAATTATCATGTCTTTCTCGTACTCAAACGTCCATTATACGGAGATGGTACGTAAACTAGCTGTTTGTGGTGATAACATTTCCCTGGCATGGCAGTGCATACAAGAAAGTTTCGAACAGTTGCTTCAGTTTGTAAATAGTGATTACGCCAATTATTGTAGATAGTGATGATTAACATTTTTAAACACGCAAAGATAGTCAAGGGTACAAATTTATTATTTGTTTACAGCCTGCTGTGGTTCAGTAATGCGATGTTTAACAATTTTCATCCATTTTGAACTTTAAGTTGTTGACATAAGGTGCAACAAATGGCATTGATTACATTTTACCACTTACTACTGCATTTACGAATAAATTACATAATAATATCTACCTACACTTGACCATTACGACAGTCCAAAGCCAGCAAGCGTGATGGAAAATGTTTATCACCAACTAATACATAAACAATCACTGTGGCAAATTATTATCAATGAGTGAGAGTGAGAGCAGCGCGCGCGGCTGGCGTGGGTGCCCTCCGGTAGGCTGCATATGTTTTTGCGAGGACAATCAGGTACCGTAACAAGCTTATAACTTTGTGATTATTAATGATACAGTTTTGAAATTTTTTTCATAGATTCTTTACATAAAAATACTAGACCCGTGTTTCGGGTTTCGCATAAACAAAAACTAATGTTGTATAGATAGGTGTTTAGGTAGCAATGAAAAACTATTAAATAATTTCGTTCAGATTGTTTTTATTTCTTAAAATTAAACTTTTAGTGACTAAACTATGTATAAAAAAAAAAAAAAACAAAAGAAAGACCCGCGCTATGCAAGTCGATTGCTTCATGGTCACGCGCATAGACATCGATTGAGAATGAAAGTTAAGATCCGTATCCGTATCCGCGGATCTTGACACCAAATATTCATATCCGGATCCGTATTCGCGGATATACATTTTCAGCAATCATCAGCATCACTAATAGTTATAATTAAGTAACAAATGTACCAAATATTGTTTGTGGCTATATTTTGAACAGTGAAAAGCAACAAATATGGTTACTTTCAGTGTTCAATACAAACATCAATATTTAAATACTCAGACTCTAAAATTAGGTTAAAGAGCATGGAACTTATGAGTCAGTGATCTTCCGTAGCAATTAAATGAATTTATGTCGATACATCTTCTTAACGCTAACTGGACTTCCACTCACTTGCTCACCTTAAAATCCAACCTATATAATCAATTTGTTCGCAGGTGATCGGTCTAACAGCAGACGCCTGCGGCAAGGCGGGCGAGCTGTTGTCGCACGTGCAGCGCCTGACGGAGCTGGTGCCGCACGCAGGCGCCGCCGAGCTCGACAGCCGAGGGGCCCGCGCCGCCGACGCCGCGCAGGCATTACTCACTGTGGCGCAGGTTAGTTGTACTATTGTTTTGATGACAGACTGTTTAAATGTATAGTCATGGAAAGGGAACTGAAAAAAAAAGAGCATCCTATGCATGAAAGTTTTTTTTAGTTTCGGGTATACGCTATGTGAGTGTCTACGCCGTAGACCGAGACGTAGCAAAGCTCGCTCCTGCTACGGTACGGCGTAGCTGGTCTGGTGCTACGGTACGGCGTAGCTCGTGGCGTGCTACAGTACGGCGTACCTTATCTCGTGCTTAGATACGGTGCAGTGTAGCTTGGCCCTGCTACGTTACGGCGTAGCTGGTCTCGTGCTACGGTATGGTGTAGCTTGGCCCTGCCATGTACGGCGTAGCTGGTCTCGTGCTATGGTATGGCGTAGCTCATCTCGTGCTACGGTACGGTGTAGCTTGGCCCTGCTACAGTATGGCGTAGCTAGTCTCGTGCTACGGTGCGGCGTAGCTCTTGTCGTGCTACGGTACAGCGTACCTTGTGTCGTGTTACGTAGTTTATACAGTGCTACCAGATGCTGACTTTGAAAATATAGCTGTTGTAGAACCAAGTGTATCAAGAAGTATCGAGTTTCGCGGCAATATTAGGACGACTCATACTAAAATGTTGCAACGCTAAATCATCCTTGTTGTTAACAGCATAGGACTACCGTGATTCTTGTAATATTCATACTGAATCGGGACCTTTATAACGGCCATTAGTCTTGTTTTCACGAAGGCTTGGGCATAGGTGTACCTATAGCAGTTATGTTTTAAGTTCCCTGTAATAAGGGCGAGCATAATGTCATCAACCGGGCACAAATCCATATACCGGGCTGTTGTCAAGATATTCAAGACAGAAAAACCCAATAAACTTCTTTATTGTTCATTTATTAGAAATCTTTAAACAATGAACAATCTAACAGTAAAATTAATATTGTTACGAGCTGGGGTTCGGGATAAATTAATAGAAACCAATTTACCAAAACACACAACACAGTTTAATTAAATAAACACAAATATCGCAACTACAAGAAACGTCACTTGGAATCACTTGTTTAGCTTGTACTGTATCACTCGAATCGTATTCGCTCGCTTCCGAAATCGAACTGCTTGTCGGCCCGACAATCCGCTATTTATATCCCGAGCACAACATTCTCGAACATTCGACACCGCCACAGCGTAGAAGCTTCTAGTAACTTCCATTGAACTGTTTAATCCCACTATTCAACAATAGATGGCAGTAGCGTCTACGTACAATTTCGTGTAGTACTTGCTACTCAATAACAGATGGCGTTAGCGTGTCATTTCCAGTAGTTTCTAACACTGCCCCGTCCTTAGATGGAATTAGCGTGATGTTTCTAGACTTTTCGATTTACGTCACACTGCCCCTTTCTGAGATGGAGTTAGCGTGATGTTTCTAGACTTTACGATCTACGTAACACTGCCCCCTCCTTAGACATGCTCGTCCCGAGCATCATTATTCCCGTAGTATCGTGCCAATCGATCTACATGGACAATTTTAGGTGCAGTTCGCATACCCTTTTGTATTCGGTAAGTGACGTCGTTGATCTTGGTCACAATTCGGTACGGCCCGTCCCATTTTGCCTGCAGTTTAGGGGACTTTCCTTTGCTGCGCACTGGGTTATGCAACCACACTAGCGAACCTTCGTCGAAGCCAGTATTGTTCATCTTCCGATCATAACGAGTTTTCATTCTCTCGGACATCTGTTGGCCTGATTCTCTGACATGCTCATATACGTCATTCATCTTGTTGCGCAGATCATTTGCATAATCTGTTATACTCCGTGGTGAATCAGGGGGAATGCCGGTTATTAGATCAGCTGGTAACCTTAACTCCCTTCCAAAGTTCGCGAAGGCTGGCGTCACAGTTGTACTCTCGTGAACTGCACTTCGGTATGACAGAAGAAACGGTTGTATGTGCTTGTCCCAATCCTTTTGTCTGCTTGCTACAACTTTTGCCAGATATCTTTCCAACGTCTGATTAAATCTCTCCACCATTCCGTCAGATTGTGGGTGGTATGAAGTGGTTCTGGTTTTGTGAGTACCCATAACCCGACATGTTTCCTGAAACACTTGAGACTCGAAATTCAAACCGACAGAAGACTTCGTGGACTAATTTATCAGCGACTGTTGAAGCTTCTTGATTAGGGATGGCGAAGACTTCCGGCCACTTGGTGAAGTAATCCATGACAACCATGAAATATTTATTTCCACTTTCACTTTCAGGGAACGGCCCAGCGACATCTAGTGCTATCCGTTCCCAGGGGGCTCCCACGTTGTACACTTTCAATGCACCCCTGCTGCGTGTGTGTGGTCCTTTTACCGCTGCACAACTGGTACATCTGCGACACCAGTCCTCCACATCCTCTCGACAATGGATCCAGTAAAACCTTTCTCGGATCTTTAACAGAGTCCTTCTTACTCCCATATGACCTCCTGAAGAACCATTGTGGTAGAGCTGTAGAACTTCTGGTACCTTCGTTTTTGGGACTACCATTTGCAGGTGGCAGCTATTCCCTCGAGCATTTTCCCATTTTCGGCACAAGACACCATCCTGGATCACCAAGCTCTCCCATTGTGCCCAATAACTTTTGGTGGTGGTACTCATCGCTGCAATATCACACCATTTCGGTTTGGGAGCATTAGCTTTAATCCACTCGAGAATTGGCCGGATATCTGTGTCACTTTGCTGAGCATGCTGTAGGGTTTCCTTCCATTCGTCACTAAGGTCCGTTCTTAGCATCCTGACAGGTACTGTTTCCTTAGCTTCTTGCCTGACACAATGCTTGCAGTCTTCAGGACAAGGTCTTCTTGATAAAGCGTCCGCGTTACCGTGAGACTTCCCACTACGATGTTCAATTGTGAAGTCATACTCTTGTAGCAATTCAATCCATCTCGCCACTTGTGCTTCTGGATTCTTAAATTGCAACAACCACTTTAATGCAGCATGGTCAGTCCGCAGGTGGAATTTACGTCCAAGCAAGTATTTGCTGAAATGCTGCAATGTCTTTACGACGGCAAGAAGTTCGCGTCTCGTGACACAATAATTTCTTTCTGGCTTTGATAAAGATTTGCTGAAGTAAGCTATCACAACTTCATAATCTCCTTTCCGTTGAGATAACACACCGCCAACCCCAGTGTTACTTGCGTCCGTGTCGACTATAAATTCATTTTCTGTGTCAGGGTAGCCCAAAATTGGGGTATTACACAAACGTTCCTTTAAATCTCGAAATGCGATGTCACAGTTCTCATCCCAACAGAACGGTCTCTTCTCCTCCGTAAGCTTGTGAAGAGGTTTGGCAATGTCAGCAAAATTCTTGACAAACCGTCGATAGTACGAGCACAAACCCAAAAATGCTCTGACCTGCGTCTTGTCTTTCGGGACTGGCCATTCCTTGACGGCGACAATTTTCTCAGGATCTGTTTGCACTCCTTCTTTCGAAACCACGTGCCCCAAAAAGCTTACTTGCTGTCTGAAGAATGAGCACTTCTTTGGACTTAGCTTAAGATTGGCTCCTCGGATTTTTGATAGAACACGTTCCAAATTCTGAAGGTGGTCTTCGAATGTGCGGCCCACGATGATGATGTCATCTAAATAGACAAGGCAGGCGTCTCCAATTAGTCCCATGAGAACTAGCTCCATTAGCCTTTCAAATGTTGCAGGAGCATTGCACAATCCGAATGGCATGACGTTAAACTGCCATAGTCCCTTTCCCGTAGAAAATGCAGTTTTCTCCTTGTCCTCAGGGTCTATTTCCACTTGCCAGTAGCCACTTTTTAGGTCTAACGTGGTAAACCACTTCATTCCTGACAGCGTGTCCAGCGTGTCGTCGATCCGGGGTAGTGGATAGCTGTCTTTCTTAGTAACGTCATTCAATCTACGATAGTCTACACAAAACCGCATGCTGCCATCTTTCTTTTTTACCAGGACCACAGGAGAACACCATGGACTAGACGAAGGCTCTATAACTCCATCCTTTACCATTCCTTTAATCATGGTATCTACCTCCTTTTCTCTTGCCACTGGTAGTCTTCTTGGTCGCTGTCGTATCGGTAACTCATTTCCGGTATTAATTCTGTGTTGAACCAATCCAGTCTTCCCTATGTCAGCATCATTTGTAGAGAATATGTCTGCATATTGAAGTAGCATCTTCCTAGCCTTCTCTCTTTCTTCTTCTGATAGATCTTTACGACAGTCTTCCAAAAGATTTAACACGTTAAATCTTGCACTTTGGGCGTTATTTTGAGGAGGCCCATGTTGGCATTCACGCATCCAAGCTACTTCCTCACAGGAACCCATCAATGTACCCTTCTTGATTACTTGCTCCTTTTCACTTGGGTTCAGTATGCGTACGGCTGCAACGTCGATTGCCTTTACCAAGGTCCGCGCAATCTTCCATGGAAGGTTATCATCCAATCCTTCAATGAGAATACATCGGTTCTTCTGCCCAGAATTATGTGGGAGACTTACTGGAACGATTGTTTCCGATCGGGGAGGAAGAACAATCTTCTTCAAGCAGTACACTTTCCCTGATGGTGCACCTTCCATGAAGACTTCTTCTGACCCACATTTTAGAACTCCTTGATTAACGTCAATCTCACAACAGTGCTGTCGCATGAAGTCCAAACCTAGGATGCAGTCGTCTACTATGTCGGCCATGATGACTTTATGCCGGTAGATTGTGTTACCTAGTTTTAACTCCACCTCCTTCTCACCACGGACGGTTATGTGCTGACCGGTAGCTGTTACTAAATTTACGCCGTCATGCTTACCGAAGAAGTCCCCAAGAAAACGATTCGCTAGTTGGGAACTGACAACCGTGCGAGAAGCTCCAGTATCCAATGTCAGCTTACATGGTCTTCCGTTCACTTCACCTTTTATGACTAGGGTGTTCCCATCATGGGCTTGTGAGACCGAAATTCTTGGGGCTATTTTAACACCAGCCAGCACCCGCCCCGCAGTCCTGGCGTTTATTAGTTTTCCTGCTGCTGGGCGGTGACATCAGCCGCCCTTCTTTCCTGGGTCTGGTCTTCGTTAGTCGTGCTTCGCTTCGGGCAACTTGACCGAAGGTGGCCTTTTTCTCCGCAAGTGTAGCATCTAGGGCTGTACCTAACACGGTCACGAACAGGTGACGCCGCAACCTCCCTAATGCGATGGGTTCGATGATCCTGCCTCACTGCCTCCACCTCCAACGCATGGGCCAAGGCGTCCTTGAGGGTCTCATGGTGCCCGAGTCTCACAGCTGCCCTTACTTCCAGGTCCCGTATGCCATCTATGAAGGTTTGAATTAGTATACCCTCGATGAGCGCGGGCGCAGTCTGGTACGCCTTTCGAACCAGCTTTTCGATTTCCAGGGCCCACTGCTGCAGGTTTTCACCACTGCGCTGCACACGATCCTTCAACTGGGCACGAAAAACGTGTTCCAGGTGCGCGTCACCGTATCTGGCCTCTAACGCCTCAACGAGCTGCTCGTAGGTTACATTTTTGCCGAGAGCCTCTAACACAGTTAAAGCCTGGTCACGAAGGGCCAAAGTAAGCGCGGTCATGGCTTGGCCTGTTGTCCACCCATTTGCTTCCATGACAGCTTCAAATTGAATTTTGTATGCCGACCAGGAAGATGTTCCGTCAAAGGGTGGCACTTTAAACCCGCGCACGGAAGGTGCAGCAACTATCGAAGCCGTAGTCCGTTCTCCAACTTTCAGAACTCCAACCGCTTTTCTTATATCAGCGATCTGGACTTCGGCCTCGGAGATACGATTTTCATGTACCTGAACAGTCTCCTTCATGGCTTTGATGTCCTTGCCAAATGTCGAGTGTAGATCTTTCAAAAGGAGAACCTGCTCCTCTTTATCACGCTGAAGCTGTTCCTGTAGGCGGCGGACCTGTTCTTCCTGCCGGCGAGCTTGCTCCTCTTTGTCCTGCTGCAGCTGTTCCTGTAGGCGGCGGGCCTGTTCTTCCTGTCGGCGGGCCTGTTCTTCCTGTCGGCGGGCCTGTTCTTCCTGTCGGCGGGCCTGCTCCTGCAGCATCGCCATTAGCGCAGAAAGATCCATGGCTGGTGATGCTGTAGCAACACCAGACGCTTGGGAGACTGGCTCCGTCATCGGCTGATTACCCCCAGGTGTCTGTCTAGAAGTTCCTTCAAACCGCCTCTGATCCACCTCCTGCTGGCGCTGACTCCTGGTACGGATACCTTCCGTATCCTCCTTCGGTAAAACTGGCATAATTTATCCCTTACTTCTGACACCAAATGTTACGAGCTGGGGTTCGGGATAAATTAATAGAAACCAATTTACCAAAACACACAACACAGTTTAATTAAATAAACACAAATATCGCAACTACAAGAAACGTCACTTGGAATCACTTGTTTAGCTTGTACTGTATCACTCGAATCGTATTCGCTCGCTTCCGAAATCGAACTGCTTGTCGGCCCGACAATCCGCTATTTATATCCCGAGCACAACATTCTCGAACATTCGACACCGCCACAGCGTAGAAGCTTCTAGTAACTTCCATTGAACTGTTTAATCCCACTATTCAACAATAGATGGCAGTAGCGTCTACGTACAATTTCGTGTAGTACTTGCTACTCAATAACAGATGGCGTTAGCGTGTCATTTCCAGTAGTTTCTAACACTGCCCCGTCCTTAGATGGAATTAGCGTGATGTTTCTAGACTTTTCGATTTACGTCACACTGCCCCTTTCTGAGATGGAGTTAGCGTGATGTTTCTAGACTTTACGATCTACGTAACAATATATTATGTACAAGTATATAAAAACAGAGAGAAATGAATCAGGGGGCTTCAAAAAAACTCGTTTGCATCGCTGTCAATGGGAAAAATTCCCAAAAGGCTGGCAGCATTGCCGCGTTGTAAGACAATGCTGATTGTTAGACTAAAAAATAGGCCAGCCTTCTGGTCACGTGAAGTGTCGACCAACCGCTTGGCTATGTCTCGAAAAACCAAGTGGGCACTCGGACTCCTGGCTCTAATGTTTCAAACCCAAACGGCTCAAATATGTAACTTCCAATGAGATTGGAATATTTTCGCTGTTTGATGTTTTCCGCACCTGCAGCAGCCGCCCCGGCACAGCCTGTACGACGTACAGGGAAGGTGGGATGGCGCTGGGGTGTCAACACATGTTATTTATTTATTTACTTAAAGGTTCACCCACAGCGTATACATATACATACAAACATTATATTATAAGGTAATATTCTAATATATATGCCAATTACAGGTAAACACAGCATTGACTACAAGGACGCCAGATTACCGCTTAATTGCTAACTTAAGTCTAGACTTCTCTTATTTAACTGTACACCTAGGTGTACAGTTAAATAAGAGAAATGAAATAACAATTTACGAAAATAAAATTAAAAAAAAAAACTTGAGAGGTGTCAAGGGACACCCGGATGGAACGAAGTTCCTTTCCAGGATTCATTATTGTTATTTTTTATTATTATTTATTATGTACAAAAAACCTGTATACACTCAACAAAAATATTATCTCTTTCTCTTCCTTCCAAAAACTACGTTCCAAAACAAAATATATACTGTTGAATTGAGAAACCTCCTCCTATTTTTTAAATCGGTTAAAAAGTGTCGTTGCAATTTTTTCTCTTAAATCCAAACGGATTTAAGAGAAAAAATTGCAGTTGCATTGCGTTGCGAAAGGGGGCTAAACAGCCCCCTTTCGCAACGCGCCATAAGGAACTTCGTTCCAAAAACAGAGTAAATATGATAAGATAATTTTGAACTATCAGTTTGACATTTGAACTAAGTTGTACATGTTGCGTCCCACGCCAGAGGCTTGTCCACCTTCCAGGACATTATGGTAATTCCGTCTGGTCTCTTCCCATCGTCGCGTGCTAAGCTGTTGGGTTCTAAAACGGTAGGTTCGCTGTGACAACAGCATGACGGATGATGTCATTAATACTGGCGTGCCAAGCCATACGGCCTGCGCTCTTGCTGCAAGATAGGCCATGGTGTCCGAAGCAGTCGACAGCTTCACCGCACTGGCAGCGATGCGGAGCCCCGCAAACAACCTAATTACACTCAATAAGAGCCAATTATAGGCAGTTCTTAAAATCCAAACTCTTCCACAGGCGACAGCTCCGACCATCGCCGCCCCTGAGTGCCAGAAGCAGCTGACGTCAGCCGCGGCGAAGCTGCGCAGTACAGCATCAGAGCTGACGTCATCGTGCGCGCCGCACCTCGCGCAGCGTGCTGACATGCAGCAGCTAGTGTTGAGCTCGCATGAACAGCTTGATGATAGTCTCGACAGGCTCGTGGAAGCCTGCAAGTCCGCACAGGGTAGTGAGTACGGTTAACATTAAAGAATAATGTTAAAATTGTATAAACTTAGGTCAGCATATATAAAATATCATCACTCTGTATTAAATTTAGTCCCACTGTAACAATTAATAAGATATCTATAATATCTTAAACATCATTTTGTTTTGTACAGTTACTCAAAGTACCCTATCACCGGCCGAGAAAGAAAAGCGAAGACTCAAATTTATAAACAGCTTGACTGGCGCTAAGAACCGTCTGTACGACTCCGAACAACAGCTGAAACAGGTAATGCCACTGGCCTACCATTGCTGTGTAGCTGTCAATGTAAATAATAAAATTATTAGTAAAGGTTGATCCCCACCACGAACATTTGAGTGTATGGGTATAGAGCATTCGTTGGCGAGCTTTCGTTTAACCTGTACTAAAATCAAACATTAAAAAAATCACTGTCCATTCCATGGTTGCCTGAAAGAGATCGCAGAAAGCGATAAGGCCACCTATTGTATATTTTGTAGTGTTCATTTGTTTTTTATGGAGTACCTACAATAAAGTATCTATAAGAAAAAAAAAAAAACTTATTTTGAGCAGCTTTTACATTATATTATTTTCATAATATTAATACTAGAAATAAGGACAAACTACGAGCCCCCTTTCACCGGCTTCATAAGGTTCATAATTCTTTTGTTGGTCTTGGTATTACCTTTTATAACAAGCTTCCCTCTGCTTTGCTAGATTTGCAGTTTAATGAGTTTAAAGCCAAAGTAAAATCCAACCTTTGTTCAAAGGCATACTATTCTATCAACGACTACTTAAACGATAAGAATAGCTGGTCGCTGTGATTAACTCAAGACAATGTTTATGTTCTTTCAATCCAGAATTAGCTTTCCTACCGACAAAACCGGCTACGTCATAGATACGTAAAAAGTGTCTAAAAAGAATATATAGATCTTGTTCTGCAAATTCCGAATATGTACTTATTTCAATTCGCGCCAAAACTCGAGTTATTGCACTTTTCGTAAGGACGGCAGTGTGCTGCTGGGGAGTTTGTTGCGCCATTTCTTCTTCCCAGCTAAAGCACTAGGAAGTGTCGAAGGGCGGGCGTTTTGGGGGGACTGTCTTGTGTAACTTTGACGTTCAAAAAGTGCTGACTCTCAGCCTAGTTTGAATAAATGACTTTTGATTTTTTGATTTTGATTATACATTAGTAAAGTGAAATTGTAGTACGTTTTTATTCAACAACGCGTGGCCCAATTTATATTACGTTCCTTTCCGCAGATTTGTGTCACTAGACTAGCAGAGTTACTGCTTATTATTAATTGATTGATCGAACTCATTCGCAAGAAACTCTAGTAAATCAAATAATTTTAAATGACTGTTCTCTGTCTCCAGCCGATGACAAAACAAACAATGGACCCTGAAGAAGTAGCAGCGCTGGAACACAGACTGTCAGACCTACTGGCCCAGCTCAACGCTGCAGTCGCAGCACTCGCCGCTGCCAAGGCTGGTTAGTATAGTAATTGGAAATGACAGTACTTCTATTGGTATTAGTGCTTGGTCAAAATGTCTCTACATTAAACTAGTTTGTATTTTATCTACCTTAGATATAAACTCAGTAAAATTGAAGTCAAAGTCCAATAATTTATTTCAATCTGGCTCGTTTTTGGTAAAAACATTAATTTTGCCATCCCTGTTTTCACGTTGCATTACTGCCAGTCTTCTGGGCACGTCAACTCTTCTCGTCTCGTCGCCTGCCCGTTATACATACGGTGCCGAAACGTTGAAACTGACAGTTGGGCTGGTCCACAAATTTATGGTCGCTCAACGCGATATGGAGCGGGCTATGCCCGGAGTTTTTTTGAAAGATAATATCAGAAACAAAGTTATCAGGAAAAGAACTGGAGTCACCGAAATAGCTCTCAGAATAAACAGGTTGCAATGGCTGTGGGCTGCCCATGTTTATCGAAGGAACGATGGAGCAGACTAGTCCTGGAGTGCAAACTGCGTTTCGGCAAGCGTAGCATGAGATGCCCCTCAGTTAGATGGACCGACGACCTTAAAAAGGTGGCTGGGACAGACTGGATGCGGAAGGCGGAGGACAGGATGTTGTGGCGCAGCATGGGAGAGGTCTATGCCCAGCAGTGGACTGCGATAGGCTGAGTTGATTGATTTAATGAATGAGTTTCTGCCGGGGTCGCGTGATTTTTCGAAAGAGATACCGTGACCCTGGCACATGGGCAACTGAAGGAACACGGGTGGGTTTTAGTCAGTAGAAGTCTGACATGCCCTCCCGCTCCGCCCAGAGCGGGAGAAGTCATTTGATGATTTCCCATCCAAAAAAAAAAAAATAACTTTCACATCATACCATTAATTGTGATTATGTCCCCCCAGATGCAGATAACCCAGACTATGCGGCAGCGGAGAAAGCTGTCAAAGAAATATCTGAATTGATGCCGCTTATTGTGCAAGGTTAGTTATTGTAACATCTTAATATCCAACGTAAGTTGGATCGTGGAGTCTTCTCACATAAGTTGGATCGTAGAGTTTTAGATAAGTTGGTTCATTGATTTTAACGTAAGTTGGATCGTGGAGTCTCACATAAGTTGGATCGTGGAGTTTTAGACAAGTTGGTTAGTGGATTTTAACGTAAGCTGGATCGTGGAGTCTCACATAAGTTGGATCGTGGAGTTTTGGATAAGTTGGTTCATTGATTTTAACGTAAGTTGGATCGTGGAGTCTCACATAAGTTGGATCGTGGAGTTTTAGACAAGTTGGTTAATGGATTTTAACGTAAGCTGGATCGTGGATTTCTACATATAAGTTGCATCGTGCAGATTTACATAAGTTGGAACGTGGAATTTTGTTACTAACTTATGTTAATATTTCATCTAGATTTTAACTGTTGCAGTTACATCGTTATTGGTAAAAGCAAAATGACTCGTTGATCATATGACTGCCTTATTGTTCTAGTTCGATTTCCGGGCAAAATATTACCAGGTTTTTCATCTGGAATTTGTCAGTAGCAGCCTAGAGTCTGGATTTGTGCCCGCTTGATGGCAATAGGATGACCCCGTATTACATGGGATTTAAACATAACTGGTAAATTGTGGGTGCTGCCTAACTGTGTAGGGAATAAAGGCGTGATGTTTGTGTTATTTTATGTTGTTTTTTGTCTTGTAGATTCGCGCAAACTGTCCAGCACAAAGGACGCAGCTGACCAGGCCGCCATGTTGGACGATTTGAAATCACTGTGTCAAGCCAGCCGCAGTATATGTGAAAACACTGAGACCGTAAGTGAATTTTTACCGAATTCATAAAAGGAGGAGAATCTAGATAAGATAAGATAAACTTTCAATTATTATTTTTTAAATGATCGTATATTATTTAAAAAATACATCGAAAAAGACGAGATGAAAGACTATGTTGTTGTTTCTTTTTTAGTTATTGATTACTTAAAAGGTATCAAACAACATCCAATGAAACAAAGGAAAGACTAGTCGAAGTCAGTGAACATTCATATGTTGTTGCTTTGTTGCAGAGTCCTAAAGTGGACACAGCAGAGTTCGGCGAGGCTGCCAGCAAGTTGGTGTTCCTCGTCAGTCCATCTGCCGATTACACTAAGGAGAAACAGGTGACAACAGCTAAACACTTACCTCATACGCAGAGTAAAATTATACCAAACATAAACCTCGAAAAAAATAATGATAAATTAGGATGTAATATTAGATGTAGCGTTATTCCGGTTTTACTAAAGACTAGTCTCTGCCCGCAACTTCGTCAGCGTCAAATTTCTTGCTCCCGGCCCCACCTCATCGCAATGAATCAACTCGAATTGAATTTATTTTTGCTCGTCTCCTAAGGGGCTTAACGAGATGTTATATAAATCCTCGATAAATGGGCAATGCAACACTAAAATAATGATTCAATTCGGAACAGTAGTGTAATTGAGATTAGCGCGGTCAACCAAACAAATTCTTCAGCATTATAAATATTAGTATTGGCATAGATTGTTACGCCGCAAAATTCGAAGCAACGTTTCATGCAGCAGAAGCACGCTAAAAGCGACGCTATCACTATGTAAACTCATTTCTTTCAAATGGGCACAAACAATACAAATTTGAACGTCAAAATGTACAAGAAAACATAATTGATTCTAGTTGTCCCATCCAAAAAGTAGAAAAAATGGGAAAGAAAACCCACCGCTACTCTTTTAAAATATTGTGTGTAAATTAATTATATTATTATGTGAAGACGATGGAGTATGAATGTCGATGGCTGTAAGAGTAGAGGGAGATCAAAGAAACGCTGGATGGACTTTGTGAATTATGATATTATGGATAGAAAGGGGGTGACTACTGAGATGACGACTAATAGAGTAGTGTGGAAGAAAAAAACATGTTGAAAAATTTACATAAGGGCAAGAGAATGGTGATGTTAAGACGATGGACTAGAATAAAAAAATTGTACGACAATAGGTAAAAATAATCTCTATATAATCACGTAAGGTGTTAACTGGTACTAACGGCCGTAACTTACGAGTTGTGGGTCGAGGGTTCGAACCTATGCAGGTCCTTTACTCTGTATAAGTTCACCACCACAGCTCTCAAAACGGGAAAGTAAAACATCGTGAAGAAACCGGCATATCTTAGAACGTAGAATTTGAAGACATGTCTCAGTCACCGACAAGCGCTAGAACCTCCTGGTGGATTTCAATCCACTCCCTCACACAGAGAGGCGGCCTGTACCCCAGCAGTGGGAACAGTATATGCTGAATATGAAGAAAAGGTCAATAATGCCAGGATATTTACAGGTGAAGGAGCTAGCTGAGGCTGCGTGCGAGCAAGCCTCCCAGCACTTGTCCCGCGTGCAGGCCGCGTGCCGACAGCTGGGTGGTACTGTGCCGGGCGAGCTGAGGGCGAGCGAGGCCCGTTTGCAGGATGCTGTGGATAATCTGCATGCGGTCGCACAAGTAAGAGATTAACTATATTTATGTTCTGATGAGTGATGACTAGAGATCGGATATTCAGATGCATATTCACCTAAAGTTGAAATGTTGGCTAATATGGAATGCGCGTTTTTACGGTATTTTGTATGTTGTTTTAACTAACACATTCCACCCTATACACATGTGTATTTGTATCTGGGGTTAAACATTAATTTTAAATAAATATGATCCAAGAAACCCGGCTTTAATAAAAAATACGAAGCCGCTTCCGTGTTTTCACAGCTAAATAGGATCATTTGATAAATATGTACGCTGCCAGGCTAGGCCTCCCAATACGATTTCAAGTGCGCAGTGGAAGAGTTATAATCGTGGGGCTCTAGAGACAAGAGTGGCTAGCGTACTGTCCGCCGTACGCGGAGCAGACAATACAAGTACAAGATACAATATACAAACAAAGGAACTTACCTCATGGTTGAAGGACACTGCTCTGGTGCCAACCTGGAGATATGTATGTAAGTGAGTGTATGTGTATCGTGTCGTGACGTTATGAGTATTCTCCTGGTAACAATCCGCTTCCAATTAGGCTGGAGACAATCACAGCATGCGGTCTTCAAATCACTCATTCACAATAGCGTCACTTGAATGACCTTCAAACTATTTCAGGTATTTCCAACAAACAGAACCCGTGATATGTCAAATTAGGGGTTAGCTACATTCACCTCAACTGGGTCATGACAGATTGTCACCAAAACGACCGGTTTTATGGGATTACTTTACAAAATATCGCGAGACTCAAACGGCGACATGCTTCCTCGTTTCCCACCGAAAATCAAGAGGTGTCAAACGTCAAAATCAAACTTGACAAGTCAGATGTCATTCCGTTACGCGTTGCGTGCGCATAGAGAAACTATTTCCGGACGCAACAAATATGCATCCAAATATCCGATCACTGGTGATAACTTATGCTGTTTTCTACGAGCTTCCATTGTCAGGTATCAGGTTGTCAGGAAAAATACTTATGTAGGCGAAAGTCACACATCAGTAAGCTGGACAGTTGTAATTTACAGCCTTAAACTCTAACATGAATTGAACTACCACACTTTTGACTGGCCTAGTCTACTGGTAAGTGACCCTGACTGCTAAGGCTGAGGTCGTGGGTTCGATTCCCACCGAAGACAAATCTTTGTGTGACGAGCACAGTAATTTGTTCTGCGTCTGGGTGTAATTTATCCTACTTTCTACTAATATTATAAATGCGAAAGTTTGTATGTATGGATGTGTGGATGTTTGTTACTCTTTCACGCAAAAATGACTGAACGGATTTAGATGAAATTTGGAACACAGTTAGTTCATAACCTGGATTAACACATAGGCTACTTTTTATCCCGGTAGTACGTTCCCGCGGGATATTTTCCGACCTACACGCGGGCAAAGCCGCTGGCAAAAGCTCGTCTATAATATGCATGTATTTAGAAATATATAAGTATGTTTATCAGTTGTCTGATTGCCATAGTACAGGCTCTGCCTAGTTTGGGATCAAATAACGTTGTTTTGGTTGTCCTAAGATAAATTACACTAAGTTTTAATTACGAGAGACGTTCACGAGTTTACGGGCCTTGGCAATTCAGCGAACACAAACGTGTGTGTGTGTTCCAACAACACAGCTCGCACGCGGTCCGCACGCGCACGCGACGTCATCACCGCGTCATCACCAACACGCCTCAGCGCGGCGGCGACACGGCTTGGCCCAACGACCACTCGCTTCCACGCACTCCACCGCGACGGACGATACTCCTCTCGAACCTCATTTATTGTATGTGCGAGAAACTTAACATCAATTGTACAAAAACTTTTTAACAAAAAATTAAACCGCCGAAAAAACAGAAAAGCAAAAAATAATAAAACTTAAAATTTTGAGTCGGCGCTGAAAAATCAATGAACAAAGATAACTCAAAGCGCCGACTCATAATTTTAAGGTTTATTAATAAAATAAATAAATAATACTTGGCAAGGTATACCTTATCCAATGAAAAAAGAATTATCAAAATCGGACTACTCTGTATAAAGTTATGCGTGGTTATACATTACAATCAGTGAGAGAACAATTGATCATCCCCTGTTTTCTGACCCTTAAGGTTCGATTTTGTTTTCCAAATTTATATGGGACCACCTTCGGAGTATACCCTTTCCAATCAACAATGAATTATGACAATCGGACTACTATGTAAAAAGTTATGCGTGATCATACATAAAAAAAAATATACGCATCGAATTGATAACTTCCTCCGTTTTTTCGTCGGTTAAAAACAGCATTAAACCATTGCCCCTAGTATACAGTCCATGTTTTTACTTGCTCCCCGCGCTAACATGTGAGCTAATAGTTCGTCTAGTGGGCATATGGTTCACTTACTAAAAATAGGCTGCCCATATTCTATACCCTTCGGTTTTGAGTCCAGGGCCTTACTTCCTTGCCCTCACCCCGTGACCACGTTCGGCATAAAAGAATGCACACCGGGCTCTACATTTGCCCAAGTATTACAATTAAATTTGACTAAAATAACATGGGAGGTAATAAAGAATGTTATAAAGGAACTAATTATCGTTTTCCAATTTTATTTATTTGATCAAATCCTAGCCAAGGTAACGTTATGAGATTTATGATGACATGTTTAGTTACAATTTATTATCGGTGATAACTAACGACTCACTCCAGCTTCTCATAGTTTTTGCTACTCGACTGATCATCGAGATCTCTTTTCTGATTGGAATTTTAATAATAATACATATATACCTTCCAAACCACATATAATCCGTTGCATAGTTTAGTAGAATAACGGGGTCGCACAGTAAAAAAGTGGCTTTAGTTTATCATGTGTGTGAATGATGTCGGTTATTGGTCAAGTGTCATCTAATATTGTAAGGCCGTCTCGCAAGATGGCTGTCGGCCTGGATCTAACTGCTGAAGAATATAATGCTATACAGGGTTATTTGTAAAACACCGGCAAACTGTCATGACTGTGTTACTAACATCATAATCAAAAACTTTGTTCTATGACTTTTAAAAATTCATCATATTTTAGTTCATCAGATTTTGATACAAAAATCGGCGGTCCGTAAATAGGTCAAGTTCAAGCGCCCCGTCGCCCTAACCCCGCTGTCCTCACAACTGTACTATCGCTTTCTTTTGCTTCGCATAGACTTCGTAACATTTAGAGCGTTCAATTTAAATATTTTAATTTTTGTATTTGTTTGTTTTTTGTTTTTTTGTCTTTTGTTTTTGTGTTTTTTTTTGTATTTTTGTATTTATGATTGAGCAAGCCGCGGGACAGAAATCACATAAATCTGCAAATCCCGAACAATTCCACACTGTACTCGAACTACTAAACTAGCAAGGAAAACAAAATAATTTAAATGTGTGTAAACAGCAACACAGCCGGTTTTATGTTTCTTAATTATTACTATGAAACTTACGAGTTGCATTACCTCTTTGCTGGGTTAATTCTCGTACACATTTCCCTTTAGATACACTTTTTAACAAACACACATTTTCAACACAAACCTCACAATCGAACAACATTTCGAAAAAAAAAAACAAACAAAAAGCGTAGTACTTAAGTAAATCGAAAAACTAAAACAGTTCAAAAAACTAGTTGAAATAAGCGAAAAATCGACCTAAATATTAACGTTTGTAAATGAATTAATCACAACAAAACTCAGTCAAAATAAAAACATAAAACAGCGCGCTCCACATGAAAGAAATACATTTTAACAACTAAAACGTTGACAAATAAAATTGTATCATTGCGAATCGGAATTTGCTTGAGGCTACGTAATATTCAACTTGATCGCATAATACTCATAGCGCGCCAATAATGCGCATGGGCGTCCCGCTCGTGATTGGTTAGCCTGGCGCAGGGAAGCCCGCGATTGGATAGCCTGCGGCAGGAGTTCGCTTTATTAGCGCGCTTTGTGTGAAATGTGCAGACACGAAAATGTAGAAGAAATTACCACTACATGCGTACATTTATGAATGAATTGAAGACACTTTCGATCGCTGCCTGCTTGCGCCGCGAGTACATTAATAGAACGGTATGAACGTTGCTTCTCATTTATATTAGGCGTTTAAACTTTTTGAATAATTTTATTACTTAGCATATTTTCTTTATTATTGAAATATTAGTAACTAGTCTAGATCTAAGTCTCTGCAGTGTCTTTTTGCCTACATGGACCGCACGCCACTGAGTCCTGAGAGGTTGCCGGTGTTTTATAAATAACCTTGTATAGAACGTACAAAAATATAATATGATTTTTTTGAGCAACCGGTATAGGTACAGTTCCTTTGTTTTTAAACAGTGAAACTATGAAAACAAAATATGATTTTTTATATTTGTTTAAGATATGTGAATTAAATGGGTAGCGTGTTTTTCAGCCGATATTTTTCTTTCATTCGATTTACTTCGGAAGTTCTTATTAATGGGTGCATTTATCCCCTTGCTAAGCTGTTTTAAATCTTCTACATCACCAAAATACATCATCATCATTTCAGCCGTAAGACATCCACTGCTGGACTTAGGCCTCCCCCAATTTGGGGGGCTTTGCCATAATCGCCACGCTTGGCAGGCGGGTTGGCGATTGCAATATGCTGGCAAAATGCATAGAGAACGCAACTGCGCAATCTCTAGTAAGCCAAAATATATGTCATCCTTTTATTTGTTCTTCCACAGGCGACCGCTCCAACCATAGCCGCCCCTGAGTGCCAGAAGCAGCTGACGTCAGCCGCGGCGAAGCTGCGCAGTACAGCATCAGAGCTGACGTCATCGTGCGCGCCGCACCTCGCGCAGCGTGCTGACATGCAGCAGCTAGTGTTGAGCTCGCATGAACAGCTTGATGACGCTCTCGATAAGCTTGTGCATGCTTGCCAGCCAGGAAGTAGTGGTGTGTATCACTATGAAGAACATTTTTGGTGGAATCCATAAGGTTTTCAATAAATTTAAAGCTGAACTTATTGTTAGCGAAAAAATGCCATTACAAAAAAAAAGACTTTTAAAAGTGTTTTAAATACAATACTGCCCAAATTTGACTGCGTCTTCTTATATGAATTTATTTATTTATTTATAAAAAAATGGTCCGGCTAATTTTAAACGTATAGTTTTTTACAAAGTGGCCATATATTCGTGAAAAAACATAGACTTACATCACACAGGTAACTGGGTTGACGTGCCGTCAGCTCAGCAACAAGAGAAGCAGCGTCTGAAGTTCATCAGCAGCGTGTCCGGAGCTAAGGAGCGACTGCATGCGGCCGAGAAACTGCTGCAACAGGTTAGCGGTACAAGACCACGCTTGCATGGACATAAAAATATGGCGGCGGGATTTTATTACGCACTGGATTTTGAATTCTCCTTGTTGTACCGAGTCAAAGTCAAAGTATTTATTTCAAATAGGCCCAAAAAAGGCACTTTTGAACGTCAACAGTTACATGAAAATAGAATTGATTATAATTACCTCTTCCAAAAGGTAAATTCGTATGGAGAAGAAACTCCACCGTTACTCTTTTAAAATGTTTTTCAATATTTGTTTACAATATTTATATAATTATATGTGAAGACGATGCACCTAAAATAAAATTACCATACCACAACAGGTAATTACCGAGCATTCAGAATCTATCAGAGTCCATCCCAGGCTGTCGATAAAATACACTGTTCGATTCACCTCTTGGTGCTAAGCAGTGCCTTGAAGATCCAGTGCAAGAAAATATTCCACAGCGATATATTTACGTCCGTGTCATCATGGAATCTTTTAAACATTCAACAGTCTTTACTTTGTCTTCGAAACATTATTTTGTTTTGGCAGCCGATGATCTGTCAGATGATGAAGCAAGAAGACGCCGCAGCAATAGAGCGCAAACTGTCAGACCGACTGGCGCAGCTCAACGCCGCAGTCGCCGCACTCGCCGCTGCCACTGCAGGTGAGGGAACCGTTTAAATGCTGTGAATTTTAGAACATCTTTTATGTTTTGCATTGGCAATGATTTTAACTGATTCGTTGGTTAAGTGGTACGAGCTCTGATTTCAGGTATTCTTTTGATGAGTCAGATTAACTTGATAACAGTGTTGTTATCCAACAATCGCGTGTCTGTTACCCCCTAACGTTTGGACAGGGGTGTACCTATAATATATCCACAAGTCGCCAGTTACATTTAGGTACTATACTATAGGGGGCAAACCTATTTCCAACTCTGGGCTCTAATCCAGCGTCTAGACGACAGGCTACTTACAAAATTTCTGTTTGAAAAACCCAGTAACATTTTGACCGACCTGAGCATTGGGCCCAGGACATCAAACTCAGGAGTAGAGCTTGCAACCACCTTAATAACAACCAAATAAGTAGAAATTCTCACCAGCTCTGAGTATGGGTTTGTCTCTGTACAATTTTTAGTTTAGTTTTAATCCTTTTACTGTGACACAGATCGCGAGCACCCCGACTACGCGGCAGCAGACCGTGCGGTCAGAACTATCACTGAACTGACGCCGCAAGTGGTACAAGGTCAGTCATTTTCATGGTTCTACCATTTATTGCAGAACTTTTTATATCGTTTTAGCTGATAGCATAAACTTCATTTCGCAGAAAATTGTTTGGCAAACACTCATTTATCATACATTCAAAACTCATAATTTAGTAAGTCAGAATAATCTTGAAACATAAATTTTATATCCATAACAATTAAAAACTAGAACCATCATATCGCAGAAAGTTCACAGTCAGAATCACTTTTTGGCATACATGTTATATCGATAGTCATTAAAAGGCATAAGTATCATTTCTCAGAAAGTTTACAGTTACCTTTAGGCATACATTTCATATCCTTAATAATTAAAAGACTCATCTATCACAATAAAACAGTTGATTATAAACATACTAGGTGGTTTTATGGTAGACCATTAATATCTACTAAAATGAAGACAGGACCCATCATCAAACCCTGTGGTACACCCACGTTTACTTTTAACCAATTGCGATGATTCCATTCATTTGAACTTGCCGCGGTCTATCAATTGAATATGGTTTTACTAAACTGAGCGCAAGTTATCCAGGTCCGTAAGTATGTCCAAGTCCATACTCAAATTGCAAGAGTAAGGTTTCATGGTGCAATCAAATGCGTCGGAGAGTTTGTAAAACATTCCTATTACGTCTTGGCCGGGCCATAATGTATTTTAGTAAGTAAGTTTGCACGCTTTAGTTTTAAGCAAAACATGCTTGATCTATATTTTCCAATAACACCGTGTATACCATGTTTTATGCAAATAAATATATCTTACCTTATCGGTGTCGTATAACGTCCCTTGGCAAACTACTAAAATAAAAAGGGTCAACCTTTAAGTACCTGTTACTGCTGCAAATCAATTGTGAGAGAAACTAAATGAATCAACATATTAACTTATTATACTGTTGATCGTTTACGATATTTTCAAACACTTTGCTGAAAACCACCAAGACGGATACTGGGTCTGAAAAACATATGAAAACCTAATAGAAAAGTTAATTCTTTGTGTTTAATTATGAGGCTTTCAACTGATCTTACACTATAATATTTACTGACCATTTTCTGGAAAAATGCCCATTATTTTGAAGTAACGAGTTTGTTTATTGTATTTGCAGAGTCTCGCACTCTCTGCGGCACTAAGACGGACAAAGAACAGGCCGCCATGTTACGTGACCTGCGAGCGCTGTGTGAAGCTAGTCAAGAAATATGTGATAGTGCAGGACAACCGCAGGTGAGTTGGTATCAAGTAGATGATAAATTATATTTAATTATATTCGGTTCGATCAAACACTTTAAAAAACCATTAGAAAACCATGGTGTGCAAGTTGACAAATGGACTACAGTTGTGAATAAAAAGGCAATAAAGAGGCAAAATAAACCTACAGGTAGGATGGGGCCTGGATCTGATAGTCTCGAGATAAACTTTAAAGCGGCTACGGGTAGTAAAATCCCATTTTTTGTAACCCACATCCACAAAGACACCAGTGACCAACATATAACTGATTACATATGGAGAAAATCACAGGAAAATGTTTCGTTTATAAAACTAAAGATTAGGAATGAGAAACATAATGCGTACAAACTATTTGTGCCAAAACATAAACTGAAGATGTTCCTAGACGACCGCTTTTAGCCTGAAGGTGTTATTTACCGTCGCTTTGTCCATGTTAAACAGAACGTGGACGCTTCAATACGGGTTGACGCAGTTAGTAAAAACTTAATCTAATGAGAATGACAAATGACGCTCTTATGCATAACGCCGTCCTTGCCTCGTTTAATTGCAAATCACTTAAAAGGTCAATGGAGGGAGTTCGGTCTTTATGCAAAGAAGTGGACATACTTGCTCTTCAAGAGATGTGGCTGCTGCCACATGACTTGTCTTGCTTGTCTCAAGTAGATGAGGAGTTTGGCAGCACTGGAACGTCTGCAGTAGACACATCGGCGGGAATGCTAGTGGGTCGGCCTTACGGTGGCGTTGCGTTAGTGTGGAGAAAGAGTATGTTCAGTTGTGTGTGCGTAATTCCGTGCGATAATCCACGTATAGTGGCCATAAAAATATCGTTATTTGACTGTTGCGTGTATATTCAGTGTATCTGCCTGTAGACAATGCGAACAATTAACCGAATTTTCGGACTTTTTAGGAACAAGTACCTGGATGTCCGAGCTTTGCTCGGTATTTTTTTTATGGTAAATTGTGTTTTTAGAAATTGTATTTAAATACAAATTACATTTTGTTATTTTTCTTCCAATAAAAAAACACATAAGTTTATGTTTAAGTTGATTGTTGAAAACACGAATAGAACAACATTTTCTAAAAATGAATCCTACCTAGATCTATTTATCACCCCCGAAACACCCTGTATACTACATTTCATGAAAATCGTTGGAGCCGTTTCCGAGATTCAGATTATATACAACATTAGTTTTTGTTTATGCGAAACCCGAAACACGGGTCTAGTATTTTTATGTAAAGAATCTATGAAAAAAATTTCAAAACTGTATCATTAATAATCACAAAGTTATAAGCTTGTTACGGTACCTGATTGTCCTCGCAAAAACATATGCAGCCTACCGGAGGGCACGCACGCCAGCCGCGCGCGCGGCTCTCACTCTCACTCATTGATAATAATTTGCCACAGTGATTGTTTATGTATTAGTTGGTGATAAACATTTTCCATCCCGCTTGCAGGCTTTGGACTGTCGTAATGGTCAAGTGTAGGTAGATATTATTATGTAATTTATTCGTAAATGCAGTAGTAAGTGGTAAAATGTAATCAATGCCATTTGTTGCACCTTATGTCAACAACTTAAAGTTCAAAATGGATGAAAATTGTTAAACATCGCATTACTGAACCACAGTAGGCTGTAAACAAATAATAAATTTGTACCCTTGACTATCTTTGCGTGTTTAAAAATGTTAATCATCACTATCTACAATAATTGGCGTAATCACTATTCACTCAAACAAACTGAAGCAACTGTTAAAAAAGGGCCCGTCTTTCTCATAAGCACTGACGCACTGCCACACCACCACAAACAGCAAGTGTACGGACGTTTGAGTACGAGAGAGACATGACAATTTTAAAATCTAAACAAAACACTTTAGCCAGGTGTACGCTGCCAGACTAGACCCCTACAATAGGTTTTAATTATTATGTGGAAGCGTGCTAACCGTGGGGCTCTAGAGACAAGAGTGGCGAGCGAACTAGTCCGCCGTGCGCGGAGCCAAACTACAAATCAAACACTTACCTGGTGGTTGAAGAACACTGCTCTGGTGCCAACCTGGAGATATGTATGTAAGTGAGTGTATATGTATTGTGTTGTGACGTTACGAGTATTCTTCAGGTTAGAATCCGCTTCAACAAGGCTTGAGGCAATCACAGCATGCGGTCTTCAAATCACTCGTTCCCCAATAGCGTCACTTGAATGACCTTCAAACTATTTCAGGTATTTCCAACAAACAGAACCCGTGATATTTCTTCAAATTGGGGGTTATTACAATTAATACAATTGGATCACGACTAATTGTCACAAACGGATCGATTTAAAAAGATTAATTTCAACAAACGCGTCGCGGGGTTCCAACAGGCGAACGGACCTATTTTAGCGGCAAAATCAAGAGAGCTGTCAAGTGTCAACGTCAAACTGACAAGTCAGTTCTCACTCTGTTACACGCGCATTCCGTTAGGCGCACAGATAATAAACGGTACCGAACACCAGGGCTCACGGCGGTCGCGCGCTCGCGATACGTATGCCTTGATCGATGGCATTCGGGCGACTGAGGAGCACCTTCGCCGTCCCGCAGTCAGTGCGCACACGCCGCCTAGCCCGCGCTATGACCTGTCGTGAACTCGTGACCCGTGTGCAAACAGATTATTGCGGATACTAACTTTTAAGCGTAATTAAATATTTTTGGGACAAAATATAACATGGTGTAAAAAATATTGGAATCGATTCAGTTACTGATTCTGAACAAACTATATTCAGGTTTCGCATATACTAAAAATAATGTTGTATATATACAAGAATTGCTCGTTTAAAGATATAATATCTGGTTGACCGAGCTTTGCTCGGTATTTTTTTGGTAAATTGTTTTTTAAATAATAAGTTTATGTTTAAGTTGATTATCCATAAAGTTGGTCATTGAAAACACGAATAAAACGACATTTTATAAAAATAAATCGTAGCTAGATCGATTTATCGCCCTCGAAACCCCCTGTATACTAAATTTCATGAAAATCGTTGGAGCCGTTTCCGAGATTCAGATTATATATACAAGAATTGCTCGTTTAAAGATATAGGATAAGATAAGTGCAATTATAGAAGAGAGTGGCGTGGAATCGGTGTTTATTCTGGGGGATTTTAATTCACACCCTGGAACATTGTTTTTTACCGAATTACAGAGTTTCTATTGTGATCAGGAATGGCTATAATTATGTAGATGTAAATAAAATGAGTTCGAACAGCTATACATTTATAAGTGAGGCAAACGGAAGTCTTCTACTTCCGTTTGCCTCACTGTATCATTGTATAGTTACCAAAGCAGCCTTACCGTTAATTACGAGTGTACACATAAAATATGACATTTATTGGTCCGACCATTTTCCACTATTTATCTATGCTAATATTATAAAGCTGAAGAGTTTGTTTGTTTAATTGAACGCGCTAATCTCAGGAACTACTGGTCCGAATTAAAAAATTCTTTTTGTGTTGGGTAGCCTATTTATCGCGGAAGCCTATAGGCGATATAACATCACACTATGACTAAGATGAGCGGAGCAGTAATAAAAATGTTGCAAAAACGGGGAAAATCGCACGGGTAGGCGATTCGATGCGACGGGAAGGGTCGGGGGAACAAGAAATTTAACGTGGACGAAGTCGCGGGCAGAAGCTAGTAAAGTGTAATTTGAATTTAATGAAACAAAAACTTGCTAATCAGTGTACACAAGTATCCGACGGTGTCAGGTGGGGGGAAAGATCGTCCGCGCAAATAGCGCAGTTTTCAAATTTGTGTGGTAATTACCTACGCGAGATAGACTTTCCAGTGCAACTGGAATCTTGTATTGGGAAGTTTTGGACTCACACCAGCCATAAGGGGGTGATTGATGAGCTGTACAGTAATATAGTACACGGCTTAGGGTTGGCAGCTAGTTTCACACACCGAGAAAAGCCTAGCTATCGCAAGTGTGTAGCAGGGTGGAACAGGCACGTCCGTGGCGCGCACGGGGAGGCGCGGGCTAAGTTCGCTATATGGGACTGGCACGGCCGACCGTCATCAGGACGATATGTTAAAAGCGCGGAAAGTTTTTAAAGGGAAGCTAAAGTGGTGTCAAAATCACCAAGAGGCCATTAAAATGGACATCTTAGCCTCACATCATGAAAATTCCAATTTCTGTAGTTTCTCGAAATGTACTAATAAGATGAGGGCGGCCCAGGGTCTTCCCGTGAGCGTTGATGGCATTACTGAACCGCAACTAATAGCCGAGGTTTTCAAAGACCACTTTATGGTTCGTTCTCCGTTGGGCCCAGCGCAGCAGGTGATCGATGTTGAATCCCAAACAGGACCGATTTCAACTCTTATCACAGCTAAAGACGTTAAGGTAGCTCTTAAAAATATGAAAAGAGGAATATCACCAGATCACGACGGACTCAGCATCGAGCACTTGCAGCATGCGGGTTGCCACTTACCTAGAGTGTTAGCATTACTGTTTAATGTTTGTATTGCGCACTCTCATTTGCTTGACAGTATGATGAGGACGGTGGTCGTACAAGTAATTAAAAACAAAACAGGAGACTCATCAGATCGGTCGAATTACAGGCCAATTTCCCTGGCAACTATTGTCGCTAAGGTCCTTGACAGTGTGCTTAACCTACAGCTACAGAAACATATATCCTTTCACGATGCACAATTTGGGTTCCGACCTGGCTTATCCACCGAAAGTGCAATCGCGTGCCTTAAGCACGCTGTGAGGTACTACGCTGATAGGAAAACACCAATGTATGCGGTGTTCCTGGATCTCTCCAAGGCTTTCGACCTGGTCTCATACGACATTCTTTGGGATAAATTAAAGGCAACAGGGATACCCAATGAGCTGAACGTTTTTAGGTACTGGTACGGCAACCAAATAAACGTTGTCAGGTGGGGGACTGGCTGTTTTCTGCCTTACAGGTTGGAGTGTGGCGTGAGGCAAGGGGGCTTAACTTCCCCTAATATTTTTAATTTATATCTCAATGCATTGATCGAGGGGCTCAGCAGTGCGCATGTGGGCTATTTTGTTGACGGGGTGTGTTTAACAATATCAGCTACGCGGATGACATGGTGCTGCTGGCTCCCTCGGTCAGTGCACTGAGAAAACTAGTCAATATCTGTGAAAACTATGCTGCCAGCCATGGGTTGCTGTAAAAAGTGAAGAAGTCCGAACTCATGGTCTTTAAGGCTGTTGGCAAGAAAAGTCCAGTAAATGTGCCACCTATAAAAATAAATGATGTACCGATTCGTCGGGTTCATCAGTTCAAATACTTGGGACATTTTATTGCGGATGACCTTAAAGATGATGGTGATGTTGAGCGGGAACGCAGGGCACTGGCGATGGCGGTACGGGCGAGCATGTTGGCCGGTAGGTTCGCTCGATGTACAGAAGCAGTAAAACACACGCTTTTTAAAGCATACTGCACATCTCTGTACTCGAGTGCCCTATAGATTAACTGTACTGCGACGAAAGCAGTAGGACAGTACAGGCTAAACAAAAAAATAAAAATGACACACAGCAACAGTGTAGCTTATAAGGTAACATATTTTTTGTAATCTGATCAGTAGGTACTTCGAGACATCACCAGCTGTTACAAGGAAACGAGTTTACTTATTTAAGATATTATTTAACATTGTGTTTTCTAAATAAAAATGAAAAGGCAGTTTAATTTGTTTTTCGTTTTGCAAGCTTTATGGCATTACCTTTTGTGTGGCAGGGTCTGAGCGATGCCGCTGCTAAGTTCTCGGCCGCGTCCGGCAAGTTGGTGTACGTCGTGAGTCCTGCAGCTCAAGATGTGCAGGAGAAGCAGGTGTTAGCACTATCAGCGGCATGTTGCGGCAAGGCGGGCGAGCTGTTGTCGCACGTGCAGCGCCTGACGGAGCTGGTGCCGCACGCAGGCGCCGCCGAGCTCGACAGCCGAGGGGCCCGCGCCGCCGACGCCGCGCAGGCATTACTCACTGTGGCGCAGGTAAACACACAATACGGAACAAAACTGGCTGTTTGATGATCAGAATATCTTTTATTTCTCCATAAATGGGTGGTTTACAGAGTTCATTATATAGATAAGGAATAGAGTGGGACCCAATATGCTACCTTGAGGTACACCGTATGCAATAAGAAGCTCTTTACCCACATTTTGCCCGACTTTAACGACATGCGTGTGACTTCTCAGGTAGTACCGAAAGATATCCAGCACTGAGCCTCGAATTCCAATGCCCTCCATATTTTTAGTGAGGCTGGTGCAGAAACAGTGTCAAAGATCTTCGAAAAACACTCTTCTACTTTCGGTTGTTGTCAATAATCCTAACTGTGTAGTCAGACAAAGCAACTATTGCCACTTCAATACTCATTCCCTTCCGGAAATCAAATTGTTTGAAAGCTAAAATATTATTAGCATCGAGGAAACTGACTAGACTCTTGTTTGAAATATATTCCAAGATCTTTGACACGTCAAATAGAACCGAGATAGGTCTGTAGTTGTTAATGTTGTCTCTGCGACTGGCCTTATGAACTGTGTGAACTACGGGTTTTTTAAAGATATACTGGGAAGACACCAGATGAAGTGGCGAGATTATAGACATATGCAATGATTGGGATGAATACACTTCTCATGTACAATAAATGAAGATGCCATCCCAACCAGTAGCGGACTTGGACTTGAGTCAGAATGACGTCATATGCATCCGTTTCAGTAGACTCAAGAAAACCATACAGCTACTTGGTTTTCTTTTAGTAGCAAGGCTTTAAACAATGCCAGCAAAGTAGTTAGTTTAGGTAGGACTTTATTAATAGCTTTTAATAAAGTCAATAACTATTAATAATAAGGGATTCATTTCGCGTTGATGGCGTTAAACGTTTGTTAGTTTCATCCAGCTACTTCTTCTTCTTCTTTCGTGTCGATGGTACACGTACACTTTTTACTATATTGTTTGAGCCCAGTAGGTGGCCACGCTTATTGCGGCATCAGTGGCATTTTTTAGATCATCTGAGGTGCAGGTGAACGGGCACTTGGGACACTCTAGCAGGTGGGTCATGGTCTGAACATACGTAGACTTGATTTCAGAAAATCCTTCAATATTTATTGAGGTGACAATAATAATATATCCAGCTACTAATGGAGTTCCTTGCTGGCGCTAAGGGTATTGTCTGGTCGCCGATTAATCGCGTTTCATTCAAAATCAGTTCTACCATAGAAAAACACTCATCGCTCTCTAGCGAACGCCATTCCAAAATGATATTAAATTTTAGAATTTTTACGCGTCATTATTGAATGAACCTACTCGTTTCTTCTTTCTTTCTTTCTCATTTCTTAAAAGGCTTGGGACGAACAGTAGGCGAGAACACGCCAATATTTCGCACACATTATTCCCCACATCTTGACATCGTCAAAACCAAAAAAAAAAATCGTTAAAATTTCATGTTGTAATACTTTAGAAACTTTATTTGGCCTTATCGGCCCTATTTTTGGCTTAAAATCTCGAATCTTTTAGTACAATAATTTCTTCGTTTCGGCTTAAACCCAATGTCCTAATCTTATTTCTAACATTTCTTCCACAGGCGACCGCTCCGACCATAGCCGCCCCTGAGTGCCAGAAGCAGCTGACGTCAGCCGCGGCGAAGCTGCGCAGTACAGCATCAGAGCTGACGTCATCGTGCGCGCCGCACCTCGCGCAGCGTGCTGACATGCAGCAGCTAGTGTTGAGCTCGCATGAACAGCTTGATGATAGTCTCGACAGGCTCGTGGACGCTTGCCAGCTAGGAGATAGTGGTGAGTGTAGAGATAAGGAAACATCCATCATCATTATCATCCACAGCCCGACTTCATCCTCTGCTTAGTTTGTAGCATAGGCCTCTGTTTACTTGTGGCAGTCGCCACGCTCTTGTGCCAGCCTCATCCAGGTTCTACCCGCGACAAGAACAGAAAAATCCATACTTCTGCTTATAATTATGAATCAGCTCAAAAATACATGGTGTTTTTACGTATGCACATATTTATACATCGTTATTTTATGATTAGTCGACCTGGCTTGTTTTCAAAGGTATAGTTGTATGCGACATGGCCATAAGTGACTAAGTACGCTATGAGTCTCATACAAAGTTACATCATACAGATAACTGGGTTGACGTACCGTCAGCTCAGCAACAAGAGAAGCAGCGTCTGAAGTTCATCAGCAGCGTGTCCGGAGCTAAGGAGCGACTGCATGCGGCCGAGAAACTGCTGCAACAGGTTAGCGGTACAAGACCACGCTTGCACGGACATAAAAATATCGCGGCGGGATTTCATTACGTACCGGATTTTCTATTCTCGTTGTTGTACGGAGTCAAAGTCAAAGTCAAAGCATTTATTTCAAATAGGCCCTAGGAACTTTTGAACGTCAACAGTTATATGAAAATAGAATTGATTCTAGTTGCCTCTTCCAAAAGGTAAATTCGTATGGAGAAGAAACTCCACCGTTACTCTTTTAATTTTTTTTTTTCAATATTTGTTTACAATATCTATATAGGTATTAATACGTGAAGCGAAAACTTTGGATCCCTTTTTACGAAAATTGGGCGGACGGAGGAGTATGAAATTTTGCACAATTATAGTTTATACAAATTGCTAATATTTTTTTTAAATTATGCGTAAAAATACATTATTTGCAGTAAATAACACGTTACACACACTACTATTCATTACCGTATATTTAATACACACATGCAGAATATCTGTCTTTAATATTTTGTCTATAGTCTTACTGAATGTCAAGTGTAACCATAGGTAATAAATTATTTTTATAGATATATAACCTATTTAATTTTTAAAATTTATGATCATTGCGAGAATATTTGTCTTTAATATTATTTGTATTAGCGACGATAGGAATTTAGTTTAGATTTATAAGAAATATTTTTTGTGGTTTATGGGGAGTGTCAAGTATGGCATTAGTAAGTTTACCAAACAAAACTTAGTGTCGTGTGCAAACTGTAGAGATTGTATGCCTCACGATTGTACAGGCTGGTTATAATTATGACATTTTGAACTGTCATAGTTAATTAAAAATAATAGGGAAAATTCTATAAAAACAGAGCTTTCTGTGATAATTCATTCCATATCCAGCAGTTTAGAAGTATTAAGAAAATAAAGAATAGAGTCCTGAAGAAGTATTCTTTACTCATTACACCTACGTCCTGGTCCTGGCCATCACCATCCCGCCAGCGAACCCTCTGCATAGTAGTACAGCGTCAACAATTTTTTTATAGTGTTACTCAATGTCAAATATAACCATAATTATTATGTTTTATATTTATTATTGTATATTTTTTTTTCCATTTAATAATGTATTTCTATTCAAATGAAGTACGGTCGAATTTCGACCAATGGGCGATCACTAGTTTATATAATTATATGTGAAGACGATGCACCTAAAATAAAATTACCATACCACAACAGGTAATTACCGAGCATTCAGAATCTATCAGAGTCCATCCCAGGCTGTCGATAAAATACACTGTTCGATTCACCTCTTGGTGCTAAGCAGTGCCTTGAAGATCCAGTGCAAGAAAATATTCCACAGCGATATATTTACGTCCGTGTCATCATGGAATCTTTTAAACATTCAACAGTCTTTACTTTGTCTTCGAAACATTATTTTGTTTTGGCAGCCGATGATCTGTCAGATGATGAAGCAAGAAGACGCCGCAGCAATAGAGCGCAAACTGTCAGACCGACTGGCGCAGCTCAACGCCGCAGTCGCCGCACTCGCCGCTGCCACTGCAGGTGAGGGAACCGTTTAAATGCTGTGAATTTTAAAACATTCTATTTTGTGTTTTTCAATTTAATGCAATGTGGGTGCACCTGTAATACACCCACATTTCGTCAGTCATGTTTAGGGGGCGAGCCTTTTGATTGGTGGCAATAGCGACCAGTCAAAAGTTGTTGACGGCGTGCTGCTCCAAAAGATCTGGTAAATAAAAACCACTTTGCCTGACCTGAGAATTGGACTCAAGATCTCAAGCTCAGCAATCGAGTTTGCGACCACTTAAATAACAACCAACCAGCTCTGAGTATGGTTTTATCTTCGTACAATTCTGAGTTTTTTTAATCCTTTTCCGTTGTCCCAGATCGCGAGCACCCCGACTACGTGGCAGCAGACCGTGCGGTCAGAACTATCACTGAACTGACGCCGCAACTTGTACAAGGTCAGTCATTTTCATATACTTTGCGGAAAATCGCTCCGGTAGGTAGTAATTATCATTTTCTGCATGGGTTTTCTTGTGCAAAGAATAAGGATCATTGTTATATAGCCCGCAGCTTTGAAATATTTCATGTTCTGTATTTATAATAAACTCTCAACTTTGCTTCAAAGGGTTTTCATTTGAAATTCACGCCCCCCATTGGTGCCACTATGATATGAGGTTTTTTATATCGACTATGACTGTAAAATATATGATGACGTTCATCATTCATTTAATTCATTCCCTCATTATTCATTTAATTCATTCGCTCATTATTCATTTAATTCATTAATTCATTATTAATTCAATTTATTCGTTCATCGTTTAATCACGACTAAAGAAAATATGGTGCTTCGACACTTTTGACAGACCAGACGTGTTCGTGCAAAGTATTAAACGACATTTTAGAAAACAGAAAACTGCAGCTCAAAGCATTTATTTCAAATACACCAATTGCAGGCATTTTTGTATTAACAAGGGGTCGGTCAGTCAAAAGACGAAGCTAGTTCCCCTCTCCAAAGCGTAGTAGGTTCCTAAGCAAATGAACTGACATGAAACTTCATGGACACTCTTAAATCAAAATATTATGGTAACAAAATGTTGGGTACATCATTTATGTTGAAATTATACATGTAAGGACGATGCAGAATTTAATAAAAACGTTCAAATACTATATTTAATCAAAATAAACCTGAACTTTGCTGACCTGCAAGGACTGTTAAGTGGAAACCACCTTGAAGCACTGAGTCGAGTGTTACTTCCAGGAATATAGTTTTAATTATCAAATTCAAATTTAACTTTTATTTTTATTTATCTCAACAAACCAAAAAAAAAAAAAAATGATACACTTACGCCAATGAATAATAATGCAATAGTCTAAACATTTTTCAAACGCTTTTTCCGGAATCGAGTTCAATTTACGCCGCTAATTCTTCTTTAAGTCATCTACTGAATGAAAACGTGTACCCCCACTTCGTGGGACCCCCCACGAAGTGTTGATTTGAATTTAGGAAAAAGAAAGAAGTCGGCTGGATCCATATCTGGTGGTTGCTCGATGGTATTTGTTGAGTTTTTGGTCAGAAACTCGTTCACAATGATGACCTTGTGCGGCGTATTATTTTGGTGCAAAATCTAAGAACTTTGTTTCCACAAATCTGGCCTTTCTCGTCTAATTTGCTCTCTTAAACGCCGCATAATGCTCAAATAATATTCTTTATTTGCAAAATACCGCGATAGTAAAAGAAAACATTCAACATGACTTAGACTTTTGATCGACTTTGGCGTGTTTTTTTTGTTTCGGTTCTGTTGGAAAGCGCCACTCCAAGCTTCGAAGTGTTGACTAATTTACATGTCAAACTTTTAAACCCACGTCTCATCACAAGTAACAATGCGTTCTAGCATGTTCTCAGCGGCTCTTATGCGATATAGTGTTTTTAGAGAAAATTCTGGTCTTTTGAGACAAGCCGAGCAGCAATATGTACCCAAGTGATTATTTAAAATGGTACGGACTGACTTGTAAGACACAGAAAGTTCGGCGACTATCTCTCTCAGATTTTTATTCACTAATTCCTCCACTTTTTGCGATGTTAACTTCAGTTGCAATCGTTGATGACCTACCAGAGCGAGAAAAATCTTACATCACATCTCAACAGCTTTTTAACGCTTTGTACGACTCATAAGCAGTATTTTGTAAGTCTGTCCAGGGCTTCCTGTAACAGAATGCAATCGTTAATGGTTTTTATTGATTTGTAAACAAACCTTCACATCATCTGCATACAATAGGAACTTTGTGTTGGGGTAACAATAACTGTGTCGTTAACAAATATATTTAATAATAACGGTCCAAGAATAGAGCCCTGCGGGACACCTGATGTAACCTCGATAGTACTTGGCCTGTATCCGTTAATTACCACACTATGGCAGCGGTTTGAAATATATGATGCAAACTACCGCAGCAAGTCACCTAAAATTACGTTGAAAGCATTTGTTTTTGGCAACAGTTTGTGGTTCACCCTGTCAAAAGCTTTGCAAAAATCTGTATAAACTGCGTCTACTTGCAGACCATTTTTGAGATTATTAAACAAAAATTTGGAAAAGGACAGAAGATGTGTGGTAGTGGATCGCTGTTTAACGAATCGATGTTGTTGCTGGATAAAGGAGTTGTGCAATAACGGATATATTTCATTGTGGACGAGTCTTTCGAAAACCTTTGACAAGGTGGGCAGAATACAGATTGATCGGTAATACTCTCTGTTGCCTTTTGTTCTAACTTTGGTTGAGAAAATCTTATGCACTTAGTTTTTTTTCCAATTTAATACTAAATTATTAGGAGCGCACCAATTTAGGATCTGCAGTTGGGCATTATTTACGTTGTCAACATTTGAGGCAATAAAACAGCCAAAGGCCCAATATCAAACCCTACAAGGTTTGATATTGGGTCCTTTTTACTTTGAAACCGATAAACTGGTACCATTTATTTGAACTCGCTATTGTCCATCATTTAAATAAAACTTTACTTAACTGAGCGCAAATTATCAAAGAGTATATGCGTTCTCACAAAATATTCCCTATAGAAGTTTGGGCCTCGTCACATGCCGTAAATAAGCGTTTAAATATGGTGATATTCTACCGTCACTCATACAACGTCCCTCGGTGAAACCATACTAAAAAAACACTAAAACGATAAGTCCTGCAAAATGATTGTGTGAGAAAATAAATCATTAGACTAACTTATTACACGTTTTGGAAGGGCTTGTGGCTAAGTGGTAAACGCCGCACGGATTGATCGCTCAGGTTAAGCTACGCATGCCGCGGTTGGTCTGTGGATGGGTAACCATCTTTACATACCAAAACCCTTCCATGCGTTGGAAAGCCCGTAAAGCCCTTGGTCCTGACTGTCTTTAGTAGATCTTAGACAGTCGTTACGGGTCGTCAGAAGACAGAAAGTTTGACAACCAGTTTTACCAAGGGGTATCGTATTACCCAGTAAAATACTGGTACTCAGCTGCATCCGGTTAGACTGGAAGCCGACCCCAACATAGTTGGGAAAAGGCTAGGCAGATGATGATGATGAACTTATTAAACTTTTTATCGTGTAAGATGTTATTGGTATTGAAATGATTAAGCAGTATCTTATCAAACACATCTTGAAAACCCTACAGAAAAGTTAATTCATCGTGATTCATTTTCGTTTGTAACTCTGTTTCCAGTCCAATGAATATGAGGATCTTATCTGTTATAAGAGTATTTCCTGCATGTTATGTGGCAAAAATCCATATTATATTGAGTTTGTGTATTTGTTTGTGTATGTGCAGAGTCTCGCACTCTCTGCGGCACTAAGACGGACAAAGAACAGGCCGCCATGTTACGTGACCTGCGAGCGCTGTGTGAAGCTAGTCAAGAAATATGTGATAGTGCAGGACAACCACAGGTGAGTTGATATCAAGAAGATGATAAATTATGATTATTTTTGTCGGTTTAAAGAAAGACTTAAACACGTCAAAAACATACACGATTAAACTAGATGACGTCGGTGTTTCCTATCCGACTACTCTGAGAAATAAAACTGAAACAATCTCTGAGGCTTCAGTTTCTTTTAACCCGACATAATTTTAGTGGTATTACTAAATAGCTTCAGCCCGCGACTTCCGTCTGCGTGAAAGTCAGTTACACTATAAAACATGTTTTGTAATATCATGTGACACACGGCAATGCAGCTTTGTATTGGTAACATATTTTTGTAATCGAGGCAGTATTTCCTGACAACTTCTTACAAACAAATAAGTTGACATCTGTTAGAAACTGATTAACATTGTGCTATCTAGAAGAAAATAAAAAGCAGTACATTTATTTGTTTCTTTTGCAAGCTTTGTAGCATTATCCTTTATGTGGCAGGGTCTGAGCGATGCCGCTGCCAAGTTCTCGGCTGCGTCCGGCAAGCTGGTGCACTTGGTGAGTCCTGCAGCTCAAGATGTGCAGGAGAAGCAGGTGTTAGCACTATCAGCGGCATGTTGCGGCAAGGCGGGCGAGCTGTTGTCGCACGTGCAGCGCCTGACGGAGCTGGTGCCGCACGCAGGCGCCGCCGAGCTCGACAGCCGAGGGGCCCGCGCCGCCGACGCCGCGCAGGCATTACTCACTGTGGCGCAGGTAAACACACAATAGGGAACAAAACTGTCAAAATGATGATAAGAATATCTTTTATTTCTCCATAAATAGGTGGTTTACAGAGTTCATTATATAGATAAGAAACAGAATGAGACCCAATATGCTACCTTGAGGTACACCGTATGCAATAGGAAGCTTTTTACTCACATTGTGGCCAACTTTAACCACGTGAGTGGATTTTCAGGATTTCTCAGGTAGTCCTTTAAAATATCCAGCACTAAACCTCGAATTCTAATGCCCTCCTATTTTCAGTAAGGATATGCCCTACTATTTGCAGAAACAGTATCAAAGGCCTTACATAAATCAAGAAAGATACCAAGACACTTTCGGTTGTTGTCAATAGTCCTAACTGCGTAGTCAACATGTTCCGAAAATTAAATAAATAAATATAAATAATAAATAAATATCTTAGGACAACCGACACAACGTTATCTGATCCCAAACTAGGCAGAGCCTGTACTATGGCAACCAGACAACTGATAAACATACTTATATATTTTTAAATACATACATATTATAGATAAATAACACCCAGACACAGAACAAATGATCGTGCTCATCACACAAAGATTTGTCCTGGGTGGGAATCGAACCCACGACCTGTCTTAGGAGTCAGGGTCACTAACCACTAGACTAACAGGCCAGTCATAATAAATGTTCTTGTTGTTATGTATTTTCTGGTGTATAATAAAGCATATACAAATAAATTGTTTTGAAGGTAAAATATTATTAGCATCGAAGGAACTGACTAGACTCTTGTTTGAAATACGTTCCAAGATTTTTGACATGGCAGAAAGAACCGAGATAGGTCTGTAGTTGTTAATGGTGTCTCAGCGACTGGCCTTATGAACTGGATGAACTACGGGTTTTTTAAAGACCACTGGGAAGACACCAGATGAAATGGCGAGATTAAAGACATATGTAATGATCGGGATAAATCCACTTTTCGTGTACTTGATGATGTTAATGAAGATGCCATCCCAACCGGTAGTGGAGTCGGACTTAAGAGTCAGAATAATGTCATATGCATCCGTTTCAGTAGACTCAAGAAAACCATACAGCTACTTGAATTCGTTGCCGATATTGTATTGACGCAGACAGGTTTTATTTTAGTAGCAAGGCTTTAACCAATGCCAGCAAAGTAGTTAGTTTAGGTAGGACTTTATTAAGAGCTCTTAATAAAGTCAATAACTATTAATAATGAGGCATTCATTTCGCGTAGATGGAGCTAAACGTTTGTTAGTTTCATCCTACTAATGGAGTTTCTTGCTGGCGCTAAGGGTATTGTCTTGTCGCCGATTAATCGCTTTTCATTCAAAATCGGTTCTACCATTGAAAAACACTCATCGCTCTCTAGCGAACCCCATTGCAAAACTATATTAATTTTTTGAATTTTTGCTCGTCATTAGTGAAGTTTCTTCTTTCTTTCTCATTTCTTAAAAGGCTTGGGACGCGCAGTGGGCGAGAACACGGCCATATTTCGCATACATTATTCCGCAGATTTATTATTACATCGACAAAACCGCGCAAATTTTCGTTAAAAATTCATTTTGTGATATTTTAGAAAATTTACGTAGCTTTATCGGTCATATTTTCGGCCTAGAATTTCGAATCTTTCAGTACAATAATTTCTCCGTGTTGACTTAAACCCAACGTACCAGTTTTATTTTTCACCCACTTCTTCCACAGGCGACTGCTCCGACCATCGCCGCCCCTGAGTGCCAGAAGCAGCTGACGTCAGCCGCGGCGAAGCTGCGCAGTACAGCATCAGAGCTGACGTCATCGTGCGCGCCGCACCTCGCGCAGCGTGCTGACATGCAGCAGCTAGTGTTGAGCTCGCATGAACAGCTTGATGATAGTCTCGACAGGCTCGTGGACGCTTGCCAGCTAGGAGATAGTGGTGAGTGTAGAGATAAGGAAACATCCATCATCATTATCATCCACAGCCCGACTTCATCCTCTGCTTAGTTTGTAGCATAGGCCTCTGTTTACTTGTGGCAATCCCCTTGCTCCTGTGCCAACCTCATCCAGGTTCTACCCGCGCTGAGAACTGAAGAATACAGACTCCATATTTAAAGTTAAAATTTGAATGTAAATCTTACCTTTTCACGGCTTAACGGCTTTTGATGAAAATTGCACACTGATAGACTGTGATCTGGGTTAGGACAAAACACTTTTGATCCTGACGGTACGTTCTCGTGAGATAATTTTCTGACTCCAGCGCTGTAAATAATGCGTTCTTACACAAACTGATTTTATACAGTATTTCCTTATAATTGTACAGAATGATGTTATACAGCGTGATCTATAAAAAGTATTTTTTACGTCGTAGTATTATACAAAATGATTCTTTGTTATTCATCGTGTTGTAGCTTATGCACATATTAGCTTAAACATCGTTATTTTATGTTTAATCCATCCGGCTTGCTTTCAATAAATGATCAAGTATGATAAGATTCTTATACAGAGTTACATCATACAGATAACTGGGTTGACGTACCGTCAGCTCAGCAACAAGAGAAGCAGCGTCTGAAGTTCATCAGCAGCGTGTCCGGAGCTAAGGAGCGACTGCATGCGGCCGAGAAACTGCTGCAACAGGTTAGCAGTATTTTTTATAGGCAGGCATTGCGAAGCTCATTCTTGTCTAACTTAAGATTTCTCACATCATAATATGCACTAGATTAGTCTAGTTATTTGATCAAGCGATATGTAGAAGTAAGTTCGATTACTTCACCCGAAATTGCTTTGATCATAAACGCGCGACAAATGTATTCTATCTGTAATTTTTTTTTTCTGAAACTGAGAATTATTAATAAAACTTTTCACATCGAAATAACTTTGTTTTGGCAGCCGATGATCTGTCAGATGATGAAGCAAGAAGACGCCGCAGCAATAGAGCGCAAACTGTCAGACCGACTGGCGCAGCTCAACGCCGCAGTCGCCGCACTCGCCGCTGCCACTGCAGGTAAAAACGAAAAGTGTTATTGAATCACTGTGCGCGACCTGAGAATTGAATCCAAGACTTCAAGGTCAGCAGTAGTGCTGCCGAACACTAGAATTAACAACCCAAACCAAAACGAACCAAAGAAATTCTAATTCGTCTCTTAACAATGTTGGCTTTTTTTTGTAATCCTTTTACTCTGTCGTAGATCGCGAGCACCCCGACTACGCGGCAGCAGACCGTGCGGTCAGAACTATCACTGAACTGACGCCGCAAGTGGTACAAGGTTAGTCATTTTCATATACTACGCGGAAAATCGCCCTGGTATACCAAAATTAACATTGTTTTTAAGGCTTTTCTTTTAGACCATCCTCTTGTTGCCAGCAGCTTTGCAATATTCCATGTTCTGTATTAATGATAAACTCTCAACTTTGTTTCCAATTAGAATTCTCGCGGAAATTCACGCCAGCAGTTGGCTCTACTTTAGAATGAGGTGTCTCATATCGGCAATTGATATTAAATACGTGATAAGTTTCATCATTCTTTTCATTCATTCGATCACAAGTCGCCTTTGTATAAAGAAAATTTAGGCGCATTGACACTGTTCTCCTCACTGCTGCTACTCAGTGAACGTCATTTCAAAAAAGGAAAGTTGTTGAAAGTTTCAAAAAATTTTCAACAAATCATCATTGATTTATTAAAGACGTACTCAGTGAATGCGCGCTTTATAGTATGTGCATATGATATGCAATAAATTATACAATACTAAAGAGATTGATTTTATACAATGTAAAAACTCTTTTAATTTTTCCGCAGCTCCAGTAGTATTTTCAAATGCTATTTAGGTGCTTATAATCAACTAGTTTTTGCGCACTTATGGAGCAGGACTATCATTGATTTAATCATTTTTATCAGCTATGGAATTCTCCAATTTTTTTTTTCATGGGAAATCATCAAATGACTTCTCCCGCTCTGGGCGGAGCGGGAGCGTATGTCAGACTTTTACTCACTAAAACCCACCCGTGTTCCGTCAGTTGCCTATGTGCCAGGGTCACGGTATCTCTTTCAAACAATCTCGCGACCATGGCAGAGAATTCTCCTACTTATAATATGTTTGACTGCATAGTGTGCGTATTAAACAAGGTTACCGTAAGATAACCGTATCATCATGATGTTAATTTCTTTACAATATTCTTAGAGAATCACGCCTGTGGATGCCATATACGGTTCCGATAGCTTTTTTCTGCTGAATAAAAAAGACTGGAAGTCTGCAGCCCATCCGTAAAGTAAAATACCGAACGACATAATACTATTTCAATAATTAAGATTAGCCTTGCGGTATCTACATTAATAAATCACAGCACATGTTTCTGAATTTAGCTGGATGGGATCTAACTTCCCTTACAGGACAGCTGAATTGTAAAGTGGGTCCTATTGAAGCTTTGAGTCTAGCGTGTTCCCCAGGAAACAGTTTAATTGTTTGTATTGTATTCTAATTTCTCTTGATTCAATACTTTTGTAGGCACCTTGGTTATGCCTACTGGATTCGCCACGGGAGTTACTACGACTTGATGTATCAAATAAAGACACGATCTGTTTACTGTAAAATACTTATTTATTTCCGAAAAATCCCAAGAACGAATAGGAGCACTTGGATCGGCCAGCGCGCAGTAACTGGCGATCGCCCAAACACACTTCTCTTTCATACTACAAACCGCTGACGCATAACATTCGTACTTACATTGTCCCTATACTATTTTATAATTACTACTTTTGACATTTGTAAATAAAATCTTATACACTTAGGTATTTCTCCAATTGAATACTAAATAAATGAATAACAGTGACCAATTTACATTTTTTTTTCCTACACTATTTATATCGTCCAGATTTGATGCACGTTATTCATTCTGAATATCAATGACGGTTCGTCAGCATAAAACACCTTTTGTAGTTGGGTTTTATCAACTAGGGTAAATCAGGTAAAGAAAGAAAGAGGAAAGGACCTAATAACGAACCCTGTGGTACACCCACGTTTACTTTTGATCAAGTGAGTAGACACCGAACTTGCCGCTGTCTATTAATTGAATACGATTTAAATAAACTGAGCGCAAGATATCCAAATCCGTAATGCTCAAATTGCCAGAGTTAGGTTCTATGGTCAATGCAATCAAATGCCCTGGGCAGGACATGAAATATTCCTATCGCGCCGCATTTGCGCCGTAAATGAGGTGACATAGGCATATAACGACCCTTAGTGAAAATATACTAAAACATGGTACAACTGTTGCTGCAAAACCAGTGTGAGAGAAAATAAATAAATAAACTTATTTATTATACTGTTGAGTGTATATGATCTCATTGATGTTAAATGACTTCACAGAAAAACAGAATCGGGTCTAATAACCATACAGAAAAGTTAAATCACACGTTTTTCTGCCAAAATGTACATATATTGAGTTTGTGTGTTGTATTGACAGAGTCCCGCACTCTCTGCGGCACTAAGACGGACAAGGAACAGGCCGCCATGTTACGTGACCTGCGAGCGCTGTGTGAAGCTAGTCGAGAGATATGTGACAGTGCAGGACAACCGCAGGTGAGTTGTTATCAACTAGATAATAAATTATATTCGAATCGAATCGTAATCGTACCAATACTTCTAGGCAACCTCTTACGACGACAAGTTAACTTCTTTGCTTAGTTTTATAGCATAATGTTTTGTCTGGTAGGGTCTGAGCGATGCCACTGCGAAGTTCTCGGCCGCGTCCGGCAAGCTGGTACACATAGTGAGTCCTGCAGCTCAAGATGTGCAGGAGAAGCAGGTGTTAGCACTATCAGCGGCATGTTGCGGCAAGGCGGGCGAGCTGTTGTCGCACGTGCAGCGCCTGACGGAGCTGGTGCCGCACGCAGGCGCCGCCGAGCTCGACAGCCGAGGGGCCCGCGCCGCCGACGCCGCGCAGGCATTACTCACTGTGGCGCAGGTAAACACACAATATGGAACTAAAGTGACAAATTAGTTCCGCTTAGATGGCAGCTCTCGGCTGAAATCCAATGTAACAATCTTATTTCCCACCCACTTCTTCCCCAGGCGACCGCTCCGACCATCGCCGCCCCTGAGTGCCAGAAGCAGCTGACGTCAGCCGCGGCGAAGCTGCGCAGTACAGCATCAGAGCTGACGTCATCGTGCGCGCCGCACCTCGCGCAGCGTGCTGACATGCAGCAGCTAGTGTTGAGCTCGCATGAACAGCTTGATGATAGTCTCGATAAGCTGGTGCAGGCCTGCAAGGAAGCTCAACATGGTGAGTAATTACGACAAACCGTGTGCCCAGTGGGATTTCTCATGGACAACAATGGCAAGTTTCGCCCCTATAAGCTAATTGGATTTGTTTTCGTAACTCCGAGTCAAAGCGCATATTCTCATTCCTGTTCATTTCATTTAGGGGATGAATTTTCACTTTCGTTGTGTAACGAACTCTTTCTCGATTATGATTTTCATTTTCGTTGTTTAACGAACTCTTTCTCTATTTTCCGGACGTAAATTGGGCTGTGCGTAATCTGTCAGTACTTGAATTTGAAAGTATTATTTAGAATGTTTGCATATCACCATGCGTAATAAAATATATGTATCCGCATGTTAAATACTAGCTGTGCTTCGCGATTTCAACCGCATGAGTCTCGATCTCGTGGGAATATCAAGATAAAAAGTATTAGGTACATGTCCTAATCCAGGTCATGGTCTACCAATGTGCAAAATTTCATTCAAAACCGTTGTGCCGTCTTAGCGTGAAAATGTAACAAAAAATATGTAAAAACAAACATGTGCAATATTTACAACACAATTAGCAAGTAAGATCGTCATATCCCTAATGAGTCATAACATGTATTTATTTCCCTCTAGGTACAGATGTGGTACTATCGCCACAGCAAGAAAAGCAGCGCATCAAGTTCGTCAGCAGCGTGTCTGGAGCTAAGAAACATCTGGATACCGCTGAGCAGCAGATGAAGAAGGTAACATTACAAATAAATACGATATAACTTAAAGCTTCAGCCCGCGACTTCGTTCGCTTATTCGTAAAAAGTCGCAAGATAGGCAAATTTATAAAAATACTGTCACTTTTTTAGAAACTCCCTCGGCCGCCGATCCCTCTTTGCGTCACATCGCCTACCCGAGATATTAGTTCGTTCTCACATAGCGTTGTTTTTATTTAATTTTAACTAGCTTTTGCCCGCGGCTTCGCCCGCGTGGATGTCGGAAATTAACGCAGGTATTTTTTTTTAATAAAATAATTTTTCTAAAATAAAAGTAGCGTAAGTTACTCCTTATTACATTGGCTACCTGCCAATAAAAGTCCCGTCAAAATCGTCCAGCCATTTGATAGATTAGCCGGAACAAACAGACAGACACACAAAAGTAAAAAAAAAATGATTTTTTGGTGTGAATACCGTATTTACTTTCATATGCATTAGTGAAACGTTATTAATTTGAAATTACAAACAGACACTTCAGTTTTATTTATTTGTATTGATTACTTGTTTTTTTACTTAATGTTAATTATTTTATTTTATTTTATTCGATAAACTTACAGCTAATTTATAGTGTTCTTTAATAACATGAAATTGTACGGCATTTATAAGTTACCTTTCTCAACTCCTTTGTCAGCCGGTGGTAAGTCAGAAGCCGTCTCAAGCTGGCGGCGCGTCGCTGCAGCACAAGCTGGTGCGAGCGCTGGCGCAGCTCAACGCGGCAGTCGCTGCACTCGCCGCTGCCACTCAAGGTATATGTCCTTCAAAATCCTTTCTTTTTTTCATAGTCTTTATTCTACATATCTACGCTACTAAAACAAGGTTACTACATTATAAGGACAGCGGATCTACAAAGGTAAACTTAACCCAGAATTGGTTGTTCTAAGCTTTGGGTGTTCAGCAAACTTCTTTGTGATAGATTTGTAAAACTGACAGCATGACAGCGTATACGTTGAATTTACGAGGTTTTAAAACCTTGAGTTAGTTAGCTATAGCCCAAAACAAAACAGTAAAGCTAATGTTTCACAAAACTAGTTTTATGAAATAAAAAACCCCGCCTTGACACTACTACCTACTAAGCTTTGGAGTGGAGTTGAGCTTCATCTTTGTGATCCGCCGACCCCTTGACAATTCAAAAGTGCCTGTAATTGGTTAATTGGAAATAAATTATTTGAGTTTGAGTTATATAAGAATACCGAAATTCTCAATTATAAATCACCTTTAACCAGTCAATTACCGTAATTACAGACACAATTAAAAACCATTGTGTCTATACCAAATGTGGTATCTCAGGGACTTAGAGGTTAAGAAAAATTTTATTTGACGATTGATGTTTGGAAAAGGTGGTGAAATGTCAAGTTGAAACCTTGTAAATACAGATGAATGTGTTACAGGTTACCTTTAGCGAGTGATTGCGTAAGAATTTATCCTGGAACAAGACTGGCTTCCATTTCAATCAAATACGATTGTAACAGACTGTAAAATAATTCTTGTGAATTTGTTTATTTTCCCCCGAAGAATTGCCAAAATTAAGTGACAGTACGCAGGGCACGTTGCTCGCACAACAGGTGGCCGTTTGGGCCAGAAAGTTCTGAAGAGGCAACCGCGTACCGGATAACGTACCGTTAGAAGGTCTCTTACAAGGTGGACCGATGACCTGGCGAAAAGCCGCAAGAATACGCTGGATACGAGAAGCACAGAACCGGTCCAGATTGCTGTGCTTGGGGGGGACCTATGTCCAGCAGTTCACGTCTTTTGGCTGAAATCATGATATCATGATGAAGATGTTTTAATATAATATGATGCATTGTAGATGGCAAGAACCCCGACTACCTGGCGGCAGAGCGGGCTGTGACGACCATCACTGAGCTGATACCGCAAGTAGTGCAAGGTTGGTTTATCTTTATTTACTTATGTATGTCAAGTTTTACTCTCTCCTCAATTTGATGAAATGGGCGCATATCAACGCATCCTCATACCCAGTGCGAATGCGTCGCTTGTGATCAGATCCTCTCTCATTTGCTGGAGTGCTCGATTGCATTTGTTAACTCGCACCTACTAGGAATTTGTTGCTCCACTTCTTCTTTCAAGGTAAAGTACTAGGAGGAACCTTATTTATTTCTTTCTCTCTCTAATAGAATCAGGATGATGTGTAATGATCCAAACATCGCTAGGAGAAAATTAGTCATCTGCGTAACCTTTTCCGAACTATGTTGGTGTCAGGCTGGCTTTCAGTCTTGGGCACGCCACAATTGCGGCGGTAAGTCCCCTCTTTGAGGAGTGGATAGAGAGCCGTAACGGCGTCCTCACCTTCCGCCTGACGCAGGTTCTCACCGGGCATGGGTGCTTCGGTGGGTTCCTGTTCAGGATAAAGCGGGAGGATACGTCCGGGTGTTTCCATTGCGAGGATCGTCTGGAGGACACGGTGGAGCATACGGTGGAGGTGTGCCCTGCCTGGGCGGAGCACCGCCGTGTCCTCGTGGAGGCGATCGGCGGCGGCGACCTCTCGCGTCCGGCCCTGGTGCGAGCCATGGTACGGAGCGAGAGGGAATGGGAAGCCGTCACCTCCTTCTGCGAAGCAGTAATGCTCGCGAAGGAGGAGGTGGGGCGTGTGAGGGAGTGGCAGTCTCTGCGCCCTCACGTCCCTAGCCGCCGCAGGAGGAGACGCCCCGGGCGTCGGGAGTCGATTGCGGACTCCCGGCCACCGTAGGCGCGAGCTTGCGGGTGGCGAGCAATGGGTAGCTCGCCACCCGGTAAGGACCAAGCTCGGGTCGACGGCGCGCAGTGTTCCACGCGCGCCTCAAAGAGATATCAGCAGCAGTGTAGGGGTCTACTAGGACCGATGCCTGCCGGGGTCGCGTGATTGTTCGAAAGAGATACCGTGACCCTGGCACATGGGCAACTGATGGAACACGGGTGGGTTTTAGTCAGTAAAAGTCTGACACGCCCTCCCGCTCCGCCCAGAGCGGGAGAAGTCATTTGATGATTTCCCATCCTGAAAAAAAAAAAAAAGGCTGGCTTTCAGTCTAAGTGGATGTAGCTAAATACCAATATTTACATGGACCACAACTCTGTTACTGGGTCATAGGATACCCTTTGTTGGGGGTTTACGCGTCCTGTAATGACTGTCATAAATCCACGATTGACAGCCGGGACCAACGGCTTAACGTGCTTTCCGACGCAATAAGATGGTCACCCATGGACCAACCGTGGGTTACGTAGTTATTACCTAGCCATAAGCCCCCCTAGGCCTTTATTGCTTAGTCACAAGTCTTATATAGAATATTCTATCTATATTTGTATGTATGTCCCAGACTCCCACAGCCTGTGCGGCAGTAAGGACGCGGCGGGTCAGGCCGCCATGTTGGCGCACGTGCGCGAGCTGTGTGACGCCGGCCGCGCCATCTGTGACAGTGCGGGGCAACCGCAGGTACGTTATTTCATAAATAACTTTTCTATAACTAATTAATATTGTATATTATAGATATACAGAATCATCATCATCTGCCTAGCTTTTTTCCAACTACGTTGGGGTTGGCTTCCAGTCTGACTGGATGCAGCTGAGTACCGGTATTTTACATGGAGCGACTGCCTATCTGACCTCTACAACCCAGTTGATGGGTAATACGATGCCCCTTGGTAAGACTGGTTGTCAGACTTTCGGGCTCCTGTCGACCTATAAGACTGTCTAAGATCTACGAAAGACAGCCGGGACCAACGCCTTAACGATATACAGAATACAGTTCATTATGAAGTACACCGCATTACCGATAGAGTACAGAGATTACAGATTTTAGTGATGACTCAGTGAAGTCGAAAATTAAGACATGCGAGTAAAGCCACTTTGTCTACCTTCACCTCCACTGGTCTTTTCCCAATGTTGGGGTCGGTTGGCTGAACCAACAGCTGAATAGTAGTATTTTATGCCTTTCTGACCTCAACGACCCAGATACTGGCTAACACCACCCTTTTTTTTGTGGGTGGGAAATCTTCAAACTAGTGACATCTCAGACTGAGAGAGACTCAGAGGGCGTTTCAGACTTTTACTGACTAAAACCCCCATATGCCAGGGCTACGGTACCTCTTTCGAACAAATTTCGCGATCCTGGCAGGCTAACACCACCCTTGGTCTGACTTTTGGGCTTTTAGCTACCCGTTACAACTGTCAAAGATCTACAACTGACAGCTGAGACTTCCGATAGAGAAAGGGGATGTCGGTATTAAATGTATACAGGAAAAAAAAATAACCAGTGCGCAATTTTATTTTGGTAGTTTAGTATCAGTAATAGAACACATTTCAACAATTTTTTCAATACTTTTTTTAAATTTTATCCGACCTTAAATCAGTAAACTGTGGACACCCTACATGTTTCATAATATTTAATCGACAATAGGAATAGGTCAGTAACCGGGCACCGTAGGTACTTCGAACTTCTTAGAATTTTGACCGTTCGAACAGCTGATAGGTGCTTGTAGCTACTCTCGGTCGTTCACCTTCACAGCCGCGCTGGCGCCGCGTGCAAGTTACCATAAAAACCAGTTTCAAAATAAACATCTTCCGTTAACGATAACTTATTTATTTTTGTAATCCACATCCACATCCACACTAATATTAAAAACGCAAAAGTAACTCTGTCTGTCTGTATGTCGGTCTGTCTGTCTGTCTCGCTTTCCTGCTAAAACTACTGAGCCTGAGAAAGGACATAGGCTACTTTTTATCCCGGTAGTATGTTCCCGCGGGATAATTTCCCACCTCCACGCGTGCAAAGCCGCTGGCAACACATATATTAAAATAAAAATTTCATGGTTATTATAACTCGTTTAAGCTTCATTTGTTATCATTTGCGCTTACAACTTATCCTGTATAAGATGGGTACCCATTCACGGTCCTACTTCGACAAAAGTCATTTGAATTTGTATATCGACCCGTACGGCTTTTACTTAGCCAAGACCACCTCATTGCGTCTTTTTAAAGCTGGATGTGTCATATAAAATACGGGGTCTGTAAAATTCTGTTTGTTGTAGAAACTGAACGAGGTTTCCGCTAAGCTTGCCAACGCATCCGGCAAGTTGGTGTTCATCGTGAGTCCTGAGGGCTCGCAAGGTAAGATATACTAGTTGTAATATCTAAGGGGTCATTTATAAATTACTTCACATGTTAAGGGGAAGGAAGGGGTCAACAAATTATGACGTCATGTGACAAGGAGTCACATGACGTCATACGACGACGTTATACGATGTGTCTTCTAGACGTGATAGGTATAAATCTATCCCTATTACTATGTCATGAAATCTTGACATATGAGGCTAATTCATCACATTAGAGAGTTGAATCAATTCATACATCCAATAGACTACGTATTTAACCTTGCGGGAAGCCGGTGTTCAAAATATGATTTGCGATTCTATAACTAAAAGTTATCTGCGAATAGCAAAAAACACAAGAAATTTTGAAAATTACTCTTAAATTACTATCTTTTTTGTGTTAGGTTCGAAGCCAGCAGTACCAGTTCGGAAGGCGCCTCCACCCACACCGGCGCGGGATTCTAAACATACTGTTGCTCAAGCTGTAAGGTCTTCCGCACATGTAGGCTCTACGCAAGACTTCCTCGATACACTCCGCAATGAGGAGAGCCAGGGTAAGAGACTTGTCATTTTAAAAAAAAAACTAGCGATCTATGGTCCCACTTCTGCTGTATAGTTTTTATTTTTCCAGTACACAGAAATAAAACTTACACAAAAATGAGAAAAATCAATTAATGGAAATGTGTAAAATTTTATTCACCTTTATTGACAACTCACACATGACCAAAAAATAAGTAGGAATGCCAAATTTTTTTATGACTAACTATTCATAGCACTTCGCTAATGACTTCATCCACGTGAAATTAAAACTCATGTTACTCTGGAGTAATGTAGCTTTCCATATGTGAAAGCAATCAAATCTTTTCTTTTTATATTTTTTTTTAATTAGCCTACGCTATCCCACTGCTGAGCAAAGGCCTCCCCCAAATCCTTCCAGGTATCCTTTTCCAGGCCCACCTTGATCCAACCCTCGCAGTACGCATCTAGGTCGTCTCGCCACCTCTTCTTGGGCCGGCCTCGGTTGCGCCGTCCATCCTCGGGCAAACACTGTGTGGAGACTATTTTGCCCAGCGGTCACTATGCATGCGGCTGGTGTGACCCGCCCAATCCCATTTTAGCCTGGCAGCTTTTTTTTACTACGTCTAGGATTCCCATTTTGGAGCGCAGCGTGGTGTTTCGTATTCTATCGGTTCGTTTAACACCTAAAATGCTGCGCTCCATTGCTCTTTGGCAAACCCCAAGGCGGAACTTTTGTGATTCAGTAAGCGACCAGGTCTGAGCGCCGCAGGTTAGGACGGGCAGGATACACATATCAATCAGTTTTCGCTTCAGGGAAATCGGTAGATCACCCTTCATTAGCGTTTTCATGGACCAGTAGCTTTTCCAGGCATTTTCGATGCGACGACCGATTTCCTTTTCTTGCCTGTTTCCGAAAGAAACTAACTGGCCCAAGTAGATGTACTCATCAACATACTGTATTTCCTGCCCATCTACTTCGAGCCTATGCTTAGTGCTGTTAGTCATGGCTTTGGTTTTAGACCGATTCATCGCGAGTCCCACCTTTAGACTTGCCGTGCTTAGGTCTTGAACATAATCTGAAGTTCCAGAGCTATGGGGGCAAAAAGGACTATGTCGTCGGCAAAACGGAGGTTTGTCAACTTCCTGCTGCCAACTTCAATGCCCTTGGTTGTCCATGAGGCTGCCAGTGTTCTAAATATCTCCTCGAGAGTGCTTGTAAATAATTTTGGGGAGAGCGGGTCGCCCTGCTTAACACTCTTTTGTATTCTAAATGAAGGCCCCGCAGTATTGAGTTTGATGTCTGCAGTGCTGTTTTGGTATACAGACTGTAAGGGTAAACACCGTTGTCACTTAACCCATGGGTAATTTGACTTAAATATAAAATAACAGAGCGAGTTAAAAAAATAAAAAATAAAAATTCCTAAAAAGGTTTAGAACAGATTTTATCCCAGACCGCCCGCAAATTCATGGATATGCGCATCAGTGACGTAATCACTACAACGATCGCCAGCCGTTCCGTCCACACAACTAAATACACATTACCTGTGATGTAACTTTCCCATGGCTTAGGACAGCCACAAATACCTACCGTGACGAGTCTAAATGTAAATTTGATTCGAAATGGCTTTGGATTCTAAATGATTTAAAAACATTTTGTTTTTAATAAACCAAACCATTGGGTAGGTACTTTTGGCGTATTTAAAAAGTTAATCACAATTTTATGTACAGTTTAATTAAAAATTAAATTAAATTTACACTGACTGAATAAAATATCAACACTTACCGACTTACATTAACCTCAACACGTGTTCAAAATGGGTTCCCCGTCCAACATTCTGTTGTTATCGAGGTTATTGATAAGCCACTGCGAAAATACCATCCGTGGTATGCGATCGTTATCATTTAGTTCTTGGACCGGCTGAAATGATATGGATGTTGACGATCGATGAGGAGAGTATTGTCCATAGTGTCCAGTGAGAAACATTGAAAATTGAACCGCCGGTACGTAGGTACGTTGCGCGCCGCCAACATCGTTTCACGGTTTGATCACATCCTACGCGCCCCGTTCAGATTATTACCCGCAATGGCGTAAAGCCGAACCATTTCGGTTCACTGTTCATTTGTGTAAGACATTGTAACACACTCAATTCACGCGCGAGAAATGAGCGACGGACGCTAAGACGCGGCGTTACGTGCGATCGCTAGCGAGACTGCCAGCTGACTGACTGCGGGGTCGCGACCCGTGTCGGCGGCGCGTCGTGCAGTTCGCACGCGGTGTAGGTGTAGTTCCCAAAGTTTGTTGCCCTCGCGCATAGGGTGAAATATTCTTGTGGAAAAATGCAGATTTTCTTTTAAAAAAAAAGTTGTTTTTTTTTCATTGATTTTACGTTCTATTAACGAAACCAAATCACTGGTTTCAAGGATAACGGTGTTTACACTAACACCCAGTATATTACTGAGAAGGTCTATATATTGCTGTTCCAGTTCTTGGTTTTCTAGCGACTTGAATATTTCTGAGTGTTTTATACTATCGAAGGCCTTCGTATAATCTACGAAGGCTAAGTAGAGCGGTTTATTAAATTCGGAAATTTTTTCAAGTAACTGGTTCAAGGTGTGTAGGTGGTCTTTTTATAATAATTTATTTATTATCTTACATATATAATACATTTTTAAATATTTTTACAAAATTAATCATACAAAAACATTAAAAATACATAATATTCTTAGTGTGGAAAACCTAACGGTTCCTAAGACACTTTCTTCGTAAGTATCTCCTGTAAAGTTAGATTTCCCCATGCTCTCCCAGTTAATGAAACACCATATTATATACCTACTGCATTCTTTGTGGTTTTGTTTCACAGACAAAGTGAAAACAAGTGTCGAAAATAAGAAGGCGCTGGCAGCTTCTGAAGAGGCGAAGAAAGCGTACAAACAGTTCTGCGAGATGATTGACAGTGCAGAGAAGGGGCTGAAGACTGCAGAAGACGGACTCAAAGTGGTAGGCAACAAGCCTAGAAAGATTCATTTGATATGTGGTAACAGAAAGGTGGAACATTTTTGTCTATCTAAAACTTTTGTGGTGTGGTTAAACCTCTATATAAATTTAGGTTAATTGCATCATTATCGTTATATTGCCCTTATCTAATTTATTTGTGGTCAGCGCAACATGTCGTTTTCTTCCACACTTCTCTATTAGTCGTCATCTCCGTAGTTTCCCCTTTCTAACCATATCTTTATATCGTTTCTTTGGTCTTCTCTTCTCTTATAGCTTTAAGTTCAGACAAATTTATCTGCCATATAATAAACAATACAAAATCTGTTCAATTTTTTTATTGGTGGATATTGGCAACACCAGTTTATAATATTTTGGGTACACCGAAAGAGAAAAGTAACCAGGGTCGCTTGATATAGTTGAAGTTTAATAAGAAGTCGGTGGATGTTTTTGAGTGGTTTTTAAATTGATAGATGAACTGTTTGTTTCATATTATTTAAAGTAATTTTTATTCGAAAACACTACTCAATCTCACTCACCACTCGGTTTTGTTCCAGACTTCGTATCGGACGACCCTGGTTACTTTGTCTTTTAGTGACCGTACCTACTTCTGTTCTTGAATCTTTTAACATTAATTATTCTTTGACAATGTTTCAATTTTTTTTTTCTGGTTGTTCCATCCAGTATTCCTTGCCTGTTGTTTTCTTCAGAAGTTTTAGACGAGTCCATTATATCACCTTTCTTATACATAGGAAAAATTACTAAGAAATAAAACAATCATCATTTGGTCAATATTATTTTGCTTAAGTTTATTCTTTTGTCTATAAAAGTATAAAACTTATGTTAAAATTCTAGTTGCACAACGCAAAGACAACCACAGCCGGTAAACCTCTTCCTGCCGTGGAGGTCGCGCGGAGGGAACAGCATATGGAAGACAGCCTCGCCAGGGCAGGAGTGCAGGTGGCTGCCTTGGTCGCTGCCAATTGTACGTATTATTCACTTTAAAACCTTATGCTGCCTTCCTTTCACCTTCCTCTTTCTCGGCACCGTGAAAGGAAGGCAAGGATCACATACTAGTTTCATAATGCAAACCTCGCTTTAAGTCAAAATTTGTGGCAAAAACAATAGGAAGAATTTTTCATACAAGCGTGCGGGCGGCCGGAGCGTCAGTTGCTCGCCCGCGTGTACCATGAGACTGTCACCAACGAAAAAGTTGCTCTTGTTATTTTATGTTACTAATTGCTTAATTTTGATTTAAGTGTATTAGTTTCGTACACGCAGAGAAGAAAATATGTGGTAAACATTTCTCATTTTCTTGTTTCAGACGCAGACAAACTGGACTACAAAGCTGCGATGGAACCTACTATCTCTCTCACAGAATCTGTCAAGAGTGTCGTAAATGGTAAATAATCAAATATTGCATGCAAATATGACTAATTGGAGTTATAGCTCTATACAATATGTAACATAATGTTACGAGCTGGGGTTCGGGATAAATGAATAGAAACCAATTTACCAAAACACACAACACAGTTTAATTAAATAAACACAAATATCGCAACTACAAGAAACGTCACTTGGAATCACTTGTTTCGCTTGTACTGTATCACTCGAATCGTATTCGCTCGCTTCCGAAATCGAACTGCTTGTCGGCCCGACAATCCGCTATTTATATCCCGAGCAGAACATTCTCGAACATTCGACACTGCCACAGCGTAGAAGCTTCTAGTAACTTCCATTGAACTGTTTAATCCCACTATTCGACAATAGATGGCAGTAGCGTCTACGTACAATTTCGTGTAGTACTTGCTACTCAATAACAGATGGCGTTAGCGTGTCATTTCCAGTAGTTTCCAACACTGCCCCGTCCTTAGATGGAATTAGCGTGATGGTTCTAGACTTTTCGATTTACGTCACACTGCCCCTTTCCGAGACGGAGTTAGCGTGATGTTTCTAGACTTTACGATCTACGTAACAATAATTAACGCAAGACGTCATACACCCCAATTAGAGTATTGAGTTAAAAACATAATACAATGACAAAACCTTTATTTTAAAGCTAACTGATAATTGAAAAAGAGAAAATGGTCTTGACCCTAGCATTACTTTATGCATTTAAAATTGACTCTTATTGCCTTGAAATAAGATTAATATTTTTTCGCAAAAAAAAAAAATGTTTAGAATAATTTTATTCCAAAGATTTAAGGCAAAAGAAAAAAATGCATTTAATGATTGTAATCGATTTCGAAAAAACTGTGTTCTTACCTTGTAGGTACAGACGCCACCAGGTCAAGCTACCCCAATCTGTCAAATTTTACCAATCGAAAATTAACCTTCCACTATTGTGATATAAGGTTGAAAATCTATTAAAGAAATTTGACAGATTGGGGTAAGTTGATGTGTTGGCGTCTGTACATCCCTGCCTAACTATTCGGGGTATACAGCCGTATTGTTATGTTTTATTATTTGAAGTCGTAATTAACTTCTTGGTCATTTGTCTAATATAGTAATTACGTTACTATCCTAATGTTGAATGTCACTTTTATTTGTCTATGAGACATTTAGTTAGATTCAACAAAATATTTAAAAGTTGATCCTGAACTAGCTGGCTTTGTGAAAGGTATATGTATTCGTGAGCAGATCTTTAATGTGTGCCATATTCATAAAAAAGCCAGGGCGTTCAACAAAGCAATTTATATCTGTTTTGTTTGTTTCTCAAAGGCATTCGACTCAGTAACGTGACCAGCAATATGACATACTCTGTTAGCTATGATCACACCTGACCACCTTGTTTACCTTCTTAGGAGACTTTATAAAGAAGGAACGGGTAAGAACAGTTCTGTTCAGTAAGGACGGATGTCGTATTGTCGAATCCCTTCAACCAAGTGCCAAGGTCCGCAAAGGCTGCATCTTATCACCTCTGCTGTTTAACATCTATACAGAACTCATTATGAGAATAACACTCGAGGATTGGTAAGACGGAATCATTACTGGAGGCTATGAAATTTCAAACTCGCGCTATGCAGATGACACCGCCCTATTTGCAACTGGCATTGAAAATATCAACCTTGATTTCGTTCGAAGATACACCGCAACATGACGAAGGTCATGATTGTCAACAGACCTAACAATAACTTGCCCGAGGTCACTAAAGTTGCGAATTGCGACGTCGTTCAATCATACATCTCCCTCGGCGCACTGATGTCGAACAGTGGAGGATGTTCGGATGAGATCAAACGCATGCTTGCAACGCAGCGCATGGTTATTACCAGGTCAGCCATGGATCGGCGCAAGAAAATATGGAGAAACAGACACATCACGAACCCACTGAAAGGCGACTTATTGGGGTATTACTGTTTCCCATATTTATTTACAGTGTTGAACCGAAGAGAAATCGAGACGAAAGTAGATAGACGTCTTAGATATGTGGTGCTGGAGAAGGATGCTTAGCATAACCTGGACACAATTTCTTACCAACATTTCAATCCTCCAAAGATTTGGCATCTAACGTACATATCACACGTCGACACGACACATCTCTGAAATGACTTGTCATACAGGGATAAGTTGAAGGCAGTAGAGCTCGCGGCAGCGTGGAATCCTCCCAAAGTCGTGTTCTCACTGTCTTAGGGACAAATCACACGTCGAGAAGACCCATCTGTGAAATGACTTGTCAAGTTGGAGAAGTTGAAGCACAAGAGATCGCGGCTGCGTCTTTCAGACAGCGAAAACATGACTTTGGACGATGAAATATTTCAAAGTCGTGTTCTCACTGTCTTAGGGACATATCACACGTCGAGACGACACATCTGTGAAATGACTTGTCGTGCAGGGAGAAGTTTAAGGCACAAGAGGTCGCGGCAGATCGCCCATGCGTTGGACTGATCAAGACAAAACTGCACTTAATGGTCCACTTCACGGATGATTGAAAAGGGCTACAGTACGGGAGGAATGGCGATGAGTTGTGAAACTTGCTACCACAAGAAATGTAACCACCACGACTACTCTGTCAAGAGTGTAATGACAAAGAAGATCCCAGTTTATTTGGGATCAGCGCAACATGTATTTTGCATCCATACTTCTCTATTACTCGTCGACTCAGTAGTCCCTTACTAGCCATATAATCTTTCTACAGTCCGTCTATCATGTCTGGTCTACCCCTACATCCACGTTCATACTTATGACTTTCCTTATGCTAGTTTCTTCATTCCTTGCATCGCATTCCCATACCAGACCACGGAGTTCCACACAATTTTTCAGTCACCGAAATCTTGTTTCCGAATTCGTTTTAAAATAAAATATATACTCAATTTTAATGTCTAATTCTAATTTTACCATCACAGATGGCAGTGCTATTTACAGTTCCTTGCCCGAGGACACCCGCAAGCCATTTGTAGAGAACATGACAGGCCTCTGCCAAGCCACCAAGAGCATCTGTGACGCGGCCAAGAGTAAGGAGGAAGTGAAGGTAAATGACGTAATATAGAAATATCGACACACAACCTGTAACCATGAATCCAATAAATGACAACGGGTCAAAAAAAAATTTCGTTTATAAAAAAATAATGCTTTTCCATACGGTTTGAAACGCGTATTGGTAAGCTTGTTAAACCTTCTTGTGATTGGTATTCTTTTCTTTTTTCTTTCTTTTTAGTGTTCCTGGTTTTTAAGTGAGATTTAATACTAACACCCTATGGGCCCTGATGTCCGATAATGTTTTCTATGAAACAGCATTTTTTTGAAATAACTAATTACAAATTTCTACGCTAGGGACCCAGAATTATGTGCTGAATTCATGGTTTTAGTTTACGCATTTATGTCCTTGTCACTCAGTAGAGGTAAGAAGGATAGGCTGTATAGTTCACTCACCCTCCATAGAAAAGGGAGGAATCTCTAACCAGTTAAATATAATTTCTGGTGGGCTACATGTACACGTATTGTTGTTCCACAGAAACTGAACGAGGCAGCCATATCGTTTGGTGACCAGTCGGTCAAACTGCTTAGAGTGGTCAGCTGTAAGGTTGACCCGGCTTTGGAGAAACAGGTATGTGTGTTTCCAGTCTTAGGCATGACCATAATGTAATAACAGTGTCAATATTATTACTTGCTTTAAATTCAAATGACTTTACTGTTAGCAAGCCATAAGTGATGGTCAATAGAACTTTTTAGACCATACATTAAAATATACATATTTTACTTGAAAGTAGATTAACTTTGAATTTTTAATGTTCGATTACTGGGATTCTTTGTTGTTTGGGAGTATTTTCTTTTCACAAAAATGGGCCATTGCCTTATTCAATTAATCTGTCAATGGGCTTGTTCAGAAAACTTCCCACAGCCGCATGGTATTTTTTGGGCATTCCTTATCAAACAATTTATGTTGCAGAAAGTGCGTTTAATTTCCTATCTGTCTTACTTTTGGCACTTACAATATTATTTTTATTATTTTCTATTGTCCCAGTGCCAAAAAGAGACAGTGCCCTACTATACCTACCGCTAATCTGTTTTAAAACTGAATTTCTGTTAATTTTGACCGACACTACTTTAAACGGCCTGTTTTTTATCCAGGTGATATCCCGAGCGAAGGCCATCGGTGACACGGCGTCCAGGCTGGCGCTGGAGGCGGGCAATGTGGCCGGTAGCGTGGCGCCGCCGAGCGCCGGCGCGCCGGGCGACACGTGTGTGGAACACATCTGCACTGCTGGCGCCAGCTGTGTGGACGCGGCCGGCAAGCTGGTGTATACTGCCAAGGTATGCTGTACATAGTGTTCTACCGAACAAACTACTTGAAAATGCTGGTGGTAATCCACCATATGCCAGCATTTGATACGAAGAAAGAAGTATTCAAGGTCGCATAGGCGAGATCGCAGAAAGTGATAAGGATGCCCATTGTATAATTTGCAATTTTTTTTTGTGTTCTACAGACGCCAGTACATCAAACTACCAGAAACTGTCAAATTTTTCAAATCAATCTTTAATCTTATATTATAGCAATAACGTTGAAAAGTAGCTTTTTGTGCTGGCGTCTGTATAATAAAATAAATATACATAAAGTCAAATTAGACAAAAAGTGTAATAAGTCTTAAGTGATCACACGAGTGGCTGGTTACGTGGCTCTATCTTAAGCGCCTCTTTTAATGAAGATATTATTCCACAGTATCTTAAGTCTTAAAGGCCAGCTAGCCCGAGAAATTCAGGGAAGAGACACACACAGTAGAAGCTTTATTGTTATTAACCCTGTGGGCGCCTCTCAAAATATTCAAAATATGGCCTGCTATTGATCTCGCGTGTTGGAAAAGTACATCTTCAATCAACTACTAAAGTACATTCATTTTTCCACAGCTGATCGCCCCAACCATCCACCACGCTACCTGCCAGGATACCCTCGTATCCTCAGCAGACAATCTATCCTCATCTCTCACCATGTTCTCCAAGACTTGGGCCCCTCTGGCCTCCTCCCAGCAGCCCTCCGTCCACAAACTGACCCAGGAAGCTGCTCATCTTGAGGATCTGGTGGAAAAGTTAAGGAAGGACATCAAGGCAGGGAAACTTGGAAAGACGAAGGCGGTGGAACAGGTTGTGAACCTCGATTCTCCGTTAAGGAAGATGACTGTACAGATCATGGAGACGGCAAAGGTTGGTTTTGTTTGAATGACAGTTTCCCCATGTGACTAACATGCTGTAATTTTTTTTAATGTATTTTGTAACTAATGTGGCTTTATGTTAAATGCTGAAACAAGATGGTATTTAAACGGCGCAGGCGATGTAAATTCTGCGCAGCCACAGCTTTGATACCGTATGGTAAGTATTTTTAGTCTCTGACCCCTTAGTAATAAACGCCATATTCTGTAACAACCAGTATCTACTCTAGATTTATCTGAAATCTTTCGGTGTTACTTTCGTTTTCGTTTATTAATAGGGATGTCAAGGTTTTGTGTGATGACTTAGATTTGATTTTACGAGCTGAGCTCCAAAAACTTTTATACATTTAATTATTTTAAAAAGTTTCAGTAAGACGCATGTTCTATATCTATAAAAATAAAGTCGCTTTATGTTTCTGTCCGTGTGACCGCTGAAATCTTCTAAACTGCACAATGTATGTTAATGTGATTTGCGCCATCATTTGGAGCATTTATTCCGTAACGTGTATATATGTATAATACATATTTTCTTAATTTAGATATAGCAAAGAAATCTCAATGTTCAGACATGTCACCGCTGTGGGAAGCAGAAGCGAGACTTGTGTAATAATATAATAATAATAGTTGTATTATGAATAAGCAAATCGATATGTATTCTCATAATTCATAGATTCGTAATAACTTAGCATGCATTTTGTGTTGTCTTTGGCTACAAATGTCACCTGTTCAACGGCAAAATAAATTCTAATATGCAATTTCGTCGCAGAACATGGCGGAGTACGGTGAAATGTCGCCGGAACAAAGGAAGGAATACTTCAACTACAGGGAAAGGTTGGAGGAAGCTATCCGTGCGCTAGACCTGGCCAACGCTAGGTACCAGCGAGCTCCTCATGTGAGTACCAAGAACTATAGCTTGTTTTTCAGAAGTTCCAGGCACTAAGCTGCGCAGTTTATCACGTTTTTGTTCCCAAACTTCGAAAGACTTACCGTGACCCCCTTTCTTGTGAAAATCTCGTTTAATTGGCCTCGCGGTCTACCTCGACTGCAATGTCCACCCTCAGGCGTCCAGTGAGTGACAATCTTTGCCCATCTCTACAGATGTATTCGCGAGTTTTTTCACTATAGTTTGATCAAATATGTCCAGCCAATTTAAACCGTAACTACTTACTTACGATAACTACTTTTTGCTGCTAAGCAAACTGTACTCCTGCTTTTTTACTTTGGGTTGGAAATAGTGTTGGGATTTTATCCGGATAAATACTCAAAATGGATAAATACTCGATAAATATCCGTTTTTACTGAGTATTTATCCAAAACAACGGATAAATACTATTTCAAGTTTCATTAACGAAAATTTTGTCATTTTAGAAAGAAAACGATTGAAATTTTAAAAAGAAGTTGTGTACCGTACATTAACACTTAAAAAGACTGAATTCCAATAATTTCACTCAATCATGAATAGAGTTCGTCAGAAAATAATAACATCAATCATTAAATAAACCAATTATATTTAATAAATGTGAGTTTTGCCGCTTTTTCTGTCGTCACGTTTTTTTTTTCTGTGAATATTTCACCGTTACACCGTTCTGAAGTATACGGTGTTGAAAAAATACCCACTGCTAGTTTAGTTAACTTTGTCGAAAAACATATCTCTTTCCGCCAGGCTTTTTTTTTGGGTGGGAATCATTAAATGACGTCTCCCACTCTGGATGGAGGAGAAGGACGTGTCAGACTCTTACTGACTAAAACCTGCCCGTGATCCTTTAGTTCCCTATGCCACGGCTACGGTCACTCTTTCAAAAAAATCCGCGACCCTGGCAGGCATCGCTCCAAGCGGACCCCATCAAAAACGCTGACATCTCTTTGAGGTGCGCGCGGAACACAACGCGCTGTCGAGCCGACCCTGCTCCTTACCGGGCGGCGAGCTACCCATTGCTAGCCGCCCGCGGGCCCGTGCCTACGGTGGACGGGAGTCCGCAATTGACTTCCGATGCCCGGGGGGTCTCCTGCGGTGGCTAGGGGCGTGAGAGCGCAGAGATTGCCTCTCCCTCTCGCTCGGTTAAGGGGCTTATTTCGTTAGTGTTCTTCCAAATAAAAGGTTTTCACCAACAACCTTTCCGGGCCTTATGCAGCAAATGTTGGCATTACTTCCACATCCAAAAAACCATTTCGACATTCCACTTATAAAATCCATGGCATCCAGTTCTTTGTCTTGAGTTAACTCGACCTTTAGTCTTTGGGTGAAGCAGATCATCATCATCATTATCATCGTTCTTCTGCCCTTATCCCAGTTTATTTGGGGTCGGCGCAACTTGTCTCTTTCTTCCACACTTTGGTACTAGTCGCCATCTTCACACCCTTTCTATCCATATTATTCACACAGTTCAGCCATCGTTTCTTTCGTCCCCCCTACTCTTTTAGTCATCGACATTCATAGCTAAAACTTTCCCCACGACATTTTCTTCATTCCTCCGTACCACGTGCCAAGCAGCAAGCTTCTGAGTCAAGCAGATAGGCAGAAAAAATTATAGGCAATGTTACCCTTTTTGCCACTGCTGAGAGAATTTGATTTTTGTTTTTATTGTCAAGAACCTTAATTAAACAAAATAAACCTCATATTCGATTTCTTATCGTAGAAGATGATACACACTAGGTGGGCACTTGTTGGGCTCTATTTGAAAGAGAGAAACATTGATCTACGCAATCCCACAAAAATAACATCAAGGAAAGCTACTTGTGTCATTTGACTTGACAGTATCTTTTGTTGTTAACACTAAGAGAGCGGCTTTTGTATTTATCAGGTGCCCCATCTTTTGCAGCACGGCAGCTTTAACTTCTCTCCCGATTTCCTTCGTTTTATAATGACTGGTTTAATACCAGTTCATTTGATTTTTTTTTCTATAGATTTTATTATATCTGCATAGTTTATAAAATTGTTGAAATCTACATGTTTCGGACCCAGCAAATTAATAGCGCGTGCTTCGCAGTTTAAAGAGTCAACATCTTTAACTAACTGCGTTTCTAGCACCAATAACACCAAACTTTTCTTCATCGTGTTTATAATGTCTTTTAGAATTTCTACACGGAGACATTCACTTGTGTGGCGATTCTATACACTCTCATTAAAGAAAGGTTCTAAAAAAATATCTAAGAGTATGTTCTATTAGAGACAGTGGGAATCCTGACACAATTACAGCCCTGGCAATCGATGTTAGAACTAAATAATGTAAAAAGATAGTATTTCGGAAAGTTCAAATAACAGTACACGTCATTAACATTAAAAAAGAATCATACAATGCACAAAAAATATATTTTTCCATAATTTTGAGTAAATACTCAGTAAAAATGAGTAAAAATTGAGTATTTATCCGTTTCGGATAAAAAATCGAGTATTTATCCTCCGAGTATTTATCCACTGCCCATCACTAGTTGGAAATCATCAAATGACGTCTCCCGCTCTAGGGTGGAGCGGAAGGGCGTGTCTGACTTTTACTGATTAAAACCCACCCGTGTTCCTTTAGTTGCCCATATGCCAGGGCCACGATAACTCTTTCGAACAAATCTCGTGACCTTGGCAGGCATCGGTCCCAGCGGAGACCTTTATGTAAAGATGACCCGCATTCTGGCCGCCCTTCCCCACCTTCACCTCCGGTATTTTTTAATCAATTGATAAGAAAAATAGAAAAGCGTCATGTTAAGTACATTAAATAAGAAGGAGATTATGTAGAATAATACAATATTTTTGGTTATTTTCTTGCATTTTTTTATAGTGATTCCAAGAATTTTATGATTAAGCCTCATATACATGTGACTATCACGTATTCGCTTGACGATCGCTTTCTATTAGGATGTGGCCTTAGGTGGTTGGTTTTGCGAACAGACTTTTGGCGGAAAACTATGGCTAGACTGAACTCATAAAATGTATTTTCATGCTACAGGACAAAAACAAGCGAGAAGAATTTGATATAGCTGTCCAGGACCTGCAGATGACACTGCTGCAGACCAGACCTTCAAGAGCCGGCCAGGAACAGAACAACATTGTGGACTTCAGGGTATGATATCTATGTTTCTAGGTTTATTTTTTCTAGGATTTCAATGTTCATATTGCATACGTCGAGTGAAGGCAGGAATTGTAGGTTATATGTTTTCGTATCTCTAGAATTTGGAAAGCTGCAATAAATGAAAACGCACACTACCTACTGAAGCATATTTGAGAAACTATCAAATAAAACCTAACATCAATATTAAAAAAAAAAACTAAATATTGTAGTAGACATAAAACGGATAGCTGTTTGGCCGGATATCGGATATTCGGCCAACCCTATAGCCGGATAGCTGGATATCCAGCCGAGCATTGCCGTTTGGTGCTTTTAATAAGGTATCAAATCAAAACAATACTAGCCAGTGAACCATGAAGAAAGAAACGCTATTTAAATATTTTATTTCTTTATGGAGACTTGGAATATCATTAGATATTATTGCGCAATTTAATTTATTGTTGTATTGTCGTCTCCACCTTATAATCACTTCACTAAGACAATTTGGGATTGGATTTATAACATGAACTATTTAACACGTAATTGGCGAAAATCATCATGAAAGTGGCAGTTCCGCGTGGTGCCGAACGTAAGAATACCAACATCCCATTTCTTCCCGTGGGTGTCGTAAGAGGCGACTAAGGGACTTACTAGAGAATGGGCAGCAGAGTTTTCTATGCATTTTACCACCATACTGCGATCGCCAATCCGCCTGCCAAGCGTGGCGATTTTGGCAAAACCCCCCAAACTGAGAGAGGCCTATGTCACGCAGTGGACGTGTCTCGACTGAAAAGATGATGCGGAAGTAGCACTTGAGCAACACTGCACAACTCATGCGCTGTATGTACAAACCACGTAGTATATTGGTCTGTAACCAGACAGATTCCATAAATTTGTGGAATCTGGTAAGTAAATATGCTAGAATTTTTAAATAATGATTGGTATTTTTGTTTTTTAAGTTCTGAATCAAGGTACAAAAATTTCCTTTTATTACTTTAGGACTTCCTTCAAGACCTGGTGAAGGAAGCTGGCGAACTTCAGTCGGCTGCTAAGAAGAACGAAGGACCAGCTGGCAAGAGAACTACTGATGTAAGTTACAGTTATAGGTTAAGAAATATTTCTAAATAATGAACAATTATTTATTTCTGATGAGAGCCTAGTTTTCCTTCTGTACGACCCTGAGAAGAAATAACGAAACATCCCCCAGAGGCTACAATTTCTTTTAAACTCCAGTCATAGTCTTGGTCAGATCATATGAGGGCCATGCAGATAGGTGTCTGAAACGGTCTTTTTACCTAAATTTATCTACCCCAGCATGGTTGGGAGTAATCTAGGTAAATGATGTCGATTTCATCATATTTATTTTTGTTCACAGGACATCAAAATGCTGTCCAGTAAGATAAGCGAGGATGCGTCGAGGTTGTTGAACCCGCCGGATCATTTCGGTGACGGAGTGACGGTGATGACCAGCGTCGATGATATCATGGACTTCGACGTGTTTGGACAGGTAACCAACTTACTACAGTCCTGTGCACAGTTACCGAAATTGACACCTTTTTTTGTGGGTGGGAAATCATCAAATGACTTCTCTGGTTGGACCGGAAGGGCTTGTCAGACTTTTACTGACTAAAACCCACCCGTGTTCCTTCTGTTGCCCAGATGCCAGGGCCACGGTAACTCTTTCGTACAAATCTCGCAACCCTGGCAGAAATTGACACCTTACGTCCATTTGCCGAACTACATACATACTTTTAGAGAATCGCATCGTTGTAATACGGATATATGGACTGTTTAAGTTGGTAGTCCATTTGCTTATCATCCTATAATAAATTTATAGTTTAAAAATACTAGAAACACAGGCTTTTATAAATGCACGTATAAACCAAAAACTTAATCGTGGTCAAAGTTCATTACAAGACCTTTCTAAAAAGTCTAAACACGACTATGATATGATATTCCATCATGGAGTGCCAGTGCCTATCTTCCAGCTTCATCATCAGACCTTAAAACCTAATCTTGTTCAAAGTTCATTACAAGACTTTTCTAACAAGTCCAAACACAGCTATGATACGATGTTCCATCATGAAGTTCCCGTTCATATCTTCCGACTCCATCATCAGATCAGTTTGACAGTACCATATTATTGTATTGTCATCAGAACTACATACAGCTGCCAATTTTCATGACGCTACGATCCTTGGAAGATGGTTAAATTAGTCACATTAGATTCCATTACATAGTTAGTTACATACAGGTCGACCTAATAAAAGCGCACTTCACATAACCGGCCAAGAACGTTCGCTCTGCTGGGACATAGACTTCCTTTAGGTGAGAAGAACTGGGTCATAATCCACCACGTGCGTCATATGCGATGTGTAGATGGAGGTCACATGTCTTAGTATTTTTGGTTCTAGGACATGCCGATTTCCTCACGATGTTTTCCTTCACCGTTTTGAGAGCTTTGTCACTTGTCAACTGTGACTATGTTCATAATTTCGTTGTTAATGCATCATTTCTGTCGTCGCCATTATAATTTACTAGCTTTTGCCAGCGGCTTCGCCCGCGTGGAGGTCTGGAATTATCCCGCGGGAACGTACTACCGGGATAAAAAGTAGCCTATGTCCTTTCTCAGGCTCTAAACTATCTGTGTACCAAATTTCATTTAAATCGGTTCAGTAGTTTTAGCAGTAAAGCGAGACAGACAGACAGAGTTACTTTTGTAATATTAGTGTGGATTAGTACGAATTCTTAGGGCAAAAATGTTTCGGGAAAACTCGATAGTGTACAGAATGGCTTTTGATGTGAAATATCTAATAGCGCACCGTGGGGGTGACACCGCCGCGTGTACCGGGACGTGAAGCAGCGTGACGACCACTTATACCGTCTAGCTCCATCTCCGCCATGATTCTCTCATCTAGCGGGCAAATTTTCTTACGTTTTTTTTTGTGACGTGTAGGTCAGTATCAGGTAACAATATGGGTTTTCTGTATTATAATTCTGTAAATATATACACACACATTCACAACAAACAGCCTGACACTGACCTACAAATTGTACAAATAAAAGGTTCTTTAGCTATTAAATGTTTTCTTTTCAAAGTAAACCTTCCATCGTTCTATTATTTCGTCATCTTCGGACGGAACGTCGTTCTAAAAACTAGGAGATAGGAAATAATATTAACTGATCGTGTTTGTAGGAATGCGATGTTATGGTGAAGGAGATCAACGGCGCGATACAAGGCATCCACGACCAGAAAGCGAAGCAAGCGCTCCGAGCCAAAGCTTTGCCTCTGACCGAAAGCTGCCACTTGTTGAGGTAAGATAAATATTATATTTTACTACTAAACAAATTATGATTAAATTAACAACTTTGTGTGATCCAAGGAGATCCAAGGAGTAATTCTCGTTTTTTGAGGACGTTCACTAAAGTTCGTATTTTAAAAAAAACCTCCTATCTTCTTAGTTTTTCACCGTTATTAAATAGGAAAAAAAAATACAATATTTAAATAAAAAATACCGGGCTTCATTGAAATAGTCAAATACAATAGCCAACTAAACAGTACACTACAGAATCAGAACACAACACACACTCAGCAAAACACACACACACACACACACACACAGTAAAACATATCCCACCCAAAACATAAATGTGAAATGAAAGCCAAGTTCAATATTATGATATATGCCTTGGTTGTTGACTTCAGGGACAAAAGAAGTAAGATCTAAATGGGTGCCAAGTTCAATGGTCAGTCCTGAAATTTATTTATAACTACATAAAATATCATTTCTTCTTATAACTTAGGATAATATATTGTAGCCTAAGGTCTGATTTGGCTGGTTTGGAATTATTATGTTCGATGGCTAGTTTCTACCAGCAAGCCAAAATTTAGGAATAATAAAATAAGAACCGACAAGTAACAGGTTTAGAACTTGCGTAGGCTATAATTCGTATATGAGGACTAGCCAAGTCAGACCTTAGGCTACAATATATTATCCTAAGTTATAAGAAGAAATTATATTTTATGTAGTTATAAATAAATTTCAGGACTGACCATTGAACTTGGCACCCATTTAGATCTTACTTCTTTTGTCCCTGAAGTCAACAACCAAGGCATAAATCATAATATTGAACTTGGCTTTCATTTCACATTTATGTTTTGGGTGGGATATCATTACTTTTTGTACATAAATTATTAGTAGCTACTTATGTATAACAAAATTAATACCAAATGGTTTTTATTACAAGTGTTCCTAATAGAATCAATTAAGTGAAAAATTATAGTAAAATTATAAAAATTAACCAGTTTCTGATTTATTCCTTTGTATTCACCTAATTACCTATCTGCATGCCAAATTTCAACTTTCTAGATCACCTGGAACTAGGTTAGAGTTTTGATCTATAGGTCAGTCAGTGATAAAAATGACGATTTTTGGACGTTATTATCTAAATAACCGTTTGAGATGTGTTTATGAAATTTGGAGCACATATGTATCTTGCAAGTTTCAATATATGAGCCAAATTTGACACGTTTATGTGAAATAGTTTTTGAGTTATGAGGGGGTCAAAAGTGGCTCCAAATGGTTCGTGTAATATTACACACGGTGCTGCTCGCCAGTTCTGTTACTTGAACTTGGCTTGACACGCTCCCGCGTGTCTAGATAATCACAGTAAAAGAAGCATACACATTTTCACACTCACTCACTCACTTTCACTCTCACACATTTACTACACATAGTAAAAGTGTAAAAGACATCGACAAGCACTAGTGTGCCACTAATACTATGAACTCAGGACATAATTATAGATCCACCAGCGTGTAAATTATTGGTCGGTAAAAAACAGCTATTCCATACATTTGATCGTGTACGTATTGCAGTTTTGTATGGAAAAGTTTTTCTTTAAATAACTTTACCATAACGTATTTTTACCATAGGTTCGCGGTACACAGTCATATCACGGCGACGAAGAGCTTGGCCTTCGACGAGGCGCTGGAGAACCTCGAACACTTCCAGAATACCGTCATGCCGCCGCTGGCGAAGGAAGCCGCTAGGAAGAGCCAGAAAGAGAAAAAGGTAGAAATATCAAACCATTATCATTTGAACCTAATATCAAGTGTACCATTATCAACTAACCCAATATAGCACTATGCGCGCAAACAACCTTAGGTAGTCTTCAAAGCACGAGTGAAAAGGGCGCATTACGGGCTGGATCATTCCATCATTAATGTCATCCGTCGCTTTCCACCGATAATGATAATGAAAATTTACCGCGAAATTGAGGTCAAAGGCAATATTTTCTACACCTGCTATTAGACAGGTCAAATTAAATTAGCCAGTGAAACTTCGTTGACGTTATGGATATCAATATCTAATTATTTTTTTTTTTGTTAGCCTACACGGTCCCACTCCTGGGCAAAGGTCTCCCGCCTCTCCTTCCATCTTTCGCGAGCCCGCGCGTCCTCCTTCAGTTTTCACGAAATCTGTCCAGCTCGTGAATTTAATTGAATTTATAAATAATGAATATCTAAGACCAGAAACAATGAAAAGGACACTCGTGATGAAAGCTTTTATTTTTTTTTTTGCAGCCATTGTCTAAAATTTTCATTTTGATTTCTTCACTTTCGGTTTTAACACCCTCGAAAACCATGAGAATAATAAATTATGATTAAATCCACACTAATATTATAAATGTAAAAGTAACTCTGTCTGTCTGTCTCGGTTTCCTGCTAAAACTACTGAACCGATTTAAATGAAATTTGGTACACAGATAGTTTAGAGCCTGAGAAAGGACATAGTCTACTTTTTATCCCGGTAGTATGTTCCCGCGGGATAATATCCAACCTCCACGCGGGCGAAGCCGCTGGCAAAAGCTAGTTTTTAATATTTTCATGTGTCAGAAAATAAAAAAGGCACAAATAATATTTTTTTTGATCATCACTGTGGACGTATAATTAGACTGTTTACTTCCAGTCTGATCGTAACATTAATGGCTGCTGAATTGTGGGTGTGCAACCTTGCTTAACCTTATTTAAAGAATACAGGCGTGATGTTAGTCAGCAAAACTGAAGGGGTCTGCTAGGACCGATGCCTGCCGGGGTCGCGTGATTGTTCGAAAGAGATACCGTGACCCTGGCACATGGGCAATTGAAGGAACACGGGTGGGTTTTAGTCAGTAAAAGTCTGACATGCCCTCCCGCTCCGCCCAGAGCGGGAGAAGTCATTTGATGATTTCCCATCCAAAAAAAAAAAAAAAAGGCGTGATGTTATGAAAAAATCTCATATCCGAAACTTTTTCGCGCGTGGTTTCGTGAAAGTATCTTTAGCGTGCAAGTATTTTTTACGCAAGTGTCCTTCTAGCAACTGAGAGTAGCACAAGCGTCATTCGCGCAAGTTGTCTGTACCCAGGCTCGTCTATCCCATAAAAATCACCGAATATTTTATTTTATATTCCTGTTAACCCCACAAAAAAAAAAAAACATCAAATATTTTATTTCAATTTATCATGTTCTGATATCGATACTCATCACGTATTCGCAGTTATGGTAGTTAATTCATATAGTCCTTGTATTTGAACACCATTTCTCCCCCTCAGACATACTCGCACCCGCTAGGCTCGATAGCGTGCGCGCGTCGCGCCAGCACGCGACTGCTACAGGCGCGCACGCAGACGGCGCGCGGCCGGCCCGCGCCTCTGTGCGGCGCCCTGACGCACTACGCCGTGGCGTGCGCCGCCACATCACCAGCCCAACACCAGGTGCTGCCGCTATTAACTCAGGATACTGAACTTATCGAGGAGACAGCATGGGAAAAAAGGTCAGTAAAATTCAATAATAACAATAAGTCATCCATTTCAGGTGACTTAGGCGTACAGGTAAATAATAACTTCGATATGCATACTATGCCAGGGTCGCGGATTTATTCGAAAGAGCTACTGTGGCCCTAGCATTGACAACTGAAGGAACACGGGTGGGTTTTAGTCAGTAAAAATCTGACACGCCCTTCCGCTCCACCCAGAGCAGGAGACATGATTTGATGATTTCCCACCAAACAAAGAGAAGGAGGAAAGAAGGCCAAAGCCGTTCCATGTTATTATGTTATAAATTCTCTTAACAATCCCCGTTCCAGCTACGCCGGCTCCCTACAGAACATGCTGCAGACGACGCACGAGCTCACCCGCGTGAGCTTCACGCCGCATTGCTTACGTAGCGCTGATGCGGACGGCATGGATACACAAGCGCACACTTTACTGAAGGTACAGTATTCACGATTAGGAACAACTAAAAAATATAATAACTTTCAAACTATCAGGTGGTTTTGTATATGGCCTACGCTTATCCTGCAGAACTGGTAGTGCCGTGTACCTATTAAGGGAATTAACGACTCATCAAGTCGTTAGTTCCCTTAAATAGGGTTGGCGCTTTGAACGTAGACGTGCTGCGGAAGCCCAACAAAAGGCAAATTTTCGTAATTAAATTTTTGACCGATTCAAACTGTGATCAGACTGCGATGCTTCAGAAAGACAGGCGATTTTTTTTTATTATTTCAAACAAACATTGCACCATCTTGAAGACCGCGTACTGTTCAACCACAAAGACAAACAAAGACCATCAGAGTCACGCACAATTATCGTTATCATATTAATAGCCCGAATAGACAGTAGTTTTTATTCTTTTTGTCATATCTAGACACGCGGTAGCGTGTCAAGCCAAGTTCAAGTAACAGAACTGGCGAACAGCACCGTGTGTAATATTACACGAACCATTTGGAGGCACTTTTGACTCCCTCATAAATCAAAAACTGTTTCACATAAACGAGTCAAATTTGGCTCACATAGTGAAACTTGCAAGATACATATGTGCTCTAAATTTCATAAACATATCTTAAACGATTATTTAGATATTAACGTCCAAAAATCGTCATTTTTATCACTGACTGACCTATAGATCAAAACTCTAACCCAGTTCCAGATGACATAGAAAGTTCAAATTTGGCATGCAGATAGGTAATTAGGTGAATACAAAGGAATAAATCAGAAACTGATAAATTTTTATCATTTTATTATAATTTTTCACTTAATTGATTCTATTAGGAACACTTATATCAAAAACCATTTGGTATTAATTTTGTCATAAATTTGTTATAAATAAGTCCCTTCTAATAATTTATGTACAAAAAGTAATGATATCCCATCAAAAACATAAATGTTAAATGACAGCCAAGTTCAATATTGTGATATATGCTTTGGTTGTTGACTTCAACGACAAAAGAAGTGAGATCTAAATGGGTACCAAGTTCAATGGTTAGTCCTTACTTGGCTATTTTTCATATACGAATTATATTATAGCCTTCGCAAGTTTTAAACCTGTTACTTGTCGGTTCATATTTTATTATTCCGAAAATTTGGCTTGCTGATAGAAACTAGCCATCGAACATAATAATTCGTATAAGAGAACTAGCCAAGTTAGGACGAACCATTGAACTTGGCACCCATTTAGATCTCACTTCTTTTGTCGTTGAAGTCAACAACCAAAGCATATATCACAATATTGAACTTGGCTGTCATTTAACATTTATGTTTTTGATGGGATCAATCTTACATGGATACCTTCTGACCGTAAATCTACTATACTGTGCGTACCAAAAGGAAGCTATTATAAACGTAGTTTTTTTTAAACGAAAATTTAGATTGCTTGAAATAATATCTTCCCCATGAGTTTTATTTAAAAAAGGTAAATTTTCAGGAATTGAACGACTCGGACCCTATGATTTCTTCGCGGCACATAAAGACTCCAGTGCTGAACGCAGAGGATATCGACATGTTATTATTGTGTAAGAAGCAACCGGTCGAGGGTACTCCTAAGTGAGTAGACATAAATATACATCATCATCATCTAGGTGCGCTTGTTCCAAATTACTTGGTTTCGGCGCAACACTTTTGCTTCTTCTATGCTTCCCTGTCAGCCGTCACGCCTTGTCTTCCATGTCATTCCTAACACAATCCATCCATCATAATCGAGAACTGCACCAAATTTCATTCACTATTTTGTAAAAGCATTTTAGATAATAGAAACTGATTTTTAGTTTATTTTTTGAATGTATAACATTTATGGTCTTTTTTAATTAAATCCCGTAATTTATTATAATCACACATCAACATAATCTAGGGATATTTTAGTTATTCATGTATGGAAAAGATACTTACATAATTATATAGCAAACTTATGTCGAAATGCGCAGCATTTTATACTATAGTAGAAAATTAATTTAGATTTTTACTTAAAAAAATGGCTTTTATAATAAAAAGTAAGTAATGGGCTATTTAAAATCACGTTCATACCTTTGGCATCTGAGGAAAAAGTTCAGATAGAAGCAGATAGAACGCTATGCGAAAAATAAGTAGGTAATAGCGCGTCTCTTGCGGTATCGGTGTCGGTGGGACGGGGGAAAAACAAATTTCACGCGGACAAAGTCGCGGGCAAAAGAGTTCCACAAAGAGTATAAATTACTGCGCATTTTGATATATTTAATATGATAAAAGATTTTCTAAGTAGTTTCTTTTGTTTTGTTTAAAAAATATCCCTTATCCATTGAAGAACACTGAACGAGATATCATAGAAGTTTTATTGTTATTACGTCTGGAGGCGTTGAGTGTCCTGCAAAGCGTTAATTTTGTTGTTGTGTGCATTTTGATTGAGAAGGAAAGGGTACTTACTGACTGCATTGTGTATCTGAACGCCAGGCAGCTAGAAGACAAGCTGCATCAGTTATCCACGAAGCTGTCGTCCATGAGCGGCACGGTGGTGCTGAGCGTGAAGAGCCCCGAGTCAGTCGCGCGCAGCCTGCACGCCGCCGCGCACTGCGCCGCGCAGCTCGCCAGCACGGCGCACGCGCTGCGGGACAACAAGGTAACAGTAAGAAATCAGAATCAAAATCAAAAGTCATTTATTAAAACTAGGCTGAGAGTCAGCACTTTTTGAACGTCAAAGTTACATAAGACAGTCCCCTCAAAACGCCCGCCCTTCGAAACTTCCTAGTGCTTTAGCTGGGAAGAAGAAGTGGCGGAACAAACTCCCCAGCAGCACAGCTGTCTGTTAAGTTAGAAGAACTTGATTCTATACAATATTGAGTAAGTAATTAATATTATAAAACAAAACATACATTATTCGCCAAATGTCAGCTAGCACACGCCAATATACCAACAAAAACATTGAAAACTAAACTCAAGCTGAAATAATAAAACAAAAACGTAAACAGAACTTAAAACCTAAATAAAGCTTCCAGGCATAAAGGGCGTGCCCGCTTTCATATTCAACGATGCAAAATAATCCATATACATTCATTGATGCATATAGCTAAGTTGAAGTTACAATAGTTAAAATATGACCTCTGGAGTAAAATAAAATAACAGTTAATACCAATAACAATAACAAAAACCATGGTCAGCAAGACGACCAGTCACCACAAGCAGCACCCGTTCACGAGCATAACGCAAAGGTCAGCCATTACCCCCCTCGCCATATTTGAGGGAAGGTGGTAACCCGACGCCCGACGCTACCGCAAGCAGTGACATCTAAGGGAGCGTGACGAACTTACTGCCGGTTGGTCAGGCAAGAATATTATGAACAGACTGCCAGGGTCGTGAGATTAGTTTGAAAGAGATACCGTGGCCTTGGTATATGGGCAACTGAAGGAACACGGGTGGGTTGTAGTCAGTAAAAGTCTGACACGCCCTTCCGCTCCACCCAGTGCGGGAGATGTCATTTGATGATTTCCCATCCACAAACAAAAAAAAAGACTGGGCCAGAAGCTAATAGGAAATTTGTTCTTTTTTAGAAATTGATTAGATGTGGGTCAACATCAACATCATCAGTAAAGCCGAGAGACGTCCACTGCTGGACAACGGCCTCTCTCAATTTGGGGATATGCCATAATCTACAAGCTTAGTGATCGCAGTATGGTGGTAAAATGCATAGAGAACGCGAATTTTTTTGTGGGTCATCAAATCATCAAATGACGTCTCTCGTTCTGGACGGAGCGGGAGGGTGTGTCAGTTACTGACTAAAACTCACACGTGTTCCTTCAGTTGCCTGTACCAGGGCCACGGTAACTCTTTAGAACAAATCTCGCGATCCTGCGCAGGCATTGGTCCTAGCGGATCCCTTTATAGAGAACGCTGTTGCCTATTCCCTAGTAAGTCCTTTAGTCACCTCTTACGAACCTCTTACCCACGGAAAGAAAGTTGTGGGTATTAAATTAAAAAAAAAATAGGACTAACTACATGTTGAATGAGCTCGAACTCAAAGTAATAAGCAAACGGTGTTCCAAATTAGCCGCAAACTATTATAACAATTACATAAAAAATAAAGAAAATGAAATCTCCAAAGATCCGAAACGCTTCTGGGCATACATTAAGGATATAAAAGATGGCTCTACTTTTTTTCCCGCCACAGTGACTCACGAAAATGCAATAACATCAGAATCCACAGATATGTGAAATATTTGCGTCATATTTTTCCTCTGCATTCAGCGTTATGAAAGCGAACTATGATGAACCGTGTCTACCATTTACGGCCCCTGTAATTGATCGTGAGTGCTTATTGAATATGCTCAAGTCACTGTTTTTCGTATAGGAGCTGGCTCTTATCTCCATTGTTGGTGATTTTTGAGAACATATCCTAAACCTGAAAAGTGTTAACAAACCCTGTATGTTTACACTCTTATCAGATACTTTTAGGGCTGACTTCGCTAAAATCATTTTTTTTTTCAGGATGGGAAATCATCAAATGACTTCTCCCGCTCTGGGCGGAGCGGGAGGTCGTGTCAGACTTTTACTGACTAAAACCCACCCGTGTTCCATCAGTTGCCCATGTGCCAGGGTCACGGTATCTCTTTCGAACAATCACGCGACCCCGGCAGGCATCGGTCCTAGTAGACCCCTACACTGCTGCTGACATCTCTTTGAGGCGCGCGTGGAACACTGCGCGCCGTCGACCCGAGCTTGGTCCTTACCGGGCGGCGAGCTACCCATTGCTCGCCACCCGCAAGCTCGCGCCTACGGTGGCCGGGAGTCCGCTATTGACTCCCGACGCCCGGGGCGTCTCCTCCTGCGGCGGCTAGGGACGTGAGGGCGCAGAGACGGCCACTCCCTCACGCGCCCCGCCTCCTCCTTCGCGAGCATTACTGCTTCGCAGAAGGAGGTGACGGCTTCCCATTCCCTCTTGCTCCGTACCATGGCTCGCACCAGGGCCGGACGCGAGAGGTCGCCGCCGCCGATTGCCTCCACGAGGACACGGCGGTGCCCCGCCCAGGCAGGGCACACCTCCACCATATGCTCCACCGTGTCCTCCAGACGATCCTCGCAATGGAAACACCCGGACGTATCCTCCCGCTTTATCCTGAACAGGAACCCACCGAAGCACCCATGCCCGGTGAGAACCTGCGTCAGGCGGAAGGTGAGGATGCCGTGACGCCTCTCTATCCACTCCTCAAAGAGGGGACTTACCGCCGCAATTGTGGCGTGCCCAGCACTGGGTTGCGATAATCGTACCCGCCATGTCGCCATGAGATCACACCGGAGCTCTGTCCGCCGTGCTGCGATTTGTCGCGGCAGCGGAGTTTCGCCCCGGCGTTTCGCCTCCTCGCGCCACTCCCACATGTACGCGAGGACCTTTGCCTCCAGATCCCATGGCGGCACTCCGGCAAGGAGGCTCGCCGCCTCGCACGAGATCGTGCGGTATCCTCGGATTAACCGGATGGCCATGACCCTCTGGGCCGCACTCAACCGGCGCGCTGGGCGCAGCCTCAATGAGGGCGCCCACACCGGTGCCCCGTAGAGGGCCATGGACCGCACGATCCCCGTGTAGAGCCTCCAGGAGGAGGCGTTTGGACCCCCCAGATTGGGCAGGAGCCGCTTTAATGCAGCCCCAGCCCGCTCCAGTCTGGGAGCCAAACGTCGGAAATGCTCAACGAAGTTCCACCGGCTGTCGAGGACAAGTCCCAGGTACTTCATCGTCGACTCGACGCCGATGTGAACCCCTCCTACCGTAAGTTGGGAACCCGCAGGTGGCGCGTTCCGAGGACCATGAAAACCCATGGCCTCGGACTTGTGCAATGCCACCTCGAGTCCCAATTGCCGGATCCTATCGACGATTGTCGCAACCCCGCGTGTCATCAGTTCGGCCGCCGCCTCATACGACGCGCCAGGACCAGCGTGTCGGCAGCGTAGCACACTACGCTGACGCCGCTAGGGAGGTTGGCGCGCAGCACCCAGTCGTAACCGATGTCCCACAGATGCGGCCCCAAGACCAATCTCTGTGGGACACCGCACGACATCTCTCGCCGGTTCCAGTCTCCCTGGTGACCGGGGTAGATGACGGCTCTATCCGTCAAGTAAGCCTCGACCACGCGACAGAGGTAGGTCAGCATCCGGTGATACCGGAGTGCCTCCCTAATGCAACTCCAGGGCAGGGTATTAAAGGCGTTGGCGATGTCTAGAGACACCGCCAAGACGACCCCACCCCGGGCCACTGCATCCCCCGTCGTGAGGGCTCGCACGCGCATGATGGCGTTCACCGTAGAGCGCCCCTTGCGGAAACCGAACTGGCTGTCCGCCAAATCCGGCCCCTCCTGCACCAGCCACCCAACGAGGTGGTCTGCAATTACTCTTTCAAAGAGCTTGCCCACCTCGTCGAGCAGCACGATGGGCCGGTAAGCGGACGGAGAGTCCGCTGGGCGCCCAGGCTTCTTAATGAGGACCAGTTTCCCCGTCTTCCAACGAAGTGGGAACTGGCCCCTCTCCAAACATGCGCTTAGGAGCCCCCTGAGTCGAGGCCCGAGAGCCTCTAAGGCCAGGACCCAGGCTTTGCTAGGCAAGCCGTCGGGTCCTGGGGCGGTATTTTTGGCATTTAGCCGACGTACCGCCACTCTCAACTCTACCCCGGTCACCTCTGGAGCATTGTCGTCGTCCTCGGTGGTGTGGTCCGCAGCGTCGGGCACCGCAGGAGGCGGAACCATGAGTGGGGGACTATGTTCCCCTCACGAAGGGAACAGAGCGCTCACCACGCCCTCCACGAGTTGGGGCCGGAGACTCTGAGTCAGCGGAGGAGCCCATGGGCGGAGTTTCTCCCGGACGGCCTTGTAGGGCCGTCCCCATGGGTCCCTTTCAGAGTCTCCAGCGACTCCTTGCGGGCCAGTCCTCTGGCCCGCAGGATCTCCTCTTGGAGGGCGGTCTTCGCCGCTCTGTACCCCTCATATAGCCCCGCCTGAATGGCTTCCGTATCCGGAGGGCGGATACGGAGCCTGCGGTGCCTGGTGTACCGGCGTCGTGCCGCAACGCACGCTTCGCGCAACGCTGTCAGCTGCGGCGACCACCAGTACACCTGGCGCCAAGCCCGTCCTGGCTGGACTCGGGGCATAGCCACGTCACAAATCTCGGACATTCGCTAACATCCTTACCGCTAGTATTCTAAACCACCATCCTTCACTTATACGCGCCCATTCTTTTTGTCTTTAATAATATAAGTTTATCAGAAATAATGTAGATATAATTTAAAAAAAAAACTACTCTACCCATGCTTCTCCTTTTTTCTCTACTTCCCCCATTCTTCTCTGTTGCCCCCAATAGTGAAATAATTTATTTATTTCGTTTGTTTATTTTCAGAGACCCGTCCAATGCCAGAACATCGAGGAAGCTTCGCACGAGATGTGTTTCGCTACCTACAGCTTGCTGAAGACTTCAGAACTCGTCTGCCAGGTGAAATATGTAGTAGAAAGACTCTTTTAAATGCCATTTTTTTTTGTTAGTAATGAAAACGTTTTTGTTGATTCTTCTGTCACTATTGGGCAAAGTCCTCCCCTAAACTTCTCCTCCAGGGATTTTTACTTTAAAAAAAAACTGGAACTAAAGATTTGCTTTCTTTCAGGATCCTAACCATCATGACTCAAGAAGAAAGCTACTGGAAGCGTGCCGTCACCTCAACGACTCCATCAATAAATTGGTTCGTATTTTACGTACACATAATATTTGAGAAATAAGCAGTAGGTACCTTGTAGCCAAAAGTTATTTGGGGCACGCCAATACCCCAGCCAAGACGACCCAAAAACAAAAAGCAGGGAAACATAATACCTGTGTTTTCTCGAAGTGTTTTGTTATATTTTGAAACCCTCATAACTTTGGCGTGGGTAATGTTAGATAACTCGAATCTATACTTAGAATAAGTTGTAGTTAAAAGTGACCAAGCCATACATTTTGACCAAGATGTAAGGTCTGTAGAGTCAGAGGCTTGACACTAAATTAGATCTGAAACATTTTGAACAGTGAAAGCATTGTGAGTTTTGTCAACTTAAACAAAATGTTACTGGTGGTTTCTGTAGTTACTCAATGTATTGTACTACATGGGCATTGTACATGTATACGGGAACTCGTTTTATGAACCCTGAAGATGCTGAGGCTGCATTTGGAAAACGCGTGGAAGAGAATCCTAAAGAAGAGTGGGCCCACTGCTTCAGTAACTTGTTCTATCGCATGCGATGGTGCCGAGATAGGAACGGAGGTTAATTCGAAAAGCAACAAAAATACATCATTCCGTTTTTTATTGTCTGAAAACTTTTAGTGTGAGTCATTTATATGCCCATTTCTGCTTCGGTTCAGGGATGGTAATGCATCTGTCATGTCTTTAGTATTGCAGATTGTTGGTAGCGAAACGTTGATAACTTACCATGAGCTTGACTACAAAATCAAAAATCATTTATTCAAATTAGGCCGAGGATCAGCACTTTCGAACGTCAAAATTATATAAGACAGTCCCCCGACACGCCTGCCCTTCACTACTTTCAAGTGCTTTAGCTGGGAAGAAGTGGTGAAACATACAAACAAAAGCACAGCTATCTGTTTAGTTAACGGGCAGCGCAGACGACAGACTATCCGTGACGCACTTTTTAGTCTGTGAAAATAGAACCTATGTAATTATATGCAGTAACGCACACGGCGCGCAAAAAGTCCGGCGCTTTTATCCTTAGACTTTTTGTGCGCCGCAGACTCGATCGCACAAAAAGTGTGCCGTCTGCGCTGCCCCTAAACTTGATTCTATAACTACCGTTTGATGTATATTTCGAAGATTATAAAGCTTTTTTTGTGTCTCGGGCACAGGTACGCAGTGTGAACCCGCCCGGTCGTTTGAACCAGGAGTGCGGCGAGGTGCACCGCTCGCTACAGCTCCAGCGCAGCGCGCTGCAGACGGCGCCGCGGCGCACTGGCGCGCTGCCCTACGTGCACTGTGTGGATACTCTGCAGTCGCAGCGAGATGTACTGCGTAAGTACTCTGAATCAAAAATATTTTTTAACACCATATCTTGTAAATCATTTTTTTTTACATTTTACCCTTTGGGGATAGTATACTTCATAGATTGTTGTGTTTTTGAGAAATCTATGTATACTTCTTGCAATGTTATCATTTCATTTCATTTATTCGTGAACAATTTACGTTGTTCGTGTTGTATTTGTTGTTCGTTGTTTGTCGTTGTTGTGTTTTTTTGTTGTTGTTGTGTTGTGCGAAATGTGGGTGTACAATAGGTACACCTCTGCCTAACCCTTCGGGGAAACAAGGCGTAATGTTATGTAATGTGTTTGTAATTTACGTTGTGTTGAATCACGCTTGATAGACTTATACATTTCTATCCAGTGCAATAATGAACCTTGATTAACATTTTATTTCATTCCATCCTCATTGACTCAACATGGTGACGACAGTATTAAAAAGCCCTCCCAAAGATAAATATTTTCCGTTTCTTCACGAGTCCAATTCCTACTCTAGGATACATATTCGGTACGGTTTGCAATCCTATCCTATCCTAAGAGCACGTTTTCCCCACCATTAAAGCGCCCTCTGGTCTACTCCTTGATGCAATGGTCTCTGTAACACCATGAAACATGAGCCCTCAGTGGCTTGTTCAAATCTTGGAGCTCAATTGATTGATCGAATCTGGCCAAACCATACTGGCGTCGGTGCATTTTTTATATTCACTCCCTCTTATCAGATCAACTCGACGATGAGTAAATCTGCTATTAGATCTCAGCTATGTATACTACAAAGCAAGGTGCAAGATCTGGCAAGAGAAATATTGCTTCATGCTCCTTCCTAAGCTGGATTCATGCTTTGGTTTTCGTCAGATAGATTAGTTCTTTAAATTCTATATTTTTGTTATTACAGAAAAACTGAACAGTGACCAGGCTATGTCCCGCGAGGAGTTCCTCAAGAGTTTGAACTACGTGGCGTCCGCAGTCAGCAACAGTACTGAGTGTGCCGCTCAAGCTGCTTATTTGGTGAGTTTTATATCTCACTCAGTAATTCGCTACTATTTTTTTGCATATATTTTTCCCAACATCCTTGTCTTGTGCAATCTCTAGCCATATTGGCCCTGCAAATAGCATCAGATCGTCAAACCACCATCGCCGCGATCTACCTCGACGGCAATGTACTCCCTCAGGCGTCCAGTGGGTGACGATCTTTACCCATATCTCCGGATGTATTCGCTTAGATCCTGGGTTCGATTCTCAGGTCAGGCAAAGTGTTATTGGGCTGTTCCAGTAGGAATTTCTTAGTAACAGTCAGGGGTTTGGAAGTTGGCGATGTGAAACCCCTGAGTCTCGATTCGCACCTTTGGTCTATCGCTGCGCCTGATCTCTCTCCGAGGGTGTCGGATTGCCGTCCCATCGGACTATGAGAGTGAGGGAAGAGTGAGTGCCCTTGTGTCGCACACACGCCTGTACTATAATATCTCCCGCCCCGATGGCTAGTCTCTGTTGAGATTGGCCACCATGGCCGAAATACGGTCTGGAGGATTGTAGACTAGGAATGACTCCGGTATTGCAGAGAAGTGCCTGCATGTTTTTCAGCTATCAACAAAAGCCAAGTTTTGATTTTGTTGTATTTCATCAACAGATATCAGTATCAGAGAAAGATGTCACCATAGGCAAGGAAGGCATAGTGGATGTGGCCAAGGTGCACAAAGCTGTCGGAGCCATCGAGGAGACTTGTGTGTCCATCATCATGGCCAACCAGGATGTACAGGTAACATTTTGAGATTGTTTGTAGTAGTAGTAGTGTAGTTTTTAAGATATGTGAAAAAAAAACAAACAAGACACAATTTATATACCATTCATAATTTAACATGAGATTTTAAACCAAATTAGGGCTGATTTCACCAACCTCAGATGTCTTTCCTCCGTAGAATAAAATTGATGACTGTAAAAAATGACAAAATGTATCCGGAGGATAAATCTTGTACAGTCAGTGCCCTGCATTACCTGATCCCTCCTACATAGAAGAAATGAAGGAGAGGGGTCAGGTAATACAGGGAACAGACTGTACTAGTTATTTAAAATTTGTCGATTTTGCCATCGAACAATATTTAGAACAATTTTTAAACTACAGAACGTCACTCAATACTCAATCATTACTTAAAACTAGTACCAACTAATAAAATGGCTTGAATATAGTTTTAAGTAACACTTGAGTATTGAGAGACATTCTGTAAGTACGGGCCTAAAAGATTGTTGGCATACATTAATTTGTCTGTATTCCAGGTGCAAGAGGAGACTGCAATCCTAAAGATCCAGGTGCAAGATCTCCTGCATGGCATAGATGATGCCATCAAGAAGACTAAAGATGGAGAGCTCAAGGATATGTTGAAACAGTGCAGGAATGAGATCAATAGCTCCAGTGGAGCTCTCTTCAAGAATGTGGCAGAAAACCCGAATGATAAGGTATGTTTGTGCAAGCCGGACATATAGACTAAAGGTTCCATATCGTAATGCAAAAAATACGCAAAAAGAAAACAACGAGCAAACAAGCTAAACATAAAAAAATATTTTTGAATTTGTTTTTTTTTTTTGGTTTTGTTTTTATAACAGCAATAAAACACACTGTGTGAAAATTTCATATTCGGATACGTATGCGCAGCAGGGTTCCGTTGGCACCTTTTAGGTTCGAAACTTTAGGGTTCCGACAAGACTCGCTTTTAACTTAAATAATTTTGCGGAGTTTCCCATTTACATTAATCTGTAAGAAAACGACACTGAAATATAGTTTTCAGTTTTTTAAAAAGGTCTACCTTGCTTGTGAGAGGCCTAAGCTCATCAGCTGAGGTTGGAATTAGGTAGAGTTATTTATGTACTTACACTGATTTCATACAACGAGGGAATAAAGTGGATATGCCCCAAATCCCGGGATTATTTTTGAAGAGCAAAAAAACCCGTGATCTATTTATAAAAAGGTGAAGTATAAGTATGAGAATTTGCTTAAGACTATTAATAATTTGTATTGTGAATTTAATACTAATAAAAAATATGTTTATTTTCTTTGTTTTTTTTTGTCTATCTATCTCTTTTTATGGTTTTTATTATTATTTATTTGTAATATTGTTGGTCACACGGGGTTGTCTATTAGAAATCCTGGGAAGATCCATATTAATATCAACATTTCGATGCAAGTACATAAATAACTCTACCTAATTCCGACCTCTGTTCATCAGTGAAAGGCCATGATGAACATCTTTCAAAATAACAATTTGACTTACTTTTTTTTCTTAGGAGGAAATAATATCGAAGGTGATGGATTTGCTCGACGATGTCAACGACGCCTCCAACTTGATAGAGCATCCTGACCTGGTACCGACTGTAGGAGAAGTCTCTGCCGAGACCCAGAAGCATGTCGACGAGGTCGTGAAAAGTTCTCTGTGAGTACTCAAGAAATCAATTATTATTAAAAAAAACCTTAAATCAGTGAATTGTGGACACCCTACTTATTTCGTAATATGATATCGACAATAGGAATAGGTCAGAAACCGCGCACCGTACCTACTTCGAACTTCTTAGAATTATGATCAATCGAACAGCTGGTAGGTACTTGTAGTTACGCTCGGTCGTTCACCTTTATCATAAAAACCAGTTTCAAAATAAACAGCTTTCATTAACGATAACTTTTTTTTGCACTAAGATATATCAGAATAAAAATTGTATGGTTATTATAACTCGTTTAAGTTTAATTTGTTGAAATTTGCGCACTGGGTAAAAACTTATCCTGTGTACTATAGGTAATAAAAAACCTATTTCTATTCACAGAGCTCTTCTCACAAACACAGAGGAGTTAATAAAGCAAGTGAAGGCAGCGCCGGAGGAGCCGGAAGTGATGAAGTGGGTGATGTTCAACAAACGGAAGGACGTACTCGACGCGTTTGAGAACCTGCTTAAGAATGTCAAGTAAGTATTAAACGGCCTTTTAAATTAGCTAGTAAAACTTTACAGACTACATTGATCATCATCTGCCTAGCCATTTCCCAACTGTGTTGGGGTTGGCTTCCAGTCTAACCGGATGGTATCGGATCTAATATAAATCTAAACAATCCAAAAATATTTTATAAAATTACTAGCTTTTGCTCGTGGCCCTTTTCGCCTTTATGTCGGAAAATATACCCGCCTGCCAAGAGTGGCGATTATGGCTAATCCCCACGCAAATTAGGGGAGGCTTATGCCCAGCAGTGCACGTGTTTCGGTTACAATAATGATGATGAATCTTTATAGCTATTCCGCCTACAAATGGTAATTGAAAACTTGATTAAATGTTGGTGTAAACAATAATATCGTATTTACAGGACCAGTGGGCAGCGTGTCAAACTTATAGAAGGATCCACGGACGATTCAGAGGTATCCTAATTTTGTAATATTTAATAAAAAGTTTGTGAACAGTCCAGATCAATCAGTGGTTGGTTAAAAAGTAAATGTTTTTGATAAATGATAAATGACTTTATTTTTATAAGTAGGTTTGTACAAACACTTTTACACGTCAATCATTTTTTGTTTTAAACTAGATGAGTTCGGCATTTCCTATCTGACTACTCTGAGAAGAAACGCCGAAACAAACTCAGAGGTTACAGTCTCTTTTAAAGTCCAGACATAATCTTGATCAGATCATGTGAAGACCATGTGGATTGGTGTCTGAAGTGGTCTTTTAAGGAAAGAACACACAGCTTGAGTGGACCTGTCCAATCAGTGCACGCATTTGTCAGTAATCATGCAGCCCCACACAGAACTTAAGGAGGTCAATGATTCGACGAACAATACCAAAGAAAGGACATTTGTGAAGGTCGCACAAATTACTCAAACTGCCAGACAATGTAAAAAATTAAATTAGAAGAAAAGGAAACCAAAAAAAAACGAACACCCACTTCGTCTTCACATTTACAATAGGTAATTAAAACAATATAATACTTAAAAGTAAATATTCATGTCATTGTATAAGTAAAATTCATCAATGTCAATGTGTATATAAAATCAGGAAATAGTCCCGGTCTGATCATTTGAGGACCATGTACATGGGGGTGTCTGAAATGGTCTTTTGAGGAAAGAACCATACAGATTGAGTGGACCTGTCCAGTCAATGCACTCATTTGTCAGTAATCTTGCAGCTCAACTCAGAACATACGGAGCACAAAGATTCGACGAACAATACCAAAGAAAAGACATTTTGGTAGGCCGCATTAAGTACTCAAACTGCCAGATTATCATTAAAATGGAATGAGTAAGAGAGAAATATAAAAAAAAACAAACATCACCTACATAGTCCTCACATTCAAAATCACTTAAATAATAATAATAATATTATACTTCTGAAAGTATATATTCATGTCATAGTGTAAACAATAATCAAATGTCAAAGTGTATAAGCAATAATCAAAATGTCAAAGTGTATAAGCAATAATCAAAATGTCAAAGTGTAATACCCAGTAAAAAATTAATAAAAAAAAGGAAAGTAATTAATAATAAAAATATCATTCAATTTTGTAATTTGAATATGATCTAATTAATAAACCTTGTTTACAGGAAGAAAAGAAGAGCTATGTGCAGAAACAGTGAGTATCAATCAATGATTTAAATAAATGTGACATACAAAACTCCTACATACAGTATTTCTATGTGGTGCCGGACGTAAAGAATAACACCATACCATTTCTTCCCGTGGGTATCGTAAAAGGCGACTAAGGGACTTACTAGATAATGGGCAGCAGCGTTCTCTATGCATTTTTCCACCATACTGCGATCGCCAACCCGCCTGCCAAGCGTGGCGATGGTAACAAACCCCACAAATTGGGGAGACCTATGTCCAGCAGTGGACGTCTTATGACAGACATGATGATGATGAGTAACATCACGCATTTTTTCTCTGGAGGGTTAAGCAGAGGTATGCTTACAGTAGTTTAAGCAGTGTACTTAAACATAATACCTAACTGTGGGTGTAGACTCTCATTTCGGTATTATGTTTAAGTCCCATGTAATATGTGGCGAGCCAATCATATTTTATAAATAACCATAAATTAAAAACATTATTTTATTTGTGTGTTAGGTTCGACAATACGTCCAAATGGCTTCTGAAGCCTGTATCCAAGCCTGAGGTGAAGACGAACGGGCAGCAGGCTGTGCGCAACCTTATTGAAGTTGCAAATAAGGTAAGATTTACTAAAACTTCCACCATTAATTTTACAAAAATAGAGAATAATAAAAATCAGTCGTAATGGAGTGATAGGAAGAAAGTTCTTCTGGAAGAGTGCAACTATAACGGAGTACCGAATCTCATACAAACACATTACATCCTTTTGGCTTCGCTGCAGCAAAAAGAAATTTCTTTTAATTAGCATATATGATAGTTAATGTATACATATATTTGTTAAGACCACAAGTAATGCTATATTCAACCAGAATTTTTGTTGATGAAACCGTTTGAAGTAATGGCAGATTCTAAACGGTTTTTAGTTGAACCTTTACAACAGTTTCAAGTAGGTATACTAGCTACATCAGTTATGAAGGATAAATATATCACCAACTAACTCTCTCTCTATTCTCTTCTGCGTATAAGTATTCTTCCCTTTATGTTCTTCTTCATAAACTTTGCTCAGTTTTGTAAGTTTTTGGTACAGTCGGCCAAGAAAGTGGTGTACCACCCTAAGGTTGAATATCGCTTGCAGATTCATAGGTGATAAAGATTAGTTTCGCTTGCAGATCGATCTGACAACTTCTATTGCTGTCTTTATCTGATTATTGATAACGACTATTACTGTTTGTAACGTGACAGCTGTTCTTAGTTTGAACTTGATGGAACCAATGACGTCGTAAAATCAACAGCGGGGGGCTGTAGATTTTGATGATAAAATTGTATCTACAAATTCAGAATTGTAATCAACAAGTTACATAAAATTGTAAAGGCACAAGGCGAATCCACAAACCTACAATTTCTGTAAACTTGTAATTACAATATCAATAAAAAACAAGCTAAAAATAGATTTATCCTTTTATTAAAGGAGATTGCCCGTTTTGTAGGGGAAGTTGGGTCCCAGTGGAAAATTGTTGTGCCTTGAAGATTTTTATTTTACATAATAGTAAAAACATAGTATTTTCTTAATCAGAAACCATTTTTCATTTATTCACCCTGGTTCAAGAGATATCGTTGTTTTTCTGTTGTAAAAATCTAGGTTATAATTAGAAATTGACGTTGACATTTCCTCCTTATTCTATTTAGGTTAAGTACCTACTTCTACTACCTTTATATTATACACCACTATGGGGATAGTATTGTCTTTAATACTTTATGTCGGTACATAAAATAGCAACACAATAAAAAGTAGATACGTACTCATAGACGGTGTAGAATAATGAAGTTTAAATATGATAAAAAATGTATAACTAGTTAACAGCTTCAGCACTGGACTTTCATAATTAACGTTATTGATATGTAAGTAGTTCATGTCTAAGTACCAAAGGAAATAAAACAAATCAAAACTTGAACAAACCATTTATTCTTCATAAAATATATCGTCCAAGAATCCCTGAACCTGTTCTTGTCATCGTTCCATTGCTTCTACTTGCACCGGCTATGAGCAGTGTATAGGTTTTCATTAGTTTTCGTCATCAAGAATACTTTACATAGACTCATATTTGGCGGGTACGCCTATCTTTGTTCATTTCAGATACAATAAATAATACGTCTAAAAAGGACAGGGGTAACATGATTCTATCTCATCGTTGTGAATACAATAAAAGGATACCACAGTAGCGTGGAAGTTGTCAAATGTTGAGATTTTAATCTTAATGTTGAGATATACTGCCAATAGGTTATATATAATTAACAATAATTGTTTTCTATTGTTTAATTATCGTTTTATTTTGAAATCGATTACTCAATTGATTAAAAGACGTCATTTTCGTTAGTTATTTCTTTGATACCAGGCAACATTTTTTTATATCAATCAAACCACAGACTAAATTGAATCAAACGGATGTCAACATAATGTTTAACTATTAATTAACTTTAACTTTATTCCCAGGATGAAAAAAATTGTATAAAAAATACCCTGTACACAAAAAAATAAATCAAATTTTTACGTTATTATTTCAATCAGGCACACGATACCACAAAAGGGACCTGCTCCGTGGCAATCTCCTTTCTACAATCAATTTTAAAATACTTATAACAAACAAAAACATAGCATATATAGTAATATTTAGAAGATATTGAATTTTTTTAAAAATTAGAAACGGTTGTAACCGCCGTTGGCCTCTATAACCTCTAAAAGACGAGACCTCATTGAACCAACAAGCCGTGAGCAAATATCGGTTCCCCGCATTTCCTCCCAAATATAATTACAGTGACTAATAAGAGCTTGTTTGGTTCTTTCATTTTGATGCGACCATCGTTGGACCATAAGGCCCCAAAGATTTTCTATCGGGTTGAGGTCCGGCGATCTTGAGGACCACTGAATTACCCTTACGTCAGTGTGTGAACGAAACCAGGCTCTTACGATCCTCGCATTATGAATTGAACAATTATCTTGAACAAAATCAAATTGTGGCACTTCGTTCTCCGGGTAAACATTACGGACTGTCGGTAGCATTGCATTCTGAAGCACGTCGATATAATTTACAGCCGTCGCTCGAGGAGGTAGAGAACACAATTCTCCTACACCATCCGCACTCATCCAGCCCCAAATATTTACGGAAATTCGACCTGATTCTCTATTTGGGATTACATGATCATCTTTATACCGTGTTGAATTATATCGCCAAAGGTGAAGACGTCCATGCTGACTGGATTTAAACGTTTTTGCATCACAAAACACTGTATTAGACCAATCAAACTCTAAGTGCTCTCTGGCGAAGTTCAGACGAGCAAGTCTGTGAGCATCCGTCAAATATATTTTCTTGGCGTAATGCCTGTGGTGCAACCCCATGTAATGTAGATGATTCCTTATTGTTTGGGCACTCACATCGAACATCTCCGCAAAATGTTTTGTGGGCTTAAAACCATTGATTTCATATTCCCGTCTCATGAATTCTCTATCGTTATTGGAGAGTGCAGGCCGGCGACCACTTCTTCTGTGATCCAACAAACTTCCTTCCTCTCCTTCACGACGAATCCAAAAGCGGACAGAGCGCCTCGATATATTCAAATTCCGGGATATCGCACTGATACTGCTTCCCTCATTAAATTGGGCAATTATTTGTGCTCTTTCGGCAATGGTCAAGTTGGCAGGCATTGAGATGATTTTATATGCAGTTGATTGAAAAAACACGGAAAGTATATCGATTTTTTGCATATATTTGACAAAATGTCAATTGTCAGTTTTCTTTTTCAAATGGAATTCGGTTGTCTATTTAAATAGTTTTTATTACTTTTGTTTGGAAACATTTCAATTGCTTTGTAGAAACTAATGTCCTTTTCATTTATACTAAAGGTTAAAATGTCATGTACTTATATGTGACATATGACGTATGAATACTAAATACATAGGTTTACGTCATGATAATGTTGTCTCTTTCAGTAATATCTTTTTATAACGAACCTTGTTGTAATTTTCGATGACCGGGAAACTAAATCAAAACTGGTACACCACTTTCTTGGCTGACCGTACTTATGTAACTTCTTGTCCATTACGCTCCTCTGCAAACGAAACTACTTTTTGGAAAGGGCCAAATTCTATTTCAATTTAAATGTTGACGTTCAAAAGTGCCCTTTATGTGCCTATTTGAAATAAATGCTTTGACTTTGACTTTCCGTTCAGATATCGGAAGACCTGAAGGGCAGTGAAAAGGAGGATATGAAGAACTTGGTGAAGGAAACCGAACAGTTGCTTACTGAATGTAGCAAGAAATATGATCATGAACAGTACAGGTATGTAGTGGAACACTATTGAATATTGCTATATGTTTGTGTGTGAATCTTCAACTGTAACGGATACTAAACATTTTAACCGAATTTATAAAGAAGAAGGTTCTATGTTCGTATGTACGTAGTTTTAAATGTATGTTTTTCTGATATTTTCATAAATTTCTAAAATACGAAACCAAATAGATCGACACCCCAAAATTAAAGTTATTTCTCATTTTGTAATGTTTTTTTACAATGATAGATACGAAACCATAGTTTAGGTTTTTGAAATAAGAAAAAAATACCTAGCAGACCTACTAAACAGGATGGCAGGAACATCGGCGCGCAAACTGTAACCATGAATTCAGCAAACATGAGTTTAAACCCTCTAGCGTAAAAATAAGGTCGGTTATAAAAAATACAAAAATTCTACTGTTTTATAGACAACCGTGATACTTACGCGGTCAGCATGTATAGAACAGCATTTTCTTTACAATCCCTGACGTGATTTTCCGACGCATAAGCAGAATAATGTCCTGAATACGCGGTAATAGTTTTTGCTTCGAAGTCCCTGCCACCCTATATAGGCCACCACAGTTCCCATGACCTTTGTCAATCACGTTCTCGTTTGTTTCTCTATCAAAGAATATCTATACCCAAACCATCATTAGGTATTAATTACTTCAAAATGAAGCTGTTTTAAAAAAGTTATACTTTGCAGTTCTTCGTTCGTTGAATCTAGATTAGCTCAGTGGCGAAGGGTGATTTTATTAGAGAGGTAAGCCGGAGCAAAAAAATGCTTACCTAAGCCGGACGTGGCGCACGTAGTCCAGTTACTTAAAATCTGTGACTGACTTCCTGGCTTCAGTCTTCTATAAACAGATGTCTTCAGTCCACCTTTACTATACGTGTAAGCACTGGTGATTGAAACAGTGTCTTGCAAGTATAATAAAAGTGGCTTTGAAAAAAGCCGTTTGTGGTGTGATCAGTGTGATGACGTTGACGTATGATGTCTACTAGAAAAAACTACTTAACTACAAGACTACTGACTTATTCTACTTATAATACTACTTATACTCTAAAGCTATTCGTCTATTCTTTAGTACAAAGTGCGCTAAGACATTATCATAAAAGCCGAAATGATTCTTAATTTTTAACAATAAATGTTTTTCTATAGAAAAAATGGCTAGATCAGATAATCGTTCTTGTTTTTGAGAATTAAGCATGTACGTATGAATTCGCTTCAAAGCCGATAACGACCTCTCCGCAGATGCACCTGTAACGGGAAGTGTCAAAAATATACTACACTAACTTCTGCCTGCGACTTCGTCCGCGTTAAATTTCTTGTTCCCCCGACCCTTCCTGTCGCGTCGAATCGCCTACCCGTGCGATTTTCCCCGTTTTTGCAACATTTTTCATTACTGCTCCGCTCCTCTTGGTTGCAGCGTGGTGTTATATACCCTATAGCCTTCCTCGATAAATAAGTTACTCAACACAAAAATATTTTTTTAATTCGGACCAGTAGTTCCTGAGATTAGCGCGTTCAATCAAATAAACAAACAAAGTCTTAGTATAGATAATGTTGTAATTTGTGGAAAAGTGTCACACAATAATGAATGATGACCTAACCTAATTACGTGTTTCTTATTTTCAAAACTTACCATAAATTCCTAATTGCGAACGCACAATTTCACAACAAACTCACAATTATCAAATTCTAATTGTTACACTAGTACTACACTAATAACTTATATGAATACAACGAAATAAATGCAAATTAACCACAAATATCAACAAAATAAAAGGTTTGTTTTAAAGTTATAATTATATTTACGTCAATGGTCAAACAAACATTTAAAATTACAAAAGTACTGTCGCGTCGAGCGGGGGCTCAAGGGGGCGGGGGAAGGGCCCAAACACTTATGAAATTCAACGAAAGGACGATATTGCTACTCAGTTCGTTCGAATAACCCGACGTCTAGCGGCTTGGCAAGGCCTCTAAAAAATGGGTGGCACGTGACCTGAAGTGACGTCATGACGAGATGATATTGTATAGAAATTGATGTACTTCATAACCCGGCGTTGAAAGCGAGTTACACTGCAGAAAAATCTTGACGCGCGGTGCCGTGCGCACTTTAAATGTTTTGTTTTCGTTGGAATATAAAGACAAATATTTTTTTATGTAGGTTGGGGTTTTGTAATACTTTAATTTTATGGTGTAAGATTAAATACATTCAGTGTGATTATTAAATACTGCTGAGAACTCCTGACTGTCATAATTTCCTAAGGAAAGCCGACAGGAATGGGCTTATTAGTTACCTGCGCCACTGTTAGCTATGTCACAAAACCCCATGTTTTTAAAACTCTCTTACCTTCCCAGTGTGCTGATGGAACGTGTCCGTGAGCTGAAGAAGGGCATCGAGCGAGGAGTAGTGACGAGAGTCGTGCAGGACTTCATGGACGCAGAGGCACCGCTAGCAGACCTGGACTTAGTGGCCGATTACGAAAAGGGTGGGTTTATTTATTTACACACAGTAAAATAGATACATAATATAGGTACGACTTATTAGTATTGAGTACACAGGTTACTGCATATTTCTTAAGACATTCCTTTCAACAGACTGCGAAAGTTTAAATGAAAATGTGTGTGTAGTGTGTTCTAAATATTTCTGTAAGTAGATAGAAGGCTGTCAGAGCCGCGAGATTTGTTCGAAAGAGATACCGGGCCCTGGCACATGGGCAACTTAAGGAACACGGGTGGGTGTTAGTCAATAAAATTCTGACACGCCCTCCCGCTCCACCCGGAGCGGGAGATGTCATTTGATGATTTGCCACCCACAAAAAAGTAGATAGAAGGCTTGTGGCTAGTTAAAAAAATAATAAGCATCAATCAGTATTAAAGTTTATTTGCCATTCATCTAAACTTCTAAACTAATATTATAAATGCAAAAGTAACTCTGTCTGTCTGTCTCGCTTTCCTGCTAAAACTACTGAACCGATTTAAATGAAATTTGGTACACAGATAGTTTAGAGCCTGAGAAAGGACATAAGCTACGTTTTATCCCGGTAGTATGTTCCCGCGGGATAATTTCCAACCTCCACGCGGGCGAAGCCGCTGGCAAAAGCTAGTTTTGATGTATTTCAAAACTCATTCACTATTATCCCAGATGAATCAAAACGCAAGTTCCTACTGGAGAAGAAGATAGCCGAGCTACTGGCCCAGCTCAGCCGCGTCACTAAGACAGCCAGACTCATCGCCGACACTGACAAGGACGCGGGCACTACAGTCAGCACACAGCTCAATAGTTGCAGCGAACAGGTAAGCACATTCACCATGTACTACTTGGTACGTCGACCACGTCACATGTCAAATACGCATTGCATGGACGTCACGCTGAATTCTGCATCGCGCAAGTGAAGTTAACCGGCTTGCAGCTAACTTAAGTACAATACAAGGTCCCGACTTCAATCGTCGGGCAGTTGCCTACCAGACACTGGAGTAAGCATCCTCCCTTTTCCGTGGAGGTTCGGTGAACTTAACCATAAACTCATATACTTCTACACCTCAATAGAGTATGTCAGTTTTAAATACTTCGCTTATTTTAAATAATAACGGGTAAAATGCCTTCTGGCTTATTATCTCATCAAATGCATGAAAGGCGTCGTTATTGCTTAATAACGCAAAAGAAAGAAAAGAAAATATTATATTACTGTTCAGGTAACACAGTAAACAGGTTCACAGGTCAGTACAAAGTTGAGACGACATGAGTAGCTATAAAGATCACCTACACTAGGTTACAAAGTATTGTTTGCCAGGGAACTCAAGTTACGTAGGTTATAAATTATATGACCTGATCAAGGCCGCAGTAATCTGCTGGGTGCGAGAAGCATAGAACCGGTCGAAGTAGCGGTACTTGGGGGATCTATATCCAGCAACGGAGATCTCTCGGCTAAAATGGTGATGATAATGATATCATAAACTATGTTATCTTTCCAGGCGGAGTTGTTGGCTCCAATGTTGGTGAAAGCGGCACAGCAAAGAGTTGCATCTCCAGACGACAAGGTACGGTTAAGCACTTACCAAATGAATTCTCTTATTGTCATTTATTTAATCATTATTTAGATTTTTGGACATCCTTTGAAGAAATTATTCTCATTGTAATGTTAATTTTCAGACTGTGATAGAGAACTACAAGACTCTACTGACAAGATATTCTGAGTCTTTGTCAAAGATTCGAGACCTGTGCGACCAGTCTGTGGATCCCATGGACTTCGTGCAGACTGCAGGTAAAGTTATTCGAAAGCATTGTTCAGCACCACTGCACTTTTAATAAAAAATCCAGCTAAACAAAACAAGAAAGAAAGGCCAAAGACTCAGAATTACCATACAACGTGGCAATGCTGCCAGCCTTTTGGGCACTTTTCCCATTGACAGCGATGCGGACGAGCTTTTTGATGCCCAGTGATTCTTTTATACCTGTTTGAAATACTTGTACATATTATTAATATTATCTTATGTCTGTCACTGAAGAATAAAAATATTTCAGTAGTTAAACACTAATATTATAAAGACGTTGTATGTTTATAATTTCTGCAGAATGCCCATCGAATTTGAAAAAAATGTTTTGCATTTGATAGCTCAATTTTTGAGTAAGGATATTTAACATGCTACGACTCTAAGACGCGGAGTAAAAACAAAACAAGTCGAAAGGAACGCTGAGAAGAAACCGATGTCATGTCGCGGGCGGTCGATGCGATGCTATAGGATATATTTTATATTAAAACAAGAAATTTCACGCGGAAGAAGTCGCGGGCAGAAGCTAGTTGTTTGAATATTTTCTGATTTCAACAGTCCCGAAATCGCGAGCGTTATTTAACTGTTTCACAGAGCTGTATGAACATAAACCGTGTGAAAAATCTGATTTTGTGCACAATATTGCTCATTTAGAAAAGAAAAGCAAAAATATATTTAACACTAGCTTCTGCCCGCGACTTCGTCCGCGTTAAATTTCTTGTTCCCCGACCCTTCCAGTCGCATCGAATCGCCTACCCGTACGATTTTCCCCGTTTTTGCAACATTTTTATATCTGCTCCGCTCTTCTTAGTTGTAGCGTGATGTTATATATCTTATAACCTTTTTCGATAAATAGGCTACCCAATACAAAAATAATATTTCAATTCGGATCAGTAGTTCCTGAGATTAGCGCGTTCAATCAATCAAACAAACAAACCCTTCAGCTTTATAATATTAGTATAGTATAGATTAGTAAATTCACAGGACTAATAAAGATAATATTTTTCAGGCGAGACCATGGAGCGCATGCGCGAAGAGTCCACGAAACACAACGACCCCATGAAGTGCGCGCATACGTCGGCCGCTATCACCAAGTGAGATATACTGTCTTATATATCTTTATAATACGATAAATAAAAGTAAATAAAATAAAAGTAATTTTTAGAAAAGGTTCCGCTTGCGATGCACCTAAGAAATAATGGTCCGTAGCTCATCGTTCTCTTTCCGTTATCTTTGTCTTTTTTCCATAAACTACTGCTAGACCAGATGTTATATTTTAACTCGAATGGGATTTTACATGCCGACTTTGTAAAATCAATTTGGTTTCACGAAAGGTAGCTCGACGACTGACGGAAGAAAAAACTCATCAACCTCATTTTGGAATCCTGGGAGAAGTCCCAGTATGCAATTGGCATTTTCTGTGACCTCTCAAAAGCGTTTGACTGCATTAACCACAATACTCTGAGCTGTAAATTACAGCATTACGGAATTCGCGGACAAGCTTGTTTTTTCTTCTTGGTCTTTCCTATCTATCAAACAGGCAGAAAAAAGTAAACGTTAACGGGGCGACATCATCGGGGCCTATAGTTAAGATGGGCGTATCTCAAGGTTCAATTCTAGGCCCGTTGTTATTTCTAGTTAACATGAATGCCCTTCTTTTATTGAGTATCTGGTACTTGTTGATATGCGTACACTGTCCTCCCATACCTATTAACACTGTTAGTTGAGACCATTGTAAAAGCCAATTATTATTAAAAGAGTAACCGTGGAGTTTCTTGCCGGCTCTTCTCCATAGGAATCAACCAATTTGAATCTTCTGACGTTTCATAAACGCCCATTCAGGTTTATGTGAAATGTTTTGATTGAAAAAAAAAAATATTCTGTGTGTATTCAGGCTAGCGAACCGCGTGATCCACGTGGGCATGTCTTCAAGCACAGCTCGCAGCGACCCTGAGTTGCAGAAGGCTTTAACAGAAGCTAAACAGCAACTCACCGCCGCCACGCCGGCTGCCGACACTCGCGCCAGCAGGATGCCCGACTGGAAGGATACCACTGCCAAGGTAACACTCTGACAGAAGCTCAACAGTAGCTCAACAACAGCTCACCGCCGCCACGCCGGCTGCCGACACTCGCGCCAGCAGGATGCCCGACTGGAAGGATACCACTGCCAAGGTAACACTCTGACAGAAGCTCAACAGTAGCTCAACAACAGCTCACCGCCGCCACGCCGGCTGCCGACACTCGCGCCAGCAGGATGCCCGACTGGAAGGATACCACTGCCAAGGTAACACTCTGACAGAAGCTCAACAGTGGCTCAACAACAGCTCACCGCCGCCACGCCGGCTGCCGACACTCGCGCCAGCAGGATGCCCGACTGGAAGGATACCACTGCCAAGGTAACACTCTGACAGAAGCTCAACAGTAGCTCAACAACAGCTCACCGCCGCCACGCCGGCTGCCGACACTCGCGCCAGCAGGATGCCCGACTGGAAGGATACCACTGCCAAGGTAACACTCTGACAGAAGCTCAACAGTAGCTCAACAACAGCTCACCGCCGCCACGCCGGCTGCCGACACTCGCGCCAGCAGGATGCCCGACTGGAAGGATACCACTGCTAAGGTAACACTCTGACAGAAGCTCAACAGTAGCTCAACAATAGCTCACCGCCGCCACTCGCACCAGTAGGATGCCCAACTGGAAGGATACCACTGCTAAGGTAACACTCTGACAGAAGCTCAACAGTAGCTCAACAATAGCTCACCGCCGCCACGCCGGCTGCCGACACTCGCGCCAGCAGGATGCCCGACTGGAAGGATACCAGTGCCAAGGTAACACTCTGACAGAAGCTCAACAGTAGCTCAACAACAGCTCACCGCCGCCACTCGCGCCAGCAGGATGCCCGACTGGATGGATACCACTGCTAAGATAACACTCTGACAGAAGCTCAACAGTAGCTCAACAACAGCTCACCGCCGCCACTCGCGCCAGCAGGATGCCCGACTGGATGGATACCACTGCTAAGATAACACTCTGACAGAAGCTCAACAGTAGCTCAACAACAGCTCACTGCCGCCACTCGCGCCAGCAGGATGCCCGACTGGAAGGATACCGCTGCTAAGGTAACACTCTGACAGAAGCTCAACATTAGCTCAACAACAGCTCACCGCCGCCACTCGCGCCAGCAGGATGCCCGACTGGAAGGATACCACTGCCAAGGTAACACTCTGACAGAAGCTCAACAGTAGCTCAACAACAGCTCACTGCCGCCACTCGCGCCAGCAGGATGCCCAACTGGAAGGATACCGCTGCTAAGGTAACACTCTGACAGAAGCTCAACATTAGCTCAACAACAGCTCACCGCCGCCACGCCGGCTGCTGACACTCGCGCCAGCAGGATGCCCGACTGGAAGGATACCACTGCCAAGGTAACACTCTGACAGAAGCTCAAAACTAGCTCAACAACAGCTCACCGCCGGCACTCGCACCAGCAGGATGCCCGACTGGAAGGATACCACTGCCAAGGTAACACTGACAGAAGCTCAACAGTAGCTCAACAATAGCTCACCGCCGCCACTCGCACCAGCACGATGCCCAACTGGAAGGATACTACTGCTAACGTAACTTTCTGACAGAAGCTCAACAGTAGCTCAACAATAGCTCACCGCCGCCACTCGCACCAGCAGGATGCCCAACTGGAAGGATACCACTGCTAAGGTAACACTCTGACAGAAGCTCAACAGTAGCTCAACAACAGCTCACCGCCGCCACTCGCACCAACAGGATGCCCAACTGGAAGGATACCACTGCTAAGGTAACACTCTGACAGAAGCTCAACAGTAGCTCAACAACAGCTCACCGCCGCCACGCCGGCTGCCGACACTCGCGCCAGCAGGATGCCCGACTGGAAGGATACCACTGCCAAGGTAACACTCTGACAGAAGCTCAACAGTAGCTCAACAACAGCTCACCGCCGCCACTCGCGCAAGCAGGATGCCCGACTGGAAGGATACCGCTGCTAAGGTAACACTCTGACAGAAGCTCAACATTAGCTCAACAACAGCTCACCGCCGCCACGCGTCTGCTGACACTCGCGCCAGCAGGATGCCCGACTGGAAGGATACCACTGCCAAGGTAACACTCTGACAGAAGCTCAAAACTAGCTCAACAACAGCTCACCGCCGGCACTCGCACCAGCAGGATGCCCGACTGGAAGGATACCACTGCCAAGGTAACACTCTGACAGAAGCTCAACAGTAGCTCAACAACAGCTCACCGCCGCCACTCGCACCAGCAGGATGCCCAACTGGAAGGATACTACTGCTAACGTAACACTCTGACAGAAGCTCAACAGTAGCTCAACAATAGCTCACCGCCGCCACTCGCACCAGCACGATGCCCAACTGGAAGGATACTACTGCTAACGTAACACTCTGACAGAAGCTCAACAGTAGCTCAACAATAGCTCACCGCCGCCACTCGCACCAGCAGGATGCCCAACTGGAAGGATACCACTGCTAAGGTAACACTCTGACAGAAGCTCAACAGTAGCTCAACAACAGCTCACCGCCGCCACTCGCACCAACAGGATGCCCAATTGGAAGGATACCACTGCTAAGGTAACACTCTGACAGAAGCTCAACAGTAGCTCAACAACAGCTCACCGCCGCCACTCGCACCAACAGGATGCCCAACTGGAAGGATACCACTGCTAAGGTAACACTCTGACAGAAGCTCAACAGTAGCTCAACAACAGCTCACCGCCGCCACTCGCACCAACAGGATGCCCAATTGGAAGGATACCACTGCTAAGGTAACACTCTGACAGAAGCTCAACAGTAGCTCAACAACAGCTCACCGCCGCCACTCGCACCAACAGGATGCCCAACTGGAAGGATACCACTGCTAAGGTAACACTCTGACAGAAGCTCAACAGTAGCTCAACAACAGCTCACCGCCGCCACTCGCACCAACAGGATGCCCAATTGGAAGGATACCACTGCTAAGGTAACACTCTGACAGAAGCTCAACAGTAGCTCAACAACAGCTCACCGCCGCCACTCGCACCAACAGGATGCCCAACTGGAAGGATACCACTGCTAAGGTAACACTCTGACAGAAGCTCAAAACTAGCTCAACAACAGCTCACCGCCGGCACTCGCACCAGCAGGATGCCCGACTGGAAGGATACCACTGCCAAGGTAACACTCTGACAGAAGCTCAACAGTAGCTCAACAACAGCTCACCGCCGCCACTCGCACCAGCAGGATGCCCAACTGGAAGGATACTACTGCTAACGTAACACTCTGACAGAAGCTCAACAGTAGCTCAACAATAGCTCACCGCCGCCACTCGCACCAGCACGATGCCCAACTGGAAGGATACTACTGCTAACGTAACACTCTGACAGAAGCTCAACAGTAGCTCAACAATAGCTCACCGCCGCCACTCGCACCAGCAGGATGCCCAACTGGAAGGATACCACTGCTAAGGTAACACTCTGACAGAAGCTCAACAGTAGCTCAACAACAGCTCACCGCCGCCACTCGCACCAACAGGATGCCCAATTGGAAGGATACCACTGCTAAGGTAACACTCTGACAGAAGCTCAACAGTAGCTCAACAACAGCTCACCGCGCCGCCACTCGCACCAACAGGATGCCCAACTGGAAGGATACCACTGCTAAGGTAACACTCTGACAGAAGCTCAACAGTAGCTCAACAATAGCTCACCGCCGCCACGCCGGCTGCCGACACTCGCGCCAGCAGGATGCCCGACTGGAAGGATACCACTGCCAAGGTAACACTCTGTCAGAAGCTCAACAGTAGCTCAACAACAGCTGACAGCCGCCACGCCATTCGTAGATAAAGTTGCCTATTAGGCACTTTCTCATGTCTAATCGAAATATGCTCTCATTTCAATGCAGGAACATTTTACCAGTATCCCCTCCACCTAAACTGGTATCTGAGCTCAAGCTCAGGTACCGGTTTACGTGGAGACGTTTAAACGTCTTCTTCTTTTCTTCATTTTATAAAAACGCGTTGATACTTGTCAACAGATTCTGCAAGCGACAGAGGAAGTGGAATCACTTTTATGCGGCGAGACCATCTTCAAGAACCAACCGGGACCAAATCAACCCATCTACGTGAGTAAAAAACCATCTTTTGAATGTTAGGAAAGAAACATTTAAATACTTAAACTTGGTTTACGTACCTATATAATTCTTATCGATTTTGATAATGATGTTTCTTAAATGTGCCTAGAACTACATCAATAAAGTAGGCTTGCAGTGTTCTACGTATTCATGGAGGAGGGCCATGGGAAGGCCTGTCTTTGTGCATTTAGTGCTTCTCTCTTTGTGTCGCTTTTCATCGAAATATTTTACGGGGCAGGATAGTCTTTACCAGAAATGGTCATCGTATGAGTGGATCAGCAGCGTTGTTGTAGACGAGGTACTACAGCGGCTCCCCTGACTCCATCTCTGTCTCCTTAGAAGACAGCCTCCACGCAACCATCGATGCTCTACTGGAGTGACTGTTACCAAGTGTCACTGCGCCTGCTGCGGGCTAGGTGAGCGGTAGATATCTCCCGCTCCCTTTCCGCAGCCTCCTGCAACATGACTGTTTCTCAGAAGGATACGACCGCGTCCCAGGACTCCTCGCTGCCGACCATCGACTCGACCACGGCCGGCAGCGACAGGTCACTGCCTACTCCTGCGATGAGGGCACGGCGTGGCTCCTCCCAAGCGGCACGCTCTGCCAGCGTATGCCGCGCCGTGTTCTGTGGGAAGCAACTGTGTGGATCAAGAGCACTGTTGTTAAAATGTCTCGCTTCCGCTATTTCAGAGTAGAATAGCACTTTAGTAATCGGTGATCCTCTATGCGAAGGATGTGTCCACGCTAAAGTTACCACTGCGCATCATATCGAAGCTTGAATCAGTGAAGCCGAAGTTTTATTTTTTATTAACAATTGCACTAATTGTGTGACATGCGTGTGGTCCGTACAGAACGAGGCACTGAATCTGCACGTGGCCATCCGCGACTGGTCATCTCGAGACAACGAGATCGTCGCCGTCGCCAAGCGCATGGCCGTGCTCATGGCCAAGCTGTCCAACTTCATGAGTAATGGTAAGATCCTATTAGTTTTAGTCACCTTTACTGTTGAAGTAAATGTCTCTCCCATTAGCCAAGTCAAAACTTGAAAATAGTATGCTTAGATGATTTGGTCATGTTGAGAGGACGGCTCACAAAAGGTATTTAGAAGGCAGATGTGAATGGAAACGCCGAGAGAGGACGCCCTAGGAGGACAAATGTGACCTCTTTGGTGATGTTCTTCAGAAAGGTCAGGTGCGTAGTTCTCGCAACCGGCGTTTGTGTATGACCAGATATATGAACATAAACGAGGCAAAAGAAGTATGTATGGATCGAAGCAGGTGGCGGTCTGAAGTGTCAGTCTACCGCCATGGGAAAAAGGCGCGACTTTCTATGTATGAAAAGGTTAAATAAAGATCAGTGTTTAGGAACTGTTTTTGTATGAAGTACAAAATCACAATTTTTTTATTCTAGTCCAGTTTGGAGAAATAAGTTTTTAAGTATAAAACCGTTTCTTCTATTTCAGATAAGCAACGCGAAGTCCTAGCGACTTCGAAGTCGATAGTTACAGAGTCGCACGAAGTCGCGCGGCTTGCCAAGAAACTAGCGCATGAGTGTACAGACCACAGGATCAAGACGGTTAGTATTTAATTGATAATCACATTTATAACTCCTCGATATCTTTGAGTTTTAAGCCTATGTTACTGTATAAATTGTGAAAACAGTGTTAGGAAAGTTAACTTGACAAGCCCTGCAGCAATCAACTACGGCAGTCCTGCCATAACCAGAGTAATTCCGGTATTTTAAAGAACGTTTGCATTCTTATGTCGCTATCGATTTGTTAGAAATATGTACGTCTGAGTTCCTTACATTTTGAACCCCGACGGAATAACAGAGTCGTCATAAGTTTAACATGGTCCATCTGTGTCTCTTTGTGCCATTGTAGCTCCCAAACGACTAAATCGATTTTTTTTGTTTGTTTGTCTGAAATGTGACTGTTTGATAAAGTGACGCGCATTTTACTTGTATTTACCAAGTGTACAAACATGCTGTGAATGTGTGTGTAAGCACAGAATCTCTCGGTACCGTCCGAAGCAATCGTGAAGTTGTTGAAAGTGTGTGTTAGTGTGTACGTGTGTGTTATGTACCTACTTACGTGTGTGATATCTGCTGACGCTACTCGTCTTCACACACACATTCACAGCGTGATTGCACACTTGGTAACCACAAGTAAAGCGCGCATCGCTTTGTGAGATAAAAATACTGTCCATATGGAGAAGGACTGGCAAGATATTGATTGTCGTTCAAACGAGATTGCGACTGTAATCCTTTCATATTTATTTTACCTTTATCACCCAGCTTATCGTACCGAAAATAAAAATCACAGATTTTGAAAGACTTGGCAGAAACCCAATTTCAACCTTATCATAACGAGAATTTGGATAGTAATTCAAAATCAGATGTAAACGAATTATGAGGGCTATAGATTGTACACTTGTATATGAGGCGTTTCACGTCAACTCTCCTAGCTCTGCGCGCGAGCGCTAAAACATCTACTTTTCAGCTCACGATTACAACAGTAAAATGAACTAATAAAATAATTTGAAAATACGTTTCCGCTGTATTTTTTCCTCAGCTTTCCGATTCAACCATCCGTTTTTTAAAAAAAATGAGTTCCTAACCTCAAAAAAATACAAAACATGTTATATCTCAAAAACGCCATTTTTGATATTTTATTTGATAGTCTAGATCGAAAGAGCAGCTTTTTTTACATCGAAATAGCTATTTTCCAGAGAGGAGTTTTTTGTTTTTGAGAGTAATACGGTGACGAACAGTAGGTACCGCGCCGCGCGTCGGCGGCTATCGGTCATCACGTACCAAGTCTTGAGACGTCACTTATATTGAAGTACTAAAAAGAGGCTTGGTCACCATACTCTTACTTTAACTTTAACACCTTGAACTCGTTAGTCGGGGCCAATACCACTGGGCCACCACTCCTCTCTTTCTTGTTTGCATTAAAATCTGAAAATTATAATGTTTTTTATTTTTCTAGAACCTACTACAAACCTGTGAGAGGATCCCGACTATTAGCGGTCAGCTCAAGATGTTAACAACAGTCAAAGGGTTCTCTCTTGGACGCCACGGTAATACAGTTTATTTTACTAAAACAACATTTTATCCAACGCTTACTCAGCTGAACTAATGAAACGAGGTATTGCAGAAATCTGCCATTAATATAGCAAGAAAGTGAATCCTTGTTATAATTCTACTGGTTTACGAGCAACAATGTTCCGTGTGTTGACAGATGTACAGAATAGCACCATTCCATTTCTTTCCGTGGGTGTCGTAAATGGCGACTAAGGGGAATGGGCAGCAGCGTTTTTTAACCCATTCGATGCCACCAACGCACCATTTGCGTTGATCGAGATAACTACGTCATGCCACCAACGCACCATATGCGTTGAGTGTACCTTAGGACGTTTTTTGGAATTACTTTAAAATGATAGAATTTATTTAAATATTTGCCAACATACACGGCTAGAAACAATTGTTAAATGTGGAAAAACTGTTAGTTTTTGTTTCGAACTGTCATTCTTGTTTTGGTAAGGAAAAAACGGTTGGTATTGTGAAGGTCTTGCCAAAGTAAAAATATTAAGTGGCACCCAGGTGATGTTTTTAAAATTTAAGTGGCAGTGAATGGGTTAAGCATTTTACTACCATACTGCAATCACCAACCCGCCTGCCAAGCGTGGTGATTATGGCAAACCCTCCCAAAAAATGAACCAGTCATGGTGGCGGTTCTTGGAGGAGGCCTGTGTCCAGTAGTGGACGTCTTTCGGCTGAAAGCGAGCACCAATACACGATCTCTTTTGATTTTCTTCCTCTCTGGGCCAATTTCTTATCGTCATTTTGATTTTCAGGTACACAAGAAGACAAAGAAGCGTTGGACATGCTTGTGGGCAACGCTCAGAGTTTGATGTTGAGTGTAAGTATAATATATATTCTTTTGTTTAGCCACTGCTTGGCAAAGGCCTCTCCAAGGACTCCAGGAACTCTTTTCCCGCACTACCTCAAGCCAGCCATCGCGGGACCCGTCTGGGTTGTCTCGCCACACTGTCCGCCCGACCGCGCCGTGCTCGATGTCCAGGCACCATCGTGTGGACTTGCGACGTACTTGCGTCTGACTTTTGTCTGACTCCACTTTAGAGGAAGCCATATCTCGTGTATTTTGTTTTTTGTTAAACAAATTTTAAAACCAAAAGTCAATCTCGATCTTTTTTTGCAAAAATACCACATTTTATCATCGTAGGTACAGTGTTGCTACTAGTCAATATTTAAAAAAAAAATGATCTCTTTGAAACCCACTGTAAGCATTTACACTGACATTTTTCTATAAAATTAACTTATTCTTTCAGATCCAAGACGTAGTGAAAGGCGCCGCCAGCGCTTCCGTCAAGATCATGTCACAGCGTGGTCCGAGGATGAAGTGGGTGCGCAAGACTGTCTACTAACGTCACAACTACTACACACAGACTTATATGTTACATTCCAAGCATATTATATTTTCAAATGATATCAAATAGTTATCTAAGTGTGATATGACAAAATTATAAATATATTTTAACCTCAAACAAGTAACTACTAAGACTATCAGAAGTCGCGGACTCCCCAATACTAACTAATGCGAAAGTAACTCGGTCTTTCTGTTACGTTTTCTGAACTGATTTTGATGAAATTTGGCACAGGGAAGTTTGAACCCCAAGAAAGGACATAGGCTACTTTTTATTCCGCAACTTCGTTTGCGTCCGCGATAACCGACATTTACGCCGACGAAGTCGCGCGCAAGAGCTACGAGTAGTAAAATATAAAATCTTTTTTGTTTGATATACTTTAGTTATCGATACTCATCACCTCCATGTCAGCAAGTATGTCTTGCTTTAATTTGATATTGTATAGTGCCATGTTATTATTAGTTAAATATATGATACTGATGCATTTTATTACACTAATATCATTCTTGTGTCAAATTATACAAATACATTATGTTGAGGATCGAGCGCCATGCTTAGTGGAAGGGTGAGTCAAAAATGAAAAACTTTAATTATGGGACCAACCCGCAAATTATTGTTCACATCTCTAAAGTATGGCTCTCGTTTGAGCTTAATCCCTATATCGAAATACTGACATTCCATATTGATGCCAAAGTTATATAACGTATTGTTTTGGATTTATTTTTGTAACAGATTATTTTTGTAATATAGAGTTGATTAAAATTTTTGGCTTTTATTTTTTTCCACGTAGATACTTTATACATCTGCACGCGTAGCATGACCACCATAGAAACGAGTTTTATCGACAGTAGAATAGACAAAATGGCACGGCGATTTTAAAACTGAATGGAGGAAATATTTCTATTCTTCAGTCGACAAAATTCTACGATGTCGAGCATGGCGACTAATTTTTTTTTACTTTTGAGTTGGAGTTTCAGTTGGGGGTAAATTTGTTTTTACAGGATTATATTAATTATAATCATCAATACAATACTCTAACGGCCTGGCCGCGGGACAGTCGCCATAGCGAATATTCGCGCGGTGCGAACGGCGAGGCGTCTAACGACTGAAACAAACGCATAGAAATGTTCTAATCAAGCCACGCGGAGCGGCGAATGGCGAAGCGACTTGCGAAATGTACTGAGCGAACAGCATGGGCGACTGGCGGCGCGGCCGGCGAGTGAAACAAATACATGAATCGGTACGGCGCGAGCCACGGCGTCGAGCGGCAGTCGCGGCGACTAGGGCAGTGATCAAACGAGTTTAGTTGTTTTCGCCGCGAATAATGAACACCGAGACTTTTATTGCTGAAATACTAGCAAGGCCACCTATTTGGAAGTCTGGCCACCTGGATACATTCTGTATTTCTCGTACTTCTTGTGGAATTCTCCATCTATACTTCGATTCCTATTCAACTCATGTACTCCACAATCTCTTCCAAATATTATGTCTTGAACCAAAATACGATTACTTACTAAGCAATATCGAGATAACTTTGATAAAGACATTTCGCTCTTGGACTTCCTTACTGGTCGCGGCGGCGAACGCGACTGCCCGTGGCCTGTAAACGATGCCGCGCGAGTGGTCGCCTCGCCCGCCGCATCGTCGTTCGCACTGCCGATCCCCGTGGCCAAGCCGTAAGATCGTTTAATCCCACTGTATGACTATCAATGAAAAAGTCCTATTATATTAGTTGCCACTCTCTTGCTATGGAAAGAATAACTGTCTTTGTCTTCATAGAAACCCGAGTCTACGGGTCGCCCCGTGCTCGGGCCGAAGAGATGTCGAATTGAATAGAAAGAACTTTGTCTATTCTTGGTAGAATAGAGATATAATTGGTCATGCTACACCTGCTGAAGACGTTTCAGACTTGTCACGAATAGTGACGGACTAGTTTCGACAAATTTTGGAGTAGTCTCGACATGCCTAGTAACTACAAGTGGCGACTAGTTTCAGACTAGACTAGTCACAACTAGTGTCATTAGTTTATTGAACTGAATTGGACTGTGCGTCCGTCTAACTAAAACTAGTCCGTAAACTAGTCGGACGGACTAGTTTCGATTAGTATCGGACTAGTCTCGCCTAGTTCTGAACTAGTTTCAGACAAGTCTCGACCAATGACGGACTAGTTTCAACAATTATTTTTCTAGTCAAGAATAAGGAATACGGTCACGGAATAGTTATGGAGTAGTCCCGATTAGTAACGCACTAGTGTCGAAGTGACGTTCGGTGACGCACAAGTGTCGACTAGTGATGGAGTAGTTTCAATTTCAACTAGTGATCGGCTAGGGTGCGACTAGTTCCGACTTGTCTCTACTTGTAACGGACTAGTCTCGATTAGCGACATACTAGTTTCGGAATAGTCACGACTAGTCATGTACTAGTCTCGACTTGTTTCAGACTATTTATATAATTTACTAGTTACGACTAGTGTCGGACTAATTTCTACTAGTGTTCGCTGCCAGGCCAGACCCCCTACAATAGCATTTCAATAGCGCAGTGGAAGTTATGATGGTGGGGTCCAGGAGACAAGAAGTGGCTAGCGAAACTAGTCCGCCGTACGCGGAGCAGACAATACAAGTACAATTCAAAGCAATAGGTACAATATACGAACAAAAGAACTTACCTGTGGTAGAAGAACACCTGCTCTGGTGCCTACCTGGAGTTATGTATGTAAGTGAGTGTATATGTATCGTGTAGTGACATTGTAAATGGGTTTTCCAGGTTACCATCCGCTGCAATAAGGCTGGAGGCAATCACAGCATGCGGTTCCAATAAGCGTTACTTTGCTTAACCTTCAAACTATTTCAACAAGATATATCCAAAACTCAACCCGTGTTATTACACCAAATTGGGGTTATTTACAATCAAAGCAATTGGATCACGACTAATTGTCACAAACGGATCGATTTAAAAGGATTCATTTCAACAAACGCGTCGCGGGGTCCCAAAAACGGCGACGGACCTTCTCAAGCGCCAAATCCAAGAGAAGTGTCAAGTGTCAAAGTCAAACTGACAAGTCAGATGTCATTCTATTACACGTTTAGAAACGTAGGCGCATAAAGTAACTAATTTATACGGTCCGGAACAACTAGTCTTGACTACTTTCGGACTAGAGTCGGATTAGTGTCGACTACTAGTCATTTAAAAAATATCAAAATCATTACAGAGTTTAAATTTTCATCTGCTGGAATCCCCAGAGAAGTTAAGGTGTTCCACATATAGAGTAGAAATAAAATAAAAATCAAGTATTAAATAACATATTTTATTAATTCTAATATAGAGTCGATCATGATCACTCAATACCTCATGGTACGCGCAATTCATAAATACAACAGATTCTGCTGATGACAATTATAATGAATAATTAATTATTTCTACCACGGAAACATACGACACTATAAAACTATCTACTATCCATTGCTGGTTTACTACTAAATGACGTTAAATTATTGAATGCCGAAGCGGCAACGGAAACTACAATGCTTTATATTTCCGTGGGAGATTATTTGATGAAAGCGTACGAGAGAGACGCATTTATAGTTGTATATGTGCGTCTCGCTCCCACGCGACTACGCTAACGCTAGAGTATTTGGTATTTGGCTCGATTTGATCACAGTTTCGGGCGCAGAGCTTACTTCCTTCTGCGAGCCTGTGGACAAGGAAGAAAGATGTTAGTAAAGAATATTGGACACAAAAAAAACATTCATAAGTTCACCATCATCATTTCAGTCAGTTGGCGCGATCGCCACGCTTGGCAGATGGGTTGGCGAACACAGTATGGTGGTAAAATGCATAGAGAGCATGCATAGGGCTATTCTTTACGTCCGGCAACATAAGTTACTAAACTTCATATTCGTACGAAACGTTTGTCCCTTACCACTTCCTTCCTATCCTTGGTGACGCACACGGAGCGGACCCTGAAGGGATCTGCGTACACGCAGGTGCAGTCCTGCACCATGGTCTGGTGCATGATCTTCTGGTTGATGGCCGCGGCGGCCGTCTGCAGGTACTGCTTCTGCTGGCCAGCGTTCAGCGCGTGGAAGTTCGTCGCCGAAAACACGATGCCGTTAGTCTGTGGGAGAAACGAGGTTAGAATTTGATTCTAGCGGTAAAGTCTACGACTCTGAAGGATTTTGGATTCCAACCAAGTAGATAGATCTTGTTGAACCAAATGTATCGCCGAGCTAATCTTCACAGCTTTACGTTAGAAGTCGGTTTTTTTTTTTGTATATTTTAAAAAGTAAACACGGTCGGAGTCCCAGTGTTTTGGTACTTATTAACGTTTTTTAAATTACAAGTGCCTAATTGTTAACATTGACTCACCGACTCGACGAAGTCCCTGCACGTGTCAAATGACTTTTTCAATGTGCCTCTGAGGTTCTCAGCATCCTTGCCGACCTTCCTGTCTCCCAGCATGATCACAGCCTTGTCGGTGTAGCCTGCACAAATAATTTACACATTTAAGTTACGAGAAGACTACATTTTTGAGGTTTTTGTTGAGCTATTAACGTTCCTACCACTATGATAGGGCCGTATTATTATGTAGCTTGAGCCGATATAAAAAGGAAATGCGGCCAATCTTAAACAGACAAGACAAATGTGCAAGAGATATCATAATGCACACATAAGTGTGTGCTCAAATGCAGATGCACTGCCTGGCGTGGTAAGCTGGTGATTTGTTATAAAATACCTCAGGCATTAACTCTGCCGTGGGTATAAAGATTTAATATTCTAAACATACAAATAAGCAAAGTGTTTTTCTTATGAATTTCAAAATAACAATTGTTACTAAAAGCTTATGGACAGAAATACGGTACTTATAACATAAAAATATCCGGCTTAAGGTCTGTTTGAAGGTACTGATTTTGATGGGACTTTCACTGGCAAATAGTTGATACTATAAGGACTAGAACATAGGACTTTTAGTTTCGGGATAGCATGTTCTCATGTACTTAATTTCTTCCGATAACCACGCGGCCGAAGCGACGGGCACAGCTAGTAATTAAATAAAAATATACTGACCGACAATCTGGGCAGCGTTCTTGCCGTTTCCAATTGTAAGAGCTCCCGCAGGTGTGACTGTCACGATGGAGTGTGTGTAGGCCATGTTATCGAAGGCGACCTTGTAGGCCATGGAACGGGCGATCTCGAGCTACAAGCAAAATTAGCAATGAGTAAAAGTTAACACTTAAAAAAACTATAGAGAATATTATTCTATTCATAAAGGATAGGAAAGAAAAAAATAGAAATAAAGACGCCTGTGATTAAATAGACAAAGAAATCAGTAAAAAAAAAACACAATCTTTTGAAGTGAAATTAATTGATTTGCATTTGAACACAATGTTAAATACAAAAATGGCTATGTATCGTAATAAGGTAGATAGGGTTTAAAGGTCCAGAAATGATAGACATTGAAACTTACCAGGAAGAATTGACTGACGCACTCCTCCCCGACGACGCTGATGGTGTGCTTGACAGCTCCAGCGCGGAGGGGCAGGTCGAAGATGGTCTGGTAGCCGGCTACGACGTTGGTAAGGCCTGGAAAGTAGAGGGATAAGGTTATTGTTGGTGCCATAAGCCTCACGTTTACTAAAGTTCGCTTTTTAATCCCAGATTCTAATCTGACATTTAAAGTGTTTTTTAGTCTAGCAATTTCACATAACACCTGTCAAAGGAGGCCTACTTTGATCGTTCCTCCTTTCCAACATCGTTTGAAATTTAAAAAAAAAATAATCACCTCTCAAAATGGTGAAGGAAAACATCGTGAAGAAACCGGCATGTCCTAGAGCCAAAAATTTAAACACATGTCACGTGAAGACGTCAGTCTAGCAACCCGCACTGGGCCCATGTGGTCAATTACGGCCAACTCCCTCTAACAAACGAGGAGGCCCGTGTCCCAACAACGGGAATATTATAGGCTGATTTAGTGTTTTATCAGTTTACTTACCGAATTCGATTCTGAGAGCATCGATGATGGAGAGAACCTGGTTGATGTAGGGGTTGTATGGGCCGTCCTTGGCGGCGTCGGCCAGTCTCTGGTAGCGGGTCTTGTCGTCAAACACTGGCTTCGGGTTCTTCAACCTCTCTGTAATGGGAAGTTGGCGATTAATGCTGGTTAGAGAAAGTTTGTATTGAGGTTCCTATGGTACCTGATCTATAGTACTGAAATGGTTTTAACAGGAACGTTTGCAAATCATGAGTGCATGAGCATTTTTAAATACATTGTCATAGTCGTTTAGAATGTTTGGAAATACCACCAACCAATCGACTATTGGTTTAATATTTTAGTACACATCTCTCTTACATTATCCTATTTTTCCAAAATTAAAATAGATGAGAAATACAAAAAGTTTTCTTTTTATTAAATTTCTCTCCATTTTTTATGTATATTCTTTAAACTGAATGATGTTTTAATTGTGATTTCCGTAAAGATTTATTGAAGAAGACTTGTATCAACCGACAGCCAGCTCTCCTCGATAAGCAAAAAACTCGCTCGAAGAAGGCTTAAAAAAGCACACTCACGGTCAGTAGTATATATGATGGGGTAGGGGAACTTGGGGGTGATGCCGACGAGGTAGACCTTCACGTCAGTGCAGTGCTTGCTCTTAAGCCCGTCCAGGATCTGTCCCAGTAGGGGTACCACGATGTTCTTGTAGTTCTTTTCGTTATCCTGAAATCAAAGGACGAGGTTAGGCTATTTCTTTTATGGCTATTTTCTAAGGTCTTAAAATAGAGGCTACGACATTGATATAGTTTGAACGCTGAAAATGTTGGAGCTATTAACCAGCAATAAAGCTTTCACGTCTGTATCATTATAATCACATCGCAGTCAAAGCAAACATTCAGTGTAATTATCATTATGATTGTGTGAAGCACATGTACAATAAATAATTTAATTTAATTGAACAAAGGTATAAATAGAACACTTACAGCAGTAGTCTCGAAAGCCACAATAATATCAGCTTGCTTGTTGGGAACCTTCAACTCGTAGCTCTCTCCCAGTTTCCTGGGCTTATCAGCATCTGTGCACTGCACGCAGACTTCGGGCATGACAGCTGGTAACATGCCGGTGAGGGCGAGGGCGGCGTATCCTCGGGCGAGGTCGCATGCCTGGTGGAGGGCTTCCTTGGACTCGCCGGAGCACGCGTGGATGCAGGCTTGTCTAAAGTGGAAGATGAGGTCAGGTTAGCTGTATGAGATCCAGGGTGTATTTGTATATTCGTATTAAATAATCATAAGAAGACGAGACTGTAGACTAGTATTTAACAAATACGTATTAAGTTACGCATACATTGTACCCGCGTCGTATTGCAGCGCATCGCACTTCTATACAAAAAATGCAGTGCAGCCCGCCTAATTCTGCGTCAGTATTTAGACACGAAATTAGTAATTGATCTACGAAAGACTTGTTAGGTGGCAAAAGGTTGTTCTTTAATTACAATTTTTCCAAGCCTCCGTTGAATATTAACACCAGAATTTAGGGTGAATGAAATAGGTGCTCAATACCAAATTTGTCTCTAAAAAGAACCTTTGCTTTTTCCTTCAAGTTATAAGAAGAGTGTTTGGCCCTAATGTACAAAAATTAACAAGTTGATGCCACTTTGACAATACTGTCCCTGAGCCTTACCTGAATGGTGCAATGTCGAGGAACAGGCTCAGTGGTCTAAGCGGTGAGGCTCCTCCGAAGACTTCTTCGCACGCGGGTGGCAGGGCCATGTGGTGCATCTGGTGGTGGGAGTGTTCCGGGGCCTTGACCTGGGGGCAGTTCTTAGCCAGACGGTATGCGTTTCCGAACTCGCTCTCTGATGTGCAGATCTGGAAGGAAGTTCGTGATTAGTGGAAGGATTGAATGTTCTTGCTGCGTCATCTTCTTCTTAGCGGTTTGATGGCAAAAATAACAGGACAAAAATATATGTTAGTATATACTAAATTATATGTTAGTATATACTAAATTATATGTTAGTATATACTAAATTATATAGATCTTCTTGCTGCTGTAGAACGGTTATGTAATTAGCAACAAGTAGGTCGACGGATCACCAAAGGAATGAATTTACATAATTACTGATGTCATGGTTACTACCCTTCTTGCTCCCTGAGAGGTTCACATGAACCCTTCTTATTACTGATCTAAGACATCCTACCGTTACCTGTGTAACATACCAAATATTTCAAAAGTCATTTTGAAAACTGATCATTTCAGAGTGAGGAAAAAATCCTGCCATATAATAGGAATATCATAAATTATAGACGTACCCTGCCATTAGGTAGACGGAAGTCATCGTAGGGCTCGTTGTTGCCGTCTCCGAGAAGACCGCGCAGCTTACCAAGGTAGAAGCCGTTCACTTCGATGTAGCACACCTAAGAAAAAACATTATTATAAAATTGTAACTTTAAAATTGCCGAACGTAGCGCTTCAGTATCACTAAATTAAATATGATATTACAGCGTATCCAAAAAGTACAACTGACATATAATATTATTTAGTAGGCAAATATTTTTGTTACGTCAACTCTGAGGGAACTCCTCAAAACACATCTAGTTATTTTTTTAAGTCCAGACAATTAAATGCCACTCGCTTGTCCTGATGTTATTACGTTCAAACGTTCAAACGTTCAAAAAGTGCTGACTCTCAGCCTAGTTTGAATAAATGACTGTTGATTTTGATTACTATTTCAATGTTTCGTGTTGTTATTTGATCCAATGACTACGTACCTCAAGTTTGGAAGTACAGAAGACCATAAGTCCGTACAATGTTCCGAGTCCAATACGGCCGTTAGCCTCGCGGAAGGCGAAGGAGTCCTTCTCCATGACTGGGAAGCCTTGAGCGGCACCGTTCAGGGTCACCTGCGAAACATAAGATTGATATAAAAATCAAAATTTTAACGGACGGTTCAAAGTTTTGTATACGTCCAAATTGTCTTGCTTCAGGTTACGAGACCGAGGGGCTTCGGAAACAAGAAGATCCGAAAGGCTTACAAAAATCTGGTCTGAGCCAATGTGCTTCTGGTCTTAGACAGAAACACGCAAAAGCAATAGCGATCAGTGCTCGTACGGTCACCGATAGATATCATCGATTTTGAATGTACGTTTTCTGTATATGAAGCTTTTTCGGTCGGCAAGAAAATTTCAGACCTTCATAATGATGATTCTAACCTGTTCATTATCCTTCAACTCCACAATGGTACCGCTCTTGTCTTCCAAGATCAGAGCTTTAGGCTGTCCGTTGGCGAGCTGGATCATGAGGGTGAAGTTCCTGTCGACGTGGTCATGCGCGAGCACATAGCGGCAGTTGCCGGGGAACGTCATGTGGCGCCCGTCGAACGTGAAGATGTGCTGGCCGTTGACAACCACGGCGCGGACTGTGGACAACACATGGAGATCATGCTTAGTTATAAGTTACTTTAATCTATAGATAGATGTTCTGGAAGGTATAAGGTATTGGATACAGAATATAGTGACAGGTAAAAACATTTTATGAATAGTGTTTCTTTGAGTATTAATAATCAGTACACAATGTGCAGGTGTGTAGGGTCATCAACTGCATCGTAGCTGAACATTTAATGAGATATTTATATGAAGCAAGGCTATTTCTTGAATAATTTAGTACGTTGAAGGGATCATGTGATTGAAATATCTCTAAAATCTCCACTTCAGAAAGTTCGGCGTTGTAGAGCATCTCTGTCAATCAAAGCAGAGTGACAGTGAAATCTCTTTCTTTCGATGTAGGTACTTATTATTTTATCTCTAGATAAAATCTATCATCTATCTATATTCAGTGTAATTGTTACCTAAACTAATACAAAATCAACTCACGTTTAGCGGGCACTTCATCCAGAGGGTTGTAGCTCTTAGGTCTGTATGCCTTGATGAGCGCGAGGACATCAGGAACGTCGCCGGTCAACAGTTTGCTGAGCACGCTGGCCGACGGTGGTCTGCCGAACGATGGCGATGAAACGGATCCAGGGGTGAACGAGATCTGGGGAGAGAAGAAGTATTTCAGTTTTATGGTAAATGGTCACTGGCGTATATGGAATTCTGCCACACTGAGGCAATACAAGTGTGTTGCCAGCGTAGAGGCAAAATGCCTGCGTGAAAGAAAGAAAGAAAGATTCTCGTGTGTGTACACTGGCATCTATATTCTTCAAACAAAGTTTATGGCAGTCGTACTTTCTTGGGCAATCTTTTCGACCAAGAGCTCTACTATAAAACTTTCTACAAGACTAAAAGCAAACTTTTTTGCTGTTTAATTGAGTACACTAATGACCTCAATCTCAGCCAGTGGAAAGTAATAGATGAGGTTTACGATAGAACGAGCGTGCTAAAAAGATATTGTAGCTAAAACGAATGCCATCTACCATAATTTTTCTGAATACTCACAGGGCTGAAGCCGGCGGGTCCGAAGCCCACGCCGAGCTGTCCGAGCTGAGCGCGGATGAACTGGATGAGCGACGTGACGGCGATGGACAGCTTGCGGTAGATGGCGCGCAGTTCCTTGTTGTCATCCACCTTCTCTTGTTTCAGTTTCTAGAAGGAAAAAAGTAAAACTGAGAACGGTGGAACGGAAGGTATCTAATGATTTGTATTTATGTTTATAAACTGTCTTCTTAGATACTGACGTTTAGAAAACGTCCAAAAGAATTTATAGATATCATAATATGAAACAACTGAATTTTTGATTGAATAAAAAACTAACTACTTAGCTTTCTGACCGATTATTTATTGCACGTATCAAAAGCACCTTATATATTGTCGTATTAAAGTTTGCTTTCCTTACTGAACTGTTGGTGGTAGATGGACGTACCTTGGTGATGTAGCTGTGCATAGCGTCAGTGAAGTCTCTGATCTCCGGCGTGGGAATGAGTCCACGCATGGTGTTGTAGGCGTCGCCCAGCAGAGCCACCGCCTGTTCGGGCACCGCCAGCTCTTGGAACTGAAGGGAAAATTTTAAGTGTTATGATGTGATACAAGTAACGTCAACGTTGTTCTAGTGCAAAAGAGCTATTCTTTATAGGAGAAAGGGCAAGATTCCATATTTTTTAAAATCACTTCAAAGTACGGCCTAGATACGATGATGATTTTTGAATGTACGTATTTATACAAATATGAATTAGTGATAGAAATTGTTTTTCTTTTTTCCGCTCGAGTTGGTACATAAACCCCCAAATAGGTTTGAATGTCTCTTATGGTAAGAATGCCTAAAATATTTAACATACTATTTTCTGTAGATCATTTTTTTTTAATTCTGGAATTTGGTAAGAAAGTCTTTCTCTGCTTACCTTCTCCTTGATGAGTGCGAAGAGCGGCAATTCCTTGATGGTCGTGGTAAGTTCCTTGGTCAGAGCGTCGAAACGGGTACGGAACTCCTTGAGTTGAGCGACCAAGAGGCGGGTCAGGTCTGAGGAACATAAAATATATATTTTAGTGACAACAATACCTCATAATATGTACATCTTCTTTAATTGTCTCTGCTTTTAGAATTTGGTACATATATCCCGACATATATCTTTCTTCAGTCGTTTCTTCATTAACTTGTAGTTCTACAGATATCCAGTTAAATCTCCTCATAGAAACTGGTAGTTTCTGAACTCTACTAATAGATATTTTACCTATTGGGACTATAAATGCTACTGTGTGTGAAGTTCCCGAATTAACAAGATATCTCAGTAACATTACTCACCCTTGAAGATAGCGGTAAGTGTGTTGGTCAACTCCTCAAGTTCTGGCTTGTGCTTCTCATAGAAGTCGGTGACGATGGCAGCGTAGTGAGCTACGATGTCAATGATGGAGTCCGAGAATTCCTTGAAGTATTTAGCTACCATTTCGTAGAATTGTTTTATGATGGGCTCGAACTGGAAATTAAAAGGTTTTCATTAGTGTTTTATAAAGGTTTCTTCATTGAAACTTTCGTAAGTCTAATGGATTGGCATGACCATGAAATTACAATCTACTTTTTTATTTAAGTTTTAAAATGCCAGGTATAAACAAGATATAAATAAGAAAGTGGAGTGCTTCGGCTGGATAAACATGATTTACGGGAACCTCAGTATGAAACTACAGTAAAGTAAAAGTAAAGTATTAACTTTCTTTAACTTATTTAACAAACACCATCACTTGCTAGTTTTATGAAGTTAAGGATCTTTGTGGTGGATTCTTGCTCATACTCGTATCTAGAGGATCAATTTTCAACGTACCGTCTTCTCATACAACTCCTGGATCTTCTTGGCAATGTTGATGTAGGTGTTAATGATGTTGTCCACTATGGGCTTGGTGCCGGTTAGCACTGCATCCAAGACCTTCGCGATGGATTTAACGATCACGTCGCTGCAAAGAAAGAGTTCAGTTAAGAGAGAATTTATAAACAAGAATGGTGTATAGATTACATACTCGTAATTTTCATGAGTGTTCTAAAATCTTGCCCGCACCAATAAATATTTGTTTATAGTTTAAGCTGAATTTAAGATGTTTTGATTATTGTCAAATGTAAATAATTCAAATTTCCCAAGACATAATCACCTACTTACTGACCGCAACTTGGTTGTACGGGTCCATGTACTAAGAATGGTGTACTATAAAATGATTTTTAGAACCAACAGAAGTCTCTACTTAGATAAAACAGAAAATGAACTTACAGTATCTCTGAGATTTCCTTCAGCACCTTGTCATCACTGATTTCCTTGTAGAACTTGGTCAGTTCTTCGCTGTAAGTCTTCTCAATGTTCTTGAAGGTCGGTTCCACGCGCTGCAGCACCGCTTTGAAGTCATTGTTGGCTTTCTCTCCTAGCGACTTGATGCGACCTTCGAGGTTGTCCAGGTCTTTGCGTAGGGCAGTCTAAGGAAAAAAGATTAATGTTATAATTTGCGAAACTAAATATCGAGGTCAATAATTTAAAATGTAAGAGATAAAGAAAAAAAAAATGTATAAAAAATAAATAATCAAAAAGCATCATTATTAATTCCTCTGCATCGTTGTCAACAGGAAACGTGCCCAAATGGCTGGCAGCATTGCCACGAATGATATGATATAAATAAATGTGTTTGGTTTATGCTGAGTCAAAAGCCCACCACAGAGGTGGCAACAATTTTGTGGATTTTTTAAAGTTTATTTGAATAAAATTAAACTACTACAATTCTGGCTAAATATTATTAGATTTCCCATTTCCAAACTTAGCAGCCAGGGTTTTGGATTTATTCCCAAATAATAAGAATAATAATTGGAAAAATGTGCGTTTCTTTTATACTTTTTACTACGCATTAAAAAAGGCTTTACGTCATGATAACTTACCAAGAAGTAGTTTAAGTTGTCCTTAGACGCGCCATAGTCGCTCTTCACGAGGTTATCATCCAAGAACAGAGCTCCATGGAGCAAGTTCTTCTTCTGCCCGCCGAGGATGATGTCAGCACTGATGTCCACGCGCTTCTCTGGCTGGATGTGGCCCACGACCGACAGCTTGCGGTCAGATTCGTCTGTCGAGGAGATGACGTTAGATGGACGGTTCTTTAATCCCTAACTATTTTGGTTCTTTGCTGTGCATGAGTTTTAGGTGAAGAGAAGATAATCTTCTTTTGATTTTATTGTTCAACTGTTTTTATATATCTAATGGATTGCGAGTGTGTCCTGGCATAAATTTGCCGTTCCATGTGGGAATCGAATCCACGACCCGCAGCGCCAAACACATAATTTTTGGTATGTCTTTCATTGAGCATTTTTGTCTGTATAACATAATATCCTTTAAAAATATTTGTAAACCCAAATCTAAAGCCAATTAACAGACATTTTTTTGATAAATTTGGTGGTCTCCTGACACCAAACATTTTAAATATAATCACCGCTATAACCTGTGCTGAACTCGAAATATTGGTAGTCCTTGGCAATGGCGGACACGCGGACTGGCTTGCCTTCCAGCAGGCAGACCTTTATCTCTCCCTTCTGCAGGTTGTCGTTGATGGTGGCTGAGCCTTCTACGTCAATGACCTTCACGAGGGGAGTGTTGATCTGGAAGATTTCGGTTTTTATTAGCTAGGTTGGTTAAAACTAGTTAAAGTGGAAAGGTATTGTGAACATTCTCAATTTTCTTGTTCATAGGAAAGTCTGTGAAACAGTTTGGCAGCACGGTCCAACATTAATGTATATTAATTATGACAGATTTGTAAAAATAAGTTGAAGGAGAAACGATTTTGAAGACCTAATGGCGTGACGGAGTTAAGAATATCACAATTCCAAAATAATGGTCGACTTTTGTGTTTATTCAAACAATATGATGTAGACTTACCAAGAACTTGATGTGGGTCGGTGATCCTTCCAACAACAATTTAGATTCGCGATCCTGTAAAAAAATATCAATTAAGTTACTTATCCATAATAGCACCGCAGTATAAACGGGTCAGAAGGAAAGAGATAAGAGGGGTTCTTTACTGTGCAGCAAAAAGAGAATGTATCAAAAACTTACGGCTCCAAGAACTGGATGTGAGATCGATGCTGAGGTTTCGATCTTGACGGCGTTCTGTTGAGGGCGCTGCAGGTTTCCGCGGAACTTCACTACGGCTTCCTGTAATGAGAAGGTTGACTTGTTAGATATGACTGACTATTTCGTAGGATTGCGTAAAGGAGAGGAAGAATGAATTTTCAAATCGTATTGTACTCCTCCTAATTATAGTCTACTGAATAATATTTTAATGTTACGCACTGACAGGGTTGCATACAGGTTACGAGCTGGACGACTTTTGAAAATTCACTGTTCCAGTATTATTCACAATATTTTTGCCAAATTCACGCCTGCTACGTATGTGGATGCTAGCAGATCATAGAGGCTTAGGACTACTACTTCTACTTTCGAAAGACCAATCAGCTTTCATAAAATGCACGTTTACATCAAGTTTTGTGACTATTGTCAAAAATATTAAGGAAAAAATAAAAAAAACACTACTCGACGCTAAGTAATTTTTAGATTTGCTACAAAAACAGATTATTCTAACCTTTGACCAAGTCAAACGAGTGAAGTTTGTATGCATAAAAGTCGAGGATTATCATACCTTGTTCAACTTAGGATGGTTAAAACCAAATTCAGCAACAGCGGACTGCTGCTTGTCGTTGGCAACGTCCAAGTCGACCAGGAACCGAGCTGAGGTCCTCTGTCCTTGCTTGTTCTTGTTCAGGTCGAGGCAGATCTCTCCGCGGACCGGGAAAGGTAGACCCTTGTCAGTTGGGTAGCTGACCACGGACTCTAGAGCCATGACGCGTTGGGGCAGCTGGATGGTGATACCAGACTTGGCATCTGAAAGTGGATGTTTGGTTAGTTTGAGATTCCTAAAAGGTATCAAAATTTTCCTAAAAGGTATCAAAATTTTCCTAAAAGGTATATAAATAGCCATCTTACAAATGTGAATATCAGTAGCTAAAGTGTACCTGTATGGCTTAATTTACTACGAAGATTTAAATGAAATTAAGATGTTTGGTTATAGTATTATTTAAGCCAGCAGCATTTCCTGCAACAAGGGTAAAAACTGGCAAAGGTCTACTCACTTCCAAACTCAGGTGTGTTGTAGACATGCATGTGGTACTTCTTGTCTTCCTTGTTGATGTGCAGGTCCAGGGTGTACTGCGGCAGCTTTTGGTCCGAAACTTCATCCTTGATCATCAGGCCAAACTCAGGGGTGATGCCCAACTTGCGCAGATCGAAACCGGCGTTGATGACATTGGTGATTACTCCGGGTTCTGGTGGAACAAAGATATGGTTAGAATGAGTCTTTATAGTTAACTTGAAAATGTTTTTATTTACAAGCTTTTGTAATTTGCAATGTTTGTTCGTATGTTTGTTTGGGTCAAATTTTGTAAGCCGAATTAAAACCGTTTTCTCTTATCCTATGGAGCTCGAAATTTACATACTGATTCTGTTTCGAAGACGATGCATTGTTATAATTCATGAAATAATTCTACACCCAGGATTTGCTTAAGACGAACGAACTCTCTGATGTGAACGAAGCCCGCTTGTATTAAGTACTTCGACTATGACTTTGAACTTTGGACACAAATCTCTCTCTCTCTCTCTCTCTCTCTCTCTTTATAAGTGGTAATCAAGTTAATAGATACGAAAGAAGAACTGTAGATCAAAAACTTACTGGACATATCGATCTTGGAGTTGAGTTCAGCATGAGCACACTGCTTCTTCTCCTCGCAGTAGACGTAGGAGTTCTTGTATTCCAGGTTAGTGACGCGAGTCTCAGCCACGTAGCTGCGGTCTCCGATAGCCATGTTGAAGAAGGTCTGGAGAAAAGAAAATCAGGTTATTTACCAAAGAAATGATGGAAAAATGTAAAACAAGACATGGCTAGAAATGAGTGACTATCGGGATGACTACTCATAGAGAAGTATGGGAGAAGAGAACCCTAAATAAATTGGGAGAAGGGCAGGAGAATGATGGTGAATATCAGCAGACCTAAATAGTGCAATATAATGTAATGGACGGATGAGATGGCCCAAGATCGATGCCTTTTCATTGGAGAGGCATTCGTTTGTTTTGGGTCCCGAAATTCAGTATATGTGGCTGATGAACTATAACAGCTCTAAATAATTTGCACAAGGCTGGACAAATTTAAAAACGCATAGAAATTCTAGATCGGAGCCAGTGTTGTTTATGAGATTTCATAAAAAGAATATAGAAAATGATGAAATATTAAATGGACAGAAGAAAAATCTTAGTATGTATACGAACCTCAATTCCCTTCTCGTTTCCTTCTCCGAGGATGGTGCGGATGTACTTGAAGTTGGCAGACTTCTGCTCTTCCTTGACCTTCACGGAGCCGGAGCCTTCGATGATCATCTTAGGACCCTCCTGCTTGCTGATGTAGGATGTGCTGGAGATGATAAAAACTGATATTAATAATTGGTATATGGACATAATGAAGTTGAAGATGTTTTCAAGATTATCTTTTGTGGTGGTAAATACATTGCTGTCGTGGACTTCGCTTAAAAACGACATCATACAGTTTTTTGTATAGAACAAAAAAAAACGAATGTTTTCAGAACTTCCCCTTCCATAACAAGTAAGTGACCATAAGCGACAATGGTAGAAATAGTAAAACACAGAGTAGAGTACAAAGATGTACTCTTTGTAGAAAGGGTTCAGTTATCAAAAATATTAAAGAGTAAAATCATTACCTTCCACTGAGAACGTTCTTGTTATCATTAATGGCGTGGAACTCCAATCGTTTGCCTTCTCCAGCGTCCTTGCTGGCAATCTCGACCTGGTAGTTCTTCATGCCAAGTTTCTCAGAGTTGGCGGTCATCTTGAAATTCACGTTGTCCTTCTGGATGTTGCCTTCGGAGACACAGTCGAACGAAACGTCGCGGATGTTCTCGATTTTGATTTCAACCTTGCCTTGGGTGGAGCTTACGGAATCGCCCTTGACGTATACTCTGTGGAGATGGTGGTGGTATTAAAGAACTAAATGTTATTCAATACACTAAAAGTGATTGGACCATTGTCTCTCCCTGCAAATGTACCACTAATGCCTGGTTGACTACGTGAGACGAAAAAATAAATGGAAAATGGTGGTGCAGCACCAATAATTATAATTCACTTAGTGAAAACGAATTAAATCAGCTTATTTCTGCAAGTAGGTTTGCACAAACACTTTTACGTGTCCATCATACTTAAAAACTAAATGAGGACTCTCAATCTGACTACTCTAAGACGAGAGGCCGGAACAAACTCAGAACTCACAGTCTCTTTTCAAGTCCAGAAATAATCTTGGTCACATCATGTGAAGACCATATAGGATGGCGTGTGAAATAGTTTTACAAGGAAAAAACCACACCTTGTTGAGACCTGCTCAGTCTTTGCGCCGTCATTTCAGCCGTAAGACGTCCACTGCTGGACCAAAGGCCTCCCCCAATTTGGGGGGGTTTGCCATAATCGCCACGCTTGGCAGGCGGATGTTGGTTAAAATGCATAGAGAACGCTGCTGTCCATTCTCTAGTAAGTCCCTTAGTCGTCTCTTACGACACCCACAGGAAGAAATGGGAAAGTCTTTGCGCGCATTTGCAAATATCATGCAGCTCAACTCAGGACTTAAGGAGCTCAATATTAAACTTAAAGCTTTTGCGGCTGGCGATAGATACATATATGTGTACTGGCGGCAATGACCATCTTGTTACCAGGTATTAATATAAGAGAAGAAGAGTAACAAATTACCTGCTAGTCTTCGGTGTAGAGGGGCTGGTGTACTTGATGTCGACCAGAGGGTGCGATTTTGAGAAGACGAAGTTAGATTCCGTCTTATACACACGGCCATCAGCGTCCACCTCCATGGTGGAGCTATAGGTGTCTGGAGCGGGGTTCTAATGGAAGAAAGAAATACGATAAAGTACAAAAAAATGATGGAAGTAAAAAACGCATTACTATCGGGCCAAGAAGCCACAGGCAGACTCTCTCTATCTCAATTTAGGAATTCAGTGATATCTGTCGAGTTTTATTAAATATTTTTTGTTAAATCCGTGGTCATGATATGTGCTAGATAAACAGAATTATCATCTTTCTTTTAATACTGGATCAACATTTAATTAATGTGAATACTTTTAAAATAGTCCAGTGACAGTACCCAATCATTAAGATTCCGTATCCACAGCTGAAGTTGTTGCAACACTGAATTGATAAATAAAGAATAAGTCAGCCTTTCGTAGTAGTATTGCTTCTCGAATCAATATTATATTTATATTTTGAGCTAGTTAAAGCAGTCCCAAAAACGGATGAACAGATATTTAATTTCATATCTTCATCAATTGCATTTGATGCGTAACTCACCTTGGACTGGACGGTGAACTCGAGTTTCTTCAGACCTTCAGCACCGGGTGCGTTCGCCTTGATGCTGAGCTTGTTGTCGCGGGGGGCCACAGCAGCCTCGACGGCGATGACGGCAGACTTGCCCTTGCCGTACTTGGCTTTCACTTCCACATGGTTGTCGGTCTTGTCTCCTACGGAATTATGTCGGTTAGAAAAAGATGGTAATGGAAAGATGCATTTGAATTTAAGGCATCCCAGCAATTGATTTTTGTACAGCAAATATCCATACATATTATAAATGGAAAAGTGTGTACGTCTGTTTGTCCGTCTTTCACGGCAAAACGGAGCGACGAATTGACGTGATTTTAGTGGAGATAGTTGAAGGGATGGAGAGTGACATAGGCTACTTTTTGTCTCTTACTAACCCCAATTCCCTAAAATGGGGGGTGGAATGCACTAATCTCAGGTTCTAATGGAAAACTACTGGTTCGAATTGAAAAAAATATTTTTGAGTCGGGTAGCCTATTTATTGAAGAAGGCTATAGGCTATATAGCATCACGCTACTATCAAAAGGAGCGAAACAGCAACAAAAAAAAAGGGACGAAAACTGGCAGGCTGCGATGCGACGGGAAGGGCCAGGGGAGCAAATATTTGACGCGGAAGAAGTCGCGGGCAGAAGCTAGTATGTATATAGTTTTTGAAAGTCTAGTATTGTATTCTTTCTTCATGTGTTTCACCAAAAATGAAACATTAGTTTTTTGGATTACTAGGTAGGTAAGTTAAATATTCTATTTGCACCGCACTTTACTACATAGTATAATAATAGAGTCACTTCCCTCTGTCTGTCCCTATGTATGCTTAGATCTTTAAAACTACGCAACGGATTTTGATACGGCTTTTTTTTTCAATAGATAGGATGATTCAATTGGATGGTTTAAACGTATAATACGTGGGCGTAGTCACTGGTAAAAGCTAGTAAATCATTAATTATTTTATTTCTTTTAGTAGTTTTATGCAAACAAAACAAAATGACCTACATAGTAAGTTAAACTGAAGTCACGTCGTAACCAAAGAGAATACTAACCATTCTGAGCTGTCTTGTAGTTGACGTCGAACACCACTGGGTCCACATGAGGCACCAGGAGCTTGACAGTCGACTGACCGGTCTGGGGGCTGACCTTGCCGGTAGCCTCGATCTTGTATAAGTCAGCGTTCACTTGGGCTGATTCCACGATGGTGAACTGTGGGAGAGTTTTTTGGTATGAAGATGATGTTTAAACTACAACGAAATTTGTGATTGAACACACGCCTAGTGACAAAAAGTGAGTTTTTTTTTAAATCATCATCCTCATTTCTACTGAAAGACGTCTAAATAGGATATAGGCCTCTCTTGAGAGACAAGATCGGTCGACCGATCCTGTGCTTCTTGCATGCTTCGGATTCCTACGACCTCACAAAGTCAGTTTATGAGTTGAAATTTTACCTATTCTATGATAGATAACATTTTAAATAAAAACAGACGAAGAATAAAAAGAAAAATCATTTCTATGAAATATCTGCCAAATAAGTTTATAAGAACTGACTTTTATGAGAAGGTGTTAGTGTTATTTATTTTTTTACTAAAAAGGGAGTAAATATTAATGAATGCTTACAGTATTAACAAGTTTTCGGGATTCTTGAGAAAATGCCTGGTTTGATGTGAAAGACAGGTTTATAGCTAAAAGGTCTGCTTACCTGAGCGGTATCCTTGTTCTCAGGTAGGAGGTACTGAACGGTAGATACCCACTTGATGTCATGCGCCTTCTCGAAGGGCAGTCTGACGGTGACAGTGAAGTCTTCCAGGAATCTGGGAGAGTGTCATGAAGAGATTAGCTTGATGATAGTTTCTTGAAATACTACTACATCTAGGACTGATTTTTAAAAGTCAGAATGCTTTTATCTGAAGAAAAAACATGACCACCTATCCTCAGGAACGTTCTACCGGGATAAAAAGTATCCCATGTGTTCAGAATTATCTGTTATCTGTGTCAAATCAGTTCAGAAGCATTTGCGTGATTGAGTAACAAACATAAAGAATAAGAATAATATTAATACGTAAGATTAATTGTAGTTACTTCTTATCTCCCTCCAAGAGGTTAATCTCCGAAACTCCAGTCCATTCGAAGTTGGTGTCGTCTCCATATCCTCCCTTGACGCGGTACTTGTCATCGCTGCTGGTCAGTGAGTCGGTGTAGGTGTAGTAAGCAACCAGGGACACAGGCTTCGGTAGGAGGTTTCCGGTAATGTCGTACTGGGGAAGAAGGTACAAGTGAGTATTTTATGACGATATGTAACGTTGGACTGAGAAAACCTGACATAGCAGAAGATGCTGATGGTATTTTTGATCCCGTAATAGCTTTATCACGTTCGATAGTGAAGAAAGGGCGTTTTGGGTAACTGTCTTATGTAAATTGGACGTTTAATTCGTGATTTTATTATTTTTACTGTATCAGCGAGATTTTGAATAAATGACTTTTTAATTTAGATTTTTGATTTTGACAACATCATCATCATTGCCTAGCCTTTTTTCAACTATGTTTGCTTCCAGTCTTGATTTTGGCAAAAATTCCCAGTTAAAAGAAACTACACTAAACTTCAACCTATAACTTGTCGTTTCATGACACAAAAAAAAAAGTTTTTGTAGTATTAACAAAAGCCACACGGAATTTATTTCGAACCGTCCTCTGAAAAGACCTGACAATAAAACCATTGGGTCATATAGCTTACCTTCAGGTCAAACTTGAATTTGTCTCCCTCAGGGTTGTTCTTCACAGCGAAGGTGTTCAGCAGATTCTGTCCATCCTTCAGCTTCAGTTCTACCTGACCCTCGTAGTTGAGGACCTCCTTGTCCAAGTTGGTGTTGGAGAGCTTGCCCTTGTAGGCAATGATGGAAGCTGGGCCTCCACGCTTGGTGGCATCTGAGAGAACCACCTCGGCGTGGCCGTTGTATTTCTGGAAGAGGAGCACATTGTTAATTTCAATGAAGATTTTTAAAAGAATGATGATAAAATTAAATCGATTAAAGTCACGTGTCTGATTGACCAAATTCGTAATTCTTCAAAATTGAAATATTTGCGTTGAGTTTGAGTCCACTTACGTCATTGCTCTGAGTTATGTCACGGTCCACCTTCAGGGTGAGGCACCTGTCAGTAGGCAGGACCAGTTCCAGCATGCCGTGGGTCTTGCCGGTCGGGGAGTAGACTCCGTCTTGGTGCAGGTTCACCTCAAACTTCTTGCCAGCGTAGATAAAAGTGTTCCTGTAGTAAAACGTATATAGTTAAGTGACGAAATATTTTCAGTTGGACGCTGTTCGTCGGAATTCTGCTGTTGAAAAATGAAATGTGATTAAATGTAGACGGTGTTTATTTCACACCAACGTTATCCTCTGTTTCCTTTCTGGATTTTAAATTAAAGACACTAAATCAAGTTCACAATTCAATCTAATTGTTTCTTCTAAAGTGAACATCCGCCTTTCCATGGGTAGCCAATCCCGGTGACGCGATGTCAACCAGCAAATATTTTAGCAACAGCTTGTGTTATGCTTTTTTATAATAGTCGATTTTAGAAGCTCCTTTTTAAAGTTTTTATGATGGACAAATTAGTGATGGCGTTCCAAAGTAAGTGAGACTCTAGAAGACTTACTTAGAGTCGACCATCTTGTCGGTCTTCTTGGAGTTGGTGCTGAAGTGGACCTTGTCGTTGTTGTCTTTCTCGTAGTTCAGGTAGATATCGACGTCGGCGCCGTAAGCCGGGGCCTTCGCCATGAACTTGAAGTCTCCCTTGATCTTGCGCTGGGACTGAAAAAAAAGGGTAACATGGTTTTATCATGGGTAAAGCTAAGCCTAAATTTAAGGTTCAGAGAAATTAACAAAGGCCAATGCATTAAAATTTTAACTAGCCTCGGTTTTGCTGCCGAATTCAAAAGTTTTCATATTTTAGCAACTGCCAAAAAAATTAAAGATTTGCAATTTTTTACTATTTTTGTCTAATAGCGTTTCACTTAATTAATGAGCAGTATGAAATAAATAAAATGCTATCAGCGAAAAATAATAAAGTAACATTTAAGTTAAAAAAATAAATTATATTAATAGGTATCTCAGTGCGGCAAATATATCGCTTTAACAGGCTAACAATATGTAGTCAAGTCCTTAATTTCCATTAAAATTTTGACCTAAATAATGTAAATTCTCACCTGTTTGAAATCAACGATGACCATTCCATTGCCTTTACCATCACTGTCGGTGACCTTGAACTGGCCGTTTGCAGAAATGGCGTTTTTGATGATAAACTTCAGTTGTCCATTGGCGTTGGCGCCACGAGTCGTCTTCAGGAGGAAATCAATGATGTCCCCATGGGAGTCGGAGATCTTGGCGTGGGACGAATACAAGGCTGCGGTTTGGATTGCTCCAACGTCGAATCTAGTGGAAAAAAAAACAGATATGTTAGTTATAGGACGATTCAGTAGGAAAACTATTACCGTTTTCGTTAGGGCGTTTGGGCTAGGACGAAATTTCCTAAAGTTTGATTTTAGGAAGAATTTTAAGGCGCAATGAAAGAAACGTACAAATATGAAAAAAAAAACATTGTATATTTTTTAGTTTTATGTGTATTGCTGAATTTTTATGTTTAAGTATATTTTATATGATATATATAATATAGTATAATAGGTGTGTATAACATTGTCTCGGAATACTTTAATATTTTATACTTATTGTTGTGAATAAATAAATAAAATCAATTTTCCTGACGTCCTAATGTTGTAAATAGTAATTAAATATTTATAGAACTTACTTGATGTCCTGTGTCTTGCTGCCAACAGATGCCTTCAGGTGTCCAATAGCACCAACATTCATATCATTAGGCTTAGTCTTGTGTAGCAACACTCCTGACAGTTCGTATCTGCCAATGTTCTTGAACTCAATGTAGTTCTCTAAGTTGGATTTATCAGCAGAAACAATGTCTCTCTTGGAGAAGACCTCGATTCCATTCTTGTCGTATAGAGCCTTTATTTTCATGCTGTAGTCTCCTGGTTTCCTGATCTGCTGTCTGGCTTCCAGGTCGAAGTTTGCTTTCTTGTCCATGTACTGACCGTCGAGGTCGATGTCAACCTTCTTGGGGTCGATGTCGGCATCAAATTTGATTGTCAGGGGGATGGCGTGGATTTCGACTGTAAGCAGAAAAAGTGATTTAAATGTTATGTTACTGTTTTGGTTTCTTAATTGATCTCATTTGATACAACGTTATTTCGTATTTGAATGTATTTCTTTATATTTATCAAGAAAAATATTAGACGTTTATTTAAAATTTTTGGAAAGTAAGGAAGCTTAGAAGGGTTAACTTACACTTGTTCTTGGTGAGAACGTTGAAGTCCTCTGGAGAGTTCTTGTGGTATTTGAGCATTTGTCCGAAAACAACGCGGTTGCGGTTGTTGCGGAGGTCACCACCGTAGATCAGGTCGATTTCATTGCGAAGCTATAAAAAAGTTACGTTAAAACCATAAATTTTGCAAACGTCACTATTTTTTTTTTGTCTAGTTTTTAGTAATTTACTTACAACAGGTTCATATTCGAAGTGTCCCTTCAACCTGAAGTTAATGAACGGGTTCAGTCTGTTCTGGAACTCAACGTTGACGTCATTCTTCTTCACCGATCCCTTGAGGGAAGCCAAGTCCTTAACAGTGGTATCGAAGTCAATATCTTTGTCGGCACTACTGGTAAAGTGTCCATCGATGCAGATTGGCTCCTTAACACTGGGGAGGCTCAACTTAATGTTCTCAATGGAGTATTTGGTTTTGCCACCACCGATTTCTTCGACAATTTGACCAGAGATGGGAATGTTGTGCTTATCCTTCTCTCCTGGCATCTGGTACTCAACAATGGGTTTGTAGACCTTGCGGTTGCCACCTCCTTGTACGTTGAAACCAAGTTTGGCATAAATTTCGCTGGCATCGTACTTGCCCTTGACGACGACGGTCGTTTCGGTCGGTTTGCGGTAGAAAGTGGCCTGTCCTGATACGACCTTTAATGGGGAGTTGAGAGACAGCTGAGCTCCCATCTCGTATTTACTGTAGACGTATTCACCGTTGATTTGAGCGCGGCCATATTTGGCACCTGTAAATGAGAATTTGTTTTAGAAACTTTCCCCAGTTAGCCTACTTGGCGACAGATTTTAATTTAGATAAGTTTTTTCCATATATCTTTAGTTTTATTTAAATGGGCAGTAATATATCTTTACCTTCAGCATCAAACAACAGTTCAAAGGATTCCCTGCCGGCAGCCTCATCTGAGCGGACTACACCCTTGATGTGGTATCCTCTGAGGTTCTGCTTCTCCAGCATCACGCGGAACTTAGTCTTTCCAGTCAGGGGGTAGCTTGTGAGGTACTTGGTGATTGAAGCTTGGGCATCCGGTCCTGAAGGAAAAATATTTGTTTTATTTTTGGGCAAATTGTTACAACTGGCTTGTTGTAATATATTTTTTTAATGAAATGGACAATAAATTGTACATGGTCTAACAAAAAATAAAATTCTTACCTGAGACAGAGAAAGGCACGGTCATCTCTCCGCAGACAGTTAATCCGAGGAAGTCAGCAGCCTGGTCGAAGCAGCCAATGTTTTCCTTCACAACATTGTCCATCTTGATCGCCGTATGTTTCTCCTGCTGTCCCTTCTCAGAGTAGAAGTAGACCAGGTCATTAGAGGCGGTGATAATTTCCTGTTTGTCGACGGGGAGTCCAATTTGTAGGTCAAAACCACGTCCGTTCTCAAGGACCTTAGCGATAACATGACCACCAGTGGAGCTGTGCAGGTTGACGATGACCTTGAGACCAGCGGCGATCACATCAGCGTCGACCAATAGGGCTCCGGTAATTTCGATGTCAGTGCTGGGGACCAGCTTGATGTCAACTTTAGCGTCCTTAGGGCTGTGGATGCACTGGCGGATGTCGACGTTGGTGGCGACTTCGAGGCGGCCGGTGGCGGCACCCACGATGTCGAGCTTGAGGGGCAGACCAGTAGAAGTCGGGTAGGCGAGTTCGGCGTCGATGAACAGCATGTGAGCGCGGACTTCTTGCTGCAAAGGTGGAAAAAACTATTATGTTAAAAGTTCAAATAAGCTACTAAAGTCAAAAAAGGCATATTAATAATTTAAGGATTTCAGTTACCAGCGCGTGGAAGTCGACTTCCGTAGAAACAAAATAAACGATAAAATGACATATTGTGGAAAGATTCCTTCGCAACGTAGATTCAGAAGTGGCCATGCTAACCGTGTAGATAAGTACTTTAATAGAAATCTGTTTCAAAAACTCGTAACATAAAGAAGGTCAGTCTTACTTGGAAGTGTTTCACGTCGTTGATACCCTTATTCAAGTACTGCATGAACTGGTCGATGACCTTGTCGAAGTCGAATCCCTTGTCATCTCCCAGAGATAGGAAGACGGCGTCAGATCCAAACAGCTTGACGTACAGGTCCAGGTCGAGTTCGTTGTTGAAAGGTGCTGCTTCGGCTTTCAGCTGTGGGTTGAAGAAACTGAATTAATATTTTAGCATCCTAACTGAGATTTTATTTTATATTTAATAGATACACTTTTAAAGCACAAAAATGTTAGTTTAAAAACCAAGGGCTACATTCACAGTATATACGAATAATATCGAAGTAACTGAAAATCATTCTTCAATCAATCTTTAACATACGGGTCTGAAAAGAGTGGTGCATGAAATCGAAATGAATCATAACAGAGGCCTAGACATGAATGGAACAAGTAACAATAGTGTACTTCCTAGCGTATTAGCCCAAAAAATAGTGGAGAAAAATGCTTACGTTTTTGTCAAAACCATCGACATCACTCTTGATGGAGCGGCGACCTCTTTGGAAGCCTCCCTCAACCTTTTCCTTGTACTGGTTGAACTTGTCCACGATGTATTTCTGGTAAAGGCTCTGAGGCTCCTCGGTGTGGAGGAAACTCTTGGGTCCAAACAGGTGCTCGGCTACACGGTCCAAGTTGCCTTGACGACCTCCAATCTGATAGAGAATATTTGGATCAGTAAAAGAACTTAATAATTTATATTAAAGAAAAAAATTGGTAAATAAACATTTAATTGCATGAGGGGAATGAGGTTGCAAAACGCTAAATAGGTGCTAAAACTGAACTCAGTTCAGGACGTCATTACAGAGAACTATCGTTCACAACGCTAATCAAAAGTATCTAATAACATGCTCAATTTGTTTCAGTTTTGACACAACGCAGTCGATCACAAATTAAATAATTAGGCCTAAATGTTGCGTCAAAAATATTCAAAAGAGCGATTTTGGGCTATTAATGTTTTGTCTTACTTATGCAGAAAATACCAACCTCAAGAACGTTCAAGCTGTGTCCGAAGACTTCGCAAGTCAGGTTCATGTTGACAGACCGGGGCAAGAACGAGTCCTGGGAGTAGATGACGTTCTTTTCGATGTTTCCACCAATACCCAGGGCATCAATGTTGAAGGATTCTTCCTCAGAGAAGGAGTATTTCCTGGAGAAAAAGGAAATTGTTTTGATATGGAAGTTACAAAAAATAATATCTGTAGAAGTACAAAAAAAAGACTACTAATAAAAAATAAATTGAGGATGCAGTTAAAGAAAAGTAATATTTATAGTTAGTCTATTTAGTTACCGATGGAAAAAATACTTAGGGAAAGACGACTTCAACAATAATATTATCTTAATTCAGGAAAAAGCTTTTTTTTAGCTCATGATAAGTTAGGATCATGTGGTGTATATCTAAATAAGTATATTCCCCAAGTGATTTTAAAACTTCAGTTTTCCCAGTATTTAATGTTGAAACTGATGGAATAAAAAACCTCAAAACAAATGACTCTCATAGTGGCATCTCACTCTCTTTCATCCTTGCAAATCCTGCCCCCCCTAAGGTTGTCTTATACAGATCATTGATTTCGATAATTCCGACGATTATATGTATGTATCACCCATTTTGGTTTTTATCAGGTCGTTTTTGTCTTGGTATCGATGGTGTGGCAGTCTATTAAATTTTGCCAGCCCAAAATTTCGCTACTCACCGTGGTGGGGGACCACAATGACTTTAATAAGGTGTACAATGAAGAGTATTCAGTCTATCTAAATATCTTAGGATCGTCTTACCTGACATCGGTGTTGAACTTGTTAGGAGTGCGGATTAGGCCGTAGTGCTGGCGCGCCAGCTGTTTGTCGGGGTTGGACGAACCGCGGATGTTGCGGAGGGACGTAGAGATGAAGTTGCCAACTGTAAAGGGAAAGAGCCATAGTAAATCATACATCATTTTCATGTTGCGTTGAACTTTAGAAATTCAGGACTATTTACTGCTAAGCAAATTGACTACCACCCATAACACAGAAAATTGACAAAGATGGTTCCTGACTGTACAGTGTACACGTTGGATAGCCTACAATTTCGGTTTAAACACGTGATGTGTAAAATATTTGAGAGGTCAGGTAATCTAACTAATAACAGCCACCCGGTTCTTTAAGGTTAAATAACGTTTCCTGATGTCAGTGTGTGGATAGGTGACCGTATCGAGATGGAAGGGTCCATGCCGCGGAAAGCACGTTAAGTCGTTGGTCTCAACTGTCATTTGAACATCTTTGACAGTCGCTACGGCTAGTCAGAATCCCGAAAGTCTGAAAACCAGTACCAAAGAGTGTCCTCTTACCCCATAACTGAGTTGGGAAGGTCCGATAGGTAGTCGCTCCATGTAAGTACTGATATTCAGCTGAATCCGGTGAGACTTGAAGCCGACCCCAACAAAGTTGAGAAAAGGCTACGCAGATATTGTAATGTACAAATTCAGTTACCTTGGTGGATGGGCTCAGAGTCCAGCAAGTTCTTGATTTCAGTAGCGGAGGCTGCACAGGGGCAGGCGATGATGGCCAGGTAGGCCTTGATGCGGATTTCGGAATCCAACTGACGGTTCTTCAGGATGTCAATGGCAGTTTTCTTCAGCTGTTGGGAAAGTCTTCATTAGTTTAAATGCTACTAGTATCTTTAGTTAAACAATGGAAAATATATGAAGTAGATATAACGAGGAAGGCGAATTAATGTGCTTAAATAAAACCGGTTTGCTAACAAATTCCTGATTTCTACTACTACAAAGATAAAAAAAACAGCCAAGTGCGAGTTGGATTCATACATGTAGAGTGGTATTGGTCAATTTTTTGACACTTCATATTTCTTTAACATGATCCCTGTATGGATCTCTTGATTTTTTTGTATAAATTTATTATTATTTTTGTTGTTACCGAGTCTGTTTTAAGACATCAGAACTCTTCACTAGAGATAATAGTTTCAAAATAATTTCTGGTAGTCTACCTTGCTGGCACAGGCATCAGCTTGGAAGGCTTCAAGAGCTGCAGCCTTAACCCTGGGCTTGACATTGTTGTCCTGGACACAGCGGGCCAGCTTTTCAATTAAAGAGTCCTCTAAGTGTTGGATGTTGCGGATACCTTTCAGCACTGCTACGACCTGGTGATGACGAAGGAAAAGTAAGATTTAAGGTAGGTAATATAATTCACAAAATAGCAAAAACGACAATAAAAAAAAAAAAACTCATAGTTCGGTTTATTGAGAAGTTGAACTTAAAAATCCTATCTAAATTATTATTGTAAGAGAAAAGTAATTTTTTGTACGTTTGATTGTAATGGATAAACTTAAAAAGCACATAACCAAATTTAAAACTTATTTCACAACTAGAAAGCTACAAGTAATGTAAGCTGCATTTTTTGTATACTATTGTGTCTTACGACTTCAACGTGATCGAAGTCGCGAACATAAGCCTAGTTGCGTCATCTATTTGTTAGTTGCGGCTATCTTTTTCAGTTTCATTACACAACAAAAAAATATTACAGATTTTATGGTATTGTATTTTATATGTCTAGAGAATTGGTCATTCAACAATTATATCAATGCAATGTTGATAGTTGCATTATTACAGTCTCTTACGCAATTTGAGTACAAGATCTTAAGATTCTGAGCAAATTTTTCTGCTCACTTCAGGAAGTAGCAAAATCCTCTATATACTTACATTGTCCTCATCAACTTTGGTCTTCGGCCTGCAGTTCTGCAGCTTGGCTCCAAGTTTGTTGCTCAGGGCAATGATGCCGTCGTTCTTGGTGTGGTGGCACGAGTGCTCGCGACAGAAGGCTCTAGCCAAGGAGCCCACGCCAAGGTACACTTCTTTGGGGAGGTTTGGCAAGTCCAAGAGTCCCTGTAGAGAAGAAGTTTTTTTGAATTGTAGTTATAACATAGATAAAGATATGACTAAGGTATTTTTCACATATATTCGCCACTGTTAAAATCATACGAATATTTCTCTTTATTTTGAAGATCATATTTTCGTAAGCTCAGTGGTGGTCTGTGATATTCTAAAGATTTGGGCCTACTTGCATCACAAGTCGCTGAGTGGGTTAAGCGCTAAACAAATTCAAAACTTTGTTCTATTTCTGCCAATCGTTTGAAGTTGAAAGAGACACAATGATGTTTGAACTATGTTAAATGCAATATGCTTAATAACACATAACATCAGGTAATTCCGGAAGGGTTAGACACAGGCGTTCTTTGTAGTACACCCATATTTCGCAACTAATTTTTCAGTGCCATGTAATAGGGGGCGCGCCTATTGCCACCAACCAGATACAAATCTAGACTCTGGTCTGGTATCCTGCTACAAAAACACAATATTACTTTGCTCGAACAGGAAATCGAATCCAAGATCATAAGGAGGATATGCTTAATATGTGGATGAAAATGTATCAAAATAATCTTAGTCTTTTTTTAAGTTTTTACCAATGTTGAGGAATTCCTTAGTAACTTACCGCAGCTGCCTTCAAGGCATCATTGGTAGCGTGCCTAGCGTTGCTCAGAGAGAGGAAGACCAGCTTCTGCTCAATAGGACCCAACTCCTTGCTCTTCAGCAGCTGGATGGAAACTTCAATGCTGTAGCCGGTACCAGCGCGGATCAAACCGTCCAAGAAGACACGCCTGATAGGGAAAGATGGAATTAGTAAGGAACATTCTAGACTTTAATGATAAAGGAACTTAGTAATTGCAATAGACTGAAAAAGAATTTAAATAATTGAGAGTTATTTAAGAATAATTGACCCAATAGACATTCTAAAAACCTATTCGGACTATAAGAAAGAAACATTTTACAAAAAACCGGTCCAGAAATCCAGATCCAGCCGTTCTCAAGTAATGCGCTCACCAACAAATAGGCTTTCATTTCTATCTATATAGATTCAGAACTCCATTTGTAATATTAAACTTAGTGAATCAATTGTGAACCATAGAATAGCATATACAATAGTTTCTAAAATTATATCAACTGTGTTTGTCTACACCCCATGGAATGGGATTGAAAATATAAAAGTAATGGAAGATGAAAACGTACTTCTCAACGCTGTTTCCCTTGATGTGGCTGTAGACCTTTGTGAGATCGTCCTTGGTGGCTGAGCGTAAGATCTGAAACGTTCAATATTATTAGTAACCATTTTACAAAAAACACATAACGAAAAAAAGAAACATTGAAGATTGAGATTGATGAAATACGTCAATGAATTTAACTATTTGTTAGCATATAATGGATGACAGTTTGGAGAAATTGTAACTGATCTTCGGAAAGTTAAGGATCCTTACCCTGACAAGCTGAGCGAAGCTTCCAGCAGACTTGGATCCGGCTTCAGTGGCGACGGTCTTGGCTGTCTCCTTGACGGCGTTCTGCACTGCTTGCAAGTTGTTCTTGTTGTTGGTGACGCCGTGAGGGTTCTCGAAGATGATAGTACGGGTCTCTGTGCAGCGGCCTGGTGGAGGAATTGTGAAGAGACCGTGAGTAGTGTTTGACTATATAATTATAAAATTGTTCTTTACGATGAATGTCCAGGTAATCTTCGTCGTTCTGTTAACCAGTTTCTTATTAAAGTTCAGTAAATTTTAAAACCGCTTAAAAAAAATCTTCTTGAACATTTTTAGGTGGGATGGATAAAACGTTAACTAAAATACACTAAGTATTCTCGTTTTGTATATTAAAACTGTATTAATTTTTGGTGTCTTTTACAAGAAAGCTGTGGGTTTTCATTCAACCATTTTCATAGAATATTTATTACTTACTTGGGTTGTTAGCAGCCCTAGCCTTTCCAGTAAGGGTCAGCTTGGTGCTGACTTTAGCCCTGGCTCCATTCTCTCCTACAGAGAAGGGTCTGTACAGGTACTCCTCAGTCGCAGCCACCTTCTCAGGGACGCCGTTGTTGACCTTGGTTTCCACGTTCATCGAGGACTGGAGAACTTGGGTGTCCTTGATTTCCTGATAGAGGTATTGGATTACTTAGACAAGTCAGATAGAAATTCCGTGAAGAGTTATAGGTAGAGACCCTCACGACCAGGATATACCCTATGCTTAGCAGAGGTAAACATAAGTTAAAAAAGTAGTAGACCAATCAATAGAATTAGGAGATCATACAACTCCCTGCTATAAAATTGCTTGCAAGATTATGACTTTAGTTTTTGATTTAGTTTAAAAGTATTTTTTGTGAGTATCAAATAGACTTAAAGCCAGCATATATGCAAAATTCAATTTTTCCAAAGATTTATGAAAAGAGTAAATTTTTGAGATGTGCGAGATTTTGCTTTCGGCAAAATGAAATTATTATGTTAAGATTGATCTCTCGCGTTCTTTGGCCAGGATACTTACAGCATTAGGGTTGAAGACTCCAGTGATGAGGTCGTTCTTGCCCTGCTCGCGATGCCCACAGCGGGACAGGTCACGGCTGCGGTGCACAAGCACGGCGCTTCCCTCCTGAGACGATGACACTTCTGTGGGGCATGTTCCGAAGATGTCCACCTGTAGGGAAGAAAAAGTTACATAAGAGTCTTCAGTCTCTATCTTTATCAGAATAGTATAGGAGTTACTGAAGAATATTTTTATTATTTCACCATTTACTTTTGGATACAAAAATATATTAAATTGCCCCATTTTAAAATCAGACTGGGAGCGTAAAATGTTAAACTGTGAGAGAATTCTACATTTCATGTTCTGGAAGTAGATTTCGCTTTCGATCCTAAATGTTTCGATGTGAGGTGACTTTCCATCTTAGGCTAGAGATGGATACCATTGGTGGCTTGCTTCTAGCCCACTTCTTTGATTTTGACGATGTGATTTACATAGAATCAATCGGCGGTGCGGACTTTTTAAATTCAAGATTTCTTCTAGAAAAGCTGAAGATCTTACCTGGGTGGAAGGCTTCTGTTCTGTCTGTAGCAGCGAGATAATAGCTCTCTTGATGTTGAGGGAGCGGCGGGTGTCGCCCTCTTCAGCACAGATCTCGGCACCAGTACGTCCATCTTGTAAGGTGAAGCGGATCGGCTTCTCGATGCCGGGCGGGCTTTGGTGTTTCTAAAAGTAAATATGATGATTTAAACATGCAAGTGGTAAAAGGGAAAAAAAATTATTTGTCAATGGAAATATTGAAGTAAATCTTTAAGATTGTAAAAGTTTGTCTTCTTTTTGGGAGTGACTTGATACGAATTTTATTATTCTCGTTTCTTAGAAAACCGACTACGTTTTACATATAAGAAGATGCGCGCCCAGGCTTCAAGCGGTTATAAAGGAAATTATGAGGTCTTTTTCCAGCAGTGGGACAGTATAGTCTAACAAAAAAGAAAGAAAATCAAAAAGTTTCGTTTTTTAACGTTTTATAGATGACAAAGTTACAATCGATCTAAAAGTCTACTTTAAGCTACATCTATGCCAGGGTCGCGAAATTGTTCGAAAGAGATACCGTGACCCTGGCATATGGGTAACTGAGGTAACACAAGTGGGTTTTAGTCAGTAAAAGTCTGGCATGCCCTCCCGCTCCGCTCAGAGCGGGAGAAGTCATATGATGATTTCCCATCCAAAAAAAAAAAGCTAAACCTACGGAGATGAACGACTTTTTTTTCGGTGTGGTCTACATTTAAATTCTCTTTAAAATATTATACCTTATAATATAGATACTTTTTAAGATACAATATTATGAAAAATATACTTTTAAATCTCGAAAATCGCGGGAACCCTTTACAGATACTTGAGGGAGCCCTATGTCAGTAAAGGACGGCATCCAGCCACAATGATGATTATTTGCACATACCTTGCCATCAGGGCCAGAGATCACCAAGTTCTGCACAGCCAGCTCATGCACGCAGTTGCCGACGGACGCCACAGAGACCTGACCGAGCAGCTTCACGCTGGTCTCTTGGTTGGAGGCTCCAGTCAGGTAGATGCTCACGATACCTTCCACGCCATAGTTGTACTTATGTCCGTTCAGGAAAGATTGAGTCGTCGGGGCTGGAAGAGGGAATGCAGAATAAGTATACAGAAAAATTTAAAATTTCACTAAAGACACATAAAATGTCGGTGGAGTCTGGAAATTATACACAGTGAATAAATTGATAAAGAAATGAAAAGTAATTAATATTTATGAAGAAAATAATGTAAGAAATAATAATAACGCTCAAAAGTACATTTAAATGAAAACAAACGTCACGAGAAAGATAATAAAGAAATGGTATACTCACATCCTTTGCATCCTATGGAGCATTTATCTGAAACAAACAAAGCAATTTGTGTCAATTACTTAATAATATTTACAAACTCATTATAGGTGTTGATAAATTTAATGAGAATAAGCTCTTTGTTGTAACGAACTCTCATGATGGTCAAACACAAAGGCTCAAACAGAGCGATTATAATGAAATAGTGATAGTAATAATATAATTATAAAACAGTTAACTAATTATAAAACCATCTTGGTATATTACGTCACGAGTGAATTTTATCAAATAATTTCCAGTACAGTATCAATAATTTAAAAAAGATGTTAAGTTCATAGGTGATAGGAACTGATAACCCTAAGACTATAATTTATCAGATCCAAACAAATAAGAAGTTGAAGCCAAAATCGACTTGGTACGTATATTATAATGAACTAGGTTACTTTAACTAAACAAACAAATATATTATTATTACTTTTACTATAAAAAATATTACTAGGGTTCAGTCACGTAATTTTTTAACCTTTTTGCCGTAACTTTTATCTTGTAATTATATGATTCTTCTGTACGGAAAATATAAATTAACATATGTTTTCTTGGATAAAGTTTATATTTAGAATTAATTTATTTGGTACAAGCACCGTAAAATATATATTTTTAAACGTTTAAAAACAGTTTGTGGGAATCATACCTTTTGATTTAAAACACAAACCAAATAATGCATTATAACGAATAGAATTAGGATTTCCGTTAAAAAAAATCTCAACATCAGAAAAACGCAAGGTAAGATAACATAACGATAAACAATATAAATATAATATGAGGAAAATTCTGCTAGGAGAAAGCCAGATATGTTAAAGATATGAGATCACCGAGCTATCATAGAAGTAAATAGTAATTAGAATACGTAAACAATCGGTTCAAGGTACAATTCCGTTATAAACTTCAACATTGACAACAAAGTAGATCCCGGATCAATGAGGTCAGATGTGAACCAAACACACGCACACACTGTATGACTCAGTTAAGATAGTGGAACAGATGTGACTTCAAGGCTTTCTTCATTATCTACATATAGAAGAAAGTAGTGAAGTATTACTATTTTAATAGGTGTTTTACTTGCTGGAGATATATACATAAATATTTTCATTGATTTAATGGATTTTAACGAAGTCAGGGTGGATGTTTTTGAAATAAAGAGAACCAAAGATTAACTGATAGTAGATCCTGTTAGAACACCAGAGATCCCAGCATGTGAAATGGATAATTGAATCAATAATAGAAATTCCATCCTTATGAGCAGTCCTAAAGGCCCCAGAAATGATTGATCATGACCATGATTTGAAATTACATTCAATTAGAAAGCTTTTCTCTCTGTCTAACTCCCAAACACAGGAACACTCTTCCTCTCAACCACGGTCCCTCTCGATAAACAGCCAATTATCCAATTTGCCCCACCGAGGGGACAATACAGGAGTAGGGTTTGGCGACCTGCCACAATGACCTCTAAATTAAAATCATATACGACCCATATTTGGGTCTCCTGACTGTTCTTTTTAAGACCTTGGAGTTATTTCAGGTGTGGAAGTAAAATTTGATGAAGTAACAAAGACACCAAACGAAAATAAAGATAGGTCCTAGCATTCTTTGAAATTCCTTAGTACTTGGACGCAAACCAAGGAGGTACTAACTGTTCTCTATTTCATCTATGCTAAAAACGATATTTACGTGCGTGTATTAAAATTATAAAACCGAATTGGATAATGCCAAAGAAACTATCAAGTTATGAAACTTTGACAATATGTAAAAATTCTCGTAACTCGAAACAATTTATTTCATACTGGAACATGAATTAGGATTGGGAATGTACCGGGAACGGAACAGAGCTCTTAACGTCAGTTAATCTAAGAGCGATCGGTAAACTGACACATCCGTACACAGCTGGGATGCATATAATTGATGTAATGACGAGGGAGTCCGATATTTAGGATGTCATTCGGATGGATACTTTTAAAATCCAGCTCACTATTTATCACAATCCCGTCGATTTTGTAGGAAATTCGAAATCTGTTGCTCGACAATGTAGCGCAATAATAATGGTTGATATGTCAAAATGCATATAATAAATGCAGTAGCAACTTTTGAAAAGACTTTTCTTATGCATGAAGCTGTAGATATAAATGCAGACTTTGATAACTTGATATTCAAAGTTTTAAAACATTTTATAGTTAGACAAGACGTTTCTTCCAAATCCTGTACATGATCTTCGTTTTGGGAATTCAGACTAGCTTTTATTAAACCAGAAACACTATCTAAGGTGTTTTCATTCATCATTTTCACCTATTTAACTTACTTTCCCTCCCGTCCTTTGGTTTTAACCTTGTAGAAGACCGAAGTTCACTGATTCTCATGATCTTTCCTCATCCATATCAAAAGACCACACAACGGTCAATTGTATACAATTATAAAGAACAAAGGATTGATAAACAGACAGTTCTGATAATTTTAAGCTAAAGAGCACATGTTATCATTAATAAAGATATTAATAATTGTTTCATCATCGGTGAACAACGGCCATTGTCAAGGCTTTTCGGCGATAAAAAATATAGAAAGGTGTTATTAAATTATACTGAAATGAAACTTTAAAGCTAACTAGTAACGGACTTTTCGCTTGTAAGTTTTGAACCAAGCTCTTGTGGGATTAACGAGAAAGAAAGCACATCAGCCTTGAACGTACTTAGTTTTGTTTTGAGAGAATCATTACATTCTGGATGTCTGATAGGCAGACGCTCCATGTAAAATACTGGTATAACTGCATCCGGTCAGACTGGAAGCCGACCCCATAGTTGGGAAGAAATCAAGGCAAATCATGATGGTAACGATCATCATCGACATCTTATTCCAAATCTTCTTTTATGTAAAGAAGATGAAAGAAGACTACATAAAACTTTTATTCATAGAAGAAAATTTCCAGCCACTGTATAATCCAGCAACAATTTAATATAAATACCTATGACTTGATACTTGTTACTGACATTGGAGCGGGAGATAGTACAATCGCAGGTCAAAGATGAGCGCTATCAATGTTTGCAGCAAATAATAAATGTAAACGTTATCGTGGTCGTTAACTAAACTTTGTTCTTCATTGTACCTAACGCGGAATTTTTTGGCAGTTCGTTACTTTTTTCCTTCTTTGTCTTTAGAGGTTGGATTCTGCGAATTGTTGGCTGTTTACTGTTTATAGATAGAATTTAATTTTTTGTATCTTTTGTAGCAACGTTTTTATAAATAATAATAAAATTCGTTTTTGAAGTTATGTATTGTGGTAGAGACAAAAACTGTAAACTAAATACCAACAGAAATTGTGTTAATTTGCTTCTAAATCTTTTATATTTCCAGTAATTTTTTTAGCTTTTTTCAAGCTTTAAGACTTTTAGAGTCACCAATGTAGATTTTATCTTATAGTCCTGCTGCGAATTTCGATTCATTTATGAAAGTATTTGTTTATGACAGTGTTGTAACTAGATCCGTGATATCTAGTCGTACAAAATATTTTTTTTTATTTCTGTGAAAACTTTACGCTATTGATTGTACACAGACGCGTCATTACTACCTCTTGGATCTTATCTTTTTTGACTCATGTTTTAGAGAGCACAATTTTTTTCAAATTCATTATGTTTTTGATGTCAGTATTTTGTTAAGTATCGAATTAATAAATTGTCTCTAATTATATACACAAGGACTAAGGTTATCATGTGATATTGTAATTATTTCAATTTCTATCTGGGTATATTCTTTTTGCAATTTTTTTTTTCTTGAATACAAATGTATGTAATTATTTTTATCTGAATTTGATTTTTTTTTTCTGAAAGTTAAGTTTATTTTATATTTTGATCAACTGTATTTTTCGAATTAAGTTGGACTTGGATATTGTTTTCTTGATTAATACATTTGAAGGTAAAGGCCTAATAACGATTTTTATTCGATTCTAGGGAAACTAATAGAATTGAATATTCATTTTCGATCGTTACTATATGAATACTATAGTAAAATTACTATTTTCATAGGGTTTGGTTGGGATTCTACTCAAATTTTAGTTTCCCATCTAACCCAAAGTGGGTTGGGTGTGTGATATAAATGTTCGGAAAGACTGTGTCGTGAGACCTTTTTTGCGGGCCTACTCGTTGTTAATCCAATGACCGTCAAGATAGAAACGCTAGCTTTTATTTAAAAAATATAAGCTTTACAGACACTTTTAAGAAAATATATCATATGAATTATGCATGTAATAGGAAAATTGATGGTTATATTACTATTCATATTTAGTATGTACTTTTATGTAAAATATTAAAAGTAAATTATTTAAGAAATTGATTAGTTAAGTAGGTACCTATCATTGAACACAGAAAAAAGATTCAAAAGGATATTCTCTGAATATGCGGGAGATTTAATAAATTTTAGTTTTGAATGAACACAAAGGTTTTAAGACCGAAATTAAGAAAAAATACACAACCAAATCGAAAAGACCAAAAAAATGTATGAAAGGACCAAAATAAAAATCACTCACCATTCGCGAAAGTTGGTTTCCATAAAACGGAAATTAATAATATAACACTTAAAAAGCTAATACTACTTTTCCCCATCTTGTAAGGGGTAAAAGTAACACATAAAATCAGTCTTATTTATTGCTACTATAATACGTCCCTCGGCTACCTGCTTCTGTAGGTAAATGCGCCGGAGTCACCCACGAGTTCCTCTTTTATAGACGTTTGGACTCGACCAATCAGGAGCCACCAAATTGTGGATACAAAATCTAATAAGAATATTTGTTATTGATAAATTTATGGTCATAGGTCGATAGGTATTGTACTATTGTAGATTATGGGATAGTTTTCGCGTTAGATGTTAGAATTTAATTTGTTTGTGATTTTCAAGTAGGTAAGCAACATAATATGGGCCTCGTGTCTCGTGGAGATAAATAATTCTACCAATTGCGCGATTTCTTTTTAAATAAAAAGAAAATATTTGTCTGTTTTAATTACTAAGAAGATAAAATAGAATTAAGTAAATCAAATATCATGTCAAAAATGTTATTTAAAAATAAATATCAGTTAAGTTTTTATTTTAAATAATTCGTTATTCCTATAATTAAATGGCGTATTCAGAATATGGATGTCAGTAAAACAACCAGTTAACTAGCGTAATAAGATGAATTATTTTGGTATTCTTATTGATGTTTTTTCATCGGTTTGATACAATTTTATTTTTGGAAATAAAAACTTATCAGTGGGTAATGTTTGGCAACAAAGCTTCGTCAGTTTCTTATCGTTCTTAGTACGAAACTTGCTAATCGTCATCATAAGCTAATTTCTACTAATTCTTTTGAATACGCCTTCCAGAGGAAAGCACCACGTTAGCGTTATATTATATGAGTTCTTAGTAACAAAAACGCTGTGGGATCTGAGTGTTTCAGTAAAGATTAGGCCACCTGCTCTTCCGTGGAAGTCATAAAAGTCGTCTAAAGGATTAAGCCAATAGGATTGTTACAATCCCCTTGTGGATAATAACGAAATATAAATGAAGGCAATATTTCTCACGGTGAATTTCAAAGGTTTTATAGAAGGACCTTACTTTTTTTAGAAGATCATACCTTTATTAGGACATCAGTTTATAGCTTTACCTATGTGGACGGCGGAAATATGAAATACATGATGAAATATGCCACGGGAACATACTACTGAGATAAAAAGTACTCAATGACTTGGGCCAGGACATAGTCTATTCGTGTGCCAAATTTCAAAATTTCTACTTCTAATCCAAAATATTTATTTGTAAGATAGAGATCCGAGATCCGTTCAGCTGGTGAGGCCTGAAAAGGTTTCAGACAGACAGAGTTCTTTTGCAATCACAGGGTCCTCTGGTCAAGTGGGCCCTGGATCTGTGAGAAATGTCTGCTTACTTAATTACAACGAGGTCCCGATACTTTTGCATAGAAATACCTCTGTTACTGGGAATAATTAAACTTTTATAACAAATAATGCATTTGTCAGGTTTATTTACGTAAACAGACAGCTGTGCTGCTGGGGAGTTTGTTGCGCCACTTTTTCTTCCCAGCGAAAGCACTAGGAAGTGGTGAAGGGCGGGCGTTTTGAGGGACTTTCTTATGTAATTTAGACGTTCGAAAACTGCTGATCCACCGTCTAATTTGAATATGACTTTTGATTTGATTTATAGTATGTGATATCTTAACGAGGCCTTCTGTAATCAAGACAACTGTCATTTGAAACCTGAAAATTTGTGAAACTAGGTAAATTAAATTAAAAGCTTCTTTAAGCGATCAATAATCCTAGGTGTTGTTGGTGTGATGTTATAGGTAGGTACTAGTATGAATATTATATGTACGTGGTGATGGGAAGAGATCAAAGGGCATGACGTTGTTGCTTTGTCAGGTGGGTAGACCTCTGGTGAGGGACGCAACCTGTGTCGACAACCTTGCCCCATCTCGTGTTCCAATCATGGCGGGCTGTACTGCAGAGACCTTCTAACAGTAGTTCTTAATCATCATTTCGTTTGCCATAATTACCACGTGGTTGGCGATTGCAGTTTGGTGGTAAAATGGAAAGGTAATGCTGCTGACTCCCTTAGCCGCTTTTTATGATACCCACGGAAGGAAATGGGATGTTACTATTTTAACGACCGTCACAACACGCAACCGCCGGTCCTCACAAGAAACAGCAGTTAATTTAAGACATTCCGGAGAAGACATCCGACCATTCCACATCCACTAACCCGCACTAGGCCCGCGTGGTGAATTAATGTTTTAAAAGAAATTAATAAAATAATTACTATTTTTTTGTTTTTTTTTTTTAAAGAGCTCATGACTGTGATGTTTTGTTTTGATAATGGAAAGTCTAACCCTTCATCGGGGGTAAAGATAAAAGACAAAAACAAATGTTACAAATAAATAAAGTGCTGTTTCCAATACTTCTTATTATTCATATCAGCAGAGGGTACTGTGTCACTACGCGCCATAAAATACTTATCGATTGGGTATTAATTATAATAATAATAAGCACTTTTAATTCTGAACTTATTTGTGTTGCAGTATTTTATTAAATGTTTCTTAGTTCAGTGAGTCTTTTTGTCATCGTGAGGAAACCGGCACGGCATGTCCTAGAACCAAAAATTCGAAGACATGTGACATCTACCAACCCACACTGAGCTCGCGTCGTAGATTGTAGCTCACTCCCTCGCACACAGAGGATGCCTGTATATCAGCAGTGGGAACATATGTTATGGACCCTACACAGTATGTTGATGGAATAAATTAAGTGTCATTAATGCTTGTCTTACAAGAGTCTTCCAGCACGCGTAGCATGACCACCGTAGAAACGATTTTTGTCGACGGAAGAATAGACAAAATGGCACGGCGATGCTAAAATTGAAGAGAGGAAATATTTCTAATCTTCTGTCGACAAAATTCTACAATGCATGACGAAAAATTTTTCTTTTTTTGAGTTGGAGTTTCAGTTGGCGGTACACTTTTAAACAGGATTATATTAATTATAATCTTCAATACATTACTCTAATATCTTTTAATCCCACTGTATGATTATTCAACGAAAAAGTCCTTAGCGGATCTACTTTAATTACATTAGTTACCACTCTCTTGCTATGGAAAGAATAACTGTCTTTGTCTTCAAAGAAACCCGAGTCTACGGGTCGCCCCGTGCTCGGGCCGAAGAGATGTCGAATTGAATAGAAAAAACTTTGTCTATTCTTGGTAGAATAGAGATAGAATTGGTCATGCTACGCCTGCAGATACATTTATCATTATTTTATATTCAAATAACCCAAGAGTAGAGTATTTGTCAGCATGTGAACATATTTAGAACTAGGGATGTTATGGATATGAAATTTCGGATACGGATTGGTTACGGATGTAGGAATGATTATTATACCGGATACGGATACGGATATGAAAATTTTTCGGATTATCAGTTAGTTTCAGATAATTTCGGTTACGGATATTAAACTTTTAAGGAATTTGAAAGTAAAATACAAATAGCTAATAAAATGGTTTTATTTATATATCACCATTTGGTAGGAATTACAATCAGTCTGTGAGTAAATATTACAGCTATTTAAAATAAAAAATATTATAAATATATATTGAGTGTTATCTAATGTACCTACCTAAAATAAAAATGTAATAACAAATCCGATATTATCCGAAAATTTTATTTCGGATTCGGTTACGGTTACTGATATTTTTTTTTATATCGGATATCCGATAGGTTCGGTTACGGTTACGAAGCTCCCTAAAATTCCTGCTTACAACGTAATTACATAGATAGTGGTAGTTAATGAATGCTATTCTTTTGTTTTCATTAAGTTAGAACTATAAACAAAAAGTCCTATCCTATCATTAGGGAGAGTACAGTATCAGCCGGTTGCTATCCAATAATAAGGTTAAGGTCTCTTCTTATTTCAGAAGAAACCAACATTACAGACATTTTCACTTTTTTTTTACATTTTTCTAGTTAAATCCGTGTGGTGCCGGACGTAAACAATAGCGCCACCCCATTTCTTCCCGTGGGTGTCGTAAGAGGCGACTAAGGAACTTACTAGAGAATGAACAGCAGCGTTCTCTATGTATTTTACCACCATACTGCGATCGCCAACCCGCCTGCCAAGCGTGGCGATTATGGCAAAACCCCCTCAAATTTGGGGACACCTTTCCCCAGCAGTGGACGTCTTTCGGCTGACATGACGGTGATGATGATGAATTCTAGTTTGAACTCTTTATTATTGGTTGTCATGGCAATAATGACATTTGATTGAAATAGGTTGTTATATTTTATTTATCTAGTATTTCATCTATACTTATTACTTATTTTACTTATATAATCTATACTAATATTATAAAGCTGAAGAGTTTGTTTGTTTGTATGTTTGTTTGTTTGATTGAACGCGCTAATCTCAGGAACTACTGGTCCAAATTGAAAAAATATTTTTGTGTTGGGTAGCCTATTTATCGAGGAAGGCTGTAAAAATCACGCTAAAACCAAGAGGAGCGGAGCAGTAATGAAAAATGTTGCAAAAACGGGGAATATCGCACGGGTAGGCGATTCGACGCGACGGGAAGGGTCTGAGGAACAAAAAATTTAACGCGGGCGAAGTCGCGGGCAGAAGCTAGTATTTTATATTTTGTGAATTTGAGAACGTTGTTGGCTTTGTAGACTGTAGACCGTTTTCTATTTTATTAAATACCTGTTGATATCTACCCTACCTCCCATACCTATTAACATTGTAAAGAAGTAGTAATATACGAAGTATGTAATTTGAAACTATTGTAAAAGCCAATTTTTTTAAAAGAGTAACCATGGAGTTTCTTACTGGCTGGCGAACCATAGATAGGAATCAACAAATTGCAACAGTGCACCTAGCTTGTGATGTTTCTGTGTCCATGTAGGTTTATGTGAAATAAAATATTTTGACTTTTATTAAAATACCATAAAAGTGATTAACTGCATCCTGCTGATTTCAGAGGTAAGTTTCCTGCCAAGATCTTTGGTTTGAAACAGTAACTAATCAAAGCATGTAGTACGAAATGAGTATTTTAAATTTAGAAAATGATTAATAAAAGGCTCCCATAGAAATCGTCGCAACTTCAGTAGAACGATTTTCATGGAGTTTTCATACAAATTTTATGTTATATTTACTTCGCGCGTTTCTGTTTAGTTGTTGAGAAGACTATGAAGATGGACAACAGAGTTTGTTTTGTACGGCTTTCGGCTTGAAAAACCCGTGTCAAGAGGCAGCTTCCTTTTTTCCACACATCGACGTCTAGTATTTCCACCAAAGACTCCACTCAAGCACATTCCGCCGTTGGTCCCGAATGTCACTTGTGGATCTTTTACAGTCGTTACGGGTCGTCAGAAGCAGGTAAGTGTGATAGCCAGCCTTACCAAGGAGTCTTACCCAGTAACTGAGCTGTGGTCAGATAGACAGTCCCTCTATGTTAAATACTGGTGTTCTGCTGCCTGAACTGGAAGCCGACAATAACCTAGTTGGGAAAATACTAGGAAGATGATGATGTTGACTCCACACAAATGACGTTTCGCAAGTCCATCCAGCACATCCTAGGCAGTTAGCAGAGCAATATATCAATGTTGACTGACCAAAATGCCAGTACGAGATAAGGAAAATGAACATTACACTTCGTCGTGTTAGAAAATGTATGTCGTAACATGCAAAATATTATTAAATTATGTAGGTAATTATTATCAAGTAAACAGATAAGGGCTACTATGTAACTGAGTGACTAATTTCTAAGGTCAAGTATTTGGAGCATCAAAACATCCTACAGAACTGTTGTTAGGTTCAAAAGATTCCACGAACATTGTCGTTATTTATGTCATAGTTTATTAGGCAAATTAGTTCTAGTGATACTGTTAGAGATATCTATATGCTAATTTTAGGTTGAGGTAATTTAACGACAAGTGACCCTTTTTTTTGAGAATTCGATACCTAATATTTTTATTTCGTGTAATACAAAACAAAATGTGAAGAAGATGTTGAATTCTCTTGCTTTTATTTTCAATGGGAAAATTAAGTAAGTCAAATAATTTAATTTAATTGGTACAAACTTATAAAAATGGCAAATACTTATAGCATCCCCAGCTACAGGGATACTTATAGATCCAATTTGTTTTTTTTTTTTTTGTTTTTCTTTGAAAGAAAAAAAATACATTTATTTGACAGAAACACAAACCAGAAAATGATGAAAATATTATTACCTACTAGCTTTTTCCCGCGCCTTCGCCCGCGTGGAGGTCGGAACTTATCCTATGGGAAAGTACTACCGGGATAAAAAGTACCTTATGTTTTAATCCGTGTGATAAATTGTGTGCTAAATTTCCTCCAAACCCATTTAGTAGTGTTTGCGTGAAAGAGTAACAAACATCCATCCTCACAAACTTTCACATTTATATTAGTAGGATTATTTAAGTTTACTTATCGTTTTGTTTGCACACATTTCTGTGATAAATAAAAATTTTTGCTTTCTTTCTTTCAATGAACGTCTATGCACTCATCATCATGTGTATCAGAAAGAGCTATATTCATAAAGATAGTATCCATACAAGAGCCAAAGCTTATCCGTCTCACAGCAAGCAAAGACGAGTGCTATAATAAAGATAAAGATATACGGTAATCCGTAAAGGATCCACAAAACTTAGGCAATGGTGTTTCGCCGTACATTCAGATTACCCCATTGAAAGGTTGACATGAGTTTAGGGGGGCTTTTGTCCCCATTTATGGGGTAATAATGTAGGTAGACAATTGACGTGTCGTGGCTAAATGCTGGGAGAGCATAGGGTTGGGCAAAATAAAAATAAAACAATCTTCCTAGACTTTTTCCAACTATGCTGAGGTCGACTTCCAGTGTAACCGGATGCAGCTAATTCATCAATAAGAAGAATTTTACATACATCGACTGCCTCTTTTACAACCCAGTTACTGGATACACGATATCCCTCAGCAACACTGGTTGTCAGACTTTTGGGATGGGAATATAGATATGGAAACAATTTCTTACTTAAATATGTGAATACCCCCAACTAAGCTAAGAAAATAAGGTATGAAAGTTAGAAAACATTGGCTTTGAGTATCAAAGTAAATCAAATAGAAATCAACAACCAAGTCGTGTAGAAATCTTTGTCCCGATATAAGCACTATCAGGAGAAAGATTTCTATACGACTTGGTTTAATAAATGTCACCTACTCGTACATTGTATAGGGAAACTGCATGGTTGCTATCCGTTCTGTAAAACGTGAAACAGATAAAGGGAAAGTCCCGAAGTTACATGTGCTACAACCATACATACATACCTACATTGAAGAAACGCATCAGTTCTAATTAATCCCATAATATATTTTTAAAGTTAAACAAGTGAGGATTAAGTTAACTTTTAGAAACTTCTAGGGACTACACCTACACCTTAGATAATAATAAAAGTAAATAATAATAAGTTACAGTAACAAAACAAATGAAATCTTAAGACTTTTGGAAACCATTAAAAGAGATTATCAGGGTAGTTCACGAGGGTTTAAACCACCTTCCGACTTCCTAGTATCGGTAATAAATATTTACAACTTTGAAACAATACCATTGTTTTTACTAGAACAAAATTCTTTATTTATTATTTAAACCTGTAACCTGGGAGCATGTATGAATAGAAATAAATTATGTGAATAGATAATTTCTTTCTATTCATATACATCACGGTTCTCTACAGATCGAGACCTTTCTGCATGTTCGGGAGCACGTAGACCGTAACCTATACTCTTAATATTACGAGAAAAAAAAGAGATATTGTATATTTGTTTGATTGTACTGGCAATACCTACATATTACCCTCGTGTTTAGTATCGGTATCGAAACCTAATCAAATTAAAAATAAACAGAAAAAAAAACTAACATTGTTCAAAACATTTAGTGACATTGTGACGTGTACATACATTAAGGCAACCAACGAGTGATGTTATCGTTTTTGGAAATTCCTAAAAAAATACAAAAACAACGAACCGGTTACGGTCATTGACCAACGAACAACGCCAACGAACGAAAAAAAATTGTTTTTTTTTTGTCAGCTGATTGTACAGGTCTACTTAATCTGTGTGGTTCTTTCCTCAAAGACCATTTCGGACAGCAATCCACATGGTCTTCATATGATCTGACCAAGATTATGTCTGGACTTTAAATGCGACTGTGACCTCTGAGTTTATTCTAGTTAAGTTCTGAGTTGAGCTGCATGATTACTGACAAATGCGTGCACTGATTGGACAGGTCCACTCAATCTGTGTCGTTCTTTCCTCAAAGACCATTTTAGACACCAATCCACATGGTCTTCATATGATCTGACCAAAATTATGTCTGGACTTTAAATGCGACTATGACCTCTGCGTTCGGCTTTTCTTCTCAGAGTAGTAAGATAGAAAACACCGACCTCATCTAGTTTTAAAAATATGACTGACGTGTACAAGTGTTTGCATTAACCTCATCATCATCATCATCATCATCAGCAGCCTATAATGTTCCCACTGCTGGGACACAGGCCTCCTCTCGGTGAGAGGGAGTGGGCTATAATCCACCACGCGAACACAGCGCGGGTTGGTAGATGTCACGTCTTCGAACTTTTGGTTCTAAGACATGCCGGTTTCCTCACGATGTTTTTCTTCATGAGAGCAGTGGTGATGAAATAATTAACCCAAAGTAAAGCGCCCGCTTGGGTTGTGAACTCACGACCTACTACTCGTAAGTCGCGGCCGTAGCAGTGAACAGTGACCACTGCTCACTGCTCACTGCTTGTAATTAACTCACGACCTACTCTCGTAAATCGCGGCCGTAGCAGTGAACAGTGACCACTGCTCACTGCTCACTGCTTGTAATTAACTCACGACCTACTACTCGTAAGTCGCGGCCGTAGCAGTGAACAGTGACCACTGCTCACTGCTCACTGCTTGTAATTTAACTCACGACCTACTACTCGTAAGTCGCGGCCGTAGCAGTGAACAGTGACCACTGCTCACTGCTTGTAATTAACTCACGACCTACTCTCGTAAATCGCGGCCGTAGCAGTGAACAGTGACCACTGCTCACTGCTCACTGCTTGTAATTAACTCACGACCTACTACTCGTAAGTCGCGGCCGTAGCAGTGAACAGTGACCACTGCTCACTGCTCACTGCTTGTAATTAACTCACGACCTACTACTCGTAAGTCGCGGCCGTAGCAGTGAACAGTGACCACTGCTCACTGCTCACTGCTTGTAATTTAACTCACGACCTACTACTCGTAAGTCGCGGCCGTAGCAGTGAACAGTGACCACTGCTCACTGCTCACTGCTTGTAATTTAACTCACGACCTACTACTCGTAAGTCGCGGCCGTAGCAGTGAACAGTGACCACTGCTCACTGCTCACTGCTTGTAATTAACCTACTTGCAAAAATAAAACCATTCATCATTTATCTATTCCTGGAACCCTATTAAATAAACAAAATCATTATGAGGTAACATAGTGAGACAATTAGACCCGAGTGTCAAGCGCTAATTAGTAATGTTGTTTATTTACATTTAGTAGGTACTACTAATTAAAATCTAACGTCTCAAATCATTATAAGGGCAATAGGGGTATTGAATATAACTTTGTTATTATATAAAGTCGTTTAAGTATCTGTTCTACGTATAATCGAATACACAATTTGAATTTGCCATTTTATTTGGGGTCGTCTCTCCTCGGCATTCTTCGCCAGATGTTTCGGTTCTGGGTCGTCGAATCCTTCACTTGGGCTAGCTTCAGGTCATTGTTGACGACAGTCATCCAACTGAGAAGGGATCTACCTCGCTTCATTGGACCTGGATTCATGTAGAGGACTTGCATAGTCATGTGTTTCAGTCTTCTCATTACATGGCCATACCACCTCAGTAAAATTTGCCACTTATAGTATTTGAAAATATAGATATTGCCAACAGTATACCGTTCTCAGTTCAGATTTTAGTGAGTAGTGATGGCAGAGTGGTGAAGAGCGCAACTTACAAGCTGTAGGCCGTAGGTTCGAACCCAGACTGGCGCTTTACTTTCTGTAAATTATTTCATGATAAATTGGGCCGGAAATGCTCCCAACTGTTAATAAGTACCTGGTATATACTCTGCCCTTGTCCTTTAGCTTCTGTTGTGAAGAGACTCCGGGAAGGAGAAAAAAGTACTCATGTATCTTTCCTTTCGGGTTACAGTCTCAATAACAATGTCATTAGAAGTAGAAAACTTTAAGGGTCAAAAATTCTCTATATGAATGAAAATTGGAACGAAGATCTATTGTGTACAACGCTAAACATAAGATTCAAAGAAAAATTCAAAGAAACTACGCGTGTATTGTTGAAGATCTTATCACTTCATTATCATCATTTCAGCCGAAAGACCTCCACCGTTGGACATAGGCCTGCCCCAATTGTCCAGGTTTGCCATAACCGCCACGCCTGGCAGGCGGGTTGGCGATCGCAGTATGGAGGTAAAATCCATAGAGAATGCTGCTGTCCATTCTCTAGTAAGTCCCTTAGTCGCTTTGTACGACACCCACGGGAAGAAATGGGGTGGTGCTATTCATTACGTCCGGCATCACACGGAACAACTTTTATCGGTTCCTTTTTTAACCGACTTCAAAAAAAGGAGGAGGTTATCAATTCGTCTGTATATTTTTTTTTTTTTTTTATGTTTGTTACCTGTTAACTTTTGACTGGGTGAACCGATTTTGATAATTCTTTTTTTATTTGAAAGTTGGTGCTTCTCGAATGGTCCCATTTTAATTTGGTTCCATTCGGACAATGGGGTTCATGTGAAAACCATATAAGTCTTAAATTTGCATTAAGTATTTGCGCGACAAATGAACGTAAAAGCTACCATAACTAAAAAGTTAAAAATAAAACTTTTAACAAAAAAAAAAAAACAACCGACTTCCTTAAAAAAACACTACAAAGTCAAAAATAACTTTAATTTCGGAAGTCGGTGGCAAAAAACCTTAAATACAGATCCTTAGACACCGACTTTCGAAATTAAAGTTATTTTTGACTTTGTAGTGTTTTTTTTAAGGAAGTCGGTTGTTTTTTTTGTTAAAAGTTTTTTTTAATAGTTAAATTAATTACAGTGCGTCCATTTTCATCCTGATTATGGAACACTTCTCTGTGCGTAGTTGAGCATTTTGCTGGTTTTTTTTGTGTTTAAAAAGGTAGACCTCTTAATCAGACAAAAATATCGTATGAACAGTAACAGCAATGAAACTTTATGTTATGGCTATTTTATAAAATGTTTACACGTCTATGTTTATCTTAACGACACCTTTGATAATTGGTAATGATAAAGTGTAGACATCTTTCTTTGTAGAGCATAACATAATATTATATCGTTGTATATTAACATGAACCAAAAACGATGTACCTCTTTTTACAAAAATTACGCGGGTGCGGGAGGAATATGAAATTTGGCCCAGAGATTTTGGAGTTCAGAAAGCTAGTATTTTTGATAAAATGCAAAGAGAAAGTTGCTGTGGGTTCTCTAGTGAGTCCCTTATTCGGCTTTTACGTCACCCACGTGAAGAAGAGGGATGAATTTAAACTTCGGTCAAATATTATCCAGGCGGCATGGTTATAAGCGGGGTTTAAAATAGATACCACGGTGAATGCACGTAAGCCATCACTCGTGGAGAATCTTTTGGTGGACACGCATTTTGGTCCTATGAGTCGTAACAGTGAGTTCAGATTTGGAGCTTCAAAATCTATACAAATAAATAAAATTGAAGTGTCTGTTTGTAATAACCACTTTTTATTAAGTATATATGGATATATACACGGTACATATATCAAAACAACATTTTTTACTATTTTTGTCGGTCTGTCTGTCTGTTTGTTCCGGCTAATCTCTGAAATGGCTGGACCGATTTTGATGAGACTTTCACTGGCAGATAGCTGATGTAACAAGGAGTAACTTAGGCTACTTTTATTTTAGACAAAAAATCTTTTATTTTAGAGAAATTCCTGCGTTAATTTCCGACATCCACGCGGGCGAAGCCGCGGGCAAAAGCTAGTTCTAAATGATTTGCGGACTACGCTATTATAATGAATGACGGTGAAGGAACACTTTGTGAGGAAATCTGCTGAGATTAAAGTCTGAAACTGACGACGTCGCAGCTGTCTTTGGAGATCAAATCCAGAAGCTCTAGACAAAGTGTATTTCTAAACGATAACTATCATGGAAAAGTAAAGAACGAGAGGTGTCGAGGTACACTCGCTTAGCTTTCGCTTGTGCACTCGTGAAAGAAAGCTAGACCGAAAAATATAACGTTACCGAAAAGCTCATGTCAATCCTGTTGAAAGTAGTCGTAGAAATCCGAAAAACTGTGACCAGAGTAGTCGGACAGAAAACACAGACACACAGACCTCCTAGTTATTAAAACGTGACTGGAGTGTAAAAGTGTTTGTACTAATCACAGAAATAAGTGACGTATCTAAATCTGCACTAATATTATAAAGAGATTTTATGTGTGTTTGTTTGTAAAGGTTTCACGTTACAACGGCTGATAGAATTTGGATGCAATTTGCCACATGAGTAGACCATGACTTGAATTAGGACATAAGATACTTTTCATCCCTATTTTCCCACGGGATCCATACTTATGCTGTTGCAACTGTGTGCCATTTATCATTTGAAGCGATTGCCACACAAGTCCTCACAGCTTCACAATCACCAAGTGACAAATAAATGAACAATTATGACAAATTGTACATTGTAGCACAATTATTAATCACATGCATAAGATAGTGCCTGTTTATTGTTCAAGAACATTGCTCCCCCGATACGCGGGAAATAAACAATTCTTTATTATTCTTTGTTCGTGATTCTTATTTTAATATATTGAGTTTGTTTTTGAGGCCAAGTTTGGATGCAGGAATGACTGCACATTTGTTGCTACGCAGTTCTTTTCATGGGTTTGATTCATAGGTCATGTGTACATATACTAAGAACTATTTACAAGGCAGATGTGGTAACGCGGAGAGGGGATACCCTAGGAGAACTTATGGTGATGTTCTATAGAAAGGTCAGGTGCATAGTACTCGCAACCGGCGTGTGTGTATGACCAGATATATGAACCTAAACGAGGCAAAAGGAGTAAGGAACGTAGCTGGTGGCGTTTCGTTGTTTCTACCTACTCCCATGGGAAAAAAGCTTGAGTTTATGTATGTATGCACAGTTTTCTGTGCTAGAAGTATGTATCTAACTTACATGTTATGGGACAAGCCAACAAACAAAGGGTACTTAATATCGTGTCCAGCGTGTCCTGTTGTCTGCTATAGGAGTTGATGGATGCTGTAGCAAGTGCCAAGCTCGTAGCCAAATTCTGGGCTGACTGTTTATAGATTGCTATCGACACTCTTAGAAGAAGTTACGTGTTAATGTACACACGGTTTGTGCGTTCCGCAAAAAAATATGTAAATGATGGTCAGACTCGCCATTTTGAATTTTAGAATTTCTAAGCGACTTTGTTTTATAATCATGTAGGTACATCTTCACGAGCATTCGTGAAGAATTACTTTTACAATAGATACCACTGGAAATTGCGACTGATCTTGTCTTATTATTTGGTGGGAATACTTTAACAATATAAATTTGCAGGTTGCCTTTGGCAATTTTTGTTATAAAATGTCTATAGAATTTCCAAAATTACATTTACATAATTTAAAAGGCTAAGTCTTAAAATAATAATACTCGTAATTTATACAAGTTTTCAAAAATGGAGAGGTTATAATCAAAGGGCATCAAAACATTCATCCGCCGCGGTGTCAACAGGAAAAGTCAAAGCACCTGCTGTGTAATCTCTTCACCACCCTTGGTTGACTGGTAGAGAATGCCTAAGGCATTAAGCCCGCCTTTGTACCTTTTTTGTATGCGAGAAGTTTAAATAAATAAATAAAAGTGTCTAAAATGCTGGCAGCATTGCCACGTTGTATGCCCAACTTCAACACAAATAAGCCATACGTCTGATCACGTGAGGAGTCGACAAACCGCTTGGTCATATCTCGTTTAAATGGGTACTCGGACCCCATAGCCATTTTATTTATTAACGTTTTAGAGACGAGTGGACATGGCTGGCTCTATCACGAAAAGGTATCAGCTCTTTCGTTCTTTTAATTTACCATAAAATGAGGATAGCTCACGATTACCCAATCAATTATGTTAAACAGCTCCGACTGATGCGTCGAACTAACATAATAGTAAAGTAATTCGTAGACGTTTTCGTAAATCACCTTTGAATGTTTTTTTTTTTATTAGTATGTGAATAATGCCTGAGGATCAAATCCCTTATTTTTAAGAAGGTTCTCATTCTAATTTCATTCCCAATCTGTCAATATTGCAACCAATTTATCCACATTTTTGGCATTGTGTGTCGCTAAGATGAGAGCGCTACTTAAATTGGAACGTTTCTTATGTAAGAGAATTGACCTCCTATTTTCCCTGCTCGAGCCAGCCCGCGCCGCTGAGCTTGTAACTTTAAATTTGTCCCTAAATAATAATCATGCCGATTCAGCCTGTCCCTTGCTGTCCTCTACCAGCGATGCCCTAAGCCGAGTTCCGTACCCCACATGGGATGCCTTTTTTTTTCCTCCAAGGAAGCCCTTAGCGTGTTGTCGTTCTATTTTTAAGTTTTTAAGCCCTGGCTGAAGGCCTTCATTTAATAAGTTAGCCACAGACAATGCCTTAATATCACGGCGCTATTGGATTTATAACCCTTCGTTCGAGCTTTGAGCATTGACATAAATTTAGATGTCAACTAGTTTTTGTGTAAACGATCTTAATGCTTCCACTCGTAACCTAACATTTTTACCTTTTCAAATTTCTACAAAACACACAATTTGCTATCACAAGTTGAAATAGTATTTTTCAATAAAAACATTAATTAAAAATTTAATTCTTATCTTTTAATTTAGTTAAGAAGTAATTAGTATAAATGATATAAGAATTAAAAAATCTACATATATTTTCCTTAATAACTTTATAATTACACGAGTAGGTAAGTGTTATCAAATTAATAGATACTGAATTATTGAATAAATCGCGAACCACAACTATTCTTGCAGTTGCAAGCAATTCCTCCGGCGCTGGTGGATTCATTGTTATAACAGGTTCCAGGAATTCATCACGCATTATCCAACCCCAATTCTGGAGTTAGATTGGTTTTTAATCGGGACTACAGGTTAACCTCGAATGATACTCTAAATAGTTAAACATTGCGCGCTCTATACCGTCTATCTCGAAAATGGTCCAAGATATTATTAAAAAAATGTTGAAACAAAAGATATAGACAATTTAATCCTCTACAATATTTATACGAAATACAAATAGCAAAAAACCCATAGGAAACGAAAATTTGCAATAAATGTGTGACCTTCGACCTTGGAATATCTGTAGTCGCGGACACCCTACGACAAGTAGGCTTTAAGACAAATTTAAGGGTGCTAAATAAAGGTTTATACAAGTTTATAGCTGACTATCTCTCATTCCGAGATACTTGCCCTCATTTGAATAATTTTCTTGGACTATACAGTCAGGGAAAATATAAGCAAACTGACATCTTACGTCACTTTGTATGCAAAGAATGTCAATAACTTATGTGATTTGACTTAAATAAATGGACAATTTAAGGTGCTTCATGTAAAATACTGGTACTCAGCTACATTCCGTAATACTAGAAGTCGACTGCGTTGGGAAAACGTAGGCAGAAGACGAGATGAACCTAAACGATAAAAACTTTTTAAGAAAAAATTAAACCGCCGAAAAAACTGAAAAGCAAAAAATAATAAACCTTAAAATTATGAGTCGGCGGAGTTATTATTTTTTGCTTTTCAGTTTTTTCGGCGGTTTAATTTTTTGTTAAAAAGTTTTTATTTTATATTTTTTGTGATTTTAATGGACTCATAATACTTGGCAAGGTATACCCTATCCAATAAAAAAGAATTATCAAAATCGGATTACTCTGTATAAAGTTATGCGTGGTTATACATTACAATCAGTGAGTGAACAATCAATCATCCCTTGTTTTCCGACCCTTAGCGTTCGATTTTGTTTTCCAAATTTATATGGAACCACCTTGAAAGTATACCCTTTCCAATAAAAACAGAATTATTACAATCGGACTACTATGTAAAAAGTTATGCTTGGTCATACATACAATACAACAAACAAATACAACCTCCTCCGTCTTTTTTCGTCGGTTGAAAAGAAGTACGTAAGGATCGTTGCAGGTGGCGTTCTATATAACCGGGAAGAAAGCAAGATTTTTTTAAATATGAACCTATGTATGTTGAGATGAAGAGACAATTTGCTTAAACAAAATCTTGACTTTACATGAAACTTGAGAGGATAGCTAATACACCCATTTGAAAGAAAAAAAAACGCAAAGTACACTCGAAGAAAATTCGAAGTGCAAAAACAAAGAAACATTTGTCTGATGGTGGTATTTGAGGAAACAGGATTCAGAGCCCTTTGACCTTGCACCACACCAGAGCATGCTAGAACAATAGGCAATGAATGTATCTCCCTAAGCAATCGATTCGCTCAATTAATTAATGTAGCATCAACAAATTGATAAAACATTGATTGCTACAATCTAACAACATTGTATTTAGTGTGTTTTGCTGTATTTTATCTAAACGCTGCCGGATGCGATGCACGTGGTGTTTCTCATTAATTATTGTTGAAGAAATTATTAGTCATTGAAATGATGATTGATTATTATGTGATGGGTTCAAGGTTCTGTCCAGCCACGGGTTTGGAAACGTTGACCTCTCGTGGGTAAAGGCAGGACATGACGGATGGATGTCATCAGAACTTGAGAGATAGTTAAGAAGAAGAGTACACATAGAGCTGTATAGAGCAAATAACGGTTTCAATATAAAAATAAAAAGTAAAATCGTTTATGTATGTATTTAAAAGAAATAAGTCAATAAAGAACATAAAAGTACATTATTTAAATTCTGTTTTTAAGCAACTGATCTTGAAATTACAATGGAAAAGAAATAGCATTTAAGTAGTTTATTAGTAAGTCGTCAACGTGGTTACAGAATTTTCAACCGCATTTCCAGGGTCTATTCGTCCAACACTATACTCAGCATAGTGTATAATGTGTGGGTGGTTTTTCTAAGGGAACCCTTCATCAGCGAGGAATCGGTAACCGAACCTTATGTCTCCTTCCCTTTCTTCCTCTTTCTTATGGTGAAGGACGGTCGTTTTGGGGGACTGTCTTATGTAATTTTGACGTTCGAAAAGTGCTGATCTTCAGCCTAAATTGAATAAATTACTTTTGATTTTGATTTTATGCTTGGCGCGTCATACTACAAGATCATGTGGAGCTCAACCAGGTGAGAGTGCTGCCAATCAATGCCAGCTCAATTTATAATCTCATCGACACGCTAGAATGAACTAAATAAATACAATTTCATCACTTTCTTAATCATCACCAAGATACAGACTAACTGTCTAGTTTGGGGCTAAGGTAGTCTGACAACTACCTAAAGCGAGGTAACATATCTATAGGTAATATTTTAAGCTCTTATGACATACACACGCCTATCCTGTCCTTATGATTTACATTTGTGTTTAAGCTGTGTACCTGTTTATACCACTTTACGATTTTAATTTTATTTTTTTTAAATAAGTAACTTCAACTTTAGCATAATCAGTCTATACAAGGTGCAGTTTTGGATCTGCAAAACATTTTAGGAGGTAATTATGTTAGTGATTCTCGACCCGAATCAACAATAATAAAATGGGCAGGTATTTTTTTTTTCATTTTATTCTTGTTTACGGAAATCGGTAAGAGTGAACTCCCTTTTTTACAACGCGGCCAGTCTGTACGTGTCCTTAAACTGCGCTTTCACACACATAAACAAACACAACCGACATTTCTTGCATAGATTTTAGAAGAGGGTACGATACCAAGTCAATAATCAATAATACTTTTTATTTTAGATTTCGATGGTCCCTATTAACAATGTCGGTTCTGCAAAAAGACTACTGTTCAGCAGAGCAGTAGAAAGTTTGTTTTACTAGTAACACTGTTGCGCGGACAACCGACAATATTATCTTTAAAACTGGCTAAATATCACGATTTTCAAAAAACAAAAAAAAAAATACGTACGATAGATCTTTTTATTGTGATTCTATTTATGTAAAAAAGTGAATATTGGTAAAAATGCATAACCGACATTGTTAATAGGGACCATCGATTTTTCAATTGTGTTGTTTTTCAGAATAACTCTCTTAACAAACAATAAAATTGAAAAATCTAAAATAAAAAGTATTATTGATTATTGACTTGGTATCGTATTGTTATATGATTATTTACGAGTCTCATAACAACCTGAAATATTTTTCAGGTTCAAAACTGCATCTTGTATAGTTCCCGTTGGAGTTAGGAGGGCCTCCTCTCGGTGAGAGGTTGTGGGCTGTATCCACCAATTGGGCACAGTGCCGTTGGTAGATGTCAGAATTTTTGGTTTTCACCTCACAGTGTTTTCCTTCACCGATTTGAGAGCAGTGGTGATGAAATAATTTACACATAATAAATAAAGCGTCTGACTAGATCCCAACTTACGACCTGAAACTTGTAAGTTGTGGCTAATACTGGGCCACCATCGTCCTACTTTAAGTAACGGAGAAACTACAAATACATAAATTGTAGTGGAAATTTAAACCTAGCCTTCATGTTTTGTGTTCTGCTTTCAGAAATGCGAAAGAATTCAACTTCAATTCATACATTTTGTATTTCTGTCTTACGCATTATATTTTCTATACCTATTTTAAAAATGTTGTACAATTAAAGACTTGAAAAGTTTTGTGGTACAGAATCATTGATAAGTACAAGACTAATTTATTTAAAAGAAAAATCTTTTCAAGAAGGAAATGGTTATAACTTTCCTCGCTTATTTATTAAATTTCTAATAAATGCGTATTATCTTCTCTTTTATATGTTGTTTATAATTGTTAGAAATGTGTCAAGAAGTTATGATTCTGCGAACTGATAGCATTCTGTGAATTGGGCTGATATGTGCAATTTTTGAAGACGATTAAATAAACAACATAGGTTATAACAAAAAAAAAACTTGAACAAAACACCTACTATTCATATTAAGGTTGATAATTTTAATCCACACTATATATGTCCATATTTATGCAAAATGGAACCACACGACAAATTTAGTTTTTTACTTTTTTTGAAGAATACTAAATTTAAAAGTGGTCTATCTATGTTTTTGTAAATCCTTTGATATCTCAGAAGTGCGTGTTTGCTGGGTGGTTACTTTTTAGGGTTCCGTTGCCAAATGGCAAAAAACGGAACCTTATAGATTCATCATGTCTGTCTGTCTGTCTGTCCGTCCATATGTCACAGCCACTTTTTTCCGAAACTATAAGAGCTAGGCTGTTGAAACTTGGTAAGTAGATGTATTCTGTAAACCGTATTAAGATTTTCACACTAAAAAAAAAAAAAAAAATTGGGGTTCCCCATACATAGAATATATTTTTTTTCTAAACTGAATAGTTTGTGCGAGAGACACTTCTAAAGTGGTAAAATGTGCCCCCCCCCCGTAACTTCTAAACTAAGAGAATGATAAAACTAAAAAAATGTATGATGTACATTACCATATAAACTACCACCGAAAATTGGTTTGAACGAGATCGAGTAAGTAGTTTTTTTTTAAACGTCATAAATCGTAAACCGCAATTTACCTTTCTTTCAGCTGAAATATTTTAGAATATTAAATTTAAATAATTATAGTTTGTACTATAAAAAAGTATACCAATATAAAAATAACATTTATTTTCATAAACATAAACCTTATGCATAAACCAAGAATACCTACAGGTTTGTACGGAACCCTCGGTGCGCGAGTCCGACTTGCACTTGGCCGGTTTTTGTATAGTAAATTAGTATTCTTAAATAAAAGTAATAATCGAAATTTGCCGTGTGGTTCCATTTTGCAAAAATACGGACATATATATAATTATATAATATATAATAATATAATATATTATATATAATTATATATATTATATATAATATTATAAATGCAAAAGTAACTCTGTCTGTCTGTTTGTCTGTCTCGGTTTCCTGCTAAAACTTCTGAACCGATTTAAATGAAATTTGGTACACAGGTAGTTTAGAGCCTGAGAAAGGACATAGGCTACTTTTTTATCCCGGTAGTACGTTCCCGCGGGATATTTTCCAAACTCCACGCGGGCGAAACCGCTGGCAAAAGCTAGTATTAAATAATATCACGAAAATGAAAGAAAAGTAAAGAATTTAGGGTCTTGTGGCTAAGAAGTGACTGTCGTACGTGTCGATAAAACAGATAAAGGTACGCTTGCCACGGTTTGTCCGCGGATGGGTGACCCTGTTTACATTACAAGACCCCTCTGTGCCTCGGAAAGCACGATAAGCTGTTTATCCCGGCTATCGATAGTGGATTTTTGACAGTCATTACGGGTCGTCAGAAACCCAAATATCTGATAACCAATCTTACCAAGAAGTATCGTATTACCCAGTTACTGGGTTGTGAAGGTCAGATAGGCAGTCGCTCCATGTAAAATGCAGGATTCAGCTGCATTCGGCTTGACTGACAGCCGACCCCCCCACAAAGTTAGAAAAAGTCAAATGATGATGACAGAATAGAAAGAAGAGAAAGAAAGTAATATTGGGACTGCTCCAAGTCTAAGGGTAGAAAAAGTGTTAAGTTTATTATTGAGTTCATCCAAATCTATACTAATATTATAAACCTGAAGAGTTTGTTTGTTTGAACGCGGTAATCTCAAGAACTACTGATCCAAATTGAAAAATAATTTTTGTGTTGGATAGCCTATTAAACATCACGTTACAATCAAAAAGAGCGGAGCAGAAAATGAAAACTGGCAGGCAATTCGATGCGACGGGAAAGGTCGCGGGGAGCAAAAATTAGATGCGGACGAAGTCGCGGGCAGAAGCTAGTAAGTAATGATTATGTTCAGGAACATTATCATTACTTATTCAATATATTTTTTTACTGCTAAGACACAGGCTTCCTATCTGTGAGATTTTATGGTTGTAGGTGATACTAGTTCCTTACTCCGCATAAGTTCGTTTGCTAGCCATAACTTCCACCAATATCTTTGAATGCATTGCCATAATATTAACCTACTTCATAAAAATAAAAAATATATATGAAACTTTACTGTGCAATCTTTGCGACGGTCACTGGGGTAAGTAATAGATGATATAACAACAAAATCTCTAATATTAACAACATATAACAACGGAACCTATAATTTTATTTTATATAGCGATTAGTTAATATAATGAGCGATTGATATAATTATAAAATAACTAATTTTTTAAGCATAATATACATTAAATATAACATCGTTTGACATAACATACATTAAATATAAAATCGTTTGACATACCACTCAAAAGATATAAAACTTATTTGGTCTAATATGATGAAAACGCCTACTTAAAAACACAAAGCAAAAAAATAACTAGTAACCACCTGCGCTAAGATAGGTCGACGGAGCCCCGCTACGCGCGGCTCTTATTTCTGGGTGGTTTAAAAAAAATAACCACGAAGGCTTTCTAACCTAACCTATCCGAGTCGGGGTACTCTGAGTTGGGGTGTTAACCATAATGACGTTTTTTATATATATTAAACGTTAGACCTAATGATTTTCGATTAAATAAACAATATACATATTAAACGTTAGACCAAATGATTTTCGATTACATAAACGTTATACCAAACAACGTTATACTAATTAAGTTTTAGAATAAATTAATGTTATAATATGTAAAGAAATTATATCAACAGTTGGTATATATCTTATGAACGATAATAAAATGAAATTAGACCAAATGAGTTTATACGTTATGAGACGCACCCCGGTCACTGGCCAGCAGTAATTATAATATTTTGTGACATCAATTAAATGGCGTCAGCTCATGTCATGCTGTCAAGGAAAAAAAATGATCTGCGCTATATTATTCAGCTTAGTAACAACTTATATTTTTATTGCCTATTTAGTCGTCAGACTTGAATTGAATTCAGCACGCATACAATATGTTTAAAAAAATATCTCAATATGGATGTCTTACACACACTAGAAGATATTTTTCCGCCAACGCACAACGGATGGGCGGTCATTCTGCAACGTGATTTAGATGAATTCATATTGAGTAAGTATGCCGAATTGCTGCGATTGTGTTAGACGCGTTATCGGCAGAAATACAGGAAAATCGTTTAAAAACTTTATTTCAATCGTTTTAACACATTTGAATGTCAGGATTAATTAAAGTGAAAAATCTAGCATAAGCAAAAATCACAAGTCTTTATTTAGGCAAAAGCAGGGAGTACTTCGTCGATCTACAAATATGAAAACATTTTCATTTAATCTATTTTTTTTTTTCAATAAGGAAATAAAACATTTAAAAGGAATAGGTACCTTAATCCCTAGACACTCATGATGTTTGTAAAACTGTCAAAGATCCCAGACAATTACTGTCGTGGCAGAAAACACCACTTACTGGCTGTTCCAACTTGCCGTACCATTCCACACACTCCAAGTCGCCTATTCCTCGGACATTAGCAGCTACTAACGCTCTCCTGAACTCAAACACAGATATTGATATGTTTGCAAATTAATGGAAGATGATACTGTCAGAATGTTATTTTTTTTAGAAGAATGCATGACTGTGCTAAATGAATTGTTAATGTCAAAATAAATAGTTTTATTATATGTTTAAATAGTGTAATTGGCTTTGGCCGTTCTATTTAAAATAAATAAATATGAATGTCAGCCGGAATCATCTACCAAGGCACGGAGGGTTTCAATGTGTAAAGGACGGTCACCCATCCAAATACCGACCTCAGTAACTGTTGCTTAACCTCAAAGAATGAACACGGGTAAAAAGATCTAGTAGCTAGGCTAAAACTGATGACCAATACTAAAGTAACACGCTCCAAGTATCTTACCGTGACAACTACATCTGTCCGTAATAAAATGCCAGAGAGCGTTGCTCGGGTTATCAGTGGTTTGATAAGAGAGGGTCGCACTCAGAAATATTCCTATTTGCACTCTCGGGAACACCGAGTTAATGTTAAGAACATTGATACACGCGCCCTCTCTGTTTGTTGTGTTTCTTAGTCGTAGAGCCTTGGCTTAAGTACCCTTTTGTCTTAAATAATAATACTCTTGTGTGTTGCTGGTGGCTTAGTGGTAACGGCTTCGACTTATGAGTTACTAGCTTCTGCTCGCGACTTCGTCCGCGTTAAATTTCTTGTCCCCCGACCCTTCCCGTCGCATCGAATCGCCTACCCGTGCGATTTTCCCCGTTTTTGCAACATTTTTCATTACTGCTCCGCTCCTCTTAGTTGTAGCGTGATGTTATATAACCTATAGCCTTTCCTTAGCTGGAGCTCAACGACCCGTCACGAGACGCTATCAAAATCAGAATCAAAAGTCATTTATTCAAACTAGGCTGAGAGTCAGCACTTTTTGAACGTCAAAGTTACAAAAGACAGTCCCCCCAACACGCCCGCCCTTCGACACTTCCTAGTGCTTTAGCTGGGAAGAAGAAGTGGCGGAACAAACTCCCCAGCAGCACAGCTGTCTGTTAAGTTAGAAGAACTTGATTCTATACAATATTGTGTAAGTAATTAATATTATAAAACAAAACATACATTATTTGCCATATGTCAGCTAGCACACGCCAATATACCAACAAAAACATTGAAAACTAAAGTCAAGTTGAAATAATAAAACAAAAACGTAAACAGAACTTAAAAACTAAATAAAGCCTCCAGGCATACAGGTGCACAGGCATATCAGTAGTGTTAATCCCTTAATTAATCTTTATCATCTGAAAGCCTTTTCCCAATTATGTTGGGGTCGGCTTCTAGTCTAAGCGGATGCAGCTGAATTCTAGCATTCATTGGTGGTTATTACAACATATTAGATAAGTAGCTAACCGTTAGCTAATGAATGAAATACATGCGTTATTTTATCAGCAGAATAAAAAAATAATTTAGAGAGATAAAAAAAATGAAAAGTGGCAATGAACGACATTGAACTCCAAATGATAGATACCGACTCAAATTTAGACGTAAAAATATTTTGAGTGCTTTGAACTTGACTGTAGTTACGAATAAGAATAGGTCACGTTTTGCTCGACAACTAGATTTGTACCACCATGCGTAGCATGACCACCGTAGAAAGGCGTTTTGTCGACGGACCAATAGACAAAATCACACATTGTAGAAAGATTACAGACAGATTAAAGATTGTAGAAATATTTGTACGGTTTCATGCTAGCGTAGCATGACAGTTATATCTCTATTCTACCAAGAATATACAAAGTTCTTTCTATGGTGGCCCTGCTACGCGTGCTGGGCTAATGATTAGGTACTATTAGCATATTTTCGTCTATTCTGAGACCTACTGGTTATTTCACTTGTGGCTAAGTAATAATAGCCGTATAAGCAGATTTTGGTACGTGGGTAGTATATAGTCCTTCAGACTGTATTTCAGCCATGGCGGCCAACCTCTACGGAGACTAGCCATCGGCGCGGGAGATATTATAGTGCTCAAGTGTGTGCGTAGACACAGGAGCACTCACTCTTCTCTCACTCTCATAGTCCGAAGGGACGGCAATCCGACACGACCGGAGAGAGATCAGGTGCAGGACTAACGGCTTATCGTGCTTTCCGAGGCACGGCGGGCGGTATGAAACCGCCAACTTCCAAACTCCGGGCTGTTACTAAGAAATTCTTTATGAAAAACTCAACAACAATTTGCCCGACCTGGGAATCGAACCTAGCACCCCACGCTCAACAGTCGCACTTGTGACCACATGACCAACGGTGCAGTTAAATGATGGGTAGATGAAGGATGGGTAGTGGTATCCCCACCGTGGGACCTCGAGGCCAAAGTACACGGACACGGCGCGGTATACGCTGCCAGAATGTGTGGGAGCAGCCGCGCCGTGCCCTCATCGCAGGAGTAGGCAGTGACCTGTCGCTGCCGGCCGCGGTCGAGTCGATGGTCGGCAGCGAGGAGTCCTGGACGCGGTCGTATACTTCTGAGAAACAGTCATGTTGCAGAAGGAGGCTGCGTAATTGAGCGGGAGATATTGTCCGCTCATCCGGCCCGCAGCGCACCAGGCGTCGGCGGAGGGCAGATAACACCCTCTTCCAGCCCCTCAAAGGAACGGACGGAAAAGACCCGTGATGGCGGCGCGTAGTGTTCCACGCGCGCTTCTCTGTGATGTACGCAGGGCGGGTAACACCTCACTCCCCTCTAATGTGAGGAGGCCCGCATAGGCGGACCGGCACCAGTCGGGGATCGCGGAAGACGTATTAGATCACGCGGGCCCCGACGTAGGTGTGGGACGGAACACCGGGGTGGTTTTAGTCAGGAAGAGTCTGATAGACCCCTCCGCCCACCCCAAGGCAGAGGATATCCATGAGGTTTTCCACCTCCAGATGAAAAAAGGATGGGTAGTGGTAACATACCAAAACCCTTCCGTGACACGAAAAGCACTTTAAGCCGTTGGCCCCGGCTGTCATTACCTTTATCTTTAAGAGGCATTTCGGGTTGTCAGAAGCTCGAAAGTCTGATAAATTCCTATCCAAGAGGTATCATATTGCTCAGTAACTGGGTTGTGGAGGTCAGACAGGCAGTCGTTCATGTGAAATACTGGTAATCAGCTACATTCGGTTAGACTGGAAGTCGTCTAACATAATTGGGTAAATGACCGGAAGGTGCCATCCATGGAACTTGTTGTGCGCTATGATGATTCAATATACTATTGCTTACCTTTGAAACAGGGTCAAATTACATTAGCTGGCAATACTTTACCCGCGTTGAGTATCGTAATCGAAAACTGATGAAATTAAAAAAGAACGCAAAAATAATTAAAAAAAAAAAAGACACTGCCATGCATATTAGGCAACCTAACGACTGTTATGTTTCGGTTTTTGTGAATTCGTAAAAAAATATCTACATATGTGGCGTTCCGCGCATAAAGGTACCAATTGGGAGGTATTAAGGCCGGATGTAGAATCTAGAAGAGTCCCTTGATTATGTTGATTACAAAAAAAAAACCGAATACTTTTTGTGTAACAGACATCCAAAGTTAAAATTCTGAAAAAACTAGTTTCGATAAAATGAAGTTTGAAAGTTAAGGTTACAAAAAAACAATGTTCTACTCGTTTGTTACATATATTTTTCCGCATAGATCCCAACACATTATATGCATCAATGTATCACTAACATAACCGATACTGTACATAATAATTAAGAAAATATCGACATTTTATAAGACCTACCGACGTGTGGAACCTCTTTACTAAACATTTCCTTTTAAAAAAATGTGCTTAGATATGTTTTCTGTAGATGTTAATTATATCGAATTGTAGCAAATTTGTTTTAGAACAATAATAATCGGTAAAAATCACAAAATGCCATATATTCACCCGATTTTACAAAAACGCAAATAAGGTAAACGACCCAATAACCGTGAAGTATCGAACTTCACAGAGTTTGCAAGTCTACTATGCTATAACTGCTAGACTTACAAATACAATTTTTACATGACTAGATAGGTAATTTAATAAAGTTTTAATGTTATATGCTTTTTTAAAATTAGTGCCAATTTTATTTAACAATAATTAAAAAAAAATACGTAAAGGACCAATTGTACCAGTACCCGGTAGATTTGTACTAGTAAACGTCAAATTGTCCCAGAATCCGGTAATTTTCATAGCGAATTTGAACTCTATTGCTTTACGTTAAGGTTCACAGAAATACTATTTTTAAATTTCTATGTCAGTGAAATAAGTAAGGGTCTTGTCAAGTCATGGGGTCTATACCTACATATTCAAAGAAAAGACGTTATTAATTATGATTTTTTTAAATATATTCTATACAAATGATAGGTAATACTTAACATTAGTTATTTCAGACATTTGTTAAAACATTAGGTTTCAGTTAGTTTACTTAAAGAAAAAAAACATAAAATAAAACAATCAACTACGAAATGCTTGAAATGAAACATAAATCTACTGGTTTACTTAAAAATTAGTCAAAAAAAAAGAAATACTTATCTCTTAGTCTCAATTAAAAAATGTAACTGGGTATCTAGACAATCAGTCATTATAAAGTAAATAGGTAAAATCAAGTACTATATAACTATGATTGCACTTGGATTTCAAATATCACAATTTATTTCCTAAATACTTAACAAACTCCTAGGTTAGGTTTACCTACCAAGGGTAAACACCAGCAGTCTTATAAAAAGTTAAGTCTCAAAAAAATACAAATCTGGTCACTTAAAAAAAAAATACTTAGTATAAAAAATGTTTAACCTCTAAGTCCCTGAGATACCACATTTGGTATCCACACAATGGTTTTTTAATTGTGTCTGTAATTACGGTAATTGACTGGTTAAATTAAAATTACACTATGTAAAACAACTTTACAACTAATATTTGGAAGAATGTAATGAGATCACTAGGAAAAATGAGAAGAATTAACCTTGTGTCAGCTTGAAATATTCAAGCAAATCTACACAATATCAAGTACATAAAAACGAGTATCATTTAATTCAATTCGAAATATAAAATAGTTATAATGGGTACAGGATCACAGTTAAACAATATTTTTAATTAAAATTAGGTACCCAGCTTAAAAGCCTCATCTTAGTGTAAGGAAATAATGAACGAGAATGCTTAGAGCTTTGGTTTATTTAAATCAGGTGTACGAATAATTGACAAGGCAATCAAACCCAAATCTTTACATTACTTACTAGCTTCTGCCCGCGACTTCGTTCTCGTTAAATTTCTTGTTCCCCGACCCTTCCCGTCGCGTCGAATCGCCTACCCGTGCGATTTTCCCCGTTTTTGCAACATTTTTCATTAGGTACTGCTCCGCTTTTCTTGGTTGTAGCGTGATGTTTTCTGACTGCCTCCATGGCTTTTAATATAGCCTTCTGCCTATCAGTCATGGCTTGCTGAAAACAAAAAATAACACGGCTCTTGCAAGTTTCTGAATTCGTATCAAATAATATATATACTATTAAAATATCTTATGAAACTAATTATAAAAACATAGTGGTTCAAATTATTTAAAATTCCCCGTTTGCCTCCTTGCCCCCGTTACAACAACAAGTGCCTCCACATCGCATCATGAAAGTTTTTCGCTCTGAAGTTTGCCTTAATCAAAAGCGCGCCATACGATGTGCATAGAAAAGCCTGATTTCAGAACAGCAGATTAGTAAAGCAAAATGTGCAAAATATAAAAATCATACAGAAAAACCGAAAAAAGTTGAGCGAAGGAAAATAAGACTTAACTCAAGGTATTAAGAACGATGCCGGGTTTAAATGCAACTGTTAATTCATGTCCCAATAACCGGCAGAAAAATTCTACAGTTTTAATGGAAAATGTGACCTATTTCAAGGCAATAAGTGTACAATAACGGGTTTCGGTGTAATTGTATAATCGGGTTGATCTTGTACCAATATCCGGTAAAAAAAAATACGACTTTAACGGGTAATGGGTCAACTAGGGGTTTTTGAGTACCAATAGATGTGATGTGTAAAAATATTTACTTTACAATAAGATTCAGCCCAATTTATAGTTTATATCGCTAAAGAATAAACTCAAATATTTTAGAAAATTAACACTCTTACCTTTACGTTTCTCATCGCAGGGTGGCTAGTTGATCAACGCGACGTGATGGTTTGCTAGTTCACTGTCAGAACTTAGAATTTACATTATTTTTTTTAGTAAGAAACTTTTCTGATTAAGTAGTTTTGACACCATTAAACTTTTAGGTCAGTGCTGTCATTTAAATTGTGCTAAATATTACCAAGAATATGTTGCCATTCGTAAACTTTAACTTATTATTAGTAGAAAAGAGTAATGATAAAAAAAACTGACATGTTAACGGGTACTGGGACACTAACGGGAATACGTACTTCTACCTTAACTCGGAAACTAAATGCCGATATCTGGTACCTTTATGCGCGGAACGCCACATATTATGATTCGCGAAAAATTACAAAAACAGCTTTTCGATTACCTTACCCGTCGAATGACGAAAATTTTGGATGTCCATATCGTGAGCAATGGTAGCATACAGGTGTAACGATTAATATTCGCTTACTAGGCGAGCCAATAGTAATATAAAATAAGAGTAGTTGGTAGGAGCTCTCTTTGGATCTATAGGACGTCTCATGGTCAACAACAGATATTTACGACGCTATTATGGCATGATATATGCGATATTTTGGAGTGCGTAATAGTCTTACGTGTGATGTGTAAGGAAGGTGTATCTCTTTTACTATGGATGCTCTGTTTTACGAAGAAATCTTTGTGTTCTCTTAGCATAATAAAAATAAGATTTACAAATGCTGTCTTTGGAAAAACGTTATCTATGTAGGTCTTTGTGATAGGTATACCTTTTCACTGTAAATATGTGATAAAAAAAAATCGCCTTTACAAAAATATACAGTACATATATATATTAATCTCTTTGTATGAAAAGTTTGCTTTCTACTCTTCACATTGAGATCTATTCGTAGAGTTTTCCACAAAGTCAGAGCATTTATTTCAAATAAGCACATAAAACGCACCTTTGAACGCCAACATTTACATTCAAATAGATTTGATGGTAATCTACCACAACCCGTATTTTTTTAACAATAAAAAGCTTTTAATAAAAAAAAATTAAGGCGAATTTAACAAGGTCACACTAATGAAGTAATTTCGTAAAGTAGGACTTTGCTGACCTGTTAATCTTTTTATCATGAAACGAGATATTCTCTAACATGAAGTGCAGTCTACAATTCTTGGAAAATTGATAAATAGTAGAAAAAATAGCGTAACACAGAAGTTACCAATAAGCATGAGTTACAATACTGTAGACTTGTCATTACACTTTACATATTTTGTAAGGTTTTTCCCTTACAATTAGAATACACAAATCTCTAATTGAAACTTAGAGATTTCTGACACACGGACTTGTTAGATTCACAAAGTACCTAAATTATAATTGTAAAGTTATGTGGTACAGGAAACAAAAGACGGTCCTTATGTAAACTCATAATAAAAGTTCAAAAGTACAATTAATTACGTTACTGATAACAATGAAGTACTTGCACAAATCAATCAGTAATGTAAAGAGACAAATGTCACTCATTATCGCTCTCAAATATATTGATATTATTTAACATCCGTGTCGTGGAGGTCTGGGGGTTGAAGGACCAGATTTGTAAACACTAGGTTGCGGTTTCGACACTGCTAATATGGCTAATGTAGCTAGTGATAATGACTGTAAATTGTTATAATTTCTACATTCTTAATATGTACATAACGTCTTTTTTTTTTCAGGATGGGAATTCATCAAATAACTTCACCCACTCTGAGCGGAGCGGGAGGGCGTGTCAGACTTTTACTGACTAAAACCCATGTTCCATCAGTTGCCCATGTGCCAGGGTCACGGTATCTCTTTCGAACAATCCCGCGACCCCGGCAGGATGTACATTACGTCTCAACATTACTTAGGCTATTTATTGTTTGCTTTTCAGGAGTTTTGGCGGTTTTAAGCACTCTATTGCGTTAATCTTTTATCATAAGTTTATTGTATACAATTTAAAAATTCCCAATTGCCTAAAAAGTATTACACAGGTGTCGTTGATTCACCTACAAATAAATTACCTTTGTGCTACTCGCCTCATCATAATGTGCCTAGCATTTCCTAACTATGTTGGGGTCGGGTTTCAGTCAAACTGGGTGCAGTTGAATATCAGTATTTGACATGGACAGACTGCCTATCAAATAAATGTCAATGTCAAAATTAAAAAAAAGTGATTTAACAAACTATCTAAATACAAGTGATATGCCGACTTTGAATACCCAAGCCCAAGCTTCGCCACTTCGACCGGTTTTGTGCTTCCCGCATCCAGTGGATTCCTGCAGTCTTTACGAGGTTATCAAACTTGTGGGGGGCCTTCCAACTCCACGTCTTTCAGTACGCGGTCACCACTCCAGAACCTTTCAACTCCATCGGCTATCTGTTCTGCAAGTAGTGCCTTGCCCAATGCCACTTCACTTTAGCAATTCTTCTGGCTATGTCGGTTACCTTGGTTCTCCTACGGATCCCTTCATTTCTTATTCGATCGCGTAGGGAAACTCCATGCATAGCCCTCTCCAAAGCTCTTTGGGTGACTTTCAGCCTTCTAATAAGGCCCATTGTGAGCGACTATGTTTCAGTTCCATAGGTCATCACTGGCAACACACACTGATCAAAGACTTTTGTCATGAGACACTGCGGTATGAGGAACAAGAAGATATTGCGTAGCTTCTCGAACGCTACCAATCCGAGTCGGATCCGACCGACTAGTTATAGATTCTAAACTATTGGATATATTTGATGGAATTTTCGTATGAAAACTGGGAACGTCATTAGGCATCCGAAGTTTAATAAATTGTCGTATTGTCGTCTCTACTTTGTATATGTAATATCAAATAAATAATTACACGATTGATGAATACATTAGATAGATGGATATATCAATCCTATAACAATATCTATACGCCCAATAGAATCTGTTAACGGAGAGATATTAGGTAATTAAGTAAACTTGTGATAGGGTTTGGAATAAGGATACCGGTGAATGAAACTAAGGTCTCGAAGGAGCGATCAGACAGGAGAGGCCTCGACTGGCCTAAGCTGGCCCTTCAGTGAAGCCTAGAGTGGCGGAATGGGAGGCTAATGAATTAAAGTCTGAACAGCTTCTGAAAACGCCTCCGAAAGAATGCTACAGCGACCATTAATTGCTGCTCATATTACGTAGGTGTTGATGTGCATTGTTCAACAAATTTCTTAGTTCATGAACTCAGCCTTTCAGGAGTGTAAGACACTATTCTTAAAAGTAAAACAAAATACACTTCGCAACAATAAGAAACATATTATTTTTCTATAACTCACCTCTATCCTCCGCGATAAGACTAGTAGCGCCATCTCGTACGTTGACCGGGAACTAGCAGAAGTTTCCGAACATCTCGTTACGGTGCACCGGCATTTCTTATTTCACCTTGTCCTGAAACCAAAAGCACTTTTTATAATGTTAGATGACTGTTTTATTTATTTACTTACTTCTGATAAAAATACTTCTGAATTACTAAATCTCCATCTACTTAGCCTTTTACCAACGACAAATATTCGTCTCGGCATCCACTACAACTGGATGCAAAGTGAAATATTATATTTTAAATAAACCTGGACATTTATGAAATGTCAGAAACTATGTGGACGGTTTCAATAGGTCCTTTCCTATAGAGGAGAACCTACACGGTTACTCATTTGAAAGAAAATTGGCATTCAAAATGAGTTCAAATAGTTTTTTTTAGGTATGGGAGGATAGTGGTGCAGATGTGAATACCTTTGTTTCCGTTGGAACGAGTGCCTATACGACCACTACAACACAGTCACTGGTTAAAACGATACCCCTGGTTAGTCTGATTGGTAGTGCTAGAATAACTAAACGCATTAAAATATTTTGTAGTCAAGCCCACACTGGTTCTTGTATAACCTTTTCACTTTTTTATTAGCCATTAATGTCCACTACTGGGCGAAGGCTTCTACTCTTTAAATAAAATTACTTAATCTTAAAGATATATTTCCAATAACTATTTTGATTTATGAAAACTGTTAAGCTTTAAATCTCTTTTCAGTTCACCCCTTTATAAAAGCTTTATACAATACAAATTATAATACGAGTGTTCCAAATAATGGAACAGAGGCAACAATCCGCGCCAACGACCGTTCCAAGGCTCTGCCGCTTTTAAAATCGGCAAAGCGCAGAAATTTAACTTTAAAATTTTATAGCCTTGCAAAAGGCATAATTTTTGATATATCGCCGACAATGTAAAGAATGCGTCGCATAATTATAAGGCTGATATCTCTTTGCAAGCGAGCATAAACATAGCGGAGCGAAAGAGAACATTCGAGAATCCGGCTCGAAGGACCGCGTTTTGGGTTGAATACGCGATAGCATTTTCGCATCAGTGGCAGTAAATCGCTCAGCTTAAGCTTTTATCATCCGCTTCTAGTGTGACCTAGCTTAAAATGTATGGGAATGGCCTCGACCAGTGATCGTTTTATTATTTATTAGCTCAAGTGTAGGCACTTGGCCTTTTCCAAGCAGGCACTTGAGACAAAGTATTTTTTCGTATTTTCTTATGACAGTTTTAGAAGTTGCCATTACATTGGCGAGATGCGTTTGGTTGAACAATGGGTATTTTAAGAAGAATTTAATAGCTCGGAGATTTAAAAGAGTTGGCTTTGTTTTCTGTGGAGATTTACGCTGCAATTTATTGCGTATATTTACAAGAGCATAGCCAATTTGTATTTAATGATCGAGAAGAATATTATTACCTTTAAAAAATGCAACGCATTGTCGCCTTATGAATGCGTCATAAATACACTAAGAAGAAAAATTAAATACCTATTGATGTTAACTTATACCAATCTAAAATAGACTTATTGCGGAAAATGATTTTGAAAGCTTTTCTCGCACAAGGGCGGGAAAACATTAATAACACTTGCCCTCTGCAAGTTGAGAATTTCGAACGATTCAGTCAAGGTTTACGATATTATGCTGCGATGCAGGTCATTTGTCTCATAAATGAACTTGGATAATACAGTATACGGCAAATTTTTAGATAGATAGACAGCGCAGATGAAAGTGAGGACCTTAAATGTATTCAATTTTAGATAACTTGAAATTAAAAAAATTATGAAAAAGTTGAAATTACATTTTCATCAATATACGTGCGTACAATAGATATCATTGTACGCACGTATATTGATGAAAATGTAATTTCAACTTTTTCATAAATTTCTCCTTTTTTATTTCACTGGTCAACAATGCTTTTAAGGATCAAATCCTGCAGTAGAATATTTTCGTGACAAATCAGTAGCTACGAAGATTTAGATTTTTTCATTTCTAATTCATACAAACTTCCTTTCAATACATTGAGGACATTTCCAATTTAAAAAGGTTTTACATTTTGGAAACGGTTAAAAAGTATGACATAAATCGTTATGTGGTTCTGGCTAGAAAATCGTGAGTCCCTGGCGAACACCCAAATGGCCCGGTTGCATAACCCCATAGAAATCTATATGTAAGATAGCAAGTGATGGGTATCGAGGCTCCGTGGCGTCACTTTGAAGGGTATATTGATAAAATGTTTTGTTACTACGTTATCTAATGGTTGGTACACTTTAACTTGTAAGTGGTTAAGAGTACATTTTTTTACATTCTTCTTTGACTTAATCTACTCTTTATTTGGCATTATATACCTACATTTCTAATTAGAACTCTTTATTATTGGTTGCCATGGCAATGACATTTGGTTTAAACAGGTTATTGTATTTTTATACTATCTTCAATGAAGATTCTTTTATAATTTGTGAATGTGAAAACAGGCAGGTTGTAGGTTGTAGGCCTTGTAGACTGTAGAGAATTATCTATTTTATTAAATACCTGGTACTTGTTGACACTGTCCTCCCATACCTATTAACACTGTAATTTAAAACCATTGTAAAAACCAAACTATTAAAAACTATTTACACAAAAAAACAACCGACTTCCTTAAAAAAAAAAACACTACAAAGTCAAAAATAACTTTAATTTCGAAAGTCGGTGTCTTAGGCTCTGTATTTAAGGTTTTTGCCACCGACTTCCGAAATTAAAGTTATTTTTGACTTTGCAGTGTTTTTTTTTTAAGGAAGTCGGTTGTTTTTTTGTGTAAAAAGTTTTTATTCTTTAACTTTTTAGTTGTGGTAGATACTCCGCACTAATCTAATCGCGTTATTCGTTCATTTGTCGCGCAAATACATAATGCAAATTTAAGACTTATATGGTTTTCACATGGACCCCATTGTCCAAATGGAACCAAATTAAAATGGGACCATTCGGGAAGCAACAGCTTTCAAATAAAAAAAGAATCATCAAAATCGTAACAAACATAAAAAAGAAAAAAAAAATACAGTCGAATTGATAACCTCCTCCTTTTTTTGAAGTCGGTTAGCAAACATAAAAAAAAAAAATAAAAAATACAGTCGAATTGATAACCTCCTCCTTTTTTTGAAGTCGGTTAACAAACATAAAAAAAAATAATAAAAAATACAGTCGAATTGATAACCTCCTCCTTTTTTTGAAGTCGGTTAACAAACATAAAAAAAAAAAAAAAAAAATACAGTCGAATTGATAACCTCCTCCTTTTTTTGAAGTCGGTTAACAAACATAAAAAAAAAAAAAAAAAAAATACAGTCGAATTGATAACCTCCTCCTTTTTTTGAAGTCGGTTAACAAACATAAAAAAAAATAATAAAAAATACAGTCGAATTGATAACCTCCTCCTTTTTTTGAAGTCGGTTAACAAACATAAAAAAAAAAAAAAAAAAAATACAGTCGAATTGATAACCTCCTCCTTTTTTTGAAGTCGGTTAAAAACATAAAAAAAAAAAAAATACAGTCGAATTGATAACCTCCTCCTTTTTTTGAAGTCGGTTAAAAAGAGTAACCGTGGAGTTTTTTGCCGGTTCTTCTCCATAGGAATCAACAAATTGGAACCGTACACCTAGCTTCTGACGTTTGATAAGTACCAGTACCCATGTAGGTAAATAAATGAGAGGTATAAAAATGGGCTAAGCTATATGTATAAGGGTGTTTATACAGATTTTTTGCTGTATATGTTAGATAACTATTTGTTTTTTTTAATGTATGGTGTGGTGCCGGACGTAAAGAATAACACCACCCCATTTCTTCCCGTGGGTGTCGTAAAAGGCGACTAAGGGACTTACTAGAGAATGAGCAGCAGCGTTCTCTATGCATTTTGCCACCTCACTGCGATCGCCAACCCGCCTGCCAAACGTGGCGATTATGGCAAAGCCCCCCAAATTGGGGGAGGCAACTACCATGTCACTTTTTGTTCCTTTCAGGCCTTGTCGGACTATATGACCAACAACATATATCTAATCTGAACATGTCGTTGCTGCCTGGCGGCCACGTTTGTTACTCTTTCAGCTGTATTAATTAATTAATTAATTAAACTTTTGTTTTTTACTCTCATACACTTTGTGGAAAGTATGAAGTCAAAATAAAAGTAAGGAAAAAATATATAAAAATAGGTAATAATGGGTATATATATAATGTAATAAATATGATATTTATGTATTTATGGAATAAACAATCTATTTAAAGTGAAATAATAGTAAGTACATTTTTTGACTTAGCTACAGTCGCTAATAGAGATAAATTACCAAGATCGTCTGAAACGTCGAAAGAAACCGATGGATGTTTCTGAATGAAATTTATTTGATAAAAAACTATTTGTGTTCTATTAATTTAATTTAATTTTATTCGACAAAATCCAGCGATTTCTTACTAAACTTCAATTTTATCCGACGACCCTGATTACTTATATCTTTTGGTTGTGTGATCAATGTTCATATTCAGTTCCTATATAAGTTATTTCTCTTAAGGTTTCATAGCAGTGACTGCACAAACTGTTTAAAACGTAACTACAAATAATAATAAAAAACTTACCTACCATTAAATCGTCTATTACATTGTTTGTGTCTAAATCTGAAGGACCATTTTCTAGTTTCAGTTTCAGTGTACCTGGAAAACAATCAACATTGCTTAATATACACACAGTATAAATTATTTGTATAGTAGTTGAAAATATACTTACATCTATACTGTTTCCCATTATAAAAAAGTGAGTTGATCTGAAAACATACTTGCAAAAAACATTTAACAATAGGTTAACATTTTATTCAGATATATTTTATCTCTGCTAAATAATCACATATCCATAATAAGTAAAAATCTATAAAAATAGTGGATGGGCCATTTCGAAAACACATAAATAACAATAAAATAAAACTCTCTAACAATAATCACTGAAGTGTGTAATAAAGAATTTCTTTACATTTGTGTACCTACTCGTATACTAAAAGTTATGCAAAATATGTCTCTAGTGTCATGACATCAGAGGCATTCAGTCCGGTCTCCGTTTTGAAAAAAATAAATAAACGTAAATCAAATATAAAGTTGATTTCCAAAGAATTATCAGCCAATAATTCAAAGGACATCATCAAACAAAAATGTAATAAATTAAATAAATACATCATAAATCACTAAACCAAATAATATACAACCAAAAATTAAAACAAATACCGAAGGACCAGAAATCAATCTTACGAAAAGAAAAGGCAAAAGTACTCAAACCGTTGTAGTATCTATCATGAACTATGATTATTTATGATGTACAACGAGTGCCAAGACCAGTCCTCCAATTGAAGGCCCAGACAATGGACGGATAACTACGGAATCACAAATCGAATATGTAAATACCGCACAACGGCACAGTAGGCCAAAACGTGAACATACACCAGGGAAAATTAGCGATAGTGGAGGGAAAAATACTAGGGCATGTATTTAATCAAACTTCTTATAATTCCTATTTTTCTGTCCTGAAAATATTATTGAACACTCTAATTATAATGATTGTGTCACATCTTGTGAACCTCTAATATCCTATTTTAGTATTTGCCCTAAAAATAATAAATAGCCAAGTAACGGTGGAAAAAGGCCGTAAATTAAAAAGAGGCGCATTCAATAATAAAATATGCATCATTAGAACCACATAAAAATGTAAAAGGTCATTAAATTCTTTGTGTTTCCATTATTTTCTACTTTTAGTTTGGTTTTCTACGAAAGCGTGATTTTTCAGTTTTTTTACTATTATTAAATTTTTTTTTTTTTTTTGATATCCTGGTTAACATGGCCAGGACAATGAAATGAATTGCATCGATCCCAGCCTGGTTTGGCCAGACTCGATTAATCGAATGAACCCCGAGATTCGCACTAGCCATTGAAGCGTCATGTTGCATGGTGCTACATAGGCCATTGCATATCAAGAAGTAAACCGGGGGGCGCTGTAATGGTAGAGAAGACGTGCCCATAGGATAGGAAAGGATTACGAGCCTACCGAATATGCATCCTTAAGTAAGCATTGGACTAGTGGAGAGAAGGGTGGTATTTATCTTTTCACGACGTCTTGCATGTCTTGCATGATCCAGGTCGCGCTTCATCGGTACAAAGTTTGAAATTATTCCGACATTTTGTAGGGGGTGAAAATCACTTTCACAAATTTTGTTACATATGTACATATCAAGCTAATAAAAGAGTTCATCATTAAAAAGCCAAATTTATTTTTGAGAATCTGTTAAATATTTCCCAAATACTAATTCGTAGTACTAGAGATATAAAAGAACTGGTTCACTGTTAGTCGTTACTGGGTTATAATAGTTTGGTACTTTTAGACCAGTTTAAATATTCACTATACGTTCTGCAACTTTTAACTACAGATGTAATTATTGCTTCCGTGCAGCTTTTACTGTAGCATTGTAGGATTATTGTCAATAATCTAGTTCAAAACGAATCTAATGACTATTCGAATAGTTAAAAATCTTGTTCACTTCATGTTTTTGTAGCGACAAACTTCTTCAGGCGAGCTTTGCGCTTTTTCCGAACAGTGAACGAAACTGAACCGTCACACCGTCAGGTTGATGACGCTGAGTCGGTATTCTCGACTCCAGTCGATCTGTGACGCTGGTTTGTGTATACTCGGAACTGAATCCAGGATATTCAACTCCAGTGGGACGGTGATGCTAAGTCGCGTGTACGCACTGAATCGGATATACTCGGCTCCAGTCGTATGTTTTCTCATTTATCATATGGTCATAAGAACATACCCTCTTTTTAAAACGAAATTAGTTTCTCGAACCGTCTGTATTCCTAGACGCTCTTACAATGTTTAACGAACTGGAAAAACTAGGTCTCAACTCAGACAAAACTTTCAATAGTACCAAAGTTGCTAAGTGTACCAGACTATTATACAACAAAATGATGTCACTACCCAGACTTTGATGAACAGCCAATGTCTATCACGCAGTTTTTGCCTAAAAAAATCTAGATCGGTCTGGTTTAGTCGGTATTTATGCCAAAGCACATAATTGGCTCTCGAATGGCTAAGTCTAGACGTAATATTATTGGCTAGTTACTACCCGAAGTGGACGTTATAGAGCTGCCAATGATGTTTGTGACCCATTTCTGGGGCACAATAAAATACGAAACGTACAAGTTACTTGTGGTATGAATAAGCTATAGAGCGGTAATGTGGTCGCTAAGGTGGACGCAGAATGGTAACAGATACTTCGTGTCTGCTTTTGATTTGTGTTGGTGTCACTTTATCATTTTTTTCTAAGATTTATGGCGAAATAAATTTTATTTTTACGAGGCTAAAGGATTTCAGGGGTATTCATCACTGACCTAGAAATTGTTTATTGACAGTAGGTATTGATGTGAAGGGGTTGCTTGAATTATAATAGCAACTTGTTACAGTTCTACAACTAAAAGAGACAAATGTGTTCCTACGTGTGATGGCAATTCGTAATTATGTCAGAATTTGCATTGTTTAAAGATTCGTTCTATTGCTAATCCATACTCATGATAAAACAAAGAGATATAGGAACTTCTTGTTTTTAAAAGAAGAACCACGAGTTAACCCAGCGCGGCCATCTTCGAAACTTTGCAAACTTAGTATCAGATAGAAGTTCAAGTTAGTTAAAGATTATTTCCGTTCGTGAGAAGGTGTTAAGTTAAATTATTTCACGGTTTTTAGTAAAGAGAACCCTAGAGAAAAAAGAAAATGGGCTATGTAAGAAAAAGGTAGTTAATATTTTTTTGGCTAGACTTTTAATAAATTTTTGTAGGCCTGAATATTTGGTCCTTCGAGTCGAACATTCGAACAAGAGTCGATATTTCCTATCTGACTACCCCTGAGAAGAATTGACGAAACACACTCAAGGGTCAGATTCTCTGCCATGGTCACGAGATTGTTCGAAAGAGATACCGTGACCCTGGCACATGGGCAACTGAAGGAACACAGGTGGGTTTTAGTCAGTAAAAGTCTGACATCCCGCTCCACCCAGAGCGGGAGAAGTCATTTGATGATTTCCCATCCAAAAAAAAAAGTGTCAGACTCTTTTAAAGTCCACAGACATAAACTTGGTGACATCACGTGAAGACAGTATAGATATATTAGTGTCTGACATGGTCTTTTTAGGAAAGAACCACACAGATTTGAGTGGACCAATCCAGTTAGTGCAAGTATTTACCACTCATCGTGTAGCTCAACTCAGATTTTTAGGACCTCAAAGACTGTCAAATTCTAACGAATTTTTAATTCTCTTCACCGTAGTATATGGTCTTGCTCTATGTATAAAGGCTTCTCTAGACTTGTGAAAGTTGGTCTATTATACCATTTTGATAACTGCATTATGACATTTTCCTATGTGTCAATTAGTAGGTACCTGTCTTGTAATTCACGTGTATTCTTCTGTCGAAAGTTCACATGTTAAGTTATCGATTAGCTCGTTATTAAATCTGTGTGGTCAACGTATACTTCCTTGTGCACCTATTTACTCATTTCTGTCATTGTTATTTCTAATTAATGTAATGTCAAAATATCTGCCCACGAATTCATGTGCTATAGGAAATTTATCTAAAAAATGTTCTGCTGTTTCTGTGACATCTGGTTTAAGAGTATGTTTCCCTGTTTGTATGTTCGTGCGTATCTCTTTGTGGTATCGCGTCAATTTCCCTAATGTCATGTTTTCCGTCAGTGTCAACTTGTCAGTAAGTACTCTTGAAATGATTTGTCTCCTGTCGTGTTCAAGTCTATTCTGTTCTTGTGTTTGATATGTCTGTGTATACGTCTGTGGGTACCTCTATGTGCTATTGCGATTATTTCCCTCATGGCGTGTTCGGCGTCTGAGTCGTGGTGGCGGGGAGGGGGCCGCGGGTCGGCGGCTCGTGCTAATATTTGTCGCACCACGTCTCGCGGCGGCGCCCCTAGCGGCGTCGGTCGCGTTGAGAGCCCCAGCTGGTAAACAAGCACACTCTTAGTACACGTGTAAAATATAATTATTGAGTCTGGATATCTTACCTAGGCTGAAAGGCCCCATTGGATTGCATAGCGTCAAAATTCAGTATGCACATGTTCGCCAGAAGCCGTAGAAAGGACCAGTTTTTCATGATATCTTAGTCTTAAAACTGTTTGCTGGTTGCTTCAAACATTGTTGAACATTCTGAGAAAGTGGATAATCCCTGTGCCACCATTCATGCTTGCAGTACTGGTAAACACCAACAGAGATGGGTATAGCTAGGTATCGTATGGTATAAAAGCGCTCCTCCCAATTTTATGTCTTAAGACCTATATTAAGCCATAATATAGAGACCTACATGCGAATTGTGTTAAGAGAAGTTGGATTTTCTGCTCTCTTGTGGATGCCTAAGAAATCAAAGAATTAGGCTTAGATACACATCAAGGCTCCAATTAGTATATTGCTATTTTCCTCTTTTTTACATGTCATCTCGTAGTTGACCTTGAGACGTCGTAACTACTTAACCGGACTTACCTGTGGCTGCCTTAAGCCAACTCAAAGCCTTCAGCCAGGGGCACACTTCTTACATTGCTAAGCGACTACACGCTAAGGGCACACCCTATGTCGTACGGGCCTCGAATTAGGGCTTTGCTGAGGGGAGGACAGTAAGTTTGAGACAGGCTGGATCGAATCACTTACTAGTCGGGGAATTTAACGCTACAGCGAGGGTCGGTGGCGAAGCAAGGGTCGGGGGGAACTCTTTTCCTCTCCCTTACCTTGGCTAATATTTGTGACTTGATGCGCTCTAGCCGCGCAGGGTCCTGGTGGGAGTGCGCCGCGGTCGCTCGGCAGGGCGCCAGCGCGAGCGCCGCACACACGACGAGCCAGGCGCGCATCGGCGCCTAGCCACGGCGCGCGCTCACCCCGCGCCATCGAAGCCGCGCCAACGCGACATCTCCGGGCCTGAGGAGTGAAGGACCAGGTTTAAGTTATCAAAATCATAAGTTATTCAAATTAGGCTCAGGGTCAGCACTTTTCGATCGTCCAGATTATATAAGACAGTCCCCCAAAACGACTGCCCTTCACCGCTTCTTTTTAGCTGGGAAAAAGAAGTGGCGCAACAAACTACCCAGCAGCAAAGCTTTCTGTACAGTTAGAAGAACTTGATTCTACACAATAGTAAGTAGTAAACATTAAGGGACACAAAACGTTTAGTTAAACAATTTGCCATATGTCAGCTAAGTGCTAAATTACGTAAGTAGTACTATGAGCCTCTTTGGCGTTTTAAATCAAATAAACGTAATAAAGGGTTAGCTATCAACAACGATGGGGAATGTTTAACTTTTCGCTAAACTTCGGGTTTGATTTTTTATTTATATACAAAAAGTTGTAACTATAAAATCAGTTTCTTAATTTTTCCAGATCTATTTTTGAGTGGAGATGTTATCATACGTCAAGCCCTTCCCCAACTATCTTGGAATTGGCACAGTTGCCTCTGAATATCAGTAACTGATCATCACATCTCAATCCGAATATGCAACTCTAATCTTAGTATACTCTATTTGAAACTACGAGCTAGACAGTCAACAAAACGTTTAAAGTTAAAAACAAAATATGAAGAGCAAGCTACAAAGAGTACTGTGTTGTATGTACCTACCCTCCGTTGTGTACAAAGCTTTGCCAGCGAAATATTTGCGTTGTCAACATCTTATAACACTATGATAGGGTTGCCAGATTTACAATATTAAACTACCTTATTTTGACCAAATGTTTTGTATATTTTTGTAAGGGCTTTTAGATAAGTAATAACAGCCGCACAGGTTGAACGTTCAGGTGAAGCTACGCTTGTCGCGGTTGGTCCGTAGATGGGTGACCATCTTTACATACCAAGACCTTTCCGTGCCTCGGAAAGCACGTTAAGCCGTTGGTCCCGGCTGTCTTTCGTAGATCTTAAACAGTCGTTACGGGTCGTCAGAAGCCCGAAAGTCTGACAACCAGTCTTACCAAGGGGTATCGTATTACCCAGTGACTGGGTTCTGGAAGTCAGATAGGCAGTCGCTTCATGTAAAAGACTTGTACTCAGCTGAATCCGAAAACTGGAAGCCGACCCCAACATAGTTGGAAAAAGGCTAGGCAGATGATGATGTTTTGTATATTTTTATTTTGTTACACCTTCATGAATTATACCTTGAGCTGTCGATTATAACAGCGCTTCCTCTGGTTAGTAAAAGGAGATCAGTAGATTTGTATGTTTTTTTTTTTCTAGCTTTTGGCAGATTTGTATGTTGGATTTGAAAATCATCTGCTTAATAAATAAGACAGCCATTAACGCCAACGCAACTAAAGAGGTTTTGAGCTTACTGGGAAGCAATAATGTTTCCTTATTGACAGTAATTGACCAAAAACAGATTTTTTATTAATGAAAGACATACTGGAACACTAGTTGTGTGCGGATCAGAATTAATAGAATTCAGAAACTCTTTGTAAATAATTGAGAGAAAGAAAATACAATAATTTGGATTAGTTGGTCTAACCTTAAGATACCGATGTCCCCACAAGTTTGGTTTCTGAAGTTAGACGGTCAGACGCTCCGTTTGAAGTCCGCCGCAACTTGTCAGACTCGCACTAATTCTGTTCTGTCGTTCAGTCGTTCTGTCAGACCTCAACACTCCAACATCTTTGACAAAAAAAACGAAAATAAATGTTAAAACAATATAAAAATAAAAATCTTAGCGAAATGAAAAATAAATATACTGTGATATAAAATAATAAGAAAATTATGTCGAACATAATGCTAAGTTGAATGTGAAAATCTGATCTAAGTTTGAAGCAAGGCGCAAGCTACACATGCGCAGCCAATAATTCTGACAATTTAAATTGCGTTTCTATTCAAAATTATTTATTAAAGTTAATAATATATAAGTGTGTAACAATAAATAAATCAAAAGTAATATATTGTAAACAGGCTGAGAAATCACTTCGCCACACGCCCACCCTTCACCACTTCCTAGCGAAACGTAGAAAAAAATGGCGCAACAAACTTCGCAGCAACACATCTGTGTGTTAAGTAAGAAGACCTTGATTCTATAAAACAATATAGTACTTATACGCTTGCTTAGTGTTAACTATACAGATATATGTAATTATATCGTTCATACCGACAGATTTTAATTTGTCTAAAATAATATGTGAAGATTCCGTGTGGTGTTCGACGAAAATAATAGCTCTGTCCATCCCAATTCTTCCCATGGGTGTCGTAAAAATCGACTAAGGGAATTACCAGAGAATAGGCAGCAGTATTCTCTATATATTTTGCCACTATACTGCGATCGCCAACCCGCCCGCCAAGTGTGACGATTATGGCAATCCCCTCTCCCCTTTTGGAGGAGGCCTATTTGCCAGCAATGATGATGATGATGAAAGTTATTACTGCACTACCATCGATAATGCCGTGGAAATGGCGAAGTAGAAGAATAATTGTGTTGGAGCCATGAACACGAAACAGGAGACAGCACCGATCCATGTCTCACTGTAACATGGCAACGCTGCTTCGTGGTATGTGGATTTGTGGATTAAATGCAAAATCGCCACCCCTACACAATTTAGAAATCAAATACCCATAATATTTCGAGTCCAAACACCCTAACGTCCGCGTGAATATTTAACTAGGTCAAACGAATATATTTCATTAATGTAATTGAAAAGTTAAAACCATTTACTGTCGATTATCATAGAGTTAATGTCATTGTCTTTTGGTGACACCGTTTACTATTTGATGGGTTGAATATATTGTTGTTTATTAGGTACGATTAATGAGGGGATGAAGGCAAACCAATAACTTGAGTATCTACCCATTTTATAAATATCTATATAACAAAAATTAAAGCTGAATAGTTTGTTTGTAAGAACGTGATAATCTCTGGATTAACCAGCAGGAATTATAAAAATATGTTTGTTTTAGGTAGCCGAATTCTAGAGAAAGGCTAAAGGCTATATTTAACATCACGCTGGGACCCTTAGGAGCCGAGTAAAAAGAAAAAGTCAGAAAGAATGTTAAGCGAAAACGGAGAAAAAGCGCGGGCAGACGACGCGATGCAACGAGGTGGGCCGGAGGAACAAGAACGCGGGAGAAGTCGTGGGCAGAAGTTGGAGTTGCAAAGGACTCGAGTCTTCGAGTCCTAATTTAAAAGACTCGACTCAATTATGCAAGACTCAGTGTGCTTAAAAGGCTCGGAGTCTACAGATAAGTACTCGAGTCTTAATAAAAAGGACTCAACTCTTAAAAAGGACTCGAGTCTTAAAAAGGACTCTAGTCGTAAAAAAGACTCGAGTCTTAAAATAAACCCGAATCTTAAAGAAAAACTCGGAGCATGAAGATGAAACTTGTACCTCAGCATTCGAAAAGACTCTAAAGAAGGCAATAAATTCAAATTAGTGTTTTTTTTTTTGTACGCAAAGTTACATCATGTAACTTTGCGTACAAAAAAATCTGACGAGTTATTCGAGTTTTTTCGAATGATGAGCTACAAGACTCGAGTTCATTTTAAGACTCGAGTCCTTTTTAGACTAGCAGAAGCTACTCAATAAAAATATATTTTTAAAATCTACTAAAAAATGCATTAAACATTTAGAAAAATAATAATTTTTTTACGCCAATAATATAAAACGTCCATTGCTGGATATAGGGCTCCCGCAAGCTCCGCTAGGGCTGATGCTTGCAAGAGTCGCGAATTTTTTCGAAAGAGTTACCGTAGCCCTGGTATATATTGAAGGAACATGGGTGGGTTTAAGTCAGTAAAAGTCTGCCAGGTTGAGCGGGAGAAGTCATCTGATAATTTCCCAATAAAAAAAAAACATCCTATTTGCGTAACACGCTATTTATCACATTCTGAATCATTCTGAAGGTTATAAACCAATCGACTGCTTCATATTTTCCAAAAATTCGTCTGCTAAACTATGTAAATAGCACAATGAATGTCGTTGAACTGTCAAAATGAAAGCCATTCCCACTGTAAGTGTGTTATGCAATTACCTTGCAGCAGTTACTTATTAACGTAATCAGCTTGAAACATTTCCCACTTCTGGGACATAAGCCACCTATCTGTGAGAGGGAGTGGAGCGTTATCACCACGTGACCCTAGTGCGGGTTAGTCGATATCACATGTCTTCGATATTTATACTAAAGTACGCCTATATATACGGTTTCTTCACGATGAAGGACAACATCGTGATGAAAGCGTCATGACCTAGTATCCGCCATGGGATCTGGAGGCAAAGGTCCTCGCGCACATGTGGGAGTGGCGCGAGGAGGCGAAACGCTGGGGCGAAACTCCGCTGCCGCGACAAATCGCGGCACGGCGGACAGAGCTCCGGTGTGATCTCATGGCGACATGGCGGGTACGATTGTAGCAACCTAGTGCTGGGCACGCCACAATTGCGGCGGTAAGTCCCCTCTTTGAGGAGTGGATAGAGAGGCGTCACGGCGTCCTCACCTTCCGCCTGACGCAGGTTCTCACCGGGCATGGGTGCTTCGGTGGGTTCCTGTTCAGGATAAAGCAGGAGGATACGTCCGGGTGTTTCCATTGCGAGGATCGTCTGGAGGACACGGTGGAGCATACGGTGGAGGTGTGCCCTGCCTGGGCGGAGCACCGCCGTGTCCTCGTGGAGGCGATCGGCGGCGGCGACCTCTCGCGTCCGGCCCTGGTGCAAGCCATGGTACGGAGCGAGAGGGAATGGGAAGCCGTCACCTCCTTCTGCGAAGCAGTAATGCTCGCGAAGGAGGAGGCGGGGCGCGTGAGGGAGTGGCAGTCTCTGCGCCCTCACGTCCCTAGCCGCCGCAGGAGGAGACGCTCCGGGCGTCGGGAGTCAATAGCGGACTCCCGGCCACCGTAGGCGCGAGCTTGCGAGTGGCGAGCAATGGGTAGCTCGCCGCCCGGTAAGGACCAAGCTCGGGTCGACGGCGCGCAGTGTTCCACGCGCGCCTCAAAGAGATGTCAGTAGCAGTGTAGGGGTCTACTAGGACCGATGCCTGCCGGGGTCACGTGATTGTTCGAAAGAGATACCGTGACCCTGGCACATGGGCAACTGATGGAACACGGGTGGGTTTTAGTCAGTAAAAGTCTGACACGCCCTCCCGCTCCGCCCAGAGCGGGAGAAGTCATTTGATGATTTCCCATCCTGAAAAAAAAAATGACCTAGTATACAGACGCCAGCACACAAAGTTACTACAATCTGTCAAAGGAGATGTTTCATTTTTATATGGGACTCTGGCCATAACGTTCTGTTTAGCGAAGCTGGGAAACTTACTCCTGAATAGAATCAAGTAACATTTTTTTTATGATATCAAATAGTTTGTTTGTCCTAAGAGTTAGCAAGCGGTTATTTTGAATTCGTTTACAAACACACTTCAAAAATGGAGACTAAAGATTTTTGTAACGATGAAATGGTCACACTTAATTATAATGTTTACTCAAAAATATGTGTAAGAGCATAATAGTAATTTATTTTTAACACTACAAGAATACACACATTTTAAATTATTTTCTACTTAACATTGATTTGATGAGACATGATTTCAGAACGAATTAAGTCTGCAAGCAAACGAGACGCCATGTTGAGTAAAACACGGCAATAATTGAAAAACTTTAATTTTTTGTACACAAATCAGGCTCAAATTCACCAGAGAATATTTTTCCCCAATTTGTGGTATTTTTTTCCTCTTTTTCGATAAATGTACATTTGATGGCCCAAAATGAAACATCTCCTTTCGTTAATTGGTTTTCAACTTTATCGCAAAAGTATTAGGTTCAAGATTGATTGAGAAAATTTGACAGTTTCGGGTAGCTTGATGTGCTAGCGTTTGTACATATTTGAGAGCAGCGGTGATGAAATAAATTACTCAAAGAAAAGTGCCTGCCTGGGTTCGAACCCACACCCTACACGTAAGGTAGGAGTTGTTACCACTACGCCACCACTGCTGAAAATTGAGTATAATAAGCTCATACACGTCGCAAAAACACGTGGAAATACGTTCAAGGTCACACAAATATAGCACAGTATCACGTAGGTAATGACTCAATTAACTTAGGAAGTGAGGCGGGTAAGCAGACAAGCAGGCCATCCGTTACTTTCGCTTGATTTATCGTGGTATTACATCAAGGGCAGGACGGATAGGGTGACACCCTCCCGGGATGGGGCAAGGTAGAGGATGGAGCGGGTTCTAATTCAAATTAATGTCTTTGACAGAATGCAGGCTTACAACTATTTCTCAAAAATAAAACTATGTTCTTCTGAGTCTTAAAAGTACATATTAGGATGCATATTACATTTATTGTGTGGTAATATTTAGTTTTATCTTGCACAATGAAAATATTTTAATAAAATAAAAAAGATGGAGAGTTGGGGAGTGAGTTTGATAGAAGACTCAAACACTTGTACGGTGTACCTATACATCCACATTCCGCCAGTAATTATACAGTTTCAAAGAATTGAAAATTTATTTTGCATACTCAAAATCAAAGTTAGTTCACGTATGTGGAAGAAAAAGAATCTACAATGATAAAGATGATGACAAATACTTTTAAATACTAAGTGACGGATGTTATATAAGATCAAAATGTCGAGCACAACGTACATAGATCTACATAAATATATTTGACGTGAAAATATTGTGATTTGCAAGTTGATTGCTGAAACTGGTTATTGCTACAAAATACATTGATGATACGTTGTAGACTTATGGAAACTTTTAAATATATTATAAAAGTTTGACAGCAAAGTTGTGGTGGCACATTTCCGAAAGAACTTTTCAGTTGAAGGTTCAAGCACAACCAAATAACTAATTAAATGGTTAAATCAAAATCATTCAATCAAACTAGGCTGAGAGTCAGCACTTTTTAAACATCAAAATTACATAAGACGGTACCCGAGAAAGGTCGCCCTTCACCAATATTTAGCGTTTTAACTGGCAAGAAGAAGTGAGTTATTAACACAATACTTTAATTTTTTATTAAATATACCAAACTGTTTTGATGCTTTTTTTCGAGCCAACAAGTTGACTGCTAATACCGTATTTTCGAAACTGTTATTAAACTCATTTCTCAGAACCGCTGTTCGCTGAACCCTTGCACCGTAGCGACAATTTTTATGACTGACTCTCACGTCAAGTTTTACCTTGGTACCCACGGTTTAACTCCAGTTAAAGGTCTCGTTACGATGCCGGCACTTTTTAGTGCTCTTTACGGTACTTTTAGTGTCATCGGTACTTTCGTCTGTCCGACTGTGTTCTGTATATTTTTGTTTTATGACTTTATTTTATCGATGTGTCTGCTTTGATTTTTTTATGGGTATCGTTTGAGGGGGCTTCCTTTTGTACTCGAATTGAAGAACCAGGAATTTGCATTTGTGAACCGATGGTTAGATGGGTCGATTAAATCATTAAACTTGTCGGAAAGACTTGAACAATATTGGATTAAAACAAGGAAGATTGGAGGCTATGGATAATGATGAAGAAAGAAACCTTTGAAAACAATGGAATATTAATATATGCATTGCATAGTTATGCATCTTCGATGGCGTATTTGCCATTGATTGTGTAATCTAAATATGCGTGGGGATTGGCACATTCGAAGAGAGGCCTATATGCCGAGCAGTCAGTGTGTTGTGGATGACGATGATGCATCTTCAGAGAATTTCGGTTTGTGTTTTCCAATTGTAACTACGAGAATAGTATTGATAGTTTTCTGAAGGTATGAGGAACATGGTGAAAGTTCACTCAACCGCCGTAGAAAAGGGAGGAGTAACTGTCCGAGGATTTGTGTCAGGACGTTGCAAATATCCTACTTGAACTAAGTATGTGGTGGTATAGATGCCGCTGCAGTTTTAATTAATTTATTATCATAAGGTAACTTCACAGCTGAATTCAGAATTAAAAATAGTAACATAATCTGTACTAATATTATAAGTAGGTAAAATCTGTGTGTTCGTAATTTTGTATGTGATCTCTAGAATTACCAGTTGGATTGCCCCTGTAACGTGCCTGCTAGTGCAAGACCATTAAAAAAAAACTCAAAAGCAAGGTAGCTACAAATGTGTAATTTAGAATTTGAAAAAAAAAAAATACAATATTAAAAAACAGGCTGGCGTGAGTTCTGGATATCAAGTGCGTATTTAATTCTAGCCCACCTAAAGAAAACCACCATCCTGGTAGTTCCAAATCCCTAGCCAGGTAGGTAGGTAGATCCTCCAGCGGCGGATAGGGCAACTTGTAGGTTGTCCAGCCCTTGCAGCGGCGGTAAGTAAATGTTCCCTCTGGTACGCAAGAACGCAAAACTTTTGCATTAATATAAGGATTATATGCTCGTACGTGAATCTGTATGATGCGGGCGTCTGTAAATGTAGCACTTTGATGGATTTACAATACTCGTTTTAACACCGAAAGTTTAAAATCCGATGCACGATAAATTCCCACAGCGATATTTGTACGGACGCCAGCACACAAAGCTGCTGTCAGATTTTATTAATCTTTTCAACTTTATCGCTACATTATTAAGTTCAAGACTGATTGGGAAAATTTGACAGTTTCGGGTAGATTGATATGCTGGCGTCTGTACGTCCGTGCAAACGTCGAATATATAAGGCAGTCCGATATCCAGTCGGGCAAAGTGTAAAAAACCAATAAATCATTTTTCAAACTACCCATCAATATGTTAAGTAATTGAAGGCGTTCAATGTCGACACGCGACGTATTCAACCCTGTAATACTTGCCGCCAGAGCGGTAAGTATATGGCACGGACTCAAGGGCAGAACTACGGCCGTGAAGTTTTCACTGCGCTAAGGTATATAGCTGTCATAGCCAAATTGTGGGTTATATGATCTTAGAGGTCACCTTGTGGTTTTAAATAAGGCCATTGTTTCCGCGAAGATTTATGCAGATGCGTACGTTTGTTTAGTAGACCCGCATTTGCCAGTTATGTTTATGTCACACGGAATAAAAAGTAGGTATGTTTGACTCAAAACATAAATATGTAACATAATAGTGAAGAAAAAGAACAGAAAGTTTTGTTTAAGATGGAAGTGCTTTGTTAACAATATCAACAAGCAAAAATTTACACTACGAATAAAGTTATAGAGTTATTTAATTTTAAATGTGTGTCTGTGATTTAGACACAACTTTTATGATTATTTGTATGCTCTCGAGTAAAATGTAGCGATCTGACCATCTTATTATAACATCCTATTGTAATTTAACCTACATTTACGAATAAATTTGATTTGAAAGATGAAATCTTTGTTATTTTATTGCTTGTTTCTTTATTTGATCCTGCTAATCTCTGAAACTACCAGCCGGCTTTGACAAATATTTTTTGCATTTAATAGCCCATTTTAGGAAGGCTAAAGGTTATTTGCCATCACGCTAGGACCTTGAAGAGGCGAATATTCTCCTTCCACCACTGTCTGTCCAGATATGAGAAAGATCAATCTTTATTAAAGGAGTCCAAATCATTCCGCCATCACCGTCTATACCTGCCGCGATGTTGTTTGCCATTAAACGGGACACCTTTGGTCATAAAGATGTCACTCAACTGTCTGAATAAATGACCTTAGATGGTTGTATTGTGAAAAGAAAATAAATTATTTGAATTTTTATGATCGCTTTGTCCTTAAATTTAAATGATATTGGGCTGGACACATCTGCCGCATGTCAGACACTTAATGGGCCAAAATTACGACCCACCTAAAATATTTAATTTTAAATCATTTTCTATAAATAAACTCAAGACCTAAAACACTAATAGCCTATAACAATGAAGACTCCAAGGACCACCCACGCAAAACTAACTTTAATGTAACTCAAAAGAGCTTTCATATCGGAGGCTTAATTATATTGAAATACTAAGAACCTTTTAGGTCTCGACGCAGATAAACTTTAGACATTCTATTGTTTTATTTAGAGTTTCTCGTCTACTTTCGAAGGTTCTATTTCGGGACCTAAGTACTTAATGTTGAAATTGATGAAATGCCGGAGTTGACGCAATAGTTTGATTATAGAGACTTGAATGTAAAAGACTAGGGTATTGTATATTCTATTGATGAATGATCTTATTTCTGTAAGTGGGTTTGTACAAATATTGTTTATTTTAATGGTTTATTGATAAATTGGCAAAGATAGACTTGTAGGTATAACCTTATTTAAGTAATGTACCCTTGTTTAAGTTTGATCATGCCATTGGCATACACGCTGTCACGACACTCCACGTCACACTGCTGCGTATGTATATTTCTACGTCATTTTCAGAAATAATACCAGAACAGGCTCCAACATGCCAGTCTGCATACTTGTCAAACTCTCTGTCACGAGAGAACTCGTCACGACACATCGCTACGATTCTCACTCTGTCTGTCACTTTTTCACCCTACAGATATAATGCTCTAAAGAATTACTAAATTCGTACAGTCAGGGATACTTATTATTAAGCAAATTGACTCCTTATATCAATTTTCCCTACAGGCATAAATTTAGACCTTTCAATATAACTATAAACGTGTGTTTAAAATGAAATGAATTTGTTTACTCTGTATACAGAATATTGGAATCACTTTTACATGTAATATTATAAAAGATGCAAAATGGAGTCGACATTTTCTATCTAACTACTCCTGAGAAGAAATGGCGAAGGACACTCAAGGGTCAAAGTCCTTTTTACAGTCTAGACATCTTGGTTAGAGGTGTTTTTTGATTGCCCGGATATTTGGTAGTCAAATTAGTGTGCAATTAACTACATTAACATTTTGGAGAAATGTTCATGCATTAACGCACTACCACGAGGAGACAGTGCAGTTATTTGGGAACTCCAACCCACTAAAACTCCACATTGTCCTCCTGTGACGCTTATTGCTTGTCCCTGTCTCAACCAAAGTGCAGACTAGACAGGCAATTTAGATATTACCCTAACTGTTTAAACCCCCTGAGTAAAAGTTTTTGTTACCCACCTACTTAAATCGGAAAACCGTCCACATTTAGGTAATTAAAAGTTTTAAAAGGAAGTGGGGTGGAAGTGCACCCTTTTAAACTTATTGCCACCCCTCCCCAGGTGGGTGGTTTTTTAATTTTATTAGTGTAACCACTTAGATGTTTATGGGATTAATTATTTGGGGGCTAAGGTTGGGGGTAAAATGTCTGAGCCAAGATTTTTTCCTTGAAATTTCAATGCCAACACAAGTTTACTGTTTAATATGTTTTTAATGTAGATTTTTATTTCGGAACAAAGAATCCATACAATGTTCGTAATAGAAAATCATTTAGTCCATAGAATAAAAGAATCTACAGAGTGTAGTTTTTTAGCACTTATGATAAAATTAAGAAAGTAACTTTAAATTAAAAGTGATCATAACGTTACTATGAGCACAGTTTTCATCACTGTTTACCCCATTTCCAAAGAAAAACACTCAGATTTGATATTTCTTAGTAAACAAAATTCAAGAACAGAAAAGGGATTGCTCAAATGTGCCCCTTTTATTCACGACCAGCAAGGACGTTGACCTTTTAGGGGAGTTTTACGTATGAGTTCCCTAAAGTACTGGAAAACTTATATGTAGTAAAGTGGGCTAATTAAAACCACGGGGCTAATTAAAACTGAACCTTTTTTACAGTGTCTAAAGAATAAATATCTACTGATATTTTAGCACTAAGTTATTAGAAAACGAACACCTTGTCTCCTTATTTGACAATTCGAATTTAGCGAGCTGTATTGAATTTAATTCTCCTCAATTCACAAACGGGGTGTATTCTTACCTACCCTTTTCTGAGTGTTTCTTTGCTATTCGACTATCAATTGATTAATAGGTAAAGAAAAATGTAGTACCCCTTTTTACGAAAATTATGCGAACAGAGAAGTAGAGACATTTGCAGAAAGCTAATATTCATATAACACTGCATTAGAAATACATTAAATTAGTAAAAAAAAAATACCCACACTAATAGTACCTACTTCACACAGTATTAATATTATTTGTCCATTATCTCTATACCGTGTGGTGTCGGACGTAAAGAATAACACCACCCCATTTCTTCCCGTGGGTGTCCTATAAGGTGACTAAGGGACTTACTAGAGAATGGGCAGCAGCGTTCTCTATGCATTTTGCCACCAAACTGCGATCGCCAACCCGCTTGCCAAGCGTGGCGATTATGGCAAAGCCCCCAAATTGGGAGAGGCCCAAGTCCAGCAGTGGACGTCTTACGGATGAAATGATGATCTCTATAGTCTTACTGAAAATCAAACTATACTTCAAATAATTATGATAATGTCATTTAACGTTCAAACTTAAATTTAAATGAATAATGGTCGAATTTTGAACACGTGGCAACCACTAGTAAATATAATTATATAGCCGGAAATCCTTCGATTTTAACGACGAAACTTCCTACTTTAATATATGTAGGTATAGAATACATATAAAGAACAGAACAAGAGTGAGTGCTTCTGTGTCTGCGCACACACGCCTGCCCTATAATATCTCTCGCGCCGATGGCTTGTCTCCGTTGAGATTGGCCGCCGTGGGCAAAATACGGTCTGGAGGACTACATAATAGAATCGGCACAAAGTCTCAGGCATCCGAATTCAGATCTCCCTTTTTAAAATAGGTCACTTCAAAAAGGTTGACAGACAATCATGTCAAGATCCTAAATTAAACATTTATAAATAACATAAGACATTATTAAAATGGGTGAACCACCCCCCCACGCCCACGCATCTTATAATTAAACTCGACCTTTCTGTAAGACCCACAGCGATGAGATAAGGCCTATTCTTGGACACAAAAGAATCAAGAGTATATAAGAAACCATATTAGCTGTGTTATGTAGGTTAAGATAACGACTGATATACGTGGAGTAATGGGATCTACATAACATTACGCCTATAATATCCGAAGGGTTAGACAGAAGTGTACCTTTAGTAACACCTAGATTTCATCAGTTATGTTTAAGTCTCATGTAAAAGAAGGCAAATCTGTTGCCATATTACGAACTTTTTATGGCAAAACTAAATAACACTGCCAAATCTGGGAATAAAAGCTAGGACCTCATACTCTTGCAGTAGCGCTTGCCAGCACTGCGCCAACGAGGTATGGGGTTTTCTTCCAAGTATGGTGGTGTGTTCTGTGTGGTACCGGACGTAAAGAATAACGCCATCCTATTTCTTCCCGTGGGTGTCGCAAAAGGCGACTAAGGGACTTACTAGAGAATGGGCAGCAGCGTTTCCTATGCATTTTACCACCATACTGTGATCGCCAACCCGCCTGCCAAGGGTGGTGATTATGGCAAACCCGCCCAATTTTGAGGGAGGCCTATGTCCAGCAGTGGATGTTTTTCAGCTGAAAAGATTGAATGATTGATGATTGTACCTATAGTAACAGCCAGATTTCATCAGTTGCGTCCCAAAGTCAGAATAGTTGGGTGGTAAATGTTGATGGAATGATAATGATGGACAGACTATACGTTTTGCTTAGCTATAGTGACAAAACAATTGTAAATATTCGGTTAATTTTGTAAACAGTCTAGGAACGTCAATTGATACACAAGGTGGTAGGGCCATGGACGCCCAAACTGTGACTGTTCGACGCCAGGCCAAGGCCCCGACCATAGGACTCAATGAGCGCAGTGGAAGCATTATTTATGGTGGGCCTTGGGACAAGAGTGGCAGCGAACTGTCCGCCGTGCGCGGAGCTGATTAATACAATATTCAAAAGACTCACCTGGTTGAAGAAAACTGGCTCTGGAGCCTACCTGGATTTATGTATGTAAATGAGTGTATATTGTATTGTGTAGTGACGCTGTCAGTATTCCAGGATACGAGGCCGCCCCAAGACGCTAGATGTTTTCATAGCACGCGGTCCACAAAATCACTGTCATTATAACCTCAAACTATTTCAATCAATGTCCAAAGATACACCCGTTCTATTTCGTCAAAAGGGGTTGGTTACAAACAAAACAATTGGATCACGACAAATTGTCCCCAAAACGATCGATTCAAAAGGATTAATTCAACAACACGAGTCGCGAGGCCCAAACGGCGACCGTCCTTTTTCAAAAACCAAACCAAAGCGTGTCAAAATCAAACTGACAGTTCTCACTCTGTTACACGTCTAGAAACGTAGGCGCACAGAGTAAACAATTCAAACGGGACGAAACAGTGACCATGAATTCAGAAAATTATTCTAGACTTTTTTTCTGGTTGGGAAATCATCAAAAGACGTCTCTCTGGGCGAAGAGGGAGAGCGTGTCAGACTTTTACGGACCAAAACCAACCCATGTTCCTTCAATTGCCTGTTCCAACAAATCTGCGACTCTGGTAGGCATCGGTCCTAGCGGACCCCTTCAATATGTGCTGAAATCTATTTGAGGCGCGAATGGAACACAACACTCCATTCTAGACGGTCTCATCGCCGGAAATATTTTTGCTGAAACCGAATAAATCTACTTTAGACCAACGATGCACGTCATAATTTAGCAAAATAAAATAAATTGACAAACGAATTTAAATATAGTGTACTTATAACTGGGTAGCTATCAACGAAAGAAGGAATTAATCACCTTCTACTCTACTAGGTACTGTTACTTACTCTTAACTTAAATAACCTTAACTACTTAGTACATCTTAGTGGAACGTGTTTCTCTATCTGACTGAACTTAAAAACCTGCACGACAAATCAGCAAACGGAGTTAACTACTACCACCCATACAGTAGATATTTTTCGTCGATTATCTTTCAGTTCAATCAGAGTTCAACATAAAATAGTTTAAAAAGTTATAACTTAAAATGCATGAAATCTTGAGTATAATGTAGAAGGTGATGATCAGAACTCGTAAATCCTGACATCTCTTTCACGTTACATTGTAACTTGTTTACCTCACTTGATGTTTAAGATAGTTGGTATATCTGGTGAATAAACTTTTGATTGAGACGGTGGTGCTAAAGTTGAACCAGATATCACTTTTGTCTGGATTTTTCATTACACTAATTTTAATTTAATTTCATTTCTAACCAATGTCGCCGATACCCTCAAACAGAGTGATGTTGATGCTATATTTATGTGCTTTTGTTGTATTTGAGTTTTGTTTCTAACACATGTGACCAAGATTATGTCTGGACTTTAAAAGAGACTGTAACCTCTCAGTTTGTTTCGATCTTTCTCCTCAGAGTAGTCAGTTAGGAAACGCTGACCTCATCTAGTTTATAAAAGAACGATTGACGTAGAAAGTGTTTGTACAAACCAACTTACGGAAATAAAATCATTAATCTTTCATTATTTATCATGCCTGTTTCGTCACTATGTTTTTGAGATGAAATTATTTACACGAAGTATGTGCGAACTGGGTTCGAATCTACGATCTCCACTCGTAAGTCGCGGCCGTTACCACCGGGCTACTATTGCTAGATAAATATTTTAGTATAATTATTTAAAATTTTCTGAGACTAGCCTTTATCAACAAACTTTATTGCATTATTTGCTTCTTTACCTTCCTTTACTATCCTAACCCTTTTTACAAAAAGAAGATACTATATATCTATCATATATTCAAGTAAATATCACTATATTACATTATCTTATAGGCATTTCAATGATCGTTGTAAGCCATTTTTTTCCTTGAGAATAATTATTGCTTATACTTTTTTTTTCTATAGAGTTGTGTGTCGTTGCTATTATCTTTTATGATATTATGAGGGTGTAGGGAACTCTGTTACCCTTTTAACCCTTCGGTGTTAACTGACATTATGATGGTTTATTTCTTTGAGAAAGATAAGGCTATATTACAAAATCTCAAGACGATCTTTCGAGAATAGAGTTTTTACGAAATTAGAACAATGAGCTTATAATTTTCAAAGTTCTTTTGCATTACAAAACATTGTTTAAGTTATTATTTTAAACCATAATTTTCAATGAAAATGGAAAAATTCCTAGTGTTTATAACACGCTTTTATTAAATCGGTATGTATGTATATAACGGAATCTTTGAACGATTTTCACCCCCTTCAATACGTCAGATTTATTTTAAACTTTGCACACTTATCAAGGATCAATGGCAATACAATTATTTCATAAAATTGTGCAATTATCCTAGCCAGGATCACCAGAATAGCAAAAAAATAATAAAAATATACGAAAAATCCGCATTTGTAGCCGAACTAAAAAAAATAAAATAAATGATAGTGTAAAAACTAAAAAAAACCTTTTGTATGAAAGCGTATTTTTTAGTTTTATATTTATCACTAAAATTTAAACATTAAAAGATATATCCAACGTGTAGCTAAACTTCAGCAGGCATCATAGTACTAACTTAAAAGCAAATCCTTTGATCAATACACCCAACAATTAACTTTGAAACACAAAACACCCACTCACCTCATGAAACACCCACTTTCAGTTTAAACAACCACTTCATTAACAACTTGGAAACGAACCACTTTTACCTAAACCACTTTACTTAGCCACTTGTAGCTTTCCTGGCAGTTAGAACAGAACTGAGCAGAAGCCTTCGGGACTTCTATTATATACTCCGTTGTACATATATACGTGTTATACTTGTACCGAATTGTCTATTAATGGAGCGATCTTGTCTGAAATACACTAATGTCAAAAAACTGGATGTGCCATCGTAAGATGAGTCCGTAAAGAGTAATCTTTACGGAGAAACGACGACCGCGGGTAAAAAAGTAGATAAGATAGTAAAGAAAAAGAAAATTCCGGAACACATGTGTAAAAAGATAAATAATTTGAATTTACTGCTAGCTGATAAAACAGTTCGACCTGGCTGTGACGTCGTTATAAGATGACCAAAGACAAAATATCACTCGTCTCTCCAATAGTCCAATACCCACTACAGGATGCATACCCGGTAAGGCTCGCAATTCTTCCCTATCCTAACAGCACATCTTCTCTTCCATTACGGCGCCTCCCAGTCTGCAATGAGCTATAAAGCACCATGAAACATGAGGCTTCAAGGGCTAGTGCAAATCTTGGGGTTCATTGAATGAATGAGTCTGGCGAACCACGCTAGGATCAATGCATTTCATTCATTCATCAATAGAAATATATGAAGGTAGTTATTATCTTATAAATAATTATAACCCTCTTTATATTACAACATAAATGAATAAAAGAAATGTTGAAATCTACAAGGGCAGCTACCGTTTAATTGACAATATACAAACTTTTTATAATTATCACTAGATTTACCACACCAGTCATTTTGACTGGTCGTGCAAACGTATAAATGTTAAAAACAAAAAATATATTTGTTACTAATATATATAAAGTAACATTAAATTCATAAAATGTATTCTCTACTTATAGCTACAAAAGTCATAACATTATTTCGGAAAGCAAATTTTATATGTAATGGGAATTTTGAATTGAAATTGCACGACCAGTCAAAATGACTGGTCTGGTAAATCTAGTGTTAGTCATCAAATAAAATGTAGGTTGATTGTTATTAATGTATCACTTTAAAATCTCCACCATTAAAAAGCACGCTCGAAATTCCGTAACGAGTACGATCGCCTTCAACCATCCTTTTACCACATCTAGTAATAAAATCTTCTTGTGAAGTATAACACAGACACACGTGGGCGCTCCTTATTAAAGGTCTCAATTCTTCACTGTATCGTTGTATTTGATCTACGTACATAAAAACTAAAGATCAAGGTTTTCTGTCTGTTGAGAAAAATGAGGAAAATTCTCGAAGAAAAATACTTTTTTGTATGCTCACCCACGGTCTCTGAATGCGTATTCATTCAATGTGATGGAAAATTAACTAACAATTTATAAAGGATCATGGACACAACTTGACACCATGAGGCAGGACATGATTTTGTTTTAAAAAAAAATCTTTCATGATTAAAAATAAATATTTGCTTTGCCATACATTTTGATCGCAAGAGTAACGTACTTTTCTATAAAACAGTTTTTTTTAGAGTAATTTACCTGTATAAAGACAAGCCGTGCACTTGCTGAAGTTTGCCGTTAGAAAATATGGCAATCTTACGCAATAATTTCATCCCCTATTTAACCCCTTTAGTGGATGAATTTTCAAGACCCCTTGCTCAGTGCTCACTTTCGTTGTATAAGACAATACATATATGGCACTCTTGTGCGAAATTTCATGATCCAAAACCGAGTGGTTTAAGCAATTCGTTGTCCATCAGTGAATGAATGAATGAATTTAAGAGTTTTATTAACCAGTCAATTACCGTAATTACAGACACAATTAAAAAACGATTGTGTCTATACCAAATGTGGTATCTCAGGGACTGAGGTTAAGTAGTGACACGTCACATCAGGGCCGTACTCAGGACGTGACAACTCTGTCGCCAGCCTGCGGGGTAACTACGTAACGCACCACAGCCTTCATGTTGACAATTCAACAACATTCATTGCGTTGCTTACGTTACTGAGCAGACACGTTATTCAAATATATGAAGCAATGGATTATCTCTATCCTTCAAAATTATACAGAATGTGATTTTAATTCCGATCGATTGACATTGGAATTTTGACGTTTTGTATTCTTAAGTTCGACGCTAGCGCCAAAATGTGTTTAAATTGCGTGTCCATTTTGGAGAACTAAGTGGAATCGAGATCGGGCGTTGTTGTTGTTCCAATGTTGACACTATTGTTTTCTCTTGAAAACAATAGTGTTACGTCACGTTATTCGGTACTCTTGTTCTGAATAACGTGTATGCAAAATTAACATTGGAATCGTATTGGCTTTAGATTGGAATTAAAATTAGGTTGAAGAGTAAGCCCCAGGCTTGGGTCGACGGCTCGTCGTGTTTCACTCGCGCCTCAAAGAGATGTCAGTAAAAACGAAACGGGTTGGCTAGGACTGAGGCCTGCCAGGATCACGTTGTTCGAAAGAGTTAGTTTTAGTCAGTAAAAGTCTGACACGTCCTCCCACTCCACCTAGAGCGGGAGAAGTCATTTTATGAGTTCCCACTCAAAACAGAAAAAAAGGGTGTGAGCCACTGACAGACATGGTTCTTTCTCGTCCCGGGCATGGCTCTGATGTTTATTTAAGTATTTTTTTTTTACAATATATAAAACCTATATAATATTTATCTGTCATTATTAAAACACGAAAAATATCCGGGTAACTCACGAACACACATCAAATTAGACTTTTCATTTCGACAACGAACAAATTTTGAAAGCGCCATAAGTCATATTTTGCAATTTAACTTGAAATATTTATTAGGTAAGTTTGCGAACTGTAATTTTAGAACTAGGTCGACCATTTTGGATTGAAATGTCAAATGATATTGCGTATGTCCAGCTAAGATAATCACGCTTGTGTTCCTTAAAGGGGTAAACGGAGACATTGCTTGTATACACCCTCATCATTTAATAAATAACTATGAATTGGAACAGCGTTTTTTAGGGTTCCGTTGCCAAATGGCAAAAAACGGAACCCTTATAGATTCGTCATGTCTGTCTGTCTGTCTGTCCGTATGTCACAGCCATTTTATTCCGAAACTATAAGAGCTATGCTGTTGAAACTTGGTAAGTAGGTGTATTCTGTGAACCGCATTAAGATTTTTACACTAAAATAGAAAAAAAACAATAAATTTTGGGGTTCCCCATACATAGAACTGAAACTCAAAAATGTTTTTTTTCATCAAACCCATATGTGTGGGGTATCTATGAATAGGTCTTCAAAAATGGTAACGAGGTTTCTATTATCATTTTTTTCTAAACTGAATAGTTTGCGCGAGAGACACTTCCAAAGTGGTAAAATGTGTGTCCCCCCCCCCCCCCCCCCGTAACTTCTAAAATAAGAGAATGACAAAACTAAAAAAAATATATGATGTACATTACCATAAAAACTACCAACGAAAATTGGTTTGAACGAGATCGAGTGAGTAGTTTTTTTTTAAAACGTCATAAATCGTAAACCGCAATTTACCTTACATTCAATCAACTGAAATATAAAAATTAAAAAATATATATATATTTTTAAACCGAAAATACCTACAGGTTTGTACGGAACCCTCGGTGCGCGAGTCCGACTCGCACTTGGCAGGTTTTACTTAGATTTTTTCTCTGATTGTGATTGACTAACTTTCTTAATTAAGGGAAATTTTCTAATATTAAATTAATAACTGAGAAAACCAATTCTAATTGTGGAACTATTTTATTTATTTAAAATAAAATATTATAATTTCAGAATAAATAAATTTATCAATTAATTAGTATTATTTAAGAAGAACATAACAGCTAGACCCTCCGTGCCTCGGAAAGCACGTTAAGCTGCTGGTCCGGCTGTCCTTTGTGGATCTTAGACAGTCGTTACGGGTCGTCAGAAGCCCGAAAGTCTGACAACCAGTCTTACCAAAGGGTATCGTTATTACCCAGTAACTGGGTTGTGGGGTCAGATAGGCAGTCGCTCCATGTAAAATACTGGTATTCAGCCGTATCCGGTTAGACTGGAAGCTGACCTCAACTTAATTGGTAAAAAGCTAGACGGATGACGAAGAAGAGTAAAAGATGCCTAAGCGGTGTTACTCTGTCCGCTAACAACAACTTATTTGAATAACTAAGTAGTGGGATATGTCATATTCAACTGTGGACATTTGCCAAAATTAATCACTACTTTTCTTAGGATATCTGACGCAGAACTAGAAGTCTAACAATGCAAATTTTTTCCACTGGAGACCAAGCCATAATTAATTATACTAGCTTCTGCTTGCGACTTCATCCGCGTCATATTTCTTGCTCCCTCGACCCGAATTGCTTACGTGCGCGAGTTCTTCGTATTGTTGACTTTTTTGTTTGTCTCATAAGGCCCCTAGCGTAGCCTATAGCTTTCGAAAATGGGCTATCCAACACGAAAAGAATTGAAGTTTTTTGGTGTACTTAATTCGTATTTGCAATTGGAGGTTTATGAGCAATTGTGAATTAAGTACACTGGGTTGTGGAGGTAAGATAGGTCGCTCTATGTAAAATACTATTGTAGTTATTTGCTGCATTCCAACATCGTTGTGAAAAAGCTAGCCATATTGAGTCACCACAGCTAGTTAGGTAATAAAATCGCTGTGTTTTAATTTTCGGTGCTCCCTCATTGACTACACAAAACACTGATATTTCGAAGAAATCAGCCAGTACGATGATAACAAGCAAACCCTCACTAAAAGCTTGTGCAAAAAACTCATTACTCTGAAACGTTATAAGGGAGGTACGCTCCCAATCGGTGGGCCTCTGGGAGCGGAAAATGCAGAGTTTTCCAAGTATCGTCATTAGGGAAATTGCTTCTTTAAGTGAAGCTAACCTAACACCTACGTCAGTGGTGAAATAGGTTTTGGTATCTAGGGAACGATATTTGTTTAGGTCTTAGAATGGACTAGATATACATATTTATTTGCTTTGAATCCAACTAATATTAGAAATGTGTACGTTTGGCTGTTTAAACGTTTATTACCTACATAATCACGCCAAAACGGATGAACCGATTTTGATGAATTTCGGCACACGGATAGTGTAGGTATAATCTAAATGAACACATAGTATACTTTTTATAGCGGTAGTACGTTCCGGTAGGATCATTTCCGACATGTTCGCGGGCGACGATGCTGGAAAAGCAATAGTAATTAGGAAGTGTATTAATAAATGTTTACCGAATCATTCATGCTACTTATATTTATTTAGTCGTTATTTTTTATACTAAGAGTTTTTGAAGAACCTCGTATTAGGTCGTAATTTGAATTAAAGCTAAATTAGTGAATATTGACCATGAAGTACCTATACCTACCATACCAAGGCAGATGTGAGTGGAAACACCGAGAGGGGGCGCCCTAGGAGGACATATAGTGACCTTATTGATGATGTTCTTCAAAAAGGCCAGGTGCGTAGTACTCGCAACCGGCGTGTGTGTATGACCAATTGTATGAACCTAAACGAGGCAAAAGGAGTGTGTAGAGATCGTAGCAGGTAGCGTTCCGTAGTTTCTGCCTACCCCCATGGGAAAAAGGCGTGAGTTTATGTATGTAAGTATACCTACATAGTACTTATAATCTTACTCATAAACGCATAATTTTTCCATGATATAGTGCTCTGGCCACGTTAAGGCATATCCCGCGCAGGACAAGAATGCCCGCGTCGAGGACACGCACCTATTCGTGCCTCCAGACAAGCGAGTTGATAACTTGACACAAACGGTGCAAGTAAAATATTACTTCCCACATCCCGCACGAGTAGTGGTGGCCCAGTGGTAACGATGACTAACGAGTGTAGGTCGTAGGTTCAAACTCACCCAGGCACTTTTTGTAAAGTATTTTATCACCATTGCTCTCAAAACGTCGGAAAGGAATGAAGAAAAACATTGTCAGGAAACCGGCATGTCCTAGCATAAATAATTGAAGACTTGTGACATTTACCAACCAGAATAATAGAGAGATGGCCTTGTGTCCCATCAGTGGGAACTTAAAGGCTGATCATGTATCCCACATGAAATTCCGACCAGTTTGGCCACAGCTTAACCCTTCTAATGCAAGAAACAAACTAACAAAATACGGTCATCTAAACAAAATCTCGAAGTAAAACTAAACTTCTATTTCCTCTACAATTCCACAAAATATCGCAACCACACAAAACTCTTGCTTACATTAAAATAACAGCAAAAAGCAAACAAAACTATAATATGATTTACAACACAATAACGTTGAATCAGCTCAGTGCACTGCACGGGAATCGAACTCGGGACGTTATTCATGGAGTGGAAAGTTTCGTCTCAAAAGTGGGCCAATGTGAGTTCAATAACTTCGGTTAAGTTTAAAAAATTTTCGCTCATTTGGGGATGAAATGTGCTCGGAGGAAAATGCTGTTTCATCCCTGAGTAGTGAAGAGAAAATATACATGTTTAGTATTTCCTCTTTGCTACTTATGCATTAAGATGTGAATGTTAAGAGGCACATACGAGTATGTATATGTGATGAGAATGGGTAAGATACAAAATAGATGTATGACGTCATCTGCCTATGTTTTAAATACTTTTATTATTTGTGGAGTCGGCTTCTGATCTTACTGGATGCAGCTGAATATCTGTATTTTTACGTGGAGCGGCTGCCTATCTGACCTCCACAACACTGTTATTAGGTAATACGATACTTCTTGGCAAGACTGATTGTTAGTCTGTTGGGTTGCTGACAAACAGTAACGATTCAAAGATCAGCGGATGACAGCTGGACCAGCAGCTTAACGTGCTTTCCGTGGCACGGACGGGTCTCGGTATATAAAGATGGTCACCCCTCTACGAACTGACCGCGGCAAGCGTAACTTAACCTGATCGATTGGTCCTTGCGGCTTTTATCTTTTAGGTACGAGACCCTGAATGAAGAAATGGGTGCATGCATGCAGTATTAACAAATAGATACCTAGAAGCGCCCATGACAGAAAAGTCAAGAAGTAGCCGATTGTCGTCGTTTGGACATAATAAGTATGTGAGATGGAGGAATACAGATAAACTACAATTACGAATGGCTATGGGTCAATATACTTTCGGGTTTCTGACTTTCAAGTCTGACAACGAGTCTTACCAAGGGGTATCGTATTACTATGTAACGTGAAACTCTCTCTTCTTCTTCTTCTTCGTCGTTACACTCTTGACAGAGTGGTCGTGGTCGTCATATCTGGTGTGGTGGCGAGCTTCACAATCCGTCACCATTCCTCTCGTACTGCAGCCCTTCTCGAACACTCGTGAAGTGGACCATTAAGTGCTGTTTTGACCTGATCGGTCCAACGCATGGGCGACCTGCCACGAGCTCTTGTGCCTTCAACTTTTCCCTGTACGACAAGTCGTTCCACCGATGTGTCGTCTCGGCGTGTGATGTGACCAAAGAAAGTGAGAATACGACTTTGGACGATGGAAGAAAGACGCTGTTTTTTTGCCAAGTTCTAGAAGGATTGAGACGTTGGTTCGAAACTGTGTCCAGGTTATGCTAAGCATCCTTCTCCAACACCACATTTCTAGAGCATCTATCTTCTTTAACGTAAAACAGTGCTTCAGAAAGGACACCGGCGTTGGTCGCCACGTTAAAGCCGTCCTCACTACAGAAGACCGCATCACGTATATGGCGCGATCCGCTTTGAAGGATCAACGAAGAAGAAAAAGTCGAGTAAAAATCAAGACAGAATCACAAACAATTCAAACCCAACTTCAAACTTCAGAGTTTTTCTCCTCCAACTTTTAGAGGTCGATGAAAACTTGAAATGGAAAAAAATGACCAAAACATTTCACTGTTTTCTTCAATAATGGATGTTTTACTTACAGTTATAATGGAGTGTATTTGTCTATCGTTTGTTGTTTAATTGACAAGTTGCTGTTTGTACCGACTTCGTCGAAGGTTGGGGTTGGAATTGGGGGCGAGCTTAGAGTTTTAATGTTATTTGTTTAATAATTTTTGTTGTTGGTTTAGATGAAATACGTAGATCGTTAAGTATCAATGTTTTTAAACAGAATAATAATAAATTGAATTTATTGATTTCTTTGAATGAATCGACATAATAATTGGCTTATAGTAGAATGTTTTGTATAATACTTACGACACTAAGATAATTCAGCTTATTTTTAAAATGAATTTACGTCACCGACTGCATGGGTAGCCCAAATTTAAATATGTAGCTCACGTAGTTCTCTCTATACATATCGATATCTATATAATTATCTTCGAAAATATGTATTTTGATCTCCAAAAATCCGTTATAGCGCTTTCACATGGTAATATCAAGTGAATGTACTTAAAAAAAAATACCTCTCCTGCGCTACTATTGGGCAAAGGCTTTCTCAACTTTACTTTTGTATTTAGGTTTGTACAAATACTTTTAAACATCAATCATATCTTTAAAACTCTTTTGAAGTCCAAACAAAATCTTGGTCAGATCATGTGAGCCCCATGTAGATTTGTGTCTGAAATTGTGTTTTAAGGAAAGAACAACACGGGCACGCATTTGTCAGTAATTGTGCAGCTGAATTCAGAACTTAGCTCAGCGACTCGGCGAACAAATACCGAAGAAAGGGCATTTGGGTAGGCCGCATAAATTAGTTAAACTGCCATTGGTGCCGATTCTGTTGTACACGAACTAAACTAACTAAACTATCTCTATAATTCCTTACTTTTGGCTATGAGAATTGTAACGCTATTCTGCAAGGAAAAATCTCTAAATTTAAAAACTATTTTGACACGACTAAAATCGAATTTGACAATCGCGACTCAGCGTTTTTTTTTTTCTTTTGTTTTCGCAACGTTTACTTGTGTGTGCATTGCGTAGAATGATTTTTTTAAGAGACGAAGGCGCGTGCTAGGGTGCAGCCTGGACGTGATTTATATGGAATTTTTCACTTTTGTTTGAAAAATATAAAAAAAATGTTACCCACATGTTGAGATTTAAATGTTCCGGGTTTACTAAGGGGGTCGAAAATTTCATTATTTTTGCGATAGGACACGCCATTTTGAAGATATAAATAAAAGGAAAATAAAAAGTACAGAACTGTTTTTGCACGTGAAGGCGAGGCGTTGTTGAGAATTTTAGTTCATGACCACTAGTTTTATTCCACACCTTTTTAATCGCGATTAAAAATAGTCAGATTTAGTTAAAATAAATTATTTTAGTCAACATTTTTGGTGAAAACCGGCAAACTCAGAATAGCAAAATTGTCATTTTCACTAAACTAATAACTCAGTGCAATCTTAGTGCTGTCAAACTAAAATATAGTTAAGTTGTGTCACTTTAGTCTATTTCAGAATAGGAAATCGTCGTTTGACAGGAATAAACCAAATTTTAGTGATTTTTAGTTTAGTTTAGAGAATTTGTGACCACAGAATCGGCACCATTGTATGAATAAAACTAAATTGAGAAAAACACAAAATGCAATAACCTAAATAGTTTCCATATTCACGATACTTAAATTAAAATAAATAATACTTGACATAGCAAATATTCATGTCATCTATACTAATATTATAAAGAGGAAAAATTTGTATTTTTGTTTGTTTATTTGTAATGGATAAACTCAAAAACTAGTGGACCGATTTCAAAAATCCCTTCAGCATTAGAAAGCTACATTATCTGCAAGTAACATAACGCTTACGCCCCCCCCGCCTAAACTATAAAAGAATCCAAAGTCGAGGTACCAGGTTATCATAACTTGATAGGAGCTTACCAAACAAAGGAGTGTCAGGTAGAAAACGCTTTATGCCGTCGACGTAACAGGTTATCATAACTTGATAGAAGCTAACCAAACGCCAAAAGCTAGAAAACGGACCACCACCACCAGGTTATCAAACTTGGTAGGTTTATTACAACATTTATTGAATCTTAAGCGATACGAAGTTCGCTGGGTCAGCTAGTTGAATAAATAAACTTCATCAATGTTAATGTGTGCAAATAACCTGACATAATTTTGGAGACCATGTAGATTTTGTTGATATTTATAAATTGTTATTAACCTCTAAGTCCCTGAGATACCACATTTGGTATAGACACAATCGTTTTTTAATTGTGTCTGTAATTACGGTAATTGACTGGTTAACCTCTACAAAAAACATCTGAAAACAAATTTTGGCGAAACCGGCTACCCACTTTATAAGGTTCCTTCCGCCTTATTTTTAACCAACAAGCCAATCACACATCCTATCGGAAGGGAGTCCCATGGAAAAATAAAGGTCTTTCCATCATAGTAAGTCAAAATAACTGCACCATTACTTTTGTACAAAAGGCCTATTCATAAAGAAGTTAGAAGAGTAACGGGCCCCGAACTTTTCCTTAGCAACACCATAAAATGGAGGACAGGGGAACTGACACACATGTGAAGAATACGACGGTTTGAGGAATAATAGAATTCAAAACGGTGTGTCAAGAATTTGTTTGAAAAAGAGGAACTCTTGTAGTTGTGGTATTGTGGTTTATGGAACCTATATCTGCCAATTAACTGCTTTGCAGTTTGGCAGAAGTTAATGTTTTATGTAAAACTGAATTCACCACCAATAAACGCTTTTTAACCGACTTCAAAAAAAGGAGGAGGTTATCAATTCGACTGTACTTTTTTTTTCATTATTTCAGCCGTAAGACGTCCACTGCTGGACTTAGGCCTCCCCCAATTTGGGGGGCTTTGCCATAATCGCCACGCTTGGCAGGCGGGTTGGCGATCGCAGTATGTTGGTTAAATGCATAGAGAACGCTGCTGCCCATTCTCTAGTAAGTCTCTTAGTCGCCTTTTACGACACCCACGGGAAGAAATGGGGTGGTGTTATTCTTTACGTCCGGCACCACACGGTATTTTTTTACCTCTTAACTTTTGTCTGGGTGAACTGATTCTTTTTTTTTGGAAATCTGGTGCTTCCTGAATAGTTCCATTTTAATTTGGTTCCATTCGGACAATGGGATCCATTTGAAAACCATCAGAATCAGAATCAGAATCAGAATGTTTATTTGTGAAACATAGGTATTTACATAAAGATCTTAGGTTAATATATGTGCGCTATGTTTTGCCGTGAAGGCGTACAAATATTGAAATAAAAACAAAATAACAATTAAACTACTAACATAAGAAGAAAAACAAAATTAAACTCTTTTATGAGAAAAGGAACTATTTTAAATAACTTTATAAAATGTAAAATTAAATAGAACTTAAAAACAAACAGTCTTAAAAATCTGAAAACAGTCTTTAAAGTTACATTAAATACATATAAGTGTTTATCTCTTAAGAAATATTAAAATTATTATCATTAATAAAATCTTCTACAGTATAATAACATTTTTCCAATAATAGTGAGTAGACAATTTTCTTAAATTTTATCAGGGGCAAATTTTTTATGTTATCAGGTATTTTATTAAAAATTTTCGGAGCCATGCCAAAAAAACTCTTTTTCATTAAAGCGGTTCTGCATTTTATGTTGCACAGTTGGTTTATATATTGAGAACGCATTGGAGTTTTTTTAACATCAGATAGTTTTTGAAACAGATGTAAATTGATTTTAACAAACAAAGCAGTTTCGTAAATGTACATCGCTGGAAATGTCAGTAATTTTAGTGATTTAAAGTGAGGTTCACAAGTTTCAATAGTTTTTAAGCCACACATGGACCGAATACATCGTTTTTGCGCTTTAAAAACCGATTCTCTTTCAGAAGATTGCCCCCAAAAAATAATTCCAAACCTCAGAACAGATGCAACCAATCCATGATACGCTAATAAAAGAGTTTGTGTATTAACTTTTTTCGATAGCTGGAACAGGGCATATGCAGATTTATTTAGTTTTAAACAAATTTCTTCGATATGGGGTTTCCATGTTAGCTTACTATCAATCAAAATTCCTAAAAATTTTGCTTTGTCCGTATCTTCAATTTGGCACTTGTCATATATGACATGAACTGGAAGTTTTTGACATCTTTGACGAAAATGCATTACTCTTGTTTTGTTTAAATTAATTACCAGGCCATTGCTAATAAGCCACTCAATTATATTATTGAGGCAATCATTTATGTCATTCTCGTAATAGTCAGGGTTATTACATTTTACAATGGCTGTACTATCATCAGCAAAGAGAACCATATTTTGAGTTATGAGTATCGGGAGATCGTTTATATATATTAAGAAAAGTAGCGGCCCTAGCACGCTACCTTGTGGCACCCCGTATTTTATAGTTCTTTGCTGAGATTTATGAATTGTTACTAATTTACTTTTATGGCATAATTGTGAGATTTCAGTGCATTGTGATCTGTTATCAAGATATGACTCCAAAAGTCTTAGAATATTTCCCCGAATTCCATATCCATATAGTTTTTTTAGTAAAATCTTGTGGTTCACGTAGTCAAATGCTTTTGTCATGTCTGTATATAAAGCACAGACCGGAGATCTTTCATCGACAGACGTCATAATATAAGAAAGGAGGTCGAACAATGCCATATTTATATTGGTGCTTTTTCGAAATCCTTTTTGCTCGCTACAAAATAACTTATTCTTTTCAAAATAACTATATATAGAATTATAAATTACTTTCTCGAAGATTTTTGAAAAAATTGGAATTTTAGCAATGGGTCTATAATTTTTTACATCTGATTTATCATCTTTTTTGAATAAGGGCTTTATAATTACTTTTTTTAGACTATTGGGGAAAACACCATTTGCTATACATAAATTAATAATATGTGCTAGTGGTGGGGCTATAATTTCTTTGACAAATTTCACAACTTTTGTACTTACTCCATCATACCCAACAGTATTTGTATTTTTCAGGTTATTAATAATTTTTACTATATCAACTGGTAAAACTGGTTGCATATATAATGATTTTGTAGTCAGATTGTTAAAAGTAATATTAGTATTCGAATTAACGTTACTATTTATATTTTTTTCAATAACATCTACAAAAAAGTTGTTGAATTCGTTTGCGATATCCGTGGGATGTGTGATAATGGAATCGCCTCTCGATATAAATGGTATTAGATGTTGTGGTAGGCGAAATTTGGGTTTGTTTATTACTTGCCATGCAGCTTTTGACTTGTTTTGAGAAGTGTTTATAAAATGATTATTTTGAGTGGTCTGGGTAAGTCGTATAATCTTTTTGTAAATACTAGTATAATTTTTAAAATCTTGTTTATTTTTATAGTTAGGTTTTAATCGATACGACCAAAGTAATTTTCTTTGTTTTTGACTACAGATTTTTATTCCACGGGAAATCCATTTAGATTTAGTGTTTGTTTTTATCGTTACATATTTTATTGGAAAACATAGTTTATACAACATCAGAAAATCATCTGCAAAGCAGTCATACGAATCATTTACATCATCAGAACTATAAACTCGTGTGAAAGATAAATTTCTCAAATAATTTTTAAACTTCGTTAAATTTTCTGGGCATATATCCTGCTTCTGAGTTTTCCAATATTTAAGTTTACATGATTTATTAATAGGTACACTTAGTATTTGCGATGTATGATCTGACAGAATTAAGTCTATTATTTGTGCTTTACAGTCTTTTCTATAGGTGTGGGCAAAGTTATCTATGCAAGAGTTGCTGCTTAATCTAGTAGGTTTATGAAAGGCTAAGTAAAGATTAAATTGGGCAAGAAAATTTTCAAATTCTGTGGTTATTTTATTTCTTTTTAAGGTATCAATGTTAAAGTCACCTGCTAGAATTACTTTTTTATTAGCGAGTGAACAGTATTTTCTTAATATATCCTCTAATTTTTCGTAAAATATATTATAATTGTGTTTGGGTATTCGATATACACAAATAATAATAATGTTATGGTGGGTTAGTTCTACAGCACATGATTCAAAAACACCTGACACTGACTGTTTTGCTACGTCAGATATTTCTTTAAATTGAAGTCCGGCTCTTACCAGAATACACGTACCCCCGCGCTTAGCCTTTCTAGAAAAGAAGGCTGCTTGTAAAAAGTTAGGTATGTGCAATAAATCTTCATAGCCTGTCTCGATAAAATGTTCCGTGATACAAATCACATCAATATTAGTTCCTGCATTGTTAAGCTCGTCTATTTTGACTATTAGGGTATCTGATTTGTTCATCAGTCCCGCTATGTCCTGATGAAGAATATTTACATACTTACAGAAAAAACTGCGAATTATTTTGAGAGTCTGCACATGCTAAGTATTTCTGTGTTTTTTGGGAACAATCAACTTCGGAGCTAACAGTAGACATTGTTACCATAGTGATACAGTATGATATCAAGTCAATTAAATCTAAAATAATAATAAGTAAACCCCTTTTATTAAGTGTCCCGTAATATGGGCTATATGAATTGTAAGTGAATGGTAAATTAAGATTAGAATCTAAAATAAATGCATAATTATTTGTTTGTGCATCCACAAAAAGTAGATTATTAAAGGTCTCAACTCTGCTGTTGAACATAACATTTACATTACTCATGTATTTAAAAGTTGGTAAGCATATTATAAAATTAGTGTGATTAAGAGGTAAAATTTTTTGACGAATAAGTGCAACAAGTTCTGTGTAATTTTGCGTTCTTTTAAAATCTTCTTCACCTATATAGATAATACAGAAATCTAATTTAGTAAAATTCTGAACCTTACCCTCTATATTGTCCAATATTAGTTCTAAATTACAATTTGGCTTACGATAGTGACAGATTTCATGACTATTTGGTAAGTTAGTTCCATCCATTATTTTACATATTCTACTGCTATTTTCACTACTTATGATGCAAATTTTATTCTTTATAGGTGACTGCTTTAAATGAGGTTTGATAACATTGCTTGAAATTCTATTAATTCGAGACGAACCACGAGTGACAACTTTGGTTTCGGTTTTATCATCTTGATTTAAAGAAGTATTTATATCTGTTTGTGTTTGTTTATCTTGTCTTGTCTGAATTTTCTTGGGTGTTGTTAACTTGTGTTTCACTGGAGAGCTAGCAATTTGCTTATATAAATTATTTTTCTTGGATAAATCTTCATTGGTTTGTTTCAAACTGGTATTTTCCAAAGATAATATCTCAATTTCTTTATGCGCGCTGTTTAGTTGAGACGTTAACTCATCAATCTTTTCCTGTAATATTTTTATTTGGTTGTTCTCTTCATCTTCCGACATTTCCGGCATACTAGTTGTAGTGCAATTCAAAGTTGTGTTATTGCTGTCATCATGGTTTGATTCCGATCTTCTGCTGCGGTTTCGACGGAATGTTATATTATCGAAGAAACTCATATTGGCAGATAATCTTTTAAAATAATGTTAATAAAAGTATTTTATTTTATTTCTTCAATATAAAATAAAAAACTACCAATATTTTTTCTATATTTTTTAACTGTCAACACTAGATTGAGACAGGTATCACAATAAGACTATTGACGTTGTTGTTAATGGATAACAGATGTCGCTATCTGTAATATTTATACTAAAACCGTGATATTCATTTCTTGCAACATTATGATAAGTCTTGTATCACTTTGTTTTAATTCTGCTACTCAATACCAGGTGGTGCTTTTATTAATATATTACGATTTTTGAATAAAAAACGGAAATTGTTAATGTTTTTGTTTGAATTTTTGCACTCTCACTGTATTTTAAAATGTTTAATGGGTGTCAATGTTTTTATGGTTTATAAATGATAATAACATCACACAGTTCCTTATTTTTACGTGAATCAAGTCACTGTTAAAAAGTTTTTAGATCACAAGTAATTTTGTTAATTAGTCCACAAAAATACTGAATAACACTTTCACAGCTTGTTTATGAGTTTATTTTCACTTTTATACACATTTCAGTAACCAGATAAACGAAAAACTATTTATTCGGTAATTTTAAACGAAGCACAACAAATCTAACGTTTACTAGAGGGCGCCATTCAAGATAACATACAACAAGATAACACCATATAAGTCTTAAATTTGCATTAAGTATTTCCGGCGACATATTAACGAAAAACGCGCTTAGATTAGTGCAGGGTATCTACCATAACTAAAAAGTTAAGAATAAAAACTTTTTACAAAAAAAAATAACAACCGACTTCCTAAAAAAAAAACACTTCAAAGTGAAAAATAACTTTATTTTCGGAAGTCGTTGGCACAAAACCTTAAATACAGATCCTAAGACACCGACTTCCGAAATTAAAGTTATTTTTCACATTGTAGTGTTTTTTTTTAGGAAGTAGGTTGTAAATTTTTTCATTTTCATATTATTTTTTCATCCATATCATATCGAGACTCTTGTGTGCCTCGGATGACACCCAAGCCGTTGGCCCCAAATATTATTTGTACATCTTTGGCAATCGTTACGGATCTCGTACGAACAACAAGTCTTACAAAGGGGTATCGTGTTAGCCAGTAACTGGGTTGTACAGGTCCGATAGGCAGCCGCTCCATGTAAAATACTGGTTTTCAGCTGTTTCCGGTTACACGGAAAGCCGACCGCAAATAGTTGGGAAAAGGCTACCCAGATTGACTGTGTTAAGAAAGTATGTATACTATATACTATATTATACTATCTATACTATATAATATTATAAAGCTGAAGAGTTTGTTTGTTTGTTTGATTGAACGCGCTAATCTCAGGAACTACTGGTCCGAATTGAAAAAATATTTTTGTGTTGGGTAACCTATTTATCGAGGAAGGCTATAGGCTATATAACATCACGCTACAATTAAGAGGAGCGGAGCAGTAATGAAAAATGTAGCAAAAACGGGGAAAATCGCACGGGTAGGTGATTCTACGCGACGGCAAGGGCCGAAGAAACAAACGCGGACGAAGTCGCGGGTAAAAGCTAGTTCAATAATATCACGCGAGTATATCGGTTTCGTTTTAGAACAACTTTATTTCTCATAAAGAATTGCAGTACAAATTCACTTATATGATATAATGAAGGGATATGCTAAGTTGTACACACACTTTTCGCTGTAGTTGTTTAAATCCCATGTAATAGGGGATAAGCAGTGGTAGCTCATCGGTAACAGCGGCGACTAACGGGTAGTAGGTCGTACGTTCGAGCCCAGACAGATGCTTTTCTTTGAACGAAACTTTCGATGAACGAAAATATCGTGAGGGACAAAAAAAAATGGAATACACGTGTGTACAGAAGCCAGAATGTGACAAGAAGTGTCAGTGGCAAAAACCCAACAGCAACCTGCACCTAATTACGAAACGCACTATTTTTCCGAATTTGAATGGGATTGAAGATTATTTCTAAACCTTTGCGTAATTTGTTCGAATAAATTGTAAGCTCAGAAACGTAAATAACGCAATTAATGTTGTTTAACTATCAATATGAAACCAATTCCTACTGATAGCAATTACCCCTCTTATGACATCGAAAATAAAGATTACTTTGATCTAAATAGTGACGCCAAATAACATGTGATATAATTGTGAACGTACAGCGGGGCGAGCACGGCCGCTGTGGTAGTAAGCCGTCCTCGCCCCACTGTAGTTGTCTATGTGACAGATAATTTCAACTATATGTGACTGGACTCGCGGACGGGTCAAATTATACGGCGGTTTGGCAATCGCAGTATGGTGGTAAAATGCATAGGGAACGCTGCTGTCCATTCTCTAGTAAGTCCCTTAGTCGCACACGGGAGAAACGGGCTAAACAAACACATTAGGTATAAATTCAATATAGGTGCCCAAGAATAAGGACTGGTCCACTAACATTCATTATCAAATTATGTGAAAAAATGTTCAGGCATGTCAAAAGGTATCTGTCAATAAGTTATATAAATTACTAGCTTTTGCCAGCGGCTTCGCCCGCGTGCAGGTCGGAAATTATCCCGCGGGATCATACTATCGGGATAAAAAGTAGCCTATGTCCTTTCTCAGGCTCTAAACTATCTGTGTACCAAATTTCATTTAAATCGGTTCAGTAGTTTTTTTTTTTTTTTTTTTTTTCAGGAAAGCGAGACATACAGTCAGAGTTACTTTTGCATTTATAATATTAGTGTGGAATATTAGAGTGGATGATACAATTGTCTGATAAATTAATGTTGATACATTTCGAATTTTGTTTTTGAATTAAGTAATTATGAGGTCAACTATACCAGATCAGGGTAAACGACCTCTAAATCTTTTCAATCTAGATTAGGATCCAGTTGATGGATCGTCTGCTAATTGATAGCACTATCTTGTGTATTTTGTACACTTTCTGGGCTATGAGATATTAAGTTACATACTGGTGGTTTTAACCCTGATATTATATTTAATGGGGGACGCCAGGGTAGCCCGCAAAATGCCAGGGTCGTGGAACTGTTCGAAAGAGTTCCCGTGGCTCTGGAATAGACAACTGAAGGAACACGGGTGAGTTTTAGTCTGTAAAAGTCTGACACGCCCTTCCGCTCCACCCAGAGCGGGATACGTCATTTTATGATTCCCACCCACAAAAAACAAGGGGAGCCCAAAAAATTCAAATTTTATCAATTTTGTTTTTGTATTTTGCAGTTCACTGTATACTGTATATTGAACAAAATACGATCCGCAAGCGTAACCTACCCAGGGACCAACCGCGTCAAGTGTAGCTTCACCTGATCCATTGACTCGTGCGGCTGTTATTACTTAGCGACAAGCCCTTCAAAACAATGACATACCAAAATAATAATAGTTTAAAAAAAGAGTGGGGTGCTTTTGATGTATTTTTTATTGATATCAAGCACCTCACCCTTTTTAATTTTTTTTTACTTTGTAGTTTGGTACAATTATTTATGTTCTATTTTTTAGTTACAAAAGCGGGATTTTCGTTTTTTTTTTTCCTGGTTATCAAGGATAATGGCAAAATTTTATGTAGTTATTGTATTGGTATCGGTTCTTTATAAGTGTGCAAAGTTTCAAATCAATCAAATAAATGAATTTATCTATCTTATCCGACGTTTTGAAAGGAGTAAAAATCACGTTCAAAGGTTCCTTTACATACATACATACCAAGCTAATAAGCGTGTTAAAAAAATATATATTTGATGATGAATTCAAAAATTATATCAAAACTTTCTCTTTTTCTGAAATCTATAATACAAATAGTCCTAGTACAGCATATAATGCATTTTTGGAAGATTTCATGATGCTTTATAATTTATGTTTTCCTTTCAAAAACATTACAATAAGAACCAAAGAAAAACCTCAGTGGGTATCACGCGGCATAAAAATGTGTAGCAAAAAAAAGAGAGAGCTTATGTGGAACTATAGGCTAAATCGTAATGAAGTAAATAAAACGAAATTTAAAAAATACTCTAAAATATATAAAATATTATTAATTTAACGCAACGAGCACAAAACAATCATAAAATAAAATCATCTACTCACAAATCCAAAGCCACATGAGCGATTATAAATAGGTCTAAACTGAATTTACCAAAAGGCAGTATCACTTCCATAGAATCAAACAACAAAACCATAACCAGGCCACGAGAGATTGCGAATGCTTTTAACAATTTCTTTATAGAAAAGATAGAACCAATACCAGGCGCTGGTAAGGACGTTACTGTAAATATTTCCAAATCAAATCAATCTATGTTCATGGCACCAAGTACTCCATATGACATACTTCAAATTATAAGATCGCTTAAAAATACTACAAGTGTTGGATACGACGGGGTGTCTACTAGAATTCTGAAGTATATCGCTTATTATATTTGTGACCACCTAAACCACATCATTAATTTGTGTATAACCACTGGATCATACCCGGAAAGTCTAAAAACTACTATCGTTAAACCCATCTTCAAAAAAGACAACAAGCAGAGTATGAACTGTTACAGACCTATTGCACTTATTCCTATTATTTCGAAAGTTTTTGAAAAATTCTTATATAATCAAATTTATAACTATTTAGAAAAATTCAACATTCTTACAGATGACCAGAAAGGTTTCCGCAAGAATAAATCAATAAACATGGCTATTTATGATTTTATAAATAACGTCATGGGTAATGTGGATAAAAGGACGCCGGGTATGTTCCATTTATTGCGATAAGACCCAGGCTAGAAGAGATAGTACGAGCGCTGAAAGGTATGAAAGTTGGGAAAGCTGCAGGATATGACAGAGTGTCTGCTGAAATGCTGAAGAGCGGTGACGGGGTGGTAGCAAGCCTGTTGTGCCGGATCTTTAATATGTGTTGGAGATATGGCCGTGTACCGGATGATTGGTGTAAGGCTGTAATCGTACCACTATATAAGGGAAAAGGCTCACAGCAGGAGTGTAAAAACTATCGCGGCATTAGTCTTTTGAGTGTTGTCGGCAAACTGTATGCGAAGGTTTTGATAAATAGAGTGATAGGAGTGACCGGTGAGAAAATATGGGATGTGCAGGCAGGATTTAGAGAGGGGATGGGCTGTATGGATCAGATCTTCTCCCTAAGGTGCATAGCCGAAAAGCATCTGGCAAAGCACAAGAAAGTCTACTGCGCTTTCGTTGACTTGGAGAAGGCCTATGACAGTGTGTGCAGAGAAAAACTGTGGTCAACACTATCCATGTACGGTGTGGATTGGCGCTTGGTACGGGCACTGAAATCTTTATACAAGGATTCCAGTGCTTGTGTTAGGATAAATGGGGCATACACGAACTGGTTTTGCATCTCGAGGGGTGTTAGGCAGGGCTGTGTAGCGTCACCGTGGCTATTCAACTTGTACATGGATAGTTGTCTGACAGATTTGAAAGAGGGTGAGTGTGGATTGACTATGAGTGAGTTGCCTGTCAAATGCCTTCTATACGCAGACGATCAAGTTCTACTTGCATCGTCAGCAGAACAGTTGCAAGACATGGTGACTGTAATGGATGAAGCATTTAAGATGAAAGGGATGAATATAAATGTGAATAAGACGAAGGTCATGGTGTTTGAAAGAGAAGAGAACGTATCGGTGTGTGATGTGAAAATAAATGATAAGAATGTGGAGCAAGTAAGTGAGTTCGTATATTTGGGGAGTTTGTTTACAAGGGATGGAAAGATTGATAAAGATGTGGAAAGAAGAGTGAATGCGGGAAATAAAGTAAATGGTGCTCTACATGCAATTGTGACCAACCAACTGATGTCCAATAAGGCTCGACTGGCTGTTCACAATGGTGTACTGGTGCCTACGCTTATGTATGGGAGTGAATGTTGGGTGTGGCAAAAGGAGCATGAAAGTAGAATAAATGCTGTGGAAATGCGTTCCTTGCGAAGCATGTGTGGTGTGACTATGAATGATAGGCTGAGGAATGATGTGATAAGAGAACGGTGTGGTTTAAAAGAAGATATAGTGACAAAAATTGAAAAAAGTATGCTTAGATGGTTTGGTCATGTTGAGAGGATGAATGAAGGACGACTCACAAAAGGTATTTACAAGGCAGATGTGAGTGGAAACACCGGGAGGGGACGCCCTAGGAGGACATATAGTGACCTTATTGGTGATGTTCTTCAGAAAGGTCAGGTGCGTAGTACTCGCAACCGGCGTGTGTGTATGACAAATTGTATGAACCTTAAAGAGGCAAAAGGAGTGTGTAGAGATCGTAGCAGGTGGCGTTCCGTGGTTTCTGCCTACCCCCATAGGAAAAAGGCGTGATTGTATGTATGTATGTATGTGACCCAGGCTTTCGATTATGTTAATCATGACATTCTCCTCCGTAAACTGGAAGCTTATGGCATTAGAGGCAATGTACTAAATCTCATAGAATCTTATTTGAAAAATCGTAAACAGTATACAGTGATTTCTAAAATAAACATTAATACCAAAAAAGAAGAAACATATGCATCGAAAAAACGTATAGTTAAATATGGAGTCCCTCAAGGGAGCGTTTTACGTTCTTTGTTTTTTATTATTTATATAAATGACTTGCCTTTAGTAACTAATTATCCAGTATCACTTTTTGCCGATGACAGCACAGTCACTATTCATTCTTTACATAAAGATGGGTATGAACATGAAATTAATAATACAATCAATTCAATAATTAACTGGTTAGATAACAATCATTTAAAAATTAATCTTGATACAACAAAAATGATGTTCTTCAGTCAACGTTCAAATATTAATGCTCACCATAAATTAACTGTTATAAAAAGGGTAGACACAGCTAAATTTTTGGGTGTAACCATTGACAAACGTCTGAACTGGAAAGCACACACAGAAGAATTAAATAAAAAAATATGTTCTTCTGCCTATGCCCTCTATAAACTAAAACCTATTATAAGCACCAATGCGCTTATAACTGCTTACCATGGTATTGTCGGCTCCATATTGAGGTATGGAGTTATATTTTGGGGAAACTCTACTAATAAAGAAATCATTTTTAGGTCGCAAAAAAGGAGTATTAGGGCTATGTTTGGTTTAAAAATAACTGATAGTTGCAAACAGTATTTTATTAAATATAACATTTTAAGTCTCCCTTCCTTATTCATTTATGAAACAGCATATTTTATACGAACCAATCCTAGCCTATTTAAGAAACAATCAGACGTTTCTATTCGTAATCGACGGGATAATAACAAACTATGCGTACCAAGATCAACAACGGCATTGATGCGTAAAAGTATTTTTTGTTTAGCATCAATTATTTATAACTAGCTTTTGCCAGCGGCTTCGCCCGCGTGGAGGTCGAAAATTATCCCACGGGAACATACTACCGGGATAAAAAGTAGCCTATGTCCTTTCTCAGGCTCTAAACGATTTGTGTACCAAATTTCATTTAAATCGGTTCAGTAGTTTTAGCAGGAAAGCGAGACAGACAGACAGACAGAGTTACTTTTGCATTTATAATATTAGTATGGATAAAATCCCAAAACCAACAAAAACCAACAAATGCCGACTGCTCTGTTTAAAATAAATTTAAAAAAATATCTCATAGCCAAGTTCTATTACACCATATCGGAATTTTTAAATGAACGCAATTAATTAAATTGCCTACAGTTACGACATTTTCACAAATCGAACCCCGCATTTGTAAAAAAAAAAAAAAACTTTTTTTATTTTTCAATTAGCATTAGGAATATTTTTTTTGTTTGCTGTGTCATTTTTTAATTTTTTTATGGCTTATTTATCCAAAAAAAAAATGTTATTTTGTACGCCATAAATGGCAAAACATGCAGATCAACCAGTTATTTTAAGACCTTGCACAATTATTTGATGTATACTCATGTTTTTACAATAAATATATTCTATTCTATGATACCTCCCTACATAATCCATCCATAAATACATTCAAATACTTTGAGTATAATTTCTCACCAAAATATACTATCTATAACTATTCAATCATTACAATACAAGTGTCGCCGAACCGTAATTCAACATAACCAATAGCACTTCAAAAACCAATTACATCAATTTTCCTAAACCTACCGGACTACCTACATTAGTCAACTAATAACACTTAATAGTAGGGTAGTCTGTGACGCGGCGTTGTCACCTAATAAACGGGTTGGGCGCCCCTGGTTAGGGCGTGCACTGACAAGCAAATTTGTAAATCGTACAACTGTTTTTATTAATTGAGGATTAATCGGTGATAATAATTAATGTAATGAGTATTGTTTTAATGAGAATGTTGAGTTGACTGAAAATGGGCTAGAACACGTAACTCCGGGATTGATTGTTGTCAAGGTTGTTCGAGAATATGTTTACCTCGAGTAAACTCTGCAGTTTGGTAAGAACAATCTTGAGAAGGAGGTTAACAAAAGCATTCAGCTGGAATGTGCACCGTTTGCGAATCTCAGTCGAGTCTTCTCGTCGCGTATTCTGCAGAGCCTATTTTTTTTTTGCCTAAAAGCCTAAAGACTATAAGACTTCAATCAGCGCGTTCTGCCTGTTATGGAGCCGTAACAGTGTCCAAGTTTTGGCTCTTGGTACGGCTGGTTCATAAATTCAAAGTCGCTCAGCGAGCTATGAAACGGGTTATGCTTGGAGTATCTCTGAGGGATAGAATATGGAATGAGGTGATCCCGCAGAGATTCAAAGTAGTCGACAGAGCTCATAGAATTAGGAAGTTGAAATGGAAATGGGCCGGCCACATTAGCTGAAGAAGCGATGACCGTTGGGGTAGACGTGTTCTTGAGCGGAAACCGCGAATCGGCAAACGTAAGGTAGGATTCCTTCAGGCTAAGTGGAGCGACGATCTTCGCAGATTGGCTGGTAGCAGCTCGATGAGAGTTGCCGAGAATTGAGCTGAATGGCCTGCAGTTGGAGAGGCCTATGCCCATAGTAGACTGCTTTAGGCTGAAGATGATGATGATGAAAATAATACCTCACATCGATCTTGTTTCCCAAACCCATCAAAGATAAGGCTTTATCAGGGTCGTGAGTTCGATCCCCAGACAAATTCAGATTGGAATATGCTTTTCGCAACAGTGGATATCGATATCCAAGACTTTTGTACTGGCGTACCATTCAAACAGTTTTTCGAATCAGCGTGTTTGCGATAATGTCATTCGAAATAGCGGTTTTCGACTCAATGTGTTTTCGAACTGGCGTACCACTTGTAAATATTTTCGAAATGGCGTGCGTCGCAATAACGTCATTCGAATTTTCATATCACTCCCGGGTTTAATTAAAATAACTGGCATTACTTTACCCATGTATTGGGTTTCGATATAAAAACGAATTAAACAAAACTTCGAAGGGTCCGTAATCGATCTGTCGAGCTGTTTTTGTAATTTTAGGTGGGACATTGATATTTTTTATTTATTTCCAAAAAAAAAACAATTATAACGTAATATATTTTTCCGTGTGGTGTGTAATCGGCGACTAAGGGACTTTTTTTTTTTTTTTTTTTTAGGATGGGAAATCATCAAATGACTTCACCCGCTCTGGGCGGAGCGGGAGGGCGTGTCAGACTTTTACTGACTAAAACCCACCCGTGTTCCATCAGTTGCCCATGTGCCAGGGTCACGGTATCTCTTTCGAACAATCACGCGACCCCGGCAGGACTAAGGGACTTACTAGTGAATGGGCAGCAGCGTGGCGATTATGCCATCCCCCCCCCCTTTGGGGAGGCCTATGTGCAGCAGTAGACGTCTTTCTGATGCTATGATGATGAACCACTGATCCTGAAATATGATGTCATGTGCTTGCCCTCCCGCTTCACCCAGAGCGGGAGAGGGGGTGACAGACTTTTGCTGACTAAAACCCACCGTGTTTCTACAGTTGCTTATATGCCAGGGCCACGGTAACTCTTTCGAACTAATCTCGCGACCCTGGCAGGCAAGTGCTCTACCCCTAAATAATTGAGTGGACTTCGACATTGCGACTGATATTAGAATCTACCGCCAGTGTCACAACTCACACAGACAATCGCCTGATCGATATATGCATTATATTTAGACAACAGTTCTAAGGAATTAGTGACTTAATAGCCGTGAGACAGACAATATTATTTGTTTGAACAGTGTGTGCTCAGGTCAAATGATTTCTTTTTCTGTTTGTTTACTAAGAATTATTAATTTGCTAGCAATCCTACCTTTTTTTTGGGATGACGCAGGTCAACCTATGAGTTTGTCGGCTGTTTAAACGGAGTTGCCTAGGATACCTTAATAAATTAAGGCCTCCAGCCAGGGCTAAAAAACTTAAAACTAGAGCGACTACACGCTAAGGGTACCCTCTGTGCGGTAGAGTCGTCACCGGTAGAGTGCAGCAAGGGACGGGTTGGATCCGAATTATTATTATTTACATACCAATTTAAAGCTGCAGGCTCAGTAGTGCGGGCTGGCTCGAGCAAGTTATTGTAACTCACAAAAAATCTATTAATATAAGGGTTGGTGTTTAAAAGTGACCATGAACTCTGAGTTTGTTTCGGCATTTCTTCTCAGGGAACAGTTTACTAGTATTAACTGTTTAGTAGTAACTGTTACAGTTAGCCAGAAAATGCTAGCGCCATCTAGTTTTTAAAATTCTGACATGTAAAAGTGCCTTATAAGATCGATGTAAATAAATAAACATTTAATTTCATCTGAGTCCAGCAGTGGACTGCGATAGTCTGAGTTGATTGATTGATTGAAGACTGTATTAAGTAGAGATTTATATTACACTCATAAACCCTCCGGAAAACATCTCTAAATTATACGGAAAACTTAATCAAGTCCGGTGCGTGATTTAGAAGAAAAACGCAGTCACACAGATACGAGAACTAACTTTATTTTAGTTATGCATAGTCAAGGCGATGAAGAATTAGGGCAACTTAGTTGTTCGTGTAAATGTGTGATGTAAGCTCTGATTCAGCGAAGTTGTATATATTGGAGGATTTCTACGGAAACAAATGAGGTCATAGATTAATTAACATAACGCGCTTGTATTCCACATAGAAATAAGCAGAGAGATAAGTTCTATGTTGGTAATTCAGGACGAGAATATTACCATTAAAATAATTATACGAGTCTAAATTATATTTGTTCTAGGATATGGTTGACATTAGCCTGTAAGACTTTCAGTCAGTGCATTGTTTGGCTGGTAGCAGCTGGATGGCGTGCGATTGGAGAGGCTTATGTCCAGCAGTGAACTGCTATAGGCTGATGATGATGATGATTGTTTAATATAATATGATAATACAGAGAAGTACCTACTGTTCCTTCTTTAGAGAAACGAGTCATAGAAATTTATTTTCATTTTCAAGTGAATTACTGATTTGATATTCAAAAGTTAACTTAGTTACCACGCCCTAAAGTTGCAATTTGCAAATGCAACGCCCACTACGTTGTGACTATTAGTGTTTATTAAGTAGTGAGACGGAGAATGAAAGGAAGAGAACGGAAGACGCATTTACAACAGCCTAAAATCACTACTTACTGTTTATGCCATTCCAAACTTAACTTAGTCAATAGCGCTTTAAAGTTCATATTAGAATGCACTTCCTATGTCTTCTTCACAACCATTACAATTGACGTATGAGCAATCACAGTGAAGGATCGTGCACACTAGCGCGACGCGACGGTCGTGTGCGTTTCGGCGATTTATATCCGTAGAACAATTTCTATGAAAACGCGCGCGACACACACAGGAGCGACCTGTCGCGCCGCGACACGGTCATAGAAATTCTTCTACGGACATAAATCGCCGATTCGCGCGCGACCTTCGCGTCGCGCTAGTCTGAACGAGCCTTAATTTGTTTGGAGATTACTGGACCTACCGGTGACGTCACTACTAGTGTTTACAATATGTCTAGGCCAACTAGAATGTCTGGATCTAGACTAAGTAGCCAAAATTATGAGGTTTATCATTCTTATGATCTGTGGGATGAACAGAGTCGGTTTAGTGATTAGTTCTATAAGTCAGATTATGATTAGTTACATTGGCAATCCTGGTGGATTATATAGGGTTGCCAAGGTGTACATAAACGGACAATTTGAAATACTGTATCACTGTATATTAGGTATCCAAAAACTTTGGACGTATACATGCCTGAGTTAGCATGTTATCTCGTTTTGAAATCTTATAATTACTACTAGCTGACCGGACAGACCCTATACTATTTCCTAGAACTCGATAGCAGCGCCACCTACCGGGTTCAATAGTGAATTTAAACCGTCCAGGGTGCCACCCAAACGCATATAAAAAAAAATTCATTCAAATCGGTTCTGCCGTTTAGGAGGAGTTCAGTGACATACACACGTATAGTAGAATTATATATATAAAGATGTAAAAAAAACATTCCTTTAATGTTTCTGTTGTCTTTTTTTTTACGTTCAGTGCAGACCGCCAAAGGATTTAATTGCAATTTCGTATCACTGAATAGCTAATTTTCCTAATAATAGGTCTTTACCTATGAAAATGCCGTTTTGTATGAAAAAAATTAAACGAATTTTTTTCATGTATTTTTTATTTGTATTAATCGAAATAATCACCCATGCAATCAATGCATCTTTGCCAACGCAGTGGCAGTTTATTGATGCCCTTCTTAAAAAAATCAGCTGGACGGGAGGCAACTAATTCTTCAAAGGCATTTTGTACTGCCTCTCGGGTATTGAATTTTTTTCCCGCCAAGAAGTTATCCAAATTCTGGAAAAAGTAGTAGTCTGTAGGCGCAAGGTCTGGTGAGTAGGGCGGATGACGGAGAGCTTCCAACCCCAGTTCTTGCAACTTGGAGACCGTCTGCTGTGCAGTATGAGGTCGCGCGTTGTCGTGCAGGAGCAGCGGAGAAGAGCGTTTGACCAATGCTGGTTGGAGATGTGCCAGCTTCTCCATCATTGAGTTCAGTTCTTCACAGTACACATCTGCAGTAATGCTCACCCCGTTTGGTAAGAAGCTGTGATGAATCACACCGGCGCTAGACCACCAAACAGTGACCATCACTTTTCTAGGGGTAAGTTTTCGTTTAGGGCATTGTTTAGGTGCTGAACCAGGATCCAACCAACTTGCTGAGCGCTTGCGGTTATCAAACAGAATCCATTTTTCATCGCAGGTAACAATGCGGTTCAAAATTCCTTCATTTGTTTGTCTGTTGAGCAGTGCAAGGCACGTCTCGAAGCGTACTTCGCGCTGGCGATCATTGAGTTCGTGGGGCACCCATTTGTCAAGCTTTTTTACCTTGCCAATTTGACGCAAATGGACCAATATTGTTTTGACGCTAACGTCGAAAGCTGCTGCTAATTCAGCCGTAGATTGTGTATCATCAGCTTCCACAATCGCTTTTAATTCGTCATTGTCGACCAAAGTCTTCGGACGACCGCGAGGTTCATATTTCTGGTCGAAATTTCCAGAACGGAAGCGAGCAAACCAATAACAGGTGGTGCGTTGGTTTGTAGTGTTAGCTCCGTAAACGTCGTTGATGTTGCGTGCCGCTTGTGCCGCGTTGCTGCCACGACGGTACTCATATTCCATAATTACTCGAATTTTTAACGTATCCATGATGACGAAAAAGATTGAAATGCGATGAAAATGTAACACTAATCAATAAACAAATGACTACTTTTGGAAAAAGAATTCCATGTTTTTAAAATAAAATTAATTTGAAATTAGAATTCTTAGACAAACAAAAATTATTTTGATTTGAAATGGCCAGTACTGCAGAACGGCAATTTCATAGGTAAAGACCTAATATTAAAACTGTATATTACTTTTACAAAATAGATATTAAATTAAAAAAGTACACCAATTATATTCAGGGAAACCCATAATTATTATTTATTTAATTCGAATACAATGATTCATATTGATGTTAGTAATACTTATAAAACTATGTTAGTATAATACGTGACAATAATTATGCTGTACTAGCTTTTGCCAGCGGCTTCGCCCGCGTAGAGGTCGGCAAATATCCAGCGGGAACGTACTACCGGGATAAAAAGTAGCCTATGTGTTAATCCAGGTTATAAGCTAACTGTGTTCCAAATTTCATCTAAATCCGTTCAGTAGTTTTTGCGTGAAAGAGTAACAAACATCCATACATACAAACTTTCGCATTTATAATATTAGTAGGATAAGTAGGATTACAATTTGTAAAAGTGGTCTTTCTCATTGATCTAGTAGTCACAAGCGCTACTACTGAGGCCCTGCACCTCTAGCCAAGTTGAAAATCTGCAATCGTTAATGCTAGTCGAAAACTAATCAAACGTATGGGAAGAAAAATCTAAAAAAAAAAAAAAAAACTTATCATCTCAACGTTAAGTCACGTGGTTAGAACAAACGAACAGAAAATTCGTAGCCAAGTTCACATCGTTCAAAATTTCAATTTTTATCATTTCTACAATGTTCAACGCTACATCCTTTGTTATAATGTCGTCTTTCTAAAGTCATTGTATAACGAGCGGCCGACTCAGGCGCGTCAACATGGCTACCAACTTATCGTTTTCTACAATTGCTGACACCGAGGCTTTACCGATTGGAGAACGGAATTCGACACGAAACGTTTCTAACTTGGCTACGGGGGCTGGTCTCAATTCCCAGCCGGCGTAAAATGACCAATTCTATATCTATTCTATCAAGAACAAATAAAGTTCCTTACGTATTTTAATCCTGTAAAAATGTTTCTATCTCATCAAAAAAATAGTCATCATACTTGACATCGTATTTTTGTCGACTGAAGAATAGAAACATCTCTTCTTTTCAGTTTAACACAATTTTTCAACGATACAATCTATCATTTTGTCTTCTCTTCCATCGACAAATTCCGTTTCTATGGCGGTCATGCTGCGCGTGCAGGTCGGGTAAAGTCTTATTAGGTTTTTTCATCAGGAATTTCTGAGTAGCAGCTCGGATGCTGGATTTGTGCCCTGATGACGGCAATAGACTTGAACCATATGACATAGAGTTTTAACATAACTGGCGACTTGTGAGTGGACTACAGGTACACTTCTGCTTATCCCTTCGTAGAATTCAAGCAAGGTGCTATGTTACGGTTTTATTAATAAAACTAACACGAAAAAATTGGCTTCTTTGCACACTTTGTCTTACAGATAACTAGACTAAATAGTTAAGGCAGGTTGGAGTAAATTTTAGTATCAATCGGAGAAGCCAATGACCAGCAGAAAGCTTTCACACTATGATAAACCGATGACAGCTAGGCCATATTACCCAACCAGGACACGTCAAAACAAACCGCGAAAAACATACTTTAATCTCCCAGAAAATAAACCACGGACAAACCCATTGTTACAAGATATCCTATTAAAATTTACAACGTTGATGCCAAATTCTCTAGATTAATGTTTTTACTGCATTCGAGGGAATGCTAGCTATTCTTTAGTGTACTATTAAAATGATATAGTGTTGCCAGTAGACATATAGGCTGGGATAACGTTGCTACTTAGACTTATTGCTAGGCACAAATTTAAAGGGGTGGAGGGGAGAGCAATTGAGTGCAATGTCTTGTTGTTTATTTTGTACGATGATGTCTTTGTTGGGTGAATTTTGGTATGGTTTTATCATAACTGATTGAATTTATATAGTTCACAGACACAAAATTGTTAATGAAAGGATTTAACTTCATAACATAACATCACGTTTTTGTTTCCCCGAAGGGGTTGGGCAAAGGTGTACCTATAGTGCACCTACAATTCGCCAGTGATGTTTAAGTGCCACATAGTAGGGAGTGAATCTATTGCCGTCAACCGTGTTCAAATCCAGACTCCGGATTGCTACTGAGACACTTTAGATAGAAAAACTGAATAAAACTTTGCCCTACCTGAGAATTGAACCAGGACCTCATGCTCAGCAGTAACACTTGCGACTACTAGACCAACGAGGTAGTCGGTTTGGTCGATGGCATGGTTTTATCATCAATACTAATATTATAAAACTGATAATGAAATATTATGAAACTTTGTTTTTTTGTTTGGTTGAACGCGCTAATCTCAGGAACTACTAGTCCGAATTAAAAAATCTTTTTGTTTTAAGTAGCCTATTTATTGAGAAAGGCTATAGGCTATATAACATTACGCTACATATAAAGGGAGTGGAGCAGCAACGAAAAATGGACGAAAACTGGCAGGAAATTCGATGCGACGGTAAGGGTCACAGGAACAAAAATTTGGAGTGGACGAAGTCGCGGGCAGAAGCTAGTTTAGCATAATCAGTCTATACTGTTTCCCCAGCTGGGGCACAAGCCGCCTCTTTGTGAGAGGCAGTGGGTCGTAATCACCACGCAGACCCAGTGTGGGTTGGTAGATGTCACATGTCTTCGAATTTTTGGTTGTAACACATTCCGGTTTCCTTACAAAGTTTCCTTAACCGTCTAAAATAACACAGGCTGACAAAATTGATAACCCGAAACCAGACTATATATTTTCGAAAGTTTTCGATGCGCTGCGCTGAATCCAAATCTGGCTTCAGAATTGCTCTATCACGTCAGGTTTCTGAGATATCCTAACCTAAAAGTGCAAAAAGTACCGTTTTTGCCCGATTTTGAGGTTATGTAGACTCACAAATTATTTTTCTAAAAAAAATAAAGGTTACCATATTAAAGAACAAGTCTTCCTCTTTCAAAAGCAGTTGAGTTAGCTCAAATATTTTAAATTTTCATATACCTGAAAATTTTCAGGTATATAAAAATTCACAAACATGAAAACTTCAAAATGCGATATCTCAGCGAAAAAAAATATCTGGAGATAAGAGACTAACTCTTAACAAGAAACGAGATTTTTAGCGAGTGATTAAAGTTGTTTTACGGGTGCTTGGGACGGCTAATGAAAATGGGAAGTTAACAGCGGCATCCTTTATACAATAACAGAAATTAATTATTTCTGGGTTCCGCCTTTTTAACGTTTTCCCTTCGGTGTCCGTCGAGGGTTAAAAACACCTAGACCTAGAATTAGCTGTTGGTCATTAAATAAATTGATACAATTTGGATTTGGACCTGTGATTTGCAATGGGATGCAGATCACTCAAGCACCGCGTTATTTGAGCCCTCGCAAGCACGCATACAAACTCACTGATTACTATCAATTTTTCTGCTTAGCCTTTTCCCAACTATGTTTGGGTCGACTTCTAGTCCAACCGAATTCAGCAAAATACCAGTATTTTACATGGAACGACTGCCTATATGACATTGACAACCTTACTGGCCAATACGTAACCTTTGTTAAGATTAGTTGACAGACTTTTGACGACCCGTAACGGCTAGGCTGTCAAAGATCCATGAATGATAGCTGGAATTAACGGTTTAACGTGCTTTAGGAGGCACGGAGGAATCTCGGTATGTAAAGATAGTCACTCATTCACAGCCTTACTTGAAAGATCGTCCCATGTGTCTATATATACTTAGACACTAGCCAAAAATCCTCTGGTAACATGAGACTTATACACTGTTTTTTTTTTTTTTTTTTTGTTTTTTTTTTTTTTTTTTTCAGGATGGGAAATCATCAAATGACTTCTCCCGCGAGGGCGCGAGGGCGTGTCAGACTTTTCCTGACTAAAACCCACCCGTGTTCCATCAGTTGCCCATGTGCCAGGGTCCCGGTATCTCTTTCGAACAATCACGCGACCCCGGCAGGGACTTATACACTGTGACATTATAATCGTCTTACAACGGCAGCCCACTTCATGTATCCAAATGACACCACACATACATAAGAAAAAAAAAACAATTGATAACTAAAAATAAAAATATTATTCATTATGATGACGAATGACGTAGTTTGTAATTGCTATTTTGTCTCATGGAAAATGGAGATGGAATGATCTCGTTGAATCGTGCGCTGGGTAGGTATGTCTCTACCATCTGATACGTAAACATTATTAACAGGTATTGCATAATTCTTATGCATTATTTATTTTTCTTAGTACCTCTCTTAAAAATTTGTTACCATTAAGTAACAAATTTTTAATCACGCCTAGAGGTATATTAAGTCGGATGCATTGAGTGGACAACCTTTGTAAGACGCCAAAAATGTCACGTTGTATACATAATTGGCAAAATGTATGTCCTCTGAACAGATCTACCCACCCTTTTAGGAAATACTTACAAGAATGATTCTTATATAACCAAATTCATTGCCTCGCTAGACACAAAACCCAAAGAACTATTACATAATCACACTACCACAAAACTTTAACCTACAATACATAATACTTTGCTTCTACAGAATAAAAGCTGTATTTCAGTAGGAAACAGACGAAAATCGTCCTATTTCTATGTATAAATAGTCTTTCTATACAATATCCGGGCTATTTGTGGCTATCGGGGCTATATGGCTTTTGTTATGATAATTGTTCGGTTTAGTATTGAAATAGAATTTTGGGAACTTTTTTCTGAATTATTTATGGTGTCTGGGTCATGTCTGTGGTCGGTTTTTTAGGTTATAGGCTAATTGACATGTGCAGAACTATTATATTATACGCATTTATATTATGTCGTGTGGTGCCGGACGTAAAGAAAAGCAACATTCCATTTCTATCTGTTTTACTTTCTGAGACCTCCTGCAATTTGGGGGCTTTTGCCATAATCGCCACACTTGGCAGGCGGGTTGGCGATCGCAGTATGAAGGTAAAACGCGTAGAAAACGCTGCTGCCCATTCTCTAGTAAGTCCCTTTGTCACCCACGGGAAGAAAAAGGGGTGCTGCTATTCTTTAAGTCCGACTACACGGACGAGGTCGTGGAAAAAATAAATTGTAGGACCTTGCATACCTAACATCTTTTTAGTGTTAACATTAGGTCCGTCTTCTTTATGTACCTATAACTTTTAACGTAATAATTTCACTCTAGAAATTTCCCTTCGACTCTCGTCAACACTAACAGTCATATTTCACCCAAAAATTATGCATCCAATCATGAACCCTTCTTCAAACTCATCTTCCTATTGGAAAACTTACCCCATATGCCTCTATCACTCCAGCAGACAAAAATCTACTGCAATCTTCATAAATAACGGAAATGTATGACCGTTTGAAGAGCGGACCTATCGTCGACCGTTACATTAACCGAATATATCAATATATATATAAAGAAAGGAAAGAAAGAAAGAAAGAAAAATGGTTTATAAACGAATAACTTCAAGGAAACCGCGTTGACTTCAAGAATTTTTTTCTGTCATTGCAATTTCAACCATAACACTCTCAATATAAGAGTCACTTTTCAGTGGTAGTGTAGGAGGTAGATGTTACAAGAGTTTTGCAAGTATTCCTGCTTCATAATTTGAAGGGGAATGGATGAAGACTGCGTGCATAAGTTTGTTAATATAAGTTCGAGCTCGATTTCACAAACAGTGAAGTATTGACCTACTGAATTTCAGCGCTGTAACAAGCCGTGAAAACTATCGAATAGGATTTATCAACGATGAACTGTTTTTGCAAAGACATGTAATGTATTATGCCTCATTGGTCAAGTGATCGCAAGCGCTACTGATGAGCGTTGAGGTCCTGGGTTCGATTCCCAAGTCGGGCAAGGTGTTATTAGGTGTATCCGTCAGTCATTTCTCAGCATGGATGAAGATGGCAGTAGGGTCACCCCTATTACCTGGGTCTTAATCATAACTAGCAAAATGTGTGTGTTACTAGGTAAAGATACCTCCATCTCTGCCTAACCCTTCGGAGAACACAGGCGAAATGTTATTTTATGTTATGTATTTCTTAATACGCACTTCAGTGTATTTTAAAGGCTGCTATACTACAGTTGGGTCATGAATATTCTGATAACGCAATAGTTTAGCAAATATACCAGTGATGAAACTGATGAAGCAATCTTATGGACGTTCTTGAGCATGTTTATCATATTTCATGTTTGCTATTGTGATGGGTTAACCAACACCTGTAACAGTCAATTAAATCTATTAAATTTCGATATGTTAACATGGGTTTAAGCATGGAACAGGTTATTCGATTAATGTCGCCTAGAAAACAGCATGCGTATCTTGCCACCGCTTAAACGGAAGAAACAAAAACCGGCCAAGTGCGAGTCGGACTCGCGCACCGAGGGTTCCGTACAAACCTGTAGGTATTCTCGGTTTAAAAATAAATGTTTTTTTTTTATTTCATATTTCAGTAGATTGAATGTAAGGTAAATTGCGGTTTCCGATTTATGACGTTTTAAAAAAAAAACTACTCAGTCGATCTCGTTCAAACCAATTTTCGGTGGTAGTTTACATGGTAATGAGTACATCATATATTTTTTTTTAGTTTTATCATTCTCTTATTTTAGAAGTTACGGGGGTGGACGGGTACGTATTTGAATATCGAAGATTAAAATACCTACGCTTAAAATACCAATGTTCAAAACATCGAAAATTTAAATATCGATTATATCAAAATGTCGAAAATTGTTATACCTAAGCTTAAAACGTCGAAGATTGAAATGCCGAGTGATTAAAATTTCGAATGATTCAAAATATCGAATGACATTATGCCTAAGTTCAAAATATCAACATTTCATACATCTAAATTCATAATATCTACGTTAAAAATACCTACTAGTTGAAATACCGAAAAAAAATTATATAGGCAGTATGAGTGTATTCATAAATGTAGGTAGATGTGAAATTCTCACACCCTGCAAACCCGTTGCTATTAAGAGTCATTAGTCTGTTTACTGCGTAAATGTAACGTACAGTTTATAGAATATTATAGATTTATTATGTCGGAACACGTATTAGAAGTTTTTAGACCGGTATTTTTATAGTTGATTTTTGACTTATGTTTTCGATTATTATTATTCAATAAAGAGAAGGATTTTTTGTTTAATATTTTGTATTATTGTCACTGATTATATTGTACATTTGCGTACAAATGTGTTTTATTTTGGGTTTTTATTATGTAAAAATAGGAAAGGAGGTTTTCCTTGTTTTTTTTGTAACCCACCTAGTAACTGATTACCATCTAGCAGCAAACAAGCATGCAGCAATCATGCAACATGCAAGCAAGCATGGTTTCTGTCACGGCTCCGGCGCTGCAGGGCTCCGGCAGTCCCACGCGAGCTTAACGTCGCAGATGGTCTAAACGCTCACCACCGCAGCTTCGGCTTGTTGGCCGGCTTCGCCAGCCAACCTCAGCTGCGGCGGCGGGTGTTAAAACCACCTGCTCCTCAGCTCGCGGGCTGCCTCGCCCCTCCGCGCCTACGCGATTCTAAATTACACTCTAGGGGTAGGGCAGACAAGACTACGTGGAGTCGGTTTTGCAGCGATACGTTTCTGTCACTAACTTTAGTAGCACAACATATTGACTTTCAAGAAAATATTTTAATTTAAAGACCTAAATAATACCTTCACGATTGACCTATGCTTGTACACTAGACACTGATTTTCATGGATAAAATAGGTCAAAATTGTTCCAAAACCGAATTGGGGCACCCCGAATTTACGTAGTCTTTTGGCTGTTACCCCTAGAGTGTATATAAAAATCCGGAGGCGCGAAGGGAGGAACGGAGGTGAACATGGGTGCCTATTCTTTGTTACGCAAGGGCGAAGGGGTTGCACTTCCCGTAGCGCCGGAGACGTTGCAGAAGCAACCTTTTTCCACTCATACTACTTACATCAATTTTTTTTCGATATTTTAACTTGTAGGTACGTATTTTTAGGGTGAATTAATGAATGTATTAAATGTTGAAAATTAACCCATTTTTACACGTAGGTATATTCATTTTCGATTTTCTATGTACCCATCGATATTTAGGACGTTCGATAGCTTGTACTTCGATATTTAGGACATTCGATAATCTGTATTTCGATATTTGGATCTTTCGATGTAACTTTTGTAGATATTTAGATTTTAGATATATTGGACGTAGGATATTTAACCATTCGATACTATAAACTTTCGTTATTTTAATTTTCGGTTTTATGGTCGTTCGATTTTTCCATTTTCGATGTTATGAACATCGATATTTTAACAGTAGGTATTTTAATCTTCGATATTCAAATACGTACCCGGGTGGACACATTTTACCACTTTGGAAGTGTCTCTCGTGCAAACTATTCGGTTCAGAAAAAAATGATATTAGAAACCTCATTACCATTTTTGAAGACCTATTCATAGATACCGCACACGTATGGGTTTGATGAAAAAAAAAAAAACTTGAGTTTCAGTTCTATGTATGGGGAACCCCAAAATTTATTGTTTTTTTTTCTATTTTAGTGTGAAAATCTTAATGCGGTTCACAGAATACATCTACTTACCAAGTTTCAACAACATAGCTATAGTTTCAGAAAAAAGTGGCTGTGACATACGGACGGACGGACAGACAGACAGACATGACGAATCTATAAGGGTTCCGTTTTTTGCCATTTGGCAACGGAACCCTAAAAAGCAAATGAAAATCTGTCAATGACTGTGTGAGTAGATCTTGTATGATAATTTCACACGTCAATATTTTGTTGGCCTATATTAACACGCTTTTATTAGCTTCCTATGTATGCATAATACCTATGTAACGGAATCTTTGAATGTGATTTTCACCCCTTTCAAAAAGTCGGAATTATTTGAAACCTTGCACACGTCAAATCAACGTCCGATGACAATGCAATAATTTAAATAGTTTGTCCCATTATTCTGATCAAGATCTTCAAGATTAGTGTGTTTTTATATCTGGAGGCATATCCATAAGAAGAAATGCAGGAACAAACTCAGAGGTCACGGTGTCTTTTAATGTCCAGACATACTTTTATTCAAAACATAGAAATACCACGTAGCTGGATGTCTGAAATGGTTTCTTGATGATAGAACCACATACATTGAGTGGACATTTCCAGTCAGTGCACGGATTTGCCACTAATCGTGCTGCTCAAACTCTAAACTTACGAAGCTCAACGATTCGACGAACAATACCAAAAAATGCCATTTGGGTAGACATAAAAAGACAGTCTATTCTTCGTAGAATAAAGATTAAAGTGACCATATCATGTAATTTGGTTTAAATAGGTTTTTATACTTTATCTATCCTTTATATTGATTCTTTAAATTTTGTGAATGTGAGAATAATGTATGCCTTGTAGACTGTAGATTTATAAACCACTAGCTTTTGCCAGCGGCTTTGCCCGCGTGAAGGTCGGAAATTATCCCGCGGGAACATACTACCGGGTTAAAAACTATTCTATGTCCTTTCTCAGGCTCTAAACTATCTGTGTGCCAAATTTCATTTAAATCGGTTCAGTAGTTTTAGCAGGAAAGCGAGACAGACAGACAGACAGAGTTACTTTTGCATTTATAATATTATAGTATGGATAATAGTTTAGATTTTCTATTTTATTAAGTACCTGGTAGGCCAATTTATTTTTAAAAGAGTTACCTACCGTGCAGTTTTTTGCCCACCTTTTGCTATAGGAAACACCCATTTCAAACCGCGTAACAAGCTTCTGACGCGTGCAGAAGTGCCTATCTAGGCTTATGTGAAATAAAATATTAAAATTTTGATTTAATATTGGTTGCCGTTGGCTTTAGCTATGATTGTGAATGTTTGACAATTGTTACGAATAGTCAGAAGCTCGAAAGTCTGACAACCAGTCTTACCAAAGGGTATCGTTTTACACAGTAACTGGGTTGTGGAGGTCAATTAGGCAGTCGCTGGAATTCAACTACATGCGGTTAGGCTAGAAGCCGACCCTGAAGACTTCCCGTTTTTATTTTCCCACCCAGGAAATCATCAATTGACGTCTCCCGCTCTGAGTGGAGCTGGAGGGCGTGTCAGACTTTCACTGACTTAAACCCACCCGTGTTCCGTGCTCTTTCGAACAAATCTCTCGACCCTGGCAGGTGAACTAAATAAAATTCAAGATAAAAAAAGTTCCCTTCTCTGTGCCAGAAGAGGCCTTTAACCCACCATTAAGACAATAACAGGCTCATAATATTCACGGGTGAATATGCTAATTCCACTATTTTCTAGTATTTACTATTCTACCGACGAATGAGTCATGTTTCACCACAATTTGTTTACTACTAAATCTTTCGAAGGTCGCCTCGGCCGCCTCAGACACATTATTAAGATATAGATCTGGAGACTACTGTTTTGGAGTACTACTAGTAATATATATTTAACTAGCTTCTGCGTCGCATCGAATTGCCTGCCTGTTTTCGTTCATTTTTCGTTACTGCTCCGCTTTTTTTAATTGTGGCGTGATTTTATATAGCCTAAAACCTTTCTCAATAAATAGGCTATCCAACACAAAAAAATATTTCAATTCAGACCAGTCGTTCTTGAAATTACCGCGTTCAACCAAACAAACAAACAAACTCTTCACCTTTATATTATAAACTAGCTTCTGCCCGCGACTTCGTCCGCGTTAAATTTCCTGTTCCCCCGACCCTTCCCGTCGCGTCGAATCGCCTACCCGTGCGATATTCCCCGTTTTTGCAACATTTTTTATTACTGCTCCGCTCCTCTTAGTTGTAGCGTAATGTTACATAGCCTATAGCCTTTCTCGATAAATAGACTACCCAACACAAAAATAATTTTTCAATTCGGACCAGTCGTTCTTGAGATTAGCGCGTTCAATCAAACAAACAAACTCTTCAGTTTTATAATATTAAAGTATAGATATAGAAAATATATGATGTGTGTCCGTGGCTGATGGATAGATTGGGTTAAAATTTGGTCACAATGATGCTGTAGCAGCATCTTCACCGTCACATGTGAACCATCACATGTCATGTGAACCATCACACTGTCGTCTCGCAAAATTCTGCATCGCACAAGAAGAGTTTACCGCGCAACTAGCATTATATACAATATCTCGACATCAATCGTCGGACAGTTGTCCATCAGACATGACACGTCTGGTCGGAGGGTCCTCCTTTTTCTAAGGAAGTTGAGTGAACTTAACACCCAGTGCATGTCTCTAAAATGCCTTGAAATGAGTGTGATTATGTTCAATTTGTTGTATTAAGGTAAGTAATGGTAAGGTCCGTAATATAATAGCAGAAAATCAATCAACATATTTTACGTGGCTAATTCAATTAAAGACAAGACACTTCACTTAAATATTATCATTATTGTACCTGTGTTAAACAAATGAATAAATGACTTATGGGTCATACTCAGAAAAACTGTACATTTGGTATCTTTTCTTGTCCCGCTACTTCATAATTATGTAAATATCTTATATTGTGATATTTTCTCTTTTTTCCCGCGTTTTTGCTATATTCGTCTATTAATACGAAGAGTTTTCTAGTATTTTAGCTTTAGTTTTCATTAAAAGAGTATATTTTTTAAATGTCAAAACATTGCTAAAAATCTCCCCATACATTTTTTTAGTGTCCCAATGACCATTTCACATTTTCAGAGATAAGTTGTTACGGGTACGTATTTGAATATCGAAGATTAAAATACCTACGCTTAAAATACCAATGTTCAAAACATCGAAAATTTAAATATCAATTATATCAAAATGTCGAAAATTGTTATACCTAAGCTTAAAACGTCGAAGATTGAAATGCCGAGTGATTAAAATTTCGAATGATTCAAAATATCGAATGACATTATGCCTAAGTTCAAAATATCAACATTTCATACATCTAAATTCATAATATCTAACAATAAAATAGGAAAGGAGGTTTTCCTTGTTTTTTTTGTAACCCACCTAGTAACTGATTACCATCTAGCAGCAAACAAGCATGCAGCAATCATGCAACATGCAAGCAAGCATGGTTTCTGTCACGGCTCCGGCGCTGCAGGGCTCCGGCAGTCCCACGCGAGCTTAACGTCGCAGATGGTCTAAACGCTCACCACCGCAGCTTCGGCTTGTTGGCCGGCTTCGCCGGCCAACCTCAGCTGCGGCGGCGGGTGTTAAAACCACCTGCTCCTCAGCTCGCGGGCTGCCTCGCCCCTCCGCGCCTACGCGATTCTAAATTACACTCTAGGGGTAGGGCAGACAAGACTACGTGGAGTCGGTTTTGCAGCGATACGTTTCTGTCACTAACTTTAGTAGCACAACACATTGACTTTCAAGAAAATATTTTAATTTAAAGACCTAAATAATACCTTCACGATTGACCTATGCTTGTACACTAGACACTGATTTTCATGGATAAAATAGGTCAAAATTGTTCCAAAACTGAATTGGGGCACCCCGAATTTACGTAGTCTTTTGGCTGTTACCCCTAGAGTGTATATAAAAAGCCGGAGGCGCGAAGGGAGGACAACCCCCGCCCGCTGTAACAAAGCATAGGCACCCGTGGGAGCCGTAGCGGCTGAGGCTGGTCGCCGGAGGCGACCAGCAAGCCGAAGCTGCGGAGGTGAACATGGGTGCCTATTCTTTGTTACGCAAGGGCGAAGGGGTTGCACTTCCCGTAGCGCCGGAGACGTTGCAGAAGCAACCTTTTTCCACTCATACTACTTACATCAATTTTTTTTCGATATTTTAACTTGTAGGTACGTATTTTTAGGGTGAATTAATGAATGTATTAAATGTTGAAAATTAACCCATTTTTACACGTAGGTATATTCATTTTCGATGTTCTATGTACCCATCGATATTTAGGACGTTCGATAGTTTGTACTTCGATATTTAGGACATTCGATAATCTGTATTTCGATATTTGGATCTTTCGATGTAACTTTTGTAGATATTTAGATTTTAGATATATTGGACGTAGGATATTTAACCATTCGATACTATAAACTTTCGTTATTTTAATTTTCGGTTTTATGGTCGTTCGATTTTTCCATTTTCGATGTTATGAACATCGATATTTTAACAGTAGGTATTTTAATCTTCGATATTCAAATACGTACCCGTTGTTACGAATATACATCGCTTTATTAATCATTGACTGTGGTTATATTATTCTTGATGAATCAATTAACTAAGTAGGACCAATTTTATTCGTAAATCATTCACAGATTTTTTTATTTAATTAAACAAAATTTGTCCCAAAATTATGTACTTTCGATACTCAGGGTTAGTAACACGCAATTAAATTATAAATGCAATTATTTAAAGTGGTAGAAACTATTTTTACCTATTCTGGCATCAATATTACTTACGTTAAAATCACTGTCGCGACAGCCACTATGTTTTCGCCGTAGTCGTGAAGTCAAGACATGTATCAAGTGAATATTTACAAAAAACCTCAGGGTGATAAACGACTAGTATTGTGGTAAGTTAATATATTTTTTGTTTGCTTACTGTTTTCTTTTCTTATTTTTTGTATTATTTTAACGAATACGCTCAATGCTTGCGTTTTAAACACGTGGTTTACTTAAAATGTTTTTAGAGTTTATAATTTCTCAGATTTCATTCTCATTTTCATTATATTGCGTAACGGTACGAAACTGAGAAATTGTTAAGCTTAGTACACATCATCAGAAAGTACGTAATTATAGTCACGGGTACGTAAGTGGGCGAATGATTTTGTAGTGAGGGTGGAAATATACCTACATACTTATTTATAGGTATATCAGTGTAGTGATCACAAATACTTAAGTTTTCGGTCTTTACTTTTACTTTAAAAACAAAATAACAAATACAATAATAAATATTTTGTAACACAAGTCAAAAAACCTAAATGCGTTTCAGTAAAATACCATGGCTCCTGTGTCAAATGCCGAAAGACAAAGAAGATAGCAGCCATTGACACCTTCTGAATTTGAAATTCTTTTCGAGTCTATCAGCTCAGTATACGGAGATTCGACACATAAGAAAAAGCAGTTATAAAAAAATAATGATTTGTTACAAAGTTTGTTTTAATCATTCTAAATAAGTCTGAGAAGCCAAATATAATCACTTGTTTTATTTCTTTCAATCCATGTGTACTATACCTTATTACATCAGTTACGTGACGGAGTCTCTCAGTATCGTTACTTATCAGTTTAGTTACAAAATTAAAATGTACACTTTTTCTGAGTATGACCCTTATGACTTCACGTCTGGCAGGGTCGCGAGATTTGTCTGAAAGAGATACTCTTATTATCTCTGGCTCTGGCATATAGGTAACTGACGGAACACGAGTGGGTTTTAGTCAGTAAAAGTCTGACACGCCTTCCCGCTCCGCCTAGAGCGGGAGACGTCATATGCTAATTTCCCACCTACAAAAAAAGACGCTTCACGTTACTTGAAATTTACTCTGCATTTTCAATTGACTTTCGGAAATGGGAGGGCTAACTATCAGGCTGGCCATATTTTGATTAACTATCTTTCATAAGGTTGACAAACTATACTGTTTACAAATGAAAAAAGGTTGTATTTTTTGTTGAAAACATTTTATATTCTTCCCTTATTACGTACCACGCTCGAATTCGTATAGTATTCCTAATATTTTTATTCTTCCAGTTTTTGAGTTGGTTAAAAAAGAATCCCTTTATATTACAGGCTAATAAATATATAGAACACTAGATTTTCCAGCGGCTTACCCCGCGTGTTATATAAACCCTCTTGAATCACTACGTGTATTAATAAAAACCGCATTAAAATCCGTTGCGTAGTTTAAAAGAAATAAGCGGGAAGCGACTTTGTTTTATACTATGTAGAGAAGACTACATAATACATCTAAATGATTTGTGTTTTATATAAACATTTATCTGTAGTGTCAAATACAATGTATTGTCGCACATACAGTAAACTTGTTTACTTATGGGCAGTTCGTAATAAACTCTTTTATCACTCCACGTGTCTTTCATATGACCTACTTGTATAAGATAAATGCGTGCGGGTACGTATTTGAATATCGAAGATTAAAATACCTACTGTTAAAATATCGATGTTCATAACATCGAAAATGGAAAAATCGAACGACCATAAAACCGAAAATTAAAATAACGAAAGTTTATAGTATCGAATGGTTAAATATCCTACGTCCAATATATCTAAAATCTAAATATCTACAAAAGTTACATCGAAAGATCCAAATATCGAAATACAGATTATCGAATGTCCTAAATATCGAAGTACAAACTATCGAACGTCCTAAATATCGATGGGTACATAGAACATCGAAAATGAATATACCTACGTGTAAAAATGGGTTAATTTTCAACATTAAATACATTCATTAATTCACCCTAAAAATACGTACCTACAAGTTAAAATATCGAAAAAAATTTGATGTAAGTAGTATGAGTGGAAAAAGGTTGCTTCTGCAACGTCTCCGGCGCTACGGGAAGTGCAACCCCTTCGCCCTTGCGTAACAAAGAATAGGCACCCATGTTCACCTCCGCAGCTTCGGCTTGCTGGTCGCCTCCGGCGACCAGCCTCAGCCGCTACGGCTCCCACGGGTGCCTATGCTTTGTTACAGCGGGCGGGGGTTGTCCTCCCTTCGCGCCTCCGGATTTTTATATACACTCTAGGGGTAACAGCCAAAAGACTACGTAAATTCGGGGTGCCCCAATTCGGTTATGGAACAATTTTGACCTATTTTATCCATGAAAATCAGTGTCTAGTGTACAAGCATAGGTCAATCGTGAAGGTATTATTTAGGTCTTTAAATTAAAATATTTTCTTGAAAGTCAATATGTTGTGCTACTAAAGTTAGTGACAGAAACGTATCGCTGCAAAACCGACTCCACGTAGTCTTGTCTGCCCTACCCCTAGAGTGTAATTTAGAATCGCGTAGGCGCGGAGGGGCGAGGCAGCCCGCGAGCTGAGGAGCAGGTGGTTTTAACACCCGCCGCCGCAGCTGAGGTTGGCCGGCGAAGCCGGCCAACAAGCCGAAGCTGCGGTGGTGAGCGTTTAGACCATCTGCGACGTTAAGCTCGCGTGGGACTGCCGGAGCCCTGCAGCGCCGGAGCCGTGACAGAAACCATGCTTGCTTGCATGTTGCATGATTGCTGCATGCTTGTTTGCTGCTAGATGGTAATCAGTTACTAGGTGGGTTACAAAAAAAACAAGGAAAACCTCCTTTCCTATTTTTACATAATAAAAACCCAAAATAAAACACATTTGTACGCAAATGTACAATATAATCAGTGACAATAATACAAAATATTAAACAAAAAATCCTTCTCTTTATTGAATAATAATAATCGAAAACATAAGTCAAAAATCAACTATAAAAATACCGGTCTAAATACTTTAAAGATTTTTTTCATTCTACGCTCGACGCCCGCCTTGGAAGGTCGTTACGCTGCCGCTCCGCTGCGCGTATCCCCTCCACCGCCCGCCGCTCGTTCGCCCGTCAGTTGTGCTCCGTGCGCCACGCTGCGTAGTCGCCCCGACTACTCTCCGCTATTTTGCGATTTAAATTTATTTAAATCGCAAAATTCGGAATTTCCTGTTTCTTCAGATTCAGTCTAAAACCGTACTGTCTTGTTCGCAAGACAGTGGTATTTCTGATTCGTCAGAAAATCGTCAAAAACGTGTGTTGTGTTGTGGCCCCTTCAGGGCAAATCCACAGTTTCGTGGTCACTCGGTGGATACCTTAACGGTGCCAACGAAGCCGAGTGGGTGCAGACCCAACGCACCCGTCTATCCCCTTCAGGGCTAGACGAAAGTTGGACGGGTCCCGGATCGCTGGCCTTGGGGGCTTCCCTCGTCAGCCCCGGTGACAGTCTTCCCTCCACAGCCGCGTACTAGTGCCGCGGGTATATCTATACCCCCCGCACTAGACTGGTCGGGTACCTTCAGTACCCATCGCATGACCGGTTAGGAACCCGTTCGCACAATAAGATTGGCGACGGGAGTCACTCTTAGGGCTCACCAGGATCACCTCCCTGTCTATACCCGACAGGGAGTGTAACACTCACCCCCGGCATCCCACCGGGGATTAGGCTACGTAGGAGTAGGGTTTTGGTGTCAGGATCACTCTCATGAGTGATTAGGTCCCCCCTCCCCTCCGCCATGGATAAACCCATGGATCCTACGGAGAGACTTGCTAGGATCGAGGCGCTCCTGGCTGAACTAGCGGGTCAGCTCAGCATTGAGCACTCGGAGGTCGGAGCGGTTGTCTCTGTTTTTCTTTTATTGATAAAGAAAAACAAAGACTTCGCTGCCGAATTCTCCGAGTTGTACAGAGCTGAGCAACTCGTAATTCCGCCTAGCCCGGGCATCGCTGACTTCAGCGACGCCCTCGAGGCCCCAGCCTCCACCGATGCACCGTGTGAAATGGACACGGAGGACGTACCCACAACTCCTCCCGATACTGCCGCGCTCACTCCCCAGACGGACTCGCACTCCTCTTCGTCCTCGGACGCAGAGACGTACGAGCTCGTCTCCCATACTAAGGGCAAAGGGAGCAAGCGCAAGAAAAACAAGGCGAGCAGCTCAGCCCCGGCCGCTAAAATCATAGCGGCTGAGGACTCCGCTCCTCCGTCTCGCGCCCCCACCCCGCAGGCGACCTCCGCCACCGCGAACCCCCCTCACCCCGCTACGCAGGCGACCCCCGCCACCGCGAACGCGTCCATCCCCTCCACGCCGCCGGCGACCGCCGCCAACGCGTCCCCCTCCCGCCCCTCGCCTTCAACCTCCGCGAAGGTTGCCGCGCCCCGCGCTAAAACTAGCGCCCAGCCCGTACCCTCTGGCTCAAACACCGGCAGGAAACTCCCTCCACCGCCCCCTGTATTTATACAGGACAAGGCCAAGTGGACGGAGGTGTCCAAATGGTGTGTTGACCAAAGGGTCAACTATACTAGCGCCCGTGCCACCCAGCACGGGATCAAAGTATCAGTCCCCACGTCAGGCGATTATCGCGATCTGACCAGACTCCTCTCTGCCAGGAACGTGTCCTTCCACACGTATTCCTTGCCCGAGGAGCGACTGACCAGGGTGGTGATTCGCAGGATCCCCTGCGAAATCGCCACCAGCGATATTAAGGCGGACCTCGAACGACAGAACGTGCCTGTCACAGAGGTCCATCGAATGCACCGGTCCAGGCAAGGTACCGCCTTTGATATGGTCTTGGTGGTGTGCCCTCCCACAGAGGGTCACCACCCCATATTCAATGTAAGGTCTGTCTGTAACCTGTCAGGCCTTAAAATCGAGAAGCCCCGTAAGTCAGGCATCATTGGCCAGTGCCACAGATGCCAACTGTACGGGCACTCAGCGTACAACTGCTACGCTACTCCCAGGTGCGTCAAGTGCCTGGGAGACCACGGTACAGCAGATTGTACCCGGCCTAAAGACCTCACTCTTTGCACCGAGCCACCTAGTTGTGTGCTTTGCAAAGAGCCCGGTCATCCGGCAAACTACCGGGGCTGCCCGAAAGCCCCCAAGTCATCTTCCCCTAAATTGGCGAAGCGTTTCGACGCTCGTCAGACTAGGGAATCCCCCTCGGCCAAACTCCCCGTGAGACTGGCCCCTCAGCGTCCCTCCCAATGGCCTCTAATGAGCTCCCAGAAGGAGTTCCCCCCACTGGCCTCCAGGCCTAAGCCCGCTCCCATCCCTCCATTAGTGGACCCGCGTACCCGTGCCCCCGCGCCCCTTACGCCCCCCGGTTTTCCCGCGACCGCTCCCCCCACTCGCGCCGCGGCCCCCCCCACTGCCCCTATGGCAGGACCAGTACCCGTACAGAGGAAAGGTCAGGCTCCCCTTGATGCGTTTAACGTTATCACTGGGACCTTCAATACCTATAGCACGTTCCTCTCCCCGCGTGCCCAACAGATGGCCCAGGAACTAATTGCCGCCGGCGGCAACTTGTTCCGAATCCAGTCAATTTATGCTGCGTATCCCGAGATCACGCAAGCAATCCATGTCATGAACTCCCAACGCCCCCATTATGGATAGTCGCGGAATATTAACTAGACAAAAACCCCGTTCCCTAAAGCTAGGTTTCTTTAATGCCAACGGCATTCACGGCCAACGTGATGAGATCGCCACGTTCCTCCGCGACCATCACGTAGACATTTTACTCATTCAAGAGTCGTTCCTAAAACCTCATCATCGTGACCCGAAAATTGCAAACTATCGTTTAGTTCGCAACGACAGGTCACGCTGTCACAGAGGCGGCACCCTCATATACTATAGGAAGTCCCTGTACTGCATACCTATGGATACTCCCCAACTCTCCCGATTAGAAGTTTCGGCCTGTCGGTTAGCACTGACAGGCCACCAGCCAATCACTATCGTGTCGGCTTACTTCCCTCCCCCAGACGGTTCCGAGGACCCTCAACTCCTCACTAATGACCTCTCCGAACTTTTCGGCATGAGTGACTCCGTTATCATAGCGGGCGATCTCAACGCCAAACATCCCGCCTGGAATAGCACCAGGACCTCGACTAGAGGTAGGCAACTTTTCAACCTCTGTTCTACCATGAACTTTGACGTCATCGCCCCGATGACTCCCACTCACTTTCCTTTCGACCCCGATCAGTTACCCGACGTTCTTGACATAGCACTCCTTAAGAATATCAACTTAAGGTTGGATTCTATAGAGGCTATTCACGAACTCGACTCTGATCATCGACCAGTAGTCATGAACCTGGCCCCCCGATTAGGTACTCGCGACCCCTCTCAACCCCCCGCCACTAAAGTGATCACTGACTGGAAGAAAGTAAGCGAACGCTTACAATCTAACACGTCACATCACTTAGACTCTATCCCAGATCAGTTCGACTCTGTCGCCGACACAACGGCCGCGATCGACTCTCTCACGGAGCACGTACAATCGATCGTGAACGAAAGTTCACGGGAGGTTCCAGATACGGGTGACCGTAAATGGAAGCTCCCCGACGATGTACGTGATCTGCTGACAGAGAAGAACGCGGCCGTTCGTGCCTACAGCAACTTTCCCTGTGACGCTAACAAAGCTCACATGCGTTACTTACAGCGTGCTGTAAGGACACGTGTGACTGAGCTGCGTGACGCTAACTGGGACAAGATGGTGGGCGAACTAGAGCCAACTCATCTCGCTTTCTGGGAACTTCAGAGGAAACTGAAATCCTCTGAGTTTTCCACTATGCCCCCCCTGACCCGCCCCGATGCGACCATTGCATTCGAGGATATCGACAGGGCTGAATGCCTAGCCGATAGCCTCGAAGCCCAATGCACACCCAGTTCGCAGCCAGTAGACCAAGCGTTTGTCGATAAGGTAAACGCGGAAGTCGAACGCAAAGCCTCACTCCCGCCCGTTGAAGACCCTGATGATCCCCTGCCCCCTGTCACACCTGACGAGGTGCACGAGATCATCAAGGGTCTGAAATCTCGTAAAGCCCCCGGATCAGACGGCATCACCAACAGAGTGATCAAGCTGTTCCCCGCGCACCTGATTATGCTCATGTGTACCATCTTCAATGGTGCCTTGAGTAATAACATTTTCCCCCAAGCGTGGAAGGAAGCCACCGTCATTGGCATCCCTAAGCCCGGTAAGCCCAAAACCGAGCCCACGAGCTATCGCCCCATCAGTTTGCTCAAAGTCCTCGGCAAAATCTATGAGAGACTTATTTATAAGCGACTCAGAGATTATGCCGAAACCAAGGGCCTCATTCCCAACGAGCAGTTTGGTTTTCGAACCCAACACTCGTGTGTCCATCAGGTACACCGTATCGTCGAACATATCAATGCTGGTTTTCAGCGTGGTATGTTCACGGGCGCTGTATACTTCGATATAGCGAAAGCGTTCGACAAAGTCTGGCACAACGGCTTATTATATAAGCTGTACCAACTCGGAGTGCCAGACCGTCTCGTGCTCATCTTACGAGACTTTCTTGCGAACCGTACCTTTCGCTATCGCATCGAAGGGGCACTTTCCTCCCCTCACCCGATTCGTGCAGGAGTCCCTCAAGGCTCTGTACTAGCCCCCCTCATTTTCACGCTGTTCACTAGCGATATCCCCAGAAGCAAGAAGGCAAGGTTAGCTCTGTTCGCAGACGACACTGCCATCTTTTTCTCGGGATTTAGTGACACAGCGCTGGTTCGCTACCTCCAAACCGCAGTCGACGAGCTCGGCGAATGGTTCAGGAAGTGGCGAATCGAAGTCAATCCCGATAAAAGTCAGGCGGTCTTTTACACCCGACCTCGACGTAATCACCCCCCTCCCCGACCCATCTCAATGTTCGGCAAGCAGATCCCTTGGGCGAAGCAAGCCAAATATCTAGGTGTCATCCTCGACGAACACCTCACCTTTTCTGAGCACATAAAGCAGGCTCGCTCGCGGGCCGCTTTCGCTCTCGGTAGGCTCCATTGCGTCCTGAACAAGCGGAGTAAATTGTCTCTTCTGTGTAAGAAGCGGCTTTACACCGCTTGTATCAGGCCGATTATGACATACGCAAGCCCAGTCTGGGCACATGCCAAGCCCCGATTCATCCATAGGATGCAGACTCTCCAGAACCGCTTTCTCCGTCAAGCCACAGGCTCGCCTTGGTTTGTTCGGAATATCAATCTTCATTTAGATATGAAACTCCCGACTATCCATCAATACATAAAACGCGCTTCGAAGCGCTACTTCGATAGGGCCGTAGCCCACCGCAACCCTCTGGTTGTGGCGGCAGCTACTTACACCCCCTCCCGTATTAGCAAAGTCCGCCGCTCGCGGCACATTCTTACCGATCCTGATGATCCCACTACTCTCCTCCAGGAGAGTCGAAAAGAGACCAGTACAACTAGACCAGCACACAGACACAAACCGTACCGACCTCGCCGCCGAGGTCCGTCGTCGCGACCCCGACTTAACAGTCCCTCCCGACCCTTGCAAGAGCCAGCCCGCGATGCTGCGCCGTTAGCTTTAAATTAGTCCATAAATAATTTAACTCAGATCCAGCCAGTCCCTTGCTGCCCCCCCTATCAGCCATTGCCTAAGCCGAGGTTCGTACCCCCCTCGGGGTAACCCTTAGAGCTTTCGCTTTAGTTTTTAAGTATAATAAGCCCCGGCTGGAGGCCTAAAAAGGTAACTTTTTAGAACTCGCCGGGCCCCAATCCGTTTAAGTAGTAACAATCTTTTCAGGATTAACTACGAGATGCCCCACAAAAAAAAAAAAAAAAAAAAAAAACTTTAAAGATTTGAAGCTATAGCCATTAACAATTCCACAAAAGAGTACTCTGTAATATTTTCCAATATGTTACTAATTTTTTTCATCGTGTTCGCACACTTCGTCTTCTTCCTTTTTTTAGGCTCTGTTTCTCCGTTAAGGATTTTTTGAATTTCAATTAAATTTACTTTTGTTTCCTTCATTAACTCTGATATTAAACGGTAAAAACCAATATGTCTTTTAGAACATATTTCATTAATATGGTGATGGAAGGATTCAGCACTATTTTGAGTGCGCGGTATCGTAGATTGGTGATTTTGACACCAAAAGTTTGGACTATACTTTGGTTGTTGGTTATTTTTGCCAATGACGTAGTTTTCACCAAACCATTGTGCAATTCTGAGACTGTCATTTGAAAGACTTTTTATTAAATCGTTAAAATACATAACTACATTATTATGGTTAATGTAACTCAACGCTAAAAGACACTTTATTTCCTGGTTGAATTTATTGTCGGTATTGTATTTTGAAGCCAATCCATCTTTTTGGATTTTACGATACAATATTTGTCTCAGATGAAAAAAACATCCTTTCAAAGTAATTGACTCGAAATTTTGGCGCAAACTTAAGGCTGGAGCTTTTTCGAAGTCCAAGATTACATGTGATGGGTTCAATACAATTTCATTTTCTGTACAGTACTCAATCATTAAATCAAACATGATGTCGTAGGACGGCTTATCTTTGTGGGTACAAAGCGCAAACAGTAAAGGAAATGTTTTTTCATGATTGTTTATCGAACCATGAATTGTATATAATTGTTGGAATATCTGTGGTACGATTGCAAAAGTACCATCCATTATCCAGTAATTTGCTTCACTCAGATATTTCATTAACTCCTTTGTACTAAATAGTACAACCCTTTTATTTTGAGCAAAAATTCTTTGTTTAATGACAAAATTAGCTTTATTGAGCATTGTCGACTCGAAATCTATGTCAAAGTCGAACTCTGTGGGTTCCATAGGTATTTTTAGTTGTTTTTTTTTCTCACGAATAATCATCTGCCTTAAAGATTCTTTAGTTGGTAACTTCGTTGCAATAGCGGCACTGGTAGATGCAATATGATTTTGTAATATTTGACAAGTTTTAACGGTAGGTTGTTCTGCCGTTTTACTTTTTAAATTATCAATGTTAGCAGCGACACTCACTCTCATAGGGTTCCCTTCATGATTATGTTCGCCACTGCACGATATCAATGTTGCACAATGTACTTCCGTAAAAATGTTGGTTATTAATCGTGATTTGCACTTAAATAAACGGTTTACTTTATATTCACAATCCCAATATATTTTATCTTGGCTCCATCGATTTTTCGTATAAGTAAAACCATTTAGATGCACTTTAAATCCACCTTTTTGAGTTTTTAAAACTTCTAATACGTGTTCCGACATAATAAATCTATAATATTCTATAAACTGTACGTTACATTTACGCAGTAAACAGACTAATGACTCTTAACAGCAACGGGTTTGCAGGGTGTGAGAATTTCACATCTACCTACATTTATGAATACACTCATACTGCCTATATAATTTTTTTTCGGTATTTCAACTAGTAGGTATTTTTAACGTAGATATTATGAATTTAGATGTATGAAATGTTGATATTTTGAACTTAGGCATAATGTCATTCGATATTTTGAATCATTCGAAATTTTAATCACTCGGCATTTCAATCTTCGACGTTTTAAGCTTAGGTATAACAATTTTCGACATTTTGATATAATCGATATTTACATTTTCGATGTTTTGAACATTGGTATTTTAAGCGTAGCTATTTTAATCTTCGATATTCAAATACGTACCCATGCGTGCACTGACTGGACAGGTCCACTCAATCTGTGTGGCTCTTTCCTCTAAGGACTATTTCAAACACAAATCTACACGGTCTTCACATGATATGACCAAAATTATGTATGCACTTTAAAAGTGACTGTGACCTCTGAGTTTATTTCAGCGTTTTTTCTCAGAGTAGTCACATAGGTAATGCAAACCTCACCTAGTTTCAAAAATGTGATTGACGTCGAAAAGTGTCTGTATAAACCTACTTGCAGAAATAAAATAATTTATCGCAAGAACATAGGCATAATTGATATGTAAACACTTGTCTATTATGTACAATTGAGGTCTAGGTAGTTTATAGGTTATTAACAAATCACGTGTAAGAATGTGAACTTGAATATTGTAAACAAATATTTACCTACTGTATAATATTATTAAACTAAAGAGTTTTTTTGTTTGGTTGAACGCGCTAATTTCAGGAACTACTGAACCGAATTGAAATATTAATTTTGTGTTGGATAGCCTATTTATTGAGAAAGGTTATAAGTTATATAACATCACATTTTAATCAAAAGGAGTGGAGCAGCAATGAAAAATAGTCGAAAACTGGCAGGCAATTCGATGCGACGGGAAGGGTCAGGGGAGCAAAAATTTGACGCGGGTGAAATCGCGGGCAGAAGCTAGTACAAAAAGGTGTGCCCTGCCTGGGCGGAGCACCGCCGTGTCCTCGTGGAGGCGATCGGCGGCGGCGACCTCTCGCGTCCAGCCCTGGTGCGAGCCATGGTACGGAGCGAGAGGGAATGGGAAGCCGTCACCTCCTTCTGCGAAGCAGTAATGCTCGCGAAGGAGGAGGCGGGGCGCGTGAGGGCGTGGCAGTCTCTGCGCCCTCACGTCCCTAGCCGCCGCAGGAGGAGACGCCCCGGGCGTCGGGAGTCGATTGCGGACTCCCGGCCACCGTAGGCGCGAGCTTGCGGGTGGCGAGCAATGGGTAGCTCGCCGCCCGGTAAGGACCAAGCTCGGGTCGACGGCGCGTAGTGTTCCACGCGCGCCTCAAAGAGATGTCAGCAAAACTGAAGGGGTCTGCTAGGACCGATGCTTGCCGGGGTCGCGTGATTGTTCGAAAGAGATACCGTGACCCTGGCACATGGGCAATTGAAGGAACACGGGACAACAGAAAGAAAGAACAAATACAATTCAAATGCAAAATAATTTATTCGTCACAAACACTGTCTGTCTGAGTCGAGTTTGTGGGCTTAAGACGCGTTAAGAAGCATTTTTTTCGTCTGTGTGTTGCATGTCGCGTGACGGTCGGCCGCGGAGTAGGCATAAAGTGAAAGGCGCTCGCTGGTGCATGTTGTTGTTTATGGATTTAATTCAATTTTGAGTGCTTGAATTTATTATTTAACTTATTTCGTATGAATATTAAATTAAGTCTTTTTATTAAGCTATTGCATATATTCCGAAAATTTTTAGTTAAATTTATAATAAATGTGAAAAAAAGTTTCACTTTTACCGTGGTTTCATAAAAACCACACAACCCTTTTTTTGTATTTCACAATAGCGCATCCATCCATGTGAAATACTGGTATTTAGCTGTATTCGGTTAGACCAGATACCGACCCCAACACATATGGGATAAGGCTAGGTGCTAAAAGAGCATCGTGGCAATAAATGAGGTTTAAAATAGGGATGCGTTTGAATGATTGATCTTTGCCGAATCGAATGACCAAAAATATAAAAGCAATATTACAGTTTTCATTAAATTAAAAATGAAATGCACGGCTCTCTGGGTTTTTTAGGTATTTATATTTAGTTCATTTAATTCTTTCTACTATGATTATATAAAATACTAGCTTTTGCCCGCGGCTTCGCCTGCGTGGATGTCGGAAATTAACGCAGGTATTTTTCTAAAATATTTTTTTTTCTTAATAAAAGTAGCCTATGTTACTCCTTGTTACATCAGCTATCTGTCAGTGAAAGTCCCGTCAAAATCGGTCCAGCCATTTTAGAGATTTTTTATTTTGTTGTTGAAAAATGTTGTTTTCGTAGGTATATGTACCGTGTATACATCCATATACACTTAGTAAAAAGTGGTTATCTTCATATTACAAACAGACACTCCAATTTTATTTATTTGTATAGAAGATGATACTTACGCTCCAAATTTTCAGAATAGTGGGACGAAAATTTGTTTTACGATTGTTATATTATGATACTACATTTTTATTCATTAAAATATTTTTGTAAAAGTAAGTCTTTTCTTTGAACATTTTTCTGGCCTGATATGTGCGGTCACTAAAAGAGATAAATAACTTAACATGATCTTCGAATATAGTTGAAGTCTAGTAAAAACCCTGTATATTTTGAAATAAAATTTAATTAAATTAAAAGAAAACAAACAGTTAATTTATCAAAGTATATTTTAATAGAAAACATCGCATCGGTTTCTGACTAAACTTAAACTACTTTCGACGGCTCTGGTTGCTATTCTCTTCTACTGTATAAATTAATTCTTTAAACTGCGCTTTATGCGGTGTGACAAAATACTGAGCTATTTACGGTGTCCTACGATTGAGCAGTGTCTTAACAAACGTAGTCTAGAAAGGTAAATTTTACTCTAATATAATAAATAGATAAGGCAAAGGTTGTGGACAGGTTACGAGTGAGGAAGTAAACTTCAGCCGATTTTTTCTGTAAAAATTACACCGTGAATATTTTGGTGAAGTTCGTGGTCAACAGTTGAAAATTCCTAAGCTGACTTCAAGCTCACTTCACCTTTTTTTGGGGGTTGGAAATCATCAAATGACTTCTCCCGCTCTGGGTGGAGCGGAAGGGCGTGTCAGACTTTTAACGGCTAAAACCCACCCATGTTCCTTCGGTTGCCTATGCCACGGTAATTCTTTCGAACACTTCCGCAATCCTAGCAGGAACCTCACTTCACCTAAGTCTACACTTGGAGACTTTGCAGAATAGACCAGCAGTTTCGAAAGCATATTAATTAAACGGTTTAGTTTTTCATTCTTTAAGATGGGTTGTTTGGCTTCCAGTTTAACTGGATGTAGCTGAATATCAGTATTTTACATAAAGCGACTGCCTATCTGACCTCTACTACCCAGTTACTGGGTAATAGAATACTCCTTAGTGCGACCAATTGCAGCAATCGTAGCTTTTTCTTATCTATCGACCCGTGTGGTTGTTATAACTAGAGATCGGATATTCAGATGCATACCTAAAGTTGAAATGTTGGCTACTATGGAATGCGCGTTTTTACCGTGTTTTGTGTGTTGTTTTAGCCTTTTACCGTGTTTTGTGAGTTGTTTTAACTTTTTACCGTGTTTTGTGTGTTGTTTTAGCCTTTTACCGTGTTTTGTGTGTTGTTTTAACTTTTTACCGTGTTTTGTGTGTTGTTTTAACTTTTTACCGTGTAATAAATATGATGATCCAAGAAACCCGGCTTTAATAAAAAATACGAAGCCGCTTCCGTGCTTTCACAGCTAAATAGTAACATTAGGTAAACATGCATCCGAATATCCGATCACTGGACATAACTTAGGCACAAGCCACTTTTTCATTACTAATACTTTTTATTTGTCAAAACTTGGTTTAATTTTAGTCTTAGGAGAAAAAGTTATTCGATGTCCACAAATTGAACGTGAAGTGGAAAGACGAAAAAAACTGAAAAGCAAAAAATAATAAACCTTAAAATTATGAGTCGGCGCTTTGATCTTTGTTCATTGATTTTTCAGCGCCGACTCCAAATTTTAAGGTTTATTATTTTTGCTTTTCAGTTTTTTCGGCGGTTTAATTTTTTGTTAATTTTTCTTAATTTTATGATTTTTTGTGGCTTTAATGTACTAATAATACTTGACAAGGTATACGCTATCCAATAAAAAAAAGAATTATCAAAATAGGACTACTCTGTATAAAGTTATGCGTAGTTAAACATTGCAATCAGTGAGTGAACAATCAAACATCCCCTGTTTTTCGACCCTTAGAGTTCGATTTTGTTTTCCAAATTTATATGGGACCACCTTTGTATACCCTTTCCAATAAAAAGAGAATTATCACAATCGGACGACTATGTGAAAAGTTATGCGTGGTCATACATAAAAAAAAACATGAAAAAAAAAATATACGCGTCGAATTGAGAACCTCCTCCGTTTTTTATCGTCGGTTGAAAATAAAAAAAATACTTTTGTGGAATAATTTTAAGTGAGTAATGCGTTCCTAAATTACAGACGTAAGAATATAAACGAAGCAAAAGGAGGATCGTTGTGGGTGACGCAATGTAGTCTCTGCCTACCCACTTGAGAATGGGCGTGCATTTATTTGTACGTATGTTTACAAATAACATTCATTTCGTCATACAAATTTAAATCTGTAAAGCATAAATCATTTAAAATTATACCTTTTTGCGCACATTCATATCTCCTCTTAAAAAAATTGTGACTAAACAATCATACCTTCCTTCAATCTACGAGACATAACGAACTAGGAAAGAAAACAATCAAATTATACATTCTACCGAGAGGATTTTAACCAAAAAATCCGTCAGGACCTATAAACCTAATCACTCTGCTGGCCGGCCAGTCCTTAACCTTAGGCAGACAGCCTTGTGCGGCGCCACGGAGTCTGGGCGCGGGGCGGCGGCGCGTCGCTCCGGAGATATGAAAACTTGTGTTTGGGTGTCCGTCCTAATGATGTGGTACGAGCAGTTTTTTGCCCATGTTTTTTTTCGGGTTTTTGGGGCTTTTGAAAACTTAAAGAATTTAAGTTTTAGGTTTCATCTAAAGCTAAAGAAATAACAATTTAATACTAATTATGTAATGTCAGTGTCAACTCGGTACATAAATGTCGGTTTCAACAATTGTACAAAAACAATTAATAAACGCGGTTTTGTGATAGTAAGGTAAGATTTTGGATAGTCATAATTTCGATCGAGAATGTTGTGTGTAGTTTTTGAAATAACAGATTCCAAGTTAACCTGATCATGATCTAGGACTAAGTTATATTACTAAGTGAGATGAGAGTTCTACAATAGAATACGCGCTTGAATATTGATTATGATCCTTATGGTTTTCATCACCATCATCATTATTTCAGCCATGAGACGTCTACTGCTGGAAATAGGTCTCCCCCAATTACGTGGGCTTGGCCGTAGATGCAAAATGATGACTGATGGCGATCGCAGTATGGTAGTAAAACGCATAGAGAACTCTGCTGCCTATTTTGTAGTAAGTCCCTTAGTCACCTTTTAGGACATCTATGGGAAGAAATGGGGTGGTGCTATTCTTTACATCGTGCACCACACGGACCGGTGTTAACGAAATGGAATATTTGGAAGTCATTTGTTACTTCTGTAGTGTTTAGTAATGTCCCTGTAATTAACTCTACCTTAAACAAATGTTACTTCTGTAGTGTTTAGTAATGTCCCTGCAATTAACTCTACCTTAAACAATTGTTACTTCTGTAGTGTTTAGTAATGTCCCTGTAATTAACTCTACCTTAAGCAATTTTTACTTCTGTAGTGTTTAGTAATGTCCCTGTAATTAACTCTACCTTAAACAATTGTTACTTCTGTGGTGTTTAGTAATGTCCCTGTAATTAACTCTACCTTAAACAATTGTTACTTCTGTAGTGTTTAGTAATGTCCCTGTAATTAACTCTACCTTAAACAATTGTTACTTCTGTAGTGTTTAGTAATGTCCCTGTAATTAACTCTACCTTAAGCAATTGTTACTTCTGTAGTGTTTAGTAATGTCCCTGTAATTAACTCTACCTTAAACAATTGCAGTAACTGAGCAGCTGTGGCTCAGTAATGGCTGGGACTTACATCATCATCATCATCATCATTTCAGCCGCAAGACGTCCACTGCTGGACATGGGCCTCCCCCAAGCACCGCCAATTTGACCGGTACAATTTTTGGGGGGATTTGCCATAATCGCCACGCTTGGCAGGCGGGTTGGCGATCGCAGTATGGTGGTAAAATGCATAGAGAACGCTGCTGCCCAATCTCTAGTAAGTCCTTTAGTCGCCTCTTACGACACCCACGGGAAGAAATGGGGACTTGATGCTGGGACTTACGAGTTGATCGAAAGAATGACAGGTGCTTTACTTAGTGTCATTATTTAATCATCACCGCTCTCAAAACAGTGAAGCAAAAATCAAGAGAAAACCGGGATGTCCTACAGCCAAAAAATTCGAAGACATGTGACATCTACCAACCCACACTGGTCCTGGGTGGAAAATTATAGTCCAAAGAGAGGCCTGTGTCCTACCAGTGGATACATAATAAGCTGATTGTGATAACAATTCTGTGTGTGTGTGTCTGTGTTTTATTTCTCTAGTTTACTCATATCCCAATTCTGCGCCTAAAAGTTATATCTAACACTGTCTAATCACGATCACATTATGTAGAGATATAGGCATAATAAAAATGTTTAGTTTCAAAACATAAGTGTTTTCTAAGATAGTTTCGTAATGCACAAATTTTAACTGGAATAGTCACAAGGTATTTAAGCTTTGAGAAAAGCTATATAGTAAAAAAATAAATTAAACCTACGAAAAAACTGAAACGCAAAAAATAGTAAGCCTTAAAATTTTTAGTTGGCGGTTTGAGTGATCTTTGTTTATTGATTTTTCAGCGCCGACTCAAAATTTTAAGGTTTATTATTTTTTGCTTTTCAGTTTATTCGACGGTTTAATTTTTTGTTAAAAAGTTTTAATTTTTTTTTTTTAATAAATAAAGAATTTTCAAAATCGGACTACTCTGTATAAAGTTATGCGTGGTCATACATTACAATCAGTAAGTGAACAATCAAACATCCCCTGTTTTCAGACCCTTAGGGTTCAATTTTGTTTTCCAAATTTATATGGGACCATCTTCGGGGTATACCCTTTCCGATTAAAAAAAGAATTATCACAATTGGACTACTATGTAAAAAGTTATGCGTCATACATAAATAAAAAACAAAAAAATATATATACGCATCGAATTGAGAACCTCCGTTTTTTTCGTCGATTAAAAAAATGTTAATCTAATTCAATTAATTTCATACGACTTTGTACTTCGTAGGTTGTTTTAAGTTGTTTAGTGTATAAAATGAAGTTCTTCTAACTGAACAGACAGCTGTGCAGCTGGGCAGTTTGTTGCGTCACTTTTTCCCAGCTAAAGCACTAGGAAGTGGTGAAGGGCGGGCGTTTTGGGGGGACTGTCATATGTACTTTTGACGTTCTGATCGTCAGCCTAGTTTGAATAAATAAATGACTTTTGTCGATGTTTTGCATAGGTTTTTTGCATAAATTGTGCCGGTCAGCTCATGTGGTTACTTTTATTTTCTGAATACTTAAAAAAAAATAATTTGCAGCATATTTTTCTTCATATATCGCTCTTTTATTTACACTTTCATAGGCACAAATAATTATTATTTAGAAATTTCTACATTCAACTGTGTTATAATAACAAGCAAGGACGCAAATACTCGAAGTCAATGAATAGTAGCCACGTGTATCGTAAAATACTACAAATTACTTCAGTCACGCTTTCAGTATTCGGAAAGACTGTTATTTAGTTGAAGGGTAAAATTGCTTTGTATTTCTGTTATGGGATATTAGCATACTATGCTATAAGATCTCTAGATGCTTGTATTGATACTGTAAGTTTGTTGACCTTCAAATTCTATCTGATGTTCAAAGTCTCGTTGCGTTCTCGAAGTCGGCGAGACCAATGACAAGTCGGCGAGACCATGGCGACAGACTTGTACTAGATGAGCTCCCTAGATTAGCAAATATAACAGACACTGACTGGTTATGTGTGTACGTATTTACAATAAATTGCCATTTAAATTGTATTAAAATATTAAATTGCAGGTTATTCAAAATTCAATTATATGGATGACTGAATGAAAAAAAAATCTATAAGGGGCCGTCCATTAATCATAATTATGATGTTTTTTTGGCAGTTTTTAACCCCCTTCCCCCTTGGTGATACATGGTGAGGTTTAAGACTACCCCCCCCCCCCATATCATGTGTATTTTTGAGTACCTACAAAGAATCTTAATTTTATTTTTAAATTACAAGTATAAGTATCATCTCATGTAATTATTAGAAATAAATACACGTGATATATTACTACACCACTCCCCCTTGTGATATTTCGTGATTTTTGATGGACCCCTCCCCCGAGCCTCATGTGATTAATGGACAGCCCCTTATATCAAGTATATTTTTGAAAATAAATTATAAAATTGTTCGTCTCAGTTCTCATGCTTTAATTTTAAGCAAAACATGTATGTTGTATTTTTTTTTATAATAACACTATATGTATACCTTGTTGTAAGCAAATAAGTTACCTCTACCTATCGTTTATAAGGAACCATTTTTGCAACCGCTCCTGCTAAGCATGTGGTTAAGGGTTCGATTTCGAGGACGGGCAAAGTGCTATTGGGGTTTTTGTTTCAAATTGTCAATTCTCAGTAGCAGCCCGGAGTCTGAATTGGTACCCGATTTTTGATCATAAGCTCACCCCCTATTACATGTGTGTTTCGGACCGAACACTTTGTTACTCTATGCGCCTTCGGAACGCGCCGCCCGAACGGAATGACATCTGACTTGACAGTTTGATTTTGACACTTGACACTTCTCTCTTGATTTGCCGCTGAAAAGGTCCGTCGCCGTATTGGGACCTCGCGACGCGTTTGTTGAAATTAATCTTTTTAAATCGATCCGTTTGTGACAATTAGTCGTGATCCAATTGCTTTGATTATTAATAACCCCAATTTGACTTAATAACACGGGTTGAATTTTGGATATATCTTGTTTAAATAGTTTGAAGGTTAAGCAAAGTGACGCTATTGGGAACGAGTGATTTGAAGACCGCATGCTGTGATTGCCTCCAGCCTTATTGCAGCGGATTGTAACCTGAAGAATACTCGTAACGTCACAACACGATACATATACACTCACTTATATAAATAACTCCAGGTAACCCCAGAAGTAGTGTCCTTCAACCACCAGGTAAGTTCTTTTGTTGTATTGTAGGTGAGTCATTTGTTAATTGTATTGCGTCTTCACTTGAATTGTACTTGTATTGTCTGCTCCGCGTACGGCGGACTAGTTTCGCTAGCCACTTCTTGTCTCTAGAGCCCCACGATTATCACACTTCCACTGCACATTTGAAATCGTATTGTGAGGTCTAGTCTGGCAGTGAACAATGGGACTTAAACATAACTTGCAAAAAGTGAGTTTACTATAGGTACCGTGACCAATAGTTTAAAAGTCTGGTTTACTTATTAAAACATCAGCTATCTGCCAGTATTAGTTCCGTAAGAATCGGTTCAGCTGTACTGAAAATTAGTCGGCACAAACATAAAAGAAACACGGAACAACAGACGAAAATGTTTTTTGTTGTTGAAACTTTCATATGAATTTAGCAGAACCTGTTATTTTGGCATTACAAACTGGCCTTCTTCTTTCTTTTTATAGATGTACAAGATTTCGTTCGTACAGTTAAAGTGGTCTAAACGCCTGTGTATTAAAAGACACAAAACGAAATATTTTCATTACATTTATACACCTAAAAGACACGCCACAGACACGGAACCCACTCGTTAGATGTAGTACAGATTAGTCTTAAAGTCTGTAGTCTGGGGGAACTCGAAAACATCCTGTTTCTTGTTCAGAATCCGATAGTGTATCCATATGCCATTTACCGCTACTATTTTACTCAAATTACGAGTGTTTTAGCTGGTGTTATGAGACTCTATTGTTAAGGTGTAAAGACTAAAATTAGAAAGTGTTTTGCTTGAAGAGTATCTATACTAATATTACAAAGCTGAAGAGTTTGTTTATTTGTTTGGTTGAACGCGGTAATCTCAGAAACTATTGGTCCGAATTTAAAAAATCTTTTTGTGTTCGCTAGCCTATTTATTGAGGAAGGCTATAGGTTAATACCATTACGCTATGATCAAAAGAAGCGCAGCAGCAACGAAAAATTGACGAAAACTGGCAACGGGAACGTTCAGGGAAGCAAAAATTTAACGCGGATGAAGTCGTGGGCAGAAGCTAGTGTAATATGAGTATCAAAATGTAAGGTTTTTAAACAGGGACTGCTTCGTTGGTCTAATGGTCTCAAGCGCTACTACTAAACATGAGGTCCTGGGCTCGATTCCCAGGTCGAGCAAAATGTTATAAGGTTTTTGGAATTTCTCAGTAGTAGCGCGTAGTATGGATTTGTACCCGGTTGATGGCAATAGGCTCGCCCCCTATTACATGGGACTTAAACATAACTGACTAATATGGGTTTACTAAAGGTACACCTCTGCCCTACCATTCGGAGAAACAAGGCGTGATGTTATGTATTAAATCAAATAGAAGGGCTTGTGGCTAAGTAACAATAGCCGCACGGGTCGATCGTTCAGGTTAAGCTACGCTTGCCGCGGTCGGTCCGTGGATGGGTGACCATCTTCACATACCAAGACCCTTCCGTGCCTCGGAAAGCACGTGAAGCCGTTGGTCCCGGCTGTCTTTCGTAGATCTTCGTTACGGGTCGTCAGAAGCCCGAAAGTCTGACAAACAATCTTACCAAGGAGTATCGTATTACCCAGTAACTGGGTTGTGGAGGTCAGATAGGCAGTCGCTCCATGTTAAATACTGGTACTTAGCTGCATCCGGCTAGACTGGAAGCTGACCCTAACATAGTTGGAAAAAGGCTGGACAGATGATTTTTTTTTTTCTTTGGATGGGAAATCATCATATGACTTCTCCCGCTCTGGGCGGAGCGGGAGGGCGTGTCAGACTTTTACTGACTAAAACCCACCCGTGTTCCATCAGTTGCCCATGCGCCAGGGTCACGGTACCTCTTTCGAATAATCACGCAACCCTGATGATGTATGTATTAAATCAACTTTTACGCTGGAAGTTGACGTCCTTGTTGAACAATAGTAACCTTATTGGTACACACAACTGAAATCCTATATTTTTGTAAATGTTTTAAAACCATTTCTATTATTTAGCGTTAAACCTAAAAAATGTTACATAGAAATTATAATTTTCCACAAAAGGCGTCCTTATTAACCAAAATAAACCCATCGTCTCAAAACAAGATCTAAGTACCTTATATTACCCCCGTCAGCCATCACACTTTAGTTAGGGTTTAGGGGGTTACAGGTTGACCTCAATTAACCCCAGGTAAGTAGGGGGTGACGTCAGACTTGCTTAAAATAGACACTTGAGGTCGCAAATTTAATGTAAGATGAAGATTATACTACGCAACATAAGCTTGGTATAATATTTGGCTTTAAGGGTTGTTTAAATATAGAATGATTCTTTGAAATTTAAGCATTAAAAATTTAAATATATATATGAATTTAAATATTTTGAAGATTTTCGGGAGCTACCGTCAAAGTCAGTTGTCAAAGAGCAAACGTGTCAAAATTACTTGTCATGCATAGTTTTTGTGCATATTTATTTTGTTTTTTTTTTTGCGTTGTTATTAGATGACTAATAGTAATTACAATTCCTTTTTTTCCTACCTATAACCCATCAAACATTACTTCAATACTATAGCAAGCTTCGCTTAGATCCGCCTAGATACTTTAAAATCGGCACTTAAGTAATGGGCTAATTTTGTGTGGAATAGCATTACTACTCAATTAATCATATACATATGTAAGTTAAGTTAAATCTCCGTGCATTATAATGTTGGGCTCGATTTGCAGTCTAACCATTTGCAGCTGAATATTACTATTTTAATTGACTCCCTATCTGACCTTAACAAACCAGTTACTAGGTAACTCGATACCGCGGGAATAGGAATGTGTATAGTATAGATTTCTTTTTCACAAAATTATGTATTGAAGATAATTTTCTTTAATCATCCGAATAAGCTGATATAACTGTGATTATAAACAACAAAAGCTCAGCAGCTAAAGGCGTCGGACTGGCGAGCTCGAGGTCGTAAAGTCCAGCCCTGACCGATGCACTATTGACGCGAACTCACATCTAGCACAGGCACCTACCTACAGATAGGTAGCTTAGTTGGGGAGGTTAACAAAAATACTACTGAAGTGTAGGTTACTATTTTTTTAGAATATTTTTTATGTAAACTATTTTAAACACATTTTTGACACGTTCCGTTTTACGTAAAAAAAAAACTTAATCGGTAAACGTGAAGTGGATGACAAAAAAAAAACAGTTTTGACTGTTCCCTAGTGATGCCACAGAATACATTATAGTACAAATTCAAAATCAAAATTCATTTATTCAAACGCTCTATTTTAATTTGTATATAGTTTTAGTTAATTCAGGTTATCATTTTTTTTTAATAAATTTAAATCTTACGATTTTCTACTCTTAACATTATAAAGTTTGTACAAACTAGGCTGAGAGTCAGCACTTTTTGAACATAATAATTACATAAAACAGACCCCCAAATCACCCGCCCTTCACCACTTCCACAAGAAGTATCATTATATAATTCCGCCCGCGTAGATGTCGAAAAATATCCCACAGAAACGTACTACCGGGATCAAAAGTACCCTATTTATTAATCCAGGTAAACAATGTCTTATCGTACTGCTAGCTTTGTCTTATCCGACCCAGAGAATAAAAAGTTTCACAGAAAATTCAATCCTAGGGATGGAGTTCCAAAAAACCCTTTCTTAGTGGACTTATTCTTCACAAAGAACACACCCTCCAAATTTCATGTCTCTAGGAACAGCGGCTGTGCGTTGATAAATCAGTCAGTCACTCAGTCACTCAGGACTTTGAATTTTATATATAAGTGATTGACGTTATTCACAAACCTACTTACAGAAATAAAAACATTTATCATTGTAAGGGTGTTATACTATTCAAGTAGATATAGGTCCAAAACATAAATCAAAAACAAAAAACATTCAAAGCAACACTCCATTTTGCAAATACGTTGAATATATGTGTTATAGTACAATATCAAAGCGAAATAGTAACTGTAGTAATGTCATTATTGCCATAAAAGTATTATGAAATGTAGTTTGTTGCAGCTGTTTGACTCCCACGTACATTTGTAAGAAGGGTGGGGAGTAGGCTATCGTATTACTTCTGTCCACCTGGCTAACTACTAAGCTGGAAATGTAGCGATTTATTATTATTGTACGTATAAGTAGTTTTTATATCACTGTTGTGTTGAAACGTTCCGTGGGCTTAGTAAATTTTGGTTTGATTTTGGTTTTGGTTTTGGTTTTTTTGGTAAGCATAGTTATTCGCGTGATCTTATATAGCCTCCTTCCTTGATAAGTGGGTTATCCAACACTAAAACCTTTTTTCGTTAGAATCCGAAATTCCTGAGATTAGCATTCCAACCAAACAAACTCTTGAACTTTATAATATTAACACTTTTTACCAGCGGCTTCGCCCTCGTATTATATGTACATATAAACCTTTGCTAACCTTCTCGAGTTGTACGCAAAATACGCGCTCAGACGTGGAGTTGTGGACACCAGCTCGATCTACCTATTACCTAAACCTTCTTCTTGAATCACTCTGTCTATTGGTGAATCCGCATCAAAATCCGTTACATAGTTTAAAAGATCTAACCGTACAGACGCAGGAAGCGACATTGTTTTATCATATGTAAAGATAAGTATCATTGATTGAATTCCCGTTCAGAAGAAACAAATAATCAAAAAACACCAAAGATAATGAGTTATCTATCTATCTATTATAAATCATTTATTGGTCATCCAATAACCACTTCTGAAATTAATAATAAGAAAACAAGTGCAAACATAACGCGCAAGATAACATTCAACTTCTATACACTTAGAAAATATAAATTATAAATATAAGAAAATCAGAAATGAAGAGATCCGCAGGCAAACCAAGGTAACCGACATAGCCCGATGAACTGCGAAACTTAAGTGGCAGTGGGCAGGGCACATTGTTCGCAGAATGGATGGCCGATGGGGCCAAAAGGTTCTGGAGTGGCGACCTTGTACCGGAAGATGTAGAGTTGGAGGACCTCCCACAAAGCGGACCTATGACCTTGTGAAGGCCGCTGGATACGAAAAGCACAAAACCGGTCGAAGTGGCGGTGATGCTGATGGTATATATGACCATATTCTAGAACGATGTTCACGTATGAATCACGATTTATAATGTAATTATAAATCTACTATTAATCCACTGATTTATATTTTATATCAATCTAGATACGACTCACAGAGTTAGTGACAAAACTACTAAGCCATACAGATGTAGTCAATGATCTTAGCTCTACGAAATACAGGAAAAGAAAAACAAGGCCGAAATAAGATGTTCTCACCGAAATACAAAACGCCAAACTAAGCAAAAGGACCAACGTGCGAAAAACATCCTAATACCACATAAAAATATGTTCCCCTGCCATCAATAACACGTTGCGTGTACCATATGTTGTTAATAATAAAATTATTACAGTGAACCATCACGTTTCACCCTGGTCTCACCCGCGCTCTGCCGATGAATCGATAATAATTTGCCGATTGTCAGAACCCTGATAACCGTTATCATTACCCCACCCATAACTCCGTCTGGAAATATATAAAAAAATCGTAAAACCTCGGATCGTAAACTGACATCGTAAACCCTGTGGCATGGGAGAAAATATATTTCTAATATGGTAAAGTTGCTAAAAATTCCCTTTTTATAACTGTTGTGATTTTTTTAGGGACGTAATTTTAGTTTAGTTCACAAGGGGGCAGATCGTAGAAATGGGTAATCGGTTATAAAAAAACGATTCCGATCATGCCGCCACCTGGTGGTTTTAGGGAAAATTAGGGGGTATTTTATGTCATAAATGATACTAGTACATTACCCCAGTTTCGCGTATAAAGTCGTTATTTGATGTTGTATAAGAATTATTGTTTCGGGATTTTTAAAGTCGTAAACGTTTTTATTGGTATTTTTATAGGGGTTTTATTGTGACTACTACTTTATTTGCGTAGGTTTCATGATCATTTATAAGTCTGTAGAATTGAATCTGCGAATTATGAACCTTCATAGTCCGACTTAGGACTGTGAGACATGATTACCAAGATCATCAGACTGATAAAGATGATTAGATTATTATTGTGCTTTTCTGTGTTTGATATCTTTCTCTGCGTCATGATCGACGCAAGTAAACTTATTTTCTTTCTTTTTCTATTTTCTTTTCTTTTTTACCATTTGGGTAATGTGACCTGGGTATCGATACTTATAAGTCATTTAATTTCTGTAATTAAGTTTGTACAAACATTTTTACACGTCAGACATATTTTTGAAAGTTGATGAGGCTGCAAGGCCGACACAAACTCGAACTCTCTTTTGAAGGCCAGATATAATCATTGTCACATCATGTGAAGACCATATAAATTGGTGTCTAATATAGTCTTTTGAGGAAAGAACCACACATATTGAGTGGACTTGTCCACTCAGTGCACGTATTTGTCAGTAACCGTGCTGACGATAGCTCAACTCAAAACTTTAATTGCATTCAAGAAAATTCTGTTGTTTCTAACAAAAGTGCAATACATACACGACGAAAATGCATGGAACAACTGTTTTTTTTTATCTAGACCTAAAATAGTACTGAGTTTTTTGGTAACAGGATCCGGGCGACATCGACGTGTTACTTAGCTGATGATAATTATATATATATATATATTTATTTAGGTACATAAAGGTTTTCTAGTATACATATATAAGGGACTTAAAAATTATACATCATTAGTTAGGTTAGGTATATAGGTACAACGAATTCTTGGGTGCATCGCTGCTCTTTTAGCTAGATCACTAAGTAATCTGTATTTAGGAGAGACAGTTTCCACTCACAATTTGGGTACCACAATAATTATGTTAATGATGATGATAATTATTATCATATTTACACCATTATCGGGGAAAGTACAAGCACCAAAAATTACTAACTTTGTCAATGTTACAGTCCCGAACATGCACAGGGTTTACGACTTACCAAACGGTTGAGGAAAAGTCGCGAGAAAATCAAAAGTTTTATAGTGAAACGTTACGGATACATCAAGAGTTTACTTCGTGTATAACCAGAAATATGTCGTCATATCGTGGTGAAAGAACCTCTCTTGTTTGGGAGAACATGCTGTTCTTTTAGTGCGCACTATTTTTTATGAAAAATTTCATCAAATATAATTATTGATTTCGGGACTTTAAATTGACAACTGTCTTCATTTATAAAATAGTCAAATGTTACAACCGTGAAAATATTGTAGGTCTGCCAAAATGTAAGTTTCCTGAATTCGCACCCCCAGTGCAACAAAGGCGTAAGAAGAATAAACTAACTTTACAGGAGAGCAAAAAACTGTTTGGTCTGGTAGAACTATTTAGCATTTGATCTAAATGTCTTTTTTGGTATAATGGCTCAAATTTTCGTCAAATCTTAACGAAAAAAATCAGCATTGTGTATCTTTATCTGGGCTATAAGAAACTGCAATAAAAAAAAAGTGACGTAATCTTACTTACGCCTTTGTCGTTCTGGGGGTGTGAATTGTTCAAGACCATTTCAATAATCACGTTTTTAATTCAGTATGCAGATAAATTGATTGGTTAGGAACTGAAACTCTTGAATTCATTCATGACACTCATAGATAATGCACAGCCAAAATGCACTGGGTCTGAGGGCATGAACATGAGTTCTTTTAATATAACGTCCCATCGGGCGCATCGGCTTGTCAAATTATTAAAACCATTTCACATAACTTTGTAACACAAATATTCCACATTGGCTTCAGCCCGCGACTTTGTCTGCGTCAATTTTCTAGCTCCACTGACCCACCCCATCACGTCGAATCGCCTGCCCGTGCGCGTAATTCCTATTCGTGGCTTTTGTCTTTCTGTTGGGTTCCTAATGTCCCAGCGTCATGTTATATAATCTAGAGCCTTCCTCGATAATTGAGCTATCCTAAGCAAAACATATTTCCTGAAGTTAGTAGGTACGTTAAACCAAGCAAACTCTTCAGCTTTATAATATTAGTATACTATAGAAGTATTTAGATTTTGTTTCCAATTCAAAAAGTTATAGTGAGCCAATCTTAGAAGATAGCCACATGTTATTGCGGTCTTTTTGTTAGAACGTTTTAAGAGGAACATTTCCGTCATATGCGATTGTATCCTTACTTTAACCGCACCTAACGGAAGCTCTCAAAAGGAATAATTTGTCCTCGTTTTCGCAACATTTTTCATTGATGCTACGCTCCTTTTAGTTGTAGCGAGATTGTATAGTATCTATAACCTTTCTTAATAAATGGGCTATCCGATAATAAAAGTTTTTTTTTCGAACCAGTCGTTCCTGAGATTAGCGCGTTCAACCAAACAAACTCTGCAGCATTATAATATAAAAATATATATATATATTAATAGAAGTATAGATTTTAAGTCTATGCAAAGGCAACGACAATATTTTCATAATAACGATTTTAATTACCAAACCGTTTAAAAGATAACCCCGAGATAAAATTAAAAGAAAAACACAACCTAAAATAAGATGGATGTACCAGTGTGAACAGAACAGATTAAAAATGGTGCCCCTAATGGGTACTAGATACTTGAAAGTTTGACCCAAATTGTAAGTTCTAGCTGTTGTATGAGTAATACCCGTGTCCGAACATGGGGCATGCCATATGTCCGGGACGGGATTACGTGTGTTATGAACGGTAAGTGCTGAGTTTTATGTAATTGTTTACTTAAGTACTTTCTTTATGTATGTGTATGTGTGTTTTTTATGGTGATAAGTTTTGATTTCGTTTTTAAGGGGAGGTTTTGTACTTTCTCTAAGTGTACGGTTTCTTGAGCGGACTTTATCTATTCTATATATACATATAAATAAATACAATTAGAGAATCCGTTTTTAATATAATCATTTTACTACATGGATATGAAAGTATATTCTAACAGAATTTATTACAAAAAATTGTTTAAAAACTAAAAAGCAAGCTACTATAGACAAACAAATTAAAAAGTATAAAATAATTGGAAAAAGTGTGGGGTGCTTTTGAGGTATTTTTGTATTGATATCAAGCACCCCACGCTTTTTTCCATTATTTTCTACTTTTTAGTTTGATTTTCTATGCAAGCATGTTTTATAGTTTTTTAAACTATTATTAATTTTCTATTTTTTTATGTTTAAAATTTTGTGACGTATGTTTGCGTAGTTTTCGAAAAAAATTTTTTTGCTATTCTGGGCACCGTTAGTATTAAATGTTTCAATACGTGGTTCAGTAGTATGAAAATCTGATTAATCTTATTTCTCCAACCGCATTAAAATTGCCTATACAAGTAAACAATACTTAATTGAACACACGGTGCATCTTGGGTAGCCAGCTTCGACAATATTGTATCATGGTACTAGCGACGCCTCCCTGTTTTGCACGGTTTTTCAGCTTAAACAAATACCGAATTTTCTTTATTATTTGAGAGTTTATTTATAACGTAACGTAATAAATGGTAACCTTCAGGAGGATAAATGATGTAATTATAATTTAAAGAATAGCTGTAAGTCCCCGAAAGAGTAAATGAGAGGAATATACTTGGAGTTTTCTTACGTGATCGAATCAGAAATGAAGAAATCCACAGGAAAACCAAGATAACCGAAATGGCTGAAAAAATCGCTAAACTGAAATCGGCGTATTACGCATAGAACAGATGGCTGATGGGACCGGAATGTTCTGGAGTACTGACCGCCTACTGGAAGACGTAGCTATATAATTCCTGCTATATGGTGGATCGATGACCTTGTGAAGGCCACAGGAGTCCGCTGGATTCTAGAACCACAAAACCGGTTGAAGTGTCTACCTATGTCCAGCAGTGGAATTCTTTCGGCTGAAAATATAATGACGATGACGAATGGTAAAAAAAAACAAAAGCCACCAAAACTGTTGCTGATGATGAATGGTGCAAACATTAAAAAAATACACCAATAGTCGTTGTATAGTTTAGAGAAAAACGAGGTCACGCAGAAATCCTCGACAAGTGACTTTGTTACATACATGAGATTTTTCTATGTAGACCTTGCCGATGCGATAAAAGATCTCCGAATAAGTTTTACTTATCTTATTTGGTAGACTATGTTTGATATCTCGATCAGAATACTATGAAATAAGTTCTTTATGATTCAATCAATAATCCCTTTTCCTTTTCTGTAAAACTCATTCAATACCGTTTACTAATTTTAATCTGAAACTTATTCATTTCAGCTCAAAAATCAGATTAGCTTGGAATTAAAATAAAAGTTCTATGAAAACTCAATCGTGTTAGTTATCCAACAATTTACACAAAAAATAATGCAATAAAAAATAACTTAAAACGACATTTGCTTGAAAACTGCATATTAAACGGAAAACTTGCAATTTTATAGTAAAAAATTATCTCTACAGTAGAACGAGAAACATCGAAAAAATGAGGCGATGTCATTTTTATATGAAACTAGGTTAATTGTCCAGTGCTGGGGAAGCTGTGATCTCGCGGGAAACTCAGTTAACTTTAACAAACTATTAACAATTATAACTTTGTTAAATTGTAGTTGTAACGATTTTATTGAAGTAGGTGATCACAACCATCAAATAGGCATGTTTATAGCGTTTATGTCTGTTACACCGACAAACATCCTACATTTTATTATGTAAGGAAACGTAAGAAAATAAATTACACGTTTTCTAAAAAGTTATCCAAATCTCTATCACTGTAGTACAGCGCTACGGCGTAGGCCAGACTACGGCGTAGGTTGTGCTACGGCGTAGGTCATTACACGGAAATGAATTAGGGGCCATTTGTGAACAATGCTATTATTGTAATGATGTACACATTTAGTTCCAAAATAGGTTAGGTAAAGGACTGAGTTGATACCAATGACCTTTTATAGGACGAATGTTTCAGCTAAAGGTATAAATAAGGGAAGTTTTAGAGCGTAAATCCAAAAGGTTCTTTCAAAAACGATAAATTACTCTAATTAAAGTGGAGTAATTTTAATAGGTAACATTTGACAATTCATTAAAATTCAACAACGTAACCTTGTAACGGCGGGTATAAAATAATATATTTTTTAGTTTTGTTAGAACTGCACAATTGCTTAACTTTTTTCAATTACGATAACATATTTATTGTAATAATGACCGAAACGAGTAATTTTACGATTTGCTTTCATATGAACTGACAGACGTCAAATGTTACCTATTAAAATGACTCCACTATAAGTGATTTATTAGAATTAATAGTTCCAATTTTCATTATTTTAATGTGAACCCAAATTCTTGCATTGTTAAACATACAAGTCTTTATAACGCTAGACTAGCCAGGTTATATTTTATTATTCAGGTTGCAACGGTTATTCTTTTAGTATTTCAACTGGGTTTGGTGCAACTGACCAAACATTTCTAGCTAAAGCATAGGCAGAAAAGATTTTCTGCCAGGGTCGCGGATTTTTTCGAAAGAATTACCATGATCCTGGCACAGGCAACTGAAGGAACACGGGTGGGTATTATTCAGTATAAATCTGACACATCGTCCCACTCCGCCTAGAAGGGGGGAGGAGTATTTTTATGAATGCCCAGAAAAGACTTCTGTTTGAAATAAAATGCTACCGAATAAAAACCCACAATTTGCCGATCACCAAACGATATCGATTAAATCTCAGTGACCACTTAACTTCAACTGATTTTCACCAAAATCTAACCATAAATCTCTCGTAAGACTGCCCATAAATCCTTTAGGCACTCAAACGCATTATACCACTGTGTTGCAGCCAAATCGGTCAAACACTAGTGGTTTTGCCTTGTATATATATAAACTGGTGTTAAAATGCGTATACTGTACATAGACTAGTACATAACGGGTATGTATACTGCGGAGCTTGCCAAAGGGGGGTATGGAAGGGGGGAACGCACACAACCTCACCCTGTAGATATTAAGTCACACAGATGATGCTAGGGTTGACACTTTCCGGGTAAGATTTTAATTTAGTTTTTGTTATTAGAAGGTCAGGATTCTTGTTTTTAATTAATTTATCTGTAAAGTTTAATTAATAATGCTTTAGTAAATCCCAAATCAAAAATGATTTATACAAATTAGGTTGAGAATCAGCACATTTTGAACATCAGAATTACATATGACAATACAACACTTTAGCTGTTAAAAAGAAATGGCGCTACAACTCCTCAAAGCACAGCTGTCTGTCAAATGAAATCACTACAGTAATAATTCTGTGAACATTACTTAAGACACCAAGTTGGTAAGAGTTTGGAGAATGTTTCACTGGAATAAGAGACGGCAACCACCTGTGTCTTTCATAAGGATTGGAGGAGGACGTCACGAGCTAGACTTTAAGAGGGGAAATATCGGCGTAGAAGTTAGGTTGTGTTGTGGAAATTGACGTTGCAATGGTTCATTGTTTTCTCTCTGTCTGATGTATTTACTCATTCATACTACTACAATGTTGAAGAGTGTAATGCCCATAATTTTCATGTCATGATTTTTTTTTTCATAGTTAGAGGATTTATAAATAACGGCTTAGAGGCAAAGATAATAATAGTAGTGTCATTATCGTCATTTCAGCCGTAAGACGTCCACTGCAGGACACAGGCCTCCCCCAATTTGGTGGCTTTGCCATAATCGCCACACTTGACAGGTGGGTTGGCGATCGCAGTATGGTGACAACATGCATAGAGAACGCTGCTGCCCATTCTCTAGTAAACCCTTAGTCAGCTCTTACGACTCCCACAGGAAGGAATGGGGTGATGTTATTCTTTACGTCCGGTACCACACGGTACCATTATACGGTAATATAATAGTAGTATAGCGGTATCTAAATTTCACGCAAAATCCTACATGCTGCTAACAGAATTTACCGCGCAACTACCGTTTACATGCCCAACTTGAAGCGACGGGCAATTTCCGTCTGGTTAGAAAGACCTCAGAAAGAGTGAACTTTACGCTCCTCCCGGCTCCACCTTTTCCTACGTAGCTTTACTTCAACTAAGGCCCAGTTTTACCACAAATCTCTGACACTGAAAATTATATTTTGGCCTTATTTTAATTTAAAATACTAATATTTCTGTCAATCGTTTGAATATAACAGAGAAAAAAATATTTTTAGTCCTTTTGTAGTCCCATCTCTTGAAGAAAATAATGATGATGCCGCAGCGCGTGAAATCAAATTATACTTTGGACAAACTCTTCGACAAGCATCATTCCAAATTGCTTTATGTCAAGTTCTAGTCATTTTAACTGATAATAAAAAAAATAGATTACGCAACCAACGAAAATTCAAATAATTATTTTTCTCTCTCGTGCCAGCCCTGACCGTCGTGAAATCACAACGACTCAGCGCTGCAATTGCATCGCATTATTACGAATTTAATGGTCTTCGGACAAACGTATATACATCAGTTGTCACTATCGGTACCAATAGTACCGCCAGTCTGCATACAGTGGTACCGAATAGTGCCAGTTTGTTTTGTCAAAGTTATGCGCTGGATCGTTACGGATGAGTAAACATGGTTTTAAGGGTTTTAGGTACGCTTGTGGATGTGACGAGTTGGATGCGGTCTATTGTGAAAGATGATTGGGTTTTGAATCGGTTTGAGAGTATTTTGGATGAAATAATGTTGCTTTTTCATCCTACTTCTTCTTATATTAAAAATGGGAAAGTTTGCATGCTTGGACGTTAACGGTATTTGAATGAAGTTTGGCACACTGCTATTTTGTAACCGAAATTAACACAATCAATACTTTTACTCCCAACATTAGGTTCCCGTAGAATAATTACCGAACTCTGTGCGATGATGTCGCTGACAAAAGTTACTTAAAAATATTTTCAAACCATTATTCGTTGCCTGAAAGTATAGATATTAAAATGACGAAAAATATTGATCTATGTACTCCATATTGTATTGTCATATTGGAAAAGATTTTAATTGAGAGGTTATATGTAGAGTTGTCTGATGATAAATCTTTTGTACGGATTCTTCATAAGGAGAGGCATAGCATTACATCAAGGAAACGCTGGCTATTTATGTCAGTCATTTACAAACAATTAGTCATAAGGCTCGTCACTCAAAACCTTTTAAAATCTAGTCATAGTCACAGCTCGGCGACAGTCAAATGTCAAAAATTTGTCTAATATGAATGGAAACTAGAGGTCTTTTTGTCAGATTGAGACTGAGATCAGACTGAGAACTTTCTTAAAATTACGAAAATTGCCCCCTAATGTTTTAACAATAGACGAATTGAGCTAAAAAGAACTCAACTATATTCCAAAAGTATCAAGTTCTCATCATCATCATCATTTCAGCCGAAAAACGTCCACTGCTGGATATAGGCCTCCCTCAAAGCGAGGGGATTTGCCATAATCGCCACGCTTGGCAGGCGGGTTGGCGATCTCAGTATGGTAATTCTACTACGAATCATCTTTCCGCCAACCCAGCAAACGTTTGGCGTGACAAGACCTATCATACCAGAAAATCAATTACTTTCCATCTATCAAAATGATTTGAAGCAAAATATCTAAAAAATTCAAGAACAAAAAAGAAAATTGGCCTCTTTGGGACTGTTTGTCAATTATCTGATGGGGCATCCAATGTCGCGGCGGTCACCTTGAGTATATTTTTGATTCTATAAGCTTTAATAGTCGTTTAGTTTTCGCTGCTTGCTTGACAAGGGAAGTGATACAACTCTATATATGCCTTTGTTCTCAGTGTAGTCAGATAGGAATTGCCGACCTCATCCAGTTTAAAAAAATGTGATTGATGTGTAAAAGTGTTTGTACAAACCTACTTCCAGAAAAACAATCATTTATACTTTATGTCTACTTGTACCGTCAAGCAAAATTTCTGTGTTCTGGTGAAGGATATGGGTGTAATTATAAACACTAGAAATATTTCAGCTTAGACATTGGAATTAAAATGCAATAAGGTATTGAAATCATTATTCAAACTAAAAGCATTTATTTCAAACTAGCTTCTGCCCGCGACTTCGACTGCGTTAAATTTCTTGTTGCCCCGACCCTTCCCGTCGCGTCAAATCGCCTACCCGTGCGATTTCCCCCGTTATTGCAACATTTTTCATTACTGCTCCGCTCTTCTTGGTTGTAACCTGATGTTATATAGCCTAGAGCCTTCCTCGATAAATAGGCTACTCAACACAAAAATAATTTTTCATTTCGGACCAGTGGTTCCTGAGATTAGCGCGATCAATCAAACAAACAAAATCAAAATCAAAATCAAAATCAAAAGTCATTTATTCAAACTAGGCTGAGAGTCAGCACTTTTTGAACGTCAAAGTTACAAAAGACAGTCCCCCCAAAACGCCCGCCCTTCGACACTTCCTAGTGCTTTAGCTGGGAAGAAGAAGTGGCGGAACAAACTCCCCAGCAGCACAGCTGTCTGTTAAGTTAGAAGAACTTGATTCTATACAATTGTAAGGAGGTAACATTATGAGACACAAAACATTAAATTAAATGATTTGCCATCTGTCAGCTAGCCAACCCAATAATCCAGGAAATAAAATGAAATCTATACTCAAGCAAAAGCAAAAAATATTTTTATCATGTAAATAAAGGTACCAAAATAAAAGCCTCCTGGCATAAGGGTGTGACAGCTTACATATGCAATGCTGAATCACGTTCACATAGCTGTTACGACCCGAGTTACAACTCGAGGCCTCAAAATGATAAACTAGGACCATCGGCGTAAAAACAAATAAACAGGTAGGTAATTAACAACAATACCAACATCAAGGTCAGCAAGACGACCAGTCACCACAAGCAGCACCCGTTCACGAGCATAACGCAAAGATCAGCCATTACCCCCCTACTCCCCAAACTCCCAAACTCCAAACCCCAAACTCAAACCCCAAACTCTTCAGCTTTATAATATTAGTATTGATAAACCAATTAAAACCAAACGTGCCTGCATTTGGATCGATCGGTTAGTATGAAGCTAATTTCCCATTCCAAAGCGTAGTAGCTACCTATGGGGTAGAACTAACAAGAAACTCCACGGACATTCTTGTAAATCCAAAAATTGGTTACATCATTCATGTTGAAATTGTACACGTGAGGACATAGAAAGACATGCACATCAAAAGCTTCCGTAATTAAAATAAAATAAAATAAATCTCTTAAAGTAAATCGGTGTATTGTAGGTATTGGCAGGATGAAACAGTCACTTACCATCAGGTGGTATCGTTTCTGTTGACCACCATATTATATGTGTTTATAAACCCAACGAAAACTCTATTAGTGTACGAGTATCTACTAACTCATACAATCATCATGGCCTCCCCCAATTTAGAGGGTTTGGCATTATCGTCATGCTTGGCAGACGGGTTGGCGATCGCAGTATGGTGATAAAATGTATATCGAACGCTGCTGCCTATTCTCTAATAAGTCCCTTACTCGCCTTTTACGACACACATAGGAAGAAATGTGATGGTGCTGTTTACGTCCAGCACAATACGGACTAACACATACAGTACCAAAACTTAATTCGTCAAAGAGGTAAACAGATCTGTATTATTCTCTAAATTCTTTTGTATACAAGCCTCTTGTAATGAGAGTTAAATCTTTTCCTCGTAATACGGCACGAATCTATACTACTACTTATAAGTACTAAGATTTTTTTTCAATACGCAGCATTTCTGCTAAAAGAGTGACTCGTACTTAAAATATTCTACTCGTAGTAGTAAAATAAATCAAGCATCTACATCTAAATAGTCAATTTTTGTCGCGAACAAAATCGTGGGACATTCAAGTAAATAATATATTAAGTTCCAATCGTTTGACGGTCTGAGTCAATGTCGACCCGGTCACCTTGGTCCGCTGTTTCTTAGAAATAATCTTATTTTGTTTCTTTTTCTTATAGCTGAGATTGGAGAAGATTGGGAATGTCGTTGATTGCAGTGACTTCTTTGATAAGCCGGATTGAGACAATTTAGAAGAAAATATAGAGGGATTATGTTGAGAAATAAATTGAATGATGAATTGAAATGGTTTTGGATGATTTGATTGTGTTTTGTTTAGAAAAAATAAACTTTTGTTGTTGGACCCAAAGTGTCTTTTTCGTTGTGAATTGTAACTATTTCGGGTTCTGATAAGCAAGTTTTTTAATAATATAGTTTGTTGATCCTTTTTTTCTTCTTGATAAGTCTTGTGTGTATAAGAGATATAATCATATTTAGTAAATAAGGCATATTATAATATTAACGAGTTCCTAGATGAAAAAATTGTGTTGACATTGTAGTAGCTTATTTTATTTGATTATAATTATTTTATTCGTGTTTATTATTTTTAATGACTTTGTTGAGTTATTTTTAGATTTTTATTATTATTTTGACATGATTATTGTATCAACCTCAAACTAACTTATTTTAATTTAAATGTTCTGACTAATTTATTGTTATTTTAAATTTACCACAATATTATTATTATAATTTAATTGCTTAGTTTTTTTTTTGTTTTAAGAGAATGTTTTAATTAATAATATGTCTTCAGATTTGCACGTCACATCATGTGGCAAACATGTCAGCACTTCCAAATGTTTTAATCATCTTGTATGCATGTCTTTCTGTATACATACACATGTTTAAGCAAACAAATATTATCTTATCTTATCTTATCTGTCGTGTTTCTCAGTAGAGTATCAAATTAATGTAGGTAGTGAGCACCATGTTCAGCCTTAAGTTAATAGTTGAATATTATTATTGTTGTATAAAAAGACAGTAGCTTCATCCCGCAACTTCACAAATACAAAACTACTACTACTATAATAACAGCCACATTTTAATACAACTCTCTCGGCCTGAGAGTTGTATTAAAATGTACTTTAGGCCAACGATGCGCGTCATAATTTAGCATATTAAAATAACTTGACTAACGTATTTAAATATAGTGTACTTACAACAGGGTAGCTATCATCAACTGAGGGGAATAATCGTCCTCCACTCTACTACTGTTACTCTTACTCTAAACTTAAATAAACCTAACTACTTAGTGCATCTTAGTAGAACGTGTTTCTCTATCTAACTGAACTGAAAAACCTTCACGACAAATCAGTGTACGGAGTTAACTACTACGACCCGTATATACTACTCTATACTATTATTTACTATGTTAACGACAACTTTTACAACACTACCTGAACACCTAGGAATTAATCATCCCTCCTCTAACACCGATGTTTTTCTCCTACATCTTGTTATCGGGGTAATAAATTACGTGCTGATGTTTACAGTACCGGTTCACGCCCAGGATTCGAACTTGAGATAGTACGCTGTTTCAAGGTTACGTCCACTATATCCTGGTGGATAAGGTTCATTTTTGTAGTAAGATGTTTTTGTACCTACTATTCACCTCTGGAGTTACGGTGGACTGTTCACTTCTGATAACCCGTTCGTAGAAATTGAAACGTAGTGTTACCTTTTTTAGGTTCATTTTTCTTTTGTGGTATCGGAACGAGAATATCTCATACCGTGATTAGTCAGCCAGAATAGTTGAGCTCAGAGTTGGGCAGCGTTACTGATAAATGCGTGCACTGACAAGACACGTCCACTCAATCTGCACCCTAGTTTCGTAACAAATTATTCATCAGAATCGGAATAATTTTGAAGCATGTCCTCGTAAGGCCCAACCTAAATTTAGGTCGTACTCAAAAAAGGTGCACGTAGTTGCGGCCCAGAACTTCGATTTAGTAAATAATTTAACTAGATTTTAATGTGTTTAAATGATAAACTTTTGACTTAATCATTTTAGCGAATATTTCTCCAGGGGTATTATATATTTATTAGATGTATTCAAGGTCAATGAATTTTTAATGACAGATTTAAATTTAAATTGTCTTAGGCCGGAGTGCCTAAATATTTTTATCATTAAATTAGGTCGTTGGAACTTACGAGGGTTATTGCTAATCAATTCTTTCATTTATTATGTTCAAAAAATTGTCTACTTAGTAACGTAAACGAACGCCATGAAGGTTGTGGAATTGTAAAAATGAAAGCAATTCATATTGATAGTGATATAGATAGATATTACGCAATTACCGCTAAAGTCGGTTCTTTCCTTAAAATACCATTTCAGACACCAATCTACTTGGTCTTCACAAGATCTGATCAAGATTATATTGTCTGGATTTTAAAAGAGACTGTCGCCTTTGAGTTTGTTTCGGCTTTCTTCTCAGATTATTCAGATAGGGAACGGCAACCTCATTTAGTTTTGATAATTTGATTGACGTGTAAAACTATTTGTACAAACCTACTTACAGGGAAAAAATACATGTATCATTCAGTTAGGTGGTTGAGGAGTTTGCTATACAAAATGGTCCCTAATTCAATGCATTTTAGATCTAAGCTGAATTGTAATAATGGCTTAAATGTGAAAAAAAAACATGTAGAACTACTGAATTGAGGAACCGTTCAGGAATATAAATCCGAACGTAATCATTTCAGTAATAAATTGAATTTGGTATGCAAAAGTAAAAATAAGTTTCAAATATTTAAATCAACATGAAGTGAAAACGTTTATTCTTGTATCCAAAAATCGAAAAGACAGTAGATGTTCATAGCCATCCCTCGACTTACCTGTCTACCTCAAAACAAATTTATTCTCTTACAGAACCGTATTACAGTTTGTTGACATTGAAAAAAACTTTACATAAACTTTGTAAAAGTTGCAAACTTTGGGATCCAGTCGCTCGCGAACAGTTCACAAGTTTCTTAATGAGATCAGGTTTTAAGGTAGGGGAAGGTGTGGTGACGTCATATGAAAAATGGGTGATAGATAGAGGTGCAAGCACCCTTGGCTATTGGTTGAGGGAACGAATGATATGCGTGTTTTGAAAAATACATAGATTTCGTGCTGAAATGTGGAAAATTCTTTACTATTTCAAGTAGGGAGGTGTGAAAAGAGTATGCATGACTTTTTTTTTTAAGCAAACATATCTTTAATAAGATTTTTTTATGACTAGTTGACTCTATCTTACAGATTGCAACCACTAGACGGCAAGCATAATTTTATAAAAATATCTGGTTGACCGAGCTTTGCTCGGTATTTTTTGGTAAATTGTGTTTAAAATAATAAGTTTATTTTCAAGTTGATTATCGATAAAGTTGGTCATTGAAAACACGAATAAAATGACATTTTATAAAAATAAATCCTAGCTAGATCGATTTACCGCCCCCGAAACCTCCTGTATACTAAATTTCATGAAAATCGTTGGAGCCGTTTCCGAGATTCAGATTATATATATATATACAAGAATTGCTCGTTTAAAGGTATAAGATATTTGTGATTGATTCATTGTTTCCGATTATACGAAATTGTAAGCTAGGGTTAAGTTAATCACTTGTAAAAGTCCTGGCCAATAACAAGTTAAGGACCAACTTATCTATTACCTACAGGTAATAAAAAACAGGAAAGAAGACTCGTATCCACTCATTTTAAGTCACAACTTTTCAGACACAGATATCTACGTAATACATCACAGCCTAGAAAAATGTCTAGAAAAATTATGATTTAGGCAAACTATAAGGAAGCCAGTGTGTCTCTCGATCGATATACTGCTAGTCTAGACATTATAATCAGGTCGGGCTCAGTCGAGCGATCTCCTCGGACCACTAATTCTTGAGATATTCATATCAATAAGAATTGGCAACGGCGATCTGTTGGAGATGTTAGACAAGATTGTGTTGTTGTATCATTATAATATTCTTAAATAATTATGTTGAAAATCCATGCTAATATATTAAAACAAACGCGAAAATAACACGGTCTATCCCTTACCTTTTCACGTACCAGCGGCTGAGTGGATTTGGATGTAATATGGCACACAGGTAAAGGTTTATCATTATAAATTATCAGCCTATATTGTTCCCACTGCTGGGACATAGGCCTCCTCTCTTCGATAGGGAGTGGGCCGTAATTTACCACACGGGCCAAGTGCAGGTTACTAGATTTCACATGTCTTCGATTTTTTTATTCTAGGACATGCCGGTTTCCTTACGATGTTTTCCTTCACCGTTTTGAGAGCAGTGGTGATGTTATTATTTTTACAAAGTTAGCTATAAATTTCATGAAAAAAAAGGTACAAAAATCTGTATTTTTTCAGCATTTAATTATAGAGTTTATGACTGCTGAAGACATTTACTTATATTTACTTAGAGTTTTTAGAAATTGTCGATTTTGGAATGCAACGGAATGGTAAATGTCCTTGACAAAATACGGTTTTAAGCGTTTTCCTAATAAGAATAGAAGATCATAGTAATAGAAAGAAGATTGTAGCTACTAAGAGTCAGGATTCTTTAGTTGGCAACTTTCTAATATACCTACTTCGTTCACGTGCATGTAAGAATACAATATATTGGATTAGCAGAAACTCTTAAACGACGAAAAATTACAATGCAGTGGGTTCAGGACCTTATTTTGAATTCATGGTAACAGGTGGTATTTAGTACAAAATAGCACCATCCTATTCTTCCAGTGGTTATTGTAAAAGATGACTAAGGGACTACTAGAGAATTTACTCTACTGCGTGGCGACATCGGCAAAACCTCTCAAATTGGGGGAAACCTATATCCATCAGACGTCTTCCGATTGAAAGGTGGTTGTATTTTATTTTTTGCAAAAATATACTGTTTTTACCTCATCCAAGTCTAAAACAAATCAACCATGAGTTACGACCGTCTGTTCTGCTGACGACATACTGTTGTGTAATTGTGTCGTTATGATGTGTTTTGTTTCCCTTCATTACGTTTATGATGTCTGGACAATAAAATATGTCGGCGCTGAACTGAACTAGGTAGACCCAAAACTTAATTAAGATGAATCAGAGTGACCGTGTCGTGTGGTCTAGTGGTCGCAAGGAGGTAAGGTCCTGGCTTCGATTCCCGGGTCGGGCAAAATGTTTTCATCTGGCATTTCTCAGTAGCAGCCCGGGGTCTGGATTTGTGCCCGGTCGATAGCAATAGGCTCGCCCCCTATTACACGGGACTTAACTGGTGCAATTAGAGCGTACCAAAAGTACACCTTTGCCTAACCCAGGGAATACAGGCGCAATGTTATGTTATGAATTAAAGTTTTGTGCGTCTATTTTCATTCACTCACTTCTGAAAAACCTTAGTCTAAAGAGAAGACCATTAAAAATGAAGTTTCATATCACAATATGTTCTTAGACACATAAAATGTCTTGGTGTTGATAAGTTTTCAACAATTGCCTAAATTATCGTTTAGTAGTAGTTATCAGTTAGAAAATGCTGACCTTACCTAATTTAAAATACGATTGACGTGTAAAACTGTTTGTACAAACCTACTTACAGAAATAAAATCATTTACATATCATCAATCTAATTTAACCTTGCTACGGAACATTCAAATTATCCTCATCATACATATTTACATTTCTGTAACCGTTTTCGAACACAAATAGGAAATATTTTTAGTACTATTCAATAGAACTTTAAAAGATTTAAAACCATGACAGAATAAAAATGTCGTGTAAAATTGTCTTTAACGATCTAGTTACAGAAACAAACATCATATTCATCTTTTCATTTAACATATTATCTCTATTACAACCATCCAACCTACAGATTCCCATTTTTCTGCTGCACCGCTTAAACCATAACGCTACGGAAGAGAACATACAACCCTGAAAAATTTCAACTAAATAATTTGGGACCAACAACCGTCAGATCCCTTATAATACCGGGAAGGAAGTAAGGGTTGTTGACGGCCCATTAATACGCTATGAAAGGAGACTGACCCTTTAAATTAAGTAAATGAGATCGTCGTGATATGGATGAAAGGAAATGTAACTGAGGATGTCCACGGATGTTCATAGATACTGCAGATTGGCGACGGCAAATAGGTAATTAGTTTTTGGCAAAATATTTTTCTGGTTGTGTGTGTAAATATTTGTTGGCATAGTTCTAATTTCTAGAAGGTCTTGTGGGTAAGTAATAACAGCGGCATGGATCGATCGATCAGGTAAAACTACGCGTGCCGCGATTGGTTCATAGACCATCTTTACATACCATGATCCCTCCGTGCCTCAGAAAGCACGTTAAGCCGTTGGTCCCGGCTGTCATTTGTGGATCTTTGACAGTCGTTACGGGTCGTCAGAAACCCGAAAGTCTGACAACTAGTCTTACCAAGGGGTATGGTATTACCCAGTTACTAGGTTGTGGAGGTCAGATAGACAGTCGTTTCATGTAAAAAACAGGTGTTCAACGGCATCTGGTTAGACTGGAAGCCGACCCCAACATAGTTGGGAAAAGGTTAGGCAGATGATGAGTTTTAATTTCTACAGTTTGTGATGTAACCACTATGCACTTTACGATGTATTTTTGAATTGATGCTCATTATGAAAGCAGTTTGTTGAGAATCGTTTAATGAATATATTTATTTTTATCCCAAAAATAACTAAAATTACAGTCACACTTCCGCTGTACAGTCAAAACGAATCAAATTGAACGAAGTACCCACTACGCGAGACCCTGCTGTGCGACTGTGTGCGTGCGTGGCTTTTTAATGTGACCATAATTTCTCCCGTAATCAGTATAACTAATAGAATGAATAAACAATGTTTTATACACGATAGTAAAAAATCAGTGTACTTACCATGATTATAACTTAGTATTCTATTATAATTAGGGTGTTTGATGGAGTCCGGTAATTCCGGGATGTTGTATAGTATTGTGTTTTTTACTCTATCCGAATTAAGAATATTATGTTTAGTCACATTTTATAATGATATGCTTATGTTTCACATCATTATCATCATTTCAGTCATAAGACGTCCACTGCTGGATATGGGCCTCCCCAGTTTGGGGGCTTTAGCCAGTTTTGGGACTTTATGTTTCATATTTATCTATATTTCTGTACATTTCATTATATGTAGACCTGTGTTTTAACATCTTGAAATAAGAGAACTTTTTATATCTGTATCACCTTTTATTTCTAACTAGCTGATCCGATAGAAGTTGTCCTGTCTTAACGATAACTATTTAATTCGAATTGGTATCTATATATATAAAAATGAATCCCTATTTCCCTTAGTCACGCCATCACGCGTGAACGGCTACACCGATTTCACTTTTTAAAATGTTTTCATTCATAAGAACCTTCTCCTGACAATAACAAACACAACAAAAAAAAGTGTAATCAGTCCAGCCGTTCACGCGTGATGGCGTGACCAAGGGAAACAGGGATTCATTTTTATATATACTCGTATAGAAGATTACATACTTAGATTTCTTTAATAACCAAATGTATTCTCTTTAGATGTATGTATGTAATGCAAGGAATTGTTTGGATAAAAAACGAATGACGGTTTTGGAGGACTTTCCAATTAAAATTGAAATTGTATATTATATTAAGTATCTCATAATCTTTGAATCATGAAACATTGAACGTGTTTTTCAAATCGTTAAAATTTTTGTGCTAGCGCCGCTGCTGCAGCTGCTAAGCGGTGCAAATTCTATAGCCTTATGAGTAACTACAGCTTTCAGCCTTATAGAGTCGAAACGTTCGGGTCTTCAAAATCAAGAGTCATTTATTCAAACTAGGCTGAGAGTCAGCACTTTTTGAACGTCAATGTTACATAAGACAGTCCCCCCAAAACGCCCGCCCTTCGACACTTCCTAGTGCTTTAGCTGGGAAGAAGAAGTGGCGCAACAAATTCCCGAGCAGTTCGCATCTCCTTTTCAAGAAAATTTGTCGTTTTCTGGTGAATACTTCATGTGTCCAGAGGACTGGCTCGTTCTTTGGCCAAAGAATGAGCATTACCATTCAACGTGGCAATACTGCCAATCTTCTGGGCACGTTCCCGGACAGCGGTGCTAACTAACACTTCAACGCCTAAGTGTCCTTTTGTTTTTGTATTTATTTAAATAGTTTGATATTTTAATTGAGTCTAGTGTAAATAGTTAGATGTGTTTTAATCATGCTAAAGTCATGTAAACAATTAGGTTGTCTTTAAATTATGACTTCTAGCGATAAAACTGCCCATTGAGTAACCATAATATGTACAATGTTTTAACTTAGCTGTATTTTTATGGTGTACACACAGTACAAAAAGTAACAAATATTTAGTAATCGTCCCTAATCAATTAGATACCTACTTTTCCGTTTAGATATACACTCAAGCATTGATCGAAATTGGCACATGAATTATTCGAAATTCTAGTAAGAAAGAAATGAGAAGAACCCAGAATATAGAGCATCTTATAATTAAGCATATTGTATGTCAATGTACTAATCATTTATTTGCCGAAACCTTTTGGTATTAAATGATAAATAAATGATAAATGATTTTATTTCTGTAAGTAGGTTTGTACGAACACTTTTACATGTCAATGATATTTTTTAAACTAGATGAGTTCGGCGTTTCCTAACTCACTACTCTGAGAAGAAAGGCCGAAACAAACTCAGAGGTCACAGTCTCTTTTAAAGTCCAGACATAATCTTGTTCACATCATGTGAAGATCATGTAGATTGGTGACTGAAATGGTCTTTTGAAGAAAGAACCACACAGATTGAGTGGACCTGTCCAGTCAGTGCAAGCATTTGTCACTAATCGTTTAGCTCAACTCGGAAGATAAGGAGCCCAACGCTTTGACGAACAGTACCAAAGAAAGGATTATAAGTCAGGATTCGTTACTAGAGACTTAGGAATAAGAATTAAAATAGAAAATAATTTAATTCATCATCGTAATGTCTAGCTTTTTCCCAACTATGCTGTGGTTGACTTTCAGTTTAACTGGATACAGATGAATATCAGTATTTTGCATGGATTGACTGCCTATCTAACCTCCGCAACCCAGTTACTGGGTAAAACTATCTTTGGGTTTCAGCAAATTTTGGGCTTTTAACGATCCATAATTACTGTCGAAGATCCACAACAAACAGCGGGGACTAACAGCTTAACGTGCTTTTCGAAGCATGGAGTAGTCATGGTATGTAAAGATGGTTACCCATCCATGTAATTAACGCGGCAAGCAAAGCTTAACCAGATCGATCGACACAAACGAGTGTTATTATGATAACATAATTAGGTCTGGTATTATTCGTTGGATGTTTTTTTAATAATAATAATCAGCTACAAAAAAAATCGTTTTCTAGAAGCATCCTTCAACTCACAAAATTCAATTCTGAATATTTTTAGATGCAGGAAACTGTATATGTGCAACGAAACATTTATGTTTTAACTACCAATAATATATTTTATTATGATTCATTAATTTATGTGTGAAATTATAAGTGTGTACGTGCAATCTTGCACGAAGATGCCGCCATCCGATCAACTGAATAGCCCCTAGTTATCCCGCTTACAGAATTTCCATGCATTATACCTAAGTTTATTGAATGTTAAACCATATATTTTTCGCGGAAAGTTTACTGTAAACTCTGAACCTAATTTAGCACAGCTTCCCATTTATTTAATTTCTAGTCTAATGCTGCAAATTAACTAACTTTCAAAAGTAATTACTATTTTTTTTAAACATGACACATAAGTTGTCTTCAGATCTCAGTATAATTTCATTAATAAATGAGTAAATGAATTCTGAATTATCATAATTTAATAGATAGTCATTTGTGTAATTTTGAGCTATAACCCCAAACGACTCCAATATCCCGAAGCTAGAACGTAATCAACAAACCAATGACAATTAAATAAATAAAACATAATTGCTAATCGACATGACATAAGAAAATAACCTCCAAATAAATACCATGTGAGAATCACGTGCTCCCTACAATATAATACAAATGATCTGACGGGATCCGTCGGGATCCTGGACTCTGTAGGTCATCGAAGGAATCCGGGGAGAGGGGAGAAGAGCTGTGGCACGCAAATGATACGCGGGCAACGCGCCCCGCATCGATCGCCCATGTGCCGGCCCGCAACCCCCCCTCCGCGCCGCCGGGGGCCTCACACACCCTCACACCGCTCGCACACCCATCCACCCCGCCAGACACAAACACCCTCACGCACAGACGCACACACACCACGTATCTAATGTGTTTTACCAAATGATCCGAATAGAATATTAATTCATCTATGTGTATAAAACTGATGGTCATGGCTTTAGTAGAAATTTTGTGAGTCTAAGTCACCTGACTTATTCAAAAAGAATGTATATTGTAAGTTTCTTTAAAAAAAAATATTAGATAACATTTCTCCAAGAAAATTCCATTTATGTAGATCTGGTGGTATCCGGATAACAAGTCCAGAAAAGTTAAAAAACGCATTCGAATTCAAATGAATCGAATTCAATTCCGAAAGTGTTAAAAGAAAACCTAATCAACCCGAAATCAGTAATTAGAGACACCGAATGGAGGGTGACGTCACTAATGGTTGTATTTATAACAACAGTTAGTTGTACAGGTTTTCCAGTGAAAGTGTGCGTGTCGACCCCACGGGGAGGTTAATTGAGCTCACAGCCACGTGGGAGCAATTATTTACCTTCAGGTAACCACGTGCATCGCTCACGGTACTCCAACACAACGTCACTCCGACCTCAAACTACACTAACTACACACTCAAAAAACGACATATAGTAAAATGTATATAGCCACTAGCGAAGCATTGCGGAGGAGCTAAGTAAAAATGAAGAAATAAGATGGTGAATTTACAGACATTCGGGTTTAATGTTTCTATTCAGAGCTCCACACCCAAATCTAGACTCTAAACACTAGTAATAGGGCTCAAACTACAACGCTACCGGCTACGCCACATAAATATACGCAAAGACACTCAGTGCAAAAGACTGGCTGGTCTTCGGTAAACGGACGGGGGGTGATACTAAAAACATGAAAAATTGTGTTTAAATGATTTATTGATTACAATTAATCGCATCAAGCTGATACATGAAGTCTACATTGTCAAAATCGCAAATGCTTTGCGAGATCGCATGCGTTCGATACAGATGACATCAACATTTTACGAGACGATACACTTTAATGACAGTAATAACACTAGGACTACTTAACTACGTATTAAGCTAGGCTACACGACTATTACTACTGAAGCATTGCCTGATTGTAAATAAACGTAAAAATGCAGCATTTGAGCGTTCCGGCGACGACACCCAAATGTAGGGCACGTGATCCGCAGCCACACGCTCGCGATCTGAACTCACATTAGCCACAAACCGGTACAGTCCGAAACACTCTTATACTAGTCGAATAATTAATTTAAACTACAAAATGATCACAGTCAACAGTATCTGGCCGGTCGTCTCGTGGTGAACGGGGTTCGCGTTTGGTCTCGCGGAGTACTCATTTGGTTGTTTCTAGCGCGCCATTTACGTGCGGTGTGCGCGGCGGCCACGGCTCAACTGGGCGGCGCGCGCTACCCCGCCGTCGCCCTCCCCGCCCCCCCAGTTGCATCCTTCAAACGCTCCCTGATAATCGGGAGAAAATACTACACACAGTTGCAATTGGAATGCCGCATCGTGTTCTTTTTTGGCTATGAGTCAGGCAGTAATCGCATCAGCCCTCATTGGCCGCTTGCTTGACTCGCTCGTCGAATGCAATTTAGTTAAAAAGATTTCCGCTTAAAAAAACTTAATCAGATCATTTTGTATATTTTCGTGTTTTGTGTCGATCGTGACGATCTAAGTCGTCCTCGTATTTTAGAAGACTATGGAGCATGAATATAGATGTTTCATTTCAGCGACGAGCACGTTTTCATGTTAACTTACGACTAGCTAAGACGAGACGGAGAAAAAAAAACTATGTTCTCTACGTCCTAAGACAGTAAAATCTTAGATATCATAAATTTAACCAACGCCGTTTCATTTGCTTTGCGTTTTGTGAAAAAAAAATCTGAACCTTCTTTTTATTTTATGTAGAAAGATGATTATGTAGAATATTATCATACATCTTAAATGCGCATATTTAAGTTGAATTCTTCAATATTTTTTTTAGTTTCATCTGAGTTACCATTCCTATCTTCAGTGAAGTCGTTTATATCATAAGATTATTGAAGTAAGATACCAGATTACCCAACATATGCTAATGAAGTGAAATTGTTCCCCGCATCCCGGGGAACAGAGTTGGGCTCCTAAATCACACACTTATGGAATATATAAAGATATACTTCTGACGTTCGGTGCTCAGAAAGTGGGCGAGAAATGCATAGAGATCTTTTAGCCACTTATCATGTACCACTCATAAAAATGACTGAAAAGGGTTTACTGCAAGCTAGACGGTCGTTTATTATTTATGAAACCCAAGGCTTCGTGAATTTTATCAATTGATGATTTTATCTTAATATTAGATGCGAAATGGCGTGGTTTAACTTCAGAGTAATTTTTGACCACTAGTAAAATACAGAGCCTAGGTATTGTGTTTTTCTTTTTAGATGAATATAGGAAGTGTCTGCCCACTTCTGTCACAGAATAGAGATAGGCACTATCGGCCAGGTACATAAAAAAATGGTACTGTGTTCGTTTAATAAAATATCTGTTTAGAACATTTTATTGACTCTTATCCGGGAATGGTCAAGTAGACCATATATATCGAAGGATTCACAAAGATACCAAATGATATAAAACAATCAAATACTGGCATTCTGGGACTTCCAATCTTACAAAACACTAAACGCCCCGTCCTAAAAGATATAATTTTAGCTGAAAGAAGAAGTGGCGCAAGTAATTACCCAGTAAGAACTCTTGCCAAACATGACGATTGAACCGACTAATGTTAATAAAAACACAAGCCTTTAATATTACTACAACATTGGGGCTATGACCTCTTCTCACATAAAAAAAACATACACCACTATATTTCTGTACATCATTAAAATATTTTCCGTCACGTATTATATAATTAATGAATAAAATGTTTATGAAATCTATTTATTAGCGTGTAATTACTTTAACCTCTAAGTCCCTGAGATACCACATTTGGTATAGACATAATGGTTTTTTAATTGTGTCTGTAATTACGGTAATTGACCGGTTAACCAAAACTGACTTTCAATTAATCTTCTACCAAAACGAATACCCCTACTAACTATTCAAGAACTTAATATCATGTAACATAAGGCTCTACGTCGTAGACCCTCTACGACTCGCTACGAACGATACCACCGTCTCGTAGCACATTCGTAGCTAACAATTCCGAATTTAATGCGAGCGTAATAATTTCTAAAGCAACAATAAATATGTCTGTCAAGTATTTTAGTACCATATATAAAACAAACTGCATGGGGATATTATCATGGGATTGTGTAGTTGATGCTCTGGTCATATTGTATGTATTTCATGAATCTAAAGTATGAAAAGTTCTTTAAATTTTTAAATAGAGTTTTATTGTGAAGAATGAATGCACTTGGCTCTGGTTTGGGTATTGTGTAGTGATTTAGAGGTAGCAGGTGGATTAGCAGTATGACATTCGGGATTGCTTTGAAATTAGGCGTGGTATGGTAAATTGATATTTTACATTTGCGTAAAATATTTGGTTAGCTTGGGGAACGGCAAAATCGATCAACTTTTTGATAATGAATGTACTGTAGGAATTAGTATACTTTCATTTGCGATTGTGGGTCATCTTTCTCGTTGGAAGCTTGATAAATAAATAAACTTGGTCATCGTTTTGGCGGTAACTCGCTGTAGTGGTGGTAATCCGATCATTTTGATTCCGTGTAGATTACGGACGGGCGCCGGGCGGGAGGCTTTGTGATTGCCGGTACCTGAGTCAGTTATATTCATGCTCGTTGTTTACTTTTTGTAGGTTTCACACAGAGGTATTTTATTATTGCTATTTTGTTAACGAATTTTAGGTTTGAAGACAAAAAAGACACAAAGTCACTTACACAAGAATAATGCTTCCAGTACATTATTTATACAACATTAATTTTTGTTTATGCGAAACCCGAAACACGGGTCTAGTATTTTTATGTAAAGAATCTATGAAAAAAATTTCAAAACTGTATCATTAATAATCACAAAGTTATAAGCTTGATAAGTTACCTGGTTGTCCACGCAAAAACATATGCAGATCACCACAAACAGCTAGTGTACGTACCATCTCCGTGTAATGGACGTTTGAATACGAGAAAGACATGATAATTTTAAAATCGAAACAATACACTAAGGCCCGCGACTTGGAAGCGTAATTAAATATTTTTGGTACAAAATATAACATGGTGTAAAAATTATTGGAATCGATTCAGTTACTGATTCTGAACAAACTATATTCAGGTTTCGCATATACTAAAAATAATCTTGTATAAAACGTTCGTCGCATTTTGAAATGATAAATGTTGACATAACATATCAATACTTTGTGTGTGTGTATATATTGAAATTTTTTTAAACATTTCACATTACTTACTTAGTTCATTTGTGACAGTTCATTAATATTTTTCTTTTTTTAATGCTTTGAAAAGTTGACATTGCATTTAACAAAATATATTACGCATTGTCATTTAAAACTACTTTAATCTTTCTATTTTAAATGGGACATTAATTATGCTTTCATTTTAATATTTTTACACCCGAAGTGTTAGTACATATGTTTATGTGATTTTTTTAACGTTAATTTTACGATCTTTATGTACCATGTAACGATAATAAGTATAATAAACTAGCTGACCGTACAGACGTTGTCCTGTTTCCTAGAAATCGATAGCAGCGCCACCTACCGGGTCCAATAGTGAATTTAAACCATCCAGGGTGCCACCCAAACGCATTCAAAAAAATTCATTCAAATCGGTCCAGCCGTTTAGGAGGAGTTCAGTGACATACACACGTACAGTAGAATTATATATATAAAGATAAGTTACAGAAAACTGGTTGTAAGCACTATTGCTGAGCTTGGGTTCGATTCCCAGGTTATTTGATTTTACCATCAGGAATTTCTCATTAGCAGCCCGGGTACTGGATTTGTGCCCGGTTGATAGCAATAGGCTAGCCACCTTTTACATGGGACTTATGTGGGTGTACTATAAGTAAACATCTGCTCATCCCTTTTTTTTTGGATGGGAAATCATCAAATGACTTCTCCCGCTCTGGGCGGAGCGGGAGGGCATGTCAGACTTTTACTGACTAAAACCCTCCCGTGTTCATTCAGTTGCCCATGTGCCAGGGTCACGGTATCTCTTTCGAACAATCACGCGACCCTGGCAGGCATCGGTCCTAGCATACTCCTTCAGTGCTGCTGACATCTCTTTGAGGCGCACGTGGAACACTGCGCGCCGTTGACCCGAGCTTGGTCGTTACCGGGCGGCGAGCTACCCATTGCTCGCCACCCGCAAGCTCACGCCTACGGTGGCCGGGAGTCCGTTATGGACTCCCGACGCCCGGGGCGTCGCCTCCTGCGGCGGCTAGGGACGTGAGAGCGCAGAGACTGCCACATCTGCTCTTCCCTTCGTGAAAATAAGGCGTATTTATAGAAAAGTGTTATTGAACGCTTTTTCTGATAGCTGGAACTATAAAGAATTAGTTTATTGGATAAACTTACGCATTTCATATATAGGCAGACTCAAATTCAATGTTCAAAACATTTATTTCAATTAAACCATTTACAGGCACTTTTGAATAGTCAAAAACTCGATCAGTGAGTCGGAAAGTAGAACCTTGTTGCCCATTTCAAAACGTAGATCTCTATGGGAAAGAACGGCCAAGAAACTCCAAGGACACTCTTTTAAATCAAGATATTACAATATCTTAGGTACAATATTCTTGTCGCTTCTATATGTGAGAACCATGATAAAAAATGAAGCAACAATTCTAAATATAAGATTTAAAATAAACCCTGGAAGATAGGAGATGACAAGTTTCAACCGACGGCACCCGTTCACGAATTTGATGCATGGATCTGCACCATCCAGCTCAACCATTTTGTAGGGAACCGAATGGTCAAAAGCACTCGCGTCCCAAAAACAAGAATTCTGAGACATGTGACAACTTCCAACGCGCACTGGCCCGCGTGGTGGTTTGGTCAATTTATCACAAAACATTGACACTGACAGCTCTTGAACGCTGTATATGTACTGAAGACCTATTCTCGTAATTAAAAACAAAGTATTCATTATAATAAAATAGTAATTCAAAATCTAGTCGCAGCCCCATTCCCATCTCGGCAACAATCAAATGTCAAAAACTTGTCAAAAATGTATGGAAATTTGAGGTATTTTTAACAGATTGAGACTGGGATAACGAAAAATGATGAACGAAAATTCCCCTCTAATCTCGTTCAGTTTCATTGTTGAAATTCATCCTTCATCAAATGTGTTACGGAGCATTGATAAGTAAAAAATTAAACCGCCGAAAAACTGAAAAGCATAAAATAATAAAACTTAAAATTATGAGTCGGCGCTTTGAGTGATCCTTGTTCATTGATTTTTCAGCGCCGACTCAAAATTTTAAGGTTTATTATTTTATGCTTTTCAGTTTTTCGGCGGTTTAATTTTTTGTTAAAAAGTTTTTATTTTATATTTTTTGTGGCTTTAATGTACTAATAATACTTGGCAAGGTATACCCTATCCAACACAAAAAGAATTATCAAAATCGGACTACTCTGTATAAAGTTATGCGCGTTTATACATTACAATCAGTGAGTGAACAATCAATCATCCCCTGTTTTCCGACCCTTAGGGTTCGATTTTGTTTTCCAAATTTATATGGAACCACCTTGAGAGTATACCCTTTCCAATAAAAGAAGAATTGTCACAATCACTCCACTATGTAAAAAGTTATGCGTGGTCATACATAAAAAAAAAAAAAAAAAAAATTAATTATTTAATAATTTTGACTGGCCTGTTAATCTAGTGGTTAGTAACCCTGACTGCTAAGACTAAGGTCGTGGGTTCGATTCCCACCCAGGACAAATATTGTGTGATGAGCACAATCATTTGTTCTGTGTCTGGGTGTAATTTATCTATAATATGTATGTATTTAGAAATATATAAGTATATTTATCAGTTGTCTGGTTGCCATAGTACAGGCACTGCCTAGTTTGGGATCAGATAACGTTGTGTTGGTTGTTCTAAGATATTATTATTATTTCCTTTATTTAAATTTTTACAACATATAAATTACATTTTTAAATATTAAAATAACAAAATCATAAAAACATTTAAAAATATAAAAAATAGTAGCCCACCGGTATCGGGAATAGGATCCAAGCTACCGGTGGTCAGGGCCGCTGAGAGAGGAACCTTCTCACTATACGTGCCGTGTCCAGTAATACCGCCTTCTGGATCAAGCGCTTGATCCAGCTGCCTAACGAGAGCCTCTTTAGGTGTTGGTCGAGGCTCTTGGCTATTATGCCATTGGCCGTCACGACTATCGGCACAATGACTGCTGTATCCAAATCCCACATCTCGACAACCTCGCGAGCCAAGTCAAGATATTTGATCTGCTTATCTTGTTCAGCTTTCACGAGGTTCTCGTCATGCGGGACTGCTATATCAACAATCATTGTGCGACGCTCTGATCGATCTATCACGACTATGTCCGGCTTATTAGCAACAATAGTCCTATCAGTGATGATAGATCGATCCCAATACAATGTGATATTTCCATTTTGGAGAACTGGGTCGGGCACATACTTATAGTACGGTACTTCCGATTCCACAAGGCTGTATTTCAGAGCAAGTTGCTGGTGGATAATCCTGGCTACAAGGTTGTGTCTATGCAAGTAGTCTCCGTTAGCCAGACGAGAACAACCACAAATAATGTGTCGGATTGGATTGTGTGTGATTTATTATTATTATTATTTTCATTTATTCATTTTCTAACATATTAATTATATTTTATTATTATTATTATTATCCTTTATTCCATTTAAACATTCTTATAAATTATATTTTTAAATATTAGTTAAAAAAAAACATTTAAAAATATAAAAAAAATATTATTATTATTAATAATAATATACGCGTCGAATTGAGAACCTCCTCCGTTTTTTTCGTCGGTTGAAAAATAATTTTATTTCTGTATGTACCAACACCTTTACGCGTCAATCATATTTTTAAAACTATACACCGCAACATTTTAGTCGTCTTACAAAGGATGTCCACTCCATGTATCCGACGTGTAAAAATTGTTACCATTAATTAAGATAATAGGTACAAAGAAAACTAAAAAATGCATTAGAATTATGAAACATCCTGTTAATAATGTTTACGTATCATATGATAGAGGACTTACCTACCCAGTGCACGAGTCGGCTAGATCATTCCATCTCCATTTTCCATGAGACAAAATATCAAATTTCAAACTACGTCGTGCGTCATCATAATTAATAATATTTTTATTTTTTAGTTATTCATAATATGAATAACTAAAAAATAAAATTAACATATTACGTTAATTTTTTCCTTATGGATATGTAGTAGCCATTGGTTACATGAAGTGGGCTGCCGTTGTAAGACGATTAAAATGTCACGGTGTATAAGGTTTCCTATCTGACTACTATGACGAGAAAGGCCGAAACAAACTCGAGATCACAGTTTCTTTTAAGAGCCCTCTTACAAAATTTGAACGCTCGAGTTTAGGTAAAAGACGGCAATCTTATGTATGTGTGCGTAGCTATCCACACATGCACAATACAAACAGTGTAACGCGAGTGTCGAGCCGGTCTAAACAATCTTGATCCGTTAGAATTATAATGCGGTATTTAGATATTTATGAAAATACTTATTTTTATTTATCCAGTCTAATAAAGATTTCTAGACTAATAAAAAAATACAACTATATGTTATGTAAAGTATACAATAAAAATTAAAACAATTACATATTGGTGCCGATTCTGTTGTACACCGAAACGACTTACCGACAACCATAGAGGGGCCATGTGTTTTATTCGCGGATGACATATCCTTATTACTCTCATGCCAAAACAACACAAATATAGAAGAAAAACTCAATAACACACTCACAAAAACATGTGACTGGATGACCTCACATAATTTAGAAATTAATTACAATAAAACTAAATTAATGACTTTTCACCCTTATCAAAAAGCTCCTCTACGCTTAAACTTCAACTTTAACGGCTCATTATTAGAAACTGTTGATGAATTTACATTACTTGGACTTACAATAGATAAACATATTAACTGGAAAACACAAATACAAAAAACACGTTCAAAAATTTCAAGATTTTCATATGCTCTCCGCGAAATTAAAAAGACCACCAATTTTCAAACTGCCCTTACCACCTATTATGCGTATGCCAATGCATGGCTTAGCTACGGCATAACTCTCTGGGGAAATAGTACAGATGCACTGACACTCTTTACCCTACAAAAGAAATTAATCAGAATCATGGTAAACATTGATCAAACTGACAGCTGCAAACCCCACTTTCAAAAACATAATATTTTAACCCTCCCCAGTATTTACATTCTAGAAACATGTAAATTTGTCCGCAAGTATCCAGAGTTCTACACAAAGCGCGAAGACATCCAGTCACAGTACACACTTAGGCACCGATCAAGGCTAAACATACCAACCTCCAAGTTAAAAATGCATTCTACAAGTCCCTATGTAATGTCTATAAAAATATACAACAAACTGCCTGACATTATAAAGAATGAAGAAAAGATCAATATATTTATAAGAAATCTTAAGAAATTACTGATTAACAAATGCTATTACTCCTTAGACGAATATTTAAATGATAAAAATAAATAATAGACATATAATATATAATTTAATTTGATAATAAATACTAAAATAATGATGATTGATAATAATAATTATTGATAAACACGCAATTTATAGGTATATGTAAAATAAACTATCGATACTATATTGTATGTGTGAAGTATTTTTTTTTTAATAAATAATAAAATAATAATTTATCAAATAATATAACAAAAAAAAAATTAAATCAAACAGCAATAATTATAAATAAAGTTAAATACTTACTTAATAAATAAAACAATATAGCTAACAATAATTTTTGAAAGAACAACAATCCATATAAATGAATAAACAGAATGATTATAATACATAGCTACTTATTTAAAAATCATATAAAATATGTTAATACATTTTATAGATAAATAAGCGATATGTTGGTTTATTTTACGAAAACTCCTGACCAAAGGATTTTCAAAAACAGAGCTTCCTCTCTCCTATCCTTTTGCTGTGCCCTACAGGGTCCATAATGATCTAAAATTATATAATTACCACCTAAGTTCACATTATGGTAAAGCAATAAAGATATTGAGTATTGAGTATTGAGTATTGAAATAAACTAACAAAACTATCTCTAAAATTGCTTACTTTTAGCTATGACAATTGTTACTCTATTCTGCATCTCTTTTAAAAATTATTTTGACACGACTAAAATCAAATTTGATAATCGCGACTCAACGTGGTATTTTTAGGGTTCCGTTGCCAAATGGCAAAAACGGAACCCTTATAGATTCGTCATGTCTGTCTGTCTGTCTGTCCGTATGTCGCAGCCACTTTTCTCCGAAACTATAAGAGCATGCTGTTGAAACTTGGTAAGAAGATGTATTCTGTTGCCTTTTTATTTCCTGGGATATTTCCATCATATTCTGTGAACTGCATTAAGATTTTTACACTAAAATAGAAAAAAAAACAATAATTTTTTGGGTTCCCATACTTAGAACTGAAACTCAAAAAAAAATTTTTCATCAAACCCATACGTGTGGGGTAAAATGGTATTGAGGTTTCTAATATATTTTTTTTCTAAACTGAATAGTTTGCGCGAGAAACACTTCCAAAGTGGTGTGTGTGTCCTCCCCCCCGTAACTTCTAAAATAAGAGAATGATAAAACTAAAAAAAATATATGATGTACATTACCATGTAAACTTCCACCAAAAATTGGTTTGAACGAGATCTACTAAGTGGTTTTTTTTTAATACGTCATAAATCGTAAACCGCTATTTACCTTTCAATATAAAAATTAAAAAAAAACATTTAATTTCATAAACATAAACCATATGCATAAACCGAGAATACATACAGGTTTGTACGGAAACCTCGGTGCGCGAGTCCGACTCGCACTTGGCCGGTTTTTTTTCTTTTGGCTTCGCAACTTAGTACTTGTGCGCTACGCAATGAACTTGCTGAGATACGAAGGCGCGCGCAAGGGGGCATCCTGGACGTGTTTTATATGGAATTTTTCATTTTTGTTTGAAAAGTAAAAAAAAATATTACCCACGTGTTGAGATTTATATGTGTGGAGGTTTTATAAAGGGGGTCGAAAATTTCATTATTTTTGCGATAGGACACGCCATTTTCGAGATATAAGCAAAAGAAAAAAAAAATACAGTACTGTTTTTGCACGTGAGGCGAGGCGTTGCCGTTGGTGTGAATTTTTGTTCATGACCACTAGTTTTACTCCACACCTTTTTAATCGCGATTAAAAATAGTCAGATTTAGTTAAAATAAATTATTTTAGTCAAAAATTTTCTACAATCTATTAAAATAATGCTTTACTTGATAATAAACGAAACTCTTATCTTATACAAAAATAAAATGCGAAGAGTAGCAAAATGTTGTAGTCGTAGTATATTTTTGCGTTCACGATACGAGTACCCGTAAACTGAGACGCGGGAAAAATTGGCATAGATCCTTCCCCGTTGGGCGCTTGCGCCGTACTAAACGCTGCCCGCTTGTGCATCGTAATTTATTCTAATTTAGAGTGATTCCAAAAACGATATTATGTCTAATTAAATAAACAGATTTAAATAAAACTTGAGAATTCGATTTGTTATAGAGCATACTTTATATTGACATGAATTTTTTAATGTAATTATGCTTTATTCAAACCAAAAAAACGCGATAAACTTGCGAATAAATCGTAAAAATTGCCATAAGACTTTATTTTTTTACTAATTAATGTTATTAAAAATCAATATTCTTGTACTAAATGTAACAACTGGATTATATGTCTGTTATTTTGTGTATTTTTTTTACTCAAATTTCTACATATTAATGATACAAATAGGAGTCAGAAATTGACCCTGCGCTGATTTTTACCAAAACTAGTTGTGGGAGATTAATTACTACAAAGTAAACAAATGAGTTTTTGTAAATGTTCTACTAAAAGTGACAAACCAAAAGACTGATCTATTTTTTACATGTAATCGTCAATGCCAGAGTATGTATAATGATGAGATGAGAGGTAAATAAGGCGACTAAAATCTTAGATATTCGCGCAAAAATGTAAAATGGCTCTTAAAGTCCAGACTAGTGATGTGCCGGATATCCGTACGAGGAAAAAAGATCCGTGCCCGTATCCGTATTCCTTATTTTCTTTGCGGATCTTATACGCACCTTTTACCTCATTATTTTTCAAAACATGATGAAATTCTATAAATAGCTGATTAGGTAGCAGTGACAAACTATTAAATTCCGTTTCGTTTTCTTTTTCGTTTTTCAAAAAATTCAATACTTAGTGACTAAAGTATAAACAAAATAAAAGAAAGACCAGCGCAATGCAAGTCGAAACATGTCCTGTGAAGCAAAGCGTCAAGTGACGTCAACTATCGTTTCAAAGCCACGCGCATCGACGTCGATTTTTTTTTTTTGGATGGGAAATCATCAAATGACTTTTCCCGCTCTGGGCGGAGCGGAAGGGCATGTCAGACTTTTACTGACTAAAACCCACCCGTGTTCCTTCAGTTGCCCATGTGCCAGGGTCACGGTATCTCTTTCGAACAATCTCGCGACCCTGGCAGGCATCGACACCAATCGAGTAAGATAGTTAAGATCCGTATCCCTATCCGCGGATCTTGGCACCAAATATCCGTATTGGGATCCATATCCGCGGATATATATTTTTAACGATCCGGCACTTCACTAGTCCAGACATAATCTTGGTCACATCAAGTGAAGACCATGTAAATTGATGTCTGAAATGGTCTTTTGAGGAGAGAAACACCCAGATTGAGCAGATCTGTCCAGTCAGTGCAAGCATTTGCCACTAATCGTGTAGCACAACACAGAACTTTAAATAGTAATGTAGTGTTACTGCTAGTGTGTCCATGTTTATACTTGCCCGGAGTCATGGAGAGTGCAATAAGTTATGCCAGGGCGCCGCTCGTTCATTTTGTATTCATATTTATTTATTTATTTATATATGCTTTATTGTACACCAGAAAAAAAACATTCTTCTGCATATGTTTTTATTATCATTTTATATCCCAGCCAGGCGGTTATTTAGTTAAAAGTTTTTTAACTGTAGGGGTTCTCTCACCCTGGTGTTTGAATTATTTGTTATTGTTATTTTAGGAGCCACTCGAAGGTTTTATTAACCAGCACCCTAATTTTGTAACACACTATTAATCAGAATTTGAATCATTTTGAAGCTTATTTGTCATCCATTATTTCTTATTTTCGAAAAAATTGTTTGCTTAGCAACGTAAACAACGTCATCAATGTTGCGGAACTATCAAAATGAAACCGATTCCTACTGATAGTGTAGTACGCAATTACCTCTCTGGAATACGATACCTTGTCGTTAGTAAAGGTGTCCTCACCTTGACGTGGTAATTTTGTGGCGGGATTTTTGCGTGCATCGAATTTCCAACGTACAGCGTCTAGAGTTGAAAATCGTACAGCGTGTTTTATCCATGCACTCTTTCGGATTATCAATTCTCGATTTAACATCGAGAGTTGAAAATCCAGCGTGCGATATTTTTACGTACGTGTGAAAGCCGACTTAGAGTCAAATAAATGCCTAACGTACCGTGGAATTGGAATTTCTTAGAACTATGGTTCTAAGAAATTCCAAATATTCTGATGGATATTGTCATAGATACTCATGAAAGAATAAGAGCTCTCTTTTTGCCCTATAAGTGGTATAAACACTACCACTTCTCCTGTGTGACATTTCTAGACTTTTTTTTCAATTTACTTTGACATTTAATGGCTATTTACTATACATTTTCTTTCTCTTTGATGATAATATGCTTTTACTTAATTTGTATGTTATGATTTCTAATGTTGATTGCTTTGAATAGTCGATAAAGTATAATAATAATCAACCTATAATTGTTGATATCGCTGTACCTCATGACGAGAATCTAGTAAAAACTGAGTGAGATAAAAAACAAGTATCTTGATTTAGCCCACTACGTTGTTAACATGTGGGATGTGGACACTGCGACGCTCTTATTGCGAGCAGTATTACTGGACACGGCACGCATACTCAGGAGGTTCCTCTCTCTAGAACCAAGCTCAAGGGTCCAAGGGTCCAAGTTACCGGTGGTCAGGACCACCGGCAACTTGGACCTTGCTCCTGGTGCCGATGGGCCACAGTTTTTTATATATTTAAATGTGTTAGTATGCATTTTGTAAAAATATTGCAAAATATACGTAATATGTGTAGAATGATGAAATCGATAAACGAAAATTAAAATCAGCCTATAATGGTCCCACTGCTGGGACAAAGGCCTCTTCTCTTCGGGAGGGAATGGGCTGTAAACTGCCACGCGGGTCCAGTGCGGATTGGTCGATGTCACATGTCTCCGAATTTTTGGTTCTAGAACATGCCGGTTTCCTCATGATATTTTCCTTCACTGTTTTGAGAGCAATGGTGTCGATATGATTTACACAATGTTAAGCGTCTGTCTGGACTCGAACCTACAATTTACAAACCGTGAGTCGAGGCCGATACCAGTGAGCCACCGGTGCCGGGTGCTCTGAATAATGGATATATTTAATTTTTTATGTTTATCTGTTTATATTCTTATACGCCGTTGAGACAAAGTATGTATACTGATTTAATTTTATGTAATATCTTGTGTACACATTCTTTCGACAAATAAAAAAATATCGCATCTTAAAGTAGGTAATCGAGATCCGTTTTTAAAATCACCGATCCCTCTGTCGTCTGTGGTGATTAACTCTACTACCCAAAACACTACATATACATCATCCATTAGGCTGTCAATTAGCAGAAGTGGGTCACAACAGGCTGATAATGAAGTTCTACATAAAATTAGAACCCAAACACCAGTTCCAATTATCACCAACCAGTTTTACCCAGACCCAGTCCAATGACACGTGTCGTGACAAGCCCCATGTGACCTTGAGCCCCCTTCCCCCCGCTATCCAGAATCGGGTGAAGTATATTTTAACCCTAAATTAAGTGGTGAGGTTTCCTTCGACCGCCCGCGCCGTCGGGTCTCGGCAATCGACGGGTTGACACGAAAAGACTTATGGGACCAAAAAATACGGTGTATTTTCGACTTTATCGAGAGGGAGAAAGGTTGGTTTTAGTTATGGGGTGTAGCCAGTTGCAGGGGTGTGTAGTGGGCTCGCTGGAAGCGTCCTCTAAGAAAATGGAGACAATACGATTATAGTATTTCAGTATATGGTAAGATTTCAGATGAAGAATATTTTTTTAATACATTTCAGGGGCTGTATGCAGGGCTTGAAGGACCGGTATATCGAAAACCGGTACCATTTGCGTTGGTGTAATACCGATATTAGTCGCAGTACCTGTACCAAATATTTCCGTAAATTATAGAGAAACAGATACAGTAAGTAAAAAAGATACTCAATAGGCATGAATTAAATAACTTCAAGGATGCCAACCGTGTACGATGTTTCTTGTACAAATATAAGGGTTGTGGTACGAGCCGGGTAGCTGGAATTGGTTTCGTGACTTGTTAGGTTGACTACCAGTACCCGTCTAGGACTAGTACCCGCCTGGGACTGGTAGTCAGGTACCGCTCAGTAACGATACATAACTTTTACTTTTGGTACCGATTCCATGCTCTCACTTTATGTGATGTACTTTTTCAGTAATAATATTTTGATTTTGAATTGATGAGGTTTGAAAACTTTCCTTGTTACACTGATTATCGTGCACACCTTTATTTAATTAACATAATATTTATCTTGTTTAGTAGAATTAAAGGGGATACCAGTAATTTGAAACCCACATTGGTAGCAATATTCCCATCCTAACGTGGGTGTCGTAAGAGACGACTAAGGGACTTACGAGAGAACGGGCTGCATGTTCTTTATGCATTTTATCATCATACTGCGATCGCCAACCCGCCTGCCAAGCGTGGCGATTATGGCAAACCCTCCAAATTGGGGGAGGCCCATGTCCAGCAGTGGACGCCTTTTAGCTGAAATGATGATGTTGATGATGACTGGTACCAATTGTTTACATTAGCATTACAGGAAGTAGATAATAGTCTGATAAACTCAAACTCAAACTCAAGCTCAAAAAGTATATTGTTAAATTTAATCAATTACAGGCACTTTTTAACCGACTTCAAAAAGGAGGAGGTTATCAATTCAGATGTAATTTTTTTTTTTTTATGTATTTTCGGCCATAACTCCGTCATATATAAACGGATTTGCAAATTATTTTTTTTGTTTGAAAGGGGTTTATTTCGAAATGGTCCCATATAAGTTTCATATAGATCTGATGATGACTTCCGGAGACAGACATCGGAACTCTTTAAAAAATGACCGCAAATAAACCGCGACTTCTGCTATCGCATAAATATGCATTGTTTGTTTGGAATTAGTGCGGGGTAGATACTATAACTAAAAATATAAAAATAAAAACTTTTTTACAAAAAAAAAACAACCACCTTCCTTAAAAACACTACAAACTGAAAAATAACTTTAATTTCGGAAGTCGGTGGCAAAAACCTCAAATAAAAATTCTAAGACACCGACTTCCGAAATTAAAGTTATTTTTCAGTTTGTAGTGTTTTTAAGGAAGTCGGTTGTTTTTTCAATTGTCAAAAGTTTCATTTTTGTAACGGACCGACCATTACAAAAATGAAACTAGTTGCTCATTCATAAGCGTACGGGCAAGAAAGTCCGCGGACACCCTTTTTAAATCAAAAATAATTATATTGATAGAAATATTAGTAACAAAATAGTTAACTTAGCTGTCTAATCTGGCCTACCACTTAAATTAGCACACAGCGCTAATTTATTAATTGTTAAAATAACTTGAAACACTGCTGCAAACAGAAAATACTTCATCAATTAATTTTAATCAGTCTACAAATTTCGCTTCTCCAACCCTCCCATATACATTAAACCACCCGAATATTATTATGTATAATACAATAATTTAGACTATCCTCTCTCCATCTCACTCCCTCCTTCTACAAACACATCTTCGATCCCACTCTAAACCAGTCTACAGGCGGATTTCGCGACGGTTTTTTTTTCGATTTTTCACATTTGCGCTACAGTACTGATTGATAGGGAACAGGGGGGTGTGAGCGGGTGTGAGAGGGGTGTAAGTTGAGTGCATCCCTACAATAGATGCCGCCTCAGTCGCTACTATCATTTAGTACTTTTATTTCGTAGCTAAGCGACGGAATAGAATGCGAGCAACTTCAATAAAATACGCATTGCGTATGCTTATTTTAAAATGGCGACTTCACGCCCTTTTTGCTCGGGGGCCGGGCAGAGGTCCAAGTAGGTTTTGTATGTTTGTCTATGAGTGTCGTGTTGAGTTAGGTTATGTAGGATATTAAAAGTTGTGAGAAAAGATGGTGGGACTAGCCTAGCGTACTCCTACGAAAACGACTTATAGTTAAAAGATAGAATTGTGTGGAAATGTTGGCAAACAGGCCACTTAGATTACATTAAAGTTTGTTGGATTAAGTAAGTACCTACCTATAATGAATTATTCTACTATTGACCTTATTGGTGATGTTCTTCAGAAAGGTCAGGTGCGTAGTACTGATAACCGGCGTGCGTGTATGACCAGATGTATGCGCTTAAACGAGGCAAAATGAGTATTTGAGGATCGTAGCAGGTGGCTTTCTGTAGTTTCTGCCTACCCCCATAGGAAAAAAGCATGAGCTTATGAAGTAGAATTCTTTAATTCAGTATTAAAAGCAGTAAAAGTGCTTTCGTATGACCCTTTCTTGATAAATCAGTGATCACAGTGTATTTATTTTACGATACAGGTATAATCATACCTGTTTATCCTGTTGCCTTCTGTTATGAAGAAACTGGAACATGTTCTCATCTTGTCCGATGTTTGGCCGAAAATTCTTGTGGCATGTTGGTATTATAGGGTAACAATAAATTAGCTGGCAATACTTTACCCACGCGTTGAGAATTGGTATCGAAACAACTGGAATTAAAAAAAAAAGCATTCAAAATATTTCGTGACTCGACAGGCGAACGTCAATGCCCCTAATAAAGCAGCTGTATTGAACAGATTTTTTTTAAGAATTTCCAAAAACCAAAACATGTATAGTCGTTTGGTTGCCTTAACATACATTTCAGTGACATTTCAAGGTTTGTACAATGTATTGTAGTATTTGCTACAATGTCGGAATGATGTTTTTTTTTTCACGCAAGAGTAAAATATTGCCATTTAATTTGGCTTCTTTATTAAGATCAAAATAATAATAAACAGAACATGTCTGAATCTTTATCTTAATAATGTATTTTACATTTAAATATTTTCAGATTAGTGACGTAGTTATTGTATTATACATACATAGATAAATTCACCCCTTCTTCCCATGGCGCTGGCTTTACTTACCTTACACACTAATTACAAATTATTACTGTAACTAAGTAATAGTTTGTAAGTAGTATTTATTACTATACTTATTTATTTAATCATAATTGCGGCGTTGTTATTTCGGTTACAACACAAAATAAAAAGCGTCACGGTAGCAAATTTCAAAAAAAAAAAACTGTATTTCGCGGGCTACTTTGATGGATCGCTTTTAAGCTAAGAATTGTAGAACGTGGCATACTACGACCCCTGCCTACCCCCATGAGAAAAAAGCATGAAATTATTTAAACATTTGTCAATTAAAAGGGACCCGAGATTCATTATGCCTCCGAAACCAAGTCTTTATAAGAAAAATTTTTCGTTACACAAAAAGTTAGCATCTTCCCCATTCCTAGGGAGAGTCGAACATATGCTCAACGTCGCATCCCTTAGCCCAAGGGTCGTTACCCGCAGCTTGAGTTTAACGGCCTTTACACAGTGGACACTTTTGGCCACACTTTTACATAATATGTTACTAGCTCGTACATGAGTGTGTTTATGGCATAATGTGTATGTCATGGCTCTAGTAATGTGGAGTTCGTTTGTAAGTACACACTATAAACTATGTGGTTTATATGTGTGGGATAAAGTAACTTACGGATTGTTTTACCACCTACGGACAAGTTCTGGTGAACTTTTCTTGTTCTATACTATACTTTCATAAAGATCTTGACTTTTGGTTTTATTTTCCAGACACCTTGCTGGCTAAATATTTACTAACTTATTTAATTAAACAACAATTTATACTAAATTACCTAATATCTTTACAGTGTGGCAGGGACATTGTTTCTATGGGTAGTTGTCAGCATTTTAAGGACTTACTTTAATAAACTATTAGTTGTTCCTTCAGTTGCCTGTGCCAGGGCCACGGTACCCACGGTGCTCTTTCGAACAAATCCGAAACCCTGGTAGGGAGCATGAGGCCCTGGGTTAGATTTCCAGTATGGGCAAAGTGTTATTTGATTTTTCTATCTAGCATTTCTCAGTGGCAGCACAGAGTCTAGATTCGTGCCCTGTTGATGGCAATAGTCGCCTCCTATTACCTGGGACTAGCAAAATATAGGGACACCCTGTTCATCCCTTCGGGGAAACAAGGCGTGATGTTTTTACGCTGAGACTTCAGAAAGCTAAAAATGTAGGACTCTTCCTAAATCTCAACGAACACATTCATTAACAAACATTGTAACGCATTTTATCTTCCGTCCAACAAACTCTTGACACCATTTTAACTCAATAAAGAGAACTAACAAACAGTGCTCACAGCATACATTGCCAGTAAAAAGAAACCTTAACAAGAATCCCTTGCATCATAAAGCAGGCAAATAATAAAGTTAACTTGACCACGATAAATTAAAAATAATATTTTTGAGGATTTACATAGCTTGCGCGGTTGCCTCGCGCGGTGTAAGGGTGTGTACTTATTACAGGGATGGAATAGTGGTCTTTTTTTTAGGTTGAAATTACAAACTCTACGTCTTTGAAGATCGATTTTCAGCCCACAGTACGCCTTATCTCTTCTTTGATGCCGTGGTGAGGCTTGCGGACTCGGAAGGTCTAGGTCTCAAAGCCGGTGCTGTGACGGTTTTTGGTATGTTTTTTGGTTACACTAAAACGGCTATTACGGATGAAATTTGGCAAATAGATTGACAATGACATAGATTAGGACATAATATACTTTTTATCTCGATGTTTCTGCGGGATCAAGATATATTTGCAGCGGATAATTTATAAAACTGGTTAGAGCTCCTTTTTTGCAACCAATGAGCCCATGTTTTGTAATATATTTTCCGAAAAGTTTAAATATTATTGAAGAATTTTCTAGAAAAACATCCCATCGCACAATGAGAAAGAGCCCTTATCCAAGGCCGTATGTAGTCGTCAGCGAATATAGTTCTAATGGATATGGTATCACTTAAAACGTTCAACATTTGAGTTTCGAACTTTTAGTGGATGGTTATAAAATTAGAACCATTCAAAAATAAATAAAGGAATACCTACACATAAATAAACTATTGAATAAATTGAAATCATTACCTACAGTCATGTAGTTTTCTGAAAAATAATATTTTGGAGCTGTACATTTTTGACAACTACCTGCTACTCTTGAGTCACACATTGCCATGTAACGAATACTTTATTTTTTCAAAAAATTTCTAGCACACGAATAAAATTAAGAAAGTTTTCATGAGTACCTAATATTATACTAGTTAGCTAGGTTTTAAGTCAATTTGAAAAATGTCTAATTACGCTAAATTACTTGTCTTTTTAATTAAAAAAATGTCTAATTCCGCTAAAATCTTAATAGTGCAGTGCTTTCGTATAATTTCGAGACATGCGAACTCTACAATTATGATAAAGATTGTGGTTTAGTTATATTTATGTATTTAGTACGTAAACCTATATACAAATAAATAGGTACATTTATAATGAAGTCATTCAATATTTAGCAGTAAATATTATTCGTTACAAATTGCCGCATCCGTCCTTCCTCCATCCCGCTAACTGGATTGCAGCCAATGAATAGTCAAATGGGGGTAGCAGTGGTGGTAATTCGGAGCGACGTACGACGCGAATGTACCGACCGACTCGCAACAATATGTAGCAGGACAACCAGCCTAACACGATGTGGATCAGTTCACTATATTGTTCTAGTGTTACTCATTCTACATTTGAATGAACTGGTTTACCACTTTATGGTTTAAAACAATTTATGTCACTTAAAAAGCATACAATTATTCACTAAAGAAAACATAATACTTAAGCTAAGCGACGGTTTGGAGGGGTTAAAAGCTAGAATTAGGTTATAAAAATAAAGATCCTAGAGCAGTGGTGGCCCAGTGGTAACAAATGCGTCTTACAAATTGTAAGTCGTAGGCTAAATTGTAGTCGTACCCAGACAAGTGCTTTACTATGTGTATTTTTTTTCGACGAAGGACAATATTGTAAGGAAAACTAATCGAAGACGTGTGACATCTAGCAACCCGCGCGATGGATTACACTCCACTCTTGCAACCAAACGATTGTTATGCTTTGGCTTTTGTATTTTTATTAAATACTAGCTTTTGCTAGCGGCTTCGCCCGCGTGGAAGTAGGAAAATATCCCGCGTGAACGTACTACCGGGATAAAAAGTAGCCTATGTGTTAATCCAGGTTATTTTTTTTAGCTCGAAAGCGTATTTTCTTCCGACATGCTTCAAATTTATCGTCACTGCTCGGCTCCTATGTGTTTTAGCGTTATGTTATATAGCCTATAACCTGCCTAGGAGTATAGACTACAATCGTACCAAGTTTGGTTAAAATCCCTAGTTTTTGACCCATGCGTGCACATACAGAAAAACAGACAGACAGACAAAAAATTTACTGATTGCATTTTTGGCATCAGTATCGATCACCATTCATGATCAAATTTTCAATGTACAGAATTGACCTCTCTACAGTTTTATTATAAGTATAGATTTGCGTTTAATTTTGATAGTTCGTTCTAAGGTTGATCATAACTTCGCTGCTGCACCCAGGGATGGCTCAAAACGACCGAACTCCTCAGTGGTTAACAGCACAGACACCAAATTTTGTAAAACTATTCATTCAGTTATGATAGTTAGTTCTAAAGTATGGTTTGGTTCGCAGCATGATTTATGTAAAAGCGTGTTTAGGTTCGTTGGATTTCTCTTTACAAATACTTACTTTTCAAGTGAAGGCGATAGAACGAATATTTGAAGAAATAAATAAGCTAAAAGGTATAGGCAGAATATTTTGTGAGGCTTATAGTGTAATAAAGACTTTGATGCCTCAAGCTTTTATGAGAACATTACAGTTTTATTTTATCGTAAGTTTTAAATAGTTTCATTTAAAGCTTGTTAGTAATAAGGGTTATTATTAAACATAAACTACTCAAATCTATTTAAATTCATGCAATGTGAAAATTTGTTAGGACATACCTACATGAACTTTTTCGCAAACCGCGACGGTAAACGTAACGAATGATTTGTCAGATGTAAAAATATGATAAAGGGCATAGTTAATAAATTTTTTTACATCTTATACATCATTCACTGACATTCATTTTGTCACGCATGAGACTACATTCAAAACCTCCTATGTAATGTCAATTAAATAAACTATCAGATGCAATATAAAATGAAACCAGCGTTACAATATTTATAAATTAGCTCGAATATTAATTTTAAAACATACTCCTCAATAAACGAATACTAACCTAACAAAAATAATACACAAACGGACGCCATACACAGTTTGTCGTATTGAAAAAATACCTACACGCATAGATAAATAACATATAATGATGACGTATACACCCTGTATCTAACCTCAATTTAATACATATTATAAAAAAAAAAAATGTGGATTGCTAATTATTTACAGTTCATTATTTAACACTTAATATATTATGTAAAAGTATATAAAGTTTATAAAAACAGAGAAAAAAGAATCAGAGGGCTTCAAAACACTCGTCTGCATCGCTGTCAATGGGAAAAGTTCCCAAAAGGCTGGCAGCATTGCCACGTTGTATGGCAATGCTGATTCTTTGGCCAAAAAATAGGCCAGCCCTCTGGTCACGTAAAGAGTCGACCAACCTCTTGGCTGTGTCTTTTTTTTGCTTGATTACTAATTGTTTTCCTAAGTTTATTATAACCTTGTTATTTATGCATGGCTTTTCAAAATCAATTCATTAATGTTTATTGTAGTATTTATCGTTGAATTGTCGTTTATGTGTACTGCGTATTTTTATAATGCAAATATCACATTATTTTAGTCTATCTAAATAGGTCTTATTTCCAAATACTCCGTTCATATCTTTAACATAAAGTACAGATTTGTCTCGAGCAGTGTTTCAGTACCTTCAAACTAATATGACACAGTTATACTACTACTTGCATATTTAAGAGATGTAACATCGTAACATAATCTTGTCTAAATAGTTATCACAGAAATATCTTGCTTTTTCTGAAGCATTCAACCTATGGACTATCAAAATAATTTGTTTTATGATTTATTCATTCATTTGAATTGATTGTTTTAGCATAAGGGATAACAGTCTTATCGCCAAACTAGTAATACATTACGCTTATTTATACCACAGGGGTAGACAAAGCTGTATTATTAACCCACATATCGTTAGTTATGTTTAAGACCCATGTAAAGGGTTCAAACAATCCATCCACCAGCAGTCTACGCCTGGATAGAAACCAGAACCACAACCTGCAACTAATGTCTGTCCCAAAACTGTCTAACGAAAGTATAAACAAACCCTGTTCCAGGCAAATTCTTATGCAACCACTCACTAAAAAAGTATTTTGAATATTCGTCTTTTCGATTCACATTCACTTTTAAATCTCATATTCAAGTCAGATTGAAAAGTAATAGATAAAAAATAGATTCATCTATACAAATACAGTGGAATCCAGTTATAACGACGGTGAAGGGACCGGTGATATTACGTCGTACTAACCGGAAGTCGTACTAAACGAAATGACAATTTTTGATTTTTATTCAAATCACATTCATATACATACATACATACATAATGTATTTAATAATATTTACGTGACTAAGAGAAAAAAAAACATTTAAATCAAAATATTTATTTATTTCACATAATTTATAATAATAATGACACTTTTTTCTTCAACAGAGAAACTTTTTTGTTTTGTAGAAGCCATTCTTGTACGCAAAATCACGCATCACCCGCAAATTAACGCCGCGCCCGCGCCGTAAACTAAACAGTCGCATTCGAATCAGCGACGTGCAGGCAAGGAGGAAGCGCGGGGCGGAGATAGTTTCTTACCTACGATTTATTTCTAAACACGTCAACGCTCGTCGTCGTTGTAACCGGACAGTTTTGTGTGAAATTCCGTCGTTACAAGCGGTTGGTCGCTGTAAGCGGAGTCGTAATAAACGGATGTACTTTCATAGTGGCTTATATTAAAACCAAACACACGCTTAGACTTACGTCGCTAAAAACGGTTGGTCGTTACATGCGAAGTCGTACTAAACGGACTCTACTGTAAATAAAACTGAAGTGTCTGTTTGTAATTTCAAATTAACAGCTTTTCACTAAATGCATATGAAAGTAAATACTTACACCAAAATATCATTTTTTTTTTTACTTTTGTCTGTCAGTCTGTCTGTTTGTTCCGGCTAATCTCTGAAAAGGCTGGACTGATTTTGACGGGACTTTTATTGGCAGGTAGCTTATGTAGTAAGGAGTCACTTAGACTACTTTTTTTTTAGAAAAAATCTTTTATTTTAGAAAAATACCGGCGTTAATTTCCGACATCCACGCGGGCGAAGCTGCGGGCAAAAGCTAGTGAGGTTATAATATTAACCTCGTCATCATCAACATTTGCCGAAAGAGATCCACCAAGCACCGCCTCCACGACTTGACCAGGTCTACTGCTACTTGTCACATCTAGAATTAACCACAATATCTATAAATCCACACTATTCCTCACTATCCACACTAATATTATAAATGCAAAAGTAACCCTGTCTGTCTGTCTGTCTGTCTCGCTTTCCTGCTAAAACTACTGATCCAATTTAAATGAAATTTGGTACACAGATAGTTTAGAGCCTGAAAAAGGACATAGGCTACTTTTTATTCCGTGAATTTGTCTGCGTCCGCGATAACCGACATTTACGCAGACGAAGTCGCGGGCAGAAGCTAGTTAAAAATATTTTTAAGTCAAATCAAATCGAATCATGTGTTGGTTTACAAACATAGGTATTTATTGTAGAACATATGTTGATGTTTGTTTACCTCTGTTTCGTTATAAGAGCCCTCCATGTTCTACTGTTACATGCAATGTTAATAGAATATAACTACTATTTTTTCCAAATCGTTTGAATATCAGTAAAAATATCACAATAATATGAAATATCAACAAGTTAATAAAAAGTTAGTAAAAAAAGTTCAGGGTCTGCCTTGGCGGTGTTGTGCGTCCGCCATGTTTGCCGAAAGCTTTGACGCTGACACGAGAAATTCGGCCCCCGATAAGACATAACTGAATTCATAAATCTGACGCTAGAATATTTGGGGGCCACATACAAGGTAAATTATTACTTCGTATACGGAAAATAATATTCCAGCTAAAATAATACTTTTCCTTTGCTTTCTCTGTAATGTAATATCGATTGTTTTGCAATAGTATAAAATTAATGAATAATTTTTAAGACAATGTAAATTCTAAAATGTTGAATTCTTGAAATAAGAATGATTTGATTTGAAGTTGTTTTAAAATTACAATGTCTCAAATAAACTCTAATCAAACCAAAGCTCCGTGGAACACGCGCGCCTTAAAGAGATGTCAGCAATACTGAAGGGGTCTGCTAGGACCGATGCCAGCCGGGGTCGCGAGATTGTTCGAAAGAGATACCGTGACCCTGGCACATGGGCAACTGAAGGAACACGGGTGGGTTTTAGCCCTCCCGCTCCATCCAGAGCGGGAGAAGTCATTTGATGATTTTCCATCCAAAAAAAAAAAAGCTCCGTGGAAGGCCTCTCACAAGATGGACCGATGACCTGGTGAAGGCCGCAAAAATCCGCTGGATGCGAGTAGCACGGAACCGGTCGAAGTGGCGGTGCTTGGGTGAGGCCTATGTCCAGCAGTGGGCGTCTTTCGGCTGAGATGATAATGATGATGATGATGAAATTAAAGCTCTCAAGTCGTGTGTAACGCCACAAATTGGCACCCACGGGTAGGTTTACTGATCCATTTGTTTACATTTTCTACGGCTACTATTGGAACAGACTATACCTACAAACATTATCTCATTGTGTTTGTCTGGGCGCGAGGCTCGCTAGATTGTGATCAGGTGGTCCATTGACCTTTTGGCCAGCTTTGATGGCACAATCTGATGCTGTGGCTAGACGGTTGCCTCCTGCTCCACGGGCCACGAGTTTAATTCCCACGCAGAATAATAAACATGTACTAGAATGGCCCACAGATAATGTAAATTGATTCGTGTCTGGGTTTATTTATACATAATGTGTAAAATAAGATTAAAGATAAAGACTTGGTACCACAAAATCGGGTTAGCAAGGTGTTTTTATTTTTCAGATTTGTTTACGCATCCATAAAATAGGACACAAGTAGGACACAATTTTTTTCCATATAATTACAGCCGTAGTGGTGGCCCAGTAGCGCAGTGATGTATTAGTACCGACTTACGAGTTGTAGGTCGTGGATTCAAACCCAGACAGGCGTTTATCCAGAGTATAGTGGCCCAAAGGCCCATGTCTTTTGGCACGCCACAATTACGGCGGTAAGTCCCCTCTTTGAGGAGTGGATAGAAAGGCGCCACGGCGTCCTCACTTTCCGCCTTACGCAGGTCCTCACCGGGCATAAGTGCTTTGGGAGGTTCCTGTTCTAAATAACACGCACGCCACAGAGAGATGTCAGCAAACTGAAGGGGTCTGATAGGACCGATGCCTGGCAGGATCGCGAGATTTGTTCGAAAGAGATACCGTGGCCCCGGCATATGGGCAACTGAAGGAACACGGGTGAGTTTTAGTCAGTAAAAGTCTGACACGCCTTTCGGCTCCACCCAGAGCGCGAAACGACATTTGATGATTTTCCACCCACAAAGATAGGCAGGCGCTTTACTTAGTGTAATCTTGTTCATCACCACTGTTCTCAAAACGGTGAAGGGTAGGGCTCACAAAGAGGAGGTGTATGTCTCAGCAGTGGGAACATTTTAGGTTGATTTTGCGTGTCTAGTGGTTGAAAGTATGATAATGAAAATGATAATAATCTTTACTGACATAAATTTGTACAACATTTTTATGAATTCCCTAGCTCCTGCGCTAGTGTACACTATATTACAGGAGCTAGTGTCTTCCCCTAATTACAAGGAACATGTAACTTATGGCTAAGATCAAAAAATGAAACAAAAGTTGAAGAAATATTAAAATTCAAAGTAATGTAACATGCATAATAAAAAATGATAAAAAAAAAATACGACAAAATATTTTCTGAATGTGTTGTGTGGGCACGCACGTGTTAGTTGTAGTGTGTTAGGGTCTGAATGTGAAAGTGTAGGGGGTAGTATGACTTCTAAGTCCTGGGTTCGATCTCCGGGTTGGGTTTCTTGGTAGCAGTTCGAAACTAGCATTAATGAACGGGAAATGACAATAAACTCACTCTCTATTTTAGGAGATTTGAAATATTTTCGTTCTCAGATAAACAAAGAGTGTTCCCAGGTATGAATTATCAAATTATTGTTAATTTAATGTGTAAAATATGAGATGGATTACCAATAAAATTGTAGTGCATTACATGAATATAAACTTCGTTCTTATAATAATAGTTTTATTACTTAAATAATAGCTTTGTTGAAATTTAATTTAAATATATTTATACTACCTGTGGAAATTAAGACCCTTGGGGGAGGCACATGGCCAGTTAAGTAGTAGACTCTTTTGGTTGAAAGGATGATGATGACAACCCTACATTTTTGGAACTTCATAAAATTTTCTAGTGACATAATATATGATTTATTGGTGATCTCTTTAAATTAGTTTGCTTAAATACTATTAGGACAAACCTATTATAATACATACAAAAACATTTATCTGGTGATTGACCCCATATCTCCATGATTGTAGGTAATTTATTGTGGAATTGATTTTATATTGTTTGGTGACTACATTTTGGTGACAAATCTACTATTTTGCGGACAAACCCTATTATGTCAATAAACTTATTATTTATTACTTATTTAAGAAACACGAAACTAATTAAATTGGCGACAGCTTAAATCATGTGGGTTGTTGAGCTCCTTAAGTTCTGAGTTGAGCTACACCAAGTACCAAGTGCGTGTCAGACGTTTTTCATGTAGTACCGGACGTAAAACAAAAAACCATTTCTTCCCGTGGATGGCGTGAAAAGAAATGATGATGATGCTGACGGCTATGGTTGATGGGTTTGGTGATGGTTGGTGGTTCTATAAATGTTTCTTCTTTTCTTTTATATAATTTTTTATTGTACCTTTTTTCACGGAAACGAGTTTCAAATTTTATAACCTGTCTGAAATATCCCTAAATATTAATACCCCTAAAACTCCCGTATCATGGCTTGCAATCGTAAACGCAATGTTTTTCGTGCGTGGCCTGTGCGCTGTCGTAAACCGTGATTTTTACACCAAAAATAAAAGCAATAACTTTTGCTCAATGTTACTTCGGGTGATGTATAGAATGCGTAGCTATGTGATGGGTTTTTTACTTTCTGTATAGTCAAATTGCACTCAAGGGGTATCGTGTTACCCAGAAACTGGGTTAAATATAAAAATATCAATGGCAAACAAGGTCACATTAATCCTACTAATATTAAAAATGTGAAAATTTGTATATTTTGATATTTATTGTTACTCAATTACGCAAAAACGGCCTTATGGATTAGTATTACATTAGATTATGTAGATTATGAATTTTTATTTTAATGTATTTAATTTGTGTGTTGTATCTATACTATATATAATATTATAAAGCTGAAAAGTTTGTTTGTATGTATGTTTGTTTGTTTGATTGATTGAACGCGCTAATCTCAAGAACTACTGGTCCGAATTGAAAAAATATTTTTGAGTTGAGTAGCCTATTTATCGAGGAAGGCTATAGGCTATATAACATCACGCTACAACCAAGAGGAGCGGAGCAGTAATGAAAAATGTTGCAAAAACGGGGAAAATCGCACGAGTAGGCGATTCGACGCGTCGGGAAGTGTCGGGGGAACAAGAAATTTAACGCGGACGAAGTCGCGGGATGAAGCTAGTTTATTTATATCTTTTGTATTAATTTATGTATGACATTGTATTTATAATGTGATCATTTTAATGTTGTTGCCTAATATTGGTTATGTTACCTGAATTAAACGAATTTTAATTTAATTTATTTAGGCACAAAGATAGTTTACAGCCTGAGGGGTAATTGTGTAACTTGCTATCAGTAGGAATTGGTTTTAATTTTGATAGTTTAACAACATTCATTGTGTTATTTACGTTGCTGAGCCGACCATTTAGTCGAACAAATGATACAATGTATTATGAATAATCTTCAATGAGATTCAGATTCTGATAGATAGTGCGTTTCGCAATTAAGATGCAGGATTAACTCAAAGGATACTTTTTATCCCGGTAGTACGTTCCCGTAGGATAATTTCCAACCTCCACGCGGGCGAAGCCCCTGGCAAAGGTTACAAATAATACCATGTCATGTAGGATATTTTAAAATTAGAATAACGTGTTTAAGTTTTCAAATAATCAAATCGATGTTCTTAATTTGTATGTAGCACCACAAATTGGCATCTAGGGATACATTTACGGGGTCGCATGATTGTTCGAAAGAGAGGGGTCGCGTGATTGTTCAAAAGAGATACCGTGACCCTGGCACATGGGCAACTGATGGAACACGGGTGGGTTTTAGTCAGTAAAAGTCTGACACGCCCTCCCGCTCCGCCCAGAGCGGGTGAAGTCATTTGATGATTTGCCATCCTGAAAAAAAAAAGGGTTACATTTACTAATCTTACTTATTTTCTTTCAAATATTTGTATGCCAGTGTATAGTGGGACATGTATAGTAGATTATATTATAACCCTATTAAGACCATTACTGTACCATATTTTAATGCAAGTAAAAGTAATTATTCTTGTTCTTCCCGTCTAGCCTTTATCCAACTATGTTGAGGTTAGCTTCCAGTCTAACCGGATGCAGCTGAGTACCAGTATTTTACATGGAGCGACTGCCTATTTGACCTCCACAATCCAGTTACTGGGTAATACTATAACCCTTGGTCATCATCATCATCATTTCAGCCGCAAGACGTCCACTGCTGGGCTTAGGCCTCCACCAATTTGGGGGGCTTTGCCATAATCGCCACGCTTGGCAGGCGGGTTGGCGATCGCAGTATGGTGGTAAAATGCATAGAGAACGCTACTGCCCATTCTCTAGTAAGTCCCTTAGTCGCCTTTTACGACACCCACGGGAAGCAATGGGGTGGTGTTATTCTTTACGTCCGGCACCACACGGTACCCCTTGGTTATTTACAATCATTTACCAAATAGTTTGCAAGACTTACCTCTGACATTGTTTAAAAAAATACTTTTCAAACTATTGCTGTTTTATGGATATTATACCGTTAATGACCATTTAGAAGACAAATCAATAGAATCTATAATTTACAAGTTAGAATAATAGACATCACTGGTTTTAATTGACATTTGCACGCCAGGTTATGGCAGGATATGCTGAAATAAAATGAATGTAACACCTTCTATACCATATTCTTTGCAATAAATATTTTTGATTTGATCTGATTTGAACACTTTCGGATTTCTAACGACCCGTAACGACTGTCAAAGATCCATAATATACAGATCGGACCAACGGTTTAACGAGCTTTCCGAGGCACGGAGGGGTCTTAATATGTAAAAGTGGTCACCCATCCACAAACCAACCGCGACAAGCGTAGCTTAACCTGATAGATCAATCCGAGAGGCTGATATTACTTAGCCACAAGCCTCTTCTTAAAAATTGTTCTTACTATGAAAGATAAATCTACCTACCTAGAGTGTATTTCTAAGAAAAAGCACAGACAACCGCAAAAACATCGATTTGTCTGTTCCATGTCATGATAGTGAGTTATGCCGTCTGAGTCAGATGGAAATGAGATGACGCTTTTAGGCTTAGGGCAGTTCGTTTAGCTGTCTGGGCCTACGCGTCACGGGGTCACTGACCTGTCTAGTCAAGGAACTGAGAGGAACACGTGGTGGGTAGGCTTCTTTGAGGTTGGTTATGTGGGTTATTTGTAATGGTTGGGTGGATGTTTAGACTTATTGAGAAGGATGTATTTATTTATTTATTTATTTATTTATTTTATTATTTATGTACACACAGTAAAAAAACAGAGTGATAAGGCATATTAATACAATTGAGTACAAAGGTACTGCTTATTTCTTAAGAAATTTCTTCCAGCAGACCTGCGAAAGGAGAAATGAAAAAGAAATGTAGACAATAGTGTGTGAAAACAAGAAGAGAAGATATGAATATGTGAAGTCTTAAACTAAAATATACTTATACATATATAATGCAAGAAATTAACATATACTTAAATAAATACATAAAGCTAAAATATACAAATAAATACATATACATATATATATAAATACACACAATTATGAGGAAAGGTAGTGCTCTTTTACTCGGGATTTGAAAAGGGAAATAGTTTTTAGATCTCGAATGCTAGGCGGAAGTGAGTTCCACAATCTAACAGCATGAACAGAGAAGGAATAGGAATAATAACTGGTTTTATGGGGTTGGGATTTAAGGAGGGATCTAAGGTGATATTGATTTTTAATTTACTATGGAATTATATCGTAGTGTTTAGTGTCCTAACACAGGCAATTGTTTGCTTAAAAGGACACTCCTACCACTAGCTATGTTGTTCAAACCTTGTTAAAGAAAATAAATTATTTGTATTGTTTGAAGAGTCTGTTTTTCTTTTCATTGCTAAGTTTAAGGTGTACTAACAAGAGATACCGTGACCCTGGCACATGGGCAACTGAAGAAACATGGGTGGGTTTTAGTCAGTAAAAGTCTGACACGCTCTCCAGCTCCGCCCAGAGCGGGAGAAGTCATTTAATGATTTCCCTTCAAAAAAAAATACTTGTTTAATAAATACGACGTTAGTTCGCCGGAATTTCAACTCTTGGTGTTGAACCGAGCATTTAGAATCCAACAGAGTGCAGCGGCAGTGAGTCTCAGCGCGTGGAAAGAACAGTGTGCGTTACGAAGTATTATTTAAATTTCTCGCACACACAAAAAAAAAAAGAACGAATTCTCGAAAATAACTTTAATTTCGGAAGTCGGTGTCTCAGGATCTGTATTTGAGTTTTTTGCGACCGACTTCCGAAATTAAAGTTATTTTTCACTTTGTAGTGTTTTTGAGAAAGACGTTTTTTTTTTTTTGAAAAAGTTTTTATTTTTAGCTTTTTAGTTATGGTATCTACCCTGCACTAATTCCTATACCTCTACACGCCAGGTGAAATTTAATACTTTACTACTGCTGTAAATCGTTAAGGAATTGCCTCGACTGTCTATGGTCTCCATCATCAGACCTGTAATGGTACTTATAAGCCTTATGTAAATCGTTGAGGAGTTCCCCTTACTGTCTTTCGGCTCCATCATGAGATCAACTCCGGACCTTAATTAAATAGTAGTGATAAAATGTAACTTTGAACCGTATAAAGCAAGCCGAACAATAGGGAACTGCTGTAAATCGTTGAGGAATTCCCTCAACTGTCTATGGTCTCCATCATCGGACCTGTAATGACACTTATAACCCACATGGGTGCAAAGTTCTCATCAATAGAAATGAATTAAGTCCAAAAACCGGGTAATTGCTGTAAGGCGCTTAGGAGTTCCCTCGACTGTCTTTCGGTTTCATCATCAGAGCAACTTCAGACCTTCATTAAACAGTAGTGCTTTAAGATAATTAATAAAAGTAATAAACGGTCTGGTCGCCAGTACGATTTTCGAAGGGTACCTTCGACTTCTCTAGGATGCCATCATCAGATCCTGGTTTCCTATCATGGTACCACCCTTGAGATATCTCCTTTCCAACAAAAAAAGAATCATCACAATCTATTCAAAAACGACGAAGTTTTCCGCGAACACACATAAAAAAATAAATATTCGGTCGAATTGAGAAACCTCCTCCTTTTTTTAAGTCGGTTAAAAAGGGACTGCCAGTCAACCAAGGCTGGTGGAGAGATTAGATGGCAGGTACTTTGCTTAAGAGGCACAATAATAAAAAATATATAATTATGAATTATAAATAAGAGAAACTAGATTGCTCCGCCATGTTAGGTATCCAACTTCGCCAAAAAATTTGTTTTTCAACTCGTCTTGTGTTGCTATTACTCACACGCTATGAATTGTTCGTAAAGGGAATTTGTGCCATTTACTTTAAAAAAAAACTATGATGGGCATTGTGAGTACCTAACATTCTTAGTAGAGGTTATTGAACGGCCTCTAGTTAACAGTGTCTGCAATAAAGCGCTTATTGAAATTAAGGAATAGGGCAGGGGCAAAGCAAACACATTCTCCCAATTATATTATGAGTACCACGTAAAAGATGCCAAGCCTAGCTACCACACCATACCGACCACATAACTAATTAAATTCAGCTGAGAATTTCATATGGTCAGAACCTTCTATCACTTTGCCTTTCAACCGGACCTTTCTTTTGAGCGACAATTCATGAAATGACGTCTTCCGCTTTGGGTGGAGCGGAAAGGCCTTTTAGACTTTTACTGTACGTGTTCCTTCAGTTGCCTATGCCAGGACTACGGCAACTCTTTCGAACAAATCTGCGATTGAATACTGCTGACATCTCTTTGAGGCGCGTGTGCATCAACGCGCCTGTTTGCACGAGCCTTATTGGTGCTTCGATTCAATATTGGAAGTGACTACCTTGTTGGGCTTCTAGTCGCAAGTACCATTACTCAGCATGGATTACTGGGTTGCATTCCCAAGGAGGGTTAAAAGGCAAATTGATGAAGGTTTCTGTCTATCGAGGCGGGGGGGCTCAGTAGCCGTGGTTTAGAACCCCACGGTGAAGCTAAGAGGAACCCGAGGAGGGGCCGCTCGTCAGGGCTTTTCCGCTCGAACCCGACGATGTAGCGGCCAACGCGGTGTCGTTTGGCGACATCGCAACTGAGGTGGGCCGCGATGTCCTAGTATCTGGGTCATCGCGGCTGAGGGTTGGAGGCCGCGGTAGTAGAGGAGTGCCGGTATTGAGGTGCGCCGCTCTCCCTACCTACCGTGGCCTGAACGGGGTCGCCACCGTCCGATGGCGGACGCGGTGGGGCCGCAGGGGAGGAGGAGTGTTGGTATAGCGTTGGCCACTCTCCCTATCCCCTGCGGCCGAAAAGTGGTAGGCGGCGCGACAGTCCTGACCCGTCGCAGGGGGACTAAAGTTGCCATACACGGGGTCGTTTGGCACCTATGTGCTTATTGGTCCCTGGGGTGGTCACGGCGTGCTATGTGTGTTCTGGCGCGCCGTAAATGGGGGTACCTTATCCCCCAGAAGAGGGTCCGGTGACGGACAGCCGCGGTGGGTTCGCAGAAGAATTACGTGTGCCCGTGTTCCCGCCACAAGCGGACACCATGGAGTTTTAGTGTATTGGAGTCCCACATAACTGCACCATCTTCCCGTGGTAGTGCAGTATGCATGAGCATTTCTCCACGTTAAAAAAAAAACCGGCCAAGTGCGAGTCGGACTCGCGCACCGAGGGTTCCGTACAAACCTGTAGGTATCCTCGGTTTATGCATAAGGTTTATGTTTATGACATTAAATGTTTTTTTAAATTTTTAATGTTTGAGTTGATTGAATTAAAGGTAAATTGCGGTTTACGATTTATGACGTATTAAAAAAAACTACTTACTGGATCTCGTTCAAACCAATTTTCGGTGGAAGTTTACATAGTTATGTACATCACATATTTTTTTTAGATTTATCATTCTCTTATTTTAGAAGTTACGGGGGGGGGGGGGGGGGACACACATTTTACCACTTTGGAAGTGTCTCTCGCGCAAACTATTCAGTTTAGAAAAAAATGATGTTAGAAACCTCAATACCATTTTTAAAGACCTATTCATAGATACCCCACACGTATGGGTTTAATGAAAAAAAAATTTTTGAGTATCAGTTCTAAGTATGGGGAACCCCAAATTTATTGTTTTTTTTTCTATTTTAGTGCAAAAATCTTAATGCGGTTCACAGAATACATCTACTTACCAAGTTTCAACAACATAGCTCTTATAGTTTCGGAGAAAAGTGGCTGTGACATACACGGACAGACAGACAGACAGACAGACAGACAGACAGACATGACGAATCTATAAGGGTTCCGTTTTTTGCCATTTGGCAACGGAACCCTAAAAAGGGTTCTGTCTATAGGAAATTCTCAGCTGTTTTTAATTATGTGGACGGTATGGTGTGGAAGCTAAGCTTGTCCCTCGGAGCCCAATTTCTTCTATTCTTGCGTCAACACAAGTTATACTAGAATAGTTAACAGCCCCAGAACTTGAATTTTTTCGAGGCGGGGCAAAAACTGAAAATACCGCCCCCGCCCGTCTATATTTTTACCTTTATAATCATCATTATTTCAGCCATCATATACCTAATTATGGACATAGGCCTCACGGATAGAACGCCACAAGAACCTATCTAGCACCGCTCTGTTTTTTTTTTTTTGAATGACATCTCTGAGGTCAACCTATGAGGTTGTAGGCTGCTTAACCGGACTTCCCACCCGGTTAAGCAGCTGTGGCTACCTTAATAAATTAAGGCCTCCAGTCAGGGCTTAAAAAACTTAAAACTAGAGTGACTACTCGCTAAGGGCACCCCCTGTGGGGTACAGACCTCGGCTTAGGGCATCGCTGGTAGAGGGCAGCAAGGGACGGGCTGGATAGGAAAGATTATTATTTAGGGGTGAATTTAAAGCACAGCGGCGCAGGCTGGCTCGAGCCAGGGTCGGGGTGTACAAGGATGTGAGCGTCGCGGCGTGCCTCGGCGACGAGGACGGAAGGACGGCTGTCTATGTTTATGTGTCTTGAGGGTGCTAGTTAGTTTACTACTCTCCTGGAGAAGGGTTGTAGCGTCATCGGGAATGGTTAGAGTATGCCGCGGTCGGTGAATTGTACTAATACGGTAGGGAGTGTAGCGGGCGGCTGCCGCGATCAGGGGATTGGGATGCTTCACAGCAGAGTCAAAGAAACGCTTTGCAAGGCGTTTCATAAGCTGCTGAATGATGGGCATTCTGAGATCTAGGTGGTGTGGACATATAAGAGGGCTCCCGTAACCTTTCTAAGGAAACGGTTTTGGAGGGTTTGCATCCTAAGGATGTGGTGAGGCTTAGCGTGCGCGGAGACGACGCACGCATAAGTCATAATAGGGCGTATCATCTCGGTGTAGATACGCAATTTGCTCCTAAGGGACAATTAGCTACGGGTGGTTAGAATGAAGTGGAGTCTACCAAGAGCGAATGCGACGCGCGAACGAGCCGTCGATATGTGCTCCCTGAAGGTAAGGTGGTGGTCGAGGATCACACCTAAGTAAATTGGCTTGCTTCGCCCGAGGGACCGGCTTACCGTACATAGTGACGCGTCGGGAGTCGATAGCGGACTCCCGGCAACCGTAGGCGCGAGCTTGCGGGCGGCGAGCAATGGGTAGCTCGCCGCTCCGTAAGGACCAAGCTTAGGTCGACGGCGCGTAGTGTTCCACGCGCGCCTCAAAGAGATTTTAGCAGAACTGAAGGGGTCCGTTACCTGCCAGGGTCGCGAGATTGTTAGAACGAGACACCGTGACCCTGGCACATGGGCAACTGCCTTCAGTTTCAACACGGGTGCGTTTTAGTCGGTAAAAGTTTGACACGCCCTCTCGCTCCGCCCAGAGCGAGAGAAGTCATTTGATGATTTCCCATCCAAAAAAAAACCGTACAAACTGATCGGACTGGCTTGCGTGGTTTCGAGAAGAGAACCGCCTGGCTCTTGTCGGGGTTGACCTCGATTCTCCATTTCCGGAACCAAACGTCTAAGACGTTTGCGGAGGTTTGGAGAGTACGAACAATAGCGTCTTGACAGCGACGGGTGGAGAGTAAATGGCTGTGTCGTCGGCAAATAGAGCCAACTGGGCCTTTTACTTTTCGGAATATCGCTGGTGAAAAGCGTGAAGATGAGGGGAGATATCACGGAGCCCTGGGGGACTTCGGCCCGAATGGGATGAGAGGAAGAGAGAGAACCATCAATGCAATAGCGGAAGGTGCGGTTCGATAAAAAGTCTCGTAGGATGAGCACGAGACGGTCAGGCACACCAAGTTGGTAAAGCTTGTATAATAAGCCATTGTGCCAGACTTAGTCGAAAGCCTTTACTATGTCTAAGAACAACGCGCTCGTCATCGCACTACGCTGGAAGCCAACGCTTTTATGCTCTACGATGCGGTGGGTTTGTTGGACGCATGAGTGTTGGGTTCGGAAACCAAACTGCTCGTTAGGGATAAGCCCCTTTGCTTCGGCATAGGCTTTGAGACGCTTGAAGAGAGAGAGAACATTGAGGAGACTGATGGGAGCGCTGCTCTTTCTCTGTTTACCCTATTTATTTACACCGCCGCGTATGCAAGCGTTGCCAGTTTGCCACGGTTTGCAATTCCTGCGGGCGGGGCGAGTGCGATTTATGCGGTTGTTGATCTATGCCTATGCGACTCACGAAAAATAATTTATGTGCTTAAAATACTGGACGTCTTAATGGTAAAGTTGCGTTATGATGAGTTATATCGTTAGAACTCATCATTAACGAAAATTTGACCATACGTCTGCCAAGCTTCAATTTGCCGCCCCCTAAACTTGCCGCCCGGGGCATGGGCCCCGGCTTGCCCCCCCCATAGATCCGGGGCTGATAGTTAATGATGTGCTGCAAAGCCAACCAGCAAGGTTGGTAGCAGACTGTCACTGACACTAGGAAATGCTTTCATTTTGACAGTTTAATAACATTCACTGCGTTATATACTTACGTTGCTGAAGTTTTTAAACCAGTGCGCAAATTTGAACAAATTAAACTTAACGAGTTATAATAACCAAGCAAGCAATTTTTATTTTGATATATATTAGTACAAAAAAATTAAGTTATCGTTAACTAAAGATGTTTATTTTGAAACTGGTTTTTATGGTAACTTGCGCGCGGCGCGAGCGCAGCGGCGAAGGTGAACGACCGAGCGTAGCTACGAGTACCTACCAGCTGTTCGATCGGTCAAAATTCTAGGAAGTTCGAAGTACCTACGCCGGCACGCGGTTACTGACGTATTACTATTGCCAAATCATATTACGAAATATGTAGGGTATCCACAGTTTACTGATTTAAGATCGGATATTTTTTTTTAAAGTATTGAAAAAAATATTGAAATGTGTTCTATTACTGACAGTGGCGTGTAATTCATATAGGCAAAAAGACACTGCAGACCCTAGACCTAGATCTGGACTAGTTACTAATATTTCAGGAATTAAAAAAATATGCTAAGTAATAAAATTATTCAAAAAGTTTAAACGTCTAATAGAAATTAGTAGCAACGTTCATACCGTTCGCGGCGCAAGCAGGAAGCGATCGAAAGTGTCTACAATTCATTCATAAATGTACGCATGTAGTGGTAATTTCTTCTACATTTTCGTGTCTATACATTGCACACATAAAGCGAACTCCTGCCGCAGGCTAACCAATCACAGGCGTCCCTGCGCCATTATTGGCGCGCTGTGAGTATTATGCGATCAAGTTGAATATGTACGTAGCCTCAAGAAAATTCTGATTCGCAATGATACAATTTTATTTGTCAACGTTTTAGTTGTCAAAATTTAGAAATCGTTTGTTAACGAAAGGATCCATATTGATTTCTTTCATGTGGAGCGCGCTGTTTTATGTTTTTATTTTGACTGAGTTTTGTTGTGATTAATTCATTTACAAACGTTAATATTTAGGTCGATTTGTTGCTTATTTCAACTAGTTTTTTTGAACTGTTTTAGTTTTTCGATTGACTTAAGTATTACGCTTTTTGTTTGTTTTTTTTTTCAAAATGTTGTTCGATTGTGAGGTTTGTGTTGAAAATGTGTGTTTGTTAAAAAGTGTATCTAAAAGGAAATGTGTACGAGAATTAACCCAGCAAAGAGGTAAAGCAACTCGTAAGTTTCATAGTAATAATTAAGAAACATAAAACCGGCTGTGTTGTTGTATACACACATTTAAATTATTTTGTTTTCCTTGCTAGTTTAGTAGTTCGAGTACAGTGTGGAATTGTTCGGGATTTGCAGATTTACTATCCCGCGGCTTGCTCAAAGATAAATACATTTGGTAACTATCGTATTGAGAGAAGTGTTACGAAGAACTTTTACGTTTAGCGAAGTTTATTGTTACTATCCAAGCAAGCAGCGCATCGACAGAACATTCATTTTCATTAAAACGTATTCTCACGTACCTATTTAAGAAACACACAAAGTCAACAACGAGTACCTACACATCTTTCTGTGCTTTCGACGGAAAAAGAATTATTATTGGTCGAATGAAGACGCATACCACCTTCTTATGACGATGATTTAAAATCATATTTTAAAAAAGATAGGCGCTTAGATGTCATTTATAAATGAGTTTGTTTACTTTATTATTTTTACTGTTACCCATACTTAATTTACTTATTAAATATATTTACATATACGAATCACATGAAGGGCCTTTTTACAAGGCCACATCGAATTTCTTTAAAGTGACGTGTTCTGTAACTATCACTCACTTGGATTAAATATTTGAGGTGGCCGAAATCATTTATTAGCATCATCAGGAAATCACCATTTCAACCTTTTAAACCACCTAGTGAGTTTTTCTTCACTAACTTGAGCAATTACGAAAGACATTTTTTTTTTTGAACTGCCTACCCGTTCTTAAAACCCTGTGCACGCCACTCATTACTGATACTGAACCACCAAAAAAAATTGCGCACTGGTTAAAAATGTTTCCTGCATTTATGAATATATCCCTCAAAATGTTTAATTGTGATTGATAATGTGTTACGCAATTAAGGTGCTATGGGTCTAGAAAAATAGCACCATCATCATTTTAATAGCCGAAAAACGTGCATTGCGCGACTTAGGCCTCCTTCAAAGAGAGGGTGTTTGCCATATTCGTCACGCTTGGCAGGCGGATTGGCGATCGTAGTATGTCGGTAAATGCATAGAGAACGCTGCTGCCCATTCTTTAGTAAATGCCTTAGGGACTACTCACACTTATTCAGCTTTTGCCCATAGAAAACTACGATTTTGTCTGGAGACGCGTACGCATCCGTTCAGATAGCGCTGAATAAGTGTGAGTAGTCCCTAAGTCGCCTTTTACGCCACCCATGGACAGAAATGAGGAAAATAACAAACGCTTTCAAAGCGTTTCATATTTCTATAACGACTTTCAAAAGGGTTGACGTAATCTACTCGGTCGCTGACAGTCTCCTTCATTTTTTATTTAAATCATCGTTCTCGCTAATAGAACGTCAGTTTGTCAACGCACTCAAGAAGTGTCGCCATGGAGGATATTGATTGGGCACCTTAAGTGACCCAAATTGACTTGTTAATACTTATTTTTGTTATACCTAAATATTAGGTCATTTCTTTAGCAATAATTAATTCGTTTCAAATGGTTTCTATATGTTAGTATCTGTGGCTAACTGGTTCGCGCGCCTTTTGATCCGCTGAACCTGGCAACACTACCGCCATATAGTTTTGGCCACCCCGCGCCGAGCGCGGACTAATGTGAAACCCTCAGTCTGCTTTTGTTCGAGAGTCACAAGCGGTGCCTTCCCTGTAATTTGAGGAGAAGTTGGTTGTTCACCGTGATGGACAGCTGAAGTTTGAAGAGAAAACGTCGTTATAAATACCCAACAGTCATTTGACAATCTGTTTCGTGAAAGTGCTTCACGGTGTGAGCTGCTGACAGTAGCTGGTGAAAGCGTTCCTGAGCTCGTCTGCAGGTTAGTGGGCTAAATAGTTTTCAGTGCTAACGTCGAAACCATTTATCATTCTTCAGCTCACAGGGTGGGTTCCATAGGAATTAATATAATAACTATCAAACCGTAATTTTTCATAATTGAGATTCCCGCATGTGGCGGCTATTTACACGCTGCCACACCAGATATGTAAATGGGATTTAGAAATAAAACAACAAATTGTACATTAATTAAATTTATTACACGTGACTTAAATTAATTTATTCGTTATTGCTTCAATATTATATTAATTATTGTACTTAGCTCTATAGAAGGGGTCATGAGCACTCATTTATAATTATTTACCTTTATATTTTTCGTTATTGTCTGTTTACTGTATAGGACCAGTTCTGAAAATGTGTAGACAGCTTAAAGATTTTGCAAATCGAAATATACAACAAAAAGGGCACACTTGCACCACAATTCAAAAATTATTTTATAACAAAAACGGTTTGAAAATATATCTCTGTTTCTCACGTTTAAAGATGACAGTCAGAATAATATTTTAAATATGCTTAGTGCTAAACGTATTTAGTGATTTTTGGTGCAAGCGGACGTTAATATTAAATTAGGGTATGGCCACATCTAACAACTCGCGTCTTAAAAGCGTAATGTTGTGTCGTAAGTCGCAATTTTGTTCGGAGTAGACACAAGGTAGGGATACATTTAGGAAATAAGCACGTATGCCTGTTTCAAGAGGGTTTAAAATGCTTTCACAATCTAAAAATAATGAATCAATTGGAAATGTAAATAGAAATATAATATAGTAATTCATGTGCCCTCAATTATACTGTGTAGCCATACTTTCATGGATCATTCAATTCATAGAGATGTCTGTTGAATTTTCATAAGTCTTGGGTTGTTTGGAATCTGTTTCTAATATAGATGTGAGCTCATGACCTGCCCTCTCACAGTGATTCGCAGATTGGAAGTGATATGAGAGCTTCTAGATTTCGTTTAAAAAGAAAAACTCTATTACAGTTTCCAGGAAAGATATTTTTTTTTTGTAAAATAGTTCGTTTAGAATTTATTATTTTCATGTGAGATCATACTAAGTTTACAAACAAGCATTATTTGAAATGACATCATTCTGGCAATAATAATAACATTTTTATTTAATAATGAGGATTATTATTGTCAGATATTTTCTGTATATTGGTAACTATGTGATTGTAAAATGTTTGTTTTAAATCATGAATTTATTAAAAAAAAAATACAGAATATAATGGTGTGTAGTTTTAAATGTTTATGAAGCATTTAATATTATGATTGATTTTCGAATAAAATTATTCATGTTTTAAAACAACAGTATTAAAGTGAAATAGTTAATAAAATCTTCCAATGACAAAAGGCCGTATGTCCAAAAATGTATCGTTTATCCCTACAAGAACACATCAAGCAGAACTTATGGTTGATAATAATAATATTATAGTACCACGAATACGACCAGTTTCTGAAATTACTTTTAAAATTCTCACTTAAAAACTAGTGTCTTAATTAATAACACTATTACACACACAAGTCAACAAGAAGGGGTAATAGATAAATTACTTTATTAGCATTTAAAATATCTATTATTCCAATAACAATATCACATACATAATAACTAGACAGTAAGTTATAATAATTATAATATAACAATCAACAATTACATTCGATGATACAATGGTGTAATTATTATTATTACTTATAATTAATTCGTATATTATTTTTTTATTTATGTGCGTAATGATTGAATAATGATCACGGTAGCGCGCGTAACTGTAACTTATTTTATAATAATAATTATAATTATTGAAGATATTCTAGTATTATTAAACATAGAAATTAATAACGACATTAAAATTTGTCCACGCTTAATAGTTATTAGGAAATATACAGAGTCACATACTAACATGTATAGAATAGGATAGATATATTATATTTCTGCTAGATACAGTATAAAGACAGCTTGATAAGTGACTTTAATACATACTTTTCTAAATTCACTATTTAATAATAATATAATAATTATTATGTGCCATACATACTAAACACTGGTCGATATATAAAAAGCCGTTTACTATGTCGCATAGCTTTTAAGAGGGTACCTTAAAAGTAGTTAACAATAAAAATATTGCTATGAAATATTTTCTATATTCAACAAATAATATTCTTTTATTTCGCGTTATACGTATCTCTAAAAAGGGTAAAACTATCGTAACAAAAAACGTTGGACTACAAATTTGTAAAGGTTTTATCAAAAATGTGTTCGTTTGGACAGTGACGCCACGATTTCAATATTATTGTTCAGTCCCTAGTTTTATTATTATTAAATTCAAATAATAATAACCATTATTTAATAATAATGTTAACATGTTATTCGCCATAATGATGACAACAATTTTTCAGTCAGCCATCGTTCTTATTATTTATTGAATGTGAATCACTTTTTTGTTAAATTCTTTTAACAGCTTATATTTGTGTAAAATTAACACCGTAGAACTTTCGAAAATACTTTTATTATTTAACTTCTGAAGGTAAAAGCAACAGATTACTCTCCAATTATATTTCAAGGTTTTTAATTATTATTATTTTCTTTAGAAAATATTATTTTTATTAAACCTTCCCCATCATAACGCCACTATACAAATCAAACAGCACGTTATACAATTCGAAAATTGGACAAAATTAACAAAACGTTCGCAGGTGTCTTGTTGTGGACAATCCTTAAACGATCACTAGAAGTAACTTATTATTTAAGTTACAAAGCTTTCTTATGCGGACACTGGAGTTGAGAAAAGTTACAATTATTTCTTTTTACTAATATAGTATTAATTATTATTTTATATACTTTTTTTTATATTTCCGTTTTTGTAAACATCGAGAGTTTTCTATAGAAGTAGATTTTATTTTGCTCGACTGCGTAGATTTTAGAAAAACCTTTATTACTATTATCATATGGGAGTACGACTCTGTTTTAAGAACTGCTTTTTTCCTTCTAATGAAACCAGATCTTTCTGAGAGAAATTAGAACTGTCAAATTTAGTTGAACTAATATTTTTGATGCCACTGCTGAATACCAGTATTTTACATGGAGCGACTGCCTATCTGACCTCCACAACCCAGTTACTGGGTAATACGATACCCATGGTAAGACTGGCTGTCAGATTTTCGGGCTTCTGACGACCCTTAACGACTGTCTGAGATCCACGAAAGACAGCCGGGACCAACGGCTTAACGTGCTTTCTGAGGTACTGGGTATGTAAAGATGGTCACCCATCCACGGACCAACCATGGCAAGCGTAGCTTAACCTGAACGATAGACCCGTGCGGCTGTTTTAACTTAGCCACAAGACCTTGTCAGTAAGAGCAATGCTCTTATTGAAGTTTAGGATCTTATTGAACAAAAGAATCGGCACCGTTGTTTTGATTAATGGTCTACTTACTTCTCGTATTTTAAACTGTAGGTACTCCCATAATGGTAAAGATTCCAAAGCTAAAACTTTTCATAATAAATTTTCTTAAAATGTACGTAATCGAGCAAAACTTAAGACTTATATTATCACAACTACTAATCCTGTCTACCCGCTAAAGCAAATTATAAGTGGACGTAACGAACATCTCATGATGACCATTCTACGAAAATAACTACAAAGAAATCAACTGTATTGTCTTTGTCCCTGTATGTCATGAGTCAATGATGTGGACACGGATAGGAAGTTCCTAGAGCCTTTTTAGTATAAGAATAAATCATATTATATAAGAATGGTGAAATAGGGAGGTATTTTTTGTAGGAAATCTCTAGAATTTCCTTAATTTTACCAGTAGTAAGACCAAATATGTTAGAATTGCTATTTTCGTAAGAATTCATTGTTGAAACACAGGCATTTTTGATATTGTTTTTATCTGAGAGTAATTTGAACCTTTCAAAATTTGGAATGCCACAAAATCCAATGTGAAAAGGACGTTTTTTCAATATTTCACAAAAGAAGTTCTACAATTTTGAAGGTTAAACAATGATATTAGACAAAACCAAAAGTCAATCCTGAAAATGTAAGCCTCAGAGAATAATAAAAGACTATCATAGTAAAAATCGAGCCAGTACATAATCAGAATGATGATATAAATACCGACAGTGATACAGTGAGTGTCACTAACACTATTGACAGCTTTCCCACTAAAGATAATTATAACTACGGTTCACAAATGGCGACACATAAGTCTTTAATAGAACTGGCTTTAGTACTTTCAATTAAGTCTCCAGACAAAATCTTTAACAGAAATATATGAAGATCTTAAAGTATATCAAGATGTACTACAATCATTTAGGTTCACGGTTACTATCGAGGATGAAGATCTTATGGGGATCTAGAGATAAAAGAGCCTTTTGTGAGATCACTTTGTCTCGAAAAACGTTGTTATCTCCAATTGAAGTCTTAGAGACTGTCACAGATTTTTGTTTTGATTTCATAATATAAATGCTTGGTTGAAAATGTTATAAATACTTCAGCTTGCCTCAGTATCTACTAGACCTGTTTCTAGGGTCTCTGCTTTCTTAAAGTTTTCTTCAAATTCTCTAACATTATTATTGTTAACATTCTTTAAATTAAATAAAGCTCCATACTAAAGCCAGTCCTAGTAAAAATGATTCACGATACTAAGCCGACCCTAAGATAAGTGACAATCTCAATAAATACACATTTATCTTCGTAACCTATAATTACATTAATATTGTCTAAATTACATTCTTCCACACAACTACAACCACCTAGCAAGAGATTATATACATTTATAACAAAAATAACTAACTTTAGCGTAGTGATTCGTTATCCGATATGTTAGGCAGTATGTATCTAGGCCACGTATTATGTTCGTAGTGATCGTTTTTGGCGTAAATACATACGAAACAGCTACATTGTTTTCATCCGGAACCTCTCTAAAAGCTTTCTTATTAAACAGATTTTCATTTTTATTTTCTTTATTTTTAACATCCTCTTGAAATGGTAACACCAATTTTTTTTTCAGCTCAAAGATAAATACAAGAATTAATTTAAAACAAAAATCTACCTTAGATGAAGAAGATACACGAACAATTCTATCATTCAATAAGTTTCTCGTGACATTTTTTTCAGAAAAGCCGTGTGGCTAATGCAATTGTGTATAGACCAACGCAACTGCTGTCAGTATATGCATTTACGCCAAAAACTGTTAAAGCAATGACAGTGATAAAGATAGACCTTAAGTTTAACTTGGATATAGATTCCTTGTACTCAATACATCGATAGTGCAACATCGAAATATATACGATGAGTGCTATTCTGATTCACGCGACAAATAATAATTTGCTTCGATCTTTGAAGAAATTGGGAATCATACCGACAGGCTATGGCTACTGGTCTCTCAGACAGTGTGTTTGATCTTTAACTTCTCTTTTCTCATTTTAAAGTTGCCTTCCTTTACGACTCATCTTTCCCACGCTTTTCCATCTCCACATCCTTTCAAACATGTGACAAAGATAAATTTCTTCAAAGATTTAAAGCAAATACTCCACCACGTGATCCAATACGATAGATAGATTAAGACACGACATTAGATTAGATATATTATAAACTCTAGTTCTGAGGTAACACAAAGTCAAGGAACTGAAGTTACAAGCACACGAAGATACAAATGATATATTGAGCGAAGCATCGCATTAAGTACTATACTTAACATATACATATATTGTAAAATCCAAGACGATAAATTGACAGCATTTCCAGTAACACTAATCGTATAATTATGATGTACAATAGTAATTGAGACGAAAGCCTTAAGACTAAAGGCAGAAGACCACATCGACAGTGCTCGGGTGAATGAACTTGCTGATAGAAAAGTTGTAGCAAAAGTTTTTAGCAAAAAAGCAGTAAGTATCCTTAAGATATCAAAAGAGAATGAGGAATATCTCGCTAAAAAAATAGATTGAATAATAATCTTACTCAAAGGGCAAATATGATGAGAACGTGATTAATATTTCTAACCAGTGAGATCGTAGAAAGATCTAATAATAATCAAATGACGAAGAGGAAGATGAAGTAGCAAAATAGGAAGAAGTTGCAAATTCATTCACCGCAGCATCACACAACTAGCAGCCATAAAAAGTGATAGAATACAATATCAAAATGATTAATATTAGTACAACAATTTTTACGTATAGAGATTTGTGATATACTAGTCTAGACAGACGAGATGATTATTGCACATTTTATATTTTGAGAGTCATTGTTTGGTCCTATTATTATTCTGGTACTATATATGAAAACCCAATTGCATCAAAAAGAATTCTAGCTCAGTAACGTAAGCCACACACTCGAAATACTTTCACGACAGGGCTAATAACTCGCGTGACACTGAAATTATCACATGCGCAAGAGACCTTATCTTTAAGTATTTAAATTCTTCGATATTTATGTTAATTACGACGATGCAACGGGTCATGAGAATATAAAGGTTTGAAAGTATCAATTTCTAATGTTTCTAAATAAAACTATTGCTATCGTTTCTCAAATTATTCCGTATCACATATTTGACGATTTTATTGCTTTATGGGTGCGTTATAACTCTATTGTTAATCACTTTGTGGAGAACATAGTGCTATTCAATCAATAACATTTAAAAATAATTTTTATTAGTGATTGCTCTATTAACATGTTCGAGTAAGATTTCAACGATGATATTTGCATTAGGTTTAGCATTTGCATTTACTTTTACAATAACATCTTAGAATTCTTTCTTCGTCCTTCTGATTAGGTGTGTTTATCTTAATCAAACATGTTACAAGATAGCAAGTTTAATGTGTGCATAAAAACTGAGTTAACTCTTATTTCCAACACAACAATAACGGGTTTAAAAATGTGACTTTCAAAATTTTAAATCCAATTTTGAATTTCACATTTCCTTATCACATCTTGGACCCCAGTTTATTTCAACAGCAACATGTAAAAACTAAATAATATTAAAAAATATTTTTTGTTTTCTCTGTTCTAGATCATGAAAGTCATAGGCATCTTGAGAATGAAACTAAAATCTGACTCTAAAAGTACTATTATTATCTTCAAACTAGGTCCCTCAAATAGGCAAGCAGCCAATCGCCAAAGATCTCTAAATACTTTGCTAACTATCTCATCTTCTATAGCTCATACAAGCAATTACATATTTCAATATATCTCTCTTACACCAACATCCACTTAATCAATTACAAGTACTGATTATTCTACAAATTGTTCTATCAAAATCTTTATTCCGATTTTCAGTTCCAAGACGCCTATGCACCAACATTGGGGTTTCAAAAAACAACTTACTCTAAGGATAAACAAAAATCCTTTTCAAGGATAACAAGCAATAACAAATCTGTCTTTTATCAGAGGTAACGTCATCTAAACCTAGCAACTAATCGATTTGTGCTTAATTCGATGTGCTCATATTGCACATTTGTAGTATTAGTAAACGAAGTGTTAAATATTTGACTTGGATGCGGATACGAAAACTAGATCCTTGAATTATTTTCATCGTTTCAAATGACGAGTGTCCATTTGACAAATTGATTTATACCATAATATTATTTAAGAAATTTTGACAGCCACAATACAATTACTTTTAACGTTGATATAATTAAAAAGAGAGATATCCGCACCGAAGTTAATTCCGATATTTTAACACGAATAATGAGAATAGCTACAGATGTATCAAATTGATCTTGCCCGGGCTTTTCACCAGATCCCCTTAAAACAACTTATGAAGTTGGAGAATCATTTAAAGACTTTTAAATTTTCGTAACATTATTTAAAATCCAAATTCCATGTACAGATATTTCGTATCATTATGTAGATGTTTACAATTACTTGTTAAAAGTTGATTGTTGTATGTAGACGACATAATTATTTATTATAACATTACAAGTCACGCCACAAAAATTACAAATGATTTTTATTTAAACAGCAATTTGATACACCAATAAGATTCACTATAATAATAACGATAGCACGAATCCACGGTTTCTTAAATATACCAGTTTGAAGCTAAATATCTTACATCTATTAAATAAAAGCGACCAGACATTCAGAGAAATCGAAACAAACCCGAGAGTTGAACTTGAACACTTGACCATATCTCTGATTGACTTCCATTGATTAGTCACAGATAATCTCTCACAAGTAGTTACTTTATAGAGAAGTAATGTATTAAAGATGGGTGCGCATGAACTGGATTGGAAGACTTGAGCAATCAAGATGGAATATATCGAAGAAGCTGAATATAATTAGTAAATAAATCTTCTTCGCGAATGATTTTGGATGGAGAAATATATTAAAGACATTGACATCAGAATTATTACTTTAAAATTTTGGATTATAGATTTGACAGTGGAAAGAGAGGTAAGAAAGATATTATATATAGTATTAATTTAATAAATATAAACTACGTTTATCGTTTAAACGAGATGCATCACCATTGTTAACTTATCTTGCAAAGATTTCTTATCTTGCACTATTTTTAGATTTGTCTTTTCTATCAATCTGGTGTTTTGTTAACCTCTAGCATCTGTAAATTCCTCTACAATTACTTATATAGTTGTAACATGATTATTTCGTTGTTTATAATTATTGCCAATTTTTTCTCTTTTAGTCAGCTCCTTAATTAGTATAATCACACTGTGTGTTCTATCAGTAACTTCTGTATTTCTATTGTCTTTACATATATACTGCTATATATTTTCTGCACTTCCTCTTCCATTTTTCTCATTTATAACTTCTTCCTATTCAATGGTTTCCTGTATACTAACATCAGTACCTTGAACCTCAGATGTTATTCAATGTCTTCAATATATTTCTTCAGGGGGTGAGTTTAATAGATGAATGCAGGGTGCAGCGGGGGCGGTGGCACTCGAGGCTGCTTGTCCAGCGGAGCGCAGCACGAGGGCTCGCAGCATGGGGTGCTGTATGGAGCCGGTACCAAGGCGTACTGGGCTGGAGGCCCGTAGATCGCTGGGGTGGCTGTAGAGAAAGATAATATTGAAGATTAGTAAATGGGTGGTAAACGGTGACAATAGCATTAATGTATAAGCAGATAGTAAGGTTACTTGACTTTTTTTTCTCGTAAACCTTAAAGCAATAAAATTTTCATAGTCCAAAATCTTCAAAACTTAAATGTATAAATGTATATTTATGTATGTCTAGACCGCGAGCGATTGATGATGACTGGCATCAAAGTAATATGTCGCATAACCTAAGAAAACTCCTTTACATCTTAGTCACTCCAAGCTGCTAACCATAGTGAAGTAGAACATGATGATGCTACAAGAACAAAAAGTATGAGCAGTACTTACTATCATACGGCATCGGGTACACAGCGTATGGTGGAGGCGGCATTTCACAAGGCGCGCACGGCTGCATCTGGGCGAGCGGAGGGGCACATAACAGCTGGTAGCAGAGTGGAGCTTGCAGAGGAGCAGCCTCTGTGCCCAGGACTGGCAGCTGGCTCATCTGGAAGTAGACGAACTATCCCTAAAGTCAACCTGTTGAAGAATTTAGCACTATTTGCGGAGATGAAGGCAGGTGGGCTATAATGACAGAGTATTTTGGTTGCCACTTGTTAAATTATAATATGATGTAATCTTTGCTAAATATGTGCGAATTGTTATAGCTAGACAAGGGATATCCAAAACCTACGAATACAATCTACAAAATCGAATTCAATATGCAGTCTCATATCTTAATTTTCTTTAATTTCTCGAATGATCACATCAACGTCATTTCGTTCTTATCTAATGACAGGTCATTTTCTCCTTTTATCAGACCATCTTCCCTAATTAATCCGACAGTAACAGATTAATATTCACCTGTTTTCTGACAGCCTGCGCCACTCGCAGACGTCCCAAGGGAGAGAACATCACGCCACCGCTCTGCAAGAAACGAGAAACATTCATTATAAATATAATCTCTTAAGGTATGTTATTAATGGCTTTGTCACTCGCTGTGAGATGAGATACTATATGTCGTGTAGGATGCGACGTATCTCGTGTCGCGTAATTATGGTGATGGTATCGTTTGGCGGTGTGTAATGTGGGAGTTTTTCGTTTTTATGTAGCTTTTACCATTGTTAGTAAAACCAAGTTTTAAGTTTAAACTATTTTTGCCTTCTTCCTTCCATATTTAACCCTTTATAGGACGACTCATATAAAGTGGCCAGTAATCTGGACAGTCATTTCAAGATATCTAGGACCTTGAAGTGGACGGTCACTTCTTCACTATTCACTGTTCAGTTTACTGGTCACTTCATATGAGCCGTCAGGATGGCAAACAGTGAATAGTGAAGAAGTGACCGTCCACTTCAAGGTCCTAGGTACCTTGAAATGACTATCCAGTTTACTGGCCACTTTATATGAGCCGTCCTATAAAGGGTTAGTGACCGATCAATCTGTTGCGTTCTCAGTATACTGACAAATACAAAACCTTTTAACATTTTTTGTAGCACAGTCTGCAAAAACGAATTGAGCTGCTATGTGCAGCAAAGATGTCAAAAGGTATAAATGAAGCAGACATAAATTCACGCCTTCACATCTTACATTTTTTTAATTGAAGTTCATTTTTCTCTTTTCTGCTATATATTGTGTACCTTTTGGTTAATGCCAAATAATTATATTTTCTTTCTTTCCTTCCTTCCTTTCAAGGGGGAGGCAGAAACTAAAAAACCACACCTGGTAATTGTAGCAGGTACAGATTTGTAGTATGAAGAAATTCTTTTACGTTCATACATCGTGTCATACTCGCACGCCGAAAACATCGAAATATTTCGCTTAAATCACAAACAATCTGGGAATAAGCCCCACAGTCCACACCCATTTCCAGAATAACAAGCTCTGCAAAACCCTGATTAGATGGATCTCCGTGACATACTACCCTAAACGAATGACACAAACCCTTTCCGAGATAGACGACCCTGCATTTCCGGCTAAGCGACATCCATAAATAAATAGGGTTCGGCTAAAATTTGCCGGGAGTCCCAAAATTGGCATCCCAAGGACGATTTGCAAGTATAATTTGTTGCAAAAACATTGTCCAGAAGACCTTCTGTGACCTGCCGATAATTGGCATTGCCAAAGTGTGGAAACGCGTAAAAACAAAAGCGTTACTGATTAGCTGGAATACCGCAGTTATCTTGATCTGTGAAAGTAATGGTTTAAAGCTGAGTCATTGGAGCCATTGAAAGGGCAGGAGTTCAAAGTTCCAAACACGATTAAAGGCTCAAGCTCTTTGAATGTAGGTAGTTTAGTCATGAACAGTTAGTTGAGGTATTAGAATCAATTCAGCAGAGAATGAGCGATCGAGACACGTAGGCTCCCAGGAGTGCCACAATCAGTAGGTAAATAATTATCTCATTAGTCCAAGTTTAATCAGCGTTGTTAATCTAGTAACAAAAACAAAGCAATCTCTTCAGTGTCAGCCTATGATGTTCCAACTCCTGGGACATTGGCCTCCTCTCTTCGAGAGTGAGTGGGCTGCACGCTACGGCGCGTTCTCAGTGCGGCTTGATAGATTACACATGTGTTAGAATTTCTGATCCTAGGTCATGTCGGTTTCCTCACGATGTTTTCCATCACCGTTATGAGAGCAGTGTTGATTAAATTATTTACACCAAGTAAAGCACCTTCTTGGGTTCGGGCCCACGACCTCGAAAGGCAATCTCATCTCAAACACGTGTATCGTCATGATCTATCTGGTCGTCTACGATACAGCTTAATACACTGGTATTAAGCTCTATCGTAAATTACTGAATTTACATGGAGCAACTGAAAATTTGACCTCCATTAGTTAGATAAGTAGATACTGGATAACACGATACAGCTTAGGAAGAGTGGTTGTCACAATTTTGGGCTTCCAAATATCGTTTAACTTTAACGACTGTCACATATATACGAATCACAACTAACGGCTTATCGTGGAACTGAACCTTTCGATGAACGACGGGGTCTTTATATGAATGTAATGAGTTGAATTGCACGATTGGTGACAAATGCGTGCACTGATTGGAAAGGTCTTCTCAATCTGTGTGGTTCTTTCCTCAAAAGACCATTTCAGACAACAATCTACATGGCCTTCACATTATGTGACCAAGATTTTGTCTGGACTTGAAAAGAAACTGTGACCTCTGCCGTTGTTTTAGCCTTTCTTCTCAGATTAGTCAAATAGGAAACCAGGAAACCGACCTCATCCAGTTTTAAAAATATGATTGATGTCTTAAAGTGTTTGTACAAACCTAATTACAGAAATGAAATCATTTATAATTTGATAGGTGGTCAAAAATCTACAGATCAGCCTTGGCAAGTATAGCTTTATCCTCAATCATCTCGTTCGGCAGTTTTTTCTTAGCCACGACCCCCTTCATATTATTTTGAGTTACAACACCAAATATCACCAATAAATTATCGTTCTTGCCCCTCCAATAAAAACCATTCTCCTCCCAATATCAGCCCATCAGGTCGTTACAAGGCACTCCTAAATTCCGGGTACCCCTGACGATAACCTTTCTCCATTTCACCCCAAAATGGAACAAAAAATATCAACAAAGTATATTTATTGTCTCGGTTTCATGTTCTACCTGTGCGACCTTGGCTCGTTCGTAGGTAGAGTCGACTTCGTTATTACTTTATCAGTTTTGACAACGAATTGTTCTAAATTCAAACTTCAGTAAGGTCGAAATTATATAATTGTCACATAGACGAATAGGTTATGTCGTTGTAGGACGTACAAATGAGCAACCTGACAATGCTGTTAATTTTTTTTAAATTATTTATTCTCAAACAATGCTTTTAAGTGGGACAAGAATTTTGGCCGTCTTCATTTTTTTGTCATCATTTTTTTGTCAAGTGCGAGGTGTCGAGTAAACACAAACCATTTTATTCATGTGGTTCGAGTCCATTACATGTAAGGTTAATTTATTGTAATTATGGCGGTAGAAATTATCTCAATAGCAGAAGTGGATCTTGGTAAGTTTTCATGAAAAAAGAGCTATATTCGGAGCAACACATTTCGCTGTATCTTTTATGGATTAAGATTTCACCATACTGGCCGATTGTCTTACGTAATGTTTTTATTTAATACTTAATGGAAAAGAGTTAATAATAATATTATTATATCATAATTATTTCAAATATTATTTTAAATGTTGTATGCCGTACAGCAAAATGTTACATAACAGAACTATTTATAAAATTTCCATCTTATCTGTTTACCTATATTTAAAAAAAACTAAATTATTTCTACATTCATGTGTCTTTCTAACCTCAGAGTGGTAAAGAAATTACGAGGTTTACTAAACAAAAGGGTGAAACCGGTGAAAGTGCTCTCCACTGTCAATGATTTGCCATTTCGGATTATGAATGGCATTGACCGGAAGTATACGAATGGTATTCGACCTAAATAGTACCTTTTAAGGGTAATAGTATACTCCGGTATAGGACACGGTGTATCTAAGTGTAATAAAAGAGAATAAATTAAATTTAACTTTGTTTGTTTATCTGACTGGCCTGTTAGTCTAGTGGTTAGTGACCCTGACTGCTAAGACTGAGGTCGTGGGTTCGATTCCCACCCAGGACAAATGTTTGTGTGATGAACACAATCATTTGTTCTGTGTCTGGGTGTAATTTATGTATAATATGTATGTATTTAGAAATATTTAAGTATGTTTATCAGTTGTCTGTTTACCATAGTACAGGCTCTGCCTAGTTTGGGATCAGATAATGGTGTGTTGGTTGCCCTAAGATAAAATAATTATATAGTTACCACCTAAGTACACATTACACAGTGTTTTAAGAAGCCCGATTTTCGGACATCCCATTTTTATTGAAAAAGCTGACAGAAATAATAATTTAAATGCAAGATTTCGTATCCCGACTGAGCTACCAAGTCTAGTTTTTGAGTTATAGCTTTTTGAGTTATAGCTTTTTGAAAATCGTCATTTTTCCATCCAGATAGTAAGAAAAAAATAATTACGCTTAAACTAAGCATGATACGAAATTATGATGTTAGATACATTCATGGTGTATCTTATGCAGAGTATTTTAGTCCATAAATGAACCTCGCAACTTTGTTAGATCCAGATTTATACGAGTTTTTTGGTTTTTAGTTTTTCTTTTTTTTCTCGAAAACTCCGCCGTTTCGGGAAAAGTTATTTATACTGAAATGGTTTTGATAACTTCTCTAACACACCACATAAATTCCACTTCCCAATTCCATGGAACTTGGAAACCACAACGATTTTAAGTTACATCCGGATTTTACGTCGTCAGGGTTGTCAAAAATCTCAGGTAATTATTTATATATTCATTATGACAACGGAGCTTTTACTTTTAAGAAAACTTTGATCCAAAAAATAAGAATAAAAATTTGACAACCCTAACGAAAATAGTTAATTGGAACAACTTCTAAGTTCCATTGATTTGGGATGTTATAATTATGTGGTGTATTGGGGAAGTAAATAGAATTATTTCTGTATAAATAACTTTTCCCGAAACGTCGGAGTTTTCGAGAAAAAAAAGAAAAACTAAAAACCAAAAAACTCGTATAAATCTGGATCTAACAAAGTTGCGAGGTTCATTTATACACTAAAATATTGTGCATAAGATACGCCATGAATGTACCTAACATCATAATTTCGTATCATGCTTGGTTTAAGCGTAATTAATTTTTTTCTTATCATCCGGATGGAAAAATGACGATTTTCAAAAAGCTATAACTCAAAAACTAGACTTGGTAGCTCAGTCGGGATACGAAATCTTGCATTTAAATGATTATTTCTGTCAGCTTTTTCAATAAAAATGGGATATCCGAAAATCGGGCTTCTTAAAACACTGTGCATTATGGTAAAGCAATAAAGATATTGAAGTATTAAGTATTGGGTATTGACGATGTCATGGACTGGAGCTGGAGGACTGGGTAATAAATAATAGCATTTATTTACTTCATATAATTCCTAATTGGCTCTTAAAGTGAACCTCAAATAATTACTAAAAAATCTAATCTAAAAGCCAAGAAACTACGACCAGCTTGGATATAGCGCTCGCTGCTCCCGTGGCACCACTCGCTTCGCTCGCTCGGCTCGCGCGTGGTTGTTCATAGTTCCGACCTAATATAACTAGTTCGGACCGTGTACCCGAACCTAGATACCAAAACCAACTGTGAAAAAGGGCCAGGAACTTACAAAAGGCTCAATTATTTAAAATCTGAGGTTTAAAATGTGTCTATAATCAGAAACTCAATATGTGTTTAGAGAGTCGGTTATTTATTTTCCACAGAGGATTAGTCCGCAAAAGATGTAGGACTAATTTCATCTCTAATCGATGGAGATGTCTGTACAGAAGTGTCTACATCGACCCCAAATAATGAAAGATTTGAGCCATTCCCTTAATTAATTGCCCCTAAGATTGAGCGTAAAATTGGGATGTCTACAACGTCTGTACTATTTCATACCTTCTCTTTGAAGACGTTTAATTAGTCTTAAAGGTACCTACTTAATTAAAAAACTTTTTAACATGCTTTTCAGTTTTTCGGCGGTTTAATTTTTTGTTAAAAAGTTTTTATTTTATATTTTTTGTGGCTTTAATGTACTAATAATACTGGGCAAGGGATACCCTATCCAACACAAAAATAATTATCAAAATCGGACTACTCTGTATAAAGTTATGCGTGTTTATACATTACAATCAGTGAGTGAACAATCAATCATCCCCTGTTTTCCGACCCTTAGGGTTCGATTTTATTTTTCAAATTTATATGGGACCACCTTGGGAGTATACCCTTTCCAATAGAAAAAGAATTGTCACAATCGGACCACTATGTAAAAAGTTATGCGTGATCATACATAAAAAAAAAAAAAAAAAATATACGCGTCGAATTGATAACCTCCTCCGTTTTTTTTCGTCGGTTGAAAAATAAGAAACTTCTTTTACAAGAAAATTCCAATAATGTCTATTCTGTTCTTCTTCTACCCAGCCTTTCTCAACTATATTAGGGTTGGCTTCCAGTCTAACGAGAGACAGCTGAATATAAGGTATTTTACATGAAGCAACTATCTGACTGTTACAGCCCAGTTTATCACTTTGACTTTTGAGGTTCTGACTACCCGAGTGACAATGATCTACGGGACCAATAGGCTTAGCGTGCTTTCCCAGGTACGGAAGGGTCTCGATATGTTTGTAATCGATATGTATCCACGGAGACCGTCTGATGCCGGACGTAAAGAATAGCATCATACCATTTAATTCGGTGAGTGTCGTAAAAGGCGACTAAGGGAGGTACTAGAGAATGGGTAGCAGCGTTCTCTATGCTATTACCTCCATACTCCCATCGTCAACCAGAATGCCAAACATGGCGTTTATGGCAAAGTCCTCAAAAATATGGGAGGCCTATGTCCAACAGTGGACGTCTTACAGCTGAAATTATGAAGATAATCCATGGACTGACAAGCATAGCTCAAACTTCGATAACCAACTTTATGAAACCAGGCGCACGGCTGTTTATACTTAGCCACGACCCCCCACAATCCCACAGAGATTACTTCTGAATTCCGTAGTGTCAGCCTTCGTCAATAACTTATTCAGAGAAATAATAAGGACACAAATAACGCCGAGAGAGTCGTATCGATTTTCATTAAGATATTTTCTTCTCAATATTTGACCTCATTTCGACGATTTGTTCCGCGAGAGATTCGTTATAATCTTCAGAACCGTCTGAATTATTGAGTACGAAAATTTCAACGTTTGCTTCTCTTTGATTTTCATTTGATTCTGCTCTCTCTTTAGGTTTTACGTAGTATTTTCTATTAGGTACATACATAACATCACCCTTGTAATCTCAGGTCGGGCAGAGATACACCCACATTTCGCCGGTTAGGTTAAACATTTACAAACATCCATAAATTCACGCCTTTTTCCCATGAGGGTAGGCAGAAACTATAGAACGCCACCTGCTACGATCCTTATAAACTCCTTTTACCTCGTATAAGTTCATACATCTGGTCATTCACGCACGCCGGTTACCAGTACTACGCACCTGACCCTTATGAAGAACATCACCAAAATGATCACTATATGTTTTCTTAGGGCATCCCCAGCCACACTTGCCTTGTAAATACCTGTTATTAGCCGTCCTTCACTTCAACATGACCAAACCATCCAAGCATACTCTTCTCAATTATTGGCTCGACTTCTTCTTTTAACATCCGATTGCCCTAGGACTGCTCTAGGTTGCTTCTGAGATATTGCTAACGGAAATCTCAATTACATTTTGCTCGACCTGGGAATCAAACCAGAGACCTCATCCTCAGCAGTAGCGCTTGCGACGACTAGACCAATGTGGCAGTTAATAATAACCCGTTCCAAAAAGTAGTTTCGTATTGAGAAGAATGGGCAGGAAAGTTATCAAGTCTTTTGAAATGGCTTACAGTAATTGTATACATCAATGCTATAATATTATAATCGGTTTAAAGAATTTATTCTCATAAAGAACACAAACAGTTCACTTACAATATGAGATTTAAAAATAAGGCATGCAGTTTTAAAATAACATAATGACTCCATGAGTCGATAAAAATAATGCTGAAGAGTTTGTTTGTTTGTTTGGTTGAACGCGGTAATCTCAGGAACTACTGGTCCGCATTGAATAATTCTTTATGTGTTTGGTAGCCTATTTATTGAGGAAGGATTGAAGAAGGCTTTATAACATCGCGCTACGATCAAAAGGAGCGGGGCAGCAACGGACAATGGACGAAAACTGGCGGGCAATTCGATGCGACGGGAAGGGTCAGGGGAGCAAAAATTTAACGCGTACGAAGACGCGGGTAGAAGCTAGTAAATTATATGTGAAAGCGATGCACCTAAACGTTAAATAAAAAACATACCTACGTATTGGCTCTTTTTAACAACAAGTTGTAATAATATTTTGATCAAAGTATCGTCGCGTCGTGGGGCGGCTTATACGACTACCCTAGCCCGAAAGCCTGCCACTAGTCTTTCCAAGGGGTACCTATCTTGTTACCCAAATAACTATTGTGGAGGTCAGACCGGCATTCGCTCCATGTAAAATACTGGTATTCAGCTGCATCGGGTTAGACTGGAACCTGAACCTAAAATACATGGGAAAAGGCAAGGCCCATTAATCTGACCCGAGCTGACCAAACGAGTCCAACTCCTAAGAAGAAATCACATGACTTATTCTTTTGCGAACACATTCATCACTTGGTCCTAAAAACTTCGACAATATCATATTCATACAAAATATCATATGAAGCGTCAATAGTCGAAAACTCTACTCGACAAACTTGTCGTCTGACCATTTTCACCCTTAATCTGAAGTAATAAGGTTGAAAGTAGTCAATCGGAAATGTCGACAGTAGGTACTTAAGATTCTACATTGTGTGATGTGTAATATACCCGCAGTCTGATAAAAAAAAAACTTTGCCAACAATGTCTTCTGTGCAATATTCTCTCGGACTTTCACGAGGAGCTGATTCAGTGATTTCGTTATTAAAAAATCGGTCAATCGGAAAGGAATTCATTCTGTAGGGTTCCGGAAGTATTTAGAAGATGGTGGTTTTTTTTAAAGAATGTTAAATTGAGATTTTTGAGTACACAAACGTTTTTCAGAACAGCTGCAAACAGCAGCTTACTTGTTAGATGCTCTAGGAATATTTGCTTGTGAGAATCGGTCGTGAGCAGTGGCGTGCATTGCTATTCTCTATAGGTCTCCACCGAGAAGAGGCCTGTGTCCCAGCAGTGGGAACAATATACATTGATTCTGATAGGTAGGCACTAGGCTGCCTGTTCTTGTCTTAGAGCTGTTACACACGAGCGGCATGTTGCCAACGGCAGGTAACTGCAGCCGTCAACACGCGATGATGACGCTGATCTTTGAAGATGGCATGTCGCCGGCTGCCGTCAGCGCGTCAACGGCAGTCGCTGACGCGTCGTCGGCTACCGGTGATACGTTTCAACGACAGCAGTTACCTTTGCCGTTTCCATCTTGCCCCTCGCGTGTAATAGCTCTTAGGCAAACGCAGGTTTCTTTTAGGTATGATAATTTAGTTAGTTACATTAAAATGTAATTTGACTGACTTAGGGCCGGGTCACACCGGAATGGCAGCGGCCGGCAGCGACGCGGCGAGCACTTTCAGTGTGAAATAATTTTAAATTTTAACTACATACTTAAAAGACCAGTTTCGCTTGAAAAACTTGAAAAGATCGCGCGGCTGCCCGCGGTGCCGCGAGCGGCCTCGCGTCACCGCTGGCAGCCGCGGTCGGAAACACCTGTTGGTTTTTAGTATGTAGTTAAAGTTTAAAATTATTTCACACTGAAAGTGCTCGCCGCGTCGCTGCCGGCCGCTGCCATTCCGGTGTGACCCGACCCTTATAGTGATTTTTTGAGGTAGCCACTGCTTATGTGTCTATCCGCAATGCACGCCACTCGTCGTGAGCTAACATACTAAAAGCAGTGTATAGTGAGCAATGGTATAGACCCGGAACTACAAGTTGTAGGTTGTGAGTTGGGACCAAGGCAGGCATTTTACTTTGTGTATTTAATTTCATCACCACTGCTCTCAAAACGGTGAATGAAAACATCGTGAGAAAACCGGCATGTCTTAGAACCAATACTTCGAAGACATGTGACATCTACTGTTTACCCGTGGTCGCGGAGTGATCCACTCCCTCTTATAGAGAGGAAGCCTGTCCCAGCAGTGGGAACGTTATAGGCTGAGTAGGTATGTATATATTTACTCAACGAATGTTATTTGTTCTACACATTACGTAGAAAAAATCTCTGCCTAATGGATGAATCAGTGTGTAATCTTTTCGCTGAATAAATTGAATTGAATTCATGACATTCAACCCTTACCTAAATGAGCTTTTCACAGAACAAAATATTCTAGATTTTATTACTTTTTCTTACCTCCCGATTTGTTTCTTTACTCGTGTCGTTGTAAAAGGCGTCAACCCTATTTATTTTCACTGAAATTTTCTCATTTTTTGTCCAAGATTTTATGAAGCGGAACCCTAAAGAGCGATCTCACGAAAAGGTCATCGTTCCTTATTGTTACATGGATATTTAAGGAAACCTTTTGAGGCTGTTTTTCGCAGAATTTTACGCAAAGGATGTAAATACTTATAAGTATTATAGTACTCTGTTGTTGAGATTGTGATTGTCGTTAAAATAAGAAACAATTTTACTGGGATTTTTATTAGTATTATTTTGCCTGTAAATGCCTGTGGGTGGAAAGGTCAGAATAGGGTGGATAGATATTCAGTAACAATGAAATATTAAGGTTTTTCTCGTATTCTTGTTTATTCATGAACCAATTCTATTAGCGACCTTTCTGCTGAGCACTTTAGGGAGATCACTAATGTCTCTACAAAGCGTGACGAATTTTTTAAAACGAAGATATAAGCGCACATTCCAAGAGGGACTTTAAATACATACATACATACATAATCGGCATATTAGATTCCCACTGCTGGGACACAGGCCTCCTCCTGGTGAGAGGGTGCGGGCCGTAATCCACCAGTGCGGGTTGGAATGTGTATGTGATTTTTTTTTTTGAGGGTGTTCAGGGGTTATCTCACGATGTTTTCTTTCATCGTTTTGGGGTGTAGAAATAATTTTCAAAAAGCAAAGCACTTAGGTTCAAACCTAAGACCTTTAACTCAGGGCACACCACAATTGCAGCGGTAAGTCTCCTCTTTGAGGAGTGGATAGAGAGGCGCTACGGCGTCCTCACCTTCTGACGCAGGTTCTCACCGGGCATGGGTGCTTCAGGGGGTTCACGATAAAGCGGGAGGAAACTCCCGGGTATTTCCATTGCGAGGATCGTCTGGAAGACACGGCGGACACATGGACATTATGAACTCTCGGTGTTCAACCGAGTATTGGGAATCCTACAGGTCTCTCAGCACGTCGAAAATCGAATAGTGTGTTTTATTGTTTAATTTTCGACTCTTGGCGCATAGAATTGGGTTGAAAATCAATTGCATGAAAATATCCTGCCACGATTTTACTACGTTCGTGAGTACGTGGGCTTAACATACCTTTCATCGTGTCTACCTACACTGAACAACCTTTTATTTTGATTGGTCTGTTTCGAAATAAGAGAGCTGTAATTAAAATAAGAGTAGGCTACTCTCAGTTTATTCCTCTTAACTAATTTATTACAAAAGATTCTTCATTCTTTTAAGGCATTCGTAAAATGAAAATCTAATAAACCTAAATCTACCTTTTTTATTTTAGGATTTTATAACTTTTTCTGTGCATTATTTTGTACTACCTTCTGCCCGCGACTACTTTAAACCGATGAAAAAAAACGGAGGAGGTTCTCAATTCGACGCGTATATTTTTTTTTATGTATGACCACGCATAACTTTTTACATAGTGGTCCGATTGTGATAATTCTTCTTCTATTGGAAAGGATATACTCCAAAGGTCGTCCCATATACATTTGGAAAACAAAATCGAATCCTAAGGGTCGGAAAACATTGATTATTCACTCACTGATTATAATGTATAACCACGCATAACTTTATGCAGAGTAGTCCGATTTTGATAATTCTTTTTTTATTGGATTGAATTGGCAAGGCCTTGCGAAGTATTATTAGTACATTAAAGCCACAAAAAATTATAAATAAAAACTTTTTAACAAAAAATTATACCGCCGAAAAAACTGAAAAGCAAAAAATAATAAACCTTAAAATTATGAGTCGGCGCTTTGAGTGTCCATTGAGTTTTCAGCGTCGACTCGAAATTTTAAGGTTATATATATATATAATTTTTTAAAACAATGGAAAATAAGCGTGGGGTGCTTCTTAAGGTATTTTTTTATTAATATCAGGCACCCCACGTCTTTTTCTATTATTTTCAACTTTTTAGTTTGGTTTTATTATTTATTTTCTATTTTTAGGTTGTTTCGAATTTTGAGACGTATGTCAGCGTAGTTTATGACGTATGTCAGCATAGTTTTCGAAAACAGTTTTTTGCTGTCCTGGTAACCCTGGCAAGGATAATGGTACTTTATGAAATTATTGCATTGTCATCGGTCTTTGACGGGTATGCAAAATTTGAATGAAATCTGGTCGTTTAAAGTGGGTCAAAATCGCGCTATAAGGAGTCGGTTACAAACAAACATACAAACATACATACAAACAAACATACAAGTGAAGCTTATATCTTTAAAAGAAACATCAACGTTTATGTTGATGTTGCAAAAGATACCTTTGCAAAAGTGAGAATCAATAACTTGTAGGCCCGAGCTATAGCCGAGCTATACGAGAGTAAAATGGCCGTTGTTAGAGGCTTAGCTGCTCAACAAGGTTGGTAGCTGACGTATTGAAGATTCTTGTATTATAGAAGAAAGACTTAATAGTATTTTTTTTTTCATTCTTATACGTATAAATGCATAGATTTTCTTCTTTGGATGGAAGAAAACGTTTTCTCGTCTACCACGTAATGCGTATTGAAAAATTAGAATTTCATTCAAATCTTAATTTCTTTCTTTGACAGACAACGGCGGTAGCCTAACTAAACGGCTAAGTCTAGAAGTATAATATTTTGCACAAGATTTTCTTCGGCTTGTAGCAGTATAATTTCAGTTTGTGAAGTTGAAATATCCTTCTTCCCTTATCCCATTTAAAATTCTCATCTCAGCTGCATGCAATTGCCTTTCATTCATCCATTTTATAGCCTAACATTCTGACCCATACCAGTCAGCAGTTGAATATGGCACATGTCCGGCTTTCAATTAGGCTTTCTAGAGCGCTCTTGCACTCGTTAAATACCTCAAACTCAAAGCCTTTTATTTCAATAAACCAATTAAATAAGTCAAATGTCCCGACATTTTAATTATCAAGAGGTCATTCAGAAAAGCGAAGTTCGTTGCCCACTCCAAAGTGTAGTAGGTACCTATAGAGATATAAGGGCAAGAAACTCCACGGACACTCTTATAGAACAAAATATTGGTTCATGTGTAAGGGTCGCTTTTTAAGCTAAACGGTATCACATAACTCAGAAGACCCATCAACATGTGTATTCTTCCCACCCTCACGTATGGTTCTTAAAAATGGTCTTTGACAATTCAGCAGAGATCCACGCGGTTTGCCCGAGAGCTATAGCACGGAACATTCTGGGTTTTAAACTTTTGGACAGGGTTTAGAACACAACAATCCGTTTTATTACTAAAATAACTGCTGCATTCGGAAAGCTGTCACGTTGGGCTGAACGGATCTATCGCATGTCAGACGGTCAATGGGCCAAACAAATTTAAGAACACTGATGGTGCCACAAACGACATCGCGGCAAACCCAGAACATGGCGGGATTAGCTAGACTCCTTTTATAAAGATTGGTCCTTGCCAACTCTCGGCAGAGAACGGTGCAAAGAGAATAGAGAGGCCTTTGACCAAAAGTGGGATATTAAAAGCTAATAATATAAACACATAATGTTCGGTTACTGGAGTTGCTTGTATGCAGTTATAGCAGAACATTTTACTCTTCTCACACATTTTAATTAATTTATTAATCCCTCTGCGAAGCTTACACATTATGGCGGTGAGAAAGGCTTATGTTCACCAGTGCGCATCAATATAAACTTAGAGAAATTCATTGTTAAGCAAACTTAGTAGATACTAACTTAAATTGTACGTATATTTAAATCACAAATTCATTGACAATTGTTTTGTATCATAATCAGCCTATAATGTTCCCACTACTGGGACGCAGGCCTCCACTCTGTCAGAGGGAGTGGGCTGTATTCCACAGCTATGGCCTAGTGCGGGTTGGTAGATGTCCCATGACTTCGATTTTTTTAATTCAGGACATGCTGGTTTCCTCACGATGTTTTCCTTCACCGTTTTGAGAGCACTGGATTCTAATAAGAACAGGATGCAATGATTTCCACAAATTAAAGTGCCTCTCTGGGTCCGAATCCGAATCTACGTCCTACAACTCGTAAGTCCCCCAAAGTCGAACTAAGCATATCGTAGTACACAGTAACTGGCTTGTGCGGTCTCAGCTGCATCTGGGGACACTGGAAGCCAACCCTAACATATTTGCAAAAGGTAGGCAGGTGATGGTCAATAACTGTTCTGCCAATTTTACATGCAAAAACTTACGTGTAGCGAATCGGTTCTTCAAATAACAATTTGTAAATAAAGCGGTATATTTCGCCGACGCCCTTGTTCACACAGGATTGGAAGTAATGTTATATCATACCTACTAAATAATGTAAGCGCGAAAGTGCGGTTTTGTGGTTTTAGTGAACGCCACAGGGAATAGGCAAAAACATTTCTATTTGACAGCCATGTTATCGGGAGTGAGAGGAATAGAGGTATAGTTTATTGTTAGAGTAAAGGAGACAGTGAAACAGGGCTTTCACACCTTTCCTACCTGAACCACATTTTGGTGTATTATAAATTTATAGTATTATTATCTTTAAAGCTGATCGAAATTATAATCACACTAGCTTCTGCCCGCGACTTCGTCCGCGTCAAATTTTCGCTCCCCTTCCCGTCGCGTCGAATTGCCCGCCAGTTTTCGTCCATTTTTCGTTTGCTGCTCCGCTCCTTTTGACCGTAGCGTGATGTTATATAGCCTATAGCCTTCCTCAATAAATGGGCTACTCAACACAAAAACATTTTTTCAATTTCGACTAGTAGTTCCTGAGAGTAGTGCGTTCAATCAAACAAACAAACAAACAAATTCTTCAGCTTTATAACATTAGTATAGATTATGGTTTTAGCATCCATTAATAGTTTGATTACAAAATAATCAAGATCCTTTTTCAGTCTTAGCTTTATAACCTATTTTCGCGATCAAAATAGAGGGTAAAGATTTCTTTTTAAATATACTTTTGCTTGTTTCTTTTGAATTAGTACTGACTACACTTCTTTTATGTATCATCATTCTCCTGCGCTTATACCAATTTATTTGTGGTCGGCGCAACTTGTCTTTTTCTTCCACACTTCTCTATTAGTCGTCATCTCGGTAGTCACCCCTTCTAACCATAGCACACAGTCCTTCCATCGCTTCTTTGGTCTTCCCCTACCTAAAGCCATCGACATTCATACTCGAAAAAATTCTTACGACATTTTCCTCATTCCTCCGTATCACATGCCAATATCATTACAACCAATTCCCACACAACTTTTCAGCTACCGATGCCACATTCAAACTTCCTCTTAAGTACTCATTTTTTATTCTATCCGTTCGTGTCACACATCCCTCTTAACTTATCAATGAGCCACCACTGCTACACGCTATTTATACTGTCATAAACTCATAACTCATCGTATATCCCTACTCTGTATACAGACCACAGTACATACACATATGTACAGACTTATAGTCCCTACATTTATCTTTAATTACAATTTCAAATTAAAAACCCTTTCATATAAAAAAAGAGTAAAATATAAACTTCGGACAGATTTATGTTCTGCGTTGAAAGAGAAAATAAAAGAACATAACAATAGGTAGGTACCAAAATGAAAGTTAGAGGTGCTCGTATTGTCGTTTTTTAGGGTTCCGTTGCCAAAGGCAAAAAACGGAACCCTTATAGATTCGTCATGTCTGTCTGTCTGTCTGTCTGTCTGTCTGTCCGTCCGTCCGTATGTCACAGCCACTTTTTTCAGAAACTATAAGAGCTATGCTGTTGAAACTTGGTAAGTAGATGTATTCTGTGAACCGCATTAAGATTTTCATACTAAAATAGAAAAAGAAACAATAAATATTGGGGTTCCCCATACATAGAACTGAAACTCAAAAATGGTTTTTTTCATCAAACCCAGACGTGTGGGGTATCTATGAATAGGTCTTAAAAAATGGTAATGAGGTTTCTAATATCATTTTTTTCTAAACTGAATAGTTTGCGCGAGAGACACTTCCAAAGTGGTAAAATGTGTGTCCCCCCCCCCCCCCGTAACTTCTAAAATAAGAGAATGATAAAACTAAAAAAAATATATGATGTACATTACTATGTAAATTACCACCGAAAATTGGTTTGAACGAGATCGAGTGAGTAGTTTTTTTTTAGAACGTCATAAATCGTAAACCGCAATTTACCTTACATTCAATCAACTGAAATATAAAAATTAAAAAAAAAAACATTTATTTTTAAACCGAGAATACCTGCAGGTTTGTACGGAACCCTCGGTGCGCGAGTCGGACTCGCACTTGGCCGGTTTTATTTTAATAACAGGCTTGAAACAGGCTGGCTGTAACATGAAAATGGTTCTAGATTTATGAAACATTTAAAATGGACTTTTCTGTCTGGACTCTGTACTAAATCGCTCTTTTTCCCTCTATTTTAGGACATAAATGGACAAACGAGATCAAAGGAATAATTTAGGAGAGACTCCTAAAATGAAAACAAAATATAAATAGTCCAAAGCTTAAACAAAAAAAGAACTAATAAAGAGCTTTAATTCCTGCGAAGGCTGCAGGAGAGAAAGAGAAAATATAATTGTGGTCTCTTTTTGATGTCTTCTCTCGTGACGGCTCGAGACACACGGATCTAGCATGCACGTGGTGAAGAGACTCCTTTAGAGAAAAAAAAAAGAAAGATTATTCTCATGATGAGAATAACCTTTCTATTCTCTCTTTGGCTTTTTTTCTCCTGTGAAAGCGCGATTTGTAAAAGATACAAAGGCCTCTAATAAAAACATGAACTATGTCAACAAGCGCCTGATGTAACTTTTGAAACTCGACCTGAATCAACATGGCGGCGACGTCGTTAAAAGATGCAAAACCATATAAAACAAAATATCACCCATCCAATGTCTACTCTAGGATGCATATCCGGTATCGGCTCACAAATACTTCCCTATCCTAAGGCACGTCTTCCTTACCATTGCGGTACCCCCGGTCTACTCCTTGATATGTATTGGTCTCATGGGCTCGGTGCGAATCTTGCGTTCATTCGATTAATCGAATCTTATCAAACCAGGCTGTGGATTGTGCATTTCATTTATTCATTCATATTGCGGGTAGAGCCTGCGCTTGACTTCGATCTCGCCTGATGGAAACCGATGGATGAGGTCTACAACGTAAATGGCAAGCTCAGAAGATGACTATTCACTCTTGCATGAAGCCTGAAGTTTTATGTGTGGAAAGAATCACAGAAACTGGTAGAGAGCTCCACACTTTGGCTGTGCGCATAATAAATGTTGAGGAGAAACGCCGAGTACGACTAGTCGGGATAACAACCAATTTCTTAAGTAGATATCGTTTTAAACCCACATATCAAGGAATAAGCTAGTGCCCCTCATCAGAAAATCTAGCAAGAAAAACCCAGAGACACTTTCAAAATAGTTTATAGTACAGTTAGTCCAAGAAGATACATAAAAACGAACTTATCCCATTTTTGCCTGTTTGAGGTGGCCTCTAAGTTTTGTGATAGGAATATATTGGTTATGTGATCCCGCATAAATATAATATGAATAAAGTTAAGTGAGTTTTGGATAAACAAGCCCATGGCGATACAAACAGTAAAGTTTGTTAAGTTATAATATGACAATAGAAGTATAATACTTTAGCTAATATTTATCAAAGCAAAGTCGGTTTCCTTCACTGTTTTTGTCATTGCTGCCATGAAAATGATTCGAAGTACATAAGAAAAAAAACTGTATGAAAGGCGATAAAAAAGTAAGTGGAAAAGTATAGTTTCAGAGGGTAAGTAGTTACAACCGCAGGGGTCGGCTGATCAGATTTAAGTGCGCTTGCTGCGGTACATACCAAGACCCCTACGAGCTTCTGAAAGCACTTTAAGGCGTTGGTCCCTGGGCACGCCACAATTGCGGCGGTAAGTCCCGTCTTGGAGGAGTGGATAGAGAGGCGTCACGGCGTCCTCACCTTCCGCCTGACGCAGGTTTTCACCGGGCATGGGTGCTTCGGTGGTTTCCTGTTCAGGATAAAGCGGGAGGATACGTCCGGGTGTTTCCATTGCGAGGATCGTCTGGAGGACACGGTGGAGCATACGGTGGAGGTGTGCCCAGCCTGGGCGGAGCACCGCCGTGTCCTCGTGGAGGCGATCGGCGGCGGCGACCTCTCGCGTCCGGCCCTGGTGCGAGCCATGGTACGGAGCGAGAGGGAATGGGAAGCCCTCACCTCCTTCTGCGAAGCAGTAATGCTCGCGAAGGAGGAGGCGGGGCGCGTGAGGGAGTGGCAGTCTCTGCGCCCTCACGTCCCTAGCCGCCGCAGGAGGAGACGCCCCGGGCGTCGGGAGTCGATTGCGGACTCCCGGCCACCGTAGGCGCGAGCTTGCGGGTGGCGAGCAATGGGTAGCTCGCCGCCCGGTAAGGACCAAGCTCGGGTCGATGGCGCGCAGTGTTCCACGCGCGCCTCAAAGAGATGTCAGCAGCAGTGTAGGGGTCTACTAGGACCGATGCCTGCCGGGGTCGCGTGATTGTTCGAAAGAGATACCGTGACCCTGGCACATGGGCAACTGATGGAACACGGGTGGGTTTTAGTCAGTAAATCTGACACGCCCTCCCGCTCCGCCCAGAGCGGGAGAAGTCATTTGATGATTTCCCATCCTGAAAAAATAAAAAAAAGGCGTTGGTCCCGGCTGTTATTGCTGTTCAGTCGTTACGGGTCGCCAGAAGGCCGAAAGTCTTATCAAGAGGTATCGTATTACCTAGTAAATGACTGTGTAGGTCATATAAGCAGTCATCATGGTAAGACGACCACTGTCGGATTTAAGCCTCCTCAATTTGGAGGGCTTTGCCATAATCGTCGCCCATTCTCTAGTAAGTCCCTTAGTCGCCTTATACGACACCCACGGGAAGAATTGCATGGTGCTATTATTTATGTCCGGCACCACACGGAAACGCTATATGACTTACAAACTATATGTATTTTTCTTTTTGTGGGTGGGAAATCATCAAACGACGATGTCTCCCGCTCTGGGTGGAGCGAAAGGGCGTGTCAGAATTTTACTGACTAAAACCCACCCGTGTTCCTTGAGTTTCCTATGTGCCAGGACCACGGTATCTCTTTTGAACAAATCTCGCGACCCCTGGCAGAAACTATGTGCTTTATACGACGGTAAAAAGTAGATCCATTTAAAAACTGCTACTCAACTGCTTCCGGCTAGGCTAGAAGCCGACCCTAACATAGTTGGCAGAAGGCAGGCAGATGATGAGGTTGAGCGAGGACGAACAGCGACGAAGAACTGCTGAATATGGGCCTCTCAATAATGTAGCTGGAAAGGAGTGTTTTTATATTCAAAACTAGCTGACCCGGCAAACGTTGTTTTGCCAGGTGAAAAAGAGTGAAAATTTAGAGTTGTATGTATTTTTCAATGCCAAATCATAAAAAAATAAAAGTAAAAAAAAATACAAAAAATTAAAATAAAAAATAGGGGTGGGTAACCCTTATCATTTAGGGGTATGAAAAATAGATGTTGGCCGATTCTCAGACCTACCAGATATCCACACAAAATTTCATAAAAATCGGTCCAACCGTTTCGGAGGAGTTTGGTAACAAACATTGCGACACAAAAATTTTATATATTACTAGCTTTTGCCCGCGGCTTCGCCCGCGTGGTTGTCGGACATTTACGCAGGTATTTTTTTTAAATAAAATATTTTTTCTAAAATAAAAGTAGCCTAAGTTACTCCTTGTAACATCAGCTATCTACCAGTGAAAGTCCCGTCAAAATCGGTCCAGCCATTTCAGAGATTAGCCGGAACAAAAAGACAGACAAAAATTGTAAAAAATGTTGTTTTGGTATATTTACCGTGTATACATCCATATACACTTAGTAAAAAGTGGTTATCTTAATATTACAAACAGACACTCCAATTTTACTTATTTGTGTTGTATGTATTGTATTGTATAGATTCAAAATGTAACCGATTCGATAAGAAATTCAATTTAACATTCGATATTTCTGCGTATTTTACACCTCTTCTTATCACACACGTAATTTATTGGAATCCTGAAAGTAGCTTTCAGGAGAATAAATTACAGGTGTTTTATGATTTATTCTCAAAATATGGAATTCTGATACCTCTACATTATCCAGCTTCAAAGCTGCTAAAATAAAGTCTAGATCTCACATTCCACCACGTATAACGCCATTTTGTGAATCCGCGACTACATTAGCCACCCCTGAAGTATTTGCTTTGTTTCAGGAAAATTTTGCCTTCGCGTTAAAGGCGGCCGCTCATATTTTTAGTTTCATTTTTATTATTGTTCGACTAGTATTCGTACTCAATATTAATGGAAATATTACTTTTGATATAAGTAATATGAGATTGTGTTTATACGCGTAAGTAATTGCTATATTTTTTCTGTTTTGGGAGAATATTAGCTAAATGAAAACGTGCTAATTGGTTTGAATATTTAGCTGCGCTTTTTAGAGTCAGTCTCATCATCATCATCATCATCATTTCAGCCGTAAGACGCCCACTGCTGAACATAGGCCTCTCCCAAATTGTGGGGTTTTGCTATAATCACTACCCGTGGCAGGCGGGTGTGCGATCGCAGTATGGAGGTAAAATGTATAGAGAACGCTGCTGCCTATTCTTTAGTAGGTCCCTTAGTCGCCTCTTACGACAGCCTCTGGAAGAAATATCATGGTGCTGTTCTTTACGTCTGGCACCACACGGTACAAAAGTCAGTCTAAATATGTGGGATTATTCTGTAGTTACATATAGTCGGATTAGAACCTTGCGTGGTGTAATAAGTTGCCGTGGTTGCTCGCTTAGGTATGAACCTACGCCCTAGTAATGAATTATTCAAAGGTCAAGTCGGAAGTCGGCAGTTTAGTTAATGACCCGATAGTATATCAGAGGGAGGGAAAATTATTTAGAACAATCGCATTCTGTCTCAATCTGTTAAGGAACCCGTGAATTTGAATGTTCAATAATTTTAATAGTTTAAACCTTCACAAAAGCCTAGACGCCCACAGAAAATGACCAGTCCTAAATATCTCAAAATTAGTTACCCACAAAAGGCTTACCAAACATTTAGCTCACAGAAACTTGGTAAAAATCCTTTAGAAATAAGACGAAGGGTCTAATACAGGGAGATTTAACACAGAGTCCCCTCATGGGGCAAAGGGTTCGGGGGTATTAGTTTAACTTTGTGATTACTTGGCCCAAAGTGACCGGTGGGCCTAGCACGCACGCACGGATTTGAAAGTCACGTAATTTCAAACGATTTATTTTAAAATTGGAAATACTCGTTTCATACATATTTTTAGGGGCACAGCAGACCTACGCTGCGAATTAATGATGGGAAACCGTTTAACGAACTCCAATAAGGCACATTACATTATGTCTTGATTCACGTAGATTCACGAGGCAGTTGAATTGTAGCGATACACGATGGGAGCAAATTTGGATATTTTCGCTTTAAAAATTGATAGAATTTACCTTACGCACGCGTCCGTGCTAGGTCCTCAGGTTGCTAAATGTATAGGGTGTTTTTACAAACATAATTTAAGACTTGTGTTCATGAAATATGACTTAGAGTATTCTGATGGTAAATTGAGTGTTCAATTAATTTCTATTCCTATACTGTTTCTAAAGCACACAACGCAGTAGTGGCATAACTGAAATCCAAAATTCAATTCTTATTGATTCTTTTAAAGAACTTATTATTACCTCATTAATGTTGTAAGAGCAGCAAAAAGTCGAAGAATGTTTTGGTGGTGTCACTATAATAATAGTAAAATAAATAGAATAAGTATCGGTAGGTCATTAAGCTTATTTTCTTTCTAAAGTTATAGCTGTCTCTGTGTATGGCTGTCAGCTGTGCATGACTGCATCGTTTGTCTGAGCATGAGGGTTCGATTCCCAGGTTGGATAAAGTGTTATTGGGTTTTTCTATCTGGAATTTCTCAGTAGCAGCCCGGAGTCTGGATTTGTGCCCGATCAATAGCAATAAGCCACCCCCTATTACATGGCGAAATGAGGGTGTACCATAGGTACAGGCGCCAGAACATCAAAATACTACTATCTGTCAAAGGAGGATGCCCAAAACGGCGTCCAGTCCTCGCAAAATAAAACCAAAGGCAATCGATTCAGCTCATCAAGAGAATAAAAAAGTTCTATGAGACCAATGTCATGCGAGCCGTCGGTTCCAAGATATAAGCGAAAGTATGTACTGCAAACAATAGTATTAATATCAATACTATATATAACCCGATGTTAATTCGCGCGCGAATGCAATCTCGCCACCATTTTTTTTTTTTTTCAGGATGGGAAATCATCAAATGACTTCTCCCGCTCTGGGCGGAGCGGGAGGGCGTGCCAGACTTTTACTGACTAAAACCCACCCGTGTTCCATCAGTTGCCCATGTGCCAGGGTCACGGTATCTCTTTCGAACAATCACGCGACCCCGGCAGGCATCGGTCCTAGTAGACCCCTACACTGCTGCTGACATCTCTTTGAGGCGCGCGTGGAACACTGCGCGCCGTCGACCCGAGCTTGGTCCTTACCGGGCGGCGAGCTACCCATTGCTCGCCACCCGCAAGCTCGCGCCTACGGTGGCCGGGAGTCCGCTATGGACTCCCGACGCCCGGAGCGTTTCCTCCTGCGGTGGCTAGGGACGTGAGGGCGCAGTGACTGCCACTCCCTCACACGCCCCGCCTCCTCCTTCGCGAGCATTACTGCTTCGCAGAAGGAGGTGACGGCTTCCCATTCCCTCTCGCTCCGTACCATGGCTCGCACCAGGGCCGGACGCGAGAGGTCGCCGCCGCCGATCGCCTCCACGAGGACACGGCGGTGCTCCGCCCAGGCAGGGCACAACTCCACCGTATGCTCCACCGTGTCCTCCAGACGATCCTCACAATGGAAACACCCGGGCGTATCCTCCCGCTTTATCCTGAACAGGAACCCACCGAAGCACCCATGCCCGGTGAGAACCTGCGTCAGGCGGAAGGTGAGGACGCTGTGGCGCCTCTCTATCCACTCCTCAAAGAGGGGACTTACCGCCTAGATATGAGCGCCGATGGCCAATCTTCCGGCGGCGGCGCGCCGATTTTTTTAAGTCGGCGGCGGCGGCGTCGGGGCTTGACCTTAATTTAACTACCAATATCTGGATGACCGAGCTTTGCTCGGTATTTTTTGGTAAATAGTGTTTAAAATAATAAGTTTATGTTCAAGTTGATTATTGTAAAGTTGGTCATTGAAAACACGAATAAACCGACATTTTATAAAAATGAATCCTAGCTAGATCGATTTATCACCCCCGAAACCCCCTCTATACTAAATTTCATGAAAATCGTTGCGAGCCATTTCCGAGATTCAGATTATATATATATACAAGAATTGCTCGTTTAAAGATATAAGATAATTTAAATAATATACGTAGAATCAATATTTTCGTTTTCGAAAAGGCTTCAGCACCATAGACCACATCCATACTGTTCGGCAAATTGTACAGAAGACCGAGGAGTACAATCAGCCGTTGTGTATGGTATTTGTGGACTACGAGAAAGCCTTCGACTCCATCGAAATTTGGAAAGTTTTGGCCTCTCTGCAACGATGTCGAATTGACTGGAGATACATCGAGGTGATGAGGTGCTTGTATGACGCTGCAACGATGACTGTCCAGATCCAGGATACGAAAACCAGCCCAATCCAACTGCTCAAGGGGGTGAAACAGGGTGATGTGATATCCCCGAAATTGTTCACCAATGCGCTGGAGGACGTATTTAAAACGCTGGACTGGACTGGACAGGGAATCAATGTGAACGGCGAGTATATCTCACACCTTCGTTTTGCCGACGACATCGTCTTAAAATGGCAGAGACGCTGGAACAGTTAGAATAGATGCTGCATAGCCTAAATGGAGCCTCACGGCGGGTAGGCCTCGGCACGAACTTGGACAAGACGAAAGTCATGTACAATTCGCATGTCTTGCCGAGTCCAATCCACATCAAAGGGTCGCTTCTCGAGGTTGTGAAGGAGTATGTCTACCTTGGGCAAGTCATACAGTTTGGTAGACACAACTTCGAGAAAGAAGCCGACAGGAGGATCCAGTTAGGTTGGGCAGCGTTTGGAAAACTTCGTCAAGTTTTCTCGTCACCGATACCGAAATGTTTGAAGACCAAGGTCTCCAACCAGTGCGTCCTGACCGTCATGACATACGCTGCCGAAACGTGGACACTGACGGTTGGGCTGGTCCACAAATTTAAGGTCGCTCAGCGTGCTATGCTAGGCTCGGAGCTTCTTTGATGGATAAGATCAGAAACGAAAAGAACTGGAGTTACCACATAGCTTGCAGGGTAAGCAAACTGAAGTGGCAGTGGGCTGGCCATGTTTGTCGAAGAATCGATGGCCGATGTAGCTGACGAGTCCTGAAGTGGAGACCGCGTATCGGCAAGCGTAGTATGGGACCCCCCAGCTAGATGGACCGACGACCTCTAAAATGTAGCTGGGATAGACTGGATGCGGAAGGCGGAGGATAGGGTGTTGTGGTGCAGCATGGGAGAGGCTTATGTCCTGCAGTGGACTACCATAGGCTGATTTGAATCTAGATGTATTATAATTTTGACGTGACAAACTGAACTGAGAAGAAAATAAACTCTTTCGGTTGGGGTACTTGTCCGATATGCGTACGGTTCGGTCAGCGCGTTTGGTAAAACTGAATGCCACCGTTAGGGCTCAGCGCGCCGGTGCCTAGGATCAGCGGCGGCGGCGCGGTGGGAAACGTGGCGGCGGCGGCGCGCCGGCGCGGCGTTCATATCTATTACCGCCGCAATTGTGGCGTGCCCTGCGCTGGGTTGCGACAATCGTACCCGCCATGTCGCCATGAGATCACACCGGAGCTCATTCCGCCGTGCCGCGATTTGTCGCGGCAGCGGAGTTTCGCCCCGGCGTTTCGCCTCCTCGCGCCACTCCCACATGTGCGCGAGGACCTTTGCCTCCAGATCCCATGGCGATCTCGCCACCATAATACTACAAACAATTTAACCATATAACAACATGTTTTTAGATTTTTTTTAAACTATTATATATTTTCTATTTTTTATGGTGTTTCGAATTTTGAGACGTACGTCAGCGTAGTTTGTGGCGTCTGGCGTATGTCAGCGTAGTTTGTTACGTATGTCAGTGTAGTTTTCGAAGACAGTTTTTAGGGTTCCGTTGCCAAATGGCAAAAAACGGAACCCTTATAGATTCGTCATGTCTGTCTGTCTGTCTGTCTGTCTGTCTGTCTGTCTGTCCGTCCGTATGTCACAGCCATTTTATTCCGAAACTATAAGAGCTATGCTGTTGAAACTTGGTAAGTAGGTGTATTCTGTGAACCGCATTAAGATTTTCACACTAAAATAGAAAAAAAACAATAAATTTTGGGGTTCCCCATAAATAGAACTGAAACTCAAAAATGTTTTTTTTTCATCAAACCCATACGTGTGGGGTATCTATGAATAGGTCTTCAAAAATGGTAATGAGGTTTCTATTATCATTTTTTTCTAAACTGAATAGTTTGCGCGAGAGACACTTCCAAAGTGGTAAAATGTGTCCCCCCCCCCCCCCCCCCCCGTAACTTCTAAAATAAGAGAATGACAAAACTAAAAAAAATATATGATGTACATTACCATGTAAACTACCAACGAAAATTGGTTTGAACGAGATCGAGTGAGTAGTTTTTTTTTAAAACGTCATAAATCGTAAACTGCAATTTACCTTACATTCAATCAACTGAAATATAAAAATTAAAAAATATATATATTTTTAAACCGAAAATACCTACAGGTTTGTACGGAACCCTCGGTGCGTGAGTCCGACTCGCACTTGGCCGGTTTTTTTATTTTTTGCTGTCTTGGTAACCCTGGCAAGGATAATGGCACAAATTTGAATTTATATAAAACAGTTTTGAGCCTTAATTAACAAATAAAAATATAGGTTCATGATAAAATACCGATTTTGAGTCCGAGACTTTATCAGCCTATATCTTCTTAAGGACAGCCCAGACAGCTTTGATTACGCTGACTGTTTGTCATATCTTGTTAAGTACTTTTCATCAAGACAAGTTTTGTCTTGCGAGGCTGGGGGGCCAAAACTCCTAAGGATTTGGGGCATCCTCCTTTCTTTAATAGATTTTCAACTTTATTGATAACGCATTAGGTTCAAAGTTGATTGAGGGAACTTGTCAGTTTCGGGTATCTTGATGTGCTGGCGTCTGTACATCTCCACCCAACCCTTTCGAGAAACAAGGCGTGATGCTATGTAGGTATAGCTAGAGGTAGATACAGGATTCCTTAAAATTAATTACTTAATGACTTGAAAGGTCAGATGCGTATTAATCGCAACCGGCGTGCGTGTATGATCAGATCGGCAATTCTTGTAATTTTAAGAACGTTCACAGTCTAAATTGAGTCTCAATCTGTCAAAAATAGCTCGAGTTTCAAGACATTTTTGACCAGGTTTTTTTTTAAATTTGATTGTCGTCGTAGTGAGGCTGCGACTAAGTTCAGGCCTTCAGATGTATGAACATAAAGGAAGCAAAAGGAGTATGTATAGATGGAAGCGGGTGGCCTTCTGTAGTTTCTGCTTAACCCCATGGAAAAAAGAGCGTGATTTTATGTTTGTATGTACAGACGCCACCAGGTCAGGCTACCCGAAACTGTCAATTTTTTCCCAATTAACCTTGAACCTAATGCTCTAGAAATAAAGTCGAAAATCTATCAAAGAAATCTGACAGATTGTAGTACCTTGATGTGTTGGCGTCTGTACTTCAAGCCAAGTCACTATCACTGATTATTAAGGAGTTTTGTTTCTTCTCGCTCGCATTTACATATAAACTTAGCTTCGAGATTTATTTAATTAATACTTTACGCACAAAAATATACAGAGGCGGACAATTCAATACAATTCCATAAACATTTTCTACCAGTCAACCTTTGGGAGATTGAGTTTAAAAATAATAGTTTAAAAAAATTAAAAAAAACACGCTTCCATAGAAAACCAAACTAAAAAGGAGAAAATAATGGAAAAAGCGTATTTTTTTATTGATCAGGCACCCCACGCTTTTTTTTCTATGGAAGCGTGTTTTTTAGTTTTTTTTTTAAACTATTATTTATTTTCTATTTTTTAAGGTGTTTCGAATTTTGAGACGTATGTCAGCGTAGTTTGTGATGTATGTCAGCGTAGTTTTAGAAGAAAGTTTTTTTGCTGTCGTGGTAACTCTGGCAAGCATAATGGCAATTTCTGAAATTATTGCATTGTCATCGGTCTTTGACAGGTGTGCAAAGTTTGAATGAAATTTGGTCGTTTAAAGTGGGTCAAAATCGCGCTATAAGGTTAAAGTGGGTCAAAATCAAACAAACATACAAGTGAAGCTAATAGAAAGCCTGTAAAAACATTTATAAGAAAGGATTTATTTAGTGGAACAAGTCATCGACGTACTACACGATTTTTATCTTAGTCCGAAAAAGCCTAGAGTTCGTCTCGGACAAAGTTGGCAAGTTTCATGTAAGTACCTGAAATGTCACCTGTACCTTTCTACCGGAACATTACTTAACCTTACCGGTGTAAATTACTTAATAAGCAAGTTGCTCAAAAAAATTCTTACTTAAAAAAAAACATGAAAACGATAGAGGGTGCGCACCCATTTACCAGTCTTTTGAATGCACGCAAGAACCTCATTACCCTTGCATGTACCGGGAATCGCGATAAAAGCGCTGTAAACGTGACGTCATAACGAAAACGGGCGGTTTGCACGTACGGGGCGATTTTCTCATTATAAACGCATCATACGGGTGTGTACACATCGATAATGACGCGTTATTTTTTCATGGGGCCCGTACAATGGAGCTGTTGGGGAATGGATTATAATCCATTCATCTAGGTATTAATTAGTATAGGCTGATTGGTTAAACGAGGCTTATCGCGGAAGGTTTCAACATGGATAATGAATATTTTTGGTTTAAAAACTTTTTTACAAAAAAAAAATCGACTTCTTATCCATACTTCCATACTTCCATACTTCCATACTAATATTATAAATGCAAAAGTAACTCTGTCTGTCTGTCGGTCTGTCTGTCTGTCTCGCTTTCCTGCTAAAACTACTGAACCGATTTAAATGAAATTTGGTACACAGATAGTTTAGAGCCTGAGAAAGGACATAGGCTACTTTTTATCCCGGTAGTATGTTCCCGCGGGATAATTTCCGACCTCCACGCGGGCGAAGCCGCTGGCAAAAGCTAGTTTTTTATAAAAAAAGTTTTTATATTTACCTTTTCAGTTATGGTATCTACCCCGCACTATATATATGAGTGCAAAGTTCTCATCAATAGAAATGAATTAAGTCCAAACACCGAGTAATTGCTGTAAGTCGTTGATGAGTTCCGTCGACTGTCTTTTGACTTCATCATAAGAGCAACTTCAGACCTTCATTAAATAGTAGTACTTTAAGATAATTAATGAAAAAAATTCTAATAAACACACTAGTCGCCACTACGATTTTAGAAGGCTCCCATCGACTTCTCTGGGATGCCACCATCAGATCCTGGTTTCCTTATCATGGTACCACCCTTGGGATATTTCTTTTGCAACAAAAAAATAATCATCAAAATCGGTTCATAAACGACGAAGTTATCCGCGAACACACATAAAAAAAATATAATCATGTACGGTCGAGTTGAGAAACCTCCTCCTTTTTTGAAGTCGGTTAAAAAGAGTGTCCGTGGGTTTTCTTGTCCGTTGTTCTCCATAGGTACCTACTACACTTTGGACTAAATTAAACGTTGTTGCCAATGGGCAACCTTTACATTTCTGACTGACTCTTCGACAGTTCAAAATTGCCTATAATTAATATAAAGGTTTAAGTTTGAATTTTCAGAAGACAGGGAGAGTCTACTCTAATGAATAGATTTGTTTACAGAATATAGAACCTTATTATTACACACCTTACTAATGAATTTGCAATACATACATACATCGTTGCTTGTAATTTAGGCTGTGTGACAAATATGTTATTTGAAAGGTTTTAACGGCCTCTCAAGCGGGTTGTATATGTAGGCCAATTTAATTGCAAAATAAATAATCTGGATTGTACAAAAATATATATTTCTATTTTTTTTTTATTTGCGTTCAGTAGATATTTCCTATAGTCCTTTAAACCTAGAAAAGCCCCATAAGACAAAGATAGTCGCGAGTAGACAAAAAACCACAGAAATCTAAATAAGATTTCTGTGCAAAAAACCGACCAAGTGCGAGTCAGTCACGCAAACGAATGGCACTCACAATAACCCCCTTTAACTTTCAACTTTATTTTATTACCTATTTGTTGTTATAGCGAAAATATAAATAAACACGCTGTGAAAATGTCAGCTGTCTACCACACAGTTCATGAGATGCAGCCCGGTGATAGATACACAGAGAGTGTACGCTTATTTACTACAGGGTTCCGTAGGCACACTTTGGGTACACGGTACACTAAAAAATGGCATCGAATTCACCTTCCTTTTTCGAAAAATGTAAAATTACACATTCAGAGACTCTTATTCAACGAAAATGAAACTTTTATTCAGCTATAGAATATCCCTAACGAGTAGCTCTTATAGCAGCATTTCACGAACTCAATGGTATTTATAAATACTCACCTTTTAAATGTCAAACGGGGGCTAAGCCTGAAAGTGGAAGGTGGCGGAGGCCATATTTTTATACAACGGCCTTTTAAAATGATAGCCTAATGACGGCTGTTTCTGTCTGGATTTTAGGATTATGTCTGTTTTTAGCTTTGAGGCTAGACGTAATTAAAAGGTTGGTCTTGGGTTGTGTAATTTGAGCTTTGTTCTGATGTTTTTCTTTAACATATTTTTCGCTTTTCGTTTGTAGGCTGGCTTGTGCAGCGTCAAAGGGGTTATTTTTTGTTTTAATTGAAAAATATGCTGTAGTTACTCTATGCTTTGCTAGTAATAAAAAAAGTTTTATTTACCTGTAAGATACTGTAAGTGCGAGGAACATAATTTTGCTAAAAAGATTCAGATTCAGATTTATTTATTTGCAAAAACATATGTAGATAATATACATGGTATAGTATGGTTGTTACAAAGTGGCTGGTTGTGGATCAACAACATTCAAACATGGCTGATGACCCTGGCACATGGGCAACTGATGGAACACGGGTGGGTTTTAGTCAGTAAAAGTTTGACACGCCCTCCCGCTCCGCCCAGAGCGGGAGAAGTCATTTGATGATTTCCCATCCTGAAAAAAAAAAAAAAAAAAAACCCTGGCTGGTGTACTTTAGTCGAAAGACAATAAGATTAAAAATAAAAAAAATAAAAATAGATTATTAATATTAAACAATATGATTACATTAAAAACATTAGGTCAATACACATGCGACACAACATCTATACTAATATTATAAAGCTGAAGAGTTTGTTTGTTTGTTTGTTTGATTGAACGCGCTAATCTCAGGAACTACTGGACCGAATTGAAAAATTATTTTTGTGTTGGGTAGCCCATTTATCGAGGAAGGCTATAGGCTATATAGCATCACGCTATAACTAAGGGGAGCGGAGCAGTAATGACAAATGTTGCAAAAACGGGGAAAATCGCACGGGTAGGCGATTCGACGCGACGGGAAGGGTCGGGGGAACAAGAAATTTAACGCGGACGAAGTCGCGGGCAGAAGCTAGTAAATAATAAAATAATAATTTAAGTCAATTTCTCAAGATTGATTTATCATTTAAAAAATCCTTCACATTATAGTAGGCTTTTTCTGTCAGTACTTTTTAAAAAGCAAAGTTTTTTTTTTTTAAAGCTAAGGGAAATGTCATATAACAGTATTCCAGACATGGGCATGAAACCTATGAGTTCACGATTAACAATTACGCTTACGATAAAAAAAACGACAGACTTTTATTCTACGACTTGCTTCTGCCCGCGACTTTGCCCGCGTGTATTTTTTCCCGACCTATCCCGTCGTATCGCCTCGTTCGTGTTCGTTTTCTGACGGTTTTCTTTTTGCTCGGTTCCAAAGGGTTCTAACGTGATGCCTTTCTGAATAATTGTTCTATTAAGGAATAAAGACTTATTCAAATCCGACTTCACGTTCCATAGATTAGTGCGTTCAAAGAAACTCTTCAGTTTTATCATTAGTATAAATTAAAAACTATAAATTGCTTATGAACATGACGTGAACGATAAAAGAAGCTTTGTAGCGACGTATCGAGTTTCTAAAACAGCGGACTACATAGGAATATAATATTGCTACAGTAAACAATTTGAGAGAGACAAATATTGACTGCGGTAGAGGGCGGGTGAGTGCTGGCTTTTGTTTGTTTTTATTGTTTACTTTAAATAAATAATTTAGGAGACGTTTTGTTTTTCAAAGTAACAGTCAATGTTGTTAAATTGGCTATAATTGACAAGGAAAACTCCGTCCGTCCATTTTGAAATGGGACGTAGGCTGAAAAGAGTATGTACAGCAACTTACCAGAGAATGGGCAACAGCGTGATGTATGCATTTTATCACCATACTGCAATCGCAAATCCGTCTGCCAAGCGTGGCGATTATGGCAAAGCCCCCCAAATATGCGAGGCCTATGTCCTGCAGTGGACGTCTTACGGCTGAAATGTTGAGCCAAAATTATTGATAAAGGCTATATATTAACATCACGCTAGAACCCTTAGGAGCCGACCAAAAATAACGAAGTTAAAAAGAACGCTACGCGAAAACGAAGTAATGGCGGAGGTCTATATCCAGCAGTGGACATCGATAGGACACAGTGGCGAGGTGTAAATTTTTCTAAGAGAGAAGCCGAAGCGAATTCGGCTTTAACTTACTGACTCATCAATAAAGAATACTTACTATCATTCTTAAATTAATATAGGAATGTAATTAATTAAATACAATTAAACTGAACAGCTGAAAACCGAATAAAATGTGCAATATTCCTCTATCTCGTTCTCGCTGACGCATTTTACTATATCTGTCTCCGTCATACCCCGTTGGACAGCGGCTTGCTCTCGTACATATCAAGCGGTGCCACGTGACATCATTACGGGATTGCTGTTGTATGAATTTTTTGTTCCCGATTATGACGTTTTGGCGCCGGGTTAATTTAGAACATTTCTTTTTGTTTATAATACAAAGCTATAAATAACCTTTTTTGTTGTTTGAATGCTATGGTGAATTAAATACCCGTAGTATAAGTATATTTTTTGGCAATAGTAGGCACTATTGACATACCATTTTTAATAGCGATAGAGTTACCGATGCGAATTCCCGAAGGCAAGCCGGTAGGAATCGTGTTATATGGTGCTTTCGCCACTGATAGGAAATGAAATGACGATGGCAGCACCTCAAGGAATTATGTCCAAAAAAACTGAGGATAATCATCTTTTAGGTCTAAGTAAGTACTAACACTGATAATTTTCTACATACTAGTGTATGTTCTATAAGTCTGCAGAAAATTCTGATGAAAATATTCAGCCTTAGTAACAGCCTTACAAAATAAAGCAAAAAGTGTAGCTGTCGCTTCGGCGCCTCCGCAGAGATTTATGTTATTATCTAGTAAGGTTCGTTTCCCTGTCTGTGTCTCAAGGACGAACCTACACAAGCGCTAGATCAATCATAGATTCAACATGGCGGATGTGATAACGAGATTTTGTTTGTGTTTGTTTAGTTTGTGTGTGTTAATTTTGAATATTATTAAGTCACCGTATAATTATGAACATCTTTCGTTAATAAATCTATCCCGCAAGATTATAAACTAAAAATTGTGGACTGTAAAAAACAATTTATAATTTTACACATTATTTTTTGGTTGTATATAATCTGTCCATGGCAATCGTCGAATTGTGAACTGGTATTAAACTTCACGATGGGCCTTATTAGAAGGTTAAAAGTCACCCAAAGGGCAATGAAGAGAGCTATGCTTGGAGTTTCTCTACGTGATCGAATTAGGAATGAAGAGAGCCGTACGCGAACCAAGGTAACGCACATAGCCCAAAGAACTGCCAAACATAAGTGGCAGTGGGCTTGGCACATTGCTTGCACATCAGATGGCCAATGAGGTTTAATGGTTCTCAAGTGGCGTCCGTGTACTGGAAGACGTAGAGTTGGAAGGTTCCTACAAGGTGGACTGATGAATCCGTTGGATGCGGATATTACAAAACCGGTCGCGCTGTGGCGGAGCTTGGGGGTGAGGGATGTCCAGCAGTAGACGTGTTTCGGCTTAATGATGATGATGATAAAACCTGCATGTGACGGATCGTACATTGCGCTGCCACTGAATTGCCAAGGACTACTGCTACCAATTTGCAAGTAGTAGTTTTTTTTTTTTTTTTTTTTTTTGTTATATGATGTATCCCAATAAGGTAACAACATAAAAAAATACAATCTAGCTTAATACTAAAGCTAATGAGTAATTTAATTCTAACTTAATTTGCTAGGAAGAGTAAACCTAAGAATGTGTCCATTAACACTTTTCTTATTGTCTCTATTAAGGGGAAGACACTTTGTTCTTGTGTACTTTATGGGTAGCACTCACTTCACTACATTAAACTAACACTTCACTAAACTAACTCGAAAGGTTTTGTCCTTTTTAGTCTTCTCACTATGTCCGTGTTGTCGAGGAGCTGGATAGCCTCGACGTTCACATGATGATGAAGCCTTCGTTCATGAGCTTCGGCGTTCGTTTTAATTATGTTTGTGACGAGGTCTACCTTGAGGTCCCGATGAAGGTCGTCATTTCTAATGTACCAGGGCGCATTGACGATTCCTCTGAGTACTTTGTTTTGGAATCGTTGAATAATTTTGATATTACTTTGTTTGGTACAGCCCCAAAGCTGAATACCATAAGTCCATACAGGCATGAGGACTTGTTTGTACAAAAGTATTTTGTTTTGTACTGACAACGAGGAATGTTTTCCAATCAGCCAGTACATTGACTTGTAGCGAAGCTCTAGCTCGTCGCGTTTCTTTTTAACATGAGCTTTCCAGCGAAGCTTTGTGTCTAGTGTCATGCCTAGGTACTTGGCTGTGTTTTCGTGCGGTATGACATGGTTGTTTATGTATACCGCATGATAATTTGGCTTTTTATTTGTGAAGTCTATGTGAATGGATTTCGTTTCATTGAGTTTCACTCGCCATTTTTTTGTCCAGTCAAAGATGGTATTGACGGCTGTTTGAACTTTTTCCACTGCTTCTTCTTGAGTGACACCTGTGGCCATTATAGCTGTGTCATCCGCAAATGTTGCAATGGTGTTGTTTTCTAACTCAGGAATATCGCAAGTGTACAATAAGTACAAGACGGGACCTAGGACACTTCCTTGCGGTACTCCAGTAGTAGGTGATGACACTATTAATCTAATCTACCCCATTTGATCGGAATTCCCTGGCTTAGTTACTGCGACCAATTAGGGACGGTTCACAATTTGACGGTTTATCATGGATAGATTTGAAAGCTATCGAGTCGAGTACCCTACCAATATCACCTTCGGCGCCAAGTATTATCTGCAGAATTACACTTTTTTTGTTATTTATGTGGTTTATCTATACTCATACTTATATACTTATATACTTATTACTTATAATATTATAAAGCTGAAGAGTTTGTTTGTTTGTTTGATTGAACGCGCTAATCTCAGAAACTACTGGTCCGAATTGAAAAATTATTTTTGTGTTGGGTAGCTTATTTATCGAGGAAGGTTATAGGCTATATAACATTACGCTGCAACTAAGAGGAGCGGAGCAGTAATGAAAAATATTGCAAAAACGGGGAAAATCGCACGGGTAGGTGATTCGACGCGACGGGAAGGGTCGGGGGAACAAGAAATTTAACGCGGACGAAGTTGCGGGCAGAAGCTAGTGTATTATATTAATGTGTTTTAAGCTTCAATCTTCCTTTTCTTTTCTCTTTTTCATGGTTTTCAGACTGTGTATCAAAAATGATACACTGGCCTCCCAAATACTTTTGTGTGTTCTTATATCTCCATGGCCATGTGTATCTTTTTTGATACACATTGTATAAACAAGTGTGTGCAAAAATGATACACCGGCGCCGAACGTGATATTATAAAATGTGAAAGTTTATACGTTTGGATGTTTGTTACTCAATCACGAAAAAACAGCTGAAATGATTTGGATGAACATTGGCGTACAGATAGTTTATAACCTGAATTAACAGATAGGATACTATTATCCCGGTAGTACGTTCCCGTGGGATAATTTTAGACATCTACACGGGCAAAGCCACTGGCAAAAGCTAGTCCATAATATTCTTATTATTTATTGTATGCAGTATGTAGTTGTAGTATAGTTTACAATTTATCGCCAGTTTACAAACCTGAGGTTATAGACTACTAAGTAACGGTGTTCACAATCATTAGGAGACATAAACCAAACATAACACAATGATTTCTAGGTTACCGTTTATTAGCATTGTTTCGTTTACTTTATTAGTTAAGATACAAGTCGATGCCCCATCAGATGTACAGTGCCAATATTTCCGAAGCAATAGTGCGAAAACATTAAAAGCTAATGATATGAACAATTGTAGCTCTTCACTTTTAACTTAAAAACTCTTTTCATATTAATTTACCTAAAGAGTATAATTAGATATGAACACGTGAGGAAACTCTTGCAAGGCATTTAGGTTAAGAGGTTGATGCAGATAGGGGTACTTCTGACAAGAAGGTTCCTCTCCTGAGACTTTAAAAACGAAAGAAATGGTTTAAGAAAAATGTTAAATTTATAATTAAAAAATCCCCCAACCACAACAAAAACCTCTACAAAGTAAACAAAATATACGTTTTGGCCCTTTAAATTGAATAAGAAGTTGTAGGTAATATGTTGCCCAATGGATCATCGTGTTAAACATGTCTAAAACCACCGCAAGAAAGCCTTCTTTAAGAAAACTTAAACCGCACCCAAATTGGTTCACCCGTTTAAGAATTACGATGCCACAGACAAACACAGACATCCACATACACCGTTCAAACGTATAACTCCCTCTTTTTGCGTCAGGGCTCAGGGGCTATAAAGAAAATATAAAAAAGTATTATATTTTATCCTTCTTCGTTCAACCACATTAAAGTTTCAATATTCCACATCTTCTACGTAAGAACACACATTACCTAGGCTAAGACTTAGACTAATAGACCTATCCAGAAAAAGGAAGCACCTAATAGCCAATGCCTAGGCACTAAAACAGATAAGTCCAGACATGATTCGGCAGAAGAGAACGGCTTGCAGATCGATAATAATGGCATACAGGCCGGCTATAAAGGTTTCGCCAGTCACCTCTGTATTGGAAAAATAATTAGGACAACGTACGGAACCGAATTTATGAGAAAACATACAACATATTGTCATGTATGAAAAGGGTTTATAGGAAAATATAATATAGGTGACTAGCTACTGCCCGCGACTTCGTCCGCGTTAAATTTCTTGTTCCCCCGACCCTTCCCGTCGCGTCGAATCGCCTATCCATGCGATTTTCCCCGTTTTAGCAACATTTTTCATTACTGCTCCGCTCCTCTTAGTTGTAGCGTAATGTTATATAGCCGATAGCCTTCCTCGATAAATAGGCTACCCAACACAAAAAGATTTTTTCTATTCGGACCAGTAGTTCCTGAGATTAGCGCGTTCAATCAAACAAACAAACAAACTCTTCAGCTTTATAATATTAGTATAGATATAATATAACGTTTATTTGGACTCATTAAAATATAGCCTAATACGGTAATAATATTCGTAAGAACTAGGATACAAATAATGTGGGTGAGTAAACGGCTAAAACTATATATGCACTCCTACTCCAATGTACCACCGAGCAACTAACTATAATGCTAAGTGTGTGAGCGAATATTGTTGACATTTTATATTTATTGATTTATTTTTTTTATTTTTATATGACATTCAAAATAAAACGGATTGTGAATGTGAGTACCATGCAGGCTAGACTGAATACATGACTCTATAACATAACTGTCTGGCGGCTTTGAGTATTTTGTATATGGCCTACGCAAATGTCCTGCAGATCTGGTAGCGTCTTGTGACGGGTCGTTGAGCTCCCTAAAATAGGGTTGAGCTACACGATGACCGATGCATACATGCCGTCTGTTGGGACAGGTCAGCTCAAAGCTGCAATGGCTCTTTCTTCAAAAGGCTTTTCCAGACATTGCCCTGCATTGTTAGACTCACATAAAATTCTAATAATATAATGTCTGGACTTTAAAAGAGACTATGACCTCTGAGTTTGTTTCGGCGTTTCTTCTCAGGGAACAGTCAGCTAGGAAATGCCGGCGCCATCTAGTTTTAAAAAAACATTGACCAAAAAATGTTGACGTGTAAAAGTGTCTTATAAGATCTACTTACAGAAATAAACATTTCATTTCATTTCATTTCATTTCATTTCTGAATTCCAAACTAGGCGAAAACCTGTATCTTGGAAATCAGTGCTCTTCCGTGATAAATTATGTGTAAAAACTATAAATTCACATGCATGACAAATTCACAATTAAGTGACAGGAGATACAATAGTAGCTTATGTCTAATATTGAAGATGGATAATGAAAACTGTTGTTCCGTGTGGTGGAGGACGTAAACAATAGCATCCCCTTTCTTCCCGTGGGTGTAGTAAAAGGCGACTAAGGGACTTATCAGAGAATGGGCAGCAGTGTTGTCTATGCATATTACTACCATATTGCGATCGCCAACCTACCTGCCAAGCGTGGCGATTATGGCAGCCCCCCTTTTGGTGGAAGTCTATGTCTTGCAGTGGAAGTGTTTCGGCTATAATAATTACGATAAATGGAAACAGCAAGTGATTAAAATATTTTTACCACAAGATAAGTTATTGACACTGGTCGTCTTTATTTGCATATGAGCTTTGAGACTGAGTTAAAAAAAAAACCTTTGCTCTTAGCAGGATTCATTCAAACGAACAAAAAACGTGTACCTGGAACAAGTCCCCGAAGTGTGACGCGACTTGTATCTTAGTCCGAACAAGGCTCGAGTTTGTCACAAACAAAGTTGGCAAGTTTCATGTGCCTGAAATGTCTCCAGTACCTTTCTAACGGAACATAACAACGTTGCTTGGCGCCAGAAGTGGGTGTAGAGATAATAGGTGCAGAAGTCATCATTATCATCATCATCATCAGCCTATAATGTTCCCACTGCTGGGACACAGGCCATAATCCACCACGCGGGCTCAGTGCGGGTTGGTGGATGTCACATGTCTTCGAATTTGTGGATCTAAGACATGCCGGTTTCCTCACGATGTTTTCCGCCACCGTTTTAAGAGCTGTTGTGATGAAATAATTTACACAAAGTAATGCGCCTGTTTGGGTTCGAACCTATGACCTACTACTCGTAAGTCGTGGCCGTTACCACTGGGCCACCACTGCTCTCAGCCCCTGCTTCCCTGGTGCAAGTAACTCTAAATACTTTTATGTTGAGATCTGCATTATCTCTCGAACGGTACGACCATTTCCCGGCTTCCATTATTCGGCAATTTCACTGACCTTTTCCCAACCGTATTGCAGTTGGCTTCCAGTCTAACCGGATGCAGCTAATAGTATTTTACATGGAGCGACTACCTAACTGACCTCCACAACCCAGTTACTGGGTAACACAATACCAAGGTGTATTGTGTTACCCAGTAACTGGTAAGACTGTTTGTCAGATTTTCAGCTTTCTGACGACCCGTAATGACCAACAGATTAACATCCTTTCCGAGGTATGGAGGTGTCTCGATATAGATAATTCCGTGGGTGTGTGACCTTATTTACATACGAAGACCTCTCTTTGTTTCGGAAAGCACGTTAATCTTTTGATCCCGGCTATCATCTGTAGATCTTTGACAGTCGTTACGGGTCGTCAGAAGCCCGAAAGTCTGACACCCAGTCTTACCAAGGGGTATTGCATTACCCAGTTACTGGATTATGGAGGTCAGTTACCAAGTCGCTCTACGTAAAATACTAGCAGTAAGCTGAAATCAGTTAAGACTGGAAGCCGTCCCCAAAACTGCTTGGTAAAATGCCTAGGTTGATATGATGATGAGTCAGTCGGCAAGCTACCGGAGCTGGCTGGAAAGCGCCTGATGTACATTAAACTTAGTATCTCTACTCGTTGAGAACATTTTAATGCAATCCCTAAGAACATGATTACCTTTTATAGCATTTTAATGGCTTCTCTCTCTTTTCAAAGTATAAAAGCAGGTACTTCATATAGGAAAGCGTAGTTTTAACATTTTATTTTTGAAATTGAACGCATAGTTTCTGCAGCAGCAGTTCGGAATGTTAAAATTCATCGAGCGGCGAACGGTAAAGTATGGAGGGAACTATTTATATTGCAGCAAGATAAAAAGTATCGGTTTTACGTTTGTTTTGGTTTAAATGTTGAACGTTTTAAATAACAGTCGCCTAGTGGTCGAAAATCGACCATAATTTATTTAAATTTTATTCAACAATAATCGGAAATATTAGTTTTCTCCACTTCTTTATACAAACTCTAACTGTGCGCACACTCCTCCGTCCGCGTTATTTTCGTAAAAAGGTTTTCACGTATTAATATACTCATATTAATACGTGATTCCATGATTCAACACCGTTGATTTCCATATTTTTATCACCGTAATAAATAAGCCTATTTAAAACTAGCACTTCTCATATTGTACTACACTGAGAAAAATGTCATTTTGGCATAATCTTAAAATATCGTGACGTTGGTTTAAAATAGATGCGTTGTCTTATAATATGTTGATAATAAGTAAATATTACGCTAGAACTGAAATGTGTTAAGATGGAATCGAATTTTTTGGGTAAATAATGCAATATTATGATACTTGTCATCGTAAAAATTTGTAATTATGAAATAACATTGTCTTCTTCAAATAATAACACAATGTAATAGAAAATGGTCCACTGTCCCATAAATTAGTATGATAATTATAAATAAGATTCTAATTAAAAAACACAATGACAGTCACCGTAATATAAATAGATTTCATAGTTTAATATGAAGAAGTATCTCTAAAAATACGATGACCTCCCCCTAATGTACTATATTAAATTATAATGCTTTAAACTTATATTTTTAAAGTAAGCATCATTTTTTAATATTACAGTCATATTATTTTATGTGAATCCTATGATAATACGATTAAATAATCTCATATTTTTAGAGTAAGCATCAAAGTTCAATAATATAGTCATATTATTTTATGTGTATCCTACTAAATTATTATTACAGAGACCCATTTATGAGTAGCATTTGAATGATGTCCTACAAATTTAAGGTGACGGCATTATATAATGAGGTCTCCCTCTCTCACTTCATTCCGCCGCCGCGCCATTTCGGTCGGCCATTTGTATTTCACCGCTACAGCCGGCAAGTCACGACTCACGACTCGTTTAATTAATAGCAATAACAATTCCATTAGTGCCAGTGAACGTGTTTGATCAGTGCAAAAATGGATATGGCTACGCGTGATCTTTTGAAGAAGTGGAATTTGGAACGCTACATCGATCGTTTTGAAAGTAAGTTGACAAACCTACCTAGTAAGTTGCTAGCATGAGCTCACACATTACATTCACACATTCTAATTTCTAGCAAGAATAGGGTCAGAGTGTCGTCTTAGAGGCACTATGAAAATATACTTAAAAAAATTTCGCGACCAATTTCAAGGTCACAGTTCTAACATAACCTTACCTATGGATCCCTTCGACATCGTTTTTACGACAAACGGTTGGTCGGAGACAAAAAACACCCAGACACTTTTAGCCTTTCTAGGTGTTACATACTATAGAATCGAGAAAATAAACGATTTGCGAAAATAACACTTTTTTGGCCGCTGTACACTCCAACCAAGAATAGTCTTGTCGTATGGTACCTACCCACCTACCTAGATATACGTTCATATTTATATTATACACTAGATTCGATGTGCAACTGCAACCCAAAAAAAAACAAATAGGTAGAGTGCGTCTAAACTAAAATGACGCGCCCCACTACCGCATTTACCGTAGTGTACGTATACAAATTTAAGTAGTGGGGCGCGTCATTTCAGCTTAGACGAGCTCTACCAACCTACATTTTATAAAGTCGATGCGACGTAGTGCATTTCACAGCTGCAATCAGGGCGCTGTTAAATTTACCTTTTTTTTCAGCTGAAAGAATTGATATCGCAACAATGCAGATGCTTAGTAAACAAGACATACATAGTATGTTCCCTCAAATAGGGGACAGACTCCGGTTTGAAGCAGCTCTGGCCATGTTAAAAAGCGACCAACCAAAAGATATGGTTTGTTTTCATGTTAAATTGTATTTCAAAAAAGTAAATTTTGTTTTAAACTTTTTGCTTACACATGCCCTGCGTCGCTTAAATGCACATTCTCCTACTTGCATGTAGGTAGGTAGGTACCTACTTATTAACTTTTATTATTTTAAAGTCTTCTTAAGATACCTAACAATTTAACCGGTGCAGTATTTATTTAAAAAGTGGAATAAAATCATAACTTTTCATCAGTCTTGTTAGTTTACCAACTAAGTACATTATTATTACCTTTTTAAATTTCTTGTTAAATTTCAGGATAACTCCTACAATTCATCACTCTTTGAAGAGGTCCTGAGGAATGACTTGTTAACTAGTCTACCTTGTAACTTAGAGCCTCTGCCACCGTGTGAAGGACTGCAAAGCTCAATCCTCAACCAAGACTGCGAAGCAGGACTTAACCAGGAAAATTTGGTAAGTTCTGCAAAATTGTAGAAAAGTACTCGTACTTACTGTTTTTTGGTTCAAGAGCAATATGTATTAATTTGTAATTACATCCATACTAATATTATAAATGCGAAAGTAAGTTTGTCTGTCTATCTGTCGGCTGGGGCAGGACCTTTTCACATTTTCATACCTAAGACACTGAACCGATGCAAAATTTGGTATAGACATTCTTTGAGACCAGGATCAGTCCTGATCTTGATCGATTAGTTTTTATCAGGGCCGGATCAAGGGACGAGGGCAGGACCGTTCACACCTGCAATGCTGAACCGATTACTAGTAAAAAAATATAACACTTCCCTTGAGTTATCTCCGGCTAGGGCTAGCTATAGCCTGTTAGTTAACGGTCGCACTCGGACACATTTAGTGATTATTTCAACGATTATTGAGGTTAATTGACCGTACATACTCATATTATCACACCTTTTTGTTACATGTACTATTATAACATTGTCTCAAAGTAAATATTATTTTAGGATGGTGACATACTGGTGATACCACTGGACTCGTCGTCGTCAGTGGGTGAAGCAGTTAGACAAGAGTCCACCGGGAGCAATTTAGTAAGTTATTGCCTATTATCCTGTACTTTTGATAAGGAATTTAAATTGACATTCAATATTGTTAACCCCCGGCGTAAACAGATAAGTTTAACGTCTGTACCTGTCCTGTCCTGTATGTGTGTACGGACGGCCGTTTAGGAGCTATACTATATGTCACAAAGATCAGTAATATATTTGGAGTTGGTGACAGCTATAACTAACAACTAAATGCATGATGCCTAGACTGGCACCGACTCCAACTGATCATTATACTGAATGGAAGGTAGGTATTGAACCTGTATTTTCAACATTTTAGTGACATTTTTTTTTAACTTTTACCTTGCATATTTAGTTTGTAATGCCATACTTATACTATTTGTGTTTCAGGTGAATACCATACTGAATTCATCAGTCGAGGGAAAACAAATAATAGCAATTGGGCAGAAAACGGGCACCTTACCCTCAAACGTGCGTGGGCGTTTATGCAAGCTGCTTATGGAGAAGCTCATTACGGCCGAAAACCCGGTACTTCTGACAGATTCGCAGCTGCTTGCTCTATCCTACGACATTGGCAGATTATTTAAAGAGGAGTCACCACCCCTATACTACGCGCCGTACCTGCCGGCTGATGCTTACCAGGCTAAGCGCAATATCTCTGGCTGGTTAGTCACCGCCAGAAGGGCTCGACGGCAGCATTTAGTTTCGTTGGGCCTTATTGAAAAGCCCAAGTCACGTTCTCGCTCCAAGTCCAGTCCTAGGCTAGACACCCCTCCACTCGCTGGAATCGACCTGACCGGACTTAAAGAAGGTAACTCCTTTTCAAGAAATTTTATGTTTTCAGATTGAATTAAATTATCAAGAACAAAATTATTGAGAAAAATATCTGAATTAGTATAAATTTTTTGTTACAAATTACAAAATATCTGAATCTAAGAACCGTTATTGTCATTGTACTAATTATTAATCGTTTTAATTTTTGTGTGCAGGTGAAGTGGAGGACGTAGCGTCAGCATTAGAGCAGCTGTCAAGTCCTTCAGCTGGTCCGTGGCAGGAGGTCAGTGCCCTGTGGCGGGAGACGGTGCGAGCTCGCCTCCGGTACTTGTACTACGAGGAAGGGACATTACAGGAGTACTTCAATAAGTATCCTATCCTGAAGTCAAGTGATGGATGGCGACTCCTGACTCATGACTACGAAGCACTGTTCCCTGATAAATCCGGGGGCCTCGACGCCTTGGATGCTTCATCGGAAAACATACTAAAAGCTGCTCAGCAGAAGCTTAACACCACAAAGGACTCGTTTCTTCGTCGAAAAATAGCTGATACATTGGCAATTTGTGACGGTAAGGAAATGATTCTGTTATATAGTTCTAGGTGCTCGACCTCCCTGGGTCGGTGAACCCGTTATAAAATATATAGACAAAAAAGAATTTAAAAATTATCTAACATGGTGCAGTCGTTCAGAAGTAACGGGCGGGCGGACACACATTTCGGCAATTCATTTTTACTTATATAGATAGATTTTATTTTGTTCTGATACTTTTCCCTATTTGCTCAGTTAATGATGATGTGTTGTGTCAAATATACTATTATTATTTTCTTTCCAGATGAACAACCGGAGACAAAATTAATAGCAGCGATATTGCTACTCGGCTGTCTCTTTAATATTCCTCCTGCCCGTCGATCTAGAAAAGACTGGCAAGCTTCACGAGCGGAGATATTGGATGGATTTGTGACCATCGTGGATGATGACGCAGACGTGCAAGTGGTAATTGAGGAGCGTCGCCAAAAGCTTCAAAACCTAGGTATTAGCCTCCAACCATTTATAATTTGGTGCCGCCAGTCAGGTGTCTCCTTCACAGTATGTGACAATACGTTTTACAAGTTCACAACACTAACTGAGGCTGTTGATGTGACTTTTAAAATATTTCATGCTACTGCGGCTAAATATCCTACTGAAAGCTATAACATTTGGCTTATTATCCAAATTGGTTTTTACAAAGTCAAAACATCGTACGATCGTATGTCACAATCTGTGAAGGAGATATTAGTTACTCTCGGAGTCACAATTTAAATTAAGATGAAGTGTCACAGTTGTAAAAGGACTTTTCCCACGTTTTCTTCACTTATTACCCACATAAGGAAAGAATGTGAAAAAATTGATATTACTGGAGTTTATAAATGTGGTGAAGACGCATGCTACCGGTATTTCACGGACGTTAGACAATTTAGAAAACATGTTAACTTAAAACATTTGAATAAAGTAAACACTCGTTATTTGCCATCCACCTCAAACGAGGCTTGCGTAGTTCCTATGTGTGAAACAGAGACTACCAAAGTAGCAACTGAGCACATATACATTGAAGCTGATAGTGAACCGGAAGTCCTTGATAATGCTGATAGTATTATTCATAAAGAAGTTTTGAAATTTATTTCAACGCTCTATGTAAATCCCTCTGTATCTCGATCGTCTGTACAAGCTATGGTTAGTCATTTGCAAACCCTTCTTGACAATATCGCACCGTCTTTAATGTCCGTATTCGGCCCTGTGCTAGCTGATGAGGAAAGCATGTCTGGAAGTGAAATTAATAAACGACTTCATAAGTTCAACACAGCTTTGAAGGGCATCTTTTTTCCGTTTCGTTCAGAATATTTGAGATTCCGAGAATTGAATTTATTAGGTTCTTTTATACCACCACATGAAGTAATCGTTGGTTATTGTCCTGACATTTCACAAAGGAGTAACACTTTAACATTACACACCAAGCCACGTACAATGCAAGTAATTCAACTTCGCCAGGTTTTGAAGAATTTTTTTTCCATTGACACTATTTGGAAAGATGTAACGGATTATTTGAACCACCTAAGGGGTAATTTAATAATCCGTGAAGAAAATCCGATGAGGCCAATGTGTCTAGAAAATGTAATGCAGGGATCTGTATGGCTGGCAATGTGTACACCGCAGGCGTCGGACATTATTCTTCCTTTAGTAGTATACTATGATGATTTTGAAATTGGAAATCCTTTGGGGAGCCACGCTGGGGTGCATAAGCTTGGTGGTGTATACGTTTCCTTGCCAGCACTCCCACCACATTTATTTTCATTGTTGAATAACATTTTGCTGTTAGCTATTTGCCATTCTGCTGACAAAACTAAATATGGAAACAAAGCTATTTTTGACCCTGTTATTGAGGAATTGAATTACTTGCAAAACAAAGGAATTTTTATAGAAAATAAGTTTTTTAAAGGAACCGTAAAATTGAAGGTTGTTGCTATAACTGGCGATAATTTAGGCCTGAATTCAATTCTCGGGTTTACTGAAAGTTTTTCAGCTAACAAGTGTTGCAGAATCTGTAACATTGACAAGAAAGGTTTGCAAACTGCTCTATATGAAAACAGTAACTTGCTTAGAAATATGACTTCATACCACGCTCAATTGCAAGAAAACGATACACCTAACACGGGCATTAAAGAATCATGCTGTTGGCTTAAGGTGACAGGATTTGATTTATTTCAAAATGTAGCAGTAGACCCAATGCATGATATATTAGAAGGTGTAGCTCGTTATGTAATGACCTTTGTCATAAACCACTTCCTTGCCGAAGGTCTTTTAAAGATCTCAGTATTGCAACAAAGAATAATTTCATTTGATTATGGACCAGATAGGAATTCAAAACCAAGTAATTGTTTAGTTGTCCAAGGTTCGAAAGTAAAATTGAAAACTTCAGCATCAGAAATGCTTACCCTTATTAGATACTTCAGCCTAATAGCCGGGTTTTACATTCCTTTAGAAAATAAAGTATGGAAATTATACATTATGTTGCGGCAAATCACCGACAGGTTATTAAGTCATAGGGTCTTCAGTGACACCAATATTCAACTCCGGGTTATAATAGCAGAATTTAATCAATTGTACACGGAGCTAACAAAATCACCCCTGCAGCCAAAGTTTCATTTTCTGACTCATTATCCTACCATGCTAATGAAGTTCGGCCCCGTACGTAACATGTGGGCTATGCGTTTTGAAGCCAAGCACAGGGTATCTAAGTTAGTGGCTAGATCATCTTTTAATCGAGTCAATGTTTGCAAGACTCTAGCAATAAAATGTCAACTTATGCTCAATGACTTGTTTGTGAAAAATACAATACCTACAACAAAAATACTAGGAAAAAAATCTGCATTAAATTCAGGAGACACTGTCAAGTTTTCTCTCGGCACTGGCGTTGTCCTCAAATATTCGGTTACTTCCGCTACAATAGCTGGTGTTATATGGCAGCGGAACTCTATTGTTACTGTAGATATAGATGATGAACAATTCTTACCCACTTTTGGCCAAATTGATGCAATTTTGGTGACAGATACTGAAGAGGTTTTTTTCCGTTGCTGTATGTTTGAAACTATTGAATTTAATTCTCATTACAATTCTTATGAAGTTAAACGTGGTAATGATTATCTGTGCTTTCCTTGCCAAAATGCCGTTTCTCCGTGTCCTAACACGCTCACTCTAATGCGAGGTAACACGTCATATATTACAAGTAGATGGTACCTAGAGTAAAAATTTCAAAATTCTGTAGGTATTCTAACGGCTTACGGTCGCTGCTATAATACCTTGAAAATGCGCAAACGAGTTAACTCGTTTGCTCATTTTTAAGGTGTTTTTATTTTGAATCCAGTAATATCAATTTTTTTTGGAAACGTTTACATAATTATTAATTATGTACTTATACCGTACGCGGCGTTGCTAGTTTGAGGCACTGCAGAGTCCAAGGGCAGTTATTTTTTTATAGCAGAGTGCGCTCAACTAGTAATCTACCCTTAGTTACGGTATTTATCGGATATCCCTTTAGGATATCCTATAAAGACGGCCCGATAACGGTGTCCGCATAAAGTAATGGTATGAGCCAGCACCAATAGCTGGTTTAAGGTGAACGCACACTTATCAGAGCCGAAGGAGGCGAAGGAATCAAATTTTAGAATTACTTAAATGAAGTCCAATGTAACTTCGCACACTTATCCGCACCGAATCGTACGACCTTATTCGTCCGATTCGGTAAGTGTGCGAGGTTCCATAGGATTTCATACAAGTAATTCTAAAATTCGATTCTTTCGCCTCCTTCGGCTCTGAAAAGTGTGCGTTCACCTTTAGTAATAGATTTTAAAGTAAAGTATTTGTATGAGGGATAGATTAGTCTCATCGGAGTGTTTATAGTAGCACTTTACTTGAAAATAGATATTTACTATAATAATATAACCAATTTATTGTATGCAGCTTTAAGGTGAAAGCGTCAGGGTAGCCCGCGAAATTCAAATTTTCTTACGTTTTTTGCAATTTGCAGGCCAGTGCTAGGTTTTGATTGAAATGTTAGACGCGGGTGTAAGACGTATGTAGTACAACTTATGTACTTACACCCGCGTGCAACATTTAATTAACATACAACCTAGCACTGGCCTGCAAATTGCAAAAAACGGCTACCCTGAAGCAATCACCTTAAGGGCAAAAATGTTTTAGTTATAGGTACATTAATGTAAAGTTTGTTATTTTTTGTAAATTAAATTTCTACTCGTCTCAACCTTTATTTTAATTTGTAAAAACTAGAATTATTGAACATAATGTATATAATGATTCTTTATAATGACCGACAAATAGATACTGTAATCATTAAGGCGAGGATGTTTCTAAACAAAACAGTCTTCTTTTATACTGAATATAAATGTTTAGAGTATATAATAATTATTCATTCATACTATGGAAATAAAAATACCATTCAATTTTCTGTTTAATTTATACATACATCCCTTTTCACCTTCTTACCATTCTTGCCAAGGTACTTTTTTCTATTTTTTTTACTTACTCTCCATTTTTTTAAGGTTCAAGTTTAGGGTTCTTCAGTTTTTTTAAATGTTGAGCTCACACCTAATAATATTTAAAAGGAAAGAACCAATATTGGATACTTAAAAATAAGGGGATCATGTAAGTCCAGTGGCGCCCTCAATTATAGGAGGATTGTGATTTCTAATAATCCAAACAATTTCTGTGCAATCCACCAGTATTTAGTTGTAGTCCTACTGATGGAGAATGAGTAGAACTACAACTAATCACTGGTGTATTATAGAGATATTAATTGGTTTATTAAAAAACACAATCCTCCTATTGAGGGCGACCTCCGTAAGATAATAGGCTATAACCAGAGATATGAGGAAATAGTAGGAAAAGTAAGAGGACCTAACCTAAAATACGAGGAGGTTACCGAAAAATAGTAGGAAAAATAATAGGATATAACTGGATATATGAGGAAGGCACCGAAAAATAGTAGGAAAAATTGTATGACATAACTGAATATGTGAGGAAGTCACCGAAAAATAGTAGGAAAAATAATAGGATATAACTGGATATATGAGGAAGGCACCGAAAAATAGTAGGAAAAATTTTATGATATAACTGAATATGTGAGGAAGTCACCGAAAAATAGTAGGAAAAATAATAGGATATAACTGGATATATAAGGAAGGCACCGAAAAATAGTTGGAAAAATTGTATGACATAACTGAATATGTGAGGAAGTCACCGAAAAATTGTAGGAAAACTAATAGGATATAACTGGATATATGAGGAAGGCATCGAAAAATAGTAGGTAACTAAAACTAAATCCATGGTGACACATCATCTTAAATACTGTTATCATCAACATCAGTATTATCATCGTTCTTTTTGGTGAATCACTATGCTCCGTCCTTTGAGTGAATTCATCATACTTTAAGCTGAATTCACCTCTTTTATGATTGTCAGTTTTCTCAGTGTAGACACGCCAGGATCAAGTATCCTAAGTCCTTCTCCAAGCCCTAGGCTGCCTATTTTAGTTTTATAACCATCGGTTTAGTAATGAAAAGAAGATTTAGTTTATTACGTATTTGGGCCTTTCTCTACTAACTGGAAACTTGTCTATTGGCAGTTGTCCCAACCCTATTTTTCTAGAAAATTAAAAATATAATTTTTTAAGTCGATAGATAGTTATAATATAAATACATATAAACAAGAAACCATTGTAATTTTCCCTTATTTTTCGAGTTATAGGCAATTTTGTAAAAAAAAACAGCGGCAGAGGACTGTTTTGCCACCCAGAGGACTGTTTTTTCCACCCAGAGAACAGTTTATGTCAATGTTTATATGAAGAAAAACACAATATTAATTATCAAATGTAATCAAATAAATTATCTTCTTTATTGAATACATATACAATATAATTCTGTATCACATACAAAATTTAAATACTTATATTTATCAGGAACAAATTGCGAGTTTAGCTCTCTAAGTAAAGAATTAAAATAATTATAATCAAAATTAAGCTTAGGTACTAAGAATCAGCCTTGTTTACTTATCAATGCAGACTTATTTCTCAAAAACTGGTACAGATATATTAAAATAATAAAATATTAGTTTTCCTTTTAGGGCAATATGTGGGTATGGCAACTTCTCTAATACTTGGTCAAAGGACACATCAGAAACATCATTTTCATCGACTCTGAATGTGTGTCCTTTGTCATCACAAATTTTTAAGAAGGTTACTGTTAGTTCGCCTTCTTCCGTGTCTACCTTATTGATTACTGCAGCATAACAATATTCAGTGTTTCTTACTGGAAATTTAACCAAGACGTAATCACCGATGGTATAATTCTGTTGGTGAATTGAACTAGGTCCAGCCAGCGCAGCGTCGTCGTCGGTCTCCATTGTGGAATCCTGTGAGTTGTCCATGTTTTCACTTTCAGAGTCTGTGTAAATATCATGTACGTTAAGTTTTGTCTTGTTTTTGTACTGTAACACTCCTAAATTGAAATGCTGGCACTCGTCTTCACAAGTGCAACTTAAACTTTTCATTATGAGTTTAGCGGCACTAGGAGCTGATTCCAGAGGACTTCTTAATATTTCAGCCTTTACTTGATGTATTTTTAGAGTGCCACTAAGGCTTTTTAAATTAACTGTTTCATTTTGAAGGTCGTCTGTCAATTCTTGGATAGCTTTATCGTCGATTGTGAACAAGGTCATTGCGGAATGTCTTCGTTGAATGGCCTCTACAAATGATTCCAAGCTATCAATATCACCTCCTGTAGCGACAACGGCATCAGCGGTTCTCTTGCAGGTCACTCCAACGCCATCGGCCCTTTACCATGGCCACCCTCTGAATAGTTCCACGTAAACTTCTTCACATTTAAAACCTCTTGTTGAAGCCTTGATGCCAGGATGTACAACATCGTTTTGTTTCTGTATTGAGTTACGGGTCCATCGCTGACGAAGTGGATGCTCTTTATGTCCTCTGTTATGAACTCTCCCACCTAACAAGGTGGGAGAGTTTTAAAGATTGGCCGCAAATGTGCCCATATAGCAGCTGCCCATATATAAGACTTGATCGAGTTTTTGGTATACACTACTCTTTAATTTCTTCTTTGGTTTTAAGTTTCTTCTTTGGTGGCATTGCGGCAATACTAAAACAATAAAACATACTTTCAATATTTAAAAAAGAAACCGTGTAAGGGTTTAAAAACAAGTAGTTACTAGGTACGTATTATTTTATATTCCAAAATCCGTAATAATAGAAAACAAAAGACCTCAATTAGCGTGACAGGCCAATGTAAGAAAGAAAGAGGCTTTCGACAAGCAGTAGGTTAGTGCAGACTATAAAGAATATTAATAAAATACACGGACGTCAAATAAAACAGTCCTCTGTTACATTGAACACTCCTCTGTGTTATAAATTTCCAGAGGACTGTTGCACAGAGGACTGTTATTTTTACGTAAAAATGTCATACCACGTATCAGTTTAAATATTACTTAAAACACTGAGCAATTTTTTTGTTAAATAAATATAACTATAAAACACCGTAAAATAGACTTACCAGAGGAATTTTCACTCAACACTACAGACACGTGGCTCTCACACAGACGCGGAGTTGTCACTGCGCAGAATGGTGGCGACTTGTTTAGCATGGCGACCGAGCAAACTTCACACTGTTAACGTTCGGTTTCAAGGGAAATGTAACCACAATAGTGTTTAGTATTTTTGTGGCGCGATATTCAAATTGTGACAGAGGACTGTTCAAAAAATGTATGGACAAAATTCGAACACTAGTTTTGAGTACTAAAAAATTCTCTAAAATTATAATTGTTTTTTGTTCACATGCATTCAATATTCTTTATGTTTTAAAGAGTTAAAAGATTTTACATTTTAAATACAACTAATAAAAACCGAACCGAATCATACTCGATCCGGAATTAGGACATAACAGAGGACTGTTTTTAGTGGCTTTTAGACCGAATTTATGAAATGATTATGATTCTAAATATTTATTAAGCTTGGCTCCATAAATAACAGGTTATGTATTATGTGTTTTAATAAATAAAACTATGCATTAATATAGCAAAAGTAAAAAAAAATGCTTGGACCATGATTTTCCTGTTAGTAGAGAAAGGCCCATTTATGTATAACAGTAACTGTTAAGTACAGATATGTAATATCTTCAAGAGAAAATTTAATCATTAATCAAAAAAAAAGTTAGGGAAATCTCTGATTACCTAAGAAAACATAAATATAAGAACACATCCGATACACAACTAAGTTCTAGCAGGAATAAGGACTTCTGGCGTAGCGATATCCGATATCTGCTACGCAAGTTTAGCTCGCGTAGCGGTGACGTCATCACAACGGCGTAGTAACCGTACCGTAGTTTAGGTAATATTTATTTTATTCCTGTGTCGTCATGTGATCATGTCATACTGCAGAACAAGGATGTTTTAAGGGACTTAGACAAAAATGTTAGGTTGTTTATTATTGTTTTTTACTCTTGAAGGCAACACGCAGGGAAGAGTATAAAGCCCTCATTGGGGCGACATTTGCCCAGTTGTGGGATATTACAGGTTGAGATAAAAAAACTACACTCGATCTTGAGCTTACGCGAACCATTACTGGTATCAAGCTGGTCCCGCCATCTTCGTTTTCAGACCTAATTTCTAGTAGTTACAAATAAAAAAAAACATCAATCACAAAATTGGCACAGATAAAGCGATTGCTTAAATGAATTTCTCAGTAAAACGGTTCGGTATAGCTCTTCCACTTATTTTCTCCTTACGCAGCTGAAAGCCTCCTGAAATATGAGACAGAAACAAATGTAGAGGCCCCAGTACCTGCTGAGACATTTTTTACAATGCCAATAAAACAAATCTGAGATTTCATTTAACTAAGCTGGTTTACCGACCTTTCTATCTGGGGCTAGGCGAGGGTTGGTTGCCACTGACAGCGTGAAAAGTTAGCTATACCCTTTCTGCCCATAGGTAGTATAAATAAAATGTATGTATTTATCAGTCTTATGTCAAGTAGAAGTCGAGAGTTCATTTTGAAAGACTTCTTGAATAATACTACCAATACTAGTTCTGTTTTCAAATAGCGTAACTGTGTTCAAGTTTGAGAATTACTGGAACATTTACATAATTATAAAAGTGTGGAATTCCCAAACACACGACTTTATAAAACAGAAACTGTGATACAACGAGACAGGAGCAAAGTAGTTGTCCTAGGTTATGCGTTTGCAGAAAATACTATATAACTACACATTAGATAAGCCCTGGGATTTTTACATACTTGCTATATCTAAAATATTTGTTATTTTTTTTCTTATAAGAGATTCTATTTTAATGATGTGTAATTTTATTTTATGTTTTACCTGAATATTAGTCTCTATTTTCAACTCCCAATCCATTTACTTTGGCACCCAGCCCTAAAAATATTTACCTACAACAGTCGTTTTTAACAAGTCAACACAATCATCAACGAACACGATATGAAATCCAATTAAAAAAGCCATTTATTTATGCATAATAGGCAGTTTATAAATAGTCAAGGATGACAGATTGACATATTAATTACCTACTGTTTTAGAGATTTGGCATAACATTATTGACAGGTTTTGTTTTGATTTATCAATTAACATACTTTACTTTATGTTAATCGATTAAACAAACAATATTATGTAATAATTCAAATATTTAACCCTTAAATGCTAATTTCCATCAACCAATTCAATGTCATTTTATCGTTTCCACAGAAAATAAAAGACGTCGTACAAGTTCTAGTCTTCTAGAACATGAGATCCAAGCACAAAAAAAGAAATGCTGTAGCAGTTGCCCCACCAAAAGAAGTTCGCAGCGATGGGTAAGATCATTAGCCTTTGGTAGGGGGATCGTTGTGATGCAAATAGGTACCCCAATTGTAAGGGATATTCAACTAACATAATAGAGAAATATGCTATACCAAATGTAACATTAACCTTTGCCTCAACAAAAACAATAATTGTTTCAGCAAATACCATAATGAGTAAGTTTATTGTCTCACTACACATTTTGTTCTCAGTAGGTTAGTTCTGATTACATAAAGATGTAAATTTCCACCAACCCATTAAAAAAAAAGTATTTTTCTGAATACATTTTGCTTAATATTTATTCCTTACTATATAGCTAATCTTTTATCCAAATAAATTTAATTTGGTTAAAAAGTAAAAATAATGCATTTAAAGGTTAAAAAAAGGAAAAAGTTAAAATGTATCGGGATTATAAAATTCCATCATAACTATAAAACTACATGGTAAGCAAATTAATTATTTATATTTCTATGGGGATTAATAACAGACACACAGGTCAATCGATCAGGATAGGCTACGCTTGCCTCGGTCGTTACGTGAAAAAGTGACCTTTCCATACCGAGATCTCTCCGTGCCTCGGAAAGCACGTTAAGCCGTTGTTTCCGGTTGTTATTCGAGAATTTCAGACAACCCTTACAAGTAGTCAGTAGTCAGAAAGTCTATCAAGGGGTTTTAATGTGACCCAGTTAGGTTGAGAGGTCAAATCAGGTCAGGGTGTAGTTCCATATAAAATACACGCACTTCGACCGTGATTTTGTCGGCGTGAAATTTATAACTCAAAAACTGAAAGCATAAAATAATAATCCTTAAAATTATGAGTCGGCGCTTTGAGTGATCCTTGTTCATTGATTTTTCAGCGCCGACTCAAAATTTTAAGGATTATTATTTTATGCTTTTCAGTTTTTCGGCGGTTAAATTTTTTGTTAAAAAGTTTTTATTTTATGATTTTTTGTAGCTTTAATGTACTAATAATACTTGGCAAGGTATACTCTATCCAACAATAAAAGAATTATCAAAATCGGACTACTCTGTACAAAGTTATGCGTGTTTATACGTTACAATCAGTGAGTGAACAATCAATCATCCCCTGTTTTCCAACCCTTAGGGTTCGATTTTGTTTTCCAAATTTATATGGAACCACCTTGGGAGTATACCCTTTCCAATAGAAGAAGAACTGTCACAATCGGACCACTATGTAAAAAGTTATGCGTGGTCATACATTAAAAAAAAAAAAAATATACGCGTCGAATTGAGAACCTCCTCCGTTTTTTTTCGTCGGTTGATAAATAATGTTACAATAAATAGATTTTTTTAAACTAGTTTAATAGTTTATCCATTACAAACAAGAACGATCAAATCTTTCCTCTTTATAATATTAGAGTAAACTTTTATTTAGCTGTATCCGGTTAGTTAGACTGGAAGTCAAACCGAACATAATTGGGCAAAGGCAGATAAGGAATTACTATTCATCACCTCCCTGCCTTTATGTAATCTATGTGAATTTATTTGTCGACAGAAGTACTACCACTATACCATTTCCTATTTCACCGCCAAGCAGCGATTCTGTGTTCTGGGTTGAAACGGTTATATTCGCTAGTCTAATAAAGGCAATTCATACTAACATTGCCGATACTAAAATGTTGTCTAGGTTGCCACAAAATATAGTAAAAATATGTTTTTAAATATTTCCAAAAAGCTTTTATCGTGCCCTAGCTCTTGGCATCGGTGTCGCGGTTAGCGTTTCAATTTGAGTCACTGTGTCTGTCTTTTGATGAAACCCGTATTAAAATTCGTTGCGTAGTTGAGAAGACGTAAGCGTACAGACGCTGGAATCGACTTTATTTTTTACGATTTAAAGATGTTAAAGATTTTCACGAGAACCAAACAAACTGAAGTTTAAGTGGGTGAAATGATTTCGAAATATCAGGACATACACGTGAAGTTAAACAGAATCATTTATTAAAATAATTAAAAACACCAACATATTTTTACAAAACGCTGTTTAAAAAGCCGCTTCTCGCTCGCAGTGAGTCCTGTGCTAAGTTCGCAACGCACCTATATTATTTACCCGTCGCACGCGACCAGTAACAAATGGATTTCATTTGGGACGATATCGGGAGCCACATCTACGTTTAAGTGTTCGACCACAAGAATTATTTGGATTTATTTTTTTATTAATACAGTATTGTGGGGGAGCGGGCTGTTATGGTTCTTTTATCAAGATTAATGCGAAGGATTTTAGTATTTCTATAAAGGTATGCAAGCTGCAGTGTTTATAAATAGAAAGTAATTGTTTTTTTTTTTTGGAATTTGTTATTGTGGTTTATTTGTAATGTGATGAATGTGATAATGGACTGTATAGCACTTCTCCAACTCAATGATTTTTAGATGTAGTTGATAGCATGGATTTTTTATGTCTATGACTACTTATTTAGTTAAAATCGCACACAACAAAGGCGGACTTACTTCTTAGGCATTTTTTATCAGTCAACTAAGGGTGGTGAAGAAATTAGATAGCAGGTGCTTTGGTTGAGAGGAAATGTAATCAAATGTGAAAATTACGCATGAATAGATGTTTGTTACTCTTTCCCGCAAAAATGACTGATCAGATTTAGATAAAATTTGGCACACAGATAGTTTATAACCTGATTTAACACATAGGGTACTTTTTATCCCGGTAATACGTTCCCGCGGGATAATTTTCGACCTGCTGGCGGGCGACGCCGCTGGCAAAAGCTAGTGAGTTATAAATCAGATGGGTAGAATAGTACATAAATAGATACTATAATATAATGGATAGATTACTATTTTTTCTTACCATTTTGTTAAGATTATTCGAAACTTCAGTTGGACTAACGTGTTTTACCGTGTTAAACCAGCGTCAGGCACTAGTTGTCTGGCATTATTGCTGAATTGGGCCTTTTTGGCGCAGCCGTGAGGCACACTCTAATACTAGTTAGTCATCGCACCTTACACTTTTATGTTTGAATTGTTTTTATTTTTTTATGTTTTATACTCTTTCTAGCCTATAGAAAGAAAGAAAGAAAAGAAAGAAAGAAAGAAAGAAAGAAAATTGCGTTTATTGGCACTATATCATTTTCATTCATTTTTTCATTATCATTTTTTTTTTTTCATTTTTTTTTTATGCTGTGCGCCTTTTAGTCTGTGCTCAATAAATGTATTTTCTTTCTTTCTTTCTTTTTCATAACTGTAGGTACTTATTTTTTCCTTGATTAACGTTTTCTTCCATTTATATTGCCGGGATAGTAATAATATGACTGCCTCATTGGTACTAAACCATCGCAAGCGAATGAGGTCCTGGGTTCGATTCCAAAGTCGAGCAGTGTTTATAGTCCATCTTTATTTGGAATTTCTCAGTAGCAGTTAGGAGACTGGATTTGTGGCCGGTTGTTGGCAATAGGCTCGCACCCCTATTACATGAGACTTAAACATAGCTGGTGAAATGTTGGTGTACTATAGGTACACTTCTGCATAACCTTTAGGAAGACAAGGAGTTATTTTATGTGTATGAGAACATTAGTATGAATCTTGAAGCGTCTGGATCCATGGGCATAATTATTGACAGGCCTGTTGGTCTAGTGGTTAGTGACCCTGACTGCTATTCCGGAGGTCGTGGGTTCGATTCCCACCCAGGAAAAATGTTTGTGTGATGAGCACGATCATTTGTTATGTGTCTGGGTGTAATTTATCTATAATATGTATGTATTTAGAAAATATATAAGTATGTTTATCAGTTGTCTAGTACCCATAACACAAGCTCTGCTTAGCTTGGGACTAGATGGCGTTGTGTGATAGTTGTGGAATATTATATTATTTTTACTAAGTATGTAGAGAGTAATACAAAGTCAAAAGACGTCCACTGCTGGATAAAGACTTCCTCCAAGCTCCGCCACTTCGACCGGTTCAGTGCTTCTCGCATCCAGCGGATTCCTGCGCCCTTCACCAGGTGATCCATCTGTTGTCTGTGTGTTTTTACCAAGTAATTAGACCTACCAAAGATAGCAGTGGCGAAAGCACCATATAACACGATTCCTACCGGCTTGCCTTCGGGGATTCGCATTGGTAACTCTATCGCTATTAAAAATACAATAGTATGTAAATAGTGGCTACTATTGTCAATAAATATAGTTACACTACGGGTATTTAATTCACCATAACATTCAAACAACAAAAAAGGTTATTTATAGCTTTGTATTACAACAAAAGAGAAATGTTCTAAATTAACCCGGCGCCAAAACGTCATAATCGGGAACTAAAAATTCATACAACAGCGATCCCGTAATGATGTCACTTTAGGTCACGTGGCACCGCTTGATATGTACGAGAGCAAGCCGCTGTACAACGGGTTATGACAGAGACAGGTATAGAAAAATGCGTCAGCGAGAACGAGATAGAGGAATATTGCATATTTTATTCGGTTTTCAGCTGTTCAATTTAATTGTATTTAATTCATTATATTCCTATATTAATTTTAGAATGATAGTAAGTATTCTTTATTAATGAGTGAGTAAGTTAAAGCCGACTTCGCATCGGCTTCGCTTTTCGAAAAAATTACACCTCGCCACTGAAAGATAGCCATTATTATTATCTACTATAACCTAAAAACCCATTATCAACAAACTCTCACAAACCTCTCCAATAAAAATCTACGACCCTCTACAAAATAAATACATCGATATAAGACAGCCATTGTCTCAAGAGCTGTAGACATTCCACTTCATCTCGAGGACCAGACCCTCACTCTTTAGGAGCGAGTCTTTGAGTGTCACTCGCGGCTTTTGAAGGCGTTCGTCTTGATTCCCCCCTTTGGTGGTAAAAGGTGTTTGATCTTTGTATTTTAGTGGTATATGTTGGGAGGTTTGGAAGGGAGATAGGCGATTGATTGGGATTTAGTCGACCCCCACACGGATATAGGTGACTAGCTTCTGCCTGCGACTTTGCCTGCGTCAAATTTTTGTTTCCGTGACCCATTCCGTCGCATCGAATTGCCTGTTAGTTTTCGTTCATTTATCGTTGCTGCTCCACTCCTTTTGATTGTAGCGTAATGTTATATGTATAGCCTATAGCCTTTTTCAAAAAATAGGCTACCTAACACAAAAATATTTTTTCAATTCGGACCAGTAGTTCCTGAGATTAGCGCGTTCAACCAAACAAACAAACTCTTCAGCTTTATAATATTAGTATAGATTCTATCGTAGCGGTGTCTTATCGCGCACTGCATCTTCAAAGCACTGCTTACTGACGAGAGTATAAAATCGAACAGCTTGTTTTTGAGGCGTTAAGATACAGACTGTCAATGTTTACACCGAGAGTTGAAAACTGAGTGCATCAAAATATCCTGCAGCGATATTTTAAAATTCGTGTATGTTGGAGGAGTAACATGGCTATATAGTCTTTTGTTAAGGTAGCACGTTCGCGTGAGTTAATTTCCGACAAATACGCGGGTGAAGCCATGACCAGTTGACCACGTGTTCAGCACTCAAACTTTTGAGTAGTACGCCAACGTGGCAGTCAGATATATCTATTAAGGATTTTTCTAAATTAAAGTACTTAGCTTTTCGTGTCCATATTATGTGGCCGCACAAGGAATTGTGATGCGGTTATTGTAGACAACACTTACATAAACATCACGTCTTGTTTCCACGAAGGGTTGGGCAGAGGCGTACCCGCAGTACACCCACACTCCGCCTGTTATGTTTAAGTCCCATGTATTGGGGGGGCGAGCCTATTGCCATCAACCGGGCACATATCCAGACTCCGGGCTGCTACTGAGAAATTCTAGATGAAAAAACCCAATAACACTTTGCCCGACCTGAGAATCGAACCTAGGACCTCAAGCTCAGCACTAGAGCTTGCTACCACTAGACCAACGAGGCAGTCCTGGTTTACTTTGTGTAAATTATTTTATCACCACTTATCTCGAAACGGTGAAGGAAAATATCGTGAAGAAACTGGCACATCCTAGAACCAACCATTCAAATACATCCACACTTCCACACTTATCCATACTTCCATACTAATATTATAAATGCAAAAGTAACTCTGTCTGTCTGTCTCGCTTTCCTGCTAAAACTACTGAACCGATTTGAATGAAATTTGGTACACAGATAGTTTAGAGCCCGAGAAAGGACATAGGCTACATTTTATTCCGTGACTTTGTCTGCGTCCGCGATAACCGACATTTACGCAGACGAAGTCGTGGGCAGAAGCTAGTACAGTATAAGACAAAGTCGCTTCCCTCTGTCTGTCCCTAAGTATCTTTAAAACTACGCAACGGATTTTGATGCGGTTTACTTCAGATAGATAGAGTGATTCAAGATGAAGGTGTATACGTATAATCCGCGGGTTAATACGCTGGCAAAAGCTAGTAAATAATAAAGAAATAACGATGTTTTGTCAAGTCGAAAAAGCCATGCTAAGCAGGCAGGAGGGGGGCGTTAGTAATAAATATAATCTAAGAATACAGATCTACGTAGCTACAGCAAATAAGTACTGCTAATTAATTCCGGGGGGTATTAAAGCCACCCGTTTCAAAGCGAACATGTTGTAATTCTGGATTGCGACCAATTCTGGGGGAGTTTTTATAACCAAACGGTTCTTGGCTAAGGATTTGCCTTTATCTTTTGGCACACTTGAATTTGTTTTTGTCTTTTATGAAAACGACTATGACTTCTTTCTATATCAAAGAAAAAAGCTTTAGTGAAGCTTACCTGTGGGGTTTTAGGGCCATCAATTGTTTTAACACGCTTTTTTAAGCTTGGTCTTATGTGTCTCGTATAATAAATCCGTATCGGAATTTTTTAACGTGATTTTCACCCCCTTCGAAATTGCGGATTAATTTGAAACTTTGCACACTTATTAAGAACCGATGATAATACAATAATTTCATAGTTTTTTTACCATTATCCTAGCAATGTTCACCAAGATTGCAAAAACAAAAAAAAACACGCTTTTTCTAACTAGCCGAACTAAAAAATAGACAATAAATAGTTCTTGATGCATAATGAAAGTGAGGTCAAAAACACCAACCACGCTTTTTTTCATTATTTTCTACTTTTAGTTTGGTTTTCTATGAAAGCGTGCTTTTTTTAGTTTTTAAGCTACAATTTTTTTTTTTGTTGTCACTTTCATATATGCAGCATCAAGCAAATAAAGACTGAAAATAAAAACTCCGAAAGTGAAGTTGCTGCACTTTCATTACTGAAAATAAACGATCCACTATAGTAATGAAAAACTTCTCATGAATGAAAATCTGCTGTAATATTTCCCTGCCAACACAGAAACGACTTTCATTCTCTCTTACATATTTATCTTTACATAGAATCTATATACTGTAACCCCTTCTAAACTTCTGCTTCGCTTCGAAACGGGCCCAAAAAAACATGTCCAACCTCATTTCGTAAAAAGTTCTGTACTTTTTTAATATGACGTCATGGCTGACAATGACGTGGGTTGCGACTTGCCACCTGTCTGGCCATCTCTCCCCTTTTTCGGGGTAAAAATATCTTTGACATCAGCGTGTTTTGTGGATATGCTACATAGGTAGGTACCGCCGCCATTTTAGGGATGAATAGAATATGTTGAGTTAAGAGAGCGAAACAATAATTAGCTCATTCTCTGTACGAAACCTTAAAAAGAGCCATGAAAAGAAAAATTAAATGACATCCACGTTTCCCCAATTATGTTCAAGTCCCATGTAATAGGGGGCGAGCCCATTACCATCAACCGGGCACAAATCCAGAGTCCGAGCTGCTACTGAGAAATTTGGATCAAATCAAATCACATTTATTTGTAAATGTAGGTTAAAAATTACAATAGGATGGACCGACCTGAAAATCGAACTGACATATGCGTGCTCATGTCCTCCTAGTCTGTGAGGTACTTTCCTCACAAGCCCATTTCAGACACCAATCTACATGGTCTTCACATGATCTGATGAAGATTACGTCTGTACTTTATAAGAGACTGTGGCCTCTGACTTTGTTTCGGCCTTTCTTCTCAGAGTAGTCAAATAGGACCTCAGCTAATTTTAATATTATGACTGATGTGTAAAAGTGTTTGTACAAACCTGCTTACAGGAATAAATCATTTATCATTAAATCGAGGACCTCATGTTCAGCGGCTGTAACCATTAGACCAAAGAGGAAGTACTTATGTATATACTTACATATTATACATAATGATCGTTTTTAGCGGACCATGGTTAGCAGAGGACTCGTCGTCGTACCACTCATAAAAGCACGGTTTCATTTAGTTAAGTAGCTTCAGTGCCTCTTATTTGCATTGAGGAAAAATGCGGAGATCGTCAGGCGTAATTATATTCGACCCAGATTTTTTGCGAAAATGTAAAAGTAACGGAGTTTTGAAAAGTTTTCATTGGAACATCAGGATTAAAAATCTCGTTACGTGTTTGCATCATGGTTGTTTTTAACTCTCAATTTTTGTATTGGTTTTTTCTAACCCGTCTGCTAAATTTTTTTCACAAAAATACATTTTTGCAAAACAGGAAATTCGCTTCGTTGGTGTGGTGGTCGCAATCGCGACTATTGTGCATGATATCCCTGGGTTCGATTCTCGGGTCAGACAAATAGATATTAGATATGGGATTTAAACATCACCTGCAAAATGTGGGTGTACTATAGGTATACCTCTAAACCTTTGCGGATTATCTAAAAGCGCAATGTTATATTATTTTGTGTAAAATGGGTTTTAACAAGGTGTAACTCCTCAAAAAAGTAATTTATTGCTATTACTAACGTGTCACGTACGTCCATTACTAAAGAGATATTCGTAATTAATAGAGACAGCGTTTTGTTAATCATTAGTTTATTAAGTACTAGCTTCTGCCCGCGACTTCGTTCGCGTTAAATTTCTTGTTCCCCCGACCCTTCCCGTCGCGTCGAATCGCCTACCCGTGCGATTTTCCCCGTTTTTGCAACATTTTTCATTACTGCTTCGCTCCTCTTCGTTGTAGAGTGATGTTATATAACTTATAGCTTTCCTCGATAAATAGGCTACCCAACACAAAAAGAATTTTTAAATTCGGACTAGAAGTTCTTGAGATTAGCGCGTTCAATCAAACAAATAAACATACAAACAAACAAACTCTTCAGCTTTATAATATTAGTATAGATTCATTATGTTTATTTATCCTTTGGGAAAAAACACACTAAATAGCCTTCAGGTCACCAATAGCTTTTTACAAATGGGACCTTCGTATTGGACAGTAGCGGTGACCCAGTGGTAACGGGCGTGAGTTACGAGTCGGAGGTTCAAACCCCGACAGTCGCTTTACTTTGTGAAAATTATTTCATCACCACTGCTTTCAAAACGGTGAAAGAAAAAATCGTGAGGTAACCGACTTGTCCTCGAGCCAAAAAATCGAAGACATCTGGTATCTACCAAGCCGGGCACTGGATTACAGCCCAAGTCCTCTCACCGATAGGAGGCATATATCCTAGCAGTGGAAAAATTATAGGCTGATTCACTAAACTAATAAGACATCAAAGTAAGTAAGAAAACAATACTGAGTTAATCCTCATCACGTCTTACAATCTATTAAGAAACAATATCTCTAGGTTAGCTATTAGTTAATTAGACTGTGTCAATAATAGACATATTCGAGCCGTGCCAAAACTTATAAATTGTAACACTGTAGGCATGTCTGATGAATCACTCGTTCAATAGACTAATTTATATCTAATTCTTCCATCTTCATCGAATTACTACACTGCTGTCATAAAAAAATACTGAGAGAAACATTTTAAGCTAAATAAATGTTAAAACATTTCAGAACTTCGAATAGGTAAATATGTATCTACTAGGTGGAAATTAATAGGTATTAAGTATCCATATGGGATCATCATTCCAACTGAACATGTTAGTTGGCCGACTATTACTCGTTAACTTGTACAGCCTACTTAGCTGTGATAGTTTTCCTTGTTATAAATACTACTCCTATGATTTTTTACATATCCCCAATCCCATCATATTTTTGAAGAACATATCCAAAGACATCCCACACCATGGGGTAGCCGAGAAAAAAAATGTCCACAAAAAAAAACATTTTTTTTTTATGGATTTTTACTTTCTACTTTACCGGTGTTACTAATATTATGTATGTCCATGCCAAATTACAGCTTTCTAAAATTTTAGAAACTTTGAGCTAGGCTGCGAACAGACGGACGGAAATGTTGAAACTATAAGTCAACACCCAAAAATTACTAAGGGGAAACAAATACGGCTAAGTACTAAAATTTTGAAGTAGAGATGGGACTATCACTTAGGCCGACTACCTGACTAACCGATTAGTCGTTTGTAAAGAGGCCAACTAACTAATCATGGTTTCGAGGGTATTTCGCAATTTCCGTGAGGCTTCGTTTACAGTTCATAAATGTCATAAATATATTAATTTTTTTTTTCTAAATAAGTAAGTGATTTTAGAGAGTGATTACCAAAGGATAGGTTGCTTTTCATTTCGAAATGTGTGACTGATTGTAAAATAAAAAATTGAAATAACAACAAGGTTTTCATGAAATTTGTCGTGAAAATCGTCCTATACACATTTTATTGGGAAAAACATACATATCAGAATCAGAATCAGAATAAAATAATAAGCTGGATAGTCAGCGATTTTTGCCGAATGATCGCCGACTAGTTGCAGACAAGAAAAGTGCTCGGATAGTCGGATTTACCAACTAGTCGGAACATCTCTAGCTGAAACATTTCAAAACTTCAAATAGGCAGATAAATACATATGTATCATAAATACATGAATATCTACTAGGTGGAAATAAAAAAGTATCAAAATCAAAAAATCAAAATCAAAATCAAAAGTCATTTATTCAAACTAGGCTGAGAGTCAGCACTTTTTGAACGTCAATGTTACAAAAGACAGTCCCCCCAAAACGCCCAGCCCTCGACACTTCCTAGTGCTGTAGCTGGGAAGAAGAAGTGGCGGAACAAACTCCCCAGCAGCACAGCTGTCTGTTAAGTTAGAAGAACTTGATTCTATACAATATTGTGTAAGTAATTAATATTATAAAACAAAACATACATTATTCGCCATATGTCAGCTAGCACACGCCAATATACCAACAAAAAAATTGAAAACTAAAGTCAAGCTGAAATAATAAAACAAAAACGTAAACAAAACTTAAAAACTAAATAAAGCCTCCAGGCATAAAGGGCGTGCCCGCTTACATGTTCAACGATGCAAAATGATCGATGCATACATTGATGCATATAGCTAAGTTGAAGTTACAATAGTTAAACTAGCACCTCCGGAGTAGAATAAAATAACAGTTAATACAAATAACAATAACAAAAACCATGGTCAGCAAGACGACCAGTCACCACAAGCAGCACCCGTTCACGAGCATAACGCAAAGGTCAGCCATTACCCCCCTCGCCATATTTGAGGGAAGGTGGTAACCCGACCCCCGACGCTACCGCAAGCAGTGACATCTAAGGGAGCATGACGAACTTGCTGCCGGTTGGTCAGGCAAGAATATTATGAACAGCTGACGAGGTCGCTAGCTAACTACATGTTACAATACAACTCATTTAAAATCATTGTAATGAGTAGATTATGTCCACAATAAATGAAATTAAAAGAAAATAAAAATAAATAAATAAATTAACAAAATCTGTTAAATAAAAAAAAATAAAAAACAATTATATGAACTACCCATATAAACTGTCAGTAGGAAAGCTAATTCTGGATTGAAAGAACATAAACATTGTCTTGAGTTTGTCTTGAGTTAATCACAGCGACCAACTATTCTTATCGTTTAAGTAGTCGTTGATAGAATAATATGCCTTTGAACAAAGGTTGGATTTTACTTTAGCTTTAAACTCATTAAACTGCAAATCTAGTAAAGCAGAGGGAAGCTTGTTATAAAAGGTAATACCAAGACCAACAAAAGAATTATGAACCTTATGAAGCCGGTGAAAGGGAGCACGTAGTTTGTCCTTATTTCTAGTATTAATATTATGAATATCACTGTTTTTAGTGTACAGGTGTATATTTTGCCTAATATATAAGATGTTGGCGAAGATGAATTGTGATGCCACCGTAAGAATACCAATATCTTTAAACAAATCTCTCAGAGAAACTCTAGCACCTAGTTGGTAAATCGCTCGAACAGCTCGTTTTTGAAGAACAAAAATATTTTGAATATCCGCGGCTTTGCCCCACAGCAGAATGCCGTAGGACATTATGCTATGAAAATAACTAAAATAGACTAATCGAGCTGTATCAACGTCCGTATACTGTCTAACTTTCCTTACTGCGAAGGCGGCCGAACTGAGCCTTCCCGCTAGGCTTGATATATGTGATCCCCACTGAAGTTTGGCGTCTACTGTTATGCCCAGAAAAACCGCCGAGTGTACAGTTTCAAGCACCTCATTATCTAAAACGACATTGGGTCCCAGATTCCTAACATTCGGTAAGGCGAACTTTATACATTTCGTTTTCTTAGCATTGAGAACTAGGTTATTTGTGGTAAACCATTCCGTAGCCATTGAGAGCGCACTATTTACGTCGTCAAAATCTTGTCTATTTCTGTCTACTTTAAAGATAAGTGAGGTATCATCAGCAAATAGTACAATGTCACAGATATTCTTTAAATAAAATGGTAAGTCATTAATATACACTAAGAAAAAGAATGGACCCTGTATTGATCCTTGAGGTACTTCTAACTGAACTAGTAGCCCGGAAGATTTTACACCATTGACATCTACACATTGGTGCCTATTTTGCAAACAAGAACTTATGACACTGAGAGCTTCGTTTTGAACACCGTAATGACGTAGTTTACGCAAAAGTGTGTGATGGTGAACGCAATCAAAAGCTTTGGATAGATCACAGAAAACTCCGATAGCATTTTGCGAGTTCTCCCATGCGTTGAAAATATGTTTCAGCAGAGCAACACCCGCATCTGTTGTCGAACGACCTTTTGTAAAGCCATATTGCTCATTATGAAGTAGGCTATTTAAATTAAAATGTCTTAGCAACTGCTTGAGTATTAACTTTTCAAATATTTTACTAAATGCAGGTAAGATTCTATCTTATGGGCCTAAAATTGCCAACGTTATTTTTATTACCTGTTTTAAATAATGGTATGACTTTACTGCTCTTCATGAGGTCAGGAAAAGATCCCAAATCAACACATTTATTAAAAGTTACAGCCAGATAGGGGGCTACGATATCTATTATATTACTTAACAGTTTAACAGAGATGCCCCAGTAATCACCAGTGTTTTTTGACTTGAGTGTGTTAAAAATATTAATCACATCACGAGGCGTTACATGTTCGAAACTAAATAAGCGACTACATCCGGGCACACTACTATGCAAAAGGGATTCAGCTTTAGACGGGGACGCATTTAAGGAGCAGGTCGTAGTTATAGGTATGTTGGCAAAAAACTCATTAAATGCCTCAGCTATGTCGGCTGCTTTATTAACCAATTTGTTGTTAATCATAATCTCTAGTTGTTTTTCCTGTTTAACCGGTTTACCCGTTTCATTATTAATAATTTTCCAAGTGGTTTTTATTTTATTATTGGATTTTTTTATGGTATCGCTTAAAAACTTTGATTTAGCTAAAGCGCAGATCTTTTTAAATAATTTTGAATAATTACTGACATACTCTAGAAGTATTTAGTACTAGCTGACCCAGCGAGCTTCGTACCGCCTCAGAATCAATAAATGTTGTGTTAACTTATCAGATCCCACCAACATAAAGCAAAGAGCACCAAGTACCGTATACCCATGTTAGACTAATTTATGACAAACGGGCATAAAGCGTTTTCTAGTTACCACACACCCATGATAGGTGAGCTCCTACCAAATTATGCCAATCTAGTACTTCCAAGACATAAGGCGTTTTCTAGCTACCACACACCCATGTTAGGTGAGCTCCTACCAAGTTATGCCAACCTGGTACTTCGAAGACAAAGCGTTTTCTAGCTATCAAACACCCATGTTAGGTGACATTGTATTCTTAAATAAGTGTTCTTAAATATTCTAATTTGCCGAGCATTTTTTTTTCTTTCTTATGATCCTTCTCCTGACAATAACAAACACAACAAAAAAAAAAAGAAATTGAAATCGGTCCAGCCGTTCATGCGTGATGGCGTGACCAAGGGAAATAGGGATTCATTTTTATATATACAGATAGTGTTTATTCTGAACCTACCCTTAAAAATTAAACGTATGCCATACTAGATTTTTTTAAACCCTACTTGAGTAAAGTAATGATTTTGGTCAGATATAATTTTGGCTGCCTCACTGATCCAGTGTTTGCATGAGCATGAGGTCTACGGTTCGATTATGAGGTCGGGCAGTGTTATAGGATTTTCCTTCAGAAATTTTTCAGTAGCAGCTTGGAACCTGGATATCTGCCCGGATGATGGCAATGGGTTCTCCCCTATTACATGGGACTTAAACATAACTGGCGAAATGTGGGGTGTACTGTAAGTACATCACTGCCTAACTGTTCGGGGAAACAAGGCGTGATGATGTGTATATATGTATAGGTATGGTGTGACTGTTTAATCCTCTGCTACAGTAAATAGGCCACTAATTTGCTTTTCATACTAATATTATCTAATGAGTGTACCAGAAAGATAATACTAGCACTAATCAATATTTCAGTTGGCTAGCCGCACTAAAATTGTATTAGTTGATAAAATGGACACTGACCACTAACTAACAGTATAATAGGAACGAATACGAAAATAAATTTCGTTAATCCAATCTCGCGAAAATGGAGGTGGTAGCTAAATTAAGTAGGTAGGTACCTATAGCTACTTAATATCAAAAGTAAATGATGATTGTTTCATTCCAAGAGTGTTTTCAACAATGGAATAGTATTTTATTCATTTTACTATAGTCGACTCGCGTTAAGAAAATAGTGACTCATCGTTGTCACTCAGATTAGCCACGCCCCTTGACCAATTAGGTTATAGTAAATTAGTAAGCCGTGTTCACATTGACCAGTTGAAATAAGCCCTTCAGTACGGACGCGTCTTTTGTCAATTTACTATGATCTAATTGGTTAAGAGGCGTGGCTAAGCTGAGTGACAACGGTGAGTCAGTATTTTCTTAACACGAGTAGACTATAGCTTCTACTCGTGTTAAGAAAATACATTTCTGCCCCGTCCCACCGCGTCGTATTGCATCGTCTGACTGCGCTATGACTTACTTCGTTTCGCTTAACGTTCTTTCTGACTTTTTTAATTTTGCCAGGCTCCTAAGAGTTGTAGCGTGATGATAAGCGGCCTATAATCTTCCTCAAGAACTGGGCTATCACGTCCCAAACAATGCTTTCAAATACGTTTAGTAGTTCCATAGATTGGCGCGTTCAAACAAACAAAAGGTAGATAGGTAGCCTACAATTTAAAAATAAATCTATTTGAGATAATTAGAGATAGCTTTAATCATTTGAGAGCAGGAAATTGTGTTAATTAAATATTTTTATTTCAAAGTACGTAAAAACGATACAATTCTGTTTTTTATTAGTTAAATTATCTATTTTTGTTCTCCCTGTAGGTAGTACGAATAAAAGATTTCAGCCGAAGAAATCAAAAACAAGAAGCCTTTTTTTAAGCAATATAACATTTTTATTCGAACATCTTAACTGGCAACCGGAAACGTGCCCAGAAGGCTGGCAACACCGCCACCCCCACCATCGATGCCTGACACTGAATAAGGTAAATAAGATTTATTAGAAAAACAAGTATTTCCGCTAACAAGAGTGCCTTCAGATAATACTGTCCTGAATTTCAGGTTCAGGGCTTGTTATACTAATTGAGAAAATATGCTACACATTAATTTCAACAGCAGTTTTTTTTTTGTGAAATTCACTTTAACACTTCTTGTGTTGTTACTCATACATTAATACGCGATGACGCGTTGGCAAATACAGGGTAATGTTGTAGATATTATTATATTATACTAGCTTTTGCCAGCGGCTTCGCCCGCGTAGAGGTCGGAAATTATGCCGCGGAAACATACTACCGGGATAAAAAGTAGCCTATGTCCTTTCTCAGGCCCTAAACTATCTGTGTACCAAATTTAATTTAAATCGGTTCAGTAGTTTTAACAGGAAAGCGAGACAGACAGACAGAGTTCGCATTTATATATTTTTTTTTGAATGTGTTATTGTATTTTGGAAATCTTTATATTTACTTAAATATAATCCACAAACTAACACTAAAATAAATATATTTTATACATTTAAATAAAGGTAAAAAAAAAAATTATGGGAAGAGCTCACTGGGCATCAAATAAATCGTCCGCATCGCTGTCGGTGGGAAAAGTGCCCAGAAGGCTGGCAGCGTTGCCACGTTGGATGGCAATAGTGATTCTTTGACCTAAAAATAGACCAGCCCTCTGGTCACATGAAGAGTCAACCAACCGCTTGGCGATGTCCCGGAATACTCGATGAGCACTCGGACCCCACGGCCCTAAGTTATTAGTATTCATAATATTAGTGTGGATAGTGTGAATTAAGAGTATGTTTATGTTTATTAAAAACATGGTATATTAAAGGCTCCCATAGACAGGCGCGACGCGAAAGTGCGACGGGATTCTGGTAGAACCATTTCCAGGTAGGCTTCTGACGACCTTTCAAAGATCCACGAGGTCTTGGTATGAAAAGATGATCCTATATCCACGGAATAACCGCGGCAAACTTAGCTTAATCTACTACAATCTTATATAATAACTAGCGACCTGCCCCGGCTTCGCACGGGTGGTCATTTATTTTTTAAGCTCTCTGAGCCGACCGCGCGAGAGAGCCGCGCGGCAACCTGCTTCATAGATGTGCACCCCCCTCCCCTGCGGTTTCGCCGTGCGAGTCGTGCGACACCATCATTCATTTATACCAATTACAATTTTAAATTCGTAACATCTTTTGAATGAATTGTCCGATTGGAATAAAATAAAAAGTAATTTATAGCTATTGAAACAATCTTGCTCAATAAATAGTTTATTTGGATAAGGATTAGTATTTGACGATAATATGATCAATAAACATAGGCTAATAATTTTAATTACTTTTATTCTATGGAAAAGTGGTTATAATGGCTTGGTATGTATAATAACATGTATAGTGCAAGCATGGCAAATGTGTCCTTTTTAATTTTTATATGGGTTGAAGACCTGAAATAAATGAATTAAATTAAATTAATTAAAATATAAATATTTGGTTTATACTATCGCGGACTTTTTTGTAGGCATTATTGAGTTCTACAACTTTTCTATAGAAGTCAACCATACATCTCTAACCATTTAGGCAGCGTTCGCGAGAATCGTTAACGTACGGCAGTTTTTTCGACGCCTTACTCCACAATTTTCACTACCACGAAAAATCCTATCTATTTTCCGGGATAAAATATAGCCTATACGGATTCGGAAGAATCCCTCTAAGTAATGGTAAAAGAAATTTTGAAATCGGTCCAGTAGTTTTTGAGCCTATTCAATACAAACATACAAAAATACAAAGGTTTCCTCTTTATAATATTAGTATAGACTAGCTGACCGTATAAACGTTGTCCTGTTTCCTAGAACTCGATAGCACCGCCATCTACCGGGTCCAATAGTGAATCTAAATCATCTAAGGTGCCACCAAAACGCATACAAAAAAATTCATTCAAATCGGTCCAGCCGTTTAGGAGGACTTCAGTGACATATCTACACACGTACAGTAGAATTATATATTTAAAGATTAAATTCAGATTTTCGTTCCTTCTTTGTACGAGAAGACATCTTATTCTTTGCAGTAAGACAGTTAATAAGCCGACAAATTTCAGCAAAATAAATCCTCAATAAAATACCTAAGCACCAACCGACGACAGTTTCAACGAAAAACCAGACATTTTGTTTGTGCCATGTTATACTCTAGATACCTATTCTATCTTGCCTTACCCTTGAGCTTTCCGGAATATTGCCAAAGCTTGGCACAAAGGTCACGTATGAAGGAGTAGGCTTTATTATTTTCCGGCACAGAATAGGTCACTCTTTGTTCGCTTTGGTGTCGTAAAATGAGAATAAGGGAGGATAGGCAGAAGTGCCGATTTAGGGGTGAAATTGAAATAGCCTCTATGAGTGGCTGTAGTTAAAGGGTAGTCAAACAAACCTCTTGGTGTGTAGGTACAGGCTGGTAACTTGCAACCACTTTTATTAGACAGCTGTGTTGCTTGGGAGTTTGTTGCGCTACTTCTTCCTGGCTACCGCAAAGTGGCGATGGTTTTGGTGGATAGTCTTATGAAAGGATATTTAAACCTCTTTTACTTACATATGTAAAATATCATCGATCTTAAGGAATCACAACTTATCTCAAAACAGTGAAGGAAAACATCGTGAGGAGAACGACTTGTTCTAGAAAAAAACATTCGAAGACAAGTGACTTATACCAACCCAAACTGGCCCGTGGTGGATTACGGCCCACTCTCTTTCACAGATAGGAGGCCTGTGCCCAAACAGTGGGAACATTGTAGGCTGATTATGTTAAGTTGACCTTATAAAGTTTTGACTCTCAGCCTAATTTGAATAAAAAACTTCAGTTTTTTTTAAACTGCATACATTGTTCTGAGTTTGCTGCGTGGTCAATTTTGTTACATAGTGGGTTTGTCATTACCTTAAATTACGCACAATAAAAATTAATATGTATTGGCAATGTCGTAGAAATATGATTATTTTGCCTGTATACTAAATAACTTGTTCGACTGTACACCCGTCGTACTTTGGGCGCGACATTGGCTATTCTCATAATTATAGAGTAGGTACTTCGATTTGTGAAGTTTTCCAATCTGAAGTGACAGGCCTGTTGGTCTAGTGGTTAGTGACCCTGACTGCTATGCCGGAGGTCGTGGGTTTGATTCCCACCCAGGACAAATGTTTGTGTGATGAGCACGATCATTTGTTCTGTGTCTGGGTGTAATTTATCTATAATATGTATGTATTTAGAAATATATAAGTATGTTTATCAGTTGTCTAATACCCATAACACAAGCTCTGCTTAGCTTGGGACTAGATGGCGTTGTGTAATAGTTGTGGAATATTAAAATATTAATAAAAAAAAGTGAGTACGCAGTTAAAATTTATGTTGATCAGCGGGGTAATTGCATAACACATTTACAGTACGAATGCCTTTAATTTTGACAGTTCGTCAACATACACTGCGTTTTTTACATTGATGAGCAAACAAATGTTTCGAACATGTGCAGCAACTGATTACCAATGCCTTTAAAAATCATTCAGGTTTGAGATTGTGATCAATAGTGTGCTTCACAATTAGGGTGTTGCTCAAGTTTTCGTTGGGACACGATGTTTTTACTCACACACATACATAAAATCACGCCTTTTTCCCATGGGTGTAGGCAGACACTTCAGAACGCCACCGGCTACGATCCTTACATACATACTTCTTTTGCCTCGTTTACTTACATACATCTCGCTTGTCGTAGTCTTAATCCTCACAACATAACCTAACCGTCTAAGCATACTCTTTTCAATTTGTGTTACTACATCTTCTTTTAAACCGCAACGTTTTCTTATCACATCATTGTTTAGCTCATTCATACTCACCTACATTATTATTAGAGGAATAACCCTACAGTAGCAGTAAGACTATAAAATCTTTTTCATCCCACCATCTCGGAAAGAGTATTTTTAATCTTCAATATCTGAGTGGAAAAGCCGTTTTTATTCTCTAGAGGATAAAGTAAATTGAATTTAGAACATCGTGTGCACTAAGTTTGTAAATTCAAAACTTCATTAAACCTATTTACTTCTACCTCCATGGTGCCGAATTTATCATACAACCTTTTTCTAATTTGTTAAAAACTCAGACTCGGAACCTTATTGGTGTACTTTTTTTTTAATTTACTTTGCGCGCCCCATTTTCTTTTCACGTCACTAACAAAAATATTACACTCTACTTAGGCAACTGTAGCAACTTTACTTTAAATTTTTCTTAATTATACCTAAGTATTATTTGAAATAATTTAAAGATAATTCTGTAATACTTACCTATCATAATGTAGTACCTAATAAATATTAATACCTAAACTGAAATAAAAGTATCTTGTGATTGTAAATGCTTTTTTTGCATTTAGTCATTTCCTCGCTGAGGTGGGATGAAAAGTTACGTGTTGCACTCGAGTGCAAAGATTTTTCACCTCGTGCTCTTTTGATTCCCTCGCTAATGCTCAGGATTCTAAATTTTTTTAGAATTTAGAATTTTTTTTAGAATCCTTCGCTTGCTCGGTCATCAAAATTGAGCACGCGGTTAAAAAGCAACTTTGCACTCTTGTATAACAAATAACTATTTTTTTTCTGTGTAGCAAATCATCAGCGGGAGGGCGTGTCAGACTTTTACTGACTTAAACCCACCCGTGTTCCTTCAGTTGCCTATATGCCAGAGCCACGATAATTCTTTTGAACAAATCCGCGACCCTGGAACTACAAATGGAAATAAACATCTCTTCAAAAAACGACCAAAAAGCAACACACAATATTCGTGAAACAGTAATCGAAACAGCGTCCCCGAGCACAAAAGCCTTCGCGCCGTTATTCGGTTCGTCAATCATCGTGAATATTCGGGAAATGTCGGAACATTTTGGGACACAGCGATTTTCATTTTGATAGCGGGTCGTGTGAGCGCGCCTGTTATTTCCGAAGTATGATTAAAAATGGGACTTTATGAAAGCACTAATTAGTTGTTTCGTTGTGAAGTTGATGATGTTACCAGCGAACTTAACAAGAAAATGATGGATTTGTATTCATTTTATATATCTGACCTCACATTTCACATGACCTATTTACGTGTCGAGTCAGAGCATTGTCAATTGACTTACAACCTTCGATCAAAATTGATCGAAGCTTACAACACAGCAATGCTGCCAGCCTTTTGGGCACCTTTCCTGTTGACAACGATGCGGACGGATTTTTGGATGCGGATGCCCATATTACATGCACTTATTAATTTATAAAACTTCGTTTTTAAATTACGTCAATATTTAAAGATAATTAGTACCATTAAATTGTATACATTTTAACCTTCTAACGTGCTTTCCAAAGCACGGAGAGGCCTTGGAATGTAAAGATGGTCAACCATCTACGAACCAATCGAGGCAAGCGTAGCTTAATCAAAATCAAAAGTCATTTATTCAAACTAGGCTGAGAGTCAGCACTTTTTGAACGTCAAAGTTACAAAAGACAGTCTCCCCAAAACGCCCGCCCTTCGACACTTCCTAGTGCTATAGCTGGGAAGAAGAAGTGGCGGAACAAACTCCCCAGCAGCACAGCTGTCTGGAACTTGATTCTATACAATATCGTGTAAGTAATTAATATTATAAAACAAAACATACATTATTCGCCATATGTCAGCTAGCACACGCCAATATACGAACAAAACATTGAAAACTAAACTCAAGCTGAAATAAATAATAAAACAAAATCGTAAACAGAAAGTAAAACCTAAATAAGAGCCTCCAGGCATAAAGGGCCCTGGGCGGAGCACCGCCGTGTCCTCGTGGAGGCGATCGGCGGCGGCGACCTCTCGCGTCCGACCATGGTGCGAGCCATGGTACGGAGCGAGAGGGAATGGGAAGCCGTCACCTCCTTCTGCGAAGCAGTAATGCTCGCGAAGGAGGAGGCGGGGCGCGTGAGGGAGTGGCAGTCTCTGCGCCCTCACGTCCCTAGCCGCCGCAGGAGGAGACGCCCCGGGCGTCGGGAGTCAATAGCGGACTCCCGGCCACCGTAGGCGCGAGCTTGCGGGTGGCGAGCAATGGGTAGCTCGCCGCCCGGTAAGGACCAGGCTCGGGTCGACGGCGCGCAGTGTTCCACGCGCGCCTCAAAGAGATGTCAGCAGCGGTGTAGGGGTCTACTAGGACCGATGCCTGCCGGGGTCGCGTGATTGTTCGAAAGAGATACCGTGACCCTGGCACATGGGCAACTGATGGAACACGGGTGGGTTTTAGTCAGTAAAAGTCTGACACGCCCTCCCGCTCCGCCCAGAGCGGGAGAAGTCATTTGATGATTTCCCATCCTGAAAAAAAAAAAAAAAAAAAAAAGGCATAAAGGGCGTGCCCGCTTACATATTCAACGATGCAAAATGATACATATACATACATTGATACACATAGCTAAGTTGAAGTTACAATAGTTAAACTAGGACCTCCGGAGTAAAATAAAATAACAGTTAATACAAATAACAATAACAAAAAAAACCGGCCAAGTGCGAGTCGGACTCACGCACCGAGGGTTCTGTACAAACCTGTATGTATTCTCGGTTTATGCATAAGGTTTATGTTTATGAAATTAAATGTTTTTTTTTAATTTTTATATTTGAGTTGATTGAATGAAAGGTAAATTGCGGATTACGATTTATGACGTATTAAAAAAAAACTACTTACTAGATCTCATTCAAACCAATTTTCGGTGGAAGTTTACATGGTTATGTACATCTAATATTTTTTGTAGTTTTATCATTCTCTTATTTTAGAAGTTACGGGGTTACACACATATTTTACCACTTTGGAAGTGTCTCTCGCGAAATGATATTAGAAACCTCAATACCATTTTTGAAGACCTATTCATAGATACGCCACACGTATGGGTATGATGAAAATTTTTTTTTTAGTTTCAGTTCTAAGTATGGGGAACCCCAAAATGTATTGTTTTTTATTTCTATTTTGGTGTGAAAATCTTAATGCGGTTTACAGGATACATCTATTTACCAAGTTTCAACAGCATAGCTCTTATAGTTTCGGAGAAAAGTGGCTGTGACATACGGACGGACAGACAGACAGACAGACAGACAGACAGACAGACAGGCAGGGAGGCAGGCAGGCAGGCAGGCAGGCAGACAGACAGACAGACATGACGAATCTATAAGGGTTCCGTTTTTTGCCATTTGGCAACGGAACCCTAAAAACCATGGTCAGCAAGTCGACCAGTCACCACAAGCAGCACCCGTTCACGAGCATAACGCAAAGGTCAGCCATTACCCCCTCGCCATATTTGAGGGAAGGTGGTAACCCGACCCCCGACGCTACCGCAAGCAGTGACATCTAAGGGAGCATGACGAACTTGCTGCCGGTTGGTCAGGCAAGAATATTATGAACAGCTGACGAGGTCGCTAGCTAACTACATGTTGCAATACAACTCATTTAAAATCATTGTAATGAGTAGAAAGCTGAGTATAAAGTATAAGTATTAAATAGCTAGAAGCCCTTTATTCCTAACATTTCTATCAGCCATTTCTGTAAGTATTCACTCCTCTAGCTCAGCATCGTTCACTTTTGAACCATCGCTTGTCAAAGCAATATAGCCGAGAATACCTTGCTAGTAGTTGCTCCGTTATAATAGTTGCTCCGTTATAATTAGTGACGTGACGGATCGTTTGAACTGTATATCCGTGGATACGGATCCGGATACGGATCTTAACTTTCTTACTCAATCCGTGTCGATGCGCATGTTCTTGAAACCACAGTCGAGGCCACTTCACGATTTGCTTAACAAGACATGTTTCGATTTGCAATATGCGGCCCTTTCTTTTGTTTTAATTACAGTCTAGTCCTTAAATACATATATGATTTTAAGAGAAAAACAAATAATTCTAATGGATTTTCATAGTTTTGCATTGCTACTTAATCCTATGGAACCTATGGAATCTCATGTATGTATTAAAAATTAATAAGGTAAAAGATCCGCCAAAAAGTAACGGATAAGAATACGAATACGGATCTTTCTTCTCCCTCGGATATCCGCGGATACGGACACGGATACGGATATCCGTCACTAGTCCACATCACTAGTTATAACATAACGTAACTTAGAAGATGTCTAAGCCACCTGAAGGTGTTCGGCGTGTACAGCACCGGGGCTCTATTGTCATGTCACATATTCGAAACTTAAACAGCGATCGTCCACTGTCAAGTTTAATGTATAAGTTGCGGTTACTGACTTGCAACGTGGGAATGTTGGCTGCAAGTTGTCTTGCAATGAAGGTTGCAAAATGTTTTCATACAAAACTGAACTTGCTGTTATAGTTATTTTTTTAATGATCATGAAATGTTATTCAACATAGTGTTTGAAAAATTTGTGACGACATTCCGTATTGTATTTCGGTTATAACTTATTTGAAGGTTTGCTGTTCGCAAAATGTTTTCATGCAAAACTGAACTTACTGTTATTGTTATTTTTTTAATGATCATGAAATTTTATTCAACACTAGCTTCTGCCCGCGACTTCGTCCGCGTCAAATTTTTGCTCCCCTGACCGTTCCCGTCGCATCGATTTGCCTCCTAGTTTTCGTCCATTTTTCGTTGCTGCTCGCTCCTTTTGAGGTATAGTGAGTCAACCTTAAAAGATAGGCATATGCTCTCACGGACTTTTTTTTAGAACTTTTTAAAAGGAACAATTCCGTCATACATAATTTTTGCGTTACTTTAACCGTTTACGCAGCGCACGCAACGGAAACTCTCAAAAGGAATAAATTTTCCCGGTGTTTGCAAAATTTTTCATTACTGCTCCGCTCCTCTTAGTTTTAGCGTAATGATATATAGCCTATAGCCTCACTCGATAAATAGGCTACCCAATACAAAAAGAATTTATCAATTCGGACCAGTAGTTTCTGAGATTAGCGCGTTCAATCAAACAAACAAACAAACAAACTCTTCAGCTTTATAATATTATATATATAGTATTAGTATAAATACCACGGATAAATACGAAAGTTTGCACGTTTAGATTTTTATTACGCAATCACGCACAGATGGCTGAACTGATTTAGATGGAATTTGGACTTTTTGCGTACTGTATACACATATTTATAATATTTTATAATATGGATTAACACATTGTGTACTTTAATACCAGTAGTATGTTGCCGTTGGATATTTTCTGACACAGATATTTACAGCCACTGAATATGCTAGCTTACGGTCGTACCTAACTTATGTCACACAAAATTTTAGCTAATAGTAGTAACTAATATTAGTTAGGTAGGTATGAGTAACCTACCTACTCCACCCAGCCAGTCAATTAGCAAAACAATAGAACATCGTCCTATTTTAAGCATTTCCATAATTGACTTGGTAGGTACCTACATGTACGGTCACGAGTATAAATAAATGGTATTTCTTAACACTTACGCAAGATTCAAAGTCATTTTCTCGTGAAATACCTAAACCATAAACCTATTTCATAAAAACATGGTTTCGAAAAGAAGTTGTTCTTAAAACACCATATTTTTATACTTTAGGAGAAAATCCTTTAGGTAATCTTGCCTACGTAAGTACAGAATTGTTAGGCATTTGAGGAGTTTCAAAAAAATGGTACAATGGTCATTTTGGCATGTCCCTCAAGTTCATTTTTTTTTAACGAAATTCGGAGCATTATTATAAGTTGACTTGTTACTTATCTGGTTATTCAACTTTTGTACTTGGGTTTTAGTTTAAATTTGATATGATTAAATGAAAATTGAATTTATGTAAAAATTTTTACTAAGTCGGAGCCTTTAATTTTCGTATGTCCCCAGTGTACTGTAACATTTTAGATTGAATGTACTGTAACATTTTAGATTGAATATTACTGATTTTTTTCTTAAACACCTTGACATGATTTGAGATTTTTTATAAAAATTGAACCTTGTTCTTATTGCTAAGTATTCTATGCAAGGGCGGATCCAGCTTTGGTGCCAGGGGGGGGGTCACATAGTCGTTGTCAAGTCACAAGAAGCTATCATTTAATTTTTATAATCTATATATATATAAAAACCGGCCAAGTGCGAGTCGGACTCGCGCACCGAGGGTTCCGTACAAACCTGTAGGTATTCTCGGTTTATGCGTTTATGTTTTTTTATAAAAAAAAAACTACTTACAAGATCTTGTTCAAACCAATTTTCGGTGGAAGGTTACATGGTAATGTACATCATATATATTTTTTTAGGTTTTATCATTCTCTTATTTTAGAAGTTACGGGGGGGACACACACATTTTACCACTTTGGAAGTTTCTGTCGCGGTTGGCATAACTTGGTAGGAGCTCACCTAACATGGGAGTGTGGTAGCTAGAAAACGCTTTATGTCTTCGAAGTACGAGGTTGGCATAACTTGGTACTAACATGGGTTGCTAACATGGGTGTGTGGTAGCTAGAAAACGTTTTATGTCTTGGAAGTATTAGGTTGGCATAATTTGATAGGAGCTCACCTATCATGGGTGTGTGGTAGCTAGAAAACGCTTTATGCCTTCAAAGTACCAGTTTGTCATAACTTGGTCTAACATGGGTATATGGTACTTGGTGCTCTTTCTTTGTGTTGGTGGGATCTGATAAGTTAACACAACATTTATTGATTCTGAGGCGGTATGAAGTTCGCTGGGTCAGCTAGTTTATAATAAATTGATTAAGAGCCAAGATGGTTTCTGATAAACGACACCCTATGCACGACAACATCCTCGTGTCACATAGACTGAAAAGCCGCAACAGCTTAATTACGTATATTCTGAAGTGTGTTCTCCCACTTACTGGCGAACAGTCTAAGGAAAGACTAGACCTGTGGTAACAAGGCGCTTTCCTACCAAACCCATTCGTTCCACCTGCTGAACATCTCGCAACTGGACACGAATTGCCTTGGCTTTCATGGAAGTCTTTAAATAGACTCCGGACCCAGGTAGGCCGGAGTAAAGAAAACCTGTACAGGTGGAGATTTATAGATGACTCAGCCCTGGAGTGTAAATGTGGTGCTGTCCCACAAACGATGAGGCACTTGATATCTTGTCCAGCATGTCCTGTTGTTTGCACGCCACAGGAGTTAATGGACGCTACTGAAAATGCTAAGCTCGTAGCCAAATTCAGGGCTAACACTATTTAGATTGCTATCGACACGCCAAGAAGAAGAAGAAGATAAATTGATATTGAAGTAAAAAATATATGAATAACATGTGAAATATATAATATATTGTGACAAAAAAACATATCCTTACTTAAAACAATTTTAAATAGTGGTCCACGGTGGACCCAGCCCAGGGGGGGGGTCATGACCCCCATGACCCACCCCCTGGATCCGCCCTTGGTTCTATGAATAGCTTAAAATAACTTTAATCTATTTAAAATCGCGCCTAAATGTTGTCCACGAAAATTGTTACTTCCGGACATGTCGGTTTTGTTATTTCATTTTCTTTAAAAATATTCTACCAAAATAATTTTATGTTTCGCAAAGGCCACCCACATGGCTTACATTAAATCGGTAATTAAATAAAAAAAACCTCGGTGTCATTTTTTCGGTGATGTGAGTGAGTTTATGCGGCTGGCTGGACTGGAGAGAAAATCGTGTCCAGGTTTGTTCACAACTTACCACACATATTTTACTTGAATGTATTTTCTAAAGAAATACTATGTTTTAAATGAATAACTTGATGTATACTGTTTAACTTACCGAGAAACTGTGCTGCTGATTATATTTTATATTTGACCTTATTTGTGGTAACAAAACTGACACCTAATGAACACCTTACTATCATAATGCCTATTTATTTCCAGAAATAGTATTTTCATTTAATAGTAATTTTATTAAATTAGAGAGTATAAACTTTTAAATGTAGGTAGTTCATCAATAGACCCTACCATGAAGTTATATTTTAAAGTCATATTTTTACCAGTTGTACCATTTTTTTGAAACTCCTCATTTATGCTCGGGACCGATACAAGTAAGTACCTATCATATTTTGCCCACCACTAGGTACCTAGGTAACTATTGCTAGAAAATTCCATATTTTTAGGTGTTATGTTACGGCTATCGCTATAACTATTTTATCACCGTACTGCGATCGCCAGTCCGCCTGGTAAGCGTGGCGATTATGGCAACCCCCTTCCACCCCCCAAATTAATCAGTCAAAGTGGCGGTTCTTGGGGGAGGCATAAGTCCAGCAGTGGACGTATTCCGGCTGAAATGATGATTATGATGAACATGGTCTTATGGTGTTACGAACTTATTACTAGGCTACGGCTTCGTTGTGGCAATAAGTCGAGCTACACATCGCGCGCTCTCGCACAGTCCGGTCGATGTCTCACTTAGGGTTGCCACCCGTACCTACTTTATAATAAAGTATGGTACGTTATTTCACATAATTGTACTCTATACTTTATGAGAACAATAAAGTACACGACAATACTTTATTTTGCAAGATTTGATTTCTTTGGGATTTTAAAAAGTTCAGTCGTACAACTACAAAAAGCAAAAAAAAATTTTTTTTAAATCTATACTAATACTAGCTGACCGTACAGACGTTGTCCTGTCTCCTAGAACTCGATAGCAGCGTCACCTAGTCCAATAGTGAATCTAAACCATCCAGGATGTCACCCAAACGCATACAAAACTAAAATAGTGGATAATAATGGATAGATGGGTTAGATCGCTAGAGGTGTGGAATCCAATTTTATAAAAAGAAATAGGCGAGTAAACTCGCATTTCCCAGGGTTAGGTGGGTAGCCTGCTTTTGGTTTGGTAGGGGTGACTTTTAGGGGTTAAGTGGGTTAGGGGTTAGGGGGTTGGTGGTTGGCTGCTTTAGCCTACATGTAGTATAAAATTTAATTATTTGAAGAAAAATACCGAGCTAGCTCGCTGTACCCACGGTTAGGTGGGTTGAGGGTTTGCGCTCCGCTCAGAGCGGGAGAAGTCATTTGATGATTTCCCATCCAGAAAAAAAAAACAGGGTTGTAAATTAGCTTAGACGTATGATGTTTTACTGGATTACTAAAAAAACAGTGATAAATTTCATAATTTCCGCACCTGTAGCTTAAATTATATGACATTTCAAAGAGATTAACAAAAAATTGTGACCCTACCTCATAAAATGACGCGTGGCTGGAATTGTTTCCATTATTTCCCACTGTGCGACGGGAAGGGCCCGGAACAAGAAATTTAACGCGGACGAAGTCACGGGCAGACGCTAGTATAATAATAAAGACAAGTAAGTCATACCACCTTTATTTTTATACTATGTATTTTTTTTTCTTACCATTAATAACCAATGTACTTTAATTGCAAGAAAAAAAGGTGGCAACCCTAGTCTCACTGTACAACAGAGAACTCGAAATTGTTCGCGTTATCACGACAATGAAAATTTATGCTCGTGACTGACTTTACCTAGTCTTTTAAGTCTAACAATAAGACTTATTCTAAACACCTAAGATCATACACAACTCATCACAAAAACATCTGTGTTCTTGCTCGCACACAATAGGTACGCGCTGACTTATCAGCACGTCAGATCCAAAACAGTTTTGATGGATCTAAATCAAGATATGCCAGAAACGTTCCTACGCTTTATGCAAATATTGGCTGCGGATAACCTAGAAAAAAACCGGCCAAGTGCGAGTCGGACTCGCGCACCGAGGGTTCCGTACAAACCTGTAGGTATTTTCGGTTTAAAAATATATATATTTTTTAATTTTTATATTTCAGTTGATTGAATGTAAGGTAAATTGCGGTTTACGATTTATGACGTTTTAAAAAAAAACTACTCACTCGATCTCGTTCAAACCAATTTTCGTTGGTAGTTTACATGGTAATGTACATCATATATTTTTTTTAGTTTTGTCATTCTCTTATTTTAGAAGTTACGGGGGACGACGACACACATTTTACCACTTTGGAAGTGTCTCTCGCGCAAACTATTCAGTTTAGAAAAAAATGATAATAGAAACCTCATTACCATTTTTGAAGACCTATTCATAGATACCCCACACGTATGGGTTTGATGAAAAAAAAACATTTTTGAGTTTCAGTTCTATGTATGGGGAACCCCAAAATTTATTGTTTTTTTTCTATTTTAGTGTGAAAATCTTAATGCGGTTCACAGAATACACCTACTTACCAAGTTTCAACAGCATAGCTCTTATAGTTTCGGAATAAAATGGCTGTGACATACGGACGGACAGACAGACAGACAGACAGACAGACAGACAGACAGACAGACAGACAGACAGACAGACAGACATGACGAATCTATAAGGGTTCCGTTTTTTGCCATTTGGCAACGGAACCCTAAAAACCTGGGGGTTAGATCATATTGATCTGCGTTTGTTTTGGGCTTGGATAATGTAGGTGTCATCATTGGGCCTACTTTCGTATTGATTCGAACTTTATTTGAGTATAGGTTACCTATTTCTTTATCATTTTAAACAATCAACAGTGCAGCAGCTGCAGTTCTGAGTATGAATCAGGGATGTTAGGGAGCTCCGTAACCGTAACCGAAACTATCGGATATCTGATATAAAAATTTATCCGTAACCGTAACCGAATCCGAAATAAATGTTTCGGATAATATCGGATTTGTTATTATATTTTATTTTAGGTAGATTAGGTAACACTCAAGATATATTTATAATCATTTTTATTTTTAATAGCTGGAATAATCACTCACAGACTGATTGTAATTCCTAACAAATGGTAAAACCATTTTATTAGCTATTTGTATTTTACTTTTGAAATTAAAAGTTTTATATCCGTAACCGAAATTATCCGAAACTAAAGGATAATCCGAAATAATTTCATATCCGTATCCGTATCCGTATCCAGTATAATAATCATTCCTACATCCGTAACTAATCCGTATCCGAAATTTCATATCCATAACATCCCTAGTATGAATGTCGATACCTACCTAGACGAGCAGAATACACCACATTAACGATTAGCCTGCGGGTGGCGAATTTGGGGCTGTGTCGTCGCTCGAGCAGTCAGGTTCAAAGAGGTGGCACGCAGTATGCGCGCCTTTAGTGGGAGGGGGTGTGGTCATGGGATCGGCCGCTCTTGGTGATGGGGCTCGCTAGGCATAGCGGTATGATACCAGTCAGGGGTGCGGCGAATGTGCAAGTATCTCCCGACCCCCTACACATGATACTAGAAGGAACATCGGGGATTTAGTCGGTAGAAGTCCTACATAACCCTTTTTTTTTTTTCTGGATGGGAAATCATCAAATGACTTCTCCCGCTCTGGGTGGAGCGGGAGGGCGTGTCAGACTTTTACTGACTAAAACCCACCCGTGTTCCATCAGTTGCCCATGTGCCAGGGTCACGGTATCTCTTTCGAACAATCACGCGACCCCGGCAGGCATCTTTTATTTTTTTATTTATTTATTTATTTCATGAACAATTTTTACATTGTGTCGAAATTATTACAGTAAAAACTAAAAACATGCATACATAAATTAAAAAAAAGCATTAAACAAATGAATTTATATAATGAATGGGACCCACTGTCGTCAAATCAAGAATAAAAGAAAAAATAAAACAATACAATTTAGGTAAATTTACACCGATACAAATGTCAAAAGTAATAAATGATATAATGTCAAAAATAGAAATAAATTATACACTGTCAAAAATAGAAATAAATTATATAATGTCGAAAATAGAAATCAATTATATCATGTCAAAAATGGAAATAAATTATGTGAAAAATAAAAGGTTAATAATTATAAAACTTTAGTTATGTGCATCACCGAGAAACTCATCAAGTGAGTAATAGCATTTTTCTATCAAAATGTCTTTAACTGGCTCCTAAACTGATTTAAATTATAAATGGACTTTAATTGTAACGGTAATTTATTAAATAATTTAATTGATTGATAACATGCGGCATGACTAACTATTTTCAAATGCGGTTGTATCTTATATTGTAAGTCCTTACGCCTTGTGGCTTCCCGCTTATTTCTTTCGTCAAGTGTTTCGAAATTATGTAGCTTTTTCAAGAGGTCTGTGAGTAGAACTAAAATATATAAGCAAGGGACTGTAAGTATTTGTAGTTCTTTAAAATACTGTTTCCAAAATAAAACCCATTGGGGAATTCGCACCATGGTTCTTATGGCCCTTTTTTGTATGATAAAAGCAGTATTTACATTGTACGCATAACTGCCTCCCCATAGAGCGATACTGTATCTAAGCTTTGACTCAACAAGCGAGTAATATACTATTTTTAACAGTTTAATGGAGATCTCATCTCGAAGGCTTCGAAGGGCATAGCAAGCAGAACTAATTGAACTTTCTATGGCTGTAAGTTCCTTTTTCCAGTTCAGGCTTTTGTCAATATAAATACCTAAAAATTTAACGCTGTCTACTAATATTATTTTATTTTCATTCAAATGTATGTCAATTGTATCTTTGTTTCTCGGCGTTGTTTTAAATAATATGGCATGCGTTTTATTGCTATTTAAGTTGAGATTGTTGATGGTAAACCAAGAATGAAAGAGAGCCAGAGCCTTATTTACCTTACTTCTTAGAGTTTCTATATCTTCTGCGGTTATAACAGCATTCGTATCATCAGCAAATAGGACAAGTTCTGTGCCAGTTTGTTTTAGCATGAAGTTAATTAAATCATTAATAAAGAAGATAGGGCCTAATATTGAACCTTGTGGAACTCCTTGTCTAATTAGTTTTAGTCCCGATTTGTACAATTTTTCACTATTTTCTTCTTCATCGGTCCTAGTAGACCCCTACATTGCTGCTGACATCTCTTTGAGGCGCGCGTGGAACACTACGTGCCGTCGACCCGAGCTTGGTCCTTACCGGGCGGCGAGCTACCCATTGCTCGCCACCCGCAAGCTCGCGCCTACGGTGGCCGGGAGTCCGCTATCGACTCCCGACGCCCGGGGCGTCTCCTCCTGCGGCGGCTAGGGACGTGAGACTGCCACTCCCTCACGCGCCCCGCCTCCTCCTTTGCGAGCATTACTGCTTCGCAGAAGGAGGTGACGGCTTCCCATTCCCTCTCGCTCCGTACCATGGCTCGCACCAGGGCCGGACGCGAGAAGTAGCCGCCGCCGATCGCCTCCACGAGGACACGGCGGTGCTCCGCCCAGGCAGGGCACACCTCCACCGTATGCTCCACCGTATCCTCCAGACGATCCTCGCAATGGAAACACCCGGAGGTATCCTCCCGCTTTATCCTGAACAGGAACCCACCGAAGCACCCATGCCCGGTGAGAACCTGCGTCAGGCGGAAGGTGAGGACGCCGTGGCGCCTCTCTATCCACTCCTCAAAGAGGGGACTTACCGCCGCAATTGTGGCGTGCCCAGTCCTACATAACCCTCCGTTCTTCCCAGGCAGCCTCTAATAAATTGGTATAAGAGCAGAATGATGATGAAGCAATAAGCAGTCAACACTGCTGGATAATGGGACACTAAGGCGAAAGTGATAAAAGCCTGCTCAAGGTGCAACTGTTAATATCACTATTATTTAATACAACCGAAGTAGGTATGTATCCCGTTGGCCAAGACAACATCCAATAGAATTCTTTCAACTTTTTCAGATTACTAATTGTAAGCTGCGCTGAGAATGCTTTATAGATGGTTTGGTCATGTTGAGAGGATGAATGAAAGGCGACTAATAAAAATGAAAGAGTAGTAAGTAGATGGCAACAAGGGAGATGTGAGTGGAAACGCTAGGAGGAGACACCCTAGGAGGACATATACATAGTGACATTACAGGTGATGTTCTTCAAAAAGGTCAGGTGCGTAGTATTGTATTCGTAACTGGCGTGCATGTATGACCAGATTTGTGAACTTAAATTAAGCAAAACGAGAAGGTGTGCAAATATAGTAGCAGGTGGCGTTCTGTTTCTGCCTACCCCATGGAAAGAAGTTGTAAGTTATGTGTGTATGCATGTATGTACATGATAAGTGTTTAACCAGTGCGCAAACTTTAACAAATTAAACTTAAACAAGTTATAATAATCATGCAATTTTTATTTTGATTACAGTACAAAAAAAATTAGTTATCGTTAACGAAAGATGTTTATTTTAAAACTTTTTTATTTTTTTGGTAACTTGCGCCGCCGCCGGCGCGGCGGCGAAGGTAAACGACCGAGCGTAGCTAGAAGTACCTACCAGCTGTTCGGTCGGTCAAAATTCTAAGAAGTTCGAAGCACCTACGCCGGCGCGCGGTTGCTGACCTATTCCTATTTTCAATATCATATATTATTACGAAATATGTAGGGTGTCCACAGTTTACTGATTTAAGGTTGGATAAAAATTTTAAAAAAGTATTGGAAAAATATTTGAAATGTGTTCTATTATTGATAGTAAACCACAAAGAAATTGCGCACTGGTTAAACAATTTTCCTGTATATATATTTTGATCATGAAGCTTATGTACGCACGGCGACAAATCAAGCTGTAAACCAGTATAAGTTCAAGTCTCACTGTCTCTCCCTCTTTAAAAGCCTATACTTTGCGAGGTCAGCTAAAACTGGAATGGATAGCTTGATATTTCGCCGTATGTACAAGAAAACAAAGCTATTTTTTAGCCTTCTTAGACACTTCGCGGACGTAAATTATCGCGGGAGTGCAGTCCAGTGCCCTAACAAACACACTATTCGATATTCAACTCTCAGCACTAAGAAGAAAGTTGAAGTTCCAATGCTCGGAAAAATCTAGCCGCGATAGTTTTGCGTCTGCGTGAAGGTAGGCTTACAGTTTCTCGGTTGAAAATACCATCAGCATGCGTAACATGACCACCGTAGAGATGGGTTTTGTCGACGGAAGAATAGACAAAATTACAGATTGTAGAAAGATTAAAGACAGATTAAAGATTGTAGAAACATTTGTACCGTTTTATGCTGGCGTAGCATGACAATTCTATCTCTGTTCTACCAAGAATAGACAAAGTTCTTTCTATGGTGGTCATGCTACGCGTGCAGGTTGTTTATAACTTTGAGACATTTTTTTCTACCTATCTATTTACGTATTGTACCATTTCTGACTGTATCGCTGGTCTATTGGTTGTAAGCGCTACTACTAAGTATGAGGTCCCGGGGATGATTCTCAGGTCGAGCAAAGTGTAATTGGGTTTTTCTATAAGTAGTTTCTCAGTAGCAGCCTGGAGTCTGGATCTGTGCCCGATTGATGGCAATATGCGCGCCCCCTATTACATGGGACTTAGACATAACAGGCGAAATGTGGGTGTACTAAATGTACCTACATCACTGGCTACAAACACGCGTGGTACTTATAAATATTTAAAGTAATCTACTTCTACTTTCAGCTAACTTCAAAATCATACCTACGTCCCTTTCATAAAAGGTAACCTAGACGATAGTCGTCACAGGCAAGCTGTGGCTACATTTTCGAACCGGATTCTGATACCGGCTGGGTAATGTACAGGAACCGATGCTAAGCCGGTGCCGGGTCCCAAAAGATATCAGTACGATTAGCTACATCCTCTTCTTCTATGTAAATGACTATCTCGTTGGTCTAGTAGTCACTCGCGCTACTGCAAGCATGGTTTCGATTCTCAGGTCGGGCGAAGTGTTTGTGGCTTTTTCAATCTGGAATTTCTCTATAACAGCTCAGAGTCTGAATTTATGCCCAGTTGATAGGATCACACATGGGACTCAAACATAACTGGCAAAATATGGCTTCACCTCTGTTCAACCTTTTGGGGAAACAAGGCGTGAATTACGGTATTCTGATAACCAAGCACGGTGAAAGCATGAGTTTCATCACTTAGGTACATTCATTTTCGGTACAAGCATGGATGAGGTCATTACAATTTACTGGCTTATTTGGATATATTTTTATCCTACGATTTTCCGAGAAGTTTCGGTGGAAACAAAACGTGTATAGATCAGCAATTGTTTTAAAATTGAAGACAAAAGGTGTCTATGTGTCTAAGAAACCAAATCTGCGTAACGAATGTTTTTACACGCACGTGGTTTCAGATGATCCTGATATCTAGAATGTATGAATGTAAGAATTGCACGATCACACGAGCGAGGCTCGAAATACCTAATCGGCGATCAATATAGAGCTGATTTTGGGTTTACTGAAACGTTTACATGTTTTTTTAATAGATACAAAATGTACGTTTGCACACACGCACGCGGGCGACGAAAAACCAACCACATGGCAAAAATCCATAGTAACACAAGATCATTTCTTATCACTAAAACGCGTGCACTAATAACATGTTACCAAGCATAGTGCTAAAATAATCATAGTAATTTTACCGTATCTGATAAAACGCCTCCTTGAGCCATTGTGCTCCAATTTTTCGTTAGTAATCTGTCATTCAAACGTCATGCACCTACCTACCTTTGTTATCGATAGCAGCTTCTTTAGATAATATTATCGCATGAATTATCACTAATGCAATGAAGTTCAATGCCGAATTGTAAAAAAATGCAGTAGCAATCTGTGTTTTTTAAAGCATATATAAAATGATATAAAAGCTAAGACGGAAGGACCTCTATTCAAAAGATATCTTATCAGAGCATAAAACAAAATGTTTTGTTCGTGTTTAGAAAGAAAACGCCTCGGAAAATCGAGCGAAAATTTCCGTATCACAAGACTAAACAAAGAACATCGCCGGACCAAAAATATTCCCGTTTACTATGTAAATAAGTACCTGAAATAATTTAGAGTTGTTAAAGGCAGTACAGATAATAAAATATCGAACTGTCCCACAAATTCGGGCCTTCATTGTCCCTGTCCAATGACTCGAAACAATGGCACCAAACAATTTTCGACCCAGTTTTGAAAAACAAAAAATACGTAACATTCCACAAACACCATGAATTAAAACTCTCAGATTTTTAATTAAACGTTTGGTTACACCCAACATTTTTGCTGAAAAGTTTTTTAATAAAGAGTAAGGAGACGAACCTGTTTAACGATGAGCCTGGCGACTCTGGGGCTCGCGAATGTGACGAAACCATAACACTTGGAGACACCAGCTCGATCGTAGATCACCCGGGCTGCCGTGACGGTCGCGAACCCTGAGAAGAACTTCCACAGGTCCTCATCAGTCGTGGTCAAAGAGAACCCTCCCACAAAAATTCTATTGTGTATAACTGTGCCGAATTTGGGGGCATCTGACGGAGGCAGTGTATCATCAGTGTCATCGTCAGGAGAGTTTAGCAGAGCCTTCAGCTTCTCGTGAGGGTCTGCCGTCTTCCTGTTATTCGCCGTGCTTTCTTCAACCATATGAGCGCAACTCGCAGACTCACTCCTTATGTACCTTTTAACACTTTCCATTGTATCTAACACTTTAAAACACTAATATAACATGTTCCCTTGTTTACTAAACTAAAATCTCTAGCGGCAACTAAAAGGGCACTGATATTCACGAAAAAACAACTGATTGTCTGTAACGCGAGGTTTTATCGATTACAGTGGTACTTATGTTGTATAGGTAGGTTTTCTGAGTTGCGCGCTACGGACCACGACGTGACTGACACACGGACGGTATTCGAGTGATGTTTAAAAAAAAAACAACCGAGATAACAGTGTGTGATTTGAGATTTTTTTTAGATACGCACTATAAATAGTGTTTGAGCTATTGTCGACCGCTATTTTTACTAGGCGAGGGAACTAGGTCACCAGTTGACACCTAGCGGATGAATATTCTTAATGGTTCCTATCTAAGTTAGGTTTAGTTTCTATTTATTAATATAGGTGGCGCTTTTGTAATCAGGGATCAGCTGCTCTTCTATTTATCTAATGATAAATGATAAAATTGATAAGATTATCTAAACATTTTTCTGAAGAGTTTTTTGTGTTAAGCTTGACATTTTATTTAATACGATATTGTTTTAATGCCATATATTATATTTATACATAGAAAATATAATTCTATTTATTTCCAAAAATAAATAAGTCATTGGAACTAATATTTTTTGTTAATTACGTGTATGTTGTTTGTTTCTGTTAGGTACAATAATAAAACGCCATTTGACATTTAATAATGTTACAAGACTTAGAGATTTCCGTGATAAGAAGGTATTACTATTCCGAATGACGGATGGTTGGGATTTAATAACGCCAATCCTACTTTAATAAACAATCCTTTGTCTATTTGCTCTTAATTATACGGACAAAATCAATCATTTGAAATTGTCGCTCTTCTGACATTTGTGATTATATTAAATGCTTCTCTTATTCACCAAATATCAACTGGCGTTCGCAACGTTGCATCTGTAATGTGTTTTACTAACACATTAAGGCTCGTTCAAACTAGCGCGATGCTATGGTCGCGAGCGATTCGGCGATTTATATCCGTAGAACAATGTCTATGAAAACGCGCGCGACCGTTCACACAGGGGCGACCTGTCGCACCGCGACACGGTCATAGAAATTGTTCTACGGATATAAATTGCTGAATTGCGTGCAATGTCGCGTTGCGCTAGTCTGCATGAGCCTTTAGTTAGTAAGGTAACTTTTTTCGAACAATCAAAACGAAATGCAGTTGGGAATTTTTATGCTACATAGGGCAACACAAGAACGTCAATGTCACCTCACTACGTCGAGTTGAGGAGGCTGTTAGCTATTTTTTTTTGTTGTTTGGATTTCCTTTCCTTGTGCTAATTTCGTTTCAAAACATAATGAGTGCTATAACACTAAAACTGTGGTGAAACATCTGGCTGGAGTGATAACGGTTACTTATTTGTGGCGTACTGAACACGAGATAATCAAGTTATGTGCCAACAACTGTTTGTAATTGGATTATAAAGTTTTCTGAACACATTCACTACCGTGGTAAGTGTATTTATGTTGTAACAACAGTCCGTAACATCCTCAATTATATATATGATCGCTAACTACAGCCGGACAATTCGCAATGCTTCAAATTCCGGTGAATATTTTCGGTGGTGCGAATTTGTAACAGTTATGTGTGTTTACCTCCAATTTTTCGATAAAAAATTCTAGGTAGTTCGTTACAAGCCGGCTGATATTGTTCTTGTTGACGGTGATGTGCGTACTGGGTATAAATAAAGCGGGTAAACTGGTTTTTTGGGCAGTTAGATTGTCTTTTTAACATGCCCAGTTTAATATCCCCAATGTTGCGTGACATAAAATTGACATTTGCTTGTAAAATTCTAAAATGTGTAAAAATAAAAGTTTTATAAATTATTACATTTCCTAAAAAATATGCTGCCAGTTTTCACACTTTATTTCAAATGGTTTTTTCAGCTTGCCGTTAATGTTTTGCCATTAATAATAGTCAGTCCTAATGCAGTCGTTTATGAGTTGTTGTAGAAATATAGAAGCCTATTTTCTCATATTAGTAGTTGTATAATTTCTTGTCCGCTGACCTCGAAAGTGCTTATAACTGTAAACAGTAATAGGCGAGAAGGGTTATTAACCTTTCTGGTGGTAGTAAAGCAGAAATATTGGAGATAATAAGCATGCCAAATAATTTGCTGTGTAAAAATCTAAAAATAGAGTTAAAATGGTTTGCATGCATCTGTGTTGAGGCATTGAAATGTGGAACAGCCATAATTTGTAATCAGATATTAAATAATTAATGAAATTACTTAATATGTGAATAATAATATTTAGGGCTATTCAATATTTCAATGCCACATTACAGACGCATGAGCGTATCGGGATACTATTGTGCAGTCATTTTAATAGGTAACATTTGATGTCTGTCAGTTCATATGAAAACAAAGTGTAAAATTACTTGTATCGGTCATTATTACAATAAATATGTAATCGTAATTGAAAAATGTTAAGCAATTGTGCAGTTCTAACAAAACAAAAAATATATTAAATTATGCCTGCCGTACCGTGTGGACGTAAAGAATAACACCACCCCATTTCTTCCCGTGGGTGTCGTAAAAGGCGACTAAGGGACTTACTAGAGAATGGGCAGCAGCATTCTCTATGCATTTTACCACCATACTGCGATCGCCAACCCGCCTGCCAAGCGTGGCGATTATGGCAAAGCCCCCCAAATTGGGGGAGGCCTAAGTCCAGCAGTAGACGTCTTATGGCTGAAATGATGATGATGATGCCTGCCATTACTAGGTAATGTTGTTGAATTTTGATGAATTGTCAAATGTTACCTATTAAAATGACTCCACTTTAGGCTCCAGATTTTTAGAATTAAATATGTCTGTGACATAAATGTTTCATTATCATCATCATTTCAAATGAAAGACGTCCACTGCTAGACATATGCGACCTTGTTGTTTTATTTAAAATAATTTAATCGCCAAGCAGATAGCAGAAAATTGCTTACTAACCTATGCTGGTTGTATAGAATATAATTGACAAAATACTGCATAATGATAGAAAACATCTTGTTCAAAATAATTAATTGATAAAGAAAGGTGGTGAAATTGGTGGGAAATCAAACTAAAATAAGAAGGCTATGGTCCTAGTTTATTAATAATTTAATATTAGGTCTTTACCTATGAAAATGCCGTTTTGTATGAAAAAAATTACACGAATTTTTTTCATGTATTTTTTATTTGTATTAATCGAAATAATCACCCATGCAATCAATGCATCTTTGCCAACGCAGTGGCAGTTTATTGATGCCCTTCTTAAAAAAATCAGATGGACGGGAGGCAACAAATTCTTCAAAGAAATTTTGTACTGCCTCTCGGGTATTGATTTTTTTTCCCGCCAAGAAGTTATCCCAATTCTGGAAAAAGTAGTTGTCTGTACGCGCTAGGTCTGGTGAGTAGGGCGGATGACGGAGAGCTTCCAACCCCAGTTCTTGCAACTTGGAGACCGTCTGCTGTGCAGTATGAGGTCGCGCGTTGTCGTGCAGGAGCAGCGGAGACGAGCGATTGACCAATGCTGGTTGGAGATGTGCCAGCTTCTCCATCATTGAGTTCAGTTCTTCACAGTACCTACACATCTGCAGTAATGCTCACCCCGTCCCAGTGCTCTGCGGCGCCAAACTGCAGCCTCTGTGCTGCTGCAGGGAGGCCCTGTGGGCACAGATCGGGTGGCAAGGCCTGTGGCGCCTGTCAGACCTAATCTCCATCATGTAATAAACCAACAGTAACACAATAAATTACATAATTACCAAGCCAGTTCACCCAAATGACTGTTTGTTCAATTATGAAGCAGTTTTCAATATCAACTTGGTTTCAACCAATTGTGTAAACATGCTTTTACATTTCAACGCTCAGACCTTGCACCTACAAAACGTCTCAAGTTATATATAGGTACAGCTGTTATTGAATTAATTTATTGTTTTTAAGTATAATCTTATATACCATATTTAAGTCAGCAGAGTTATTTTTCAATTTTCAAATTTATTTATTGTTTTGCAAATAGGAGCAATGTTGAAGTATCCCAATAAATGCAATAAAGTAAGGAGCCATTATATTCATCAACATCTACCTGGACTTTTCCCAAATGTGTTGGCGTGAGCTTGCAGTCTAATAGGATGCCACTGAATAGTAAAATTTTAAATGGAACAACTGCACATCCATCCTTACGTTACTTTGTTTACTGGTTAATCTTTATTGTCATTGTCATAGAACAAGTAAGTGGAAGTAAACAGTCTTAATGAATGCTCAAGCAGTTAGTATTCGAACTAATGATAGGATAATTAATGATGCAGCTAAGTTTATATTTTTGTATGACTCACAGCATGGATGTTGTGCAATCTCGCTAGTTACTAGTACAGTTGGGTTTTCCCCATTGACCCATGCTGTTTAATTTACTATTTAATAAAACATTTTCTGGTATGAGTTTCTTGTAATGGTATAATGGACAGATGTGTGTGTAAAAGGGAAACTGAGTCTTGCGGCGATTACCGGGTAAATTGGTAGATAGAAAGGTTTAGTAGCGCGTGACCATTTGCCAAAAAAACGAAACTTTGCCTGAAATGAAAGTCACTTTAAATCGCCGTTTAGTTCCATACTGTTTATGATAGTTTAAATCGCCGTTAAGTTCCACGTTGTCTATGCAAGTTTAAATAGCCGTTTCTCTGTCTGTTCTGTTGTTACTTTATAGGTACGGCAATAGCTTACAAGAGCACCTGCAGCCGATTTAAGAATAATCATGCTAAACACCACGGAATAAAGAATATTCTTTGTTCTGTGCTAAACACCAATGTTCGTGGCAGTCGCGGTCATATAGCGAGGGAGCCAGACAACTCGAAACTGTCTATAGAGTTTACATTCCCGAACTGAATATTCACCAAAAATAAAAGTAATTTATTGAAACTAGGCAGAGAATTTGAATGAAAAAATCATATAAGACGGTTTCCCAAAAATGCCTGCCGATCCACCACTTCCTAGTGCTTTAGCTGGCAAAAAGAAATGGCGCACTACACCCAGCAGACCACCTTCCTACTCCCACGTTTTATGACCTCGATTTCGTCTAAGCGTTTAATAGTAACTTTAGTATAATTTAAAACTTGATAAGGTGTTTAGTCTGTCTATTGAATACATTTCCACAATTTAGTTAGTCAAACCGGATTATCTTTGACTAGCTTCTGCCCGCCACTTCGTCCGCGTCAAATTTTTGCTCCCCTGACCCTTCCCGTCGCAGAGCCTGTCGGTTTTCTTTGCTGCTCCGCTCCTTTTGATCTTAGCGTGATGTTAGATAGCCGTCCTCAATAAATAGGCTACCCAACACAAAAATATTTTTTTCAATTCGGACCAGTAGTTCCTGAGATTACCGCGTTCAACCAACAAAACAAGCAAGCAAACTCTTCAGCTTTATAATATTTGTATAGATGCAGGTGACGCCGCCGGTGCAGCTAGTGATTCATAAACCTAATATCAGTATCAATTTACAAAACCTGAGATTCAGACTCAAGGTCCAAACCTGACAGTATTTGTTACATTTAAATATCAGTGGACCGAGATAAATGAATCTATTTCTGCAAGTAGGTTTGTACAAACACTTTTACACGTCAATCTTATTTTTTTTAAACTAGACGAGGGCGGCTTTTCCTATCTGACTACTCTGAAAAGAAAGGCCGAAAGAAACGCTGAGGTCACAGGCTCTTTTAATTAAAGTCCAGACATAATATGTGTCAGATCATGTAAAGACCATGTGGATTGGTATCTGAAATGGTATGTTGAGGAAAGAACCACACAGATTGAGTGGACCTGTCCAATCAGTAATGGAGGTAGTCAATTAATCAATTCAATTCTCAACAATCTATACTTATTAATATTATAAAGCTGAAGAGTTTGTTTATTTGTTTGATTGAACGCGCTAATCTCAGGAACTACTGGTCCGAATTGAAAAAATCTTTTTGTGTTGGGTAGCCTATTTATCGAGTGAGGCTATAGGCTATATAACATCACGCTACAACTAAGAGGAGCGGAGCAGTAATGAAAAATGTTGTAAAAACAGGGAAAATTTATTCCTTTTGAGAGTTTCCGTTGCGTGCGCTGCGTAAACGGTTAAAGTAACGCAAAAATTATGTATGACGGAATTGTTTCTTTTAAAAAGTTCTAAAAAAAAGTCCGCGAGAGCATATGTCTATCTTTTAAGGTTGACTCACTATAACTCAAAAGGAGCGAGCAGCAACGAAAAATGGACGAAAACTAGCAGGCAAATCGATGCGACGGGAAGGGTCAGGGGAGGTCCTCGCGCACATGTGGGAGTGGCCAGGGACTTGAAACGTTACTCCAATCTCTCTCTAATAACGCTACGTATAGTTTCAGTAACGATAATTTGTACCGTTCCACCAGGATCGTAACTAAATATTTATTTTGGTTACAACGATATGAACAACGGAACGAAATCTTAAACTATTTAGTAACAATAACAAAAATATATCGTTACTAGTATAACGAAATAATAACGTTATTCATTTCGATACGCAACCTTGAGGGCTGAAGCACATAAGTACACTATTAGATTATTCCCGCTCCCCGCTTGTCCCGCTCCCCGCTTGAGTTCAATACGGCAACGTAACATTTCGCCGTGATTGTTTGTTTACTGATTTCTGTCGAATATTTTGAGTTTGACAGTTTTTCTATTAAATCATGGGCCGTAAGAAGAGGAATTTTGTATACAGATATTTTTTACTGAGTGACGACAAAGAAACGTCGAAATGTGATGTTCCACCTACAATCTTAAATTACGATTAATGATAATTTATCGATGATAACCAAAAAGTTAACATGTCAGTTATATATTGCAAGATAGTATGATGTTATTTGAAGAAAGTTTTCAATCATATTTCGGTTTCGTGATCGCGTTGGCGGCAAAATTTTATACCTACCTATTCGATACTACGATGACAACGTTATAGTTAGGGATTCTTCGCCCGCTCATTTGATTTTGATTTATTCATAACGTCCGCGAGCGCGACTAATGTTCTGTTTACAATTACTAAAGGTTTGTCGTATAGTATTTTATAACAAATTCGTATTGCAAACTACGATATAGGACATGCATTGTTTAAAAACCCGTTAAGTTTTGTTGTGAGTTTTTAAATAACAAACTAACACTATGCCCGCGGGGTCTGCGTAGATTTCGCATAGGTATTCTCCCAAAATAGAACCCATGTTATTCGCTGATAATGCAGATTTTTACAGATGAAGGAATTTTTATCATCAGTTTAGTATTTTTTGAGTTATTTACCATTAAAAAAAACATAATTACAATAAATTAAAGTATTTTTAAAATATTATTTGTGTACCTACACATATCATAAATTAACATTTGGAAGTAAGTAGTTAGGTAACTTTAGGTAGATATCTATCTTTTCTCAATTTATATTTATAGCATAAAACCTCTATTATATTGTTTAACATAGCATAACTAAAAAAACATAAACTTAACATCACGCCTGTACTCCCAAAGGGTTAGGCAGAGTTGTATTCCTAACACCGACGTTTCACCAGTTATGTTTTAGTCCCATGGAAGAGAGAGCGAACCTATTGTATTTAATTGTAACTAGGGATTGCAAAATCCGGATTATTTCCAAATCCGAATTTACAAAGTATAATCCGGACTATCCGGATTTTTCGAAGATTTTTATTTTATTTAAAAAAACATAAGTTTACGTGTAAACTATACGACGACACTCAAGGGACTGTGCACATTTCAACGTTATAGAGAGTTGTCGTTAAAAATTTAAAAAAACCGCGCCATCCTTGCATCCCGATGCTTTGAAAGAAAGTAAACCAGGTTCTTCAGCAAACTTCTCCGCCTTAGCTTTCACGATCGGCCCCGACATTGGCATATTATGCTGGCGCTGTCGGTGAAATTATGATAGTATAGCTTGATCCAAATCTTCGTATTTAGATTTCTTATTTGGAAGATTTTCCATCCTGCTCTGCTTGTAGAATTTTTTCTTTATTTTTCGATATGGTGGACACGGTAGAACGACTAAATCTAAAGCGTCTGCCAACATTACTTAAAAAAGTAAAACTTTTTCGTCAATACACACTGATTTTCTCTTACTTGCCATGTTTACACTTAGAAAGTTTGTGAGAAACTTGGAATATGTTAACGTATAGATAATCCATAACTCCTTGTAACAACACACATGCAAGCAATCCCAATTTGTAATCAAAAGAACGGATTTCTTAGAAAGTTCAGTATGATTCCAAAACTAAACAGGGCCTGCATCACATTCTGGCAATGCAGGAAAATGAAAGGTAAGAAGTGGGGCTATCCCCCAAAATCATACTTTGACTGTGCACCGCAGTGATCCGACTCATGATCACCTACGGGGCCGTGGTCTGGTAGCCCCGCACCAAGCTTGTTACAGCCTGCAACAAACTGCAACGCATGCAAAGACTAGCCTGCATGGCGGTCACAGGCTGCATGAGGACTACTCCGACTGCAGCCATGGACGCCATGCTGGGACTACCACCGCTCCACCTGTTCATACAGCAGGAAGCCACGATGGCGGCAGCGTGTCTGGATGAAACTGACCTCTGGCGAAAGAGAGACACACAACACACGCTGCTTAAGGAACTCAACAATGAGTTCCCCATCACTAAGGCCGGGTGGTAAATGACCGGGTATCCAAACAGTTCATTTTTGATAAAAAATACAGCATCCAGCTTCACGAAGATCGCCGATGTGGAGGTTTGCCCCCCACTAAGTTGCGCATCTTCACGGATGGATCAAAAACAGACAGTGGCACAGGTGCTGGAGTCTTCTCGCAGGACTTCTACATACATATAGGCACACCGTTGGGAGTCCACAACACGTTGTTCCAGGCTGAATGCATTGGGATCACTCTTGCTGCTTCAGCCATTATGGCCAGGGCAGTTAAAGACCACTTGATCCGCATACTCTTAGATAGTATAGCTATTCTGCAAGCGCTGGACAGTCACTCGATTGACTCTAGGCTAATATACGAGTGCCACCAGCGCCTCAACCAGGTAGGTAGCCTCAATAATATAACCATTCAATGGATAAAAGGACACAACGGTTCACTAGGTAACGATGCCGTCGATGAACTTGCCAGAAGGGAGTCGAGCACGACACCGGTGGGACCAGAACCCATCGCGCCACTCTCCTTTGAGTTCCTACGCTCTCTTGTAACAAAACGTACCAGGGATCTACACTGTGAGCTATGGGTGGACCAAAGTGAGTGCAGGCATGCCAAGGAAGCACTTCCTACCATCGATGCCCGCCTCACAAAACAGGTCCTCCGGTAGACAAACGACAGCTGCGTTGCTGCGACAGCAGCAATAACTGGCCATGGGTCGTTTAATAAACATCTATTTGTCGTAGGAGTTACAGACAGTCCGCTGTGCAGGGCCTGCATTAAGGACGACGAGACAGCAACGCACGTGCTTCTAAACTGCCCGGCGATCGCCACATATAGGGCCAAGTACTTCGGTAACCCAGATATCCTACATGAGATAGTCAGCAACATCAAGGCATTGCTGGCCTTTCTCGAGGAGCTGAGGTGGATCGAATAACCGATTTCCCACCCGAACGCAAAATACGCGCTCAGACGTGAAGTTGCGGACACCAGCCCGTTCTACCTATGTATGATACCCACAGTCACAGTTATTACGGACTAGGATAATAAAGCGACAAAAGAAACGTACACAGCTGCGCAGTTTTCACTAATTTTGGCAACTTAAAAAGTACTTTTTATTTTTTATTTGTTGTCGTTACTGGGAGTGGGTGCAATGCTATATCATTGTATGGAAGACAAGCTTAACCATTTAAAGTGAAGTGATTTCGACGCTTTAGTGAGTTTTTCGTTAAAGCGAATGACGTTACATGGAGTGTACTTTGTTTTTAGATTTGTCACGTAGTAGTTTACGCTGAAATATAATTAAGTTGTTGGTTGAAGACACATGCTCTATTTAATAGGTTTACAAAGAAATACTTTATTGAAATTCGAAAAAACTGGATTTTAATATTAAAATCCGAATTTTTATGAGGACGGAAAATCTGGATTTTTCAGCTATTTTCGAATTTTGAACTATCCGGATTACAATCTCTAATTATAACTTGTTTTCAAAAAATAAAATGTGTAGATAATACACTAGGTCATTTGCTCACCCCGCAGCGTTTTTCTTCCTTGTAGAATTGTTTTGCCCGTCATAATTTCTAAACGAAAGGTCCGATTCTAATAATATTAAAGAGGATTTTATATTTACAATTGGTGAGGCCAGTATTTACACCTTTGGCCCTGTCCGCACCGCTATTTTTCACCGTGCGATTATCTTCTCATAGTTCGCTAACTTATTAAATGTAATGGGATTGCCACACAGGCGCGGTTGGAAATTCACGTGGAAAAAATCTGTGGTTTGATGCAAATTGAACGCGATGCGCTGCGAATTAATTTCCACGCGAATGTTTTGTTCAGTATTAAGTAGTTATGACTATGGCCCGCACTGTCAAATAAAATTCGCGCGTTTCGTTCTGTCGTGCACAGGCGCCGGCGCTATTAACAGGATGTCGCGCGCATAGTCTCCCACCCGATCGGCGGCCGCACAGGAGTTATCAGGAAACGACGATATTGCTAACATAACATCACGCCACTATTCCTCAAAGGTGTAGAAGGTGTAGAAGACACCCACATTTCGACAGTTATATTCAAGTCCCATGTAATGTGTGGGTGGCGAGCCTATTGCCATCAACCGGGCATAATCCTAATTCGAGTATATCCAAAGTACCACGACATAATATTCAAGGCGAAACTGTAGGAGAAAATAAATTTCAAGATATAAAGGGTGTATGGGAAACGCTTCCGAAAACAGATAGTAGGTGATAGGGCTAGTTATTCTTGATACGCAACCATATATTTTTTTTGGATATTTTTATTAAATATTACCATATTTTTTGCATTTTTTATACAGACGCCAGCATATCAAGCTACCCGAAACTGTCAAATTTTCTCAATAAATCTTGAACCTAATACTTAAGCGATAAAGTTGAAAACCTATTACAGAAATTTGACAGATTGTAGTAGTAGTAGCTTTACGTGTGAACAGTTAAATGAACCATTATTTGAGATACAAAACATATACTATCAAAAAAAAAAATTTTGATCTTTAGCATGCAATGTAAATTCAAATGTAAAAATCAGCTGATCACCGCGCACGCCGATAGACGCGTGGTCGACGACCCCAAGTACTGTTGAAAAATTGGCTGACTGTTCTGTTGAAACATAAAATCATCGTCACTGTCACCTGTAAATAATGAATATAATCTTAACCCAAACTTTTATACACCAGACAATAACTGAGAATTTCTAGATAGAAAAAAAATAATTCACATATCTGTAGCCCACATGACCAGTGAGGCAGAAATAACAATCGTATTCATTCGTTAATAGTTAAAATGATAGGTACTCACTCATTATAATAACAGAATGAACTGATGAGACGTGTAGGTATAATATGTTAAAGTTTACACAAAATATACAACGTGCACTCTCTAATGAATAAATGCTTGGATACGGCGCGCGGCGATGCGAAAGAATATACAGGGGTGCGACGGGAAGAGCGGTGTTCAGCGGGCAATTTTTTAAACATAACGTTATAAGTGAAACTGTAACGTTTCACCTGTAACGTTATTAAATCGGATATAAGCATAACGTTACTGATCCCTATAACGCTACTTGTTATATTGTTCTTTAACAATAATATTCTAGAACGTTATTCTTTATAACGTTTTTCATATTTTTAGGTTTGAGTATCGTTACAAAATCTGAAACGTTATATGGTAACATTTAGAGTAACGGAACAAAATTCATTTCGTTTTCAAGTCCCTGGGAGTGGCGCGAGGAGGCGAAACGCCGGGGCGAAACTCCGCTGCCGCGACAAATCGCGGCACGGCGGACAGAGCTCCGGTGTCATGCCGGCTCATGGCGACATGGCGGGTACGTTTGTCGCAGCCCAGTGCTGGGCACGCCACAATTGCGGCGGTAAGTCCCCTCTTTGAGGAGTGGATAGAGAGGCGTCACGGCGTCCTCACCTTCCGCCTGACGCAGGTTCTCACCGGGCATGGGTGCTTCGGTGGGTTCCTGTTCAGGATAAAGCGGGAGGATACGTCCGGGTGTTTCCATTGCGAGGATCGTCTGGAGGACACGGTGGAGCATACGGTGGAGGTGTGCCCTGCCTGGGCGGAGCACCGCCGTGTCCTCGTGGAGGCGATCGGCGGCGGCGACCTCTCGCGTCCGGCCCTGGTGCGAGCCATGGTACGGAGCGAGAGGGAATGGGAAGCCGTCACCTCCTTCTGCGAAGCAGTAATGCTCGCGAAGGAGGAGGCGGGGCGCGTGAGGGAGTGGCAGTCTCTGCGCCCTCACGTCCCTAGCCGCCGCAGGAGGAGACGCCCCGGGCGTCGGGAGTCAATAGCGGACTCCCGGCCACCGTAGGCGCGAGCTTGCGGGTGGCGAGCAATGGGTAGCTCGCCGCCCGGTAAGGACCAAGCTCGGGTCGACGGCGCGCAGTGTTCCACGCGCGCCTCAAAGAGATGTCAGCAGCAGTGTAGGGGTCTACTAGGACCGATGCCTGCCGGGGTCGCGTGATTGTTCGAAGGAGATACCGTGACCCTGGCACATGGGCAACTGATGGAACACGGGTGGGTTTTAGTCAGTAAAAGTCTGACACGCCCTCCCGCTCCGCCCAGAGCGGGAGAAGTCATTTGATGATTTCCCACCCTGAAAAAAAAAAAAAAAAAGGGTCAGGGGAGCAAAAATTTGACGCGGACGAAGTCGCGGGCAGAAGCTAGTAGTGAAATGAATTGATAGCTCATACGATCGTCGGTACAATGCCTGAGTCATTGGGTTATTCTTGGATTTTTGAGTTCGGTAAAGAACAAGATTTTACAGGTGTTGTCCTCGTAAAGCCGGCCGCTGTATAACAATACTGTCAGAAGAGACCGCGTATTAATCTTAAGTGTGACGCTTTCAATAGCGGACTCCCGGCCACCGTAGGCGCGAGCTTGCGGGTGGCGAGCAATGGGTAGCTCGCCGCCCGGTAAGGACCAGGCTCGGGTCGACGGCGCGCAGTGTTCCACGCGCGCCTCAAAGAGATGTCAGCAGCAGTGTAGGGGTCTACTAGGACCGATGCCTGCCGGGGTCGCGTGATTGTTCGAAAGAGATACCGTGACCCTGGCACATGGGCAACTGATGGAACACGGGTGGGTTTTAGTCAGTAAAAGTCTGACACGCCCTCCCGCTCCGCCCAGAGCGGGAGAAGTCATTTGATGATTTCCCATCCTGAAAAAAAAAAAAAAAAAAAAAAAAAAAAAAAAAAAAAAAAAAAAAAAAAGTGTGACGCTTCACCTTGGACAAGATGAATAAAACTTCATTTATACTATGCTAAACGTATATGTATGTATCGTGACAGGAGCTGTACACATTCAGTTGAACCATGTCTTTTTCAAATGCTGTTGGCATTTTTGGACAGTCAGAATCATACATTCTTTTAATATTAATGTGAAAGTTTGTTACTCAATCACGCAAAAACGGCCTAACGGATTTTGATGAAGGTGGTACGTGGATAGTTTATAATCTAATTCAACATTTAGAATTGTATCCCAGTCGTACGCTCCCGAGGGATGATTTCTGACCTCCACGCGGGATCCGCTGGCAACAGCTAGTACTGATTAAATTCACGTCTTCTTCCCGTTGGGATAAGTAGACTACCACAGCATACATGTACAGAACGTAACATGTTGAGATCCTTGCATAAGTAGGTACTCATTTTGCTTCGTTTACGTTCACACATCTGAGGGGTATTTCTGTTAATTTTAATAACGTTCACAGTCAGATCCATCTGAATGTGACAAAAAAAAACCTAGAATTTCCATAAATTTTTGACAAGTCTTTGACATTAGACTGTCCAAAATGAGAGAGCGACTATATATTTTGGACTTTTTAATTACGAGAATTGGTCTTCAGGTCATACACGCACACTTGTTGCGAATAGGTAGGTACTACGCACCTGACCTTTCTGATATATGTTCTTCTAGGGGGCTCATCCCGGCGTTTTCACTCACAAAATCCTACGATATTCCCACTACTAGAACTCGAGCCTCCATATCCTATCACGTGGACCATCATTAGGTGTGTGGTTTGGTAGCACAGTATGGATCAGTCTTAGTTAGGGTTGCCAACTTTTTTTGACAAAAAAAAACGTATAAACTAGTTTGGATAGGAAAAAAATAAAGTATTAGGGACAAAAAAAAGTTATTTTTTAAATTGAATGTTTTTATTGTTTTAAAAACGTATTTCTGTGTGCTTTTAGCATATGCTGACAATTTTTTGTTATCATTAATTCGTTACAAAGCTTGTTTAATTCGTTACAAAGCTTGTTAGACAATCAACATTTAAATTTAAATAACTAAACAATTCGTTTTTAATTAAATTTTTTGATGCTCTATTTTTCTCTTCTCGCCACTTTAGATTCATTAGGTACTGAAAACTGTTATCCAGTCATATTGTTTTTCCCACTCAGGTTTATACTTTTGTAAAACTTTGATTATTTTAGCTTTTTTAGGAGTCACTGGTGTGCCGCTATCAGAATTACTCGTCATTATGTTTTAATATTTATTTTGAAACTAGCTTTTGCCAGCGGCTTCGCCTGCGTGGAGGTCGGAAATTATCCCGCGGGAACATACTACCGGGATAAAAAGTCTAAAAGCCTATGTCCTTTCTCAGGCTCTAAACTATCTGTGTACCAAATTTCATTTAAATCGGTTCAGTAGTTTTAGCAGGAAAGCAAGACAGACAGACAGACAGACAGACAGAGTTACTTTCGCATTTATAATATTATATAGTGTGGATATTAGTGTGGATGAATTCTTTACTTTTAAACAAAAACAACGGACCAGTTGTGAACAATTTCGTCGATAGTGACAGATAGTGAGTGACATCTGTGACAAATGTCACAACTGACATCTGATATTTCGTTCAGTAATTATAAATCGTTCCATTATCCGTTTTAAACAGTTCGTTCAGCAATTGTAAATCGTTAAGTACCCATAATGAGTATTTTGTTTTACGCATCACAGTAAAGGTTGCAAATAAAGTATTTTTGCATACTTTATTTGTATGTAAAAGTATAAAGTATAGTTATCAAAAATAAAGTAGGATACGTTATTATAAAGTATGGTTGGCAACCCTAGTCTTAGTCCTTAGACCTTTTACCGATGCAAATGCTCTCTATTGCAGACAAGTCTTAACGTCTTCTATTCAAAAAAGTTCTCGTCATGTTTATACAACATTAATTTTTGTTTATGCGAAACCCGAAACGGGTCTAGTATTTTTATGTAAAGAATCTATGAAAAAAATTTCAAAACTGTATCATTAATAATCACAAAGTTATAAGCTTGATAAGTTACCTGGTTGTCCACGCAAAAACATATGCAGATCACCACAAACAGCTAGTGTACGTACCATCTCCGTGTACGACGGACGACGGACGGACGTTTGAATACGAGAAAGACATGATAATTTTAAAATCGAAACAAAACACTAAGGCCCGCGACTTGGAAGCATAATTAAATATTTTTGGTACAAAATATAACATGGTGTAAAAATTATTGGAATCGATTCAGTTACTGATTCTGAACAAACTATATTCAGGTTTCGCATATACTAAAAATAATCTTGTATTTAGGGGCTGTCCATTAATCACGTGAGGCTCGAAGGGGGGGGGGAGGGGTCCATAAAAAATCACGAAATATCACAAGGGAGAGGGGGGGGGGGGGTGTAGTAATGTATCACGTGTATTTATTTTTCGGCAATCGCGCGGTACTGAACCGAAAAGCGGCGTTACGTGTATTTATTTTTTCGTCAGACGCGTACAAAATCGAAAGCGGCTTGTAGTGAACTTTATAAATATTAAAAAAAAAATCTTTGTAGATACTAAAAAATACACATGATATGGGTGGGGGTAGTTGTAAACCAAGTGAGTGTAAGTGTATTTTTTAACTCCCCCAGGGTTAAAAAATGCCAAAAAAAACATCACGTGATTAATGGACGGCCCCTTAGCGTTAAGTACTTCACTCTTTAAGTGGCCCTTATGACCTCACGGTTACTTCTTCGTAAGCCGACATTCACACAGATGTAATGGGAATTTTTGTAGCACTTGATTTTCAACTTTGAGCATTGAGAATTCAACAGATCGCATCTTAGCACGTCGAAAATCGAATAATGTAGTTTACCGTTCAATGTTCGAACAGTAAAACGTAAATAACACAGGCCGACAAAATTTAACAAAAGTCCATACCCAGAGACCAGACCTAACATACCCGAAGGATTTTGATGCGCTGAATCCGAATCCGTCGAGAATTGCTCCTGTACATCTGGTTTTCGAGAAATCCTAACCTAAAAGAGCAAAAAACGCGTATTTTTTGCAGTTTTTGAGGTTACATGACAGAAGGAAAAAACTAACTGTAGTTGGGTTAATACGCTAAAGTGTAAAGTTTCAAATAGCGATATTTTGGTAAAAAAAAAGATATTTGAAAAAATCCAAATATGTTTAAAAGGGGAAGGGTGGTACTTTCAATTGTCATACAACGTTTTTTGATAATCATTTATTTCCTTCTGTCACGTAACCTCAAAAACCGCGTTTTATGCACTTTTAGATTAGGATATCTCGAAACCCTGACGTGATAGAGCAATTTCGAGGCCAGATTTGAATTCAGCGCGTCAAAATCCTTCGGAAAAGTATAGTCTGGGGTCTGGGTAAAAATTTTGTCGGCCTGTGTTATTAGTAAAGTTAGTATATTAGTAAAGTATTTTCGACATCGCGACGTAACTCTAGTAGATCAATTTCCATGTTTTTATAGGTACTGTTAGTTGGGCTATTGCGCTACTGCTGAGCATGCGGTCCTGGGTTCGATTCCCAGATCGGGCAAAGCGTTATTAGCGGTTTTCCCTTCGGAATTTCTCAGTAGCAGCCGGAGTTTGTGCCCAGTTGATGGTAGTAGGCTCGCCCCCTATTACATGGGACTTAAAATATTACTGGCGAAATGTGGATGTACTATAGGTACACCTCTGCCCAACCCTTTGGGGATACAAGGCGTGATGTTATGTGTTATAATAAAGTCGGGTCGTACCTATTTGCCTTAAACTTGAATTATGTTATGGGTAGGTTATTATTAATAACAAAGTTTAAAAATAAAACAGTGATAAATACTTTAGTAAGTACTTAAATATAACAATTCTACAATACAGAGATATTTACAAAATCTCTCATTCTGATGATTAATACCTACAAAGCTTATCGCGATTATCTTACGTAATTGCAATAATAACGATCGCGATAGCTTTAATATGTAACTGATAATCATTTAAATTAGTGTATTACGTAGTATTACTTGAATCATAAGTCTTGAAAAACGATTATCCCATGTGTTGAGAGATAAGTCGCCGTGTAAATGATTGCCTCGTTGGTCTAGTGGTCACAAACGCTACTGCTGAGCATGAGGTCCTGGGTTCGATTCCCTGGTAGGGCGAAGTGTAATTGGGTTTTTATATCTGGAAGTAACAAACAGTGCCCCCTATTATATTGGCGAAATGTAGGTGTCTTATAAGTACGCCTTTGTCTAACCCTTCAAGAACATGGTTATGATCATGGATCATGGGTGTGATAAAATTGTTAATTTGACAATTTCAGTTATCCTACAATGAACTTCTTCGGAAATATAACTCAACGACGACAGCGCCAGCGCAGACATTCGGATACAAACGAAGATTTAAATATAACTACCGACTTAAATTGTACGACTAGCAACAGTTTGCCGGATATGTCAGACGAAGAACATAGCGATGAAATTAGCCAACTACAAAATAAGATTAAGGAATTAACATTGGGATTAGAGACCACACGCAGAAGTGGAGAGTTTAAACTTAGAGAATACTCAACTTAAAAACACTATCAACGAATTAACTAAGAAGAAAAACATCTATAAAAAAAACAACAACCGATATAGTTAGCGACAACAGTACATCTCCATTATCTAACAAGAAAAGAAGAAACAAAACAAATACTACAAATAACACCCGTCAGACAACACCCAAGACTGTCAAAATTAAATCTAATAATTTGCCCGCGCAGATGGCTGACAAATCAACACAATATGATGACACACATTTAATGACGAACCTTAAAGGCGACAAAAATCGTTTCTTAATAAAAAGCAAAACGAGGAGAAATTTATGTATAATTAGCAATAATAAAAGGAATAATTTAAGTAACTTAATTGAGGACACTTTTCCTATGTATGATTACTGCCACTATCTATACCCAGGCAGTGATATTCAACAAATGTTACAAGGCCTTGATAATAAAATAAACAACTTCAATAAAAATGACTATTGTGTTATTATGTTGGGAGAGATGGACTTCATACGGACTGGAAACTATCACGACATTATATTTTTTATTAGAGAAACCATCGGAAAAATCAGTAATACCAATGTGATTATTTGTCTTCCGACCTACAGATGTGCCAATTATACAACTATATATAATTCTAGAATAGATACTTTTAATAATCTCCTGTATCTAGACAATTTAACTCACGAATATGCCTATTTACTAGACTCTAATGCAGAATTAACTTTTGACTATGAAATGTTTTCTGCGCAACAAGGACATATAAATGGGACAGGAATGAAGAATATTTTCACTAACCTCCAGAGGACTATGTCTGAAATCGAAACTGAAAATAATATGGCAACATCTTATTCTTGTATCCCAGAAAAAAAGCATTCAGATATGTTTTTTCTATAATTATCTGATGATTATGCATCAGAACATTGCGGGACTCATCAACAAAGTGGACCAAATGACACTACACCTGCAAGAACTAGCCAAACAAAGTAACAGTATAGACATAATTTGCGTCACGGAGCACTTTATGGAGCGAGGACATGAGGACCTTCTTTCAATTCCTAATTATAAATTAGCCGCTTACTATACAACAAGTACAAAAAGAGGAGGAGCCTGTATTTTGGTAAAATTTGGTCTCCAATATAAAGAACTTACAAATGTCAGTAAAATGTCAATTGAAGGCGTTGTCGAAGTTTGTGCAATTGAACTACTACCACATAACACAGTCATTATTTGCGTATATAGAGTTCCAAAGTTAAATAATTTAGAGGTCTTCTACTCAAAATTAAACATTATATTATCAAAATACTGTTACGAATCGAACAAGAATGTAATTCTTTGTGGTGATTTCAACATTAATATTTTAAAACAAGATAAATTATCTCTGGAATTTACTAGTTTCCTATTGAAGTACAATCTATGTTTACAAATTAATCAACCAACTAGATTACAAAGCAATACGTGTATTGATAATTTTGCGCATAATATTTCACGAAAATGTACTCATAATGTCCTCGATCTACATATGTTGGATCACACCGTACAAACTTTAAAGCTTTCAGTAAAAAAGACATGTTTAATCAAAAGTTGGAATATAAAAGTGCGTGATTATAGTAATGAAAACTTGATGAAATTTAAAAACTGTTTGAAATCAATTTCGTTTTCTGATGTCTACCTAACTAAAGATCCTAACGTGGCATACAACTATTTTTTAGAACTATTCCAATTGTTTTATAATTTATGTTTTCCGATTACGTACAAAAAAATAAAATTAACAAAGAATCCAAATTGGTTAACACCTGGCATTAGACGGTGTAGTCAAATAAAAAGACAGCTGTTGTGGCATCATAGATTAAATCCATCTAAGCTAAACGTGACGAAACTTAAAAATTATTCAAACAGACTTAAGAAAATAATAAAATTGACACAATTAGCAAAAAATAATTATAAAATACAGACAGCGTATAACAAATCGAAAATGACGTGGCAAATAATAAATGAAAATAGAAGCAACTCTCCACCAGAGTATATAAAAGAAATAAATTATGACGGAGCTACATTTACTTCACCCAAAGACATAGCAAATACATTTAACGACTACTTCATAAGCCAAGCAGAAAAACTTTCTTCTGCTTCGAGACCAATTACCACTGTCAATAAAATACATTTCTCTGCACAGTCAATGTTTTTAGCTCCTATAATACCAGATGAAGTAAATAGAATTATAAAAGACTTAAAAAATAAAAATAGATACGACGGCATTTCAACAAAAGTTCTAAAGTATGTTTCAGAAATAATATCAGATCCTCTCAGCTATATAATTAATTTAAGTATTGAGTCTGGAATCTACCCTGATAAACTTAAGCCCACTGTCATAAAACCTTTATTTAAAAAAGACGATGAGAAAGACATTAAAAATTACAGGCCTATAGCTCTTATTCCTGTAATATCCAAGATATTTGAAAAATGGATCTATAGGTCTATAGAAGGCTACCTCAACATAATATATTTGTGAAAGAACAAAACGGATTTAGGAAAGATCATTCAATAAATATGGCAATATATGACTTTCTTAATGTTATCATAGCTAACATGAATAAAAGAGTCCCAATTTCAGCAATATACATGGATATGACCAAGGCATTTGACTTGGTCAACCATGATATACTGCTGACCAAGTTAAATGCGTATGGGATAAGGGGAAATGTTTTATCACTCATAAATTTTTACTTAAAAAATAGAACACAACGTACAGAAATAAGTCGAATTTGTAAACGAAATAAAACCGTTATTAAAAACATGTCTAAAGAACGAAAAATATTTCATGGAGTGCCCCAAGGCAGTGTACTATGGCCTTTATTGTTTGTGATATATATAAATGACTTTCCCCAGAATGTACCTTATCCTATGACATTGTTTGCCGATGACAGTACTTTAATTGTTAAACTTGACCAGAATAATAAAGACTTTGACATAATCGATGCATTACAACAAGCCGTTAACTGGCTAGAACATAACAACTTAGTAATAAATTTGAAGAAAACAAAAATTATGAATTTTCGCCAAAGAGTAGCTAATTCGGAGCTAAATGTAAGCTTTAATAATGAAAAAATTGAAGAAGTTGCAAATACACTAGGCTTAGCAATCGACAATCAACTTAATTGGAAACAACATACTTCAATATTAATTAAAAACAATTGTAAGTTTGCTTATGCTTTATATAAACTAAAGAAAGTTGTCAGTCAAGCAGCGGCAGTCACTGCATACTATGGATATGTCGATTCTTTATTACATTTCATTTCATTTCATTTCATTTATTCATTAACAATTTTTAAACTGTGTCTGAATGTTTTACAATAAAGAAATCACATACAAGCTAAAACCAATTCGCAACTAAGATCCATAACATTAAAAAACAATAAAAATATAAAGTAATAAGAGTCTAAGCATGTCAGTTCAAGAACCGATTATTTAAATAAAATAAAATCTAATAAAAATGTCAACAAACTTCAATAAATAATCTAAACATGTCATAGCAATCTTCATATAAATAATGTAAAAATGTCTCAAACCACTGTAAATCAAACTAATTCGATACTTGTATTAACAAACTTCAACAAAAACTATAATATAAAGTAAAAAGCATCGTACCCAAAATTCATTACAATAGTCTATCAATTTAAATAATATAGAAATTTTATAATCAAATATATTCAAATAATCTAAAAATATCATAATCAAATCAAATTAAATATTCTATAAATGTCATCACAAAATTTATTAATTTTACTCGTAAACTAAATCTAGTTATATGTATCATTTGTGGTGTATAGTCATAAATTCATTAACGGAATAAAAACATTTTTCCAACAAAAATTCCCTGAGTCTCCTTTTAAACATGGTGGTTCTATATAACAAACATCTTAAATCCTTAGGCAAGCAATTAAAAAGCTTCACCGCTTGATACCTAACACAATGTCTCACAATATTCAGTTTCGAACTAATTCCAAGCTTCAAGTATTGGTTCCGCGTGCTTTCCCTATTGTGTCTTTCTTCCTCCGTTTCATATTCATTTATATGCTTTGCCAGGCTGGTCAAGACTGTTAATATGTAAAGGCTTGGTACGGTAAGGATAGACAGCTTTTTAAAATATTCACGACAGGACTCGATTTGGGGGATGCGAACTATTGTTCTGATCGCCCTCTTTTGCAGCACAAAAGCCCTATCAGAGTTATACCTGTAGCTATTTCCCCATAGTTGAATACTGTATCTCAGTCTTGACTCCACCAATGCATAATAAACCGATTTTAAAATATTTACATTAAGTTCATCTCGTAGGCTCCTGAGGGCATAACATGCTGATGATATTGATCCGTCTATGGCTTTTAGTTCATTTTTCCAATTTAATAAGGAATCAACATGAACTCCTAAAAATTTGACTGAGTCTACGACTTCTATTTTGTCTCCATTTAACATAACATCTAAACTGTCACTATCGCGTGATGTAGACTTAAATAATATAACGTTTGTTTTTTTAGTATTTATAGTTAATTTATTAGCCATAAACCACGATTGAAAAAATTCAAGAGCCTTGTTGACAGAGTCGCTCAATGAGTCAGCAGTATTTTCGCTAACAATAGCATTTGTATCATCTGCGAATGCTATTATGTTCATGTTAGAATTTATCTTTGTTGCTAGGTTAAGTAAATCGTTCGTAAAAATAAGAAATAGGATTGGACCCAGTATCGAACCCTGTGGAACACCTGTTAAAACCTTTCGTAAGTTTGAATGATATTCTACTTGAACATTATCCTTATTGAAGTCTTTAATCTCTACATACATTTTCCTATTTTTTAAGTATGACCGAAAAAGTTCTAGAACCTGTCCTCTTACACCATAATGTTCCATTTTAGCTAGTAACAGAGTGTGATTTACAGTGTCAAATGCTGAACTTAAGTCCAAGAAGATTCCAGCTACCCTCAATTTTTGATTTAATTTATCGGCCACATCGTTAACTAAAGTGCTAATAGCTTCTGCAGTTCCAACACCCTTTTGATATCCAAATTGTCTATTATTTATAACTTTATTTATATTGAGATGAGTAACTAAACGAATTTTAATCAATTTTTCAAGGATTTTTGAGATGGTTGGTAAAACTGAAATAGGTCTATAATTTTTTGTATCCATCTGTGAACCTTTTTTATGTAAGGGAATAACTTTCGCTATCTTTAGTTGTTCAGGAAAAACACCAGTATCAAAACATTTATTGAAAAAATCTGACAATGGTAATGCAAGAATTTTAATATTGTGCTTTAAAACACTTATTGGCACGCCATCATATCCACTAGAGGTTTTGTTTACCATTGACCCCACAATTTTTACTACTTCTTCAGGAGTCACGGAAGTCAAACACATTGCACTATTCACCCTACTGGTAGAGTTTTTTAAAAACAAAAGTGAATTATTTTCATCAGTAATATCCAAATGGTGGTTATAATTATTAAAATGTTCAGCGAATATATTTCCAACTTCCCTAGGGTCATCAATAATTTTATCATCCATTTTCACAAACAGTTTATTCAATTTTTTTTGTTTATCTTTGTTCCTATGACGATTTACTACTTGCCAGATTTCCTTGCTTTTATTTTTAGCTGCCTGTATTTGTCCCCTCACAGCATTAATTTTTGCTCGTTTTATAACTTTTCGAAATAACCGAATGTAGTTTTGTTTATAGGTCTGTATGGTATTATGACAACTTCCACTATTTACACACAACAATCTCTTCATTTTACTCGACACCCTTATACCTTTTGTGGTCCATTTAATGCCAGTACTGTTATTTTTTAAAACTATGTGCTTATTTTGCTTTCTGAAGCTACAAACGAAAGCATCGTGAAATTTCTTTAAAAATGAGTTAATTCCCATAGAAGACCAGTCAATGTCTAATAGTTTTTTACTAAAACTCTCGTGGTTTTTCTTTGTGAGCATTCGTTTTTCAATAATAATCTTTTGGTTATTGTTCCATTTTTTTTCCATAACCATATGAAGCTTTAACTCACAAAAAAGTCCTGCATGTCCGTCTGCTAAGCCATTATGGTCCACGGAAACTTTTTGAATGCACGAGTCATCTAAGTTGGTGATAAAATTATCAATACAAGAAGATGACTTATGTCGAGTAAACGTAGCCGTTTGAATTAGGGTTTTAAAATTATAACATCGTAAAAGACTAACCAACTCTGTACGCTTTTTATTTTCACAGAGGAGATCGACATTAAAATCACCGCATATGATGCACTTCTTATTAAAAAAATATTCTAACATTATTTCAAAATTTTCCATGAATATTTTGAAATTCTTTTCATCTGGACTTCGATAGCAGCAGCATATGTATAATCCAGTCTCAATATCTTTAATACAACATACTTCGAATGCTTGAGATTTATATAATTTATTTATCGGCATACAATTTAAAACTGGTCTATCCCGAAGTCCCAAGATAAGACTACCACCACGTTTTTTGTTAACTCTAGTGTTGTGTGAAACCAAGTTGTACTCAGTCAGAGCAAATAGAGGTGCATTTAGTTTGTTCAGAAAATGTTCAGTAACACAGATGAAGGCTAATTTTGGTACAAGATTATCGATATAAAGTTCTAATTACGATACGGAGTCATGTTTTGGGGTAACTCCTGCAATAAGGACATGGTGTTCAAATCGCAAAAAAGATGCATTAGAGCTATTACCGGTATAAAAGTAACTGACAGCTGCAAACCATATTTTATATTGTTAAAAATAATGACTTTACCTTGCCTATACATATTTGAGACTGCTTTATTTGTTAAAAAGAACATGCATCTATTCAGAAAAGCTTCTGAACATCGCTACAAAATTATTAGACAAGAATTTAGACATGAATTATTGGTTCCACCATCGAAGACCGCCTTGATGCACAAAAGCATATTTTGCATGGCTCCAAAAATATTTAATACATTACCAAACAGCATTAAGGACCTAAGTATTATTCAATTTAAAAATAAATTAAGACATCTATTACTGGAAAAATGCTATTACACTATTGACGAATTCCTGAATGATAAACTATAAATTATTTGACATAGATATTTATTTAATTTTGACAATGTATCTTTAATTCCATTCATTATTTGTATGTATATTCAATTGTTAATATTTTGCTTGTTTTTTCTGACTTCAGTTATTTTGTGTTTTGTTGTAATTATTTTAACTAGTGATCTCCCATTGGTCGAAATTCGACCGTACTTCATTTGAATAGAAATACATTATTAAATGAAAAAATATAGATAATAATAAATATAAAAAAATAATATGGTTATATTTGACATTCAGTAACACTATAGACAAATTGTTGACGCTGTACTACTGTGGAGCGAACCCGCTGGCGGGATGGTGATGGCCAGGACCAGGACGTAGGTGTAATGAGTAAAGAATACTTCTTCAGGACTCTCTTTTTTATTTTCTTAATACTTCTTAACTGCTGGATATGGAACAATATGGAATGAATTATCACAGAAATTTGTTCTGTTTTTTATAGAATTTTCCCTATTATTTTTAATTAATTATGACGGTTCCAAATGTCATAATTATAACCAGCCTGTATAATCTATGACCAGCCTGTACAATCGTGAGGCATACAACCTCTACAGTTTGCACACGACACTAAGTTTTGAATAGGAAATTTACCAATGCCATACTTGACACTCCCCATAAAACCACAAAAAAATATTTCTTAGAAATTTAAACTAAATTCCTATCGTCGCTAATACAAATAATATTAAAGACAAATATTCTTGATATGATCATAGATTTTAAAAATGAAATAGGTTATAAATCTATAAAATTAATTTATTACCTATGGTTATACTTGACATTCAGTAAGAATAAAGACACAAAATCAGGTTTACCAACTTAGGGGTTTTCCCAAATTTAGGGGGGTTTTTAGGGGCGTCCCATTTTTAGGCGTATTCATAGGGATTTTTTGTCATCTTACATTTCTCATTGTGTTTTTGATTACAATAAAAGTATTAGCGACTTCTAGTACGATTCCTCGATACTAAGAATGCAGATTTAATGATTAACAAATGTCGAGTAATAAATATAGACAAATATTACTACAGTGTGCCGGTCTATGATTACTGAACATTCGTTTGTTATTTTCATTATAATTTTTTAGCTGATTTTTTTAGTAATTGTGGCAATTTTAGGGGTTTTTAACTTAACCTTTAGGGGTAAATATTTCTGGGTGTTGGTAACACTGCACAAAATAATAAAGACAGATTTGGACCATAAACAAAAGAATATCTATGCATGTGTGTATTAGATACATGGTAATGAACAGTAGTGTGTGTAGCGTGTTATTTATTGAAAATAATGTATTTTAACGCATAATTTAAAAAAATATTAGCATTCGTCACTTCTTCTCTGTATAAACTATAAGTGTGCGAAATTTCATACTTCTCCGTCCGCCCAATTTTCGTAAAAAGGGATCCAAAGTTTTCGCTTCACGTATTAATATATAGATGAAGTATAATGATTGTTCTTTTTTATAATAATAACTAATTACGTTAAAGAGTGTACACCTTTTTTTTTTTTTTTGACCCTGGCACATGGGCAACTGATGGAACACGGGTGGGTTTTAGTCAGTAAAAGTCTGACACGCCCTCCCGCTCCGCCCAGAGCGGGAGAAGTCATTTGATGATTTCCCATCCTGAAAAAAAAAAAAAAAAAAGAGTACACCTTTAAGGTAGATTTTTGAGGAACGAACTATTTATTATTAAGATCTCATGTAAAATGTACCAAAAATCACACCAATAAATGAATTTGAATTTGATCATAGATCGTGGTTGTGATGTTATGTTTTGTAACGATAAGTTATAATTTAGTGGTACTTGGCCTAACCGATTTCTTCACATTCCTTTTGCCTCGTTTAGGTTCATATAATTGCTCATACACACACGCCGTTCCGTGGATATACAAGCAGACATAAATATGTTTTGATATTATTCTTTAATTTGATAAAATTAGAAATTAATAAGGTTATGTTCTAATTTTAGCAGAAAATAGCGTCGATGTAAATTGCGGGACCGGTTTTGATAAAGGTCTATCGAATTTCTGTCAGCAGATACATTTAGAAACAATAGTGACATTGGTATTGCGTTGTATTATGTCATTGCATGTTTGCCTTCGCTGTCCGTGTGGTGCCATCACAAGAATAGCATCATCTCATTTCATTTCATCGCGTGAGTGTCGTATAAGCGACTAAGAGACTTACTAGAAAGTGGGCAGCAGCGTTCTCTATGCTTTTACCACCATACTGCGATCGCCAACCTGCCTGCCGAGTGTGGCGACTATGGCACCCCCCCTTTTTGTGGATGTCTTTCGGCTGAAATGATCATGATGATGACCGCTTCATTGGTATAGTGGTTGCAAGCGCTCCTGCTGAGCGTGGGGTCCTGGGTTCCATTCCGAGGTTGAGCAGTGTTATTGGATTGATCCATCAGGAATTTCTCAGTTCCAGTCTGGAATCTGGATGTGTGCCCGGTTGATGGTTTGTCCCTTATTACATGGGAGTTAAACATAACTGACAAAGTGTAGATGTACTACACTAGATATATTCTTAGACCACATTCGAACGGACGTATAAATGTCGCTAGATTTTATTGCACACTGGATTTCAACTGTGGGTGTTGAATCGAATATCAAAAGTTTAATAGAGTGCATCCCAAAGCTTCTAAATAACACAGTGTTCAATTTTCTACTCTCCGTGGAAACGTGAGCAGTAGTAGCCCAGTGATAATAGCTGCAACTTACAAGTTGTTGGTCCTAGGTTCTAATCCAGTCAGGTGCTATACTTTGCGTAAAATATTTCATCACCACCGCTCTCAAAACGGTAGAGGAAAACATAGTGACGAAACATGTCCTAGAAAAAAAAGTACGAAGACGGGACATCTACCAACCCTCACATGGCGCGCGTTGTGGTTTACAGCCTATTTCCTCTCATAGTGAGAAGGCCTCTGTCTCAACAGTGGGATCATTATAGGCTGGTTATGGGAAAATGGAATTACATCGTCATTCGATAAATGGGTGTTCAAGCGTATACCTAAGCCTTATAACGCTTTCGAGTAATAGAGTTTTATACGTAAGACAGTGTAAAAAAGTGTGATAATAAATAACTCATTTTTTCTCGAAACATCAATTAAAAACGACCAGTGCCCTGTAAACAAAGATTACGAATAAGGTTACTATGCAATTTGTTTTCTCAAGTCCGAGTGACGTTTGTTTGTTCCCTCTCAAGGTATTTGTCCTGAGGGTTATCGCGGGCTGCGGTGACCTTGCAATGTTTCCACGTAATCAACGTCTGCTCAAGTTTATCGAGGTCTCGTCTCGAAGGACCCGTGAGTCAGGAACAGTTTCTGAGGTTTTGTGTTTGTGATAACTCTGTTTGCCATTAGTCCGGATTTTTTTTCTTTCTTTTCGGGTACGTTCAACAAACATAATTATGTGGCTGGAACGGAACAATAAATGCGCTAATTTCTTGCGAACTAAGTATTTGATCTAGCTAGACTGTACATTTATGTAAGGTATTTAGGAATTTACATTTCCATACAATTTTGCAACTATTTATGTGTCAACTTTCTCTTCTCACCTCACAAGTCGTGACTAGAAGACGGTACTTACCTACTTATGTTATCTAAACGACTACATACATTAACCTATAGAAATATAATGTGATAAGCACTAATAAGCGTATTTACACTGATATCCATAATTCTCTTATTACTTACTTAACTTTTTTTTGGAATCTAGGTAAGTTCCAAAGTTAATTTTATTCCAAGTCTCGTGGCTTAATAATAACAGCAAGGTTAAGCTACGCTTGCCGCGGTCAGTACGTGGATGGGTGACCATCCATTACGTACAAAACCTTCCGAGCTTTGAATAGTAGTTAGAAGCCCAAATCTGACAACCAGAAGGTATTCTATTATCTAGTAACTGGGTTGTGGCGGTCATATTAGCAGTTGCTCGATGTAAATAAATTTATAGTTTAAAAAACACTAGAAAAACACGCTTTCATAAATGCACGTAAAAACCAAAAATTAAATCGTGGTCAAAGTTCATTAAAAGACCTTTCTAACAACTCCAAACACGACTATGATACGATATTCCATCATGGAATGCCAGTGCCTATCTTCCGGCTTCATCATCAGACCTTGAAACCTAATCGTGGTCAAGGTTCATTACAAGACTTTTTTAACAAGTCCAAACACAGCTATGATACGATGTTCCATCATGAGGTTCCAGTTCATAACTTCCGGCTCCATCATCAGATCAGTTCGACTGTACCATATTATTGTATTGTCATCAAAACTACATGCAGCTGCCAATTTTCATGACGTTACGATCCTTGGAAGATAGTTAAATTAGTTACCTTAGATTCCATTACATATGTAGTTACATACAGGTCGACCTAATAAAAGCGTGTTAAATACTGGCTTTCCGCTGCATTTGGTTAGACCGGTAGCCAACTTCAACATAGTTTGGAGAAGGCAGGGCAGATGATGATGTGGCTAAACTGTCAAGTAATTGCAGTAAATTCTCAGTTAATTTGTGACGCTTCATACACAAGACCAAACGGCGTAGTAAAACACGTGTGAATTACAAAATCTGTGCTGAAATATGATTCATTGTATCAATCATCAACGTAACAATTGTGACACAATATAAAATAGGTAACGAAGGACCACTGAAATTACGATTTTCAGAGAAAAACAAAGCGTGATAAGTTTACATAAACATCACGCCTTGTTCCCCCGAAGGGTTGTCACCTACAGTACACCCACATTTCGCCTGTTATGTTTAAGTCCCATGTAATAGGAGGCGAGCCTATTGCCATCAACCGGGCACAAATCCAGACTCCGGGATCTACTGAGAAATTCCAGATGGAAAAACCCAATAACACTTTGCCCGACCTGGGAATCGAACCCAGGACCTCATGCTCAGCAGTAGCGCTTGCTACCACTAGATCAACGAGGCAGTAAAAAGAGGGTGTGTGCAGTGCTTATATATGCACTCATTCTGTGCGGTCCAGGTCTTTTGACTTTTTGACCTTTTGATCATTTCAAACACCAATCTACATGGTCTTCACATGATGTGACTAAGATTATGTCTGGAATTGAAAAGGAAACGCCGACCTCATCATCATCATTGCCTAGCCTTGATATCCCTAGCATTGAGTGATATGATATTATGATTTGATTTGTGGGTTGGTACAAACAGTTTCAATCACATGTCAATCATATTTTTAAAGCTATTTGAGGTCAGCGTTTACTACCTTTTTTTTGGGTGGGAAATCATCAAATGTCTTCTCCCGCGCTAGGGTGGAACGGAAGGGCGTGTCAGACTTTTACTAACTAAAACCCACCTGTGTTCCTTCAGTTGCCAATATACCAGTGCCACGGTAACTCTTTCGAACGAATCTCGCGGCGTTTACTACCTTACATAGGTACTTCTTTGGTATAATCATCTCATTATATAATACATATATTTTATTTATTTATTTATCTTTTTTATGTTAAATAGATTGTTTTATCCATACTATATCCATACTATCCATACTATTATACTATCCATACTTATATACTATATACTATATACTAATATTATAAATGCAAAAGTAACTCTGTCTGTTGGTCTGTCTGTCTGTCTCGCTTTCCTGCTAAAACTACTGAACCGATTTAAATGAAATTTGGTACACAGATAGGTTAGAGCCTGAGAAAGGACATAGGCTTTTACATTAGGGTAGGGCGGAGCTAGAAGTCCGTCGGGTAAGAAGTCCAAGCATGCATAACACAGTATCTAACCGCGCTAGAAACAGAAGGTCTACGTGATCTGGAGTGGGGTGAGAGGAGACGACGCAGCCGCGAGCCGCTAGTCGTCGCAGAACGCAGATACGAGTATCAAAGCTATCGGAATTTTTTCATGCCCAAAAGTAAAAAAAGTTTTTGTTTTCGTTTCTTTCATAGATCAACATTGACTGTAAAGAAGAGATTAAGGTAAGTTCAAATTGCAGCCTCATTATATATATTAATAATGCATGGTAATAAAATGTTCTTTTTGTAAACCGATTTTGTTTTATAACCTTGCAAATTAATGGACGTAGGTAAGGGGCAAGAAGTACAGTGGGACACTGGGACTGAAGAGAAAGATCAAGAGAAGAGTAAAATGAGAAAAATAAAGCAAATACGGAAAATAAGAAGAAAATGACAGCAAAGAAGAACATTTTCAAAGAGAAGAGCTCGTCACCTGTGATGATGTAGAGTATTTTGCATTTTATGCTGCGAATCATATTCAGAAAGCAAGTCAGGAGATCAGTGGATTTAATGCCCAATCTGCAAAGATTGGGCATATGAACGATGTGTGTGTTTTAATTTTATCTGTCTTAATCGTGATAACGATGAAGATTAAGGTGATTCTAAGAAGCTGGTTGTAAATTAATATTTGAAATTACTGTCATTATAACGTAATACTGATTTTGTGTCTGTTCAAAAATCAAAGTTCAAAAATAATTTACGTTTCGTTTTGTTTCATTGTTTTTAAGTTGGAATTGAAAGTTGATTATACTAAAATATTAATAAACGTTGATTTCAAAATAATGCATTTTAATTTACTGTAATAATTGACCATAAATACCTAGTTAGCTTTACAATGTTTGGACTTCTTACCCCTTAAGAGCGTTAACGTCGATTTTGGTTGTTTGACCCAAAAAGCGTACTTTTCAAACCATTTAATCACCTCATAAAACGTATCTAACGAAAGTGTGAATAACTAAATATTGTTGGAAATATTTCAGTCTAAAAAGTTGACTGAAAACCTTTTTACATTAATAAAGTATTCGTGAATTCTAACCAGATAAACAAACAGTGTTTTCTAAAATCCTTTTACAGTAGTCATTTCGAAGCTTAAAATATCCGAAACCACTAATAAAATTGACAAACTAATAAACATATTTAATTGTTCACATCCTTGAACAAAAAACTGAGAGAGACTTTTTTGATTTTCAGCGCCTAACATAATAAATAAAACAATAAACAAAGTGAAATTAACAAGAAAAAGCAGTTGCTAAATTCATTATTTCTTCCAATAAATCTTATTTAATTTTACAAAATAAAGGTGTATTGTAATAGAAGAACATCTTCTTTAAAACTTGCAATAAAAAATTTCAACTAAATTAGTTTTATTATTTTTCTACAATTATTTTAAAACTACTATAAAACCGTGCGCGGTAATAATTTTAAATCAGTCCGCCGCGAGGCTGTTCAAAGAGTGGACGTATCGCTCAGTGCTCTACGCGTGACCTCTCCCGACCCTTGGCATCGAGTGAGTTTATAGTGCGATATAACGATCTTGGGTTGGTAAGTAAAATAATTATTTTTTATTTAGATAATTGAAAACAATGTTTTTCGAAACAACAAAAATTGTTTCAGGTGCCATGGGGAATAAGAGTAAAAAAACGAAACTAGTTTTATCGAGGAAAAGGAAGAGACTCAATCAAGAGGTTTTAGCTAAAGCTAGGGCTAAAAGGTTGGGTAAAATAATATTTTGTATAGAACTTGATTTGTTATCTTTGTTGATCGAAGTTTGCTATATAAGGTCCTCGTTTATTAATTTATTTCCTTCTAGGGGGTGATTGTACTACTCAAATACATTTTTTTTTTTTCTAAACGATCAATTTCGAAATTGCAAAAAACAATACTTCCTCAAACTAAACCGTCGATCATCTGATTTTTTTTAACTTGCATTGTAATAATAATAATTTAATTGATTTGATTTAATTTAAACTTTATTTCTTCTTTTTAGAGAATTTAACTAAAAGCTTGTTTTTAAAAATGTTTTTAGGGTTCCGTAGTGAAAGAGGAACCATTTATATTTTCGCTAAGTCTGTCTGTCTGTCCGACCGCGGCTTAGCTCAGAGACCCTTAGTACTAGAAAGCTGAAATTCAACATGAGTAAACATATTAATCACGCAGACAAAAGGGTAAAATAAAATCCTGTTTTTTATCTTCAGGCATTGTAAAGAAAATAATGTTGTTGTGAGTACGGAAGATGTTAAAATCCAAAATGAGGTAAAGGTAAAGCATAACTAACGTATTTTTTATTTACAATTTCATATTTATGTATGGGATTACATCTATCTTTTTTTTTTCAGGACTTAGCCTCGTCTTCCAAAACCAGCTTGTCGATGTGTGGAACACACGTGTCGGTTATCTTTCAAAGTCGGTAAAGGAAAACATTTATTTAAATCTACATACAAGTGTTATATATAATAAATATAATATTATAAATAAAGAATTCTTCGATATTGAAATATTTTATTTTAAAACTAGAATACTTAATAATTTGCTAGAGGACCATCGCGACTTCCTACGACTTCAAAATGATGAACCCCTTCATTATGATTTTTTCATGTACTTTTTAATCAAATGAGCAATTTTTAATCAAAATTCATTTAGTAGTTTTTGTGAAAGAGTAACAAATATACATCTACTCATCCATAAATAAACTCTCAAACTTGCGCGTTTATAATTATTATTTGAAAATATGATCTGTATGGTATTCTGATGTGTAATCGATATGAATTGAAGTTTCATCAAAATTCGTTCAGTAGTTCTTACGGTAAATTGATAAAATCATTAATCCATACATCCTCACAAACCTTTGTGTTTATAATAATTATTCGTAGTAGGATTTTACATTTGTACAATATTTCTAACTTTTCTCCCCTAAATAGTACCTACTTACTATACTACGTATCCAAAATTGCCTTTTTATTTCACAAGCATGTAATAAAAATAAGAATAGTAAATAAAAATCAACTGACGATTAAATAAGTAAGTATCATTAAACATTAAGGATCAACTTGGGTTAGTTTGACTATAATGACGGGCAGCACACCAACTCTACGCACACAGTTATGCGCGTATCTGTGTGAGTGGAAGGAGCACTGCAATTACCTAAACTTGGTGCCGTGGATTTCACGTTAACGCTCTTAACTTGGGACTTTTTACCCCGTGAGTGGGGCAAAAAGTACAGAATTCCATTTTGCATTTGTGGCTAAAGTTTTCGCAAATTAATTGAATATTCACACTTTCGACTATTTGAGCGTTAAGCTGAATTGTGTAAGGTTTCACACAACATTTTTAATTAACAGTAAGTACTCAATTTTAAAGCATATGGGTCCTGGAGTAAAAATTGGGACTATTAGCCCCGCCCTACCCTACTTTTTATCCCGGTAGTATGTTCCCGCGGGATAATTTCCGACTTCCACGCGGGCGAAGCCGCTGGCAAAAGCTAGTTATAAAATATTTTAATATTAAACTTACATAATCATTCAGGAATCTCCATATTTTGTCCGCTTTTAAAAACCGTGCGAAGTAGCTCGCTGGTTAGTTAATCATAATCATACATTTTAAAGGATCATGCCCATTCTGGAACTCCTTCGGGACACATCGATAAGGTCGGGTCCTCAACAATGTAACTCCTAATTTTCTGAATTGACCGCAAGTTTGCGTCACGGCATTGAGCGTAATGTACCGTTTAAATATTGTTGACTGTGTGAGTTTCTTATCGCGTCATTGTACCGGTACTTCTGTACTTACTCTGTGATAAAGAACGTAAGTATTAGTTTTGCTTGCGCAGCGCCGGGCTCACTGTACCGAGTGTGAACTAAACGTTCTTGAACGCGTTTTTGTTGTGTTTTTTTTTTGTGGTTTATTTTTTTGTATAATGTACGTAATGTTGTGTTGGCTTAACCATTACTAGGCGGCAAATGTAGACGCTCGTTACCCTGTTTGATAATGTCATGAGTCATGGTTTAGACGCTTTTGAAGCAGATCTTTCCACAGTTCTTCCCAAATCGTGACCTCACTGTAGAATTTATTGGAGATGAACGTTTTTTTTTTGAATGATGATTTGGTTTTTAGTTTTAAGACCGTTGTTGCTAGCGTTGCCAGACGTCCCGTATTTCCCGGGACGTCCCGTATTTTAGGCATAGTTTAAAATGTCCCGGCGGGACTAACTCTGTCCCGTATTTGAACCGTACTTCATTTTTAATTTTGAGATCGATCCAAGTATTCACACACGCAACGTTCGTAAAACGTACTGTTTTAATTGTCTTCGTTTTTAGTATTCTAGCTCAAACTGTTTCGTGGAAAGGCTTTTCTCACAGATGCGACTTAGGACTGATGTAAGAAATAAACGTACCCCTAATTGAATAAAAAGCGAGTTGATGTCCGTTTTTAATTACCTACGATTATAATTGTATTGATTTTTAAAGATATGTTAAAACAAATAAAAATAAGTATGTTAAAACTGACTCGATCCTCGAAAAAAATAAAAAAAGATGACACAAAATAATTTAGTTTTTTATTTGTCCCGGGTAAAAAACTGGAATCCCGTATTTATTTGCCCATTTACTCATTTGTCCCTTAAAGGCTGAAAAAAAATCTGGCAACCCTAGTTGTTGCTAACAATTATGGACAAAAGTCTGAAATAAACAAATTTAATGTAAAATTTCTTGCGTTGATGGAGGGTATTAAAGCCTTCTGCTGGGGAGTCAGATGCGCCACTTCTTCTTACAAGCACTAGGAAGTGGTGAAGAGCGGGCGTTTTTGTGGGACCGTCTTAAGTCATTTTGAAATTGAAAAAGTGCTGACTCTCACCGTTAAATTATAGCGAAAAAGAAAATTTATGAATTTGATGAAACAAAACAAACCAGATTTTATCGACTCAAACTTCAAATAACTAAACTAGCAGCGGGTGTTAACTGCAAATAAAAAAAAACATAAAATCATTCAATCAGAAAAATTATGTGCTCCGATATCCATCATGTCTGCAGAGTTTTGCATACTTATAGGGCTCTCATTCCCACTACGAACGTGGTTGACTTGCTATAATCTTTTCATAACATGACCTACTCTCGTATAGCTCCGGCGATAAGAGATTAAGTGCGGTTGTAAGTTCTAAGATTGCCATATTTGCCATTGTGCTAAACCAACTTCAGTGGAGTTGAGTAAGGTTACATTTACAAAGAATGTTCTGACGTAGAGTCTGTATTTGTGAACTCGTGAATTTCAATACAATACGAATTGCTGATTGTCATTAGAAATAAATTATATCGTTTATTTGGACACAGTTCGTGAAACACAAAATACAATAACATCAAAATAAAAATAAAATAAAGCAACAGCAGTGAGTGCCTCACGGCGCCAAAAAGGTTCATAACAATTTTACAATCAAGGCGTAAACTTGATATGATGTGCTATACAACATTAGTTTTTGTTTATGTGAAACCCGAAACACGGGTCTAGTATTTTTATGTAAAGAATCTATGAAAAAAATTTCAAAACTGTATCATTAATAATCACAAAGTTATAAGCTTGTTACGGTACCTGATTGTCCTCGCAAAAACATATGCAGCCTACCGGAGGGCACCACGCCAGCCGCGCGCGCGGCTCTCACTCTCACTCATTGATAATAATTTGCCACAGTGATTGTTTATGTATTAGTTGGTGATAAACATTTTCCATCACGCTTGCAGGCTTTGGACTGTCGTAATGGTCAAGTGTAGGTAGATATTATTATGTAATTTATTCGTAAATGCAGTAGTAAGTGGTAAAATGTAATCAATGCCATTTGTTGTACCTTATGTCAACAACTTAAAGTTCAAAATGGATGAAAATTGTTAAACATCGCATTACTGAACCACAGCAGGCTGTAAACAAATAATAAAGGACAATGCCCACATACTAGAACAACCCTGGCCCACAGTGAACACTTACAAGTAGTGTAAGGAATGATAGTATAAGGTGTTATGAGCACCTTCTAGTACTTCTCAGTTCAGAAAATAAGTCGCCATTTGGAAATAAAACAGTTTTTAATTTTTTATAATTTTTATTTTTTTCACAAGCCCTGACTTATTTTATACACTTACAATGACTTTTGAATGGTATTAACACAGTCATTGTTCATTTCAAAGTTACTTACTCATTTTAACCTTTTGAATAATAGTCACCTTCTAAGTTTAAACAGTCTGGGGGAGTACACACAAAACCCATATATTAAACCTAGAAAGATCCCAGCGAGCAGTTCTCAAAGTAATGCACAAAAAGAACTTTCAGTATCCAACGGAGCAGCTATATAAGGATTGTATGGTATTAACGGTTCGACAACTTTATATCAGGAGAGTTCTGCTTATAAGCCACAAAGGCTCAACGTTTGACCCGGTAAGACTGAAAAACAAACGCAGAAACGACCTAGTATTTGACCTGAAACCATGTAAAACAGAATTCTTCAGAAGACAACCGTGCTATATGAGTCCATATCTATATAACAAAATAAGTAAAAATACTCAGCTACATCACTTACCAATAAATAAACTAAAACTTACCATAAATGACTTTTTTTTATTTTTTTTATTTATTTAGGTAACCAACAGCGATACAAAAAATATTATACAAAATATGCGTGTTACAGTTATTATGGCCAATTATAGGTTTCCCTGTATAACTGGGATATATGTTTAATACATGCGAACGGACTTATGCCAGATATTTCCAATTAAACAACTAAATAAAAATGCAATACAATACAAAATATATAAGGTTAAATTTAGATCATATTTTCGAAAAATTTTAAACGAATATGGTTGAATAATAAAAGATAGTAGAAGAAGAAGAAGAAGATTGGGTGCTTGTCATTTGTCTCCGCTTATAGTTTTTATTATTCTTTTTTTGAATGTCAGTTTATTACAGTTAAATAAATCAACTTCGAAGAATTCTGAGTTGTAAATTCGAGCAATGCGAGTCAGTACACAGTTCGAGGCATAGTTAGTGGAGTGCTTAGGGACGCGCAACATAGGCGTGTGACGAGTACGCCGTTGAGGAGTATTAAAAGTTATTTGTGCGACTAATTCCGGGCAATCAAGGCGTCCAGTGAGTATATCATAGAGCAAACACATGTCCATCACTTTACGTCTCTCCTCGAGTGTTAGCAGACCATAGGTTCGACAGCTATCTGCGTAAGACATGGGGGGTTTACGGAGGCGATAGTTAAGATGGTTAGTGAATTTTTTTTGAATCCTTTCTATTTGGTTCTTATAAATTATATATTGGGGGGACCAGATTTGGCACGCATATTCTAAAACGCTGCGCACATAAGCAAAGTATACCGATTTAAGTGCTCCAATATTTTTAAATACCTTACATGATCTAAGAACAAATCCTAGGTTCTTATAAGCTTTTGTGCTAATAAGGTCTATGTGATCTGAGAACATTAATTTACTGTCAAACATAACTCCTAAATCCCTAACCATCTGTACTTTATTTATGACAATTCCATCAAAATTATATGAGTAATCAATCGGGTTCCTCTTGCGTGTGTAACTGATACACTGACACTTTGCAACGTTCACAGTGATCTTGTTTTTTGCGTAATAATTATTTAAATTGTTAAGATCCTCTTGAAGGGCCTTACAATCATCGGCTGATTTTATTTTATAAAATACTTTTTTGTCATCAGCGTACATTAAGTGATCAGAGTGTACAAAAGAATCAGTGATGTCAAATAGATATGCGTTGTAAAAAAGAGGTCCCAAATGAGATCCCTGGGGAACACCGCTAGGGATCTCAATAAAGTTGGATCGGTAACCTCCTAGAACGACAGCTTGTGAGCGTTTAAATAGATATGACTGTACCCATCGCAAAAGATCCCCGCGTATACCTAGTCTGTACAGCTTTCTGAGCAAGAGGACGTGATCCACACGATCAAAAGCTTTTTCGAAATCTGTGTAGATCACGTCAACCTGTCCCCCGTTATCTGTATTCTCAAGAACGAAATTAGAGAAACTGGCTAAATTAGAGACAGTCGATCGTTTCTTTAAAAAAACATGTTGCTTGCAAGAGATACCTCTGAGAATATATGGATAGATAGCGTTGTATATAAGTTTTTCAAATACTTTACCAATGGTGTTTAGTATAGAAATACCCCTATAATTTCCTATCATTGTCCGCGAACCTTTTTTATGAATTGGAACAATGAGAGCTTTTTTCCATTCATTTGGGAAGGTGCCTTCTTTTAAAGAAATATTAAAAATAGTACTAATTGGAAGTGCCAAAGATTTTGCACAGTTCTTCCAAAACACTGGGGGCACACCGTCACATCCAGGGCCCTTGTCCACGCTTAAGGCACTCAACGACCTCTCCACGGTTGACGAAGAGAATTGTAAGTTGGAAATTATGTCAGGACAGTGATCTTCTTCATGCATTGTTAATGAATTAACGAGGCTATAGTCAGAGGGTTCACCAAATACGTCGTGGAAGAAGTCATTGAAAGCCTCACAGATTTGCCGACCCTCGGAATAATTGATATTATTGTGAGATAACATTTTAGGATAATTGGAGCCTCCACGCATGTTTTTTATGTATGTCCAAAACTTTTTTGGATCATTTTTCAAATTACTTTCCATTTCCTGCAAGTATTTATTATAACAAATCTCATGAACTTGTCGCTCTCTTTGTCGTAATAATGCGAATTCGTCATAATCTAATAAGTTACCATACCGTTTCCATCGCGAGTGTGCCTTGCTTTTTTCTTTAATAATTTTAATTAAAGAGTTGCTATACCAGACAGGATATTTACGTGACCCTAGCCTTCGATTCAAAGGTACATATTTATCAACTCCTGCACGCGTAGCATGACCACCGTAGAAAAGGGTTTTATCGACGGAAGAATAGATAAAGTAACGTTTCGGGTACACAGTACGACGGCAGCGAAGTAGAAAGAGTCAACTGCACTTTTTATAAAATTTACTTTTAGACATGATTCGACTCAGAATTATATTTAACCGACTTCAAAAAAAGGAGGAGGTTCTCAATTCGTCTGTATTTTTTTATGTTTGTTACCTCATCATAACTTTCGACTGGGTGAACAGATTTTGACACATAAACTAAATGGTCACCCATCCAAAGGCTGACCTTGCGAAGTGTAGCTTAACCTAGCGAACCTGCGACACAAGGCAAAACAAAAACTACATGGTCACCCATCCGAAGGCTGACCTTGCGAAATGCGGCTTAACCTTGCGAACCTGCGATAAAACGCCACAGTAATGGTCACCCATCCAAAGGCTGACCTTGCGAAGCACAGCTTAACCTATCGAACCTGCGACAAAACGCCACACATAAATTAATTGGTCACCCATCCAATGGTTAACCTTGAGAAGTGTAGCTGAACCTAGCGAACCTGCGACACAAGGCAAAACAAAAAAAATATTTTGTAAAGGTAATATTTATAAAGCATGCTTTACGAAAGGAAATAAATATGGTATAATAATCAAAAATAACGTATTAATTATATGTTAATTATCACATAAAAAAAAATCGCATCGATATTGAAACTTTGTTGCCTAAGTCCACTAATTTTCAGTATGTATGGCCACGCTCACCACGCCAAAATTTAGGTTTACCCTCGCCTATAGATGTTTCACGTCAAAATTGGAGTTGACTTTTTCTACTTTGCTGCTGTCGTACTGTGTACCCGAAACGTTACTTTGTCTAATCGTCCGTCGACAAAACCCCTTTCTACGGTGGTCATGCTACGCATGCTGTTTGAATTATTTTATAGAATGTTTCCACGGCAGTATTTGATGATGTGTTGTCTAAAATTGAGCTCCAATCAAGTTCAGAAAAATAACTGTTCAATAGTTCGAAGTCAGATTTGCGGAAATTATGTCTAGGAGTGGACAACTCACGGAGCGGAGAAACTGTAAGGTCGGATATTTCGATAGTAATTACTGGATGAAGTAGGTCAGGCTTCACAAGGGGTGATAGACATTCAGTTATTTCAATTGGCAAGTTGGAAAAAGCTAGATCAAGAGTATGCCCTTTTTGGTTGGGTAGTGTATTGTACTGTGTTATTCCTAAAAACGACAAATCATTAACTAAGCGCGCGGCAGCGTTCTGCACCTCGACGGCACCTTGTTTCAAAAAAGTCGGTCCACTTAAATTCCATTTTATACATGGAAGATTGAAATCACCCACAAGTAAGCAATTACGTATATTATTGCTGTGAGTAAATGCCTTCGCGACACCTTGCAAGACGTAGTCGATATCCGAGGGTATCCGATGAGTATCCGGCGGTACGTAGGCAACGCTTACGTAAAGATCAGCTGTCGCCGACAGCGCGCGAGCCGGTATTACTATGGTCAACAATTCCGTTGCTATCGCATTTTGCTCGTGCTCAACACACCACGCACCCAGCTCGCGTCGCGAGAGTATCATCACACCGCCATCTGAGGATTTGCCAGTCGCACCCAAATCACGATCTTTACGAAACACGTCATATCTATCGTCACTCAATTCCCCACTAAAAATGCCGCTGTGTAACCATGTTTCCGTTATAATAATTATATCATAACAATTACACATAAGTAATGTTTTGTTGGAATTGTGTAGTTTTAGTCCTTAGACCACGGCAGTTCTGATAGTAAACGTTTAAGATTCGGGGTTTCATTGTAATAGGTTTCGTCTACTGAGAGTATATACAAGAAAATTAACAAAAAAAGGACGATTAGATAAAAAAACAGCGAACATACCGAGCCACTCGTGGGTAGAATAATAATAATTGGTAGTAATCGGGTCCCGCAACGGAATGACTCCCGGGGAGGAATCACACAACTCCAACGCACGATAATTAACAATAAGGATAATTAGCTTCAGCTTCGAATAATCATTACAGATGTTTAGGTTAATTAATAAACAAATTACTATCGCAACATATTGTGGGTAAGTTGCTAAAAAGTTATAATAATACTTCCTTCTCTCTCAAAATTATGGAAACTAGTGTTCGCCCATTGGTCGAAATTCGACCGTACTTCATTTGAACAGAAATACATTATTAAATGAAAAAAAAAATATAATAATAAATATAAAAAAATAATATGGTTATATTTGACATTCAGTAACACTATAGACAAATTGTTGACGCTGTTCCACTGTGGAGAGTGTTCGCTGGCGGGATGGTGATGGCTATGACCAGGCCGTAGGTGTAATGAGTAAAGAATACTTCTTCAGGACTCTCTTCTTTATTTTCTTAATACTTCTTAACTGCTGGATATGGAATGAATTATCACAGAAAGCTCTGTTTTAATAGAATTTTCCCTATTATTTTTAATTAATTATGACAGTTCAAAATGTCATAATTATAACCAGCCTGTACAATCGTGAGGCAACCTCTACAGTTTGCACACGACACTAACAAGGGGAGTGTCAAACTTGGGAATCACAGATTCCCATCACATTTATATATATTGTAGGGCAGGGTCTCCTCAATAAATATATAAAGCGGCAAGACGCCATTCGTTTTTATTATTGAGAAATTTCAACTCAAAGTTCTATATGTAACTTAAGTAGAAGGAACCTTTTTACCGGTTGCAGCAATGGTTCCGTGGCGTAGTGGTAACGCTCTTGCGTACTGAGCAACCGGACGGCTGTTCAAGTCCCGGTTGAGTTATTTTTTTTTATTTAATATAAAAATAAATAATGAAATAATTCTATAAATATTTTTTTTTATTTATTAAATATTTTACTTTAATTTTATTTACTATTGAAATTGAAATAATTTTACCTGCTAAAATACCTACTACCTGAGTGACCTTCGTACGTCACAGTTTACCTGCTCTACCATGTATTGTCTAAGGGATGGACATAAAAATAAAACTTTCTCATGCCCGATGAAAGTAAAATCACAGCTGTTCAGGCCACGTCATACATTCGGAACTGTTCTCACTCTGTTTTGAGTTTTCGTAAGCGTTAGACGTTGGAATAATTTTGTGCTAGTTATTCAAAGTGATTTGTCAATAACATGGAAAAAGCAAGTACGAGTTCTGGAGATTTCGTTCATAAAGAATCTATCCTCAACAATTCAATTAAAAATGACATTACAAATGCATTTTTGTATTGTTAATCATTATTAGAAGAAAGTGAACTTCTGAAATAACTCAACCGGGACTTGAACAGCCGTCCGGTTGCTCAGTACGCAAGAGCGTTACCACTACGCCACGGAACCATTGCTGCAACCGGTAAAAAGGTTCCTTCTACTTAAGTTACATATAGAACTTTGAGTTGAAATTTCTCAATAATAAAAACGAATGGCGTCTTGCCGCTTTATATATTTATTGAGGGGACCCTGCCCTACAATATATATAAATGTGATGGGAATCTGTGATTCCCAAGTTTGACACTCCCCTTGTAAGTTTTGTATGGAAAACTTACTAATGCCATACTTGACACTCCCCATAAAACCACAGATTTGGACCATAAACAAAAGAATATTTATGCATGTGTATATTAAATACACGGTAATGAATAGTAGTGTGTGTAAAGTGTTATTTATTGAAAATAATGTATTTTTATGCGTAATTTAAAAAAAAATATTAGCATTCGTCACTTCTTCTCTGTATAAACTATAAGTGTGCGAAATTTCATAATCCTCCGTTCGCCCAATTTTCGTAAAAAGGGATCTCAAAGTTTTCGCTTCACGTATTAATATATAGATACTGAAAAACTTCTAGAAAGTATAAAATAATAAAATAAAGTCACACAACCCCATTCATACACCCGAACACATAGATACAAATACACACAAATACACCACAACCCAAACTACATATACATCACACATACATATGTTCATTCATAGATGCACACACAAGAATTAAGTAGCTATTAATTAAATTATTATATTATTACATTATTAAATTATTACATTATTAAACGATTAAATATTAAATTAAATATACATATATATCATTTTGTAATGTTTACCTTTACAAATATTTACTTTTGCACCGCACCATATATTTTATTTATTAATCAATCAATACTTATCATTTGTCCCAAACAACATCCCCCCCCCCCCCCAACAATACAAAAGCTATGTAATGAAATAATGCTGATGTCACGTCAGTACATATACGTGTTTATGACCATCTTTACAAACCAAGACCCTTCCGTGCCTCAGAAAGCATGTTAAGCCGTTGGTCCCGGCTGTCTTTTGTAGATCTTAGATAGTCGTTACGGGTCGTCAGATCATTCAGATCAGTCTTATCAAGAGGTATTGTATTACCTAGTAACTGGGTTGTGGAGGTCAGCTAGGCAGTCACTCCATGTTAAATACTGGTATTCAGCTGCACCCGGTTAGACTGGAAGCCGACCCCAACATAATTGGGAAAAGGCAGGCAGATGATAATGAGCTGTAAGATTTGGTTACTTTCTCAATAAAGTAAAAGTATTTAGGTATTTAAAAAAATATTTTTTTACTTATTGAATACTAGCTTTTGCCAGCAGCTTCACCCGCCTATTATACGTATAAACCTTCCTCTTGAATCACTGTCTATTAAAAAAAACTGCATTAAAATACGTTGCGTAGTTTTAAAGATCTAAACATAAGGACAGACAGAGGGAAGTGACTTTGTTTTATATTGTGTAGTGAAGTTAAATCACTATAAGCTTGCATTAGTACTGGCTATTGTTATTATCATAGTTTTCTAAAGGTATTGTTTAATGTAGGTGAGTAATATAATACTTACCTGTTGTTGAAGAACCCATTGGTGTACGGTATATATTTATGAGTTGATGAGAGCGTAAGTGCCTCATATCCATTATTCAATTCGCACAGCAAACCTTGCTTGCGCCAGTTAATCCACGCGACGTGTTCGGGACAGCATAGTTACGCAGGTCCGAATTCGCGCCGAATTAATAATTAGTAAAAGCGGGACTCCCGCAGTCCAAATGCATGCGAGGGTCGTCATATGTAGCCAGCAGTTTTCACATTCACACTAGGGTCGTCATTCAAAGTGGAGCCACGATCCAAGTTCGTGCAAGGATTGTCATTCTGGTGATATTGATTGGAGTCCATTGTCATAAAAAAGCTCACAAAAGAACACAAACTATATTTTATATCTTTATCTATTTGTTAACTGGGTGTCAAATGTCAACTTCATCATCTGTCATAGAATAATGCTGCCATATTTTGAAATATAATCGATTACGTGCATCGATTATTGGTCTTGAACAATTTAATTTTATCTAATTACGGCAAAGCCATAAACAATACAATGATATTACCATTCAATGTTTATGTATGTTTGGACTATAAGATATCTGGTTTGAGAAGTTTATGAACATAATTGTTTTGTCTTAAACTGGAGTTAGTTAGTTACGTTCACAGAAACTAAAATGGCCGTCATGATTATGACGGCGTGCCGTGTGATTACAATGCACGCCTTTGAGCGCACGGATTGATTTTTATAATTATTAATTAATCCGTAATCGATTAGACGTATTCAATATACGACTCGAAATTAAATTGACAATATACTAGCAACCCTAAACTTTGCCTGACAGTCAAACTCTCAGTGATAATAATACGTTAAATTACTTATTTATTGCTTATAACGACGGCGACTTAGTTAGAGATAGAAGTTAAACGGATAATTCCTGTTTTAAAAAGATATATTTTTTAATTATCCTTCGAAACTTGTTCGGGTTGGGCCATGAATAGGCATTGACCTTTGTACCCTTGACTATTTTTGCGTGTTTAAAAATGTTAATCATCACTATCTACAATAATTGGCGTAATCACTATTCACTCAAACAAACTGAAGCAACTGTTAAAAATGGGCCCGTCTTTCTCATAAGCACTGACGCACTGCCACACCACCACAAACAGCGAGTGTACGGACGTTTGAGTACGAGAGAGACATGATAATTTTAAAATCTAAACAAAACACTTTAGCCAGGGCTCACAGCGGGCGCGCGCTCGCGATACGTATGCATCGATCGATGGCATTCGGGCGACTGAGGGGAGCGCCGTCGCCGCCCCGGAGCAGTGCGTACACGCCGCCTAGCCCGCGCTATGACCTGTCGTGAACTCGTGACCCGTGTGCAAACAGATGATTGCGGATACTAACTTTTAAGCGTAATTAAATATTTTTGGGACAAAATATAACATGGTGTAAAAATTATTGGAATCGATTCAGTTACTGATTCTGAACAAACTATATTCAGGTTTCGCATATACTAAAAATAATGTTGTATAGTAACGCGAAAAATAAGGGATTTTTGATTATGCTTGAATATGCTAGTTGTCAGTAGGAAAAATACCTTGTAAATTGGTATTTGTAGAATGGTTGAGAGCTAAAAATATTAAAAACAACTTAAGTTTTGTAAATGATTTCGGAGTTCCTAATTAATATTTTTTTGCCATTGAGCGCAAATCATAGCGCGCCACATCGCTAATCCCAGACGACAGTTTCAACTTGTAAATAGGAACAATATCGGTAGTATTCGATGTGTAGGGTACATTAAAACTTATGAAATGAAAATCGTCTACCTATGACTGTCAACGTAAATTCAGATCTTCGTCATTCAAGGATCTCTTTCTCTCTTTCCAGGTATCACCGCATGCAATCCTCTCCACCCTCCACTCGGCTAGGCGGGGCCAGTGATGGCGGGCGGCAGCGTGTGGTCGCGCCGCGTGGCTGTGCGCACGCGAACGCTCCGAGGACTCGTCCGAGACACGCAGCGCGCGCTGAACGATGTGGCTGATATACTGCATTTTGGTAAGAACTATTGCATTATCCATCCTAAAGGATAGGATACGATTGTTGAAGAAAAAGTTTGCCCAATGTGACTTAACAAGGAATGCATTGTATATTAATATGTGAAGCAAAAACTTTGTACCCCTTTTTACGGAAATTTCGCATACGGAGGAGTCTAAAATGTTGGACAGTTAAAGATAGTATGGAGAAAGAGAGCAGAAAGCTAATATTTTAAATAAATTATGAATTATGGTCGAATTTCGACCACTGGGCGAGTACTAGTAATGGATAAATAAATAAAGAAAATAATAATGGCATATCCATATTTAGAAAGAGTCTGTCACATTGGTATACCATAGAGAAAGGTATAATCATCGTCATCCACGGCCTGGCTTCACCCACAGTAAAGGCTTCTCTATGGTTGACTAAAACGAGAAGAAGCTATTTAGTACCAAAGTTTGAGTTTTCATCGCGCCTGTAATCTTCAAAGGGTTACCCATTGTACACCCACATTTCGCCAGTTATGTATAAGTGGCGAGACTATTGCCACCTACTAGGGACAAATCTAGACTCCGAGCTGCTACTGAGAATTTCCAAATAGAAAAATAGCAATTACACTTTGCTCGATCCGGTAATCTGACCCAGAACCTCATGCTCATCGGTAGCGGTTGCGACCAACGAGGCAGATTGGGTGGTAAATACATTGTCATAACGTATAAAATTCAGGTCTATCAATTTAATGGTGGTCATTGGGCTTCTACCCATAAGGACCGTAAAATATGTATGACAGCCACCTGGACCTACGGCTTAACGTGCTTTCCGAGTATCGGAGGATCTCGAAACGTAATGGTGATCACCCATTCACAGACCAACCATGGACCTGTTGTATCGACCCATGCTGCTGTTATTATTTAGGTACCCACGAAGCCCACAATCGTATTATGAGAATAAACAGTTGGAAAACAATTGCCATCGGTGGTGCTGTAGGCATTTATAACCTCTATGCAATATCACTTTTGAATCATGTTTATCCCTACCTACTTTTGCAAACTTATCATCATATTCTTGTCTCATTCTCTTCTCATTAATTGAAATAAAATGTCTAGTCTTGCTCACAATAATCTTAAAACTGTAGCAGGAAAATATCTTTTTAATAATACTTACGGGAAGTCAAAAAGTGGACTATTCCCGCCTCTCATTAACGCAAATTAATTACCACATATAAACCAAAATTCCCCTTTTCCTGTTCTAAACGAATGGATTATAATAAAATTACTGTAGTTAAATTAAAATGACGTCATCGTGAGCTCACCGGACCGCTGTGTTTATAAATAGATTATAGAAGTAAACTGGTTGCTTCATATTGCGCAATTGTCCTTGCGGAATGGATAGGAAAGCCAAATACACCCTGCACTGCATCAGATTCTAATACCAGAAAAAAATATTTGATGCTGGTCTTTATTAATTGCATAAAAAGTATAGAGCCGTTATATGGAATCTCGCATTTATAAAAAAAAATGTGTTAAGCGTCTACGATGTTTGGTCCATAGTCTCGAGTCTACCTCATGACATCAAACGGTGAATTTTTTTTTTCGTCAAATGACTTCTCGCGCTCTGAGCGGTGTGTCAGATTTTTACTGACTAAAAAACCCACCCGTGTTCCTTCAATTGCTTAAGCCAGGGCCACGGTAACTCAATCGAACAAATCCGTTACTCTGGCAGGTATCGGCCCTAGCGAACCCCTTCAATTGTTCTGACATCAAACGGCCTGTTGGCCGGTTTGCGAATTTATGAAAAATCTCTGCACACTTTTTTTATAGCGTGTTAGTGGTAATAGATCTGAATCCAATGCTATACTGCCCTATCTGTTTCTCTTCTCACTATCGCTATTCAGTGGAATTTAAAATTTCCTGCATTTCTGTCAGCGGCACCTTTTTCCAGTCAATTTAAAGTTTTATGTAATGCAATAAAGTTAATAAGCAATAAGTGTACAGTATATTTTTTTTTTATTAGCCGTTGATGTCCTGCTGCGGGGCAAAGGCCTACCTAACGATCTGTTCGAAAGAGTTACCGTGGCCCTGGCATATGGGCAACTGAAGGAACACGGGCGGGTTTTAGTCAGTAAAAGTCTGACACGCCCTTCCGCTCCACCCTAGAGCGGGAGATGTCATTCAATGATTTCCCACGCAAAAAAAGGCCTACCTAACAGAGTTGAAATCTCCTTATTTTGGCACAATCTAAACCATGTCAAAATGGAGCCTGCCATCTCCGTCTGGACCTGCCGAGATCTCCCTTGGAGACTTTTAAAATTAAATGATTAAATTAAATTAATTTTTCACAAGTGAAATCAAGTAATTTACCAGTCACTAACGAACCTACCATAACATTTGGAAATCTTCTTTTGCCAGATCCCGAAGTGTTCACAGCAGTGCAAGAAGTGGGCACCCAGTCTCTCCGTTCCACTGCGCTGGTACTGCTGGGCACGTCTCCATCTGCACGTGCCCGGTTGCTGCACTGCCTGCTAGGACATCAGCTGCTGCCTGACCCTCCGCCTCGAGGATGTCGATGGGTAAGTGGAAGAATACTGTCAATCTCCTCTCGTCCCAGAACCAGAAGTGTTTATAGCTGTGCAAGAGATAGGGGATCAGACTCTTAGGACGTTGGCGGCTTTAGATACAGCAGAAACGCGATGAGTTCTAGTTTGAAAAGACAAGCTGTTGCCTGTCTTTGTCCAACTAATGTAATTACGAAAGGTATTTTTTATTTTATTTATGACGTATATTAACGTATTAGATACTTACAAACAATTATGGAAAATTAAATAACTATTAGGTACAGTCGCCAAATTTCGTCCCCGAACCTAATTTCGTCCCCATCGGTTTCTTTTTACTAAATAACTGTATCTAGTGTTTTTGCATCGAAACAAAAGTTAGGTAAGTCAGTCGGCCATTGCAAAAGTTTGGCGGTAAAACGTCGCTTTTGTGTTAAGATATTTAAAAAAATAAAAAACTGTTCAAGGTGAGTTTTTGGATCATATATTATCGGTATAAACAATACCGATATAAATATTGATTTGTTTGAGATATTGAAACGAAATTTTTGACAAAATTTGTTGACATCGCTTAAATTTCAACTGATTTAATTTCATTTACGTTATGGCATGTGTTTTGTGTTGAATGGAAGTTAATAACACAATTGTCAAATTCGCAATATCGTCCCCTAACGTGAGCCTTATTTCGTCCCCGGGACGATATTTAGACCACTTTGTCATTCGTCACTTATGAATTTTCTGTAACTGTTTTGAATATTTATTTATTTTATTGTTGATGAGAAGAACTTTTTATGCCCAAGAAATAGAAAATTGGTTGACAAATCATCCAGGGCGCGTCGTTACTCACTACCAACTTGGAGAAATATTTGGGAAAGCTTATGCAAAAGCATGCAAAATTGATACGGCAGTAAATGGCTTCCGTAAAACAGGAATATTTCCACTCAATGAAAACATTTTCTTTGACTCACCAAATGCTCCTCTCTTAACTGATACAAACAGCACGAAATCTTTCAATGATGTGTCATTGTCTTTGGAATCCACAAGGCCAAGACAAAGAATACCACCTACATTATGAGGGTCAAGAAACTTTTCATCCCTGTTTATAGTTCCAGCTGACATACAGCCTAATACAGTTGTTGAGACACCTTCAACGTCAACTAGGCGAGGCAAAGCCTTGGTAGTCACAGCTTCACCGCATAAACAAGAAATAATAGACGTAGAAAAGAAAAGAAAGCAAAAGGATGAAAGATTGCAGAAAGTAGGAAAAAAAAGGCGCGGATCAGATGTCTATGATTAGTGATTACTAATATTTATGGTTAAAAATACAATTTAAGTTTACGTACTGATTATTGTGATCTCAATATCGTCCCCGGGACGAAATTAGGTGCCAAAAAATATTTTTCCAGAATTTCTACGTTTTGGGTTTAGCTATTATTGTAGAAGAAGTAATAATGTTAATGGGTTTTTGATTATTTAAAATAATAAAAGAATATTCTACCTAAACTAAGACGTTTTATTTATTACTTTACTCGATATATTTTACCATTTTTTTTTTGTTTTAGAAAAAGGGGACGTTATTTGGCGACTGTACCCTACTCTACGGCAGAAATCTCAATATTCAATACTTTTATTGCATTCCACATGTATTCTTAGGTGATAAACTTATAATTAGATCATATGGACCCGGCAAAGTAAAATAATTGAGTTAGGAGAGAGGAAGCATTTGTTAATTATGTACTATATAAAATACTAAAATTTTATACGATGTGTAACAGAATCTCAAAGTATGGAGTTAAAAGCATACCCAACGACCGAATCTTTATTATTAACAGTCGTGTTGACCCTAGCATTTAATATTGCGTCTTATTTCCTTATCAAAGTCAAAGTCAAATATCATGAGTCTCATCCCTGGCCCTCAGGTCCGCATCCAGTACGGCAGCAGCAACCAGCGCCAGGCGCACCTCACTCTCGGCAACTCGGAGTTCGAGCTGGTCGAGGAACTTGAGTGCAACAAGAGGCCTTGGGATACACTGCCTGTTGAGGTGACAGCACTTTCAAAGTATTCCTTACCTTCAACTCCTCTATTACTAACTTTTTTCATGGGTTCACCTTACATCAGGTCGAGTTTTTGAACTCTGATACAACCCTGAACAGGATACTTTTCATCATGATTATAAAAAAAACTCACTTCTACTATCCATTTTTTTTTCTTTTGTCACAATAAAATAATCCTTCAGAAACTAGATACGAACCGCATAAAATCATATTCAGCCTACACTGATCCCGCAATTGTTAGCCATAACTCAAACTGATATTTAAATGTTTTACATATTTCATTATTTCAGGACCTAATAAGACAAGATAAGACTGATCTCACCACAATTTTAGAAGTTGAAATTAATAACCAATTCCTAAAAGATGGTCTCCGAATCATACTACCTCCAGACCTGGATGTAGACCCAGGAGTTGCCAGCCACCAGACCCTGAAAAAACTCCATGCAGACCTGTATTCAAAACGGGACAGTATATTGAAGAACTTCAATCCTGTGTATCTTTTTGCGGTGGACAAAATTGGAAAGAATATTTTTAGTGAGAATATTTCTGGGACAATAACGACTTCTAGGAGCGAAGAGGATTTTTGGAATACGTTTAATTTATATTCTATGGCGAGAGGCGGGAGTAGTGGTGATTGTGGGGAAAGTGGGGATGGTGATAAAAGTGAGGTGAAAAGAGTGTGGAACGGGAGTAGAGAGCCTGCTGTGTTTTCTGGTGAGGTGAGTCTTTTTATATTTTTTTTCACATACAACGCAATACCTTGCGTCTCCGGTAGGATCTATAGTATACCCGTTTGTCGGCAGTTATGTTTCACTCCCATGTAAAAGGGGGCGAGAAGGGTTAATAAATTAATTTTAAAAACTTACTTGTACTATGTAAGGTTTCACGCTCATGAGTAACACAAACAAATATCAGATTATAGAGCAAAAAAAAAAAATTGATGGTCGTTTTAAGAGTAACTTTGTAGCGGAACTAATACCCCAAGTCGGACGTATTTATATGTATTGTCTTTTGTAGAGTTTTTGTATAACTTTAAGTTTCTCGGATCTCGTAGAATTTCCGTTTAGCTAGCGTGTATTTAAAAATACCGTTAATATATCACCGAGGTGGCGAGACGACTTAGACTCGTACTGCAAGGGTTGGATGGAGGTGGCCCCGGAAAATGTTGCCTCGAGGGATTTTGGGGAGGCCTTTGGTCAGCAGTGGGACAGTGTAGGCTAATAAAAAAAAAAAAAACATGCACAGGTTACTTGGTACTCGTTTTAACCGATCATTTTCCTTCCACAGAACTGCCTAGATCTCCATCAAATAAAGGAGATAAACCCAAACTCACAGGTGTTGTTCGTTCTCTTCTCTAACAGCGAAGACATGAACCGAACTGTAGACCCCGCAGAAGAGCACAGAAGGCCCGAGAAGAGGATCAATGTGGATGCCTTGAAGTGGATATTTAGGTTAGTTTATCAGTTTTATTTAAATTCATTGGAACTTTTTAATTGGTTGACAGTGTATTATCATCTGCTTACCATTTTCCCAACTATGTTGGGGTCGGCTTCCAGTATATCTGGATGCAGCTGAGTACCAGTTTAATATATAAAACGACTGCCTATCTGATCTCTACAAAACAGTTATTGGGTAATACGATGTCCCTTGGTAAGACTGGTTGGTAGACTTTCAGCCTTCTGACGACTGTCAAAGATCCACAAATGACAGCTGAGACCAACGGCTTAACGTGCTTTCCGAGGTCTTATTATGTAAAAATGGTTACCCATCCACGAACCAACCGCGGCAAGCGTAGCTTAACCTGATCGATCGATCCTTTCGGCTGTTATTAGTTATTAATTAGCCACAAGCCCCACCTCCCTCATTTCCTAGTCCTGTCGAAATGCTTAACAAGAGACTCAAACACGCAGTCTGTAAAGAAGAAAACGCCAGGGTAGCCAGGGTAGAGTTACCGTGGCCCTGGCATATGGGCAACTGAAGAAATACGAGTGGCTTTTAGTCAGTAAAAGTTTGACACGCCGTTCTGCTCCACCCAGAGCGGGAGATGTCACTTGATGATTTCCCATCCACAAAAAAAGGTACCCTTCGAAATTCAAATTTACCTACGTTTTTTGCAACTTAATGAAAAGTCATTGAATGAAATTAAATGACCTTAGAGGGATGTAGTGGTGATTTGAATGATTATAATTCTGTAAAGCCTATGTTATATTTTAATCAACATACAACCTAATACTGACCTGCTAATTGTAAAAAAAAAACGAAAGAAAGTTTGAATTTTACAGTTTATACTACCTATTTCAATTTCGTTGTTTACCCCAGTGCACCCTCCTAAAGCGGATATTTTTTTAGTTCCAGACAAAATCAAGATCCACAGAAATCTTCGGATCCAAAAAACAAAGGAGAGGATAAAAGACTGTTTGAAGAGCAAACCGCCTTCATGAACGATATGATGGACCAGTGGGAGATGATGTGTGAGTACGAGAAACTTGCATTGTATGGTTTACATTCTATTATTTTACATGGAGCCATTCTGTGTTTTATTTATACATATAGTCTTAGTCATTACCAGAAATGGTTTGTATTGGTACCTATTGGCCGGAAATGGCACATAATAGAAGAAAACCGTGTCCCCTCGTGAGGAACTCGTCCTTACGCGGTACTCGCATGCGCTCACATTCTCGTATATAAGGTGGTAGTTGTATGTTCAGTACATGCGAATAAGATAGAAAATCCTCTGCGTTAAAATTTTTAGTTAGTAACAAAAAAATTAAATGAAGGGAATAAAAGCGTGTTAAAAAACTGGACCTTACATTTTCCCATTGTTGGTATTGCACTGTTCTATGAACCAGCATTTATTTTTTGATAACCGATGTAATGTGTCTATGCTAGACATTTTATACCTGGACTTTGAACCCTATTCAGTAACTTGACAGTTGGAGGTGGTAAAGCGGCGTGTAAATAGCCGCCAGCACGCGGGGAGCTCAATTATGAAAAGTTATAGTTTGATAGATATGAAACAGGGCACGCCACAATTGCGGCGGTAAGTCCCCTCTTTGAGGAGTGGATAGAGAGGCGTCACGGCGTCCTCACCTTCCGCCTGACGCAGGTTCTCACCGGGCATGGGTGCTTCGGTGGGTTCCTGTTCAGGATAAAGCGGGAGGATACGTCCGGGTGTTTCCATTGCGAGGATCGTCTGGAGGACACGGTGGAACATACGGTGGAGGTGTGCCCTGCCTGGGCGGAGCACCGCCGTGTCCTCGTGGAGGCGATCGGCGGCGGCGACCTCTCGCGTCCGGCCCTGGTGCGAGCCATGGTACGGAGCGAGAGGGAATGGGAAGCCGTCACCTCCTTCTGCGAAGCAGTAATGCTCGCGAAGGAGGAGGCGGGGCGCGTGAGGGAGTGGCAGTCTCTGCGCCCTCACGTCCCTAGCCGCCGCAGGAGGAGACGCCCCGGGCGTCGGGAGTCGATTGCGGACTCCCGGCCACCGTAGGCGCGAGCTTGCGGGTGGCGAGCAATGGGTAGCTCGCCGCCCGGTAAGGACCAAGCTCGGGTCGACGGCGCGCAGTGTTCCACGCGCGCCTCAAAGAGATGTCAGCAGCAGTGTAGGGGTCTACTAGGACCGATGCCTGCCGGGGTCGCGTGATTGTTCGACAGAGATACCGTGACCCTGGCACATGGGCAACTGATGGAACACGGGTGGGCTTTAGTCAGTAAAAGTCTGACACGCCCTCCCGCTCCGCCCAGAGCGGGAGAAATTATTTGATGATTTCCCATCGTGAAAAAAAAAAAAAAAAAAATAGATATGAAACCCACCCTGTGAGCTGAAGAATGATAAATGGTTTCAACGTCAGCACTGAAAACTATTGGCCCACTAACCTGCAGATCAGCTCAGGGCCGCATAGCCAGCTACTGTCAGTAGCTCACACCGTGAAGCACTTTCACGAAACAGATTGTCAGATCACTGTTGGGTATTTATAACGAGTCTCTTCAAACTTTAGCTGTCCATCACGGTGAAAAACCAAGTTTTCCTCAAAATTACAGGAAAAAGCACCGGCGGAGCGGTTTCGTAAAAGAAGACTGGAAGGGTTCTCGTTAGTCGGCGCTCGGGGAGCGGTGGCCAAACTATGGCGCTAGTGTCGCCAGGTTCAGTGAATCCCAGAGCGTGATCCGAAAAGCGCGCGAACCAATTCGCCAGTATACTAACATATCGAAACCATTTGAAACGAAATAAATAATTGCTAAAGAAATGACCTAATACTTAGGTATAACAAAAATAAGTATTAACAAGTCAATTTGGGTCACTTAAGGTGCCCAACCAGGAGGGATACCAGATTTTGACAAAAAAAAAAGATAGTGAGATGGTGTATGAATGAATGAAATTGAATGAACTTGAAATAATGTACTTACAAGCAAACTTTGTATTTTAAATTTATTAACTTCTCTTAAAACACGATATATACTATATCGATATATAAATCGTCTATGGTAGCCAGAAATAATAAAATGACTAAATAAAAAAAAGTGAAATGACATGATTTTTATATTTAATTTTATTTCCATTAGAAGAAAATAATAAAGGAAATAACTGTTATTAAAAATGATAAAATATTATTATATTCCACATCCTAAAAACGAAAATTTTAATGTTTTATTTAAATTAAACCATTTTTATAATTCGTTCTTTACGCGAAATCGTTCACTACCCTAACACTATTAGTTTTAGTATGGTATTATTATTTTTCTTAGAACTGTCAAGTTACTGAATAGGATTAAACTCCAAGTATAGACTCATGTCACAGATTACTTAATAGTTACTACGTAACAGATACTTCACTCAGTAGAAAATTTTCAATACCTACTGCTATAATAGCCTACTCCGTCGCGTCAGCAACCGCTGCATGCTAAAATGTGCCTAAATGCTCAAGCGTACAGTTGTGATTGCTTCGCACCGCGCGATCCCACAGCAATCGCAGGGCTGCCTCTTCGATAAAATTAAATGATAAATGATAAATGACTTTATTTTGCAAGTAGGTTTGTACAAACACTTTTACACGTCAATCAATTCTTTTTTTTAAACTAGATGAGTAAATTAACGTAACTATTTGTGTCCATTTTATTGAGAACTGTGAATATGTTCGGTAGTATAAAATTGTATCGTCTAAAGGTAAAATATGTTTTTAATAAATTGGTGCTGACTGTGCAAATACACCTAAAACATAATTATGTAGGTAAAATAAAAAAAAAAACTTTAAAAGCTACATGTGTTTTATTTTTATATATTTTTTTATAATTTTCTTACCCTTTCTTAATTCTCGGTTATTAAATTTTAATGAAGAAAAAATCCTGAATGAAATGAAAAAAGTTTTATTAAATATTCTTTTGGGAAACAAGGGCAGGGAGAATCAAAATGTACGTCATTTAAAATTTCATAAAGAGTACTACCCGGCGTTTGTTTCATATTTTTTTCAAAATTATTAATAAATATAGTCTCGAGTTCTCTTCCATAATTATGAAACGCATCTGTTGGCACTTTTAACTTTCCGTAAAAATACGATGTTTTATTGAATGCTTTAAAATGGATAAACACACTATTCGTAGATTCATTTAAATCAGGAATGTTCTGTAACTCAGCAACAAAGCCAGAACAGGTATGCTTGAATGGAACGATTAAAATTGAACAACGTGCGTGCGCTTCGCTTGCGAAAACCGCACTGAATATGGTCCGCAAATGGCCCGAGACCGCTCGGCCGGGCGGTAGGTAATTATAGCGCGCAAGTACATGGAGTGACGGATGCCTGCTCATGTGCTGGTGCTTCATGGTAACAGTTTGCGCGTGTCGATATCTCCGCCTCCCAGTATAATAGAAAGAGACAGAGCGAGAAAGAAAAAGTCTTGTAACTTTTTCTCTGTGCACCGCTTTTTCCTTACGTGATAACTTCTACCAGTCAACTCCCACGGCAAGCCGCGTAAAGGAACTTGGTTCTGAAAAAAAGTTTAGGTGCACGTCAGCAGTATTACTTGAACTACGAAAACAACACTTTCTGGTATGAAATAAAGGCCTGTGGTTATTGCCACACCCACAGCATAACCATGTTACTTACACATCTAGCGGATTCTGTCGACTTTTACCAGTTCGACAGTCTACTTTGTGAAGGCCTTTGTATTCGGCCATGTTATTCAAAATGACTCACACTGCTAAAAAAAAATAACAACTTTTTTTAGAAAAAAAAAAAACACAATGAGTTTATTTGCGGTAAACATGACCAAGCACTCACCAAAAATAAAAGAAAAAGCTGGTGGAAAATATGCGTCACATCTTAGCAAAACGGCCATTGCTCAGCATAATGCTGAGACCTTTTGCGAGACAATCTCTAATCTATTTTTAATCTTTATTTCAGCAACACCACCCCAAAAACATCACGTAAAAAGCCAATGTATTCTACTTGACGATTTCGACCTTCTACGTACAACCGACCAAAAACCGCTCGCACCATTCCTAAGCACTGCCATACAAAACGCGAACGAAACTTGTGCGAAGGGCAAAGATGAGAGAAGTGTTAAGACTAGGACCGGTTTGTTAAGTACCGTTGTGAAGTTTGCTGCGGATTGTTTGCAGAGTTACCTGTTGGAGTATTGTACGAAGTTAAGTGAGGTTAGTGTACTATTCATCATCTTTTTAGTATTTTCCTAAGTTGGCTTCCTATTTATTTTTGATTAACTACGACTAAAGGATTTACTAGAGAATGGGCAGCAGCGTTCTCCATCCACTTTACCACCATACTGCGATCGCCAACCCGCCTGCCAAGCGTGGCGGTTATGACAAAGCCTCCCAATTTGAGGGAGGCTAAGTCCAGCTGTGGACATCTTACGGTTAAAATTATGACTTTACTTGGACCGACTGCCTGTCTGACTTCCACAACCCAGGCTTAGCTTCAATTGACTTGTTGCGACTTGAATAACGAAGCAATGTGCCCTTGAGCCCAGTTTGTGTGATTCGGAAAAATAACACTTCAATATATTATATTTATGTCATTTTCAAAAGTGTTCGTCATTTTGAAAATAAACTTAATTTAAACGGTCATAAAGTTGATATTGGTTTTAGATTTAGTAACGTGTATAAACAAGGATTTGAATGCACTATATCAGGATTAATAATGTGAATAATCATCATTATATCAGCTAAAAGACGTCCACTGTTGGGCTTTGCGCTCTCACAATTTGGGAGGGAGGGGGGGGGGTTCCATAATCGCCACGCTTGGCAGGCGGGTTGGCGATCGCAGTATGGGGGTAAAATGCATAGAGAACGCTCCTAACCTGGTGGAACGCTGGTTTCTGCTGTAAGGAAATATGAATGAATGACAATAATAATTATTAAAATGACAGGTGCACGTAAAACTCCTGCAGCAATTTATTCTGGCTTCGTTCGACATGGCGCGCGAGTTACAAGTGGTTCCTAAGAAGATACAGTATGTAGCCAGGCAGGAACAACAATTGTATGAGGTGAGTTATGAAGCTTAGATGCATGTGAATAATAGCGTTAATAGCGTGTCGGTTAAAAGGGAAGAATGAAAAAAACGTCTGAGGGCAACAGCGACTAACATGGGAGAAGTGTACGAAGATAAAAATGTAAATTCGAAGATTATTGCCACCAAACTGCAGTGGGCTCCAACAGAGGGGTTTGGAAATGATTTTGTATAGCTTGGCCTAAACCACTCTGTCATCTAATCTGCACAGTTCATTTTCGCAGACGATAAACGAGAAGTTCTCAGAAGGCGACAAGAAGCGAGAGTTACTGAAGATCATGCAGGAAGTGTTGGAAGAAATGAGGGCCGAAGTAAACAATATGGACTGGAGTGTTGATGGTAATGTTCATTTTTATAATATTACTGGATTGTTAATTTTTCTGGACTTCGAGTTAGAAAGAGACTGTTACAGAAGTATGAGGGACAGAGAAGACTTTTCAACAATGCCTACCTTTTCCAGCAATCGGTGGCCCATTAACGACTGCTATTTTGGCAATGAAGACACAGATAGACCCATGCATCTGTATAATTGTTGCGTCACGAGTGCGCATAAATCAAATTAATTTAAACCTTATGTTTATGCTTACAAAACTTACATGGGTCTTTAAATGTTTTGCGAAATGTGGACGTAAACTACCCCTTCGGGCAATATAACTATGTGTTACATTTGTCATTATTACATTTGAAGTGAAAACTTCTTATGGGAGTATAAACCGCTTCGTTACGTAACGCGTTACGGCGCCAGTCTATCTGGCTTCCCTTTCTCTCACACATACGGCAGCGGTAGGCAGGCTCCTCCTCTCTCACTCTAACCCACAGCGCTAGATTAGTTTAAGCTATCACTTCTGTCGGGCGCCCCGCCACGCACACGTTTTTTTTATCACCTTCTAAACTAAAATACTACTGTTCTTACTTTTTATTTTAAAAGTCAGGTTTTTTATTAATTTATTTTTTGCACTATTCAATTTTGTGCCTTTGAATCTATGCTAGTTATATGTATTTTCTTTGAAAGAAAGAAAATAAGTATATTTGCGGTAAATATGACGCAAAGAAAGACTGAACACAACAATAATAAAAAAGCTGGGGAAAATATGCGCCGTATTCACACAAAACGGCCATCGCTCAGTATATTGCTGCGACCCTATGCTAGACAGAGACCCAGCTTTCTATCAAAATCACTGATATAATCCTACACACCCACCAGACCTCCCGTGGCACCAAGACCCGCGCTACATAGTGTCGAACTCGACGTTCTACTCGTCGTCGCGCTCGCGCAGCCCCGACAGCGTGTCGCTGCGCATGCGCGAGCTGCCGTCCGACGGCGAGGAGGCCGTGTGCTACGACAGCTACAACTTCGACGACTACGAGATCATACGGACCAACGACGAGAGCTTTGTTGACTCTTATGGGAAGGTTAAGGTTAGTAAATATTCTAGTTTTATTTTTAACACTTTCACTGTCCAATTGAAAAAAGAATTATTCAAAAAATCAATAAATCAAAAGACATTTATTCAAACTAGGCTGAGAGTCAGCACTTTTTGAACGTCAAAGTTACACACGGCAGTCCCCCCAAAACGCCCGCCCTTCGACACTTCCTAGTGCTTTAGCTGGGAAGAAGAAGTGTCGCAACAAACTCCCCAGCAGCACAGCTGTCTGTTAAGTTAGAAGAACTTGATTCTATACAATATTGTGTAAGTAATTAATATTATAAAACAAAACATACATTATTCACCATATGTCAGCTAGCACACGCCAATATACCACCAACAAAACATCAAAAACTAAACTCAAGCTGAAATAAATAATAAAACAAAATCGTAAACAGAATTTAAAACGTAAATAAAGCCTCCAGGCATAAAGGGCGTGCCCGCTTCAACGATGCAAATTGATACATACAGCTAAGTTGAACAAGTAACAATAACAAAAAGTACACCCTACCCTATTCACACCTAGCTTATTTTTGTGATTTGCACCCGGTAGGCGGGTGCTCGGCATGGTCGCAAGACACATAACTACTTATACATAGGACTCGGAGGCGAGTTGTGGGCATGCGAACAAATTATCGTTCGACCCGGGTGCCGGGTGCACGGCAGTAAAAGTGAAGAGTAACCATGGAGTTTCAAAAACCCAAGAACTTTTAAACACAACACCCAACACCTTTTTAAGTATTTTTGTTTTTGTCAGTGTGGACCTTTTGTTGTCTGTTTACATGAATAAATAATAATAATAATAATAATATATCTTGTTATGGATGTCGTTTTCATTGTTTTTGAGGGTTTGTAAATGTTAGTTTCAAATACTTGTGTGGATATTACAATGGAGGGGCATACAGTTTTACAGAAAAAGATCTCTACCTCTGATTATGCTGTTGGATTGCTGCCAAAGGTAAAATAATAGCGAATAAGATAAAGATTTATTTCTCGCCACAATATAAAGCACATTTAACACAGTATACGTAACTACTACATTTTAATAATTACATTTTGGGAGACTGGTGCCTAAGCTAGACGTAAGGCCTGTACCTATTCCAGGACACCAGGACACCAGGACTCCCCCCATTCTGAGATACATTTTGTAGGAAATTATGTACTCGCACATTGTTAAATGCGGTAGAATAACCCTTATTAGCACGAATTATTTTAACAATAATCTTTAATTTAGTAATTGAGAGAATATGTGTCATGTATGAGTGTGTGGGTGTGTGTGTGTGGGAAGGAATATGACAGTAATATGACTAAATTGCTTTTTTTTTAAGAAAGAAAAAATAAAATAAAAAATTGGTATATTGCGATAAAAACGTTTTAACCAGTCATTTACCGTAATTACAGACACAATTAAAAAACGATTGTATCTATACCAAATGTGGTATCTCAGGGACTTAGAGGTTAAGTTAATTTATGTGGTAACAAGCAGCGGCGAGGCGTAAATTTTTCTAAAAGAGAAGCCGAAGCGAAGTCGGCCTTAACTTACTGACTCATCAATAAAGAATACTTACTATCATTCTAAAATTATTATAGGAATGTAATGAATTAAATAAAATAAAATTGAACAGCTGAAAACGAATAAAATATGCAATATTCCTCTATCTCGTTCTCGCTGACGCATTTTTCTATATCTGTCTCTGTCATAACCCGTTGTACAGCGGCTTGCTCTCGTACATATCAAGCGGTGCCACGTGACCTAAAGTGACATCATTACGGGATCGCTGTTGTATGAATTTTTAGTTCCCGATTATGACGTTTTGGCGGCGGGTTAATTTAGAACATTTCTCTTTTGTTGTAATACAAAGCTATAAATAACCTTTTTTGTTGTTTGAATGTTATGGTGAATTAAATACCCGTAGTGTAACTATATTTATTGACAATAGTAGCCACTATTTACATACTATTGTATTTTTAATAGTGATAGAGTTACCAATGCGAATCCCCGAAGGCAAGCCGGTAGGAATCGTGTTATATGGTGCTTTCGCCACTGGTAACAAGTTATATCAGGGCAGCAAGCCACCAATTTGCAAGTATATTTCTCGTTTCCCAGTCCCCGGCGCCCGACGAGGACTCCCCGCAGTTCAACAACATCCGCGTGGAGAACGAGTCGGAGATGTTCTCTCTATCCACAGCACGCGGCAGCTGGCCAGGCGCGCGCGGCGGCGGCGGCAGTAGCACCAGCACGTGCACCAACACGTGCACCAACAGCGTCAACATCTCCATCAAGCAGGCCTCGCTCGACGTGCAGCAGACAGGTAGCCCCTCTGAACATAACGGGTGTAAAAAAAATAACAACCGACTTCCTTAAAAAAAAACACTACAAAGTCAAAAATAAAATTAAAGTTATTTTTACTTTAATTTCGGAAGTCGGTGGCAAAAAAACCTTAAATACAGATCCACAGGCACCGACTTCCAAAATTAAAGTTATTAAAGTAAAAATAACTTTAATTTCGGAAGTCGGTGGCAAAAAAACCTTAAATACAGATCCACAGGCACCGACTTCCAAAATTAAAGTTATTAAAGTAAAAATAACTTTAATTTCGGAAGTCGGTGGCAAAAAAACCTTAAATACAGATCCACAGGCACCGACTTCCAAAATTAAAGTTATTAAAGTAAAAATAACTTTAATTTCGGAAGTCGGTGGCAAAAAAACCTTAAATACAGATCCACAGGCACCGACTTCCAAAATTAAAGTTATTAAAGTAAAAATAACTTTAATTTCGGAAGTCGGTGGCAAAAAAACCTTAAATACAGATCCACAGGCACCGACTTCCAAAATTAAAGTTATTAAAGTAAAAATAACTTTAATTTCGGAAGTCGGTGGCAAAAAAACCTTAAATACAGATCCACAGGCACCGACTTCCAAAATTAAAGTTATTAAAGTAAAAATAACTTTAATTTCGGAAGTCGGTGGCAAAAAAACCTTAAATACAGATCCTAAGACACCGACTTCCAAAATTAAAGTTATTTTTGACTTTGTAGTGTTTTTTTTAAGGAAGTCGGTTTTAACTTTTTTGTTAAAAGTTTATTTTACTTTTTAGTTATGGTAGATACCCCGCGCTAATCTAATCGCGTTATTCGTTCATTTGTCGCGCAAATACTTAATGCAAATTTAAGACTTATATGGTTTTCACATGGATTCCATTGCCCGAATGGAACCAAATTAAAATGGGACCATTTGGAATGCACCAGCTTTCATATAAAAAAAGAATCGTCAAAATCGGTTCACCCAGTCAAAAGTTCTGAGGTCACAAACATAAAAAAAGTCGAATTGGTAACCTCCCCTTTTTTGAAGTCGGTTAAAAAAGACGCTAAACGTAGCTAGAAGTCACTTGCACTCTCCGTCTTTGTTAACATTTTTTTTGCCTAGTCCATCCCTGGGAACCGATATTCCTGGGATATGGAATTATTGAAGTCTCAGTACCGACTTCTTCATGAAAAATAGTTTTAAATGTTGGTTAACTTTAAATAACCCCATAACTTCTGTACCAATATCTTTGCTTTAAAACAATATTGTGCGTGCGTTACATTGCTCGCTGTCTTAAACAGCGATCGTTCACACCACAAATAAAAGTCGTTTTCCAACAATCTTTTTTCCCGCTTTTACTTAGTTTGATGTCGGATAGAATGTGTAGATAATATGGCAATGTGATGTATGTGGCTAAGCTATGGGTGTTCACATTCTATGTTATATTCCCTCTATTTTTTCCCCTTTTGCTTTTTGTGTTCGATGGTTAAGAAGCCGGTTTCCAATCTTAATTATGGTTATTGATTACTGCAGCCTACATACATTGCAATAAAAAGGCTATGCAGATGTGTTGCCATCTTAGAGTAAATACATATTTAATGTTGCCGCTAATAACACGAGATATTTTTAAGCTTACAATCACGTGTTTATTTCGAATTTTGATGTCTTTTGTTGCAGTTCTTTCCAAACTGAGTCAGAAGATCAGTTTGAAGTTAGCAAAGTTCGTGGATTGCCTCAAGGACACGTACTTCGGAACGTTGCAGAGGTAAGTCTCAAATAAACATCAATGGTTTGTAAAAGTTACTGAAATCAATTGGCTAGTCAATTAGGAACAACTCAACAATAACCCAGTAACTGGGTTATGGAGGTCAGATAGGAAGTCGCTTCATGTAAAATACTGGTACTCAGCTGCATCCGGTAGGACTCGGACCGACCCCAACATTTGGGAAAAGGCTAGGCAGATGATGAGTCAGTTAGGAACAAACTACTTTCAGATTTTACGTTTATTCTGTTACATCTTGTATAAAATAAGGACAGAAATAAATAATTCATCCCTTTTTCGTTCCAGATGTTTAGAATCTCTAGAGTCGTCCTGTCGCCAGGAGCTCGGCGGCAGACCGGCCAGCGAAGCTATGAGACAGTTACTGTCTGTAGCGAGACAGGTGGACCTGTCCCCGTGCGCCACGTTCCCGGTGCTCAGGAGTCTGCTGGAGTCGCTGCGGAGACTGCTGCACAAGTGAGTCATGAGACAGTTACTGTCTGTAGCGAGACAGGTGGACCTGTCCCCGTGCGCCACGTTCCCGGTGCTCAGGAGTCTGCTGGAGTCGCTGCGGAGACTGCTGCACAAGTGAGTCATGAGACAGTTACTGTCTGTAGCGAGACAGGTGGACCTGTCCCCGTGCGCCACGTTCCCGGTGCTCAGGAGTCTGCTGGAGTCGCTGCGGAGACTGCTGCACAAGTGAGTCATGAGACAGTTACTGTCTGTAGCGAGACAGGTGGACCTGTCCCCGTGCGCCACGTTCCCGGTGCTCAGGAGTCTGCTGGAGTCGCTGCGGAGACTGCTGCACAAGTGAGTCATGAGACAGTTACTGTCTGTAGCGAGACAGGTGGACCTGTCCCCGTGCGCCACGTTCCCGGTGCTCAGGAGTCTGCTGGAGTCGCTGCGGAGACTGCTGCACAAGTGAGTCATGAGACAGTTACTGTCTGTAGCGAGACAGGTGGACCTGTCCCCGTGCGCCACGTTCCCGGTGCTCAGGAGTCTGCTGGAGTCGCTGCGGAGACTGCTGCACAAGTGAGTCATGAGACAGTTACTGTCTGTAGCGAGACAGGTGGACCTGTCCCCGTGCGCCACGTTCCCGGTGCTCAGGAGTCTGCTGGAGTCGCTGCGGAGACTGCTGCACAAGTGAGTCATGAGACAGTTACTGTCTGTAGCGAGACAGGTGGACCTGTCCCCGTGCGCCACGTTCCCGGTGCTCAGGAGTCTGCTGGAGTCGCTGCGGAGACTGCTGCACAAGTGAGTCATGAGACAGTTACTGTCTGTAGCGAGACAGGTGGACCTGTCCCCGTGCGCCACGTTCCCGGTGCTCAGGAGTCTGCTGGAGTCGCTGCGGAGACTGCTGCACAAGTGAGTCATGAGACAGTTACTGTCTGTAGCGAGACAGGTGGACCTGTCCCCGTGCGCCACGTTCCCGGTGCTCAGGAGTCTGCTGGAGTCGCTGCGGAGACTGCTGCACAAGTGAGTCATGAGACAGTTACTGTCTGTAGCGAGACAGGTGGACCTGTCCCCGTGCGCCACGTTCCCGGTGCTCAGGAGTCTGCTGGAGTCGCTGCGGAGACTGCTGCACAAGTGAGTCATGAGACAGTTACTGTCTGTAGCGAGACAGGTGGACCTGTCCCCGTGCGCCACGTTCCCGGTGCTCAGGAGTCTGCTGGAGTCGCTGCGGAGACTGCTGCACAAGTGAGTCATGAGACAGTTACTGTCTGTAGCGAGACAGGTGGACCTGTCCCCGTGCGCCACGTTCCCGGTGCTCAGGAGTCTGCTGGAGTCGCTGCGGAGACTGCTGCACAAGTGAGTCATGAGACAGTTACTGTCTGTAGCGAGACAGGTGGACCTGTCCCCGTGCGCCACGTTCCCGGTGCTCAGGAGTCTGCTGGAGTCGCTGCGGAGACTGCTGCACAAGTGAGTCATGAGACAGTTACTGTCTGTAGCGAGACAGGTGGACCTGTCCCCGTGCGCCACGTTCCCGGTGCTCAGGAGTCTGCTGGAGTCGCTGCGGAGACTGCTGCACAAGTGAGTCATGAGACAGTTACTGTCTGTAGCGAGACAGGTGGACCTGTCCCCGTGCGCCACGTTCCCGGTGCTCAGGAGTCTGCTGGAGTCGCTGCGGAGACTGCTGCACAAGTGAGTCATGAGACAGTTACTGTCTGTAGCGAGACAGGTGGACCTGTCCCCGTGCGCCACGTTCCCGGTGCTCAGGAGTCTGCTGGAGTCGCTGCGGAGACTGCTGCACAAGTGAGTCATGAGACAGTTACTGTCTGTAGCGAGACAGGTGGACCTGTCCCCGTGCGCCACGTTCCCGGTGCTCAGGAGTCTGCTGGAGTCGCTGCGGAGACTGCTGCACAAGTGAGTCATGAGACAGTTACTGTCTGTAGCGAGACAGGTGGACCTGTCCCCGTGCGCCACGTTCCCGGTGCTCAGGAGTCTGCTGGAGTCGCTGCGGAGACTGCTGCACAAGTGAGTCATGAGACAGTTACTGTCTGTAGCGAGACAGGTGGACCTGTCCCCGTGCGCCACGTTCCCGGTGCTCAGGAGTCTGCTGGAGTCGCTGCGGAGACTGCTGCACAAGTGAGTCATGAGACAGTTACTGTCTGTAGCGAGACAGGTGGACCTGTCCCCGTGCGCCACGTTCCCGGTGCTCAGGAGTCTGCTGGAGTCGCTGCGGAGACTGCTGCACAAGTGAGTCATGAGACAGTTACTGTCTGTAGCGAGACAGGTGGACCTGTCCCCGTGCGCCACGTTCCCGGTGCTCAGGAGTCTGCTGGAGTCGCTGCGGAGACTGCTGCACAAGTGAGTCATGAGACAGTTACTGTCTGTAGCGAGACAGGTGGACCTGTCCCCGTGCGCCACGTTCCCGGTGCTCAGGAGTCTGCTGGAGTCGCTGCGGAGACTGCTGCACAAGTGAGTCATGAGACAGTTACTGTCTGTAGCGAGACAGGTGGACCTGTCCCCGTGCGCCACGTTCCCGGTGCTCAGGAGTCTGCTGGAGTCGCTGCGGAGACTGCTGCACAAGTGAGTCATGAGACAGTTACTGTCTGTAGCGAGACAGGTGGACCTGTCCCCGTGCGCCACGTTCCCGGTGCTCAGGAGTCTGCTGGAGTCGCTGCGGAGACTGCTGCACAAGTGAGTCATGAGACAGTTACTGTCTGTAGCGAGACAGGTGGACCTGTCCCCGTGCGCCACGTTCCCGGTGCTCAGGAGTCTGCTGGAGTCGCTGCGGAGACTGCTGCACAAGTGAGTCATGAGACAGTTACTGTCTGTAGCGAGACAGGTGGACCTGTCCCCGTGCGCCACGTTCCCGGTGCTCAGGAGTCTGCTGGAGTCGCTGCGGAGACTGCTGCACAAGTGAGTCATGAGACAGTTACTGTCTGTAGCGAGACAGGTGGACCTGTCCCCGTGCGCCACGTTCCCGGTGCTCAGGAGTCTGCTGGAGTCGCTGCGGAGACTGCTGCACAAGTGAGTCATGAGACAGTTACTGTCTGTAGCGAGACAGGTGGACCTGTCCCCGTGCGCCACGTTCCCGGTGCTCAGGAGTCTGCTGGAGTCGCTGCGGAGACTGCTGCACAAGTGAGTCATGAGACAGTTACTGTCTGTAGCGAGACAGGTGGACCTGTCCCCGTGCGCCACGTTCCCGGTGCTCAGGAGTCTGCTGGAGTCGCTGCGGAGACTGCTGCACAAGTGAGTCATGAGACAGTTACTGTCTGTAGCGAGACAGGTGGACCTGTCCCCGTGCGCCACGTTCCCGGTGCTCAGGAGTCTGCTGGAGTCGCTGCGGAGACTGCTGCACAAGTGAGTCATGAGACAGTTACTGTCTGTAGCGAGACAGGTGGACCTGTCCCCGTGCGCCACGTTCCCGGTGCTCAGGAGTCTGCTGGAGTCGCTGCGGAGACTGCTGCACAAGTGAGTCATGAGACAGTTACTGTCTGTAGCGAGACAGGTGGACCTGTCCCCGTGCGCCACGTTCCCGGTGCTCAGGAGTCTGCTGGAGTCGCTGCGGAGACTGCTGCACAAGTGAGTCATGAGACAGTTACTGTCTGTAGCGAGACAGGTGGACCTGTCCCCGTGCGCCACGTTCCCGGTGCTCAGGAGTCTGCTGGAGTCGCTGCGGAGACTGCTGCACAAGTGAGTCATGAGACAGTTACTGTCTGTAGCGAGACAGGTGGACCTGTCCCCGTGCGCCACGTTCCCGGTGCTCAGGAGTCTGCTGGAGTCGCTGCGGAGACTGCTGCACAAGTGAGTCATGAGACAGTTACTGTCTGTAGCGAGACAGGTGGACCTGTCCCCGTGCGCCACGTTCCCGGTGCTCAGGAGTCTGCTGGAGTCGCTGCGGAGACTGCTGCACAAGTGAGTCATGAGACAGTTACTGTCTGTAGCGAGACAGGTGGACCTGTCCCCGTGCGCCACGTTCCCGGTGCTCAGGAGTCTGCTGGAGTCGCTGCGGAGACTGCTGCACAAGTGAGTCATGAGACAGTTACTGTCTGTAGCGAGACAGGTGGACCTGTCCCCGTGCGCCACGTTCCCGGTGCTCAGGAGTCTGCTGGAGTCGCTGCGGAGACTGCTGCACAAGTGAGTCATGAGACAGTTACTGTCTGTAGCGAGACAGGTGGACCTGTCCCCGTGCGCCACGTTCCCGGTGCTCAGGAGTCTGCTGGAGTCGCTGCGGAGACTGCTGCACAAGTGAGTCATGAGACAGTTACTGTCTGTAGCGAGACAGGTGGACCTGTCCCCGTGCGCCACGTTCCCGGTGCTCAGGAGTCTGCTGGAGTCGCTGCGGAGACTGCTGCACAAGTGAGTCATGAGACAGTTACTGTCTGTAGCGAGACAGGTGGACCTGTCCCCGTGCGCCACGTTCCCGGTGCTCAGGAGTCTGCTGGAGTCGCTGCGGAGACTGCTGCACAAGTGAGTCATGAGACAGTTACTGTCTGTAGCGAGACAGGTGGACCTGTCCCCGTGCGCCACGTTCCCGGTGCTCAGGAGTCTGCTGGAGTCGCTGCGGAGACTGCTGCACAAGTGAGTCATGAGACAGTTACTGTCTGTAGCGAGACAGGTGGACCTGTCCCCGTGCGCCACGTTCCCGGTGCTCAGGAGTCTGCTGGAGTCGCTGCGGAGACTGCTGCACAAGTGAGTCATGAGACAGTTACTGTCTGTAGCGAGACAGGTGGACCTGTCCCCGTGCGCCACGTTCCCGGTGCTCAGGAGTCTGCTGGAGTCGCTGCGGAGACTGCTGCACAAGTGAGTCATGAGACAGTTACTGTCTGTAGCGAGACAGGTGGACCTGTCCCCGTGCGCCACGTTCCCGGTGCTCAGGAGTCTGCTGGAGTCGCTGCGGAGACTGCTGCACAAGTGAGTCATGAGACAGTTACTGTCTGTAGCGAGACAGGTGGACCTGTCCCCGTGCGCCACGTTCCCGGTGCTCAGGAGTCTGCTGGAGTCGCTGCGGAGACTGCTGCACAAGTGAGTCATGAGACAGTTACTGTCTGTAGCGAGACAGGTGGACCTGTCCCCGTGCGCCACGTTCCCGGTGCTCAGGAGTCTGCTGGAGTCGCTGCGGAGACTGCTGCACAAGTGAGTCATGAGACAGTTACTGTCTGTAGCGAGACAGGTGGACCTGTCCCCGTGCGCCACGTTCCCGGTGCTCAGGAGTCTGCTGGAGTCGCTGCGGAGACTGCTGCACAAGTGAGTCATGAGACAGTTACTGTCTGTAGCGAGACAGGTGGACCTGTCCCCGTGCGCCACGTTCCCGGTGCTCAGGAGTCTGCTGGAGTCGCTGCGGAGACTGCTGCACAAGTGAGTCATGAGACAGTTACTGTCTGTAGCGAGACAGGTGGACCTGTCCCCGTGCGCCACGTTCCCGGTGCTCAGGAGTCTGCTGGAGTCGCTGCGGAGACTGCTGCACAAGTGAGTCATGAGACAGTTACTGTCTGTAGCGAGACAGGTGGACCTGTCCCCGTGCGCCACGTTCCCGGTGCTCAGGAGTCTGCTGGAGTCGCTGCGGAGACTGCTGCACAAGTGAGTCATGAGACAGTTACTGTCTGTAGCGAGACAGGTGGACCTGTCCCCGTGCGCCACGTTCCCGGTGCTCAGGAGTCTGCTGGAGTCGCTGCGGAGACTGCTGCACAAGTGAGTCATGAGACAGTTACTGTCTGTAGCGAGACAGGTGGACCTGTCCCCGTGCGCCACGTTCCCGGTGCTCAGGAGTCTGCTGGAGTCGCTGCGGAGACTGCTGCACAAGTGAGTCATGAGACAGTTACTGTCTGTAGCGAGACAGGTGGACCTGTCCCCGTGCGCCACGTTCCCGGTGCTCAGGAGTCTGCTGGAGTCGCTGCGGAGACTGCTGCACAAGTGAGTCATGAGACAGTTACTGTCTGTAGCGAGACAGGTGGACCTGTCCCCGTGCGCCACGTTCCCGGTGCTCAGGAGTCTGCTGGAGTCGCTGCGGAGACTGCTGCACAAGTGAGTCATGAGACAGTTACTGTCTGTAGCGAGACAGGTGGACCTGTCCCCGTGCGCCACGTTCCCGGTGCTCAGGAGTCTGCTGGAGTCGCTGCGGAGACTGCTGCACAAGTGAGTCATGAGACAGTTACTGTCTGTAGCGAGACAGGTGGACCTGTCCCCGTGCGCCACGTTCCCGGTGCTCAGGAGTCTGCTGGAGTCGCTGCGGAGACTGCTGCACAAGTGAGTACTGGGTAGCAGTTGACCAGCCGATCTTTTATGTATAAATGTTACCGTGAATAATTTGCTGAATCTTTACATAGTATAAAACAGAGTCGCTTACAGTGTCTGTTCCCTTAGATCGGCAACGTAAAGCAAATTTCTGTGTATGAGCCAATACCAGCATAAGCTAAATAGTACATAACATTGTGTTATTGTTTCTCTAAAGTATGCAGGACCTATACACGTTCTTGTGGCAAAGTAATAACAGTCGCTCGGGTCGACTGATTCTCATCAAACTAGCAAGCGTAGCTTAAACTTTCAAGCTACAGTCGCTGCGGTAGGGCTAGGTATGGCTGACCATCTTTACATAGAGACCTTGACCCCAGCGTGCCTCGGAATGCACGTTAAGCTGTTGGTGCCGGCTGTCATTTCTGGACCTTTTACAATCGTTACAGTTCTTCCTAAACCCGAAAGTCTGACAACCAGTCTTACTAAACTAAGATACCCCATCTTATTAACCAGTAATTCGGTCGTGGAGCTCAAAACGGCAATCGCTCCTTGTAAAATACTGTATTCAGCTGCATCCAGAGACTGGAAGCCGACTCCAACATATTAGGGGAAAGACGAGCAGATAATGACGTGATATCATCATATTTCAGACTCCGGTTAGTAGGTGGAGAAGAAGAAGAAGCGTGTTGTGTACTAAGCCCGCTGTGGCGGAGAAGAGTGGCCGCTACAGCGCTACACCAACTGTCGCCGAACAGGCTCGCCAGGCTCATATCGGCACAGGTAAGAGTTAACAAACTTTTAGGCTGAATCAGGTTTTTTTGACCTTTGGGGGTATGAAGAACAGGGTTTAATTCACTCAATGTCCATAGAAAAGGGAAGATTCTTTGACCAGACGGTTGTCGTGTCTGGTGGGCAACTGCACAAGCCTGTACTCTATCACTGCTGGGCAAAGGCCCCAACCTCGAAACAACCCTCGCGATATGCACGTAGGTCATATCTCCACTGCTTCCTGTCAAGACCGCGCCGTCGTCCATGTCCACGCACCATTGTGTGGAGTCCTTACAGAAACAATAGTTAAATGAATAAAAATGTCCAACGTTATTTTCTAGAAATTCAGTCATTCATCACTGTCAGATGTTTTACCATTAAAACTAATGACAAAATCTTCGTACAGATCCTAGAAAGACTGAGCATGGCGCACGAGAGGTACCAGTCAGCGCTGACGTCGCTCGAGTCAGCGCTGGCGGGCCGCCTGCACCACACAGAGGATACCAAGTTGGCTATTAGGAAGAAGTGAGTACTGTTTACAAATAACATTTGAATCAAATTTCTAATGACAAAGGGGCAGTAATTTCCGTATGATTGTATCTCTGGACTTTTGGGTCCGTTAATACAACGTACAACGTTTTAAATTATGTGACGATCATCTCCCGGTTGGTGCAGTACTACTGCAGGATACGAAAAAAAAAGAAGACGTACCATGGGGTTTTTTTTTGTGGGTGGGAAATCATCAAATGACGTCTTCCGCTGTGGGTGGAGCGGAAGGGCGTGTCAGACTTTTACTGACTAAAACCCACCCGTGTTCCTTCAGTTGCCTATATGCCAGGGCCACGGTATCTCTTTCGAACAAATTTCACGACCCTGGCAGGCGTGCTATGGGTTTGAGTGGCTAAAGTGGACTCGTTACTAAGATTTATGAAAGGACTATGGCTCCTGCTTGATCGATCGAACGTTTTTAACTACGCCCTTAGGTATTTTCCAATACAATATCAGTTGTTTTAGTTTTTTGCTAACGTTGAGAGCTCTGGTCACTATTAATTTAATTTTTGTTACTCATTCTGCATGTTTGATTTCAGATATGCGCCGACGTTCGCCCGACTGTGCCTAGAGAGTACATCCATGTGTGATCTACTTATGTATGGCACTCCGGAACTGGGCCGAGAAATTGGTAAGAATTTAACATAGAGAGAGGAGTCCATGTGTTTAGTTATTAACTATATTCTGCATACTGTGGTATCCTATAAGAGATGATGTTCCGAAATTCGTAACAAACATTTCGAAAAAAAAAGTTGTTAGGAAGTCCCCACTCTTTGTCTCTGGTCTTTAAACATTAGGCACATATATAAAAAAAGCATCATCACCAGTGATCGGAATATGTAGAGCACACCTATTCCGATCACTGGTGATGATCCTTATTTTTTTTAATCATTTTCTACTTTCCATTTTCTGTTAAAGCGTGTTTTTTTTTTATAACTATTATTGATATTGATTCCATATGTTGTGTAGGTCGCGGCCAATACGGAGTAGTATACAGTGTGCGGGGAGGCTGGGGCGGCAGGGCGCCCGTCGCCGTCAAGTCGGTGCTGCCGGCCGACGAGCGGCACTATAGAGAACTGGCCATGGAGTTCTTTTACACTAGGTACGTATTACACTCAAGATTCGTCGATATGTACTATACAAAATGATCTCAACAACAAAGAAAATGTAACTTTATTTCAATTTGATAAAGTGCTTGTCAGAATGTCGGGTCCGATCGTCATTCAGAAACTTTTCTAGTGTCATCATCATCATTTCAGCCGAAACCATGTCATTGAATTAATACTGAATGTTCATAGTTGCTTAGACATTTTGAAAAGTTTGTTCGTCCCGATATATTTGACGCTGATCAATTACTAATTAGTTATAGGTAGACGGGTATTCCGTGTGGTGCCGGACGTAAAGAATAGCACCATCCTATCTGTTTTTAGTAAGCTTATACCTTCCATTCGTAAAATAAATTTGAATATTGTTCACATAAATATTAGGTCCATTATTAATAATTTTGGTTGTGTAACACATTTAATTAGCACATCCAACGTAACTATAGATGTCTTAATCTTAACAGAAGTTAATATAAATGAAAACACTGTTCAAATGTACAATATCGATGGCTATGAAATGCACAGTAAGTTGCGTATTAACAGAAAAGGCGGTGGAATATTAATTTATGCTAGAAATGGTTACGTATTCACACCAATGAATCACTCGTTAATACACTGTGAATGTATTATTGGTCAAATCATCACACCTTATAACTACCACGCATATATCTGTGCAATTTATAGACCACCAAACGAAAGTTAACATCTATTCGTAAAGGAGTTAAGCAGTATCTTATCCAATTCACTTATTAAATCATACGACACTTATTTGCTGGGAGATGTTAACATAGACCTAAAGACATGCGACAACATCAGAGAATACTACGTAAGTAGCATGTCCGAGTGTGGTCTAACGAGCGCGATATCTGACTACACAAGAATTGAAACACGCGGAAATAACACTACAAGTAGCTGTATAGATCATATATTTGTAAGGACGCGCTCGTTAGATCTGTACTCGGCCGCACTCGGAACTGTAATGGCCGATCACCGCATGTTAATACTGTCGTGCGTAGGACTTGACCCAACACAAATACAGATTGATACAAAATTAATACAACAGATTGAAATAAACAACGTAAAATGGAGCGAAGTTGATGATATGGACTGTCCAAACACAATTTACGATTTCATACAAAATCAATTTCACAAATGTTACGATGAATCAAAATATATCAGAAAAATAAACGTAAATAGTAAAAGAAACAAACAACCTTGGATAAATAATAGAATTAATAATATGTGTAAAAAAGGACCAATTATTTTTAAAGTGGAAAAATGATTCAACGAATAAAATACTGCGACTAGAATATAATAATTTAAGAAACAGAACTCATAAACTCATCGAAAAATCTAGAAATAATCATTTTTTGGAAGAAATAAATAACAATAAAATGGACCCCAGAAAGCTGTGGCAAATATTAAATAAGTTGTCTGGTCGCAACAAAAAGTCGGTGGACGAAGTTATTCTGAGAGCCTTCAAAAACAATAATATAGAAATAAAATCGATAGCTGACAAGTTTTGCCATGGAATTTAGAAATAGTGTTAGGAAGATCTTGCCCAAGTGTAACTGTCGCCTACTGAACGAATCAGAATATACATTTCCCCTTAACACATCAATGTACTTTAAGAAAGCAACAAATAACAGCGTGAGTAAACTAATTAGAAACCTCCATACAAATAAAGCTCCAGGTGTACATAACATTAGGTGTATTGACATAAAATCTCTTTGTGACAAAATGTCAGGCGTTATTGCTAAGTTGATAAATGCTAGTGTCAAACAAGGAAAATACCCGGAAGTACTAAAAGCCGGTGTGGTGCGCCCAATATATAAAAAAAGGCAGTCTGGCCGACTACGAAAATTATAGACCGATCACTGTCGCTGTTATCGACAAAATAGTAGAAAAGTACATATGTAACCAGATGCAAGATTTCTTCGCAAATAATGACGTTCTGTCCAGCACACAATATGGTTTTCAACCTAATAAGTCCACCTCACAGCTATTATCTAAATTCACGGATGAAGTCAACGAATCTCTTAATGATAAAAATAATGTTATTTTACTATTTATGGACTTCAGTAAGGCGTTCGATACGCTCAGGCACGACACCCTGCTGACAAAATTAAATAATTCTGGAGTTCGTGGACCAATACTCAAATGGTGTGAAGACTACCTTAATAATCGCAAATACAATGTCAAAATATGTAATGAAATCAGTGACGCCATTGAAGTCACTGAAGGGACAGCTCAAGGTTCAGTACTTGGACCCTTACACTATCTGACATATGTTAACGACATGGAGCATGTGGTCAATCACTGTTCTGTTTACCAATATGCAGATGACACATGTCTTGTAGCAACCCACAAAGACGTAAAAGTGGCAGCTCAATGGTTGCGGGACGATTTTACTCGAGTCTCCAAATGGGCACACGATGCTGGACTGGTTCTCAACGCAAGTAAGACCAAAATCGTACATGTCCACTCTAGTCATATAAAGCAGATTACATCTTTTAAGATAATCGCACACAGTCACAGTTGTCTTCACTCCACTCTGTCGGGTACGTGTCGATGTGAGGCAATTGATCAGGTAACGCACCATACCTACCTTGGATTAGTCGTGGATAATTTTTTAAGCTAAATAATTTTTTAGATAATTCTTTAGCTGGAGTTACCACGTGGACTCAGTTTGTGATAAGTTGCGAGCTATACTGGCGAAATTCTACATCCTAAAACCTAAAGTCCCGTTCAAAAGTCTGCTCAGCATGTATATTTCTCTAGCAGAATCAATTATAGCATACGGACTTACGAGCTACGGGCGAACATTTAAAACATATACTGAAAAAATTTCCAACCTGCAAGTAAGACTATTAAAACTCATCGTACCAAGCAAAATAAAAGATAAATATAAAGACAACGTCATCGAATTATTAAAATATTGTAAAATTTTGCCAGTGCAGACTAGACTCAAAATGGCCCTCGTGATCGAGCAATTTGAAAATAAAACCATTCAAATACCTATATCGCATAAAATAATCACAAGAAGTATCAGCCAAAATAAATTAATAGTACCTCAGGCTAGAAATTATTATGGCAGACGAACTGTATTTTTTTTAATTCCCACCATAATTAATGAAATACCAAACTGCATAAAAAAGGAAATAAACGTGAAAAACTATAAACAAAAATACAAAAAATATTATTACAATTGTATATTAAATACTAGTTAATCAAATAAAAAAATTACCTTATAAAAATAAATAACAAGTGAAGCAACCTGTATAATAAATTTATAGTTTAAAAAATACTAGAAACACACGCTTTTATGCAAATGCACGTAAAAACCAAAAACTTAATCGTGGTCAAAGTTCATAACAAGACCTTTCTAACAAGTCCAATCACGGCTATGATACGATATTCCATCATGGAGTGCCAGTGCCTTTCTTCCAGCTTCATCATCAGACCTTAAAACCTAATCGTGGTCAAAGTCCATTACAAGATTTTTCTAACAAGTCCAAACAGCTATGATACGATGTTCCATCATGAAGTTCCCGTTCATATCTTCCGACTCCATCATCAAATCAGTTTGACAGTACCATATTATTGTATTGTAATTAGAACTACACACAGCTGCCAATTTTCATGACGCTACGATCCTTGGAAGATGGTTAAATTAGTCACCTTAGATTCCATTACATAGTTAGTTACATACAGATCGTCCTAATAAAAGCGTGTTAAAAATATTTACGTTGACTAGGACCGGTCATTTAATGAGTGGTAATGAGCCGCCTCACGTAGGTTAGGTACTTACCTAATTGCTAATAGATGTTTACGACTGTCATAGTTACGTATAAAATATTATTGATGTACCCACATTGTTTGTAGTGCTTAAGAGCCATTTTACATTTTTGCGCGAATATCTAAGACTTTAGTCGCCTTATTTACCTCTCATCTCATCATTATAAATACTCTGGGATTGACGAACACATGTAAAAAATAGATCAATCTTTTGTTTTGTTACTTTTAGTAGCACATTTACAAAAACTTATTTGTTTACTTCGTAGTAATTAATCTCCCACAACTAGTTTTCTTCAAAATCAGCGCAGGGTCAATTTCAGACTCCTATTTCTATCTCTCTATATGTAGAAATTTGAGTAAAAAAAATACACAAAACATCAGACATATAATCTAGTTGTTACATTTAGTACAAGAATATTGATTTTTAATAAGCTTAATTAGTAAAAAAAAAAAATAAGTCTTACGGCAATTTTTATGATTTATTCGCAATTTTATCGCGTTTTTTTTGGTTTGAATAAAGCATAATTACATTAAATAAAGCATAATTACATAATTCATGTCAATATAAAGTATGCTCTATAACGAATCGAATTCTCAAGTTTTATTTAAATCCGTTTATTTAATTAGACATAATATCGTTTTTGAAATCACTCTAAATTAGAATAAATTACGATGCACAAGCGGGCAGCGTTTAGTACGGCGCAAGCGCCCAACGAGGCAGGACCTGAGCCATTTTTCCCCGCGTCTCAGTTTTCGGGTACTCGTATCGTGAACGCAAAAATATACTACGACTACAACATTTTGCTACTCTTCGCATTTTATTTTTTGTATAAGATAAGAGTTTCGTTTATTATCAATGAAAGCATTATTTTAATAAATTGTAGAAAAATGTTGACTAAAATAATTTATTTTAACTAAATCTGACTATTTTTAATTGTTCGCTGCCAGACTAGACCTCACAATACGATTTCAATAGTGCAGTGGAAGTGTGAAAACCGTGGGGCTCTAGAGACAAGAGTGGCTAGCGACACTAGTCCGCCGTACGCGGAGCAGACAATACAAGTACAATTCAAGTAACTCACCTACAATACAACAAAAGAACTTACCTGGGGGTAGACGAACACCAGCTCCTGGGGGTTACCTGGAGTTATGTATGTAAGTGAGTGTATATGTATCGTGTTGTGACGTTACGAGTATTCTCCAGGTTACAATCCGCTGCAATAAGGCTGGAGGCAATCACAGCATGCGGTCTTCAAATCGCTCGTTCCCAATAGCGTCACTTCAACCTTCAAAGTTCTTCAACAAGATATATCCAAAATTCAACAAATTTCAATGCAAATTTCAAATATTAATTTTTTCAAACAACCATATTGATGGTACAAAACTCAATATTTCAATGTCTTCCTGACATTCAATACAACAGAGATCAGACACAAAAAGGGGCTACAACAAGGGGCTGCAACACAGCCCAATCCAATCCACTTTATTAGCCCGGCTGACCTTGGCAACATCAGGTTACCCGTCTCAATAAATTTAAACAAATTATTTCAAATAAACAATTAATTACAGTTAACAAACATTTACAGCGAATTACTACTTCCTTATAGAGACTGCCAAGTAATTAGCTTACTGTAAATTTCCAATTTTGTGGTTATATGTCTTATAACCATAGAAATACTAACCTATTTTGTATTGATCCTGAATGATCTTGCCTTTGAATTCAAACGAATACAGTTCCCCCTCAAAGTGCTTTGCAATGACCAGAATCACAAGGGCAGACATTAAAATTTGTGGGTATAGACTTGAGAGAAAACTGTTTTTCACACGGGCAATTCTATGTGGCTTGCTTTCGCGTAAGCTCGCCCAGTAGTCTGATAATTTTGGCATACAGTAATAGATTAGCAAAAAATGTATAAAGAAGTTTTGTAGTTTACTAGCTTTTGGCCGTGACTTCGTCCGTGCAATTCTACTTCCTTTCTTAGCGCTCGCTTACGCTACGTTACGCTACGAAGTCGCTGGCAAAAGCTAGTTCCATATAAAACACGTCCAGGCTGCCCCCTTGCGCGCGCCGTCGTCTCTCAACAAGTTCATTGCGTAACGCACACAAGTACCACGTTGCGAAGCCAAAAGAAAAAAAAATACCACGTTGAGTCGCGATTGTCAAATTTGATTTTAGTCGTGTCAAAATATTTTTTACATTTAGAGATTATTTCTTGCAGAATAGCGTAACAATTCTCATAGCTAAAAGTAAGGAATTTTAGAGATAGTTTAGTTCGGTGTACAACAGAATCGGCACCAATATGTAATTGTTTGAATTTTTAATTTTTATTGTATACTTTACGTAACATATATTTGTAGTTTTTTTTATTAGTCTAGAAATCTTTATTAGACTGACTAAATAAAAGTAAGTATTTTCATAAATCTCTAAATACCGCATTATAATTCTAATGGCTCAAGATTGTTTAGACCGGCTCGACACTCGCGTTACACTGTTTGTATTGTGCATGTGTGGATAGCTACGCACACATACATAAGATTGCCGTCTTTTACCTAAACTCGAGCATTCTAATTTTGTGAGAGGCCTCTTAAGCAGTGTTGTTCATTTAATGCGAATGTGAGTATCAATACAAACCATTTCTGGTTTAATGATACAAAAGTAAAACGAACCTGTAAAGACTATATATGCATGCATAAATAAATAAAAAAAATAAAAAAATCTAAATAAATAAATATCTCAGGACAACAAACACACTGTTATCTGATCCCAAACTAGGCAGAGCCTGTACTATGGTAACCAGACAACTGATAAATATACTTATATGCATATAGCATAGGAACGGAATTTGTCGACGAAAGAGAAGACAAAATGATAGATTGTATCGTAGAAAAATTGTGTCAAACTGAAAAGAAGAGATGTTTCTATTCTTCAGTTGACAAGAATACGATGTCAAGTATGATGACAATTTTTCTGATCAGATAGAAACATTTTTACAGAATGAAAATACATAAGGAACTTCATTTTTTCTTGGTAGAATAGATATAGAATTGGTCATGCTACGCCGGCTGGGGTTCGGGATAAATAAATTTAAACCAATTTTACCGAAACACACAAAAACAGTTTAATCAACTAATCCAAAATACGACAGTAATCAGAATCGTCATACAGAATTACTTTTCTCGCTTGTGCAGTATCGCATTCGATCGCATTCGTAACCGAACTCAACTCTCAGTCCAACAATGCACTGTTTATATGCGGCGCTGAACATTCTCGACAAATCCTGACCCTTTGCCACAGTTCAATATTAGCGGCGAAACATCCAGAACATAAGGTTTAAATACTTTATTTTCAAAAAGACAAAGAGCCACTTACATGAAAATATAAGATAGCATAGTGTAATAAACTTATTCTAGGTAACGGACACTAATATAAATTCTAATTATCTGCGTGTACATATTTGAGACTTTTTGGTAAATTTTACGTTTGTGTGGATTGAGACTGAAAATTGAGACTTCCATTATTTTTTAAATCAAAATACAAGTGTTAAACATATATAATTGTTTAACATTCATCAGCTTTATTTCTTTAAAAAAATTGTACGTTTGTGTCAAGTATGGACAGTGAAATACTATCTTTATGATCCTGTTCTGCATTCTTTGTTAGTTCCTGAAGCTTCGTTTTATCAGCGCTACCCCAAAGAACTTGTTCCATTTTCTATGGGTGACTGGCTTCAAGTGTATAATTCTGAAACCTAGCCTATTAAATACCCTACAGCTAGTGATGCAAAAGTGTCAATGGCGTCAATCCTGTAGGATGAATACTTTCGAAGTAATAGGGTATTGTATTTCCACTTGAACTAAAGCCTTCATTAGAAAGCTCATCAACCTTTGGCATGCTTGCGTACATTTTGCACTTCCACACCGAAGGACAGCCCACGAAAAAAAAGCAAAAAATCCACCCGTTTCTAAAAAAGGAACCAGAACAATGTTGGATGCTATTGCGCCTATGGGACCTCGGTGCTCAGCGCAAAAACTCGTAGCTTGACAAGATTGGTATCAAATGAAAGCTCTAGTTGAGCTGATTCATAATGTCTATTGAATGTTGTCTGTAAAAAATCATCTTCACTACGTTTCTTGAGGTCAAAGTCCTCATTCATGAAAAAATGCGCTTTATAGCGTATATCTTTGTTGTCTTACTTCGCACGAAAAGTGCCTTTTGACTTTTTTGTACATCTTTGCCAGGTCTGCAAGACGGTATATGTTCCATCAGTATACAAGCATAGCCATAAATTATACAGCTATTTCTATTTTTGCAAAATCAATCTTTCCCATTTTTAAAATGCATACATGTCTTTGAGCTACTTGAATGTAATATATAATATATCTTCATATATATTATACATTGGGCCTGAACAAGCAAGACGACATATGAATCATATCGCATAATGAAATCGTTTTTGAAATATGAACGCTTGTTTGTTGGAAATACAACCGGCTATAACTCCGAAACTATTCATCCTAGAGGATCCGTGCCATTGAAAATTTTTCATAGCTAGTCATGCTCTACTAGAATGTATATATTGATAACTATACACGTTGAAGCCATTTTGGAACAAGTTCTTTCTATGAGGCATAATAAATGTGATTTGATTAAAGAATTGTAAATATTTAGTCGCAGTTTTTGGGTATACATTTATAATAAATTTATACCCAAAAACTGCTCCGTAATATGAATAAATGATTTATTTATTGCGAATTAGTGAGGAAATTTTATTTTTAATATGGTTAATTTGTATGTTCCATGTTAAACAGTTTTCAATTCTAAGGCTAAGGCATTTTTCGTAGGTTTTTTTTTACCTAATGGAATGTTGTGTATAGTTAGCGGGTCATGCAGCGGATTTTTTTTTTACTTTAGTACAATAACATGTTTATGAGATATTAATTGTTAGCAAATTTTGTTGGAACCATTCAAATACAATTTTTATTAGGGTTCCGTTGCCAACTGGCAAAAAACGGAACCCTTATAGATTCGTCATGTCTGTCTGTCTGTCCGTCCAATTGTCACAGCCACTTTTCTCCGAAACTATAAGAGCTATGCTGTTGAAACTTGGTAAGTAGATGTATTCTGTGAACCGCATTAACATTTTTACACTAAAATAGAAAAAAAAAACAATAAATTTTGGAGTTCCCCATACTTAGAACTAAAACTCAAAAAAAATTTTTTCATCAAACCCATACGTGTGGTGTATCTATGAATAGGTCTTCAAAAATGGTATTGAGGTTTCTAATGTCATTTTTTTCTAAACTGAATAATTTGCGCGAGAGACACTTCCAAACTGGTAAAATGTGTCCCTACCCCGTAACTTCTAAAATAAGGGAATAATAAATCTAAAAAAAAAATATATGATATACATAACCATATAAACTTCCACCAAAAATTGGTTTGAACGAGATCCAGTAAGTAGTTTTTTTTTTATATGTCATAAATCGTAAACCGCAATTTACCTTTAATTCAATCAACTCAAATATAAAAATTAAAAAAAAAAAACATTTAATTTCATAAACGTAAACCTTATGCATAAACCGAGGATATCTACAGGTTTGTACGGAACCCTCGGTCCGCGAGTCCGACTCGCACTTGGCCGGTTTTTTTTAATCTTAATGAGCTCATGAATAGCGTCATGAATATCAGTTCCGAAATAAAACAAGCATGTGTCATTCGCGTATAAAGTTAAATGGCCATGTAGTCCTAGCTCTGTTACATTGTTTATATAAATTAAAAATAATAACGGTCCCAATATGGATCCTTGTGGGATTCCATATGTGATAGGTAAAGCATTACTTTCGACATTATTTATTTTAACTACTTGCGAGTCTATTTGTTAGGTAAAATTTGAACATTTTAAGTGCATTGCCTTTGATACCAAGGTTTTCTAGTTTTTTTTAATAGTAGTTTGTTACTAACGGTATCAAAGGTTTTTTTTTTAATCAATAAACACACCTATAACAATATTTTTCTTGTCTATATTACCCCTAATTTTTGTTAACAGATCAATAGTGGCGGCAGTGGTATTATTTTTAGCTCTAAATCCATATTGGGATTCGGATATAAAATTAAAAGAGTGCAAGTATTTTAATAAACGACGATGTAGTATTTTCTCTAAAATTAAAAGTAATCGATCGTGTAGTACTTGATAATAGATGGCGTTAGCGTGTCGTTTCTAGTGTACGAGGGCGGCACTGAAAATTTCGGGAATCAAGGAAGTGACACAAATTACTATTTAAAAATGTATTAATTGCTTTTCGAAGTATTCTCCGCGAAATTTGACACATTTTTCCATATGATGGAACCAATCATTGAAGCAACCATTCCGTTCGGAAGTTGGGGTCTCCAAACTGGCCGATTTGTAGGCGTCCACAGGTTCTTCAGGTGATGAAAATCTCTGACCACGCAATTTATTATTTATTTTAGGGAAAGTATAGAAATCATTCGGGCTTAGGTCTGGGCTGTACGGCGGATGGTCTAATAATTCTATGTTTTCTTGCTCTAAAAACTCTTTTGTTCTGTGCGCGGTGTGAGAACTCGCATTGTCGTGATGGAGGATGATGCGGCCGTTGCGGTTCTCTTTACGGAGTTCAGAAACGACCCGTGGCAAACAAATGCTAGCATACCATTCTGCATTAACCGTTCTTCGTCCCTCAAGAGGAATAGTCGCAACATTGCCGGTTTTGGAGACAAACGTGGCCACCATTTTTTTTTTGCAACACTCCGTAAACGAACAATTTTTGTTGGCTTTAACTCATTTTCGAACACCCAAACTCGTGACTGGTTTTTTGTTTCGGGTTTACGCGTATATCCAGGATTCGTCACCTAATACGATGTTGTATACAGCATTTGAAGACCCTGCGTGGAATCTTTCGAGAGTTCTGACACACGAGCCGCTTTTTGCTCTTCACAGAGTGAATGCGGTATCCATCGGGAAAACAACTGTTTTACACCTAATTGTTCATACAAGATTATTTGTATTTGACTCATGCCAATGTATAAAGTTGCCTGAATTTCGCGGTATGTCACATGTCGATCTTCCTCAATCAGCATACGCACAGCATCAACGTTTTCTTGGGTGACTGCAGTTTTTGGACGACCTTGACGGAGATCATCACTGAGCTTGACACGTCCACGTTGAAATTCAGCAAACCAGCGATAAATTGTGGGTTTGGATGGGGCTTCATCACCAAATGCAGAAATCATCCGGTCAACACACGTTTTTGTGTTAAACCACTTCGAAATTCATAATAAATCATCGCTCTTGAATTTTCTCGAGTCAATTTCATTTTCTCAACGACTAAACAAATTTGACAAAACCTTGTGACAAGACCGAGAATCTTTTTTAAAATAAATAAATGGTACTCGATTTTTAAAACCAAGGAGTTTTCAATAGGGAACATGCAATATTTTTATTTTACTTTTCATTTTAAAGATTTCCATGTAGAATAGACCACAAATATATTAAAAAATTAAAACATTGTAATTTGTCGGAAAAAATGCAGTTTTAAATTGACAGTTTCAATTTTCGCGCGAAAACGCACCTATAGTTCCGATGACGTCATTCTTGTGTCACTGGTCGTATTTGTTCGTCGGCTTTCATACTTTTGCATATTTTTTCAACTTTAGAGATATTTTTTTGTAAAAATTTAAAACTGACTATCCATCAACAGCAGGTGATCATAACCATACCACTAATAATCCGCGTTTATTCATGTTTTGTGCCAATAAGTCCGTATCTACTTCAACAGTTTCCAAATGAATAGTTTTTGACTGGACCTTCTGGCCCAAAACTGAAACAAAGTTGGTTTCAAGCTGCGAAAAGAAATTTGAATTTTCTCCAAACACCATTACAATACTCAATATTTTATTGCATTCCACAATACATCACATCACCATCATGCATCATTCATTCTTCATTGCATTGCTTTCTTTTTTTGCATGTTGTGAACTGCCAAGATCACTTTGACGTAAGTCTGCGAATATACTCGATAAATGTTTAGTAAATCTGCTTGTACGTGAAAACACGTTAGTACCTAATACTTCCAAACTTGCCTATAACGTGTATTTACATTTGGAGAATGACGTCGGATATTGGATAAAGTTTAAAATGGATGGAGGAAAACTTTTCTGACAAGAAATCAACACTAACTCTTGGTAAATTCCTGGAATCTGCTTTTATAAACTAATATTCCCATAAAATAATATTCACTTTTACATCCATTGCCTCATTGACAATAAGTTGTCATTAGTGATGTACCTGGTTTTATGAAAACCGATAATAACCGGCTCTTATTGAAAAACCGATTACAATCACAAAAGATGTATCCGAGAGTCTTTGATATGTATTAGAAGTTTGCACCGGAGCAATGAGTACCGGAGAATCACCAGTTATTTTCCGGTGAACGTATTCGGTAAAAACATCGAATAAAACCCATTGATCACTGGTTTTATTGGAGCAGCATTTTTTTGATAAAGTAGATTTAAATAAAAGGAAGGTTTATTATTCAACATTGTTCTTTATTTCATATTAATTAGTTCTTATTTCTTATTTGCTTTTATTATATAAGACATAATATTTCGGACATTAAATCAAAGCGTGCCTGTCCATGTATATGATTCACATTTCACTTGCTACTAATTTCCCAAATAGATCGTTGTATTGTGTATGATTATTCCCAATATTTTTGGTTTGAGTTCCTATTTCACTTTTATTTAAATACTAGCTTCTGCCCGCGACTTCGTCCGCGTCAAATATTTGCTACCCTGACCCTTCCCGTCCCATCGCAGCCTGCCAGTTTTCCTCCATTTTTGTTGCTCCTTTTGATCGTAGCGTGATGTTATATAGCCTATAGCCTTCCTCAATAAATAGGCTACCCGACTCAAAAAGAATGTTTCAATTCGAACCAGTAGTTCCTGAGATTAAGGCGTTCCACCTCTCATTTTAGGGAAGTGGGGGGTTGGAAAGAGACAAATAGTAGCCTATGTCACTCTCCATCACTTCAACTATCTCCACTTAAAAAATCCCGACAATTCATCGCTCCGTCTTGCCGTGAAAGACGGACAAACAGACACACACACTTTCCCATTTATAATATTTGTATGGATATACAACTAGCTGACCCAGCGAACTTCGTACCGCCTCAGAATCAATAAATGTTGTGTTAACTTATCAGATCCCACCAACACAAAGCAAAGAGCACCAAGTACCATTAACCCATGTTAGACCAAGTTATGACAAACTGGTACTTTGAAGGCATAAAGCGTTTTCTAGCTACGACACACCCATGATAGGTGAGCTCCTACCAAATTATGCCAACCTAGTACTTCCAAGACATAAAGCGTTTTCTAGCTACCACATACCTATGTTAGGTGAGCTCCTACCAAGTTATGCCAACCTGGTACTTCGAAGACATAAAGCGTTTTCTAGCTATCACACACCCATGTTAGGTGAGCTCCTACCAAGTTATGATAACCTGGTACTTCGAAAACATAAAGCATTTTCTAGCTACCACACACCCATGTTAGGTGAGCTCCTACTAAGTTATGACAACAATCTGGTACTTCGAAGACATAAGGCGTTTTCTAGCTACCACACACCCATGTTAGATGAGCTCCTACCAAGTTATGACCACCTGGTACTTCGATTGCAGGCCTTTCTTTATATTGTGTTTATTGATTAATAAGGAACTTTTTTGGATGATTTTATACACCTTGGGTCCGAAAAACCCAAATATCCTACGGACCCCTATTTTTTCTAAAATAAAATATAGCTTATGTTACTTGCATATAATGTAGCTTTCTAATGGTGAAAGAATTTTTAAAATCAGTCCAGTAGTTTTTGGGTTTATCCGTTACAAACAAACAAAAATACAAATTTTTCATCTTTATAATATTAGTGTAGATAGGTGACAACGGTTGCTGTTTTTTTGAAGCATTTGCATTAGACCAAGTTTCTGGTTCATCATCTGAGGACGAGTCTATCGCTTGTGCATATTGTTCAAGCAGATCTAAAACAAATTGACATGGTGTCCTTTACATACCCCAAAAGATTATAAAAGTCATATAAAATCATAAAAGCTTATTTTACCTTCACCCGCCATTAAAATGTGCCAAACGCCAAAAAATATCAATACAAATAAAATCCGTTTACAAGACGCTCAGGATTTTTTTTAAAGTTATGTCCGTCCCAGCGGTCAAAGCCAAATTAAGGGATACTGGTATTTTTTTAGGGTTCCGTTGCCAAATGGCAAAAAACGGAACCCTTATAGATTCGTCATGTCTGTCTGTCTGTCTGTCTGTCTGTCTGTCCGTCCGTCCGTATGTCACAGCCATTTTATTCCGAAACTATAAGAGCTATGCTGTTGAAACTTGGTAAGTAGGTGTATTCTGTGAACCGCATTAAAATTTTCACACTAAAATAGAAAAAAAAACAATAAATTTTGGGGTTCCCCATACATAGAACTGAAACTCAAAAATGCTTTTTTTCATCAAACCCATACGTGTGGGGTATCTATGAATAGGTCTGCAAAAATGGTAATGAGGTTTCTATTCTCATTTTTTTCTAAACTGAATAGTTTGCGCGAGAGACACTTCCAAAGTGGTAAAATGTGTGTCCCCCCCCCGTAACTTCTAAAATAAGAGAATGACAAAACTAAAAAAAATATATGATGTACATTACCATGTAAACTACCACTGAAAATTGGTTTGAACGAGATCGAGTGAGTAGTTTTTTTTTTAAAACGTCATAAATCGTAAACCGCAATTTACCTTACATTCAATCAACCGAAATATAAAAATTAAAAAAAAATATATATTTTTAAACCGAAAATACCTACAGGTTTGTACGGAACCCTCGGTGCGCGATTCCGACTCGCACTTGGCCAGTTTTTTAAGAAAAACCGAAATAACCTTAAAAAACCGGTAATAAATAACTAATCGGTTTAAACCGGTGTTAAAAATTGTAATCGGTTCACATCACTAGTTGTCATAACAACACCAATCAGCGTTTAATGACGTCACTGCCGTCACTAAACGCTGATTGGTGTTTTGAAATTCGTTTCGTAATTTTTAATTTGTAATTATTGTTAACAATCAACATTATGTAAAATAAAAACGTTGCAGTAGCCCTTCTTTTATATTTTTTTACCATTTTAATCATAAAAATTTCATAAATATTATACTTGCATCTTCCCTATTAAAAAGATTTTAGTGTGACAGGAACAGTGGAAATATTCCATTCCCGATACTTTTAGTGCAGCCTATGTATACGATCTACGTAACAGTATGTATGCCCCTCCCCGCAGGAGTATCCCGGCACACCCGCGTATAGTCCGCCTGCACGGCTCGGTGGTGCAGCGCCACAGCGGCGCCGGCCCGTGCGTGCTACTGCTGTCCGAGCGGAAGGTGCGCGACCTGCACGCGGCAGTACGGGCTGGGCTGGCCTTCCCTGCTCGGATGCGGATAGCCAGGGATATCGTGGAAGGTACTGTGTCAACACTACTCTGTGCTACTGACTCAGCACCTTTTTTCGGCGTTTGTGTCTATAATTTGTCCGTGAGTGGGTAAGAAAAGACTCAGTGTTCTTTTTCGTAAAGCATTGGTTGTAGAGACGCCAGCACACCAAGCTACTACAATCTGTCAAATTTCTTCAATATATTCTCAACATTATCGCTAAAGTTTTAGGTTCAAGATTGATTGGGAGCTTGATGTACTGGCGTCTGTACGTGGCAAACAGTACTTTCCTTCCAAGCATAATTTTCCTGTGCAACATGTTCATGTCATTACTTCCCCCTCAGGTATCCGCTACCTACACTCACTAGGCCTGGTGCACCGCGACATCAAGATGAAGAACGTCCTCCTGGACAGCGCGGACCGCGCGGCGCTGTCGGACCTGGGGTTCTGCGCCGCCGAGGCGCTCATGTCGGGCTCCGTGGTGGGCACGCCCGTGCACATGGCGCCCGAGCTGCTGGCCGGGGACTACGACGCGGCCGTCGATGTGTATGCGTTCGGGATACTGTTCTGGTGAGTACTACTTACCTTCTGTCATGTCGGGCTCCGTGGTGGGCACGCCCGTGCACATGGCGCCCGAGCTGCTGGCCGGGGACTACGACGCGGCCGTCGATGTGTATGCGTTCGGGATACTGTTCTGGTGAGTACTACTTACCTTCTGTCATGTCGGGCTCCGTGGTGGGCACGCCCGTGCACATGGCGCCCGAGCTGCTGGCCGGGGACTACGACGCGGCCGTCGATGTGTATGCGTTCGGGATACTGTTCTGGTGAGTACTACTTACCTTCTGTCATGTCGGGCTCCGTGGTGGGCACGCCCGTGCACATGGCGCCCGAGCTGCTGGCCGGGGACTACGACGCGGCCGTCGATGTGTATGCGTTCGGGATACTGTTCTGGTGAGTACTACTTACCTTCTGTCATGTCGGGCTCCGTGGTGGGCACGCCCGTGCACATGGCGCCCGAGCTGCTGGCCGGGGACTACGACGCGGCCGTCGATGTGTATGCGTTCGGGATACTGTTCTGGTGAGTACTACTTACCTTCTGTCATGTCGGGCTCCGTGGTGGGCACGCCCGTGCACATGGCGCCCGAGCTGCTGGCCGGGGACTACGACGCGGCCGTCGATGTGTATGCGTTCGGGATACTGTTCTGGTGAGTACTACTTACCTTCTGTCATGTCGGGCTCCGTGGTGGGCACGCCCGTGCACATGGCGCCCGAGCTGCTGGCCGGGGACTACGACGCGGCCGTCGATGTGTATGCGTTCGGGATACTGTTCTGGTGAGTACTACTTACCTTCTGTCATGTCGGGCTCCGTGGTGGGCACGCCCGTGCACATGGCGCCCGAGCTGCTGGCCGGGGACTACGACGCGGCCGTCGATGTGTATGCGTTCGGGATACTGTTCTGGTGAGTACTACTTACCTTCTGTCATGTCGGGCTCCGTGGTGGGCACGCCCGTGCACATGGCGCCCGAGCTGCTGGCCGGGGACTACGACGCGGCCGTCGATGTGTATGCGTTCGGGATACTGTTCTGGTGAGTACTACTTACCTTCTGTCATGTCGGGCTCCGTGGTGGGCACGCCCGTGCACATGGCGCCCGAGCTGCTGGCCGGGGACTACGACGCGGCCGTCGATGTGTATGCGTTCGGGATACTGTTCTGGTGAGTACTACTTACCTTCTGTCATGTCGGGCTCCGTGGTGGGCACGCCCGTGCACATGGCGCCCGAGCTGCTGGCCGGGGACTACGACGCGGCCGTCGATGTGTATGCGTTCGGGATACTGTTCTGGTGAGTACTACTTACCTTCTGTCATGTCGGGCTCCGTGGTGGGCACGCCCGTGCACATGGCGCCCGAGCTGCTGGCCGGGGACTACGACGCGGCCGTCGATGTGTATGCGTTCGGGATACTGTTCTGGTGAGTACTACTTACCTTCTGTCATGTCGGGCTCCGTGGTGGGCACGCCCGTGCACATGGCGCCCGAGCTGCTGGCCGGGGACTACGACGCGGCCGTCGATGTGTATGCGTTCGGGATACTGTTCTGGTGAGTACTACTTACCTTCTGTCATGTCGGGCTCCGTGGTGGGCACGCCCGTGCACATGGCGCCCGAGCTGCTGGCCGGGGACTACGACGCGGCCGTCGATGTGTATGCGTTCGGGATACTGTTCTGGTGAGTACTACGCGTGAACTATTACCGGCCAAATGACAAGTAAACTACAGATAAAACTTATGTGACTATCAAGTAGTATATCGACTTTTCTACGTCGATAATTCTGTACTTGTGATCATGAATGTACAGACGGCAGCACATCGAGCTACTCCAATTTGTCAAATTTCTTTAATGGATTTTCAACTTTATCGCCATATTATTAGGTTCAAGGTTGATTGAGAGAATTGGACAGTTTCGGTTACCTTGACGTGCTGGCGTCTGTACAATCAGGATTTCGCTCCCGCTACCATTCATTTCTTGTTCGAAAAGTAATTATAACCAGAAATATTGATGGAAGCATACATCTGAAGTAATACAGTTAATATTAAAAAAAAAAATGACCGTTATTTGAATCAAGTGCCTATTTGTTATTTATAAAATAAAATGAAGTTTAAATGTAATAAGGTGTGACTGTGACAGACGTAGTTAATACTGGTCTATCTACAAACTATTAGAAGATGAAATTTATGTGTTCGATTTGATTGATGGAAGATAATTCCTTTGTTCTGTAATGGACTTGTTCTAGTGAAATAAACGTTTCTTTAAAACATTAAGCATTTTCTCATTCATATTTCATCTCTATTCCCTATTCACCTTCCGAAAGGAAAGTTTTGAAAATGAATGTCGATGGCTATAAGAGTTGGGTAAGACCAAAAAAGCAATGCAATGATGATATGGATAGAAAGGGACGACTACCGAGATGACGACTAATAGAAAACTGTGGAAGAATAAGACATGTTGCGCCGACCACAAATAAATCGCGAAAAGGGTTGGAGAATGATGCATATGTATAAAAAAGTCACTTTTTGTGGGCAAAAAATCATCAAATGATGTCTCCCGCTCTGAGTAGGAAGGAAGGAAGGGCGTGTCAGACATTTACAGACTAAAACCCACCCGTGTTCCTTCAGTTGCCTGTGCCAGGGCCACAGTATTTCTTTCGAACAATGCCACGACCCTAGGAGGATGCATATTGACCTAACTTAACAATAAACTGTCTTTATCGACAGGTACGTGTGCGCGGGCAACATAAAACTACCCTCAGCGTTCGAAACGTTCCAGAACAAAGAACAGCTATGGAGTAAAGTTAAAAGAGGTAAGTTATTATTGTTAGTTTATAATCTACCCTTTGAGGAGGGACCTTGTGGTTAAGTAATTACAGTGTGCGGCTGTCGATCGATCAGGTCAAGCTACGCATGCTGCGGTAGTTCCGTAGATGGGTAACCATCTTTAGATACCAAAACCCATCCATACCTCGAAAAGAACATTGAACAGTTGGTCCTGGCTGTCTTTCGTAGATCTTTGGCTGTCGTTATGGGTCGTCAGAAGCCCGAAAGTCTGAGCCAGTCCTTCCAAGGGGTATCGTATTACCCAGTAACTGGGTTGTAGAGGTCAGATTGGCAATCGCTCCATATAAAATACTGGCTCAGCTGCACCCTGTTATACTGGAGGCTGATTCTAACATACATGGTTGGTAAAAGGCTTGGGACAGGATGACCAATTATGTCTTTTAAATTTATTCTGATACAGTCAGTTATAGTTTTTGCGACGGATACGTATAGTCGACCTAGTAATTGCTTTACCATTCTAAGGCTGAATGACAATTGCATTAAAAAATATGAGTAGATCTATTTGTCCATGTCACAGTTAGATAGTTTCTCAAGCATGTTTTGTGAAGAGTAGTAAAGTTATTGTGAAGTAGACCATACTTTCTTGCAGCTTAATTTAATCTTAATAGTAAATATTAACTTTCCATCCCAGGCCTTCGCCCCGAACGCTTACCCCACTTCACAGACGACTGCTGGGAGGTCATGGAGTCCTGCTGGGCCTCCGAACCTTCCCAGAGGGCCCTCCTCGGCGACGTGCAAGCCAAACTGGAGAGGATACACGAGCAGGCTCTCTGCGATACAACACAACAGGAGGACGGAGGGACGCAAGCTTATGAAATGTCTGATGAAGACAGCCTTGATGTTATGATGGCTGATCAGTGCATGTGATTTGAGAACAATATAACATTATGTGTATTCTTCGAAGAGGTAGGCAACAGTGCTGTATGTACTTAACATGCATATATCGCCCATAGCAAAAATAAAATGGGCACATTAATCATTATAAGGTTTTTATTTGTCATTTGATATGGTGTACAATAGAGTATAAGTGTTCTATCTCTCTCCCGCTATCTCTTTCTCTAAATACAACCGTTTAAATGATGCAATGTTCAATGACTGTTTTAATTTTATTGTATGCAACAAGCAAGAAGCTCTCATCGTATAAATGCGGCTTCGTAGGTAAAAAGAAAAGAAAGAAAGAAAATACGATACGATACGATATGTCCTAGAGCCAAATAAATGCAGATTTGTGTAATTTCGACTAACCCGCACTGGGCCCGCATGGATTACAGCCCACTCTCTTATAGAGAGGAGGTTTTTGTCCCAGCGTGGGAACATAAAGTTTTTGTAAATTGCGTTTTTAGACACCCGGTTCCCCCATGGAAAAAAAAATATTCTAACAGGTTTTTGTCTTATGGAAGTACTATACGTCTCCGTCTGCCTCTTCGGATAATACAGTCGTAATGTTTTGTTATGTGATGTGATGTAAAAAGTGAGCTTATGTGTAATCCATTTGTTGTAAAGAAAAATAAATGTAAAATGTTCTCTGACATTAATGTCTAAACATGTTTGATGGAGCCTCTCTATTGATAAATACGTCTGTTGTTCAATTCCTGTAATCTTTCATTGAAATGGTTTTAAAGTAGTCCGCTAAAGCCAAAATAAAATTAAGAATAATTGAAATTTGCGGGCTACTCTCACCTTAAAGAGTATGCGCTTAGGTAGTTCACTTTATTTGTTTACGTTTTTTGTAAATTAGAGGTCGGAGTCAGGTTATAATGTCGATGGTGAAAAGGAAAAACACAACCATTTGGCCTATTATTCAGCAGAGCTGTTTAATAAGTAAAATTTTTGTTTAAAATGATTATAATTTTTTATATTTGTACTTTAAATAAAATGCCAAAAAGTGCTTCAGATAGGCTATCTAGACACATCGATAGAGAATCAAGAACTCTATCAAACTGTATAGAAAACTCGTTTTCGATCAAAGTCACGTTTTATTTGTTTTTAACCGACTTCAAAAAAAGGAGGAGGTTATCAATTCGTCTGTATTTTTTTTTTTTTTTTTTTTTATGTTTGTTACCTCATTTCTTTTGACTGGGTAAACCGATTTTGATGATTCTTTTTTTATTTGAAAGCTGGTGCTTCCCGAATGGTCCCATTTTAATTTGGTTCCATTTGGACAGTGGTGTCCATGTGAAAACAATATAAGTCTTCAATTTGCATTACGTATTTCTGCGACAAATGAACGAATAACGCGATTAGATTAGTGCGGAGTATCTACCACAACTAAAAAGTTAAAAAATAAAAACTTTTTACAAAAAAAAAACAACCGACTTCTTCTGTTTTTTTTTTTGTAAAAAGTTTTTCCTTTCCACCGTCGTTATGTCGATCAAAATATAATTTGCGACTGTAACGAATATGTATTTATTATTTTTAGCCTTGGTTGTCCCACTGCAAGTCGAAAGCCAAGCAATTTGAATTTAGAGAGTTGTATTGGTGATTTTAATAGCCATAATTCTGTAATTATATATATGTTGCGATCACAAACCAAATTTTGATCATCATCAAAATCAAAATCAAAAGTCATTTATTCAAACTAGGCTGAGAGTCAGCACTTTTTGAACGTCAAAACATCTAACCTGACACTTACCTGCGTATTACAAAAAACATAAGAAAACTTTGAATTTGGTGGACTTCCTGGCGTTTTCGCCTTCATCTGTTATCTTTTGTGTCAAGTAATTTGATTAGCTGGTTGTGTTTTGTTTATTCTGTCAATTACAACAGACGTGAATGGACAACAGATTTAGAGATCTGCCTTATAAAAATCGTGTGAAAATGAAATGCATATCAGACTACGAAGGAAATGATGATAAATATCCCTCATATAGGTAAGCAATACCTCAAGAAAAATATGGCCGGAACAACTAGACTTTGTAATAGAACCGGAGATTTAAACTTAATACTCACACAACGCCTGTAACTTGCACAAAAGTATGCAAGTAACTTGTTAGCTATTGTGACGTTCATCTTTTTCAAAGGCAAATAATTTATTTCAATTAGTCACTTGAAAAGGCTCTTTTGATCGTCAAAATTTACAAGGCTATAGAATTGATTCTAGTTCCTTCCAAATGGTAGTTTAAAAATGGAGAAGAAAGGTCATAAAACTCCATATTTCGTGTCTGTTTTTAAAGTGTTTTCCAATATTTGTGAAATTACATGAATTATAAATGATTATATGTGAAGTCAATGATCTTGAAATAAAATCACTGCACTCTAAGTTATTAAAAATTAAACAATAACTGATAAATTAAATAATTATTTGGATAGATACATGTTCCGGACACCATCATCTACCTAGCCTTTTTCCTACTATACCAACCCCAACGTTGGTTTCTAGTTTAACCGGATGCAGTAGAACACTAATATTTTCCTTGAAGGGACTGCCAGCGACCTAAGATATTTTCAACGGTAATATTGTACAAACACGGTGCTCACATGTTTACAAATAGACGTAGACGATTTTTCTTAGCTTTTTAACTAATAATAAAGCAGTACAGTGTGTGTGTCTTCAAGAATGTATAAACAATGGCATTAAAATAATACATTTCATTAAATTTAAAAGTGGTTAGAGCTTAGTACCTTGCATGCTACTCGCGTGCTTTTGTGCAACTTACAGGCATGTTTAAAAGTCACCTGTCTTTGTCGTAAAACTCAGTTTCGGAATGTTATCTGTCTTCCAATTTTACAAGAAAAATTAAAACTTATTTCCTTATAGTATTTTCTGATGTAAAATGTATTGGGTATGGAGCAAATTAAAGAGAGCACATAAGATAATATTTTAAATTATTTAAGTTATCACTAATAAGAAATGTAAATAAATGATCACAAATTGTTTAAATCTATTTTGTAATACTTTTGTATATTATTCGGCTTGTGTGTGAACTGACGACGCAAAAATGTAATGTATTGTAAAAGCAAACTGCCCCTTTTATATTAAATAAAAATGAATTACAATCAGTTTACAAAAAATCAGTACTTTGAAACTCTTCCCTTCCTTTGGTGGTTCAGTATCAGTAATAGAACACATTTTAACCATTTTTTCAATACTTTTTTTTTAATTCGACCTTAAATCAGTAAACTGTGGACACCCTACATATTTCGTACATAATATGATATTGACAATGGGAATAAGTCAGTAACCGCGCGACGGCGTCGGTACTTAGAAATTCTTAGAATTTAGACCGATCGAACATTTGGTAGGTACTAATAGGTCAGTAACCGCGCGCCGGCGTAGGTACTTCGAAATTCTTAGAATTTAGACCGATCGAACATTCGGTAGGTACTAATAGGTCAGTAACCGCGCGCCGGCGTAGGTACTTCGAAATTCTTAGAATTTAGACCGATCGAACATTCGGTAGGCACTAATAGGTCAGTAACCGCGCGCCGGCGTAGGTACTTCGAAATTCTTAGAATTTAGACCGATCGAACATTTGGTAGGTACTAATAGGTCAGTAACCGCGCGCCGGCGTAGGTACTTCGAAATTCTTAGAATTTAGACCGATCGAACATTTGGTAGGTACTAATAGGTCAGTAACCGCGCGCCGGCGTAGGTACTTCGAAATTCTTAGAATTTAGACCGATTGAACATTCGGTAGGTACTAATAGGTCAGTAACCGCGCGCCGGCGTAGGTACTTCGAAATTCTTAGAATTTAGTCCGATCGAACATTCGGTAGGTACTAATAGGTCAGTAACCGCGCGCCGGCGTAGGTACTTCGAAATTCTTAGAATTTAGACCGATCGAACATTTGGTAGGTACTAATAGGTCAGTAACCGCGCGCCGGCGTAGGTACTTCGAAATTCTTAGAATTTAGACCGATCGAACATTCGGTAGGTACTAATAGGTCAGTAACCGCGCACCGTAGGTAATTCGAAATTCTTAGAATTTTGACCGATTGAACAGGTGACCGGTCGTTCACCTTCGCTGCCGCGCCGGCGCCGTGCGCAAGTAACCATAAAAACCAGTTTCAAAATAGACATCTTTCGTAAACGATAACATAATTTTTTTGTACTAAGATATATCAAAATAAAAATTGCATGATTATTATAACTCGTTTAAGTTTCATTTGTTAAAATTTGCGCACTGGATAAAACTTACCTTGTATAACATATCGAGACCCATTCGTGCCTTGGAAAGCATCATTAGCGTGGTCCCGATTCTAATTCAAGATTTTTGACAGTCGTTATGGGTATTCAGAAGCCTGAAAGTCTGACAACCTGTCTTGTCAAGGGGTATCGTGTTACCCAGTAACTGGGTTATGGAGGTCAGATAGGCCAGTCGCTACATGTAAAACACTGGTCAGCTGTATCCGGTTAGACTGGAAGCTGACCTCAACATGTTAGGCAGATAGATTGAATTATATATTTTAAACGTTGAAAATCTAACTGAGCTTTTTGGATTAATGAAAAAGGGTTTTATTTTAATCTAAATGAAGTTGTAATTCTTTTTCCAAGCCAACCGTTATCACAAGTAATGGAAGTAAGACTGAAAATCGGAGTTCTCGGGTCTATAGATTCGGATCAGTCACATAACTAATAATAGTCTTGTTATTATGTAAGTATTTTTTATAAAATTGATTAAATAAGTTTAATATAAAACTGACGCGACGTGAAAATGTGAGCTTATTGGGTGGATTTTAAATTGTAAGAAATATTATGTTATTTGAACAACAAAATTAGAATGAACGTATTTTGTTTTTACCTTGCCTTATATCGTTTTTGGCCATTTTTTTTTTAAATATCTAAATGTAATTTCTACTAAAAGTCGTAGTTACTTCCGCATCCATAAATACCTAACTGTAGACAATAATTATAGATATTGCATTTTATGAATAATCATTGCAATTTAGACCTTCAGAACACCTTAGAAGCCATTTTAAAAGGCAAATAACGCCTTCGCAATAAGCGCCTTCTACGATGTCCTTCTCACCGCTCTGGTTTCATTTACTCTTCTTTCTTTGTTCAGGCGGTCTTTCTCTGGAATGCACTCCCTCTGAGCATCAGGATGGCAACCAGTCAGTTATCATTTAAGGTGAAAGTACGAGAGCATATAATATTCGGAAGAAGTTGGCAGAAGCAGCCCAGCGCTGATTTGCTGGGTTCGTTTTCTCCTCTACCGATCGTTATGTCTCCAGACAAAGTTCATTTTCGTGATATGGTTGTATGTATGTATTTATTATTCATTGTTTTTCGAGTTATGTTGCACCTGCCATGTTTTTCTCTGCATCACCCTAAGGTTGACTGGTAGAAAATGCCTCAGGCATTAAGTCCGCCTTTGTACAGTAGTTTTACTTGTGCATAAAGTTTTAATAAATAAATAAATAATGAGTAATACTTGTTAAACATACCAGCACCCCAATTGCGTACACTTCCAATCACGATCCGAAAGATTTTGGAGGAATTCTTAATCCATTACCCCATATGTTTGAAATGCTCGTGTATTCAACAACGTAAACAGTGCAATGAACGTTGTTGAACTGTCGAACTTAAAATTTTTCTTTGTGTGTTTCGCAATTACCTACCAATTACATAATGTTTCTAACAATTTAAAATAGTTCTGAATGATCAGAATTTGGCTTGGATTAACAAAGTAGCAAGTCCAATACTAGGACAAATAATACTAAACTGTAAGTTGTAGTTATAAGGTCTATACTTTTCTGTGATCAACAAATTGTTATGTAAGAAATCATTGGTTTATTTTGTTAAATTGTTGAATGAAATTCACACTGTTTATGTTTTGGCGTTTCTTTAGTTTTAGTTATAATAAAATTTAAAACAATGGATTTATTATCAATAATAATTCACATTTTTTCAACTGTCACAATCTAATGTAGTTATATGATCAGTCTCCTGCACTTATCACAATTTAATTGAGGATTGCCATCTCGATGGCCACCTCCCTTCTACCCACAATTATTATGTTTCACAAAGTCCATCCACCGTTTCTTTGGTCTTTTCCTACTCTTAGAGCCATCCAAAATATAAAATAAATAATCTAAATCAGAAATAAAGATGCATCAAATATGAATCAGTAAAATAAAAAATAACACATAATTTGAATTAGACTAAGTGCCCAAAAAATCTCATGGAAAGAAACTCCAACTTCCCACTGATGCCGCAGTCGGGTAAAACTTTTGTCTACAAAATGTAACTACTTTGTACATATTTTCGTTTTGTGACAGTTTACACCTAAATATTTTGTCATGATATAGTATTACTACAGCCGTTATGATTGCTTATTTTAAGAACATAATTGTAATCTGGAAATATACGCTTTTTTATATAAACTTATGTCGTTTTAATTATAATATTTGGATGACCGAGCTTTGCTCGGTATTTTTTGGTAAATTGTGTTTAAAATAATAAGTTTATGTTCAAGTTGATTATCGATAAAGTTGGTCATTGAAAACACGAATAAAACGACATTTCATACAAATGAATCCTAGCTAGATCGATTTATCGCCCCGAAACCTTCTGTATACAAAATTTCATGAAAATCGTTGGAGCCGTTTCCGAGATTCAAATTATATATATATATATATATATATGTACAAGAATTGCTCGTTTAAAGGTATAAGATTTATATCCTAAACTATAAATGAGGATCTAGCTGTTGCTCGTGACTTCAATGCATAAATACCTGGCTAAAGCTTGTATTCAGATTCAGATATCCCCACTATCTTGGCTTGGTTATTGTTTTCGCGCCATTTGTTTTTTCTTTGACATCGTTCTGCGCACAATATGGAATATATTGAGAACAGAATGATATCATAAAATCTCGAATGTATAAAATATCATTCATAATCACCATATTCACGCGATACGCAAATTCTCTCAAAACGGTGAAGGAAAACGTGACAACACTGACATGTCTTAAAACCAAAAATTCGAAGATATGCGACATCTACCAACCCGCATTGGCTCCCGGGGTCGATTATGGTCCACACCCTCTCACCGAAAGGAGGCCTATGTCCCAGCAGTGGGAACATTATCGGCTACCGATGATGAAGACGATATTCTCGCTGGATAAGCTATGAAGTATCCCATTGTATGTGGGACAGCATCACATTTACATTCCAGGGTGATGTCATTTGTGAATTTCCACCTGAGCAGGTTTTCTTCATTCGAATGAAAGTCTTATTGCTAATAATGTGGGCGCACCCATTTTGCCACAAATGTGACATTTTGATAGGTCATTATGAAAAAACTATCACATTCTTTGGAAGGTGGTGACAAGACTAGAAAATTTATCAAAAAAAAAAAAAAAAACTGAAAATTATTGCATCCCATGGTAATAAATTGTTATAGTTATGTTCTTGCCTGGAGGCAAGAAGCTGCGAAACATTCCGGAGAGGAGGATATCTCGTTCGAGTAGCCAGTCCACGAAATTGTCAATAGCGTCGACAACACGATAGGAATAATAATTGATTTGAGAGTCCTAATATAAAATCGACATTTTAATGAAATATTGGAAGGCCTCCAACAAGGTGGACCGATGACCTTGTGAAGGCCGCAGGAACCCACTGGATGCGGGAAGCATAAAACCGGTGGAAGTGGTGTACTAATATCTTAAATTTCAATATTTTTTTTATTTTTTACCAAAAATTAATAATAATAATAATAATAATAAAACGTCATGCGCGCATACTATGGGGCTACAGAAGGGGGAACTAACTTGACTGCGTACCGTGGTCGGATGCTCTCTCTGTTTCAGGTGCTTGAACCAGCTATCAACGTGTCGTCGCAACGACTGTCAGATCAGGTGCGGGTCATCCAGCATAATCATATGCTGGATGCCACTGTACTTGATCGACTTTGCCTGGAATCACGGAATAGCCATGTTACGCCTGCTTCGCCATTGGTCGCGGTGCAACCGCAAAATTTACCTAGTGTTTCACCGCGACCCAACAGCGTTGGTGAAGAGGATGGTGACGGGGCTATATCCGTGAGTACTCAATGCAATGCACGATTAAGGAGCGCTTTGGAGGATGCTTTCAGGGAGTATCGCTCTACTCCGCCTGAGCTTAGACCACGTCTACCTCGTTTGCCCATGCATAAGAAAAACAAGGCACTGGTGTGTGCTCTAGACTCACAGCTGTCAACATATTTTGATGGCAGCAAAGACCTGGTCGATACCCACTCGATCTTGTACTGTGCAGCTGTAGCGGCTTGTCGTGTAGCTCGTGTCAAGTTTCCTAACAATGACAGAGCTACACGACCAAAACCAGCCGTACCAGCTTGGCAGTGCAGGATTGAGCGTCGTATCGGTGAGGCTAGAGCACTCATCGGTAAGCTAATCTGCTTCAGGGAGGGCAATACTCGCCCTCGAGTGATGCGCTTTGTGAAGCGGGCGTTCTCCGGGACGGATGTTAGTCCTCGAGATTATTTGCCCCGCGTCACAGAGCGCATCGACTTCCTGAAGCAGAAGATCTGTGCATGGGCGAACCGTATACGTCGGTACCGGCGGAGGGTGGAGCGGTACACCCAGAATCACACATTCCAAAGCGATGAAAGGTGGGTTTACCGAGCTTGGGAGCCACCGGACCAAGGTGTGGCTGACACGCCCCTTCCGGATGATGACGCCATGTCTTCGTTCTGGCGAAACATCTGGTCGGTGCCTGTCAATCACACCGAAGGTGATTGGACTAGGGAGATCGAGCGAGCGTGCGGTCAAATAACAGAAATGGGGGCAATTACCATCAGCCCCCAAGATGTCGCTTGTGCAGTCCGTCCGTTGCCTAACTGGAAATCTCCAGGGCCAGACGGACTGCACAATTTTTGGATCAAGTGGATCCAAAAGTCGCACGCTCGCTTGGCATCTCAGTTCCAGTCAGCCTTAGAGTCAGGGTCGTTGCCCCAGTTCTTAACAACAGGGATAACCCACCTGCTCCATAAATCTGGTAGTACCGCAGAACCCAAAAATTATAGACCGATCACTTGTCTACCGACGGTCTATAAAGTACTTACATCCATTTTGAGAGCTAAAATTTACAATCATATTGACACAAACTCGATCTTGTCTGTCTCTCAAAATGGATGTAGGAACGGGTCCCGCGGTACTAAGGAGCTGCTCCTTATCGATATGACCATTAGTCAACAGGTTCGTCGTTCCCGAAGGGATCTGTCGACATGCTGGATAGACTATAAGAAGGCCTATGACTCGGTGCCACATACCTGGCTCAAGAGGGTGCTGGAGTTGTACAAAGTAAATACAACGCTGTGCACCTTCTTGATGTCATGTATGGGGCAGTGGAGAACAGTCCTTCGCTATCCGGGATATCGACATATCCAGAGGAACAGCGAACCGATAAGGATCGAGCGAGGTATATTCCAGGGCGACAGTTTGAGTCCACTTTGGTTCTGCCTAGCCATGAATCCTCTTAGCACACTGCTGGAGGATTCAGGTATAGGCTATCGATTGAGGAGAGGTGGTCAGGTTATATCTCACCTCCTGTACATGGATGACCTAAAACTCTTTGCCCCCAACAATTTGCAACTGATGGAGCTACTGAAAGTAACTGAAACCTTCAGTAGCGCCATCAGGATGGAATTTGGTGTGGACAAATGTGCGGTCATGCATGTAAAGCGAGGGGAGATTGTGGAATCCGAGGGAACCCAACTCTCGGATTCCATACACCTAAGATCCCTTGCCTCAATCGAAACATACAAGTATTTGGGTATGTCGGAAGCGTTAGGTATTAACACTGCTGACATGAAACAATCGTTGAGGGAGCGCTTCTTTGGCCGCCTGAATAAAGTATTAAAAAGTCTTTTATCAGGCGGAAACAAGGTGCGCGCCTTCAACGGCTGGGTCATGCCGGTTTTGATGTACTCTTTCGGCATACTCAAATGGACTCAGACGGAACTTGACGCCCTGGATAGACGGGTCCGCACACTGCTGACCACAAATCGAATGCATCACCCACGGTCATCGGTAATGAGACTGTATATCCCGCGGAAGTGCGGAGGTCGAGGTTTCTTGAATGCTAAGACCCTGCACAACCGTGAGGTATGCAGTCTCAGGGAATACTTCCTAGACGCTGACGTGGGGATGCACCGAGATGTGGTCTCAGTGGACAAGAGCCTTACCCCGCTCTCCTTGGCTAACGAGAACTGGCGCAAACCTAAAGTATTAGATACTAATGATCGCAAGGCAGTATGGCAAAGCAAGGAGCTTCACGGACGCTTTTACCGGGTCCTACATGGACCTGATGTAGACCTCTTAGCGTCCGTATCCTGGTTACGATTCGGAGATCTATTTGGAGAAACCGAAGGTTTTGTTTTTGCAATTATGGACGAAGTTATGATGACGAACAACTACCGGAAATATATTGTGAAGGATGGCACGGTTGACATTTGTCGGGCATGCCACCGTCCGGGGGAATCAATCCGACACATTATTTCTGGCTGTTCTAGTCTGGCTAACGGAGACTACTTGCATAGACACAACCTTGTAGCCAGGATTATCCACCAGCAACTTGCTCTGAAATACGGCCTTGTGGAATCAGAAGTACCATACTATAGGTATCTGCCCGACCCAGTTCTCGGAAATGGTAATATCACGTTGTATTGGGATCGATCTATCATCACTGACAGGACTATTGTTGCCAATAAGCCAGATATAGTGGTGATAGATCGATTAGAGCGTCGCACAATGATTGTTGATATAGCAGTACCGCATGACGAGAACCTCGTGAAAGCTGAAAAAGATAAGCAGATAAAGTATCTTGACCTGGCTCGCGAGGTTGTCGACATGTGGGATGTGGATACAGCAGTCATTGTGCCGATAGTCGTTACGGCCAATGGCATAATAGCTAAGAGCCTCGATCAACATCTCAGGAGGCTCTCGTTAGGCAGCTGGATCAAGGGCCTGATACAGAAAGCAGTAATTCTGGACACGGCGCGTATCGTTAGGAGGTTCCTCTCTCAGCAGCCCTGACCACCGGTAGCTTGGACGCTATTCCCGATACCGGTGGGCTACTATTTTTTATATTTTTAAATGTTTTCATATTTTTTTTAATATTTTAATATTTAAAAATGTAATCTATATGTATTTAAATGTAATAAAGGAAATAATAATATATTGACGAACAACTACCGGAAATATATTGTGAAGGATGGCACGGTTGACATCTGTCGGGCATGCCACCGTCCGGGTGAATCAATCCGACACATTATTTCTGGCTGTTCTCGTCTGGCTAACGGAGACTACTTGCATAGACACAACCTTGTAGCCAGGATTATCCACCAGCAACTTGCTCTGAAATACGGCCTTGTGGAATCAGAAGTACCATACTATAGGTATGTGCCCGACCCAGTTCTCGAATATGGCAATATCACGTTGTATTGGGATCGATCTATCGTCACTGATAGGACTATTGTTGCCAATAAGCCGGATATAGTGGTGATAGATCGATTAGAGCGTCGCACAATGATTGTTGATGTAGCAGTCCCGCATGACGAGAACCTCGCGAAAGCTGAACAAGATAAGCAGATGAAGTATCTTGACTTGGCTCGCGAGGTTGTCGAGATGTGGGATGTGGATACAGCAGTCATTGTGCCGATAGTCGTTACGGCCAATGGCATAATCGGCAAGAGCCTCAATCAACATCTCAGGAGGCTCTCGTTAGGCAGCTGGATCAAGGGCCTGATCCAGAAAGCAGTCATCCTGGACACGGCGCGTATTGTTAGGAGGTTCCTTTCTCAGCAGCCCTGACCACCGGTAGCTTGGACCCTGTTCCCGATACCGGTGGGCTACTATTTTTTATATTTTTAAATGTTTTCTTATATTTTTTTATATATTTTAATATTTAAAAATGTAATTAATATGTATTTAAATATAATAAAGGAAATAATAATATAAGCTGGCAACACCGTGAACAAGACGTCACACATTTCGAACAGATATAATTTAAATAGTAAAAATATTTTTGACCCAAATTTATAATAGATTTCGGTTTTACAGTGAACCTAGACCTAAAAATATTACAATATCAGTATTAAAAAGAGACTATATCGCAGCAAAATGAAATAAATCCAACCAAAAACTACAGGATCGGGGGTGACATGACAGATGTCATCCCCGAACTACAATAATTAGAAAATGAAAAAACTATGACGAAATGTTTACAAGATCAGCGGCTCGTCGCGCACGCCCACCACCTCCGGACTCGTCGCTCAGCTCCGCCTCGCCGCCGCCGGTACCCAGCCCCACTGCGGGCGTTGTGAAGACACCGGCCGTGGCAGTTGCGTCGAGCTCGAGTGACGAGTATTTCTCTCCGCCCACGACGCCACCACCTGCTCGTCGACGGGGAGGACGCCGGCCGCCGGACGGCTTAGGACCTCGAGGCCCACCGGCCTCTGATAGGGTCCCAGCTCCCGGCGGAAGTGTGCAGCGCATGAGATGGACACAGTCCATCAATGAAAATGTCATGCGCTCATACTATGGGGCTACAGAGGGGGGAAACAATCTGACCGCGTACCGTGTTCGGATGCTCTCTCTGTTTCAGGTACTTGAGCCAGCTGTCAACGTTTCGGCACAACGACTGTCGGATCAGGTGCGGGTCATCCAAAGTCATCGTATGTTGGATGACACTGTACTTGATCGCTTGCGTAATGAAATGCGGAGTAGCCATGTTATCGCCCCCACGCCGCAGACTGCTGCAGTACCAGCGCAGCCTACCACAACTTATGCTGACGAGGGATGGGATGACAGGGCTACAAACGTAAGTACCCATTGCAATGATGAATTGAGGAGCGCTTTGGAGTGTGCGATTCAGGAATATCGGTTCATGACTCCCGAACTTAGGCCACGCTTACCTCGTTTGCCCATGCATAACAAAAATAGGGCACTGGTGGCGGCTTTGGATTCGCAGTTGTCAAACTACTTTGATGACTGCGAAGACCTCACCGATACTCATTCGATTCTGTACTGCGCGGCTGTAGCGGCATGTCGTGTAGCTCACGTCAAATTCCCTAATGACTCTAGAGCTACACGACCGAAACTAGCCGTACCAGCTTGGCAGTGCAGAATTGAGCGTCGTATTGGTGGGGCCAGAGCCCTCATCGGCAAACTAATCTGCTTCAGGGAGGGCAACACTCGCCCTAGAGTGATGCGTTTTGTGAGGCGGGCGTTCTCGGGGACTGATATCAGCCCTCGAGACTATATGTCCCGTGTCACAGAGCGCATAGACTTCCTGAAGCAGAAAGTATATGCATGGGCAAACCGTATTCGTAGGTATAAGCGGCGAGTGGACCGATATACTCAGAACCGCACCTTCCAGAGTGATGAAAGGTGGGTTTATAGGGCTTGGGAGCGACCGGTCCAAGGTGTGGCGGACGCGCGCCTGCCGGATAATGATGCCATGTGTTCTTTTTGGCGCAGTATCTGGTCGGTGCCTGTCAGTCACACCGAAGGGGATTGGGCTCGAGAGGTCGAGCGAGCCTGCGATCCAATACCAGAAATGGGGGCTATTACCATCTGCCCCCAAGACGTAGCTCGTGCAGTCCGTCCATTGCCCAATTGGAAGTCTCCAGGGCCGGACGGGCTGCACAACTTTTGGATCAAATGGTTCATTGGATCGCATGCTTGCTTGGCGGCTCAGTACCAGACTGCTTTGGAGTCTGGTTCGCTACCCCAGTTCCTAACAACAGGCATTACCCACCTGCTCCACAAATCAGGTAGTACCGCGGAACCCAAAAATTATAGACCGATCACGTGTTTGCCGACGGTCTATAAAGTTCTTACATCCATTTTGAGAGCTAAAATGTACAATCATATTGACACCAACTCCATCATGTCTGTCTCTCAGAATGGATGTAGGAACGGGTCTCGCGGTACTAAGGAGCTGCTCCTCATTGATATGGCCATTAGCCAACAGGTTCGTCGTTCCCGAAAGGATCTGTCGACATGTTGGATAGATTATAAGAAGGCCTATGACTCGGTGCCACATACATGGCTCAGGAGGGTGCTGGAGTTGTATAAAGTTGATGCAACTCTGCGCACCTTCCTGATTTCATGTATGGGGCAGTGGAGGACGGTCCTTCGCTATCCAGGATGTCGAAATATCCAAAGGAACAGCGAACCGATAAGGATCGAGCGAGGCATATTTCAGGGTGATAGTTTGAGTCCGCTTTGGTTCTGCTTAGCCCTGAATCCTTTGAGCATACTGCTTGAGGATTCAGGTATAGGCTATCGGTTGAGGAGAGGTGGTCAGGTTATATCTCACCTCCTTTACATGGATGACCTTAAACTCTTTGCCCCCAACAATTTTCAACTAATGAAGCTACTGAAAGTAACTGAAACCTTCAGTAGCGCCATCAGGATGGAATTTGGTGTGGACAAATGTGCGGTCATGCATGTAAAGCGAGGGAAGATTGTGGAATCCGCGGGAACCCAACTCGCGGATTCCATAAACCTCCGAGCCCTCTCCGCATCCGAAACCTATAAGTATTTGGGTATGTCGGAAGCGTTGGGCATCAATGTTACTGACATGAAGCAATCGTTGAGGGAGCGCTTCTTTAGCCGCCTGAAGAAAGTATTTAATAGTCTTCTATCAGGCGGAAATAAGGTGCGCGCCTTCAACGGTTGGGTCATGCCGGTTTTGATGTACTCTTTCGGCATACTCAAATGGACTCAAACTGAACTTGACGCCCTGGATAGGAGGGTCCGTACGCTGCTGACTGCATATCGAATGCATCACCCACGGTCATCGGTAATGAGGCTGTATATCCCGCGAAAGTGTGGAGGTCGAGGCTTTTTAAATGCTAAGACTCTCCACAATCGCGAGATATGCAGTCTCAGGGAATATTTCCTAGAAACCGACGTGGGGATGCATCGAGATGTGGTCGCGGTTGACAAGGGCCTCACCCCGCTCTCCTTGGCTAACGAGAACTGGCGCAAACCTGTAATACTTGATACTAATGACCACATGGAAGTATGGCAGAGTAAGGAGCTCCACGGACGCTTTTTCCGGGCCCTACATGGACCCGATATAGATAGACTAGCGTCCGTAGCCTGGCTGCGTTTCGGTAACCTCTTTGGGGAAACCGAAGGCTTTGTCTGTGCAATTATGGACGAAGTTATGATGACGAACAATTACCGGAGATTTATTGTGAAAGACGGCACGGTTGACATCTGTCGGGCATGCCACCGTCCAGGAGAATCAATTAGGCACATAATCTCCGGGTGTTCTCGTCTAGCTAACGAAGAATACTTGCATAGACACAACCTAGTAGCCAGGATTATCCATCAGCAACTTGCTCTTAAATACAGCCTTGTGGAATCGGAAGTGCCGTACTACAGGTATGTGCCCGACCCAGTTCTCGAAAATGGAAATATCACATTGTACTGGGATCGATCCATCATCACTGACAGGACTATTGTCGCAAATAAGCCTGATATAGTGGTGGTGGATCGAGTAGAGCGGCGCACAATGATTGTTGACATAACGGTTCCGCATGACGAGAACCTCGTGAAAGCCGAGAAAGATAAACAGATCAAGTATCTTGACTTGGCTCGCGAGGTTGTCGACATGTGGAATGTGGATTCGGCGATCATTGTGCCGATAGTCGTCACAGCCAATGGGTTGATAGCCAAGAGCCTCGACCAACATCTAAGGAGGCTCTCGTTAGGCAGCTGGGTCAAGGGCTTGATTCAGAAAGCGGTACTTCTGGACACGGCTCGCATCGTCAGGAGGTTCCTCTCTCTGGAGCCCTGACCGCCGGTAGCTTGGACCCTGTTCCCGATACCGGTGGGCTACTATTTTTTATATTTTTAAATGTTTTTTTATTTTATATTCTAATATTTAAAAATATAATTTATAAGTTTGTTTAAATGAATAAAGAAAATAATAATAATAATAAAAAAATAATAATAATAATAATAATCTGTGGCCCGACTGTCAAGCTGACGGTCAAAAAAATTTTTTGTCCGTGCTTTTATTTTCTAGAATTTTTAAACGTAAATGATTTAACAATGTTTTGATAAATATACCACCATAATATCATTGAAAAACAAAAATGGCAACATATAACAATAATATGCTAAAGAATCATGCGAATATTATGACTAGAAACCGACTGAAAGTACGATGCTGACGCGAAGTCGGGCCCGACTTACTAAAACCACACAACCAACATCTTCGGGTTCGTCGCTCAGCTCCGCCTCGCAGTTGCCGGATCCTGCTCCAGACGTGAGTCCAGTGACACCGGCTGCTGCAGTTGCGTCGAGCTCGAGCGACGAATACTTCTCGCCGCCGACGACACCACCACCAGTACGTCGGCGTGGAAGAGGCCGACCACCGGCCAGCTTGGGACTCCGAGGCCCACCGGCCTCTGACAGGGTCCCCGCTCCCGGTGGAAGTGTGCGGCGCATGAAGTGGACACAAGCTGTGAATGAAAATGTCATGCGCGCATACTATAGGGCTACAGAGGGGGGAACTAACTTGACTGCGTACCGTGGTCGGATGCTCTCTCTGTTCCAGGTGCTTGAGCCCGCTGTCAACGTATCATCGCAACGACTGTCGGATCAGGTACGGGTCATCCAGCGTAACCATATGCTGGATGCCACCGTGCTTGATCGACTTTGTCTCGAATCACGGAATAGCCATGTTACGCCTGCTTCGCCACTGGTCGCGGTACAACTGCAAAATTTACCCAGTGTTTCACCGCGACCCAACTGCGCTGGTGAAGAGGATGATGACGGGGCTATATCCGTGAGTACCCAATGCAATGCACGATTGAGGAGCGCTTTGGATGATGCTTTCCGGGAGTATCGCTCTACTCCTCCTGAACATAGACCACGTTTACCTCGTTTGCCCATGCATAAGAAAAACAAGGCGCTGGTGTGTGCTCTAGACTCACAACTGTCAACATATTTTGACGGCAGCAAAGACCTGGCCGATACCCACTCGATCTTGTACTGTGCAGCTGTAGCGGCTTGTCGTGTAGCTCGTGTTAAGTTTCCTAATAGTGACAGAGCTACACGACCAAAACCAGCCGTACCAGCTTGGCAGTGCAGGATTGAGCGTCATATCGGTGAGGCTAGAGCACTCATCGGTAAGCTAATCTGCTTCAGGGAGGGCAATACTCGCCCTCGAGTGATGCGCTTTGTGAAGCGGGCGTTCTCCGGGACGGATGTTAGTCCTCGAGATTATTTGCCCCGCGTCACAGAGCGCATCGACTTCCTGAAGCAGAAGATCTGTGCATGGGCAAACCGTATTCGTCGGTACCGGCGGAGGGTGGAGCGGTACACCCAGAATCACACATTCCAAAGTGATGAAAGGTGGGTTTACCGAGCTTGGGAGCGACCGGACCAAGGTGTGGCTAACACGCCCCTTCCGGATGATGTCGCCATGTCTTCGTTCTGGCGAAACATCTGGTCGGTGCCTGTCAATCACACCGAAGGTGATTGGACTAGGGAGATCGAGCGAGCGTGCGGTCAAATAACAGAAATGGGGGCAATTACCATCAGCCCCCAAGATGTCGCTTGTGCAGTCCGTCCGTTGCCTAACTGGAAATCTCCAGGGCCGGACGGACTGCACAACTTTTGGATCAAGTGGATCCAAAAGTCGCACGCTCGCTTGGCATCTCAGTTCCAGTCAGCCTTAGAGTCAGGGTCGGTGCCCCAGTTCTTAACAACAGGGATAACCCACCTACTCCATAAATCAGGTAGCACCGCGGAACCCAAAAATTATAGACCTATCACTTGTCTACCGACGGTCTATAAAGTACTTACATCCATTTTGAGAGCTAAAATTTACAATCATATTGACACAAACTCGATCTTGTCTGTCTCTCAAAATGGATGTAGGAACGGGTCCCGCGGTACTAAGGAGCTGCTCCTAATCGATATGACCATTAGCCAACAGGTTCGTCGTTCCCGAAGGGATCTGTCGACATGCTGGATAGACTATAAGAAGGCCTATGACTCGGTGCCACATACCTGGCTCAAGAGGGTGCTGGAATTGTACAAAGTAGATACAACGCTGCGCACCTTCTTGATATCATGTATGGGGCAGTGGAGGACAGTCCTTCGCTATCCAGGATGTCGAAATATCCAGAGGAACAGCGAACCGATAAGGATCGAGCGAGGTATATTCCAGGGCGATAGTTTGAGTCCACTTTGGTTCTGCCTAGCCATGAATCCTCTTAGCACACTGCTGGAGGATTCAGGTATAGGCTATCGATTGAGGAGAGGTGGTCAAGTTATATCTCACCTCCTCTACATGGATGACCTAAAACTCTTTGCCCCCAGCAATTTGCAACTGATGGAGCTACTGAAAGTAACTGAAACCTTCAGTAGCGCCATCAGGATGGAATTTGGTGTGGACAAATGTGCGGTCATGCATGTAAAGCGAGGGGAGATTGTGGAATCCGTGGGAACCCAACTCTCGGATTCCATACATCTAAGATCCCTTTCCTCAATCGACATATACAAGTATTTGGGTATGTCGGAAGCGTTAGGCATCAACACTGCTGACATGAAACAATCGTTGAGGGAGCGCTTCTTTGGCCGCTTGAATAAAGTATTAAAAAGTCTTTTATCAGGCGCAAACAAGGTGCGCGCCTTCAACGGTTGGGTCATGCCGGTTTTGATGTACTCTTTCGGCATACTCAAATGGACTCAAACGGAACTTGACGCCCTGGATAGGAGGGTCCGTACGCTGCTGACTGCATATCGAATGCATCACCCACGGTCATCGGTGATGAGACTGTATATCCCGCGGAAGTGCGGAGGTCGAGGTTTTTTAAATGCTAAGACCCTGCACAACCGTGAGGTATGCAGTCTCAGGGAATACTTCCTAGAAGCCGACGTGGGGATGCACCGAGATGTGGTCTCAGTGGACAAGAGCCTCACCCCGCTCTCCTTGGCTACCGAGAACTGGCGCAAACCTAAAGTATTAGATACTAATGACCGCAGGGAGGTATGGCAAAGCAAGGAGCTTCACGGACGCTTTTACCGGATCCTACATGGACCCGATGTAGACTTCTTAGCGTCCGTATCCTGGTTACGATTCGGGAAACCTATTTGGAGAAACCGAAGGTTTTGTCTTTGCGATTATGGACGAAGTTATGATGACGAACAACTACCGGAAATATATTGTGAAGGATGGCACGGTTGACATCTGTCGGGCATGCCACCGTCCGGGTGAATCAATCCGACACATTATTTCTGGCTATTCTCGTCTGGCTAACGGAGACTACTTGCATAGACACAACCTTGTAGCCAGGATTATCCACCAGCAACTTGCTCTGAAATACGGCCTTGTGGAATCAGAAGTACCATACTATAGGTATGTGCCCGACCCAGTTCTCGAATATGGCAATATCACGTTGTATTGGGATCGATCTATCGTCACTGATAGGACTATTGTTGCCAATAAGCCGGATATAGTGGTGATAGATCGATTAGAGCGTCGCACAATGATTGTTGATATAGCAGTCCCGCATGACGAGAACCTCGTGAAAGCTGAACAAGATAAGCAGATGAAGTATCTTGACTTGGCTCGCGAGGTTGTCGAGATGTGGGATGTGGATACAGCAGTCATTGTGCCGATAGTCGTTACGGCCAATGGCATAATCGGCAAGAGCCTCAATCAACATCTCAGGAGGCTCTCGTTAGGCAGCTGGATCAAGGGCCTGATCCAGAAAGCAGTCATCCTGGACACGGCGCGTATTGTTAGGAGGTTCCTTTCTCAGCAGCCCTGACCACCGGTAGCTTGGACCCTGTTCCCGATACCGGTGGGCTACTATTTTTTATATTTTTAAATGTTTTCTTATATTTTTTTATATATTTTAATATTTAAAAATGTAATTAATATGTATTTAAATATAATAAAGGAAATAATAATAATAATAATAATAACAACAACAACAGGAGTAATTCCTAAACAACTTCATCAGTCCCTTACTTCCCTCAACCTGCCATCTAACACCTTTCACTTGCTGCAAAAGGCAGTGATCCTTAACACATGCAGGCTAGTTAGAAAATTTCTTCAGTCTGAACCGGACACCTTGCACCAATACGCCCATGCAAATTTGTCTACCATACAGTCCACTTATCATATTACTCCCCCAACACTTAACCCCAATGCTGGACACTTGGCTTAGGCCCGTGCCATCATTTCTATCCGGCTAGGCCGAAGAAAAAAAAAATCTAAATAAAAATAATAATAATGGCAACACCGTGTCAACATCGACTGTCACGTTTTCCAATTTTTTAATAATTTAATTTGTAAAAGTACCTAACTTTGACCCAGTTTTGAAACAGTGCTGATATTAAACGAAACCAAGAGTTATAAAATCATCCCGTAACGCAAAGAGATCAGCCACCACCATAATGTAGAAAAATAAATTAAAAACTGCCGAATCGGAGGTGGCATGACAGATGTCACCTCCGAACATAATGAAAAAATAACAATGGAAAAGTGAGAAAAATGTTGACCAGAGCCGCAGCACGTAATGCACGCCTTCCACCACCGGACTCCTCGCTCAGCTCCGCCTCGCCGCCGCCGGTACCCAGCCCCACTGCGGGCGCTGTGACGACACCGGCCGTGGCAGTTGCGTCGAGCTCGAGCGACGAGTACTTCTCTCCGCCCACGACGCCACCACCTGCTCGTCGACGGAGAGGACGCCGGCCGCCGGACGGCTTAGGACCTCGAGGCCCACCGGCCTCTGATAGGGTCCCAGCTCCCGGCGGAAGTGTGCAGCGCATGAGATGGACAAGATCCATCAATGAGAATGTCATGCGCTCATACTATGGGGCTACAGACGGGGGAAACAATCTGACCGCGTACCGTGTCCGGATGCTCTCTCTTTTTCAGGTGCTTGAGCCAGCTGTCAACGTCTCAACCCAACGACTATCGGATCACGTGTGGGTCATCCAGCGTAATCATATGTTGGATGACACTGTACTTGATCGCCTTCGAAATGAAATGCAGAGTAGCCATGTCATCGCACCCCCGTTGCAGACTGCTGTGGTCCCACCACAGTACTTGACAAGTCAAGCTGATGAGGGGAATGATGACAGGGCTACAAACGTAAGTACCCAGTGCAATGAGGAATTGAGGAGTGCTTTGGAGGATGCGATTCGAGAATATCGGTCCATATCACCCGAACTTAGACCACGCTTACCTCGTTTGCCCATGCATAACAAAAATAGGGCGCTGGTGGCGGCTCTGGATTCGCAGTTGTCAAACTATTTTGATGACTGCGAAGACCTCACTGATACTCATGCAATTCTGTACTGCGCGGCTGTAGCGGCATGTCGTGTAGCTCACGTCAAATTTGCTAGTGACTCGAGAGCTACACGACCAAAACCAGCCGTACCAGCCTGGCAGTGCAGAATTGAGCGACGTATTAGTGGGGCCAGAGCGCTCATCGGCAAACTAATCTGCTTCAGGGAGGGCAACACTCGTCCTAGAGTGATGCGCTTTGTGAGACGGGCGTTCTCAGGGACTGATACCAGCCCTCAGGATTTTATGTCCCGTGTCACAGAGCGCATAGACTTCCTGAAGCAGAAAGTTTATGCATGGGCAAGCCGTATTCGTAGGTATAAGCGGCGAGTGGACCGATACACTCAGAATCGCGCCTTCCAGAGTGATGAAAGGTGGGTTTATAGGGCTTGGGAGCGACCGATCCAAGGTGTGGTTGACACGCATCTGCCGGATAATGATGCCATGTGTTCTTTTTGGCGCAGTATCTGGTCGGTGCCTGTGAGTCACACCGAAGGTGATTGGGCTAGAGAAGTCGAGCGAGCCTGCGATCCTATACCAGAAATGGGGGCTATTACTATCTGCCCCCAGGATGTTGCTCGTGCAGTTCGTCCGTTGCCCAACTGGAAGTCTCCAGGGCCGGACGGGCTGCACAACTTCTGGATAAAATGGTTTGTAGGATCGCACGCTCGCTTGGCGACTCAGTACCAGACTGCTTTGGAGTCTGGTTCGCTACCCCAGTTTCTTACAACAGGAGTTACCCACCTGCTCCATAAATCAGGTAGCACCGCGGAAACCAAAAATTATAGGCCGATCACGTGTTTACCGACGGTCTATAAAGTTCTTACATCCATTTTGAGAACTAAAATTTACAATCATATAGACACTAACTCCATCATGTCTGTCTCTCAAAATGGATGTAGGAACGGGTCCCGCGGTACTAAGGAGCTGCTCCTCATTGATATGGCCATTAGCCAACAGGTTCGTCGTTCCCGAAAGGATCTGTCGACATGTTGGATAGATTACAAGAAGGCCTATGACTCGGTGCCACATACATGGCTCATGAGGGTGCTGGAGTTGTATAAAATTGATGCAACTCTGCGCACCTTCCTGATTTCATGTATGGTGCAGTGGAGAACGGTCCTTCGCTATCCAGGATGTCGAAATATCCAAAGGAACAGCGAACCGATAAGGATCGAGCGAGGCATATTTCAGGGTGATAGTTTGAGTCCACTTTGGTTCTGCTTAGCCCTGAATCCTCTGAGCACACTGCTTGAGGATTCAGGTATAGGCTATCGGTTGAGGAGAGGTGGTCAGGTTATATCTCACCTCCTTTACATGGATGACCTTAAACTCTTTGCCCCCAACAATTTTCAACTGATGGAGTTACTGAAAGTAACTGAAACCTTCAGTAGGGCCATCAGGTGGGAATTTGGTGTGGACAAATGTGCGGTCATGCATGTAAAGCGAGGGGAGATTGTGGAATCCGCGGGAACCCAACTCTCGGATTCTATAAACCTCCGAGCCCTCTCCGCATCCGAAACCTATAAGTATTTGGGTATGTCGGAAGCGTTGGGCATCAATGTTACTGACATGAAGCAATCGTTGAAGGAGCGCTTCTTTGGCCGCCTGAAGAAAGTACTTAATAGTCTTTTATCAGGCGGAAACAAGGTGCGCGCCTTCAACGGTTGGGTCATGCCGGTTTTGATGTACTCTTTCGGCATACTCAAATGGACTCAAACCGAACTCGACGCCCTGGATAGGAGGGTCCGTACGCTGCTGACTGCATATCGAATGCATCACCCACGGTCATCGGTAATGAGGCTGTATATCCCGCGAAAGTGTGGAGGTCGAGGCTTTTTAAACGCTAAGACTCTCCACAATCGCGAGATATGCAGTCTCAGGGAATATTTCCTAGAAGCCGACGTGGGGATGCATCGAGATGTGGTCGCGGTTGACAAGGGCCTCACCCCGCTCTCCTTGGCTAACGAGAACTGGCGCAAACCTGTAATACTTGACACTAATGAACGCATGGAAGTATGGCAGAGTAAGGAGCTCCACGGACGCTTTTTTCGGGCCCTACATGGACCCGATGTAGATACACTAGCGTCCGTAGCCTGGCTGCGTTTCGGTGACCTCTTTGGGGAAACCGAAGGTTTTGTCTGTGCAATTATGGACGAAGTTATGATGACGAACAATTACCGGAGATTTATTGTGAAAGACGGCACGGTTGACATCTGTCGGGCATGCCACCGTCCAGGAGAATCAATTAGACACATAATCTCCGGGTGTTCTCGTCTAGCTAACGAAGAATACTTGCATAGACACAACCTAGTAGCCAGGATTATCCATCAGCAACTTGCTCTTAAATACAGCCTTGTGGAATCGGAAGTGCCGTTCTACAGGTATGTGCCCGACCCAGTTCTCGAAAATGGAAATATCACATTATACTGGGATCGATCCATCATCACTGACAGGACTATTACCGCAAATAAGCCTGATATAGTGGTGGTGGATCGAGTAGAGCGGCGCACAATGATTGTTGACATAACGTTCCCACATGACGAGAACCTCGTGAAAGCTGAGAAAGATAAACAGATCAAGTATCTTGACTTGGCTCGCGAGGTTGTCGACATGTGGGATGTGGATTCAGCGATCATTGTGCCGATAGTCGTCACAGCCAATGGGTTGATAGCCAAGAGCCTCGACCAACATCTAAGGAGGCTCTCGTTAGGCAGCTGGGTCAAGGGCTTGATTCAGAAAGCGGTACTTCTGGACACGGCTCGCATCGTCAGGAGGTTCCTCTCTCTGGAGCCCTGACCGCCGGTAGCTTGGACCCTGTTCCCGATACCGGTGGGCTACTATTTTTTTATATTTTTAAATGTTTTTATTTTATATTCTAATATTTAAAAATATAATTTATATGTTTATATACTGAAATAAAGGAATAATAATAAACCCGCAGGGCAGCTTGTGGCGAGCTGTTGGGCAGTAGCGACCCCACGGACCCTATCTCCCGGGAGAATTCTTGTTCCTCATCTCTGGCTTGCCTTTATTGGCCGGCTGGAGTGAACACTGACGAGGTTCAGAGCTCCCACCTCATTCTTGCCTTTATTGGCTGGCTTGAGTGGAGATTCGCAAGAGCAAACGTGCTCGGGGAAAGGAAGTATTCCAGTAAGTGCTCGTAGGGACATGACCATCTTCCGGGCTCTGGGATTGTTCTGAAAGCAGTGGAATACCTCTCCACTTCTCAAGCACCTCAGGAAGTGTTGCCCCCTTGTCGCTACGTCACTATGTGCTAGCGACGTTTTCCGGGGGCCCATTATTGAGGGTGCAAGTCACCCCCTGCCTTTTTATCCGTGTATACAAAACATTGATCAGGCAGGGGCCATAGTCCTTCCATAGTTGCGGTTACCAATCCACTATAGCCATCCAAACCCATAGCCTAATTTGCTTTGTATCCATATTCTGTAATAGTTCTGCTCCAACCGGGAATTGTCCTTGGGTGCACTTGCATAGTGCATACAGGGATAATCGTCGGTTGGTGCCCCCTCATCATTTAAAATTATCTAAGGGGCCTCTGCGAGTTGGCTTCGGCCCCTCGTAAGCCTTCCAAAAGACCGGGATTCCAGAATCCCGAGATTATGTTAACATATATATAAAAATAATAATAATATAATAATATTCCACAACTATCACACAACGCCATCTAGTCCCAAGCTAAGCAGAGCTTGTGTTAAGGGTACTAGACAACTGATAAACATACTTATATATTTCTAAATACATACATATTATAGATAAATTACACCCAGACACAGAACAAATGATCGTGCTCATCACACAAACATTTTTCCTGGGTGGGAATCGAACCCACGACCTCCGGCATAGCAGTCAGGGTCACTAACCACTAGACCAACAGGCCTGAATTAAACGTTGAATATATACAATATCTTAAAATATTTACATAATTTAAAATCTAAGTTCAAATCCAGAGAAAAAAGAAATATATACATGTATACATAAAAATAAATAATCATAAAGCATCAAAATATTCGTCTGCATCGTTGTCAACAGCAAACGTGCCCAAAAGGCTGGCAGCATTTGTACTATTGTACAAATGCTGCCAGCCTTTTGGGCACGTTTGCTGAAACCTTATTAAAAAAAAAACGGAGAGTGCTTTTTTTGTTCAAACCTTTTTGAAGACATGCTTGATAATCGCTCTTTCTTTTGAGGTATCATTTTATGCGGATATCTTACAAATTATTGAAATTAGGGCCTACAAACCAATTTGAGGGAGAAATTTTTTATTTTAGGCAGACTAATTAAAACAACATTTGAATTAAAATTATTTATTTTTCATGTTCAAAATGACGGCCGTGATTCCTAATACAAGCACGGCCCCGTCTTCTAACTTCTATAGTCGTTATTTTTAACATCATCTCCTGCTTCACTGTCTCAAACGCTGAATTTATTCTTTGTATCAATTCTTCTCTAGTGTTTATTTCTATGTTGTTATACACCAGTTCCTTGGCCCGGCCCCACACGAAAAAGTCCAACGGGGTCAGATCTGGGGAGCGAGCGGGCCAAGGGATGGGTCCATCCCTGCCGATCCAGCTATCAGGAAAGCAATTGTTGAGGTGTTCCCTTACATTTAAAGTCCAATGCGCTGGACAGCCGTCTTGCTGAAAGATGACTGTTCGGTTTCTTTCGAAGATCGGGACACCTGATTCCTCTACCAGCAGTGGTAAATCAATTTGCAGAAATTGCAAATAATTTTCGCCATTCAATGGATCAGGCAAAAAGTGGGGCCCAATCAATGTTCTGCCAATTATTCCAGCCCATACATTCACAGAGAATTTCATCTGAAATGACACCTGCTTCTTAAAATGTGGATTGTTGTCTGCGTCGGCCCATTCATGGATGTTGTGAAAGTTTGTAATACCTTCCCTTGAAAATTTACTTTCATCCGTCCACAAGATTGATTTCAGAAACCACGCATCTTCGATATCTCTGTTGAGGAGGAAACGGCAGAACTGAATTCTTCTTTGAGGATCTTGCTCTACTAGACCTTGCACACTCCTGCCATGGAACGGATACTTATCATTTTGGTGCATTGTATGCCACACCTTCCATTGAGAAATGTTTAAATTTCGAGCTAATGCTCTAGTACTGGTAGTAGGATCCGCTTGAAATGCTGCTAAAATGTCTTCGTCGATGGCAGTTTCGTGTCTGCCCGGGTTGACTCAGGTTCCACGCGGTGAAACCCATCTTGGGCAAGACGACGAAACGTGTTGTAAAACACTCGGACATTCGGTATCCTGCGATTCGGATAGCGCTCTTGATACATCCGTCGCGCCAAAGATCCATTGCCGTCTGCTCTACCGTACATAAATACGATATCCGCATATTCTTGATTGGAAAAAGTAGCCATAGTCACTTAATAATTAAGAAAAACGGCGTAGGAGCGCACTAAATGTCAACTCAACACAATTAAGTCAAAAATCAACAGCGCAAGGCTACGACTGGACACGGTGAAACAAAAAAGTTCAAAACTAACGCAAACAACACGTGCAGGAACGCAAAGGGCTACAACTGAACACGGTAAATTGTGAATCAACACGACAACGTCCACTCACAAGGGCAGTAGTTTGACTAATAAGTAAAAGATGTAACGGCTTCATCACAGACCGACTGACCCTGACTAAAGAAAAACGACTTTGTTGCCTCAGTAACTAAGACCATTTTGCTGTAAAAACCAACTCTTATCGCTTTTTGCTATTCATTGGGCGTTCTACCTGGAAATGCCGTCGCACCGCGCTCGGTGGCCATTGTTTAGAGAATCCCCTCAATGGGTTCCCCTCAATTGGTTCCTGCATGTGCCAAAAATTCTTAGAATTGAACAATGTTATCATTTCGAGCACATAGAGTATTCTTTTAAGCAAAAACTTTGTGTTTTGTTAGACTGCCTAAAATTTAAAATTTCTCCCTCGAATTGGTTTGTAGGTCCTAATTTCAATAATTTGTAAGATATCCGCATAAATGATACCTCAAAAGAAAGAGCGATTATCAAGCATGTCTTCAAGACAACCATGGCTTAAATGGTTCTAAATTGTCTATACTATCTTCACCTTAAAGCTTTGCACCCATCTTCCAATCACCCTGTATAATTTCCAAATTTTTGATGCTTTATAATTTCAATATTTGATATTTATATAGGATCAGTTTTTATCCAGTGCGCGAACTGTAACCATGAATTCAGCTTATCATTCTAGACCCCTCCAGCGTAGAAAACTTACGTCGGCTATACAAAAAAAATCTGCTGTTCCATACATTTTGACCCCGTTGGTATTACATTTTTCTATGAAACAGCAGATTTTTTTTTTTGTAAAACTGACGAAAAATTTCTGCGCAAGGGGATCTAGAATGATATTCTGAATTCATGGTTACAATTTACGCCCTGGATAAAAACTTATCCTGTATATTTGGATATTTGTTAATCTCGCAAAACTGGCTGAACGGATTTAAATGATATCTGGCACACAGTTAATAAGTTGAATCATATCTTCTCGGTAGTTCATTCCCGTGGGATAATTCCCAACCACCACGCGAGTGACGATATAACGAAGCATATTTATTTATATTATCTATATATAATGCCATGAATTTACCTGTTTTGTATGTTTTCCCGCATAAACGTCGTTTTTATTGGAATGGATAAAATTATATTGTAATTGCTATTGACTAGTAATAAATGAATAATGTATCATAGGCACCACCAATTAGTAGTTATGCTAGGTATTGAAGTATTGTGGTTTTCCCCCTATCCGTGATCAAAACAATTCACACAGGAAACGAAGAAGCAATGTAAGTAATGATTCAGTTGTACTTCAAACTACTACATTTAAAAGTGTGTGTATAAAGAATATTGAAGAAGTCAATTATATCGAAACTTAATTTAGTTACATTACTGTTAAGATGAATTCGTTATTATTTTGTGCAGTTCTTAGTGTTTATTCATGTCTGGCATTTAAAGTGTCTTTCCACACAGTAGATCTTAAAATTTATAGGTGTAAGTGTCTCTGTTGTCTGTTGTAATCCTTTTCTGTCCGACTCTTCCATGTTTCGCAATCCCACGCTTCCTCCTATCTCTTAACGGATCTATCTAGTTCATCCCACCATTTCCTACGTGGTCTGCTACGACCCCCCCTTCTATCTCTTTCTTCGCCCAAAGTTTGTCCTCGGCATGCGGCAGATATCATGTCCTGCGCAGTTCCATAGTTGGGCAGCCTTTCAAACGAGTGTACTACGTGAGCTCGACAAATGGATATGCGAATAACACTTGTGCGACAATACTGTACTGCGAATCACCATAGTTCGAATGCACGCTTGTGCGAAACATTGAATCTAGTCGTTTCTAGCGTGCGAGGTCACAGTTTTAACCTAACCTAACCGAGTGAAATACGTGTGCTCGAGTGTGTCGGACAAGCGTGCATTTGAACTATGGTGAGTCGCAGTACAGTTTTGTCGCACAAGTGTTATTCGCACATCCATTTGTCGAGCTCATCTAGTAAGTACACCCCTTTCAAACCACATCAGATTTCTTTGTTCTGGAACGCAGTATCTATAGTGTTTTGAACTCGATCCGTTACTTAACACCTACTGTGAACAATCACTTTGGTTAATTGATTCTTGGTCCGTGATGTTTAATCTAGCTAAAATCTTTTATTTTCTAGATGAGCGTGTGCCAGTACTAGTCTGTACTCAACATGAGTTTATATATCACAGAGGTGACGCATTTACAATGTATTTACAGTTACCGAATAATTCTACCAAAGCTGCCGCTGTAGTGAAAAATGAATCAGGTAAGGTTTTGAAAACGAAGAAACAATAAAAATGCAGTCAATTACAGAAATAAATGAAACTAAAATCAATTCATTATACATTCTTAGGTGTGACATATTTAGCCCGAGAGTTCTGGCCGGAAGGAAGACCGATTCATATACATTTAAATTTCGATAAAATAACAATTGACGTAGAACTATCAGTAAATAATACGTGTGTTCGAGAGAGAATTTTGGAAGGAAGAGAGGTGTCAACAGCAGGGACTAATATCACGGCGTTTAAATGTAAGTAATAGCATGCCATTAAATATAGGTTAATAGGTGCACCTCTGTTCAAGCCTTCGGGGAAACAAGGCGTGATATAAAATCATGTCTTATTATAAATAAATATTGTATGCTCTAGAACGTTCGATTTTTTTCTCATTCCAAGTTACGAATTGATTTATATATCAAGCAAATGCAAAAGATAAACTATAGCCGCTTTAAGTTTATATTTTTCTTTCAGATAACGATATTTGTTTAAATAGAAACCATTGTTTGGTTTACGTGAACCCGAATGAAGCATGTATAGGTAGGTACACACAGACACTCTTTACTCTACTGTAGGTATAATTATAAAATATTTTTGTATTATCCAGCATTTTAGGTAAAATCAAGCCATCGATTTTTGGTTTCCAAAACATAAAGCTGGTTTTATATTAATAAATGACGCATCCTCGAAATCTGTTCGCTCTCACTTAGCTTGAATATACTTTGTGGTCGTTGGAACGTTTCATCGAAGAAGATTTTTCCATAATTCGTAGTTGTCTTTAAAATGCAATGTCCAGTTAATAAAAACATTTTTCATCGAATTTTAGTTACTAATTAGCAAGGATTATCACTATCAGCCTGCTTTTTCCAATTAATGGAATATACTGAGAATATTGTAGTATTTTTCATGAGGAATCTGTGTATCTAAACTCTAGCTTCTGGCTTATTAAATATTTTTTTCTGATCTCAGCCTCGAAGCTCACGCCCCTACCGTGCGAATATGGACGTTACGTAGAGGTTTTGGAAACAGAAAAAGATCAGCGAACGCAAACTGCAAATGAAATCAAATATAACCCGGACACTTCAAGAGCAAAAGACGACTCAAAAGGTTTGTTTTATAAACCCTACTTAGATCCTAAACTAGGTCACGGTGTGCCCAATTTTCTGTCTGCCAAATTACATCCAAATTCATCCCGGCCTCACGCCCTGATTGGATTCGCAGACGCTTTATGTTTGTTTCAATCCCATTGACAGGACATCTACAACATTATATTATGAATGTTCATTTGCTCCTTATAATTTAATTTTTGGATCATTTGGTAGGCAAGTGGAAGGTGTTTAGACCGAAATCCAAAATTGTGGGATCGGTTCATTAATGAATACATTTTTCAATTTTGTTAATTTTGTGTTTAGACGTTACTTTAAATGAAAGATCTGTGGGTCCTAACATCACAAGAAAATTTAAAATATTATCTATTTTCAGGGGCAGAGAACACTTATTTCATTATTATGATAATTACATCCATAATATCTGCAGTTGCATTAATCCTGTTACTTGTGATTGTAATGAGGCATCGAGGCTTTATGAACAATCCACCAGGCAACACTCATGTTCCACCAACAAATGAAGTAAGTTTATGTTTTATTCACTTTATATTAATACAATAAAAGTAAATCGCTGCAAGCTTCTTTGGAAGTATAGAATGCTTCTCTTTTTAGAGTCACTTGAATAGTACCTAAATCCGGTTCTACATTTTTTTTAATACCTATATGTCTTAACGTTATGTTATATAAGCCTATAACCTGCCCAGGAGTATGGACTACAATCGTACCAAGTTTGGTTAACCTTCCTATACTCGCGCGTTGGTTTGTGAGACCGACGAAACCGATTTTCGTAATTATTTTTATGCACGAAAATCCCAAGAGGTCGAGTTCCTTGCTAGCTGCCGGATTTGTTGCTAGCTTCATTTTAGCGCTCGCTGCGCGTTCGTGCGAAGCGCACGTGTTGTAGCATTTGGCACCAATCGGTCCATGAGACCGACGCGAGTATAGGTGCAACTTTTTGTGTAAGTAATAATGTTAATATATTTAGTGCATTTATATATTTTTTACAAACTTTGAATACTTTATGATGTATATACCGGATGACATTTTTTAACGTCTTGAAAAAAATGGGTGTAAAAGGTGAACGGAGTAGAAGTCTTTGGCATAGAACTTTTTATTATTTTTATTTTTGAATAAAATGTAATAGAATTGATCTACCAATAAATACTACACATTTAAAGTAACATTTTCATAATAGAACAACAAAAACAGAAATTTGGAAAAAAAAAAACAATTAAAATCCTAAAACGTCCTTCTTGTATCCAGCATGCACGATGATGCCCAGATCAATGAAGATATAGGTAAACCAGAAATGATAATGGATTGTAATAGAACCAAGGGTGGAGTTGATACCGTGGACAAAATGTGTGGGAGTTACAGCGTTGCACGTGGTACAAATAGATAGCCGATGGTGATATTTTATAGCCTGGTGAATGTAGCGAGTATAAATATGTTTATAATATACCTACACAGTAACCGTACCAAGAAAATTAGCCGTAGGATCTTTCTTGAAGGCTTAGCATACGATCTGATCAATCCATAACTTAGACGTCGGGCTCTCACTACATCCTTGCCGAGAACCATAAGCTCGCCGAAATATGTAAATTTGATGAACCTGAGTCTTCATTAACATCTAACAATAATAAAATTGGTCGTTATGGATACTGCTCATCCAAAAAAAAACCGCAAGACACATTACAACCGCGCCACATGCAAAAAATACTTTTGTTTGGAACATGCTGTAACCGTATGCTCTGATTGTTATTGTGAGGGTCAAAACTAAGCTAAACATAGATAAATATGTCCTTTGATATGTTGTTTATTACTATTTAGAAGTTTATTTTGTTTTTAAAAAGACGTACAGATTTTATTTTTGTTTTCTTAGTACTTATGAAACACATCTCAAATTCGAAGACTGATTTGTGATAGACCGAAAGTCAGTAAAATAATTAATAAATTAAGTATTATTCATACGATTTTGTTTCATTATATCCTAAACTTTAAAATATGAATAATATTTTTTAGGCTTCGTAGTAAAACAATATGTTGTAGGGGTGCGAACTATCGGTCTGTGACACCGTGCGCGAGTATATGTGTTACAAAAATTGGCGCGAGTATAGGAAGGTTAAAATCCCTTTAGTAATTTTTGACCCATGCGTGCACATACAGACAGATAGACAAAAAAATTACTGATTGCATTTTTGGCATCAGTAGCGATCACCATTCATCCTACAATATTAATTTTGAATATATTTTCAATGTACAGAATTGACCTCTCTACAGTTTTATTATAAGTATAGACAATCGAACACTAAGAAGTATATAGGTATATAATTATATATTAGGTTCAAGTTTATCAAGACGTTAAATGTTGTTTTTTATTTTGTTATTGTAAAGTTATCGTCCATTTCTGCTGTAGAAATACTACTAGTTCTGTAAAAAATATCATGTACTGGTTTAGCGCGCGCGTCAATGTCCCTGCCACCCTGTATCATCTTTAGCGCTTTATTCTTTTCAGATATAGTTTAGAGATGTGCATGAAATTGTAATGAAGACAAGAGCAGGAATTTACCCTTTATACAAATAAACATTTTCTCTTTTCTTTCCTTTGTTGAGCGTTCTAGCTAATTGAGCAAATACATCATACGGTATCTAACGTTCGTATCTCTGTTTTAACTTAACGTACCTGGTACTTTAGTTAAGTGGACACCAAAATTGCGTTTCAATACACATGTTGTAGATTACTCGTAACGTATAATAAAATTGTAACGAAGCTAAGAATGCATTAAATATTTTTGAAAAAGAGTCATAAATTACTAGAGATTTATTATTATAAGAAATTATTCTAATTTCGGCATTAGAATCATAGTCTAGAAATGATTGTAATGCAGAAATTGTAATTATATTTTTGTAATTTCGTCAGTTCGCTTGAATTATTTCAGCATCACGCAAACACTACTGGATAGATTCTGTTTGTGGTTGTGCTTGTACCGCGTACCGGAAGACGTAGAGTTAGAAGGCCTCCCATAAGGTGGACTGATGATCTTGTTAAGGCTTCAGAAATCCTCTGGATGCGAGAAGTAAATAACCGGTGGAAGTGGCGAAGCTTTGGGGAGGTCTAAGTCGGCTTTCGGCTGAAATGATGGCGAAGTATTTTGTTCTCATGTTTATAGAAATTTTATGTGTTCAATTTTTCCAGAATCCATTTTATGAAAATATGCTCTTCCGAAAAGAATGCCAGCAAGAAATCGAAGAGCTTGAACAACGTGAATATGACGTTGTTGCTACAGAAAATGAATATGTGGAAGTTTATAACCACGGTAGCCCTGTAACGGCATCAATACCACCACATGTGAATTTCGCATCACACTGACGTCGACGACAGAGTTTACCGCGCAACTAGCTTATATACAACATCCCGACATGGGTGACGTCGACACGACATGGCGTCCAGACTGGTGACCGCTGCACTCAGGATTTGCTCCAGTCGAGGACTCTTCAACAGTCCAAGCACGAAATGTTGTAAACGATTTCATTTATGACAGCCCGATCTAAAGTATCTTGTGTAAAGGCGTTTTGGGTTCGTTAGATTTGTAATTAAGTACCTTTCAAGTGATGATGATAGAACAGATATTCCAACAGGTTCTAATGCTAAAAAGTACAACTTATACACCAATCACAAACGCGCCCGATGCGAGCGACCCGCGGTTGCTTACCGCCTCGGTACAGAGACGAATAGCAGTCTCCTGTCTCTTTCCCTCGCCGGACTATTGCATGCAACTAACATGTGACTGCGCTCTAGTCCGCTGCCCGCACGCTTACCGCGTAGACGCATATGTCGCCATGCACCTACGTCGTGCCGCCCGCCATTGTTGTTACGCGAAAGACCGAAGATATTTAGGGTTTTCGTTCCCAACGTTTATGTGTTTGTGTAAACTATTGTGTTTCTTGTTATTTCCAATTAAACGTTAAAAACTAGAAGGTGGTTTCCGTTCTACGTGTTTTCCTGAGATAACCTCCCTCATAAACTGTATATGCTAAGAACTAAAAATTTATAAGTTTTATTTATTAATTATTGTTCATTAAAAGCTTGCTTTAAATAAAAAAATATTGGAAACATTACTGTTTTGTGATTCTGCGGTTATTTGTACTTATTGCTTACAAAAGATTTACACGACTAACGTTAGCGTCCAATAATGATAAAAAGGTCGAATCAAAAGGAGGTACGGTCAGTGGGTAGCCTTAGGGGTACGCGCCTGCAGTGTTGCCGTTTGTCAAGTGATTCGGAATGCATGGCAGGCGTATGTGCCATCATGTATGGTCATACGTTAGCGCTTTAACATTTACCACTTCGGAAAATAAAAACGTGGTAAAAAGTATGTAGCCTAAAGGCTAAAATACAAGCCCATTAAAAACCACCAGTCTCCTAGTAGGTATTTGCCAAGAGCCGACATGCCGAGACGCTAAAATTATGAAGATTATCGTAATTTCTGGGTCGTTAGCTAATGGCCTTCGAGATGTTCCCGCTATTGGGTTCAAAATGATTATTATGTAAATAGTAACCCTTTTGGTGCGGTGTCAGTGTGAGCGGGTTAAAGGCGAAATTATGAAAAAAAAAAGAAAATGAAGATGAGGGCACGGTTACTGCAGCACTTGCATAATCTGCTTCTGTTAAACGAGTGTGCTGGTTGATTTCCGCATGGAAGAAATGGTAGACATAAAATTTCAAATAAATAGGTACAGGAAGGAAATGCAGCAAATTAAAAAATCTGCTGGCAACATGTAACGTAGTGTGAAAAAGTTAACACTTCCATAGTTTTGTATCTTTATGTTAAAAAGTTTATTGATATGAGTAGGGATCTAGGATTATATTATCATTGCAGAGTATATGTTATGTTAATACCTTTAGGAGGATTTTAAAATTGGCCGCATTTTTAATATGCCACAACTCGCTAGCTAAAGGCTACAAGTAATAACTGGCTGTATATAAATAAATGACACATTAAGTTTCAGAAAAGTTTAGCTTTGTGAAGAGAGAGAGAGATCTCCGTCACTCACTGAGGTGATAGTATGTAGGGGTCTACTCTCGAAGTCCGTCAACGGAGATACGGGTTCGTCCGTAGTTGGTTGTTCCGATGTCAAATACAATTTTTCGGACGGCCTAAACAGTAAACACGTCGCGAGAAATAACAACTATCCAAGCCTGTTATCATTCATTCTTAGCCCTTTCGCGGACGGTACTCGATCACGTGGTATATGTAGAATGACACATCAATTCTTCGTACAAAATAGTTAGACGTATAATGACGTCGAGTCGTATTTTTTCGATACATTTGGCCACTAGCGGCACTATCGTTATCTAACGTCAACGTTTATAGACGCACTATGTGACTGAGGCAACGGGAATGTAGGGACGTGGGGGCGTATCATGACGTCGTGCGTATTCTACGTACCACCAGCGCACGAGCAGGACGTCTTCTTTTTGAAGCACCAAAAATCATAATGTAATGTGACAGAACAATTTTGAAATTTTCATGCGTTGTGCCGGAAAGACGTAGCTGGTACAATTTTGCATGGCGAGTCAACGTGAGTATACGGTCTGCTTAAAACAAGTAAATTAAAATAGACGTGGTAGTACGTTCTGTCACCACTCGTAGCTGTCTTGGAACGTATATACACGCCACCGCCCATGAAAAGGTTAGTATGGTCCCAAACAAATCTTATGTCTATAAGTGTTAAAGATTAGGAAATGCTCGTATTTTCGTAACTCCCTAAGGAGTAGAACCCTAGTATGTTCGTAGTCAGTCAAAATGAGAAAGGTTCTTTTTTTTTAAGCTTGTTTTCTATTTTCCAGTGATGATTCACAAGTGTTGCTAGAACGTCCTCATTTACTAAAAACGACACACGCTCCCACAGCCACCCCACCCAACAAACTATGCAAAATGTACCGAACACAGTTTCACAAAGTTGAAAATTAACACGTCTATGTATGTCACATCTTCAAGCACTGACCCTAGGGGTGTGAACACACAAAAACGTGACATTTCAGGGACAGCGGTCCCTTGTGTGTCCTCGTTTGGGTACGGAAGTAAGGGGGGACGCACACGTATGGAGTTGTCACTTTAAGTTGATGTTAGATTATTTTGTATAGAGAAAAGATATTTAAATGGAATGTTTAGTATATAGTTAGGTGGTGACAGTCTTGACAGGTTGCATCTAGACACGCGGTGGCGTGTCAGGCCAAGTTCAAGTAACATCTCAAACGGTTATTTAGATATTAAAGTCCAAAAATCGTCATTTTTATCACTGACTGACCTATAGATCAAAACTCTAACCCAGTTCCAGATGACCTAGAAAGTTCAAATTTGGCATGCAGACAGGTAAATAAATACCAAGGAATAAATCAGAAACTGGTAAATTTTTATCATTTTATTATAATTTTTCATTTAATTGATTCTATTAGGAACACTTATTACAAAAACCATTTGGTATTAATTATGTTATAAATAAGTACCTACTAATAATTTATGTACAAAAAGTAATGATATCCCATCGAAAACATAAATGTGAAATGAGTGCCAAGTTCAATATATGCCTTGGTTGTTGACTTCAACGACAAAAGAAATGAGATCTAAATGGGTGCCAATTGCAATGGTCAGTCCTGAAATTTATTTGTAACTATATCCATACTTATTACTTATTACTTATATTACTTATTTACTTATTACTTATTACTTATTTACTTATATACTTATATACTTATTATACTTATTACTTATTTACTTATTTACTTATATTTACTTACTTACTTATTACTTATATACTTATACTTATATACTTATATACTTATAATATTATAAATGCGAAAGTAGCTCTGTCTGTCTGTCGGTCTGTCTGTCTGTCTGTCTCGCTTTCCTGCTAAAACTACTGAACCGATTTAAATGAAATTTGGTACACAGATAGTTTAGAGCCTGAGAAAGGACATAGGCTACTTTTTATCCCGGTAGTATGTTCCCGCGGGAAGATTTCCGACCTCCACGCGGGCGAAGCCGCTGGCAAAAGCTAGTAAAATATAATTTCTTCTTATAACTCAGGATAATATATTGTAGGCTAAGGTCTGACTTGGCTAGTTTTCTAGAAACTTTTTTTAAATCCCGTTCAACCATAAAGAGGAAATATTTGATTGTTTGTTTGTATTGAATAGGCTCCGAAACTACTGGTCCGACTTGAAAAATTATTTTTGGGTTGGGTAGCCTATTTATTGAGGAAGGCTAAAAAATATGTAACACACTATATAACACGCTACGATTAAAAGGAGCGGAGCAGCAACGAAAAATTGACGAAAACTGGCAGGCAATTCCTTGCAACGGGAAGGTTCAGGGAAACAAAACTTTGACGCGGACGAAGTCGCGGGCAGAAGCTAGTAGCTAATACTAACGATTGCAATTCATCTGAAGTAAATGAATTGAACTGAAACTGCAGCTTTGAGGTAATTCCAGGATAAAACTACCTGAAAACAGGCACAGCATGGAGTCCTACTCCTTAGTGGAATACACAAAGATCGCGTTACCAAAACGCTTTCTGCGTAAGTTTCGTGCCTAAAAGCATCCAGAAATTCTCGCAGATGTGTCCCAAACTTTAATAAAGTGTTACAACGGGCTACATTTTGTTCTAATTCGATTAGCATAATGTCCCCCTCATAATTATGAATGACATGCGCGCCGACTTAATTAGCCCGTCTGAATTAGGAGAACACAATGTTTCGGGCGACTCACGTTGTAAATGTGGGCAAGTTTAGGCGCGGGTATTGTAAAAGTGGATGACAGGTTGTAATAGGCACACCTAGTAGATACCATCGAGGGCTAGGGTGAAGTTTACTATTATGAACATAGATAGGTATAAGATAATAACATTAATTAGTAAAAAAAAAGTATCTTATTTTCAGTTTTCCTTGGCGGTTGTGATAGATACCCCAGGCTCCGAAAGGATGCGAATGGAATCCGGAATAATGCAACGACGTTGTAGAAACCTCATTTGGCAAGTGTTGGAAAATTTTGAGTATAGGTTGCGTAGGTTATCTCCCTACAAAAGAAAACTGCTGTTCTGTTTTCAAGGGTTTGATTTACGCAATTAGTCCTTCAAATAGACCAATGTGCGTAGACCATGGAAGCCGTCAGTGGTTATTCCAACCAGCCCACCTCCTTCCAGAAGTTGATTATATCTCCTGAGCTGTTAAGAACGTCCTTGTAAGATCGGGGTGCTCCAAGGGTTTCTATTCTAATCTGGGCGACGCCTGTACATTTAAAAAGCACATGCTCAATGTTTTCCTCAGCTTCCACGCAAGCCTTGCATAGAGGACTGTCCGTTATGCCTACTGTGTAAAAGTGTTTGTTTAGCGGACAGTGTCCCGTGATGGTCTCCGTCTGGTCAGCCCACCATTCAAAGATGGCATAGCTTTCTTAGACTGCCTGTAGCCCGGTGTCATGGTTCACCAGCTCTCCGCTTGTGTGTGAGTGAAATCCTGTAACTATCTGAGTAGCTGGTGGAGTGAATGGGCACGATAGGTTCGGGTCCACAATCTGGCGCGCTGGATGCTCTTCCTGGTGTAGTTTTAAAGGTAATTTATCCTTTTCCCCCTTCTTCGTTTCATTAATATCCATAGGCGTATGTGAGTAGAAACGCCCTCAGATAACGTATTAGTCAACTTATTGGTGATGTTCTTCAGAAAGGTTAGGTGCGTAGTACTCGCAACCGGTGTGCATGTATAGCCAGATGTACGAGGCAAAAGAAGTATGTTAGAAGTATGTTAGGCAGCTGGCGTACTATAGTTTCTGCATGTCCCATGGGAAGAAGGTGAAAGAACACTATCTCTCCACTTTGTCATAATTGCTCATGAATGTTTTCATTTTAATTACATTCATAATATACAGGGTGATTGGAAGATGGCTGGGTGCAAAGCTTTAAGGCGAAGATAGTACAGATAATTTAGAACCATTTAAGCCATGGTTGTCTTAGACGAAGTCTTACCAAATATTTTTAACCAAATTTTTAAGTTTTTTTTCGGAAATTCTCAAAATTTAATGTAAACTGCATAATTATGGCCAAATTGAATGATAAATGAATTCATTTTTTATTTATTTAATTAAAGTAATGTACAAGCAATCAAGCAAAACATGTTTTAGGCTTCTGTGTCATTAGACATTTTTTTACAGACATTTAAAGCTCAGAAAAAATAAAATATTTGTACAATACGTCTTTTAAACCTTATTAAAAAAAAAAAAAACGGAGGGTGCTTTTTTGTTCAATCCTTTTTGAAGACATGCTTGATAATCGTTCTTTCTTTTGAGGTATCATTTATGCGGATATCTTACAAATTATTGAAATTAGGGCCTACAAACCAATTTGAGGGAGAAATTTTTTATTTTAGGCAGACTAATTAAAACAACATTTGAATTAAAATTATTTATTTTTCATGTTCAAAATGACGGCCGTGATTCCTAATACAAGCACGGCCCCGTCTTCTAACTTCTGTAGTCGTTATTTTCAACATCATCTCCTGCTTCATTGTCTCAAACGCTGAATTTATTCTTTGTATCAATTCTTCTCTAGTGTTTATTTCTATGTTGTTATACACCAGTTCCTTGGCCCGGCCCCATACGAAAAAGTCCAACGGGGTCAGATCTGGGGAGCGAGCGGGCCAAGGGATGGGTCCATCCCTGCCGATCCAGCTATCAGGAAAGCAATTGTTGAGGTGTTCCCTTACATTTAAAGTCCAATGCGCTGGACAGCCGTCTTGCTGAAAGATGACTGTTCGGTCTCTTTCGAAGATCGGGACACCTGATTCCTCTACCAGCAGTGGTAAATCAATTTGCAGAAATTGCAAATAATTTTCGCCATTCAATGGATCAGGCAAAAAGTGGGGCCCAATCAATGTTCTGCCAATTATTCCAGCCCATACATTCACAGAGAATTTCATCTGAAATGACACCTACTTCTTAAAATGTGGATTGTTGTCTGCGTCGACCCATTCATGGATGTTGTGAAAGTTTGTAAATTAAAAATTTACCTTGAAAATTTACTTTCATCCGTCCACAAGATTGATTTCAGAAACCACGCATCTTCGATGTCTCTGTTGAGGAGGAAACGGCAGAACTGAATTCTTCTTTGAGGATCTTGCTCTACTAGACCTTGCACACTCCTGCCATGGAACGGATACTTATCATTTTGGTGCATTGTATGCCACATCTTCCATTGAGAAATGTTTAAATTTCGAGCTACTGCTCTAGTACTGGTAGTAGGATCCGCTTGAAAGGCTGCTAAAATGTCTTCGTCGACGGCAGTTTCGTGTCTGCCCGGGTTGACTCCAGGTTCCACGCGGTGAAACCCATCTTGGGCAAGACGACGAAACGTGTTGTAAAACACTCGGACATTCGGTATCCTGCGATTCGGATAGCGCTCTTGATACATCCGTCGCGCCAAAGATCCATTGCCGTCTGCTCTACCGTACATAAATACGATATCCGCATATCCCCCATATTTCCCATCTTATTTATAATTTGATATAGGATGTATTTTTCAATAACTGTTCCTCTCAATCAAAGCACCTGCCATGTAATTTCTTCACCACCCTTGGTTGACTGGTAGAGAATGCCTAAGGCATTAAGTCCGCCTTTGTACCTTTTTTGTGTGCTAGAAGTTTAAATAAATAAATAAAAAGTAGCCATAGTCACTTAACAATTAAGAAAAACGGCGTAGGAGCGCACTAAATGTCAACTCAACACAATTAAGTCAAAAATCAACACGTGCAGGAGCGCGAGGCTACGACTGGACACGGTGAAACAAAAAAGTTCAAAACTAACGCAAACAACACGTGCAGGAACGCAAAGGGCTACAACTGAACACGGTAAATTGTGAATCAACACGACAACGTCCACTCACAAGGGCAGTAGTTTGACTAATAAGTAAAAGATGTAACGGCTTCATCACAGACCGACTGACCCTGACTAAAGAAAAACGACTTTGTTGCCTCAGTAACTAAGACCATTTTGCTGTAAAAACCAACTCTTATCGCTTTTTGCTATTCATTGGGCGTTCTACCTGGAAATGCCGTCGCACCGCGCTCGGTGGCCATTGTTTAGAGAATCCCCTCAATGGGTTCCCCTCAATTGATTCCTGCATGTGCCAAAAATTCTTAGAATTGAACAATGTTATCATTTCGAGCACATAAAGTATTCTTTTAAGCAAAAATGTTGTGTTTTGTTAGACTGCCTAAAATTTAAAATTTCTCCCTCGAATTGGTTTGTAGGTCCTAATTTCAATAATTTGTAAGATATCCGCATAAATGATACCTCAAAAGAAAGAACGATTATCAAGCATGTCTTCAAAAAGGTTTGAACAAAAAAAGCACCCTCCGTTTTTTTTTAAATAAGGTTTAAAAGACGTATTGTATAAATTTTTTATTTTTTCTGAGCTTTAAATATCTGTAAAAAAAAATGTCTAATGACACAGAAGCCTAAAACATGTTTTGCTTGGTTGCTTACACATTACTTTAATTAAATAAATAAAAAAATATTTCATTTATCATTCAATTTGGCCATAATTATGCAGTTTACATTAAATTTTGAGAATTTCCGAAAAAAAACTTAAAAATTTGGTTAAAAAAATTTGGTAAGACTTCATCTAAGACAACCATGGCTTAAATGGTTCTAAATTGTCTATACTATCTTCACCTTAAAGCTTTGCACCCATCTTCCAATCACCCTGTATATATTTAGTGATATTTATTCTAGAAGTATTTATGTATGGTTGTATGTATGTGTTTTTTATTTTGTATGCTTATATTTAAACATAACATAACATCACGCCTTGTTTCCCCGAAGGGTTAGGCACATTCCGCCTGTTATGTTTAAGTCCCATGGAATAGGGGGCACGCATATTGCCATCCACCGGGCACTAATATTCAGACTCCGGGCTGCTACAGAGAAATTCCAGATGGAAAAACCCAATAACACTTTGCCCGACCTGGGAATCGAACCCAGAACCTCTTGCTCAGCAGTAGCGCTTGCTACCACTAGACTAACGAGGCAGTTTATATTTAAATGATAGTATTAATTTTCTTCTACTATTACACACGTTGTCTACATCTCTTTGTATATTCTCTCCTACTGGAAGAGATTTCTATAGAAATAAGCATTACCTTTGTACATATTTTTCTGTTCCTTTCTTCTTGTCTATTCATATGTGTGCGTGCATAAATGGTTAAATAAATAAATAAGGTATGAGTTTATTATGTATGTATGTACCTACGTTCTGTTCAGTGTGTAAGTGAAATATACAAGTATTTCCACAAAAATGTCTCGAATATTTTGATAACATGCCTCATACGTATATTTATTTAATTAACCATTTATGTACACATATTTAAACATACAAGTAGAAAATAAACAGAAAATAAGTACAAAGGTGATGCTTATTTCTGCAGTGTTCTATTCCAACGTATGTACCTGCGATTGGAAAGTAGATAAAGAGATATAGACAACGTGTGTAAGAGTAATATAAGTGTAATTAAAATTAATATTAAATTTTTGGTTATCAACATTGTATGTAAAAAATTCAAAATATTTAATAATATAAAAAATAGTAGCCCACTATCGGGACCAGCGTCCAAGCTACCAGCGCGCGCGGCGGCGTTAAGAGCCCCAGAGAGAGAAACCTCTTAACAATGCGAGCCATGTTTGTTAAATTATGGATATATTCTTCATCGTCATGTTCTTTTCAAAAATAGCTTACAGTGAATGAAATTTTAATGAAGATCAAAATCCAATATTGTTTTTCTCATTGGAAGTCTAGCGCCCAATGTTTTTAGTTAATTAGCTGGAGTCAATTATTCATTGTTAGATTAATAAATGTCAGCTTTTATGACCATAATAGCAGATATTGTATTGCAGATCATCATCATTTCAATTGTAAGACGTCCATGGCTGGACATAGTCCTCCCGCAAGTTGGATTCTTTGCCATTATCGTCACGCTTAGCTGGAGGGTTGGCGATCACAGTATGGTGGTAAAATGCATAGAGAACGCTGCTGGCTATTCTCTAGTAAGTCCCTTTTTTTTGGTTGGGAAACCATCAAATGACTTCTCCCGCTCTGGGCGGAGCGGGAAGGCGGATCAGACTCTGACTAAAACCCATCCTGTTCCTTCAGTTGCCCATATGCCAGGGCCACGGTAACTCTTTCGAACGAATCTTGCGACCCTGGTAGGCATCGGTCCTAGCAGACCCCTTCAGTGTTGCTGACATCTCTTTGAGGCTCGCGTGGAACACTACGCGCCGTCGACCCGAGCCTGGTCTTTACCAGGCGGCGAGCTAACCATTGCTCGTCACCCGCAAGCTCGCGCCTATGGTGGCCGGGAGTCCGCTATCGACTAGTAATTCCCTTAGTCGCTTTTTATGACACCCACGTGAAGAAATGGGATGGTGCTATTCTCTACGTCTAGTACCACACGGACAGGCTTTGATCTTAATTAAATCGTAAGCTTTGTTTTTTTTATACTGAGATATAGAGGTATTTAGGTTTTTCCAATTTTATTCCCACTACCCTTACCCCGGGAATCACTTTATGAGTCCGTACAAACCAAAAAAAATCGCTTATGACTTTAATTCTATTAACACTCAATGTCCCCCATCAAATTAATCTACAACAAATCTCTAGTGTCTATAGCAGCCCCTATAAAAAGGGAAAAAGTCTAAAAGTAAACACGAAACAGTGTGCCGGAGTAGAATCAGGCAAATCTCGTTCAAATAACCCTTGCGCCGACCCCTCGTTAGAGATCCCGTCTCCCAAGAATAAGTTTGAATGGTTGCGCAGAGGAGTCATAGAAAAATGCCTCTTCAACTTTACCTATGCAGTATTCCAGTGTGTCTAGACAGGAGGTACCTAATTGCTTTCAAAGCGTTTTTAATATCTGTGACTTTTAATACAATTGACATACGCTTTCCAGTTCGTCTAGGTTCTAAATCAGCCTTTCCCAAAGTCAGCGATAACGCCCCCTTGTGGGCGCTGCAGGCCTAAAGGGGGGTGGTAAGAAACCCAGAAAAAAAAATGGGGGCGTTGTGTAGACTCTACACAACGCCTTTTCCGGTATAAACAGTCTTGGTTACTCTCCGGTATATGAAACTTCTCTAAGTATCCAAAAAATCAAGCCAAACTATTGCTGCGAGGTAGTAATAGTTTGGCTGCGTCGGTGCATAAAATCCATTTAGAGCAGCCTTTCCCAAAGTGGGCGATAACGCCCCCTTGTGGGCGCTGCAGGCCTAAAGGGGGGTGGTAAGAGACCCAGAAAAAATGCAGAAGGCGTTGTGTAGAGTCTACACAACGCCCCCATTTTTGTCGTCGTTGTCAGACTGTCGGGCTTTAGACAATCCGTAACGACTGGCTAAGATCAATAAATGACAGCCGAGACCTACGCTGGACCTACGGCTTAACGTGGTTTCCGAGGCACGGAGGGGTCTTGGTATATGAATATGGTCACTCATCCACGTATCGACCGCAGCATGCGTAGCTTAACCTGGTCGATCGACCCGTGCAGCTGTTATTACTTAACAACAAGCTTCGCGCGCGCGAATCATGGGTACTTGTACGGTAAACATAGTGATCGATGCTGTTCAAAGAGGTCATTTAAATCTGCGGCTCTTTAAATTGAAAACTCACTAGCGATGGCCTGTGAGTTCACCCACGTATTATACATATAAATCTTCCTAGTAAATCACTTTGTCTATTGATTGAAACCGCATTAAAATCCGTTTCATAGTTTAAAAGATTTAAGCGTACAGATTCGGGAAGCAAGTTTGTTTTATACTATGTAGAGACCCACCACCAGTCATTTTAACTACCCGATTCCTTTCAGAAGTCATACAAAATTAGGCACAAATCTTTCCTAACCAACCCACATACCTCTAGTTACTCTTTGCCCAAGTACTACCTCCTCTGAAACAATAAGTGAAATTATTTTCAGTGCTATTTTTGTGCAAATATCCTTAAGAATCCTCCCTTTCGCTTAGAAATTTGGTGTTGACGAGATCGGGCGGAGTCGGGGTTCTATTGTTTCACTTTGCTTCGTAACTTGTTGATTTAGTTGATGGAAAGAAAATTTTAGTTTTTTTTTTGTCTAAAAGGGACGGTTGACGTAGTTTAAGAGGGCTATAAATCAGGAGAATAAATTGAAAAAAGCCTTTTGGAGCTGTACGGATTAATTTTGGCTACTTTCAGGATTAAAAGGGCGTCTAAATGTCGGACTCTATACTTGTGTGTCTACTTTTATTTTCTTGTTTATTAAGACACCTATATCTAGCTTTTCTTGCAATGTCTAAGTTTTTAAAAAAGTGCGTCCTGCCCGTAATGACATACTGTGTCAGTTGGGCTGATCCACAAATTCAAGGTCGCTCAGCGCGCTATTGAGCGGGCTGTGCTCGGAGTTTCTTTGAGCGATAAAATCAGAAATGAAATTATCCGGAAATTAACCAAGTAGTAAGTCTATGGACATAGCTCGCAGAGTAAGTAAGCTAAAGTGGCAGTGGGCTGGACATGTATGTCGCAGGACGGATGGCCGATGCAGCAGACGAGTCCTCGAGTGGAGATCGCGTATTGGCAAGCGTAGTGTGGGACATCCCCCAGGTAGATGGACCGACGACCTAAAGAAACTGACTCGGATAGATTGGATGCTGAAGGCGGAGAACAGGGTTTTGTGGCGCAACATGGGAGAGGGCTTTGTCTAGCAGCGAACTGCGACAGGCCGAGTTTGATTGTTTTATTGGAGGAAGACTAGTGCCTTGTATTTTTAAGGATTCAAATCCAATGGCAATGGGACCTTATTACTTAGCCTGCTCTTTCTATCCGTCCGTTCATCTATCCATTAGTCTGTCTGTGGGCTGCATTTCATGCACCGTAAGAGACACAGAGGGAAAATTATCACTGAGTGTGTATTTTTATTGCCACTTTTTAAAATAATATTAAAAATAGAATGAGGTTAGTACGAAATATAGGGGTCTACATACAAGGAACGTGTTTTTTAACGTTTTGTGCTTTGTGGTACGAAATCCTTTTTTCCTTGGCCGGTTCTTTTGCTGGCTGTGCCCGTGGCTTGGTTCACATCACTAACCGTTCTATTTTCCTTCAAAATCAAAATATTTTATTTCACGTAAGCCTACATGGGCATTTATGAAACGTTAGATGTTAGGTGCACAGTTCAGTGGTTGTTTTCTATGAAGAAGTGCCGGCAAGAAACTCCACGGTCATTATCTAATAGGAACGCGAGATCACGCTACGAAGTACCTATATTCCGAAGGAATCAATCCCCTGACTTTTATTTCGTTAATAAAAACTAATTGTTGTTCTTAAAAGGAAAGAAGATGAATGAGGGGCGACTAACAAAATCTATAGATATTATAGTGTTCATCCTATACTTACACTTTAATTCATGATCCTTTATCATCCTCTTTATTTGTTTCTATGTTTACACTTCATGATTTCCTTATTTTATTTTATTTATATGTCTACACTCAACAAATCGATCTAAATACGATTTATTAACTTAAAAATAGTTGAAATAAAATATTAACTCAAATTTTCATGTTGTGACAAGCCAAATTGTCAACTGTCAGTTACTGTTCTGCTTAGTCTATGAATGGCTACTTTTTGGTTTATATAATTTTAAATTATTTTTATCAATATGTCTAGCTATTTGATTTTATTAATTATTACGATTGTTTACTAAATAACTTAACTTAAAATTATATTTATAAAATTCTTTACGCACTCATGTGGCCAGCTTCGCTCACTCATGTGGCCAGCTACACGCACTCATGGATATGTCCTGGCCGACTACACTTGTCAGATGAGATGATGGCTAAACGAATATTTTGAAAATGTTTGGAAAGGGAAGACGGCTTTGGTATAAAAAGGGGCGTCTGAACCGCTGATGGACACACTCTAGAGGACCACACTCTGGAGGCCGTACACTCTGGAGGACACTCTAGAGGACCACACTCTGGAGGCCGTACACTCTGGAGGACACTCTAGAGGACCACACTCTGGAGGCCGTACACTGTGGAAGACACACTCTGGAAGACTGTAGACTCTCGGAAACTACTTTGAAGCGCCCACACTCTGGGAAAATACTCTGAAGCGCCCGCACTCTGGGAAACTACTCTCAAGCGCCCACACTCTGGGAAACTACTCTGAAGCACCCGCACTCTGGGCATGCCACAATTGCGGCGGTAAGTCACCTCTTTGAGGAGTGGATAGAGAGGCACCACGGTGTCCTCACCTTCCGCCTGACGCAGGTTCTCACCGGGCATGGGTGCTTCGGTGGGTTCCTGTTCAGGATAAAGCGGGAGGATACGTCCGGGTGTTTCCATTGCGAGGATCGTCTGGAGGACACGGTGAAGCATACGGTGGAGGTGTGCCCAGCCTGGGCGGAGCACCGCCGTGTCCTCGTGGAGGCGATCGGCGGCGGCGACCTCTCTCGTCCGGCCCTGGTGCGAGCCATGGTACGGAGCGAGAGGGAATGGGAAGCCGTCACCTCCTTCTGCGAAGCAGTAATGCTCGCGAAGGAGGAGGCGGGGCGCGTGAGGGAGTGGCAGTCTCTGCGCCCTCACGTCCCTAGCCGCCGCAGGAGGAGACGCCCCGGGCGTCGGGAGTCGATTGCGGACTCCCGGCCACCGTAGGCGCGAGCTTGGGGGTGGCGAGCAATGGGTAGCTCGCCGCCCGGTAAGGACCAAGCTCGGGTCGACGGCGCGCAGTGTTCCACGCGCGCCTCAAAGAGATGTCAGCAGCAGTGTAGGGGCTACTAGGACCGATGCCTGCCGGGGTCGCGTGATTGTTCGAAAGAGATACCGTGACCCTGGCACATGGGCAACTGATGGAACACGGGTGGGTTTTAGTCAGTAAAAGTCTGACACGCCCTCCCGCTCCGCCCAGAGCGGGAGAAGTCATTTGATGATTTCCCATCCTGAAAAAAAAAAAAAAAAAAAAAAGCACCCGCACTCTGGGGAAACTACTCTGAAGCCCGTCTACTCTGAAGCGTTCACACTCTGAAGCCCGTCTACTCTGAAGCCCGTCTACTCTGAACTCTGCAGCCGGTCTACTCTGAACTCTGAAGCCGGTCTACTCTGAAGCCCTCTTGAAGCGTTCTACTCTGACAGTTTACTCTTTTTCATTTAATAAATTGTATCAGATCTGCCTTATCCATTTCTTTCACTAAGCAGATTCGTAACAATATACAGGGCAGATGTGAGTGGAAATGCCGGAACCGGCCCTAGGAGGACATACAGGATAAGTTTTTAACCAGTGCGCAAATTTTAACAAATTAAACTTAAACGAAATTACCATGCAATTTTTATTTTGATATATCTTAGTACAAAAAAATAAGTTATCGCTAACGAACGATGTTTATTTTGAAACTGATTTTTATGGTAAGGCGGCGAAGGTGAACGGCCGAGCCTAGCTACAAGTACCTACTAGTTCGATCGGTCAAAATTCTATGAAATTCGAATTACCTACGCCGGCGCGCGGTTACTGACCTATTCCTATTGTAGACATAATATATTATTACGAAATATGTAGGGTGTCCACAGTTTACTGAATTAAGGTCGGATAAAAATTAAAAAAAGTATTGAAAAAATAGTTGAAATGTGTTCTATTACTGATACTGAACGAAAAAAAAAAAAAAAAAATTGCGCACCGGTTAAAATTTTTCCTGTATAGAGAGACATTCTTTTGGGTGGAGTTCTTCAGATAGGTCAGGTGCATAGTACTCGCAACCTGCGTGGGTACATGACCAGATGTATGAAAGTCTGTAATGATCGCAGTAGGTGGTGTTCTGCATGCCTACTCTCACGGAAAGGTGTGTGTTTATGTTTGTAAAACGAAAATTAAGAGAGGAAAATGAATTAAATGATGCAGCTTAAATAATGACGGAAGTACCTTTCCCAGATCCTCTAGCAAAATATGTACCTAAGATGTAAGTACCTTGTGGTGCCGGACGTAAAGAATAACACCACCCCATTTCTTCCCGTGGGACTTACTAGAGAATGGGCAGCAGCGGTCTCTATGCATTTTACCACCATACTGCGATCGCCAACCCGTACCAACCCCACCAACTCTTAGAGCACGGTGGAGTTACAGGTAATGTTTTTAGTAACCTCTTCACAATAAGTTTCCTACTAGTTTAGCCCAGTCATAGATTTTTGAGGTTTCTGAAAAACCGTAATCGTATTTTTCGTTCATTCGTTCTAATAGGTAGATAGGTACCCAACAACGGTTTCCTCTCACCCATTCAAAAACTGACCGCGCTAAGTGTAGCTTAACCATCACCAAATCTATCAGTCCTGTTGGGGGTTTATATCCAGAATTATTTGAATGAAAAGCTTCCGATGATTTTAAGAGATGTATTCCGTGCAAAGACAGGATGAAGAAGAAAAAATAACATAATGTGTACATTGTGGTAGGTACTTAAAAAATAAATTCTTACAAACTAAACGTATATGCAATGAGCCGTATTTGAGCATTATTGCTCAAGAAACTTGCTTAGGCGTTTAATTAAAACGCTACTATTCTAAACATCCCCCCGGGCGTTGAGAGATGGTCTCTCAACCAGAATCCTCTGTGTGAGATAAAGGTAACGGGCATATCTTGCTGAATGCGCGACGAACCACTCCACATGTCGTCTTGACGTCAGCGACGCGACTGATACCGTCCTGTCCAGGGAAAACTGCTGTGACTCGGCCCAATCGCCACTTTAAAGGAGGTAATTTCTCATCTTTTATGAGCACAAGCGTGTCTTTTTCCAATGGCTTAGTGCAGGATCGCCATTTCACTCGCTGCTGAAGCTGTGAGACGTATTCTTTGCTCCATCGGGACCAGAAATGTTGACGGAGTTGCTCAATCCTCTGGTATCTGGTCAGATAAGTCACGGATCGGTCCTCGAGGTTGGGTGCAGGTAGTGCTGTCAGTGGTCGTCCTATGAGGAAGTGTCCAGGCGTAAGTGGCGACAAATCGTTGGCATCCGATGAGAGTGGTGTGAGTGGGCGAGAATTGAGTAAGGCTTCTATTTGAACTAACACAGTGTTCAGCTCCTCAAATATAAGAGTACAATTTCCCAGTACTCTTTTTAAATGATATTTAGTAGATTTAATACCGGCCTCCCAAAGACCTCCAAAGTGAGGAGGAGGCGTAAGGAGGGATAAAATGAAAATTAATATCTTCATTCGCTAAATCACTGGACAACGAATTGCAATTACCCTTTATGAACTTGCCAAGTTCATGATAAGCTCCAACAAACGAGGTCCCATTATCAGAGTAGATGTGTTTAGGTTTTCCTCTTCGCGAAATGAATCTACGGAGAACTGATAAAAAATTGTTACTTGTTAAATCACCTGCCAACTCGATATGTACTGCCTTAGTCGTGAAACATACAAAAAGAACAACGTATACTTTAGTAAGACGACAACCACGTCCTTGTCTAGTGGCAGACATAATTGGTCCAGCATAATCCACACCTACTGTTTCAAAGGGGTAGCCCCCGGGAACCAAACGCTGCTGTGGCAAATTACCCATGAGAGGAGAGATCACCTGTCCTTTCATACGACAACATAAAATACATTTATTATAAACTGATTTAGCTAAACGTGTACCACCAATAGGCCAATAATGTTCTCTAATTGACGCTAGCAACAGTTGCGGCCCCGCGTGCATAAGTTTTTTGTGCATAAATTCAAATATCAATTTTGTGACAATGTGAGTGGACTGTATTAATAACGGGTGTTTTTTATCGTAACAAAATTGTGAATTTTCGAGTCGACCACCGACACGCATTAATTTATTTTTATCTAGAAAAACTTTAAACTTAATTAATGGACTCTTTTTTGGTAATTCTTTTTTATTTAATAAAAGTGTGTATTCTGGAAATGAGTCCTTTTGCGAGAGCCTTATAATAAAATTTAATGATTGTTTTAATTCATCAGTGCTGAGGAATAGATTTTTCGATGTTTCTTTTTTAGAAAAAATAGTTATAAATCTCAAAACATATGCCACCGACCGTTTAAGAGTAGTGAAATTTGAAAATCGATTAAATTCTATAACTGGTCGTGGACTTACGGTTGTAACAAGTAAAGAAACTTCGGAACGAATTTCAGGAAGTTTTTCCTTTGTTACTGCAGGATTACTAGGCCATTTCGAGATTTCGTATCTCAAAAATTCAGGGCATGACCACCACAAATCTAAAGATTGCAAAAGACTTACATCTGTTCCGCGTGATATATGGTCAGTAGGGTGGAGCATGAAAGTATGAAAAAAAAAATTTTGAGAGATTTTTTGTTCTAATGGAGGGGGATTGGTGCCTTATATTAAAATTAAAATAAATACATTTTTTCAATCAATTTGATCACTATCTTCTGCCTCCGCATTGACCTCAAAATTTTTATTTTAATGAAAATAGTCTAGTACAGATATGGCCAAATATTAAACGTAATTTAACGGTAAATGGGTGAATAAATAATACACAATATATAATTCAGATGTTTATTAATTAACTTAAATCAAAAACAAGAAATTTAAAAAAAAAGCTATTACTAAAAAATACAATTAATTTGCACGAAAATCTCTTTTTGTCTCAAATTTTGGCATTACGTTCCGTGATTCCATTTTGGCTTTTATTGCATATAATCGTGACTTTTTTGTACTTTGAGAAGTGGCAGCTTCCGTCGTCACTTTTATAACCCGTTTAACAGTATGGCATGGAAGCCCCATGAACAACACTTCACCCTTACCACTTCATTCAACGATAGACTGAATTTCTTGGTCACACAAATTTTTCGTAATGGGTGGTTCAGTTAATAACTGAACCACAGTTAATATTTTCTGGCAATTTATTAATTCAATACATGCTGAAGCATTGAAATTTATAGACGGCACTTCAAACATTCTGGGTGTTGAAGGTTGAGACATCTTGCGTGTTTTTAATATGTGCCGAGCTGCCAGCTCTCAAATGTGCTTCCTGTCATCTGTTATCATTGCAAGGAGAATGCTTTTGGGATGGGCAAAATAGCTATTGCGTTGAATGATAGGATCAAAAACCTTTATGTCCTCTGAAGGCCTTAATCATGTTAAAAAGATGTTGTGTGCCATCTTTGGATGATGGTACTTATATTTTTTATGTAGAACCAAGATGTTGCGTAAACTTTTACTACAAATGTAGATAAAATTGTCAATTATTTTTTTGATGGTGTCTTTGTTGTAACTTACAATCGTAGTATTCGGTTGGCACGTGTGAGCCAACAGGCATGTGACATTTTGCCTGGAGATCTGATTGCCAGATCTTCTGAGAAATCGCCCGAAACTACCGCTGAGACTATCTTGTGCAAGTTCTGTTGATTTGTACTCAAATCTTCCATCAAATATCCTTCAATGCACCGATTATTTTTTAACAGGCAATTTTTCACAAGTCTCAATTGCTTTCCCCAATGTTCCATTGTAAGTAAGACTTAGGCGACGAAGTACCCCCGTCAAGATGAAGAAATAAGTGTCTCAAATGAAGTTCACCCATGTGGAGTAAACAAATTATCCACTGGAGTGGTTTTTGTAGCTTTTTTTTCAAACAGTCTTATAACACCTCCATACTTGCCAGTATTCACATTGATACCATCCCAACCGATTGCCATAAGATGATGTTGTGAAATTCCACTCTGTGATAGGAACCCTATCATCACAGTTTTTTATTGCTTTCGCTGAACCAAAGTTAGGTACTACGTACCCTCTTGGGCGCCGTCAGTCTGTTATTTTAAATTATAAACATAAGTTTATGCAGTCTTTTTTGTTTTTGGGAATAAAATAGGTCGGTTTATAAAAATTTCATACATTTACATGTCGTCAAATTGGAATTCAATATCCTTCTTTTTTCAAAAATTCAATGACGTTGCGGAGGCTGTTACTGTTAATCAAATCAAATAATATTTAGCATGGATTAATTTAAGCCTAAAAGGCATACATTTTTCACTATTAGATCACTCATAACCAAAAAATTTTTTTTCGCTCCACCCTAATGGTCAGCTGGGTTTAAATTTGTAGGGACGTGCCTCCAGGAGCATGCAGCTGTCTTGTCCAATATCTCTGCGATACGGTTGCGCACAAACGGCTGTAATTTATTTGGTAACATCTTAAGCCAGCCTAATACAACCGTCGAGTCAGTCCAAAAGGTGATACTTCTGACTTGAGCTCTAAGCGCGCAAATGACCTTTTCGTAAAGACGAACACCAACCAACGCCGCACAAAGCTCAAGTCTTGGTATCGTAACTGGTTTTATGGGAACTACTCGGCTTTTAGCTGTAAGCAAACGTATTAAGACATTAGTATAACTTGTACTTCGAACATATAGGCATGCTCCGTAAGCAATTTGTGAGGCATCACTAAATATGTGCAGGTCTATATCCTTGTACAAATCACAAAGTACAATCCGTGGAATACTTAATTTATTTAACATTGGTAAGCCACGTATAATATGAGACCAAATTTTGGATACATCAGATGGCAACTGATCGTCCCATCCCAGTTTATGTAGCCAAAGTTTTTGCATCATGATTTTCATAACAATAATGTAAGGAGCTAATAAACCTAGCGGATCAAAAATCTGAGAAATTGTAGAAAGTATCCCGCGTTTTGTCATCACACTAGTAATATTTGGATTAATTGAATAACATAACACGTCGGGCTCAGTATGCCAGCTCAGACCTAAAGTTTTGCAAGGTTCTATTGAACCAATGTTCAAACTAATTGAAGAATGGTCTGTGTGATCTGACAATACTTGAGAATTATTTGATTTCCATTTACGTAACGGCATTCCAGCTGAAGCGAGCTCTGCGGTTACCTTATGACGTATATCTAGGACCTCTTCAATTGTGTCCCCTCCCGAAAGCAAATCATCAACATAAAAATCATGTTTTATTATAACAGCTATTTTTTTGTCGGTGCAGTCGAGCCCTACCTGTCTAAGACACCTAGTGGCAAGATACGGTGCGCTAGCGGTACCGTACGTAACCGTATTTAACTGGTAGGCTACCATAGGCTTCGAGGGATCATCCCGCCATAGGATCTGCTGTAGATACCGATCATCTGGGTGTACAAGTATCTGGCGGTACATCTTCTCCACATCTGCGGAGAGGACATATTTATATTTCCTAAACCGAAGAAGAATCGACACTAAGTCATCTTGTACAGTAGGTCCTGTCATTTGTAAATGATTAAAAGATACTCCTGAGGTGGTGGGACTACTGGCGTTGAACACCACTCTCAGTTTTGTGGTTAAACTACTTTCACGCACAACGCCATGGTGTGGTATAAAATATGCAACCTTCTGTGGATCAGGTAAACATTTAGACATATGTTTTAACTCAATATATTCCTTCATGAAATCACAATAACGTGCTTTAAATGATGGTTGACCCTTGAACCTGCGTTCTAATGAAAGCAGACAGTGCTTAGCTCTGTGTACAGAGTCACCTAAGTTATGATGTGATTGTTTTATAGGTATTCTAACACAGAAACGGCCGTTCATGAGACGCGTTGTGTTTTGAATGAAGTGCTCTTCGCACATTTTCTCCTCTTGAGAATATACTGATGACTGATGGCTAACTTCCTCAAGCTGCCAAAAACGCATTAAAAGGTTTTGAATGTCATCAGTACTTGAATTATTCACTAAAACATTAGTTTTAGGTTTATTGATCGTGGTCAAATTACAACGTAACGAAGGCGAACACGGAACTTGGCCACTATGTACCATAGGGCCTGAAGCTATCCAACCAAGTCTAGTTTCATATAGCACCGGTTTGCCAGTACCGAGGTTTATCTTTTCTGTACCCAAGAGGTCCCAGAAAACATCTGCACCTATAATTAAGTCCACAGGAGATGGTGCATAAAAGTGAGGATCAGCGAGACATAAATTACTCGGAATATTTAGTTCATTAAGATCCAATTGACGACAAGGCACTTCATCAGTAATAGAAGGTAAGATAAAACAGCAAATATTTTTAGAGAAGTTTTCATTTAATGATTTTATTGGAACGCAACACATTTTACCTATTGGTGATTTGGAATTATTTATACCCATTAGTGACTCACTGACTTTGATAGTCGGTAAATTTAATAAATTACATAATTTTTCTGTTATAAGGCACGACGTACTGCCACTATCAAGAATGGCACGACCAAGATGTTCGCGGTTATTGCCATCATAAACTTTTAATAATGAAGTGGCTAAAAGAACTTCTCCTTTATTTTGAATATTCGTCGTGACTTGTGCCGATAATGTTACATTATTGTTGGCCAATGGTTCAGTAGCTTCACAACTGTCATCACGATCACTAATGGTAGTAGATGGTTTAATATTTGACTTAGCTTTGACATCTGTAACGTGAACAAGTGTGTTGTGCTTGCGCTTACACACTTTGCAGCCACTTGATTTACAATGATTGGCATAATGGCCTGTGCGAAAACAATTAAAACATATTTTGTATTGCGGTAGTAGCTCTAACCTCTGTTCATTACTAAGTCCTAAAAATTGTGAACAGTTACTGAGGTTATGTTCACCTCGACATTTAGGGCACGATTTTAATGAATTAGGGCCAGAGCTAGACCGACTAGTTGACGAGTTGGTCACAGACACCATACTTTTGTGTTTATTATTAGAAGAGTTATTAGAAGAATTATTATTTGAATTATTATGTGACATTTCAATAGTTTCTAATAAATCTGAACGATTTCGCAAAAAACCAAGAAGTATTTCTAATGTGATTGATTTATGTTTATCTAAACCACCTTTAAATTCTTCCCATTCGCGAAAACTTTTAGAATCCAACTTATTTGTAACTATAAATATTAAGAGCGTATCCCAGTGATTTGTTGGTTCTCCTAATGATTCCAATGAACGCAAGTTCTTGTTTACAGAATCAATTATACGTTTTAAAGTAACAGATGACTCCTTCCTAATTGCCTCGATATTGAATAATGCCGATACATGATTTTGTATTAAAAGCCGCTTATTGTCGAAACGTTCACACAATATTTTCCATGCGACAGAGTAGTTACTCGCAGAAAACTCTATGGATTGGATCACCACAGCAGCTGAACCCTCGAGAGAAGCCCTAAGGTAATGGAATTTGTTGACGTCATCTATTTCGTCATTAGAATGTATTAAACTAGAGAACGTGTCGTGGAACTCCAACCATTTTTCATATGAACCACAGAACTTAGGCAATTGAATGGTAGGTAATTTAACAAGCCTACGATTACGCGTTCCTGATGAACAGTTATCATTTTCCAAAGTATCATTCTTAGTTGGTTTTAAATTACGTGTAAGTAACTCTTGAGCCTTTGAAAAGATCTTGTAATACAAAGATTCGAACTCGTTTCGCTCCGATAGTTGACTATTGACGTCATCAACCAAACACTCCAATCTTAATTGAACCTCGTCGAATTGTACAAATAAATGTTCCATCTTACCCAAACGTAGTTGCAATTCGCACACCTGTGATGGATTTAACAAATCCTCCAAAGCACTAACATAATTTGAGAACGCTGTCAAACGTCCCTTATAACTTGCCCTTCTTTTAACTAGCTCCTTGTCAGTCATTTTGAGACACCGGTATTACACTGAAATTTACAAAAGTAACAATTAAATAACGTACAAATGCCTCACAATAACAATATGTCTTGCAGCTGAAATACAACAAGTTAAAGTACAATAATTATAATAGTAATCTACCTAACACATTGTTTTATACTACCTTACACGAATGTAACTCAACTGATGAACTACATTAATGCCTAATGATATATTGATAAATCACTTAATTTACAATACACCTAAGTAGTTCTGCTAGTTTAAACAGTGTAATCAGTTAACTGCAAATAAATTAATTATCTGGTTAAAACAATCTAAGTAAAATAAAGCAGGTAGTACTAACCTTAACAATTTATGGAAACTTACGCGAAATATTACCATATACAAACCAAATTAAGAGTACTGGGTATTATCAACAATATTATCCACTGAACACTGTATTTATCCACATCCAGGTATCCAGTATCTCCAAATATGCCAAGATTTCCAAGTCGATATTCACGTTGACCTTTTGACTTTGTGAACCAGGCAACTTCAATAATCTTCAATATTAAAATTCCAGTATAAATCCTTGTTTTTCGTATTTCCACTGATTATTACTGAATTTTCATTAATATCCGGCTCGAAGGACCATGTTGGGGGTTTATATCCAGAATTATTTGAATGAAAAGCTTCCGATGATTTTAAGAGATGTATTCCGTGCAAAGACAGGATGAAGAAGAAAAAATAACATAATGTGTACATTGTGGTAGGTACTTAAAAAATAAATTCTTACAAACTAAACGTATATGCAATGAGCCGTATTTGAGCATTATTGCTCAAGAAACTTGCTTAGGCGTTTAATTAAAACGCTACTATTCTAAACAAGTCCATCTAATAAAACAGGACTTTAAATCTCATTCCTACTAGGGACAGACGACCGCACGTCCATAGTAATAGTTTAACCTTTATTTAGCTTAGCGTTGTGCGCAGTTTCAAAGAATAAGGGGTCAGCTTCTAGTGGTTCTGTTACCACAGACGGGCAGCCTACTGCATGTCGATTCTGTAAAAGTCTCACCGTGAAAAGGTGCGTGGAGTGAGCTGTCAGTGTCATCCCAGTGCTGCTAGGGATTGACCAAACATAACATTTGCAATCATAATCGAGATTGAAGAATCAAGAAGTTGAAGCTAGAGAAACAGCAAGCTCAGTAGAAAAAATGTATTAGCAAATTTTTTTGTGTTTGTGTTACAAATCTTATTTATTTATGAACAAACTTTACACTTAATAAAATAAAATACACAAAGATAGGAAAGCACAAAGGATCTGCTTAAAACATAAGAAATTTCTTGCAGCACATCTGCAATTGGGATGAGAAACATAGACGCATTGTGTAAAACGGTATATGTACATGAAAACAGATTAAATTAGGCTATAGCAACCAAAACATACATAGTTCTATCAGCTAATTACGTAAGCTGCAGACGATGGATCGAAAAAAAACCAAAGTTATTTTAAAACTAATTTATTTTAAAGGAAATTATTAAAATTAAAGTAGGTGAAACCTATTCGATGCTAGAATATGGAATGCCAAAATTACATATAAAATTTATTAAGTGCTAGTGGTTTAATTTCGCTGCGTCGCGCGTCGGCGACTCGTGCCTGGACGGATGTCATCGTTGCAGTTTTTATGCGCTCGGCGTAAATTGAGGTATTGCTAGGACGGCGATTTCCATTAGGGATCCGTACTTAACAAGCTTAAAATAATAATTGTACTTACATACAATGTTTATTTACACATTTATGAAATAAAATAAAAAACAAACATAAAATCACGCCTTGTTTCCTCGAAGGGTTGGGCAGAGGTGTACCTTATAGTACAAAAATAAACGAAAATCAATACATGAATAATGTTGAAATCTTGTTAGCAAGGGAGATAAGCAATTTGTGTCTCAACAGCACCCATAACTAGATTATTGATATGCCTAAATATTTTGTGTATTGTTGTTATAAGGTTTGTATCTTGAACTGTGTATCCAGAATCTAGATGATAGCTGTTTAAAAAAACCTTTAGGTATGCTATTTACATATATTATGTAAATAATGTTAACGAACACATCACCAATCACTGAATACTTGCTTTGCACAATTAAATGAAGTTGCTCGATCTCACCTCATCATCTGCCTGCCATTGTCCAACTGTGTTGGGGTCGGCTTCCAGTCTTAACCGGTTGCAGCTGAATGCACTGGTATTTTACATGCAATGACTGCCAATCCGACTCCGACAACCCAGTTATTTGGTAATATGTTACCCCCTTGGTAAGACTGGTTGTCAGAGTTCCGACCTTCGAGGTCTTGGTATGTAAAGATGGTCCCCATAGACGGACCGACCGAGGCAAGCGTAGCTTAGCCGGATCGGTCGAACTGTGCGGCTGTTTTTATTTAGCTACAAGCCTCTCGATTCATCGAATGCTCGATCTCACACCTCTCAAGTAAGTACCTAATATTCATTTGTTGAAAACATCTACACTTCTACACTATCTACACTAATATTATAAATGCAAAAGTAACTGTCTGTCTGTCTCGCTTTCCTGCTAAAACTACTGAACCGATTTAAATGAAATTTGGTACACAGATAGTTTAGAGCCTGAGAATGGACATAGGCTACTTTTTATCCCGGTAGTATATTCCCGCGGGATAATTTCCGGCCTCCACGCGGGCGAAGCCGCTGGCAAAAGCTAGTAATTTATCATTTTGAAATGTTCAACAAAGGCTGGAATTGACATTAAAATATACTTCATTGGCTAACTGCGAATACGTCATTGCCTGCAGCAATGACTTGAAAGGCTGAAATTAAAAAAAACTATCTTGACAATGACAGTGTCGGTCACCTCACTTCACCCGAAACCGTTACGCACACGGTGTTGTTGCCATAGCAACCACACCGAATGAGTAGCTGCTTGCTCGACGTGAACACTCCACGCGATTCTCGTCACATTTAGTCAAGGTGGAGTGAACTCACGCGGGCGCGCTACGCGTGTTTCATTTGAAACGTTGATTTTTGACATACCTAGGAGGTAGGTATCAAGATGATGATGATTTGATGAATATTCTTTTATTAATAATACGATTATTAAGTAGGTAGGTATACATGCATTTATATGAATGTTACGAATACTTGCGTACTAATTATTCTCAATCCGATTACGAAATGGCGTCTGCACAAGGCAAACAAAAAAAAAAAGTTGATACCTATTGATGACAGCGTCTAGCGCGCATGCGCGGCTTGATCACGCGATCCTCGCAATGTCGTTGTCATGGTAACATCACCTCGCGAGCACGCGGGTGACCGTTTTGAACTGTTGAATTTTATAACATAATATTTTCAAGATGGTGACCATTTGATGAATATTCTTTTTATTGATAATAATGACATAAGTAAGTAGGTATATGTTTATCTATACTAATATTATAAAACTGAAGAGTTTGTTTGTTTGTATGTTTGTTTGTTTGATTGAACGCGCTGATCTCAGGAACTGCAGGTCCGAATTGAAAAATTATTTTTGTGTTGAGTAGCCTATTTATCGAGGAAGGCTATAGGCTATATAACATTACGCTACAACCAAGAGGAGCGGAGCAGAAATGAAAAATGTTGCAAAAACGGGGAAAATCGCACGGATAGGCGATTTGACGCGACGGGAAGGGTCGGGGGAACAAGAAATTTAACGCGGATGAAGTCGCGGGCAGAAGCTAGTCTACAATAAAATTTTAGTCGGCACATTTTGGACGTTGGTATAGCATTTTCCTAATGTTCTTAGTGCGCATACGTGACGATACCTACTTAATAAAAAAAAAAAAACAAATGTCAATGTGAATATGACAGTGCCTAGATGTTGGTTCCCACATAGTATGTGTGAGATTGAATTCTATGGTCCGTCAGTCAGGCACGGCCAGGTTCTTTCATCTTTTTTTAATAGATTTGGGTTAGTAACAACGCTGAAGAACGTTGCACAATTTTTACTCGAGTCGATCTACAATCGCTTCTCCAAGACACATCGTGATTAGGCCATGCGATTGAAGACACATCGTGATTAGGCCATGTGATTCCATTCACGTATTTAATTTTAATCATGTCGATTCGCATTTTCTGTTGTAGCTATCTTATACATGTACATATGTCTTACTATATTCATTAATTGTTCGTGCGTGTCGCACTTGTGCGTCAGGAAATAAAGAGCTAGTCGAGGAAAAAATAGAAAAAAAAAACATGTGATTGTCTGAATTTCGGTTTCGCTATTTCATTTGAACTTCCCGAAAGAGTAGTATTGTTTAGACACTATGCTAGCTTTGAAATCCTTATAAAAATAATCAATAGAATTAGCATAAGAATATTAGGTATCTAAATCTCGATTATGATTGTATATATGATAGTTGGTCATCCCTAGCATCAGGTGGAATAACATTGATAGCTCACTCCACGCTCACTTCACCCGGTGAGATGGTTACAGAATAGCACTGCTGTACACAATCTTATCATTATCAAGATGCGTTATCAGCGATCCCATCTTAACGTTGCCCAGTCAACTCACAGGTTAGTACGCAAACACACCTACCCTCAATTTCCAACACAAATATTTGATCAGTATAATGTGCGTTTTACTTAATTGATTGAACTTCGTTAATTTAATAGTTGGAACAGTGTATAGGTACTGTTACAAGTTGAATTTATCATCTGGCTAGTCTTTTCCGCACTATGTTGGGGTCGGCTTCAAGGCTAATAGAGTAAAGGCTAAAGGCTGAATACCAGTATTTAACATGTAGCGGCTGCCTATTTGAACTCTATAACCCAGTTACTGGTTAATACTTACGATATGGCTTGGTAAAACTGATTGTCCGACTTTACGGACCAACCGCGGCAAGCATCGTTTAACCTAATCGATCGATCCGTGTGGCTGGAATTATTAAGCAAGAAGGCCGTCGTTTTATTTGGCTCGGTATGATTCGGCCAAGCTGAGTGGTAAAACTGAATATAATGGGTGTGAGAATAACCTTAACGAAGCCAAGAGTCACTAGTTCTTCCCGTCATTGTGATTATATTACTGTTTCTTCTTTTTTACTTAAAAAATAAGGCACTTGCTGATATTCAGTTTGCATTCAGAGCTGGTACTAACTTTAAATATTGCCACTAATCTGGATAAAGGGTAGAAATGTTTGTCCATATTCCTAGGTTAAAAAAGCGTTCGATAAAATCGATATCCCCATCTTTATTTCTAAAACTTGAGAAGCTTGGAGTCCGAGGATCTCAGCTACAACTTTTTCAGAGCTACTTCAACGGGCAGAAATAGAATGTCCAAGTAGGTAGTTATGTAAGCGCTGATCTCCCGGTTTGCTTTGGCATTCCTCAAGGCAGTATTTTGGGTCCAAGCCTCTTTCGTATATACCTATATTAATGAACTCACAAATATCATAATTCCCAAAGGCGATATTATCATATGCCGGCGACACACCTCTCCTCTTTTCCGTTGATACATGGGTCTTGGCTTTTGATGCTACTCAAACTTGATTTTAAAAAGTTAGTAACTGGCTTCGACTTCACCTCTTAATTCTAAATAACGAAATGATATTTCTGACTTTCCGTATCCGTCAACCAGCGCTTATTCGGAGTAACTACTAAACAGTGTTTTACCAGTGCTCTCTAAGTATGAATTGTACTTGCGAAACTATTAAACATGTTGATACTAACAAATATTTAGGGGTTTTGATAGACAGTAAACTAAGCTTTAAAGCCCATATAAAGCTAGTTAGCGCTCGGTTGCTCATATAAAGTTGATACTGGTGTTTTAGATGTCTTGTTAATAAACAAATCTACTTTGCCGTATGCCAGTCGGTCATAACGTATTGCAACTCACCCTGGGGAGGAGCTCCTGAAACTGTTATACATCCTATTGAGATTGCGCAACGTGCTATCTTAAAAATTTGCACTTTTAAATGTCGCTTATTTCCTACTATTTTATTATACCAATACTATTTCCGTCAGTGTTTTCTACTTACTATAGTCTTAAGCCAAAAAAAAGTTTTAAACTATTTAACCCCAACCTTAAACATAGACACATGAATGAAATAGTGTGTAATCGTAAACACCAACCACACACGTCTTTCATTAGAAGATTTTTGTTTTCTTCCCTATATCTATACTTAATATTATAAAGCTGAAGAGTTTGTTTGTTTGTTTGTTTGTTTGTTTGATTGAACGCGCTGATCTCAGGAACTACTGGTCCGAATTGAAAAATTCTTTTTGTGTTGGGTAGCCTATTTATCGAGGGAGGCTATAGGCTATATAACATCACGCTACAACTAAAAGGAGCGGAGCAGTAATGAAAAATGTTGTAAAAACGGGGAAAATTTATTCCTTTTGAGAGTTTCCGTTGCGTGCGCTGCGTAAACGGTTAAGGTAACGCAAAAATCATGTATGACGGAAATGTTCCTTTAAAAAAGTTCTAAAAAAAAGTCCGCGAGAGCATATGTCTATCTTTTAAGGTTGACTCACTATAACTCAAAAGGAGCGAGCAGCAACACTAGCAGGCAAATCGATGCGACGGGAATGGTCAGGGGAGCAAAAATTTGACGCGGACGAAGTCGCGGGCAGAAGCTAGTCTATAATAATATTAACTCTAACTTATTTATTCTCTAAGCAAGACCTAATATAGAAATACGGTGAAACAGTACTTTTTGACACAATCTTACGAGCAGTCAGAATATAATCGTACCAGAGTAATCAACACTATCACTCACACCCATACACACTCATGCACGCAATCGCATGCACACATCTAAACACACTCTGTAACTTAATGAAGTGTAATTATTTTCTTTATGTTAATGCTCGGTATAGTTCGAGCTATATAACTCTAAAATAGAGAAAAAAAATACAGTCGAATTGATAACCTCCTCCTTTTTTTGAAGTCGGTTAAAAATACCGAGGCCGAGCCGAACAATATTCATAGAAGATAGATACTGAACGGAGTTCGCCGGTAGGGAGGAACTGAATGAAAGCCGATTAAGTGTGGTAATCGCCTCGAGTCGCCTTTGTTCTTCAACAAATACTGCCGAATCGAATATGCCAACCCTAAAATGTGTGTAGAATGATATGAGGGTTACTAAATCTTAGTGCACATTACAGCTGCATAGTATTTCTGTGCGACGGCTTATAAAAAATGTATCTACAAAAGTGATTTAGGAAAATGAAGGAGGATGTACTCGCCTCATTCAGTAGTAAAAGAATTGAAAAAGAAAATTTGCTAAAAACTCAAACCCAAAAGACTAGGGGCTTGTATCGCAGGTCTACTTTTAGGTTGTTTTTTTTTTTAAATAAACAATATCTTGATACGCATGGCTACAAGCCATGCGTTTCCAGTATAAAGTAGCGATCTCACATTGTATGGGATTTCCGTATATTGAGAGGTCAGCTTAAACTGGAAATGCATAGCTTGGTGTGTAGCCGTGTGTACATAGGACTATAATTACTTAACTGCTAAAATGTAGATGTATTATATGTTTCTATTCTAGTACTTTGAGGAATGCAGACGTTATGTTATGTTTTGACTAACACTAAGTATAGGATAGGAGTGTGCAGCACTGCGCACATTTAGCCTATGATGTTCCGACTGCCGGGATAGAGGCCGCCTCTCTTCAAGTGGGCTGTAATGTAACGTATGGGCACCAATCTACAAACTGACTGCAGCAAGGGTCGCTTAACCTTCGCTAAACTCGTCTTATCATTTAGCCACGACCCCAGTGCTCCGGGCTAACTGTATCAGTAACAAAATCAAGGTTAGTTTGTGTTTGTGTATAGGATAAGTTCGACTTATGTTGTCAACAGTACCTTCCCTAACATAAAACAGGATACTTTTATATCTCAAACGGATTTGCCGACCAAATTGGAAAAGGTAACGTCGGCAGAAAATAATTAGGGATCTCTGTCATATACCTGTATTATAACTTTTGGAACCAATTTTTTATGTTATTTTTTATTTTAATTATGTTTCCTTTTTGAAGTCGAATACTGCTTTGTAACATTACCCTTCTGCGTTATTTTTTGTGACGCTATATAAAAATGATATTGTTATTATAAAAGGGAAAGTTTTTCAAAGGCAAAGGATAGTCTCAAAGTTTTAATTATGTTAAAAAAAAAAAAAAAAAAAAAATTAAAATTAAAATTGTTTATTCATCATAAGAGCATTGTAGTACATTTTAAAGGGTTGACAAATTGAGTGCACTAAAACTACAACTGAAATGGTGGTGAGGTGCTGCATTCCCAGCTAGGTTATAGAATAACCTGTATAAGGGAGTACAGTGCCAGTCCCCATTGGATATTAAACTGTATTGTACACAGTATTGACTTTTCTTCTACAACAGTTTTATGACTAAAGCTAATACATAACGAAAATAATATAAAAGTAGTGTAAAGCTAAAAAGTGTGATTGTGTGGGCATGTTAGTGGGCGTGGGTATGCGTGTGTGTGTGTGTGTATGTATGTGTGTGTGTGTGTGTGTGTGTATGTGTGTGTGTGTGTGTGTGCGCGCGTGAGTACGAGCTGGCGCTGCGATTTGACGTATACTTTATTTATTTATGCTGTTAGGAGCTTTTCTGTCTCATCGTAGGTTTTGTTTTGGAGAAGTGAGTAAACTGCCTTTTTGCATTTTTGGTACGTCATACCATAGATTTTGCAGAGTTTATTAATTTTATTATACAAATTCGGGCTTTGGTAGTAGCAAAATCTTACACAGTACACTACACAGTACACAGTACAGTACAGTATACTTTGTTACTTCTATGTAGGTGCCATCGTTAACTGTTATCGTCAATATCAATCGCTCGTAAACGCCAAAGGAGCTCAGCAGGGGTGTGCAAGACTGCATAGCATACCGGATGAAATTTTTTACCGTCTCGATTTTCATATGGTGTGTTATGTAACTAGAATAGAAGCCATATACGCCAATATTTGCATGGTACCATTAGAGAAATTAAAGTTCGGAATATCCTCAAAATACATGGAAACTAATACTTCCTACGGCGTTTGCGTAAAACGAATAATACCCAAAATAGGGAATAGTAAACGGCGTAGGTTGCGATCGCGCATGAGTGAAAGTGTGAGCGAGACACTAGCATTGATTTCTCCTTACGTCTTTGTGGCTGCGCACTCAAATTTACCGCCTAATCGCTACACACTCACGCACACATTTGCGAGTGTACCTACATTACGTCAGTTTACGATACCGAGAACTAGAAACCTGTTGATATTACATAGGTACTAAAAGCAATTTTTAACTTGATGTGTAATGATAATGAAAAATGACCTTATAGGCATTAGGAAATTTTATGCAGATTTTAAAGATTTAACAAAGGGCTTACTTATACCATAATGCCGTTATAAGCACTTTCAAGAATCTTCTAGCAACGCGCCTGAAACCTAATTACCTATTTTGTGTCCGATTGTAGTTGGATAAGTACATACACGTCATATGTTTACTTTGTTTGTACAAATTAATAAAATAAAAAAATCTAACAAAGTTGTTTTACGTAAATCTGATTCTACAACTTACTAGGCGTATTTAAACGATCGTAATCAACTTATTTACAAATAATTACATTGATTAATATTTACAAAATTACACTAAGTTATTATTTACAAAAGTACCTTTTCAATGATACCGCAGTAAGTGTTCGAAGTGTCCACTGTTTCTTTTCAAACACAAAATAGCACATTTGCAGATTGTTTGTTAGACTTCTAAGCGTGTCTCTGTCACTTTTTAGAGTGTTAAAAGTGTCTATTGTTCGCTGTTTTAACTGATCCACACTGCTAGCTTCTTCACACACTAGGTAAGCGTTTTAGTTCGGCTCACAAATAAAAGTCTAACGGCGTTAGGTCTGGTGACCGCGCCGGCCAGTTCACAGGTTCATTGCACCGCTACCGATCCACTCATCACCGAATTCACTGTTTAAATACTCGCGCACTGATCGCTCGTAGTGAGCTGGACTCCCGACCCGACCCAAAGCTTGCACTCGTAAGAAGTGGTATGGATGCATGTCCATTGAATGGAGTAGCTTCCATAACCGGGATCCCGGCCCTTCGCAACGACTGCAGGTGTTCTTCCTCAGCGTACATTTGCCGCGCACCGTCTAAGTTATCACCAGACAGGATATAAAATCGTACCATTGCTAGGTACTCAACATTAGAATATTCTTACATGTAACTTACGTTAAAAATCATTGACCGATGCACACGCGGAAACGAACGCAACGCGAAGTCACGCCGTGACTCATCGCAGGTGACTGAGGAAGCGCGGGACGCGGGCTGCCGGGAATGCCTGTGCGGCTCGTGCGCCTGCGAAAGATCAAAGAGGCCGCCTATCGGCCGGCTTCAAAGGGTAAGACCGGGCTACGAAATCATTGATAAATTCCGCGCATTGAGTAGGGTGCGTACAATTTCAGTTTCGATAGATTTTTATCGATTTTTATTTTTTTTTCAAAATTTTCGTTTTTTTTGTTATAGTATGAAAAGGTTACTTTAAATGTGTGGTATTTATTGCTAGATCAATTTCATTACATGTTACTGAAAAATAAAAATAATACAAATTCCTATGCCATAGGCTTCTACATCGTTCACCTGTTACACACAATTTTTTTCAAGACGGTATAAAAAGTCATACGGTATAAGAATGCGCATTCTTATTCTCCAATCAGGAAACGGTCTTAGTGGTAGATGTCACACGTCTTGGAAATTTTGGTTCTAGGATAGTTTTCCTCATAATGTTTTCTTTCACCGTTTTGAGAGCAGTGATAATGATATCAAAAGTGCAAAATAAAGTACCTACGTGGTTTCGAACGACCCCTTTGAATGTGTCTGATAAGAAAAACAAGGAAGAAATAATTGTTTAAGAGGTTGTTGCTAAAAAATACTTTAGCCGACTGTACAGATGCCAGCACATCGAGCTACTACAATCTGTCAAATTTCTTTAATAGATTTTCAACTTTATCGCTAAAGCATTAAGTTCAAGGTTGATTGGGGGAATTTGACATTTGTACATAGTTATACCTCTCAACGTGCAGACGCCAGGTGGTTATTGGAGTATGTGTGAAGATCTCCACTTGATCGTCCCCATTAGCACTGCAGTTACGTGCAGGGACACACGGGTGCAGAAGATGGACAGTGACCACGGCTACAAGTCTAGAATTTTCAATGATTGTGTCTTTATTTAAAGTTTAACTGAACTTTGTAAAAATATTGACTTTGCCTCGGTTTGGTTTAAATTTTGAACAATACTAAGATAACAATCAGGCATCCTAAAATGTCAAAATAATGGAGCTTACGACTTGTCAATATGTACGAGATTACCAAATACATTAGTAGGATATTATTGGGCATCCTACTCCACCTTCGTTCCTTCGGCTCACTCCGTTCGCCTCGTCACTCTCGGCGAAGTAGAATGCCCAATAATATAAATGAAATGTTATGGTTCAACGTCTTTTCCACTATTTTAGTTCTAAAACTCAATATTACTTTTTCCTTATTTTACCATAACACTCACTATTTTATATTGAAAGACGTCCATGGTCAGGTTGCTCGTACATTCATTCCAGTTAGCGATTATGAGTTATAAAGGTTAATGTAAAACAACAATTGACTCATTATTAATTTAACCGTTTCAAGCAGTCATCATGAAATTTGTAAAACAACCACAATCGTTACATGTAAACAAACTTTATGTTAATTCTCAGGAGACTGGTTTTCGTCATGGAGAATTATTACCTAAATCGGTACGATGTATTATTTGTGGGCCATCAAATTGCGGAAAAACTAATTTATTAATTGGTCTTCTTATACATGAGAATGGTTTAAGATTTCAAAATGTTTATGTTTATTCTAAAACCTTGCAACAACCTAAGTACGTGTTTTTAGAAAAAGTCTTGCAACGCGTACCAGGCATTTCATTTCAGAAATATCACGAAAATGAACAAGTGCTGAGTGTTCAGACCGCAAAACCAAATTCTGTAATCGTATTTGATGATGTTGCTTGTGAAAATCAAAATAGTATGCGTGATTATTTTGCTATGGGGAGACACAAGTTCATCGATTGTTTTTATCTAAATCAGACGTATAGTAAAATCCCTAAGCAGTTAGTAAGAGACAACGCAAATCTAATCGTACTTTTTAAACAAGATGAAAGAAATATGAGACATGTGTATGAAGAACACGTCAACACTGACATGACATGGATTGAATTTCGGGAAATGTGTTCAAAAATATGGAGTATACCTTTCAATTATGTTGTAATTAATAAAGATTGTTCCAAAAACAAAGGATGTTATAGAAGTAAATTTGACACGTTTGTAGTCTTTGATTAAGAACATGACTTTATACCTATATAAGGCTATAACCTGTCTGACATTATTATTCTCCGTACGACGCTTAATCAATTACAACCTGTTTTACCAATATGGAAAAAACATTGAAACGTCAAATTGTTGATGCAGCAGAAGCAGTAAAGATAAAAGTACGAAAAATGAGAGATACTGAGATTAACAATAAACAAGCACTGGAATCTGTTTTCAAACCTGTAACAGAACCTCTCAACATAATTGCTAATGCTAGTAAGCAAAGTCCTCTCCTGCGTGTTAGTGATGATTTTGCTGATGTTCCGTTTGTTAACGAAAAATTGCAGAAACAAAGAACTGATAGCGCAGGAAGTAATGATAATAATGACGGTGAAGACAAATATGAATCCGATATCAACAGTGACTCTTCTTATGAATCAGTAGTTGAAAGTAACCAAGATTATGATACGTCATCCTGGTCAGTGTCTTCAGAAGCATTGGTAGATATTCCATTTGGAGTTAGAGCAGACCGCGGGAAACTGCTTTTAGGTTCTGCTTGCATAACGCTCAACGATCAATACATCACCGTGGCTGGACGTAAATACCGAAATACACCTGGATTAAAACAGTTGTTGCTTAAGAAAGATGTAGACTTAAGCTTGGTTACAGATAGTGATATGCAAAATTATAAGTTGATGCTACTTGATACAAATGCACATCGTCGAGACTTTGAGCCCAGTAAGCCAATAAAAAGTAATAAAGGACAAAAATATTTACAAGTTATTAAACCTCTTTTTAAACTGAAGAATACAGTTCAGGGAAAGGGTCTACCGTTACTAAAAAAGTGGAGAAAAGACGTAGATTTAGTGTACTGGGATAATCCTAATGAACTAGTGGAAAGGTTGAAATTATTAATTGCATCTAGAGATGCTGGCAACACAGGATTAGATAATGAAATTATATCTATCATTGAAGAATTGCGTGAATGTAAGATTATAAATAAATAAATGTTTGAAAATATGTTTATTTTGTCATCAGCCTCTCGATAAAATACACCTTAAACATGAACGTAGATAAATTCGGACACTACATTCACAAAAGAATGCGTTTATCAGAGTTATTTGATTTTAATGAAAATGCATTGTTAAAATCAGAAAACGGAGATTTTGATTTAAAAACATCAAGACTGACAGGAATTACATCTCCAATAGAAGCAAACGATGCTGTTAACAAGGATTATGTAGATCGAATGAATGCTAACACGTTAAAAGAATTAAATAATCTGGCTGTGAATAAAGATTATGTAGATCGGTTGAATGCTAATATGTTTAAAGAATTTAATAATCTGATTGCTACATTGCGTACTCAAATCATAAAAGATGCAAAGGGTACAGTTCAAGCTACTTTAAAAGCAAGGTTGCCTGAGGTTTCAACTCATTTGCAAGATAAGTTTTATACTAAAGCAGAGGTAGATAAATTACTTCAGAAAACTCCATAATGGTAAAACAGCAAATTGTAAATGAAATACACAAAGCAACACGAAGAAATTTCCCTCGTCGTTCTGTTATTCTGAAAGGAATCCATGACTTATGGCAAGCAGACTTGATGGACATGCAAAACCTGAGGAAATATAACAAAGGTTATAATTTCATCCTTGTGGTGATTGACTGTTTCTCAAAGTATGCCTGGGCTGAACCGTTAAAATCGAAAAATAAATTTGATGTTACTCGTGCATTCGAACATATACTGCTTAGTAGTTGTAATGATCCTGTTAATTTACAGACTGATATGGGAACCGAATTTTATAACATCACTTTTCAAACGCTTATGAAAAAGCACAACATTAACCATTACTCATCGTTTTCTACTAAAAAAGCATCAATTGTAGAGAGACTGATAAGAACTTTAAAAAATAAATTATATAAATATTTTAGTCTCAATGGAAACTATAAGTGGTTAGGTCTACCATTGGAAGACACATTGAAGAGATATAACAACACCAAACATCGTACTATTCAATTTAAACCGGTTGATGTGAATAAATGTAATGAACAAGTTATCAAAGAAAATATAGAAAAAATAAACAAACATGATTTGGTTCAGTGGAAGCCTAAATTCAAAGTTGGTGATTGTGTTCGTATAAGTAAATACAAACATAATTTTGAGAAAGGTTACACTCCTAATTGGTCAACTGAATTATTTATTATAAAAAAGATAAATAAAACCTTACCAGTGACATATCACATAGAAGATCAACGAAACCAAAACATATTAGGAGCTTTTTACGAACAAGAACTGCAAAGATCTAATTATCCTGATGTGTATTTGATAGAAAAGGTTTTGAAAAAGAAAGGAAATAAATTGTATGTTAAATGGTTAGGTCTAAGCAGTGCAGAAAACAGTTGGATTGAAAAAGCTGCATTAATGAACTAACTATTATAAAACCATTTTCATTCGAAATCATATCATTCTAATTTGAGTAATGCAAGGGGGTGGACTAGTTAACAACATAATTAATAATCTACCATTCGAAGTGCATTTGCCAGGATACAATTATTGTGGACCAGGAACCAAACTTCATAAACGCTTAGCGCGAGGTGATCGAGGTGTAAATAAGCTAGACGAAGCTTGCTTGCAACACGACATTGCATATACAAACCATACAGACGTATCAAATCGTCACAAAGCTGATTTACAACTACTTGATATGGCTAAACAAAGACTTAAATCAAAAGATGCGGGGAAAGGTGAAAAATTAAGCTCCTGGTTGGTAAGCAAAGTTATGAAAGCGAAACTAAAGTCTGGATCAGGCATTAAAACATTTAAAAGCTTAGTTTCGAAAATAAAATCAAAAATTAAGAAACTCAAACACAAAGATAATAAGACTTTAATAAAAGCAGCTTACTTAACCGCAAAAAAGTTATTTCCAAACATTCACCATCGAATTCGAGTACCCCGAGTAATACCCATACCAAAGACTGGAGGAGTTCTACCTTTAATTCCAATTTTCGCTGGTTTATCGGCTTTAGGAACTTTAGCTGGTGGTGCAGCTGGCATTGCAAAAACCGTTAATGATTACAAAGCAAGCAAACAAAATTTGCAAGAAACAGAGCGGCATAATAAAGCTATGGAGGCTTTAGTGTTGGGTAAGGGTTTATACATTAGACCGTATAAAAGTGGTAAAGGATTGTTTATAACATCTTCAAAAAACTGAAAAATATGCTACCCAATCGCCCTCTAACTGATGTAGACATCCGAAAGTATTCAAGACACATTCCATATTTTCGGGGGGTCTACATGAAGGATCGACTACCTTCAAAGCCGAAAGACATTGAATGTGGTATCGTTAACTTAGACGATTCTAAGAACGAAGGAACGCATTGGGTAGCTTATGCTAAAGTATACAATCACTGTGAATACTTTGATAGCTATGGAAATTTAAAACCTCCAATGGAATTGATGCAATATTTCAAAAATTGTGATGTGTTATATAACTACACAGGATATCAAAAATTAAACGCAGTCAATTGTGGTCATTTATGTTTAAATTATTTGTTGACTTTTTGGAATAAAAATGTATTATAAAATAAATGCTTTTCTTTTATATCAATCATTTGCAAGATGTCACTCACTTTGTCGATAACTGGAGACTCGTCAGTGTTAACTACATACTATCCTAATACTTTACAACTAGACGGAGAGTATGAGTGTGCTTTATTGCACTTTTCAACATTTAATTCTATTCCAAACATTGACAAAAGTAATAATAAGTTCTATTATGGCATTAATGAAGTTATTGAAGTACCGGAAGGTACTTATGAATTACAAGATATTAGCGATTATTTAAAATCTGAAATAAAAGATGCAGCGATCAAACTACGGTGCAATAATAATACTTTAAAAACTACAATATTCTGTACAAAAGACATTAATTTTATCAAAGGAGACTCTTTTAGAAGACTATTAGGGTTTAACAAACAAATTTTAACAGCAAATAAATGGCATGTGTCACAGTCTCCAGTCAACATTCTACCTACGACCGTAGTCAGGATTGAATGTGATATTGTAAGCGGTTCATTTGTGAACGGTGAACCAAGTCATATTATTCACGAATTTGCACTTAATGTGCCGCCAGGATACAGGATCATAGAAATCCCGAAGAACGCAATATACTTTCCAATCAATCAACACAACATAAGCTGCATACATATCAGACTGTTAGATATAAACAAACGATTAATCAATTTACGTGGTGAAGAAGTGCAGGTATATCTGCATCTTAGAAGAAAAAGATGATTGACTACAATAAAAATGTGTTTCACCAAGTAAAGAATATCAGTTCTGCCCGAGCTACCTATCGAAGAAGACCTTTCTCTAAGAAGATAATAAAATTAACTAAAGGCAATAAAGCGTTCCTTAGAGCGATCGGATTGTTAAAATGAATATCTTAGACGTTTTATCCGCTCCAACTTACGATAATACTATAGAAGGAATCGAATTTCATTCCTACAAGCCGTACGTAACGAGTTTCAACAGGAACGATGAAATCCGCATTCCCATCAACCAACAGGATTTGTACATACTTCCTTCAGCTAGCACACTCTATTTAGAAGGCACTGTTATCGTAAACAAAAAAGATACGAAAGACAAAGCTACTAGTATCAATTTCACAAACAATGGTCTACTGTACTTGTTTCAAGATATTAGGTATGAGTTAAATGGAGTGGAGATTGATAAAATAAAAAATGCAGGTATAACTACAACCATGAAATCATTAATATCAATGAATGAAAGTGAATCAAAAATGTCTAATGCTTGGGGCTGGAATATCGATGGTATAAAAAATATTAATGGTGGAAAATTTTCTGTTTCTATTCCATTACGTAACATCCTCGGGTTTGCTGAAGATTATAAAAAAGTTGTGATAAATAGCAGACATGAACTGATATTGTTACGAAGTAATACTAATTTGAACGCTGTAAAACTTAACACCGGCGAAATAGTGGACGACGTTCAGATCAACAAAATTATATGGCGCGTACCGCATGTTAAAGTATCAGACAAAGAAAAAATAACTTTGTTAAAACTATTAGAAAAAGATAGATCACTTCAAATGGTATACAGAAATTGGGATCTGTACGAATATCCAGCTTTACCTAAAACTACAAAACATACCTGGTCAATCAAAACTTCATCTCAAATAGAAAAACCAAGGTACATTATTATCGGGTTACAAACAAATAGGAAAAGCAATGCAAGTTCGGACATGTCTCAATTCGATCACTGTCATGTTCGAGACGTTAGAGTGTATCTCAATTCAACTTATTTTCCGTATGAAAACCTAAATACGAGTTTTGCTAATAACAAAATCGCTTTATTATACGAGCAATACACCAGATTTCAACAGTCGTATTACGGACGTCGACCGGAACCCATATTAAGCGAAAAACAGTTTAGAGATTTAGCACCGCTGTTTGTCATTGATTGCTCTAGACAAGCGGATAATCTAAAGACAGGGCCAGTTGTGGACGTGAGAGTAGAAATTGAAAGTGATTCGGAGATACCAGATCAAACTTCAGCATATTGTCTCATTCTGAACGATTGCATTGTTGAATACAAACCATTAAGTAACATTGTTAAGAAGATATCATGAAGTCGGACACCCTTATAGTGGAACTCCAAGGATTTAAAGATTCTTTAAATCATTTTATTGTTAAAGAATTGGCCATTGCGAGTCATGATCATACACAGACGTTCTTGGTGAAACCACCATATTCATTCCATTACCTAACACTAGAAGAAAAAAAGCAGGTGAGATGGTTAGAAAGAAATCGAGGAATTTACTGGAGTGAAGGCTACATAGACTACAAAGAGTTTAAACGTGTTATTTTACCATATTTAGAAAATAAAAAAATTATGACAAAGGGTTTGGAAAAGATTACGTGGATTAAAGAGTTATGTGCAAACTGTGAAGTGATTGACATAGGTGAGAAGGGATGTCCTAATTTTGCGACATTAAAAAAAAAGTTCTGTAAAAATAAAACTGATTTTAATTGTGTGAACCATAAATTGAATTGTGCATTGAATAATGCTGTGTGTATTAGAAAATGGTATTTTGATAATAATATGTCTGTATTTAATTTATTTATTTAATAATTATTGTGTTGAACAGTTAATTAAAAATGTCTATGTACTCAAGAGTGTTTTATTTAATATAATCAGACCCATATAACAAACTTTAAATTAGCTGCAGCAAAATGATAATCCTAATAAATTTTATTTCAAATATAGGTACATACGGTATTCTAAACGAATTATTCTAATAAAACATTCTGAAAGCAAATAACCTATATGTATATCATTACACTAGAGCTAATTTAAAGTTCGAGTATTTATAAGTAATACAAAATAAAACATAATTTAAACTACAAAATATTTTTATTTACTTTTTACATTATTTACAATTATTACAAATTAATTATAACTACCTACACAATAATAATAATAATAGCTGTTCTCACATAGTTTATTTAATGTTACCTTACATACTTAACTTAAAAAACTTGTGATGACTGAACAGTAGCCCAACTAGATTAATCAAAGAAATCTACATTAAGTACATATTTTTTCATTTTATATTTATTTACTTTTTACATTATTTACAATTATTACAAACTAATTATAACTACCTACCCAATAATAATAATAATAGCTGTTCCCACATAGTTTATTTAATGTTACCTACATACTTAAAAAACTTGTGATGATTGAACAGTAGCCCAACTAGATTAATCAAAGAAATCTACATTACATATTTTTTCTTTTTATATGTATTTAACTTTATTATATTTTTTAGACTAGGTATGTACAGGATAAAATACAAAAGTTAATTAAAATAAAACTTACATATTTGTTATTTTAAAAATGTATACATTCAAAACTTACACACCATAAAAACCACAAATGTTTAAACACTAAACAATAAGAAAGCAAATAAATGTTATATATACCTAATAATAATATAGTCTGATAACTATAATATTACTTACATAATTTATTATTGCTTATTACTATAAAACTTAAACAATATAGTAGATACTTACAAAATAATGACACCAGTTAATAGTTCATCAGTAATAACAACTGTCCCCACAAAGTTTTTTTGATATTTTATTAATTAACGATTGCGTCTCCTCCATAACATGGTCCACCGATTCAGTCACTATATACTGCGCACTTAAAATTACCACATCATCATTGTCACTTGCAGATTCTAGTTGTTCACTGATGTCCAACACTTGTACCTGGATCAGTCGTAATCCTTTTTTCTTCTCATTGTTTATGACGAATGATTGACAGGTAGGCAGAGCTGACTTCTGTTTTACACACTCCCGTCTTGTTCTAGGCTTCTTGTTGACAGGTCCGCAGTCTTGTCTTGCTCTAGGCTCCTTGTGAACAGGTCTTTGTTGTTCTGGGATATGCCAGCTTAAACTCGGGGTCGGAAAACCTTGCGCGTATTGCGAGAAGTCGATAATATCTGGTGAATCACACATTATCAATGATCTGAAACAATCGAAATAATAATTAAATATAATTACATAAAAACATGATGAATTAACGTTATAAATATATGGGTAGTTCTACAATACTTACAATTCGTTTCGTTCTTATTCGACGTGATATGACCGCTCCGGCTAACTGTCTAATAATGAATGTTCTACACAATAATACGACTGTGGAACGTGGTTAATGTGTAATGAGACTCCATAAAGCCTTAAAGCGCTGTGATTCAATTTCAAGTTTCAACACGTTCGAGCTCGTGCACGAGCACCTGATCGGTGTCATATTCTACACCGCGCGTGTGAACTTCGAGCCATGAGTGCTATGTCATCAAAAATGAACATTGCATGTTTTATCCAGTTGGAACCTGTATCCTCGTGCACAACATGGTGTAAGCCCTGTATGCTTTGTCATCAATCAGGAATGGAAATGAAACAGAGATAAAATCATAAAATATTATTTATTTAAGTATATATTTAGTAGGTACATACAGATAAAAACTACAATTACAAGGGACACCAAGAATACACACATTTTAGAATTACATAGATATAATACCAGCTATAATATTATAGCTGGGTTCAAAAGTAACTTCAGACGATACTATTTGAATTAAATTACAGGACAATATTATATTTCATATTTAAAGATTAACAAACTTTTTAAATTAGTAAGTAAGATAGTAGCTACGTTATAAAATTATCTGACTTTCCATTTAGGATGTTTTACAATCAATAAAATACTTGATAGAAATGTCACTATTGTAAGTTCCTAATTACATTTTTAAGTATGGTAATACATTACATAAATATATTTGCATTACCCCAAGCTAGAGTAGATACTTTATCAAATGATAGCAACCGTTTATCATCATTGCTTGAAAGTGCTATTTTATTTACGTTCTGAGTGAATATTTCATGTTTTATTGACCTAAACATTACATTTTTTTTACGAATGACATTGCAATTGTACAAAACATTTTTATAATCAATCATATTTAAATGTTTCGTTACACATTTTTTTATACCTTTGGCTTTTTTAATTGTTTTTTTTAAGGTTTTAATACAATAAAGTTTTGAGCGCAGTCCTACGAATTCTTTAATAACTTTACCACCCATTTCGTCCTTAAACAGTCCTGGGATCTTCTTATTATTAATGGGCAAGTGAAATTCATTGTTTATGTCATAATTAGAGGTATCAAAATATTTTAAAAAATTGAGCTTGAAATCTTTATAAACGTTATTACTCTGGACATTATAAATTAAGCTATCTGTGTCAGTATAGCACAATTCAATTCGCTTACCATAAAAAGGTTTCATGACAGAGTAGTGAAAATCGTACATATGGGTCTTAGATAATTCTAACACTGTGAACCCTATATATATTGGTTTATTAAGTATAACACGCGAAGGCTTCATTTGTATTGCTACTAGATCATCAGAAAACACAGAAGCGCTATGAAAATATGGACTGGCTATCAATTTCTCAGCACAAATAGTCTTTTTCGTTTTATTGTTTGAATCACACCATTTGTTAACTAATTTTACATCTACTCTTTGTTCAACATTTTCCAGAGTCTTCCCAAAAATACTATTATTTAATAATTTAAAAAAATCTTGCTCAAACGTTGATTCTGCTTTTTGTCGTAGTTGAGTGTTAAGATCGATGTACTGTTTTAAAAAACAGCTTTGCTTAAAAACAATTGCACGATGAATCCTTCGTAACACCAATCCATGTTGTAAACATTTTTTTAAATGAACGTAATGAATAACGTAGTGGTATTTGTCATACAAATTCGGTATTAATTTTTTATTCTTACCACCCGGTGCAACAAATTTTTCTGGACAAAATGGAAAGTCGTTATGTTCATCGTGCAATGTTTTAGGATACAATAAATCAACTTCAAGAATATAGCCGTTTTCCGCGGTATCGCTTATATCTGTTAAGCTCAATTGCAAATCATCTATTTCCTGTCTACTCATGAATCTAAAATCCGAATAAGGCAAATATTGACACATGCTATAACCATATAAATTGTTGCAATCTAAATAAATAATAAATGAATTCGGCAGAGACGAGTCGTAAGAATCCAAGTATTTATGATTGGCTTTGACATGTCTTTTGGAACACATACAAACACCTCCACGAATGCCTTCTTGTATCATTCTAAAAATTTGAACATCACTTATCAATTCTAATTTAATTCTAGTTTTCAAAAGCATTGCATCGAATGAAAGACTTGGTGCTGTAAGATAAAACGCGGGATCGAGATTATAGTATTGTTTACAAGTTTTTCGAAAACTTTCAAACACGTCTGTTAGCAAAAGAACGTCGGTTTTAAGATATAAATCTGTGTACATACCCATATTTTGAATATTAAATACTGACCAAATGGTCTGAGCGTGTTTATAGTCTTCATCACTAATTGATTCATTAGTCAAGGAGTTATGAAAATGATTTTTAGATGGTAAACATATATCTTCGTAATGTTTCCATTGAGACATGTAATCGTATGGGTACACTCCTTTACGGGTAAGTAGATCAAATTGTGTTTTTTCAGGAAAATAAGATTTTAATTGCTTGAAGTCTTGTTTTTTCATTGTTCTTGCTAACTTTTCTAAGCTAGTTCCTAAAAACTTGAATGAATCTACAAATCGTACCTGTATGCTTTCATTATCGGAAATCGGAATATACTTCGTGAAAGAAATATAGTTTTCTTTTGTTTTAGGTATGACTTTAATAGATCCCGGAGCGTTACCTAATGCTTTTATGAAAAGATGGCAATCATAACCCGATAAGTTATGAAAAAATACAGGTAGAAACTTAGGCATTTTATATTGCAGGTTACAGTAACTGTGAGCTGCGCCACGATATTTACCAGTCAAATGACAATGATCGCGTACCCTATCACCTAGCAAGAAATTCTCACAAATATGACATGTATCAGAGTTTTCAAAGTCGAGAGCATTCTCATTCGTGTAAATCATGGGAACGGTATTATTTAAAATTCTATAAACTTTTTTGGTATCTTTATAGATAGACTTCACAAATTTTGAAACACAATCCGAACCACGATACGAGACATAACGATTATAGGTTTCATCTAGAGTGCACGTAATATGATAAGCGAAAGCGATGGGCACATGTCGCTGTCTCGTAACGGTGCTCGCCTGAGTTGGGTCAGGGTCGCAGGAGTCGTACCGCTCTAGCATTGTTTCAAAATCGGCGTATATAACAAATGGTACAAATTGCTTTCTACCATAATTTTCAAACTGAATGAAAGAGCCTTTTGGTGGTAGTTCAGTAGCAACTCCTCCACAACTGTGTGAAGTAAGATTATCACAACTATCAAAGAACATTAAACAAACATCACAAAAGTATAATTTACTGTGGTGCTTTGTTATTTGATTTTTAACAAGACGCGGTAAATCCGTAATGAGACAATAATGTGATAAATCATCTTTTTCTAAGTAAAGTAAATGAATCACTTTTTCCTTCAAAAATTTTGGTTTATAAAGCGGTCCAGTCACGGTATTATTTTTTAAGCCATAAATATATATACAAATATCGGGATTATTTAATTCGAATCGAGCAATATCTGAGAAACTCAATGGAAATTGAATGTCTTTTATGTTTAACACACTTTGAAAATTGGGGTAAGACGATACTCTTTCAGGATGAGTTTTTGCTGGATATAAAGCAGCAACAACTGACCATAAAAAGCAATAATTATCTTTATTGCGAATATTAATACATGCTTTTTTTGATTTAACTACGGTCGGCAACTCGATAAAGCTTGAGCCGCGTAAAGGTTGATATTTGTTAACATTAACTTCCAAATGCGAACTGTTTAAAAATGTCCAGCCACTGTCACGATCTTGAAATTCTTCTAATTTTTTTTTCAACGTGTTTCTAACCTGAGATGTCAATAAATCATATTCATAATTCTGATGTACCACATAATTCTTTGTAGCAAATGATTTCATCTCCTGACTATCATTTTTAACCATCAAAAACAAAGCAAAATATTCAAAATTAATTTTTAGACATACATGATCTTTCAGAGATTTGTTGATTAATGTTTTGATTTTTTCTTGATTATTACTCAAAAACGAATCTAAAGAATAATTTTCACTAGTGTCAATAATTCTATAAGAAGCTATACGATTTCGGAATGCAGAATTAATTAATTCAACACCTTCGCAAACGTATGAAATATTTTTATTTTTATGATTGGTACTGCGTAGATGACCTGTCCAGTGACTGCGCTCAACAGATGTGTTACAAACAGTGCAGAAAGGCATTCTAACGTAATTAATTACCGGCTAAGTTAAAAATAAAGATTTATTTAGGATGTCCTAAATATTAATTTTAAATTAATTACCTAAGTGCATTTAAAATGTATCTTAGCACTATAATATACAGCCTCTGAGTCTTTGATCAACTCCTAAGCCTTGAACAAGAATTTAAGACATTCTACCTACTAAGTTTAAAAATAAACATTAATTTTAGGTGTCCCAATTTAAATTTTAAGTGATTACCTAACTAGATTTAAAATTTATCTTATCACTATAATATACAGGCTCTGAGTCATTGAACAACTCATGAGCCTTATGCATGAATTTTTGTAGTGAGTTCCACTGTGAACTACCTTTCTCCAGTTGAAGTTTCAAAGCAACTTCTGCCTTCTTCCAACGCTCCTCAGGAGCAATGGAGATGATATTTTCTTTATGGAATACCTTCAGTTCCACAAAAAAGGCACCGCTTAGATCTGCTGTCCGTCGTACCTTCCCGTTGGCTACGCGGGACAGCAAGGATGATCCTAACTTCGACTTCGGAGGAAGGCCACCAAAGTCTTCCAATCCGAAAAGGTCGGTGCTCCCCGGTTTCTGGTCACTGTAAACAATTAAAATTTTTATTTTAATAATCTAGAAGAAACACTTTTCTAGATACAAACTATGTTGCATGATAAAATAAGTAAGTATATATTTACTTAAAATTATTGTTACAAATAAAAGTTCTCTATTGAGATCTATGTTATAATATAATAAGTGAGACTAATGAAAAGGGATAAGTCAGATAAAGAGTATTGATAAACTACCTTGATCCTGATTCTACGACCGACGAAGCTTTGCGCTTTGTAGTTTTTTTCGTTGGCAGGGTCCTTCTCGACACGACCTTTGTATCAGTTGCCGGGCTCTTTATGTAGTCAGACATACGGGAAACGTCGGAGTCAGACCTAATGTACAACAAAAAAAGTCATGTTTAATATAACAAAACAAAAACCTACAAGGTCTTTTTTGAAATACAATAAATAAGAAATCTATCAATTTATGACAGATCGATAACAGTTACATCAGCCGGCAGGCAGAAGCCAGGTACGTAGCTGAGTAGCAGTCACGATGGATAAATAGGGCATGATAATTACAACAGCCGGCAGGCAAAACCAGGTCCGTAGCTGAGCATTATAACTTCAAATTAAAAAATTAATAAGTACTCACTTACATGTTAGAAAGTCGATATTAAAGTACCACTAGTACTACTTGTCACTTTGAAGATTCCGGAGCGAATGTAATTTATTGATTGAAATTAATTCGTTTATATACACAAAAAATACAATTTCAGCACAAAAATAGATAATTTCAATTTTAAACTCTAAGTACAAGTCTTACAGTTGTATAAAAAAAATGACGTTTACGTCATATTTAACCGTATTGATTGCATATCAATTTTGCTAAATTGTAATTTGTTAATTGACACAGAATAAAAAATTACAGTAGTTTAACTTCATCTCGACCGACGACGCGCTTCGAAATTTCAGTGTGCACAATACGCAACAGCCTCGGAGGGTGGTAGTTACGCACATACGCGGAGGGTGCAACATTTAGTTACTTGAAATTTGACACGAAATTATCAATTGTATTATTCAGTGTTGTGTGTTTGAATTCATCAATATTGAAACCAGAAATATCATTTTTTACATTATCAACTCAGTCGGCATTTCGACGTATTCCACATTAGGCATTCGCTTAAATGGCACCTGAATGAATTTCTTTCAATGTCACTGCCGAGACATACTTCTGCTTCTTTTATTTTTACTGTGTCATAAGTATTGAGAATTGAAAAATAAAGCCGACAAAGTGAACCCGATCCCAAGTAATTTTAAGTTGCAGTTAAACTCGGAAGTTGTTATCATCATATAAAAACTAGTGCAGAGTAAGTTAGTTTACTCACTAATAACATTTTCATTCGTATTATTAAATAATCACTTACACTTGGAATGAAAGAAACCAAGAAACTGTAGGTATCGTGTAGGAATCGGAAGTACGTGACTGAGTTATAGTTTTATAGTTATCCAATTTATCAATAATAACATTAACTCTAGGATTTCAATGCTTCTCCAATGTATTTATTCATTTATTCTTTACTCTTATTATCCCTAATAACCTCAGTGTTCTCTTTTTTCAAGGTCTCTTAATTAATTTTAAATCACACTCGATAACAAGTGGTAGATGGTTCGACCAATAATTCGTGTCGTACTTGATACAAAATATATCATTCATATAAATAAAAATATATAATCTTAGTACGTAGAAGAATGAAACACGTTAAAACTAGAAGCGATTACAAACTTTATAAATTTACGAAAATAATATGTAGGAAGTTCTATAAAAGACTAATTTAGTGTTTACAACATGATGGTCATATTACTTAACAATATAAATGCATGGAATGCAATTTATGTGAACGTGGGAAGCGTGCATTCCATTGTCATTGAAATTTGCCGATTCGAACTAATAAAGCTGACTTATACATAAAGCTGATTATATACATAAAACTGACAACCACCGGGTACGGTTACCGTCTACGGAACAGACTACAACAGCGGATCCACATACAGTTTGTACACCAGATTGAATAATGTGAGATACCGACGGTTATGAATCAATAGTGTTACGTAAAAACTGATATAAGCACTAATGATTGTTAACCGTCGATGCGTTTCTGATCCGGCTGCCGTTGTCAAGTGTATCAGCGCCTTAGCTTTATGCATACTGGACAAGGATCGACTATCCGTGGGACCGCGCTTGCCACTTGATTTTTACGTGTTGATGTAACAGGATGTATCGTCTGTTATGTGTTAAACTAAATTTAGATGTCCTCGAGCCAATCTGGTCACAGAATAAATGTGTACAAACCTAAGGGTGCGCGCTATTTTACTTTTGTGGAGAGACATGAGACAATCTGTCCTAAATTTAGTTTAATGTATGCGGTATCTAAAGTTCAGATGTCCTCGAGCCAATCTGGTCACGAAAACGGGTATGTGTGTTACTAAACGACAATGCACCATCCCCAAGTATGTGGAGAGACATGATACAATCTGTCCTGAATTTTAGATAACTGGTTCGTTCAGATATAGACCTGATTATGTTAACGTGTAAAGTTTTAAAGCAGATGGGTGTATTGATATAAAAGTATGTATCGTCTGTGATGTGTTAAACTAAATTTAGATGTCCTCGACCCAATCTGGTCACAGAATAAATGTGTGTGAACCTAAGGGTGCGCGCTATTTTACTTTTGTGGAGAGACATGAGACAATCGGTCCTTAATTTAGTTTAATGTATGCGGTATCCTAAAGTTCAGATGTTCTCGAGTCAATCTGGTCACGATACCGGGTATGTGTGTCACTAAACCACAATGCACCATCCCCAAGTATGTGGAGAGACATGAGACAATCTGTCCTGAATTTTAGATAACTGGTTCGTTCAGATATAGACCTGATTATGTTAACGTGTATAGTTTTAAAGCAGGTGGGTAGGTGTTTTTAAGCTGGTGAGTATATTGAAATGAATCCGACAGTTGAATTTGAGGTAAGACATCTTTATCAGAAATATTATTGAACATTCTACTCCACCTTCAGTTCCATCGACTCACGAGGTCAGCCATCGATATCAGAAATATTAATATTATTGGGCATTCTATCCACCGAGAGTGACGAGGCGAACGGAGTGAGCCGAAGGAACGAAGGTGGAGTAGGATGCCCAATAATATCCTACTTACATTGCCGATTGTATGACTCATATGTCTTCGAATTTATGATTCTAGGACATGTCGGATTCCACGCGATAGTTTTTTCAACGTTATTTGAAGCCGGGTTGAACATATTAAATTATTCAGATGAAGAAAGTGGTAGCGAGGTCAACTATTTGGTCTTGTTGTCACTGTATAAGTACATGCAAAACCAACCTAAGCGGATTCCAATAAAATTTGGCACTCCAGTAGACCATGAACTGGGTTAGGACATTAACCAAAGTATTTTCATACCCGTAGTGCCTGCGTCCCTATGAAATCATTTTCGATCTCGAGGTAAAAACTACTTTACTATTGTGACAGTAATAAGTATGTTTAACTGAATTTCGATACTTAAAATCATCAATACAACCCTGTAAGTTAATATAACCCAATTTATGTATATTTCATGAACTAGTCGTTCAATGGGATTTTAATGAACTTAGAGAAAATTATGATTTTAATAGCAGAATTTTGTATATAACTTGGAGTCATTAGTCAATTGGACCCACTCGAAATGGACCCGCGAGATCACTCGAGCCTTTGGTCAACTGGACCAGCACATTTTGAATAGGTCGACTGGACCCACTGCCCAATTATTAGTGTAGTTACGGTGTAAAGCCTAATCTTTTAGTTTCATTTTATGACTTAAAATATACCAATATTATTCAGTTAGGTACTTCACTTATGCACCATACTTACTCAAATCCAAATAATATAAGTGCTCTGAAGCCGCTCAAAAGATTTGTCTGTACCAATTTCTAAGATATTTGAAGAAAACATGGATACTCTCAAAGAAAAGGGCACGATTTTGCGCTCAACTGTATCCATTTGTAGTTTGAAACATTAGATGTATTTAAAGTTTGAAAGTGGGTCAAGTTAACCGATAAAAACATAGAAAATAAATGATCTGATCAACTGGACCCGCGGGCCCAGTATTGACCGAGCCGAAGACTCCATATTTGTTATATTATATTTTGATCAATATACAACTTAGCCTACAAATGACGTAAGAAAATTTGAAATTTTGCGAGCTACCATAGCGCCATAGTAAAAGGAGTAGGTACCCAGTAGGCCATCTCCGGCCCAATCTGCGATATAATTGCCTACTATACTTGCCTGTCCCAGGGTTGTCACTTTTAGCTGAATTTTAATTCAGTGCCTAGAAAATGGCAAGGGTCGGGAAGTTCTTTTTTTTACTTCTGTGTTGTCTGGGTTCGGGGTTTGTGAGATCGGTTTTACCTAAACGATGATGTTCATAGTGTTTGTATGAATGTCAAAGTTACCTATATTTGCGGTTTTTAAAAAGTACTATATCTCAAAAACTGCTAACTGTTTCTCCTTCAAACTAATTTTCGTTGAAATTGTTTTTTGACATCTACAGCATATATTTTTATTAGATTTTTTACTCTCTTACTTTAAAAGTTAAGGGGGGGGGGGGGGGACATTTTACCACTTCGGAAGAGTTTGTCTTTCAAACGATTGACTTTTGAGAAAAAGTTGGTAAGTAAGTGATGGTAAAGACCTATTCATAGACACCTCACAAGTACAGGTTTGAAGAAAAAAACTATTTTTTATTTTCAGGTCCATGTATGGGGAGCCCACTTTATCTTTTATTTTTTTATTTTGTATAAAATCGTAAAGCGGTTAACAGAATACAATCTACCTACCAAGTTTCAACTAAAAGTTTCGGAATAAAGTGGCTGTGACATACGGAACAGACATGACGAATCTATAAATCGAACCGATTCTTTATTTCTTGTATTGTTTTCTTTGTTTCGTTTATTTTCTGTGCTTATTACCATAGTCGTAAGTTTTACTAACAATCAACTTGGGTCTTGGTTACTTTAATTAATAAATATTATATTCTATAAGGGTTCCGTTTTTTGCCATTCGGCTACGTAACCCTAAAAAGGGGATAAAATAAACCGGCGCGGAATCAAAAAAAAAAAAAACTCGGGCATCGATGAATTATTTAGACACCCAAACATACAGCAATAATTTCTCCTGCGTTTATCACTCATTTTTCCTAGCGGTGCCGAAAAGCCGTGACGCGCGAACCTTGTGTGGCGTTAGCCCCGACTGGTGCTCTGAGAGACGGGTCGAGATTTTGTTTGAGTGTGCGTGCGGCGACGCATAGATACTATGGCGCACACATACAAGCCGCGCGCGGTGCGTTTGTATGAAGTTGACGTACTTTCCACTCTTTGACTTGGCGTTAAGGAGGGGAGCGCTGTCATAGTAATGACAGCGCTCCCCTCCTTAACGCCAAGTCTCATTCATTGCAACAATTGACATTTCCAAGATTTAATAGCGACCTACAAACCTTTATTGGCCGTCCTTCCTGGCAGTACGTCACGTCTAATTGACAGGTGCAAGCGACCACAGTGCCGGCCAGCCAATCACACGCGAGCGGCGACATCAAAGCGATTAACTGCCGCTTGTGTTACTACCTCCTTTGATATTATATGCCGGTGCTTTTTTTACATTTGGCGACATTATTCTTGTTTTTATTGAGAGGTAGAATTTCTTCTTGTATGAGGTGGAGAATACTTTTAAATGTAAGAGGAAGTAAACAAGGAAAACTTAGCACAGCAAATAAGGAGACACCTAGATACTTTAACACAGTTAGATACTTTATGAAAGTGAGAACAAAACATCAACATAATTATGCTTAAACTTCTCCAGCTAACTTGCGGTTGGCTTCCAGTCAAACTGGATGTAGCTGAATACCAATATTTTACATGGAGCAATTGCCTATCTGACTTCCACAACCAACCCACGTTTGAGACTTCGTTGGTAAGACTGGTTGTCAAATGTTCGGTCTTCTGACGACCTGTAACGATTGATAAACATCCACCATTAGCAGCCGGGACCAAAAGCTTAACGTGCCATCCGAGGACGGGGTCGTGGGTGTATAGATGGTCACCCATCCACTGACCAACTGCGATGAGCATAGCTTAACCTGATTAATTGACCCGTGCGGCTATTACTAGCATTACTTAGCCACAGGCCTCACAACATCCCTCTATATCACTCGATAACATGTCTAAAGAATAAATGTATAGTTTAAAAACACTAGAAAAACACGCTTTTATAAATGCACGTAAAAACCAAAACTTAATCGTGGTCAAAGTTCATTACAAGACCTTTCTAACAAGTCCAACCACAGCTATGATACGATATTCCATCATGAAGTTCCAGTTCATATCTTCCGGCTCCATCATCAGATCAGTTCGACAGTACCATATTATTGTATTTTCATCAGAACTACATACAGTTGCCAATTTTCATGACGCTACGATCCTTGGAAGATGGTTAAATTAGTTACCTTAGATTCCATAGTTAGTTAAATACAGGTCGACCTAATAAAAGCGTGTTAAAAACCGATGTCTTGCTTCCGTGTGAAGCATGGGCGGGTCACTAAATGCGCATGCACTCCAGCACCCCGACTAAAGGTAGCTGTAGAACACCATGTGGTTTTAGTCAGTAAGAGTCTGACACCCTCCACTCACCCCGGGGTGGAGGACATCCATGAAGATTTCGACACAATAAATAAAGGGGCAGGTCACTAGTACCTATCTAATGTATAGAAATGAAGTGCCACAAACTCTGCCGAACCTGTTAAGTCATAAACATAGTTGTAGGTACATGTACAGGAAAGGTAAACAAACGTCCATCGAAACAAATAAAATGCTTGAAATAATCCCCTCAGTTATCTCCACAAGTTTGTGCAATTATTAAACTTTATCGGTTCTGTTATCGGCTGAGTGTACCGCGTGTTTTCATTGTCATACGAGAAAATGTATAAATGATAAATGACTTTATTTTTGCAAGTAGGTTTGTACAAACACTTTTACACGTCAATCATATTTTTTTTTTAACTAGATGAGGTCGGCATTTCCTATCTGACTATTCTGAGAAGAAACGCCGAAACAAACTCAGAGGTCACAGTCTCTTTTAAAGTCCAGACATAATCTTAATCAGATCATGTGAAGACCATGTGGATTGGTGTCTGAAGTGGTCTTTTAAGGAAAGAACACACAGCTGGAGTGGACCTGTCCAATCAGTGCACGCATTTGTCAGTAATCATGCAGCTCCACTCAGAACTTAAGGATGTCAATGATTCGACGAACAATACCAAAGAAAGGACATTTGTGTAGGTCGTACAAATTACTCAAACTGGCAGAAAATGTAAAAAATTAAATTAGAAGAAAAGGAAACCAAAAAAAAAGGACACCCACTTCGTCTTCACATTTACAATAATTTAAACAATATAATACTTTAAAAGTAAATATTCATGTCATTGTATAAGTAAAATTCATCAATGTCAATGTGTATATAAAATCAGGAAATAGTCCCGGTCTGATCATTTGAGGACCATGTACATGGGGGTGTCTGAAATGGTATTTTGAGGAAAGAACCATACAGATTGAGTGGACCTGTACAGTCAATGCACGCATTTGTCAGTAATCTTGCAGCTCAACTCAGAACATACGGAGCACAAATAAAGAGTATATACATAAGGAGTATAAAACACAGCTATTTAAGACATGCATTCCCAAAAGACGTAAATAGAGGACATAGGCCTTCCTCTAGCTTGAAATACTGCCTGCTATCGTAGGCAATACCTCAATGTTTGTATGCTTGAAACTTCGCTAGTTCCATAGCATCGTCTGTGGCAGCGCAAAAGTCACTTTTCGCCAGGAATTATGTAGTTTTACTGGTTTCTACAAGGTAATATTGGTCTACTGATTATTACGAGTTTGTGCAAGTTATTTTTTTTTAACATTGATCAGTACTGTCCCGAATCGTTTCATTTCTTCTACAAATTCAATAATTTTGTTCAAAATACAAATGTAATTTGTGGGACAGCGGTGCCAGAACTAGTAGGGGGCCGTCCATTAATCTTGTGATGTTTTTTTGGCATTTTTTAACCCCCCCTCTCCCTTGGTGATACATGGTGAGGTTAAAGACTACCCCCACCCCCCCATATCACGTGTATTTTTTAGTACCTACAAAGAATCTTATTTTTTTTTGAATATTTATAAAGCCGCTTCCGATTTTGTACGCGTTTGCCGAAAAAAAATACACGTGATATTTTACTACACCCTCCCTCCCCCTTGTGATATTTCGTGATTTTTTATGGACCCTATAGTGTTCATACTATACTTACACTTTAATTCATGATTCTTTATCATCCTCTTTATTAGTTTCTATGTTTACACTATTCATGCTTTACTTATTTTATTTTATTTATATGTCTACACTCAGCAAATCGATCTGAATACGATTTATTAACTTAAAAATAGCTGAAATAAAATATTAACTCAAATTTTCATGTTGTGACAAGCCAAATTGTCAACTTTCAGTTACTTTTCTGCTTAGTCTATGAATGGCTACTTTTTGGTTTATATAATTTTAAATTATTTTTATCAATATGTCTAGCTATTTGATTTTATTAATTATTACGATTGTTTACTAAATAACTTAACTTAAAATTATATTTATAAAATTCTTTACGCACTCATGTGGCCAGCTACACGCACTCATGTGGCCAGATACACGCACTCATGGATATGTCCTGGCTGACTACACTTGTCAGATGAGATGATGGCTAAACTAATATTTGGAAAAATTTTTGGAAAGAGAAGACGACTTGGATATAAAAACGGGCGTTCGAACCGCTGAGCCAGACTCAGGGAAACTACTCTGAAGCGCCCACACTCTGGAAAACTACTCTGAAGCGCCCACACTCTGGGAAACTACTCTGAAGCGCCCGCACTCTGGGGAAACTACTCTGAAGCGCCCACACTCTGAAAAACTAGTCGTCTACTTTGAAGCCAGTCTACTCTGAAGCCAGTCTATTCTTGAAGCGTCACACTCTGGAAGCCAGTCTACTCTAATTTTCATTGAATAAATTGAAATATATCTGCCTTAATCCATTTCATTAAGCAGATAGGTAACAACCCCTCCCCCCCTTTCGAACCTCACGTGATTAATGGACAGCTCCTAGAGTCTGATGTCTGATATTAGGACACGCTCTCCCCTTAAGTAACTTATATCGCTGAAGGTAATATTGCTATTTGAAAAAAGAACATAGGATAAAAACAACTATAAAATTGAATATTTTATTCTTTTCACGGCTCTACTGCATCAGTAAGCTCGTCACATCATGTCGGATACCATATTATCGAATACACTCGACTTTTTCCAGGTTTTATTTTCAAACATTGCTAATTCGACATGTAACAGATATGTCTGCTCCATTCGCGGGACTGGACCAGACATGTTTGTTAATCAGTTAGTTGAAAATATATTTTTATTCCTGAAACTTTGACTTCAATTAACTCAACATGAACGTTTCATCCGTTTATCAATCAAATGTCCAGATTCCGTCTCATTTCAAAGCCAGGAAGCTTATTCTCCAGATCTTTATCTGGAGAATTCTTCGAAGTTTTCAGAAAAAAACTTTTTTAATTAAGGAGTTCGCCAGGAAAGATACTATGTTTAGCGGAGCTGACTTCTAACTCAGTGAGTGCTGAATGGACAGCCACGAACATAATATACTTGGTATTAAATACATGATATAATAGAGATTTTCTAATAACCTCTAAAAAGTAAAAACAACTATTTGCCTAGCGTTTTCACGGGTTAGGTTGGGTTCGGCTTCCAGCCATAATAGATTCAGCTGAATAACAGTATTTTATATACTTATGCGACTGTCTGACCTCCACAATCCTTTTACTAGCTACCTAACACGATACGGCTCAGTAAGAGTGGTTGCCACCTGCCAGGGTCGCGAGATTGTTCAAATGAGATACCGTGGCCCTGGCATATGGGTAACTGAAGAAACACAGGTGAGTTTTAGCCAGTAAAAGTCTGACACGCCCTCCCGCTCCGCCCAGAGCGGGAGAAGTCATTTGATGATTTCTCATACAAAAACAAAAAAGAGTGGTTGTCAGACTTTTGAGACATCTGACTATCCCTTACGACTGTCAAAGATCGAATTGTAATTAGAATATAAGAACAATTAGAATAGGTATTAGCTTGACAACAAAATCCTTTTTTTATTTTACTTAAAAAAATCTTTTTTTAAATTGTATATCATTATAGGTTATATTCGACTCTGTACAACCTTGAAAATCACTGCAATACGATGAAAGAAAACTTGGTGCGGAAACCATCGTAGAGTTATAATAAATTTAGCTTTTTCCAGCGGCTTCGACCTCCTGGAGGTTGGAAATCATCACGCAGGAACGTACAGCCGAGATAAAAAGTATATTATGTGTTAATCCAAGCTGTAAACTTTATGTGACTCATCCAAATCCGTTCAACAGTTTTTGCGTGGATGAGTAACAAACATCCATACAATCTCGGAAACTTTCACGTCCTGGGTTCAACTCCCAGGTTGGGTAATGGGTTATTGGATTTGTTAAAATCAAAATCAAAAGTCATTTATTCAAACTAGGCTGAGAGTCAGCACTTTTTGAACGTCAGTTACATAAGACCCCTCAAAACGCTCGCCCTTCGACACTTCCTAGTGCTTTAGCTGGAAAGAAGAATTGGCGTAACAAACTCCCCAGCAGTACAGCTGACTGTTAAGTTAGAAGAACTTGATTCTAAACAGTATTATGTAAGTAATTAATAGTATAAAACAAAACATACATCAAATTATTCGCCATATGTCAGCTAGCTCACGCCAATATACCAATAAAACATTGAAAACTAAACTCAAGCTGAAATAAATAAATTCGTAAATAGAACTTAAAACCTAAATAAGAGCCTCCAGGCATAAAGGGCGTGTCCGCTTACATACACAACGATGCAAAATGTTACATATACATATATACATTGATGCATATAGCTAAGTTGAAGTAACAATTGTTAAACTAGGACCTCCGGAGTAAAATAAAATAACAGTTAATACAAATAACAATAACAAAAACCATGGTCAGCAAGACGACCAGTCACCACAAGCAGCACCCGTTCACGACCGTAACGCAAAGGTCAGCCATTACCCCCCTCGCCATATTTGAGGGAATGTGGTAACCCGACCCCCGATGCTACCGCAAGCAGAGACATCTAAGGGAGCATGACGAACTTGCTGCCGGTTGCTCTGGCAAGAATATTATGAACAGCTGACGAGGTCACTAGCTAACTACATGTTGCAATAAAACTCATTTTATAATCATTGTAATGAGTTTATTATGTCCACAGTAAATTTAAATAAACGATAAATAAATTAACATAAGGAGTTAAATAAAAATAATTATATGAACTACCCATATAAACTGTCAGTAGGAAAGCTAATTCTAGTTATGGTTGAAAGAACATAAACATTGTCTTGAATTAATTATAGCGACCAACTATTCTTATCGCTTAAGTAGTCGTTGGTAGAATAGTATGCCTTTGAACAAAGACCAGGTTGGATTTATTTTTGCTTTAAACTCATTAACCTGCAAATCTAGCAAAGCAGAGGGAAGCTTGTTATAAAAGGTAATACCAAGACCAACAAATGAATTATGAACCTTATGAAGCCGGTGAAAGGGAGCACGTATTTGTCCTTATTTCTAGTACTATTAATATTATGAATATCACTGTTTTTAGTGTACAAATGTATATTTTGCTTAATATATAAGATTTTGGCGAAGATGAATTGTGCCCGGTGGGTTACACTCCTGAGACATGGGACTTAAACATAACTAGAAAAGGGTGTACTATAGGTACACATGTGCGCAATCCTCCGGGGAAGCAAGGCGTGATATTATGTAAGTTTCTATATGAGAATAGGTCTTCGCCCTTCTGTGAGTGTTCGTCATTTCTCCGATTCCAACAGTAAAATAAACCCGTACCGCATCCAACAATGAAAACACCAAAAATTAACATATTATCATAGTTTTTAGACATTTTGCCCCTCCTATCCTCTTTATAGTGCTGTCGAACAAACGCCGGTTATCTGCCGTACCAAGATAGCCTCCCTGCCTCCCTGCCCTCCCCGAGAAGGGGACGGCGCGATTTACTGCCTCTTCATGCAAGGAGGAAATTGATTCGCGACTTATTTGCTGAATTCATATCATACCGGGGAAGACGTATGGTGGAATGGTTATTTCTTTGTTTTTCTTTGTTTTGCGGTCAGATTTTGGGTTTAAAGATTTAGTCATGTAGTGATTTAGTTAGGGTGTTGTTGATTTGTGATTCTTAATGTTTGTTTTTATGGCATATTTAAGGAATAAAAAATTAACCACTAACTATTTCATCTGTACAAATAAGTAAAATTTTTAAAATCCATTTTCACAATTTTTGTCTGTCTGTGTTTGTTCCGGCTACTCTTTGAAAGGGACTGATTTTGACGGGAATTTCACAGGCAGATGTAACATAGGCTACTTTTTGTATGAGTAGCTCCCTGTGTGATAATTTCCGTACTTAACGCGGGCGAAGCCGCGGGCACAGCTAGTGTCATTATAAATGTTTGCAATTTGTTTTACTTTTCGCCACAGTTACAACAAACAAGATGAAAATATATGCGTAAATAATTTAAGTACTAATATGTGATCGGATACTTTGTTATACAAGCACTTTATACGTGCAAAAAAACATAAAAGTGTTTGAAGACTTGTTAGCTCAATGAAACATAAGAAAAACTTGACTAACATTGTTACGACTACGCAAGTTAGCGTAACTGTAACGCACGTTAGGTACTGCAATGCATATAGTAACGCGCAGTACTGCAACAAACATTACTGCGACGTACGTAGCAAAGCGCAGTACTGCAATGCGTGCGACTGCGTCAATATTTACTGCAGCGCTCGCTACTGCAAAAAACTTTAATGCAATCCACGTACTAACATTCATTATTGCAACGTACACGACTGGAACAAACTTTATTGTAACCAAATAAAAAATATGCAAAATCTTTAGTGTAACGCATGTAGTAACGCGCAATGCTGTAACGCAGCGTGCGTTACAGCATTGCGCGTTACTACATGCTGTAACGACCTTTATTGCAACGCACGTAGTAACGCGCAGACATGCAATGCACGTAGTAAGGCGCAGTACTGTAAACCGGCGCTACTGCAACAAAATTTTATTGCAACGCACATTACATTCAAAGTACTCTAATGCACGTAGTAACGCGCAATGCTGTAACGCACGCTGCTGTAACGACCTTTATTGCAACGCACGTAGTAACGCGCAGACATGCAATGCACGTAGTAAGGCGCAGTACTGTAAACCGGCGCTACTGCAACAAAATTTTATTGCAACGCACATTACATTCAAAGTACTCTAATGCACGTAGTAACGCGCAATGCTGTAACGCACGCTGCTGTAACGACCTTTATTGCAACGCACGTAGTAACGCGCAGACATGCAATGCACGTAGTAAGGCGCAGTACTGTAAACCGGCGCTACTGCAACAAAACTTTATTGCAACGCACATTACATTCAAAATACTCCAATGCACGTAGTAACGCGCAATGCTGTAAAGCACGCTGCTGTTACGACCTTTATTGCAACGCACGTAGTAACGCGCAGACATGCAATGCACGTAGTATGGCGCAGTACTGTAAACCGGCGCTACTGCAACAAAACTTTAATGCAACGCACATTACATTCAAAATACTCCAATGCACGTAGTAACGCGCAGTACTGTTACGCGCTTTGCCCTACTATAAAATTCAGTAGGTGTTAATAAGACATTGCAGTTACATAGGTAGACCCTGGTCGTGCATGTTCGGGGCAGAGTATAAACACATAAACCTACACGGGCACTTAAGAAATGTCAGAAACGCGATTCCAATTGGTCGGTTCCTACGAAGAAGACGTCCCAAAGGATTCCTCGGTTGCAGTTTTTTAAAGAATCACGTGGTACATCTTGAGAATCCTATTCTATGGAATTTTCGCTTCTCAAAAGTTTTGAAATGCTACCCTCATAAATGAAGGTAACGTATTGAAAAAAATGGCAGCAGTATAACCGAAACGAACCAGTGACGTCTAGAAGACGTGCGCGTGCGACGATTGATGCTACGGACATTATTCTTAATGTAAAGAAATGATTAAAATAAGTTGATATTGTATATGATACGTTAGGCATGCTTTCTTGATTTTTCATTAAAATAAATGGATTTTTCAGGGTAAGTTCAGGCTTAATTACTACTGAGCCGATTCATCTAGAGCAAGTCATGTAATTTTATATTATTCTGATCTTCCAATCACAAAGGGCACTACTCAACTACACAGGAGATCCCTATTATTTGTAAAAAATGTGTGCGCTAACACAGGTGCACTCTTTCTTCCCATACTTATTCTTATAGTTTATCTCGCCTGTAATTTCCAAAGGGTTTTGCAGAAGTGTACTGACAGGGCTGCGATTTAGTCACCTTCATCCAATAAACAGGTGATTTTATTTGTCATACTGAACAACTATCGCACTGAAACTCATAAATGATACATAAAAATTTTAAAAAGTAATAATCGGAATAGTCTGTCGCATATAAAAGTCATATGCGGCTTGCGAAGTTGTTTCCCCCCGAACCTTGCTCGAGCCAGCTCGCGACACTGAGCCTGTAGCTCTAAATTCGTCCATACATAATAATCACTCAGATTCAGCCCGTTTCTTGCTGCCCTCTACCAGCGACGCCCTAAGCCGAGCTCCACCCCGCAGGGGGTGCCCTTAGCGAGTAGTCACTTCAGTTTTTAAGTTTATTAGCCCTTAAATTTTTATTGGCATGAGATTTACAGGAAAGCCCGGTTAAATAGTAACCATTTAAAAAAAACGAAGTTCTTAGTATGACGAGAATGATTACCCGATGAAAAGAATTACCCAGTTCTAGTCATCTACAGTCGGGTGATTCTTCCCGTCATACTAAACAAGTTTCGACTTTACAGATGCAGCTGCCTAAATAGGCAACCTTCATAGTACACCCATATTTTGCCAGTCATATTTAAGTCCCTTGTAATAGGAGACGGGCCCATTGTTATCAACCTGACACAAATCCAGATTCTGGGCAGGAGCCCAGACTCTCTGCACTAGTAGGAACTAAGTAGTTCCTGATAAAAAATCCTAATACACGTTGCCCAACCTGGATATCGAACCCAGAATGTCAAGTTCAGCAAAAGCGAGTGTGACTACTGGCACCAACGAGGTATGCTATTCAAGAATATGTCCAAACTAACTCATTCGATTAAAGAAATTAAGTACGCTAATTTGCAAAGCGCATTGATTAGTTACAAAGTATGCACATTAACAGCATGAACTAATTAATCACGAGCTGGCTCTGGTCCAAGGGAGTTTTGTTATAATAATATTAATCGCCCATTCGACAATCTACCTCTCTACCTCTTTGCGAATCCGCTAATATTTTTTACAAGATATGTTATATTTGTCCCAATTTTATTTGGGGTCGGTCATACTTCCTCATTTCTTTGCGTCACACCAGGGTGCTTACTCTCGAATATAATTCCAATAGATCGACATTAGTCAAACGTCAATTGGTTGAGTTAAACGTCAGGAATTGGCTAGACTCAGTGAGTCCAGCCAATCCCTGACGTTTGACTGACAATTCCAATGTCAATCTATTGGAATTATATTCGAGAGTAAGCACCCAGGACAGCCGATTTTGGTACAACTTTTCAGTTACCAGTGTCTCTTTCCGAATTCCTCTAATGTACTTAGTTGCGCCTTTTTAGGGTTCCGTTGCCAAATGGCAAAAAACGGAACCCTTATAGATTCGTCATGTCTGTCTATCTGTCTCGTCCGTATGTCACAGCCACTTTTTTTCCGAAACTATAAGAGCTATGCTGTTGAAACTTGGTAAGTTGATGTATTCTATGAACCGCATTAAGATTTTCATACTAAAACAGAAAAAAAAAAACAATACATTTTGGGGTTCCCCATACATAGAACTGAAACCCAAATTTTTTTTTTTCATCAAACCCATGCGTGCGGGGTATCTATGAATAGGTCTTCAAAAATGGTATTGAGGTTTCTAATACCATTTTTTTCTAAACTGAATAGTTTGCGCGAGAGACACTTCCAAAGTGGTAAAATGTGTGTCCCCCCCCCGTAACTTCTAAAATAAGAGAATGATAAAACTAAAAAAAAATATATGATGTACATTACCATGTAAACTATCACCGAAAATTAGTTTGAACGAGATCGAGTAAGTAGTTTTTTTTAAAACGTCATAAATCGTAAAGCGCTATTTACCTTTCATTCAGTCAACTGAAATATAAAAATTAAAAAAAAAAAAACATTTATTTTCATAAACAAGAACCTTATGCATAAACCGAGAAAACCTACAGGTTTGTACGGAATCCTCGGTGCGCGAGTCCGACTCGCACTTGGCCGGTTTTTTATATCTCCTTCTTTTTGCGTTAGACTGTGGATGACTAAAAGATTAGGAAAAATCAAACAAGCAATGGAGGGACATTGTGAAAGATTGTTTATGGCTAGAAAGGGGATTATTACTGAGATGATGACTATGGAAGAAGACGTATTGCTACGATCACAAATAAACTGAGAAAAAGATAAAAGAATTATGAAGCTGAGCTATATCAACGAGAGCAGTGATAGCTGACTTACGAGTTGTAGCTCGTAGAACGCTTGTCTCGTGAATCCAGACAAGCGTTCTTCTTTGTTTAAAATAAATTTATCACCACTCCTCTCAAAACGGTGAAGGAAAACATCGTCATGAAACTGCCATGTTCTAGAACAAAAATTTCAAACACATGTGACATATCCCAACCCGCACTGGGCCCATGTGTTGGATCACAGTTCACTCCCTCTCACACGGAGGAGTACTGGGTCCCTAGCGCGGTGGTAGGAACGTTCTTGCCACCTTTGAATATTTACAATGTAAATAGCGCTCTTTACACCATGTGACGTCACATTAGTCCAGTTTTATCACCTATTTTCAATCACGAAAGTAATATTTAAAAACCGTGAAGTAATCATCGGTCACAGTGGTATAACAAGACGTTTTACCTTCATTATTATAGTCCTTACCTTTGGCAGAGACAGCCATGTTTGTTTTAATTTTAACATTTTAAATTTGGAAGTATTTTTTAAAATTTTATAGTCTATTTATTGATTTAAAATGTGTGATATTAGTCGTGTATTTTGTGTTGTATGTGTTTGTTTGGTGTTTAGAATTGTTAGCTGCGGGAATGGTGGGTAGTTAAATATTTTTTTATGTTTTATTGACACACGAGCGACTCTCTCCTATTTGCACATTTTCTACGCGTTGACGACAACCTCATCGGGATTTCTTTATTACATCAAAGTATTTTAATATCAGTACACTGAGTAAAAAAAAAATTCTAGAATTAATTCTTTAAAGGATGGTGAAAACGACATTACCTCAACAATTTTTGTACTCCGCATAGGTTATGTAGGAACACACACACACATACACACACATGCACACGCATACGCACACACCATACAAAATATATAAACTTAAGTTACTTGAAAATATAACCAGTTGGCATTAGACTCTCGCGCCTTTCATTACTCTCCCAGGCAACCCTATATTATACACACAGTATAACAGTGGTGACCCCGATCGCGAAACAAGTGCACGCACGCTCGTATCGCTGTGCACACGACGCGCATCCTAGAAAAAATGAATCCGCAGTATCCGCCAGCTCAATCTAGTGCTGTAAAATATGAAGAACCCGCAGAGATATCCGCAGTCTCAGTGTCAGACAAGATACCAAACTTCTGGCCGGACAACCCACGGCTATGGTTCCTGCAAGTAGAAGCAATCTTAGGACCGCAGAAAACATCCGACTTAAACAAATACTATATGATAGTTGGGAAATTAAGCAAAGATGTTGTGCAGCAGATAGCGGACATCTTAGCAAATCCCCCGGAGACAGGAAAATTCGAAACATTAAAAAAACGCCATCTACAAATATACGAAGAATCGGAGACCAGGCAAGTGCAAAAATTAGTGTCAGAGATGGAATTAGGAGAACAAAAACCTAGTCAGCTATTGCGCAGGATGAAAGAATTAGCAACAGACAAAATAAAGGATGATACATTGAAAATATTATGGCAAGGTCACTTACCATCAGCAGTCCAGGCAGTACTTACCGTCACGTCTACGAAGGATCTAGAAGAAATGGCAATAATAGCAGACAAAATCATGGAGACTAACCAGTCTGCGCAAGTCCATGAGGAAGCGCGTGGTGATGTGAAATCAACAACAACATTCGACATAGTAACCATCATGGCAGAGATAGCGAAGATCAACCTAAAAATAAATGAAATGGACAGAGGAAGACAAAGATACAGAAGCAGAAGTGGACGTAGAAACTTCTCGCGTAGCCGCTCAAGGTCAAGACCGCGCAGGACACCAGAGAATGCAGATTGGCTGTGTTCGTATCACTGGAAGTACGGGCAAAGGGCGAGGAAGTGCGTCGAACCTTGCAATTGGAAAGCTAAGAACTCCTCACCACCGAAGTCGGAAAACTAGCAGAACTGCAACCGGTGGCGGGAAGTTTGACAGTTAAGGATCACCGCCTAGTAGTAAGTGATAGTAAACTTAATATTAAGTTCTTAAAGATGCAGGAGCATGTATTTCTGTTTTACCTAAAATATTAGTTAAGAGAAAAAGCGAATTAGATGTAAACACAGATTTTAAATTATTTGCTGCAAACGGTACCGAAATTAAAACTTATGGAACAAAGACATTAACGTTAGATTTAAAATTAAGGAGACCCTTCAAATGGACCTTTGTAGTATGCGATGTTAAGCAACCTAACAGTTACATTTTCTTTTGGACATTTGTACATAACAATGAATTACTTTGTCAAACTGTTTAGAAAAGTTTGATCATGCAAGAGCGAGCGAGGAAACGTCCTACCACATTCAACCTACAATTACAAACTGTCTTTTACTTACTATTTTTTTTTGTATTTTAAGTATTTTTCGAGATTTGGTGGTACCCCAGGACTAGGTTCCGGGGCAGACCACTCCCTGCTGCCTGCCACCTTAGTCTGCTAGTAGGCAGAGGCGATGACTGTAATTGACATAATTATCTACGTAAATTAATAACACATAAAAATAAGATCTACCTCTTGAAAGTCGGTTTAAAATAGTGCTAGCTAATTTTCCCTATTCATTCGTTTTATCAAAGAACTTAGGAAAATAAAGATTGCGAAAAACGCCTTAGGGTAAGCGTGGATTGAGTTCTTTGGTAACACTACAATGGGTAGAATGTACAAAGAGACGCCGCGGGTTATAACTATTATTGTGAGAATAGTTCTGACTGGATTTTTTACTTTAATTTTATTTGAAGTTAGATTTTCATATTTTTTGCTATAGATTTTCGGAGGTAAATTCTCTTAGGTAAACTGCCACTTAAAGTAGTAAAGTTTTTCATAAACAAAAAGTGTGTTAAACGTAAGATTCTAAGAAATGGCAGGGTTCTTTAAAAATGAGAAATATTATTTCTATATCTGTTTGTGGCTGCTTATATGTTGATAAGACTATCAGTGGTATATAGTAATGTTACGGAGAGGTTGTAGCAATGATTATTTGCCAAAAATGCTACTTTATCATTCATTTATTCATTCATCCAAAGCCCGTCTCTTTTCTTGTGTCAATCCCTACGCTCCTGTGCCAGCCTCATCCAAGTTTTGCCTGTGGTGGCAACAATGTCGTCCGCCCATCTCGCCTCCACACGATCCGTCGGCCATGCGTCGGCAAGACTATGTATTTCTCTAGACTTATCTTTTCTAATCTTATCTAATAGCCTGTATCGTCCCACAGTAGGGGAAAAGCCTCCCTTTCCCTTTTCCACAGAGTTCTGTCTTTTGCTAGTGCTGGCCAGTTCTTTCGATAGAAGTCAAGCTCGTCCCGCCATTTTCTACATAAATACGAGGGTGCGTTTTTAAGTTCGTGGAATGGGGGGAGGGGATAACAATAGGTCATTATCGGGATGGCCATAACTTCAGCCACTCAATATTAGTATAAATACCAGGTTTTATCTTAATTGGATCATTCTATCCGATCCTGACGATCCCACTACTCTCCTCCAGGAGAGTCGAAAAGAGACCAGTACAGTGAGCAAACCACACAGACACAAACCGTACCGACCTCGCCGCCGAGGTCCGTCGTCGCAACCCCGACTTAATTAATAGTCCCTCCCGACCCTTGCAAGAGCCAGCCCGCGATGCTGAGCCATTAGCTTTAAATTAGTCCATAAATAATTTTAACCCAGATCCAGCCAGTCCTTTGCTGTCCCTCCACCAGTGATTGCCTAAGGCGAGGTTCGTACCCCCCTCGGGGTAACCCTTAGAGCTTTCCCTTGAGTTTTTAAGTATAATAAGCCCAGGCTGGAGGCCTAAAAAGGTAACTTTTTAGAACTCGCCGGGCTACCATCCGTTTAAGTAGTAAAAATCTTTCAGGTTAACTACGAGATTTCCTACAAAAAAAAAATTTGATCATTAGTCTTTGAACTATCGGGAAGAAAGTGTGAATTATGGGAAAAATCGAGTACCGTGCCGTAATAAAGTTCCTTAACAAGCAAGGAAAGTCAGTTCAAAATGTACTGGAAGAGATCGAATCCGTTTACGGGGACTCTTGCCCGGGTAAAACCATGGTTTACAAGTGGCACAGTTTCTTTAAACAAGGCGGGACCTCACTTGAAGACGACCCACGGCCCGGACGGTCGATCGAGGTGACTACTCCGGAAATCATTAAAAAAGTCGAAAAAATAATATTGGAAGATGCCAGACTAAAGAAGATGATCATCTTGGCATGACAAAGGTCAGTGCAAGATGGGTGCCAAGAATGCTCACGCCGCCGCTTCAAAAACAACACCGCATGGAAAGTTCTCGCATGTTTTTGGACCTCTGCAACGAAGATAAGGATGGACTATTAAGTCGAATTGTTACTGGAGATGAAACTTGGGTTCATCATTATGAAACTGAGTTGAAGCAGGACTCTATGTAGTGGCACAAAAAAGGCATACCACCACCCAAGAAGTTTAAAGTGTCACAATCGGCTGGAAAAATCATGGCAACAGTATTTTGGGATTCAGAAGGGATCCTGTTGACCGATTATAAAGATAAAGGAATTTCTATAACCGGAGAATATTATGCTTCTATCCTCGAGAGGTTGAAAGAAAGCATTAAAGAAAAAAGGAGGGGTAAATTGAAAAGGTGTCCTTCTTCTTCACGACAACGCGCCTGTTCACAAGAGCCGTGTTGCGTTGGCTGCCCTGCACAAGGTGGGCTTCGATATTTTAGACCATCCACCCTACAGCCCAAACCTGGCTCCCAGTGATTATTACCTCTTCCCAAAACTGAAAAAAGAACTTCGTGGGAAGAAATTTTCAACTGATGAAGAAGTGAAGGACGCGGTTTTAGCTTGTTTTTTCGGACAAAGAAAAAACATTTTTTTATGAAGGTATACATAAGCTAATTGAAAGATTTGAGAAATGTATAAGGATAGCAGGTGAATATATTGAAAAAGTAAAATAATTTAGTATTTTTATTTTCACTTCTCACCCTCCATTCCGCGAACTTAAAAACGCCCCCTCGTAGCTAGGTTTACATATTTACAAAATTAGACGCAGCTAAACATTTTCCTTATGAAGTCCACGTTAGGTCGAGTTTGTCTCGTGGAATCCTGGGAACTCTTATAGGATTACTTCGTTGTCCACCTGTGTGTCTGCCAGTGTGTCAAGAAGATCCTTTTTCTCAGTAACGCGAACTATAATGTTAAGTTTCCTTTTGGGATAATTTATCCCAAATACGGAACGCTTTATTGGTTGTGGTCTGACAAGCACTTGACCGGCGTTTTTTGTACTCTGACAGTTTCCATGGTCTCTCTTTTCTGTTAGCATCAGCCTAGCCTTTTCCCAACTATATTGAGGTTAGCTTCCAGTCCAACCGAATGCTGCTGAATACCAATATTTTACATGGAGCGACTTCTTACCTGACGTCCACAACCCAGTTACTGGGTAATATGATATCCCTTGGCTTTCCAAGGGATATCGTAGTACCCAGTAGTTCAGTCAGGCAACCAGTCTTAACTGGTTATCAGACTTTTGGGTTTCTGACGACCCGTGACGAATGTCACAGATCCTCGAATGATAGCCGGGACCAACGACTTAACGTGCTTTCCGAGGCACGGAGGAGTCTGGGTATGTAAAAATAGTCATCCATCCACGATCCAACCGCGGAAAGCGTAGCTTAACCTGATTGATTGATGCATGCGGCTGTTATTATTTATCCACAAGCTCCTCTCTCCTTTCTGTTAGTCCATCCAAATCCATATCTACATATTACCATATTATGAAAATGCGCATCACATTTATACTTATGAATTGTTATCTTAACACGCAAGAAACACTTGGAAAGTGTTAACAATTTAAGACTCTCACAGATAGGCGCGAAGCAATTATAATAGAAAAATTTCTATGAAAACTTCATGGAAATTGGTCTACTAGAGACGCGCCGGTTTGTGGGAGCCTTTAGCGTAAGTAAAACATTGTCTAGATTTTAATTACAATAGACTTAATTATTTCGTCTTCAAACAATTCTTCAAGATAACGTGCAAAGCATGTAGGAGAAGTTAATTGACAACAGAACTGTCCTAGGGCGTAGTTTTAAAATAAATATTACATAGTCATTATTAATTAAAAGTTAATTAATTACACTCGACGGTATATTACGTTAATTAACAAGGGATCATTGTGATGAATGTAAATGAAAAATAAATACTGGATTCATTATTTTAGTATTTAAAATAACAGTAAATATAAAATTGTATTTGTTCTTCTTTGTCGTCAAATTGGATTCGTACATTCAAACAAAGATCACAATTAAAACTTTCGTTACGTGATTTTAGTTTCTGAGAGAATAAAATATGTGAGACTGTAAAGACCCATTTACACGACGATGTAAGTGCCTGGAACGTGCAAGAGCAATAATCATGCCATCAAGCACGTTCAATTATTACAATTCAATAATTGCATGCAAGTGTATACATGCGTGCGAGTTCCATGAAATGTCATTATAAAACTGCTTGCAAGTTTTGCCATTCAATAATTATTGTATGCCACTTCTGATCACACCAAGGCAATTATTGTTTGCGAGTTTTATCTAGTCTAAATAGAGAGTTGAACGTCCTTGTAAAATTTATTCAAGAATTACCCGTATTTGCGAGATCAAATGTTTCATTCAATGTTATTGGTCGTCTTTTCAAGTTTTTGACAGCTAGTTTCGTTCGCCTATTTTTGAATTAAAAAAAAAAACCAGAATTAAATATGATTTTAATATCTATACTAGTGTTGAACGGCAACTTTCTGTCCGTATCGTGCAACAAAGGTTTGTGTAGTTTAGATGGTGCCAGTTACCACCCTCACCATCTTGCACCGTATGCATAAGGCTAACAATAAAAATCAATATAAAAAACCTTACTTTTATTTGCAGTTGGGTTCAACCAGTAGCAATTTATTTATTTAATAAAAACTTTATTTTACACCAAACAAAACAAAAATAATTTAAAACTGCAGTCAGCAGTTACTCTGTAGTTTAGACGCTGTAGTTAGTCAGCAGTTTACAGGCAGCGTCAATAATATCAGGACAAACCTGTTCTTCTAATAACTATGAAAATTAAATATTAGCTCAATGAGACAAGGAATTTATCAGAATGAGATCAGTGCATGACAACTGTCAATTTAATTTTCTTGGTTGGTGAGCTCACTTTGAACAGTCTGTTCATCCCGATATTTGCTGACTGTACCACTTAACAATGGTCGGTCTTTTCGCACAAGGCGATCTCTTACAGACAAACGCTGGATGTATTGACAGTAAGGAGAGATTGGTATATTTTGGGCTTACAGTGTACAAAAAAACAGTCTTATTGCATTTCGCACCATACTTAATGAAGGGTACTTAAGATGAACTTATCCCAATAACAAACTGAAAATTGCAGTTCGCGTTCCTGACAAAAGAGTCTTGAGTTCTTGATAGACTGAAGACGGATAACGAAGTATTTTATAAGGGCCTCATCGTATCAATCAGAGGTATGGTACCCAAAAATATTAAATTTCTTTTTCAAACATGATTTAGGGGTTATAATGGGGAAAACGACCCCTGTACATAAAGTAATTAAAACACACTACTACTTCATAACCCGAGCTACCCTACTATCTCTACTTCCCGTAAGCGTAACCTCTAAGTTATTACTTAGCCGCAACTTTAAATGATACTTACGTGCTCCCACTGAAGACACGTATATCTAAGTATACATTATATGTAAGCAAAGCTATACGTTAGTACCGGAACGATCACTTAGTATCCTGGTAAGGATTTGTCACATAGAATGCGTTGCAGAAAATTAAAATTTAAATTAATCTTCGTAGCGTATTCCCAACTATATTGGGCTCGGCTTCTGGTTTAACTGGATACAGCTGAGTACCAGTATTTTACATGGAGCGACTGCATATCTGACCTCCACAGCCCAGATACTGGGTAACACGATACCCCTTGGTAAAACTGGTTTTGGAAGTCAGAATTTTGGGAGTCTATGACAGTGACAGCCGATACCAATTCACGTTACTGAATAATTTGAAGAAAAAAAAAAAATTGGTTGCCTGTAAAGTCGGTATACGGGCGAAAGTTTTACGTGACAACGACTTTGAGTGGTAAAATAATTTTAATGTGAATATTCATTCGTATAGTAGGAAGAAGGATGAAATAATAGTAACAATTTAAAACATTTATTTATACAAAGAACTGTGCTCGAGTGGAAGGGACGCGTGCCTTTCACTTTTTATGTCTGTCTCTCTCGCTCTTAGGCGGGCTAACCATGCCCGAGTGGAAGGGACGCGTGCCTCTCACTCGCTCTCATTGTGAGCGCATAACGTGAGCGGAGCGTAACGCAGTTTCTTGAAGTGTCACCCGGCAAACCAATTTATAAGACGTTGTCACGTCAAAAATATTTGAAAATCGAAGTCAAAAAAAGTTGTATAAGGGTCGGTTCAAATCTGACGGAAGATGCGTCGAGCGTAATACCATCGGTCGCGTCTATTCGGTTTAATAGTGTGTTTTCATATCTGACGGAAGATGCGTCGGGCGTAACTTGTACTTCCGTGATAGATCGTTCTGTATCAAAAATTTTCAATGCAAAAAAACTTCGAACGGTCTGTACACAAACGATCTCCGCTGATATTATGCCTAGTCTGAATGCATCAGTCAAAATACACGTGGCGGAACGTTGCCGCTCTTTACGTCGGCCGACAATGCGTTGACGGAAATGGAACAGACGCTGTACGCTCGACTTATTGCGTCGCATCTTCGGTTAAGTGTGAAAGGTTGAATGTTTTCTCATATAATTGTCTGTTCTGGCGTTACGCGACCGATGATACGCGACGCATCTTCCGTTAGATGTGAACCGACCCTAAATGCGACACAAATTGCAGTCCTCACGTACTGATGCTTTTAAAGTACCGTGTGTTCATTTGGATTTATTTGAAGCAAATTAATGATTCAAATCTTTAAACAAAATTTGATTTAAATAAAAAAGTATAGCTATAAGGCTTTCAGAATGCTTTCACGTCGCCTATAGTATGGCTTGTACTTTATCTTTGGAATTTACCACAAGTATGCCGCGCAATGCGTTAGGAATGAAAATGAAAGTGTTTTCGCGATTAAAGATTAATCTCGGTCTTCTTCCTAGTAACAACCTATTAATTCTTTGAATACCATTCGAAGTAGGTACTATAGAAAACTCTTTTTTGGTATTATCCACTGAGATAGAATACCGTTGCCGCTGATAAGACACACAAAGGTCTAGAAATACTTCAATACTTAAATTAGTCACAAAAAAGACTTTTCATATCAACTGTACCTAGTATATGTGAAGCTGTTTATTGATATTAAGATCTCAATACTCAGAAATAAATTATAAATTACCTATTCTATTCTATTCAACAGACATAATTAAATCTGATTGTTCTGACCGGAAAAGTGTCAGACACATATAACTGTTTAGTTTACAGAATTTGCTTTTAGCTGCTTGAACGTCCGTATTATTCTCAAATTCAATCGATATTGTCAAGTTTAATTTCGTTATGTATTTTGGACTAGGTTGTTGTTTTAATTTAAGTCTCACATAATTATATTGATTTTGTGTAGTTTCAGCTATATACTCGCATTTTTAGGGTTCCGTTGCCAAATGGCAAAAAACGGAACCCTTATAGATTCGTCATGTCTGTCTGTCTGTCTGTCTGTCTGTCTGTCTGTCTGTCTGTCTGTCCGTCCGTATGTCACAGCCATTTTATTCCGAAACTATAAGAGCTATGCTGTTGAAACTTGGTAAGTAGGTGTATTCTGTGAACCGCATTAAGATTTTCACACTAAAATAGAAAAAAAACAATAAATTTTGGGGTTCCCCATACATAGAACTGAAACTCAAAAATGTTTTTTTTCATCAAACCCATACGTGTGGGGTATCTATGAATAGGTCTTCAAAAATGGTAATGAGGTTTCTATTATAATTTTTTTCTAAACTGAATAGTTTGCGCGAGAGACACTTCCAAAGTGGTAAAATGTGTGTCCCCCCCCCCCCCCCGTAACTTCTAAAATAAGAGAATGACAAAACTAAAAAAAATATATGATGTACATTACCATGTAAACTACCAACGAAAATTGGTTTGAACGAGATCGAGTAAGTAGTTTTTTTTTAAAACGTCATAAATCGTAAACCGCAATTTACCTTACATTCAATCAACTGAAATATAAAAATTAAAAAATATATATATTTTTAAACCGAAAATACCTACAGGTTTGTACGGAACCCTCGGTGCGCGAGTCCGACTCGCACTTGGCCGGTTTTTTATATTGGTATAGCAGTTATAGTTTGGTAGATAATACGCTTTAAGTTGGGAATAACGCGGAAAAATCGTTCAAAAATTCGCGAAATAAATCCGATCAAAATGTGGGTGCACTCTAAGTACACCTTTGTCTTACCCTTCGGGATTACGTGTATGCTGTTGTGTTATATGATTAAATTCGATTATTTGATTGCGCGTTCCGATGTGCGGCGGCTGTCAAAGTCGGATATTCAAGTGGTTAATACTTAGACATTCTTCATTCTATTGCGGTTGGTGACACATTTTTACGCCATATAAACGGAACTGATAGTAGAACTTACCATCTATGCCTTTCACCCATCCTTCATCATTCCCAGGAACATACTTCGGCCGCCTAACACCAGACTGCGTCACTCACTACTGGAGGATTTTCGTCACCCGAAGAGTTCCACCTCGAACCTACCTGTACTTCCACGAGACCATGGTTCACGAGCCCATGGAGAGAGAGGAAGAGGCTCCTGACGTGGACGGGCCTGTCGATGTAAGGGTCAGACTTATGATGACAGCCAAACAGTCAGGCCGAGAGCATCCGATAATGGACGTAGGCATCCTCAACTTTCATTGAGAAAAAATCTTGGTTGCTTGTATCTAAGTAATAAATGGTTAAGAGGAGGTAGGTAGATTGTAGTAGAGTTGGAGTTAGTAGGCCTCCACCAAGGTAGACCGATTACCTTGTGCAGGTCGCAGGAATTCGCTGATTGCGAAAAGCATAGGACCGGCCACAGTGGCGAAGCGTGTGGGGAGGCTTACCCGTAAAAATAGACGTTAGAACGATATTTCAATGTTTATAAGAATAGACGAGAATCAAAACTCGATGCCTGGATTGTGCGAAAGATAACATGGATAGAACAGAAGCGTGTATATACAAATGTTTGAAAGAAAAAGACGTGCTGCGCTGACGTCACATAAATTAGGACGTAATCGGACTATACTTCTCAACGTTTTTACGACTTTTAAACTTCTATCCCCAGGTCCAATGGAGGATAGTAGGAGGCAACCAGGTGTCTATCAAAGAGGTGCCTTACCAGGTCCTCTACGGCCTGTACTGTGGAGGGACCATGATTGCGCCGGAGTGGGTCATCACAGCTGCGCATTGTAAGTGAGTACTCTTTACTTTTATACGTAACATTCATAAACCGTTGATTCATTGCTTCTTTTTATGTAATTGGATAGAACAAAACTTGGACGGGACGGGGCTCATGAATAATTAATAATAGTAGCACAGGTCGATCTTAAATTAAATTAAACTGTGACAGCCAGTGTTTTTAAGATGTATCGCATTATCTAGTAACTGAGTTGTGTAGGTCCTGTGAACAATCGCTTTATGTAAAATACTTGTACCAAGCTACTACTACTATTTATATTATACTAAGAAGAGTACCCTGCCACAGCATAGTGGGAAAAGGTAAGGAGATGATGATGGCAAAAAAGCCGACAGAGCACTTGATGTTAAGGTCACAACCATCTGTGAACATTTACTATAGATATTGCAAGTGTGTTGCCTTCCGAAATACTCGGCTAAAATGTCTATTCATTATCATCATTTGAGCCGAAACATGACCACAACTGGACATAGGCCGCCCCTAATTTGAGGGGGCTTGCCATAATCGCCACGTTTGGCAACCGGATTGGTGAATGTATTATGGTGGTAAATTGCATAGAGAGCCCTGCTGCCCATTCTCCAGTAAGTCCCTTAGTCCCAAGAAATGGCTTGCTGCTATTCTTTACGTCCGGCACCACATGGAACACGGATGTCTTATTATGTCCTTGTAATTATATCGGCATCCATAATATTAATAAATAATAGTTTAAAAAAACTAAAAAACACGCTTCCATAGAAAACCAAACTAAAAAGTAAAAAATAATGGGAAACAAGCGTGGGGTGCTTTTTATGGTATTTTTTTATTGATCAGGGATCATTATTTTATTATAAGTTTTTTTTAAACTATTATTTATTTTCTATTTTTTAGGGTGTTTCGAATTTTTAGACGTTGACATACGTCTCAAAATTCGAAACACCCAGTGAAGTTTGTGACGTATGTCAGCGTAGTTTTCGAAGATAGTTTTTTTGCTGTCCTGGTAACCCTGGCAAGGATAATGGCCCATTTTTTTGAAATTATTGCATTGTCATCGGTCTTTGACAGGTGTGCAGTTTGAATGAAATCTGGTCGTTTCAAGTGGGTCAAAATCGCGTTATAAGGAGTCGGTTACAAACAAACATACTAACATACAAACATACAAACAAACAAAGATACATACAAACATACAAGTGAAGCTAACATAAAGCGTGTTAAAACGGAACACAGTAACACTAGCAGCAGAAATATGTATGATGGTTGGTAGTCTGCACGTCAGTGAAAGTGTTCATCAAATGTTTTAAGAAAGAATACCTGAACCATTAATTATCCAAAAACTGTTTTCTCTTATAATAACTACCCAATTAAAGAAATTATTCCGTACGGGGCCGGACGTAAAGAATAGCACCGTCTCCTTTCTTCCCGTAGTAGTCGAAAGAAGCGACTTTAGGGACTTACTAGAAAATGGGCAGCAGCGTTCTCTATGCATTTTATCACCATACGGCAATCGCCAACCCGCCTGCTAATCGCGGTGATTATGATAAAACTCCAAAATTGGGGAGGCCTATGTCCAGCAGTGGACGTCTTTCGGCTGAAATGATGATGATGTTGATTAAAGAGAAAAGGATTTTGTCAACTTTGAAACAATAACTCGGAATAACTCGGATAACTCTGGGAAACGAGGTGTATGATAATAATCCTGCTAATCTCCTTGAGGCTTCGACCCGCTTCGACTAATCTGATTACACAGAGAGTGGCTTTATAGCACTCTCGTATTTAAATCAAGGATCTTACAATTTATACACGACATACTTAATTATGCTTTCACCAGGAGAAATCATGGCTTTACACAAAGGAAAACAATTTGCAAATGTCAAGAATCTTCTTGTTACAAACTTATAATATGGAGAAGCTAATGCAGGTTCATAATAAATAAGCAATTAATCGATACATACATTCATGAACACACGACTTTTCCTATGGGGGGTAGGCAGAAACTACGGTACGCCACCTACTACGATTCATACATACTCTTTTTGCCTCGTTTAGGTTCATACACCTGGTCATACACTCACGCCGGTTGCATATACTACGCACCTGGCCTTTCTGAAAAACATCACAAATAAGGTCACCGTATGTCCTCCTAGGGCATTCCCTCTCGGCGCTTCCACTCATATCTATTCAAACGTCCGCTCAACATGTTGACCAAACTATCTAAGCACACTCTTTACAATATTTGTCCGTACATCTTTTTTGAAACCACACCGTTGTCTTATCACATCATTTCTCAGCCTATCATTCACTGTCACACCACACATGCTTCACAAAAATCGTATTTCTATAGCATTTATTCTACTTTCATGCTTCTTTTGCCATACCCAACATTTACTTCTATACATAAGCAGTGGTACCAGCACACCATTGTGTACAGCCAGAGGAGCCTTTGTGGACATCCACTTGACAATCAATCGACTGTCCAAAAAAAATACGCTAACCATACAAGTTGCATCAAACCCTTAATTATTCCATGTAATATCTTTCTTAAATCTAATACCAACCCCTTAATTTCAGAGAAAAAGAATCCTTCGTCCTAGCAGGCTCGACGCAGCGCTCTCTCGCCACGAAGTACAGCATCTGCGCTCACTTCATCCACCCGCTATGGAACACCACCAACCTGCACACACATGACTACGACTACCAGCTGATTCTGCTGGAGAAGCCTATCCCGGTCACCCCTAACTCCAGGCCCATCGCTATAGGGAACGTTGAGGATATTAAGGAAGGGGAACTGGTTTCTGTCAGTGGGTGGGGACATACTAAGTATAAGGTATGTTTGGACTTTTTAAAATAAATATTTATTCTTGACAGAATATATTATTAGTGAGGATTTTAGGTTGTAACTTTAAAACCATTTAGTTTTGATCGATATACCACGGCACTTTGATTACTTATGCCTTGCTGGAAAAAAGAACAGATCTTTTTTGGTCTACATCGTTACCGTAGTCTGCAATGGTTCTTTCTGTATTTGACCAGCCACGTGATCTGATCATTGCCTACGAGTTATCCAAACTCATATCGTTTCATCATTTTCTGGAACTGAATTAAAATAAGATTCTGTATAAATATAACCGGACCATCGTGACTCAAGGAACACCTTTTTCGATACAGCAACGGGTAATGCAAGACATAGTGCGCCGCGTCCGAGTGCCGGTGATGTCTCCGGAGACCTGCAAGTCCCTCCCCCTTACCAACTACAAGACCGTCACGCCGAGGATGTTTTGCGCTGGCTTACTCAATGGCACCAAGGATTCTTGTCAGGTAACTGCACATCATGTTAAAAGCCCCGTATTAATTAGTAGCTTCGAAGCTATTTTTTCATACATGTAGATTATTTCATATTTTATTAATGTGAGAATGTTGTAGGTCTTTTAGTCTAGATTTTTAAACCATTCTCTATTTCATTAAATACTTAGTACTTGTTGACAGGCTTATACTGTCCTCCCATACCTATTAGCACTGTTACATTTTAAACCATTGGAAAAGCTAATTATTTTTAAAAGAGTAACCATGGAGTTTCTTGCTGGATCTGCTCCATAGGAATCAACCAATTGGAATCGTGAATCTAGCTTCTGTCCCACTTAATACTGTTATAATTGTTACAGATTTTGTTTTTTTTGTTTCAGGGTGACTCCGGCGGTCCAGCTATCAGCAACGGCAAGCTTCTCGGCCTGGTTTCCTTCGGGGTTGGATGCGCGATGAAAGAGCAGCCAGGAGTATACAGCAATATCCCCCTGGTCAGGGGCTGGATACGGCATATCACGGGGTTACCGCTTTGAGTCGATAAATTGGTCGTGAGGTGTTGCTGTTTCGTTCGTTCAAATATTTTATTTTGTTTTTGTATTATATCAAATACTTATTAAGACTTAAAATGTCTGTACATTAATAACAATCATTTAACTGACTTTAAAAGTAAAAATAAAAATAATGTAAGCTAAATAGCTTACTTTTTTGTATGCCATTAATGTCCTGCTGCTGAGCCTCTCGAGACTCTTTCCACTTCTTACTTTCCAGAGCTGCCAAGTACTAATCTTTGCTAAAGGAATCCAGCTCATCCCGCCATCTCCGTCTTGACCTTACAAGATTTATCTTGTTATATCATTTATAATACAATATTTTATTAATGAGGATTATCATAATCTACCATTATTCCTTAATATGCCAATTTATTCCATATATTAAGAAGTACATCAAAAATCTATTTTTTTGAATTTCCGTATCAATCCGTGTTTCACAAATTATAATAATGGAATTAAAAAATCATAATCCTGTCAAAATTAAAAAAAAAAACAAATGTGCAATTCTAAATCACAATGAATCAAAAAATAAATCAAGAACAATTAAATTTTAATTTTATTTTCATCCCATTTTTTATTTTTTCGTTCTTAATTTCTTCTCATCGAGAAAGAATGGGCTGCAATCTACCACGCGGGTCCAATGCAGGTTGGTAGATGCCACATGTCTTCGAATTTTTGTTCTAGGACACGCCGGTTTCCTCACAATGTTTTCCTTCACCGTTTTATTTTAATTATATACACAAACTGCTTGCCTGGAATCGAACGTATGATCTACAACTCGTAAGTCGAGGCCGATACCACTGGGCCACCACTACTCGCCAAAAATTGTGAGTGATAAGTTTTAATTTTAAGTCGTCAGCATAGTGGCGCCCAACAATAAATGAGATAATAAGGGGAAATACAACTTTTCCCATGAAACCTGATTACCCCACAACCTAAAAAGAAAATAAAAAAAACACTCGAATTATTTATATCTGTTTGTGCGCCAGATTGACGGCGAGATGCCTCCTTGTTTGGGGACGGCAGAAAAAACATGGTGAGGGTCATCAATCTTCCACGAGTCGTAAGAGTTAACTGCGTGAAATGGAACGCGAGGCAGGATCGTAAATGTACATCAAGGTTGGAGGTATTATTGTTGCGGAAAGGTGACTTATGCCAGCCTGAAGTGACCGGGAATGATTTATTTTGAAGAATTTTAAATGAGGGGCTGGTTTTTCTATAATATTATAATAATAAGTCCTTACAGGCGACTAAGGGACATACTAGAGAATAGGCAGCACGGTTCTCTATGCATTTTACTACCATACTACGATCGCCAATCCGTCAACCAAGAGTGGTGATTGTAGCAAACATCTCCCTTTCGGAGAAGCCTATGTCCAGCGGTGAACGTATTTCGGCTAAAATGATAATGATGACCAATCCACACTTCCACACTATATATATATATATATATATATATATATATATAATATTATAAATATATAATATAAATATAAATTATAATTATAAATTATAAATTTATAAATATAAATATAAATTTATAAATATAAATTTTATAAATTTTATAAATTATAAATTTATAAATTATATTATAAATGCGAAAGTAACTCTGTCTGTCTGTCTGTCTGTCGGTCTGTCTGTCTGTCTGTCTGTCTGTCTCGCTTTCCTGCTAAAACTACTGAACCGATTTAAATGAAATTTGGCACACAGATAGTTTAGAGCCTGAGAAAGGACATAGGCTACTTTTTATCTCGGTAGTATGTTCCCGCGGGATAAATTCCGACCTCCACGCGGGCGAAGCCGCTGGCAAAAGCTAGTAATATTATAAATGGGAAAGTGTGTGTGTCTGTTTGTCCGTCTTTCACGGCAAAACGGAGCGACGAATTGACGTGATTTTTTTAAGTGGAGATAGTTGAAGGTATGGAGAGTGACATAGGCTACTTTTTGTCTCTTTCTAACCCCCCACTTCCCTAAAATGGGGGATAAAATGGGTGGAACGCGCTAATGTCAGGAACTACTGGTCCGAATCGAAAAAATATGTTTGAGTCGGGTAGCCTATTTATTGAGGAAGGCTATATAACATCACGCTACGATCAAAAGGAGTAGAGCAGCAACAAAAAAATGGATGAAAACTGGCAGGTTGCGATGCGACGGGAAGAGTCAAGGGAGCAAATATTTGACCAACAGCTCAGCGTCAGCTAGGACCGATGCGTGCCGGGGTCGCGTGATTGTTCGAAAGAGATACCGTGACCCCGGCGCATGGGCAACTGATGGAACACGGGTGGGTTTTAGTCAGTAAAAGTCTAACACGCCCTCCCGCTCCACCCAGAGCGGGAGAAGTCATTTGATGATTTCCCATCCAAAAAAAAAAAGGGGAGCAAATATTTGACGTAGACGAAGTCGCGGGCAGAAGCTAGTATTTTTATAAATATCACAGTACGGGTATATTCTTCATCATTGCCCCTTGCATATAACTTGCTCTGGAATAAAAACATACTACCAAACACCCCAATTAGAATATTATTTATAATCAACAAGCAGAATTTTCACTATTGTGCTTAAAACATTGTTAATTAAATTATTTATACTGGTCGTAGGAGAAAATGTGGTCACATTACAAATCTACGTATGCTCATAGTCGCACACGTATTAGGGTCTAGCATAGTAGGTACTCCGACCATTATGGTTTATTTTTCTATTACAACGATAGTTTGACTATAAATTTTGTAGTTTTATTTATTTTTGGGATAAAATTTAACTAAATAACTAGGAGGCCTTCCAACGCTACGTCGTCCAGTACGTTTTCATTACTGCAGAACCTTCTAACCTCAACGGGCGGCCATCTGTTTTGCGAGCAATGTGTCCTGCCCACTGTCACTTAAGTTTGGCAATTCTTCGGGCTATATTGGTTACCTTGGTTCGCCTGCGGATCTCGTCATTTTTCATTCGATTGCACAGTGTAACTTCGAATCAGAAATGACCCAAAGAGCGATATAGCCCTCTTCAGTGCCCTTTGGGTGACTTTCAGCTTTCTTATGAGGCCCATTGTGAGCGCCCACGTCTCAGTACCAGGAATCTGTTGGATGCGAGAAGCATAGAACCGGTCGGAGTCGCGTTGCTTGGGTCAGGCCTATGTCCAGCAGTGGACGTCTTTGGGCTGAAATGATGATGATGAAATAAAAATTACAGGAATCGATTCAGTAAACGATTCTGAACAAATACTATCACAATGTGCATTTATCCATATACTAACACATGGTACTAATACTCGTCACGATTATATTATTACCAATTTAAAAGCCCTATCAGCTAGAAACGATCTGTGTATCAATTTTACCGTAAAATAGTGAGCACGCTCACACTCACTCAAGTATTTTAATGAGACTCTCTTCTACCTTGGCTACATTCCGAGTTAAGTCATATTCGCTCACAGCGCTCACATCAATAATTTGCGATATAGATGTCATAATTATGACAGTTGAGAGCTGTCATATTTCTTCTCCTTCTTAGCTGGTGATTCTAAACAGAAGCACAATTTCTAATGAATCCGAGTTCGTTTATAAATTTATAAATAACAAAACAGCACAACAGTAATTTTTGACTGCACTGCGGTGGTCTTCGTTGGATATGGTCGGTGTTATTTTGTACGTGCGGTGAGCAGTGCACTGACTTACAAATTGTTGTAGGTCGTGGTTTCGAGCCCAGGCAGGCGCTTTATTTTCTGATAATAATTTAATCACCAGTACTCTGAAAACGGTCCTAGAACCAAAAATTCGAAGACGTTTGACATTCACCAACCCGCACTGGGCCCGAGTGGTTGATTACGGCCCACACCTGTAAAAGAGAAGAGGCTTGTGTTCCAGCAGTTGGAACATTATACGCTGATTACGTAATCTGTTTGTACGCACGTGTTTCAGTGACAAAGAAACCAATTTTTCTTTCTGTGTATGAAAATAATTCCATTATACAGAATGTTACATTTCACTTTACAAAATTCTCTTACTATGATTTTATTCCTTATAAAAGCCATTACAATTCAAGTATTCTAGACCGAACGTTGTCTAAATAGTGTTGGCAGGCCGCAGTCAATTTCGCGAACACTTGGTACACACAGCGATCACGAGTTGATTTTTCGCATTACATCAGGCATTCACAAATTCAAGAGTGGCTTCCTTGCGGGGGGAGCGGAAATAGTTTCTGATGAAGATACGGGAGAAGAGTATGTGCGGGGACGATTAGGTCTATTTGGTCGGATTCCAATGTTGAATGTTTGGCATTCTTTGTTTTTCTGATCCACGCAGGCTGACTTGATCATACTTGACGGATGCTTGAGCGGTTGAGAGGTATTTCAGTAGAAGAAGGATCCCAGTGGGGTAGGTCGACCAGCGCCAGATAAGAACAAGCATGACGTTCGATTCCCGTTGTTACATTGTTGATTTTTAAAACGCTCAATACGAAAAAGTGACAAAAGTAACTTGGTGCATTTGACCCCTTATGTGATTGCCGCCGCCACCATGATACAAACCCGATTTGGTGTTACCAGCTCTAAACCAATACACAAAAATACCATATAAGCAATTAATTCTAAATCACAGAACAAAAATAATTTAATCGATTACAATGTTTAAACCACAAAAAAATGACGAAATCATTGCGCGCAATCATGCTAATTATCGTTATGATGAAGTTTTGTAGCAATCAACTCTTTCTTAATACAACCTTATGTTTATGTCCCGCCGCCGTCACCTCCCAACTATCCCCCGTACATTCCATCCCCTATCTGCATTCAGTCCGCGCGCTCGCGAGTGTTTTCCGACCGTTTTCGCGGCGCTTCTCCGAGGATGTGACCATGATTTATTTACACAAGGATGCTGCACGCGTGACATCTCTCTCTGCTCTTATTTATGTGCGTCCTACGTTGTGATTTGACAACGTACTGTCTTGAATTATTGCTGGATTGTGTTCTTTTGGTAGGTACTTGAATATTTTGTGTCGTAATGTGAAATTCAATTGTTTTTAGATGGTTACGTCTTTTGTGTAACAGTGCTAGAATGATGTTATTTTTTGGCCTAACACCAAACGTCCTCAATTTATTTAAAATACTAAATTTTTATTTTACTGTGGACTAGCTTTTGCCCGAGACTTCGTTTGCGTTAATGTCGGTTATCGCAGACGCAGGCGAAGTTGCGAAATGAAAGTAGCACATGTACTTTCTTGTGGTTCGAACTTAACCCGTACCAAATTTCATCGAAATCGGGTCTGTGGTTTAATCGTGAAAGCGTATCAGACAGATTTCCTTTCGCATTTATAATATTAAAGTAGATATATCCTATACCTACTTATAATAAGTATAATTTAAAGTAAAAGTATATTAAGTATTACAATATGAAAGTATACAAGTACAGATATTTTACCGATTATTTTGTGCTGGTCCCCAGTAGCTCTGCAAAATTTTGATACTATTAAAAAAAAAGGTAAGGAAATTACATGTATTAAGTAATAAAATGCACATAATACTGGTTTGGTGTTTCTACTTGACCCTAAATCTAATTCCTCTTATTTATCCATCCAGTAGTACACACACATGTTTACATTCAAGTTGATGCCATCATAAACTCATTGGAGTTCTACCATCAACCGAAATCAATGACCACATAATTTAGATAATTAAAACAACCATTTCTTAATTAGAATGTCACCACAAATAAATTATAATGAAATGATGCCGATTGTAATCGTGTAGTTAGTTAAGACTCTAACCATTCTTTTCACTCTGAAATTATTGAAGAAAAAGTCGCTAAAACTGAAGAATATCCCCACGAACATTTGTCACATAAACACATATTTCTTCCTCAATCCAATATGAAATACGAGCACGCGCTCCACCCATTCAATAATAAGAAATCGCAGAAAAACAAAATACTTATCGTCCGTCCGGTGGACATTAAACCATCCGATACTGTTACCGGGGATATTTCCCCCGGGACTGTGCCTCTTCCCTGTCTAAATTAAAAACTTTTCCATAATAATGACGATCACCTCGCTCCCCAGCCGCTTTCTTTTTCATTAATGTGTTCTTATTGGTTTTGTGATTTTGTGTTGTGCTGGATTCCAGGGTAATGAGTTTGTGAGCATTTTCTGTATAAGGTTTTTGTATGTAGAAAAGGTTATTTTCATTTTTATTTGGGTATTGTGATGTTTAATACATTATTTATGCGTGCTGTGGTGGGGATTGCACTTTGGAGGGAGTGCCGAGCGGAGCGCTGAATTGCTAGTCTAGTCCAAGCAGTCGTAGTGACAACATGTCTTTTTTGTGGTTGGGAAATCATCAAATGACGTCTCTCGCTCTGGGTGGAGCGGAAGGGCGTATCAGACTTTTAATGACTAAAATCCACCCGTGTTCCTTCAGTTGCCTATTGGTATAGGCAACTGAAGGAACACGGGTGGATTTTAGTCACGGTAACTCTTTCAAACAATTCCGTGACACTGGCAAGCATCGGTCCCACCGGACTCCTTCAATGTGTGCTGACATCTCTTTGAGGCGCGCGTGGAAAACAATGCACTGTCGACCTAGCCTGGTCCTTACCGGGTGGTGAGCTACCCATTGCTCGCCGCTCGCAAACCCGCGCGTACGGTGGCCGGGAGTCCGCAATTGAAGTGACATATTTGACATGCCTAACAAAGTAATACATAGTATACCTAAGTAATAATGGAAACAGTTTATACATTCCTAACCTAAACCTAGACACCACAGGTACTTACTAGGTGGAAGATCGCAAACAGTTTCTAGTATTTAGGTTCTTTTGTAGTTTAATCTCCACACTAGTTACTTAATTCACGTTTGCACAAACGTAAAAGTATCGTGGTGGATTTTTTTTGCACTGGATTTCAACGTACTGCTTAGCGCTTAGAGTATGAAATCAAACACTGTGTATTATCGACGTGCTTGGATCAATTCTGTTGAGAATGAGAATCCTCAATGCTCGGTTCAACACTGAATGTTGAAAATCTAGTTCGCAATTATAATATCCGTGTCGATTTTTTTACGTACGTGGTCTTACTGAATCATAGATCAATAAATTCAGCGAGGTAAATGTGTGACACGGTTACTATGGCATTGCCTTCCATTTTAATAACTTAACATTTATCGTCGACTTGATTTATGTTTAATTTTGAAGCATTGAATTATTTTGTGGCTAATTACACAGGCCTACAAATTTTTAGCCCAGAGACTAGACCTATCGTACCCAAAGGATTTTGATGCGCTGAATCCGAATCCGTGTTCAGAATGGCTTCTATACGTCTGGTTTTCGAGAATTATCCTAACCTAAAAGTGCAAAAAACGCATTTTTTTGCAGTTTTTGAGGTTATGTGATAGAAGGAAATAAATGATTATCAAAAAACTTCGTATGGCAATGGAAGTACCACCCTTTCCCTTTTAAACCTACTTGGGTTTTTTCAAATATCTTTTCTTTTCACCAAAATATCGCTATTTGAAATAAAAAAAAAAACGAAAAATTCTGCCCGAGACCAGACCATGTTGATCTTGTGTTTTTGTGATCGCTGATTCCGAATCCGAGGTCCAATTCTACCTATTAATATAATAACTTGTGGTTTCCAGGGTTAGTTGGGTTAGCCTGCTTATGGTTTGGTAGGGGTTGTTTTTTGAGCTTACGAAAAATTCTGACCTTATAGGGTAAATTATGTTGTTGTTGTTAAATTATGTCGGCCTGTGTTATTAACAGACGCACGCGCACGGTTCGATCGATCAGGTTATGTTGCGGTTGCCAGGATTGGTTCGTGGATGGGTGACCATCTTCATATACCAAGAACCCTCCGTGCTTTGGAAAGTACGTTAAGGTCGTTAGCCAATAACTTGGTTGTAAGGGTCAAAATGGCAGTCGCTCCATGTAAAATACTGTTGCAGCAGACTCAAAATTGTTATGATATAAAAAAAAAAACTAAAAAATACGCTTCCATAGAAAACCAAACTAAAAAGTAGAAAATAATGGGGAAAAAGCGTGAAAATATGGAAGCGTGTTTTTTAGTTTTTTTTTTTTTTAACTATTATTTATTTCATATTTTTTAGGACGAATTTTGAGACGTATGTCAACGTTTCAAAATTCAAAACACCCAGCGAAGTTTGTGACGTATGTCAGCGTAGTTTTCGAAGACAGTTTTTTTGCTATCCTGGTAACCTGTCAAGGACAATGGCACAAATTTATGAAATTATTGCATTGTCATCGGTTTTTGATAGGTGTGCAAAGTTTGAATCGCGCTATAAGGAGTCGGTTACAAACAAACATACAAGTGAAGCTAATATAAAGCGTGTAAAAAAGGTTAGGCAGATGATGACGATTTAGCTATTTCCATTGAAACTGTGATATACAAGTGAGATGCAGGGTTGGCCTTTTCAAAACTGCGTAAGAATTGTCCACCCTCAGGAAAAACATTCTATCTTCCGCCCCTTTGATAACATAATCATAATATTAAATTACTTTTGTGGACCCCTGACGTAAATAGGATGAGTAGGGCGGTCAAAATTTTGTTGTGTCTATTGTTTTGCATTATTTAACACACTTTGAGGATAATATTTTCCTTTTACGAATTAATAAAGTCAGCACCCTAATTGCGAAACGCACAATTTATCAGAATCTGAATGGGATTGAAGATTATTTCTAAACCATTGCGTCATTTGTTCGAATAAATTCTCGGCTCAGCAACGTAAATAACGCAATGAATGTTGTTTAACTATGAATATTAAACCAATTCCTACTGATAAAAAGTTCCGCAATTCCCCCTTTTTTGTTTTTTTTTTCAGGATGGAAATCATCAAATGACTTCTCCCGCTCTGGGCGGAGCGGGAGGGTGTGTCAGACTTTTACTGACTAAAACCCACCCGTGTTCCATCAGTTGCCCATGTGCCAGGGTCACGGTATCTCTTTCGAACTATCACGCGACCCCGGCAGGCATCGGTCCTAGTAGACCCCTACACTGCTGCTGACATCTCTTTGAGGCGCGCGTGGAACACTGCGCGCCGTCGACCCGAGCTTGGTCCTTACCGGGCGGCGAGCTACCCATTGCTCGCCACCCGCAAGCTCGTGCCTACGGTGGTCGGGAGTCCGCTATTGACTCCCGACGCCCGGGGCGTCTCCTCCTGCGGCGGCTAGGGACGTGAGGGCGCAGAGACTGCCACTCCCTCACGCGCCCCGCCTCCTCCTTCGCGAGCATTACTGCTTCGCAGAAGGAGGTGACGGCTTCCCATTCCCTCTCGCTCCGTACCATGGCTCGCACCAGGGCCGGACGCGAGAGGTCGCCACCGCCGATCGCCTCCACGAGGACACGGCGGTGCTCCGCCCAGGCAGGGCACACCTCCACCGTAAGCTCCACCGTGTCCTCCAGACGATCCTCGCAATGGAAACACCCGGACGTATCCTCCCGCTTTATCCTGAACAGGAACCCACCGAAGCACCTATGCCCGGTGAGAACCTGCGTCAGGTGGAAGGTGAGGACGCCGTGACGCCTCTCTATCCACTCCTCAAAGAGGGGACTTCCCGCCGCAATTGTGGCGTGCCCAACAATTACCCCTCTGGTCTAAAGAAAGTGAAGTATTTATAACTGAGATCTGAAATAGGTACCTAAAATTTTATTCTTTAGTTATGTCCAATCAATTAGCCATGTACTTAAATAAAATTTCAAGTCTTTGATAATGATGATGCTGAATTATTAAAAAAAATATCAATATACGAGTAGTTCTTGAAATATATTTCGTGAAAAGATGACGATAAATATATTAAACAAAACTGTATTTATATTTGAGCCCGTTCATGCACCTACCATATTTTATGAATAATAAAGATATTCTATTTATTTATTTTACTAATCAAATGAACTATTAGCAACCTACTTTAACCGCAATCAGGTATAAGGAAAAAAGCTTTGTAGTCATGGGGAGAGAATGGAAAACCAAAGACTGCCGGGGTCGCGTGATTGTTCGAAAGATATACCGTGACCCTGGCACATAGGCAGTTGAAGGAACACGGGTGGGTTTTAGTCAGTAAAAGTCTGACATGCCCTCCCGCTCCGCCCAGAGCGGGAGAAGTCATTTGATGATGTCCCATCCAAAAAAAAAAAAAGACTGGCGCGAACACAGTAGCGTGTCGGTACCGCGCTCCCATAAGTTTTGCCTCTACCAGAAATTGGTCAACGCGACTAAAGTTTTCACTAAAAAGAAGTACATACCTAATAGCAGCAACACCAATTAAAAATAGCATTATAAAAATAGTAAATGAGAGATGTATCTTACAGGTCTATAACAACAACAAATTGCTTACATAGTCTACTGTGCTGATCCTTCAGAAGAATCCATTAATAAATAAACTGCTGAAATGTAAATTGCTGAAGTTTTGTTACAAAGTCGTTTAAAAATCCCAAACTTCTGTCCAAAACAAATGAGTTTTGACTTCATTTAGAAGTGAACCCTACCAAATGGTGGGCGTGACGAATGTTTATCAAAGTTATGTTACAATGCGTGACGTGTGAGGAGTGTGAGTGACGTCACGACCAGGCGTCACGCGTCACTGCGGCGTGACGCTGTGGCCACGAGAACAGCGGGGTGATTTGAAATTAATGTTTAAATAGACTTAGAAGCGGTAGTATTTGAACGTCAAGAAATATACTACCGAAGAAAATCATTCTTCAAAATTGGATTTAATAATGCGTACCTAACAAACGCAGAGCTACAGTTGTAGCTCTGCGTGCGTCTTTGGCGATGTAAATAGTCACATCATACACGCACAAATGATCATCATTTTATCTGCCATATCTTTGTCTCTCTTTCACTGGTTGTGGATAAAAATATTTTCAGCATTGGTTCGTCGCCAAGTATGCACAAACTTCAAACCAACTTAAAAGAAGGGATTCTATGTTCCACTGTTTATCTAATTTTTTATGTGTGTTCACCGATATCTCCGACAAATGTGAGTCGATTTAATATTTTTTATTTTTATTAATAGGTTTTGCTAAGTCGGTGGTTTTGGATCTGTATAATAGTTTTCTGCCTCCTACTTTCAAAAATAAAGTATTTTTTCACTTTGTAGTGTTTTTTGGAGGTCGGTTGTTTTTTTTTTTTGCAATAAAGTTTTTTTTATCAAATCAAACATGGGTTAACTTATAACCCGCACAAAAAAAAATAGTCAAATTCGTTCCGTTTCATTATTCATGAAGCAATATACTCTTCCTACAGTTTGTGATAAAGTTATCATTTTAACTTAGCCGAATACCTAATGAACAGACAGTACAGACATAGTTGCTACATTACATTTTAATAATGTCTTAGGACAACCAACACACCGTTATCTGATCCCAAACTAGGCATAGCCTGTACTATGGCAACCAGACAACTGATAAACATACTTATATATTTCTAAATACATTTATATTATAGATAAATTACACCCAGACCCAGAACAAATGATCATCACACAAAGATTTGTCCTGGGTGAGAATCGAACCCACGACCTTCGTCTTAGCAGTCAGGGTCACTAACCACTAGACCTACAGGCCAGTGAAACATTAATTGATATTTACAAAATTACAGAAAAGCTGAAGTATGGACCGCGCCACAAACACCGCTATCGCCTGTAACTCGATCCACCCTGCAACTTCATAGCCCCACATACAAGTTATTAATCGTCCCGCGTGAGTGATTATTTTTTGAGGGGCTCTGTCCGGTGTCCGGCTGGACTCTCCCGTGTCCGAAACTGTCCGGCCGTCCGGAGTCACGCGCAGGTGCAGACTTCACATTTAATTGATTGTTACGCATTTTGGGAAAAGAGTTTATATTTGAGATAAATTTTAAAAGTATTCGGGAGAAAAATGCTTGTTTTTCTCGTTTGGACAAATGATTAATTTACTCAGTAATACATTTTGTATTGTACATACTCCTTCCCGATTCCGTCCCGTCCCGACCCGATCGCTTAAGACCAGGTTAACCGTCAAGGTTCAACAGATTTTCTTCATATAAATATAGCATATGTAAAAACTGATAATACCAATATCTGTGTTTAGAACAATATAGCTCATATTTCCTGACTGTGTTGTATTTCCTTCAGTGTAATATATTGGTGCAACGTCTTTAATCTACACTAATATTATGAAGCTGAAGAGGTTGTTTGTTTGTTTAGTTAAACGCGCTAATCTCAGGAACGACTGGTCTGAATTGAACAATTATGGTATTTCTATTGGGTAGCCCATTTATTGAGAAAGGCTATAAGATATATAACATCACGCTACAATCATCAGGAGCGGAGCAGCAACGAAAAATGAACGAAAACTGGCAAGCAATTCGATGCGACGGCAAGGGTCAGGGTAGAAAAAATTGACGCGGACGTAGCTGCTGCCGGCAGAAGCTAGTTAACTACAAAGTTTCTGTAAAAGTTATTTAACCATTAATAGATTTTGATTTTGAATAACATAGGCTAAAATCCCCAATAGGCCACATAGTAAAACTAAAATATTTCCGTCGCATTATGCCGATAACGTTATTTAAATTTCTGCCCACTGAATTTCTTTCTAAATCTCATGCAATGTGGTCGACACCACATCATACACAGGCACAGAAGGTCAACTCCATGCAACGAGCGAAAACAGATGCACACATTATAGAAGTATGTAGGGCAGTTTCAAGCAAACGCCAGTCGCGATTGCGATTGCACTCGCTGCCCGTGAAGCTTGCCTATGTGTGTGTTTTTGCTCGTTGCAAACTCAAAACATTTATTTCAAATAAACTAATTATACCCTCTTTTTAATGTTTATGTGGTCGATCAGTCAGTAAGATCAAGCTAGTTGCTAGTTTTTAAACAAAATATTGTTCATCATATGATGTGTTCATATATGATGAATGTTGACAAGAAAGTTCCTGTATGTGCTATATTTACGGATATGACGAAGGCGTTCGACTACGTAAGCCACGACATACTTTAAAAAAAACTATATTCCTACGGCATTCGGGGAAATTTCCTAGAACTGATAACCTCTTACCTTAGTCGACGAAAGCAGTATACAGAATTATCTAGAATATGTTCTAAAACCAAACACGAGATTAAATATACATCAGACACTAGAGAAGTCAAATCTGGGGTGCCACAGGGTAGCGTTCTAGGGCCACCATTGTTTCTGCTATATATTAACGATTTACCAAGACATACGCAACACCCTATGGTGTTATTTGCGGATGATAGTACGGTCATAATAAAATGTAATGACATCATCGATTATAAAAAAGAGATTAATATGACATTAAAGGGCATAATTAACTGGCTTGACATTAATAATTTAGTCATTAATCTTAAAAAAACAAAAGTAATGCACTTTTACCAACGGACATCCCCGCCTAACGTAGTGGTTAGTCATAATGGACAGAATGTAGATTCAACAGATGTTGCAAAATTCCTAGGCATCTTAGTTGACAGCAGTCTCACTTGGAAACCTCATGCTGAAGACGTTTGTGGCAAACTGAGCAAGTCAGCTTATGTCCTGTATAATCTATCTCATAAAGTAAGCAATGATATATTCCTGACAGCTTACCACGGACTTGTTGCGCCAATACTTAGGTTCGGAGTAATATTTTGGGGTAATTGTAGTGACAGGGAAGAGATCTTTAAGGCCCAAAAACGTTGCATAAGATCTATGTCAAAATTGAAATCTACAGACACGTGTGAGCCTATGTTCAAGTCACTGAAAATACTAACCTTCCCATCGTTGTATATTTTAGAAGTGGCAATTTTTGTTAAAATGAATTTAAATTTATTTCCGGCACTAAGAAATACTAGGACTCGTTCAGGTCCTATGAGAACCCAATATAAAAATTTACTACATACAGGCAATTATAAAACAGCACTTCTTAGGAAAAGTATTATGTCAATGGGGCCTATAATATACAGGAAAATTCCTCATAATTTTAAAGAACAACCGACTCGGATATTTAAATCTAAGCTGACTGCATTATTATTAGCAAAATGTTATTATTGTATAAAAGACTTTTTAAATGATGAAAATGTATAACAATTTAAAAAAAAATATTGACATATATAATACCAGAATGACTTAATTATTAATTTAGATGAAAAATGTATCCTTAGTTTTTACACATGACTGCATGATTTGTATTTTTTATGTAAATTTATTTTTTGTTTTTAATTTTTACAACTCTTTTGTCTATGATTTTGCATGCCGTAAGGTAGAATATAGCGGAAATAATTAATGATGTACCATCTTATACCTGTACCTACATTGTTGGCAAATAAATATGAATCTGAATCTGAATCATGTTGAAATTATACATGTGAGAATGATGTAAAAAATGACGTGTATATTACAATCGTTAGCAACAAAAAAAAAAAAAACAAACAAAAGTAATAACCCAGAAATTAAAATAAGCCGTGATAACTAAGAGATGACCAGTCCTTACTGATGGCGCCCGTTCACGAACATGACGTTTACATCAGCAGTATCAGCACCATTCAACTCAACCAATTTAAAGGGAACTTAGATCCAACAAACATGCCACCTCCAGCGAGACATTTGAGTGAGCATGATATACTCTCAGCTGCCACAGCACATTCAAGTCAATGAAATACTCAGTAAATGGTAGTTTTGTAATAGGTACATATCTAGTGCTCACAGATATGTAGAGATATGGAGACAGCTTTCTGTCAGCCGAAAGACGTCAACTGCTGAACATATGCCTCCCCCAATTAGGGGGGATTTGCTATAATCGCCACTCTTGGCAAACCAGTTGGCGATCGCCGTATGGTAGTAAAATGCGTAGAGAACGCTGCTGCCTATTCTGTAGTCCTTTAGTCACCCCTTTACGACACCCACAGGAAGAAATGGAATTTCTGTGCCTTGTTTGTATTCTGTGACGACAGTTGTTTGTCCATCGTGCATCGGTGCGAGCACGTTTGATTTGATGCGTCGCGACGCTGGTCACCGCACCCAATTTATTATGTGCTAGTGCAACGGGTTTTTCGACAGGATTGGTTAGTGAATGAAATAAAAAACTCACTCTGGCTCGGTGGAAATGTTTTGTGCATTCCTGTGAATATGTAGGTGTTTGTTGGTGAGAAGTATTGAACCACGCAGCAATGCTGTTGTGGTTTGTTTGCTCGTAAGAAGAGTTTCTAAATCTGTCTTAGTAATTACGAACTTTTATAAGTTCTTTAAGCCTTTTTCGGCGTTCTCACGGACATAATAATATCGCAGCGAATTTTTTCGTGCACTTTATTCAGATTTTGTCATCAATCGTGTACCTCAGAACTTAAGAAGCTCAACGGCTCGATGAACGATATCAAAGAAATCCTTTCTTTATTTAGATAGGCCGCTTAAAGTACTCAAACTACCAGATTATTATTTGAAACGAAGAAAGACCTCGCCCTATTTATTTTACTTGTATTAAAAGTACTGGAAGACGTAGCGTTGGAAGGCCTCCCATAAGATGGACCGATGACCTGGTGAAGGCCGCGGGAATCCGTCGGATGCGAGTAGCACAGAACAGGTCAAAGTGGCGGTACTTGGGGGAGGCCTATGTCCAGCAGTGGACGTCTTTCGGCTGAAATGATGATGATGATGATGAGATACTATAGTGTTCATCCTATACTTACACTTTAATTCATGATTCTTTATAATCCTCTTTATTTGTTTCTATGTTTACACTTCATGCTTTACTTATTTTATTTTATTTATATGTCTACACTCAACAAATCGATCTAAATACGATTTATTAACTTAAAAATAGCTGAAATAAATATTAACTCAAATTTTCATGTTGTGACAAGCCAAATTGTCAACTGTCAGTTACTTTTCTGCTTAGTCTATGAATGGCTACTTTTTGGTTTGTATAATTTTAAATTATTTTTATCGATATGTCTAGCTATTTGATTTTATTAATTATTACGATTGTTTACTAAATAACTTAACTTAAAATTATATTTATAAAATTCTTTACGCACTCATGTGGCCAGCTACACTCACTCATGTGGCCAGCTACACGCACTCATGGATATGTCCTGGCCGACCTACACTTGTCAGATGAGATGATGGCTAAACTAATATTTTGAAAATGTTTGGACCGCTGATGGCACACACTCTAGAGGACCACACTCTGGAGGCCGTACACTCTAGAGAACCACAGACCGGAGGCCGTACACTCTGGAGGACACACTCTGGAAGACTGTGGACTCTCGGAAACTACTCTGAAGCGCCCACACTCTGGGAAACTACTCTGAAGCGCCCGCACTCTGGGAAACTACTCTGAAGCACCCGCACTCTGGGGAAACTACTCTGAAGCCCGTCAACTCTGAAGCGCTCACACTCTGAAGCCCGTCTACTCTGAAGCCTGTCTACTCTGAAGCCCGTCTACTCGGAACTCTGAAACCGGTCTACTCTGAAGCCCTCTTGAAGCGTTCTACTCTGACAGTTTACTCTTTTACATTTAATAAATTGTATCAGATCTGCCTTATTTCTTTCAGTAAGCAGATTCGTAACAATACACAGGGAACATAAATGGACGCAAAACTACCCTCGGAAAATGACGGAATGAGGCGAAACCAAGAAGTTGACTAAAGCATAATTATCATTCACCCGCTCTTTAGTCGAATTCATACTAATGAAAAGACTAGTGACGCGTCCCTACTTCTGACGGTTTTTACTACAGGATAAAACATCGATATTTCTTTATTAACCGTTTGTTTAATATGATATTTTACTATTAAACCTTCCTACAAACATAACGTCTCAACCTGCAAATACAATGCAATCTAAAAGCAAACATGCGTCACATCCACAAAAAACAGTAAACATTTTAATTTTTCATACAAAATAATTCGACGTCACGATTATTTATGTAAAATACCCTTACGTGTTATATGATAACATCGCATTTTCTTAGCTTTAATATTTCAATGATTGGTTTGAAAAAAAAAATGATTTACTCGTACCTACTTATCAATGAAATTTACACCCGTATTTAAGAAAAAATCCCATTACTTACTTAAATAAAAAAATGCTAGTTGATTCTTTGACACGGTCTCATTAATACTCCAGAGTTATAGAATATCAAAAGGAGCACGTTGTAATATACAAGGTGCTCTTTTTGATATCACTAAGATATCTTCGGGTGAAAAATCTATAGTATATAATATTATAAAGCTGAAGAGTTTGTTTGTTTGTTTGTTTGATTGAACGCGCTAATCTCAAGAACTACTGGTTCGAATTGAAAAATTCTTTTTGGGTTGGGTAGCCTATTTATCGAGGGAGGCTATAGGCTATATAAAATTACGCTACAATAAAGAGGAGCGGAGCAGTAATGAAAAATGTTGCAAAAACGGGGAAAATTTATTCCTTTTGAGAGTTTCCGTTGCGTGTGCTGCGTAAACGGTTAAAGTAACGCAAAAATCATATATGACGGAATTGTTTCTTTTAAAAAGTTCAAAAAAAAAGTTCGCGAGAGCATATGTCTATCTTTTAAGGTTGACTCACTATAACTCAAAAGGAGCGAGCAGCAACGAAAAATGGACGAAAACTAGCAGGCAAATCGATGCGATGGGAAGGGTCAGGGGAGCAAAAATTTGACGCGGACGAAGTCGCGGGCAGAAGCTAGTAAATAATAAATATCTTAGAACAAGGAACACACCGTTATATTCTGATCCCAAACTAGGCAGAGCCTGTGCTATGGCAACCAGACAACTGATAAATATACTGATATATGTATTTCTAAAGACAAACGTGTTATAGATAAATTACACCCAGACACAGAACAAATTTTTGTGCTTATCACACAAAGATTTGTCCTGGGTGGGAATCGAACCCACGACCTCAGTCTTTGGAGTCAGGGTCACTAACCACTACACTAACAGACCAGTCAAAATAAGGATAACTATTCAATGGATTTTAATGTAGTTTACACCATCCCAGGTGTAAACTACATTAAAATCCATTGAATAGTTAACAAGAATAACGCGGTCACACCGATAGACATGAACGACGACTTTAATGTTTCTAATCTCTCCTTTCCCCCCAAAATCTTTGGCGTCCATATTTATATTTCCACAAACTAGATGACAGCTATATTTCACCGCCACGTGCGCCCTGACGCAGATAAATGCTGCGCTGATGGATGCCGGCTGCCGGGAACGACGAAGATTATTTATTGAGGAATCCTGCTCACCCCCTATTTTAAATACTGTGTCGTGGTAGGAGGTTAGATTTGTAGTATAGTGATCTGGTTTGGTTATAAGCTATAGGTGAAAAGCTGGAGGCAAATTTATGCTATAAGTGAAAATAACGTGTGGCACAAATTCTCGTAGAGTTTCGAATGTTTCTGTTACTTAAACACCAACACTCATTTTTGTCATAGCAGGAGCAAAATTTTCTTTGGAAATGGGCCAATTGGCGGTGCATGGGTGAGGTCTGTGTGCAACAGTGGAAGTCTTTCGGCTACAGTGATGTTGAGGAAGATGATGACGTCATGCCTTGTTCAAATTATACTTCATCCTGTTACTACTACGGTTAGAAGCGAGGCTTTTTTCATAGGCATCCCAAATGCAAAAAGGTAAACGTTTTCTTACGATTACTTGGACACGTTTAGTCACAGGACCGTATCACCGGGTTAAAAGGTTAAAAAGTACCCTATGTGTTAATTCAGGTTATAAACTATCTGTTAGACAAAACTTTCAAATCTATTCAACCATTTTTGCGTGACTGATTAACAAACATCCATACATCCTCATAAACTTTCACACATATAATATTAATAAGAAAATGTGCCAATGCAATTTAACAAAGCACAAATGCTATCTTTCAATGCAATTCCCAAAAGCAATTAATCCACGTCTCCCGATAAATCCTGACCGTCATAAAAAGCCAGATGACCATAATAGATCACTCCTCCTAAGATTAAAACTTCTCACGATAAAACTTGCAATAACTTGCAGGCGCAGTGTCTTGTGCGAGTTCCAAACTCGCTCGGATTAAAAACTAATTTCTTTGTGTAGTTAGTTCGCTTTACACTTAGATTCTTTGTGTGGTTAACAGAAGTAGAAGATTTAACGAGTTCTTGCTTGTACATTTTATATAATCAGATGTGGTCAAGCTCATAAGTATAATCCTCGAGGGGTATGGCACATCATAGTGTAAACACAATTTACATGGTTTAGAATAGAATAGAAAGTTTTTATTTCAGGCCGAAGTCCATAGGGTTTGTAATATTTTTTATTAACTTCTAGTGTTACAGACACAGACAAAAAATATTCGATTTTTCAGCGTAGAGCTTCGGGTATGTTTAAGATGGGAATTACTTTTCCGAATTTTTTTTGTTCGAATTTCATTTTACCGAAAACTATTGGCCGACGTCTTTTTTGCAATATGCATCATTTGACATATTTTTAAATCATCGAAGTATCATGTGTCATAGGTATTATTTTACCGAATTATGTTTCGCCGATTTACGAAATAACTTTTTGCTATTGGCCGAAGCCTCTTTTGAACTTTTTTCATTTGCCAAATGATTTGTTTGCCATATTTTCACCACAGTGAAACAAAATTTTAGGGAATATTATTTGGTCACAAATATATAGCTGTACATATTCGCAAATAACAAATAACGGAGGCGAGTTTACAACTTATACGGATGAAAATTGGAACTTGGTACAGAGAAAGCGATTGAAAAATAGATTTATTGGAACTCAAGGGAAGGCAAAAGATTCCTCGGGTAAATTTAAGGCTGCAGAAATTAAAATCCCACTGTTCGTAAATAATGTGGATAAGGAGTCAACAGTTACGGACGTCGCTGACTACATTTTAGAAAAAACGAGCGTCTTAGTGCAGTTAACAGAGATAAAGATGAAGCGACAGAGAGATTACAAGGCGTTTAAAGTGTTCGTTCCTAGGCATAAGTTAGACATGTTTCTTGATGAACAAATGTGGCCTGAAGGTATTTCTTTCCGTCGGTTCATTAATTTTAAAGATCGGAATTTACAGAGCACTGCTATAATAGGGGTGTCTAGTGCTGAAACTGAGGCTAATACTAAAAACGTTTAGATTATGATGGACACCATAAATAATTCAATTATAAAAATGGTTACTTTCAACTGTAAGTCTGCTACGAGATCAGTGGAGGGGATAAGGTCATTGTGTAAGACTGCTCAGGTAATTGCCCTACAGGAGACGTGGCTTCTGCCTCACAATACAGCATTTATTGGTAGTATTGATGATAACGTCGAGTACACCAGTAAATCAGCGGTTGATACATCGACAGGCGTACTGCGTGGTCGTCCGTACGGGGGGGTGGCAGTGATGTGGCGAAAGGGTGTGTTCACTTCCGTTACGGTTGTGCCGTGTAACAGCGTGAGACTGGCAGCTGTCAAGGTATGTGCTGGTGAACGTAGTTCCTTAGTGTTTTCGGTATATATGCCAACTGACTGTAGGGACAACTTATTAGAATTCACGGAAGTGCTAAGTGAAATAAATGCAGTCATTGATAGTTGTGATATTGCATCCGCTATAATTCTCGGGGACTTTAACGCTCATCCAAGGGAGTTATTCTTTACGGAATTAGCCAACTTTTGTGAGGAGCGAAGCTGGCTCTGTGCGGACGTGATGAAGTTGGACGTTTTGTCAGACACGCACACGTTTGTAAGTGAAAGTCATATTAACTGTAAACGTTGGCTTGATCACTGTCTGACAACGGAGGCAGCTTGGCAATGTGTGACAAAAATTAGCATGTGTTATGATGTGTATTGGTCAGACCATTATCCACTGGAAGTGTATTGTAACTTAGGAATATTACCATGTAAAGTACAACTTACGGGGAATATGTACAGTAAAGTGCGATGGGGTGAGAGAGACGCTGGACAAATAAGAATGTATACAGAGCTTTGTACAAGTAAATTAAGGGGGGTTGATTTTCCGGTGGAACTTAGTCAGTGTGCTGATAATGTTTGTCGTAATAAATATCATCATGTAATTATTGATAAGTTAAACTTTAGCATTGTTACTTGTTTGACGGAAGCTGCGCAAGGGAGTTGTAGCGCAAGGACAAGTAGAAAGCACAAATATGTTACTGGGTGGAACAAGCATGTTCGTAAGTTTCACATGGAAGCGCGAAACAGCTTCCAGAGTTGGATGCTTCTTGGTAAGCCCGAGTCTGGTGTCATCTATGATGAAATGTGTGAAAGTCGAAAGCGCTTTAAGTCTAAGTTAAAATGGTGTCAAGACAACGAGGATAAAATTAAAATGGATATCTTAGCAACACACCATAAAGCAAAAGATTTCAAGCGTTTTTGGAAGCATACCAAGAAACTTGAAGCTGGATCGTGTGTACCTGTGAGTGTTGAGGGTAGGAATGAGCCACGCCAAATAGCCCAATTATTTAGGGATCAGTTTAAAGCAGTGTCTCCGATAGGATGTGTGCAGCAGGTGCTCGACGCTGAGGCTGCTGAGTGCGAGCGGTTCAGTTTTAAGGCGAAAGAGGTCGCCCATATTATTAAAAACATGACCAGAGGTAAGTCTCCAGGACATGATGACCTTAGCATCGAGCACTTGCAGTGCGCAGGTGTTAATTTACCTCGGGTGCTGGTGTTGTTGTTCAACTTGTGTATAGGCCATTTCTATTTACCCAAGGAGCTTATGAAGACCACGGTGATACCAATACTTAAAAATAAGACGGGAGATGCTTCCGACGGGAACAACTATAGACCCATCTCTCTGGCTACGGTGATCGCCAAGGTACTGGATGGTTTGCTTGATAAACACCAAAGTCAGCATATTGATCTGCACGAGGCCCAGTTTGGTTTCAGGGCTGGGCAATCGACTGAAACTGCGGTGCTGAGACTCAAGCATACTGTCCAGTACTACGTTACAAGGAAAACGCCCATATATGGTTGCTTCTTGGACCTGTCGAAAGCATTTGACCTGGTGTCTTATGACGTGTTGTGGGATAAGCTCCGAAGGGAAACAAGCACACCCAGTAGTATCACAAATATATTAAAATATTGGTACGGCAACCAAACGAATGCTGTAAAGTGGGCGGGCTCATGTTCGTCAGAGTATAGGTTGGAGTGTGGTGTGAGACAGGGAGGCCTGACCTCACCACGACTTTTCAACCTGTACGTGAATGGGCTGGTAGGTGAGCTCAGCGGGACCGGTGTTGGCTGTTCAGTGGATGGCGTTTGTATGAACAACATTAGTTACGCTGATGACATGGTTCTGCTGAGCCCATCTGTCAGAGCCCTTAAAATCCTAATAGGCAACTGCGAGAGGTACGCGGGGTCCCACGGCCTCAGGTACAACTGTAAGAAGAGTGAACTACTTATTTTTAAGGCGGGTAGTAAGTGTCCGAAAACCGTTCCTCCGGTCAGACTTGAAGGAGTGCCTATAAGTAGGGTCACAAAATTCAAGTACCTGGGGCACTGGGTCACTGAGGATCTCTCGGATGACTTGGATATTGAGCGGGAACGCAGGGCGTTGTCAGTGAGATGCAATATGCTGGCGCGCAGGTTTGCACGGTGCTCACAAGAGGTCAAAATTGCTCTTTTTAAGGCATACTGTCAAACTTTCTATACCTGCAGCCTGTGGGTCCGGTATACGCGTGGATCTTTCATTGCCCTACGGGTCCTGTACAATAATGGGTTCAGGATGCTGTTGGGGTTGCCTCGTTTTTGCAGTGCATCAGGTATGTTTGCTAAGGCCAACACGGATTGTTTTAGGGCGATAGTGCGCAAAAGAGTGGCCTCCCTGATGCGCCGCGTGCGGGGCAGCACCAACAGTCTACTGAATACTGTACTGGAAAGGGTGGATTGCCCAGTTGTGAGGCACTGGAATGCCGTTCACGGCTCCGGGGGTGCCCGGTATAATGATAAGTAGCCCAATGTGTACAATCTAACTAACATAGTTTTAAGTATGTTTTACTAACAATTTTATGGAATGTATATTCTGAAATAAATAATTAATAATAATAATAATAGCCGGTTACTTGGTAGCGTTTTCAATATTAAATTAAATATATGTAGCGTCATAAAAAGTCAATATATTGTGCTACAAAATTTAGTGAGAAACGAATCGCTGTAAAACCGACTTTACGTAGTCTTGTTTGCCCTACCCCTAGAGTGTAATTTAAGCCCGCGCAGGCGCGAAGGGGTAGGGCGGCCCGCGAGCTGAGGAGCAGGTGGTCTGAAGGCCCGCCGCTGCAGCTGAGGCTGGCCGGCTTAGCCGGCCAGTAAGCCGAAGCTGCGGTGGTGAGCATTAAAACCATCTGCGACGATAAGCTCGCGTGGGGCCGCCCAAACCCCGCAGCGCCGGAGCCGTGACAGAAACAATGCTTGCTGCATGTTGCATGCTGGCTTGCATGTTGCATGCTTGTTTGCACGCTGCATGCTTGCTTGCATGCTGCATGCTTGCTTGCTGCTTGCCTGCTGCATGCCTGCTTGCACGCTGCATGCATGGTTGCATGTTGCATGCTTGAAGCAAGCAGCATTGTTTGCATGCTTCTTACTGGGACCCTTTAAAACACTTTTGTTCATAATAAACTGTTTTATTAAGTGCCATTACATTTAAAATAATAATTAATTAAACCAAAGAGTAGGTTAATCTTAACATAGGTAAAATAATGTTTGGAAACATAATACTTCGAACAAATGTTATTTCAGCTAAGTGTAACTTCGGTAAAGAGTTTATCGACCAAATGAAACGTCGGAGTAACGAAAAAAGTCGAATTGATAATAGGTCAACTGATACAGTGGCAGACGTGACTTCGATGAAGTAAAAAAAAAAACGAAACGATAATAGTTGAAAAGTTTTAGGGGAAATGAAATTCGGTCAAATATTTTTCGAACTTATGATAGGTAACCGTTTAAGATCGTTGTAAAAGGGAGTAGCCTATCGCCATCACCCGGGCACAAATACAAACTCCGGACTGCTACTGAGGCATACGTGTTTGGATAAACACATTGCCCTTCCTGGGAATCGAATCCAACAGCAGTAGCGGAAAATTATCAAACTGTTACAAAATTTGTATACCATGCCGTTTTGACGTGCAAGTGATTTTTAAAATAAAGCATCTATGAGGTCGACTAGGCATACAAGAAGCGCGTTAATTCATTAGTATCAAATAACTGCTATAAATTGCTCTGTATAGAGGATGCGCCTAGGTCTCCCGAAATTTCCATTGAGTGACTTTTCATGAAATAGTCAGTCAATGGGATTAAATGAACTAAGAGGGATGTGTTGATGATATAAGTGACAGTTATTTAAAATATACCTACGTAATACAGTCGCGAATCATATTTTTCTCAATATACAGTCATTAACCTGTAAATTGCAAAAATTATAAGAGAATCTGTAATGCGCGGGCTACCCTTCCCTTTTAACTTTTTAGTTTTTTAAAACTATTTAAAAGATTAGAAATACAATTGTATTACTTTTCTGCTAAATTATTCATAGAAAAGCGACTAAAAGCTCTTAAACCGTTTAAAATAAATCCTAAAATGTCTGACCTTTCGCTAGTACAATAAAACTCATTAGTGTCTTAACTTCTTGATAAATTCCAAGGATTCAGACTTATCCCTCAAGAAAAAGGACCTGAAAAATCACCAGCAAAATCTTAACACATTCCACTACACTGATTATATAATTTATCAACATTTATCAGCACGGCTCGTATATCAAAAACTTTGGGAACTTGTTACGACTTCCAGTTAAACCATATTTTTGCTCCAACGCGATATATTTTCGTACACGCCTACACATAGGTAATATGCTAACGGCAGTACTTTTTAAACCTCCAATAAATCAGGCCAATAAGCAATCGAAAATGGCTCTATTTCAATAATTTGTGACTTATTAAACTAGGGACTTAATCAAGGAAATGACAGTTGATGCTGAAAATTAAGAAAAGAAAATACCTATAAAAAACAAAGGAAAACCTCAACATTTTCTAAATAAGTTTTGGCCACATTTTTGTGTGACAAAACCGACACAACCCAGTTACTGGGTAATATGATACCACTTGGTAAGACCGGTTGTCAGACTTACGGGATTCTCACGTCCCATAATGATGTATTTCTAAACATACATATATCATACAAAAAATCAAAATTGAAGTGTCTGTAAGTCATGTCAAAATAACAGCTATGTAAAAAATAATAAAAAAATAAAATAATATCTTAGGACAACCAAGACAACGTTATCTGATCCCAAACTAGGCAGAGCCTGTACTATGGCAACCAGACAACTGATAAACATACTTATATATTTCTAAATACATACATATTATAAATAAATTACACCCAGACACAGAACAAATGATTGTGCTCATCACACAAAGATTTGTTCTGGTGGGAATCGAACCCACGACCTCAGTCTTAGCAGTCAGGGTCACTAACCACTAGACTAACAGGCCAATCAAAAAAATGCATATATACTGTACTTAAATATGTTTGAATTTAATATCTTCATTTATTTAATTAATTTTATCAATTACTTTGCATGCTAGGTTTAGCGGATTGTATTAGATACTGTAAAATAACCCGACTTTCTACAATTCTTGCAAAATAAATTTTATTTTGATTTCTTATAACAATTTTTTTTTCCTTTTTTTTTGTATGTTAGTTCTGACTAATCCCCGAAACGGTGGGATTGATTTTGATGGGACTTTCACTGGCGGATAGCTGATATTATATAATTTTTTGTCCCAGTAGCACGTTCCCGTAGGATAATTTTCGACATCCACGCAGGAGAAGCCGCAGGCAGTTGTAAAAACTAAACATAAATTCTGTTTTTGCTTTTCTTCAACGCCCAGCGTTTTACCAGTCATCCCGTATAAGTATTTATAATAGAAGTAGTGCCCACTCCCACTCATCCCGCGTGGTTGGTATGGCATAGAAATGGAGCTGAGGTCTGCATTCATAGCTGAACAGGGTGAATAGGGTGCTTAGGGGTTATAAGTGCAATTATTTTGCGTTTTATATCATGAGAGTGCTCTTAACCGCGGAAGCATGTCGGTTCACGCATAATTTAGCTGTATGTGCCTTTGGTTTGTGGGAAGGGCCTAATCAGTTGATGAATTAACATGTAGTGCTCTATAACTAATCAACCGTATTAGGTATCTAAATTAGTTAGGTATCGTTGTGAAAAGTAACAATGGCCCTTATTAAAAGTCATCCAAATGACAATGGAGAGAGCTATACTTGGATTTGATCTACGTGATCGAATCAGAAATGAGATCCGTAAGAGACCTAAGATAGTCGAAATAGCCCGAAGAATTGCCAAAGTTGGGCAAGGCGTATTGCTCGCAGAACAGGTAGCCGATGAGGACGAAAGCTTCTTGAGTGGTGACCGCGTACCGAAAGACGTAGAGTTGGAAGGCTTCTTACAAGGTGGAACATTGACCATGTGACGGCTGCAGGAATTCGCTGGTTGCAGGAAGCACAGAACCAGTCGAAGTGGCGGTGCATGGAGGAGACATATGTATGTCCAGTAATGGACATCTTGCGATTGTAATGATGTTGGTAATGAGAGTAGTGGAAGGTTTTACTGCCGAATTTGTAACGTATTCAGTTTATAATGTTCGCACTACTGAAACACAGCCCTCCTCTTCCTCTTCTTTGAGAAAAGTGTTCTTTAAAGACGAACAAATCTCGTTATCGACGTGTTTTTAGGGTTCCGTTGCCAAATGGCAAAAAACGGAACCCTTATAGATTCGTCATGTCTGTCTGTCCGTCTGTCTGTCTGTCTGTCTGTCCGTCCGTATGTCACAGCCACTTTTCTCCGAAACTATAAGAGCTACGCTGTTGAAACTTGGTAAGTAGATGTATTCTGTAAACCGCATCAAGATTTTTACACTAAAATAGAAAAAAAAAACAATAAATTTTGAGGTTCCCCATACATAGAACTGAAATTCAAATTTTTTTTTCCATCAAACCCATACGTGTGGGGTACCTATGAATAGGTCTTTAAAAATGGTATTGACGTTTCTAATATCATTTTTTTCTAAACTGAATAGTTTGCGCGAGAGACGCTTCCAAAGTGGTAAAATGTGTGTCCCCCCCCCCCCGTAACTTCTAAAATAAGAGAATGATGAAACTTAAAAAAAATATATGATGTAAATTACCATATAAACTACCACCGAAAATTGGTTTGAATGAGATCGAGCAAGTAGTTTTTTTTTAAAACTTCATAATTCGTAAACCGCAATTTACCGTTAATTCAATCAGCTGAAATATAAAAATTAAAAAAAAACATTTATTTTCATAACCATAAACCTTATGCATAAACCGAGAATACCTACAGGTTTGTACGGGACCCTCGGTGCGCGAGTCCGACACGCACTTGGCCGGTTTTATTCATTAGGAAAGGGCTTCATGTCGTCACGTCTGCCACCTGACGGCAGGATGCGCAGCAAACCATCATTTAGTGAAAACTAAATGATGGTTTGACATGGAGCTAGGCTGCATGCAGTTCCTGTTTACAAGTACCTACAGTCTATGAAAAAGGGTATAAGTATCAATGTGTGCATAAGTCCTAACTATTTTGTAATTTGTACATAAGTTTAATTGTGACAATCAAGTATCTGAAATAAAAGAAAAGTTAACTACACGAATCTGTGTGATTTCCCACAATATTAAATCCAAAATCATAACAAAAGCTCATTGAAAACCCTTCATCATGTTTGATAACACAGCACGCCATTTTGTAAGTAACCTTCAACCCACGTTGACCCGGAACAATCTACCGTTTAGCGACACCTTTTACTAATTATAATCAATCGAGTTTGTTCCCCGGCAGCACCGGCCCGCCGTAATGAATTCTGAACTCATCAATTCTGCAAATTTCCAATTTGAAGACGCTGTTGATTGAAAACCCACCTACTATACCCTTGGGGGCTGAGTATGGAGGCTATGGAGCGCACTCAATGGAAACACTGCTGCAGTTTTAATGGATAAACTGTTACAATGCCTACAGATAAAACTAGTTGGTGCGATTTTTAAACAGCATATAAAATTATTTGCCAGAAATATTGTAGAAACATGTAAACGCAAACTAAAAATTGAAAATGACGTTATTATATCACTGTTAATCTTTGACATTTGTATTAAATGTTTGTATCACGGCAAGTTGGTGTAGTGTGTGAAACTTATAAACAATGAATTTCCCTGATGCTATAAATTCTGAGACTATAATTTCTTTACCCTAATTGCATAAGACGCCATCTATAAGAATTTCAATTATTTTGAAGGACTTTGTTATAACTTCCTACTAATATTATAAATGCAAAAGCTTGTATTTATGGATGTGTGGATGTTTGTTACTCTTTCACGCAAAAACTACTGAACGGATTTGGATGAAATTTGGAACACAGTTAGATTATAACCTGGAATAACACATAGACTACTTTTTATTGCGGTAATACTTTCCCGCAGGATATTTTGCGACCTCCATGCGGGCGAAGCCGCTGGCAAAAGCTTGTTGCCTCATGTGTTCAAAAATTGTGACTGCTCAGCAACATCAATGTCCACGGCACGCTCGTTACATCTTTGACCTCATCAATCGCTTTCCATCAGGCGTGATCGAGGTCAAGAGCCGCCCCTGAATAGTAATAAAAAATAACGCAGAAAATGTCGTTGAACTGTCTAAATGACAGCCATTGCTACTGTTAAATATGTAACGCAATTACCCCTCTGTTCCTAATTATATTTAAAAAGTTTCAACGATATTTTCTGAAATCTACACTAATGTTATAAAGCTGAAGAGTTTATTTGTTTGGTTGAACGCGGTAATCTAAGTAAAGTAACTATTGCTCCGAATTGAAAAAATCTTTTTGTGTTGGGTAGCCTAACTATTGAGAAAGGTTATAAGCTATAGAACATCACGCTACAATAAAAAAAAGCGGGGCAGCAACGAAAAATGGACGAAAACTGGCAGGCAATTGGATGCAACGGGAAGAGTCAGGGGAGCAAAAATTTGACGCGGACGAAGTCGTGGGTATTCTTCATATACAATACTAGCATTGTAAATGAAGAGAGCTAGCGTTCTTATTTATAACCGATGTGATCCTTTCCTAGCAGGTAATTATGAACTTACATTGTATAGGTGGTCTCATCCATACTCTAAGCTAACCCCATGTAAAACCCTTTCGCAGGGTGATCGCTAATTGAGTCAGAAACTGTCTTAGTTTGCGATTTTTGTGTCAGCAATTACACAAGCAGCATCTGAACATCTGATACAACTGTATAATATACAGTTGTATCATATATATTGATCCCAAACTAGGCAGAGCCTGTACTATGGTAACCAGATAACTGATAAACATACTTATATATTTCTGAATACATATACATTATAGATAAATTGCACCCAGATACAGAACAAATAATTGTGCTCATCACACAAAGATTTGTCCTGGGTGGGAATCGAACTCATGACCTCAGTCTTAGCAGTCAGGGTCACTAGCCACTAGACTAACAGGCCAATTACAACTGTTCTGACTGTGTCAGACGATTTGCGGTATGACAGCTATAGGAGGTGTAAACTAAATACATTTAGTACGCAAATTTAGGGTTTTAGTATCACCGTCAGTTGAATGATTATTGTAGGTATTTGGGAAGATCCTGCCAGGGTCGCAGCTTATATAGCTTTGAAAGAGTGACGTGAACAGGCAGCTGAAGGAATATGGTGGGTTTTAGTCAGTAAAAGTCTGACATGTCCTCCCACTCTGCCCAGTGCGGGAGACGTCAGTTGATGGCTTTCCAACATAACCAAAACAAAAGGTATTTGAGAAGATGCTGTGTAAGTGTATCATCTTCATTCTCTTATCCTTATCGCAGATAATTTGAAATCTGCGCCACATGTTACTTTAACGTTCCGTACATTAAAATCAAAGAACGCAACTCTTCACGGAAACAAATCACTTCGTTGTCCATCCCTCCGTCTGTCTGTCAAGAAGACCCTTACTCTCGGTAACGCCTGGAGGTATCAAGTTGAAATTAATATCAAATGCGTAGGTCTACGGCCCTCCGGCAATTGGGACTCGAGGTGGCCTTTGACAAGTCCGAGGCCATGGGTTTTCATGGTCCTCGGAACGCGCCACCTGCGGGTTCCCAACTCACGGTAAGAGGGGTTCACATCGGCGTCGAGTCGAAGATGAAGTACTTGGGACTTGTCTTCGACAGCCGGTGGAACTTCGTCGAGCACTTCCGACGTTTGGCTCCCAGACTGGAGCGGTCTGGGGCTGCTTTAAAGCGGCTCCTGCCCAACCTGGGGGATCCAAACGCCTCCTGCTGGAGCCTCTACACGGGGGTCGTGCGGTCCATGGCCCTCTACGGGGCACCGGTGTGGGCGCCCTCATTGAGGCTGCGCCCAGCGCGCCGGTTGAGTGCGGCCCAGAGGGTCATGGCCATCCGGATAATCCGAGGATACCGCACGATCTCGTGCGAGGCAGCGAGCCTCCTTGCCGGAGTGCCGCCATGGGATCTGGAGGCAAAGGTCCTCGCGCACATGTGGGAGTGGCGCGAGGAGGCGAAATGCCGGGGCGAAACTCCGCTGCCGCGACAAATCGCGGCACGGCGGACAGAGCTCCAGTGTGATCTCATGGCGACATGGCGGGTACGATTGTCACAACCCAGTGCAGGGCACGCCACAATTGCGGCGGTAAGTCCCCTCTTTGAGGAGTGGATAGAGAGGCGCCACGGCGTCCTCACCTTCTGCCTGACGCAGGTTCTCACCGGGCATGGGTGCTTCGGTGGGTTCCTGTTCAGGATAAAGCGGGAGGAAACGCCCGGGTGTTTCCATTGTGAGAATCGTCTGGAGGACACGGTGGAGCATACGGTGGAGGTGTGCCCTGCCTGGGCGGAGCACCGCCGTGTCCTCGTGGAGGCGATCGGCGGCGGCGACCTCTCGCGTCCGGCCCTGGTGCGAGCCATGGCACGGAGCGAGAGGGAATAGGAAGCCGTCACCTCCTTCTGCAAAGCAGTAATGCTCGCGAAGGAGGAGGCGGGGCGCGTGAGGGAGTGGCAGTCTCTGCGCCCTCACGTCCCTAGCCGCCACAGGAGACGCCCCGGGCGTCGGGAGTCGATTACGGACTCCCGGCCACCGTAGGCGTGAGCTTGCGGGCGGCGAGCAATGGGTAGCTCACCGCCCGGTAAGGACCAAGCTCGGGTCGACGGCGCGTAGTGTTCCACGCGCGCCTCAAAGAGATGTCAGCAACAGTGTAGGGGTCTACTAGGACCGATGCCTGCCGGGGTCGCGTGATTGTTCGAAAGAGATACCGTGACCCAGGCACATGGGCAACTGATGGAACACGGGTGGGTTTTAGTCAGTAAAAGTCTGACACGCCCTCCCGCTCCATCCAGAGCGGGAGAAGTCAATTGATGATTTCCCATCCTGAAAAGAAAAAAAAAGGTCTACGGCTCCTTGGAGGTCTAGAATTAGGCGTCTAAGTCAACGCAATTAAAAAATACACCTGTATGCGACATAATTTGATACTCAGAAAAAAAAAATCCGTTGACCTAGAATGACACCTAGCTTCTCTAAAATTTTAATATTTTTAGAGAAGCTAGGTGTCACAGCCTAAGTAATGGTAAAAGTTCGAGAAAAGTTAATTTATAGTTAAATCATATAATAATACAAAAGATTTTTAGTTGTAAAATACATTTGTAGTAGGAAAATGGGAGTATGTAACATGTTTTCAACTATAATGTTTAGTTTGTTTTTGGGATAAATTCATTCCAAATACGGAACCCTGTCGGAGGACGGGTCCAACACGCATTTGGCATTATTGGTTTTCGTATTGCGGTTACTTCTCTGTGTAACTTCGTAACCTTCTTTATTATACAACAAACTTACGTAACGTAAACTTGTAAGCAGAAATAACGCGAATGGCTCCTGTACGATCACAAGGATCTCGCAGACAGGCGCGGTATGATAGCGCACCGCGACACTAGTAGAATTAATAACTTATTCTCTCTGCACACTACCTCAGCTTCCAGTTGAATCGAATGCAGCTGAACGCCATTATTTTACATGGAGCGACTGCCAATTAGACCTCCACAATCCAGTTACTGGACAATACGATACCCCTTGATAAGACTGGTTGTCAGACTTCTGGGTTTCTGACGATCCGTTACAACTGTTAATGATCCACAAATGACTGCCGGGACCAACGGCTCAACGTGCTTTCCAAGGCATACTGTTCGACGCCAAGCCAAGGGCTCACCACAGGATTTTAATAGCGCAGTGGAAGGTATGATGGTGGGGCCTTAGGACAAAAAGTGGCGAGCGAACTGTCCGCCGTGCGCGGAGCTGATTAATACAATCAAACAAAAGACTCACCTGGCTGAAGAACACCTGCTCTGGAGCCTACCTGGATTCATGTATGCAAGTGAGTATACATTGCATTGTGCAGTGACGCTATAAATGGGTTTTCCAGGATACAGGCATAACAATCCGCCAGATGCCTTCACGGCACGCGGTCTTCAATGGTATCACTAACACATCAAACCATTTCAAACAAAAGATATATCCAAACTCAACCCGTAATATTTCATCAAAGGGGGTTGATTACGCACAAAAACAATTGAATCATGACAAATTGTCCCAAACGGATCGATCCAAAGGGATTAATTTACAACTGGTCGCGAAATCCAAGCGGCGACATTTCTTCCCAAGATCAAAACCCAGTGTCAAAGTCAAAACTGACAACTGACAGTTCTCACTCTGTTACACGTTTAGAAACGTAGGCGCATAGAGTAATAAACGGGACGGAACACATACCAAACCATCAAAATTGTTGTCTCATTTCCGTATGTATAATTAATAGGAATATGGTTAAAGCAAGTTGCTTTGCAACGTTTACCTTGTAAATGTAGTCAAATAATGCAAAAACAAAAATACCTACAATTTAACGTCCTAGAAATAACAGAGAACACTAATAAATGTAATTGAATAAATAAAAGATATTTGTGAAAATAATTGTGTTCCGAAGTAGAGCATGCAGCGTGGATTGTGAAGTATTTTAATTTACTCGCAAATTCAAAATAAATTGAATTAAACCGTTACTCAAGTCCGCTTTTAATCTTTTGTTAGTTTAATATTTTTTGCTGAATGTTTTAATCTCCTATTTATAATTGTCTGGAAGTGTACTTTACTACTTTTTTTGTTCCGTGTGGCACAGGATGGTTCCCTGTGGTGCCAGACATAGAGAATAGCACCATCCCATTTTTTGCCGTGGGTCGTATAAGGCGCCTTACCAGAGCATGGGCAGCAGCGTTCTCTTTGCATTTTACCACCGTACTGCTTCGGCTGCTGAGACTCTTCTAGCTGCGTAAATACCTTATGGATAACTACAGTTTTGCGTTGTTTGGAGTTAAAACGAGTTAAAACTTGGGTCATGGGACCCCAGTGCTCGTTTCCTCTTTGAGAAAATTTCTCGACTGATCTTCACTTAACCAGAGGGCTGGGTTGTTATTTGGTCAAAGATACAGTATTGTTTTTCCACGTGGCAATACTGGCAGTCTTCGGGGCACATTTCCTGATGATAGCGATGCGGACGATGACTTCCACGCCTAAGTGTGCTTTTGTTTTTGTATTTATTTGTATAGTTGGCTATTCATATAATTTAGTAAGTACTTCTGTACATAATTCAAAACTAAGTCCTTCCAGCGTCTGTATGCTTAAATCTGTTAAACTACGCAACGGATTTTAATCAATAGACAGTGATTCAAGAGGAAACTATATATGCATAATACGCGGGTGACGCTGCTGGCAAAAACTAGTAATGTATAATAGTTACATGTTAAATCAATTAAAAAACTGTAAATATTTTTCCGACAAACCTTGTGGGTGTAACTACACCGCTATGTATAGCGTCCAGTTTTATGTAGCACATCATAGTAGCATCGGGAATAATTGTTGTTCAATAAAATTATGTAGAACAGTCCGCTTGACGTGGGTTTCTGAGTATGCTCGACGCGTCAAGCAAGGAGTATTTCCATTAAAATACATAGTCAATTTTTTTTGCCAATTTTGTTTCACTTTGGTATACAAAAGAAGAAAAGAATCTTGTTGGTAAGTATATTATTTCACTAAACGCGAATACGTTTAAGTGTATTCCGTATTGTATACTTCCTGTTTATAATATTATCATTTATTATAACATACATATTTATCATATTTGCGTCTTGTTCTGCATCCATCTCAGATCATAGAATCAAGGAGGACATGCCAAGATATTTTTGTAAGGATGTGTGCACATCGTTATCACGCGCCAACAGATGAGAATGTATCAATTGAGGCTTGATTCCTGTCATCCCAACTTCCTTCACTGCTGAACATAGCAGTCACTTTGTTGTTAAATGGCTAGGTTGATGAAACAGAATGCTATAACGTATAAAATGACATAAAAAAGCTACAAAATAAAAACTTCGATTACGGAAGTCGGTTTTGTGCTTTCGTTTTTTTTTGCCACTGACTTCCGATATTAAAATATATTTTCACTTCGTAGTGTTATTTTTAAGTCTTTTAAAAACGGGAAATTCAGGTGCAGTAGTAATTTTATGTTTGCTCGTGTGGAACCTACCTAACCTTTAGCTTTAGCCAGGAACACTATAAAAGTGCAACCCCCATTGTTGGTAATGTTTTAAACGAAATCTTATTCAACACATCCCTTATTTCGAGGCTCAGTGTCTTGGCATCACGCCAACCAACTTAGGGGGGTAGCAGAGTTAATAAATTTTGTTTTTCCGACCAGATATTATCAGGATTTCCACTTGGAACTCAACAATTATGGATACGAAAATTTGTTACGCACGAGTGACTTACATGTTACAACGAATATAATTTTTTAAGACTTCCTTATTGATAAAAAAGGGTATATTGTTAAATGGCTATATGGGACTCGGTTAAACAATAGCCACCTTTTTCAGAGAGATGTCTAATTTTGTACAATTTTAGGTATACGGTACCTTTTTCAGAGAGATGTCTAATTTTGTACAATTTTAGGTATACGGTAGGGGGGTAAGTAACCACGAGCGAACTCTTTATACTTTAATATTCTGCTGTCATTATATTTTATTTTTGAGCCCTTAGGGTTGAAACCCCTCGGGCCGTGGGGTCCGAGTGCGCGTGGCCTATTTAAGCAACTCTAGAATTGGCTTATTGACACTTCCTGTGACCCAAAGGCTGGCAAACTATAATAATGTAATTGTTTGGGTTTTTTAACTAACTTCACAAAAATGAGGAGTATCTCAATACGGTTATAGGTATTAAAAAAAAAAACCTCAGTACTCCGCCATTTATAACCGCTTAAACACACTTTTTCTCTGGTTTGAAAGCGAAATACTTCCCGGATGGTCCCATATAAATTTTGGTCAAGTTCTGATTAGTGGAGAGTTATCTTCAATAATACGTATTTCTTCTACTTGGCTTATACTGATGACTGGCTGCTGCCCGCGGCTTCACCAGCTTGGATGTCGGAAATTATCCCACGGGATCGTGCTATCGCGACACAAGTAGTCTATGTCTTACTTCATGTACATTACCTATTTGCTAGTGCAAAAACAGCACTTGATGGTCCACTTCACGAATGTACGAGAAGGGCTGCAATACGAGATGAATGGCGACGGATTGTGAACCTCGCCACCACACCAGATATGACGACCACGATCACTCTGTCATGAGTGTAATGACGAAGAAGAGAGAGAGAGTGCCAAAACAGTCCAGCCGTACCGGAGATTAGCTGGATCAGATAGTCACATTTAAAAAAACTTAAGAAGTGTCAAGGGACACCCGGATGGAACGAAGTTCCTTTCCAGGATTCATTATTGTTATTATTATTTACTAGCTTCTACCCGCGACTTCATCCGCGTCAAATTTTTGCTCCCCTGACCCTTCCCGTCGCATCGATATGCCTGCTAGTTTTCGTCCACTTTTCGTTGCTGCTCGCTCCTTTTGAGTTATAGTGAATCAACCTTAAAAGATAGACATATGCTCTCCCGAAACTTTTTTTTAGAACTTTTTAAAAGAAACAATTCCGTCATACATAATTTTTGCGTTACTTTAACCGTTTACGCAGCGCACGCAACGGAAACTCTCAAAAGGAATAAATTTTCCCCGTTTTTGCAACATTTTTCATTACTGCTCCGCTCCTCTTTATTGTAGCGTAATGTTATATAACTTATAGCCTCCTTCGATAAATAGGCTACCCAACCCAAAAAGAATTTTTCAATTCGGACCAGTAGTTCCTGAGATTAGCGCGTTCAATCAAACAAACAAACAAACAAACTCTTCAGCTTTATAATATTATATAGTAATATAGTATATATAATAATATATATAGTATAGATTATGTACAAAAAACCTGTATACACTCAACAAAAATATTCTCCCTCTCTCTCTCTCCTTCTCTCTCTCTCCCACTCTCTCTCTCTCCCTCTCTCTCTTTCTCTCCCTCTCTCTCTATCACTCTCTCCCTCTCTCTCTCCCTCTCTCTCTCCGTTCCAAAAACTTCGTTCCAAAACAAAATATATACAGTGAAATTGAGAAACCTTCTCCTCTTAATTCCGTTTAGCCCTCTTTCGCAACGCGCCATAAGGAACTTCATTCCAAAAATAAAAAGTTTGGCGATCACAGTCCAATCTGGTTCAAAACAATCTAATATAAAAAAATACATTTAAATTTGTTTGATGTGTCTCGAAAAAAAAACTGGCCAAGTGCGAGTTGGACTCGCGCACCGAGGGTTCCGTACAAACCTGTAGGTGTCCTCCTATTTTTTTTAGTTTTATCATTCTCTTATTTTAGAAGTTAAGGGGGGGGGGGGGGGACACACATTTTACCACTTTGGAGGTGTCTCTCGCGCAAACTATTCAGTTTAGAAAAAAATGATATTAGAAACCGCAATACCATTTTTGAAGACCTATTCATAAATACCCCACACGTATGGGTTTGATGAAAAAATATTTTTTGAGTTTCAGTTCTAAGTATGGGGAACCCTAAAATTAGTTGTTATTTTTCTATTTTAGTGTAAAAATCTTAATGCGGTTTACAAAATACATTTACTTACCAAGTTTCAACAACATAGGTCTTATAGTTTCGGAGAAAAGTGGCTGTGACATACACGGACAGACAGACAGACAGACAGACAGACATGACGAATCTATAAGGGTTCCGTTTTTTGCCATTTGGCAACGGAACCCAAAAAATTAGATAGTTGAGCAATTTACGTACAGTGCGTAATATATGAAAACGACGTGCGACGTGCGCACAATGTGTATGTAAGGATCGTCGCATGTGGCGTGTTGTAGTTTATGCTTACCCCTATAGGTAGAAAGCGTGACTTTCTGCCTACCCTCATGGAAATTGGGCGTGAGCTTATTTTATTTTATCTACTGTTTAGACAATTATTGGATTGGAACGGGCATAGTTTTCAGTCTCATAACCTTCACAATGTCATAGAATTGAATTTATGTAAATAATAAGCAATCTTAGACATTGGCATACAATTTTAAAAAATAAACTATACTCAAGTCTGTTTTCGCCTTATGCAAAAGAAAGCCTCCAAATTACCCCCATAAAACTAAAACATATGACATTTTTATCCCCACTATAAATAAAAATGCAGCACATACGTGTAATGTAAACATGTATGTATGTATGAATATTTCAGTAAGAAATGTTGTAAAATATCTGCTGGAGGTATGACCGCGAGTCGGCGTCGGATTAGACAAATATACACCCTCGCCCACCCGCTGCATCATGTGAAATCAAATCTTGCCCCTACTACCAGTGTTTTTATGGAGAAGAATTTATTTATTGAGAAATGACGATGAGAAGTTTGGTAAGAAATATTTACTAGTAGAGCTGTAGCGACATCTATATCGGCTGCAAACTACGCATCACATTGACGTCACAAAAAATCCTACATCGCATAAGCAAAATTTACCGTGCCTCTAGCTTATACAACGTGTAACACAAGTAACGCAAGACTCATACACCGCAATTTATTTATTGAGTTAAAAGCATAACAATATACAATGACCAAATCTTATTTTTAAAGCTAACTGTTATTTTTATGCAAATCGTGTTGATTCTAGCATTACCACTTACACACTTCATTTTGAGTCTTATTGCCTTGAACTACGATTAAATTTTCTTTGGTTCAGTCGGCGGTAGGCTACTTACATATGAAAAATAACCTGTACTAAAAATAACTGAAATCGATTGAGTAGTTAATTATGAACAAACTACTTTCAGGACTTGTGTCTATTCTGTTACACCATGTATATACCGTAAAATTGTAAATATCTATATGAGATATGAGATTATAAATAGGTAATATATGAGATTATAAATAATATATGAGATTATAAACTATCTAAAATTGTGAACTGCATAAACCATTTACAGTTTAACGCACTATTTTTCGATTGATTATAATCTGTCCATCGCAAACCGAGAAATTGCGAACCGGTATTAAATTGACATGCGACGGATCGCATCTTGCGCTAATACTAAATAGCCAAGTAACTACCGTCACCTAGAAGAACCGCTCGCTGAATCATCGAGTAGTTGCCCATCAGACACATAATTCATGCTTACTCTTGATTTTAATTCCGATAGATTGAAATTGGAATTTTGACGTTTCGTATTCTTGAGTTCGACGCTAGCGCCAAAATTTGTTTAAATTAGGTGTCCATTTTGGAGAACTAAGTGGAATCGAGATCGGGCGTCGTTTTTGTTGCAATGTTGACACTATTGTTTTTAAGAGTTTCGAATCACATGTATGCAAAATTAACATTGGAATCGTATTGGCGTTAGATTGGAATTAAAATTAGGTTGGAGAGTAAGCCCCCTGGTCGGACGATTCTTCTTTTTCTACGGAGGTTAGGTTATTTAAAAAAAAAACACCCCAAAATTCTCGAAGGCAACTCGCGCCACCGATCGTAGGGCCTCCTCCCAAGAAGGGGGCGAGTCTTCGAACTGGCAATGTCCCAATATCCTCACGCTGGATTGGAGTGGCGAGATGAGAAGCGTTTCAGCTCAACTGGACGGAATTAAGATATTCCCTATGAGAAAAATGTTATAGAAGATTGAGATCCTTGAAGATCGATACTTGCATCAAAAATAATAATCTGTGGAGAACTTTTTTGAGGGGTGAAACAAAGATTTAGCAGAGGAACAATACAGGGTACATTCTACTAGTCATACTTGTCCTACTAGTTATGTTATTCCTACTAGTACATTAGTATTATTAAATGTGAAATTTTGTATGTTTTGATTTTTAGATGCTTTGACTTCTGATTTGCAGCCCAGTGATTTGAAAATGCTTCTAAAGCAATTCTAGTATTTGTACTGTAGCGAATTCGCGTTATTTACAAGAGAATTCGCGAATAAAAGAAGAAAAAATCCTTTGAGCAATTTATTATTTTAATGTGTTCTCATCAAAAGGAATCTCGAAATAAAAACTACAAAGACAAAGTCGTAAAAAACAGTTTTAAAGAAATATGTTTAAAATTAAAATTCTACTCGGCTGCAACGCTGCGTTGCATGAACTAAGACGTGCACATGTCTCTGAATTTATATTAATATCTATGTTTATGTATGAAAAAATACCATTAATATATTGAGTCTAACTATTACTTTATTACTATGGAAATGTTGAACTTTTAAATCTACTGGCACAGACCATTTTTATTATGTTTTACTAGCTTTTGCTAGTGGTTTCACCCGCGTGTATGCACTACCGCGAAAAAAGTACCTATGTTTTCTTCATTCAGGTTATATGTTTTTTGCGTGATTGAGTATCTTTATCTTTCTTTTCAATTTCATTTTATTCAATTTTTATTTTATTAAGAATCGTCATTATTGACATGTTTTTCGTTTTATATTTTCATTTTATTCAAGTTTATTTTATTGAGAATCTTTAATATTGACATGTTACTCAATTTATTTCTTTCATTTTATTCAATTTCATTTTATTTTATTAGGGATCCTCGAGATTGGCATATGGATGGTCTTTTTATGTTTTATTTTGCTCAAATTTAGATGTATTTCCTCTAATTTTAATCTTTAGTTTATCGTTTACCTAGTTATATGTGCATGCTGTGGTCTCCTGTAATTGAAGGAGCACACGTAAAATAAACCTTTATAACTGTGATTTGTAATGTGTATGTGTATCCTTTGTTGGAGATCCTACATAAATAAATAAAATCACACATCGAAACTTATAAGTTGATAATATATGTAGTATATGCTTATAATATTATGTTGTACTAGCTTTTGCTATCTGCTTCGCCCTTGTTTAGGATGGAAATGATGAAGTACGCTATGTAACACTTATGTGCCGGTATGTTGGTGGTTATACAGGTTCTACTATCGGTATGAAAAATATCTCATGTCTTAATTAAAGTTATACACTATCTGTGGTCCAATTTCATCCAAATTGCGCGGATTTAGATGAAATCATACATACACAAAAGCACGTACCTGTGGGATCATGTCCGACCCCCACAAGGGGGAAGCCATTGGCAAAAGCTAGATATAATATTATAAGTAGGTATATCCAAACACACAAACTTTCACATTTATAAAATTAGCAGGGTGGTAAGATCTGCCGGGGTCGCGTGATTGTTCGAAAGAGACCGTGACCCTGGCACATGGGCAACTGAAGGAACACGGGTGGGTTTTAGTCAGTAAAAGTCTGATACGCCCTCCCGCTCCGCCCAGACCGGGAGAAGTCATTAGATGATTTCCCATCGTGAAAAAAAAAAAAGGGTTTGAAAGATTTTGAATAATATAAGTAGGATGTTATTGGATAGCTATCACCCATGCAACCAAAATAATGTCAAGTGAATCAAAGTCAAAGCATTTAATCCAAATTAACATAAAGGCACATTTGAACGTCAAGATTTAAATTAAAATAGAATTGTTACAGGGCAGGAAACTTCACCGTTACACTTATAAAATGGATTACCTACAATATTTTGTATACCTTACTACAATTTATGTAATGAAAGATTGAACTTTCAAATTTAATTAATCACAATTTTATTTTATCAGTCTCGAATTAAATAAAAAATTGTTTATAATGTTAGTTATTTAATATATGCTGTTTTATCTTGTATAATTATTTAGTGTTTATGTATGTATTTGTGTAAAACTATAGCCTACAAATGCTGTCTGATATAAATGAATAAAAAAATAATTATAAAGACATACTATCCACTATAAAATGTATGATACTATAAAACAATAGGCAAAAAAATATAAATAAAGCAATGACACACATTATTTATATGATAGAGACATAAACTAAGTTAATCACAGAATGTAAATCAATGTCATAAAATACGATAAAATTTGCAGTTAGTTTGATTTTGTCTATACTCAAGACTAGACTGTCAGTAGCACGTTATCAAGCATTCTTAACTTTGATATAATATTCTATCTTTTTTTCTGTTTTTTTTTTTTACTTTTACTTCTTCAGGCTGTTGTTATTTCATCATCATAATCATAATGGTCTTGCTCAAATTCTCATTTATTTGGGGTCCATGTAACGTGTCTCTTTTTCACACTGCCCTCCTTCTTCCTTATGCGGACCACTCAAATGTCCTTTCTTTGGTATTGTTCAATGAATCATTACTTCCTTAAGTTCTGAGTTGATCTGTACGATAACAGACCATTGCGAGCCAGGTCCACTCAATCTGTGTGATTCTATCCTCACAAGACCATTTTAAACACCAATCTACACAGTCTTCACACATTATCTGACCAAGATTATGTCTGGATTTTAAAAGAGATTGATTGACCTCTGAGTTTTCTTTGAGGTTTTTGTTCTTTTCATAGTAGAGAGATAAGGAACGCCAACCTCATCTAGTTTTGTAATTCAATTACGATTGACGTGTAAAAGTATTTGTACCAACTCAATCTTACAGAAATAAAATTTTTCATCATTTATTTAACTCTATACTATCTCAAAAGTCATTCCATATTTATAAGCATCTGTCACACAGTTCATTCAACTTTTCTTTTATCTTTAATAAAACTTTTAATTACAATACCGAAATCCAATCCCAGAACATTTTTTCTGTCCAGTAATAAAACTCAAAACCTTACTTTTCAGCCCCTACGCCAAACCCCCGGTTATATTTTTCAGCTCAGCACAAAACAAAACAAAGGTGTTTTCCACTAGGGATGAACGAGGGTAGTTTGTACATAATTCATAAGGGCACTTGATTGGCCCCCTCGACTACAGAGCACCGATACACTGCGTGGATATTGAAACTAAAAACCCTTTGGTATAAGGAAAATTTTGCTGAGTAACTTTAGTAGATTCAGATGCTGATTTTTATCAATTTGTAACAGTTTATATGCTTATATTGTGCTTATGTTTGCAATTATTTACAAACCACAATATTAGGTCATCATTTCTTACATAGGTATTGTAGAAGTTGCTTGCATGAAACAACCTTACGATATATGTATATAGGTATAGGCTATAATCGCATGAATATATTCGAACTGTCGAACGAATTAAGAATAGATAAATAAAAAAAACAATAGGAGAGAGAGATCCGGCTGGCAAACCAAGGAAGGAAGTGAATAAATAAGATAAGTAGAAACAACCTATACAAATAATTATGGAATATCATGAAAAAGGTGTTTTATTTTTAGACTCCGAAACCAAGGGACTTCTATGTCTTTTTTTTTCTGGATGGGAAATCATCAAATGACTTCTCCCGCTCTGGGCGGAGTGGGAGGGCGTGTCAGACGTTTACTGACTAAAACCCACCCGTGTTCCTTCAGTTGCCCATGTGCCAGGGTCACGGTATCTCTTTCGAACAATCACGCGACCCCGGCAGGCATCGGTCCTAGCAGACCCCTTCAGTGCTGCTGACATCTCTTTGAGGTGCGCGTGGAACACTACGCGCCGTCGATCCGAGCTTGGTCCTTACCGGGCGGCGAGCGACCCATTGCTCGCCGCCCGCAAGCTCGCGCCTACGGTGGCCGAGAGTCCGCAATCGACTCCCGACCTCTATGTCTCTATACTATAAACATAAATTCACGGATTTTCCCTGTGGGTGAAGGCAGGGACTACAGGTCGTTACCTACTACCATCCTTAGGTGCATACTTCTTTTGTTTCGTGTACGTTCATATATCTGGTCATACACGCACGCCGCCGCCGGTTGCGAGTACTACGCTTTGGAACTTTCTGAAAAAGATCACCGATAAGGTCAGTACAATAACATATCTCTTGTTAATTACTTTTCTTTGCCACCTTTCGTTTATCCTGTCAACGTGAATAAACAACCTAAGCTTAATTTATTATTTTCTTTCTTTTTTAAACGACTATTTACTGCTGCATATTTAAATATCTCCTAAATATAAATGTGTTTTACTGAATCAGATTCCATAAATTGTTTCGGAAAATGTCGTATTTCAAAAGAGCTATTAATATTTTATCTCTTTTCTTTGTAACTCGCTTTCCATTTCATTCTAGAAAGAGAAGTAATCAACAAAACTTGCGTTAAGTTATTCCGACACCTTCAAAAGACGATCAACTTCGAGAATCGGTCAATTAAAAGTTTGACTTTAACCCGATAGTTACTCCGCTCCAGTCAAGTTATAGGTCTAATTACTTTTTACTTTTCGTGCGTAAACTTGAAATACTTCTAGTACTTATTTCGGTTTTTGGAGTTAAGTTCAAAGCAATTTGATGCTTGAAAAACTATAAAGAATTAGTTAATAGTTTGGGGTGCATTTAAAGAGCCATTAACCGCGTTTATACGTTTGGCGATTATTAAACAACTTCGAAATAGGTTGAAAGTCACAGATAGAGGTGGCATAGACCACTATCCATATATCTAACGACGGTTCATCATCAACTATCCTCAGACACGAATTTTTGAACTGCTAAGGAGTGTCAGAATGATGATGCTAGTAGTCCAGTCCAATACGCAAGGAACTCCATAGGTACTTTCAAATTGAAATTTCACTAACCATTATCTGCCTAGCCTTTTCATAACTATGTTGGGGTCAGCTTCCAGTCTAACCAGATGCATCTGAGTACCAGTATTTTAAATGGAGCAACTGCCTATCTGACCTCTACAACCCAGTTACTGGGTAATACGATACCCCTTGGTAAGACTGGTTGTCAGACTTACGGACCCGTAACGACGGTCTAAGATCTACGAAAGACAGCCGGGACCAACACCTTAACGTGCTTTCCGAGGCACGGAAGGGTCTTGGTATGTATAGATGGTCACCCATCCACGGCCCAACCGCGGCAAGCGTACTTTAACTTTAACGATCGACCTGTGCGGCTGTTGTAACTTAGCCACAAGCCAATTTGAAATTTCACTAAGGTTGAAATTACCTATGTAATTATCATATAGACAAATACAACCTGTCATTATAGAACATGCAAGTGACATATACACACACGACTATGATAAATCAATTATTTGGTAGACTATAAGTACCTACAATCTTGTTGCTCCGTTGCCAGTTCTATCAGCGACGGGTTACTGCAACGTATTTTACGTCTCCCAGAAATACATTTATAGAATTTCCTCCATTACCTTCGAGAAATCCTCTCAAAAGAGATTCGCGACATCTAAACACGGGAGCTAAAAGGTACCTAAATAAAATAAAATAGTATTTCTGTGTGCAACAGCTCGGCGGCGTTGTAAACTTGTATTTAAGTCCGTTCAGACAGTAACGAGGACACTATGAGAGGTTCAGGACAGTGGGGGGTGGAGGGGGGAGGGACACATTGACAGCTGCAAGCAGGACGAGTGAGCAATGGATGTGGGAAGAATTGGATGTGGTATTTCAAGATGCTAGATAATTTGATCACGAAATAATGTGTTTGGTTTTTGTTTTTTTTTTGGGCCTATGGCCTAAACTAACTACCAGACGCATTGGCCGATCGATGGACCAAGTTAAGCTACGCTTGTTGTGGTTGGTTTGTAGATGGGTGGCGATCTTTACATACCAAGACTACTCCGTGTCCCGCCGAATGACACGTGAATTTTTGACAGTCATTAAGGGGCGTCAGAAGCCCGAAAGTTACAACCAGTCTTACCCAAAGGGTATCGTTTTACCCACTACTTGATTATGGAGGTCAGGTAAGCAGACGCTCCATGTAAAATACAGTTGGAAAAAGGCTTGGCGGATTGATTTTGTTTTTTGTGTTGATGGTCCGCTTCACAAATGCATTAATGGCAGAAAAATAACGAAACTTTCATACCTTTTATCGGATTTAATATTGTGATAACTAATGGTTATTTCCACACCAGTCAAATGGACTGGATACCAAAGCAGTTCCGTATCAACCGTAGAGATAAAGCTGGAAATTATTTTATGGAAATTTAAATAATATTGACAAAGTTTACGTCAGAATAGTGAAGACAGAAAATTAATTTAAAAGTTAGTATGGTTGCATGTAATGATGTTAGAGGTGTGTGTGTTATGAGAGAAATTAAACGTTGGAACTGTTTACATGTTTTTTACTCACGAAATGTATTGTCATCTAGGTATTCAGAATGTACGCGCGTCTATAGCGGGCGGTGGTTATGGGCGAACTACTGTCGCCGATCGCTGAACATGTGAATATGAATACAAAATGAATGTTGCAGCGTTTCTACAATTATTTTATACATTTTTATCACTTTATTTGGTTTTTCTAAGGGTTTTTCCAGTTGGCAACAAAATTCATCACGTAAAGTAACATCTTATAATGTGTACAAAACAAGCCTACAAAGTCCATCCACCAAATCCCTAGAGTTCCTTAGCTAGGCAGTACAAATCGAGGTTTTCTCCGTATAAATGCCAGGTCTTGTGCCAAGTACGGCTCCATGGCATGAAATATTCACACTACACGTAGAACATAAATCGGCGCCTGATTTGAAAAAGTAATCCGACCGAGGAACTGTTCTTTGAGAGGCATTTTTGTGCTGTAGTCTAGGATTCTGGTTGAAAATCTACTTTTCAACCGACGAAAAAAAACGGAGGAGGTTATCAATTCGACGCGTATATTTTTTATTTTTTTATTTTTATGTATTACCACGCATAACTTTTTACATAGTGGTCCGATTGTGACAATTATTCTTTTATTGGAAAGGGTATACTCCCAAGGTGGTCCCATATTAATTTGGTAAACAAAATCGAACCCTAAGGGTCGGAAAACAGGCGATGATTGATTGTTCACTCACTGATTGTAATGTATAAACACGCATAACTTTATACAGAGTAGTCCGATTTTAATAATTCTTTTTGTGTTGGATAGTGTATATCTTGCCAAGTATTATTAGTACATTAAAGCCACAAAAAAATATAAAATAAAAACTTTTTAACAAAAAATTAAACCGCCGAAAAACTGAAAAGCATAAAATAATACTTAAACCTTAAAATTTTGAGTCGGCGCTGAAAAATCAATGAACAAGGATCACTCAAAGCGCCGACTCATAATTTTAAGGTTTAAGTATTATTTTATGCTTTTCAGTTTTTCGGCGGTTTAATTTTTTGTTAAAAAGTTTTTTTGTAATGTCTGGTAATCGATATAATGGTATCTTAGTATGTTTAAGTCTTGTCAATTTTAGTGTCGCAAAATTCCAGTAACTATATTTATAGATCCTTTAGAAAATATCTTAGTATGGTAGACTCGTATAATGGCACTTTTGAAAATATTGACATCTTCATTTGTCCGATGAGTATTTTCAAAAGCCTCACCCGTTTCGGCTGTTCCGGCAAAAGTACCATTATACGAGTCTACCATACTAATAATACCATATAAATCTTTATAAAAAAGAAACCTATGTGTATTTATGAAAACCATCAAACTCAGTAGGGCTATATTTTATATTGTGTAGGTAATCTTTATAAAAAAAAATTGTAAGTTCTAATAATATAACAGATTGCTGTCCCTTTCAATAAAATATCTAATATCTACCACATCAACCAGGTTTCTTCCTCCAAGGTCTACTACAATCTGTCAAACTAGGTACAAGCATCCAAAGAGATTGCTATACAAGCACACATGAGAAGTTTTTAAGCACATTATGTGATGGACTTCAGTAAAAAGCAAGCTGAAATCGTATGCGCCAGTTAAACAGCATTGAGCATTTGGCTTAAGGGAAAATTGTTTTATTCTCACTATCACTGCAGTGCATGCTAGTAACTTTGACGCAACTGCATTGGGCTGTTCATTGATAGTGAGGTGAACATTCATAACGCATGTAATTTAATAATAAGCTGTTGAGTTTCCAAATAAATAAATTGAGAATCCAAGATAATGCATCTCAGCGCGTCGAAAAAATACACTGTTCGATTTTCAACTTTCGGGGCTAGGCTGTGCGTTGATATTCCAGTGTACGAAACAATACCGTTTATATATCATTACATCCGTGTATATTGACTCAAAGGGCCAAGGTAGTTCGCGTAATTCTGATTTTCTTACGTTAATTGAAATTTGCAGGTCAGTTTCAGGTTGTTTGTTGATTAAAATATGTTTCGCGATTGAAAATTTTGATACATCGTCCTGGCGTTACATTTGCCAAAAACGTTAGAATATGTGAATTTTGCGAGCTTCAATCAGTAAGTTAGGTAAGATGACTTCGGGCTGAATACCAATACTAGCAAGGAGGCCAATAAAAGCTGGATTTGAGTAGCTGAGGACAAATATGGCGTGCGATTGGAAAGGCCTTCGTTCAGAAATGTATTTCTTGAACTGGATCATGAAGATATACATCATTGTTTAAAAACAGTTGCAATTCATCAGGGTGAAGTTAGATGGCTCTACTTTACCCACGTCTTGGGTACCAATAACGAAAACAAACAGAAAAAAAAAACAAAAAAAAAGTATCTATTCATCATTTGACAGCGAATAGAAGGGTGATGCCCGTCATTGATGTTTAGTAGTTTACATATTTTATACGAATTTCCAAAAACATAACAGTCGTTTGGTTGCCTCAATGTACATGTCAGTGTCATTTAGATGAAGTTTTGAACAAGGCTGAAATGATGAAAAAAAAAGAAGTAAATTTTTGTCCTTTTATTTCATTTGTTTTCGATATCGATACACGTGGGTAAGATATCCATACTAATATTATAAATGAGAAAGTGTGGGTTTCTGTTTATCCGTTTTTTACGGCAAAACGCAGCGACGAATTGACGTGATTTTTTTAGTGGAGATAGTTGAAGGGATGGAGAGTGACATAGGCTACTTTTTGTCTCTTTCTAACCTCTTTCTAACCCCCCATTTTAGAGAAATGAATGAATTAAACGCGAATTTAACGCGAGCGAAGCCGCGGGCAAAAGCTAGTATTCAGATAATTTCATTTGAACCTATATATCTCTTTGTTCGCTTGTACGGTATGAAATTCCGTTGGCGCGGCGTTTCGAACAGCCTCAATCCACTGCTGGCTATGATTGGATGGAACTGGCCCATCAAGGTCTGGACTTGTTATTATGAACTTTATAAAGAGGTGGAGGTACTGAGGAATTTGAGGTAGAGTAAATGGGATGGGACGCGACGTTGGATAAAGTTTAGGTGAAATTGCACTATTTTATGGTATGAAAAATAATACAGAAACTTGTACCTATTGGATATATAATGTTACGAGCTGGGGTTCGAGATAAATTAATTTAAACCAATATTCCGAAACACACAAACTGTTTAATTGAATAAACACAAATATCGCAACCACAAGAAACGTCACTTGGAGTAAAGTAGTTCCTTTGTTTAAATCCGGTGATAGTAAAGAGCCCAACAATTATAGGCCCGTGTCAGTTCTGCCAGTTCTCAGTAAGGTGTTTGAAAAGTTGATGCTCAATCAAATGTTACGTCACTTTAATAAAAATTCCATCTTTCATGAACACAAGTACGGTTTCACCAAAGGACGTTGTACCACCGACGCTGGTGTCACCCTAATAAAGAACATTTTTAACGCCTGGGAAGAAGCACAGGATGCCGTTGGAATCTTTTGTGACCTCTCTAAGGCGTTCGATTGCGTAAATCATGAGACACTGCTACTGAAACTAGAGCACTATGGGATTAGAAATACAGCTCTTGACTTAATAAGATCATACCTGAAAGATAGAATGGTCAAAGTCCAAGTAAACGGCGTAAACTCATCAGGGTCAGAAATGGCAATGGGCTATCCTCAAGGTTCGATATTGGGTCCATTCCTCTTTTTGGTTTACATTAATGATCTACCCCATTTACTTCCAAACCAACCGAAGATAGTGTTATTTGCAGATGACACATCATTGATCTTTAAAATCGACAGACGGTCACAAACTCTTGACGACGTAAATAACTCCATTCTTCAGGTCCAAGACTGGTTTAGCGTAAATAATTTGGTACTTAATAAAAATAAAACCAAATGTATTCGATTTCAATTACCTAATGTCAGAAGTAGTGAATGTGACATCTTATTGAATGGGGATAAACTGGAATTTATTAATCAAACGGTATTCCTGGGAATCACGCTAGACGAGAAATTACAATGAGGACCTCATATAACATCTCTTGCGGGGCGGCTGAGCTCGGCTGCTTATGCTGTTAGAAAGGTAAGACAGTTAACAGATGTAGAAACCGCGCGTTTGGTCTATTTTAGCTACTTCCACAGCATTATGTCGTATGGCATTTTACTGTGGGGTAGGGCTGCTGACATTGAATCCATTTTTATTTTGCAAAAGAGAGCTGTCAGAGCCATTTATAATCTAAGTCGCCGCGAATCTCTCAGAGAACTGTTTAAAAGTATTAATATTATGACGGTACCTTGCCAATTCATTTATGAAAATATTATGTATGTAAGAAAAAATCTACATCTTTTTAAGAAAATAAGCGATAGACATACTTTTAACACTAGAAATAAAGACAAGATAAATAAAAAAAAATTCAGATTAGCAAAAGTACATACATCTTTTATGGGGTACTGTGTTAAATGCTACAACAAAATTCCTTCTGATATATTGCAATTAAATGAAAGGAAGTTTAAAAATCATATTAAGAGTACACTTTGTAAACGAGCTTATTACAAATTAGAGGATTACATCCAAGATAAGAATGCTTGGAAACATGCTGGTCTCGCTCCATAGGACAGTCTTAGAGTTTATCAAATTGGTTGCTAACTTAATTGTATTAGATTTATTTTTCCTCTATGACACTGATCTAGATTCTATGATTACTATAACTCATACACTGATTTGTAACTTGTAAAATATTAGGAAATTTGTATTTTTGCCTTTGCAATGTTTGTAAGTATGTGGGCACCATGTATCTATCATATAATTAATTTATCTCTCTTTGCTTCTTTTTAAATTTTTTACCTGTTGTGGTATGGTAATTTTATTTTAGGTGCATTGTCTTCACATATAATTATATAAATATTGTATACAAATATTGAAAACATTTTAAAAACGTAACTGTGGAGTTTCTTCCCCATTCTTCTCCATACGAATCTACCTTTTGGAAGGGGCAACTAGAATCAATTCTATTTTCATATAACTGTAGACGTTCAAAAGTGCCTTTTTGGGCCCATTTGAAATAAATGCTTTGACTTTGACTTTATCACTAATTATTATTACATACAAAAAAATACATAAAATTATTTCAATAAATTAATTATTTAATACTATAATCAAATATTTTTATGTTCTAAAACCTCTAAGTCCCTGAGATACCACATTTGGTATCGACATAATGGTTTTTTAATTGTGTCTGTAATTACGATAATTGACTGGTTAAATACTATAAAAACACTTTTTTTGTACACGTCGGCCCGACAATCCGCTATTTATATCCTGAGCAGAACATTCGCGAACATTCGATACTGTGCCACAGTTCCAGGTAGCGTAGAAGCTTCGAGAAATTATGAAAACCGACTGTTTCCTGTTTAGTCCCACTATTCGACAATAGATGGCGGTAGCGTCTACGTACAATTTCCTGTAGTACTTGCTACTTGGTAACAGATGGCGTCAGCGTATCGTTTCTAGTAGTTTCGAACACTGCCGTTTCTAGACTTTTCGATCTACGTACACTGCCCCCTCCTGAGATGGAGTTAGCGTGATGTTTCTAGACTTTACAATCTACGTAACAATAATAAGCTCGTATATAACATCCAACCAACAGAATATTCCTTCTTTAACGACCTCTCCATTGAAATATTGTATTATAAGTGACCTAAAAGTAGTTGTGTCCTTTTGTTGATACATACAAATCGTATTAGCAAATTACAACACCAGAGTCCATTCCGAAAACAATTACATTACGGAAATCGACTCCACTCCCGTAAAGTGATCAATCGTTACACCGTCTAATCCTTTACTCAAACAACCCGGAAATATTTACTGAATCCAAATAACGGGCATATTCGCCATAACATCCTCCATAACGCAGCTAAAGATTCGGGAAAACAACATTTATGTAGGTTCGTGACATATATCGTAAGAAAGTGGAGCGCTTTGAGTCCCCAGTAACAAGGGGGGTGGGGGGTGAGGGGAACACCATAGTTAGGCATGTCGCCAGTCCAATATTCGAGATTTATGGACAATTTCATTAGAGCAACTCTATGGGAGGGTGTTACACCGAACTGTGTCATTGTAACTCCTTGTGTATTGATAAATAAATACACTTTGTAGATATATTTAGTTGTCATGATTTCCAAATATTAATAAGATTTGTAGTGATTTCAAATACTAATTTTAAAATTAAAAGTCTTTTATTTCCCTCAAATGATTGTAAATCAGTGTAGAGACGTGAAAAAAGTATCTCATTTGACAATTATCGAAAAATTAGCACCAGTTTTAATGAAACGGAATGGAAATATGATTTTTAGAGCATTCTCTTAGTTTTCTAAGTCAGAAAATCTTAAAGCTTCCAAATTAAAATATTATCTTCAAGAACTCTATTTTGTTTGGTGTTGAGTGCCTAAAAAGTTAGTTAAATATTCCTATTACCAAGTTTGTTTAAGTGTCTAATACAGATATTTAAATACAGATATTTTTACCGAAAAAGGTGTGTTCATTTAAAAATACTTAGAGGTGTACTGTGGTTGAGTAAGTACTATGGTTAAACCTCCTAAAATTATTTTTATAGACTTACTAAATCACAAAATACAAGACAAAATTAAAATAGTAATAATTATCAAGAATTGTGTTTGAAACTAACCGTTTTTCCGACTTTATCTTCATGGGCGTAACTTAAAAACATAGTGGTGCGGGTAATAACTTGAATATATAATTTTACAATTGATGGATTAATATTAAACTAATACCTATCATCATTCTGACAAATACTTCGTTTAGAACTGCAAGGCAAAATTGGAACGAACGCCGCCATCTTGTTCTTTAAACACATTGCACAAAATGCTCACCACCAGCGCTCCCATATCAACGTCATTTGCGCGCCAAGCATCTTTGTAGCAATCTTGTCGACATTCTAATTCGGTGTGAAAGTCAGCCGCGTTTAGCCGACGCACCGCAGTGAATGCATAATGCATGACGCTACATTTTTACTGTTCGAATACCGCCACTGTTCCACAGTCCCGAGCATTCGGAGCTCCGACTTAATGCTGGAATCGCTTAGTTTGTGCTGATGCAAGCTTTTTCTATGAAGGTATTCTGAGAGTTTAATTTAAAGATGCGGTCATGATTTGTTGGGAAGCTGGCGCGTGTTTTTGAATTTGGAACTGGCAGTTGTTCTCTTGCCAAAGCATATGTTTGAAGCTAATTTTAATCAGGCGAATGTGGCATGGGTATAATTTAATTTTGTGTTTTGTGTTAAAGGAATTAGCATTGGAATATCTTTGCGTTGTAATGTTAATTCCTTTACTTTTATAAAAACTGAAGTTCAACTTTAACAGACAGCCGTGCTGCTTGGGGATTTTGTTTCTCCACTTCTTTTTCCCAGATAAAACACTAGGAAGTGGTGAAGAGCGTAATCAGACTTTTACGGAGTAAAACCCACCCATGTTCCTTCAGTTGCCTGTGCCAGGGCCACGGTAACTCTTTCGAACAAATCCGCTACCCTGGTAGGATTTCCTGTTCAAACCCTTATAAAACTAAGAGAACTTTATGTGACGTGTAGAGAATAATCCGGCGAATTTCTCAGTTTTGCTGAATATACGACTTTTGAACACACTATAATGTATTTGTGATAATTTTCTAAGAATGGCGACTTTGGAAATATTACACAGTAAACAATTGTACCAGTTGCAATACTTACATTTATCTTGATAAACATACTTTACTGCCCCCCTTTTTTATGGTTTGCACTATTTATAGAGACAATAACTTTTTATTATTATATTCAACTATCTCTTAGTGCGCAGTACCCGTGAGCTTTTTATCATGATCCGAGTTGACTTATTGACCCGACTACGGCAAAACCAAAGGGAAGGCTTTTGTTTTTACATTATCATCATCCTCATTTCAAATCAAAACTAAATCAATTCATCATCTGCCTAGACTTTTACAAACTATGCTGAGGTTGGCTTCCAGTCTAACCAGGGTACTTACTTTTGATTTTAATTCCGATCGATTGACACTAGAAATGTTGAGGTTTCATATTCTTGCGTTCGACGCTAGCGCCAAAATGTGTTTAAATTGGATGTTCGTTTTGGAGAACTAAGTGGAATCGAGATCGGGTATTGTTGTTGTTCCAATGTTGACACTATAGTTTCTAAGAGTACCGAATTACGTGTATGAAAAATTAACATTGGAATCGTATTAGCTTTAGATTGGAATTAAAGTTAGGTCGAAGAGTAAGCTCCTGATGCAGCTAAATTCCAGTATTTTACATGGTAAATAATGGTATTCAAATTTATCTAAATCAGATCAAAACATTTATTTATTTGTTTATAAATTACATAAGGTAATACAAACAACAAAAGTTCTTTAGAACACATCCTACTTTAACAGATGTGTAAATATTTATAGTACGAATAATAAGTATATACAACTAGCTTCTGCCCGCGACTTGGTCTGCGTTAAATTTCTTGTTCCCCCGACCCTTCCCGTCGCGTCGAATCGCCTACCCGTGCGATTTTCCCCGTTTTTGCAACATTTTTCATCACTGCTCCGCTCTTCTTGGTTGTAGCGTGATGTTATATAGCCTATAGCCTTTCTCGATACCCAACACAAAAAGAATGTTTCAATTCGAACCAGTAGTTCCTGAGATTAGCGCGTTCAATCAATCAAACAAACAAACAAACTCTTCAGCTTTATAATATTAGTATAGATTATACATAAAGGTCGGCAGAAAACTATAGAGCGCCACCAGTTCCGATAGATTCGTTTCGGTTCGTTCAATTTCAGCCGTATGACTTTCACTGCAGGACATTGGGTTCCTATATGGAGGGGTTTGCTATAATCGCCACGATTGGCAGGCGGGCAATCCCAGTGTGGTGGGCAAATTACAAAAAATAGTTTAACAACCAAAAAAATGTCTATATAGGGACATACGAGTAATCCTACATAGGTATTTATAATACGTCAGAAGCTAGGTCCACCGTTCCAATTGGTCATTTCCTGTGGAACAGGGCCGGTAAGAAAGAACTCGTTTCTCGATATATGATTTGGCTTCAAATATTCAATAACTGATGAAATTAAACTGAAATTCATGTTGATTCGCATTATTTTCTTGCGTGTCACAGATTTAATTTTGATTCAATCCTTTATACAAACAAAGAACTGCAAACTTCAAAAAAAAAAAACAGTGCCATGGCACTGTTTTTTTTTATTTTCCACATAATGGAAAATAACTTTATTTTCAAAAGTTGATTGTCTTTGGATATGTATTTTAGTTTCAGAAAACGGTTGTTCTTTTTCTCCAATTTTGAGTTATGATGACCCCCATACATCTCTACTAATACTACTTACTATGTAAAGAACAGTGGCCGGAAGTATTACAACAGAATCAACATAAACAAAGTGGATTAAGTATATATTATCGAAGCTAAAGCAAAAACCACCAAAGCAAAGTTAATATATTTGGGACCACCCCTGAGGCATATCCTATCCATTAAAAAAGAATTTACAAAATCGACCCACAATAGCCGAAGATATCGCGTAATTTACATACAAAAGAAAAATACGGACTCCTGTTTGAAGTTGATTAAAAATGTAGTAGGTAGAGACTAGGTTCCATAAAAATGTAGTAGGTAGAGACTAGGTTCCATAAAAATGTAGTAGGTAGAGAATAGGTTCCATAAAAATGTAGTAGGTAGAGACTAGGTTCCATAAAAATGTAGTAGGTAGAGACTAGGTTCCATAAAAATGTAGTAGGTAGAGACTAGGTTCCATAAAAATGTAGTAGGTAGAGACTAGGTTCCATAAAAAACTTATCTATCTATCCTATTCCGTGTGGTAACGGTCGTAAAGAATAGCATCATCCAATTACTGCCCGTGGGTGTCGTAGAAGGCCACTAAGGGATTTATTAGAGAAAGGGCAGCGTTCTCTGTGCATTTTACCACCATACTGCGATCGCCAACCCGTCTGCCAAACGTTGCGATTATGGAAAACCCCTCCTTTTGGGGAAGCTTATGTCCAGTAGTGGACGTCTTTCGGCTGAAATGATGAATGATAACGATCTACCTTATCTTCACATTGTTTTTTCAGGCTAGCAGTATATAATAACAATATAATGAGATGAATATGCGCGGTATGTTTTTTTTTTTCTGGGTGGGTAATCATCGCCTCCCACTCTGGGTTGAGCGGAAGGGCTAATCAGACTTTTACTGAGTAAAACCCACCCTTGTTCCTTCAGTTGCCCATATGCCAGGGCCACGGTATCTCTTTCGAACAAATGAGCGGTATGCTCATAATCATCTTACCAGCGAAACAGCTCAATAACCATTCCCACCAATATTTTTATCCCGAATTCGCTACACAATTTACCCAAACATACTGTAGTACGTATTTACATGCAATATTCAAAGTCCGAGCCCCATATGGCTAGCGGAGGTTCGTTATCCCCTCCCTCGTCCCTCATCAACCCCTCTAAAGCTGTGTTTACACGGGCTACTTGGCCAGCAATTATTGCCCGTCAATAGTTGCCGGAACTAGGGGAACAATCCAGTATGTAGGTAGCAAAATGTAAAAAAAATCATATAAAAACATACATTTATTCATTGCTGAATGGGCGTGCTCTGAACTTCGATTACAGCTGGTGGAGAGCGATGGATGAGGTCTATAAAGGAACGAGCGTACCACGAAGATGCCTGTTCACTCTTACTTTGGCAGATAAATCCAGTGCGCATAAAGAATGTGAAGGAAAAGCGCTTAGTACGACCGGTCGGGATATCAACCAAGTGCGGACGGTCCCCTGGTACCCATTTTTTGGAATGACATCTCGAAGGTCAACCTATGAGGTTGTCGGCTGCTTAACTAGACTTGCCAGTGGCTACCTTAATAAATTAAGGCCTTTAGCCAGGGCTGCAAAACTTAACTAGAGCGACTACTCGCGAAGGGTGTATGGGCCTCGGCTTAGGGCAACGCTTGCAGAGGGCAGCAAGGGACGGGCTGGATCTGATATAAGGAGCCGCTGAGATCCACCTAAGGATTTCACAGTCCTACATGTTAGTTTAGTAGCTGTGTCCGGGGTTCCACCCGCGTAGAAGTCGACAAATTTCCCACGGGAACGTGCTATACGAACAAAAAATATTTACTCCTTCACAATCTGTTATCCACCAGTGAAAGCCTCGTAAAATCAATCCAGCCGTTTAGGAGATTATCTGGAACAAACAGACAAACAGATAAAAATATTGACTTTTCATAAACTGTCTATAGATTAAGAGATTCCATTAATCGCTCAATGTTGAAAACATAGTAAATAGCTCAATGTAGCTAAGCAAAGAATTATGCAATTCAAGTTGCTCGTGTAACCACGCCCCTATAGTTGCTATGGTTAATTCTCCTTTTGGACATTCGCGTTATTGAAATTTGTTTTTTTTTGCGGTACTATGGGGTTCAAGCCTTTTAGGTTTATATCAAATTGAATTCGTTTTTAGGGTGTTCAGAGTTTTTATTTGGAGGATTTTGAGGATGCATTTTCCGTGTAATTTCGAGTTTTTAGTAGTTAGTAACAAAATATGAAACTGAGACAACTATGACGTTTTCAAAAAGAATCCTGTTGTACTCTTAATGTAATTGTCTAAGTCTATTTTAGTACTGACAAAATTAGCACAAAATTCACTTACTGCATCATTCGTCTTTCATACATGTAAAACGTGTTAAGAAAACAAACCAGCTGTACTCCTCACAGGCAGGTCCTCAGCTACTATCACAGAAACAATCATCAGCCTCCTCTCGTAGACATCATCGTAAAACCCTGCTGTTATGAGCTCCATTCAATCTCCATTGAAATGCACAAAGGGTAAGCAGAGACACTGAACAGGCGAGACCAGAAAACCAACGCCTTTCAATGTTTTTTAAGAAAAAACAAGTCTCTTGGAAGACCGAAAAAGTGCTAGCGTGACGTCGTAGCAGATGGCATGCGTACTACAGACTCACCATAAGGGATATAGAAGACTATTCGAAGTTGCGAGAAAAGAATAGGGAAACGGACCCTGGGCTCCGAAAGCATGCAGGCGGGAAAACGGGAAGATAATGATTATGGAACTAAGCGACACTTATTCTCATTAAATGTGTTTAGCTTTTAAACGTATTTAAACAACATTATTTTTCCTTCACTTACATGAAAATAACAGAGACAGAATTTCCTTTTAAGTATGTTATGAATTAGGTCCCAAGGAAATGCCATGACTTGCTAAATCAAAAAGCTAAAGTTACGATCTGCTTACTATAACATCTAGTCAGACAATGTTCTACCTTCCATTTTTCGCCGCATCCCTGTCCCTGCCCTGTCACCTGTGCATTTTATGATCTTATAACTGCGGCAATGACCGGAGTTCACGCAGCTGAATTTTGAGCCAAAGATGTTTGAATGTTTGTCATTGATCCGGTAAGAAGAAGAATGTCTAAACAAAAACCGATAGTCTTTCTGACGATTCACCTATCGAGTGAAGAATGACGATTCTGTTAATACTATAATATAACTTAGGATTGATCGCTTCCAGCAAAATGATTGACAAATACTATCGTGGCAGAAAACACCACTTACTGGCTGTTCCAACTTGCCGTACTATTGCGCACTCCAAGTCACCTATTCCTCGGACATTAGCAGTTACTAACGCTCTCCTGAACTCAAACACAGATATTTATATATTTGCAAATGAATGGAAGATGATAAGTAGGTACTGTCAGTATGTTTTTTTTTTTCAGGATGGGAAATCATCAAATGACTTCTCCCGCTCTGGGCGGAGCGGGAAGGCGTGTCAGACTTTTACTGACTAAAACCAGCCAGGGTCACGGTATCTCTTTCGAACAATCACGCGACCCCGGCAGGCATCGGTCCTAGTAGACCCCTACACCCTAGTAGACCCCTACACTGTCAGTATGTTTGAATTTTTATGAGAAGAATGCTTGACTCTGTTAAATGAATTGTAAATGTCAAAATAGTTTTATTATATGTTTAAATAGTGTAATTGGGTTGGGTTGTTCTATTTAAAATAAATAAAAAAATGATACGCTTACAGACGGCTTATCTTGAGAGAAGTTTGCAATCGTAGACCTAAGGTAAAAATCTTAAGCTACCTAATGTTTCGATGATCTTTACATTATTGTAAGTGGTAATCAAATAAGTCAAGTTAACCTTCGTCCTTCACTTTATCGTGGCAATGGCCTCACAAAACGCCTCCTAAAATATTCACCTATTATTCTTTGTTGTAGTGCTGGGCGCATCAATTATTCCGGCCCGGGACCGCTTCCCGGGATCCCGTGAATGTTTCATACACGCGCCGTGATTGTCCGGACACGGGAACGTAGATTTTGGGTTTTTAAACAGTTGATATGGGGATAAAGGCAAAATTGTTATGAAATTCTTCAGTACGCGGGCCAAAAAAGGGATACCAGAAACGGTATGACAGGGGAAAACTGAAAAATCCAGTTATAAAACTCATGTATGATATTGGTTTTTCAAACTAGCGGAGTAGTTGCATAACAAACTAATAGAAGGAATAGTTTATATTTTGACAGTACAACAACATTAATTACGTTATTTACGTTATTGAGTTCGAACTTAAAAAGCAATGGGTTACCAATATTGCTTAAAGTAAATATTTCGTACCCTTTTTTACAAAAATTATGCGGACGGAGGAGTATGAAATTTGGCACATTTAAAACTTATATGGAAAAGAAGTGCAGAAAGCTGATATTTTTTTTAAAATTATGGTTGAATTTCGACTACTAGGAGACTAGTAGTTTAATTTAATTTGTTTGTCAAAATCCTTAACTGTAGGATTTCTATCCCCTGCCAGGGTCGCGAAATTTGTTTGAAAGAGTTACCATGGCCCTGGCATAGGCAACTGGAGGAAAACGGGTGGGTTTTAGTCAGTAAAAGTCTGACACGTAGTCCCGCTCCACCCAGAGCGTGAGACATCGTTTGATGATATCCCACCCATAAAAAAAAGGTTTTTGTCCCAATTGATCATATTTCATGAAAAGAAGCATACATTAGACTAATTGAAAAGGTTGTCATTCATACAACCTTACCAACCCAGCCTTTGTGTATTCAAAAAGGATTATTTTTCTACAATTATCCCTGAATCATTGTTGTTTTCTTCGAGTTTCTTGAACAGTCAGGTGCAAACATGTTTTATGTTTTGTTATAACACTATACATCAGTTTGAGTGCGTATAAAACAACGTAACTGAGGGTACATGTGTCGAAATTACGCTGCATTTCTAAATCCCATGAATACGGTATGCCAGCGCGGAAACGAGACGGGTGTAGTTTAAGGTGCAGTGCGAGTGACAGAGATGGTAGTAGAGGATATTTCATAATGGTATCATCATGTTTCACAGAAAAAAACTAGTGGGTATAAAGTAATATGGACGGAATATCTTTAGTGTAACTGCATGTTTTCTGTAATGACGTAGACTCGCCAAAATTAGAATGTCATTGTCAAGAGTGGCTCGACTGTGTCTGTCAAAGTCACTCTAGCGGAGCGTCGTGTCGATGGTACCGAGGCAGCCATCTTGAAAAAAGTACCTTTTTCTGACGGAACGGCGCCAGCGCACTACGTTCTCATCACCTCAATAACAGTGATTTCAAGACTAGAGACTCATTAACAGCCTATAATGTTCCCACTGCTGGGACGCAGGCCTGCTCTCGGAGAGAGACGAGAAACTATTGTTTTAATGTTAGAAGGTTAACTTTAGCGATATTGTAAATATTGAAGAAAAGAATTATAAAAGTTGATTTTAGTGCAAAGTTTTCAGTATTTTCACTGTATTCTTTTCACGCCTTACGAGATGAGTTCTGATGATGGCCCATTTAACAAATTCATAAAATGTGTAGGTCTTAGTTTTCATAATACGAAGGAAATACCTAAATTAGCGCGCGAACCTTCCATTAGCCAGACCTACCACGCTACAATTGGCTGAGAGTTCAGTATAATTAGGTACAAATTAAACAATATTGTGGCTTTGACTATTATTCTAAAAACTCGCCCACCCTGGAACCCCGCGCCGCGCTATAACCCGCGAGAGATTTGCGGCAACAAGGGGGATCACTCGTAAACTAGTTGATACGTCACTCATAAAATATTGAACGACATTTAAATTACGCAGCGCAGCGATATTTTATCGCGAGCGGATGCGGTGGAACAACAACCTCGCATATTTGGATTGATATATTTTTGTGGATAACATGTGTTTTTAGGATATCAAATGGGTTGGATGAATAGATGGGGAAAATATGACGTCTGGTGTAAAATATTATAAACAAATTCGGAATTGTGTGAACAGATTTGTAAAACAGTTGACAGTGATATACTTCTTCATTGGTCCAGTGGTCAAAAGCGATACTGCTAAGCAGTGGGTGCTGGGTTCGATTCCTTAGGCTCAAACACAGGTATTTTTATGGTTAGGTCCAGGCCCTTATGGAATCCTTCTTTACTAAAGGAAAGCGTTTTACAGCAAAAAAATATTTGCAAAATATCGATGCAAAGCGTGGTTAATGACGTTCTGTAGTTTCTTCCTACCCTCATGGAAAGATTTAGATTAATAATATTATATTACGACCAGTGGTACATTATGGCATATGTTATAATCTACGTAAATGTACCAGGATATTAAAAAGAAACCTGCCAGGATCGCGATTTGTTCGAAAGTGTTACCGTGACCCTGGCACAGGCAACTGAAGGAACACGGGTGGGTTTTAGTCAGTAAAAGCGACCAGAATGCCCTTCCGCTCTGCCCAGAGCGGGAGACGTCATTTGATGATTTCCTACGCGATATAAAAAAGAGACCTATTTAATTGATCACCAGAATTCTTCATGTTGTAATGTTGTCCCCCTGCATGCCTTTTGGCAGTAAATTCAAATTACCTCAACATTATTACGTTACTTCAAACCACTTCCCGCAAGACAAATTTCACACTCAAAAAAACTTACCTGCTAGCAAAACAAACCTGAACCATTTCTTTCAACAATGAGGAGTAAGATAAGAACATGTTTCGTGTTAATGAGAACAAAAAGTGACATACAGACATAGACAAACTGTTGCTAATACGTTTAGACTTCTTACATGTTACGGGCAAATGTATTTTTTTTTATTCTACTCAGGTAAACATTAGGGCATTTTACTTTGTTTTTTACGGCACCTATGTGTGTTAAAAGGCAATTTATTTTTGTAAAAATTGTCATGAAAAGTCTGTAAATTGCATTCGTCATGCCTATATTCTACAAAAAGGGCTAATACTCATATTTCACCAGTTTTTTGTATGTTTTGTTAGCAACTACAGACTCTGCTCTGCAGCAGTAACGAAATCGACCCCAGGATCTGTCGCTTACCAGTTGGGCTTGCGCGTATTAGAACTAGGCACTTCTCTAGACAAAAACAGTAGATAGTTAGACATTACCTATGTAACATAAATACACCAAAAAAAAACTGATAATATCGTGTCTCATTCTTAGCATGCTGATAGCAAAAATAACACGAAACCATAATGTAAAGTATTGTTAATTTGTCAATTCAAGAACGCAAGTCTCTATAATAAAGGAAAATGTTAACACAAACCCGGAACAACAATGTCCAAACCAAAACTTATAAGAGAAAGCACTTACCAACAAAACTACTGTCCCTTAATAACGCGCTCAAATTCCGGACGCCGCTATGCAAATATGAGCATGTCCATATATTATGTAGCGGACAACGTAATATGATGTACACCCGAATGTATTAGTTTAGCTCCTAGCACTTATGTACGCCTGGTACGTTTGGTGAAATTGTGTGGCTTTGTTATGAATAAAATGTTATGGTGGCATGGGGATTCTATGGATACATCTAGGTTTGTTGTTTAAGAAACAGACTGCAGATTTTATTGTGCTTTAAACAGAGCCTGTCAGACCACTATCTGGTTCTGTGTTGTGGCAGACGTGAAGTTGAGTGACCTTACCAATTTCATCCCGTGGGTGTCGTAAAAGGCGACTTAGGGACTTACTACAGAATGGTCAGCAGTGTTCTCTATTCATTTTACCACCATACTGTAATCGCCAACCCGCTAAGCTGCCAAGCTATTTAATTATGGTAAGCCTCCCATTTTGGGCGTGGCCTATGTCCAGCAGTGGACGTGTTTCGGCATTTTGGCCTTTCCCCAGCACCTAAATGTACAATATATATTCGTTTAGTTCATAGTACATATGAGTATGTCAGTCTGTGAGCAGTGGTGGCCCAGTGGTAACAGCCGCGACTTACGAGTTGAGGTCGTGAGTTCGAACCCAAGCATGCGCTTTACTTTGTGTGAATTATTTAATCACCACTGCTGTTAAAACGGTGAAGGAAAACATCGTGAGGAAACCGGCGTATCTTAGAACTAAAAGTTCGAAGACATGTGACATCTACCAACCCGCACTGGGCCCCGTGGTGGATTACGGCCCACTCCCCCTCACCAAGAGGAGGCCTGTGTCCCAGCAGTGGGAACATGGCTGCTGATGAAAAAAAAATGTGAGTCTGGTATTTGTTTGGTTTTTTCCCCTTTGTTTTAGGGGAAAAACTTTCAAAAGGCGCCCAGGTTTTGGAGATAAACCCGGTGAATGTGAGATTTTAGTCGTGTAGGTAATATGACACCGTGTCCTGAAAATAGAGATTGTTACATTAGACCCAGCCCTCATTTGTTTATATTTCACAGTCGTTAAGGGTAGTCAGAAAGCCTGGTAACCAACCATCTTGCGAAGGGTATCCTGTTACTTGGTAACTAGATTGTGCAGTTTAGATAGGCATTCGCTGCATGTAAAATACTTATATTACACTGCCGGTCGAATTCCAGCCTAATCACATCATTAGAGAGAAAGCCAACCCCACCATACTCGGGAAAAGGCTAGGGAAATGATGGAATACAAATGACGAAACTGTTATTGGGAACATTCTACGTTTTGATAACTTTGTTCATCCTACAGAATCTATATTATATCGTCACTGGATAGGCAAAATTACTTAACCGCCAAATTGGGCATATAAAGTTACATACATATTCAGAATAGCGATTTTTTTGCATCGATCTGTTTAGATAGCATTGCAATCGAAGCACATTATTCACGTTTCAGTAACGCACAAAAATGCGGGTATTTTTATTTCCAAGTACTGAAGCAAGTATGTATGTAACTCAATATACCCAATTTGGTGGTTAAGTAATTTTGCCTTCCCAGTGACAAAGTGTAATCTCTTTGAAGGACAGATTATATCCCGGATATCTGCTGCAGTCACTGGAACAGACAAGATAAGTGATACAGCATACAGTGATAGAGGTATCGCTTCTGATCTAAGCGTCCTCGGTATTGCTGCGTCGAACTATATAAGCGGAAAAATCTGGTGCAGATCTATGAAGGAATACAGGTGGTACGATATTCATGATTTTTGACACCAGACGCAAAAATATGGGAGTTATAAGTTTGACCGCTATGTATGTGTCTGTCTGTGGTGCTGTAGCTCTTAAACGGGTGAACTGATTTGATTTTTTTTTATTATTTAAGAGAAGGCTTGCTAGCGGTGTTTCTTAGAAAAGTTTTTTTGAAATCGGTTCGGTCGTTTTGATACGACGACCCTTTGATCAAGTTATAACCTATAATTTCTTATTAAACATTAGCCAATACGAATATTTTTTTAAAACTATTTATCGGTTTCTGTTTTGGTTTCGGCTTTGTTCGTATAGTGGTTGTGGTAGCGACTGTTCAACGTCAAGTCCTGAGTTCAATCCTAGGGACAGGCAATGTGTTATTTGGTTTTCCAAAATTCCTAGTAGATGTTTCTAAGTAGTCTTGATTTGTGTCTAGTTTGGGACAATATACTATATTATTCCTAACCACTGTAGCTCCTGAGAGCCAAACTTAGCGATGGCAACCAGGATCTTAATTGAATGTTCTTACTAATCCATTCTTTTGTCATGTCTGAAATAATTTTCTGCTTAGCAACGTTGACAACACCATGAATTTTGTGGAACTGTCAAAAAAAAAACCGACTTCCTCAAAATCACTACAAAGTGAAAAATAACTTTAATTTCGGAAGACGATTTTTGTAAGGCGGTTTTTTTTTTGTAAAAAGTTTTTTTTTTTTAACTTTTTAGTTATGGTATCTACCCCGCACTAATTCCTATACCACTACTCGCCAGGTGACATATAATACTTTTCTTCTGTTGTAAATCGTTGGGGAATTCCCTCGACTGTCTGCCTATGGTCTCCATCATCAGACCTGTAATGGTACTTATAAGCCTTATGGGGGCTTTCTCATCAATAGAAATGAATTAAGTTCAAACACCAGGTAATTGCTGTAAATCGTTGAGAAGTTCCCCCGACTGTCTTTCGGCTCCATCATCAGATCAACTCCGGACCTTAATTAAATAGTAGTGATAAAATTGGCACTTTGAACCGTATAAAGTAAGCCCAACAATAAGGAACAGCTGTAAATCGTTGAGGAATTCCCTCGACTGTCTATGGTCTCCATCATCAGACCTGTAATGGCACTTATAAACCATATGGGTGCAAGGTTCTCATCAATAGAAATGAATCAAGTCCAAACACCGGGTAATTGCTGTAAGTCGTTGAGGAGTTCCTTCGACTGTCTTTCGGCTTCACCATCAGAGCAATTTCAGGCCTTCATTAAATAGTAGGGCTTTAAAATAATTAATGAAAAAAGTAATAAACGCACTAGTCGCCACTACGATTTTCGAATGCTCCCATCGATTTCTCTGGGATGCCATCATTAGATCCTGGTTTCCTTATCATGGTACCACCCTTGAGATATCTCCTTTCCAACAAAAAAGAATTATCAAAATTGGTTCATAACCGATGAAGTTATCCGCGAACACACATAAAATATATATATATATATATATATATACTCGTATGTATATATGTTATAAACTTATGTATATACGGTCGAATTGAGAAACCTCCTCCTTTTTTTGAAGTCGGGTAAAAATGAAAGCTGTTCCTACTGATAGTTTATTACGCAATTATCACTCAGAAAACCACCGAAGCAATGACGAGTCCCGATGATACGATTCAAGTGTTTTGAATACCGCATCAAAGAAGTTAATCATAAAAGTACAGCGGTCGACTTTTTTGATTAATTGTATCCAGGTTACAGGATCACCCATATATGGGTCTTTTTTATCATATCACTAGATTAATGCAGGTAGTCTTGATTATGCGTGTTATTATTATTATTAGCCGTTGCTGTCCCACTGCTGGGCGAACGCCTCCCTACTCTCTTTCCACGTCTCTCTGTCCAGAACTGCCAAGGCCCAGTCTTTATTAAAAGAGTCCAGCTCATCCCACTATCTCCGTCTGGGCCTACCGTGATGTCTCTTGCCATTAAGCGGGACACACTGGGTCGTAAGTTTGGCCCACTGATCGTTTGACATACGGCAGATGTGTCCAGCACAATTCCATTAAAGCGTGGCAGCTTTCCGAGTGACATCAGTTATTTTAGTAATGGAACGGATTGTTGTATTCTTAACCGGGTCCACAAGTTTAATTACCTAGAATACTCCGTTCCATAGCTCTCTGGCGAACCTCGAGCATGAACTTCTGCTGAATTGTTAAAGACCATGTTTGAGAACCATACGTGAGGATGGGAAAAATACACGTAAGATTGTGCGTGTACCTGAAAAAAAATGTAATAATGTAAAAGGACAAAACCAGTCGAAGTAGCCGAACTTGGGTGAGGCCTATATCCAGCAGTGGACTCCTTTCGGCTGATATAAAAAAAAGACGACGAAAGGCGTCTTTCGGTTTGTTAGATTATAAAGTGTAACAATTAGAGATACTTAGACCAATAAATAAATAAATATAATGATGATGACGAATGTAAAAGGATTAAAATAATATGACAAAATCTTGAGATATTCCACATACAATGTTTAACTCACCATTAATGGACTCACAAATAACTTAAGACCAATCTCACAAACTAAACGCAAATACACAACAATAAGGCTGGCTACAGACTAACAAACTTGCGTTATTGATACATTGTTTGTTGCACACGACGCGACTCCAGCTAGCGTCACAATTTACTTAGTTAGCAAGCAGTAACAAGTTGTCGCAAGTTGTCAGTCGCCGGGAAACAATACTGCGCTTCTAAGTTGTCGCTTCAAGTTGGCTAGTTATTATAATTAAAGGAGTAAGTAGGCGTTAAGTAAATGGTTAAAGATGGTAACATGGGATTGACTGTTTGTGCGTTTTATACTAGGGTAGCTTTCAAAATTCCAAATTTTATTTCAGACCAGGGATTCATAGAGTGTTAACATAGGCTAAGTAAGAACTTAGGCTATGTTTTTTAAATTCAATATCTTAAAAATACAATAATAATACATTAATTGACTACATGAACATTTGCACGCGCCTGACCCAGAGCCTGATAAATGGTCCATCAACCCTGTCTGCCAGTGTAGCTAATGTACTGTAACTGTGTAGTTTTATTCATACTAGTGATCGCCCATTACAGTATTTATTTTTGGTAATAAATAGTAGGTTTAATCTTCTATAATACTGGCTCCTTTTTAAAGATGGCGTCGCAATAAAAACGTGTTTGTCGTGTTCGGACCTGAATACTATTTTTTTCCAAATTCCAGTATTTTTGCTAAGGTAAGAGGTTCACTAATCTCAATAATTTTCGTAAATCTTTTGAGTTTTGGTTACAGATACTGTTTAATTCGATTATTTAGTTGTTTAGCTTTCATTTTCAATCAAGTTTTTTAATGTTTAGGCCCATTTTCTATACTTTTTTGCGGTGCCAACATTTGGTACACATAATATGAATGAAACCTTTTTATTGGCACATGTGTCAATATTAGGTTATTATGATAATTTTACTTTTAGGACAAAATATACCTCATATCTATTCTTTTTCGACTCAGATTTCAAATCAATGCATGTCGTCAGTTAAGAACATATGTATCCGAATTTTGGCCCACTGCCAATTGTATGAAAAACCATTTATTAGCAGGAGTGTCAATAATTAGTTTTTGGGGTGCCAATAATAAATTATAATAATTATTTTCAGTTATCTTCAAAATGAAGCCTCGTACAAAAAACATTACTAAATCTAAGATTGATAAGGTAAAGCGGAAGGTTTATTCAGAAGAACATTTGCAAAAAGCCCTTGCAGAAATAGCTAAAGGCATGAGTAAAAAACTTGCTGCCAAAACCTTCCAAGTGCCGCGTTCGACTATACAATTCCGATTAAAAAATTCAGAACATGGCTCTAAACCAGGCCCTCCCACAGTTTTAAATAACGAAGAAGAAGAGGCTTTAGTCAACTGGATCAAAGTCAGTAGCCAAAAAGGCTTCCCAAAAAGAAAAGAAGATATGATAAAAAGTGTTTCGGAGTTTCTAAAAAAATCTAATCGGGCGTCCTCTTTTAAAAATGGTGAGAAATGGTTTAAATTATTTTTAGCCAGACATCCTACCCTTGCTTTTCGTACACCTGAAGCAGTTACAGCTGCCAGCTCAACAGTGTCAGAAAATGATGTTAGAGGATGGTTTAGGCAAATCAAAGACTACTTTGATGAAAACAATTTATTTCACATACTTTCTGACCCAAGACGAGTATTTAATGGCGATGAAACAAATTTTGTTTTGTGCCCTAAAACAGGTCTCGTTTTGAGTTCAAAAGGAGAAAGAAACGTGTATGAGATTGATCACGCCCAGGCCAAAACTTCGTTGACTGTTATGTTTACTTTTTGCGCAGATGGCAATCTTACTCCACCGATGATCATTTTTCCTTATAAAAGATTACCTGCAGAAATAACTACTAAAATTCCTGAAGATTGGGGCGTAGGTCTTAGTGAGAATGGGTGGATGAATTCAGATATTTTTTACGAATACATTAAGAACATTTTACATCCCCATTTGGTCAAAACAGGCATACTATTTCCAGTCATACTTTTTGTAGATGGTCACAAGTCTCACCTTACTTATGCCGTGAGTGAACTTTGTTCTAATTTGCAAATAGTTTTGATTGCACTTTATCCAAATTGCACAAGGCTTTTACAGCCTGCTGACGTTGCCGCATTCAAGCCTTTAAAAACTGAATGGCAAAAAACTGTCTTAGAATGGCGTAGAACAAATCCTTCCTAGGCACTCACTAAGACTCAATTTGTGCCATTGCTTAAAGCCACAATAGAAAAAAGCATAAAGCCGCAAACTATTATTAATGGGTTTAGAGCAACAGGGATTTGTCCGTGGAATGCAGAAGCAGTAGACTACAGTAAATGCCTCGGAACTAAAGGCACAAAAACAACCAAATCACCTCACATCACTCAAGATAAAAAGAAATTACTCACTAAAGAAGAATTTGTTAAATTAGTAGGCAAGAATAAGGTTGATTGCATAGAAAAAGGAGAATTAACATCAGAAGAGTCCATTGAATTGATAAAGAGAATCTGGCATTTCTTTGGCACACCATCAAATTCACAAAACGCCATTTCTCAACAGCAAAATCTAGAAATCATAAATAAAGATGATGACTTTAGTAATTTGGATATCGAAAATATGCAAATATTTATGAACGATTGGCCAATATTGTTGAACCCGAAGAATCGAAGTTAGTCCCTATTTCAGAAGAAATTGTTTTTGACAAAATCGTAGAGTGCTCAGATGAAGGGAACAAGACAATTGAAGATTTATTACAAGAACCTCATTTTGAATTAATAAACCACAGTGTCCAAATACATAATACACCTGAAGACCAGAATATAGATTTACCAAAGGCTGAATCAGTACAAATTATTTCAGTTCAATGTAATCCATCCCTCACAGCTTCAATACCCATGAAAAATCTTACCCCCGTTAAGTTAAATGATATTTTGATATTACCTAAAACACCGATAAGAAAAGGGGTTAAAAACTCTGTTAAAACCCCGTTTGTACTAACTTCAGCACAGTGGAAAGCACAAGAAAGTGAAAAAATCAGAATAAAAGAAGAGAAAGCAGAAGGGATCAAGAGAAGAAAAGAAGAAAGGAAACGAAAGAAAATAGAAAAAGAGAAACGACCGGCGCCAAAGAAACAAAACAAAAAGAAGTCGAAACAGGAAATATCAAAATTATTATTTTCTGAGAAATTTTATAAATTTGATTGTGAAGATACCATTGTTGAAAATAAAGAAAATGATCAGGACTTAATTGATATAGACAGAGAGCATAGAGGAGGGAGGAGTGGTAAAAGAACATATACCACTGCTGAAATAGAAAAAATGTTGATTGAATTAGATGATTAATAGGTACAAAGATACAACGATCTCATAATTTTGACTGAATTAGATGATTAGTACGAAAGATCTAAGTTAATTACTTGATTTTGTTAATGTTTACTTGATTTTTTATAATATTTTGTAAGAATTTTAAAAGAAGTTCCTAAACTATGTTCTTTGATAAAAATAAACACAATTTTTATTATTCTTCCAGTATTTTATTTCTGTAACCTGTAAATGTCTATATTAAAAAATCCATTAGATTGAAATCAGTTATTATCACATACTTACCTAGGTATGTTATGCTCATAATGTAAAATATACGTGAGCCAATAATAGGTTATTTTCACTGCTAATAAAGGGATTTTCTATGCCAATGACTGGGCTTTCCACTCAACATCATTTAATTTAAAAAAATATAAAATCAAACTGCTTAATCTAAAATAAAGTGTACTGAAAAACGTTCTCTAATGGTATAAGAAGAGTTTAAATCCCTCTTCGTTGTTTAAATTTGTATAACATGAGCAAAATTAAAAGTGTTTGTGGGATAGCCTCTTAAAGTGCCAATAAATGGGTGTTTTACTTTTCATTTTAATTTTAGGGGTAAATATTTCTGGGTGTTGGTAACACTGCACAAAATAATAACTTAGACAGATTTGGACCATAAACAAAAGAATATCTATGCATGTGTGTATTAGATACACGGTAATGTCAGTAGTGTGTGTAACGTGTTATTTATTGAAAATAATGTATTTTAACGAATAATTTAAAAAAATATTAGCATTCGTCACTTTTTCTCTGTATAAACTATAAGTGTGCGAAATTTCATACTCCTCCGTCCGCCCAATTTTCGTAAAAAGGGATCCAAAGTTTTCGCTTCACGTATTAATATATAGATTTATTCCGGCTGTTTGAGTGTACCAGAGTTTTATCAAAGGGTATCGTGCTATGTCAGATGAACTCCATAATAGCATACTGATCACTTAGTTTGTATATGAGTTAGTTTTGTTTTTTTTTAAGTACTTTTACCGTGTGGTGCCGGACGTAAAGAATAACACCACCCCATTTCTTCCCGTGGGTGACTTACTAGAGAATGGGCAGCAGCGTTCTCTACGCATTTTACCACCACACTGCGATCGTCAACCCGCCTGCCAAGCGTGGCGATTATGGCAAAGCCCCACAAATTGGGGGAGGCCTAAGTCAAGCAGTGGACGTCTTACGGCTGAAATGATGATGACTTGTACCCTTCTGAAGACAACGTAATATTTGATCATTGATCATTGACTGATTGATTCTATTTCAACATAGTGTAACAACGACCCCACACTGTCAAACTTGCTTGTTGTCATTGATGCATAGTTTATACTCGCGCGGCGTGGAACAACATTCCATGCACTTACCTAAAGTGTTTTTATTAACTTTCATGTGTGGGGGAGTTATAAGTTTCATCCACTTACATTTTGTAGTATGTTTTCCTATTAAATATGTGATCACGATTCTGGCTTTTGTTAATCACGACTATAGAAAGAATAATGCCTTGCAATGGCAAGCAGTGTACAATAGAAGCTGATGATGTTGAGGCCAAAGACCGCGCCAATCATTTATGTATCTATAGTCAGTCACCGATTGTGAGCACGGTCTCTGTGAGCCTTAGTGATACATGGGATTTCTGTGTTATCGTATTGTCTGCGCTGCTGGTGCAGAGCGTCGGGCATGTTCACGGACACTCACGTTGAAGGCTTCCACGCCGTGCTCCGCAAGCGATGCGCTGCGGCGCTCTGCAGGTTGCGCGCCAGCACCAACAGCATTCTGGCTGTTATTGCGGATAAGGACACGCGTTACGTCCACCACTGGGTAAATACCCGTATTAGAAAATAAGTTACTTTAGAGTGAATTGCACCAACTAACTTTAACCATAACCAATGCCTTGTCGGCTGTCAAATCTCCGCCCCCGTGTTACAAATGTGACCAGTTGTGACAAGAACGGGAGTGGGGGTCAAAACATTATGAAAGGACAATGCCAAAAACTCTATAGAGCTTTGACCCATAAAATAAAAGTTTGTTTACAAGCATGAAAAATGTAGCATTCTATTGCTGCTTTATTAGAGATATCTAAATTATGTCTAAATGCCTTTAGAACTTGCTGTGTCTGTTTAAATCTACAATGCTTATTATTTAGGATTTTTCACTACGGTCAATTCCGAGCAATAACACCGTAGTATTTACATACCTGTTACAACAATTTCCATGTTGCAACAACATATCTTAGCATCCTGTCGACGCACAAATTACCATTTATGCACCTCGACATCGTTACCCAACTCGAGCATTGTTCAAAATGGAAGCAATAATTAGAATCCGTGGCAAATAGTAAAAAGTCGGCGAATAGGCGAGATCGAGTCCGTGTACAAGAGCAAAAGTCATCGGGATAATGTAACAGTAATAATATTGATTATGTTGAGATTAGGGAGCGTAAAATACAAACAGCAATGTAACGGCAAACAGAACAGAGCTAATGTCAAAAAAGTCAAAGAATGACTTTTTGTAGTGGTGGGCGTTACGACAACGAACCGTTTCCGAAGACCGTTTTATGTTTTGCAACGACGAAACCGTTTTTACGTCCTGGGTCTAGATAGTCTTCGTTGCACAAACCAGTCTTCGAATTACTAGATGCGATTATTTATTTTACAGCTAAGAAAATACGGTCGAGAACCCATTGATTCAAAGAACATACTCGTCGCTTCGTCGTCCTTAGTACGTTCCAAAGACCATTTTATGTTCTGCGACGACTACGACGTCGAAACTATTTTTACGTCTTGGCTCCAAATCGTTTTCGTTACACAAACCAGTCTTCGAATTACTTGATGCGATTTTTTATTTTACTGCTAAGAAAATCAAGAACGCATTGATTTTATTGATTGAACGGCTCTTCAAACCAGTTGCGACGACAACCGTTTTCTGCAACCGTTTTTGTCGTCGGAAAAACGGTTGCGTTTCGTCCATCAAAAATTCGACAACGACCCACCACTACCTTTTTGACATTACCATTAGCTTTTCAGTGACGTTTCATTACACCTTAACCTACTAGTGCTCAAATGCGAAACATTTATTAGAATATATATTAATAATAATATTATAAGTATTCACAAAGATTATTTTCATTAACTGTGTGTAATTTAACCAAATACATATTAAAATCCGTATATAGTAAATTATTAGATATTATTTTTTAAATTAAATAACTGTTTTTGTTCCGCGTGTGTGCGTACTAAGTAACGCAGATGGTCGCGATTAAAACAGGAAATACGTCTTGGGTTTTTAAATTCCTTTTTATCGCTAACTTATTATCCGCAAGTGTAACAGAATAATAGTTAAGCAACAAAGGGTCATAATTTCTTGTGATATTTTTGATTAAGTTACATTTCCAGTACGGTGGTGGTGGATGGGGCAGGATCTGGCATTGTCATTTGTGTGATGTAATTTACGGATATGGCCCCTAGCCGGAGATTTGACAGAACCAAGACATTTGTTATGGTTTAAGTTAGTTGGTGCAACTCACTCTTAATGTTTATTTTATTTTTTAACTAAGTAAGTACTAACACTAGTTTCATAAGTTTCACTGTACTAACATTCTATGGATTTCCCAGAAGTCTGAATTAAAAAGTTTTTATTTTATTATTTATTTTATTGTCGGTTCGGTGTGAAAGAGAAGAGTTGAAGTATGGAAAAAACAGTAGGTTCGACGCTTGCTCACAGTCAGCGGCTGAAAATATGTTTGGCGTTAACTTGGCCACTTAAAATACAGCTTTCTTTTTGTGAGTCAAATAAATAAATCACCAGTCTATAATCTTCTTAACCCTTCCCAATATCGACGCAGTATCGCATTCGGCATTAGCATACGTGTACCGATGTACCGTGTCTGTACCGAGACGGGCTGTAGGCGGAGGGGGGGGGGGGGGGAGAGGGTTTGTACCTTGCGGCAAATGGAATCTTCTGTAAAGGTGGCTCAAGTTGCTGTGGCGTTGATGCGTCCTTCTTTGTAGCATCAATACTCGTATTTATATTTGAGAATAAAGATTTATATTATTTTTCCTTCTGTATGTTACGCTGTTTTTGAAATAGGAATGCATCAAGTTTTATGGTTGAAGATCTTGGAGAGGAAATATAGTTGGTAGCAAATGATAGTAAGACTTTGACCTTGAGTTGGCCTAGCGTAGTACGGAATTTCAATAGAATAAGAGGCCTGCTTATACTGATTTTGTTATATCTGACATGTGGTCTACTATACTATTAACATAATTATTGCCTGTGGTTTAAAAGTTTAACTTAACAGGCGGCTCACACTCATTCTTCTCTGGACCAAAGTCTGAAATGGTAAAATGTTTTCTTTATTCTACTAATCCTTCTGATGTTATAAATGTTTAAATTTGTATTGGATCATGCAAAAACAGGGCAATAGATTTGGATGAAATTTGGCAGTTTATAACCTACATTACCGCATAGGTAACTTTTTATCTCGGTAGTACGTTTCCGTCGGAAAATTTCCTACGCGGGTGAAGCCAAAACATAGTTATTAAGTACATTCTTGCTATAATATTTTATTTCATTAAATTTTTCATAATAATTAACGTTGTGTTAAACATTATATATTTAAATGAAATTATCTCATGCAGAAACAATACATTGAAAAGCCTACTTTACTTGAAAATTAATTGCTGCAATTTGGAATTAACTTGTACTCTCTGCCCCATTATTTTTACACGATACATTTTTAGCCTTTGTATACAGAAGTTCTAGGAAGTTCTAGTTTAATTCACAAAAGCAAAATTTGCTCATTACATCAGAAATAAGATAGAGTCGTATAAAAAACTCTCTTCATCCTATAACTTGTACCGCGACAGAACTCTCCTATTCAACAAGCTTCCTTTTGATAGAGTCGCTGAGCGGCGATGTGTTTTAATTCATAAAGTGGCCCGACGCAAAATGATCACTATTCATACTTTTACTACACTGAAGATAAATGTGCAAAAGTACAATTGAGTAAGGTGACATAATAACTTAAAGATTAAAAGAAAAACCCAATTGTTATGGAATAGACAATAATTCTGAGGAAAGAGAAAAATGATAGTTTTGGTCGGTCATTGCGTCACATATACGCAAACGATAGCAATTCCTTTGCGTTATTTCCTTTGTTAACGTTAAGTACGAAGCTATTCGACTTTGAATTGTCAGCAAAAATGCATAATTGCATCATAAGCAAGTATGCACATTCACTTGTCTACTAAATTGCGGGTCAGTTCGCGTTTATATCTCATTACAGACACCTCGGCCTCGAAACCGTATAACGATTACCATTTTACCACAAATTTTTACCATCAACATTTAATCAGTCTATATTGTTCCCATTGCTATTACCACGCGGACCCAGTGCGGGTTGGTAGATGTCACATGTCTTCAAATTGGTTATAAATAAATAAATAATATTTATTTCAGACCTTCAGTCCATATTTTAAAACACTACAGTTTTACACACAAAAAATAAAAAGAAACAAAAAGATACACAAAAAATACAAAAAAGCTCTATTTTATATACTGGAATGACGCACGGTGAGTGGTCATCCAGTTCCACATCAATGGACTGTCCACTCTGTCGGCCATGAAAGCCACCAAGCTGTTGGAGCTATCGCGCACTCGCCGCATCAGGGACGCTATTCGTGTCCGCATAATAGCATAAAAATCAGGCACACCGTGCTCCGCGAACATCCCCGACGCACTGCAAAAGCGCGGTAGCCCCAACATAACTCTGAAGGCGTTATTATATTGGACTCGCAGAGCATTGTACGAGCTTTTTGTATAGCCGACCCATAAGGCGCACGTGTACATAGATTGGCAATAAGCTTTAAAGAGAGTGACTTTTACCTCACTAGTACAACGTGCAAACCTACGGGCCAGCATGTTACATCGAACTGCCAATGCTCTGCATTCCCTCTCTATGTCTACATCGTCGGACAGACCCTTGAAAGCTGAGCGCCTCCCAGGATAACTGGTGGAACAGTATCATAACATTTGTTACCTGCTCTAAAAACCAGAAGTTCACTTTTTGTTGAGTTGTACCTGAGGGCGTTAGCCACCGCATAATCCTCACAGATACGGAGAAGCCTTCTAAGTGCACTGATCGATGGGCTCAGCAATACCATATCATCCGCGTAGCTGATGTTATTGACGCATTGCCCGTCAATGGAGCACCCGATACCGGTATTGCTGAGCTCACAGATCAGCTCGTTCACATACAGGTTGAAAAGCTTGGGCGAGCTGAGTCCCCCCTGCCTCACCCCGCATTCCAACCCGTATGCATCCGACAGGACACCCGCCCACTTCACATAGTTGTGTTGGTGGTTATACCAATACTTTAGCACTGTAACGAGATCGCTAGGAAAGTTCTTAACATTTGATAGTTTCCTCCTCCTCCATAGGCAGCCGTAAGACACAAGGTCGAAAGCCCTGAAGAGGTCCAGAAAGCATGCATATACAGGAGTTTTCCTGCTTGCATAGTACTGAACAGTCTGCTTGAGACAGAGGATAGCTGTTTCCGTGGATGATAAATGTGGCTTAAACCCAAATTGGGCGTCATGGAGTGTTAAACACTTATCCAGCTGCCGATCAATCAGACCGTCCAGCACCTTTGCAATGATGGTTGCCAGGGAAATAGGCCTGTAGTTTCTCTTATCGCTCGTATCTCCAGTTTTATTCTTGACTATAGGCACAACAATAGTTTTAAGTAAGTCACCTGGAAGATACGAGTGACTGAGGCACAAACTATAAAACATTGCTAGCACTCGCAGTAAGTGTTTACCTGCATATCGTAGGTGCTCTATACTTAGGCTGTCGTGACCAGGCGACTTGCTTCTCTTTAAGCTACCTATGACAGAAGCAACTTCCCCGGCCCCAAACCTAAGAGGTATGTCACTGGACCCCTCCACCACCTCCGACCCAGCAGACGACGGACCTAGGGGAGACACAACCATAAAAGCTCTACTGAATAGGTTAGCGATCTCATTAGGGTCACTAAGACCAACACTCACGGGCAAACTCGACATGCCGTTTCCTCATAATATTTCTTTTCATCGTTTTGATAACAGAGACTTTAACTTTTACGCTATAAACCATATCCTATCAATGCAAGAAGGGTGTGTTAAGCCACCATAGAACCGAATACTATTTTCTACTTACCAAGCAATCGTTAAGAAATTTCCTACGAAACCCTTGGGATGCGTTTAAAACTCTATTACGCAAATCAGGTGCTGCTGACGCTTGCTTCGGTTTAGCCACGCTTCTGAACTTATCTTAACTTCTGACTGTCTCTGTATAGTGGTCCACGCCGACTCAACGGCTGTCAGATATATATATATTTGTATCTGTATCGCCGCCTCTCCATCAGTCAATCTTTCAGTTGCCATTTGATCTGTTGAGTGGCTTGTTTATTGTTTCGTTTTATTTTCGTGTTTTTTCTTCTTTCGAATGAAGGAACGGAAAACGTTTGAATAGAGCCTTTGAGATATGCTTTGAAATGTAATATGTTGAGCATAAGCTTTCACGCGCTGTGTGTGTAAGTGTAAGCTTGCACCAGGTAAGATCAATGAATGAAAAATATTTTTCAATGTTTGTACGAACTACATCCCACCATCTGCCTAGCCTTTGCCCAACTATGTCGGGGTCGGCTGCCAGTCGAATGCAGCTGAGTACCAGTATTTTACATGAAGCGACTGCCTATCTGACCTTCACAACCCAGTTACTGGGTATTACGATACCCCTTAGTAAGACTGGTTGTCAGACTTTCGGGCTTCTGACCCCCCGTAACGTCTGTCTAAGATCTACGAAAGACAGCCAGGACCAACGGCTTAACGTGCTTTCTGAGGCACGGAAAGGTCTTGGTATGTAAAGATGGTCACCCATCCACGGACCAACCGCGACAAGCTTAGCTTAGCCTGAACGATCAATTCGTGCGGCTGTTATTACTAAACCAAAAGCCTTTTGTACGAACTATAGATAGTTTAAATAATCCTGATTTATATGCATGCAATTAAAATTAAATATAGAATTCTAGAAATTCTAGAAATACATACATCAACTAACGCGTTTTTCCCAAGGAGGTAGTCAGAAACTAAAAAACGTCATCTGCTACGATCCCTAAATACTTCTTTTGCCTCGTTTACGTTCATATATCAGTCAGAATGTCCTGCTAGGGTGTTTTAGACAATTCTAGATATTAAATATATTATACCAACAAAGTTATTTCCTGTGTGAAAAGTGTACTAATGAAGTTTTAATTAAGTAATTAAGCTCGGGCGAAAACTATTTGGAACGAGATAAGTACGATCCTACATTTTATTTACATAATAATATTGAGAGTTGTGTTTCAAAGCAGCTAACTCAAAGAATTTGTTATGGTACATAAAAGCTTAACCACTAAATACCTACTAAAATTAGTGTAGTTATTTTTAACCAGTCAATTACCGTAATTACAGACACAATTAAAAAACCATTATGTCTATACCAAATGTGGTATCTCAGGGACTTAGAGGTTAATATCTCATATTACAAGAGATCATGGCATTTAAGGGATGTTTTATTATTTACCAATTTCTCCACGGCCAAAAAGATTCAATTCGTCTTCATAACAAATTGTCCTCCACATAACTATACGGCACTCTTATTAAAAGGCTGTCAGTAGCAACGTCGTCCATTGCTGGCTGCAGCTGAGCCCCATACACAACAGCCGTAAATAACGCGCAATGTATCGCGTCGCGTGACGTTCACTCGTACGTATTTATTGTTACGAATCGCTGACAGCGAGCGGAATTCATGATTGTTTGCTTTTATATTGGAATTTTATTTATTTTATGGTGAAATAGGTGAAAAATTGGTTTTAACGAAATCATATTTCGATAGCCACGTTGGTTCAGTATTTTTTTGTGTCGTAAGCACGACTGCTGAGCTTGAGGTCTTGGGTTTGATTCCCAAGTCGGGTAAAGTTTGATGGGTTTTTCCATCACACTCAGTAGCAGCCTGAGTTTATGTTTGTGCCCAGTTAATGGCAGTAGAGTCGCCCCTATTACATGGGACTTAAACATAACGTCGAAATGTGGGTGTACTATAGTTGCACCTATGCCTAATCCCTCCCCCTCCGAGAGGGCACAGGGGTGAGGTTATTTAATATAAATAGTTTAAGGCGTTTAAGAAATCAAAAGCCTTAACTGATATTCCAAGAGACTCTCATTAGATGTCGTGCAAATAATACTGCAGGTTCGATAAAGTCTTAAATGCAACAGAAAATATATTTCAAAGAGGTTTCCTTGCTTTAAAGCTGTTTTGAATGAGAATATTACAAAATACAGTTAAACGAAAAAATTATATTTTTCCACAGTGTTTTATATCAAAACTAGCTCTAGGTCTTTACTTTGACTGCGATCCAAGAAAAGTAGTAGCTTGTCCTTACCCAGGTCATGGTCTATCTGTGTGCCAAATTTCATCTAAATCCGTTCAGTCGTTTTAGGGTGAAAGCGCAACAAATAAACGATCTTACTTTCACATTTATAATATGAACGGCTTAGTGTAGTGCTAGTACACTACACTATATAGCCGTTCATAGGTGAAAGATTTTTTTTAATTGGTTCAGTAATTTTTTGTGTTTATCTATTACAAACAATCCAACCCTCTTTAAACTATACTAACTTTTGCCAGCTTCGCGCGCGTATTTAACATATATGCCTTCCTCTTGAATCACTCTGTCTATTGAAGTAAACCGCATTAAAATCCGTTGCGTAGTTTAACAGATCTAAGCGCACAAACGCGAGAAGCTACTTATGTCTTATACTGGGTAAAGGTAAAGAAGTATATATATTAGTCAAGATTTTATACAAAAAACCATTCTAGTTTTATAGCCCTCAACTTGTAAGTTGACATCTACTTAAAACCCACTTCTCAGTACCAAGAGACGCGTGAAGAAACTTCATTATAAATGGGAAGCCGAAACTTTTCAATTTGTTATTAATCTATTAAGTTTCCAACTATGCTGTGTGAAAGTAAGTACTTACACTGGTTGAGCTGCCATTAGTCTGCATTGTCCGGCTTGATGCTAAGTTTCTAATAACCACCACACACAACACTGTACATTGCTTTACGTAGATGTAGCAGGCATTCTGGTTTATTGGGATGTCGTGAACTTATCTAGAGTCTACAGTCTACGTGATGGGTACTGGTATCGACCGAAGATACTGGGATATTGGCTTGGCTAGCTGGCATATGGCAAATGCAATTACTATTACGAGACACAGAAAGTTTAATTAAATATTAAACTTTCTGTGTCTCGTAATAGTAATCCCATCAAAAACATAAATGTGAAATGAGAGCCAAGTTCAATATAATGATATATGCCTTGGTTGTTGACTTCAACGACAAAAGAAGTGAGATCTAAATGGGTGCCAAGTTCAATGGTCAGTCCTGACTTGGCTAGTTCTCATATACGAATTATTATGTTCGGTGGCTAGTTTCTACCAACAAGCCAAATTTTCGGAATAATAAAATAAGAACCGACAAGTAGTTAAAACTTGCGAAGGCTATAATATAATTCCTATATGAAAACTAGCCAAGTCAAGACTGACCATTGAACTTGGCACCCATTTAGATCTCACTTCTTTTGTCGTTGAAGTCAACAACCAAGGCATATATCATTATATTGAACTTGGCTCTCATTTCACATTTATGTTTTTGATGGGATATCATTACTTTTTGTACATAAATTATTAGTAGGTACTTATTTATAACAAAATTAATACCAAATCGTTTTTGTTATAAGTGTTCCTAATAGAATCAATTAAGTGAAAAATTATAATAAAATGATAAAAATTTGCCAGTTTCTGATTTATTCCTTTGTATTCACCTAATTACCCATCTGCATGCCAAATTTGAACTTTCTAGGTCATCTGGAACTGGGTTAGAGTTTTGATCTATAGGTCAGTCAGTGATAAAAATGACGATTTTTGGACATCAATATCTAAATCACCGTTTGAGATATGTTTATGAAATTTGGAGCACATATGTATCTTGCAAGTCTCACTATATGAGCCAAATTTGACACGTTTATGTGAAATAGTTTTTGAGTTATGAGGGGGTCAAAAGTGGCTCCAAATGGTTCGTGTAATATTACACACGGTGCTGCTCGCCAGTTCTGTTACTTGAACTTGGCTTGACACGCTGCCGCGTGTCTAGATTACTTTGTCTACGTACTATTTTAAAGAATCAAGTTTATCTATCTAAACAGTCAGCTGTGCTGCTGGGGAGTATGTTGCGCCAGTTTTTCTTCGCAGGTAAAGTACTAGGACGAGGTGAAGGGCAGGAGTTTTGGGGAACTGTCATATGGAATTTTGACGTTCGCAAAGTGCTGAGCCTCAGGCTAATTTGAATAGATGACTTTTGATTTTGGTTTTGATACGCTTAAACAAGAATTGTAACTTGTTATTTTCAAGTATCATAGCTGACTATGGAGTCAACGGTCACTGATCAGTGTCATCATCATCTGACTTGGGATTGGTTTCCAGTCTAACTGAATGCAGCTGAATATCAGTATTTTACATGGAGAGACTGCCTATCTAACCTCCACAGCCCAGCAGTTCCTGGGTGATATGGTACTCCTTGGTAAGACTGGTTTTCAGACTTTTGTGTTTTTGAAGACCTGTAATGGCTGACGGTAAGAAACAAGGTAAGAAATAATTAAAATATTTACGTTCCTAACCTAAAAATATGTCTTTCTCTTTTGTCTTTTTCTTCCAGCACAAAATAAAAATGTTATGGAGTGTTCAGAAGTCCGTTCAAACCTACAAATAGTCTCACATTCTATATCGCGAGGATTCAGACCGTTTCTAAACCGAACCCTATATCCATTTTCAAGATCCTACATTCAATCACATCTTGAAAACGAGTTCACTATTACTTCAGTTCAGGTCCACCTGGCACCCGGTGATTATCACAAATATTCTATCACACGCAACAGTTCTTTATAGAGGTCTGTAGCCCATTCCCGGATGCCTATTACCGGCCGTGGACCGTTTATGGGTCGTTGCGTATATTTATATTGTATAGTTACTGACAGGTTATTGCTCCATTGCCTTCGAGTACCATTCGTAGCTCTTTTCTTAAAGTTAACCCTTGTGAGCCGGTTAGGACTCAATAGTCAATGGTTTATTATTTTTGGTAAAAGCTTTCATTTAATGATGGAAAAGGAAGAAAAAGCTGAATTAGGAGGAGAGGAACTGATATATGTATTTTATTAATAACATGATCTAGTCTAGTTTGTTTCAGAATTAACTTGAATTACCTCCTGATAGTATAAAGACGAGCAGCAGTTTATCTATTCGTCCATGGACATTTGTGGTCTCGCGTTTCTCGCAGCTAACATATTGACACTCATGACACGTCCGACGCTCTCATCTGTCACTCTTGACTGTCTCATCTCACACTGGTGTCACTTTCATATGACACTGGTGACACTCTTATCTGGCACTCGTGATACTGGTGACACTCGTTCTCACACATCTAGTTTTATTGACTAAAAATCTTGTAACAGTCTTTTAGAAGATCTCGTTACAGATATTAATTTTAATTTCATTTCAATCCGTCAATTTGGAAACATGCAACGGTCATTACATTTAGTAGCCTTTTCAAAAAACATCACACAAACACCCACTTCCCATACTCCCTGCAACATGTTCTCTGTTCACGATACAACCTGCATACAAGTACTATGTATGTTCACAAGTTGGATCCTCTGTAATCCCTACCTAATAGCACCGGGACTGGACGGCGTGGTTACACGGGGATTAGTGAATTGGCTTTAGAGTGGTGATTAAATTCAGGTAGGAGATAGTGAAATTATTTGGGCATTATCATTATTAATTTTGGGTGATTTGAACATTCGCTTCTGTGTGGTGATTTTTGTGTCAGAGAAATTAAATTTATTTGTGTTCACGTGTACTTACATGCGGTTAGTATGGAGCAATGGTGGCCCAGGGTAAATTGTCGTGACTTAGTTACAGGTTCGAACCCAAGCATGTATTATACTTTGTGTAAATTATTATACTTCTTCACGACTGCTTACAAAACGGTGAATGGAAACACAGTGACACATAGTTGGGTCCAGTAGACAAAGATTCGCGTTGGCATACTTTAATTTTTAACCGACTTCAAAAAAAAAGGAGGTTATCAATTCGACTGTATTCTTTTTTAAATATTTTTTTTATGTTTTGTTATCTCATTACTTTTGACTGGGTGAAGCGATTTTGATGAGTCTTTTTTTGGGAATGGCATCTCTCATATCGACCTATGAGGTTGTTCGCTGCTTAATCAGTCTTGTCTGTGGCTACTTTAATAAATTAAGGCCTGCAGCGACTACACTTACATACAGAAATAAGCGGCTAACTTATACCTGTATAATATTGTATTTCTAAAACTAGATGAGACAATATCCCTCGCTTAAGAAGAAATAGGTACTTCAATAAAAGATAAACTCTCAGTTCTGTTAACAGAAAAATATTTCAACTTGCCAGATTTACTTGTTCAATCCCAGCATTTCCAGTAAAAATAGAAATCTTTAGATACTGAAATAAATTGGAAGTAGGTCGCCGTGTGACGGCTATTAGCAGCCAATAAATATTAATTGTCTTGTCTAGACGTCAGGCTAGGGGGGGGACAGAGGGGAAGGTGAGTGGTGGTCGTGATGTAGAGGATGTAAAGTGAAGGAGCACTCAAGAATATTCTTGGGTGTATTGTCGTTGATGTAGTAGTCACAAATGCGACTACTGTGCCTTTCTACTTTAATATTTTTCATACTCAAACGCAAAGCATTTTATCTCACGAAGTGACGCGCGCTTAACTTGTCCTTACCATGTTTTTTTAATATTTGGTTAGGACAAGTAAAGCGCGCGCCGCTGTGAATATGTGCGTGAAGATGAGTAGCGTCAGCACATAATACACACATAACACACACACACACACACACACACACTTTCAACTTCTCCTATTGTCTCGGCCTACCGGCCGGTTTCGGTACCTTCTCCTGCGCTTACACACACATTCACAGCATGCTTGGTTCACCACAAGTAGTCATTCATGAGATAAAAATACTGTTCATTAGCGTATTCTTACGTATTGCAGTTGAAAGTCTAGATTTTTGTCCATCATCATTATCTCAGCCGAAAGACGTCCACCACCCCAATTTGGGTGGTGGACCACCCAAATTGGGGTTTGGGGGTAGGGATTTTTGCCCTTTGCCCATTTAATGACAATAGATCGGGTCCTGTTAGATAGAAATAGTCTAAATAGCTGGTGAAACCTGGAGAACCTTGGAAGCACCTCTTTCGCGAACGACTAATAGGTATTATGTTGTAATGTGTTGATGGGTGCCCATTAAGCGATTCAATTTAAGGACAGTTATTGTCCAATATTACCCTTGCCTACCCCTACCACAATGAAAGCACACCTGATGTTATGTTATACTAGCTGTGCTTGCGTCTTCAGCAACGTGGACGTCGGAATTTATGTCATGGGCTACCGGGACAAAAAGTAGCCTATGTTACTCCCTATGACACCAGCTATCTGCCAGAGAAAGTCTCGTCTAAATCGGTTTACCCGTTTCGGAGATTAGCCGGAACAAGCAGATAGACAGACAATTTTATAAAATTTATTTTTTCATGTACGTACCGTATATAATTTCATATTCGTTTAGTGAAAAGCTGTTTATATGAAATTACAAACAGACACTCCAATTTTCTTTATTTGTATTAAGTTCCTATAGATTCTTTGCTATCCATACTTCTTTGCTGTATGTCACCTTAAAGCCACTATTCATCCAATGTACCGTGTAAAAATGAACTTAACAAGTACTTAGTGAGGCGAACGCGTGTGTCTAACAGTTTCGATGGGTGCCTACAGTCTGTGGCTGGACTTGTGCGGACGGGTACAGCCAAAAGCAAAAACACTTGAACAAAGTTCTCGAGCGAGTTTCTCGTAGATTTAATCGTTGCAATGTGTTGCAACTGAAGACACAAAAGTACTCGTATGCGTGCAAAGATATGTATACTATCACCATTTATTTACATTTTAGACCGTAAATCCAATTTGTGTGTAATTACGTATAAAACTAACATTACACACATTACACTTGTGCATAACGCCTGATTGCTTTCTTTTCAATATTTTTAGGAGAAATTGTAGATAAAATTATGGAAATACGTTTAATAAAATTGCCCTTGAATGAAGGCCGGCTAACAGAAGGTTGACAAGGCAGATGTAACTGAACACGCCGGGAGGGGACTCCCTAGGGGAACATATAGTGACCTTATTGGTGATGTTCTTCAGAAGGTTTAGGTTCGTAGTACTGGTAACCCGCGTGCGTGTCTGACCAAATTTATGAACTCAAACAAAGCAAAAAAAAAGTATCTAAAGATCGTAGCAGGCGGCGTTTTGTAGGTTCTGCCTACCCCCATGTTTATGTATGCATGCTTATGTAAAATTGTCCTAATTTCACATTTGACATTTCAGCTTTTTCTCTTGAGTGGCAGGAAACGCATCTGCAATGTCTCTATATGAACATGTGCTGATTTTCATAGCGGAGGGTGACCACAAAACATCAGGTGGGCCGTCCCGGCTTGCATATATATGTATTTATTCTCGCTGATAGTTCGAAAGTGCCTGCAAATGCTGTAATTGAAACGAACGTTTTGAATTTTATTCAGAAACATAAAAAGTGTAATATACAACCAGGCCCAGGTACTGTACAACCGGGCAGGACTTGTGAGAAGGGGTGTACACTGTTATTTTATATAGAAATAAGTTTCTTATGTGAAGTCTAATTGTCCGTGAAGTTGGATGAGAGCGCGTGGGATAAGTAGAGTTCCACTTATCCACAGTTGTGAGCACTGATTCCAAGTGGATGTAGAAGTTATGTGACGGTTTTGGTATAGTTAAATCTCACTTATTGGTTAGAATATGTGATATTTATAGAGTTGTGACATAATATTTTCTATACTTAAATATTATAAAGCTGAAGAGTTTGTTTGTTTGGTCGAACGCGGTAATCTCAGGAACTACTGGCCGAATAGAAAAAATATTTTTATGTTGGAAACCTTATTTACTGAGGAAGGGTAAAGTCTATATAACACCACGCTACGATCAAAAGGAGCGAAGCAGCAACGAAAAATGAGCGAAAACTGGCATTCTATTTGATGCGATGGGAAGGGTCAAGGGAGCAAAAATTTGACGCGGACGAAGTCGCGGGCAGAAGCTATCTATTATAATATCGTAATTGGTACGACGAGGAGACGGCCGGTAGAGTTACGCAGTGACCGAATGGTGGCCAAGATTAGGCCAAAAAATCCAAGGCCGTCCATTATCGTGTTGGTTGATGATATCGTCAGGGTCGTGGGAAATGCTTGGATGAGAGACGCACGGAACCACGATGTATGGCGGAAAATGGGGAAGGCATATACCCAGCAGTGGGTGATTCCGGGCTGCGATGATGATGATGTTGATTATAATATCATTATAATCAACATCATCGTCATTAGCATCGTCATCATCGTCGTTATTTCTGAAGAGGAACTAATTTCTAACACATTTTCACACCAATTGTATTTTATGTGATGCGGTATTTACGAGCAAAACAGGCAAATATTGACATCAAAAGTCAACAATGAGAGATTCAGAAATCAGTAATTTCAGAGGTTTCCGTAGAAATAAGTATCACCATTGTACGTATTTTCCTGTTTCTTTTTTCTTGTCTGTTTATACATGTGTGCATAGATGATTACTTAAATAAATAAGTAAACAAAGGAAAAAAGTCAAGCCAAGGTTGCTACTGAAAAATTATGAAATACTAACTCTTGCCAGCGGCTTCGCCCGCGGTAGTCGGAAATTATCCAGCGGGAACGTACTACCGGGATAAAAGTAATCTATGTGTTAATCCAAGTTATAAACTATCTGTGTGCCAAATATCATCTAAATCCGATCAGTAGATTTTGCGTGAAAGAGTAACAAACATACATCCATACTTACAAACTTTCACATTTATAATATTAGTAGGACTAATGAAAAAGCAATAAGCTATAGCAAACAATAAGTAAAAAGCAAAATACTTTAAAGCAGATTACAATTTAAGAATTGAACTCCACGAATTTTAATTAGCTGTGACAAACAAAACTATTACAGTTAAGATTAGTCTCTGAACTATTAGAACCATTGCCAAATACTATAATAACCAAAGTTACAATGAGTACCAAGGCACTACTTAAAACTACACTACACACTAACAAGTTAAAACATTGATAAACTTAACAACTTTTGTGTCTCTATGTACGATGTATCTCTACATTTAGATAAAATAGTTTTGTAATTACTGAAAGATAACGTAATGTATACTACTAAAGATAGAACGTGTTTGAAAGATATAATTTATGTTTTGTAGAATACAACAGTAGAGCAAGAAAATACTTTTGAGAGGGGCTCGTGGCTAAGTAATTACAGTCGTACGGGTCGATTGATCAGGTTAAGTTACGCTTGCCAAGGCTGGTCCGTCGATGGGCGATCATCTTTACATACCCTTCCGTGCCTCGGAAAGCACGTTAAGCCGTTGTTCCCGGATGTCTTTCGTAGATCTCAGACAATCATTAAGGGTCGTCAGAATGACGAAATTCTTACAACCTGTAATATCATTGGTATCGTGTTACCCAGTTCTTAATTGGATTGTGGAGGTCAGATAGACAGTCACTCCATGTAAAATTCTGGTGGTCAGCTGCATCCCGTTAGACTGCAAGCCAACCTCAACATAATTGGAAAAAGGTTAAGGCGACCTGCCTAACCTTTGAGAGATAGTATACGAAAATATTGTATTATTATTCGTTTTCTTAGATTAAAGATTAGGTTATTTATGGTAGTCGCATGTTTGATCACCACATCACCTTCTCTCTTTCGTCACTATAAGGTATTTTTAACCGGTGACGGAAACAGCCCCTTTGTTTCCTTTGGCGGTTATATGTTCAACGTGTGTATCTGTGTATCTCTTTCCTAGGTGATGAAGGGATGTGAGCATCTTTTACTCTTTTCTATGAATTCAGTGATATTAGAAGGATATAGTAACCTTGAACCGCTGCTGCAGTATCTCCTAGAATTTGCAGGATGCCCATCTAACTCACCAACATACAGCAGAAGTACTTACTGTATTTGGGCTCATTGGAATGGTCTCAATGAATTGGTTATAGAGAGTTGGTGATCAGGGCAGAAGATGGAGTAAAAAAGAGAAATGAGGATAAATCAATATCTTCTCGTTTTGTGGTCGTTGTTAGAATAGTATGTCTTTTAAGAAGGGACAGATTTTACTTTAGCTTTAAACGCATTAAAGTGAAAATCTAGCTAGTAATTAGCTTTAGCTTAGGATAAAGAAGTGCCCGCCAGGGTCGCGGATTTGTTCGAAAGAGTTACTGTGGCCCTGACACAGGCAACTGAAAGAATACGTGTAGGTTTTAGTCAGTAAAAGACGTCATATGATGAATTCCCACCCACAAAGTATAAATAAGTAATTAGTTTCACTGTGGGAAACATACGTACAGCTGAGCAGATTTAAACGAGGCATATATCAAGAATAGCGAGTCTAATACATGAAATTTATAAAATACTTTTTTTTATTAAACTAAACATTAAAAAAATAGGTAAAAATACTTTTTAAGTTAAACGGTTTTATGTTAAACATACATTGCAATGTTTAAGATAAATGTACTAAAAACCAAAAAATAAAAAAAAAGATACAGTCGTGGGAATTATAAACATATGCATAGACTAGACTAAAATAAAACCGTGGGGCACGTCAATTGTCTACAATCGTTGATTAAAATGTTTGTTTTGTAATGTTACACTATAATTAGGCAGTTGTTCAACCGACAACGATGGACGTGTGATAAGTAGAGCTAGAATGTGGAAACAAGCTAGCAAGCTCGATTATAAGCGAGTTATAAGGTTTCATAGTGGTGAGCGAGTAGTACTTTTATCATATGTTTTGTCGATTAAAGACAAACTACGAGCAGTGAAACGATTCCTCGCCAGCCAGCAGTGTGAATGTCCAACGATAAACTAGTTGAAACATCTCTTTTATTTACATGGAGTGTATAACTATTGGAATTTCCATGAGCAAGAAAATAGTAAGTAATTTCCTCACCGTCTGCAGGCCAACTGCCTATTTTATTAACGACGAATTAAACGATTCTTCTATCGCACATTAAGTCGATAATTTGTAGACAATTGACGTGCCCCACGGTTTTATTTTAGTCTAGTCTATGCATATGTTTATAATTCCCACGACTGTATCTTTTTTTTTATTTTTTGGTTTTTAGTACATTTATCTTAAACATTGCATTGTATGTTTAACATAAAACCGTTTAACTTAAAAAGTATTTTTACCTATTTTTTTATTTTCTAGTTTTTAGTTTTTATTTCGCATTCTGTTTAATTCATTTAGTGCTTCATTATTGCAAGGTTTCTTGCCCGTTAGTTTATTGCAGTCCAACTCCTCTATACGTAGTCCCTGCAAAGATCTTACTCTACTAAGAGCCACGTAGGCTTGACCTTCTTCAAACAGTTTCGCACCTAAGTATACGACTGCGTGATCCACAGTGCTGCCCTGCATTTTATGTATTGTAGAAGCCCATGATAGTATTAAAGGCAACATTCTTCTTTCAGCCGTCCCGTAATTGTACTTAGCTGGAAACTGTATGGCTTTCGGGTGTATAAGATGTACTCCGTCTCTTGCGAAATCAATTCGGACGGAAGGTACATCTGTTGCATACATCTGAGTTCGACGAAATTGAGGCCAAACGATTTCGTTGATGTAGCCTATAGCGCCATTTACTAATCCCTTTGAAACGTCAATATTGGACCGTAGCATGACTTTTGCCCCCACAAATATTTGTAGTTCCGCTGGTAAACCCCCAGTTTTGTTGATATCAGCTGGTATTATAGTAGCTATATCCACATTGTCTGCATTTCGTGTGGCGTGTACTAGCTGATCCTGCGCTTTTATTTTGTAAATGCGAGCACCATTATTTCTGTACAAATTCAATACAGCAGAGTTGTGGTCGTTAACTTGTTGATTTGTGGGGTATACCCTTAACGCTTTGTCTATTGCAAACTCATCACTCGTGTCTTGAAGAAGTCTTCCCATTAAAATACTAAAATGTTGGGTTGTTAGCTCACCGACTCTCAAAGCATTCAAAATATCAATAAAAGTCTGGTCACCTTGCTGACGCATATTTTCAGTTAATTCACACAGCGTGAATAAACGCCAGAGATGTGTAGCTGGTTGGAGATGTTCTGGCTGTTTGAAAACAGGTGTTCCTGATCGTTTTATAGGAGGCAGTTGTAAAAGATCACCGAAAAGTAATACGTTTACTCCTCCAAAAAACTCATTTTCACAGTTCTTAATTTGCCTTAATCGAGCGTCCATCATGCATAACATTTGATAAGACACCTGGAAATCTCGTCGACAATCAAAAATTCTGTCTGATGCCATTGTTGCCTCATTATTCGCAAATAGTTTCCGGACAGTGGTGACATACCTGTTATGCGACCGTCTTTCTGTACAGGCAATTTTAAAGTACTGTGTATCGTAGCTCCATTTATTAATCTAGCTGCAACTCCTGTTAGTGAGCAGACTTTAACCGCATCCTTTGCGTAGCACCTATTAATTTGGTCTCGTAATAACTTTAATAGAAAAGTCTTGCCCACACCAGCTCCTCCTGTAAAGAATATTTTGAAACGTTCTTCAGCACCTGACATTTGATTTTGTATGGACTGGGTAACTAATGTAAAAATTTCCTTTTGTCCTGCATTCATAGACTGCTTAGCCTGTAAGAACTGGTCTTCATTCATTGGCAAATAAGGAATTTCTTCTTCATGGTCTAGTTCCATCGGCTCTGCGTGTTCCAGTATCTGAAATGCGTGTACTTGCGCGAATGCATTTTCAAGCTGCCTGTCACGTTCACGATATATTTCCAAGTAGGCGTTTGTTTGTCTTAAACTTTCTTCGTTGGCGAGAAACGCATCTCTGGCACTATTAAATTCTCCTAAAAGTTCGGCCTCATTGCGATACGGCATATACTGGATTATGTACAACAAGATGCGCCTGAGTCTTGAGGGGAAAACGCTAACGACATATCATTTTTATCCACCCTAATGCCATACAGTTCTCGGCGCGTTTTAACCTTTCACCTTAACTTGGGTGGTGTACCGCTAACGACGTATCATTTTTAGCCACCCTAACGCCACACAGTCCTCAACACGATACAAAATCTTGACTTGGGTGGTGGATTCAGGCTGGATTAATCAGATACCTAAATTACAGATTCAATTTCTAAATTTAAATCTTATTATTATACGCCATTTGGTGGCTGCGCCCATCTTAAATATTGAGGTTGTATAGTGCACTGTATTCTTCTTGTCAAGCCCTTTTATTTGATACCCATATTGGTGGGATTTATAAAAAATTGTTATCAGCCATTTGGTAGCGGCGGCCATCTTAAATTTCAATTTTGCATAGTAAATTGTATTCTACTTGTTGAGACCTTTCATTTGATACCCATGTTGAAGGGATTGATAAAACCTAAGTTATCCGCCATTTTGTAGAGGCCGCCATCTTGGATTTTAATTTTATATAGTACATTGTATTATACTGGTTGAGCACTTTCATTTGATACCCATATTGATGGGATCGATAAAACCTACGTTATCCGCCATTTTGTAGCGGCCGCCATCTTGTATTTCAATTTTTTATAGTATATTATATTCTGCTTGATGAGCCCTTTCATTTGATACCCATATTGATGGGATTGATAAAACCTACGTTATCCGCCATTTTGTAGCGGCTGCCATCTTGGATTTCAATTTTTTATAGTATATTGTATTCTGCTTGTTGAGCCCTTTCATTTGATACCCATATTGATGGGATTAATAAAACATAAATTATCCGCCATTTTGTAGCGGCGGCCATCTTGAATTTATAATGATAATGAATAAACATAATTGTATTGTCACCAAAATCCAAAGTGTATACAAAATTTCAGATTAATCGGTTGACAGGAAGAGGGTGAAATTTGAATTACTAAATTTGACCCAAGAATAATAAATAAAACAAACGGGGTGAGCTAAATAAAACCGTTTAAAAAAACCCCCGACGCAGATAATACTCCCAAATAGTAAAAAAAAATCTTTAATCTATACTTTAATTATATCTATATATGTATATATATATATTATATATTTTATATATAATATTATAAAGCTAAGAGTTTGTATGTTTGTTTGATTGAACGTGCTAATCTCAGGAACTACTGGTCCGAATTGAAAAAATCTTTTTGTGTTGGGTAGCCTATTTATCGAGAAAGGCTATAAGCTATACAACATTACGCTACAACTAGGAGGAGCGGAACAGTAATGAAAAATATTGCAAAAACTGGGAAAATCACACGGGTAGGCGATTCAGCGCGACGGTAAGGGTCTGGAAAACAAAAAATTTAACGCGGACGAAAATGCGGGTAGAATCTAGTCTTTAATATAGCTGGAAGTTAATAATATATTTTGATAAAGAAATCGTCGCACCGGGGGGCGGCTAACGATGAAGTGTGGTCTGTGAGTTTTGCCCTTAAATACGACGGTACTTAAGGGCACAATTCACAGACCGCACTTTGACTTTACTTTTTTGAATTTGCTTTGCCGAGTGACGACTTGGAGAAGCACTTTAGTTGGTGATGATGGTGCAATACCTATTTACTCGTCACTTATATCGATAACCTAGTTCCATACAATTCAAAACAAATAGGACAGATAATCCACTTGGACAAAGTCGCGAGTTAAAACTAGGAATAACTAGACAACGACTTAGTTCCGAGGTGTCAGCTAGTTTCCAACTGCGACTCCAAGGACGATAATCTGTGAACGAATGTACTTAGTTCTGTAGTTCAGTTTCATTGTTTGTAGCTTATTTGTGAACTGAGATAAAAAGAGAAAGAAACAAAAATAAATTTAATTCCATGTCTTCGAGTTTTTGGTTCTAAGACATGCCTGGTAGTTTCCTCACAATGTTTTCTTTCACCGTTTTGGGAGCAGTGGTGATGAAATAATTTACGTAAAGTAAATTGCCTGCTTAGATTCAAATTCACGACCTACAACGCGTAAGTCGCGGCCGTACCACTGGGCCACCACTGCGCTACAAAAAGATAATATCACATAAAAAAACATGAAAACAAACAGATGTATATACTAACGAACACAGAAAATTAAATAGTCGGCAGATGCACGCCGTGAAAAAGCTTCCACCCAGCACCATGTCGTGACCGAGACCACAGCACAACGCTGAATTTTCAGTAGTCACCCGAAAACGAGAGATGAAAAAGAGTTGAAGACAGTATATTAAATTTAAGAGTTTGAAGAATTGCTCGCCCTTTTGTCTGCGATCCAGAACAAAAAGCAGCCTATGTGGTCACCCGGGTCATAGTTTACCTGTGTGCTAAATTTCATTCAAATTCGTTTAGCCATTTTATCTTGGAAGTGCAACAAATAAAGGATCTTACTAATTTATAATATTAGTTAGGATATCTGATATCATAGCACAGTAAGCCTATCGTGTGCCCACTGTTAGGACACACACCTCTGTCTAAGAGGCCATAATCCGATACAGTGGGGTGTAGTATGTACTACCTATATTATAATGTCTATGACCCTATCATATATGTAATGTGTCTTATATTGATATATAACACACTAGTACTCTTCAGTGAGTTAGTTTGAGAACTGTTGTTTCACTACCATAATATCCCCACAACGGTTCCAATTAATTATAATCATATTATTGTAATAACTTTGCCAATTATTATTTAATTATGTGTTTAGTCCCGTTTAAAGTAGTTTCGGAACGCGCCATCGAACGGAATGACATCTGACTTGACAGTTTGATTTTGACACTTGACTTCTTGTTGATTTGCCGCTAAAATGGGTCCGTCGCGTTTTGGAACCCCCGCGACGCTTTTGTTGAAATTAATCCTTTTAAATCGATCCGCTTGTGACAATTAGTCGTGATCCAGTTGCTTTGAGTGTTAATAACCCCAATTTGACGTAATAATACGGGTTACGTTTGTTAAAACTGAAGTTCTTGAAAGGGATGGTCGCCGCTTGGTATCTCGCGATCTTTTGTAAAGTAATCCCTTAATCCCTGAGAACCGGTCGTTTTGTGGACAATCTGTCATGACCCGATGTGTTAGTGACGCTATTGGGAATGAGTGATTTGAAGACTGTGATTGCCTCCAGCTTTATTGCAGCGGATTGTTACCAGAAGAATACTCATAACGTCACGACACGATACATATACACTCACTTACATACATAACTCCAGGTAACCCCAGAAGCAGTGTCCTTCAACCACCAGGTAAGTTCTTTTGTTGTATTGTAGGTGAGTTGTTCTCTTATATATTGTCTGCTCCGCGTACGGCGGACTAGCTTCGCTAGCCACTTCTTGTCTCCTGGACCCCACCATAATATCTTCCACTGCGCATTGAAATGCTATTGTAAGGGTCTAGTCTGGCAGCGTACATTATGACTTCAGATTATATCTATATGAACATAATGCAGCATTAAAAATGTAAGCGGACACGCCCTTCATGCCTCGAGGCTTTTGTTTTGGTACTGCGTTCTGTTTATATCTGCTTGAGTATAGTTTCAATTCAGGTACATTGGCGTGTGATAGCGGGAAGTGATTCAATTTAATATTTTGTGCATCGTTACGTAAAGTCGGTTTTACAGCGATTCGTTTTCACTAAATTTCTTAGTAGAATATATTGACTTTTTATGACACTACATATATTGAAAACGCTACCAAGTAACCGGCTATATATTTGTGACTAAATAATGTTCCCTAAAATTTTGTTTCACTGTGGTGAAAATATGGCAAATAAATCATTTGGCAAAAGAAAAAAGTTCAAAAGAGGCTTCGGCCAATAGCAAAAATTTATTCTGTAAATCGGCAAAACATAGTTAGGTAAAATAATACCTATGACACATGATACTTCGATGATCTAAAAATATGTCAAATAATACATATAGCAAAAAAGACGTCGGTCAATAGTGGTCGGTGAAATAAAATTCGATCAAAAAAAAAAAAAAACGGAAAAGTAATCGGTTCCCCTTACTACTGCATAGAATCTAGTTTTTCTAACTGAACAGACAGCTGTGCTGCTGGGTAGTTCGTTGCGCCACTTCTTTTTCCAATTTTAAACGCTAGGAAGTGGTTATGGGTGAGCTTGTTGGTAGACTGTCTTGTGTAATTTCACATTCTGAAGTGACACACTCTCTGCCGGGGTCGCGTGATTGTTCGAAAGAGATACCGTGACCCTGGCACATGGGCAACTGATGGAACACGGGTGGGTTTTAGTCAGTAAAAGTCTGACACGCCCTCCCGCTCCGCCCAGAGCGGGAGAAGTCATTTGATGATTTCACATCCTGAAAAAAAAAAAGTGACACACTCTCAGCTTAGTTTGAATAAATTTCTTTTGATTTTCAAATTTGTAGGAATGGGTATTCCCCAGCACTTTTTCGGAAAGGTCCGGCTGATTTCGAACTCGACCGGAATTCATTATAATCTTGGTCACAAAAATATGGCTATTCTTAAGATATAATTAATAATTATTTTGGCTCGATTCAAAACGAAAATCCTTTGCATCTAATAACCAACAGATATTGCAAAAATCATCATAACTAATCTATTCCAATTCACAAAAACCCTACATAAACCAAAAAGCCCGCCCATAACCCAAAAACTCGCCTTAATCAAAGATATTGAACATTCCTGGTCGTAGTCCAACTCACTTGGCAGGCATCTGATTACGTTTCAATTCTACCCTCTCTCTGCAGCCACCGATGAGAGAACACTTGTGAACCGATACTGCCATTGTAGGAGCGTACGGTCGCGGGCAGAATAGGTTTAGCAGATACTTAATGGAGCTGTTACTTTGTACTGATCAGTGACAATTGTAACAGTGTTTGACTACCTTGTTGATCGTGATCGCGAGCCCGACGACGGCTGAGCATGGTTTGATTGTCATGTTGAGATATTTATCTATTGTTTTTTTTTTAAGTAGCACTATGCAGGATTTGTGCCCGGGTGGTGGCAATACTGTATCGCTTGATATGACTTCTTGTAACTAAATTTAATTCTGAGTTCAGCTCGCTTGCATCTGGATAAAATAGAAAAAAATAATTACTCTGCTATTCTATTATTTTTGGTATGTTGAGTTATAAATATGGGCACTATACATAACTGGAGACATGTGTGGGTACCATACTTTAGGCACTGTTACGCCTCTGCCGGCTCTTTTGCATGTCTCAGGGTTTATCTTTAATGCCAATGGTAAACATTTCTGTTCCCCGACTGTACGTTACAATGCACTGTGTATTAGCATTTGTATCGGAGACCGCTAATCCGCTGTACCACGGACCGATGTCTGAAGCGTCTGTTAAGTCCCTTAGTTGTCTCGTCTGTAAAGTCCTTTACTTGTCAGCGACGAATGGGGGTAATACAGTTGGAGTCACTCGTTGTCGGTATTTGTGAGTTAGATGGGGGAATAATGGGTTTTGTTTAAGTAGTTTTACAATTATTTTCAATATTTGATTTAGGAATACTTACTTTTCATTGTCACTAAACTAGTAAGTGGAATTACGAATTTGCTTTCACGAATACAATTTAGAATAAGGTCACGCCACGCCGCGCGCCGCCGCGCTCATGTAACGCCAGAATTTAGCAATCCATTAAAATAGTTTCTAAAAAAAAATATTTCTACTCATATTGAAATATTTTCTGAACCTTAATTTAAGTAATATTTGGTGAACCTCAAGTCCCAAATGATTTAAAGTAAAGAACGTCATAAGTTTTACTTTCAACAAAAAAATAAAATAAAATTGCTTACATAAAATAAAACAAAAAACCATTACTAAAATTAAAAACGCCGAATCCCAAATCCTTCGTTAACCCTACAACTGTAGACTCGACTGTGAAAGACCGACACAATGCAATACATTAAAACTTGTCGACACTTCGCGTTCAGTCGGAGTGTCGGGAACTCAGCTCTAGAGGCTCATTAAGACGAAGAGAGTTATTTGCCTCGGTAGGCGATTATTGAAAAGACCTAGTTGACTCGTGTGAACTGCACAAACGATACACGCATGAAAAGGCGAGAATCGTTTCATCTTTAAAATTGGAAGCGTCTGTGTAAACAAGAAATATTGGGTACTTATTTCCAGTTTTTAAACAACCTTAAAAATCGTTAAAATCGCCCGTTAAGTCCTGTAATTAGTGGTGGCTCTGCGAAAATGGGACTAACGAATTGTAGGTTTTAAGTTCGTACCCAGACAAGACTGTAAATTGACTTTGTGTAAATTATTTCATCACCACTGCTGTCAAAACGCTGAAGGAAAACATCGTGAGGGAACCGACATGTCCTAGGACCAAAAACACTCGGAGACATGTGACATCTACTAAGATGCATGGACTGGCGTGGAGACTGACTATTATGACGTCTTGTATCACATAATTACATAATCTTGGAGGAGTTTTTGTTTCAATACGATATTGTTCAAAACTCAATCAATTATTGCACTCCACAGTCCACACCGTGTATTTAAGTGGTAACTTCAAACCTACTTCTTCTTTTTCATCATGTCAAAGGCACGACAGATTATAAAATTTTGATGGCCCGAAACTTCGCCACGACATTACGTCACGTCGGTAACAATGCCCATCGGGAACATATCAATCATATTTCTCATTCATCAACAATATTACTAAGAAATAATTTAAAAAATAAACTGCAGAACAATATTATGCAGAATTCATTTTGGAAGGAAGTCTACCATCGACAGTGTTCTCGTTTTTCGACGGGCGAGAAACTGTCTTCGTGTAAATGAGCCTTAAATAGCAGATTAATATAATAGTTCTCTTTTGTTACAGTATCAATATCGTGCTTTCTTTTGTCTTTTGTTCGGAGAGACAAAGGAGTTTTTATGAAACAGACTTGTATTTGAAGTCTTGCAGGCTTTATTTAATTAAAGAATCTCAGACGCGAAAGAAAACTAACGGTAGAAGAGAAGCTGAGCAATCATTCTATGAACGATAAACAGGCGATGAACAATTATTTTTCCAAGTGTACTTATTTTTGACGAACTCTCATATTGTAGGCAATATAACTTAAAATTAGGATATGCATATTTTTTTTATACCAGTTACTTACTTCTTCTCGTCTGCTTGTCGTCCGTATGTTATTGAAGGAATCTAGCAGAATGTCAGCGTCAGGTATATTTGCCTGGCACATAGTGAGTTGGACTTCCATTTGGCATAACCTTGAGATGCGAATAAGACTTTTTGCTGGAAAAAAAAGGAAAAGTAAATAGCTATTCTGCCTGAAGGGCTTGTGGCTAAGTAATAACAGCCGCATGGGTTGATTGTTCAGATCGAGCTACGCTTGCCGCGGTTGGTCCGTGGATGGGTGACCATCTTCACATACCAAGACCTTTCCGTGCCTCAGAAAGCACGTTAAGCCGTTGGTCCCGGCGGTCTTTTGTAGATCTTTGACAGTTACGGGTCGTCAGTAGCCTAGAAGTCTGACATCTAGTCTTACCAAGGGGTATCGTATTACCCAGTAACTGGGTTGTGGAGGTCAGATAGGCAGTCGCTTCATGTAAAATACTGGTACTCAGCTGCATCCGGTTAGACTGGAAGCTGACCCCAACATAGTTGTGAAAAGGTAGGCATATGATGATGACGATGATGTTGACTACTCTGCCTGACCGTCATGATGAGAAGACAGCTGATGAGAGGCGGTCCGTCCCCTGCACTTTTCGCGTTGTTAGGGCAATTGCGGAATTGCAAGCACGGATAGCTGCAAACCGTTCTTTGTGAATCTCCCCATATTAACAGTGCATTGCCTATATATATATATATATATATATATATATATATATATATATATATGAGGTAGTTCTATTTGTAAAAAGTAATCTTCACCTGTTTGGAACATTTAATCTGGGGCGACACAAAAATAAAATAGTCAGTAAGCAACACAAAAAAGCGATTTTTAGTAAAAAAATTCTAGGTATGGCTCCAAAGATTTACAATAAAATACCTAAAGTTTTAATGGACTGTAATGATGATCATAAATTTAAAAATTAATTACACAACTTTCTAATAAATAAGGCATATTACACATTATAATATATAATATTATGTTAGACAAGAAATTGTTATGATGTCTATTGGGGTTGAGGTGAATGTTTTCTGAGTCCGATTTTTACCATATTGTTAATTTAACATGTTTTTTGACGAAATTATATTATACATGTTATTCACATTATGTTTGACGAAATTAATTTGACATTGACAATTGACATTTTATCAATAATTTAGACCTCACAATTTTTGTTTTTTATGATTATATTTTTTTTTTTGTCAATTTCGATATATTGAATTGTATAATTTAGATTTTTCTTTGACCTATGTAACCAGTCTTTTGAATTGTTTTTAAATGTATTAAATTGTCTTGTGTCTACAAATAATATTTTGCATGCCTTAATTGGTAGGACATAATTAACTGCGCATTTACTCAACATCTCAAAATGTATTTATATTTATGTTCTGCAATAAATGAATTGAATTTGAATTTGTTTATTTGATATGAAGTATGATGATGCTTGATGTTGTAGTTTCACTAAATAAGTATTACTTACAAATAGTAGTTTTTCTGTATTGGCACCTTGTATTTTCTTTGTGTCCATCTTTATAGCTATCATTTAATTATGCTTTCGTGTCTACCGGTATTCTTTATGTGTTCACTAAATGATTCAATTATCGACGCAAATTATAAAAATAATTTTCAAAATTGTACAAGAATGGAAAAAATGTCCAGAGTTCCTGTTGTGATCAGTGTTTGTGAGTTTGTGTTAGAAGGCGTTAAAAGCATGTGCACATACACAAACTTGGAAATGGGTGTGTGTATGATCTTTAACAACTTAAGATAATAATACTAAATGGGTATACCACAAAGCTAAGACCCACTTATATTAGGTATATTGTGAAACATCGCAGTAGTGAGTTAACTAGTATGGATTAATATAATGTAATGATTGTAATTTATTGTTATTTATTGTACTTAATCTGAATTAAATTGAATTGAATTGAATTATGTCTAGAGTTGGAATTAGATTGGATAATCCGCTCACCTTTGTGATCATTGATGTGGTAAAATTACAGTCATATCCAATTGGCTGGTAAACCAGGAGCGTATAACCTTTGCTTGCTCCCATGGCTTATTTTAATTATTTTATATTTGTTTCTATTTGCTGTACTGTGGATGCCTTTACGTTGTAAGTACTACTTTTTCATTGCTATCACATCTATCTATACTTACTAATAATAAAGCTGAAGAGGTAGTTTGTGTGTTCGAACGCGCCAGAACTTAAAAAAAATATTTATTCATGTCATAATTGAGAAAGGCCGTAGGTTCCTTAACATCACGTTAGAACCCATAGGCAATGAGCAACATGAAAAAGTCAGAAAGAACGCTACGTGAAAACAAAGTAATGCCCGTCGCATTACTTTGTTTTATCTATTAAAGTCTTATGTACAGTCGGCCAAGAAAGTGGTGTACCACCCTAAGGTTGAATATCGCTTGCAGATTCATAGGTGATAAAGATTAGTTTCGCTTGCAGATCGATCTGACAACTTCTATTGCTGTCTTTATCTGATTATTGATAACGACTATTACTGTTTGTAACGTGACAGCTGTTCTTAGTTTGAACTTGATGGAACCAATGACGTCGTAAAATCAACGGCGGGGGGCTGTAGATTTTGATGACAAAATTGTATCTACAAATTCAGAATTGTAATCAACAAGTTACATAAAATTGTAAAGGCACAAGGCGAATCCACAAACCTACAATTTCTGTAAACTTGTAATTACAATATCAATAAAAAACAAGCTAAAAATAGATTTATCCTTTTATTAAATTTCTACAATCAATTTTAAAATACTTATAACAAACAAAAACATAGCATATATAGTAATATTTAGAAGATATTGAATTTTTTTTAAAATTAGAAACGGTTGTAACCGCCGTTGGCCTCTATAACCTCTAAAAGACGAGACCTCATTGAACCAACAAGCCCTGAGCAAATATCGGTTCCCCGCATTTCCTCCCAAATATAATTACAGTGACTAATAAGAGCTTGTTTGGTTCTTTCATTTTGATGCGACCATCGTTGGACCATAAGGCCCCAAAGATTTTCTATCGGGTTGAGGTCCGGCGATCTTGAGGACCACTGAATTACCCTTACGTCAGTGTGTGAACGAAACCAGGCTCTTACGATCCTCGCATTATGAATTGAACAATTATCTTGAACAAAATCAAATTGTGGCACTTCGTTCTCCGGGTAAAAATTACGGACTGTCGGTAGCATTGCATTCTGAAGCACGTCGATATAATTTACAGGCGTCGCTCGAGGAGGTAGAGAACACAATTCTCCTACACCATCCGCACTCATCCAGCCCCAAATATTTACGGAAATTCGACCTGATTCTCTATTTGGGATTACATGATCATCTTTATACCGTGTTGAATTATATCGCCAAAGGTGAAGACGTCCATGCTGACTGGATTTAAACGTTTTTTCATCACAAAACACTGTATTAGACCAATCAAACTCTAAGTGCTCTCTGGCGAAGTTCAGACGAGCAAGTCTGTGAGCATCCGTCAAATATATTTTCTTGGCGTAATGCCTGTGGTGCAACCCCATGTAATGTAGATGATTCCTTATTGTTTGGGCACTCACATCGAACATCTCCGCAAAATGTTTTGTGGGCTTAAAACCATTGATTTCATATTCCCGTCTCATGAATTCTCTATCGTTATTGGAGAGTGCAGGCCGGCGACCACTTCTTCTGTGATCCAACAAACTTCCCTCCTCTCCTTCACGACGAATCCAAAAGCGGACAGAACGCCTCGATATATTCAAATTCCGGGATATCGCACTGATACTGCTTCCCTCATTAAATTGGGCAATTATTTGTGCTCTTTCGGCAATGGTCAAGTTGGCAGGCATTGAGATGATTTTATATGCAGTTGATTGAAAAAACACGGAAAATATATCGATTTTTTGCATATATTTGACAAAATGTCAATTGTCAGTTTCTTTTTCAAATGGAATTCGGTTGTCTATTTAAATAGTTTTTATTACTTTTGTTTGGAAACATTTCAATTGCTTTGTAGAAACTAATGTCCTTTTCATTTATACTAAAGGTTAAAATGTCATGTACTTATATGTGACATATGACGTATGAATACTAAATACATAGGTTTACGTCATGATAATGTTGTCTCTTTCAGTAATATCTTTTTATAACGAACCTTGTTGTAATTTTCGATGACCGGGAAACTAAATCAAAACTGGTACACCACTTTCTTGGCTGACCGTACACTCATTATTGACAGGCCAGTTTGGCCTGTTGGTCTAGTGGTTAGTGACCCTGACTGATATGCCGGAGGTCGTGGGTTCGATTTCCACCCAGGACAAATGTTTGTGTGATGAGCATGATCGTTTGTTCTGTGTCTGGGTGTAATTTATCTATAATATGTATGTATTTAGAAATATACAAGTATGTTTATCAGTTGTCTAGTACCCATAACACAAGCTCTGCTTAGCTTGGGACTAGATGGCGTTGTGGGATAGTTGTGGAATATTATTATTATTATTATTCAACTATTATAAAATCATTATTAAGTTGCTTGTTCTTTACTATGTTACTAACATGAATTCAATACATGAAATCAATAAAAAGGATGTTCAGTTATTCCCGTAATTGACACTTTTACAATTTTTCTTTTCATAAAATCCTAATTAAATTCGGATAGTTACGAACGAACAAAACAATTTAAAAAATTTACTAAAAAATGATGATGATAATCACAATTTTATTAACACCACAAAACCAGTCAACCATTTTGTAGTCTCCATTAAGTTAACCGAATACTAGCCAATCAGACGTACGCAATCAGTCTGTGTGAGCCAATTAGAGGCGTATGACGTCACAGTTGATTGATGGCGCCAATCACACAGTTTCCACGGCTGTCTATTGGGCTATCAGTTTCAAGTGCTGCTCAATGGGAATTGGTGGGCGCATTTTTCATTCTGTCTGTACTGAATCCAGTGTGTACTATCGGTTGTAGGGTATGAACTGCCACTATTGCTTTTCAGTAGCTGTATATATAGTTTATTTGTTACAATAAGAATCTCTAATCTGAAGATAATCTAAATTTGAAGATGAACTACTGAATGCAATCATAAAACTTTGATTAAATTCCGTTCCACAGTTTTCATGCGTAGGGTAACAAACAAAGAAACAGATTTATATAATTGTAAACAAATATTATTTTTTGTGTTGTGTTTCATCGTAGTCGGATAGAGTTCGCCGGTTTTCGTGATAATATTAGGCCTTTACCTATGAAATTGCCGTTCTGCAGTATTGGCCATTTCAAATCAAAATAATTTTTGTTCGTCTAATAATTCTAATTTCAAATTAATTTTATTTAAAAAACATGGAATTCTTTTTCCAAAAGTAGTCATTTGTTTATTGATTAGTGTTACATTTTCATCGCATTTCAATCTTTTTCGTCATCATGGATCCGTTAAAAATTCGAGTAATTATGGAATACGAGTACCGTCGTGGCAGCAACGCGGCACAAGCGGCACACAACATCAACGACGTTTACGGAGCTAACACTACAAACCAACGCACCACCTGTTATTGGTTTGCTCGCTTCCGTTCTGGAAATTTCAACCTGAAAAATGAACCTCGCGGTCGCCCGAAGACTTTGGTCGACAATGACGAATTAAAGGCGATTGTGGAAGCTGATGAGACACAATCTACGGCTGAATTAGCAGCAGCTTTCGACGTTAGCGTCAAAACAATATTGGTCCATTTGTGTCACATTGGCAAGGTAAAAAAGCTTGACAAATGGGTGCCCCACGAACTCAATGATTGCCAGCGCGAAGTACGCGTCAAGACGTGCCTTGCACTGCTCAACAGACACACAAATGAAGGAATTTTGAACCGCATTGTTACCTGCAATAAAAAATGGATTCTGTTTGATAACCGCAAGCGCTCAGCAAGTTGGTTGGATCCTGGTTCAGCACCTAAACAATGCCCTAAACGAAAACTTACCCCTAGAAAAGTGATGGTCACTGTTTGGTGGTCTAGCGCCGGTGTGATTCATCACAACTTCTTACCAAACGGGGTGAGCATTACTGCAGATGTGTACTGTGAAGAATTGAACTCAATGATGGAGAAGCTAGCACATCTCCAACCAGCATTGGTCAATTGCTCATCTCCGCTGCTCCTGCACGACAACGCGCGACCTCATACTGCACAGCAGACGGTCTCCAAGTTGCAAGAACTGGGGTTGGAAGCTCTCCGTCATCCGCCCTACTCACCAGACCTTGCGCCTACAGACTACTACTTTTTCCAGAATTTGGATAACTTCTTGGCGGGAAAAAAATTCAATACCCGAGAGGCAGTACAAAATGCCTTTGAAGAATTTGTTGCCTCTCGTCCAGCTGATTTTTTTAAGAAGGGCACCAATAAACTGCCACTGCGTTGGCAAAGATGCATTGATTGCATGGGTGATTATTTCGATTAATACAAATAAAAAATACAAAACGGCATTTTCATAGGTACCTATTATTTCCTGGGTTTTGACCTCCTCTGTGCAATAAATTGGCAGTTCTTAAGGAATGCCACCAACCCGCACTGGGCCTGCATAGTGAATTACGGCCCACTCCCTCCCGTGGGAACATTATAAGCTGATAATGATGGAGAATTAGTGTATACTTCGTTTGACTTTATATTATCTAAAAAAGTTTTCACCTACTTGATAGCTGTAGCAGTTTGTTTATAGATAAGACACCTTTCTACTTTTTATTTTCAAAATAACAACATGATCCTGCTTTAGGACGGGTGCAATGGCGACAAGTCAAACTATCAACTTTATTTTTGCTAAATTTAAGTTAAATATTAAAGTATTTATAAACATAAATCTTCCTAAATAAAAGTTTAAAATAAACCACATAACCATGCCTCGGCAAGTACGTTACGCCAGTGGTCGTAACTGTCATTTGTGGACTTTTGACAGTCATTTTGGGTTGACAGAAGCCAGAAAATCTGACAAGCAGTTTTACCAAGGGGTATCATATTACCCAGTAACTGAGTTGTCGAGGTCAGATACGCAGTCGCTCCATGTAAAATAGTAGTATTCAGTTGCATGCGGCTAGACTGGAAGCCAACCGTAACATAGTAGGGAAATACCTAGATGATGACTGCTAAAATCCACAGTGAAGAAAAAAAAACTAAGTATTATTAACAAAGACTGACACGAAAGGCGACTCTATTTCATATTATTTATGTAAGCATATTCTGATCTTATGTATTCTGATGCCAATATGGACGTATGGTATCCAACTTTGGGGCTGTACTAAACAAAGCAACGTCAAAATAATCCGACAATTCCAAAATAAAGTACTCAGGGATGCTGTCAATGCACCCTGGTACATAAGAAATGACGACCTTCACCGTGACCTAAAAATGGAATTCGTCACCACCATTGTCCAAAAATTTGCTGAAGCCCACGAACACAGACTTCACCGACACGTGAATATGTAGGCAATCCAGCTCCTAGACAACACAGACTTAGTGCGAAGGCTAAAAAGAATTAAACCTTTTGAATTAGTGTAGTATACAAAGTGAGTTAATAATAGTAACAGTATTGTGCTATACATATAGCACATGAACATAGTGTTTAAAAATTGTATTAGACTCTAAGAAAGTGCTACGGACTTGTATAAAAGTGCAATTGGACACTGTTCTTAGTTTTAACATAATCTATTACGTAACATATTAAGTTAGAGTTAAATTGCTTATTAGCCGTTTTGGCTAAATCGTAATTAATTACTAAGAATTTTGTTCTTACTAATAAAGTATTAAAAAAATATATAATGTGTGGATATAGAAGATGAAATAGATTTCCATATCAATGTAATACCTAATGTCTAGCAAACCACTAAAGAAATTGAAACATCGCAATAATAACGAGTTCCTTCTGTCTCTGTTTTAATGCATTGGCTAATTGTTCCAAGGGGGGTGGTGTGGGGGAGGGGAGAGAAACAACTTGTTTCAGTCAAGGGTTGAGTTCGCGACTGAGGCGAACAATGGCTTGTTATTTAGATGTTAATATTGTTTTAAAGTGGAATGATCTGTTTGTTGAGACAACGAAAGAATTATTGTTGATTGTCGAATTAATGGGAGACAATAAGTTATTTCAACATTGGACACGATGCACTTACGTAACATAACATTACTCGTGTGGTGCCAGACGTCAAAAATAGCACTTTCTAATTTCTTCCCGAGGTTGTCGTAAAATGCGACTAAGGGACTAGAGAATGGGTAGCAGCGTCCTCTATGCATTTTACCACTCTACTGTGATCACCAACCCACCTGTCAAGTGTGGCGATTATGATAAACCCCTCCAAATTGAGGGAACCTATGTCCAGCAGTGGACGTCTTTTGGCTGAAATGGTGATGATGAACATAACATCATGCCTGTATTCGTCGAATGGGAAGGCAGAGTTGTACCTTTCATTTCGCCAAATTAAGTTAAAGTCTCATATTGCCATCCGAGCACAAGTCCAGACTCCGAGCTGCTACTGAGAAATTTAAGATGGAATAACCCAATGTGTTATTGTATTATCCACAACCCGGGAATAGAACCAAGGACTTTTATTTTGGGTGGGAAATCATCAAATGACGTTCGCGTGTCAGACTTTTACTGACTGAACCCACCCGTGTTCCTTCAGTTGCCTGTGTGCCAGGGCCACGTTATCTCTTTCGAAAAATCTTGCGACCCTGGCAGGGAACCAAGGACCTCATACTCAGCGGTAGCGTCTGAGAACAACGACGCATAAATTTATAGCATGATATACGTACATTTAAACAACAATAATGCTTCATCTTGATAAGCTTAATATTGAAAATTATATGGAGACATTGCTCTGATGTTAAGTGCAACCCACAATATATGTATTATCTCATGTATTTTTCGTCATCACAGTAATTTGTGAACGGTTAATTGATTAAATTGAAAGGCTTTTAATAATAATTGTATAAATTATTGTTATTATGTAAAATATTTTGCTTTATTGCCAGTAGCATACATGTGGTTTGTTGTAAAATACATTTGTTCGTCATAGACAGAACATTTTATTTTATGAGGGGCTTCGTGGTTTAATAGTCATAGCCGGATGGGTTGATCGAAGGTAAAGTTACACTTGCCGAGCCGCTTCGTGGATGGGTAACCATCTATTACATATCTTGACCTTTCCGTGTCTCTGAAAGCACGTGAAGCCGTTGGTCCCGGTTATCATTATCAATCTTTGACAATCGTTACGAGTAGTCAGAAACCCAAAGCTCTAACATTAAGTCGTACCAAGGGGTATAGTGTTACTCAGTATTTTGGTCTGACATGTGGTCGTATAGACAGTCGCTCTATTTTAAATACTGGTAATCAGTTGCATCTGGTTAGACTGGAAGCTGACTGCCCGGCATAGTTACGAACTAGCTTTTGCCAGCGGCTTCGCCCGCGTGGAGGTCGGAAAATATTCCGCGTGTATCGTCACTGCTCAGCTCCTATGTATCTTTATGTTATATAGCCTATAACCTGCCCAGGAGTATGGACTACAATCGCACTAAGTTTGGTTAAAATCCCTTCAGTAGTTTTTACCCATGCGTGCACATACAGACAGACAGACAAAAAATTTACTGATTGCATTTTTGGCATCAGTATCGATCATCATTCATCCTTCAATATTAATTTTGAATGTATTTTCAATGTACAGAATTGACCTCTCTACAGTTTTATTATAAGTATAGATAAGCTAGGCAGATTGATTGAGCCTTACATGAGATTTGTTTGACTGAAATCTTATTAATCATAGACTTGTCCGTCCGTGTGGTGCCGGATGTAAAGAGTAGCACCACCCCATTTCTTCTCGTGGGTGTCGTAAGAGGCGACTAAGGGACTTACTAGAGAATGGGCAGCAGCGTTCTCTATGCATTTTACCACCATACTGCGATCGCCAACCCGCCTGCCAAGCGTGGCGATTATGGCAAACCTCCCGAAAATGAACCAAAGTGTCGGTTCTTTGGGAGAGGCTTATATCCAGCAGTGGACGTCTTTCGTCTGAAATGCTGATGATGATAGATATGTCGCAAATACCATTTGAATGGTAATAGTCTCTCAATTGATTATTGTAGTACTAAGGTGAAGGTAATCACCATGACGCGCTCGCTGGACGGGGCGGCACATGGGCAGAGTCGAGTGAGGGGAAGTGACTGCAAGACAAGTCACTCTTATAATGACAACCAACAAATGCAGACTTCCACTCCCTCCCATGTGAAATTTCTGGTTTATCCGAACTTAGAAAATAGAACGTTATAAGTTACGTAAGTTACGTTACTATAATAATTATTTTGAAGAAAAATACTAACTGATTTGCTGTATCATCGTGTTTTATTGTAAACCAGCACTATGGATTTCATACCACCAAATCAAGAGGACGATGGCGCTATCAGTGATACTGTCAGATATATTATATCATTTGTCAAATACATAATATAATTATTCTTCTATACCTTCACATACAAATTTGCGCCTCAGCCTTCATCCACACAACTAGCTAATAAACTCAGTTCCTACAAGTTTTCTTCCTTGCTTACTGATCCCGTTAATCCTATTCGCTCCCCTTTCTAGCTACCTGAGGGTATAAACAAGCAATAGAGCGCAAGAGTGTTAAAGTCCAATTATACCGAGTGGCAAGTTTTAAGCGATACCCATGCACATGGAAATTAATACTTAAGTCTGATAAATCTGCCAGGGTCGCGAGATTTTTTCGAAAGAGTTACCATCATCATCATCATTACAGCCGTAAGACGTCCACTGCTGGACTTAGGCCTCCCCCAATTTGGGGGGCTTTGCCATAATCGCCACGCTTGGCAAGCGGGTTGGCGATCGTAGTATGGTGGTAAAATGCATAGAGAGCGCTGCTGCCCATTCTCTAGTAAGTCCCTTAGTCGCTTTTTACGACACCCACGGGAAGAAATGGGGTGGTGTTATTCTTTACGTCCGGCGCCACACGGAACAGTGGTACAAAGAGTTACCAACATACAGGTAATCGAAGGAACACGGGTAAAGTAAAAGCCTGACACGCCCTATCGCTCTGCCCAGAGCGGGAGACTTTAATTGATGATTTCCCACCAAAAAAACAAAATAAAATAAAGTCTTTGACACAAATAGACAGTATCGACTGCAACTGAAACGCGCTTGGCCTCGCATTAAAATAAAAGATTTTATTTAACTCCACTTGTATGTCCCGGAATTTTGCAATCAATATTTCACATACTTCGATTGAAGCTATCAGGCTGAAATTTGGCACACGTTTTGTTTTTCTGACAGTGCACGATAAAAGGTTTTTTTTTATTATTATTTTGCCCTTTTGTTTCAAGCCTTTAATGAAAAGTCTATTTGAAAAATAAAACAACCGTATTCCAAAAACGGATACTACAAAGTGGAAAAATACTTTAAAGGTCCAACTTTGCACTTTGTGGTATTCAATTTGGAAATCGGCTGTTTTTTATTTGTAAATAAAGTTATATGTTTCCCTATTTCTGTGGTCCACCTCACATAAATTCATATACACTTCACTTGCAAAGTAAATTATAGTCATAGAAAGTTATTACATCATCATCCACATACACTTTATGTATAAAATACTACGTTTTATTGAGGCTAACTCAAACATCACCAGTCGGATCTTGACCAAATTTATATGAGACCACTCAACTAATAAAGAATAAAAATCTTAAATTAGGGGACCTTCGCACACAAAAGAAGAAATCGTATCATAAATGGCTGTTTTCTGAGAAAACCAACATAGAAGAAAGAAAAATTAGACTGAAAATCTTCTCCTTTTATTGAAGTCGATTAAATACTTAGTATGGAACATAAATCCAAAACCGGGTATGGGAGTAAAACCAGGATACGGCAGTTTAGTCTCTTATTGTTTCAAATTGAAACATTCGTATATGGCTCCTGTATAACAAATGTTTTTACTTAGTTGCAGGAATCAAGGCTCAACTGTGCTTGTATACATTTTTGAAGCCAACAAATAATTTATTTTGTCATTTATTAGTATTAACTTGGGGAGACCAAAGAAACGATGGAGGGACTGCAATGTAGAAAGGAAAATAGGCTATTTTTTTTTTTTTTCTCATTAGTAGTATTTACCATAGCGTCCTGATTATGTCACACTTTCTTTACATAGTGTACACGCGCATGGGTGCACCGGGGGTCGCGACAGACGCACGGGCGGCGGGGAGCATCGGCCAGCCAAGCGGCGCGAGCGCGGGGACAGCCGCCATTCGGACGACGACGACGACCGCTCTGATCGCGTGCATGTATTTTCCGCGGAAGTTTTTTATAATTAAACTTATTTGGTCATATTCGTGTCCGTTTCATTTATCTACCGCAACACAGAGTATTTCAAATGCGTTCATGTTTAGTACCTAAATTTTATTTTATACAATTAGATTCAAGCTTCACAGCAGTTGTTCCAGGCTTCAAAGTTATGTTGATCGATTTCTTATTTGCTCCCTGGTAACGCCAACACTGATTATATAGATTTACTCGTATACTATGAGGCAGTTTGTATTTCCCGCTCCTTTTCCCACCTGTACATGCAGCGCTTTAGCATCATTCAAAAGGTGAACATGAGAACGAGAGAACGAGGACTGACAGCTGTCAGTTCGACGAAGAAATTGCACATGAAAGCACGTGTGTAATGGATCTCTCGAACCACCCCCGCACCGCATGACGAGCCTTTTCGTCTGACCCCGCGAAGAGACGAGGATCTTCTCGAGCCTTTCTCTGCAGCTTTCAATACATTCCCGCTCCGCCAAACGCATCCTTGTGTTTGATTACCCAGTGTAATAAGAAGAAAAAGTATATTCAAATATTGGTCGCGCAACCCGTGTAGTGATACTCTGCTGTGTGCTGGTCGAAGGAGATTGGATCCCGCTGGCCTGCCCTCTTCCGCTTCTCTTCCTCTCTTCTCCGCCTCGACTTTTGCCACTGCCGCTTCACTTTAATTAACACGTCCACCGTATCGAAGGTTGGTTCTGATACCTTTCAGGACTGAATTATTGTTGGCGTGACCACTCCCGAAAAATCTAATAATTTCGGGAGTAAATAAGAATTAATAAAACGTAAGACAAAATACACCTTGCCACATTTATACTCCAAGTAGCGGCTGTTAGCGAAAAAATGAAAAAACTTGTGCCGTAGCGAGTTTGTCACAGATCGACCGGTTTTATTTGTTTGCTCAACAGTAGTTCTGGTATAGATGAACAGAAGGTTGTATCGAGAAGAACTCTTTGTGTGCGAATATCGTGTTATTGAGATAAAGTGAACCTTTCTATACTTATATAAGGTGTATCTATTCATACACGAAATATTTTAAGGGGTACACCTGTAGGTGGTAAAGAAGCTATAGAAGTAAAAAGAAAATTTTTATCGAAGCGTTTTTGAATTTTCGTAATTATTATAATGTTAAATCTACTTGAGACGTTTTGCATAAAACCTTTACTCCAAATTCTATGAATGGCCCGCTTGACGCTGCTAGGGCGACGACCGGACGGCACGAGCATGGCCGCGGTGTCTCGAGCCGTAAAAAATAGGAAGGAGCCAGTGTTTCTTATGTGCGTCAAAAAATTTATAAATATTAAATTTAAAAAAAAAACGCTTAGAAATTTTTTTTTTCGTTGCTACAGCTTCTTTACCACCTACAGGTGTACCTCTTAAAATATTTCGTGTATGAGTAGATACACCTTATACAATATGTAACAAAAACCCTGTCCGATCCAATAAAGGCGTAATCCTCGTTCATCATACGTACTAGAAAAAATGATATATAAATGTGTCTCAAAAAAAAACAAAATGTAATTGATTTTTTTATTTTTATAATCCATGCGAAATATAACAGTGAATATGGCAAAATCAAAAATCAAAATCAAAAGTCATTTATTCAAACTAGGCTGAGAGTCAGCACTTTTTGAACGTCAAAGTTACAAAAGACAGTCCCCCCAAAACGCCCGCCCTTCGACACTTCCTAGTGCTTTAGCTGGGAAGAAGAAGTGGCGGAACAAACTCCCCAGCAGCACAGCTGTCTGTTAAGTTAGAAGAACTTGATTCTATACAATATCGTGTAAGTAATTAATATTATAAAACAAAACAAAACATACATTATTCGCCATATGTCAGCTAGCACACGCCAATATACGAACAAAACATTGAAAAGTAAACTCAAGCTGAAATAAATAATAAAACAAAATCGTAAACAGAACGTAAAACTTAAATAAAGCCTCCAGGCATAAAGGGCGTGCCCGCTTACATATTCAACGACGCAAAATGATACATATACATACATTGATGCATATTGCTAAGTTGAAGTTACAGTAGTTAAACTAGGACCTCCGAAGTAAAAATAAAATAACAGTTAATACAAATAACAATAACAAAAACCATGGTCAGCAAGTCGACCAGTCACCACAAGCAGCACCCGTTCACGAGCATAACGCAAAGGTCAGCCATTACCCCCCTCGCCATATTTGAGGGAAGGTGGTAACCCGACCCCCGACGCTACCGCAAGCAGTGACATCTAAGGGAGCATGACGAACTTGCTGCCGGTTGGTCAGGCTAGAATATTATGAACAGCTGACGAGGTCGCTAGCTAACCACATGTTGCAATACAACTCCTTTAAAATCACTGTAATGAGTAGATTATGTCCACAATAAGTGAAATTAAAAGAAAATAAAAAATAATTAACAAAATCAGTTAAATAAAAATAAAATAAAAAAAAACAATTATATGAACTACCCATATAAACTGTCATTAGGAAAGCTAATTCTGGATTGAAAGAACATAAACATTGTCTTGAGTTAATCACAGCGACCAACTATTCTTATCGTTTAAGTAGTCGTTGATAGAATAGTATGCCTTTGAACAAAGGTTGGATTTTACTTTAGCTTTAAACTCATTAAACTGCAAATCTAGCAAAGCAGAGGGAAGCTTGTTATAAAAGGTAATACCAAGACCAACAAAAGAATTATGAACCTTATGAAGCCGGTGAAAAGGAGCACGTAGTTTGTCCTTATTTCTAGTATTAATGTTATGAATATCACTGTTTTTAGTGTACAAGTGTATGTTTTGCCTAATATATAAGATGTTGGCGAAGATGAATTGTGATGCCACCGTAAGAATACCAATATCTTTAAATAAATCTCTCAGAGAAACTCTAGCACCTAGTTGGTAAATCGCTCGAACAGCTCGTTTTTGAAGAACAAAAATATTTTGAATGTCCGCGGCTTTGCCCCACAGCAGAATGCCGTAGGACATTATGCTATGAAAATAACTAAAATAGACTAATCGAGCTGTATCAACGTCCGTGTACTGTCTAACTTTCCTTACGGCGTAGGCGGCCGAACTGAGCCTTCCCGCTAGGCTTGATATATGTGATCCCCACTGAAGTTTGGCGTCTACTGTTATGCCCAGAAAAACTGCCGAGTGTACAGTATCAAGCACCTGATTATTTAAAACGACATTGGGTCCCAGATTCCTAACATTCGGTAAGGCGAACTTTATACATTTCGTTTTCTTAGCATTAAGAACTAGGTTATTTGTGGTAAACCAATCCGTAGCCATTGAGAGCGCACTGTTCACGTCGTCAAAATCTTTTCTATTCCTGTCTACTTTAAAGATAAGTGAGGTGTCATCAGCAAATAGTACAATGTCACAGATATTCTTTAAATAGAATGGTAAGTCATTAATGTACACTAAGAATAAGAATGGACCCAGTATTGAGCCTTGAGGTACACCTAACTGAACTAGTAGCCCGGAAGATTTTACACCATTGACATCTACACATTGGTGCCTATTTTGTAAATAAGAACTTATGACATTGAGAGCTTCGTTTTGAACACCGTAATGACGTAGTTTACGCAAAAGTGTGTCATGGTGAACGCAATCAAAAGCTTTGGAGAGATCACAGAAAACTCCGATAGCATTTTGCGAGTTCTCCCATGCGTTGAATATGTGTTTCAGCAGAGCAACACCCGCATCTGTTGTCGAACGACCTTTTGTAAAGCCATATTGCTCATTATGAAGGAGGCTATTTAAATTAAAATGTCTTAGCAACTGCTTGAGTATTAACTTTTCAAATATTTTACTAAATGCAGGTAAGATAGAAATGGGCCTAAAATTGCCAACGTTATTTTTATTACCTGTTTTAAATAATGGTATGACTTTACTACTCTTCATGAGGTCAGGAAAAGATCCCGAATCAACACATTTATTAAAAGTTACAGCTAGATAGGGGGCTACGATGTCTATTATATTACTTAACAGTTTAATGGAGATGCCCCAGTAATCTCCAGTGTTTTTTGACTTAAGTGTATTAAAAATATTAACCACGTCACGAGGCGTTACATGTTCGAAACTAAATAAGCGACTACATCTGGGCACACTATTATGCAAAAGGTTTTCAGCTTTAGACGGGGACGAATTTAAGGAGCAAGTCGTAGTTATAGGTATGTTGGCAAAAAACTCATTAAATGCCTCAGCTACATCGGCAGCTTTATTAACCAATTTGTTGTTAATCATAATCTCCAGTTGTTTTTCCTGTTTAACCGATTTACCCGTTTCATTGTTAATGATTTTCCAAGTGGTTTTTATTTTATTGTTTGAATTTTTAATTTGATCGCTTAAAAATTTAGATTTAGCGAAAGCACAGATTTTTTTAAATAACTTTGAATAATTTCTGATATACTCTAGAAAAGGAGTATCAAATATATATTTTTTTAAACCATATAACTCGTATAGTCTCGCTCTACTTTTATAAATACCTGGAGTAGCCCATTGGTTGAAGCTAACAGAGGTGCTATTAATGTCAATAGTTTTGGTCTTGAAAGTAGATTGGTATTCTTTTTGCACAATATCAAAAAGGGCTCCATAGATTTCATTAGGAGTCTCGTGTTCTACTATAGATGGAGTAATCCTATGAGCAATATTATTTTTAAATTTGTTGCAACGACTAACTGTATAGGGCCTACATTCTATTTTATGCGGCTTTTTTAGTAATGGCAAAGGGAAGCTGGCTAATAATCCACAGTGGTCAGACGTTAAGTCACTTAACACTAACTTATTATTGGCATCACAATCACTAAATATATTATCAAGACAAGTCGAAGACGATGCCGTGATCCTAGTAGGTTCGAAAAACAAGTTTATTAAATTAAATGACTTAAACAGATTGAGCAGTCTAATACTTAATGGAGTAACATCTAAAATATTAATATTAAAATCTCCACATAAAATTATACATTTATTAATTGATTTTAATTTGTTGAGTGAGTCCTCCATGACCGACTCGAAACGAATAAAATCCCCAGAGGGTGGACGATAAACGCATATTATGACGTAACGCTCTAGTTCAACACAAGACAACTCAATAGTGCGCTCGATGGAAAGATTAACTAAATCTAAACGTTGTTTACATTTCAACTTGTTTGAAACAAGAACTAATGATCCACCGCGTATAGCACTTTTTCTCACAAATGCACTTTGCACAGTAAAAAAATCATCATTCATAAACACTATTTCATGTTCTTTCAACCAGTGTTCAGTCAAACATAATACCTGAACATCATGGTTTTCTATAAATAAACTTAACTCTAGTTCTTTGCCGGACAAACCCTGCATATTTTGATGAACAACATTCAACATATGCGGCTTACCTGTTGTCGCACCTAATAGTTTAAACTACTAGGTGTATCAAAAGTGGTGCTAGAACCACTACTAACAGTAATCGCTGGTACCCTACAAGTACCAGTGTCACGGTGTAAATTGTATGCTAAAAGATTAGCAATTTGTCTCCTACACCTAGGTGGCAAATACGTAGTATAATTTGTTAATTTGTAATCAGTAATAAATTGATTACAATCAAAATATAAAATAGCGTCACTGTGACAACTAGTCCTATTATAAATTAACATATTTAAATTATAAATGTGCCTGTTTTGCTCCTCAGACAAGTATTGAGAATAAGGAAAGGCACAGAAAATAAATTTACAGTGATTGGTCTCATTGAGATGTAACATCAAATGGACACATTGAATTATTTCTTTTTTTCTAACATTTAAACTATCCCCATATAATAATATTACTGTAGAACCAGGGTTTATTTTTGACAATTTAATTTTACTTAATAATTGGCTAATACTGGCACCAGGTGAACAATTATTAATTACATACTGTTGTGAACACTGATTAAATATGCTACCATAACCTTGACCAAATTTGTCAGAAAAAATATAGGTTGTGTTAATATGGCTATTATCATCAGAAATACGGCTATTTACTGGCTGAGTTGCTGAGGGTGTGGGTGTATCAAGTTGAGGCTGAGGTGCAGCGGAGCAAGTGCAGCTAAAACAGAGGTTATTTGTCAGAGACTCATACCTCTCTGCATTGCACTTGACCAGGTCTGCCAACTCACAGGCTTCCTGCATGCGCTTACTCAGGTCTTGTTGAGTAGCCTCATATTTACTAAAGATATCCTTTAGTGCAAATTCCCTAACAAACAATTCATCCCGAAGGTGCTGAGTGTCCGTATCATACAAAGTAGTACATAATTTCAAATCACTATAACACTTCTTCAATTCTTGTATTAAATTTAGATTTTTTTGCCTAAGTTTTGTGTTTAATTTATTTACTTTTTGGCATTTCAATGTTTTCTGATACTTTCTAATTAATCTATTAATTTTAATATATTTTTTTAACTTATTGTGGCTAGTAAACAATTCGTTTTTAGAAATGGTATCATCAGTTAAATCTATTGTTACAATTGGCTCAACACATGTAGGTTTGGACCTGATACCAACCAACTCATCATAGAGACTGCTGGTGATCGCAGACTCTTCACCGGCTTTGAGAGTTTCCAAATGGGTTACTGTGTTGTGGGCCCTGCTTAGTTCCAGTTCCAGTTCTGATATCCGTCTCAAAGCCAGTTCGTAGGTGTCACTACAATGCTGGTAATTTGACACTAGTTCACGAAGGTGTTGATGCTGGTCAAGTATGTCCATATGCTGTACATGTAGTTCAGCCAACTGATTCTTAAGGTCAGTGTTCTTTTTATTAATTAACTCTATTTCGACCTCGCTGTCTTCCCTTTCCTGTATCAGCTGATTGCATTGCTTTTTACTAGAATCTAATTCCTTTAACGTAGCCCTCAGTTTTTCCTCTAAGGATGCAGCTCTACGGGTCAACATATTGACAGATCAACCCTAGAGGCACCCTGGAATGAGAGAAGAGAAAGCTAAGTGTGTGAAAGGAATAAGAGAGAGGGGTGAGAAGTAGATAGTAAATAATGGGAGTTCAAATTTTAAAGAGATAAAATAAAAGAATAATACTAATAAAAGAGTGAAATCTCAATTATGAATGAAAATGAGATAATAATTATTAACAACAGTAAAAAGTGAAAAGACTAAAAAAATGTTTTTTTAACTAAATGTGCAAAAATAAAAAATGGTTGGGGGTAGGTCCTACTACTATATTGTTCAATTCAGTTCCTAACATTAATTTATTATAGTGGTTCTAATTTTGGAATTGAACATAAAAAGTATGTCTAGTAATATGGAACAGTGATTTCTATGGGGTCTTCAACGTTGTTTAGGTGATTTTAGGCAAATTTTCATAAGTTAACAACACTCCACCCGCCGGCAAAACTTGTTATTTTTACCTATTTTTATTTCAAAGAGCACTCGTTCGACTCTTTGATGTTGCCGACTGGTTGCCTACCGGCGCGCTACTTGTTGGCCAATGGCCAGTCTTTCGTGTAGATAGCTTTTGATCGGACGTCTGTACGTATCACGTGCCGCTATCGTTTCGCGAAAAATGTCGTATTCCAATCAGCCATTCCACTGGATTTTTATTTATGGGGTCATGTTAAACAAGTTGTTTATAAAAGAGAGTGCGATTCGGAAATCGAAGTCAGAGCCCAAATTGTGGCAGCTTTCAACTCACTTAAATCGGGCACAAATGCGCTGCAAAGAGTACGTGCAAATTTAGTGAAAAGGTTTCGAATGTGTATCAGTGTTGGAGGTGGACATGTGGAGCATGATCGCCGAAGTATGTAACAACAAGAGAACTGAAACCTGCAGTCGGTAAGTACATTGCCCAAAGGACATCATATTAAAAAAAGCCCTTATCAGGGCTACATTTAATTCAATTAATTGTTTCTTGATAAACATGATTAGGTCTCCGGATCACTATGCCTACAAAACACTATCAGCTGATATCTACGCGTTGGCATAAGGTATGACGTAGCGTAATTTTCTTTCGTTATAAGTTTGTTTGGCGGCACGCGACAAAGCAGGTTCATGACAAAGGATCATACAAACCGCCTCGTTCTGGCGGCTTCTTTGACACAATACTGTACGTAGTAACACGTGAACTTTGTCGAGCGATCAGTGATGCCTTTGATTCGTTTTTATTTTTTATTTTATTTCATTATATTCACAAGGGAAAAATAATAATCTCAAATCCATTAATTGGTTACGTAATAATGTACGCAGTACGATGCCGAATAATACCCTTAAGGATTGGTCAGGGGTTTTGTTACATGCTGTATATAAGGGCTGACTATCGAGTTTGCTCGTTTGCACCGAATAATCTCTGGAACTATCTGTCGGATTTGAAAAATGTTTTTTTTATTTGTTAGCTCAATTAACATCTCGCTACGGCCCTTTGTGTTTAAGCGAAAAGAAAAAAAGCTATAACGAAAACTAAACGAAAATATAGCAATAGTACGGGAAGGTGCGACGATGCGACGCGGACGCGATGAGTCTCAGGCTTAGGTAGTTTTATTTTAAACTAGCTTCTACCGGCGGTTTTGTCCGCGCCAAATTTTTGCTCCCGTGATCCTTCCCGTCGCATCGAATTGCCTGCCAGTTTTCGTCCATTTTTCGTTGCTGCTCCGCTCCTTTTAATTATAGCGTGATATTATATAATTTCTAGCCTTCCTCAATAAATAGGCTACCCAACCCAAAAAGAATTTTTCAATTCAGACTAGTAGTTTCGGAGCCTATTCAATACAAACAAATAATCAAATCTTTCCTCTTTATAGTCGAACAGGATAAAAATAAGTATTTTATGTCCGTCTCCTGGTTTTATGCTACCTCCCCACCAATTTTTAACCAAATCGGTTCAGCTGTTCTTGAGTTATAAATAGTGTAACTAACACAACTTTCTTTTATAGATATAGATAGAGGTAGGTTTTATGTTGCTTACTTTGGCCAGCGGCTTTGCGTGGAGTTTGGGAGAAATCTCGCGTGGTCATAGTACCGAAATGAAAGTAATCTATTAACTCATAGACGATTTTTTATTTCGGTACTACTTTTTATGAACTAGGATACAAACTATCTGTGTGGCAAACTTTATCCAAATACTTTCAGTAGCTTTATGCGTGAAAGAGTAACTAACATCCATACATCATTATAAACCTATGTATAATATTAGTTGAATTAGCAGTATCTTACGAGTTACACTCGCGACTTTCTCAATAGACTAACTTCTGCGCATGACTACGTTTTCATGCGCAGAAGTTAGTCTATTGAGAAAGTCAGTATATTATTATTGATTGTGAAAATAATATTTCATGGTTTCGTGGGGTTCGTCTATTTTTCTGTACTTAATATGATAAGAATTAATCTATCGCTGTGATGTCTGTAGTAGTTTTAAGAAAACTTTCTGATTTCTTTTAACTTGAATGATTTGAGACCAGTTTATCTAGATCTCCGCACGCTTTCAGGCTAAGATTGTCAAGAGACATGGCAAATCGATTGTCGGTCACTAATAACATTAGTAATCAATACCAAAATGAAGAAAAAAAATGTTTTAAGATAACTGCACTTGCACAAAGCTTTCATTCACCTTAAAAAGAAAAAAAAACATCTTAATCTCAAGTAGCTATTGAACCACAACTTTTCATAACCAAAAACATTTTGACTTTACAACTACAACATTCTCATAACAATATCAACAGAACGAAACTATTTAACCGAAATCCTTTGTCGTAGACTCCAGTTAGTTACGCTCTCCGCTACGGCGTAGCTTCGTAGAATTTGCTACGACGTAGCGCCGTGCTACGAGACTACGAGGCTACGTAACTACGTTACGTGTCGTAGCAAGGTTACGACGTAATGCAATGTGATTTAGTCTATCATGTTTCATGAGTAGGATTCTATATTGTAATTTTGTTAAGTTCTGTGTTTAGAGATGTAATAGTTTCTGTGAAATTGTGTTCGTTTTTCTTCTGACGCAGATGACATCGTAGAAGAAAGCTTTTAAAATGTTTTAAATATTGTGAAATGTGCACTTCTAAGAAATTCAAACCCGTATTAGGCCCACGTGGTGGAATATAACCCACTCCCTTTTTAAAAGAGAGGTGTTCAGTAAAAAAATATAGGCTTATTATATTTTGTATGCAATTCTAGTGTATAATTTTTTGTTTTCTATTTCGAGTAATGTACCATTGTTTGTAATTTATTCCATACTAGCTTTTACCAGCGTATTCGCCCGCGTGGCGGTCGAAAATTATCCCGCGGGAACATACTACCGCAATAAAAAGTAGCCTATGTCCTTTCTCAGCCTCTAAACTATCTGTGTACCAAATTTCATTTAAATCGGTTCAGTAGTTTTAACAGGAAAGCGAGACAGACAGACAGACAGACCGACAGACAGAGTTACTTTCGCATTTATAATATTAGTTTGAAGTGTGATTAGTGTGGATATATAAAAATATAAAATAATATATTGTGTGGATATTAAAATATTAATATAGTGCGGAAGTGTGGATTAGTATGGATTGATTATTTTTTTTTACCTACGAGATTCACACAACATTACTTTACGTTCCTTCAAACGAAATCACCGTATTTTTTACCTTATAAACCTCCTAAACTTCCGTGCTTCCTTCTCTGTCATGTGCCTAACCTTTTTTGGCTATGTCAGGGTTGGCTTTCAGCCTATCCGGATGCAGCTGATTACCATTATTTTCCATGGACAGGCTGCCTACCTGAACTCTATAACTAGGTAACTGGGTAAAACCCTCAGTAAGACTGGTTGTTAGACTTTTGGTTCTCTACTCCTTACCCGTGTACCGTCCTGCCGGGGTCGCGTGATTCCTGCCGGGGTCGCGTGATTGTTCGAAAGAGACACCGTGACCCTGGCACATGGGCAACTGATGGAACACGGGTGGGTTTTAGTCAGTAAAAGTCTGACACGCCCTCCCGCTCCGCCCAGAGCGGGAGAAGTCATTTGATGATTTCTCATCCTGAAGAAAAAAAAAAAAAACCCGTGTACCGTAACTAATATTTTTTTTAAAGATTTCTTTAGGGAAGTATAGTTACTTCCTCGTAAAATCCCAAAATATTTCATTGAATACAACTCTTATAAATAGTATCACTTTATCCTTAACGGATATATTAGTGTTATTCACGAGTATATTAAAGATATAACGTTTATATATCACCAGCAATATTTCATTCTCCGACTGAAATATTTAACTCTACTGATTTAGAGCTAACGACTTCGGAATAATAAAGTTGTCCCAAATAAGGGTAGTTTACGACTGAGTCAGTTATATTTTAAAATTAGTGTGAAATAACTTGTGAATAAATAAACTAAGTAGAACTTGGACAATTCAAGTAATAAATACGTTAAAATCTAATCGACCGACTGCTTATTTGACCTCCACGACCCAGTTACTGATAAATACGATATCCCTCGGTAAGACCGGTTGCCAGACTTTGGGTTCTACCCGCTTAACGACTGTCAATGATGTACAGACGCCAGCACATCAGGCCACCCGAAACTGACAAATTCTCCCAATTAACCTTGAATCTAATGCTTTGGCAATAAAGTTTAGAATCTATTGTAGAAACATGACAGATTGTCGAAGCTTGATGTGCTGGATTCTGTGAAAATAATAGCCGGAACCAATGACTCAACGTGATTTCTGAGGCACAGGAAGCGTCTTGATATGTTATGGATGGTAGAACATTCATGAACCAGCGACGGCAAACGTTGCTATACCTTCGATCGATTGTACGGCTGTAATATATTTACGTATGATTATCAAAAAATTTAGGTATTTGTGTTGTCAATTTACTATAGAAAATAACACAACATCACGGCTCTTGTGTTGCTATGGCACAGTTGTCCACAATTTCGTATTCGGCCCAGTCAATATTGGTTTCATTAGCCACAGCAAAGCACACACCCTTAACCTATACTGGTTCCAGGGTTACGAGGTTTTTTCGAAAGAGGTACCGTGGCCCTGGCATATAGGCAAATGAAAGAACACGGGTGGGTTTTATTCAGTAAAAGTCTTACACGCCCTTCCGCTCCACCCAGACCGGGAGACGTCATTTGATGAGTTCTCATCCACAAAAAAAAACCTATACTGGTTAGGAACGAAAATACTTGCTGAAATCGCCATGGGATTCATTCAGTCGCATCAGAATCGTGATCGTATCTTCCCCGTACCTTCTAAACCTCCTCTCCTCGCGCGCTAAATTCACCTGCAGAGGAAGCGAGTGTCGTGACGTCACATCCGCTAGATATTTATCATCCGCCGCATTTCTCAGTGAGCCTCATAAATATGTAATTTGTTGCAATATGTCCCTTATAAATATAGTGTTTGGGGTAAAAAATGTGGTTGGAAATCTTATAAAGTGGATGAAATATATCATGTGGAGTTGCCAAACATAATCACTATGTTTAACTACAAGGCCATCGTACAAAAAGCTATGCTTTTGCGCGCGGTTTCACTAGCATCTTTCATACATACTTCAAGTCTCGCCTTTTTCCCATGGGGTTTGGCAGAAACTACGGAAAGCCACCTACAACGATTATGTTATATGTAGAACATCACGCCCCTACATTCCTTAAAAGAGTAGACAGAGATTTACAATAAATGTTTACCCGTGCGTGAAGTTCTTACGAAGAGATTAGTAATAACAGATAGCTCGTTATTATTATTTGGCATTAGATTTGACGTAGTAGGTACACCCTCTAGTGGGTGTACTACGCCAAATCGAATGCCAAATAATCGCATATCAATTGACCGAACACTATAAATTGAACGTCTAAATATTCGAACGTTCATAATATCGAATGGTTACTAAATCGAACATTCAATATATCGCAAACTCAATACATCGAGTGTTCTAAATATCGAATGTTTGTTTGATCGAGCGGTCAACGCATCGCATATGCATTATATCGAAATATCCATATACTGAATACTTTAAGTTCTAGCAAAACACAAAATTTACCAAAAATATCACATTTGACTTTTTAATTACTATCTTTTACTAGCTGTACCCGCAGCTTCGAACCCTTGGTGTTAGGACATTATTACACAGGGATCCACCCGCTAGAGGGGTGTACTACGCCAATTCGAATGCCAAATAATGGAATATCAATTGATCGAACACTATAAATCGAACGTCTAAATACTCGAACGTTCATCATATCGAATGGTTACTAAATCGAACATTCAATATATCGCACGCATTACATCGAGTGTTCAAAATATCGAATGTTTGTTTGATCGAGCGGTCAACGCATCGCATATGAATTATATCGAAATATCCATATAATGAATACTTATGTATATAAAGTACAAGAAAAACACAAAATTAACTAATTAATCACTTTTACTTTTTAATTATTATCTTTTATAGGTACCTACATTTAAAAGTTTTGTGTGAATTGTTCAGAGAAACTATTAAATCCATGTTGTTTCTATTATTCAATATTTTTCCTGATCATTAGATTTTCATCCGTCTTGCCACTTTTTTGTGGAGTAGGTCTTCCCAATCCCGCGTTTGCCTTTTCAATTGTTCTATTTGTAATAGCTTGTTCCTGAACTAAAATGTCTATGGTAGCATAAAGACCCCGTTCGTGCTTAGCAAACAACGTTTTCCATCTTCTGTGGCATCCTTCATGAACAGTGATAAGATAATACACTGGGTTTTCCTAGAACTCAAAATAACATTGCAGGGTGGCTAATGTCATAATGAGTAACATAGGCTACTTTTTGTCTGAGTAGCACGTCCCTTTTTTTGGGTGGAAAGTCATCAAATGACGTGTCCGCTCTGGGTGGTGCGGGAGGGCGTGTCAATCTTTTACTGACTAAAACCTACCCATGTTCCTATAGTTGCTTTTGCCAGGACCACGGTAACTCTTTCGAACAAATCCGTGACCCTGGCAGAGAGCTACCTATTGCTCGCCACCTGCAAGCCCGTGCCTACGGTGGCCGCTCTTCCGCTATGGACTTCCCACGCCCGGGGCGTCTTCTGCGGCGGCTAGGCGCGAACAGGTGCAGAGATTGCCTCTCCCTCACGCGCGCCGCCTCCTCCTTCGCGAGTATTACTGCTTCGCAGAAGGATGTGACAACTTCTCATGCCCTCTCGCTCCGTAACATGGCCTGGACCAGGGCCAGACGCGGGAGATCACCGCTGCCAATCGCCTCCACGAGGACACGGTGGTGCTCCACACAGGCAGAGCAGACCTCCACCCTCCACCGTATGCTCCAACGTGTCCTCTGGGCGATCGACGCAATGAAAACACCCGAGCGTTTCCTCCTGCCTTATCCTGTACAGGAACCTTCCTAAGAAGTCATGCGGAAGGTAAGGACGCCTCTCCAGCTACTCCTCAAAGAGGTAACTTACCGCGAAAACTGTGGAATGACTAGCACTGGGTTGTGACAATCGTACGCGCTATAGAGATCCCTGTGTAATAATTTCCGAACACCAAGGGTTCGAACCTGCGGGCACAGCTAGTAAACGATAAATTAAAAATAAAATATGTTTTTTTGGTAAATTTTGTGTTTTTCTATAACTTAAAGTAATGGGGTCACAACTTAGTAATAGTCTGCCAACTCCACTCGGTACAAAGCAACTAATTGTACGAGAGATTCGGAACGACAGCTTTGCTCTGCTACAAACAGCGCGTTGTGTGTACTCAGCTTTAGATTTAGTGTGTTTTACATAGCTCCATTCATTCGGTGTATTACAACGCAGAACGTCTTTCTTATGCATCTTTAGGTGATACATATTTTTAGTAATATACTAATCTTTACATAGTATAAAATAAAGTCGCGTCTGTACGCTTAGAACTTTTAAACTACGCAACAGATTTTAATGCGGTTTTCATCAATAAACAGAGTGATTTAAGAGGAAGGTAAGAGCTAGTATCTAGCTATATTTCAAAGCTGAAGAGTTTGTTTGGTTGAACGCGCTCAGAACCTACTAGTTTAAATTCGAAGAAAATTCTTTTAGTGTGGATAACCCAGTCATAGAATAAATAACATCACGCTGGAACCCTTAGGAGCTGAGCCAAAAGATAAAAAGACGAATACAAAGCACGGGCAGGTGATTCGATGGGATGGGGTGCGTCGGGGGAGCAAAAGCTAGTGTTTATATAATATTCTTAAAGTCAGGTAAAAATAAGTGCATTATAATCCTATCTGTTCATGTTTGGGAAAAAAAACTTGTTGAATTTAAAATTACCTCTAATACCGTTGTTACTGCTTTATCCCTGTATATTTCTATCAATACAAGTATTTTGTATTTGCTATTAATTTAAATAAACTTTCAAAAACTATGCGACCACGTCTTTCAAATTACAATATTTTCTTGGTTCATTTTTTATAGAGCGTGTTTTTCTCAGAAGACGAGTTTAAAATTTTGAACTTACATTTTTTAAATTTACTTGGAGGTTCGATTCCCACCCAAGAAAATTCTTTGTGTGATGAGCTCAATCATTTGTTCTGTATCTGGGTGTAATTGATCTATAATATGTATGTACATATGTAGATATATATTTAAGTATGTTTATTAGTTGTCTGGTTGCCATAGTACAGGCTCTGCCTAGTTTGGGATCGGATAACGTTGCGTTGGTTGTCCAAAGATATTATATTATTATACAAACTGGCTATACTTCTATTACGACATTTCCGTAGGTAAGTATAGCACATGGTGACACCGATGGCCATTAAATATGAAAGCACTCAGAACAAAATCTTTCGCTCCATGCACACTAATTCAAAATCCAAAATAATTAAGTACCTTCATCCGAAACATCAAAACGTTCACAAAGTTACCAAATAAATGATGCACAAAGCACAGTGACGTCTCGTGAACTACGGGCTCCCCGGGCAATTCTCGTCTGAATAATTACCAACTGAATCGTAAAACAGCAGGTACGGGTTTCGTGGGGTCTGTGGGGTTCGTGGGGTTCGTGAGGTTCCGTGGGGTTTCGTCAGACCGATTCAATTATTCAAAGTGAATGGCTCAGAATGCAGCTGAGAGTTGTTTGGCCTTTATAATATTTTAGCAGTTTAGGGTGATAGTTTTGTGTGAGTTGTGATGTTAGGTCTCATGTCAGAATATGTGCGCTATAAAATTACTACTATTAATAGAATAGGATCCGCTTGACAGTCGATTCATCTTTTGAAGTCGAGTCATCATTACACTTGGAACGTTCATCATCTTTATTCGCCTGCCTTTACCCAAATTTATTAGAGGTCGGCGCCACAAGTCTTTTTATACCATTTTTCTCTATTAGTCATCATTTTAGTAGTCACCCCTTTTCTATCCATATCATCATTCACACAGTACATCCATCGCTTCTTTGGTCTCTTACTACTCTTATAGCCATCGACATTCATACTCTTGCTCATTTTGACCGTTATAATAATACCTACTCATCAAACTATTTACTGCTATCTTGCACAATGTGTAGGAAAAAGACAAGTATGGCTTACTTACATACTTATACAACAACTTACAGATTACTAACAGGAGATTCTTTTTTAAATTCCTACATTCACGTCTTGTTTGAAATGTTTTGTTACTAATTAATGCAATTGGGGTAACTCAACAGACGTAGATAAAGCATTCAAAGTACAAAAAAAATGCGTTCGAGCCATTCCACCATGGGAATCTTGTAAACCATTGTTTCTAAAATTAAACCTCCTGACATTACCCAGTATGTATATTTTAGAATGTGCAAAATTTGTCAGATGGCACTTTGACCTGTTTGAAAAGGCTCAAGACCGTTGCCCTCGGAAAGTAAGAGATCCAGATAGAATAGTTCTGCCCAGGGCCCCAAAGACTTCATTATATAAAAAGAACTGTTATCATATGTGTGGACTTATTTATAACAAAATACCAAAGAACTTTAAAGAGTTACCTAATAATTTATTTTTTACATGGCTAATGGAAAAACGATTTTATTCTGTAAATGAATTTATAAATAATGTAAATAATCTATTTTAAATGTGTATAACAATAATATTAATATTGAATGTATTGTAATGTATTAATTAATAATAGAAACATTTAAAGCATGTCATTTGTTTATTTGAAATATTAAATGTAAGCATTAAATGCACTGTAATGTTCTGCATGTCAAATGTCTGACTTTGTATTAGGAACTTATTACTGACTATAACACCAACACTGTACCAATACTTATAGCAAATAAATAATTATGATTATGAATTATTTAAAATTTCATAGTATTATTACTGGTTTTGTTACTGTTGGTGGCGTGTGATTAAGTAATAGCAGCCCGCACAAGTCGATCGATCAGGTTAAGGGCCCACCTTCAAAGTGAATGATAGTAGGATGGGCGTGGTTTATGGCGGGTCAACCTAAAGTGGCCGGCCGCCACAAACTTATATCTGAACCGTTTATAGAGAATAGGAAAACCAGCGGCCAAAAGTTGAACTAATGACAGAAAATTTCTCGATATAAAAAACGTTACTAACTTAGCATAGCCTTGCTGTAAGCACTATTCCTGTCACTGTTGCACATCTGTCAAACTGCAATAGCAAGGTAGAGACGGAAACATCTTAGAAAAAAGTACGTGAAAGTATCATTAATTTAGTCGGTCTATGAAATTTTTGCACATAGCGTGCGATGGAGTAGACAAATAATACAAATATTTAATTATAAGCAATAAAACTATCTTACAGCAAGAAATTATCTTCTTTATCTATATGTAATATTATAAATACAAAACTAATTCTGTCTGTCTGTTACTCTTTCACGACTAAACCTTCTTCGTTACCCATTAACCCTATTTATTCCGCGACTTCACGTGCGTCCGCGTAACGTAAGATTTACGCAAACGAAGTCGCGGGAAAAAGCTAGCTAATATTTATGTACAGATGTTGGGTTATACGAGATTGATTAACTCAACATAATTAAAAATATGTAATAAACAATTTAAGTATTTATTAATTACTAGTGATCGCCCATTGGTCGAAATTCGACCGTGCTTCATTTGAATAGAAATACATTATTAAGTGAAAATATATATACAATAATAAATATAAAAAAATAACATGGTTAAATTTGACATTCAGTAACACTATAGACAGATAATATTACAGACAAATATTCTCGATATGATCATAGATTGAAAAAATGAAATAGGTTATATATCTATAAAACTAATTTATTACCTATATTTATACGAGGTCTGTTCAAAAAATAAGGTGAATTTTCAAATTTCGCGGGCTACGTACATTCGATTTTCGATTTTTTTATTTTGTTATGTTGGTACACTTATCTCAAACATTATATTCACAGTTTAAACTATATAGCACATTTAGTTTGTTAGTGAGAGGAATAAAAGTTAAAAGTGTTTTGCGTGTTCGGCGATTTTCTGCTGTCGAAAAACATGGATCAAAGAGTTTGCATTAAATCTTGGGTGAAAAATGGAATCAAGTGCTCCAAAACACTTGAAATGTTGGAAGTGGCATACGGTGGGTCTATTTTAAGCCAAAAAAACGTTTACAAGTGGTACAAGCTTTTCACAGAAGGTTGAGAAGATGTGAATGACGACGCTCGCCCTGGACGCCCCAGCACATCAACAACCGATGAAAATGTTGAGGAAGTGAAGAAAATTGTTATGGAGAATCGTCGAATCACTATTAGTGAAGTTGCTGAGGATGTCGGCTATCGGTTGGCTCATGCCATGCAATTTTTTCGGAAATTTTGGGCATGAAGCTTGTGGTAGCGAAGTTTGTTCCAAAATTGCTGAATTTTGACCAAAAAAATCGTCGCATGAGCATCGCTCAAGAATTGTTAAATGACGTCAACGGCGATCCAGATTTGCTTAAAAGGGTCATAGCTGGTGACGAATCATGGGTATATGGTTATGAAATCAAAACCAAAGTCCAATCGTCCCAATGGAAGAGCCCAGAAGAGCCAAGGCTAAAAAAAAGCACGCCAAGTTCGATCAAATGTGAAGGTTTTGCTGACTGTTTTTTTCGATTACCGTGGCGTAGTGCATCAGGAGTTCTTACCACATGGTTGTACGGTCAATAAGGAGTATTATCTTGAAGTTATGCGTCGCTTGCGAGAAGCAATACGAAGAAAACGTCCGGAATTGTGGAAAAACAATTCATGGCTTTTGCATCACGATAATGCACCTGCTCACTCGTCATTGCTTGTTCGTAATTTTTTGGCCAAAAACAACACCGTAATCATGCCTCAGCCACCGTATTCACCAGATTTGGCCCCCTGCGACTTTTTCCTGTTCCCAAGATTGAAGAAACCCATGAAAGGACGGCGTTTTGAGACAATTGAGGAGATACAAACCGAATCGCTGAGAGAGCTCAAGAGCATACCAAAAAGTGCATATAAGAACTGCTTCGGGGATTGGAAAAAACGCTGGCACAAGTGTATTATATCTGAGGGGGACTACTTTGAAGGGGACAAAATAGAAATTGATGAATAAATAAGTATTTTTCGAGAAAAATTTAAATTCACCTTATTTTTTGAACAGACAGTGTACTTGACAATAATACAAACAAATAAGAACTTCATATTTTACCTATATTAACAAATAAATAAACTGAACTGAACTGACATTCAGTAAGACTATAGACCACAGATTTGGACCATAAAAAAAAGAATATCTATGCATGTGTGTATTATTAAATATACGGTAATGAATAGTAGTGTGTGTAACGTGTTATTTATTGAAAATAATGTATTTTTACGCACAATTTTAAAAAAAATATTAGCATTCGTCACTTCTTCTCTGTATAAACTATACGTCTGCGAAATTTCATACTCCTCCATCCGCCCAATTTTCGTAAAAAGGGATCCAAAGTTTTCGCTTCATGTATTAATATATAGATTTACAACATGAAATTAAAAATAACGAATTAATCTTCTAGAGCTCTATAAATAAAATATATGATGGTGTTTAAGAGATTAATAAACTTCAATTTCTTTTCACCGATCACTATACATTTATTTGGTAAATGACAATTACAATACTTTACATAGACTTCGTCCATTACGTAATACTAGTTATGATTTTTTTTTCACCTTATTTTACAAGTCATTTATATTTCCTTCAAGGTCAATCACGTATGGCAATGTGAATGATAAATGTCAAAATTACTTGACGTATACATATATATTTTAGTAATTACGTGTGACTGCGGTTAGAAAACCAAAACCGATATTATTGCCGATATTTTGTAACTATGTCTAGATTATATCTTTTTATTTGGGTGTTTTACCCGACTGCTGAGAGCAATGTGTTAACAGCCTATTAACTCGTATGTATATTTGTTCTTTTATTAACTTTATTTTTCATTACATTTACTTTGGGGTTAGGGGTAATTCAGAGATGGAGTACACAAATAATTTGCTAAACAGTCTTCATAAGATTATAGAAGTATGTTTAGTGTTATTCAAAACAGAGTAAAACACCATTGTTTTGATCATCCAATTATTTGATTTTGATTAAAATCTGGTAGGAATGAAAAATTATAAATAGCCAATATGTTTTCAGAAAGCACTCTTGTAGACCTTTGATTAGATATCAATTAGATATCGAGAAGCAGTGGTGGCAACGGCTACTACTTACGAGTTCGAACCCGAGCAGGCGCTTTACTCTGTGTAAATTATTTCAACACCACTGCTCTCAAAACTGTGAAGGAAAACATCGTGAGTAAACCGGCATGTCTTAGAACCAAAAACATTCAGACATGTGACATCTACCAACCCGCACTGGGCCCTCGTGGTGGATTATGTCCCACTCTCTCTCACCGAGAGGAGGCCTGTGTCCCAGCAGTGGGAACGTTATAGGCTGCTAATGATTAGGTATCAAACACGGTACATATAGGGTTCGAAACACCTAGGCCTGGCTTCAGGCCACGTGCCTGACATGGATGGCTTCGTGAAGGTAGAGAGAAGCTTCGTAGTCGGAACCAGTGTGAGACCGCGCTAGCAGGACTCAATATGCTGCTGCGTCCAGCTACACTAACGACGCAGCTCTATGTGTCCCGTCTACATTACACCACGAAGATTAAGGAGATCTTGGAGTTTGTACGTGTTAAGTCCAACTGGACCTTAAGGGTCGAGAAGTTGGAACCGTGCCACAACACGAACTTCAAGTCATTCGTGGTGCGAGTTCCAACTCATCAAATCGAGACCTTCCTCAAGGAAGAGTTTTGGCCGAAGGGTGTCGTGTATCGGCGATTCCGCGGAAGGCTACGCGATACTACACAGCGCAACACGTCGCCGTCACTTCGTGTACAATAATTATGTTGACGTGGTTTTTATTTGTATGTATGATAGTCTGTATGGTATTATGATTTGGGTCTTTGTAGCCCGAAATAAACTGATTTGATTGATATATGAAATTAAAATGTATATTTTCAATAAAACTTCACATCTGCTATAAATGATAAATGATTTTATTTTTGTAAAAGGTTTGTACAAACACTTTTACATACCAATATTATGTTAAAAACATACTAGTTCGGCGTTTGACACAGCCTGTTTAAATCATTACCCTTCTTTGGCCTGCTGTCAAGTAAAACCTCACCTTTTTTACAATTCTAATGCTACTCCATTCATTCGTTGTGCTCTTGCATTTGAAGTGACAGTACTTGACATATAGATATATTGTTGACATAATTCAAACCTAAAAACTAATTATATATTTTATTTTATTTCTAAATGAATGATTATTATAAGTTATTGGGATAAAACAGACGTTCTTCTCTAGAAAACAAGGTGTTTACTCAATATTATTTTACAAAGTGAGAATAGATATTTGCTGTAATGCTTTAGTGAAGGTGGTGAATTCGATTTATTGTTATCATCATCTTATCAGTATTTCATTCTTGCAAAATGAATAAATTAATTGCCCTGTACAGGCACTCCTAACCTTGAAGGTACTGTTCAGTTTTGGTTTATGGTTCTTCCCATTTTCATACATAATTTAGGTCGTCTCTAAATGGTAATAGAGAAAGAATGTTATATTGTTCACAGTTACAAAAATAGACACATATACAGACGAAATACAAAGTTATTTGGAAAGCCAACACTTATTATATTAAATAATTACAGCAAAATGCTTAACTACTACCTTTTTCTGTGAATACAAATATTTAAAAAACGTAATTTTGATCGCACCGATTTGTAAAAAAGTGACATAGGTTCGTCGTCGATGAGCCCTACTGGGCGACTGATTTATGAACGAACGAGAGTGATGACACTATTTATGATAGGCAAAAGAAGAGATGGCGATAATGTGTCTGCGCTTGGAATAAAATAACGTATGTGCCAAACCGAATCGCCGTTTTTTATGAATGAAAAGTATTATTAAAACGAAAACTGTTTTACAAAAACTTAGATACAATTATAATCAATGTTTTAAAGTAAACTATGTTTAATAATACATACGCATCGCGCCTTGAGGCTAAAAAAATCATAATCATAGATAGAACTTTGAGATTTTTTTGTATCGAGAAAATTTCATCGTATCGTGTATTCCTTTTACAGGATACTAGATCATATAGTCAAAAAACATACACTAAAAGATTAAGTACGGAAGTCATACGGTAAGAAAGGTACGCTAAAAAGAAAAAGCACGTTTATCTCGCTACGTCACCTTAAGCTACGCTTACCGCGGTTGTTCCGTAGATGGGTGAGCATCTTTACATATCAAGACCCCTCCGTTCAACGGAAAGCATTGTAAGCTATTGGTTCAGGCTGTCATTAGTAGATCTTTGACAGTCGATACGGGTCGTCAGAAGCCCGAAATTCTGTCAACCAGTCTTACCAAGGGCTATCATTTTACACAGTGATCAAACTCAAACCATTTATTTCAATTAAATCAGTTGCAGGTACTTACTTTGATTTTTATTCGTTTGTGTTTAGCAGAGGTTGGAGTAGGTGGATTGAAATAGGATCAATGAACTGGCACGTATATATTAGTATGGATATGCCTCCGGGCTTCCGGGATTTTGAAATTAATTTCAAATGTTGTAATGTGTAGAATAAAGAATACATCAATATGAATAAGAAAAGTTTAACTCTTTTACTGTCTTTTTAATAGTATATAGGTGATTGGCCTTCTACAGTAAGAAAAAAAAAAACAATTTTAAATGTTTATCTATCGCATTCTATAAATTTATAATATAGTACCTAGTTTAAAAATTACCTTACTTTCACAATATTTGATTCAATCCCGTACGTACCAAAATGAAATCCCGGAAAAAAGGTTTATCCATGTTGTGATTTCTATGACTATTCATGATGCGAGTACGTAAAATCAATCTACACTGGTAATGAGGGAAGAAACTCCATGGACACTTTTAAGTCAAAATGTTGTTACTTAATTGGTTATCTACATCTTGCATGTTGAAATTATGCATGTGAGAGCGATGCACAAAGACGTGAAGACAATATTTGTAGCTTCTCTTAATGAGAAGAGGTCATTGCCCTGACTGGTACAAACAGAGTAATATTATTGTTTTTCAACCAAATTGATCAACCAAGACCTTGAGGGCAAAGTCAAGCTAAAGAAGGAAATATCTTAATATTTGAGTTGAAACTTTTTAAATAGGATGTTTTTCCCTTAAGTACCGTACGGTGGCTGAAAAATATTTACCAAAGAACTTTATTTTTACGGACAGACCTTTTGAACGATAACAGGGCATTGTGATAATTATGTCATATTTTTTTCTGATCAAAATGGTCATACGTCAATACTTAAATATACATTTCTTGTTGTAGGAGCCGAGGGCTAGTGGCATAATAGCAGTCGCACGGGTCGATTTTCAAGGTTAAGCAATGCTTATCGAGGTCTGTGTATAGATGAGATTCATTACATACTCAAATTCCTCCCTGCCTCGGAAAGCACGTTAAGGCGGCTCTGACGATGGCTGTCTTCGTAAGTTTTAAAAGACTAGTCAGAAGCCCGAAGTCTGACTAGCAGTCTTGCCAAGGATGTCACGTTACCCAGTAACTGGGTTATGGATAGATATTAGCTCCAGGTAAAATACTGGTACCCAGCTGCATTAAGTTAGATGGGAAGCTGACTGGAATATAGTTGGGAAAAGGGTATACAGGTGATGATGTTGTTAGGACCGAACATGTAGGACCGGACCCGATGCACGCCACCATCATTACAGGTCATGTTTGCGACCTCTGGACCTCTGGATCAACTCAACTCAACCTATCGCAGTCCACTGCTGGACATAGGGCTCTCCCATATTGCGCCACAACACCCTGTTCTCCGCTTTCCGCATCCAGTTTGCCCCAGCAACTTTCTTTAAGTCGTCGGTCCCCCGAGCTGGGGGGCGTCCCACGCTACGCTTGCCGATACGCGGTCTCCACTCCAGGACTCGTCTGCTCCATCGGCCATCGGTCCTTCGACAGACATGGCCAGCCCACTGCCACCTCTGGATACTACTCTGCATTCAGTTGCACCAACCTTTCCTTAATAAATATAATCATTTATTGAAATCATTGCATTACCACGTTTGTATTCAAACCAATAATTTAAATTTCTTCTCCACAATTTCTGCACTTTTCATTAAAATGTCAACGAATATAACTTAAAATGAATTTGAAATAATTCTTATACATTTTACTGCACCGCTGCCGTCGAAATAAACTTGGTTCATTCATTCATTCGTTCAACGTTATCAATTCATTCGGTGAACTTTTCCGACTTAGTTTGCCGTTGGGAAAAATCTTTTTGAAGGCAGTTATTTATTTTTATGCAGTGAATTTAGTAAGTACTAAAAATCTGTACTAATATTTTAAATTGTGTATTTAGTTTGTAGTTTATTACTCTATTACGTTTTAACGATTCGACGGATTTGAATGAAATTTGTTCGTAAGTTGATGGATGTGAAGAATAGCACCACCCCATTTCTTCCCGTAGGTGGTTTAGGAGATGACACGATGAATCTTACCACCATACTGTGATTGCCAACTCGCCTATCAAGCGTGGCAATTATGGCAAACTCCCCTTTTGGGTGAGTCTTATGTCCAGCAGTCAATTTATATGTCCATTAGCATCATTTCAGTCTTTCGGCTGAAATGATGATGATGATGAATGAAATTTGGCATAAATCAGTAGATTATGATAAAGATAGCATGTTCGTTATCCTGCTACACGAAGACGTTCCATTACGATACGAGGGATACATTTAGTGCTGATATCATAACCGTAAGCAGTGTGTTTTATCCGCGTACTAAATAACAAAAGATATTTTTTTTCTGACATAAACATAATGCTACATTAATTAAAAATAATGTATCCTTCTCTCAATGAAAAGTTTTTAGTAATTAGGTCATTATTTTTAGAGGTTTTTCAAATATAAAAACGAATTTTGTTCTTCATAACAATGGTATAAAAATATGTATTTCAGTCAGTAGTAAAAACAAATTGTGGTAACGTTAATTCGTATAATGGAGTCCAAATAAATGAAACTGATGGATTTTCAGTATTATTATCGTATTTTCAATGGAATATTGCTAGCAATTCCATCTCCCTGTTATGTTAAACGAGCCTACAATCACTTATAATTTTGTTAGAATTAAGTATTTTAACTGAATTCGTTTTTAGGGTTCCGTTGCCAAATGGCAAAAAACGGAACCCTTATAGATTCGTCATGTCTGTCTGTCTGTCTGTCTGTCCGTCCGTCCGTATGTCACAGCCATTTTATTCCGAAACTATAAGAGCTATGCTGTTGAAACTTGGTAAGTAGATGTATTCTGTGAACCGCATTAAGATACACTAAAGTAGAAAAAAAAACAATAAATTTTGGGGTTCCCCATACATAGAACTGAAACTCAAAAATGTTTTTTTTTCATCAAACCCATACGTGTGGGGTATCTAAGAATAGGTCTTCAAAAATGGTAATGAGGTTTCTAATATCATTTTTTTCTAAACTGAATAGTTTGCGCGAGAGACACTTCCAAAGTGGTAAAATGTGTGTCCCCCCCCCGTAACTTCTAAAATAAGAGAATGATAAAACTAAAAAAAATATATGATGTACATTACCATGTAAACTACCACCGAAAATTGGTTTGAACGAGATCGAGTGAGTTGTTTTTTTTTTTAAAACGTCATAAATCGTAAACCGCAATTTACCTTACATTCAATCAACTAAAATATAAAAATTAAAAAAATAAAAAAAAATAACCGAGAATACCTACAGGTTTGTACGGAACCCTCGGTGCGCGAGTCCGACTCGCACTTGGCCGGTTTTTGTGTTTCTATTCTAGTTACCTATGTTTTATTGGCTATGGTCAACTCACGTGCTAAATTTCATCCAAATCCGTTTTTACGTAAAAGCGTAACAGCAAAATAAAATCTTTTCTTTTAGAATATTAGTTAATATAATACTCACACTTCCAAGAAGTTTCTTCGACAAAACATATTTAAAAAGTCCCAACGTCAACCCGCAGGAAAAAGCAAGTGACAAATAAATCCGATAACATAGAGCAGGTAACGCTTTAAATGGAGTCAAAAGGGGGCTTTGTGAGTGCTCTACATAATGTAGAGATGTTCCTGATACGGTGGAGTTTTATTAAAAACGACTCTACTACACTGTGTATATTTGCAGAGCTAGGGAAGATGTTTGTATAGTTGGGGGTGATATTAAAATTGGAGTTTTTGTCCTTTTGTTAGGACAGTGGCAGCAGAGGGGATTCTGTCCAAAACTAGATTTGTAGGGTGAATTAATTTATTGTTATATAAGTAGGGTTTCTTTTTCTAAGGTTCCGCATTTTTATTGCATGGGCGCGGCTTTAAGCTCATTTTTACAACTTGACGTGACTTCATTTCATTTTTGTCCAAATGAACCTTTGCTAAACAGAGAAAAAATTAGGTCATTTTATCCATTAGGGCTCCAATGAAGTACATCTTACTTTTTTATTATATGTATATTATTATATTTAAATTTTATTAATCCAAGATCTATCTTTATTATTCATAGATACACACACATTACACATTGGTACATTCGCACTACCATATTAATGTACTTTGTTGAGTAAATTATATAGATAATTTTTGCTGACACACGGGCGCGTACTACTGTCAACATCGCACAAAGAAACGAATATATAATTGTTACGCGCTGTTATTACTATGTTTTATATGATATATGGTTACGTAGGATGTTGAGTCTTTTTTTCATATTGTGCTTGGTTTTCTTACTGATGTTGACTACATTCACCTTTTAGTTTCCAAACAAGTATGAGATTTTAGAGAAACAACCTCAAATAAAGCGCTTAGAGTTCAATTTTCGTTACAACTCGACCATTTATGCCTTCTACAATAGTATTAGTCATGACAGTGATTTCATGTAGTAATAATGTAGTAATATGTCTTCTGTCCGCGACTTCATCCGCGTCAAATTTTTTCTCTCCTGACCCTTCCCATCGCATCGAATTGCCTGCCAGTTTTCGTCCATTTTTCATTGCTGCTCCGCTTCTTTTAATTGTAGCGTAATGTTATATAGCTTATAGCCTTTCTCAATAAATAGGCTAACCTCTGAGATTACCGCGTTTAACCAAACAAACAAACTTTTCAGCTTTATAATATTATAGTATAGATGTTCCATCAGCCGCATAATCTGTATTTTATGTTTGTTTTTTGTTAAGTTTTATCTGTACATAGAAACAATTACATATAATATGAATTAATCGAAAAAACATTGATACGCGCCAGATTTTGAACCCGGATATGTACATAAAAAATAATAATCTTGTATTGTAGTTGGAAACAAGGTTTCTATTCCACAAAACAGGTCACTGTTCATGGCGTATTCATGTTACAACTCCCTTAAGGCGTGACACGCTTTCATGGTGTTTTCCTTGATTTTATTATTTACTTTAAGAAATTCCGGCTGTCGTGTAGCTAAAGAGAATAGAGGAGACGTCAAATGCTAAGCGCCGCCATGATGTTATTTTTGTTACGTAATACATAGACTAGACTAACAGTATTTCATTGTCAAAAATGATTTTTTGACAGCTGAGTGGCACAGATTTATTTAACGGATGGCAGTCGGGATGGAATGCCTGATTTAGAATTAAGTGTTTGTATATATGTAAATCATTGTTTGCTGCAGCGGTTGACGTTATTACGTCAGCGCCGGCTATCGCTGAAAACCAGTGCTTGGGCTCTGTCTCGCATAGGGTAGCAGCATTATGTTGTTTCCCCAGCTTTTTTTTGGAGTCTTTCTTTGCGTCATATTTTCATTTACCTATCGTATATAAACGTATTTTCTTTCTTTTTCTTAAACATATACTACCATTTTTTTTCCAGTGACATTTGAACCGGTATATCTGTATCCTTTAAATTGCAACATAACATCACAACAGTTAGTATCCCTCGAAGGGTTAGGTTTTTGCCAGTTATGTTTAAGTCCTATATAATAGAGGGCGAGCCTTAAACCGAATTTCTGATGTTAAAACCTTCTTACAGAATTAAGTAAGCATATACATATGTAAATAGCATCAAGTGAAAACCACTTCTTTATCACATTTCCATAAACACTCCAGCAGTCATACTCAAGTACCCACAAAAATGACTTCGAAATACAAACTTTTTATTACAAAAAAACTTACTTGAAGCGCTCAACAATAGCTCAGTGCTGTTAACATCACTGGCCGCTCAAAATCAAAGAGCATTTCATACACTTTTGTTATTCAAATCGGGCTAAGATTTATTCTCCTTACCATACCTCCTTTATAAACATATGCAGTCACTATCAACCTTATCTCACGGATAATAAGACTGGTTATTGATCAGGTAAGGTTTGTGGATAAGTTGGTACATTCCCTTTTATGAGAAAAAAAGAAGATTATATTAATTTCATCTCGTTTTGACGAAGGGTCCTACATCCTTTAGACATGACTCCTTTCATACTATCATAGTGAAAATGGATTTTCCAAATATAATTTTTTTAGAGAGTTTTTAGACACTTTTCCTGTTAAGGTTTTTGTATCACTTTTACGAGTAGGATCGTTTTTACTTTTAGACGAGATTAGAGTGGTCTGTATTATGTTTGAAAAAGGTCATACTTTTAGAAATTGGTTGGTGTGAATGCTGAAATTAATATCGAGAAGTACTATTGTATTGTCAGACAGAAGTTATAGAAGAAAGTTAGAAATCAGATATTATATTATTAATAATTTTAAGTGTGATTTACCTTTGTACCTATATCATCATCATTTCAGCCGAAAGACGCCCACTGCTGGACATAGGCCTCCCGCAATATGGGGGAGGAGCAACTCCTTCCGAGTTGCCATAATCGCCACGCTTTGCAGGCGGATTGGTGCTCGCAGTATGGTGATCAAATGCATAGAGAACGTGGCTGTCCATTCTCTGGTAACTCCCTTAGTCACCTTTAATGACACCCACGGTATGAAATGGGATAATGTTATTCTTTACGTCAGACACCACATGTGTATTATATTGTTGAAAATCTGTCAAAATATAATAAGTAATTTACGATGAGAGATCCATCTAAAAAACGCACAAATTATGTAGTTTAATAAAACAAAAAACCGGTCCAAGTGCGAGTCGGAATCGTGTCTCTCGCGCAAACTATTCAGTTTAGAAAAAAAATGGTATTAGAAACCTCAATATCATTTTTGAAGACCTATCCATAAATACCACACACGTGTCGGTTTGAAGATAAAAAAAAATTGAGTTTCAGTTCTGAGCATAGAGAACCCCAAAATTTTTTTTTTTTTTTTCTATTTTTGTGTGAAAATCTTAATGCGGTTCATAGAATACATATACTTACCAAGTTTTAACAGCATAGCTCTTATACTTTCGGAAAAAGTGGCTGTGACATACGGACGGACAGACAGACAGACAGACAGACTGACATGACGAATCTATGAGGGTTCCGTTTTTTGTCATTTAGCAACGGAACCCTAAAAAGTTCCGTTCAAGTCAACAAGTCCAAATAATACACGAACAACACTATTTACATGCTCAAGATCAACTACCGTTAAGGTCTTATTCAGCAGTAATTTGACAACGGTATCCAATACCGACCACAGTCAGACAGTCTGTCTAATATATACGTGAGTGCAGCTCACTCCGACCCTCTTTAGCAGGCCAGCTGATGTGTTGACAGGCTAAGTGTTTGTGTAAAGGAGGTTCAGGAGACAGGCTTGTGACTAAGTAGTTACAGCCGCACGGGTCAATCGATCAGGTTAAACTACGTAGTTGGTCTGTGAATGGGTGACTATCTTTATATACCAAGACCTCTCCGTGCCTTGGAAAGCACAGTAAGCTAGGCTGTCATTTTTAGATGTTTGACTGTCGTTACAGATCATTAGAATACTGATAGTCTGACGACCAGTCCTATCACGGAGTATCATATAACCCCGTGGCAGAGTTGTGGAGGTCTCGCACAGTCGCTTTAAATTCTGGTATTTAGCTGCATGCGGTGAGACTGGAAGCCGATCCCAAAATAGAAAGCCCATAGATAAGACCATTCTCCAGCTCCTAAATCGAGCGACGCTGCAATTTTGTTTTGTATAAAGGTTTAAGCTTTTTTTAAGAGTTTGTGATTTAAAATTCAGAACAACGATGACACTAAAACGATAACCAGTATGTCGACAATTTTTTTCTATGATTCTCATCTTTAATTTGTGGCTAAACAGTGGCTCGATTTAGGAGTCCAGCAGTATATTAGTAGTTACTTCTCCGTTGAACTCTTCCATAAATAGTTCTAATTTAATACAAAAACATTTTCACAACGATAAAACAACTGACTTCCTAAAAAAACACTACGAAGTGAAAAATAACTTTTGGAATTAGGTTTCTTTTTTTTTTGGATGGGAAATCATCAAATGAGTTCTCCCGCTCTGGCGGAGCGGGAGGGCGTGTCAGATTTTTACTGACTAAAACCCACCCATGTTGCCCATGTGCCAGCGTCACGGTATCTCTTTCGAAGTCGAGTCAGCTATCGACTCCCGACACCCATGGCGTCTCCTCCTGCGGTGGCTAGGAACGTGAAGGCGTAGAGACTGCCACTCCCTCACGCACCCCACCTCCTTCTTCGCGAGCATTACTGCTTCGCAGAAGGAGGTGACGGCTTCCCATGCCCTCTCGCTTCGTACTATGGCTCGCACCAGGGCCGGACGCGTGAGGTCGCCGCCGCCGATCGCCTCCACGAGGACACGGTGGTGCTCCGCCCAGACAGGGCACACCTCAGCCGTATGCTCCACCGTGTCCTCCAGACGATTATTGCAATAGAAACACCCGGGCATTTCCTCCCGCTTTATCCTGAACAGGAACCCCCCGAGCACCCATGCCCGGTGAGAACCTGCGTCAGGCGGAAGTTGAGGACGCCGTGGCGCCTCTCTATCCACTCCTCAAAGAGGGGACGTGCCCAGAATTCGGTGTCCTTGGATTGTATTCTATTTTTTGACAACGACTTTCCTCATTAAGTTGTTTTTCTTTTTGTTGAAAAAAAAATGTTTTTTACTTTTTGGTTATGGTGCCTACCCCCCATGAAATTGTATACCACTACTTTCTTTGTAAATACCAGTGCCAGGAAGTATTAAAATATTATTATAAAGATACACAAAGTATGTAAAGACTTACAAAAAAAAGACAAGCCGATGAATTGAGAACAGAGATGTTCTCAATTCATTCCCTCATTCTTAAAGTTGGTTAGTAAGCTTTTTGTAGTGAACTTCTTGGAAATCAGAAACGTTTGTGGAAAGAAAAAATAATTGGAACATTTCGGAGAAACAACGAAACCTGTCCACCGTATCTTTAAAGGGGATGATTCAATTTACTTGTGAGGAAATTGTAATCATTGGTATCACGGCAATGACATATTGATTTATGTGTGTTGAATTGCGACTTATGTGATCTATCATGTACTTATGGATAGTCAGTAAAGGGTAGTGCTCACTAGACTGTAATTGAATTGTTTCCAATTCTTTCTGGGAGCCTCCATACATTCTAAATTGAAAAACCCAATAGTTAACACTTGTACGCAAAATACACGCTTAGACGTGGAGTTGCGGACACTAGCCCGTTACCTACCTAGTTAACACTTTGCCCAACCCGGGAACCGAAACTAGGACCTCATTCTAAGGAGTAACAAATGCAACTGGACCAACGAAGTAGGTTTAGGTAATTTCAGGCACCCAAAAATAAAACGAAGTACTAGAAGGCGTTTTATTGATCACATTATTCAAAATACTATTAAAATAATGTAAAAACTTTTTAATTCTCCACATAATCAGCCTATGTTCCCAGTGCTGGAATATAGACCTCTCTTTGAGAGGGAGTGGGTATTAATCTACCACGCAGGTTCAGTGCGGCTTTGTGGATCTAAGGTCCTCGATTTTTTATTCTAGAACAATAAGAGCAGTGATGAATTATTTTACACAAAGTAAAGCGCCAATATGGTTTCGAACCTTCGACTTACACTCTTAGGGGTCTGTCCTTAAAAGACCACTTCAAATACCTTTCCACATGGTTTTCATATGATCCGACCAAAATTGTGTCTGGACTTTAAAAGAGACTGTGACCTCTGAGTTTGTTTCGGCCTTTCTTCTCAGAGTAGTCAGATAGGAAAAGCCGACCTCATCTAGTTTAAAAAAAATAAGATTGACGTGTAAAAGTGTTTGTACAAACCTACTTGCAAAAATAAAGTCATTTATCATTTATTTATCATTTAAGTGCCGACTGCTCACTCATACCTTAACATACACCAAAATTGAAAATCGAACTTCTTTCATTAAACACAATAGTGTATACTAATCTTTACGAACACATACGTACAGAGAAAGAAGTCGATTTATTCTTGACGACGGAGGAAACACAAAGAAATAGTTCCTACTTTCTGAGCAATTTACCTAATGCTATATGGACAGCGCTGACTCCATTCTGACATATTGTGTAGGTACGGGGCAGAAGGTCCATTTTTCTATAATATAAAATACTTTTTAGTTTTTTCAACTAAATTATTTCAGTCTTTCGACTGGCTTGTTGTTCTTGTGGATGCATGTGTTACTGCTGAGCGTGAGTCCTGGGTTCGATTCTTGGGCTAAGTGTTACTGGTTTTTGGGCTTGCCCCTTATTACGTGGGATTAAAAGATAACTGGCAAAATAGGAGTCTGGGGACTCCCATTTCGAACGTGATAATAAGATGTCAAATAATTATTTTTCTTCCTTTTATTTGGATCAAATCAAATTCGACTACGTTTATTTCAGGTACACCCATATAGAAATAATTTTAGTGACATTTTGTTTATGATGTTTATTTTAGTTTTTCATGCAAGCAGCAGCAAATGGCCCTTTTTATCTAAAAACGCTGGAAATTTTATACCTACATTTTAACAGATATGTATACTTAAATAAAAAGACATGATAATAAAACAGTATTTGTTGATCTAGTTACAAGACTTTCAGATCAAAGCAAAAGAGTTCTAATGAAAGTATTCAAAACGACTAACTAAGTAGAAAATATAAAAGTTAGTAATGAACTCAATTTAAAACAAAGGCACTTAAATACTTCATAAAAAGTTATTCTTTCATTGGATTTTGTATTTTTTTGAAGTCATGACTGAAACGAATAAAGAAGATTTTTAAGTAAAGTAGTTACAAAAGAAGAAATAATTCAATCGTTAGATGTGCTCTCACCGGACTGAGCGGAAAAATGAGATACGTGACAAGCTTTCACAAATTCGCAATAATAATAGTTTTAACAGAATAATTAAGTCAAGTGACCACATCATTCAATGTGTCAGAGGTGTCAAACAGAAAATAACATCACCATCATTAAAGGTAAGTTGAATCGCCGATTTAAATCAAATTTAAAAACATGACAGAGCGGAGTTAACTCACAAACGTAGGACCTGGTTCCTGGGTATTGTAAGGTCTGTATTTTGACTTTTCTGCACTCTCGACTGCAATAAAATTATCATCCTGATTCATAGAGATCATAGAGATCCATATGTTATGACTGGCCTGTTAGTCTAGTGGTTAGTGACCCTGACTGCTAAAGCTGAGATCGTGAGTTCGATTTCCACCCAAGACAAATGTTTGTGTGATGAGCACCATCATTTGTTCTGGGTCTGGGTGTAATTTATCTATAATATGTATGTCTTTAGAAATATATAAGTATATATTTATCAGTTGTCTGGACACCATAGTACAGGCTCTGCCTAGTTTGAGATCAGATAACGTTGTGTTAATTGTCCTAAGATAAAAGATCATTATGTTGTAAACATAGGAATTCGTATTTAGCCTTTTACCAACAATAGGTAAGTCACAAAACAGTTAAGAGCCCTCTCACAAAATTTGAACGCTCGAGTTTAGGTAAAAGACGGCAATATTATGTATGTGTGCGTAGCTATCCACACATGCACAATACACACAGTGTAACGCGAGTGTCGAGCCGGTCTGAACAATCTTGATCCGTTAGAATTATAATGCGGTATTTAGATATTTATGAAAATACTTATTTTTATTTATCCAGTCTAATAAAGATTTCTAGACTAATAAAAAAAATACAACTATATGTTATGTAAAGTATACAATAAAAATAAAAAATTAAAACAATTACATATTGGTGCCGATTCTGTTGTACACCGAACTAAACTAACAAAACTATCTCTAAAATTGCTTACTTTTAGCTATGAGAATTGTTACGCTATTCTGCAAGAAATAATCTCTTTTAAAATTATTTTGACACGACTAAAATCAAATTTGACAATCGCGACTCAACGTGGTATTCTTAGGGTTCCGTTGCCAAATGGCAAAAACGGAACCCAAAACATAGATTCGTCATGTCTGTCTGTCTGTCTGTCCGTATGTCACAGCCACTTTTCTCCGAAACTATAAGAGCATGCTGTTGAAACTTGGTAAGAAGATGTATTCTGTGAACTGCATTAAGATTTTTACACTAAAATAGAAAAAAAAAACAATACATTTTTGGGTTCCCCATACTTAGAACTGAAACTCAAAAAAAAATTCATCAAACCCATACGTGTGGGGTAAAATGGTATTGAGGTTTCTAATATATATTTTTCATAAACTGAATAGTTTGCGCGAGAAACACTTCCAAAGTGGTGAAAGAGAATGATAAAACTAAAAAAAATATATGATGTACATTACCATGTAAACTTCCACCAAAAATTGGTTTGAATGAGATCTAGTAAGTAGTTTTTTTTTTTAATACGTCATAAACCGTAAACCGCAATTTACCTTTCATTCAATCAACTCAAATATAAAAATGAAAAAAAGAAACATTTAATTTCATAAACATAAACCTTATGCATAAACCGAGAATACATACGGTTTGTACGGAAACCTCGGTGTGCGAGTCCGACTCGCACTTGGCCGATTTTTTTCTTTTGGCTTCGCAACTTAGTACTTGTGCGCTACGCAATGAACTTGCTGAGATACGAAGGCGCGCGCAAGGGGGCATCCTGGACGTGTTTTATATGGAATTTTTCATTTTTGTTCGAAAAATAAAAAAAAATATTACCCACGCCACGTGTTGAGATTTATATGTGTGGAGTTTTATAAAGGGGGTCGAAAATTTCATTATTTTTGCGATAGGACACGCCATTTTCGAGATATAAGCAAAAGAAAAAAAAATACAGTACTGTTTTTGCACGTGAGGCGAGGCGTTGCCGTTGGTGTGAATTTTCGTTCATGACCACTAGTGTTACTCCACACCTTTTTAATCGCGATTAAAAATAGTTAGATTTAGTTAAAATAAATTATTTTAGTCAAAATTTTTCTACAATCTATTAAAATAATGCTTTACTTGATAATTAACGAAACTTTTATACAAAAAAAAAAAAAAAAAAAAATGCGAAGAGTAGCAAAATGTTGTAGTCGTAGTATATTTTTGCCTTCACGATACGAATACCCGTAAACTGAGACGCGGGAAAAATTGGCACAGGTCCTTCCCCGTTGGGCGCTTGCGCCGTACTAAACGTTGCCCGCTTGTGCATCGTAATTTATTCTAATTTAGAGTGATTTCAAAAACGATATAATGTCTAATTAAATAAACAGATTTAAATAAAACTTCAGAATTCGATTTGTTATAGAGCATACTTTATATTGACATGAATTTTTAAATGTAATTATGCTTTATTCAAACCAAAAAAACGCGATGAACTTGCGAATAAATCGTAAAAATTGCCATAAGACTTTATTTTTTTACTAATTAATGTTATTAAAAATCAATATTCTTGTACTAAATGTAACAATTAGATTATATGTTTGTTGTTTTTGTATTTTTTTTACTCAAATTTCTACATATTAATGATAGAAATAGGAGTCTGAAATTGACCCTGCGCTGATTTTTACGAAAACTAGTTGTGGGAGATTAATTACTACAAAGTAAACAAATAAGTTTTTGTAAATGTTCTACTAAAAGTGACAAAACAAAAAATTGATCTATTTTTTACATGTATTCGTCAATGCCAGAGTATTTATAATGATGAGATGAGAGGTAAATAAGGCGACTAAAATCTTAGATATTCGCGCAAAAATGTAAAATGGCTCTTAAATTCTAAACATAAATTCTTCACTCTTCCTCTAATTTCCATTACTTTTCCCTTCTTAAGGGACTATAAAGACAGTTGACAATTTAAAATAATTAATGGCCTCGTGCCTTGCTGTTGGTACATTAATTTACGTAATGCACCACCATCTTCTTTCAAACATTAAGAGTATTAATATTTTTAATGGTTTGTATTGATTTCTTGTGTTTATGTGTAGTTTGTGGGTTTAGCAAACGTGGTTGCAGATACTGTAGCATTGAGTTCCATTTCTAGGGAGCATTTAAGGGTTTCAAGTTAAAATGATTAATCGAATCATAGTATTAGTTTAGATTAGTAACTTTGAAGATTTTAATCGTAGATTTGCCTTACAGCGTTAATGGATGGTCACATATTTTTTTTGTTTTACACCTCTGACACACGTAATGACGTAGCCACTTGATTTAATTGTTATGGAAATGCTATTGTTATTGTAAAAACCTTCTCTATTCACTTTTCCGCGCGACTCGGTACGATGAGATCAAACATACGATATAAATCTTTGTTATTAAGTAACTGCTATAAAGGCTATTTGTGCTGTAAAGGTTTTGGAGTAGCGATCGTAATTTGACACTTTTATTTTGTTTGGCACACTGATTTTGTCTACGACGAATTCAAATATTGGGCAAAAGAAAATGCATTTTTCTTTAGCTTTTCAACATTAATTTACTTACACTGCAAACAGATTGCATGAAATTTGGCTGAAACCAAAACACTACAGTTTATTTTACTTTACACTCATCATACTAATTATGTACAACTGAAAGAAAAACTTTCCCCAATCTAACCTTCTATCTTCCTTCTTTCCTATACCCCCTTTCCCCCCGCCCTCACCCAACAGTTATTACCATAAAGTCTGATAAATATCCACACACACGTCTAGATCTGTCGATACTCCACCCTTTAACGAATTACATTGCGTCTTCCCAACTGTACAGTGAATCAACTTGTTTGCACAGCCCGCGATGGATGGCAAAATTTATCGTTTGGGGAAGATATTGTCATTAATAATACAAGAGCTTTGTTTGTGCAACTGAATGATGGCTAATATTAATATATGATGTGTTTTGGGGCTCAGTCTTCGTAGTGGATATATTGGCTCGATGGGGATAATAAGAAAGAATAATCTCAATATTTATCATCGGGGTATTTCCTAATTGTAAACTGCATGGTTTTGGCATGACCCAGTTTCTAGAGTGGTGATTTCTTTCCGTTCGCTTAATTAACATTAAGATACGAGTAACTTAAGTACTGGAGTTTAGCGCGTGCAATATAAAAATAAAAAAATATCTCTCTTACTCATTTCATTTTAATGATAATCTGGCAGTTTGAGTACTTAATGCGGCCTACCAAAATGTCCTTTCTTTGGTATTGTTCGTCGAATCGTTGTGCTCCTTATGTTCTGAGTTGAGCTGAAAGATTACTGACAAATGCGTGCATTGACTGGACAGGTCCACTCAATCTGTATGGTTCTTTCCTCAAAAGACCATTTCAGACAACCCCATGTACATGGTCCTCAAATGATCAGACCGGGACTATTTCCTGATTTTATATACACATTGACATTAATGAATTTTACTTATACAATGACATGAATATTTACTTTTAAAGTATTATATTGTTTTAATTATTGTAAATGTGAAGACGAAGTGGGTGTTCTTTTTTTTTGGTTTCCTTTTCTTCTGATTTAATTTTTTACATTGTCTGGTAGTTTGAGTAATTTGTGTGACCTACACAAATGTCCTTTCTTTGGTATTGTTCGTCGAATCATTGACCTCCTTAAGTTCTGAGTGGAGCTGCATGATTACTGACAAATGCGTGCACTGATTGGACAGGTCCACTCAAGCTGTGTGTTCTTTCCTTAAAACACCACTTCAGACACCAATCCACATGGTCTTCACATGATCTGATTAAGATTATGTCTGGACTTTAAAAGAGACTGACCTCTGAGTTTGTTTCGGCGTTTCTTCTCAGAGTAGTCAGATAGTAAATGCCGACCTCATCTAGTTTAAAAAAAAAAAATATGATTGACGTGTAAAAGTGTTTGTACAAACCTACTTGCAAAAATAAAGTCATTTATCATTTATCAATAATGGACTACGTAAACCACACGTACCGTATACAATGGTATAGTTTGTGTGATATAAACCCGCACTTGTCACGCTTTTCTAAGACTTAAGTAGTGAAAAAATGGACTATATAGAGTGCAGGTTTATGTCCCATATAGCTTTAAAAAAGAATAATTATAAAAAGCAGTAAAATTAAAATCAATTTTAATTACATCTAATATCTTTGGACAACCAATACACTGTTATCTGATCCCAAACTAGGCAGAGCCTGTACTATGGCAACCAGACAACTGATAAATATACTTATATATTTCTAAATACATACATATTATAGATAAACTACACCCAGACACAGAACAAATGATTGTGCTCATCACACAACAATTTGTCCTGGGTGGAAATCGAACCCACGACCTCAGTCTTAGCAGTCAGGGTCACTAACCACTAGACTAACAGGCCAGGCAAGATTAGGTCTGATATCACCTGGGAAATACTTGTACGTAGCATGAAGGTTACATTTTTAGTAAATGTGGAATTATGTTGACTACCAAAACTATTTATCTACTTACTGATAATAAAGCTGAAGAGTTTGTTAGCTTGAACTATTGGTTGGATTTGAAAAATTCAATGATAGCCCAATTTTTGGGTAAGGTTATCGAGTCATAAAAACCCTTTGTTGCCAAATAAAAACAAAAAGTCAGAAAGAACGCTAAGAGAAAACAACAAGCAATAGCGTGGGCGGGCTGTGATGCTAAAGGATATACATACATATACCGTGATGTTTTAGTCGTCTTACAAAGGTTGTCCACTCAATGTATCCGACATATGAGTAATATACGTCTAGGCGTGATTCAAAATTGTTACCATTAATTAAGATAATAGCTACTAAGAAAAATAAATAAAGCATTAGAATTATGAAACATCCTGTTAATAATGTTTACGCATCATACGGTAGAGAAATTATGAAACATCCTGTTAATAATGTTTACGTATCATGCGGTAGAGAATATACCTACCCAGTGCACGAGTCGGCTAGATCATTCCATCTCCATTTTCCATGACACAAAATATCAAATTTCAAAACTACGTCGTGCGTCATCATAAAGAATTAAATTTTTAATTTATAATTATTCAAATGTTTATATTTTCTTATGGATGTGTAGTAGTAGTATTGGTTACATATAGTGGGCTGCCATTGTAACAGGATTAAAATGTCACGGTTTATAGGTATTTTGTTAAAACGAGATATTTCCCGGAGACAATAAACTAGTGTACTCTAATATTATAAAGAGGAAAGATTTGATTGTTTGTGATTAGAGGATACAATCCCGGGATCCCGACCGTTTTCTAGCCCTGAAAATCCCGGGACTGAACTTGGCTTATCTCGGGATTTTCGGGATTGCTAAAAAACAAGTCTTATTTGTATTCCGTAGTCCGTTGCGCCTTGACAATAACCTTGCCTAGATTATATTAATAGCATTTATTACGTAACGACAAAAACAAACCCTTAGATACGCCATCGTACGATACGTACCTACTGTACACAGTATACACTACACAGGTACAGTCCTAATATGTGATTCCCAAGTAGCACAGAACTGCATTATAAATGGTCACTTAAGGCCCACAGCGGTAATCTAAGCATTTATAAAGACTTATTAGTATTCACCTGTGCTGCAACAGCTGTTTCGAAAAAAACGTGGCCAACTATAATGCTTTTTTCTGTACAGTAATTCTATTAAGCACCACAAACACGCCACAAAGTCACTGTTATTGAGCGCTTAGTACTGCAGTACCCTATTAGCTGTAAGTTTTCTGAATACCCACACGTGTACTATACAACCGTTGCATTTTAAGAGAGAACATATCACCCACTATAACATAATCAGTTACTTTGTGAAGTTATTTAATGCTTTATGCTGCATACAGATTCACTTTTCCCCTATTAGTCAGGTGTTTACCATACACTCGAATAACAGCATGTATCCAAGTGTCGGCATGCGCGAATGGAATATTGGACGCGACGGGTTCCGTATGTTATATTTATTAATAAATAAATAAATAAAATGAAATTAATTTATTTCACACATAACCCATATTACAAAAATTAAGATAAAAGTAACAATGCTGCAGCAGAAAAGAATAAAATGTCACTAACAAAATAAAAATATACGTCACATAGTTGAAATAAAATAAAATTTCAAATTTACGTCGGATTTAAATTAAAGCACATATGAACAAAACAATACAAAAAAGCCTTTATAAATAGAGGTCAGTGTGTTTGATGACATTAGGCTGAGTAGGTACAAAAATGCCCTGCTACAAAAATCTTCTTATAACCTACCCATTTTCGGGACTAATATGGTTGCGACAAAATTAATATTGTTGTTTTATATGTTTCTGGTACTTACCTAAAAATGAAGAAAATTTATTAAGAGAAATCCAAGATTTTTTTTAAAGTAATAAATTAATACCTTTCGAGACTTTTTAAGATTCCAGATTTCGACAATTTTTCTCAGAGGTAGTCAGTTAGGAAATACCGGTACAGCTAGCATCTAAAAAAAACAACGTAATTTTCTTTATGTTTATTTAATGTTCCCTTTTTAAAGTACAATTTAGGGTGTACCACCCTGGTCCAGGCCTTGAATTTTCATCTTTTTATAATTTCAAGGAGTACAAAAGTACTTCTCGGTGGCCACCATAGAATTTCCTTAGTTTTCCACTGTGCAGGAACGAATGTTAGATCGACAACACCTCTCTCTATAGTCTGAACTATTTTGAAAGTCTCGTTCTGTAAAAACAAGAAAAATATACTTATTATAATAGAAGTATCAGTTTCTTAATGACAACATTATCTATACAGTTTTTGAGGAAAAAAAAACAAAAGATACAATAACATATTAAATACCTAAACTTAACGTAACGTAATGCTATTTCATGTGGAAGTAATTAAATTATTAGGCCAGAAAAATACATTATCTTTAGGTAGGTACCGACTAATTTATAGGTATTTTGTCGCATATTGAATAAATCAATAACTTATGTATTATACATATAATTATATTATAATCTCAGCTACTTAAATTACAATTTAAATTAAGTACTTATCGTCGAATAACAACTAAAAAAGGGAACAAAATGGCTTTAAAAGAACCACGGCGGAACCCTAAAAGCTTGGATCCATAAAGGTACTTATCTAGGTAACTGACGCAAATGTGACCTACTACTACTCTCCTAATCGATCCATGTCTGATTTGTATTTCACAAGTGCTAAACTATTTTACTCTTGGCTGAATTACAGGCCACATGTGAACACCCGTACAGACCTTAGCATTACATTAACATTAAAACTGTTCACCTGCCATCCGCCATATTCTCTGCACTACTGTGTATTATTGTAAAATTTTATCTTTTCCTTTTGGTTTATTTTATATGATATCAATTGTAATTCATTTGGATTACAAATTATTTAGATTTTTTTTTTAGAAAACAGTTTTATATCCTTTTTTTGTACTAAAACAAAAATATTTATTTTATCATCAGCCCATTTTTGTTAGTTTAACTTTAGTATTTAGTGGTATTTCGAGGGCGCGTGAAAATTTTGAACTAAATATATATGGTATTTGACAGTAAAGTTACTTCCCCAATAAGATTTCAAATATAGGAAGAAATTAAAGTTTTACTTACCTTAAATTTGATATACTTAATTCTCCAAATGGCACGACATCTTGCACACAACGCTACACTTCATGTTTTACAAACTGACAGTACATAATAATGAAAAAAATAATAATATTAAGTTATTACATTCCACAATTTCCGTCAGTGTGTAATTTCAACTGTATAAATGTTCACATTTGTCCTTCTTGCTGTATTATAGGTAACACGTGCCTCGTTAATCAGGCAATATTCAGCTCTTGAGGTGACTGTTCCACTCATAAATGCTGATATAATGTTGTTATAATGCAATTATTTGTCAATTGGATTTCTTATACAGCTATGTGCTGAATAATTTGTGCCCAAATTAGAGTTATATCCTCTGAGGATGCGCTGTCTACGCTATTATTCAGCAACTAATGCATTCACTGTGCACTGTTAAAATGCTGTTATTCAGCACTTTTGTGCTACTTGGGTTGTAGTAGAACTTAGAAGGGACTTAAAGGAAAAGTTAAAGCTGGAAATTAACAAGAGTATGAATTCCCCAGATCCTAAAGTACAAGTACAAAATGAATTGGGGTTGGCAAATAGTATTAGACGTGAAATGAGCCTTTTCTATAAAAACTTTTAACAAAAAAAAAACAACCGACTTCCTTAAAAAAAAAACACTACAAAGTCAAAAATAATTTAAATTCGAAAGTCGGTGTCTAAGGATCTGTATTTAAGGTTTTTTGCCACCGACTTCCAAAATTAAAGTTATTTTTGACTTTGTAGTGTTTTTTTTAAGGAAGTCGGTTGTTTTTTTTTTTGTTAAAAGTTTTTATTTTTAACTTTTTAGTTATGGTAGATACCCCGCATTAATCTAATCGCGTTATTCGTTCATTTGTCGTGCAAATACTTAATGCAAATTTAAGACTTATATGGTTTTCACATGGACCCTATTGTCCAAATGGAACCAAATTAAAATGGGACCATTCGGGAAGCACCAGCTTTCAAATAAAAAAAGAATCATCAAAATCGGTTCACCCAGTCAAAAGTTATGAGGTAACAAACATAAAAAAAAAAATACAGACGAGTTGATAACCTCCTCCTTTTTTTGAAGTCGGTTAAAAATGTAGGAGTTTGTGGATATAACTTAGAAACAGCATATAAGTATCTATTGCCTACTGTTCCAACCAGCGTAGAACCTGAGCGAGCGTTTTCAGCTGCTGTGCTTATGTTGGTAATAAACTACGAAGCAGGCTTGGAAGACAAAGAATTGATACTTTGATATTTCTGCGATGTTATTTTCGAAATGCAATTTTTTTTTTGTCTTTTTGATTTCTTGCAAAAGTATCATTTTTTTGTTTTGTCTTTTTTCTTTTCTTATTATATTGTGATTTGTGTTATGCTGACATTAAAAACATTATTTTTAATTATTTAAGTTTCGTTTTTTTTTTTCATTTGATCCCAATTAGAAACCACATAGTCTAATCCCGGGATAGGCCCAGGATCCCGGGATTACGCTTCAAAAATCCCGTATTTGTGATGGATAAACTCAAAAACTACTAAACTATTTAAAAAATTATTTCACCGTTGGAAAGCTACATTATACCGAAGTAGGTAGCGAGAAATTTCACGCAAACGAAGTTGCGGGTGAAGTCCTAGTTGTTTTATAATAACTAGTGATCGCCCATTGGTCGAAATTCGACCGTACTTCTTTTGAATAGAAATACATTATTCAATGAAAAAAAATTATATAATAATAAATATACAGGACGTAGGTGTAATGAGTAAAGAATACTTCTTCAGGACTCTCTTCTTTATTTTCTTAATACTTCTTAACTGCTGGATATGGAATGAATTAACATAGAAAGCTCTGTTTTTATAGAATTTTCCCTATTATTTTTATTTAATTATGACAGTTCAAAATGTCATAATTATAACCAGCCTGTACAATCGTCAGGTATACAAACTCTACAGTTTGCACACGACACTAAGTTTTGTATGGGAACATACTAATGCCATACTTGACACTCCCCATAAAACCACAAAAAATATTTCATAAAAATCTAAAATAAATTCCTATCGTCGCTAATACAAATAATATTAAAGACAAATATTCTCGATATGATCATAGATTTTAAAAATGAAATAGGATATATATCTATAAAATTAATTTATTACCTATGGTTATACTTGACATTCAGTAAGGCGGCCCCTAGACCTACAATAACATTGTACAATACATTTTATTGTACAATAAGATTGAGAGGCGCTTTAAATCCAAACGCTCAATTATATTGCACAATAATACGAATTGCGCAATTTTTTCGTGTTCAGTCGGAGAATAGTATTGATACAGTTTACAACACAAAACTACACCACTTTCTGCCGTAAAATTCATCACAATTCAGTTTATGGAAAAATAAAACAAAAACCCAAGCGAAGCGTCTGAGTTCCCGCCAGAAAGTCCCGTGTACTCCTCGTTCAAGACGAAACACAAACTAAAAAATATTGCGCAATTCTGACCCTACACGATGCAATGGAAAAATATGGTGCAATAAAAATTAAACATACTCAAACTTTCATTCAATCATTGCGCAATCTTCAATATTTACCATATACGGTCAATAATATTGCACAATTCGTAATATTGCACAATTTAATTGATCGTTTAGGGGCCGCCTAAGACTATTAGACACAAATTATTAAAAACAGATGTTCTCGATTGAACCACAGATTTGGACCATAAACAAAAGAATATCTATGCATGTGTGTATTAAATACACGGTAATGAATAGTAGTGTGTGTAACGTGTTCTTTATTGAAAATAATGTATATTTACGCATAATTTAAAAAAATATTAGCATTCGTCACTTCTTCTCTGTATAAACTATAAGTGTGCGAAATTTCATACTCCTCCGTCCGCCTAATTTTCGTAAAAAGGGATCCAAAGTTTTCGCTTCACGTATTAATATATAAATAAGCTTTTACCTACGAAAACGTGTCAAACAAAGTTCCCCTCAAAGTCAAAACACAAAACACCCCAAAAATCGACCAGTTAAGTTTAGATTGAACCGAAACTTAACCAATAAAACTCGAATGAGATTAAATGAAACGTCACCAAAACACGAGGGGGGCCGGCAGTAAAGCTAGTATGCTATAAATACTGACAGCTTATGAATTCGTATCGCGAACGTGCACAGTTTTGACACATTTTATGAGTTTATGGGGCATGGAACGCTGATGTACCACGGCGCTTCGTTTATGGGACATCTTGATGGTTTATGAACAATATAGGTTCCTGAGTTATGGGGTTGTGATTTTTTTGTTTTTGCTTTGGTATTTGTGATGATAATATTCAACTGTTTCTTTTGACAATGTCAAGTTATGTTTACTGATCTACCTAAGCGCTGAAAGAGATAGAGACGGCATTTATTATAAAGCTACCTTCGATGTAGTGGTCGCAAAATAAGCCCGCAAAAAAAAATATTTTTACTGGACGAGTTACTTACTACACTATAGCTACACCTCTGCCTAACCCTTCGGGGAAACAAGGCGTGATGTTATGTTATGTTATGAGTTACTTACTACGGTCAATGTCATAAATTTCCTGCCAAAATAATCGGGTCTACCATATTGACATGATTAAAGAGTCAAAGTAACAGACATTAACTTTTTTTTTGACGTCATCTGATGATTTTCTATCCAGAAAAAAAAAACAGACATTAACTTTACAACGACTGGAGATAACACCACCACTTAGTTACGTCACACTGTCCCAACTATATTGGGGTTAGCTTCCAATACAACCGGATGCAGCTGAATAGCAATATTTTACATGGAGCGACTTCCTATCTGACCTCGACAAGCTAGTCACTGGTTTTTTTTTTTTTTCCGGGATGGGAAATCATCAAATGACTTCTCCCACTCTGGGCGGAGCGGGAGGGCGTGTCAGACTTTTACTGACTAAAACCCACCCGTGTTCCATCATTTGCCCATGTGCCAGGGTCACGGTATCTCTTTCGAACAATCACGCGACCCCGGCAGGCATCGGTCCTAGTAGACCCCTTCACTGGTGCTGACATCTCTTTGAGGCGCGCGTGGAACACTACGCGCCGTCGACCCGAGCCTGGTCCTTACCGGGCGGCGAGCTACCCATTTCTCGCCACCCGCAAGCTCGCGCCTACGGTGGCCGGGAGTCCGCAATCGACTCCCGACGCCCGGGGCGTCTCCTCCTGCGGCGGCTAGGGACGTGAGGGCGCAGAGACTGCCACTCCCTCACGCGCCCCGCCTCCTCCTTCGCGAGCATTACTGCTTCGCAGAAGGAGGTGACGGCTTCCCATTCCCTCTCGCTCCGTACCATGGCTCACACCAGGGCCGGACGCGAGAGGTCGCCGCCGCCGATCGCCTCCACGAGGACACGGCGGTGCTCCGCCCAGGCAGGGCACACCTCCACCGTATGAGCTAGTCACTGGTTACGATACGCCTTGGCTTACCATTTCCACCTTGGCTTACCATGTCCACCTTGGCTTATCATGTCCACCTTGGCTTATCATGTCCACCTTGGCTTACCATGTCCACCTTGGCTTACCAAGGCCACTTTGGCTAAATGACAAATGATAAATGATTTTATTTCTGTAAGTAGGTTTGTACAAACACTTTTATGTCAATGATATTTTTTTTAAACTCGAGTTCGCTAAAAGTTCGACAAACCCTATGTCAGACATTTTGGCTTCTGACCACTCGTAATGATTGTCAATGCGCCGACGACCGCAATGACAGCCAGTAATAATGATTTAACATACTTTTAGAAACACGCTGGGTCATTGGTATGTAAAGATGTGTCACTCATCCACGGCCAGTGCCTGTTGTAATTACTTTGCCAAAAGCCCCACCACTTAAAATTTCCCTAAAAAAAATATATGTTGGATCAAATTTAGAACAAAAGAAATACGTTTTTCAAGATGATGACAAAAACCTTTAAAAACCTACCAACTTGTACCCCACCTGATTTCCATAGGAAGCGTAGAAAAATACGTTCAAACTCACTCATGACACTGCACTAACGAGGACTATTGTTTGACTTGTGTACCTGCCTCTCTGCTTACCTCCCTTTAGCTTTATTGTCGACTCCGCGACTTACTTGAATAACATTTGAATTTTTTGCAAGAACTAAATTAGGTGCTCGGGCTGGCGTGTTTTTGTTTCTTTGATTTTTGATGCTGAAGTTCAAAGCAAAATATTGTTTGAGTCATTTAAAAGTTTTTCGGATGAAATAAGAAGTTATAATTAGTAGTTAATTACTTAATCTTTATGCGTATACATAAGGTATAGGAACAAAAGCAAAGTTATAGATTATAATTATAGACAAGTTGTAGATTTGACGACCGTTTACTATTTTATCCATACCTATTAACACTGTAACTTGAAACCATTGTAAAAGCGAATTATTTTTAAAAGAGTGACCATGGAGTATCTTGCTAGCCTCTCTCCAAAGGAATCAACCAATTGCAACCATACACATCGCTTCTGACGTTTCATAAGTGCTCACGTCCACTGCTGGACATAGGCCTCCCCCAAGCTCCGCCACTTCGACCGGTTTTGTGCTTCCCGCATCCAGCGGATTCCTGCGGCCTTCACAAGTTCATCGATCCACCTTGTTGGAGGCCTTCCAACTCTACTTCTTCCAGTACGCGGTCGCCACTCCAAAACCTTTCGGCCCTATCGGCCATCTGTTCTGCGAGCAATGTGCCCTGCCCACTGCCACTTCAGTTTAGCAATTCTTCGGGCTATATCGGTTACCTTGGTTACCACACTCATGGCTTCTACTTACTGAGATTTATTTCGTCTAAAAACTTTATAAATCTATCCGACCTGAAGAACTACACAGTCAGTATTAATGCATATAACGAATCATAACATAACATATAACGAACTACAGCGAATGTCTCGCTGGTCTGATGTCAGGTCTGATTTTGCATTAATTCTTCCCAGATACATAGATCTGCACTCTGCTTAACTATCTGAACCATTCACGAAACCAAAATACCTTATATTTTTGCCATTAAAAGTCACACCGGCTCTTACCCAGCTTTTAATTCTTCTCCAACAAACCACTGCAAAATGTCACCGCTTTGTATTAAAATGGCTCATCCAAGTCCACTCAAGTCACCTCCCGTGAATTTGTACAAGCAGTTTCACTAGAAATGTGTCGCGAGGTCTAGAAGCTATTTGCTAGCCCCTCCTCGCTCCTCCCTGCACCCTGTACCCGCACCCCCTCACCTCCCCTGTTAGTAGCACGACGTTGTTGGAATCAGAATTCCTTTTTCCTGTGACTGGGTTTGTGTCCATTCGCTTTAAGTTGTTGAGTATAGGTTCATAAGTATCAAACGATCCTTAAATGTACTGTGGCGGCATCTATTAGGCCACTTACGAACTACACTGCACATGACGTCACGCTAAGGGTGCTTACATAAAGAAACAGGTTTCCGGTACAGACAAATCTGTACGGGTCGGTACCGACCGGCGCAGGTATAATATAGGTGCAGGTATCTATTCACTCACTTATAAAGAAACAGGTTGTAACTTGTCGGTGCCGACTACCTGGACCGAGCCATACGGGTTTAAACATTTACTGGTGAAGGGTGTGTGTTTAATAATATTGAAAATGGATTTGGATAACGAACCAGAGGTCATGATTGTCACTAAGGACAGATTCACCTGTTTCTTTATGCGAGTCAACACTGTACCGATCGGTACCGACCCGTACAGATTTGTCTGTACCGGAAACCTGTTTCTTTATGTAAGCACCCTAATCCTACATCGCTCAAGCAGAGTTATCCGCGTGGTTCATACATAATGTACAGACACCCGAAAACAGTTGGGCAATACTCTATCATTCCTCTTAATGCTAAGACCTAATACTATTGACAGTTTCACAAAAGTTAGAAAGATAGATTGGCAGGTCTGGTCGAAGGAACCTCTTCAAAATCGGATGAAGAACTTTTAACCATTTAGTCCCGTTAACACTTTGGTAAATGGGAATTATTAACAGTGATGAATTATTTTACATTGTGTCAATGAAGAAAAAAAAGTAATCTAAAAAACTAAAAATCCAGTCTGTCTTGTTAAAAAATTTACATTTAAAATTAAAAACAAGCTCTAGGTGATGATAGTGTACGTAGTCATCTATATATATATAAAAGAATGTCGTGTTAGTTACACTATTTATAACTCAAGAACGGCTGAACTGATTTGGCTGAAAATTGGTGGGAATGTAGCTTAAAACTAGGAAACGGACATAGGATACCATTTATCCCGTTCGACAGCATTCCCATGTGACGTGAACTAAAACGTCAAAGAGAATACTAGTCACTATAAAACGTGGTATGACAAAAACGTTGCCTTCGAATCACCAAGTGGTCATAACTTGATATAAGCTTATCAAACAGCAGTGTTAACGCAGTGAAAACGTTTTATGCCTTCGAAGTACCAGGTGGTTACAACTTTCTACCAGGGTTGCGAGATTTGTTGGAAAGAGTTACCGTGGCTCTGGCATAGTCAACTGAAGGAACAGGAGTGGAACAACATTTATTGAATCTGAGGCGATACGAAGTTCGCTGGGTCAGGTAGTTTTTTATAAACGAAATACTCCGTTTTATTCATGTACTATGGCTATCCCCCTAAAAACATAACACTCCTTTTTTTGGGAGGTTGTGTTGACTGTTAGTTGATTGTACGTTTTTTGCCTACATTTTAATTGCCTTTGGATTTATTCAACATTTGGGACCTACTTTTAATCAACCAACGCCTGATGACTGCCCTTGAACTGCTAGCTGTTTAAAGGTCGAACCAATTAATTTAGTTTTTGTTTCCAATCTGAATTAAGTCTCATCAAATTAAGAGATTAAGTTGCCTTTTGTTACTCCAAAGACAACAAGCTTAACTGGTTTAGTTCTTAATATTATTCTAACTGATTTCGAGAAAGAAACCTTTAAAGTGCAATTTTAAATGAATGAAAGAGTTAGAAATGTATTCAATGAATTACAAAATGATTGATATGTAGAGAAGTGTTGAATTTGATGATTTGACGTTTTTGAAACGTTTTCTGCTTTATTTTAGTCATTGCTAACTTAATATTTTCCTAAGAGGAACTTAAAACCAGAAAAATGATGGTAAACCGAAAATAAAATAGGCAATTTTTTGTGCACTTATAACTGCTGAAATTCATTGTAATGAGTTAAAATAAGTAGGTACCTAGCCTTTTAGTGGCTAGACAGAAAATCTGAATGTACGGACGACGTGGCAGACCTTACCTTATATTTAATGTCCGAGAGGTAATTACGTAGTACACTATAAGTAGAAACCGCTTTTATTTTGTCAGTTCCACAACATTGTTCGTATATTGGCGTGTGCTAGCTGACATATGGCGAATAATGTATGTTTTGTTTTATAGTATTAATTACTTACACCATATTGTATAGAATCAAGTTCTTCTAACTTAACAAACAGCTGTGTTGCTGGGGAGTTTGTTCCGCCACTTCTTCTTCCCAGCGAAAGCACTAGGAAGTGTCGAAGGGCGGGCGTTTTGGGAGGACTGTCTTGTGTAACTTTGACGTTCAAAAAGTGCTGACTCTCAGCCTAGTTTGAATAAATGTCTTTTGGTTTTGATTTTATTTATGGTGTTGTTTACGTTGCTAAGCAAATTTTTTTTAACACGTGAACGAATTGATTAGCAATAAGCTGCAAAATTATTCAGATTCTGATCGATAGTGTGTGACGCAATTGTCCGTGTCTCCGTGCATCGGAAAGCGCGTTAAACCGTTAGTCCCGGCTATCTTTCGTAGATCTCAGACAGTCGTTACGGGTCGTCAGGAGCCCGAAAGTCTGACAACAAGTCTTACCAAGGGGTACCGCATAACCCAGTAACTGGGTTGTGGAGGTCAGATAGGCAGTCGCTCCATGTAAAATACTGGTACTCAGCTGCATCCGGTTATACTTGAAGCCGACCCCACCAATGTTAGGCAAGGCTAGGCAAATGATATATGATAGGTTACCAAGGCTAGGCAAATGATGATGTCCGAAGAATTGCTAAACTGAAGTGGCAGTGGGCAGGGTACATTGCTCGCAGAACAGATGGCCGATGGGGCCGAAAGGTTCTGGAGTGGCGATCGCGTACCGGAAGACGTAGAGTTGGAAGGCCTCTAACAAGGTGGACCGACGACCTTGTGAAGGCCGCAGGAATCCGCTGGATGCGGGAAGCATAAAACCGGTTGAAGTGGCGGAGCTTAGGGGAGGCCTATGACCAGCAGTGGACGTCTTTCGGCTGAAATAATGATGATGATGATGCATTAATGCGTTTAAAGCTCAAGTAAAATCCAACCTTTATCTAAAGGCATACTATTCAATCAACGACTATTTAAATGACAAAACTAGTTGGTCGCTGTGATTAACTCAAGACAATGTTTGTGTTCTTTCTCCAGCACTAGAGTGATAGGTTATATAGCTCTAAAATAATTGTTATTATATTATTTTTTTTTTATTGACTGTGTAAGTCATTTTTTTTTAGTGTATTTATTGGTTTTGACATGATCTATGCTTTGACATATTATAATGATTAGTATTGCATAAAATGATTAGCTAGCGACCTCGACTAATGTTAGAAATCTAGGTCCCGAAATCGTCTTAGATAAAGAGGTTCTTAAAACTGTAGACTCGACAGTTTTTCTGGGCATAACAGTAGATGGCAAACTACAGTGGGGCCCACATATTTCAAGTCTAGCGGAGAGGCTCAGTTCAGCCGCCTACGCCGTCAGAAAAGTAAGACAATATACTGACGTTGATACAGCTCGATTAGTCTATTTTAGTTATTTTCACAGCGTTATGTCTTACGGTATTCTACTGTGGGGCAAAGCCGCTGATATTCAAAATATTTTTGCGAGGGGGGTAATGGCTGATCTTTGCGTTATGCTCGTGAACGGGTGCTGCTTGTGTTGACTGGTCGTCTTGCTGACCTTGATGTTGGTATTGTTGTTAATTACCTACCTGTTTATTTGTTTTTACGCCGATGGTCCTAGTTTATCATTTTGTGGCCTCGAGTTGTAACTCGGGTCGTAACAGCTATGTGAACGTGATTCAGCATCGCAAATGTAAGCTGTCACGCCCTTTATGCCAGGAGGCTTTTATTTTGGTACTTATATTTGCATTATATAAATATTTTTTTGCTTTTGCTTGAGTATAGATTTCATTTTATTCCTTTGAATATTGGGTTGGCTAGCTGACATATTGAAAATCATTTAATTTAATGTTTTGTATCTCTTAATGTTACCTAGTTACAATTGTATAGAATCAAGTTCTTCTAACTTAACAGACAGCTGTGCTGCTGGGAAGTTTGTTCCGCCACTTCTTCCCAGCTAAAGCACTAGGAAGTGTCGAAGGGCGGGCATTTTGGGGGGACTGTCTTATGTAACTTTGACGTTCAAAAAGTGCTGACTCTCAGCCTAGTTTGAATAAATGACTTTTGATTTGATTTGATGAGATGATGATGTTACGCAGTTAGGGTGCCGGTTCAAATCCGACACGTCACAGCTAGTTTGTCGGATGGTCCCACTCAATGGAAACGCACACTCGAATAAGATCTCACACTGAACTGCAGCATTGTAGTATTTGTTGCGTTTGATCTGTTTTCACTCTACGCCCATAAAAGCATTATCTGTCTTGAAAAACTTTGTTTCGATATCCATTTTGTCGATAATCAATGTACTGTATGACTATTGCTAGAACGTGGGTATTTTTAATAAGTATTACAAACTGTTCCTGCTGTTTGTTAGAAAATGGAACAATTACCATTATTTTCATGGGTAATGTCAAAAGTATAGTCGGCAATTAAAGTAGGTCACCTCAACACAGTCCTTACAACCATTTTAGGGAAGATTTAAGAACGTAAACTTGCTATTAATTGTTTACAACTTTTAAATAAATGATTGATAAGCAGGGAATAAATTGGCTACGAATCTAACATAGATTTTTAACATTGACAAACTGCGAAACAATCATAAACAGCATGTAATATTAGGGAAATTGTTTATTCATTAAATTTTAATTCAACGGTCAAAGGATGACAGTTATGATTTGAATATTCCTACGGACAATTTGAATTAGTAGTCAGTTTGATGAACAATAAATAACCCTTACTATGTATACATATTTGAAGAGACTGACAACTGCATTATATCTGCAAATAGACTCGCCACAGTAAAACCTCAAAGAAAATAACTCCGCAGCCATAACTTGCACCTAACTGACATCAAAAATTATACAACGGTCTGCAACTTTGTCACATTTAGCTTTTAACATTAAACTCTTTACTTTATTCTGTCATAAAGATCACTGGCAAGATGGCATCTTATGTTAATGAGGAGAAACCGGTCCAATGACCGGTTTTATAAGACTTTAGGGTAGTTTACGGTTTTTCGGTTATTGGCAGACGATATGAAAGTAAGGAGCTCGTGAAATAAAGTGTGGAGTTAAGGGTCTGCTATTGAGAGGCTGGAATGTTATTGGTTATGATCATATAAGGCGAAACCTTTTATAAACGACTAGCTTCTGCTCGCGTCTTCGTCCGCGTCAAATTTTTGCTCCCCTGACCCTTCCCGTCGCATTGAATTGCCTTCCGGTTTTCTTCCATTTTTCATTGCTGCTCCGCTCTTTTTGAGTATAGCGTCATTTTATATAGCCTATAGCCTCTCTCAATAAACCAGTAGTTTCTGAGATTAGCGCGTTCAACCAAACAAACAAAGGAACTGTTGTAGACTTCTTGAAAACAACAAAAAAATGTACTCCTCGTAAGGCAAAACATGTACGGACTTCTACATAATTTTAAGAGCTTGCATGCTCGATTTGTTTATAAGAGCATGTATTATAAATAAATTATCTTTTATCTTCTATATTTACAATGTATTTTAATATTTTATTTGAAATGGATTCTTATATTTTTTACATGGTCCTTACATTTTAACGTCATTTAGGATTTTGTAATGATTTAAAAGAGTGCCCTTAGAGTTTTTTACTCGTTCTTCATCGTTCTATAGAGATCTACGTTTTAGAATAAGCAACTTGCTTCATATTTCCAACTGATCGACTATTTGACAATTAAAAGTACCTGATAATGGATTAATTGAAATAAATGCTTTGAGTTTGAGTTGATATAACATAACCCTGTTAATCAGACCACGTCAAAGGATCAACTAGCTTATGAAAATTTGTTTATTTTGTCGTTTTAATTTTTCATACAAAATAATTCGACGTCAAAATTATTTATTACGTTAAATTTATAATGTCGCATTTTCTTATCTTTAAATTTTAATTACTGGTCCGAATGAAAATGATTTACCTATACTTATCAATGAAACCTTCACCTGCATTCAAGAATACAAAAACCCATTACTTTATTTTTTAAAGTCAGTTGATTCTTTTCCTCGGATAGCACATTAAGCCGTTGGTCCCGAGTATCATTCGTTGATCGTTCGTTCGTTGATTAAAGAAATCAGATAGCAGTCGGTAAAAAACGAGTTTCGAGCTGCATCCAGATATACTAGGTGCTGCCCGCAATATAGTTGGTAACATAATAGATAAACCATAATAAAGTGAAAGATCAACTTCAAGCAACAAAAAACGCAAAAAAAAAAAAATTGTAAGCACAATCTCGTTGACTTTGTTAACACTTTAGAAAAACCGCAACTGCCCCTTAAAAACTTTAAAAACACTTACTCCCCTTACATCGCAACTTATGACAAAACCAGTAAATCTCCAGCGCTATCAAGTTTCAAATTAAAAGCTCAGGTGTTAATTACTGTGAGTAATTTATCGTTTTTAATGAGCGCCGTTCGTTATGCACGGGTGTTGTCTTACAGATTGTTAGTTTGTTGGCAAGGCATGGGTTTACAGGGTTTTATATTTTAGTTGTGTTTTCTGTTATAATTAAATGTGTACCTTCGTAGTTTTATGTGCGGGACAGTCCAGCCGCATCATTCAAATTTATTCGATTCAATGACCGACCTGTTAATCTAGTGGTTAGTGACCCCGACTGCTAAGACTGAGGTTGTGGGTTCGATTCCCACCTAGGACAAATGTTGTGTGATGAGCACAATCATTCTGTGTCTGGGTGTAATTTTATCTATAATAATATGTATGTATTTAGAAATATAGAAGTATATTCATCAGTTGGTGGTTACCATAGTACAGGCTCTGCCTAGTTTGGGATCAGTTAACGGTGTGTTGGTTGTCCTAACATATTATTATTATTAATGACTATTTCATAAAAGTCATAAATGTAAGTCGTAAACTTACATAAATAAATAAATAAGCCAGTTTTTCTGAAATATTAACATTTCCAGGCAAACTTGAATATAAAAGATGTAAGAACAAATTAAAACTATTTTATGTCTCCTATTTAAGCGTACTTATTGGAGAAGGCCTCCTCCAACGATGCTCACAAAAGCATTCAGAGAAAAACTTGCCATAGTACCAGTGCCGGATAAAGCCAGCGCGGGGCCCGTTAGAGACGCTCCGGGCGTCGGGAGTCAATAAGGAGCGGGCCCGTGTCGACGGCGCATAGTATTCCACGCGTGCCTCAAAGAGATCTCAGAAACAACTGAAGGGGTCCGCTAGGACCACTGCCTGCCAGGGTCGCGAGATTTGTTCGAAAGAGATACTGTGGCCCTGGCACATGGGCAACTGAAGGAACACGGGTGGGTTTTAGTCAGTAAAAGTTTGACACGCACTCCCGCTCCGCCCAAGAGCGGGAGATGTCATATGATAATTTCCCACCCACAAAAAAAAATCAGGGCAAATCTCCACCGTATGCTCTACGGTGTCCTCCAGACGATCCTCGCAATGGAAACACCCGGGCGTTTCCTTCCGCTTTATCCTGAATACAAACCCCCCCCTTGCGCACCCATGACCGGTGAGGACCTGCGTTAGGCGGAAGGTGAGGACGCCGTGGCGCCTCTCTATCCACTCCTCAAAGAGGGGACTTTTGATTAATTAGGTTGCTCCAAAACTTTTGCAAAATGACATATCGCTGGTTTGCGAGAATAACAACGTAATTCAAAATTCTGTCAAATTGAATATTGTATTACAATGATCATAGATCTTTGATATTATATCGTGAACAGGGATGCAACGAACGAAATATACAAGATAAGTTTTTAATCAGTGCGCAAATTTAATAACCATGCAATTTTTATTTTGATATATTTTAGTACATAAAAATTAAGTTATCGTTAACGAAAGAGGTTTATTTTGAAACTGGTTTTTATGGTAACTTGCGCGCGGCGCCATGGCGTGGTAGCGAAGGTGAACAACCGAGCGTTGCTACAAGTACCTATCAGCTGTTCGATCGGTCAAAACTCTAAGAAGTTCGAAGTACCTACGCCAGCGTGCGGTTACTGACCTATCTATTGTCAATATCATATAACGAAATATGTAGGGTGTGCTCAGTTTACTGATTTAAGGTCGGATAAAAATTTTAAAAAAAGTATTGAAAAATAGTTGAAATGTGTTCTATTACTGATACTGAACCACAAAAATTATTTGTTTTAGGGCTCCAGCTACTGGGTGAATGTACCTACCTGTACAATAATTACAGTATGGCCAGCGCTCACTAAGAATTGCTACTATGTGTGTGACTTAGTGGGTGGCTTACAATTTCTTTGATTTCTAGTTTTTTTTTGCACAGGCGCGGGGCCCGTAGCATTTGCTGCCTCCTACTACATGGCTAATCTGGCACTGCTTAGTACAGAGAGCAATGTAGAGGAGTTTGACGGTTATAAACGTCAGGATAAATGCATAACATCATTACAATACAACAGTAAGGGTAGACTTCCGGCCACCGAAGGCGCGAGCTTGCGGGCGGCAAGCAATGGGTAGCTTTGTTTATTTTCGTTCACTGGTGTCAACGGCGCGTAGTGTTCCACGCGCGCCACAAAGAGATGTCAGCAGTACTGAAGGGGTCTGCTAGAACCGATGCCGCCAGGGTCGCGAGATTGTTCAAACGAGATACCGTGGCCCTGGCATATGGGTAACTGAAGGAACACGGGTGGGTTTTAGTCAGTAAAAGTCTGACATCCCGCTTCGCCCAGAGCTGGAGAAGTCACTTGATGATTTACCATCCAAAAAAAAAACCTTCTAAGGGTTAGACTTAAGGGACTTAAATGATATATGTAAAGCCATATTTGTAACAGTCGCTTATCATATTTAAAATCGACGTACATTTTTGCACTGACTTGAAAATTGAAAACGACATAAGAAAATGTTAATTTCTCGAAATACCCTGGAGCTTGGGTTTATTTAACTCATCGAAAAATAATAATCTAAGTTATGTAGTACATTCTATTTTCTCATTTCCATGAAACAGGTAATCTCTCATTGAATCAGTTAATTTTCCACAAACTCAGAATAGCTTCCGTTGTAAACAAAAAAGAGAATATCAAGATTTGAATAAAAGAATTACTGAAAAAAAAAAGTGTTATTTCGCTACTTATGACATAACTTATGGGCAACTTTATTTAGGATGCATGAAAAGCATGTTTCTGTCAAAATTCATGCAAATGTTTGTTACCTACTTCAACAAAAGTTTTTTTTTGTAATAAGGAACTTAGTATAAGAAATTACCGCTTTTATACCTTACCTATTTTAGAACTCGGTTAACAACATATTATTATTTCAAATCGTCGCAGTTCCTGGTTGTAAGAGTTTACTCAGCTATTATTTTTTTTTGTTTTTTTTTCTGCTACATGTCCACAGGATAGTTTTCGTTAAAGCAAAAACAAAATAGTATAAAATATTTTCATGTTTCCACACGTCATCCCGCCAAATTAAATAATCCAAAAAATACAACCGAACATAACCTCAAATTATTATAAACAGAATAACATACCATAATCTGTGTCTAGACGTTTAATCAAAATGGCGGCCACACACATGTTCCATTGGCCAAAAAGCCGCCATATCTCGGCGTTTATTCCAATGTATGTGCGTCTTGTCCTACTTCGGCCATAATTTACGGCACATGGTACTCCGCCGCAGATTGGCCAATTACATTAGCCAACATCCCTCAAGGACCTACTTAGGAGGAGTGTGTGTGAATTTTTTAACAACGAATAAAAAAATTGTTTTTAATCCAGTCAGGTTCCGGAGTTGGTGAGTTGTGGGTTTTGTTTTGTTTATTTATTTACTTTTTGGTTAGGGATGGTTTGGTATTTTTTTTTAGCTTATCTGTTTATTTCATTGAATGATGAGACTTTTGATATGTGTTGTCACAGTGATAATTTCAAAGTTTATATTCTGCACATTATAAACAATAGAGACTGAGTAACAATTCCACGTGTTTCTTATTAATTTAGATTTTGTTTTATCAAAAAAGTACCTAAATTGAAGAAGATGTTGTCACTTTGATGATAACCAATTTGTCTCCTATTAAAATAACTCATCATCATAATCATTTCAGCGGCAAGACGTTTATTGCTGGAAATAGGCCTCCTTCAAAGACTTTGCCATAATCGCCATGCTTGGTAGGCGGGTTGGCGATCATAGTACTCTTCTAGTCACCTTTAACTAAAATGACTGTAACCGGAAAATAAAAGTTTGTTAGAAAATAGACTCCTTTAGAATAACAATATGTGGCAGTAAAGTATGTATTTAAAAAAAAAGTATGTTAAAAATATAGGTACTTATTACAAAATAAAGTACCTACAAGAAGCTTACAAAGCACATACAATCGATGAAGACACATCGCCCCCAATTACAATAACAACGCCACATTATGTTCCAAAAATATAATAATACGAACACAAGCCTAAGATTTATATCCTTAGGCAATACACACACGCAATCGAAATAAATTGTCGCCATTATCACTGTAGAGTAATGCTCAAAATAAAACACAAAAAATATATAATCCTTTTATTTAAAGCGACGCACCATCGCAATTGAGTAATGACGATGTAAAATGGCGTAAACAACAATGTATTGAATTGTTTTTAACCGACTTCAAAAAGGAGGAGGTTATCAATTCGGATGTTTTTTTTTTTTTTATGTATGTTCTGCCATAACTCCGTCATATATAAACGGATTTGCAAAATTCTTTTTTTGTTCGAAAGGGGTTTATTTCGAAATGGTCCCATATAAGTTTTATATAAATCTGATGATGACTTCTGGAGACAGACATCAGAACTCTTTAAAAATGACAGCAAATCAGCCGCGATTTCTGCTATCGCATAAATATCCATTGTTTGTTTGAAATTAGTGCGGGATAGATACTAGGTATAACTAAAAATTAAAAAATAAAAACTTTTTTACAAAAAAAAAACAACAGACTTCCTTAAAAACACTACAAAGTGAAAAATAACTTTAATTTCGGAAGTCGGTGGCAAAAACCTTAAATAAAAATCCTAAGACACCGACTTCCGAAACTAAAGTTATTTTTCACTTTGTAGTGTTTTTAAGGAAGTCGGTTGTTTTTTTTTTTGTAAAAAAGTTTTTATTTAAATAAAATTGTCAGTTATTAACATCTGTTTTTCGGTGAATTGAGTTCTATAGCAATGATTTGCATCTATTTTCTTCTGAATCTGGTTAACAGGCAGATTGTTAGTGTGATTGAAAGTAGTCAGGGGTTTTATGGGTGTGTATAGTTGAAAAAGTTTGTCGTGATTGCTTATTCTATCAATGTTAATTGTATGTTTCTACATATGTAAATATGCCTACCGTGTTCCGTGTGGTACCAGACGTAAATAATAGCACTATCTCATTTCTTCCCGTGGGTGTCGTAGAAGGACACTAAGGGACTTACCTACTAGAATTCTCTAATAAGTGCCCATTACAGCATACACAGCATATTTTCCCCAGCAATATTTTTATATTTTTGTTATGTTCAATTTGTCTTTGCGTCATATTTACCGCAAATAAACGTATTTTCTTTCTTTTATTTTTTTCTTTCATTCGGACAGCAGCGTTCTCTATGTATTTTATCACCATACTGCGTTCGCCAATCCGCCTGCCAAGCATGGCGATTATGGCAAATTCCCTATTTGGAGACGTCAATGTTCAGCAGTGGACAATTTATGCCTGAAATGATGATGCCTACTAATAATATTTTTATAGTACCTAGTTGTTTCTGCAACTATGATAAAAGTTGCACAAATGTGTCGTCTCAACTCTTTTTAGTCGATGCAAGTAATTATTTTCGCTTAAATTTTATGGCATGCCACAGACCAGACAGTTGCATCGTATAAATGGGGCTTTACTTTGTAAATTGATAAGCAAAAGTGCCAACTGCAATGTTATGGGCGTGTGTACCTACCGTGAGTTTATAGTGTGATTTCAGCAGGATTTTGATACATACGTAGTTAGTTTTTTTTAGTATAAGCGTGCAAAAATGATTAGTGTGGTGTCGTGGTGGTGTTTAGCCAATTACTTTTGAACATTCAAAATAAACAGATTGGTATTTTGATATTAAATAAGTCGAAATAAAACATCGCATGCCTCTTATCAACATATCTTATCATCATCATTACAACCTTTTGGCGCCCGCTCCTGGAATGAGACCTCTAGCAATTTGGGGTTTTGTCATAATCACTACGCTTGTCAGGCAGGTCGGCGATCGTAGTATGGTGATCAAATTCATGGAGAACGCTGCTGCCCATTCTCTAGTGAGTCCTTTAGTCGCATTTTACGATACCCACGGGAAGAAATGAGATGGTGCTATTCTTGCACTGTCATACTTCTAAACTATCGATATTGAAAGACTTACACTGTCGATATGAGAAACACATTACACCAAGGTCTTTACATTATCGATATTCCGAACGTTTCACTTCCCTCGAAACTAGAACACACATTGAGATAACATCACAGACAAACACAACAATGTACACACAATAGTGACGCGCGTATTTATGATATCTGTATAATGGCCGGTGATTGATCGCGGTAGGGATGGGCCAGATGATTTATTCGTTGAAGCCAATCGCGGGGGAGATGTAGACGGGCGACTTTTATGCGATTTTGTGAAACTATTGCTAATTGGAAATGGAGGTGATATGCACAGCTCCTGAGATTTCTCGGGCAAAGCATTTATCATATTACAATTTTACTCTGTTACAAACATTTTTAAATACCGTAAAATGGGGATACTTTGATCAATTTTTAACTTTATATGACTGTAGCATTCTCATTTTTAGCAAAAATTATTATTTAAAAGTATAATAATCGGTTTTTTGTGTAGATTTAAATAAGCTAATTTTAACATGCTAAATTTTAAAAATTTAAGAAAAAAAAATTAAAAAGTAAGCGATCAAAGTTAAACCGTGAGTGGGGATACTTTGATCACCCATGTTTTTACTATGGAATTCGAAAGTAGACTCGAAACCATACTACGGAAAAAATAATAAAAAAAATCGACCGGTAATTTTTCATTTTATAAGCATTTTAATGCTTTAATGCTGCTTTTAAAACTTTGATCATATAAATAAAACAGATTTTACTCTAATCAGTCTTTATTTTACGACTTAGGAACATAATTTGTTTTTACTTAACTAAGCAATAGTTTAACTATCAAATCACCGAAAATTGAATTCTAATCAGTTCTTTTCTTATTTTTAAATTAAATTATTAAGTACAATGTCTACTGACTAAACAACAATCAACATTCCCTATTATGGGCAGACACCTGATTGGCGCTTATTATGAAACTTATCTAAAAAAAAAATATAACCTCTGAGTAACAAATTAAAAGAACTATTAAACGTTGAACATGATAAATTTATAAAAAAGAATAACCAATATGATATCATCACTTTAACTCTAGTAGAATGTCTACATCAAACGGGAATTCTACTTTAGAGGTTGGCTCTTCCTCATTTAAAGACTTTGGTTCTGGAAGAAATGAAATTATATCACATTTTTCTATATCCGAAATGTCACTTCTAACTAATTCAAACACCTTTTTATGTTCTAATGACTTATATCCTATTACCATAATGTGCGGTGATGTATCAATAATCCGACAAACATATTTAAATGTTTTTTTTCCCACGAGGAGTAAAAAATTTTGCAAGTACGTATCTGCCAACACAAATTTCATTTTCGTTTCTTTCAAAATCAGCTGATGTAGACGAAGGGCCAGGTAATTCTTCATTTGCTTCAGAAGACGAAGGGCCAGGTAATTCTTCATTAGCTTCAGGAGATGAAGGGCCAGGTAATTCTTCATTTGCTTTAGGAATTGTTGTAGAAGCGCTAGCACCTGGAGCTAAGTTTAAGCGCGTTCTTCTGCGTACAGCTGATGAAGAAGAGTCACCAAATCTTTGTGTGCGTAAATAATCAGTTAAAACCGACTCTACCGGCGGATTTGAGTTTTCAAGTGCATTGTTATCTGGCAATCGTTTCAAGACTTGCTCTTTGTTAAATGGAAAAATTCCAGTGGCTTTGAAACCACTTCTCAGATTACGTTTTATTCCTGAAGACTCAGTACAAAATGGTGTATTTGGCTTTGCTTGTGCTGAGTTCATTTTAAGCAGAGCCTTAGTAAGCAGTCGGGGGAAAGTGTCTTTAGGGGCACTTATGATTCGCATATTTTGAGCTTTCCACTCTGCTAGGATTGCACGCCAGGCAGCCTTCATAGGGCGGAAGAATGCTACGTCCAATGGTTGACACAAGTGGGTGGAATGTGGCACCAAGCAGACGAAATCAATTTCATTTTCTGCATAAAGTCTCACAACATCTGTGTCTAAATGGGACAATAAATTGTCGCCAATCATTACCTTGCGCCCTGGTAAATTTTTAGCATGAGGTAAAAAGCATTTAATAAACCAATCTCGAAATGTCTCAGAGTCAAACCACCGACTGCTGGTTCTATTAAATCTTGTTCCTCCCGCACAACAAAGTTTATCACAGCAAGGCGGTCCAGATGGCGCTCCTTCTTTCCATGTATCATATAAGTGTTGGCTCTTGTAAATAACATATGGTGGTAACATCACACCATCTGCTGATCCGCAAATCATAATGGACGTAGCACTTTTGGAAAAATTTGTCACTCGCTCAGGGTATTTAACACCCCGCTTGAAGATACCTTGCTTTTTTCCTGGGTCGTCGCTCAAATTTGATTCGTCGTAATTAAAAATATTAGATCCCGGAAGATCTTTGATAAGTGGCTCTAAATTGTCAAAAAATACATTTAAACGTTCCCTTGAAACGCCTGCCCTAGATCTTTTTATATTTGCGGCGACTCTTATCGAATATTCGTCCTTGTACCTTTTTAATATAGAATATGCCCAATCGGGGCCTGGGAGATTATTTTGGAATCTAGCAACATGTCGGCCTTGTCTGTCTAAATAAGCTTTTGCTAAAAACCTCAAATCAAGTGCGGTTAAAGGATACAGTCAGAACATTTTGCTGCCGCCTGTAACAGAGATTTTTCTTCGGTATGGCTAAAAATAGGTTGTGCACCTGGAGTTCTTGTAAAGTTTCCTTTATATTTATTGAACAGAGTACCAAAGGGAATATCATATTCTCTGGATGCAGCCCGTAAAGACATAGCTCCTGTCACTACTCTTGACAAAGCTTCATTTAATAATTCGTCACTGTAGTTTATATATCTTCTCGTTCCTGGTTTTTTTTTGTAATCTCGCGGCATGATGTTTCTGAAGCAATAGATTAATAATAATATATAAAGAATCATAAGAATCGGATAAAAGTAGTTAACCACACCCTTACTTTAAAACGTAGGGTTACTTTGATCACCGATCAATCTCACCCAGCCTGTTGATCAATGTCACCCCGCGTCAATTTTTTGCCAATTACACAAGCAAATTTTGAGGTTAGGAAATCACAATATTTTTTTATAGTTCACAAATTAAAGTTAAACTAACCGAATATAAATTGCATTATGCCTATACACAAAGCGAATTAGTTACGGACAAAGTTTTGCAGGCTAAAAAAAAGATATTAATATGTAGTTACTCACCTTTTCAATTGTTTTAAGCAAAACGAGCAGCCGCACTCGCCTATGCTTCTAAGGGAAAGATGGCTGACGATCAGTGTTGCCAACACGAAAAAAAGTGGGCTAATGCGTTCCGTTTTCTCAATATTTGCACTTAAGTTTCTAAAAGAAGTTTCGATCAATGTCGCCCCGCGATTTAAAGTAACCCCATTCTACGGTACTCAAAAGCCGGTTAGTTAGAAAATTGAAACTAGTTGCCCATTCCAAAGCGTAGATCTCTATGGAGAAGAACTGGAAAGAAACTGCAAATAAACAATGCGTTTAATTGATGCTGATTTTTGCCAGCGGCTTCGCCCGCGTATCTATACTAATATTATAAAGGTGAAGAGTTTGTTTGTTTGTTTGATTGAACGCGCTAATCTCAGAAACTACTGGTCCAAATTGAAAAATTATTTTTGTGTTGAGTACCTTATTTATCGAGGAAGGCTAGGCTATATAACATCACGCTACAACCAAGAGGAACGGAGGGAAAGGTCTGGGGAACAATAAATTTAACGCGGACGAAGTCGCGGGCAGAAGCTAGTTATAAATGTAAACCTTCTTCTTGAATCACTCCGAATTGATGAAAACCGCATCGAAATCCGTTTCGCAGTTTAATAGATCTCAGCGTACAGACGCGGGAAACGATTTTGTTTTATACTACACTAGCTTCTGCTTCGCGGCGGGAAGGGTCGGGATCCTTCCCGTCGCGTCAAATCGCCTACCCGTGCGATTTTCCCCGTTTTTGCAACATTTTTCATTACTGATCCGCTCCTCTTAGTTTTAGCGTAATGTTATATAGCCTATAGGCTTTCTCGATAAATAGGCTACCCAACACAAAAAGAATTTTTCAATTCGGACCAATAGTTCCTGAGATTAGCGCGTTCAATCAAACAAACAAACTCTTCAGCTTTATAATATAAGTATAGATAAAGAAGATGTATGAGGACAATGTAAATTAAAAAAAGTAACAGTTAAAAATATAACATATAAAAAATATATATATAACTGTTCGAAATGTGGTATCAAAATACTTTAGTCAAGAAATAGGTCACATCAAGTATATTTGTTGTGTAACTCTGCTTGGGGTTAATATTACAATTTGTTTTAGAAATCCAATTCATATTGCCACAAATCGTCACGCTTCGTCGAGGCAGTACTTTCCAACAATGTTGACCAATAAAAGTAACAAAGTCCATTGTGTGACGTGGCGCTTAATGACATCCAACACGCACAGTTCCAATCTCATGCAATAAATAAAGATTTTTCCTTTCAAATCGTACTTCACATTTATTATACAGAACTGCCATTTCCAAAAAATGTTTAACAGAAAATCACGTAAAATTCCGTCTTCCTGGATCATATAATTTTACGGCAAAACATTTCTATTTTTCCCACGTTTCATTGAGATTCTGAATCAACATTTGGAATTATACCCTGATCCCTAGAGGAGCTATTAAAGAGTCAATTAAGTAGGATTCCGTTCAAAAATGAGTCTTTTCTGCCTTAATACGCATCCCTTGGGAGTCGCAATGTCGTTAGTCTGTACTCGGACTTAGGTAATCGTATTTATTGTTGTTTGTTTTGTGTTGTCCTTAAATGAGATGTCTTTGGTGGTCAGAGGTGGCCAGTGGAACATTTTTGTTAGGGTTTCTTAAATGATTTAACGAAATTTAAGAGTTTTTAGAACAGTAGTGTTTCTTCGACGGTAGTGGTGGCCCAGTGGTAATGACCGCGACTTACAAGTTGTAGATTGTGGGTTCAGACTCAAGTATACTCTGTACTTTCTGTAAATTAATTCATCACCACTACTCTCAATATGTTGAAAGAAAACATTGTGAGGAAACCGGCATGTCTTATAACCAAAAATTCGAAGACATGTAATATCTACCAACCCCCACTTACATTACCCCCCCCCCCCACTCACTTCACTGAGAGTAGGCCTGTGTTTCAGCAGTGGAAACATTCAGGCTGCTGATGAGTGCATCTTGGGAAACGCATTTAATTTCCAAACTGAAACAAAGACGCGATGAAAATCAAAATCAAAAGTAATTCATTCAAACTAGGCTGAGAGTCAGCTATTTTTGAACATCAACGCCCACCCTACACTACTTCCTCGTGCTTGAGCTGGAAAGAGAAATTAGCAAAACCAACTGCAAAGCAGTAGAAAAGATGAGAAAAGTTACCTTGCTTGCATAAAACGTAACAAATTAAGTCGAATAACAGTGAAGTTTACTTAAACACAATAAAGTTTGTTTGCCCTCAATATGGCAAAGTAATACTTCAGTACAATCCCAGCAAAAACTTAATCCAAATTAAATAAAACATGAAAAAAAAAACGCGTTAGTAAAGTCGCAAGTCTGCCCAGATAACCTACTAACATAATCGCATTTACATCTATTTGTTAATTCAGTATCTATATCGATGCGCCGATCCGTCTTCGTCGGGGCCATTTGTTCACATAGGCCATCACACGTCGACCATAGCACGTCCTTGCTAACCGATGAGCTGTTCTTTTTTATACAAAGAAAAGAAAGAAAATGCGTGTATTGGCATAAGTTCATAACTTTAATAAAAAAACGTACTAAAACTATTACTTAAATACAGCAAGCAAGCTGGTTTTCCGAGTATTTTATGGATTGAATTATGCACGCGCTTTTTAAATTCATTGGAAATTAAACTTTATAATTTGCACTATGTATCTGTTAAAGGTTTGTATGGCTTAATATTATTTATATATTAAATACGTGAAGCAAAATAATTGGACCGCTTTCTTCAAAAATCAAGCGGACGACGAACTATGAAATATGGCAGAGTTAAAGTTTACATGGAGAAGGAGTGCAGAAAACTAATATTTTTATAAAATAATGTATTTCTATTGAAATGAATTAGTGTCGAATATCAACCACCGGGCGACCGACGAATAATACCGCTTCAATAACATAAGTATGACAACACAACATAAATCCCACAGTAAGCCCATTAAAAAGTCTCCCACATCTTTTCCCACAATCAAACTACAGGTCAACTCCATTCCCCTGCCCCCCTCGTTCCCCTGCGCCCTTGGCTCACATCAGGATGTCTAATTTCCACTTCACCCTGTCAACTTGTAAGGGAAATCACTAACGATCAAGGAACGGATATTAAACGGATCTACCAGGAGACAATGCCCCGGTACGTATACATCGCGGCTTTTGTGCGTGCGTGACACATTGCGAGGTGATGCCAGCGACCGATGGTGAGGAAAGATTGTAAACTTACGTAATGAGACGTAAGGAGTTGAAGCTTTACAGGTGACGGTACGGAATGGACCCGCCGCGTTTTTATTTTTGATTTATGGCAGTTATTGCAACAATTAATGTAGAGAGAATCGCTTTATGTGATTATATGAATAATAATCACAGATTACGGATTCGCTTTCGAAGTCGCTACGCCATAGTCAACATTTTCTGTACAGACCAAACATGTCACCGTTTTTTCGCATTGCGACACAAATGACTTATATAGAAACTGACAGCTTTGAAGGCGGTCTGTGACGTTGAGCGTTTATCACACTTTCGGGACCCTTAGTTTAATGACATACATTTAATATTTTATCTAAATCTGTAGTTATAAAATACGATGAATTTGCTTAAATCCAAAGTATTTATTAGTATGATTTTTGGTGATACAGTAGGTCTAATAGTTAGGTTAGGTGGGCTCAAAAAACTACCCGTTGGGCCATACACTATTTAACAATATAAACATTTAAAATCGGTATTACATTATATAAATTGACATATATTACTATCATATATTAAGTTACTGTTATACGTATATTTAGCATACATCCAATTTTAACAATAAATATTCAGAACACAGTTAAAATGTCAAGTTATTGAATTTTTCAAGCAAAAATACATAATTATCATTTAGTTTATTCAATTTTGTCAAGAAAGAATTCGTCAATGGTATAGTAGTCAAAATATTTAGTCTCCGTTTAAATTGTGTCAAGTTTAAATCTTTAATTTCATTTCAATCTTACTCCGTGGTTATCGGTGGATTTACCGCGGCGAAAACGAAACTGATGGTCTTGAATGTGTTTATTTTCGAGATATTTTACTAAGCGTCATTAATTAATTATTTGTATATTTTTAACCATATGAAATATTCGTTGGATCTTAGGTATTTAAGATTTTTGGGAAAGGTCTCATTTTCTAAGCACATTGACATGTAGGTTTATTGTGGCCCAAAATACCTTTATGAACTTTTAATAACTCGTTTGACAAAAATTGTCACAACCTAGCACAACCATGTTTAAATATGAGTCCTTGCCTAGAAGTATAAGATAAAAAAAATACTCAAGGTTTAAAAAAAAAATCGTGCCGTGACTTGTATTCGCGCGACTTAACTTTAAGTAGCGTTTATAAATAAAAAGGTTAGTTACCACGCTAGTTTTTCTAACACACATTGTTAGAAATCGTCGATCGATCGATGACAGCAACCGATCAGATCAATCTTGTTATATGGCAATTGTTTTATAATCAATCATTCGATCAATATTGATTGGTTGACGTCAAACATCGACCATAATCCAGTTGCACTTTTTAGGTGTAATAAATAAACGTGTAGGGGAAAGTTATTTTGTACAAAGCGTTTGTCATCTGACCACTTATCGTGTCTATTATCTATTAACATTTTATCAAAAGTTATCATATTTCACACCAAACCACCCATCAATTAGATTAAATACCTCATAACCTAGCCCAATTACTTACAAACATAACAATATATCCTCGAAACAGCCACTAATACTTAACGAAACCTTCTTATCGCGTGACCGCCTCCAATAAACCCGCGTGTGTTTCCACTACTTATGAACAAAGATTTAAATCGCTAGATATGCTCACAACGTACTTAAACATGCGAAAAACTGTCTTCACTGAGACGAGAGTTTGATGGAAATGTTACTTCATAATAACAGATGAATAAATATTTGAGGATTTATTTGAATTTCATATTTAAGGTCATCACATATTATTGAATAACATTTCCATCACACTCAAATTCAAAGTATTTATTTTAAACAAACCAAATATTTTAGGCTATTTTGAATTTCCAATAGGTCAGTTTGTCAGAAAGATGAAGCTAGTTGCTCATTCTAAAGAGTAGTAAGTAAGACGAACCAAAACTCCATGACAATCTAGTCAATTGACTGCGTCATTGTGTTAGAAATGTAAAAAACGCGACAATCTTGTGACGCGGCAAGGCGAGTCTAACAATTTAAATCTTTGCTTATAAATCTAAGTGGCGTCACGCTCATCTTAATGGCCATAACATCTGCTCGGAATGATTGCAAATTTTTATTTAGTACCAAGAAGTGGAGCTGGAATACTAACGATTATCATTAAGGTGTACTCCGTAGGGGGTTAGCAGCGATAAATGAACAGCGTTTAGTGAAACAGGTGGGCTAGAGATATTTAATCGGGGGATTCTGTTTTGTTTTTTTTGCTTATTTTAAATGGGTGTAGTTAAGGGTGGTGTTGTTAATGTTTCTACAGTATTTTATTTATTAGTAGAAGAGCTATTCGTCAAAGAGCTGGTGTGGGAAATTCGAAGTACTATCACCTCATCAATTTCCTGCCGCCAAGCAGAGTTGCCATGTTAAAGGGTATTTGGCCAAAGCATTAACTGTGACGACGTGTGTCTATAGTAAGATGGTCAGGCATGTATGAAGCTCTTGGTGTTTCAGTTGTCTTATTAATTGGGGGTAGTTATCAATTGCCTTAAAAAGCGATATTTTACACGACTGCCCAAAATGAGTGTTTTGTTTTCAGGATTCATGTATGTCAGTGGATTTTTATGTTCCACCATAACTTCTAAGTAGCTAAACCGATATCAATGAATGGGATATCGTAAGAAGCGTTACGTTATTCCGGGTAACATTGGATTTTTTTATTTCATTGCAATCAGGGGACGGTTCCTTGGAACAGTTCTTTACAGGCTCCGCGAATTCCCTGAAAATATTGGTTAAGCTTGTTTTTAATTTTTAAATTCATTTTTTGACAAGGCAGACGTGTTTATTTTTAACCGACTTCAAAAAAGGAGGAGGTTATCAATTCGACTGTATTTATAAACGACTTCAAAAAAAGGAGGAGGTTATCAATTTGACTGTATTTTTTTAATATTATTTTTTATGTTTGTTACCTCATAAATTTTAACTGGGTGGACCGATTTTGATGATTCTTTTTTTATTTGAAAGCTGGTGCTTTCCGAATGGTTCCATTTTAATTTCGTTCCATTCGGACAATGAAGTCCATGTGAAAACCATATAAGTCTTAAATTTGGATTAAGTATTTGGGCGACAAATTAATGAATAACGCGATTAGATAAGTGCGGAGTGTCTACCATAACTAAAAATTTAAAAATATTTTTTTTACAAAAAAACAACAACCGACTTCCTTAAAAAAACACTACAAAGTCAAAAATAACTTTAATTTCGGAAGTCAGTGGCAAAATACAGATCCTAAGACACCGACTTCCGAAATTAAAGTTATTTTTGACTTTGTAGTGTTTTTTTAAGGAAGTCGTTTGTTTTTTTTGTAAAAAGTTTTTAAATTATTTATTTTGTCTGCCTTTAGAGTACATAACAAAACATAGGTATATTAAACACCTTTCACCTACCGCTTTGGAGAATATATTTGTGCTTTCTCTTAGAGTGTCGATAGCAATCTATACACAGCCAGACCAGAATTCGTCTACAAGTTTGGCACCTTCGGTAGCTTCCATCAACTCCTGCTGTGAACAGACAACAGGACACTCTGGACACGTGATGTTACTTGTCCACGATTCACTTTTAGATTGTGACATTAAATCTACGTCAAGTATCACAATATTGTACAAAAAACTTTTTAACAAAAAATAGGAAAAAAGCATAACTTTATACAGAGTAGTCCTATTTAGATAAAATAAAAAAATATTGGATAGCGTATACCTTGCCAAGTATTATTAGTACATTAAAGCCACAAAAAATTATAAAATAAAAACTTTTAACAAAAAATTAAACCGCCGAAAAAACTGAAAAGCAAAAAATAATAAACCTTAAAATTGTGAGTCGGCGATTTAAGTGATCTTTGTTCATTGATTGTTCAGCGCTGACTCAAAATTTAAAGGTTTATTATTTTTTGCTTTTCAGTTTTTTCGGCGGTTTAATTTTTTGTTAAAAGTTTTTATTTTATAATTTTTTGTGGCTTTAATGTACTAATAATACTTGGCAAGGTATACGCTATCCAATATTTTTTTATTTTATCTAAATAGGACTACTCTGTATAAAGTTATGCTTAGTTAAACATTACAATTTGTGAGTGAACAATCAAACATCCCCTGTTTTTCGACCCTTAGGGTTCGATTTTGTATTCCAAATTTATATGAGACCACGTTCGAAGTTTACCCTTTCCAATAAAAAATAAATTATCACAATCAAACGATTATATAAAAAGTTATGCGTGGCATACATTAAAAAAGAAACATAAAAAAATATACGGGTTGAAATGATAATTTCCTCCTTTTTTTGTCGTCGGTTGAAAAGTAATATTATTTTTAATAGAATCAGAGGAGAGCGTCTCTTTAACAGCTCACGATGAAAGCTCTATTTTTATTCTGGAACGTGTTCATCGGGCACTTTGTTCCTTAATGGGTTCCGCGAAAGATGGCGTTCGTCTCATTAAATAATGGGTGACTCGCCGGAAAGATTGTGAATCTTTAATTATCTACTTTGGTTTGAGAACAGTTTTTTCAAGTAAGACGGGATTTTTTCTTGAAAAAATATTCCATAAAAGCATTGGTCTATGCCTTGAAGACCAGCAATACGAGATTTTCAATATAATTATGAATTTGGACACGTTTCCGGATGACAATGATGCGGACGAGTACTTCGACGCCTAAGTGTCCTTTAGTACCTATTTGTATTCATTTGCATAATTAGTAAGTAATTTAGTTTAGTACTTAGTGAAAATAGTTCAATAAAATATTAATTTACAGAAATAAAATTATGAATTTACAGTTAAATGATAAGCAGTCTGAAATCGTTATTGAGGTGACGAATTATTTTGACCTCTTACTTTAGTACCTACCTATACTACTGCGTGAATTTTTTTATATCCACCATGAGAGGCAGCATATATTCTTCTCCTTTTTACCCTCCTCTTAAGCTCCAGGCTACCTATCTGTCAAATTTCATAACCATCGATTTAGTCGTTTAGGCGTGAAAATATATGGAAAGCGATGCGATGCGACGCGGTGGGGTTGAGGGAAAGAACAAAAGTGGCTGTTATTTCGGTATATTGTATTTCTTAGAACTTCCACGTGAACATAATCACAGGTAAAATCAGCAGCACATAATCACGTATTTAATATGTATGATATTAGTATGGATTTAAACAATTCCTAAAAGTTAGAATTGTAAAGTAAAAAATCGAATATCAAAAAATCCGCAGACGTTAAGTAAATGTATAAATGTTTACAGTTCATGTTACCGTTGTTTACAGATTCTACCTTCCTAAAAGGGTTTAGTGTTCACGTAGTGAGCTAAGGTTATTGCTCTTAAAGTTCCATCCTAATGTAAGTAAAACCGCTTAGCGGTTGTTGACCCGACCTAAGTAGGTAACTACTGGATAAACTAGAGTGAATAAATAATGTGCTAGAAATGTGTGAGTTACCAGATTATCTCCTGTTGAGAGAAACAGTACATTTTTATAATAAGATTCCAATTTATAATTTTATAGTGTCTGAGATTTAACAACTCTCTGGTTCTGTTTTGGCTGTCCAGAATATTGAACGATTTTTTCACTGAAACTGAATTTTTGATACTTGTTATTCGTGACAAAATGCTGGACTGTTTGTTTGCTTGTTGCTTAAGTTTATTGTCATTAGATTCAATTGCTAAATTAACATATAATTTGATGACTTGGATAGAAAACTATCTGAAAGGCCAAGGACATCTGAAATCATGACTTAACTGAGAGAAAATTTTTATTAGTCCTAGATAAACAAAGAAATTACGTTAGTATTTAATAGGGTGCGGTTTAATGAACTAAGTCCACTGGACACAGTTGTATTCAGCCACACGCGGATCATCTTCTAAACAGCGCATGTCATAAGAATTTAATCATTTTAGTTTTTGTATTTAAAATACGAAAAAGAAGACACAGGATTACATTTCACGCGTAAATTCTGCTAAAAATACATTATTTTATTTTATTTTTATTCTTTGCCTCGCCATTTTTAGGGTTCCGTTGCCAAATGGCAAAAAACGGAACCCTTATAGATTCGTCATGTCTGTCTGTCTGTCTGTCTGTCTGTCTGTCTGTCTGTCTGTCTGTCTGTCTGTCTGTCTGTCTGTCTGTCTGTCTGTCTGTCTGTCCGTCCGTATGTCACAGCCATTTTATTCCGAAACTATAAGAGCTATGCTGTTGAAACTTGGTAAGTAGGTGTATTCTGTGAACCGCATTAAGATTTTTACACTAAAATAGAAAAAAAACAATACATTTTGGGGTTCCCCATACATAGAACTGAAACTCAAAAATGTTTTTTTTCATCAAACCCATACGTGTGGGGTATCTATGAATAGGTCTTCAAAAATGGTAATGAGGTTTCTAATATCATTTTTTTCTAAACTGAATAGTTTGCGCGAGAGACACTTCCAAAGTGGTAAAATGTGTGTCCCCCCCCCCCCCGTAACTTCTAAAATAAGAGAATGACAAAACTAAAAAAAATATATGATGTACATTACCATGTAAACTACCAACGATAATTGGTTTGAACGAGATCGAGTGAGTGGTTTTTTTTTAAAACGTCATAAATCGTAAACCGCAATTTACCTTACATTCAATCAACTGAAATATAAAAATTAAAAAATATATATATTTTTAAACCGAAAATACCTACAGGTTTGTACGGAACCCTCGGTGCGCGAGTCCGACTCGCACTTGGCTGGTTTTTTTGTAAGAATGACATCGATAATGCAAAACTGGCTTGAAAGATACGATGTGACGCACACGTCTGTCACTAACTTTTTTATACCCGCCTCGGATAAAGTGTTAATGGGTTTTTCCATCTGTAATTTCTCAATACTGACGTGTGGTCTGGATTTATGCTCAGTTGATGGCAAACAGTTCGTCCTTCGAGAATGTAGGTGAACGGTGAATGTGTGCCTATAGGAACTCCTTTGTCGAACCCTATGAGACATAGGGGCGTGACATTATGTATTTTTTATCACTTCAATCCAAGCTAAAACTCATGTACATCACAGAGCAGATTGCTAAAACTCAGTACATCTCCGTAAAAATTCTACTTAATGAGCAGCAAATCTGTTCGCACGTGAAGTGTCCATAAAAAGTGCTGGACAAACGGTGTTCATTCCGTTGGCTCCTATTTATGAACAGCCCAAGTGCCGGCATTAGGAACATTAAAACGTTCCAATGAATAATCTCGGAACGAAACACCGGCTGTTGAAATATAACGCTTGGTGTGGTGCGAGTTAAGAAAGAATGATAACGAAAGAAAGGACACAGAAATTAGAAAGATAAAGCAAAAGAAAGAAATAAAAGACAGAAAAAGAAAGAAAGAAAATAATAAAAAGAAAATGAAAAAGAAAGAAAGATGAATTCAGTTCGATCGTGATTGGGTTTTGAATAAGCATTTCGTTTGTACGTACGTACATACGTATCAGACGAAATATGTTAACATTTTTTTTTCTAATGAATTAATGTCATCATCATCATTTCAGCTATAAGACGTCCACTGCTAGACATAGTGGGGGAGGGTTTGCTATAATCGCCACGCTTGGCAGGCGGGTTGGCGATTGCAGTAAGGTGGGTAAATGGATAGAGAATGGTGCCCATTCTCTACTGTCCCTTAGTCGCCTTCTATGACACCCACGGGAAGAAATGAGATGGTGATATTCTTTACGTCCGGCACCAAACGGAGTTTTTTCTAGTAATACACATTAATTAAACTCACGTCCATATAACTTATCAAAAACTACAAAACCTGCTACGATCCCTACTTTCTAATAATGTCGGCAGGTATCATCATATTTATCATTGATCAAATTGTATTCCATGTGAAAATTGAGCCCTCGAAGCCAAACATAGATTATCTACCTACTTTGTTAACTTTAATCCTTCTCATATCCAGGAGCTGCCTTTATCAATCAAAAGTTCTGATTCCTTTGACAGATATCTACCTACTTATCTACATATACCCTACTCAGGGCTAATCCTTCTCATCTGAAATTCCTGGAACAGGGCCAAGCTGCACTAACGTAAAGTAACGAGATCTAACGTTCGCTCATTAGCTAGAACATCAATACATTCATCAATTACAATGATTAGTTTGTTAGAACATGCATTTTTGTAGCGGCTTTGCTCGTAGTTAGGGTATAAAGTATAACCGCTATAGCTTCTAAAAGTACTGTACCTACTCTTAAACAGCATTGCATTTCTTTTGCATTCTTCTTTGTCCTGTTGATGCACATTTAATTCATGTTTAATTCACTGTGAATTAAATGTGGTTGGTCCAAGACTAAGTGTTGTTGCATTAAGCGTTGTTGGTTCGCCAGTTCCACTCCACTCTCAGTGGCAGTCCACCGACCGTGGCAGTCCACCGACCGTGGCGTGGAAGTGCTACTGGTACAGGTACGACATTTTAGTACCATTTGGTACGGGATCTTAGTACTACTAGAACTGCCCCGTTGGTCTCTATATATAAGAGTGAGTGCCCCTGTGTCTGCGCACACACTTGTGCATTATAATATCTTCCGCTCCGATGGCTAGTCTCCGTAGAGGTTGGCCACCATGGCCGAATGGTCTGTAGGACTATATTTATAGTACTAGGTACACTATCTTAGCACAAGCACTACTTGGTGTGGCACCAGTACCACTACGTATGGCATCTTAGCACTACTAGGTACACGATCTCAGCAATACTTGGTAGCTCTACTTCTTAGCACTACTATTTCACTTACACCGTGTCTTTATATTTTCAAAATGTTTTATCACAAACTTAAATCTCTAAAAGTTCCAAACTTAAACCATCCGACAATCGTTAAAACGCTTCGGTGATAATGGTCCGGTTATTAAGCCGTGATGTTTTAATATCTCCCGGCCATCCGGTAACCGTGCCAGTCCGGCCCGGTCCGCCCCGAATGACGTGTGAATTGGCTTTTAATTCTATTATGATCGATGTACTGTGTTAAGGGTCATTTATTGTAAATTTAAATATTTTGGTCATGGATTATTTTTGATTAATGGGGAATAAAAAAAGATTGTCACTCGAATTAAAAAAATGCTACAAAATAACTAGTAAAATGTTAAAATTCATAAAATTTCATCCAATTCACAACATAAAATTGAGTTCCATTCTTTTATCAATATCTCTAAGTATTTAAGTTAGGGCTTACTACTGAAAGGCAGATCATTACCAAGTTTGCTGAACAAATTTATAAACTTTTCAGCCCTTGAATTCTTTAGTTAAGCGGTGTTTATGGCGTAGCTTCTAGGTACTGCATAGAAACCGTGGAGATAAACGAATAGAAAAAACCCTTAAAGTTGATAGAATTTTCAAAAATGGAGTTACCAATTCGCACTTGACCATTGACCAGTACAGTTAACTTTAATTATTAACTGATTTAGTGATAGATCTATTAAGGGCAGTTCTACTTACAGGACCCAACCACGTATTACATAAGCTTTCCACCAAAACACGAGCCCTAAATTGCGACGAACGTAAAGATAAATCCTTCTCAAAACCGTATCACTCTGACATAGATAGTTTCCCTTGCCAAGAATGTTGACGTAGAGTAAGAACGTCGTATAGAAGTGTAACTCATGGCCACAACACACACTCAACATAAATATAAGTGCAACAACTATCTTGGCGTTGCTAGAAGAAGATGAAAACCTTCGGCTTTCTTTACTCATACCTGTGTGGTACTTTGAGCCAGAGAAAGACACTAGTCTTATTTCTTTCTGGAGCACAATGTTCAAACTTTTTTGATGCCTTATTTTCGGTCCAGTTTTGTGGTTTCCTAGGTGTACAGTGTAGATAAAGATCATTTTATTTTGCAAATATGGGTAACAACAAATGATGACAAAAAATATATGAGTTCAGGCATACTTTACCACGTAGGCATGCAAAAGATGTGCCGATATAGTACAAATTCATATACCACTCCTTACAATCTTGCTTGGAACCGCAATCACTTCTTTATTTTAATGGATGTCAAACAACAGGGAGATCCCACTGATGGTAAGTTGTAACAGCCACCTATGGACACCACCAATATACGAATTTAGAGGCACTACAGAGTTAAAACTCAGCTCCCAAAACGCTAGAGGAAAATATAGAGAGGAAATCGGCATGACCTAGAACTAAAAATTCAGAGACATGTGACATCTACTAACCCGTACTGGGGCCGCGGTTTAGATAACAGCTCACTCTCTTTCGAAAGGAGGAGGCGTGTGCCAGGAGTGGGAATATTATTGGCTGATTAAGTAGAGTCAACTCTGAGATGTTTGTCACGTAAGTACACATACAAACCATTCAAATCAGACCAAAATGGGTATGATGGTGCTTCTGCAGATTCTTATTCTATGCCTTCACCTTTTTTATTTTATTTAAAGGTTAAAAGCACGCACGTGTCTGTGTTACTAAGGAGGTTGTATTGCCGATACTGATCGCACATGAAGGGTTTGGAATTAAATTAGTAGGTAGGAATGTGTTGAGAGTTGGAATCTTTCAAGTATTGAAAAGGATGAATTGTGGTTTTAGCCGTAAGGTATTAGGCATTAGAGTATTTTGCTTTTTAGTTCTTATCGTTTGCCTAGCCTTTTTCCAACCATGTTGGGGTCGGCTTCTAGTCTAAATGGATGCATACCAGTACTTTACATGGAGCAACCTCCATAACTGGGTACAAAAATGTACTTTCGTTGGTATTGTTCATCAAATCGTCGAGCTCCTTAAGTTTTATGTTACGCTGCATGATTACTGATAAATGCGTGCACTGATTGGTCAGGTCCACTTAATATGTGTGATCTTTTCCTCAAAAAACCGTTTCAGATACCAATCCACATGGTCTTCACATGATCTGACCAAGATTATGTCCAGACTTTAAAAGAAACTAACCTCTGAGTTTGTTTCGGCCTTATTTCTCGGAGTAGGTAGATAGGAAACGTCAACCTCCTCTAGTTTTAAAATATGACTGGCGTGTAAAAGTATTTATTCAAAACTACTTACGGAAATAAAATAATTTATTTATCATTTAACATCCCTGCATAGATAATTGCTTTAATTCAATCCATTTTTGTGAAACATTTTTGTTTTTTGTGTACAATATTACGCTGAACTAGTCGTCGAACATACCAGTTTTTTGAACATAATAAATGAACTTTGTCGTTTTGTCCATATAAAAACGTATTTCATTCAATTTTTCACAAAACTCGTGGTTTTACCGGTGTTACAATAAAATAAAAGTTGCATGATTCGACCATTTAACTAAGTTGTTATGAATTCTAGCCAAGAAGCTTTCTTCTACGGTCAGCTTTTTGTTTGCCACTGAAAACAGAAAATGAAAGGCTTTTCTTGAAGTGCAAGTAAAATTAATTAATCACAATGTCAGCCACAGAGGTCATTAACAGCTTGCAAAAACAGGGGTCGCATTACAAATAAGTGGTTTAGCTTAAGAGTTCAGACACAAGCTTGGGCGGTGTGTAGTTTACTGCTGAATTGTCATGTAGCGCTTTTCAGAAAAAAATACGCGAACGAAGGAGTGTGAAATTTAACACACTTAAAGTTTTTATGGAGCAGTGCAGAAAGCTCATATTTTTATCAAATAATGCATTAAAAATATCGGTTTAAAGACATTTATTTCTCAAAGAACATTACAGTTCACTTAGAGAGAAACTTAACTAAATTAAAAATAGGTTTATGTTTACATTGCGACGTTCAAGCCATCGAAGAAACTGAACACCGTAGTTCCACTTATGAATTATTGCAATTACTTAAATGCAAACAAACTTAAAAAAAAAATCCTGCCGAAAAAGAACCCTGTAGGTTCTCACTCTTGGTATTTCTAGTTCATCCTGATTACGGGTATTATATCTGTGAGTCTTTTGTGTAAATGAAATGTTTGTGTGTATGTCGGTCTTAAGGATTTTTCGGATAGTCATGCATGTATGGTATGTATACAATTGTTGTAGGTTAAATCATTTTGTGTTTTTGTAGAGTAATTCTGTAGGAGTATCGTAGTTGTAATGGAAGAGGACTCTGATAATTTTATTTTGTGTTCGTTGTAGATGTTGTTGGTTAGTTTTAGCAGCTTGTCCCCATACTTGGATCAGATATTCCAGATGTGGCTTGACTAATGTGTTGTAAATAGTATGTCTAAGCTTGTAAGGTACGCATTTAGCGATGTTACGTATAGCTCCGGTTAGTGGGAGTATTCGCGATCTCACGTAGTCGATATGTGCTCTAAATGTCAACTTACTGTCCAAAACTAGGCCCAAATACTTTTCATACGTTGATTTACGTAACGGTTGGTTGTTTATTGAGAGATTTGGAAAAGATGGTATTTTTTTATTGTTTGCTGCGAAAATTATGTAAGCAGTTTTATTAACATTCATAGTCAATAGGTTATTACTAAGCCATATATTCAAAACATTAAGATCTTCTGTGCTTCTGAGATAATGTGAGTGATGGAATCGCCAAAATAAAAAAGGCATGTGTCATCTGCATACAGTGATATGTGTCCAGTTAGTCCAGCGGTACTAATGTCATTAATATATATGAGAAAAAGCAAAGGACCCAAGACCGATCCTTGGGGTACTCCGCACTGTATATTGGCCGGTGCACTTGCAAATTTATCAAGTTTGACGATCTGTTTCCGGTTAGTGAGATATGACTCGAACATTTTGTAGGCTGTAGAAGTAATTCCTATGATTTCTAGCTTTTTGAGAAGGATACGATGGCTAACAGTATCGAACGCTTTTTTTAGGTCGATAAATACACCTAGAACTAATTGATTTTTGTCTATGTTATCCTTTATTTTAGTAATTAGATCAACAGTGGCTGATAGTGTATTCGAGTGTGGACGAAAGCCATATTGATGTGAGTAAAGAAAGTTGGTATTGATTAAATGTTTAGACAAGCGAGTGTATAAAACTTTTTCAAATATTTTGGAAATAACAGGCAACACTGAAATCGGTCGGTAATTTCCGGGGTCAGCCCTAGTTCCAGACTTATATATAGGGGTTACTTTGGCTATTTTAAGACTGTCCGGAAACACGCCACTGTCAAAGCAACTGTTTATGCAGTTAGTTAGGTTAGTTACAATTAGGTTCTTAATGCATTTAATAGCTTTTGTTGTTATTCCATCAATTCCACAGCTGGTATCATTATCCAAATGATCTATTATTTTGGATATCTCATCCTCAATGCAATGGTCTAAATTAGTAAGTCGAAAGTCTGTATCTTGCGTATTTAATGTAATTTGCGGGTTAGGATTAGTTTGCATTATATTCTGGGCCAACAAAGAGCCAATAGTAGCAAAATAGTTATTGAACGTGTTGCAGATGTCTGTACCGTTTGTTATTTCTTTGCCATCAAGCGTGAGTTTCGGAAGAGTACAGACATCGTTTATTTTATTTTTAGCTAGGGTATTTATCAATTTCTACATTTTTTTAGGATTCCTGCTACATCTTGAAAATGAATCATAATAGAAATTCTATTTATCTTCTTTTATTTTACATTCTACTCTTTTCCTAGCAGCTTTATATTTAGATTGCATTTGTACATTTTCTGGATTTGTCAGAAAACCATGCCATAATTGATTTCGTTCATTGATATATTTAATTACTGTTTTATTGATCCAGTCCTTTTGCGGCTGGTTTAGTATTTTGTATTTTATTATTTTCGAGTCATTTATATTCTTTAGTATATAATTTTCAAGAATGGCATAGTTGTCTCCAAACAGCAGTCTTAAATCTTTAGCAATAAAACAAACATAAAAATAAAGAAAATAGTACAATTTAACGCAACAAAAATGATTAACTAAACTATCTTAAATATGTTTGTAATCTAATCTAATCTAACTAGTCTGTATCGTCCTACTACAAAGCACAGGCCTCTCTCTTTTCCACAGAATTCTATCGTTTGCTAGTGCTAATAAGTAAGTATGTAATAAGTAAAATTCAGAAACAGTTGTTACGGGTGTCTTGTTAACTTATTACGTACTCTTCTTAATATTCACTCATAGAGAAATATGGTTTCCGTAGGAACTGTATTTTTGATGGTATTTTCAAACCATATTTAGATTTTTTTATTCATTGGAATGGCTTGTGGCTAATAATAGCAGCCGCACGAGTTGGTCGTTCAGGTTAAGCTACGTTTGCCGCGGTTGGGCCATAGATGAGTGAACATCTTTACATATACCTTCCGTGCCTCGGAAAGCACGTTAATCTGTTGATCACGGCTGTCTTTCGTAGATTTTAGACAGTCGTTACGGGACGTCAGAAGCCCGAAAGTCTGACAACCAGTCTTACCAAGGGGTAGCGTATTACCCAGTAACTGGGTTGTGGAGGTCAGATAGGCAGTCGCTCCATGTAAAACACTGGTACTCAGCCGCATCCGGTAAGACTGGAAGCTGACCCCGACATAGTTGGGAAAAGGCTAGACAGATGATGATTTGAAAACAGACATTAGCAAGCTTTAAAACCGTTGACATAAATGCAAGCGGAAATAAGTAATATATCATGGAAGCGCGAGCAAATAACACCAGAACCAGTTTATTTATCAAAACAACGTACATTTAAGTTTTATGCGACAATCCTTTTGCTGTGTTCGCAGGAATTGTTCATTTTCAGCTTTCTATTAACGTATAAACGGTTATACAGGGTTAAGTATTTCGTTAGATAATAAATAAGATAATAAATTGATTTGTTAGAATATTGCTGTTACATAATATGATGTCCATAATATTCTGCTGTTTCCAGCGTACAAATATTCAAGGAATTATTGTAATATTAAACAATACACAGTGGAGAAAAAAGAAAACGTTAACTACTAATACACTAATACAATGTCAGGGGTTATTAATTATAATGTCAAGAATGATTAAATACCTAAAAAATTATTAAATAGCAATTGATACCTGAAAAAACACGCTTTTCACTATTTCGGTTTAAAGAAATTATTTCTCAAAGAACATCATTCGTACCTGCGTAGTTCACTTAAATATGAAATACTTGACAAAATATATCTAAAGTAAATAACATGTTCGTTCAATCTATCGAGTATATAGCTATAATGGTGTTGTATTGTTGGTTAGCCAAATACAATTTTAACCTATTTAAAAATATTTACTGATAATGTATCTATACTAATATTATAAAGAGGAAAAGTTTGTATTTTTGTTTGTTTGTTTGTAATGGATAAACTCAATAACCACTGGATCGATTTTAAATTCTTTCACCATTAGAAAGCTACATTATCTGCAAGTAACATAAGCAAATTTTTTTTTTTTACATATGGGTCCATAAGATATTTGAATTTTTCGGACCCAAGGTGTAAATCATCATCCAAAAAAGCTACTTATTAATAAGTCTTCGAAGTAGCAGGTTGTCATAACTTGGTAGGAGCTCACCTAAGATGGGTTTTATTGATTCTGTGCGGTACGAAGTTCGCTGGATCAGCTAGTCTCTAATATATTTGTTTCCGTACCTTATTATAAAGCTGTGCTTCCTCATTTACTGACATATAGACAAAATATACGATCTTTAAGCCACCCTTGCTGTGGTTGGTCTGTCGATGGTGACCATCTTTACAAACCTAGACCCTTCCATGCCTCGGAAAGCACGTTGAACTTTTAGTCCCGGCTGTCTTCCGTTGATCTTTGACTGCCGTTACGGTTTGACCACGCGATAGTCTAACAACGAGGCTTATCATGGGGTATCGTGCTACCCAGTAAGGAGGTCAGATAGGTATTCCATATAAAATACTGGTATTCAGATGAATCCGGATAGACAGGAAGCCGACCCCTGATGAACCACAATTGGAAACAAAAAAAAAAAAAACTCACGGAATCAGATACTGAAAATACAAACAAAAGCATCAAATATTTGTGTTGAACATATTTGTTTTCCTAATTATAATGATGATAGCTCCAACCTGTATACGGAATATATTTTTGTTTCATCCTGTTTATTTGTGAAGCCGGAGCCGCGTTCAAAATAAGCAAACCGGGATTCCAGTGGAATTTACTTTGTAATTATAGCTTGTGATTCTAATAATGTAGATGTTAAAATAATTTGTTGATGGAAATTCGGGCACGAAGTTTGAAAAGCATTATTTTAAATCTAATTATTTTTAAATCGCTTTTGCCTATGGCTTTGGTCGTGTGACTGTCGAATATTGTCTCACAGAAATGTTCTATCTGGAAAAAGTATTCAAAGTGTTACTCCAGTGGGGCGAGCACGGCCTAATATGCTAGGCTTGAGTCACAATTTTTTTGTCACTGTTTGGAGCAATAACCGTGATAAAATGCGTGATTCAAGACAGAGGCCGGTCTCGCCCCGCAGGTTGTAAACTATCTGCATCCAAATCCGTTGAGCAGTGTTCTCGTGATTGAGTAACATACCCATTTTATGTCCAGGCTTATCACTGTCCATTGCATGGTTGCCTGGAAGAGATCGCAAACAGCTAATAAGGCCACCCATTGTATATTTTGTAGTCTTTGAAGTTTTTGATATGTATTTTTATCATCATCATCATCATCATCATTTCAGCCGTAAGACGTCCACTGTTGGACTTAGGCCTCCCCCAATTTGGGGGGCTTTGCCATAATCGCCAGGCTTCGAAGGCGGGTTGGCGATCGCAGTATGGTGGTTAAATGCATAGAGAACGCTGCTGCCCATTCTCTAGTAAATCCATTAGTCGCCTTTTATGACACCCACGGGAAGAAATGGGGTGGTGTTATTCTTTACGTCCGGCACCACACGGTACTACGTGTATTTTTATGGAGTACAATAAAGTATGTATAAATAAATAAATAAATAAAAGACATCTAAACATTAGTATAATGTTTTATTTTGAATTAACGTTTTATTATAAGTGGTGAAGGTTGTGGTGATGTCCCGTAATAGAGACTTACAAGATATTATAAGGCATTCTTCATTGCCTCATTGATCCAGTGGGAGCTGCAAGCGCCACGGCCGAACATGAGGTATTTACCGCGGCCCTGGCATATAGGCAACTGAAGGAACACGGGTGGGTTTTAGTCAGTAAAAGCGTAACACGCCCTTCCGCTCTACCCAGAGTGGGAGACGTCATTTCATGATTTCCCACCCACAAAAAAAGGTCCTGGCCTTGTTTCCCAGGTTGGGTAAAGTGTGATTGGGTATTTCATCTGAAATTACTGAGGAGCAACTTGCAGTCTGGATTTGTGCCCGGATGACAATAAGCTCCCCGCTATTATACGGGACTTAAACATAACTGTCAAAATGTGGGTGAACTATAAGTAGACCTCTGCCTAGCCCTTTGGGGATTGACGATTCAGACGTGATGTTGATCTACCGTCATCTCAGTATCACCTCTCCTTTTCCCATTAATATCATCTTTCATCGACAAGTCACTCATTAATTAGCACCATGCCTAAATAACATAATTTGCTTGATACTGAAATATTCTATCTTGTATTATCACCAACGTACTAATCAAATTAATACGCCACTTATAACAACTGTTGTCAGCGAACTTCCTCAAGGTGCCTTCACATTGGCTGGTCGCCAAGTCTTCTCGATTCAGAACTAATGGACCGCTACTGCACTGATATCGAGTGTATTCGCCTCTTTATGAATTTTAAATGTTGATGTAGAAACTCGGTAAACTACATACTATGCCTTTTTGTTGTAGGTGGGAAATCATCAAATTACGTCTCCCGCTCTTGGGCGGAGCGGGAGGGCGTGTCAGACTTTTACTGATTAAAACCCACCCGTGTTCTTTCAGTTGCCCATGTGGTAGGGTCACGGTATCTCTTTCGAACAAATCTCGTGACCCTGGCAGACATATTATGGTTTGGCTCTAAATTTCTTTAAATATTTTTTAACAATAGAATTCGGAAGGCAATATACTTCATCGATAACCACATAGGAGATGGCGGACGACCCGGATAGACTCCGTCATTACTGGAAGAAAGACGCGGGGTCGTGATAGATGGAAGGAATTGAGGAAGGCCTTTTGTCCAGGATTGGGACAGCATAGTTTAGTATAATAAACATGTACACGCCATAATAAAGAGGTAACAAGCTGCCTATTCTTACGAATTGGTTTGTAATTCATCAGTTCAACTATTCAAGAAGAATGAGAACATTAGTAGCCCAGTAGTGTCGGCTTCAACTTACGAGTTGGAAATGAACACAATAGTGTTCAAATTCAAGAAGGCACTTTAAGTAATGTATTTCATCACCACTGCTCTCAAAACGTTAAAAGACAACTTTGTGAGCAAACCGACATGCTCAACCGAAAAACTAAAAACATGTAAATCCACCAAACCACACTCTGTCCGCGTGGCAGATCCCACAGAAAGGAGGCATGTTTCCCAGCAGTGGGAAAGTCATAGGCTGATTAAGTAAGAAGAATATCTACATAAATATAAGGAAGATACTGTGTCATTTAATATAGATACAAAACAATATTTTATTAAAACGAAACACAACCACTTTCGGAACGGAAACGAACTCATACAAAATACATGTCTAATAGAATTTTCTTCCAAAAAATCTACTATCTGATATCGTTATGAGAATGATATATATAGCGAGGGTCCCAATTTCTGTCCGGATTTCAATATTTCCAATGAATACGTTAGTAGGCAGATTCTTGGAGTAAGTGTGCGATGTACTGGCAAGTAATGTCAATGTCATTTCAAATGTATGAACTGGATAAAGTCTTTTTGAGGGAGGTTGTCATTTGGTGAAATAGTGTCATATTGTTTTAGAAGTAGAAGTATACTAAGCTGGAGCTTATCTGTCTGTTCATAATGATAACAACAGTCCCAATAAATAATTCGGAAAATAAAAACATCTTTATGACATTCACAGGCCCTATCGTGCTTTATCAAGAATTCCACTTAGATCTATTACTCCACTTTGCCCTCCACAGAGAAAACCGTTGTTGGGATCTTTCCATCATCATCATCTGCCTACCCTTTCCCAACCGTGTTGGGATCGGCTTACAATTCTAACACTGGATATGACAAGTTTTGCAACATATTTAAATCGTTGTAGCGATCTCATTAATTTCCTCTTTGATTCCGTTATTAAGAACAAATCTACAATTTGAAACCATTCGTCTGATTATTTTATGAACCTTTTATGATGTTTTAATATCCTTAGTATTAAGTTTACCTGTAAAGGTGACATATACTCATGCTGACAATTATCATGATTTAATTTTGATCTTGTTTAGCTGTAAGTAATTGTACCAGTAATAGTAATAGTATTGTAGCAGTTGTAGCAGTAATAGTAATAGTATTGTAACAGTTGTACCAGTAATAGTAATAGTATTGTAACAGTTGTACCAGTAATAGTAATAGTATTGTAACAGTTGTACCAGTAATAGTAATAGTATTGTAGCAGTTGTAGCAGTAATAGTAATAGTATTGTAACAGTTGTAGCAGTAATAGTAATAGTATTGTAACAGTTGTAGCAGTAATAGTAATAGTATTGTAACAGTTGTAGCAGTAATAGTAATAGTATTGTAGCAGTTGTAGCAGTAATAGTAATAGTATTGTAGCAGTTGTACCAGTAATAGTAATAGTATTGTAGCAGTTGTAGCAGTAATAGTATTGTAGCAGTTGTACCAGTAATAGTAATAGTATTGTAACAGTTGTACCAGTAATAGTAATAGTATTGTAACAGTTGTAGCAGTAATAGTAATAGTATTGTAGCAGTTGTAGCAGTAATAGTAATAGTATTGTAGCAGTTGTACCAGTAATAGTAATAGTATTGTAGCAGTTGTACCAGTAATAGTAATAGTATTGTAACAGTTGTAGCAGTAATAGTAATAGTATTGTAGCAGTTGTACCAGTAATAGTAATAGTATTGTAACAGTTGTAGCAGTAATAGTAATAGTATTGTAGCAGTTGTAGCAGTAATAGTAATAGTATTGTAGCAGTTGTACCAGTAATAGTAATAGTATTGTAACAGTTGTAGCAGTAATAGTAATAGTATTGTAGCAGTTGTACCAGTAATAGTAATAGTATTGTAGCAGTTGTACCAGTAATAGTAATAGTATTGTAACAGTTGTAGCAGTAATAGTAATAGTATTGTAACAGTTGTAGCAGTAATAGTAATAGTATTGTAACAGTTGTAGCAGTAATAGTAATAGTATTGTAGCAGTTGTAGCAGTAATAGTAATAGTATTGTAGCAGTTGTACCAGTAATAGTAATAGTATTGTAGCAGTTGTAGCAGTAATAGTAATAGTATTGTAGCAGTTGTAGCAGTAATAGTAATAGTATTGTAGCAGTTGTACCAGTAATAGTAATAGTATTGTAACAGTTGTAGCAGTAATAGTAATAGTATTGTAGCAGTTGTACCAGTAATAGTAATAGTATTGTAGCAGTTGTACCAGTAATAGTAATAGTATTGTAACAGTTGTAGCAGTAATAGTAATAGTATTGTAACAGTTGTAGCAGTAATAGTAATAGTATTGTAACAGTTGTAGCAGTAATAGTAATAGTATTGTAGCAGTTGTAGCAGTAATAGTAATAGTATTGTAGCAGTTGTACCAGTAATAGTAATAGTATTGTAGCAGTTGTAGCAGTAATAGTAATAGTATTGTAGCAGTTGTAGCAGTAATAGTAATAGTATTGTAACAGTTGTAGCAGTAATAGTAATAGTATTGTAACAGTTGTACCAGTAATAGTAATAGTATTGTAGCAGTTGTAGCAGTAATAGTAATAGTATTGTAGCAGTTGTAGCAGTAATAGTAATAGTATTGTAACAGTTGTAGCAGTAATAGTAATAGTATTGTAACAGTTGTAGCAGTAATAGTAATAGTATTGTAGCAGTTGTAGCAGTAATAGTAATAGTATTGTAGCAGTTGTACCAGTAATAGTAATAGTATTGTAGCAGTTGTAGCAGTAATAGTATTGTAGCAGTTGTAGCAGTAATAGTAATAGTATTGTAGCAGTTGTACCAGTAATAGTAATAGTATTGTAACAGTTGTAGCAGTAATAGTAATAGTATTGTAACAGTTGTAGCAGTAATAGTAATAGTATTGTAGCAGTTGTAGCAGTAATAGTAATAGTATTGTAGCAGTTGTACCAGTAATAGTAATAGTATTGTAACAGTTGTAGCAGTAATAGTAATAGTATTGTAGCAGTTGTACCAGTAATAGTAATAGTATTGTAACAGTTGTAGCAGTAATAGTAATAGTATTGTAGCAGTTGTAGCAGTAATAGTAATAGTATTGTAGCAGTTGTACCAGTAATAGTAATAGTATTGTAGCAGTTGTAGCAGTAATAGTAATAGTATTGTAGCAGTTGTAGCAGTGTGTCCCGTGTGGTGACGGACGTTAAGAATAACACCATCCCATTCTTCCCGTGGGTGTCATAAGAGGTGACTAAGGGACTTACGAGAGAATGGACAGCAGCGTTCTCTATGCATTTTAACACATTGCGATCGCCAACCCGCTTGCCAAGCGAGGCGATTATGGCAAACTCCCCAAATTGGAGGACGCCTATGTCCAGCAGTGGACGTCTTTCGGCTAACATGATGATGGTGATAATGAATTGTAGCACTGAATAACGTTATAAATGTATAATAAACCATAATTGGCAATAATGCGCAGTTGCTCGGATATCAGCTTAAATATGGCACTATCGTGACTAATTTGTGTTCAAGTAATGTAGCCACAATGTCTCGTTAGGTATTTGATTTTATTGCTATTCTGTTCAGCAGATTTAACTGAATAAAATAATAGAGTTTCCATTTAATAGCTTGGCAAAGCTCTTAGATTCAGTAACATCCAAAACTTATTCTAAGTAATACTTACAACCACATTTGCTGAAGCACCACCATTTATCTAGTCCCAGATTTACGTGAAAAAAGTTAATTTATCCATAATCTCGGTCCCAAGGAATCTGGGCCTCGTCCCGTCTCCGCAGCCTGACCTCGAATAAATCATTCCAGTTTTCATCTAAGTTGGACAATAAAACATCGCGTTATCGCTACATATCGCTGACGGCGGCCATGTCTGGTCATTCCAGATTGTTTCTGGAGATACCTAGATAGATTGTGGTCGGAATTATTATGATATTCATGGAAATTAGGGGGCGATTATAATGATGATGACGTTAAAGAGGAAAAATTGGGTGTTAATTGTAAAAGGGCATGTTAAAAAAACTTAATAAAAATTTAATTTATCACAGTCATTTGAGACATTTTTTCACATTTCTTTTCTTTGGAATTTTTTGTCGAGTCATTGAGCTCAATAAGTTCTAAGTTGAGTTACACGATTACTTATTGTAGGTACTTGGAGATTCATAGATGACTCAGCCCTGGAGTGTAAATGTGGTGCTGTCCCACAAACGATGAGGCACTTGATATCTTGTCCAGCATGTCCTGTTGTTTACACGCCACAGGAGTTGATGGACGCTACTGACAATTCTAAGCTCGTAGCCAAATTCTGGGCTGGATTCATTTAGATTGCTATTGACACGCTAAAAAGAAGTGTAGGTACTGATTGGACAGGTTTATTCTTGTGTATGTGGCTCTCTCCAACAACAAATTACCATCTCAGGCATTAATCTGCAGTATCCCCATATTACTTTTGGCGTTATAACCTACTGTGGGTCTATTACCTCTGAATGTATTTCAGTCTATACGATTTACAGAAATAAATATAATAGAAATAAGATTTGTATGGTTAATTTATTCTTTCAAATCCAGCCCTTCATTTGATTCAGCACATGCTAATGAAAACTCTACTATCTAAAATGTTCGTTCACAAAATTTTCGATCGAAAGTAACTCAGTCAACATTTCAACAATCTTGAAACAGAAATAAATCCTAACAGAAGAAATCGTAACTCATCCAACAAACAAACTCATTGAATGTAGAAGTTCAGTAAATACATTGAATACACAGACAATATATTTACAAACAACTTATCCACAAATTCGGGATAGACTTTTATCGCCTAAACGATATCAATTTGTCACCAAAAGTGTACTTCGAGTACTAAAATAGAACACAATCCCTGATAACTCAAGGAACATCCAATACCATTCAATTTTAAATGCTTGATATGCACAACCCTCACACTTATCTTTAACAGCACAAAGTCTGAATTCAATTCATGGAACTGCAGAGATAAATTTGGCAATTGCGTTCTTGGAACTAATCTTGTAGACCTTATCTTTTAAGTCATAAGATTCAAAATCGCACGAAAGTTAGGACCTAGTATAGAAATCTGAAGTGCTCGTTATTCCTAGGCGGTGAGCAGTGAAGGGTCCTAGATACACCCAGTTTGGACGCCAGCCAGCCTCGGGGATGCTCTTGAGATGCCACTGGCAGAATTACGAGTCACTCCGTTTTGAGTATCGCTATATTTGATGGTCATTTCGGCAAACAATGTCATGGAGTTGTATGTACTTACTGAAGTTTGTGATTGTATTGGCAAGAGATATTAGAAGATAGTTTTGGCTTCACGTATGACGTGAAGCTGAAAGTCAAGGTCTTGTGTATGCGAATCAATCGCGAAGAGCAAATCGATTTAGTCAACTTCATTCGATTTAGCTCAAAACTCGTTTCGGTTAGTCAGAAAACAAATGAGTCACTTCTGTCGGCAACTGTACAGTCCAAGCTTTCTTTAAAAGTGTTTTATGTCGAACATATTCATTGTAAAGATTAAAGTCGTCAGCTATGATAACTTTCCAATCGTTTTCTGCTGCTGGGGGCTGCTGGGGAGTTTGTTCCGCCACTTCTTCTTCCCAGCGCAAGCACTAGGAAGTGTCAAAGGGCGGGCGTTTTGGGGGGACTGTCTTGAATAACTTTGACGTTCAAAAAGTGCTGACTCTCAGCCTAGTTTGAATAAATGACTTTTGATTTTCATTTTGATTTTGTTTACAGAAAACTCCGAGTTGATTTGTTTTGCAAGAATTCTCCAACATTTTCATCTTAGATTTAAAAAACTTAAGCTGTCGACAAAACAATCAACTTAATGTTATAAACTAGCTCTTGTATGCGGCTTCGCCCTCATATCAGGAATATTTGTTACTCTTTCACGCTAATAGTACTGTATATATTTGGATGAAATTTGGCACAAAGATAGTTTATAACGTGGATTAATCATCATCATCATTGCAGCCGAAATACGTCCACTGCTGGACATAGGCCTCCCCCAAGCACCGCCACTTCGACCTGTTCTGTGTTTCTCGCATTCAACGTATTCCTGCGGCCTTCACCAGGTCATCGGTCCATCTTGTGGGAGGCCTTCCAACGCTACGTCTTCCAGGACGCGGTCGCCACTCCAGAACCTTCCGGCCCCATCGGATTAATACATACTTTTTATTCCAATAGTACATTCCTGCGGGATAATTTCCGACCTCCACGCGGGCGAAGCCGCTGGTAAAATATACCTATATAAATAATAATATAGTACTTAATAGTTGCAACACTAACCTAATTATTATTTTTTTGTCTCTAATCTAGGCTGGTATATAATTCCCATGACAATGAGTGCACCTTTATACGTTTATTTTTAATAAATTAATCAGCTTGTTCCTGTATCCCAAATAATGTGTGGTCTGTGCTGCACGATCTTTTCTACCGATCTATAACAGCTATCATCTCAATATACAAAATATTTATAAACATCTGTTAAATGATAAATGAATTTATTTTTGCAAGTAGGTTTGTACAAACACTTTTACACGTCAATCATATTTTTTTTTTAAACTAGATTAGGTGTAATAGTCTGTTTCAGTTCTTACACCCATAATCATCAGTAACACAGTCCATCCTTATCGTATGGTATTGTTTTTCCCAGTTAGTGTTGTGGAGGATAGACAGGCAACCACTCCATAGGATATACTCAGTTGCAGCCGGTTAGACTAGAAAGCCGACCCCAACACAGCTGGAAAAATTCTAGCAAATGATGAGTTTCCTCTTCTCCACATTTAAAATACTTAACACTTTTCTTGTTACATTCTCTTTATTTCACCGCATCACATCTGGTCTTAAAATGTCTACGCCACTAAACACAAGTACTATCTAAAAAGTTGTGCTCGTACAGCATGGCTTCGCTCATAGCCGCAATATGAAATGTTTTCAACTTAACAAGTTGCCAACAAGTTTTAAACTTAAACTTAGAAGCACGCAGGAAGGATTTATTAAGATTTTCTGTCGTTTCTACAAGTTCTTGGCATTTTTCGTAGGAGGGAATGGAAAAGAGATATAAGAACGGTTTTCTACGTGCGCAGTTCCAAAAATCAACTAAGAATAACGTACTTATCAAAGATTTTCGTGATGATCGGAAAGAACTAAGGGATTATGCTAATAGTTACCACCTAAGTTCACATTATGGTAAATCAATAAAGATATTGAGTATTGAGCATAAACAGAATTGACACTGAATCTAAGTACGCACTATGTAAACAAATACGCATACTTACACACACCCTCCCTCACACCACGCATACACAAATATACCATTCCGTATCAAAATTAATCAAAATCAAAAGTCAATTATTCAAACTAAGCTGAGAGTCAGCACTTTTTGAACGTCAAAGTTACATAAGACAGTCCCCCAAAGCGCTACTTCGCCACTTCCTAGTGCTTTCGCTGTGAAGAAGAAGTGGTGCAACAAACTCCCCAGCAGTAATTATATCAGTATACCGGATGACATTTTTTACCATCTCGACCTTCATATGGTGTGTTGTGTAACTAGAATAGAAGGCAGGAAGGCCTTCAGATTCATCGCAAGTGACTAAAGGAGCGCGGGACACGGGCGGACGGGGGATGCGTGTGTGGCTCGTGCGCCTGCGAAAGATCAATGAGGCCGCCTATCGGCCGGCGTCAAAGGGTAGGACCGCGCTACAAAATCATTGATACATGCCGTGCATTGAGTAGGGTGCGTATGATTTGAGTTTTGATAGATTTTAATTGATTTTATTTTTATTTTTTTTCCAAATTTTTGTTTTTGTTGTTATAGTATGAAAATTTTACTTTGAATGTGTAGTATTTATTGCTAGATCAATTTCATTACATGCTATTCAAAAATAAAAATAATAAAAATTTCTATGCCAAAGGCTTCTACTCCGTTCACTTATTACACCCATTTTTTTTCAAGACGTTAAAAAATGTCACCCGGTATAATGATTCTGTTATATTCCATTCAGTCGAAAGTAGTCACTTAGAATCAAGTTTATCTAACTAAACAGACGGCTGTGCTACTGGAGAGTTGGTTGCGCCACTTCTTTCCACTAGGAAGTGGTGACGGGCGGGCGTTTTGGTCCCACAGTCCCCTGTCTTATGATATTTTAACGTTCAAAAAGTTTTGATCGTCAGCCTAATTTGAATAAATGGCTTTTGATTTTGATTGAACACCTGAAATCACCTCTCTAGACTTTATTCCGTTATTTGTAGGGAGCCCAAGATACAAACTGTTTAGTTTTGGTCTCACTGGCTAGTAATACTTTTTAACCTATTTTAAGCTCTTTATTTCGTCTGAACATGGTGTTACCCCATAAACCTGCTTACTGCATTACATATAGTCCTAAAGACCGCATTTCAGCCATAGCGGTCAATCTCAACGGAGATTAGCCATCGGCGCTGGAGATATTATAGTGCACAGGTGTGTCCGCAGACACAGGAGCACTCACTCTTCCCTCTCTCTCATAGTCCGATGGGAATGCAATCTGATACGACCGGAAAGAGGACAGGTGCAAGACCAACGGCTTAACGTGCTTTCTGATCACACCGCCAATTTCCAAACATCGAGCCGTTACTGCATTACCTAGACATTAAATTATTATTTACTAGATAATAGAACTGCAATCACCAATTATGGTGAAAAATTGGGAGACTATAGACTGGCAGAACTCCCAAGACCATTCATTTGAAAGATAAACCCATGTTCTTTAGAGATTTACTTTCATATACGTAGGTCCTATCATAAAGATGTTCTCTTTGACAATAAAGTAAATTATTCATTATGCGCCATTGTTCTCAAGATTTTGTAGTTTTCGTTTTGTATTAGAAGACTGGCTAATTAACTAAAAAGCTTAATTACGTATTATAAAAGACTTGCTCTGCAGTAGTATACTGGTGGATATGCTTATGAATGGAAGTAAATGTTGGGTGTGGCATGAAAGTAGAAAATGCTGTGGAAACGCGTTCCTTGTGAAGCGTAAAAGATATGCTGAGGAATGACATGATAAGGCAATGGTGATGGCATGAAGATGCAGTGACAAAAATAAAAAAGAGTATTTTTAGATAGTTTGGTCATGTTAAGAAGATGAATGAAGAGCAGTTAACAAAAGATATTTACAAGGCAGATGCGACTGATTACGCCGAAAGGGGACGCGCTAGGAGAACATATAGTGACCTTATTGATGATGTTCTTCATAAGAGTCAGGTGCGTAATACTGGTAGCTGGCGTGCGTGTACGACCAGATTTAAGAACATAATTGGTACACGTTTATTAGTACATATAACAGTACATAGCATGTGGAAACAGTGAGTTGTGCTACCAAGTTTAAAATTATTGTCAGCTTTCCGGGCTCCTAAACTAGGTACGCAGGCAGTACTAACTAGGCTTCAATTTATATAAACAACATAAACGAAATAAAAGAGTATTTTGGAATCGTAGCAGGTGGCGTTCTGTAGTTTTTGCTTACCCCCATGGGAAAAAGCTTATCTGTAGTTTTTGCTTACCCCCATGGGAAAAGCTTATGTATTGCTCTGCAGTATACAAAATACAGGTTGATACCTGTTACACTACTAACACGAAAGCTAGCCATAATATTCTTGGTACATAATACCCTTGTCATCGCCAGCCGGTAAATACATACGTTAATAGAAAGTAACATAATACTCAACCTTATTCCCGTTTCTTTGTTTATGATACGAACATCACTGAGGAAGAATAAATCTATTTTAATGGACTCCTCAATTTCTGAACGCTTGAGAGCTACCGGAAATTAAAATGGTCATTAATCATGCTTTAACTCGGCTTGAGAACAATTATTTTGCTGAAGTAGAAATTGTAAAGGACTTTCGTGAGCACCGTTTCGTTTTGTTAAGACGGTGGATTTACCTTTGTCTTTTATGTCTGCAAAGTATAGCGAAGTTAATGATGGAAAGTAGCGTCACTTATACGTAGAAAATCTACACAGACACGAGCGATATGCGTTAACGGCAGAGGCAACTGCTGCCGTCGAAAACATCCCTCGTTTTTCTTTTTGTTTTTTGGGAATGTCATCTCGCAAGGAGGCTGCTTAACTGGACTCGTCTGTGGCTGCCTCAATAACTTAAAGACTCCAGCCAGGACTTAAAAACTAAGCGCTAAAGTTTTTGCACGCCATTCAGCTCTTTTCTCGGCAAGTCTCATCCAGCTGCTACCAACCACCATGCAAAGATCGTCGCTCCACCTAGCCTGAGGGCGTGCTTATCTTGCTTTTTCCGATTCACGGTCTCCACTCAAGAACAAATCTACCTCAGCTGTCATGGGTTCTATGGCTAATATATACCCACATTTCGTTTAAGTCCCATGTAATACGTGTCATGTCCTGCGCTCAATATCGTGGACTCACCCCAGCTTACTGCTGGAGTTAATCATATATAATTATTTATTTTATAAAATAATCATCTGTACCTGACCTCCTTCTTTGAGTATTTAATTTACCTGCCCTAGCATGGACGTGACAGTGTTTAAAGACTGAAATGTTTAGCGAGTAGATATATCAGTTGCAGGCGTAAATTATTATATTAAGTATTAGAAAGAAATTAAAAATTTTGATGCAAAGCACAAAATGATGAAACAAGTTACAAGTAAATTAACATCTGAGATAACCGTTACCCAAAGAAAAAAGGAAAAATCATGCTGGCAAAATCATGTGCAAATGTTCCTTCTACTCCTCTCGAAATTAACGTTTGTTCACAATCACCAGCAACCAAGGAAAAACTCTCTGTACAAAATAGACACACTGAGACACTACAATCCCAAGAGTCTGAACTATCTATCAAGCCTAAAACCACCAAACATAAGCTATCTATTGTGAGTGCCAATAAAAATAACAAGATTTTGTCTATAGCTGAGAATACATTTTACGAACTATGAATTCTGTCATTATGTTTCCCCAAATTGTGGCACGGAGCAGCTTATCAATAACTTGGAGATGAAATTAATACAATATACAATGAGTGATTCCTGTATTATTTTAATTGGACAAAAGACTTCCATAAAACTGAAAACTATGTGGATATAATTATAAATCTGAGAGAAAAATTGCAACAAATACAGCACACGAACATAATAATAAGTGTTACTACTTTCAAATTAAATGATCATTCATCACTATTTAACTGGCGCATAGAGACTTTTAATAACATGTTAACGTGGTAAAGTTTTTGGGTGTACTGACTGACAGTGAATTAACTTGGAAACCGCAGGCTGAAGAAGTTTGCAAAAGATTAAGCACGTCTGCGTATGCTCTCTACAATCTGTCAAAGAAAGTTAACGTTGACACATTAATGGTTGCATATCACGGTTTGGTGGTATCTGTCCTAAGGTTCGGTGTAGTGTTCTGGGGTAATTATTCCGAATAATTGTGCATACGATCCATTTTTTATCTCAAGGTTACAGATAGTTGCATTCCTTTTTTCAAGAAACACAAGATACTAACTTTCCCTAGTTTATACATTCTCGAAGTATCTATATTCGTTAAAAATAACTAGCATCTTTTTCCGGCATTAAATGATACGAGAATGCGAACTACTGCCTTGAGATCAAACTATCAGAGTCTATTGTGTACTGGTAGATATAACACTGCTTTGCTTAAAATGAACATTATTGGTATGGCACCTATTATATTTAACAAATTGCCAAATTGTATAAAGGATCAGCCTATAACAAAATTCAAGAAACTCGTGACGTCGTTGCTGACAGATAAATGTTATTACTCTGTTACTGATTTTATAAATGACTAGTTTCTGCCCGGAACTTCGTCCGCGTTAAATTTCTTGCTCCCCCGACCCATCCCGTCGCGTCGAATCGCCTACCCGTGCGATTTTCCCCGTTTTTGCAACATTTTTCATTACTGTTCCGCTCTTCTTAGTTATAGCGTGATGTTACATACCCTATAGCCTTTCTCGATAAATAGGCTACCCAACACAAAAATAATTTTTCAATTCGGACCAGTAATTCCTGAGATTAGCGCGTTCAATCAAACAAACAAACTCTTCAGCTTTATTATATAATATTACTAGCTTCTGCCCGCGACTTCGTCCGCGTCAAATTTTTGCTTCCCTGACCCTTCCCGTCGCATCGATTTGCCTGCTAGTTTTCGTCCATTTTTCGTTGCTGCTCGCTCCTTTTGAGTTATAGTGAGTCAACCTTAAAAGATAGACATATGCTCTCGCGGACTTTTTTTTTTAACTTTTTAAAAGGAACAATTCCGTCATACATGATTTTTGCGTTACTTTAACCGTTTACGCAGCGCACGCAACGGAAACTCTCAAAAGGAATAAATTTTCCCCGTTTTTGCAACATTTTTCATTACTGCTCCGCTTCTCTTTATTGTAGCGTGATGTTATATAGCCTATAGCCTCCCTCAATAAATAGGCTACCCAACCCAAAAAGAATTTTTCAATTCGGACTAGTAGTTCCTGAGCACTATATTTTTGTATGTCAACAGGCAAAATGTACTGGGAATATATCCAAAGTAACACCACTATGCGTCGGGAGTCAATAGCGGACTCCCGGCCACCGTAGGCGCGAGCTTGCGGGTGGCGAGCAATGGGTAGCTCGCCGCCCGGTAAGGACCAAGCTCGGGTCGACGGCGCGCAGTGTTCCACGCGCGCCTCAAAGAGATGTCAGCAGCAGTGTAGGGGTCTACTAGGACCGATGCCTGCCGGGGTCGCGTGATTGTTCGAAAGAGATACCGTGACCCTGGCACATGGGCAACTGATGGAACACGGGTGGGTTTTAGTCAGTAAAAGTCTGACACGCCCTCCCGCTCCGCCCAGAGCGGGAGAAGTCATTTGATGATTTCCCATCCTGAAAAAAAAAAAAAAAAAAGTAACACCACTATTGTAACACCTGCATTCTATACAAATAACGAAATGATTTGATTTGATATTATGCAAATAGGTATTATTTGTTTTTATCTGCTTCCAATCAAGATTTATATGTATTAGGATATTGAGATAATAATAATCATCAGGATAATTAACGTAGAACGTTACATGTGGGCGAGCCTATTGCCAACAACCGGGCACAAATCCGGAGATTAGCGCGTCCAAACAAACAGACAAACTCTTCAGCTAGCAAACTATTCAGTAATTAGATGATTGTATGGAGAGTAACATTAAGACTGTGTTATCTAACGGGAAAAGCAGTAGTAATACTTACTTATTTTTATGCTATAAAGTCACTACTACATAGGGGTCGAACCTATTAAGCCTCTAGCCATATCTCCAGAATATCGTAATAAAAATATAAAAACACTGTGTCGAGATCGAATCAAGACCTAGAACTCAGGAATCGTGCTTGCAATGAAATAGATATTGTTGACTGCTATATCGTATCGTGTCCACAGTGCACGAAGTCATCGCCGTTAGCAGCAACTCTTCGAGGCGTCTCCATACTGTATAGTCATGTCAATAAATAAGGATCGAAGTGTCAATACCAAAAAATAAAAGGTACTCGTATCACTGCTTCCGATGTTTATGGGTTGTTCAGGATTGCAAGTCGTGTCACAGAGTGCTGCAATATGCGAGGGTAATAAAGTGACGGTCGGCAGTGACACTAAATGTCACTTTAATGGCAGATTAGTGGTTAACGATGACAACATACATAGGTACCTCAAGTGGAATTGTCCTTGTAATGACGTTGTCCTTGTGTGACGTGAAAAGTGCAAGGAGTGTTACATATTAAAATTCGTTATTTAATGCCAAATAGTAAGTAATCTGACATATCAAGTCTTTGTGAGTTTGCTTTTTACACGCTTTATATTAGCTCCACTTGTATGTTTGTTTGTAACCGACTCCTTATAGCGCGATTTTGACCCACTTTAAACGACCAGATTTCATTCAAACTTTGCACACCTGTCAAAGACCAATAACAATGCAATAATTTTGTAAATTTGTGCCTTCATCCTTGCCAGGGTTCCCAGGACAGCAAAAAAACTGTCTTCGAAAACTACGCTGACATACGTCTCAAAATTCGAAACACCCTAAAAAATAGAAAATAAATAATAGTTTAAAAAACTAAAAAAACACGCTTCCATAGAAAACTAAACCAAAAAGTAGAAAATAATGGAAAAAAAAGCGTGGGGTGCCTGATATCAATAAAAAAATACCTTAAAAAGCACCCCACGATTTTTTTCCATTATTTTCTACTTTTTAGTTTGGTTTTCTATGGAAGCGTGTTTTTTTAGTTTTTTTTTTCTTTAATTAAAGAGTTTAACATTACACCTGTCTAAATTAGTACCTAGCTTTTCTAAATGAACTTTACCAAAGTGTTATCTTATCATTTTGTCCACCACTATTGGATCTAGATATCCAAATAACATATTGGGGAGGCCATGTCTCTCCGTTATGTTTGTACTTTCTAGGTAACGTTATATGTTTTCTATTTCTCTATTTTCGGAAAATGTTGCATTAGTCTTCATCACATCATATCAAGGGTCTGCAATCACTCTAATCACGTTTTAATGCGTTCCCAAGAATCTGGTTGTATGGAGTTCAGATTGGCAGTCGCTCCATGTAAAATACTGGTATTCAGGCGCATCTACTTAGACTGGAAGCTGACTCCAATATACTTGAGATATGGCTGGATGGATACGAAAGAATAAATTACATAAAATACAATAAAAAAAATACATAAAAATGAGCCACGCGACAGTCCATCGAGGATAGTAGTGGTTGATCACTTTCCAACCTTATTGCTTGAGGCATAAAGTTGAAGAGTGTCCACTGTTATTGTCATCGTTTGTACCTAATCCAATTATATGCTTGCTTGTCTTCATACTTCTATGGAGTTAAAATAAAACCGCACAAGTCAGTAACTAATGAATTTATTTACATATTCACATAATATAATTAAATCTGCAACATTGAAATAAGTATAATATACAATATTTCTTATTTTCTAGTACAAATATTAGCTTCATTAAGTGTCTATCACAACATTCAGTTTCCTTACGTAACGTTTGCACTGCGCGCGGTCTGTCCTTGTAACTCTTACGGCTTTATACATGTGAGTGAGCGAGAGAGGAGATTGTAAACATGGATTCCATTTTTGTATATTTATTTTCTGTTCTTTCCTGAAGTATTGGTATAAAAAGAAATTATTTTACCTGTTAACGATTAACCACCTTAATTTATACGTGCTTAGGTAAATTTTTCTTTGTAAAGGTATTAGTTTAGTTACAATATCTTTCGCTGAATTTATTAAGCTCACCTTTGTACATTAAATATCTACTAATTATAATTCTTACAATAATTATGGTTGTGTTGAATATACTAATCGTCACTTCCCAATACACTGACATTTTCCAGCGTGAATACTCTAGGCAAACACGCTTTTCAACATCAACTTTAATTGACGCTATATATCCGCCATTTTATCCTAATTTATCTGGCACAGTACACGCGGACGTTGAAATGACAAATATATCGAAATAAGATGGATTAATTTATTTTACAACATTTTTCGCACTTGGTGTATAGTAGATCGCTCGTGTCCTGTCGTCTGCACATTACAGAACCTTCCAACATAACTTCAAACACCATTTAAAACCGAGCTTGAGCCACAATCTTCAAATTTTAGGGTCTTTCAGGAAATGGTGGACTCAAGTTTAGGATCAAAATGACGCGTCATTTTCGGATAAATAAAATAAAACCATTTCATGCCCAGTTTAAGAGGCAGGGTTATAATACTTGAGTACAGATTTTAACATAGAACCTGAAAACCATTTATACAATGTACAGTGTTTCATGACGAACCATCTAGTTTCCCATCTGTATTTTTATGGCAAATAAAATACATGTATTTATTTTATTGTGTTGGGATATTTGAAAGTTTGACACAATTGCAATTCCAATGCACAAATGTTTACCAACAGCACTCCTTGTCAACGTTATTCAAGAGCCAAAAGACTTCAAGTAGTAGTGTAAATTAAACCTTTACCAAGGTTAAAACTATCAAATTATTACATAGGCAATTAGATCTTTTTCCGTACCCGTAGTTCATGTTAAATTTAACCGGTGGAAAATAAATTACATGTATTACAACATCATTTCAACGACCACGTACTGTAGGGTTTCCTTCCTTCCATTTCATATCCCCCATGAATAAGAACCGCGCGCAGTGCGTTATTAGCGAGTTTAATTGAGTGTGTGCGTCCGCAGCGCGTGCGCCGATCATAACGCGTGCAGCAACACAGCGCTCGCGCACAGCGACGTCAGCGCCACGCTGTAGGAGACTGGGGTACCTGTGGAAGAGTGGGGTTACAATTGAGATGCAAAAACAAGTATCAATCATTTTTGGTTTTGCGTTGGTGCAAGATTGACCGAGGATCTGGACATATACAGTTTATACAGTAAGATACAGTCAGTCAGACAGAGTCAGTTTACACTAAAGTAAGATTAAAATAATGCTGTAAAAGGTGGTGATATTTGATGGGCTCACAAAACATTATACCAACCATAATGATGGAAGTCAAATATGTATTAATATAGTTACTGAAACCTTCTTGTCAATCCTGTTGAAAGCAATAATTGTAAAATACGGAAACGCTATATGAAAGGGATTGTCACTTTGTATAGGCATTCTACTCTCTCTCAGTTTAGAAGTTTGCCGAAGCTGTCTGATAATACACATAGATGTTCACTGCACATAAGTCCACTGGACATAGACATATCGACGACGAATAGGTGACCGAGACAAACTGAATGCTGAAGGCGGTGCACTGGGTCTTGTGTTGCAGCTTAGGAGAGGCTTATGTTCAGTAGTAAACTATACAGACGTTTTAACAGAACTTAAGTTGAACATCTAAATATACCAGTTACCTGAGGAATCCTCGCCTGTGACGGAGGCAGGATGAGGAGCATCTTCCTTGATGAGGATGGAGTCTCCCTTCCGCGCGTAGATGTCGTAGATGGTGGCAACACAGCTCAGGGAGAACTGACCCGTCGGTGGCGGGATCAGCGTGTATCTAGAAGAAAAAGGTTAGGTAAATGTTGGTTTTGATGCCTCATTATTTTATTTAGGGCGGAACGGGAGTGCGTGTTAGACTTTTAGTGACTAAAACCCACCCATGTTCCTTCAGTTGCCTATATGCCAGGTCCACGGTAACATTGTTACACTTTTCATTTCAATACTGTTTGTTTTGCGAATATATTATGTAGCTTCCATAATTTTGTATCAAAACTCATCCCTGTAGAAAATTGTTTCCTTAAATACTACCATTGTACATATAGAGATACCCTATATTAAAATGTTTCTCGAAGTCATGGCAGAACTGTTTTGCAATTTCTGTAGGTAATCACAATATTTGGTTTCACATTGAAAGAATTTATAATATACTATACTATGGCATTCTTATGGACCCAAAAGCAAGCCCAATTTTTAATAAACCAAATCAATGTAAGGGTACACAATTATCATCCACTTTCAAGGCCTACAAACCTGCCCACCAGCAAACGCCACATTACTCTCAAACACAAACCTTAAGACCTCCTTGTCCTCCTGCTCAGGCTGCTTCTCGAAGCCGTAGTAGTTATCCTGGTAGGCTCTGCTGAGGCTGGCGCTGGTGTACGTCAGCCCCATCTTGTAGTGCTCTGCCTCAAGGATGCTGACCTCCAGTCTGCTGAACGCGCCTCGCTCTTTGAAGTCCAAGTCTGATGTCCTCCAGGATACGGTTTCTGCTATCTGTTTGTGGAAAGGTTTGAAGTTAGTTTTTGAGTATTTTTCTTCACAACTATATGCTTACCAGTCGTTTGCTCGCTGGAAGGGAAATAATTTTATAAGTCACAAATATGGACCCTGTCGGGCACAGCAAGATGAAGTAGGCTGGGTGCTATCGTGTTAAATTCTATATTTAGTTGCTTAGTTAATATTTTGTGTATTTTGCTTTTCATAAAAATATTCAGGATCAAAAGTCCTTCGCCAGATCCTAAGCAACCTATGTCTTGAATAACGACGACTCGATCGTTGACTCCTATTACGATCGATTAGGTCGAGAAAAATGTAACAGGTGCACAAAGCTTAGAATTGTAACGTATTTACACCTATTTCTTGTAAAGCAACAAAAGAAGCCTGGATCTCGCGCCACAGGGAATCCTAGTGTGAGCTCCAGGAATCAACACATTCATCAATAAATTATTCTTATAGTAAAGCTACTTTTACATTTATATTAGTATAAAGCTTTAGAAAAGTACCGTTCATTTTAAGCCTGTAAGTAGCTACAGTTTCCTATTGTTATATCGGTTACCGAGCTAAATAATGGGCAATACGTGCGTCTTGTGAACCGATCAATTGTAAGTTCTTCTCATATATATACTAATACTATAAAGTTGAAGAGTTTGTTTGTTTGAACGCGGTAATCTCAGGAACTACTGATCCGAATTGAAAAAAATATGTTTGTATTGAGTAGCCGATTTATGGAGGAAGGCTATAGACTATAAAACATCACGCTACGATAAAAAGTAGCGGAGCAGCAACGAAAAATAGATGAAAACTGGCAATTCGATGCGATGGGAAGGGTCAGGGGAGCAAAAATTTGACGCGGACGAAGTCGCGGGCAGAAGCTAGTGATTTATAAGCGTTGTGAATAAAGAAAATATGATTGAATTTTTATTGATTGGATTTTAAACTGTGGTTACTACTTCGGTTGGTCCGTTTTTAGCAGTTTCATATCACTAGGATGGCAGATACGCTCTCTGGCACCAAAAATACTACTAAAACAGTAAGTGTATGATAATATATAAATTATGGAAAAATAGAACTAAGATATTCTATACATTTTGGGCTCCAACTTAAAAATTTAATCAAAAAGTACATTAAACTGAATTATAAAACCTATTCCTAGTATAAAACCGGAAGCTTATAGCTACCTTCAGCCAACAAAGCCAACATAAATACCAAGGTACCGGTACTTTTTCCACCTCACAACTTTTATTTTTGTTTCGGCTCGTTGGAAAGTTGGTTCTAAAACTATTTAGCGTGCTCTGTGGCGAGTGTCGCACTGGGGTTCCACTGGAGACCACTTTAAAGCCTGGCTTTATGGCTTATAGGAGTTACTGTGAAGCTGCCTTGAGGGATGGCTTAGCTGCGTGTCAGTTATTACGGGATGAGATGTATGCCATGTTAGGGGAATTAGTGGAGTGACACACTATTTTGAGAACTTTTTGAAGAATTGTTTCTTGATAGTTTTGCTGCGTTTGGGATTCATAGATTTTGTAAAATTGAGATATTTACGATATGCCTGATTAGAATTTGTCTGTTTAAAAAAATGTTTTGTGATAAAATTAATGGCAAAACTTTTAAATAATATTTTTAGAATATTATTTGTTTGTATAAAATAACCATTTTCTTAACGTCTTCCGTTTAACTTTTGACATTAGCATTTACTTGTGGCCCTCTTACAAAGTTATCTTTTGTTAATAATTCTTTTTGTGAAATTATTGCCCGAACGTAGTGATCTTCTAAAAAAGTAACTCACCTACGCAATATATTAATAATTCAAATAAAGTTAACATAAAATATCAACCCACACTTGATACAACGTAATAAAAGTCAAACAAAACTTTTATACTAGTTAACATGATTTCAAAATAATGGTACCGAATAACGTAACTATAGAAGCAAACCAAACATCGGTATTCATCATCAAACTTAAAAAAGTATAATGTAAAAAATCTTTTAACAAAAAAATTACAACCGACTTCCTTAAAAAAAAGGACACTACAAAGTGAAAAATAACTTTAATTTCGGAAGTCGGTGGCCGGTTCCGAAATTAAAGTTATTTTTCACTTTGTAGTGTTTTATTTTTAAGGAAGTCGGTTGTTATTTTTTGTAAAAAGATTTTATTTTTAATTTTTATTTATAGAATGTACCCCGCACTAATCTAATCACGTTATTCGTTCATTTGCCGCGCAAATACTTAATGCAAATTTAAGACTTATATGGTTTTCACATGGATCTTATTGTTAGCATGGAACCAAATTAAAATAAAACCACACGAGCAGCCCAAACTTTCAAATAAAAAAAAGAATCATCAAAATCGGTTCACCCAGTCAAAAGTTATGACGTAACAAACATAAAAAAATATAGTGAAATTGATAACCTCCTCCTTTTTTTGAAACCAAAAAGCGACGGATTTTAGAAAATGATCTTCATAGTATAATCATTGCCATGTGATGCTGGTTAATTCGTGATTAAAAAGGCTTGTGGCTAAGTCACGATCGCACGGGTCGCCTAAACAGGTTAAGCTACGTTTGCCGCGGTTGGTCTGTGGATGGGTGACCATCTTAAAAAACCTGAACCTCTTCGTATTTCGAAAAGGACGTTAAGCCGTGGGTCCCAGCAATCATTTGTGGATCTTTGACAGTCTTTATAAGTCGGCACAAGCCCGAAATTCATATTACACAGTGACTGGGTTGTGTAGATGAAGCAGTCGCTCCATGTGAAATACTGGTATTAAGATACATCTGGTTATACTGGAAACCAACCTAAATGCTAAGAAGAGTTTATAGACAGATTTAATTTAAAAGTTTTGATTGCAACACAAATCACTCAATGTATATCTATACTAATATTATAAAGCTGAAGAGTTTGTTTGTTTGTTTGTTTGTTTGATTGAACGCGCTAATCTCAGGAACTACTGGTCCGAATTGAAAAAATCTTTTTGTGTTAAGTAGCCTATTTATCGAGGGAGGCTATAGGCTATATAACATCACGCTACAACTAAGAGGAGCGGAGCAGTAATGAAAATGTTGCAAAAATGGGGAAAATTTATTCCTTCTGAGAGTTTCCGTTGCGTGCGCTGCGTAAACGGTTAAAGTAACGCAAAAATCATGTATGACGGAATTGTTCCTTTTAAAAAGTTCTAAAAAAAAGTTCCCGAGAGCATATGTCTATCTTTTAAGGTTGACTCACTATAACTCAAAAGGAGCGAGCAGCAACGACAAATGGACGAAACCTAGCAGGCAAATCGATGCGACGGGAAGGGTCAGGGGAGCAAACATTTGACGCGGACGAAGTCGCGGGCAGGAGCTAGTTAGCGATATACATATTTAAAACATCGTTCTGTTTCAGTCAATCGTTTGAAGATGTTCGAGACAAAATGATGTTAAATACGGTTAGCGATAAAAGCATTTAGTTGTGGTGCAAGCGAGTCTATAGTATGTTTTTACATGCTTTATATTAGCTTCACTTGTACGTTTGTTTGTAACCGACTCCTTATAGCGCGATTTTGACCCACTTTAAACGACCAGATTTCATTCAAACTTTGCACACCTGTCAAAGACCGATTACAATGCAATATTTTCATAAATTTGTGCCATTATCCTTGTCAGGGTTACCAGGACAGCAAAAAAACTGTCTTCGAAAACTACGCTGACATACGTCTCAAAATTCGAAACACCCTAAAAAATACAACATAAATAATAGTTTAAAAGAAAACTAAAACACACGCTTCCATAGAAAACCAAACTAAAAAGTAGAAAATAATGGAAAAAAGCATGGGGTGCCTTATATCAATAAAAAAAATACCTTAAAAAGCACGTTTTAGCGAAGCGTGTTTTTTAGTTATTTTTTTTTTTTACTATTATTTTGTTTATTTCTTTATCTGCATATTAGTTACATTTTTAAATATTTTTAGAAAAATAAATTTACAGCAAAAAACATTTAAAAATATAAAAAATAGTGGACCTCCGGTATCGGGAGCAGGGTCCAAGCTACCGGTGGTTAGGGCTCCAGAGACAGGAACCTCCTCACGATACGAGCCGTGTCAAGGAGTACTGCCTTCTGAATCAGGCTCTTGATCCAACCGCCTAACGATAGCCTCGACAGGTGTTGGTCGAGGGTATCGGCCATCAGCCCATTGGCTGATACGACAATCGGCACAATGACAGCCGAGTCAACATTCCACATGTCAACAACCTCGTGTGCTAAGTCGAGATATTTAATCTGTTTCTCTTTCTCAGCTTTCACGAGGTTGCCGTCATGCGGAATGGTAACATCGACTATCATTGTGCGGCGCGCTAACCGGTCTATCACCACTATATCAGGCTTATTGGCGACAATAGTCCTGTCAGTAATGATAGACCGATCCCAGTACAACGTGACATGGTCATTTTCGAGAACTGGGTCGGGCACATACTTGTAATACGGTACCTCAGAATCCACTAGTTTGTATTGCAAAGCAAGTTGCTGGTGAATAATCCTGGCTACTTGATTATGCCTGTGCAAGTATTCGCCGTTAGCCAAACGAGAACAACCAGAGATAATATGTCTGATGGACTCACCCGGATGGTGACATGCCCGACACACGTCAACCGTCCCGTCCTTCATATTACTATTATTTATTATTAGTCTCAGGGTATGTCTACATGATTGTACACCCGAAACATTTGGAGCTTGTAGCTTTCTTCCATAATCCCGTCTAACTGGTCAACGAACTGAGAAGGAAATAACAGCATTCTTTCTCACTAATGAATAAGAATCTATGAATAACTGTCTATTGTTTTTCCTCCATTTTGAATAAAAATACAGGAAGGCCAGTCTCATTGGACTAAAAGATTTTTTAATATCCGAAATATGAAGGGTTGGGGTAAGGCGGCAGATATTAATGAAATTCCGACGTTGTTTATACAAGTTGATGGTTTTTTTTTGCACAGTGTTGTTACTGGTGATGAAATGAATCAGTTCGTTTGAAAGTCCATTAAGAAAAATTGGATTTCAGTAAATGGATAAACAATCTTATTCCTAAAATAATTTGAAAAATAAGTTTCCGATTATATTTCTAGCTTTTTCGACGGATTATTGACTATAATTAGGATAAAATACCCAAACGAAAAATAACTTCATAAAAGTAGAATGAATGTTATGCGTTCCTTGCAAAACATGAATGATAGGCTGAGAAATGACGTGATAAGACAATGGTGTGGTTTAAAAGAAGATGTAGGGACACAAATTGAAAAAAATATGCTGAGACGGTTTGGTCTTATTCAGAGGATGAATAAAGAGCAAAGGGCGACTAACAAAAGGTAAAAGGCAGGTAAGGTTGGACAATTACAATCAATAAAAAGTCTTCATCTGATATTGTATTAAACTTTCTGTGTTGTACTGACTACATTCCTAATGCATGCGTTGTTGTTTGTTGTTGCTGTATTTTTTATTTAACTAAAATATTATTTTATATATTATACTAGCTTTTACCAGCGGCTTCGCCCGCGTGGAGGTCGGAAAATATCCCGCGTGAACGTACTACCGGGATAAAAAGTAGCCTATGTGTTAATCCAGGTTAATGTTTTTTAGCTCGAAAGCGCATTTTCATACGACTTGCTTCAAATTTATCGTCACTGCTTAGCTCCTCTATGACTTAGCGTTATGTTATATAGCCTATAACCTGCCCAGGAGTATGGACTACAATCGTACCAAGTTTGTTTAAAATCCCTTCAGTAGTTTTTGACCCATGCGTGCACATACAGACAGACGGACAGACAGACAGACAGACAAAAAAATTAATGATTGCATTTTTGGCATCAATATTGATCACCATTCATCCTCCAATATTAATTTTGAATATATTTTCAATGTACAGAATTGACCTCTCTACAGTTTTATTATAAGTATAGATTATTTTTTATAAAATCAAAGATGTAAATGTAATCATAATGTGAAAGGTGTAATTATAGTTCTAAGATCATACATTGTAAACCTATATTCTGGTAAATAAATGAATGTAAATGTCATTTACGAACTTAAATCACGAATGGGTAGTTAACACGTCACAATGCTATGATTTCAGTGGCAGTTAAGCACGATGCAACCAATCACAAACTAGTTAATAACGCGTTAGTAATTCACGCACGTCGGTAGGTACCTAGTGCCTTGACAATATGGCTACTCAGTAGTGATTAGTGATTGTTGCACGTTACTTTTGAGCAGCGTCAAGAAAAGCAATTGCATGATAAGAGAACTCTGTGTCTGTCCTGTTATGTTCTCATTTCTCATTCTAACCATATGTATAACACACATATGGATAGAATGAGAAATGACAACATAACACGAAGACTGAAAGTGGCACCGGTAACTGAAAAGATGTGTGAAACTCGTGGTATGGTCATTTGTGATACGGAGGAATGAGGAAAATGCCGTGAGAAAAGTCGTGAGTAGAACAAAGAAACTATGGATGGACTGTGTAAATTATGATATGGTTCGAAAAGGGGTCACTACTTAGATGACGACTAATAGAAAAGTATGGACGAAAACGACATGTTGCGCTGACCCCAGATGTATTGGGAGCAGGGTAAGAGTATGATAGTGACTTTTGGAACGTATATGATTAAATGAAAACAATTACGATCTGTAATTTGATAAAAACCCACTTACTTTATGGTCATCTAGAATCCATGTGATGTTTGGCGCCGGATAAGCCTCGTCGACGGAACAGTTAGCTTTCAAGATATCACCGCGCGCGTAGCTGCCTCGAGAGATGGATAGATGCGGTGCTCTGAATGGTGGGTCTGGATAGAAAGTGATGCAATTTTGTTAAGAGGTGTCTTCTACGTCAATTATATCAATAGTCAAGATCATGTAAGATTCCAGGAAGGGCTTGTGGCTAAATAATAACAGCCATACTGGTCAGTGAATCAGGTTAAGCTATGCTTGCTGTGGTTGGTATGTGGATGGTGACCATTTTTACATACCAAGACTTGCATGCCTTGGAGAGCGTGTTAAACCGTTGGTTCCGGCTACCATTCGGGGATTTTTAATAGTCGTAACGGGTCGTCAAACGCCCAAAAGTCGGACTGCCAGTGTTACCAAGGGTATTGTGTTACCGGTAGTAACTAGCTTGTAGAGGACCGGTAGGCTGTCGTTCTATTTAAATACTGGTATTGAGCTTCCTCCAGTTAGAATGGAAACCAACCCCAACAAAGGCTAAGCAATGATTATAAAGGTATTCATTACATTCCACGATATTATATACATTGATTATATACATTGGAGGGGGGTCATAGGGTTTTACATAGGAGTAGGTTTTACAAAGAAATACATAGGTATTATCATTGCGGACTCTATCAGGTAAAGTCAAGTAGGGGAGAGAAAGAGGAAGTAGTGTTAATTTAACATTTCGTTGATATCGTAATCATTTAATGACTGTTTGTTGTAATCTATACATATTCATACGAGAAACATACATTTTGTACACTTTTTTACGAAAATTATGCAGCTGGAGGAGTACGAAATTTAACACAGTTAAAGTTTATATGGGGAAGGACTGCACAAAGCTATTTTTTTTTAATTATGGTCGGATTTCGACTTCTGGGCGACCACCCGTTACTATAGATAGTGCCTTAGCAAGCATTGGCTCCACACTGTAAGGGACACAACTCACTATTATAGGTCCAATACAATATAGTGATTTAAATGCATTCCATTGTCATCAGCTTCATAATTTTTCGACTTATTTAACACCATTAACATGTTACCTCAAAAATGTTTATCACCTTTTGAATATTCTTGTACTTGGTAAACAGCGGGCTTTAATTTCAATCATTAATCAAACTACAATTAATTTTAACCACCAAACTTTATTAGAGAAACCAATTCTGCCAGCTCTCCCTCTATTTATATCAAAAACTTCTAAAACAGCTCCACCAGGAAGGTATCGAACTCGCTCCAATAAACAATCATTATTAAAGCTCGGTGTTCCAAAAACGCTTCCGAATCGCTATAATTACTTGAGAGGGATTCCCATTTGTGATTTCTCAGAAGCAGATCGGCGTTGATAACTTGACATTTTTTCAATAATACGTAGAAGTTAATCATTAAAAACTTAACAATTCTTTGCTCGACTTCCGGATTAAAACCGAGACCCTTTGCTCACATGCTTTTAGAGTACCACAAGATAAACGAGGCAGTCCAAATTCTATCGCATTTTAAATCGAAATAATAACCTATACTAGAAGGTAGGAACAACTTACCAACAACCGTAAGTGGTGCTGACCGTATGTCGGTATGGAACAGAGGCGCGTCGGCGGAGACTTCGCACTGGTAATCGCCACTCAGGCGCCGGTTCAAGTTTACTATGCGGACTTGCTGGTGATCTGATTGTGTCAACTGGTGGACAAAAACAAGATATTCAGTGGAAAAAAAACATATTTTAAGAAGAGGGAAAAATAATTGACCGCGGAATTAATAAAACCGAGAAGTAAAATCAATGTGAAAAACGTATCAATATCATCGATATATAACACTAGATCAATTACTTTGGTTTATGTATGTATTTTATTATAATCTAACAAAATAACTTTCATAAGTTACAAACAACAAGCGGTAATAATTTGTGACATTATGCAATGCCTTTTAATTTATAAATTTGTACTCGATAACTATTTGCTTGTATTACCGATTCAAATCCAAACAAGATCTTTTAGTTTAGCATATTCATTAAATTTAGTGTTCAAATATTAGTACCGATATTAGGTTTCTAGACCGCATTTAAAATATAATTTGACGTCACAAAAAGAGCTATGACTTAAGCGAGATTCCTTGAATATGGAAAATAATTTGAATTAAATATGAATTCAAGCTGAAGACAAAAATATTCTGAATGTAAATTCAAATTTGAATGCAAATTCAAAACGCTTTTATATTGCTACTTTGAGAACTGTTTATCAGACTTTAGTAAATGCTTATATATTTAAAGGATAGCTCAGAAGCTTAGTGAAAATATTAAGTGATCATGATCATAGTTCTTAGAATAGCCATTATTATTATCGAGTTAGAACTTTAACAAATATTAGACAATGATAAATAATTAATTATTACAAGAACGCTGATGTTTTAGACCAGAGTAATCTTAATTAACTCGACACTGAGATCAAATTGAACCTAAATTAAAAATAAATTAACAATTGACCCTGAGGCATCACTTTGGTTTCGATTGTACTCTATCTTTAGGTACCAGAGGAATGCTAAGCGCTGAAATGCATATTTTAAGAATTACACTTAAATTTTGTACAATTTCCCTTTTTGATTTGTATATCTACTAAGTAATCATTTAACTATGCTTTCTTGTGTTGTGCTGTTTTGATTTTGATCACTAAATAAATGATATAGCTAATGGTCCTATCTGTAGGTCGCCCTGAGGCAAGGTCGAGCGACTATCTTCAAAAAGAAAGTCACCGAGTGTCGACCTAGTAGCGTGCAATTGGAGAGGCATATGTCCAGCAGTGGACTGTTGTAGGCCTATGATGATCTATCTACCTATACTATCTATTTATATGAGGCATAAAGACAAATTTTGCAAGGTAAAATACACACATGAGTATTTGTTATTTTAGACTTTAAAACTCAACTTACATCAACCGACGCTCCCGGAAGTGGAAACACCATGGTTGGTGGCATTTCCCGTGGCACATATCTGTAGAACTCAGTCTCCGCCTTGTACCACCTGATGGAGTAGAGAGCAGCATCCTCCAGGTCGTAGGAACAGCGCAGGATGGCTGACTGACCCTCGCCGGAGAGGACCGCGCGGGGCACGGAGATTGAGAGGTTGCGGAGGGACCAGACGCCACCTGTGGATGAAGAGAGAAAGAGGAGTTAGAATATTTGGTTTTGTCAAGACATTATCGGTTCGAGAAGTAACACTTGTGAAAATTAAAATTTTAATGCAATATGAATTCACAAACTGAAATAAGATTAGCTTCATGGCAAGTGTATGATGATAACTCATGAGGATGTTTGCTCAGTGGCATTTCGAAAGACGCGATGTGGTATGAAATATAGAGGAGTGGGTTCTAAAATAATAGTAATAATAATCATGTCACAGCCAATGGGTTGATAGCCAAGAGCCTCGACCAACATCTAAGGAGGCTCTCGTTAGGCAGCGGGGTCAAGGGCTTGATTCAGAAAGCGGTACTTCTGGACACGGCTCGCATCGTCAGGAGGTTCCTCTCTCTGGAGCCCTGACCGCCGATAGCTTGGACCCTGTTCCCGATACCGGTGGGCTACTATTTTTTATATTTTTAAATGTTTTTATTTTATATTCTAATATTTAAAAATATAATTTATAAATTTATTAAGATGAATAAAGGTAATAATAAAATAGTCCATCTCATGAAATGTGTTGCAAGTAAAGAATCATTTTTAGCAAACATAATAGAAGTAACATTGACATAAATTTATTGGCTAGAGGTGCATCGGAGTGCCAATCGAAGAGAAAGATATTGTGATATTTTATTTTATAGTGGAATTTAAGTTTTAATGGAGATTAAACTTTATTATATTTTATTTTATTGGTTGGATTAGATTTGACTGTGAATGTATTTCAATTTAATGTATTTTGATTTAAGGTATTTTTATGTAATGTTTCATATGATTCAATGTGTTTTGTTTCATTGTTGTAATGAATTTGATGTATGTGTTTGTGATTTAGTTATTGGGACTTTATGCCTTAGCGAATACATAATAATAATAATAAATCTTCCGTAAATATTAAGTTAGATCATCACATGTATTATTTCTATGTCAGTCACTCGTAACGACAACAACAATATTGCTGTTGTTCATTCAATTTTTATGGAAAAGAAATCGAATGGAACTAACTGGAATCAATAACAATAAACAAGAAATATTTACTGAAACACCCGAAAAAGGTATTAATTTCTTAAGAAATATACAAAATTATCCCGATTATCTACTTCCTCTCGCTAAATTAATTATACAGTCAAAACTATAAAGAAAATAGCAGGTAAAGGTCATATATGAAGAGCTTTATTATTTATTCAAAACAAACCCTAGGGAACTAACCTTAAAATATTACCAGTTTTAAGACAAGTAATTCTCCACAGGATTCTATTCCAAATACATTTTGTTCTTCATAAAGAACATTATTTTGTACCACGTCTAAGACATATTACTTTGTTCTTTATGGACATGTTACTAAGACGTAGTAATTGGTCCTTAGTTTTTCTATTGTGCTAGTTTGTCTATTTGTTCGCTTAATGGACGTATAAAATAGTTGTTTTAATACAGCTAAGTAATCTGTTGTTAGTATTTTATTAGTACAATAGAAACGGAATGGTATTAGAAAAACAATTGGTTGTCATTGTCTTGAATTTAGTTTTTTTATATAATTGGTTATATTGATTGAAGCTCAAAATCACATAACAGGTTTATTTTTTGAGGAGATAAAACATGTGTGGCCCAAGCTAAGACCACTATACACACAGTAATTTATTCATTTCTCTAAACATCATCATCATCATCATCATCAGCAGCCCCTAATGTCAACTGCTGGGACATAGGCCTCCTCTCGGTGAGAGGGAGTGGGCCATAATCCACCACGCGGACCCAGTGCGGGTTGGTATTTTTCTAATGGTTACTCTTATTAATTTCATAACTCTGAAATATACAATACATTCAAATATAATAATGTTTTAAACAGGCTAGTAACAATTAAAATATATCTGAATAATAGATCAAAAATACTGAAAATCTGTACTCAATTTTGTTCTGAACGATTCGTTTGGATTTGTTCGCCCCCTAAATCTTTCCACTTCAACGCTAAAGGCTTTTTGAACGTTACACACAAAGGTTTTCTAAAAGATTTGAGTCCCAGGAGCGATTTGGAAACAATATTTCGATCGTGGCGCCGCCGTGTGAACACCTCCCTGGGGGCAGGTCAAGAAGGCTTCTAGGGTTGACGAGTGACATTTTTTTTTGCTCTCTGCTTTAAATCTTTGTAGTCTAGTAAGATTTATAGGGCTATTATTCGGACTTATATTTCAGATATGATTGAGATTTTTTATAAGTGTCTAACGGATAGGATTTTTTTTTGTTTTAAACTACCAATTCGAATAATATAGTTTTCTAAGACACGGTTGGTAAACTCTTCAAGTGGCCAATTTTTGGCCAAAGAATCAGCATTGCCATATAGCGGGGCAATGCTGCCAGCCTTTTGGGCATCTTTCCTGTTGACAAAGATGCAGATTAATTTTATTTGCGCTATGTTTCTTTATTTTTAATAAAATATCAATGTAAGACAATGCTAAGACAATGCTTGTGCAGTCCTTAATCTTCCCTATCATCGATTATGGTGATGTGTGCTACTATGACCTGAATGCAGATCTCCTCAACAAACTTGACCGTCTTCTCAATAACTGCATTCGATTCGTTTTCAATTTGCGTAAATATGATCAAGTCTCTGCGCATCGGTCCCTTCTTAAGTGGTTTCCCATACGCCAGCGCAGAGAGCAAAGGGCGCTGACCACATTGTTTTCATTTCTTGATTCTCCCTCTTCCCCTGTTTATCTAGCCCCTCCCTTTCAGTACATTTGCGCCAACCACAATAAGAATTTACGCTCATCGCACAATCGTCTCCTTCAGTGTCCCACTCATCGCATAGACTTCATTCACTCTTCTTTCTTTGTCCAGTCTGTCTCTCTGTGGAATGCGCTCCCCCAGGAAATCAGGATGGCAACCAACCGATTGACCTTCAAAGTTAAAGTTCGCGAGCACATTCGCAAGAAGTTGGCAGTATCATCACAACGGTAATGTTTCGTCATTGTTTGTCTAATTTGTTTTAGTAAATTCGATTATTTAAATTTATTATAGTTAGGTATATATATTATGTTTATGATTTAAATAGGTTCTACGTTTATATTTGATTATCTTCAAATTCCTTGCACCTACCACTGTTTATCTCTGCATCACCCAAAGGTTGACTGGTAGAAAATGCCTATGGCATTAAGTCCGCCTCTGTACATTTATGTGCTTAAAGTGTTAAATAAATAAATAAATAATACTGTTTTTCTTTGAGATTTAGCCTTTAAATTACAGGCTAACTAAAGGCTAACTTTAAATTATGTAAATATTTTAAGATATTGTAATCAAAACATTGATGGTTAAAAAATTTGTATCACAAAAATGCAAATTTAACAACAAAATTGTGTTACTTTTGAGTACATGGAGTATTTTATTTATTTTCCTGTTTCGCTAACAAATTACAAATCTCCAACAGACATAATTATCTTCAACCCTTTTTAGCTTCCCATACTCGTTCATGAGATCAAATTTGCGGCAACGCAGCTTTATACTCGATACCCTTGCCGCGGTGCCCTTAATCCGGACCCTTTAAACAATTTTGGCCAGCATCATATTCTGGTAACCCTATCCAACGAGGGAACCAGCTGGAGGGAACGCGGTCACTAATCACCAGTACCATGGACAAGGGAGGACAGAAGGCTTAGTGACGATGGGCGAGAAATATGACCATCAAGAAACATCAAAGTAGGAATAAAGAAAAAAAACCTTTCGAATATCTAAAAAAAATAAAAAAAAAAATGACAAGCGCCTGGTAGTTGTGTTTTGAGAAATAACAGTACTAAGAATACTCGTACTGATAAGTTTGCAACCAACAACTAGTTTATAATGGTGGATGTGCCTGTCATTTTTTTTTTTAAATATTTGTTGAGTTGATAAAATGAAAAGTAGATCAATGTCACTCAAATTTTCTTTGTGTGTTGACGCAGAAAATTAATATGTTCTTTATTTCCATTTCGTATTCCAAGTCACTAAACTGAATGTAGAGTACTTCTAGTTATCTTTCTCAGTCATTTCATCATTAATTGTGTTAGAAGTAGGCACATAAAATCAATACTCTTTAGTCTTATTATTCCTCAGTTTCCTGTAGGCCTTCTGCACCATTCCACATATCGTTCGTCAACACCTGTGTCTCCTTGTCACCGTTCACCCTTTGGACAGGCTAAGATAACACATTGTTTGCACGGTAGAGCAATTGTTGTGATTCCAGCGTGATACATTGCCGGTATTGTTACGTGATTGCATTGTGGGCCGCCTGGTGAGGCAGTAATGTAGTTACAGTTCAATTGAATGCGATGAAGACGTTATGCAGATTTATTGAATTACGGCCGGGTGGATTCGTCAATTTTCGTGCTGATTCGGTTACGGTTGAGGTTGGTTTACTTTGGTACAATCAGTGAAATGTGTCGCCATATTCGGTACAAATTGTTTAACTTTGTGTTGATGAACGACCAAAAATTACTATCGACTGAATATATTTTGTTAAATATACAAAACCGAAACGTTTGTATTGTGTTCTAAAGATTCAGATTCATCGTCATCGTCTGTCACTTCCACTGGTCTGTGCTTCGAGCATCCAGTGGATTCCTGCGGCCTTCACTAGGTTATCAGTCCATCTTATGGGAGGGAGGCCTTCCAACGCTACGTCTTCCAGTACGCAGTCGGCACTTCAGAAGCTTATGGCCCCAAGAAGCGGCATGTGCGTTGCGACTTATATTTTGCTCATACAGATCTCTTCATTTCTGATTCGATCGCGTAGGGAACTCCAAGCAAAGTCCTTAACATTCACAATATACTGTAAAAAAGATATATCTAGATGGTAATAAAGATATTCTGTTCTTTTTATGCTTCGATTCCTCTTCAAAGTCGGCTCTACAATTTAATACCGATATCTGGATGACCGAGCTTTGCTCGGTATTTTTTGGTAAATCGTGTTTAAAATAATAAGTTTATGTTCAAGTTAATTATCGATAAAGTTCATCATTGAAAATACGATAAAACGACATTTTATAAAAATGAATCCTAGCTAGATCGATTTATCGCCCCCGAAACCCCCTGTATACTAAATTTCATGAAAATCGTTGGAGCCGTTTCAGAGATTCAGATTATATATATATACATATATACAAGAATTGCTCGTTTAAAGGTATAAGATAAACGCTCAGAGCCTAACAAACAAATTTCTTAACGCCAGCTAATCTATTTAAATAAGATCCACAAAGTCTAGCTAATCTCTTACAGAAAAATCATAAAATCATTAAGGTGAACCAAATTCCGAGCGCTTCTTTACTTTGGAACAAAGACAATTATAGAAGTTGGCCTGAATCTAGATAATTTCCTAAACAATCAATTAAGGTGTGGGCATGCATAATCCTATGGTCATTAAGGGTTGTGTGTTCACAGCTGGGAAAACAACGCCCCGGCTTGCGGTGAGAGCGACCCTTAAGGGGATATGGTGGTATCTCGATGGGGAATCTAGTTACTAATTGATAGACGTTTTTGCGTTTTTGAAGTGTGATATACGTGTATTACATTAGATATAGGTGATGGGTTTCAATTATCGCAATAGTGGACGTGTACTTTGCATGGTAAAATTATTATACATCAAGTGGACTTATGAGAATTTTATTGCCATCTAAGTGACAGCTAGTGTATCTTCAGCTAGACCTCCTCCAATTTGGGGGGGTTCACAATAATTGCCACGCTTGCCAGGCGGGTTAGTGATCGCAGTATATCGGCAAAATGCAGAGAGAACGCTGTTGCCCATTCTCTAGTAAGTCTTTTAGTTGCTTTTACGACACCCACGGGAAGAAATGGTATTGTCCTATTCTTTACGTCCGACACTACATGGGACGCCAGTGTGTAACTCAAACCTATCGATATATTCAAAATTGCTGTTTAATGAGCTAAAACGTAAGAGCTCATACTCCATCACATAATAACACATTCATGAGTCCAGTGCAATTATGCAAAGCCCTCTGAAAGGGTATCCCATTATTACTATCGAAGGTCTACATCACTCAGAATACCATAAATTAATCATCTTAAAGGCTCAGATCCTGTGCAGCAACAAACTGAACGGAAACTGTCACTATCTTGCTCTAACACATACAGATAGAAACAGACAACAAGAAAATACGAGCTGAAAGAATTAGAACTGTCAAACGTTTAAGACCCACAAAAATTATTCCTCGCCTCCTAATATTCGTCCCATCTCTCAGTCTCTAAAAGGCTTGACATTTCCCAAAAACCAGTTAACTAAAAGCTCATAATGAAGCCTAGATATTAATAAAGCCTAAATGTGTTTCATACGAACTTGTGAATAAGCCTCCGAAACTCGAACAATTTAAATGTTGAAACTTTTCGCCTCTGTATTAACGACGTTTGTAACTGTATGTTAAAATGTAAATGGTGGGTAAATTGGTGTTTATGTCTTGATTTTAGAAAGGGTTTTGGTGGAAGCAATATTTGGCTACATATATTTAGGTTCTTTTTCTAGATATTTATCGATTTGCAGGTTATTCTTGATAGTGGGATATATGAATCACTCCCAGAAACTGTGATAGGATATTTTTCCATTAGATAGTCTTTGAAATATGTATGCATAAACAAAAGAAAAAGCTCCTTTTAATACACGTAATGACTTAATCATAAGCCATTTTAAATATAAACAATATTAACATAGCTTGTTCGAATTCTATAGATGTTGAAGAAAAGGTCTACCCATGATGACCCACATGTCTTTCATAACCTAAACCATATTACGAAAATAGCGTCCCATTTTCAATTAAAATTGCATTAGGAAGCCTATAAAAATCCCATCATACACAGCACAAGAATCCTTTTAAAAAACAGTCCACCAAAGGCAGATCTTCCGCCGAATTAACCTAACCCCATACGCGGGGCTCATCAAATTGCGCGTTCAGTTGAAGCTAATGAACGTAATAAATGTTCGAGAGTGTTCGTGCGAGCGGCGATGTATGGCGTACATTGAGATAATGACCGCGCCTCCTCGGCAATAACTGGATGGCTTGGTAATAGTCCTATATGTCTCGCGAGCGGGATTGACACGCGGATATTTCAGGGAGAAAATGTTCGCTCACTAGTTAGGGGGAACAATGAAACGTTTTCACGTTTTTTGTTTGGTTTATTTTTGTGCTCTGGCGATGGGGAAAGGAAATAGCAATGGATTTGGTTAATTGCTGTAGGTTCTCTGGGGCAGGGAGTTACGAGATTTGAATTTGGGGAAAGTGGCTTTCATTTTTGGCACTATTTTTCTTTTATGCGGTTTGGAATAATTGAACACTGGACTGTGGCATGCTGGTGTAATTTTTAGAAACTTTTTTTATTTATGACAGCCAGAAAGATAGTCTAGAAACTCTTAAAACTGTTCTTGAATCGTGTTCTTTACTTATTTTACATAACGCGAAAGTGATTCCGTCGGTATGATAAGCAGTCATACATTTCCAACTACTAATCTATATATATAAAAGAAAGTCGTGTTAGTTACTTCACTTATAACTCAAGAACGGCTGAACCGATTTAGCTGAAAATTGGCAGGGAGGTAGTTTAGAGCCAGGAGAAGGACATAGGATACTTTTTATCCCGTTTTTTTTTTTTTTTTTTTTTTTCCCCTTTTTACGACCGCGTTCCCGTGAGACGTCACATAAAACGTCAAAGAGAATACAAGTCACTATAAAACGTGGTACTATGACAAAAACGTTGCCTTCGAAGTACCAGGTTATCATAACTTGACAGGAGCTTACCAAACAAAGGAGTGTCAGCTAGAAAACGCTTTATGCCTTCGAAGTACCAGGTCATCATAACTGGGTAGGAGCTAACCTAACATATGAGTGTCAGCTAGAAAACGCTTACCAGATCACCACCGCGTACCAGGTTGTCAAACTTGGTACGTTTATAACAACATTTATTGAATCTGAGGCGATACGAAGTTCGCTGGGTCAACTAATTATCTATACTAATATTATAAAGCTGAAGAGTTTGTTTGTTTGATTGAACGCGCTAATCTCCGAATCGAATCCGGTCCGAATTGAAAAATTCTTTTTGTGTTAGGTAGCCTATTTATCGAGGGAGGCTATAGGCTATATAACATCACGCTACACCTCAGAGGAGCGGAACAGTAATGAAAAATGTTGCAAAAACGGGGAAAATTTATTCCTTCTGAGAGTTTCCGTTGCGTGCGCTGCGTAAACGGTTAAAGTAACGCAAAAATCATGTATGACGGGATTGTTATTTTTAAAAAGTTCAAAAAAAAAGTCCCAAGAGCATATGTCTATCTTTTAAGGTTGACTCACTATAACTCAAGGAGCGAAAATGGACGAAAACTAGCAGGCAAATCGATGCGACGGGAAGGGTAAGGGGAGCAAAAATTTGACGCGGACGAAGTCGCGGGCAGAAGCTAGTTTGCAATAAAGACAATTCTAATAAAACCACCGTCTTTACCTCTTTGCCAATTCCTCATCAGTACCAGCTAGTCACCCTCATCTCAAACAGTATATCACTCTCGGAACATTTCGGAACACTTCGTGCCTCGGAAATGAATCTGTGTGAATAAAGCGGGCGACACGTTTGCACAGTTCCACCCCCGGCGACGCGACGTCAATTAGACTTCACACGGCTGTTAAGCCGTTCTTAGTGTGTTTTTGAGAAGGTACCCCGTTTCTTTTGTTGGGTCGTGGGGTTGTTTTAGGATTGACTGCTTATGGTCGTTATTTTATATAGAGATTTGTGGTGTTTATTTCGAGAAAAATGTAGAAAGGAATGAAGGAAGGCTTTCGGTGTTTAATTTGACAAAACAAAAACACTTCACTATAATAGGTGGTGTGGTCAGCGGACAGAACATGGACCTATTGGTATGTGGTCTCTGCTGGCTGCATAGCTGAGTTGGTATCCCAAAAATAAAGCTGAAATGGGTTGTCAATTTTCGCCAGTAAGCAGCACATTAGTAGCAAAACGAAGATAACCGACATAACCCGAAAAATTGCCAAAACTTAAATGGCCGTGGGCAAGGCGTAGCGTTGGAAGGCCTTTTTTTTTGGTATCGGGGTGGAAATTCTCATGGATGTCCTCCGCCCTGGGGTGGACGGAGGGGTCTGTAAGACTTCTACTGACTAAAACCACCCCGTGTTCCCTCGCACACTTGCACCGGGGGCTACGGGGACGCTTAAGCATTCTTCAACGCAGCCCTCGGCTGGTGCCGGCCCGCCACTGCGGGCCCCGTCTGGCCAAGCAGGGGGAGTGCGGTGTTTGATTCCGCAACCCAGTGCTGGGCACGCCACAATTGCGGCGATAAGTCCCCTCTTTGAGGAGTGGATAAAGAGGCGCCACGGCGTCCTCACCTTCCGCCTGACGCAGGTTCTAACCGGGCATGGGTGCTTTGGTGGGTTCCTGTTCAGGATAAAACGGGAGGAAACGCCCGGGTGTTTCCATTGCAAGGATTGTCTGGAGGACACGGTGAAACATACGGTGGAGGTGTGCCCTGCCTGGGCGGAGTACCACCGTGTCCTCATGGAGGCGATCGGCGGCGGTGACCTCTCGCATCCGGCCCTGGTGCGAGCCATGGTACGGAGCAAGAGGGCATGGGAAGCCGTCACCTCCTTCTGCGAAGAAGCAATACTCGCGAAGGAGGAGGCGGGGCGCGTGAGGGAGTGGCAGTCTCAGCGCCCTCACGTCCCTAGCAGCTGCAGGTGGAGATGCACCGGGCGTCGGGAGTCGATAGCGGACTCTCGGCCACCGTAGGCGCGAGCTTGCGGGCGGCGAGCAATGGGTAGCTCGCCGCCCAGTAAGGACCAGGCCCCGAGCCTGGTCCTTATAAAACGTAGTCAACGGCGCGTAGTGTTCCACGCGCGCCTCAAAGAGATGTCAGCAATACTGAAGGGGTCTGCTAGGACCGATGCCTGCCAGGGTCGCGAGATTCTTCGAAAGAGATACCGTGACCTTGGCACATGGGCAACTGAAGGAACACGGGTGGGTTTTAGTCAGTAAAAGTCTGACACGCCCTCATTTGATGTTTTTCCATCCAAAAAAAAAGGCCTTCCACCAGATGTACCGATGACCTGGTGAAGGAATCCGCTGGTGCAGGAATCCGCTGGATACGAGAAACACAGAACCAGTCGAAGTGGCGGTGCTTGGGAGAGGCCTATGTCCAGCAGTGGACGTCTTTTGGCTGAAATGATGATGACGATGAAACAGTACTTATGCTGTGTTCTAATTAGGATAACGACCGATGATACTTACAGACAAATGAGGTATTTCAGATTTGTCTCAAAGTCACACAAAGCCTCTGTTATTTTAGCTAACATTATGGTAACAACTGACTATTACTATTGTTGGGTATTAATTGCTTTTAACTACTCCGTTGGTCTCGTAGTCGTAAGACGAGTGTTGAGTCTGGGCTTCCGGGATCGATTCCCAGTTTAGGAAAAGTGTTATTTGGTTTTTCCATTAGTAATTTCTTTGCACCACACATCTCGGAGTTTTGAAGTTGGCGTTGTGATACCCCCGTGCCTCGGAAAGCACGTTAAGCCGTTGGTCCTGCGCTTAATCTCTCTCCGGTCGTGTCGTATTGCTGTCCCGTCGGACTATGAGAGTGAGGGAAGAGTGAGTGCTCTTGTGTCTGCGCACACATTTGTGCACTATAATATATCTTATGCTGATTGCTAGTCTCCGTTGAGTTTGGCCGCCGAGGCCGAAATATGGTCTGGAGGACTATATTATCAACTGGACCAAGTCTATTTGCCAATTAGTAACATAGAAAATTGTGATGCATACAGGGATCACATACCACGCAACACATTTATTTTTCCATGTAATTAATTGGACGCACCCAATTATTTTGAAAAAGTATAACAAACAAAAAATAATGGATCAAAACAAGGTATCACGTAAACCTGACCACGGCGTAGAGTATCGGTGTCGGCCATTAATTGGGTCACAGAGTTCAGCAGGTGGTCGTATCAGGAAAAATACTGATATTCTGTTTAGAACGGAACTTTACCACATCAAAGCTGAAATTAGCCTTACCTTGTTATACTTTTATATTAAGGGTTATTCAAGTGACCTATGTAACTACAGGGTGAAACTAAATTAGCTGGCGAAACTTTGGAGATGTAATGGCTTTCAGTACCAAGGCGATATCTAAGAAACGATAAAACAAGAAAAAAAACAAAAATGGATTGTAGATTTTTTTTATCGCCGGCTTTGTGTGTGGTTTGTTAGGACCTTAGTACATCATTTCGTGTAATTTACACTAAATACTATCGTTGAGCCCGAAACATTTTTTTAACGAGGATCGGACAAAATGGTCCCCACGACCAATAACAACCGCATATACGTCATTAGATAGGTATTTTTATACAGAGCAATAACTTCTATGGCGATTTGTTTCAAACCGCTGTGTGAAAAAAGTTATGGCGATATTTTGCAGGACGTACTGGACGCTAGGTAAAGGAAAACTTGAATTTAATGGTTAATCACTTCTAGTGGTCTTTGTTTCAATTCTCCAAAATGTAAGCATTCCGATGATAATAAAATAATATGGTACTCTCCAGCTGGTCGAATGATGGACCTCAATGCTGGATAACGGAACTCTTAAATAGCTACTAGTAAATACATCGAGTTTGGGCTCATTAGATGTGTCTCAACTAGTCCTGTTCATTTGACCTGATGACGATGACCTGAAAACTGACCTGAACGGAATATAACGGAACCCTTTTTTTAGGGTGGGAAATCGTCAAATGACTTCTACCGCTCTGGGCGGAGCAGGAGAGCGTGTCAGACTTTTAATGACTAAAACCCACCCGTGTTACTTCAGTTGCCCATGTGCCAGGGTCACGGTATCTCTTTCGAACAATCTCGCGATCTTGGCAGGCATCGGTCCTAGCAGACCCCTTCAGTGCTGCTGACATCTCTTTGAGGCGCGCGTGGAACACTACGCGCTGGTGACCCGAGCCTGGTCCTTACCGGGCGGCGAGCTACCTATTGCTCGCCGCCCGCAAGCTCGCGCCTACGGTGGCCGGGAGTCCGCTATTGACTCCCGACGCCCGGGGCGTCTCCTCCTGGGGCGGCTAGGGACGTGAGGGTGCAGAGACTGCCACTCCCTCACGCACCCCGCCTCCTCCTTCGCGAGCATTACTGCTTCGCAGAAAGAGGTGACGGCTTCCCATGCCCTCTCGCTCCGTACTATGGCTCGCACCAGGGTCGCGAGGACGCGAAAGGTTGCCGCCACTGATCGCCTCCACAAAGACATGGCGGTGCTCCATCCAGGCAGGGCACACCTCAACCGTATGCTCCACCGTGTCCTCCAGACGATCCTCGCAATGGAATCACCCGGGCGTTTCCTCCCGCTTTATCCTGAACAGGAACCCACCAAAGCACCCATGCCCGGTGAGAACCTGCGTCAGGCAGAAGGTGAGGACTCCGTGACGCCTCTCTATCCACTCCTCAAAGAGGGGACTTACCGACGCAATTGTGGCTTGCCCAGCGCTGGATTGCGACAATCGTACCCACCATATCGCCATGAGATCACACCGGAGCTCTGACCGCCGTGGCGCGATTTGTCGCGGCAGTGGAGTTTCGCCCCGGCGCGCGGCGGCGTTTCGCCTCCTCGCGCCACTCCCACATGTGCGCGTGGACCTTTGCCTCCCGATCCCATGGCGGCACTCCGGCAAGGAGGCTCGCCACCTCGCCGAGACCATGCGGTATTCCCGGATTAACCGGATGGCCATGACCCTCTGGGCCGCACTCAATCAATCGGCGCGCTGGGCGCAGCCTCAATGAGGGCGCCCACACTGGTGCCCCGTAGAGGGCCATGGACCGAACGACCCCCGTGTAGAGCCTCCGGCAGGAGGCGTTTGGACCCCCCAGATTGGGCAAGAGCCGCTTTTAGGCAGCGCCCAGCCCGCTCCGGTCTGGGAGCGAAACTTCGGACAACGGAACCCTTGAATAGCTGCTATCCAGCATTCAGCTCATCGTCATCAGGCAAAATGAACAGGACTCGTTAAGACATATCTAATGAGCCCAGACTCGATGGGTTTACTAAAAGCTATTCAAGAGTTTCGTTATCCAGCGTACAGGTCAGTCACTAAGTCATCGTCATAAGGTAAAATAAACAGGACTCGTTGAGACACATCTGATGAGCCCACACTCGATAGATTTAATAGTAGCTATTCAAGAGTTCCGTAATGTAACTACCAGGTCCATAATCAGACCCCCTCGCTAGTACTATATTATTGTCTTATCATCGGAATTAGTACATTTGCAAATATACAAACCAAGACCACCAAAAGTGATTTACTCTTCGACTGCTCTATTTCGTCGCCGTTATATACCTACGTTCTACCAAACATCGCCACAACTTTTTCCACACAGCGAATTGATATGAGCTGCCATACTAGTTATTGTTATTAATTAAAATACCTATCTAATGGCATAAGTGTGGTTGTTATTGGTGCTGGTACCAGTTTCCATACATCTTTGCCGATTCTCCTTTGAATTGCCCATCAAGTTTGTGATGTTTTGCAAGGTAATTTAATATAACCCTGTTAATACACATAGTCATAATGTGTGCCTGCTCAGATTTGAGTCAAAACAGCTCTGTTTGTCATGTAATTTTTTTTATCTAATAATTTCAAATGGCTCACCAAAATTCTGTCAAAATGTAAAAAATTGGGACCAAAATAAAAGGATACGCGTGCGACCGTTGCTCTGAGTACAGTGACTTTATGTTACTCCGTATACTAATATTGAATAAGTGGCAATTCTCTGCAGAATTCGGCAAATCTTTGTTGATAAATATACAGTGACTCTAGTGTATTCCTAATTTGCACAATTATTTGCAAAAACACTCAGTTTAATATCAGTAATACCCATAAACAGTTTAAAACTACAACGTTAATAAGTGTTCAAGGTGACCTTAGTGATTGTGCGAACAAAGAAGCTCATTAGTAATGAACATATTGCAAGTCATTGACACTTTAAATTTTTAAATACTGTTTCAAAATTTCAACACATTCTTGTAAGTTACCGTGGTCGAGTGGAATCACCGCAGTTTTTTGTAACATCGCGGCCACTCGGAGAGGCGCCGGTTCGAATCTCGCCAAGCGCAATTCTTTTTCTGTTACAATTTAACATTATTTGAACAAAGATTGCTAATACTGACCGAATAATGTTTCACTCACCGGACAAGAAAAAGTTTCATTCCGAAACCGATTTGGCATCTGGTTCGGGAATGAGCGGCGAGCATGGAGGCGAACCAAATGCGTCAGGGCGCAAGCGCAAACAACCAGATTCGGAACAACCAGATTCGGATTGGACGCACGCTATTAAAGACCTGTCCACAGAGTTTAAGAATACGCTTAATGAGTGGCGACGAGACATGGAAACTAGTATGAATAAAATATCAGATAATGTAGAATCCATAAAAACTGAACTTGCTTCACTTACTCAAGTTACGTCAGATATCAGAAGCGATATTAACTCTCTTCGATCAGAGCAATTACTTTTCCGACACCGAATCGCAGATTTGGATGTGAAGTACGAAGGTATGTCGGAACGCATCGATTCTCTCAAAGACACGGTTAACTTTGTTTCTGATGAGCACACAGATCTCGTTAAGAAAGTTGACAACCTGGACAAGCGTATTCAAGATACCGTTGATTTAAAGCCTGTAGTTGCTGAGCTTGTGGCAAAGATTGACAATCTAGAGCAAAATGCTCGGAGTTGTAATATAGAGATATGCAACGTTCCAGAGAAGCGCAACGAAAACCTTCTATCTCTGATGCAAAATATTGGGTCCGCAATAAAATGCAATGTTCCACAAAACGAAGTTATTTCTATACACCGTGTTCCACAAGCACATCAGCAAAGCAACCGGCCAAAAAATATAATAGTGAAATTGGCCTCACGTATATTGCGGGACAATGTTCTAAGCGCCCATCGATTATGTAAGGGACTTACGTCTGAACAACTTGGCATTTCAGGAACATCGCTGCCAATATACATGCATGAGCACCTGACATTAAAGAACAAGCAATTATTTCGTGAGTGTCGAGATGCTGCCAAGAAGTATAGTTATAAGTTTCTCTGGGTTAAGCACGGGATCATTCTTGCTCGTGAAAAAGAAGGGGCACGAGCTTTTGCTATTCGAACGTCGCATGACATTACAAAAATCAAGCCTGGTTTTGCAGCACCGATTGACAACCAGGGTGTCGCCAGCGTCGCTCAATAGCTTGTTTAACGGTAATGGATCTGAACAACTTTTAAGATTTGCATGTAACATTGTGATTAATTCCCGGAGTTTCGATAAATATTGCTTCCTTTATAAGACAGAATTTACTGTCATGAAATACTGCTTTTCCTGTGTGATTATTGAGTATATGAACCATTTTGTGCCAACGCTTGCTATGAGTTTTCTACTAGGCGAACATGTAAATGCGATATTCGTATTTATTGTTTTAATCAAACATTGTATGTACTGTCTTGTGTGTTGCTTATTATGGACGATCTATTTGATTTATTTTTTAGATTTTTGTTTTTTTGCTAGCCTGTTGCTGGCGATTACGATGATAACGGATAATGCATGTATTACTATTTCCTGTAGAAATACCTTCTACAATGGCTAATAACTTAATTATGTATTACCAAAATTGTAGAGGGATTCGCACCAAATTACACATTCTTTATATGAATATCTTGGCCAACTGTTACGACATCATAATTCTGACTGAGACCTGGTTAACGCCCGAGATATTTAACAAAGAGTTCATTGATGAACGATATGACGTGTATCGATGCGATCGCGATCGCACTGCCACTAATAAAAAAGATGGAGGTGGTGTTCTCGTAGCCATACTGAGGGAGTTGCGTTCAGTAAGTATAATTCCGCGTTCATCCATGCACACAAACATTGAACAAATTCTTGTACAGTTCCCGAGCTCAACCAGAGGTAAGTCTCAGATGGTTGCGGCAGTATATATACCGCCAAAAACACCTGACTGTGTATATCTTGAATATTTTGACACGTTGCAGACACTTCTTGAAGATATTAATATCGAAAAGTTTTATTTGTTAGGAGACTATAACTTGCCGGATGTCGACTGGGTTGCTAGCACTGATAGTACTTCAGTTTCCGCACAGATCTGTAGAGGTAACTCACCCACGTGTAATAATTTGAGTGTGTTTATGTCCTACCTAAACGCCCATCAATTTAATAACATAAAAAATCAGAACGGGAGAATATTAGACCTGGCCATAAGTAATGATGATTGCACAATTTCTACTCCAACAAATTATTTATTACAGCTTGACAACCACCACCCCCCGTTCTGTGTATTAATTTCGCTACGTTTACATTATAGTTCAATGGTACGCAAGACGATAAAAAAATATAATTACTTTAAGGCAAGTTACGACGAAATTAATGACGACCTAAAGAAAATAAATTGGAAAGACGCCTTAAATTACCCATCGGTTGACGAGTCTCTCGACACTTTCTATAACATTATTTTCGGTATTATTAAGAAACATGTACCATTGACTACTTGCAGATCCTCTAAGTTCCCCGTGTGGTTCTCAAAACCTCTTATACACATTTATAAAAATAAAGCTAGGGCCTGGATTAAATGGAAAATGTATCACAATGTTGCGGATTATGAGCAGTTCGCGATTTACCGATCTAGATTCCACGATGAATGTAACAACTGCTATAAGAAATACATCAATTCTGTTGAAGATGGTATCCGGAGCAATGTGAAGCATTTCTGGACGTTCATTTCTAATAGAAAAAAATCCACTGGCATTCCATCTACTATGACGTTTAACAACCAGTCAACTAGCAACCCAGAAAACATTTGTAATCTTTTTTCCGACTTTTTTAATTCGGTTTTTGAACCATCCACTTCTGCTAATATTCCATCCACGTATGACAACTGCTCTGGTAGCTGCACTCTGTTAAATGACATACGATTTACAATGGATGAAGTACTTCGTGCGCTGAAAGCACTGGACCCTTCTAAAGGGCCAGGACCGGATGGTTTACCAGCAAACTTCATAAGAGAGACAGCTATTAATTTGTGTGCACCTCTTCATATTATATTTAACCAATCTGTCTCTCAAGGTTGCTTTCCTCAAGCATGGAAACTCGCAAATATAACCCCTATTTACAAGTCTGGACCTAAGGACGATGTCGTGAACTATCGTCCTATATCAATACTGTCAGCTTTGTCAAAGGTTTTCGAGAGACTAGTCCATGATAAAGTATACCCAGTACTGCACAATACTATCATTCAACAACAACATGGATTCGTCAAAAGAAGGTCAACTACAACCAACCTGATAACCTTTGTAGACTATTTATTCAACAACATGGACTCTCGTGTTCAAGTTGACACTATATACCCTGATTTCCGGAAAGCCTTTGACAAGGTTGACCACCAACTTCTATTGAACAAGATTGCTTTCAATGGTATACGTGGAGATCTTCTGAGATGGTTCTCATCTTACGTTTCCAATAGAACTCAGAGGGTTGTGATGCATGGCTTTAGTTCTAGCACCCTTAATGTTACTTCTGGAGTGCCCCAGGGCTCGATTTTAGGACCTCTTTTATTCATTATATTTATAAATGACATCAATAAATGTTTTCATAATTCAAAATTACTGCTATACGCAGACGACCTGAAAATCTTTAGACCTGTTAAAAAGTTGGAAGATTGTCTACTATTGCAAGATGACCTAGACAGGTTCTCTGCGTACTGCTCAGCTAATAAACTACAACTTAGCGTCTCTAAATGTAGCTGTATTAGTTTTACTAAAAATAAAAATGTTATCAAGCATCCCTACTCTTTAAATAATGTCATTTTAGTTAGGAATACACTAGTACGCGATCTCGGTGTTCTTTTGGATGATAAACTACACCTTGACGTTCATATTGATAAAATTATAAATAATGCTTTTCGTATGTACGGTTTTGTGATGAGATCAGCCACAGAATTCGTTCGCCCATATACATACTTGCATCTCTACAAATCGCTAATAAGGTCCCAGTTAGAGTATGCTGTGGCGGTATGGAATCCCTTCTATAGTAAATACTCAGACGCAATAGAAAAGGTTCAGAGTAAGTTTTTGAAAGCCATGCATTTCCGTTGTTTTCGTACTTATGCTTCTTATTTCGATCTTCTGAATAAGTATGCGCTACACAGCCTCAAAGCAAGACGTACTATTTTGGAGACAATGTTTTTATTTGATGTATGTAATAGCTCATATGATTGTATGGATATTACCAATAAGATAAGCTACGTTGTACCTAGAACAACCATAAGCCGTGGGGTGCGCGCACGGCCTCCTTTTGCCGTATCATCTAGTCGTACGAATGCAGGCTTACGAGCACCCCTACGTCGCATCACTGGTCAATATAACAATCTCTTCCAGAATATTGACATCTTTGCTCTAGCAACTGGTCAATTTAGAGACCTTGTTCAGGAAACAATTTTGAATATTACTTCCTAGTATGTAACGTTGAAACTGTATTTTTTTATAATTTCTTATTTTTCTTTTTTATATATTTTTTTTTTTATTGCATGCCTGTTTAGTTTAAGTTTAATTTTATCAGTAACACTTAATGTATTTTTTTTTTGTACCTTTAAACTGTAAGCGCACGTCGCATTAATTTTATAATTTGTTTTTATAATATGTGGAAAATGTTGTGGGTTACACATTTACTCACTGTTAAGATAATTTTTTGTATAATATTGTAATGTGTAACTGTTTGTTTTCCCAAATAAATAAAATAAAATAAAATAAAATAAAAATTGAAGACTCCGTCAATTACAGCCTTTATATCTGCTGTCCTTTATAGGGATTTGTAACGTTGACTTCAAATAGCGTAATGAACTGGTTCCGATTTGTTCCCTGTCATGTTGAGAGTGAAGCCTGCGAGAGAGATGACTGGTGTTTTGTTCCGGAATATTTTTATCTTGGTAAAAATGTGGCCAGGGAAGGTGTTAAGCGAAATAAAGGTAGATTGATCAGCCATTGAGAAAAACGATTATCGTTTTAGTTTACATTACCAGATGGATGAACTTAAACGAGGCAAGAGGAGTATGTTTGGATCGTAGCAGGTGGCATTCTGTAGTTACTGCCTACTCCCATGGGAAAAAGCGTGATTTTATGTATATATGTTCACATTGGCGTTATACTGATTTTATATTTTCTTTTTTAAATGGATGTAGGATTTTATTGTCAAAAATATGTTCATAAGTGTTACGTGTTTTGCCAGGGTCGCGAGATTGTTCGAAAGAGATACCTTGACCCTGGCACATGGGCAACTGAAGGAACACGGGTGGGTTTTAGTCAGTAAAAGTCTGAGACGCCCTCCCGCTCCGCCCAGAGCGGGAGAAATCATTCGATGATTTCCCATCCAGAAAAAAAAAAGTGTTACGTGTTTCTGAAAGGATGGGTTGTTAAGAGTATATGAACAAAGCAATAAGGATTAGAGAGTGAGAGTGAAGTGTGAACGAATGAGAGGAGTTAGACTATACTAAGATAGACGTTGTTAATTTGTGCATTTTTACGCAGGTACAGGTGTAAGATTATAAAAAAAGAAGTATTTTAACTTTACAAAAGTTTTCTATTTAGACCCTTTCCTACATTATTACGGACACATAGTTCCCTAAGTATTTTTTTTTTTTGAATGGGAAATCATCAAATGACTTCTGCTGCTCTAGGCGGAGCGGGAGGACGTGTCAGACTTTTAGTGACTAAAACCCACCCGTGTTCCTTGAGTTACCCATATGCCAGAGCCACGGTAGGTATCTCGTTTGAACAATCTCACGACCCTGGCAGGGAGGTGGCACACCTAGTGTTGCCACCTAACATTATGCTGAGCTGACGCCGTTTTGGCATGATTATCATTGTTTTAAGCTTTAATTTTATTCGTTTTAAGGGTTTATTTTTAAAATGATAAATATATTTTAAATGAGCTTATCTTGAGCGATAATTTACTCGAGATAACTATCTGTATTAAATTTGAACTGAAATTGTCATAACTGATCAATAAATCGCTCGCTTAATATTTACTAGCTTTTGCCACTGACTTTGCCCGTGCATTGTACATATAAATCTTCTTCTTGAATTACTCTGTCTATTGATGGAAACCGCATTAAAATGCATTGCGGAATTTAAAAGATCTAAGTGGAAGTGACTTTGTTTTATACTAGTACAGAAAAGGTGATTGGATAACATACACCACTATAAAGTTATTTCTAAGATCGTTTTAAAAGACACTGACAAAGTGGAAATACAAGTGGATTCTATCGAATTTAAATCTAAGTCTGTACACGAAGTCTACAAATGAGTTCATATTCTGACCCTCGAAATCGCACGTATCACAAAAAACCGGCCAAGTGTGAGTCGGACTCGCGCACCGAGGGTTCCGTACAAACCTGTAGGTGTTCTCGGTTTAAAAAAAAAAAAAGTTTTTTTTTTAATTTTTATATTTTAGTTGATTGAATGTAAGGTAAATTGCGGTTTACGATTTATGACGTTTTAAAAAAAAAACTACTCACTCGATCTCGTTCAAACCAATTTTCGGTGGTAGTTTACATCATATATTTTTTTAGTTTTATCATTCTCTTATTTTAGAAGTTACGGGGGGGGGGGGGGGGTCACACATTTTACCACTTTGGAAGTGTCTCTCGCGCAAACTATTCAGTTTAGAAAAAAATGATATTAGAAACCTCATTACCATTTTTGAAGACCTATTCATAGATACCCCACACGTATGGGTTTGATGAAAAAAAAACATTTTTGAGTTTCAGTTCTATGTATGGGGAACCCCAAAATTTATTGTTTTTTTTTCTATTTTAGTCTGAAAATCTTAATGCGGTTCACAGAATACATCTACTTACCAAGTTTCAACAGCATAGCTCTTATAGTTTCGGAAAAAAGTGGCTGTGACATACGGACGGACGGACAGACAGACAGACAGACAGACAGACAGATAGACAGACATGACGAATCTATAAGGGTTCTGTTTTTTGCCATTTGGCAACGGAACCCTAAAAAGGTGACTTGATACGGACGAAATGCAGTGAATTTGATTCGAACAGAAAATAATGATAGTGATGCTGTTATACTTTCAAAACATAAAAAATCAATCACATTTTACATTTATAGAAAATCAACAATTCAATTTTAGTATACAGAATCTCTAATTCAGCAAATTCATTACTAAATATAAAAGTAAGTTACGATCCTACGTAAATGTTTATGTAAGCACGGTTAACAATAAAAATAAACAAATTCTTTTTCAGAGTTCCACAAAATATTATTTGTTTTATTATTTTTGTTCAAATAATTCCACGCAAAAATGTGTTCGGAAAATACTTGTCTCACTATTTTTCGTGCTTATTTACGTAAATATTGTTATGCTCGTTCCTTTGAATAAAATATATTTATTGATAAAACGTATGCATGAATATCTCACGCAAATATAAAGTACAAGAAATATGAGAAATCCGGTCTATTGGTTCTAGTTACTGAAACACAAAAACGAACTCAGAGACCGAATAAAAATATCTTGATAGAATACAACAATATTTATAGTGTTAATTGCTTGAATAATTGATAAGTTTGTAATAATCAAATTAATATAATAATCAAAGAGTTCATACTCTTTGAGACATAAATGTGCCTTCACTCGTTGGGCGTACTAATTGTTATTCAAGGGTTATGTTACCAAGCATACAGGTCATTATTCGGTCCTCGTAATCAGTTAATATGAACCGGACTCGTAGAGACACATCTAATGAGCCCACACTCGGGGGCCTTACTAGCACCTATTCAAAAGTTCCGTCATCTAGCGTCAAACTCCATAGCTTGATGGTACCATGTGATACAATTTGGGAACATTCGGCCTAATACCACTAGAAGTGATTAACTATTCAAGTATTCCGTTATCTACATATTGTCCAGGTAGGTCCTATAAAACTTCGCCATTACTTTTTTCACACAGTGATTTGAAATAAACCGCAGGCTATAATTTGTAGTTATTGCTCTAAATTTTAATACCTATCTAATATACATCTGTTTGGTTATTATTGGTCGTGGGGACCATTTGATCGGTCTTCCTTTAGAACACTTAAATTTTGTTGCAACCTGCTAAAATTTTATTGATAGATACAATTGAAGTTGATAAGTAACTAGTTTCGAAGAGTAGGCAAGCTGAAATGGAAGTGGACTGGCCATGTCTGTCAAATGCCTCCCATTGGCCGATGTAGCTGACGAGTCCTGGAGTGGATACCGCGTAATGGCAAGCATGCCTGGGAAGCTCCCCAGCTAGATGGACGAACGACCTAAAGAGTGACTGGGACAGACTGGATGCAGAAGGCAGAGGATAGGGTAATGTGGCGTAAAATGAGAGAGGCCTATGTCCAGTGTATGTATACGATGAGTCGATTGGAGTTACAAGTTTTAAATGACATTTTTGTATTCGTCAAACACAGAGCATTTGTTACTAAAACAAACTAGCAAGTAGGTTAAGACAGTCCGAAAGTTGAAGATAGGTACACGACACGCAGCGTAAATTCCTTTAAAGCAGAACCAAAGAACCGAACAATTTATAACAGAAGCAAGTATGCAAGAACAACATCCTCCTCAGACTCTGAACACACAACACGTGCAAAAGCGGGGAGAAACAAGACTTCGCTATTTGTACTAATTAATTAAATTATCTTAGTTAAATTGTAAACTTAACGAGAAGCAACTTAGAACATGCAGGTGGAATTTCTTGGAAGAACGAAAAGACAAGACGTATGAAATCTTAAGTGAATTGACTGAAATAATCCACCCTAATATTATAAATGCAAAAGTAACTCTGTCTGTCTGTCTCGCTTTTCTGCTAAAAGTACTGAACCGATTTAAATAAAATTTAGTACACAGATAGTTTAGAGCTTGAGAAAGGACATAGGCTACTTTTTATCCCGGTAGTATGTTCCCTCGGGATAAATTCCAACCTCCACGCGGGCGAAGCCGCTGGCAAAAGCTAGTTCTTCATATTATAATCTCGGATAATGCTGATACGAAATTTGGCTTCGCTTTTAGTAAAACCTTGGTATTTTCGGTGTGAAGACCAAAATTTATTCTATTGTACCTAGCTTTATCAAGATTCAAGAAACTTTGGTCGTTACAAATGTCTAAAGAAATTTAAAACAATGAATTCTTCTGTCTAAAACCAAATCAAGGTTTCTTATTCAGCAGTACCCTAAGCAAAAACTTTTTATAAGTTTAGGTGATGACTATTATGGAATTAAAGTCTTTTTAGTGATGTTAATTCTACATACTGAATTAACTGCATGATTAGTGACGAATGCGTGCACTGATTGGACAGGTCCACCTAATCTAGTTTCTATCCTCAAAAGACACCAATCACCATGGTTTTCACATGACGTGACTAAGATGATATGACCGACCTCTAAGTTTGTTTTGGTCTTTCTTCTCAGAGTAGTCAGATTGGAAACGCCAACCTCATCTAGTTTAAAAATAGGATTGACGTATAAAAGTGTTTTTTTACAAACCTTACTTACAAAAATAATAAAAAGTCCTTTTATCATAATAGCAGTATGTTATTGGGCAACTGTAGATTTCTAATATTATGATCACAGCATATTTTACACACCACGAACATTTGTCTTCACAATTCTCATTAATTAATCGATCTCTGAACAAACTTCCACTCCATATAGAATTTCCATCAGTTCATCCCTATCTCAATATACCTCTCCAAACTAAAAACCGACCTTAACGCTCACGAAATTGAGTCCAATATTCCTTGCATCAACATCTAATTATATAGGAACCCTGTCATCATTCATGTGACGTATATACCAAACAGATTTCACAAGTTTTGGTTCTAACATTCATTAACTGTTTAACTTTGGATAATCTGACCGTTGATCTGAAACTGTGTTAGTTTTAACCCTTTGGTTAAAATTCGGTCTAAATTAAACGTTAGTTAAATGAGGATCGGTTTGGGTTGGATTAAGGGTTGGTCCTAATATAGACCCTTGATGGAGGGATGTAAGTTATCTGATATGAAGACCATATTTGTTTTAGCGGACGAGAATAAATCATCGTTATTTTATTTTAATTAATGAGTATTAGATAACAGGATGAAATAATACGAATATAATCAAGTTGATTTACCTCTACGTAGCTGTTGGTTCATTGCAACTCATGAAGGATATATGATTAATATATTCGTGCTATAGTAATATTTGATTAGTTATACCTAATTTATTACAGATTCTTCAAACTGTGCGTAACTAGTTTTTATTGTCTTACATAAAAGCAACAATACCGTTTCTCAATATAACTACTAAAGAGGACTTAGAAAATAATAGTTGGACATCCAATTACTACTAATCAATAAATAAAAATAAAGAGATGAAGATAACAGAATGTACGCATGGACAACAGATTATTAGTTTCTTAAGGACCTTTCCTTAGCAATAAACGTATGGGAGACATTACTAATTCTATTAAGAAAGAAGGTAATAACAAATAGGATTATGAATATTGATCAACGAAGGCTTACGGAGAGACTAAGAGCATATTGGGAACATATTCTAGACTTATTTATTACAAGATATCGATGCTATCTTCATTGGTGCAGTGGCTGAGTAATTGGTTTTTAATTTTGATCACTGTCCAAATTTATTTAGCTTTTAAATGGTTGTTTTAATTGCATGTAAGAATGATCTTTTTCTAAGTTTGAAAAAATGGCGCCGAGGCCGGCCTATGAAGAGGTGGCGACACGACTTAGACGCATATTGCAAGCGTTGGGTCGAGTTGGCCCTAGAAAAGAATGTCTGAAGGGATTTGGGGAGGCCTTTGCTCATCAGTGGGACAGTGTAGGCTAAAAAAGAGTTGAAATAATAAGAATTTAAGAAATAAGAAAGTTGCAAATAGTCACAAACCGATGAACTTGTTATTGCCGCAGGAATACACTGGATGTGGGAAGTAAAAAACCGGTCAAAGTGGCAGAGCTGTGTAAAGCCTATCTTTCGGCTGAAATTATTATGATGATAATGAAAATAGTCTTACAAAGACTTGAATTCAGAACTCTTGATTTGAAACACAAACAAAAGAATTGAATTCGGTTTAAACCACAGACAGAGTTAATCTTCTTCAAGAACCTCAAACTCCTAAATTACAAATGTTATACAGATCATCCCAATTTCAATCAAATCGATGGCAATCTCCTGAAAGACTCATCGCTAGAGTCTCAAGCTTCGAAGCTCAAGCATTAAATTGTAAGCATTAGTGCATCTTGTGGGAGCTTAGCTCCAAATCAATGGATATTGAGATCTCAAGATACTGTGACTGAAAGCCTGTTTGGAAGTCGGCTTTATAGCTGTTTGAATATGGATTACTAATGGTGGAGGAACTGATAATTGCTCTCATAGTTGGAGTAGTTAGTCAGTATTAAAGAAGATGATAAATTTCTCATTTCAATGTTTTAAAATCACTGTATGAATTGTCAAAATAGATGATACGCAGAATGTTTTCAATTGTATTTATACTAACAGGACAATTAGGAAAATCTGCCTAGCCTTTTCTCAACTATGTTGAAGTCAGCATACAGTCTAACCGCATGCAGCTGAATACAAAATATTATATATTAAACGATTGCCTGGTAATACGATATAATTATAACCCTTTGGGTAATGCTGGTTTGTCAGACTTACAGGCTTCTGATGACACGTTACGACTGTCTCATATAAATGTCAGCCAGGTCCAACGGCTTAACGTGATTTTCGCGACACGGAGGGATCTTGGTATGTAAAGATGGTCACCTATTCACGGAACAATCGCAACAGGCGTAGCTTAACCTGAACGATCAACATATGCGGCTTTTCTTGCTAAGCAACTACAAGACACAATTAAGAAGAAGATGGAAAGTAGCTGTATTTAATAATCATAGTCACATGCTACGTTCATTATAACATTCGCCGTGAGTAAGTAATATGTGGTTTTCCCACATAAAGTGGGAAAATAAAAAGTACCAAATACATTTGTGACAAAAAGAAAGGCATAACAGTATGTTGTTATAGCACAGGTACCTGTCATCATTATTATGTTCATTCTAATAGATATGCGTAAGCTCAAACAATCTAACTGTATTTGCCTTGAGGTAACCTCTAATTTGCACTGCCCACCTGCCACACTGATCCCCGTCCACCTTAACACGTCAATAATCATTCCCGCTGCAAATACTCCAATTCCTATATCTATAAGCATGCTACAATAATTCCACGGTCAGACCTGACACAGAATAGATAGATACAGAAGCTTCATACAACTAGTAAAAGTACACGCACTTATAGACACGTATCTCAAACGAATGCCAGTCATGAGCACGCTTGCTGTTTATTTTATTCATAGTTTCTTTGATAATAGTTGACTTGGTATACGTTCTTAAAATCGTTGTTTTAAGGCAAACACTGAAAAACATTGTGCTGTTGAAACTCTATAGTACCTATAGTACTCTATCTGAGTCGAGCTGCACGATTACTGACAAATGCTTGGATTGGCTGGACAGGTCCTTTCAATCTGTGTGGTTCTTTCCTCAAAAGATCATTTCAGTTACCAATCTATATGGTCTTCACATGATGTGACCAAGATTATGTCAGGACTTTAAAACGGACTGTGACATCTGATTTTATTTCGGCCTTTCTTCTCAGAGTAGTGAGTTAGGAAACGCCGACCTCATGTAGTTTAAAATATATATAATTGACGTGTAAAAGTGTTTGTACAAACCTACTTACAAAAATGAACATTTACGATTTACAACGCAATGCCATAGTAATGATTAACGAGTCACAATGTGCAGCTGCTAACTACACATTTTAATTCGTGTTGTAATTACTTCGGTTCATATTTTTGTGGTCCTATTTTGTATGCTAGCTTATTGGTATGATAAATTAATGTAACCTTAATGCGGGAATACAAATTCTTAGAGTTCTTACTCTGCACATGTTTCCGTTCATGAAACAACTTTATTTCTTTTGCTGGATATAGAGGCGTGTCTATATGTGCGTGCGTTTTCGCCAATTAAATCGAGCCGGTCCTCTGTACCTATCTATTCCGTGACACCGGCTTGTGGTGTAGTATCAACACCGGTCGCAATTAGACCGTGTGGTTGATTACCGCTGTGTGTATTTATATTTACTTGATTGGATCTTGTTTGTGTGTGTGCTTGTTCTTGGTATTTGGGATGATTTGTCTTAAGAATAGTTTGACATACAACTTAAAAGCCTTGTTTGATGCTACATTTTATATGAGCTGAAAATTTTATATAACTCTTTAAAAGTTTATTTCTGTGATTTTTCTCAAAGATCGTCAAACAAAATACTATGTGCTGTAAATAAAAAAGGAGATTTGCTGGCTTATTACGTACGATTGAATTATGATTGAAATAAAACGTAGGTATAAAAAATACATGAGGGTAAAATATAATATAGTTAAAAGAGTTACCAAAAGTAGGTATATAATCCAGTTGAACTTGATTTTTTTCATTATAAATTTGCAATAAACGCCAGGACTGTTTCACTAGGCTTCATGCCTGACCTCAAAAGAATTTGAAAAACAATATTTTTTTAAGCATGATTTGCAGTCCTTGACATATAACTTTCCGCCTGAGAATTTTTTATTAGTATACAAACCATGCGTGTACTTATTTTCTTATATACCCAGGCCTCAGTTTAGGCTATGCGTTTAAGGATTTAATTTAAGGATTTAAATATAGATTACGTTCAGCGCTGAAAAAAAATTGCATGAGTGAAGCGTAAAAGGCTTTCCTATATATTTTTTTCTCTCAAACTTTACCGTAACATACTTTTACATTAAACACACTCCAAGTAAGTAATGAAAAATAAATAAACATGAACATATCAAAATATATATTTTAAACGGACCAAAGGAAGTCGAGAATTCTGTACAGTAAAATGCCTGATAGATGGGATATGCACAAATACCCGGCAGCCCGTAGTGGCGGCGGTGGAAATATTGCAGGCCGTGTGTTATGCGGATTAATGCATAGCGGAAATGAGTTACACCATATTTAATGTTGTTTTTTTTATACGTTTTTTGAGTAATCCTCTTAATTTCTGGAAAGGGTTAGTTGAGATGTAGATACCTACTTACCTAGGTCCGATATATTACTAGCTCTTGTCCGCGATATCGTCTACGACAAATTCTAATTCTTTTACTCGTATGTTTTTGTTACAAATATTCAGAATGAAAAGTAGCCTATATCGTTCTCCAGATCCCAGGCTACCTGTTTGTAAAACATCACGATCGGTTCAGTAGTTCGGGCGTCAAAATTTAACAGATAGGCATAGTTACTTTCGAATTTATATGTAACTAGCTTTTCCGGCGGCTTTGCCGGCGTATTATACATATATCCCTTTCTCTTAAATGACTTTGCTATTAATGATAACCGCATTAAAACCCGTTGCGTAGTTTAAAAGATCTAAGCGGGTATACGCGAGCATTGACTTTGTTTTTACCGACTTCAAAAAAGTTTTTTTTTCTTTTTTTATCCTTATATAATTGAACCATTCTTTTAAATTTATATTTAACGGTTACTTCTTTCAAATATTGGCCATAACTGTGGTTTACATGGACTTTTCTGAAGATCATAAACTACCTACACCCTACCACCTACCATCACGTCTCTGTGTACTTAAAGTACACTCACATTTTGCCAGTTAAGTTAAAGTCCCATGTCATAGGGGACGAGGCATTTGCCATCAACCGGGCACAAAATCCCAACGAAAATTTGCCGGACCCGGGAATCAAAACCCTGGACGGCATGCTCTATAGAAGCACTTGCAACTATCGGCCAACGACGCAGTCAGGGCTAAGTAAGACTTAATATTAATATTTGAGAGACGACGCTTGTAAGTATTTAAAACCTCATTTAGACGTCATCAACAGTGGCTTAAATCGATTCAACACAAATAAAGAACTTTCAATACGCTTCCAAATCACTTTCCTCCTTCAACTTCCAGCCATAACTTCACCCAACGACCAACACTCAAAAGTAAACTGACCATTCTGTTGGATCACCTCAATAATTGCGGCAATATCGGCAAGTCTTCACACGATGGCCGGCGATTGGCAATTCCAGTGCCATTCGTAACGGCGCTGGTATTGGCAATTCTATTGGTTGCGCTAACAGAGCTGGCAGTACGATCCTTTTGATTGGTCGGTAATAATGTTTGGGAGAGAACTGAGAGATCTTTAGGAGGTTGGAAACATAAAAGTGGGGTAGCGAGTTTTATTTTTATGTTATAGGCTCCATCAGATGGAAAGAGTTTTTCAAACGGTCAGGTGCGTACTGCTAATCGCACACAGTCAATTTAATTTTACAGGAAGTTTAATTAATCTATACTAGTCTATACTATCTATAGATACTTTTTAAATTATGTTATATTATAAATGCGACAGTAACTCTGTTTGTCTGTTACGCTTTCACGACTAAACCACTGAACCGATTTTGAAGAAATTTGGTACTTATTATTATTCCGCGATTTCGTCTGCATCCGCGATAACCAACATTTATGCTGACGAAGTCTCGGGCAAAAGCTAGTTCTTTATAACACAGCATACATCAATTTGTCGTGTTATAAATAAACATTTCATACAAATCACAACTGTCAAAAAAAAAATAAAGTTGTGATTTTAATTTACTGAACTGACTTAATGAACGCAAACGACACAAAAGGAGAAAGTGAGAACTCTAGCAGAATGTATCCTGTAGTTCCTGCTTAACATACCCACTATCGGTCCATAATTTTAGCACTACTGAGACACTAGGCCTGCTTCCGATGAAAGGGAGTGGCCCAGTGCGGCTTAGCAGGTGTCCCTGTCTTCGAATTTATGATTCAATTTTTTTTCCTTCTACGTTTTTGAGAGCAGTTGTGATTAAATAATTTACATAAAATGCTAGTCGGGGTTTGAACCCACTGAGGTAAAACTGCTCTGTTTCTGCTTACTCCCATGAGAAAAGGCGTGAGCTTCTGTATACAGAACCTTATATTACCACTCTCTACATAAGCACTTGTGAACTACATGACATAACTTTAGAAATACACAAAGTTTAAACAGAAACACAATCACATTGGCTGGCGGAGTGAATGTTGATTTGACAAGCAACTCCGTAAACTCTCGGCTTCATTAAAAGGTACTCTGCCAAGGAACAACAAAGTAGGTAATTTGCCAAGAGTTTCTGGTTTTACACAAAGAGAAAACTAATTGAAATGAAGTCGCAGTTATTTATGTTTTAAATTACTTTGAATCTTTCATCCGTTGACTTCAGAAATGAATGTGGTTTAATTGGTAACGTTCTCAATCATTATACGAGTGGTAGAATCGATTTTTTTTTATTTTAGTACTAGTTAATTCCTTATAATAACCATCACAAGCTATCTATCAGTGAAAATCTGTCCAAATCAGTCTAGCTGTATCGGAGAGTAGTCGGTAAAAACAGACAGATTTTTTTTTTTATATAAAAAAGATTGTTGCTGGTGGTTAAGAAACAAAATTGATCAACCGTAACTTCAATTTCAATAGATTTTATTAATGCACAGTTACTTAACAGTAACTTAACTATGTACAAGTATTAAGTACCTCCTTTAAGTAATAAATAGAATAATGTCAATATTACAGACTAGAAAACAGTTCCTTTGTAAACCAGAATCTTCAGCGTGTACACACCAACAGCAACAAGGCATCATCTATTTGCAACGTGATTATCCGCAGTTATTTGTTGCAGAATCAGCAAGAAATCAACCCAGGAGGCGACGATGAAATTTTAATCGCTCGAACAAAACTGACTATTATCTCCAAAATCTCGATTTATCAAAGAGAGTTCGAAATTAGCCAAATTTTAATCCGTCGGCGGAATACTAACAAGGTGGTTTGGAAACAGCCGTGTCGGCAGCCAGTAGTGATGGACTGGTAGGGCGGGAACGAGGTTTGAAGATCACTAGTTAGGATGTGGGGATTCCGGGATTCTAATTGTCGAAGTGGAACTTTAAGATTTGAGAGAGAGTGAGAGAGTCAACTAGAAAAAGCTAACACTATCTAATTTTAAAATTTAGACGTGTAAAAGCGTCTTAAAGAACCTACTCAAAATAATAAATACTTATCAATTGATCTTAAATGGTAAAATGTTGACTGTAAGTTAAATGTAAAATAAAAATCGTAATGAAATTGATGTTAATGGAAGCAATCAAACTTGTAGAGGAAAATCAATTTTAGGAGTCATCGACTAAGCAAAACAAAAGACAGTGACAGGCAGAGAGAAGGCTTGATAAAGGTGATAATGATAATTATGACTGAAAATTTGACAGGGAAGTTTATTTTATATATAGGTATTGATATCATGTCGTAATTATGGCACAACTCATTAACCCTAGTTTACTAAACTATACCGCAAGTGAAGTATTAACTAAACATTCCTGAAAAATTAGACACAGAAATAAAACAATACATTGTAGAATACATTTAATTATATTAGGGGTATAGTTACATACCTTAGGTTTAAGAGACCACATAATAATGAAAAAAGTATGTAATTATATGCCCCATAATGGGCAGCCGATTCGATATAGTTTAGGTGGGAGTTGTGGAAAACTCAAACGAAAAGACAATTCAAATTTAATAACTTTAATAAACACACGTGTATCGGAAACAAACACCGTGTGCGTTGGTACTGAGCATTTGTCGAGACTGTTTGAGCTCGACTGTCGACTGTAGACTGTTGAGCTTGGTATTTCCGCCAGTACAAGGTGCGAGAGGGTATCCTCTACGGACGATCGTGTCTAAGTAGTGGAGGTCGCTCGCGTTTCCGATCATGATTGACTATTTGTGTAGGAACCAAATTGATAGATGGTGCTATCCGGTACCTATTCATGTTGTGCGCTCATTTCATGCAATTTCTTGTGATATTTCTTGACATAGATGTTGTGCTTGCCCATATAATTCGATACAAAGACAATGACAGCAACGAACACTGGCAGAATTAATTAAGACTTCTTTTCATGAAGCATGGGAAGACGCGAAAAGTTCGCGTTTATTTAAGGAATCGATACTTTGCCGTTGTCATTTTTACGACACTTCAGAAATCTAGGGTTCCAAACCTCAAGAATTATTTCAATCCAATACTCCAAATATTTTCATCACTACACATAAATACATTTTAAAACAAACCAGCAGCACACTACAACTAAAACAAAAGAAACTCCACAAAATAAACACCGTGGCATCCCGGACCGCCCGGACATCCCTATCCGATAGCTATCCAACAATTATCGAACGACTGACGCCTCCCTTGGGACCTAATTCATTGGCGTCCCGTTGATCTGCTGAGCTGTGCCCCGAGATCCGGAGATACGGGATCCGGAGCGCGGGATTGCGTTAAGATTGTGGCAGACCTTAATGTGATAGTAACAGATCGACTTTTTATTTTTCTACCTTTTATTTTAGGAGAGTAGTTGGAAAGAGGTGGTTTATTACTGGAATAGGACTGTAGTTTGAGCTATATATTAGTTATTTTCGAATTATAGCGTCTCCATGTTGCAGGATTTTGTCACTCTGCTTTAAAAATATATATAATATCTATAATAATCATTATTATACACGATATAAATTGAAGTCACTTTTTGAGTCTGTCTGGGTGAAGCATTGTTGTCTTAAATTACGTAATAGAAATGGATGTGGTTTTACCATCATTCATAGATTTTTTCCAGGAGGTCTAGGAGTAGGCGTACATACTTGTATATTGTAAATAAATCTAGAAGCCGCCAAGTCTTATAAACTGAGCGAAGAATGGGCAAATCGCTAGAAGTTACTTAACATAAACATGTTACGTTTATTCACTCTTTCTTCACGAAGAGATTTCAAGAATTTTGTCGTCACTTTTAGTGAAATGATGTTTCAACCTATCACAATTATTGTGTAAAACTTTATTCTATAGACTTGAACATCCTGAATTCAATTCCCAGGTTGGATAAAGTGTTATTGGGTTTTTTTTATCTGGAATTTCTCAGTAGCAGCCCGGAGTCTGGATTTATGCCCGGTCTCGCCCCCTATTACATGAAACTTAAACACAAAACTAACGAAATGTGGGTATCTTATAATTATACCTCTGCCCACCCTTTCGTGGAAACAAAGCGTGATATTATGTTATATGTTTGTACAACATTTCCTGGCACAGGTATTTTAATGTCTTATGAAAAAAGCATATTATAAGACAAAAGACTACGTTCAAAACAAGGAAGTTTGGCAATCATTCCTTCTGTACATGTGGCGTCCTTGGTATATCATTAACTGCTCCTAAATGACGATGTATATTTATTATTTTATTTTTTACATACTTCTTTAACCATTCAACTGTCCAACCTGCACGGCAATTATCTCCCCACCTGTCCAGGCATCAAATGTCACTTTCTTTTTTACGACATTACGAAATTTTCTGCACAAAAACGATTACGACTGAAAAACGACTATAGCTATATTCTAATAAGAAATACTCACGGAAAGCTAATAAGATATTGAATTCTAATTGGAAAAACTAAATTACATAAGAAAGGATGAAAATAAAATGTTAAAGTCGGGGATTCCAAAAAAAAAATATCATATTTATTTTTTATTTCGTGTTTTACAAGAAAAGTATAATAGTTACTAGGCAAAATTATTTTTATTGTAATAGTACATAATATACCCTTCAAAATGACACCAATATCTAAATATAAGTATTTTTTGATAATGATAAATGATAAATGATTTATTTTTGTAAGTAGGTTTGTACAAACTGTACGCTGCCAGGCTAGACTAGACCCCTACCATAGGATTTCAATTGAGTAGGTGGAAGCGTGATGGTGGGGTCCAGGAGACAAGAAGTGGCGAGCGCAACTAGTCCGCCGTACGCGGAGCAGACAATCAAATCAAACACTTACAATACAACAAAAGAACTTACCTGTTGGTTGAAGGACACTGCTCTGGTGCCAACCTGGAGTTATGTATGTAAGTGAGTGTATCTGTATTGTGTTGTGACGTTACGAGTATTCTTCAGGTTGGAATCCGCTGCAACAAGGCTTGGAGGCAATCACAGCATGCGGTCTTCAAATCACTCGTTCCCAACAGCGTCACTAACACTTAACCATCGGGTCATGACAGATTGTCCACAAAACGACCGTTTCTCAGGGATTAAGGGATGACTTTACAACAGGGTCGCACGCGCAATTCGGACCGCCATCCCTATACAAGAACTTCAGTTTTAACAAACGTAACCCGTAATATTACGTCAAGATAGGGGTTATTACAATTAATACAATTGGATCACGACTAATTGTCACAAACGGATCGATTTAAAAGGATTAATTTCAACAAACGCGTCGCGGGGTTCCAACAGGCGACGGACCTATTTTCGCGGCAAATTAACAGGAGAGCTGTCAAGTGTCAACGTCAAACTGACAAGTCAGTTCTCACTCTGTTACACGCGCATTCCGTTAGGCGCACAGATAATAAACGGTACCGAACACAAACACTTTTACAAGTCAATAATATTTTTTTCAACTAGATGAGGTCGGCGTTTCCTATCTGACTACTCTGAGAAGAAAGGCCGAAACAAACTCAGAGGTCACAGTCTCTTTTAAAGTCCAGACATAATATTGGTAACATTATGTGAAGACTATGTAGATAGCTGTCTGAAATGGTCTTTAGAGGAAAGAACCAAACAGATTGAGTGGACCTGTCCAGTCAGTGCACGCATTTGTCACTAATCGTGCGGCTCAACTCAGAACTTGAGAAGCTCAACGATCCGACGAACAATATCAAAGAAAGGACATTTGGGTAGGCCGCAAAAATTACTCAGATCATAATTACAACATACTTGACAAATAAAGAAAGATAAAAGAAAAAAAGAAACATACCCACACAGTCTTCACATTCACAATGATTAAACAATATGATACTTTACAAAGTAAATATTCATGTCATTGTATAAATAAAATTTATCAATGTCAATGTGTATATGAAAAATCCGGAAAGGATCTCGGTCTAATCACTTGATGACCATGTTAGTCGCTGTCTGAAATGGTCTTTAGAGGAAATAACCACACAGATTTGAGTGGACCTGTCCAGTCAGTGCACGCATTTGTCAATAATCGTGCAGCTCAACTCGGAACTTAAGGAGCCCAACGATTCGACGAACAATACCAAAGAAAGGACATTTGGGTAGGCCGCACAAATTACTCAAACTGCCAGACCAAAATCGAAAGTAAAATAATGACCCACATAGTCATCAAATTCACAGTAGTTAAAACAATATGTACATATAGTAAATATACATGTAGCTGTAAAAGAAAAAAAAAGAAAATAAATACAATATCAAAATAAAATCAGAATAAAGTAGCAAAATAATATATAAAATCAACATTCAGTGCAGTTATTGGAGCAGCTCAATCCCAAGCAGTTTTATCCTCAATATAGTCTTTGACAGTATAATAGGCTTTTTGACATAGTTTCCGCTTTACAAAAGATTTGAATTTATTTAAGCTTAGTTCTTGAATGAGGCTGGGAAGTTTATTATAAAAACGTATACATTGGCATCTAAAGGAGCCACCTGTTTTCTTGAGCCTGGTTGTAGGAATAACAAATTTGTTTTTGTTTCTAGTATTAACATTATGGACATCACTGTATCTTTAAAAGAGATTAATATTTTTATGTGCATACAAAAGATTTTCATAAATATACTGAGAAGGCACAGTCATTATATTAATCTCTTTAAATTTATCTCTGAGGGAGTGTCTGGGACTTAATTTATAAATTGAACGAATTGCCCTTTTTTGTAAAACAAAAATTGTCTGAATGTCGGCGGCATTTCCCCACAATAGAATACCGTACGACATCACACTGTGAAAATAACTAAAATAAACTAAACGGGCTGTCTCTAAATCAGTTAAATCACGAATTTTTCTTACCGCGTATGCTGCAGAGCTAAGCTTTTTTGACAATTTTTCTATATGAGGGCCCCACTGAAGCTTGCTATCCAGAGTTATGCCTAGGAATACTGTGGTATCTTCGGGTTTCAACTCTTCATTCTTTTTGAGAACACTAGTTTCTACTTGTCTAACATGAGGTATCGTAAACTTAATACATTTCGTTTTTTTCTCGTTTAGAAGTAGATTATTAACATTAAACCAGTTAACTACATTTGCAAGGGCACTATTTACATTGTCAGTAACTAGCTGCTGACGTTTGAGTTTAAATAAAAGTGAAGTGTCGTCGGCAAACAATACTATATCATGTTTATCCTTTATGAGGTAAGGTAAATCATTAATATAAATAAGAAATAAAAATGGGCCTAAAATTGAGCCCTGGGGGACCCCCATTCTAATTACAGATCCAGGTGATCTTTTTCCGTTAACGTCAACTCTCTGAATCCTATCACTTAAGTACGAAGTAAGAAGATCCAGAGAGGCGTTCCGGATTCCGTAGTGGTGAAGTTTCCTGATCAATGTTTCATGAAGAACACAATCAAATGCCTTGGACAAATCGCAAAAAATGCCCAAAGCATCGCACTTCTCCCCCCATGCATTATAAATATGTCCTAAAAGTTCAACTCCGGCATCGGTAGTCGAACGACCCCTTGTAAAACCAAACTGTATGTGTATTTAGTTTTCTATCAAGAAAAAGCAAATACTTCTCAAAAGGTCCCCGAGCCAACACTAAAATCATGAATTGCGAGTTGCGTTTGAATAATTTCTAGACCCCATCTCAATATATTTTGTTTGTAAATAGCTGTTATAGTGCTAATAGTAAAGTATTCTCTTCATCAACTACAATCATCGAACAATGACCGCGCGGTGATCATAAAACTTTTCCAGCTATATTATTCCATGTAAACGTTTTGAAATTGGCGTAGTAATGCATATTTCTCAAAGGAAATATCTTCACGTTTAATTTGATGTACAATAACAATACAAATATGGTATAAAAACAGAAAACTTACCACATTTTAGTTGGAGATCCACACACAAACCTAGTTCGCTAGACAAGAAAGAAGAACTGTCATTTTCTTTTTTTTTTTCTAAATTTGATGTTGCCGGTCCACAGATGAAATTCACTCTCCTGGATGACAAATCTCATATAGCGACATCTAGTATTTTTCTAATGTACGACTATCAAAGGACTGTAGCGCTAAACACGTTTAAACTGACGAATGTCGCTTGGTTACTGGAGTAACCAAACCATGGATAGATTAGATAATATTTTATTTTGTCCTGTAATACCCTTGGACAGTTGAGTGGTTAACATTTACTCATTATTTGACATTATATTCCTACAATTCTAATTTGTACTCTTTAATATTGGTTGTCATGGTAATAGTGACATTTGGTTTAAATACTGTATTGTCTTATTTATGAAATACTATTATTTATGTAGATTATTTTATACTTTGTGAATGAGAGAACGTTGTATGCCTTGTAGACTGTAGGCAATTTTCCATTTTATTAAGTACTTGGTACTAGTTGACAGTCCTACACTGTTCTTCCATACCTATTAATAATTTAAAATCATTGTATATACTAACGGTGACTGGCCTGTTAGTCTAGTGGTTAGTGACCCTGACTGCTATGACTGAGGTCGTGGGTTCGATCCCTACCCAGGACAAATCTTTGTATGATGAGCACAATCATTTGTTCTGTGTCTGGGTGTAATTTATCTTTAATATGTATGTATTTAGAAATATGTAAGTATATTTATTCGTTGTCTGGTTACCACAATACAGGCTCTGCCTAGTTTGGGATCAGATAACGGTGTGTTGGTTGTTCTAAGATATTAATATATTGTAAAAGCCAATTATTTTTAAAAGAGTAAACGTGGTGTTTCTTGCCGGCTCTTCTCCATAGGAATCAACTATTTGGTACCATGCACATAGTTTCTGACGTTTCATGAGTCGACGTCCCCGGGGAATAAACTGGCAATCGCAAAAATCAAATTTTACAGGAAAAATGATTTAGTGTTTTTGGGGTATATCTCTTCAATAAAAAGTAAATAGGACAACATTGTTATATGAAGGAAAAGCTAATTTTTACCCGAAAAGTTTAAAGTATTAAATGTAACCATAAAATTTACACAGTATTAGTTATTCACCAAAATACATACTACCGAAAATGGTTTCATACAATTTTTAGGGTATTGATATCTTACGATCCGCACTTATCAATATTATTCCAGTAATGTAAACTTACCGAATTATTCTTGTAAATTTCTTAAAAATCATACGCATAATATTGCTTTACGTGATTATTAAATGTGTTTTTTTCATTACAGAAAGAGATTGTAATGTTCAGTTACCAACATAACCTAGTAAAATTTTAAATAACCGTAAAAGGGTAAAGTCGTGTAACCCGAATTTTATAGAAAAAAATTGGTAGTCATATTATCGTATTCATTAAAAACCGTATGTATGTCCCGGATGATACCTGTAACAGTGCATTACCGAAAATGTGTACCACAAAATTTACGAAAATAAACCTGTAATCGCGTTAACCAGAAATTTTGCTGAAATATTTTACAGTAATATTTTTTTACCGAACCGTAGCCACAGAATTTAATTTGTAATGATGTATTTCGTTATTTTTCTACTAAATTAAAAATGGAAAATTTCCAAAGAACAAAAGTGTTATTAGGAAAAACGTTGGAAATTACCGCAGAAAATTTTTGAAAAAAATTGCATATGTGTATCCCGACCCATAGATAACGTAAATGGTATAACAGTAAAAAGTCAGTAATAGTATAATACAGGTTTATTCCTTCGGGGCGTCGAAGTGCCCACGTTGGTTTATGTGAAATAAAAATATTTTGATTTGATTTGTTCATCGTGTCAGCTAACTCATTCGAATCCACTCAACTTTCATCTTATACCTACCAGCTTAATATTTGTTTTCTTGAGTATCAAGAAAGCAGTAAATCAAGATTTATTATGTTAATGTACATTAATTTGCATTCTACAACCCTTCACACAAACCTGCCAGGGCCCGCCATTGTCTTTTATTTCAACAAAGTGTACAATTGTCTTTATTCCGCCGACTTTATAGAAGCTAGAGGAGGGATCAATTTTATCTTTCTTTGTGATGCAAATCTTGTCATTAGTCTAGAAGCCCGGAATTTGGGGTTTTTGGAACAATTTTAGGCTGAGCCGAGAGTGAATTGTGGCTTTTTTAGGTTATGATTTGGCAGGAATGTTACTTTAAGATTTAGATTCACGATTTAAGCGAATAATTTACTGCTGCAGTTTTTAATAATACATCTAACGTATTATTAAAAACTATTTGGAGGATTTAATCAGGGTTTTAGGTATGTACGTTTGTGTTAGTACGCTTCATAAATTAATATTAATTTAATGTTTTTAAACCGGATAACTTCCTGTTTAATCTAATCGTAATCCACGAAATGAAACCTCAGTCAAATACCAAACCATCCACTACAAACTCTGACACAGTTTCCAAGAACGTGAAGCACAAAATGGCGGCTAAACATTCAAAATGAATTCATCAGAGAACTCAAAGGGTCCCAAACTCACAGATTTCTATTTCGTCTATAATAAATCCAATTCCTTGAATGGTGAATCCCGGTGAAATTCGACCTAGGAGCAAGATTACGGAACTCCGATTTCTCTAAGCCCTAACGTATTAAGGTTCTGCATAGATTTATAGGGAGCACCTTTCATTTATGGGGCTGTCTACCCTTTCAATGATAAATGTGCTATATTATATTGGGGGTCTGAAGGAGGTCTATTTGTCGTCTTACTGTTTGATTACCCATGAAATTGAAGGTTAAAATCTGTGTGAGGGGGAGGTTATTATGCCAACTTAGGCACGCACATGTGGGATTGATGACGACTGCTCACCTCTTGTGCATGTAAGTATAACGATGTGAAGATATATTTATATATGTGTATGTCTGTGTAGTGCATGTATGTGTGTGTAGTGCATGTATGTGTAGTGAATGTGTGTTATACTTCTCTGTAACTTGATAATATGTACAATAGTTTCTCCGTATCGCCATAGGTAAGTGATAGGAGCCATTTCGAGACCTTACGCCTGCATTCCATTCTCGTTAGTGGATATATTGTTAGCAGCTTATTTGCAATATTATACAGACGTGGCCCTTGGAAGAAGAAGAAGAATCGGCAAAGATCAGAAAATATGGAGTTGTAAAGTTGACAACAAAGACGTCACTTATCTTTATTACGATATTTTTACACGTTTCTCCTGTTTGTGGATTGTATATGTCGAAAGAACATTTTGTGTACAAATTCTTTAAAACATTGGTTTGTTACAAAGAGGAACATTTTCATTTCGATGTTTTCACAGCGATTCCCGTTTCGAATTTTCAATCGGATTGATATTTGTTTAGATGTTATCGTTCGTGCGTGCATGTAATGGTACGATATAGCAATCAGAGCACACGTTTGTTCAAATCGATAAGAATTACTGAAGCATAAAATATTATTTCCGCATCGATGTGTAAATCAGTGAGAATGGGTACGCTTTTGTGAGTCTTTACAATATTTCCTCATCATCTGCATAGCCCTTTTCCAAATATGTTAGGATTAGCTTCTAGACTTACCCGATTCAGCTGAATATCAGTTTTTTATATGGAGGGACTGCCTGTCTGAACTTCACGTCATCATCATCAGTATATTAGCCGTATGACGTCCACTGCTGGACATAGAGTCGGGGGGTTCGCCATAATCGCCACGCTTGGTAGGCGGGTAAACGATCGCAGTAAGGTGGTAAAATGCATAGAGAACACTGGAAGAAATGGGAACTCCACAACTAATCAAAATCATCATATTTTAAGCATGCGACATGCGATGGTGTAAAAAGTGTTTTCGAATCTACACAACTGAAATAACCCTGAAAATTCAGGAGCTAAGATGTAATTTCTCACAATTCATAATCAGCCAACATTAACCTGGCTCACTTATCCCCACATAATCCCCCCAGCTCACAGAGGAAATTTCTAGAAATCTTTAATTTTACAAGGTTTAACTGCTAATCTACCAGGGTAGCAGGAAACTGCAGGTACATAATTAATAACGGAGAGAACGCTCGACGAGGCCACCGCTTAATTTATGTTCCTTCACGGTTTGTGTGCAGGTGGTGTAAGCAGAAATACTGGTATGTAGCTGCTTTTATAAGACTGAAAGATAATGGTAAGAATAAAGAAAATAAAAGTGATAGTTTGTTTAAGAAAGTTGATAATGAGAATTTATTACTATTGATGAGAATACAAAATTTCTTAGTAAAAAAATACTACATACCTAGTCAAAATAACACTAGTTTTGGAAATTGTTGTCTATGGTTTTGTATTTTAGTTTTTTTGCCACCGACTTCCGAAATACAGTTATTTTTCACTAAGTAGTGTTTTTTGGAAGTCAGGTTCTTCTTTATAAGCTTTTTTTTTTTTGTTGTGGTACTCTGTGAATAACAATGAAAGGAAATTATTACAACAATTTTACAAATAAATAAAAATGAAGTGTCTGTTTGTTAAGTCAACATAATAGCGTTTTACTAAATGCATATCATAATATAAACTGTACGTTAAACAAAAACCATTACTTTTTTGTCTGTATCTGTATGTTCCGGATAATCTCCAAAACGATTCGGCCGAATTGAGAACTTCCTCTCTTTTATGAACTTGGTTAAAAATGAAAATGAAATGATGGATTGAAATGATCGCTGATGAAGCAAATCGCTTGTCAAGGCTTTACACTAAATTATTGTTAGAAGTCTCATCTAGAATGAAACAACTTAACCCCCTGAGGCTATGTACCAAGCCACCTCCAATCCCAAGGTACATAATTAATAACCGGCATGTCTCCGGGAGGTCACTGCTGAGTTATGGCCCCATTACCTCCTGCTGTAGACCCTCTCCCTCTCCTCACCTCCTGGTGAAAGACCCTCACCAGATTATTGAAATGAGAGATTAACGCACAGGCTCCGTCAGATTTATTGACTTCAATATCGAGGTGTAAATCATTTGATTGTATTTTGGGTTTAGATTGTGGGTTTAGTTTGCGATGATATGGTACCTACTTATTTTTTTTGTATGGTAGCTACAATATTTTGCACAAAATGTAATATGCAGGTAGTTAATTTTGTAAAACAGTGTCCTGGGTCCAGAAAAAAATTAAATTTATAACCTTACCACAACCAAAACCTCAAAAAAGTTACAATATTATACGTATTTGCCCTTTATATAACAAAATTGTTGGTAATATTTTGATAAAAAGATGGTCGTGCTAAAACTACTAAACCGATTGTGATGAAACATATCTGAAAACTATCGCTAGAGAGAACACAACTTTTAAATAAAAAAATCGCACTGAATTCGGTTCACCAGTTTAAGAGCTACGACGCCACAGACAGACACATATAGCGGTCAAACTTATAACACTCCTTTTTGCGTCGGGAATTAAAAAAACAAAGTCTTAATGATTCGAACTTTATATTTATTTCTCGGCATCCTTAATGGAGATCAGATCAAGAAGGTAGTGTTAAATGATACCGATGGAATCATTACCAAACAAAAAGAACCGAAGAAGGTGCCGGACGTAAAGAATAGCTCCATTCCATTTCTTCTCGTGGCAGTTGTAGAAGGTGAATAAGGGACTTACTAGAAAATGGGCAGCAGCGTTCTCTATGCATTTTACCATCATACTGCGATCGTCAACCTGCCTGCCTAGCGTGGCGATTATAAATTCCCCCAAATTTGGGGAAGCCTATGACCAGCAATGGACGGATGATGGTGGATGAATGGATGATGATGAGACAAAACACATGGAGCGATGTGGTACGAATCTCCCATAAAATTCCAGATTCCAATCAATTCTCAAATAAACTTCATTTCGATACCTACATCTTATCTAAAAAATTTACGCCAAATTGCAGTTCCGAAGTGCACTCTCGACTCCACTTCAAACTTGTTTGACCCCCCCTCCCCCCCACTATAGATTGCGTTACTTTTTAATCAATATAACAATACAGACTTTCCCCTTCGGAATTTAATCTCTTCTTTGTGCTCAAGGAAGTGGCCTGAACAGCATTTAATAAAAAAACGAGAAAATGTTAACAAGGTTCGACCCGAACTGAGATACAAAAGCTCCACGTTGTGAGGCATATATTGAAATTGGATTTTACCATAATTACAGTGGCTTTCAAAATAAGAACCAAGCATTGTCATTCAAAGTAACGTAGTAATTAATATTGAACGAAAAAGATATAAAGCTGGATAAACCTATGGAGGAAAAATATAGAAAAAGATGCAGAAAACCAAAGAACAACAGAACCAATTGAACTGTCTCTCCTCTTTCTACTCGAAAGTTAGTCAGCATTATCTTGACCTTTTTTTTTTGTGGGTAGGAAATCATCAAATGACTTCTCCCGCTCTAGGGTGGAGCGGAAGGGCGTGTCAGACTTTTACTGACTAAAACCCACTCGTGTTCCTTTAGTTATCTTGCCCTTGTTCCAGTTTATTCATTTACTGATTAACAATCAAGTTTGTGAGTTCAGTGAGTTACTGTTCTTGTTCGAGCTGTGGGGTGATGACAGAGCACACTAGAAGTAGAAATAGCTTCCATTTTGACACTTCAACAGCATTCATTGCGTTATTTAATTTTCCGATCTTATGAAGCAATGGATTATCAATGTGCTTGATGATTCGGGTTGTGATTTATAATGTGTTACACAATGAGAGCTAGTTGTATGAATATGTAGCATCTACACCTTGCGGACTACACATTGCATTGCCATCCCGCAAAATTTACCGCGCAAATAGCATATATTGAAGGGCTTGTGGCTAAATAATAACAGCCGCACGGTTGATCATTCTGGTTAAGGTACGCTTGCCGCGGTTGGTCCGTGGATGGGTGACCATCTTACATACCTTTCGTGTCTCGGAAAGCACGTTAAGCTGTTGGTCCCGGCTTTTTTTCGTAGATCTTAGACAGTCGTTACGGGTCGCTAGAAGAACGAAAGTCTGACAGTCAGTCTTACCAAGGGGTATCGTGTTACCCAGTACCTGGGTTGTGGAGGTCAGATAGGCAGTCGCTCCATGTAAAAATACTCGTACTCAGTTGCATCCAGTTAGACTGGAAGCCGACCCCAAAATAGTTGGGAAAAAGGCTAAGCAGATGAAACGGCATATATTAAACATCCCGACATCAATCGTCGGGCATCAATCGTCCCTTCTCTACGAAGATTTAACACCTTGTTCCTCAAACCTCTCAACTGGTCCCAAGTTTTGAACGTGAACATGACATCAGATTGACATCATCATCATCACTACCTCAATCAATTCATCATCATCACTACCTCAATCAATTCATCATCATCACTACCTCAATCAATTCATTATCATCACTACCTCAATCAATTCATTATCATCACTACCTCAATCAATCGAGCGTACCACATACCTAATGTTGCAAAGGACTCGAATCCATGAGTCGTAATTTTTAAGACTCGACTCAATTATGCAAGACTCAGTGTTTTCAAAAGGCTCGGAGTCTAGATTCAAGCCAAGCCCGAGTCATTTAATAGCCACTTGAGTCTTTAAAAGGACTCGAGTCTTAGAAAAGGAATCGAGTCTTAAAACGTATTCGGGTCTATGAATAACTCGTCAGATTAACTTATTACCTCCTATTCGAGTCTTTTCGAATGATGAGCTAGAGTCTCAGCTTCATGCTCCGAGGTTTTCTTTAAGACTCGAGTCCTTTTTAAGACTCGAGTGCTTGACTCTAGACTTTGAGCCTTTTGAGCACACTGAGTGTTGCATAATTTAGTCGAGTATTTAAAATACGACTCGAGGACTCGAGTCCTTTGCAACACTACACATACCTCCAAAATTACTTTTAACAACAGGGCAGTTCTTATTGCTTAGCGAAAGGCTTACTTTATCACATGTGGGAGTGGCGCGAGGAGGCGAAACGCCGGGGCGAAACTCCGCTGCCGCGACAAATCGCGGCTCGGCGGACAGAGCTCCGGTGTGATCTCATGGCGACATGGCGGGTACGATTGTCGCAACCCAGCGCAGGGCACGCCACAATTGCGGCGGTAAGTCCCCTCTTTGAGGAGTGGATAGAGAGGCGCCACGGCGTCCTCACCTTCCGCCTGACGCAGGTTCTCACCGGGCATGGGTGCTTCGGTGGGTTCCTGTTCAGGATAAAGCGGGAGGATACGTCCGGGTGTTTCCATTGCGAGGATCGTCTGGAGGACACGGTGGAGCATACGGTGGAGGTGTGCCCTGCCTGGGCGGAGCACCGCCGTGTCCTCGTGGAGGCGATCGGCGGCGGCGACCTCTCGCGTCCGGCCCTGGTGCGAGCCATGGTACGGAGCGAGAGGGAGTGGGAAGCCGTCACCTCCTTCTGCGAAGCAGTAATGCTCGCGAAGGAGGAGGCGGGGCGCGTGAGGGAGTGGCAGTCTCTGCGCCCTCACGTCCCTAGCCGCCGCAGGAGGAGACGCTCCGGGCGTCGGGAGTCGATTGCGGACTCCCGGCCACCGTAGGCGCGAGCTTGCGGGTGGCGAGCAATGGGTAGCTCGCCGCCCGGTAAGGACCAAGCTCGGGTCGACGGCGCGCAGTGTTCCACGCGCGCCTCAAAGAGATGTCAGCAGCAGCGTAGGGGTCTAATAGGACCGATGCCTGCCGGGGTCGCGTGATTGTTCGAAAGAGATACCGTGACCCTGGCACATGGGCAACTGATGGAACACGGGTGGGTTTTAGTCAGTAAAAGTCTGACACGCCCTCCCGCTCCGCCCAGAGCGGGAGAAGTCATTTGATGATTTCCCATCCTGAAAAAAAAAAAAAAAAAAGGCTTACTTTATCAACAAAACACAAGATTGATGGCTGTTCAAAGTGGCCCTTCTGCACCTTTACTATTACGTTATCGATCGATTGGTCGGACGTCGAATCAATCACGCTCTCGCCCTTTGAGACTTGGCAGGAAGTTGGTATTGCAATTTCTATGAAAAGCCTTCTTTATAAAGGATTTTATGAATGCATTCATTTCATAGTGTTTGAATAGGGGAATGACTAATTGATTTGAAAATTTGTTTTGGAAAACTAAAAAAAAAAGTGTTGTTGTAGTTTTTTTTGTCATTCCCACATAAATTCGTATGACTGAAGGTAAGTCGTTAGCACTAGTGCTGAACATGAGGTCCTGATTCCCAGGTCGGGCAAAGTGCTATTGGCTTTTTCCTTCTAGAATTTCTCAGAAGCAGTCCGGAGTCAGGTTTTCTGATCCATTGATGGTGATAGGCTTGCCCCCTCTTATATGGGACTTAAATATAAGTGGCAAAATGTGAATCTACTATAATAATAATACACCTCTGCCCAAGCTTTCGGAGAAACAAGGCCTGTCTTGATGTTATTGAAGCTAATTCAAAAAGTAACAATGAATTTACTTAATTTTCGTGGGACCACTCGATATGTACCCTTTCAAACCAAATAAGAATGCTTGAAGAATTTAGTTTAAGAACTATAATAAATTAATTGTTTGACCATTTTTTGCTATTTAGTTTGTTTATAAAACATACACAAATATTAACTTCGTAATTTAATGTTATTATAACTCAACTCCCATTTATAGTTAGAAAAGGATAATTTTAAAGTAGAAAATGCAAAAGGAATTCATTCTATAATTATGTCTACCTACGATTGATGCGTTAATTTTAACTACGATAATTAATATTACCGTTTTCTATGAAAACCATTCTCTGTGAATCTGCATAACTATTCAATTGTCTCGGTACTAAAGCTTTACGAAGTTAATTAATTAATTTAATGTTTCGTTTTGAAATAGTACAATTCAGGTACACGGTTCAAATAATTGGTCAACATTAAATAATCTTTATTGTTTCAACCATATTACGTCCAATATTTTGACCAGAGAGAGAACATAAATAAACCCATCACGCCCAGTTGCTAAGAGCTTAGTCAGTATTCAAATACTTACCTTTTACAGCTACGAAACAACATATTATATTCAACCATTTAAAAACAAAGGTCAAAATAGCATCGACCTCTGATCAATCTAGTTGACACTAACCTACAAGTTTTTTAAGGTTTTAGCTATTTTATGAAATACTAGTTGTGTTTGGGCTTCGCTCGCGTGGGTGTCGGGAGTTATCCCACGGGAACATGCAATCTTGTCAAGCTTATGTTACTCCTTACAATATCATCTATTTGCCAGTGAAGGTCCCATCAAAATTGGTTCTGCTGGTTCAGAGATTAGCCAAAACAAACGACAGAGTAATTTTTTTGAAATTGCATTAGTTTTAATATTTGCCGGAAATGCAATATTTTAAATTAAAGACGGGTTTTTTCAAAATCCCTATGAAAGTAAGATTTTGAAAAAACCGGTCTTTTAGACATTTCAGACAGATATTTCAATTAAATTTATATGTTTTATGTATTGTACAAATGTATTTAATAGTCATTATCACATTTTTTTTTATCATAAACTGAACAGCATTATTTTATATTGGCATTATAACAATACTGATTCGGTTGTGTAGTAGGTTAAGATTCTATAGTGCACAGAGGAATGAAAATAAGATTCACCTACAGAAATATCTTGGACTATTCAAAACTAATACCACGAAAATAAAGGAAAACCATAACAAACCACCTTCCCACAACCCCATCTAGCACTTGAAGATAAATGCAAAACCATTACAGTTACTTCCCCCCATTCCAGATCAGAATAGTATCATTTTTATAAGCCGCCATACCTCATGTTATTTTATCTGATGCTATAAATTACCCTGAAGAAGGTATGAGAGGAACTGTCTTATCTTTTGGGTTATAATCTAGGAATTGTTTTATTTTAGTTTCGTTGGTAACTTTGTTATCTTTTTCTTTTGTAAGAGGATATTTCTTCTGGTTTTGGTGTATCATCGTTATCTTGGGTTTTGTAAGTGAATTAGGGTTTGGTTTCAGTCTTACTTACCTACTTGTTATGCTTCTAGATGTCAGTGGCAAAAAAAGTAAGGTTTTTTCTGTTTGGCCCAAAATTCAGCAACGCATATACCGTTTGCTGATGCCGCTTTCAGATCCTCACATGTGCGGACTTCTCATATTCATGTCACAAGCCGTTTATTCAATTCTTTAATATATATACGGCAACATCCGTTTGCATATTTTCACCGTTAGTATAGTACCTACGGCAATTTTATATGGCTTGTGATCGCATCCATTTCGTCAAGAGTCACATGTTAGGGTAAACATGTTTACGAACAATTCGGCAGTTAAAACTGATTGGCTTTCAAGAACTTTTACATAATGCCTTGGTGTTACATATTTAGCCGACTTGGCGTTACATACTTTACGACTTCCACCGATAGGCGCGACGCGACAGTGCGATGCGACTACGTGACGCGACTTGCTACAATACATAGAATCGCGTCACGCAGTCGCAGTCGCAGTCACAGTGGCGTCGGGCCTGTGTGAAAGCCTTTATTATACACTAGAAAATTACATATTAAATGATGTGTATGTGATGTGATGATGATGTGTGTGCATTGTGAGTCAGGATCAGCTGTGTATCTTAAAAGGACACCTTTTTCCAATCTAATTAGACAATATTGTAGTCCATCATCATTATCATTGTCTTAGCCGATAGACGTCAAATGACCGCAACAACAACTGGTGTGTGCTGCTTGCATCTAGCAAATTCCCTCGAACCTCATTGATCAGTCAATCTTATGAGTGTCCCATACACGCTGTGCCATATATGTATTAGACAGTGCACGTCTTACGGCTGAAATGTTGATGAATGTCACAAAACAAGAACATTTCTATGACCAATTCCACCTTTAAAAAGTTTTGAATCAAAACTTGTTGGCGATAAAGTTGTTAATCTAACAATTAGCCATTAAGCTAAGATGTGTTAAACTCATGAGGGAGGGTTCAAAACCACTACAGCTGTTAAGTGTCGCCTACACAAACTTATTCTTGTTCACTCTCGACTTTCAACTTGTACGACATTATTCTGAATTCCCGAACATTCGCAACTGGTATCGGAAGCGAATCTCCGACAATTACGGTTGACAAAATGTTTCACAACTTTTTTTTCTGTATTATAAAGGGAGCCGTTTAGGGGAACATCGATTTTGTTGGAAACTTTTTTAATGTATGTATCCTTGATTTTTCTTTTTTCTTTTATAGGTTAAGTGGTGCCTTTGCGTTTAGTTACTTGATCTTTGGTCTTTTGTTTCAAAAATATAATTTCATCTGAAAGTCGTGCGCCCGCTGGGACGTCCCGTCGGCAAAACTTGAACTGAGCTTCCATACAAATTTCATAGCCTATTTAACTCCTTCATCATCATCATCATCTATTTGAGACGAAGGACGGCCACTGCTGGACATAGGCGTCCTGCCATAATCGCCACGCTTGGCAGGCGGGTTCGTTGTATGGTGGTAAAATGCATAGAGGGCGTTGCTGCCCATTTTCTAGTAAACCCCACTAGGGAATGATTTAAAAAAAAACTATTTAGAGCTCTCGTTCGTTGTATAAGTAACTCTTCTTTTCTCTAGTCTCGTGTCATTAGCCTTTAGACGGCCAAAGTCAACTTGCTGTCAACTTAGACGTTATTATTGAAATGCACTAATCGACGATTATCCCTATTCGCACCATGCAATTGCACCCAAAGATAACCAGTTGGTGTAGGTTATTGCAGGATATGTCAACAAAGTCATTAAATTCTGGTTTTGGATGACTAAAGTTGTTTACTTACCCAAATCTATACTAATATTATATAGGTGAAGAGTTTGTTTGGTTGAACGCGGTAACTGCAGGTCCGAATTAAAAAATTCTTTTTGTGTCGGATAGCCTATTTATCGAAAAAGTCTGTAAGCTATATAACATTACGCTACAATCAAAAGGAGCGGTGCAGCAACGAAAAATGTACGAAACATGGCAGGCAATTCGATGCGACGGGAAGGGTAAGGTGAGCAAAACTTTGACGCGGACGAAGTCGTGGATAGAAGCTAGCAAATAAATAAAACAAAATAAATTGAACAGAATATTTATTCTCGTCATTAAATACGTTCAAAATCTAGTCGAAGTCAGTCATCTCAGCGACAATTAAATGTCAATAACTTGTTAAAAATGTAGGGAAACTCGAGGAATTATTGACAGAGTGAGACTGATATCAGACTGTGAACGTTCTTAAAATTACAAGAATTGCCGATCTGGTCGTCAAGGGCAATAATAGAAAGACTATAGGCCTGCCTGACCAATGTTCTATGTAAATTACTCAGAAAAATTAATGAATTCATTAGTTGTTCACCAAGAGGTATCAAACTAATCATCTCTTATCTAGAACTGCTACCTCATCCGCTCTTATCCCTTTGGTTTCACAACAGTTTTGTGATATTTTTTCTGCTTTAATTTAATCTGTCTATGTACAGACGCCAACACATCAAGCTACTACAATCTGTCAGATTTCTTTGATAGATTTTCGACTTTATTTCTAGAGCATTAGGTTCAAGGTTCATTGGGAAAAATTGACAGTTTCGGGTAGCTTGACCTGGTGGCGTCTGTACATATCTTTATCTCACTTTTAGTATTTCTTATCGATTTGTCTACACTCAAAATCAAAATCAAAAGTCATTTATTCAAACTAGGCTGAGAGTCAGCACTTTTTGAACGTCAAAGTTACATAAGACAGTCCCCCCAAAACGCCCGCCCTTCACCACTTCCTAGTGCTTTAGCTGGGAAGAAGTGGCGCAACAAACTCCCCAGCAGCACAGCTAAACTATTGAGTAGATACTCGTTGTAATATTATGCCTTAAATAAAGCCTCCGTTTCCAAATCCCCATCCTAACTTTCCTGACAATTTAGCATAACATCGAGGAGTATAACAATGTTACCCCACATTAATATTCAATGTATCAAAGTTCCTACAACACACAACAGATGGCATGATGATAGCAAGCCAGCTAACACACCGCTCTCAATAATACACTTGGCCAAACTTGGAATACACTCGCATGTAGACTTCGGAACAACTCAGAGAAGTATGTTCGAGAAATTGTTCCGAATTGTTTCCGATATCAAATTAGATGTTACTTAGTAAGTCTGCTCTTATTGGGTTTGTTCGTTGTTATTGTTATGTAGTATTGTTAAGAGGGATCAATTTCAGAGTTTTCGATACTGCTATCAACAATCTCAGTAAACAATATTCTCTCTCATGATTAAAACCCCCCAATTTTCTTCAAGTCATCATCATCGTCATTTCAGCTGAAAGCCGTCAACTGGTAAACCTAGACCTCTCCAATTTGAGGAAGGGGGCAGGTGGTTGGCGGTTTGGCAGGTGGCGATCACAGTATGGTGGCAAAATGTATAGAGTAAGTCCCTTAGTCGCCTCTAGCGACATTTGGGGGAAGAAATGACGGAAACTTCAAGTCTTCATCAACTTTAATAACATTAAAAGAAATGTATGTGAAGAATTTCAATCAAGCAACGTTTTGTTCTTCACAAAACTTTAGTAGGTTTTTTACTAGTATAAGTGAAAATTGATATACAACTGTTGATCGTCCTTTCTTTTCCTAGTCGGCTTTTTGTATAATAAAGCTAGAGATATTAATTGATAAATTGAGCTACAACTTCAATTTTATTATTCTAAAAATAATCATATCACTAATTTTATTCTTTGACCATTATATGAAATGGCTATAATACTTATGCCAGCCTTATATTATCCCACTGCAGGGCAAAGACCCACACAGATAAGACAAATTGGCATTAATCATGCCAATTTGTTTTACTATTAATTTCCTGAGTATAGATTCCCAACTCCAAATCTAGTGAGAACAGAATCAGAATCAGTAGTTTATTTGCTATGAATGTAGGTACAGGTATAAGATGTTGTGCATGAATTAATTAGATCGGCTACAACACTTTTGTCTTATTGTCAAACAGATTTCGGATCAGCACACATTCCTATACAAATCCGTACGAGTCTCTACCCAAGACACTCCATCCATTATACCCCACCGCAGGTGCATAATCTATCACAGGACTTGTTCAATATTAACAGAGTTTTCCCTCAACTTTGCCTCTGAAAAGGTAACAGTTTACCTCCCAGACCTCCCTGCGGAGGGGAGAATTGAAACTTGTTGTAGTTTGTTAATAACCTTTGTGGAGCTAATCATTTTAGGAGGGGAGTGAAAAATTTAGAATTATTTAGCGGGTCGTGAATAAATATTGCTTCAGTGAGTTGGTGAGATGTTGATTAGAATTTTTCGGCTGGGTATATCAATTAGGTGACAGCATAACATCACACCTGTATTCCCAAAATGGGTAGGCTGACATGTGCGTCTGATAGTACCTCACAATTTTTTAATGTATCATAGTGTTAGCTTGTATCGGGTAACCCTACTTATTACATCGACTAATTCTCGGATGTCACTCAATCGATCATTCGTTCATTATGACATTCACTGTCAACCTCTATGGAGGTTGACTGACAGACGGCCTTCTTGTTCGAGACGCCGAGCGGTGAACACAGATTCGATTGTCGTCCTTACAGATTGGGATTATTTAAGTTTTAGCGAGTAAGTACAGGACTTATTATTTTGGTGATAACTGTGTGATTTAGAAATGTTGTGGAAAAGGAATTAAATATGCTTGTGTTTGAATAATGTTCATAGTTCTTATTGCGAACCTCTTCATTTCTGAGCTGTGGTTGACAGTTCAGAAGTGGGACCGTAAGAGAATTCTCATAATTTTCTTATTTTCACGTCCACAACAACCTTACTATGGCGAGGAGTGTTTAAAAATTATCGTTACTGGTATGATTCGAAAGATTTTTACGGATTTAAAACATGCATACTTTATTTCCTTTTTTCTTGACTACCTACATCTTTCACTTTCGAGAGTGGAATGTTACTTTTTATTTTCTGGACAAATAACTTAATTTTTTATAGATATGAAAACGTCAGTTTTAAAAACAATTTGACTATGAAAGTTATGGACGTTATTAACGAATGCCTAGATCTAAAAATATGGACGATTAGTACACGTTATCATAATAAATGGATTTGCGAAGTGGAAGGAATAAAATAAGTAACAAATATCTTGTGACTAGTGGTTACATAAATTTTATCGCCGTGTACGTAATAAATTTATTCACCGGTGTCTAAGTTGGTTTGAAAGAAGCATTTTATTGTGATATTAACCTAGTAGCTTGTCTTAAAATAAGAAAATTGTAGCTGTAATTATTGGTGGCCCTGTAGGGTCAGTCCATGTAGGGGACATGGACTGAGAAAATAGATACCATCTAATTATAGTGTAAATACGAGCATATACTAAGCTTTTAAATGTAAGTTTCAGATACACATTCGTATTGGATGCAACCGAGGGGAAGGGTTGTTATTCAATATGGATAAGGACGAAAGTGAGCCCAGGTTTGAGGGCAGGAGTGAGCCCAGGTTTGAGGGCAGGAGTGAGCCCAGGTTTGAGGGCAGGAGTGCGCCCAGGTTTGAGGGCAGGAATGAACCCAGGTTTGAGGGCAGGAGTGGGCCCAGGTCTGAGGGCAGGAGCACATATAGGTGCGAGAACGAAGGACGGAATATGGACAGCCAGGATACGGAGCGGGTTACTACCGGAGTGCCAGCAAGGATTGAAGAGCGGACACTGCGTCCGTCAAGACACAACCGGAAAAGGCGAAATATCATCACGGATTCGGACAGCTCATCGCGGGGTGGTGCAAGCCGCGGGAGGACAAGGAAATACAAGAAGAGGTCACGAGCAAGGAGAGGTGACTCCAGGCGAACGGAGCAAAGCAGCGACAGCTCAAGTAACCGTGAGTCAACAAGAGTTTATAAGTCTAGACGGAACACGAATAGGGAATCTGAAACAAATGTAATATTGGATAAATTTTTGTCGATTTTAAGTAACGTCAAGAGTTCGGAGAGGCCCAAGCTGTCATTTAACAGTAATGTTTTGCCGGAATTTGACCCCCTAAGTAAAGAGCAAACCATGTTAGTATGGATCACTAAAGTAGAAGAATGTGCCGAAATATACGGTTGGTCCGAAAAGGAAATAATTCACTACGCTCTTCCTAAACTTTCTGGGGTAGCAAAAACCTGGTACCAAGGTTTACCTTCTCTTCTCTATACTTGGGGCGAATGGAAGAAAAAACTTATTGAATCATTTCCTTGTCGCGAGGACTACGCCGAACTCTTGACAGATATGTTGGCTAAACGTGTTAAGTATGGTGAATCATTGGAGCAATATTATTACACAAAATTGAATTTGCTAAACAGATGTAAAATTTACGGTAAACAAGCAGTAGATTGTGTCTTATACGGAGTAGATGATCGTGCCATTAGAGTAGGAGCGCAAGCAGCTCAATTTAGTGAACCAGAACAAATTTTAAAATATTTTCGGACGGTAAAAGTAGGTCAAAATAGAGAAGCATTCGAAGCTAATGCTAGAAATAGGAACGATCGTAAAGCCTCTATTATTGCAACGTCTCGGCCCCAGAATCCGAAGTCTGGTGCGGTGAATTCTAACATACGGTGTTTTAATTGTAACGAACTTGGTCATCCCAGTTTTAGATGCGATAAACCCTCTATTAAATGTTCATTATGCGAAAGATTAGGTCATCAAGCTTCTAATTGTTATAAATCCAAACTTAAAACTGATTCTCCTAGAACTGAAACCCAATCTAAGGATAAGACTGAGAAACAGGTATCAGAGCTGACAATTGATAAGTCTATTGATAAATATATTTTAGACATTAAAATTGATGGTGTAACAGTAAAATGCCACATAGATTTAGGGAGCCAGTGCACGCTTATTACAATAAGCAAGGCTAAAGAACTTAACATAGATGTTAAGTGCCCACCTAATTTACCTGTGTTGAGAGGTATAGGTTCAAATCTAACTATTCCATTGGGTATTGCTACAGCCGATGTTGAAGTTCAGGGCATCAAAAAAAAAAATAGACATTTACGTAGTTGAAGACCACGTACTGAGTCATCCTGCTCTCTTGGGGCACTCATTTACTGAAATGTCCGATCTTATTATTACGAAAACCCCAACTAAATTAATATTTAAAAGGATTGATTCTACCAAAATACACTTGCTATGTGACGATAGTATTCTTATTCCACCATCCTCATTGTTTGTAATTCCAGTAAAATCTGAGCCCTCTTTTAATGGCAATGTCTTTGTACGAGCTTCCCTTAGGGAGTTAGATGGAAAGCATTATTATATTTTACCGGGTGAATATAGCATCAAGGAAGGTAATGGTTCAATACTTGTATATAATGTGTCTGGAAGAGAAATAAATATCTCTAAATTTCCAACGCCCAAGAACATACACGAATTGAGGCAATTTCTGGGGTTATCCGGTTTTTTTAGGCGATTTATTAAGGACTATGCCTTAATAACTTCTACGTTGACAAACCTATTGAAAAAAGACGTTATTTGGACCTGGGGTAATAACCACGAAGAATCTTTCAACTTGGTTAAATCGTTGCTTACGCAGCGACCATTATTGGCTCTATACGACCCTAAAGCAGTAACACAATTGCATACCGACGCGTGTAAAGATGGGCTTGCGGGTATACTATTACAGACTGACTCTTTAGGCGTATTTCATCCGGTTTCGTACTTTAGCCGTAAAACTTCTCCCGATGAAAGCAAGTTACACTCGTATGAGCTTGAAACCCTGGCAGTGGTAGCATCTTTGAGTAGGTTCAGGGTATATTTACTGGGGATACCATTCACAATTTATAGTGACTGTAGCGCTTTAAGATCTACATTTGTAAAACGCGATCTGATCCCGCGAGTTGCACGTTGGTGGGTTCAAATACAAGAATTCGACTGTACTATCGAATATCGACCCGGCTCCAGAATGACGCATGTTGATGCGCTGAGCCGTGGACCGGTTGCAGCTTCTGAACTCGAAACCCACGTACTAGACATTCTAACAATTGAATGCTCTGATCAGGACTGGATTGCCACCGTGCAAGACGCGGATGATGAGGTGCAGAAGATTAAAAATATATTAGAGGATAAATCTGCAGATTTGGTAATGGATATTCATAAAAACTACAAAATAAAGAACGGTCGTGTATATCGTATGGTAGGAGATGAGATTAGGTGGTTCGTGCCAAAGGGAGTACGCTGGCAGATATTAAAACGTAACCATGACGATATAGGACATTACGGATTTGACAAAACTTTGCAACGAATACAACAGCATTACTGGTTTCCTAAAATGCGTCGATTCGTAAAAAAATACGTACAGTCTTGTTTAGAATGTGCCCATCATAAGACCCCTGGTGGCAAACGTGAAGGTGGCCTGCACCCGATTGAAAAAGTCAGTGTCCCTTTCCATACGGTACACGTCGACCACTTAGGCCCTTTTATCAAGAGCAAAAGCGGTCACTGTTATTTACTGGTCTTGGTGGATAGTTTTACGAAATTCGTAAATATAAATGCCGTCAAAAATACAAAATCCCTTACTAGTATACGCGTAATAAAAGAACACATACGTTATTTCGGGGTCCCCACACGGCTGATATCCGATAAAGGAACTAGTTTCACTAGTAAAACGTTTAAGGAATTTACAACACTATACGGAATAAAACACGTTATAAACGCCGTAGCAACACCCAGAGCGAACGGGCAAGTTGAACGGTTTAATATGACTATCTTAGATGCCCTTTCGACTTGTACTCATAGCAAAGATGACAAATCTTGGGATGAGTACATCTGTGACATTCAAGTAGGCATCAATACCACAGTACATAAGGCTACTCAGAAGAGCCCTTCCGAATTATTGTTTGGGTTTAACATAACTAGTAAGTCGGAAGGTATTTTGAATCCCATTATCTCCGATACCACTAATTTAATTGACTCGGAAGACTTGAATAGCATAAGAGATAAGGCAAGTCGTAGTATAGAGACACAGCAATTAAAAGATGTAGAAAGGTTTAATAGACATAGGAAATCGGCTAAAATGTATAGGGTAGGAGACTTAGTTCGCGTCGAGAGGCAAGTCCCTCATGATGGCCAGTCGCAAAAGTTAGTGGTTAAATTCCAAGGTCCATATCGTATTATGAAAGTGCTTCCCAATGAAAGGTACATCATTGAGGACACTCCTATGACGCGCAAACACGGCCGTCGTTACGAAGCCGTGGTAGCTATAGATAAAATACAGCCTTGGCTAACATTTAGTAGAAACTTAGAAAGTAGTGATGAGGATAACTATAGCAATATTGGTGAGGAACGAAATGAAGCAGAGAATTAAAATAAATTGTTTTAATTGTAATGTAATTATAATGTTGATCTTTTATGAATATTCATTGAGTTAAAGTTTAGGAAATCGTGAATAAAGTAAGGAACTATTTAGAAATTTTATTTTTTATTTATCTTATAAAATATTGTAAATTAGATTATTATTTTGGATAATGAACTGAAACTTAATGATGTAATTCTTGTTGGTTGTTGATTAGATGATAATGTATTGTATGTTTTTTTTCTCCTCTTTTTTTTTACTATTTATATGAGTTTGTAAGCGCGAGGACGCACTCTTAACAGGATGGCCGAGCTGTTAGCTTGTATCGGGTAACCCTACTTATTACATCGACTAATTCTCGGATGTCACTCAATCGATCATTCGTTCATTATGACATTCACTGTCAACCTCTATGGAGGTTGACTGACAGACGGCCTTCTTGTTCGAGACGCCGAGCGGTGAACACAGATTCGATTGTCGTCCTTACAGATTGGGATTATTTAAGTTTTAGCGAGTAAGTACAGGACTTATTATTTTGGTGATAACTGTGTGATTTAGAAATGTTGTGGAAAAGGAATTAAATATGCTTGTGTTTGAATAATGTTCATAGTTCTTATTGCGAACCTCTTCATTTCTGAGCTGTGGTTGACAATAGGAACCTAATGCCATTTATTGTCCAGAAGTTCACACACCAGGTTTCTACTGATAATTTCTGGAGAATAAAAACAAATAACTTTCATAACACTTAGTGACAACTTGTATTTGGCTTTCCTTCACTGATGTTTATACAGGATCAGTTTTTATCCAGTGCGCAAACTGTAACCATGAATTCAGCATATCATTCTAGACCCCACAGCGTAGAAAATTTTCGTCGGTTATACAAAAAAAAATTTGCTGTTCCATACATTTTGACCATGTATGTATTGCATTTTTGTATGAAACAGCAGATTTTTTTTTTTTGTAAAACCGACGAAAAGGAGATGTTCCAAAATGTATGGAGCCCGGGCCAGGTCCCTGTACACTATACTTAAAAATAGGGAATTTCATTTAAAGCAGTTCTCAACTGTCCAATTACTTTAATATGGCTTGGTTTGCTGGTAAACATAAGAAATTACACTTGAAATTGCAACACACGACAAAAACCCGTCATGGCGGTAAGCTGTCATTTTGATTGATTAATGACGTTTGACATGTTTATTTCTGTGGAGATTGAAGGTTGACTCCCGGTCCCGACTATTAGTATTAGTTGGTATTAGCCACAGAGTACGTTATAATATACTGTATTAGCCGCTTTGTTGGCTTTGGGGTTGGAAATGTGGAATACTAAACAAAAGATGGTACCATATGAGCAGCTGTGAAAATGTAATACGGACCAAGCAAAGACTACAATAGTATGGGACCAAGCGACGATGGCGATTGAGTGTCACTAGGGCCGAAATAACATGCAGTCTAAACATAAGCGCTACGAACTTTCGCGCATGTTCTCTCACTTCGCCTCATGTCACCTTTGGTTCCTAAAAAATGTTACTGCGCAGCCTTCTTCGCCAAGTTCGGACTCGCCAAGATAAATCGGCCGTGCTGTACTCTTACTCTCTCTGTGAAAGTCTCAAATGACTAACGTAACCCTAGTGATTCTCTTTGATGAATGTAAATAAATAAAGACCCGCCCCGGTGCGTTGACAAATCTGGATTATTCAGAATGATTTTTTTATTGCCTATTGGCTAACCATAAAAATAAAACCTGACCATAATCCATATAGCAGTATTTGAAGAGAACTTTGACAAGTAATGTAGCGATCTTTTGATTTCAACTATCTACATTGGTACAAAAGAGAGTAAAACTAGACTTCAAATATATCATGTGTAGGTACATAAATATATTACTTATGTAAACAAAGACATGTAGGTACCTACTAAATAAAACAGCAATTTATGTTTTATATCCATTTATATACTATTTATTCATTTTACAAATCTTTTCTCACTAATATGTCATCCAGAAATGAAGCTGGTGCTGCAACAGTCGCCTGATGCCGAGCCCAATCCAAAAACCAAACAATGGTCATAGTATGCGCACAGCAACCTACTGTTCGCTGTCCAGAGATACAGCTGTAGTAATAACTAATTATTTTTTCATCCCATCTTGCCCATCGTCCCATCAGCGTGCAGAGACCCAGTATGCATAACATGCAAGTCCACCTGATGGAATCTGGGGCAAACAAAAAAATAATATTAATGATTTATCCATAATAAATTAATTCAGTAGTAATGCTAACTATAAATAAACCTCAAAAAAAAAAAGATGAGATTCTACCTCTCTGGGATAAATTCTTGTGATAATTTCATTCCGCTCAGGTCCTTCTAGTATTGAGTGCCTCCGTCTTCGGTTAAGAGAGCAAAAGCACCATACACAAGTATTCAAAACTGCTGAGGAAGCACTTTCTTCACTAATTACTTCATCTTGTCGCTGCAGAATGCTTCTTGCTCGAACCCAACATGAATAACATACTAGGCTAACATCCAGTATCTATAAAAAATTACTGTATTAACGAATGACAATATTACCTATTAAATGAAATATCAATTATTTATTTATCCTGTACGGGGTTGAGTGTCATCAAGTCAATGTAGGTAACCTAATACGTCTTGTGGTGAAATTCTCTCAGAGATCAGGTGCCTTTAAGAGCCATCTGGAAGGGCGTGAGCACGCCTCATATGTGAAGAGCGTCGACACCATACACAAACATTTGTATCACAAGCATGCTGAAGCTCATATTCTTCATGAGGAGAAGCCGTCTCTATGTGATATGTCATTGTGTCAGCCGGAACAGGAACAGACATTTTGTGCATTATGTTTGCAAAACAATTTGCACACATGGTACCATTTTCATCCACCTAAAAAGGAATATTAGTTCTGTAATTATTTCAAATTCAAAAACAAAACAGTAATTCTAAACAATTGAAGTTCTCACCTCATGGCGAAGGTCGTTTTCAATTATAGAAATGATGTCAGGACAGTACCCATATTACCAAATGTATAATATTGGCCATTTTCATTAGTTACAGAAGAACAAAGCACAGGACACCATTGTCATATCACCTAAAACAAATAATTGTCGTAAGTATAATAATATTAGGATCGTGGCCTAACTTTTATCTGTATGTAGGTAAGCCAAGCGAGTCGAATTATTTCTCTGAATTAGGACTGCACATAAGAACGCAATGATACTACAAAAATATCTTGGCACGTGGAAATTATGGTATGTGTACAATAGTAATTGAAAAGTAAATTGTTTACCTGACGATGAAATGATGAATCAGTTGATTTTATATCGAAACAACGCAGTCCAAACCACACGAGGAAATCGTAGTCCTTACAACACAAGCCGAGTAACTGTTGTGACAGCTGACAGTTCTCTTTCAATGATCAATGGTCGATCTATGGTTTACTGTCATTGTTTTTAAGCAGAGAGTAACTAAATCAGTGAGACGCCATCTTGAAAATCCATTAAAATAATTGATAAATATCAATTCACTACCACAACAGTATACGTTTAATTGAATTATCTGTATTTTTCCCGAATTCCACGGATTTTTCTCTTTTTTTTGAGTTACTGTACACAGACCTGGCCCATTTTGAAACATCTCCTTTCTGCATAATGGGGTCTAGAATGATATGCTGAATTCATGGTTATAATTTACGCACTGGATAAAAACTTATCCTGTATTTACTTTTGACCAAATAACAATGGATGGAATATGTGAAAGATAATATGGCTAGAAAAGGAGTAACTACCGTGATGGCGACTAATAGAGAAGTATAGAAGAAAAAGACAAGTTCCGCCCCTCCTAAATAAATTGGAGTAAGGACAGGAGAATGGTTGTCTGTGTTCTGGCTTAAAGTCTTCTGAATAAATAAAATAAAATCTCATCAACATTTAATGCATAAATCCACCACAATTATTTCTTAACAGGTGTTTTACCTGAAATAAATATAGGTACCTACGTACTTTTATACCAGAAGCATCACTTTACAAGAGGGTGGATAAAAGGGTTGTCATATTATCTCCTTCCTTCGTTAGAGTTGTAGGAAAAGGGTCAATTTGTAGCAGGGGAGGGCTGCTCACTTCATTGCACTTTTTATTATTATGATCTGACGACCCGCCCTTCGCATGGCTGCAGTCTTCTGATATGGCTATTTCTGTGCTATATATCCGTTAAATATATACATATGTATGGTTCAAACAAACCACACATAAACCATTTGGAATGAATTCTCTAGTAGTCTAGTCAACAGTGAAAGCCGCTTCAAAATCCAATGTGAAGTTTAGTTCTACTAAACGGTCAAAATGCGACTTTATTTTATGTTACTAACTCCTTTTATGCTGCTAACACCCGCCTATTATTAACCGACTGCAGGAAAAGGCACTAACAGAGAAGCTTGCTCTAGACGAGTGGTGATTTCCTTCACCTAGTTGTCCTCTCGAAGACGGAGTGGGCCGTAATTGATGTCACGTCTTCAATGTTTTGGATCTAGCATATGCCGGTTTCTTCACGATGGTTTTCTTCATCGTTTTGAGAGTAGTGGTGATGAAATAATTTACACAAAGGAAAGCGCCTGACTGGAATCAAACCTGCGACCTATTTACTTGTAAGTTACAGTTATCACCACAGGGCCACCACTGCTCTGAGGCGAGCTTTAACTGAACTACCCCGTAGCATCGCATTGTATCGCCTGCCCGCACTTTTATTTCGTTATCGTTTAGCGTCGTTTCCGACTTTTTGTTTTGTTGGGCTCCTAAAGGTTCTCGCCTGATGTTTAATAGCCTTCCTCGAGAACTGGCCTATCAAAAGTATTTTGTTCTCAAATCCCATTTTATTATTGAGACGAAACCTTTGATTCTGTGAATAAAACACAACTGCAAAAATGTTCACGTATAGTACTCATTATCTCACCTTTCAGAATATACAAGCGTAATATTATATCCTACATTGAAATATAGACAACATATTATCTCGTCACTCAGATACACGTCGTGTTCTATTCGATCATGGTTTACCGCCTCGCATACATATTCTACGGATTGACCCTCAGGCCCTACAATCTCGTTACTACCAACTAACATTGGTTACTGTGGTTTGTCAATTATTCTCTCCCTGATATTGGAGTTAGATTGCCAACGATTTGCTACTGATACCTATAGGTAGATGTGTTCTTGTGATTTGAGAGAGCGTATTCAAATGATTGGGGAGATCGATTGGTGTCTCAGGTAGAGGTAGGGGGATAGGGCAGTCAGAGATAGTTGATTAAAGCCACAGTACACAGTCCTCAAATTTTCTGGTCAATGTTGTGTCTGGATTTTTTATATACTTACAAATAAATTTTGTATACATTATATGCAATGACATGAATATTTACTTTGTAAAGTATTTTAAATAAATTACCTACTTTAAAGAATTAAAATCATGTATTTTTATCAAAGGCTGACGCATATTTTGGCGGGCCTTACCGCAAAAAATAAATAAAAACCTCCAACATCAGTTTCGAATATTTTATATGAACCATCGTAGTACAAACGAGCCGGATCGTGCTTTTTGTATCGAAATGCTTTGCACTGCGCCCTGATGCTGCTGTAATGTGTGCTCTCCTTTAAGATGTCACTTTTCTTCTATTCTACAAAATGTATAATTACCATACAAGTAGTAGTAAAGCTTACCTTAGCTTTATAAACGGAGTAGAGTAGTGGTAATCCTGTGGTACCAGTCGTTACTTACTATAGTTGTATGTCATGGTTCCAACCCTGACAGGCACTTTACTTAGTGTAAATTATTCCATAATCACTACTCTGAAAAAAGGGTAACATCTTAGGGAAACCGGCATGTCCTAGAACCAAGAAATTCGAACCATTTGACGTCTACCAAACTGCACTGGGACCGCGTGGTGGATATCGGTCCCATAACTGGTGTATGTGCCCGTTCTCTCTCACAGAGAGAATACCTGTGTCCCAGCAGTGGGGACATTATAGGTTGTTATGGTATTATGCTGTGGTTATGCTATACCTCTTTATGTGAATAATTGACAGGAATGACACCATAACTTTTCTGCCACCTGCACGCGTAGCATGACCACCGCAGAAAGAGGTTTTGTCGACGGAAGAATAGACAAAGTGATAGTTCATACAATGTGAAAATTAACAACAATAAAGTAAATTTATGCAAAGTTTATTTATTTACATACGGTTGTTGTTTTGTTTTAAATTTAAATCAACCCGATTAGTTATGACGATTACAAAATCAAATTGTCTTCACTACCTTATACAACTATCAGTTGTCACTGCGATTTTCAAAGTTTGGATAGAAAACTTTCTTCTAAAATAGTCTACTAAAAGGTCTATCTAAAAGGACGTAGTAAAATATCGTGAGAAACGAACGACAAGATAACACATTGCAGAAAGATTTCTACGGTGTGATATCAAAATAAGAGAAACGAACTGTGTCTATTCTTCGTAAAACTGAAAGCGCCATGCTAAGCCTGCATAAAACGGTATAAATCGTTCTACAATCTGTAATTTTGTCTATTCTTCCGTCCACAAAAGCCGTTTCTATGCTGGCGTAGCATGACGTTCTATCTCTATTCTACCAAGAATAGACAAAGTTCTTTCTATAGTGGTCACGCTACGCGTGCTAGTCGTTGTGTAGAGGTTAATTAAGCACTGATAGCATGTTTGATGTAAATACAGGCGCAAAACACATATTAGCGTTCTCTCCACGGTGGAAATGCACCAGAAATGGCTTTTGTAGTGCAGATAATCTGTCCATGGACAGCGGAAACCACTTACCATCATAAAGTAACATTCTATCAGCAAAAGCGATACTGAAAGCTGCTGAAAAGCTGACCTAAGCTACTGAACAGCGAGTATTTGTAGAAATACATAAAATTTGAAAGCGATTTTTACTTGTTTATGTTACTTTCCAAAAGAATGTTAAACAATTGATTCAGCACCACCACGCCCCACTTCTACAATCAAACTTCACACGCCCAAGTTTTATATTTACAACCATATAAAACTATTCACAATGAAATCACAACAAAACACCGAATTAAGTTAACCCGTATTCAAACCTTTAAACACATACTAACCGCTTTTAAAACCCGTTAGGCTCAAACGACTAACAAAATTACATCGCGAAACTTTTCGAATCAGCGGCTCGTTGTAATTGCTTCCAGTTGAAGCAACCGCTTAGCAACCGATTGTATTAATTTGGAACACGCGGAGATGGGTGCTGCTGGCGCTTTTGTAAAGGTTTCTGTTGCAGGGTTGTTAATAGAAGTAGTTTCTTCTTTTAACAATGAAGAAGGAAAGTAAATGAAAAAATGTTGACGTTTTCGACTTTTATCAAAGATCTCCCTTTTAACTTACTTTTATGCATTTTTAAAAGAACTACGTCTTTTTTTTTTGGATGGGAAATCATCAAATGACTTCTCCCGCTCTGGGCGGAGCAGGAAAGCATGTCAGACTTTTACTGACTAAAAACCACCCGTGTTCCTTCAGTTGCCCATGTGCCAGGGTCACGGTATCTCTTTCGAACAATCTCGCGACCCTGGCAGAAGAACTACGTCTTAATCTATTTTCATATTATTATAACATCGCGCCTGTAATATGTTTAAGTCCTATGTGATAGAGGGCGCATTGCTCACAAAACAGATGGCCGATGGGGCTGAAAGGATCTGGAGTGGCGTCCGAGTACCAAAAGACCTAGAGTTAGAAGGCATCCTACAAGGTGGACCGATGACTTTGTGAAGGCCGCAGGAAACCGCTAGATGCTGGAAGCACAAAACCGGTAGAATTGGCGAAGGTTGGAGAACTCTTATGTTCAGCAGCGGACGTCTACCGGCTGAAATGATGTGACCAATAGAGGGCGAGCCTATTGCCATAAACAGTTCACAAATTTACACTTCGGGCTGGTACTGGAGATATTCCAGATAGGGAATCCAAAAAAACACTTTATCCGACTCGGGAATCGAAGTCTCATATAGGTTGTTCAGTCCCGTTTAAATTGGTTACTCTATGCGCCTACCGGAATGCGCCCGAACGTGTGTGAGTGACATCTGACTTGTCAAGTTTGACTTTGACACTGCTCTTTGGTTTTTGTGCTTGAACAAGGGAATCGTCGCCGCTTGGCTTCCGCGACGCTGTTGTAAATTAATCCCTTTGAATCGATCCGTTTGTGACAATTAGTCGTGATCCTATTGCTTTGATTGTAAATAACCCCAATTTGACGAAATAATACGGGTTGAGTTTGGATAGATCTTTGTTGAAACTTTGAGGTTAAGTGTTTGAAGACCGCATGTCCTGGTAGCCAGGCGTGTTGCAGCGGCCGTGTTGTAACCTGGAGACACTCATAACGTCACAACACAATACAATACACACTCACTTACATACATAAATCCAGGTAGGCCCCAGAAGCAGTGTTCGTCTACCACCAGGTAAGTTCTTTTGTTTGTTGTATTGTAATTGTACTTATATCATTGTTCGGCTCCGCGCACGGCGGACAATTTCGCTCGCCACTCTTGTCTCCAGAGCCCCACCATCATAACTTCCACTGCGCTATTGAAATTCTATGGTGAGGCCTGGCCTGGCAGCGAACATAAGTACTAGCTCAAGCTATGTAGTAGTCGCTTGCGACCATTAGAACAATGAGCCAGTTAGTTTTGTGAATTTTATCAATTTCGTCTTAATATTCTCTCCACAAGATGGGCAGTCATCCGCGGCTTTCTCTTAATAACTTTTTATAAAATTAAATATAACATATAACAAAAACCTTTACAACTCCGTACACTGTGCGTATTTCCAGAGAACGAGGAAAACTGTTATAAAGGTTATAGGTACAGGGGGAACAGGGGGAATCACAGTCCAAATAAATATATCGAACTAATTATTGTTGGATTAACTTTAATATTAAAGTCCTAGATCGAATAAGGTAAAAGTAGGCAAATAAACTCACACTGCACATTGCGGGAACATCACAACAGGAACAATAATACTCACTTTTAAAATTACTAACTCGTTTATTTCTTAATAATCAATATTTATTCACTATCCACAGTACAATAAATTCGTTAAGGACACTTAAGAAGCACTCAAGGGTTATGCCCCAAACTCGACAAGAGCTGAAATCAGAATGCCAGTCCCCAATCCCACCGAACATCTCCTCATCCATAATGTTTTAAACGTTTCTTTCTTTAACATTACTTCCGGTCAAACACGTGTTCAAATGTCGCCCGAAAAACAACTTTTAAATCAAATTAAATACTGCCATTCTTAAAACCCTTTCACCCATAATATTTTAAACGTTATTTCCTATTACTTCCGGTCAAGTAAGTGTTCAAATATTACCACAAAAACAACTTTTAAATCAAATTAAATACTGAAATTCTTAAAAACCTAACACCCATAATATTTTAAACGTTATTTTCTATTACTTCCGGTCAAGTACGTGTTCAAATATTACCACAAAAGCAACTTTTATATCAAATTAAATACTGAAATTCTTAAAAACCTAACATTATGTTCCTACCCTCACTATTTATTGGCAACTTAGAAGAAGGCAGGGAAGCCATTCGACTCGCATACACCTTATCCGACATCAATCGGACAATGCGCGTAAGTCATCGGCAGGATTCGGCAGACCGAACCAAATGTATGTAAAAGAGTGCGTATATCATAAGAGTTGAGTTTGGGATGTCAATTGACAACGAAACGCAAGCGTGAAGTTGGCGCGCATCGAGAGAGTCTAGCCTGACGTTCGTGCGAGTTGACAAGAGCGGCTACAGGCGGCGTGGTGCAGGTCTCTTGACCAACTGACATCGTGCGGGCAACACGTGTCTAGAAACGGCCCAACGTTTCGTTAGGCGAGTTCGAATAAAACCTAGAAATCAATAATCATCTTCAAAGTTTATCTTCTCACCCGCAACACACATCCATGCTCAGTAAAATGTTCAACGATTAAAAATCCAGCTTCAATAGGTCTCTTGTTCAGACAGATATATAAAGACACTATGTCGGTTGAAGTACTATAAGTAGATATGCACTTACTGAAGAAATCTTCAATAAAATATTATTTTCATGTATATGAATCAGCATAACCCATCGTTAATCTTTCTCCAATAAACTGATCCCCAGCAAGACATTCATTGTAACCGCTTCAGTATAAACATCTGGCTCTCAGGTCTGGGCATCAACTAAATAGCCATTAGCACCAGCTCGTTAGCAACAGATATCATAATTATGATTGTGATACTAATTGTATAATGATTGGAGATACTGGCTCATGTGTAAATGATTGGGTATTGTGTTTTTATATATGTATATAATCATGGTAGAAGAAGGCAAAATAAACAATGAATGGACTGTGTGAAAGATGATATGGCTAAAAAGGAGTGACTACTGAAATAACGAATCATCATTTGATCCGGAGGCTCTACACGGGGGTCGTGCGGTCCATGGCCCTCTACGGGGCACCGGTGTGGGCGCCCTCATTGAGGCTGCGCCCAGCGCGCCGGTTGAGTGCGGCCCAAAGGGTAATGGCCATCCGGTTAATCCGAGGATACCGCACGGTCTCCTGCGAGGCAGCGAGCCTCCTTGCTGGAGTGCCGCCGTGGGATCTGGAGGCAAAGATCCTCGCCCAAATATGTCCACTTCTGGACATATTTTAGCTGAAATGCTTCTTCCAAAAAGGGGGAATTGGCCATAATTGCGACTCTTGATAAGCGGGTTGGCGATCGTAGTATGGTGACAGAATGCATAATTAACACTGCTGGGCATTCTTTAGTAAGTCCCTTAGTCGCCTTTTACGACAGCTACGGAAAAACATGCGATGGTTCTTTTCCTAACGTCCAACACCACAAAGAACAAATAGAAAAATATGGACGACAAGCTAAAGCGAATGATGAGTCTTGACTGACCGGAGGAGAAGTCCAAATTTACGATAAAAGGATTAAATTAATACATAAGCATCGTGATGATAGTTGATCACCTTCCTTAGCTATATACAGAAAACAATATGGAAGACAAAATAATGTTGCTGCGCTGACCACAAATACATTGGATAGATGTAACTGGATAGTTTTGGTTGTTCATAATTGTTAGCTTGAACTCTTAATCTGTTAGGGGCCGTCCATTAATCGCGTGATGTTTTTTTAGTATTTATGAACCCCTTGGTGATACATGGTGAGGTTTAAGACTCCCCCCCCCCCCCCTCCTCTCCCCCTATATCACGTGTATTTTTTAGTAACTACAAATAATCTATTTTTTTTTAGTATTTTTTTTAAGTACAGATATAAGTATCATCTAATTAAAAAAGAAAAAATACACGTGATATATTACTACACCCCCTCTCCCCCTTTGTGATATTTCGTGAATTTTTATGGACCCCTCCGCCCCTTTTTTTTCCTCACGTGATTAATGGACAGCCCCTTATGTTAAGGGTTCAAAATCCATAAATAATTGATGTGAGTTAATGAATTCAATGCTTTAGGTTAACTTTAAAGTAAACAAGATAAAAAGAACCTTGACTCAATAGTCTGAAATTACCAGCACTCTGAGCACGGTTAGCTTTTATGAAAAGTGGCTTTTGTTGTAAAGAAAAGTAGTAACTACAAGTAGTAATTATGCCAATGTTGTTATTACTATAATGTTTACTGGTTTCATAATCTGAGTGCCAAGAAGACCTGTATTTGAATCCCATGTAAAACAGAGTTTACAACACTCAATAAATGAAAATTCATTGCATTTATTTATCTACATTCACACTTATTATAAAGAGGTCGTTTGTGAGTTTGTTTGTAGGAACTAATCTCTGGAACTACCAGTCGGGATTGGAAATATCTTATTAGATTTGAAAGCTAAATTCTCGAGGAACGTTTTTCTATGTAACATCACGCTACAACCAATAGAAGCCGAGCAAACTGAAGAAAAGTCAGAAAGAAAAGTATAAACTAAATAATAGTGCGGGCGGGTGAGTGACAAACACGTGAATGAAGTCGCGGGCAAAGGCTAGTTATCTATATTACAATATTATAAAACTGAAAAGTTTGTTAGGTTGAACGCACTTACAACCTCAGAAACTACTAGATTGAATTGAAAAAATATTTTAGTGTTAGATAGCTCATTTATTGAATTATCTAAATAACATCACAGTAGGACTTTTAGGAGTCGAACAAACAAAAAGTACGAATACGAAGTATTCGCATGTGCAGGCGATTCAATGCGACCGGGTGGGTCGAGGGAGCAAGAAAATTGGCACGGAAGAAGTCGCGGGTAGAAGCTTGTTACCAATATTTAAACATTTTATAAATTAAAATCGCTTTTAATCTCCGTTTATCTGACCGCATTTTTTATCTAAAACACGTAATTAATTTTGTTGTGGTTTTCACCATCAATAGAGGATTTATTCTATAATAGAAAGTTTATATGTATGGGGGCGGATACGAGTAACAACGTAACTACTAACTTAAATGGTTTCAAAATATTTATAAAAATAAAATAATTCGTAAACAAATACAAGTTAAAATTACATCGTATCCCGTACGCATCCCGTGCGGTCGGTGGGCACGACCCTGATTCCTCGCTCAGTCTCGCACCTCATTTGTCTCATGACAAATGGCCGCAGCCTCGGAGACGTGCTCAGCCACAAAATCGGGTTTTTCTTGTCTTATATGGCGTGACATGTTTTTTATTAATATGTTGTCGTGGGATAATGTGATTATGCAATATTGTATGTTGTTTATTTTTTCGCCCAAAATTGTGATTTTGAGAGGTCGTGGCTAAATAATAACAGCTGTCGATCTTCAAGGATCGGCAACGCTTGCCGAGGTTGGTCCGTGGACGTAAAACAAATTCCTTGGTATTTGATTATTGGTCACCCATCCTACGTGCCTCGGAAAGCACGTCACCACGATCATTGGAATCCCGGAAGTCTGACAACCAGTCTTGTTAAAGGGTATCGTGTTACCCCGTTTTTTTGGTTCTGGAGATCAGATAACAGTAATTCCATCTAAAGTTCTCATCTGAATCCAGTAACATTGGAAGCCTATCCCAACATAGTTGGGAATAGACCGAGCACATGATATTGACCACATTCCATTTTAAGGCTCTGATAAGAGACAATAAAGAAAAAGACAAGAGAAGAATTAGAAGTTTTTCTATAACTTACCGTGGTCTCTAAATTGTCTGAGGAGTTAGACGTTACCTAATGACGATTTTTCCTTTGATCTTTTCAATGTAACGGTCCAACCCAGTTATTGAATCTTATTTTAAATAATGTTTGTTTTTTTACAACATATCTAAAAAAAACAAACATTTATATTTAAAAATAATTGAAATAAGCAATGTAGTGTCCCAACATGACCTTAACACGTTAACCCGTTATCCGACACTTTTTAATCAATAATCGACTTAAAGTCAAATAACACTAATTACATTTTTGACTTTCTGATTTTACCAATGGCAGTTAACGTATTCCCAGAAATAGTAATAATTATTTCGAGGAAGCGAAGGAACAACGAACCGGGATGAAATGCAAAATTAATAACTGTAATTGATACGATATCACCGACTCCGGAGCCCAATCTCCCCTTCAGCAAACAATTTTTGTTATTCCAAAAGAATATTACAGCATAATGTAGCTTTTCATTATGACAATGAGAATTCAACTTTATTTTTTAGAAACTACAGTTGAATTTGACCTGAAAAGATAGTAGACTTATGAAGGATATTTTCTGAGTACCCACATTGTGTCGATTTCAAAGTCATTCGCCATTTTATAAGTTGGTTTCAATGGAAGATATTTCCGACGTTTCATTGCTATTGATAACTTTTAAAATATCATGATTTATGGCAAAAACAGCTGGAAAAAGTATAGTATTTTTGAGAAATATGAGCAATTCTCGACGTATATGGCACGTTCTATGCCATGTCCTTGTATACACATATCTATTGTAACATTCCTGCACGCTCCTCATCTTCTTTTGCTACTATAGGCGAATGTTTTGGAATTGGAGCCTGTAGTTGCCGCTTCGTAGCATGGTAATAGCGGTCATTGATCCACTCACACTTTCTAGTACGATTTATTTGACTGGCCTGTTAGTCTAGTGGTTAGTGAGCTAGAGATGTAAGTGCTGTATTATACCATTTGTAATGAATTGTATAAAACGAAAAATACCGTTTAATACGGTATTATACCTTTTGCTACGGTATTATACCTATGTAAAAATCGATTGAAGATGATTGCCTTGAGAAGGGATGATGATATCATGCTTGTCATATCATCATCTCTTCTCAAGGGGGACGGTGAGTACGGTAGTATGCTTAATGTGCTTCTGTCTTTAGTGTAGGTGATCTTTTTAACTGACGAAAAAACTGAGGAGGTTCTCGATTCGATGTGTATATTTTTTTTTAGTTTTTTTTTTTATGTATGACCACGAATAACTTTTTACAGAGTGGATCGATTTTGATAATTCATTTTTCTCGAAAGTAGTCTCATGTAAATTTGAAATGGAAATTCCAACCCTAAGGGTAGAAAAACACGGGATGATTGATTGTTCACTCATTGATTGTAATGCATAACTTCTTACAGAATAGTTCGATTTTGCAAGCATGTAGTAATAAGTAGATTATAGCCACAAAAAAATATTAAATAAAACCTTTAAAACAAAAAATTAATCCACCGAAAAAACTGAAAAGCAAAAAATAATAAACCTTTCAGTCATTTTGAGTCGGCGCCAAACAATCAATGAACAAAGATCAATCAATGACAAAGCGCCGATTCAAAATGACTGAAAGTTTTAGTATTTTTTAGTTTTCAGTTTTTTCGGCAGTTTAATTTTTTGTTAGAAAGTTTTTTTCCTCTTTATGTCTTCTGGGCACTTCAACCATTTAGATACATGAAGAGCTATTCTTTTAGCTAACGCATTTTTATATCCTAAGTTGCAATAAATGCACACTACGCTTTTTTATTATTTTCATCAATAAGTGTATGAAAACACTGCCATACATCAGATGCGTGTCGGGGCATTTTGGCAAAGAAAGTATCACGTCAATGCGCAAGCCAAATAGAGCGACACTAAAGCTAAGCGTCCACAGGTCGGTATCGTACGCATCGGACGCATCGCATCAACCGCATTATTTTTTCATACTGCGTCCACTGTATCGGCAGCGATCGTATTGCCGACGCAAGTACCAGCAATCGGATTGCCGATGCCAGTTTCATTCGGATTTTCTTAGTGATCGTACGTATGTTTGTGAGAATGGAGGAAAGCGAAGGAGAACAATTTGTCGTATATTGCTTGTTTGTTATCAGAAGAGGAAGAAAATGCAAGAACATCTAAAAAAATAAAACATAATATCTGGATACACGACATATTCAAGAAGAGATCGGAACATGGAGTATACCACGCACTATTTCCTTATCTGTTAAATGATGACATCAGGTTTTTCCAATATTTTCGTACCTATGTCTCAAGCTAAATTCAATTTTCTGGTTGACATCCTGAAACCAGCGATAGCGCGGGGCGCGTCCACTGATCGGCATTCCGTAATAACGTCATCGGCACGCATCGCAAAAGTTGCCTCTCGCTCGGAGCATTGTTGTCGGCGTTGCCGATGTGCGATCCGTACAATGCGGATCAGTGGACGCACTGGTGTGACTTTCTATAAAAAGAATACTACGATCCGTTAAATGCGATGCGTCCGATGCGTACGTTACCGACCTGTGGACGCTTAGCTTAACACGGCGCGAACGCAGCGCGGTGGAACATGTCTTATCGTGTCCACGGCGATGAATGCAACGTTGAGCCGCGGGCGGGCTGATCAGGCGGTAAATCGTACCTACTGTGCGGTACATTTAAATATTTAACAAACACAATGTTGAAAATAGACGGAAATATAATATTGTAATAATATCTGTGAAGTTTAATTACTAATAATCATTAAATTAGAATTAGTCATTCTAAAATATAGAATAAAATCGAAACTTAAAATATATTTTATTTATTGAACTAGAACTCTTCGTAATATTGCAGGATCTTAAAAAGTGAATCAAAATATAAAATACATAAAATACTAGTAATATCGTAAGTTATAATAAAATATCTGTTTAATACATAGCGTTTTGGTATTATACGGTATTTTTACAACACTAATAGTAACCCTGACTGCTAAGATGAGGTCGTGGGTTCGATTCCCACCCAGGACTAATCTTTGTGTGATGAACACTATTATTTGTTCTGTGTCTGGATGTAATTTATTTAAAATATTTATAAATTTAGAAATATATAAGGTGTATCTATTCATACACGAAATATTTTAAGAGGTACACCTGTAGGTGGTAAAGAAGCTACAGCAACGAAAAATTTTTTTTCTAAATGTATTTTTTTCAAAATTTAATATTTATAAATTATATGACGCATATAAGAAATACTGGCTCTTTCTTAATTTTTACGGCCCGAGAGACCGCGGCCATGCTCGTACCGTCCGGTCGCCGCCCTCGCAGCGTCAGGCGGGCCATTCATAGAATTTGGAGTAAAGGTTTTATGCAAAACGTCTCAAGCAGTTTTAAAATTATAATAATTACGAAAATTCAAAAACGCTCAGATAAAAATGTTCTTTTTGCTTCTATAGCTTCTTTACCACCTACAGGTGTACCTCTTAAAATATTTCGTGTATAAATAGATACACTTTATATAAGTATATTTAACAGGTATTTTTTTGTCCGGTTGCCATAGTACAGGCTCTTCCTAGTTTTGGATCAGATAATGGTGTGTTGGTTGTCCTAAAATATCATTATTAAATCCACCGAAATCTTCAACTTATTCTAATAAAGAAAACCCATATTAGTTCCATAATAATGTCTTGTTTAGATTCCTACGAAGGGATATAAATTAGGGAAAGAGTAATGACCTGATATTGACATGCCAACATGTGACACTATAGCTTTATCTTTCTATATGAATCTTTGAAAGCAAAATGATTATCAAAATTGAAACAAATGATTTGAGTTAGACTTTTGTAAAACACATTTGGAGAGAATTCTGGGTGTAAAATCATGTCATGCATCATACAACTGCATTGTGTACGAAACAAAATCAATCAATGATGCATTATAAATAGACGCGTCATTCACGAACCGAACATTAGTGCCATGAATATAGCTATGTATTTACTAGGACATGTATTGTAATCAAGCAGTGAACAGGAAATACGCATACCGATTCCTGTTGTAAGAATGAGATGAACATAATATTTAGTTACGTTACTCGCTGCTGCATGTTCTGCTACTGGATGGTACGTGACTAATAATGCTTCAGGCAATTATCTTGAATTTATGTTGCGATTATTGAACAATGGAATAGCAGCTAAAGGTCATTGGAATCAATATGCGAAATTTCAGTTCCATACGATAAGAGGAAGTGGTTTTAATGCAACTTGCAAGATTTGACCCACAGAGACATACAAACTCGTACAAATATTGTTATAATATCGTATAAAAGCTTGTGAAATCGGAAGGCGTTTGCTATACAGTGGGACAAAAAATAGGTTTTTTTTATGATTTTACTATTTCACACCTGCACTTAAGATTAGCTTTATTTCCATTGAATACTGAACATGACTCTCTAAAATCCAGAACGTAAGAGAAATGACAAAGAAAAGTAAAAAAACAGAACGCGGTGGGAACAGAAACAAACTATGAAAACTTCTCAGATGACTAAGTCCATGTTTAATACAAAACTATTTTCTTGGCCCCTTGTCCTAGTCAGTTCACCGACGCTGTTCTACCTTCTATACCGTAGCTCGTATTCAAATGAATGGTACTGCTCAAGTGATCTCCTTCCAATTCGATCAGATTGATAGCCAGTTATGTGAGACGATGGCGCAAAGAGCCTATTAGCCTTTAGCCCTATCTTTAAGGGTGACTACGGAGGTGTTGCAGAAGGTGTACTTTGATTAGAACTAGTGACTTTAAAAAAAAAATGTCGAGTAAGTCAAAGTTTTCTTATTCGTGTACAATTTTGCGAGGCGTGTGGTATCGTAAAGAATAGCATCATCCCAATTTCTTTGCGTGGGTGTCGTAAAAGGAGATAGAGATTGGGTATCAACGTTCTCTATGCATTTTACCACCATACGGCCATCGCCAACCCTCCTGCAGAGCGATAACAATTATGGTAAAACTCCTCCATTTTGTGGGAGGCCTGTGTCAACCAGTGGACGTCTTTCAGCTTTAATGATAATGATGAACGAAATTTTTATTCCAGGAACTGACAATGTTATAGCTTTTATTACACCAGTTTCTTGTATTTTTTTAACTGCCATACTTAATTTCTTAACATCACTTCCTCTCTCGCCCTACCTGTATAACCCTTATTTATTTACACAGGGATCATACAAGGAGAGCGATGGAAGATAACAATTCGCGTTGTACAAGCGTTTGTGCGGCTGTCACGGCAACAATAATGCGTATATAGCCAAAAGTCTTGTAAAAAAAGACCTGGTTACAATGGATAGATTTTCGTTGCTTTGGCCACCGTGAGGTTATATAGCAAGATGTTGGTTACTTTGGTCGTTGTGTAAAATCAGCCTACGATAAAAGAGAATCTAGCGAATATTATAAAGATAGTGAACCTTCTAATTACTATCTTGTGGTTCTGCTGTCTACTATCGCTATTGATTACAAGACCTTGATTGATGTTGAGTTAATGAATCGATGGTTTCGATAAATAGCATTGTTTGTGGTGGGATAGCGCGAGTGATGCGTCAATTATTATGATAATAATTGAATCATCATTTGGAACTTGTATTTAGATGATTAGGTGATGGTGAACATTTTACCTTTTTGACTATCTGAGCTTCAAAATTTTGATCAATGTGGATTATCGAAAATGAAGGGCCAGTAAATGACCACTGTTGGGCGTTGTCAAAGTTGATAAGGGTTTTTGGTTTACTGTCTCAGGATCAACAGCAGCGTCTCTACAAAAAACAAAACAGATAGATTTACCTATTTTCTACAAATTAAATTAATTGAATTTGGGCAAGTCTGTTAAAAATTGTTTTTTTTTTTGCAATTCACCTTTGCTCGGTCAATGTACAGTCTATGTTAAACAGATTTTTAAATGATTTTCATCGATTTGGTAACTCATCACGCTATGTCGAAATCTTCCTGTCACAATGTCTGCCTATTTGTAAAAAGCATTCGTTAGCACGAAAACCAGCAGTATTACCACCGTCATCTTATTATCATCAGTTCCCCAGGAAATCGGTTTGAACCCTTCCAATTAACTAAATCGGTTCCCGGACAGTTTAATTTTGGCCGTGACGTGCCAATCATTGTCGATTGTTGCCGAAAGGTGACGATTTCATCAGAACATATTTTTGATAGGGTTTCATTCCAATTTTAAATGCTGTTTTTAGGGTTCCGTTGCCAAATGGCAAAAAACGGAACCCTTATAGATTCGTCATGTCTGTCTGTCCGTCTGTTTGTCTGTTTGTCTGTCTGTCTGTCCGTCCGTCCTTATGTCACAGCCACTTTCCTCCGAAACTATAAGAGCTACGCTATTGAAACTTGGTAAGTAGATGTATTCTGTAAACCGCATCAAGATTTTTACACTAAAGTAGAGAAAAAATAATAAATTTTGGGGTTCCCCATACTTAGAACTGAAACTCAAAAAAATTTTTTTCATCAAACCCATACGTGTGGGGTATCTATGAATAGGACCTCAAAAATGGTATTGAGGTTTTTAATATCATTTTTTTCTAAACTGAATAGTTTGCGCGAGAGACGCTTCCAAAGTGGTAAAACGTGTGTCCCCCCCGTAACTTCTAAAATAAGAGAATGATTAAACTCAAAAAAATATATGATGTACATAACCATGTAAACTACCACCGAAAATTGGTTTGTACGAGATCCAGTAAGTAGTTTTTTTTTAATACGTCATAAATCGTAAACCGCAATTTACCTTTCATTCAATCAACTCAAATATAAAAATTAAAAAAAAAAAACATTTAAGTTCATAAGCATAAACCTTATACATAAACCGAGGATCCCTACAGGTTTGTACGGAACCCTCGGTGCGCGAGTCCGACTCGCACTTGGCCGGTTTTTTACTTTATATTTTCAATATATCTATATACATTACACTCTTGTTATAATTTTTATGACATAGAGTACCTTTCCACTATTTAAAAATATTGTTTTGTGGTTATTAAGAAGACTATAAGTACAGTAAGAAATAGTACTGTGGTACTAATATATCATCATATCATCATAAGTAGGTAATTATTTACAGAATACAAATATCGATTACCCATTATTTGTCCCTAGATATGTCCATAATGAATACTCTCGTTTGTCATCACTCAACAATAACTATAATTAGAACATGGACAGACTAGCACTGCAATTTGCAGCCGCAGTACCATTATTAGCAGATTAGACATAGGCCTAGGATACCACCATCATTATCTATGTACCTGCTAATTAGAACTGTAATTACACTAATCCCATTCCCTTATTTGCTAATTAGGACATGAGATGTAAATGTATCAATATTAGGTTAAAGGATTTGGGAAGACGTAACACGTACCCGTGTTTGTCGTACTATTGTATACCTTGACTAAATGTTTATTTGTAAAATACAGTTCTGGGCTGTTACTTTAACAAAAAAAACCGGCCTAGGAAGACCTATTCATAGATACCCCACACATAGGTATGGGTTTGATGAAAAAAAAAAACATTTTTGAGTTTCAGTTCTATGTATGGGGAACCCCAAAATGTATTGTTTTTTTTTCTATTTTAGTGTGAAAATCTTAATGCGCTTCACAGAATACATCTACTTACCAAGTTTCAACAGCATAGCTCTTATAGTTTCGGAAAAAAGTGGCTGTGACATACGGACGGACGGACAGACAGACAGATATGACGAATCTATAAGGGTTCCATTTTTTGCCATTTGGCAACGGAACCCTAAAACGAAGATATTCAATCCGTTACATTCATAATTAATACTCAAAAACCAATGCACTAATAGGCCAGACATTTAACATATGGTAAGTTGCAAAAAAATCATCCTACTCCAAAAAAAATACCCCAAAAATCATCCTTCTATGTATACAAAATTTTCTCAAATTTTCACACAGCAGATCTGTAGGTCATAGGTAGTTATAAATTGTGAATACTTTAAAAACGTTTAAGCTGACTGTTGGATGAATCATTTAGAAGTTATAAGTCAAAAACTATAAGATAACAGAAGATATCGAGGATTTTCGAACATCAAGCAGTTAGCACAGGTCTTTTAAAGCTGAAAACTTGCTTTTACACTATTGGTCCGTACAACATCCCAAAAAAATGCAAATTATTCTTATATTTTTTTGCGGTTTTACGTCGCAAGAATTTGTCATAATATGTGTTTTGTATCATACATGTCAGAAAAAAATAATTAAAATGACAAAATCAGTGTCATTCATTACAAATATTACAATGCATTTCTGGCACATGCTTCTTGTCTGGACGCACCTTTATATAATATAACGCTATAAATGAAATCGCTCGGAATAAAGGTTCACGCAGCCTTATTTAAACTTGCCAGCCGTGAAAAAAATACTGTCGGTCATAATATGGCCCGTCCCATAATATTTTCTCAGCCTATCTCTTAAAAATAAAGAGTGATAATGAAGTTTACGACCCGTCTTTATTCAGTCACATAAAATTAATTTGAGACGTTACAAATTTTGCCAATCTAAAGAAAAGTTGGCAGCAAAAAATGAAAATTATCTTTTTATAACATAATTAAAACTTCTTTTCGAAATAAAAGGGGCTCATTACTGTAGTCTTCAAGAGAGTGATATAAAAAGATACTCATGCAAACACCCCTGTATAGTCACACTCATTTTATTTTCAACCTTGTAACTTTTGCTGCAAAGTTCAAAATGGACTGATTTGCTATTATACATTATCGAATGTGTGGCCATACGTTGCCGTTCTAACATGCTTCACAGAACTGTATCTCATAACTGTTGAGATACATTTTCGTTGCACGTTTAGTCGCACGATCGTTGGTGAGAGTGTCGTACAATGATCCGTAAGTACTTCTTATTGGGACCCTAACGCTTCGTTGAATGGTACTCGCGTTAGGGAACGATGTCATTTGCATGTCTGCACTCGACGGTTTTATGGGGAAGACCTTTTTTTCTTCTGATTTGTTAAAGCTGATCTATCTTTTGTGAGATTTTTGTATGAGGTTTGAGGTTATTTATACCTGAGACTTCATTTGTATAAGCTTTTAGCTTAATAATGACTACGATCAGCAATTTTTTCCAGTATGCAGGGTAGATATTTGTTACGTTAGTATTTTATCTGTTTGCCATCAGTACCAACGGAGTTTTATATAAAAAATGATTTAAGTGTATTATTGCATTTTTAAACACTATTATTATGTTATTTCGATATTTCAAAAAAAAAGCAATCATGCACATAAATATTGATACAGCACAGATATTGAAATCTGTAAAGATATGAGCCTGCAAAAGTAAAATGGATACTAGTCCAGGTCTGCACAGGTGAGTCATCGCACTGTATTTTCAACCCATTGCTTAGCACCGAGAGACGAAAATCAAACAGTGTATGTTTAACGCGCTAAGATGTGCTCTCTTGGATGCTCGACTTAAAAGGGACATTTGTAAAGGTCAGTGTGAGATAAAATCCCGCCACTGTAGTATGTTTTGTTTGTATAAAAAAAATCTTAGGTCTATAATGTCATCTAAGTGTCTTAGGATCTGTATTTATTTTCACTTTATAGTGTTTTAAAGAAGTCAGTTGTATTTTTTTTATTTCTAACTTTTTATTTTTAACTTTTTAGCTATAGAATCTACTCTATACTTATTCCTATACCACTGCTGGCCAGGTAAATAGCAGTGACAGGATTACTAGAATATCATCACGATAAACAAAGTTGATAAAATTCATATTATTGAAGCTAACGCAAACACTTCCAAAGCAAAGTCAATAAAATTTAAATGGGACTACAAGGAAAGCACTAGCTTTCAAATAAAAACAGAATACAGTAAGAAAATTACAGACGAATTGAGAACCTCCTCCTTTTTTGAACTTGGTTAAAAACAAATGTACACAGTCCAAGAATTGAACTTACCATCTGAAAGACAGCAGTTAATATTTTATGTATTAGATTTCCAACCAAATCCTGAACATTCTTAATTCTCTCAAACAAAAGCACCCTTACAAATACCTACACCCAATACAATTACGCTATCTATTACCCTTCAGTGGGAAGCTTATAAGGGCCAATTACTTGCCAATTAGCGATACTACAAGCAGTTAGTTAGACCCTATCCATCTCCCCTTTTGTTTCGAACACCCACGACCGTGTCCCATACTGGGCGCCAATAAAATACGAATGGCGCCCAACACGGTACACAATTGTAGGACCATTAGATTAAAGGTATTTTTCGATTGTTTCGTTTTGTGAGGGTTGAGGGTAGTTGTTAATTGGGGTTAGGGGACGAAGAGTATTTTTATTGTTTGTAAATATATTGTGTGGTTTTGTTTAAAAAAAAATCATTACTATACATTGAAAAGAAATATTTTGTAACAGGCTAAAACCTTATCGAATTAAACGTCATAACAGAATCAGTATTATTTTGCTTGATAAGAGGCTAGTTAATCAAGTTTGCAGTTAATAAATCTTGAATCTTTGACCGACATAATCATTTTGGTCACTTCTACTCGCATACAAAAGTGACTCCTATTTAACTTTAACCACACGACATTCCTAATTAGCAAATGCTCTCTACTACTTCTAAATAGAAGCTCACAAGAATCTCTTAAATGTATCAAGGATATTTTCTCATGCATTTCTAGTTTTATTATTTTTTATTTTCTCTTCTATTCTGAACCAGAGGTTATTTTCAAAGCCAACTTTCCTATGGCTTCGTCGCAAAAGTTTGGACTTAGCTTGCCGGTAATTGGATCCGACAGCGTTCTTAGAAACGAGTAATTCTAGAAAACCCAATTTAGAAAGGTCAGGTAAGGTCAAAAGTAATTACATTATATTGAAACTTTTCTAAAAATAATTATATTAATCGTTTATTGGAAACAAAAAAAAGCCTCTGAAGACCAAAGGTCTGTTTTATAACAAAGACAGCATTTAAGTAAAACCATGCTTCACAATAAGTAAGACTTGTGATGGCCATTTGAGGCCATTTTTAGACCCAGATTTTTTATAATGGTAACATCAGCATTAGAACAACAGTTGACTGCTGGAAAAGGACGTCTATTGAGACATCATATCTAAACACACTGATTATAAGTATGTAAGCACTTAGACATATCAGCCTATAATTTCCCACTGCTAGGACAAAATGTCTCCTCACGGTGAGACGGAGTGGCTTGTAATCCACCACGGGCCCAGTGCGGGTTGGTAAATGTCACATGTCTTCCAATTTTTTGTCCTAGAACATTCCGATTTCCTCGACGACTATGAGAACAATGATGTTGAAATAAATTACACAAAGTAAAGTGCCTGTATGGGTTCGAATTCTGGAACTACAACTCGTTAGTCGGGGCCGTTACCACTGGGCTACCATTGGTCTCTCAAAACAACACACGAAACACTCATTCTAACATAAACACAGGGACAAATCGTAACAACAAAGTGACGACGAAATTCTCAAACATAATATATCCAATAGTTTATTCTCTATAACTTGTCAAATCACTGACTGCTGAACAATCTATTGCAGTGGGTCCATCATTGCTATTTTAATTGTTTTGTAAAATCAATTGTTTTTTTCAATGTATTGTGTATTGCCAGTGTTTTCATTTACATCGTATAATTATGCAAAATCACGCATGAACAACAACGTACAAAAAAGCGAAATGTAAATCATCCTCAATGATCCGTAAATCATGTAATTGTAAATACAGTAAGTTTACAGTTACACTTTATGGCTTATAAACTTTTAGTGTGTTGCTCTTTATAGAGCCATCGTTTACAGCCCCCTTCGTTTACAGCCCCCAGCAATCCTTTTTAAGGGCCCTGACTTTTGCGGGGCTCTTCACTCGGCGATTGAGAGTTTCAAATGATAGAGGCAACTTTTTTCTATTGACGTTTCTTTAGGATTGGTAAAATTCAGGGTTTTAGCTGAATCTACTATGATAAGATTAGTCCAAACTTCTTTGGTGTATTGCTCACATTACTTTTTAGGGTTCCGTTGCCAAATGGCAAAAAACGGAACCCTTATAGATTCGTCATGTCTGTCTGTCCGTCTGTATGACACAGCCACTTTTCTCCGAAACTATAAGAGCTATGCCGTTGAAACTTCGTAAGTAGATGTATTCTGTGAACCACATTAAGATTTTCACACTAAAATAGAAAAAAAAAACAATAAATTTTGGGGTTCCCCATACTTAGAACTGAAACTAAAAAAAAATTTTTCATCAAACCCATACGTGTGTGGTATCTATGAATAGGTCTTCAAAAATGGTATTGTGGTTTCTAATATCATTTTTTTTCTAAACTGAATAGTTTGCGCGAGAGACACTTCCAAAGTGGTAAAATGTGTGTCCCCCCCCCGTAACTTCTAAAATAAGAGAATGATAAATCTAAAAAAAATAAATGATGTACATAACTATATAAACTTCCACCAAAAATTGGTTTGAATGAGATCCAGTAAGTGGTTTTTTTGTAATACGTCATAAACCGTAAACCGCAATTTACCTTTAATTCAATCAATTCAAATATAAAAATTAAAAAAAAACATTTAATTTCATAAACATAAACCTTATGCATAAACCGAGGATACCTACAGGTGTGTACGGAACCCTCGGTGTGCGAGTCCGACTCGCACTTGGCCGGTTTTTTATTTATTCACTTAATAACATTACATAAACTTGAATTTTACTTTTTTATGATGTACAAGTACATTAAAACATTTATTTTCATGTGAACGCTTCCAACTTTATCAAATAGTTAAGCCAGATAAATACGCCAGTGCCCATCTAGCAGGAAAAAACCGAGAAGCAAAATGCTATCAATGTTGTGAGAGGACCTACCTTCAGAAATGCTCCGATTTGTGTTGAATAAAAGAAAAGGCTTATGTTTAACTTACCACCAGATATAGTAACATACTAGCTTTTGCCAGCGGCTTCGCCCGCGTGGAGGTCGGAAAATATCCCGCGTGAACGAACTACCGGGATAAAAAGTAGCCTATTTGTTAATCCAGGTTAATTTTTTTTTTAGCTCGAAAGCGTATTTTCATCCGACTTGCTTCAAATTTATCGGCACTGCTCAGCTCCTATGTAACTTAGCGTTATGTTATATAGCCTATAACCTGCCCAGGAGTATGGACTACAATCGTACCAAGTTTGGTTAAAATCCCTTCAGTAGTTTTAGACCCATGCGTGCACATACAGACAGACAGACAGACAAAAAATTTACTGATTGCATTTTTGGCATCAGTATCGATCACCATTCATCCTCCAATATTAATTTTGAATATATTTTCAATGTACAGAATTGACCTCTCTACAGTTTTATTATAAGTATAGATAACAGACAAAACTAGTAAATGATCACCAAAATTAAACCCGCATTTTAATGTAAAATTATAACCAAAATTTTAACATCTTGCTATCCTATTTAAGCAAACTGACTTCAAATAAATCATTGTTAATCCAAAAGTAGTAAATGATCACCAAAATTAAAACAGCATTTCAATGTAAAATTATAACCAAAGTTTTTACATCTTGCTATCCTATTTAAGCAAACTGACTCCAAAAAAAAACATTGTTAACCCAAAAATAGTGAACACGAAATTATTAACAGTGTACTACGTGCGTTCGACAAATGGGTGTGCGAATAACACTTGTGCGACAAAACTGTACTGCGACTCACCATAGTTCGAATGCACGCTTATGCGACACACTGAATCTAGTCGTTTCTAGCACTCGCCGGCCGCTGCCGCGGCACCGCTCGCTTCGCTCGCTCGGCTCGTGCATAGGAGGTCACAGTTTTAACCTAACCTAACCTAGTGTACTATGTGAGCTCGAGTGTATCGCACAAGCGTGCATTCAAACTATTGTGAGTCGAAGTACAGTTTTGTCGTACAAGTTATGATTTGGTGATCATTTACTACATTTGGTGTTCGAATACAATTTAAAGAGCAGTCGTGACTAAAATAGCTAGTACTATTGTAATTTTAGACTTTATTTTTCTGGTGTCAAGTATATATTTTTGGTTAAAGAACTAAGGGTATCAAAGCATTTTATGGTGATCATTATATTTAATCCCAAAAGGAAATAGCTTCCCTCTCCAAAAACCTCTAAGTCATCCCATCACAGTCCAATACAGCTGTATTTGTAAGACACAATCTGAATTGTAGATTTGATTCTGCTGATTCATCGATGGGAATTGATGAATCTACCAATTTTATATTCCCCATGGAAGTGAGGCCGTTATTTTTCCGTTGATTTAAACTCTCCCATGGGGATTTTTAAACCGTTCTCTTTTTACTGTTGAGAATTGATTTGGTACATACATCGTACTTATTACGTAATTCTGCAAAATATTTGAATTTATGTAACGTTATTTCAGCTTCATATAACATGGAAAGTTTTAGGTTTTTAACGAATGGGATGTACGTGTATTTCAAAAATTTATTCACCTATGTAAGATCAGTTAATTTTTGAAATACACACGAACTCCCAGACTGGATTTTTGTGCCATATATACCTGTAAATCATCGAAATATTTGTCGTGTTGCGTATACTATACTTATTTGTTACCATGCCGTAGTGATTTTTTTTATGTGACTTATAATAATATGAAATCTTATTGTTATGTCTAACATCAATAAATAAATAATATTACATGGGTTACTTAAATTTCATGCCAATGAAAAAAACAGAAGTCTGAAAATTTGCTCACTTTGGCAACAATGCATGTACACAAAACAACAACCGCGCCAAATTTTTGAACAACATCCCAAGCTCTCTATTGCAATTTGAAGGTCATAAAAACAATTGCGTATTCCGTTTCTTTTCCAAACCCGACCCAAATGTTCGAGAAAACTCCTAACATTTTCCGTTCATATTGTTCTTCCCATCTTCCGAACGTCCGAGTGAAATTATTCTGATCAATGGAGATCAAACGCTTGGTATGGAAATATTTCTGTGCTGCAGTTTGTAGGAAATCAGGAAAATTGAATGCTTTATCTGTAGAACATTACGACGAGGACGGACGTTTGTTATTCCAATTGGGTCAAATAGCGAGTTATCTGTATCTAAAAAGCTGTGAATTATTTTGTTTGACGATGGAATGTTGTTTATGAATATTTGAATAGCTGTTATCCTGTACACTTGTACTTGTTAACTCATTCGATTTATTTATTTGGAGCACAACATTAAACTCACGCTGTTGAGAACTCTCTGGCCAAAAAGTTTCATCTACCAATAATTTTGTTGTTTTTAAGTTATTTCCTCCACACATTCGTAATCTCTTTGTTTATTTGAACAAAAACAATTCCAAGGTTTAACATTTTCTGGGACATAATTCGATCGGATATAATACTTAAATTACATACAAAGTTTTTAAGTCAAAGTATTTATTTCAAATAGGCACTTTTGAACGTCAACAGTAATATGAAAATAGAACTGATTCTAGCTGCCCCTTCCAAAAGGTAGATTCTTATTTATGGAGAAGAATGGGCAAGAAACTCTACCGTTACTCTTTTAAAATGTTTTTCAATATTTTTATATAATATTTATATAATTATATGTGAAGACAATGCACCTAAAATAAAATTATCATACCACAACAGATAAAAGAATTGAAAATGAAGTAATGAGAGATAAATTAATTATATGATAGATACATGGTGCCCACATACTTATAAACATTGCCGAGGCAAGAATACAACAATACTATTTACTATTTTTAAAGTCCTTCAGTAAAGTGAGAATTCGGCTATAAACTGGTCGATTTCAAAATAATTCATTATGTTTTTTTTTTCGAACTGGTTTGGATTATAGATACGATTTTAAAAATCTGATAATATTATAATTATTACATATACATTCAGTGGCCTCGCCCAAGTGGAAGTCGAAAGGTATCCCACAGAAACGTACTATCGTGATAAAAGTATCCTATGTATATCATTTATCCGTGGCATAAACTATTTAAATTGTGTGTACAAACATCAACCATACAAACTTTTCGCCGCCCGGTAAGGACCAAGCTCGGGTCGACGGCGCGCAGTGTTCCACGCGCGCCTCAAAGAGATGTCAGCAGCAGTGTAGGGGTCTACTAGGACCGATGCCTGCCGGGGTCGCGTGATTGTTCGAAAGAGATACCGTGACCCTGGCACATGGGCAACTGATGGAACACGGGTGGGTTTTAGTCAGTAAAATTCTGACACGCCCTCCCGCTTCGCCCAGAGCGGGAGAAGTCATTTGATGATTTCCCATCCTGAAAAAAAAAAAAAAAACCATACAAACTTTCACATTTTTAATATTTGTAGGATTCGGGCCATATTTTCTTTACTTCCAAAATATTATAAAATAAGATGTCAAACAAGTTGAAACACACACAACACATGTCATTGTCTTTACATCAAAAGCATGAAAATCTATTTTCAAAAGAACAATGATCGCACATAAGTCAAGCTGAACTCAAAGGAAACGAAAATAATCCATTATATTTCGAAAATAAAGCCACATACTACAACTATTTCGGAAATAAAGCAATCCATTCACAAGACTTTTCTATTTGAATGCTCCGACAAAAATAAAAAGTCGAAATAAAGAAATAGTACCACTAAAAGGATTTACGCGTACAATATTACCAACAAGAACGGTAAATTATTATCAAAATAATCCTCTTTAGCCACACAAAGGAAGCGTTGGAAAAGAAATCTGCTTTTATGGCAGAAATGTCTGCGAACGTCTAGGTATGGTAGAATTAGTATGGATCATGGTGGCTCACTTTTGCTAACGCTACTTGAATGAGATTTTTCAGACTAATCTTATTGAGGTGCACTTGGTTTTGTTGGGTCGTTTGTTGCTTTGATTTTTATGTTACTTTTTAATTGAATTTTGTATTTCGAATGCACGTTTTGGCTAGTAATAATTATCATAATTATTGGAATTTTCTACAGAGTATAGGTATTCTAGTAACAGAGGAGGTTTTTGCCTATTCCTCTCCATGTGAAACTACCTTTTGGAAGAGACAACTATAATCATCTAATTTTTTTTACTTCAATATTTACTAGTTATTATTTTTAATTTAGCCCTTAGTAAATACTTATACAACTAATAGCTTCGGCCCGCGACTTCGTCCGCGTTAAATTTCTTGCTCCCCCGACCCTTCCCGTCGCGTCGAATCGCCTACCTCTTCGATTTTTCCCGTTATTGCAACAATTTTCAATACTGCTCCGCTCCTCTTAGTTGTAGCGTGATGTTATATAGCCTATAACCTTTCTCAATAAATAGGCTACCCAACACAAAAATAATTTTTCAATTCGAATCAGTAGTTAGTTTTGTGTGTCAGTTTCTGAGATTAGCGCGTTCAGTCAAACAAACAAACTCTTCAGCTTTATAATATTAGTATGGATTCATTGATAAGTAGTTGTTAATAACTGTCTGTGTTGCATCATGAAGTAGCCATATTTCTCAAAAATAACTCATAAATGAAAGTGCTTTCCCGTAATAAATACTTTTGTTTCAGATAACATAATTACATGTTTCCTTTTGAAGAATTATGAGTTAGCGGATGAGCCCTATAATCAAACACCATTATGTTTATAGAACGTGAAAAAATATACTTATTAGAATATCGTGTGTCATAATTATTACTTCTGTTGGGATTCTATGATAAAGGTCAAATTAGGGTAAAAAAAAACAAATGAGGGCAGTTAATGGTTTCAGCGGTTATGTATTTTTGTGTTTTCGGAATGATATTTTGGTTAATTGGTAATGAATATTGCTGTAGATTTGTTTCTCAGAACGTTTTGAGCAAGAATTTTTTTATGAAAACTTCAGAATTTATTTATTTTAGTAGTTATTTAAACATGTCTGAAACTGAGTGATGACTTGCAAAAAAGCTGATAACAACAGTCCCAGTAGATTATGTTCCCAAACTTAAAACAATCGTAGCTATCAATCACAATCGCGCATAATTTTATTACGATCCACCCTACAGTGGAACCCTAAGGGCCATTCGACATTGCGGTCACAGATTTACAATAAAATGAGGAGTATTGCGAGTGAATTCACAAGCGATTCTTTGTGTAGGTGTTGGGGACAATTCGGGCCGGCACCGGGATGGAATAACAATGGGCAGCCCTCGCCTCTTGCACGTTATCTCACAGAATTAAAGGGGGTGCCGCAAGGAGCAACGTCTGGCCCGCTACTTTTTAAGATTCGTTAAAATAGACTTTTGTTTAAATTTTCTGATCTAGAGTTTAGATTAGGTGTTGCAGTTTGTTTTAATTCGATGGAGAGATCTTTTTTGTTTTGCATAGAGTATTTCAATGTGAATAAAGCTTTCTGTTGTTTGCTGATGTTGTTTTGTTTACCTAATGAAATACTCACTATGAAATTTCAGGGATCTATCTGTATTTTCCTTTAGGGGGCCAAGCTAAATTCTATGAACTGGGTTAGTTTCATGTCGAATAAAGTAGTCAATGGAAATCATTTTCTTGAAGGAAATCCTAGCAATTTTTTTACATGAAATGAATTAATATGAACCATCTGAAAGTCAAAACCACCCATTGTATTGAAATTGTTCGTTTGTAATTACTATTATGTGGTGTGAAATAACAAGACAAAGAATTCAATTGTACAAAAAGTTACCTGAAAGGGTTTCATGATAAGTCAAAAACGCAACTTTTTAAGCTGCTGTCAGAAAAATACACTCATTACACTCAATACATCCATAGAGTAGGTGTCAAAATTCAAAAGATCGTTTCACTTACCAATCATTATATCTTTGTAACTATGTATGTCGGTTGTATTAAGCGTATTAACAGCTACATACCTGTGAACAATAGAAAAGCTTATTAATAAAAAGGTATAAATACATGTGAAAATATGTGTCTTATCGAAAGCTTCGTTGAAACAGCTCAATTTTTTTTCTTTTTTTTTGACTGGCCTGTTAGTCTAGTGGTTAGTGACCCTGACTGCTGAGACTGAAGTCTTGGGTGCGATTCCCACCCAGGGCAAATCTTTGTGTGATGAGCACAATCATTTGTTCTGTCTGGGTGTAATTTATCCATAATTTGTATGTATTTAGAAATATATAAGTATGTTTATCAGTTGTCTGGTTGCCATAGTACAAGCTCTGCTTAGTTTGGGATCAGATAATGTTGTGTTGGTTGTCCTAATGTATTATTATTAATAATAATTATAAATTCCCGGTAGAAAAAAATACCTAAACGTGAGGCAAAAGTTATTAGATATATGCAAATTGATGTAAATGTAAAATCAATATAACTTATCTAGAACAAGGAAACCAACGATAAAACTAGTTACCATCCCAACAAAAAATTAGGAATATTAAAATAACAAAGTTCTCGTCATAAGAGCTGTATTAACACTCGTGCCGTTTATATACAACAGTCGCTCGAAAAGTTCTCGTCTGGGATAAGAGAAATTACACAAAGAATGTGTTGCTTTCACAAAAAGTCCGGACAAGTGTGCGTCGTACTTGCGCGCTAAGGGTTGCTGACAACCACACATATCCAGGAAATAACTATTTAATTTGTTATTTACATAATGTAAAACTAGAATCAGAAAAATCTAGCCAAGTTTAAGGCCTAAAAGTATTCATTTTATTTTATTTTATCCACGAAACTAACAGCTTACGTTTACAGTATTCTTAAACAACATGAAATTTAAAGCTATTTACAGGGAATGAACGATGCAACAATTTAGGGTTGCGAAATTGTTCAGTGTGTAACTGATTCTAAGCAGACCAGCAGCTGCTGTTGAGTTTGAGTTTACTTTTTGTCCGAATACCAAGTTACCGCGGAATAATTTCCGACATCCTTATGAATTATAGTAGTCCTGCAACCTTCAGTATACTTGGTAGAACGTCTTTTAAATGATAAAAGACTTTATTTCTTGCAAGTACGTTTGTACAAAAACTTTTACACGTCAATCATATTTTTTTAAACTAGATGAGTTCGGCGTTTCCTACCTGATTACTATGAGAAGAAAGGCCGAAACAAACTCAGAGTTCACAGTCTCTTTTAAAGTCCAGACATAATCTTGGTCAGATCATGTGAAGACCATGTGGATTGGTGTCTGAAGTGGTCTTTTAAGGAAATAACCATACAGATTGAGTGGACCTGTCCAATCAGTACACGTATTTGTCAGTAATCATGCAGCTCAACTCAGAACTTAAGGAGGTCAATGATTTGACGAACAATACCAAAGAAAGGACATTGGTGTAGGTCGCATATATTACTCAAACTGCCAGACCGTGATAAAAAATTAAATGAGAAGAAAAGGAAACCAGAAAAAAAAACACCCACTTAGTCTTCATATTAAGTTTTAAACAGCCTTGTTGTAATAGGAGTAAAATGTAAGTTAGGTTATAAGTGTTTTTGCAATATTATAATGCAGGGTTGGATTGCTCGTCGTTGAAATTTATGTGAATCGTGGTCGCGGTTATTGGAACGATCTGGATCAATCACTGCTGATGTTAATATAAATATCTAAATTGTGATGAATTTTGCGAAAAAAAATTATAATACCTATTCGTATTTTGGCTTTATTTCCTGTTATGTCAAGTCTATCGTATTTTTTGTGTTACTGGGAAATACTTCAGTATATTAACAAGTCGGTTTATCTATCAGGAATTTTTCAGTAGAAGTCCGGAATCTAGATTTGCTCAGTTGTTTGTATTAACCGTAATTTTGGACAAAAGAGCGTGATGTTACATACATACAATCACGCCTTTTTCCCATGGGGGTAGGCAGAAACCACGGAACGCTACCAGCTACGATCTCTACACACTCCTTTTGCCTCGTTTAGGTTCATACAATTGGTCATACACACACGCCGGTTGCGAGTACTACGCACCTGACCTTTCTGAAGAACATCACCAATAAGGTTACTATATATCCTCCTAGGGCATCCCCTCCCGGTGTGTCCACTCACATCTGCCTTGTAAATACCTTTTGTGAGCGGTCCTTCATTCATTCTCTCAACATGACCAAACCATCTAAGCATACTTTTTTCAATTTTTGTCACTACATCTTCTTTTAAACCACTCCGTTCTCTTATCACATCATTCCTCAGCCTATAATATTCATAGTCATACTACACATGCTTCGCAAGGAACGCTTTCCCACAACGTTTGACGTGATGTTACGTTAGTTAATAATTGACAAACTAAGTACTGATTAACGTCACCTATTTTTTGTTAAAAACCAAAAAGTTATATTTACAACAAAATACTACACTAAACTTTCTCACAGAAAAATTTCAGTCCACCTCACCGTACTCATCAGGATTCTACCTTAATCCATAAAACGTACTTTTAACTTCGAAAATCGAAACATTTTAACAAAACCCTCTGGATAGACAGCAAAAAATGTGCAGGAATTTTCAAGGGTCCGTGAAAGGCAGCGCGAAGCGTGGAACAAGAAAAATAGGATAATAATGGTTGGACCGGAGGGCTCTTAAAATCGGTGCGGCGTGAGGCGAATGCTCAAAGCCTTCATTTTTGCCTGCTAAGATTTAGAACGCTTCCCACTGCCGCAAAACGGGGAATAAACATGTTAATATTTGTGCGATGATCGCGACGTGAAGAGGAAATGGAGGAATATTTATTTGAGTATTCCATAACATAAAATCACGCTGATATTCCCCAAAGTGTAAGACTGAGAAGTATTTTTTAGGGTTCCGTTGCCAAATGGCAAAAAAAGGAACCCTTATAGATTCGTCATGTCTGTCTGTCCGTATGTCACAGCCACTTTTTTCCGAAACTATAAGAGCTATGCTGTTGAAACTTGATAAGTAGATGTATTCTGTGAACCGCATTAAGATTTTCAAACAAAAATAGAAAAAAAAAAAATTTGGTGACCCCATACTCAGAACTGAAACTCAAACATTTTTTTTTTTCATCAAACCCACACGTGTGGGGTATCTATGGATAGGTCTACAAAAATGGTATTGAGGTTTCTAAAAACATTTTTTTCTAAACTGAACAACTTGCGCGAGAGATACTTCCAAAGTGGTAAAATGTGTGTAAACTTCTAAAATAAGAGAATGAGTTTACATGGTAATGTACATCATATATATTTTTTAGTTTTAACTAAAAAATATATATGATGTACATTACCATGTAAACTTTCATCGAAAATTGGTTTGAACGAGATCTAGTTACTAGTTTTTTTTAATACGTCATAAATCGTAAACCGCAATTCACTTTTCATTCAATCAACTCAAATATAAAAATAAAAAATAAAAACATTTAATTTCATAAACATAAACCTTATGCATAAACCGTGAATATCTACTGGTTTGTATGGAACCCTCGCTGTGCGAGTCCGACTCGCACTTGGCCGTTTTTTTCTAGTTATGTTTTATTGTCATGCAGAAGAAAGTCACAAGTCAATGTGATCAAAATGGCATGTACAAATGAGAAATCTCTGAAGGATTCTTCCAATAACACATTGCTGACCATTCCCAGTAGTCAACACTACACGCTCGCTAAGAATCAAAAGGATAGAATATTGTTGTTGAAGACAGTTAACAAATAAAATTACTAAATGTTTTAAAAGAGTATCGACAACACATTTCTAGGGTATATAATAATAAGAAAACCAATACGAAACTAAGTTCGAAATCAAAAAAACTAAAACTGAAAAATCACGTTCTAAAAAGTGCGAAACAATCAAATATTCTAATCTGATAGTCATAGTTCTATATCACTTTGCCCAAAAGCTTATGATCACTGACTATTGTAGAATGATTCGAATGTATTGTGTTGTTAGGGGTGGTGGAATGCGACCACGGCTTTCAGATGAGAATATTTTCTTGTTTCATACTTTTTAGAGATTGATTCTTCAGTAATCGGGTTATGGTTTTTGAACTTACTTTTAATTACATTATTTTGGGGTTAGCTAACAATATCTATATATTAATACGTGAAGCGAAAACTTTGGAACCCTTTATAGGAAAATTGGGCGGACGGAGGAGTATGAAATTTCGCACACTTATAGTTTATACAGAGAAGAAGTGACGAATGCTAATATTTTTTTAAATTATGCGTAAATATACATTATTTTCAATAAATAACACGGTACACACACTACTATTCATTACCGTGTATTCAGTACACACATGCATAGATATATTTCTTTAATATTTTGTGTCTATAGCTGTCTTACTGAATGTCAAGTATAACCATAGGTAATAAATTAATTTTATAGATATATAACCTATTTCATTTTTAAAATCTATGATTATATCGAGAATATTTGTTTCGCGACGATAGGAATTTAGTTTAGATTTAAGTATAAGAAACACTGGTGCCGATTCTGTTGTCACAAAATTCTCTAAACTAAACTAAAAATCACTAAAATTTGGTTTAATTCTGTCAAACGACGATTTCCTATTCTGAAATAGACTAAAGTGACACAACTTAACTATATTTTAGTTTGACAGCACTAAGATTGCACTGAGTTATTAGTTTAGTGAAAATGTCAATTTTGCTATTCTGAGTTTGCCGGTTTTCACCAACAATTTTGACTATAATAATTTATTTTAACTAAATCTGACTATTTTTAATCGCGATTAAAAAGTTGTGGAATAAAACTAGTGGTCATGAACTAAAATTCTCAACAACGCCTTGCATTCACGTGCAAAAACAGTTCTGTATTTTTAACTGACGAAAAAAAAAGGAGGAGGTTATCAATTCGACGCGTATATTTTTTTTTTTTTTATGTATGACCACGCATATCTTTGTACACGGTAGTCCGATTGTTATAATTCTTTTTTTTATTGGAAAGTGTATACTCCCAAGGTGGTCCCATATAAATTTGGAAAACAAAATCAAACCCTAAGGGTCGGAAAACAGGGGATGATTGATTGTTCACTCACTGATTGTAATGTATAACCACGCATAACTTTTTACAGAGTAGTCCGATTTTGATAATTATTTTTTCATTGGATGGGGTATACCTTGCCAAGTATTATTAGTACATTCAAGCCACAAAAAAATATAAAATAAAAGCTTTTTAAACCGCCGAAAAAACTGAAAAGCAAAAAATAATAAACCTTAAAATTATGAGTCGGCGCTTTGAGTGATCTGTGTTCATTGATTTTTTTCGCGCCGACTCAAAATTTTAAGGTTTATTATTTTTTGCTTTTCAGTTTTTTCGGCGGTTTAATTTTTGGTTAAAAAGCTTTTATTTATTTTCTTTTTGCTTATATCTTGAAAATGGCGTGTCCTATCGTAAAAATAATGAAGTTTTCGGCCCCCTTAGTGTACCCCGGCACATTTAAATCTCAACACGTAGGTAATATTTTTTTTTTTTTCAAACAAAAGTGAAAAATTCCATATAAAACACGTTGAGGCTGCCCCCCCCAGCACGTGCCTTCGTCTCTCAAAAAATTCATTCTACGCAATGCACACACAAGTACAACGTTGCGAAACCAAAAGAAGAAAAAATACCACGCTGAGTCGCGATTGTCAAATTCGATTTTAGTCGTGTCAAAATATTTTTTTAAATTTAGAGATTTTTCCTTGCAGAATAACGTTACAATTCTCATAGCCAAAAGTAAGGAATTTTAGAGATGGTTTAGTTAGTTTAGTTCGTGTACAACAGAATCGGCACCATTGTTTGTGGTTTTATGGAGAGTGTCAAGTATGGCATTAGTAAGTTTCCCATATAAAAGTTAGTGTCGTGTGCAAACTGTAGAGGTTGTATGCCTCACGATTGTACAGGCTGGTTATAATTATAACATTTTGAACTGTCATAATTAATTAAAAATAATAGGGAAAATTCTATAAAAACAGAGCACTGTGATAATTCATTCCATATCCAGCAGTTAAGAAGTATTAAGAAAATAAAGAAGAGAGTCCTGAAGAAGTATTCTTTACTCATTACACCTACGTCCTGGTCCTGGCCATCACCATCCCGCTAGCAAACCCTCTCCACAGTAGTGCAGCGTCAACAATTTGTCTATAGTGTTACTGAATGTCAAATATAAGCATATTTTTTTTAATATTTATTATTACATTTTTTTTTCATTAATTAATGTGTTTCTATTCAAATGAAGTACGGTCGAATTTCAACCAATGGGCGACTTGTTTGTATAAATACTTCTAAAATGTACTAATTAGGCCTAATCATTAACCTAGCCTAACCCGGCTCTTATTAAATTTAATATGACGTCACATAGCCTATAACCAGTGGTCGATTTCAACGATACCTCATTTGTCAATTTGTAATAAGTAGTTTAGAAGTTATGAGGGAACAGATGAATATAGAAGAAAAGAAAGAAAAATTGTTTATTCTGCATAAACAAAACGCACAATATAAAATAGTAACAAAAAATAAACTAAAAATACACACGTACAAAGTAGCCAAAAGCCCCGTATTCAAACTTAAAAGGGTTGTACAATATTGTCCATTGCTTGTTGATGTCACGGCTACGGACCAAAGACAATACAGATAGATATGCGTTACGACATTGACAATTACATATTAACAAAAACAAAAAATACAGTCGAATTGATCCTCCTCCTTTTTTTAAAGTCGGTTAACAAAACAAAAACAAAATTGCCGAATGCAGAGTGCATTACTCGTACAGGCTACTTTTGTGATAAACATACCTTAAAATAAGAATAATTGAGCCGTGCGTCGTATCTATGCAAGAACAGGTCGTTGCTCAGCAAAATGCTGTGACTTCAGACGAATCTGTCGTCAACAGCGCTGATTTTCAGCAACTACCTTTTTACCTAAAATAAATACATAAATACCCACATATATACGTACATACATTAACCGGTCAAAATCATAAGTGAGTTTTTGCTTCGCCGAAGTTGGGTAAAAAGAATTTTCTTACAGGAGTAGACTAAACACAAAACTAAAATAATATAATATATGATAACTATTATAACACATACAGGGAATGATAAAAGTAATAAGAAGTCGATACACGTGGGTAGATGCAGTATAACAAACTATATATAACAGTCTAGAGACTCTATTCTTGGGCATCCTTAGATTATAAAAGTAAGATATGCAGCAGTTTTAAATAAATGATTATCATTTGTCTTTCTTAATTCGGCTGGCAGTTTATGATAAACATGTGGAAGCCGAAGTGGTGTGGAGCCTTGCAGAATATGCTTTTGTAATGCGTTTTGGCATGGAACAGTGTTTCGGCATGTCATGCTCTTTCTATTTTAATATATAAATTAATATTGTGTTTTATGAACCGGTGAAGTTCATGTTTTATTTAAACTTATTATTTAGAATAGGTTTGTTTGTTACGTTTTTACGCTTAAACGGCTGAACAGATTTGAATGAAATTTAGAACTAAGAACTTTTTATTTTATATATTTATATTCTCAAGGGATTGGGATTTATGCGGGTGAAACTGCGGGGTGCAGCTAGTGTTCTATACTAACCTAACACAATAACCTACACATGGTTTAATACTAAACAGTGCACGTATAAAGCGTTTCTGCACTTTGAATACAAAAAGCTTGTGGTTGAGTTTCCTTCCTACAAAGTAGCGTAACTGAAATTATTCAACTTGTCTTTTTGTGGAAAAAATCAATCATGCGTGTATCAGGGTGAATTGCAGAGAGGGTAACTTATGTACCGAAAACATTTTTCCTTCCAGTAATCAATAAATTGTGTGGAATATCGTTTGGAAAAACAATTTCATAAGACCAATGAAAATAATAGAAAAAGAGATGAAGTGAAAGCAAATTTCATTTTCTGAAATAATATTTAGCAAAAAATAAAGTTTACATCTTAGTAGATAATATTAAATATCAAATCTGTATATACCTACAAGACTAAAGAAAATTACAGAAGACCTGCTCCATACAACGAATGAAAATGCACGCACACATAGAAAAGCTTCACGTACAGCGAGTACAAGCGCACTGGCGCGTGGCGATGGCGCGGGCGACCGGCATTTGTTTGCGATTGCCGTACGCGACTATGTGTGTGTTCACCTGTTTTCGCTCGTTATATGGAGCTGACCTTCTGTACCTATTTATTTCGTGACTTCACTCAGTTCAGCGATCTAAGTGCGTTTTGTTCTCCTTAACAGTTGGTTCGAAGCTCTAGCTCGCTTATATGTATATCATGTTGACCGATTGAGTTTTTTTGAACAGTTTTTCCTATACCTACGTTTGCTTACAAATGTATCAGACACTCAAAATGTTTTACATTTCAAGTGGGTATATAGATTTGCGTACGTTGTTATTTTTTAATGAGTACCTATTGAGGTTCATCATTTCAGCCGTAAGACGTCCACTGTTGGACTTAGGCCTCCCCCAATTTGGGGGGCTTTGCCATAATCGCCACGCTTGGCAGGCGGGTTGGCGATCGCAGTATGGTGGTAAAATGCATAGAGAACGCTGCTGCCCATTCTCTAGTAAGTCCCTTAGTCGCCTTTTACGACACCCACGGGAAGAAATGGGGTGGTGTTATTCTTTACGTCCGGCACCACACGACTAATTACCTCAACCTATTGAGGTTATTAGTCGTGAATTGTCGTTGGTAAATCGTTTTACTGTTGTATGGCTACTAAGAATGTCATCTGTTAGCTATTTTTAACTATACTGATTGCAGGAAACACGTCCGTTCTTGTCGTTGTTGCTTTATTTATTGGCTTAGCATAATGAGAAACTATAAATATTTTACGTCGGTATCTCCGTCCGGTATGATATATCATTTGATTAACAGAGTCCAAATAAACCTACTTGGTAAAAAGCACATATATAATCCGCCTATAGGTAATGTTCCATCCAGACACAGACCTCCTCTTTATGATAGGTGCGCCGTAATACACCACGCAGGTCCAGTACGGGGCACTAAATATCGCATGGCTTCGGTAATTTTTTTTAGGGTTCCGTTGCCAAATGGCAAAAAACGGAACCCTATAGATTCGTCATGTCTGTCTGTCTGTCCGTCCGTATGTCACAGCCACTTTTTTCCTAAACTATAAGAGCTATGCTGTTGAAACTTGGTAAGTAGGTAGATGTATTCTGTGAACCGCATTAAGATTTTCACACTAAAATAGAAAAAAAACAATAAATTTTGGGGTTCCCCATACATAGAACTGAAACTCAACTTTTTTTTTCATAAAACCCATACGTGTGGGGTATATATGAATAGGTCTTCAAAAGTGGTATTGAGGTTTCTAATATCATTTTTTTCTAAACTGAACAGTTTGCGCGAGAGACACTTCCAAAGTGGTAAAATGTGTGTCCCCCCGTAACTTCTAAAATAAGAGAATGATAAAACTAAAAAAAATATATGATGTACATTACCATACAAACTACCACCTAAAATTAGTTTGAACGAGATCGAGCAAGTAGTTTTTTTTAAAACGTCATAAATCGTAAACCACAATTTACCTTTCATTCAATGAAATGAAATATAAAAATTTAAAAAAAAACCATTTCATTTCATAAACATGAACCTTATGCATAAACCGAGAATACCTACAGGTTTGTACGGAACCCTCGGTGCGCGAGTCCGACTCGCACTTGGCCGGTTTTTTTTTTATTCTAGGATATACTCGGTTTCCTCACGATGTTTTCCTTCACCGTTTTGAGAGCAGTGGTGATGAAATAATTTACACAAAGTGCCTGTCTGGGCTTGAACCTAGAACCCGTAAGTTACGGACGTTACCACTGGACCATCACTGCTCAAGAAAAAAACAATAAAAATAAATTACATTTAATCTCATATTCAGTTACAACAGCAACACTTTATCATCCCCTCTACCTAAATCTATGCCTCCACCATCAAGGTTCACGACCATATTGTTATTTACGTTTATGTGCCGTCATTTACATCATAATACACATAAAAACCATTAAAGGTAATCCCGGGATAACTTCGAACGCGATCACCGCGTAAACGACGCCATTTTAAAAGCCTGTAAACATTTTACACTGCGGGAACGGAAATTAAGTAATTAATGCTTTTGACAGAGCTATCGGATGGCCAATAAACGAATATTATAGGGTAGCATAAAAATGATAATATTTCCTTTCCAGAATTGTATTGGATTTTAAAACAATGTGGAGTTGTGTTTCTTTTATCGAGGATTCCAATTTTATGCAATGGATGGTTCAAAAGGAAATTGTCAGCATTACCACCTCCATTGGAGTGGTGGTTTCAGTTTTTGTCTTTAGTAAATACAAAGATACTCTTCATTATACTCTCTAAATCAATTCGACTTGCCGTTTCGAAACTAGGTATATCAGAGTCGGTATCAACAACTGAATACCAGTATTTTAAAATAGAGCCAATATCCATCTGACATTCACAACCGAGATACTACGTAACACAATGCTTTTTGACAATATATAACCAATTATCAGAAGTTTTGGCTTCTGATTATATGTAACGACTGTCAAAAATCTTGGAATGACAGCCGAAACCAAAGATTTTACGTGTTTCGTGAGACACGGGGGGTGGATATGTAATAGATAGTCACCCATACACAAACCAACTGCGGTATGCTTTGCTTAACCTTTGATCGACGAGTTATCATTAAGCTTTATACTCAATATGATGTCCATATCCTTAAATATGATTTTGCATCAGCATCATATTATGGTACTTCTACTAAGTGCTTTCTAGTTACAAAAACACGCTAGCCGGTCCTATTCACAATACAATGCGGGTAAGGAAAAGCCTTTTTTTGTCTGAAACAGGAAAGCGAGAACAAAGTTAAATAACTTTTATATTTTTAATTTCAACTTAGCTCAGACCAAATTACGTTATGAGCAGCCACTTCAACCACATTCAAACTCTATTTTAGCTCGTATCCGGCCTCAATAGCTAAATAAGTGGCGCAAATACCAATACTTTGCGAACTTCGAAGTAATTAAACTTTGGACTACAAAACGAATTAATAGGGCTCTAAAGTACTTTTCTAGTCAATCTTAGAACGCAAAATAAGAAGGCACAGAAGTTCAGCTCCAAAAAATAAGTGAAAACAGGCGCTCGGACACAAAGACGTATACACTTCATTTCAGCCGTAAGCCGTCCACTGCTGGACATACGCCTCTCCTAATTTGGGGGGCTTTGCCATAATCGCCACCCTTGGCAGGCGAGTTGGCGATCGCAGTATGATGGTAAAATGCATAGAGAAGGCTGCTGCCCATTCTCTAGTAAGTCCCTTAGCCTTTTCGGATCATGCTTAGGTAAACGAATAATATGTCCAAGGAAACTGAGGGCACGCTCCTGGTATATTAATGATAGCCGCTTGGTGATTTTGAGTTACAGGAACTCTTATTATGATTTCATAGCGGTCCATGGTGTATGAAGTAGCCTTCCCCAATACCACTTTACACATAAAATATTATAATAATAATCATCTTCAATTTCCTGCTCTTGTTCCGTGTTACTTGGGGTCGGCGCAACACATTCTTTTTCCTCCATGCTTCTCTGTCAACCGCCAAACTATCAATACCTGGCACACAGGTAGACCATGAGCTGGGTTAGGACATAAAATACTTTTTAGCCTGGTAAAATGTTCTTGTAATATATGTATTACGAGAACATTTTACATAATTAATTTATTAATAATTAATTAATAAATTAATAATTTCCGATGTCCCCGCGGGGGAAGGTTGGGGCAAAATCTAGTGTGACATAAATCCCAGGTCAGTCATGAGTGCACCTGCACTCAATGTATGTGATGTGTGCCTATGTGTGCGTGCGTTTTCCCTTGTTTTTTGGAACAGACCTTCTGTATCTACCTGCATAGTGATTGTGATCAAAATGCTAAGTTACATTTGACTTTCAGTCTATTGACATGCTCACTAGAATTTAATTATTATTTTGTGGTTTAACTTTCACTGGATATTGAAATGAGTTTGCAGAAACTCACAACACAATCGTCGTCGTCGTCTCGTTTGCACAATTTGTCAATCTAAGATAGATTTCCCAAGACCTACCCCAGCATTTACCAATTATATTGAGAGCAGCTTTCAGTCTAACCGGATGATGCCGATTACCAGTATTTTATATAGAGCGATTGCCAATCTGACCTCTACAAGCCAGTTGGTAAAACTGGTTGTCAGACTTTGGGGCTTCTCACTACCCGTAATGGCTTGACGTCTTTTTTGTGGTACGGAGGGATTTTAGTATTTAAAGATCCCGACGACCCATCGACGGACCGACCGCGGCAAGCGTAGCTTAACCGATTGACCCGTGTGGCTATTAAAACTTAGCCAGCCTCTCCTAGTTGATCATAATTTGCTAAAATATCTAATTAGTAGGTTAATTAGTAAAAGCGTCGTTATTTAATTTCAACAAGATAAAAATACTTCTAAGTAAACGCATCTTATTAATTAAGTGTTTGTAGTAATTTCCTAATTACTTTTTTGATAGAAAAACGTCCATTTTGGATCCTGACAGAAAAGAAAGAAGAATAAAATACGTTTTTTCGCGGTAAACATGACGCAAAGAAAACAAGAAAGACCAAACAAGCACAAAAAAGAGAAAAGGCTCGGGTAAAACATGCGTTCACGCATAATGACCATCCCTCAGCATAATGCTGCGATCCTATGCGAGATACAGCCTCAGCGCTGGTTTTCAGTAGCAGCCGGCGCTGAAGTGATGACGTCGACCGGTGTACCAAACAATCAGTAAAATAAATACAAAAACTTATTTCTAAATGTAATAAATGACTGTAATATGACTCACGCGCCGCTGGCTTTTGATAATCTGTGCAAGTCATCAGATTTTGTTGAATTTGGTTCAGTAGTAGTCAGAAATACCCATTGATTGTATTGATTGATAGGTACCCATTGATTGGTAAGGTACATTATAATGGTAAGTACCTATTTAATGCCAAGAAATGGAAACAGATATTCGGAATTACCATTTACCAGCACCATTGAATAAAATCACAAATTTCACTTAAAAAACTAGATTAAGAGACACTCTCTTGTAATAATTTAAATCTAATTAATTTTATAGCATTCAAAATTTTCTTTCATCATAAAACGAAATCACAAACGAACAAATTTTCTTTTAAAACAAAGCTAAAATAAATTAAAAGCAAATGAATGAAAAACAATACTTAAATTATTTTATCTTTGAACCTATTTATTGTTTTGTATTAACAATTGCCTTTTATAAAAAGTGTTTGTTTAAGGAATCAAAATTGAGAAATGATTATTTTTCTTGTTACCTGTACATAATATTCTGAGAATAACAAAACTACTTCAGACTTTAGCAAATGGGAGTATCTTCGAGTTTGGTGGAAGTTCAAAGGATCCGTTTTTAGAAATGAAGTAGTCTAAACCAGTTCTTGGATTTTGTGTGGCTTTATATTTGAAATTTGAGCAAAATATTGATAAATTTTATCAAGAGATTATTCCATTGACCTGAAAATGAAAAACACATTGAAGGAAGTGAAGTGGAATAGCAGTTGTCAGCTCAAGACCTGTACTTTCAAATGTACGCATGACTACATATCAAGCTATGCATTTCCAGTATAAACTAATCTTACATTGTATGGAATTGCCGTGTAATGAGAGGTCAGCTTAAACTTGATATGTAGCCGTGTGTACTAAGATATTCTATCGTAATTAACTTGAATAGAACAGGTTCTCTATGTTGATACCCATCGTTATTTATTGTATATACATAACGATGGGTATCAACATACAATTGTAAATATGTAGAAGTCACGTCTTTTGTCTGTCTGTGTGTTGCGCGTCGTTCCTCTAAACTAAGCAATAGATTTTGATACAGCTTTCAACAATATTTATGGAATGTATTCCGGAAGGTTTACGTGTATACAAAGTCAAATTAAAATTACGCTTTTACAATTAAACCATTGATAAAATTTGGTACGGGGTAAGTTCTACTTTTTATTCGGCGACTTTGTCGGCGTCCGAGATAACCGATATTTACTTATATGAAGTCTCGGGCATAAGCTAGTAATATCATATATTGTAGTTTGAAAACTATTAGCTTACGCATACGAATCAAAGTAGCTATAACTCACATGGTTAAAAACCGCTCAATATCAGGAGAACGCTGCGATCATTCATCGTCAAAGATATTAGAATAAGTGGATAAGAAAACTATTTCTTTATGAGTCTCTCGCCGGTTATTAAATTCCAGTTACTACTGATGAAATACCGACTATCCTGTTATGTATAAATTGATCAAAGTTTCACTTAGGCACGACGTAAAGCATTCTACAGGTTTTAATTGAAAATAGTTTTTCTATCTAGAATTTCTCAGTAGCAGCCTGTGCTCGATGGATGGCAATATACTCGCTCCCTTATACATAGGATTTAAAATATAACTTGTGAAACGTGGGTGTACGATAGGTCACTTCTGCCTAACCCTTCGTTGAGTGCAGGCGTGATGTTATGTAATGTAGGTAATTCTAGCAAGATTGTAAATTATTTTAGTAGTAAAAACATACTCCATATTCATACTACTGTTTGCGGGGTTAGCCCTCGCATTCTACATGTTAACCTTCCTCTAGGATCACTCTGTCTATTGATGAAATCTGTTGTGTACTTTAAAAGATCTAAGCGTTTAGAAAAAAAAAAAAAAAAATAGAAATAGAAAATCTATATCTGTATATATGCCTAATATCAAACTTTGTATATCAGAATGGTTACGGCTTATTTACTGTGTGTGAAGGTTCTTATGAATATGGTTTGTTGGGAAGGGGTTTCACTAAATAAAGCACAGAAAGACAAGACTAGGCATTTATTTCAATTAGGCTTGTCAGTAATTAATCAGAAAGCTAGTTGTCCGTTCCAAAACTAGGTCTTCATGGAGAAGAAGGACAAGAAACTCCATGGAAACAGTATTAAAGTATTATATCAACTCACTTCTTACATTGCCATAAACTATTATTATCTTATCTTATTATCATTCTATCTCTTGGACCATTGTCCAAGAGATCTCAGAATAGTAACAACATAATCACAACAATAACAATAGCTAGGCAAAGAAAGAGTATGAATATTCCATTTTATATGATTTAAAACATTATCAATATCGGCAACAATATAAAAGGTACAACAACATTTTCATAATAAGCAATAAGTGTTCGAGTGTGCGAGTTCTGTCTGACGTCTATTGCTTCAAACAAATAGAGTCTTAGTTTACAAGCTTCTTGATAAATGTTATCATAAGGTCATGAACAAAACTGGTGCCAAGTGCATGCTCTAATGATTAAATAATTTAACTAGATATAGTCTGTTCCGATAGTATCTGATGAAAATTTAAATAAACGGATCATGTTATAGATGCAGACATCTTTTGCTAGCGGCTTTATCCGCGTGGAAGTCGGAAATTATCCCGCAGGAAGGTACTACCGGGACAAAAAGTGTGTACTGTGTAATCCCAGCTATAAACTACCTGTGTGCCTAAATTCATCGAAATCCGCTAAGCAGTTTTTGAGTGAAAGAGTATCAAACATTCATACGTCCTCACAAACTTTCACATTTATAATTTTAGTAGCATTGTTTAACACCTCTAAAAAATCAATCGGCTTTTAAGATGACTACAATAATTTAAAATCTATTCGCACAATTTATTATTCCACCAACATCGTTAGGTGTTTCACACACCTAAAACCATCTCTCTTGCCCCAATTTCATTCCATATGTTTCCATAAATTCCACTAGCGAGCTTCGAATGGCGAGTTTATTTGGTCCTTCACGTTATTCAAATTTAATTTTATCGTCGGCACAGCGGGAGTTACAATTAGTAACGAAGTCTCGCTTTATCTCGCTAATTGAAATGTAAGTTAGTGGACGTCTAATCACAGCTCAAATGGGCGCTACTTTATAACGTTTTCATATAAAATTTGTGGGTTTAATGGTACTGTGGCTTCACAGTTCAAGCATTGATGGTGTGAATACATTTAGAAATGACTTTTACTTGAAACAGTTCTAACATTACCATTTTTAATTGAATAACTTCATTTAATCAATTCGTCACTCAACGTGTAGATCTATAGGGTTCAGATTAGTTCATTATTCTGAGAATCAGAACTCTTAGAAGGTCAAGATTACATAAGACAGTCCCTACAAAACTCGCCCCACTTCTTAATACTTCAGCTGGGAAGAAGTAATGCAACGAACTATTATTATTACACTATTATTATTTTACTATAAAATAATAGTAAACACTGTAGGACAAAGTCCTCTTCTAATATCGAGAAGAGTAAATTGAAAGGAACTTATATCGATTAATTGCATTAATAGTAATTAATCAAAAGAACCAGATTGCAAATTAAATTGCTTTGTTCACAAAAACCGAAAACCCCATTATTATTTATCTCTACAATTTAATAGAGATTTGTATCCCAACTCAATAAAAAACGTATCAAAAGGAAGTAATTCACTCTCGACGTTAAAATATCAACGTCAGAATGTCATATCACGTCAATTTAATGTCCTGTATTAACATATTTGACGTCGCGCTACTATGAGACGCGACGCCATTATGTGTGACGTCACGACAAACGTGATATAAATGGCGTCCGTAAATAAATTTATTATGTATTGTGTTGTGTGTGTTTATTTGTTTATGTTAATTCGTTTGTGGGGTAATTTTGGAGTATGGTAATAAACAAGAAATGTAGCGTTTTGTAAAATACCACAGAAAAGGCTTCAAAAGATGTGCATCTGGATTGAGGGCCCATTTTTTGAACCCTTGCGTACCATAATAAGATTTATAGGGAAATTAGTTAAAAATAGTAAAAACTTAAAGCAAAGGGTCATAAATTTCTTAAACGTGAATTAAAACTGTTATGATGAAATAACGTGGGCCCTCAATCCAGACGCGTGCATAAAGTGGCATAGCCTAAATCTCAGTAAGTACTATCTCTGGGTTAATAATTTTTGTTTAAGAATTTAGTTAAGAATTTCTTAAATATTTTAAGAAATTTCCAAATCTGTAAAATATAACATTACCGATTTATGGCGGCATATCTAGGGCCCTCACTTCATTATTGTTTGTACTGAGGAATCTGCAAAACATGAATATATCTGAAGAAATACATAAATACGACTTTAACATGTTTTACTTACATACCTATGTGAATTAGTTAAAAAGAAATAAGGACACAAAACTTAATTGTTAAGAAGTAAATGAAAGTCGAATTTTACTAAAAAGTCTGAACTGAGAGCCCAATATTTTCGGCTTTGTAGACTAGGCTCAACCTCATAGATTAACGCAAATTAGAATAAAAGTTTTAACTATTTCTTAATTAAATTGTAACATATCGTTCGTTCTTCTAAATGTCATACTTTAAGAGAAAATTGATTTTCAATTTGTTGTAAGAGAATTATTTGTAGGGTGACCATAATGTTCAAAGTAAGTACCTGTCCATTTTGTAAAGTGCATTCGGAAAGTCATAATATTTGCAGCTAAAAGTACTATATACCTACTAATTACAATTTGGCTTTCCTTATTTTTAATGTAATTTCTATAAAAATAAATAAAACTAGAACATTTATTTAGCTTCAACAGTGTTTGCATAAAATGAAAGGCAAACTAACCGACTAGTAGTATGTTATACATGTAAGTAGTCATCGTATCTAAGGATCACTGTAGCACCAGATCAAACAAATTCATTGTGATAAATAAAACACGATCGGTATAATTATAAAAAACTATTTACTTCACATAAATGTTACCTTAAAATAGTCTTATATCCTAAAAATACGAAATTGCGAGAGAGCGAAGTAATTTTTAGTGATGAGTGCAACTATATCTCAGATTTAAAAAAAATCATTTCCATTTTCGTTTTTAGTTTTTTTTAACTATATTTTTTTTATTTGCTTTAGGCAACTTGGCTCATAGTATTACCTTAAAGAGTAACATCACATAAATAGAAATTACATTAAAAATAAGGAAAACCAAATTGTAATTGGTAGGTATATAGTACTTTTAGCTGCAAATTATGACTTGCCGAATGCACTTTACAAAATGTACAGGTACTTTGAACATTATGGTCACTCTACAAATAATTCTCTTTCAAAAAGTTGAAAATCAATTTTCTCTTAAAGTATGACATTTAGAAGAACGAACGATATGTTACAATTTAATTAAGAAATAGTTAAAACTTTTATTCTAATTTGCATTAATCTATGAGGTTGAGCCTAGTCAATAAAGCCGAAAATATTGGGCTCTCAGTTCAGAATTTTTAGTCAAATTCGACTTTCGTTTACTTCTTAACACTTAAGTTTTGTGTCCTTATTTCTTTTTAACTAATTCACATAGGTATGTAAGTAAAACATGTTAAAGTCGTATTTATGTATTTCTTCAGATATATTCATGTTTTGCGGATTCCTCAGTACAATCAATAATGAAGTGAGGGCCCTAGATATGCCGCCATAAATCGGTAATGTTATATTTTACAGATTTGGGAATTTCTTAAAATATTTAAGAAATTCTTAACTAAATTCTTAAACAAAAATTATTAACCCAGAGATAGTACTTACTGAGATTTAGGCTATGCCACTTTATGCACGCGTCTGGATTGAGGGCCCACGTTATTTCATCATAACAGTTTTAATTCACGTTTAAGAAATTTATGACCCTTTGCTTTAAGTTTTTACTATTTTTAACTAATTTCCCTATAAATCATATTTCGGTACGCAAGGGTTCAAAAAATGGGCCCTCAATCCAGATGCACATCTTCAAAAGTCATAGTGTGTTAAGGGAATGTCAATACTCCTATCCAAGGTGAAGTCTCGTTCGCCCGAAATTATTATGTTAAATATGAAAAAAAATGTTTATTTATCCAAATAATACAAACAGACACAGTTCAAAACAAAGCGATAGAAATACAGTTAACATAAAAACATATCTTGTGTACAGAACATTTAGGTCTACAAACAAGTCTATGCATATAAGAGAAATAATGAACCCTGTCTCTTAAAGTAGGCAACATATATCTTGAGACGGTGAAAACAGAAGACAAATATTGTTAAGGTTACGAGCTGTTTAGTACAAAGTTTATTTCAAATTTAACTTTGTGGTGTTTTTAGGATGCCGTCCCTCTGTCGGTAAAAAACGAAGCCTATATAAGATGTTTTTGTTGTTCATTGATCCGTCTGTAAAGACCCTTTTTCTCAGGAACGCGTAAAGACAACGAAATAGGCTGATAAACACTGGATTTTGTGTTTCTCAGCCTTTTGCGTCACGCAGTCGGGTAATAAGGATGTACTTAATATAAAAATGATAAAAATAGTCACCTTTAATAATAGCAGTGAACAAGCTATAATAATAAATTATCTTTTGACTTAAACACTATGCTCATCATTAGGACCTTAATGAAGTTATACTTCATTTTTTTTTGACATTGCGTTTTAAATAATATCTGCTATTAATTTGACATTGTATTTATCTGTTGACATATTTTAAACGAGCTTTTGCCAGCGGCTTCGCCCGCGTGGAGGTCGGAAATTATCCCGCGGGAACATACTACCGGGATAAAAAACTTATGTCCTTTCTCAGGCTCTAAACTATCTGTGTGCCAAATTTCATTTAAATTGGTTCAGTCGTTTTAGCAGGAAAGCGAGACAGACAGACAGACAGACAGACCGACAGACAGACAGAGTTACTTTTGCATTTATAATATTAGTTTAGAAGTTTAGATTTAGATTAATTTGGCTCTTGAGCTAACATTTTACTTTAAATTTAATTAGGCTTTTTAATGTATTATTTCTGCATTTGATCATCATCATCATCATCATTTCAGCCGAAAGACGGCCACTGCTGGACATAGGCCTCCCCCAAGCTTCACCATTTCGACTGCATGTGATGATTTTATTTAATTATGTAATGTTTAACGCAATGTTAATTGTTATGAATAAATAAATAAATTAATGAATAAATACCTCTGCACATCCTCTGTGGCAATACATACGTGATGTTATGTCATGATGTCCACTTTCAACTGAAGTACTGGTATCACTAGACAAAATGTTAATAACAGGCCACCAACATGTCTGCCTACCCCACAATAGACTACTCCACATAATGGACGCTCGTATTATTCCATTCGCGTTCATAAAAATGCAAATTGAGACGACTGTGTTGTTAAAACAATCACTCGAAAATAGTAATGAGTTCGAATAAATTCTACGAACATGGGATATTCATGTTGGATTTATATTTTACAAGCTGCACCGATAGACGTTGTTTTGTTAAAATTTCAATAATCTACCTGATTTTTCCCAACTATTTTGGGGTCGGTTTCCGGGCTACCCGGGCTACCCGGCAGCTTAACACCGGTATTTTACATGGAGCGACTGCCTATTTGACCTCCATAAACCAGTCACTGAGTCAGACAATACCCCTCGGTGAGACTGGATACTGTACCGCTGGATAGTATGTTGCGTCACTTCTTTTTCCCAGCTAACGCACTATGAAATGGTGAAGGGCGGGCGTTAAGGAACTGTCTTATGTAATTTTTACGTTCAAAATGTGCTGACTCTCAGCCTAGTTTGTTTTTGATTTTGGTTGTCAGGATTTCAGGATTCTGTCGACATAACGACTGTCCAAGATCCATGAATCGCAGGCGAAATCTGTTGGTCCCGGCTGCCTAAGCCACTGCCATGAAGGGGTCTCGATATGTAATGGATGGCCACCAACCCACCCATCCACGAACCGAGCTCTACAAGCGTAGCTTAACCTACAATCGACACTTGCGGCTGTTATTATTTACCCATGAGGCGCTCCACTTAGCAATGGGTAGCTCGCTGCCCGGTAAGGACCAGGTCCTGCTAAGACCGATGCCTGCCAGGATCGCGAGATTGTTTAAACGAGATACCGTGGCCCTGGCATATGGGTAATTGGAGGAACACGAGTGGGTTTTAGTCAGTAAAAGTATGACATGCCCTCCCGCTCCGCCCAGAGAGGGAGAAGTCATGACGACTTCCCAACCAAAAAAAAGGCGCTCCACTTTATTATAAGAGCCTTCAGGGATTCAGTCTCAGAACACGACTTAAGTGAACCGATTAGTCTACTAAGGGTGTCAAATAGCATAGTCACCCTGTAATGTTTCTACTGCTAGGACATAGCCTTCCTATCTGTGAGAGAAAGTGGATTGTAGATCACCAGGCGAAGTGGTGTGGTGCGGGTTTGTAGATGTCACATTTGTTTGATTTTTATTCTAGGACATGCCCAATTCCCCACGATGTTTTCCTTCCTGCAGTGGTGATAAAATGAATTACATAAAGTAAAATACCTGCTTGGGATCGAACCCACAATCTTCAATTCGTAATTCGCTGCCATTTCACTGGGTTACCACTGCTGCTGCCTTCCAAGTTAAATACTATTTTCTCTAAATAGTGCAGCCAGTGCATTTCCAAGTATATGATTTTTTAGATAGGAAATTAATAATGATTACCAAATAAAATAAAGCTAAAACCAATGAGAAAAGCAAATTCCTTTAATCTTAAAACCGTTAATTGTCTCAAGTCGTTTCGTCATTAAAACCGTAAACAACGAAACAAAAACATTTACCCAAATTAACAAAGAAAATGTGGAACCATTTACCAATGTTACCAAATTTTTACCTCCGTTCTACCTTAATTGGAATTCTTAATTGTAATTATCGCTGAATTGCGTCACCGATATAGAGCGGCCCGCTAATTGATTTGACGATAAATTTCGTTCAACCGACGTAATTTCCTTGCTTCTGTTCAACCATTTGAAGCTTTGTAAGGTGCTGATCGAGTAATGAAGCAGGCTTGGTTTTACGTAAGAAAGATGAGTCTATCTATTTATCTATTAGGGTTTGTAGCAAAAGTCAACTTAACCTACTCTTTTCTACTTTACTCGCGGTATGTCCATGGATGGGGTAGAACATCTTTAAATACCAAGACCCTTCCGTGCCTCGGACAAGACAGCCGGGACCAACGGCTTTACGTTAACCCTTTCCTAACTGACGGTACTAATTTGTACCGGGTGATTCCCCGTTAATTATTTCGACAATACGATCGCGCATTACGTATTGGACACTGACGTTCCTACCGCTACCCTAGTGTAATCACAGTGATTTATTTCCTATATACCGCCCGCAAGTGAAACTTTCAAAGCGACCGCCTGTAAGTGACAGTTTAGGATTTGAGAACTGGATAGCTTTTATTTTAGAAAAAAATTAAGAAAGATTGTAGTTTTAACTATACAATTAATATGGTTTTAGATTATTATTTTAAATTTTAGTGCTAAAATAATGATAAAAATATACAAGGATTTATGAGTACTGTCAGTGGTTTTGATTGATTTTTTTTGTTAATAAAAATCTAAAAAAAATTATGGGATTTATTTTTACCTTCCTTATTAATATACTTACCTCATGGTTGAAGGACACTGCTCTGGTGCCAACCTGGAGTTCTGTATGTAAGTGAGTGTATCTGTATTGTGTGGTGACGTTACGAGTATTCTGCCGCATTGAAGCTGTGTTGAACTCGCGTCCATTGTGCCCGCTGTCTTCGGACCCGAACGTCTTGGAGGCCCTGACCCCGGGCCATTTTTTGATTTGACAGCCACTTGCCGCCCTGCCGGAGCACCCTTTTGTCGATGTGAGCCAAAATTGGCTATCGCGGTTTCGGTTGGTGCAGCAGCTCGCTCAGAGTTTTTGCAAGCGTTGGAGCTTGGAGTATTTGCACATCCTCCAGCAGCGCGTCAGGTGGACTGATAAAACGCAACCTTGTCGGGATTGCCAAGTGATTAGCGGACGGGAAGGCCCGTCCGGGGGGGGGTAGATGTTGAGTCCCGAACGATTTGTTTACTCTATGCGCCTACGTTTCTAAACGAGTAACAGAGTGACATCTCTCTTGACAGTTTGACGTTGACACTTGACAGCTCTCTTTTTTCTCGCTATTGTGAATGAGTGATTTGAAGATCGCATGCTGTGATCGTCTCCAGCCTAATTGGAAGCGGAATCTAACCTGAAGAATACTCGTAACGTCACGACACGATACACATACACTCACTTACGCACAGAACTCCAGGTTGGCACCAGAGCAGTGTCCTTCAACCATGAGGTAAGTGCCTTTGTTGGTATATTGTACCTTGTACTTGTATTGTCTGCTCCGCGTACGGCGGACAGTACGCTAGCCACTCTTGTCTCTAGAGCCCCACGATTATAACTCTTCCACTGCGCACTTGAAATCGTATTGTACGGGGTCTAGTCTGGCAGCGTACATTTTGGTAGCAGAGCGTGGTTTTAACCTACAAAACCACCAAATTGGTAATTTTACAGTAGGCTAATTACTTGGCAGTCTCTATAAGGGAAGTAGTAATTCGCTGTAAATATTTGTTATCGGTAATTAATTGTTTGTTTGAAATAATTTGGAATTTATTGAGTCGAGTAACTCATATTGCCGGGGGTCAACCAGGTTTGCATATATGCTTCAGAGTTGGTTAGATTGAGCTATGCTATAACCTCTTGTTGTTGTTATTTGACCTCTGTTGTATTGAATGTCAGGAAGACATTAAAATATTGAGTTTGTACCATTGATATGGTTATTTGTAAAAATTAATATTTGAAAAATTATTGGCATTTTTGAGTATTACCATTGTTTTGAGTTGGAATAAGGATTATTATTGTTGTACCTTTGACACAGTGGGTTGTGAACTTAACATTTGGAATTGGATTAGAATTTGAATATTTGAATTGAATATGATATAGAATTTTGAACGTTGATATTGGGTTTGAATTAAAATAAAAGTTTATTGTTGAATTGAATTGAAACTAATATATTGTTATTTCTTGAGTTGCTGATTAGTCAGTTTGGTAGTTTGATTGTTTGATCGTAGTTATTTTGTAATTGAATGTTTGAACTTTGTTACTTATTTACCTTTTGCTTGGTTTATTTTATTCGATTGTTTGCGTTGGATTTCTTTGTTATTTATTGATTGAACTTTGTTATTTGATAATTTAATTGTTTTGTTTATTTGAATGGTTTTGTTTGTGCAATGGCATACAGATGGAAATATTGCAGTGCCGGACACCTGTCCAGGTCAAGCCGGAGACCTCGGTTGTTTCAGGTCCCGGACTATTGAGTAGATTGCCTGCTTTGGAACTGCCACACTTGACGGTCGCTGGGACCACTGGTACGGTTTCCACAACCTGTTTGCAAGTTTGGTTGATGCACGCTCGGACCTCAGACCCGTCCTAAAGTTGGCCTATTTGTTGTCTGTCCTGGAAGGTGAGGCCCGAGCCTTGGTACAGCATCTGTCGTTGACTGACTCAGCCTACCCTACCGCTTTGGGACTACTCACCCAGCGGTACCAAATGAACGTTGTTTGGCTGATGTTCATATTGCATTGATTTTGGGGTTACCGGTCATTACTGGATTGTCAGCATTGCGTACTGACCTGTTGAACCCGTTGGTGGTAGCGACCAACGCTTTAAAGCAATTGGACTTGCCGGTGGACCAATGGTCTTACCTTTTGGTGCACGTTGTGCTGCAACGGCTTCCTGCCGATTTGAGGGCTCGTTTCGAGCAAAAATATGGTGGGGATAGTGTCACACATCTCCCCCCATTTGATGACCTCGTCCAATTTTTGGAGGATGAGTGTCGGTTTGTGGACAACTCTGGCGTTGCCACTGAGTCATGCCAGCCGTCTTCCCGGCCACGAGACCAGGGACGGATTAGGGCTCGCGGGCCTGTTGATGGTCGCCCCGCCGCTCGTTTTGCTGGCACCCAGAGTCGTCCTGGTTGTGAGTTTTGTAGGGACACGGGGCATGGCATGGCAACTTGCGCGGCCTTTTTGAAGTTGCACGTGAGTGCCCGCCGCCGAATTGCCAATGCACGCCGCCTGTGCTTCTCTTGTTTGGGGGCTCACTTCCATCGGGACTGCCCCAACCCCCGCCCTTGTAGAATTTGTGGGGGGTCCCATTTGGACATATTGTGCGCTAACGCGAACCACGCTGGCAGACCAGCCTCTGATGAAGGTTCGCGTACGGGGGGGTACCATGGAGTTGGTCACCGGGCTTCTGCCTCGCCGGTTCAGAACCGGGGAGAGGCCCGCAATTTTGAGCGCCGCACTCCACCCCCCGCGCAAGTTGATCGGGAGCCGCGCGACAGCCATTTGGTCTCCCCGCGTAAAGGCGATTACGCAATTGTTGCTGGGCAGCGCTGGCCAGACCAGCATCGCCTTCCCTCCCCTCCATTGGCGGAACGTCCCCGGTTGGAGTCACGCCCCCCGCCATTCAGGCATCCGGTGGGATATGCCCTTCCAGCGATGGCGCGTGGCTCGGGACACCGCGCGTACGAGGAATTTGAATTGCATCCCCGTCGGGAAAGACTTGGGTCTGGGTGTGGCGATCGGTCGCCGCCCAGGCATTGTTAGGACATTGGCGCCTGCCCCGCTAAGGTACCCCTCAGATCGACACGGTTTTGTTGCCAACGGCATCGGTCAGGTCTGGGGGCCCACGGGGGACTCTGTTGTGGTCCGTGCCATTTTGGACATGGGAGCCCAGGGTTGCCTTTTGTCTATTGTTTTGTTGTTTTGTTTGTATTGTTTTGGGCAAAATTGTTTTCTTGAGCGCCTTTGGACTGCGGGACTTGGCTGGGACGAGCCAATTCGGGAAAACCTGTTGGAAGATTGGCTCCAATTTGTATCCGCACTCCCTGCAGTCAACGAGGTCGTGTTACCCCGCGCTATCCTCCCCCCTGGGAGCTACACTGCTACCCTTGTTTGTGATGCGTCTCCGCACGGTTATGCAGCTGTTGTTTGTCTGCGCACCGTCTGCGCACAGGCCAGGTGAATTTGTCACTGGTCTTGGCCAAGAGCAAGGTGGCCCCCCTCCGGACGACACTGACCACCCCTAAGTTGAATTGTCAGGGGCGGCGCGTCTTGTGCGTCTATTGAACCACGTTGCTCACACTTTGGGTGGAACTGTGGACATTCGGGTTTCTTACGCCTGGACGGACAGTCAAATTGTTTTGTGTTGGTTGAAGACGTCCGTCCACTATTTGGAGGTCTTTGTTGCGTACCGAGTGTCCCAGATTCAAAATTTTGATACGCCTTTGATTTGGAGGCCCTTGCCTGGAGATTTGAACCCAGGCGCCGTGGCCTCACGTAGGTGCATGGCACCCCGCCTGTTTGCTTACCCCCTATGGTGGGGACCAGACTGGCTGACTCATCCCGAGGATGATTGGCCTCGATCGCCAGTCTTGATGTCGGGTCCTTTGCCCGGGCTCAAGGTGCTCGCTGTTGGAACAAAGGACCCTGAGTTTGTTGAGTCGATTTGGCTCCCTCCACAAATTGTTGAATTGTTTTTCTGTTGTTGAATTGTTGGTGACTGATCGTCACATTATGAACTCGCATGCCGGTTGCAATGCGCTGTTGGCCATTCTGCAGCGAGAGTTTTGGATATTGTCGGGAGCCGTTATTAAATTGAACCCCTTTTTGGACGATACGGGTCTTTTGTTGTTTGGTTGTTGACGGTTGAGTCACTCTAGCCTTCCTTATGGGGTCCGTCACCCCCTTTTGTTGCCTAAGGAGGGCCATTTGGTTAAAATGTTGTTGTTGTTGTTTGGTTGTTTTTGGTGTTTGTTGTTGTTTGACCCGCCAGCCTGCCCCCATTGGGGGGGTATTTTGAGGCCGCGGTGAAGGCGGTTAGGGACTCTGGCGCAGATTGTTGGGAGACACCGTTCCCACCTTTAAGGAGTTAGCTACGGTATTTTGCCGCATTGAAGCTGTGTTGAACTCGCGTCCATTGTGCCCGCTGTCTTCGGACCCGAACGTCTTGGAGGCCCTGACCCCGGGCCATTTTTTGATTTGACAGCCACTTGCCGCCCTGCCGGAGCACCCTTTTGTCGATGTGAGCCAAAATTGGCTATCGCGGTTTCGGTTGGTGCAGCAGCTCGCTCAGAGTTTTTGCAAGCGTTGGAGCTTGGAGTATTTGCACATCCTCCAGCAGCGCGTCAGGTGGACTGATAAAACGCAACCTTGTCGGGATTGCCAAGTGATTAGCGGACGGGAAGGCCCGTCCGGGGGGGGTAGATGTTGAGTCCCGAACGATTTGTTTACTCTATGCGCCTACGTTTCTAAACGAGTAACAGAGTGACATCTCTCTTGACAGTTTGACGTTGACACTTGACAGCTCTCTTTTTTTTTAATTTTGTCGCAAAAAGAAGCGTGGGTCGCCTGTTGAGTTCCGCGACGCGTTTGTTGAAATCAATCTCTTAACCGGTCGTTTTTGGTGGACAATGGACCATGACCCAGTTGTTTGAGTTAATAACCCCTATCTTGGTGTAATAACACGGGTTTTGGACATATTTTGGATAAATAGTTTGAAGGTCAAACCAAAGTGACGCTATTGTGAATGAGTGATTTGAAGACCGCATGCTGTGATCGTCTCCAGCCTAATTGGAAGCGGAATCTAACCTGAAGAATACTCGTAACGTCACGACACGATACACATACACTCACTTACACACAGAACTCCAGGTTGGCACCAGAGCAGTGTCCTTCAACCATGAGGTAAGTGCCTTTGTTGGTATATTGTACCTTGTACTTGTATTGTCTGCTCCGCGTACGGCGGACAGTACGCTAGCCACTCTTGTCTCTAGAGCCCCACGATTATAACTCTTCCACTGCGCACTTGAAATCGTATTGTACGGGGTCTAGTCTGGCAGCGTACAAATATTATAAAGTTAAATTGGTAAATATCTTTCAAAATCTCTAATCCGGTAGGAAAGGGTTAAGGTACGGGCTGTCATTCGTCCATCCTTGGCGGACATTACAGGTCGCCAGAAGCCTGAAAGTCTAGCAACCAGTCTGATAAAGGGGTATTGTATTACCTATTAGCTTGCTTGTGGATATCAGATAGGCGGTCGCTTCCATGTAAATACTGGTCTTCAGCTGCATCCACTTATGACTGGAAGCCGACCCCAACATAGATGGGAAAACGCTATTCAGATGATGATGATAACGATTAGGAACAAACTATTTGACTGCCTCGTTGCTTTACTGGTCACAAGCGCTACGGCTGATCATGAGTCTGAATCGAACTCCAGACGCTGAAAGAAAGAAAGAAAGAAAAAAGAAAAAGAAAAAAAATAAAGAAAGTAAGAAAAAAGAAAAGGAAAAAGAGAAAGAAATAAAGAAAAAGAAAAAAAGAGAAAGAGAAAGAAAAGAAAAGAAAGAAAAAAAAAACGAAAAAGAAAGAAAAAAAGAAAGAGAGAAAGTGTTGTTGAGTTTTTCTGTCCAGAATTTCTCAGTCAGTTAGTTGTTAGATTTGGGCTCGATTGATGGCAATAAGCTCGCCTCTATTACATGCAAATTAAACATATCTGGCGAAATGTAGATGAAGGTACTATAAGTACATCGCTGCCCAATCCTTCGGGGAAACAAAGCCTGATGTTACGATTAAGAATTAAAGTATCACCAGTGTCAACGATCCTAAGTCGTCTAAGTACTCATTAATAAAACTTTCCACGTGCGGACGACGTAAACAGCGTGACAAAGCATCTTTTCAATTTTGAAAATCCAAGTAGAGCAGTTTTTTTTTTTATTTCAGAATGTATTGTATTAGACGTAAATGAGCAAGAAGTCAAATAACGTATGCCAAAAGGAAATAAAGTATGAATACTTAACGGCTATAGGAAAATGTAAGTAGGAAGAGTCAAGATCACCAGTAATCCTATTACAATAATTATTATAAACGTAACAGTGAAGTGTGAATTTAACACTAACAGCAATTATAAGGTTATTCATACAGTGGAAAGTACATATTTCAAATACAATGTAGTACTGGAGTTATTTTTATAAGCCAACACGACGTAATGAAGCTAATAATTACTATGTTTTCATAGCGAAAGTGGGTATTTTGTATGAATTTTAGGCAAAAGTAGGGTTGGTTAAACTTGGGAATGCATTTATAGGTGATTATTTTAGACCAGTAGGGCCTAATGTACCTATCAACTAGCTCAGATGCAAAAAAATTGTCGAGATCAAAGATAAATTGGTTAAAATAACCAAATTTATGATCCTACCTGTTAAACGAAAGTGAAATATATTGATGATCCCATATTATTAAAAATACTCAATAATCAGAAAATAATACTTGGTAAATAAATACTCGTAAATCGTTTCTTTGCAAAATTACTACAAAATAAACAAATAGGTACAATTTATTGAAACATCTAAATAAGATTTACCGTCCACTCAACTTTATGTACAACAATAAAGAAACAATTGTTCCAACGACCAAATAATTCCCTAACAAACTATTTGTAAAAATATACTCACGGAAATAGGTAGCAGTGTTGATAGTGTACGATGAGCTATAAAAGTGAGCAAAGGGCGCACAGATAAGGCCTTCAATCGACAGTAATGTTAGCTCAATGAACTCTGCTGATGCCATGAGGAAAATGAGATTGAAGATATATTCTGTTTAGCCGACGTATAGCTATTGACTAAGACTTCCTTTGCTTTGTCAGTTCACGTTTTCTGTTCTTTAGAAGTTTTTTTTTTACTGTTTGGTTAATTTTATCGTCGCGATTGCGGTTTATAGGGCATAATAAATGTCTTCTTACTAACATTTATTTCATAATGTTCTTAAATACTACTATCATTCATAATCAGCCTATATTGTTCCCACTGCTGGGACACAGTCCTCCTCTCGGTGAAAGGGAATGGGCCGTAATCTACCACGCGGGCCCAGTGCGGGTTGGTAGATATCACATGTCTTCAATTTTTTTTGTCCTAGGATATGCCGGTTTCTCACGATGTTTTCCTTCACCGTTTTGAGAGCAGTGGTGATGAAAGTAAATCACCTGCCTGGGTTCGCACCCACGACCTTACTACTCGTAACTCGGGGCCGATATTGGGCAACCACTGTTCCTACTAACATTATCTCAGAAATATTTGTCAGGGAAGTTTTCGGAAAATGCCAATAAAATGTCGAGTGCATTATTAAATTAATTTGCATGCAGCTATGTTAAGAGCATGTAGGGCGCAGCAGGGGACTAATAACACAAGACTTGGATGAAGCTGCTTCATCTGACTAAATAATTATTTGATATAGGTACCAGAAACCATCTCCTTTAGAACAAGTTCGATCATTATGAATATTCTTGGTAAGAAACCATACAAAGTACTCTAATATTGAAATCATTCGCTTTTGTCTTCTGGTATTTAATTATTACTTATCTTTTGAGTAGCTGATAGACTTTGTTCCCAGAAAAATTTCTTTATTAAACCTATTTCATGAGGCTGGGTGATTGCTAGAAACAAACTGTTTCAGTGTTTGATTTGAACAATGCAGGCCATTCAAAGATTCATCACCTGAATTCCTGCCTTCATCGCCTGACTTTTCCCAACATATGGTGGGGTCGACTTTTGTACTAACTAGATGGAGCTGAATACCAGTACTTTATATGAAGCGAGTATCTAGCTGATCTCCAAAAGTCTGATAATCACTCTTAACAAGGGATATCGTATTACCCAGTAACTGGGTTGTGGAGCTCAGATAAGTAGTCGCTCCATGTAAAATACTGGTGTTCAGTTACATCCGGTTAAACTGGAAGATCTCCGAATGAGAGGACCAATGGCCTAAAGTGCTTTCCAAAGCAAGCCATTGAAACATACCTAAATAAAACCTTTAAATAAATGCCAACCATTTCGACATAACATCTAAACATGTATTCTACATGGTATTAAATAATTCGGGAACATTCCACCAATCTGGGAACCCTATCGGAGCATATTTTAACAGGAATATCCTCTTACGTTCTTATGTATTTATTATATTTTCGGCCGCAAATCCTCTGGAGGGAGGAGAGCAAATATTTTGCGTACACACGCTAATGTATGAGAAATGTTTTAATAGATAATGAATTATATTTCACTGTAAACAGAGCTATGTTAATGTTGTCTTCTGAAGGGTATACCAGTTATATTATGTTTCTGTTTATAGGTATTTTTTTTAATTTAACCTTAAATTTTAATGTATAAAAGCCTAGCTCTTTTCTTTTCCGTCATTTTGAGTTGGCGCCAAACAATCGATGAACAAAGATCAGTCAAAGCGCTAAATGATAAATGATTTTATTTCTGTAAGTAGGTTTGTACAAACACTTTTACATGTCAATGATATTTTTTTTAAACTAGATCAGTTCGGCGTTTCCTAACTGACTACTCTGAGAAGAAAGGCTGAAACAAACTCAGAGGTCACAGTCTCTTTTAAAATTCAGACATAATCTTGGTCACATCATGTGAAGACCATGTAGATTGGTGTCTGAAATGGTCTTTTGAGGAAAAACAACACAGATTGAGTCACCGCTAGTTGCTAGTTAACGTTTTGACCGTTTAGTTAAATAGCCACTTGATGTTGCTGTCTGTTTTATCATCACAATCTGATACATTAAACTATAGTTTAAATTATTGTGAAAGATTTCTTCCTGATGTTAAAAGATATTAAGAAAAAAAAATCCAAAATAAACCTGTAATTTCAATTACTTGTTAGGCACGTTCAAAACATTGTATTTGTTCGTAAAAACCTTTTCTATTTACATGACATAATTAATTTAACTTATGTAAATTGACCTTCCGCTACCCGGATTCGTAATACTAATTAAAACATGGATTCTCTAATCCGATTGTGTTCACGTCCGCTGGTACTTTTTCATGATTACTGCAGAGCCGGCCGGCTGCCTAATAGCGGATTATATTCTGTAAACTGTTTATATAAATGTTTCATTCGTTTAAATCTGAATATTAAGCTTTATTTTTACTATAATGGTGGCCGAAAATTCTTGCCCGTTTGGTCTTTCGGGTAGTATAAAGAAAAATTAAAGACCAAAAGGACCAAAAAGCGAATTGCGGCTGTTTTATTTATAAAAAAACAGCTGACGATACGGAGTTAAAGATGTCTCTCCCTGATACCGTGATGAACAAATGCCGGTAACGAATCGTGCTTCCGAAAAGACCACTGATTCGACCAAAAAAAAGATTTTGTACAAAACCTTCCCCGCAATTGCTTTCCTACTGAAATACCAGCACAAAAAATACATTCCACAAACCGTCTAATTTCAACAATAATAAGTCTTTTGATAAATTACAATCTGGCCGGGGACACCAAGACGTTGTTATTCCGACAAAAATACAGAACTCTGGAGAAAAGCCAATTTGTACTGTAACGAACTGTTTCTACCCTCCCCACTCCCTCTAGAGGGTTGAAGGGGGATGGGGTTGTAAAATATACGCGCGCAGTAATGGCAATATGTTGGTGATAATTAGGTCGAAAATAAGCTCGTGTTGTGTCATATTTTAGCTCGAATGGAGCTGAAATATTTTAAAAGTTGGATTACTGTTTTCGCACACCTGTGACTTTTTATATGGATATTTACATGTGAGAGGGATTGGGTCGTAAATATATGAGTGTGAGTCGTAACATAGGTACCTTGAGGTTCAAGGTTCTGTCGATGTGGCAATCAAAGTTGGTTTAAACATTCTAAATGGTTCTTAGTTGACTTATTCGTATTTTTAATGTGTGTCATCATCATCATTTGCCTAGCCTCTCTTTAATTATTTTGTGGTTGGCTTCCAGTCTGACCGAGTGCAGCTAAATGCCGGCATTTTACATGGTGCGACTGTCCATCTGACTTCAACAAGTCAGTTACTACGTTAACCCCTCGGTAAGACTGCTTGTTAGACTTATGGGCCTCTGACTGTCAAAGATTTACTTATGGACGTGTAAAAGTAATTGTACAAACCTATTTGCAAAAATAAAGTCATTTATCATTTTTGCATAATAATGAAAATGATAACCTAACAAAAAGTAACACATAAATAAAATTATATGAGTACCATATACGTATGAGTAATATTCTTGCGTCAAAACATCAGCCAGAATAAGGCTTTCCTACGAAAAATCAACGTTTTTAGAAAGCTAACATAAAAACTACATCCCAAACGTAATAAGACTCCGAAAGCAATAAGTTAAGAACAAAAATACTTTGGGAACAACATTTGAAAACATTGCTATCTGAATACGTGCACAGTTCAATTTTACTGAAGTTCAAGATAAAAAGTTTGCACATCCAGCGGGTTTATGTGATTCTGTTACACCATGAAGTTGGTGCCTTTATACAGTTTCTGTCATGGAGTTTGGATATACACTGCAGCGCCGCTTGATGACACGTTGGTAAACGTGTAGAACATGCTGCGTTGGAGTTCACAAAGGTATCTTGTATCAATAACTGTTATGGCTTATGAATAGATTCGCACAAATTCACTCGTCGAATCGTTTTAACATTATTGTCTAAAATGAACCTGGGTCAAACAAATAGATATTTTTTTTTTTAATAACCGGAATTACCTTGGAAGAGGTAACTAGAATTAATTATATTTTCTTTTAAATGATTACGTTGAAACGTGCCTTTTAATGGCTTACTTGAGAGCAATGATTTTCCTTTGACTTTGACATTCAAATGTCCAGCGGTGCTAGACTGGTGGACTTCAAATTGAAATTACAATATTTTAAAATTTCAAGTAAAAGAAAGGATGTGGAAAGAAAACATGGTTCTTTCAGGTTTCTGGTGAATAAAAGGTAAGATTTGATTGATTTAAAGTGGAACTTGGAAAAACATTTTTATTTACTAAGTATGTACTCTAAAATCCAATTATTTTACATATAATATTATAAATGAGAAAGTTTGGATGTTTGTTACACAATCAATCAATCACGCAAAAACGGCCGATCGGATTTGGATGAAATTTGGCACACAGATAGATTAATATTAAAAAATAGATAGATTATTATTAGATAGATTATTATTAATTACCTGGATTCATATTTAAAATACTTTATATTCCGGTAGTACGTTCCCGTGGGATAATTTACGACTCCCACACAGGTGAAGCCGCTGGCGAAAGCTAGTAAACCATAATCTACGAAATAAAAGCAACGTAACATACCAAATAAAATAATAACACAGACAATCATAGGTTTAAAACACGAAAAAACAAAAGTAAATGGAAAACAACGACATTCAGCTCAAACAACGTGTTTCCGAAAGATATTTTAGTTCGCAGATAGCTCGTGTTTTGAAACGTGAGGAAACTTGAATATTTAGGAGCCGATCACTATCGCCTCGAATTGAAATCGAATTTCTTGTATTCAGAAGGTACGATAATTGAATTGTTTCTGTTTGTTCAAGGCTGAATATTTTATAGATTTGTTTCTAAGAACTTATCAATATTTAATTTACAATCATCTGGGGTGGACGTGGCTTTCTCTTACATTTTACGCGCTGTGAGTATTTTATTACTGAAACCTGCCTCATTCATTCACATAACTTCATATAATTCAAATGATTTTAGGCGTAAAAGTAAAAACACAGTATCGCCTTCAATGTTTAACTAAGGGCCAATTTTTATAATCAGATTACTTTTAATTGAACAATAAATGTAACATTCCGACATATCAACATGTTTCTACACAAAAGCTGTCAAACTGTAGGTAATATTAATTTCGAAGATAAAAATGTTAATTGGCATGTGATAAATCATTCCTTAGTTATATAAGGTGTATCTATTCATACACGAAATATTTTAAGAGGTACACCTGTAGGTGGTAAAGAAGCTGTAGAAGCAAAAAGATTTTTTTTATCTAAGCGTTTTTGAATTTTCGTCATTATTATAATTTTAAAACTGCTTGAGACGTTTTGCATACAACTTTTACTCCAAATTCTATGATTGGTCCGCCTGACGCTGCGAGGGCGGCGACCGGACAGCACGAGCATGGCCGCGGTGTCTCGGGTCGTAAAAATAAGAAGGAGCCAGTACTTCTTATGTGCGTCAAATAATTTAAAAATGTAAAATTGTGAAAAAAATCATTGAGAATTTTTTTTTTCGTTGCTGTAGCTTCGTTACCACCTGCAGGTGTACCTCTTAAAATATTTCGTGTATGAATAGATACACCTTATATATGTAGTGTCTTTAGCTATAACTGCAGAATTAATTGAGCTAAGGGAAAGCAGGCTACGTAATGCATGGTAACCCATCCTTCATCAAACTACAGGCTCCCATACAAACATCAGAAAGTCGGAACTCGGCAACATTGCAGCGTCCATATCCCTCAAGGAACACTGACAATAGAGGTTATTGTCAGCCATTTCTACTTTATTATAACGTTTTCCTGGTCTTTTGTACTGAAAATACAAATAGAAAATATACCGCAGATAATAAAAACGTTTTTTTCTGGCACAAAATGGCCATATTGAGTTGAATACGGCGTATCTCCTGAATCTCTGTTTGACCTTTTAAAAGACTTCCTCAACTTGTTATGGAAGCGGCTCTGATCACAATATTGTATTACTGATAGCGTTGACACTACAAATAAACTGAGTACAGAAGGACCAGAAATACTTGAAGAGGGAATTGATATTTCTTCTTTTTTTTAAGGTAGCTTCACAGCTGACAGTAAATTGCATATAAGAGGTAATGTTTGTACTCTAATCTCCAAAAATACTCATATCAGCAGTCTATAACGTTCCCATTGCTGAGACACAGGCCTCCTCTCGGTGAGAGGGAGCGGGCCTTAATCCACTACGCAGGCCCAGTGCGGGTTGGTAGATGTCACATGTCTTAAAAGTTTTTGTTCTAAGACATGCCAGTTTCCTCACGGTGTTTTCCTTCACCGTTTTGAGAGCAGTGGTGATGAAATAATTTACACAAAGTAAAGCGCCTGCTTGGATTCGAACTGACAACCTACTACTCGTAAGTCACGGTCGCTAAATACTCACACATTCAATTTAAAAAATATTACACTGTCAGTAAGTTACTTTATTGCCATGTGCTATATGATATAATTTATACCACAGTTGGCTTTTATGCGGACGGAGTTACGGGCAGAAGCTAAGTATTTTTATGGCAAAAATATGTGACCAGTTGTAGATAACATTGACTGTCGCTTCTGGTCAGTCCATATACGTCATTCCTGCCTATATACGTCGCTTCTGCCCATCAACTTGACTTAGTAGTCCGTTAAACCACCTTTTACGACACCCACAGGTTAAGAGGGCGTGACACTGGCTCACATTGCTTGGATATTATACACACGAGTGGCTGATTTTGTTTTATTTTCTATTTCGGTGTTCTTGTTCACCATAACCATAATAACTACTTGCATTGCATTGTGTTTCTTCTCTGAATGTTTTAAACGCAAATACAAATACAAACAAAATACAAATGTTTTTATTTGTTGAACATAGGTAGGTTAAGTACAGATGTTGTAATTATTAAGGAACGCTATGTCTAGCCGTCATCGGCGTACAAATATTAAGATGCTACAAACATGATGATTATAATAAATTATCAAACAATTATCACTCATTTTTAAATAATTCTAATTATTATCAATACAATAAAACATTCCAATAAAATATAATAATAATAAATTCTAGTATAAAATGTAAAATCATAAAATAATAAAATAAAGTAGTTATAATATGTCATAGTTCTAGTATAAAATTTCAAATAAATAATAAAAATAACGTAATTATAATGTATCAGTTAGGTATTGGTTCACCGTATAATAAGTTTTTTTTACACAATAATTTCAGTAAAGCCTTTTTAAAATCGTGTATGTTATTTATTTCTTTGATACGTCTAGGGATTTTATTATAGATCCTGGGTGTAGTGATGGGCAGTGGATAAATACTCGGAGGATAAATACTCGAGTTTTTATCCGAAACGGATAAATACTCGTTTTTACTCATTTTTATCGGATAAATACTCAAAATGATGGATAAATATCTTTTTTGCGCATCGGATGATTATTTTAAAATGTTAATGACTTTTTTTGTGATTTAGGCTTTTCAGAATACTACGTTATTACATTATTTAGTTCTAATGTCAATTGCCAGGGCTGTAATTGTGTCAGAAGCCCAAACGTCTCTACTAGAGCATGGTCTTTAGATACAAATTTAGAATCTTTCTTTGTTGAGAGTGTAGAGAATAGCCACATAATTGATTATCTCTGTGAAGAGCTTCTAAAAATCAAGAAAAATGCGGCGAAGACAAGTTTGTTGTTGTTGTTGTTTGCCAACGCTATAAACATGCAAAGGGCTTTTCAATTAGTTAAAGGTGTTGAGCCTTTAAACTGCGCAGCACACACTAGTAATTTACTGGCTCATGGTGCACTGAAATGCGGTAGTTTCAAAAAATTATAAACTGTGCAGATATGATAAAATCTTTAATAAAAAACAATTGGTTGTCTGTAAAGTCGGTATACGGACGATAATTTTACGTGATAATGTCTAAGTCTCTTTTACTCGGATGTATTGGCCGATGGAGTGGAAGAGAGATAGATTTGACAGGCCTGGCCAGGCCTGTTGGTCTAGTGGTTAGTGACCCTGACTGCTATGCCGGAGGTCGTGGGTTCGATTCCCACCCAGGACAAATGTTTGTGTGATGAGCACGATCATTTGTTCTGTGTCTAGGTGTAATTTATCTATAAATGTATGTATTTAGAAATATATAAGTATGTTTATCAGTTGTCTAGTACCCATAACACAAGCTCTGCTTAGCTTGGGACTAGATGGCGTTGTGTGATAGTTGTGGAATATTATTATTATATCCTTATTATTTTACAAGTTGAACGCTAAGGCCGATCGTGCCTCTCTATCGCTTGTTTCGCGCTCTCGCTTACACGCTCGGTTCAAGCGGAACGTGACAATGAGTCATGTTTTTCCGTGCGTGCAGCCAGCGTTCATCGATTTATAAGACAGTCAAAAAATCACAAGAACTAAACCCAAAAACCACGATCGAAGCTACAACAAATCGTAAAACAAAAGGTAACGGGAGAAAAGTTAAACCTGCCATGCTACACAAAATAGGGCAAATATCTACGATCAGGAGTATGAAAAATAGAAAAGCCGCTCTCTCAGCGTACGCAAAAGAAAAATATATCGTCAAGTCAGATGCTACAAGCAGCTTTGCTTGACGATAACTTTTGGGATTGGGTATATCAATGCATATCTGTTTTTGAACCCATAAAAGAACCTGTCTTTCAACAAGCGTTCAACAAATGCAATGTACTTCTAGTGTTTATAATATTGAAGGGTATGAAATCAACACAAAATGGGTTATATTGACAGACAGATAATGATAGTAAGTCATTGGATTAGAGAATATCCAAAAGCAGGTTTCAGTAAATTTTACCACTGTGTAGATCGCCTGGAAGATACGGTGGTGCATAGAGTAGAGGTTTGCCCTGCTTAGGCGGTGCAACGCCGTATCCTCGTAGAGGCAATTGGCGGCGGCGATCTCTCGCGTCCGGCCCTGATGTAGGCCATGGTATGGAGCGAGAGGGCATAAGAAGTTGTCACCTCCTTCTGCGAAGAAGTAAGGCTCGCGAAGGAGGAGGTGGAGCGCGTTAGGGAGAGTCAGTCTGTGCGCCCTCATGTCCCTTGCCACCGTAGGAGGAGACGCCCCGGGCGTCGGGAGTTCATTGTGGACTCTCGGCCACGGTGGCCACGGGCTTGCGGGGGTGAGCCACCCATTGCTCGCCACGGTAAAGAACAGGCCCGTGTCAACGGCGCATTGTGTTCCACGCGCGCCTCGAGGAGTCCGCGAGGACCGATGCCTGCCAGGGTTGCAGATCTGTTTAAAAGAGGTACCCTGGCATAGGCAGCTAAAGGAACACAGGTGGGTTTTAGTCAGTAAAAGTCTGACATGCCTTTCATATTGGCGATAGCAGTGGTGGCCCGGTGGTATCAGCCCCGACTTACAATTTGTAGGTCGTGGGTTCGCACTCAGGCAGGCGCTTTACTTGTGGTAAATAATTACATCACCACTGGTCTCAAAACTGCACATTGCTAGCTGAATCCATATCCTACAATGTCGACAACCTCGCGAGGCAAGTCAAGTTATTTGATTTGTTTATCTTTCTCGACTTTCACGAGGTAGTTTTATTTTTATTTTTACAATGATTTAAGCGTTACTTAAATAGTTTCTGCCTACCCCCATGGGAGAAAGGCATGAGTTCATGTATGTATGTGAAAAACTAATGCACAAATGTATATTTTTATCTAACTTTGACAGTGATTGACTAACTGTATTCATAATTGAATGAAATTATTGTCAATATTGGCGTTTTGTAATTGTTAAAATGATTAATAAGGTACGATACCAATCTGCATTGTCTATTTTTCATTAATTTTAATCCTTTTGTTAGTAAAATGACAAAACTTACGTTACGAAAACATAAAATAGTATTTATCCGCTGTTTTGGATAAATACTCAGTAAAAACGGATATTTATCGAGTATTTATCCATTTTGAGTATTTATCCGGATAAAATCCCAACACTACCTGGGTGCCATTCCTAAAAAACTTTTTGAATAAAGAGCAGTGTTATGTAGTCTAGCTCATATCTCTCTATTACGTCGTTTTGATCTCAACGATTCGAATAGCTGGAAACTAGTTTTGCACTGTAGACTGTTTTAATTTAGTTTTGGCTTTGGTGTACTTGCAAAGGTTTGTTAATTTTTTACTGGTCCTTCTGGTACAACATTTACTTTATCCTGTTGCCAAGGAAGCATTTTTGGCATTCCAATATCGCATTTCTCCGTAGTATTGTTAACAAATTTCTCGCCGGGGACCCGATTCCGAGGTGGAGCCCAAGATAAATGTTGTGCTGCGTCGCCCAATCGTGCAGAACTTAATGTAATAAGAAACTTTGATACCTTTCCAAAGTTATGGTTATAACGGTGTGGAAATAACAGAAAAATATAAAGGTTTTTCTCTTTTTTTGTGAATGGATGGGGTCGCTATGGATTAAAGACTTTATGCCATGGCCACGTCGATTTAAAGGTACTAGTTTGTTTTCTCACGTGCAAGAAAAAATAACAAGGCACCACAGTATTATAGGTATTAATGAATCAAAGCATTTTGGTAGGTACACAGTATCTAGTTTCACCGAAAATGTATAATTAAGAGTTTGTTACTTGTGTATTTCGAATCACTTCACTACCGAAGTGCGCTTTACGGAGAAAATCCTTCAGTGATGGTCACTTCTATGAAATTAATTATTACCAGTTTGCCGGTACACGGATGAACCTTCGTCTACAGTTATTTGACAAAATTATTATTTTCAACTAAAAGCACACAACACACAATTTAAACTAGGCACTATGCAATTTAATAGGCAAAGCGCACAATTTAAACTAGGTAGAACGAAATTCATTTTCGGAAAGTGTAATTTGAAACGCATTTCTTCATGAATAATTTTAAAGTTCATATAGTGCTGACTCTCAGTTTACTTCAAATAAATGAGTTTTTTTGTTTCAATAATAAATCATGAACACCGTCTAATTTCGTCACATTTCTTCCTGTAGGTGTCGTAAGAGGTTTCTAAGGGACTATAGAATACGCAGCAGCGTTCTCTATGCAATTTACCACCATACTGCGATCGCCAACCCGCCTGCCAAGCGTGGCGATTATGGCAAACGCCCCAAAATTGGGGGAGGCCTGTGTCTTTCGGCTGAAATGATGATCATCTAATTATAAATTATACAGAATCATAATACCTAATTGTTGATTTATCAAAAAAACAATCCACCAATAGAGACAAAAGTACAACAGTGTAGGTTTTATACAAAACATTTTAGTTACCACAGACCCACAAAAAGCACTAAACTTTGTCACACCAAGCAGTGGGAAAGTCAAACAAGTAAAGTTAAACCAACTTTACAACTGAACTGAGGTACATTTTGTACTCCGGCACGAATTGGACCAATACCTGTGTAATCGGGAAATTTTATTAAAACCCTAACAATCCAGGCCGGGGGGCATTTCGGCGTTTCCTTTGCTTTTTATTAAAAACTCCAATTGCTATAAATTACGGGCCAGCCACTTCGCGAAACGACTTTCAGTCCGACTTTGTTTGACCCGACTTCAAGTTAAAATCGTTTTAAGGCCATCAATGAAAAATCAAGTAAAAAGTTTTTGATTTAAATCGACGGATGCTCGAGCCCACAAAAGGACCAATGATTTTTCGGAATGTTCTTTTCTTTTTAGGTCAAAGACATTTCTTTGTGAAATGCATCAAATAAATCAATCATGAACAGAATGGCTGCCTTTTTACAGCCGGAACAGTATTGTAATATTAAGAAATTGGACAATTTCGTGAGGCATACCGTAGGGAATCAGTAAATTGTATGATTTCCCCAAAAGGAAACGAAATATCATCTGAGATATTACCGATAGCTATAAGATAGATATATAGTACCTATACTTTAGTTGACACAACATTTTTTACATAGCTCTATTGTTTTTTTCCATTTATGAACCCTATCTACCCAAATATTGAGTTCTATTTGAAGTACAGACAGCTCTAAAATAGAACAATCGCACTAAGCAATACGCCACAGCATAGCAACAATCAGTGCATCAATGCTATGTTCCGCGGCACACAGAGTAACAATGTTACTATGATTGTGTTCTGATTGCGAACAACCGGATTACCGGAGTTAGGATTACCAAATATTCGCTCTTTGATAACAGGATATATTTACACCCTGGGATTTCATCTGGCTTAACTATGCTGCGTGACTCACACTATTTTAATTTTATAGATGCATGTAAAATATACCAAAAAGTATTTTATCCGCTTGAACAGTGACATGATTAGATAAACCATCCATCTTAGAAGCTATTGAGCTTTCCGTATTACGATTGTTTCGTTGGTAGACTAGTATTTTGGTAAGTTAATATTATTAATGACATAAAAGTCCTCCTGAGTATAACATACTGAGAATGAATAATGTAACTAACAATATACTGATATTAATAGAAGCAAGAGAACTTCAGTTTTTACCACACAAACACGTGCATATAAAAAGGTGTTTTCGCTGGAAATTTGAATAAATTATATGATAAATCTTTACAACTATTTCTTTTCAGACTTCTGAAGTGCAGCTATGAAAAAAAAAATTACACAAAAAAGCTTTGAAATCCAATTTCCACAGAAAACGAATCTTCCTAAAAACAAAGTCTAACATTACCCCCCAGACATCTGGCTGGCTACCGATCACGACGTCACTCCGGCCGCAAATACGTCATTATCAGCTGGCTAATCCTCACTAATAGCCGGATGCCTACCGGATCGCCGGCTGCCGGCCGGATCGCTCGGAAAAGATTACATTTTAACGGGCCGTTAGACAGACAGACGACGGACAGTAAGTTAATGTTGATTGAGATTTATATAACTGTTGTTCGTCTGAAGTAAGATTGGGAACTGAAGCTGAGGTAAGGCTGAAGGCGAAGGACCAAACCAATGTGGTAGTAATAATGGTGTGGTAGAGGCATAATTGGAATTGCCACGCTTAAATTGAATTGTGCTAAACACTTCTGCCGTATGTCAGACAATCGATGGGCCAAACTTACGACCCAGTGTGTCCCGCTTAATGGCAAAAGACATCACGGCAGGCCCAGACGGAGATGGTGGGATGAGCTGGACTCTCTCAATAAAGATTGGACCTTTGCAACTCTGGACTGAGAGACGTGGAAAGAGAGTAGGGAGGCCTTTGCCCAACAGTGGGACATCAAGGGCTAATAAAAATAGAGGCATAATAATAATGTAAGAGCTGTGTCTGTGATGGAAGATCGTGTGATGAATGTCATGAAAGAAAAGGGAGTGACTGATGGCGTGACGGTTGACAACGGAGAATGGAAGAGCAAAAATTGCGCCGAACCCAAATAAAATGGTACGTGGGCAGGAACATGATGATCAGTCTTTGAATGAGTAAGTTGATGAGGAAGGTAAGAATAATATTTATCTGATGGATTAGGTATGGTCTAGAGCATATATGGGCAACGCCCGGCCCGCGGAACTTTTGATACTGCTCGCTAAATATAGCGCGTGAAAAAAAGAAATAATTTCACGCCAACGAGAAAGAAAGACCAATTTTTCTTTAGATAGATAACAAAACCAAACGTGACAGTAAAAAAAAAAACTATAAGCTATGCTTAATTTATTTGAGATCACCAAAATAATACACAGTAGCAAGGTGTTTTCTAAAAAATGTTTTAAATTTCAATCGAACTACCTCTTATGTACCTATGGACCGTAACTTCATTAAATACAATAGTATTGTAAGGTTTGGCTCGCATCTTTCCAAAGATTATCCATTCCTAGTGTAGACCCACGTATACCAAATCATAAGACTCTCGAACTCTTTAGGACCTCACAAGAGATTTGGGTAGATATTGGCAAAAAGAATTGAATAAAGGCTGTATTTCAATACTAGTCCAAAAAAAAAAAATCCTATCGATCAAACATAGGTACTCAATCAAATATTTATAAATACGGTTGGAAGGTCAAGCATGATTTACTCCTTCAAGCAAAGTGCCTTTGATAAATACCAGCCCGAGTAAACTATACTTGAAAAACATATTTTTCACAATAGATTAAAAATACTCCGAGACCGTTTTCACTAGTCCTTCTGTCTGCCCCTTAGAGTAATAGACTCGCCCAGAATTAGACGTCCGTGTAATTATATAGACGTTGTTTCACGAACCAATAGCCCCCCCTTCGCCCCCCACTCTCATCTCGCTCTCAAGTAATTTGTTTTGCGGACGCTACCGAAGATTTCAGCACGGTACAGGAGACTTGTTTTTGTTGAAATCTTTGAGTAAAATGTTTTCTGGGTGCTTTTTCTAAGAAGAAAGGTGAATTTTGGGTTTCTTGTTTGTCATATTGGCCGTTTTTACAAACCAATCTGGAACAATTTTGTAATTTTATGTATTTCTAGGTCAATTTTACCGATGTATATTTACTAAAAATATATAAATCACATAATTTTTTTATTTGAAAAGTTGACTATTTAAAAATAAACCAAACAATGCTTATTCATATTTCCCTTTCAAGTGCACCTTTCTAGTCAAACCCTTTAGAGAGAGCTGTAGTATTTTCGAATGTGTTTCATTTTATTCTGCGAACCTCCTACCAATTAACGCATTCCTCTCTCCCAGCAGTCACGTACACCACAATAAATTGCCCGCAACCCGACCTTCACCCCCAAATTTTAAACACCCGCTATTTATTTTTGTTCTCTGTCAAGCTCTTTCAAAGAACTTTGTTAACGACCACATGAATATTTCATACAAGCTGGGGTACTGCCGAGCTCCCAACTTACACTTTATTACACAAAAACCCTTGACTGAAGAAGTTACGCAGTTTTTTTTTTTCAGGAATATCATGAATTATTCATACGTAGTACTTGTTAAGCACTTGATAAAAGTATGCTGGATTTCACGAATCTTTTGTACTTTGGTACGTTATTAAATCTTTGGAGATGTTGTGCGGAAATTGAAAGTTTCTTCGTGTATGATGTTTAAGTACCTTCCTGGAGAGGTTTTTGGTTATGGATATTTTTCCTTTTGCCTTTGTTGAATAAATTGATTAGTGACGGAGTTTAGAAATGGCACTGGTACTCTGATTCCGACGAATGAACTTTTAGAACCTACGGTGCATTTTATTTTTATTTTGGGTGAAGATTTTATAGTCAAAAATAAAAAAATAAATGGATGGAAATATTTGCTCGTTGTAACGTTGTCGTGGATTTTAAAAGTGTCTTCATAATGTTTCCGTTCGTTTTCCATTAGGAATTACTTAGTAGATAACAGCCCAGAATTTGGAACTTGGCGGTGTGATATCCCCGTGTCTCGGAAAGTACGTTAAGCCGTTGGTACTGCACCGTCATATCGGACTATGAGAGTGAGGGAAGAGTGAGTACACACACTTGTGCACTATAATATCTCCCGCTCCGAAGGCTACTCTTTGTTGAGATTTGCCGCCATAGCTGGTGAACTATACTTCACATTTTACGCCATACTTTATCATCGCCATACATTTACCGTGACATGGACGTTCAAAATAATAACGCTACGTTCGAAATTATAGAAGCGCACATTACGTTACCACTTATTTAAGTTCGATATTTGAGTGAAAATCAAGATTGTTCTGTAAAAAAAAAAAACTGTACCACATCAACATAAGATGATTTAAATAAAATAATCTAGATTTACTCAGAATATGGATCAAACAACAGCTCAAAGGCTGCATTGAAGTATAATAGTTTCGACGAATCGTGCTTTGATTGAAAATTCTCAACAAGATGTGAGTAGGTGAAATATTCTATCGTTCAAAAGACTCTGGCGAATGATGTGTTCAAAAATAAGCCCAACAGTCTGAAAACCAGCCAGTATTTGGTAAAAGTAGAGCAATCGATTGACAAGATAGGCAATTGCTCCTCGAAAAATACTGATATTCAACTGCATCTAGTTAGAATGAAAGATGACCCTTACATAGTTGGGATAAGACTAGGCAAGACAATGAATGACGTTAAAACTTTATTTTAATAATTAATAGCAAACGTTGTAAAAGATTGTGGATTATATGATCGATCACTACAAAAGGCAGTATGAGATAAGTTTTATGCGATTAGTGACTTTTTCGTACCCTAACTTCAGTTTTCTAAAAGTCTCTTTGAATCCTTATACAAAACTGCATCAATGGCAAATGCAGTTAGCAATTATTCATCTCCCGAGAACGTTTTATTGTAGCTAAGGCACTTCCTTTACTACCTCGTCTCAACATCCACCCTGTATTATTCAGAATGAACATACAATGAAGACAAGGGATAAGGAGTTAAAAATAATATTTTGAAATCGGTTGAATGGTACCTAATCATTAAAAACAAAACTGGTCTTAAACTTGACATTAATACCCATTTGTCAATTTGTTTCTAAATAATTATAATGTTCACATTCTCATTGTAATCAAAACCTAATGATGATGTTGGTTATTAATAAACGAACAGCGTACAAAATAAACAGGCACAAAAGGTTGGCTCCACTCAACAAGCGAAAACAGCCACACACACAACCACGCGTACCTGCCTGCGGCGATCTCAAACAAAAGCCAGTCGCGAGTCGCCCCCGTGAGTGCACTCTCACTCGCTGTACGTGAAGCGTGTCTATGTGTGCGTGCGTTATCCCTCGATGTATGGATACGACCTTAAGGTACACTTATTTGGTGAAGGTTTGCAGAGAATGCAGCTATGTTCCAGTTTCATGTGAATACTGAACAATGATAATGATTGTATTTGATAGCATACGTGACAATGACTTGGAATATTGATTTTGATTTTCAAATGAAATGATGTTACGAACGACTATGCCCGGTTTCTGAAGTTCCAAGATAAACTCTCAACAACTATTCATTCAATAAAGTTATGTATAAGATAAACGTCGGTTAACTGTCACTGCGTTTCTGAATACAAAACTAACCATTCTATAACTATGAAACTGTCAACTAGTTTTTTAGATGCCGCTAGATGGGTCTGTTTATGAAATTGCATCTAAAATGGATTTTTATTATTTAAATGGTCTTTAAAACTAGTTTAATAAACAGTATTTTTTTTTAAGGATAAATAACTGGCTTAATATTATTTTAGTTAAAAATATGTAAAGTCATTATTTTATATTTATGGGTAAAACCTTTTTTTCTATTGTCAGTACTCAGTTCATTGTTTATGATTCCTGATATTAATTTTACTTCGCTGTCAGTTACATGTCTTTCGAATAGTTTGCGCTTAATCCATTCTTTTATATAATAACATAATGGAATCTGGAAAAGGTAGTAAACATTTTACTCAAAGAGATAAGATGCTTCTTATCGAAGTGCATATTTAACTCCAAATATAAATGTATGGCCAAGTTCATATGTTTTTTTTTTATTTGTGTCCCCATTGTACGTAAATAGTTGTACCTACAATATGACAATTTTCCAGTTTGAAAAGAGAAAGTTAGCAACCTAAAATATTGCTCCATTAATAGCCGACGGATATGGTTTCCTTCAGAGGAAAGGGTCTATCAACAGAGTCTATTACGATTTTTTGTTCAGAAGCAGAATCAATGATCAGTAAATCATTTTGCTTTAGAGCTTTATTATGTAACACAACTGTTGCATCAATTACAACTAATGTGTGGTCTAATTTTAACCGTAATTTTAGAGAGGCATTGAAATCTTCTTTTCCACACACCAAATGTTCTTTCAACTGTGTTTCTGGTCTTTATTTGTGCTTCATTGTAACGTTTTACCGCATTTCTAGCTGGATTTAAGAATAGTGTCATTATGAACTTTCTACAAGGATAAGCACTGTCTCCCATGAGGTGACCATCTATCTCATTATTATCGAGTCGCGCTCGTAGGAATGAGTTATGGTACACGGTACTGTCATGCAACGAGCATCTATATCACGAATGTATAACTTTGCATCACATAGGTACAACTTGTACATTAATAGAAAAGAAACTGTTGGGGTTTATATGCAGAATTATTTTGAATAAAAAGCTTCCGATGATTTAATAGTTGTATTCCGTGCAAAGACAAGATGAAGAAGAAAAAAATAACATAAAGTGTACAACGTGGTAGGTACCTACTTATAAATTAAATTCTTCAAAACTAAATGTTCATGCAATGAGCCGTATTTGTGCATTATTGCTCAACAAACTTGATTAGGCGTTTGATTAAAAACGAGTTGACATAGTTTGAAATGAAACGTCAAATAAAGTTATGGAACCGATAAACACCACACATTGGTCAGATAAAATAATCCAAGTTTAAACGGAGTTTATCTTACATTGCGGTGTTCGGAAACGCAAACTGTCAAGTTATCGAACCAATAGCACTAATGAACAGATAAACTACCGATACGAGTACCTCAGAAACCGGGCATTAATCAACTAGTATATTTCAGTCTACTATTTCTCAGTTCTCTTCATATTTGCACTACAATATATCTAAAAAAAAATCATTTTTTTTCGCTTTCTGCTTTCATCTTCACTTCCTTTGGTCATCTGTAAAGCTTGCAGCACGGGGCCCAGTTATAAAAGCAAATATTACCCGGAACCAGAGACGGCTATATTAATTGGTGCGGTATGACACATAAAACCGAAACTTTAACGTACTCCCCGAGGCACGGACGTTCCTCAATATTTACCGAACACACTCCTTAATATATGAACTGACAGCGGCAGGCACAACTTATGAAATGTCTCTATGTAGATCTTCTGAGACCCTTTTAAAAGTCAATTATGTCAACATTTTAAAACTAAATGAAGCCAGAATTTCCTAACTCGTCAAAAGAAGAAATGTGAAACGAACTCAGAAGTCATTGTCACATATCTTTAAGATGTGTGATGGACATATTTAGAACAGTTTAAAAAAAAAAAAAAACAGCACACAACGCTACCGAATCTACAGGACATTTGCGTAACGTATTCGACTGATCAATTTGAATGGTATCCAGCCTCGAGTTGTTCGCTTTCCAGCCAAAATATCGACTATTCAACTACGAGTAATGTCCAAAGTCGCAGCTGGTCAACTATTACTATTGCGATATCACAAAACAACAGAGCGAATAGCAATAGTTTTAAAAGCGCCATTACTTGCACAAACGGGGCAGGCAAAGGAAATAAAAATAAACATCCAACAGAGATATTTAGTCGTTGCCAACGGATGAACACGACGTGGAGAGATACAGAATGTCTAGTCCATGAAAATACTCGATACAAAGATATACAGTTCAATTTCCATATAGTGCCTGTAAGTGATTTAACATTAGGAATACAAGTTTCAGTGTGCAATATTATTGAACAAAGATTATATAGAATCAAATGAATAATTACTGTACATGTATACATTTTTCAGGATTCAGGATGACCATAAAACCTTGAGCATGCATGGTATGAATAAAAGAAAACGTTCAGAATTGTAAAATCTTCGTGATATATAATATGATGTTTACAGTTGTAACCCTAAATAGGCATGAACGATATTTATTACAATTTTGACGAGTCAATTGTACGTTTAACTCTGTATTTTGATGTATAGAAAAGTGTTAATTCTTCTTCATTACCAAGTGCCGTTATAAACCTGTTTTATATTGTACTTTCTGTATTGTTATTTTGCGTTGTCACAGTCAGTTCTAGTATTTACTGCTGTTTTAACTTACGAGTTCATTTTCATTGTTATTACTCGGTTAATTATGAAAAGTGCAGGATTATGTTCCACGGAGATAGATTTTGAGCCATTCTTAATTCCACTGTCAATGTTAGTTTATTCTTTTGGGGTTTGGATAAGTTAAGTGCTAGTCCTAAACAGAAAAAAAATCAGTCTATAAATACTTTAACTATTTTCACACTTCTGAGTATGAGTAATTACTAGTTTGTAGTAATTATGCAAGTATCTCAAATTTAATTAGAAACAGAGGTTATATTAGGGCACGCCACAATTGCGGCGGTAAGTCCCCTCTTTGAGGAGTGGATAGAGAGGCGCCACGGCGTCTTCACCTTCCGCCTGACGCAGGTTCTCACCGGGCATGGGTGCTTCGGCATGGGTTTCTGTTCAGGATAAAGCGGGAGGAAACGCCCGGGTGTTTCCATTATGAGGATCGTCTGGAGGACACGGTGGAGCATACGGTGGAGGTGTGCCCTGCCTGGACGGAACACCGCCGTGTCCTCGTGGAGGCAATCGGTGGCGGCGACCTCTTCGCGTCCGGCCCTGGTGCGAGCTATGGTACGGAGCGAGAGGGCATGGGAAGCTGTCACCTCCTTCTGCAAAACAGTAATCCTCGCAAAGGAGGAGGCCGGGCGCGAAAAGGAGTGGCAGTCTCTGCGCTCTCACTTCCCAAGCCGCCCCAGGAGGAGACGCCCCGGGCGTCAGGAGTCGATTGCAGACTCCCGGCCGCTAAGGACCAAGCTCGGGTCGACGGCGCGTAGTATTCCACGCGCGCCTCAAAGAGATGTCAGCAGCACTGACGGGGTCTGCTAAGACCGATATCTGCCGGGGTCTCGTGATTGTTCGAAAGAGATACCGTGACCCTGGCACATGGGTAACTGAAGGAACACGGGTGGGTCTTAGTAAGTAAAAGTCTGACACGCCCTCCCGCTCCGTCCAGAGCGGGAGAAGTCATTTGATGATTTCACATCCTAAAAAAAAGGTTATATTAGTAATATTTTAAGTTCAATAGGTTTTCATGACAAAATCTTTTATATTCTGTAGCTCACACACAAGTGTCTACTATTCTCTTTTTGTAATCCATTAAAAAATTCTCTATATTCTTTGAATAACATAACATCACGCGGTTATTCTCTAAATTGTTCAGCAAAGATACATATAATATAACTGCACAAGACCCACTCTATTTTTTAATACTACATCAAAAAGAATTGGCACCAGCTCCCTTTATACTATCCAATCAATATACCGCTTCTATCCATTCAATGACAATCTCCTATACAAACATAATACTATCTTCATGCCTATTAACTCAGTAATTAATCCACAGGTTGATACGTGGGAATTAATAGCATACTATATGGACGAACACAGTGACGTCATTAATGGGGCCATTGATCGCAACTATTACATAAAGGGCTACGCTGTGACTGATGTGTGTCTTGCTGATTGATTGGATATATACGAGAAGAGATAAAATTGATTTTGGTAATATCAGTGATGGTTCGAGAATGGTATTATTAATATAGCTGATATTAGAAATGGACTTTCAGTTCTCATAGTGAAGATTCTAATCAGTGCGTACTTCTTTGGTTCATATGGGGATATGTACACTAAAGTCATAGATCTATATTTATACATCTAATAAATCTGTAGATGAAGCGGTTCTGTACATTCTACTAATATAACAAATGTGGAAGTTTGTGACTACTGACGGGATTCAGATGAATTGGTCATAATGTTTGTATGCGCTTTTCTTGTGGTTAACAAGTGTAAAAACACGCTGTGAATTTGTGTCTAAGCGCAGAAACTCTAAAAACTGAAATTGAAGTTCTGTCCGAGACGATGACGAAGTTGGAAGTATGTCTGTGTGTGTTATAGAGTGACACTACTCGTTTTCACGCACACAGTCACGACGTGTGTGTACACTTGTTAACCAAAAGTAAAGCGCGTTGCTTCTTTAAATAAAAATACTATAGTAGAATAGCATAAACATTTGATTCCAGCTAACGAAGCGGCCGGTGTCCACCAGAGGGCGCCCGTAAATTATTAAACGCCAGTCACAAACTGACACTTGTTGCCAACAGTAACCTAAAACGCGGAACACAACGCCTATGAATATTTTAATGAATTTTACTTAAATTTTTGAGTAATTTTGAAGTTTCATGGCTGTTGTTGGTAAAATGGAGGGTTTAGAGATCATTGTTAAGGGGTCGGCCTTGTAAATTTAGAAGAAACTGGAGAATACAGTTATAAGAAGGTTTGCAAGAGAAATACTTAGTATCGTGTCGGGAAATAGAATTTCGAAAAGTTGTCAAATTTTAACGGTAAAATGAAATGATACTCTTTTCTCGGAATCTTTATTAAAGAACTTCACAGCACTCGGGAAATTCTTAGTAAAATTGTTACGAAGTTCTCATTAGCGTCTCGGAGATTAAAACTGTTTACTGTATAGCAAGCCACCTCATTACATGAGCCTTAATTCCTAAATTAAATGTTGTACATTTCTGTTTAACCCTTAACAAAATACAAGCATGCTGAAACATGGTACTACCCAACATTATCTACATAATCCTGCACCGAAGGCGAGGGGTGGGGGGTGAGTTAACGTTAATTATGAGTAAGAAAGTTTCCGCCGCGACTTCGGCAACTTTCGCCACACTTCGTACCGAGGCTTAAATTATATGGATTGAAAGGTAGCTAGTCTCCGTAGCTAAAGATTTTAGGTAGACAGGTTCATATACCTGGGTCGGGAGATAATCTAGAACGTGATAAATTCAAATGTTAGGTATAGGAACATTGTTGGTGTGACCGAAATATTTTCTCATATTTAACGTTTAACGGCAAAGTGATGGAGTTTGAAATAAATTAGATTTTTGTCTAAACAAATATTATGAAGAGGTTAATGTCTGTATTGATCCGAAAACCAAAATTATTTCACTTATTCAAAGCTACACTAATGCCAAATGCTCAGATAGGATATATTTTTTCCACGCGAACTATGTCGCGGGCAGAAAGTAGTTAGTAAAATGGAAATATTGTTATACAGAAATTATAAGGGACTCGATCTTCTTTGTTGGCCCCAAACTTCGTCACTCCTACAGCGTCATCGGTGGCAGCCCAGAGGTCACCTTTACTGCATACTTGGGGCATAGCTCCACATTCACAGCGTACTGCCGCTGCCGTGCCGTTGAAGTAACCCCAACACTACGAGGTTCGACTTACACATCCCATTTGAATGCGAAGACAGTTCAGGGATGGACAACAGAAGATTACAACCTTGCAGAAATATGCTCGTTATGTGGTAGATCCTGGCGATAAATGAACCAGAGAAAAAATAAAACTTACAAATTGTACGCTGCCAGACTAGGCCCACATAAGGTTTTAATTATTATGTGGAAGCGTGCTAATTGTGGGGCTCTAGAGACAAGAGTGGCTAGCGTACTGTCCGCCGTACGCGGAGCAGACAATATAATTCAAATAACTCACCTGATGGGCGACCACCGGCTTCTTGGGATTACCTGGATCTGTGTATGTAAGTGAGTGTATCTGTATTGTGTTGTGACGTTACGAGTATTCTTCAGGTTACACTCCGCCGCTCCAAAAGATCTGCCATCCAGACATGCGGTCTCCAATAAGGTCACACTTTGCTTAACCTTCAAACTATTTATCGAGATATTTCCAACAAATGAACCCGTGATATGTCAAATTAGGGGTTATTAACAATCAACAATACGATCACGACTAATTGTCCAACAAAACGATCGATTTGAAAAGATTACTTTACAAAAAACTCTCGAAAGCAAAATTCTGTCCGACGCTTTCGAAGACAAAACTAAAAAGGGGCGGAAAAGGAAGTGAAGTGTCAAAATCAAACTTGACAAGTCAGGTGTCATTCCGTTCGGGCGGCGCGTTCCGAAAGCGCATAGAGTAACAAAGGTTCGTTCCGAAACACAAATATCAAAACTAACTTAATTTCAAAATCTTAACTGTTTCTAAACAAGGCTCTATCAAAACTACTAAGGCAACAAAGTTTAGTTATAATTACCCTTAGTTTGAATCATTCCTTACTAACATTAAGGTTACTAAAGCCTCCCTAGACACGTTTCAGCCACACACATTATAACATTATTCCTATTAGCTTTGTATATTTAAAGACCAAAATGTTCAAATTTCTTATAAAAACTCCATATCTTCAACAAAAGAATCTAACGATGACAAAGTCTTCGTACGGTAAGTATCAGTAATTGGTCGTTAAAAGTAGTAGCTCTTTGTTCACGACACGCGCTTAGGGGGTGAGCAGAGAACCAGGCGGGGGTCGCTAGTGAGGATGGTAAGCCACTTGCTGCTGTGTCTTTGTGAAATGAAGATGGAAAAGAAATGATCAAGCGGGGAAATGATTATTAGAAGACACAATCGTCTTTAGAATAAATCAAAAGAACGAAAACAAAGAGATAGTCATATATAGCATAGCTCTATGCACCTGTGCTGATTTAAACTGAAGGTTTAACTGGACCTGCCAGGGTCGCGCGATTTGTTCGAAGGAAATATCGTGGCCCTGGCATATGGGCAACTGAAGGAACACGGTTAAGTTTTGGTCAGTAAAAGTCTGACACGCCCTTCCGCTCCACCTTAGAGCGGGAGACGTCATTTGATGATTTTGCATCCACAAAAAAAAGGAAAAAAGGTCTAACTGAAACAGCACACAAAGTCAACCTTCCCAAAACCAATCTACAGCAACCTTCATTAATACCTACGTAATCAAAAAGCCGAATTGGGTTGTGAGGATTTATCCTATGGTAAAAGATTAAATAATAGAATATAGTAGGTATTAACAAATAAGTTTTAGGAAAATAAACATTATCTTATCTAATAGCCGTGATTAGATTGCCATCAAAAGGTTAAAAAGAAGATAATATTGAACATTACATTACTGCAATATTTTATGTTCTTGGAACCAAAACAAAAAAAATTAAACGATATCAATCAATCGAGTCAATCAAAAGTCATTTATTCAAACTAGACTGAGAGTCAGCACTTTTAAATCGTCAAAATTACATAAGACAGTTCCCAAAAAACACCTACCTTTCACCACTTCTTAGTGCTTTAGCTGGGAAGAAGAAGTGGCACAACAAATACACACATAGAATACGTTATACTGTTGTAGAAAGTAAATGAAATAGTAGCTCAGGAAGTAAACAAATTTTGTTTGCACGTATCTACAACCAACATTTGAGTAAAACCTTCCCTCAAATTATCTTATTCTCACAAAATATTGTTCCAGCCGCTCTTAGACTAACATTAATTCAAGTTCGTATCCGAGTTGATCACGCCAGCAATCATTAGCAGGGAGGCAACAGGCGCTTCAGAGCGACTATACACGACGACTTGTCGCGAATGTACGTAGTTAAGAAGCTTGGCGTAATGCCGCGAGCGGAGAGGACGTAAGATATGGGTGGAGGCGAATATCATAGAACATTCAATGCAAACTGAAAAAATAAATTAAAATAGACAAAACAGAACAAACGTTGAAAGATGAATGAAGGAAACGATCTGAAAGGACTTCGACAGTAGAATAGCAAACACTACTCTACATATGTCTTGGACAAATCTTTATTATTCCAGATCTGTTCACTAAGAACCGCATAATAGCAAAAAGAAGATACTTAGGTAACGAACAAGCCAGACAGTGTTTCTCAATTGTCATGGACAAAATCAAAATCAAAAGTCATTTATTCAAACTAGGCTGAGAGTCAGCACATTTTGAACGTCATAGTTACATAAGACAGTCCCCCCAAAACGCCCGCCCTTCGACACTTACTAGTGCTTTAGCTGGGAAAAAGAAGTGGCGGAACAAACTCCCCAGAATCACAGCTGTCTGTTAAGTTAGAAGAACTTGATTCTATACAATATCGTGTAAGTAATTAATATTATAAAACAAAACATACATTATTCACGATATGTCAGCTAGCATACGCCAATATACCACCAACAAAACATTGAAAACTAAAATCAAGCTGAAATAAATAATAAAACAAAATCGTAAACAAAACTTAAAACGTAAATAAATCCTCCAGGCATAAAGGGCGTGCCCGCTTACATATTCAACGATGCAAAATGATACATATACATACATTGATACATTCAGCTAAGTTGAAGTAACAATAGTTAAACTAGGACCTCCATAATAAATCATCCAAATAAACGGACAATCTCGTTTTGTAAAGAGACTTTTGGTCACCGGAGTGCGACAATTCGAGGCCTTTCGTATATATTAGTTAAATAAGAAGATCAATGACGCGACGCCAGCTCACATGTCTCCCGGCAATGGTTGCCAGCGTTGCACCAAAATGCATAGGTGGCGCAGCGCCCTAGGCCGCCAGCGCGACTGCGTCGCGTCGCTCCCGTCACCGGCGACGTTGTCATCGGTGACACACAGACATTTAGTGTTTTTATTAATTTAGTTTGTTTTATATATTATTTTTATTTAGTTTTAAGTAAAATAAGTATTAAATGATTAGTGGAAGCAGCGATGTGGTGGTAACTAGTGCTGGTCAACCTTCAGCATCGCTGGACATCCTGGAGAGATGTCCGCTATGTACCCAGGCACGGTTTTTTAAAGGTAAGCGGGGTCTGTGCATATTGGAAAAGTACACAGATCACTCAATGCACTCACTTCGGACCCTGTCTTCACATCAAGACCTACAACACCAACTACATCCGATGACCCGTTTTGGAAAACCCTCTCTAAATTCAAAAACTCTGTACCAGTTTTAAAACGAGTTCCCCGTGGGGCTAGACCTCTTGTGGCGCAACACCTAGCAGGTTGCGTTCGTCTTGCCGCCCGGGAGAACTCACAAAGTGCTTGGGAACAGCTGCTCACCTTCCCTTACAGAATTTTACATGTAAAAAAGAATTTGGCAAACAAAAAAACATTAACTGCACAAATTAAAGAAAACTGTAATATTTCGGCTCATAATTTGGATTCAAAATTACTGACACAGAGACATACCTCTTCAAAAGGTATATCTCATTTGGTGGAATCTAAGTTAGCGGAAGGTGACATTAGCGGAGCAGCCAGGATTCTGTTCAGTAGTGATGTGGTGGCACCGTGTTCTCCTGAAACGCTCGCCGCTCTGGAGAGCAAACACCCTGCCCCAGCGGTTGGCCTTTCTTTTCCCGACCCCCCTGATCCGGACAACCATTCCCTCACAATTACAGGTCGAGAGTTAGTCACAGCCGTCTGTTCCTTCCGGAGCGGCTCCGCTGGCGGCCTCGACGGTCTGAGTCCTCAGCACCTAAAGGACCTTGTCTGTTCAGGCGCCGGGGAAGCTGGTGAGTTGCTTCTGAAGGAGCTCACGGCTCTGATTAACCTTATGCTCTCCGGCAAGGTGAACGAGCCCGTCATCGACGTCCTGTACGGGGCCAATTTATGCGCCCTGCGTAAGAAGGATGGCGGCATTCGTCCTATTGCCGTGGGAACTACTTACCGTCGTATGGCAGCCAAGATTTCCTGTAAATTTTATGGTGAGGTAGTTTCGAAAAAATTTCAGCCCCTGCAGCTAGGTTATGGCTCTAAAGGGGGCTGCGAGGCTGCCGTACACGCTTTGTCGACCTATCTAAATTCTGGCAAAGGAGAGGTCATCCTGAAGGTTGACATAAAGAACGCCTTCAATTCGTTTAATAGGGACACCTTGCTGGCAGAAACTAAAAAAGAAATACCACAAATCTATAGTTTCCTTTGGCAGTGTTACAGATACCCATCTAAATTACTATATCGGGACAACCTTTTAGAATCCGCAGTTGGCTGCCAACAAGGTGACCCCCTCGGGCCAGTGATTTTTAGTTTAGCCATTCACCCAATCATTCGACAGCTAAATTCCAAATTTAATGTTTGGTATCTCGATGATGGAACCTTGGGAGGCGATGTAGAAACAGTTATAAATGACCTAACATTCTTAAAACATGAGCTTCATTTCATCGGCCTTGATCTAAACCTATCAAAATGTGAACTCTATTTAACGGACAGTACTGACAGACAACTGACACTTACAAAATTTAACGCAATAGCTCCAGAAATAAAAATTATTGAAAAAAGCTCTCTTCGTCTCCTTGGGTCTCCAATCTTTGAGAACTCCTTTCCCTCTTTTATAGACGAAAAAATACAAAATTTTAATGATGTTTCAGAAAGACTGTTCCAAATTAACATGCATTCACCTAACACCTTAATTCGATACTGTTGTTTCGCCCCAAAATTAACATATTTCCTACGCGCTTCCCATTTATGGAAGCACACTCACCTTTTGGACAGAATGGACCAAATTATCCGGCATACACTAACCTCAATATTAAATGTGGCCTTGGATGACCGAGCTTGGGCACAAGCAACTCTTCCCATTCGTATGGGAGGCATCGGCGTCCGCAAAATTTCCAGTCTCAGTTTACCGGCTTTCATTTCCTCGGTCCACGGCACTGAGAAATTAATCAGGAAAATCTTAGCTTCCACACTGATTAATTTTGATGTGCCGTGCTTCACCGAGGCTATAGATGCCTGGAAACTCGCTTGCCCGAATTCAAATCTACCCGATAACCCACTTTCCCAGAGACGGTGGGATGAGCCACTCTGCAGAGTTGTACAAGACAATTTACTAAACTCGTCTACTACTACTGCGGAGCGTGCGCGCCTGCTGGCTGTGGTTAAATGGGAGTCGGGTCTGTGGCTTCATGCGCTACCGTCGTCGAACATAGGCACTTTGCTCGACGACACTACTTTCCGCCTTGCTGCTTCTCTAAGACTAGGAGCTCCTTGTTGTTCTCCTCATCACTGCCACTGTGGCGAAGTTGTCAACAGTCTAGGACACCACGGCCTGTCTTGTAGCCGAAGTGCGGGTCGCTTAGCGCGGCACGCAAACATTAACGACATCATCCGACGAGCTCTTGTCACCGTCGGCGTTCCAGCTGTATTAGAACCCATTGGCTTGGCACGCGACGATGGCAAGAGACCGGACGCTATGTCTTTGTTTCCTTGGAAGGTGGGTAGGCCTTTAGTGTGGGACGCAACGAGTGTCGATACTCTTGTGCCATCCCATCTTCCTAGCTCGGCTTGCTGCGCTGGCGCTGCCGCTGCGGCTGCGGAAAACCTCAAGCGGCGAAAGTATTGGCAATTATATTTTCGAGCCGTTTGGGGTTGAAACCCTCGGGCCGTGGAGTCAGAGTGCTCATGGCCTTTTTAAAGAAATCTCAAAGCGGCTAGTTGACACTTCTCGTGACCCAAGGGCTGGTTTTTATTTTGGCCAGCGGCTAAGCATTGCTATACAGCGTGGTAATGCCGCCAGTCTCTTGGGTACATTGCCGGTCGACAGCGTTGAGGATGAATTTTTCGATGCTTTATTTTAGTTTGTGTATAGTTTTGGTTACGTTAATATATAATTTTCTTATTTTTATTTTAGTTAGTTAGGCTAGTTTTCTTTATGTACGATTAAATTTATCTCTTTCAAAACCACTTACTGGACTTAGATATAGTAGATAAGTAGAACAATTGGTGTCTATAGACTAGTAGAATGATTATCTTCAGGAGATTGTTACACAAATATTGCAAAATAAAACCGTGATTCAAAACGTTAAACCAAACGCTGTCGCTTCTATATAACTCCGCTCTCCGGAAGCCTTACTCTCCGTCGGAAATAATAACGTATATCTTTTCGATGTTAAGTTCAGAGTTGTCAGCAAATTAAGACGAGTCGTAATGTATACCTGAAATGTTTCATGTTTGTTTCACTTTAGCTCTTTCATTAAAACAATATTGTTTCTGAAATGAACTGTATGTGTGTATCTATTTAAAGCAGGCTCAGAAGTTTGGGATAAGGAAAGTGGTTCGTTCTTTGTTAGTTGGAGGAATTATATTTTTCAACTATGTATGGAGTTCTGAGTTTGCAGATCAAAAGGATTACAGTTGCTTATACATTCAATAATTCATTCTTTAATAGGCTGACAATAGTTTCTTGTTACTTAAGCTAGTAAACTTGTTGTATCTACAATATGTAGTTGTGACTCGGTGTAGTTTCTAATAAATTAGCTCCTAAACCAAATTCTTAGTATTCCCTGGAATGAATATACGTATATATTGCTTAATACTAAGAATTTGTATCAATACAGTATACTCTCTGAGGCAAAATACTACAAAAATATTTGGGACAAATATTTCTCTTTACCCGTATGATTAATAAGGTGATATTCAAAACTTATTCAATTGCATAAAAAGAGAAATATCTAAAAGATAATATCTACATTACATTTAGAAATGAAGTCATTTGCCCCCTCTTCTCGTCTCTGTTATGACTGGCATCGTCTAAGGCACCCATGTAAGCGGCCAGTAATCTGTCTAAGAATCTTGAAACGTGTCTAAAACTGACCATTGTGTAACAGAATCTACACGAACAATGCTTGTAAGACCACCTGTCAAGTCACTGTGATTTACTACTGCGAGGTACGCAAGTGCCAAGCTGTCATGAAGATGACGACTCTGGATAAACCAGTAAGAGATTTAACGCAAAGTCCAGTAGATGGATTTATGTATACATTTATTTCAAATTATACTTGGTTTCAGATAGGGCCCTTTAACAGATCGGTAAAAGTGTTACCTTAAACCCAATCAGTTCTATAAAACCCGACGGAATATGAAACAAGAATTACAATATTAAAGAACAAAGTTAGTATTCAAACAACAGCAGCCTAAATCCAATACAAGAGTCACCGGAGGTTGTAAACACAGTGAAACATCCACCCTTCTGGTCCTCATTAATCGCCGCGTTAATTGACACCCGAGCTAATTCCAGCCTTTTTATTGAAACCAGCGGTCAGAAACACCCCAACCCGCCTTAATACCACGGAGTCCCAACATAAACCCTGCGGAACACCATTTAGAACTTTGTCTAAATTAACTCCAATATTATTTTAGGCCACGTTTAATTGTATGTAATTGTGACTCGGAATGGACAAAGGTTGACGGTTAATTAGTTTTATACTCGTGTGTGTGTCCAAATTGCTGATAACAGCCATCCCAAAGTACAGGATTCTCTAGAACGAGTGCTCCCAGAACTTTCGCCCGTTTTGTTTTTAAATATATATTTTAGACAAGAGATTATTTCACGGCTGACGTACCTCAAGATCAAATCAGTGTTTATGAAGACAAAAGCTAACATTGAGACAGTGGAATGTTTAAGACGAATTGTCAAATCGGACGGGAAATTGATGTGCACAATTCAGATTAAGAATTAGCTGAACAAAGATTATTGTTCCACTCAAAAGTCAAAGAAGATCAAAGATGAAGCTATCTAAAAATTCGATGTTGAAATTCCAAGAAATCTTCAAATAAAAGCTGATTTCAATTATTTTGATTGTGAACAAAAAAGCTCAAATGCCAGGCTTATGTCAATGAATTTATAATCGTTAAACAGGCATCCCAAGTGCGCACAACAAACAGTTTAAGATTAAATTTAAATCCAATTTGAATGTATTGGAGGAAAATACTCAATGTTCAATTTCTTTCTGTTTACGCCCTAAATAGATTCAAAGACGTGTGTAAATAAGTCAATGTTTGCTGGTAGGCAATGGTCCGTACTTTATTACACGTTTTATTGCTAAGAAATGCTCCAGCCAATGTAAATGTAAACACAGTCGACATGATTAACCTTTTGTCCGTCACGCAAGGTTCAGTAAATGGCCACCTAGACAGCAATAAAACTAATAATTCGTAAACTTCAAACGTTGTTAACATGCTATAGCAAATTGATGTTTTTATTACTGAAAATAAAATAGGATTAGGTAGTACTGTTATAGTAGTACAAATTAATGAAAGCTGTTCATAAAAGTAGCAGTGTCTTGCTAATAGCAATAAATACAATTAGTTCTCTAGAGAATACGAATGACAAGTCAAACGTTAAAGTGAAACACGAAACCTCAACACTTTAACATAAAGCTCTGAACAGCCACACAAAAGCAATCAAAACGCCAAAAGTCATCCAAAACATTTATCTAAGTGTAAAAAGGGAAAGAAAGAAACCGTAGCCATTGTTCCCGGCGGCATCATTCGTGACTCGATACCAGACGCTCAGACGTTCAAAAGTAAATTAAAACCGTCCATTGTCGAATCATAACTCGGTTGACAATCGAATTGACGAAAACAATCGCGATCGTGCCATTGTCCGGTCGACAATGCACTGGCTACAAACTACGACGGAGAAAAACGTTCTAAATGCACTCACCCCCTTCCCACCCCCCATCGGGGGAGGTAGTGGATCCGCTCAACCTGAACGTTTACCACCGGTTGAGAAATAGCGCTTTTAGTAGCATTTGGAGTGGATTCGCGCGTGAAGGCGACAAAAGCTGGCAATTTCGGGCGGGACACAACAATAACACGCTAGAGACGTGGCGCGCGTGAAGGTGGCGTGAAGCGTGTATGGCGTGACGGTCGCGATACGGACTTTGTCGTTAATTGTAGTTTTATTGTAAAAGGAGTGTGCTGTTAGTTTAGTTTGGCAGATTAAGAAATTACTATTCTTAAATATCTCGTGCAAGTCTTTTGGAATCCATTTGATATCATAGACCATAGTCTATGATATCAAATGGATTCCAAAAGACTTCAAGCCCATCATTTTGAGACATACTTCTCAATTTAATAATTCAAGTTGTTTTTCGCTCGTTTGCATTGCCGAATTATCCAAATTGATATTATTCAAACGTAGGAGAGGTTTTTAGCCCATTTCAAGCAACTGAACTGTGGTAAAACGAGACGCATTCGTCTCTAAACTTTCTTTTTTGTTATTTTACTTGGCGTCTTTCTTAATGTATTGAACGTTACTTGTATCAGTACTCAATAATAAGAGCTTGATATTATTCAATATTTCATTCATCACATCACCACACACACATACACATCACACATTGCTAACTTTATGACTAATTTAACTAATACAATAATACGATAAATATCTAAGAACCACCACTGCACTATCATCATAATACAATTATTATCACCATAATTCCCCCTTTCACGTCATAATAACATCCAATCTAAACTCCGTTAATCAATTTCACGCCATTACGTCGCCTTGAATAGAAAATATAGTAACAAAATTAATTTACCCGCCCGCCCCTTTCACCCCTAGCCTCCCCTTTTCACCCCGCGTTCATTTTCCTATTATTTCGCAGTAAGAAAACAGGCCCTCTTTGTGTTGCCACTGAGCGAACAGAAGGTCTTGTCCACAACTAATATTGTATGGGAGTGGAGGAACTGAATGGTGTTGGTGAAATAGATTTATCAACAGTTCTTTATTACTTACTAGTTTCTTGGACTGATCTATTGGCTGTGATTTTATGGAAATTCGTAAGTTTCATATATTTTTGACAAAATCTGCCTCATTCAGATGTTCCGAATCCGAAAGAGCGGTAAATACATTGTGTGACGGAATTTAATATAAATAGATTCCCGTCTGCGCCGTTGGGAATCCAAATAAGAACCAATTAAAACGTAGCACAATCATTGGACAGGCTTGGTAACAGACACCTTCGAGTGGGGTTGGTCTAGTGGTAGCAAGCGTTACTCTACTGGCCATGGGTTTTTGAATTCAATGCCCTAATTGGGCATAATGTTAATGGCAGGTACAGGTTGTGCAAAGAGTTGTTGAGCTTCCTCTCGGGATTTTTTAAGTTAGCTTGTTTAGGTTGGGTTTTTTAAGTAAGTCTGAATTTGGAGTCTTAATTTGCGTCCGGTTAATCACAATGTATTTGCCCGTTACTACATGGGACTTAAACATATCCGGCGGTATATTAGTGTCCTCTACAGATACACCTCAGCCTAAATGAAAATATTCCTTGTTTTTCGAACCCTAGCACACAGAAACTGGTAAACAAGTTACCAGCTATGCCAAAAATACCTTTAGCAACATTGTGTAACTCCCACCTTCCACATGAGCGAGCCTCGCGACACGCGTTATTCCGTACAAATTGATTCGGAATGCGGAATTATCGGCGTCGGACGCAGCGGTGCGGAATTCCGGACGACACGGAGTTGTAAGGACTGTCACGTAGGGTGCTGATTATTTCTGAGACACTGCTTTCGGCAATCTGGGTGGCAATACGAAATAACAGCTAGAGTCTCTTTGATTAAGATTGCTTTGTTGTTTGTGTTAATTTTATTGCTACATTTACGGGTATCTAGATTAGCAGGTTACACTAGGAAATTATATCATACCTACCTAGTAAGACTGCTATGTTTGAAGAAAGTTATTGACGTGGAAAAAGTCATTGCAGGAGACGTTTTGTGTTACACATTTCCTGGCTTCTAAGAGAACTTTCTGAGTTGACTGTGCAATAGCCTACGATATACTTATAGCAATTATTGTAAAAAGTAGGTAGAGATTGACGCATAACTTCAGAAAGGCCAAATCAGGTTCAAGGTCAAAAACAGTGCTCTCCAGTACAATCCTATAATATTCCCATTACTAGAATACAGGCCTGCTTTCTGTGAGCAGGAGCGGGCCATAATCCACCACGCGGGCTCAGAACGGGTTGGTGGATGTTATATGTCTTCGAATTTTTTTCGTTGTTTCTATGCCATGCCAGTTTCGTCACGATTTTTTCCCTTCGCCGTTTTGAAAGCAGTTGTGATGAAAATAAATACTCCTAGAAATGCCTGTCTGGGTACAAATTCACGACCTACAACTCGCCACCATCGCCTTAGAATACAATCACCAATACTAAATAACTTTCAGCAGTCACGTCTCGAGAACCTCTCAACATTAAATTTCAAGAGACGTTCATACTTACCACAATGTCCTTCACAAGAACTACTTAAAATTAACATCGTTCTGTTACTTTTACGACGACTTTTACAGCTCATCGTCCCGGAATACCTAATTTTCTCGTCAAAAGTTGACGGAACCATTCCATAGCGTTACATTTTTATGTTCCCGCGGGATTATCGGAGGATCCCGGAGTGCGCTTACGTCATAAAAGGCACACATTAAGATTAAGATGATTGATGCTAGTTTTTTATTACTGTAGAAACCCAAAAATAGCCGAACATAAGCTTTTTGATACACTGTTATTGCGGAGAGTCTAATAGAAAATAATGCTAGAGCTGCTCTTGCTACATTTATTCAGCGCGGTAAATGATTTATTTCTCTATAAACTCTTTTAAACAATACTAGATGAAGTAGAAAATAAAAGAGAAGAAATCATGTGTTATTTGCGTAACACACTATCAACTAAAATCTGAATCATTTTGAAGGATATCTTAATTCATTGCTTCGTATGTTCAAAAAGTTTGTCTGCTCAACAGCGTTAATAACGCAATGAATGTTGTTGAACTATCAATATGAAAGCCATCCCTACGGTTACCGTGTTACGGAATTTCCCCGTAGGTTTATTATTATAGCAGGCTAAAAGAGAGCGAGCCTAGTAGAACCAACCATTTAACATCTGCCTAGCCTTTTCACAAATCTGTTGAGGTAAGCGTCTAGTCAAAACCGAATACAGTTGCATACCGGAAATTTTACAAGGAGTGGCTGCTTAGCTGACCTCTACAACCCAGTTACTAGGTAATACGATACCGTTCGGTAAGACTGGTTGTCATACTTTCGGGCTTTTGACGACCCGTCACGGAGATCCACAAATGACAGCTGGGACCAGCGCCTTAGTATAGTATGTACAGATGTCACCCATCCACGTGCCAACCGCGGCAAGCGTAGCTTTACCTGAGTGATCCATCCGTGCGACTGTTATTCATAAACCACAAACCCCACAAACTAGATATTTAGTTTAAGCTGCTAGGACATTTCATGTGTATAATTAGGTAAGTATGTTTGTTTATAAACAGAAGCGTATTGTAGCAATACAAACATAGATTGGGTTTAAAATCCTCCGAACACAGCACAATGAAGTACAATTGGTACAAGGAAACAATACACTAAAATAACTGTTCGGAAACAATTTTGTACAGAGCAAAATAAATTACCCAGAAACCGGATTTTCCATAATAACCCAACAAGGTTTTAATAATTCCGATTCAATATGGCGGCCATTTTGATTGAATGTTGATTTTCGAAATTAATGATAATCCGTTTATTTCTGTTGTTCAATGAAAATGGCATGTGTGTTATAAACGGTATTGGTTATCTATGTTTTTTTTACTGATCTTTAGTTCCATTGCAATATGGTTCCGTAGGCACAATATTGAGGAAGAAGCCGACACTCGGCTTCGGTCGAGTAGGGGAGCGTTTGGAAAACTACGGGAAGTCTTTTTGTCACCGATCCCCCAACGTTTTGATGATTAAAGTCCTCCAATGTATTCTGCCAGTTATGGCATTTGGTTTCTTTGAAGTTTAGAATCAGGTATGAAATTATTCGGAAAATAACTGGAGCTACCGACAGAGTTTGCAGAGTAAGCTAACTGAAGGGGCAGTGGGCTGGCCATATTTGTCTTAGGACCGATGGCCGATGGAACAGATGAGTCCTGTGGAATGGAAATTGTGTATCAAGCGTAGTGTGGGACGCCCCCAGCTACATGGTCGTGGCCGGAGATGACTGAATGTGAAAGGTGGGGGACGTTGTGGGTCAACCTGGGCGAGGCATATGACCAGCAGTAGACTGCGATAGGCTGAGTTGATCGATTAAAGGTTCTGTTTATTATTATGTGAATATACACAACACGCCCTATCCGAATATGCAGATAAACGAGTATTTATACCCATAACATTTTAGTCTTATGTCAGAACCAGGCACAAATCCAAACTCCAGACCGTATAATCAGAACTAATAACACTGTCATTTAAACATTTAAACTTTCCATATTCCCTAATTAAACAAAGTAAGAACTAAAACAACTGGCGGCGTTGGTACAAGAATATTCGCGAACAAAATGTAGGAGCGCGAATACTCGAGTGAGATTCCATTGTGAGGACTGGCTCTAGACAATTATGACGGGCACAGCATACACAGTACTGCAGTCGCTAATTGTTCTACTGGCTTTCTTGTCGGAAACATTGTAGGTAGTTGGCTGTGGAAACGATAGCTAAAAGAGTTATTAAATAGTTAATCTGTGAAATATTCCTTAGTGGTTAATTACACAATGATCTTCTTTGTTATCAATTATATGACTTGGAGTCTCTCATTAAAATGATAACAAAGAAAACCACTGCTTTATATGAAGAACTATCTTTTGCCAGCGCTTGGCCCGCTTATTATACATATAAACTTTCCTCTTGAATCACTCTATATATTGATAAAAACCGCATAAAAATCCATTGGTTAATTTAAAAGATTAAGGCGTATTAGTTAAAAGCGACTTTGTTTTATACTATGTAAAGATGGTATAGTATTTTACCTACTAAGGTATGTAAGATCATTGTGAGGCGTTTTATATTTTCTGTTTATGTATGTTTCAAATAATAGCAGATATTTAAAATGATCCACGTGTCATCAAAGTTAAAATAAATCATCCATATCCAATATTCCGTTGTATTATTTTTGGTAGTATAAAAAATAATTTCGGAAAATTGATAACCTTCCTATCGTTTCAGATTTTTACAACGAATTTTATCCGGTTTAAAATAAGCTTTTCGGTAGCTTAAATCAATCCAATACATTTTTTGCTCTTCCATCATCATCATCGCGGATGAAGAATCACTCTGAAAATGCCCTCTTTTTTTGTGGGTAGGAAATTATCCCATGACGTCTCCCGCTCTGGACAGAATGGGAGGGCGTCAGACTTTTAGTGACTAAAACCGACCCGTGTTCCTTCAGTTGCCTATGTAACTCTTTCGAACAAATCTCGCGACCCCAGTAGATGTAAATGCACCCTGGTGTGCGAAACTAAATAGGAAGATGTTTCGGAACTGCGATGATTTTGTGCGACATTAACAATAATATTGTGCTGCATTCACAACGAGGACGGCAATTAAGATGTGCGCACATGATGTTAGCACAACACGCGAGTTAATTGCCTAGCTTCGGTTAGTTTCTTGTTAGGTGCGGCTTTCTCAAATAATGCAGTAGTGAATTTTTTTGTTAAGGCATTATTTCACAAGATTTTTTTGTGAAGGAAACGTTAACAACGTATTTGTTGGTCAATGCCTGAACTTTTGTTATGAGCAGAAAAGACTGCATGCACATTGATTAGAAAAGGTTTTTATTATCATAGTAATGAAAACGAAAGACGTCCACTGCTAGACCAAGCACCCTCCCTGAAACTCCGCCACTTCGACCGGTTTTGTGCTTCCCAAATCCCGCGGACTCCTACAGCTTTCACAAGATCATCGGTCCACCTTTGGTCATCGGTAAGAAGAGAACCTCTCGGCCCCATCGGAAAGCTTTGATTTGTATTTAATCTCTTTTGTTTTCTGCAAATATTAAATAATAATAATACGATTCTTTTACTGTCCCTTTTTTGTTGAGGGACACCTCGTAGTTAACCTAAATAAAGTTATTACTACTTAAACGGACAGTTTCCCGGCGATTCCTAAAAAGTTGATTTTAGGCCTCCAGCCGGGACATAATATACTTAAAAACTAAAGCGACTAAGACCTAAGGGCAACCCCAGGTGGGGTACGGACCTCGGCTTAGGTAGTCACTGGTAGGGGGGCAGCAAGGGACAGGCTGGATGTGGGTTAAAATTATTTAGGGACTAATTTAAAACTACTGGCGCAGCATCGCGGGCTGGCTCTTGCAAGGGTTGGGAGGGACTATTTACTCGGGTCGTGACGACTGACTTCGGCGGCGAGGTCGGTATGACGATTTGTGTTTGTGTATTCTACGGACTGTATTGGTTTCCTTTCTGCTCTCCTGGAGGAGGGTAGTGGGGTCATCAGGGATGGAGAGTGCGTGCTGCGGATGGCGGACTTTATTAATGAGGGAGGGGGTGTAACTAGCTGCCGCGACAACCAAAGGGTTGCAGCTCTATCGAAGAAACGCTGTGTTTCATGAACTGTTAGTCTAACTATAGTCGGGATCTTGAGATCTAAATAGAGGTTAATATTCCGAACGTACCGATACGTTTCGATTATAACCGATTTTTTTCTCCGTCAAGCCCTGTGGCTTGGTTTTGGACTGTCCCACTACTGGACATCGGCTATTTCATTCAGAGGAGCTGTGTGAGAATGCTTATCATTGGCCACTTCGATTGCCAAAGGAAAATTAAGAGACATTTAGACTTAATCGGTCTTATTACAAAAAACTAAATAAGCCTTGGTTTAAACCTAAACTATCAAGTCCAAGCTCATCTGTAAAACCATGGTCTAAACTTGTTCGTATTACAAAACATTTTTAGATCGTGGTCTTCTTAATACCGTCATTTAAACCATTATCTTAATATCAACCACTGATTAACACAAATATCACTCGTTCGTCATGATATCATTCTATTGCAACGTTCCGTATCCCAATAAAAGAAAACGTTTTGATAGTATTATCAATGATTTAATTATGTAAGGAACATTCAAAATATTGAGACTTTGTTATTTTGCATGGACATTAATATTACTTATCGATTGCAGTTTTGTTTAGGTTTAATCACATTACTAATGTATTAGGTAGTAGTACATCTAAGTTCGTGTAACGAAACGTAACATTTTCGCGCGTTATAGGAAAACAAAATTTATACAAAAGTATCGCAAGTCGAAGAAACGCGTGGTTTACTAAGCGTTTCTTCGACTTGCGATACTTTTGTATAAATTTATATATTAATTTATACTTTTGCCTGAAATCTTCATCGGATAACTCAATGAAGGGATTGACTCGAACCCGATTTCTGTTGAATCGGCGTGACCTTTCTAATGACTGAATAACTTCAATATCCTGATTATCAATTAAATCTACCATGTGAATGTCCATTTTTGGATAAAAACAACACAACACAACGAAATAAATGATAATCTAAAAGTGGAAACTTGACAGATGCGACTTAGACCCATCGATAAACCAGGGGTCGCCCAGGTTTAACGTTAAACAAGGGTTTAGTCTATGGTTTATAGCAAAACCTTTTTTTGTAATAAAACTTAAACTTAAACCATTGTTTAATGAGGTTTAAACCTGGGTTTTTAGTTAAACTGCTTTTTATAATGAGACCGAATAAGTCCACGTTTCCTCACAATCTTGTCCTTGTACGATGTCAATGATACTTTACCTATTTTGTTCTGCTTAATCTTACTGTTACTAGCCCGTATTATCGCACTGCTGGGCAAAACTTAAAAAAAAAATGTTTACTCCCTTAATTAAGAAAGAAAATCTCCTATTTAGTAATAATTGAAACAGTTAGGGCGTGTTCAGCCTGTGTTAGTGCACGTGTGCTCGCTGCACTAGCTAATTGCGTTGCATTCTGTTGAGGTTTCTTGTTGGAAACATTGTTATTTTTGACATTTTTGTAATGATGTGGAGATGGTAACGTCGTCTTTGAGATACTTTTATATAAGTAAAACCAATAACAACGACTGTTTCGCGCGTAGAAAGGTCACAGTAGATATGAAGGACAATTTTTCAGATTGTTAAAAACTGTGACACGAAATAAAAGAGAACGAAAAAAAAATGTTACATTATCTTCGCAGAGTATAGATCTTGGTACGCGAGCTGATCATTTTTCGATTTACAAATAATAAAAACTTTACAATAATTCGTGAATCGGTCAGATAATTACTATTTGGCAATGTCAAGTTGCACAAAGTGTAGTGGACTATAAATGAAATATTATCAGTTCTTCACAACTTTGCATGGACTTCGAAAATTAAACTAATTACTAAAAGTAGTAATTACATACAAATGTTCTGACTTCGTTGAGTCACCATTACCGCAAAAGTATTTTATTAATTAAGAATTCAAACGTGTAATTAAGAATACAAAGCGTTTTCGGAGTCGGTGACAAAAAAAAAACCGAATGTACAAAACAAAAGACACCGTCTTCCGAAATTGAAGTTATTTTTCAATTTGTAGTATAATTCGGTTATTTATATAATAAAGTCGGTTATTTATATAACATCATCACATACAATATTTCATGGACTAAACAATAAAATAATTTCAAATTAAAATTAAAATACCAAACTTCTTCCACAACTTATTTCCGCAAAAATAAACATTTGATGCAGAATTTAACGTGCAAAATAAGGGTGAACACAGACTGTGTTAGCGCTGCGAGTCACACTGCACTTGCTAATTGTGTCACATTCCGCTGCGGTTTCTTGTTAGATGTGCGAAAGCTTCTACGCGACGTTCTTGTAATGATGTGGTAACTACAAAGTTATTTCTTTAACAAACACGGTTTTATAGTTTAAAACAAACGTCGTTAAATATCCTTGAGACTGAAGTATGTTTTGTCTTTTTAAAGTAACCACAGATAAGGGCAGAAGCCTCTTTTCATTCTAAGAACAAAACACTGTTGCCATGCTTACTGTTTGCTGGTGACCGTCAGCAAGGACTCGTCATCTTTTAGCTGCCATGGCTAATTTTAATTTCTGAGTTGTTATTTTATATTACGGACGTTTTTAATTTGCACGTCTTCATACATCGATTTCAACACTAATGATGTAACCAAGTTTTTGTAAGATTTTTTTGAAGTGAAAACTTCTTTAGCGGCGTTGTGCACTTTTTTGTAATGGGTAAAAAATGTTAAACTCGCGTCAGGACACGTGACCTGATCGAAAACTCGTAAGACGGACGAAAAGTAGACAGCCGGCGCGGCGTAGGAGAGGAAGTATCCCTGCTGTTTCGTTTAGGCGGCGCAGGACACTTGCGCGAATGTTCGTGTGTGTTTATGTTACAGCGTGCCACGCGCATCCATGGATGGTTACAGCTGATGGCACGACCGTTTGTGTAGTTGCCGTCGTGGAAATTATGGATGGAAGTCGATTTTTCTGAGAGATAAACTTTTTAATGTAATATAAATTGTCTTGTTTGTGTACGATAGCGCAATAAATCAATATTGTATTCTACCACATAAATGATAGTACTTTTATACTGATACTTAAAGCAATTCGTGCAAAATTATTCCCTAACCATTCCAAAATATCAAAAATGCACAACGTTAATATTCAAGTTTTCACTTCTGCCAGCACTCCCGGAGTGTTTATTAAAAAGAGTATCCATGCAGTTTCTTGCTCGTTTTTCTCCATAGTACATACGGGTTCCCTCTATCTGGCAGAAACTTGATGCTCCGAATTTTATTTTGCATAACACACTTGGCATAATCTTCTTTAAACGAATATTTGTAAGGCATAAAATATGTTTAGCATAATCATTGTTTGGCCAAATGTTTAAATGTCCGACTTTACGCTGGCATACTTTTAAGATGGCAGAATTTTACTAAGCATAATTACCTTTGGCAGGCTTAAAATTTCGCATAATTTCGTTTAGCATAATATTTATTTAGAGCGACGATTATTTGCTATAATTTCACTTGGCATACTATGAAGATGGCAGAATTTCATTTTGAATAATTTTGTTAGGCATATTGTCATTTGTATAATATTGCATTTTGACCTTAAATTAAAATTAAAATTGTGTCTCAAAAAGTCAATATATGTTGTGCTACAAAAGTTATTCACAGAAACGAATCGCTGCAGAACCGACTCCTCGTAGTCTTCTCTGCCCTACCCCTAGAGTGTAATTTAAGGGTCCACCCTTTATGGCAGAATTTTTTTCGTCATAATATTATTTTGCATAACAGCGGGTGGCATAAACTTCATTTCGCAGAAAATCGTTTGGCATACACTCATTTAGCATACATTCACAACGCATAATTTTATAAGTCAGAATCATCTTTAGGCATAAATTTTATTCCATAATAATTAAAAAGTAGAACCATCATATCGCAGAAAGTTCGCAGTCAGAATCGCCTCTTGGCATCATTTCATATCGATAGTTATTAAAAGGCAGAACTATCATATCTCAGAAACTTTAAACTTAGAATCATCTTTTGGCATACATTTCATATCAAAGAAGCATGCAGCATGCAAACAAGGATGCAGAATGCAAGCAAGCATATTGCTAGAAATATTTTCGTTACAAGAGGCCAAAATTAACTACAAAATATGAAATGAAAAACTGGGTCTGACATTTACCACTTTTGTATTAGTCAGCTGGTGATTAAGAAACAAGCAGCCTCCAGGTAATCTTAAAACTATGAAATATAATAATAAAATAATGAATTGCTTATAGTGTTGTTTTTAATCTGTCTTTAACTAGCATTACTCTCAAATTTAATAAATATTTCCGCCGCGCCGCATGCCGTACTATAACCGTGGTGACCTTAAAGCAATTAGCTGCGGTTTTGCGGAGACCACGGGATTGTTTTGTGCATTTATTACATTCTGATCTGAGCTATGCTCGATAATTGAGTTGTCTGTCTATTAGCTGGTGATATCGGTTTGTCGATATTGGTAATAGTATTTGACACGAAGACATTCTGTATTAAGTAATAATCTCGTTAGTTTTATGAGAATTTTCTTCTCTTGTGTTGAAGATTCACAGATCACACTTTGATTTGCTAAGTTAATTTAGCATTTTATCCAAATATGAATCTTATTGTTAGCTGATAAAGGTCATATTTGTATAAGCGAATGTGACGAAATGCGATCTGTGAATGTTGACCTGTGAATGTTAATATCTGAGAGTAGTTAGCTTCTGTAAAAACTAAAGTCAAGACATTTTTCCTATCAACAAAATTTATAAAGTACCTATCAAAACTAGTTGAGGCTCTTGAAATGTACTATACCAACTATTAAGTCATGAAACGTTTTGAAGAGCGGTTTCGTCATAAAACAATGATGTTTAACAATTGGCCCATTTTTTAATTAATAATGTTGCTATGTTCTAGGTTCGGGATGAATGTATATCTTTTTGTACAACAAAGAAACAAACATTTAAACACAGAACCAATTTAATTCTGCACATTACTATTATAATTGTCTCCTTTACAAGTAAATGCGAACAAGATACAAAATGCAAATGTGTAGCCATTTCCCCGCCTTCTACAACAGCGCTCGCATCGAGTACTAGCGTCAGCCACTCGACTGCGACTATCCGTGTGTGTGACAGCCCTAACTCTCGGCGGTATAAACGGATCGTTAGTGTTGATCTACAACCCTAGAACAAGTGTTATAGTTGCGGGGAGATGAGGAATGTATTGTAGTTGGTTGGTATTTTTGTAAAATATTGTTGAATGTATTTTTGATTCAATATCATCACTGCCTGCCTTGTTCTATCCACGGCTGAGTATAGGCCACCTGATCTTTTTTTGTCATGCTTCCCTGGTCTGTCTATGCATGTCACATCTAGGTTCAAGAGCTGTGGTGCCTAGTGGTAACGGCCGCGAGTTACGAGGTCGCAGGTTCGAACCCAGACAAGCGCTTTACTTTGTGTAAATTATTTCATCACCACTGCTCCCAAAACGGTGAAGGAAAACATCGTGAGGAAACTGGCATGCCTAGGACCAACAATTCGAAGACAAGTGATATCCACCAACCCGCACTAGGCTCGCGTGGTAGATTACGATCAATTCCCTCTCACATAAAGAATGCCTGTGTCCCTGCAGTGATGACATTTAAAACTGATTCCTTGCATAATCCTATAATGTATTTACCACCATTAATTAAAAATACAACTCCTTATTTTTAAGATTAGGAAGATAAAAAATGTGTAAGAAGATTTAATAATTATTTTGAATAAACACAGTATTCCTTGTTCCAAAATAATTTTGGTAACAGAGGTGTTAATTGGTTGGTACTTACATAATTGCCAATTTTGACCTCAAGGGGTAAAGATGAAACTTTTTCCTTGAAATATTGGTGTTAAGTTCTAACCAAAACGTGATGAAAATCGAAAGAAAACTCTCTCCATAAACACGCTGCCTCATCAAAAATTCTCGTCTAAATCCACATTCAAAAAATGCATTTTCTATTTCCACGTCAGTAATCCGTTGATGCGACGGCGACACAATTCTCGGGAGTGTCAGCGCGCCGACGTCTGCAGTGTTGCAGTGTCGCGGTGTCGCCTCTCTAGAGACGCCGCTTGTTAACTTAAAATTTCAAACACCGTTAGAGTTGGAAAAAGATGTCTTTTGTGTTCTCCGTGACGTAGTCGTGTTAATATTAGAGATGATTTCGAAACTTCGATAAAGTTGGGTTAGAGTGGTGCAACGGTTTTAGTTGTTTAAACTGTAGCGCTACTGCAAGCATTTTCGTTCAATTCCAGCTAGTACAATTTAAATAAAGAACCTCAATGTCAATGCATGGTGCGGGAATCAAACCTATGACCTTTCCTTTTGCAGTCCTAGTGCGTCCACTAGACCATAAAGCCAGTAAATTTTAAATTGTATATTCTGTGATTTGATAATGAAACCGTTAAACTAATTTCAGAACAGTGACTTGGACCCTGTTAATGTTTGAGTGAGGTGTCTTAGAAATTAAATCAAGTGTATGAGCAGGAACGCTCGCCTGTACAAATCTGATTTCCCCCAGGGCAGCGTAGTTCCACCGGCAGTCAGACTTGAGCTAGCCTTCGGGACTGTTTCGTAAGACCAGAGACATTGCGAGCATTATGAAATGATGCAAGTTTTGTAAAGATGCTTGTGAAAAACATCGTCTGGGGAAGTAGTTGGTTCTTGTAGTGGTGTGTGTTTACTAATATAAAATATAGACCTGATATCAGAGAGGGGATTCTGGTAATTTTAAAACATTCACAGTTTGATCTCAGGGTCAATCTGTCAGAAATACCTCGAGTTCTCATTCTTTTTTGACAAGTTTTTGACATTTGAGTGTCGTCAAGATGAGACTGCGACTACATTTTGAACGTTTTTTAAGTACGAGAATATTGGCCTTCTGATTTGAGAATTCACTTTTTTCAATTCAATAACTTAATTAGGCAAGCTGCACTATGGTTAACTACTTCGAAAACTAAATGAATACCAGAATATATATTCTTTTTTCAGAATATATAATTTTTTGTCCTTCATTCGGCATCTTCCGCTACGTGTAAATGAAACGCCTGGCCATCATCACCATCGTATTTTTAGGACGGTTCACGATTCCATCTGCCTCAATCTGTCAAAAACACCTCAAGCTGCCCTACATTTTTGACAAGTGTTTGACATTTGATTGTCGCTGAGGTGAGACTGCGACTAGTTTTTGAACATTTTAATGACACGAATTGGCCTTCTAATTTTGAACGTTTTCTATGTATGGATTTGGCCTAAACATGTCAGCTTAAGCCACGGTGCTGTTGTGGTACAACGCCAGTCTTGTAAAAAGTATTACCAAATCATTGTTTTCGGCTGTCAACTAGTATCGCTGTCATAGTAACTTGGTTATTGAGTTTCAAAATCATAAAATATATCCTACTCAAAATATTATACCGTACATATAGTTCTGTCCTGTTTTATCTGTTTATGGGGCTCGTGACGTAACTTAATAGTCTATAAATTCATTCTTACAAAGTTTAAAAGTCCAATCCAGAAAGTGAGTAAATCTTAATACATTAGCAAAATGTTTTATTCATAACTTTCAGCAGCCCATTGTATAACTTTTAAAAGATTTTAATAAAAATTTAATGAAATAGTTTTGAGAGACAGTCTTATGAACCAGTTATTATTCAGAATTATATGCTAACACTGTTAAAAGTTAAGTTTTAATATGATATTCAAATTATAATATTTGAAGTTATAATTAAATGTGTATACTGTATAAATGTTACTAAAGAAAAAATATTTTCCACAGACTGTTAATTATATATACCTAGTTATATTTCTGCAAATAGGTTTGTATAAATACTTTTACACGTCAATCATATTTTGATACTAGATGAGATCGGCGTTTCCTATTCGACTACTCTGAGGAGAAAGGCCGGAACAAACTCAGAGGTACCTCTTTTAAAGTCCAGACATTATCTTGTTCAGATCGTTTGAGTACCATGTAGATTGATATCTGAAATCGTCTTTTGGAAAGAACCACATGGATTTTGTGTGTCCTGTGTGCTGACAAATTATGTTCAACCAATCAGCGCGCGAGGTACGTTTCTTCGCATACCATTTCACAGTTTGATGGTTTCACTCAGAGATATTGTGATCAAGCGAAAAATAATACGTTAAATTGTAAGCCGTATGTTACGGTTCACAATCTTTCGACAGATTATAATCTCGCTAGATGGATTGTAATCTAACGGTGTTTACAATTTGACGGTGAAATATGTATTCTGATTATTAGACTGATATACACACTAATAATAATCTGAATCATTTTGAAGGTATCTATTGCTTAATATGTTCGAAAAATTTGTCTGCTCAACAACGTTATTAACGCAATGAATGTTGTTGAACTGTCAATATGAAAGCCATTCCTACTGATAGTGTGTTACGCTATTACCCCGCAGGTGCTATTTGCAAGTATTATTATAAAATCAGGACAATAAGTATAGGATTGCGTCCCAAAAACTCTTAAACAAATAAACTTTACAAAAATTCCTCTTCTGACGCATGCCCCTGTAATAGCATAGACTACAGAGCTACAAAGTAACACAAAGGACAGCAAACAACCTCCAACTCGTTCCACAGACTATATAACACAATTTGGGAACAGAGTCAGCAGACCGGAAGCGCGGCACAACACTACAATCCCATAAATAGGAGCACAGGTGAGTTCCGGTAGTCCCGCTGTACTCTGCAATGCTAGGGTACTAATTATTTGGTCTAGAGTCTTAATAGCCTTCACCGAGGTTGACAAAATAGTAATGATTTAGTTCTTTAATAAAAATTTTGATATTTTGGATGATTTCGTACCGGTATATAGATATGGATATGAAAAAGACGATTCAAATAGAAATAGAGAGAGAATGTACCGCATTTTGAAATGCTTGAATATCACATAATATTCTAACCATTGACTTAAAATGTCTTGAAAGGATGTACCAACAGATATAAAATATCACAAAGAAAATATTCCAATACTTATACAATAAAAGACGACAATGCACCGAAACCAATTCTTGCAACAGTAAAAATTCTCTACAAATAAAACTTAGGTAAATTCTTTCCACCAGCACTCGTCCGTATAGTCAGGTGGAGTGAAATATTCAGTCGCGAGACGCCGTTGAATTGATTCCAAGCGTTTGGCTCAACTTTATTCGTAACGAAGCCTTTTTGAATAAGTCATGGTTAAAAATTCAAAAGTGTCAAGTGCGGGCCCGTGTCTCGATATCTCGGGAGCAGGTCGCGGGCTTAGGGTTCAATATTCTGATCGTGTTGAACGTGGGTTAGAATGAGGGAGAGACAAGGGAGGATTGATTTTGGTGGTCGTGAATTTGTTGGTGTTAAAAATAAAGTTTAAAAAGGTTTTTGCAATTTGTAGAATGGTTTAGGAGTGAGGATGGAAAAGTGAAGCGAAGATCTTTAACGAGTTGCTGAAATATAATAGTAACTAAATAAAATCTGACCACTGAGAAAGACATTATGCTAAAAGTAATTTTAAAAGCTTTATAATTTTGGATCGTTTATATTATTTCGCGTTGAAACATAGGCATTTAAGAAATGACAGGTAGATGGATAGACATCATATAGCATTTAAAAGGACAAAGTAGTCCCAAGATAAAAGACAAGTCCCGAGATCGATCAAGCCTACACACACAATCATTTTACATCTAGTACTGAAACACCTGCCCCGCTATATCTTTCTTCCACACTATCCCAGACTCCAGGGAATACATTTTACTAGCGTAAAAAATCTCACTTAAGAACCTCTGGCGAATAATTCACGAGTTGCCTTCCTTGGTTCGGAATACTTAAGATTTTTAAATCCAGTTTTCTTTCACTGAATGATATTTAGTATTTCTATGCTGCTGGCTTTTTTGCCGGTAATGCGGAAAGCGGTTAGTTTCTTGGCCTCGTTTTTATTTAGTTCTGCTTAACTGGAATTTAGTGATCTTTGAATTTGCGAAAACCATTAAATGATTTGTGCTTTTAACATATCGTATCAAGTTAAAACTTGTCAAATCATGGTTATGTTAATCTATATCTATGCATACTATAACACAAAGTCTGTTTTCATGTCTGTCTGTATGATCGCGATGTTGATCTAAACTATCCAACAGGTTCTGATGCGATTTTAACTATCAATTTTAGAATTGACTCCATAAGATTTTGAAAATGGCACCGGCATCCGAAAAGTTGTGTGGAAATCAGTTATTTTCGTATAGGTATGTGACACGGAGGAATGAGGAAAATTATATGAGGAAACTTTTAAGCATGAATGTTGATGCCTAGAAGAGTTTGGAAGACCAAAGAAACGAGTGATAGACGGTGTGGAAGTGATTACCAAGATAACGACTAAAAGAGAAGTATGGATGAAAAAGCTATGTTGCGTTGACTACAAATTAAGTAGGATAAGGGCAGAAAAATGACGATTTCGTAAGATTTCTGTTTAGACAGTCGACCAATAATTTGTACGCTAGAGTCATGTGCTTAATTCATGGTTTTAGTTTGCGCGTCGCCCATGCCACTTTTAAAAATACATTAATATTAAAAATAATCAAGGAAGCGAAATGTTTTGTCAAATCACAAAAAACATGCGAAGCCCCGAGTCGTTAGTAGATGATTATAATCTAGGCAGGCACGTGGCAGATGACTTAAACGTGCCTTACACGTTTTGTTGAAATTCAACCTTTTCCTTAGTTAAGTCTGACCCAGTTATGAACTACAATCTTTCGTCATTATCGTGTTCTTCTCTAAAACAATCCTGAACAATATCAATTTCCTTGCTCCGAGTTATTTGAACGACTTATCGCTGCCACCTGTAGCTGTATACCCAACCTAATGGAATTGGCTCTCATTCTAACTAGATGTAATTGATCATTCTGTTACACGAATATTTCTTTAGCTAAGACTAAAAATTCTCTTTTTCTCACATTTAGTCAGAATTAATTTCGATAACAGAGGTGGTAGTGGTGACGAGTTGTTGCTCGTAGGGTCGAACTCAAACAGACGCTTTATTGTGTGTAAATTATTTCATCACCACAGCTCTTAAAACGATGAAGGAATATATCGTGAAGAATCATGTCTAAGCACCAAAAAATCTAAGATATGCGACATACACCGACCCGCACTGGGTTCTTCAAAGATTGTAGGCCTGTGTCCCGCAGTGGGAACATTATAGAGTGATTATGGTGAGTCTGAATTAATAAATGAAAAAAGTCCGTGTGGAGCAGTCAACAAAGTGCCTGTACAGACGCTAGCACTTAGAACTACTATAATCTGTCAAATTTCTTTAATAGGTTTTCAGTTTTAACGCTAAAATATTAGGTTCAAAATTTATTAGGATTTGACAGTTTCAGTTACCTAGATGTGCAGGCGTCTGTTCATACAATACATTTGTGGTCTGTGTAGCCATTTTTTTTGTGGGTGGGAAATCATCAAATACCTCTCCCGCTCATGGGTGGAGCCGAAGGGAGTGTCAGACTTTTACTGACTAAAACCCACCCGTGTTCGTTTCGTTCAGTTGCCTATGTGCCAGGGTCACGGTATCTCTTGCGAACAAATCGCGGCCCTGGCAGGTCTTTGTAGCCATTAGATATTGCTGCGAAAAAATTGCTGTTGTCAATTAAAATGCCAGATAATTTAAGTTGTTAGTCAATTAGGTAGACAATGAATTACTCTTAATGTACATCATTTTTTGTATTAAATGTCACTATTATTTTTAAAGTACCCTACTGGACAATAACAAACCTAAACAACAGCTGTTGATCTATACCAAGTCTCATAGCGTAACCCTTCCTCATCTAATCGACCTTCGCCTAATTAATTCCAAGCTTCCTATTCGTCGCCTTGCTTCGTTATAACAATAATTAACATAACTCAGCTCCTTGTCAAAGCATCGTCATAACCACTTCGCAGTAGACACTAATTGATGAGCGCCGCGCAACGTGTAACGTGCTCTGTAGCATGTTACGCGTTACAGCCGTGCGGCTGTAGCGTGTGGCGGGTGACAGTTCTGACTAATTGCTTGCCAAACAGTGCTGTGGTTTGTGTAAGACGGAGATGGGAGATTTTATCTTTCTTGTATTTTATACCTGATCTAGCGCAGCCCGAAGTAGGGTAATGTTTGCTCAATAGAGTAGAATGTCGTGGCGTCATTGAACAGAAAAAACGGTAAACTCAAAAACATGTTGATGCCATTTTTTTTTTTTTGGAAGAATAAGCTGTAAGGCGATTTCCCACAAAGGATAATATGGTAGCTTATTACAGAGTTAAAATTAAAAGTGAGTCCACCTAATCATTAAACTTAATCCCATTCTCCCATAAATCTTCCTGTGGGTGTCGTAAGAGGCGACGAAGGGACTTACTAGAGAATGGGCAGCAGCGTTCTCTATGTATTTTACCACCATACTGCGATCGCCAACCAGCCTGCCAAATATGACGGTTATAGCAAACCCTCCCAAAATGGGGGAGGTCTATCAACATATCCAGCAATAAACGTCTTTTGGCTGAAATGATGATGAATTATTAAACTTAAATATTTTATAATAAATGAGAAAATGTAAAACATGTTGCTCACAAAACAAACTCTACAAACGTACCTATGTATCATGACGTTAAACACGACATTCTCAAAATTCCCGCCACCGTCGCTGGATGGTACTTGGTGCCACATTGTAGTGCCATTGTGCCAAATAATAACACAGGCTTGCGTTTACACCTTTCAACTGAAATTATTACAACAGCCAACGAAATGAACGAACGACAAGATTCCAAACAATTGTTCAGACTTCCTACGTGTGAACAATGCGCAATGCTTTATTTGCGCTCATAACTTACAATTTTCAACCCTATTTGTGTAATAGTAAGGCTTTGTTGAACACAAATAGAGATGCAACTTGGAACAATTTTTGCATAACGCTCAGGATTTTGAATTGTAGGCTTTATTGCTGTTGAAATAATGTAGTAAATCGTTTCCAGTAGCGTTAAAATCGTTTGCTATGTCATAAGAATGCAGCTTGAAACAAAGTACGAGTGAATTCCAACTAGGATATTAAGGACCTTATGAGCATTGTAATAGAAGACAGTAAAACAAATCAAAATCTCTCACTGAACTTTATCAAATTAAGTATTACCATCTCTATTGTTGACCAAATAAGGTATAAAATTAATTTCAGTGATCGCAAATGCTGGGTTTGCAGTTAGGCAATTTGGCAAACTACCTACATGGTGGTCCGCACGCATTTGCATGCGTGTGCACAAATTGTGCTAAAATATATAGGGTGTTGTCTTATTTCGGAGATTAAGTGGAATGTCGGAATGTGTACGATTATTTATAGTCTGTTTTGGGCGTAATTTCGACTAAAATTGGCACAATTTGGCGAGCTTATGGCGCGGAGAGGATAAGTGTATGTTTAGGCATTATGATGTTTCAAGAGAATTATGGTACGAGTGTGTTGACAATTTTTTGTCGTAATGTGGTGGTAGAGATTTAAAAGCTGTGTGGATTTTACTTGTTAAGAATTCAGCAGTGGTAGGAAAATGTGGGTTCATAAGTTAAACGTAATATTAGGTAATTGAGATGTAGGATGTTGGAAGTGGAACGTGGGATGTTCCACGTATAAGTAAAGAATGTATTATGGTATTTGCTCGTAGATGCGACATTTAAGAAAGTTATTTCATTACAAGTTAATTTCTTATAAAAGCTGTAAGGAATTCCTTATAAAATATAAAAAAGATAGAACCGACCTAGAAACGGATAAAATAAAGCAAAATTTTCGGGAAAACGTGGACTTATAAAATACACATAAAAAAAAACTGTTTTAATGTGGTAATAAGAAAGACGCTCTTTAATTAGCTTTTTTTGCAATAATCCCTAAATTAAACTAAGAACCCCGCCGGATTTTTTTTTATCTAACGCCATACATAAATCCCAGTCCTCGAGACCAAATATAATATTTCAACCCTGCAGGTACAGTCAACCATACATCAAAGCCACACTTGAACAAGAAAAAACGCCCTTACTATTACGAAATGTACACGATGTCAAAGTCAAACGGTTACCGAACCCTTGCAGTTGATTGTAGTGCCGGGTGTGAAAGCACGCGTCGAGACATCCTGCAGGAATGTTCCACATTCGTATCACAACTCACCCTGAGAGGGGTTGATAGAAGAACTGGGCGAGGGGAGGGAGAAAATATTCGGTAATACGAAAAAGGCATAAGTTACAGGTCGTAAACAAGGCAAAAGAAGTATATATGGATCGTAGCAGCTGACGATTTGTAGTGTCGACCTATCACCATGGGAAAAAGACTTGAGTTTAGAATGTATGTATGTAACAGGGCAGCTAGGTAGGTAACCTATAATAATAATGATCATAAACGCCTGCGGCTTAGGCTCACTCCCTATGACATGGGTCTTAAACATAAGTGGCAAAATGTGGGTGTACTAAAGTTATACCTCTGCCCAGCCCTTCGGGAAACCAAGGCGTGATGTTATGAGTGATGATCATAAACAATTTGGCTAAAAACATAGGTAGTTATTGGGGACGGAAAAACATGTCACACAATACAATGGTTTGCGAACACCCTTTCACAAACATTGAATTTCCTAGAAAACATCACAATATTTTCAACTGTTATTGTGATTTTTCCGATATTTTTTTTTTAATACATATATTTTTGTTTAACAAAACGTGTTCAAATACCTATTAAAAATTGAACGCAAATATTTGATTTCAGGAATTAATGTGGTGACAATTAACTTAGCGTCACGATAATGAAATCAATCTGCCTACTTTTTCCAATTATGTCGAGGTTTCCAATTTAACCGGATGTAGCTGAATACAAATATTTTACATAATACATTAGAACGACTGTCTATCTGAATTCCACAACCCAGGAACTGGGTAATAAAATACCCCTTGATGAGACTGATTGTCTGAATAACAGGCTTTTGGTGACCCGTAACAAATATCAAAGAATGACAGCTGACACCAACAGCTTAACATGCTTTATGAGGTAGGGAAGCGTTTTGTATGTAAAGACGGACATCCACAGTAGATTTTACTAAACGGTTGAGTCATGTGGCTGCTATTACTTAGCCACAAGCCCCTCTGGACTATACCTACTGTTACAGTAATGATTAACTATTACTGATTGAGTTTAAATTTAGACAATAACTTTATCCGGGTTTTCAAACGTTTGTCTGTTTATATCATGAGATCTCGTGGACGCGTCGGTGCATATAATGGAACGGAACCGTTGTGTTTGCGTTCCGTATCTCACAGAATTTGTAGCACTACGTCAAGGGCGTTACGTTTATGAGACAATTGTCATGCTCAGAATCTCGGTAAAACTGGGTCTTCTCTTCATGTATCAATGGCATTTAGATCGCTCATGGACGTATAATTTTGTAATCGCGATGTTTATAGCTCGGTATTTATAAGCATAATCAGCGCTATAATGTCACCACTGCTGGGCACAGGCCGTCTCTGTGAGATGAAGTGGGCCGTTACCGATTGGGCCCAGTGCAGGTTGGTATATTTCACGTCTTTGATATTTTGGTTCTAGGATATGCCGGTTTCCTCACGCTGTTTTTCTTTACTGTTTTGAGAGCAGTGATAATGGCATAATTTACACAAAGTACCTGGACCTACAACTTGTAAGTCGGAGCAGTTATTTCTGGGCCAACACTGCTCTCACTATTTATATTTATATACAATATTTACGTATTATACCCATAAAACATGTATGTATCTTCAAAGATGTAACGCGGCAACGCGTTGCATGGTAGAATAATTTGCCGCGAAGTGTTCACAGAAATTGCTCTACTAGAGTTGCGTCGCGCCAGTTTCGTGCCAAAATTCTAACGGTTTGATCATAATATATCCTAAAATGAGTCTTAGTCTGTGTCTGCAGAATTTAATTAGCGCTGCAGTAAGAGAACATCCTATTTATGCAACACGCACCTAATTCAAATTCCATTATGAATTTAAGTTTGCAAGAAGTTCTTTGGTAACAAGGCAACAGAGATTTTGATGCGATTTTCACCATATGTTAGAGAATTTATTCCGGAATATTTATGTGCATAACACACATGAACATTTAAAACTTACATTTATTCAAAAAAAAAATCGATGTTTTATTAAGTCTTAGAAACCGCACGAATAAGGGCTGGTGTCTACTGTCGTTAGCATTAAACAATTCGTCCCCATGTCGTGCCAGCGGGCCCACCTGTCTCCGCGGGCCCCGCGTCGTTTACCTTTCATCTCGCATATTACGTGTCCGAATAAATAACCAACCCGTATAGAATTTGGAGTTTTCCGGACAGTAATCACTTTTTTGGAATGCAGCGAAATGGCTGGAAAAAATCTCCCACCGAGAATCGTGGGAGATTTTATGTAGTTTTAGTAAATATAGGATAATAGTTTATAATCAAATTGTTGTACTGTATTTCATGTAAATGCGGACTTTTTGAGAAACATTAATTAGGAATGCCCGAGATAAATATAAACGCTCGGGACATGGGCCCCGACTGCACGTCTCCTTTTTAAGGGAATTTCTCATCAACTGGTCGCCACTTCACTTAACCAGATCGCTGGGTAATTCTTTAGCATTTAGCAGTTAGCAAGAATTAGCATTGCCATTCAACGTAGCAATGCTGCCAGTCTTCTTGGCTCGTTTCCGGATGACAGTGATGCGGACGAGTAATACGACGCCTAAGTGTCTTTCTGTTTTTATATTTATTTGTATAGTTAGTAATTTATTTTAGTACTAGCTTCTGCCCGCGACTTCCTCAGCATCAATTTTTTTTTGGAACATCATTACTGGAATGGTAGATGGCGTTGAAGTAGCTAGATTTTGAGATTTTTTCACAAACAATTTTTATCTTTCGTATTTTTTTTATTCATAAAAAGTATCCTATGTTACTTCTAATACCTTTAAAAATATGTCTACAAAGTTTCATGATGATCGGTTAAGTAGTGTTTGCGTGAAAGCGTTACAAACAAACTTACATTCACATTTATAATATTATCATAATAAGGATCTTGTCTGTAGAACTGTTTATAAGTACAAAACAGATGATTAATAATAGGTTCCGAAAATATTGCTTCCTGTATATTATACAGTACCCTTATCAATACTGTACTACATACCAAAATAGGCCTTACATAATTTAGAAATAGACACTTAGGATAGGTGTGTGGCTAGTGCTCGGATTGGATACAGATATTCAAATGGATAGCCGATCACAGTAAACTGTTGTAAGTTCATGACGCTGATGCCCTATGAAATTTCGCTGGGCAAAGAAAGGTACGTCTATTTTTATCCAATTCAAGTAGATACTTTTGCTAATAACAGACCTCTAAATCCTAGACCTGTTTATCAAACTCCACGTTTCAGTACTATCTCCGTTCTGCTTAATAATGTCCACTTAACCTCAAGAACCTCAAGAGCACCGCGAACCTCCGTCAGCTCAAGTCTTCGCTCATATAAATCTCAATTAGTGTGACGTGCCAACATTAGTCACTATTAGTACCGCGCGTACCAGACGAGGGCACTATTACGTCATAATTGATAATTATATGAATAATTTGTTGGTAGCCGTTTGTGAAAACATTTAAAGTAGGTATTTAAATCTTTTCCTTCTGTTTTTTTTGCGGATAAGTGATTGTTCAGTGGAGCAGTGGTGGCCCAGTGATAACGGCTGCGACTTATAAGTCGTAGGTTGCAGGATCAAACCCAGGCAGGCGCTTTTTTTGTGTAAATTATTTCATCACCACAGCTCTTAAAACGTCGTAGGAAAACGTTGTGTGGAAACCGGCATGTCCTAGAACCGAAAATTCGAAGACATGTGATATTTACCCATGCGAAGTGGGCAGGCATGGTGGATTACACCCCACTCCCCACTCCCTCTTACCGAGAGGCCTGAGTCCCAGCCGTGGGAACGTTATAGATGATTATGGTAAGGGATTATATATATTTCACCTGTGCCTTTTCAGTCTCGATTGGAAGTTCCATGGACTACCATGGACAACAAATAACACATCACATTGCTCAATATTCACATCACATTGATCAATGTGAAGTGAATGGGCTGTATCTCATGAAACGAAATAGGTAGATAGTTGAAATTTTCACAGAGTAGGTACCTTTGTATTTCTATTGTCGCTATAACATCAATTATTATACTTTTGACTGGCCTGTTAGTCTAGTGGTTAGTGACCCTGACTGCCAAGACTGAGGTCGTGGGTTCGATTCCCACCCGGGACAAATCGTTGTGTGATGAGCACAATCATTTGTTCTGTGTCTGGGTGTTATTTATCTATAATATGTATGTATTTAGAAATATATATGTATATTTATCAGTTGTCTGGTTGCCATAGTACAGGCTCTGCCTAGTTTGGGATCAGATAACGGTGTGATGGTTGTCCAAAGATATTTATTATTTATTATTATTATTAATATTAAAAATGAAATAAAGTGAAAGTTAAACTAAAGGGGGTATACGTAAAGACGGCTAAACGTATAAGTTTAGTGAAATGTAGTACACATATAGTTTATAACCCGGATTAATACACTACCCGGGTACTTTTAACCCCGGTAGTAACTCCACGTGGGAAATTTTTTTGACATCCAGGCGGGCGAAGCCATGGACAAAAGGTCTGCCAGGGTCGCGAGATTGTTCGAAAGAGATACCGTGACCCTGGCACATGGGCAACTGAAGGAACACGGATGGGTTTTAGTCAGTAAAAGTCTGACATCCCTCCCGCTACGCCCAGAGTGGGAGAAATCATTTGATGATTTCCCATCCAAAAAAAAATGGGCAAAAGGTAGCACTACTATTATACACTACATTACATACTTATAAACCTATGACTCGTAGATAAATGATTGTGTAATATCGCCCAAACAATTACATTGTACCTCTTGTAGGAGCTTTTGCAGGAATTATTGTGCTTCTTCAAAAATAAAGCAAACTCAACTCCCGCCAATTTGTCGCACTACGGACGACGCCCTTATTTTTATCCCAAACACTGCTTACACTGCGACTGCTGATGATACTATTGACACAAATTAAATCGCATGAGCGTTGAACGGGACGTTGTCCGCAAACACCATTACGAGACGTCTCCCTTCACCCACCATGGGGGACTCACACTACCCCGGTGGGGGAATGGGGGACACGGGTTATTGTGTAACTTGCGACTTGGATTAGTCGCGGTCGCGTAAGATAAGTTGTGTTTGAGCGCCATGTGTAAACGGCCTAATTTTCTTAATTATGCAAGTTTTGTGTTTGATTTGCATGCTGATGAAATATTCATATAATATAAATAATTATATAAAAAGAGATGGAAATTTTTCTACTTTTTGGTATATGATAAAATGACTTTAGACTATAAAGTTGAATGTCTGCAAACGCTTAAAAATACGAGGTCTTTGGCTCGATACCTAATCAAAACAAATACAGTACCTTGAGAGAAATTCAAATCTCATAAACTTTCTGATCACTTAATTAAAAACTAAAACCATCAAAAAGTCGAGTAAGTGCTACGACATTGTACAGAATCACGATGGAAGGTTCAAGTTTTATGTTTAAACAAGTTCGCTATTTTCATTTCAAAGTATTTTTAAGACATTACTTATTTACGTTTCAAATCAGCCATTTCGATTATAAATAAACAAATCCTAGCTTATAACCATCGCGCGATCCATGTACTAAAATCAATCCAGCCGTTACGATACTTCGGGAGGGGAGGGGGTAAAGAATCCCATATACAAAGATACACAGATATCGAGATACATTGATACACGTGAAAAATATAACCTTATCTTTACTGCTGAGTAGTAAAATTCACTGCGAAAGTACACAATCACGACTGCAACCAGTCGCATCTTACAATGAGTATCACTGTATTCACTCGAGGTTTTTGTCCACTAATGTGATCGTCTCTGTGGTGTCTGTCCATGAATGAAGCACACGCTACTCTAGTAATGGAACATGCACTTCTAATAGAAATGCTTACCTATATGTATATCAGGTGTATCTATTCGTATACGAAATATTTTAAAAGGTACACCTGTAGGTGGTAAAGAAGCTATAGAAGCAAAAAGATTTTTTTTTATCGAAGTGTTTTTGGATTCCCGTAATTATTATAATTTTGAAACTGCTTGTGACGTTTTGCATAAAATCTTTACTCCAAATTCTATGAATGGCCCACCTGATGCTGCGAGGGCGGTGACCGGACGGCACGAGCATGTTCGCGGTGTCTCAGGCCGTAAAAAATAAGAAGGAGCCAGTATTTCTTGTGCGTCAAATAATTTATAAATATTAAATATTGAAACAAATGCATTTAGATTTTTTTTTTTCGTTGCTGTAGCTTCTTTCCCACCTACAGGTGTACCTCTTAAAATATTTCGTGTATGAATAGATACATCTTATATTATGTTACTTGTTAGGTAGAAGGTTCCAGTTTTAGGTGACCTCACATTGTATAAGCTTTTCGTATAATGAGTTGTCAGCATAAACTAGAAATGTAGATTGTATGTCCTCGTGTGTTTATATGCAAGGGTTTAGATGAAAATAATGAAACTGAGTTGATACCAATTTTAAAAACTTTGGAGTTAAACATCAAAGTGTCAAAGATCTCTGAAATGGTTTATTAGACTCCATCCCCAGATTAGTTCGAACAAGGTACCGTGGCCTTGGCATATGGGCAACTGAAGGAACACGGGTGGGTTTTAGTCAGTAAAAGTCCGCTTCACCTAGACCGGGAGACGTCATTTAATGAATTCCCATCCACAAAAAAAAAGACGCCATCCCAAAGTCACCGAAAGTGTTAAATTTAGTTTCTGCATTAGAAACTTGTCAGACGATATAACCTCAAGTCTGGACCTATACGTACCCCACTGAGAGTAATACAGACAATACAATAATATGTTGTACACATGTAACAACACATGGGCAAATCTAACAGTTTACGTCTCAAAATCTCACAAACAAAAACGTTGTTCTACACAAAAAACCTCGTAGCCGTTGGTTCTAAATCACAGTGTCAGTTCAGTGGTAAGCCGGCGATGCATCACTGATGGAGCGAGCCTGATGATTGATGGCATCGGGCGTCGATTAGCCGCTACAAGACCGGCGGCAGGTCGCGATGGGTGCGCAGATACGATGAGATGGTTTGTTTGAAGATGAGCTTTTAATAAGGAGTATTGGAGTCAAAATCAAAAATCAATCAAAATCAAGAGTCATTTATTCAAATAAGGGTGTGGATCAGCACTTTTCGAACGTCATATTTACATAACACGGGCTCCCAAAAAGTGTGTAGTGTTAATATAAATTAGATACACGAGTTCCTTTAAACAGTTTTAATGGAGATACATCTGCACCTTCGAGGATCTAACTACTGCCATCGATGCTGCCATAAACAGGGCCATCTACTGGGTTCAACGCATACTAAAAAGTATCTATCTACCAGCAACATCAAAAGAAAAGAATAATATGAAAATAACTTTATTTTCTATAGAATGTCAGTTGCTATACTTATTGATATAGAGCTCATGCTCTAGAAATATAACCTATAAAGTAAATGGTGTACTAGAGAATGGGCAGCAGCGTTCTTTATGCACTATACCACCATACTGCGATCGCCAACGCGCCTGCCAAGCATGGCGATTATGGCAAACCCCCCCCCCAAACTGGGGAAGGCTTATGTCCAGCAGTGGACGTCATACGGCTGAAATGATGATGATGATGAAATGGTGTAAATATTGTGATAAAGGAAACAGGTATCATGTTAATAAATATGTAGGAATTAAACGCAAAATAATCAAATTAAACTACTATGATTAAGTCTTTAAAGCTCTCCTATAGTTACATCGACATTTACATAGAAAACTAAATAGTTAATAGTTGGTTTCACTGACCAAAATCACCTCGTACAAACGTTTCTATTTAAGTCTAATGTGACCACATGTTTACAAGCGTACCTTCCGTAAAGTACAAATAAAATCTACGTTTAAAATTCAACGTAAAAACAGAAAAGGTTCAGATAACTTGATTACCAAAGTCCTTTGCTCGGGGAATTAAATAGAGAAATAATTTGTCGGTACACAAAGTGTTTTCGTGCATGATGAACGTAATCAAATCACCAATCTGTGTATTGCACAGGTAACATTATCCGGACATTTTGGTCGAATGTATAATTTGATGGGCAAAGTATCAAGGGTTCCGGAGGAAATACTCGAATCGAGCGGACAGCTTAAACTGAAGGATCTTTTTTTATAAACAGAACTCTAAAAATGGTAGGTGGATACAATCAAAATCAAAATCAAAAGTCATTTATTCAAACTAGGCTGAGAGTCAGCACTTTTTGAACGTCAAAGTTACAAAAGACAGTCCCCCCAAAACGCCCACCCTTCGACACTTCCTAGTGCTGTAGCTGGGAAGAAGAAGTGGCGGAACAAACTCCCCAGCAGCACAGCTGTCTGTTAAGTTAGAAGAACTTGATTCTATACAATCTGGAAATATAACCCTTTTAATGTAATAAACTCGAGACTGTCTCTAATCAAAGCGCTCAGTCGCTAAAGATAAGGGTGCGTCCTTGTCAAATAACTGTTCAGTTGGCAACCGTATTGTGACAAAACGCAATTAGAGTAACATAATAATTATCCAAAACGTTAGGCATCCATCAATTAGTTCAACATATCACATTCCTAAGCTAGACAAGCTGACTAATGCAATGTTTTGATATTAATAATACATAATTATTCTAAAACTAATATTCAACGCATATATCTATGTTACACATTAGATATGACAACCAAATCATTAGCACAACTAATAGAATTGCAGTTCGTTTGTGAGAGACGCGTCCAATTTGATGGAACGAGTTCTTAATCACATTAATTTTAGGTTCGATTATTAAATAACAATAAATTTGCCGAGCCTTTTCCTAACTCTGTCGGGGTCGCTTCCTGTCGTACCAAATATAGCTGAATACCAATATTGTACAGTCGCTCCATGCAGTTACTGGTTTTAAGGTAAGTAAGACTGATATTCAGACCAAGATTATGTCTGGACTTTACAAGAGACTGAGACCTCTGTGTTTGTTTAGGCTTTTATTCTCAGAGTAGTCAGAGAGGATACGCCGACCTCACCTAGTTTTAAACTATGATTGACGTGTAAAAGTATTAGTACAAACTTACTTACAGATAAAATAAAATCATTTATCATGTTGTGTCAGACTTTTGGGCTTTCGAATACCCGTAACGACAGTCAAAGATTGACAAATGACAGCTGGCAACGGCTTAACGTGCTTTCCGAGGCTCGAAGCGGTCACGAGATACCTATAATAGATATTCACTGATCCACGAACCGATCGCAGCTAACTTTCAAATAACAATCAATAATTTTGAAATTACAATCATCAAATAATTTTAAATATTTTGTACCGATGACAACCCCATTTTATGTTTACGCCATCACTGTTCATTTCCTGGTTGCCTTGAAAAGATTGCAGATATGATAAGGCTGCCCTATGTATGTTTTGTAGTGTAAACTTTATTTTTGTTATATATTTTCTAGTGTAAAATTAAGTAAATTTTATATTAATACTAGCTTTTGCCAGCGGTTTCGCCCGCGTGGAGTTCGGAAAATATCCCGCAGGAACATACTACCGGGATAAAAGTAGCCGATGTGTTAATCCAGGTTATAAACTAATTGTGTTCCAAATTTCATCCAAATCTGTTCAGTAGTTTTTGCGTGAAAGGGTGACAAAGATCCACACATCCATACATACAAACTTTCGCATTTATAATATTAGTAGGATGTGAAGCAAAAACTTTGTGCCCCTTTTATTGAAAATCACTAGCTTCTTCGCGCGACTTCGTCCGCGTAAAATTTTTGCTCCCCTGACCCTTCCCGTCGCATCGAATTGCTTGCTAGTTTTCAACCATTTTTCGTCGCTGCTCTTTTAATAAGGAGTATTGGAGTCAAAATCAATCAAAATCAAGAGTCATTTATTCAAATTAGGCTGAAGATCAGCACTTTTCGAACATCAAATTTACATAAGACAGTCCCCCAAGAAGCGTGTAGTGTTAATATAAATTAGATACGCGAGTTCCTTTAAACAGTTTTAATGGAGATACATCTGCACCTTCGAGGATCTAACTACTGCCATCGATGCTGCCATAAACAGGGCCATCTACTGGGTTCAACTCATACTAAAAAGTATCTATCTACCAGCAACATCAAAAGAAAAGAATAATATGAAAATAACTTTATTTTCTATAGAATGTCAGTTGCTATACTTATTGATATAGAGCTCATGCTCTAGAAATATAACCTATAAAGTAAATGGTGTACTAGAGAATGGGCAGCAGCGTTCTTTATGCACTATACCACCATACTGCGATCGCCAACGCGCCTGCCAAGCATGGCGATTATGGCAAACCCCCCCCCCAAACTGGGGAAGGCTTATGTCCAGCAGTGGACGTCATACGGCTGAAATGATGATGATGATGAAATGGTGTAAATATTGTGATAAAGGAAACAGGTATCATGTTAATAAATATGTAGGAATTAAACGCAAAATAATCAAATTAAACTACTATGATTAAGTCTTTAAAGCTCTCCTATAGTTACATCGACATTTACATAGAAAACTAAATAGTTAATAGTTGGTTTCACTGACCAAAATCACCTCGTACAAACGTTTCTATTTAAGTCTTATCTGACCACATGTTTACAAGCGTACCTTCCGTAAAGTACAAATAAAATTCTACGTTTAAAATTCAACGTAAAAACAGAAAAGGTTCAGATAACTTGATTACCAAAGTCTTTCGCTCGGGGAATTAAATAGAGAAATAATTTGTCGGTACACAAAGTGTTTTCGTGCATGATGAACGTAATCAAATCACCAATCTGTGTATTGCACAGGTAACATTATCCGGACATTTTGGTCGAATGTATAATTTGATGGGCCAAGTATCAAGGGTTCCGGAGGAAATACTCGAATCGAGCGGTCAGCTTAAACTGAAGGATCTTTATTTATAAACAGAACTCTAAAAATGGTAGGTGGATACAATCTGCAAATAGAACCCTTTTAATGTAATAAACTCGAGACTGTCTCTAATCAAAGCGCTCAGTCGCTAAAGATAAGGGTGCGTCCTTGTCAAATAACTGTTCAGTTGGCAACCGTACTGTGACAAAACGCAATTAGAGTAACATAATAATTATCCAAAACGTTAGGCATCCATCAATTAGTTCAACATATCACATTCCTAAGCTAGACAAGCTGACTAATGCAATGTTTTGATATTAATAATACATAATTATTCTAAAACTAATATTCAACGCATATATCTATGTTACACATTAGATATGACAACCAAATCATTAGCACAACTAATAGAATTGCAGTTCGTTTGTGAGGGACGCGTCCAATTTGATGGAATGAGTTCTTAATCACATTAATTTTAGGGTCGATTATTAAATAACAATAAATTGTACAGTCGCTCCATGCAGTTACTGGTTTTAAGGTAAGTAAGACTGGTATTTAGACCAAGATTATGTCTGGACTTTACAAGAGACTGAGACCTCTGTGTTTGTTTAGGCTTTTATTCTCAGAGTAGTCAGAGAGGATACGCCGACCTCACCTAGTTTTAAACTATGATTGACGTGTAAAAGTATTAGTACAAACTTACTTACAGATAAAATAAAATCATTTATCATGTTGTGTCAGACTTTTGGGCTTTCGAATACCCGTAACGACAGTCAAACATTGACAAATGACAGCTGGCAACGGCTTAACGTGCTTTCCGAGGCTCGAAGCGGTCACGAGATACCTATAATAGATATTCACTGATCCACGAACCGATCGCAGCTAACTTTCAAATAACAATCAATAATTTTGAAATTACAATCATCAAATAATTTTAAATATTTTGTACCGATGACAACCCCATTTTATGTTTACGCCATCACTGTTCATTTCCTGGTTGCCTTGAAAAGATTGCAGATATGATAAGGCTGCCCTATGTATGTTTTGTAGTGTAAACTTTATTTTTGTTATATATTTTCTAGTGTAAAATTAAGTAAATTTTATATTAATACTAGCTTTTGCCAGCGGTTTCGCCCGCGTGGAGTTCGGAAAATATCCCGCAGGAACATACTACCGGGATAAAAGTAGCCGATGTGTTAATCCAGGTTATAAACTAATTGTGTTCCAAATTTCATCCAAATCTGTTCAGTAGTTTTTGCGTGAAAGGGTGACAAAGATCCACACATCCATACATACAAACTTTCGCATTTATAATATTAGTAGGATGTGAAGCAAAAACTTTGTACCCCTTTTATTGAAAATCACTAGCTTCTTCGCGCGACTTCGTCCGCGTAAAATTTTTGCTCCCCTGACCCTTCCCGTCGCATCGAATTGCTTGCTAGTTTTCAACCATTTTTCGTCGCTGCTCTTTTAATAAGGAGTATTGGAGTCAAAATCAATCAAAATCAAGAGTCATTTATTCAAATTAGGCTGAAGATCAGCACTTTTCGAACGTCAAATTTACATAAGACAGTCCCCCAAGAAGCGTGTAGTGTTAATATAAATTAGATACGCGAGTTCCTTTAAACAGTTTTAATGGAGATACATCTGCACCTTCGAGGATCTAACTACTGCCATCGATGCTGCCATAAACAGGGCCATCTACTGGGTTCAACTCATACTAAAAAGTATCTATCTACCAGCAACATCAAAAGAAAAGAATAATATGAAAATAACTTTATTTTCTATAGAATGTCAGTTGCTATACTTATTGATATAGAGCTCATGCTCTAGAAATATAACCTATAAAGTAAATGGTGTACTAGAGAATGGGCAGCAGCGTTCTTTATGCACTATACCACCATACTGCGATCGCCAACGCGCCTGCCAAGCATGGCGATTATGGCAAACCCCCCCCCCAAACTGGGGAAGGCTTATGTCCAGCAGTGGACGTCATACGGCTGAAATGATGATGATGATGAAATGGTGTAAATATTGTGATAAAGGAAACAGGTATCATGTTAATAAATATGTAGGAATTAAACGCAAAATAATCAAATTAAACTACTATGATTAAGTCTTTAAAGCTCTCCTATAGTTACATCGACATTTACATAGAAAACTAAATAGTTAATAGTTGGTTTCACTGACCAAAATCACCTCGTACAAACGTTTCTATTTAAGTCTTATCTGACCACATGTTTACAAGCGTACCTTCCGTAAAGTACAAATAAAATTCTACGTTTAAAATTCAACGTAAAAACAGAAAAGGTTCAGATAACTTGATTACCAAAGTCTTTCGCTCGGGGAATTAAATAGAGAAATAATTTGTCGGTACACAAAGTGTTTTCGTGCATGATGAACGTAATCAAATCACCAATCTGTGTATTGCACAGGTAACATTATCCGGACATTTTGGTCGAATGTATAATTTGATGGGCTAAGTATCAAGGGTTCCGGAGGAAATACTCGAATCGAGCGGTCAGCTTAAACTGAAGGATCTTTATTTATAAACAGAACTCTAAAAATGGTAGGTGGATACAATCTGCAAATAGAACCCTTTTAATGTAATAAACTCGAGACTGTCTCTAATCAAAGCGCTCAGTCGCTAAAGATAAGGGTGCGTCCTTGTCAAATAACTGTTCAGTTGGCAACCGTACTGTGACAAAACGCAATTAGAGTAACATAATAATTATCCAAAACGTTAGGCATCCATCAATTAGTTCAACATATCACATTCCTAAGCTAGACAAGCTGACTAATGCAATGTTTTGATATTAATAATACATAATTATTCTAAAACTAATATTCAACGCATATATCTATGTTACACATTAGATATGACAACCAAATCATTAGCACAACTAATAGAATTGCAGTTCGTTTGTGAGGGACGCGTCCAATTTGATGGAATGAGTTCTTAATCACATTAATTTTAGGGTCGATTATTAAATAACAATAAATTGTACAGTCGCTCCATGCAGTTACTGGTTTTAAGGTAAGTAAGACTGGTATTTAGACCAAGATTATGTCTGGACTTTACAAGAGACTGAGACCTCTGTGTTTGTTTAGGCTTTTATTCTCAGAGTAGTCAGAGAGGATACGCCGACCTCACCTAGTTTTAAACTATGATTGACGTGTAAAAGTATTAGTACAAACTTACTTACAGATAAAATAAAATCATTTATCATGTTGTGTCAGACTTTTGGGCTTTCGAATACCCGTAACGACAGTCAAAGATTGACAAATGACAGCTGGCAACGGCTTAACGTGCTTTCCGAGGCTCGAAGCGGTCACGAGATACCTATAATAGATATTCACTGATCCACGAACCGATCGCAGCTAACTTTCAAATAACAATCAATAATTTTGAAATTACAATCATCAAATAATTTTAAATATTTTGTACCGATGACAACCCCATTTTATGTCTACGCCATCACTGTCCATTTCCTGGTTGCCTTGAAAAGATTGCAGATATGATAAGGCTGCTCTATGTATGTTTTGTAGTGTAAACTTTATTTTTGTTATATATTTTCTAGTGTAAAATTAAGTAAATTTTATATTAATACTAGCTTTTGCCAGCGGCTTCACCCGCGTGTAGTTCGGAAAATATCCCGCAGGAACATACTACCGGGATAAAAAGTAACCGATGTGTTAATCCAGGTTATAAACTAATTGTGTTCCAAAATTTCACCCAAATCCGTTCAGTAGCTTTTGCGTGAAAGGGTAACAAACATCCACACATTCATACATACAAACTTTCGCATTTATAATATTAGTAGGATGTGAAGCAAAAACCTTGTACCCCTTTTATTAAAAATCACTAGCTTCTTCGCGCGACTTCATCCGCGTCAAATTTTTGCTCCCCTGACCCTTCCCGTCGCATCGAATTGCTTGCTAGTTTTCAACCATTTTTCGTCGCTGCTCCGCTCATTTTGATCGTAGCGTGATGTCATATAACCTATAGCCTTTCTCAATAAATAGGATACCCAACACAAAAAGATTTTTTCAATTTGGACCAGTCGTTCCTGAGATTATCGCGTTCAACCAAACAAACAAATATACAAACAAACTCTTCAGCTTTATAATATTAATGTAGATGAGGGCGGAGGAGTATGAAATTGGCACAGTTAAAGCTTATATGGAGAAAGAGCGCAGAGTAATATTATGAAAATAATGCATTCATTAAAACTTAAAATTTAAATGAATTATGATCAAGATTCGACCACTGCGCAACCACTAGTATAAATAAATAACTATTATCTACGAGAAGATGGCGAGAGGAACTTGATGCTTACAGAGAGGATAAGCACACTAGCTCAAGTCAGACAGCAGTGAAAAGAAGAAAGGGACGGGTTGTCCTACGGTGGGACAACTTAGGTTAAAAATAAAGAAATTTCATAATTTCTGTACATTATGCCTTAATTATTAGTACCCATAATAAATGCATATCCTGTCACACTATAAAAGATCTCTTATAATTTAGTGACACTAGTGTGGCCGCGCCTTAAGAGCGCCGAGCCTTGTTCACTTGTATCAGTTTAATTATCTCGCGAGATGACTGGAAGCGAGTACTAGACTAAAGTGAATTTTCGCAGTCAACTGTAAGGATATTATATATTTATAGCTTCTATATCACGAAGGTGATTGTAAAGCAACAATGATACATAAAAATATTTATTTTGCGCCTATAATATATATTTGACTAACTGATTCTCCAAAAACTTATTGTGTTTGTAATGAAAAACGCATTAAAAAACAAAATTAGCTTCCTTTAAAACTTTTTAGGCTTCTAGTGATGGCCATTTTTTTTCTAAATGAGTGGTTCATTTGTTGAATAGAAAGTGTGAATTTCTCGTTTTATAACTTTTTTCTCACAGGTGACTGCATAACATACACATAAACAAGGGTATTCTGAACAGATGGGTTTTGTGAGGTCAGAACAGTGACCAACCGCGCCGCGTGCCAAGCGAGTGTAACGAGCAGTGACGACTAGCTACGGCTAAGTTGTTTGCAGTTTTGACTATTCAGTATTTTATCGGACTCCAAAATATAAATTACTAGCTTCTGCTCGCGACTTCATCCGCGTTATATTTATTACTCTCCCAACGCATCCCGTCGCATCGAATAACCTGCCCGTGCGTGGTCTTCGCTTTTGCAACATGTTTCATTGCTGCTCTGCTCCTATAAGTGGTATTCTCTACCTCAATAAATGGGCTACTCAACACAAAAACAATTTTTCAATTCGAACCAGTACTTTCTGAGATTAACGCATTCAACCTAATAAACAAACAAACAATCTCTTCAGCTTTATAATATTCGTATAGATTTGAATTTTACAGTTTTATGAGGCACACGCATTTTACTAGAGTGTTCTGTTTTATTTTTAGGAAAACAAAACTATCAAAAATTTCACACATCAGCTTAAGAAAGCTCTTTTAGCAAGCAAATAAAAAGTCTGAAATAATAAATAAAACAATAAAGAAGATTTAGATCGACTCGTTCTTAGCCTGAACAGACTATACACAAACAATGTGTTTGTTGAACCACACAAGTTAATATTATTAGCGTCAAGTGTTCCATAAAATTATGATAATCCGCAGAACTGAGCACTCCCTAGAGAAATTAGTTTAATCGCTGATAGCTGCGCTGTCCCGGCTATGTGCAGCTTCTTGTTTGGAATGTTGTATGATAACGCGTATTTTTGTATACATAAAATCTAAATAACAAGATATTATTACAAACAAGGGATCTGCTGGAGATCTATCGTAACCGACATATCCCGAAGAATCGCTAAACAGATGGGGTTGGAAGGTTCTGAGAGTGGCAACCGTGTACCGGAAGACTTAGCATTGGAAGACCTCCCACACGGCAGACCGATGTCTTCGTGAAGGCCGCAGGAATCGGCTGGATGCGAGAAGCACAGAACCGGTCAAAGTGGTGATGCTTAGGGGAGACTTATGTCCAACAACAGACCATTTTCGGTTGAAATGATGCAGATGATGAGATATTATAACGATTTTTAGAGAAGTATGGACGAAGAAGACATGTTGCGCCGGCTCCAAATAGATGGAGATACGTGCCGGCGAATGATAAGAGAATGCTGGTGAGATATAATAGAACTGGTGAAATGTGGAAGTACCTACTATAAGCATACTCCAGCCTAATTTTTCGAGGAAAACAGTTGTGGTGTTATGTTACGTTAGATTCAAAATCACATCAACCAACCCTTTAGTAGGCATTGTAAACATAAATTAAGTAGGAGAGAGGTGGAAGAACACTAGGTGTTTAATGTGATAAATTTTTATTATTAGCTATGTAGTTAGTAAATAATACCTTTAAATTTTTTGAGAGGATCTCGAAATGTGTTGGCCAAGGTTATGGCTTGATACGTCTTCAACAAGCCTACTGTATAATTTAATTCTGAATATACAACTAACAATGATTTATTGAATAGAAAAAAGTACAGAATGTTTGGCATTATTTTGTCACCAGGCTGTAACATAGCAATGTTAAAATTTTGGGCACGACAATAGCAAAGTAATAAGCGGGATTATCCACTCTTCTATAAGTGACACCGTACCATGGAAGCAAAAAGACACCAATCGGAGTGAACGGCGAGCGGTGAACTTTCAGCGCCGCCACTCTAACCATACCCTTAGATCCCCAATCCCATACACAACACAAACAAACAAATTGTACCAAATAAAAACGTACAACATACCCTCAATTTATACAATTATCAGCCCTCTACCTGTGCCCACGTGAACCAAACGGCCCACAAACTATTCCTAATGAACGCACAGAGAAAAAACAAAAGAAACAGTCCCGATTACCGACAGACTCATAAATACGAGGCTTTATTGATGCAGAAGAGACCCTCGAACATGGCTCATTTGTTTTGGTCCGAAATGTATTATAAACCTATGGGATTCGGGTTTTTCTACTCCGTTAACTGCACCAATTTTGGGGTGTAACAATATTTTGACTTTCTCAATTTTGTTTCCCTGTATTATCAATTGTAATTCCGTCCAGTCAAATTCAAAAGTAACAAAGACTGTATGGCATTAAAAATATATTTTGAAATAGGTATCCTTATAACCATTGAATTCCTTGTAATCATCAGAAGAGAGCAGTGGTGGCTTAGTGGTAACAGCCGCGCCTTACGAGGTACTGGTTATAGGTTTGAACCCAGATAGGCGCTTTCATCATCAGCCTATATTTTTCCCACTGCTGGGCACAGGCCTTTTTTTTTTTTTTCAGGATGGGAAATCATCAAATGACTTCTCCCGCTCTGGGCGGAGCGGGAGGGCGTGTCAGACTTTTACTGACTAAAACCCACCCGTGTTCCATCAGTTGCCCATGTGCCAGGGTCACGGTATCTCTTTCGAACAATCACGCGACCCCGGCAGGCATCGGTCCTAGTAGACCCCTACACTGCTGCTGACATCTCTTTGAGGCGCGCGTGGAACACTACGCGCCGTCAACCCGAGCTTGGTCCTTACCGGGCGGCGAGCTACCCATTGCTCGCCACCCGCAAGCTCGCACCTACGGTGGCCGGGAGTCCGCTATCGACTCCCGACGCCCAGGGCGTCTCCTCCTGCGGCGGCTAGGGACGTGAGGGCGCAGAGACTGCCACTCCCTCACGCTGGGCACAGGCCTCCTCTCGGTGAGAAGGAGTGGGCCGTAATCCACCACGCGGGCCCAGTGCGGATTGGTAGATCTCACATGTCTTCGAATTTTTGGTTCTAAGACACGCCGGTTTCCTCACGATGTTTTCCTTCACCGTTTTGAGAGCAGTGGTGATGAAATAATTTACACTACGTAAAGTGCCTGCCTGAGTTCGAACCCACGACCCACAACTCGTAAGTCGAGGCTGACACCACTGGGCCACCACTGCTCCAGGCGCTTCACTTTGCGTAAATTATGTCCGCACCACTGCTCTCAAAACAGTGAAGGAAAACATGGCCAGAAAATCAGCATGTCCTAGAACTAAAAATTCGAAGACATGTGACATCTACATACCCGCACTGGGCCCGCGTGGTGGATTATGACCCACTCTTCTGTGTTCCAGCGGTGTGTACAGTCACGAGTAATAATATGTATACACATAGCCAAATTCAAAAGCGATTTTCTCTTTAAATAACGATTGCAACTTTTAGATAAAGCCTATTTCGTAATAGTGTAGGTTCCAAAATACTATGTTCGTAATAAAATAAAATTACAATCAGTGCAATAGGAAAAAATCCCTTTTAAAAGTTAGTAAATGTATACATATTCGTGCTCGTGACTGTACGTTATAGGCTGAATATTTAATCATCATAATAGGTACTTATGGATCCCAAAGTGTAAGATAATTGTAGCCAGGCCTAACTAAGTTCGACCCTACGCTTGTCCTAGGGACACATCCACTTCACTTGAACAATCTCTCATTATGATAATAAACGTGAACACCAAAACATAATAAACAATCACACAAGCCACAACAGTGATAACTTTAGAAGGTCGACTGACTACTGTCTGTTGAAAACGATATATACCGTTTAATACGGTGGTAGAAGCTAAGCTACCTACTGAGTGCTAAGCTCTACAATCCTCAATATAGTTTTATCAGTAACCACTATCAGTTGGCCACTTATTCTATTCGTAACTAACTCCGTAATACGCTAAGCCAGCTCAAGGTCAAAGTGTTCCCACCGACGCGCGACGGCGACGCGGCGATATGACTTGTGCACAACTGTTCTACGTACCTGACTTTTTCTAAGGATATCACTTCTGATGACAGAGAAAGTGTAAGCATGTTTACGTCCATTGTAGTACGGTGATGAGAGTCAGACCTTACCAGGTACGGAAGTACGATGGCAAATAAACAAGCAGCCAATAGGAGAAGTAACAAACTATCATAATCTTTCTCAGTAGATAATTGTGCGTGGGTCATTACGTTATTGATTGGTGTAAAAGGATAGAGATTTCTTCCTTGATCAGGTTGATCAGGGAAGAAATTTCTATCCTTTTTTCCCAACTATGTTGGGGTCAGCTTACAGTCTAATCAGATGCAGCTGAATATCAATATTTTAGATGCATTGTAGCGACTGCCTATCTGGCCTCCACAACCTAGTAACTTGGTAAAACGATACCCTTGATAAGACTGGTTGTCAGCTGGGACCAATTTATTAACATGCTATTCAAGAGAGTGAGGCTTCTTATTACGTAAAGATGACCACTCATCCATTGATCAACCGTGGGAAGCGTAGCTTAACCTGATTGATCGACCTGAATGTTATTACTTAGCCACAAGCCCCTCTGATTTGTCACCTGATATAAGCTAGTATTAAGCTGGGTGTGTTTTGTCAGGTTCTACTAAACTTTATGTCCGAGCCGGTCATTCTGCGTCCCCTCCATCATGTCCTTGTCTAGGTCCAGTTGAGGGATTAATCTGAACCGAAAGCCTCCAATTATAGCCATCTGTAATTGAAGTAATATCGCCATTCAGGCCACGATCCTCCCCTAATGGCACTTGATGAACTTATACATATATCTCAAGTCTGCGGCTATTTGAAGGGGGGATATCTTCGTCGTGTTTTGAAGAAAGTTTCCGATTGAGGGTGCGGGCGGGAGGGGCAAGAGGAAATGTATGTTGTTTTTGAGGAGAGTTCAGAAACTGTTTAAATTTGAAGGCCTTCTAATTTTAAATTATATTCAGTGATTGGTTTAGTCCGTTTTGCTCGAGTATCTGTCAAAATCTTCACATTACATAGTATAAAAACAAAATCGTATTCTGTGTTTGTACACTTAGATCTAAACCCGCAACGGATTTTGATGCGGTTTCCATTAATAGACAGGGTGATTCAAGAAGAATGTTATGAATATTCGGGTGAAGCCGCTGGCAAAAGTAGGTATTAGATAAAATTAAAACATCTGTGTTGTAATTTTAGTAAATTTACACTATGAAGCTGCAAATTTACATTATGGCACAAACGTGCCTTGGTGTAAACTACAAGAAGCTATGAGGAAAACAATAATAATTGCTACAATCCAAACCCAAATATCTTACAAAAAATCAAATAATCAACTTTAAAAACAGACATGGAATGTATTTCTCGTTTCACTTGCATACTGCCACATTAAGAAGAGGAGTTACAAAACTACTTACATTCGATTAAATTTTATTCTTCATCCGTCACATCCATAACTAGAACTAATATCAAAAAATTATCAAATACGTCAACAAAATTAATATGTTCACAGATGGCTGTAATTGCATCAACCCCAACACCGTTCACAGGGTCAGACTCAACAATTTGTGAAGCTTTTAAGGTATCCACACAAGTTAGGTATATTGTAATAGTGGAGAATGGACCGCGGGTAATGGGAGAAACCACACGGGTCTTGGAGATATAATGGGTTTATAAATAGGCAAAAAAGTTTGTGTTTAGGAAAGCACAATTGTTTGTAACTTATAAACAAATTTAATGTGAAACTGAAGCACTTACTTATATGTATGCTTAGGCGTAAGTATGATGTAAATGTTGACAAATATGACTTCTAATACTAACTTAATAGTCATATTTTTTAACAGTTTCCAATAACATCTAAAATGTGTTTATTTCTCATCTTCTAACGTGTTGATTGCTGATTTGGAAAACCTTCCACTTATTAATATAAACATGATTATTGCTAGATGTAAACGTTATGTAAAGAGGGTAGTAGCTACTCAACTGAGTAGTGTAATCGAATCAGTCTATTACGGTACCAATGTTAGAACACAGGCCTCTTCTCGGAAAGAGGAAATGGCCGTAACCCACCACGCGGAACCAGTGTGGGTTAGTACATGTCACATGTCTTCAAATTTTTGGTTCTCGGACACGTCGGTTTCCTCACGATGTTTTTCTTCACCGTTTTGAGAGCAGTGGTGATGAAATTATTTGCACAAGGTAAAGCACCTGTCTGTATTTGAACTCACGAACTACAACTCATACTCACTACCCTCGTTGTGTTGTTTGATATTAACACCAATTTACTAACGAAAATGTTTGAAATGTGTTGATCAAGATTGGAAATACAATGAAACAGTTAAGTACGTTTTATTTTTACCACTCAAAAAGAAGCATTTTAGGACAATGAACAGATCTAAGAATAAATCTCTACCCCTTTCCTGTTAAACCAGCCAATATCCTATAAAAGTACAGTCTGTAATAGAAGTCTATGTAATCGGTTTGTGCTAATGAATAGATTATAACGAGTGTTTATCCGGCACGAGGTCGGAATATTAACCGCTGGATTACTACCGGATTGGGACACTGGCTAGCTACGGTTCTAGTAAAAGGAGTTTGTTATTCTTTCCAGTACATGATTTGGGAACAGGAAAATAGGTTAATTATTTTTAATCGGTTTCGTGAAAGAAAGAATCGAGTGTCTACACGAGATTTTTTTTTTAAATTAAGACATCTTTCTGTCACTTGTTATTTCATTTTTAAAACCATCAGTTTTACACATTGGGTAGGTATTTCAGAACCCATATAGATACAGGCTTCCGCAATCAGGCGCGATGCAACAGCGTGATGTGACTAGTAGAGCTTCATGGAATTTGTTCTACAAGAGTTGCGTCTGTCTGCGGGAGCCTTAGCAAAATGTGTGTCGAACTTACTGTTTTATAACACAGTTTATCTTAGCACGGTTTCGTACCTAAATATGTTTTCACGAGAAAATATATTTACAAAATTGTGCTAAGATTCAACCGGTAGAAAGCGTCGCGCTGTGTAGCCTGTGGGTATATTATATTCTTTTTTGTCTATGTGTTCTTTCTTGCGTCATGTTTACCGGAAATAATCTAACTTATGTTCCTTGTTTTTTCTTTCATATATCCTAAAACCACAATGTATTTCTATTATTAATAATCTCAAAATTAAAATAACAATTAGGTACTCACCTGATAATCGCCGTCCTCCTGACTCGGTACTAAATCACTTCTCAGCTTACAATTACCTTCGGAACCAGACCAGCTAGCCGCGTGGCTAGGGGCTAGGGGGCTTGCAAGCCTCATAAATATTCACCTGTACCCCAAGATTCAGACGAACACTTACCTGCAAGAGAAAATATATAATTACATCACTGGCTTGTTAGCATCATTCATTATAAAGCATTTTGTTGTAAAAATAATAGTTAAAAAAAAACTATTATTTATTTTCAGTTTTTTAGGGTGTTTCGAATTTTGAGACGTATGTCAGCGTAGTTTTCGAAGACAGTTTTTTTGCTGTCAGGGTTGGCAAGGATAATGGCACAAAGTTATTAAATTATTGCATTGTTATCGGTCTTTCACAGGTGTGCAAAGTTTGAATGAAATCTGGTCGTTTAAAGTGGGTCAAAATCGCGCTATAAGGAGTCGGTTTCAAACAAATATATAAGTGAAGCTAATATAAAGCATGTAAAAAACTGGCCAAGTGGGAGTCGGAGTAACTCATGAAGAGTTTTGTTCCCTGAGGCAAAAGATATCGAGAAAATAACGCGTTTCTTGTATGATGACGTCTTTTAACTTTTAACTTTAAGTTTATTACGCTTGTTGTTACAACAGCAATAGTAATACACACTCTGTGAAATTTAACTGTCGATATATTACGGCTTATGAGAGACAGTGCGCTGGCAGACAAACGGACGAACAGCGGAAGCTTAGTAACAGGGTACTAGGGTGCTTGCACCTTTAGGTTACTGGACCCTAAAAAACAACCGACTTCCTTAAAAAAACACTACAAAGTCAAAAATAACTTTAATTTCGAAAGTCGGTGTCTTAGGCTCTGTATTTAAGGTTTTTGCCACCGGCTTCCAAAATTAAAGTTATTTTTGACTTTGTTTTTTTTAAGGAAGTCGGTTGTTTTTTTTTGTAAAAAGTTTTTATTTTTTGACTTTTTAATTGTGGTAGATACTCCGCACTAATGTAATCGCGTTATTCGTTCATTTGTCGCGCAAATACGTAATGAAAATTTAAGACTTATATGGTTTTCACATAGACCCCATTGTCCAATTAAAACCAAATTAAAATGAGACCATTCGAAAAGCATCAGCTTTCAAATAAAAAAAGAATCATCAAAATCGGTTTACCCAATCAAAAGTTATGAGGTAACAAACATACGGTATTCGTTCAATTGTCGCGCAAATACTTAATGGAAATTTAAGACTTATATGGTTTTCACATGGACCCCATTGTCCGAATGGAACCAAATTAAAATGGGACCATTCGGAAAGCACCAGCTTTCAAATAAAAAAAAATCATCAAATTCGGTTCACCCAGTCACAAGTTATGAGGTAACAAACATAAAAAAAAATACAGTCGAATTTATAACGTCCTCCTTTTTTTGAAGTCGGTTAAAAAGGTAAAATTAGCAACGGAGTTTTTAGTGGCCTTGTTTGGGGCAAAGTAATATGGTCGATAAATATTTTTTTTTAATTATAACATCAATTAAACCTCAACTTCAAATTCACTAATTCTTATAATTCACAGACAAATCCTATTGTATATTATTTTATTTATATATTCAAAATCTGTTTTTTATAGGGTAGCTAGTCGCTATTGTGAATAATAAAACTCTTTAACTAGTCTTCGCTCTTCTGGAGGGAAAGATACCTACCGGTTTCAGACAAAGATATGAGAATGTGGTGGAAAAAATAATGGTATTTAAAAGTAAATTGTTGAATTAATTTGTGTGTGTGTATTTCTACTCCACTATTACTGAACACCAAGTCAAGTTCAAGTAACCGTAAGTACACACCTCTATTAGCTCTCACCTATAAACTTAACTAAATTGGTAGCATTTCCATTTTGAATGGTTTTAATTAAAATATAGATTAACTATATTAATTCATAGTTTAAAAAAACTAGCAACACAATCTCATTTGGTTCTAAGGTTATTTAAACCTCAAAATATCGACATTGGTAATATAATTTTACTCAACTCCTCGTTTCATAATGAATAGTCTAAACGTAGTTCTAGTTCATAAATTACAAGCACTTTGCTTCTATACGTCAACAAAAATAAACCATGAACTAAATTCATTAAGTGCATAGTTTTAACATTTCGCAATTAAAGTAATTGTAACACATAGTAGGTATTTAATAAGCTTTGACCGCGACTCTATTTGCCTGAAAACGCTAAGAACACGTGTAATAAATGTTTTTTTCTTATTAAAAACTAAAATTCACAAGATATTGGTAGTATGAATAATTATTTATTCCATCTAATTAATTCTCAAAACGTCAAAATAATTAATGTTTTTTTTTTTTTTAATATCAGCCTTTATGATTGGACTTTCTACAAATTTTTATGACCACGATTTTTACTAGTACTGTCACTTTCAGGAACGCACGGGATATGAATAAATTACGGGACTTATTTTTTTAAATTAATATTTGGATAATATCATAAACTCATATCAAACTAAATTAAATAAACATAAACGTGACGACCGAGACCGTGTGATGCCGGACGTGGACCGTGTGTTGCCGGAGGTAAGGAATAGAACCATCCCATTTCTTCCCGTGGGTGTCGTAAAAGGCAACTAAGGGATAAGGCCCTTAGTAGCCTTTTTCTCCATTCCCTCTGCATTTTACCACCATACTGCGATCGCCAACCCTCTTGGCAAGCGTGGCGATTATGGCAGACCCTCCCTAATTGGGGAAGCCCTATACCCAGTATGTTTTTTTTTTCTGGATGGGACATCATCAAATGACTTCTCCCGCTCTGGGCGGAGCGGGAGGGCGTGTCAGACTTTTACTGACTAAAACCCACCCGTGTTCCATCAGTTGCCCATGTGCCAGGGTCACGGTATTTCTTTTGAACAGTCACGCGACCCCGGCAGGCATCGGTCCTAGCAGACCCCTTCAGCGCTGCTGACATCTCTTTGAGGCGCGCGTGGAACACTACTCGCCGTCGACCCGAGCTTGGTCCTTACCGGGCGGCGAGCTACCCACTGCTTGCTGCCCGCAAGCTCGCGCCTGCGGTGGCCGGGAGTCCGGAATCGACTCCCGACGCCCGGGGCGTCTCCTCCTGCAGCGGCTAGGGACGTGAGGGCGCAGTGACTGCCACTCCCTCACGCGCCCCGCCTCCTCCTTCGCAAGCATTACTGCTTGGCAGAAGGAGGTGACGGCTTCCCATGCCCTCTCGCTCCGTACCATGGCTCGCACCAGGGCCGGATGCGAGAGGTCGCCGCCGCCGATCGCCTCCACGAGGACACGGCGGCGGCGGTGCTCCGCTCAGGCAGGGCACACTTCCACCGTATGCTCCACCGTGTCCTCTAGACGATCCTCACAATATCCGGTATGATGACGATGACATCAAACAAATCAGTTTTTTTATTTCCGTGCAGTGAAAATGTAATAAAACATAATCACTTTATAAAACACTAGCTTCTGCCCGCGACTTCGACCGCGTTAAATTTCTTGTTCCCCCGACCCTTCCCGTCGCGCGTCGAATCGCCTACTCGTGCGATTTTCCCCGTTTTTGCAACATTTTTCATTACTGCTCCGCTCCTCTTAGTTGTAGCGTGATGTTATATAGCCTACAGCCTTTCTCGATAAATAGGCTACCCAACACAAAAATATTTTTTCAATTCGGACCAGGAGTTCCTGAGATTAGCGCGTTCAATCAAACAAACAAACATACAAACAAACAAACAAACTCTTCAGCTTTATAATATTAAAGTATAGATAGTAAAGATTAAGTGCTATGAAAGAAAACTATTAATATCAACAACAGAGACCACTTATAAAATCTTTCAACTAAAATAAGCCACGAACACAGTAATTCCCGCAGTCATAAGTGAAACGAAGTGTTCCACAAATTGAGCCCATTAGAGTCACCAGCGTCCGGGATCGGCCCCGTGTCGCCCCCGTGTCGTGCCGGGACGGCGACGAGGCGGGGCCGTCATAAAAATACGGGATAAGTTTATTATCGCCCGGGATTGGAGCAAGCCCCGTATTTGTCAAAGTAAGTGGCACTGTTGTGGCGTTTTATTTTACTTTACGGGATTTAAGAAGAGTGACTATCGCTTGAAAAAAGGGAAGCGTTTGAGATTTAATTCTGAAAGGGATAAACAATGAGCTAGTTTAATTAAAACCTATAAGTGGAAACAAAATAAAATTGACCACATTGTTGGTGTATTAGTCGCAAGCTCGACTGCTAAGCATTGTTTCTTAAAGAATTTCTCAATAGCAGCTAAGAGGCTAAATTTGTTTCTAAGAACATCCATAAGCTAGCCCTCAATTACTTGGAACTTGAACAAAATCGTCGCAAAGTGGTTGTAATTGTGTGTATTACCCCTACTTTCCGTTCCAACACGTTCCGTGATGCCGGACATAAAGTATAGCACTTTACACTCCCAATTCTTCCCGTGGGTGTCGAAGGCGACTAAGGGACTTACTAGAGTTTTCAATCCATATTTGACCACCATACTATGAGCGCCGTTTTTGGCAAACATCCGCATTTTGCGGGAGGCTTATGTCCATCTGCTGACGTCTTTCGGTTGAAGTGATGATGATGGTGATGACTGCCAGCTTATACCAATTTTCTTTAAGATCTAGCCCAACTGTTAGGAAAATACAGGCGTAATATTTAAAAGGTTATTAATGTATGGTTACTCATATGGGCGCTTAAATCATAAAGTATTACGTTATCGTGTACTGGTATTACCACAGAAAATTTATATCATAAAATACTTACTGTAAATGAAAACGTAAACGATGTTTAAATCAAAGTAAATTGGATTTTAATACAGCTATAATTTTAATTAATTTGCCGAGAGAACAATATTATTATTTCACAGTTAAACTGAAATAAACTTTTAATCGAATTGTAAACGATTGATTGTAATTTACTTTGCGAATAACTCGCAATTAGAGACCGTCTGTCTAGTAACTTAGTTATTATCTAAGTTACTTTATCATTTTCAACTTGAAAAAAAGCATCTAACTCTATCATACCAAGGAATATATTGGATACAATAAAGTTTTTGTTAATGGGGGCAATTCCAGTATCTTTAAAATGTTCAACATCTAATCTCTGTCTCCAACTTCAATTTTCGTAGTTTTTTTACAAGTTTTTGACATTGATCGTCCCAGAGATGAGTAGCAATTATATTTTGAACGGGAATTGACCTTTTAGTCCCCATGAAACCTGCCAGGGTCGCGGAATTGTTCGAAAGAGTTACCGTGGCCCTGGCACAGGCAACAAGGGTTTTAGTCAGTAAAAGTCTGACACGCCCGTCCTTCCAGATGTCATTTGATTTCCGTCCCACAAAAAATGAAAAGTCAAAAGTTTGTGACAGTAAAAAAGGTCAAAGGTTACTATATACAAGCAACAAAAAAGCATTCAAAATAATAGAAGCTAAGCTAAGTTTATTTCTGACAAACACATTGCACAAACCCCGGGATCCCAGACCGCCGTCCGCATACTTGCACTTCACTACAGAACTTAATAAATGAGCCATGCAAGTGCGCCCGATAATGAATGGAGCGCTTTTTATTTTCATAAACCAACGCCATTTTTATTTGTAAAATTTTATCTTTTTTTTGTATCGCGGCCATGCGGCGAGCGAGGATTAACATTTTAATGAATTGCAGAAAGAAAATACAAAGCATTCTTTCATTGCAATTTATAATTAAATGGATGGATAAATTAAATAAATGTAGGTGTACGCCTCAATGCTTTTGTTATTTCATCTGTTTGAAGCGTATCCAACGACGTGAATCTTTAACTCTTTTTCATTATTTCTTTCTTCCAAAGGCGTGCTCATCAACCTCTCACTATCTTGATGATATTATTGCGACAATAGCGCCCACCTTCATTAAAACTGTCTCAATTTCACCACCTCCATTGTCAAACTCAAACAAAAACAAAAAAAATAATTCCTCCCGGTCTTACTCAACAATCACTCGCTTCGTGGCCCCACAAACCTTTTTATTACCCGAGGTGCTCGTTAGAGATCTTTCCATGCAACAATTACTCAGATATTCTCGCTCCATTCGTTTCTTTGCCATTATTTTTCATCCCTTTCTTGTTTTTATTGCGCCACGCTCCGTTTCCCGCGCAGCCAGCGTTCAATGTATTTTGATTAAGGAGTTTTGCGAAGCTGTCGTTTTGGATCGCGCGGTATATGAGTGCTGAGAAGGATAGAGGATAATCTCGTTAATTAGTCCGTGTGACTAGAATAACTAATTCAAAGTGAAAAGTGTTGATAATGTATACTTGCCTTTGTTACGCAGAGTGTGGTATTCACAACATTTTTTTTTCTGATAAAGGGTATAAATAAAAATGGCTTTTCCAATACTGGTTTATTTGTATCATTGGAAGTTGATTTTTAAACAGATCTGGGAAAAGGTTCTAAATAAAATAATTCAGTAGTTATTAGCGACTCTATGGGAGTGAAAGGATTGTATTTGCCGTCAAGAGTGGTCGCAATTATCTATACTAATATTAGGTCTTTACCTATGACATTGCCGTTCTGCAGTACTGGCCATTTCAAATCAAATATTTTTTGTTTGTCTAAGAATTCTAATTTCAAATTAATTTTATTTTACAAAAAAAAAAAAAAAAATACAAAATGTTTATTTCAAGTACCAACTAGTATACATTAGTTTTTGATTGGAGCCTCCTTTTATATTAGACATGATAACGCCTGTGTTAGAAGACTCCGCACTTCCATGGCTTTGGCTATTTTCGAAACTTACATAAACTAACTTATTATTATTTTTGGAGATACATTTTTGCTATTTATAATTACAGTAGTACACTATTTTGTGTGATATGTGGTGGGGTGTGTGAGGTGTGTAGTGTGTGTGGTGTGTGATGTTTGAAGGTGATGTGGATGTGTGTACGAGGGAAGATGTGGATGTGGGTGTGGTGGTGCCAGTATAACTAATTTTCACTTATTGTAGCAATATAAGTGCGTGATTTTAACCATTCTATTAGCATTTTTTTACTTTCATGAAGATGTTCAGTGTAAATGTATAAGTATTTATTCACTTTATTATATAACCGTGTCGATTGAATTTTATATTGTGTGGCAGCAAAATTGGTTTTAGATTGTGGGACTTGCGCAATAATATCCTTTCTTCTTTTTAATATATTTTATAAACTTGGAATTCTTTTTCCAAAAGTATTCATTGTTTATTGATTAGTGTTACATTTTCATCGCATTTCAATCTTTTTTGTCATCATGGATACTTTAAAAAAACGAGTAATTATGGAATATGAGTACCGTCGTAGCAGCAACGCGGCACAAGCGGCACGCAACATCACCGACGTTTACGGAGCTAACACTACAAACCAACGCACCACCTGTTATTGGTTTGCTTGCTTCCGTTCTGGAAATTTCAACCTGAAAAATGAACCTCACGGTCGTCCGAAGACTTTGGTCGACAATGACGAATTAAAGGCGATTGTGGAAGCTGATACACAATCTACGGCTGAATTAGCAGCAGCTTTCGACGTAAGCGTCAAAACAATATTGGTCCATTTGCGTCAAATTGGCAAGGTAAAAAAGCTTGACAAATGGGTGCCCCACGAACTCAATGATCGCCAGCGCGAAGTACGCGTCGAGACGTGCCTTGCACTGCTCAACAGACACACAAATGAAGGAATTTTGAACCGCATTGTTACCTGCGATGAAAACTGGATTCTGTTTGATAACCGCAAGTGCTCAGCAAGTTGGTTGGATCCTGGTTCAGCACCTAAACAATGCCCTAAACGAAAACTTACCCCTAGAAAAGTGATGGTCACTGTTTGGTGGTCTAGCGCCGGTGTGATTCATCACAGCTTCTTACCAAATGGGTTGAGCATTACTGCAGATGTGTACTGTGAAGAACTGAACTCAATGATGGAGAAGCTGGCACATCTCCAAACAGCATTGGTCAATCGCTCGTCTCCGCTGCTCCTGCACGACAACGCGTGACCTCATACTGCACAGCAGACGGTCTCCAAGTTGCAAGAACTGGGGTTGGAAGCTCTCCGTCATCCGCCCTACTCACCTTGCGCCGCACCTTGACCTTGCGCCTACAGACTACTACTTTTTCCAGAATTTGGATAACTTCTTGGCGGGAAAAAAATTAAATACCCGAGAGGCAGTACAAAATGCCTTTGAAGAATTTGTTGCCTCCCGTCCAGCTGATTTTTTTAAGAAGGGCATCAATAAACTGCCACTGCGTTGGCAAAGATGCATTGATTGCATGGTGATTATTTCGATTAATACAAATAAAAAATACATGAAAAAAATTCGTTTAATTTTTTTCATACAATACGGCATTTTCATAGGTAAAGGCCTTTTATTATAAAGCTGAAGAGTTTGTTTGTTTGATTGAACGCGCTAATCTCAGGAACTACTGGTTCGAATTGAAAAATTCTTTTTGTGTTGGGTAGCCTATTTATCGAGAAAGGCTATAGGCTATATAACATTACGCTACAATCAAGAGGAGCGGAGCAGTAATGAAAAATGTTGCAAAAGCGGGGAAAATCGCACGGGTAGGCGATTCGACGCGACGGGAAGGGTCGGGGGAACAAGAAATTTAATGCGGACGAAGTCGCGGGCAGACGCTAGTTTCTAATAAGACAAAGGTTTATGAATTTTATTGTTCTGATCTTTTATACACAAGGATAGCCAATGCTGAGGTGACAACAAGCTTATCACCATGGTTTTTTTTGTGGGTGGGAAATCATCAAATAACGTATTCCGCTCAGGGTGGAGTGGGAAAGCGTGTCAGACTTTTACTGACTAAAAACCACCCGTGTTCCTTCAGTTGCCTATATGCCGCAGTATCTCTATCACCATGGTTAGTAGCAGTTGGTAACGGGCCTAACTTACTTTGATTTTTTATCATTTAAATCAGCACTGTTTTTCTCAAACAACGATGATGGAAGGGAACGTGAGGAAACATCGTGTCTGACAGCAAAAAAATTGAAGACATGTGGCACCCACACTAGATGGAGCCGCGTGGTGGACCACCACCTGCACCCTCTCATAGAGACGAGCCTGAGTCCCAGCAGTGGGAATATTATAGGATTATGCTGTGATGCTTGTTATCATCATATAATGTGAAGAGCGGGCGTTTTGAGGGACTGTCGTATGTAATTTTGACTTTCATAAAGTGCTGACTCTCAGCCTAGTTTGAATAAATGAATTGTGATTTTGTTTTTTTTTTATCCAGGCTGACTGCCCAGCATTTTTAAGGCTCATTATTCGTAGAGGTACCAGAGGCCCAATGCGACATAGAGACAAGGTCAATTCTCAAACGAGGTATTCCTTCATCCCCTATATACGTAATTAACCGTTTTTTGCCAACAAACTGAGTGCCATAAATTACCCTCCCCCGCGCGACCCCGTAATGAAATGTACGGGGGTGGTAATGAAAAAAAAAAACAAATTTATACCCCGCCGGGGAGATTTATGTGTTCCGGTGATCTAGGGTTGAGGTCAGGTGGGGAAGGGTTGAATACAAGTGCTGATGGGATTATCTGAAGGTTGGGAAAGAATTACTGGCTTTGGTGTGGAAGTTTCTGAAGAGAAATAGAAAGTGGCTTATGAAAAACACTGAATGAAAACTAACTTTAATTTCAGAAGTCGGTGTCTTTAGATCTGTATTTTAGTTTTTTGCCAACGACTTCGATATATTAGCACGAACAACTACGAGAGATTCTTCGGATATTATGAGAAATATTTGAATGCCACTAAATTTGCTAAGTACAGCACATCTTTTGACAAACCGTAAACCTACATGATAACTGTTATTGTCATCATGCTTGTATTAATGATTGCCCGTTCTTTGGTTAGCTAACAAAAATGTATCTATTTTTGATCTCAAATTATAGTAGATAATTAATCTCCACCATGTATCCTAATGTGTAGTACAAACCTCACTCCTACACTTACACTCACTACTCACATACACATTCACCTCCGCATCATCTCCTACACACTTTTCACACACACCCCAGCGCGTTTTTTACGTCTCATAAAAACTACTTTGTTTCTATTTTATCCTTTTATTTTTTTGTTTCTATTTGCATACTCTCGTTCATACATCTTGAACATGCTTAATAATTTAATAGCGATGAAAAGCTTAAAAGGCCATTGTAACTAGAAAAAGTTAATTCGATGCAACAAAGATTTTATTTAATTTTTTCATTCCGTGCCCATAACAATGCTGCACTTAGTTGCACTAGTAGAACGATTGTTTTCTCAACAAATAATCGTTCTATTCCAATTCTGTCTGTTATCTGTACTTAAAGTGATCGAAGTTCATTTCCATCGTTTTATTGAAGCCCTCTACTTGTAACTCATACAACTTGCGGCGCGAGTTGGAACGGAAATATTTTTGTTTCATCTCCAATCAACGAGTTCTTCAATCTAACTTGAGCTCAGTTCCAATTGAATTAATATCGATATTCTGTTATTACTAACGGTAAAGTGTTTGTATGAGTTTTTTGTAGCAGGCGATACTGCCTCATTGACTTAGTAGGCGCATTTCTACCTGCTAGAGCAGTGATGGCCAAGTGGTAATGGCCACGAGTTGTGGGTTCGAAACCAGACCGGCTTTTTCATCATTACCGCCTACTGCTGGATACCGACCTTCCCCAAGCACGGTCTCTTCGACTAGCACATTCATGCGGCCTGTATCAAGTAATCGGTACACCCTAACACCATTTCCAATCAAAAATTCGAAGATAGTAATGTGACATTCGCATACCCGCACTAGGCTCGCATGGTGGATTCCTGCACACTCAGGGAGTCAGCGGTGAGAGGGCTCACCGAGATGAGGTCTGCGTCCTAGCAGTAGGAACATTATAGGCTAATTATGTTACCAAATAATTTAAATCTCGCATGAACAATATTTTATTTTGCATGCAACCATATTTGTACGCCTCTTGGCATAACATAGCGACCTATGTATTTTAATTTAAGAACTGTATTTATTACCTACTAGCTTTTGCCAGCGGCTTCGCCCGCGTGGAGGTCGGAAAATATCCCGCGTGATCGTACTACCGGGATAAAAAGTAGCCTATGTGTTAATCCAGGTAATTTTTTTTAGCTTGAAAGCGCATTTTCATCCGACTTACTTCAAATTTATCGTCACTGCTCGGCTCCTATGTGTCTTAGCGTTATGTTATATAGCCTATAACCTGCCCAGGAGTATGGACTACAATTTTACCAAGTTTGGTTAAAATCGCTTCAGTAGTTTTTGACCCATGCGTGCACATACAGACAGACAGACAGACAGACGGACAGACAAAAAATTTACTGATTGCATTTTTGGCATCAGTATCGATCACCATTCATCCTCCAATATTAATTTTGAATATATTTTCAATGTACAGAATTGACCTCTCTACAGTTTTATTATAAGTATAGATGTTACACGAATAAAAAAATGATTGATTGATTGGTAATTGCGAAACGCATTCGCCATTCCAGTGTTTTTAATTTTACATAATTATTACATAGTTAAAATTATTTCCGACAATATGGACGACCAGACAATTTTCATGGACATATGCAGAAAAGAAGTACTACACACATAACATAACATAACATCACGCCTTGTTTCCCTGAAGAGTTAGGCAGATGTGTAGGTACCTATAGTACACCCACATTTCGCCTGTTATGTTTAAGTCCCATGTAATAGGGGGCGAGCCTATTGCCATCCACCGGGCATAAATCCAGACTTCGGGCTGCTACTGAGAAATGCCAGAAAAAGAACTACTAATTTCCTCCAAAATAATTTTATCAAGTGTCAATTGGGTTGCTGGCTTATCTAAGGGTCTGACGACTATGTAAATTTTTTCAAGGGAATTATTTGGTAGCAGCCCGGGGTCTGGATTTGTATCGGATAATGGTGAGCATAGCTGGTAGCCGACTGTTACAATACTCGTACAAACTGTTTTCAAAGACGGAAACGGGTTGTTCAGAAAACTGATGCACCATCATCTACATAGCTAACCTTTTCTAAACTATATTGGGTTCGGTGTTTATTCTTAGCATATGCAGCTGAATACGACTATTTTACATAGAGCGACTTCTACCCGACTTCCACAAACTAGTTACTTCAGAACATCATTATCAATTTAAAGTGTCCATATAAGTTTAAAATAAAACCACACTTTTCATTATGCCATTATTTTAATACGGCTTGACGTAGTGAGTCGAATCGTCCATAAGTTAATACTTATGGACGATTCGACTCACTACGTGTGTAATTCATTCGTGATGCTTTTACTCTCCATCGTAGTATAAATTCATGAAGCAAGTGCGATCAAACTCGGGCTGTGTGTGACAAGCTAACTCGCATCTAATATGTGTATATTTAAGCTCTAATGTTACAAACAAACAAACTGCGCATCTCGGTTACTCAACTCCTGCTAACTTTCCGTGTGACAAACACAGACATGTGTTCATTTCTAGATTAGTATTCAGTTTCTCTAACTGTATATAATAATATTACAGTACAAGGTCGTTCTATCTTGGTCATATTCTTTCTTTTGGCGAAGAGCATCAACAAACAAAGAAATTGAATAGAAAACCGCTTAGTCTAGCCTTAATGGGCCGCATTTAGGAAACTGGCGGCATTTAGAGATCAATCTTAATTCCACAAAATCTGAAGTCTTGCTTCTATAACAAGTGTGTCCTACTCAACATGACATACGGTGCTGAGACGTGGACGCTCACGCAGGAGGCTGTGTACAGGCTGAGAGTTGAACAGAGAAGAATGGAGCTTTCTATGCTTGGCTGATACCAGTAGAAGTATGGTTGTATATAAGAAGAAGGGTCACAGGGATGAACGACAGAGTAGACACTCTACAAAGCCAAACTTCTCTCTGTCTTTTTTCTCTTTTACTTAAACTGAATGTGCCATATATACGGCCGCTTACATTATGTAGATAGGAGGGTATTTTTGGGGCCTAATGATTGATTGATTGATTGTCGAAGTTAACCTGTGCTGCAATCAATCAATCCATGTAGTATCTCGCAGGACTTTGTTGGACTGATCTAATGTTAAACCGCTCCAGTACCTATCGTAATTGCGTTACATATAATCACATCCATTTTAGCAATTTTGAGAATTTAACAATTTACATTCAATCAATTGTTAATTATAGGTTTTGTTCAAGTTCAGCTAGTATGATTATCTAATTAGTTTGTCACGTTATCAGAATAAACCAACAGTTAGCCATATTCTGAAGAAGAAGAAGGAGTAGATATAGTGAGTAGGGAGAAGGAGTAGGGAGAAGTAGAAGTAGTGAAGGGTGGGCGTTTTGGGGGACTGTCTTATGTTATTTTAACGCTTGAAAAGTGCTGATCCTCAGCTTTATTTGAATAAATGACTTTTGATTTTGATAGGAAACGTCGACAGAAACAATCAAAACCAAAGATCTGACAACAAATAAGATTCCTTCGTAAATATACCACAACAATTATGTTGTTAAGATCAAATATCAGTGTCCCCGTGTTTTTAATCATCCAGCATGGAAGCCGATACCTAGGAAAATTTCGAAATTATCTTTAAAAAAATATTTCACCAAGCTCCCGTGAATATAAAGACTTATTGTAAATAACTTCGCTGTACGAATTATTTTAAGACCTTTTCAAGGTTATTTCAGTGAAAATATTCGTGTAATATGAAAGATTCCCTCGTCCTTCCGTACGTTTTACAGCTGACACAAAAACCTTTTTATATGAGCGCGTAAAAGTATCTCATACAGCATGTTTAGTATATAACAAGTATTTTATGATATCCTGGTGTATTAAGTATATATTTGAATTCCGAAAAAAGTATCTTTCAGATCCTCTTGGGGAGTAACAAGTTCTTTGTAACGGGGTTCGTCCGGGTAATTACTACCACCTTACCTATTTCTGCGCCCAAACAGCATAGCTGCGTTTTTGTTTGAAGAGTGTATGTAATATTTCATTCTCCTGCCCTGACTCCAGTTTATTTAGGGTCGGCGCCATATGTCTTTTTCTTCCTTACTTCTCTATTAGTCGTCATCTCAGAAGTGGCGACTTTTCTAGCCATTTCATCATACACCTAGTCCATCCATCGTGTGTTTGGTCTCCCCCTACTCTTATTTTAGCCATCGATATTCATATTCAAAAATTTTCACATGACAATTTCCACATTCTTCCTTATCACGTGCACGGGAACGGTGCCCTGACAATCATTTTCCAGAAAACTTTTCAGTTACTAGTGCCATTTCAGGATTTAAGAAGAATTCTAAAACATGCACTTATTTCTTATTCTATCCATCTTCATAACACCACACATCCCTCTTATTATCAAATCCTCATCAAAAGTATGAGGATAATTATACACATAAGACAATTTTCAGTTTCAAATTGAGTGTGAAGAAACGATTTCAGGGAAACCAATTCCATTAACTGAATCATCGTCATCAATCCGATTCTAGTTCGCAACGAGTATCCTATCTTGCACAATAACAAGTCAACTTACGCCGCTCTTTCATTGGGTTAACTGGATACGATAGACAGCTGTCACCGGATCCATCGACTACATTACAATCCTTAAAATCATAATCACAAATATCCAAAACTCTGCTTACTATTTATCAGCAAGTGGCCAGTGAGCCATTCTCTCAGTGAGCTGCTTTTTCACGCAATAATAGAATATCTCGAGATGCTCTTCAAGATTTCGCCAGACGTAATTCAGCTTCAACTACCCCTCCACTACTTCAACTCCGTATACCTACATCATTTAATATGAATGTAATCCATCATCCGTTAAATACTTCAAAATTCTTGATCTAAACTCCAAGTACGAAAGGCCTAAGAGATCTAAAGCGAAATACCACAAGCATATGTATATTCATCAAAGACCGCGTTTCATTATAAAAGGTCAAACCTAAAAACCTACCTTTACATTTTATTAAACAATTTTTGATCCTGAACCTAAACGAGGGCCAGCAAAATCCAAGTGTCTAAAACGGCAGTAAGTGTAGACGTTGTGGAGGGCCTAGTCGTATGTCTGGAGCAGTCCAGACGTGATTAAACGATGCGAAACTCAATTTTATTTTTGGACATTCATTTGTGTAATATACTAGCTTCTGTCCGCGGACTCACCCGCGAAAATGTTAAAATTATGATTGCTTTAGGGACAAAAAGTAGCCTATGTCCTTCTCCAGGATGCCATCTATCTCCATGTCACATTTTATCAAAATCCGTTAAGCGTGAAACGGCTAACAAGTCAAGAGATAAGTTTCGGAGATTAGCTGGAACCAATAGACTGACAAAAATGTAACAAGTTTCGTTTTTGTTATTAGTACCATAAATACTTTCATTTATGCATTTAGTCATCGCCAAGCGTAGCGCTTATGGCAAAACCCCCCCAAATTGAGGGAGGCCTATGTCCAGCAGTGGACGTGTTTAGGCTGAAATTCTGATGATGCATTTAGTACAAAACTGATTTTGACTTTATAATCAGAAACTTCAATTTTATTTATTTGTAGCAATACACGGTGACATTTTAACCGTCTTACAACGGCAGCCCACTTCATGTATCCAATGACTACTACACATCAATAAGAAAAAAAAAATAATTTAAATTTGAATAAAAAAAAAAAAAAATCGTAGTTTGTAATTGAATTTTGTCTCATGGAAAATGGAGATGGAATGATCTAGTCGACTCATGCGCTGGGTAGACCGTATGTTCTGTACCGTCTGATACGTAAACATTTTTAACGGGATGTTTCATAATTCTAATGCATTTTTTGTTTTTTTTAGTACTTATTATCTTAATTAAAGGTAACAATTTTTTTATCACGCCTACATGTATTTTATGACGGATACATTGAGTGGGCGACTAACATGTCACGGTGTATATTTATTACTTTCTGATTCTAGGTGTATTGTTGACCATTGTTCTGGGTGTTATATTGTACATGGTTCTGGGTATACTGTTGTTAAATATTGTTCGGGGTTTATTGTTGTATATTATTCTGGATATAATTTTCTATACTGTTGTGAATGTCTACACCTATGCTAACCTGTTCGTAGAACACAATGGCGTAATATTTTATTATTATGAGAGATGAGTGCTAATACAAAAATAGCTTCATCAGTTAATTATGTTGCGTCCTGAAATAGTTTCTCTATGCGCACGCAACGCGTAACGGAATGACATCTGACTTGTCAAGTTTGATTTTGACGTTTGACACTTTCTCTTGATTTTGGTGGTAAAACAGGGAACACGTCGCAGCTTGAATTTCGCGATCTTTTTGGAAAGTTATCCCTTACCCCGGTCGTTTTGTGGACAATCTGTCATGACCCAGTTGAGGTGAATGTAGCTAACCCCTAATTTGGCGTAATAACACGGGTTTGGACATATCTTGTTGAAATGGTTTGAAGGTCAAGTCAAAGTGACGCTATTGTGAATGAGTGATTTGAAGACCGCATGCTGTGATTGTCTCCAGCCTAATTGGAAGCGGATTGTTACCAGGAGAATACTCATAACGTCACGACACGATACACATACACTCACTTACATACATATCTCCAGGTTGGCACCAGAGCAGTGTCCTTCAACCAACAGGTAAGTGTTTGATTTGATTGTCTGCTCCGCGTACGGCGGACAGTACGCTAGCCACTCTTGTCTCTAGAGCCCCACGATTATAACTCTTCCACTGCGCACTTGAAATCGTATTGGGAGGCCTAGCCTGGCAGCGCACAAATTATATAACCGATTTATTACGGTTTCACCGAAATTCATTTAACTATTACCTAGTGGTACGGTTGCAATGCAAATGTGATTTTGTTATTTTCGTGGTAATTCTCAGAATCGACAAAATACTGGCGAATAAAATTAACAACGGATGTTATCCATTTAATTCCATTTCAACAGAATTCATGAGCTCAGGAATGTTTGGTTTTCAATTGTTACAATTATTATTCAGGAAATATAGTGAATAACTGAATTAAACAATTATTTTGAAAACAAAGCATAAGGGAATTCGATTTATGTGCAGGTGGCAACGGCCCCGATTTACCTGTTGTAGAACTGAAACCAAATACGCACTTTGTGTGATTTATTTCATCACACCGCACTCAATACGGAGAAGGAAAACATCGTGAGATTTTCGAAGACATAAGGTCTAGTATTCACCAACCCATACTATGCCCGAGTGGTGGGTTACGGCCCACCCCTTCTCAGAACGAAGAGACTGTGGAACTTTATAGGCTGATTGTGCTGTTATTGATTCATATCGATTACACAGCACGACGTGACTCTTGCTCCTTGAATGAGAGTAGTCATTCCCTGTAGATTTTGGGTCACTGAATTCAAATTCGGCCTCGGAATTGCTCCATCACATCACATATTTAGATATCCTAACCTAAAAGTGCAAAGAACACGATTTTAGCGTGTTTTCACGGTTATGTAGCATCGCGAAAAATTTATTTATCGAAAAAATACACAATACTTTAAAGTATAAGCATTGTTCTTCCAAATGGCGTTAAGTTTGTGCGAATATCTTTTTTCATCATCGAGAAATTTGATTTTGAAAATTTCTAATTTTTATATACATGAATTGTATGAAAAATTGTATATCGAATGTATATAAAAAATTTCAGACTTCAACAGAGAATGACTACTCTCATTCAAGGAGCAAGAGTCACGTCGTACTGTGTTATTGATTCTTATCGATACCCGTTACAGCTTTGTATTTTTTCTGGTAAGACCCGATATGATTATATTATTTTGTTTACTTTGTGCACAATAAAGGTAAAAAGGCAGACAATATCTTTACCAGCCAACCAAGGGTGGTTGAGATATAGCATGCCAGGTGCATTGCTTGTGAGCAGAAAACCAAAAACTAAAATTAAAAAAAAACACGCTTCCATAGAAAACGAAACTAAAAAGTAGAAAATAATGGAAAAAAAGCGTGGGGTGCTTTTTAAGGTATTTTTTTTATTGATCAGGCACCCCACACTGTTTTTTTAAACTATTATTTATTTTCTATTTTTTAGGGTGTTTCGAATTTTGAGACGTATGTCAGCGTAATTTGTGACGTATGTCAGCGTAGTTTTAGAAGACAGTTTTTTTGCTGTCCGGATAATCCTGGCAAAGATAATGGCACAAATTCATAAAATTATTGCATTGTCATCGGTCTTTGACAGGTGTGCAAAGTTTGAATGAAATCTGGTCGTTAAAAGTGGGTCAAAATCGCGCTATAACGAGGCGGTTACTAACAAACATACTAACATACATACAAGCGAAGCTAATAATAGGTCTTTACCTATGTAAAATGCCGTTTTGTATGAAAAAAATTAAACGAATTTTTTTCATGTATATTTTATTTGTATTAATTGAAATAATCACCCATGCAATCAATGCATCTTTGCCAACGCAGTGGCAGTTTATTGATGCCCTTCTTAAAAAAATCAGCTGGACGGGAGGCAACAAATTCTTCAAAGGCATTTTGTACTGCCTCTCGGGTATTGATTTTTTTTTCCCACCAAGAAGTTATCCAAATTCTGGAAAAAGTAGTAGTCTGTAGGCGCAAGGTCTGGTGAGTAGGGCGGATGACGGAGAGCTTCCAACCCCAGTTCTTGCAACTTGGAGACAGTCTGCTGTGCAGTATGAGGTCACGCGTTGTCGTGCAGGAGCAGCGGAGACGAGCGATTGACCAATGCTGGTTGGAGATGTGCCAGCTTCTCCATCATTGAGTTCAGTTCTTCACAGTACACATCTGCAGTAATGCTCACCCCGTTTGGTAAGAAGCTGTGATGAATCAAACCGGCGCTAGACCACCAAACAGTGACCATCACTTTTCTAGGGGTAAGTTTTCGTTTAGGGCATTGTTTAGGTGCTAAACCAGGATCCAACCAACTTGCTGAGCGCTTGCGGTTATCAAACAGAATTCATTTTTCATCGCAGGTAACAATGCGGTTCAAAATTCCTTCATTTGTGTGTCTGTTGAGCACTGCAAGGCACGTCTCGACGCGTACTTCGCGCTGGCGATCATTGAGTTCGTGGGGCACCCATTTGTCAAGCTTTTTTACCTTGCCAATCTGACGCAAATGGACCAATATTGTTTTGACGCTAACGTCGAAAGCTGCTGCTAATTCAGCCGTAGCTTGTGTATCATCAGCTTCATCGCCTTTAATTCGTCACTGTCGACCAAAGTCTTCGGACGACCGCGAGGTTCATTTTTCAGGTCGAAATTTCCAGATCGGAAGCGAGCAAACCAATAACAGGTGGTGCGTTGGTTTGTAGTGTTAGCTCCGTAAACGTCGTTGATGTTGCGTGCCGCTTGTGCCGCGTTGCTGCCACGACGACGGTACTCATATTCCATAATTACTCGAATTTTTAACGTTTCCATGATGACGAAAAAGATTGAAATGCGATGAAAATGTAACACTAATCAATAAACAAATGACCACTTTTGGAAAAAGAATTCCATGTTTTTAAAATAAAATTAATTTGAAATTAGAATTCTTAGACAAACATTATTTTGAAATGCCCAGTACTGCAGAACGGCAATTTCATAGGTAAAGACCTAATATAACACAACTTACTTCCTAAAAAACACTACTAAGTGAAAAATTTCTCTCAAAAATCGATGTCTTTGGTATTGTACATAGTTTTCTTTTCATTACGTAGTGGTTTTTTTTAGAAGACAATTGTTTTCTAATCGACTTCAAAAAACAGGAGGAGGTTCTCAATTCGACTGTATTTTTTTATGTTTGTTACCTCAGTACTTTCTAATGGGTGAACAGATTTTGATGATTCTTTTTAGGGTTCCGTTGCCAAATGGCAAAAAACGGAACCCTTATAGATTCGTCATGTCTGTCTGTCCGTCTGTCTGTCTGTCTGTCTGTCTGTCTGTCCGTCCGTATGTCACAGCCACTTTTCTCCGAAACTATAAGAGCTACGCTGTTGAAACTTGGTAAGTAGATGTATTCTGTAAACCGCATCAAGATTTTTACACTAAAATAGAAAAAAAACAATAAACTTTGGGGTTCCCCATACATAGAACTGAAACTCAAAATTTTTTTTCATCAAACCCATACGTGTGGGGTATCTATGAATAGGTCTTCGAAAATGGTATTGAGGTTTGTAATATCATTTTTTTCTAAACTGAATAGTTTGCGCGAGAGACGCTTCCAAAGTGGTAAAATGTGTGTCCCCCCCCCGTAACTTCTAAAATAAGAGAATGATAAAACTTAAAAAAATATATGATGTAAATTACCTACCATATAAACTACCAACGAAAATTGGTTTGAACGAGATCGAGCAAGTAGTTTTTTTTTTTAAAACGTCATAAATCGTAAACCGCAATTTACCGTTCATTCAATCAGCTGAAATATAAAAATTAAAAAAAAAACATTTATTTTCATAACCATAAACCTTATGCATAAACCGAGAATACCTACAGGTTTGTACGGAACCCTCGGTGCGCGAGTCCGCACTTGGCCGGTTTTTTTAATTAAAGCTGATGTTTCCCATGTGGTCCCATTTCATTTTTAGGGTTCCGTTGCCAAATAGCAAAAAACGGAACCCTTATAGATTCTCATGTCTGTCTGTCTGTCTGTCTGTCCGTCCGTATGTTACAGCCATTTTTCTCCGAAACTATAAGAGCTATGCTGTTGAAACTTGGTAAGTAGATGTATTCTATGGACCGCATTAAGATTTTCACACAAAAATTGAAAAAAAAAACAATATATTTTGGGGTTCCCCATACTTAGAACTGAAACTCAAAAAAAAAATTTCATCAAACTCATACGTGTGGGGTATTTATGGATAGGTCTTCAAAAATGATTTTGAGGTTTCTAATATCATTTTTTTTTCTAAACTGTAAAGTTTGCGCAAGAGACACTTCCAAAGTGGTAAAATTCTGTCCCCCCCCCCCTGTAACTTTTAAAATAAGAGAATGATAAAACTAAAAAATATATATGATGTACATTGCCATATAATCTTCCAACGAAAATTGGTTTGAACAAGATCTAAGTAAGTAGTTTTTTTTTAATACGTCATAAATCGTAAACCGCAATTTACCTTTCATTCAATCAACTCAAATATAAATATTAACAAAATAACATTTAATTTCATAAACATAAGCCTTATGCATAAACCGTGAATACCTACAGGTTTGTACGGAACCCTCGGTGCGCGAGTCCGACTCGCACTTGGCCGGTTTTTTAATATACTTTTTTTATTTCACTTTTTAACTGTGGTCGCATCTCACACAATTGTATATACGTTCACTTGATAAGTTAATAACAATCACAGAAAGTTTCTATAACATCACTAACATACAGTAAATGGAAAAAAAATACGTATTATTGAAGCCAACTCAAAAAATCTAATCAGAACTTGGCTAGGTATGTGGGACGGAGTTATGAGAAATATTTTAAAAAATCGTCTGAATTGAGAAACTCCTCCTTTTATATAAGTTAGTTAAAAAGGAAAAGGATAGTCTAAAAACAAATATAATAGGTACAGGCATATTGAATTCCGACCTCACATACAAAATACGCTACGTGTTAGCGGGTGTTGATGAAGTTGACACTGCTTCGTAATTGCCACCGGTGCACGATGGACGACACGCAAATACTGTACGGGGTGATACACATTCACTGTGTGTACTTACAGCTGTGCTGGTAAATAAAGAGCTTTTCATGTTGACAGCGCACGGGCTTTGACATTCAGACAGGATGTTCAAGTTCAACAATCAGGTGAGCACTTCTGAAGTTATAAATTCATCACCATCATCAGTTCACCTGAAAAACATCCAGTGCTGCTTATATGCGTCCCTCAAGCACCGCGTCAGTGACTGGTTCTGTCCTTCTCACTGACTGGTTCACCAGATCATCGGCATAACTTTGCACTTACTTATTTAGTGAAAAACTAAACATGTTATTACAAGGTGGACTGAAATTACTTACATGAGTCAGTTTTTTACTTTTATCCTTCAAAATAAGTGATAATGGCTACTAGGAAAAGTTAAAATTATCCCTGTTGGTCTCACCCCTAGCTTTGCTTTATCAAACAATCAGTTCTCTCTGCGCCCACGGCTGATTGGTGCTCAAACACAAACGTTGGCTGATTCGCTCTCATTAGAATAGTTATTCTAAAAATTAATCAAAAGTAGTTACTTTTAATTATATTTGAGTGTGGACACCAGTCGATGAGCTTATAGATATAAACATGCGGGAAATAGGGATTTAAATTCATTGGTAATAAACAAGTTATATTACCAAAAGATTTATTTTAACACTAGCTTCTGCCCGCGATTTTGTCAGCATCAAATTTTTGCTCCCTGACTCTTCCCGCCGCATTGAATTGCCTGCCAGTTTTCGTTCATTTTTCGTTGCTGCGCCGCTCCTTTTGATTGTAACGTGATGTTATATAGCTTATAGCCTTCCTCAATAAATATGCTATCCAACACAAAAATATTTTTTAAATTCGGACCAGAAGTATCTGAGAGTACCGCGTTCAACAATACAAACAAACTCTTCAGCTTTATAACAGAAACAGATACAGACAACACAACATAACGTAAAATCCCTGTACTTCTTGAAGAGTTTGACACGCAGTTTTACAGCAGGAAACCCACATTTAAGGGTTAAAAGGGCGAGGCTATTGCCATTAGCCGGGCACACATCCAGACCCCGCGGGCTGTCACGAGACATTCCGGATGGAAAATCCCAATAACAGTATGCCTGAGGAATCTGAGAATCGAACTGTGGACTTTATGTTCAGCAGTAGCGTTTACGTCAGTCATGCAAGACAGTTGTTTTATTTAAAGATTTCCATTCACCAAATTTCTTATTCAGAGTTTAAAATAAAACCATTAAAACTCCCCTCTCAATCACATCAGTGGAACAACAAAATTAAATTCTAAAACGTGCCTTATTTATTGTTTTAATACTGTAACACTAAAATTGGAATTGTTCGCGTAAACTTTTCGATAACGACCTTTAAATCAATCAAGTGAACTCCGAGCGAAGAGAAGCGAAACGAATTCGTAAATTTAATTCATTACTTGTTAAGGGGTGTTTGCACTGAACACGAACGGAATAAAGACTGAGCAAGAACTGAAGAAGATCCTAAAGGAACCAACAAATTGTCATTTTTTTTTTCTTCTTCTGAAAACTATTCAAGTTAAATTAGCCAGAATTCAGAAGATCACAGTGACGACCGTCCGGTGCCAAACCTAACCTAAGTTTATTTAATTAAAAATCCCCACTAACAAGAGTGTTCTTAGTGTTATTACATAAATAAAATTACAAAGCGTAAGCAAAGGAAACCTGCTCAGGTGAAAATTCACAGATGAATCCGTCCTGAAGTGTAAACATGGTGCTGTCCTACAAAATACTTAATATCGTGTTCAGCGAGTCCTATTGTCTGTACGTTTCAGAGAGTGACTGACGCTATTGAAGGTGCGAAACTCGTATCCGAATTTTAGGCCAACTCTATTTAGATAGCAATTTCTACGTTAAGAAGAAGATTATTAACCTGGTATCAATTTTGTTGTTAGGTGTTTCGTGTGATGCCGGATGTAAAGAATAGCACCACCTCATTTCTTCCGGTGAGTGCCGTAGAAGGCGACTCAAGGACTTACCAAAAAATGGGCAGTATCGTTGTCTATGCAATGTACCACCACATTGCGATTGCCAACATGCCTACTAAGCGTGGGGAGGGGGGAGGGGCTATGTCCAGCAGTGGACATTCTTTGGGTGAAATTTTGACGATGATGATCAATTTAGTAAGAACAGTAATTTTGTGTTCCATCTTAAGATTTTTTCTTACTTTTGGTTTGTGTAGTGGAACCACACCTTAAGTTTGTGTCACAGAATATTTCGTTTGACGGTCCGCAAGTAATTTGCGCGGTTATTGTGTACAAATCTTAATTATAACGTTTAATTAGATGCCTTTGTAATACCGACTGTTTTGAGAATCGATTAGTGGACTGAGCGAACGTTTAATGATGTTTTACGAATTAAGTTATCTGGCTTGTTGCGCAACCATTGACAGTACATCTGTCATTTGAACTGGATTTAAGTAAATTTGTTTGTAGAAATGTTGATGTTGATTCTGTTAAGAAAATAACATTACTTATAAACAGATGTAGGTATAACGTTCAGGTACAGTTGATATTTGAATAGTCAAATAAAGATACGGCATGATCAAACAGGACTTTATGGAAGAAAATATTAAATGAAGGAAAAGAGAGTCAAGCTAGATAGTCTGACATATCACGTCATTATTATAGTCTATTCAAAAAATATCAGCTGAAAGTGTAAAAAACCCTTGTTAAAAAATTTATGCAACCACTCACAAAAGGATTGTCAAACGGCCGCACGGATCGTTCAGAGGTTATAGTACCGGATGGTTCGCGGATGGGTAACCATTCATCACATATCGAGATAGATACGTCCGTGCCTCGGAAAGCACGTAAAGCCCTCGGTCGCGTCTGTCATTTGTTGATCTTTGAGAGTTGTAACGGATAGTCAGAAGCCTAAAAGTCGTACAGCCAGTCTTACTGATTACAGCTGATTGTCATTATTAGATATACATGGAGCGATTGCCTATCTGACCTCCACAACTCAGTGTAAGCGAAGTAAATCGGGTAACGCGATACCCCTTGGTAAGACTGGTTGACTACTCATAATTACTGTCAAAAATCTATGAATGATAGCCGGGCCAATGGCTTAACGTGCTTATAGAGGCACTGAGAAGTGGTGGTATGTAATGGATTACTCACCAGTCTTCTAATGGAATGTGGCATTCGTAGCTTCGATCCATGCGTTTTGATGATGATGATGATGATAGGGACTCCTTTTCCGCACTTAGACTATCATTCGGTCTGCTCTGCATGGGGATTCTGGCTAATAAAGCCTGCCTAGCTCCTCCCAAAAGCACAGAAGCTTCCTCGAAGCTTCTCAGGCTTCGCGGAGCGACCTCATTGTTCCGAGGTTTTTTCACGTTGAGAAGTTACGGCCTCGCATTCCGGGATGACGTGGACGGCTGATTCTTAGGCGTCAAGGCAGCCCTTGCAAAGCGGGCTTTCTTTAATGTTTGTTAAATACGTTATGGCCCGTAATTTTTCCTATGATTATTATAGAAGTTTTTAAATTAGTCGCGAGTACATTTAAAAAAAAATAGCACAACAAAGAAATTCATCTTCACCATTACAGCCGAAAGACGACCACTTCTGGACATAGGCCTCCCCCAGAGGAGGGGTTTGCAATAATCGCCACGCTTTGCAAGCGGGCTGGTGATCGCAGTATGGTGGTAAAATGCATAGAGAACGCTGCTGCCCATTCTCCGGTAAGTCCCCTAGCCGTCTTCTACGACACCCACGGGCAGAAATGGGATGGTGCTATTCTTTAACGGAACAAAGAAACAAAGAAATTCAGTTGTAATAAATAGCAAGTACATCTACGGATATAATGTTTCTTCCCAGGTATGCCGCACGCTACGCTAAACTTACCTTAACTCAAAGTGTGTTCGCTCCCGTTAATTAAAACTAGCGAATAGCGAACATGGCCGCGCTCACCGACTCAAGATCTCTGCCGCGAAATACTTTACAACTTGCCTAATTAACTGAACAACAATTATTTATATTAGGACTTGTTTAAAGATTTTTGGAGGCTGAGATATAGAAGGTGAATTTTCATATTTTAATTTTGGAAAAGACAGTCACACAGTAGTAAGTCAAGCGTGCTCTTGTTCGTGTCAGAATTCTTTGTCACGATTCGGCACAGCCAGGGTGGCAAAATATAAGTCGATGTTACCGCCAGAGCCAAGTCCCTTATTAACAGCTGTCCAGACTCCCGGTCACTGCATATTCATTCTTCTAGAACGGTAGTGATTTTATTCCGCTTTTATTAATAAGTTTTTTTTTGTAATTTCAAGCAGTGGAACAACATGCGCTAGAAGCATAAAGTACACCATCGTTTACACCTTTAACACTGATGCATATTTTGAGATGAAATTGGTATCTCTCTCTGTTACTATTATTACTATTCCCTGATATTTACTCTCTCTGTCAATATTTGCTTGTAAGCATTTTGTAGTGATGTTGCTTGTTTGTTTTCCATTTTACGACGATGATGGATCTACCCTCGGTTGGTACACAACCCTGGGTTAATGAATCGTGGTTTGTAATTATTTCAGGAAAGATCGGGTGGCTTCGGGGGAATGTAATTATTAATGCTTTGCGTTCGCGATACTGTCTCAGATACATGTTGTCCTGGTAAATTCATTACTGTTTCGCGGAAGCGTGCATTTTGGAGGTTCTTTTATTAATGTAACAATTATCTGTCTATTAGCGTGCTGTTTTTTTTAGTACCACAGTCCCAGGCGTAATGAAACTGATCGAATTTATCATTAAAATAATTATCTATATATTAATACGTGAAGCGAAAACTTTGGATCCCTTTTTACGAAAATTGGGCGGACGGAGGAGTATGAAATTTCGCACACTTATAGTTTATACAGAGAAGAAGTGACGAATACTAATATTTTTTTTTTGTTATGCGTTCATATACATTATTTTCAATAAATAACACGTTACACATACTACTGTTCATTACCGTGTATCTAATACACACATGCATAGATATTCTTTTGTTTATGGTCCAAATCTGTCTTTATTATTTTGTGCAGTGTTACCAATACCCAGAAATATTTACCCCTAAAGCTTAAGTTAAAAACCCCTAAAATTGCCACAATTACTAAAAAAATCCGCTAACAAATTATAATGAAAAAAAATAACTCAATCTTAAAGTACCTAAGAATGTATTAATAATTCAAAAAAAAATACGCCGCTTTGGGGGACCGCTTCAAACCTAAAAATTTAATTACCAATAGTCTTACTACCTAACTAAGCAGTCAACGACGTCTGCACTCGCGGAGCGGTCCCCCAACGCAATTTTTTTTTTTTTCTGAATTATTAATACATTCTTAGGTACTTTAAGATTGAGTTATTTTTTATTATTTTTTACTTTTTAAAGGGAAATTAGGTTTTGTGTCGGGGGTTTTTTAAATTTTAAATTTAATTTTTTATTTGATACTTTTTATAGGTATATACTTAATATAATGTAGAATCAAACGAAGCTAAGAACACTCTCGATTAATTCATCAATATTCTCTTTCAGTGCGCCTTCATTTGAGACCCCACTCGAATATACTTGCTGAATTCGGTTACTCTTCCCCACTTTCCCCCCCACAACTTTTAAACGGCTCAACCGATTTTCATCAAACATGTCTAAGAACACTCGCAGATAAGTCACCTTTAATACATTTTTTTTTTATTGAAATCGCATCATCCGTTCGGGAGCTATGATGCCACAGACAGACAGACAGACAGACAGACAGACAGACACGTCAAACTTATAAAAAAAAAAAAAAAAAAAAAAAATCATTCACTCTGCATTCTTAGTATCGAGGAACCGTACTAGAAGTCGCTAATACTTTTATTGTAATCAAAAACACAATGAGAAATGTAAGATGGTAAAAAATCCCTAAGAATACCCCTAAAAATGGAACGCCCCTAAAAATCTCAATCCTCTTATTTCCCCCTAAATTTGGGAAAACCCCTAAGTTGGTAAGCCTGATTTTGTGTCTATGTGTCTATAGTCTTACCGAATGACAAGTATAGCCATAGGTAATAAATTAATTTTATAGATATATAACTTTTAAAATCTATGATCATATCGAGAATATTTGTCTTTAATATTATTTGTATTAGCGACGATAGGAATTTATTTTAGATTTATAAGAAATATTTTTTGTGGTTTTATGGGGAGTATCAAGTATGGCATTAGTAAGTTTCCCATACAAAACTTAGTGTCGTGTGCAAACTGTAGAGGTTGTATGCTTCACGATTGTACAGGCTGGTCAAAGATTGTACAGGCTGGTTATAATTATGACATTTGGAACCGTCACAATTAATTAAAAATAATAGGGAAAATTCTATAAAAACAGAACAAATTTCTGTGATAATTCATTCCATATTGTTCCATATCCAGCAGTTAAGAAGTATTAAGAAAATAAAAAAGAGAGTCCTGAAGAAGTATTCTTTACTCATTACACCTACGTCCTGGTCCTGGCCATCACCGTCCCGCCAGCGAACCCTCTCGACAGTAGTACAGCGTCAACAATTTGTCTATAGTGTTACTGAATGTCAAATATAACCATTTTTTATATTTAAGTATTATTATCTATATTTTTTCATTTAATAATGTATTTCTATTCAAATTAAGTACGGTCGAATTTCGACCAATGGGCGATCACTAGTACACTTTATAACTTAATATTCGAATATTTGGTAACGTTGATTTTGGTTCAGCCGGGGGTAAAGCAGATCTATAGTTCAACGTTCTGTTCTAGAGACGAATAAAGAAGAATGGTTGATTTGGTGTCGCTTAATGTTAGCATTATCATGAAACACTTACAAGGATTTACCGTATTTGCGTTACTTTTATTTTTATTAATGTTTTCTTTTCTTTGTGCTCAAAGATAAGAAAACATCTACAATAAGTATTGCACTAAATCTTACCACCAAAACGCAGTTATTTGCAATATCTAATCGCAAAATTTAGGACGCTAGCCATAGAGTTACTAAACCCACCAGAATTTGGTATTTCTGTACTTGAATTAAGTAAAATATCTGGTTGACCGAGCTTTGCTCGGTATTTTTTGGTTAATTTGTGTTTAAAATAATAAGTTTATGTTCAAGTTGATTATCGATAATGTTGGTCATTGAAAACACGAATAAAACGACATTTTATAAAAATGAATCCTAGTTAGATCGATTTATCGTCCCCGAAAGCCCCTGTATACTAAATTTCATGAAAATCGTTGGAGCCGTTTCCGAGATTCAGCTTATATATACATATATACAAGAATTACTCGTTTAAAGGTATAAGATTAGCAGGAAATTTTTGTGTTAGTTACTATAATATAATAGCATATCCTGTTTTATTTATTTGTTTACCATGCGTGATGATTATAACAAAATTCAATTGTATCTATTATTACTAGGTACCTAATGGTGATATTCGGCAGTAGACGTTTACGGACTAATATGACAAAATACGATAATATTAGTAGGTAAAACACTTAGTGAAATGAATTCAGACCATAACAGTGTAAGTATCTGGCTATTTGTCACTATTTATGGCCCATAACATGGTATTAGTTATAGACCGTATTCATCATAGCATCGGGAATATACACGAGGAGCTTTTAGCTTTAATCAACTAATTATGTACGAACAATATTACTTCGGCGAGTTTGAAACTTCTCTTTTGTATTAATATTGTACATAAAAGTACCAAACTTACATAATAATAATCCTATGTTCATAATCAACAAAAATCCCATCCAGTAACAATAACATTGGAATATTACGACCTGAAAACATAGAGTTGAAAGACCTGCCACGAGGTGGACAGATGACCTTTTGAAGGTCAGAGGAATACACTGGATGCGGGAAGTATAATCGGTCGGCACAAGTGGCGGAGCTTGGGGTAGGCCTTTGTCCAGCAGTGGACGTCTTTTGGCTGAAATAATGACGATTGTAACCTGAGAATTCTTTAAAACTTGCGGCATCTTATTTTGACAACTTCGGACGCGGACTCTAATCATTCTGAAAATAAAACAATTTCTCAAAGCTACGCAGCAGGAACATCTGGTCATCTAAGCAGTCACAAAGACAATTCCGTCAACATTCTATTTACAATAACCCCAAAATAAAGTTTATTTATCACTAAAACTTTTAACAAACTCAATCTAAAGGAACAACCTTATCTCTTCGTTTTCACAAAGACCTTGTTTTCCTCCTTCCTTACATTCAGGAACACCCGACAACCCCAAAAAGTTTATAATAGGAACTGCAAGAATTTCCATAAACTCGAAAACAGCACTAGTATAGTCAAAAGACCGAGTACGGCTAGCGAATGAACGAGTGAGTGAACGAACTAAGCCCTGACAGATAGCATCAATGTCATTCATTTAACTTCAGCATTCATTGCCGTTTTGATCCCGACAACTCGTCTACAGATGTCTGCTATTTTTTTAATTGTCCCCTTACTAGTGTTGTTAACGATACGGGATTCGAAATAACAAAACGGGAATTTTTCTTCTTTGCTCGGAATATGTGCAGGATTTTTATTTCTTTTGTTTATTTTAAGCTTGTTATAGACGGGAATGTCGGTTTATTTGCTGTTTTGTATCTATACATGATGAGGAGGTTTCATGAATAGAGCACATTGTATGTCATTTTTTTTTTCAGGATGGGAAATCATCGAATGACTTCTCCCGCTCTGGGCGGAGCGGGAGGGCGTGTCAGACTTTTACTGACTAAAACCCACCCGTGTTCCATCAGTTGCCCATGTGCCAGGGTCACGGTATCTCTTTCGAACAATCACGCGACCCCGGCAGGGCACATTGTATGTCTTAGTTTGTTGCAGTACTCAGCGGATGCACTTGTAAAAAAACGTACCTAAGTATAATAGTTTATAATGAATATAATAGAATTACTATATATAAAATTCATTTCAGATAGAATTTTAAAATTTTCCTTTTAATCTAAGTAACTAAAATAGTGCGGTATATCAGCCATTTATGCATGATTCGCAAACATGTTAAACCAGGACGCCATCTATTTAATTCATAAACATATAACGTATAAACAACATAAGTAAGACTATGGCAGAAAAACAAAAAACCCAGAAAATCTCCGGACTCAAGATCCCACCCCTATTTACATCGGACGTCTTTTCGCAACACTAATTACATTGTTTACGAAACAAAAGGCAAACGCATCCCTTTGTCGTCTACCCTGAACTTTTTACGAATAGTTGGAGAAACGTCCCACTAAAGATTGTATCTTCGGCAATCCTCGGCAGTGCTCGGATATCTTCGGCGATAAAAAAGTGGAACGGCAGACCTTATTAGAAGTTTGGAAGGATGTTGATCCGTGAAGTTAGTATGTTTGTTTGGAAGAAATAAAGGAAAGCTAATAAAATAGAGAAGCTTTGGGAGATAAGTTAGGTACACTATTGATTTTGGAGTGGTGTACGAAGTGGGGACAAACCTGCTCCTATTAGCAGGTCTAATTAATTTTATCGCTAAGTGGGGTGACTGGTAAGATGTGGGGGATTTTGGGAGAAGAAGGCATGCTGTACCACCACTAAATTGGGACAAGAGCAGGGTTAGATGAAAACGATAAAAATTAATGCGTTTCAATTATCCAAAGCCACGGATAGAAAAGGGCTGAAGCTTACAGCTAATCGTTAATTATCCTACTTCAATCTGTCTACCTAAATGTATTGAATGATTTTTTTTTCGATAATTAAATCTCGAAAACTTTACAGACAATGCTGACTGGGTTATTGAAGAAGTGAACATTGAAGTTTTCATCTTCGCCTGTATTACCAGAAGAGTATGTGTCTTTCTGCACAGAAGAATTGAACACCTCCACATTTTGCTCGGATATTGTTCGTGCCCCACGTTCGTATTGGGCGAGCTTACTTACGACTAAACTGAACACAATTTAAATACAGATATCTACTGATAATTTAAAAAAAAAGACACCATCTCGGGATTGCTAAGCAGTCAAATAAAACCAACGAGGCTGTCAGTGTTACTTCTTGAAATACCAAAATCTCAGTTATTTCCAGACCCATTTCAACAACCCTGCAACCAGAGCAGCTCACATTAATCTTTGACACGAATAATCTGACTGATGCAGAACATAGGAGCGCCCTAATAACGTATTCCGAGCGCGTGCCCACCTTCACGATGCTAATGTGTGTTGAGAACTCATACTGAGGAGCTGATCCATCGGGTACGAGAAAGCAGAAGGCCCATTTAGGTGATATCATGGAAATCTCTTACAAGTGCTTTCAATCAACTCAGCCTATCGCAAGTGCTTTAATGTGAGTAAATTATTTCATTACCACAAATGGTGAAGGAAAAATCTAAAGTAAATTGGTATATCTTAGAACCAAAAACTTGAAGACTTGTGACATTCACTAACTCGCACAGGGCTCGCGTGGCGGATAACGGCCCACCCCTTCCCATCAAGAGGAGGCCTGTGTTCTAGCAGGGAACATTACAGGGTAATTATGCTATGGAAATCTGTCATTGTGTAGATACAATCCGTTGACTGCTTAGCATACCTGGCGAAATGTAGATGTACAGGTATTCCAGGTGCCTAATCCTTTGAGGATTAGAAGTGTGATGTTAGATTTGTTATTTACCAACTACAGAAACTGAATGGTCATCTATGACGATGACCAGTTTTCTGTGGGTCGCCGTATTTCCTTAAGTTCATTTTTTTATTAATGCTCATAGGGTCGATCGAATTAAGAGGGAATGGAGTAATTGGGGCTTGGAAGTATCTATATATATATATATACATATTAATACGTGAAGCGAAAACTTTGGATCCATTTTTACGAAAATTGGGCGGACGGAGGAGTATGAAATTTCGCACACTTATAGTTTATACAGAGAAGAAGTGACGAATGGGAATATTTTTTAAAATTATGTGTAAAAATACATTATTTTCAATAAATAACACGTTACACACACTACTATTCGTTACCGTGTGTTTAATACACACATGCATAGATATTTTGTGTCTATAGTCTTACTGAATGTCAAGTATAACCATAGGTAATAAATTAATTTTATAGAAATATAACCTATTTCATTTTTAAAATCTATGATCATATCGAGAATATTTGTCTTTATTATTATTTGTATTAGCGACGATAGGAATTTAGTTTAAATTTATAAGAAATATTTTTTTGTGGTTTTATGGGGAGTCTCAAGTATGGCATTAATAAGTTTCCCATACAAAACTTAGTAAACTGTAGAGGTTGTATGCCTCACGATTGTACAGGCTGGTCATAGATTGTACAGGCTGGTTATAATTATGACATTTTGAACTGTCATAATTCATTAAAAATAATAGGGAAAATTCTATAAAAACAGAGCTTTCTGTGATAATTCATTCCATATTGTTCCATATCCAGCAGTTAAGAAGTATTAAGAAAATAAAGAAGAGATTCCTGAAGAAGTATTCTTTACTCATTACACCTACGTCCTGGTCTTGGCCATCACCATCCCGCCAGCGAACTCTCTCCACAGTAGTACAGCGTCAACAATTTGTCCATAGTGTTACTGAATGTCAAATATAACTATTGATACATATGCAATGAATATAACCATATATTTTTTTAATATTAGTTATTATATATTTTTTTCATTTAATAATGTATTTCTATTCAAATGAAGTACGGTCGAATTTCGACCAATGGGCGATAATAAATTCACTCTGCCACTCGTAGAATGTTACGAATACTGCCTTGCTTTTTTTCAGCTATACCGGATGACATTTTATACCGTCTCGACCTTCATACGGTGTGTTGTGTAACTAGAATAGAAGGCAGTAAGGCCTTCAGATTCATCGCAGGTGACTAAAGGAGCGCAGGACGCGGGCGGACGGGGATGCGTGTGCGGCTCGTGCGCCTGCGAAAGATCAATTTGGCCGCCTATCGGCCGGCTTCAAGGGTAGGACTGGGCTACAAAATCATTGATACATGCCGCGCTTTGCGTAGGGTGCGTATGATTTGAGTTTCGATAGATTTTAATTGATTTTTTTATTTTATTTTTTCCAAATTTCTGTTTTTGTTGTTCTAGTATGAAAATGTGACGTTAAATGTGTATTATTTATTGCTAGATCAATTTCATTACATGTTATTCAAAAATAAAAATAATAAAAATTTCTATGCCAAAGGCTTCTACTCCGTTCACCCATTACACCTATTTTTTTTCAAGACGTTAAAAAATGTCACCCGGTATGTACTTGGAGATGCCAGTCTGACAGAAGGATAAGCATCAGATCAACCTGACTACTCTGATGATTTGCTTGAAGAAGTAAACCATCAGTTCGCCTGATTTGCGTTGTGTTGAGGCATCAATAATTAATATAATAACCATAAACAATACCAATCTTTAAAAGCCGAGAAGGACCAAATACTATAACATATCAAGCTTGCCCTAGAAATATGTGGAGGATTGGCTTTTCTTTGGTAACACTGATTTATGTAAAGAGCTTCTGGCATTAGTAAACCTTCTGTGTCTCCTATGCTACGTTACGATGAGCTGCAAAGTTCGGAAGTGTCAGATTTATACCGGCTCTCATGGACGCCGAGTAGAAAGGTCACGAGTTCGTGCCTGTTCCCTCCAACTTGCAAATATGATGCTAATTTTTACTTACAGCCATTTTGGAATCACGTAATGTAATTGAATTTATCCTTCCCGTTGAAAGGTTGGCGTGTGCCTAACTGTACTTTATCGTTCTCTTTTTCTAATATGGCGTGTGTTGAAAATTTTAGACAGACAGTATGACAGTTGTAGGATTTTCAGACTTAAAGTATCTTAACATAACCCACTTATGCGTCAATACTTTAGAAAGAAGAAAATATCCGACCGAGATTGGCGTTTTTACGATAATTTCTTCCACCGTGGTTGTCTTCAAAATGTTTTGAAAACGGTTCATCATAATTTTCCAAATTAATTGGGCTTTTTTTACATCGATTGAAAGATGTAATTTTTTTTTTGAATGTTTTCATAAAGATACAAAACAAAATGATCAATTAAATAGTATAACACATTTCATTAAGCCCAAGCATATTATGTTAATCGAAGCAGAAAGTTAAATTCATGTAACCCAGATATTGTATAAAAATATTAACACTCGACTTGGTATTAAAATAAAATAGAAAGTTTCAAAGCAGGTCTTCACAATTAGAAATTAAAATTAATAATCTTTATACAGATTTTCTCTTAAACTTTCATGTTTATAATAAGTACGTTGATAACGAGGCGTCCTTAATTAGGAGTATGAAACTAATTTGCTTAATATTATGAAACGGTCTGGCATCAGTAGAGTGTACAGAGGAGTAATTGCGTAACTTGTTATCAGTAGGAATTGGTTTGATATTGATAGTTAAATAACATTCATTGCGTTATTTACGTTGCTGAGCCGACAATTTATTCGAACAAATGACGCAATGGTTTAAAAATAATCTGCAATCCCATTCAGATTCGGATAAATAGTGCGTTTCGCAATTAGGGTGCAGGTCTATCATAACGTTACTGAGTGAAACTTCATTGCTACGGCTGACGGTTTTGTAATGATGGCACGGCTAGCACAGATATTCAGTGAAGCTTCTCGGCCACGGGTCGTCGTTTAGAGCCTCATCATCCCTTTGCCTCACGTATTTGCTTCCTCTTCCATACATCTCTATAAGCCGCCATCTCTGTTGATACCCTCTTCTAGAGTATTAGGCCTTTATAACGACCACTAGGTACTTCTAGACTTCTCATTCACTGACACTTTCTCAGAAAAACGGTTTTGTCAATAAGACGAATGGTATTTATTGTATAACCACAGATAGTTATTGATCCTTTTTCTTCAACTAGCTAGTGCAAAGTGAAGTGCTACTGTAATATTATTTAATTAAATTAGTTTGCAAGGAATCATTTTTCTAGGTCACTGTGCCTGATATAAATGTTTTTTTTTTCCTTTGTAAATACATTTAAATCATAATCATTATTTTAGTTGTGTGCTTCCCGCATTCAGCGAATTCCTGCGACCTTCACATGGTCGCTGGTCCACCAACCACCAACTCTACGTCTACCGGTACGCGGCCGCTACTCTTGGCTTCATCGGCCATCTGTTTTGCGAGTATTGTGTGCCCACTGCCACTTCAGTTCGGGCTATCTCGGTTTCCTAATGTTTACACTCATGTCTTAATTTCGAGACATGAAAATGTACATAAACGATATTCTTGTCAACCACACGTGTAGATTTCACCAACATGGCTAGACTTAGTAAACTTCACTAACAAGACGCTAAATAATTAAACTTTACAGAAACTCATAAAGAAATAAAATTCAAAATAATCTTCGTTTTAGTGAGGGCTCAACATGAACAGGTTTTCTTTAAAAAAGTAACTCTGACTAGCTGAAGTTGAGCCGCCGCGTAATTGGGGCATAACTCAATTAAGTTAGGTTATATTTTGTTAAGAAAAGTTAATTTGTGTTTCTGGTACATACGGCTGGGAGCGAGCTTGTGTTTTACTTTGACACGGCTGAGATTAAATTACTTAATATTTAGGTTAGTTTACAAGTCCCCAGAGTTTTGAAAATTAAATTCTTTACAAAGTTTTATTTTTATTCTGTGGGTAGTTAGGTACTTAACTCATTTATTGCATCAATCTTTATCAGTACACTAACTTCTGCCCGCGACTTCGTCCGCGTCAAATTTTTGCTCCCCTGACCCTTCCCGTCGCATCGATTTGCCTGTTAGTTTTCGTCCATTTTTCGTTGCTGCTCGCTCCTTTTGAGTTATAGTGAGTCAACCTTAAAAGATAGACATATTCTCTCACGGACTTTTTTTTAGAACTTTTTAAAAGGAACAATTCTGTCATACATGATTTTTGCGTTACATTAACCGTTTATGCAGCGCACGCAACGGAAACTCTCAAACGGAATAAATTTTCCCCGTTTTTGCAACATTTTTCATTACTGCTCCGCTCCTCTTAGTTGTAGCATGATGTTATATAGCCTATAATAGCCTTTCGCGATAAATAGGCTACTCAACACTAAAATAATTTTTCAATTCGGACCAGTAGTTCCTGAGATCAGCGCGTTCAATCAAACAAACAAACTCTTTAGCTTTATAATATTATATAGTATAGAAGATATTCAGTGTCCATATCTATAGAAAAGCAAAAATAAAAAAACGATTTTGTAATTTACTATCTGCTACAAGTCTTTTATTTAGTCACAGTAAACTAAAAACGCAAAGAATCAGAATTATTTCATCAATATTTGTACTAGCCTACACTGTAGCATTGCTGAGCAAAGGCCTCCCCCAAATCAGTCCAGGCATCCTTTTCCGGAACCACTTCGACCCAACCCTTCCAGTACGCGTATAGGTCATCTCGCAACCTCTTCTTGGACCGGTCTCGGCGGAGTCGTCCATTAGGCACCCACTGTGTGGAGACAGCCGTCACTATACATGCGGTTAATGTCTAAAACTTTAATAAAAAATAAAAATTGTGTCTAATTTATTCAACTCACATTCTACAGAACACTGGATACTACATGTAAATGAGACTAAACAACCTCCACACGAAACGCGACGGTGTAAAAGTACCGCGTTAGTTCTTTAATTAATAATGTTAATTATTCTGTCGTCTTTTTACTTTTTAATTAGAGACCTGCAGGTATTTATTTAGGACTAAGTTGTCTTACTTTTGTGTTTTTAGCAAATAATAAAAAAATGTTGAAGTATTTTTGTTTACGTAAAGATAATGTAGTTAGATATTGAAGGTATTTTTTATTTTCACTAGACGTGTATGATCAAGATACGCTACTATGTCTATTGAACATGTGAATGTTTTACAGCTAAGGAAACTATTTCTTACATACATCGTACATCTAAATTACAACGATTTTTTTTTTGAAATAGGCATGTTTACGCAGTGTGTCAATCATCATTTCAATCGAAAGATGTCCAGTGATAGACTTATTATGCCACCTCCATGGACGACGACACATCGGTGTAGCATCCAGCCATCTAACACCCAGTGGATTCCAGCGGCTTTTACGAAGTTAGGGCTTTGATTGTACATTTATTTATAGTTTCATTAGTGGTTGTGTTATGTTTTATATTTAAAATTCGTGCTATTTTCTCAAATCCCAGGAGAAGTCGATTGAAAGTCTCAACAGGAATTTCCAGCAAAAGATATTGTAATTCCACCGAAATATGGCTAGAAAAATAGATTCCACGCAGCTGACGCCGCGGGCAAAATATGAGTTGTAAAAATAATATAAAAGTCCGCAACTGCGTATTCGCTCTCTGACTAGTTTGCTAATAAATATTGAAATAAATTTTCGGTTTTGTTTGAAAGTTTTAATTAATCCTGTGTTCAGCGTTTGACCTACAGTTTGTTCGTGTGTGACTTTTAATTGTTTATTTTTTTGGTTGAATTTGACTTATGTGACCTGTGGTATGTGTGTTATGTGATGCTGTGTATCTCTCTGGATACTGACAGTTAGACTGGTCCTCGCATTTAAGGTCGCTCAGCATGCTATGGAGCGGACTATGCTTGGATTTTCTTTGAATTATAAATCCGAAAGGAAGTTATCCAGAAAAGAAATGAAGTTACCAATATAGCGCAGAGTAAGCAGGTTGAAGTGGCAGTGGGCTGGCTATGTCTGTCGACCGATGGCCGGTGGCCGGTGGCAATGAAGCAGACTAGTGCTGGAGTGGAGACCGCGTAATGGCAACCGTAGTGTGAGACGTCCCCCAACTAGATTGACCAACGACCTTAAAAAGGTGGCAGGGCCAGACTTGATGGCTGCGGCCGAGGACAGGCTGTTGTGGCGCCGCATGAGAGAGGCCTTTGTTCAGCAGTGGGCCACGATAGGTGGAGTTGATTGATGCTGTGACTCTCCAGCAGGGTGATAACAATGCTTATATGCCTTTTTATGTTTAAAGCAAAAAAAGACTTATTTTATCTATCTTATCTATAATTTCAACACTTTAGAACAATAAACGTGTATTTACGTTGTTGAGCTGACGAATCTTTCAAATCCGGCTAGTTCAGGTAAATGTTGGTCATTTAATTGATCATTATGATGACATTTAAACAAAAGTTGTTCTCCACATTAAATTTTTGTTTCTGAATTGTAAACCTACTCATTACATACGGCATATATTAGATTCAGAAAAATAATATTGCTACTGAAAAAAATTTATTTTTACGCGGTGTCGAATTTTCCTATCTATTTTTATTCATGACTAAATAATTTAGGTCAAAACAACAGTATTCAATCAGGATGAATGCCGAATGTTAATTAATTTTGGAGATTCTGCCTGAAATGTCGTTAAAGTTTTTGATTTTTTCATCAATGAAAGGAGAAAAGCTGTTTTCCAAAATTGTGAAATCTAGGAGGTGTAAAAGATCTTGTTCATAAAATTTTTATTTTTGGGCTATTGCATTAAATTTCTCTAGGGAGAATTGTTGGTGGGAATGTTAGAAAAGTAAATTACACGTTTTGAGGGGTTGCAGGAAAAGCCATTTGATTTAAAATCATATTTGAGTATAAATAATCAGAAATAAAAACGATGCCTATCAACAATACATCATTTTTATCCCAAACACAAAACCACCCATTCCTCCATCTTCACAATAAGGATCTACAACAAAATACCAGAAAAACGTTCCTCATTTCTCTTCAAGGCGCTCATGTAATATTTTTTGCGGTATCAGTTGGCTCTCGGCTCTCGGCTCTTGGGATTCGGCATTCGGCTCACGTGCCTACACGCACTCACTAGGCCACTCGTCCTCGCGCAGTTTCTCGGCAACCTGTCTTGACTGAGTAAATAGATTCTTGTGGTGTAGCCGTGTTTTGTTTTTTGTTTCGTGAAGATCGTGATATTAAAAATAATGGAGATGGAATAGTAATGATCTTCGGAGTGACCATTTTTGTGAACAGTAAATTGAAAACTTTACCGCCTCGTTGATCTAGAGCGCGCAAACTCAGCACAGTAGTAAACCCTCAAAACAAGACTTCTAGGTATGAATCCCAGGTTGAGCAAAGTGATATTTAGTTTCTTAATTAGGAATTTTCCAGTAGCCGCTCAGAGATTAGATTAGTGTCTGGTTAATAGTAATATTACCGAATCCTTCGTGAAACAGGCCTCTATGATATTAATGTCGGTATAAAATTCTATATTCACTTACATTTCAGGCGAAAATTTGAAGTTTCATCAGATTCAGAAGATCATTAATGAAAGAGAAGATGAAATAAGTATAGTCAAAGATTTTGGAACTGCCTACGATTTGAAACAGAAATTCCAGAGGTAAGCTATAAAAGTTTAATAAAATATATGAAAAGTAAAATATCTATGTGTATTTATTTATATAAATCATGTTAATAATCAATTTGCAAACTATTAACAAAAATGTACACTTCTATTATTACGCTGAAAATTAATATATCCAATCATTTTGTATCATATAATACAATACAATACAATACAATATATTTTATTTCTCTCAAAAAAGGTACACATTTGGTACATGGTTCTTAGTTACTAGCTAATTTAGACCTTTGTGAGAGCTGGAGTCTGTACTGGGTTCGGGACCTGTATTACAGATCTCCAGGCTTCCACCCTTAAAATAAAATAATAAAATAACACTTACGTACAACAACATTTTAAAAGCATTAAGTACTGAGAGGAAGAGGGTTAATATAAAAAGCAAAAAGAGATGTGCTATGTGTGTCTTTGTAGAGTAGTGTGTGTATGTGAGTGCAGTATGTCCTCACTGCCCGAGAGTGTGTGTGGGTCTGTGTGTGATAATGTATGATGTGTTTGTGTAAAAGTAAGTGTTCATCGAATTTAACAATTGTTACCGGCTAGGATATTCCACTCTTTTCGTGACTACCAAAAGTTGATCAAACTTTAGAAGTAATCAGTAAGAACTATGCTACCAAAGTCTTAAAGTACGAACTTGTTACCTAAACTTGTAAATAACTAGGTTAAACAAGTTACAGTTCTAGATTCTAAATTGTTGTTTGTAAAGTTCTATCTTACTGAATAATTAAGAATGTGGTCAGACTCAATAATTACTGAAAACTGAGTAAGTTGAATAGTTACCTATAAGAATTCTTAAAAGGTTTTGTTCTGAGATCGTGTTTTGCTGCTTCATTGCTCTAATGGTGGTGCTCAAGTAGTATGTGCTGAGAAACAGGTAGGTAAAGTGTTTTTCATCAGAATTTTCTCAATCTGGAGACTGAATTTGTGCTCGGTTGATGGCAGTAGGCTCACCCCCTTCATGGGACTCGTACAGTCCAAACTGGGCATGCCATCCTTAGGCATGGTGGTTTTAATGTTATATTTTCTTTAAAGATTATAATCTTCTTATTCCTGAATTTTTTTCCTCAGTGCACACTTCTCTGTTTTCATATTTTTTCCTCCCTTCAAGGTTCGTAATTCTCCCATTGAATGTCATCACCACATCGCCTGGCATCGAATATAACTTAGAGCAATTACTAAAATCTTGCGGAACAATTTTAATCAAAACAGTTGCTGAGTTTAACGGCACAAGTAATACAATATCACTTTGGTTTACAACCCTTTGAGCCGACCACAACATCATAACGATTAGGGGCCCTTTATATTGGCGACTAAATCGCAGCGATCATCTTGCCCTGTCTGAGAAACAAATGACAGCTGGTTAGTACTCCGTCAAGAACTTATTTAAGTCTCGCTTGTGGTTGTAATATCTTAGAATTATACCATTGTTACTGGTTACTGTCAATCCGTATCATTCTGCGGCGAGGCAAAGTTTCCGCAGGACTTTCTGCTACATTTATTTGGTACTTCACAATTTACAGACATCTTCCTATTGATTAGGGTAGGATTAGGGATCCAAAAGATCCACTAGGTATGCATAGTCAGTGCAGTGCGATGCGCGGTCAAATACGGACGTGTTTCCGCTGTGCACGGAGCGAATTTTATTCACGTGTAGCGCGGCCATAGCCGCTGCCCGTACTGTCACTATGAGTTCCAAACCACTCATAGTCAACGAATTGCTGGCTTTCCTGGTCCATGCCATCGACTACATGGACGAGGTGAGCATCCTGCAGATATGTCCAATTACAAGGAGGATGAGATCAGCAGTGGTAAACTGCTACTGTTCCAGTCACTTGGAAAGCTGGACCAGATGCCGTCTCGCTGCAGAGATGGAACTGAGAAGAGCATTCAAGATATTCTTGATATGTTGAAGAAGTCCGACCCGGACGACGTGCCAGATTTCGTGGCGAAGGAGCTGGGTAAGCTGCCTCCCATCACGTTTGATCACGTCGACGTTACACGGCTGCTAAAGGACATCACTACCTTGAAGGTGGAGATGACCAAGATGCAGTCCCGTATGGAGGTTGCGGAAAAAACCAACACTGAACTGCGAGCGGAAATAACAATGTTGCGCAAAGTGGGTTCAGTAATTGGGTCGCCTGAGGCCTCTAAGGTGAATACACGTCGAGGGGCGCAAAATGCATCAATCGGCAGTTTAGAATCGGCGAACACAAGTGCGTCACCGGCTGCCGATAATGCTGACCAAGCGCTGCCCGCCGCCGCCGTCACCCGCGCCACAACACCGGCTGCGGAAACGTCACACGTAGGTACGTCGACCCCAAACCGTGCCTACGCCGCTATTGTCACCACGAGAAAATCAGGTGTGTCGCAGTCTATGCGGCAGAATAAAATTGGGGAAAACCAGAAGAAGGTTGCACTAGCTGCCTTAGCTGCGGTCCGTAGGTCGTTGCCGAGAACGGGCCAAGTTGATGAAGAGGGTTTCACAAAAGTGGAAAGGAAGAAGAAGCCCTGTTCACGAAACCAGTGTGGAACAGCTCCGAGTGGACCCAACATGCTGCTGCGCCCTGCTGTGCCTACGACGCAGCTGTATATTTCACGTCTGCATTACACCACGAAGGTTGAAGAGATCGTGGAGTATGTACGAGTGAAAACGAACTTCACTTTGAGGGTCGAGAAGTTGGAATCGCGCCACAACACGAATTTCAAGTCATTCGTGGTGCGAGTTCCAACTCTTCAAATCGAGACCTACCTCAAGGCAGAGTTTTGGCCGAAGGGTGTCGTGTATCGGCGATTCCGCGGAAGGCTACGCGACACCACGCAGCGCAACACGACGCCGTCACTTCGTGTACAATAGTTTTAAATAGTTTTTTTTTTTATTTGTATGTATGTTAGTCTGTAAGGTATTTATGTTATGGGTCTTTGTAGCCCGAAATAAATTGATTTGATTGATTGATAGTGCGAACGTAGTAGCAAATATTAAAAATATTGAGGGAAAACTTCATCTTTTTACAGAAGCATGCACGTAGCAGCTATACGTAGTGAACTGTTGGACGACACAGTCGCGACACACTCACATATGAACAGGGTCCCTTAAAACTCGCCCGAAGTGGAGCACATAGTTGGTCTACTCCGCCATAAACAAACTATTTCGGTGAGCGCCTGAAAGTAGTCCCGAAATAGGCAACTTGCTATCACAGCCACAGTTAGAAGTTCGCAGAGACAGCGCCGAGCTTTTAGCTTTATTCGTTTGTTTGTCGCGAATTATTATTATATGTGCTGGTAGTTTCGGTGTTCATAATTATAGTTCATTTTCCGTAGCTAGTAAAAGTTTTTTTATCTATGTCTTTTAGATTTTACTGCTTAGGTACGAGTGTGGCTTTTCAACGTAAATATCTGCAAATCGCAATGTGTAAAGACTCGACTCTAATCAAACGTTGTTGTCAAACTTAAAAGTTACAATTAATTAGGCTGAGAATTAGAACTTTCTGACCCTTAACATTACATTCGATATTTTTACTTACATGTAAGGCGCACTTTATAAGGAATAGGATGGACTAGATACATTGATCACTTTGCATCTTAGGTCACAACCAGCCTATTATGAGCTCAATGCTCACACAGGCCTCCTCTTACGGAAAGGGAGTGGACCATTGCAGGTTGGTATATGCCACATGTCTTCGAATGATTGGTTTTAAGATACGCCAGTTTCCTCACGATGTTTTCCTTCACCGTTTTGAGAGCAGTGGTGATGGTGGATGACTGGCCTGTTAGTCTAGTAGTTAGTGACCCTGACTGCTAAGACTGAGGTCGTAGGTTTGACTCCCACCGAGGACAAATCTTTGTGTGATGAGCTCAGTTATTTGTTCTGTGTCTGGGTGTAATTTATCTATAATATTTATGTATTTAGGAACATATAAGTATATTTATCAGTTGTCTGGTTGCCATAGGCTCTGCCTAGTTTGGGATCAGATAACGGTGTGTTGGTTTTCCTAAGATATTTATTATTATTTACTAGTGGTGATGAAATATATAATTTATCTACGACCTCCAACTCGTAAGTCACAGTCGTCATTTCAAAAGTTGTTAGATACGCAAGTGTCTGTTTGAGACAAGTTTAGTGGTCTTGTTTGTCTCTTATGAGCTCATAATTATCCTTACTCTAATAGCTATAGGTATATTGTTTCAAAACACACCATGCAATAACGAAGAAAAGTACCTTATAACAATGTTAAATGAGGAAACCGAAGAAGCATCACACATACCTACTGCACATAGGTAGAACGATATGAAAGCCGATATAAGAGACAACAATCTAATCAACGAGATGTGAAATGGAGCGCAGAGGAAGAATTGAAGATACAGGACTGTAGAGTCTTGTGATTGGCTGCAAACAGGAAGTGAGGGGATGTGTCAACTTTATTATATAATAGAAAGTGGACAGATATGGCTTAAAAAGATGTATAAATATTTATACAAGTAAATAAAATTAAAGTGTCTGTTTGCAAAGTCAAAATAACAGCTCTTTACTGAATGCATAGTAAAGTCTATAAAGTACGTATAACAAAAAATCAGTTTTCAACATTTCTGTTCTGGCTAATCTCCAAAACGGCTAGACTAATTTTGACAAGACTTCAACTGGTTGATAACTGATATTATAAGGAGTAACATAGGCTACTTTTTCTGTGTAGCACGTTCCCGCGGGATAATTTCCACGCGGGCGAAGCCACGGGCACAGCTAATCTATCTATACTTAATTATAATATAATATTATAAAGCTGAAGAGTTTGTTTGTTTGTATGTTTGTTTGATTGAACGCGCTAATCTCAGTAACTACTAGTCCGATTTGAAAAATTCTTTTTGTGTTGAGTAGCCTATTTATTGAGAAAGGCTATAAGCTATACAACATCACGCTACAATTAAGAGGAGCGGAGCAGTAATGAAAAATGTTGCATAAACGGGGAAAATCGCACGGGTAGGCGATTCGATGCGACGGGAAGGGTCGGGGGAACAAGAAATTTAACGCGGACGAAGTCATGGGCAGAAGCTAGATTTAGATTGTGTTGACTTAGAAGTTTAATTTTTTCACTCCAAGAGGTAGCAATCTCGAATATTTAATACTAGCTTCTGCCCGCGACTTTGTCCGCGTTAAATTTCTTGCTCCCCCGAACCTTCCCGTCGCTACGAATCGCCTACCCATGCGATTTCCCTGTTTTTACAACATTTTTCATTACTGCTGCGCTCCTCTTGGTTGTAGCGTGATGTTATATATCCTATAACTTTTCTCGATAAATTGGCTACCCTAAACAAAAATATTTTTTCAATTCGGACCAGTAGTTCCTGAGATTAGCGCTTTCAATCAAACAAACAAACTCTTCAGCTTTATAATATTAGTACAGATTACTTTCAGATTGATACCTCCACCCGTCCCCTGGAGAAAAAGGGTCTAGACAGTCGAACAACAAAGTAATCCCACATGGGACCTGTTTTTGCCGACTGAGATATGGAACCCTAATTCAAAGCATTGGCCCAAGCTGTGGGTTCTGTCTAGTGAAAGACTGCGGGAGGCTGTCACACTACCGAGCGTTTAATTCATCTTGGTAACAAAACGCGTTTAAACTAGAATGAAGATTGTAACAAACCCGTAATTTTTATTCAATTTTCAAACCATGTTTTGTTATAGCATTTTCATTTAATACGTTTAAAACAGAAGATGTTTAAAAAAAATATTTTAAACTACTTGGCACCATGGAACGAACATAATTTTAAATGCCATAACCCATTTCAAGCCAAGGCCACAGTCTAAATAAATTTAGCCAGAACCCGTCACGCCAACACCCTTCCTGCAGTCATAAAACTCCCACTTCCGTCGAATGAGGTGTCAGTCGCGCGTATTGGCAACACTGGCGGCTATTTGTCACGAGTGCTCGAGTGTCGCTAGGCTGTGTCGCACATTAGCGGGGGGCGCGACATAATCGCGATTTGTCGTGACTTCTGCCAACAATGTCGCCGCGCGAATGTGTATGAATATGGAAATTCTTGTGAGATACGGCGCGGGGTGTCGGTCGCTGCATCCGTGTCCTTGTACGATGTTACAGATTTTATATTTTTACGACGATAATTTTATTTCAACGTAGTTGTCTGGGTTCCGTAACTTAGTCTGTGAAAACAGAACCCGGAAAATCAAACTTCTAATTCAACGCAATCTAAACATATCGCCGCCGTTTTTGATGCAATTTTGTCGCTCGCAAGGGAATCAAAACCTATAGGAGACTTCCCATTGACCTACTCATGAAATTTAGTAAAAAGGAATGCCATGTAGCACAAATAAATGGAAAACTCCTAAAACCGATTTGTAGTTAGATCACGAAATAACTAACCGTGACCTATGACTATGTATGGGGACAAAGTTTTCCAACGGCAAACTTAAGTTTGTCCCTTAGTACAAGACACATGTTTTTAGGGTTCCGTTGCCAAATGGTAAAAAAAGGAACCCTTATAAATTCGTCATGTCTGTCTGTCCGTCTGTATGTCACAGCCACTTTTCTCCGAAACTATAAGAGCTATGCTGTTGAAACTTGGTAAATAGATGTATTCTCTGAACCGCATTAAGATTTTAACACAAAAAAAGGAAAAAAAAACAATTAATTTTGGGGTTCGCCATACTTAGAAACGAAACTCAAAAAAAAAAAATCATCAAACCCATACGTTTGGGGTATTTGTGAATAGGTCTTCAAAAATGGTAGATACTGAGATTTCTTATATCATTTTTTTGTAAACTGAATAGTTTGCGCGAGAGATATTTCCAAAGTGGTAAAATGTGTCCCCCCTCCCCCCCGTAACCTCTAAAATAAGAGAATGATAATACTACAAAAATGTAAACTTCCACCGAAAATTGGTTTGAACGAGATCTAGTAAGTAGTTTTTATTTTAATACGTCATAAATCGTAAACCGCAATTTACCTTTCATTCAATTAACTCAAATATAAAAATTAAAAAAAAAAACATTTAATTTCATAAACATAAACCTTATGCATAAACCGAGAATACATACAGGTTTGTACGGAACCCTCGGTGCGCGAGTCCGACTCGCACTTGGCCGGGTTTTATATTGTGTAGTGTTAAATATTGTACAGTGGGACGGGACCCCGTTTTTTTTTTCTGGATGCGAAATTATCAAATGACTTCTCCCGCTCTGAGGGGAGTGGGAGGGCGTGTCAGACTTTTACTGACTAAGACTCACCCGAGTTCCTTCAGTTGCCCATGTGCCGGGGCCACGGTATCTCTTTCGAACAATCACGCGACCCCGGCAGGCATCGGTCCTAGCAGACCCCTTCAGCGCTGCTGACATCTCTTTGAGGCGCGCCTGGAACACTACGCGCCGTCGCACTATGGGCCAGAACCGTGCGTACCGTCTCAAAAATAGGTTTTCATAATGTTCGATATTGAATATTTTGTTTATGGACACGTCTAACTAAATGTCCAATGCATATTATGTAGTAGTTTAAATCCATTATTTCTAATTTTTTAACCCCCGACGCAAAAAGAGGGGTGTTATAAGTTTGACGTGTCTGTCTGTCTGTCTGTCTGTCTGTCTGTCTGTCTGTGGCATCATAGCTCCTGAACGGATGATGCGATTTCAATTAAAAAAAAAATGTATTAAAGGTAACGTATCTGCGAGTGTTCTTAGACATGTTTGATGAAAATCGGTTGAGCCGTTTAAAAGTTGTGGGGGGGAAAGTGGGGAAGAGTAACCGAATGTCAGCAAATATACTCGAGTGGGGTCTCAAATGAAAGCGCACTGAAAGAGAATATTCATGAATTAATCGAGAGTGTTCTTAGCTTCGTTTGATTCTACATTATATTAAGTATATACCTATAAAAAGTACAAAATAAAAAATTAAATAAAAAATTTAAAAAACCCCCGATACAAAAACCTAATTTCCCTTTAAAAAGTAAAAAATAATAAAAAATAACTCAATCTTAAAGTACCTAAGAATGTATTAATAATTCAAAAAAAAAACGTCGCGTTGGGGGACCGCTCCGCGAGTGCAGACGTCGTTGACTGCTTAGTTAGGTAATAAGACTATTGGTAATTAAATTGTTAGGTTTGAAGCGGTCCCCCAACGCGGCGTATTTTTTTTGAATTATTAATACATTCTTAGGTACTTTAAGATTGAGTTATTTTTTATTATTTTTTACTTTTTAAAGGGAAATTAGGTTTTTGTATCGGGGGTTTTTTAAATTTTAAATTTTTACTATTAGACTAAGGCTTGCAAGTTGACGTTTAAAATTATGAGAATTATATAGAACACAATTTCTCCAGTTCGCATAGTCATATTTTCATTAATTTCACAGCAAATGTGTAAGTGTGATATATGTTTAGAATTGTTAGGAAGTACCCTAATTAAAAATAATTTAAGTGAAGCTTTTTGTGAAAACTGGAAAGGTATAGAATTTTTATTTCGGGGCCTAAAATTTTAACCTTATTAGAAACTTCAAATAGACTTTTGACAGTTAGCCGTGTCTACCCATGACGTAATTTTGGTAGTGTTACATAGTACAACTTATACAGAAGACAGGGCAAAATAAAAATTCTGCCCGAATCTGCCCCCCTTGAAATGAATCTAAAAATTCCAGATGGGGGGAAAATACAAAATATTTCAAAAAATATTTTAAGTTGCGATTGATAAGATTTTTGGACAATTAGATTATTTTTGACCTCTAATTCTTCAATACTATTATCCGTTTACAAAAAACCCGGCTTGTTCTTCTCTTCGTTATTGCCGACCAATCCTGATGGAATTTGCTAAAGAAACCCCCGAGAAAACCCGATCAGTGGTTGGTGATATTAGAGGTAAAATTTAAAATTTGCGAACTTTAAAGATACACAAGGATGAACAGGTAATTGTAATAAGGCACGAGCACCTAACTATGGCGGATGGAAAAGTTACACAAGTTTTAACTGACACAAGTTCTGGAGCTATGTGTACAGTGTGTGGGGCTAAACAAAGCGAAATTAATAATTTGGAGAAGATTAAATTAAAGCCAGATAATATAAATGCATACGAATACGGTTTGTCTACATTGCATGCGCGGATCAGGTGCATGGAGTTAATTTTACATATTTCATACAACCTTTCATTTAAAAAATGGGCTGCGGGTACTCCGGAAGATAAAAAAAGCAAACATGACTAGAAAAAGCTTGTAAAAAGTTTATTTTGAAGCCGAATGGGATTGCACGTTGATAAACCCCGACAAGGAAGTGGAAACAGAAATGAACTACTCTTGCGCATCAGAAATTACAGGAGTTGACGAGGAACTTATTAAAAGGTTCGATGTTATTCTCCAGACTTTGGCATCCGGTATTGCTGTAAATCCAGAAAAAAATGGTGAATATACTCGCACAACCGCACAACTGTAGTATTATCATTCTCTTATTTTAGAGGTTACGGGGGGGAGCCCCCGTAACCTCTAAAATAAGAGAATGATAATACTACAAAAATGTAAACTTCCACCGAAAATTGGTTTGAACGAGATCTAGTAAGTAGTTTTTATTTTAATACGTCATAAATCGTAAACCGCAATTTACCTTTCATTCAATTAACTCAAATATAAAAATTAAAAAAAAAAACATTTAATTTCATAAACATAAACCTTATGCATAAACCGAGAATACATACAGGTTTGTACGGAACCCTCGGTGCGCGAGTCCGACTCGCACTTGGCCGGGTTTTATATTGTGTAGTGTTAAATATTGTACAGTGGGACGGGACCCCGTTTTTTTTTTCTGGATGCGAAATTATCAAATGACTTCTCCCGCTCTGAGGGGAGTGGGAGGGCGTGTCAGACTTTTACTGACTAAGACTCACCCGAGTTCCTTCAGTTGCCCATGTGCCGGGGCCACGGTATCTCTTTCGAACAATCACGCGACCCCGGCAGGCATCGGTCCTAGCAGACCCCTTCAGCGCTGCTGACATCTCTTTGAGGCGCGCCTGGAACACTACGCGCCGTCGCACTATGGGCCAGAACCGTGCGTACCGTCTCAAAAATAGGTTTTCATAATGTTCGATATTGAATATTTTGTTTATGGACACGTCTAACTAAATGTCCAATGCATATTATGTAGTAGTTTAAATCCATTATTTCTAATTTTTTAACCCCCGACGCAAAAAGAGGGGTGTTATAAGTTTGACGTGTCTGTCTGTCTGTCTGTCTGTCTGTCTGTCTGTCTGTGGCATCATAGCTCCTGAACGGATGATGCGATTTCAATTAAAAAAAAAATGTATTAAAGGTAACGTATCTGCGAGTGTTCTTAGACATGTTTGATGAAAATCGGTTGAGCCGTTTAAAAGTTGTGGGGGGGAAAGTGGGGAAGAGTAACCGAATGTCAGCAAATATACTCGAGTGGGGTCTCAAATGAAAGCGCACTGAAAGAGAATATTCATGAATTAATCGAGAGTGTTCTTAGCTTCGTTTGATTCTACATTATATTAAGTATATACCTATAAAAAGTACAAAATAAAAAATTAAATAAAAAATTTAAAAAACCCCCGATACAAAAACCTAATTTCCCTTTAAAAAGTAAAAAATAATAAAAAATAACTCAATCTTAAAGTACCTAAGAATGTATTAATAATTCAAAAAAAAAACGTCGCGTTGGGGGACCGCTCCGCGAGTGCAGACGTCGTTGACTGCTTAGTTAGGTAATAAGACTATTGGTAATTAAATTGTTAGGTTTGAAGCGGTCCCCCAACGCGGCGTATTTTTTTTGAATTATTAATACATTCTTAGGTACTTTAAGATTGAGTTATTTTTTATTATTTTTTACTTTTTAAAGGGAAATTAGGTTTTTGTATCGGGGGTTTTTTAAATTTTAAATTTTTACTATTAGACTAAGGCTTGCAAGTTGACGTTTAAAATTATGAGAATTATATAGAACACAATTTCTCCAGTTCGCATAGTCATATTTTCATTAATTTCACAGCAAATGTGTAAGTGTGATATATGTTTAGAATTGTTAGGAAGTACCCTAATTAAAAATAATTTAAGTGAAGCTTTTTGTGAAAACTGGAAAGGTATAGAATTTTTATTTCGGGGCCTAAAATTTTAACCTTATTAGAAACTTCAAATAGACTTTTGACAGTTAGCCGTGTCTACCCATGACGTAATTTTGGTAGTGTTACATAGTACAACTTATACAGAAGACAGGGCAAAATAAAAATTCTGCCCGAATCTGCCCCCCTTGAAATGAATCTAAAAATTCCAGATGGGGGGAAAATACAAAATATTTCAAAAAATATTTTAAGTTGCGATTGATAAGATTTTTGGACAATTAGATTATTTTTGACCTCTAATTCTTCAATACTATTATCCGTTTACAAAAAACCCGGCTTGTTCTTCTCTTCGTTATTGCCGACCAATCCTGATGGAATTTGCTAAAGAAACCCCCGAGAAAACCCGATCAGTGGTTGGTGATATTAGAGGTAAAATTTAAAATTTGCGAACTTTAAAGATACACAAGGATGAACAGGTAATTGTAATAAGGCACGAGCACCTAACTATGGCGGATGGAAAAGTTACACAAGTTTTAACTGACACAAGTTCTGGAGCTATGTGTACAGTGTGTGGGGCTAAACAAAGCGAAATTAATAATTTGGAGAAGATTAAATTAAAGCCAGATAATATAAATGCATACGAATACGGTTTGTCTACATTGCATGCGCGGATCAGGTGCATGGAGTTAATTTTACATATTTCATACAACCTTTCATTTAAAAAATGGGCTGCGGGTACTCCGGAAGATAAAAAAAGCAAACATGACTAGAAAAAGCTTGTAAAAAGTTTATTTTGAAGCCGAATGGGATTGCACGTTGATAAACCCCGACAAGGAAGTGGAAACAGAAATGAACTACTCTTGCGCATCAGAAATTACAGGAGTTGACGAGGAACTTATTAAAAGGTTCGATGTTATTCTCCAGACTTTGGCATCCGGTATTGCTGTAAATCCAGAAAAAAATGGTGAATATACTCGCACAACCGCACAACTGTACGTAACAAAATATATGTGGTATAATATGCCTTCTTCAGTACATAAAATCTTAATACATGGGGAAAGTATAATTAGAAATTTTGCTGTTCTGCCTATTGGTAATTTATTTGAAGATGCCCAAGAATCTCGAAACAAAGATTACAAAAAAATCAGATTGTATCACGCAAGAAAATGCTCTAGATCAGCAAGGAATCAAGACGTATTTCATAGTCTCCTATTTACATCAGATCCTTATCTATCAAGTTTCAGAAAACCATCAGTGACTATTTCCAAGGAATTGTTAGCCATGAACCTCTTAGATATTTAAGTAGGTAGAAGTAGGTATTACATTAATTAAAAAATATATTTTTGGAATTAATTATTATATTATATTTGTTATTTAATTAAATTTTAGATTTATATATAATAAAAAAAAATGGCGATGACGGAATAACGACAGAGCTCCTTAAAGCGGGCGGGGCTCCAGTCTTGACAGAGCTCGCGAGTCTCTTTAACTCCGTCATCCAAGAGGGTACAACGCCCGAAGCGTGGAGCAGAGGTGCGGTGGTTCTGTTCTTCAAAAAAGGTGACAAAACCTTGCTGAAGAACTACAGACCCATCTCACTTCTGAGCCACGTGTACAAGCTGTTCTCGAGAGTCGTCACGAACCGTCTCGCCAGGAGACTTGACGAGTTCCAGCCGCCAGAACAAGCCGGTTTTCGAAAAGGCTTTAGTACCGTAGACCACATCCATACTGTTCGGCAAATTGTACAGAAGACCGAGGAGTACAACCAGCCGCTGTGTATGGCATTTGTGGACTACGAGAAAGCCTTCGACTCCATCGAAATATGGGCAGTTCTGGCCTCTCTGCAACGATGTCGTATTGACTGGCGCTACATCGAAGTGTTGAGATGCTTGTATGACGCTGCCACGATGACTGTCCAGATCCAGGACCAAAAAACCAAGCCCATCCAACTTCTAAAAGGGGTGAGACAGGGGGATGTTATATCCCCGAAACTGTTTACCAACGCATTGGAGGATGTTTTCAAGACGCTGGACTGGACTGGACAGGGTATCAACGTGAACGGCGAGTACATCTCACACCTTCGCTTTGCCGATGACATCGTCATAATGGCAGAGACGCTGGAACAGTTGGACCAGATGCTGCACAGCCTGAATGGAGCCTCCCGGCGGGTTGGCCTCGGCATGAATTTGGATAAGACGGAAGTCATGTTCAACTCGCATGTCTTGCCGAATCCAATCCGCATCGAGGGTTCGCTCCTCGAAGTTGTGAAGGAGTATGTCTACTTAGGCCAAGTCATCCAGGTTGGTAGACACAATTTCGAGAAGGAAGCCGACAGGAGGATTCAGCTAGGTTGGGCAGCATTTGGAAAGCTTCGTCAAGTCTTCTCGTCACCTATCCCGCAATGTCTGAAGACTAAGGTCTTCAACCAGTGCGTCCTGCCCGTAATGACATACGGTGCCGAAACGTGGACACTGACAGTTGGGCTGGTCCACAAATTCAAGGTCGCTCAGCGCGCTATGGAGCGGGCTATGCTCGGAGTCTCTTTGAAGGATAAAATCAGAAACGAAGTTATCCGGAAAAGAACTGGAGTTACCGACATAGCTCGCAGAGTAAGCAAGCTGAAGTGGCAGTGGGCTGGCCATATCTGTCGAAGGACCGATGGCCGGTGGAGCAGACGAGTCCTGGAGTGGAGACCGCGTATCGGCAAGCGTAGTGTAGGACGCCCCCCAGCTAGATGGACCGACGACCTTAGGAAAGTGGCTGGGGTAGACTGGATGCGGAAGGCGGAGGACAGGGTGTTGTGGCGCAACATGGGAGAGGCCTATGTCCAGCAGTGGACTGCGATAGGCTGAGTTGAAAAAAAAAATATACTGAAGTAATATGATAAAACTCTAAAATAGTAATTGAATAAGCCAAACAAACTATGCTTTAATATTAAAAAATACATTTCTATTTTTGTTTTATTTTTTAAATATTTTAAATTCAACATTTGACAAAACATGTTTCATAATTGGATTGTATATACATTCGAAATACTACGTGCCAAATTTGAGTTATTTATTTTAATTAACATAAAAGTTAAAGATTTTTGAGACGGTACGCTTGGATCTGGCCCATAATAGTGCGTCGACCCGAGTCTGGTCCTTACCGGGCGGCGAGCTACCCATTGCTCGGCACCCGCAAGCTCGCGCCTACGGTGGCCGGGAGTCCGCTATCGACTCCCGACGCCCGGAGCGTCTCCTCCTGCGGCGGCTAGGGACGTGAGAGCGCAGTGACTGCCACTCCCTCACGCGCCCCGCCTCCTACTTAGCGAGCATTATTGCTTCGCAGAAGGAGGTGACGGCTTCCCATGCCCTCTCGCTCCATACCATGGCTCGCACCAGGGCCGGACGCGAGAGGTCGCCGCCGCCGATCGCCTTCACGAGGACACGGCGGTGCTCCGCCCAGGCAGGGCACACCTCCACCGTATGCTCCACCGTGTCCTCCAGACGATCCTCGCAATGGAAACACCCAGGCGATTCCTCCCGCTTTATCCTGAACAGGAACCCACCGAAGCACCCATGCCCGGTTAGAACCTGCGTCAGGTGGAAGGTGAGGATGCCGTGGCGCCTCTCTATCCACTCCTCAAAGAGGGGACTTACCGCCACAATTGTGGCGTGCCCAGTACGGGACCCCTTGTGTGCCAGTCCGTCTCGCCTTAAACTGGTTTTTATCGTTTGTAGCTGTATCGTGCAATACATAAACTTCAGTACAAAATCTACCCAATTACAAATTCTATAAATATATGACAGATCGGGTGTGGCGGTCTCTTACTAAAGGTTGGTGTGTCACTAAATTAATACTTGCTACCAATTGTATAATTCTAAAATACCAACAAATCCAAAAGAAATATAACCAATAAAAGAGATACAAAGATCAATTCTTAGTTTTAACTACTTCAAACTTAGACCACCTATAACAGAATACCACAAACTTTTCATATATTCGTACCCCTCATAATCTAAATCCTTATCACTTCTGAAACACTTGAGCGATATTATAAAGTTAAACCATCAACTTAACCGAGCAACTTAGTTCCGCACTTTTCCGCCAGTTGCACATAACTTCACATTGTTATCAAAAGTACAAACTTTTGCACACAAACTGTGACGTCAGCGAAAACCACAGGACGCATGAATTGTGCAAATGTGCAACTGTGCAAGAACTTGTGCGAATAACAGATATTTTTAGTTCTGGTATCGTCTTCACGTAACACGCACACAATTTGCTAGATCCTGAGTAGTTAGGTCTATATTCATGAATGATAAATAGTGATTCGAATAAAGATACGGACAATTAAGTTGAAAGTGAAAAAAATTAAATTTAAAATTTAAAAAACCCCCGACACAAAAACCTGATTTCCCTTTAAAAAGTAAAAAATAATAAAAAATAACTCAATCTTAAAGTACCTAAGAACGTATTAATAATTAAAAAAAAATACGCCGCGTTGGGGGACCGCTTCAAACCTAACAATTTAATTTCCAATAGTCTTATTACCTAACTAAGCAGTCAACGACGTCTGCACTCGCGGAGCGGTCCCCCAACGCGACGTTTTTTTTTTTGAATTATTAATACATTCTTAGGTACTTTAAGATTGAGTTATTTTTTATTATTTTTTACTTTTTAAAGGGAAATCAGGTTTTTGTGTCGGGGGTTTTTTAAATTTTAAATTTAATTTTTTATTTTGTACTTTTTATAGGTATATACTTAATATAATGTAGAATCAAACGAAGCTAAGAACACTTTCGATTAATTTATCAATATTCTCTTTCAGTGCGCTTTCAATTGAGACCCCACTCGAGTATATTTGCTGACATTCGGTTACTCTTCCCCACTTTCCCCCCCACAACTTTTAAACGGGTCAACCGATTTTCATCAAACATGTCTAAGAACACTCGCAGATAAGTCACCTTTAATACATTTTTTTTTATTGAAATCGCATCATCCGTTCGGGAGCTATGATGCCACAGACAGACAGACAGACACGTCAAACTTATAACACCCCTCTTTTTGCGTCGGGGGTTAATAAAGTATGTCGTAAAAATAATAATATTCCCTTGTAGTGTTACCAAGTTAATCAGTTGTTTTTTTTTTGCAATAGGTGTATATTACTTAAAATAAAATATGGTATTATTGTTTAGGAGTCCTTTGCACTTATTATTTTAATCATTTCACTAAAGCTTGGATTAGCAATCCCGGTATGTAAATCTACTGTGCTTTTACAAGCACATAGTTGCTACTTTTGTGCACCAGCAATAATCTTTATCCGTTTTTTTCGAGAGACACGAAAAAGAGACATGACATACATGTTATAAAACGTAGGAGCACTTTTATAAAGCCGCAGAACATGCACAGACGCAAAAACTGTATAGTTGTGCTCGCTATATATTTTTCTGTAGTATCAATTTTTTAGTAACCGCGGCGCGGTCAGCTGATCAAAGTTGCAACGCGTTGGGGATGCAGCTGTGTCGTGCCATGTAGTGTGTTCTGGAATATTCCAGAACAATATTTTCAAAGAATAAATACGTGTATTTTGGAGATGGGTGTAGCAACTAAAATGATAGAGAAACGGGGTATTTGGCACCATTACTAAATTCTACGCGTGGCAAAACTAATTTAGTCGTAATATTGCCAATGTTGGCGATAAGTCTACGAGGTCGACATGGGACTGGGCGGGTCACACTTACAGGAAGTACAGTCACGAGCAATAACATAGAAACGCCCTTAAAATTCAAATTCATGTAGCAACATTAAATCGCAAAAATAAGTATGCTAACTGTGTCCAAAAATTATGTAAACGTTAAATTGTGTCAAAATTAACTACACATTTTTATCAAATTTTCGTCAACAATAGATTACCAAAAAATAATATTAACTTTTAGTTACGTAATTATGAACGCAAGGAAATTTCAAAAACATGTTAACAGTATAGTTTCGAAATTATGTAAACAATTACAAAGCAGCAGTTTCAAGCACCTTGAGCTCGGAAATAAGTCGAAATTCGGGTTCAAAAGGAACCCAAATTGTGATTTTACCTAACTGACAAAACCAGAGTACATAAATAGTTATAGGATCTTATTGTATTATTTATTTTTAAATTTTTTATCATTGCGTTATACATATTGTGTCACAGTAAGGTAAAAGTAGCCATCAGTGAGTGGTATCGACTCGCCCGTCCACTGTTTTTATTTCCGTGTACCGTCCTAAAACTATTGTGCTATTAGATTCCTTTTTACTTTTTTTTTTGCTATCGTGGTGGAAATCCTCATGGATGTCCTCTGCCCTGGGGCGGACGGAGGGGTCTTTTAGACTTCTACTGACTAAAACGACCCCGTGTTCCCTCGCACACTTGCACCGGGGTATACGGGGACGCTTAAGCATTCTTCAACGCAGCCCTCGGCTGGTGCCGGCCGCCCCCCACTGCGGGCCCCGTCTGGTCAAGCAGGGGGAGTGAGGTGTTTGACTGCCCCCGCGACGTCTAAGAGGAGCACGCGTGGTACATTACGCGCCACCACCTCGGGTCATATATGAGACGCCCGGTGCGCCTGCTGTGGGCTGGGAGAACACTCGAAATCGCCCTCTCCCTTTCCGCTGCCTCCTTCTGCGACATGACATTTTCGCTGAAGGAGATCACCGCATCCCACGACGGTGCGCCACCGACCATAGAACGGATCACAGCCGGCAGCGACAGATCGTTTCCTTCTTGCGAAACAAGGGTTCGACGCGGCTCCTCCCAAGCTGCGCATTCTGCAAGCGTATGAACACCATGTCTGACAATGGACGCAGTGATGACACCGAGCGTTTGACTCCCTGCCTACCCGAAGCAACCGTCCCCAAGAGCACCTGCGTCGCCCTAAATGACAGGGAGCCTTGCCTTCTCCGAAGCTAGTCGTCTAGCATCGGCCGGACCGCCCCGATGGTGACGAGGCCGGCGGGCTATTAGATGCCTACGGCAACATTGCAAATCATACAGGAGGGATAGGCGCGCATTACGGTTGTTTTTTGTTATCGTGCAGTACAGCTGGATAAATATGTATTTCCTGTGTTATTGTGATTATTATTGAAATCGATATAAAATCAATAATAACAACGTGCCATATCGTATTTCTAATGAAAACACTGATTTTATAAGTCCTTGTTTTATTGCAGTACCTAACCAACCCCTATTTATTTATAAAACTGAAGTTATTACTGTAATAAACTTAACAAAAACAGGAAAAAGTAGATATACACTTTCAATCTCATTTTAATGTATCCATGACAATTCCTATAACACGTATACAATTGTATATATGTCATATAAATTGTCACGGATACTTAAAAATTACATTGGAAGTGTAAACTTTTTACTGATTTTGTTTCGTTTATATTATTGTGAAACTAATGTATACCCAGTTTTGACACAGTTTGATGGTTAGGTAATTTAGAAAAAAATATCGTAGAATACATATACATATTTTTTGAATGGTAGAAGTTAAGATATTTTAGAAAATGTGACAATGTATAAGTCGGATTATCAGGCGGAGGAGTGAGGAGTGCCGAGCGGTATTTATCGTCAGGATTTGGCGTTCCCATTTTATTGGGATAAACAATATTATTAACAACTACAAACAATATTATGAACAACTATCAAGTTGTATTACAATATTAATTAAATGATAAAAAAGAAACAATCAATATCAAAAGTCATTTATTCAAACTAGGCTGAGAGTCAGTATTTTTGAACGTCAAAGTTACATAAGACAGTCCCCCAAAACGCCCGCCCTTCGACACTTCCTAGTGCTATAGCTGGGAAGAAGAAGTGGCGGAACAAACTCCCCAGCAGCACAGCTGTCTGTTAAGTTAGAAGAACTTGAATAAAACGGTTACAAGATAAAGTAGGTAATAACAATACAGTACAACGAACAAACTCTTGAGGTTGCAGTTCGTATAGAGGCCTAAGCCACCCAAATACAAAGTGTATCTTTCGCTATCAGCTAATCAATACAGCTATGTGAATATACAGCAGCGCTGTACCAGGTAAACCGACAGTGTCGGGAGCAGGAGCTCTGTAATGAGTCTAATCCGAAGATAGACTGCCTTGCTCACTGAGTGCAAGCTCTTTTATAGGACAATGTCCCGCCATAATATCTATGACAACTCTGACCGATGGCGCGCGGAAGTACGCCACGTGTTTACTTGATACAAAACACTAAAGTATGCTAAACTAAATAAGACTCACATTATAAAATAATCAAATAATATTAGAATAATTGTCGTAAATAAACAAATAGTGAATTCACTACGAAAATCATTTTAACATTTAAAGTAACATGTCATTCATTGTTTTGAACAAACCTACCGGTTACAGTTATCAAAATAAGTTTCCAAAAGTGAATTAGTGAGTACACCAAGTACTCAATAAATTATGTTTTGATTTATAAGTCAATATCTGATAGAAACATCACCTAAATTAATGATAATAAAAACAAAGGATAGCAAATTATGCGGACTACCCACAATTTGTATTTGACAGCCATCTCCGACACGGCCAGAACTGACGTTCTACACGACCTCGTGTGATTCTGACAAGAAAATTCTCTTTGTGATCATCGTTCGGCCTTTCTGACAAACAAAATGCCTTGACAAAAAGTACATCGGAAAGAAAAATACTGAATTAGTCCAATAAAATTATTACCAATAGCAGTTGCACCGCAACCATTCAAAATGATCATACTGAAACTGATAATCCATAGCTCAAATAAAGTAGAGACATATTCTCCCAGCCAAAATCACACCATGGGATTTGACAAGTAATTTGGAGTCGAATAGACAACCCGCATAGGCGTCAACATAGACAACCCGCATAAGCGTCAAGATCAACCACCAAATCCAGGAGTCAACATAGACATCCAAGCAAAGTAGAGACATAGTCTCCCAGCCAAAATCACACCATGGGATTTGACAAGTAATTTGGAGTCGAATAGACAACCCGCATAGGCGTCAACATAGACAACCCGCATAAGCGTCAAGATCAACCACCAAATCCAGGAGTCAACATAGACATCCAAGCAAAGTAGAGACATAGTCTCCCAGCCAAAATCACACCATGGGATTTGACAAGTAATTTGGAGTTGAATAGACAACCCGCATAGGCGTCAACATAGATAACCCGCATAAGCGTCAAGATCAACCTCCAAATCCAGGAGTCAACATAGACATCCAAGCGTCAATATAGACATTCCAAACAAGAGTCAACATAGACATCTTTTCAATTTAGCTATAGTATGTCAGAATCAGATGAGTCATTATCAGTGTCAACATTGACATCACACTAATATTATCTGGACATTCAGGTATTTTCTGTACACGATCATGGGCACATTTGTAAATCCAAAAAGTCTCCAACTTGGAACTTTTCAAAATAGCTTTAGTCTAATCGTATCCGACTTTCTCATATCGGAACCCTTAGTTATACCCAGGGTTACAAGCCCAGCTAAAAGCCAACTATTAGACAGTTGTAATACTAACACGTTCCTGATTTGGTTTGTTGATTGATACATAATGTTAAAATTATAAGCCTGCAGAAAACTACATCATCAATTTCTACGTTACTCAGAAATTGTTTGGTACATATTTTTAGAATGTCCTGTTCTCATTATATTGACTTATCAAGAAATACTTTTGCAAGACAAACTTCAGTAAATATTACAACAATAAGAACATTCTGCCCCAGAGTCATAACAAAATGAAAGAGACTCACCAGATTGGTTTAGAATAACAGTAAGAGGCTAATAATAACCCATCACCAGTGTCAACTCGGTTTAAGAATCGTTGGCTGCTCAAAGATTATGTGGCGACCTGACTGGTCCAGGAAGCTTGATTTCGTCGGCCTTGCGAAAATTTTTAGATTTATGCCCTAATTTACCACAAAAGCGATAGACTATTATATCTGGTTTAAACCTCTTAGGTTGAGGAGAATCGGGTTGATTACAGGAAATCTGAGACTTTCTCTTAAGATGGGTCAAGACACTCAGTTCTTGTTGAAGTTTGTGTCTAGTATGTACTTCGGTAAATAAAGAAAGAAAAATTGTTTATTTTGCACAAACAAAACGCACATTACAGAATTTTTTTTTTTTTAAGTACATTAAATGCAACGTAGCAAAAGCCCCGTATTTTAGTCAATAAAAAATTAACAGTTTAGCTATTGACATTGCTTGTGATTGTCTAGTGACCAAAGACAAAACAGAATATGTTACGTCATTGGCAAATAAAAACGACATTGGCAAACAAAAACAAAATGCGGATTGTAGATTGCATTAATCTACAATCGAATAAACCACAATATTAAATAACAATTAACCCGTGCGTCGCATCCGTACCAGAACAGGTCGTTACTCAGCAATATGCTGTGACTTCAGACGAACTTAGCGTCAACAGCGCCGATTTTCAGCAACTACCTTTCGAAAATGACGTAATGACGTCTATGTGAGCTAATATGTAGGTGTGTTCGACACTCAGGCTATTTTATTTAGAAGTCACTGAAGTAACCTATCGACTGGCATATGCAGCTAAAGATTCTCCTTTTGGCGACTATTATGAAGGTTAATTAGGGTAGCGGCAACAGTTTCCGAAACGTTTTAACGAGACAGGAAGAGACCTTTAAAGTCAGTCCAGGTCATGCCTGGATACGACACTTGGGAGAGCCATGCGTTAGCACTGTCCTTTAAGGTTTTACTGAGGGAAATAATAAGAGATCCACCTTGAAGAGGTTTCTCCACACACATACACAACATAACGCCTGGTCTCCCCGAAGGGTTAGGCAGAGGTATACCTATAGTACAGCCACAACCAAGTTCCTCCGATAGGCAAAGATCAACTGTTGTACTCCAAGATTGAGCATTGGATTCGGGAAGGTCTGGGTCAAAATCAAACAAGCGAATTTCAGCAGATGGAGCGGAACGCGACCCAATCGCCTCAACCAACTGAGCCATATTATGGTTCTGAAGCTCTAACATCACTCGCCATGGATCACCAACAACTTGCGATTCCTGGGCTAAACCTAATCCCGCTTCTGAAGTCGGATCAGGTGTGAGGAGGATGTGCCGAGCGGTATATATCGTCAGGATTTGGCGTTCCCATTTTATTGGGATAAACAATATTATTAACAACTACAAACAATATTATGAACAACTATCAAGTTGTATTACAATATTAATTAAATGATAAAAAAGAAACAATCAATATCAAAAGTCATTTATTCAAACTAGGCTGAGAGTCAGTATTTTTGAACGTCAAAGTTACATAAGACAGTCCCCCAAAACGCCCGCCCTTCGACACTTCCTAGTGCTATAGCTGGGAAGAAGAAGTGGCGGAACAAACTCCCCAGCAGCACAGCTGTCTGTTAAGTTAGAAGAACTTGAATAAAACGGTTACAAGATAAAGTAGGTAATAACAATACAGTACAACGAACAAACTCTTGAGGTTGCAGTTCGTATAGAGGCCTAAGCCACCCAAATACAAAGTGTATCTTTCGCTATCAGCTAATCAATACAGCTATGTGAATATACAGCAGCGCTGTACCAGGTAAACCGACAGTGTCGGGAGCAGGAGCTCTGTAATGAGTCTAATCCGAAGATAGACTGCCTTGCTCACTGAGTGCAAGCTCTTTTATAGGACAATGTCCCGCCATAATATCTATGACAACTCTGACCGATGGCGCGCGGAAGTACGCCACGTGTTTACTTGATACAAAACACTAAAGTATGCTAAACTAAATAAGACTCACATTATAAAATAATCAAATAATATTAGAATAATTGTCGTAAATAAACAAATAGTGAATTCACTACGAAAATCATTTTAACATTTAAAGTAACATGTCATTCATTGTTTTGAACAAACCTACCGGTTACAGTTATCAAAATAAGTTTCCAAAAGTGAATTAGTGAGTACACCAAGTACTCAATAAATTATGTTTTGATTTATAAGTCAATATCTGATAGAAACATCACCTAAATTAATGATAATAAAAACAAAGGATAGCAAATTATGCGGACTACCCACAATATGTATTTGACAGCCATCTCCGACATATATATATTAATGCTCGTGACTGTACCAGGATAATTAAACAAAATTCTGTAGACGGTGGGTGCCTCAGAACCGCTGGTGGGGCGATTTGGTCTCATTCCTGACCAATTGACTCGAGAAGACAAAACTCAAGGAAAATCGATAATCAATGGTGTAGACGTTTGCCCAGTGGTGGGATAACGTAGGTTACAAAAAAAAAGGAGAGATAGGAGAAAAAACATAATTTTGAAACCATATTTTTGGTTCATCCCAGGTCAGCTCTATTTCTATTATATTCTCTATGAGGATTTGACCCAAATAATACAAGTATAATTTTCATATTTCGGTGGATTATAAAACCTAACTCTCTAAATACCGACAACATATACATACAGTCAATCCTAACAAATAATTCATGTTTTAGCAAGTGCTGCAGTAATCTGTGTTTACACACGCATCGGTTTGCAACGATAACAGTATTTACGTTGCAAAGCGTTTGGAAACGCCCGCGTCATATAAATGTAGTGAAAAATTTAATTTTAATAGAATTAGAGTTTAATGATAGGATTTCTATATTCTTCATGTCTCTGTTGAAGCTAGTGTTGTGACCAAATTTGAAATGGTTAAATGCAGATTTGTTATCCTTACGCCATCCTTTCGGTTTTCTTTGACGAAGCTTTTCTCCTTCTTACAGATTTCACCCTTTTTTGACTCTTACGTACCTGTAAACAAAAGAATAAACAATTTTATTGTTTTCAACATCGTTGTGAGCGTAAAAAATAAACTATATAAATTCATAAAACCATACCCCAAACGAAGTCTAATACTAAATAAACGTTTTCAAAAACGATATATAAACCACCTAAGTAAATAGCAATACATTCGTAAAAACCAATCTTCTGGCACAAATATACAAAAATATTGAAACGTTTTCACCCTAAAAACATTCGCATATGAACATTTCTAGACTGAAGGTAACAAGACAGATATAGCCAGACTAAAGCTAGCTAGACAGAAAATAGATTGAAGTGGTGTGAGATACGATGCCAGCACAAACCGAAGTTGAAGGAAATATTCTGTTAGTTTTACTTGGTGGGAGCGCCGTTACTGACAACTCTTTGTGTTAGACAGAAGCTCCTACTTATTGTAGGAGTACGCAGACACAAGGGATTTTATCTTCCCTTTCGAGCAGACTATGATAGATTCTATAATAATAATAGGTTATTGAGACAACAATGGTGGCCCAGTGGTAACGGGTCGTGGGTTCAAACCCAAGGAGGCACTTTTCTGCGTGTAAATTATTTCATCACCACTGCTCTCAACACTGTGAATGAAAACATTGTGAGGAAACCGGCGTATCTTAGAACCTATAATTCAAAAACATGTGGTATCTACCAACCTGCACTGGGTTCGCGTGGTGGATTAAGGCCTACTCCCTCTTACAGAGAGGAGGCCTTTATCCCAGCAGTGGGAACATCATAGACTGCTGATGATGATGACTAACACTGTTAACATCGTGATAGGTCCACAGGTTATATAACATCAAGTCGCAGCACGAATGTGGAGCCCTGAATTTGATTCTTAGGATGGAAAAGAGCTACCAGGTTTTCCATTAGAAAATTATCATTGGTGGCTAGATTTATTTCCAATGAATTTACTGCATTACACAGGACGTATGCGAAATAAGTCCAATACTAATCTGCCTATCGTCTCGGGAATACCAAAAGACATGATGCAATTTTACGGTTTTTATTTAATTTCCACAAAATACCAGTCTGTTTTCCGCATTGATCGAACAACCAGTTTTTCCACCTATATTGTATGCTAGTTTCACGGCACACCAGCACAACCCCGCCGCTAACCGGATGACGTCGCATCCTTTTTGCCCGTCACATCTCATTCTCGTCGCTGTCCACGTAAATTAAATTTTTATCGCATGCACACTCCATAAAGCAAGCTCTGCCTCTCCCGTTACTGGCTTTGTTTTTTATGTAATACTTTTATGTGCTTTGGAGTGGAACGCTCTAGTATTTGTGAGTGGGTCTCGTTTTTATTGGACTTCTATAAGATTTGAGTATATAATCGCGACGTAAAACGGGTTTACTTCGATTTTGGGCGTAAAATTGGTATGGTTTCTTTTATTTTTGGGAACATCATTTAAGTATGTATTGATTTATAAATCCGTAGCGGTATATTTATTTCGACTGCAGGGATTTTTCTAAAACGCATCCTGGTATTATTGGATAAATAAATAAATAAAAATAAAGCAGCCTTTTAATTCCTACTAATTACCTACTTTACATTGTTTAAAGTTACTTATCTAATTTTAATTAATTAAGTTCACATAACTAGTTTTTTTTTGTGATTTTTTACTTATTACTTATTTACTTATTGGATATTCACACACAATTAATTATGTAATAGACTTCTAATTGTTTTGTGAATAACTATAAATCAATTGCATTTGAAAATGACCCGTCATTAAGTCCTCATAAAAGAAGGGTCTGTGTGAGTTTAAGGAATATAGACCTTTCATTCTCAATCAGTTCAATTTACTTCTTATATTCGTGTCACTAAACAAAGATGTCCATCGTCTCACATACACACGTCTTCCCCCGACTTCACTTCAACTCTTATTAAGTCCCGGATAACATAATAGTCTTTTAAGTACTGTGCTCGAGGGGGAAACTTCACTAGTACTCGTGCTCACCCCTTAGCGATATTACCTTGCTCCACTTCTTAGCTCAGCTGTTAAGAATGGGGTGTCATCGAAAAATTGTCACCCAAAGTGTATGTGATTTAGCTTCTTAAAGACTCAACAAAAGATGTAAAGGTCAATGGGATGGTAAAGCTTTTTTTGGAACCCTGTTTTCGAATACAATCCAAAATAAGGAAAAGGAATAATATGAATGTCACAACCAAAAAGTCATATCTAATCATTTCTTTAATATTATGTATTTATTGGTATAGTGGTCTTAGCGCCACTGTTGAGCATGAAATGAAATGAAATGAAATATTTATTTCTGTAAGTAGATCTTCATCATTTCAGCCGTAAGACGTCCATCGCTGGACTTGGGCCTCCCCCAATTTGGGGGGCTTTGCCATAATCGCCACGCTTGGCAGGCGGGTTGGCGATCGCAGTATGGTGGTAAAATGCATAGAGAACGCTGCTGCACATTCTCTAGTAAATCCCTTAGTCGCCTTTTACAACACCCACGGGAAGAAATGGAGTGGTGTTATTCTTTACGTCCGGTACCACACGGTACAAGTAGATCTTATAAGACACTTTTACACGTCAACATTTTTTTTTAAACTAGGTGGCGCCGGCATTTTCTAGCTGACTGTTCCCTGAGAAGAAATGCCGAAATAAACTCAGAGGTCATAGTCTCTTTTAAAGTCCAAACATTATATTATTAGAATTTTATGTGAGTCTAACAATGCAGGGCAATGTCTGGAAGAGCCTTTTGAAGAAAGAGCCCTTGCAGCTTTGAGCTGACCTGTCCCAACAGACGGCATGTATGTTTCAGTCATCGTGTAGCTCAACCCTATTTTAGGGAGCTCAACGACCCGTCACAAGACTCTACCAGCTCTGCAGGACAGTTGCGTAGGCCATATACAAAATACTCAAAGCCACACAGTTATGTTATTCTCATGTATTCAATCTAGCCTGAGGATGAAGTTTTGAGTTCGATTCCCAAGCCAGCCAAGTGTCATTTGGTTTTTCCGTTAGGGTTTCTCAGTATCAACGTGGAGTCTGAATATCTGGTTGATTGCAGTAGGCTCACTCCCATTACAAAAAATGCGAGTGTATACGGGACACTGGAAACGGCGTGATATTCTGTTAATATAATTGAATAGCTTCTGTCCGCGACTTCGTTCGCGTTAAATTTCTTGTTCCCCAGACCCTTGCCGTCGCGTCGAATCGCCTACCCGTGCGATTTTCCCCGTTTTTGCAACATTTTTCATTACTACTCCGCACCTCTTAATTATAGCGTAATTTTGTAAATAGGCTACCAACACAAAAATATTATTTCAATTCGGACAAGTAGTTCCTGAGATTAGCGCGTTCAATCAAACAAACAAACTCTTCAGCTTTATAATATTTGTATTGTATAGATGACATTTTAGTTTTAATGACTGTTTTAGTCTTTTTGTTTGTGTCATTTGTTCATTAAAAATAAATTTATTTGAATTTACTTAAAAGAAACTTAACTTCCTCATAAAACAAAAACAAACAACTTTGATTTTACAAATTTAATTCAATTGCATTAATCATTAATAATTATAATTAATTATTCTAAATAATACAGTTATCATTATTTTATCATAATCAGTCCAAAGTGTTCTCACTGCTGAAAGACAGGCCTCCTTTCTTCAATAGGATGTGGGTTGTAACCTCTCGCGCAGCTCGCAGCCCCAGTACGGGTTGGTAGATGCCACATGCCTACTAATTTTTAACCGACGAAAAAAAAAGGAGGAGGTTATCAATTCGACGCGTATATATATTTTTTTTTTTATGTATGACCACGCATAACTTTGTACATAGTAGTCCGATTGTGACAATTCTTTTTTTATTGGAAAGGGTGTACTCCCACGGTGGTCCTATATAAATTTGGAAAACAAAATCGAACCCTAAGGGTCGGAAAACAGGGGATGATTGATTGTTCACTCACTGATTGTAATGTATAACCACGCATAACTTTATACCGAGTAGTCCGATTTTGATAATTCTTTTTTCATTGGATGGGGTATACCTTGCCAAGTATTATTCGTACATTCAAACCACAAAAAAAAAATATAAAATAAAAACTTTTTAACAAAAAATTAAACCGCCGAAAAAACTGAAAAGCAAAAAATAATAAACCTTAAAATGTTGAGTCGGCGCTGAAAAATCAATGAACAAAGATCACTCAAAGCGCCGACTCATAATTTTAAGGTTTATTATTTTTTGCTTTTCAGTTTTTTCGGCGGTTTAATTTTTTGTTAAAAAGTTTTTGATTCTAGGACATGCCGGTTTCCTCACGATATTTTCTTTCACCGTTTTGAGAGCAGCGATCATGAAATCTGTAATGTTAAGCGCCTGCCTAAGTTCGAAAACATAGCTTGCAATTAAGCAGATACTAACTACAAGTCTTCAATGACATAGACCAATTTGTTTAATAGGAATTTTCGTAGTTTTGTTTTAAAAAAACGAATGTAAAAAATATACATGATTGGTATTGTAGATAGTGTTTCACAACACTAGCTTTGGAGTTGAGATTTTTTCTACGGATTTCTGTATTGCAATGCAGTATCACTTACTGGCGATGAGTTCAGCGAGATCAGCAAGTATACAAATATGTTTTGTATCGAAACGCACGATATATTGAACCAGAATATTATAACAGATACGTGATAAAAAACAAAAGGCTTTTAACGTATTACAGCGTACGCACGATACCTACATTTTTATTAAAAACAAATTGTTACGAGAGTGGAGAATAAAAACAGAGCAACATGAATATGTACTTACGGAGAGCTCAACGAATCGTCGATGAGGATATAAAGGTGGCAGTTAAAGAGATACTCTTTTAAACTATAAACGTTTGAGGTTCAGCCCATAAAATACTTCACCAGGACCATTCAGAGACACTGTGGTCACGTGGGTGACGCAAGCCTACGTCACCACTGCTGTGTTACCAGTAGTCTTCTATCTATCTATATAGATAAAATTCAAAGTCCTAAGTGACTGACTGATATATCAACTCACAGCCTAAACAGTTGGTCCTAGAAGCCTGAAATTTTGAGGGTGTGTTCATTGTAAAAAGTAGGTATCCATTAATAAAGGATTTTTTGAAATTCCGGGGTTGAATTTTCTGTGAAAATTTTTATCCTCTTTGTCGGATAAGACAAAGCAAGTAGTGCGATAAGACATTGTTTACCTGGATTAACAGATAGGGTACTTTTAATCCCGGAAGTACGTTCCTGTGGGATATATTTCGACATCATTCGCGGGCGAAGCCGCGGGCTGAAGCTAGTGTATAATAATAATTTCTTAATCACCATCATTATTAGTGCGAATCACATAAAACAATTAGATTTTAATAAACAATTACGTTGGTGTATGTTTAAATTTAATTGTTTCGTTTGATAAGAAAAGCGAAACGACAATTTAAACGCTGTTTTTTTTTTTAACAGAATGTTAATTGAAATTGTATCCATAATATCGTCTTTTGTTTCAATCATTGGTAACTGGATAGTGACGTAGGCATGTGTCACTCCCGGAATACGAAATTTGTTTTCTTTCTTTATAAAATGGTTGCGATCTTCTGATATTTTTTTTAGACTATTCTAATTTCAAAACAGTGATTTTAAAAGAGTTATCGTTCTCTTTTCATTAATGTATGTATTTAGAAATATATAAGTATGTTTATCAGTTGTCTAGTACCCATAACACAAGCTCTGCTTAGCTTGGGACTAGATGGCGTTGTGTGATAGTTGTGGAATATTATATATATTAAATACATGTAAACACGAAGTTTTTAAAATAAGACTTTAGTGTTGGATGATTTAGTTTTTATTAGGTCAATCAAGATTGATACGAACAATAGTACTCGACGCTTGAAAGCCAAAATTGACTAAGCGCCATTGTGGCCCTTTGGCACTTAGTCAATTTTGTCTTTCAAGCGTCGTACTTTCCGAGGATACCGCACGATCTCGTGCGAGGCAACGAGCCTCCTTGCCGGAGTGCCGCCATGGGATCTGGAGGCAAAGGTCCTCGCGCACATGTGGGAGTGGCGCGAGGAGGCGAAACGCCGGGGCGAAACTCCGCTGCCGCGACAAATCGCGGCACGGCGGACAGAGCTCCGGTGTGATCTCATGGCGACATGGCGGGTACGATTGTCGCAACCCAGTGCTGGGCACGCCACAATTGCGGCGGTAAGTCCCCTCTTTGAGAAGTGGATAGAGAGGCGTCACGGCGTCCTCACCTTCCGCCTGACGCAGGTTCTCACCGGGCATGGGTGCTTCGGTGGGTTCCTGTTCAGGATAAAGCGGGAGGATACGTCCGGGTGTTTCCATTGCGAGGATCGTCTCGAGGACACGGTGGAGCATACGGTGGAGGTGTGCCCTGCCTGGGCGGGGCACCGCCGTGTCCTCGTGGAGGCGATCGGCGGCGGCGACCTCTCGCGTCCGGCCCTGGTGCGAGCCATGGTACGGAGCGAGAGGGAATGGGAAGCCGTCACCTCCTTCTGCGAAGCAGTAATGCTCGCGAAGGAGGAGGCGGGGCGCGTGAGGGAGTGGCAGTCTCTGCGCCCTCATGCCCCTAGCCGCCGCAGGAGGAGACGCCCCGGGCGTCGGGAGTCGATTGCGGACTCCCGGCCACCGTAGGCGTGAGCTTGCGGGTGGCGAGCAGTGGGTGGCTCGCCGCCCGGTAAGGACCAGGCTCGGGTCGACGGCGCGCAGTGTTCCACGCGCGCCTCAAAGAGATGTCAGCAGCAGTGTAGGGGTCTACTAGGACCGATGCCTGCCGGGGTCGCGTGATTGTTCGAAAGAGATACCGTGACCCTGGCACATGGGCAACTGATGGAACACGGGTGGGTTTTAGTCAGTAAAAGTCTGACACGCCCTCCCGCTCCGCCCAGAGCGGGAGAAGTCATTTGATGATTTCCCATCCTGAAAAAAAAAAAAAAAAAAAAAAAAAAAAAAAAGCGTCGTACTTAATCCAAAACATAATACTTGAGAGTCTCCAAACAAAGTAAGGAGCTACTGTTGTCTCAGATTTGAACACATCACAGTTACTTTATTTGTTGAATGTAAATGAGGGTCTCTGGCGATATGTATCTAGTTTGTCTTGTTGCAAGCGCTACTACTCAACATATCCGGGGATCGTTTCCCGAGTTGAAAAAAGTGTTAATGTGTTTTTATATCTGGAACTCTTCAATAGCAGCCTGTAGTCTAGATTTGTGCCCACTTCATGGCAATAAGCTCGCACGCCCCATATTACATGGGGCTTAAACATAACTGGCGAAATATGGATGTACGATAGGTTCAGCTCTGCCTATCCTCCTCGAAATGCAGGCGTGATTTTGTGTATATTTATTTCACGTTGGCTACATGATAATCAGCTATACATCATATTTTGAGCTCCTGTTTCATAATTGTAGGGTTTTAACCGCACAATGTTGTGCGCGGAAACACGACGCCATTTTTAGGGTTCCGTTGCCAAATGGCAAAAAACGGAACCCTTATAGATTCGTCATGTCTGTCTGTCTGTCCGTCTGTCTGTCTGTCTGCCTGTCTTTCTGTCCGTCCGTATGTCACAGCCACTTTTCTCCGAAACTGTAAGAGCTATGCTGTTGAAACTTGGTAAGTAGATGTATTGTGTGAACCGCATTAAGATTTTCACACTAAAATAGAAAAAAGACAATAAATTTTGGGGTTCCCCATACTTAGAACTGAAACTCAAAAAACATTTTTTCATCAAACCCATACGTATGGGGTATCTGAATAGGCCTTCAAAAATGGTATTGAGGTTGTTAATATGATTTTTCTCTAAACAGAATAGTTTGCGCGAGAGACACTTCCAAAGTGGTAAAATTTGTCCCCCCCCCCCCCCCCGTAACTTCTAAAATAAGAGAATGATAAAAGTAAAAAAAATATATGATGTACATTACCATGTAAACTTCCACCGAAAATTGGTTTGAACGAGATCCAGTAAGTAGTTTTTTTTTAATACGACATAAATCGTAAACCGCAATTTACCTTTAATTCAATCAACTTAAATATAAAACTTAAAAAAAAATCATTTAATTTTATAAACATAAACCTTATGCATAAACCGAGGATACCTACAGGTTTGTGCGGAACCCTCGGTGCGCGAGTCCGACTCGCACTTGGCCGGTTTTTTTATAAATGTTGGTGCTAAACTGAACCTAATTAGTGGTTTGGCTGTGGTTTATAACATTTGATATAATCACATTGATTTATTACCAGTTAACTTAAATTGGCTGTTAAATACAAAATCTACGTTTTCGATACATGGATTATAAATGTGCTAGTTTGTATGTGTGGATGTTTGTTACGCTTTCACGCAAAAACTACTGAACAGATTTGGATGAAAATAGTTTATAAGCTATATTAAAACAAAAAATACCTTAAATCTCGGTAGAACGTAATCGTTATATATATCTGACTTTTACGCGGGCGAAGCTGCAGGCAAAAGCGGGTGCGTCTCATAACGTATAAACTCATTTGGTCTAATTTCATTTTATTATCGTTCATAAGATATAATCAACGTGAGATATACCAACTGTTGATATAATTTCTTTCCATATAACATTTATTTATTCTAAAACTTAATTATTATAACGTTGTTTGATATAACGTTTAAGTAATCGAAAATAATTTGGTCTAACGTTTAATACGTATATTGTTTATTTAATCGAAAATCATTAGGTCTAACGTTTAACATATATAAAAAAACTTCATTATGGTTAACACCCCGACTCGGATAGGTTAGGTTAGAGGGCTAAGATGGGAGCGAAGCGGAGCGGAGCTCCCGCCTTAGCCTTCGTGGTTATTTTTTTTAAAACCACCCAGAAATAGGAGCCTCGCGCTCCGTCGACCTATCTTAGCGCAGGTGGTAATCAGTTACTAGTTATGTTTAATATCTACTTAGGTTACTATTCATATTAGACGAAATAGGTTTTATATGTTTTGAGTGGTATGTCAAACGATGTGATATTTAATGTATGTTATGTCAAACGATGTTATATTTAATGTATGTTATGCTTATAAAAATTAATTATTTTAAAATTATATCAATCGTTCATTATATTAACTAATCGCTATATTAAATAAAATTATAGGTTCCGTTGTTATATGTTGTTAACATTAGAGAATTTGTTGTTATATCATCTATTACTTACCCGGCAAAAGCTACTATTATAAATGTGATAGTTTGTATGTTTGTTAGTCAATCAGCAAATACGGCCGAATATATACGGAACGAATTTGTATGAAATTTAGCATACAGATAGCCTGTAATCTAAATTATAATATAGGATAACTTTTATAACGGTAGTACGTTCCCGTGGAATTATGTCCGACCACAACGCGGGCGAAGCCACTCGCAAAAGCAGCGATATATACGCTCACGTACTTTATGTTCCGGAGTAGGACTTTTTCTTTATCCAGTAAAGAGGAAACAAAGAGGAGGAGGAGGCATTTGCCCACCGGTGAAGTAGCATCTAGGCTGATATAATAATAACAGAAAACAACGCGTTTGATAATATTGTCGTCAAACCTACAGTTTCGTCCCACTTTAAATATATAACACGGGAAATTGGATACCTTTAGATAAACAGCGTTGTCATGCAGTTTGAAACTGCGTCTTTGATCAACTTTGTCTGTATTGATAACAACAATAACGGAAACTGCGCCCTCAAAGAGAAAGGGAGGAAAATGCTGCGTCATTTATAAGCACAACTTTTGTTTTGTTTTATATTGTCATGTGTTTTCCTCTACCAGATAAACTCCGTGCCCCGGCATAATGTATCGCATAACATTACACATCCCCCTATATTATGTTGCTGTAATGAAAGATTTCGGATTGATAAAACCAGGAGGAATAATGCCTATTTCAGTGGAGATAATGCAACCAATGAGGTTGTTGATTTTTGGGGGAATATTTATAAAAATACCAGCTTTTGCCAGCGGCTTCGCCCACGTGGAGATCGGAAATTATCCCGCAGGAACATACCGTGACAAAAAGTAGCCTATGTCCTTTCTCAGGCTCTAAACTATCTGTGTTCCAAATTTCATTTAAATCGGTTCAGTAGTTTTAGCAGGAAAGCGAGACAGACAGACAGAGTTACTTTTGCATTTATAATATTATAAGTGTGGATTTGCTGAGAAAGACTATAATATAATAATAATATTCCACAACTATCACACAACGCCATCTAGTCCCAAGCTAAGCAGAGCTTGTGTTATGGGCACTAGACAACTGATAAACATACTTATATATTTCTAAATACATACATATTATAGATAAATTACACCCAGACACAGAACAAATGATCGTGCTCATCACACAAACATTTGTCCTGGGTGGGAATCGAACCCACGACCTCCGGCATAGCAGTCAGGGTCACTAACCACTAGACCAACAGGCCTGGCAATATAATACTAAAATGCCATGTATAGTATTTTTATCTCATGAAGCAACATGCGTTTTACTTGTGATCATAGTGTAGACAAACACGCTGTGAATGTTTGTGTAAGCGCAGGAGCTTACGGTACCGTCCGAGACGATGCAGAATTTGGAAGTGTATGTGTGTGTTATGTTCTGACGGTACTTGTCTTCACGCACACATTACCAACGTGTTTACGTACTTGGTAATGTGTGCGTGAACGTTACCACAAGTAAAGCGCACGCCACTTCTTGAGAAAAATACTTAAACAGGGGGCTATTGCCATCAACCAGGCAACAAATTCAGATACCGGAGCTGCGGCTGCTACTGAGAATATCCATTGAATCTTTCGAAATAATTTCTTCTAGTCTTCCCATACCTATGTCCACAAATAAATAACTTTCGGCGAGGGCTGAGTGGCACTTTGACAGCCCTATTGTTAGCTCACCTACCACGTTTTCACAAAACCTGATTCATTTATCTTCAAGCGACCCTTTCTACGAATAAAAAAAATACCGAACTTTGTAAGCGTAAAATACAGACATGTCGATTGTCCCCTGTGTGTAGCGCGCAATGGTTTGTGTGAAACGTTTTCATGTCCTTTACCTGCGATCTCATGGGTGAAGTGGTACGAGGATTTGATCGGGGATACTGCTGTAGTGAGTATTATTGATATTTTAGGGACACGGGCAATCCTCGGAAATATTTAAGTGAAATTGTCGTACGGAGGAATTGTTTAGCTGTTTCTTCTTTCGTTTATATAGTGGTATTGAGAGCTGAGTTCTTAATATTTGTGCACGTACTCTCTCGTGTGTATTGAACAATTAAGATATAGAGTTGGAAAAATGTCACATATTTCTTCATGACCCGCATAATTATGAAATTAATAGGTTATTTTTTTATATAATAAGGTTATTATAATATAAAGTAATTAACTAAATAGTTTTGAGAAATATTCAGAAACAGTACATTCACGTTTGTTTGATTATCAAAAATCAGGTAAAACGCAAAACTCGGAAAATAGAAACAAAATAAAAAAAGCAAAAGCTCAAGCTTTTGAAACGTGATCAAATCTAAGTTTACTAACGAAATCCAGCCGCCTGCCCCCACCTGAACAATTCCAACACAGATATCTACGGAGTCGTCCTTGCCAACCACAGTGCCGGTTACAAATCCACCATTTGCTCCCGACTCCCGACCCTCACAATATCAGTCTGTCTAGATCCATTTTGCTTATCTACAGATTTAGAATATATTCATTGGACCAAATTCAAATGTGCAAAGCGTACCAATCCATAGGCCTTTTCCCACTTAAAATTCAACTTTGTGCATTTCGGAATAGGGTTTATTTTTGTGTGAGGCAGCCCGTCTTTATATACGTGTCTCAAAGGCTTGCGGAGCATCGAAGGTGCTTTATTTTTAAATGAAAGGCAACGATAAGCGAACATTTTGCGGACTATTGCGGCCCCTGTGTGTACGTTATTATAATGTTCTTTTTATTTTCAATTCGTAACGGGATCCTGTACTGATACGTTTTGATAGTCTCTCTCGGCATTCGAAGGTTTTGTATTGTGCTTGTTCAACCAATACTCGGCGTTTGTTATTGAATAATATTTTGGTTATAAGACACATTTTTCGGTCATTGTCTTGTCTTCAACAAGTTGATATGACCGCGAAGGTAATAGTAGTAAGCAGATTCTTGTAACTCGTAATGAGTATTATCTAGTTCCATTTATTTAGATGTTGTTTTTTAATAAAGCTTAAGTTCTAAGTCGGCCTTATTATAGTAGCTTTTACAGATACGCACATTCTGTAACCATCATTTATTGAAGGCGAATAAGTAAAACCTATGAAAATGCAGCATTGAGGCACATCGGAACTATTTTTTACTAATTTTGATGAAATTAATTATTTATCATTTTCGCAAGTATACATTAATTAATGATAAATCCACACTTCCACACTAATATTATAAATGCAAAAGTAACTCTGTCTGTCTGTCTGTCATCTGTCTGTCTGTCTCACTTTCCTGCTGAAACTACTGAAACGATTTAAATGAAATTTGGTACACAGATAGTTTAGAGCCTGAGAAAGGACAAAGGCTACTTTTTATCCCGGTAGTGTGTTCACGCGGGATAATTTCCGACCTCCACGCGGGTGAAGCCGCTGGCAAAAGCTAGTTAATTATAATAGTATTCTGTTTTACATTTATAATAATAAATAGCTATTAGGATTCCTTTTAAAAACCCATGCAATCTAAAACCGGTACCGTGTGGTGCTGGGGTCCATAACTTAACTTCGAGAGTCATTTGTTCGAAAGTCGACTGAACGATTGTTCGAATGGAGCTTATTGCGAAACAACCTTTTATCGCCAAACGCTACTTCGACTGAATGATTCATCGAATGTTTATAAATCGATGGACTGTTGTTTCGAATGAGTTTAAGTCATTATATAGTTTTATAATTGAAATAAAATTATTTAAAAAAGATGTTTCGTAACTTATTATTTCATCCATAATCGACGAAATCAAACACTTTTAAGATATCGTATGTTCTCCCCGAAGATTTGGGAAACATGAAATTTGGTGACAAGGCAGGTAATAAAGCACAAATGAAGGGAAAATTGTTTACGATTTTCACACAAAATTAAGGTACCTAGTCAAAAAACCTTTTCGGTTTTCATTCATCGAACAAATGATTCTCGAAGTTATGTTACGGACCCGTGGTGCTGGACGTATGGAATAGCATCACCCTATTTCTTCCCGTGGGTGTCGTAAGAGGCGACTAAGGGGCTTACTAGAGAATGGGCAGCAGCGTTCTGTATGCATTTTACCACCATCCTGCGATCGCCAAGCGTGGCGATTATGGCAAACCCCTCACATTTGGGGAGGCCTATGTCCAGCAGTGGACGTTTTTCGGCTGAAATGATGATGATGATGATGATGATGATGATGATGATGATGATGAATGTAAAGCCGGTCCCTGTAAACCGAGTGTAAAACAAAGTCACTTCCCACGTCTATACGCTTAGATCTTTTAAACTCTTAGGTTATATTTATAATAGCTTCTGCCCGCAACTTCGTCCGCGTCAAATTTTCGCTTCCTTTCCCGTCGCATTGAATTTCCTGCCAGTTTTCGTCCATTTTTCGTTTGCTGCTCCGCTCCTTTTGACCGTAACGTGATGTTATATAGCCTTCCTCAATAAATGGACTACCCAACACAAAAATAATTTTTCAATTCCGACCAGTAGTTCCTGAGATTAGCGCGTTCAATCAATCAAACAAACATACAAACTCATCAGCTTAATAATAGATACGCGGGCGAAGCCGGCGAGGCTGGCAATTTTTTTTTTTAAAGGAACTTTAATAATTCATGAAGTGAAAGACTTTGGCCATATCAAAGACAAAACATGATCCAAAATGAACTATCTTTGCCCGCACACACCTAAACTCGTCCATTTGTACTTTTTGAAACCATAATGTTCTCTTTTTCGCCACTGGTTTCGAGATCACATTGATGCAAAAACGTACTACCAGGATTAACAGTATATTATGCCCAAACCCAAGTCATGGTGTACCTATGTGCCAAAATTTATAACTACATAAATAAAATATCATTTCTTCTTATAACTTAGGATAATATATTGTAGCCAAAGGTTTGACTTGGGTAGTTTTCATATACGAATTATATTATAGCCTTCGCAAGTTCTAAGCCTGTTACTTGTCGGTTCTTATTTTATTATTCCGAAAATTTGGCTTGCTGGTAGAAACTAGCCATCGAACATAATAATTCGTAGATGAGAACTAGCCAAGTCAAACCTTTGGCTACGATATTTTATTCTAAGTTATAAGAAGAAATGATATTTTATTTATGTAGTTATAAATAAATTTCAGGACTGACCATTGAACCTGGCACCCATTTAGATCTCACTTCTTTTGTCGTTGAAGTCAACAACCAACGCATATATCATAATATTGAACTTGGCTCTCATTTTACATTTATGTTTTTGATGGTAGTATATTTACTAATATGTACAAAATTCCAATACGAAGCTTATATCTTTACAAATATTACAATATATTGTAGTAGTCATCTATCATCGAAGCCAGGCAGCCCTTGAGCCCCAGGCCTCCAGAGACAGCCGTCACACGAAATAAGATATCACCCAAACAAACAATAAATATTCCTATATACCCTTTATTATTCCACATATTCCCAGAAGATGCCCGAAGCGATCACTGTCTTATGGTATAGCAATTTATAATAAAACATAAAAATACATGCTATAATTGTTATTGATTTTGTATCGCGGCCGCTCAAAAATATCTTGTTTAAGTCCTCCACATATTATCGTATTAAAGAAAAATGCACTGGTTATCGATCTTGTTAAGTTTACCATGTGTCCATTATTTCGGTATTTACTTGCTCTTGTCTGAAATTTAAAATGTACTGTATGTTGCCCGGAAAGTTACTTTTCAACATGCCAGAGAGCCTAGGGCGAGTGTTGATCGTGATAACGTTCACGTACATTTTTGTGTGGGATTATTGAGTTTCCGTTTTATATCCCAAATTGCAGATTATGCATAGGTTTAAACTTTCAGTAAGCACTCAGGTTATGAACAATCACTACATGCAATCGAAATTTTGACCAGCTAGTAAATCGTATTTTAAAACTACAAATATTAATTCTAAGAATCGAAAACCTTCTGCTCATAGGCGAGCTAGTGGTCACCAACTCAACTCCTAAATCAATTCGTAAACAACTTAACTACCCTAAAATTAATGTCCATTATATAACAATTCCGAACTCCACTTACGTCAATTACTAACGGCATTATACTCAAACGGATTGGAATTCTAAACAAACCTCCCTCTACTTACCCCCACTGTGGGCCCCACGTGGCCCTCTGAAGCTCTCATGCGGCTCGAAGGACCAAATAGTTGTTTAATACACTCCCCAGTGGTCCACCGATCCTGAACTATGCCAATTTTGACCGTTGCCCCTGATTGGGTAAAGGTGAGGTCTGAAGTGATTTGTTGCCGGTATTTGAGAGTCAAATAAAAAGTAGGGCTTTGTTTGTAGCACTCAATCGATTGTGTTACCTTCAGTTAACTGGTTTTGGAGTTGTTTGTCTATGGAAATTTGTTGGTCGATTACCTTTGGAGTTATTGACTCTTAAAACTGGTGGTCTTCCGAACGTAGCTTAGTTGCGACCCTTGTTCGAATGAAAGTAAGTTTTAATGGAAAATGTTAATGATTTTGAGCTAATTTTCAGGAGGTTTCCTACTTGGACTCTTAGTTGAAATGTTGCTAAAGTACACGGAACCAAACTCGAGAAAAGTAAAGTCAGCTTCAGGCAACATTTATCTTAGAGTCGGGAGGTTTTGTTTTACTTGCAGGTAGAAGTTCAGCGTATATTTTTGGAATACAAAATAGCTATCGATTAGATACTAAACGAAAAATTTAAAGGAGATATTTGTTAGCAATGTTATCACATGTTGGTAAACTGAAGACTAAATTGCTTTACTTACAAATAAATAATTAAACATAAAATTAAAACGTCTGTTTCTATTATCATAATTTATCAGGTTTTTTATTTATTGTCAAAAAAGACAAAGTCACTTATGAGAATAATGTTTCAGATAAATTATGTACCTACGTAGATATAAAAAGTTTATCACAGACGTCACGGTATCAATTATGTTTATGATACACCGCTCCAATACATTTAGCTTTTACGACGAGTGTTATTCGTGATTAAGTATTTAACTGTTATTTGTTTACTATTTTAATATTATATTGCATGTCTTAGATAAAGTTTATTTATACTACCGGATTATTAATACATCTTATTGTGGAAGAGTGGAGTCTCCTAACACAGGCATATCCTGCCTAAAAGGAGACTTCAATCACATATTGTTACTACCAAAACCTGTAAACAAATAAACGATTTTTATAATTTATTTAATTGAGTTTTGAATGCACTGAATCAGTGTTATTATTTTTATCTGCTCTTGAATCGAATTATAAACTTTATACCGAGTTTATCTATACTAATATTATAAAGCTGAAGAGTTTGTTTGTTTGTTTGTTTGATTGTTTGTTAGTTTGTTTGATTAAACGCGCTAATCTCAGGAACTACTGGTCCGAATTGAAAAAATCTTTTTGTGTTGGGTAGCCTATTTATCGTGGGAGGCTATAGGCTATATAAAATCACGCTACAACTAAGAGGAGCGGAGCAGTAATGAAAAATGTTGCAAAAACGGGGAAAATTTATTTCTTTTGAGAGTTTCCGTTGCGTGCGCTGCGTAAACGGTTAAAGTAACGCAAAAATTATGTATGACGGAATTGTTTCTTTTAAAAAGTTCTAAAAAAAGTCCGCGAGAGCATATGTCTATCTTTTAAGGTTGACTCACTATAACTCAAAAGGAGCGAGCAGCAACGAAAAATGGACGAAAAACTAGCAGGCAAATCGATGCGACGGGAAGGGTCAGGGGAGCAAAAATTTGACGCGGACGAAGTCGCGGGCAGAAGCTAGTATTGACATAAAAATAGAATCATCTTAAAACACTTTTTCTGTAACAAAATAATGTTATAAGAAACATTTTTTATCAATACAACAGGGGTATAACCAAGAAGTTAATATCTCCAAAGAGTTTTTATCTTAATTTTTATTTTCTAACGGAAGGCATATTATTTATATTATTTTATAGCATTACTAAACTATACTTTTTGAACCTTGACCTTTTATTTAGTAGGTTTCATCCCAATGTATTAGAGTAATTAAAGTAGTGTATGAAACTGCACATAACTAAGTATTGAAACACTACTGCGATAAATCTACGAGTTTTAAAATACACACTCGTGTTTAATATCCCTCATCATGTAACAGTTTCATAAACTACTACATACGTACACGAGGTTTATTGTGTTGTATAATTGTGCCCCTACATCCTGTCAAACTTATTTTCTATTTATTTATTTATTTAACCATTTATGCACACATATAAATAGACAAATAGAAAGGAACAGAAAAATATGTACAAAGGTAATGCTTATTTCTATTGAAATCTCTTCTCTGTTCTCTTTTCTCTGTTTATTTTCCATCGAAAACTCAACAAACATAAGTATTTTAAATCAAATTAAGCTGTGAGGCAAAAAAATAGTATAACTTTAAGCAGACCCTGAAAAAAATTACATTGTAATAATGACACAAATTTAATTTAACTCCATACTAAACAAACAAAACTATGACATTATAATACTAGTACCTTTAAACCACAATACGGTTGACTTCCAAAAATCAGAGCTAGTAGCAAATCTAGCTGACAGCGACCCAACTCTAAAGTTAGTATTCCCTATCGCCAGCGACACAAAATAGGTATATGCAGAAGGTCGGTTTTAACAGACGCAATGGCCGGAACAAACCTACACAATTTGGTAATATCTACCTACATCTATCTATTTGATGTAAAAAAAAGAATGAAGCGTATTCCATCCATCGATGTCTAAGTTCCAGCCATCGTTTTCATATATATTTATGTTCGCTGCCAGGCCAGGCCCCCATAAGGTTTTTAATTATTATGTGGAAGCGTGATGATGGGCCCTGGGGCAAGAGTGGCGAGCGAAACTAGTCCGCCGTACGCGGAGCAGACAATATAATTCAAATCAAACAATTACAATACAACAAAAGAACTCACGTGGTGGTAGACGAACACCTGCTCTGGTGCCTACCTGGAGTTATGTATGTAAGTGAGTGTATATGTATCGTGTAGTGACGTTGTAAATGGGTTTTCCAGGATACAGGCCGCAACATTGAGGCTGGAGGCAATCACAGCATGCGGTTTCCAATAAGGTCATTTTCACTTCATGTACTTCAGTTTCAACAAACTTAACCCGTACTATTACGTCAAATTGGGGTTATTAACAATCAAAGCAATTGGATCACGACTAATTGTCACAAACGGATCGATTTAAAAGGATTAATTTCAACAAACGCGTCGCGAGGTCCCAAAAACGGCGACGAACCTTTTCAAGCGCCAAATCAAGAGAGAAGTGTCATTCCGTTCGGGCGCGTTCCGAAGGCGCATAGAGTAACTACTTTAAACGGTCCGGAACATTTATGTATGTAAAATATCAAGAAATATTGTAAGAGATCAAAAGTAACGTTTTGGAAGGGGCGACTAGAATCGAATCTATCTTAATGTAAATGTTCACGTTTAAAAGTGTCTTATAAGTGCCTTTTTGAAATAAACGCTTTGACTTTGACTTTAAGCAACCATCACCATTTTACAATTTGTTTATTTGTAAGCTAGTCGTAAGCTCTGCAATCTACATTTTTAACATTGTGTGTAGTTTGCCAAGGCAAGTTTGATATTGTCAATATTGTTGGAAATCTGTAGCTTAGTTAATCCGTTACAAGCACTGCGCACCACTGATTTTTTTCACTGAAATGATTTTTACGCGCCTTTACTACTTGCATTTAGGAGTCGCGCAACGTTAGTAAAAAATGGACTACCGACACACTTCTCGTACAAGTGCTTACACACTCGTAACCGGCATTTATTTGAGATTGCCGTCACTTTGCGCATGCATCTGTTTTCGCTCTTTGTGTAGAGTTAGCCTTCTGTAGCTATCTATTTGTGCCTACTGATGCGAGTGTTGTTAGACTGTTGTCCTCTCAGGGACTGAGGGACCGCTGTAGTGTCAGACCTTTGGTATGTCGCTAATGTATGTAACATAAACGTAAAAGAGATTTTTAGTTGAATTTAAAGTTCTCACATATAATTATATAGTTACTCAAATCAAAACAAAAGTCATTTATTCAAATCAGGCTGAAAATCACTGCTTTTAGAATATCACAACCTTTCCAATGTCAATGTATACCAAATATAGATTTGAACCCAAAGCGTAAGAGGCAAGGACCGACTGTCGGTTACATAATATTATTTAATACCAAGTTATTTTTATCACAAATATTCTTGCAAATACAAATCAGTAGCACTCTCCACTGAACGCCAAGTGCTTGGATATTTCACTTAATTATATTAGAAACATTTGCCGAGCGTTGTCGAGTAGTGCCGAGTGGAGCCGAGGTCGCAACGAACGCGGACGATTCTTCATTTAGATACCTTCATTAAGAACGAGATAACAAACAGCGTTAGATAAAGAGATAGTTTCTTGCCAAGTGAGATGTTTGTTATCGGATTAATTTTTGTACATGGATAGTTATCTGACAGATTTGAAAGAGGGTGAGTGTGGATTGACAATGAGTGAATTGCCTGTCAAATGCCTTCTCTACGCAGATGATCAAGTTCTACTTGCATCGTCAGCAAAACAGTTGCAAGACATGGTGACTGTAATGGATGAAGCATTTAAGATGAAGGGGATGAATATAAATGTGAAGAAGGCGAAGGTCATGGTGTTGAAAGAGAAGAGAACGTATCGGTGTGTGATGTGAAAATAAATGATAAGAATGTGGAGCAAGTAAGTGGGTTCGTATATTTGGGGAGTTTGTTTACAAGGGATGGAAAGATTGATAAAGATGTGGACAGAAGATTGAATGCGGGAAATACAGTAAATGCTGCTTTACATGCGATTGTGACCAACTAGTTTATGTCCGATAAGGCTCGACTGGCTGTTCACAATGGTGTACTGGTGCCTACGCTTATGTATGGAAGTGAATGTTAGGTGTGCCAAAAGAAGCATGAAAGTAGAATAAATGCTGTGGAAATGCGTTCCTTGCGAAGCATGTGTGGTGTGACTATGAATGACAGGCTGAAGAATGATGTAATAAGAGAACGGTGTAGTTTAAAAGATGTAGTGACAAAAATTGAAAAAAGTATGCTCAGATGGTTTGGTCATATTGAGAGGATGAATGAAGAACGGCTCACAAAAGATATTTACAAGGCAGGTGTGAGTGGGAACACCGGGAGGGGACGCCCAAGGAGAACATAAATATAGTAACTTTATTGGTGATGCTCTTCGGAAAGGTCAGGTGCGTAGTACTCGCAACCGGCGTGTGTGTATGAACAATTGTATGAACCTGAACGAGGAAAAAGAAGTGTGTAGAGATCGTAGCAGGTGGCGTTCCGTGGTTTCTGCTTACCCCCATGGGAAAGAGGCGTGATTGTAAGTATATATGTAATTTGGCTTTTTATATTGAAAAGCGGGCTAAAAGAGTTTCGTCTGCGTTAGGTAAGATTTTGATTCTGTAATGGAGAGCGGTTTATCTATTTGATTATTGTTTTATAAGTTCTTTCTCTTATTCTAAATTATAAGTGCTTTGTTTTGTTCCATAATTAGAAGAAGATTTGATTGTTTTGGCCATTGATGTATTTAAAAATCTTTAATTATTTAATGCTAACTTCGCATTTCCACTATGGCCACCGTCAGCATACAGGGTTTACCAAGGCTTTCATAGTTATGATAGGTTTAAAACTACTACCCAAGAGTTTTAATTTCATGTTTATCTGATAGTTTCAAGATAACCTACACCTTTAGTGCCTATCTTAAAACTTTGCTTCGATCAAAACTGCAACATATTAAAAAACTTTTCAAGCTCCTCAGCGCTTCCCAAACAGCGACGTCAAATTGTAATGCGGCTTGAAGGAAGGGATATTGACTCTGAACCCGTAACCCTTGGAATTTTGATTAGTCATGCCTTAATCCCGAATGATCCCTCGACGGTTCGAAATGTGTCGGACACAGCGAGTTGTGTGGCTTTAGAACTTGGCTGAGCGCTGCTGTCTGTACGATGGGCTTAAATGTATGAATTTTTGCAGTGGGGGAATTTTCATTCGCTGTTTTTTATTTATTAATCGTTAATAGGAAGTTGTAAGCTTTCTAGAGGCTACGAGTTACTATTATAAATAAAAACACACTCAATTTTTATTGGTCTGCAAAATTGTACCTGTAGGTACCTACCTAATAATGATTATTCAACAGCTGTATTTCTGGTCCTTGGGTCCAAATATGATACACACTACCAAAACCAAGATACTATGCTGTCTATTAAATGAAGTAGGTGCAGAAAAAGCCTATGCCTAGCCGTCAGGATATACAAGCGTATTAAGATATTCCATAATATTCCTGTGTTCTGAATCGCTCCGCTCTCTGTGAGACCTCGCCCTATTTCTCGTTGAGCTGTCTGAGCTCGGAATGTTTCAATTTTCCACCATTAATACTTGCGGATAACAGCACAATTATACTATCTAACGAATAACAAACTGTTCGTTAAGGTTTAATTTAAATTTTAGTTATGAAGCCAGAACCAATATTCCTGCTTGTAGTTTCAGCACACACATCAAATTCGACTTTATACATTAGCTTAAGTGGCATAAAATGAGAATTAAGGGTCTTTCATCATATTAATGATAGTGCCGAGTACTTTTCGACCTCACACAATACCAGTAATAGTATCAGACAATGATAGGCCCTAAACAATTACATGACAGAGGTACTAAAATAAGTGGATGTATTGGTTGCCAGAAACCATGTGAACCCATTTTACAAGTAAAATATCATTTAGTATTAAGCCTTTATTCCAACCTCATTGTATCCGAAACTCAACACTTCAAATAATTGAATTGGCAACAATATTCTTGAAGCTACCTCACTCAATGAAGTACTCATCAAAATCAATAGCCGACGAAATTTAATTTAATTAAAGAGAATTCGCGGCAACAATCCTACAACGGAATTTATTACCAAATTAAGAATCGCTGACGAGTTATTATCCAAAAGGAGTTACCGGACGGACGAACGCACCCGAACGATTCCGACTGCGGCCGAACTATGACGAAGTTTGTGGCAGGTGGATTGTTCGAAATATGAAATATTAAATGAGTTTTGTTTCAACCGTTTTCGCTCGTAATTGTTAGTTAGTTCAGTTTTGTGTCGTTTGAATTTGATTTTAGATTGGAATTACTTTTAAGTGATTGATTTCATTAATTTAGAACTTAACGACTTCGTCTTGAGTCTGTTTAACAAAATTGTCGCCATTGTTATTGTGTAAGTATAAAATATATTAGTTTATACAACTATAAACTAATATATTTTATACTTACACAATAACAATGGCATATAAGCAGTATTTATCGAGGTCTCTGAAGCGGATTAACCTCGTAACAGAAGATAATGTGTGCGGTACATGTGCCAAATGTAATGGGATTGCTTCAGCCTTGTTTTTCGATCACTGCTCCAAATAGTTCCGTACAAGGTTGCATTTTTTTTTTCTTTTTGTAAGTATAATCGTTCGAAAATATACTTATAAATTAAATACATTATAATAACGACACAAAGATGTATTTAATATCAAAGAAAACACATTACTGTGTTAAAAAGTCAAACTCAAAACATTTATTTCAAATAAACAGACACTTTTGAATTGTCAAGTGGCGGTGAGTTAGGAAGATGAAGCTAGTCAGATCTATGAAGGAGTACAATTTTATAACAGCATACTGTCCAATGTAAATGTGTAAGCTCGTTCAGAGGTTTTCAAATCAAAACTAAAAAAAAAAAAACAAGAAAAAACGGTCTCGTCGGTCGTGGTTTTCTAATGATATCATTGAAAACACTCACTATCTATGTTACTAACCTACTAGTTGAGAATAAAGCAGTTGAACGGGTACCCCAACCAATATAAATCCAAAAAAAAAAATAGCATTATAGTATTACTCAAACTGAACCGGTAGGATAAGTTTTATTACATTGTGTTATCTTAAATTCTGACAACCAGTCTTACCAAGGGGTATCGTATCACCCAGTAACTGGGTTGTGAGGTCAGATAGGCAGTCGCTTCATGTAAAATATGTGTATTCTGCTACATCCGATTAGGCTAGAAGGCGACCCTAACATATTTAGGAAAAGGCTAAGAAGATGATGTCAATGAGATATTTTTATGTAAGTGGTTCAAGAAATTCAAAATCATTTATTTGTAAATTACTTCTTTCACTTTTTCGTTACTTTGATTCCTTGATCTTTTTGGGGATAAGCTATTTAAACCTACAAAAAACGCATTTTTTCACTTTTATTCTAGATTTTTTTTTTTTACTAAATAATCCCTGTTATCTACGATAAGCTGCGGCTTCTTGCATGTTCCGTGCTACGGCGCAGCCCACCCTGTGTTACAGCGCAGCTTACTTTGTGCTACGGCGTAGCTCGCTTAATGCTACGGCGTAGCCCTTTCTTTTACGGAGTGCTTATGGAGCGATGATTATTCATATGAATGGATTTATAAAAAATATTTTTGTGTAAATGGAAACTCTGAATAAATTCTATACACATACAAAATGTGTTAAATCCTTCCTACTTATTTACAAAACTATAGCAAAAGAAAAAAATATTATAACATCGGCCATATACGACACAGAACCAAATAACTAAGCGAAAGTAATACGAAAACATTTCGCACATAACACTCAAATCAACGCATTAAACGATTCCATACATAAACCAGTAACAAATAGCGAAAACAATTGCGAAGCTAAACAATGTAACGATCGTGGAGATAAAACTAAAATATGAATAGTAAACGTTACGTACGTTACGTTGCGAAAAAACAAGGCTTTTGTACAAAATGGCGGAACAAATAAATGTTAATGTATGCGTACTAATACTGTTACATACAGTAATTGTTTAAGCAAAGTAAAGCACACAGTAAACAAGACAATAGGTTCACTGCAGATGAGTTGATTTAATTCTCTGTTCAGTTTTTTTCTCATTATATCGTCGTTTTTAGTCATTTGCAACTTTAATCATCAAATACTTAAAAGTAATGGTTCAAATCTTACTACTTCCTTCTAGTATATAATGATATACATTAATAATTTCAAAAAAAAAAAAACAATTGCTGGGATTGATTCCTGGGACGAGCAAAATAGTATTGAATTCTATTTATCGGTAGCACCCTGGAGTCTGGATTTGTGTCCGGTTGATGGCACTTGGACATAGCTAACATGGCGCATAGACTTAAACATAATTCTAATGGAACGTACGCAGATATTCGCGCATTAACTATCAAGGGATTAGTTGTTTAGACTGTGATAGACCATTTCAGACACCAATCCACATGGTCTTCACATGACATGACCAAGATTATGTCTGGACTTTAAAAGAGACTGTGGCCTCTGAGTTTTTTTCGGCCTTTCTTCTCAGAGTAGTCGGATAGGAAACGCTGACCTCATCTAGCTTTAAAAAATATGATTGACATGTCAAACTGTTTTACCAACCTACTTACAGAAATTAAAACATTCATCATTTAAGATCTTTCAGTTAGTCTCAAAATATCTTTAACTTGATAAAAACTAACCTTCTGTCTGTCAAAACTATTCTGTGATTAACCAGAATACAGCTATCCCACTACAGTGAGAAACGGGCACAAGAAAATACTATAACAATTCGTTTCGGTCATTATACGGGACACAAATCGAGTTTTTCTTGAGACAAAGTCAGTTCGCACGAGACGCTTGGCACGGGACCAAAGGCAGTCGTCGTGGCGGTGGTCCAAGTGACAGGAGATAGCGAGTTTATGTAACGACGCGCTCAAGTAATAACATTTAGTGGGAAAATAGAAGGACACTTGGAATAAAAGCGTTGAAAATAGATGCTTGGTCGAATGATATATTAATACTTTTAGTTTTATTGGGATGTGTGCGAGAAAAATATGTTTTGTTATGTGAATGAGATTTGTGGCATCGTTTTCTGGGTACTTTAATTTGAATCAAAACAATAAAAGGCTAAAGAAATGTTTTACAATATATGAAACCTTAATCTAAGACATTTAGACTTCAGTGAAATAATCGGTTTGTACAGTATTTCAGCAATTGTCTCGGTGCTTGCCAAAAGTTTAATAGATAACAAATCTTTTGTTTTCTGTAGATGTTTTCATTCATTGACTTAATATGTATGAGCGACAATATCTGCATGATTTGATAATAAAATAATGAAATAAATAAAAGGGGTAAGATTTGTTTTCTTTTTCTAAATATTGTTTAGTCTAAGCGTGTCATTTTTTACTGATTTGGAATGAGAAGTCTAGCAACAGATTATACTCAAATATTAAAAATTCTAGGGAAGCTTTAAGAAATTAGAGTCTACAAGTCTAGTCCCTGCTAAATATTTCTCTTTTACTTTTTAGGTACTAAGTCTTAACTTACCACACCAAGAGGAGAACAATTATTTATTTTGTCACAAAAGCACGTGCCTATCACAAGACAAGTTAGCGTGAAAAAGTAAGGCAAGCTATTTTAATTTACAAGATCTGACTTTTCCTTGAACAAGGGAACTAAGGGATCTATGTATGATCCCGCTCCATCTTACGTCATAAACCCGCCCTTGGATAGGAATTTATTATTAAGTGCTGGTACCGAACTGGTTCCGCTCTCTTATTTACGCGCCGCGAAATACGTCTGGCAGCCATCCTAACTGATACAGATAGATCCACATGCTGCGTAAACAGCCAGCAAATTGACAGGCCGGCGGCAGCACACCCAGCGTGATGTATGACACGCGGTTACTCTGTGGTTTGAAAGAACGCTAATATGAATATATTGAGGATGTAATGTGTTTAAACAATGGCAGAATATATTAGGAAATAGCAAGTCATATTTTATATGGGAGTTTGAATAAATGTTTTTAGAGAATCGAGGAAAATCTAGGTCCTTTTGTACTTGTTTTGTTGTGGCTTATTCCTCTAAATGAAGGATTTCGTAGTGGGCTGTAGTTTTAAATAACATCAAGTGTAAGATAATATAGCTAGAAAAGGTGGGACTACTGGACTGATGGCTAATGGATAAGTACGAAAGATGAAGACATGCCTTGATGACTCCAAATAAATTGAGATACGGGCAACAGAAACATGCGAATTTAGTCCGATGGCATCTGCAATGTGTAACATGATTGACGAAAGATCTCATACGGGGTGTATTTAATAATTAATTAGAGTAAAAAAAAAATAATTAGAGTATTGAGTCAAGGCTAACACAATGACCAAACTCGTTTTTTTTAGCTTAATATTAATTACAAGAAAATCCATTGGTAGGTATTTAAAATTGAGTCTTGCTGCCTTTTGACAAAATTTAATTTTCTTTGGTTCAACCGGCACGCGGCATTCTGTATGGCAAAATACATATTTTTGAGAGAAAAAAAAAACTTATGTTAAAAGCTACTGAAATCGATTCAGTAGTCAATTTTTGAATAAAGTTTTTATTCAAAGGTGTTAACGATGCTCAAAGTGAGTGGCCACTGAACCTGTCAGCCACCTATTTTGTAATACCTCTAACAAATCAATTAAATCACGTTCAGTCGTTCACCGATGAAATTCCATCATTTGATTTATTCCGCTATCTACAAGGTGTGCTACATAAATAGTTTCCTCGTCTCTGATTGGTTCCCGGATCAAAACTTGTCATAAACTAGTGACAGATTGTGAGTCTATAAGTTCGGAACACCGGCGACTGGCGGGGCTCGTATTTCATCTACTTCCGTAAATTCTTCTGACATGGATGACAACTTGCTTGGCCGGAGATATTTTTCTGTAGGTATATTTCCTGAAACTGGCATTAGTATTGTAAGAAAGATAAGAAGTTTACGTAAGTACAACTATTGAACGGTGTTCATTTCCTACTGGGAAATATTCCTTCCTGATTCAGAAAAGGCATTAACATTGATAACCGAGCTTGCTCCCTACTGTTTGCGATTTCTACTGAAATATTTTTTTCTGCTAAAATAAAAGACACAATCACGGGCATAAATGAACACAGAGGACACAATTACCTCCGAGGCAATTTAAAAACTGCTTCCCAAACTGAATGAACAGACAATGACATGTAACGCGCGGGAAGAATGCGCGCGTATTGTAGCGGGATGAAGCAAATGAAGCGACTGTGTCGGAACCCAATCATATGATGGGGGACCGGCCCCCTCCCCCCGACACCCCTCGTCTACCATCCACGATCCCCCGTCCCATTAGCGAGTACGTTAAACATTTAATTTTTATACAAATTGCTCGCAAATTAAAATGGCGCCGAAATCTCGGCGAAACAATTTGACGGCGGTGCGCTTAAAACTTTTTTCAATTAGTTCGGATTGCGGATCCAATGATTTGGTTAATTTCCTCAATAATTGGTCGCGTTGTGTTTTGTTATTCATTTATTCGGAATCCAGTGATTTGACGCAGATTGCGTTGCTTTCTGGTATTTTGAATTGTTGATTTTCGTTGTGTTTTTGTAAGTTTAATCAAAGATTCTTGTGAAATTGTAATTTTAAACGGTATTATTGCTACATCTGTTATTGTTTCGTTTCGCAATTTATACAGGATGTTATTTGTAAATAATTAAAACAACTTGTATTTATTGTACCAACATGTGTATTTATGCTACGGTTGATGCCAATAAATATCATAGTATTTTGTTTGCGTCCAGGAATCTGAAAGCATGACAATTTAATCATCGGTGATAGTTACTGTTTCTGTTATTGTTTACGTACATCATCCCATTGCTGATTAAACCCTCTATTCATGACTTCAAACACTTGCGATCCAGGGTTAATGTGGACAACGGGTCGATCGTTTTCCCAGCGCATCTCACGAATTTCTACGGTGAAAGAAGGAAATAGTAATTATTGTGAAAGTAAATTGTTAGCGACCCCGAGTGAAATGAATGTCACTAGCTCGATAGACTGAAGCACCCAGTAGAACTACAAATATTAGGCCTGCTTATCTAATCAACCTATTATGTGTGGGAACATGGCTGGCTCACAGGCGTCCTCTCGATTAAAGGGAGTGGGCCGAAATCCACCACGCGAGCCCAGTGGGGTTTGTTAGATGTCACATGTCTTCGATTTTTTAGGGTTCCGTTGCCAAATGGCAAAAAACGGAACCCTTATAGATTCGTCATGTCTGTCTGTCTGTCTGTCTGTCTGTCTGTCTGTCCGTGTATGTCACAGCCACTTTTCTCCGAAACTATAAGAGATATGTTGTTGAAACTTGGTAAGTAGATGTATTCTGTATACCGCATTAAGATTTTTACACAAAAAAAAAAAAAAAAATTTTGGGGTTCCCCATACATAGAACTGAAACTCAAAAAAAATTTTTTCATCAAACCAATACGTGTGGGATATTTATGAATAGGTCTTCAAAAATGGTATTGAGGTTTCTAACATCATTTCTTTCTAAACTGAATAGTTTGCGCGAGAGACACTTCCAAAGTGGTAAAATGTGTGTCCCCCCCCCGTAACTTCTAAAGTAAGAGAATGATAAAACTAAAAAAAATATATGATGTACATAACCATGTAAACTTCCAACGAAAATTGGTTTGAACGAAATCCAGTAAGTAGTTTTTTTTAATACGTCATAAATCGTAAATCGCAATTTACCTTCCATTCCATCAACTCAAATATAAAAAAAAAAAATTAATTTCATAAACATAAACCTTACGCATAAACCGAGGATACCTACAGGTTTGTACGGAACCCTCGGTGCGCGAGTCCGACTCGCACTTGGTCGGTTTTTGTTTCTACGACATGCCAGTTTCCTCACAATGTTTTCTTTCACCGTTTAGAGAGGAGTGGCGAAGAAATAATTCACACAATATAAAGCACCTGTTGGGGTTCGAACCTGCGACCTACCTACTCTTAACTAGCGGCCGTTACCACTGGGCCACCACTGCTCTCTATATTTGGCCTATTTTAGTTAAAATCAACGCATAACACAATCATAAAAATTCAACATCTACATTGGTGCACAAAGAGATAGCGCAAGATGAATTTATGGTATTTAAATCATCACAAAGGAAACCATATTATTAACTACTCTACCCCCTTGATAATCTAAAACCCCATAACTAATAAAATGCCGTTATCAGTTAAAACGCACCTCCCATACAAATGTACCCGCTTATAGTCGCGGAGTCTTCTCATGATTCAATAGACGGTAACCGTTATAGAAGTTACACGGTAATGTAACCGTTATCGGTTATCTGTAACGGTTATTGTAGCTAACTGTAGTTACTGTAGATATCGCTTTAATGTTCCGAATGTTTACGTTGCTCTTTGAGGGGAACTGAGTTTTCGTAATATTACGATTGTATTTCCCGGAGGGTTTGGCAGTGCTATAATAATCGTACATATTTCCTCTGTTATGTTATAAATCTCTTGTTACAGAGCGACGAATTTAATGTAGGTCATCATCATCATTACCATTTCTGCTGGAAAACGTTTACTGCTGGACAAACGCCTCCTTCAAGCAATGCAATTTTGACCGGTTCTGTGCTTCTCGCATCCAGTGGATTCCTGCGGCCTTTACCAGGTCTTCGGTCTATCTTATGGGAAGCTCTCAAACGCTACGTGTTCTAGTACGTGGTCGTCACTTCAAAACCTTCCGGTCCTATCGGCCATTTGTTCTGCGAGCAATGCGCTCGGTTGCCATGGTTCTTCTTCGGATCTCTTTATTTGTTATTGCATGTTAGGTACAAATCTTTACTGTTGGCTGCTACTGAAATCTTACCAATTTACTTAGGGATAGAACCCAAGATATCACGCTTAGCAGTCGCTCTCGTAACCATTTCTTAGTCTCAGTCGTCGGACACGTTTATTGTGGCAGCAATGGAATTCTCTAATTAATCCGAGATTCAGTTGAACGGGCACTTATGACTTCAGTTAAACGGGCACTTGAGGCATGATGTAGCCAGAAGAACCGCACTCACCATAAACGAGTCACTTGTAACAAATTTTGCAATTAATGTAAAATGTTTCAGGGTCATTTTCATTTACAAATTCCGAGCGTGAGAGTGTATTTTCTGAATCATGTTGGGATTTAATTTTTTTATAAAATAATTAAGAGACGTATCTTCAATGTCTTTGTAAATGTGAGCAAAAATAATACCAGAATCTGTAATCTGTCTAAAGTTAGAGAATATTTTTCGTCAAAATGTCACGCAACATGGTGTGTGAAATCACCATTTTTAAACTTATATCGTCCGCCATAATTTTATTCTTCGTAAATAACTGTGGTCTGCATTTGTAAATGTAAGATTTATATCCATTCTATAATAAAAATGTGTAATAACAATAAAACCTGACCATATACAGCAATTTTACGTTTAATACGTTTTGTGAAAAAATATTCTGTCACAAACGTGGGTTTGAACTTTTTTGCCAATATCTTGGTATCCAAACTGAGTCATTGTACTGGTAACACAGGGATTAAAAAAGAAAGAATCGGCCATTTTCTCTGTGACGCGGAGGGAGTACAGGAGCTGTTGCAAAATAAGGTATTATATTTTTTTTGTTTCTTGACTGATACTTGTAAAGCATAACACGTCAAAGACGTGGTTACTATTATCAGTTTAAACAAATAATTGTGCGGTTGATTTTTATATATTGGGTAGAAAATGTTGTGAAAATGTTTAAAGCTTGATGGCGTGTGAATGCCGAAACTTTGAGGTTATGTTATGCCGGCACGTTTGAAAAATGTCACAAACGTGGTTACAAATTAAAGTCACAAACGTGGTATTTTTTGACCACGTTTGTGACGCGTAGCCACGTCTGTGAACTATATATCGTATCTCAATCAATCTTTGCGGAATATAATGGTGTTATTCTTGCTCTGTAGATGGGGAGAAAGAAAAAGACTGAAGAACAGATAAAGAGTGCTAAAAGAGAGGCGGAAAGAAAAAGGCGTGCTCGAATTAAAGCTGATCCTCTCAGATATGCCCAACATAAAGCAAAAGAAAAAGAGAGACGCCAAAGAAGGAAAGAAGAAAAGAAGACTAAAAGTATAGCTGATTTAACGCTTAGAGAACAGCGAGTACAAAGAAAGGAATGGCGTGAACGAACAAGGAAAAGTAGATTAGAGAGAAAAAATAGGCAAAGACTTTTAGAGCGACTTCGGGAAGACTCTCCGCCAACTGACAGCGACGCAAGTATGGTTGGTGATTTAGCACAAAATGTTCGAGAACAATCAGCGTCCCCAAGAACGCCCGCTCAACAAGCTCCGTCTCCATCAGTATCATCTGTGAGTAACTCCAGTATTCTTAGCAGACAAAAAGTCACTGGCCTGAAAATAGCAAGACAAAATAGAACGGTAAAGGATAAAATTATAGAAAGGCAGAAGAAAACTATACAATCAATGAAGAAAAAGATTCATGCTTTGTCTATGAAGTATGCAAGACTGGATAAGAATAGTAAGCAAAACAGGGTTTCACTATCGCCAAAGCAGCTGCGATACTGCAGAAACAAGATAGATGTTCAACGTTTTTTAGAAAACGAAGAAAACAGCAAATTATGTCCTGGCAAAAAAGATACAATCACACGAAGAGGCAAAAAGAAGCAAAAACGCTATTTGTGTGACACACTAGAGAATCTCCACAAAAAGTACAAACTAGAGTCTAACAAAAACATTAGCTACACAACATTCACAAGATTCCGTCCATTTTGGATTGTAACGCCGAAAGTTTCCGAAAGAGACACATGCCTCTGTACCTTACATGAAAATTTTAGTTTAATTACTGAAAAATTAAGACAGCTTAATTTGATTGTAGAAAAGGCAGACGTGATTATAGACTCAGTAGTTTGTAGTAAATATAACTTTGAATGTATGATGGAAAAATGCAAAATATGTATGAACAAAATGTTAAACTTTGCAACATTTGACAATTCTGACAAAATAATTTACAAACAATGGATGGTGAAAACAGAAATCAGAGAAATTAAAGGTAAAGAAAAAAGTATTAAAAGAACAGTCAAAGATTCAATTGAGTGCACTAAGAAGGACTTAATTGAAAAATTCCTGAACATGTTACCAAAGTTTCTAAAACACAAATTTAACATTTGGCACCAATATCAAGCAATAAGTCAATTAAAGAAACATTTGACATCGGAAGAAGCTTTGCTGCATGTGGATTTTTCGGAAAATTATCAATGCAAGTATGCATCAGAAACTCAATCGGTTCATTTCGGCGCGTCAAGACAGCAGCTCTCCTTACACACGTGTGTCTTATATTACTGTGATGCTCTTGGGTCTGTTCAAACTGTTTCTTTCTGTTCCGTGTCTGAATGCTTGCGTCATGACGCCGCAGCGATTTATGCCCATCTAAAAAAGTCACTGAAAGAGCTCTGTCGTCATAAAAACTTAACGATCCGTAAATTACATGTGCTTAGCGATGGTCCATCCACTCAATACAAGAATAAGACCAACTTTTACTTATTCAGCCAACATTTAGTTCACGGCCTAGGGATAAAGAGCGCTACCTGGAATTTTTCTGAGTCAGGTCATGGCAAAAGCGCTGCCGACGGGGTAGGTGCAGTCGTCAAACGAACAGCTGATTCTTTGATTGCTCATGGGGAAGATATACCGGACTTTTTGACGTTCGTTACTAAAATGCTTAGTCGCACAAGTATAATCTTAACCACTGTGCTAGAAGCGGACATCAAAGGAGCTGATTTATTGATTCCAACGAACTTAAAGACTATTCCTGAAACTGTTAAAATACACCAGGTCACATGGAGCCTTAATGAGCCAAGAAAACTATTTTTAAGACAATTGAGCTGTACAGAATGTTCTTTGCAAACCATGTGTTCTCATTTTCCAACAGCCAAAGGTTTCTTTGAATATCCAGACGTAACTAGCACTTTCGATCAGGATTTGTTGAACGCAGAATCTCTACATAACAATGAAGCTATCGAACAATTGACCGCATCACATTCCGCATTCACGAAAAATGGAGCTTCCAGCACTTTGGCTACAAAAGGTTGCCAAGAAGATGACATCAAAACATCTGTTAAAATAGGTTCGTGGGTATTAGTCCAATTCGAAGGAAAAAAACACACGCTTCATTTTGTTGGACAAATAATGTCAACGGAAAACTATAATCAGGTTTTCGTTGTTAAATTTTTAAGAAAGAAATGCTTGGAGTCTGGCTTATTTGTCTGGCAAGAACCCGAGGATGTGTCGTTGACTATGATAAATGATATTGTTTGCATATTGCCTGAACCAACACCTACCCGAAGAGGTGAATTAGTTTTTCAGTTTGATTTTGGCAAAACAAAATATTTTGTTAAGTAAGTTTTTTTTCCATCATTTAAGTAAAATGTTAATAAGATTAGACTGATTAGTCGATTAAGTGTTAAAATCTCAGAAAAATAAATAACCTAAGAAAATTGTTGCTGATTATAACAAAGTTTATGATTAATAATAAAAAATGATTCAAATGCACTAGTTTTAATTAGTAAGTCCTAGAAATAACAGTCGTGCTCCAGTAATTTGCCCTGATAGTCACAAACGTGGCGACGTTGTCACAGACGTGTGCCCCAATTGTCACTAACGTGGCGAGGTTGTCACAGACGTGGGAGCTCATTTTTTCAGATGTGTTTTTTCAGGCTTTTATAGGATTCTAAGGTCAGTCATTTATGTCAGTAGACATATCAAAAGATCATGTATATAATGTAATTAAAAAACTTCAGATTTTAATTCGAAATCTTTTTTACATCCAAAATGAAAATGACCCTTCAGCAGACTGTATTTACTACAGTTTTACAAAATATGTACATAATTCTGTAATAAACTAGAGTACAGCGCACTAAATCTTAATAATTCCATGTAAAAGAGAGCGTTAGCATATTGTTGGCCATTCTTTTCTCTCTGCAGTAAATAATTCAACTCAGTGGAATACTAACTGAGTCGCTGGAGAAAGCTCAGACTTCTTCAAATGAACTCATATTTTTTGTTATTATACTTCGGAGTCATAAAAACTGTACAAAGAATAAGGCCGAGTATTCACTGGGGGACTTGTGTTTATTTATTTATACTTTTATGTATTAAGACTGAAGCTAAGACGTTGTTTAAGGCTTCTTAAGTATCGAGTTATGAGTTCAAAGACTTTGTTAGATTTTTAATACAAGATTTGTTTTGTGCGTTGTTTTGTGCGCCATTATTTTTGACGATACATAAACGTACTTTTCTGGTTTAGAAGAAAAATTGTGATTTGATTAACCAAATAAAAATCAATTAGCGATTTGCCTCAATTAACGCACCGTCAGACTCGACCTCACCCTCTCGACGGCGATATAATTGATCGCGCTGTTTATGCCGACGTATCAGCGACCGACTCAATTACAATCGCACAATAAAACGATATAAATGAAAAGCGAGGGTCTAACGGACCCGATGACAATGTGTAGATAAAAACATAATATATTGGTGCGTTTTTAATAGCAGCGGAGGGTTGGATGCCTGTACAAAGATACTGGAAAATTGGAATTTTGATAAAAACGTGATTGGGGTTCGAGAGAGCCGACATTCTAGTGATGTACTGATTTAGGTCTAGTTGACCTATACTAGAGGGGAAAATAAGTTTTTGTTCGATTTGGGATTTAGTTCTGTGAACAATTGATTTCTTTTACCTGCTGTCTTTTGTATCGCTTACGTAGGCACTTACACTTATTTCCGAGAAGGAAGGTAGACGTTTATTGTATGTCTACATGTTGTTGTTTATATTATAAGTTACATCATTGAAACGTAATTATCATATACTTTTAAATATCCTACGAGAAAGATAAATAGGTGTCATGTAGGATCTAATCTAACGAGCCTGCAATGTCCACAGGTTTCCTATTCCCACACATTTCTGTCTTTTGCCAGAGTCGAGTAGAATATGATATAAAAAATAGGAGGATGTTGAATAGAGAGTTAAATTACCGCTTTAATTCCTCATTCCTCTCTAATTTTAGTACATGCAAACATATATAATATAAAGAGATAGAGAGAGAGCGAAAAAACCACATGGAGGATAGTCGCTTTATCTTACGTGACGAATTCTTCCAGACACCTCCTACCGCAAGCTGCGGTAAGGAACACTGTTTCCATAATCATTAGTATTCCTCGAAAACCTAATTATTTTCAAATGAATGTTATTAAAGTAGAAGCAGACAGTTACAAATGTCCGCGAATCGGTTTAGTTGGCAAATTAAAGAAAACTTTGTGTATTAATTAATATTCAGCGAGCGAGCCGGACGCCGCCGCGAATTGACAATGAACCAACTACTATATTATGGAGACATTAAAAATGGTTTATTAAATTAATGGTCCTTTTATTTTTGGTAGCTTTCACTTGTTTTTAGATGTTACCTGTTGAGCGAGTGTCTTCGTACTAGCATTTTCTAGCGTAGGTGTTAAAACAGTTCGGTCATTGCGTTTGCATTGCACCATGTTGAGTGAATGCTGCGAAATTCATTCATTAATTCAACACACAATCTAAATCTAGTAGCATGATATTTTTAGTACCTTTTTTGTGAAAATGCATCTCTAAATGGTTTAAATAGGCGATGATTTGTATGAAAGTGTGCCATCATGCCCGTGGTGTACTGCTTGTAAAATAAGAACAATGAGGATCAGCGACGATTTTAGTTAAATATGTAGAAATACAGTCATACCTAAACCAATTATTTCAGTGAAAGAATTATTAAAATTGGACCAAAAATGACGAAGTTAGAGCGGTTTTAATTTTGCATTTTCAAAAACGCCCGCCAATACGCACAATTCGTTGATGACGTCATTTTCCACGTTTGCGTCTGCGGCACCGCCGCGCACGTTTTTTCTGCCTTTAGTTACGTGACTCGCAGAGCATTTAAACGAATAATGTCTTCTTAAAATATTGTATCGTGTCACGATGCGAAAATACAAGTGTTGCTACACCGGATAAATTGTTATTTTGTGTCCCAAAATACCCAAAAAATAGAAAGAAGTGATGTATTTTCATTAGGAGCGACGCCCCATGTCCCCTTAACTAAAAGTACTTTATGCTGCATTTCAAAAATTTTGACTATAATAATTTATTTTAACTAAATCTATTTTTAATCGCGATAAAAAAGGTGTGGATTAAAACTAGTAGTTATGAACTAAAATTCACACCAACGAACGCCTCGCCTTCACGTGCTTTAAACAGTACTGTATTTTTGTTTTCCTTTTCTTTTGCTCATATCTCGAAAATGGCGTTTCCTATCGCAAAAATAATGAAATTTTCGACCCCCTTTATAACCCCGTCACATATAAATTTCAACACGTGGGTAAAATTTTTTATTTTTCGAAGAAAATGTGAAAAATTCCATATAAAACACGTCCATTGCGCGCGCCTTGGTCTTTCAAAAAATTCATTGCGTAGCACACCCAAGTAAAAGCTGAAGAGTTGTACGTTTAGTGTTGCATAGCCCATTTATCGAGGAAGGCTAGAGACTATATATTATATAAGGTCACGCAAAGACCCTTAGGAGCCGAGCACAAAGAAAAACGTCACGCATACAAAGACCTCGCACGGGCAGGCGATTCGATGCGACGGGATGGGTTGGGGGAGCAGGAAATTTTACGCGGACGAAGTCGCGGGCAGAAGCTAGTAAGAAATATTATTTAAAATAGGTAGAGAGGTGCCTACACATTGTAGAAACACGAAAAAGGTACCTGCCTGCCAAATCAAAACATTCTAAAACGTAGTACCTACCTGTGCACTGGAATAAATTGTTTTTTTTTTACTTTTCAACCATAAATTAATCAATCTTCGCGAGATTGTCCGACTGGGCCTTGGGTAAATCCGACTTCCATGTTTCCTATCTACCAATATCTATAAAACATAAATAAACAAGAAACAACGATTAAACGCCGCAAATCATAACAAAGCAGTGCGGCGCGTGGCGGGCGATCGAGCCTCGTGACGTCATCAGCAGTTTCGCGCGCGCGGCGTGCGTTTTAAAACTCCCTTTTTTTAAAGTTTAATAACTTCGTAATTTCTCGATGGATTTAAGTGATTCAAAAAGAAATGAACTCAGATATTTATATTGTATTCGATGTAGTATTCAAAACTGCTATATCCTTTTGTCGAATTGATCCTCATTGCATTTCCGTTTAGCCGTGTTTTAGAATTATCAGCAAAACTCTTACAAAGCACCACGCTTTGTAAGTGTTTTGCCAGCAGTGGTGGCCCAGTGGTAACAACCTTGGCTTACGAATAGGATAGGTCGTCGGTTCCAACCCAAGCAGGCACTTTAATTTGGCTAGTATTTCATCACCACCTTTCAAAATCGTGAAGAAACCGACTAGAACATGCCAGTTTCCGCACGATGTGAGCCAAATATTCGAAGACATTTGACATCTACCAACCCAAGCTGGGCATGCGTGGTGGATTATGGTACGCATTGTGGATTATGGCCCACTCCCTCTCGCAGTGAAAAGGCCTCTATCTCAGTACTGGGAACATTACAGGCTGCTGATGAAGTTGCTTCCGGCTGATACAGACGTTATTCGACAGTCTATTATGAGTTAGTTAACTGTCGAACATTGCTGAACACAAAGTTTGATTCTGATCATTCCAGTTCTGGAAAAGCTGAAAGTTCAAACATATGTCATTATTTTGTGCCATTTCAACAACCATTAAATACCTACTGCAGTTATTATTCATTAGGTTTAAACCTTGAAGTAATAATCATTAACATGTATTTGTGTGGAGAGGAGGTTTGTTTTCAGTTTGTTTTCACCCCTTATACATATATATACATAGCCTACATAGACCGATATATGTGAAGTATTGCACTTACAGAAAGTAGCGATGCCAAATGCAAGAACACAGTGTCTAAGCAAACACTACAGAGAGACACAGAAATGTTAAAGCAATTTGATCCGTTTGCGCTGAGAGCCGGACAATGGCGTGCCCGGGCCGTGTCCGGTGTCTCGTGGACACTATTTATCTGTGTCGGACACCGCCGGACACCACCGACCGCCACCGTGTCCGGCCGGACATCCAGATAAGCTCGCCACTGAATTATTATAAGTAGTTTCTTTGCGGTACTAAATTAGGTATGGAAATAATGACTGTCTGTTTTTGTCGGTCTTGTTACGTGTGTACCTTGTTCTTATACATAGCTATAATTTGTCTCACTTATGTCGAAAGCCTTTTCCTTAAGTAGAGAAGGAACGATCATTATTCACCTCGTTTGCTCACTTCGTGGTGGTGATTTCAGTTCATTATTGCATAGTTTAGTACCTAATCCTTAGTACTCGATACTTACACTAATAATACCTTGCGTATAAACTTACTAAATAAGTTGCTATTTGTTTGTTTAAATCGTGTTGGCTTGCCGCTTTGTAAATAGTTTTGGGCCTTATTTACTTTTACTTAACAGTGATTCATCAGTAGATACCTATGTTTGCATATAAGGTTGAAGTGGTGACCAGCAGGCACCTACTAAGTATTGTATAGTTAGAGTATACACCAGCCGAAATAGTTTATTTCACACAGACACACTTATAAAACGTCAGAAGCTTTTCCATTAAGGATTTCTTAGTAGCAGCCGGAGTTTGGATGTTGGCGGTGTGATACCCCCGTGCCTCGGAAAGCACGTTAAGCCGTTGGTCCTGCGCCTGATCCCTCTCCGGTCGTGTCGGATTGCCGTCCCATCGGACTATGAGAGTGAGGGAAGAGTGAGGGCTCCTGTGTCTGCGCACACATTTGAGCACTTTAATATCTCCCGCGCCGATGGCTAGTCTTCGTTGAGATTGGCCGCCGTGGCCCAAATACGATTGATAGTGTCTCTACAAAGAAACTTTATAGTTAGGTGCTCTTTAGAAAGTAATTACTTTTCACAAAATTTTCAAGGTACAATGTTTATAGGTATGGAAAGACAGTGTAGGCCTGTGAACAAGTACGATGGTCTATAAATCTACAATCTACAAGACCTACAAAGTTCTTACATTCACAAAATATAAAATGATCTACATAATATAAAAGCTGAACAAAATATAATAAAAACCGGTTTAAACCCATATCACATGGTCGCTACTATAACCATATAAAGAGTTGAAATTTTGTAGGTAACATTATACATAACTCCATATTTTTTCGCCATGTGTTCTTTGCCGTTACTTCTATTCCTTCAATAAACTCTATTTACCTAATTCTTGGACCATGCGTGGCTATAGATAATAACACAGCGTCAATGTTGCCTCCTGCCAAACATGATACCCTCGGAGTTATCCAATACAGCCGCGTCATTACAACCGTCACCGAAGCATCACTAATGGAGACATTAACCTTTCCAATTAGGTTAACTGTTAGCGTTACTATGCTCCTGGTACTATAGACTTTGAACAAATCTGCCGGTTTAGCTGAGATGCTATGTTTGTATAATATTTGTTTTAACACTGCTTAGTTGGTTATGGCCGGGATGGGCAACTTTTTATGGCTGTCATTGGTTTACTTAATAATTTATTTACTTAATTCAAAACAAATGAAATATAATTAGGACAGCTACAAAAATGCGCAATCTTCACTGCATCCTAGAAATGTTGCCGTTAAGAAGTGGCACAATAAAGTCTCCAGCAATACATCTGCCTGTACACAAGTAATGGAACTTAGAGTTAATAATTATTGGTATAATGTAGTTTCTTCTTACCTAAATCAAAACACAATTACCATTGATACCATCTCTATACATTATGTACGAAGGTTATAAAGCAATTAATGAACATCATTAAACTAAAGAGTTCAGCTGTTATCATTCGGTGAATGCTGCGTATACATACCAGTAATAGATACACATCCCAACAACATTGCTATGGGTGTACCAAATAAAATAAATAAACTTGACAAACGGGGCAGTGGGCAGTCGGACGGTACAAAAGACAATAGATTTGACTCGACCGCGCGCTCGCTAAAATTAAACAATGTATGAGATGAAGTCCTGGTGAACGGACTCTTCTGTTTAGAAGTATGTATTTACCAGACAGATGCAAGGCACATTGCTCACCGATGACCGAAGGGGCCAAAAGGTTCTGCAGTGGCGACCGCGTACTAGTAGTACTAGACGTAGATTAATTAAATTTTCTTTGTAACCAAAGTTAAACACTCATTATTAATACCTACATTGAGTCTTTTCAATAGCGTCCACGCAAGATAACACAATATTACGTAATACATATAAAGCTTTGTGTAGGATGCACTAAGTGCGTCCACTGGCATCGCTCGGGTTACACGTACTAAGTGAAATATGACGCTTCATTGTCTGAACATGTCGGCTTGTATTGCGTTTCGTGTTAGACAAAAATTGTTGAGACATTTTATAGAGTCATACAGAGTTTCGAAAAATAAAAGCAAAGAGAAAATAATTTACGTAGGTAGGTATTTATTCAAAAAAAAAAAAAATATCAAAACACACTCGATAGAAAAGAAAAAACTTCCAAACAAATTTTCATCGCTTATTTAACCCATCTAGAGGATTAATTTACAAAAATCAAGACCATATTTTGCAAAGTTTAATACTTCTACATCCAGCGGTTCAGACTGCACGTTATCCACCCGTAGGTATTTATTATAAGATAATTATAAAGTAGAAGATGTACAAAATGTTAACACATATTTGAGGCTGAGGATATTTGAGGTTGGAATGAACTGAACATACAGCTGTTCCCGCGTAGCGCTGGGTAGGCTAGATAACAATCATAACATTTTAGTCATGTGAAATATGGTCCTGAATATTTAAATTCTGATAGAAGCCGTTATAAAAATAGTGGAAAACCGTCCAACACTTTAATTCATCATCAGAATGCGGCTGTCCACTGCTGGACTTAGGCCCAATTACACGCGATTCAACTCTCATCTAGCTGCAAGCAGCCACTCTGCGAAGATCGTCGCTCCACCTAGCCGGAGGGCGAGAACTATTGCCGACTTGCGTTCTCTACCCAACGGTCATCTATTTTAAGGTTAATATGGGCGGCCCACTGTCACTCCAGTTTGCTTATTCTGTGAAATATGTCATATGTGTTTGGGTCTCTGCCGAATTACCGTTCCGAATTCGATCCATCAGAGTTTGTTACGATCCCCGGGACTTTAGCATAACTGTATTCTATTGTTCGTACCTATACTATTATATAAATACACAATGTACATACGCTTTATAAATTCTTGTTTCGTATTAAAAACAAATGAACATGCGTTTTTGTTTGAATACAAACTAACCTCACAGAAAAAATAATATATGATATAGGTATGACGACATAGACGATGGACCTTTGACCTGGTGAAGGGCGCAGGAATCTGTTGGATACGACATGCTCAAAACCTTTACTAAAACCAATGCTAGTTGCACGACAAACTTTGCTTGCGCGATGCATGATTTTGCATGACGTTCACCTAATGCGTTGTTATCATAAGTCACATTTTCATCGAAAGCAGGCAGGTATTCATTTTTAACCGACTTCAAAAAAAGGAGGAGGTTTCTCAAGTCGACCGTATATATTTTTGTTTTTTTTTTACGTGTGTTCGCGGATAACTTCGTCGTTTGTAAACCGATTTTGATGATTCTTTTTTGTTGTAAAGTAGATATCCCAAGGGTGAAATAACTTTAATTTCGGAAGTCGGTGGCAAAAAAATTAAATACAGATGCTAAGACACCGACTTCCGAAATTAAAGTTATTTTTCACTTTGTAGTGTTTTTAAGGAAGTCGGTTTTTATTTTTTCGAAAAACTGAAAAACTGTTTTCCATGATATCGACGGTAGTTAAACATAGTTGCAAACGGTGTCTATTTTAGAGCTCATCAGATTAGCAGAAATATTCTAATAAAAGTTTGAAAATAAATATTTATGGAGCTGGCCACAATCAAGTTACACACTTTGACTGGCCTGTTAGTCTAGTGGTTAGTGAACCTGACTGCTAAGACTGAGGTCGTGGGTTCGATTCCCACCCAGGACAAATCTTTGTGTGATGAGCACAATAATTTGTTCTGTGTCTGGGTGTAATTTATCTATAATATGTATGTATTTAGAAATATATAAGTATGTTTGTCAGTTGTCTGGTTACCATAGTACAGGCTCTGCCTAGTTTGGGATCCGATAACGTTGTGTTGGTTGTCCTAAGATATTATTATTATTATTATTATACACACTGACAAATTTTTATAAAAAATAATAATATATATGTATATGATGCGATTCGCTGGTACATTTTTACTTTTGGTAATGGTAACACATCCATTTATAAAAAAACAAAGTAAATTATAAAGCAACTATTCCGGCCAGCACACACTGATTGACACGTTAACCCTCAACTGTACACAACTTCGTGGTCAAAAGGACCAGAAGTAACCCTTCACGTGAAGGCAGATGAGATTCAACCCTCCTCGCGCTGTCAAACCGAGTGTTTTTCCCTGACAATAGGTTGAAACGCATTGTGTGACTTTAGGTCCGTGGGGTCATGTTTGCTGGCCTGACGTGGGTCACTCGCTGTGTACACAGTGGGCCACTCTTTGTTGCCTAGTTTGGCGGTCAGAACTTTTGTCCGTTTTAAATTCGAAATGAATAAAATGTTACACGTTTGAGGTTGGAATGAAAAAAGCGGATGTAGTAATAGTTTTGTGAATATGGTATGAAATTGAAAACGGTTTTTATCAGTTTTGCGTTTGTGCTCGTCGGCGATGGCTGAGAAATTAAATTTTAGGTTACGGGTTGAAGGTTTCTATTTCGATACAAAATTGCAAATAAATATTTAACAAAGTCGGAACTCGTATCTGTGTGACCACTTACTTACTTGTTCAAACCAATTTATTTTTTTTGTGTTGAGATTTTGTCATAAATATTTAAAAAAGATATAGCACAGAAATCTCTCTATTTTATCATTGTCATTGGTTGTAAAGTTGGTAAGTTTGATAAATAGCTATCAAACTTACCAACTTTACAACCTATCGTAAATTACATTGAAACAAGACCTCCTCCCTACTGCTCTACAGGACACCTGCTCTCAAGGGCTCTACAGCCCCACAACGTCCTCCTGACTGACAGAATCTTAAGAGACTTAAACAGTTAAAGCTTGTTATGTCAAACAGCTCAAAACTTTTAATACTTCCTCTGGGATTAAAGATAAGTTTGTCGTAAATCTTCTCAATCTATCTGTCCGTTAATAAACTTTGACTATCGTAGTTAGATTAATTACAGTTCTGGACCATAGGCTGCTCCTTACTCCCACTCTGAGCCTTCCGTAACAGTCTGACAATATTTGCAAACACATCAGTTTGACAATATTTGACAATTTTTCCGTAACAATAATTGTAATATATAACAGCAGATATAAATCTTCAGCTAAATTAAATGAATATCCACTGTGGGTGTCGTGGAAAAACAATAAAATTAAAGGTAAAAATGAACACGGCTTTCTACTGACTGTCAAGAACAAATTAACTTTGGATCCTGAATCGTACCGTGTAATAATTTATCGAATTAATTTACAAACCAACTGCCATAACTTACATAGCCAAATATGACCACAACATCAACACATTCAATATAATCAGACAGCCAATCAGGATCTTTACAGCCACAAGAGCAGAACAACAGGCAGCCTATACTTGCGGTGTTGTACCGCTCCTGTATCGCTTGTTTACCGCTTGTGTGCCGCCTGAGTACCGCTGCCGCACCGATAATACCGGTGACGGCGGTCTGACAGCGGCCGGAACAACTGTGTCTCATTCACTAACGAAAGTATATATATAAACACACACACACATTGATACGTATAACTGTTGTAATTAAATTTCAGTTTGTTATCGTGTGTGAAATATAAATATTCTAAATCTCAATTTCCGTGTGGTGATGGACGTAAAGAATAGCCACATGCCATTTCTGCTCATGGGTGTCGTAAGAGGCGGCTAAGAGACTAACTAAAATTACTTCATCAATTAAATCATCATAACATAATTAGCCTTTATTGTCCGCACTGCTGGGATATATCGGGATACAGTTCCCCCAAGGGTTAGGCAGAGGTGTATACCTATAGTACACCCACATTTCGCCTGTTATGTTTAAGGCCCATGTAATAGAGGGCGAGTCTATTGCCATCAACCGGGCACAAATCCAGACTCCGGGATCTACTGAGAAATTCCAGATGGAAAAACCCAATAACACTTTGCCCGACTGGGAATCGAACCCAGGACTTCATGCTCAGCAGTAGCACTTGCTATCACTAGATCAACGAGGCAGTAAATTAAATAAATAATATTTCATTTATTCCCTTTCGTCCCACCAGCAAGTGACGGCAGTGGGACGATCGGCAATAGACGATGTATTTAAGCATGTTAGATTTTTGTCTGTAATCGCAGCTAAGGAGTAGGAGCATTATTCTTACTTATCTCGAGAAATCTAACTAAGGAAATCCATAATCAACACAGTGGCGGTACAACAACACTTTGGCGTTGCCACGCTCACACACATTATGTCGTCACAACCGCACGAAGCCTCCACGGGGCGATAAACTTCAAAGTAATGTCCATAAAGAGAGCCTTACTCTGTTCACGAGAGCATGGCGCAACATATGAATAATAACGAGTATACAATTATGAAGGTGCTCATTAAATTCATGTGTGAGAGGCTTTATTGCGGCGTTTTTTGGATGATTAAGCTCTGGTGTGCGCTTGACTTAGCATTTGAAGGGTTGGCCGTAATTCCCTGAAGAGGTATCGAGGGCTACATAAGTCACTTAGCGCAATTTCATTCACAAACCGTTGTAACTTGTACAGCATCATACTTATAGTTGTAAAAATACGAGTTAATATTCGTAACGCTTGTTTGAGTAATTCTGTGCCTCCGGTGAAAACTGATACAACTTCAAAATGACAATTTTTCAGTAAAGCGATTTAAAGTTTTATTTATTTTCTATTTTATTTAAAAAGATTATTTTCAATAATTTTACAGAGCACTTAATGTTAAATACATTGTTGCATCGTTTTCCTTTAAAATTACAGGATTTTGTAATATTTCATTAGAAAATTAGGAAAATATTGAGGAAAAACTGTCAACTATATCAATGTGCACCGACATTACGTCTGTGTAAACTAATGTATGTTAAGTAATATCAACTTACACCACACATGCAGTTCTCGTGAAGACTGATATCATAATATATGTTTTAGTATATACACTGATAATATTGATGCAAGAAAAATGTTGTTGAACAAATCTACTATAACTTTATGTTAGAAATCCGTCTAGAACTTTAAAGTTTACCCAATATAATATTTATTGAGATATATCACTTATCACGATGTAATTTTTTGTGTATAATGCTACAAGTAAACTTATATATTCAACATCATCGTGTAAAGTGATATTTGTAAGCAATTTTATTTAAAGGGCTTAGTATTAAAAATAAAACACACATATTTAAGATACAAAATATAATTATCTGAATAAATTGAGTTAAACAAAAAGTAAAAAAACTTAAATTTCTAAAAAAAAAACAACTAAAATGCTTCTTTTCTTAATTAGCACAACAGTATTTAATCAATAACCTTAAATTGTTGTACATTTTTAAAGGATAACTTTTAAATATTACTGAAATGGAATTTAACTGAAACATAGTCTCAATCTACGTTTTTAATAAAGTAACGCCACTTTTATGAATTTATATTTTTTACAATCTTACAAATTAAATGAGATCACGTTTCATTATCACAATATCAGTCTAAGTAAAAATCAAGATGCATTAGAAAATCTTTTATAAAACTTAATGTTTTATCAAAATTGTACCTACTCATCCGTTATTAAAACCAATGAATGTTGAGCAGGATAACGTAGTCGTTCATAATTTAAATATAATGTTAGAAACACGTTCTAATGAAACTGACATGTTTAATGATATGGCAATAAGAAGTAAGTATAATAATTATAATAAAAGTTTATAAAAGAGTAGGATACAGATAATTTTCAGTCGTCTTCACTGGAATATAAATCGGGATCAATATTTCTGATATCAGCCTTAGTCTTCAAGTTCTGATAAAACTCATGACATCTACTATCAACATATGGTAGTATTGACAATAGATCATTCTTTTTTTCAATTGAAATAAAAGATGGGCCACTGCATTGAATTAAATGATCTACTAATACTTCCGATGTATACATTTTACCCCTCTTAGCAAATGATATGACTTTGAAATTATCTGCTCTCATGTCAGTCTTGTATTTCAGAGATGGGAATTGGTCTTTCTCATATTTAAAAACTTTCACATCGGCCCAAACAAATTTTTCGTTTTCTTCATTAATTTTTTTGATAGTGAAATACCGTTTTGCAAATTCGTTATAATCGTAAAAATTAGATTCTGTCATCTCAACTACGGTAAATTTTCCAGGTTTTCCTAATATTCTTATTAATTGCGCCCAATCTCTTGGATGATGTATGTTCATAGTCGTTCGTTTTTTAGCTCTCTCGATTGCAGAATGGTCACTATCTACTTCCATTCTTGTATGGCCCGGTATCAAGAATTTGTGTTCAATGGATGTAATATAAGGCAGGTCATGAACAGCAAGTAGCATCATTGTAGCCACCATGGAGTTTTTATTCTGTCCAGCGCAAGTGTCAGAGTAAAGGATAATTTTTACAATACCGGGATATTTAGTGGGAACTTGATTTTTTTAAAAATCGAATATACATGAGGCGATTTGATTGGCTCCTCGTCCGGACACACTTTCGTCCCACATATAGCAAAAAGCATTATTACTTGCACAGTCATGGATGGTAAGATTGTATGTCCATAACTGTCTTTTATAAAAGACCAGACCCGTCTTCAGGTATGGTGTTGGTAGACATTGTTGCAAGTCAAATGTAAGCGTTAAGGTGTCGGGCGATTCTTTATAATATATTTTGTCACTTTCTTTCTGGTCATACGCATAAGCGGCTGCAGCTTGATGTTCCTCCAATTGACATTGAATGTGAAGTTTGTCATCGGTTGATGCCGTTTCTATTGCTTTATTTAACTTATCACATTTCTGAGATGTATCCACTGATGGTTACTTAAACGATAAATTCAATGATTTGAAAATCTGACTGTAAACAGTTTTACTTATAGGTTCCGTTGTTGTTAGCTGTTGTTTATATAGGTCATACATTTTGGTTAAGGTCAAATCGGAACTCAGAAATTTTTTATTAGTTTTGCTGCGACCATAGTGGCTTTCATACGCAGGAAATAATAAAATATGCTGTTTTGCAAGATCCAGTCGCTCATCATTAACTTTTTTATAACTCGCTGCCCGCCCTTTTTCACTTGGAACTATTATACCGTATTTAATTTTCTTTTCACAAATTGTCTGGACAAACCTGTTGCTTTCATCAAAAGTAACTAAAAAACATTTTTTGCAAATGTCGTATCGATCATTAACATGAATAATCATATACTTATTAGTGTGTTGTCTTGTCTTTTTTGGTTCAATTTTAGAAGTACGCTTTTTACCTATTATTATGCAATTACTAATATATTGTGCCCTTTTGTCGTAACAACCGAGTGACCAATATTCATTAAAAACTATCTGTAACACTCCCTTTGGAATTTTGTCTCTACATTTTAATCTACAATCTGGTAAATCTTTGAGTTCTTTTGGTCTTTTAACTTTCCCACTTTTAGTGACATAAGCTTGCCCTTGGTTGCGTAAGATAGTCCTTTCACTTCTTTCACTTCTTCGTTCTAAGTTAGCATACCTGATCTTTCTTTTACGTCCTTCTCTAGAAATGTTCTTATCATCCCAAAAACTTTTTAACAAAAAATTAAACCGCCGAAAAACTGAAAAGCATAAAATAATAAACCTTAAAATTATGAGTCGGCGCTTTGAGTGTTCCTTGTTCATTGATTTTTCAGCGCCGACTCAAAATTTTAAGGTTTATTATTTTATGCTTTTCAGTTTTTCGGCGGTTTAATTTTTTGTTAAAAAGTTTTTATTTTATGATTTTTTGTGGCTTTAATGTACTAATAATACTTGGCAAGGTATACCCTATCCAACAATAAAAGAATTATCAAAATCGGACTACTCTGCACAAAGTAATTCGTGTTTATACGTTACAATCAGTGAGTGAACAATCAATCATCCCCTGTTTTCCAACCCTTAGGGTTCGATTTTGTTTTCCAAATTTATATGGGACCACCTTGGGAGTATACCCTTTCCAATAGAAGAAGAATTGTCACAATCGGACCACTATGTAAAAAGTTGTGAGTGTCAGTGAGTGAACAATCAATCATCCCCTGTTTTCCAACCCTTAGGGTTCGATTTTGTTTTCCAAATTTATATGAGACCACCTTGGGAGTATACCCTTTCTAATAGAAGAAGAATTGTCACAATCGGACCACTATGTAACAAGTTATGCGTGTTTATACGTTACAATCAGTGAGTGAACAATCAATCATCCCCTGTTTTCCAACCCTTAGGGTTCGATTTTGTTTTCCAAATTTATATGGGACCACCTTGGGAGTATACCCTTTCCAATAGAAGAAGAATTGTCACAATCGGACCACTATGTAAAAAGTTATGCGTGATCATACATAAAAAAAAAAAAAAATATACGCGTCGAATTGAGAACCTCCTCCGTTTTTTTCGTCGGTTGAAAATATAAAGGATGGCCCTGGATTTTGGTTAGATTCCTCAGAGCATTGATGTACTACAACGTTATCATTATTTTCTTCAGGCACATTAGTTTCGGCTGTAGAATCAGAATTACTAGATTCATCGGATGCATCAATAAGCGTTGGAGGCTGAGTCGACCTTAATAAAGCGCGATGTTTTAGTAACTTGTTCTTCTTACGATAATTGGTACTAGTATCACTACTATCACTTTCATCAGTATCGGGAATATAATCATCACTGCTCAACGAACCAAAATCACCATCATTTAAAGATTGCACATCGTCAATAATTACTTGGTTCAATACTACATTATTCTGAGAAGTCAAACTATGTACAGGAAGCTCGCTATGACACATAATTTCCTCATTATTATCAGCCTGAAATGGTGATTTAGGGCTAAGGTGTTCGATGTCCTTATTTAACATATTTAGCATGCGTTTTGTACGCTCTGAAAATCTCTGTAACAATAAAAATACCTACGTTCTATAAAAAAGTCAATATATTTATACAAATCCTATTTATTTTTTATTTTTTTAGTTTTTTTTTTTATAATAGATACACTCAGTAAAGTTATTATAACGCAATGTGTAAAATGATATAACTAGAACGGTAGTTTAGTGTATGATGATATTTATTATTATAAAAAACTATTTACAATAACAACTTAGCATTCGTGTAAAATGATACATGTAATACGTACGTTGTGAGCCATAGCGATCCGCTGCGTAGGCGCGTGCGTGCTCCCCGTCTAAAAACTTTATCGCCACTGACCCCGCACGGCTCGCATATCCCCCGTAATGCCACCCCCTGTGCCCGCGCAATCCCCCGCGGTAGAAGAAGTATCACTATACACATTTTTTATGAGTACTATTTACGTGTATAATAATATAACATCACATGTATCATTTGACACAAAAAATTTTTTACTTTTCCTTTGTGTTAACTGATATGTCTGAAGTTGTACCAGTAAATTACGCACAATGTCTTCGTGTAAAAAAATATAACTGAGTTTATATCATTAATCACATTTATTAAAGATAAAGTTTACAAATGTATTAGAATATAACTTAAAACATATTTTTTACACGGAGCACTATCTAATTTTTCATTTTTTTTAACGATTTATGTGGAGTTAAATTATTTTACACGTTATTAACTATTAATACATAAATTTTTAAGGCCTACTTGTATCACACTATCTCTGGAAATATGACTTGTATCAAAATGTCAATTAGACAGAAATGTAGAGATTTTTTTTCTGATACAAGTGCATTTTAAAGCTCCAATTTGATACAACTTGAGTTATATCAGTTTTCACCGGAGGCACAGAATTGTACAGTCACTCATTTGATTATTTTATTCGCATTAGATAAACACATAACACACATATCTATACAAATAAATAAAAATGAAGTGACTGTTTGTAACGTCAAAATAACAGCTTTTTACTAAATGCATAAAAACAGTCTTTATGGTACCTATAACAGAAAATCTTTTGTTTTGTTTGTTTCTCTGTCTGTTTGTTTGTACCAGCTAATCTCTGACACGGCTGGACCGATATTGACGAGACCTTCACTGACAGATAGCTGATGTTATAGGACCTTAGGCTAATAATTGTTGTCTATGACATAAATCCCGACTTCCACGTGGGCAAAGCCACGGGCACAGCTAACTTATTAATATAACTTTGAGATACTGATAAAAAAATCATAAATGTGTTGATAGAATCAATCTTATCCTTATTTTGCTCATTCAGTAACTCAAGCGTCTAATCGATCTTCTGAAAGTTCTTATTTATAACTTTCACATTTTCATTTCAAACTGTATTTCGTAATATTAATCATTTATAGGCCATTTAATATACCCTTCCTCTTTTTATATTCCGTTAGAATAATAATGAAGTTCTGCCGATTTTAAGTCGCCTGGCTTCCAATGAATATTTAATTACATCACTAATGAACGAAACAGACAAAGAACGCTTCACAACTTTACTTCTCACATCTTTAGGGAGACATTTGAAGACTGAAATGCTATGAGCGAAACTTCAACTGAATTTGCTTCAAACTTAGGTTCTCACAAAGAGAACAATAAATCAACTAAAATACACAAGTCTCGAATATTCTGAATACTAATATAATTCAGTTCTGTACCATCATTTAGTCCGACATTGTTATAAATGTTCGTAAAATCAGCCGACTATGGGCTCTACGCCGTAGCGGTGTAGCGACGTAGCTGCGTAGCGAGCCTACGCCGTAGCGGTTATAAGGGTTGTGCCATTATTATGATAATGGGCTATTATGGCAGATATCATTATCTTAGCAAGAGTGACTGAGATCTTCGGGGAGGGGTTACTTTATTAATTTACTCCGGACCACTTAGATAATTATTTTCAATTTTGCAGCTTGAAAATTTAAAGTGGTGTTTTACAGCAATTCCGTTGGATGTTGAGACAAATTGACTTAAAACTTAATGGGCGAAATATTTTAACGTCCGAAATCTGTCTTTGCTAAGTTAAAAGTATTTGAGTATCTTAATCGCGTTTTTCTTTACTTAAAGGCTTTTAATAATTATATTAGCGAGGGCCTTCAATTACAAAAAAGCTCCTGGTGAAGTGGCTAAGCTGTAACTTTCTAACTGACCTAGTTATTTAATACTAGATTCTGCCTGTGATTTTGTTCACGTGAAATTTTGGGCCCCGACCCGTCGAGTCGTTTTCATCGTCCGCAACGCGCTATTAATTTGTTTACACTCAGCGTTATTGCTGACTTTTTTAATTTTGCTCTTTTTCTAAGGGTTGCAGCGTGATGCTAAATAGCCTATAGCTTTCGTTTATAATTGGGCTACCAAATGCAAAACAAATACAGGGTTCCAGAAATTACTTCCTAAAAACGAACTCACAAATTTTAACTCTATATTAGTGTCGATGTATAAAAAAAAACTGAAGAGGTGTCAAGGGACACCCGAATGGAACGAAGTTCTTTCCCTCCAACAAAAATATTATCTCTCTCTCTCTACTCACAACAAAAGAAAAACAACAACATAAAAACAAATACAAACAACAAAATATATACGGTCGAATTGAGAAACCTCCTCCTTTTTTTAAGTCAGTTAAAAATGTCGTTACAACTTTTTCTCTTAATTTCCGTCTAGCCCCCTTTTGCAACGCGCCATAAGGAACTTCGTTCCAATATTAAATTAAATTAAATATTTTAGTTTAGATCAACGAAATTCTAAGAGAAAATTCCAATAAAATAATAATATGTCCTGTTCCAAAGTACCTCCACGTAAACTCGAAAACGAATCCATAAAATATTATATGTACAATTTCAAAGCATGATCGACACACACCTCAAACTACTCACAACTTTAAGTGCTTATGAAATATAGTGTACAGCAGTGAGTGTGCGACGGCGACGGTGACAAACTGCGGGAATTTTGTGGAGGCTCGGAGGACCAGAAACTTTGGTCCTTAGCTCCCTAGGGCCAATGTTTGTAAGGCTCTAGGGTCCTATGTTTGTTAGTCTCTGAAGGAAGGTGTTTGCTTTGTCTGGGTTGTTTGCCCTGAGGGCGGAGCTGTCAGTACGTTCTGGTCATAAGTGCCTTTGGTTGGGGATCGCGATTTGGTTCAGTAAAAGTTGTTGGATTATTAGAACCCTTAATACGTTTAGCGGTTTTGTTTTCTTCGATTAATGTGATCATTGTTTTTTCATTATGTTAGGTTCATTTTGTAGTCTATTGAAAATCAAATGGATATCAATTTTATACAGTTTTTGTTACTATTACTGAGAAATCGACACCTCCTAAGTACAACTAAGTAACTGAAAAAAGCAAATTTTATAGGAGAGCGAATTGAAGATTTCAATTTTTTAAAATCGCCGTAGCTAAGCCCCTATATGGAATTAAAGTATAATATTTGGTGAGCGGGTTTAAAATTAAGTGAAATTTATAATTAAGAGTATATTTTGTTTCTAAATCTTCATGTTTTTGTTTTATCACACATGCATTCTTTTACTGCGCTGTAAAAAACAATCAAAATATGATAACTGGCACATACACATTTCTTCATTGGAATATTCAGGCACCTTATTGCTTTAACTGCCAGATACGTACTTATAATTGGTAAAGTCAATTGAAATATCCTGTGTAATTGATACTTACATAGTTTACCACCGTAATTATATTATTGTGCATACAAGTGTAACTGAATTCCAAACTTGTAAAAATCATCATGTGTTTTAGTATTTTGAAATAAAAGCAATGGATATATTTGTATTATCTAATGTTTATTTTCAAAACACAAAAATATAAATTTCAAACGTTTCACGTGTCAAAAATAACATTATTATTAATTATATTTTGTATATGTATAACACCGAAGGTCTAATGTAACATTAATTTAAAATGGCATCTACCTACCTACTGGTAATCAGACTTTTCTCTCTTGTTTTATTAGGTATAAGTTCTTACTGAACTGGAAATCACTTATGTAAAACTATCCAATAATAAAAATATTCTTAAACTTTATAAAAAATTGCCTTAAAGGCAGTTTTTGTTCATTTCGTAAAAAGTATGGGGTTTGTCTCAAAATAAAATGAGTACCTATATAAAATTATTACTAAACGACTGATTTATATAATTGATAATTATATAAATCAGTCGTTTCATAAAGCTATTTGGACTTTCTTGTACTGAGAATAAATTTAATATTATATTAGTGAACTATCATTTTTTACTTACTAATAATGATTTTAACAAGGTTTTATTCTATATTTTACTTATTGAGTAATAAAATTGCATATTTTAATGTATCATTAATGACTTATGACCACAACAGTAATCAACCTAATCAGTACAGAGATCAAAAGATGACTTCTTCATTCCTCTTCTTCGGTTTCTTCATCTTCATTGTCATGTTGGTTCTCATTGCTGCCCTTTATCAAACTCATGTAAAAGTCATGATAAACAGATAGTATAACATTATTTCGGCATAAGTACTTCAAATCCTGAAGTTTAGCCTCGGGTATTGGTAATTTCCCCTCGTAAGCTTGGATCAATGTTCTTGCTAGAGGGGCTGGAAGTGGACTGTTTTCTAATCTTATGCGGTTCCTTGATCTAGTTTTGGGAGTCTCTAGTGCATTATTTACAATAATGCATTTTAAGATATCCCGGACGTCAGCTAGTACGAGATTACGATGGCTCTAAAGCAGCTTAAAAATAACAAGGCGCCAGGTGATGACGGAATTACGGTCGAGCTCCTGAAAGCCGGCGGAAAACCTGTTCTAAAAGCCCTTCAGAAGCTGTTTGATTCCGTCATACTCGAGGGCAAAACGCCACAGGCATGGTGTGGTGGTACTTTTCTTTAAGAAGGGTGACAATACCCTACTTAAGAATTATAGGCCCATCTCACTTCTGAGCCATGTCTATAAGCTGTTTTCAAGAGTCATCACGAACCGTCTCGCGCGCAAGTTTGACGACTTCCAGCAACAAGCCGGATTCCGTAAAAGCTTTAGCACCGTAAACCACATACATATGTACGCTGCGGCAGGTTATACAAAAGATCGAAGAGTATAACCTGCCTCTCTCCTTAGCGTTTGTGGACTACGAAAAAGCCTTCGATTCGATCGAAACCTGGGCTGTACTACAGTCTCTCCAACGGTGCTAGATTGACTATCGGTACATCGAAGTGCTGAAGCGTTTGTATGAAAACGCCATCATGTCAGTCCGGCTCCAGGACAGAGCCTCGAAACCTATCCTTCTGCAGCGAGGGGTGGGGCAGGGAGACGTCATCTCTCCGAAACTATTCACCGCTGCACTGGAGGATGTATTCAAGGTTCTGGACTGGAAAGGGGCTGGCATCAACAACAATGGCGAGTACATCACTCACCTTCCATTTGCCGACGATATAGTAGTCATGGCTGAGACTATAGAGGACCTCAGTATAATGCTCGATGACCTCAGTAGAGCTTCCGAAAAAGTGGATCTTAGGATGAACATGGACTTGTATTGGGGTTTGTATTGGCATAGGTGAGCTAACTGGCATGACAACGTTTGGCGTAGGAGCTAGTGATATATCACAATCTAACTGAGCAATTGCTTGAGCTATGACTGACGAGAAATTTAGCGACTCAATAGAAATATCATTTCGAATACCTGAACTGACATTGCTAATCCTGGGTGATTGTGGCGTTATTATTGTCAATATGGGGTCATGAGAGTTACTCGGCAAAATCACTGGAGCTGTATTACTTGTGACGGTTGGAGAATGTGTTCTGGAACATTCTGAGGGTTTAAGATGGTTTTGTGCAGCACTTGTTTCTTCGTCACTATTTTCTATGAATTCCGTCATTTGTTGCAAGTCTTCATCAGTGAAATATTTTGAGAAGTGTACAGCACCCCTAGCCAAGTTGATAATCTGCAATCGTTAACGCTAGTCGCTCAACGTTAAGTCACGTGGTTAGAACAAACGAACAGAAAATTCGTAGCCAAATTCACATCGTTCAAAGTGATAGAATGATTTTTTATCGTTTCTATAATGTTCAACGCTAAATCCTTTGTTATAATGTGTCGTTTTTCTAAAGACATTGTAGAACGAGCGGCCGACTCAGGCGCTTCAACATGGCCATCAACTTATCGTTTTCTACAATTGCTGACACTGAGGCGTTACCGATTGTAGAACGGTAAACGTTTGTGACTTGGCTAGGGGGGCAGGAGTATCTGAAACAATCGAACCATAATAAAATACTCGATTCTATACGATAATCAACATCATTTCATAAAAGTAAAACTATGTAAGTATACAGATAGATATTAATAATCAAGTTAAAATCCAATGTAAAACAATATATGTGTTAGTTAACTGATTTCATTTTAAACACATTCCGTAGAATAAGTATGTAAGTGCCTAGATACATTTTTCAATCAAACTAAATTCCGACGTAAAAATGTGTAACTGAGTAGTTACAAACTTATGCATCAGGAATGAGTAAATTGCAGTAATGTCGTCATGACGATAGATTTTCATTCTAAGACGTGTTCAAATATTTACAGTATAGGTAGAAATCTCAATTTATGGGTGCACTTAAAATATATACTTTAATAATTATAAAATAATTTAATATTACTTACCTTACCTCGATGGCGAGTCTATAATCTGGTCTGATGTTACGCTTATTATTTGGTCCACAGCATTTTTTGGTCTTTTAATTGCATCTACCCTTAATGTAGTAAAAAATTTATAACGTTCACTCGACATGGTAAAAAATAATGCACCACTCGCGCGCACAACTCGCTGCCCGCCGGAGAACTGAGTGACCGGCAGTTACCCGCACCGCGCGCCCTTTTCCCCCCGCGTCAAAGTATGTAACTGGAACTTAAATGGTTGTACGCTGTGTTTATTTGTCAGCTTATGCAGATAAACAATTATACGTTTGAGAAAAAAGTATGTTGAGTTAGTTGAAAAAATTAAATAAATTTGTATGTGGTAAATATAGGTATATAGATGCCAAAAATGCAATAAAAACCATTTTGTGTATCTGGCAGATACATACGTATACTTAGCGGGTGTCGAAATACTGACCATTACCAATTAGACTGGTTGCTAGACTTTTGGGCTTAATGTGTCCATCGATAGCAAAACAGGTTGTCATACGAATAATGACGGTCTAAGTTTAGTCTAGTTGTAGTCCATTCTGTCAAAATTATAGCGTAAAAACTTAGGTGAAGAGAGCTATAATACCATTTAGGATTGGCTGCAAATTACTTTTATATTATTGTATTAAATCAAGTTCTTCTAACTTAACAGACAGCTGTGCTACTGGGAAGTTTGTTGCGCCACTTCTTCTTCCTATCGAAAGCACTAGGAAGTGGTGAAGGGCGGGCTTTTTGGGGGACTGTCTTATGTAATTTGGACGTTCGAAAAGTGCTGACTCTCAGCTTAGTTTGAGTAAATGACTTTTGGTTTTGATTTACTCTACTGACAGTTCAGTTCAAGCGCATTTCACCTTAAGATATAAACAGAATATATCGATAGAATTGAAGATAATCTAGACTAATTTTTAATTAGATTACTCAAAAGACGATAGATCTTACGTGTTTGAAAGCTCGGAGGGTTATCTGACTTCTAAAGCACGGTACGCAGCCCGTTTCTAGATTGATCTCTGTAAGTACAATTGGCTACATATCAAGCTTCACATATCTAGTTTTATCAGACCTCGCATTGAATAGGCTTTCCTTACAATGAGAAATCAGCTTATACTGGAAATGTTTTGTCGCCGTGCGTACACTGTATAGCATATCCTCTCGGAAAGTTCGATCAGCGCGGTTACCTTTTAACAACATGACTCTTTACTCCATTATACTCGCTACAATGTAAATCACGCTATATTTTCCTTTAATATTTCTGAAAGCATACTTATTAAATAATACTGCAAGCGACGGTACCTCCTAATAAGAATAGAGGTTATAATTTGAAAAATAATAATGCAGAAAATCTTAAAAGAAAATATTCTAAGCACAATTTTAAGTTTACATTGTGTGTATCAGCAAAACGTGTTTTCGTATACAAAAATTGAATAAAAGAGTATGATAGTTCATTTTATACAATGGATGTCTGAGCTAGGCTTTCGTTTTGCTATATTGATTGACTTTCATCTACTTTCAATGTAAATTATTCATCTGATTCTGATAACAAAAACAATACATATTTTATATAAAAAGAGTGAATTTAATAAAAATGATGATTGAGCATAAATAGAATACTTGTAAACTATCTGGCAAATAAAATACAAATATTTAAATCTTTTCGGCGAACAAACCCCTCAGTAAATACCCAATCAATTAAATGTTGGCGCATCTAAAAATATTAGCCAATCAGAGAGCGTTTCGAGATTAAATCATTCCGAGCGAACAGAGTTGTAAGTTAGGGAGTGAACGAAAATATTAATTAACAGTCTCAACGAGTTACTGTTGTTACTGTTATTAACGTGAGCTGCGACTAATTACATCGTATTCGCAGGTCGCAGGATTAATTGATTATTTGTCATACTCCGTGTACTTTAATAAGTTTTCATACATTACACGATACTTCTAAGGGATAAGAGGTTAGCAATAACTGTAATTGCCTGCCACTGTTTACCTCTAATCCCACAAGTTTGGTAGGTACGTACGTGTTAAGGACCAGGTTACAGGTTTAAACTTGGCAAGTATGCACCTATTCCAATTAATTTTACATTACGTCAACCCATTATTATCAGTCTTAATTCGCCAACACGCAAACAAAAAAACGTATTATAGGAACGAAGTTCTTAAATACATTGTAGAAGTCGTCATGTAACGGAAAATATACTATGCTCCTCCTTGTGAGTTTTCATCATATACAATAGAAAGAGACAGAGATAAAGTAAGATAGTTTTCATGGTTTTCTAGACCAATAATGACGTAAAAATGAATATGTAAGAGCAAAAATATTTTTTCATGTTTTTTGAGGGTTCGTCATCCTAATAATAGTGAGGTCAAAGTAATTTAAAAATAGAGTAATTGAAGTTACTTTCGGAGTTGAAAAAAAGCGTAAGGTTTCTCAGGACCGGCACATTGCTATTGTTTCCTCTATGAAATAATAGCCATTTATATCGCAATAGAACAACTACACGCTTGAATTATTATTTCTGCCATTGATTCATTGCTACCTGTACGTCTTATCTCATCAACCTATTCGCTACTGTTCCCTCCAATTCGTCGGTGATGGATGATGACTCGCTGCCGAACGGTGCGCGATCAATTGCGTCGTGTCACGGAGACTCATGCATGTTTAAACGTAACAAGTTGCCTCAAGTTGAGACATGTTCAGGTGATGTATGCAGGAACGGTGCTCCTATGGCGGGTCGGCTAGGTGAGCAGTTTAGGAGTTTGTATTTATCGAACGAATGATATCGTTCTGTGGTTTAGAAAGAGAACTGAATACCTAATATTTAATGTACATGTTTAAAACAGAAAACTGAAGCACTTACTTATATTTCTCATGTTTTTAAGAACGTTTCCAGTTTGCAGGAAATAACCGTGGGTCATGCCTACAAATACAATACTTGGTCCTGGTTGATAGGACTACACTGTCCTCCTATACCTATTAACACTGTAATTTGAAACTATTGTAATAGCCAATTATTTTTCACATTTATGTAATTTCTTGCCGGCTCTTTTCCATAGGAATTAACCAAATGGGACCGTGCACCTAGATTCTGACGTTTCATAAATTCCCATGTAGTTGAATGTGAAATAAAATAATTTGATTTGAAGTATTTTGTTTCAAAGCTGAATCAAAGATGTAAGATGTATATTTTAACCAAAATGCTTAAGAATTCGACCAGTACTTTGATAAACTTCTTCGAGATAAATCCAAAATGCTGTACCTACTAGTCAAATACGTGAAAGCTATGGCCGGAAATGTTAGTATGAATGATAATCCATATCTTTCTTTAGCGGCTCAATGTATTATTACGAAAACTAATATCTACCGTGTAATTTAAAAATGGATCGTACTTTTTACTTTGAACGAAATATGGGCTTCGAATGATGGACGAACGTAGGTGTGCCTCGGCTTTTTACGTTCGTTTATCAATGCCTCTTTTGCAGGCCGCTGCAGTCATTTACTATGAATAACAAGGCTAAGCCCTTATGAAAATTGTGAGTTAATACTATGATGGATAGCAAAATTTCCCAAAACACAAAACGCCAGATTTGGAAAGGGCGTCGTGTGAGAAATATATACATTAGAGGTGCCACAACTCAATAAGGAAACCCTACAATAATAAGCAACACATCAAATACTTTCTCCACTCCGGTAACCATGGCAAACAACTAACAGAATCAAAGTAATCCAACTTTAAATGATCAAGTACAGTCAGCGCCGAAGAGAACCAATCACGAGCTTGGAAAGTAGAAATTATTCGCTTTGCCAATCCACAGATTAGTTTCAAGAGGTCCTAAACACGAGTTAGTCGATTCGGAAAGGTAATTAGTTTAATTCGAACGATTTGCCAGGCGAGGTCTCACCGCAGGCGGGGAGCGACGCGTGTGTTTGAAGGATCGCTCTGATTGAGACCTTTTAGAGGCGGTTAGATTGGTAATTGATGAATTTTGTGTCGTTAATTGATAATGTTTTGTGCCAACTTGGTATACTATAGTGGGCGTATATACACTGCTCACGAAGCAAGGAATTACATTTCTTTATAATGCTTTGAATTTTTCTACGTGGCCGTACTTGTGAACCGACTGATTAAATATTGGAGGCAAAAGTAACTTTTTTTATGCACGTTTTAACTCAAAAGAAAATAAACTTTTTTGTGGGACAACAAGTTTTTGTTTACTAATAAATCTGTTACAACCTTCTAGCTCAGAACTCACTTAGGCACAGATTTGTTCAGCACGTTATTCATACCAAAAATAAAAGTATTTTCCCAGCAACTGTCTTGCTCAGAGTAAGTCAATGAGATGACCATTATGAGTAGATATCGGCTTGCTGATGGGGCTTCTTACACCCAGTGTGTAGGTAGGTCCGACTTGACGGAGGTATGACGGACAAAGGACGCAGATGTGACCCTCGCAGGATTAGTTAGGCGGCGCGCAAGTACGTGACAACGGTATTAGGATCACACGCCGGAGAATGAGCTGGCTTTAGGTGAGCTGCACGTCAATGGAACTTTATAAGCTGATGTGATGAAATATTGTAGTTCGGTGGATTTTAAATGAAAATACTTTCCAGTTCCTGGCTTGATATTTATGGCACACGGAGATTTAGAGAAACAAATACGGTTTGTGGAGCGTCTGTCACTCATAGGTAATACGGGCTGGTGTCCGCAACTCCACGCCAATTTACTAATTTTGAGTATATACACACGTGAAATTTCTTAATCTAAGTAAAAAAAAAATATGTGTGTTCGAATAAGGCTTTTAGGAATAGATTATTTTTAATAGTTTATAAAGTATGGATACTAAGGGGGAAATCTGAAGTGCGTTTTTCTATAAGATTTTTGCATGAACTTAAGACCATTTTATTTTGACTACGTCTGGTTCCGTGTGGTACCGAACTTAAAGAATAACACCATCCCATTTCTTCCCGTGTGGTCGTGAGCAGCGTTGTCTATGCGTTTTATCACCATACTGCGATCGCCAACCCGCCTGCCAAGCGTGGTTATTATGGCAAATCCCCCCTAAAAATGAGTCGGTCAAAGTGGCGGTTCTTGTGGAGGTTGGGTTCTATCACCAGCAGTGGACGTCTTTCAGCTGAAATGATGATCATGATTATGTCTAGCGAGTTAACTAGTTACAATATAATAATGAAGAAAAAATAAGAAAGAAAATACGTTTATTTGCGGCAAACATGACGCACAGTAAGACCAGAAACATAAACAGACAGAAAACAGAAAATAATTCATTTTTACGCTTCCGCTGTCCGTCTGCTCACTGAGGTATCAGCATAGCCTTGGCAGCGCTATTTAACTTAGCAAGTTCAACTCAGTCGATACAAAACTTATCTGTTTGCTCTGCACCGAAGCGCTTCCAACTAATTATTACATTCACGGTAGTCTTAGCATTGTAGATGAGCAGAGTTCGTTCATGTATGGCTGTGTGGCTTAAAAATATTCTTGTTAAATAGGTCATATTGGTGAAGAAACATTTTGCTGTTTTCTTTGATTATAATAAGGACACACTTTCTGTTTCACAAAACACAAAAAAGTGAATGTACATTTTTAATGACAAAAATAGTATTTGCCTAACAGCTACGACACGAAGGTTAATGGACCACGAAGGTGATGGTTTCTGACGCAGATTTTTTTAAAAACCTAAAAGAAACCTTTTGCGTTTTGGTTTTGAGTCAGTATCGTTGACTCCATTTCGATATTAAAAGTCTGTAACAAAATGTGTTGAAAAGATATCCTGTAGCACCATTTTGCACTTGGATTTTTTTTCAAACAATGATGTCTTTGTTAGGTCTCTCATTTTGAAATTATAATGTTTTAGTGTTATATACAACTAGCTTCTGCCTACGACTTCGTTCGGGTAAAATTTTTTGCTCCCTTGACCTTCCCCGTCGCATCAAATCGCCTGCCCGTGCAAGGTTTTCGTATTCGGAAGTTATATAGTCTATCGCCTTCTTTGATATATGCACTATCAAACAATAAACGTAGTTCCTGAGATTAGTACGTTCAACCAAACATTCCCTTTATTCTATTCAGATTTGTTTACAATTAAAAACGTTATAGTGAACCAACCTTAAAAGACATGCTATCGCGGATTTTTTTTAGAACTTTTAACGAGGATTAATTCCGTCGTACAATATTTTAACCGCTTCGCAGCGCACATAACGGATGCTCTCAAAAGAAATAGATTTTGACCTTTTTCATCGATGTTCCGCTCCTATTGTTATAGTGATATTATAAAGCCTTCCTTAATAAATGGGTTACCCAAAAATAAAATAATTTTTCAATTCGATCTAGCAGTTCCTGAGATTAACGCGTTCAACCAAACAAACAAATTCTTCAGTTTTATAATTAATATAATGTTAAGTTTAGTTTTATATTATTTCACGCCTCAAGCCGTTGTCCGCTGAAAGTATGACCGTACTTTAACTAATATACTCGCGAGCCTCTAAACAAAGTAAATCTTAAAAGCTTTCTTCCGAACATTAGTGTTAAGTGATTTTTTACTAAACGAGCCGAAACACTTTGATTTTGTTGAAATTTATCACCACTTACCTATTTTTAATTAACTTGAAATACTTTTAATTACCTATCGGCCATTTTTCTTTTGAAGTAGACATTGCAAAAAATAAACTCAATTTTCAATTGGCCGATTTAATATAAAATATTATGTGGAAGCTTGTAATTAGCACATTTTCCTGCTTATTTTTTAAAAATTTGTTATTCGTTTGTAAGCTTTCTGTATAATAAAATTGATAAAAGATGAAAGTAATTATTTTAAAAGACATTTTAATTACAGTATTAATCAACTGTTAACAAATTAATCTAAATTATTTTTTAATATCAATAATAATTATCTTATAAGTATCTTTAACTTTTATTAATTTGATTTAGATAACTATGAAACTGACTTTACTTCCTAATATCAAAGCCGCCTTTAGAACTCTGGAATGTTCCAATATTCTGACGCGTGTGGGTTGCGTTAATTTTGGCGGGAAGCTAGTGGTGACGTCATCGCATCGATCATAGCCGCCGCGCGGTAATGACAAGTCTTTTATAACAAAGATCCTATTATCAGCCAGTCTTTTGTAACCGAAGCCGCAGTGAAATATTGTTTGGAGAGAGTTTTTATAAAAATTAAAAATGATCGAGCTTCATTTTTTATCTGTTGTCGTGATCCGACCCGTCGGCGCAGGTTCTTTTTTAATTGCAAAGGTTTTTGTTATGCATCATTGGTGTCATCGTTATTGATATTATTAGGGGGAAAACATTCTGGCATAAAAAATATACATCATATCATATTGAAAATAGTTTGATATTTATAATATGTGCCGGAATTAACACACTGAATTTATCCTGTCATGTAGAAAATATGGTTTTTGGCTAAACTGATTGTGGGAGAAAATATGGTCACATTAAAAATGATAAATGACTTTATTTTTGCAAGTAGGTTTGTACAAACACTTTTACACGTCAATCATATTTCTTAAAACTAGATGAGGTCGGCGTTTCCTATCTGACTACTCTGAGAAGAAAGGCCGAAACAAACTCAGAGGTCACAGTCTCTTTTAAAGTCCAGACATAATTTGGTTAGATCATGTGAAGACCATGTGGATTGGTGTCTGAAGTGGTCTTTTAAGGAAAGAACCACACAGATTGAGTGGACCTGTCCAATCAGTGCACGCATTTGTCAGTAATCATGCAGCTCAACTCAGAACTTAAGGAGGTCAATGATTCGACGAACAATACTAAAGAAAGGACATTTGTGTAGGTCGCATAAATTACTCAAACTGCCAGACTGTGATAAAAATAAATGAGAAGCAAAGGAACCTAGAAAAAAAAAATAACACCCACTTAAGTGGGTAAGGTTAATCTTCACATTTACAATTATTAAAACAATATAATACTTTAAAAAGTAAATATTAATGTCATTGTATAGGTAAAATTCATCAATGTCAATGTGTATATAAAATCAGGAGATAGTCGCTGTCTGGTCATTTGAGGATCATGTACATGGAGGTGTCTGAAATGGTCTTTTGAGGAAAGAACCATACAGATTGAGTCGGACCTGTCCAGTCAATGCACGCATTTGTCAGTAATCTTTCAGCTCAACTCAGAACATAAGGAGAAAAATTTCACGCGCATAGTCGCCCACGTATAAGGGTCTAGCATAGAAGGTACTTCTTCCATCATTCCGATCCAGCCTGTCCCTTGCTGCCGTGGTCCAGCGACGCTCTAAGCCAAGGTCCATACCCCGCAGGGGGTGCCCTTAGGGTGTAATAGCTTAGTTTTAAATTTGTAAGCCTTGGCTGGAAGTCTTAGAGAAGAACTAAGTAGCCGACAACTTCGAAGGTTGACCTGCGAGATGTGATTCGCAAAAAAAAACTTGTTCCATTTACATTTATTTTGACTGTACAGCGGAAGTATGACTGTTATTTACGAAGTTTAATTATATTTAGGGTAAAAAATTATCGATGTTAAAAATTACCAAAATTGATTTAGTGAACGTTTCTGGACAAACTACTTTCTGAATGTGCATTAATTCAGTTAGAAATTGGTGCCGATTCCCTTATTCACAAACTAAACTAAATTTAAGTTCGGTGCATCTTTTTCTTTCTCTTTCATTAAGGAAAGGACAGAAGATAAATTTTAGTTTAGTCCTGTCAAATTAATCAGCGCTTGACGTAAATTGACGTAATTTAAGTAGGCAAGTTTTTAATCACGTCTAAACTTGTATGGAGTAGTGACAGGCGCTGATTAATTTGACAGGACTAAACTAAAATTTTTCTTTTGTCCTCTTCTTAATGCAATACAAAGAAAAAGATGCACTGAACTTAAATTTAGTTTAGTTTGTGAACAAGGCGATTCCCTTGTTCACAAACTAAACTAAATTTAGGTTCAGTACCAATGTAGAGGAAATATTATAGAACGGTTCCCGAATTATGATGCTTTCTCCTTTAACTACCCATTATTTATCTGATCAGTGGCAATATAGTGTCAATTAAACCTTCTTTCATATTCCTTGAACTATTCATTCGCATACCTACGTGCATTCCACCATAGAGTAAGTACATACCTGTAATTAAAAAAAGAAACATTAGTAAAAACCACAATACGAATAATACTAGTGACAAAAAACTGTATTTACGAAAAAACAAATCAATAGCAAAAATATTAATAAGTAATTCACGGCGTGTTTTGTCAGAAAATTACTAGTTCAGTCGCTCGTACCGCGCAATGTATTGGAAACAATGCGACGACGTCGTAATAATGCTACACAAACATAGTTCTTATAGGCGCCGACATTTTACTGCATATTAAGGTCCAAAAATATTCGCCTAAGAAACGATGTTCAATATAAATTGTCACAGTAAAATAGGAATTGCCAGTACCTACGCTCGGTAAATGAAGTAAAACAAGAAATTACTACTATATAAACACTTTATAGCGATTATCACGTAATGTGTTTGCTGTTCACCGCGTTAGTTTTGCACTTTTCTATGAAACAACAGATATTTTTTTTCATTTCAAGTATTTCTACGCTAAGGGGTGAAGAATTATGTGTTGAATTTATAAATACATTGTGTCCGTCGAAGTCCCTGCCTCCTTCTATACAAATCACAAGTACCTTTTATTCAGTTGCATGAAATAGCTATTAAAACACGCTAAATTGGCGTAAAATCAAAATCAAAATCAAAAGTCATTTATTCAAACTAGGCTGAGAGTCAGCACTTTTTGAACGTCAAAGTTACACAAGACAGTCCCCCCAAAACGCCCATCCTTCGACACTTCCTAGTGCTGTAGCTGGGAAGAAGAAGTGGCGGAACAAACTCCCCAGCAGCACAGCCGTCTGTTAAGTTAGAAGAACTTGATTCTATACAATATTGTGTAAGTAATTAATATTATAAAACAAAACATACATTATTCGCCATATGTCAGCTAGCACACGCCAATATACCAAAACAAAAATTGAAAACTAAAGTCAAGCTGAAATAATAAAACATAAACGTAAACAAAACTTAAAAACTAAATAAAGCCTCCAGGCATAAAGGGCGTGCCCGCTTACATGTTCAACGATGCAAAATGATTCATATACATACATTGATGCATATAGCTAAGTTGAAGTTATAATAGTTAAACAGCACCTCCGGAGTAGAATAAAATAACAGTTAATACAAATAACAATAACCATGGTCAGAATCAGAATCAGAATCTTTATTTGTTAAACATAGGTATTTATATAATGGTGTTAGGTTAACAAATTTGAGCGCTATGTTTTGCCGCGAAGGCGTACAAATTTCAATTAAAATGTATTAAAAAAGACTAAAATACTTAAAAAATCTAAATAAAACAAATAATACAAACAAAACCAAAAATAAACTAAAACATATTAAAAATTATCATTTATAAAATCTTGGACAGTGTAATAACATTTTTCTATTAATAGAGAGGTGAGAGCTTTCTTAAATTTTATTAGAGGCATATTTTTTATACTATCGGGCATTTTATTATAAATTATTGAAGCCATTCCAAAAAAACTCTTTTTCATCAAACTGGTTCTGCATTTTATGTTGCACAATTGATTTTCATATTGAGAACGCATTGGAGTTTTTTTTACATCGGAAATTTTTGTAAAAAGGTGTAAATTCATTTTAACAAACAAAACAGTCTCATATATGTACATAGCTGGTAGAGTAAGTAATTTTAAAGATTTAAAATGGGGTGCACACGATTCGGTAGGTTTTAAGCCACACAAGGATCGAATACATCGCTTTTGCGCTTTAAAGACAGTATCTCTTTCAGTAGATTGCCCCCAAAAAATAACACCATATCTCAGAACTGATGCAACCAATCCGTGATACGCTATTAAAAGTGTTTCTGTATTAACTTTTTTTGACAGCTGAAATAGTGCATATGCAGATTTATTTAATTTTAGACAAATGTCTTCTATATGTGGTTTCCATGTTAGTTTATTATCAATCCTTATACCTCAGCAAGACGACCAGTCACCACAAGCAGCACCCGTTCACGAGCATAACGCAAAGGTCAGCCATTAGGTAGGTTTTACAACCAATTGTCGTTTTTATTATTAATCGTTAACTTTACAGTTAAAGATTCATTAATATTTGTTTTGGTTTATGCAATTTAAAGCACCCCCAATAACTAATACAAAACAAAAGGCAAGACTTATATAGCTTGATCGAGTTTACTTCTATGATACATCGTCTCGGATACTCGATCCGGTCTCCAAAACATTTTTTCGTTCACACGCATGAGACGATAAAATTCTATCCCGTCCTTTAGCGTTCAGTATGAAATATGAAGATAAATTAATGTATTGAGAATAATAAAACTGCGATGCTGAGGCGCTATATTGTGTCAGATATTTTGCGCTCGTAAACACATTATGTAAAGAATTTACTCCTAAATGTATTAGTCTCGGCTTTTAACGTATTTTCTTAAAACTCTTCATAAATATCGGTGTTTTGTGTGTAATGTGTGTGTTCTTGAAATAATAGCTTAGGCTGCGTGGTTTAAGTGTGCGTCGCGTGTTTTATGTGGAGTATGTTCATCGAATTATTAAGTTAATCACCAATGGATGCTAAAGTACGTTTGATATCGATCAGTGTTTTCAGAACAGTTCAGTTATTCTCAATATCATTTTGAGTATTGTATGTAGTAGTTGTGTTTTCTTACTACTTCATCATCATCATCATTATTTCAACCAAAAGACATCCACTGCTGGATGTAAGCATCTCTCAAGCACTGCCAATTCGTTTGTGCGTCTGTGCTTCTCGGATCCAGCAGATTCCTGCGGCCTTCACAAAGTTCTCGGTCCACCTTGTGGGAGGCCTTCCAACGCCACGCCTTCCGGTGCGGTTTTTTGTTACTAACAAAACAAAATCTACAGTTTCAAACAGTTTGGGGTCGAAACGCTACACTAAATTTTATAATCATTGTATATAATTATATGTGTTTCAGTAAAATACCATGGCTCCTGTGTCAAATGCCGAAAGACAAAGAAGATAGCAGCCATCGACATCTTCTCAATTTGAAATTCTTTCCGAGTCTATCAGTTCAGTATACGGAAATTCGACACATAAGGAAAAAGTAGTTATAAAAAAAAATGTTACAAAGTTTGTTTTAATAATTCTAAATATGTCTGAGAAGCCAAATATAATCACGTGTTTTATTTTTTTCAATCCATATGTACACATGGATTGAAAGAAATAAAACAAGTGATTATATTTGATGGTGTAACGATACTGAAAGTCTCTGTCACGAAACTGATATAATAAGGATTACATCAGTTTCGTGATGGAGACTTTCAGTATCGTTACATATCAGTTTAGTTACAAAATTAAAATGTACACTTTTTCTGAGTATGACCCATAAGTAACTAGGTTGTGGAGGTCAGATAGGCAGTCACTCCATGTAAAATACTGGTACTCAGCAGCATCTGGTTGGACTGGAAGCCGACCTCAACATAGTTGTGAAAAAAGCAAGGCAGATCATCATCTGGATCAACATCATCATGTATATAAGCATTGAATTGTAATAAAAGAAGAAGTTATCTGTAGTATTTTTCAGAAATTATCATCAGAAATGAGTTCATATTGATAACGTTAAGTCGAAAAGTTAAAGATGAATCTGAGATATGCCAGACACTACAATACAGAATTTCTTGGCACAGGGATCGCACATATGACCTTTAGTTCTGAACCTATGTGCTTTTCGGTTTGCATTGTTCAGCTTCTAACCCTGCCTACCCCCCGGGCCATAGCGTGATCATAATTATTAGTTCATACGACATAACCGGCGTGGGCTGGCTAATCGCCACGTAACGTTGGCACGGGAATCGAACCGCCGACCATTTGGCTCGCCTCAGTAACTACTGCATCACTTTATGCGAGCCTTGTTTTTATTTATAGGGAAAAAAAAGCCCTATTAAAATTGTTAAAATACTACAAACTGGTTGGCATTAGTGACATTGACTTCATAGCATAGTGGTGATGGTCCAGTGGTTAAAGCTTCGCCTCTCATGCACGAGGGGGTTCAAATCCGGGGAAGTGCCAACGTGACTTTGTCAATTCTGATGTACTTTATAAGTTTATCTTGGACATTACTGACATCCACCGGTGAAATAAAAAAATTGTGAGGAAACCTGAAATCGCCAACCCACTTTGAGCAAGCGTGGTGATCAAAGCTTCCCTATTTAAGAAGAGGCCCTACAGTGGGACAATAATAGGCTTTATTATTATTATTATGGTGAAAAGATTAGCCAACCAGTTACGATGGCAGCGGGCTGACTGATGACGAATTTTGCAATGGGCTGACAGTGAGCATCAGCTCAACAGTTTTCAACCTTCAACAACACGCATACAACACAATATTGTTCAACTCGCCAAACCACTCAGTTACAAACACTCGTGTGCTTCAGTCCAAACCTGGTCGTTACCAATAGGTTCCTGTTTACGAGTCTCATCTTCTTTTTAGCGTGTCGATGGCAATCTCCACAGCAGACTCGGCCCAGAATTCGTCTAAGTGTATGAGCCGCTAGCATCCATAATGTCGAGACAACAGGACACGCAAGACACGATATTAAGTATTCCATCGTTTGTGGAACAGCACAGGCATTTGCTCTCTAATACGGAGTTCAGCCCCATTGGTTGACAATACGGACACCTGCTCAGTTTTGTGGTGTCCTAGTACTTTTTAACAGTGAGTGTTAAACTTTGTGGTCGTTGCTTCTGAATTGCAGTTTATATGGTAAATTTTCGAGATATGTTTTAGGTTTTATGGTAGCCTAGTACTTTAGGCTGACCTTTCATCATTTCAGCCAAAAGACCTGCTGTACTTAGGCCTCTCCCAAGCACCGCCACTTCGACCGGTTCTGTGCTTCTTGCATCCAACGGATTCCTGCTGCCTTCACCAGGCTTACCTTAGGTATAAGATAACTACCTACTAACTAAACTTTTTCGCCAAAAAGGGTATAGGCAGTGTTTTGATGAAACTACACTTTTAGTACCAAACCTAAGATGCGTTGCTGACTCGGGAATTGAAACCTTGATCCCTACGCAACATAGAGGGTGCAATTGCGATCACGAGATAAACTTATTTTCTGAGAGGAATGTTTATGAATTTATCCCTTATTTTCTGTTTTCCTCTTTACAAGAAAGAATCCAAAAATAATTCAAGGACGTATCAATTTATGATGTTTGCCTCGGTCGGCAAACCCGACTCGGCCCTTCGCAGTGTGGTGGGATTATCCGAGCCCACCGCTTAGCGAGCGCCGCAGTAAGTGGTTTTAAATGTTATCCCTTTCGTGCATTTAAGATTTTTTCACGAAAATGGCGATAAAAGTGAACGAACACCCTGCTTTTGTTTTACCTTTTTAATTCAATGGTGGAGGCTTTACGTTGTCAATACTTAAAGGAGCTTTTAATAAAGAAAAATGTTGTGAATATTGCAAAAATGGTTTGAATATTACAAATTATTAAGTTTATTGGACATAAATATTTCAAAACATTAGATAACTGCAAAAGAAGAAGAAAATAATGTTTGGGCCAGCCCTAACACATAGGTCGCCAAGCGGCGAGCGATCCCGAGTGAGCCCGAGAACACCCGAGTGGCATCATTAGCGATGTATTGTACGTACAGAGTGCTTGATATGAGGGAAATAGTGATAAATACTAGTACTTATATTACTTGGTAGTACGTATTCAGCCGCAGCTGATGAGACTGAGGAGTTACTAGTAACTGGGCAGAGTAGGTGTTAACTAATGTAACGCATGTAGCCATTTATTGAATACATTGGTCTGTAACCACCGTATATTTCCATGAAGTTAATATTGAAATTGTTCTAAGAGAGTCGCGTCGAGCCTGTTTGTGGGAGCCTTAATTTAATCACGAAAACATTGACGAATAAAATAATCTCTAAAACCCTCTTAATATTAGTTTCTGCATTACATGTATTTCTAAATCAATTTTACTAAACGTTCAACCCTACTGCGCACATGGCTGGTCCAGAGTGGGCATTACCGCAAACATTGTGATTTTGAATCGTAGGAGGGCTGTTTATGGCTATATCGATATAAAGCGAGCCCTTCGACGGATGTGAGGGATACCAATATAAGCTGTCGGGGAAATCAAGTGCTATTCACAAAAATATAGAGGTAGATAAAATAGCAATGGTGTCACATTACAAAAAAGAATTTAGTTCTTATTCACGTGATTGTGCCACAGGCAAGAAAGAGAAGCTGAGCATGAGAACCTGGGTTTGGATTTCTGGTTGAGCAAAGTGTTATTGGATTTCCTGTCAGAAATTTTTCAGTAGCAGCTGGGAGTGTTTATTTTATGTTCGTTTGATGACGCCCTTACATTGAGGGCTTATACGTAACTTAAGAAATGTGGGTGTACTAATATAGCTATGCCTCTGCATAACCCCGCGAGGAACCAGGCGTGATAGTATGTTAATTTCTTAATACTTCTGCACCATAATTACGTAAAATATTATCAATTAAAATCTGAATCATTTTGAAAAAAATTGCTAAGCCATTGCATTAATCTATCTATACTTATATACTTATAATATTATAAAGCTGAAGAGTTTGTTTGTTTGTTTGATTGATCGCGCCAATCTCAGGAACTACTGGTCCGAATTGAAAAATTATTTTTGTGTTGGGTAGCCTATTTATTGAGGGAGGCTATAGGTTATATAACATCACGCTACAACTAAGAGGAGCGGAGCAGTAAAGAAAAATGTTGCAAAAACGGGGAAAATTTATTCCTTTTGAGAGTTTCCGTTGCGTGCGCTGCGTAAACGGTTAAAGTAACGCAAAAATCATGTATGACGGAATTGTTCCTTTTAAAAAGTTCAAAAAAAAAGTCCGCGAGAGCATATATCTATCTTTTAAGGTTGACTCACTATAACTCAAAAGGAGCGAGCAGCAACGAAAAATGGACGAAAACTAGCAGGCAAATCGATGCGACGGGAAGGGTCAGGGGAGCAAAAATTTGACGCGGGCAGAAGCTAGTGTTCAAATAATTTGACTGCTTGATAATGTAATTATAACGCAATGAACGATAAATGACAAAATGAAAGTTATTCCTACTGTTAGTGTGCTACCCAATTTACCTATGTTGTCTGGATTTGTATCCAACTGAAGATCGCCTCGTCTTTTTACAAACCAGGCGAAATATGGATGTACTTTACACCACTGCTTAAATCTGGAGATATGTAGTGATTTTATATAGAAAAGCTATCGATGTTGTGTTAGGCCAGCCCTAGCACTACTCGTCAAGCAGGGGACGAGTCCCGAGTGGCTGTCATTACCGACATGCGAATCAATCGAGGGCTGCCACGCGCTTCCCCTGCGGCGTGTTATTCTAGTTATATTTCGAAAACCCTATTCACATTGATGTTTTGAGAGGCACTTGTGACAAGTTGATAGGTTATTGACAATTTTACGTATTGTTTATAGTGCTTTTTTTAAGGAAATGTTTATTATAAAGCAGCCTGATTTTTGATCTACAACATATTTGCCTTAAACTTTTGATGATAATCTATATATTTGAGTAAAACCGTATTCTAGTAGAGCAGTGGTGGCCCAGTGGTATCAGCCCTGACTTACGAGTTGTAAGTCGCGGGTTCGAACCCAGGCAGGCGCTTTACTTAGTACAAAATTAATTTCACTACCCCTGCTCTCAAAAACGGTGAACGAAAACATCTTGAGGAAATCGACATTTCCTAGAACCAGCAAGTCGTAGATATGTGACATCTACCAACCCGCATTGGGCCCGCCCGTTAGATTACAGCCCTTTTCCTCTCTAAAAGTGGAGGCCTATGTCCCAGCAATGGGAACATTATAGGCTGATATATATTTGATATTAACAAGAACGAGAAGTCATTGATGAGTTAAATCAATGTATTGTAATACCGGGCCGTGTATTTACGATGGTACCTCGTGGTTAAATGATAAGAGTCCAGTCAAGCTACATTTATCGCGGTCGGTTTGTGGATGGGTGATACTCCATTATATTGAAACCCCTCTGTGCCTCTGAAAACATTCTACGCTCGACGCTCGCCCTGGAAGGTCGTTACGCTGCTGCTCCGCAGCGCGTATCCCCTCCACCGCCCGCCGCTCGATCGCCCGTCACTTGTGCTCCGTGCGCCACGCTGCGTAGTCGCCCTGACTACTCTCCGCTATTTTGTGATTTAAATTTATTTAAATCGCAAAATTCGGAATTCCTGTTTCTTCGTCAGATACAGTCTAAAAACGTTACTGTCTTGTTTGCAAGACAGTGGTATTTCTGATTCGTCAGAATCGTCAAAAACGTGTGTTGTGTTGTGGCCCCTTCAGGGCAAATCCACAGTTTCGTGGTCACTCGGTGGATACCTTAACGGTGCCAACGAAGCCGAGTGGGTGCAGACCCAACCCCTTTCCTCTATCCCCTTTAGGGCTAGGCGAAAGTTGGACGGGTCCCAGATCGCTGGCCTTGGGAGCTTCCCTCGTCAGCCCTGGTGACAGTCTTCCCTTCACAGCCGCGTACTAGTGCCGCGGGTATCTCTATACCCCCCGCACTAGACTGGTCGGGTACCCTCAGTACCCATCGCATGACCGGTTAGGAACCCGTTCGCACAATAAGATTGGCGACGGGAGACACTCTTAGGGCTCTCCAGGTTCACCTCCCTGTCTATACCCGACAGGGAGTGTAACACTCACCCCCGGCAACCCACCGGGGATTAGGTTGTTAGGTTTAGGGCTTTGGCGATAGGATCACTCTCATGAGTGAATAGGTCCCCCCCCCTCCGCCATGGAGAAACCCATGGAGAAACTAGCCAAAATCGAGGCGCTCCTGGCTGAACTTGCAAGTCAGCTCAGCATTAACATTCGGAGGTCGGGGCTGTGATCTCTGTTTTTCTTATTTTAATTAAGAAAAACAAGGATTTCGCAGCCAACTTCTCCGAACTGTACAGGGCTGAGCAACTCACAATTCCGGCCAGCCCGGGCATCGCTGACTTCAGCGTTGCCCTCGAGGCCCCTACCGTTACCGATGAACCGCCGTGTCAAATGGACACAGAGGATGTACCCATCCCCACTCCTTCCGATTCTGCCGCGCTCACTCCCCAGACGGACTCGCACTCCTCTTCGTCCTCGGACACAGAGGCGTACGAGCTCGTCTCCCACACAAAGGGAGCAAGCGCAAGAAGAATAAGGCGAGCAGCTCAGCCCCGGCCGCTAAAATCATAGCGGCTGAGGACTGCGCTCCTCCATCTCGCGCCCCCACCCCGCAGGCGACCTCCGCCACCGCGAACCGCCCCCACCCCGCTACGCAGGCGACCCCCGCCACCGCGACCGCGTCCATCCCCTCCACGCCACCGGCGACTGCCGCCAACGCGTCCCTCTCCCGCCCCTCGCCTCCAACCTCCGCGAAGGTTGCCGCGCCCCGCGCTAAAACTAGCGCCCCGTCCGTACCCTCTGGCTCAACCACCGCCAGGAAACTCCTTCCACCGCCCCCTGTATTTATACAGGACAAGGCCAAGTGGACGGAGGTGTCCAAATGGTGTGTTGACCAAAGGGTCAACTATACTAGTGCCCGTGCCACCCAGCATGGCATTAAAGTATCGGTCCCCACGTCAGGCGACTATCGCGATCTGACCAGGCTCCTCTCAGCAAGGAACGTGTCCTTCCACACGTACTCCTTGCCCGAGGAGCGACTGACCAGGATGGTGATTCGCAGAATCCCCTGCAAAATCGCCACCAGCGATATTAAGGCAGACCTCGAAAGGCAGAACGTGTCTGTCTTAGAGGTCCATAGGATGCACAGATCCAGACAAGGCATTGCCTTTGATATGGTCCTGGTGGTGTGCCCTCCCACGGAGGGTCACCACCCCATTTTCAAGGTCAAGGCAGTCTGTAATCTGTCCGGCCTAATCATTGAGAAGCCCCGTAAGTCGGGCATCATTGGCCAGTGCCATAGATGCCAACTGTACGGGCACTCAGCGTACAACTGCTACGCTACTCCCAGGTGCGTCAAGTGCCTGGGAGATCACGGTACAGCAGATTGTACCCAGCCTAAAGACCGCACTCTTTGCACCGAGCCACCCAGTTGTGTGCTCTGTAAAGAGTCCGGTCATCCGGAAAATTACCGGGGCTGCCCGAAAGCCCCCAAATCATCTTCCCATAAATTGGCGCAGCGCTTCGACGCTCGCCAGACTAGGGAATCCCCCTCGGCCAAACTCCCCGTGAGACTGGCCCCACAGCGTCCCTCCCAATGGCCTCTAATGAGTTCCCAGAAGGAATTCCCCCCACTGGCCTCCAGGCCTAAGCCCGCTCCCATCCCTCCACTAATGGACCCGCGTACCCGCGCCCCCGCGCCCCTTACGCCCCCCGGTTTTCCCGCGACTGCACCCCCCACCCGTGCCGCGGCCCCCCCCACTGCCCCTATGGCAGGACCAGTACCTGTACAGAGGAAAGGTCAGGCTCCCCTTGATGCGTTTAACTTCATCACCGGGACCTTTAACACCTACAGCACGTTCCTCTCCCCGCGTGCCCAACAGATGGCCCAGGAACTAGTTGCCGCCGGCGGTAACTTGTTCCGCATCCAATCTATCTATGCTGCACGCAAGCAATTGCAATAAACAGTTTTTCTTTCTTTCTTTCTTTCTTTCCATTATGGATAGTCGAGGAATATTAACTAGACTGACACCCCGTTCCCTAAAGCTAGGCTTCTTCAATGCCAACGGCATTCACGGCCAACGTGATGAGATCGCCACGTTCCGCCGCGACCATCACGTAGACATTTTACTCATTCAAGAGTCGTTCCTAAAGCCTCATCATCGCGACCCGAAAATTGCAAACTATCGTTTAGTTCGCAGCAACAGGTCACGTTGTCATAGAGGCGGCACCCTCATATACTATAGGAAGTCCCTGTACTGCATACCTATGGATCCTCCCGAACTCTCCCGATTAGAAGTTTCGGCCTGTCGGTTAGCACTGACAGGTCACCAGCCGATCACTATTGTGTCGGTTTACCTTCCTCCCCAACATGAATCAGAGGACCCCCAACTCCTCGCTAATGACCTTTCCGAACTCTTCGGCATGAGCGACTCCGTTATCATAGCGGGCGACCTCAACGCCAAACATCCTGCCTGGAATAGCACCAGGACCTCGACTAGAGGTAGGCAACTTTTCAACCTCTGTTCTACCATGAACTTTGATGTCATCGCCCCGATGACTCCCACTCACTTCCCCTTCGATACCGATCAGGTACCCGACGTTCTTGATATAGCACTCCTTAAGAATATCAACTTAAGGTTGGATTCTATAGAGGCTATTCACGAACTCGACTCTGATCATCGACCAGTATTCATAAACCTGGCCCCCCGATTAGGTACCCGCGACCCCACTCAACCCCCCGCCACTAAAGTGATCACTGACTGGAAGAAAGTAAGCGAACGCTTACAATCTAACACGTCACATCACTTAGACTCTATCCCAGATCAGTTCAACTCTGTCGCCGACACAATGGCTGCGATCGACTCGCACACGGAGCACGTACAATCGATCGTGAACGAAAGTACACGGGAGGTTCCAGATACGGTTGACCGTAAATGGAGGCTCCCCGACGATGTACGTGATCTGCTGACAGAGAAGAACGCGGCCGTTCGTGCCTACAGCAACTTTCCCTGTGACGCTAACAAAGCTCACATGCGTTACTTACAGCGTGCTGTAAGGACACGTGTGACTGAGCTGCGTGACGCTAACTGGGACAAGATGGTGGGCGAACTAGAGCCGACTCATCTCACATTCTGGGAACTTCAGAGGAAACTCAAATCCTCTGAGTTTTCCACAATGCCCTCCCCGACCCGCCCCGATGCGACCATTACATTCGAGGATATCGACAGGGCTGAATGCCTAGCCGATAGCCTCGAAGCCCAATGCACACCCAGTTCGCAGCCAGTAGACCAAGCGTTTGTCGATAAGGTAAACGCGGAAGTCGAACGCAAAGCCTCACTCCCGCCCGTTGAAGACCCTGATGATCCCCTACCCCCTGTCACACCTGACGAGGTGCACGAGATCATCAAGGGTCTGAAATCCCGTAAAGCCCCCGGATCAGACGGCATCACTAACAGAGTGATCAAGCTGTTCCCCGCTCACCTGATTATGCTCATGTGTACCATCTTCAATGGTGCCTTGAGTCATAACATTTTCCCCCAAGTGTGGAAGGAAGCCACCGTCATTGGCATCCCTAAGCCCGGTAAGCCCGAAACCGAGCCCACGAGCTATCGCCCCATTAGTTTGCTCAAAGTTCTCGGCAAAATCTATGAGAGACTTATTTATAAGCGACTCAGAGATTATGCCGAAACCAAGGGCCTCATCCCCAACGAGCAGTTTGGTTTTCGAACCCAACACTCGTGTGTCCATCAGGTACACCGCATCGTTGAGCATATCAATGCTGGTTTTCAGCGTGGTATGTTCACGGGCGCTGTATTCTTCGATATAGCGAAAGCGTTCAACAAAGTCTGGCACAACGGCTTATTAAACAAGCTGTACCAACTCGGAGTGCCAGACCGTCTCGTGCTCATCTTACGAGACTTTCTTGCGAACCATACCTTCCGCTATCGCATCGAAGGGGCACTCTCCTCCCCTCACCCGATCCGTGCAGGAGTCCCTCAAGGCTCTGTATTAGCTCCCCTCATTTTCACGCTGTTCACTAGCGATATCCCCAGAAGTAAGAAGGCTAGGTTAGCTCTGTTCGCAGACGACACTGCCATCTTCTTCTCGGGATTTAGTGACACAGCGCTGGTTCGCTACCTCCAAACCGCAGTCGACGAGCTCGGCGAATGGTTCAGGAAGTGGCGAATCGAGGTCAATCCCGATAAAAGTCAGGCGGTCTTTTACACCCGACCGCGACGTAATCACCCCCCTCCCCGACCCATCTCAATGTTCGGCAAGCAGATCCCTTGGGCGAAGCAAGCCAAATATCTAGGTGTCATCCTCGACGAACACCTCACCTTTTCTGAGCACATAAAGCAGGCCCGCTCGCGGGCCGCTTTCGCTCTCGGTAGGCTCCACTGCGTCCTGAACAAGCGGAGTAAAATGTCTCTTCTGTGTAAGAAGCGACTTTACACCGCTTGTTTCAGGCCCATTATGACATATGCAAGCCCAGTCTTTGCACATGCTAAGCCCCGATTCATCCATAGGATGCAGACTCTCCAGAACCGTTTTCTCCGTCAAGCCACAGGCTCGCCTTGGTTTGTTCGGAATATCAATCTTCATTTAGATATGAAACTCCCATCCATCAATATATGAAAGGCGCTTCGAAGCGTTTCTTCGATAGGGCCGTAGCCCATCGCAACCCTCTGGTTGTGGCGGCAGCTACTTACACCCCCTCCCGTATCAGTAAAGTCCGCCGCTCGCGGCACGTTCTATCTGATCCTGACGATCCCACTACTCTCCTCCAGGAGAGTCAAAAAGAGACCAGTACAGCTAGACCAGCACACAAACACAAATCGTACCGACCTCGCCGCCGAGGTCCGTCGTCGCGACCCCGACTTAACAGTCCCTCCCGACCCTTGCAAGAGCCAGCCCGAGATGCTGTGCCGTTAGCTTTAAATTAGTCCCTAAATAATTTAACCCAGATCCAGCCAGTCCCTTGCTGTCCCCCTACCAGTGATTGCCTAAGATTGCCTAAGCCGAGGTTCGTACCCCCCTCGGGGTAACCCTTAGAGCTTTCGCTTTAGTTTTTAAGTATAATAAGCCCCGGCTGGAGGCTTAAAAAGGTAACTTTTTAGAACTCGCCGGGCCACAATCCGTTTAAGTAGTAAGAATCTTTTCAGATTAACTACGAGATGTCCTTCAAAAAAAAAAAAAAAAGCAAGCTTCGGAAAACACGTAAACTCGTCAGTTGGTAGTCAAATGCTCGAAAGTCTGACAAACAGGCTTACTACGGGTATAGTTTTACCCAGTTGCATCGGGTTAGGTGGGAAACCAAAAACAACACGGTTGACAGCTACACAGATTGATTGGAGCGTGTATGCATCATCTTCAGTAGGTATTTTTCAATAGTATTTGCGTCATGTTATCGCGACTAATATTCAATGATTCGAGACCTTAGCAAAAGGCAATTCCGTAGAAACAATTATCGACAAAGACTACGTATTGCAGATGTGACGCGCCATTCTGCCGATAAACGATTGTTTCGTAAAACCAACAGACGACGAATTTCTGGGAATTGTTCATCTGAAAAGCGATTATTTCGGAGAACCATCCATCGGTGAAAGATAATTTCGGTAAAGCATACATATCCGGAGTTGGGTAATTCGGAATTTCATTCCGATATCTAGTCTCTAGGGAGTTATGCTAATTGATTGTAGTATCCATTTCTGTTGTTATTGTGTAAAATGCTGTGTGCCCAGTGGGATTTCCCACCCTAAAAGAAAACGACCTTTCTTACAAACTTTCGTTCCATATTTTTAACTCTTTTAAGATGAATTTTCATATCTCTGTCTATAATGCTTATCTTCGTTAAGAAACCCAGCAATTGAGACAATTTGTTATCTGTCAGAGAGTGAAAGAAAATAGGAACATTTTTTTTTCGATTATCTTCAATCGCGTACATCTCCACCAGTTCGCTAAAACATCTCCCGAACAAAAGAATTGCTGTACATCGTGGTGTACATAATGTATGAGCCATTAGGTTCACTTAGCGGACACATGTTCAGTGGCGACGCGCCGGTAACGAGTGAACAGTAACAAGTGGACAGACGGCGGCGGATGGTGCTCATTACTTGTAGTGGTCGACGGATGGCCGGCATTGTGGCCACGCTTTCATGTCACTGAAACTACTACGTGTAGAAATATGGAAAGATCTGTTACATGACATAACATTGCTTGAAAGAACGCGTACCTATTTCGATTTAGTGGTGATCCAGGTCAGGCAATGTGTTTTTCTATAAATGATTATTTATGTAAGTATGTTTGTAAAAACACTTTTACACGTCAATCAAATTTTTAACATTATATGAGGTTGGCTTTTCAAATCTCACTACTCTGAAAAATAAACCCAACATAATCTCAGAGGTCACAGTCTCTTTTAAAGTCCAGACATAATCTTGGTCACATTATGTGAAGACGATATAGATTGGTGTCTAAAGTGGTCTATTAGATATTATCGATGTAATTTCTTTGTAGGGAACAGCTGAGAATCTGGATTTGTTCCCGGTTGATGGCAATAGACTCGCCACCACTTACTTTCGACTAAACAAAATTAGTAGCGAAACCTGCTAACTACTTTGTGAAAAACAGGCGTTAATTTATTATTAATTTTGAATCCGGTTGTATTCACAGCATTCTATGGAGGTTACGTGCGACTCAAGTATTTTTTTATTTTTTCGTTTAAAAGTATCAAAAAGCGATCTTGCACGGTCACCTATTTACTTATATCTTTTTAATACTCTCCGTGATAATAACTCCGTGTTGAACATTTTAGCGACAAACAGTAATTCCATCTAATGGCATTTAGGTAATCACAAAAGGCATGTTTCCTAAATTCCTAGACCTGCCAGGACACCGGCTACTCTGAACACTTTAATATTTAATAGTCCACTAGTCCGGCAGCTGTGGGGCCGGTATTTAGCGCCATTACCCAGTGTCGGCCATTAGGCGCCGCCGGTACCCGGCCGGTCGATACGCACTATCTCATAATGTTTGGAGGACAGATGTCAAACTCAAGTGTTGCATCGAATTATTGATTTTATTATTCGGTGAAGTCGATTGTGATGCCGGACGTAGAGAATAGCACCAACCCATTTCTTCTCGTGGGTGTCGTAGGTAAAAGGCAACTAAGGGACATACTACGGAATGGGCTGCAGCGTTCTCTTGCGAATTTTAAAACCATGCTGCGATCACCAACCCGCCTGCCAAGCGAGGCGATTATGGCAAACCCCCCCCCCCCCCCCCAAATTGGGGGAGGCCTATGTCCAGCAGTGGAAGTCTTTCGGCTGAAGTAATATGATGATGAAGTTGAGTGGTTCAGTGAAGAGAAAATTTCCCTTTAAGTGACAATTGACGCTGAAATGGAGATTTAAGAACTCGAAAGCTTTGCGTTGTAAAATACACACAGCAATTAATTTCTCCGTACTTTTTGAGATAAATGGCATGGTACTATACAAAAGAAGTGTGGCTCATGGCTAAATAATAACAGCGGCACGGGTCGATCGAAGATTAAGCTACGTATAACCGATATTTACGCAGACGAAGTCGCGGGCAGAAGCTAGTCTTAAATAAATGTCAATGATAAAACTATGGGTATCCAGTATGAACACGTTTGGCAAATTATATTTATGTTGTGAAATGTAAAGCATTTTAATGCTATATACTTGTATACTAAGAGCAGTGGTGGCCCAGTGGTAACGACCGCGACTTATGAGTAGTAGGTCCTGAGTTCGAACCCAAGCAGGCGTTTTACTTTGTGTGAATTATTTCATCACCACTGCTGTCAAAACGGTGAAGGAAAATATTGTAAGGAAACCGGCATGTCTTAGAACCAAAAATTCGAAGACATGTGACATCTACCAACCCGCACTGGGCCCGCGTGGTGGATTATGGCCCACTCCCTCTCACCGAGAGGAAGCCTGTGTCCCAGCAGTGGGAACGTTATAGGCTGCTGATGATACTTGTATTAGTCGAGATGTTATGTTGGTGTACTATGGTCATACGGTCCTTATCAACGTCAAACGATTAATTATGTTTTTCTTTTATTTTCCGCATGTATTATATGTACCTACATATGTATGCTAAGCTGTGTACTTCTATGTGTATGTGTGTGTTTTTATGAGTATCTATATAAACGTAATACACAGCAAGTTTGCCTGTTAATGAGCCGCATAATGAACAACTAATTTATTACGGCTATCACCGCGCCTGCCCCGAGGTAATGACCACCATATGTTTTTATTAGCCCACGGGAAGATACTTTTACTCCGTCTATCGTGTCTTGTTCGTCAGTGCCTTCAAATGGTAGTAGATAGTCATATCGTGGTTAAAAAAAATAACATTAATTTGTTTGAAAGCAACAAACAAGCAACAAACTAAACAAAATTAAACATAACACAGAATATCATAATAGTAAACCCCGAATGGTTAAGCTCAGGTTTACATATAGTTATAGTATACCCAAACACCACTTATTTTTATGTTGTTTCATCATCATCTTTACAGTCGTAAGAAGTCCACTGCTGGACATAGGCCGCTCCCAATTTGTAGGCCTTGCCATAATCGCCACGCTTATCAGGCGGGTTGGAGATCGCAGTATGGTCATAGAAAACCCTGCATAGAGAACGCTGCTGCCCATTCTCTAGTAATTCCCTTAGTCGCCTATTACGGCACCCACGGGAAGAAATGGGGTGTTTAAAAAATGGCAGCACCCCATTTCTTCCCGTGGGTGCCGACCCACGGGAAGAAATGGGGTGCTGCTATTTTTTAATCATTTAAACATTTTCCCAACGGGACGTCCCATTGGGAAAATGTTTTCAATTAGAGTTTCTTCTGTGTATCTTCACAATTTTTATCTAAACAACAAAATATATTTCCTTACAGTCGAGGTTGTAATTTTTTTTACCGCTCTAAGGTTGAATGTCATTCTTCATAAATTGAGAATCTCTATATTTTTTTAGATCATTGTAATCTTCAAAATTTAGTGGGTAGTATATATGTTATGTTTGTTTCCTATTATGAAATACAATATAATCTTAATAAAGTTAGTAAAGGAGGGGTATCGATAAGCTAAGAAAAATGATCCCTCTAGAAAATTTTAAAAACTATATTTTTTGAATAGCATGAGCCTTATACGTAAAGAAAATACAATTCATTTTCCAGAAAAATCATTTATTCTTTTTTAGAACACAATTCAAATAAGTATGCAACATTATAAGATATTTTGAATTTTACTTATATTTGTAGGTTTAGCATGCAATAAATTAAAACTCACAAGAAAAATTAAACAATATATTTTAAAAATGATATCTATTCTGCATCAGAATCATCTGACCACCCGCACTTGGTAGTGTTCACTGCTGCGTCCTGCACAAACTGACTGTAATGAATGTCACGCTGTACGTTGGTTTTATGCCTTTGATATGATAAATACCACAGTACTGATGCTATGTGAGCACAGCAACCAACAGTACGAGCTCCTACCTTACATTGACAGTACCAATGCACGATTTGAATGAAGAGTGGGGAGTCAAGGTGAAATGAAGATAGCAGTAATAATATTCTTGGTCCTTTTTTGTTTCTTATTTATATTAATGACTTGCCTTACCTTATAAAAGATAATCATAATATAGTTTTGTTTGCGGATGATACTTCACTTTTGTTTAAACTTAAACGTCAGCAAGTGGATACTGACGATGTTAATAGCGCGATCTCAAAAGTAGTTCACTGGTTCAATGTAAATAATTTGCTTCTTAATGAAAAAAAAACCAAATGCATTAAGTTTACGCTACCTCACGTTAGGCAAGTGAAAACGAATGTGTTGGTGAAGGGCGAAGAATTGAATCCTGAAGATAGCACTGTATTCTTGGGCCTAACCTTGGATAGCAAGCTTCAGTGGGGCCCGCATATAGATAAATTGTCGAAAAAGCTAAGCTCCGCTGCATACGCTGTTAGAAAAATTCGGAATTTAACTGACATAGAGACAGCCCGTTTAGTGTATTTTGCCTACTTTCATAGTGTAATGTCGTACGGTATTCTGTTGTGGGGAAATGCCGCCGACATTCAGACTATCTTTGTCTTGCAGAAAAGGGCTGTTCGATCAATTTATATTTTTGAAAATCTTTTATATGCCCATAAGAATATTAAATTGTTTAAAAAAATCAGTGATATCCATAATATAAATACTAGGAATAAACACAAATTTATTGTACCTTCAACAAGGCTCAAGAAAATAGGTGGCTCATTCAGATGTCAATGTATACGCTTTTATAATAAACTTCCAAGCCATGTTCAAGATCTAAGTCTCAATAAATTTAAATCATTCATTAAACGTAAGTTGTGCCAGAAAGCCTTTTACACTGTTAAAGATTATATTGAGGACAAAAAAACTTGGGATTAAGCTGCTCCAATTTTTTATTTTAATTTTTAAATTATTATTGTACTGAATGATATTTTTTTATTTTTATTATTAATTACTTTCCTTTTTTTTATTAATTTTTTATTGGGAATATACACTTTGACATTTTGATTATTGCTTATACACTTTGACATTTTGATTATTGCTTATACACTTTGACATTTGATTATTGTTTACACTATGACATTAATATATACTTTCAGAAGTATAATATTATTATTATAATTTAAGTGATTTTGAATGTGAGGACTATGTAGGTGATGTTAGTTTTTTTTTTTATATCTCTCATACTCATTCCATTTTAATGATAATCTGGCAGTTTGAGTACTTAATGCGGCCTACCAAAATGTCCATACTTTGGTATTGTTCGTCGAACCTTTGTACTCCTTATGTTCTGAGTTGAGCTGCAAGATTACTGACAAATGCGTGCATTGACTGGACAGGTCCACTCAATCTGTATGGTGCTTTCCTCAAAAGACCATTTCAGACACCCCCATGTACATGGTCCTCAGATGATCAGACCGGGACTATTTCCTGATTTTATATACACATTGACATTGATTAATTTTACTTATACAATGACATGAATATTTACTTTTAAGTATTATCTTGTTTTAATTACCTGTAAATGTGAAGACGAAGTGGGTGTTCTTTTTTTTTTGGTTTCCTTTTCTTCTAATTTAATTTTTTTACATTGTCTGGCAGTTTGAGTAATTTGTGCGACCTTCACAAATGTCCTTTCTTTGGTATTGTTCGTCGAATCATTGACCTCCTTAAGTTCTGAGTGGGGCTGCATGATTACTGACAAATGCGTGCACTGATTGGACAGGTCCACTCAAGCTGTGTGTTCTTTCCTTAAAAGACCACTTCAGACACCAATCCACATGGTCTTCACATGATCTGATCAAGATTATGTCTGGACTTTAAAAGAGACTGTGACCTCTGAGTTTGTTTCGGCGTTTCTTCTCAGAGTAGTCAGATAGGAAATGCCGAACTCATCTAGTTTAAAAAAAAAAAAAATTGATTGACGTGTAAAAGTGTTTGTACAAACCTACTTGCAAAAATAAAGTCATTTATCATTTAATAAGCACCACAAAAAAAAATGTACTTGTTAATAAACCAAATGGTCTTTACGTATTTTGAGCTGCCGAATCCGAATCTGGACACAGAATTAACCCTCCACCCTCCAGTTTTTCTTCAGGAGTAAAAAAAACTTTTGAATTTTGCAGTAATGATAATTTTAAAAAGATAATTTGAATTATCATAGTAACATTACGTTTACATTACCTTATAACATATAATATGATACAAAAAGCCCTAAAAAGGACAGGAAGTCTGATAAAAAAACATGAAAAAAAATTTTTTTTCTTTTTAATATTACTATTACGGTAGAGTTTAAGCGTTTTCTGCTCCTGAAGAAAAACTGGAGGGTGCCCTACACCCTCCAGTTTTTCTTCTTAATTCTGTGTCCAGATTCGGATTCGGCAGCTCAAAATACGTAAAGAGCATGTGGTTTATTAACAAGTACAATATTTTTTTTTTGTGGGGCTGATCATTACTGCAAAATTCAAGAGATTTTTTGCTCCTGGAGAAAAACTGGAGGGTGTAGGGTTAATTATGTGTCCAGATTTGGATTCGGCAGCTCAAAATTCGTAAAGACCATGTGGTTTAATAAAAAGTAAATGTTTTTTTTTTTTGCGGGGCTGTGTATTTTTTTAGTAAGACTGCTCAAGATTAAAAAAGTTTTATTTTACTATGAGCGTATTATTTTAGCATGATGACTTTTTTACATGTTGTTCTTTAGACGTTAACAAATATATACACACAAAAATTAAACTGCTAAAAAGATGCGCTCATGTCTGAAAAAAATTGATAATGCAAAAAAAGGGTACAATTTTCCTAAAAAAAGCCATTTTGACCTCAGTTTGTTGATTTGTTTCGTGAGCAAAACGCTATTATTTGAACTTTTATTTTATTTAAGCGTAAAGTTAGTGTCCTGTATTTTACAAAAAAAAAAAAAAAAAATGAAAAATAAAAAAACATATTATTAAATTTTTGGTCAAATTGGGGTCAATTTCCTTAGCTTATCGATACCCCTCCTTTTCAATTCCATCATCATCATCACTTCAGCCGTAAGACGTCCACTGCTGGACGTAGGACTCCCTCAATTTGGGGGGGTTTGCCATAATCGCCACACTTGGCAGGCGGGTTGGCGATTCAGTCAATCAATCAACTCAGCCTATCGCAATCCACTTCTAGACATATGCCTCTCCCATGTTGCGCCACAACATCCTGTCCCCCGCCTTCCAAATACAGTCTGCTCGAGCCACTTTCTTAAGGTGTCTCACGCTACTCTTGCCGATACGCGGTCCCTACTCCAGGACTTGTCTGCTACATTGGCCTTCGATCCTTCGACATATATGGGCTAGCCCAATGCCACTTCATCTTGCTTACTCTGCGAGCTATGTCGGCGACGATCACAGTATGGTGGTAAAACGCTTAAAGAACGCTGCTGTCCAATCTCTAGTATGTTCCTTAGTTGCCTTTTACGACACCCACGGGAAGAAATGAGATGGTGTCACTCATTACTTCTGGTACCACACGGAATAAAATTAGTTAATAAAGTTTCAATTTACAGAGATTTATAAATATAATAAAATAAAATAAAATTAGTTAATAAAGTTTATAATAAAATTAGTTAATAAAGTTTCAATTTATAATAAAATTTGTTAATAAGTATATAATAAAATTAGTTAATAAGTATATAATAAAATTAGTTAATAAGTATATAATAAAATTAGTGAATAAAGTTTCAATTTACAGAGATTTTCTGTCAAAAGCGGTAAAGAAAGTACAAAATCGAATAGCCGAAAGGTAGGTATAGACCTTCTGTTTCAATTACATATAAAGTACACAGACATTATGTAATAGAGTCTAGGAACATACCATATTATTTTGAATGTCAGCTGTCTAGACCAGAAAGTTATCTGGTATTTCTTCTGTTATTACTGAATAGTTGATATTGTTCGCAAGTATTCTGTGACGATATTTTTTTCTGAATTGTATTATTTGAATAGTACTGCTAGATGTTGTGGCAAAATAGCAAATACAAAAATTAATCGTTTTTTTAAAAAACCAATAACTCAATGTTTAAAAGACCCTTCAGTGTCTCGAAATGCCCGTAAAATCTTTGATATTTATTACAAGATATAAGACGTTTAAATCTGGAGTTGTGCCTGGTTGATGGCAATAGGCTCACCCCATTACATAGGACTTAAACATGACAGACGAAATGTGGGTGTACTATAGCTACACCTCTGCCCAAACCCTTCGGAGAAACGAGGCGTGATGTTATGTTTGATATAAAACATTAAAATCAGCTACGGTCTATGTTTGTGCCTTTTATATTGACGTGACAACGTCTTATAAATTGGTTTGCCGGGTGACACTTCAAGAAACTGCGTTACGCTCCGCTCACGTTATGCGCTCACAATGAGAGCGAGTGAGAGGCACGCGTCCCTTCCACTCGGGCATGGTTAGCCCGCCTAAGAGCGAGAGAGACAGACATAAAAAGTGAAAGGCATGCAAATAAATGCAAATAAATGTTTTAAATTGTTACTATTATTTCATCCTTCTTCCTACTATACGAATGAATATTCACATTAAAATTATTTTACCACTCAAAGTCGTTGTCACGTAAAACTTTCGCCCGTATACCGACTTTACAGGCAACCAATTTTTTTAATATAACTAAGCTTTCAACAATAATAATAATGTCTCAATAGTCTTCACATTAGGGTCGACCATGACTTTATTACATCAAAGAAAATAGCTCCCAAACACAATAATACACTTCAAAACCAGTTCGGAAGCCTGGCAGCCTGGCAGGAAGCCTGACATTATGGCATAATACGTGAATGGGGCTCGAATATTATACACAATCAAATGGAACCCTGTCGAACTTACTTATTGACTACAAAAACTCGGCGCCAACAAAAGTAATAAATTGAATATATTTGGTACACAACCTTCCGTATTACAATAACAATGGAAGCTAAAATAACGCACATTTACAAAATAAGGCACATTTGCCAAAGTAATACTACTCAACTATTCTATTCACTTTCTATGAAATGGAATAAAAAATCTATAAGGCACGTGGAGGCAGACTCAACGAATTATAGGTTTTTGTTTAAGGAAATTGAGCAGAAGAGAATGTTGTGTACCTACGAATAAATATTTACTATTATTTAAGAAATATGGTAGAGCAGTGGTGGACAACTGGTAACGAGCGTGACTTACGGGTTGTACGTTCGAACCTAGACAGGCGGTTCACTTTGTGTAAATTATTTAATCACCACTGCTCTCAAAACGGTAAAGAAAAAACATTGTGAGGAAACTGGCATGTCCTAGAACAAAAAAATTGGGAAATGTGACATCTACCAATCCAAATTGTGCCCGCATGGTAGATTACAACCTGGAGTAGGTCCCCTCCCACAGGGGGGAGGCCTGTGGTATTGTAGGTTGATTCAATCAACTCAGCCTATAGGAGTCCCCTGCTAGACATATGCCTTTCCCTGGCTGCAAAACAGCATTCTATTCTCCGCCTTCCACATCCAATCTGTCCTAGCCACCATTTTAAGGTTGTCGGTCCATCGAGCTGGATTGATTGTGTATGAAGTAAAACCTATTTATATGTGTCAACAATTTAGGTTTTCTTTTAATAATGGCTCTCCCTCTTTGTCAGCTTTACCGAACAATTGACAGGCATTATTGCATATTTTAATATGCTTAGTTTATCGGATAGCCAATAAAATGAGGATGTTTTTGAAGTAATTGTTTTGCTCAGTGTCAAAGTAAAATGCTGAAATAATCAACTTTGTTTGATAATTAATTAAATTAAATTTTGCGCGCTTGCTTGCAGGCAGAATACAATTACTCTTAGGTTATAAGAACTCACTGTCACTGACAATGTATTTTTAGCAAATAAACATTTAATTTGATTTGATATGGTGTATTTGGACGATTTTTTAATTTGGTTCTTTAAATGTTAACTATTACTTTTAAGTTTTTGACATAATAAAGTAAAGTTAACAAAATAAAATGTCAGCTTCAAAGTTAAATAGCAATGAAAGCTACTCGGTTCATTGATTTGGGGATACATGCAAAAATATAACCAGTTTTGGGTCCTTTTGTGAATTGGTAAATTCCGACATATTTGCCCATAAGGCTCTATCAACCCATTCGATATTTATACCCATACGGATACATATACTCGTACATGGACTATCACGACAAGTAACATTTTTGCACAGAAAATCTATTATTTGCCCTGATTTTGAAAGGGTACCTATTCCTTTCAAAATTGTCAAATCAGTGTTTTAAAAGTCGTCAAACGGGAAAGCCCACAATTTCTTCATGAGATTTGCCTATTTACGTCATAATGAGCTAGGTCGAATACGATCATACCAAACTCACGGTTCTGAAGATCACCTTACTTTTGTTCCATTTTCGAAATCTGAAAGTGGAGGCCTGACGATGGGGCTCCTACCTGAAACTTTTAAATGTATTTTCGGTTTTCTCTAATCACGCCTCACCTACTCAGCTATCACCTTTTCGCGATGCATATGCTTGCTCATAAACCCTCCTAACCAACACCTATATTATGTGCGAACCTATTTTATACTGTATTGTAACCTGCTGTTGTTGCCTTGAGAAAAATAAATAAACTCCGTATTTTCTAAAAGCAAAGTAAAATAAGCAATACACTTACAGCCTTTACGATTTATTTATAATCTATATCTCATTTGCGTATTTCGGATTTAAAAATAAACCAGAAAGGTTTCTAATTACAAAATCAGAACCTTTTATAATAACATTGTTACTAATCTTGTATGCCTGCTGCGTATTCACGCAACGTTTTTTATGTATCATGAGTATTCTGTGGTCGTGAAAGTTTTAAGCATGTTTGTTTATTCAGATCATGTAATCTACACAAAACTGTTAAAAGACAGGCGTTGGGTTAATTTGAACAAAGAATAACCATGTTTTGAAGAATTAAATTAACACTTTTTGTACAACATTTTGCGCCTACAGTGTTTAGGACTTTTTAGTAAAGCTGATTTTTATTGCAAATATTACGTTGCTTCCTAAAGATAAATAAAAAAATATTGTTGACTCACTATTAAATAATAGTTTATGCGACAACATTCGTAGCGTCTCGTAGCGTAGCGCCCACGTTTGCTACGCTTTCGTAGGCGTCATAGCAAATATCTAAATTTAAGTTACTGCTATGCATATAAGGTATGTCTACTATATTTTGTAAATGACAATTTTCTGACGTCAACGAGTCAAAAATGCTTTCTTTTAATTTACATCCCATTCCTCCAGTTCCATTTTAAAAAGCAACACATGGCTCGGTTTACAATTACTTAAAAAAAACACACACATAAACCCGCATCCATTTCCCCTAACAAAGTCAGGCTTACATTAAAACGCACTAACATCACGAGAATAATAAGTTCCCATAATATCACGGAAACAAAATACGGCTTCTACCGCATAACGGGAAATCTAATTCCCCTGCGGCGAAGTGAGGCGGAGTGAGCCGAATGTTTGTGCCTGAAATACAGTCAGAAAGACTTTGAAGTTATTTTTGACATTACAATGGCGAGGACCTTCAAGTCAACAGCTCTCAGCTGGAGTGGCACCGGGACTTGTGGTGCACTTTTATTAATAACTAGCTTCTGACTCGACTTGCACTGCCTATGTTTCGAATTTTCTCAAAGAAACTTCTACAACCTCTTTTAGTCCTTTTGGAGTTGTTTTTTGGAATAAGTAAGTAAGTAATATTAATTGCAACAGGCCTATAATACTATTCACGTCAAAGAATATATTTCAGAAAAAAAAAATGGCATCGATTCATGGCTCCTTTACTATGTGAAAGAATAACAATTTATCAACATCATCCACCAAAGCTTTTCTCAACTATGTTGGATTCAGCTTCCAGTCTAACCGGATGCAGCTGAGTTCCAGATTTTACATGAAGCCACTGCCTATCTGCCTTCTATAACCCAGTTACTGGGTAATAAGATATCCCTTGGACTGTCGGACTTCAAAGTTCCGCAAATGACAGCTGGGATCATTTGACATTTAGTTACAATAAAATACATGATATCCCATGTATCTACATGTAATATACATATTGATGAATTTCTTTTCAATCAATTTTTATTTTATTAAGAATCGTCATTATTGACATGCTGTTCATTTTATATTGTCATTTTATTAAAGTTTATTTTGTTGAGAATCTTCAATATTAACATGTTACTCAATTTATTTCTTTCATTTTATTCAATTTTATTTTATTTTATTAGGAATCCTCGAGATTGGCATGTAAGTGGTCTTTTTACGTTTTATTTCGTCAAATTTTTAGTTTATCGATTACCTATCTATATGTGCATGCTGTGGTCTCCTGTAATTGAAGGAGCACACGTAATAGAAACCTTTATGACTGTGATTTGTAATTTATGTATGTGTGTCTTTTGTTGGAAATCCTAAATAAATAAATAATGTTGAAATAAGTTATGGTTGAAAAATAAATATAAAATTAGCGACACTTTGATCTTCGCTAATGTCATTACTTTAATAATTCATCGGTAGTGGCTGATAAATAATTAGTTTTAATAATTACAACAGATATGATAGTTTTATTAATTGTTTTGTAAATAACATAGTATTATAAATAATTGATTGTGAAAATTATAGTTTTTATTTTAGGTGAAATAATAATCATAAATGTTTTTATCAAATATAACAATATAATGTAAAGCAGCATCTCCTATTGTTACCGATTTAATAAAAAAGAAACAACAACAACTAGTGGAATAAATCTTCCACGTTTCACAATTTCCTATGATGGTTTCCCTAGCGCTGCCCGGCAAGGGCTGTCACGTCAAACAAATCTAATTCCTGCATGTGAGCGACCCATCGAAAACGTACATCACGCTGTTATTTAAAGTATCTACATACATTCCTGATTTTCGAATAAAAAATGTTCACGGAATGCCATTTACTAAATACCTAGTTGTAAATTTAATGTCGGAACAATCGCGGGCAACACAGCGAGCCTCCACTTTACTCTGGGGTCACAAAAGCCTGTAAAACTCATCTTTATGACTCCCACTGTTCCTATGTATATTCACAATTCATGTACATTTTACGATGCTTAAAACTAAATGTGCAGTCAGACCCCAAAAAAGATGTATGACACGGATTGGTTCTTGGTCCGTGTATACATCTTTTAGTGTCTACAACCAATGTTACATAATTGTGTATCCACGCATAGATTCGGAACCGAAAAGTATTTATTTTATTTATTTATTGTCTTTATTTTTATCCCTTACATGATTTTGTGGTGCGTACTTATTTATTTATTTGTTAGTAATGTTAGTTTTGTACTTAATTAAGGTTAGTATTGTTAGGCGTAAGGGCCGCCTATTGCGGTGAAAGACTCCTCCAAATCATTCCAGCTGTGTCTTTCTTTTGCCTGTCTGGGCCATACGTTTCCAGCTATTTCTACAATGTCGTCGCTCCATCTTTACGATGGTCTACCCTTCCTTCTTTTTTATGTCTGGGGTACCAGGTTGAAATTATTTGTGACCATCTTTCATCCATGGTTCTCTGAATATGGCCTGACCATTTCCATTTTCAAATTCGGAACCTAGTACACAATTTTATTTTACCAAAACTAAGTCAAAATTTTGTTCCAAAACGTTGAAATTATATAGATTCAACCAACCTTTTCCGATATTGACAAGTAGGTACAGTCACGAACCTCATCATCATCATTATTGCAGCCGAAAGACGTCCACAATTGGATATAGGCTTTCCCCAATTTGGTGAGCTTTGCCATAATCGCCACGCTTGGCAGTCGGGTTAGCGATCACAGTATGGTGGTAGCATGCATAGAAAACGCTGCTGCCCATTCTCTAGTAAGTCCCTTAATCGCTTCTTACGACACCCATGAGAAGAAAACGGAATAGTGCTATTCTTTACGTCCGGCACCTATAGGGAACATAGGAACCTGTTCCTATATTCGTAGCTACGGTTCTAGGTTCACAAGAACCTTGTCCGATATTGACCAGTATGTACGATCATGTGCCTGTTCAGATATTCACAGAACACGTGTGATTATGTCATCGCGTTCATCCAGTACGCCGCAACAGGTGCGACGCACCGACAGCACTTATCTCCGCTTAACGGGTTGGGTTTGAATCAAAACTGGATGTAGTAGTGCGGTCTGTGTTTTACCTGGTAAAAGAGCTCGTTGTGAAAGAGCTTGCCAAAGATAGTGCTGAGGTACTTTTTGTATTGCATTGAAAAGCATGATTACCTTTAGGTTTTAAAACATAAACATAACATATTTCAGCTTCATATCATCGCCGAGTCATCACTAAACCTCGTATTGGAAGTTCTGTGGCACTTACACTTATCTACAAATTTTCTATGGAATAGATTGTGGAGCGCCAAGCACTTTGTCAGACTATAACTTGAAATTAAAATTATTTCAAGTAAAATCATTTTTCAGATGGAAGCTACTGAAACAATTAACGTTGCCCAGATGAGTATTAAGGCAACAAAAAACTGAAAACGAAAACGCTCATCATCTTTCTAGACTTCCGTAGTTAACCCTTAGGCTGACCCCACATTAGGCGTGCGCGATCCTCGGGCGTGTGAGTAGCGCGAGCGCCGCGCGCGCGTCGCGAGCGCGCCGCGTGAGCGTCGCGAGCGCGCCGCGTTTAGCTGCCCTGCGGCGCGCTCGCGGCGCGCTCGCGACGCGCACGCGGCGCTCGAGTCACGTTCTTACCCCTTCGCCCGCTACAATACTCAATACTCAATACTTTATTGCATTCCACAATGTATATGCTTAGGTGGTAAAACATTTTATTTAGAAACAATTGTGGACCCTGTCGGGCACAGCAAAGGAAAATACAGTAGGTAGAGAGGAGGACCTATTGATTATCTTATAATGTAACTTATTCTAAAATAGTAATTAAACATAGATGAAATACATGCTTTGGACTTTTCTAAACTAATTTCAGGGATTTATCATTTAAAAATTCGTTGTCGCTATAATAACATTTGCTTAACAGCAGCTTTTTTAATTTATTAGTAAACAGATGGCTTTTTTTCTTTGTCCTTATGGATTCTGGTAACTTGTTGTATATTGCTACTGTTTCGGTCAGTCACATGGTGGGCAGTGTTGTGTTGACACACGTTAAAAATAGAGTCACGAGTGAAATTAATATCGAAAGCTTTATCCTAGAAATACAGAATCGTTCTGCGATATGGGACATGACTACAAAGGAGTATAGTGATCGTATTGCAAAAAAAAGGTGTGGGAAGAAATCAGCACTTTATTTATAAAAGATTAGCTTCTGCCCGCGACTTCTTCTGCGTAAATGTCGTTTATCGCGGACGCAGACAAAGTCACGGAATAAAAAGTAGCCTTTGTCCTATCTCAGGCTCTTAACTATCTGAGTACCAATTTTCATTTAAATCGGTTCAGTAGTTTTAGCAGGAAAGCGAGACAGGCAGACAGACAGACAGAGTTACTTTGCATTTATAATATTAGTGTGGATAGTGTGGATTTTGAAACAAAAATTGTCCAAATTGTGACTGACTTGACTGAAGGGGGTTAAACGCCAAGGCGAGCGCCGCGAGCACGCCGTGAGCGCGCCGCAGGGCAGCTAAACGCGACGCTCACGCAGCGCGCTCGCGACGCGCGCGCGGCGCTCGCGCTTCTCACACGCCCGAGGATCGCGCACGCCTAATTTGGGGGAGGCCTTATACTTTCTCCATGTTCGTCGGTCCGTTCGTCCACCCGTCCGTCTGTCTGTCCGCAGCTCGGTTCAGATACTTTTAGTACTAGAAAGCTGTTAATCGGCATGGATGTACATATTAGTCACGCCGGCAAAATAGCCAATCAACTTACATATTTAGTTGGAATTTATGATACTTAGAACACGTTTCTATCATGTTTTTGTCAGCCAAAATGTTGTTTATTCTTGGGATAAATTCATCCCAAATACGGAACTCTATATTTTGCGTGGACCGACACACACTTAGCTGGTTGTAAACGGATCATCGAACACAATTATTCACGAGTGGATTAAGTTAATCATTTTCTGTGGATAAACAATATGGGAAAACCAAAAACTACGTAGATAAATGTTAGCTCATTCAGTATAACATACAAGCACTTCAGAAATGTGTCCTTTTCGGCTCACTACATTAATAAATAGTATCTCTTTGAGCGAGCGAACACAATCTACGAACGCGACGAAAAACGCAAAAAAGCTGAACATTTTTAATACAAAGTTATTTTAAGACAGCAACAATGTGGTCTCACACAGTTTCGTGATTACAGTATTTTGGTATTCTGCGCGCCTTTGTAACTGACAGCTTTTATATTAGCTATCACGAATATGCATGTGTGTGTACACTGTACATGTACATATGTATGTGTAAGATGTTCCGAAGTCGATCTGTGCTATATTTGTTAGGAAACTGGGCCATTGTGTGTCGGCGAATGGACCATTCAATCATGTCTCTGATATCAGGAGACGACTGATTTATCTAAAGGGAGGCTGGAAAAAGATCGGGTTATTGCCTCACAGGGCGTGACATAAGTAGGAAATTGAGTGGGAGTGTACCCTTGAACCCAATAGCATCGTATTGCGACCGTCAAATTCTCATTAACACGTAACACTTATTGAATTTATTTTAAGTAGATAGGGTTCAATTTACAATACAAAAAGTAACATTTTAGACTGAAATTCAAGAAGGGTCAAAGTAAGTTAAATTGATTGTAACGGTTTTCATTTTACCACGACTGAAGGAGGCAAGTCGAATACCAAAGGTCATGCAATATTTTATCTTTTAAACCTAACAATAGTTATTTTTAAATGTTGCTACGTCGTGTGCGAGGCACGAAGATTCATGTTAGTAATATTTATTTTCGTACGTCTTGAGTGAAACTTAAAAAATCCGTAGAGTTTAGGTAAAAGTATTAGAAAGCAGATATTTCATCCGTAGCTTAGGCTCGTAAAAATATCTAGGTCCAGCTTACTTTTCTAGTCAGACACAGATTTCACATTCAGTGAAGGCAAAATGTAATATTGAAATAGATAGGCGCGGCCTATCGTAATACGATCTTTGATTTCCATTCCTGACTGGTTGGGATGCTGGGATGGCCTCGACGATTTCCTCCGATACTTACAATAGAACCGCTCAATACTTTGCTAAAGATTCCCCATATTGTTGAATAGAATAGTGACGACATTGGAAAAAGAGGTTATTTATGTTGTCATAATTTAGTGATTAATTTCTATTTGGAAACCGAATGGCATATACTAGAACTTTAAAAAAATGGAATAACCTGCTATAGAGTGTTTGTGAAGGAACAGACTTGAACTCCAACGACCACCAGAGGCACTGACTCTGCAAGAACTTAATGTAAACTCAATGATCCTTCACAATAACCAACAGTATCAACAACTTAAATATTAATCATATTCGAAACCGCCTTTGTTCCATTACAAAACGAACTACAAACAATAATTCAATTACCTCAGTACTAAATCAGTCCACCATATCTCTATTTCATCATTCTCATTATGACTTCCTTTCGTCTCTTTCTGTCGCCAAATAAAACAGTTGCGCTTGACGTCAAATAAAACGCTTTCGACAATCGACAGTCGCTGAATCTGGACGGCAAACAGACTGTGGTCTAGTGAAGAGGGCTTCAATCATTAACGGTAGACTGAGGATGGGTGAGTCTTCGGCTAGTAATGTCGAAATCGTCGTTCGTGTAGAAGGTTCGTCTGTAGGACGTGGTGTGGTATATTGATAGTTACCCGGAATTTTTATTTTAAATAGCTTTAAAAATGTTTTTCATTTTATAACCACAATTTTTGTCGATGATTTTTTAAATTAATATTGAATAAAAAATGTATTAACCTTCTAAATACAGATTAATACATCTAAACCTACTTAAATTCACAGGCGAGTGATTGCTTTGCAATTTAACCTGGACAGGGTTTGTTTATACTTTCATCAAATATTATAGGAACAGTAGAAGTTATAGTTTTTAAGACTCAAATACCAGGACCTTTCGAGCGGGTATCTCACTCAACTACATAATATTTAAACAGAGGTAACAGCTTAGACATTGTACTAGCATGTGAGGGTCGTAAGCTTATACAGCAGCCGTTGCACAATAAACGTGACGGTTTAGTTGGACACATGGGGAGGGGGCGCTTTTAGGAAGGATGTAAAATTCAGCCACAATTCTCTAGTTATGTTGTTAAAAAGCACATAATAAGGAACTAACTTATTCCAATTATCATCATTATGGTGTATATGGTATGGCACCAACTTGCTGCAACACGCGCCGCTGACGCGCGCCCTATGTACACTCAATACGGTATCACAATAGATTGACTGCTTCAATTGTACTCTGAGCGAATTCACACAGGCCGCATTTTGTAAGATTACTCTTGGTTGTTCACAATAATACAGTTACTTGTAAGTCGAATCATTGTAAGCTATTCTAATTATCGGCGTCGAGTCGACAATGAAGTACTTAGGACTTGTCCTCGACAGCCGGTGGAACTTCGTCGAGCACTTCCGACGTTTGGCTCCCAGACTGGAGCGGGCTGGGGCTGCTTTAAAGTGGCTCCTGCCCAATCTGGGGGGTCCAAACGCCTCCTGCCGGAGGCTCTACACGGGGGTCGTGCGGTCCATGGCCCTCTACGGGGCACCGGTGTGGGCACCCTCATTGAGGCTGCGCCCAGCGCGCCGCTTGAGTGCGACCCAGAGGGTCATGGCCATCCGGTTAATCCGGGGATACCGCACGGTCTCCTGCGAGGCGGCGAGCCTCCTTGCCGGAGTGCCGCCATGGGATCTGGAGGCAAAAGTCCTCGCCCACATGTGGGAGTGGCGCGAGGAGGCGAAACTCCGGTGCCGCGACAAATAGCGGCACAGTGGACGGAGCTCCGGTGTGATCTCATGGCAACATGGCGGGTACGATTGTCGCAACCCAGCGCAGGGCACGCCACAATTGCGGCGGTAAGTCCCTGCTTTGAGCAGTGGATAGAGAAGCGTCACGGCGTCCTCACCTTCCGCCTGACGCAGGTTCTCACCGGGCATGGGTGCTGCGGTGGGTTCCTGTTCAGGATAAAGCGGGAGGATATGTCTGGATGTTTCCATTGTGAGGATCGTCTAGAGGATACGGTGGAGCATACGGTGGAAGTTTGCCCTGCCTGGGCGGAGCACCGCCGTGTCCTCGTGGAGGCGATCGGCGGCGGCGACCTCTCGCGTCCGGCCCTGGTGCGAGCCATGGTACGGAGGGAGAGGGAATGGGAAGCCATCACCTCCTTTTGCGAAGCAGTAATACTCGCGAAGGAGGAGGCGGCGCGCGAGGGAGTTGCATTTTCTGCGCCCTCACGTCCCTAGCCGCCGCAGGAGAAGACGCCCCGGGCGTCGGGAGTCCATAGCGGACTCCCGGCCACCGTAGGCGTGAGCTTGTGGGTGGCGAGCAATAGGTAGCTCGCCGCGTCCGGCCCTGGTGCGAGCCATGGTATGGAGCGAGAGGGAATGGGAAGCCGTCACCTCCTTCTGCGAAGCAGTAATGCTCGCGAAGGAGGAGGCGGGGTGCGTGAGGGAGTGGCAGTCTCTGCGCCCTCACGTCCCTAGCCGCCGCAGGAGGAGACGCTCCGGGCGTCGGGAGTCCATAGCGGACTCCCGGCCACCGTAGGTGCGAGCTTGCGGGTGGCAAGCAATGGGTAGCTCGCCGCCCGGTAAGGACCAAGCTCGGGTCGACGGCACGCAGTGTTCCACGCGCGCCTCAAAGAGATGTCAGCAGCAGTGTAGGGGTCTACTAGGACCGATGCCTGCCGGGGTCGCGTGATTGTTCGAAAGAGATACCGTGACCCTGGCACATGGGTAACTGATGGAACACGGGTGGGTTTTAGTCAGTAAAAGTCTGACATGCCCTCCCGCTCCGCCCAGAGCTGGAGAAGTCATTTGATGATTTCCGATACTAAAAAAAAAAAAAAAAAAAAAAATAGGTAGCTCGCCGCCCGGTAAGGACCAAGCTTGGGTCGACGGCGCGTAGTGTTCCACGCGCGCCTCAAGGAGATGTCAGCAGCAGTGTAGGGGTCTACTAGGACCGATGCCTGCCGGGGTCGCGTGATTGTTCGAAAGAGATACCGTGACCCTGGCACATGGACAACTGATGGAACACGGGTGGGTTTTAGTCAGTAAAAGTCTGACACGCCCTCCCGCTCCGCCCAGAGCGGGAGAAGTCATTTGATGATTTCCCATCCTGAAAAAAAAGCTATTCTAATTATAACTACAGTATTGTATTAGGTAAGCCTGTGATGACAGTTGTATGTGTGTTTAAATCTACACTAATATTATAAAGAGGAAAAATTTTTATTTTTGTTTGTTTGTTTGTAATGGATAAACTCAAAAACTACTGGACCGATTTAAATATTCTTTCATCATTTGAAAGCTACATTATTTGTGAGTAACATAGGCTATATAACATCACGCTACAATTAAGAGGAGCGGAGCAGTAATGAAAAATGTTGCAAAAACAGGGAAAATCGCACGGGTAGGCGATTCGACGCGACGGGAAGGTTCGGGGGAGCATGAAATTTAACGCAGACGAAGTCGCGGGCAGAAGCTAGTAAATAAATAAAAACATTTACCTAGCCTGTTTCCAAATATGTTTGGAATCGCTTTACAGTCTAACCGGATGCAGCTGAAAACCAAGAATTTACATGAAGTGACTATCTGCCTATAACCCAGTTACTGGGTACTACAGTACCAATCCTGACAGACTATTGGCTTTCTGACGACCCGTAACTAATATCATAGATCTGTGAATGACAGCGGAGACAAACGGCTTAACGTGCTTTACAAGGCATGGTGGGACCGTGTTATGTGAAGCTGGTCATTCATCTACGAACCAACCGCGGTAAGTGTAGCTTAATCTGACCGGTAGCTCCGGGCCCCTTGCGACTGTGATTCCGATTCCTATAAAATTCTACCTTACTTGAGTTTCGAACCCAGGAGTGTAAGTTCAGCAATCACGCTTGCGACCACCAATTAAATGAGGCAGTTAATGGGAAAGGTACCTGACCTAAATAGTATTGAAAAATAGAAGTGCTTTCATCTCGACAAATAAATAAAATTGGAGTGTCTGTAATATTAAAATAACCGCTTTTTACTAAGTGTATATGGATGTATAGGTACACAATTCATATACCAAAACATTATTTTTTACAATTTTTGTCTGTCTCTCTGTCTGTTTGTTCCGGCTAATCTCTGAAATGGCTGGACCAATTTTAACGGCACTTTCACTTTCAGATAGCTGATGTAACAAGGAGTAACTAAGGCTATATTAAAAAAAAAATAGGAACTCCCGAAAAAAAAACGAATGAAAATCTTTTTGTTAAATACCACGCGGACGAAGTCGCGGCTAACAGCCATTACCTATATAACCTGGATTAACACATTCTTACCGCGGTAGTACGTCCTCCTGCGTTAATTTCCGACATTCACGCGGGCGAAGCCGCGGGCAAAAGCTAGTGAGACATAAATACTTTACATTCTAACATTTCAGTGTATATAGATTACTAGATACATGTCCTTGTTTAGCGACGATTTCTATCTACGTTCTAATTAGTGAGGAAGCTACCCTGAGGTACTAATGAGTAAACTAGTGTTGTAAGACTAGAAGCGAGTCTCGGGTTCAAGTCTCCACGCGACGAATAGAAGGGAGATTTATTCAATCTATTTGCTATCGGAAATTATTAGTACATTGTATTTTATAAGCGGTGTTTATTACCTTCTGTTTAGTAGCTTATTTTATGGCCATCATTTCCTGCTTCGTTAGTGTAGTGTTTGGAAGTACCACTGCTGAGCATGAGATCCTAGGTTCGATTCCTAGGTCGTTCATAGTGTATTGGGTTTTCTCAAAACGGCTGGATTTGTGCCCCGGTTTGTGTCATTTTAACCTATTGAATGGGACGTAAGACATAACTGGCGCAATCTAGGTGTAAACCTCTGCTTGACACTTCGGGGTAAAGTGTGAAGTTTGTTCTCTTCTTCTTTGTTTGCGTATCAACCTTGAAAGTGGCCAATAAAAATAATATTTGAAAGTACACAAATAGGAATGGCTTCCATTTTGACGTTCAACAACATTCATTGCGTCATTTGTGTTGTTCAGCAGACAAATTCTTCAAACATATGAATAAAAGGATTCGCAATATCCTACATAACGATTCAGATTCTACGTGATGGTGAGCAATTAGGGTGCAGATGATTGGACACATTGAGAAAGTCTTAGCTTATCTGCACTATCAGATTAGATATCATCATTATTGGCGGCTTTGTTCCATCCACTGCTGTTTATAGATGTTCTTCCTTCTTTGCTATATATCGACGCGTGATAGGCAAAATTGACTAAGCGACATTATGGCCCTATGTCGCTTAGTAAATTTCGCCTTTCAAGCATCGATATGTTCTTGGTATATGCGAGCTTCAGCTAAGTGTTGCCCGCGATCTTCTGAATGTCATCTCATCATCACAAAATTTTTATTAGCTTTTTAGGTAGGTAGTTGATTGCTTCGACGACCGATTGATTAATCGAAGTATATTATTTTAAGATAACCGTTGAGTTTAGCTAACCTCTAGACACTAAGCACAAGGCATAAGTATGCTAACGTAACGTTATGCAGTTATATTTTACGAACCAAGTCGTTTGATTCCAAATCCTTGCGTTAAAAATATTCAAATTTTATCTCTACCATATTCGGGCCTCATTATTTTAAATACACAGATATAAAGTTATGTTTTATTTCTAACATTACATGGCTACTAATTCTACGCTAGGTCGGTGAGAATATAAATGAGCTGAATCATTTACATTAATTTAACTCAACGAGCTATATCTTACAATTAGCTGTCGCTCCAGTGAAGTTTACAAGATAAATGTTTCGATTCACAAATTGTTGGTATTCGATTATTCACCAAATAGAAATCTCTCGTAACATAAGTCTATTTACTAGATAGAGTAGTCCATGTCATCAATAACTGTACACCAAATAGTTCCACGCTGTACCTACCGGCTTGATTGTGCATAGGTACATATAAAACTTTATACAGACATATCCCAAACGTGTATGGCCGTATTTAGAGGAACGGTAATTCTCTTCATTGTCCAGATGTCCAGATCCCAATTTACTTTATATGAAGTCAGAGGAAAACATAGGGATAAAATTATTCCATCAAAAAATATTCCAGCAACTAGAAACTAAAAAAAAACTGCTTCTGCTTTTAATTGCTAATTTTCAAATACTAAATTCGTAAATCCTCTCACGAGTAAAACAGAGCCAGTGAAAATTTTATGACCAGGCGCGCAGGAGTGCGAGCGGCGTTAAGACCATTAATTAATATAGCAAAGCGGCACAAGTTTGCACGCCGCGGGCTTCGTCCGTAAACGTAATGAGTATTTTCGGTTCCCAGTGTTTGCTGATAACGTGTACTAGGCGAGCATAAGCGATTCGGAGGCTCTCGCCTACATAAATGATGGATATTATTGGGTTGTTAGGATGTCCATAGCAAAAGGTAAAAGATCCTGTTGATATCAAGACTTTCTTTTATTAACTTCTAAGAAGGGTTAGTACTGAAGTACTATTTTGTAAAGGCTTATAAAATCATAATTTATTAATATAAGACATACTCATCATCATCATCATCATATCAGTCGAAAGACGTCCACTGCTGGACATAGATCTCCCCCACTTTGGGGGCTTTGCCATAATCGCCACGCTTGGCAGGCGGGTTAGCGATCGTAGTATGATGATAAAATGCATAGATAACGCTGCTGCCCATTCTCTAGTAATTCCCTTAGTCGCCTCTTACGACACCCACGGGAAGAAATGGGATGGTGCTATTCTTTACGTCCGGCACCACACGGGATAAGACATACTGTTCACAGTATATCTTAGATTAGCTTCACTTGTATGTGTGTTTGTATGTTTGTTTGTAACCGACTCCTTATAGCGCGATTTTGACCCACTTTAAACGACCAGATTTCATTCAAACTTTGCACACCTGTCAAAGACCGATGACAATGCAATAATTTCATAAAGTGCCATTATCCTTGCCAGGGTTCCCAGGACAGCAAAAAAACTTTCTTCGAAAACTACGCTGACATACGTCTCAAAATTCGAAACACCCTAAAAAATAGAAAATAAATAATAGTTTGAAAAAGTATAAAATAATGGAAAAAAAGCGTGGGGTGCTTTTGAGGTATTTTTAATTGATATCAAGCACCCCACGCTTTTTTTCCATTATTTTATACTTTTTAGTTTGGTTTTCTATGGAAACGTGTTTTTTAGTTTTTTTTAACTATTATTTTTTTCAGTATTTCGGACCATGTGCTTCCAACAACGAATTGTCTGTCTATTCAAAACGTAGCGTTTCAATTCATACAACAGTCCGGAATTTGTCAGATACTAGGAACGCAGAAGATGAAATAGGTTAGCTATAGCCAAGTTAATTGATCTGTTTATTGGTTTCAGTTTTTGTGGTTCCTGAGACATTTTTCAGGGCCAAGGGAGTGAAGCCAATTAGACGGCATTTACATAATAGACTTCGAAAACACATGCAGGTATAATAACCTGGATGTTCAATTAATAGACAAGTCTTCCAAGTCAATCGCTGTACTGGATATGAGACATTGTTCCAATTTAATGAAACTAGCTAGTCGGTAGCAATAATACGCCTGCCACTAAATATTGGTCACTCTGCAAACATTGGTAGGTGCTAGGATAGTAGTAGTTATGGACAGGCACGCTTGCAAGTCAATCGGTGTATTGGTTTCTCTATTGTTCAGGTTTGAAGGTAGAACAGTGCGGTTGGCAGTCTGTTGGTTTAGGTTCAAAGGGTGCCAATTGACTTCCAGTGAATTGATTGGATTCGGCTTTCTTGAGGAAATCGCAACAAGCCGACTATGGCGCATATATAATATCTATATATTAATTGGTTTAGTAATTGCTAGATCTGCAATATTGTAATAAAGAGATCCAAAAAAATCTGTAAAAAACTAGCCAAGTCTCGATGGAGCTGCTTGTTTATCTCTAAAAACTAATGAAATCTAGACAAAGTCGTGCCAAGTCTAAGGTTCCTTACTGTGATTTCTTTATTATTATAATTAATGTTGTGTGACTTGGCCGTTGAACATTCTTTATACGTTAGTGGGTACAAGTCAATTTTGTTTACACGTAATGTTATATCTGTTGTAACTACCTATGTTTGTTAAGTGAGATAAAAGCCCATACTGGTATTGGTAATTGGACGCTAGTGTCTCATTTTAGGCTGTTGTTGATTGTGCAACACATGCATTCAGCATTGACAATGCTGACTTCTGCTCTCTTCTTTTTGGAGCGTCCAATCGACCACAAGAGTGTTCATAGGCCAAGTCACAGAACATTAATTATAATAATAAAGAAATCACAGTAAGGAACCTTAGACTTGGCACAACTTTGTCTAGATTTCATTACTTTTTAGAGATAAACAAGCAGCTCCATCGAGACTTGGCTAGTTTTTTACATAATGTTTTTGGTGGGATTTCACTTCTTTTTGTAAAAACGTGGGCATATTGATTTATTTATTAGATTTTCTTATTTGACACAGTTTTTTTCTTTTTAGGAGTAGTTTTTTTTATTATTACATATCTTTCTTTTCTTTTTTCCGGTTCTGATTCTTGTACAGTAGCAACAGTTTTTCGTATTGCCCATTCGCGTTCATTATTTATTATTTTAGACGGCTTCATTTCTGAAAGATCGGCGCGGTATTTACGCCTAAGCCGGTTGTATTCGGTGATCGCTGAAGCTTGAGCTTTTATACTCTTGAAGTCAACATTCATGAGGTGCACCCCATGAAGATTGGTTACTCGTGAAAGCGCCACGTAGGCTTGGCCACAATAGAATATGAATGTGCCAATGTCCATGAGGGCATTTTTTAAACTTAGACCTTGGCTCTTGTGAATTGTTAGGGCATACGCCACATAGATTGGGAAGTGTTCTCTGTAAACGTATGCCCGGGGTATGATCTCAAATTTTGACTTAATAGGCAATAATTCGTGAATCAAATTATTAGCGAATTTTACTACCAATTGTTTAGGCTTTGTTTGGTCTTCCGGGTCCCACCTCACTTTTTGTACAACGCCTATCGACCCATTCACTAATCCTAAACTAACATCAAATCGTGACAGTTCGGATACTTTTTTTTTTCTGGATGGGAAATCATCAAATGACTTCTCCCGCTCTGGGCGGAGCGGGAGTGCGTGTCAGACTTTTACTGACTAAAACCCGCCCGTGTTCCATCAGTTGCTCATATGCCAGGGTCACGGTATCTCTTTCGAACAATCACGCGACCCTGGCAGGAGTTCGGATACCTTAGGTCTTCCTTTTTTAGTTTTAGTTGGTCTACCTAGTTTTACCGGCCTTTTCCCTTATGCTTCATGTTCAATTCACTTTACGTAGAGTCTAAGTCATATAATGCACATATAGCAGTATTTGATGTTACAGAATTTAATGTTATGGGATCAAAGGGGGAAGAAGATGGAGTGGCATCTCGTATAGGAATAAGTACATCGTAGTGGCCGCTTAAGTAACTACCGGTAAAACGTACCTAAAAACTTTTTTTTGCCAGCATCACCAAAGGAACCTCTTAGTATACGTTATCATACACTTAAAAGTGAAGGGATAGATTTTTACAGCAGCCATAGGCTCAGAAGCTGAGCCGTAAGTAGTGGGTTTCATCATAGCGCTCGTGTAGGATTGCGCGCTCGTGTTACGTCACCATCAGTATCACACGTGCACACTTGAATTTCGTCCCAATATTCGGCAACGTATGCAACTATAGCAGATCTGATACTGCAGGTTGAGTCAGTTCTACCATATACCAAGAAAGATATTGAATGGAAGAGAGAAGACCCGTCTTTGGGCATACCATCTACTTGGTAGCCACTAAGTTCATCGTCGTCTTTTAATATTATCGATTTTTTTTACGATATTATCTTGCGAAATCAAACACAAATAAACTCAACGGCCTTAAGTATATGGACAACAAATCAGAAATACCGATAATATTTAGACTAAAACAATAATAACCTATTTTTTTAAGACTTCTTTTGTCTTAATAAAAAAAAACCTCAAAGAAAATATTACTCTACAACGAAATGCAAATAATCCCTCCTAATCCCTAGCAAACGTTTTCAAGCGCAGTAGAAGAATGTCGTAAACGACTGTAACGCGGCCGGTTGCCACTTCGCCATATAAGGTTATCGGAAAAAACAAAACGTAAGAGCGCGTTTTAAAATACAGTCAGCGCCATCTAGCGATGTGTGCGGGTATCACCACCACTCCTAGTCCAATGCATTATTTTATGAACAAATTTTGAGCGAAATTAATATTTTAGAAATTAACTACAGTTTTGAGCCGTTTGGGGTTGAAACGCTCGGGTCATGGGGCTCTAGTGCGCATCTCCTTTTTAAGGAAATTTCTCATCGGCTGGTCGAAACTTCACGTGACCAGAGGGCTGGGTCATTCTTTGGCCAAAGAATTAGCATTGCCATTCAACGTGGCAATGCTGCCAGTCTTCTGGGCACGTTTCCAGATGACAGAGATGCGGACGAGTACTTCTTCGCCTAAGTGTCCTTTGTTTTTGTATTTATTTGTATAGTTAGTTATTTATTTTACAATAGTATATCTGCAATTTAGTTTAGTTTACAAATAAATATATTAGGAACGAAAAAAAATATATTTTAGTGTAATTTCTTTATTTAATTTGTGTAATGTTCGAGTAGAATAAAGTTAATCGTTCGATTATTTCTTCTTGTAAACTTGTAAGTATAAGTATTGTGACAGGCATAAAGCGACTCGACTTCTATGTTTGGTAAGCTCCTCCTAAGTCATAACAACCTGGTACTTCAAAGGCATAACGCGTTTTGTAGCTGACACACAAAATGTATGAGAAAATGAAAAAATTGTTTTGTTCACTGTACTTTAACTTCATTTTTGTTGTGGTCCCAAAATACTACTGCAAAATAATTATTGTATTTTAGGTGGAATTTAGGACCGCGGTCCCGGTCCCGAAAGCCCCACGACCCGACCAGCTGAGGGTTCTTCATCAGATACTTCAGACCTTCGATTTTTGATATCAAATGAAGCGGCCCACCAAGTTGAATATTTTTTGTAAAGGCGGTATGTCGATCTCTAGTAGTTTGGTTGGGCTCTTGTGTTTTCTAATCAGGGTCACCAGCTAATCCAGATCTTCGATTATCCTAGTTTTTATAGTTTTTCCTTTGTGTGGCCATTAAACCCTAACTCTATATCAAATTTCAGCTCTCTGAGTTTATGGGAAGTACTAGTTCTATTCTGATGATCATGAGTGAGTGAGTGTCATAAATCCGAAACTTTGCTTTCGCTTAACTTCGGAACTAAATGACCTACAGACTTGAAATTCTGAATTTAGGTATGTAATTATAGCTTACTGGATGACGAAAATTTCTGCGTTCTGGTCTTATCCAGAGGTTCTCAAATAGGGGCCTGAAAATGCGGCGAAATAGTTCCAGTAAAGGATGGTACGGCAGTGTTTGCTTCGCGCTCGACTTGGCGAGGGCACTGCCGTGCCCCCCGATTAATAATTACTTCTCCTTTACTGGTAGTTTCTAATCTAATTAGGTCATCTGTGAGCTGATAGATTTTTTTTGGAAGCTTTGCCTTACTCTGCTTTATTGCAAGAGTTGCCCATTCAAAATATATTTATGTAGGGAATCAACATCTACCAATGAAAAGCGTCTGTAAAGAAAAAAGATAAACAACCAATAAGTATTTTAAGTGTCATAAATGGAATTAATCAAAATTTACATAGTATTGCAGCTAATTAAAACCGGCCAAGTGCGAGTCGGACTCGCGCACCGAGGGTTCCGTACAAACCTGTAGGTATTTTCGGTTTAAAAATATATAGATTTTTTAATTTTTACATTTCAGTTGATTGAATGTCAGGTAAATTGCGATTTACGATTTATGACGTTTTAAAAAAAAACTACTCACTCGATCTCGTTCAAACCAATTTTCGTTGGTAGTTTACATGGTAATGTACATCATATATTTTTTTTAGCTTTGTCATTCTCTTATTTTAGAAGTTACGGGGGGGGGGACACACATTTTACCACTTTGGAAGTGTCTCTCGCGCAAACTATTCAGTTTAGAAAAAAATGATAATAGAAACCTCATTATCATTTTTGAAGACCTATTCATAGATACCCCACACGTATGGGTTTGATGAAAAAAAACATTTTTGAGTTTCAGTTCTATGTATGGGGAACCCCAAAATTTATTGTTATTTTTCTATTTTAGTGTGAAAATCTTAATGCGGTTCACAGAATACACCTACTTACCAAGTTTCAACAGCATAGCTCTTATAGTTTCGGAATAAAATGGCTGTGACATACGGACGGACAGACAGACAGACAGACAGACAGACAGACAGACAGACAGACAGACAGACAGACATGACGAATCTATAAGGGTTCCGTTTTTTGCCATTTGGCAACGGAACCCTAAAAACGACCACCGATAATATAAACACGTGTTGACACTCCGCAAGTATCGGGAATCGATTGACCGAGGGACCGTTGGAGTCCTCACGATATCCTCCTCAGTCAGTCCGACGTGTTGCTATCTGTTGGATAAGTTTCGTGACATCATGATGTGTTGGTGATAGACATCGACACATCAAGTTGAAGGGGTACTGTTGTCAATGTTTTGGGCATGTGTCGATAACTGGGGAAATGGGAGAATATAGGGTTGCTTTTGTGTTATATTATTACCTAATAAGAAAATAATATTATTGAAAGGATTGTTTCAGTACGTTACATATAAATATGCTTATTGATGTCTCAACTGAATGAAAACTAGATTCTTATAAAGCTGTTTTAAAATCCAATGTCATGGTCGGTGAAACTGTTATTTGGATTTTTATACATAAAGGTCCTGATAGGATAAGATAAGATCATTTATTTGCTTAAAACATGGTATACATAGGTGTTGTTATAAAATGAGATCATACATGTTTAGCTTACAATTAAAGCATGCAAATTTAGTTGAATAATAAAATATGAATTTAAAAACACTTATGTCCAAAAAAATTCTTAATATTGTAGAAATTATTTTCATTCAGCCATTCATAACGTAGCGTGACGCGCGCGTGACGTAGCGTTGGAAGGCCTCCCACAAGATGGACCGAGATGACCTGGTGAAGGCCGCAGGAATGCGTTGGATGCGAGAGGCACAGAACAGGTCGAGGTGGCGGTACACGGGGGAGGCCTATGTCCAGCAGTGGACGTCTTTCGGCTGAAATCATGATGATGATGATGAGCCATTCATATAATTTAATTTTGAATAACCTGCAATTTAATATTTTTAATACATTTGGTAATTTGTTGTAAGCACGTACACACATAGCCAGGCAGCTTTTATTATATTCATCTTTTTTGTTCCTTTGTACATGGAGTTACAGTAGAACACTGGCTCCTAGGTCACAAGGTTCCCCTAGTTTGAGAGGCAGGGTTTTTCACTATTTTTGCGGCCTTTTCTCAAAATCCAATGTACCCATGTGAAATTTATTGGTATTAAATAGGTACAAAGGTATTTTGTGTCAATAAACTTTTTTTATTTTTAGTAGGAGATTTGGAGATTTTCAGTAGTAATCGCTGAAAGTCCGGTTTGGAGTCCCTATAAAGTGGGACTGGTGAAATGTTGCGTACTTTACAAAAACACACTTCTAACTTCGGGAATACAAGCACGGTGTAATAATTTACTCCTTTTAATGGTTTGGGAGATCACTTTGACCGGATTGGAAACATGTCGTTAATATCATACAAGTAGTTCTAAATTTATTCGCGGAACTAACACGCATCAAAGTAACAATTGCACTTCACACTCGTATGAACTTAATTATGCTCGCTCCAGATATCCACTCGCTTCAAGAAACAGAATGTTTTTTACACGTTTTAGCACACGGTCCAAAAACATCGCTTATTTTGGAATGTTCTAAATAGAGCATTGATGCTTATTTTTGTAGCTTTTAACCTTTAAAAAAAGGAGGCTTTCCGGTGGACGCGTATATATTTTTTTTAAATATGTATATGCATAACTTAACAGAGTTTCCTGATTTTAAAAGAGTTCAAAAGGTTGAACATTTTGCGTTGTCAAAGGTTACGCAATCTATATTAAATGTTCCTGTGAATATTTAGTATGAAATCCTATAAATTCCAGGCATACGAAATCTAAGTGGAATAACAGGCTTTAATAGTACTCCACCACCATAACCATACGAGTAAAATTACTGCCATCATAATAATAGAACAGTATACCTACTAACAGCGCTTATTCCGTTACATAGCCAGATATCTACATGAAAGGTACATTAGGGAGTTCACAGCTTACATATTTAGGCAGTATACATAAGTTGAAGTTAGAAAGTAATAACATAACTTGGATACATAACGCGAACAAAGGAACGCTTCTAACTTCACTGTCACAGTTTCTGTAGCTATTACAATAAGTCGTTGCCATGGCAACTAAGAGTTTCGTCTTTGGAGTTTATGTGATTTAAACAAAAGAATTTAAAGTTCTAAATATTTTTAAATGTCGGGACAACAAAGGCTGAATAGGTATATTGTAATTGAATCAATTGCCAAGCAGTTGGTCGACTCTTAACTGCTGTCCGGCCTATTTTTGACAATTAAATCAGCAGTGCAATACAACATGGCAATGCTGCCAGCCTTTTGGGCACATTTCTCGTTGACGAATCTATTTATGCCTTGTGACTAATATCTTTTTGTACTTTAACATACTCGACGAGTATTATTTTCATCTATACTATATTAATATATATACTATATAATATTATAAAGCTGAAGAGTTTGTTTGTTTGTTTGATTGAACGTGGTAATCTCAGGAACTAGTGGTCCGAATTCAAGAAATATTTTTGTGTTAGGTAGTCTATTTATCGAGAAAGGCTATGTAACATTATGCTACAACCAAGAGAAGCGGAGCAGTAATGAAAAATGTTGCAAAAACGGGGGAAATCACACGGGTAGGCGATTCGACGAGAAGGGTTGGGGTAACATGAAATTTAACGCGGACGAAGTCGCGGGCAGAAGCTAGTTTATTGATATTTTAAGACTGTTACATTAAAACTGTTAAAACAGTTAACCGTGTGGTGCCAGACGTAAAGAATAGCATTATCTCATTTTTCCCGTGGGTGTCGTAAGAGGCGACTAAGGGACTTACCTACTAAAGAATGGGCAGCAGCGTTATCTATGCATCTTATTACCATACTGTGGTCGCCAACCCGTATGCAAAGGTGGTGGTTATGGCGAACCCCCCAAATTGATGGAGGCCCAAGTCTAGTAGTGGACGTATTTCGGCTGAAACAATGGTATTTCAATAAATATGTTATAGTCTGAAAAAAATTGACAATAAGTTTGGCGGTCCATATTTTCAAGATAATTGTCAGTTTTCTTCAATCCATGGACACTTGAATAATCTACGTATAAGCCACGTACAAATATATTTGGAAGTTAGTATATAATGTATACTTACTACATATTAGAAATGAATACTGTTGTGTATGAATCTGTAACGAACGCGGTTTGTGGTCGATCTCCAAGGAGAGGGGTAATCTTCCGAGCTTACTCGGTTGTGTCTCATAGCGTATTATAACACGTCAAAGTGTTACGTTCATATAATATAATATAATAAGAACGGACATATTCCATTGATATTTGTATTTTGTTGTTGTAATTAACTTGTAGCTGCATATTAGTAAGAGTAATTAAAGAAAGAAAAATAAATATGTTTAATTGCGGTGAACATGACGACAGAGAAAGAACACAGACACAAAAAAACCGGCCAAGTGCGAGTTGGACTCGCGCACCGAGGGTTCCGTACAAACCTGTAGGTATTTTCGGTTTAAAAATATATATATTTTTTAATTTTTATATTTCAGTTGATTGAATGTAAGGTAAATTGCGGTTTACGATTTATGACGTTTTAAAAAAAAACTACTCACTCGATCTCGTTCAAACCAATTTTCGTTGGTAGTTTACATGGTAATGTACATCATATATTTTTTTTAGTTTTGTCATTCTCTTATTTTAGAAGTTACGGGGGGGGGGGACACATTTTACCACTTTGGAAGTGTCTCTCGCGCAAACTATTCAGTTTAGAAAAAAATGATAATAGAAACCTCATTACCATTTTTGAAGACCTATTCATAGATACCCCACACGTATGGGTTTGATGAAAAAAAAACATTTTTGAGTTTCAGTTCTATGTATGGGGAACCCCAAAATTTATTGTTTTTTTTTCTATTTTAGTGTGAAAATATTAATGCGGTTCACAGAATACACCTACTTACCAAGTTTCAACAGCATAGCTCTTATAGTTTCGGAATAAAATGGCTGTGACATACGGACGGACAGACAGACAGACAGACAGACAGACAGACAGACAGACATGACGAATCTATAAGGGTTCCGTTTTTTGCCATTTGGCAACGGAACCCTAAAAATAACAAGTTGGGGAAAAATATACGTCACATCCATGCAAAACGGCCATCGCTCAGCATAATGTTCCGACTGTATACAAAACAGAGCATCAGGTTTTCAGCAACAGCCGGCGTTGACGTAATGACGTCAACCGGTGCAACATACGGTATGATACAAAATAAGAAACAATATAAATACACAATTCGTTCTAAATGTTTAAATGTTTGTTTTATGGTAGAGTGATGGCTGACGGGGGGAATGGAAGAAAAAATCGTGTTCTAGAAGATAGGTGATGATCAGCTTTATAAAACTATCTACCGTTTATTTATTCTGCAGCTAGTCATTGTTCTATCATCCCCTGCCTTCACAGTACTAAAGTTTTGTTTGAAATTGAATTACACATTTATTTCTTACTCTTTTGACACACCAATGCTTGTCTTCATCTTCTAAACTCCGTCTTAATTTTCAAGTGCTGTTCAACAGTTTAGTCGTACAATAAAGCGCACATAACTCACTCGCTCGTGTACGTAAACAAGTGCTAACTGGATGGGAACGCGTCTCCTCGCCGAGGGCTCAGTTTACAGCCTCTTATCGCCGAGATCAGCTCGCAGGGAGCACAACAAATAAAGACGCACTGTATGGAGTACCTTCTCGTAAAGTTTACTATTTACTCTCACGTATAATACAAGGAACGCTCTTGTTGAGATTGATCGGTCATTTGTAACGGTTTAATATTGTTTCTGATTGTTTATCTACTTTGAGAGGCAACTCAAAGTAAGAATTCGTTAGATATCTAAATTAAGTCTTTTAAGCAAATGCAAGCAAAGCAAATTACACCAAACGAGAGAATTATGGCGGAAAATTAAGGCAGATTTTAGAAGAAATAAGACAATTCTATTGTGTAGCTACAATTATTATATATGGTTTTTAAATGCTATAAACACAACTTAGCAAAATACAATATTACACCTGTAATACCCTGATGGGTTAAGCAGAGGTTTATCAGTTATATAAGGTGTATTATTCATACACGAAATATTTTAAGAGGTACACCTGTAGGTGGTAAAGAAGCTATAGAAGCAAAAAGAAAATTTTTGTCTAAGCGTTTTTGAATTTTCGTAATTATTATAATTTTAAAACTGCTTGAGACGCTTTGCATAAAACCATTACTCCAAATTCTATTAATGGCCCGCCTGACACTGCGAGGGCGGCGACCGGACGGCACGAGTATGGCCGCGGTGTCTCGGGCCGTAAAAAATAAGAAGGAGCCAGTATATCTCATGTGCGTCAAATAATTTAAAAATATTAAATTTTGAAAAAAATACACTTAGAAAATTTTTTTTTCGTTACTATATCTTCTTTAACACAGGTGTACCTCTTACAATATTTCGTGTTTGAGTAGATACACCTTATATATCTAGAAAATGTTATTGCATTTAGAAATTAAGTCACTGTTTAAATCCGTGTCTCAAACCAGCTCCAATGAGTGTTAAAATACGAAACTGCTTGCATCACTGCAATAAATAAATAAATAAATAAACAACATTTATTTCAGAATTTCATTTAAGTGAAAACTTATGAACTAATATAAGTAACATTTATTCTTAGCTGTGTGGGGCTTGCCGATCCTGGGGAATGTCTACTTGAATACATTGCTTTCAAAACTCTTGTGAATTATTTGTTATCATGTTTACTACGAAGATATTATCTCTGGCTAATGCTCGTACTGCCCGATACATTGGTGGCTAGAACAAGCCACTCTCGTTAAAAGCACGTGTAAGTACCGCCATTGCAGCTCGCTGTTATAATGGGCAGCACACATGTTAACAGGCTGTCGTGTCTCGGACACTGTCGGGGACCGTCGGGTATCGTCGGGCGATGTCGGACCCTTTTCATTTTGGATGAGCAACAGTTTGCTATGTCACGACACTTTGGAAGTGACTAGCATTGTGCTGTTCATTCACCCTGGATACATCTACACCCCTAGCCAAGTTGATAATCTGCAATCGTTAACGCTAGTCGATCAACGTTAAGTCACGTGGTTAGAACAAACGAATAGAAAATTTGTAGCCAATCTCACATCGTTCAAAATGATAGAATGATTTTTTATCGTTTCTACAATGTTCAACGCTAAATCCTTTGTTATAATGTGTCGTTTTTCTAAAGACATTGTAGAACGAGCGGCCGACTCAGGCGCTTCAACATGGCTACCAACTTATCGTTTTCTACAATTGCTGACACCGAAGCGTTACCTATTGGAGAACGGAATTCGACACAGAACGGTTGTAACTTGGCTAGGGGGGCTGGTATGTAAAGTCAGAGAAAATAACTGTTAATCATTGATACCCATCATCACCTGCCCAGCTTTTTCCTTTGTTGGGGTTAACTTCCAGTCTAACCGGATGCAGCCGATTACCAGTATTTTATATGGATCGACTGCCGGTCTCAACCCCCATAACGCAGTTAGTGTGTAATTCTATACCGTTTGGTAAGAGTGGTTGTCAGACTTTCGGGCATCTGATGACCCGTAATGACTGGCACGCCACAATTGCGGCGGTAAGTCCCCTCTTTGAGGAGTGGATAGAGAGGCGCCACGGCGTCCTCACCTTCCGCCTGACGCAGGTTCTCAACGGGCATGGGTGCTTCGGTGGGTTCCTGTTCAGGATAAAGCAGGAGGATACGCCCGGGTGTTTCCATTGTGAGGATCGTCTGGAGGACACGGTGGAGCATACGGTGGAGGTGTGCCCTGCCTGGGTGGAGCACCGCCGTGTCCTCGTGGAGGCGATCGGCGGCGGCGACCTCTCGCGTCCGGCCCTGGTGCGAGCCATGGTACGGAGCGAGAGGGAATGGGAAGCCGTCACCTCCTTCTGCGAAGCGGTAATGCTCGCGAAGGAGGAGGCGGGGCGCGTGAGGGAGTGGCAGTCACTGCGCCCTCACGTCCCTAGCCGCCGCAGGTGGAAACGCCCCAGGCGTCGGGAGTCGATAGCGGACTCCCGGCCACCGTAGACGCGAGCTTGCGGGCGGCGAGCAATGGGTAGCTCGCTGCCCGGTAAGGACCAGGCTCGGGTCGACGGCGCGTAGTGTTTCACGCGCGCCTCAAAGAGATGTAAGCAGCAGTGAAAGGGTCTACTAGGACCGATGCCTGCTGGGGTCGCGTGATTGTTCGAAAGAGATACCGTGACCCTGGCACATGGGCAACTGATGGAACACGGGTGGGTTTTAGTCAGTAAAAGTCTGACACGCCCTCCCGCTCCGCCCAGAGCGGGAGAAGTCATTTGATGATTTCCCATCCTGAAAAAAAAAAAAAAATGACTGTCAAAGATCTATAAATGATGGCAATAGTGGGTACTATACCCGTTAATTGGCCGCCGTATTTCATGCCACTGTCAAAGAACTGCAGTTGTGATTTAAGAATACGGTCAATTTAAATTGGTAGTGAATTTATTAAATGTTTATTTTCCTTTACTTTACCTTTCACCACATCCAAGAAAAGATTAAGGGTAGCATAATCAGCACTAATGTTACAAATTGTTGACCAGTTAAGTACCTACTATATTCGTGATTCGGGTGTTCGATTAACTTGAACAAATAGTACAGTCGATAGTTTGCGGCTGCCCTAAAACTTGTGAAGCGATTATGACTTGGTACTATTGTAAACTTCAATAATGTAAGGACTTATCTCTAGGGAATAATACAATGTTTATTAATTACAGACTCTTCATTAGATGATCTGAAGTATCTATTAAATATTGGTCTCAGCTTTATCGAACACAAGAACTATCCTAATTATGGTTAGTAAAATAAGGTTGGCTTCAGGTAAAGTAATAATATATTAGTAAAAAAGAATAAGTTGAAAGTCGGAATACGTACGTACTTGAATAATTCAACAGAAACTAATACATTTATGTAAATGATTTGTGTACTTTGTTTGCTGGGCAACATCATCATCATTTCAGCCGAAAGAAGTCCACTGGTGGACACAGGCCTCCCCAAAAAGTAAGGTGTTTACCTTAATCGCCATGCTTGACAGGCGGGTTGACGACCGCAGTACCTATGGTGGTAAAATGCATAGAGAACGCTGCTGCCCATTCTCTAGTCGTCATCTACGACACTCACGGAAGAAATGATATGGTGCTATTCTTTACGACCGCACTATACGGAACTCCAGCTTCACATAGGACCTTTTTTTACTTGGCAACTAACACACAATTTGTAAATCGATTTTTATACTTAACTTATTGCGGAGTCCTAAAAACAATTAGTATAAATACGGACGACCTACCTCACGATGCTTTATGTCGCCAGGGACTTTCTATACGAATACTTTTTAATGTACTTTAAGATTCTGCCAACAAACCTTTTTTAAAAGGAACCAAAGAGTCCACAAAATAAGGCGGATGGTGTGACCTTCACCCGGCTTACCCGCGGATCCTGGCAACAGTCGGTTTAGATCCGACTTCGACTTCCATTGAACTTACCTTACTTTTGATGTTGATGGCAAATATACGCGCACACTACGACTTAACAATTCACGTAAATTCGGTAAATTCCCTCTTTGTACCCAACTGGATCCAAAAAACTGGTCAAGTGCGAGTTGGGTTCGTAAACTTACACGAGGTTCCGTACCAATAATACTGTAACTAATTATTTTGTTATTGACTATGATAGACGCCAAACCATCCTGTGCACTGGCTACCTATTACAGTTCAACAGATAGAGCACTAAAGATCAATTCTGGTAATTAAAAACATTCAAAATCTAGTCGCAGTCTCTTAGTTTATATTATAATCGAATGTTTTTCAAAATTTGACAAAAATGTATGGAAACTGGAGGTAACTTTGCCACATTTAAACTGAGCTAAGACTGTGAACATTCTTAAAATAACGGGCATTGCCCCTCTGAAACTTGCACCACATATCACTAATATTATTTACTTGTCATCTATACTTTGAGATTCCGAGATATTAGATGAACAGAAAGAGATGAAGAACAATGTTTAATTTAAATGATTTTAGCACTAAAATCATTTGGTGATTTTAGATAAGTTTTGCTGGCAATTTTTAGAACGGAACCTTAAAATCGGTCCGAGTGGCCAGCTTTATATCACGGCGGATTAGGTGCAGAGCCCTGAGTTTTCACTGGAGGAGCCTTTTTATGTGGCCAGCAGCGATAACAAGTGTACGTAAGTGGCGCCCTCTATCGATCGTGGCGATAATATTAAATTTACTTTAGCTCGTAAAATACACGCTCTCCCATCGATCTGGACGAAGAGAGAGTTGTGTGGCGATACTAGAAATTAAAATGTTGCTTTAATAGATGGACAATTGAACTGAAAATGGAATGAGTAAATTTATTTGGTTTTAGCACAAAACATGGCTCGTTTTTGGTTCTCGTAGCCTTATTGGGATTCGGGTTTCAGTGAATACCTACGATTTGATTTCAGAGATATTTGATCGATTTGCTGAGTAATGTTTGTTCTCTGTGGGGCTATATCTTTCAAATATAACACAAACCGGAGTACATTTATTTTGTAGAACATCATCTATCACGAGCTCGATGTAAATTAGGTTCGGAATAATAACGACACTCAGATTGCCTACGTCTGAAACTAGCAAAGTGTTTATCCTAGAATAATAATAAGTAGTAATGCAAACATAATTCATGCCATAATCATGATGATCACACTGGTGGATGTTGCGCGTCGTCTAGGAATACACACAGTCATGTAACACTCAGGCCGTGACCTAGTCGAAACTGACTGTTGCGCAAAAACGCGATCGCTGCGCGTGTACAGGAACTCAAAAATCAATCTTTCTGCCTTGTTAACTTGCTTAATCCGGGTTAACGTGTTCTCCGAGATACGGACGTGTCACGGACCAACCGCGGTAAGTATAGCTTAACAATGAGTCAATGATCCAATCAAATAATTTATACGTGTGATTTTTGGTGATAGATACAGTAGGTCAGCGTATTCGTGTATCTTCCTTATCGTCGTCTTCGTTTATCTTTCCTTAGTGACGCACAAAAACGATATATCTTCTGAAATAAGCAGGAGAATAATGGCGGCCCATAAATGCTATTTCTGACTGGTGACATATTTTTGTACAAAATCATTCTAAAGAAGCATAAAACTTGTCCTCTATAAGAGCTTAATAAGACCAATCTTGACATACGGCTCGGAAGGCTAGCTACTAAAAAAACCGACCAAGTGCGAGTCGGACTCGCGCACCGAGGTTTCCGTACAAACCTGTAGGTATCCTCGGTTTATGCATAAGGTTTATGTTTATGAAATTAAATGGTTTTTTTTAATTTTTATATTTGAGTTGATTGAATGATAGGTAAATTGCGGTTTACGATTTATGACGTATTAAAAAAAAAACTACTTACTGGATCTCATTCAAACCAATTTTCTGTGGAAGTTTACATGGTTACGTACATCACATATTTTTTTTAGTTTTATCATTCTTTTATTTTAGAAGTTACGGGGGGACACATTTAACCAATTTGGAAGCGTCTCTCGCGGAAACTATTCAGTATAGAAAAAAATGATATTAGAAACCTCAATACCATTTCTGAAGACCTATTCATAGATATCCCACACGTATGGGTTTGATGAAATTTTTTTTTTGAGTTTCAGTTCTAAGTATGGGGAACCCCAAAATTTATTGTTTTTTTTTTCTATTTTAGTGTGAAAATCTTGATGCGGTTTACAGAATACTCCTACTTACCAAGTTTCAACTGCATAGCTCTTACAGTTTCGGAGAAAAGTGGCTGTTACATACGGACGGACAGACAGACAGACAGACAGACAGACAGACGGACAGACAGACAGACATGACGAATCTATAAGTGTTCCGTTTTTTGCCATTTGGCAACGGAACCCTAAAAACGAGCCGTCTCTGTTGATATTCGAACATAAAATAAGACTTTTACTGACTAAAACCCACCGTGTTCCTTCAGTTGCCCATATGCCAGGCCGCGGTATCTCTTTCGAACGAATCTCGCGACCCTGGCAGATACAGTTAGTCTTGCAAAATATTTAAGTGCTCAAAATTTCATCCATCATCAGGTTTTTTATTTGTTAATGCATGACACAGGAAAAAAAGACTGAGTTTCTTATCCATGTTCAGAAATTCCCGTGACTACGTAAGTATGTAGCAAGTTTCATAAAAATTGTAAGTAGTCAGTGAGGCAGGTCGCCTTCCACTTAATAATTCATGGGCAGGATCCCGAGGGGTCCACATTAGTGGAAACTATTCTCTCCCGTGTGCCTGAACCTACCGTCACAAAGAATTTTATAAATATATAAATACTTAAACGGACCAAATGGATTTTATGTTCAGAAGGAATTTGGCCGCTTACAACAGACTAATTTTGTATTTGACTTTGGGTTCAAACTTCAACAAATTGGGTGTAAGAGTTGGTAAAAGTTTTTGATAAAAAGTTTTCTAATTTCTATAGCCTGAATATTTTTGAAATGGTTGTGTGTTTTTTAAGTCCTCAGTTGTATTACTTTGGGTCACAATTTTGGTGAACTGGCACTCTGACAGAATTCAGATTCTAATGTCACTTTTTTCGATCAATTTAATAGAAATACAATCTTATATTAATGTTCTATTTAGTGCATTTAAAGAAGTGAAGTTCATTATTGGTTGAATATTGTCTGGTAGTCTTGTAATGTGTCAGTTTTATAGTAGTGCTTTTGTAAATATTAAGCGAGTGTGTTACAAACTGGTAAACTGACAGTTTGACTACAACATTATTAGTGATGCCATAAAATAATTAATTTACTTTTTCGACAGGCCTGTTGGTCTAGTGGTTAGTGACCCTGACTGCTATGCCGGAGGTCGTGGGTTCGATTCCCACCCAGGACAAATGTTTGTGTGATGAGCACGATCATTTGTTCTGTGTCTGGGTGTAATTTATCTATAATATGTATGTATTTAGAAAATATATAAGTATATTTGTCTAGTACCCATAACACAAGCTCTGCTTAGCTTGGGACTAGATGGCGTTGTGTGATAGTTGTGGAATATTATTATATTATTATTACTTTAAAATATTTCTAGCCCCGTCCATAGCAACATATATGGATCACAATCCAAATGTTTTAAAACATATATAAATATTAAATTCGGTTTTTTTCTTACCTATCGAAAAGACAATGACGATTTCAGGTAAATTTGTTTCTTGTTACTCTTCTACATGTACATTTCAATCCAAATCTAATCCGATTTTTGCATTACAAATCTTCTAGTACATCAAATCACTTATTCTTTAAACCCCTACGTCACTCAGGAGTCAGGACACTCGATCTCTTTCAATGAAGTACATCAACTTTGCGTGTCTCTGTCTGGCTGTAGTACGTTTTGTTTGCAAACTCCTTGTTTAATTTATTTAAATTATTGTTCACGACAATTATGGGCTAAAGTTTGATGACTGCGAGGGGAACGAGTGGCTCTTGGTATCAAGTGCCTCAGTCAACACCGGGGTAGGAATAAGTCATGGAGCGCTTATAATATTTTGTTTTATGTTACTGCCTTGCCTTTTTACAACTATGTTGGGGTCGGTAACCAATTAAACGGTATGCAGCTGAATACGAATATTTTACATGGAGCAACTGCCTACCTGGCGTTGTACTTTTTCAACTTAATTTTGTATTCCTTACTTTAATTATAAATAACTTTAAGCTATGTAGATTAATTTATTTTTCTATAATTGTCAAAACCGACTTTTCTGTACAGTCGTATTGTTTAGTTTGATTTACGACCATATTATGTAGGTTTGCGCCCTAAATTCACACTATGTGTTGTGTGTGTTGTTTCACTTTAATTTTTCAACAAGCTTCGTATATATCCATCCGACGAAATTACAGCCACTTAAATCAACTACTAAGCCGATAACTGACTTTCTTAATAAAAATGAAATTCTATTTGTTAGCACTCGCAGCACTTGAGAACGGCCGGACTTATGGGGATATGTTTTGTATCAATATGGTTGAAATAGTTCAAACAGCAATGCCTCGAGTCCTCTGGGCACGTTTCCTAATGACTTGCTGTCTTTAGGAAAAGTGCCGTGCGGACAAATAGTTCGAAGCCTATGTGTTCTTTTGTTTTTATTTGTATAACTAGCTTCTGCCCGCGACTTCGTCCGCGTCAAATATTCGCTTCCCTTCCCGTCGTATTGAATTGCCTGCCTGTTTTCGTCCATTTTTCGTTTACTGCTCCACTCCTTTTAACTATATCGTAATGTTTTATAACTTATAACCTTTCTCAATAAATAGGCTACTCAACACAAAAAGAATTTTTCAATTCGGACCAGTAGTTCCTGAGATTAGCGCGTTCAACCAAACAAACTGTTCAGCTTTATAATATTAGTATAGATTAGTGATTAAACGTAGTACTTAGTGTATATTATGTAACAGACAATCTTACTTACTAAAAACTCCCATAGAAAATATTTTAAATTTACGTGAATTGTTTACCTGTCCAAGCAACTTTTCCAAAGAAACCTTAGGTTTATGAATTTTCTTAATATTGGAAAGGACGACGTCTGTCCGGTTAGCTAGTAATCACAGTAAAAATTAAACCTCCAATATTGAACACATCGTCAGTTAATTCTCCTTTTGCACGCGCTCTATATATCTTGTATACCGTGAGGTCCCACGGGCCCGCGGGGCGAGGTCCGCGCTTCGAATTGTCATCCACTTCAGATTGTTTGTTTTGGTTCTATTTTAATTATACCTCTCCAGGTTTTGGAGTAATTTTAATTATACTTAGGGATTCAAATACAAAGAAATATACAAACGCCTGAGTTTTATTATTAAAGATTATAATAATTATACAACCCACTCTGTTTTTGCAGCATTTCAATAAATCTTATACCTTTAAACGAGCAATTCTTGTATATATATATATATATATAATCTGAATCTCGGAAACGGCTCCAACGATTTTCATGAAATTTAGTATACAGGGGGTTTTGGGGGCGATAAATCGGTCCAGCTAGGATTCATTTTTATAAAATATCGTTTTATTCGTGTTTTCAATGACCAACTTTATCGATAATCAACTTGAACATAAACTTATTATTTTAAACACAATTGATCAAAAAATACCGAGCAAAGCTCGGTCAACCAGATATTAGATATTATGAGAGCAACTGACATGAGTAAAAACCACACCGTTCGGAAAACGTCTTAGAATTTTGTCTTCAAATCATATCTAAGTAATTTATTCGTCTTGAGATCATGTAAAGTAACAATCTCGTGTAAGATATCAGTCAGATGTTTTCACGTGAATCTGAGCGGAGGAAATTAATATACTTGACGGTAACTAACTAACATACGATATATTAATGATGAAGTCGGTGGATAATTACCTAAATATAGCAGCTATCATTATTTGATACCAACAAGCAAAAAATGAAAAAAAAACCGGCTAGTGCGAGTCGGTCTTGCGCACCGAGGGTTCCGTACAAACCTATAGGTATTCTCGGTTTATGCATAAGGTTTATGTTTATGAAAATAAATGTGTTTTTTTTTATTTTTATATTTCAGCTGATCGAATGAAAGGTAAATTGCGGTTTACGACTTATGACGTTTTAAAAAAAACTACTCACTCGATCTCGTTCAAACCAATTTTCGCTGGTAGTTTATATGGTAATGTACATCATATTTTTTTTTTAGTTTTATCATTCTCTTATTTTACAAGTTACTGGAGTGGGGGGGGGATACACATATTACCACTTTGGAAGTGTCTCGCGCAAACTATTCAGTTTAGAAAAAAAATATATTACAAACCTCAATACCATTTTTGAAGACCTATTCATAAATACCCCACACGTGTGGGTTTGATGAAAAAAAAATTTTTGAGTTTCAGTTCTATGTATGGGGAACCCCAAAATTTTCTATTTTTTTTTTTCTATTTTAGTGTAAAAATCTTAATGCGGTTTCAGAATACATCTACTTACCAAGTTTCAACAGCATAGCTCTTATAGTTTCGGAAAAAAGTGGGTGTGACATACGGACGGACAGACAGACAGACGGACAGACAGACAGACATGACGAATCTATAAGGGTTCCGTTTTTTGCCATTTGGAAACGGAACCCTAAAAAATCTGTCATCTTCATGAAATAATCTTCCAAAGACTATTCATCCAGCTTAATGGAAGCATTTTTTTTTTCAATCAGTTTTATTTAATTTGATTATTTAAGTACAGTACATATCAGCGGCGAGGCGTAAATTATTCTAAAAGAGAAGCCGAAGCGAAGTCGGCCTTAACTTACTGACTCATCAATAAAGAATACTTACTATCATTCTAAAATTAATATAGGAATGTAATGAATTAAATACAATTAAATTGAACAGATGAAAACGAATAAAATATGCAATATTCCTCTATCTCGTTCTCGCTGACGCATTTTTCTATACCTGTCTCTGTCATAACCCGTTGTACAGCGGCTTGCTCTCGTACATATCAAGCGGTGCCACGTGACCTAAAGTGACATCATTACGGGATCGCTGTTGTATGAATTTTTAGTTCCCGATTATGACGTTTTGGCGCCGGGTTAATTTAGAACATTTCTCTTTTGTTGTAATACAAAGGTATAAATAACCTTTTTTGTTGTTTGAATGTTATGGTGAATTAAATACCCGTAGTGTAACTATATTTATTGACAATAGTAGCCACTATTTACATACTATTGTATTTTTAATAGTGATAGAGTTACCAATGCGAATCCCCGAAGGCAAGCCGGTAGGAATCGTGTTATATGGTGCCTTCGCCACTGGTACATATATGTGAGCAGTGGTGGCCCAGTGGCATCGCCCCCGACTTACGATTTGTAGATCTGGTTCGAGCCCAGACAGGCACTTTAGTTTATGTAAATAATTTCATCACCACTGCTCCCAAGACGGTGAAAGAAAATATCGTGAGGAAACCGCCATGTCCTAGAGCCAAAAATTTGAAGACATGTGACATCTACCAACCAGCACTAGGCCCGCGTGGTGGATTATGGCCCACTCCCTCTCACCGAGAGGAGGCCTGTGCCCTTAGCCTGATTATGAATGAATGAATGTATGTACACACAGTTAAACACTTAGTGATACGAAATAATTATACAACTAAGTACAAAGGTACTGCTTATTTCTTAACAAATTTCTTCCAGCAGACCTGCTAATGAAGAAATGTAGACAATAGTGTGTGAGAACAAGAACAGAAAATATGAATATGTGAAGTCTTAAACTAAAATATACTTACACATATTAATGCAAGGTTTTAAGATATTTCTTTGAAGATTGACATCATTTATTCAACATGAAATTTAGTTTGCACAGCTACGAGCAATATCGTACTAAACTTACCATTATTTATTTTGTGAAATGAGAACTATTTTTTTAACAATGAACGTGTTTTATATCTTAGCTTCTGCCCGCGACTTCGTCCGCGACTTTCTTGTTCCCCGACTCTACCCGTCGCGTCGAATCGCCTACCCGTGCGATTTCCCCGTTTTTGCAACATTTTTCATTACTACTTCGCTCCTTTCAGTTGTAGCGTAATGTTATATAGCTATGCTATGTTATATAACCTTTCTTGATAAATAGGCTACCCAACACAAAAATATTTTTTCAATTTGGATCAGTAGTTCCAGAGATTAGCGCGTTCAATCAAACAAACAAACAAACTCTTTAGCTTTATAATATTATATTGTAACTAGTTTCTGCCCGCGACTTCGTCCGCGTTAAATGTCTTGTTCCCCCGACCCTTTCCGTCGCGTCGAATCACCTACCCGTGCGATTTTCCACGTTTTTGCAACATCTTTCATTACTGCTCCGCTCCTCTTGGTTGCAGCGTGATGTTATATAGCCTATAGCCTTCCTCGATAAATAGGCTATCCAACACAAAAAGACTTTTTCAATTCGGACCAGTAGTTCTTGAGATTAGCGCGTTCAATCAAACAAACAAACAAACTCTTCAGCTTTATAATAGTAAGTATAGATATAGTATAGATTTTCAGTTAAGGACTTCTGACAATTGTTAACTACGCACTATCAGTCCCAGACACCTACGACCGTTCTTCTAATTACTAGTAGTAAAACAAATCCTACTCCTAGCACTGTGGGGCAATAAAAGGCACTAATGGCAATATTGATTGGTGCCACATTATGGCCCGTACCACCGGCCATCATGGCGCATCGGTAAGTAGCGCTAAGTGGACATTAAGAGAGTTTTATGATTATGTGTGTGTTATAGCACTTTAGGTATTGTAATTAGTGCTTTTATGATAATTATGTACGATGATGATGATGGTTCAGTGGTTGGATGGGTGGTTACTGAGCGTGGGCTGTTAGGTTCGATACATTTTTATTGGATTTTTTTATTTCAAGAGGGGAGTCAGTAATAACAAACATACCGGCGATCGATCAGGTGAAGTTACTCTGGCCGCTGTTGGTCCAGGGATGGGTGGCAATTTTTTAAGTACCCATCCGTTGGTCCCGGCTGTGATTTGTATAACTTTGGCAGGTATTACGGCATCAGAAGCCCGAAAGTCTGACAGCTAGTCTTAGCGAAGGGTATCGTATTACCTATATAGTAACTAGGTTCAGTCACTGCACGTAAAATACTGATATTGGGCTGCATCCGACTGAAAGCCGACCGCGACATAGTTGGGAAATGGCTACGCAGATTGATTATGGTACGTATATATATTTGTGGATTTAAACGAGGCAAAAGAAGTATGTAAGGATGCCTACCTCCATGGGATAAAGGCGCAAGTTAATGTATGTATGTATGTGAATTTAAATGCCTATTTAATGCCTATACTGTACTTACCTACTAGTAATGTTTAAACTGTGTTTAACAGAAAACATTTCAACACGAGTAAGAAAGTTAACAGTAACGGGAATGTTTGTAATTAAGTATCTGTACAATATTGGAGTACTGCTAGCAACAAACAAAAGAGAAATTCTACTTGTCAATATACAAGGTCTCTAAAGAATTGTTCTAGCATGTACCTGTGGGATTCACTTTTTTACTACGTATATAACAACTACCACCATATAGGTGACTAACAGAAGGTATAGTGGACTATTTGTAACTGTTTTGTATTTTCAATAATATTATATTGTGATAGAAAATAGAACCGAGTCGAAAGGCGGTATGTCAATGGCGTTCTAGATTAGAGATAAATAATGAATTAAAAACATTATAAATAAATAAACATGTATTTTTATTTATTCATATAGAATTTACTGTTTCTTTATGATCTACATGAAGCTGCGTGGTATTTTTAGTTTGTTTTTTCGATATTTTTAAAACGTTTTACTTTCATGATTGCCTTTTCTTTCTCGCAAATCTGAGGTATACTAGAATCTAGTAGGTCTTACTGAGACAATTTATACATTTAATTCCACCATATGATCACTATTATGTTAATGGTGCCGGACGTAAAGAATAGCGCCATCCCATTTCTCCCCGTGGGTAGAAAGGAGACTAAGGGACTTACTGGCGAATGGGCAGCAGCGTTTTCTATGCATTTTACCACCAAACTGCGATTGCTAATCGGTCTACCAAGCTTGGGATTATGGCTGACCCTCCCTTTGGGGAGGCTTAGGTCCAACAGAAGACATCATTTAGCTGAAATGATGATTCCACCATACATAATACATCATTTTTTGAGTGGAGTGAGCCTTCTTATCTTCTATGCTAGTGGGTTTAACCTAGTGTACTAGTGGCGTGGGTCGATAGAATCTGTCTGTTAACAAACTAGAGCTGACAGCATGAGCACAACGTGCCGCAGGGACCTCTCTAGTACTAGGATACTATGTATGTGTAAGAGATATAGGTGGGACATACAAACTGCAGTTACATCTCTACTTACTAATATATATAATAAAGCTGAAGAGCTGGTTTATTTGGTTGAATGCACTAATCTCAAAAGTACTGGTTCGAATTTAATATTTTTTAGTGTTGGGTTGGTCATTCATTGAGGACGGCCCTTGGACATCAGGCTAGAACCCTTAGAGACGGGCAAAAAGAAAAATATCACGAATGTGAAGACCTCGCACGGGCAGGCAATTCGATGCAACGGTGGGTCGAGAGAGCAAGAAATTTGAAGCGGACAAAGTCGCGAGCAGAAGCCCGTGATAGAAGAGAAGAATGTTTATTTGGACATTTTTCGATTGTAAGAATAATTAACATTGGCATATCATTGTTATGAAGATAACTATGACTTTGATAATGTCTACGTGCCGTTAATTTCTTATCGCATTGAAGGTTTATCTCTCATACGTTTCTGGTCTCCTGGTACATGCTCACAACATACACGGTAGTTATAGGGATTGCTCTCTCGGACACATGACTTGCTTCCGAGAGGTCATCGCTTCAGCTGAAAGACGTTAACTGCTGAACATAGGCCTCCCCCTATTTGAGGGGGTTTGGCATAATCGCCACGCTTGGCAGGTGGATTAGCGATCGCAGTATGATAGTAAATTGCATAAAGAACGCTGCTGCTCTTTCTCTAGTAAGTCCCTTCATCACCATCTACGACACTATGGGATGGTGCTATTCTTTACGTCCGGCATCACACGGAACAGAGATAAGGCTTAGGTTGGACTGATTCGTGCCGACCAATTTTCACAGATAAACGTTTACTTACATTTCCATCCCTATACGTTTTTGAAATGTGTAAATTCGTCAGAAACCACCTTCCACTATTTGAGCAGGATGATAAGGCCCAATTTAAAAGAAAAATTGTACAAAAACCTCTAGTAGTACCTCGAAGCAGATTAAAATTATGTAACAGAAACTGCTACACCATGGCGGTAAAAATGTATAATAAACTACCAGAAAAAATAAGAAAAATGAATGACTTAGAATTTAATAGAACTCTAAATAATTGGCTTTGTGACAGATGTTTTTATTCAATAAATGATTATTTAAATTTTAAACAGACATGATGTATATCTAAATAAATTTATGAACTCTTAATTAAATTATAATTATTGACATTATTTACAAATCTAATCATTACATTGATGAACTTTTTTAACTGTTAAATATATTGTAATTTACTAATTTAATATAATGTATAATGTAATGTGCCTAAGTAGTACTAACGAAGCAAGACTGTTCTTTTTTTTTTTCTATGATTATGGTGTATATGACTAATGACGGTGATGTAATTTCATGATGTTTTATGCATGCACTAGAAATATTTGCACGACTGATAAGTCGAATATAGTGAAACACAAATTATTTAACCATGTTACTATGTAAATACCTATATTCTGGCAAATAAATTTATTTCATTTCATTTCATTTCATTTCATTGGTTTCGAGAGGTAATACTACTGCTTATAATCGAGATAAGAATATACAAACACCGACAGATATTCAAATAATCTGTATTTATTATTGCTAACTTACTCGCCAATCTACGTCTAAAGTTATCTCAAACACGTACATAAGTATCGTTCACGAGTGTGTGTGTGCTATAGCAAGTCGTTAGCAGTGCATCTCTTGAATGTTCTTATTTCCTGGTACCACAGCGAATGCTCGCAGATAAGACTCTCATCTCACACTGTTACAGCATCACTGGAACGCGGACCAGAAGGAACAACGTTCTAGATTACGTACCTAAACTAACTTCAGATTTCCAATTGTGAGAAAATCTTTGAAAACATGTATTTACAAAAGTATTAAGCCGTTTTCCTTTTAACCCTCGATGTAAAGGGTGTATTTAGTTCGAAGCCTTTTTGTGAAAAGTAAGTATTTGCTGTATTGACCTTTCTGTTCCGAACCTACCTTAGATGAATAAAAGTTAAAAGCTATTGAATTTGCAAACGGAGAAATCTTTGCTGATTTTATGTTTACAGGATTTTGAGTGTTCTTTTACAATATAACGTCTTTGTAAACTGACTTACAATGTTTACAACTTCTGATTGTTGGACTAGACTAACAGTACTTCTACGGTACAAAGTTATGGTAATAACTCGCAGTGTGAGGCGAACATTTATCTCTGCTCTCTTTCAACAAAAATGACGGACTTTGTAGCTTCAAACGTGGTCCGAAGTAACATTCATATTATTGCTGGGAGTATGCTTTATGTCAACTTCCTAGTCAGCTGCACATAATAATAATAAGCGCGGAGGAGGCTCTCGCTAGGCAGTTGGCTCAAGGATTCGATCCAGAGAGCGGTACTTCTGGACGCGGCGCGTATCGTTAGGAGGTTCCACATTCACGACGACGGACGAGCCCTGACCGACGGTAGGTTAGAGCCGGTTCCAGATACCTGTAGGCTATCATTGTTGTATTTTAAACATTTTATCTAATATTCAAAAATAAAATTTATATGTATTTTAATCAAATAATAAGGCACTCTTAACATCAACATGCAACATCGTGCATGGGCTAATACGATTCCAATTTTAAGTTGTTTGTCTCAATAGATTCGACATTTAGGAGCGTTGCCTTCCAAAACTTTTATTTAGTTCTTGAAACTAAAATTAAAATGACAATTTAGAGATCGGCATTTTCAAGGTTGAGCTTGGTAATGCTCATCTCCAAATTGTGTTAAATTTTTCTAGCTCACACAAAGTCTTGGCATGACATCCCGTTATCGTGGTAATGCAACAGACGTGCCTCCCCCTGCGAGTAGATGACCCCGTGCATGCCGCTCTGCGGATTACCCGGTGCATGAACTTGATCCTTGTGCATGAACGTCGCCATGTTATCGCGTATCATGTGCACTCAGGCCTGAGAACGGTTTTGTTTCTTCGAAAAAACTAACCAGACAGCTTTTTATAGATTTAAAGAATCTATTTTAAAGCAAATTTCCCAAGGAACATTGCCGATATAAGAAGAAGAGTTGGTTATAACAACGATAGTACTAAGTCGACATTTTTAGAAATTGATGATTTAAAATTTATTTATTTTAAGATGAACAAAATAAATAAATGACATTCAAATCTAATTTTAAAACCCATTTCGATTAACATACAGGTGATGAGATGAGGTGAAGTCAGACCACCGTGTCTCTCTTCACATTCCAACCTATAATCTAAAAAAAAAGCTCGCCTTAGACTTGACATTTTTGGTTTGGTTGCCTTACTAATATCTGCATCTATATTTATCATATCTCGGAGTGTGCTGGTGTCCCCACTGGAACTTATCCCTGCCCTTATGACTGGACACTCTGCTGAAGTGAAGTTCATGAGGAATATGATATATTCAAGGTCTTGTTGTACTTTTCTCCCTGCTTTATGTATTCCCTTCACAATCATCTTCTTTGTCTATACCCGTGGTCTGTACTGACTGGTAAAGAAACTCTTGATACTAAATATGAAGAAGTTTGCCGCCTTCGTTTGCTAAGAGAACTTTCGATCAAAGCGTAATCTTATATAAAAATGAATCCCTATTTCCCTTGGTCACGCCATCACGCGTGAACGGCTGGACCGATTTCACTTTTTTTTTTGATGTGTTTGTTATTGTCAGGAGAAGGTTCTTATGAAATTAAAAAATTAAAAAAATGCGCGGAAAATTAGAAAATTTAAGAACACTTATTTAAGAAGAATACAAAGTCACCTAACATGGGTGTTTGATAGCTAGAAAACGCTTTATGTCTTCGAAGTACCAGGTTGGCATAACTTGGTAGAAGCTCAACTAACATGGGTGTGTGGTAGCTAGAAAACGCTTTATGTCTTCGAAGTACCAGGTTGGCATAACTTGGTAGGAGCTCACCTAACATGGGTGTATGGTAGCTAGAAAACGCTTTATGTCTTGGCAGTACTAGGTTGGCATAATTTGATAGAAGCTCACCTATCATGGGTGTGTGGTAGCTAGAAAACGCTTTTTGCCTTCAAAGTACCAGTTTGTCATAACTTGGTCTAACATGGGTATATGGTATATATGGTACTTGGTGCTCTTTGGTGCGTTGTGTTGGTGGGATCTGATAAGTTAACACAACATTTATTGATTCTGAGGCGGTACGAAGTTCCCTGGGTCAGCTAGTACTAAATATAAAAGGTACCTACAACAAAAACTCAATAATAACTCAACTACGTGCTCGTCCCAATTGGTGTGTGATCATCATCATATCAACATAATTTCAGCCAAAAGACGTGCACTGCTTGACATAGACCTCCCCCAAGCTCCACCACTGAGGCCCCATCGGTCATCCGTTCTGCAAGCAGTGTACCCTGCCCACTGCCACTTTAGTTTGGCAATTCTACGGGCAATCTCGGTTGCCTCTCCTACGTATCTCTTCATTCCTGATTCGATCACGCAGGGAAACTCTAAGCCTAGCCCTCTCCATTGCCTGCTAGGTGACTTTAAGCCTTCTAATAAGGCCTGTTGTGACTGATCACGTTTCAGTCAGGTTATCACTAAACCGTGTGTGATAAATAAACACAATTTTGATGAATAACATTCCGTTCCATTCCGTCGCTTCAACTCCTCTCATTACCACCATTTTCTTTCATGTTTAAAGTCCTAAGTATCACATAGAGTAAACAGGCTGCAGGGACTTCAAAGTGCAAACTTTTACCAAAGATTCAGTACATGATAGTGAACCCAGCTGACATTGCTTAAAAAAATAGATGTTCCGTACATTTTTGACCGCGTAGGAATTGCACTTATCTGTGATACGGCAGATTTTTTCCCTGTATTCTACAGAATCCATTAATAGCTCCATAATTTACCGTAATATACGACAGTGCCTATATGATGTGCAATTTTTAGGGAGCAGCTGGTGACCGGCCATTACTCGCAACCTGCCGAAACTCGTAACTTTGTAACTGCAGTGTTCGATTGACCTCGACTTACATTAAATGTAACAGAATGGATTCTTGAGAACAGAGTAAGTTATGGTCTAAATTCAAATAATAGGGTGAGGAGAGGTGTGAGTAGCTATGTACTATTGCACGCTAGTATTTTTGGGTGGGTTTGAGTCAGTAAAAGACTGAAACGTCCTGCCATATAGTATTAGTGCTAGCCTGCTAGTATTAACACAGGTTTGCAGATTTGAATCCTGTTAGGAACATCTATTCCCTACTTAGTACGTACTAGTTGTGCCCGCGGCAACGTGAAGTCGGAAATCATCCAACGGGAACGTGCTATCGAAACAAAAGTAATAGTAGCATATGTTACTCCTTATCACATGACTGAAAAGTCAGTGAAAGTCCTGTCAAAACTGGTCCAGGCGATTTGGAAATCAATTGTAACAAAGAGATATCAAATTTAAAATTCGTTATTTTGTTTAAAGGACCGTATGAAGTATACGGTACATTTAACAAAATAACAATTTTAGATAATAATAATAAAGCTTTGCGTTAGCTTTGCTTTTAAAGCTGTTAACATTACAGACATACACTTCAATTTGAATCATTTGTTACTACAAATAAATCAAATTGACGAGTCTGTTTGCATATGTAAACATAATTATGTGCGTAGTGTCTCTATATCTATACAAATAAATAAAATTGAAGTGTCTGTTTGTAATTTCTAATTAACAGCTTTTCATTAAATGCATATAAAAGTATATACGGTACTTACATAAAAAAACCAATTTCTATTTTTTTGTCTGTCTGTTTGTTCCGGCTAATCTCTAAAACGACCGATTTTGACGGATCTTTTACTAGACTTTTACTCGCAGAGTAACCTAGGCTACTTTATATTCCGGTTCCACGTCCATTTTCACATCTATGCGGGCGAAGCCACGGGCCCAGCTAATTCCAGTATAAGCTGACTTCTCATTGTACGAAAAATGTATCCAATGCGAGCTCACCTAAAACTGGAAATATATAGCTTGATATGAAGCTATGTGTACATGATTCTGAACCACCCTACGTTGATATTCTTCGATGTTTATTTAAAAAAAAACACGCTGATTGAATTAGAAATGATCGATTCGCAGGAGAATCGAGGTAACTTTGAAAATTCGACTTTCGTGGGGAAACGCCAAGCGCCAAACGCCAAACGAAATAGCGGTTGCTTAAGAATCATTCATTATTAGGGATCTCAGTATCTATACCAATATTATAAAGCTGAAGAATTTGTGTGTTTGATTGATTGAACGCGCTAATCAGGAACTACTGGTCCAAATTGAAAAATCTTTTTGTGTTGGGTAGCCTATTTATCGGGGAAGGCTATATAACATCATGCTACAACCAAGAGGAGCGGAGCAGTCAAAATAAAAAAAAATCAAAAGTCATTTATTCAAACTAGGCTGAGAGTCAGCACTTTTTGAACGACAAAGTTACATAAGACAGTCCCCCCAAAACGCCCGCCCTTCGACGCTTTCTAGTGCTTTAGCTGGGAAGAAGAAATGGCAGAACAAACTCCCCAGCAGCACAGCTGTCTGTTAAGTTAGAAGAACTTGATTCTGTACAATATTGTGTAAGTAATAAATATTATAAAACAAAACATACATTATTCACCATATGTCAGCTAGCACACGCCAATATACCACCAACAAAACATTGAAAACTAAACTCAAGCTGAAATCTATATATAAAAGAAAGTTGTATTAGTTATACTATTTATAACTCAAGAACGGCAGAACCGATTTGGCTGAAAATTGGCGTGGAGGTAGCTTAGAACCAGGAGACGGACATAGGATACTTTTTTATCCCATTCGACTATAAAGAGGAAAGATTTGATTGTTTGTTTGTATTGAATAGGCTCTGAAACTACTGGTCCGAATTGAAAAAATATTTTTGAGTTGGGTAGCCTATTTATTGAGGAAGTTTAAAGGTTATATAACATTACGCTACAATCAAAAGGAGCGGAGCAGCAATGAAAAATGGATGAGAACTGTTAAGCAATTCGATGCGACGGGAAGGGTTACGGGAGCAAAATTTTGACGCGGACGAAGTCGCGGACAGAAGCTAGTACATAATAAAACAAAATCGTAAACAGAACTTAAAACCTAAATAAAGCCTCCAGGCATAAAGGGCGTGCCCGCTTACATATTCAATGATGCAAAATGATACATATACATACATTGATGCATATAGCTAAGTTGAAATTACAATAGTTAAACTAGGACCTCCGGAGTAATACAATAAAATAACAGTTAATACAAATAACAATAACAAAAACCATGGTCAGCAAGATGACCAGTCACCACAAGCAGCACCCGTTCACGAGTATAACGCAAAGGTCAGCCATAACCCCCTTCGCCATATTTGAGGGAAGGTGGTAACCCGACCCCCGACGCTACCGCGAGCAGTGACATCTAGGGGAGCATGACGAACTTGCTGCTGGTTGGTCGGGCAAGAATATTATGAACAGCTGACGAGGTCGCTAGCTAACTACATGTTGCAATACAACTCATTGTAATGAGTAGATTATGTCCACAATAAATGAAATTATAAGGAAATAAAAATAACTTAACAAAATCAGTTAAATAAAAATAAAAACAATTATATGAACTACTCATATAAACTGTCAGTAGGAAAGCTAATTCTGGATTGAAAGAACATAAATATTGTCTTGAGTTAATCACAGCGACCAACTATTCTTATCGTTTAAGTAGTCGTTGATAGTATAGTATGCCTTTGAACAAAGGTTGGATTTTACTTTAGCTTTAAACTCATTAAACTGAAAATCTAGCAAAGCAGAGGGAAGCTTGTTATAAAAAGTAATAACAAGACCAACAAAAGAATTATGAACCTTATGAAGCCGGTGAAAGGGAGCACGTAGTTTTTCCTTATTTCTAGTATTAATATTATGAAAATCAATGTTTTTAGTGTACAAGTGTATATTTTGCCTAATATATAAGATTTTGGCGAAGATGAATTGTGATGCCACCGTAAGAATACCAATATCTTTAAACAAATCTGTCAGAGAAACTCTAGCTCATAGTTGGTAAATCGCTCGAACAGCTCGTAATGAAAAATGTGGCAAAAACGTGGAAAATTGGACAAGTAGGCGATTCGACGCAACGGGAAGGGTCGGAGGAAGAAGAAATTTAACGCGGACGAAGTTGCGGGCAGAATCTAGTATTAAATACATTTACAATATTTGTAGATAGTTACTATGTAGTTAAGAACATACTATGTAAATTGTCTGCTAAAGATGACCTTATGATTGGGCACGCCACAATTGCGGCGGTAAGTCCCCTCTTTGAGGAGTAGATAGAGAGGCGCCACGGCGTCCTCACCTTCCGCCTAACACAGGACCTCAGCGGGCATGGGTGCTTTGGGGGGTTCCTGTTCAGGATAAAGCGGGAGGAAACGTCCGGGTGTTTCCATTGCGCAGATTGCCTGGAGGACACGATGGAGCATACGGTGGAGGTGTGCCCTGCCTGGACGGAGCACCGCCGTGTCCTCGTGGAGGCGATCGGCGGCGGCGACCTCTCGCGTCCGGCCATGGTGCGAGCCATTATACGGAGCGAGAGGGCATGGGAAGCCGACACCTCTTCTGTGAAGCAGTAATGCTCGCGAAAGATGACGCGGGGCGCGTGAGGGTGTGGCAGTCTCTGCGCCCTCACGTCCCTAGCCGCCGCAGGAGGAGACGCCGTGGGTGTCGGGAGTCGATCGCGGACTCCCGGCCACCGTAGGCGCGGGTATGCGGACGGCGAGCAATGGGTAGCTTGCCGCCCGGTAGCGTATTTACAAAGGCTATTTTAGTCACGAGTCAGACTCTAATCAGTGAGCTTTTGTTTATGCATATTACTCAACAATACCTAGTCTATCTCAGTAAAAAAATGACTCAAATAGACTAGCTTTTTGTTTTAATATTTTCAAAGCAAATGCGCGGACAAAATCTAGTTCTATATAATACACATCACTCGAATAGCTAAGCTTTTGGCGAGATATTTTTAAATTTATACACGCAACAAGTGGGTAGTGTTCTTTACCTAATAAAAGTACTTCTCGTTTGTTAATTCGTTTTATTTTTGTTTATTAAATACATAATAGAAACGAGCAATTAAAATGATAACAGCACAAGCTTATCAGCTTCAATTATATTTGATTAATATGTATTCAAAATTAATATGTATGTAACTGATTGCCACCGGCGCTAAGATAGGTTGACGGAGCCCCGCGTCGCGGGGCTCCTTTTTCTGGGTGGTTTAAAAAAAAATAACCACGAAGGTTAAAGCGGGAGCTCCGCTCCACTTCGCTCCCGCCTTAGCCTTCTAACCTAACCTATCCGAGTCGGGGTACTCTGAGTCGGGGTATTAACCATGGATGGGATTTCGTCCACGCGTGACTGAAATGGTACTAGATTTTGTCCGTGCTTTTTCTTTGAAAATATCAAAACAAGTCTAACAAAAGCTAGTCTATTTGAGTCAATTTTTTTACTGAGATAGACTAGGTATTGTCGAGTAATATTCAGAAACAAAAGCTCACTGATTAGAGTCTGACTCGTGACTAAAATAGTATAGCCTTTGTAAATTCGCCGCCCGGTAAGGACCAAGCCCGTGTCAACGGCGCGTAGTGTTTCGCGCGCGCCTCAAAGAAATGTCAGCAGTACTGAAGGGGTCTGCTAAGACCGATGCCTGCTAGGGTCGCGAGATTTTTTCGTAAGAGATACCGTGGCCCTGGTACATGGGCAACTGAAGGCACACGGGTGGGTTTTAGTCAGTAAAAGTTTAATACGCCCTCCTACTCCGCCCAGAGCGGGAGACGTCATTTGATGAATTCCCACCCACAAACACCCTCATGATTACAGGACATAAAGGCATCTTTAGCGAACAATCTGGCTGGCTATAAATTAACTTCAATCACATTCGAACTGTCAAGCTAATTTAGAATAAGCTTTCAAATATTTAGAATAGGTTTTTGTTTTGGAAACAAATGACTTGCATGGCAGGCGCGGGACGTAACACGAAAACGTTGAAGAAACGAAATATCGATATAAAATCACACAAAAAAGTTTTTCAGAGACCCGTAACGCTCTCACAGTACTAAGCGGATATTGTCCTTTTTTTGTGGGAGGGAAATCATCAAATGACGTCTCCCGCTCTGGGTGGAGCGGAAGAGCGTGTCAGACTTTTACTGAGTAAAGCCCACCCGTGTTCCTTCAGTTGCCCATATGCCAGGGCCACGGTACCTCAACGGATACTGTCTTGAGGTAGATTATTACGTTAACTGGAGGTTTCTACATACAGTCTGTTCTGGGAATCACTTTTGTAATAGTAAAAAACTGTAAAGTTGCTCAACTGCATAAAATATTATCCATTTAATAATAAATATTTGCAGAAAGTGTTAGTAACCATCGTGTAGTCGTCTCACTTCATTACTGAACCGTTTAGTATAGATGATACTCTCTTTTAATTTCACTTGGAATCTCTAAGTAAATGTGTGTGGGAGTGATTTATTTCATGAACGTGTAATAAATTACGGGCGTGTTAATGTTTACATGAATTTAGTGCTCAGTTGGCTCCTAATTACCTGATTGTCACAACAATTAGTTATTATTGACTCAGCTTTCCAAATATTTGGATAGTGTTTGCCAACATTAGTTATGTTCGTGCATATTTCTATTTTGGATCACTAATAACAGAAATAATATCTCTTTTGAAGACGACGTAGAGCAGATCTTTTCTTAAGCAGAAATATTACTTTCTAATCCTCGCATCTTCCAAGTTGTGTGTGTGTGGGGGTGTGTTCACACATGCGATCCGTCGCGTAGGGCTGTGTGCACACGGGCGCGTCGCCGAGACAAATTAGTGCGAGGCAGTCCACTTACGTTACTCACGCTCGCCGCGCGCTGTCCTATATTTATTGGATATTTTCTCACACTTTGCTCGACAGATGGGATATAATATATATCTGCGCTCGCTGTGTCGCTCAGGCGTTATGTTTTGTACTGATATTAGTACTTTTGTTGGATTTTGACACAAATAAAGTTTTTGTTCGTCGTTGTGCTCTGTGCTCTGTCAGTGCTCATGTAAGACCAAATAATACGTCATCATTCATCATTTCAGCCGTAAGACGTCCACTGCTGGACTTAGGCCTCCCCCAATTTGGAGGGCTTTGCCATAATCGCCACGCTTGGCAGGCAGGTTGGCGATCGCAGTATGGTGGTAAAATGCATAGAGAACGCTGCTGCCCATTCTCTAGTAAGTCCTTTAGTCGCCTTTTACGACACCCACGGAAAGAAATGGGGTGGTGTTATTCTTTACGTCCGGCACCACACGGTACTCCACCTATGATATACAACAATATTATTAGCAAAAATCGTTTTTTTCTTTGTAGGTAGTCCGACAGTATTATCCAAGTCCCTTTCACAAATTATTTGTCAAAACCAAATTATATCGAATTTACTCTCCCTATGCTTTGGCAAACCTTTTCTTCAAATAATGTTTAATAATTTCCTATAGTTTATAATTATTGATGCAGTGATATGCTTGTTCTAATCTTCTCTCTTGTCTTCTTCTTCTTCTTCTTCTTAGCGTGTCGATAACAATCATAATATTTTTGCCCAGAATTTGGCTACGAGCTTAGCACTTTGGTTCTTTCCTAGAATACAATAGGTACCTACAATCACTATTTTAGTTAATTAGGGGCTATGTTCGTGCGTGGAGTGGCTTTTGTTTCTCATTCATTTCGTTCATTCATTCTTCTACCTACACTTTGAAGTTCACTCTGTATCTGTTCATTTAATTAATTTGTTCATTCTAGTACTTAATGTTGCTTAAGCGTAAGCCACTATTTTTCTTCATATGGAGAAGACTCTTTGATGACAGAACTCAACCACAAATACCTGTGTGCCCGCCTCTTTGTTTAGGTCGATATGGTAGGTAGAACGGGCTGGTTTCCGCAACTCCACGTCTGTGCGCGTATTTTGCGAACGGTAGGTTGATATGACACTAATTAGTATTGCGATCGGTACTTCAACTCGATGGCGGTCGTTTACTGCTGCTAGAACAAGCAATACATGCCTTCCCTTCTGATACAATAATTCAGTCAGCAAGATTATATTCATGGCTAACTCTTAAGAAACTATTTGTGAGGTAGTACCAATATATTACTCTGCCTTATACAGACTTCCTTTGAACCAGATAATCATAATTATAATCTAAACTCAAGAGAACCGGGAATAATGCCCTCATATTATAAAACCGCTAGTTTTAATGACTCACATACTTGTACGAGGATTCACAAAGAGAGTACATTGTGCGCGCGCATGTGTGAGTGTGCCGAGGACCTTTTGCCCAAGCGTAGGGAAGTGCAGAAGACCCATGTGCTCATAATTACGGGCGAGTGGTCATTATAGGCAATTGGTGATTACAAAAAAAGTGGTGATTTCTATAATTTTGTGATTACAGGCAGGTAGTGGTAATAAAACGGTGATTACAGAATGGAGGTTATTACAGGCAGTTGGTGAATAAAAGCAAGTGGGGATTACATGAAAGTAGTGATTACTGGCGAGTGGTGGTACACGCCGGTTGTGATTACAAGCGGTTGGCGATCACAAGTGCGTGGTAAATACAAGTGGTTATTGATTACGAGCAGGTGGTGCTTACAGGCGGACGATGTCACAGGAGAGCATGGCCCTCTTCACTTATTCTCATTCGTCATGAGTGTAATTTAATTTTATGACTAATAATTTTATCTAATATATTCTGCAGGTAAATTAATTTGAACAAACATAACTGTTTACGTATAGTTTTACATTATATTAGGAGCTACTTCTAAAATTTTATCGAATTTTTATCCAATTGCATTGAATTTTATCCAATGTTATTTACTGAATTCTGTGATTTTATGTGTTATGAGTAGTATTGATCAATAACTTGTATGTGTAGTGCAAACTGTTCGTGTAAGTTGGTTATTAATAATAAATAAAAATCTGGATCATAGCAGTTTCAATGTAGCCTCAGTCGAAGCAGCTCTAAACTTTGATAGAATTAATGTTGATTGATTTATCTCAATAAAAGTAGCATCAATTAAAACAAAACACTCTCTGAATGGTGAGTAAGTTAACAAAACAATATAATAATATATTTAGTCATTTGGAAACTGCCCTAAATTGTCGTCAGTACTTATATTTATTTATTACTAACAAACAAAATACTTTTTTGTCCTACCAAAATTCGAAGCAATGTAGTTTCAATGAGTCCTCAATAAATTGATATATGTAGTGTCGAAACTTCGTCAGATTACATTGAACGACCATCACTCAAACAAAATACTCTCTGTAGGATTATTAAAAATGGTAGTTACACGATATGCGTGCTACGTTTCAATTCCGTTTAAATCGCTTCAGGTAGAACAAAATTCACAGTATTTCAATTCGCCGGATTCTGCTAACGTTTACTTTATACCGATGTGTGATCGTGCCTCTCACCGCCCGACGCAGTTTCCGTGTGATCCTTACTTTACTGTCGATCTTCATTTACTTCCGAGCAAATCTACGGAAACCTTTTCGTAGCTTTTTTCGGCAGTTAGCTTACGCAAACGGGCTTACCCGTGTGCGATTCAGAAACTTGGGATTGTTACATATACCAGAATTAGATAATAGTGTTATTTTTGTGCCAAAAACAGATTAGATAAAGAGTAAATTGTTCACTAAATAAACCAGTAGGATTAGTCATAAAATAGATATTTTGTCCGTTAGTTAGTCTTTCTATACAATATCGGTTTTGCCAATAGCTTAAGGAACGAAAACCAACTGGTAGTTCCCTACTTCATATAGAATCTGCCATATTATGTGTAGTACAAAAGCCCGTGTAATGATGACAAGGAGTAGAATTTCTGTACTAATTCTATTTCATCCAAACATCTATGTGTTACATTATAACTGAATGAGTGTTAGGGGACCTTTTATGGTGCCCACGATCCCAGGCGAGGGGGTGAGGGGCGAGTGGGGACCGGGGGGGGCGAGGGACCGGCCATGGGACTATGGGACTTATGCTAATTCAAGGCGCTAATTGTGCGCGATTAATTTGATATCACGCCTTTTGGGACAAAATGAAACATCCGTTAAATAAACAGGACGGAACGACTGATTATATTCACTCTGAGCTATTCATTCATGTATCTTGTGTAAACAGTTTGGATCGTAAATAACGTTTAATTGGCAGCTGATTTACGTTTTGTTTAATTATTACGTGAACGATTTATTTTATTATAGCAGTAAGTACCTACAGTAATTCTGTTATATATTTATTGAAACCCAATTTATGACTACGTAATAATGCCCCTCAATGAATTGGGTTTTCATGTAAAGAAACTGGGAGTTCTTGATCGACGGTTTTTAGAACCTTCAATCAATTTATTATCATGAGATTTCTGGCAACTTGGTAAATACTTTCAATGATATTTCTTTTTACTCAATAAAAATATTTAATGAACAGGTTGCGTTCGAATATTATACAGCATGAAACATTAACAACAGTAAAAGATGTACAAATATAAAAGAAAACATGCAAAACTAAAATTAGAAAATACTATTTAGAGTATTCTCTAAATTCCGTAACCACTTCTTCTGTAACCACTGTCTCACAATAAAGAATTTTGACTTTTGACTTTGACTTTGAGTATTTTCTCATTTTAATTTTACTCCAACTGTGTTATATTTAACACAGTTGGAGTAGTGGTACCCCGACTATACTTAGACGCTATACTTTATGTAAATAATTTCATCACCAATGGTGAAGGAAACCTCAAAACGGTGAAGGAAACAGGTATGTCCGAGAACCAAACATTCGAAGACATTGTGACATCTACCAACCCGCACTGGGCTCGCGTGGTAGGTTACGAGCCACTCGCTCTCACCGAGAGCAGGCCTGCGTCCTAGTAGTGAGAACAATATAGGCTAATTATGATGAAACAACATAGAAAAAAACATTTTTTATTTTACTTAAAGGATGACTGTTTGATGGTGAATTAGCACACGGCTCGTGACAATTTAATCAGCACAATTTATGACGTCATACCTCCGAGAATGAAATACAATACATTCAGTTTATGTGAGCACATGAAGCACGCTTGATTGCCGATAATACAGTGATACCATTCATTGATTCGACGACCATTAATTAGTGTTAATTATAGTTATGTGTGTATCGACGCCTGGCAGGCGATAATTGCTTAGTAAATAATCGCAGATTATTGTAAGACAACGGTAGAGAAATGCATACTGGCAATGATTGAAAACTGACTCGAAACTGAATGACTGACTAGTTGTTGGAATACGAAGGAAAAAAACTGCGATTAAATTAAATCTTAGTTTTAACATTACAGGTACTGAAAGAACCAAGCACTAAAATAAATAACTCATTTCATCTACGTTAACTGAAAAGTTCAAATCGTTCTCATTTCTGATAAAATTAAAATATCGCGGGGAATATTGAAAGCCGTCGAGTCAAATGAAGCCTCTTCAAATAGAAGAGTTCATTGAAATCAACTGACAAGTTTATTTTTATCGTCTTTATTATACTCGATTCTTACTTTTAATATTTTCTAATAAAAATGTAATATTTTCAGTTCAAGTGTTGCTAACGCGGGTGTTTATGAATTCACTAATAGATAAATACAACGAAAATAACGTCTTTAATATTTACATACAATGAACAGTCGCCGCAGTTAGTACAAAGAATGTTTATGTTGCTAAATTGTAAGCCTACAACACTAGTTTCTGTATGTGACTTTGTTCGCATAGAAGTCCACTATTTATATAAATACTATGCTATGCCACTCGACAATTTTACCTTTTAAATTATTCTTGAAACTTATTTAATTAAAATATAATCAGTTTAAACATCCGTAGGAAAATGAAGATAACCGAAATAGCTCGAAAAATTGTCAAACTGCGGGCAGGGTAAATTGAACGCAGAACAAATGGCCGATAGGTTCTGCAGTGGCGGCCGCTTACCAAAAAATTAGAAGGTCTGTTACAAGGTGGACCGATGATCTAGCGAAGGCCGCAGAAATCGGCTAGATACGAGAAGCACATAACCGTTTGAGATGGCGGAGATTGGAGGAGACCTATGTCCAGAAGTGGATGTCTTTTGGCAGAAATGATAATGATGATGATGTTTTTAATTTAGAGTTACGTTTATCTAACGCTGCTTAGGCAGGCAGAACTGTAGCTACCACCAATACCTACAAGCGGTTCTCTTATAGCTCGTGACTACACGATACATATACCGTGCACTGCACAACACGTCTTGTTATTTGACACCGATAATCCTCACGTTACAGTGGATTCACGATGAAGTGGATGGCGTTATCGTTTGATAGAAACTATCGCCTTTGACAACATCTCAATGGCTGAATGGAAGCCTGAGGGGAATTACCGTATTTAAAAAAACGTTTGCATTATAATTTTAGTCTAAATTCGTCAAATATAATTAAAATTTACGAACATTTTAGTGTTTTTTAGGGTTCCGTTGCCAAATGGCAAAAAACGGAACCCTTATAGATTCGTCATGTCTGTCTGTCTGTCTGTCCGTCCGTCCGTATGACACAGCCATTTTATTCCGAAACTATAAGAGCTATGCTGTTGAAACTTGGTAAGTAGATGTATTCTGTGAACCGCATTAAGATTTTTACACTAAAATAGAAAAAAACAATAAATTTTGGGGTTCCCCATACATAGAACTGAAACTCAAAAAGGTTTTTTCTCATCAAACCCATACGTGTGGGGTATCTATGAATAGGTCTTCAAAAATGGTAATGAGGTTTCTAATATCATTTTTTTCTAAACTGAATAGTTTGCGCGAGAGACACTTCCAAAGTGGTAAAATGTGTGCCCCCCCCCCCCGTAACTTCTAAAATAAGAGAATGACAAAACTAAAAAAAATATATGATGTACATTACCATGTAAACTACCACCGAAAATTAGTTTGAACGAAATCGAGTGAGTAGTTTTTTTTTAAAACGTCATAAATCGTAAACCGCAATTTACCTTACATTCAATCAACTGAAATATAAAAATTAAAAAAAATATATATTTTTAAACCGAAAATACCTACAGGTTTGTACGGAACCCTCGGTGCGCGAGTCCGACTCGCACTTGGCCGGTTTTTTTGTCAGTGATTGTTGCTGACATAAGATTTTGACTACTTTGAATGTTTTTTTTTTAAACTAGCCTTCTTTTTATTTCTATGTATCACAGAGGCTTACTGGTACCTAACAACGGAATCAACATAGCGTCTCAGATGACTGTAATACAGCCCATGTGTATCAGCATCGTGCCTCCATATGCATGAGATGATAATCTCGCGGCACATCTCTCTGCGAGCGTCTGTGAGTGAGTGTGAGTGTGTTCCCGCGAACACTTCACTCACTGACTCGTGATGCTTCCCCCAACTTGTGAAGGATTACGATGTCGTGGATTTTATTTACTGTGTGTTTTATCAATAATGGAGATTTTGTTGGGAGGTTTTTCCGATATTTGACTTAACAAATTACGTCTTTCAATCGTTGGCGTTATCTGCTACGCATACAAATCTATGGAATATTGTGTTAGGGTTACGGTGGTGTTAAAATACTTACAAAGTTTTAAAGCTAGGTAAAATCAATTGTTTGTTGAGATTTTTTTTTAATTTGTAATAACATTTTTCTATTCCTGTTTTTTGATTTCCCCAGAGCAAATTATCTGAGGTATTACTTTTAATTAATTACATTACCGATCAAGATTTATAGTTAAAGGCCATACGCATACCACACGAATAGATTCAAAAGTTAATCAGTAATGGTGCTCGAACACGCGAGTCCCTAACTGTGTGTCTATTAATATAGAAATAGAACATCGATAGTGTTATTATAGGCAGTGATATCTGTTATTAGTGTTACTATCACAATATCTACACAGACATGCGTTGAACTAACACGCGAGCTCTATATGTTAATGACACGAGACGAATCAGTTGCCGCGATAACAGACAATCTTCCCTTAAATACGGATCACTGCTTAAAAATACAAGTGCTAATTGAAGAACTGAGACAAAGTTAATTGTGAGTTAATTAGCATGTTGACTGAGCCAACGTTATGTTCGAGAAGTGAATTAATGAACACTTTGAATAAAAACACAATTAAAGAGACACTGCCAACAACGGGGACACGACATAAGTTTAATTTAATTGTTTACTAGCGGTGCCTGCGGATCTGCTCGAGACTACTGGCACTATATCATAGCTTTGAATCCAGGAATCAATGGGATACTAAGAACATCATACCCTGTTTGATCTAATACCTACTCGTTAGAGAAATGGAACGGCACAATTGATTCATCAGCAGCTTATAAATGTTCCCACTGCTGGGACACAGGCTTCCTCTCGGTGAGAGGGAGTGGGCCATAATTCACCACGCGGGCCCAGTGCGGGTTGCTAGATGTCACATGTCTTCGAATTTTTAGTTCTAAAACATGCCGGTTTCCTCACGATGTTTTCCTTCACCGTTTTGAGAGCAGTGCTGCCCTGGTAATCGAGAGGGCAGTAAGTCTAAGGTTGGCCACCTTCGACTTACTACCCTCTCGATTACCGGCGCAGAGTGGTGATGAAATAATTTAGACAATGTAAAGCGCCTGCTTGGGTTTGAACTCACGACCTACTACTCGTAAGTCACGGCCGTTACCACTGGGCCACTACTGCTCTCAACACACACACTAACACAATTGATTGTGTAGAACTAATAGAATACTTACACTACTGAAATAAAGTATAACCCTCTTTATAAAATATTAAAACTGACAGAAAACGTGCAACCTAAATCGCTGGGTCGAAAAGGATATTTTCTTTTCAGAAGAAGTCCTTATATAATATAACGAGAATGTGCAGAACAAATAGATTTCTGAAAATTAATTCCATAGAGAAGTTAAACAAGGCATAACATTTTGTATGGAAGTTCGTCATTTTTGGCGAAGAGAAACCCACAATAAAAAACAAACTAATACAATTCAGGATCCTTTCTTTTTCAGTTATATGCTCTCATTGTGAAGCCATTTCAGTATTGTTAAACTACAAATACCAACCTCATAGAAACATTCAAACTTTTGCGTTTATGGTGTTTGTCGGACAAAATGTAGGTATTATTTGAAGTTTCATTAAAAGTGTGGTTACCGGTCAACTAGAACAACTGTAGAACTTTTATGAGAGCAATAAGTGTACCGGTTAGGGACCACTCAGTGCAACAACGTAACTGACAAAATTATTGGTTAGTTTGACTTCTTTTTATTTGTATTAATTGACTTTCTCTAAGAAAACTACGAATTAAATATCAAAAACTACCTTAATAAGAAGAGTGAAAATCTATTGAGAAAAATCAGCTACAGCTTTGGAATAGTTAGCACTTTTTATATCATTAGGTAATATTTTAACTATTTCTAGTCACCGGTTTTTGATCGCAATAGTATGTTATTTCACTTAAACTAAGTTAAAGTACACACAAAACGTTGGTTTTGTAGGTATCGATATCAAAATCCTACACTTTGTAATACTCCAGCTTAAAACTTCGTCACAATTTTAATAAAGCATGAAGCTCATTTTAATTACAAACCGTTGTAAAGTAATTAGTGTAAGTTAACAGCGTTAACATAATAACTGTGGCGCCATAAATTAGTTAACAAGATAACCGCTTCCGGCGGCTTTCATAATGGCGATGTTTAAATAAATAATTTATCAAAAACACGACAAATGTTACCTCTAATTAATGAGCAAACGTCACGTCACGTTACACTAAGTGGTCACGCTTTAGTACACTCAATAGTAAAATAAAATTACAAACACTGTTACTTAAATAAAACTCAGTAGTTTGTATTATAATATTCAGTTAATAATACACGTACCGTCTAGCAGGAACAGAAGCCTGAAGATGAGGTGACAAATCCTTTTCATCTTGATCATTTGAGGACACTTACAGAACTACTTAGTACAAACAACTGGACATTAAACTACACGAGTATTGTCAAACTATAGAGGTATTCAGGGATCACAATTATTAATATTATTATTCACTAAATTACGTTAATAATTTGGCAAGAACTAAATTATTATTATTATTGAACTGTCGGGTCAGTCACAACGCGCGTCTGTGTGCGGGCATCGTAGCGCGTAGCGTGCGTCCGGCGCGCGGTCTCGGCGGCTACTGAGGCTTCCCGCTACGGCGCTACGGAGCTACGGCGGAGCGCTACGAGATTGCTCATTATTCCGGAGTGAGTCAGCCAACGTATTCACTACATTATTTCGTTTAATAAAGTTCCCGCGGCGTGTATGCAGATGCGTTTACATAATGTTATGGAATTTTAGAGAGTTTGTACCGGGAGCAGAGCGAACAGAGCGCAAAGAGCTGAGTTAGTGCAAAATTAAACGCACGCCGTGACAGCCGACACAAACGTCGACGCGGATTAAAACAGGATAAGCGTAATCAAATTTATTTGAACGTGAGAGCTTCTGAATTATTGAAACCCCGAGACGGCTCGCGAGCTCCTGTTGTATGTACGTGTAGCTGAGGAGTACGTACAGAGCTGTAGATGTATTAAGTCTTACATTTAATTGAAACAAAGAAATGGTAAGCTGTAGAACCCGAGTGCTGGATTTATGCCTGATTTTAACTGCAGACTGGTCCTGTATTACACTCTATTAAAAGATAACTTGTAAAATTTGGGAGTAGGTACTATACATCTATGCTTAGCTCATCTAAGAGTAGGGGCTAGATGTTATGCCTAGAACATTGCAAATGAGTCCTGAGCCATCATTCGTCTGTTGAAAGCAGACGCACTATTATCTCATTAGAAAAAAGATGATTCACGTTGAGGAGCGCACGACCTTCAGATAAAAACTTGATCTAAGCACTATCTGAGGAGCATCTGAGAAGTTAGGACAAAAACGATCGTTAGCCGTAATCCTTGGCGACGAATTATTTCTAGCCTTTACGACTAATTTGTACTATTAGTTGAGGTATTTTGGCTAAGAATAGTTGGACGACCGGCCTGTCGGGGCCCTTGTGGGCCGTTCGAGGTCACCTCTAGTATCCTGCTCTATACATAGACCTTGAGAACTTTGTGTGTGTGACAAACAAATAATTAATTTTATTTGATTTTGGCAAACATGTAATGATGTGTGACCATGATTGGTAAAGTGAATTCAACGTTTGAGGAAATTGACAATTAACATTTATTTTAAGTCATGTAATTCTGAAAATAACATCTTTATGTTTTTGTGTAAAATAAAACGATGTTTGTAAAACGTTTTCTAGTTTCTGAGACAACAATGACTGAAGTAGGTACTTAAAAAACCTGGAAGCAAAATATTTGTATGATAAATTATTCAGTACTTTGTTTAGCGTTTTAACACACAGACAGTGATGTTAATAAACACTTGAAATAACTATCACTCTAACTAATTTTAATCTATTTCGACCTGTTCAAAAGCCATTCACTTTTCTTTAACTGTTACATAAAATCTCTATCAGATAGGGAACCTACATGAGTTGTAGTAAAAAGTGCAATATTTCCCCGACGTGTGTAAGTAGTGCGATACATCACGCAGTCGGTAGCGCGCATTACCCACGACACGTATTTATTGCTGACGGCTGATGCAACCGGTGCGCTACCAGCTTCTCGTGTGAGCCTAGCTTTGGTAGAGAAGGTAAAGAAACACAGGCGTTTTCAGCAGATGTCGGTTTATTTGAGGGAAAATAGTATTATTTTCTGTAACACAACTTACATATATCTTTTAGAATGTTCAAGAGCATTAAATAACAATAATTGCATGTCATATACTACCTAATTAAGTAAAATAAATAAAATAAAAAACCTTTTTTTTTCCTACTAATTTCCTACTTTACATTGTTTAAAGTTACTTATCTAATTTTAATTAATTAACTTCACATAACTAGTTTTTGTGATTTTTTTTTTACTTATTACTTATTTTTAATACGCTTAAATAGTTTGTTTAAGCTTCTGGTTTACTTATTAACTTACTAAAATAACATTATGACATAGTTTAATATTATTTAGTTTTACATAGCAGTATCTACAGGAACCCAATATTGGGTGAAGGCCTCCTCCAAAGAACCCATTTAACCTTAACCTAATTTAGTACCCGATCAATAATTGGCGTTCAAAAATTGTAAGCAAGTGTTTACATACCTACATGCGGTAACTACACAGTTGCAATAGTGCAGTGCAGGAAGTGTTGGCCTGGTAAGAATGCGCGACTAGAACCAAAAACTCGAGAATGTGACATCTACCAACCCACACTGGGCCCGCGGGCTGGATTACGACCCACACCTTTTGACAGACAGGAGGCCTATGTTCCAGCAGTGGCAACATTAAAAGCTGATAATGCTTATGATGATTGACATACTTGAATTTTTCTTTCCTGTGTATAGTACTGGGTGAGTTTGCAAATTCAAAATTATGCCAGGAAACATGGTAGAGAGAATATTAATTTAAATAAATAAATGTGACTGACGGATGTGCATCTCTACCAATTGTACAAGTGAACAATTTATTTAATTGTGATGTTAGCAATATTCAGCCAGTCTTGCTGGAAGCAAGTAGTATTAGCCAGTAGCTGCATTGTGAAGGTCACAAAGGCGGTCGCTCCATGTAAAGTACTGGTGTTTTGCTATATCCAGTTAGACTGGAAGCCCAACATAATTGAGAAAAGGCTTGCCAATTGATGAACAGTGTTGCGTTTTCAATATATTTTTAATTATAAGAGGTATATTTCCCGTAGTGAACCTGTGTTCATGAGATTTCCATGCAATGAACACACCACTTTGATAGTTAACTTGAGTGCGGGTTCAAGTTGTAAAAAGAAGTTAGGTACGTACTAAAAACGACTAGTTAAGACAAGACTGGATGGGAGTAAGACCATTTACAACTATTCCAAGGTGCAAAACACTTAACTAATTAAGTGCTATTAAGGGGTGAGAATGTGAGTACAGGGAACGGCCACAAAATGTTTTAACTTTTGTGAAATACTGCTTTTTTTCGTAGGTGTTGAACTGTTGATTGCAATTATGAGTTTTAGTGCAAATAATAACTTCGCACGCATGCGTTCTCACATTTCAACTCCTCGGATTTAGCTAAATGTGTTCATATTTTTGCCCTTGACTGTACACAGAGTTAGTTTCCAGGGGTCAACAGCCACTAAACTATTTAGTGCACGTACTTTCATGCGACGCAACTCATTATTATTTGGCAACTCATTATAATTCACAGAACGGATGTCCGATCTATAGTGAGTTATCTTATAAAATATAATTGATCTTATCTCTCTTGTTATAGTATTATAAAGCTCGTTATAATGTTATAACGAGAGAGATAACATTAATTAGGTACATTGGTGGCCGCGGTCTTTTGGCAGTATCAGCTTATTAGCTTGCATATCCGTCGCGGTACATAACATTCTGGTAAACACATAATCGTCATTATTTCAGCTGTAAAACATCCTCTGATGGACATAGGCCGCCCGAATTAGGGGTGGTTGCCATAATCTCCACGGTACACAGATTGTTTCGTCCCGTTTGACTTGTTTAATCTGTGCGCCTATGCATCATAACGTAACGGCGTGACATCTGTCACTTGTCAGTTTGATTTTAACACTTGGTTTTGGTCTTTGAAAGATGGACGGTCGTTGAATTTTGCGTTGCGACCTCTGTTGTAATTAATCTTCTTAAATCGGTCATTTTGTGGACAATTTGTTGTGACTCAATTGTTTTGATTGTAACCAACCCCTTTTGACGAAATAGAACGGGTTGATCTTTGGACTTTGATTGAAATAGTTTGATGGATAGTAACCTTTGGAGACCGCGTGCTGAGAAAAACTCTGGCGTATTGTAGCGGCTTGGTATCCTGGAATACTTACAGCTTCACTACACAATACAATATACACTCATTTACATACATAAATCCAGTTAGGCTCCAGAACCGGTTTTCCTCAACCAGGTGAGTCTTTTGAATATTTGTATTAATCAGCTCCGCGCACGGCGGACAGTTCACAGCCACCTTTGTCCAAGGCCGATGATCATCACGCTTCCACGTACATAATTAAATCCTATGGTCAGGGCCTTAGCCTGGCGTCGAACACAGATACTAAGTTGTAATTAATTAAACCGGCCCGCCAAACGTACCGATTATGACCCCCCCCCCCCCCTTCCTTCAATGGGAGGCCTACATTCAGCAGTAGACATCTTATGGCTGAAATGATGATGATAATATTCGTAACATTAAAATTAATTCCAAAACTAAAATATATTCTTTAAACTAAGGGTGGCAAAAATTACATCGAAATCCGTTGCGTAGTTTAGATCGTGGTCATATAGACATACAGGAACAAGGGACTTTAAGGTATCATGACCAGTGATCGGATATTCGGATGCATATTTACCTAATATTACTATTTAGCTGTGAAAGCACGGAAGCGGCTTCGTATTTTTTATTAAAGCCGGGTTTCTTGGATCATAAAATGTATTTAAAATTAATGTTTATTTATTTATTTAGGGTCTCGAACAAAGGATACACATGCACATTACAAGTCACAGTCATAAAGGTTTTCTTCAGAATCAGAATCAGTAGTTTATTTGCTATGAATGTAGGTACAGGTATAAGATGTTGTGCATGAATTAATTATATCGGCTACAGTCTACCTTACGGCATGCAAATTATTGTATAAGTTTCTTTTACGTGTGCTCCTTCAATTACAGGAGACCACAGCATGCACATATAACTAGGTAAATGATAAACTAATAATTAAAATTAGAGGAAATACATCAAAATTTGAGCAAAATATAAAACAAGACAATGGTCTTATTTTATATTTTAAGTGTGCATTCACATGCCAATCCTCGAGATTGGCATTGTGAATGCACATGCCAATCTCGAGGATTCCTAATAAAATAAAATTGAATAAAATGAAAGAAATAAATTGAGTGACATGTCAATATTGAAGATTCTCAACAAAATAAACTTTAATAAAATGAAAATATAAAGTGAATAACATGTCGATAATGACGATTCACCCCAGATGCAAATACATGTGTGTAGGGTGATATGTGTTAGAAACAACACACAAAACACGGTAAAAACGCGCATACCATATTATCCAACATTTCAACTTTAGGTGAATATGCATCTGAATATCCGATCTCTAATCATAACTTAAGACATATCATGTAAAAGTTAATATTACCAAAAGGTGTATATATCAATAGACACGTAACGGTGTTTTCTCGTTCTTTTTGTATCGCTGACGGCGCGTGGCGGTCTAGCCTGGAGGGATCGTTAGTGCGTGGTGCAGGACAGAATCAAAGGATATTGCTGACGAAGAAACGTGCCCCTTAAAAAGCTCACCGACAATCTCGTGTCTTTCAAATTAGAACACTGCATGGTTGTCAAATATGGTAACTTTACTGTCAAGCTGTTTCTAAAAGTACTTCCATACATCTATCATAACTAAAATGTAAGCACCAAGTAGATATGTATACAACTACACACATTTGTCTTATTCTTTAACTACGTGTTTACAGAACAAAGCGCTGTCCATGCCAGTGCACAACTTTAGACATGATTCAATTATAAAACTGTCAGTCGACCAATGAGCGTATCTTGAAAAACTTTTGTAAAAACTTCCAGTACAAGTGCCCACGACTGCGACAAGTACATGAGTACACAAATACTGAACTAAAGAGCCACAACACATTGAAATTCATCGCATCACCCGCGATGCCCGCTTTATACCACAAAGTACCGACTACAGAGTTTGCATTCTTTTTCAACGGTTCACAACTTTAGCCGCAGCCGCAAGAGAGAGAAGTAATTGGTTGTTTTCTATTGCGTTGGAGAGAGATGGAGGATGGAGCGAGCCTGTAATCGTGGCAGATTAGTTTCTGTTGAGATTTTCAAAGGTTTATTGTTTAATGTTCAATATATAGTCCAGTGTGAGAGTGTAGCTTTGTGACTTAAAACATATGAACAATCACTTGCCTTATGAAAACTTGCACCAGTATACATTTTCAATACAGGGTTGATTGATTCAATGATCTCTTTCGAACAGGTTATTATTTTTAAGAAGATAAGAAGAAGAAGAAAAGATGAGATTAGTAATGGCTTAATGCAGCTAGACAGCCGATCTGACTGGTCAACATTTTCCATCATACACGCCACTAATATGCTTTAGACTCTCTCTAGAAATACTTGTGTGGGCTCGAAGTTGAACCAAGGCAACAGTTTCACGACCAAACAGTTCAGAATAGTTCACATTCACATACAACGCGGAAAAAACTGCATGAGACTTCAATGGATTTGGAATTGTTCTCTTTGTCCTTTATCTAGTTTTGAGCACAGAAGAATATCTACACCGCGGAAATAGTGCGGTTGGCACCACTGTGCGCTGTGCTCCGTGCATGGCTGGAACATTTTGTGCCGGACTTTTTGACGTGGTAGTAAGCAAGTGCGGACATAGCAGCGCAGTGCACAGTGGTGCTTCGTACAACTGTTCTTATGCAAAATAGATCTCGATATGTGTCAGTAATGTCCACTATAGTGCAGTTCATGAAATGTGTATTATTATAAAGTGCTTGCGATCATCACACTCGCCACACCGAGTAAATCTTTTGCGTCATTGCAGAACTATAATATCCTTATCACACGATATAGATCTTACCCTACAATCCAAAAACTTGTGAATTATTTTATACGTGGATGCACTTTTTTTAAATTAGCTTTTGCCAGCGGCTTCGCCCACGTATTACAACCTTTTTATCTATTGATAGAACCACATTGAAATCCGTTGCGTAGTTTAAAAGATCTAAGCGAGTTCGTTATAAACTATGTAAAGATAAAGATCACAAAACCCGTTCGAAAGTTTAATTCAGATTGATGTAACTATCTGGTAGCTAGTAAAACATAGCAATTTTAAGTATCGGTTAGTGGTCGCCGAACAGAATTCTGTCCATTTTCCTTCACTGGATCACGATTGTAGAAACAACGCTCACTACAGACCAGTACAAGCCAACATCCGCTGTCTCTTTCCCTCGTTGTGAACATTTACAAAACGTGCTAGAGTCGTTTGAGCGCTCCGATAGATCGCCGAGCCACAGTCGCTCATAAAATTGGGGATAAACAGAAAAACACTCGCTTTTTATTTGTTTATAATACATTATTCGCATAGATCGTATCCTCTGGGCTTCACTGCAAACAGCGCTGGATTTTTTATGCCTTAAACGTGACCGAACATAAGTAACTTTCATTCAGGGTCTTGTAACACGAAACTCAACATTCCCGTATGCGTCAAAACGTTATTACGTTATTTAACATCCAATACGCGCTGAAAGAGGATTTTCCTTTCTATTTGATGAGCAAACCCGGTAATGGAGAATGTGTAAGTCTGTCACTCGTGTTGTTTTCCAGCGAGGTGGTCGGGTGTCCATATAAACAGCTCATTACGATAAAGGCACGCGTTCGACGTATGGCAATCAAACGGGTAAACATTGATCTGCGCGGGCGACTGTACGCGCGGCGGTGAGGACTGTTCCCGCCGCGTACACCGGCCCCCGCAAGTTGCGCTCGTTAGCTGATTACTGATTAGTTTATCGAGTTACACTCAATCAGTATTGTGTCATTTTTTCGGGAATTCTCACGTTAATTAGATATGTTAGGCTTTTGCAGATCTAATTGTATTATCCTTCATTAGCTGAAGTGCTGACGATTCAGTGGACTTAGGAAGGCAACGTAGATTGGTCTATTCTTCGGAATAAGTGAAACATACTGAAATGTGCAGAACCTGGAACCGACTGTCACTAGTCATTTTCTCAACCTTGATCATATCTCTGTTGTGATATAAACAGTAATGAGCATTAAGGAGGAGGTAGGCAGAATACTTCATCATCGTCATCACTTCAGCCGACAAACGTGCACTACTGGATACAGGTTTCTCCTAAGCATTTTGGGGGGTTTGCCAAAATCGCCACGCTTGACAGGCGGGTTGGTGGTCGCAGTATGGTGGTAAAATGCATAGAGAACGCTGTTGTCTCCCTTAGTTGCTTTTTACGGTACCCACGGGATAAAATACACACGGCACCGCCCGTCGGTCAGAATACTTGTTGTAATTGTAATTTAAGACAAATATGTCAGATAATTATGAATGAATCCAGTCACAGCTCTTGAAGTTAATCTTTATTTAATTAATAGAACTTATATTGCGGTCTCAGTGAACGGACTCGTTAAGGAAAGTACAGTCAATATTCACGAGACTTGTTATACGAGGCATAAATTGATTTCAGTATGTCTAGAGCTACTCCGGTGACTTCCTTGATCTATCTTCATATCACAGGTAGTAAATTCTCAAGATTTATATCAAATTTCCCGCTTCGAACTGCATAGAGGCAGTAAAACCGACTCATCACACAGCCGTTATCATAATGTCCGGATCACGAGTCCGCCTGTAAACAATCCGGTAGTGCCGCGACACCAACCATATATGACCTACACGTTTGTTGAAAAAGGCTGATGTCAGGGGTCAATATTTTCTAGTAACTTAAGCGTCTGGTATAATATTGACCAGTGAATGTATTGGTGCTATTTAATGTCACGGGTCAAACTATTCTGGTCGTTTGTCTACTACTAGTTGAGCCGTGAGGTCATTAATGTTCTTAGAGTGCGGAGGTCTGATTATTCTGGTGGATGATCTTCTTAAATTATTGAATATCTGCGCGTCTTAAGAAATAGCTATTAAGCTTGGTTGTTGATTCAGTTAAATTGTGTTTGTGCTGAGTTTTTCGCCGTCATTTATATTTTAATACGTTTCGTGCACGTGAAGGCGCAGGGGGCCAGCGGGCTGGTACGGGGGGGGGGAGGTAGGGGTTAGGTAATAACGTTTGTTTGTTGTCCTCCTTCTGTTATAATGAGGTAAGGTGGTGTGCACTCCAGATGACTGCGTTTGTTAATAATCAGTGTGACGGCCAAATTTCGGAGAGTGTTTTAATTTTAGAATTGGATTGAAAGTCATTGCAAGTTTTAGTAAATCTTGGACTTTGTAGCGTCGCCTGTGTCACTCATAACTGTGTGACACCGTGTGTACATACAATATTTATCCATAAAATGTATGTATTAAAAATATATAAGTATGTTTATCAGTTGTCTGGTTACCATAGTACAGGCTTTGCCTAGTTTGGGATCAGATACCGTTGTGTTGGTTGTCTTAAGATATTATAAAAATGTACTTGAAATACTAAAGACAATTTATTACATATCCATGCAAACTATACAAGGTGTGTCTCTTTGTACGTTTGCTATATGATACAGGGTGCACTAACAATGAGGTTAGCGCGTGTCGATGTTCACGTAATTTGTGACTAAACTACCGGCGGCGGCGCTAAGGGAGTCCCAGCATCTGACATACTACCGTTACGAACAGAAGGCCAGGTGAATGGTAGGGTTGTGGATCAGTAGATCTATTCTATACAAATCTCACCGTGAAACTACAGCCTGATGTGAGCGCGCTGTCGGTATTGTCAAGACTAAGCAACATTTGGAATTACTCCTCACTTCATTATAGTTGCAACGGTAAGATCTTTACGCAACAGACAGGCAGGTATAGGGTAAATAGGGTTGGGGGTTCTATTGCCAAGTCGAGCAAATTGTTAATTGGTTTCTCCGTCAGGTTTCTTGAGTAGGTCGTAGCCTGGATTGGACGTATTGTCCTTGGGACAATACGTTCAAGGTGTTTTGTCCTTGGGACGTAAACAACTGGTGGGCTGTGGAGTACACCTCTGTCTACCTACGTGTAAAAACAGTCATAATATAATTTTAAAGGAAGCACGAATAAATGAAACTGTCATCCTAATCTAAATGTCGAAACTAATATATGACGCATGAGTCTGCTAGACTGAAGTGGGATCCAAACACCTGGACCAGAGTCATCATGCAGTGGATGCCAGAAGATGGGTGTAAGGCCATGGAGGCCTAGGAGACACTGGAATTGATGAAAAAAAAATTGTTTATTTGCACCTTAAAGTAAAACAAACAAAATATAATTTATAATATAAATAGGCTTAAGGTTAGTGAGGTTGAACATTTGAGTTGCAGCCAATACCTAAGCTAAGATAACTTAATATCTTGTAATTATAGGTATCAGCGCCCACCCTCGTTATTATTATAGCCGATGATCAATAAGGTGTAAAATGTGAGAAACTGGAGTTAAAATTAACAAAGAAAAGAAAAATAAACGGTGTGCGTAGGTGAGTTGAGGGGTAAGTGTGTATACGTGGATGTATGTGTATGTATGTGTGTGTGTGTGTGTGTGTGTGCGTGTGTGAGTGGGGGGGTGTGTGTTTGTGAGGGTGTGTGTCGGGAGTTTGAGTATAGTGTGTGTGTGTGTGTGCTAAAGGAAAACTTACGATATAGATTTTTTACAATGATTTACTTGACCAACATATAAAGGTATAAATAATATTATATTTACCTAGTACGCAATAATTAAAATTTTAAAAATACTAACCAAGTACATTAAACAGCCTTTCAGTTTCTTCATAGGTTTTAGATAGAAGCCAAGTGATTATCTTCTGTTTGCACTCTCTTTTATTCATGGAGAAAATTTGCAACTGTTTATTGGCAATGTTGAACAATTTTGGGCCCAAAAAATGTTAAACTTTTGAGCAAATGATGTCCTACACGGAACAGATTTAAATAGATCGAAACGTCTTCTCCCTGACACTTCTTTTTCAGTCAGTGAACTGAGCTGGACACAGGCATGCTGTCTCATAATTGAGGCTAGTACATACAATTTACGGACAGTTAGTACCTCACATTACTTGTATAGCTCAGTGGTAGAAAAATACCTGGGCTTAAAGTAGCTAACTTTTAGTAAGGCTCTTTGAGCTCTTTCAGCAATTAAATTATGCGTTTTAGCGGCACCGCCCCAACATCTAATACAATAGGCTATAAACGTCTGACACAAGGAATAATAAATCATTTTCATAATATTGGCGTTGGCCGAGTGCCTTATTTGTTTAAATACATAAATGAGTTTTCCTATTATATTTGAAAGATTATTTAAGTGATTTTTAAAATTTAAATTTTTGTCAATTATGAGTCCTAAATATTTTATACATTCAACGGCAGAAAGGGAGGGACACGAACAATTTATAGATTCATTATGGCAAAAGTGTGAGGTTAAACGATGTCTTGACTGTAGCGCGTCACCAGGGGTGCGAATAGAAAAAGTTATATATTTTGTTTTCTTGGTATTTAGGGAAACGTCATTTTGAGCAAGCCATCTTGTAACTATGTTAAAACCATTTTGGATTTTTTGGAAAGTTTCACTCCAAGTATCACAATGGAATGTCAAGGTAGTATCGTCGGCATAAGAAATTATTTTGCAGTTTTCAATATTTAGTAGTGTTAGGTCATTAATATAAACTAGGAACAACGTTGGACCTAGAATACTACCCTGAAGTACTCCATGTGTAACAGATAAGCAATCACTTGTATAATTGCCAATGTTCACTCTTTGCTCTCTTCCAGATAAATAATCAGACATTAATTTGAGTTGGTTTCCACGGATACCGAGCTAATGGAGCTTGTTAACTAGGGTGGGAAACCGTGTCAAAAGCCTTCGCCAAATCGAGAAATATAGTGAGGCATTTCTTTTTGCTATCTATGGTTTTGACAATGTGTTCAGTAAAGTCATTTAACGCATCTTCCGTGGACTTGCCTCTTCGGAAACCAAATTGATTTTTTGAAAGTAGGTTATATTTTTCTAAATAATTTGTAAACCGTTTATTAAGTAGCCTTTCAAAGATTTTTGATAGGGAGTTTAGGATTGAAATAGGTCGATAGTTCGTGACACGGCCTCTATCTCCACCCTTAAAAATAGATGACCTAGATGCGTTTGTAAGAGATTGGTCTGAGAAGGCGCCACACAAAGAACAACAAAAAATATATGATGTAAACCTTTCTGAAGCAGTGTGACAGTAAAAGTTAAAAATAATATATTTTAATTAATTCATATAATCTTCTAATTTCGCTTGAATAAAAATCTCTCCACACAGAGTAGTCCTTCTGCACTTTCCAGTTGTAACAACATTCTTACGTTCGAGTTAATTAGCATGCACTGCTACTTACAGAGCTTCCTAACATGTTGCAACTTATTAGCTTCACGGAAAACACTCGCTCTCCCACTCAACGTGTTTTTATTGCACTCTAGTTAAAAGGTTTCTCTTTACTTACTGGTGCCACGAGTCACGAGGCAGATACACGTGAGAGGTCGATAACATATGTTTGTGATGTACCTTACGATCTAATGGCCACTAGCGTTGGCAGACACCTGTGACCATTGTTACTTGCAAAAAGTAGTTTTGTATGAAGAAGAATGGGAAAGGAACTCCACCGTTACTCTTAAAATACTCGTGAACTGCCGCGGTAAAGCAATTTCATAGCATTTTTTATCAACTTATGCAATTATATATATTTTTTTTATTTGACCGATAAGAAACTTATCCTGTACTACCCGGCCGCTGATAACGGATGGACGGGACGGACGTACGGCCCGCCAGCAGCTGCTCTGCCTCCGCTTTTTAAATCTCTGATATCTTCTAAGATCTTCATTTAAATTACATGCTGTAAAGGGCCATATGGATTTATATTAAATGCACAATGTATTTAAGGTACTTCATTGGATAAGGATTAATGCTGTATTGCTTAAAATTGCTTCGTAAATAAGCCCTTATTTCTCGTAAAAAGTAAAGGATAAAAAAAGGTTATTGTGGGTTATCCCTAAGAGATAGACATATAACATTGTGGACTTTTTTGTAGACCTTTTTAAGGTTTACAATACTGTAGTAAATTATTTTGATCTATTTCGTAGGGTTCAGCCAGCGTTCGCAATGTAAGCGCAAAAAAATGTTTTTATTTATGACATCACATTAGAAACCCCTAAAATTATCAGCGTTTCTTTACTATATTATGCATGTTATATACATATAAACCTTCCTCTTGAATCACTCTATCAATTAAAATTCGTATCAAAATCCGTTGCGTAGTTTTAAAGATCTAAGCATACCTACATAGGGACAGACAGACCGGGAAGTGACTTGTGTTAGGTTTTTTTTCATTACGGAATTTCTTGATTCGGTTGCCGCGCTCAAAGCCCGCGATAAAAGCTATGCAATAACTTAAAAAATGTGCTCGACCAACCAGCAGCAAGTTTATCATGCTTCTTTAAATGTTACTGCTTGCCGTAGCGTAGGGGGTTGGATTGTATCCTTCCCTCAAATATGTAACGGGTGCTGCTTGTGGTAGTCAGTCGTGATGCTGACCATGGATGTTAATTACTCGTATTTTGCATATGATTGTATATAATCAAATTCTTCAAACTGAACAGATAGCTGTTATGCAGGGGAGTTTGTTGCGCCTCTTCTTCTTTCGAGCTAAAGTTCTAGGAACTGGTGAAGGGCTTTTTTGTGGGACTGTCTTAGGTAATTTTGACGTTCGAAAAGAACTGATTCTCGACGTAGTTTGAATATCCCATCAAAAACATAAATGTGAAATGAGAGCCAAGTTCAATATTATGTTATATGCCTTGATTGTTGACTACAACGACAAAAGAAGTGAGATCCAAATGGGTGCCAAGTTCAATGGTCAGTCCTGAAATTTATTTATAACTACATAAAATGTCATTTCTTCTTATAAATTAGGATAATATATTGTAGCCTAGGGTCTGATTTGACTAGTTCTCATATACGAATTATTATGTTCGTTGGCGAGTTCTACCAGCAAGCCAAATTTTCGGAATAATAAAATAAGAACCGACAAGTAAGAGGTTTAGAACTTGCGAAGGCTATAATATAATTCGTATATGTAAACTAGCCAAGTCAGACCTTTGGCTACAATATATTATCCTAAGTTATAAGAAGAAATGATATTTTATGTAGTTATAAATAAATTTCAGGACTGACCATTGAACTTGGCACCCATTTAGATCTCACTTATTTTGTCGTTGTAGGCAACAATCAACGCATATAACATAATATTGAACTTGGCTCTCATTTCACATTTATGTTTTTGATGGGATATCATTACTTTTTGTACATACAATAAATAACAAATTTATAACAAAATTAATACCAAATGGTTTTAGTTAAAAGTGTTCCTAATAGGATCAATTAAGTGAAAAATTATAATAAAATGATAAAAATTTACCAGTTTCTGATTTATTCCTTTGTATTCGCCTAATTACCTATCTGCGTGCCAAATTTGAACTTTCTAAGTCATCTGGAACTGGGTTAGAGTTTCGATCTATAGGTCAGTCAGTGATAAAAATGACGATTTTTGGACGTTAATATCTAAATAACCGTTTGAGTTGTGTTTATGAAATTAGGAGCACATATGTATCTCGCAAGTTTCACTATATGAGCAAAATTTAACACGTTTGTGTGAAATAGTTTTTGAGTTATGAGGGGGTCAAAAGTGGCTCCAAATGGTTCGTGTAATATTACACACGGTGCTGCTCGCCAGTTCTGTTACTTGAACTTGGCTTGACACGCTACCGCGTGTCTAGATATGCCTTTTCAAATAACTTTGTCTTAGCGTATCGATGACAATTTTTTTTTATGATATGTTCAGCAACACTGACGCCGTTCACTGATGCAGTCATTAGGCCCTCACGTGTGCAAGTTACAGGTGACTGTTATAATTAACGAATTACGATAAATACATGATGCAGATATTATTAAATCATAAACCCATTTATTATAACTAGTGGTCGACATTCGACCATAATAATAAAACTATATGCATATCCATTAAAACGAAATAAAAAAATAATATGGTTATGTTTGACATTCAGTAACATTGTAGACAAAATAATAATATTAAAGACAAATATTCTCGATATGACCATAGATTTTAAAAATGAAATAGGTTATATATCTATAAAATTAATTTATTACCTATGGTTATACTTGTTATTCAGTAAGACTATAGACACAAAATATTAAAGACAGATATTCTCGATTGGACCACAGATTTCAACAATAAACTTTCAATTTTCGTAAAAAGGGATCCAAAGTTTTCGCTTCACGTATTAATATATAGATATTGAATGTTTAGCGATATAGCTACTTGATCAGTTTAAGACTGATCGAGAAGCTCATGTGGTGAACTACTGAACAAAATAGATTTCTCCCAAAATAACCAATCCAACTCTCGCAATACTGACTGCAAAGCGATGCCCGTCAAAATGGCAGTGGAGCAGTCGTATTCGTATGACGTCACTCCGGCTGTCCGACACCCGGGACACTCGCTCGCCGCCAATGGAGTGGGCGTGACACGAGTGTCGGCGTGTCGTGTCGCCGCGCGCCGTGTCGGCAGTGTCGCGCTGATTGCGGCGCCGCGCACGACAGACGTGTCGGTGTTGTGGGAGGTAAGGATTATGAACTGATCGGTTGTAGAACGATGCGGAAGTCGCTTAGGAAAACCAAGTGTGTCCATGTTCTTTTTATTTTTGAGTTTATGTTTTGTACTTGGAAAGTTATTAGGACTTGTGGCTAGGTAATAGCAGCCGCACGGGTTGATCGATCAGGTTAAGCTACGCTTGCCACGGTTGGTCCATGGATGGGTGACCTTCTTTACATAACAAGACCCTTCCTTGCCTCAGAAAGCATGTAAAGCCGTTGGTCCTGGCTGCCTTTCATAGATCTTAGACAGTGGTTACGGGTCGGCAGAAGCCCGAAAGTCTGACAACCAGTCTTACCAAGGGTATCGTATTACCCAGTAACTGGGTTGTGCAGGTCAGATAGGCAGTCGCTCCATGTAAAATACTGGTATTCAGATTCATCCGGTTAGACTGGAAGCCAACCCCAGCATAGTTGCGAAAAAGCTAGGCAGATGTTGACTCGGAAACTTATTAAGGGTGTAATTTCTGGAATTTCTCACATATTATTTTCATTATAGAAGGTGTCAAATTATGTTTAATCAAGATCTAAGATCCGAATAACTTCCAGTATTTTCTTTCGCAAAGAAACAGCTATATCGTGCCAGCTCGCGTCATTCCGCCTAACATTAATAATAAAAGCCGTGTGTTCTCACCAAGTTAATATGTCAGTAATTTGCTGTGACGGCTTACCGAGCGCACAGAGTAATGAATGTGATCACAGGCGTCGGTGCTACTGGGATTTTGTGCCGGTTTATTGCGTATGTTAGCTGCTCTGTGGAACATTTTAGGAAATATTTTGGTTAATTTTCAATTTTATTTTGGTGAAGTATAAATTGTTTCCACAACACGTGCACTCGAAAGTGAGAGTTTACGTAGTTGTGAAGATTCTATTGCGTACAAATAATCATTTTTTCGCGCACTAATTAAACTGAAAAGCGTTGGTCAATCACTTTAATTAGTTCGCAGCGAATAATTGGAACGTTACCGAGCACGTGATTGCACATTTTAATAGTGTGGTGCAGCAGCCTCGGTGTGGACGCACCCTTCCTTTTTTTAAAGTCGGTTACAAATACAAAATATCATCAGTAGCCTACAATGTTCCCACTAATGGGAGACAGGCCTCCTCTCGGTGAGACGGAAATACAAAATATAACACTGGAGGATCGGACAAATGGTCCCCACGACCAATAACAACCGCATAAACGTCATTAGATAGGCATTTTTGTACAGAGCAATAACTTCTATAGTGATTTGTTTCAAATCACTGTGTGAAAAAAGTTATGGCGATATTTTGCAGGACGTACTGGACGCTAGGTAAAGGAAAACTTGAATTCAATACTTAATCACTTCTAGTGGTCTTTGCTTGAATTCTCCAAAATGTAAGCATTCCGATGATAGTAAAATAATATGGTACCCTCCAGCTGGTCTGATGATGGATCTGAATGCTAGATAAGGGAACTCTTAGAAAGCTACTAGTAAATCCATCGAATTTGGGCTCCTTAGATGTGTCTCAACTAGTCCTGTTCATTTGACCTGATGACGATGACCTGAAAACTGACCTGAACGGAATACAACGGAAACCTTGAATAGCTACTAGAAAACATATCGAGTGTGGTCTTCCAGCGTCCAGGTCAGTTAACAGGTCATCGTCATCAGGAAAAATGAACAGGACTTGTTAAGACACATCTAATTAGCCCAGACTCGATGGGTTTATTAAAAACTACTCAAAAGTTCCGTTATCCAGCTTTCAGGTCAGTCACCAGGTCATCGTCATTAAGTAAAATAAATAGGAATCGTTGAGACAAATCTGATGAGCCCACACTTGATAGGTTTACTAGAAGCTATCCAAGGGTTCCGTTATGTAATGACCAGGTCCATAATCAGACTACCTCGATAGTACTATATTATTGTCTTATCATTGTAATTAGTACATTTGCAAATATACAAACCAAGATCACCAAAAATGATTTACTCTTCGACTACTCCATTTCGTCGCCGTCCAATACCTATATTCTACCAAACGTTGCCACAACTTTTACCACACAGTGAATCGATATAAGCCGCCATAGCAGTTATGATTATTCATTAAAATACCTATCTAATGGCATATGTGTGGTTGAAAATTGGTGCTGAGACCAGTTTCCATACATCTTTGCCGATTCTCCAAATGATTTTTTAAACATTCATGTATTTTATTAAAATTAACGTAAATGTTGTACTAACTAACAAAACATATACATATATACAATGTATTGGGTTGGCCAAAAAGTCTTTGTCGATATTTTACTTGAACTGTTTAGAAAAATCTCGAAGGTTCTATAAGTCATCGAATACAGCTATATAAACGGGTTGATGCAAGCTGCACTTTAGTTTTGTTTTTATTGAAATCGCTTAAGACATTTAGTACAAAAATGCCGAAAATCGAATTACATGTGCGCCACGCGCTGCTTTATGAATTTGAGTTGGGCCATAATGCAGCCGAAGCATACCAAAATATAGTGCATGCAATTGAACCTAATGTAATCTCCGAGTCTGCATGTCGAGTTTGGTTCCAACGGTTTCGAAAGGGTGATTACAGTATCGACGATTACTTGAGGACAGGCCGACCAACGGAAGTGGATTTGGACCTCGTGCGTTTTCTTATACTTAGAAGCAAATCCATGCGAAACAACACGTTCTCTTGCACTAACGATAGGATGCTCTAAGTCAATCATTGAAAACGCCCTAAACGCCATTGGAAAAGTTTCTAAGTTAGGTCAGTGGGTTCCTCGTGATCTGTCGGATACCAATCGTCAACAAAGGGTAAACTGCTGTGTACAACTTTTATCGAGAAAACGTCATTTTCATTGGCTGGACAATATTATTACTGGGGATAATAAGCGGTGCCTTTATGTGAACCAAACCCCAAAGCGTCAATGGGTTGACAGACATCAAAAACCAAAACCAGAACCGAAAACCGACATACACATGAAAAAGGTACTGCTCAGTGTATGGTGGGACGTTCGTGTGATATATCATTGGGAGCTTCTTCCTAATAATACAACAATTACCACAGACGTCTACACAGAACAAATAAAAAGACTGTCTGAAAAAATAGAAAAGTTAAATCCGAAACTTGAAAGAATAATGTTGTTACATGATGTCCAAATATGGCAATATGGCTGACCTTTGTGTTATGCTCGTGAACGGGTGCTGCTTGTGGTGACTGGTCGTCTTGCTGACCATGGTTTTTGTTATTGTTATTTGTATTAACTGTTATTTTATTCTACTCCGGAGGTGATAGTTTAACTATTGTAACTTCAACTTAGCTATATGCATGCATCAATGTATGTATATGGATCATTTTGCATCGTTGAACATGTAAGCGGGCACGCCCTTTATGCCTGGAGGCTTTATTTAGTTTTTAAGTTCTGTTTACGTTTTTGTTTTATTATTTCAGCTTGACTTTAGTTTTCAATTTTTTTGTAGGTATATTGGCGTGTGCTAGCTGACATATGGCGAATAATGTGTTGTTTTATAATATTAATTACTTACACAATATTGTATAGAATCAAGTTCTTCTAACTTAACAGACAGCTGTGCTGCAGGGGAGTTTGTTCCGCCACTTCTTCTTCCCAGCAAAAGCACTAGGAAGTGTCGAAGGGCGGGCGTTTTGGGGGGACTGTCTTTTGTAACTTTGACGTTCAAAAAGTGCTCACTCTCAGCCTAGTTTGAATAAATGAATTTTGAATTTGATTTTGATTTTGATGACACCCGCCCCCATGTTGCAAAAAAGACACAGCTTAAAATTGTACAACTTGAATCGGAAGTTTTACCTCATGTACCATATTCACCGGACCTCGCTCCAAAAGATTATTATCTTTTCCGCTCTCTTAGGAACTTCTTAAGGGACAAAAAATTCGATGAAAGAGCAGACCTCAAATCAAACCTAGCTAATTTTTTTCATTCTCTGTCCGACATATTTTGGAAGGACGGTATCCATTCTCTACCAGAACGTTGGCGACAAGTGATAGATAATGATGGTGCATTTATTATATTGTCGATTAATCATCATTGTTATTTTATATAACATATATTAAAATAAAATTATAAAAACGATAAAGACTTTCTGGCCAACCCAATATTTAATATATGTTAGTACCAGTAGCTAGATGTATACTTGAAACATGATGTGTATTAGAAACATGAGAATATTTATCGATGTCCGCGTGTCCCGCAACTAATCAGAGCATTGTCCTGCAATGTTGCACCGTCACCACTTGTGGTCGGGACGCGCATTTACAAATACTGCTCCAGCATATTTTCTGAACAGGACTCTAGCTCAGCTAGTGTAGAATCCCGTCAAGATGACAGTGGAGAATATAAAAGAAAGGGGTAAGCATTCGTTTAATTGGCCATTTTTATCAATAATCATGTACCTAATCGTTAAAGGGTTCAACTTTCTTAATGGATAATACATAAACCACCAAAAGGGCGACCCTTTTAAATCTATTTTGATCTATGAAAACATAAAAAATGAGCAACTTGTTCACAAATAAATACTTTTTATTTTGACATAACGATCGTCATGTCATTGTAAGATGAATATTTTATAGATGGTCCGAAATGAAAATCCAAGATGGCGGACATTTTCATTTGTTTATAGTGAGAAGCTTCAGATGAAAATCGAAAATAGCTTTAGCTTAGATTTTCTTTCACAGGTGATAAAACAAGAAATTATATATGTAATTACTTAATAATATTATAAACCATACATAACCGCGGACCATTTGACAATTGTTTGCAGATCATTTAAGAAGGCAGATTCGATATCGATAATACGTTGAAACTGTTTTAAAGGAGCGTTTATTATAATATCAATTGATCTTAAAGGTCAATAAGATTAACAGCACCGCGTTATAAACAGATCACAAAGGGCATTTTCGACTTGAACTTGAATAGTACACACAGCTACATCTCAAGCTATACATTTCCAGTTTAAGCTGCTTGAAATATTTAAGCTTGACCTGTGGCCGTGCGTACAGAATTGTTTTGAATATTTCTTATCTGAATTTACGTGATCTGTGCTACAACGAGGTGTCGTACTTCGCACCCGGCGATGTAAATTGTGACCACATGTGAACCACCGCCGCGCACCGGTAGGGAGAGGACTGCTGTAACAATGACGTCACTATTTATTACAACACGACTTAGGTATTTTCCGTGAAATAAAAATAAATATATATGTATTTTCAGGCATTAAGGCCTATGGGGTGTTAGTGTTACATCTAACTTAAAAACTATCATATATTAGTAAAATGCAGACTAAAAAAGAACATCACAATCACTGGAAGGTTTAACAAACTTTGTTGCCAACATTTGCTTGGTAAACCTTCCCAATGTAGGCCCATCCAGCCCCTCTGCAAACATCCCCAGAATGCTGCTGATGCTTCCCCTCACTCGGGTTTTCACCATTATTGCAAAGTAGTCGTAGTGTGCGCATCAGCGAACATACCTAACGCATTACAGTAAGGTGGAAGCCTCAGTAGCGCTCTGAAGGCATTGTTGTACTGAATGCGCAGGGCATTTTCTGGTTTTAGGGTGTGGTTGTCCCAAAGGCTGCTGGTGTAAAACGTTTGGTAGTCGGCCTTAAAAAGAGTTCATTTTACGGATACTGAAAAAAGAGGCTCTTCTAGCATACTCTATGTGTATTTGGTGTCTATATCGATATTCATCATTATCATCGACCTAGCCTTGGCGCCGAGCCTAACCTGATGCAGTTGAATACCAATATTTTACATGGAGCGACTGCCAATCTGACCTCCAGAACCCAGTTACTGGGTAATACGATATTCCTTGGTAAGACTGAGTGGCAAGCTTTCGAGCTTCTGAGAACCCGTAACGACTGTCAAAGATCTGCGAATGCCAACGGGACCAACGGTTCAACGTATTTTCCAGGGTATGGAGGGAGTAGCTTAACCTGACCGATAGACCAGTGCAGCTGTTATTACTTTTATTCAAAGATTGTAATGAAAACAACAAATATCTTCTTTTTGGCTGACAACCGGTCTCTGATTTGAAAATATGAATTTGAGAATTTGTCAAACCTTATTGTAGTATTACTGAAAGTGAAAACCCGCGAAAATTTGCAACTAAATGAAAGAAAATTTTAAACTGATATTGCAAAGAAAGGAAAATATTGAAAAAATGATGTATCCAAGATATGAATGCTTGGAAAGAGTCTAGAAAATATCAAGCGAAATGTGGATGTACTATAGGTACACCTCTGCCTTACCCTTCGGGGAAACAAGGCATGCTGATACGTTATGTTACGCACACAATTTATATATGGAAAGGCCGATCTCAAAATACTACGAAATACCTCGACATAATAATTAGGTAGATTCTTTAATAACAAAGTGGGTATCAAAGCAACCAACAAGTTCGAAGCCCGGCCGCCACAAATTGCCCATGCGTCTGTGAAGCTATTGCCTTGCTTCAAAATCAAAATCAAAATCAAAAGTCATTTATTCAAACTAGGCTGAGAGTCAGCACTTTTTGAACGTCAAAGTTACAAAAGACAGTCCCCTCAAAACGCCCGCCCTTCGACACTTCCTAGTGCTTTAGCTGGGAAGAAGAAGTGGCGGAACAAACTCCCCAGCAGCACAGCTGTCTGTTAAGTTAGAAGAACTTGATTCTATACAATTGTAAGGAGGTAACATTATGAGACACAAAACATTAAATTAAATGATTTGCCATCTGTCAGCTAGCCAACCCAATAATCCAGGAAATAAAATGAAATCTATACTCAAGCAAAAGCAAAAAATATTTTTATCATGTAAATAAAGGTACCAAAATAAAAGCCTCCTGGCATAAGGGCGTGACAGCTTACATATGCAATGCTGAATCACGTTCACATAGCTGTTACGACCCGAGTTACAACTCGAGGCCTCAAAATGATAAACTAGGACCATCGGCGTAAAAACAAATAAACAGGTAGGTAATTAACAACAATACCAACATCAAGGTCAGCAAGACGACCAGTCACCACAAGCAGCACCCGTTCACGAGCATAACGCAAAGATCAGCGATTACCCCCCTCGCCTTATTTGAGGGAAGGGGGTAACCCGACCCCTGACGCTACCGCAAGCATTGACATCTAAGGGAGCATGACGAACTTGCTGCCGGTTGCTCAGGCAAGAATTGAATGACGAACTTGTCGAGGTCGCTAGCTAATCATTTTATGCAATACTAATCATTATAATATGTCAAAGCATAGAACATGTCAAAACCAATAAATACACAAAAAAAAATGACTAACACAGTAAAAAAAATATATAATAAAAATTATATTACAGCTATATAACCTATCACTAGGTACGCTAGTACTGGAGAAAGAACACAAACATTGTCTTGAGTTAATCACAGCGACCAACTAGTTTTGTCATTTAAATAGTCGTTGATGGAATAATATGCCTTTAGACAAAGGTTGGATTTTACTTGAGCTTTAAACGCATTAAAAGGTAATTCTAGTAAATAAGGTGGTAGCTTGTTGTAAAATGTTATACCAAGCCCAACAAATGAGTTATGCACCTTATGAAGCCGGTGAAAGGGAACACGTAGTTTGTCCTTATTCCTAGTGTTAACAGTGTGAAAATTACTGTGTTTAGCGTGTAAGTGTAAATTTTGCCTAATATATAAGATGTTGGCGAAGATGAATTGTGATGCTACCGTAAGAATACCAATATCTTTAAAAAAGTCCCTTAGAGAAACTCTGGCACCTAGCTGGTAAATTGCTCGAACAGCTCGTTTCTGAAGGACAAAAATATTTTGAATATCAGCGGCTTTGCCCCACAGTAGAATACCGTAAGACATAATGCTGTGAAAATAACTAAAATAGACTAACCGAGCTGTATCAACGTCAGTATATTGTCTTACTTTTCTGACGGCGTAGGCGGCTGAACTGAGCCTCCCCGCTAGACTTGAAATATGTGGGCCCCACTGTAGTTTGCCATCCACTGCTATGCCCAGGAAAACTGTCGAGTCTACAGTTTTAAGAACCTCTTTATTTAAGACGATTTCGGGACCTAGATTTCTAACATTCGGTAAGGCGAACTTTACACATTTCGTTTTCTTGGCATTGAGAACTACGTTATTTGCCGTAAACCAATCCGTAACCATTGAGAGTGCACTGTTTACGTCTTCAAAATCTTGTCTGTTCCTATCTACTTTAAAAATAAGAGAAGTATCATCTGCAAACAGTACAACGTCACAAATACCCTTTAAAAAGAATGGTAAGTCATTGATATACACTAAGAACAAGAATGGGCCGAGTATAGAGCCTTGAGGCACACCTAACTGAACCGGTAGCCCGGTAGATTTTACACCATTAATATCTACACATTGGAACCTATTATGTAAATAAGAATTTATTACGTTTAAAGCTTCGTTATGGACACCGTAATGACGTAGTTTACGCAAAAGCGTGTCATGGTGCACGCAATCAAAGGCTTTGGAGAGATCACAGAATACTCCGATAGCATTTTGCGAGTTCTTCCATGCGTTAAAAATGTGTTTCAAGAGAGTAACATCCGCATCTGTAGTTGAACGACCTTTCGTAAAGCCATATTGCTCATTATGAAGGAGGCTGTTTAAATTAAAATGTCTTAACAACTGCTTGAGTATTAACTTTTCGAATATTTTGCTAAATGCAGGTAAGACAGAAATAGGCCTAAAATTAGAAACGTCTTTTTTATTACCTGATTTAAATAATGGTATGACTTTGCTACTCTTCATGAGGTCAGGAAAAGTTCCGACATCAACACATTTATTAAAAGTAACAGCTAAAGAGGGGGCTACGATGTCTATTATATTACTTAATAGTTTGATGGAAATGCCCCAGAAATCACCAGTGTTTTTAGACTTAAGTGTGTTAAAAACATTAACTACATCACGAGGCGTTACATGTTCAAAATTGAATAGGCAACTACTTTTAGGCACACTACTATGCAAAAGGTTTTCAGCTTTAGACGGGGAGGAATTTAAGGAGCGAGTCGTAGTTATAGGTATGTTGGCAAAAAACTCATTAAATGCCTGTGCTACGTCAGCTGCCGTATTTACTAATTTGTTGTCGACCATAATTTCAAGTTGTTTTTCTTGTTTAACCGATTTACCCGTTTCATTGTTAATGATTTTCCAAGTGGTTTTTATTTTATTATTTGAATTTTTAATTTGATCGCTTAAAAATTTAGATTTAGCAAAAGCACTAACCTGTTTAAATAATTTTGAATATTTTTTTACATACTCTAGGAAAGGAGTATCAAACCTGTATTTTTTTAAACCATATAACTCGTATAGCCTCGCTCTACTTTTATAAATACCTGGAGTAGCCCATTGGTTAAAGCCGACGGTGGTGCCATTAATGTCAATGGTTTTGGTCTTGAAAGTAGATTTGTACTCTTTTTGCACTACATTAAAGAGGGCTTCATAAATTGCATTAGGATTCTCGTTTTCTACTATGGATGGTGTAATTCTACGAGCTACATTATTTTTAAACTTGGTGCAACGACTAGCTGTATAAGGCCTGCATTCAAGTTTATGTGCCTTTTTAAACAATGACATAGGGAAGCTAGATAGCAAACCACAGTGGTCAGTATTTTTAGATTTGGAACATGTGTTCCAAATCTAAAAATAAACATAAAAAATAATAGTCGAAAAAATCACACACTATTCAGTCAAAAATTAATCCATGACAGTCAAATACTGAACTCAGTATATAAAAAATATATTTTGAAGATGATGACGCTTCATCATCATCATGATGATGATGATGATGAAACGTCATCATCTTCAAAATATATATTTTTATATACTGACTTACTAGGGACTTACTTATTGGGACTTACTAGAGAATGGGCAGCAGCGTTCTCTATGTATTTTACGACCATACTGCGATCGCCAACCCGCCTGCCAAGCGTGGCGATTATGGCAAAGCCTCCCAAATTGGGGGAGGCTTATGTCCTGTAGTGGACGTCTTACGGCTGATGACGCTTACTTCCAGATAAATATATAGGTATTATTTTTTGATAGACCACACCGCATAAGTCGTCGTCTATTACAAAATATTTGGTTGTGCCAATCTTCAAGAAGATTAATGTATAACCAATATCACATATTCAATCCATTGTTGACCTGCAGCTCACTTAACATGCTGACGTCAGAAGGCACGCGTCGGCAGCAGCGAGCGGTCAGACGTCAGGGTCACGACCTGGCGATATTAGCGTGATCATGCAGTATTATGGGTACATACTAGTGACGTGCCGGAACGTTAAAGATGTATATCCTCGCAATCGGATCCGAATGCTGACATTTAGTGTGAAGATCTGCGGATATGGATACGGATCTTAACTTTCTTAATCAATCGGTGTCGATGCGCGTGACCTTGACACGATAGTTGACGCCACTAGACGCTTTGCTTGACAACTTTGAGTTGAAACGTCATTTCCCTGTTTCAACTTGCACTGGCTCTTTCTTTTGTTTTGTTTACATTTACATACGTTTATTGACTTAATATTACGAAACAACAATATCGATTGTCCACCTACTGCACCTTAAATAAACTCTCATTAAGCTTATCTAAATGCAATTCCATTACGTTTACTAAAAACAAAAAGCAACACAATTACAGCTATCACTTGCTAAATACACAATTAAAAAGAGTATACTCATTGCGAGACCTTGGTGTGGTACTAGACTCTAAACTTCACTTTAATGTCCATGTAGACAATGTTATCAACAAAGCCCTTAAAATGTACGGTTTTGTTATGCGCAATAGCAAAGAATTTAAGCGTCCATCAACCTTTAGATATTTATATATATCGCTAGTTAGGCCTTGTCTGGAGTTTGCTACTATGATATGGAATCCCTATTACGCAAAATATATTGACTCACTTGAGATGATTCAACGTAAATTTCTAAGAGCTCTGCATTACAGATGCTATCATAGCCATGGTTCGCATGACATTTTACTTAAGAATTACAAACTGTTAACCCTAGAATCCAGAAGACTGCTTCTCGGAACTATGTTTCTACATGGTATTGTGCATAACAAATATGATTGTTCAGAATTAACATATAAACTTTGTTACATCGTTCCGAGGACAGTAGTGCGTAGACAAGCGCGTCCATACCGCTTACTGTCTGTTAATATTAGGCAGGTCTGTAATTCCAATGCTGGCTTTCGCGCTCCTCTGCGCCAACTTGTGGATTCTTATAACACTAGATTTGAAAACATTGATATTTTCAATTTAACAACACATCAATTTAGAAAATCTGTAGTCGATTGTACCTTAGGTTTATGATTATTAAGGACTAGCTTTTGCCAGCGGCTTCGCCCGCGTGGAGGTCGAAAATTATCCCGCGGGAACATACTACCGGGATAAAAAGTAGCCTATGTCCTTTCTCAGGCTCTAAACTATCTGTGTACCAAATTTCATTTAAATCGGTTCAGTAGTTTTAGCAGGAAAGCGAGACAGACAGACAGACAGACGGAGTTACTTTCGCATTTATAATATTAGTGTGGATATATTATATATTACTTTAGATTAGATTGTATTATTTTCTACTGTTTCTTTTTATATTATATAAATTTAATTAATGTTATTGTTATAGGAAGTATTATTCGATTATTCGATCAATTAATCATTTAATCTTTTACTCCATTCACGCATGTATTCTGTTTTTTTTTTTATCTCACGTAGCATTAATAATCAACAATTTAGTAATAAGTGGATAATGTTGCTAGTAGTATGATAAGTATTTTGTTTATTAGTAAGATATTATTTATAACATATAATTGTACTCCTGTTTTTTATCCCGAAAAAAAAAAAAAAAAATAACAAAATTATTTGTTTTTAACGTTAATGTTTCGTAGATTGACACACTACTTAGCCGAACAACAAATCTATTTCATACGAGAGGTAAAAATAATTTGAGTTTATAGCCAACTTAAGTACATACTCAAAATGTTATACTTTTGTTAGAGCTTTCCAGTTATAAATGGAACTGAGTACAGTTACCAGGAAACGCAGTTAAAACGCAGCGTGTGGTATAGGACTTTTGTTTGTCGCCAAATACCCGGCACTTGGCACACACCGACACCCCACCACTATTTCCCCCCACCCTGTACGAGCTTATTGTTCAGACGCAGTAGTTTTTCAATATTTTGCATAAAAACACTTCATATAATAGGACATCATTGTAGGTACACCGACTCGTCAGTCACAAGTAATTACATTTTAAGGATACATATTACGTTCTGTTGCTCAATAGAATGTTGCCATCCATCATTTCAACAATTCAGAAAGTGATACCAAATGCGGCAACGATAAAATCTCAGATCCGCAACATTTACAAATAAAGATCGATATAAAACTGGATTCATTTCTCTATAGTTTTCTTGCTGATATAAGTTTATTTGCGGCGTCTGACAGACGTACAGACTGACGGTGATGCGACAGCAGCCGACGAAACGCGCACTGATACGAACATCGCGTTTAAAGGAAATGCGGAAATCTTTGCCTTGTAACGTCTTGTACCTCAGATTTATAGCTTGCGACTGTCTGTTCGATGATTGCTTTTTTTGGGAAATCATAGTGCTTGTATTGCATTCATGACTGTTGGCTCTGTCCGCCTCTTGGGTGACTTGGGTCTCTCTTGTGCCATTATGTGTCACTCGTGAGTAACTTTGTCACACTTGTTTCACGAGCGCGGGGCGAGCATGGCCTCTTTTATAGGCTTGACACATTTCATCACGGTTTTTGCTTCCAAACTGTGATAAAATTGTGTGAATCAAGCGTATTACAGGAGGTCGTGCTCCCCGCAGCATTTGTCATCACGTGTCACTCTAGAGTCATCAAGTATAATGCGGATGTCATTGTGGACATCGATATTAGTGTGAATTCAATTTTCCTCTGTGAAAATAAATGCTGAAGTATCGTTGAAGTTGTGGAGGCTTAAAGTTAGCGATGCTTTGCTGCTTCCGATAAAGTACTGAACAACTCCAAAATGGTTGAGAAAAAGGAACTTATTACATTGAATTATTTGGTCACAACGCGCGTGGGTCTGTGTAGTGTCACCGTGTGTCACTCTGATATCTAGCTGTCACTTCGTCGGACGACAATATGGATTGGTTTATTGGTTGGCCAAACTGTTTCACAAAACGAATAAAATAGAACATAAGTACAGGTTTGCTACGTGAAACAAACACTCGTAGTTCAAACATGTTATCAGCGAGTGGTTTGTGCACCTATACCCTGTTATCGGGCACAGTTCCAATCCACAGCCATTACTGCCCCTGCCGGGGTCGCGTGATTGTTCGAAAGAGATACCGTGACCCTGGCACATGGGCAACTGATGGAACACGGGTGGGTTTTAGTCAGTAAAAGTCTGACACGCCCTCCCGCTCCGCCCAGAGCGGGAGAAGTCATTTGATGATTTCCCATCCTGAAAAAAAAAAAAAAAAAAAAGCCATTACTGCCACGGTCTCTAACAAAAACTACGGTAAACTTTTAGCCCGAACTGAATGTTTAGCCTAGGTAGAACTGTGACGCTGTAAGGGATGATTTTCTATTGCTAGAATAAGTTGGTTTTCCAAATGTGTAAATGTAAAATGAGTAGGTTAGCAATCAAATTAAGAAGTAGCACTCTAGACTTTGAAACATTGACAAATTGTACATTTTAGAGTTTGATAGCTTTCTGCTAATAAGCAAACGAACAATAACTAAAGTATTATCTTACAATCGAAAGAGATGATGCTTATTTTTCAAAAGACATTCCATGCGTTAGAAAAGAAATCTCCATGTTTACTATGCATGTTCGGTGTGGGGTGTGATGGTGCGCGCGTCCCGCGGCGCGGCCCTGGCGTGTGACGAGCTGGCGCGACGCTCCGACACTCTGTCACGAGCCAACATACACAGACTAGCTACAAACAGTAGGACAACTTATATAATTATTTTAAAGCCACGGCAAAAGCACTGTATCTACAACACCTTTTCTAAACTATACGACCGCTCAGCGTTAACAAAATTTTTCAAAACCCCTACTTATGCAGATTATTTAAAGCAGTCTAGATGTGCCTATATTTTAACGCTGATGCTTAGAAAGGTTTTTCTTGACGAACTTATTTCTTGTATTAAGTGATCAAATGACTTTCTAACTATGTAGCATTCTTTTCTTACTTTTTATTTTCGGTATTCACTCGCTATGAGAGACAAATCATCTTAAATAACACGTCTAAGGACTAAATTTATCGAATTTATGAAAAATATTGCAAATGACAGTCTTTTGCAGTTGTTTCTCTGTGCCGCGCGACACTGTGTCCCGCCTCCCGCGGCGAGTCCGCGTGATGTATAGCGACACGCGCGCGAATATTTCACGCCGCTCTTAAATTCAACGTAATGCGAATTGTGGCGCCGAACACGCCAAAAGATCTCACTCGGTTACTGAATATATCATATTTGAACGGCGGTGGACTACTACCAAACGTAGACTGTAACCGACGCACTTGTAGATACACATACATGGCAAGTCAATTACATACTTTTATAATAAAAGGCTTTGTATTATTGTATTAGTAAATATTTTTGACATACTACCAAAAAAATTACTGATCAAAGTGGCGATTTTTGGAGGAAGCCTATGAATGAATGAATGAATGAATGATATACATATGTATTTATTTGCAAGAATATAGGTACCTTACATAAGTTCTTAAGATCTAAAGATGAGTTTCACTATATTCGGCATAACAGCCGTGCAAATGTTTTGATTTAACATCTTATAGCATGCAGTAGGTACACATTTAGTCATGAGTAGGTAACTACATAAAGTACCAATAATAATTTCATAACTTAAATTTCGATTACAATGCAATTCATAAAATTAAATACAATTCTATTCATTTAAAATAATACATTATATTAAAAATAGCGAGAAATAATAATGATGTAGAATTGTATTTAATTTTATGAATTGCATTGTAATCGAAATTTAAGTTATGAAATTATACAAAGTAATGTCAATATGTAGATGTCATAATAATTATAATAAATAAGTTTTACATTTTATACTCAAAATATTCATCGACGGAATTAAAACATCTCTCACACAACCAGCTATACAATAGCTTTCTATCAAATTCCAAATCCGTAGCACTTCTAAATTCTTCGGCTAAGTGGTTGTATATTTTCACCGCCATGGTATAACAATTTTTGCTGCATAGTTTTAGTCTATTACGCGGGACTACTAGTGGCTTTTGTACTATTTTTCTCTTTGACACGGTCTTTTCATCTTTTTCAAAAAGCGAGTAATTGTTTCTTACAAAGCAGGTTTCAAATACATATAAAGACGGGAAGGTAAGTTGCTTTTGCTGAATAAACACAGGTTTACAAGACTGTTTGAGTATCTGTTAAATTTTTGATCCTTCTAAGTGCAAATACGATTTTTTTTTCGATTGATATGATGATGGTGATAATCAAAGAAATTGGTCCCAAATAAGTTTGAGGAACACATAACGCAAACATAAGTGAACACTCGTAGAAACAATACATAACGTAATGCATTGAGCTCGCTTTTCTCTTTGTCACAAAATTTGCATCGCAATCAGCACAAGATAACAGTTGCGACAGACATAAGCGCAGCGCTTGCAATTATGTGCCTAGTCATATCGAACCGCACATCACCGCACCGCACCGCACCGCATATTTGATGAGATTTTTAACCGACTTCAAAAAAAGGAGGAGGTTATCAATTCGTCTGTATTTTTTTTTTTTTTTTTTTTTTATGTTTGTTACCTCATAACTTTTGACTGGGTGAACCGATTTCGATGATTCTTTTTTAGTTTGAAAGCTAGTGCTTCCCGAATGGTCCCATTTAAATTTGGTTTCATTCGGACAATGGGGTCCATGTGAAAACCATATAAGTCTTAAATTTACATTAAGTATTTGCGCGACAAATGAACGAATACCGTATGTTTGTTACCTCATAACTTTTGACTGGGTAAACCGATTTCGATGATTCTTTTTTAGTTTGAAAGCTAGTGCTTCCCGAATGGTCCCATTTAAATTTGGTTTCATTCGGACAATGGGGTCCATGTGAAAACCATATAAGTCTTAAATTTACATTAAGTATTTGCGCGACAAATGAACGAATACCGTATGTTTGTTACCTCATAACTTTTGACTGGGTAAACCGATTTTGATGATTCTTTTTTTATTTGGAAGCTGGTGCTTTTTAAATGGTCCCATTTTAATTTGGTTTTATTTGGACAATGGGGTCCATGTGAAAACCATATAAGTCTTAAATTTCATTACGTATTTGCTCGGCAAATGTACGCATAACGCGATTAGATTAGTGCGGAGTATCTACCACAACTAAAAAGTTAAAAAATAAAAACTTTTTACAAAAAAAACAACCGACTTCCTTAAAAAAAACACTACAAAGTCAAAAATAACTTTAATTTCGGAAGTCGGTGGCAAAAACCTTAAATACAGAGCCTAAGACACCGACTTTCGAAATTAAAGTTATTTTTGACTTTGTAGTGTTTTTTTTAAGGAAGTCGGTTGTTTTTTTTGTAAAAAGTTTTTAACGTCTAAGCACAAAGTACGCATTGTAAGCAATAGCGTGACACAGAAGGTGTTATTGTGAAACTGAGCAGGCTTGAGAGGCGCTTTTTTCAAGTCACCTTGTGCAAAGTAACTTTACTCCAATCTCGAAATTTCCCGTTTCGTGGTGCGTGCATATTATTATACAAACCAAACCCAAACTTAGTACAAACTTAGGCCACTCACGGAATCCGCCGGGAATTTCATAAACACCAATATAGCAAGTTATATCTGAGGCCAGCACGGAGCAAGTTTACTCATTTATATTACGAGTACATGATCCGTGACGCCGCTCTGCTCTGCTCACTCTCTCTCAGCTCAGCTCCGCTCCCACTGTGTCGATTATGTTGATGGATTATTGAAGATTTTATTTTAAAACTGAGAATAAAATGCAATCAGCCGGGCTGCCTCCCGAGTATTAAATGAAAGCCGACTTTAAACAACTGTAATTCTTATTGGGCGAATAGTGGTGCTCGTCAGTTAACATGTACTCCAGGGATCAGATTTATTTTAAACCTGGTTTGTTTATCAGAATAACTTGTCGACAGCCTGATTGACCAGCCGCCATAGCGCTACAGCTACGCACATTGTCATACTTATTGATGATTCCTTTTCGTGCATTTACGTTAACACACAGACAAAGATCGTTATGTGGATTTATAATAAACTGTCCATTTAATTCGTCTATTTCTGCCCCACTATAACAATCAGGACCATAATGTTGTGAGTTGAAAGCTAGAAGTGTTTTCTCTATTTCATTGCCTACAAACACTATAATACAAATTCTTCCTCCATAGATCCATATTAATAGGAACAGTCCGTTAAACTTTTATCAAATGACACACACAAATTGATTTTTAATTTAAAGTTTTGTCGGTCCTGTCGTACCATTTTCATATTTCAATTAATTTCAATAATCGAATCGAGCAAGTTCCATACATTGTATTTTGTTATTTATAAAGACTACAGTTACAGTTGAACGCATCCGTTCTGTTTGTCCATTCGATTGTTGGATTATGTCGTTGATGGCCCGCCTCGGTGCCCCGGCCCCCGGGCCCCAGGCCCCTGTGGCCCCTGTGGCCCCTGTGGCCCCTGTGGCTCCTGTGGCCCCGGAATATCGGCCCGTGCAGATTAACATGTGTATTTTAATTTGTGGAGCGTCGATGTCGCGATAACACGCGTCAACAGCCCGCAGCATATCGCGATATCGCGCCACGTTTATTATTTTCCCGATTTAATTAAAACAATCAGCCGTCGATGTAACTCCTACTGTTTGTTTTTATTGTTCTACACTCAACACCCAGCGAGATTATCATCCAATCAATGGAAGTGCTGAAAATTATAAATACGTAGGTAATGGTCTGTTACATTACGTGACGTATATTTTTAACCCATACGTAGCGACAGCAATGAATGTGCAGATAAATGAATCAATTAGTACGATAGTCGCGGACACGAAAGCGAAACACATTAGCACAATATAATAAATATTATGAATCCTATTCACGGAGCTATTTAAATATGAAATGTATGCCATAAGAGGACACTCGATATAATGACTGGCGTCCTCGCACGGCTCGCCCGCGGCGGCGGCGCCTAATATCGGCCTTTCAATAGCGCGGAGGGATCGCGAGGGCCTGTGAGCCGGTGCTCAATGGGCGAGGATTTGCGCAATCCCTCGCGAGATATTGATGGCCGTGAGCGAGCATCGGGACTACAGCACATTATGCGAAGAGACAGTTTTTGTGAGGAGTGACGTCATCGAGGGGAGGCTTGAGCGCTCACATTCACTGGCGGTGGAACTGAACAGAACGATGTGTTAATGACTCTGAAGGTCTTTTAATGTAATACTTACGGCTCTAGTATTCATGTGTTTGGTAATACATTTATAACCTGCCACCTACGGTCACTAAGTGGAATGTAGTAAATAAACTGAGTACAATAACCATGCAGAAAACTCAACCACGTAACTAGTTGTAAGTGTGTCACACTTTGGAAGTAAAAAATAATGATAGTCATGAGACTTAGCACTGATTCCAACAAAATACTTGAATATTAAAGCTCGACGAGAATAAGCGCTATAATTAGTTCTTTGAAGTGTTACAAAGTATAAGTAATAGGTACAAATATCACAGAATTACTTATACGCAGGCCAACAGACCAGAGTACAATTTTGCTCCGCTATCAATAAACAAGTCAACCGGATAATGATCTCAGATATTTACGACTATATTATACGCACACGTGAAACTGTTTTTAGAAAAAAATGCGTGAAATTGTACCTTCGAAATAGAATCACAAATTGTACCCGCGGTACCTACAGACTCACAGTTTATCATCAGAAAGTTACTGTACCTCCCTTTCTAATAACAGCCGCGTGAGTCGATTGATCAAGTAAAGTTACTCTTGCCACAATTGACCCGTGGATGGGTAATCTCTATATACCAAGACCCCTCCATGCCTCGGAAAGCACGTTAAGCTGTTGGTCTCGACAGTCATGCGTAGATCTTGGATAGTTGTCAGAATCACAAAGCTCTGACAACCAGTCTTACTGGGGATATCATATTACCCAATAACTGGGTTGTGCAGGTTCGATAGGCAGTCGCTGCGTGTAAAACACTGATATTCAGCTGAATGCGATGTGGATGCAGTTGCATCTAGTTAGACTGGAAGCCAACCCCAACATAAATGGGAATAGGATACGTGAATTAGTATTTTTTCCCTTTTGCAATTAGTAGATAAAAATAGCCATAGGTATAAAAATCTAATAGGTATAATATTCGTTTTCTAATTAAATGGAAAATCCTTCGATCCGTGAGCTCTCAGACTCTATACTACTATAATGAATTAGTGATAGTTGTATAAGCACCGCCGATAGGAGAAAATAACTCCCGTAAGCTTTGACTTTTGAGCATATTTAATATTTTTGTAAACTGTGTAAGTACCCAAAATGTATATGTATAAAAAGAGTAATAAACTAAAAATAAAATGGTCTTGTAATAATAAACCTACCACCTCTGTTATCAGACTATGCCATCAATGCCACATCCAGTAAAAATCAAACTCACACATCCATGTTGTGTTTTGGTTAAGTTACGATCGGGTTGTTATCTGTTTACCCACATTATTTATTTATTTTTTGTTCTTTTGTTATTTTATATACGAACATCTGTGCGTTCTCAGTTTTAAAAATTGTTTCTCAGTAAGTGAATTTGTGCTGCAATTCTTTATGAGAAATAAAGTTGTTGTAAACCGATATTCAGTAACTTGACAGTTTTTGTTACTGACGTGTAGAAACAGACAAAAAGGTTGTGAAGTGAACAAGTGCGTCGTTTTAACTGAATTTAATAACTTAAACTTTAAAACACGTTATGTTCGTTTATCACATAACTTATATAATGAGTAACGGTTGATTTCACGGTTACCTATCATAAGTTCGAAAAATATTTAAACGAATTTTATTTCCCCTAAAACTTTTCAACTATTATCGTTTCGTTTTTATATACTTCATCGAAGTCACGTCTGCCACTGTATCAGTTGACCTATTATCAATTCGACTTTTTTCATTACTCCGACGTTTCATTTGGTCGATAAACTCTTTACCGAAGTTACACTTAGCCGAAATTGTTCGAAGTATTATGCTTCCAGACATTCATTATACCTAATGTTAAGATTAACCTACTCTATGGTTTAATTAATTATTTATTTAAATGTAGTGGCACTTAATAAAACAGTTTATTATGAACAAAAGTGTTTTTAAAAGGTCCCAGTAAGAAGCATGCAAACAATGTTGCTTGCTACAAGCATGCAACATGCAACCATGCATGCAGCGTGCAAAGAAGCATGCAGGCAAGCAAGCATGCAGCGTGCAGAGAAGCATGCAATATTCAAGCAGGCATGCAACATGCAGCAAGCATTGTTTCTGTCACGGCTCCGGCGCTGCGGGGTTTGGGCGGCCCCACGCGAGCTTATCTTTGCAGATGGTTTTAATGCTCACCACCGCAGCTTCGGCTTGCTGGCCGGCTTCGCCGGCCAGCCTCAGCTGCGGCGGCGGGCCTTCAGACCACCTGCTCCTCAGCTCGCGGGCCGCCCTACCCCTCCGCGCCTGCGCGGGCTTAAATTACACTCTAGGGGTAGGGCAGACAAGACTACGTAAAGTCGGTTTTACAGCGATTCGTTTCTCACTAAATTTTGTAGCACAATATATTGACTTTTTACGACACTACATATATTTAATTTACTATTGAAAACGCTACCAAGTAACCGGCTATATATTTGTGACCAAATAATATTCCCAAAAATTTGTTTCACTGTGGTGAAAATATGGCAAACAAACCATTTGGCAACTGGAAAAAGTTCAAAAGAGGCTTCGGCCAATAGCAAAAAGTTATTTCGTAAATCGGCGAAACATAATTCGGTAAAATAATACCTATGACACATGATACTTCGATGATTTAAAAATATGTCAAATGATGCATATTGCAAAAAAGACGTCGGCCAATAGTTTTCGGTAAAATGACATTCGAACAAAAAAAATTCGGAAAAGTAAATGGAAAAAAACTTTTTACAATTTTTACTTTTATATTTTTATTTTTAACTTTTTAGTTATGGTAGATACCCCGCACTAATCTAATTGCGTTATTCGTTCATTTGTCGCGCAAATACTTACAGCAAATTTAAGACTTATACGGTTTTCACATGGATCCCATTGTCCGAATGTAATCAAATTAAATGAAATCATTCGGCAATCACCAGCTTTCAAATAAAAAAAAGAATCACCAAAATCGGTTCACCCAGTCAAAAGTTATGAAGTAACAAATAATAATAATAATAAATACAATCGAATTGATAACCTCCTCCTTTTTTGAAGTCGGTTAAAATTGCGCTTGATCATGTAAAGTTTAAAATGTAAAACGTTCTTTTGTCGTCATATAAGACGAGGAAAAATATTGTAATAAAAACAAGGACAGGAACTGCTAAAAAGAGCTGTGCTGGTCCAGTGGTATCGACTTACGAGTTGCGTTTTACTTTGTGTAAATAATTTTATCACCGCTGTTCTCACAACGGTGAAGAAAGACATCGTCAGGAAACCGGCATGTCCTAGAACCAACAATTCGAAGACATGCGACACCTACCAACCCGCACTGAGCCCACGTGGTAGATTACGGCCCACTCCCTCTCACTGAGAGGAGGCCTGTGTCCCAACAGTGGGAACGGTATAGGCTGATTATATTTAATAACCAGACATTATATTTTAGTATAGTGACACTATTTTGCTTCGAACTGTCAGCTTACTGAACTCGATTAAAAGTTTCGAGCAAGCCTATTTTAAAAGAACAATTAAATTTTAAACGTGAGCCGGTATACGGCGCCGGCTCCCCGTGTCTAGTTCGTGACAGGTTAGCCTGTGCCCAGTGGCGCGCAGGCGATGCCCCCGGGCAGGCCTCAGGCAGGCTAATAAGGACAGATTTATTGCGCCCATCAGCACAGCGCGCAGGATGTGACGTGCTCCATCGCTTCATCAGCCGAGAGATAGCTGTCGACTGAGCAGACGCTTGTCTGTACGTAGATGCATTTAAAACATGCCGTGAAAAAAAAAAAAAACAACAACCGACTTCCTTAAAAAAAATACTACAAAGTCAAAAATAACTTTCATTTTGGAAGTCGGTGTCTTAGTATTGAAGGTTTTTTGCCAGCGGCAAAAAGGACTATATCGTTGGCAAAACGGAGGTTATACACAATAATATTATATAGTTTGAAAATAAAACACAGCTTCATCAGAAAAGTGACCAGTCTGAAACAATATAAATCAATTTTCTCCACGTGTATTCATCTAGAATCCAAATAAATGTAAAGCCAAATAAAATATAAGCAGTTTTGTTATTTTTTTATTTAAATTTTTGATCCAAATAGCTTATATTAGAAGGTGGTGTTGATTGGACCTGTTACGTGACGCGAACATAACTTGCTCATTGGCCACATTTAATTCTATTAGACCTTATCCCGTTAATCAGCCAATGAGCACACACCGGCAATATATAAAATATACATATATCTTAAATAAACATCAATATTTAGGTAATTTACTGATACTGTGAAAGGCAAATTAAAAAAATACTTTTTTTTCTCCTAAACTTACATGGCCATTTACGAAACGTCAGAATATCGTCTAGGTGCACGATTGTTATTTGGCGTTTCCTGTGGACAAGAGCCGGCAAAAAATTCGACGGTTACTCTTTTAGAAACATTATTTTGGCTTTTGCAATGGTTTGAAATTACAGTGTTAATAGACTCTTGTTTAGGTATGTCTATACGGAGTCGCAAAAAAACATGTAACAATAAGTTGATTTTAGTCCAAAACTGTGTAGTGTAGGTCTGTAAACCAAATAGAAAATGAGGTTTGAGATCATTTATTCTCATAAGAATTACATTCACTTACATGAGAATAACTAAAACTAGACATACAATTAAAATAAATTAGATGTTGTTGGACGTATTACAAATAACTTGGCGTCGAATAAAATATTTTGAGGGTAGTTTAAAAAAAAAAATTATATGAACAAGTGTTAGTTCGATACACGGGCACAACTGTCAACTCAAAATATCTAAACAAAAAACAAGTTTCCTTGAAACACAGATCAGCGGTAGCTGGATATGGCTCGTCACTACCCAAGTAGCACAAAAGTGCTGAATAACAGCATTTTAACAGTGCACAGTGAATGCATTAGTTGCTGAATAATAGCGTAGACAGCGCATCCTCAGAGGATATAACTCTAATTTGGGCACAAATTATTCAGCACATCGCTGTATAAGAAATCCAATTGACAAATAATTGCATTATAACAACATTATATCAGCATTTATGAGTGTAACAGTCACCTCAAGAGCTGAATATTGCCTGATTAACGAGGCACGTGTTACCTATAATACAGCAAGAAGGACAAAATGTGAACATTTATACAGTTGAAATTACACACTGACGGAAATTGTGGAATGTAATAACTTAATATTATTTTTTTTTCCATTATTATGTACTGTCAGTTTGTAAAACATGAGCGTTGTGTGCAAGATCTCGTGCCATTTGGAGAATTAAGTATATCAAATTTAAGGTAAGTAAAACTTTAATTTCTTCCTATATTTGAAATCTTATTGGGGAAGTAACTTTACTGTCAAATACCATATATATTTAGTTCAAAATTTTCACGCGCCCTCGAAATACCACTACTTAAATACTAAAGTTAAACTAACAAAAATGGGCTGATGATAAAATAAATATTTTTGTTTTAGTACAAAAAAAAAAAAGATTTAAAACTGTTTTCTAAAAAAAAAATCTAAATAATTTGTAATCCAAATGAATTACAATTGATATCATATAAAATAAACCAAAATGAAAAGATAAAATATTACAATAATACACAGTAGTGCAGAGAATATGGCGGATGGCAGGTGAACAGTTTTAATGTTAATGTAATGCTAAGGTCTGTACGGGTGTTCACATGTGGCCTGTAATTCAGCCAAGAGTAAAATAGTTTAGCACTTGTGAAATACAAATCAGACATGGATCGATTAGGAGAGTAGTAGTAGGTCACATTTGCGTCAGTTACCTAGATAAGTACCTTTATGGATCCAAGCTTTTAGGGTTCCGCCGTGGTTCTTTTAAAGCCATTTTGTTCCCTTTTTTAGTTGTTATTCGACGATAAGTACTTAATTAAAATTGTCATTTAAGTAGCTGAGATTATAATTTAATTATATGTATAATACATAAGTTATTGATTTATTCAATATGCGACAAAATACCTATAAATTAGTCGGTGCCTATCTAAAGATAATGTATTTTTCTGGCCTAATAATTTAATTACTTCCACATGAAATAGCATTATGTTACGTTAAGTTTAGGTATTTAATATGTTATTGTATCTTTTGTTTTTTTTCCTCAAAAACTGTATAGATAATGTTGTCATTAAGAAACTGATACTTCTATTATAATAAGTATATTTTTCTTGTTTTTACAGAACGAGACATTCAAAATAGTTCAGACTATAGAGAGAGGTGTTGTCGATCTAACATTCGTTCCTGCACAGTGGAAAACTAAGGAAATTCTATGGTGGCCACCGAGAAGTACTTTTGTACTCCTTGAAATTATAAAAAGATGAAAATTCAAGGCCTGGACCAGGGTGGTACACCCTAAATTGTACTTTAAAAAGGGAACATTAAATAAACATAAAGAAAATTACGTTGTTTTTTTTTAGATGCTAGCTGTACCGGTATTTCCTAACTGACTACCTCTGAGAAAAATTGTCGAAATCTGGAATCTTAAAAAGTCTCGAAAGGTATTAATTTATTACTTTAAAAAAATCTTGGATTTCTCTTAATACATTTTCTTCATTTTAAGGTAAGTACCAGAAACATATAAAACAACAATATTAATTTTGTCGCAACCATATTAGTCCCGAAAATGGGTAGGTTATAAGAAGATTTTTGTAGCATGGCATTTTTGTACCTACTCAGCCTAATGTCATCAAACACACTGACCTCTATTTATAAAGGCTTTTTTGTATTGTTTTGTTCATATGTGCTTTAATTTAAATACGACGTAAATTTGAAATTTTATTTTATTTCAACTATGTGACGTATATTTTTATTTTGTTAGTGACATTTTATTCTTTTCTGCTGCAGCATTGTTACTTTTATCTTAATTTTTGTAATATGGGTTATGTGTGAAATAAATTAATTTCATTTTATTTATTTATTTATTAATAAATATAACATACGGAACCCGTCGCGTCCAATATTCCATTCGCGCATGCCGACACTTGGATACATGCTGTTATTCGAGTGTATGGTAAACACCTGACTAATAGGGGAAAAGTGAATCTGTATGCAGCATAAAGCATTAAATAACTTCACAAAGTAACTGATTATGTTATAGTGGGTGATATGTTCTCTCTTAAAATGCAACGGTTGTATAGTACACGTGTGGGCTATTATTCAGAAAACTTACAGCTAATAGGGTACTGCAGTACTAAGCGCTCAATAACAGTGACTTTGTGGCGTGTTTGTGGTGCTTAATAGAATTACTGTACAGAAAAAAGCATTATAGTTGGCCACGTTTTTTTCGAAACAGCTGTTGCAGCACAGGTGAATACTAATAAGTCTTTCTAAATGCTTAGATTACCGCTGTGGGCCTTAAGTGACCATTTATAATGCAGTTCTGTGCTACTTGGGTAGTGTAGGGAAGATGAATTTTTTACTATAAAGTGTTTTAGTATTTTTTTAAAAGTGGTTATGGATTTAGATTCTTTGAGATCTCTTGGTAATTTATTAAATATTTTGGATCCTTCATATACAATAGCTTTTCTTCCGTAGTTTGTGCGGGTTGGGTGTACTTTTAAAAAGTCGTGTTCGCGTCTCAGCTTCATTTTGTGTTTTTTTATATTTTTTGTGAAGGTTATGTTTGTGTGTATTTTTTTATGAAGTATTTTTCGAATTAGTATGCATGTATTATATATGTATGTTTGTGTTATATTCATTACTTTAATTTCTTTGTATAGAGTTTCTGTTGGAGTTAGGTAGTCATAATGAAATAATGTTTTTAAAATGAGCTACAAATCGATGCATCTATGCAAGGCCTGCAACGTAGGTACTTATGTTCACAAATTATAAAAGAAACAATTAAAATAAAATAATCATTTATAAAACAATTATAACCATATGACATCATAACAATTTTACGGACACCCTACTGATAATATGACATAAATGATACAGGCCGCCATTATGACGTCACTGTGTAGTTGATTTGTTTGCTAATGCCTGTCGCTGTTTGCTCTGAGGACAGTAATTATCACACCGTGCTCAAAACACACATTATTAAGTCCGATTGTGTAATTATAAAACTAATTTGTAGTTCGTTGTTTTTGTTCCACGTGCTAATTGCAGCTGTTAAAAGCGTCAAATAATACACAATATTTGCGCATTCATCTATCAATTACGCTTCTCTGGCGAATGCTACAGGACACGCCGCTACGAGCTACGCTGCTACGAGCTACGGGCTACGAGCTATGCTCCTACGCGCTTCGCTGCTACGACCTACGAGCTAGATTGCTACTGCTACGATTCTATGTATGCTTTCTACACTAAACTTGTGCTCCGTGTTTCTACATTATGAAACTTTAGCATGATAACTGAGGAGCTACCCTCATATTTTTAAGAACGTAGAGCAATTTTTGATAGGTTTAGACTCAAATAAGAAAGCGCTTTTTTTTTAAATACTAGAGGTATTTTCCGCAGATTTAGACTGCAATTTTCCTACATTTATAATTTTTTTGTCGCTGAGATGAGTTTGCAACTAGATATACATATATAGAAAGATTTTACTTACAAGAATTTACCTTCTCGGAACTTACTCTAGCTCAAGTATTTTGTATATTTTCTAGATTTATTTTGTTTGTTTCTGAAAAAAAAATTGTGTTATAATGCACATGCGCAAACATTACTTAAAATTGTGTCGTGTTTATAAAACGAACAGGACGGTGTGACTGCTAGATATACCATTACATTAGCTGGCTGTAAGAAACACTTCTTACAGAACACATCACTGAGTGAAACGAATCAAACTGCATGTAGTGAGTTCCGCAGTATTCTTGTATGTACCTAGTTGCTTGTAGTTTTACAGCCGCTAAGAGAAAGCCGCGCTGAACGTGAGCAAATAACACGTGAATTAGTTTCCTTGTATCTGCCACAGGCCACAGTTATATGTAGAAAACACACATTATGTGTTCTAAAAACGATGACTCATTCTAAAATAGAGAGAATCATAGAGATCGTCCGTGTCGTCCAAGATCACATATAATGAATGTTGGAACATTACCCACGGGAATGTACTAGTAAATTAAAGTGCCCTATTTGTTAATCCAAGTTATAAAGTATCTGTGTTCCAGATTTGATCCAAATCCGTTGAGCCGTTTTTGCGCCAAACCGCTACATATATCCAGACAAACAGAAAAACTGATGAAATTTAAAAAAAAACTATTGTTTCGACATCTGACGTTCACACAGATTATTTTTTAGGTTAATTCTTTTATTTTTTTATTATCAAGGTACTGTTTTAAGAACCGTGTACCGTGTGGTGCCGGACGTAAAGAATAACACCACCCCATTTCTTCCCGTGGGTGAAGTAAAAGGCGACTAAGGGACTTACTAGAGAATGGGCAGCAGCGTTCTCTATGCATTTTACCACCATACTGCGATCGCCAACCCGCCTGCCAAGCGTGGCGATTATGGCAAAGCCCCCCAAATTGGGGGAGGCCTAAGTCCAGCAGTGGACGTCTTACGGCTGAAACGACGACGACGACGACTGTTTTGGTTACTTCACAATTTTATTATATTTGTTAAGTTGGGTTTTTTCCTTATACGTAAAGAAACACATACATTGACGTTCTTTTGATCTTGCGTTGTAAACATACATTCTAGAAAATAAATGAATTTGTTATTTTATTTTATAAATGTAATGCCCTGTTCATGGTTGTTCAGTGAAGCAAAACGAGGCAGAAACCACTCACCCAAACAATAGTTATAGAATACTGAGAGCTATGCTTTTCAATATTTTTTCCCAACTCTAATCATGTCATACTTTAGACAACCACCTCAAATAATCCGGCAATATATGCGGGTAATTGCGGCTATTTCTAACCTTAATTATAATCATTATTTTTTATTTTTTGCAGCCTGCACTGTCGCACAGCTAAGCAAAGACCTCCCCTAAATCCTTCCAGGATCACGTCGATAATACAATACGCGTCTAGATCGTCTCGTCACCTCTTCTGGGGCCGGCCTCGGCGGCGTCGTCCATCCTCAGGCACCCACCGTGTGGAGGCTAGTGCCCCGCGGTCAATAGTCCTATGCATGCGGATGACATGACCCTCCCAGTCAAATTTTAGCCTTTGTCCCTGTGTCTAAGATTCCCGTTCCCTTATTGATAAAATTAAAGAATAGACGTACTGTTAAGCCCGATTTTTTTCATCTCATCATAATCAGCGGAACTCATCAGAATGCTTGTCAAAACTAACAGCCTCACAAATGAGATCGTCCTAATGTTGGGCATTATATTAGTAGCGTGTTGTTAGTAGCGAGGCGAGCCGGGCGAGCCGGGTGAGTGCACCCGCTGTCGGCCTGCGAGAGTTACAGTTTGTGTTATTTTTTTAAAACTACCAGTTATTTTAGATAGTGTTAAATGCTTGAGTCTTCTGAACGATATAATTATAGTCAACTCAACGTAACAAAACACAATATAGGAAAATAAACTGCACACGTATAGTTTATAATTAATGGTTCCATTGGTGCCGTGGCTGGCCTCTGCGCAACAGAAGTGTATTTGAGTCAAAAAAAGTGCATCTTATCGTTTAATGGGACTTTGTGACATGTTAGATTATGATCTATGTAGGTAAACATCGCAGTTCGTTTCATTTAAATATAACTTAGTCAAACAACAGTGTATGGCAACCCTATTATTTTACTTTACAGATTTAAAGACGTCAATAATTTCACCAAGCAAAACATCTGAGCTCTGATGAGAGTGATGCGACGCGCATCCGTCGGCATCGCTCGGCATAACGATTACATTCCCGAGCCGTCTGTGTACAATCACAGCCGGTGATGGTTCAACATTACACAACGCATTGCTTGCTGTCTGATTCTAAGTCTGACGAAATGCTTCTATTAACAAAATCTGTTCAGAAGGAGATAGCATTTTTGATAGATTATTGTGTTATGTTTTCATTTAATTCTGGCGTAAATCTTACTCTCCAAAGAAGCAGAAAGATAATAGTTTCTTTGCTTTTTTATACATTGTGTGGAATGATTATCAGGCACTTAAAACAAGTACTACTGAATTAAGATGGCAGAAAATACTCTTTCCCTCAAAAACAATTACTTAAATAGGATTGGCTAATATCAACAAAATAAATAGGTGATGTTATATAGTTAAAACTTTGTGTGCACCGTCACGTAGAAACAAATGTCGCCGGAACATTCCTGTCGCTGCATCTGTGACAGCTTCGAGTCGTCACGTTCGTTCACGCGCCTACATAAGTATACTCTGCAGCACGTCGATGATATCATTTCATTATGAATGTACATACGTACGTACCGCTCTCGCGACACTCGGAGAAGTGAAGTATGTCTTACAATACACTGGTTAAAGACGAGTGTCTCACACAGTGCTTGTCGCGCGGGCTCTATTGTTTAGCTAGTTGGCAGTGTAACAGTTTCGCAGTCAGAAGGCGGCCCATACTGTTTAATGAATGGCTCTATTGGTGCAGTAGCTGGAAGACTGGCTATAGCTCTCTGGAAGTGGATTCAAGTCACAAAAACTGCATGTACTAACTTTTCATTGTCTAGGACTAAGTGAAACTGTTAAATGGTTTCAGCCTTGTAAAGATCTCCGATAAATGAGTAGCACTTATATTCAGTGATATAGTCCTGCAGACTGTATTTCGGCCACGGCAGCCAATCTCAACGAAGACTAGCCATCGGCGCGGGAGATATTATAGTGCTCAAGTGTGTGCGCAGACACAGAAGCACTCACTCTTCCCTCACTCTCATAGTCCGATGGGACGGCAATCTGACACGACCGGAGAGGGATCAGGCGTAGGACCAATGGCTTAACGTGCTTTCCGAGGCACGGGGGTATCTAGGGCATGTAATATCGGAAGGTTTTCAATTCCGATACTGATTTCCGATATTAGATCTCAATATCGGAATTCCGATATCATATTTTAATTGCAAATTCGGTAAGAGGTTGAATGGAACACAATAAAAATCATTTTTAAACCGTATTCTTTAATTTTTTGCGTTCCCTTATTCTGAAGACCTAAAGTACTCAGTCATTAGTTTTCGTTTCTTTAGTTTTGTTGTCTGCTCTTGTGATGTTGATGTGCTTGGAGTATTCTCCGATGAAGAGGGTCCAACTGCAGTAATGTTTGAGTGCACAGTTCGTAAATGTGCGTGCAAGCCCGTAGTAGACCCACGTTGTTTTTAGTTTTTTTAAACATATCTGGCACTTAGCGGTTTGGCCGTCACCCGATCGATGAAAATGATCCCATACATTTGATGAGCGTTTGTTGAGAAATTCTAAATATGTGTCTTTCTGATGAAGCCCTGCACAGAAAATATTTTTTTTATCTATACAAATAAATAAAATTGGAGTGTCTGTTTGTAATATTAAGATAACCACTTTTTACTAAGTGTCTAAGGATGCGGAAGAAAATAAAAATAGGGACATAAAAATTCGCAATGTGTTTATTCTGTAGGAAATGATACTGTGATTGCATACACGGTACATTTACCAAAACAACATTTTTTACAATTTTTGTCTGTCTGTTTGTTCCGGCTAATCTCTGAAATGGCTGGACCGATTTTGACGCGACTTTCATTGGCAGATAGCTGATGTAACATGGAGTAATTTAGCCTACTTTTATTTTAGAAAAAAATCTTTTATTTTAGAAAAATACCTTTGTTAATTTCCGACATCCACGCGGGCGAAGCCACGGGTAAAAGCTAGTATTATATAAATATATAACTGTACGTAAGCTTTGACTAACCTAGGTATGTACCTGGGCCTGGAACGGACAAGCAAACCTACCTTTAGCAGGTAATATGAAATATTACCTGCTACAGGTAGGTTCTATGACTCTCTACATTAATGTTCTGCCTTATTAAATAAATTGTAACTTTCATTTACAATTTTATTTCACAAAAGAGAATGGAGAAATCATCTTTTCACTATGTATCTAATAATACAAACTAACATCCTAAATATCTACGAACGAAATAATCATGTTTGGCGTTATTTATTTTATTTTGAGGTAGTACAATTATAAAACCATTTAAACACAGAAATTTATACTGAACTGGAAAACAAGAATTAAATAAAAAAATTACTTACATCTTTTATAGCGACGTTGAAGCATGTCAGACTTTTACTGACTAAAACCCACCCGTGTTCCTTCAGTTGCCCATGTGCCAGGGTCACGGTATCCATTTCGAACAATCACGCGACCCCGGCTGGAACTTACACGGTTTACGAGCGCAACTGACTGACAGTATATTTTGTTCGTTTGTGCGAATAAGCAAGAAGTACAGGCGCAGGTTAAAAGTGAGCGAGACAAACAATACTATTATAGCTCTTGTATCGCATGCTTAGCAAGTTGACAACAAGAATACGGTGCTAAACATAGACCTAAAATATACGTTTAATTTAAAACTCAAATAGAAAAGTTTGTCTGATATCGATATTGGATCACTCAGTATCGGAATTGTAATACCGGAACTTACGTTCCGAGATTCCGATAATACGATATTCCGAGATTCCGAGATTCATGCCCTAGGGGTATCACACCGCTAACTTCCAAACTCCGGGCTGCTACTAAGAAATTCCTAATGGAAAAACCCAGTAACACTCTGTCCTACCCGGGAATCGAGCCCAGGACCCCACGCTCAGCAGTCGCGCTTGTCGGCTACGAGTACGTACGTCACACTTCACTCGTCATATTCTTTGTTTTTATCTCTTGTCTGACTCGCACTTGTTATTGTGCTCGAAGCTCTACTTACATTGGGCAGTGTTATAACAGAGGTATAACCAGCATTTCCGGAGCCTCACTTGGAAACCTGTTTTGACCCACTTGAACAGGCCTAAATTATTTATTATCAGAGCGGAACATTTAATAAGATTGTTGAGAACATCCGCCGCTGCCTCATTATGCTCCAGAAATAATCGATCGCGAATATTGTGAGTGATGACAACTTACTGAGGAACAAATAAACCGTTTTCCTAACGATGGAGGTTGGAGTATGAACATCTATGGTTGGTACGGCAATTAACACAAAAGCTCTTACCATTAATTCAGCGCATGATTTTAGGACGCCAGACAGTCTAGAATCGTTGAAATTATTATTGGTCTTCAAAAATAAAAAAACTGCTTGTGCAATAGTATTGCATTTTCCTTTGAAGAACCAAACAGTTCGCGGTGAAAACGTATGGAAATGTAAATAACCGATCAGGTGTTTCGACACAGGAGTTTTAGAATCATGTAAACCGTATTCCTGGCAAATATATTTGAGAACACAGTGCGGTGATTGCCAGAAACACCAACTTTGTTGCAATGGGTGTCGTGCCACAGTTTGCAAAACCTAAACTACTAATACTTAACAACTGATGTTTTCTTATTTTTATATTGCCTTGTCAAAAGCTAAAATAACGTCATGTATACTGAATTTGAAGTGGCGTACCGCGGTTATTAATTAAAAAGATACAGCTGGGCTTAGTATTAGGATATTTTGAGTACACAACCCTAAAACTCGCCGAACCGACCACATTTTTAACCCCCGATGCAAAAAGAGGGGTGTTATAAGTTTGACGTGTCTGTCTGTCTGTCTGTCTGTGTGTCTGTCTATCTGTGGCATCATAGCTCCCGAACGGATGAAGCGATTTCAATTTAAAAAACAATGTATTAAAGGTGACTTATGTGCGAGTGTTCTTAGACATGTTTGATGAAAATCGGTTGAGCCGTTTAAAAGTTGTGGGGGAGAAAGTGGGGAAGAGTAACCGAATGTCAGCAAATATACTCGACTGGGGTCTCAAATGAAAGCGCACTGGAAGAGAATATTGATGAATTAATCGAGAGTGTTCTTAGCTTCGTTTGATTTTACATTATAATAAGTATGTACCTATAAAAAGTATAAAATAACAAATTAAATTTAAAATTTAAAAAACCCCCGACACAAAAACCTAATTTCCCTTTAAAAAGTAAAAAATAATAAAAAAAAACTCAATCTTAAAGTACCTAAGTATGTATTAATAATTCAAAAAAAAAATACGTCGCGTTGGGGGACCGCTCCGCGAGGGCAGACGTTGACGGTCGTATCCTAAATGCAATATTGTGAGATAATTTTATATAAGTTTTCTTTTCTTAATTATTAGTTAGGTAATAGACTATTTGTGAATAAATTGTTAGGTCTGGAGCGGTCCCCCAACGCGAAGTATTTTTTTTTTAAATTATGAATACATACTTAGGTACTTTAAGATTGAATTTTTTTTATTATTTTTTACTTTTTAAAGGGAAATTAGGTTTTTGTGTCGGGGGTTTTTAAATTTTAAATTTAATTTTTTTGTTACTACAAGAAAAAGTCAACATCTCAGTACTTCCGAACGTTATGTCCATTACATATCGATGTAGTCGCACACACCACCATCGTGCATAACGCGAGTTCTATACCCAAGCACGTACACGACACGACAAACACGACACACACGACTGACATGACATAGACGTCTCGCAAATACGAGCGTTTTATTATTAGAGCGATATTTGCGGGTACTACCCGTCTTTCGCCAAATAAAAAGATTTCAATTGATCTCTGAACTGAGATATTAAACTGAGAAATGTGAGTAGTGATATATGGTAGTATGATGGAGTAGCTCTCGGTAAATAATATGCTATTGTCTCTTGTTGGTTACAACAGGTTGGAAAAACATACATTTATATATAAGAAAAAAATTAACTAGTGCGCAAATTTTTTTTGGGTTCTGTATCAGTAATAGAACACATTTCAATTATTATTTCTATATATTTTTTTAATTTTTATCCGAAGACGTCGAGATGTCGTGTCTAACGTTTTCCCACGCAAGCGTCGCGCCAAACGTGTCGTAACTGGTAGGTCGCGATGTCAGACTACTCCAATCGTGAGTTTTATGAGATGGTGCGAGTGTGCTTATTAAGTGGTACTTAAAAATTTACAAGCAGGACGCAGCATGTATGCGAGGGAGAGCAGACCTCGTATGCGAGCTCATGGGATCCGTAACCCTGCCGTGCCTAATGGAAGGTCCATTTTAGCGGCCACTCAAAGGCTGCTTGATCATGGTCCATTCAGGACCCCAAATCATGCACAAGGATCTGGCAGATCTCGACTGGCGGTCGAAGTCGAAGAAACCATTATTGGTTTCTTTGAGCAACATTCAATTTCCACGAAATGGCACGTCGCGCGTCGTTTCGGTGTGACCCAGCACGCAATAAGGCCCGGCGACGGTCAATCTGTCCATACAAACGTAATACCAAAATCATTTGCAATTTGAGCATATTTCCACCATTTTAAGATGATATTCGGCTTAAGACAGTATTTATCTAGGTTACGGTGATGTTTTTTTTTTTAAAAACTGAGCTAAAGTGAAGTTTGAGCGAATTGCATTTCGCACATTTTTACAACATGAATGACATGTTTTCTTTTTGTTTTTTCTGCATTAAAAACAACAATATCTGTAATATTGTTTTATCCATAACACAGCTTATATTATCAAGATACAAAATAACGAAAACCAATTTAAAAATCATTAAGTTTTCATTCATCATTTTTGGTATTACGGAACACAGCAAAATTATCATAAATTTTCAATAGCTAGTAGTGCTATCGCGTCTCACAAAAATGTCAATGTGTGCACGTTCGAACGGCTGGCAGTAGGTGTGTTGTGTACCGCTCGGACATGCGTTAACACTAGCGCAACGTGCATTTTGGGCGTACTTTTATTTGTTTATTCAATTGTATTGTGATATTTCTGACATTATTATTGACCTATGCTATGGAACTTGGATTTTGATTTTTCTTCTGATTTGGTATCGAGTACAGAGACTGAATGACCGATGAGAATGTAGAGCATTCTGACAAACTTTGCTTTTTTTTTTGTTGGATGGGAAATCATCAAATGACTTCTCCCGTTCTGGACGGAGCGGGAGGGCGTGTCAGACTTTTACTGACTAAAACCCACCCATATTCCATCAGTTGCCCATATGCCAGGGCCGCGGTAACTCTTTCGAACAAATCTCGCGACCCTGGCAGAAGCTTTGCTTTGTTTACGGACCTGGATTTATTGTTTACGATTCGGTTTGGCTGCCAACATGGACTCCGAACGTCGGGATGTGTCTCACAGTAAGTACCTATTAGCCAATGATATATTCTAATAAGTTACGTCATGTCTAATATTTTCTTGGCTACTAATTGTTTACTTACATATTTTTAAATTCAGCCCAATGAAATAAAGATATTTTTTTCGTGATTCGAGTTTAATAGTAGTAAGTACCTACTTACCTAAGTATATTTTGTATAAGTTAGTATTTACCTACCTATCTAGGTATAGGTTAATTATGTTATGACTTCGTTAATGTAATACGTTAATTATGTTATGACTTAACACACGTTCCCACGGACGTAATAAAATCGTGGTTGGTTATTTTCGTGCACTGGGTCTTCAAGATACTGCTCACCGCCAAGAGGTGAAAATCCAACTGTGTTTCGACGTACTGAGACTCACCCGCGCTGCACTCTGTTGTATTCTCAATGCTCGGTTCAACACCGAGAGTTGAAAATGCGATCTTATTACGTCCGTGGGAACGTGAGTTTCACCATAATTAACGTAGTTTTTAATTATTTGTTGGTATATTGGCATTGCTAGCTGACATATGGCAAATACATAATCAGTCTATAACGTTCCCACTGCTGGGATCCAAGCCTCCTTTCTGAGAGGGAATGGGCCGTAATCTGCCACGCGGGCCTAGTGCGGATTGGTAGATGTCTGATGTCTTCGATTTTTTTATTCTAAGACATGCTGGTTTCCTCACGATGTTTTTCTTTACCGGCGCGAGAGCAATGTTGATGAAATTATTTATACAAAGTAAAGCGCGTCTCTGGGTTCGAACCCGCTACCTATAACTCGTAAGTCGGGGCCATTACCACTGGGCCACCACTGTTCTTGCAGATATGGTAAATAATGTATTATAATATTCTGTGCCTCGTAATTACTTTGCCTACCTACTATTGTATAAAATCAAGTTTATGTAACTAAACAGACAGCTGTGCTGCTGGGGAGTTTGTTGCGCCGCTTCTTCTCAGATAAAGCACTAGGAATTGGTGACGGGCGGGCGGTTTGTAGGACTATTTTATGTAATTTTCACGTTCGAAAAGTCTTGATTCTAAACCTAGCTTAGCTTAGAAAAGTAACGTGTACATTAAAAATAAATGTTAATTAAAAGTCTTTGTTTTTTATTTATCCTCTTTTTTTTTCTGCACATCGCGTAAATATGTATAAATTATTGGAATATTTTTCTGTTACTAATATTTTGCGTAACACTTTTAGTGACTTGTTTTCATTATTTGTAAGTAGTTAGCTTTTGCCGGCGACTTTGCCCGCATGGAGGTTAGAAAATGCATCTAAACCTTCCTCATAAATCACTCTATCTATTGGTGAAAACCGCATGAAAATCCGTTAAACATTTTTTGAGTTCTTCGCAAGTAGGCAGACAGACGCGGCGGGGGACTTTGTTTTATAATATGTAGTGATAACAATTTTCAAAATTAGTAAAAAGAATACTTCCTTACATAAATATGACACAACGTTCATATATCAATTTATAGAAGACCACAAAAAACATAATTATACATTGGTTTACAAGTACCAAGTTAGGAAAGGTATGTAAGACTGTACAATAGGCCTAGATCTCGAGATATTGTAATAATTTGAGATACCGACTGTTTCGTCCCGTTTGAATTGATTACTCTGTGCGCCTACGTTTCTAGACGTGTAACAGAGTGAGAACTGTCACTTGTCAGTTTTGATTTTGACTCTTTGGTTTGCTCTTGAAAAGATGGTGGGTCCTATTTGGCGTTCCGACCCTTTTGTTAATTAATCCTTTTGAATCGATCGTTTTGGGGACAATTTGTCGTGATCCAATTGTTTTGTTTGTAAATAACCCCTTTTGACGAAATAGAACGGGTTTTAGTTTGAACTTGGTTGGAATAGTTTGAGGTTATAGTGACAGTGATTGAACCGCGTGCTGGAGAAAACCTCTGGCATATTGCAGCGGCCTTTATCCTGGAATACTTAAGCGTCACTACACAATACAATATACACTCATTTAAAATCAGAAATCCAGGTTGGCTCCAGAACCAGTTTCTTCAACCAGGTGAGTCTTTTGAATATTGTATTAATCAGCTCCGCGCACGGCGGACAGTTCGCAGCCACTCATGTCCCAAGGCCCACCACCAGCTTCCACTGCGCTAATCCTATGGTCGGGGCCTTGGCCTGGCGTCGAATACCGACATTGTAAATAAATTTCCACAAAACGCATTACTAGTCTGTACATTAACTAACGATTTCCCAGAGTAGTCAACAAAAATAAAGCAAATAACGAACATACCTAATTACTAGTAAATAAAAATGCCTGGAGTCGTTATGAATAAAGGGTAGGTACAACTACTCACTCACACACGGCTGCATACCGCGTCATCGTTGGCCTTCTATTGTCAAACAGAGATAGCAATATTCCGACCGAATTTTGCCTTTGCCTCGGCTCGTGTTTTGGGAGTTTAGGCGCCAATTTCTTAAATACAGTGATTGGTGACCTGTAGGGGTAAGCAATTCGTTTTAATCATTTTTTTAACGAATAGGTTATTTTTGAATGAACATTGCTGTAATCATAATTTAATTGATCATAATGATTTATTTTCTGCATGTTATGGTCCTACGCCCATGAAAATATGAAGGAAAACTTGGTATTACTCTTCATAATCATAATCGTTTATTTGCTAAGATAGTAGGTACATAAAATAAGATGGTTACAAAATTGTGATCCTGGTACTATCTGGCACAAAATGACACCTGTAAACAACAAATACAAAAGTAAACGCACCATCCCTAATGTCTGTAAACATGTAAAATGTAAATCTGCTTCAGCTAGGCGACAACATCTTTTTCTAGGTACGCATATTTATAATAAAATTAACAGAGCCCTGCTAATTAACTCACTTTCTAAATAAGAAACGAAAAATAAAATGTGCGTGTGCGGCTTGTGCGCCTGCGAAAGATCAATTTGGCCGCTTATCGGCTGGCTTCAAAGGGTAGGACCGCGCTACAAAATCACTGATGCATGCCGCGCATTGAGTAGGGTGCGTATGATTTGAGTTTCGATAGATTTGAATTGATTTTTAATTTTATTGTTTCCAAATTTCTGTTTTTGTTGTTTTAGTATGAAAATGTTACTTTAAATGTGTAGTATTTATTGATAGATCAGTATAATTACATGTTATTCAAAAATAAAAATAATAAAAATTTCTATGCCAAAGGCTTCTACTCCGTTCACCTGTTACACCCATTTTTTTTTCAAGACGTTAAAAAAAGTCACCCAGTATAAATGTAACAATGGTTTATGTCAATAAAATTGTATTTATTTATTTATTATTATATTATTATCTACCTTAAATTAGGCATGCAAATATTGACAAACAATTTTAAATAATATCATATTATGGAAACATGTCAGTAAAATTAAAATTACCAAAAAAAAAATAATTATAAAATAGAAAAGTTTAAACCAAGCAAAGTCAAATAATTAATACAATGTCAAATTCAAATAACTTCAGGTCACGGATTTAAAAACAAATCTAGATCGATCCTAATAGGTCAGTAACCACCGCCGCAATGCATCGCCGGCGTAGGTAAGTACCTACTTCGAACTTCTTAGAATTTTGAGACGTAGAGCTTTTTCCCTTACTGCGTGTGATATATGTAATTGTGATATGTAATTATTATGTGTTTAATATTGAATTATGGAATTTAGTAAATGATTTTTATTATAAACTTATTTTTGTACAAGTCAAACACTGATTTGACTCAGCTGTCACTTTTCAAATCATAGTTGGTTGTTAACGGGTATAAAAGGCCGGAGCGACAGTGAAACAGTCAGTTGCTTGTTGGATTTTCAGTTGGTTAGTTCTAGTGCTGTTGTTGTGTGGAAAGGATCGACCAGAGGTCACGTAAGTTAAGTAATTGATATTATATCCTAATTATTGCCTATTATGACAATGTTGTTGTACTGTTTATAGTGTTGCCAATATTGCTAATGTTTTAAATCATATAAATGGAATATTCATATTCTTTTCCCAGATATTCTTGTTATATTTTGATTATATTGATATTATTCTGAGTTCTCTTGGACAATGGTCCAAGAGATAGAATTAATGTATTTAAGATAATGATAATGTATGGCAATGTAAGAAATGTGTTGATATAATACTTCAATACTGTTTCCATGGAGTTTCTTGTCCTTCTTCTCCATGAAGATCTAGTTTTGGAACGGACGACTAGCTTTCTGATTAATTACTGACAAGCCTAATTGAAATAAATGTCTAGTCTTGTGTTTCTGTGCTTTACTTATTGAAACCCTTTCCTATACACAGTAAATAAGCCGTTACCATTCTGACATTCAAAGCTTGATAATTAGTATATACATATACACTTATAGTTATATACTGCTTAATATAACATCAGAAGTGGCGATTGTTCTCTGTCCTTTTAAAACTGCTTACTAATGAATTTTATTTTTTTATTTTCATGCTCGATGGTGGGGCCACTAACGATCTATTGGTTACCGTTCGTTGACGGGTCACTGACTCCACTTGCACCTTGACATCGGAGCTGCGGTGCTGCAAGTTGCTGTATGAGGTTTGAGACTGCGGAAGCTCGACTTTTTGTAATAATATCAGGAAGTTTTCCGGAAATAAGTAGTAAATGAAATCGGTGAAGTCCTTAGAAGCCTCTAAGCCCTTTTACATTAAAACGAAATACAAAGGGACAAAATGATTAAATGAAGGGATTAAGTATTGCCAATCACTTTTACATCATCATTCAATAGATAATCAAGTACCAATGGATTATTGTGGATGGAAATATGTTAACCACTTAAGAGTTATTGAACCAGTTTCTTTCAAATATTATTAGAGGATAACATTTTGAAAAAAAAAAGGGAAGTAGTATGCAGGTGTTCACAAAAGTGAAACTTCGCGATATCAGATGTTTAGAAAGTATTTATTTGCACAGAAAGAGGTACCGGTTACAGATGTTAAAGGATAAAAAAAAAATATCTTTAGAGTAACTACCTAGCCACTTTTAACATTAACTATAAATTTAAAAACTTTTTTAAGGAGGTCGGTTGTTGTTTTTTTTTTAAGGTTTTTTTTTAACTTTTTAGTTATGGTATGTATCTCCTATATCACTGCCGGCCACGTGACAGGATTATTAGAATATTATAAAGATAAAAAAGTGGATTAAATTCGAATTATCGAAGCTAATGCAAATATTAGCAAAGCAAAGTGAATAAAATTCAAATGGAACCACACAGCTATAAATAAAAAGAAAGAATCATCAAAATCGGTTCACTCAGCCAAAAATTATGAGGTAACAAACATAAAAAAAATACAGTTGAATTGAGAACCTCATTTTTTGAAGTCGGTTGAAAAAACAATAAAGTGAATCCGTTTTTCGTAAAGTTTTAATTTGTTTCTATGATGATACACGTACTAATAACAAGAAATCGTTACGTTAGGGCCATAATACACACTTGGCTGGACACGTATTTTTTTATTTACCGTAGCATTAGAAAAGTTTAAGGAGAAACCGTTCTTCTTCTTAGCGTGTCGATAGCAATCTTAATATAGTTAACCCAGAATTTGGTTGAGAAACCGTTGATTAGGTTACAAATAAATAAATAAGTAGGATCGGGAGTGCCGAGCGGTATATTGTCAGGGTTTGGAGTTCCCATTTTATTGGGATAAACAAGATTATAAATAGTTACAGGGTTGTAATACAATATTAATTACACGATATAAAAAGAAACATAATAAAAAGGTAACATATTATAAAGTAGGTAACAACAATACAGTTCGACGAACAAACCCTAAAGGTTACAGTTCGTATAGAGGCCTAAGCCACCCAAATACAAAGTGTATCTTTCGCTATTTAGCTAGTCAATACAGCTATGTGAATATACAGCAGCGCTGTACTAGGTAAACCGACAGTTTAGTCGGGAGCAGGGGCTCAGTATTGAGTCTAATCCGAAGATAGACTGTTTTGCTCACCGAATGCAAGCTCTTTTATAGGACAATGTCCCGCCATAATATCCACGATAACTCTTTCCGATGGCGCGTGGAAGTACGCCACATGTTTACTTGATACAAACACTAAAATATGCTAAACTAAGTAACTAAGTAATCAAACAATATTAGAATAATTGTCGTAAATAAACCAATGGTGAATTCACAATGTAAATCATTTTAATATTTAAAGTGACATGACATGTCATTTATTGTTTTGAACAAAACTACCAGTTACTGTAAACCCCAAAACTGCAGTTCGCCTAGAAAGTTTCGCCTTTAAAGTTAAACTAGTTCAGAAATTGCCACTTTTATCTATTAATGGTGGTCCCAATAATTTATATGATGATTTTTTTAAGATATATTGTAATGATTTTAATTCCACTTTTATTCCCCGGACTATCTCAGTTAACAGTAACGTATCTTTCAGTGATTGGGCTACCATTGGTATTCATAAGAGTAGAACACGGCTTTATGAGCTGTACAATGAAAGGATTTTTGTCAACACTGCTGAATTTAATTTGTATGTTAGAAATTATTCGAAATTATTTAAAAAAGTTTGTTGGATGGCCAAGTCGCGTTCAGTTCAAAGATTAAAAACAGTAATAATGTTATTAAAACGACTTGGAATATTATTAATAGTGAAACAGGAAGGTCTAGTAAACGAAATAATGACTACAGCCTGTCTATCAATGACAACATAGTAACATCAGACTCACAAGTCGCGGCGGCTTTTGAAAATTTCTCTTCAGATATTCCTATTTCAACTACAAAATCCCTAAACTCATCACCTTCTGTTGCTGAGTCTTTGCTTATTGAAAATGTTAATGTTTGCGATTCGGAATTTCATTTTGAACATATTACTTGTAAAGATATAATTAAAACCTTCCACACTTTAAATGTAAAAAAGACTGCAGATCTGTGGGGTTATTCTGTAGAAGTCGCCAAGTCATTATTGACATTGTAGCACCTACTTTAGCTCTTATATTTAATAATTGTATCGACTGTGGGGAGTTTCCTGACCTTATGAAGAATAGTAAGATAATACCTTTATTTAAATCTGGTAGTACATCAGACCCCTCTAACTATAGACCTATTTCAGTACTACCTACCTTCAGTAAAATTTTTGAGAAATTAATTTTAGACCAATTGCAACGATTTTTTAATAAACATAAATTATTACATACCAAACAGTTCGGTTTCACAAGGGGTCGTTCAACTACCGATGCCGGTGTTGAACTCCTAGGGCATATTTATAATGCATGGGAAGATAAATGCGATGCTTTGGGCATCTTTTGTGATTTATCTAAAGCATTCGATTGCGTTCTTCATGAAACTTTAATCAGGAAACTCCGCCACTACGGGATCCGGAACAGCGCTCTGGATCTTCTTACTTCATATTTGAGTAATAGAATTCAGAGTGTCGATGTCAATGGAAAAAGGTCTCCCGGATCTATCGTAACAATGGGCGTCCCACAGGGCTCAATTCTTGGTCCTTTTTTGTTTCTTATTTATATTAATGACTTGCCTTACCTCATTAAAGATAATCATAATATAGTTTTGTTTGCGGATGACACCTCACTTTTGTTTAAACTTAAACGTCAGCAGCTGGTTACTGAAGATGTTAATAGCGCGATCTCAAAAGTAGTTCACTGGTTCAATGTAAATAATTTGCTTCTTAATGAAAAAAAAAACAAATGTATTAAGTTTACGCTACCTCACGTTAGGCAAGTGAAAACGAATGTGTTGATAAAGGGCGAAGAATTGAATCCTGAAGATAGCACTGTATTCTTGGGCTTAACTTTGGATGCCAAGCTTCAGTGGGGACCACATATTGATAAATTGTCGAAAAAGCTAAGCTCCGCTGCATATGCTGTTAGAAAAATTCGGAATTTAACTGACATAGAGACAGCCCGTTTAGTGTACTTTGCCTATTTTCATAGTGTAATGTCGTACGGTATTCTGTTGTGGGGAAATGCCGCCGACATTCAGACTATCTTTGTCTTGCAAAAAAGGGCTATTCGATCAATTTATAAATTAAGCCCGAGACACACACTCAGAGAGAAATTTAAAGAAATTAATGTAATGACTGTGCCTTCACAGTATATTTTTGAAAATCTTTTATATGCCCATAAGAATATTAAATTGTTTAAAAAATACAGTGATATCCATAGTATAAATACTAGGAACAAACACAAATTTGTTCAGCCAAGAAAGTGGTGTACCAGTTTTGATTTAGTTTCCCGGTCATCGAAAATTACAACAAGGTTCGTTATAAAAAGATATTACTAAAAGAGACAACATTATCATGACGTAAACCTATGTATTTAGTATTCATACGTCATATGTCACATATAAGTACATGACATTTTAACCTTTAGTATAAATGAAAAGGACATTAGTTTCTACAAAGCAATTGAAATGTTTCCAAACAAAAGTAATAAAAACTATTTAAATAGACAACCGAATTCCATTTGAAAAAGAAAACTGACAATTGACATTTTGTCAAATATATGCAAAAAATCGATATATTTTCCGTGTTTTTTCAATCAACTGCATATAAAATCATCTCAATGCCTGCCAACTTGACCATTGCCGAAAGAGCACAAATAATTGCCCAATTTAATGAGGGAAGCAGTATCAGTGCGATATCCCGGAATTTGAATATTTCGAGGCGTTCTGTCCGCTTTTGGATTCGTCATGAAGGAGAGGAGGGAAGTTTGTTGGATCACAGAAGTGGTCGCCGGCCTGCACTCTCCAATAACGATAGAGAATTCATGAGACGGGAATATGAAATCAATGGTTTTAAGCCCACAAAACATTTTGCGGAGATGTTCGATGTGAGTGCCCAAACAATAAGGAATCATCTACATTACATGGGGTTGCACCACAGGCATTACGCCAAGAAAATATATTTGACGGATGCTCACAGACTTGCTCGTCTGAACTTCGCCAGAGAGCACTTAGAGTTTGATTGGTCTAATACAGTGTTTTGTGATGAAAAAACGTTTAAATCCAGTCAGCGTGGACGTCTTCACCTTTGGCGATATAATTCAACACGGTATAAAGATGATCATGTAATCCCAAATAGAGAATCAGGTCGAATTTCCGTAAATATTTGGGGCTGGATGAGTGCGGATGGTGTAGGAGAATTGTGTTCTCTACCTCCTCGAGCGACGGCTGTAAATTATATCGACGTGCTTCAGAATGCAATGCTACCGACAGTCCGTAATGTTTACCCGGAGAACGAAGTGCCACAATTTGATTTTGTTCAAGATAATTGTTCAATTCATAATGCGAGGATCGTAAGAGCCTGGTTTCGTTCACACACTGACGTAAGGGTAATTCAGTGGTCCTCAAGATCGCCGGACCTCAACCCGATAGAAAATCTTTGGGGCCTTATGGTCCAACGATGGTCGCATCAAAATGAAAGAACCAAACAAGCTCTTATTAGTCACTGTAATTATATTTGGGAGGAAATGCGGGGAACCGATATTTGCTCACGGCTTGTTGGTTCAATGAGGTCTCGTCTTTTAGAGGTTATAGAGGCCAACGGCGGTTACACCCGTTTCTAATTTTAAAAAAAATTCAATATCTTCTAAATATTACTATATATGCTATGTTTTTGTTTGTTATAAGTATTTTAAAATTGATTGTAGAAATTTAATAAAAGGATAAATCTATTTTTAGCTTGTTTTTTATTGATATTGTAATTACAAGTTTACAGAAATTGTAGGTTTGTGGATTCGCCTTGTGCCTTTACAATTTTATGTAACTTGTTGATTACAATTCTGAATTTGTAGATACAATTTTGTCATCAAAATCTACAGCCCCCCGCCGTTGATTTTACGACGTCATTGGTTCCATCAAGTTCAAACTAAGAACAGCTGTCACGTTACAAACAGTAATAGTCGTTATCAATAATCAGATAAAGACAGCAATAGAAGTTGTCAGATCGATCTGCAAGCGAAACTAATCTTTATCACCTATGAATCTGCAAGCGATATTCAACCTTAGGGTGGTACACCACTTTCTTGGCCGACTGTACCTTCAACAAGGCTCAAGAAAATAGGTGGCTCTTTCAGATGTCAATGTATACGCTTTTATAATAAACTACCAAGCCATGTTCAAGATCTAAGTCTCAATAAATTTAAATCATTCATTAAACGTAAGTTGTGCCAGAAAGCCTTTTACACTGTTAAAGATTATATTGAGGACAAAAAGGCTTGGGATTAAGCTGCTCCAATTTTTATTTTTAAATTCTTATTGTACTGAATGATATTTTTTTATTTTTTTTATTATTAATTACTTTCCTTTTTTATTAATTATTTATTGGGAATATACACTTTGACATTTTGATTATTGCTTATACACTTTGACATTTTGATTATTGCTTAACTATGACATGAATATATACTCTGAGGAGTATACTATTATTATTATTTTAATAATTTTGAATGTGAGAGCTATGTAGATGTTTGTTTTTTTTTTTATATATATCCCTCTTACTCATTTCATTTTAATGATAATCTGGCAGTTTGAGTACTTAATGCGGCCTACGAAAATGTCCTTTCTTTGGTATTGTTCGTCGAATCGTTGTGCTCCTTATGTTCTGAGTTGAGCTGAAAGATTACTGACAAATGCGTGCATTGACTGGACAGGTCCACTCAATCTGTATGGTTCTTTCCTCGAAAGACCATTTCAGACAACCCCATGTACATGGTCCTCAAATGATCAGACAGAGACTATTTCCTGATTTTATATACCCATTGATGAATTTTACCTATACAATGACATTAATATTTACTTTTATAGTATTGTATTGTTTTAATTATTGTAAATGTGAAGATTAAGTGGGTGTTATTTTTTTTTTCTAGGTTCCTTTTCTTCTCATTTATTTTTTATCACAGTCTGGCAGTTTGAGTAATTTATGTGACCTACACAAATGTCCTTTCTTTGGTATTGTTCGTCGAATCGTTGTGCTCCTTATGTTCTGAGTTGAGCTGAAAGATTACTGACAAATGCGTGCATTGACTGGACAGGTCCACTCAATCTGTATGGTTCTTTCCTCGAAAGACCATTTCAGACAACCCCATGTACATGGTCCTCAAATGATCAGACAGAGACTATTTCCTGATTTTATATACCCATTGATGAATTTTACCTATACAATGACATTAATATTTACTTTTATAGTATTGTATTGTTTTAATTATTGTAAATGTGAAGATTAAGTGGGAGTTATTTTTTTTTTCTAGGTTCCTTTTCTTCTCATTTATTTTTTATCACAGTCTGGCAGTTTGAGTAATTTATGTGACCTACACAAATGTCCTTTCTTTGGTATTGTTCGTCGAATCATTGACCTCTTTAAGTTCTGAGTTGAGCTGCATGATTACTGACAAATGCGTGCACTGATTGGACAGGTCCACTCAATCTGTGTGGTTCTTTCCTTAAAAGACCACTTCAGACACCAATCCACATGGTCTTCACATGATCTAACCAAATTATGTCTGGACTTTAAAAGAGACTGTGACCTCTGAGTTTGTTTCGGCCTTTCTTCTCAGAGTAGTCAGATAGGAAACGCCGACCTCATCTAGTTTAAAAAAATATGATTGACGTGTTAAAGTGTTTGTACAAACCTACTTGCAAAAATAAAGTCATTTATCATTTATCATTTACAGTTATCGAAATAAGTTACTAAAATGAATTAGTGAGTACACCAAGTACTTAATAAATTATATTCCAATTTATTAGACACTATCTGATAGAAAAATCACTTAAATGAATAATAATACACACAAATTATGCGGACTACCCACAATTTGTATTTGACAACCAACTAACCAAATTACTTTTAGAAAAAAACGTCATAATGTTGACTAATTGTTTTCTGCATTTTTTTTTGTCTGAATCTGATGCAATGATGTAAACAAATAGTTCTAAAATAATAATCTTGATACCTACACGTAAAGCTAAATAGATATTCAAGTTTCTATAAAATAAAGATATTAAGATTTGAGTGTTATTCTTCACAGCTTGTTCAGTATTAGCTTCGTAACATGTCACGGACGGTGTATGCCCAAGGTAGTTCTAGTATTTTGAAATCAATCGAATAACGGAGTAAATATGAAAAAATATTTGAGGTGGTAGAATTCATAGATCAGATAACACTTTGCATAATTATAAAAGTGGTTATGTAGATCTCAGTACTTAATGCAATTATAGCTTGTGAGATTTTTATAATAGGGACATAGGTAATGATGAAATTGTATGATGAATTGGATTGGAATTACCAGTACTCACAGGGATGAGGCTTGAGACAAAACCTTATTATTTAGGTTTGGTTAAACTGAAATGACCGGATTTATAAAACAACACAAATAAAGGAAAAAGGAATTTATGTGGGAAATGATTAAGCTACACAGTTTGAAGTTAATATAATTGTGAAATAAATGAAAATTTACCGCTGGGGTCATAGGCCTGGTGTTAGGGTACTCACGTGCAGCGGGTGAGGCCATAACATCACTTGGGTCATAGACCAATGAAAACAATATAAATGTTCCTCTTATTGTTTTTGCGGCTTGTACTTCGAGATGACGTACGGTTCGGCATGGCCGTAAAAGGTTATTTTCAAATTATTATCATTTCTGTCCATTTTAATTGTACCGAACGTTCAAACGATACATTGAGAAAGATTAGATTTATTACGATTTATTGGCTAATTATTTTGTAAGATTAAGAAAAAGGTATTCTGAATTTTGATGTAATAACATAATGTAGCAGTTGTAATGGACGTTTACCATTATTTATTTTTTTGTAGTTATGGTCTGATCCTTTATATCTTCTTCGGTTCTCTAATTATTTCCTTTAACAAGCTCACCTCTTTAAACTGCGGTACTGAGCATATTATCACATAGAAAATAAATTAAATTGCATTACAGCGATTACCGATAAATCAACCCAAGTCTTTCACTTTCAATGGCCTTAGCATTTAATGAAAAATAAATAAAATAAAAACAACAGAAAAAAATGATGCTGTCAGTGTCACACTATTGATTCGGTGTGATGATAGCTGAATGTCATTGTGCTAATTGACGTTACAAATCTCAGTTACATACATTTATAAACTGTTGAGTCGGTGAAGCTGTATGAACATATTTTCCGGATATTTTCGATCTGACTGTACAAGTACTTTAAAGGCGATGTTATTTGAGAGATATTTAAATGCCATTCAAATGTTCATGGTAATATAAAATTACTTGTTTTAGGTTCTGGTGTTTATAAATTATTTCTGAAATAATTTAACGAAGAAAACAACACAAAGTATAAATATTCGGAATAAATAGTTACTAGTTTGTTTAGCGTCCTGAAAATTCAATTTATACTTCGGTATGATCCTCCATCTCATCTTCAATCGGTCTTTCGTTGCTGGCGACCGTGGTCACTGGACCCATTTAAGCGGACAGTCAGGCTCCGTTGACTCTGTTAGAAAGTAGCTGACACCACCTACTGAAATTAATTTGAGGATGTGGCTTCTTTTACTTCGATTAATTCCTTATTTTTTCCAAAGTAGTGAGCATCACATAGTACAGAAAATAAATAGCTTTTCTCAAGATTAATCTCTGTGAAATAATTGTTTTACTTTGATTTGTTAGGTATTAGTTATTACTTCCAATGTGAAGTATTAGTCGGAGTGGCCATGTAAAAATTTGTGGAAATGATAATAGTAAATGTTTATTGAATACGGTTTTCGGTAATATTGTCAGATTGACCGAGCGATGAATTATTCGAATCATTTTCGTGATCACTGGTTACTGTTTTGATACAACGGTTAATGTATAATTTCAATAGTTAAAAGTTAATCAATAGGAATAGGTTTTGGAATTATTTCTATAACAATTGTTTGGTAAACTAAATTATACCGATAAACGATTCATTATTTGTCAAAATTGTTAAAGTACTTAACGTGTTTCTATTACATTAGGGAGGTAAAGAAAAAAAAACAAAGGTTTCAATACATAGGCAAATAAGTTTTATTACGCTTAGAGAACCTGAAATGAGAATCAAACGAAAAGTTTAAAAAAAACAAGTAAAGTTTCGCTGGGCGATCGTTTACTTGGTGCTTGTCTATCTCACCAGCAGTGGGTGAATGGGACTTGCATGACGAGGTAACCGATAAAATTTGTTTCCGCTGGTCGGTCATTTGCTTGGTGCAAGTCTATACCACTAGCAGCGGGTGGAGGGGACTTGGCACGTCTAGGCACTTGGCAAAACAAAAGGCGAAAAAACAAAAGCAGATAAACAAAAGAAGAAAAAGTACAATTGTAGAAAAAAGGTATCTAATGTACTTCGAGAGCGAAGTACTTGTCAGTATGGCCGTGATATATGTAATTGTGATATGTAATTATTATGTGTTTAATATTGAATTATGGAATTTAGTAAATGATTTTTATTATAAACTTATTTTTGTACAAGTCAAACACTGATTTGACTCAGCTGTCACTTTTCAAATCATAGTTTGTTGTTAACGGGTATAAAAGGCCGGAGCGACAGTGAAACAGTCACCCCGGCTGGAGGCCTAAAAAGGTAACTTTTTAGAACTCGCTGGGCCCCAATCCGTTTAAGTAGTCACAATCTTTTCAGGATTAACTACGAGATGCCCCACAAAAAAAAAAAAAAAAAATGAAACAGTCACATTCTACGCTCGACGCCCGCCTTGGAAGGTCGTTACGCTGCCGCTCCGCTGCGCGTATCCCCTCCACCGCCCGCCGCTCGTTCGCCCGTCAGTTGTGCTCCGTGCGCCACGCTGCGTAGTCGCCCCGACTACTCTCCGCTATTTTGCGATTTAAATTTATTTAAATCGCAAAATTCGGATTCCTGTTTCTTCAGATTCAGTCTAAAACCGTACTGTCTTGTTTGCAAGACAGTGGTATTTCTGATTCGTCAGAAAATCGTCAAAAACGTGTGTTGTGTTGTGGCCCCTTCAGGGCAAATCCACAGTTTCGTGGTCACTCGGTGGATACCTTAACGGTGCCAACGAAGCCGAGTGGGTGCAGACCCAACGCACCCGTCTATCCCCTTCAGGGCTAGACGAAAGTTGGACGGGTCCCGGATCGCTGGCCTTGGGGGCTTCCCTCGTCAGCCCCGGTGACAGTCTTCCCTCCACAGCCGCGTACTAGTGCCGCGGGTATATCTATACCCCCCGCACTAGACTGGTCGGGTACCTTCAGTACCCATCGCATGACCGGTTAGGAACCCGTTCGCACAATAAGATTGGCGACGGGAGTCACTCTTAGGGCTCACCAGGATCACCTCCCTGTCTATACCCGACAGGGAGTGTAACACTCACCCCCGGCATCCCACCGGGGATTAGGCTACGTAGGAGTAGGGTTTTTGATCAGGATCACTCTCATGAGTGATTAGGTCCCCCCCACCCCTTAGTTTTTCTCCCCGGGAAACATGGTTAAACCCATATCTCCCGAGGAGAGGCAAGCCCTCTCGGAGGCTTTCTTCGAGCTTGTGGATGATGACCGAGAGTTCATCATCTCTTTTAAGAAACGCTGGAAGGCGAACAGGGAGAGGAAGGCCAGAGCCAACAAGCTAGTCGCTGTTTTCAGCGACGCACTTGAGACTCCAGCTATCCCCTCCCCCATCGCCCCAGTAGACGATCTTCCGGTGTTCATGGACACGGAAGATCATCCCGATACCGCCTCAACCGCTCCCCAGGCTGACTCAAACCCCTCCTCGTCCTCGGACACGGAGGCGTATGAGTTAGTCTCCCATACAAAGGGCAAAGGGAGCAAGAGGAAAAAGAGCAAGGACAGCAGCTCAGCCCCAGCCGCTAAAATCATAGCGGCTGAGGACTCCGCTCCTCCGTCCCGCGCCCCCACCCCGCAGGCGACCTCCGCCAACGCGTCCGACCCCCTCCCCGATACGCAGGCGACCCCCGCCACCGCGACCGCGTCCATCCCCCCCACGCCGCCGGCGACCGCCGCCACCGCGTCCCCCTCCCGTCCCTCGCCTTCAACCTCCGCGAAGGTTGCCGCGCCCCGCGCTAACGGTAGCGCCCCGACCGCTAACTCTGGCTCAACCACCGCCAGGAAACTCCCTCCACCGCCCCCTGTATTTATACAGGACAAGGCCAAGTGGACGGAGGTGTCCAAATGGTGCGTTGACCAGAGGGTCAACTATACCAGTGCCCGTGCCACCCAGCAGGGCATTAAGGTATCGGTACCGACCTCGACCGATTACCGCGAGCTGACCAGGCTCCTCTCTGCCAGGAACGTGTCCTTCCACACGTATTCCTTGCCCGAGGAAAGTCTGACCAGGGTGGTGATCCGCAGGATCCCCTGCGAAATCCCCACCAGCGAAATCAAAGCAGACCTCGAAAGACAGAACGTGCCTGTCACAGAGGTCCATAGGATGCACAGATCCAGGCAAGGCATTGCCTTTGATATGGTCCTGGTGGTGTGCCCTCCCACGGAGGGTCACCACCCCATTTTCAAAGTCAAGGCAGTCTGCAATCTGTCTGGTCTCATCATAGAAAAGCCCCGTAAGTCGAACATCATTGGCCAGTGCCATAGATACCAACTTTACGGGCACTCAGCGTACAACTGTTACGCCACTCCCAGGTGCGTCAAGTGCCTGGGAGAACATGGTACAGCAGATTGTACCCGGCCCAAAGACCGCACTCTCTGCACCGAGCCACCTAGTTGTGTGCTCTGCAAAGAGTCCGGTCATCCGGCAAACTACCGGGGCTGCCCGAAAGCCCCCAAGTCCTCGTCCCCTAAATTGGCGCAACGTTTCGACGCTCGCCAGAAAAGGGAATCCCCCTCGGCCAAACTCCCCGCGAGATTGGCCCCTCAACGTCCCTCCCAATGGCCTCTTTTGAGTTCCCAGAAGGAGTTCCCCGCACTGGCCTCCTCCAGGCCAAAGCCCGCCCCCATCCCTCCCTTAGTGGAACCGCGTACCCACGCCCCCGCGCCCCTTACGCCCCCCGGTTTTCCCGCGACCGCTCCCCCCGCCCGCGCCGCGGCCCCTCCCACTGCCCCTATGGCAGGACCAACCCCAGTACAGAGGAAAGGTCAGGCTCCCCTCAATGCGTTTAACGTCATTGCCGGGACCTTTAACACCTATAGCACGTTCCTCTCCCCGCGTGCCCAACAGATGGCCCAGGAACTAGTTGCCGCCGGCGGCAACCTGTTCCGTATCCAATCTATATATGCTGCGTATCCAGAGATCACGCAAGCACTCCACGTTATGAACTCCCAACGCCCCTATTATGGATAGTCGAGGAGTATTAACTAGACTTAAACCCCGTTCCCTAAAGCTAGGCTTCTTTAATGCCAACGGCATTCACGGCCAACGTGATGAGATCGCCACGTTCCTCCGCGACCATCACGTAGACATTTTACTCATACAAGAGTCGTTCTTAAAGCCTCATCATCGCGACCCGAAAATTGCAAACTATCGTTTAGTTCGCAACGACAGGTCACGTTGTCACAGAGGCGGCACCCTCATATACTATAGGAAGTCCCTGTACTGCATACCTATGGATCCCCCCCAACTCTCCCGATTAGAAGTTTCGGCCTGTCGGTTAGCACTGACAGGTCACCAGCCGATCACTATTGTGTCGGCTTACCTCCCTCCCCAACATGAGTCAGAGGACCCTCTACTCCTCGCTAACGACCTTTCCGATCTCTTCGGCATGAGTGACTCCGTTATCATAGCGGGCGATCTCAACGCCAAACATCCAGCCTGGAATAGCACCAGGACCTCGACTAGAGGTAGGCAACTTTTCAACCTCTGTTCTACCATGAACTTTGATGTCATCGCCCCGATGACTCCCACTCACTTCCCCTTCGATGTCGATCAGCTACCCGACGTTCTTGACATAGCGCTCCTTAAGAATATCAACTTAAGGTTGGATTCTATAGAGACTATTCACGAACTCGACTCTGATCATCGACCAGTAGTCATGAACCTGGCCCCCCGATTAGGTATTCGCGACCCCTCCCAACCCCCCGCCACTAAAGTGATCACTGACTGGAAGAAAGTAAGCGAACGCTTACAATCTAACACGTCACATCACTTAGACTCTATCCCAGATCAGTTTGACTCTGTCGCCGCCACAACGGCCGCGATCGACTCTCTCACGGAACACGTACAATCGATCGTGAGCGAAAGCTCACGGGAGGTTCCAGACACTCGTGACCGTAAATGGAAACTCCCCGACGATGTACGTGATCTGCTGACAGAGAAGAACGCGGCCGTTCGTGCCTACAGCATCTTTCCCTGTGATGCTAACAAAGCTCACATGCGTTACTTACAGTGTGCTGTAAGGACACGTGTGACTGAGCTGCGTGACGCTAACTGGGACAAGATGGTGAGCGAACTAGAGCCGACTCATCTCGCCTTCTGGGAACTTCAGAGGAAACTGAAATCCTCTGAGTTTTCCACTATGCCCCCCCTGACCCGCCCCGATGCGACCATTGCATTCGAGGATATCGACAGGGCTGAATGCCTAGCCGATAGCCTCGAAGCCCAATGCACACCCAGTTCGCAGCCAGTAGACCAAGCGTTTGTCGATAAGGTAAACGCGGAAGTCGAACGCAAAGCCTCACTCCCGCCCGTTGAAGACCCTGATGATCCCCTGCCCCCTGTCACACCTGACGAGGTGCACGAGATCATCAAGGGTCTGAAATCTCGTAAAGCCCCCGGATCAGATGGCATCACCAACAGAGTGATCAAGCTGTTCCCCGCTCACTTGATTATGCACATGTGTACCATCTTCAATGGTGCCTTGAGTAATAATATTTTCCCCCAAGCGTGGAAGGAAGCCACCGTCATTGGCATCCCTAAGCCCGGTAAGCCCAAAACCGAGCCCACGAGCTACCGCCCCATTAGTTTGCTCAAAGTTCTCGGCAAAATCTATGAGAGACTTATTTATAAGCGACTCAGGGATTATGCCGAAACCAAGGGCCTCATCCCCAACGAGCAGTTCGGTTTTCGAACCCAACACTCGTGTGTCCATCAGGTACACCGCATCGTCGAACATATCAATGCTGGTTTTCAGCGTGGTATGTTCACGGGCGCTGTATACTTCGATATAGCGAAAGCGTTCGACAAAGTCTGGCACAACGGCTTATTATATAAGCTGTACCAACTCGGAGTGCCAGACCGTCTCGTGCTCATCTTACGAGACTTTCTTGCGAACCGTACCTTTCGCTATCGCATCGAAGGGGCACTTTCCTCCCCTCACCCCATCCGTGCAGGAGTCTCTCAAGGCTCTGTACTAGCCCCCCTCATTTTCACGCTGTTCACTAGCGATATCCCCAGAAGCAAGAAGGCAAGGTTAGCTCTGTTCGCAGACGACACTGCCATCTTCTTCTCGGGATTTAGTGACACAGCGCTGGTTCGCTACCTCCAAACCGCAGTCGACGAGCTCGGCGATTGGTTCAGGAAGTGGCGAATCGAGGTCAATCCCGATAAAAGTCAGGCGGTCTTTTACACCCGACCGCGACGTAATCACCCCCCTCCCCGACCCATCTCAATGTTCGGCAAGCAGATCCCTTGGGCGAAGCAAGCCAAATATCTAGGTGTCATCCTCGACGAACACCTCACCTTTTCCGAGCACATAAAGCAGGCTCGCTCGCGGGCCGCTTTCGCTCTCAGTAGGCTCCATTGCGTCCTGAACAAGCGGAGTAAATTGTCTCTTCTGTGTAAGAAGCGGCTTTACACCGCTTGTATCAGGCCGATTATGACATACGCAAGCCCAGTCTGGGCACATGCCAAGCCCCGATTCATCCATAGGATGCAGACTCTCCAGAACCGTTTTCTCCGTCAAGCCACAGGCTCGCCTTGGTTTGTTCGGAATATCAATCTTCATTTAGACATGAAACTCCCGACTATCCATCAATACATAAAACGCGCTTCGAAGCGTTTCTTCGATAGGGCCGTAGCCCACCGCAACCCTCTGGTTGTGGCGGCAGCTACTTACACCCCCTCCCGTATTAGCAAAGTCCGCCGCTCGCGGCACGTTCTTACCGATCCTGATGATCCCACTACTCTCCTCCAAGAGAGTCGAAAAGAGACCAGTACAGCTAGACCAGCACACAGACACAAACCGTACCGACCTCGTCGCCGAGGTCCGTCATCGCGACCCCGACTTAACAGTCCCTCCCGACCCTTGCAAGAGCCAGCCCGCGATGCTGCGCCGTTAGCTTTAAATTAGTCCCTAAATAATTTAACCCAGATCCAGCCAGTCCCTTGCTGCACCCCTATCAGCGATTGCCTAAGCCAAGGTTCGTACCCCCCTCGGGGTAACCCTTAGAGCTTTCGCTTTAGTTTTTAAGTATAATAAGCCCCGGCTGGAGGCCTAAAAAGGTAACTTTTTAGAACTCGCCGGGCCACAATCCGTTTAAGTAGTCACAATCTTTTCAGGATTAACTACGAGATGCCCCACAAAAAAAAAAAATAAAAAAAAAATAAAAAAAAATAAAAAAAAAAAAAAAAATGAAACAGTCAGTTGTTTGTTGGATTTTCAGTTGGTTAGTTCTAGTGCTGTTGTTGTGTGGAAAGGATCGACCAGAGGTCACGTAAGTTAAGTAATTGATATTATATCCTAATTATTGCCTATTATGACAATGTTGTTGTACTGTTTATAGTGTTGCCAATATTGCTAATGTTTTAAATCATATAAATGGAATATTCATATTCTTTTCCCAGATATTCTTGTTATATTTTGATTATATTGATATTATTCTGAGTTCTCTTGGACAATGGTCCAAGAGATAGAATTAATGTATTTAAGATAATGATAATGTATGGCAATGTAAGAAATGTGTTGATATAATACTTCAATACTGTTTCCATGGAGTTTCTTGTCCTTCTTCTCCATGAAGATCTAGTTTTGGAACGGACGACTAGCTTTCTGATTAATTACTGACAAGCCTAATTGAAATAAATGTCTAGTCTTGTGTTTCTGTGCTTTACTTATTGAAACCCTTTCCTAAACACAGTAAATAAGCCGTTACCATTCTGACATTCAAAGCTTGATAATTAGTATATACATATACACTTATAGTTATATACTGCTTAATATAACACGTGCATTTTAATTGATCAGTTTCTTGTTTGGGCCGACTCAAAATTAGTTTATATAACATTTTATAGTTTACTAGCTTCTGCCCACGACTTCATCCGCTTAAATTTTTTGCTCCCCTGACCCTTCCCGTTGCATCGAATTGCCTGCCAGTCTTCATTCATTATTCGTTGCTGCTCCGCTACTTTTAATTGTAGTGTAAAATTATATAACTTATAGCCTTCCTCAATAAATAAGCTAATCAACACAAAAATATTTTTTCAATTCGGACCAGTAGTTCCTGAGATTACCGCGTTCAACCAATCAAACAAACAAACTCTTCAGCTTTATAATATTAGTATAGAGACATGGCCACATAAGGCCATACATTTTGGGTAGTTCCTTCTTGACTTTAGCTAACAAAGTCTTCCTGCTTACAGAGTTAAAGGCAACCTTAACCTCAGCTTTGCCGGAGTGTAAGAGCATGTACAGTCTGTGCCCTACATTATCTAACCCCAGTAAAATAAAATAGTGAATGTGAACCTTATCGCCAACTGGAATACTTCTTTGGGTATTTCGATAAATCATGTTGATAAGCGATTTTAATTATTATCTTGATGTCATTAAGGTTGAAAGGCTGAAGAGTATGCAATACGACTACCAGAAATAACCCAAAATAAATTATAATAATAACACCACAGTTAGTTGTCAATGCTTAATATTTAATTCCGGGATACATTTGCTTGTGGTTTTGCAATAATGAACTTAATGGTCTATATCATATGGATCAAATTCTATAGAATATTGCGCCTCACAGAATCACAACTGAAGTCTAATTTGAAGTCAACTAATAAGAAGTGAATTGGTCTCATGGCTATTAACGCAGATAGATAAGCATCGTTGTCTGGGTTCGAAACCAGCATAACCTAAAGACTTCTTTTTGTTTACAATGTTTAGTTTTTTACTATGTTTTTTTTTTTACTTTTCTTTAAAGATTGAAGTCGTCAAATGTTTTTTTTTTTTAGATAGGTGGTTTGTTTAGGAACAAAACAATATTATTATTGAAGAAAATATTTATTATTTCATTAAATTATACTTAAGTAAATAAAGTAAGTAAATGCTCATAGTTCAAAATGAATATATATTTTATAGTTTCACATTCAAACCTAACTATTTACATAATAAGTTATATAAACAATATCAATGAAATAACCACAACACTTTTTTCACCTACATATATTATTAACAACGAGGTATGTTATGATGAGGACTCATCGGTAAGCTAGTTATTGTTCAACAAACAGTTCATTAACTGTGATTAACAAATTTGTGAAATGTTTTACAGTTTTAATAGGTATAAGTATGTGGTGTATCAACATGTTATTTAAACAGAAAAATGGATTGCCATTTATAACAATAACATCACCACAGAAATTGTAACATTGTAATGGTTTAGCATTCATTGAATTGAGCATTTACTTGCTTAATGTGTTTAAAAATACTTATGTAGATAAGTGAGTAGCGGCATGACGCGTCATCTCCAATCTCCAATAACTTGCTATAAGCGGCTACGTATACCCGCACAGCATGTTCCAGCACAAGTCTTTTCCTCTCATGTGCTGCAGTAGCCCAGGGTAGTAAGAAATATTGTGTTTAATTGCAGCTAAACGAATAGACATCAATGGACATTGAACATGGGTTGCAACAATAAATAAGTAGTCTGGTGGCGTTCGAATTCGTGACTATACGATATTCATCATGGGATTTGCTCCTGGATGATTTCGCTGAAGATTTTTCAGTGTTTCCATAAAGTTTGAACCATAACCTGACCGTATTCGTCTGAAAGAAAAGAAAAAACGTATCAACATTTTTGGAAACGTGCAGCTAACTTGTAGGGAGTGGGTGTAATGGAATAATAGCCAAATACTAGATTACTAGGCTATAAGAAAATATTAAGTTCAATTTTAAAGTGTAAAATTAAAAATTAAAACACTTACCGATGTATAATAACACGAACAATCTCTTTAATTCGAACATTCTGCTCATGTAAACATAATTATTATTTTGTGTCTAGTATAATCAGTAAACTGCAACATGACGCTTTGGTTACTTACAACAAAATCAATAAAAACATGTCTAATGTTACTTTTTACGTCAAATGTTTTACAAATGTTTTGCTTTGTCACTGCTATCAGGCGTAGACTGACCTGTGTCACTTAGAACAACTTAGTGTCATCTACCCCACGAAGTTAATATATTGTACTTCCTTGTTAATTATAAGTTCTGTGGACATCAAGATTTATTTATTTATCCATTTGTTTACAAGAAATGTTCGTTAGGCGGAAAATTCATATCAGCAGTTCTATTCTAAGTAATTTGTATCGCACGCCGTTCATGTTTGTTTAACTTTTTTATATTATGTGGAAAATGTCGTTGGTTATACATTTACACTTCCGTTTTAGTTTTAAGTTCTATTCTATAATATTGTAATGTGTAACTGTTTATTTTCCCAAATAAAATAAAATAAAATAATGCAATAAATATGGTAGAAATTATAAATGAAAACAATTTAAAAAATAAATTGTTAACAGGTGATGTGTGATTTCGAAGTCACACACCGTTCATCGTCAATCCAGCATCGAACCGCGAAGCCACAGTAACATGTTGAGAATAAGCGAAATTAACGATTAGATAGTAGCCGTGTAAACACTAAACATATTACTTGTTAATACGCAATTCAATCTTAACGCTAACAGGATAATGATTAAAATGGCTTAACAAGATGATTTATTTAAATGGGGCGGGACTTAACAGTTCTTTGCGAGCGTCGTTCATACCGGGAGGGTCAGATAATTAAGGGCACCACCTGTACGACAGCCTCACAACCCCCTTACGAACCAAAACCAAGCAGCTGAAACGTAGCTGTGATTGATTCGCCATACAGTTTTCAGCATATTTTTGCTGCCGTTCGCCTGTAGATACACCCAACGGTGATTAAACGAATGCCACCGTCCCTCTTGCGCAAGGAACATAGATGGGGCCACCCATACAAGACATCGACGAAGGCCTCGTTCTCAGTGTCAGTAAGCATGACGTTAATCAGGGCCGCAAGCTTCTTCAAAAGCGACACACCAGCTTCTCCTGCACCCGAACACAGTAGAACCTTTCGACAACGTGAAGTCAAGCCGTCCAGACCGCCGCCGGTGGAACCACTTTGGAAAGAACTCACGGCTGCAATAAACTTGGGGGCCGAAACATTCGGAAAGGTTGAATTTAGGTTGAGAGGGCCGGTTCTAAAATTATTGGGTTCAAAAGCTATCAATGTTCATTATTCATAATCTTTTACCTCATTAAATTTTAAATTACGACCTAAGTACACAAAGAGAATTGTGGAATGCATTAAATGATTGAGTTTTGAATCTGCTACAGAACTGTTTCATTTGAGATGTGTTCTGGTTTTACCGGTTGGGCAGAGGGGTGTATGATAGTACAGCCATAATTATAACCATTATAGCATAAGACGATGCTAGCCGGAATATATGTGGAATAGACTCAGCTATTCGAAATAATAACTGTTACAATATAAATATCTATATTCTGTGATTTGATACAAATCAAACTATTCAATCGTGTCGGTTGTCATTTTACATTGATTCAAAATGACAATCGACACAGTTGGATAGTTTCAAATTGTAGATAGTACCCACTCTTGAAAAAGTAACTCTGTCTGTCGGTCCGTCTGTCTGTCTGTCCCGCTTTCCTGCTAAAACTACTGAACCGATTTAAATGAAATTTGGTACACAGATAGTTTAGAGCCTGAGAAAGGACATAGGCTTTTATCCCGGCAGTATGTTCCCGCGGGATAATTCCCAACCTCCACGCGGGTGAAGCCGCTGGCAAAAGCTAGTAATATTATAATTATTGAAGTATCCGTTGATAGGCCTACCAATGCGCGGCACCCCGAAAACTAAAAAAACTGATTACTGTCCATTGATTAACGATGATTTTGACATTTAACATAAATTATTACCAATATAGGTTAAACTAGTGACCTGCCCCGGTTCACACAGGTGAACAAGGTATATGACTGATGTTGTTTAAGTTTAGAATGTTCCCGCTGCGTGCGGCCGGCCGACCGCCCGATCCGATTAATAATTTAAAATCTGTTATATCTTCTAAAGTATAAAATTCTGTTCATTATTTTAATCTATCTCGTATGGTTTAGCCAGAATTAGAAAATGGAGATGTATTTAGATACTTACTAACACTAGTTTATAAGTGGCTTATGTATATCAAACTATTGGATTGTTCATTCTGGGATATTTGTGATTAATATTTTTGAATTGTTCGCTCTCAACTTGTAGGTAAGTATCCCGACACTCGTGACACTCGTGACACTTGTTTGAGATCCATAAACAATTTATTTATTTATTTACTTGTGACATTTGTCCTTACTGTCATCAAATAATTACATTAAATCGCTAGGACTGTGCGAACAGGTGTCAATGCAATTTATGTAACTTATTTCCTAATCAATCCGAATACTGAGTCTTTTAATCTTTACGCAAAAATAAATATGCAGAAATAATAACGTTGGTATTGCTAATGAGAACTCAGTGCCATATAAGTATTTCTCGAACTACTCAGTAATATTGTGTAATTAGCAAAACACTTACACAGATGTTAGTCATCCTTTAGCACTACTTTGCGATAGGATACTCACGAGAATGTTTTAAATAGTCCAGTGGTCCAACGCACTGTGGATCGAAAATCGCCTCTAGAAGACTTAGGGATTTCAATTTGCAAGTGCCGGATTTTTTGCCGGTTATCGCTTCTATTAGTTATTACTTTATTCAAAAATGACACCCGAGTTTATTCTGCACAAATACGAAGGAATTATAATTTTTTTACGAAAAATTTGTTTGAAGCTAGTATGAAAAGTTAATTATCTCGTAAACAGCTTAGAAAACCGTAATATCCTCACAGATGGTTATAGTACTAATTATTTATGATTTTTTGACATATGTCATATAACGGTTATCGCTGCTGATTTTTTTTTAAATCGTCAAAATATTTTTATTTATTTTTACATATGGAACGGTTCCTTTTAGTGACTAAATTAAGATCATTGTTAATAATGAAGAATTTTACTGACCCAAATATTAAGAATATATAAAACGAGATAAATATATAAAAAAATAGAAAAAAATAAATCAAATATTATTCATTTTCCTTATCTTTTTAGTTGTCAGACTCCAATTCTGAGTCAGAATCCAGATTGGACATATCTAAAAACTCGAACTCACTTTCCTGAAACTGAGTTAAGTCTAGAGTTTCAGCAAAAAGCTAGCAAGCATATTTAAGATAACTTGATTAGAATCTTGCTTGCTTCTTTTCCGCGAATGATGTTCCCGGAATCTCCTAAAATCTTTGTTTCGAGACTCTGAGGCTTCTTCCGAGAGAGTCCTAATCGGCACAATATCATTTTTCTCGATTATGTCAGCCCCGTGTTTTAATCATTTATGTACGGTTGACGACATGTAGTACCAGTCGTACAATTCCACGTACTTTTCTGCTGTTTTGCGGGCAAATCTTTAAATCTTATTACGTCGATCTTCTCGCCAGATGTTATCGCTTGCAAAATCACAGCAAATCTTTTAATAAGATCTTCGTCCAACCCGGTAATAGCTGCAGTTTTATTGGGAAACTCGAAAAACTTTCTTGCGGTATTCCCGTCATTGGTAGTTCCCGAGCCTTGTTTCACAATATCAATCAACAGATTGAGCTGATCTTTGAATTTATTTTGAATTTATTTTGTTTTCTGTTCTGCAACATTTCTTTGTCCTCATTACTTCTCGCTGCCCACCGTTTGAAGTCGAGCCTGTACGCAATATGCAACAGACATTCTATACAATTTATGCGTGCGCGTAGGGATGACAAGCTAAATTTGTATATGTCAGCACACACAGTCTTTGATGTTACAACATCTAAGCGGTTCATTTCCGTAGGTTTCGCTAAGCACAGGTAGCACGATGCATTTGATCTGGCCTCAGAAAGGTACGTGCAGACTTTGGCGTCGATCATTGTCATCATTAGTTGATGAGTCACCATGTTATTATTACTGCACTCTGAGGGGATAAGGGCCTCAGTTTCATCATCCATTTGTCTTTTGAGACCAATGACAACTGCTTCGCTCTCCTTTACAAAAGTAAACTGAACTGGACGACAATACAAAGTTGAGCATGGTTTTGGGTTCGTCCATAAAGTATTATCTCCATTTGTCAGTTTTATTGGCACCAAGGAGGTTATGAAAATGCTTGCATCATCTTGCTCACCCTCCATTTTCTGCTTGTATCGGTTTTGGTTGGAAGCACCATCAAATCCCCACTTGGATATCAGCTTTAGCGGCTTATTTTGCACATCGGCATAGTCAGAAAGACTTTGAAGAATCCTCGTCACCGTGATGTCAAGTAAAGCATGAAGTGTAATCCTAGCCGAGGAATCCGTAACTGACACTGATTGCTTCGGAGGGTAGCAATCAAGCTTAGTTAGGTGCACTTTATAGTAGGATGGATAAATATCCTAAGCAGCTTCCCGAATGGCAGCCTCTCGCAAAGTAATATATTGCCACTTTGACAGTTTTAGTGAAAGAAGCAATCCAAGCGATTTCTCTGGTGTAAATATGACTGTTTTCACTGGTTTCTTAAGCGTTTCTTTAATTTTCACGGCTGATTCAGGATTATTCATCATGTAGTCGATCACAGATGCGATATCCTCATGCCCTTCTTCTTTTAAACGCGCTGCAGCTGCATATGCCAATTCACTGGAGTTTTCGCCTGTATGATCATCAGATCTTCTCTTTTTCTGTTTACTTCCCAAATCTTCGAATGGTTTTCGGCACCATTTTGTCATTGTTCCAATGGAGAATGATGACGACGGTTCTTGAGAGTCTGATCGTGCTCTTGGTATCTCATCAACAGTTGATTCTTGATTAACTAAAGTTTGCAATTGAAGTGAATTTCCGACAAAATTCTTTGAGAGTTACTCGATCTTCGGCAGAAAGGCAATCGCCTATGCGGGATACAACTGCACCAAACAATATTTCATGATTAAATTAAGTCCTTTCACTTTTTATAAGAACAAACAAGTCTAAATTGGTGATTAAACTTTCCATTTTAAGATGTTATTATAGTCGCAGAGGAAAAAGTTGATGTTAGCAGTTACACAGCTGTGAACAATCTAAATTATAAAGCAAAATGTTAACGCTTTTATTGCAAAACATCGATAATTAGTTAAATACCCTCATTTGAGTTTTAAAAGATGTGCTAATGAAAATTTATAATCGTCAAAAACATTTCTTAGAACTCAACACAACTAATCAACAAATTAGCTTACTTATCAGAAATCATTAACAATAATTTAATCACCTACTCACACTTATTAGAAGACTAAATCATTGTAATTACTTAATCACTTATTTTCAGACTCACTAGAAGACTAAACCATTTGTTATTTGGTATTTTGGTTGTATGTAAAGTTTTAAAACTCATGTTGTATTGATAAATGTCTAGCTCAATCATAGTTGTCTAAGTGTGGATGTACTGACGCCACCAGGTCAAGCTACCTGAAACTGTCAATTTTTCCCAATGAACCTTGAACCTAATGCTCTAGAAATAAAGTCGAAAATCTATCAAAGAAATTTGACAGATTGTAGTAGCTTGATGTGTTGGCGTCTGTACTATAAACCTCTGACTACTCCTTCGGGAATATAGGGGTGATGCTATTTTATGTTATGTGTTGTTAAAAGTCTATGTTCCTCAACTTTAACACTAAAAGGAACCGTTGCATATTATGTAAAAATAAATAAAAATATTTTGACGATTTAAAAAAAAATCAGCAGCGATAACCGTTACATGACATATGTCAAAAAATCATAAATAATTAATACTATAACCACCTGTGAGGATATTACGATTTTCTTGGCTGTTTACGAGATAATTAACTTATTCATACTCATCATTATCATCATCATTTCAGCCGAAAGATGTCCACTGCTGGACATAGGCCTCCCCCAAGCTCCGCCACTTCGACCAGTTTTGTGCCGGTTTGACCGGTTTTCATACTAGCTTTATACAAATTTTTCGTAAAAAAATTATAATTCCTTCGTTTTCGTGCAAAATTAACTCGGGTGTCGTTTTTGAATAAAGTAATAACTAATAGAAGCGATAACCGGCAAAAAATCCGGCACTTGCAAATTGAAATCCCTAAGTCTTCTACAGGTGATTTTCGGTCCACAGTGCGACGGCCCGTAGATCTTTTTTTTTTTACTGACTAAAACCCACCCGTGTTCCATCAGTTGCCCATGTGCCAGGGTCACGGTATCTCTTTCGAACAATCACGCGACCCCGGCAGGCATCGGTCCTAGTAGACCCCTACACTGCTGCAAATAACCGTGTCAGATATACGGGCCTCAAAGAGATGACATCTTTGAGGCCCGTATATCTGACACGGTTATTTGTATATTAATCTATCTACCATCGCTACACTGCAAGCCAAAATACAAACCCAGCGTACAGTATTAAGTAGTAGGCTCTGTCTTTTTTTTTTTTTGCTAAATAATGTATCATATTAGATGATACTTTATTTACATTACAATCTAGCCTGTGAGCTAATAAGTAATTTAAATATAACTTAAACTGCTAAGTAACTATAAAACTAAGAAATCGTCCAATAACGTCTTTCTTATTCACTATAAGTTATAGGGAAGACACTTGATTCACGTGTTCTTTAAAAAAGTTAGCACTTTCACTACTGTTTCAGTTCACTTGCACTGCACTAAACTAACTCAAAGGGTTTAACCCTTTTTAGTCTTCGCACTAATTCAGTGTTGTCAAGGATTTGGATTGCCTCGACATTCACGTGATGATGAAGTCTGTGTTCATGAGCTTCTGCATATTTTTGTATAACTATGTTTACGACATCCATTTTAAGGTCCCGGTGAACGTCGCTGTTTCTTATGTACCAGGGCGCACTGACTATATCCCTAAGTACTTTGTTTTGAAATCGTTGTATAATTTGTCGATTACTTTGACTGGTGCAGCCCCACAGCTGTATACCGTAGGTCCATATAGGCTTTAAAACTTGTTTATATATCAAAAATTTATTATGTATTGACAATGGCGACTGTCTACCAAGTAGCCAATACATTTTTTTGTATCGAATATCTAATTCGGTTCTTTTCTTTTTGACATGCTCTTTCCAGCGCAGTTTTGCATCCAGGGTCATGCCAAGATACTTAGCAGTATTCGCGTATGGAATTTGTTGATTATTCATGAATAGCGGGATGTATTGTGGCTTTTTATTCGTGAAGTCGATGTGGATAGACTTGCTCTCATTAAGTTTGATACGCCATATTGCAGTCCACTCATAAACTTGATTTACGGACTTTTGAACCTTTTCTACGGCTTCCTCGTGGCTATTTCCAACAGCCATGATAGCGGTGTCGTCAGCAAAGGTTGCAATTACCCCATTTTCTAGCTCAGGAATATCACAGGTGTATAGTAGATACAGGACCGGGCCTAGTACACTTCCTTGTGGTACGCCAGCTTTTATTTGCCTAAGGTTTGAGTAGGCATTTCCTTGTCTTATTCTAAACAATCTATTTGATATATAGGACTCTATGATATCTGAAAACTGTTGAGGCACCATTGTTCTTAACTTATAAATGAGGCCTTCATGCCACACTTTATCGAACGCCTGTGCAACATCAAGGAAAACCGTGGAGCACACCTTCTTCTCCTCTAGTGTCCTTTCAATAATATTAGTGATTCTGTGTACTTGGTCGAGCGTAGAGTGTTGTTCTCGAAATCCGAACTGGTAATCGGGTATAAGATTTGCAGCTTCAATAAGAGGCTTCAATCTCTTGAGAAATAATTTCTCAAATAGTTTTGACAACACTGGTAACAGTGAGATTGGTCTGTAAGATGTGGTTTCATGAGGTGGCTTCCCAGGCTTGGCTATCATGATGACCTCAGCTACTTTCCACATGTCAGGAACGTGTTTCAACCGAAATACAGCATTAATAAGCGTGGTAAGCTTAACTATAGCTTTACGTGGGAGATTCTGTAAGACTTCTCCTGTAATTAGGTCGTAACCAGGGGATTTTCTTCGATTAAAATTACACTTAATTTCTCTAGATACTTCTTTTGGGGTAACTAATTTAATGTCTGTACTAATTTGTACTCCCTGAATCATCATCTCATCAGTCTGAGCTTCATTTGGTTGGAATATTTGCTCTAAATGCTCAGCGAATCTTAGGGCTTTTTGTTCGTCGGTCACTGCCCATTTTCCATTTACTTCCTTGATAGGAGGAATTTGCACGATCGGTCGTTTTATGTGCTTCGTAGCTTTCCAAAGCGAGTAGTCGGTTTTAGTGTCACTCGTTAATTGGCTAAGGTAGCTGTTTGTTAAGGAGTCATTGTGTTGTTGAATTTCATTCGTAAGGCGCTTGGTGAGGTTGTTCAACAGTCTTTTATCTTGTGGACATCTAGTCTGATGCCACCTGTTTCTTTGTTTGCGCTTTTCGGTTATAAGACACCTAATTCTTGCAGGGTAGGTGGTTGCTTTGACCCGGTGTGATTTTTCCGGTGTATTTCTCCAGGCGGCTTTCTGTATACTAGTTGTAAAATTACTCAGTTCCAATTCCAGCTGTTCCGGAGTTTTCAATGGAACCCTCAATTCTATTGAATTATCCAAATCTATTCTGAAACTATCCCAGTCTGTGTTAGTATTTACAAGCGTAGGATTGTTCTCTGTGTGTAGGATCCGATACCATACCGATAAAATTATTGGTGAGTGGTCTGAATTCATGTCAAGACATTGATCGATGCTCAAATAATTAGTGGAAATATTTTTAGTTATAAAAAAGTCTATTAGATCTGGAATTTTGCGTGGATCGCTTGGCCAATAAGTTGGTTTTCCGGTAGAAATAGCTTTACACTTTAGCTCGTTCATAGCACTCATTAGTTCCTTTCCTTTAGTCGTGGTTAGTCTTGACCCCCACTGCGTATTTTTAGCGTTGAAGTCACCACCTAAAATGAATCTTTGTCCGAGTTGCTGTAAGAATCTCACATAATGATCTTTTTTTATATTATATCTCGGAGGCGAGTAAATGGCTGCTACGGTGACTGGATACAGTTTAGATTGAATACAAATCGCCACAGCTTGAATTTCATGACATTCGTACTTAACTTCTTCATGATGGCGGAGATTTTCTTTGACTATAACCGCGCTACCACCCCGGGCAGTATTGTCAGGGTGCAGTGCATGGTACACTTTATAACCTCGGAATTTTATGTATGATTCCTTAGTAAAGTGAGTTTCAGAAATAAGGCATACATCGATATTTTCAGTGATCAGGATTACTTCCAATTCTTGTTGATGTTTAAGTAATCCGTTTGAGTTCCATGCCATTATTTTTAATGGATCCATTTTTTACGTATAGAAATAGCATTCATAGCGCTATTTTCAAGTTTATTCAAGCGAGCGTTAAATGAGGTCATCAGTTTTATAATTTCGTCCAACTTTCCTTCCATACCTTTATCGGAAGAAACATTCTCACGAATATTTGCAAGTTCAACAGTTTTGGCTGTAACACGCGCGTATGTTTTCTTGTGCGAGTTTTGTGTCACGTAATCATTTTGCATTTGTGAGCTAGTTTGCACTATTTCGTTGATTTTGCGCTGTCTTTTTACCGCTGGTTTCTTCAAAGTTTTGTTCTTTATTTCTTGCATTTCCCGGGCTACTATACATCCCCTATAATTAGCAGGATGTGGTTCTCCACAGTGTACGCATTTAGGCTTTTCGTCTGCCGGCTTTTTGCAGTCAGCAGTCAGATGTTTGCCGGTACATTTGACACATCTAGGTTCTTTAGAACAGTATTTGTGTGTATGTCCGTACGCCTGGCATCTCTTGCATTGAGGTACTAGCCTCGAAGTATGGAGCGGTTGTACTTCAACTTTACAGCCTAATATTGACTTAATGCCATAGATTTTATTTACGTCTTCCTCATTTCTGAATGTCAGCATAAACATGTTCAGAGGCTCCTTATTTTTCCACCTCAATTTGTTGGCTGCATCTTCAATCTGAAAACCTTTATTTTGTAAGTCCTCAATTATTCTCTCAGGATTGCATGTGAAATGAAGGTTTTTCACCATAACTCTTATTGGCCTTTCCTGCTTGTTTTCGTAGGAGTGCCAGAGAAAGTTACTTGCAGTTAATAACTTTGTTATAGCCTTATATGTGTCTTCGTTCGCGGCATTTATTTTAACGCACTTCCCATTCAACATTTTAGTAGTAAATTTATCACCAGACTCAGACTTTGACAATAAGTCAAACAGGGCCTGGTAGTTTTCGACGCCATCTACTACTACAGGCGGAGGTGGTGGAATCTTTTTTATTTTTTCTTTCTCGGTTTGAACAGTCTCGAGGTGTTCAATGTTAGCAGTTTTAGTGGGCGATGTGTTTAATTTTCGTTTTTTCCTGCTCTTTTGCCTGATCCACTGCGTTTCCCTGGCTAACTCCTCCTCATCCGTACAGTATTCAGGACACTGTGTTGGACTTTCAACTGGCTCAGCTGGCTTACTGGTGGCAGGTGTACTTTCCTGCGCTTTATGCTGTAAATAGCTCACTTGTTGTTGGAGGCTTTTTATTTGTTTTTCCATATCAGAAATAACATTACGCAGCTGCTCATTTTCTGCTCTTTCTTCGCTGTAGTATTTATACAACAGTTGTTCATTTTCTGTTTTTATCTTAATTTTGGTGGTCTCAGCCATGTTATTGGTGAGTTAATAAATTACACTTAATAATTATAATTGGAATGTAGGTCAATTCTTACATGATTGTGTGTGTCATCGCGGCGAGCGCGGCCGAGCCGGCGCGGTTGGTTTGCTGCGTCTGCACTTTGCACTTAAGTAGAGCACGCGAGCGACGCGACTAATCTCAATGAATATTAAAACACACTGAACAGGCTCTGTCTGCAAAAACAAAACTATCCATTAAAAAAAAACCTAAAAAACATAACTTTACCATAACTTCAATAAGTCACAGACTAGTTGACAATATTAAGAGCATTAGATAGTTAATGTAGTTTTTTCACGCACTAAATTTTCAACGTTATGCTTGTTCGCCGTGGGTTGAAATTCCGACAGTGTATTTCTTTGACGCACAGTGTTGCATATTATTTGATTCTCAATGTTCAGCTCAACACAGAGAAAATACAGATTGAAAGTGAATGGCTTTAAAAAATCGCCCGTGCGCACCTGGCCTTACAGTTGACACATATGACCCACCAATCAAAAACTTGTGTCGAAGGTCTAGACTACCACCCCCTCCTCTATTCCTGTCACCCCCCGCCACTCCCGTGCCTCTCTGTGAACAGATGACACTCACAAATCTGTTGATCACACGAAGAGCGTCACGCGCACGATTCACGATGTATTGAACGTATTAGTTATTTTATATTACTTTCTTTAACTTGATTTATGAACACAGTTCATCAATAATGAGATCGTGAAATAATTAATACTTAATCAAGCACATAATGTTGCTCATTTCATAATCATTTCAACTTTTGTGTACGTAAATATTTAACACTGGCTACTACTACCCATAAACTCATAATAAATTGGTATAAATATTTGTTAAAGCATGTCATCATAACATCACGCCTTGTTTCTCCGAAGGGTTGGGCAGAGGTGTACCTATAGTACATCTACATTTCGCCTGTTATGTTTAAGTCCCCTGTAATAGGGGGTGAGCCTAAAGCCATCAATCGGGCACAAATCCAGGGCACTCCGGGCTGGTACTGAGAGATTCCAGATGGAAAACCCAATAACACTTTGCCCGACCTGGGAATCGAACCCAGGACCGCACGCTCAGCAGTAACGCTTTGCTACCACTAGATCAACGAGACGGTGATAGCATGTAATTGTATGTATGTATATACGTATGTTTTTAACAAATGCCTAGTGATAAGTTTTCCGAAAAATAGCAAATAAATAAAAGTTACAGGTAAGTTGAACGAGTCGTGTATGTGTAATGTGGCAGTGCAGCAGTGTATGCGAAAGTCACGCGTTCGAGTTCTGGTGGCGATAGACAACGAATTGAATTTTTAAATCAATTTAGTTGTAACACTGCGGCTATCTCGGCCGGACAGCCGCGGGGGGTCGCAGCGAGAAGAGTCTGGACCAAGAGGAACAATAAAACAGACCGCCCTTCACTGACCTCTCACGCTCAGAGTTTTGCGAACGATGAGTTCCGACGTAAAATGTAACCAAAGAGTGCGCTCGAACTCATAGCTATAATGTATGGTTTATATATGGTATTTAAATACTTTTATTTTGGTCTATACTGTCCCACTGTTCTACTGATGGGCACAGGTCTCCCCAAGTCCTAATTCACTATAAGCCTTTATAAATAAGCACGTAGATTTTATGGAAACAACCTAACAATATAACTAACATTATTAGGTATAAATAAAAAGGAATCCCGTAAGTATGTATGTATTACGAGTGTAACAATATCTATCAGCCGAGTGCTGCTATTTATATCTTTATCTCATTGAAATTTAAAGAACACCTTCAGAGGAACAATACCAACAACGTTCACTACTCATACAAATTCAACATGAAACTAGTAGCTTTTGAACCGATAATAATAGGTCTTTACCTATGAAAATGCCGTTTTGTATGAAAATAATTAAACGATTTTTTTTGAATTAATCTAAATAATCACCCATGCAATCAAATGCATCTTTGCCAACGCAGTGGCAGTTTATTGATGCCCGTCTTAAAAAAATCAGCTGGACGGGAGGCAACAAATTCTTCAAAGGCATTTTGTACTGCCTCTCGGGTATTGAATTTTTTTCCCGCCAAGAAGTTATCCAAATTCTGGAAAAAGTAGTAGTCTGTAGGCGCAAGGTCTGGTGAGTAGGGCGGATGACGGAGAGCTTCCAACCCCAGTTCTTGCAACTTGGAGACCGTCTGCTGTGCAGTATGAGGTCGCGCGTTGTCGTGCAGGAGCAGCGGAGACGAGCGATTGACAAATGCTGGTTGGAGATGTGCCAGCTTCTCCATCATAGAGTTCAGTTCTTCACAGTACACATCTGCAGTAATGCTCACCCCGTTTGGTAAGAAGCTGTGATGAATCACACCGGCGCTAGACCACCAAACAGTGACCATCACTTTTCTAGGGGTAAGTTTTCGTTTAGGGCATTGTTTAGGTGCTGAACCAGGATCCAACCAACTTGCTGAGCGCTTGCGGTTATCAAACAGAATCCATTTTTCATCGCAGGTAACAATGCGGTTCAAAATGCCTTCATTTGTGTGTCTGTTGAGCAGTGCAAGGCACGTCTCGACGCGTACTTCGCGCTGGCAATCATTGAGTTCGTGGGGCACCCATTTGTCAAGCTTTCCTACCTTGCCAATGTGACACAAATGGACCAATATTGTTTTGACGCTAACGTCGAAAGCTGCTGCTAATTCAGCCGTAGATTGTGTCTCATCAGCTTCCACAATCGCCTTTAATTCGTCATTGTCGACCAAAGTCTTCGGACGACCGCGAGGTTCATTTTTCAGGTCGAAATTTCCAGATCGGAAGCGAGCAAACCAATAACAGGTGGTGCGTTGGTTTGTAGTGTTAGCTCCGTAAACGTCGTTGATGTTGCGTGCCGCTTGTGCCGCGTTGCTGCCACTACGGTACTCATATTCCATAATTACTCGAATTTTTAACGTATCCATGATGACGAAAAAGATTGAAATGCGATGAAAATGTAACACTAATCAATAAACAAATGACTACTTTTGGAAAAAGAATTCCATATTTTTTAAATAAAATTAATTTGAAATTAGAATTCTTAGACAAACAAAAATGATTTTGATTTGAAATGGCCAGTACTGCAGCACGGCAATTTCATAGGTAAAGATCTAATATCAATGTAAAGCAGTTGATCGAGTAGTTTCGTAGTTCGGTGTCACAGTTCATACTCGGTTGTCCGATAAAAAAGCGACTAATAAAATGTACTGAGCCTGTATATATGTCCCCTTACGTCGGGTGAGGCGAGGAGTTGGTGGGTTGGGGGTGGCTCTGTAGTACACGCTTTAAATATCGGCTCGAGCCGGAGCCACTCGAGCGAGTCAATTGTCGATTGAACGAGCCGCGGATATTATTGTTAATGACCTCTTCAGAGATACGCCTGTTTGTTTGAGTGAGATATTACATGAACGTTATCTATTAGTAGAGTATTATATTCGTTAATTTGTCTTTATAATTATATACAGTATGCATAATATTTTTATTTAATTTTATAATATTTTATTAAAGTTATTTGAGCGCGTGCAGTTGCTTGTGAGCGTATGCTTCGCGATGGCTATGAACCAATCACATGGGCAGACACTAAATATTGCGGGCATCGACCCCAGAGCAAACTGCTTCTCACACGGACAGTTGTCCGCTAACGTAGCCTGCCTGCCTGCCTTGTAAAACGTGGCTATTATTTTAGTAAGTTTTGGTGGCTCACGATTTCTACGCGAACAAAGTCGGGGGCTGAAGCTAGGCTATACATAATATTATAAAATAAAATGGTTTTCGTGTCCGGTTGTGTGACCGCGTGATTCGTCTAAACACAACGGATTTGGATGCGGTGTTCACCATCATTTAGAGAATTATTTCAAAAGGAGTGTTTAACATAAATATTAACTTTAGATATTCGTACAATAAAGAAATCTCCGTGTTTACTCAAGTCGTCATAACCGTGTGACAGGGCCGAGCCACCACTTGTTTGTCTAGTGTCACAGATGAAGCTGAGGAGGTATTCAGCATGATATTTCGCAATGATTCGTCAATTTAGTGATTCGAAATACTGGAAAAAGTGTTGGAGTACCCTTTATTTAGCACTAGCTCTTGCCAGCGGCTACCTCGCGTAGAGGTCGATCCAATAGGAACGTGCAAAAACGTCCTCCCGGGATAAAAATTATCATATTTGTGGTAAACCAGGTTATAAACCATTTGTGTGCAAAATTTCATCCAAATCCGGTCAGCCGTTTTCGCGTGATCGAGTAACAAACACATATAAAATATTAGTAGGATAATGCATACATCTAATACATTAAATTATAGAGATAAAACAGTATTTTGCCACATAAATTCAAAAATATTCTTAAATAATTACACTGATTTTGTAGTAAGTAATTAGATCTCCAGTACAAAAACTTAGCAACAGGTCTTAAACAGCAGTTCTTGTTGTTCCACCGGAACATTGAACGTGAACGAGTGTTCAGCGCGCGCTCCTTGAGTCGCCGGCAGCGAACTATAACAACTGAACGAGGCTTATTAAAGCACGTGGCACAACAGGTGCAACAGTTTATATGTCTAGGTAAGGTGTCTAGGGAATCTCATAGATAGTTATGATGTTCAGAAAGTGCTTATTCTCAGTTTAATTTGAATAAAATATGACTTTTGTTATGATGTCAATTTTGTCTAGCACCACTCTACCCATCAGCAAAGCTCCGCTCCATAGCAATTATCCGTTTGCACTACTTCTCACGGCTCCTGCAATGCCCTACTTTGCCCCGTTTCGCTGCTGAGTACTCCCAGTCTGCCCCGGCCCGCCACTACACAATTAACAAACAAAAACTATTCACAATCGGCCGTATTTTTCACCCACAACTTTGCCGGTTTTTTGCGGTCAGAAATCTCTTCTGAAAACTTTATTTCGCAGTGAATAAAATATTGTACATTGGACTTTTTATTAGTTAACTCGCCGGGCCCGCGCCCTGTGCCGACTTACGGCGATCAAAAATTCCCTCTCAGACGGACAGCATTATGTTTCGATAAAAAGATAATCTGCGGACGGTGGGGTCCGGGGCACAGGGAGCGGCCACGGGGGGCGGGCGGGGCGCGGGGTGCCGCATAAATACATCGTTTATTTTTCATACGCAAAAAGCTACAGACGTATTTTTTATCCGCTTAGAAGGAAAATCCGTAAACACGGTAACGTAAGCCGGTGGCAGAACATAAAAGAGCCCAAAGCATATCGACTCCCGCCTTAATCTGCCATAAACAATCGCTACGAACAAAACCTCGCAATAGTAAATTTCACGAAAAGTCATCCGACGGAATAATAGCTGAATTCTCCTATCGTGTCACCGAAGTACCGTGAAAACTGACCTTAAAACCACAAACATAGAACTGAATTTAGTGCGCCGGTTATGACGGGTGGGTCGGGTGTCCGCGCGCGTGTGTCGCAGCATATGGACTCGTATATCGTGCACATAGGGGTGCTATCCGCGTGAACGCCGCCAGTAAGATGTGACTCGCCGTTTAATCTGGCTCTGTTATTTTTCCGGTAATACATCAAAGTGGCGACTTTCTTCGGCAAATTGTATCAAAGTCGCTGATGTATGGAGGTGCCTACAGTGCCGCGTGCGAGTCACACTCACATGTATTGTCACAACGAAACAGTGCTACAAGAAGGGAGTTTAAGAGAAATAATAAGAGCCCGCTCAGCTGACATCTTATACACAACGAACACAGGACTAACTTCGTTGAAAATTGGCATCTAAATGGTTTATTTTCAAAATGAAAAGAATGCTTTACATTCACAACACAGAAAATAAAGAAGAATAAAATAAAGTATGGAAAATTCGTGTGATTCGGTCACGCTGGGTTCAATACGGGAGTTGCCCCTTTGTGCTCTGAGTTTGTTCGGAGTTGTATGCCTGTAGAGTACGCACTGTGAAGCGATCCCGACCGCCACCGATGGCCACGAGATTTATTCCTACTCAGCGATATTAAGAGGAAATATTTCACTATATTGAACACCCCCCCTCCCTCCACCCCCTCCATCCCTCTTCAACATCTTAGTTACAACGTTTCATTGTAGTTTGTGGCTCAAACAATGTTCTTGCTAATCAATAATAGTGGTGTCTCGATGAGTTGCCCAATACTTGGCGACACTTTGACTTTGCTAAGTTCGGGCACAACAAACTCAGCTTATGTCGAGTCACTCAATAACATAACTTGACTGTAACTCACACAAAAGTGATGTACTTTCTGGAGACGTGTTTGTGACTAGGTCGGAGTATACCACCGTTGCCAAGGAAGATTGCTGTCTTTTAGTTTGTTTTTTTAATCAAACATTATGATGAATGTGCTCTGTTAACCAATCCAGTGACGTCATTACGTGCGGCAACAGGAGTCACTGCAGTAGTAGCAAACGTTTATCACACTGTCTGATACCAGCATTTTACATGGAGTGACTGCCTATCTGACCTCCACAACCCAGTTACAGAGTAGTACGATATCCCTTGGTAAGACTGGTTGTCAGAATTTTGGGCTTCTGACGACACGTAACGACTGTCACAGATCGACAACTAAGAGCCAGGAGCAACGACTTAATGTGCTTGCCGAGGTACGGAGGGGTCTCTGTGTGTTAACATGATCACCCATCTACGAACGAACGGTAGCACACGTAGTGTCACCTGATCGATCGAGTCGTGCGGCTGTTATTACATAGTCACAAGCCTACTGCCGTCTGCCATCAACCAGGCATACATTCAGACTCCAAGATGCTACTGAGACCCTCAGGAAGGAAAACCCAAAAACATTTTGAACATTTTGAACCCAAGATCTCAGCAGTAACACTTTTGCGAGCACTAGACTAAAGAGGCAGTCATGTTATGACGTTCTACGATATGATTGTTGGTCTTATATACGTCGTAGTGCATACATCAGGTACCATGTGTGTGCAAGAAATCCGGTTAGAGTCAGTAAAAGTCGGCACGCGCAAGTTTCTAATCGCAACAAAGTGACACTGCAATGGATAAAAGGACACAGTGGATCACTAGGCAATGATGCTGCTGACAAACTGGCCAGAAAGGCATCCAGCGCGTCAGTCTGCGGCCCCGAGCCCATCGTGCCCATCCCCTTCAACCAGCTACGCAGGTGGCTGCAGGAATTTACCCACACACAAGCGGAGAGCTGGTGGACCTCGGCAGGCCGGCAGTCCAGGGAAGCTATGCCATCCCCGGATGGCAGGCTAACCAGACGTCTGCTACACCTGGACAGGGATGGTTTGCGTCTGATGACGGGCACCATCACAGGACACTGCCCGCTAAACAAACACATTTACACAATAGGCATAACGGACAGCCCCCTGTGCAGGGCTTGCATGGAAGCTGAGGAAACCGTTGCGCATGTACTCTTCGAATGTACAGGCGTCAACCAGATTAGGACAGATACCCTCGGGACACCCAAATCTTACACGGACGTTCTTAGTAGACCAGGAGACATTATAAACTTCTGGAGGGAGGTGGGCTGGTTGGAGTAATACCGACGGCCGCCATGGCCCACGCACAATGGTCCACTCAAAGGATTAAGTGCGGAAACCAAAACCCCATAACATAGAACATAGAACATAGTCGGCACGCGAAGTGAAGTCGACAGTTCAGAAGTAATAGTAACACGAGAGAGGTTTTTGTGATCGCTCGTTAGCGCCGACAGGATTGTGCGAGGACCTCACTACCTACGACTACGAGTGCTACCTGTAGCGGCGCATCTACGTAATCAGCTTTAAAAAACTCATTTACACATTCTGGTCACCATGCACTGTTCGCTGCACTCTCTCAGTCAACAAATTGACTTATCTGGGGACAAAAAATATGATTAAGTGGCTTATGTTGTATTTTTGGTATGTATGTGTGTAATGGAATCTTTGAATGTGGTTTTAACACCCTTCAAAACGTCGATTAATTTGAAACTTTGCAAACCGATACAATACATCATTTCATCAATTTGTGCCATTATTCTAGCCAGGATCACCAGGATATGAAAACCAAAAAAACACGCTTATAGAAAACCAAACGTAGAAAAAAAATATAAGGAAATCATTTTAATGTAAAAAAATCGTACTTGATAGCAATTGATGTAAATATTTTATGTACAGATACTGATAAAAGTAGAGTCATTAAAAAAATACCTTAAAAAGCACATTAATTTGTTCAATTAAAGCTGCCTTGTATGGGTTTAAAGCAAAGTTACTTCTACTTTGCTTCTGTTAATATAAGTAGCCAAAAATGTTGCAGCGTTATCAACACCGATATCCGAACTCTTTTGGCCAGACATTTGCCTCAAGATCAGAAGAGCACCTTGTCTTTAGACACAGTTGTGCGTCTTGGAGCTAATAGCGGGCTAACCAATTTTTTCATAATCTCTAAATTAATGAGTCGATAAATCTACTTGATATAAATTAATGTTCGGGTTCTGTATTTTAGTTATTTGACCGCTGTGTGGTTCAAGTGTAAACTGATCCAGGTATTACTTGTGAGCGATAATTAATTACTTAGCTTATACTTTTATTAATTACTAGCACTTCGCCCGCGACTTCGTCCGCGTGAACCACAGGAATTGTGCATTTTTTCGGGATAAAAAGTAGCCTGTGTTACTCAGCGACAATGCAGTTTTCTACTGAATTAAGAATTTTAAAAATTTTAAAATCAGTCCAGAAGTTTTTGAGTTTATTCATTACTAATAGACTAAGCGTAAGGCTGTTCGGTAACATCGCGGCATTTTTCTTACTTTTAGCATTTTTATATCCGTCGTAACTTCTCAACGAAAGGTCTGATTCGAGTTATTGACGTGTATATAATCGACCTTGATTACGAAGCCATTTATTTGTATAATGATTTATATCATGATACGAATATCATAATCTTTCCATTCTACCCATGTATTGATTGACTCATTTGAAGTAAAAGCGGTTATTCTGACTTAACTGTAATATTTAGACATAGAACTCCCCGGACTTTTTGTGAGTAATGATGAGTACTATAAACATGTAGTAACATTATTATATGTACCATTAATAGTTTTAGCAGCGTACGCCAAATAATGACTTTTATAGGCAATTTTTTGATACCTTGGGTAACATTATTGTAATTTTCGTAAGGATCTCTACGTGAAAGAAATTTTAAAATCGGTTCAGTGGTTTTCGAGTTTATCTATTACAAACATACATACAAAATATCAAATCTTTCCTCTTTATAATATTAGTTTAGATTTCTTTTTTGAGCGTTTTAAAAAAAGTTTTTTTTTTAAGTTTAAACATTTTATTTCGGAACAATAACACAGGACAAGTTTGACAAGTAAAACGATGGTAGCTGCAAAAGTATAAACTGTAGCGCAGCTAACAACGCCCTTCTCCAGATACAGAATGGAATGATGTTCCATGCGAAAAATGCTTAACAATTTAGATTTACATAATTAATATAGAAACAAAAAAAAGTCTAAAATATACAATATAAAAGATGTGATTTGGGATGTATTTTGTCGTTGAGTTTATGTGGTGAGTGTAGGGTGAATGGGTGTGTAGGTGAGTGGCAGTGAGGTGTGCGAGGGTTGTTTGTGGTTCTGTGTGTGAGGGGGTGATGAGTATTTTACACTTCCACGAGTTTCTCTGTTTCATTATAATTTTGTGATTTTAACCAGGAGTTAAGTTTAATTTTGCATTTGCTCTTTGTTAATGGGTAGCTTTTGTTTAATTATTAAGCTTTTGTTTAATTTATTTTAGACTAGCTTTTGCCCGCGGCTTCGCCCGCGTGGTTGTCGGAAATTAACGCAAGAGGACGTACTATTGCGGTAAGAATGTGTTAATCCAGGTTATACAGGGTGATTGGAAGATGGGTGCAAAGCTTTAAGGTGAAGATAGTATAGACAATTTAGAACCATTTAAAGCCATGGTTGTCTTAGACGAAGTCTTACCAAATTTTTTAACCAAATTTTTAAGTTTTTTTTCGGAAATTCTCAAAATTTAATGTAAACTGCATAATTATGGCCAAATTGAATGATAAATGAATTAATTTTTTATTTATTTAATTAAAATAATGTATAAGCAACCAAGCCAAACATGTTTTAGGCTTCTGTGTCATATTTAAAGCTCAGAAAAAAAAAAACTGTACAATACGTCTTTTAAAACTTATTAAAAAAAAAAAAACGGAGGGTGCTTTTTTTGTTCAAACCTTTTTGTAGACATGCTTGATAATCTTTCTTTCTTTTGAGGTATCATTTATGCGGATATCTTACAAATTATTGAAATTAGGACCTACAAACCAATACGAGGGAGAAATTTTAAATTTTAGGCAGTCTAACAAAACACAAAATTTTTGCTTAAAACAATACTTTATGTGCTCGAAATGATAACATTGTACAATTCTAAGAATTTTTGGCACATGCAAGAACCAATTGAGGGGAACCAATTGAGGGGATTCTCTAAACAATGGCCACCGAGCGCGGTGCGACGGCATTTCCAGGTAGAACGCCCAATGAATAGCAAAAAGCGATAAGAGTTGGTTTTTACAGCAAAATGGTCTTAGTTACTGAGGCTACAAAGTCGTTTTTCTTTAGTCTGGGTCAGTCGGTCTGTGATGAAGCCGTTACATCTTTTACTTATTAGTCAAACTACTGCCCTTGTGAGTGGACATTGTCGTGTTGATTCACAATTTACCGTGTTCAGTTGTAGCCCTTTTCGTTCCTGCACGTGTTGTTTGCGTTAGTTTTGAACTTTTTTGTTTCACCGTCTCAGCCTCGCGTCTCAGCCTCGCGCTCCTGCACGTGTTCATTTTTGACTTAATTGTGTTGAGTTGACATTTAGTGCGCTCCTACGCCGTTTTTCTTAATTGTTAAGTGACTATGGCTACTTTTTCCAATCAAGAATATGCGGATATCGTATTTATGTACGGTAGAGTAGACGGCAATGGATCTTTGGCGCGACGGATGTATCAAGAGCGCTATCCGAATCGCAGGATACCGAATGTCCGAGTGTTTTACAACACGTTTCGTTGTCTTGCCCAAGATGGGTTTCACCGCGTGGAACCTGGAGTCAACCCGGGCAGACACGAAACTGCCGTCGACGAAGACATTTTAGCAGCATTTCAAGCGGATCCTACTACCAGTACTAGATCAGTAGCTCGAAATTTAAACATTTGTCAATGGAAGGTGTGGCATACAATGCACCAAAATGATAAGTATCCGTTCCATGGCAGGAGTGTGCAAGGTCTAGTAGAGCAAGATCCTCAAAGAAGAATTCAGTTCTGCCGTTTCCTCCTCAACAGAGACATCGAAGATGCGTGGTTTCTGAAATCAATCTTGTGGACGGATGAAAGTAAATTTTCAAGGGGAGGTATTACAAACTTTCACAACATCCATGAATGGGCCGACGCAGACAACAATCCACATTTTAAGAAGCAGGTGTCATTTCAGATGAAATTCTCTGTGAATGTATGGGCTGGAATAATTGGCAGAACATTGATTGGGCCCCACTTTTTGCCTGATCCATTGAATGGCGAAAATTATTTGCAATTTCTGCAAATTGATTTACCACTGCTGGTAGAGGAATCAGGTGTCCCGATCTTCGAAAGAGACCGAACAGTCATCTTTCAGCAAGACAGCTGTCCAGCGCATTGGACTTTAAATGTAAGGGAACACCTCAACAATTGCTTTCCTGATAGCTGGATCGGCAGGGATGGACCCATCCCTTGGCCCGCTCCCTCCCCAGATCTGACCCCGTTGGAATTTTTCGTGTGGGGCCGGGCCAAGGAACTGGTGTATAACAACAAATAAATAAACACTAGAGAAGAATTGATACAAAGAATAAATTCAGCGTTTGAGACAATGAAGCAGGAGATGATGTTGAAAATAACGACTACAGAAGTTAGAAGACGGGGCCGTGCTTGTATTAGGAACGGCCGTCATTTTGAACATGAAAAATAAATAATTTTAATTCAAATGTTGTTTTAATTAGTCTGCCTAAAATAAAAAAAAATCTCCCTCAAATTGATTTGTAGGCCCTAATTTCAATAATTTGTAAGATATATATAAATGATACCTCAAAAGAAAGAGCGATTATCAAGCATGTCTTCAAGAAGGTTTGAACAAAAAAAGCACCCTCCGTTTTTTTTTTAAATAAGGTTTAAAAGACGTATTGTACAATTTTTTTATTTTTTCTGAGCTTTAAATGTCTGTAAAAAAAATGTCTAATGACACAGAAGCCTAAAACATGTTTTGCTTGATTGCTTACACATTACATTAATTAAATAAACAAAAAATGAATTCATTTATCATTCAATTTGGCCATAATTATGCAGTTTACATTAAATTTTGAGAATTTCCGAAAAAAAAATTAAAAATTTGGTTAAAAATATTTGGTAAGACTTCGTCTAAGACAACCATGGCTTAAATGGTTCTAAATTGTCTGTACTATCTTCGCCTTAAAGCTTTGCACCCATCTTCCAATCACCTTATAGGTAATATTTATGGTGTATCTATTCATACACGAAATATTTTAAGAGGTACATCTGTAGGTGGTAAAGAAGCTATAGCAACAAAAAAAATTTTTTTCTAAGGGTTTTTTTTTTTAATTTAATATTTATAAATTACACAGCCACACAAAAAAAATTTCTGACCTGGAGGTCGCACTATGTGTACTATATGTTTTTGGGGTCGCTGAATCCGAATCTGGGGTCAGTTTTATTCCAGCACATCTGGGTTCGGCCATAACCTGAAAATATACCCTCAAATTTGCTAAATTTGGTTAAACTGCTAACCGTATGGCTTTTAAACCTTATAATCCTCTATTACAAGTAGCTTGATGACCTCTTGCTTAAATATCTACATAACCCATAGTCCCATAACTACATAACCTTATAACCTCTTACCAACATAACCCTTAAACCCAATAACGAAGTTTCTGACGTGGGGGCCTGAAAATGTGTACTATGTGTTTTTGGGGTCGCTGAATCTGAATCCGGGGTCATTTCCATTCCATCACGTCAGGATTTGGCCATAACCTCGAAATATACCCTCGAATTTGCTATATTTGGTTAAACTGCTAACCCTATGGCTCTAAAACCTCATAATCCCATAATACAGTAACTCGATGAGACGGGGGTTATGGGACTATGGGTTATGTAGTTATTTAAGCAAGAGGTCATCGAGTTACTGTAATAGAGGATTTTCACAGTTTAACCAAATTTAGCAAATTTGAGGGTATATTTTGAGGTTATGGCCGAACCCAGATGTGCTGGAATAAAACTGACCCCAGATTCGGATTCAGCGACCCCAAAAACATATAGTACACATAGTGCGACCTCCAGGTCAGATTTTTTTTTTGTGTGGCTGTGTTATTTGACGCACATAAGAAATACTGGCTCCTTCTTATTTTTTACGGCCCGAGACACCGCGGCCATGCTCGTGCCGTCCGGTCGTCTCCCTCGCAGCGTCAGGCGGGCCATTCATAGAATTTGGAGTAAAGGTTTTATGCAAAACGTCTCAAGTAGTATTAAAATTATAATAATTACGAAAATTCAAAAACGCTTAGATATAAATTTTCTTTTTGCTTCTATAGCTTCTTTGCCACCTACAGGTGTACCCCTAAAATATTTTGTGTATGAATAGATACATCTTATATACTCTGTGTGCTATTTTCGATACAGATCCATTAAGCCATTTTTGCGTGATTGAGAAACAAACACCCAATCATACATAATTTCAAATTTATAGTATTAGTAGTAAGTAGGATTTAATCCATAGATGGATTGGTTAATTAGCTATCTTACAAAACAGCTCCGTTCTGTAAAACAGCTAAACGATGTTTAGTGGTTTTTCATAATAACTTTAAAACGTTTAGCTGGTTTGCCATTCAACTACGTTTAACAAAACTGCTATCCATGTTTAGACGTTACTTAGCTGAATCGGTCGCAGTAACTAAGCAACGGCACACTCACCAAGTGGTATAAGGTTAGTTTAGAACTGCGACAAACCGCACGTGAACCGAGCGCTGCCACGACAGTGCGCAGCGTGCGCTTCTTCGAGTTGGCTATTTAGAATTTTTAGGACTGACTATTATACAACTAACCTTTATATTAAAATTGTCCTTAAAATCACTGTTTTTCACTTGATGGGTCATTTTCGCTGGTTGTTTTTGTTTGATTGTATTTCTGTTTCGCACACCATTATTGTTGATATGTCGCACCGAGCCACGTCATTTGTAACTACAATCTGACGTTTCATTTCGCGCTGTTTTACATGACTTCTAGTTGTTAACCCGCTGCATTGCTGAATGTAAAAGTGTTTATGCTGTTCTGCGTGTCAAAGTCAAATAATTATGAAAAACTGCTAATTGTCGTTCCATTGTTTTATTTCATATCGGACCTGTTGAGTAAAACAGCAAGTGGTTATGGTAAATGCGGATTCGACAATCCACCTGTCACATATAGATACAGATAATCACGTACGTCGTTATTATTACAAAGATTTTAACTGTTATTATGTATATTAGTGTAATTAGTGTTGTTACCACTTTAATTATTAAAAACAAAGTATTTTTGCACATAGAACGTACCAATAGATTACTCTATTTTAAACTTCTGTATTTTTTTTTAAGTAACCGTAAGGGCCTTACTTTCGACATGCAAAATTTACGGAAATAATCAAATATTGTGGGTAATAATATTACAAGAACGTGCCTACGCTTAATAAAAATCTAATTATAACATAATATATATAAATTAACAAAAACAGTTCACAACTGCTAGCTACACACAGTACAGTACATATTATGCTGCGGATGCAAAGCATGACGTCATTATCAACTGTACACAATTTAAATTTTCACACGCGCGGTGAGCGTGCCGCGCCGCGACGCGCCCTCCTGTGTCGTGTCGTTGTGTCACCCAATGACAACTTTGTGCATACATTTGCAAACATTTCGTTAAATCGCGAGAAAAGCCGCGACCTGTGGCTCTCACCAACATCAAGACCATACTGTTTATACTGCGAGACACCGTCTGATATCGTGTTTGCATGACAGCCGGTGTACTGTTGTTTTGATATACATACGTATGTAATTTTATACATCAAAGCTCCGGCGTTCCTAGGTTTGGCTAGTCAAACCTTAAGTTTCACAAGAAGTCAAGCCCAAATAATGATCGTATTTCGGTGTTTGATAAACTTATTTGTGTCTATTCCTAGGTGAGACCAACTGGAGCAGTCGAACGCCAAAATACAGGATGGAAATTGCTCAATAAGATTTCATGGGTTCATTGGTTAAAGATGGCACATACTGTAAAGAAGTTCTTTATAACTGTTTTAGCCGATGAAGACATACCATTGGAAGGCCTCCCACAAGGAGGACCGATGACCTGGTGAAGACCGCAGGAGTCCGGTGGTGGCGTGTGAAGCACATCACCGGTCAAAGTGGCAGTGCTTTGGGGAGGTTTATGTCCAGCAGTGGACGTCATTCAGCTGAAATGATGATGATGATGATAAATTTAGCCGATTACACGACACAGATAATATTCTTAAATTTTCATTTATTATTCGCAACATGAAATTAATACTTATCATTTAGTTTTGTAGAGTAACTTTACTATCCTTATTTTCAGTCACAACATCGTATGGTTCACTCATTCTTAAGCTAACGTACCCACAGGTTCAATGTACAAATATGGAATAACAAATGTATTTATTGAACGGCTGCTAAGAGTAACATGTATAATTTTATTTTTTTTATTCGGAAGAAGCACGCCGTCGTTCGTCAAACTAAGATAAACCAGTCATTTCGCGAAATGGCTAAATATCGACCTATCAATGTATCACATATAAAAGTCAGGAGTCTTTTCAAAGCATACACTTCTAGCTGAAACTTTAGAATATTTATATTTGCAAATTGAGATATTAAATCGACACAACTTTTTATTTCATTTGACACGTCAACCAACATTTTCGCATTTTGCTTTTCGCTAAAGTTGAACATTTCTTAATGTTGAATTATGTTCTCAGATAATTTTAAAACATTAAAGCACTTTCAAAATTTGACTCGAAGTGAATAAGAAGTGACAACATTCTCATGAAAGTCTCTTTATGAAGAACTCGATGCCTGAATAATTATGTTCTCATGTTCGAAGGTACGTACCTACACCTACCTACATAATCCGACGAAACTCCTCCGAACAGACCTTTGAATATCTAACTTTTACCTTTTCATTTAACAAGTACACGCGTAGATAAATACCTACATGTAAGAAACTTGTTTGAACGTAAAGTACCTAACTAAGAGCTAATGTCATTAATTAATTTATATTTAACCTCTGAGATACCACATTTGGTATGTAAACAATCGTTTTTTAATTGTGTCTGTAATTACGGTAATTGATCGGTTAAAATACAAGTAACAAAAATGACTCAAATGTGTTAGTAAAAATATTTCTTATCAGCTATGTTAGTAAACTTATCCTACACACTTAACCTACAGTGCCTTATAGTTAAAAGCGAATCTCTGCTACAAGCTCAACACCGAATGGGACAGCTTGCAGCAGCGATTCACACAGACGCAGTTCAGTCTGCTCGCGACACACCGCAGTATAATGTTGGGGCTGGCCCGCACCCGGTGCACCAGGGAGGCGCATCTTTTTCGCATCGTAGCTTAGAAGCAATCGCCACGAGCTTCAGCAAACATCCCTGACGCGCTACGGTAGCGGAACAGCCCCATCAACACCCGGAACGCATTATTAAACTGAATGCGAAGGGTGTTCCAGACCGTTTAAATTAGTTACTCTATGCGCCTTCGGAACGCGCCCGAACGGAATGACATCTGACTTGTCAGTTTGACTTTGACACTTCACTTCTCTTGGTTTTTGGTGGGAACAAGGGATCACGTCGCCGTTTGTTTTCCGCGACCTTTTTGTTAAAATTAATCCCTTAGAACCGGTCGTTTTGGTGGACAATAAGTCATGACCCATTGTTTTGTGTTAATAACCCCAATTTGATGAAGTATACGGGTTGAGTTTTGGATATATCTTGTTGAAATAGTTTGAAGGTCAAGTGAAAGTGACGCTATTGGAAAACGCGTGATTTGAAGACCGCATGTCTGGAAGGCAGACTTCTTGGAGCGAACTGTAGCCTGAGAATACTTACTCATAACGTCACAACACGATACAATATACACTCACTTACATACATAGATCCAGGTACCACCCAGAAGCAGTTCCTTCTACATGAGGTGAGTCTTTTGCATATAGTAGTTTGGCTCCGCGCACGGCGGACTAGTTTCGCTAGCCACTTCTTGACCCAGGGCCCACGATTATCACGCTTCCACATAATAATTGAAATCCTATGGCTCTGGCCTGGCAGCGAACAAAGGGTGTTGTACGACTTTTGAGTGTAATCTACCCACAGACTGCACGTGTAAAATGAGGTACAAACAAACATCATCAACTACATAAAAAAATATTAACCTGCATACAAATGTAATTAACTGCACATAAACATCATCAACTAAACACAAACATCATCAACCGCACACAAACATCATCAACTGCACACAAACATCATGAACTACAGACAAACATCATCAACTGCACACAAACATCATCAACTGCACGCAAACATCATCAACTGCACACAAACATCATCAACTGCACGCAAACATCATCAACTGCACACAAACATCATCAACTGCACACAAACATCATGAACTACAGACAAACATCATCAACTGCACACAAACATCATCAACTGCACGCAAACATCATCAACTGTATACAAACATCATCAACTGCACACAAACATCATCGCGGCTATTCTCTCGACATGCATTTCGCTGACTTTGATGTCCATTTCCGCAAGTCACAATATGCTTCTGATAGGTACTGTAAAACGATATATGTCCGTACTTATAGGAACAGGCTCCACATAACATTTATCTCGTTCGTAAAGCGATACTCTCACACAGAGTCAACTCATTATGCGTGTGTTCTTCAGCTGCGGGTAGAGCAAGAACGTAGAACAGGAGCTTGCATGGTCGCTCCCTGCTCCGCTCGCTCCGTTCTGTGAGGAGCGCCGCGACTACATTATTCATAAAGTTTTTATTTGAGCGGATAGATTCCCTTTGTCTCGGGAGATCGAGAGCAGCCTAATGACGTGATTAAGCTCGATATGGGCGCTGCGGGTGCGGACATGCGACTAGCATTAGCGGGCGGTGATCAACGCCTAGTAAGTCGCACTGACGTCATAATCTTTAAGAAACAGACCAAAACTTTATTTATAGTGTGCCACTACATAAATTTATCTTGTGCAAGGCTATTATTGTTATTAAAAAATGCTTTTATGAAACAAAAGAATTAGTTGTTGCCAAATAGGTTTTAGAAATTCTTGTATACGAAGTCGCGGGCAGAAGCTAGTTATTAATATTTACCCACTCAATAGGACACTCTGTAAAAAACAAATGCAGAACTACCTATTGAAACTTACTTACGGTGAAACAAGCGATTTTGAACATCCCCAAATAGACAAGCTACTACTTTACCCACTCATATTGAACAATCATCCCATCCACATCTCACACACACACACACACACACACACACACACACACACACACACACACGCAAGCGCACACGCACACGCACACACACACACAAACACATTCTCAATCACATGAACACAGACAAAGAAACAGCTTCACACCACATTTATATTTTTCTCTTACATTGTGATTGTGCATACTTTCCAAGTTTCTAGATACATGCCAATCTTATTAAATGTGTACAACCTTAAACATGGCTATCAAATAATCAAAATTTATGTACGGGGATCAAATGCAATCCGAGATACAGGTTTACCACCTAGTTCGGATGCAGATAGTCCCAAACTTTATCTTATACCTTTAAACGAGCAATTCTTGTATATATATATATAATCTGAATCTCGGAAACGGCTCCAACGATTTTCATGAAATTTAGTATACAGGGGGTTTCGGGGGCGATAAATCGATCTAGCTAGGATTCATTTTTATAAAATGTCATTTTATTCGTGTTTTCAATGATCAACTTTATCGATAATCAACTTGAACATAAACGTATTATTTTAAACACAATTTACCAAAAAATACCGAGCAAAGCTCGGCCACCCAGATATATCGTATATCTTTAAACGAGCAATTCTTGTATATATATATTTATAATCTGAATCTCGGAAACGGCTCCAACGATTTTCATGAAATTTAGTATACAGGGGGTTTCGGGGGCGATAAATCGATCTAGCTAGGATTTATTTTTATAAAATGTCGTTTTATTCGTGTTTTCAATGACCAACTTTATCGATAATCAACTTGAACATAAACTTATTACTTTAAACACAATTTACCAAAAAATACCGAGCAAAGCTCGGTCATCCAGATATTCTTCATTAAAACATCAAGCACAAAGGAATAGGTGCAGACCTGACGAGCAGGCAAAAATGAAAGCCCGGTTGCACTACAGTTATGACCGTTGACTGTACACTGCTATAAGGATCTTTACATGCTCAAATGACTTTGTCAGAGGTCAACTTTGTGGAATGTCACTGAAAATGTATTAAAAAAATAAGGTGACTTCGTTAGTTTCGATTTTGGCCACGCAGCATCATAACATTTATGACCTCGTAGCGCCCGCGCCCGCTCCGCTCGTCACCGTGCGTCGCCACGTCGTCGTACAAGTTAACAATCAAAGCTGGCTCATTTGCATTATTCTTCCATCTCGAACTCAAACGCTTTGAGTTACCTTCCTTCAGATGTCGGCACCGATCGGCTGTTCTCGGAGATGCTCGGCGGCGCTTGGCGAGGCGGACTTGTTTGATCAGACAATTCTAATTGTGTATTTTTGTCGTTTGTGGAGCTATCGGGGAGGAGGCTTTGTTTTCATACCGTAAAGTACCTCTGAGTATTGCACGTAAAGAGTTCCCTTCCTTTCAGCTTCTAACAGAATGTGGATGTGGGGAATATTGTTTGCCGGGTTACTTGGTAAAATCATGTTGATCACATAAGTGATTGCGGCGGTCCTAACTTTGGTACCGAGCTTGAACAATGTTATTAAATCCCATTGTTGGGAATTGAGTAAAATATCTATGGGCACGGCTCAGAAGAATCTAACGGACTCAGACAAAAGCTATCATTGCAATGTTCGTTAATACTCGTATAAGCAAATAAATATTTAACCTCCAAGAAACTTCTTAGAAATTTATTTTCGTGTGTGTTTCAAACGCGATTCTTTAAATCTAAATTAGAATTGACTCATGATAAACTCAATACCAGATATCAATAATCTTAGGTACTATCTGGATAAAACGAATAACATGGATAGTTTCTGCTGGAGGAACGCACATTAATGTTTTAATTTGTAATAGGTAGCTACTTCAAAATGCGTGATTACGATCGGTTGAAAAAAAAATTGTGACAGAATTTACAAAAAAAAAAAAACGTGGTCGGTCGAAAAATTTTCTTTTTATTTTAAATTTGTAATTAAAAATACTTAAGTTATGTTGGTAATTCAGTAAAAATGTAAGAATAGGCAGATGGATAAATAATAGCTCGGCTCATATTATGATAAGTTAGAACTGTGTCAAACGGCGCGCGAAACGAACTAGCTTAGACTGCGACAGTCTACGCTACGCTAGTCTACGCACGTGTTCGCTGCCAGGCTAGACCCCCTACAATAGCATTTCAATAGCGCAGTGGAAGTTATGATGGTGGGGTCCAGGAGACAAGAAGTGGCTAGCGAAACTAGTCCGCCGTACGCGAAGCAGACAATACAAGTACAATTCAAAGCAATAGGTACAATATACGAACAAAAGAACTTACCTGTGGTAGACGAACACCTGCTCTGGTGCCTACCTGGAGTTATGTATGTAAGTGAGTGTATATGTATCGTGTAGTGACATTGTAAATGGGTTTTCCAGGTTACCATCCGCTGCAATAAGGCTGGAGGCAATCACAGCATGCGGTTCCAATAAGCGTCACTTTGCTTAACCTTCAAACTATTTCAACAAGATATATCCAAAACTCAACCCGTGTTATTACACCAAATTGGGGTTATTTACAATCAAAGCAATTGGATCACGACTAATTGTCACAAACGGATCGATTTAAAAGGATTAATTTCAACAAACGCGTCGCGGGGTCCCAAAACGCGACGGACCTTTTTCAAGAACCAAAACCCAAGAGGAGTGTCAAAGTCAAACTAACAAGTCAGATGTCATTCTGTTACACGTTTAGAAACGTAGGCGCATAAAGTAACTAATTTATACGGTCCGGAATATCTACCCCCCCCGGACGGGCCTTCTCGTCCGCTAATCACTTGGCAATCCCGACAAGGTTGCGTTTTATCAGTCCACCTGACGCGCTGCTGGAGGATCTGCAAATACTCCAAGCTCCAACGCTTCCAAAACTCTGAGCGAGCTGCTGCACCAACTGAAACCGCGATAACCAATTTTGGCTCTCATCGACAAAAGGGTGCTCCGGCAGGGCGGCAAGTGGCTGTCAAATCAAAAAATGTCCCGGGGTCAGGGCCTCCAAGACGTTCGGGTCCGAAGACAGCGGGCACAATGGACGCGAGTTCAATACAGCTTCAAAACGGCAAAATACCGTAGCTAACTCCTTAAAGGTGAGAACGGCGTCTCCCAACAATCTGCGCCAGAGTCCCTGTGCCGCTTTCACCGCGGCCTCAAAATACCCCCCAATGGGGGCAAGCTGGCGGGTCAAAACAATAACAAATAACAACAACAACCAAACAACAACAACAACAACAACCAAACATCAACAACAACAACAGTTAACCAAATAGCCCTCCTTAGGCAACAAAAGGGGGTGACGGGCCCCATAAAGAAGGCTAGAGTGCCTCAACCGTCAACAACCAAACAACAAAAGACCCGTATCGTCCAAAAAGGTGTTCAACTTACTAACGGCTCCCGACAATTTCCAAAACTCTCGCTGCAGAATGGCCAACAGCGCATTGCAACCGGCATGCGAGGTCTTACTGTGACGATCAGTCACCAACAATTCAACAACAACAAACAACAATTCAACAATTTGTCGAGGGAGCTAAATCGACTCAACAAAATCAGGGTCAAACGGAGGGTCCTTCGTTCCAACAGCGAGCACCTTGAGCCCGGGCAAAGGACCCGACATCCTCCAAATCAAAGGCGTTTCAGAACTTTGTATCTGGGACACTCGGTTCGCAACAAAGACCTCCAAAGAGTGGATGGACGTCTTCAACCAACACAAACCAATTTGACTGTCCGTCCAGGCGTAAGAAACCCGAATGTCCACTGTTCCACCCAAAGTGTGAGCAACGTGGTTCAATAGACGCACCAGAAGCGCAGCCCCTGACAATTCTAACTTTGGGATGGTCAGTGCCGTCCGGAGGGGGGCCACCTTGCTCTTGGCCAAGACCAGTGACAAATTCACCTGGCCTGTCACGCAGACGGTGCGCAGACAAACAACAGCTGCATAACCGTGCGAAGACGCATCACAAACAAGGGTAGCAGTGTAGCTCCCAGGGGTAAGGATAGCGCGGGGTAACACGACCTCGTTGACTGCAGGGAGTGCGGATACAAATTGGAGCCAATCTTCCAACAGGGTTTCCCGAATTGGCTCGTCCCAGCCAAGTCCCGCAGTCCAAAGGCGCTCAAGAAAACAATTTTGCCCAAAACAATACAAACAAAACAACAAAACAATAGACAAAAGGCAACCCTGGGCTCCCATGTCCAAAATGGCACGGACCACAACAGAGTCCCCCGTGGGCCCCCAGACCTGACCGATGCCGTTGGCAACAAAACCGTGTCGATCTGAGGGGTACCCCAGCGGGGCAGGCGCCAATGTCCTAACAATGCTTGGGTGGCGACCGATTGCCGCACCCAGGCCCAAGTCTTTCCCGACGAGGATAGAGGTCAAATTCCTCATCCGCGCGGTGTCCTGAGCCACGCGCCATCGCTGGAAGGGCATATCCCACCGGAGGCCTGAATGGCGGGGGGCGTGACTCCAACCGGGGACGTTCCGCCAATGGAGGGGACGGAAGGCTGTGCTGGTCTGGCCAGCGCTGCCTAGCAACAAGTGCGTAATCGCCTTTACGCGGGGAGACCAAATGGCGGTTGCGCGGCTCCCGATCAACCGATGCGCGGGGGGTGGAGTGCGGTGCTCAAAATTGCGGGCCTCTCCCCGGTTCTGAACCGGCGAGGCAGAAGCCCGGTGACCAACTCCATGGTACTCCCCCGTACGCGAACCTTCATCAGAGGCTGGTCTGCCAGCGTGGTTCGCGTTAGCGCACAATATGTCCAAATGAGACTCCCTACAAATTCTACAAGGGCGGAGGTTGGGGCAGTCCCGATGGAAGCCCCCAAACAAGAGAAGCACATGCGGCGTGCATTGGCAATTCGGCGGCGGGCACTCACGTGCAATTTCAAAAAGGCCGCGCAAGTTGCCATGCCATGCCCCGTGTCCCTACAAAACTCACAACCAGGACGACTCTGGGTGCCAGAAAAACGAGCGGCGGGGCGACCATCAACAGGCCCGCGAGCCCTAGTCCGTCCCTGGTCTCGTGGCCGGGAAGACGGCTGGCATGACTCAGTGGCAACGCCAGAGTTGTCCACAAACCGACACTCATCCTCCAAAAATTGGACGAGGTCACCAAATGGGGAGAGATGTGTGACACTATCCCCACCATACTTTTGCTCGAAACGAGCCCTCAAATCGGCAGGAAGCCGTTGCAGCACAACATGCACCAAAGGGTAAGACCATTGGTCCACCGGCAAGTTCAATCGCTTTAAAGCGTTGGTCGCTACCACCAACGGGTTCAACAGGTCAGTACGCAATGCTGACAAACTAGTAATGACCGGTAACCCCAAAATCAATTCAATATGAACGTCAGCCAAACAACATTTATTTTGGTACCGCTGGGTGAGTAGTCCCAAAGCGGTAGGGTAGGCTGAGTCAGTCAACGACAGATGCTGTACCACCTTCCAGGACAGACAACAAATAGGCCAACTTTTGGGCGGGTCTGAGGTCCGAGCGTGCATCAACCAAACTTGCAAACAGGTTTTGGAAACTGTACCAGTGGTCCAAGCGACCGTCAAAGTGTGGCAGTTCCAAAGTAGGCAATCTACTCAATAGTCCGGGACCTGAAACAACCGAGGTCTCCGGCTTGACCTGGACAGGTGTCCGGCACTGCAATATTTCCATTTGTATGCCATTGCACAAACAATACAATTCAAATAAACCAAATAATTAAATAATCAAATAACAAAGTTCAAACAATCAATTACAAAATAACTACAAGCAAACAATCAAACTACCAAACCACTAATCAGCAACTCAAGAAATAACAAAATATTGGTTTCAATTCAATTCAACAACAAACTTTTATTTTAATTCAAAACCAATATCAACGTTCAAAAATTCTATTTCATATTCAATTCAAATTCAAATCCAATTCCAAATGTTAAGTTCACAAACCACTGTTTCAATGGTAAAACAATAATAAACCTTTATTCCAACTCAAAACAATGGTAATACTCAAAAATGCCAATTTCAAATATTAATTTTCACAAACAACCATATCAATGGTACAAACTCAATATTTTAATGTCTTCCTGACATTCAATAAAACACAGAGGTCAAATAACAACAACAAGAGGTTATAACATAGCTCAATCTAACCAACTCTGTTAGCATATGCAAACCCGGTTGACCCCGGCAATATGAGTTACTCGACTCAATAAATTCCAAAAAAATATTTCAAATAAACAAGCAATCATAGTTATCAAATACCTACAGCGCATTACTACTTCCCTTATAGAGACCGCCAAGCAATCAGCCTACTGTAAATTACCAATTTGTTGGTTATATGTCTTATAGCCACGCTCTGGCTACCAAAAATTGTTCGCTGCCAGGCTAGACCCCCTACAATAGCATTTCAATAGCGCAGTGGAAGTTATGATGGTGGGGTCCAGGAGACAAGAAGTGGCTAGCGAAACTAGTCCGCCGTACGTGGAGCAGACAATACAAGTACAATTCAAAGCAATAGGTACAATATACGAACAAAAGAACTTACCTGTGGTAGACGAACACCTGCTCTGGTGCCTACCTGGAGTTATATATGTAAGTGAGTGTATATGTATCGTGTAGTGACATTGTAAATTGGTTTTCCAGGTTACCATCCGCTGCAATAAGGCTGGAGGCAATCACAGCATGCGGTTCCAATAAGCGTCACTTTGCTTAACCTTCAAACTATTTCAACAAGATATATCCAAAACTCAACCCGTGTTATTACACCAAATTGGGGTTATTTACAATCAAAGCAATTGGATCACGACTAATTGTCACAAACGGATCGATTTAAAATGATTAATTTCAACAAACGCGTCGCGGGGTCCCAAAACGCGACGGACCTTTTTCAAGAACCAAAACCCAAGAGGAGTGTCAAAGTCAAACTGACAAGTCAGATGTCATTCTGTTACACGTTTAGAAACGTAGGCGCATAAAGTACCTAACTAATTTATACGGTCCGGAACACTAAGCTAGAGCACCCGACCAAATGGGTTCCATAAGGTTAGAACTCAGAGCGACCACACGCAAGCCGCTTAGCTAAGCTTGGCTGAGCGAAGCGTGCGATGCCGCGGAAGCAGCCGACGAGCGCTACCTGCAAGTAGGATTACTTAACGACTCATTTTGATTTGTTGAGTGCCCACACGTTGCCGCCCGTTCACTCAGTTTGCTGTTTTGTTATTAATTTAATCACTCATTTAAGGGCTCGTGGCTTAGTAATAACAGCCGTACGCGCAGAGTTGACCGTTCAGGGTAAGCTACGCTTGCCGCGGTTGGTCCGTGGATAGGTGACCATCTTTATATACCAAGAACCTTCCGTGCCTCGGAAAGCATGTTAAGCCGTTGGTCCCGGCTGTCTTTCGTAGATCTTAGACAATCGTTACGGGTCGTCAGAAGTCCGATTTCGCCCATTTTTCGTTGCTGCTCCTTTTGATCGTAGCGTGATGAATAGGCTACCCAACACAAAAAGAATTTTTCACTGCGGACCAATAATTCTTGAAATTACCGCGTTCAACCAAACAAGTTCTTCAGCTTTATACCTAATACATATTAGTATAGATGTGTAATAGTGTTTGTACAAACCTATATACAAATATAAAGTCATTTGTCACAATTCGCTTATCTTATTCATAACTAAAACGTCGTGATTACTTGCATGTAATTGTGTGCGTCGCTTGGAGATCCAATAAATTCGTAAATAAAACGTCTGTAGTAGAGATCGGCTGTCCACTTGGCTGAGTCTGTAGCTTCATGCGGAGCAAAGCCACATAGATCTCACACACTCCGGCACTGACTGCGGCTAAGAGAACTAGACGAAGGTGTCATTGTTCGCTCGTTACGAGGTGAGTGTGGTCTGTGCGAACACTCACAAATCACGCACGACACACATCTTACAACCACATTAGCGGCGCCACCGCCATCCTCATGCTCACACACACACACACCGGTTCATCATATAAGCCTTCAGACTTCGCCGCCCTACGCACACAACCACTCATAGACTTGGACGCCGTAACATGATAAAATACAATATACTAAACAATAAACTATATACTATACAATATGCTAAAGTTACCTATACAAGCCAGAAGTGACCGAAGCAGATTTGCTTGAGAGCTTAACAGAAACAGTTGTCTGAGAACCTGAATACCTACTTGTTAATCGTGCCATACCTGCAATGCAACTGAATCTAAAGCTCGTCCCGCGGTATCAGTACCAGTACAACTGGGACAATTCATCGTGGCAGGACGCAGGTTGCCCTAATTGGCCGACTGCTATATAACAGCGCCCTCTATGGCGGGTATGTGACGTCACAGCTGGCCACCCTGCGCTCAGCGGAAACAATTGAACGTTTCCTGAGACCCCACCAGATCGTAGGAAGGTAAATGCCCTTTTTAAGGCGCTTAATGTCTACAAAAACCCACGTGCGTCAGACAAATGACCGACATGAAAAAATATATTACGAGTTACCTCCATTTACCGGAGCAGGGTCGCTTCAAGAAGTGTGCGCGGCCGTGCGAGCTGCCCCGCGCTGTGACCATAGCAGGTTGGTGCCCAGTAACACGGAGTGCGCGCTGTATCTGGCCCGCAGTGGACGTGCAAAAGAACCTTACCCACAATACAATCGACAGCGACGTGGTGCAAAGCGTAAAATAACTTCTATTTCAAATATATTTACTTAGGAAGACATAAAACGAATTTTATTGAAACGGACCCTATTTTTTCGATTTTTGAAGGCGGAGATATAGAATACCGTGCGTAGCCGTAATACAGTGTCGTAACGAACGTAAATGATCTCTCACTACGACATAAGTACAAATACTTAGTTTTATGAAGCTTTCTAGCTACATCCACCCGAAATTTCCTAAACTATAGGGTGGATCAAGCCCCAGCTTTATTCCTATATGCACAATTAAGGAATCTCTGTGCGTTTCAGATTTCTAAGTCCAAAGGTTTGGGTTGGGCATTGATAAGTCTGTCAGCGAGTGAGTCGGGATTTTAAATTTTATACATGTGGTACACAGATCATATTTATTGATTTGCTTTGTATATTATTTTAATTATTTTTTTTGTATATTTAAAACTGATTGTTTGATTATCATACACACGCCAATTTTATGAACCTAAACGAGGCAAAAGAAGTATGTGAGGATCGTAGCAGGTGGCGTTCCGTAGTTTCTGCCTACCGCCATGGGAACAAGGCGTGAGTTTATGTATTATGATTATCATTTTTAACAAGTATACTTTTAGGTTCGTGTGAATCATCTTCATTCTCCTGTCACTAATCAAAATGTACTAGTGTTCGGCGCAACAAGTCTTCGTCTTCCACAGTTCTCTATTAGTCATCATCTCGGTTGTCACGCCCTTTCTATACATCTCATCGCCATCGACATTCATACTCAAATCTTTCCTCATGGCGATTTCCTCATATAAAGATTAAATTATATACACTGTATTTCTTTTCCTGTTACCAAAGAAAAGCGTTGAAACGCAAATCAAACCGAATGAAGTTTTTGTATTAGATGATAAGCACCACCACCGCGTGTGCTTCGCTAGGGTCGAGCAGCAGCGGGCGAGGCAGGGAGGCGCGACGATATTACTTACATTCACTTTGGGACTCGATAACAAACGATGTACTTAGAGTAAATGGTTGATATTAATGCGAGCCATCTCCGCGAGTAATGCGCCGTGAAATTAATAGCAATACCAACCAACTGCGCACTGAGGCTTCTATGAGTGGTGGCGCCGCGTGCCGTCGAGTGACGTTCTTTGTGAGTGCTGTCGACACGCTCACCAACTCACCACGCCCGCGCCGCGCGACATTGATTACTGACAAACATCACCTCATTACGGATAAGCGAGCAGCGCGACATCGACCATCTAATACAGCGTCACAGATATACGTTTCAAAAAGATTGCCATCGTCAGTAAACTTACTGATTGGCTCCATGTCACGTGACTCTATTCAATTAATTGATTTAGATAGCAGTCTGTTGAAGCGACGAGGTGCAGCTCGAGAGGAGATAGCTTTTGTAGAGTTTTATTGAAACCTAACCCCGGCCGTGCCGCTTTTCAGTCGTATCGAAACAAAGCGCCACCGTAAAAAGGCTTCGTGGTCCATCAAATTAAAATTGGCTTCGGAATAATCCTCACCTCCGCCCCCCCTCCCCACCTCCTGGTCCCACAAACAAAAGAAACTGCAAAGAAACCAGTCCGCTCCCGCGCCCCACGCCCCGCGCGTCCACTCGCACCGAGATGGACTTCTCCTGGAACAAAGGCACCAATGAACGTAAAATAATTTATGTCGGTGTCTTTGTACATAGCAGACTCATCTGTGTCATCATGTTTTATAAAATCACCTAAAAGAATATTCAGGAACGTACCTAGAAAAGTTACAATTGAACGTGAGCTTATTTAAGATTTTTTAACGGACAAGAAACTAATGACAGAATGTTGACATGCTCATAAAATACATACCTACATAAATACACAATATTACTATGGTCTCATTAATACCCTACAGTTGTGCGATATCAATATGAACAAACTGTATAATTTTACCTATTTAATATATATATTTTTTTAATTTTAATAATTTTATTTAATGAGAATGACATAACTAATTTAATGTTCCAGTAAGAATTTAAATTTTAACAATTTTAAATAACGAAAATGTTTGCATGCCGAATGGTGAAATATGGCAGAACTCTGATGAAAACCTACTAATACCTACTTATGAAAACTTTTTTTTATTTATTTTGATACATTATCTTACAATATTTACATAATTTATAAATTTGTTTATTGAAATAGAAAGAAAGAAAATACGTTTATTTGCGGCAAACATGACGCACAGTAAGACCAGAAACATACAGAAATAAAAAATAAGATGTGGGAAAATATGCGTCGACAGCCGGCGCTGATGTAATGACGTCGATCGGTGCAGCAAACAATTAGTATAATAAATACTAAAAACACTTTCGTTAGATTTAATTAATATATAAAAATAAAATAAAAAACAAAAGTGGCAACATTCCGTCCCGACTGCAATCTGACGCAGGCGCCGCGCCGCCAGCTTTCGTAATCTGTGAGAAAACTGACAGACAACCAATTTGACAATGACAGAAGTATCTAAATAAGTAGTCTCAGTGTGGAAATGTGTCAGTAATTGTTTTTTTGTCGTCCAGGCTTATTTTATTTACTTATTTAGACCAAGCTGGCTTTAATAATCTCTCGTGGAACTTTTTATTTGCTATATTATATACCATTATTATTGTACCCTATACGAAACAAATTCATATGTAAATTATGAATTATGAGTGTGACTTATAAATTAAACCTCGAGTTAGCGGACACAATGTGTCGCCATGTACAGACGCCAGCACATCAAGCTACTACCATCTGTCAAATCTCTTTAATAGTTTTTCAACTTTATTGCTAAAGCATAGGTTCAAGATTGTTTCGCAGAATTAGTCAGTGTCGGGTAACTTGATGTGCTGGCATATTACGTGTATGTACGTATTGACGTGACTGTATATATTAGACAACTAGCTTCTGCCCGCGACTTCGTCCCTTCCCGTCGCATTGAATTGCCTGCCAGGTTTCGTCTATTTTTCGTTGCTGCTCCGCTCCTTTTGATTGTAGCGTGATGTTATATAGCCTATAGCCTTTCTCAATAAAGATTAATGTGCTACAATGAAATGTATGTATTTTTATAATTCTTTTAATCATCGTCAACATCATTATTTCAGCCTTTAAACGTCCACTGCTGGACATGGGCCTGCCCTTATCAGAGGGGCTTTGCCATAATCTCCACGCTTTATAGGCTGGTTGAAGATCGCAGTATGGTGGTAAAATGCAAAGAGAACGCTGCTACCCATTCTCTAGTAGGTAACCCAAGTAGCACAGAACTGCATTATAAATGGTCACTTAAGGCCCACAGCGGTAATCTAAGCATTTATAAAGACTTATTAGTATTAACCTGTGCTGCAACAGCTGTTTCGAAAAAAACGTGGCCAACTATAATGCTTTTTTCTGTACAGTAATTCTATTAAGCACCACAAACACGCCACAAAGTCACTGTTATTGAGCGCTTAGTAGTGCAGTACCTGTAAGTTTTCTGAATAATAGCCCACACGTGTACTATACAACCGTTGCATTTTAAGAGAGAACATATCACCCACTATAACATAATCAGTTACTTTGTGAAGTTATTTAATGCTTTATGCTGCATACAGATTCACTTTTCCCCTATTAGTCAGGTGTTTACCATACACTCGAATAACATCATGTATCCAAGTGTCGGCATGCGCGAATGGAATATTGGACGCGACGGGTTCCGTATGTTATATTTATTAATAAATAAATAAATAAAATAAAATAAATTTATTTCAGACATTGGGTTATGTCTGAAATAAATTTATTTTTATTTTATTACAAAAATTAAGATAAAAGTAACAATGCTGCAGCAGAAAAGAATAAAATGTCATTAACAAAATAAAAATATACGTCACATAGTTGAAATAAAATAAAATTTCAAATTTACGTCGGATTTAAATTAAAGTAACAATAAATAATAATTGCACATATGAACAAAACAATACAAAAAAGCCTTTATAAATAGAGGTCAGTGTGTTTGATGACATTAGGCTGAGTAGGTACAAAAATGCCCTGCTACAAAAATCTTCTTATAACCTACCCATTTTCGGGACTAATATGGTTGCGACAAAATTAATATTGTTGTTTTATTTGTTTCTGGTACGTACTTACCTAAAAATGAAGAAAATTTATTAAGAGAAATCCAAGATTTTTTTAAAGTAATAAAATAATACCTTTCGAGACTTTTTAAGATTCCAGATTTCGACAATTTTTCTCAGAGGTAGTCAGTTAGGAAATACCGGTTGAGAGGTAGTCAGTTAGGTAATAATGTTCCTTTTTAGGGTTCCGTTGCCAAATGGCAAAAAACGGAACCCTTATAGATTCGTCATGTCTGTCTGTCTGTCTGTCCGTATGTCACAGCCATTTTATTCCGAAACTATAAGAGCTATGCTGTTGAAACTTGGTAAGTAGGTGTATTCTGTGAACCGCATTAAGATTTTCACACTACAATAGAAAAAAAACAATAAATTTTGGGGTTCCCCATACATAGAACTGAAACTCAAAAAGGTTTTTTTTCATCAAACCCATACGTGTGGGGTATCTATGAATAGGTCTTCAAAAATGGTAATGAGGTTTCTAATATCATTTTTTTTCTAAACTGAATAGTTTGCGCGAGAGACACTTCCAAAGTGGTAAAATGTGTGTCCCCCCCCCCCCCCGTAACTTCTAAAATAAGAGAATGACAAAACTAAAAAAAATATATGATGTACATTATCATGAAAACTACCAACGAAAATTGGTTTGAACGAGATCGAGTGAGTAGTTTTTTTTTTAAACGTCATATATCGTAAACCGCAATTTACCTTGCATTCAATCAACTGAAATATAAAAATTAAAAAATATATATATTTTTAAACCGAAAATACCTACAGGTTTGTACGGAACCCTCGGTGCGCGAGTCCGACTCGCACTTGGCCGTTTTTTAAAGTACAATTTAGGGTGTACCTCCCTGGTACAGGCCTTCAATTTTCATCTTTTTATAATTTCAAGGAGTACAAAAGTACTTCTCGGTGGCCACCATAGAATTTCCTTAGTTTTCCACTGTGCAGGAACGCATGTTAGATCGACAACACCTCTCTCTATAGTCTGAACTATTTTGAAAGTCTCGTTCTGTAAAAACAAGAAAAATATACTTATTATAATAGAAGTATCAGTTTCTTAATGACAACATTATCTATACAGTTTTTGAGGAAAAAAAACAAAAGATACAATAACATATTAAATACCTAAACTTAACGTAACATAATGCTATTTCATGTGGAAGTAATTAAATTATTAGGCCAGAAAAATACATTATCTTTAGATAGGTACCGACTAATTTATAGGTATTTTGTCGCATATTGAATAAATCAATAACTTTTGAATTATACATATAATTAAATTATAATCTCAGCTACTTAAATTACAATTTTAATTAAGTACTTATCGTCGAATAACAACTAAAAAAGGGAACAAAATGGCTTTAAAAGAACCACGGCGGAACCCTAAAAGCTTGGATCCATAAAGGTACTTATCTAGGTAACTGACGCAAATGTGAAGCAATACTACTCTCCTAATCGATCCATGTCTGATTTGTATTTCACAAGTGCTAAACTATTTTACTCTTGGCTGAATTACAGGCCACATGTGAACACCCGTACAGACCTTAGCATTAAATTGAGATTAAAACTGTTCACTTGCCATCCGCCATATTCACTTCGTTACTTTGTATTATTATAAAATTTTATCTTTTAATTTTTGTTTATTTTAGAGGATATCAATTGTAAATATGGATTAAAAAATAATTACACGAAAACAGTTTTTTTTTGTTGGTTACTTTGTAAAAAAACGAACATATTCATTTTATTTTCATTCTAATTTTGTTGCTTTTCTTTTAGTATTTAGTGGTATTCCGAGGGCGCTTGAAAATTTTGAACTAAATATGTATGTTATTTGACAGTAAAGTTACCTTCCCAATAAGATTTTAAATATAATAGGAGGAAATCGATGTTTTACTTACCTTCAATTTTATGTATGTATATTCTCACAAATGGCACCTGAGATCTTGCACACAACGATACACTTCATGTTTTACAATTTGACAGTTCATATCAAAGAAAAATAAATAATTTAAGTTATTGCATTCCACAATTTCGCTCAGTGTGTAATTTCAACTATATAAAAGTACACACAATGTAACATTCGTCTTCCTTGCTGTATAATAAGTAACACGTGCCTCATTAATCAGGCAATATGCAGCTCTTTAGGTGACTGTTACACACATAAATGCTACTATAATGTTGTTATAATGCAATTATTTGTCAATTGGATTTCTTATACAGCTGTGTGCTGAATAATTTGTGCCCAAATTAGAGTTATATCATCTGAGGATGCGCTGTCTACGCTATTATTCAGCAACTAATGTGCACTGTTAGCACTGTTAAAATGCTGTTATACAGCACTTTTGTGCTACTTGGGAAGTCCTTAAGTCGCCTTTTACGTCACCCTCTGGAAGAAATGGGATTGTGCTATTCTTTATGTCCGGCACCACACGGAACTCTTCTAAATTGGTAGTCAATTAATCATTCTGAACTTAGTCCACAAAAACATAAAGTTGATACTTTTTTTTACTAGAAATAACATCAATGATTGGAATCAAGGATTTGTTAATGCCTTAGAAACTACCACGCAAGTAAGTAAGTAACAGTGATGGAGCCTGCACACGTAGTGCCGCGCCGCACTAACCGATTCCAACGGAGTGCTTCATAAATATTTGACGACACACGCGCTATTGGCGTACCGCGCTCGATTCACTTGCGTTTTTTATTCACTAACTACTAGTTTGTATTACGAATACCCGCGATTGCGTTCCGGCCACAGAATGTTATGCTCGCCCCTCTGTCCACACGTGAAACATCCAGTAGGACGAAGTTACACTGAAACAGTCTGCAGTCTGTGGTGCCCCGTTCAGATGGTGCCTGGTGTGCGTACAAGTAGCTAGCCTGGCGCCCATCAATCAGCAGTCAATATAAGAGTAGTTCGATTTAAAGAAGCGCTTTCCGTGCGCGTGTGTGCGTGTGTGCATGTGTGCGCGAGTCGGAGTGTCGGTGAGCGACGAGCGCGACGTGTCATATTTGTCAACGTCTCACGAACATTGGCCGAGCATTTGTCACAAAATTTGTAAGGAATACGATGTTATTATACCGTGGTGGGAAGTGCTTTTCTTGCAATGGCAAATGTTTTAATTACATATGAAGCCAAATATTTAACCACATTTCTTTTAATTAACGCACATAATATATACTTCATATTATAGAAAAAATTGCTGCTAACCGTAAAATTAACTTGTTTTGTGCATCGTACTGGTTCTAGCGTGTGAAACGATGAGCTGGGCTGATTACTGTGAACTACAAAAAAATACCTAGAATGTGGAATAACTGACAGGCACAGCGTGCTGATTATGCATCACGGAGAGCACTAAAAGAATAAATAAATAAATTAAATTAGTTTATTTCAAGTTACAGGACTCATATTACCCCTCTGGCCGAAAATGTGAGTTAAATGACTGGCTTTATTAAAATGTCCGTGACAGCTCCAAGAATATCTGAGAGACGTGACAGAGTGTCACGCCTCTCATATTCAACAGTAAGAATCGCTTTCATTTTAACAGTTCAACATCCATTGCGTTACTTACGTTGTCGAGCAGCCACATTTTTCGAGCATATGAGGCAATGAAAAGAGTATTAGCAATATTATTCAGAGTAGTGTGTTACTCAATTAGGATACTGGTCTGTGTCCCGTTGATATACATGTAATGACGTCACACTGGCCGCTAATTAGTTTCCAGGTGCGATAAAGACGCTATCTCGATGGCTCAGCGACACAGTATAATAAACAAAGCAGTATTACATCTCGGAAATGTTCTTGAGATAATTATTTACAGCTCGGTAGGTAAACACGCACTAAGGTTGCTCACTGACTATTTCTCTTGGGCTGTCACTGTACTGTATAATTTCTACATGTTTTATAACGGGAGGACATTGTTTTTTAAATGTTTTCAATTTACTGAAGTTAGTGTGTCTTGTACTTTAAAATTATTTTCACAAATCTGGTAGCCTGTTAAACAAACAAACATTACATTGTTTGTTTTATATATATATATATATATTTTTTTTCAATAATATTCCACAACTATCACACAACGCCATCTAGTCCCAAGCTAAGCAGAGCTTGTGTTATGGGTACTAGACAACTGATAAACATACTTATATATTTCTAAATACATACATATTATAGATATATTACACCCAGACACAGAACAAATGATCGTGCTCATCACACAAACATTTGTCCTGGGTGGGAATCGAACCCACGACCTTCGGCATAGCAGTCAGGGTCACTAACCACTAGACCAACAGGCCTGTCTATTTATTTAGGTACAACAAACAGCAGTGTAATAATAAGTCGACACAGGTTAGAACTTAATAATAGAGGTAACAAAAACACTTCTCACAAAGTTATCCACATAATTATACGTTAAATACGAAACTATCCGGGTAATCTGATTAACAGTCTGACATTGAACAAATATGCTAGTTTCATCTGCCGAGCCTTTTCCCACCTATGTTGAGGTCAGCTTCCAGTCTAACCGGATGCAGCTGAATACCAGTATTTAATATGGCGCGATTGCCTATCTGACCTCCACAACCCAGTTACTGGGTAATATGATATCCCTTGCTAAGACTGGTTGTCAGACATTCGGGCTTCTGATGACCCGTAACGACTGTCAAAGATCCACAAATGACAGCCAAGACCAATGACTTATCGTGCTTTCCGAGGCACAGAGGGGTCTGCCGACCGTGCCGAGCGTAGCTTAACCTGATCGATCGATCTAAAACAAATATACTAGTTTGTCTACGGTAATTTAAGTAGGATATGTTAAATCTGTTTTGTTCTGATTTCGTTTTGATGAATTCAAACATCCACACACTGAACAACACAATGAGAATAAATGTACAGGAGCGTCTCGTATCCATACGTAACCTATGTACACCGAGATTTCGAAGCGCATCGTTTCACCCGTCTTGTATGAAGACGTAATACTTACTTTCATATACTGTGGTAGCGAGTCAGCGTGTTTGTGGTCAGCAAATTACCAACGAATTATATAAATAACTGTCTCTATTATGTGCATTTTAATTCAACACTTCCCATTCACAATGCGGTTATTGGTGAGTTACTATGTACATATTTAATTTATTTAATAATTTTCTGGTGGTTTTTTAACTACCAATTAAACGCTGATATACTCGCTATCGAGTTTAGAGACATACTAACTTTAGACTTTTTCCAAATATTTTTGTCATTACTGTGTTTTTTTTACAAATTTCTCAGAACCTTGGTAAATGAACGGATGATTTTGTATAATTTAATTCAAATAAGCAACATCCAATACATGTTTGTGTATTAGTAAATGATAGTTCATGTCGATGTAGATTTATTTTTGTACCTGTTTTCAAATCGTGCTGATCATTATTTCATCATTGGTTTAGTGGTCACAAGCGCTACTGCTGAGCATGAGATCCTGGGTTCGATTCCCAGCTCGGGTAAAGTGTCATCGGCGTTTTCTATTAGAAATTTCTCAGTAGTAGCCCGGAGTCTGGATTTGTACCCGGTTACTGATATAGGCTCGCCCTCTATTACATGGGACTAAAACGGAACTTGTGAAATGTGGGTGTACTAGACGGTACATCTCTACCTAACTCTTCTAGATTACAGGCGTGATGTTATATTTCCTTCATCATAATTTGAATGCATTTTATATTCCACGGTTTTATGTTGTCGGCTTTCTCCTTGCTTTGATGTAAACTGTAAGTGCAGCTCGGTTATTATAATAACTGCTCTTACATTTATTACACTGACATCTATAAATAATCATCATATACATGGTCACAGGTCAAAATCTATAAACCCACCCTCCCGGACAAACGGAGTAGGATTAGTAATTTATGCTCCCGTTTTGACACGGAACTTTAATTGACTCAATACCTATACTGTGTTAAATATGCGGAACATAAAAAAACTCTATTTTCATAGCCAGGAACTATAAACAAGTGCGAGTCGGACTCGCGCACCGAGGATTCCGTACAAACCTGTAGGAATCCTCGGTTTATGTATAAGGTTTATGCTTATGAACTTAAATGTTTTTTTTTTTATTTTTATATTTGAGTTGATTGAATGAAATGTAAATTGCGGTTTACGATTTATGACGTATTAAAAAAAAACTACTTACTGGATTTCGTTCAAACCAATTTTCGGTGGTAGTTTACATGGTTATGTACATTATATATTTTTTTGAGTTTAATCATTCTCTTATTTTAAAAGTTACGGGGGAGGGGACACATTTTACCACTTTGGAAGCGTCTCTCGCACAAACTATTCAGTTTAGAAAAAAATTATATTAGAAACCTCAATACCATTTTTAAAGACCTATTCATAAATACCCCACACGTATAGGTTTGATGAAAAACGTTTTTTTTGAGTTTCAGTTCTAAATATGGGGAACCCCAAAATTTATTATTTTTTCTCTATTTTAGTGTAAAAATTTTGATGCGGCACAGAATACATCTACTTACCAATTTTCAACAGCGTAGCTCTTATAGTTTCGGAGGAAAGTGGCTGTGACATACGGACGGACAGACAGACAGACAGACAGACAGACAGACGGACAGACAGACATGACGAATCTATAAGGGTTCCGTTTTTTGCCATTTGGCAACGGAACCCTAAAAAGGGGTCGAGTTAACCACCGTGTGGTTTTATAATCCTCCTCATAGGTGGTAATGTTTACCCGTTGCCAGGTTCCTACATAGGTTTCAATTATTAATTAATTGTCCACCATATAATACCGCACTTACGGGTTGAGTTATCTACATCTCAATGATCGTCAGCTTAGACCAGCTTGGCAAGTACTGGCTTGTATTTTACATGGAGCAACTGACTATCTGACCTCCACAACCCAGTTACTGGGTAATACGATACCCTTTGGTAAGACTGGTTGTCAGACATTTAGGCTTCTGGCGACCCGTAACGACTATCTAAGATCTACGAAAGACAGCCGGGACCAACGGCTTAACGTGCTTTCCGAGGCACCGCTGGGTCTTGGTATGTAAAGATGGACCGCGGTTGGTCCGTGGATGGGTGACCAAATAGCAAGACCCTTTTTTTGGATGGGAAATCATCAAATGACTTCTCCCACTCTGGGCGGAGCGGGAGGGCGTGTCAGACTTTTACTGACTAAAACCCACCTGTATTCCTTCAGTTGCCCATGTGCCAGGGTCACGGTATCTCTTTCGAACAATCACGCGACCCCGGCAGGCATCGGTCCTAGCCGACCCCTTCAGTTGTTGACATCTCTTTGAAGCGCGCGTGGAACACTACGCGCCGTCGACCCGAGCCTGGTCCTTACCGGGCGGCGAGCTACCTATTGCTCCCTGCCCGCAAGCTCGTGCCTACGGTGGCCGGGAGTCCGCTATCGAGTCCCAAATAACAAGACCCTAGACCTATAACTACATCATCATCTAGACACGTGGTAGCGTGTTAAGCCAAGTTTAAGTATTCAAGTAACAGAACTGGCGAGCAGCACCGTGTGTAATATTACACGAACCACACGGAGCCACTTTTGACCCCCTTATAACTCAAAAACTATTTCACATAAATGTGTCAAATTTGGGTCATATATTGAAACTTGTGAGATACAAATGTGCTCTGAATTTCCTAAACACATCTCAAACGGTTATTTAGATATTAACATCTAAAAATCGACATTTATATCACTGACTGACTTATAGATCAAAACTCTAACTCAGTTCCAGATGACCTAGAAAGTTCGAATTTGGCATACAGATAGGTTAATAGGTGAATACAAAGGATCAGAAACTGGTAATTTTTTATCATTTTATTATAACTAATTATAATAATTTTTCACTTAATTGATTCTACTAGTGATCGCCCATTGGTCGAAATTCGACCGTACTTCATTTGAATAGAAATACATTATTAAATGAAAAAATATAGATAATAATAAATATAAAAAAATAATATGGTTATATTTGACATTCAGTAACACTATAGACAAATTGTTGACGCTGTACTACTGTGGAGAGGGTTCGCTGGCGGGGTGGTGATGGCAAGGACCAGGACGTAGCTGTAATGAGTAAAGAATACTTCTTTAGGACTCTCTTTTCTATTTTCTTAATACTTCTTAACTGCTGGATATGCAATGAATTATCACAGAAGCCCTGTTTTTATAGAATTTTCCCGGGCTATTATTTTTAATTAATTACACAGGCCTGTAAAATGAGGGTCATAACTTCCTCTCGGGAATTTGATAGCTGATTCTAGGGTATTTTGGTGCGTTGATTACGAATATGTACTTAGTTTTTCTCCATCACCTCAAGATTTTTCAAAAAAGGTACAGATAGAAAATAGGAAAAAGACACAAGTTGTCACATAAAAAAATATGTATTAAAAAAATACATTACTTTTAACTTAAAAAACTACTAATATATAATAACAACTTATTATTAGTCTAAATTACACATACATTTTATTTGTGGAACCTGGTCCTTTTTTTCTGGAAGCTTCGGTTGTGCGATTTCCACTTAAATTTTTGGTTTGGATCGTCGCGCTTCATTAACCAACAATAGTCCGCCATCATGCTAGTATTCCATCTTCCTTGATACCGGGCTTCAAGTTCTTTCAAATCTTGGTGAAATCTTTCGCCTTGTTCTTCGCTAACGGCTCCTAGATTTTCTGGGAATTAATCAATGTGCGAATTTAAGAAATGTTTTGTCTTGAGTCTTGAGGTGTACAAGTTTTGTCTTGGTTACTTAAATCGTATCCAAAATAACTTTTGTAAATATTTTTCACAAAGTCTGCAATGCTGTTTCGTTGTTTTATAACCATAAATGTCCCGCAAATATAGCAAAAACAATTCGGAGAATTTAAACAACTTCGCGATGACATTTTAAAGTTTATGTTGCAAGATGCGCACTTCAACTGTTAATTTTACTAAATCAGTGCGGGTACTTATATAAAAATCCTTTGGTTTATCTTAATTACACCCTTTTCTAAATATTCATAACTATTAGGTAATAATACCCAATCATTATGTATAAATAAGCTTATTAATAAATTAAGCCAAAATGAATCGTTTTCGACATGGTTAATGCGAATTACTTATATTCATTATGTACTAATTAACAAATTACCGGTTTCGATTAATTTCTGTGTTCCCTTACACTAATTAAATGCAATAAAAATTAAGCTAAAGTAATTTAATGACGTTTTATAAATTTTAAAATGTAGGCGCTCCGACACTTTTCAGCAAAATCCTAAATATTCAATATCAAAAAATCCTGACGTGATGGAATTTTTTTATTATTTTTCTCGGAATCAGCACATTTGAAATTATAGAAAACGTTACTCAGATTTCAAAGAGGAAAACCATTGCAGGCCTGTGTTATGACAGTTCAAAATGTCATAATTATAACCAGCCTGTACAATCGTGAGGCATACAACCTCTAAAGTTTGCACACGACACTAAGTTTTGTATGGGAAACTTACTAATGCCATACTTGACACTCCCCATAAAACCACAAAAAATATTTCATAAAAATCTAAACTAAATTCCTATCGTCGCTAATACAAATAATATTAAAGAGAAATATTCTCGATATGATCATAGATTTAAAAAATTAAATAGGTTATATATCTATAAAATTAATTTATTACCTATGGTTATACTTGACATTCAGTAAGACTATACTACACGAAATCAGGCTTACCAACTTTTTTCCCAAATTTAGGGGGTAAATAAGAGGATTGAGATTTTTAAGGGGCGTTCCATTTTTAGGGGTATTCTTAGGGATTTTTTGCCATCTTACATTTCTCATTGTGTTTTTGATTACAATAAAAGTATTAGCGACTTCTAGTACGGTTCCTCGATACTAAGAATGCAGAGTGAATGATTAACAAATTTCGCGTAATAAATATAGAAAAACTAGCTTTTGCCAGCGGCTACGCCCGCGTGGAGGTGGGAAAATATCCCGCGGGAACGTACTACCGGGATAAAATGTAGCCTATGTCCTTTCTCAGGCTCTAAACTATCTGTGTACCAAATTTCATTTAAATCGGTTCAGTAGTTTTAGCAGGAAAGCGAGACAGACAGGCAGACAGACAGAGTTACTTTCGCATTTATAATATTAGTGTGGATGTGGATATTACTACTGTGTGCCGGTCTATTATTACTGAACATTCGTTGGTTATTTTCATTATAATTTTTAGCGGATTTTTTTAGTAATTGTGGCAATTTTAGGGGTTTTTAACTTAAGCTTTAGGGGTAAATATTTTTGGGTGTTGGTAACACTGCACAAAATATTAATGACAGATTTTGACCATTAACAAAAGAATATCTGTGCATGTGTGTATTAGATACACGGTAATGAATAGTAGTGTGTGTAACGTGTTATTTATTGAAAATAATGTATTTTAACGCATAATTTAAAAAAAAAATATTAGCATTCGTCACTTCTTCTCTGTATAAACTATAAGTGTGCGAAATTTCATACTCCTCCGTCTCGTAAAAAGGGATCCAAAGTTTTCGCTTCACGTATTAATATATAGATTAGGAACACTTATATTATATACTTATAGTGCCTGTAGTAACTGTATGCAAAACTTATGACAGCTGGTTTTTATGTGGATTTTAAGGTCTTCAAGTGAATATATAACGAGTTGAATCCCACCCTTAATTTTTTTTATCCAAATATTTCCGTTTTAGTACTTAAAACTAACAAGGAGAGCGCCAAGATTGTCCGCCTCAATCTTCGTCGAGTTGGCTAGTTTTGATATAAGAATTATATAATAGCCTTCGCAAGTTCTAAGTCGCCTGAAGGCTGTGGTGGCAGACACTTCCTCTGCCATAATAAGGCAATTTGTGAGAAGAGTTATACCCGAGTCCACATATCGTTATGTCTAATTGCTGGGTGGTCTTCTCATTCATTTGTTTTTAGATTAAGTTACTAACAATAGTATTTTAAGAAAATTTGTTACGAACAATTTATGGATTTCAGTTGTCCGAAATAAATGATTTTATTTATTTATTTAAATCTGTTACTTATCGGTTCTTATTTTATTATTCCGAAAATTTGGCTATCTTGTAGAAACTAGCCATCGAACATAATAATTCGTATATGAGAACTAGCCAAGTCAGACCTTAGGCTACAATATCCTAAGTTATAAGAAGAAATTATATTTTATGTAGTTATAAATAAATTTCAGGACTGACCATTGAACTTGGCACCCATTTAGATCTCACTTCTTTTATCGTTGAAGTCCAATACATATATCATAATATCACCAAGGCATATATCACAATATTGAACTTAGCTCTCATTTCACATTTATGATTTTGATGGTTATTGTGTCTTCTTAACGTAATTGTTGATTATATTGTACATTAGAGTCGCTATTTGTGTCTGTTTTTTTTTTTTTTAACTGCGTTGTTTTAAGCTATTGCATAGCTTCTATCGAGGGCCTTGAGCGCGGGGACCGAATCCAGAAATTCCGTAACGAAAAAAACCTCACGCTCCCCACTCCGACGGGCACGGAGGTGTGGCTTGAAGGCCGTGCATTATGCTTAGATCTTTAAAACTACGCAACGGATTTTGATGCGGATTTTTTTAATAGATAGAACAATTCAAGAGGAAGGTTTATATGTATTTAACATGCATAATATAGTAAATAAAGGCTGATAATTTTAGCAGTTTCTAATGTGATGTCATAAATAAAAACATTTTTTTGCGCTTACATTGCGAACGCTGGCTGAACCCTACGAAATAGATCAAAATAATGTACTACAGTATTGTACACCTTAGAAAGGTCTACAAAAAAGTCCACGATGGTATAGGTCTACCTCTTAGGGATAACCCACAATAACCATTTTTTTCCTTTGCTTTTTACGAGAAATAAGGGCTTACTTACGAAGCGATTTTAACCAATACAGCATTAATTCTTATCCAATTAGGTACCTTAAATACATTGTGCATTTAATATAGATCAATATGATTATTACAGCATGTAATTTAAATGAAGATCTTAGAAGATATCAGAGATTTAAAAAGCGGGGGCAGTAACTTCTCATTTATTCAATAAAAGAAAAAAAAATGTTTTCTTATCGGTCAAATAAAAAATTAATAAATAATTATAATTGCATAAGTTGATAAAAAATGCTATGCAATAGCTTTACCGCAGCAGTCCCCGAGTGCCACACGTCAATTTTTTTTTTTTAACTACGCGCCGGTGTTTGATGCAGATTTCACCATCATTTAAAGAATTTATTGCGGAAGGTATTTAATACATACATTCAAAACTCACATATCTATTAAAAAGAAATCTCGATATTCATTGTTGGGACACGTTATAGACTCAACACGCGATAACGCATCCGCTACTGTGTTTTCTGAGCCGTTAATAAATGTTGTATATCGCTCGTAAATTCGCTTATATACAATACATAAGTTGTCTGGCGCTCCTTGGAATTTCTCTATCGCTATTTATTTTGGTAAAAGCGTATTTTAATGGTTTATGATCCGTGAAAATTGTCACCGGCCTTCCTTCTATCATATTTCTAAAATTTAACATTGACATGTAAATAGCAGTTAGCTCTTTATCATAAAGTGCTATATTTCTGCTGTGTGACTGATAGTTTCTTTGAAAAGTATCCTAACGGTAAACATTTACCCCTAATCTTTTGCTGGAGTACAGCACCGACGCATGTATCCGACGCATCCGTCATTAAAGCTAAAGGTACATTTACACTAGGATGAGGAGAAAATGTAACGGCGCTTTTAAGGCTAACCTTACATTGCTCGAATGCTTCAATATTTTTTCCGTCCCAATTAATTTTGGTTTTGTCCTTCTTTTTTGCGTTATGTAAAAAATTGTTAAGTACTGCCTGGTGTGACGCGGCATGGGGAGGTGCGACCTATAAAAATGAATTATTCCTAAAAATCTACGTAACTGTTCTACCGTTTCCGGTCGCGTATAATCTGTAATCGCCTTTACCTTTTCCGGCAATGGACTGATGCCGTCCTCCGACACTAAATACCCTAACAATTCTACTTTAGACTGACCAAAAACGCATTTGTTAACATTAATCGTAATACCTAATTCCTTAAGTTTATTGAATAGAATTCTAACGTGCTCTTTGTTTTGTTTCTTTGTGTCAGATGCAATCAATATATCTATACTAATATTATAAAGCTGAAGAGTTTGTTTCTTTGTTTGATTGAACGCATTAATCTCAGGAACTACTAGTCCGAATTGAAAAATTCTTTTTGTGTTGGGTAGCCTATTTATCGAGGAAGGCTATAAGTTATATAACATCACGCTACAACTAAGAGGAGCGAAGCAGTAATGAAAAATGTTGCAAAAACGGGGAAAATCGCACGGGTAGGCGATTCGACGCGACGGGAAGGGTCTGGGAACAAGAAATTTAACGCAGACGAAGTAGCGGGCAGAAGCTAGTCGTCTATATAACAGAAAAGTGCTGACTCGCCACTTTCATCTGCTATGCGTTCTATACCTTTTAATACCTGTTGATCCATAGACCTTTGGTTTGAGCAGCATTCCGTAGGCCAAAACTCATCCTGGGAAACTCGTTTAGGCCGAAACGTGTACAAATGCTAGTTTTCTCTATATCTTCTGCGGCAACTGACAAATTATGATAGGCCCTGTTTAAATCCAACCTAGTATAACATTTCTTATTAGGCAACATATACGTAAAATCCTGAAGTCGTGGGATTGGGTATCGATCTGTTTTAGTGATAGCGTTAAGCTTTCTATAATCCCCGCACGGGCGTAATTGACCATCTTTCTTTAAAACAATATATAAGGTGTATCTATTCATACACGAAATATTTTAAGAGGTACATCTGTAGGTGGTAAAGAAGCTGTAGAAGCAAAAAGATTTTTTTTATCTAAGCGTTTTTGAATTTTCGTAATTATTATACTTGAGACGTTTTGCATAAAACCTTTACTCCAAATTCTATGAATGGCCCGCCTGACACTGCGAGGGCGGTGATTGGACGGCACGAGCATGGCCGCGGTGTCTTGGGCCGTAAAAAATAAGATGGATCTAGTATTTCTTATGTGCGTCAAATAATTTATAAATATTAAATTTTGAAAAAAATCATTTAAGCATTTTTTTTTTCGTTGCTGTAGCTTGTTTGCCACCTACAGGTGTACCTCTTAAAATATTTCGTGTATGAATAGATACACCTTATATAGGCCACGACGAGGCGACGCTGGCCGCTCTTACCAGTCATTTCCCTACCGTGTAAGAAACACCTTGTATACCGAGTTCTATATTCCGCGCTAATAAATTCGGTTCACATAAGTCGCATTATTATGTTCTAACAGCCCAACATGAATCAGCGGACACAAGTAGGGAAAGACTCAACATTCATCAACTTGTGAAATCCGTGCGAAGCAGGGGAGGGTCGCTTGGCAATGAATAAGTAATAAATGGGAATTATTTGAACAGGTGCTGTTGGCGCTAGTGCTGGTGGCTAGCCGCGTGCGAGCGCGCCCCGAGCCGCAAGACTACGATGATAGTGGAACTGGAGACAACAGTGGAGGCAACCAATCAGAGGGAGACGACGCAGGTAACCAAGATGACTACGTCGAAGGAGGGAACAATGATAATGGAGGAAGTCAATACGGTGGTGATACCGATGATAACCAATCAGGAGATGACAATGATGGCAAGCATTCAGGAGGAGATAATGACGGCAATGAGAATGGATCAGGAAGTAATAATGATGGAAATCAGTCAGGTGGTGACGATGATGGGAATCAGTCAGGTGGTGACGATGATGGGAATCAGTCAGGTGGTGACGATGATGGGAATCAATCAGGTGGTGACGATGATGGGCATCAGTCAGGTGGTAACGATGATGGGCATCAGTCAGGTGGTGACGATGATGGGCATCAGTCAGGTGGTGACGATGATGGGAATCAGTCAGGTGGTGACGATGATGGGAATCAGTCAGGTGGTGACGATGATGGAAATCAGTCAGGTGGAGACGATGGTGGGAATCAGTCAGGTGGCGACGAAGATGGGAATCAATCAGGTGGTGACGATGATGGGCATCAGTCAGGTGGTGACGATGATGGGAATCAGTCAGGTGGTGACGATGATGGGAATCAGTCAGGTGGTGACGATGATGGGAATCAGTCAGGTGGTGACGATGATGGGCATCAGTCAGGTGGTGACGATGATGGGAATCAGTCAGGTGGTGACGATGATGGGAATCAGTCAGGTGGTGACAATGATGGGAATCGGTCAAATGATGACGACGATGGGAATCAATCAGTTGGTGATGATGACGAGAACCAGTCAGGTGGTGGCGATGATAGGAATCAGTCAAATGGTGACGATGAGGGAAATGAATCAAATAATAATTCCGAAGACCAGTCTAATGAGTCGGGCAAAAAGCATCGCAATGGCGGTGGCAACCATACTCCTGACGCTACTGATGGTCACAACGGTGAGCAGCGGCCGCCGTTCGACGCGAGCATCTTCAGCCAGTTCGCTAAGTTCGCAGACCCTTAGACCACCTGACGTAGCAGGAAGCGTATCCGATATCGGGCGTCTTGTAACAACATGTCGTCGTTGCGACTTAAAGATCTCTTATGTGTTAAATTCAACTTTATGTGAAAATCGAAATAACTGAAAAAAATATGTATAATGAAACCAAATACAACAAAAAATATAGGTGTCAGCCATATGATTTCCGGCTTTTTATTTTACTATTTTTCGTTGAACTTAAACGTAGTACGATAGTAAAAAAAAACCGGCCAAGTGCGAGTCGGACTCGCGCACCGAGGGTTCCGTACAAATCTGTAGGTATCCTCGGTTTATGTATAAGGTTTATGCTTATGAAATTAAATGTTTTTTTTTTTTATATTTGAGTTGATTGAATGAAAGGTAAATTGCGGTTTACGATTTATGACCTATTAAAAAAAAAACTACTTACTGGATCTCGTTCAAACTAATTTTTGGTGGAAGTTTACATGGTTATGTACATCATATATTTTTTTGAGTTTTATGATTCTCTTATTTTAGAAGTTACGGGGGGGGGGGACACAGTTTAGAAAAAAATGATATTTGTTGAGGCTCCGACGGAAGGCGAAATTAGGTACCTTCGACGCGGACAGAAAAACTGATGAACGCAAGTGTCAAGCCTAGGGTTAGGGATGAGGGAGTCGTGCACCTTACCTCCTCGCGTTGCCGCTCGATCTGCCAGCAGAATCTGGGAGCTCCGGAGTCTTCAGAGCTCGGCCCACGTGTCGGCAGAGTTCAGAGGCACAAACACAGGCACTTCAGTTCTACCGTTGAAGCCACAAATACACCACTATTGAAACAGCGGGACTGCTATGAACTTATAACATTCAATTATATCGTTCTGCGATAAATTAACACAGCGGGTAAAAAAAACACAGCGGGGAAGCGATCACAACGGAGTCCATATTTGAACTGTTATAATGTCTTTCTCGAGCGAGCGGGCGACACTCTTCAAGGAGTAGTTTGCGAAGTGCACGATATAGGTGGCAGGAAATGGAACTAGCTTGACATCTTGCGTAACAGTTTAACAAAATAAAATTGATGGCGCCAACATTTCCTCCCCTTTTTAAAGGGTCACCTTTAAACCCAATCATAAAGTGTATAAAGAACTGCGAAAATATAATATTGAAACTGCGATTTATATAAGGTAAACTGCGACAATCTTAAACTAACTAACTGCTAGCACTTAAACTACTGTGGTTACAAAAAAAAAAATAACAAACTTATTGCGTAGGTAACGGGCACAACCGTACGACCGGACGCACGTATGTACCTTTAACGGTTCTTACAGAAACTACACGCGTTATACCATCGTTGGAAGGAAGAATCTTCTCTACTATCGCTAATGGCCACGATAAAGGAGGTGAATTGTCAATTATAATAACAACAACCGTGCCAGGCTTGATTGGCACAGACGGAGTATTCCATTTCTCTCGGGTTTGTAAACTATGTAAATATTCCATTCTCCATCTTTTCCAAAAAGATTGCACTAATTTATCAAGCAGAGAATGTCTCTGAAGCAAGTTGAGATTATCTGATTCTACTTCAGGCGCGGGCAATGAGAGTAAAGGAGCGGTATGCAAAAAATGACCTGGCGTTAACGCGGTAGGTTCTGCGGGATCGGCACTCAGAACCGTAAGAGGCCGAGAATTTAACAAACACTCGATCTGAACGAGCACTGTAACTAGCTCTTCGTAAGAGAGAAGCTGTTGACCGATGACCTTGAAAAGGTGCGTCTTGACGACCTTCACCATACTCTCCCAACATCCGCCAAAATGTGGGGCGGCCGGACAGCTAAACTTCCATGTGATACGGTTTTCAGCAAGCTCTTCTTCGAAGCGAGAGCGGAACTCGACATTATTAAGAAATTTATATAAGTCGCGTAAATAAGAATTAGCGCCTACAAAATTAGTGCCTCTGTCCGAGTGCATTACTTGGACAGGGCCCCTGCGAGACAAGAACCGCTTAAGTGCAGCTAAAAAACTGGCGGTGCTAAGATCAGTGGCTACTTCAATATGTAGCGCGCGAGTTGTGAGACAAGTGAACACGCAAAAATATGCTTTCAAAGCCTTTGCACCCCGACGGCGAATGGGAGTGTAAGATATAGGACCTGCGTAATCACAGCCCGTGTGAGTAAACGGCTTAATAACCTGACGCGTCCGACAGTCCGGCAAGTCAGCCATGAGCGGGAAGACGGGACGCGGTCGAGCGCGGAAACAAATATTACAATCGTGAACTACCTTACGAATAGCACGACGAGCAGACAGTATCCAGTATTTCTGCCGTAATAGTGACATGAGCTGTTCAGGCCCAGCGTGTAAATATTTCTTATGATAATATTCAATTAATAGGTTAACAAAACAATCATGGATTGGCAGAAGTACCGGGTGCTGCTGTGAGTAACTTAGATCAGAATGGGTGAGACGTCCACCAACTCTGATTAAATCTTTATGTAAAAACGGTCTTAATTTATTAAGAGACGATGAAACCTGCGTGTTCAGTTTTAAATTTAAAATTTCTTTATTGAAACGTTTATTTTGGATAAGTTTCAGCAATTTGTTTTCTGCAAAACTCAAATCAGCTGCGGTTATATGTACGGAATCGCGACGTGGTAACAAATTAGCGAATCTATAAATGTAAACAATCGTACGGAGTATTTTACTCCATGACGAAAGGCGGCAAAGAGTATCATAAACATAAGAATCGTCAGCGGGAATTAAAACAGCGTGAACGAGTTTCTTTTGTTCAGGTATCTCGTCCAACGTGAGCGGTCCCGTACCTTCAGTAATAGGCCACTGCGATGGATGTAACGTTAGCCAGGGAGGCCCTTGGGACCACGGAGGGTGGTCTTTAGGATTAAAACGATAAAGAATTCTCTGATAACGTCGATCACATTCGCGAATCATAATTTGTAAAAACATTTGTTTACAGTCAGCGGTCATCGCTACAGAGTGTAGACGAAAATTTGAAATAATTTTGAATAAATTACCCTGTAGGTTGGGCCCACTGTGCAGCAAATCATTTAACGAAACACCGGACGATGTTTTGCAGCTGCCATCCAGTACGGGACGCAACCTAGACGAAGACTTGTCAGGGCGGGGAACCCCATGTTGTGGGATTATATAAGTAGGGTACACATCTGCAGTTTCATGCGGAAGAACTGAGACGGGCGAGATATAACCTTTAGAAAGGTAATCTTTTAAAACTTCGTCATAAGCGGCGCGTAGCTCAGGTGAAGCTTCAAGCTTCCTCTCTAAAAAACGTCTACGAGCGATATTGAATGAGTCACCCAGTGTGAACACATCCTTATCAAACGGTAGACCCACGGTATAGCGACCAGTAACTGGGTCCCGTTGCGTAGTTGAATGATAAAAATATTCACATTCAGCACCAGCAGGATGCGGAACGGGCGGGCCAGGAACTTCTTCAAGTTCCCAGAAGCGGGAAATCAAATTGTTATCCATAGGCGAAGGGACTATGGCGCAGCACGATGTGACACATGCTGGGCGGTTACTGAGTGTAGGTACGACCCCCATGAGTACGTAGCCTAACACCGTATTGACAGCGGCGGGCACTGACGGGCCACCAGGAACCACGTCAGGCAAAAGTAAATGCGGGAACAGCGATGCTCCAATCAAAATATCAATTTTACTTGGAATAGCGAAACTATCATCAGCGAACTGAAGTTTATTCGAGTAAGGTAGGGCCTTAATATCAACAAAAGCGGAAGGTAAGTTGTCCGTAATTTGATCAACTACTAACGAGTCAATATCAAATCGGATATTTTTGTTAAAGCGTGAAAATATACGTAAATTTACTGTCCCGAACGACGTCCTCTCTGTGCCTCCAAAACCTCTTACGGTCGTAGACCGTGTATTGTTTTGACGTAAACGTAAAAGTTCACAACATTCCCTAGTAATGAAGTGACTTTGCGAGGCGGAATCGAGTAAAATTCTTATTAAATGCTCACGCCCAGCACTATCGTACGCGACGACTTGAGCAGTCGCGAGCAAAACGGTAGTATGCGAATCATATTGCGGCGTCTCGCTGCAAGCGGCATTAGAGGAAACAGAACGCGGAGCGTCAACGGACATCGAACACAAAGCTACATCAGGCTGCGTGGCGGAGCGCACCGGCTCGGACGCGGGCACGGGTGCGAAATGGACGACAGCAGCGTTTGCTTGCGTTGACGTCACCGTATCGGGCTGCGGCGCAGGCATAGTGGAACTCGCCGCTTCCGCGGTCCGTGGGTTCGAATCCCGAGTAAAATGTAATAGTGAATGGTGACGTTGTTTACACGCTCTACAGCTAGATGCGGATTGACAACTCGATATTTTATGTTTAATACTTAGACAATTAACGCCACCGTTAATTTTCCTAACAACCTGTAAGCGTTCATACGGAGTTGATTTATGAAAATCAGGACATTTAAATAAGTGTTGATGTGTCACATTAGTACACAAACATTTATCTGTTGAATCAGATTCGACCGTGCTTATATATGCGTTATAACACGGGGAAGACTGCGGTTTTTTACTATCGTTAGAACTGCGGGAGCGATCAGCTGATTTTGCGGAATTATGTACTTGCGTGCCGGCTGCTAAAGCGTGTGTGCGATACAATATTTTACTCTGTTTATTAACGAAATCGACTAAATCATTAAATAAAGGAATGTCAGACTGATCCTGACTGATTTCAAAGTTACGAACAGTTTCACTGTCTAACATGGTAATAGCTATTTGTACGAAAATTAAATTCAATAAATCTGGAATTTTTAAATGTTGTAAGGCACGGACGGCGTTAACAAACTTATCATTAAAAATGTCTAAATTATCGGAAGTAACGGAAGTTAACGGTTTAAAATCTATGATCTGTTTTAAATAAGTGGCCGCTAGTGTGCGTTTGTCTTCATACCGATTCACTATTAGCGTATTGAAAATGAGTTCGTAATTCTCAGCGGTAGGTACAATGCATGCGGCTAGCGCTTTACCGGTCAATTTGCCCTGTAAATAATGTAATTTTTGATGATCCGAGAGAGATGGATTATCATGAACAGCGGATTTATAATTTGAGTAAAACAATGGCCATGAACGAATGTCACCGTTAAAACTCATTAATTCAATCGGCGGTAACTTAATGATAGAAGATTTTTTCTCTAAGAAGGACGGAACGACGTCTGCATTGGTAGCAACCAAACGTTTTAAGCGACTATATAACTGTTCAAACGAAACCAGCGCCTTGTAGTCAGCGCGCGCGGTGGGGTCAGCTGTCAGTAGACAGTTATTATACTGATCCATAACTTCATGAAATTCGGAACGAATAGCGTCAATGTTTGAGCTAGCGTCCAGAAAAGCCTCTTTCGCTTCATCTCCCGTGCCTATGTCTTTAGATAAATCGTAGGCAGACTGTAAACACTCGAATAAAGCATTCCGTTTGGCTTCCAACGTCAACAACGAAAACTCTGTACTACCAGACTTAATCGCTTTCTTCATTATGAAATGAGAATTTTAAACTGAAGGTAACAAAATAATTTATTTGTGAGTTTGCGAATAATATAAAGTACAAGTGGGTGCTTCTAAAAAAGGTAAATCTCAGCGATAATTATCGAAGTAGAACCTTATTTCGCGAATACCACTGAGAATATGAATATTACAGCGAATAATAAGATTAAATATTAGTATGACAGCGGGAAAAATAAGTATTTAGTGTTAAGCGGTAACAAAATGAAATAATTACCTTCGCGGTACGCAACGAGCGTAATGGCGTCGGTATGTTTTCTAGGCCAACGAAGACCTAAAAACGGCGGGTTTTAACACTAAATCTCCTATTAGGTGACCTAAAAGGGGCGGAAACTGTATCATTACGGTTCGAAGGACCACAATAATGTTGAGGCTCCGACGGAAGGCGAAATTAGGTACCTTCGACGCGGACAGAAAAACTGATGAACGCAAGTGTCAAGCCTAGGGTTAGGGATGAGGGAGTCGTGCACCTTACCTCCTCGCGTTGCCGCGCGATCTGCCAGCAGAATCTGGGAGCTCCGGAGTCTTCAGAGCTCGGCCCACGTGTCGGCAGAGTTCAGAGGCACAAACACAGGCACTTCAGTTCTACCGTCGAAGCCACAAATACACCACTATTGAAACAGCGGGACTGCTATGAACTTATAACATTCAATTATATCGTTCTGCGATAAATTAACACAGCGGGTAAAAAAAACACAGCGGGGAAGCGATCACAACGGAGTCCATATTTGAACTGTTATAATGTCTTTCTCGAGCGAGCGGGCGACACTCTTCAAGGAGTAGTTTGCGAAGTGCACGATATAGGTGGCAGGAAATGGAACTAGCTTGACATCTTGCGTAACAGTTTAACAAAATAAAATAGATGGCGCCAACAATAGTAGAAACCTCAATACCATTTTAGAAGACCTATTCATAGATACCCCACACATATGGGTTTGATGAAAAAAACAATTTTGAGTTTCAGTTCTAAGTATGGGGAACCCCAAAATTTACTATTTTTTTTCTATTTTAGTATAAAAATCTTGATTCGGTTTACAGAATACATCTACTTACCAAGTTTCAACAGCGTAGCTCTTATAGTTTCGGAGAAAAGTGGCTGTGACATACGGACGGACAGACAGACAGACATGACGAATCTATAAGGGTTCCGTTTTTTGCCATTTGGCAACGGAACCCTAAAAAACAGCTTCAAAATGTGAATAAGTCTGGCGTAAAAAGTGATTTTGCCAAAAGTGACACATAAGACATCTTGAAGTAGCAACAACGATGTGCAGCTCCGCCGTTACAATCACTTACGTATTTCTATTTATTAAATACAATAACAAATAAAAGAGGATTTTCATTTACTTCATTGGAGTTATACAACATAGGAGTACATCGAACAAGTAGGTTACAAGTGGTTATAAATTTTTATTTTTAAACAGTTTTAGTAAATCGTTTATGCTGCAAGCACACAATGCAAGTCATTAGACAGTATCACATTTCTTACCACTAATTGATCCAATGATGGTCTTTTAATGTGTGGGTTCCAATGAGTGTTTGTAAAAATGTTTGGGTTATAAAATAGCCGCCAGCTGCATAGTTGTGCTGTGCGGGCTGTGTGTGTGACGTTCTGTGACTTCACAAGACTATCTGTTGTCGATACACAATACAATAATAATAAGTAGAAAATAATTCAATTTTGTATACTTTCATTGATTGAATTGTCAGTCCATCTTCGGTCTTCTTCGTCAATTAATATGCATATATGAGCGATTGATTGTTGATAGAATTTCACGCACCCCACTGTTTTATTTTTTAATATCCAGTACCTAAGAACTAATTAATTACTTTATAGGTCAGAATGACTGAGTAAAAATCAGCTGATCTAGTGGAGACAATAGAACTGAGAGTACTGCTGGACTGCTGGTCAATGAGGAGTGCTCTCAGTTGTACTGCGCAATAAATAGGGGTTGGGGGTGGGGGAGGAGGTGAGGTGGAATGATACAACAACAAGCGTGATGGAGATTGAGGACATTATTCCACGGTGACACGCTTTATTTAGGCTTTAATGTGACGTCACTGTTAAAAAGATGGATGGTAAATATAATAAAAGAGGCACAAGACGGCTTTGTGAGCCGAAAGCCGTGCGCGCCCGGAAGCGGGGCCCTGTGTGGTGCGGGGCGCGGGCATGACGCGAACTGAACACAATGATACTTTATATAGGTTTAGGAATCAAAAGGCTTTTCGGCTATTCGAGCTGTCGGCCAAACGCGCGACGTGCGGCGGAAGCTGTGCTCCGATTCTCGCGACAGCTGCGTGGCGAAGCGGAACCAGAGTCAGATGGACGCCTCCTTACTACATATTGCTGGCCCTGCGAAATATCATGCGGTCACGCCGAAACTGATTAGAAGATTGTCTTTAGCATAAATAAAGTATTGCACATTAGGTACCTATGCTTAAAGACATACCTGCTAGTGTAATGATTTGGAAAACACGACACATCATTGTGTACGACGTACGTACATACAAATAGTACGTAGCTGTTGCATAAAACTTTACGAATTTAAACAAAAATACAAAACCTAATAAAAAATCGATGGCTACTGTGACGAATGTATCCCCCGCAAGTGATAAATCAGCACACAATAGCAGTCGCTGACAAACCGCGCCATAAATCTACCGCGAACACGCACCTGAAGCGACACATTTCATTTTCCGATTAAATCATTGTTGGCTGCAAACTAGCTTCGGTCGAAGCGATCACCTGAGGAAGCTATCGTGCACTGTCAATGGTGACATGGACTAGCAAATAGTTCTCGACGACCTTTTTAGGTTTCCGTAAAAAGGAACCCGTATGGTGAGCCTCAGTCTGTCTGTCCATCTGTCTGTCACACCTGGATATCTCAAAAACTATTAATACTATCAACTTGAAATTTGGAATAGTTTTAGATGAAGTTTGTCCAACTTTTCAGCAAAAAAAATGTACATTATCTTTACAACAAGGACTGAACGAAGGTATTAAACATATTAATTGGGGCTATTGGGGCATGTGGGGTATCATATGAAATAGCGCTATTTGCAATTCTATTTTTTTTATTTTTTTAGGTGCATTGTCTTCGACTTCTGATTAAAAATGTAAATAAAAATACCGTTCCCCCCACCCCGTATTTCCGAAGTTTTCAGAGACAAAAATCTGAAATTATTCTGTTTCATAGAAGTTTATACAACATTAATTTTTGTTTATGCGAAACCCGAAACACGGGTCTAGTATTTTTATGTAAAGAATCTATGAAAAAAATTTCAAAACTGTATCATTAATAATCACAAAGTTATAAGCTTGATAAGTTACCTGGTTGTCCACGCAAAAAAGTAAAAGTATCAGTCTTCGCGCGTGCGCACTCCCGAGCGGTCGCTGCGAAATAAAGTTATGACTATGTCCGAGAATAGTGTAAATACACTCAAGTGTGTTAACTGTAATGTAGTAATATGTGAGGTGCTAGCATTTATTCGGAATAAACTCGATGTAATGGACAATGAAAGTTTAATAAGAGTTTGTGTATCGGCATTCTCTGAAGAGGACATTGACAATGCCAAAAAGTTACTGTTTTCATCGGTTAAAACGAAACATAAGCTTGTATCGAGACGTAAACAGAAAAAAGAAAAGGATCTTGAAGATATGCTGAGGGTGTTAAAAACAGCTGAGCCTGATCAATTACCGATTTTTGTGGCCTACAACTTAGAGAAACTACCTCCCGTTTGTTTTGATCATATCGACGTAACGAAGTTATTGAAAGATCTAGTGCTATTGCGTGAAGAAATAAATCAGATAAAAGTAAATTATGTGAAGAAAGATGAACTAGAAAGTCAACAAAAGAGGGATAAACTTTCCTTAATAAATAGCCCGGCGTCATATTCGAACATTAATATGCGTCATAGAGGAGGGTATCTGTTAGACAGTGGGCCGGTTGGATTGTCTCATGTTTCTGAGTCATCGCCGCCGCCACCGCCGCCGCTGTGTGAAATAAACACCGTACCTCTGCCGTCGTCTCCGTCAAGCACTCGCGGCGCTCGCGCTGATAACAGCTTGACGGACGTAAACAATATGGTTCAATATCGTTCTCTTTGTCACTCGAACAAGGTGGCGGATAGCTCTGTTTCACATGCTCCCGTAAACTCAACTTTGCTGGACAGGAATGACAAGACTGTTACCGATATTTCGAGTAAACAATTGACTATGGCTGAAGTAGCAAGCAAAGGTGAATGGAAAGAAAGGGGTCATGATGTCGAATGGACAATTGTTCAGAATAAAAAGTTAAGGAATCGATTCAGTGATAAGACCGGCAAGGCTCAGTCTGTTCCTGCGGCAAACTTTAAGGCCGCGGAATCGTTTTTACCGCTGTTTGTTTCGAATGTTCATAAGCAAACAACAGAAACGGACATTTGTGATTATATTAAAACTAAGACTGGGGTAACCGTAAAGCTGGAGAAAATAAAAATGCAGACTGAAAGGACATATAATGCATTTAAGGTGTTTGTATCCAAAAATAAACTGAGTATCTTTTTAGACGACAGTCTTTGGCCTGAAGGAATACGCTTCAGACGATTTGTGTTTCTTAAAAAGAATAAGGATTCCGATAAGGCTCAGTTCCCATCTACAAACAAGACACCTACAATCAATGGCTGTGAATGACAAAAGTAAAATAACAATATCCACTTTTAATTGTAAAGGTGTGAACAGATCAGTGGACTGTGTGCGAACCCTTTGCAAGAGTGCCGACATCATTGCGCTCCAAGAGACCTGGATCTGGCCCATGATATAGGATTCCTAGGTAATATAGACGACAACTTCGCGTACAACGGCAAGTCGGCCATCGACACAACTGTCAAAATGATAACAGGCAGACCGTACGGCGGAGTGGCACTGTTATGGAGAAAATCAGTGTTTACATCAGTAACGGCAGTGAAGTGTTTAAGTGATCGATTAGTGGCGATAAAAGTTGAATACGAGAACCGTGCTATGTTGATATTTTCGGTATACATGCCCTACGATAACGGTAAGAGTGATCATTTAACTTTATTCACACAAACACTTAGTGAGATTATAGCTATTATTGAAAGTAGTGGTATTGAGTGTGTAGTTATGCTGGGAGATTTTAATGCTAACCCAGGCTCACGGTTTTTTAATGAACTTATCTCTGTGTGTAATGAACAGACATGGTTTTGCGCCGACTATGAGCTTCTACCTAAGAATACGCATACGTTTGTTTGTCAGGCTAGCGGCTCGCGGCGTTGGCTAGATCATTGTTTGATAACAAGCGCAGCCAAAGACTTAGTGACTCATGCGTCAGTCTCATATGGGGTGTACCAGTCGGATCATTATCCTGTTTTGTTTAAATGTAACTTAAGCAAGGTTAATCAGAAGTTATCAGCCCAAAATTCTGTTAGTAATAAAGTACGTTGGGGTGAAAGAAGTAGTGAACAAATTAATAATTATTATGAGTACTGTAATGATAAATTAAAATTAATAGATTTTCCCAGTGAATGTATAGAGTGTTCTCATAAAATATGTAACAATGTAGACCATTTTAAATTAATAGATAATTTGTATTTTAACATTGTATCAACCCTCCAAGATGGTGCCGTGTACACATATGTTGGTAGTGATTGCATCAGGCGACACAAATATGTCACAGGTTGGAACAAACATGTCAGCGGCGCTCATAGGGAGGCTCGTACACATTATCAGACTTGGCTTTTGCATGGTTCACCTACTCAGGGGACTATATATCAGAAAATGCGTGATACAAGAAGGATATTTAAGACTAAATTAAAATTTGTTCAAAACAATCAACAACAGATTAAATTAGATATTTTGGCAAAAAGTCATACTAAAAAAGATTTTTCTAAATTTTGGAAAACAACGAATAAATTAAAGGCCAAGCCGAGTCTCCCTGCGAGTGTGGCGGGTCTGAGTGAACCTAAAGATATCGCCAACCTTTTTAAAAATAATTTCAGTGTTCGGTCTCTCTTAAAAACAGGGCGGCGGGTGTCCGATGAAGGGGGGTTTTCGGGTTCTGGTGAGCTTGCCATAATGTTTACAGCTAAACAGGTCGGCGCTGTTATAAAAAGAATGACAAGAGGTAAGTCGCCAGGTCACGACGGCCTCAGCGTCGAGCACCTAAAGCATGCGGGGCTACATCTGCATAGGGTTCTTGCTTTACTTTTTAATTTGTGCATTAGCCATAATTATCTACCGCAGAACCTTATGCACACAGTGGTGGTGCCGATAATTAAGGACAGGACGGGAGACGCCTCTGATGTGTCCAATTATAGGCCTATTTCGTTGGCCACTATAGTCGCCAAGATCTTGGACAGTTTGCTTGATCAACAGTTGGCTAAACACATTGAACTCCATGATGCGCAATTTGGCTTCAAACCTGGTCTATCTACGGAGAGTGCCATTCTGTGCCTTAAGCAAACTGTCCAATACTATACCTCCCGAAAAACACCTGTTTTTGCTTGTTTTTTGGACCTGTCAAGGGCATTTGACCTAGTGTCTTATGATGTACTGTGGGAGAAATTGCAGAGCGATACAACGTTACCGAATGAAATAACATCCTTGTTTCGTTACTGGTACAATAACCAGAGGAATAGTGTTAGGTGGGCGGAGGCTCATTCGGATGTGTACCGGCTGGAGTGTGGGGTGAGGCAGGGGGGGTTGAGCTCGCCCCGCCTCTTCAACTTGTACATAAACCGGCTGATCGGTGAGCTCAGCAGCGCCAGAGTTGGATGTCATATAGATAGTATTTGTATGAATAATATTAGCTATGCCGATGACATGGCCCTTCTGAGCCCATCGATCGGCGCTTTAAGGACACTTGTGGCGATTTGTGAGTCCTATGCAGTGGCCCATGGGCTCAAGTACAATGTCAAGAAGAGCGAACTTATTGTGTTTAAAGCGAGTGCCATAAATTATTCTGATGTCCCCGGTGTCTCGCTTTGTGGTACTCCTTTAGCTTGGGTTAAGAAATTCAAGTACTTGGGTCATTGGGTCACTGATGATCTCAAGGATAATACTGATATAGAGAGGGAACGCAGGTCGCTGGCTGTTCGATGTAATATGCTGGTTCGAAGATTTGCACGTTGTACTGACGAAGTAAAAATAACTCTTTTTAAAGCCTTTTGCCAGTCTTTTTACACGTGCAGTCTTTGGACCAGTTTTACGCAGAGGACATACAGTGATCTGCGTGTCCAATATAATAATGCGTTCAGGATACTGTTGGGGCGGGCGTGGCGATGTAGTGCGTCCGGTATGTTTGCGGAGGCGCATACTGATGACTTTTACGCCATAATACGCAAGAGGACCGCCTCCATGAATGGCCGGCTGCGCACCGCCACCAACAGTCTCCTGAGCGTGTTTTCAGATCGGTGGGACTCCCCTCTGCTGCGCCACTGGGTGAGAATCCACACCAATTAGCGTTTTTAATTAATTTTTATTATTACTAACACTTAGTCTTTAAGTTATTTTGTATACTAACTTAATTCATTTTCATGTTTACTAACAATAGTATTTAAGTTATCTTGTATACTAACACTATGGACGCATGTCTGAAATAAATTATTTGAATTTGAATTTGAAAAACATATGCAGATCACCACAAACAGCTAGTGTACGTACCATCTCCGTGTAATGGACGTTTGAATACGAGAAAGACATGATAATTTTAAAATCGAAACAAAACACTAAGGCCCGCGACTTGGAAGCGTAATTAAATATTTTTGGTACAAAATATAACATGGTGTAAAAATTATTGGAATCGATTCAGTTACTGATTCTGAACAAACTATATTCAGGTTTCGCATATACTAAAAATAATCTTGTATAAAGATTACAGGAAAAATAAAACGATAGCTATAAATAACACACTTCTTGAGAAGTCATCAGTTCAATACAATATATAATTATAATTTATATGTTATGGCACGGAAACCTCGGTGCGCGAGTCTGACTCGCTCTTGACTTGCCTTTTATTTCCTACTAATTACTTACTTTACATTTTTTAAAGTTACTTATCTAATTTTAATTAATTAACTTCACATAACTAGTTTTTTTTTTTTACTAATTACTTATTTTAATACGCTTAACTAGTTTGTGTACGTTTCTGGTCAACTTATTAACTATTGCTTATTAAAAAAAAAAAACATAATGGTATATAAGGTGTATCTATTCATACACGAAATATTTTAAGAGGTACACCTGTACGTGGTAAAGAAGCAACGAAAAAAAAAATTTTGCAATTTTTTTTTTCTAAATTTAATATTTATAAATTTTTTGACGCACATAAGAAATACTGGCTCCTTCTTATTTCTTACGGCCCGAGACACCACGGCCATATACCGTGATCGTGCCGTCCGGTCGCCGCCCTCGGCCCGTCCGGCATTCATAGAATTTGGAGTAAAGGTTTTATGCAAAACGTCTCAAGCAGTTTTAAAATTATAATAATTACGAAAATTCAAAAACGCTTAGATAAAAAAAAATCTTTTGCTTCTATAGCTTCTTTATCACCTACAGGTGTATCTCTTAAAATATTTCATGTATGAATAGATACACCCTATATATTCTAACATAATTTAGTTTTACATAGCAGTATCTGCAGGAACCCCATATTGGGTGAAGGTCTCCTCCAAAGAACAAATGCCCTATATCTCACCGGTATTGCAAAACTTTTTCGCTTAAGGTCTAGACTAGGATCATGAGCTGAATTCATGGTTACAGTTTGCACGTCGATGTTACATCGTGTGTTGAACTAATATATGTCAACCGGAATGCCATCTCGTGGTACACACAGCTTCATTATGTGGTTTCCACCCCAAAATGCATGTGCGTTCGAATCCGTGATAGGCCCAAGTTCAGATTCAGATTCATATTTATTTGCCAACAATGTAGGTACAGGTATAAGATGGTACATCATTAATTATTTTCGCTTTATTAACACGCTTTTATTAGGTCGACCTGTATGTAACTAACTATGTAATGGAATCTAAGGTAACTAATTTAACCATCTTCCAAGGATTGTAGCGTCATGAAAATTGGCAGCTGTATGTAGTTCTGATGATAATACAATAATATGGTACTGTCAAACTGATCTGATGATGGAGCCGGAAGATATGAACTGGAACTGCATGATGGAACATCGTATCAAAGCTGTGTTTAGACTTGTTAGAAAAGCCTTGTAATGAACTTTGACCACGATTAGGTTTCAAGGTCTGATGATGAAACCGGAAGACAGGCACTGGCATTCCATGATAGAATATCGTATCATAGCCGTGTTTGGACTTGTTAGAAAAGTCTCGATTACGTTTTTGGTTTTTACGTGCATTTATAAAAGAGTGTTTTTTACTATTGTTTTTTTAAACTTGGTGTAAATTTATTCTACCTTACGGCGTGCAAAGTCGTAAAAATTAAAAACAAAAAATAAATAAAAACAAAAAATACAAATCATGCAGTAATAGGTAAAAAGTAATGATATATTTTACATCCAAATTAATAATTAAGTTATTCTGATTTAATATTATGTCAATAAATTTTTTAATTGTTATACATTTTCATCATTTAAAAAGTCTTGTATACAATAATAACATTTTGCTAATAATAATGCAGTCAGCTTAGATTTAAATATCCGAGTAGGTTGTTCTTTAAAATTGTGAGGAATTTTGTTGTATATTATAGGCCCCATTGACATGATACTTTTCCTAAGAAGTGCTGTTTTATAATTGCCTGTAGTAAATTTTTATATTGGGTTCTCATAGGATCTGAACGAGTCCTAATATTGACTAGTGCCGGAAATAAATTTAAATTCATTTTAACAAAAATTTCCATTTCTAAAATATACAACGATGGGAAGGTTAGTTTTTTCAGTGACTTGAACATAGGCTCACACGTGTCTGTAAAGTTCAATTTTGACATAGATCTTATGCAACGTTTTTGGGCCTTGAAGATGTCTTCCCTGTCACCACAATTATTACCCCAAAATATTACTCCAAACCTAAGTTTTGACGCAACAAGTCCGTGGTAAGCTGTCAGGAGTATATCATTGCTTACTTTATGAGATAGATTATACAGCACATAATAGATTACACATTGCACAGCATATTTGCTACAAACATCTTCAGCATGAGGTTTCCAAGTGAGACTGCTGTCAACTAAGATACCTAGGAATTTTGCAACATCTGTTGAGTCGACATTCTGTCCATTATGACTAACTACTAAGTTAGGCGGGTACATTACTTTTGTTTTATTAAGATTAATAACTAAATTATTTATGTCAAGCCAGTTAATGATGGGTATCAATGTCATATAAATCTCCTTTTCATAATCTATGATGTCATTACATTTTATTATGACCGTACTATCATCCGCAAATAACACCATAGGGTGTTGCGTATGTCTTGGTAAATCATTAATATATAGCAGAAACAATGGTGGCCCTAGAATCCTACCCTGTGGCACCCCATATTTGACTTGCCTAGTGTCTGATGTATATTTAATCTCGTGTTTGGTTTTAGAACATATTCTAGATATTTCTGTGTACTGCTTTCGTCCACTAAGGTAAGAGGTTATCAGTTCTAGGGCATTTCCCTGTATGCCGTAGGAGTATAGTTTTTTTTAAAGTACATCGTGGCTGACGTAGTCGAACGCCTTAGTCATATCCGTAAATATAGCACATACAGGAACTTTCTTGTCAACATTCATTATAATATTAGTTAAGAGATTGTATATTGCCATATTAATGTTTGTATTTTTCTTAAATCCTATTTGTTCATCGCTCAGTATTTATTATATTTCGCCAGAAATGTATCCAGTGATTCGCATATAACCTTTTCAAATACCTTGGACAGTATTGGAATCAATGCTACTGGACTATACTTGGATATATGTATCTTCTTTGTTATTTTTTTTACGTAGGGGTTTTATTACAACTGTTCTTAAGCTAATGTTCACAATGTGACTCAAGGGGCCAGCTATAACATCACTGACAAATTTAACTACACTGGTCGTTATATCGTCATACCTATGACTTTGTGTATTTTTAAGACTTTTGATCACTCTGACTATGTCGTCAGGGGCGATCGGTGACATAAATATTTAATTTGAGTTGTTATCAATGTTAATATTCCTACCATTTGTTTTAGTAGTTACAGTTTGTACTTGGTCGATAAAAAAGTCATTTAATGTTGTTGCTATTTCTTTAGTATTCTCAATTGTTCAATTTTGGTTGATAATTTTTGATATTGGTTCTTTTTTATTTTTGCTATTATTGTTGAGTATTTGCCACGCAGCTTTACATTTATTTTGGGCTGTATTGATAAAGTTATTGTTTTGTGCCCTTTGTGTGAGTCTGATGACTTTTTTGAACCTTTGGGCGTATGTCTTTAAGGTTCTTTTATTTTCGTCTGAGGGATTAAATCTATATTTGCACAGTAAGTTTCTTTGCTTCCTACTACACAGTTTAATTCCTTTAGAGATCCATTTAATTTTCTCTTCCGATCGAATTTTTATCCATTTAGTAGGAAAACATTGATCATAAAGAAGTTTGAAGATTTCCATAAACATGTCATATGAATGATTAGGGTTATTCTCACTGTAGACGTTTAAGACAAACTTTTTAAAATATTTTTAAATTTAACCAGATTTTCGTCAGAAAAGTCTCTTTTCCGTACCCGCACATACTTTAGTTAACCAAACATGTGAAGCTTCTTGGTCTGGTTGGCTGCCTTATTTTCAACTTAAGGTTGTAATTTAGAAGCAGAAATTCAAAGTCCAAAGTGCATTTATTACGTTTCAAGATGTCTATGTTAAAGTCTCCGCATAATACTACCTTAACATTTATTCTATTACACAATTTTTTTAGTAAAGCATCGAAAGTATCATAAAAAAGATTAATGTTAGACATATAGGGAGGTCTATAAATACATACTATTATTAACTTATATTTGGTCAGTTCTATTGCACAACATTTGAAAACTCCTGTGGTTGAAGAACACATAATTTCCTTAAACTCTATATAACTCTTAACCAAAGCACACGAACCTCCTCGCCGTTGCTCCCGTCTGGAGTAACATAAGGCCCGTTTAAAGTTTGGTATCTTTATACATTTTTCTTGACTAGAAATAACAAAATGCTCTGTTAAACAAATTACTTCAATGTTGATTTGACTTTGCAATAATTCTTTAATATGTACTGTTAGTCCATCACATTTGTTTAGAAAACCCGCAATGTTTTGGTGCATAATATGCATATAATTATATGAGAAAAACTCCGAGTCAGTACTATTCAGGTTTGTTAGATTCTTTTCCATGCAATTATATACGACAGGAGTGGAATTAATCTCACACGCTCCTGAACACTATCTTGAGTTAGATCCTATGAATTGAATAAGTTTGTGTATGTCCTGAAATATCGATTGAAGTCCAAAGCTATTCACCTTTCCGGTACGTCTTTCAAACATCGAGTCGTCATATCTTTTTCTATTGCTGTCTAAGAAGTATGTGTGTTCGTGAGTGAGTATGTCTAGGTATAGTAGATTGCTGAAAGAAGTTGCTTTTTGTATTTTACAAAAACATTATAATATAGTTAATGTATTATTTTTGTTAATAAATAAGTTTAAGTTATTATTTCATTTTTTTAATTTTGTTTTTAATATTGTTATTTAAAAAAACATTAATACTTTTGTTAATAATATCTTAGGACATTTAACACAACGTTATCTGATCCCAAACTAGGCAGAGCCTGTATTATGGTAACCAAATAACTGATAAACATATGTACTTACATATTTCTAAATACACACATATTATAGATAAATTACACCCAGACACAGAACAAATGATTGTGTTCATCACACAAAGATTTGTCCTGGATGGGAATCGAACCCTCAGACCTCAGTCTTAGCAGTCAGGGTCACTAACCACTAGACTAACAGGCCAGTCAAATTATTACGTAAAAGGACAAGAAAAATATTGTTAATACTAACAAGAACTTAATCGATGTCTAAATAGGCTGGAGGTTTCAAGACCTCATGTGTATTGGGTCTTCAATGGGAATCTTAAACACGAAATATTGCTTTTTGTGTTATGGGTTTTTCCATTTTTTATTTAACGTATATTTTTTATTTGTTTTAGTAAAATTTATAAAAAATTCAAAAATCAAGAAAATTAAAATACTTTAATCATCATTTTTGTTAAAAATTATTGCTATTACTCAACAAAAACATTGGTATTATTTTACTACAAAGATTTATATTTTACAATTTGTTTTGATAATTTACAGATAAAATACTATTTAAATATTTTGCCCATTGACACAAGTGAGTCCTAAGTCTCTAGATAAATGACATCCGCATATTAACGCAAACGATAAAATAGGAAGCACTAGAAATATTTAGACATTGCTAACGAAATTTTACTTGATCTGTCCTGTCGTTTCTGACATTTGACAGTCCGACGAACGACAACAAAAGAGCAAATCGTTTCAAACTTGCCTAGGACCTAAAACTTAACTAAGCAGGATTACAATCATGAACATAATAAGTGAATAAACATGTTATCTATAGATAATCAATTAACATTTCTAAGTCATGATATCTACTTAAAACACATTTCGTTTTCAAGTAAAATAGTGGGATCAAATGAGTTTAATGTCTTCGTTGTTATAATATTTAGTTAATAAAATGGTTTCATTACAGATACAATTTTATTAAATTTATCTTGGACTTCACTTCACTTGAGTTCCATTTTAAAACCATTTTACCCCACATATTTTCTATAGGATTTAAATCCGGACTTTTTGATGGCCGACAGATGACAATAATACCAGCCTGAGTAGTTAAACATTCCATCACTTTATGCGAACGATGGACCGAACAGTTATCTTGAACAAAATCGATCTGTCCTTCTGGGTAAGCAACTCGCACTGTTGGAATCATAACATCTTGCAAAATTTGCAAGATGGCTGGCTGTTTATGCGCCCACTTGCTTCTATTCATTCTCTCGACCCTATAAACGAAGTCCATCCCTATTACCCTAAAAATATGAACAAAGGTTATTATTTTTTATTTTTAGACATTTGTCTTCAAACAATTGTCATGAAGTTCGAAATATAATAAAATCTATAACACGGCATATAAGAATTTAATACTTTTATTAAATTATACAATATGTTGATTTGCATCCTAGTCAAATTCAAGGACGTAATTATGCTAATGATTCTCGACCCAAATCAACAATAAAATTGGTAGGTATTTTTTTAATTTTTTTTCCTGTTTACTGAAATCCGTAAGTGTGAACCAGCCGTATTTAAAGGCGGCATGTCTGTCACTAGCCCTATAACCGCGCTTTCACACACAAACAAATGCACACTTTCATACACAACGCATACGCAACGATCATTGATAAATTCGTACGTAATCAATCTCACCCCAACCAACCACGGCGCGGGAGTCCCCCGCGCATGCGCCTTGCCACGCGGGCAACGGGCCACGGGCGGCCGGGCCCCCCGCCCCCGAACAAACAGTGTGTTTGATGTCGCCGCAGCGTACGCGCATTTGCTTTGCGAATTCCGCGTCGCGGTACGTGCATTGTTGAGACGTTATTCGATACAAACTGCAAGATGACGGACAATTACTCCAACGTCGAGTTGGTGGAAATGGTCCGCCTGTATGCCATCAGTGGAGACAGCCTACGTGGAGCCATCCGGATGTTCACGGAAAGGTTTCCCGATCGAGCACCCCCATCACAGAGCGTCATGCTGGCTGCAACACAGAGACTGCGGGATTATCGGCAGTTCGACGTTCCCCGGCATGCTCAAGCTCGCGGCAGCGTAGGCCTGCCTGTCGCCTTGCAGGAAGACATCCTGGAATATTTCCAGCGAGAACCACGGGCAAGCACGCGGGAGGCTGGTCGACGCTTTGGAGTGCACCACACCACAGTGTGGCGCCTACTGAAGCGTGAACTGCAGCACCCGTTCCACTACCGCAAGGCACAAGACATTCACCCAGCTGATAATGCCGTGCGGATTACATTTTGTCGCTGGTTGCTGGAACACCAAGACGCCAACATCCTGTGGACGGATGAGTGCTTATTTACTCGAGTTGGCGTCTACAATGTTCATAACGAACATTGGTGGGCTCACCGCGACCATAACCCGCACGTAACCAAACGGCATGCGTTCCAAATGCGGTTTGGACTGAATGTGTGGGCTGGCATAATAGGGGAACACGTGCTTGGACCATACTTCATCGATGGGCACCTCAACAGTGCAACATATCTGGAGCTGTTGCGTCACGTTGTCGAGGAGATGTTGGAAGATATTCCTCTGGCACTACATCGCAACCTCTTCTACCAGCAGGACGGTGCACCCCCTCACTATGGTCGGCAAGTACGCGAGTACTTGACCGAAAAGTTTGGTGACCACTGGATCGGTCGTGGAGGACCTGTGGCCTGGCCCCCGCGTTCTCCGGACCTGACGCCTCTAGACTTTTATTTGTGGGGAGACGCTAAAAGGTTAGTTTACACGGAGGAAGTGACAAGTGTAACAGAATTACGTGCAAGGATCATTAGTGCTTTCGACACAATAAAAACGAATGTGTTAGTTTTACGTAAGCTGAAGGAAAACCAGCTACGTCGTGCTCGATTGTGCCAAGAGTGTGATGGTGGCAACTTTGAACAATACTTGCGGCTTACATAGTAGGTAATTTATTTATTTGTACATTTTGTAAATACGTTGTTAGTTTAATCAATTTAATTTGTGTAAATAAGTTGATTTCAAATTTTTAACTACGCCAATAATACCTAAAAGTTGAAAGTATCACCACTTACTTACATTTAACTAGCAAATCTTTGAAAAACATTTTACTTAGTAGATCGGTATTATTGACGGTCCTAAGCCCGTTAAGTAGGAAGGAAAATTTCAAATCAACCAATTTAATCCACAAATAAAAACAAAATCACTACGAAAAGTTTAGGCTGAACGATAGCAATAAAGCAAAACTTAAATTTTATTAATCAGCTGACTGCAGGTCAGTGAACTTTTTATGGCGTCTAGTATTACTGTCATTAGTAAGATTCCGTATTATACTGATGCTTAAAATGAGTTAATTATCAAACGAAATTAATGACAATAATGTAGGTGATTTTCGAAATAAAATTAGGTAAAATTATTGGTAACGATCGCTAAGGTCATTCCTCGGTCGAGTCGACGAGTATGACGTCGAAATTCACGCACACAGCTGCTTGTCGCTGCGTGCGTAGACTGGGTAGTCGGGTTATTCTGTTTCATTTGTATTGAATTAAGGGTTTAATTCTGAAATACTGTTAAATTTCAACAACAAAAAAAAAGCAGCGCTTATTAGTTACTGCCCGGTACTGTACTTTCAATTGATTATTTATGTCTTTTATGACAACCACCTGAAATTTGACGAGGATGCAAATCAACATATTGTATAAGTAATAATAATTTAATATAATAATTGTGTCAAAATGATAATAAATAAATAGTTATATTTATGTCGCAGCCTTGGTGGCCGAGATGAGAGGTATTGGGTCTTCTTCACGATCTGACATAGTTTTACTAAGACGTGGGCACTGTTGGGGGTACTCGAACAAAAGATAATTTGAACAGAATAACTTTATTTAAAACTAGGCTGTATGCGTAACAAACACGTACGTTGGTACTGAGCGTCTGCTTAGACTGTTACAGTTAGACTGTTGCTACACTCTTTCCTTCTGCTAGATTAGATAATTTAATAGGGTGGAATATACAAATTAATTTACTTATTGAAAGGTAACTTACCCAGTGTAAAGTGGCTGTGAACGGCGATGTAGTGTGAACCATAACTACAATATGTTGATTTGCATCCTCGTCAAATTTCAGGTGGTTGTCATAAAAGACATAAATAATCAATTGAAAGTACAGTACCCGGCAATAACTAATAAGCGCTGCTTTTTTTGTTGTTGTTGAAATTTAACAGTATTTCAGAATTAAACCCTTAATTCAATACAAATGAAACAGAATAACCCGACTACCCAGTCTACGCACGCAGCGACAAGCAGCTGTGTGCGTGAATTTCGACGTCATACTCGTCGACTCGACCGAGGAATGACCTTAGCGATCGTTACCAATAATTTTACCTAATTTTATTTCGAAAATCACCTACATTATTGTCATAAATTTCGTTTGATAATTAACTCATTTTAAGCATCAGTATAATACGGAATCTTACTAATGACAGTAATACTAGACGCCATAAAAAGTTCACTGACCTGCAGTCAGCTGATTAATAAAATTTAAGTTTTGCTTTATTGCTATCGTTCAGCCTAAACTTTTCGTAGTGATTTTGTTTTTATTTGTGGATTAAATTGGTTGATTTGAAATTTTCCTTCCTACTTAACGGGCTTAAGACCGTCAATAATACCGATCTACTAAGTAAAATGTTTTTTAAAGATTTGCTAGTTAAATGTAAGTAAGTGGTGATACTTTCGACTTTTAGGTATTATTGGCGTAGTTAAAAATTTGAAATCAACTTATTTACACAAATTAAATTGATTAAACTAACAACGTATTTACAAAATGTACAAATAAATAAATTACCTACTATGTAAGCCGCAAGTATTGTTCAAAGTTGCCACCATCACACTCTTGGCACAATCGAGCACGACGTAGCTGGTTTTCCTTCAGCTTACGTAAAACTAACACATTCGTTTTTATTGTGTCGAAAGCACTAATGATCCTTGCACGTAATTCTGTTACACTTGTCACTTCCTCCGTGTAAACTAACCTTTTAGCGTCTCCCCACAAATAAAAGTCTAGAGGCGTCAGGTCCGGAGAACGCGGGGGCCAGGCCACAGGTCCTCCACGACCGATCCAGTGGTCACCAAACTTTTCGGTCAAGTACTCGCGTACTTGCCGACCATAGTGAGGGGGTGCACCGTCCTGCTGGTAGAAGAGGTTGCGATGTAGTGCCAGAGGAATATCTTCCAACATCTCCTCGACAACGTGACGCAACAGCTCCAGATATGTTGCACTGTTGAGGTGCCCATCGATGAAGTATGGTCCAAGCACGTGTTCCCCTATTATGCCAGCCCACACATTCAGTCCAAACCGCATTTGGAACGCATGCCGTTTGGTTACGTGCGGGTTATGGTCGCGGTGAGCCCACCAATGTTCGTTATGAACATTGTAGACGCCAACTCGAGTAAATAAGCACTCATCCGTCCACAGGATGTTGGCGTCTTGGTGTTCCAGCAACCAGCGACAAAATGTAATCCGCACGGCATTATCAGCTGGGTGAATGTCTTGTGCCTTGCGGTAGTGGAACGGGTGCTGCAGTTCACGCTTCAGTAGGCGCCACACTGTGGTGTGGTGCACTCCAAAGCGTCGACCAGCCTCCCGCGTGCTTGCCCGTGGTTCTCGCTGGAAATATTCCAGGATGTCTTCCTGCAAGGCGACAGGCAGGCCTACGCTGCCGCGAGCTTGAGCATGCCGGGGAACGTCGAACTGCCGATAATCCCGCAGTCTCTGTGTTGCAGCCAGCATGACGCTCTGTGATGGGGGTGCTCGATCGGGAAACCTTTCCGTGAACATCCGGATGGCTCCACGTAGGCTGTCTCCACTGATGGCATACAGGCGGACCATTTCCACCAACTCGACGTTGGAGTAATTGTCCGTCATCTTGCAGTTTGTATCGAATAACGTCTCAACAATGCACGTACCGCGACGCGGAATTCGCAAAGCAAATGCGCGTACGCTGCGGCGACATCAAACACACTGTTTGTTCGGGGGCGGGGGGCCCGGCCGCCCGTGGCCCGTTGCCCGCGTGGCAAGGCGCATGCGCGGGGGACTCCCGCGCCGTGGTTGGTTGGGGTGAGATTGATTACGTACGAATTTATCAATGATCGTTGCGTATGCGTTGTGTATGAAAGTGTGCATTTGTTCGTGTGTGAAAGCGCGGTTATAGGGCTAGTGACAGACATGCCGCCTTTAAATACGGCTGGTTCACACTTACGGATTTCAGTAAACAGGAAAAAAAATTAAAAAAAATACCTACCAATTTTATTGTTGATTTGGGTCGAGAATCATTAGCATAATTACGTCCTTGAATTTGACTAGGATGCAAATCAACATATTGTATATCCCAATGACGTTCAGATTGATCTGTATAGATTCCAGTAGTCCTCCGACTTTAACTGATCGATAGACCTTGTCTTAACATCGCCGTTTTCTTGTCATCTGCACACCCATAAGTGCACCTTTGTCTGCCTATAGAAAACAATGGTTTTAAATAAATTATTCAATACTACTCACAGGATGCCGCAAAAAAAGCAAAAAAAAAAAAAAATTGGAGACCACAAATAATATTATAATTAACTTACTGCTGTACCAAGCTGTCTCGCAATTCTTTTTATGCTCACGTTTTGTTCATACAGAACCACTATTATTGTTCTCATAGAATAAGGAATCATCTTATAAAATATTGCGTAAATCGTCGTTGTTTACACGTTGTCAATCCAACGTTGTAGTTGTAAATTGAGGGTGTGGATTAAATTTATAAAGAAAACGTAATTAAATGCCCTCAAATTATAACATCTATCGATTAGACAGAGCTAACCTAACGATAAAGTGACTCGGACGATCTAGATAACAATTTCATTCATAATTCGTCAAACTGCCGTATGGCATGACGGTATGACTGGTATGAATATGACGACGATCGGTGAAGCGATGGTTCGAATCCACGTCAAAACATTGAACTTTTTTTGAAGGGTCCACCCTTTATGGCAGAATTTTTTTCGTCATAATATTATTTTGCATAACAGCGGATGGCATAAACTTCATTTCGCAGAAAATCGTTTGGCATACACTCATTTATCATACATTCACAACGCATAATTTTATAAGTCAGAATCATCTTTAGGCATAAATTTTATTCCATAATAATTAAAAAGTAGAACCATCATATCGCAGAAAGTTCGCAGTCAGAATCGTCTCTTGGCATAATTTCATATCGATAGTTATTAAAAGGCAGAACTATCATATCTCAGAAACTTTAAACTTAGAATCATCTTTTGGCATACATTTCGTATCTAAGAAGCATGCAGCATGCAAACAAGCATGCAGCATGCAAGCAAGCATAAAGCATGCAAGCAACCAAGCATGCAGCATGCAAGCAAGCATGCAGCAAGCAAGCATGCAAGCAAGCATGCAGCATGCAAGCAAGCTTACAGCATGCAGGCGAGCATGCAACATGCAGCATGCATGGTTTCTGTCACGGCTTCGGCGCTGCGGGGCTCCGGCGGTCCCACGCGAGCTCATCGTCGCAGATGGTTTGACGGTCGCCGCCGAGGCTGAGGCTGGCCGGCGAAGCCGGCCAGCAAGCCGAAGCCACGGCCAAAACCACCTGCTCCTCAGCTCGCTGGCCGCCTCGCCACTCCGCGCCTACGCGGGCTTAAATTACACTCTAGGGGTAGGGCAGACAAGACTACGTGGAGTCGGTTCTGCAGCGATTCGTTTCTGTCAATAATTTTTGTAGCACATCATATACTGACTTTTTGAGACACTATTTCATTTTATTTAAGGTTAAAATGCAATTTAATAGAAATGAAAATATGCCAAACAAAATTATTCTAAATGAAATTCTGCCATCTTCATAGTATGCCAAGTGAAATTATGCCAAATAATCAAAGCTCTAAATAAATGTTATGCTAATCGAAATTATGCGGAATTTAAAGTCTGCCAAAGGTAATTATGCGAAATAAAATTCTGCCATCTTAAAAGTATGCCAGCGTAAAGTCGGATATATAAACAGTCGGCCAAACAATGATTATGCTAAACATTTTTTATGCCTTACAAATAGTCGTTTAAATAAGATTATGCCAAGTGTGTTATGCCAAATAAAATTCGGAGCATCAAGTTTCTGCCAGATAGAGGGAACCCCTTTTTGAAATATTCTTTAGATTATTCGTAAGGAATTCAATATTGTTGCGGTGTAACATTTTAAAACTTGCGGGGCTACCACATAATGACGCTGTGTGTACTAGCGAGTGCTCTGCTAAACCATGAGAAGGACACATAGTTGTTTGTTTCAGTAGATGGCGTTCGTGTCAAGAATTAGGAGTCACGTCATCAAGACTCGTGTGAAGCCTGCGAGTCGCATTAACCGTTGCCAGCACGGCATGCAACATGCAACATGCAGCACACGGCACGCGGCACGCGGCACCACTCTCACCGAAGTTCAGCTCGTAATGAAACGAACCGAACACTTCCGCTCCGGGAATAAATTAACGACTTACTTAACTGCTGACAATTTGAAATAATGTTTCCGTCTTCGTCTACACTTGAACAATATTAAAAGTACCCGGGGGGGGGGGGGGAGGGGGCGGGTCATTAATCTGTCCGTCTGTAGGGTGACAGACACTTCTCGATATCAGCGTAATGTTGCCACATTTAACGCTCTTATTAAAATAATGTTGCAATTTATTACAAAAATATTTATGTTCCTTAATTTACTGTTACCTCATTAGAACGATTTTTCATAAGAAAAAAAAAAACATATCGAAGGTTAAAGACACACATTAAAGTGCTCGATAAGCCTATAGAGCCTTCGATAAAATTTTGTTTTCTTAAACGATCTATAACTAAAATGTCATTTACAAATCAAAACGTTGGCATCATAATGAAATAACCCAACAACACAGCGAATCGTCAACGAGAATGTCTACGTACATACCGAATACTTGCGACGATAGACATAACTAGTACTGTAAACTATTTAACTGTCTTTAGTTTCGATACTGTTGACACGAGTCTTTGGTCAACTCATCCCGCTCAATCCCATCCCGCGGGATGAGTTGTCCTAGTGGAATTTTTGAATCGGACAACTCATCCCGCTGATATATTTTACGTCTTGTACGGACATGAAGAAAAGTGCTTTAAAACTAAATTCAATGATTTCCTGGTGCATATTTTATGTGTAATACAACAACGCAACCACAAACGTACAAATTGCATTTAATCTATTGCTTGAGTAAAGGACAGTTCAAGGTCAACTCATCGGGAAATGCGAATACGACTACCTGCTTCCAGCCAATCACAGACAAGAAACTTATCACAATAGGAAGGGTTGAGTGCATCTTTCTATTTTTTCGTACTTAGTTGTGTTAAAGTGATTGAATGTGTGTGAATGTGTGATTTTTTTGTGAACAGTTAAATACATATTTATCAATATCAAGTTATAAGTGCTTTCAATTCGTTCCTTGGGTGAGTAAATTTAATAATTGTTTTTACTAAAGTAGGTTTTTTTTTAATTTTTGTTATACGCATATAAAAGCATACGACCATGGCTATCCTCTAAACATCACATTAAAATATATTACTTGTTGGTAAGTTGTTTATTTAATAGACGTTAAATATTGAATAGTTTGTACATAACTATTTCAGATGAGAATGCTTGTTTCAAACTTTTGAGAGCGTGATTTTTCAGTAGTCGGGTTTTAGCTATTGAATTTATTTTTTATTAGCTTTTTTTTGTCCCGCAGAATCAAAAATACAAATTTTGAACTCAATATCTTAAAGCATTCTCTCCCAATAAATTATTTAAGTACTGAATTTTATACGTAGTACTTAATAATCTTTAATGCTTATTATTTTTCCCCTTAGAATCAACCATCAAAATGTATGAAGATAGCCCTTCAACTTCACGTGGCAATCTATCTCTAAATATAAGTACTACTCAAAGAGGTTCCAAAAAGTTAACAAGACATGGCTATGAATACGTTATTAAAAGACAAAATAATGACAAATCAATCTTGTGGCGGTGTGCGAAAATGAAAACATGCTCTGCGACGATAAAAACTAACTCTGATTTTAATGTGATAATGAATGAAACGAGTCATAGTCATGAACCCTTAAATACAACAGAAGTTGAGATAAAAAAGCAAATGGAGAAGTGCTCAAAGGCTGTACAGGAGAATTTGTCTGATCCGATCTCAAAAATATTTGAAGAAAATATGGCTTCTCTGGAAGATCGTGGTTTAGATCTAATAAAGAAGTTGCCAGCTCTAAATAGTGTACAAAAAATGCTGTATAGAAAAAGAAATAAATCAATAGGAGCAAGAAAATTAACTTTTGCAAAAGCTAAAGATGTTGAAGTGCCGAAAAAATTTGAAAAGATATTATTTGCTGATTACGCACATGGGAAAACGCGTATTCTGATATTTGCTGATAATGAATTGAAAAAATACATGGCAACTTGTAAGAAATTTTACATGGATGGTACATTCAAAGTTTGTCCAAAGCCATTCTATCAATTGTACACTATTCACGCTGAGCTTGGAAGCAGTCAAGAATATCTTAATGTCATTCCAGTAATATACGCTCTGTTACCTGATAAGAAAATGTCCACGTACGAGCTGTTATTTCAAATAATAAAAAGTCAAATAACTGAGTGGGACCCCAATGACATTACAGTTGATTTTGAAGTTCCAGCTATATTGGCAATTCGAAGCAACTTCCCGGGTGTGAAAATAACGGGCTGCTATTTCCACTTCAATCGCAGTCTCTGGCGTAAAGCTAAGGCGCTAGGTGTATGCAAAACACAATTAGGCAAAATTCATGTAAAACTCTGTGCTGCTTTGTCTCATCTCCCATCCGAGTTAGTTAATGAAGGATGGCTCTACGTGATGGAGGAAGCTCCAAACAGCAACTGTGTCACACAATTTAATGACTACTTCGTGAAAACTTGGCTCGAAAATTCGGTTCTCGCAGACACTTGGTGTACATTCCGGCAAATGAATAAGACAAATAATGTTGTAGAAATATGGAACGGGCACATCAAAAAATATATTAAATCAAAACCGAATATTGCTCAATTTTCGGAGGGCTTAATCAAAGATATACATTTCTTCGCCTCCATTATAAGAAAATCTACAGGCGGCTTCAAAATTTCGACGAGATTGCCTGAAACTATAGAGAACAAGAAAAAAATTGACTATGCCATAAACCAACTAATCACCGGTCAAATCACAGTAGGACATTGTTTAGAAAAACTAAGAAGTTGACTATGTTTAAATGACGTCGTAAATTTTGTATCTATAATTTTATTTTATATAGGTATGTCAAATATTTAATCTTGTTGATTTTAATGATTATTTATTCAGATTTTAATTGTAAGTTTTTTTTTTTTATATTCGTGCATTTTTATTTGGGACTTATAATCATAGAGTATAATTTTAACTAGTTTTAAGTAAATCTTAAGAATCCAAATAGTTGTTAATAATTGTTAATTTTTTAGTTTTATTTCAAATTTTAAGACTATTTACATTTTTTAATACGTGATTTTTAATCAAACGACTGTGATTTTAACTAATTTTAAGTAAACCAGTTATAATCTAAAAACTAGTTGTTAATTATTTAGTTTGATTGATAAATGTTATAGATTTGATTGTTAAATATTCTTTTTAGAAAATTTAGATTTTTATACGTAACTTTTAATGAAACTATTGAGATTTTGACTAGTTTCTTTATGTTTAATTTATTGATTTTGATAGTTAAAACTGTGATTTCTGATTGTTTAAATACTTTACAGTGTAATAATATTAATCAAGGGCAATTTTAATAGTTATTGTTTTTTTTAATTTCTATAAATGAAACTACTGTGATTTTTGATTATATCAGCTTAACCAAGCTATGGGTGTTTAATTTTTTCCCCAAACACTTTTGTTCATGAATGTACAAATATTTCAAATAATACAATACATTTTACCTTTTCTTTAAAGCGGTATGAGTTGACCAAAGAAAAATAATAAAAATATTAATGCGGACAACTTATCCCGCGGGATAAGTTTTAAGCGGGATGAGTTGACCAAAACCTCGTTGACACGGTGCCGCCTGTGGGTGCCGCCATTGCTATTTTGCAGACATCATCCATTTAGCTCGATGATTTGGGATAAAAAGACAAAAGGCTAGGGACGAATTACAATTTATTTGAATGGTGGCAGTAGTAGACGACGAAGAGCTTGTGGTTAAGTTACAACAGCCGCACGAGTTTATCGTTCTGGTTAAGCTACGCTTGCCACGGTTGGTCACCCATCCACGGGGATGGGTGACCGTCTTTACATACCAAGACCCTTCAGTGCTTCGGAAGGCACGTTAAGCCGTTCGCCCCGGCTGTCTTTCGTAGATCTTAAGCTGGGTTCCCACGGTGCGTGATTCTGCGGATCATCACGCACAGCCAACGAACACGGACGGCAACGCACACAGACAAGCTGGCTTCCCACGGTGCGTGATATCGCGGACGGACGCGGACCATCTCGCACGACACACCGTGGGAAGGGTCTCGTCCGCGGTAGCACTGGACGTCTGTTGGACCGCGTCGTACGCGCTCGGATCGCGTCACAACGCACCTTTGAAGTTACCGCCTCGCGACGGATACCGGCGCACCGCCACAGACGTGCTGTACTACCACGGACGAGACCCTCCCCACGGTGCGTCGTGCGTGATGGTCCGCGTACGTCCGCGATATCACGGACCGTGGGAAGCTAGTGTTAGACAGTCGTGACGGGTCGTCAGAAGCCCAAAAGTCTGATAACCAGTCCTACCAAGGGGTATTGTAGGCAGTCGCTCCATGTAAAATACTGGTACTCAGCTGCATCCGGTTAGATTGGAAGCCGACCCCAACATTGTTGGGAAAAGGCTAGGCAGATGATGGTGGCAATAGCAGACGAAATATGTCTTTGTATGGCTATAATGCTTGATTACAATCTTTAAATGAAATAATAGGTCTTTACCTATGAAAATGCCGTTTTGTATAACAAAAATTTAACGATTTTTTTTCATGTATTTTTTATTTGTATTAATCGAAATAATCACCCATGCAATCAATGCATCTTTGCCAACGCAGTGGCAGTTTATTGATGCCCTTCTTAAAAAAAGTCAGCTGGACGGGAGGCAACAAATTCTTCAAAGGCTTTTTTTTCCCGCCAAGAAGTTATCCAAATTCTGGAAAAAGTAGTAGTCTGTAGGCGCAAGGTCTGGTGAGTAGGGCGGATGACGGAGAGCTTCCAACCCCAGTTCTTGCAACTTGGAGACCGTCTGCTGTGCAGTATGAGGTCGCGCGTTGTCGTGCAGGAGCAGCGGAGACGAGCGATTGACCAATGTTGGTTGGAGATGTGCCAGCTTCTCCATCATTGAGTTCAGTTCTTCACAGTACACATCTGCAGTAATGCTCACCCCGTTTGGTAAGAAGCTGTGATGAATCACACCGGCGCTAGACCACCAAGCAGTGACCATCACTTTTCTAGGGGTAAGTTTTCGTTTAGGGCATTGTTTAGGTGCTGAACCAGGATCCAACCAACTTGCTAGGCGCTTGCGGTTATCAAACAGAATCCATTTTTCATCGCAGGTAACAATGCGGTTCAAAATTCCTTGATTTGTGTGTCTGTTGAGCAGTGCAAGGCACGTCTCAACGCGTACTTCACGCTGGCGATCATTGAGTTCGTGGGGCACCCATTTGTCAAGCTTTTTTACCTTGCCAATTTGACGCAAATGGACCAATATTGTTTTGACGCTAACGTCGAAAGCTGCTGCTAATTCAGCCGTAGATTGTGTATCATCAGCTTCCAGAATCGCCTTTAATTCGTCATTGTCGACCAAAGTCTTCGGACGACCGCGAAGTTCATTTTTCAGGTCGAAATTTCCAGAACGGAAGCGAGCAAAACAATAACAGGTGGTGCGTTGGTTTGTAGTGTTAGCTCCGTAAACGTCGTTGATGTTGCGTGCCGCTTGTGCCGCGTTGCTGCCACGACGGTACTCATATTCCATAATTACGCGAATTTTTAACTATCCTGATGACGAAAAAAATTGAAATGCGATGACGATGTAACACTAATCAATAAAGAAATGACTACTTTTGGAAAAAGAATTCCATGTTTTTAAAATAAAATTAATTTGAAATTAGAATTCTTAGACAAACAAAAATTATTTTGATTTGAAATGGCCAGTACTGCAGAACGGCAATTTCATAGGTAAAGACCTAATAAATGATGTCCTTCTGTCATTTCGTGTTAGATCCCGTCGATTATTATTCCACTATTGACTTTGATACCTTAGTAAAAATAATATGTTCTGTGTACTTTAAAAATTAATATAAATGTTAAAAAATACTGAAACTCACGCTTTAATTGAAAACCAAACTAAGAAGTATTATAAGCCCATTTCACCCTCTTAAGGATGAAATTTCAAAAAACCCTTTCTTAATGGATACCTACTCTGCATAAAGAACATACACTTCAAATTTCACGTCTCTAGGACCAGTGGTCTAGGCTGTGCGTTGATATATCAATCAGTTAGTCATTCACTCAGGACTTTGGATTTTATATATATAGATAGATACATAAATATATAAATATATAGAAAAAGCGTGGGGTGATTTTAAGATATTTCTATAATTACTCTACTTACACTAATATCTATCAATAAAATATTATAACAATTGACATCAAGCAACCTACGCTTTTCACAATAAAAGATTTTTGTTTGTTAATCACACTATTTTTAAATTAAAATTGTAAATTATTTTCTAGTTTTTAGTTTGGTTTTTTATTGTGATTTTTTCAGTTGTAGGGTTCCGTAGCCAAATGGAAAAACACGGAACCCTTATGGATTCGTCATGTCTGTCTGTCCGTCCGTATGTCACAGCCACTTTTTTCCGAAACTATAAGAACTATGCTGTTGAAACTTGGTAAATAGATGTATTCTGTAAACCGCATTAAAATTTTTACACAAAATTAGAAAAAAATATTAAATTTTGGGGGTTCTCCATACTTAGAACTGAAACTCAAAAATTGTTTTTTCATCAAACCCTTGCGTGTAGGGTATCTATGGATAGGTCTTCAAAAATTATATTGAGGTTTTTGCTATCATTTTTTAACTAAACTGAGAGTTTGCGCGAGAGACACTTCAAAAGTGGTAAAATGTGTGTCCACCCCTGTAACTTCTAAAATAAGAGAATGATAAAACTAAAAAAAAAAATATTTGATGTATATTAGCATGAAAACTTCCACCGAAAATTGGTTTGAACGAGATCTAGTAAGTAGTTTTTTTTTTCAATGCGTCATAAATCGTAAACCGCAATTTACTTTACATTCAATCAACTCAAATATAAAAATTAAAAAAAAAAACATTTATTTTCATAAACATAAACCTTATGCATAAACCGTAATCGAGGTTTGCACGGAACCCTCGGTGCGTGGGTCCGACTCGCACTTGGCCGGTTTTTTTTAACTGTTATTATTTTTTACTGTTTAGTTCAATGTATCATTAATGCGCTGTTTTTAATGTTTTTAAACGATTATTTACTAAGATCATAACTACCTCTCTGTGATGGGAGAGAGGAATTTGCACGCTTGTTGCCTTCCTAGGATTTTGTCGCCGTTACTCAGGCTCCCTCTCCAGAAAATTCATTTTAAACTCGTATTCGGCGCAAGATACTGCCATGTCTTTAGATATAAAAATAGCTTGTCCTGAAAATTCAGATCAGGATAATGGGTCCTTGATAAGTACCTATGCAAACTTTCAAATTAATCCGACGTATTGAAGGAGGTGAAAATCACGTTCAAAGATTTTGTTACACACATTCATACGTACCAAGCGGGTCCACCCTTTATGGCAGAACTTTTTTCGTCATAATATTATTTTGCATAACAGCGGATAGCATAAACTTCATTTCACAGAAAATCGTTTGGCATACACTCATAATTTTATAAATCTGAATCATCTTTAAGCATAAATTTTATATCCATAATAATTAAAAAGGACAACCATCATATCGCAGAAAGTTCGCAGTCAGAATCATCTCTTGGCATAATTTCATATTATCGATAGTCATTAAAAGGCAGAACTATCATGTCTCAGAAACTTTACAGTTAGAATCATCTTTTGGCATACATTTAATATCCATAATAATTGAAACTCATCTATTACATTACAGAAAAATCATTGGTGTTTTTCAAGTAAGCATGCAGCATACAAGCAAGCATAATCATAATCATTTATTTGCAATAAGTATTGGTACAGTGTTGGTGTTATAGTCAGTAATAAGTTCTTAATACAAAGTCAGACATTTGACATGCAAAACATTACAGTGCATTTATTGCTTACATTTAATATTTCAAATAATCAAATGGCATGCTTTAAATGTTTCTATTACTAATTAATACATTACAATACATTCATTATTAATAGTATCGTTATACACATTTAAAATAGATTATTAACATTAAAACGTGCCGAAAGCCATGACGCTGGAACCTTGTCCGGCGTTAGCCCCGACTGGCACACTGAGAAACGGGTCGAGATTTTGTTTGAGTGTGTGTGCGGCGACGCATAGATACTATGGCGCACACATACAAGCCGCGCGCGGTGCGTTTATATGAAGATAGCGTACTTCCACTCTTTGTACTATAGCTGTGCGGCGGGGCTGCAGTGCAGTGATGTGGGGAAGTAGCTGTATGGTGGTGCAGTAGTGAAGCGATATGTCAGTGCAGCGGTGCAGCAGTGGGGCGGTACGTCAGTGCGGCAGCGTGGCAGTTGGGCAATGCGGTAGTGCAGCGATGTGGTGGAGTGGCTATGCGGCGGTGCACCAGTGGGGCGGTATGTCAGTCCGGCAGTGTGGCAGTTGGGCAATGCAGCAGTGCAGCGATGTGGCGGAGTGGCTATGCGGCGATGCATCAGAGGGGCGGTATGTCAGTCCGGCAGTGTGGCAGTTGGGCAATGCGGCAGTGCAGCGATGTGGCGGAGTGGCTATGCGGCGGCGCACCAGTGGGGCGGTATGTCAGTCCGGCAGTGTGGCAGTTGGGCAATGCGGCAGTGCAGCGATGTGGCGGAGTGGCTATGCGGCGGTGCACCAGTGGGGCGGTATGTCAGTCCGGCAGTGTGGCAGTTGGGCAATGCGGCAGTGCAGCGATGTGGCGGAGTGGCTATGCGGCGGCGCACCAGTAGGGCGTTATGTCAGTCCGGCAGTGTGGCAGTTGGGCAATGCGGCTGTGCAGCGATGTGGCGGAGTGGCTATGCGGTGGCGCACCAGTGGGGCGGTATGTCAGTCCGGCAGTGTGGCAGTTGGGCAATGCGGCAGTGCAGCGATGTGGCGGAGTGGCTATGCGGCGGTGCACGAGTGGGGCGGTATGTCAGTCCGGCAGTGTGGCAGTGGGGTGGTATGTCAGTCCGCAGAGTGAGTCGTCGGAAGTGGACAAGTTTTCGCAATCAGCGGCGCGCCTCAAACAGATAGCAGTTTCACAATTAAAAGTTGCGGCAGTTTATTATCAGCCGCACAAAGTTCCGCACTCACTCATTTCAGACGAAGCCACTGAAAAGTTTTCGCGTTAAAGAGTGGACGGGATTACGAATTACATTACATTTGGACCTACGTGAGATTCGCCGCGCTTTGTCGCTGGGCAGCGTCATTTAAAGCCAGTTTGATCACAAGCATTAAAAATGACATCCATCAGTTATATCACTTTATGATAGCTAAAAAAACGGAGAACATCGCAAGAGGTGCAATCTACACTAACAATCTAACTGTTTTCAATATTAAAATAATTTAATACACGTGAACGATGCGCTCGATGCGATGCGGTTGAGGCGGCTGCTAGCGAGAACTTACTAAGAGACTTTATCACTAAATGGATCTTCCTCCGCATTATACAGACGCAATATTGAAATCCAATTTAGTTGCCGCCGGCATCACCCGCTTCGCGAAATAAATAACAACTCCGCGGAGCGACTCACCACGCCGCGCTGTGTCGCGCTGTGTTGCACAGTGACAGCGTGTCGCAGTGGTCCCGATGTGTTGACACAGTGTGCAGGATGAGGTCGCCACAGTCGCAGCTCTCAATTTAATTAAAACGCGCGGGACGCCGCGTGCCGCCGCATACTAATGACGGATTAACGACAAAAAAAAAATCAACAAATGTAAATGTGTTAGGTACGTAGATACATAAACTCGCGTCGTAGCCGCGTCCTCGTGCAAGCACAGCGCCACGCCGCGCCGATCGCCGCACCGCATCGCTCACCGGTAATAGCGGGTGACCATCCTGTAAAGTTGGGTGAAAGATAAAATACGTACATTTTGTGGTAGGGTTAAATAGAACCCTCGAGCCGAGAGCGTTTTAAAACAACTGCGAGTCGTTTGATAATTAATATCCCTTGAAAATTCTCAGTAGCAACGAGGCTGCATGGTTCGTGACAAATAATTAAATAAAACCAGCGCGAATTAATGATACCGCACCGCATCACATCGCACCGCACTGCACCGCTCCTCTCCGTACCGCATCGCTCCACTGGGCCCCAGAGTCGGGCCGCTTCCCTTTATTCATTACGCGAAACAATAGAATCGTTCTCAACCTTATCTCGTCCAATAAGATTTCCACAAAAAAAAAACGTCTTCAAAAAGAAGTGGCGGAGGCCGTTAATTACATCCCCTGGGAGCCGGGCATCACTGTCGACGCACGGCGTCTTGGAGCCAGCGTGGCGCTGCCGTGGCGCTGGCGTGATGCAGGCGTGGAGCATTAACTACTTGAGAACAGTTGACGGACGCCCTGGCCAGCAGCGGCGTACGTATCTCTGCACATTGGCCAATACCGGGGTGTATGAAGCAAGAGTCGTCGTTTAATGTAATTTTCTAATTTAATTTTCTAACAAATTAGGATGTCTCTATGTTTAACTTTAGCTATATATCTAGATGTGTGTTCTATATTTATATAAAATTATAAAAGCCAGTTACTCTGGCAAGAAATATATTATAATATTGAATACGTACCTGTTTTTGTAGGGTGATAATAGGTATTGTGTTCACAAATGTATAATATTGCATACTTACTTAAGATTGCGATAGATACAGCAGAAACTTAACTTTATAAAATACTAGCTTCTGCCCGCGACTTCGTCCGCGTTAAATTTCTTGTTCTCCCGACCCTTCCCGTTGCGTCGAATCGCCTACCCGTTTGATGTTCCTCGTTTTTGCAACATTTTTCTGTACTGCTCCGCTCCTCTTAGTTATAGCGTGATATTGCCTTTCTCGATAAATAGGCTACCCAACACAAAAATAATTTTTCAATTCGGACCTGAGATTAGCGCGTTCAATAAAACAAACAAACTGTTCAGCTTTATATATTAAAAAGTATCCTATGTCCGTTTCCTGGTTCTAAGCTAGCTCCCCACGAATTTTCAGCTAAATCGGTTCAGCCGTTCTTGAGTTATAAATAGTGTAACTAACACAATTTTCTTTTATATATATAGATATAAATGTATTAGTTATAAGTTGCTTATCGTTTAGTGTTTTACTTGCCTGTAAACCTATACCTAACTAGTTTCTATTTATGTACTTACTTACCTTTGATGTTAATAATGTTTAAGTGATGCGGACAACCTTGAAAGAAAATGTATTCCGGTGCATTTTAATTTAGAACGGTACAATATTATAGTGCCTTTTTATTAGATAGTCAATATGGTTGTTCGTTATATTGTCCTTCAGATTTTTCATGTTTTTTTAACGATTAACTGCCTTTATATACTGCTTTAGGTAGAACGAGAGATTGTATACTGTTTATTTGCCTGGCGTGGCAGTATGTTTATGGCAACACAAAGTTTTTAGTCTTTGATAATATAGTCTATGGTTCTCTCTCTGACGTCCGCCTTAAGACGTGCATGGTGTCTGTACAATATCAGTGAGCAATAAAAGTGTAATAACAAGCAAGTCGTTTTAATTAAGGGTCAAGAGGCCAGAGAAATATACAGTCCACACGATCACACCGAAGGTAGCCTCCGACATTAAGCCTACGAGCTTATACCGAGGTGAAGCCGTCCACAACTACGCGACAACGCTCGGCATGGCGCATCACGGTACGCAACAAAATGGTACGGCATGGCTCGGCACGGCGCGGCACTGCGGATGGGACAGTTTTTATAGTTTGCGTATTCAATTTAGCATCGTCGTCTGGCTTCGTTAGTTATTCTGTTTAGCGTCGCGTCGTGACTCGTAACTCGGTAAATGGCATCTTGTTTAGCTCCCCATGGGTTTAATAATAAAAGTTTGACCTGGGTAAAAAGAAAACTCCGCGGTGGCATATTGCTGAATAAATGATTTGATTTAATGAGCTCGACACAACTGTATCGTAACGAGTGTCGGCGGGACGCGCGCCATCCTGCCGTTGTCCAGAGAGCTCGCGAGCGATGCACCATGCGTGCCCGGCCATGCTGAGCACTGGACTGTTCGAGGACGGCCAGCTTCTCAGCTCCGCTGCCAGTGAGCTGATTGGCTAATATTTTATCATTACACGAGCTAAAACACTGATATGAGAAAAGTAAGGGGACAAGGACAGTGCGACTGGTCCCCGTTTAGAGATCCACAACTATGCGTCAATCAAAACCGAATGAGATATTTTATCTACACACATAGGTAAAATTAAACCACTACCATAATGCTGAATAGACTCAATCGCAATAACACTCGTTCCGAGGGTCCATTTTATAGGAAACCCTGATTTATTATGCTTTACATGAAAGATGTCGCTACAACAGCTGCTGCAAGCCGTGAATTATCGGATGAGTGATCAGTGTGAGTTGTTACATTGAGCGACTCACAGGCAGCGGTTCGCACGAGCCCGCGAGCACCGCACGGGACGAGCTGCGTCAGCAGAACGTTGCGACAAAAGATATGCAAATAGGGGCGCCGCGCCGGCCCCTGATTGAGCTCAAACACGAACATCGTATGTACCCCGTACCGTTCCCTCACACCCCGCCGCACCCCGCACGCCCCCGGAGCCCGCATCTCCGCGATCACACACTTATTGGGATCTGTTGTAATGATCCGTGAAACTTCGTCGCATGTTGACGCTCGGCCTCACTGACAAGTGCTACACACAATACAATATCTTCTTAGTTCTGGGTAATGAAACACATATGGTTCATATGTTTGTAGTACAAACCTGGGTTTGAAGTGCGCTGAAACCACAGCAATTTACTACTAAACTTGTGAGCTATGAGCACAGCTAGGTCCAAAGATATAGCAGCACGCATGATGTGGCCGCGCGCTGCGTGACGAAGAAGAGGGGCTGCCCCGGACGGAAAGGAGGGGGCGGGGGGCAATTAGCAGCGATGAGATAAAACGTGCAAAGTCCGCCAATGATTCAAGTTTTACAATTAAAAGTTGGCGCGCGATGCGAAGCCACGCCACCCGCGGATAAGACGCGTTACGAGAAATTTAAAAAAATCAAGCCCTTTGATTTGGTGTGATTCCTTCTCTGGTCCAGCGGTCCAGTGGTTCGCTGGCTCCCTGACTCGCTGGCTCTGGTCCAGTAGTCCAGTGGCTCGCTGGCTCTGGTCCAGTGGTCCAGTGGCTCGCTGGCTCTGGTCAAGTGGTCCAGTGGCTTGCTGGCTCTGGTCCAGTGGTCCAGTGTCTCGCTTGGTCTCTGACTCACTAGCTCTGGTCTAGTGGTCCAGTGGCTCGCTGACTCCCTGACTCAGTGGCTCTGGTCCAGTGGTCCAGTGGCTCGCTGGCTCCCTGACTCGCTGGCTCTGGTTCAGTGGTCCAGTGGCTCGCTGGCTCCCTGATTCGCTAGCTCTGGTCCAGTGGTCCAGTGGCTTGCTGGCTCCCTGACTCGCTGGCTCTGGTCCAGTGGCCTAGTGGCTTGCTGGCTCCCTGACTTGCTAGCTCTGGTCCAGTGGTCCAGTGGCTCGCTGGCTCCCTGACTCGCTAGCTCTGGTCCAGTGGTCCAGTGGCTCACTGGCTCCCTGACTCACTGGCTCTGGTCCAATGGTCCAGTGGGTCAATGGCTCCCTGACTCGCTAGCTCTGGTCCAGTGGTCCAGTGGCTCGCTGGCTCCCTGACTCGCTAGCTCTGGTCCAGTGGTCCAGTGGCTCGCTGGCTCCCTGACTCACTAGCTCTGTTCTAGTGGTCCAGTGGCTCGCTGGCTCCCTGACTCACTGGCTCTGGTCCAGTGGCTTGTTGGCTCCGTGACTCGTTGGCTCTGGTCCAGTGGTCCAGTGGCTTGCTGGCTCCCTGACTCGCTGGCTCTGGTCCAGTGGCCTAGTGGCTTGCTGGCTCCCTGACTTGCTAGCTCTGGTCCAGTGGTCCGGTGGCTCGCTGGCTCCCTGACTCGCTAGCTCTGGTCCAGTGGTCCAGTGGCTCACTGGCTCCCTGACTCACTGGCTCTGGTCCAATGGTCCAGTGGGTCAATGGCTCCCTGACTCGCTAGCTCTGGTCCAGTGGTCCAGTGGCTCGCTGGCTCCCTGACTCGCTAGCTCTGGTCCAGTGGTCCGGTGGGTCGCTGGCTCCCTGACTCGCTAGCTCTGGTCCAGTGGTCCAGTGGCTCGCTGGCTCCCTGACTCGCTGGCTCTGGTCCAATGGTCCAGTGGGTCAATGGCTCCCTGACTCGCTAGCTCTGATCGAGTGGTCCAGTGGCTCACTGGCTCCCTGACTCACTGGCTCTATTCCAGTGGTTCAGTGGCTTGCTGGCTCCCTGACTCGCTAGCTCTGGTCCAGTGGTCCAGTGGCTCGCTGGCTCTGGTCCAGTGGCTCGCTGGCTCCCTGATTCGCTGGTTCTGGTCCAGTGTTCCAGTGGCTCGCTGGCTCAGGTTCAGTGGTTCAGTAGTTCGCTGGCTGACTGATTCACTGGCACTACTCTGGCGCTCAGCAGCGCGTCGTCGCCCAACCCGTTACATTTTATAATCTCGCAAAAAGTTTGCGACGGTTTGAACTATAATTCAGATCATAAATGATAAAGTATTGAAGTGATGAGCCTCCTTATTGAGCACAAAATGGGGTGCGGCGTGGTACTACACAACAAACACGTTCGTGCTGTATGTTATACTGCGACTGTTATTGACATGTTACTGCCACTAAACATTATACATATGTGACAAGGGCAATATAATTGTTAGTGTCACGACTGTATGTTACAGATGAGTGGCATCACAGAACCTCCAGAGAGCCAACTGCTGTCGATGCAACCTCCTCATACTCCGGTAAATATAATTATTACTTACCTACTATAACAGACAGAATCACTTCTTACTCTTACTCTTACTACTCCTGGAAAAACCCATCTCCAACAAAGTAGCAACAAAACACCGGCGTCGATCGCACGACACTCGACGGATCGATATACAGACTCGCTCTATATCGATACTCGTCAGCACAAATGACTGAACCAATCAGTCAAGTGTTGGCGTGACGTCATCCCCCTACGACGTATGATGTGATGTGTTCTGATCTTCTGATACTGCTAATTGTCTGAGGAGCGGTTACCAAGTGTGCCAAAAGATGTGATGGAGTGATGGATCAATCAAATAATTATAGTATTCATTCTGCTTGTCGATGCTCTGAACTACAGCTAGGAATTATTTTCCTGTAAACCATTGCTATCTTCAAAAAGTACCCGATTTGCTAAAAAACGGATAGCAGGTACTCTTTAAACAATTATGTTACAATCATTCCAGTGCTCAGATAAGATATGGTACCTTTCTTAACACAAGGAAGGGAACATGTGTGGAACTTTTATTTGTACCGTTGTAGCGTGGCAATGTTTCACGGCACAGAGCTGTGTGGCGTGGCGGTGGTGTAGCGGTGAAGTGACGCCGTTCGCACAGTTTAAACGGTTCGGAAAGCTTCGTTGATTAAAAAACTTCATCAACGCATCTCTTTTTAGTTTTCCACGGCGGACGCCTTCTTCCGCTCAACTTTGCCAATAAAAAGTTGATCCAAGTGCTTCGTGGAGCGCTCACACGCGCACCGCCACACACACACATACGCATCGCCGCGTGCTGTCACCGTACTGAGCACGCTGAGCGCACTGAGCACCGGCCGTGGCGTGCGTCTCACTGACCCAGTCACATAACAACACCAGAAGGAAACTTCTTTGAGAAATTTTATCCTGGCTAGTTATCTTGGTTGCTACCCTTGTAGGAACTGAGGTGCTCTTTATAAAACATTTGACTGTTATTGATATCATAGTGTTGCTTCCGCAAATTGCTTTTAATATGCCTCTTACATTTTCTCACGTCATTGTACGCACTCGTAGAAACATGGATCTGTGTGGGTGACTGACGGAGTGTCCACGAAAGAAGACGTTTTAAATAAATTAAGATGAGTCTCGTCATAATTGTGATCCAGCGGGATCCGCACGAAAGCCACGAGAACTTAATGACCCGCGCGCCTCCACCATCGCGCCGGCTTCGTTCCATCTCATCCCCAGTCCCAACTCACCCGCTTATTTAACTGACTTTTAGATGCAAGGGTACAGTCTGTCGAAAAAGTTCTACGATGTAGAAAATAAATAATTATCATGGATAAATTTTGGTCTTGATCTTGTTCTATATATTTTTTAACGAAATATTAATACCTGGAAATTTAACAATAAGCCTAAGCCTGCATGTGTCCAAACAAAACAATCATAAAAGTCAATAACCGCAGTGAGCAAATGTCGGTGGCATCCGTTGATGCTATTGTAATAGCGGGTTTTGCTATTTTATTAGATTTCTTGATATCTTTCCATCTAATTCATTAATTTTGCAGAAACATTTGTTTTAACATGTTTAAGATGAATATCTCTTTCTTTTGACATCACGATGCTGCCCCACTGCATAGTAAGTCATTTTATGTATCCATATGCGTCAACAACATGTCAGGGGAAGGATCTGGCCAGGCCAAGGCCCTGGCCATAGGATTTAATTAGCGCAGTGGAAGCATAATGGTGGGCCTTGGCTACAAGAGTGGTGACGAACTGTCCGCCGTGCGCGGAGCTGATTAATACAAATATTCAATCACTCACCTGGTTGAGGAAAACTGCTTCTGGAACCTACCTGGATTTATGTATGTAAATGAGTGTATATTGTATTGTGTAGTGACGCTGTAAGTATTCCAGGATATCAGGCCGCTACAAGACGCTAGAATTTTTCTTAGCACGCGGCTCCCAAGAATCATTGTCACATCAAACTATTTCAATCCAATACCAAAATAAAACCCGTTCTATTTCGTCAAAAGGGGTTATTTACACACAAAACAATTGGATCACGACAAATTGTCCACAAACCGATCGATTCAAGAAGATTAATACAACAAAAGGGTTGCAAGGCAAATACGACGACCGTCCATCTTTCAAAGACCAAAACCCAAGTGTCAAAATCAAAATGACAAGTGACAGTTGTCACTCCGTTACACGTCATGATGCGTAGGCGCACAGAGTCAACAAGTCAAACGGTCGTACGGTCGGTTGGTCGGTCCGTCTGTTGTCACGGGACGAAACAGTTACAATGGACCGGGCGAGTTGGGACTGGGGATGAGATGGGACGAAGCCGTCGCGCCGCGCGGCCTCGCGCTCGTCACAATGAGTTCTCTTTTACAGCGTCTGACTGTGAACACTATGATTGTAATGAAATGATGCTACACCGACACGCTACTGAAGTTAGTGTGAGTCCAGTGCGCGGTGCATACTTAGTAGGTACTGATTGTGTATCTACACGGGTGACAAGATATTTGCAAATGCGTTAAAACGTTTACTTAGGTACCTTCAAAGCATTTAATAAAATAAATGAGTTGCATCTCCACTGTTACATAGTAGCTATACTTGTGTAGGGCGAACGGTTGCAGGACACGTCCGTTCAGTCCGGAATATTATATTATTATGAAATCTACGTCCGGCGAGTTATTATGCTAATGCGAGTGGATAGTGAACAGAAGTCCCGCCGAGCCCTTTTGTGAGCAGAACAAATTGTTTTATATTTCGTGGAAATTGGCGTCGAGAAGGCTCTATGTGCGGGAGTGAGGGGGACAGCCCCCCTCCAACGGGGCGGCTGGTGGCTCCGCGGCGGCGGATACTGACTGTGAACTCACTGATGACAGTTTTATGAAGTCGACATTTACATTTAAATTGAAAGTTAGGATTTGGACGAGCCGAGACTAAAAAAAGCCTTTTGTTCTAAACAGTACCTACATAGGTAAGTAGGGACTGACGCGACGGAGAACAGAGTGCCGCTCGGCGGGACAGGGCGCCGCGCCTTTGTTGAACACTCGAAAGCGACGTGGAATGTTAACAATGTTATCTGAAGCATTTGTGTGAGTGCTGATCTTTACCTCACATGTTACTCAACACATTATAAATCTTGAGGTCTGTCTCACCAGAGCGACGTTGACTACTGGACACACTGAGGTCTATTATAACAATCCCTTTTTATAAAGAAAGCTGATTGTTTAATTCATTTTACGAACGCCCTAAGGGTATTGAGGTAACGTAATAATGGCCGCACGGGTCGATTGTTCAGGTTTACGCTTGTCGTAGGTGGTTCGTGGATTGGATCTTCGTACCTACATACCAAGAACCCAGCCTTTTTCTTTCTGTAGGTGGGAAATCATCAGATGACTTCTCCCGCTCTGGGCGGAGCGGGAGGGCGTGTCAGAATTTTACTGACTGAAATTCACCAGTGTTCCTTCAGTTGCCTATATGCCAGGGTCACGGTAACTCTTTCGAACAAATCTCGCGACCCTGGCAGGCATCGATCCTAGCGGACTCCTTCAGTTATGCTGCCATCTTTTTGAGGCGTGCGTGGAACACAACGCGCCGTCGACACGGGCCTGGTCCATACCACGCCGCGAGCTACCCATTGCTTGCCACCCGCAAGCCTGCGCCTACGGTGGCCGGAAGTCCACTATTGAACAAAGAACCCACTCTCCCTCAAAAAGCACGCTAAGCAGTTGGACCCAGTTGGTATTTATGGATCATTGGCAGTCGTTACGGGTCGTCAGAAGTCCTAAAGTCTGACAACAAATCTTATCGAGGGATATCGTATCACCCAGTAACTGAGTTGTGAAGGTCAGATAATCAGCTTTGCTCCATCTAAAATACTGGTATTCAGCTGCATCCGGTGAGACTGCACGCTAGCCCCAGAATAGATAGAAAGCCGCTAGGCAGATGATGACATCATCATCACATCAACATCATTATTTCAGCTGCAAAGCGTCGACTAGTAGACATAGGCCTCCTCCAAACGCCCCTGCGTTTGGAGGAGGCGTCTTCCATAATCGCCACGCTTGACAGGTGGGTTGACGACCGCAGTATCACCATACTACTTTGAAGAAGAAGAAGTCATTTGCATATTTTACGGTGGTAAAATAAATAGAAAATGCTGCTGCCCATTCTCAAGTAAATCCTTTTTTTCTTTTTTTGATGGGAAATCATCAAATGACTTCTCCCGCTCTGGGGGGAGGGCGTGTCAGATTTTTATTGACTAAAACCCACCCGTGTTTCTTCAGTTACTCGTTTGAACAATCTCGTGACTCTGGCAGGCATCGGTCCTAGCGGACCCCTTCAGTACTGCTTTTTTTTTGGATGGGAAATCATCATATGACTTCTCCCGCTCTGGGTGGAGTGGGAGGGCGTGTCAGACATTTACTGACTAAAACTCATCCGTGTTCCTTCACTTCTCTTTGAGGCACGCGTGGAACATTACACGCCGTTGACCCGAGCTTGGTCCCTACCGGGCAGCGAACTACCCATTGCTCGCCGCCCGCAAGCTCGCGCCAACGGTGCCCGGGAGTCAGCTATCGACTCCCGATGCCCAGGGCGTCTTCTCTTGCGGCGGCTAGGGACGTGAGGGTGCAGATACTGCCACACTTCCTCCTTCGTAAGCATTACTGCTTCGCAGAAGGAGGTGACGGCTTCCCATGCCCTCTCGCTCCGTACCATGGCTCTCATCAGGGCTAGATGCGAGAGATCGCCGCCGCCGATCGCGTCCACGAGGACACGGTGGTGCTCCGCCCAGGCAGGGCACACTTACACCGTATGCTCCACCGTGTCTTCCAGACGATCCTTGCAATGGAAACACCCGGGCGTTTCCTCCCGCTTTATCCTGAACAGGAACCCACCGAAGCACCCATGCCCGGTGAGAACCTGCGTCAGGCGGAAGGTGAGGACGCCGTGGCGCCTCTCTATCCACTCCTCAAAGAGGGGACTTACCGCCGCAACTGTGGCGTGTCCACTTCAGTACTGCTGACATCTCTTTGAGGCGCGCGTGGAACACTACGCGCCGTCGACACGGGCCTGGTCCTTACCGGGCGGCGAGTTACCCATTGCTCACTGCCCACAAGCCCGCGCTTACGGTGGCCGGGAGTATGCAATCGACTCCCGACGCCCGGGGCGTCTTCTCCTGCGGCGGCTAGGGACGTGAGGGCGCAAAGACTGCCACTCACTCACGCACCCCGCCTCCTCCTTCGCGAGCATTACTGATTCGCAGAAGGAGGTGACGGCTTCCCATGCCCTCTTGTTCCGTACCATGGCTCGCACCAGGGCCGAACGCGAGAGGTCACCACCGCCGATCGCCTCCACGATGACACGGTGGTGATCGATTTTGAAGTTCTTAACGCTAGGATAAGCGTCTAGACATGTAGACAATAAAGCAATAATAACTCATTCAATTATATCTCTATCTTTGATGCAATTTGGTAACGCACAACTAATTACGTTTGATGGCACTCTTATTATATCACAAGCGACATTCAAGATTTTCACGCAAAGACAGGCTGAAGAGCCAAAGAAGCGATACTAATTGTTTCGCTTATACAATATGGAAACCACATATATGCAATAAATTAAACCACATACTTGTTATCGCCTTTTCTGACGATACACAAAAAAATGGACGAAATCGGTCCAGTAATTAGGTAAAAAACTAGATTTCAAATTTTGATCAAATTTGAACCCTCTGTAGAATTGGATCACTAGGTCAATGATTCAATGAACTTGAATCCTTGAACATTGAAAAGCGACGTTGCCATACAGTGCAAACTATCACGACGCTGTTACGTATTCTACTTACCTATTTGCCTAAAATGTAAAATCGGTACACCTACCGACAAACTGGAATTTTAAAAAAATTGTTTATTTCAATTAAAAAAGAAAAAAATATTAAAATGTAATACATTTTATTTCAACTTCGCCCGACTCCCCGCGTGATATCCGCCGCCGCCGCACAGTGGGGCCAAATGGGTTTTTTTGTTTCAAAAAGGGCTGGAGGTCACAGTTTTAAACCAGTCACAACGATTTTTTTTAAACACTTAGAAATGAATTCCGAAGAGAATGTCGGAGCCTGATTGAAAAAAAAAAATACCCTATGAATGACATAACCTTAACTGCTCAATTTTTTTTCTCATTTTTGGAGTAGATAGCTTCCAATAACGTCGAAAGTTACTGACAACCGTAGGAAAATAGTTGTAAGAATTACGAGCCATATTTCAGGGGCCATAGTTTCTGAGATTTTACATGAGAAAAAATATTTGAGCATTTAAGGTTACTGGGGCCGTTCAAGTATTACGTAAGCACTATAGGGGGGCGGGGGGGTCTTTGCTTTGCTTATTTTTGATGACATGGGGGATGGGGGGGTCTAGATGGTGATTACGTAAGCAGTAGTCATTTAGTTTTTTACACATATAACAACCTGCACATAGTCTATGTTTGTAACCGAAACGCATTTTCGGGGATTCCCACAAATCTATACTAATATTATAAAGCTGAAGAGTTTGTTTGTTTGTTTGTTTGTTTGATTGAACGCGCTAATCTCAGGAACTACTGGTCCGAATTGAAAAATTCTTTTTGGGTTGGGTAGCCTATTTACCGAGAAAGGCTATAGGCTATATAACATCACGCTACAACTGAGAGGAGCGGAGCAGTAATGAAAAATGTTGCAAAAACGGGGAAAATCGCACGGGTAGGCGATTCGACGTGACGGGAAGGGTCGGGGCAGCAAGAAATTTAACGCGGACGAAGTCGCGGGCAGAAGCTAGTCATTCATATACCGGGATGAAATGCCACGGACTAATTTTAGCTACTTTAATTACCGAATCATAAGCAATAATAGTGTATGATTTTTCTTTAGTAGATATTAATTTCAAATCCCTAGGCCATATCTATACTAATATTATAAAGCTGAAGAGTTTGTTTGTTTGTTTGTTTGATTGAACGCGCTAATCTCAGGAACTACTGGTCCGAATTGAAAAATTCTTTTTGTGTTGAGTAGTCTATTCATCGAGGGAGGCTATAAGCTATATAACATCACGCTACAACTAAGAGGAGCGGAGCAGTAATGAAAAATGTTGCAAAAACGGGGAAAAATTATTCCTTTTGAGAGTTTCCGTTGCGTGCGCTGCGTAAACGGTTAAAGTAACGCAAAAATCATGTATGACGGAATTGTTCCTTTTAAAAAGTTCTAAAAAAAAGTCCGCGAGAGCATATGTCTATCTTTTAAGGTTGGACTCACTATAACTCAAAAGGAGCGAGCAGCAACGAAAAGTGGACGAAAACTAGCAGGCAAATCGATGCGACGGGAAGGGTCAGGGGAGCAAAAATTTGACGCGGACGAAGTCGTGGGCAGAAGCTAGTAATTTATACGTTTAGGTACTGGCTTAGAACCGAGTACCGGAATTACCGCGCTATCCACTTGTCCAAATTTCTTTCGTCAATATATTGTTTCTTTTCGGTACAATTGACGATTTGATGTAGGTATTTTAAATGAATGTTGTGCGCGTCCTCTATCTTAAATCTATTTCTTATTTCTGGAATCATAACTGGTGTCCATGAATCAATAAAAAAAAACAAAATAGGTACATTAAAAGAAAAATGCATATACCAATGTTTACGTAAGCATAGGGGAAGGGGGTAAGAGCTTTGCTTACTATTGCTGACAAGGGGGATGGGGGAGTAAATAATTGTAATAAATCTGCTTACGTAATACTTGAACGGCCCCACTTATGTCATTAATAAGGTTTTTTTTTTAATCGGGCTCCAACATTCTCTTTGGAAATCAGATCTGGGTGTTTTTAAAAAAAAATGTTGTAATTGGTGTAAAATTGTGACCTCTAGCCTTTTTTGAAATAAAACAACTCATTTGGCCCCACTCTGCGCCGTTGCTCTACGCAAATACATTCGTTTCTTGAAATGTATGGAATTTAATACTATGATGGTTCGGCCTACTCCCTCTCACAGACAGGAAACCTATGCAGTCAATGTGTGCAGGGAACATTAGGCTGATTATTAAATTTAATGTTTATGTTTTATTTTTTTCGATACATGAATACTTGAAATTACTGTTATAAAATACTGGCATTTAGCTGCATCCGGTTAGACTGGAAGCTGATTAGTACTTGGAAATTATGAATTTCCTTTCGACCTGCCACGGCCGAAATTTTGTTTTGCAATTTACTCAAACATAACCTATCATCACTGGCACGCGCTAACATGTCCTGCGGGGGTACGTAGGCAGCGGTGTCTTTGGCGGTATCTTGCAACAGACGGCGCGAGACATGCGGCGCGCCGCCACGGCGTTTTTCAAAGGCGGCGGTTATTGTAAACGAATTTTGCGGGTAAGGTAAGGACACCTGTTATTGACTATTAGGGAATAATTATCGATAAACAAAAAAAACTTTTTAGCTTTAAATACTTAGGGCGTAGTCTTTTTATTAGAATTATCGTGCTCTTGTGATAATTCTAAAAACACTATGCCCTAAGTATTTATAGCTATACAGCTTCTTTGTTTAAGTGTATTGTGTAAGTTCTTGTTAAATATTCAGAAGGTTCAGAGATAAAATTAATGAAGTAGAAGTAAACAATAACAATTTTATAAGTTACGTAGAAGCAACCTATTAAAAAAAATCGTACCTACTTACACGTTTGCTAGTCAGGAAATCACTCAAAAAACGGTAGTTCTTAAGTCCAATCGTACAAAATTACTAAAACTTTTTTAATACGTAATCCAATCAATAATTTGTTAGTCGTTAAAAATATTAAAACAATCGAATAACACAAAAATGCTTGTATTTTAATGCCTTGTTTTGGTAGTAGGTAAGTAAGTGTAAAAAAGTATCGATAAACGATAATTGCGCCGTTTACCCTAAATTATGACTTTTATTATTTTCGCCATTTTTGAGAAGTCTCGCTTTGTCAGTTCATTCACCGCTATCTTCCGGGATAGTGTATACTGTATCGTGACTTTCGCAGAGATTTCATAGCGCGCATTGCTTCAAGTGTTTCGACAAATTAAACTAATATCTACTCGTAAATAGGTAGGTACTTTTTTAAGGTGAAATTGACACTTATTTGCTACTTGACTTTGTGTGTGTATAAATAGTGTTTTTAAGTTTATTGTATGTATTTTTTACGGTAAAATTGACACTACTTGACTTGTGTGTGTGTACCCGTGTGTTTTTTTAACAAAATGCCAAGACAACATAATTTTTACAGTGCTGCAGAGTATACAGACATGGTTTTATTGTATGGCGAATGCCGCCAAAATTCAGCCTTAACTCTACGTACTTATCGTGAGAGATACGGCGCAACTCGTGTCTGCCCTACTAATGTCCGGACAATCCTGGGGCTGTCCAAAGGATTAGAGAAAATCAACACATAGTGCCGAACACTCATGAAGGCGTTGCCCCGCGTCACGTTCCATCCTCTTTTGAACAACGAGTCTTAAACCATTTCGATCGGAACCCAACTTGCAGACAAGCTGGGCGTGTGTTTAGAGTGAGCCATAAAACAATAAATCAAGTGCTGAAAAGAAACAAAATACGTCCTTATAAATATGCAAAGGTTCAGGCGCTGCTGCCCCGTGATAAGCCGATTAGAGAGTTTTATTGCCGCTGGGTACTTGAAAAAATCTCTCAAGACCAAATTATTTTATCAGATGTGTTTTGAACAGATGAAAGCACGTTTACTCGGAACGGCATGTGGAACCGACAAACAATGCGTCACTGGAGCCATACGAATCCCCATTTATTTAGAGAATCAGCTCATCAGTACCGTTTTTCCGTTAATGTTTGGGCAGGCATTCACGGAGATCAAATATTCGGTCCTGTTTTTATCAACGGAAACCTGAATGCACAGAAGTTTCTAGATCTTCTTAACGGCCCGATAGCACGATATTTGGAAAGATCAGGCGGGTATGGTTCCAGTTAGACGGAGCTCCTCCACACTCCGTACTCGTCGCGAGAGAGCGGCTTAACACCATGTTCGGCGAACAATGGATTGGGCGCTATGGCCCCCACAGGTGGCCAGCCCGGTCGCCCGACCTCACTCCTCTACACTTCTTTTTATGGGGCTTTATTAAAAGTGAAGTTTACTCGCGGGTCTCCGAAACCGAAGATGAACTGCGCAATCGTATTGTCGCTGGCTTTGACAAATTAAAAGCCATGGCTCTGGCTCCTGAACGAAATTTGTTGAGCAGGCTTCGGGACAACATTGTGCGGCGATGTAACTTGTGCATTCAGAAACGTGGTGGACATTTTGAAAATTTGAAAATTTAAGTTTACTTTTTTTTACTAATGTGCAATAGTTAATTTAGTTAGTTCAGTTCAGTTATCGCGAAATAAAAACGTAGCGGTAAAAATGAACTAAGTGAATTTTGATTTCATCGAACATTGACAAACGATCAAACGCCAGCGCCGACAAAAAAGCCGCCATTTGATGTCACCCGCGTGCGCAGTTGCCGCTCTTCCTGAGATTAAGGTACGTTTTCTAATCAAAGTGATTAGTTTTATAGAATTTATTTTGATATTTATTTTGTTTGAAAATTTCACTTTTTTAATTTACGGTGTTTTATTTCATATTTAATTTTGTTATACTTCTGTGGACTAGAATTACTTGTGGTTTCGTTTATTGCATATATGTGGTTTCCATACTATATAGCACAATCTTTGATGCCATTCGATAGCGCGCACCGAAAAACGTTTGTTGGTACTCTTATTTATATCAAAAGCCACAATGAAGTTTTTGCCGTATGTACATAGCTGCATAGTGGCGTCTAACTGTATAGCCAGATGAGCGACCATATATGTACGCTGCCAGGCTAGACTAGACCCCTACCATAGGATTTCAATTGAGTAGGTGAAAGCGTGATGGTGGGGTCCAGGAGACAAGAAGTGGCGAGCGCAACTAGTCCGCCGTACGCGGAGCAGACAATCAAATCAAACACTTACAATACAACAAAAGAACTTACCTGTTGGTTGAAGGACACTGCTCTGGTGCCAACCTGGAGTTATGTATGTAAGTGAGTGTATCTGTATTGTGTTGTGACGTTACGAGTATTCTTCAGGTTGGAATCCGCTGCAACAAGGCTTGGAGGCAATCACAGCATGCGGTCTTCAAATCACTCGTTCCCAACAGCGTCACTAACACTTAACCATCGGGTCATGACAGATTGTCCACAAAACGACCGGTTCTCAGGGATTAAGGGATTACTTTACAACAGGGTCGCACGCGCAATTCGGACCGCCATCCCTATACAAGAACTTCAGTTTCAACAAACGTAACCCGTAATATTACGTCAAGATAGGGGTTATTACAATTAATACAATTGGATCACGACTAATTGTCACAAACGGATCGATTTAAAGGGATTAATTTCAACAAAAGCGTCGCGGGGTTCCAACAGGCGACGGACCTATTTTAGCGGCAAAAAAACAAGAAGAGCTGTCAAGTGTCAACGTCAAAATTTGACAAGTCAGATGTCACTTCGTTACACGCGCATTCCGTTAAGCGCACAGATAATAAACGGTACCGAACAATATACTTTTCTCTTAGATCGCATTATCTTTGATGCCATTCGATAGCGCGCACCGAAAAACGTTTGTTGGCACTCTTATTTATATCAAAAGCCACAATGAAGTTTTTGCCGTATGTACATAGCTGCATAGTGGCGTCTAGCTGTATAGCCACATGAGCGACCATATACTTTGCTCTTAGATCGCATTATCTTTGATCTGCCATTCGATAGTGCGCACCGAAAAACGTTTGTTGGCACTCTTATTTATATCAAAAGCCACAATGAAGTTTTTGCCGTATGTACATAGCTGCATAGTGCATAGATGAAGTAAGTAAGCATTCAAAGCATACGGATGTGCACATCAATGCATTTTAGTCATTAAATAAATTAACGTTCGCATAAATATAGTGACCTAGTTTTAGTGTATTAGCGTGTTATACAGAAAACATTTTAAGTGAGAAGTTAATATAATGAATTGACTGGACTATTTTTCAATCTTTTCTGGTTTATGGAAGGCAGCCCCTTTAATCGGAGCGCGATGATACGTCGCAGCCCTCCACCGATACCAACCCCGATCCCGGTACCGGCCCCGGTACCGGCCCCGGCACCGACACCGCCGCGACAAACAAGAAAGGACCAAGATGAGTGTATTGAAGTAGTGTCCACTCCGGAGATCCAGTCCTGGATGGGATCTATTGAACAGTGCCTCAATGAGGTATGTGCTATTACTTCTTAAGGAAAACTGAACACTGAGCAGAAGTTAAAAATTAGCAATCTCTGCCGCAACATTGGCCATGGAGCTGCGCAAATGGCTGTTCAATACCAGTCACTTAAGCAAAAAGCCATACAGGCCCATGCCTCTCTAAAAACAATGGCCGAAACTCGAGACCTGTCTGACTGCCTAACCGAGATGAACCGGACAATTCAAGAGACCTGTTCGAAACAAATTCATGTGAACACCATAGTGGCGACGTTCAATCAATATGTCTTGGCACTTTTTGATTTACACTCTCCCCTTAAGAAAGTCTTAATAAAAGAGAAATCTTATCCTTGAAAAATCAAAATCAAAAGTCATTTATTCAAACTAGGCTGAGAGTCAGCACTTTTTGAACGTCAAAGTTACACAAGACAGTCCCCCCAAAACGCCCGCCCTTCGACACTTCCTAGTGCTTTAGCTGGGAAGAAGAAGTGGCGGAACAAACTCCCCAGCAGCACAGCTGTCTGTTAAGTTAGAAGAACTTGATTCTATACAATACTGTGTAAGTAATTAATATTATAAAACAAAACATACATTATTCACATATGTCAGCTAGCACACGCCAATATACCACCAACAAAACACTGAAAACTAAACTCAAGCTGAAATAAATAATAAAACAAAATCGTAAACAGAACTTAAAACGTAAATAAAGCCTCCAGGCATAAAGGGCGTGCCCGCTTACATATTCAACGATGCAAATTGATACATACAGCTAATTTGAAGTTACAATAGTTAAACTAAGGACCTCCGGACCAAAATAAAATAACAGTTAATAAAAGTAACAATAACAAAAACCATGGTCAGCAAGACGACCAGTCACCACAAGCAGCACCCATTCACGAGCATAACGCAAAGGTCAGCCATTACCTCCCTCGCCATATTTGAGGGAAGGTGGTAACCCGAACCCCGACGCTACCGCAAGCAGTGACATCTAAGGGAGCATGACGAACTTGCTGCCGGTTGGTGAGACAAGAATATTATGAACAGCTGACGAGGTCGCTAGCTAACTACATGTTACAATACAACTCATTTACAATCATTATAATGAGTAGATTATGTCCACAATAAATGAAATTAAAAGAAAATAAAATAAATTAACAAAATCAGTGAAATAAAAAAACAATTATATGAACTACCCATATAAACTGTCGGTAGGAAAGCTAATTCTGGATTGAAAGAACATAAACATTGTCCTGAGTTAATCACAGCGACCAGCTATCCTATCGTTTAAGTAGTCGTTGATAGAATAATATGCCTTTGAACAAAGGTTGGATTTTACTTTAGCTTTAAACTCATTAAACTGCAAATCTAGCAAAGCAGAGGGAAGCTTGTTATAAAAGGTAATACCAAGACCAACAAAAGAATTATGAACCTTATGAAGCCGGTGAAAAGGGGCTCGTAGTTAGTCCTTATTTCTATATTAATATTATGAAAATCACTGTTTTTAGTGTACAAGTGTATATTTTGCCTAATATATAAGATGTTGGCGAAGATGAATTGTGATGCCACCGTAAGAATACCAATATCTTTAAACAAATCTCTCAGAGAAACTCTAGCACCTAGTTGGTAAATCGCTCGAACAGCTCGTTTTTGAAGAACAAAAATATTATGAATGTCCGCGGCTTTGCCCCACAGCAGAATGCCGTAGGACATTATGCTATGAAAATAACTAAAATAGACTAATCGAGCTGTATCAACGTCCGTGTACTGTCTTACTTTCCTTACGGCGTAGGCGGCTGAACTGAGCCTTCCCGCTAGGCTCGATATATGTGATCCCCACTGAATTTTGGCGGCTACTGTTATGCCCAGAAAAACTGCCGAGTTAACAGTTTCAAGCACCTCATTATTTAAAACGACATTGGGTCCCAGGTTCCTAACATTCGGTAAGGCAAACTTTATACATTTCATTTTCTTAGCATTAAGAACTAGGTTATTTGTAGTAAACCAATCCGTGGCCATTGAGAGCGCATTATTCACGTCGTCAAAATCTTTTCTATTCCTGTCTACTTTAAAGATAAGTGAGGTATCATCAGCAAATAGTACAATGTCACAGATATTCTTTAAATAGAATGGTAAGTGATTTATATACACTAAGAATAAGAAAGGACCCAGTATTGAGCCTTGAGGTACACCTAACTGAACTAGTAGCCCGGAAGATTTTACACCATTGATATCTACACATTGGTGCCTATTTTGCAAATAAGAACTTATGACATTGAGAGATTCGTTTTGAACACCGTAATGACGCAGTTTACGCAAAAGTGTGTCATGGTGAACGCAATCAAAAGCTTTGGAGAGATCACAGAAAACTCCGATAGCATTTTGCGAGTTCTCCCATGCGTTGAAAATGTGTTTTAGCAGAGCAACACCCGCATCTGTTGTCGAACGACCCTTTGTAAAGCCATATTGCTCATTATGAAGGAGTCTATTTAAATTAAATTGTCTTAGTAACTGCTTGAGTATTAACTTTTCAAATATTTTACTAAATGCAGGTAAGATAGAAATGGGCCTGAAATTGCCAACGTTATTTTTATTACCTGTTTTAAATAATGGTATGACTTTACTACTCTTCATGAGGTCAGGAAAAGATCCTGAATCAACACATTTATTAAAAGTTACAGCTAGATAGGGGGCTACGATGTCTATTATATTACTTAACAGTTTAATGGAGATGCCCCAGTAATCTCCAGTGTTTTTTGACTTAAGTGTCTTAAAAATATTAACCACGTCACGAGGCGTTACATGTTCAAAACTAAATAAGCGATTACATCTGGGCACACTACTATGCAAAAGGTTTTCAGCTTTAGACGAGGACGAATTTAAGGAGCAAGTCGTAGTTACAGGTATGTTGGCAAAAAACTCATTAAATGCCTCAGCTACTTCGGCAGCCTTATTTACCAATTTGCTGTTAATCATAATCTCTAGTTGTTTTTCCTGTTTAACCGATTTACCCGTTTCATTGTTAATAATTTTGAGGTTTGAGATCATTTATTCTCATAAGAATTACATTCACTTACATGAGAATAACTAAAACTAGACATATAATTAAAATAAACTAGGTGTTGGACGTATTACAAATAACTGGGCGTCGAATAAAATGTTTTGAGGGTAGTTAAAAAAAAAATAATAATATGAACAAGTGTTAGTTCGATACACGGGCACAACTGTCAACTCAAAATATCTAAACAAAAAAACCAGTTTCCGTGAAACGCAGATCAGCGGTAGCTGGATATGGCTCGTCACTAGTGTAGGGAAGATGACTTTTTTACTATAAAGTGTTTTAGAAGTTTTTTAAAGGTGGTTATGGATTTAGATTCTTTGAGATCTCTTGGTAATTTATTAAATATTTTGGATCCTTCATACACAATAGTTTTTCTTCCGTAGTTTGTGCGGGTTGGGTGTAGTTTTAAAACGTCGTGTTCGCGTTCATTTTCCAAGTGGTTTTTATTTTATTACTGTATTTTTTTATGGTATCGCTTAAAAATTTAGATTGTAGTATAGGAATACATATCATATATAATGTAAAACGTTAAGCATGGAATGGTCAGAATATATCGGAGTCTCATTCAAGAAACATCTTTTATTTCGTTCCTCTGTCCCATCCTTACATGGCGACCCTGCCAGTAAGTGATCGGGTTCGCGCATTCCGATCACCAAATAAAGACGCGTAATATAAACAGTGGTGGATTGGTAACTTCAGTTAGGCACAATGTATTTTAAACATTTTGTTACATTTCCTAAGTGCATCTTACGAGAGCTCCTTAAAGAGTTTACACCCGACGGAAAATTTACGACAAAATGGGGAAACAACAGTCAAAAGAGGAGCAAGTAATTATAGCGCAAACGGCTAGCGGAGGAAATAATCAGTCAGCACTGGATCAGCTAAAGTATCATGCGAGTTTTAGTACGTGTCTACTAGGAGCCATTTGTGTGATTTTGGCACTGGTTCTTCTTTATCTCGGATACCGTCAATATACAAAGTGTCACCGGCAGTGGATACAAAGAGAGATACTGGACAACCATCTACGAAGGTCGAGCAGTTGGTTTCGGCGCAGGGAGCTAAATGGAGGAGATCAAAGCGAGCGTGCAGGTGTTAATATAATTTAGTGGCGTGTGAGTGTGCAGTGAGTGTATCGTGGAAATAAAGTAAGGGTTAAAGTGCGGTACGTAGAAGATATCCGGGTACGTTGAATGGCAAGAATAAGATGGACTCATCTAGAGGACATTATATAGTTTCTCAGAGCTGGCAAGTAGCCAAATAATATGTATGTTAGGCCATAAGTATATGTAATCGCATTTATTTTGTGTTTTAAAACTATATGGCAGATAGATTAGAAGAATATCATGGTAAATTGTTAGAAGTAAGAAGGTATTTGATTAAGATAGGACCGGAGCGACGTCAAACGGGTACTGTTTCTTCGAAAAAATTTGAAGAAGCGAATGTAATATTTCATAAGTTTGAAGCAGAATTATTAGAATTTCGTAGTCAAACACATTTGTTCAGCGCCAGGGAGCTGTCTGCGATAAATAACCGTAGGGAACAAATAGGGAAATTGTTTGACGAAATAAAGGTTCTTTGCGCCGTACCTTCGAAAGACAAAATAAGTGAAGGAAAAATGGAGTCGTTCAGTTTAAAGACAGCTGTTTCACTACTGCCAGTTATGAATGATGACGAAAATACAACAAAGCAGTTGATTTCTTCGTTAGAAATGTATGCGTCCTTACTTGATGACAAATCAAAGCCAACTCTTATTAACTTTATATTAAAAACCAGATTGTCGGAGAGCGCAAAACTCAGATTATCGAATAAATATGAGTCAGTACAGCACCTTGTTGATGATATGAAAAAACATCTACTAACGAAAAAATCTTTTATAGCATTACAACAACAATTGATGAGCAGTACACAAGGCAACAGGAGTCTGGAGGACTACGGTAAGGAAATTGAAAACTTATTTGTAGAGTTAACTATTTCGCAGGCCGACGGCGACATGACAAAATACGAAATTTTGAAGCCATTAAATGAGAAAGTAGCAATTAAACGATTTGCCACAGGACTTCGTAATACTAGTCTTAGTACTATAATTTCAGCAAGGAATTACGACAATTTGAAAGGTGTAATCCGTGGCGCTAAGGATGAAGAGACTTCTATGCCTCCCGAGAGCAGCATCATGAACATGGAGAACCAACCGTCCCGAAGATACTCTTACTCAAACCGCGGACGATGGTTTCAGGATCGCGGCGGCTACAACCAGCATAACAACTTCCAGCGAGGCCAGGCCAACCATCGTGGGCAAACCAACCAACGCGGCCGGTGGCAATCTTTCCGCGGCGGTCTGCGGGGCCACCCCGCCGCTCGAGGTAGTCAGGAGAATCGAGGTAACACTAATAACTATAATAATCAGCGGGGCCGGAATATTTACCAAAATTCCCGAGTTAACCATATGAATTCAGTTACGTCACTATTACCAGAAAATAACGAGAACAATAATACGGTAGTTTCGGGCCAAAACGACGATGAGTTTTTTCGTGAGCAATAATAATAGTCACGATACCATATGTCATTATAATAATTATAACTCAATTCAATTATCGCTCGATAACAGCTTACGTAATTGGTTAGTGGATACGGGAGCATCGCTCAGTGCGGTGAAGTATGATACCTTACTCCGACACAACATTCCTTACCAAATAGGGCAAGTACGAATAACTGGTGTGTGTGGTGAACTTTGCTCTGTGGGCTATGTTGATTTAAGATTGACAAATAAGGATCAAGAATTTGTCAACAGATTTCATGTATTTAAAGATTTATGTTGCGCAAGCGATGGAATTTTAGGAATAGATTTTTTAAAGAAATATAAAAGTAAAGTAGATTTAGAAATAAACACTATAACCCTAATAAATAATAACGTAGAAATAAGTTTACCTTTACAATTAGGGGCACCTCAAAATAAATACATTCAATTGGCTCGTAGATGTGAATCGTTGCATTTTGTGCCCACTCATTTAAAAGAGGAATGTGTGGTTTTACCAACAGAATTATGTGAGGGAGTGTTTTTAGCAGGATGTATTACGAGACCAGTAAATGGTAAAATGCCTATCCAAATATTAAACACACGAGACGAGGTTATTAACTTGAGTTTCTTTAATCAACAAGTAGAAAAATTAAAAGACTACAGTACACTTAATTTCAATAAACCCGCAGTTAACTCGGATAGAGTGAAAAGATTATTTAAAGAATTAAAATTAAATTATTTGAACAAGGAAGAACAGTTGGAAATAGAAAAAATATGTGCAAAGTTTTCTGATATATTTTGTTTAGAAGGAGATAAATTAACCACCAGCAATATATATGAACAATCTATCGTTTTAAAACCAAATGCCGTACCTATCTATAAAAAACAATATCGATTACCAAAATCACAAAAGGGAGAAATAGAAAAACAAATAAAAAAAAAGTTACAGGACGACATTATTGAGGAAACCATGAGTGAATGGTCCAGTCCAATCCTGTTGGTACCCAAAAAATCAGAAACCGGAGAAAAAAGGTATAGGTTAGTGATTGACTATAGGAAATTAAACGAAACTATTGCTGATGACAGATTTCCCCTTCCAAACATTATTGACATATTAGATTCGCTTGCAGGAGCTATTTATTTTAGTCACCTTGACCTTCAAAATGGCTACTACCAAATAAAATTGGACGAAAATAGTAAAAAATGCACTGCATTTACTTTTGATAAACAGTATCAGATGAAACGCATGCCTATGGGCCTTAAGAGCAGTCCAAGCGCATTTTCAAGGGCAATGACGGTCGCATTGTCAGGATTGAACTACGAAAAATGCTTAATCTACATGGATGACCTCGTCTGTTGGGGACGAACACTGGAAAACCATAACAAAAATCTTATTGAAATTTTTCTTAGGTTACGACAGGTGAATCTAAAACTAAATCCAAAGAAATGCGTGTTCCTAAAAAAGGAATTATTGTATTTAGGCCACGTAGTGAGCGGTGACGGGGTTATGCCCGATCCTGATAAAATACGAATAATAAAAGAGTATCCCAGACCAAAGAATAGCGATGACGTAAAAAGATTCGTAGCATTCGCGAATTATTACCGCCGGTTTATAAATTCATTTGCCCAAATGGTCATACCATTAAATAAGTTATTAAAGAAAAACTGCGAATTTATATGGACAGAAGAATGTGAAAAATCATTTCAATTATTAAAAGAATGCATAACTGCACCACCTGTATTGCAATATCCCAATTTTTCTGATAGTAACGAATTTCATTTATATACAGACGCATCAGGTTTCGCGTTGGGGTCGATCTTGTGTAATAATGACAATCGTCCAGTAGCATTCGCGAGTCGCCCATTAAACAAAGCCGAACTAAATTACCCAACAATCGAGAAAGAAATGCTTGCAATAGTCTGGGCCGTTAAATATTTTCGACCGTATTTATTTGGGAAAAAATTTAAAATATTTTCAGATCATAGACCGTTAGTTTATTTGTTCAATATGAATAATCCATCCAGTAGATTAACAAAATTTCGCCTAATTTTGGAAGAATATGATTTTGAAATAATATATATTAAGGGAACTGATAATGTAGGTGCAGATGCGTTGTCTAGGGTAGTAGTCACATCAGAAGAATTGAAAGATATGAATCAACAGGTAATAAATGTAATGACTAGGAACCAACGAAAGACATTGGAAAAGAGACAGGAAAGTGACTCAAGTTTGCCGACTACCAATATATCTGTGAGAGACCAGCGTAGTCAACCAAGGGTCGTAGAAATGCTTCGGAAGCCGGGTAATTCGATAGAATTGTTAGACATTTCGCGGGAAAACTATTCTAGAATGAAGGACAACTTAACAAACAACTCAGAATCATTTGTATTTAATGAAAAAGAGTTAGTTATATATACTTGCACAGGCTTACAATCATGTATGGCGCGAGACGAATACGTGAGTCGGCTAGAAAAATACTGTAGTGAATTAAATATTACAGAAATTTATATAATGAAAACAGCAAGTAATGGTGAATTTATAAAGTGGCTAACAAAAGAAATAAATATAAGGCCGTCATGGTACGGGCCAAAAATTAATATATTAAAAGGGTTCCACAGAGTATTATCGAAAGATGACAAAAAAGTAATTCTTAATGACTACCATATCTTACCAACTAGCGGACATGCCGGTATAAGAAGAATGTTGAATAACATTAGGAAATTATTTTTTTGGCCGGGCATGGAAAGTGACGTAACTGAATTCGTTAGTAAATGTAAAAAATGCCAAATGCAAAAACACTCTCTACCTGTCAGAGAACCAATGACAATAACTACAACAGCACAGGGTGCATTTGATAAAATATATTTAGATATAGTAGGACCACTGGATAAGGATTACTACGGTAATGTTTATATATTAAGTATACAATGTGAACTTACTAAGTTCGTGGAAGCGTACCCGCTACAACGAAAAGACGCAGTGTCGGTAGCAAAATCATTTGTAGAGAACTTTATACTAAGGTACGGCGTGCCGCGGGAAATTGCCACAGATCGAGGGTCCGAGTTCATAGCATCAACAATGAGTGAAGTATGCAAGCTGCTCAATATTAAACAATTATTTTCAACATCTTACCACCACGAATCTATCGGTTCCCTGGAAAACACACACAAAAACTTAAACGCATACCTCCGAATACAAACAAATAATAACCCCAGGGAGTGGAGCACCTGGATTGCATATTGGTGCTTTGCTTACAATACAACTGTCCATACATCCACAAAATTTACACCGTACGAACTGGTTTTTGGTAAATCATGCAATTTGCCAAGCAACTTAACACAGGAAATAGAACCTCTTTATAATAGTGATGACTATCCATTGGCGCTAAAGTACAGGTTGCAAAAATCTCACGAACAGGCCCGGGAAAATTTATTGAAATCGAAGGAAAATAGAAAGCTTAGCTATGATAAACAAACTAATTCAATTGTGTATCAACCTAATGATTTAATATTGTTAAAAAATGAAAATAGTAGTCGATTTGAAAATGTATACAAAGGTCCATATAAAGTCATAGAAGATAAGTCGCCGAATGTGCGTATAATAAAAGATAATAAAATAGAAACAGTGCATAAGAACAGAACGAAGTTATTTAAGAATTAATTTGGATTGTCTAATATTACGCTATATTATCTTAGACTGTAGTATCTAGAATAATTATTATCTACTTATATTACTAAATAATCTTAAACTGTAATCACTAAAGTACCATGCAAAGCATTGTAAAAAAAAAAAAAAAAAAAAAAAAAAACTTGTAATCCCATTATAAATTGCATTATGTATGTACAAAACAAAAAAAAAAAATATATAAATAAAAAAGTTTTTTTTTTTTTTCTGAAAGGTAAGGAGGTGTAGTATAGGAATACATATCATATATAATGTAAAACGTTAAGCATGGAATGGTCAGAATATATCGGAGTCTCATTCAAGAAACCTCTTTTATTTCGTTCCTCTGTCCCATCCTTACAAGATTTAGCGAAGGCACAGATTTTTTTAAATAACTTTGAATAATTTCTGACATACTCTAGAAAAGGAATATCAAATATATATTTTTTTAAACCATATATCTCGTGTAGTCTCGCTCTACTTTTATAAATACCTGGAGTAGCCCATTGGTTGAAGCTAACAGAGGTGCTATTAATGTCAATAGTTTTGGTCTTGAAAGTAGATTGGTATTCTTTTTGCACAATATCAAAAAGGGCTCCATAGATTTCATTAGGATTATCGTGTTCTACTATAGATGGTGTAATCCTATGAGCAATATTATTTTTAAATTTGTTGCAACGACTAACTGTATAGGGCCTGTATTCTATTTTATGCGGCTTTTTACGGTTCCGTTGCCAAATGGCAAAAAACGGAACCCTTATAGATTCGTCATGTCTGTCTGTCTGTCTGTCTGTCCGTCCGTCCGTATGTCACAGCCATTTTATTCCGAAACTATAAGAGCTATGCTGTTGAAACTTGGTAAGTAGATGTATTCTGTGAACCGCATTAAGATTTTCACACTAAAGTAGAAAAAAAAACAATAAATTTTGGGGTTCCCCATATATAGAACTGAAACTCAAAAATGTTTTTTTTCATCAAACCCATACGTGTGGGGTATCTATGAATAGGTCTTCAAAAATGGTAATGAGGTTTCTAATATCATTTTTTTCTAAACTGAATAGTTTGCGCGAGAGACACTTCCAAAGTGGTAAAATGTGTGTCCCCCCCCCGTAACTTCTAAAATAAGAGAATGATAAAACTAAAAAAAATATATGATGTACATTACCATGTAAACTACCACCGAAAATTGGTTTGAACGAGATCGAGTGAGTAGTTTTTTTTTAAAACGTCATAAATCGTAAACCGCAATTTACCTTACATTCAATCAACTAAAATATAAAAATTAAAAAAAAAAATATATTTTTAAACCGAGAATACCTACAGGTTTGTACGGAACCCTCGGCGCGCGAGTCCGACTCGCACTTGGCCGGTTTTTTTGTAATGGCAAAGGGAAGCTGGCTAATAATCCACAGTGGTCAGTCGTTAAGTCACTTAACACTAACTTATTACTGGCATCACAATCACTAAATATATTATCAAGACAAGTCGAAGACGATGCTGTGATCCTAGTAGGTTCGAAAAACAAGTTTATTAAATTAAATGACTTAAACAGATTGAGTAGTCTAATACTTAAAGGAGTAACATCTAAAATATTAATATTAAAATCTCCACATAAAATTATACATTTATTAATTGATTTTAATTTATTGAGTGAGTCCTCCATGACCAACTCGAAATGAATAAAATCCCCAGAGGGTGAACGATAGACGCATATTATGACGTAACGCTCTAGTTCAACACAAGACAACTCAATAGTGCGCTCGATTGAAAGATTAACTAAATCTAAACGTTGTTTACATTTCAACTTGTTTGAAACAAGAACTAATGATCCACCGCGTATAGCACTTTTTCTCACAAATGCACTTTGCACAGTAAAAAAATCATCATTCATAAACACTATTTCATGTTCTTTCAACCAGTGTTCAGTCAAACATAATACCTGAACATCATGGTTTTCTATAAATAAACTTAACTCTAGTTCTTTGCCGGACAAACCCTGCATATTTTAATGAACAACATTCAACATATGCGGCTTACCTGTTGTCGCACCTAATAGTTTAAACTACTAGGTGTATCAAAAGTGGTGCTAGAATGCTACTAACAGTAATCGCTGGTACCCTACAAGTACCAGTGTCACGGTGTAAATTGTATGCTAAAAGATTAGCAATTTGTCTCCTACAACTAGGTGGCAAATACATAGTATAATTTGTTAATTTGTAATCAGTAATAAATTGATTACAATCAAAATATAAAATAGCGTCACTGTGACAACTAGTCCTATTATAAATTAACATATTTAAATTATAAATGTGCCTGTTTTGCTCCTCAGACAAGTATTGAGAATAAGGCATGGCACAGAAAATAAAATTACAGTGATTGGTCTCATTGAGATGTAACATCAAATGGACACATTGAATTATTTCTTTTTTCTAACATTTAAACTATCCCCATATAATAATATTACTGTAGAACCAGGGTTTATTTTTGACAATTTAATTTTACTTAATAATTGGCTAATACTGGCACCGGGTGAACAATTATTAATTACATACTGTTGTGAACATTGATTAAATATGCTACCATAACCTTGACCAAATTTGTCAGAAAAAATATAAGTTGTGTTTATCATGCTATTATTATCAACAATACAGCAATCTACTGGGTGAGCTGCTGAGGGTGTGGGTGTATCAAGTTGAGTCTGTGAGCAAGCACAGCTAGAGAAGTTATTTGTCAGAGACTCATACCTCTCCGCATTGTACTTGACCAGGTCTGCCAACTCACAGGCTTCGTGCATGGGCTTACTCAGGTCTTGTTGAGTAGCCTCATATTTACTAAAGATATCCTTTAGAGCATATTCCCTAACAAACAATTCATCCCGAAGGTGCTGAGTGTCCGTATCATACAAAGTATTGCATAACTGTAAATCACTATAACACTTCTTTAATTCTTGTTTTTAATTTAGATTTATTTTCCTAAGTTTTGTGTTTAATTGAGTTACTTTTTGGCGTTTCAATGATTTTTGATATTTTCTGATTAGTCTATTAATTCTAATGTATTTTTTTAACTTATTGTGACTAGTAAACAATTTGTTTTTAGTAAATGTATCATCAGTTAAGTCTATCGTTACAATTGGCTCAACACATATGGGTTTGGACCCGCTACCAACCAACTCATCATAGAGACTGCAGGTGATCGCAGACTCTTCACCGGCTTTGAGAGTTTCTAAATGGGTTATTGAGTTGTGGGCTCTGCTCAATTCCAGTTCCAGTTCAGAAATCCTTCTCAAAGCCAGTTCGTGGGTGTCACTACAATGCTGGAAATTTGACACTAGCTGACGAAGGTGTTGATGCTGGTCAAGTATGTCCAAATGATGCACATGTAGTTCAGCCAACTGATTCTTAAGCTCAGTGTTCTTGTTATTAATGAACTCAATTTCGACCTCACTGTCTTCCCTTTCCTGTATCAGCTTGGATAACAGATACTGTCAAGGAAATGATGAGACTGCGTGACAAGTACCACTCGAGGGTCAAAATTACGAAATCCGAACATCATGTCAAATCCTACAAAGAGTTCAAATACCTTGTTAGAGCTGCTTTTGATAGTGAGAGATGCGCATATTTTAAAACATAAATATTAATAACAATATTAAACAACCTAAGAAGTTATGGAGTCACATTAAGTCAACTATAGCCACTTCAAAGAAACCAGAGCATAGTCTGCCACATTTCTGTAATAACCCTGAGTCTATCAATCAACACTTTTTGGATGTACCGGGCAGTGGTGAGGTTACTGCTGCAGATTTAACTTATTTTGAGAACCATAGACATGACAATAATCACTTCCACCTTGAGCCGGTTCAACAGGATGTGGTGCTGCGAATCTTGCGTAGTCTTAAATCCAATGCGCAGGGCTCTGACCATATTTCACTGGAGATGTTGATGCTGACACTTCCTCGAACACTTGCAATCATCACAGCTATCATTAACAGATCCATAGTCACATCTTCATTCCCTGATCTGTGGAAAATGGCAATAGTTAGACCAATTCCTAAAGTACCTAACCCCTCTAGTTTAACCTTTTGACCGCCAGAGTCATGTATAGATGACAAACCAAAACGTGCCCAGCACGCCACGGTCACGATACCGTGACAGACTTTTAAACGTAAATAAAACTCATAAAACAACATTGTTTTTTTTTATTTTCTTTGCTAATTATGTTCCTTGACTCATCCTAATTTATATTAGTAGAGCTTCTTTCTTTATATTTCATCCATATTGACATAAGATGGCAAAAACTAAGACCAATTATAAAGTTCGAAAAACATAGTGCCCTCAGCGCCACAGTCATCATTATCATGACACGTAGAGATGTAGCTAGCAATCAATTTAACAAGAATATCGACTTCGACGGTGTCTACTATGTATATATTATTAAAATACTGAACTATCTGCTCATTAAATGTCGGTGTCAGTTGATTATCGATAAATTACAATGAATGTAATGCCCATCTCCACCATACTGTCATATTGTCTGTACCTGGAGCGCCAGAGTCATCTAAATCGTGACAATCTTATGACGTCACATGTGGTCGATTTGTAAATAGAGCTGTTCCTTTACTTGCATTAGTAGTTTGTTCTCATTACTTTATTATTCTGAACGACTTTTTTTGTAGGTGGGAAATCATCAAATGACGTCACACGCTCTGGGTGGAGCGGAAGGGCGTGTCAGACTTTTACTAAAACCCACCCGAGTTCCTTCAGTGCTTATGCCAGGGCCACGGTAACTCTTTCGAACAATTTCGCTACCCCGCAGGATTCTGAACGACTTAAAATCTCATATTAAAATATTCGTTTATCATGTCAATATATTTTGTGAGATCAGTACCTATATCAGTCATCGGAATATACATCCTTGTTTAACGATAATATCGTGTTTTAAGTCATCTGTTTTAAATAAAACTACATAGTGAAGTTCAGATTTTGTAATTAAGAAGAGAATAAAATTCATGTAAACCATTTCAAACCGCCATAAGCTTGGCTGGCGTGTCATAAAATAAACACGGATCCGATTGAGGTTTATGTGAACTAAGTTTCATTTGTTTCCAAGGATAATATTGTCCCTTTCTTCGTATTTATTATAATATTTGTTCTTACAAATCTTGAGTATAAAAAAACTTTTTAACAAAAAATTAAACCGCCGAAAAACTGAAAAGCATAAAATAATAAACCTTAAAATTATGAGTCGGCGCTTTGAGTGTTCCTTGTTCATTGATTTTTCAGCGCCGACTCAAAATTTTAAGGTTTATTATTTTATGCTTTTCAGTTTTTCGGCGGTTTAATTTTTTGTTAAAAAGTTTTTATTTTATGATTTTTTGTGGCTTTAATGTACTAATAATATTTGGCAAGGTATACCCTATCCAACAATAAAAGAATTATCAAAATCGGACTACTCTGTACAAAGTTATGCGTGTTTATACGTTACAATCAGTGAGTGAACAATCAATCATCCCCTGTTTTCCAACCCTTAGGGTTCGATTTTGTTTTCCAAATTTATATGGGACCACTTTGGGAGTATACCCTTTCCAATAGAAGAAGAATTGTCACAATCGGACCACTATGTAAAAAGTTGTGAGTGTCAGTGAGTGAACAATCAATCATCCCCTGTTTTCCAACCCTCAGGGTTCGATTTTGTTTTCCAAATTTATATGAGACCACCTTGGGAGTAAACCCTTTCCAATAGAAGAAGAATTGTCACAATCGGACCACTATGTAAAAAGTTGTGAGTGTCAGTGAGTGAACAATCAATCATCCCCTGTTTTCCAACCCTTTTTTTTTTTTTTTTTTTTTTTTTTTTTTTTTTTTTTTTTTTTTTTTTTTTTTTTTCAGGATGGGAAATCATCAAATGACTTCTCCCGCTCTGGGCGGAGCGGGAGGGCGTGTCAGACTTTTACTGACTAAAACCCACCCGTGTTCCATCAGTTGCCTATGTGCCAGGGTCACGGTATCTCTTTCGAACAATCACGCGACCCCGGCAGGCATCGGTCCTAGTAGACCCCTACACTGCTGCTGACATCTCTTTGAGGCGCGCGTGGAACACTGCGCGCCGTCGACCCGAGCCTGGTCCTTACCGGGCGGCGAGCTACCCATTGCTCGCCACCCGCAAGCTCGCGCCTACGGTGGCCGGGAGTCCGCAATCGACTCCCGACGCCCGGGGCGTCTCCTCCTGCGGCGGCTAGGGGCGTGAGGGCGCAGAGACTGCCACTCCCTCACGCGCCCCGCCTCCTCCTTCACGAGCATTACTGCTTCGCAGAAGGAGGTGACGGCTTCCCATTCCCTCTCGCTCCGTACCATGGCTCGCACCAGGGCCGGACGCGAGAGGTCGCCGCCGCCGATCGCCTCCACGAGGACACGGCGGTGCTCCGCCCAGGCAGGGCACACCTCCACCGTATGCTCCACCGTGTCCTCCAGACGATCCTCGCAATGGAAACACCCGGACGTATCCTCCCGCTTTATCCTGAACAGGAACCCACCGAAGCACCCATGCCCGGTGAGAACCTGCGTCAGGCGGAAGGTGAGGACGCCGTGGCGCCTCTCTATCCACTCCTCAAAGAGGGGACTTACCGCCGCAATTGTGGCGTGCCCAGCACTGGGTTGCGACAATCGTACCCGCCATGTCGCCATGAGATCACACCGGAGCTCTGTCCGCCGTGCCGCGATTTGTCGCGGCAGCGGAGTTTCGCCCCGGCGTTTCGCCTCCTCGCGCCACTCCCACATGTGCGCGAGGACCTTTGCCTCCAGATCCCATGGCGGCACTCCGGCAAGGAGGCTCGCCGCCTCGCACGAGACCGTGCGGTATCCCCGGATTAACCGGATCTGTTTTCCAACCCTTAGGGTTCGATTTTGTTTTCCAAATTTATATGAGACTACCTTGGGAGTAAACCCTTTCCAATACATGAAGAATTGTCACAATCGAACCACTATGTAACAAGTTATGCGTGTTTATACGTTACAATCAGTGAGTGAACAATCAATCATCCCCTGTTTTCCAACCCTTAGGGTTCGATTTTGTTTTCCAAATTTATATGGGACCACCTTGGGAGTATACCCTTTCCAATAGAAGAAGAATTGTCACAATCGGACCACTATGTAAAAAGTTGTGAGTGTCAGTGAGTGAACAATCAATCATCCCCTGTTTTCCAACCCTTAGGGTTCGATTTTGTTTTCCAAATTTATATGAGACTACCTTGGGAGTAAACCCTTTCCAATACATGAAGAATTGTCACAATCGAACCACTATGTAACAAGTTATGCGTGTTTATACGTTACAATCAGTGAGTGAACAATCAATCATCCCCTGTTTTCCAACCCTTAGGGTTCGATTTTGTTTTCCAAATTTATATGGGACCACTTTGGGAGTATACCCTTTCCAATAGAAGAAGAATTGTCACAATCGGACCACTATGTAAAAAGTTATGCGTGATCATACATAAAAAAAAAAAAAAAAAAAAAAAAAAAAAAAAAAAAAAAATATACGCGTCGAATTGAGAACCTCCTCCGTTTTTTTTCGTCGGTTGAAAACTTCGTTTAATGATTACAACACAAATTCATTTGATGATTTAAATTCGCTTTCGCCTATTTTCGTCGTATTCTGATAATTATACATATATCTCCAGTAAATGGTATTTATTTCAGCTGAGATATCATCAGTACCTATGTGGCGGTACATTAAGGCATTATTACTGGTTGTTCTTTCAGAAAAACTTAAATCTATATAAATAAAAATGAATGTTGCGAAGCGCATAACTCGAGAAGGGCTCGACCGATTCGGCTAATTTTTTTGTATGTTCCCTTAGGTTTTCGGAAAGTTTTAATAATAATAAAAAAAAATGCGTGGACAGTAAAAAAATATACATACGATACGACGGGATGGGTTGGGGGAGCAATACATATAACGCGGACGAAGTCGCGGGCAGAAGGAAGTTGTATTAAATAAAAATGCTGCTACAGTATATAAAAAGGGAAACCATTCAACAAAATAACTCTTATTATTTCGATATTATTCATAATATCGGATGCGCACCTCTAGAGCAGAAGCGGGCAAATTAAGAAAAGCCATGCCAGTCACGCCAGTGTCATCATACGGTGACAAGAAAGTACGTCATGACTGAACATAGTGCTGTGATGGTATTACCTTGCTTTTATCGACTGTTGTTTTGAATTGTAGATTTAACGCCAAAATTGTGACACATATCGTATCATTTCTGTCATAAAAGACAAATCGGGATGAAATAAAACTCCTTTATTATATATTTCCTGTTTAGTAACCTTTTATTAAAAACATACTATATGTAAAAAAATAAATGGTTAGTGCTTTATCGATATCATTTCGAACTCACTACTATTTTATAGGTATGAAAGGACGAATTTATAGCTTGGCGCTGAGGGCACGATTTTGCTTTTTTGTCGTGGCGCTCAAAAGGTTAAAAGATCTTCGTCCAATTAGCCTACTGCCATGTCTGTCCAAGATCCTAGAAAGGGTTGTCTCTGACCAACTCAGGGAATATCTAGAACGCCATAGCATTTTGCCACTGGCCCAATCAGGATTCCGCAGAGCCCACAGCACAGCAACAGCTCTCTTGGACGTAGTTGGGAACATTCTGAAAGCCAGAGACCAAGGTATGGGAACCCTACTTGTCCTACTGGATTTTTCACGTGCTTTCGACTCCATCAATATTTCACTTCTTCTCTCCAAGCTGTCTTACTATGGGTGTGACGCCGATACAGTTAAATGGTTTGAGAGTTACCTGAAAGATCGTTCACAGTTTGTTCAAGTGACAAGCGACAACGGAGACACAGTGTCATCTAGCGTGAAGCGTGTAGACAGGGGCGTACCACAGGGATTGATTTTGGGCCCGCTTCTCTTCATTCTGTACAGTCTGTGCTGACATCATCAATTGTTTGGTCAACACCAAGTTCCACCTCTACGCCGATGATCTGCAGTTGTACCTCTCTTTCCGCTCCCAGGATGCTTCTGAAACTGTAAACAGGGTAAATGAGGATTTAGAGAGAATCTCAGCTTGGTCTAAGAGAAACTCTCTGGTCCTCAATCCAAGTAAGTCCAAGTACATTGTGATGGGGTCTAGAGATTTCCTGAACAAAATGCTTGCTTGCAACTTGGACCTCAGGATAGATGGCTGTGGTGTGGAGAGGGTTCTGGAAGCTCGTAATCTTGGGGTTGTATTTGACGAGCAGCTACACTTTGAAACTCACATATTGGAGGCCGTTCGCAACTGCTTCTACCGACTCAAACTCTTATATCATGTGCGTCCCTACATAAGTGTGGATATGCGTGTTATGCTATGTGAGTCACTTGTTCTATCCAAGCTTAACTACGCTGACACTGTGTATGGGGCGGGCATTCTCGGTAGAACAGAAAAACTAATCCAGCGGGTACAGAATGCTTGCGCAAGGTTCTGCTACAATGTCCCACCACGATCCCACATCACCCCATTTTTAAATAAGGGTAATTTGATGAGAATGTCAGCACGCAGAAAGCTTCACCTGGCTTCCCTACTCTTTGGCACTATTCTCACTCAGAAACCAGATTATTTATACAAGAAGCTGTCTTGGTCGCGCGATGTTAACAAGATTAAAACTAGGGCTTCCTCGTACCTCATGTTAGCCTCATCGCACAGAACTGCTGCATTCCGTGGTAGTTTCAAATTTGCTGCGTCTCGTTGCTGGAACGACTTGCCACCACCTTTTTGTGCTATAAAAACAGTTGGCACTTTTAGATATAAGTATAAACAACACTTGTTACGTATACAAAAGAAAACTGGTCAATAAACTCACCCTGGGACTGCACGCAGTTAGTATTGTTCAATCTTTTCCTCTTCATTAAAATATCATTTATCTTATAATATCACATCACAGTTACATTATTTATTATGCACCACTTTCCTGTCACAGCATTATTGACACAACTATAATTTATTCTAATGCTATGTTTTGTTGGCCGTCCATGGCGTGGTAAATTAATCTGTGTTAAGGTATGAATTTCCTGTTTCTTGTGTAGTTATAATTTAAAAATTTTGTAATCTGACATTTGAGGTAATAATTACATCACCTGCGCCGGCGTCCCTTCGTTTGTCATAGACCATAGATTATTGTCTGTGGCATTTACAAGCGATTTTGGAGCGTCGGGTCTGGGTAGATTGTATAATTAATTAATAGGTAATACGGTTTTATTTATTTATATCTTAAGTGTATTTTATCAATTGTTTAATTTTTATATTTAATATTGTTTTTTTATTTTTTTATTGTGGGATTATTTTGTCACGTCCGTAAGTGTGTCCGTGGTATCACAGTGGGCCCTATCAGAATACCAGCGCTGCGGTAATTGTTTTTTATTTAACAAATATCGCAGTATTATGCTGAGATAGGAGCCTTTTTGGCCTCGCACAGGTCTTATTCTTTTAATTTTATATCTTTTAACTTTTTGTTATCCTAAAAGTTTCTATGTTCTTTTTATTGTTTTTATGCCCTGTCACAGAATATATATTAGTACCTTACGGTACAGAAGTTTCACTCCCGAGTTTAGGTATGATAAACGCAAGCGTCCGGCCACCGTACTAGTCTCCATAGGCTTGCACTCGCTCGACTTGCCGCACACGCAGCGCATGCACCCGCGGATCAAAAGTAAACTGTTAATACCGTAAAGTACCTACTATTGTATATTCTGTGCTGTTAATATGTTGGAAATCTAATCAGTTCTGTGTCGTGAGCGATGGAGGCGCCAGAAAAAACAAAAAAGACAAATAGCTAGAAAGTAGTACCTCTGTGACTGCCCTAGCAGATTGAAGCAAGACGGCAGACAGTTATTGTACCTACTTTGAACGCTATACGCAATGCAAAAGGTTGACATTAGGTTGTTTTCCAGAATAGTAGGTAAATATCTCGGGGATTTTGCGCCGCTTGTATGGAAGTGAGACAGGCCTGGCCCTGTGCGTGTCTCAAATAAAATATTTTTCTTTCTTTCTTTCTTTCAAACAGGGTGCGGCTACTACATCTTTTGCCGATATGGTGAAAAATGGGTCCAAAAGCTTTATTCGCCGCAATAATTTTAGCTCCGTGGCGATTTATCCATGTGATAACTCGAAGACCAGTGATGAAACCAAAACCATGGTCCAGAAAATGATTAGTCCCGGAGAAATGAAACTAAAAGTTCGTGGCGTGCGCAAAATAGGAAAAGGAGGCCTGATAATCAGCACTGAGACCAAAGAGGACCTCGATAAGCTAAAGCAATCAGTCCAACTCGCTTCGTCAGGGTTTACCGTAGATGATCCGCAAAAACGCAAACCACGCATTATAGTCATAGGAGTTCATTACAATGACAGAAAAAGAGGTTTTTAAATGTAGGTATTTTTGAACAGAACTTGACCGAAAAACTGCCGACTATGTCCCAAGATATATTTTTGTCCTCCATAAAACTGAGGCACAAGTCTGGCAGGAAAGATGCAGAGAATTGCAATTTAATTATAGAAGTTCCAGCCATAATTCGTAAGCCCTCATCACACAGGACAGACTATTTATAAATTGGACGTCCTGCCCAGTACGAGACTTCACTCTGGTAACTAAATGTTACAACTGCCAGCAGTACGGTCGCGCAGCCAAGAGTTGCAAATTAACTGTCCCCACCTGTGGGTATTGCGGTGAAGAAGGGCACTCAACACAAGACTGCACAAAAAAGCCAACCTGCTTAAATGTGCCACATGTTCTCGTTTTAAAAAACAACCAAACCACAAGACGGGCGACACATATTGTCCGGCTAAAAAAGCTGCCGAATACAGGTATATAAATTCGATAGATTATGAAGGCGCCTAAGAGCGCCGCATACTTGATTATTTTTTAGACTTATTTTTTTTAAATTAATAATAGTTAAATATGGATGATAAATTAATTACAGATATTGATAACACATTTTTAACAGTATCAAAGACATGTGACGTTGAGGACTGCATAAAATATCTTTCCGACTATCAAAATTCACTAACTGTACTAACTCAAAATATTCGTAGTATTTTTAAAAACATAGATAACTTCAACATTTTTCTTCATAGACTTAACTTTGTGTTCTGTTCTGTTTTGTGTTCTGTTCTGTTTTGTGTTCTGTTCTGTTCTGTTCTGTGATACAATAGTACTTACCGAGTGTTGGCTAGCTAACCGCTACGATAATATTCCAGTAATACCGGGGTACAACGTATTACATGCCACAATAAACCATAATCAAAATGACGGTATCGTAATATTTGCTAAGGAATCATTAAAGGTCACAGTCGAGGAACATAGTCTACAAGAGAGTATGAGTAATTGTTTAGTCATCAAAATTGGTACAACCACAGCGATAATCGCTATGTATAGATCCACTTCCGTTAGAAACTTAGATTCTTTTAACAAATCCTTAAACCAGATTCTCCTAGCACTCAGTTCATTTAAGAATGTTATACTAACAGGTGAGTTAAACATAAATATTGGTTCTGAGTACTGCGATGCAGGGATTCAGGATTACCTTAACATCTGCTTATACCATGGGTTTCTTCCTGCTCACACATTGCCTACACATCAGAGCGGTTCCTGCTTAGATCATATGATGATCAAAACAAGCCTATCATATATTACGCTTGTTACTAACTCAACAATTACTATCACGCAGTTCTACTGACAGTAAATTTATCGCTGCTAAATCGTCCTCTGACTATTAGCAAATTAAACACAAACAAACTCGATTATGATTCATGCAACATTGACTTTAGCCTAGTTTACAATACTGCTGATGCTAATTTGGCTTTATCGTACATAATAAAACATGTTCAACAAGCAATATTACAAAACACGACAGTTTCTACAGTAAATAAGAAACTTTATAGTATTAAACCATGGATTACTTCTGGATTAATTCGCCGTATAAGACACAGAGATAAACTTCATCAGAAAACTGAGAAAAACTACCCTGAAAATGTTTTAATTCAAACCACATATAAAAGATACAGGAATATCTTTCTGCAACAATCTCCTAAAGAATATAAAAACTGATTACGATAAAAAACAATTAAATAGAGCAGGTAAAAATAGCAAACAACTTTGGAAAAGTATTAAAAATATCACCAATATGTCAAAACAGCGTGAATCAAGTTCGAGTTTACTACTTGCAAATCCTTCACCACTCATAACAGCTAACAATGTAAATAACTATTTTATAAATGTTGGGAAAACTCTTGCCGAGCAGATTCCACAATATTGCGACCAATCATCTTTCCAGAAATCAATCATTAGCCGTAATTCAAAATCTTTTGCTCTGCTGGACACTGATGAAGATGAAATATCCCGAATAATTTCCGGGCTAAACGATGATTGTGCAGCTGGATGGGATAATATAAGTAATAAGATTCTTAAACTCTTTAAGCATATTTTGATACCTCCCTTAACGCATGTTTTTCGAATCTGTCTTTCCAAAGGAATTTTCCCGAGTTGCCTGAAAAAGGCAGTTGTAACCCCTATCTTTAAATCCGGAAGTAAGGACTTAGTTAATAATTATAGGCCGATATCCTTACTACCGTCGATTTCAAAAATACTAGAGAAAATTTTAAACACTAGACTAGTTAATTATCTAGAAAAAAACAACATCTTTTCCCCTGCGCAATTTGGTTTTAGAGCCAAATTGTCGACCGCCGATGCGGTGCATAGCCTGACTGATCTTATTTCACGAGACCTTGGTAAAAGACACCAGACCCTGGGAGTCTTTTTCGATCTAGCCAAGGCATTCGACACGGTATCTGTTACTCTTCTTCTAAAGAAATTAGAGACTATAGGAATAAGAGGAACGCCGCTGAAACCCTTTACTGACTATTTAGACGGCCGGTACCAATGCGTTAAAATAGATATTATTACGAGTGATGAGCAGAAAAATACTAGTTTCGGTATACCCCAGGGGAGTATTTTGGGCCCCACACTATTCCTAATTTATATAAATGACTTGTGTAATCTAAATATTAAAGACGGGAAAATCATATCATATACCGACGACACTGCGTTAATATTTACCGCAAAAAGCAGTAGCGAACTGTTCCAACTCGTTCAATTAGGATTAAATTCTGTGACTAATTGCTTCATAGCAATTTATTAACATTAAATGCCGACAAGACGAAATATATTCACTTCTCCATGCGCAAACCTCAACCTAACATTATTAACCCTTTTCTATATGCCCATCAGTGTGGAAACTGTGCAATCAGCACGTGTAATTGTCCTTCTATCATCAAACCAGCAACATTAAATACCTGGGGGTTATTATGGACGAAACACTTTCTTTTAAAATACATATTGAAAGCCTTAGTAAAAGAGTGCGCAAACTGATATATGTTTTTAAGAAACTGCGAACATTAGCAGACAAAAAAATGATCACACAAGTTTATTTGGCCTTATGTCAATCTATTATTCAATACTGTATCACCTCTTGGGGCGGTGCACCAAAAACGAATTTGCTTCCTCTTGAAAGAGCTCAGAGAGCAATTTTAAAGGTAGCAAACTTCCATCCCTTTTTCTTTCCCACAGATTTACTCTATAAAATCTGCAACGTGCTGACTGTTCGGCAGCTTTTCATTATGCAATTAGTATTAAAACAGCACACCATGCTTACCTACACTGCTGACAATACTAACAACAGACGGAATGATATAGTATGTACAACAAATGCAACCTCAAAACATGTTTTTGTAGAAAGATTCTATACATTTCTAGGCCCATTTCTGTACAATAGATTAAATAGAAAACTAAGTATCTATAAATTAAATTACTATAGCTGTAAAAAATATATACTTCAATATTTACTAACCATAGATTATGCACAGACGGAAGATTTACTAGTTGTCTGCAAATAAAACCGCTAACAGGTTATTTTACTTTTGTTACCTGTTTTAATTTTAGTTATGACTACACATTGTTAATTTATTACTTTAAGAATTTGTGCATTTGTAGCCTGAAACACAGGTTCTACCTAGTTCAGGCAAATTAGCAAATCTGCTCTATTTTTATTGGTTAAGGTATTTCATGTAAAAGTGTCCCTTGTTATTAATAAACAATTTTTTTATTATTATTATTCTTTTATTTACTTTCATACATATTTCGTTACATTTTAAAATATTAAATATCGATACCGGAAATTTCAATTGTCGTAAAGGACAAAACACGAGTTCTCAGTAGAGCCAAAAAACAAAAAAAAAATTGTTTTTGTCTAATATCTTTTTCAAACAATGTACTATATTCATGATGTCAAAAGAAACCCTCAATATGTTTTTGTGTTCTATCCATAAAAATTAACAAAATAAACCAAACTTAAGTATTGACAAAAATGAGAGTCCTTTACAGCCCAAAAAAAATTAACTGAAGTACTTTACAGCCACGAAAAATTGGTTATGATGAAGTCAGATGTGTCGTAAAGGACTAATCTGGATTATCATTGGATAGTACAGGTCAATTAAACCAAAGACTAAGGGGGTAAAAGGAACAAAAAACATAAAGTTCTGAATAGAAATACGGGTAGTAAAAACAAGTGAAATTAAAATATGTTTTATTATTTTTTATTAATGATTCAAATATTTAGTAAAAAAGTAGTATATATATTATTCTAATAGGAATTCAAAATTTAAACAAAATGTTTTGCGCTATTACGTTATATTTATAATTGTGTTGTGATGGAAGGTTTTGTTACCAATTTGGACATTTTCCTGTTTGTGGCGAACACCAGTCGTTTTTAACAATCTCAAATGTTATTTGAAGTTTTTGCGAATAAAGTTCATTTGTCAAAAATTAAATGAAAGAATTGAAACAATTCTGTCAGACTAATGTGTGCTCGTTGAGGAACAAATGGATCTCTCGTAATTCCATAAGACGTACATTCATAAAAAGTATGAGACATGGCTGCTAAAGGACATAAAATGGCCTGAGGTCGTGAGGGAAAGATAACCCCTTCTATGGTGTTAGTAGAACAGCAACCATATTCCAGTTCTGACTTCGCTATAAATGAGGGTGCATCAACATCCAGTGGACTGGAAACGTGCAGTGTTGGAACATCAACATCAGTTGTGACTCTTATAAAACCATTTGTGAAGCTAAGCCCGCTACAGAAGAGTGGAAGAGCTCCTAACGTACAGAACTGAAAGTCTTGCTCATGCAACTGGTTTAAAAGCACAAAATAAGAATGTAGCAGATATCATTAAACTAGTCTCGGAGCATCCCGAAGAAGCTACAAAGATAAAGGAATTGTTAAAGACATAGAAAACTATGCCCATATATTCTGCTGATAAAGCTTTAGGTATTTTTACCTCATTGAAGCTTTCGAAGTGGCAGTATATAACGTTAATATATTGTGCAAAAGAAGAAGAAATACCATTGTATCCTTCTTATACAGCTATCCTTGAAGCAAAGAAGAACTGCTATCCGCCAAAAGATGCCATAGAAGTCACGGAAAGAGGGGTTAAAGTAAAACTCCAAGCTATTTTGAACAAAACTGTGGCTAGACTTGGAATATTTCTTCGTGTAGAATCTTCACTGCATGGCAAAGAATGTATACTTATATTCAAGTGGGGTTTTGATGGTGCTTCAGTGCAAAGTTTGTATAAACAAACTATGGCAGAGGATGACGATTCTAGCATTTTTATGGGTTCGTTTGTGCCCCTGCGCTTAGTTTGTGGCGAAGAAGTGATATGGGAGAATCCAGAGCCATCTTCCACAATGTTCTGCAGACCATTATATTTTAAGTTTTCAAACGAAAACAGGTTGGACATAGTTGAAGAACAGGCTACGATTGGAAACGAGATTGAAGACCTGCAGCCTTCTATTATGGGAAACCATTCTGTTAAGCACTCGACGCCTATGACCATGACTGATGGCAAAATCACTTCCCATCTATCAAATAACTCATCTCCGACTTGTGATATATGTAAAGCAACTCCTACGGAAATGAATAAGTTAGAGGTCTTTTTTTGTGTTTGGGAAATCATCAAATGACGTCTCCCGCTCTGGGCGGAGTGGAAGGGCGTGTCATTATAACTCAGCCATAGTCACAGTGATTAACAAATGAGGGACTTAGTAACATCAGTTTTTAGTCACTTGTTAATCACCGTGATTATGACTGATTATGCAATTTTGTAAAAAAAAAAATATTTGATCAATATCGTATTTAATTATTCTCATTTAAAAAGTCATTAGTAGGCTATTCACTAACGACAGTACAAGTAAATCGATGCTCAACTCCGTTTGACCATGTCAAAGATGGGCACGCCACAATTGCGGCGGTAAGTCCCCTCTTTGAGGAGTGGATAGAGAGGCGTCACGGCGTCCTCACCTTCCGCCTGACGCAGGTTCTCACCGGGCATGGGTGCTTCGGTGGGTTCCTGTTCAGGATAAAGCGGGAGGATACGTCCGGGTGTTTCCATTGCGAGGATCGTCTGGAGGACACGGTGGAGCATACGGTGGAGGTGTGCCCTGCCTGGGCGGAGCACCGCCGTGTCCTCGTGGAGGCGATTGGCGGCGGCGACCTCTCGCGTCCGGCCCTGGTATGGAGCGAGAGGGAATGGGAAGCCGTCACCTCCTTCTGCGAAGCAGTAATGCTCGCGAAGGAGGAGGCGGGGCGCGTGAGGGAGTGGCAGTCTCTGCGCCCTCACGTCCCTAGCCGCCGCAGGAGGAGACGCCCCGGGCGTCGGGAGTCAATAGCGGACTCCCGGCCACCGTAGGCGCGAGCTTGCGGGTGGCGAGCAATGGGTAGCTCGCCGCCCGGTAAGGACCAAGCTCGGGTCGACGGCACGCAGTGTTCCACGCGCGCCTCAAAGAGATGTCAGCAGCAGTGTAGGAGTCTACTAGGACCGATGCCTGCCGGGGTCGCGTGATTGTTCGAAAGAGATACCGTGACCCTGGCACATGGGCAACTGATGGAACACGGGTGGGTTTTAGTCAGTAAAAGTCTGACACGCCCTCCCGCTCCGCCCAGAGCGGGAGAAGTCATTTGATGATTTCCCATCCTGGAAAAAAAAAAAAACCATTTCAAAGATTTGAAAAATCACCTATCGAAAATTCAAAAAAATTGGTACGCGCGTAGCAGCACCGAAAGGTAGATGAATTTGATGACACCTTGATCGCCGTGTATGGTACAATACCTCTTGTGAGCATCAGCCCTTCAGTTTCAAATAAATTAACTACCAAGTGATTTCGCCCATACAAAAAAAAAAAAAAAACTTTTTGTTCTCACGCGTGGAGTTCCCTTCCATACTTTAATATTACATAAAGGTATATATACCAGACACATTGCAAACGTCTTTTACTCCCTAATTACGTAAGTTAAAAGAAATCATAGATTTGGTCGTAAGGGTTAAGATTATGTCTTTATTATGTGGTTAAGAATGTCGTATAAAAAGTTTAATGCAAAAATGAGGATTACGACCTCTTTTTTTTTTTTTTTTTTTTTTTTTTCAGGATGGGAAATCATCAAATGACTTCTCCCGCTCTGGGCGGAGCGGGAGGGCGTGTCAGACTTTTACTGACTAAAACCCACCCGTGTTCCATCAGTTGCCCATGTGCCAGGGTCACGGTATCTCTTTCGAACAATCACGCGACCCCGGCAGGCATCGGTCCTAGTAGACCCCTACACTGCTGCTGACATCTCTTTGAGGCGCGCGTGGAACACTGCGCGCCGTTGACCCGAGCTTGGTCCTTACCGGGCGGCGAGCTACCCATTGCTCGCCACCCGCAAGCTCGCGCCTACGGTGGCCGGGAGTCCGCAATCGACTCTCGACGCCCGGGGCGTCTCCTCCTGCGGCGGCTAGGGACGTGAGGGTGCAGAGACTGCCGATCCCTCACGCACCCCACCTCCTCCTTCGCGAGCATTACTGCTTCGCAGAAGGAGGTGACGGCTTCCCATTCCCTCTCGCTCCGTACCATGGCTCGCACCAGGGCCGGACGCGAGAGGTCGCCGCCGCCGATCGCCTCCACGAGGACACGGCGGTGCCCCGCCCAGGCTGGGCACACCTCCACCGTATGCTCCACCGTGTCCTCCAGACGATCCTCGCAATGGAAACACCCGGACGTATCCTCCCGCTTTATCCTGAACAGGAACCCACCGAAGAACCTGCGTCAGGCGGAAGGTGAGGACGCCGTGGCGCCTCTCTATCCACTCCTCAAAGAGGGGACTTACCGCCGCAATTGTGGCGTGCCCAGCACTGGGTTGCGACAATCGTACCCGCCATGTCGCCATGGATTACGACCTCTTAAATAATTAAAACATGACTTTACGCTCCCCTATTGAAAATTATTTTTACGATACATCCCAAATAGTATAAAAAATCGCGCTAGAGCTGTTGGAAAGCCAGGTCGTAAGGGGTTTTTTTTTTTAAGTTAGAATTTTTTTAAATATACCAATCGATAGAGCTTGCGACGTTGATTCCAAATATATATATAACTCAATTTCGGCAAAATTTGCTTTACGACAATTGAAATTTCCGGTATCGATATACAAAAACATTTTAAAATATAAAAAAATTGCGGTCCATCTGTAGCGGGAGCAGGATCCAAGCTACCGGTGGTTAGGGCTCCAGAGACAGAAATCTCCTCACAATGCGCACCGCGTCAAGGAGTACTGCCTTCTGAATCAGGCTCTTGATCCAACCGCCTAACGATAACCTCGACAGGTGTTGGTCGAGGGTATCGGCCATCAGCCCGTTGGCTGATACGACAATCGGCACAATGACAGCCAAGTCAACATTCCACATGTCAACAACCTCGTGTGCTAAGTCGAGATATTTCATTATTATTTCGTTTATTTCATTTTACATACATATAAATTATGTTTTTAAATATTAAAATAACAAAAATCATAAAAACATTTAAAATTATAAAAAAATTGTACCCCACTGGTATCGGGTCCAAGCTACCGGTGATAAGGGCTGCTGAGAGAGGAACCTCCTCACTATACGTGCCGTGTCTAGTAATACCGCCTTCTGGATCAAGCCCTTGATCCAGCTGCCTAACGAGAGCCTCTTTAGGTGTTGGTCGAGGCTTTTGGCTATTATGCCATTTGCCGTCACGACTATCAGCACAATGACTGCTGTATCCACATCCCACATCTCGACAACCTCGCGAGCCAGATCAAGATATTTAATCTGCTTATCTTGTTCAGCTTTCACGAGGTTCTCGTCATGCGGGACTGCTACATCAATAATCATTGTGCGACGCTTTGATCGATCTATCACCACTATGTCCGGCTTATTAGCAACAATAGTCCTATCGATGATGATAGATCGATCCCAATACAATGTGATATTGCCATTTTGGAGAACTGGGACGGGCACATATAGTACGGTACTTCTGATTCCACAAGACTGTATTTCAGAGCAAGTTGCTGGTGGATAATCCTGGCTACAAGGTTGTGCCTATACAAGTACTCTCCGTTAGCCAGACGAGAACAGCCAGAAATAATGTGTCGGATTGATTCCCCTGGACGGTGGCAAGCCCGACAGATGTCAACTGTGCCATCCTTCAGAATATATTTCCGGTAGTTGTTCGTCATCATAACTTCGTCCATAATTGCAAAGACAAAACCTTCGGTTTCTCCAAATAGATTTCCGAATCGTAACCAGGATACGGACGCTAAGAAGTCTACATCGTCTCCATGTAGGACCCCGTAAAAGCGTCCGTGAAGCTCGTTGCTTTGCCATACCTCCCTGCGGTCATCCGTATCTAATATTTTAAGTTTGCGCCAGTTCTCGTTAGCCAAGGAGAACGGGGTGAGACTTTTGTCCACTGAGACCAAATCTCGGTGCATCCCCACGTCGGCTTCTAGGAAGTATTCCCTGAGACTGCATACCTCACGGTTGTGCAGGGTCTTAGCATTCAAGAAACCTCGACCTCCGCACTTCCGTGGGATATACAGTCTCATCACCGATGACCTTGGGTGATGCATTCGATTTGCGGTCAGCAGTGTGCGGACCCGTCTATCCAGGGCGTCAAGTTCCGTCTGAGTCCATTTGAGTATGCCGAAAGAGTACATCAAAACCGGCATGACCTAACCGTTGAAGGCGCGCACCTTGTTTCCGCCTGATAAAAGATTTTTTAATACATTATTCAGGCGGCCAAAGAAGCGCTCCCTTAACGATCGTTTCATGTCAGCAGTGTTGATGCCTAACGCTTCCGACATACCCAAATACTTGTATGTTTCGATAGAGGAGAGGGATCTTAGGTGTATGGAATCCGAGAGTTGGGTTCCCACGGATTCCACAATTTCCCCGCGCTTTACATGCATGACCGCACATTTGTCCACACCAAATTCCATCCTGATGGCGCTACTGAAGGTTTCAGTACCTCCATCAGTTGCAAATTGTTGGGGGCAAAAAGTTTTAGGTCATCCATGTAGTGAAAGTGAGATATAACCTGACCACCTCTCCTCAATCGATAGCCTATACCTGAATCCTCCAGCAGTGTGCTAAGAGGATTCATAGCTAGGCAGAACCAAAGTGGACTCAAACTGTCGCCCTGGAATATACCTCGCTCGATCCTTATCAATTCGCTGTTCCTATGGATATGTCGATATCCTGGATAGCGAAGGACTGTTTTCCACTGCCCCATACATGACATCAAGAAGGTGCACAGCGTTGTATCTACTTTGTACAACTCCAGCACCCTCTTGAGCCAGGTATGTGGCACCGAGTCATAGGCCTTCTTATAGTCTATCCAGCATGTCGACAGATCCCTTCGGGAACGACGAACCTGTTGACTAATGGTCACATCGATAAGGAGCAGCTCCTTAGTACCGCGGGACCCGTTCCTACATCCATTTTGCGAGACAGACAAGATCGAGTGTGTGTCAATATGATTGTAAATTTTAGCTCTCAAAATGGATGTAAGTACTTTATAGACCGCCGGTAGACACGTGATCGGTCTATAATTTTTGGGTTCCGCGGTACTACTTGATTTATGGAGCAGGTGGGTTATCCCTGTTGTTAAGAACTGGGGCAACGACCCTGACTCTAAGGCTGACTGAAACTGAGATGCCAAACGAGCGTGCGACTTTTGGAACCACTTGATCCAAAAGTTGTGCAGTCCGTCCGGCCCTGGAGATTTCCAGTTAGGCAACGCACGGACTGCACAAGCGACATCTTGGGGGCTGATGGTAACTGCCCCCATTTCTGTTATTTGACCGCACGCTCGCTCGATCTCCCTAGTCCAATCACCTTCGGTGTGATTGACATGCACCGACCAGATGTTTCGCCAGAAAGAAGACATGGCGTCATCATCCGGAAGGGGCGTGTCAGCCACACCTTGGTCCTGTCGGTCCCAAGCTCGGTAAACCCACCTTGCATTGCTTTGGAATCTGTGATTCTGGGTGTACCGCTCCACCCTCCGCCGAAACCGACGAATACGGTTTGCCCATGCACAGATCTTCTGCTTCAGGAAGTCGATGCGCTCTGTGACGCGGGGCAAATAATCTCGAAGACTAACATCCATCCCGGAGAACGCCCGCTTCACAAAGCGCATCACTCGAGGGCGAGTATTGCCCTCCCTGAAGCAGATTAGCTTACTGATGAGTGCTCTAGCCTCACCGATACGACGTTCAATCCTGCACTGCCAAGCTGGTACGGCTGGTTTTGGTCGTTTAGCTCTGTTATTTTTAGGAAACTTAACACGAGCTACACGACAAGCCGCTACAGCTGCACAGTACAAGATCGAGTGTGTATCGACCAGGTCTTTGCTGCCATCAAAATATGTTGACAGCTGTGAGTCTAGAGCACACACCAGTGCCTTGTTTTTCTTATGCATGGGCAAACGAGGTAAACGTGGTCTAAGTTCAGGCGGAGTAGAGCGATTCTCCCTGAAAGCATCCTCCAAAGCGTTCCTTAATCGTGCATTGCATTGAGTACTCACGCATATAGCCCCGTCATCATCCTCTTCACCAACGCAGTTGGGTCGCGGTGAAACACTAGGTAAATTTTGCAGTTGCACCGCGACCAGTGGCGAAGCAGGCGTAACATGGCTATTCCGTGATTCCAGGCAAAGTTGATCAAGTACGGCGGCATCCAGCATATGATTACCTGATCCGACAGTCGTTGCGACGACACGTTGATAGCTGGTTCAAGCATCTGAAACAGAGAGAGCATTTGACCACGGTACGCAGTCAAGTTAGTTCCCCCCTCTGTAGCCCCATAGTATGCGCGCATGACATTTTCGTTGACAGCTTTTGTCCACTTCATGCACTGCACACTTCCATCGGTAGCGGGGACCCTATCAGAGGCCGGTAGGCCTCGGAGTCCCAAGCTGGCCGGTGGTCGGCCTCGTCCGCGCCGACGTACTGGTGGTGGTGGTGTCGTCAGCGGCGAGAAGTATTCGTCGCTCGAGCTTGACGCAACTGCAGCAGCCGCTGTCACTGGACTCACGTCTGGAGCAGGATCCGGCAACTGCGAGGCGGAGCTGAGCGACGAATCCGAAGATGTTGGGTGTGTGCTTTGTAGCAAACGTGCCCGACCTCGCGTCAGCATTTCACTATAACTCGTGTATTGTTACTTTCTCTAGTCTTGCATCATGCAGATTTTTGGTTACAGTACCAATTTTTGGCACTCCACTGCTGTTGTTTAAACATAATAGTAAACATTTTTGCATTATTAGTCTTTAAAAATACTAGAAAAATACACGGTGAAAAAAATGTTGTTCCGTCAGGTTGACAGTCGGGCCACAGATTTTAATTATTATTATAGTGGCGTCTAGCTGTATAGCCAGATGAGCGACCATATACTTTTCTCTTAGATCGCATTATCTTTGATCTGCCATTCGATAGCACGCACCGAAAAACGTTTGTTGGCACTCTTATTTATATCAAAAGCCACAATGAAGTTTTTGCCGTATGTACAGTCAACGGCCAGAAATCCACTTACACCGCAATGACCATTATCGCCTGCGCTATACTAGCTGCGGCGCCTATACACTCATACGCATATTTATCTGTGTGAGTGATGTTCCAACGCTAACAAATTAACATATCGTGTAGCATCGCGCTACGAGTAGTTAAAGATGTGGTTAATGCTAGACAAGGATGACAATATCAGTAACTTGTTTTTTTATCGTAGTCTGATTATTTTTATTATAGTAATGCAAAATTTCAACTAGTGAATATAAGTTAACATTAGCTAGATCGGTAACGAGGCTGCACTCGCTAATATGATCCGGATAGATGTGAGTTGGAATCCCTAGTTTGGGCCTATTATTATTATTATTATTTTATTTATTTTCATACATATTTCGTTACATTTTTAAATATTTTTACAAAGTAAATACCTATACAAAAACATTTAAAAATATAAAAAAATAGCAGTCCATCGGTAGCGGGAGCAGGATCCAAGCTACCGGTGGTTAGGGCTCCAGAGACAGAAACCTCCTCACAATGCGAGCCGTGTCAAGGAGTACTGCCTTCTGAATCAGGCTCTTGATCCAACCGCCTAACGATAGCCTCGACAGGTGTTGGTCGAGGGTATCGGCCATCAGCCCATTGGCTGATACGACAATCGGCACAATGACAGCTGAGTCAACATTCCACATGTCAACAACCTCGTGTGCTAAGTCGAGATATTTCATCTGTTTCTCTTTCTCAGCTTTCACGAGGTTGCCGTCATGCGGAATGGTAACATCGACTATCATTGTGCAGCGCGCTAACCGGTCTATCACCACTATATCAGGCTTATTGGCGACAATAGTCCTGTCAGTAATGATAGACCGATCCCAGTACAACGTGACATGGTCATTTTCGAGAACTGGGTCGGGCACATACTTGTAATACGGTACCTCAGAATCCACTAGTTTGTACTGCAAAGCAAGTTGCTGATGAATAATCCTGGCTACTTGGTTATGCCTGTGCAAGTATTCGCCATTAGCTAGACGAGAACAACCAGAGATAATATGTCTGATGGACTCACCCGGATGGTGACATGCCCGACACACGTCCACCGTCCCGTCCTTCATAATATGTCTCCGGTAGTTATTCGTCAAGATAACTTCGTCCATAATTGCACAGACGAAACCTTCTGTTTCCCCGAATAGGTTACCAAAACGTAGCCAGGATACGGACGCTAAGAAATCTACACTGGGCTCATGAAGAGCCCGGTAAAAGCGCCCGTGAAGCTCCTTGTTTCGCCATACTTCCTTGCGGTCATCGGTAGTAAGTACTACAGGTTTGCGCCAGTTCTCTTTAGCCATGGAGAGCGGGGTGAGCCCCTTGTCCACTGCGACCACATCACGGTGCATACCCACTTCGGCTTTTAAGAAATACTCCCTGAGACTGCACACCTCGCGGTTGTGGAGGGTCTTTGCATTTAAAAAGCCTCGACCCCCGTACTTCCGCGGGATGTCCAGTCTCATCACCGATGATCGTGGGTGATGCATTCGGTTTGCGGTCAGCATTGTACGGACCCTCCTATCCAGGGCGTCGAGTTCTGTCTGAGTCCATTTAAGTATGCCGAAAGAGTACATCAAAACTGGCATGACCCAACCGTTGAAGGCGCGCACCTTGTTTCCGCCTGAGAGAAGACTAATTAATACCTTCTTCAGGCGACCAAAAAAGCGCTCCTTCAACGATTGTTTCATGTCAGCGTCGTTGATGCCTAACACTTCCGACATACCCAAATACTTGTAGCTTTCGGATGAGGAAAGGGATCTGAGGTATACGGAATCCGAAAGTTGGATTCCCTCGGATTCCATAACCTCACCTCGCTTTACATGCATGACTGCACATTTGTCCACACCAAACTCCATCCTGATGGCGCTACTAAAAGTTTCAGTTACCTTCAGTAGCTCCATCAGTTGCAGTTTGTTGGGGGCAAAGAGTTTTAGGTCATCCATGTAGAGGAGGTGAGATATAACCTGACCACCTCTCCTCAGCCGATAGCCTAGACCTGAATCCTCCAGCAGTGTGCTTAGAGGATTCAGGGCTAAGCAAAACCAAAGTGGACTCAGACTGTCGCCCTGAAATATTCCCCGCTTAATCCATACAGGCTCATCATTTCGCTGGATCTGTGGACATCCTGGATAGCGAAGGACTGTCCTCCATTGCCCCATGCACGACTCTAGGAAGGTGCGTAGAGTTGTATCAACCTTGTACAACTCCAGCACCCTCCTGAGCCATGAATGTGGCACAGAGTCGTAGGCTTTCTTATAGTCTATCCAGCATGTCGACAGATCCTTGCGGGATCGACGAACCTGTTGGCTTATGGCCATGTCGATGAGGAGTAGCTCCTTAGTACCACGGGACCCGTTCCCACATCCATTTTGAGATGCAGACATAATGGAATTATTATCAATATGCGAACTAATTTTCGCTCTCAAAATGGATGTAAAAAGTTTATAAACCGTCGACAAACATGTAATCGGTCTATAATTCTTAGGTTCCGCGGTACTACCTGACTTATAGAGCAGGTGGGTGACGCCTGTTGTTAGAAACTGCGGTAGCGACCCAGACTCTAAGGATGACTGGAAATGAGATGCCAGGCGACTGTGTGAACTAGTGAGCCATTTTAACCAGAAATTGTGCAGTCCGTCCGGTCCCGGTGATTTCCAGTTCGGTAACGGACGGACTGCTCTGGCTACATCTGTTGGCGTAATTAACACCGGCTCCATTTCTGGTAATGATTCACACACTCGCTCGACATCTCGCATCCAGCCAGCCTCAACGTGACAGACGGGTACTGACCAAATGCCCCGCCAGAATGCATTCGTGGCGGCGTCATCCGGGCAGCGCACGTCCGTCACATTTTGTTCGGGTCACTCCCAAGCTCTATATACCCACCTCTCATCGCTCTGGAACATACGATTCTGCTTGTATCGGTCAACCCGCCGCTTATACCGCCGAATACGGCTTGCCCATGCACAGACTTTCTGCTTCAGGAAGTCGATGCGCTCTGTAACACGGGACATGTATTCTGGAGGACTGATTCCAGTCCCCGAGAATGCCCGCCTTACAAAGCGCATCACTCGTGGTCGAGTATTGCCCTCCCTGAAGCAGTATAGTTTGCCGATGAGTACCCTGGCCCCATCGATACGACGCTCGATCCTGCATTGCCAGGCTGGTACGGTTGGCATTGGTCGAGTAGCTCCGTCACAGCTTGGAAATTTGACGTTAGCTAACCGACATGCCGCAACAGCCGCGCAATACAGGATCGAGTGTGTATCAACGAGATTCTCGCTGCTCTCGAATAAATTCTTAAGCTGCGAGTCCAAGGCACACACCAGCGCCCTATTTTTCTTGTGCATAGGCAACCGTGGTAATCGGGGTCTAAGTTCGGTTGGGATAGACCTATACTCGCGAAGCGCATCCTCCAGAGCGCTCCTCAGTCGGTTGTTGCACTGGCTACTTACTGTGGCAACCATATCATCCTCTTCTTCAACATGATGGAACCGCGGCGAAATTTCGATAGATGACCCTTGTGCCGCGGTTTGTGTCGGAGTCGAGACGACATAGTTGCTCAGTACTTCTGAGCGCAGCCTTTCAAGTGCGGTGTCGTCCAACCTGTGATTGCGTTGGATAACCCGCACTTGATCCGAAAGTCGTTGGGCCGAGACGTTGACGGTTGGTTCTAGTTCCTGGAACAGAGACAGCATCCTGTCACGATACGCAGTGAGGTTAGTTCCCCCCTCTGTAGACCCGTAATATGCGCGCATGACGTTCTCGTTCATAGACTGAGTCCATCTCATGCGCCGCACACAACCACCGGCAGCGGGGACCCGGCTCGGGGCCGGCTGGCCCCTAAGTCCCAAGCTCTTCGGTGGCCGTCCTCTCCCCTGCCGACGTACAGGTGTTGGCGACGTCGGCGGGGAAAAATATTCGTCGCTCGAGCTCGACGCAACTGCCGCGGCCGGTGTCACAGCACTCTCGATGGCGCTGGGTTCCGGCGGCGGCGAGGCGGAGCTGAGCGACGAGTCCGGAGGTGGTAGTCGTGCGTTCCGTGCAGCTGCTCTTGTCAACATTTACTCACATTCCGTATTTATATTTTCATTTTGATTTTCATTTTGATTTTATCGGATTTAATCGGAGATGACATCTGTCATGCCACCTCCGATTCGCTTCTTTTAACATTAGTTTTTTACATTATGGTAAAAATTTCTTGTATTTTATTATTCCAAAAGGTTTTTACTATTGGGGATTTCCTTTCTATTGCAAATTTCTTGTAAAATTGTGTCAAATTTATTGTTTTTGTTGGAATTAGGAACACAAGATGACCTGTCGATAGTGTTGCCAGCTTTGTTTTATATTTATTATCTTTATTTAAATTTTTACAACATATAAATTACATTTTTAAATATTAAAATAACAAAAATCATAAAAACATTTAAAAATATAAAAAATAGTAGCCCACCGGTATCGGGAATAGGATCCAAGCTACCGGTGGTCAGGGCCGCTGAGAGAGGAACCTTCTCACTATACGTGCCGTGTCCAGTAATACCGCCTTCTGGATCAAGCGCTTGATCCAGCTGCCTAACGAGAGCCTCTTTAGGTGTTGGTCGAGGCTCTTGGCTATTATGCCATTGGCCGTCACGACTATCGGCACAATGACTGCTGTATCCACATCCCACATCTCGACAACCTCGCGAGCCAAGTCAAGATATTTGATCTGCTTATCTTGTTCGGCTTTCACGAGGTTCTCGTCATGCGGGACTGCTATATCAACAATCATTGTGCGACGCTCTGATCGATCTATCACCACTATGTCCGGCTTATTAGCGACAATAGTCCTATCAGTGATGATAGATCGATCCCAATACAATGTGATATTTCCATTTTGGAGAACTGGGTCGGGCACATACTTATAGTACGGTACTTCTGATTCCACAAGACTGTATTTCAGAGCAAGTTGCTGGTGGATAATCCTGGCTACAAGGTTGTGTCTATGCAAGTAGTCTCCGTTAGCCAGACGAGAACAACCAGAAATAATGTGTCGGATTGACTCCCCCGGACGGTGGCATGCCCGACAGATGTCAACCGTGCCATCCTTCACAATATATTTCCGGTAGTTGTTTGTCATCATAACTTCGTCCATAATTGCAAAGACAAAACCTTCGGTTTCTCCAAATAGATCTCCGAATCGTAACCAGGATACGGACGCTAAGAGGTCTACATCGGGTCCATGTAGGACCCGGTAAAAGCGTCCGTGGAGCTCCTTGCTTTGCCATACCTCCCTGCGGTCATTAGTATCTAATACTTTAGGTTTGCGCCAGTTCTCGTTAGCCAAGGAGAGCGGGGTGAAGCCCTTGTCCACTGAGACCATATCTCGGTGCATCCCCACATCGGCTTCAAGGAAGTATTCCCTGAGACTGCATATCTCACGGTTGTGCAGGGTCTTGGCATTTAAAAAACCTCGACCTCCGCACTTCCGCGGGATATACAGTCTCATCACCGAGGACCGTGGGTGATGCATCCGATTTACGGTCAGCAGTGTGCGGACCCGTCTATCCAGGGCGTCCAGCTCCGTCTGAGTCCATTTGAATATGCCGAAAGAGTACATCAAAACTGGCATAACCCAACCGTTGAAGGCGCGCACCTTGTTTCCGCCTGATAAAAGACTATTTAGAACTTTATTCAGGCGGCCAAAGAAGCGCTCCCTCAACGATTGTTTCATGTCAGCAGTGTCGATGCCTAACGCTTCCGACATACCCAAATACTTGTATGTTTCGATTGAGGAGAGGGATCTTAGGTGTATGGAATCCGTGAGTTGGGTTCCCACGGATTCCACAATCTCCCCTCGCTTCACATGCATGACTGCAGATTTGTCCACACCAAATTCCATCCTGATGGCGCTACTGAAGGTTTCAGTTACTTTCAGTAGCTCCATCAGTTGCAGATTGTTGTGGGCAAAGAGTTTTAGGTCATCCATGTAGAGGAGGTGAGATATAACCTGACCACCTCTCCTCAATCGATAGCCTATACCTGAATCCTCCAGCAGTGTGCTAAGAGGATTCATGGCTAGGCAGAACCAAAGTGGACTCAAACTATCGCCCTGGAATATACCTCGCTCAATCCTTATCGGTTCGCTATTCCTCTGGATTTGTCGACACCCTGGATAGCGAAGGACCGTCCTCCACTGCCCCATACATGACATCAGGAAGGTGCACAGAGTTGTATCTACTTTGTACAACTCCAACACCCTCCTGAGCCATGTGTGTGGTACCGAGTCATAGGCCTTCTTATAGTCTATCCAGCATGTCGACAGATGCCTTCGGGAACGACGAACCTGTTGACTAATGGTCATATCGATTAGGAGCAGCTCCTTAGTACCGCGGGACCCGTTCCTACATCCATTTTGAGAGACAGACAAGATAGAGTTTGTGTCAGTATGATTGTAAATTTTAGCTCTCAAAATGGATGTAAGAATTTTATAGACCGTCGGTAGACAAGTGATCGGTCTATAATTTTTGGGTTCCGCGGTGCTACCTGATTTATGGAGCAGGTGGGTTATCCCTGTTGTTAAGAACTGGGGCAACGACCCTGACTCTAAGGCTGACTGGAACTGAGATGCCAAGCGAGCGTGCGACTTTTGGATCCACTTGATCCAAAAGTTGTGCAGTCCGTCCGGCCCCGGAGATTTCCAGTTAGGCAACGGACGGACTGCACAAGCGACATCTTGGGGGCTGATGGTAATTGCCCCCATTTCTGGTATTTGTCCGCACGCTCGCTCGATCTGCCTAGTCCAGTCACCTTCGGTGTGATTGACAGGCACCGACCAGATGTTTCGCCAGAACGAAGACATGGCGTCATCATTATTTATTATTATTATTATTATTTGTATGTTTTAGTAATTTATTTTAGTAAATTACTTTAAACAAATAGATATTACATTATAGGTAATTTATTATTATAATATGATAATAAATGAAACAAATTTTGATATGGTAACATTGTAATATTTTTTATACAAAAGAAATCCTTTACACTTAGTTATGTTATTATTATAGTATTGAATGTTAAAAAACACATTTTAGGTTACATATAGATATTATGAAAATTCTGATATCGTTTAAGAGGTTATAGCTTAATTATTTATTTTCTCAATGAAAAGAGGATTGAAACATAACCTCAATATTACAATAATATAAATACTAATTTGTTAAAGTTACGGCCACTATGTCCCCTGACACAAAATTACCCTACCTGTTCGCTGCCAGACTAAACCCCTACAATAGCATTTCAATAGCGCAGTGGAAGATATTATGGTGGGGTCCAGGAGACAAGAGTGGCGAGCGAAACTAGTCCGCCGTACGCGGAGCAGACAATATATAAGAGAACAACTCACCTACAATACAACAAAGGAACTTACCTGCTGGTTGAAGGACACTGCTCTGGTGCCAACCTGGAGTTATGTATGTAAGTGAGTGTATATGTATCGTGTAGTAACGTGTAAGTGGGTTTTCCAGAACACCAGGCCGCTGCAACTCGCCAGAGATTCACTCCAACATGCGGTTCAAACACTTAACCTCCAAACTATTTCAATGTCAAGAAACTAAACCCGTATTATTGCACCAAATTGGGGTTTATTAACAATCAAAGCTGGGTCATGACCTATTGTCCACCAAAACGACCGGGGGTAAGGGATTACTTTACAAAAGATCGCGAGATACAATACGGCGCCGTGTTCCCTTGCTAAGCACCAAATTCAAGAGAGAAGTGTCAACGTCAAAACTGTCAAGTCAGATGTCACTTCGTTACACGCGCATTCCGTTAGGCGCACAGATTATAAACGGGACAGAACACTACCTGTCTATGATTTTTAATATTTCGGGTGACCTCCGTTAGCCTCGATACAGCTAATGAGACGTCGACGCATAGATGCCACAATATTTGCACAGATATTTGTGCCGCGCAAACTATCCCATAACTGCATGCAATGGGATTTGAGTAGCTCAGGGCATCTTTCGCCCCGAGCTTCCCATCTTTGCACCATTAAACCCCATATATTTTCTATGGGGTTTAAGTCAGGGGACCGAGCTGGCCAAGGAATAACTTTAATTTCCGGATGATTGCTAAACCATTCGTGAACAATGCTGGCACGGTGAATAGGACAATTGTCTTGAACAAAACTTATCTCGTTTAATTCTTCTGCGGGGTAGACATTACGCACCGGGGGCAACATTATATCGTTCAACACTTCCACATAGTTGACACTGTTGGCTCGCGTCGATATATAACTTAATTCACCGGGCCCTTGAGCACTTATCCACCCCCACATATTCACACTGATTCTGCCTGACTCCGTATTTGGTCTGACATTGCCTTCAGACCAACGCGTGTTATTTTTACGCCACAAATGCAGCCTTCCTTTTTGGCACGATTTAAAAGAATTTTCGTCGGTGAATATTGTCGTCTCCCAATCAAAGTCCCGGGCCGGGCCTTCCCGTCCGCTAATCACTTGGCAATCCCGACAAGGTTGCGCGTTATCAGTCCACCTGACGCGCTGCTGGAGGATGTGCAAATACTCGCAAGCTCCAACGCTTCCAAAACTCTGAGCGAGCTGCTGCACCAACTGAAACCGCGATAGCCAATTTTGGCTCACATTGACAAAAGGGTGCTCCGGCAGGGCGACAAGTGGCTGTCAAATCAAAAAATGGCCCGGGGTCAGGGCCTCCAAGACGTTCAGGTCCGAAGACAGCGGGCACAATGGACGCGAGTTCAACACAGCTTCAATGCGGCAAAATACCGTAGCTAACTCCTTAAAGGTGAGAACGGTGTCTCCCAACAATCGGCGCCAGAGTCCCTGTGCCGCTTTCACCGCGGCCTCAAAAATACCCCCCCAATGGGGGCAGGCTGGCGGGTCAAACAACAACAAACACCAAAAACAACCAAACAACAACAACAACAACAACCAAATGGACCTCCTTAGGCAACAAAAGGGGGTGACGGACCCCATAAGGAAGGCTAGAGTGACTCAACCGTCAACAACCAAACAACAAAAGACCCGTATCGACCAAAAGGGGTTCAACTTACTAACGGCTCCCGACAATATCCAAAACTCTCGCTGCAGAATGGCCAACAGCGCATTGCAACCGGCATGCGAGTTCTTAATGTGACGATCAGTCACCAACAATTCAACAACAAAAAACAACAATTCAACAATTTGTCGAGGGAGCCAAATCGACTCAACAAACTCAGGGTCCTTTGTTCCAACAACGAGCACCTTGAGCCCGGGCAAAGGACCCGACATCAAGACTGGCGATCGAGGCCAATCATCCTCGGGATGTGTCAGCCAGTCTGGTCCCCACCATAGGGGGCAAGCAAACAAGCGGGGTGCTATGCACCCACGTGAGGCCACGTCACCTGGGTTCAAATCTCCAGGCAAGTGCCTCCAAATCAAAGGCGTATCAAATTTTTGAATCTGGGACACTCGGTACGCAACAAAGACCTCCAAAGAGTGGACGGACGTCTTCAACCAACACAAAACAATTTGACTGTCCGTCCAGGCGTAAGAAGCCCGAATGTCCACAGTTCCACCCAAAGTGTGAGCAACGTGGTTCAATAGACGCACAAGACGCGCCGCCCCTGACAATTCAACTTAGGGATGGTCAGTGCCGTCCGGAGGGGGGAGGCCACCTTGCTCTTGGCCAAGACCAGTGACAAATTCACCTGGCCTGTGCGCAGACGGTGCGCAGACAAACAACAGCTGCATAACCGTGCGAAGACGCATTACAAACAAGGGTAGCAGTGTAGCTCCCAGGGGGGAGGATAGCGCGGGGTAACACGACCTCGTTGACTGCAGGGAGTGCGGATACAAATTGGAGCCAATCATCCAACAGTTTTTCCCGAATTGGCTCGTCCCAGCCAAGTCCCGCAGTCCAAAGGCGCTCAAGAAAACAATTTTGCCCAAAACAATACAAACAAACAACAAAACAATAGACAAAAGGCAACCCTGGGCTCCCATGTCCAAAATGACACGGACCACAACAGAGTCCCCCGTGGGCCCCCAGACCCGACCGATGCCGTTGGCAACAAAACCGTGTCGATCTGAGGGGTACCTTAGCGGGGCAGGCGCCAATGTCCTAACAATGCCTGGGCGGCGACCGATCGCCACACCCAGACCCAAGTCTTTCCCGACGAGGATGCAATTCAAATTCCTCGTACGCGCGGTGTCCCGAGCCACGCGCCATCGCTGGAAGGGCATATCCCACCGGATGCCTGAATGGCGGGGGGCGTGACTCCAACCGGGGACGTTCCGCCAAAGGAGGGGAGGGAAGGCGGTGCTGGTCTGGCCAGCGCTGCCTAGCAACAACTGCGTAATCGCCTTTACGCGGGGAGACCAAATGGCGGTCGCGCGGCTCCCGATCAACTTGCGCGGGGGGTGGAGTGCGGCGCTCAAAATTGCGGGCCTCGCCCCGGTTCTGAACCGGCGAGCCAGAAGCCCGGTGACCAACTCCATGGTACCCCCCCGTACGCGAACCTTCATCAGAGGCTGGTCTGCCAGCGTGGTTCGCGTTAGCGCACAATATGTCCAAATGGGACCCCCTACAAATTCTACAAGGGCGGGGGTTGGGGCAATCCCGATGGAAGTGAGCCCCCAAACAAGAGAAGCACATGCGGCGTGCATTGGCAATTCGGCGGCGGGCACTCACGTGCAACTTCAAAAAGGCCGCGCAAGTTGCCATGCCATGCCCCGTGTCCCTACAAAACTCACAACCAGGACGACTCTGGGTGCCAGCAAAACGAGCGGCGGGGCGACCATCAACAGGCCCGCGAGCCCTAGTCCGTCCCTGGTCTCGTGGCCGGGAAGACGGCTGGCATGACTCAATGGCAACGCCAGAGTTGTCCACAAACCGACACTCATCCTCCAAAAATTGGACGAGGTCATCAAATGGGGGGAGATGTGTGACACTATCCCCACCATACTTTTGCTCGAAACGAGCCCTCAAATCGGCAGGAAGCCGTTGCAGCACAACGTGCACCAAAAGGTAAGACCAATGGTCCACCGGCAAGTCCAATTGCTTTAAAGCGTTGGTCGCTGCCACCAACGGGTTCAACAGGTCAGTACGCAATGCTGACAATCCAGTAATGACCGGTAACCCCAAAATCAATTCAATGTGAACGTCAGCCAAACAACGTTTATTTTGGTACCGCCGGGTGAGTAACTCCACAGCGGTAGGGTAGGCTGAGTCAGTCAAAGGCAGATGCTGCACCAAGGCTCGGGCCTCACCTTCCAGGACAGACAACAAATAGGCCAACTTTTGGGCGGGTCTGAGGTCCGAGCGTGCATCAACCAAACTTTCAAACAGGTTTTGGAAACTTAACCAGTGGTCCAGACGACCGTCAAAATGTGGCAGTTCCAAATTAGGCAGTCTACTCAATAGTCCGGGACCTGAAACAACCGAGGTCTCCGGTTTGACCTGGACAGGTGTCCGGCACTGCAATATTTCCATTTGTATGCCATTGCACAAACAAAACCATTCAAATAAACAAAACAATTAAATTATCAAATAACAAAGTTCAAACAATATATTACAAAATAACTACAATCAAACTACCAAACTGACTAATCAGCAACTCAAGAAATAACATTAAATTGGTTTCAATTCAATTCAACAATAAACTTTTATTTTAATTCAAAATCAATATCAACGTTCAAAATTCTATATCATATTCAATTCAAATATTCAAATTCTAATCCAATTCCAAATGTTAAGTTCACAAACCACTGTTAATGGTACAACAATAATGAACCTTTATTCCAACTCAAAACAATGGTAATACTCAAAAATGCCAATAATTTTTCAAATATTAATTTTCACAAATAACCATATCAATGGTACAAACTCAATATTTTAATGTCTTCCTGACATTCAATACAACACAGATCAGACACAAAAAGGGGCTACAACAAGGGGCTGCACCACAGCCCAATCCAATCCACTTTATTAGCTCGGCTGACCTTGGCAACATCAGGTTACCCGTCAATATGAGTTACTCAACTCAACAAATTTACAAATTATTTCAAATACCAATTAATTACCATTAACAAATATTTACAGCGAATTACTACTTCCCTTATAGAGACTGCCAAGTAATTAGCCTACTGTAAAATTACCAATTTGGTGGTTTTGTAGGTTAAAACCACGCCTCTGCATACCAAAATGCACGCTGCCAGACTAGACCCCGTACAATACGATTTCAAATGCGCAGTGGAAGAGTTATAATCGTGGGGCTCTAGAGACAAGAGTGGCTAGCGTACTGTCCGCCGTACGCGGAGCAGACAATACAAGTACAAGGTACAATATACAAACAAAAGCACTTACCTCATGGTTGAAGGACACTGCTCTGGTGCCAACCTGGAGATATGTATGTAAGTGAGTGTATGTGTATCGTGTCGTGACGTTACGAGTATTCTTCAGGTTAGATTCCGCTTCCAATTAGGCTGGAGGAGGTCACAGCATGCGGTCTTCAAATCACTCATTCACAATAGCGTCACTTTGGTTTGACCTTCAAACTATTTATCCAAAATATGTCCAAAACCCGTGTTATCAAACGTCAAATTAGGGGTTATTAACAATCAAACAACTGGATCACGACTAATTGTCACAAACGGATCGATTTAAACGGATTAATTTCAACAAACGCGTCGCGGAACTCAACACGGCGACGGGGCTATTTTAGCGGCAAAAAAAAGAAACTGTCAATTGTCAACGTCAAACTGTCAAGAGAGATGTCACTCTGTTACTCGTTTAGAAACGTAGGCGCATAGAGTAAACAAATCGTTCGGGACTCAACAATGCCGTTGCATTAAAAACGGTTTTTTAGCTGGCGTTCGGTGATGAAGACCTTCGGCATGGAGTATGCGGCGAACGGTGCGTACTGATGTGCCGAACTCATCGGCAAAACGCCTTGTTGGGATGAAACCATTCGTCTCATATTCAGCTACCATATAACGTCGCTGAGGCTGGCTAATGAGAGGTGGTCTTCCGCTCCTCTCACGACTCCTCAGGCTACCTTCTTCCTCAAATCTCTTCACCCAAAGACTAACAGTCTCTCTCTAAAAAAAAAAAAAAAAACAATATTACACACTTGCAACAAGCAATTTATCTACCATTATATTTTGAAGGTATCATCACATAAAATTAAAAAAAAAGCTTACACATAAGCTGGTTTCATTCGATATTTGAGATATATTAAGGCCATTCGAATATAGGGTCACAATATTTGCCTTGGCTTCAATACTAATATTAGCCTGCATATTGAATTCAGAAGAATACTAAAATAGAAACAACAAGATAACACAAACGCTCGTAACTATGTTCACCAACCAACAACAGCGAATAGTGGAATAATTTATGTAAACTAGTAAAGTAGTTAAAATATGAGGGTAGATTTACAAAGTGAAATTATCACTTTGTTTCAAATCTACCCTCATATTTTAATAACGACGCTAAAATTGAAAATAATTGTAAAACGAAAGAATCTTCGTTTAGCTGTGGAATATTTAACATATTTGTTAGCAACTCAGCATTCTTATTTCACATGCAATACTTAAAAAATATTTTTCATGTTTGATGTGAGACACAAACCTGAACGTTTGCTATGCGAGGCACAGTGCTAACCACTTTAGCCACCGTAACGCTTACTCAACTAATTGAAATTTGTAATAACAATCATAAGCGGGCAACAAGTTGCCAATGTGTAGTGTTGTCAAACTTTCTAAAAGAAGAAGGTCATAAGTAACAACTGATATGCCTATGCCATAGTTTTGTTAGATTGTAAGTCGACTTTTGGCTGTTATAGTACATAGCTGCATAGTGGCGTCTAGCTGTATAGCCAGATAAGCGACCATATACTTTTCTCTTAGATCGCATTATCTTTGATCTGCCATTCGATAGCGCGCACCGAAAAACGTTTGTTGGCACTCTTATTTATATCAAAAGCCACAATGAAGTTTTTGCCGTATGTACATAGCTGCATAGTGGCGTCTAGCTGTATAGCCAGATGAGCGACCATATACTTTTCTCTTAGGTCGCATTATCATTGATCTGCCATTTGATAGCGCGCACCGAAAAACGTTTGTTGGCACTCTTATTTATATGAAAAGATACAATGAAGTTTTTGCCGTATGTACATAGCTGCAAAGTGGCATCTAGCTGTATAGCCAGATGAGCGACTATATACTTTTCTCTTAGATCGCATTATCATTGATCTGCCATTCGATAGCGCGCCCCGAAAAACGTTTGTTGGCACTCTTATTTATATCAAAAGCCACAATGAAGTTTTTGCCGTATAGTGTTTAACAGTATAATAGGCTTTCTGACATAATTTACGCTTTATAAAAGATTTGAATTTATTTAGGCTAGTGTGGCTACGTACATACGGCAAAAACTTTGAAAAAACCTCAAATAACTCCACCTAACAAGACTCCAGCTCGCGGAACGCTCGCCAGAATACAGGTAAGGCAGGTAAATTGCTATTTAAACTAATAAAAACAGGGTAAAAATGTTCTGAATTTTTCTATGTTAATAACGAAAAATGAAATTTTTTTGCGTTTTGTCAATTCTTTCAGTCAAAATAGTCAAACGGTACCTACGTACAAGCGATTCAGCTGAAAACATCTTCAAAATGCGACACCTGGTTGCAAAGATATTTCGATGAATGGGGAATTTTGTATCGGTTTTTTTTTTTTTTCAGGATGGGAAATCATCAAAGGACTTCTCCCGCTCTGGGCGGAGCGGGAGGGCGTGTCAGACTTTTACTGACTAAAACCCACCCGTGTTCCATCAGTTGCCCATGTGCCAGGGTCACGGTATCTCTTTCGAACAATCACGCGACCCCGGCAGGCATCGGTCCTAGTAGACCCCTACACTGCTGCTGACATCTCTTTGAGGCGCGCGTGGAACACTGCGCGCCGTTGACCCGAGCTTGGTCCTTACCGAGCGGCGAGCTACCCATTGCTCGCCACCCGCAAGCTCGCGCCTACGGTGGCCGGGAGTCCGCAATCGACTCCCGACGCCCGGGGCGTCTCCTCCTGCGGCGGCTAGGGACGTGAGGGTGCAGAGACTGCTGATCCCTCATGCGCCCCGCCTCCTCCTTCGCGAGCATTACTGCTTCGCAGAAGGAGGTGACGGCTTCCCATTCCCTCTCGCTCCGTACCATGGCTCGCACCAGGGCCGGACGCGAGAGGTCGCCGCCACCGATCGCCTCCACGAGGACACGGCGGTGCCCCGCCCAGGCTGGGCACACCTCCACCGTATGCTCCACCGTGTCCTCCAGACGATCCTCGCAATGGAAACACCCGGACGTATCCTCCCGCTTTATCCTGAACAGGAACCCACCGAAGAACCTGCGTCAGGCGGAAGGTGAGGACGCCGTGGCGCCTCTCTATCCACTCCTCAAAGAGGGGACTTACCGCCGCAATTGTGACGTGCCCAGCACTGGGTTGCGACAATCGTACCCGCCATGTCGCCATGAGATCACACCGGACCTCTGTCCGCCGTGCCGCGATTTGTTGCGGCAGCGGAGTTTCGCCCCGGCGTTTCGCCTCCTCGCGCCACTCCCACATGTTCGCGAGGACCTTTGCCTCCAGATCCCATGGCGGCACTCCAGCAAGGAGGCTCGCCGCCTCGCACGAGATCGTGCGGTATCCTCGGATTAATCGGATGGCCATGACCCTCTGGGCCGCACTCAACCGGCGCGCTGGGCGCAGCCTCAATGAGGGCGCCCACACCGGTGCCGCGTAGAGGGCCATGGACCGCACGACCCCCATGTAGAGCCTCCGGCAGGAGGCGTTTGGACCCCCCAGATTGGGCAGGAGCCACTTTAAGGCAGCCCCAGCCCGCTCCAGTCTGGGAGCCAAACGTCGGAAGTGCTCGACGAAGTTCCACCGGCTGTCGAGGACAAGTCCCAGGTACTTCATCGTCGACTCGACGCCGATGTGAACCCCTCCTACCGTGAGTTGGGAACCCGCAGGTGGCGCGTTCCGAGGACCATGAAAACCCATGGCCTCGGACTTGTGCAATGCCACCTCGAGTCCCAATTGCCGGATCCTATCGACGATTGTCGCAACCCCGCGTGTCATAATTTCGGCCGCCGCCTCGTACGACCTCCCCTGCGCAAGGACTAGCATGACGGCTCTATCCGTCAGATAGGCCTCAACCACGCGACAGATGTAGGTCGGAATCTGGTGATACCGGAGTGCCTCCCTAATGCAACTCCAGGGCAGGGTGTTGAAGGCATTGGCGATGTCTAGAGACACCGCCAATGTCGTACTGTATGAGGCTCACTGTATCACTAAGTTAGAATTTTCGCAACGAGTTAGCAAAAGTTTTTTTCCGTTTTTCAGAGCTAGACCGACGTGTGAGGTGTCCAAAGACGCGTCTGCGCGCGGGCAGTTCGACGGCGACGTATTCGAGGATGGGTTCAGTACAAAATATTAAAGTTATGATGAAATTACGCTATTTGGGCCCCCCAGCAGGCAGAACCGATCGAGGATCGCAGTCCACCCGGAAGGTGCGGTGGGTAAGTACTTAATTATATGAAAATAAACTTAGTAGATAGTAAGAATATTAAGCAAATTTACATTATTTACCGTTTAATAAAAAATTAACGAAAACTTCAACTACCTAGCACATTTGCCTACTTCCCATGAAGACAAATGGATTCTGACAGCTAAAACGATGGGCCGTAGCCTAATTACGAAGGATAGCGTCGAAAAACGCGAAGAAATCGGCCTTTTGTATTCAAGATTTCGTACTGTATGAGGCTCACTGTATCACTAAGTTATAATTTTCGCAACGAGTTAGCAAAAGTTTTTTTCCGTTTTTCAGAGCTAGACCGACGTGTGAGGTATCCAGAGACGCGTCTGCGCGCGGGCAGTTCAAAGGCGACGTATTCGAGGATGGGTTCAGTACAAAATATTAAAGTTATGATGAAATTACGCTTTTTGGGCCCCCCAGCAGGCAGAACCGATCGAGGATCGCAGTCCACCCGGAAGGTGCGGTAGGTAAGTACTTAATTATATGAAAATAAACTTAGAAGATAATAAGAATATTAAGCAAATTTACATTATTTATCGTTTAAAAAAATTAACGAAAACATCAACTACCTAGCACATTTGCCTACTTCCCATGAAGACAAATAGATTCTGACAGCCAAAACGGTGGGCCGTAGCCTACTTACGAAGGATTGCGTTGAAAACCGCAAAGAAATCGGCCTTATAGTATTCAAGATTTCGTACTGTATGAGGCTCACTGTATCACTAAGTTAGAATTGTCGCAACGAGTCAGCAAAAGTTTTTTCCGTTTTTCAGAGCTAGACCACCATGTGAGGTGTCCAGAGACGCGTCTGCGCGCGGGCAGTTCAACGGCGACGTATTCGAGGATGGGTTCAGTACAAAATATTAAAGTTATGATGAAATTACGCTTTTTGGGCCCCCCAGCAGGCAGAACCGATCGAGGATCGCAGTCCACCCGGAAGGTGCGGTAGGTAAGTACTTAATTATATGAAAATAAACTTAGTAGATACTAAGAATATTAAGCAAATTTACATTATTTATCGTTTAAAAAAATTAATGAAAACTTCAACTACCTAGCACATTTGCCTACTTCCCATGAAGACAAATGGATTCTGATAGCCAAAACGGTGGGCCGTAGCCTAATTACGAAGGATAGCGTTGAAAAACTGCGAAGAAATCGGCCTTATAGTATTCAAGATTTCGTACTGTATGAGGCTCACTGTATCACTAAGTTAGAATTTTCGCAACGAGTTAGCAAAAGTTTTTTCCGTTTTTAACTTTAATATTTTGTACTGAACCCATCCTCGAATACGTCGCCGTTGAACTGCCCGCGCGCAGACGCGTCTCTGGACAACTCACACGTCGGTCTAGCTCTGAAAAACGGAAAAAACTTTTGCTAATTCGTTGCGAAAATTCTAACTTAGTGATACAGTGAATCTCATACAGTACGAAATCTTGAATACTAAAAGGCCGATTTCTTCGCGGTTTTCGACGCTATCCTTCGTAGTTAGGCTACGGCCCACCGTTTTAGCTGTTAGAATCCATTTGTCTTCATGGGAAGTAGGCAAATGTGCTAGGTAGTTGAAGTTTTCGTTAATTTTTTTAAACGATAATTAATGTAAATTTGCTTAATATTCTTACTATCTACTAAGTTTATTTTCATGTAATTAAGTACTTACCCACCGCACCTTCCGGGTGGACTGCGATCCTCGATCGGTTCTGCCTGCTGGGGGCCCAAATAGCGTAATGTCATCATAACATTAATATTTTGTACTGAACCCATCCTCGAATACGTCACCGTTGAACTGCCCGCGCGCAGACGCGTCTCTGGACACCTCACACGTCGGTCTAGCTCAGAAAAACGGAAAAAACTTTTGCTAACTCGTTGCGAAAATTCTAACTTAGTGATACAGTGAGCCTAATACAGTACGAAATCTTGAATACCAAAAGGCCGATTTCTTCGCGGTTTTCGACGCTATCCTTCGTAATTAGGCTACGGCCCACCGTTTTAGCTGTTAGAATCCATTTGTCTTCATGGGAAGTAGGCAAATGTGCTAGGTAGTTGAAGTTTTCGTTAATTTTTTTAAACGATACATAATGTAAATTTGCTTAATATTCTTACTATCTACTAAGTTTATTTTCATGTAATTAAGTACTTACCCACCGCACCTTCCGGGTGGACTGCGATCCTCGATCGGTTCTGCCTGCTGGGGGCCCAAATAGCGTAATTTCATCATAACTTTAATATTTTGTACTGAACCCATCCTCGAATACGTCACCTTTGAACTGCCCGCCCGCAGACGCGTCTCTGGACACCTCACACGTCGGTCTAACTCAGAAAAACGGAAAAAACTTTTGCTAACTCGGTGAGATTAGTGCAATTATTGAGAGTGAGGGTGTTGAATGTGTATTTATACTGGGTGATTTTAATGCGCATCCTCATGCACTGATTTTTAGAGAACTCACTAATTTCTGCGCTGACCAATTCTGGATCTGTGCCGATATAGAGAAACTAGGCAGCGCGGCAAATAACTACACTTTTATTAGCGAAGCTCACGGGTGCAGAAGATGGTTGGACCACTGTGTTGTTTCGTTATCGGCATGGCAAACGATTGTTAGGGTAGGTATAGAGGAGGATGTATTTTTATCTGATCACTTACCACTATACGTTGAGTGCGCTTTGGGTTTAGTTAGGCAAAATGTGACAACACAAAATGTCCCGCGATGTAGTGTAATTTGGGGGGAGAGGGATGAATCACAAATTACCAGATATCACAATCTATGTAATAACAGGTTGCGGAACATTGATCTCCCTCTCGAGTTTGTAAAGTGTAGTTATGGGTCGTGCAGCTTAGTGGAACATAAACATGTACTAGACAATTTATATAAGAATATTGTTGATATTTTGTGTGACGCTGCTGTACAAACGAGTGTGAAAGTAAGATACAGGCCAAGAAGAGGTATAGTGTGTGGATGGAACAATCATGTTCGAGATGCTCACCGGCAGGCCACGCTAAAATTCAAAGTGTGGGTATTACATAACAGACTTTTTTTTTTTTGGACAATGACTTCTCGTAGTTAGCCCGAAGGCTTTTACTATTTAACCGGGCTTTCCCTGCGAATGACTTTAGACGCGAATCTAAGGCCTCCAGCCAGGGGCTTACAAACTAAAGGAAAAACTACAAACTAAGCGACTAAGACCTAAGGGCACCCCCTGTGGGGTTCGGACCTCGGCTTAGGGAGTCACTGGTGGGGGGGGATCAGCAAGGGATAGGCTGGATCTGGGGGGTCGTTAAATAAAGGCTCAGCGACGCGGGCTGGCTCATGCAAGGGTCGGGGGGGACTATTAGCTAGTCGGGAGTGTCGCGACGACGGACCTCGGCGGCGAGGTCGGTATGACGGACGTTTCGGTTTAAGTAAGGTGCTGGTGGCCCTATAGCTCTCCTGGAGGAGGGTAATGGGGTCATCAGGGTCGGTTAGAATATGCCGCGGACGGCGGGTCTTGCTAATGCGGGAGGGGATGTAGTTGGCTGCCGCGACAACCAGAGGGTTGCGGTGGGTTGCGGCCCTATCGAAGAAACGCTTGGAGATGCGTTTCATGAATTGATGGATAGTCGGGAGTTTAAGGTCGAGGTGGAGATTAGCATTCCGAACGTACCAAGGCGAACTTGTGGCGTTGCGGAGAAAACGGTTTTGGAGGGTCTGCATCCTATGGACGTGGTGGGGTTTCGCGTGTGCAAAGACTGCACAAGCATAGGTCATAATTGGCCTTATGCACGCGGTATAAATGAGCTTTTTGCACCGAAGTGACATTTTGCTCTTTGGGTTGAGAATGGGGTGTAGCCTACCGAGAGCGAAAGCGGCCCGCGAGCGGACCTTCTTTATGTGCTCAGAGAAGGAGAGATGCTGATCTAAGATCACGCCTAGATATTTGGCTCGCTTCTCCCAAGGGATCTGCTTGCCGAACATGGATAGGGGGGTCGGGGGGCGGGGTTTGAGTCGCGGTTTCGTAAAGAGAACCGCCTGACTCTTGTCGGGGTTGACCTCGATTCGCCACTTCCTGAACCAGTCGGCGAGGTCGTCGACTGTGGCCTGGAGGTAGCGAATCAAGGCGTCTTGACTGCGCCCCGTCAAGTAAATGGCCGTGTCATCTGCGAACAGAGCCAACTGAGCCTTTAAACTTCTGGGGATATCGCTAGTAAATAGCGTAAAAATGAGAGGGGACAAGACAGAGCCCTGAGGGACTCCTGCTCGGATAGGATGGGGGGAGGACAGTGCCCCTTCGATGCGATAGCGAAAGGTGCGGTTCGATAGAAAGTCTCGTAGCATGAGCACGAGACGGTCTGGCACTCCGAGTTGGTACAGCTTGTATAACAAGCCGTTGTGCCAGACTTTGTCAAAAGCTTTCGCTATATCGAAGTATACAGCGCCCGTGAACATACCACGCTGAAAACCAGCATTGATATGTTCGACGATACGGTGTACCTGATGGACACACGAGTGTTGGGTTCGAAAACCAAACGGCTCGTTGGGAATGAGGCCCTTGGTTTCGGCATAATCTCTGAGTCGCTTATAAATAAGTCTCTCATAGATTTTGCCGAGAACTTTGAGCAAACTAATGGGGCGATAGCTCGTGGGCTCGGTTTTGGGCTTACCGGGCTTAGGGATGCCAATAACGGTGGCTTCCTTCCACGCTTGGGGGAAAATGTTATTACTCAAGGCACCATTGAAGATGGTACACATGAGCATAATCAGGTGCGCGGGGAACAGCTTGATCACTCTGTTGGTGATGCCGTCTGATCCGGGGGCTTTACGAGATTTCAGACCCTTGATGATCTCGTGCACCTCGTCAGGTGTGACAGGGGGCAGGGGATCATCAGGGTCTTCAACGGGCGGGAGTGAGGCTTTGCGTTCGACTTCCGCGTTTACCTTATCGACAAACGCTTGGTCTACTGGCTGCGAACTGGGTGTGCATTTTTTTAAACGATAAATAATGTAAATTTGCTTAATATTCTTACTATCTACTAAGTTTATTTTCATGTAATTAAGTACTTACCCACCGCACCTTCCGGGTGGACTGCGATCCTCGATCGGTTCTGCCTGCTGAGGGCCCAAATAGCGTAATGTCATCATAACTTTAATATTTTGTACTGAACCCATCCTCGAATACGTCACCGTTGAACTGCCCGCGCGCAGACGCGTCTCTGGACACCTCACACGTCGGTCTAGCTCAGAAAAACGGAAAAAACTTATGCTAACTCGTTGCGAAAATTCTAATTTAGTGATACAGTGAGCCTCATACAATACGAAATCTTGAATACTAAAAGGCCGATTTCTTCGCGGTTTTCGACGCTATCCTTTGTAATTAGGCTACGGCCCACCGTTTTAGCTGCTAAAATCCATTTGTCTTCATGGGAAGTAGGCAAATGTGCTAGGTAGTTGAAGTTTTCGTTAATTTTTTTAAACGATAAATAATGTAAATTTGCTTAATATTCTTACTATCTACTTAGTTTATTTTCATGTAATTGAGTACTTACCCACCGCACCTTCCGGGTGGACTGCGATCCTCGATCGGTTCTGCCTGCTGGGGGCGCAAATAGCGTAATTTCATCATAACTTTAATATTTTGTACTGAACCCATCCTCAAATACGTCACCGTTGAACTGCCCGCGCGCAGACGCGTCTCTGGACACCTCACACGTCGGTCTAGCTCAGAAAAACGGAAAAAACTTTTGCTAACTTGTTGCGAAAATTCTAACTTAGTGATACAGTGAGCCTCATACAGTACGAAATCTTGAATACTAAAAGGCCGATTTCTTCGCAGTTTTCGACGCTATCCTTCGTAATTAGGCTACGGCCCACCGTTTTAGCTGTAAGAATCAATTCGTCTTCATGGGAAGTAGGCAAATGTGCTAGGTAGTAGAAGTTTTCGTTAATTTTTTAAACGATAAATAATGTAAATTTGCTTAATATTCTTACTATCTACTAAGTTTATTTTCATGTAAATAAGTACTTACCCACCGCATCTTCCGGGTGGACTGCGATCCTCGATCGGTTCTGCCTGCTGAGGGCCCAAATAGCGTAATGTCATCATAACTTTAATATTTTTTACTAAACCCATCCTCGAATACGTCACCGTTGAACTGCCCGCGCGCAGGCGCGTCTCTGGACACCTCACACGTCGGTCTAGCTCAGAAAAACGGAAAAAACTTTTGCTAACTCGTTGCGAAAATTCGACTTCCGCGTTTACCTTATCGACAAACGCTTGGTCTACTGGCTGCGAACTGGGTGTGCATTTTTTTAAACGATAAATAATGTAAATTTGCTTAATATTCTTACTATCTACTAAGTTTATTTTCATGTAATTAAGTACTTACCCACCGCACTTTCCGGGTGGACTGCGATCCTCGATCGGTTCTGCCTGCTGAGGGCCCAAATAGCGTAATGTCATCATAACTTTAATATTTTGTACTGAACCCATCCTCGAATACGTCACCGTTGAACTGCCCGCGCGCAGACGCGTCTCTGGACACCTCACACGTCGGTCTAGCTCAGAAAAACGGAAAAAACTTTTGCTAACTCGTTGCGAAAATTCTAACTTAGTGATACAGTGAGCCTCATACAGTACGAAATCTTGAATACTAAAAGGCCGATTTCTTCGCAGTTTTCGACGCTATCCTTCGTAATTAGGCTACGGCCCACCGTTTTAGCTGTAAGAATCAATTCGTCTTCATGGGAAGTAGGCAAATGTGCTAGGTAGTAGAAGTTTTCGTTAATTTTTTAAACGATAAATAATGTAAATTTGCTTAATATTCTTACTATCTACTAAGTTTATTTTCATGTAAATAAGTACTTACCCACCGCATCTTCCGGGTGGACTGCGATCCTCGATCGGTTCTGCCTGCTGAGGGCCCAAATAGCGTAATGTCATCATAACTTTAATATTTTTTACTGAACCCATCCTCGAATACGTCACCGTTGAACTGCCCGCGCGCAGACGCGTCTCTGGACACCTCACACTTCGGTCTAGCTCAGAAAAACGGAAAAAACTTTTGCTAACTCGTTGCGAAAATTCTAACTTAGTGATACAGTGAGCCTCATACAGTACGAAATCTTGAATACTAAAAGGCCGATTTCTTCGCGGTTTTCGACGCTATCCTTCGTAATTAAGCTACGGCCCACCGTTTTAGCTGTTAGAATCCATTTTCTTCATGGGAAGTAGGCAAATGTGCTAGGTATTTGAAGTTTTCGTTAATTTTTTTAAACGATAAATAATGTAAATTTGCTTAATATTCTTAATATCTACTAAGTTTATTTTCATGTAATTAAGTACTTACCCACCGCACCTTCCGGGTGGAATGCGATCCTCGATTGGTTCTGCCTGCTGGGGGCCCAAATAGCGTAATATCATCATAACATTAATATTTTGTACTGAACCCATCCTCGAATACGTCACCGTTGAACTGCCCGCGCGCAGACGCGTCTCTGGACACCTCACACGTCGGTCTAGCTCAGAAAAACGGAAAAAAACTTTTGCTAACTCGTTGCGAAAATTCTAACTTAGTGATACAGTGAGCCTCATACAGTACGAAATCTTGAATACTAAAAGGCCGATTTCTACGCGGTTTTCGACGCTATCCTTCGTAATTAAGCTACGGCCCACCGTTTTAGCTGTTAGAATCCATTTGTCATCATGGGAAGTAGGCAAATGTGCTAGGTAGTTGAAGTTTTCGTAAATTTTTTTAAACGATAAATAATGTAAATTTGCTTAATATTCTTACTATCTACTAAGTTTATTTTCATGTAATTAAATACTTACCCACCGCACCTTCCGGGTGGACTGCGATCCTCGATCGGTTCTGCCTGCTGGGGGCCCAAATAGCGTGATTTCATCATAACTTTAATATTTTGAACTGAACCCATCCTCGAATACGTCACCGTTGAACTGCCCGCGCGCAGACGCGTCTCTGGACACCTCACACGTCGGTCTAGCTCAGAAAAACGGAAAAAACTTTTGCTAACTCGTTGCGAAAATTCTAACTTAGTGATACAGTGAGCCTCATACAGTACGAAATCTTGAATACTAAAAGGCCGATTTCTTCGCGGTTTTCGACGCTATCCTTCGTAATTAAGCTACGGCCCACCGTTTTAGCTGTTAGAATTCATTTGTCTTCATGGGAAGTAGGCAAATGTGCTAGGTAGTTGAAGTTTTCGTAAATTTTTTTAAACGATAAATAATGTAAATTTGCTTAATATTCTTACTATCTACTAAGTTTATTTTCATGTAAATAAGTACTTACCCACCGCATCTTCCGGGTGGACTGCGATCCTCGATCGGTTCTGCCTGCTGAGGGCCCAAATAGCGTAATGTCATCATAACTTTAATATTTTTTACTGAACCCATCCTCGAATACGTCACCGTTGAACTGCCCGCGCGCAGACGCGTCTCTGGACACCTCACACGTCGGTCTAGCTCAGAAAAACGGAAAAAACTTTTGCTAACTCGTTGCGAAAATTCTAACTTAGTGATACAGTGAGCCTCATACAGTACGAAATCTTGAATACTAAAAGGCCGATTTCTTCGCGGTTTTCGACGCTATCCTTCGTAATTAAGCTACGGCCCACCGTTTTAGCTGTTAGAATCCATTTTCTTCATGGGAAGTAGGCAAATGTGCTAGGTATTTGAAGTTTTCGTTAATTTTTTTAAACGATAAATAATGTAAATTTGCTTAATATTCTTAATATCTACTAAGTTTATTTTCATGTAATTAAGTACTTACCCACCGCACCTTCCGGGTGGAATGCGATCCTCGATTGGTTCTGCCTGCTGGGGGCCCAAATAGCGTAATATTATCATAACATTAATATTTTGTACTGAACCCATCCTCGAATACGTCACCGTTGAACTGCCCGCGCGCAGACGCGTCTCTGGACACCTCACACGTCGGTCTAGCTCAGAAAAACGGAAAAAAACTTTTGCTAACTCGTTGCGAAAATTCTAACTTAGTGATACAGTGAGCCTCATACAGTACGAAATCTTGAATACTAAAAGGCCGATTTCTACGCGGTTTTCGACGCTATCCTTCGTAATTAAGCTACGGCCCACCGTTTTAGCTGTTAGAATCCATTTGTCATCATGGGAAGTAGGCAAATGTGCTAGGTAGTTGAAGTTTTCGTAAATTTTTTTAAACGATAAATAATGTAAATTTGCTTAATATTCTTACTATCTACTAAGTTTATTTTCATGTAATTAAATACTTACCCACCGCACCTTCCGGGTGGACTGCGATCCTCGATCGGTTCTGCCTGCTGGGGGCCCAAATAGCGTGATTTCATCATAACTTTAATATTTTGAACTGAACCCATCCTCGAATACGTCACCGTTGAACTGCCCGCGCGCAGACGCGTCTCTGGACACCTCACACGTCGGTCTAGCTCAGAAAAACGGAAAAAACTTTTGCTAACTCGTTGCGAAAATTCTAACTTAGTGATACAGTGAGCCTCATACAGTACGAAATCTTGAATACTAAAAGGCCGATTTCTTCGCGGTTTTCGACGCTATCCTTCGTAATTAAGCTACGGCCCACCGTTTTAGCTGTTAGAATTCATTTGTCTTCATGGGAAGTAGGCAAATGTGCTAGGTAGTTGAAGTTTTCGTAAATTTTTTTAAACGATAAATAATGTAAATTTGCTTAATATTCTTACTATCTACTAAGTTTATTTTCATGTAATTAAGTACTTACCCACCGCACCTTCCGAGTGGACTGCGATCCTCGATCGGTTCTGCCTGCTGGGTGCCCAAATAGCGTAATGTCATCATAACATTAATATTTTGTACTGAACCCATCCTCGAATATGTCACCGTTGGACTGCCCGCGTGCAGACGCGTCTCTGGACACCTCACACGTCGGTCTAGCTCAGAAAAACGGAAAAAACGTTTGCTAACTCGTTGCGAAAATTCTAACTTAGTGATACAGTGAGCCTCATACAGTACGAAATCTTGAATACTAAAAGGCCGATTTCTTTGCAGTTTTCGACGCTATCCTTCGTAATTAGGCTACGGCCCACCGTTTTAGCTGTTAGAATCCATTTGTCTTCATGGGAAGTAGGCAAATGTGCTAGGTAGTAGAAGTTTTCGTTAATTTTTTAAACGATAAATAATGTAAATTTGCTTAATATTCTTACTATCTACTAAGTTTATTTTCATGTAAATAAGTACTTACCCACCGCATCTTCCGGGTGGACTGCGATCCTCGATCGGTTCTGCCTGCTGAGGGCCCAAATAGCGTAATGTCATCATAACTTTAATATTTTTTACTGAACCCATCCTCGAATACGTCACCGTTGAACTGCCCGCGCGCAGACGCGTCTCTGGACACCTCACACGTCGGTCTAGCTCAGAAAAACGGAAAAAACTTTTGCTAACTCGCTGCGAAAATTCTAACTTAGTGATACAGTGAGCCTCATACAGTACGAAATCTTGAATACTAAAAGGCCGATTTCTTCGCGGTTTTCGACGCTATCCTTCGTAATTAAGCTACGGCCCACCGTTTTAGCTGTTAGAATCCATTTTCTTCATGGGAAGTAGGCAAATGTGCTAGGTATTTGAAGTTTTCGCTAATTTTTTTAAACGATAAATAATGTAAATTTGCTTAATATTCTTAATATCTACTAAGTTTATTTTCATGTAATTAAGTACTTACCCACCGCACCTTCCGGGTGGACTGCGATCCTCGATTGGTTCTGCCTGCTGGGGGCCCAAATAGCGTAATATCATCATAACATTAATATTTTGTACTGAACCCATCCTCGAATACGTCACCGTTGAACTGCCCGCGCGCAGACGCGTCTCTGGACACCTCACACGTCGGTCTAGCTCAGAAAAACGGAAAAAACTTTTGCTAACTCGTTGCGAAAATTCTAACTTAGTGATACAGTGAGCCTCATACAGTACGAAATCTTGAATACTAAAAGGCCGATTTCTTCGCGGGTTTCGACGCTATCCTTCGTAATTAGGCTACGGCCCACCGTTTTAGCTGTTAAAATCCATTTGTCTTCATGGGAAGTAGGCAAATGTGGTAGGTAGTTGAAGTTTTCGTAAATTTTTTTAAACGATAAATAATGTAAATTTGCTTAATATTCTTACTATATACTAAGTTTATTTTCATGTTATTAAGTACTTACCCACCGCTCCTTCCGAGTGGACTGCGATCCTCGATCGGTTCTGCCTGCTGGGGGCCCAAATAGCGTGATTTCATCATAACTTTAATATTTTGAACTGAACCCATCCTCGAATACGTCACCGTTGAACTGCCCGCGCGCAGACGCGTCTCTGGACACCTCACACGTCGGTCTAGCTCAGAAAAACGGAAAAAACTTTTGCTAACTCGTTGCGAAAATTCTAACTTAGTGATACAGTGAGCCTCATACAGTACGAAATCTTGAATACTAAAAGGCCGATTTCTTCGCGGTTTTCGACGCTATCCTTCGTAATTAAGCTACGGCCCACCGTTTTAGCTGTTAGCATTCATTTGTCTTCATGGGAAGTAGGCAAATGTGCTAGGTAGTTGAAGTTTTCGTAAATTTTTATAAACGATAAATAATGTAAATTTGCTTAATATTCTTACTATCTACTAAGTTTATTTTCATGTAATTAAGTACTTACCCACCGCACCTTCCGAGTGGACTGCGATCCTCGATCGGTTCTGCCTGCTGGGTGCCCAAATAGCGTAATGTCATCATAACATTAATATTTTGTACTGAACCCATCCTCGAATATGTCACCGTTGAACTGCCCGCGTGCAGACGCGTCTCTGGACACCTCACACGTCGGTCTAGCTCAGAAAAACGGAAAAAACTTTTGCTAACTCGTTGCGAAAATTCTAACTTAGTGATACAGTGAGCCTCATACAGTACGAAATCTTGAATACTAAAAGGCCGATTTCTTCGCGGTTTTCGACGCTATCCTTCGTAATTAAGCTACGGCCCACCGTTTTAGCTGTTAGCATTCATTTGTCTTCATGGGAAGTAGGCAAATGTGCTAGGTAGTTGAAGTTTTCGTAAATTTTTATAAATTCAATTCAATTCAATTCATTTATTTATTGTAAAACATAGGTGTGTACATTATTAGTTCTTATTTGGTAAACATTGAGGGCGCTATGTTTTGCCTCTAGGGCGTACAAAAATAGTCAAACATGCAATAAAATAGTCATACATGCAATATAATTAAACAAGAAATTAATTTAGACACATGAACCACAAATAAACAAGTAAATTAATTAGATCGCATCAAGAATTTTCAATCACACTGAACAATGTCAATTACATTAATTATGTGCATTGAGAAAAAAACAATTAAAATAATGAAAATAAAAAATTAATGTTCGCACTTATTGTGTTAAAATGAAAATTGTCAGCACTTACTTTTCTAAAGAATGTCAAGGAATTTGAACGATGTCATAAATTAAATTGTCAATATGGAAGATAATATCATAACATAAGAAATGTCAGAAATTTTATAACAGCATGTCATTCAAATATTCGGTGACTGAATAATAGCATTTTTCTGTTAAGAAAATCTTTAATTTTGTTTTAAAGTTCTGCAAATTTTCATTCTTAATGCTATCAGGAATTTTATTGTATATAACCGGACCCATGCCTAAAATACTTTTCCTTGCTAGTGCTGTTTTGTATTTACTTGTACACAACATGGTTTTGTATTGGGATCTAAGTTGAGTGGTTCGTTTTCTAGTGTCTACTATCGCAGGAAACAATTTTAAGTTTAGTTTGACAAACACTGCTACTTCAAATATATATAGGCACGGGAAAGTCAAGATTTTTAATGATTTGAATACAGGCTTACAGCTATCAGTAGTTTTTAGGCCTACCATACATCGTATACATCTTTTTTGAGTTCTAAATATAGTTTCTCTTTCAGCACAGTTGCCCCAAAATATTATGCCAAATCTTAATACTGAGGAAACAATGCCATGGTATGCTATAAGTACTGTCTGTAAATTAACTTTCTTTGCCAGGATGAAAAGAGCATAAGCAGATTTGCTTAGCCGCGCACATATGTCGTCTGCCTGCATTTTCCACGTTAGTTGACTGTCATAGCGTAAACGATAAATAATGTAAATTTGCTTAATATTCTTACTATCTACTAAGTTTATTTTCATGTAATTAAGTACTTACCCACCGCACCTTCCGAGTGGACTGCGATCCTCGATCGGTTCTGCCTGCTGGGTGCCCAAATAGCGTAATGTCATCATAACATTAATATTTTGTACTGAACCCATCCTCGAATATGTCACCGTTGAACTGCCCGCGTGCAGACGCGTCTCTGGACACCTCACACGTCGGTCTAGCTCAGAAAAACGGAAAAAACTTTTGCTAACTCGTTGCGAAAATTCTAACTTAGTGATACAGTGAGCCTCATACAGTACGAAATCTTGAATACTAAAAGGCCGATTTCTTCACAGTTTTCGACGCTATCCTTCGTAATTAGGCTACGGCCCACCGTTTTAGCTGTAAGAATCAATTCGTCTTCATGGGAAGTAGGCAAATGTGCTAGGTAGTAGAAGTTTTCGTTAATTTTTTTAAACGATAAATAATGTAAATTTGCTTAATATTCTTACTATCTACTAAGTTTATTTTCATGTAAATAAGTACTTACCCACCGCATCTTCCGGGTGGACTGCGATCCTCGATCGGTTCTGCCTGCTGAGGGCCCAAATAGCGTAATGCCATCATAACTTTAATATTTTGTACTGAACCCATCCTCGAATACGTCACCGTTGAACTGCCCGCGCGCAGACGCGTCTCTGGACACCTCACACGACGGTCTAGCTCAGAAAAACGGAAAAAACTTTTGCTAACTCGTTGCGAAAATTCTAACTTAGTGATACAGTGAGCCTCATACAGTACGAAATCTTGAATACTAAAAGGCCGATTTCTTCGCAGTTTTCGACGCTATCCTTCGTAATTAGGCTACGGCCCACCGTTTTAGCTGTAAGAATCAATTCGTCTTCATGGGAAGTAGGCAAATGTGCTAGGTAGTAGAAGTTTTCGTTAATTTTTTTAAACGATAAATAATGTAAATTTGCTTAATATTCTTACTATCTACTAAGTTTATTTTCATGTAAATAAGTACGTACCCACCGCATCTTCCGGGTGGACTGCGATCCTCGATCGGTTCTGCCTGCTGAGGGCCCAAATATAGGAATGTCATCATAACTTTAATATTTTTTACTGAACCCATCCTCGAATACGTCACCGTTGAACTGCCCGCGCGCAGACGCGTCTCTGGACACCTCACACGTCGGTCTAGCTCAGAAAAACGGAAAAAACTTTTGCTAACTCGTTGCGAAAATTCTAACTTAGTGATACAGTGAGCCTCATACAGTACGAAATCTTGAATACTAAAAGGCCGATTTCTTCGCGGTTTTCGACGCTATCCTTCGTAATTAAGCTACGGCCCACCGTTTTAGCTGTTAGAATCCATTTGTCTTCATGGGAAGTAGGCAAATGTGCTAGGTATTTGAAGTTTTCGTTAATTTTATTAAACGATAAATAATGTAAATTTGCTTAATATTCTTACTATCTACTAAGTTTATTTTCATGTAATTAAGTACTTACCCACCGCACCTTCTGGGTGGACTGCGATCCTCGATTGGTTCTGCCTGCTGGGGGCCCAAATAGCGTAATGTCATCATAACATTAATATTTTGTACTGAACCCATCCTCGAATACGTCACCGTTGAACTGCCCGCGCGCAGACGCGTCTCTGGACACCTCACACGTCGGTCTAGCTCAGAAAAACGGAAAAAACTTTTGCTAACTCGTTGCGAAAATTCTAACTTAGTGATACAGTGAGCCTCATACAGTACGAAATCTTGAATACTAAAAGGCCGATTTCTTCGCAGTTTTCGACGCTATCCTTCGTAATTAGGCTACGGCCCACCGTTTTAGCTGTAAGAATCAATTCGTCTTCATGGGAAGTAGGCAAATGTGCTAGGTAGTAGAAGTTTTCGTTAATTTTTTTATACGATAAATAATGTAAATTTGCTTAATATTCTTACTATCTACTAAGTTTATTTTCATGTAAATAAGTACGTACCCACCGCATCTTCCGGGTGGACTGCGATCCTCGATCGGTTCTGCCTGCTGAGGGCCCAAATAGAGGAATGTCATCATAACTTTAATATTTTTTACTGAACCCATCCTCGAATACGTCACCGTTGAACTGCCTGCGCGCAGACGCGTCTCTGGACACCTCACACGTCGGTCTAGCTCAGAAAAACGGAAAAAACTTTTGCTAACTCGTTGCGAAAATTCTAACTTAGTGATACAGTGAGCCTCATACAGTACGAAATCTTGAATACTAAAAGGCCGATTTCTTCGCGGTTTTCGACGCTATCCTTCGTAATTAAGCTACGGCCCACCGTTTTAGCTGTTAGAATCCATTTGTCTTCATGGGAAGTAGGCAAATGTGCTAGGTATTTGAAGTTTTCGTTAATTTTTTTAAACGATAAATAATGTAAATTTGCTTAATATTCTTACTATCTACTAAGTTTATTTTCATGTAATTAAGTACTTACCCACCGCACCTTCTGGGTGGACTGCGATCCTCGATTGGTTCTGCCTGCTGGGGGCCCAAATAGCGTAATGTCATCATAACATTAATATTTTGTACTGAACCCATCCTCGAATACGTCACCGTTGAACTGCCCGCGCGCAGACGCGTCTCTGGACACCTCACACGTCGGTCTAGCTCAGAAAAACGGAAAAAACTTTTGCTAACTCGTTGCGAAAATTCTAACTTAGTGATACAGTGAGCCTCATACAGTACGAAATCTTGAATACTAAAAGGCCGATTTCTTCGCAGTTTTCGACGCTATCCTTCGTAATTAGGCTACGGCCCACCGTTTTAGCTGTAAGAATCAATTCGTCTTCATGGGAAGTAGGCAAATGTGCTATGTAGTAGAAGTTTTCGTTAATTTTTTTAAACGATAAATAATGTAAATTTGCTTAATATTCTTACTATCTACTAAGTTTATTTTCATGTAAATAAGTACGTACCCACCGCATCTTCCGGGTGGACTGCGATCCTCGATCGGTTCTGCCTGCTGAGGGCCCAAATATAGGAATGTCATCATAACTTTAATATTTTTTACTGAACCCATCCTCGAATACGTCACCGTTGAACTGCCCGCGCGCAGACGCGTCTCTGGACACCTCACACGTCGGTCTAGCTCAGAAAAACGGAAAAAACTTTTGCTAACTCGTTGCGAAAATTCTAACTTAGTGATACAGTGAGCCTCATACAGTACGAAATCTTGAATACTAAAAGGCCGATTTCTTCGCAGTTTTCGACGCTATCCTTCGTAATTAGGCTACGGCCCACCGTTTTAGCTGTAAGAATCAATTCGTCTTCATGGGAAGTAGGCAAATGTGCTAGGTAGTAGAAGTTTTCGTTAATTTTTTTAAACGATAAATAATGTAAATTTGCTTAATATTCTTACTATTTACTAAGTTTATTTTCATGTAAATAAGTACTTACCCACCGCATCTTCCGGGTGGACTGCGATCCTCGATCGGTTCTGCCTGCTGAGGGCCCAAATAGCGTAATGCCATCATAACTTTAATATTTTGTACTGAACCCATCCTCGAATACGTCACCGTTGAACTGCCCGCGCGCAGACGCGTCTCTGGACACCTCACACGTCGGTCTAGCTCAGAAAAACGGAAAAAACTTTTGCTAACTCGTTGCGAAAATTCTAACTTAGTGATACAGTGAGCCTCATACAGTACGAAATCTTGAATACTAAAAGGCCGATTTCTTCGCGGGTTTCGACGCTATCCTTCGTAATTAGGCTACGGCCCACCGTTTTAGCTGTTAAAATCCATTTGTCTTCATGGGAAGTAGGCAAATGTGGTAGGTAGTTGAAGTTTTCGTTAATTTTTTTAAACGATAAATAATGTAAATTTGCTTAATATTCTTACTATCTACTAAGTTTATTTTCATGTAATTAAGTACTTACCCACCGCACCTTCCGAGTGGACTGCGATCCTCGATCGGTTCTGCCTGCTGGGTGCCCAAATAGAGTAATGTCATCATAACATTAATATTTTGTACTGAACCCATCCTCGAATATGTCACCGTTGAACTGCCCGCACGCAGACGCGTCTCTGGACACCTCACACGTCGGTCTAGCTCAGAAAAATGGAAAAAAACTTTTGCTAACTCGTTGCGAAAATTCTAACTTAGTGATACAGTGAGCCTCATACAGTACGAAATCTTGAATACTAAAAGGCCGATTTCTTCGCGGTTTTCGACGCTATCCTTCGTAATTAGGCTACGGCCCACCGTTTTAGCTGTAAGAATCAATTCGTCTTCATGGGAAGTAGGCAAATGTGCTAGGTAGTAGAAGTTTTCGTTAATTTTTTTAAACGATAAATAATGTAAATTTGCTTAATATTCTTACTATCTACTAAGTTTATTTTCATGTAAATAAGTACTTACCCACCGCATCTTCCGGGTGGACTGCGATCCTCGATCGGTTCTGCCTGCTGAGGGCCCAAATAGCGTAATGTCATCATAACTTTAATATTTTGTACTGAACCCATCCTCGAATACGTCACCGTTGAACTGCCCGCGCGCAGACGCGTCTCTGGACACCTCACACGTCGGTCTAGCTCAGAAAAACGGAAAAAACTTTTGCTAACTCGTTGCGAAAATTCTAACTTAGTGATACAGTGAGCCTCATACAGTACGAAATCTTGAATACTAAAAGGCCGATTTCTTCGCGGGTTTCGACGCTATCCTTCGTAATTAGGCTACGGCCCACCGTTTTAGCTGTTAAAATCCATTTGTCTTCATGGGAAGTAGGCAAATGTGGTAGGTAGTTGAAGTTTTCGTTAATTTTTTTAAACGATAAATAATGTAAATTTGCTTAATATTCTTACTATCTACTAAGTTTATTTTCATGTAATTAAGTACTTACCCACCGCACCTTCCGAGTGGACTGCGATCCTCGATCGGTTCTGCCTGCTGGGTGCCCAAATAGAGTAATGTCATCATAACATTAATATTTTGTACTGAACCCATCCTCGAATATGTCACCGTTGAACTGCCCGCACGCAGACGCGTCTCTGGACACCTCACACGTCGGTCTAGCTCAGAAAAACGGAAAAAACTTTTGCTAACTCGTTGCGAAAATTCTAACTTAGTGATACAGTGAGCCTCATACAGTACGAAATCTTGAATACTAAAAGGCCGATTTCTTCGCGGGTTTCAACGCTATCCTTCGTAATTAGGCTACGGCCCACCGTTTTAGCTGTAAGAATCAATTCGTCTTCATGGGAAGTAGGCAAATGTGCTAGGTAGTAGAAGTTTTCGTTAATTTTTTTAAACGATAAATAATGTAAATTTGCTTAATATTCTTACTATCTACTAAGTTTATTTTCATGTAATTAAGTACTTACCCACCGCACCTTCCCGGTGGACTGCGATACTCGATCGGTTCTGCCTGCTGAGGGCCCAAATAGCGTAATGTCATCATAACTTTAATATTTTGTACTGAACCCATCCTCGAATACGTCACCGTTGAACTGCCCGCGCGCAGACGCGTCTCTGGACACCTCACACGTCGGTCTAGCTCAGAAAAACGGAAAAAACTTTTGCTAACTCGTTGCGAAAATTCTAACTTAGTGATACAGTGAGCCTCATACAGTACGAAATCTTGAATACTAAAAGGCCGATTTCTTCGCGGGTTTCGACGCTATCCTTCGTAATTAGGCTACGGCCCACCGTTTTAGCTGTTAGAATCCATTTGTCTTCATGGGAAGTAGGCAAATGTGCTAGGTAGTAGAAGTTTTCGTTAATTTTTTAAACGATAAATAATGTAAATTTGCTTAATATTCTTACTATCTACTAAGTTTATTTTCATGTAAATAAGTACTTACCCACCGCATCTTCCGGGTGGACTGCGATCCTCGATCGGTTCTGCCTGCTGAGGGCCCAAATAGCGTAATGTCATCATAACTTTAATATTTTTTACTGAACCCATCCTCGAATACGTCACCGTTGAACTGCCCGCGCGCAGACGCGTCTCTGGACACCTCACACGTCGGTCTAGCTCAGAAAAACGGAAAAAACTTTTGCTAACTCGCTGCGAAAATTCTAACTTAGTGATACAGTGAGCCTCATACAGTACGAAATCTTGAATACTAAAAGGCCGATTTCTTCGCGGTTTTCGACGCTATCCTTCGTAATTAAGCTACGGCCCACCGTTTTAGCTGTTAGAATCCATTTTCTTCATGGGAAGTAGGCAAATGTGCTAGGTATTTGAAGTTTTCGCTAATTTTTTTAAACGATAAATAATGTAAATTTGCTTAATATTCTTAATATCTACTAAGTTTATTTTCATGTAATTAAGTACTTACCCACCGCACCTTCCGGGTGGACTGCGATCCTCGATTGGTTCTGCCTGCTGGGGGCCCAAATAGCGTAATATCATCATAACATTAATATTTTGTACTGAACCCATCCTCGAATACGTCACCGTTGAACTGTCCGCGCGCAGACGCGTCTCTGGACACCTCACACGTCGGTCTAGCTCAGAAAAACGGAAAAAACTTTTGCTAACTCGTTGCGAAAATTCTAACTTAGTGATACAGTGAGCCTCATACAGTACGAAATCTTGAATACTAAAAGGCCGATTTCTTCGCGGGTTTCGACGCTATCCTTCGTAATTAGGCTACGGCCCACCGTTTTAGCTGTTAAAATCCATTTGTCTTCATGGGAAGTAGGCAAATGTGGTAGGTAGTTGAAGTTTTCGTAAATTTTTTTAAACGATAAATAATGTAAATTTGCTTAATATTCTTACTATATACTAAGTTTATTTTCATGTTATTAAGTACTTACCCACCGCTCCTTCCGAGTGGACTGCGATCCTCAATCGGTTCTGCCTGCTGGGTGCCCAAATAGCGTAATGTCATCATAACATTAATATTTTGTACTGAACCCATCCTCGAATATGTCACCGTTGAACTGCCCGCACGCAGACGCATCTCTGGACACCTCACACGTCGGTCTAGCTCAGAAAAACGGAAAAAAACTTTTGCTAACTCGTTGCGAAAATTCTAACTTAGTGATACAGTGAGCCTCATACAGTACGAAATCTTGAATACTAAAAGGCCGATTTCTACGCGGTTTTCGACGCTATCCTTCGTAATTAAGCTACGGCCCACCGTTTTAGCTGTTAGAATCCATTTGTCATCATGGGAAGTAGGCAAATGTGCTAGGTAGTTGAAGTTTTCGTTAATTTTTTTAAACGATAAATAATGTAAATTTGCTTAATATTCTTACTATCTACTAAGTTTATTTTCATGTAATTAAATACTTACCCACCGCACCTTCCAGGTGGACTGCGATCCTCGATCGGTTCTGCCTGCTGGGGGCCCAAATAGCGTGATTTCATCATAACTTTAATATTTTGAACTGAACCCATCCTCGAATACGTCACCGTTGAACTGCCCACGCGCAGACGCGTCTCTGGACACCTCACACGTCGGTCTAGCTCAGAAAAACGGAAAAAACTTTTGCTAACTCGTTGCGAAAATTCTAACTTAGTGATACAGTGAGCCTCATACAGTACGAAATCTTGAATACTAAAAGGCCGATTTCTTCGCGGTTTTCGACGCTATCCTTCGTAATTAAGCTACGGCCCACCGTTTTAGCTGTTAGAATTCATTTGTCTTCATGGGAAGTAGGCAAATGTGCTAGGTAGTTGAAGTTTTCGTAAATTTTTATAAACGATAAATAATGTAAATTTGCTTAATATTCTTACTATCTACTAAGTTTATTTTCATGTAATTAAGTACTTACCCACCGCACCTTCCGAGTGGACTGCGATCCTCGATCGGTTCTGCCTGCTGGGTGCCCAAATAGCGTAATGTCATCATAACATTAATATTTTGTACTGAACCCATCCTCGAATATGTCACCGTTGAACTGCCCGCGTGCAGACGCGTCTCTGGACACCTCACACGTCGGTCTAGCTCAGAAAAACGGAAAAAACTTTTGCTAACTCGTTGCGAAAATTCTAACTTAGTGATACAGTGAGCCTCATACAGTACGAAATCTTGAATACTAAAAGGCCGATTTCTTCACAGTTTTCGACGCTATCCTTCGTAATTAGGCTACGGCCCACCGTTTTAGCTGTAAGAATCAATTCGTCTTCATGGGAAGTAGGCAAATGTGCTAGGTAGTAGAAGTTTTCGTTAATTTTTTTAAACGATAAATAATGTAAATTTGCTTAATATTCTTACTATCTACTAAGTTTATTTTCATGTAAATAAGTACTTACCCACCGCATCTTCCGGGTGGACTGCGATCCTCGATCGGTTCTGCCTGCTGAGGGCCCAAATAGCGTAATGCCATCATAACTTTAATATTTTGTACTGAACCCATCCTCGAATACGTCACCGTTGAACTGCCCGCGCGCAGACGCGTCTCTGGACACCTCACACGTCGGTCTAGCTCAGAAAAACGGAAAAAACTTTTGCTAACTCGTTGCGAAAATTCTAACTTAGTGATACAGTGAGCCTCATACAGTACGAAATCTTGAATACTAAAAGGCCGATTTCTTCGCAGTTTTCGACGCTATCCTTCGTAATTAGGCTACGGCCCACCGTTTTAGCTGTAAGAATCAATTCGTCTTCATGGGAAGTAGGCAAATGTGCTAGGTAGTAGAAGTTTTCGTTAATTTTTTTAAACGATAAATAATGTAAATTTGCTTAATATTCTTACTATCTACTAAGTTTATTTTCATGTAAATAAGTACTTACCCACCGCATCTTCCGGGTGGACTGCGATCCTCGATCGGTTCTGCCTGCTGAGGGCCCAAATATAGGAATGTCATCATAACTTTAATATTTTTTACTGAACCCATCCTCGAATACGTCACCGTTGAACTGCCCGCGCGCAGACGCGTCTCTGGACACCTCACACGTCGGTCTAGCTCAGAAAAACGGAAAAAACTTTTGCTAACTCGTTGCGAAAATTCTAACTTAGTGATACAGTGAGCCTCATACAGTACGAAATCTTGAATACTAAAAGGCCGATTTCTTCGCGGTTTTCGACGCTATCCTTCGTAATTAAGCTACGGCCCACCGTTTTAGCTGTTAGAATCCATTTGTCTTCATGGGAAGTAGGCAAATGTGCTAGGTATTTGAAGTTTTCGTTAATTTTATTAAACGATAAATAATGTAAATTTGCTTAATATTCTTACTATCTACTAAGTTTATTTTCATGTAATTAAGTACTTACCCACCGCACCTTCTGGGTGGACTGCGATCCTCGATTGGTTCTGCCTGCTGGGGGCCCAAATAGCGTAATGTCATCATAACATTAATATTTTGTACTGAACCCATCCTCGAATACGTCACCGTTGAACTGCCCGCGCGCAGACGCGTCTCTGGACACCTCACACGTCGGTCTAGCTCAGAAAAACGGAAAAAACTTTTGCTAACTCGTTGCGAAAATTCTAACTTAGTGATACAGTGAGCCTCATACAGTACGAAATCTTGAATACTAAAAGGCCGATTTCTTCGCAGTTTTCGACGCTATCCTTCGTAATTAGGCTACGGCCCACCGTTTTAGCTGTAAGAATCAATTCGTCTTCATGGGAAGTAGGCAAATGTGCTAGGTAGTAGAAGTTTTCGTTAATTTTTTTATACGATAAATCACAGAACAAAGAATACAGAGAAGTGCCCCTACACTGGCTAAGCACGAGAACCAGTGTCGCCAAACTCACACATTTACATATCAAATTCTCCATTACACACATAAAAAACAGTGATATGATTGGCTACAAATTACAAACGCAACTTTTATAAATCATCTTCTTATTGCTTTCAAAAATTGTGTCTTATTGCAACGAATGAAAGTTGTTATTATTTGACATGACACAAACAATAAAGACGTTTTTCGTCTAAAAACTTTAAATAGACAAGTTTACAACGAGTTCAGCAACTCAACGCTAGATGGCGCTGTAACCAATTCATTCTATTCAGAACGCTAGCACCTTTGAAATAGATGTCATATTCATATGCACTTGTAATCTCTTGTGGTGAGTACAAAAAAAAAAGTTAAGAGATGTAGACATATATCGATATATTAATATTGATGTTACGTAATTTATTCGGGTGAGCAATGTAGTAATTTGTTAACATCATACAAATGCTTAATAACGGAAACGGTTCTACGGTGGACGCCATCATGCGCGTGCGAGCCCTCACGACGGGGGATGCAGTGGCCCGGGGTGGGGTCGTCTTGGCGGTGTCTCTAGACATCGCCAATGCCTTCAACACCCTGCCCTGGAGTTGCATTAGGGAGGCACTCCGGTATCACCGGATGCCGACCTACCTCTGTCGCGTGGTCGAGGCCTATCTGACGGATAGGGCCGTCATCTACCCCGGTCACGAGGGGGAATGGAACCGGCGAGAGATGTCGTGCGGTGTCCCACAGGGATCGGTCCTGGGGCCGCATCTGTGGGACATCGGTTACGACTGGGTGCTGCGCGCCGACCTCCCTAGCGGCGTCAGCGTAGTTTGCTACGCTGACGACACGCTGGTCCTTGCGCAGGGGAGGTCGTACGAGGCGGCGGCCGAAATTATGACACGCGGGGTTGCGACAATCGTCGATAGGATCCGGCAATTGGGACTCGAGGTGGCATTGCACAAGTCCGAGGCCATGGGTTTTCATGGTCCTCGGAACGCGCCACCTGCGGGTTCCCAACTCACGGTAGGAGGGGTTCACATCGGCGTCGAGTCGACGATGAAGTACCTGGGACTTGTCCTCGACAGCCGGTGGAACTTCGTTGAGCATTTCCGACGTTTGGCTCCCAGACTGGAGCGGGCTGGGGCTGCATTAAAGCGGCTCCTGCCCAATCTGGGGGGTCCAAACGCCTCCTGCCGGAGGCTCTACACGGGGGTCGTGCGGTCCATGGCCCTCTACGGGGCACCGGTGTGGGCGCCCTCATTGAGGCTGCGCCCAGCGCGCCGGTTGAGTGCAGCCCAGAGGGTCATGGCCATCCGGCTAATCCGAGGATACCGCACGATCTCGTGCGAGGCGGCGAGCCTCCTTGCCGGAGTGCCGCCATGGGATCTGGAGGCAAAGGTCCTCGCGCACATGTGGGAGTGGCGCGAGGAGGCGAAACGCCGGGGCGAAACTCCGCTGCCGCGACAAATCGCGGCACGGCGGACAGAGCTCCGGTGTGATCTCATGGCGACATGGCGGGTACGATTGTCGCAACCCAGTGCTGGGCACGCCACAATTGCGGCGGTAAGTCCCCTCTTTGAGGAGTGGATAGAGAGGCGCCACGGCGTCCTCACCTTCCGCCTGACGCAGGTTCTCACCGGGCATGGGTGCTTCGGTGGGTTCCTGTTCAGGATAAAGCGGGAGGATACGTCCGGGTGTTTCCATTGCGAGGATCGTCTCGAGGACACGGTGGAGCATACGGTGGAGGTGTGCCCTGCCTGGGCGGGGCACCGCCGTGTCCTCGAGGAGGCGATCGGCGGCGGCGACCTCTCGCGTCCGGCCCTGGTGCGAGCCATGGTACGGAGCGAGAGGGAATGGGAAGCCGTCACCTCCTTCTGCGAAGCAGTAATGCTCGCGAAGGAGGAGGCGGGGCGCGTGAGGGAGTGGCAGTCTCTGCGCCCTCATGCCCCTAGCCGCCGCAGGAGGAGACGCCCCGGGCGTCGGGAGTCGATTGCGGACTCCCGGCCACCGTAGGCGCGAGCTTGCGGGTGGCGAGCAATGGGCGGCTCGCCGCCCGGTAAGGACCAGGCTCGGGTCGACGGCGCGCAGTGTTCCACGCGCGCCTCAAAGAGATGTCAGCAGCAGTGTAGGGGTCTACTAGGACCGATGCCTGCCGGGGTCGCGTGATTGTTCGAAAGAGATACCGTGACCCTGGCACATGGGCAACTAATGGAGCACGGGTGGGTTTTAGTCAGTAAAAGTCTGACACGCCCTCCCGCTCCGCCCAGAGCGGGAGAAGTCATTTGATGATTTCCCATCCTGAAAAAAAAAAAAAAAAAAAAAAAAAAAAAAAAACGGAAACGGTTGATTATCATTAAAATATCAATGTTAAAGAGGTATTTGTATGTTTGTATGTAGGGGGGTAATATTATTTTCATAAAATCAAGTACGCGGGCGAAGCTGCTGACAGAAGCTAACGATGAATGAAACGATAACAGATGGTGCTTAAAATATTTACTGACCTCGAAATAATACATATTTATTTAATATTTGCCATTTTGATAGTCCAATATTAATATATTTTGCCGTGATAGCTTTCATTAAGACAATCCCCTAATTGGTTATAGCTTATGTTTTGGAATATTGATGACCCAATAAACTGGTGCATTATTACCGTCCGTCCGTCCGTACCGTCTTATAAAAATATTTCGGATGTCTGACATAACTTAATCACAGATTCTGATGGGCATAATAACCCCCTCTAGCCCTACTTATAATAAATCTATGTAATTATTGATTTTTTTTTCTGTTACTAAAGCACTAATGCAAATATCACACTTATGTTATCAACTGTCTTATTATATAACCAGCTATGTGAGCTATTGATTCCTTACTAAAATCAGACAAAACTATCGATACCGACGTACTTTACGGATGTGTCCCATCCCTAATCGAGTAGCGTCGAAGTTACTAGAATTTAGTTTGCGATTTTCCAGATGACGACCAAGTGCATTTAGACTTTGTGTAAATGAATATAAGGTTGTTTATAGTTTGCATTGAAGTCATAACATGTGGTATTGTAATTAAAATCAATTATATTAAAAATTAACAAAGTTTAGCACTTACCAATGATACGATACACCTCTACAAGATACATTTTTTTTCTGCTTTCGTTTTTGCAGGTCAAAACCGCGCAACAAGGCATAATTTCTAATATTTCGCGTATTTCTGAGACATCCAATCGCGACAAGTATCTGACGGCGAATAAGCTAAATGTTGCGCATCTGCGCTTAATGTTGACACGCGCGCGATATGTGAGGGGCACTTCCTCTAGTTTTCTTTATTTCGTGCGATAAATAATGTAAATTTGCTTAATATTCTTACTATCTACTAAGTTTATTTTCATGTAAATAAGTACGTACCCACCGCATCTTCCGGGTGGACTGCGATCCTCGATCGGTTCTGCCTGCTGAGGGCCCAAATAGAGGAATGTCATCATAACTTTAATATTTTTTACTGAACCCATCCTCGAATACGTCACCGTTGAACTGCCCGCGCGCAGACGCGTCTCTGGACACCTCACACGTCGGTCTAGCTCAGAAAAACGGAAAAAACTTTTGCTAACTCGTTGCGAAAATTCTAACTTAGTGATACAGTGAGCCTCATACAGTACGAAATCTTGAATACTAAAAGGCCGATTTCTTCGCGGTTTTCGACGCTATCCTTCGTAATTAAGCTACGGCCCACCGTTTTAGCTGTTAGAATCCATTTGTCTTCATGGGAAGTAGGCAAATGTGCTAGGTATTTGAAGTTTTCGTTAATTTTTTTAAACGATAAATAATGTAAATTTGCTTAATATTCTTACTATCTACTAAGTTTATTTTCATGTAATTAAGTACTTACCCACCGCACCTTCTGGGTGGACTGCGATCCTCGATTGGTTCTGCCTGCTGGGGGCCCAAATAGCGTAATGTCATCATAACATTAATATTTTGTACTGAACCCATCCTCGAATACGTCACCGTTGAACTGCCCGCGCGCAGACGCGTCTCTGGACACCTCACACGTCGGTCTAGCTCAGAAAAACGGAAAAAACTTTTGCTAACTCGTTGCGAAAATTCTAACTTAGTGATACAGTGAGCCTCATACAGTACGAAATCTTGAATACTAAAAGGCCGATTTCTTCGCAGTTTTCGACGCTATCCTTCGTAATTAGGCTACGGCCCACCGTTTTAGCTGTAAGAATCAATTCGTCTTCATGGGAAGTAGGCAAATGTGCTATGTAGTAGAAGTTTTCGTTAATTTTTTTAAACGATAAATAATGTAAATTTGCTTAATATTCTTACTATCTACTAAGTTTATTTTCATGTAAATAAGTACGTACCCACCGCATCTTCCGGGTGGACTGCGATCCTCGATCGGTTCTGCCTGCTGAGGGCCCAAATATAGGAATGTCATCATAACTTTAATATTTTTTACTGAACCCATCCTCGAATACGTCACCGTTGAACTGCCCGCGCGCAGACGCGTCTCTGGACACCTCACACGTCGGTCTAGCTCAGAAAAACGGAAAAAACTTTTGCTAACTCGTTGCGAAAATTCTAACTTAGTGATACAGTGAGCCTCATACAGTACGAAATCTTGAATACTAAAAGGCCGATTTCTTCGCAGTTTTCGACGCTATCCTTCGTAATTAAGCTACGGCCCACCGTTTTAGCTGTAAGAATCAATTCGTCTTCATGGGAAGTAGGCAAATGTGCTAGGTAGTAGAAGTTTTCGTTAATTTTTTTAAACGATAAATAATGTAAATTTGCTTAATATTCTTACTATCTACTAAGTTTATTTTCATGTAAATAAGTACTTACCCACCGCATCTTCCGGGTGGACTGCGATCCTCGATCGGTTCTGCCTGCTGAGGGCCCAAATAGCGTAATGCCATCATAACTTTAATATTTTGTACTGAACCCATCCTCGAATACGTCACCGTTGAACTGCCCGCGCGCAGACGCGTCTCTGGACACCTCACACGTCGGTCTAGCTCAGAAAAACGGAAAAAACTTTTGCTAACTCGTTGCGAAAATTCTAACTTAGTGATACAGTGAGCCTCATACAGTACGAAATCTTGAATACTAAAAGGCCGATTTCTTCGCGGGTTTCGACGCTATCCTTCGTAATTAGGCTACGGCCCACCGTTTTAGCTGTTAAAATCCATTTGTCTTCATGGGAAGTAGGCAAATGTGGTAGGTAGTTGAAGTTTTCGTTAATTTTTTTAAACGATAAATAATGTAAATTTGCTTAATATTCTTACTATCTACTAAGTTTATTTTCATGTAATTAAGTACTTACCCACCGCACCTTCCGAGTGGACTGCGATCCTCGATCGGTTCTGCCTGCTGGGTGCCCAAATAGAGTAATGTCATCATAACATTAATATTTTGTACTGAACCCATCCTCGAATATGTCACCGTTGAACTGCCCGCACGCAGACGCGTCTCTGGACACCTCACACGTCGGTCTAGCTCAGAAAAATGGAAAAAAACTTTTGCTAACTCGTTGCGAAAATTCTAACTTAGTGATACAGTGAGCCTCATACAGTACGAAATCTTGAATACTAAAAGGCCGATTTCTTCGCGGTTTTCGACGCTATCCTTCGTAATTAAGCTACGGCCCACCGTTTTAGCTGTTAGAATCCATTTGTCATCATGGGAAGTAGGCAAATGTGCTAAGTAGTAGAAGTTTTCGTTAATTTTTTTAAACGATAAATAATGTAAATTTGCTTAATATTCTTACTATCTACTTAGTTTATTTTCATGTAATTAAATACTTACCCACCGCACCTTCCGGGTGGACTGCGATCCTAGATCGGTTCTGCCTGCTGGGGGCCCAAATAGCGTGATTTCATCATAACTTTAATATTTTGAACTGAACTCATCCTCGAATACGTCACCGTTTAACTGCCTGCGCGCAGACGCGTCTCTGGACACCTCACACGTCGGTCTAGCTCAGAAAAACGGAAAAAACTTTTGCTAACTCGTTGCGAAAATTCTAACTTAGTGATACAGTGAGCCTCATACAGTACGAAATCTTGAATACTAAAAGGCCGATTTCTTCGCGGTTTTCGACGCTATCCTTCGTAATTAAGCTACGGCCCACCGTTTTAGCTGTTAGAATTCATTTGTCTTCATGGGAAGTAGGCAAATGTGCTAGGTAGTTGAAGTTTTCGTAAATTTTTTAAAACGATAAATAATGTAAATTTGCTTAATATTCTTACTATCTACTAAGTTTATTTTCATGTAATTAAGTACTTACCCACCGCACCTTCTGAGTGGACTGCGATCCTCGATCGGTTCTGCCTGCTGGGTGCCCAAATAGCGTAATGTCATCATAACATTAATATTTTGTACTGAACCCATCCTCGAATATGTCACCGTTGAACCGCCCGCGCGCAGACGCGTCTCTGGACACCTCACACGTCGGTCTAGCTCAGAAAAACGGAAAAAACTTTTGCTAACTCGTTGCGAAAATTCTAACTTAGTGATACAGTGAGCCTCATACAGTACGAAATCTTGAATACTAAAAGGCCGATTTCTTCGCAGTTTTCGACGCTATCCTTCGTAATTAGGCTACGGCCCACCGTTTTAGCTGTAAGAATCAATTCGTCTTCATGGGAAGTAGGCAAATGTGCTAGGTAGTAGAAGTTTTCGTTAATTTTTTTAAACGATAAATAATGTAAATTTGCTTAATATTCTTACTATCTACTAAGTTTATTTTCATGTAAATAAGTACGTACCCACCGCATCTTCCGGGTGGACTGCGATCCTCGATCGGTTCTGCCTGCTGAGGGCCCAAATAGAGGAATGTCATCATAACTTTAATATTTTTTACTGAACCCATCCTCGAATACGTCACCGTTGAACTGCCCGCGCGCAGACGCGTCTCTGGACACCTCACACGTCGGTCTAGCTCAGAAAAACGGAAAAAACTTTTGCTAACTCGTTGCGAAAATTCTAACTTAGTGATCAAAATCAAAATCAAAATCAAAAGTCATTTATTCAAACTAGGCTGAGAGTCAGCACTTTTTGAACGTCAAAGTTACAAAAGACAGTCCCCCAAAACGCCCGCCCTTCGACACTTCCTAGTGCTTTAGCTGGGAAGAAGAAGTGGCGGAACAAACTCCCCAGCAGCACAGTTGTCTGTTAAGTTAGAAGAACTTGATTCTATACAATATCGTGTAAGTAATTAATATTATAAAACAAAACAAAACATACATTATTCGTCATATGTCAGCTAGCACACGCCAATATACGAACAAAACAAAACATGATACAGTGAGCCTCATACAGTACGAAATCTTGAATACTAAAAGGCCGATTTCTTCGCAGTTTTCGACGCTATCCTTCGTAATTAGGCTACGGCCCACCGTTTTAGCTCTAAGAATCAATTCGTCTTCATGGGAAGTAGGCAAATGTGCTAGGTAGTAGAAGTTTTCGTTAATTTTTTTAAACGATAAATAATGTAAATTTGCTTAATATTCTTACTATCTACTTAGTTTATTTTCATGTAAATAAGTACGTACCCACCGCATCTTCCGGGTGGACTGCGATCCTCGATCGGTTCTGCCTGCTGAGGGCCCAAATAGAGGAATGTCATCATAACTTTAATATTTTTTACTGAACCCATCCTCGAATACGTCACCGTTGAACTGCCCGCGCGCAGACGCGTCTCTGGACACCTCACACGTCGGTCTAGCTCAGAAAAACGGAAAAAACTTTTGCTAACTCGTTGCGAAAATTCTAACTTAGTGATACAGTGAGCCTCATACAGTACGAAATCTTGAATACTAAAAGGCCGATTTCTTCGCGGTTTTCGACGCTATCCTTCGTAATTAAGCTACGGCCCACCGTTTTAGCTGTTAGAATCCATTTGTCTTCATGGGAAGTAGGCAAATGTGCTAGGTATTTGAAGTTTTCGTTAATTTTTTTAAACGATAAATAATGTAAATTTGCTTAATATTCTTACTATCTACTAAGTTTATTTTCATGTAATTAAGTACTTACCCACCGCACCTTCTGGGTGGACTGCGATCCTCGATTGGTTCTGCCTGCTGGGGGCCCAAATAGCGTAATGTCATCATAACATTAATATTTTGTACTGAACCCATCCTCGAATACGTCACCGTTGAACTGCCCGCGCGCAGACGCGTCTCTGGACACCTCACACGTCGGTCTAGCTCAGAAAAACGGAAAAAACTTTTGCTAACTCGTTGCGAAAATTCTAACTTAGTGATACAGTGAGCCTCATACAGTACGAAATCTTGAATACTAAAAGGCCGATTTCTTCGCAGTTTTCGACGCTATCCTTCGTAATTAGGCTACGGCCCACCGTTTTAGCTGTAAGAATCAATTCGTCTTCATGGGAAGTAGGCAAATGTGCTAGGTAGTAGAAGTTTTCGTTAATTTTTTTAAACGATAAATAATGTAAATTTGCTTAATATTCTTACTATCTACTAAGTTTATTTTCATGTAAATAAGTACGTACCCACCGCATCTTCCGGGTGGACTGCGATCCTCGATCGGTTCTGCCTGCTGAGGGCCCAAATAGAGGAATGTCATCATAACTTTAATATTTTTTACTGAACCCATCCTCGAATACGTCACCGTTGAACTGCCCGCGCGCAGACGCGTCTCTGGACACCTCACACGTCGGTCTAGCTCAGAAAAACGGAAAAAACTTTTGCTAACTCGTTGCGAAAATTCTAACTTAGTGATACAGTGAGCCTCATACAGTACGAAATCTTGAATACTAAAAGGCCGATTTCTTCGCGGTTTTCGACGCTATCCTTCGTAATTAAGCTACGGCCCACCGTTTTAGCTGTTAGAATCCATTTGTCTTCATGGAAAGTAGGCAAATGTGCTAGGTATTTGAAGTTTTCGTTAATTTTTTTAAACGATAAATAATGTAAATTTGCTTAATATTCTTACTATCTACTAAGTTTATTTTCATGTAATTAAGTACTTACCCACCGCACCTTCTGGGTGGACTGCGATCCTCGATTGGTTCTGCCTGCTGGGGGCCCAAATAGCGTAATGTCATCATAACATTAATATTTTGTACTGAACCCATCCTCGAATACGTCACCGTTGAACTGCCCGCGCGCAGACGCGTCTCTGGACACCTCACACGTCGGTCTAGCTCAGAAAAACGGAAAAAACTTTTGCTAACTCGTTGCGAAAATTCTAACTTAGTGATACAGTGAGCCTCATACAGTACGAAATCTTGAATACTAAAAGGCCGATTTCTTCGCAGTTTTCGACGCTATCCTTCGTAATTAGGCTACGGCCCACCGTTTTAGCTGTAAGAATCAATTCGTCTTCATGGGAAGTAGGCAAATGTGCTAGGTAGTAGAAGTTTTCGTTAATTTTTTTAAACGATAAATAATGTAAATTTGCTTAATATTCTTACTATCTACTAAGTTTATTTTCATGTAAATAAGTACTTACCCACCGCATCTTCCGGGTGGACTGCGATCCTCGATCGGTTCTGCCTGCTGAGGGCCCAAATAGCGTAATGCCATCATAACTTTAATATTTTGTACTGAACCCATCCTCGAATACGTCACCGTTGAACTGCCCGCGCGCAGACGCGTCTCTGGACACCTCACACGTCGGTCTAGCTCAGAAAAACGGAAAAAACTTTTGCTAACTCGTTGCGAAAATTCTAACTTAGTGATACAGTGAGCCTCATACAGTACGAAATCTTGAATACTAAAAGGCCGATTTCTTCGCGGGTTTCGACGCTATCCTTCGTAATTAGGCTACGGCCCACCGTTTTAGCTGTTAAAATCCATTTGTCTTCATGGGAAGTAGGCAAATGTGGTAGGTAGTTGAAGTTTTCGTTAATTTTTTTAAACGATAAATAATGTAAATTTGCTTAATATTCTTACTATCTACTAAGTTTATTTTCATGTAATTAAGTACTTACCCACCGCACCTTCCGAGTGGACTGCGATCCTCGATCGGTTCTGCCTGCTGGGTGCCCAAATAGAGTAATGTCATCATAACATTAATATTTTGTACTGAACCCATCCTCGAATATGTCACCATTGAACTGCCCGCACGCAGACGCGTCTCTGGACACCTCACACGTCGGTCTACCTCAGAAAAATGGAAAAAAACTTTTGCTAACTCGTTGCGAAAATTCTAACTTAGTGATACAGTGAGCCTCATACAGTACGAAATCTTGAATACTAAAAGGCCGATTTCTTCGCGGTTTTCGACGCTATCCTTCGTAATTAAGCTACGGCCCACCGTTTTAGCTGTTAGAATCCATTTGTCTTCATGGGAAGTAGGCAAATGTGCTAGGTATTTGAAGTTTTCGTTAATTTTTTTAAACGATAAATAATGTAAATTTGCTTAATATTCTTACTATCTACTAAGTTTATTTTCATGTAATTAAGTACTTACCCACCGCACCTTCTGGGTGGACTGCGATCCTCGATTGGTTCTGCCTGCTGGGGGCCCAAATAGCGTAATGTCATCATAACATTAATATTTTGTACTGAACCCATCCTCGAATACGTCACCGTTGAACTGCCCGCGCGCAGACGCGTCTCTGGACACCTCACACGTCGGTCTAGCTCAGAAAAACGGAAAAAACTTTTGCTAACTCGTTGCGAAAATTCTAACTTAGTGATACAGTGAGCCTCATACAGTACGAAATCTTGAATACTAAAAGGCCGATTTCTTCGCGGGTTTCAACGCTATCCTTCGTAATTAGGCTACGGCCCACCGTTTTAGCTGTTAAAATCCATTTGTCTTCATGGGAAGTAGGCAAATGTGGTAGGTAGTTGAAGTTTTCGTTAATTTTTTTAAACGATAAATAATGTAAATTTGCTTAATATTCTTACTATCTACTAAGTTTATTTTCATGTAATTAAGTACTTACCCACCGCACCTTCCCGGTGGACTGCGATACTCGATCGGTTCTGCCTGCTGAGGGCCCAAATAGCGTAATGTCATCATAACTTTAATATTTTGTACTGAACCCATCCTCGAATACGTCACCGTTGAACTGCCCGCGCGCAGACGCGTCTCTGGACACCTCACACGTCGGTCTAGCTCAGAAAAACGGAAAAAAATTTTGCTAACTCGTTGCGAAAATTCTAACTTAGTGATACAGTGAGCCTCATACAGTACGAAATCTTGAATACTAAAAGGCCGATTTCTTCGCGGTTTTCGACGCTATCCTTCGTAATTAAGCTACGGCCCACTGTTTTAGCTGTTAGAATTCATTTGTCTTCATGGGAAGTAGGCAAATGTGCTAGGTAGTTGAAGTTTTCGTAAATTTTTTTAAACGATAAATAATGTAAATTTGCTTAATATTCTTACTATCTACTAAGTTTATTTTCATGTAAATAAGTACTTACCCACCGCATCTTCCGGGTGGACTGCGATCCTCGATCGGTTCTGCCTGCTGGGGGCCCAAATAGCGTAATGTCATCATAATTTTAATATTTTTTACTGAACCCATCCTCGAATACGTCACCGTTGAACTGCCCGCGCGCAGACGCGTCTCTGGACACCTCACACGTCGGTCTAGCTCAGAAAAACGGAAAAAACTTTTGCTAACTCGTTGCGAAAATTCTAACTTAGTGATACAGTGAGCCTCATACAGTACGAAATCTTGAATACTAAAAGGCCGATTTCTTCGCGGTTTTCAACGCTATCCTTCGTAATTAAGCTACGGCCCACCGTTTTAGCTGTTAGAATCCATTTGTCTTCATGGGAAGTAGGCAAATGTGCTAGGTATTTGAAGTTTTCGTAAATTTTTTTAAACGATAAATAATGTAAATTTGCTTAATATTCTTACTATCTACTAAGTTTATTTTCATGTAATTAAGTACTTACCCACCGCACCTTCTGGGTGGACTGCGATCCTCGATTGGTTCTGCCTGCTGGGGGCCCAAATAGCGTAATGTCATCATAACATTAATATTTTGTACTGAACCCATCCTCGAATACGTCACCGTTGAACTGCCCGCGCGCAGACGCGTCTCTGGACACCTCACATGTCGGTCTAGCTCAGAAAAACGGAAAAAAATTTTGCTAACTCGTTGCGAAAATTCTAACTTAGTGATACAGTGAGCCTCATACAGTACGAAATCTTGAATACTAAAAGGCCGATTTCTTCGCGGTTTTTGACACTATCCTTCGTAATTAAGCTACGGCCCACCGTTTTAGCTGTTAGAATTCATTTGTCTTCATGGGAAGTAGGCAAATGTGCTAGGTAGTTGAAGTTTTCGTAAATTTTTTTAAACGATAAATAATGTAAATTTGCTTAATATTCTTACTATCTACTAAGTTTATTTTCATGTAATTAAGTACTTACCCACCGCACCTTCCGAGTGGACTGCGATCCTCGATCGGTTCTGCCTGCTGGGTGCCCAAATAGCGTAATGTCATCATAACATTAATATTTTGTACTGAACCCATCCTCGAATATGTCACCGTTGAACTGCCCGCACGCAGACGCGTCTCTGGACACCTCACACGTCGGTCTAGCTCAGAAAAATGAAAAAAAACTTTTGCTAACTCGTTGCGAAAATTCTAACTTAGTGATACAGTGAGCCTCATACAGTACGAAATCTTGAATACTAAAAGGCCGATTTCTTCGCGGTTTTCAACGCTATCCTTCGTAATTAAGCTACGGCCCACCGTTTTAGCTGTTAGAATCCATTTGTCATCATGGGAAGTAGGCAAATGTGCTAGGTAGTTGAAGTTTTCGTTAATTTTTTTAAACGATAAATAATGTAAATTTGCTTAATATTCTTACTATCTACTAAGTTTATTTTCATGTAATTAAATACTTACCCACCGCACCTTCCGGGTGGACTGCGATCCTCGATCGGTTCTGCCTGCTGGGGGCCCAAATAGCGTGATTTCATCATAACTTTAATATTTTGTACTGAACCCATCCTCGAATACGTCACCGTTGAACTGCCCGCGCGCAGACGCGTCTCTGGACACCTCACACGTCGGTCTAGCTCAGAAAAACGGAAAAAACTTTTGCTAACTCGTTGCGAAAATTCTAACTTAGTGATACAGTGAGCCTTATACAGTACGAAATCTTGAATACTAAAAGGCCGATTTCTTCGCGGTTTTCGACGCTATCCTTCGTAATTAAGCTACGGCCCACCGTTTTAGCTGTTAGAATCCATTTGTCTTCATGGGAAGTAGGCAAATGTGCTAGGTATTTCAAGTTTTCGTTAATTTTTTTAAACGATAAATAAAGTAAATTTGCTTAAAATTCTTACTATCTACTAAGTTTATTTTCATGTAATTAAGTACTTACCCACCGCACCTTCCGGGTGGACTGCGATCCTCGATTGGTTCTGCCTGCTGGGGGCCTAAATAGCGTAATGTCATCATAACATTAATATTTTGTACTGAACCCATCCTCGAATACGTCACCGTTGAACTGCCCGCGCGCAGACGCGTCTCTGGACACCTCACACGTCGGTCTAGCTCAGAAAAACGGAAAAAACTTTTGCTAACTCGTTGCGAAAATTCTAACTTAGTGATACAGTGAGCCTCATACAGTACGAAATCTTGAATACTAAAAGGCCGATTTCTTCGCGGTTTTCGACGCTATCCTTCGTAATTAAGCTACGGCCCACCGTTTTAGCTGTTAGAATTCATTTGTCTTCATGGGAAGTAGGCAAATGTGCTAGGTAGTTGAAGTTTTCGTAAATTTTTTTAAACGATAAATAATGTAAATTTGCTTAATATTCTTACTATCTACTAAGTTTATTTTCATGTAATTAAGTACTTACCCACCGCACCTTCCGAGTGGACTGCGATCCTCGATCGGTTCTGCCTGCTGGGTGCCCAAATAGCGTAATGTCATCATAACATTAATATTTTGTACTGAACCCATCCTCGAATATGTCACCGTTGAACTGCCCGCGTGCAGACGCGTCTCTGGACACCTCACACGTCGGTCTAGCTCAGAAAAACGGAAAAAACTTTTGCTAACTCGTTGCGAAAATTCTAACTTAGTGATACAGTGAGCCTCATACAGTACGAAATCTTGAATACTAAAAGGCCGATTTCTTCGCAGTTTTCGACGCTATCCTTCGTAATTAGGCTACGGCCCACCGTTTTAGCTGTAAGAATCAATTCGTCTTCATGGGAAGTAGGCAAATGTGCTAGGTAGTAGAAGTTTTCGTTAATTTTTTTAAACGATAAATAATGTAAATTTGCTTAATATTCTTACTATCTACTAAGTTTATTTTCATGTAAATAAGTACTTACCCACCGCATCTTCCGGGTGGACTGCGATCCTCGATCGGTTCTGCCTGCTGAGGGCCCAAATAGCGTAATGCCATCATAACTTTAATATTTTGTACTGAACCCATCCTCGAATACGTCACCGTTGAACTGCCCGCGCGCAGACGCGTCTCTGGACACCTCACACGTCGGTCTAGCTCAGAAAAACGGAAAAAACTTTTGCTAACTCGTTGCGAAAATTCTAACTTAGTGATACAGTGAGCCTCATACAGTACGAAATCTTGAATACTAAAAGGCCGATTTCTTCGCGGGTTTCAACGCTATCCTTCGTAATTAGGCTACGGCCCACCGTTTTAGCTGTTAAAATCCATTTGTCTTCATGGGAAGTAGGCAAATGTGGTAGGTAGTTGAAGTTTTCGTTAATTTTTTTAAACGATAAATAATGTAAATTTGCTTAATATTCTTACTATCTACTAAGTTTATTTTCATGTAATTAAGTACTTACCCACCGCACCTTCCCGGTGGACTGCGATACTCGATCGGTTCTGCCTGCTGAGGGCCCAAATAGCGTAATGTCATCATAACTTTAATATTTTGTACTGAACCCATCCTCGAATACGTCACCGTTGAACTGCCCGCGCGCAGACGCGTCTCTGGACACCTCACACGTCGGTCTAGCTCAGAAAAACGGAAAAAAATTTTGCTAACTCGTTGCGAAAATTCTAACTTAGTGATACAGTGAGCCTCATACAGTACGAAATCTTGAATACTAAAAGGCCGATTTCTTCGCGGTTTTCGACGCTATCCTTCGTAATTAAGCTACGGCCCACCGTTTTAGCTGTTAGAATTCATTTGTCTTCATGGGAAGTAGGCAAATGTGCTAGGTAGTTGAAGTTTTCGTAAATTTTTTTAAACGATAAATAATGTAAATTTGCTTAATATTCTTACTATCTACTAAGTTTATTTTCATGTAAATAAGTACTTACCCACCGCATCTTCCGGGTGGACTGCGATCCTCGATCGGTTCTGCCTGCTGGGGGCCCAAATAGCGTAATGTCATCATAACTTTAATATTTTTTACTGAACCCATCCTCGAATACGTCACCATTGAACTTCCCGCGCGCAGACGCGTCTCTGGACACCTCACACGTCGGTCTAGCTCAGAAAAACGGAAAAAACTTTTGCTAACTCGTTGCGAAAATTCTAACTTAGTGATACAGTGAGCCTCATACAGTACGAAATCTTGAATACTAAAAGGCCGATTTCTTCGCGGTTTTCAACGCTATCCTTCGTAATTAAGCTACGGCCCACCGTTTTAGCTGTTAGAATCCATTTGTCTTCATGGGAAGTAGGCAAATGTGCTAGGTATTTGAAGTTTTCGTAAATTTTTTTAAACGATAAATAATGTAAATTTGCTTAATATTCTTACTATCTACTAAGTTTATTTTCATGTAATTAAGTACTTACCCACCGCACCTTCCGAGTGGACTGCGATCCTCGATCGGTTCTGCCTGCTGGGTGCCCAAATAGCGTAATGTCATCATAACATTAATATTTTGTACTGAACCCATCCTCGAATATGTCACCGTTGAACTGCCCGCACGCAGACGCGTCTCTGGACACCTCACACGTCGGTCTAGCTCAGAAAAATGGAAAAAAACTTTTGCTAACTCGTTGCGAAAATTCTAACTTAGTGATACAGTGAGCCTCATACAGTACGAAATCTTGAATACTAAAAGGCCGATTTCTTCGCGGTTTTCAACGCTATCCTTCGTAATTAAGCTACGGCCCACCGTTTTAGCTGTTAGAATCCATTTGTCATCATGGGAAGTAGGCAAATGTGCTAGGTAGTTGAAGTTTTCGTTAATTTTTTTAAACGATAAATAATGTAAATTTGCTTAATATTCTTACTATCTACTAAGTTTATTTTCATGTAATTAAATACTTACCCACCGCACCTTCCGGGTGGACTGCGATCCTCGATCGGTTCTGCCTGCTGGGGGCCCAAATAGCGTGATTTCATCATAACTTTAATATTTTGTACTGAACCCATCCTCGAATACGTCACCGTTGAACTGCCCGCGCGCAGACGCGTCTCTGGACACCTCACACGTCGGTCTAGCTCAGAAAAACGGAAAAAACTTTTGCTAACTCGTTGCGAAAATTCTAACTTAGTGATACAGTGAGCCTTATACAGTACGAAATCTTGAATACTAAAAGGCCGATTTCTTCGCGGTTTTCGACGCTATCCTTCGTAATTAAGCTACGGCCCACCGTTTTAGCTGTTAGAATCCATTTGTCTTCATGGGAAGTAGGCAAATGTGCTAGGTATTTCAAGTTTTCGTTAATTTTTTTAAACGATAAATAAAGTAAATTTGCTTAAAATTCTTACTATCTACTAAGTTTATTTTCATGTAATTAAGTACTTACCCACCGCACCTTCCGGGTGGACTGCGATCCTCGATTGGTTCTGCCTGCTGGGGGCCTAAATAGCGTAATGTCATCATAACATTAATATTTTGTACTGAACCCATCCTCGAATACGTCACCGTTGAACTGCCCGCGCGCAGACGCGTCTCTGGACACCTCACACGTCGGTCTAGCTCAGAAAAACGGAAAAAACTTTTGCTAACTCGTTGCGAAAATTCTAACTTAGTGATACAGTGAGCCTCATACAGTACGAAATCTTGAATACTAAAAGGCCGATTTCTTCGCGGTTTTCGACGCTATCCTTCGTAATTAAGCTACGGCCCACCGTTTTAGCTGTTAGAATTCATTTGTCTTCATGGGAAGTAGGCAAATGTGCTAGGTAGTTGAAGTTTTCGTAAATTTTTTTAAACGATAAATAATGTAAATTTGCTTAATATTCTTACTATCTACTAAGTTTATTTTCATGTAATTAAGTACTTACCCACCGCACCTTCCGAGTGGACTGCGATCCTCGATCGGTTCTGCCTGCTGGGTGCCCAAATAGCGTAATGTCATCATAACATTAATATTTTGTACTGAACCCATCCTCGAATATGTCACCGTTGAACTGCCCGCGTGCAGACGCGTCTCTGGACACCTCACACGTCGGTCTAGCTCAGAAAAACGGAAAAAACTTTTGCTAACTCGTTGCGAAAATTCTAACTTAGTGATACAGTGAGCCTCATACAGTACGAAATCTTGAATACTAAAAGGCCGATTTCTTCGCAGTTTTCGACGCTATCCTTCGTAATTAGGCTACGGCCCACCGTTTTAGCTGTAAGAATCAATTCGTCTTCATGGGAAGTAGGCAAATGTGCTAGGTAGTAGAAGTTTTCGTTAATTTTTTTAAACGATAAATAATGTAAATTTGCTTAATATTCTTACTATCTACTAAGTTTATTTTCATGTAAATAAGTACTTACCTACCGCATCTTCCGGGTGGACTGCGATCCTCGATCGGTTCTGCCTGCTGAGGGCCCAAATAGCGTAATGCCATCATAACTTTAATATTTTGTACTGAACCCATCCTCGAATACGTCACCGTTGAACTGCCCGCGCGCAGACGCGTCTCTGGACACCTCACACGTCGGTCTAGCTCAGAAAAACGGAAAAAACTTTTGCTAACTCGTTGCGAAAATTCTAACTTAGTGATACAGTGAGCCTCATACAGTACGAAATCTTGAATACTAAAAGGCCGATTTCTTCGCAGTTTTCGACGCTATACTCGAGGAAGTCGAGGATTTTTACGGGCACCTATACTCAACGCGGACGGCAAAACAAGCGGAACATAGTGCGGATGACCATCGAGCCGAACTAACGCGCCACTACACGGAGGACATCCCAGATGTCGACCAGTGCGAGATTAGGGCGGCTCTCGAGCAGCTAAAGAACAACAAGGCACCTGGCGATGACGGAATAACGACAGAGCTCCTTAAAGCGGGCGGGGCTCCAGTCTTGACAGAGCTCGCGAGTCTCTTTAACTCCGTCATCCAAGAGGGTACAACGCCCGAAGCGTGGAGCAGAGGTGCGGTGGTTCTGTTCTTCAAAAAAGGTGACAAAACCTTGCTGAAGAACTACAGACCCATCTCACTTCTGAGCCACGTGTACAAGCTGTTCTCGAGAGTCGTCACGAACCGTCTCGCCAGGAGACTTGACGAGTTCCAGCCGCCAGAACAAGCCGGTTTTCGAAAAGGCTTTAGTACCGTAGACCACATCCATACTGTTCGGCAAATTGTACAGAAGACCGAGGAGTACAACCAGCCGCCGTGTATGGCATTTGTGGACTACGAGAAAGCCTTCGACTCCATCGAAATATGGGCAGTTCTGGCTTCTCTGCAACGATGTCGTATTGACTGGCGCTACATCGAAGTGTTGAGATGCTTGTATGACGCTGCCACGATGACTGTCCAGATCCAGGACCAAAAAACCAAGCCCATCCAACTGCTGAGAGGGGTGAGACAGGGGGATGTTATATCCCCGAAACTGTTTACCAACGCATTGGAGGATGTTTTCAAGACGCTGGACTGGACTGGACAGGGTATCAACGTGAACGGCGAGTACATCTCACACCTTCGCTTTGCCGATGACATCGTCATAATGGCAGAGACGCTGGAACAGTTGGACCAGATGCTGCACAGCCTGAATGGAGCCTCCCGGCGGGTTGGCCTCGGCATGAATTTGGATAAGACGAAAGTCATGTTCAACTCGCATGTCTTGCCGAATCCAATCCGCATCGAGGGTTCGCTTCTCGAAGTTGTGAAGGAGTATGTCTACTTAGGCCAAGTCATCCAGGTTGGTAGACACAACTTCGAGAAGGAAGCCGACAGGAGGATTCAGCTAGGTTGGGCAGCATTTGGAAAGCTTCGTCAAGTCTTCTCGTCACCTATCCCGCAATGTCTGAAGACTAAGGTCTTCAACCAGTGCGTCCTGCCCGTAATGACATACGGTGCCGAAACGTGGACACTGACAGTTGGGCTGGTCCACAAATTCAAGGTCGCTCAGCGCGCTATGGAGCGGGCTATGCTCGGAGTCTCTTTGAAGGATAAAATCAGAAACGAAGTTATCCGGAAAAGAACTGGAGTTACCGACATAGCCCGCAGAGTAAGCAAGCTGAAGTGGCAGTGGGCTGGCCATATCTGTCGTAGGACTGATGGCCGGTGGACCAGACGAGTCCTGGAGTGGAGACCGCGTATCGGCAAGCGTAGTGTAGGACGCCCCCCAGCTAGATGGACCGACGACCTTAGGAAAGTGGCTGGGGTAGACTGGATGCGGAAGGCGGAGGACAGGGTGTTGTGGCGCAACATGGGAGAGGCCTATGTCCAGCAGTGGACTGCGATAGGCTGAGTTGATTTCGACGCTATCCTTCGTAATTAGGCTACGGCCCACCGTTTTAGCTGTAAGAATCAATTCGTCTTCATGGGAAGTAGGCAAATGTGCTAGGTAGTAGAAGTTTTCGTTAATTTTTTTAAACGATAAATAATGTAAATTTGCTTAATATTCTTACTATCTACTAAGTTTATTTTCATGTAAATAAGTACGTACCCAGCGCATCTTCCGGGTGGACTGCGATCCTCGATCGGTTCTGCCTGCTGAGGGCCCAAATAGAGGAATGTCATCATAACTTTAATATTTTTTACTGAACCCATCCTCGAATACGTCACCGTTGAACTGCCCGCGCGCAGACGCGTCTCTGGACACCTCACACGTCGGTCTAGCTCAGAAAAACGGAAAAAACTTTTGCTAACTCGTTGCGAAAATTCTAACTTAGTGATACAGTGAGCCTCATACAGTACGAAATCTTGAATACTAAAAGGCCGATTTCTTCGCGGTTTTCGACGCTATCCTTCGTAATTAAGCTACGGCCCACCGTTTTAGCTGTTAGAATTCATTTGTCTTCATGGGAAGTAGGCAAATGTGCTAGGTAGTTGAAGTTTTCGTAAATTTTTTTAAACGATAAATAATGTAAATTTGCTTAATATTCTTACTATCTACTAAGTTTATTTTCATGTAATTAAGTACTTACCCACCGCACCTTCCGAGTGGACTGCGATCTTCGATCGGTTCTGCCTGCTGGGTGCCCAAATAGCGTAATGTCATCATAACATTAATATTTTGTACTGAACCCATCCTCGAATATGTCACCGTTGAACTGCCCGCGTGCAGACGCGTCTCTGGACACCTCACACATCGGTCTAGCTCAGAAAAACGGAAAAAACTTTTGCTAACTCGTTGCGAAAATTCTAACTTAGTGATACAGTGAGCCTCATACAGTACGAAATCTTGAATACTAAAAGGCCGATTTCTTCGCAGTTTTCGACGCTATCCTTCGTAATTAGGCTACGGCCCACCGTTTTAGCTGTAAGAATCAATTCGTCTTCATGGGAAGTAGGCAAATGTGCTAGGTAGTAGAAGTTTTCGTTAATTTTTTTAAACGATAAATAATGTAAATTTGCTTAATATTCTTACTATCTACTAAGTTTATTTTCATGTAAATAAGTACGTACCCACCGCATCTTCCGTGTGGACTGCGATCCTCGATCGGTTCTGCCTGCTGAGGGCCCAAATAGAGGAATGTCATCATAACTTTAATATTTTTTACTGAACCCATCCTCGAATACGTCACCGTTGAACTGCCCGCGCGCAGACGCGTCTCTGGACACCTCACACGTCGGTCTAGCTCAGAAAAACGGAAAAAACTTTTGCTAACTCGTTGCGAAAATTCTAACTTAGTGATACAGTGAGCCTCATACAGTACGAAATCTTGAATACTAAAAGGCCGATTTCTTCGCGGTTTTCGACGCTATCCTTCGTAATTAAGCTACGGCCCACCGTTTTAGCTGTTAGAATCCATTTGTCTTCATGGGAAGTAGGCAAATGTGCTAGGTATTTGAAGTTTTCGTTAATTTTTTTAAACGATAAATAATGTAAATTTGCTTAATATTCTTACTATCTACTAAGTTTATTTTCATGTAATTAAGTACTTACCCACCGCACCTTCCGGGTGGACTGCGATCCTCGATTGGTTCTGCCTGCTGGGGGCCCAAATAGCGTAATGTCATCATAACATTAATATTTTGTACTGAACCCATCCTCGAATACGTCACCGTTGACCTGCCCGCGCGCAGACGCGTCTCTGGACACCTCACACGTCGGTCTAGCTCAGAAAAACGGAAAAAACTTTTGCTAACTCGTTGCGAAAATTCTAACTTAGTGATACAGTGAGCCTCATACAGTACGAAATCTTGAATACTAAAAGGCCGATTTCTTCGCGGGTTTCAACGCTATCCTTCGTAATTAGGCTACGGCCCACCGTTTTAGCTGTTAAAATCCATTTGTCTTCATGGGAAGTAGGCAAATGTGGTAGGTAGTTGAAGTTTTCGTTAATTTTTTTAAACGATAAATAATGTAAATTTGCTTAATATTCTTACTATCTACTAAGTTTATTTTCATGTAATTAAGTACTTACCCACCGCACCTTCCCGGTGGACTGCGATACTCGATCGGTTCTGCCTGCTGAGGGCCCAAATAGCGTAATGTCATCATAACTTTAATATTTTGTACTGAACCCATCCTCGAATACGTCACCGTTGAACTGCCCGCGCGCAGACGCGTCTCTGGACACCTCACATGTCGGTCTAGCTCAGAAAAACGGAAAAAAATTTTGCTAACTCGTTGCGAAAATTCTAACTTAGTGATACAGTGAGCCTCATACAGTACGAAATCTTGAATACTAAAAGGCCGATTTCTTCGCGGTTTTCGACGCTATCCTTCGTAATTAAGCTACGGCCCACCGTTTTAGCTGTTAGAATTCATTTGTCTTCATGGGAAGTAGGCAAATGTGCTAGGTAGTTGAAGTTTTCGTAAATTTTTTTAAACGATAAATAATGTAAATTTGCTTAATATTCTTACTATCTACTAAGTTTATTTTCATGTAAATAAGTACTTACCCACCGCATCTTCCGGGTGGACTGCGATCCTCGATCGGTTCTGCCTGCTGGGGGCCCAAATAGCGTAACGTCATCATAACTTTAATATTTTTTACTGAACCCATCCTCGAATACGTCACCGTTGAACTGCCCGCGCGCAGACGCGTCTCTGGACACCTCACACGTCGGTCTAGCTCAGAAAAACGGAAAAAACTTTTGCTAACTCGTTGCGAAAATTCTAACTTAGTGATACAGTGAGCCTCATACAGTACGAAATCTTGAATACTAAAAGGCCGATTTCTTCGCGGTTTTCGACGCTATCCTTCGTAATTAAGCTACGGCCCACCGTTTTAGCTGTTAGAATCCATTTGTCTTCATGGGAAGTAGGCAAATGTGCTAGGTATTTGAAGTTTTCGTTAATTTTTTTAAACGATAAATAATGTAAATCTGCTTAATATTCTTACTATCTACTAAGTTTATTTTCATGTAATTAAGTACTTACCCACCGCACCTTCTGGGTGGACTGCGATCCTCGATTGGTTCTGCCTGCTGGGGGCCCAAATAGCGTAATGTCATCATAACATTAATATTTTGTACTGAACCCATCCTCGAATACGTCACCGTTGAACTGCCCGCGCGCAGACGCGTCTCTGGACACCTCACATGTCGGTCTAGCTCAGAAAAACGGAAAAAAATTTTGCTAACTCGTTGCGAAAATTCTAACTTAGTGATACAGTGAGCCTCATACAGTACGAAATCTTGAATACTAAAAGGCCGATTTCTTCGCGGTTTTTGACACTATCCTTCGTAATTAAGCTACGGCCCACCGTTTTAGCTGTTAGAATCCATTTGTCTTCATGGGAAGTAGGCAAATGTGCTAGGTAGTTGAAGTTTTCGTAAATTTTTTTAAACGATAAATAATGTAAATTTGCTTAATATTCTTACTATCTACTAAGTTTATTTTCATGTAATTAAGTACTTACCCACCGCACCTTCCGAGTGGACTGCGATCCTCGATCGGTTCTGCCTGCTGGGTGCCCAAATAGCGTAATGTCATCATAACATTAATATTTTGTACTGAACCCATCCTCGAATATGTCACCGTTGAACTGCCCGCACGCAGACGCGTCTCTGGACACCTCACACGTCGGTCTAGCTCAGAAAAATGGAAAAAAACTTTTGCTAACTCGTTGCGAAAATTCTAACTTAGTGATACAGTGAGCCTCATACAGTACGAAATCTTGAATACTAAAAGGCCGATTTCTTCGCGGTTTTCAACGCTATCCTTCGTAATTAAGCTACGGCCCACCGTTTTAGCTGTTAGAATCCATTTGTCATCATGGGAAGTAGGCAAATGTGCTAGGTAGTTGAAGTTTTCGTTAATTTTTTTAAACGATAAATAATGTAAATTTGCTTAATATTCTTACTATCTACTAAGTTTATTTTCATGTAATTAAATACTTACCCACCGCACCTTCCGGGTGGACTGCGATCCTCGATCGGTTCTGCCTGCTGGGGGCCCAAATAGCGTGATTTCATCATAACTTTAATATTTTGTACTGAACCCATCCTCGAATACGTCACCGTTGAACTGCCCGCGCGCAGACGCGTCTCTGGACACCTCACACGTCGGTCTAGCTCAGAAAAACGGAAAAAACTTTTGCTAACTCGTTGCGAAAATTCTAACTTAGTGATACAGTGAGCCTTATACAGTACGAAATCTTGAATACTAAAAGGCCGATTTCTTCGCGGTTTTCAACGCTATCCTTCGTAATTAAGCTACGGCCCACCGTTTTAGCTGTTAGAATCCATTTGTCTTCATGGGAAGTAGGCAAATGTGCTAGGTATTTCAAGTTTTCGTTAATTTTTTTAAACGATAAATAATGTAAATTTGCTTAAAATTCTTACTATCTACTAAGTTTATTTTCATGTAATTAAGTACTTACCCACCGCACCTTCCGGGTGGACTGCGATCCTCGATTGGTTCTGCCTGCTGGGGGCCTAAATAGCGTAATGTCATCATAACATTAATATTTTGTACTGAACCCATCCTCGAATACGTCACCGTTGAACTGCCCGCGCGCAGACGCGTCTCTGGACACCTCACACGTCGGTCTAGCTCAGAAAAACGGAAAAAACTTTTGCTAACTCGTTGCGAAAATTCTAACTTAGTGATACAGTGAGCCTCATACAGTACGAAATCTTGAATACTAAAAGGCCGATTTCTTCGCGGTTTTCGACGCTATCCTTCGTAATTAAGCTACGGCCCACCGTTTTAGCTGTTAGAATCCATTTGTCTTCATGGGAAGTAGGCAAATGTGCTAGGTATTTCAAGTTTTCGTTAATTTTTTTAAACGATAAATAATGTAAATTTGCTTAAAATTCTTACTATCTACTAAGTTTATTTTCATGTATATAAGTACTTACCCACCGCACCTTCCGGGTGGACTGCGATCCTCGATTGGTTCTGCCTGCTGGGGGCCTAAATAGCGTAATGTCATCATAACATTAATATTTTGTACTGAACCCATCCTCGAATACGTCACCGTTGAACTGCCCGCGCGCAGACGCGTCTCTGGACACCTCACACGTCGGTCTAGCTCAGAAAAACGGAAAAAACTTTTGCTAACTCGTTGCGAAAATTCTAACTTAGTGATACAGTGAGCCTCATACAGTACGAAATCTTGAATACTAAAAGGCCGATTTCTTCGCGGTTTTCGACGCTTTCCTTCGTAATTAGGCTACGGCCCACCGTTTTAGCTGTTAAAATCCATTTGTCTTCATGGGAAGTAGGCAAATGTGGTAGGTAGTTGAAGTTTTCGTTAATTTTTTGAAACAATAAATAATGTAAATTTGCTTAATATTCTTACTATCTACTAAGTTTATTTTCATGTAATTAAGTACTTACCCACCGCACCTTCCCGGTGGACTGCGATACTCGATCGGTTCTGCCTGCTGAGGGCCCAAATAGCGTAATGTCATCATAACATTAATATTTTGTACTGAACCCATCCTCGAATATGTCACCGTTGAACTGCCCGCGCGCAGACGCGTCTCTGGACACCTCACACGTCGGTCTAGCTCAGAAAAACGGAAAAAACTTTTGCTAACTCGTTGCGAAAATTCTAACTTAGTGATACAGTGAGCCTCATACAGTACGAAATCTTGAATACTAAAAGGCCGATTTCTTCGCGGTTTTCGACGCTATCCTTCGTAATTAAGCTACGGCCCACCGTTTTAGCTGTTAGAATCCATTTGTCTTCATGGGAAGTAGGCAAATGTGCTAGGTAGTTGAAGTTTTCGTTAATTTTTTTAAACGATAAATAATGTAAATTTGTTTAATATTCTTACTATCTACTTAGTTTATTTTCATGTAATTAAATACTTACCCACCGCACCTTCCGGGTGGACTGCGATCCTCGATCGGTTCTGCCTGCTGGGGGCCCAAATAGCGTAATTTCATCATAACTTTAATATTTTGTACTGAACCCATCCTCGAATACGTCACCGTTGAACTGCCCGCGCGCAGACGCGTCTCTGGACACCTCACACGTCGGTCTAGCTCAGAAAAACGGAAAAAACTTTTGCTAACTCGTTGCGAAAATTCTAACTTAGTGATCTTTGATTATATACCTGTCTAGATGACACATTGGCCGTACCGAACGGCTCAAAAAAAGTCTACTAAATTTGGTAGACTCGCTTCTCACCGACGTCAGTGTCATTTGAATCACTTAGGGGTAACGTGCTCACGAAAAAATATTTATTACGCTGGTTTGTGCTGTCAAACTGTGTCGCATTTATGTGGGAAAGCTATATAATAATACCAAGATCAGTTATCATCGCTAAGTTTTGTTATTTAACCACATTTTTTTAAAGAAAACATGAATTTGTAATTTGATCCTTCGTAGGTTACTTTGATTAGCCGGTGTTGCCAGTTTATTACTAGGGAGATTTGGCGAAAATATGGGAAACATATTACAAATATCATTAAAACTTATGATTATCTGCCGTGACCGAAATTCAATCAGGAGAATAATAAATTATTATTATTTAAAAACTGATGGTATTTATTTTATCTGAAAATGAGAAATTACGAACATAAAATAAATGAAATCCATGACGTCATGCACGAAATAGTATTGTTGTTAGTGCTTTCTAATATTTGGGTTTTAGATTTCCTACGGATTCCGTAAAAGCAAATTGCTGGAGACATACTGTATTAATTAAATAAAACACTAACACAAAAATCATTATTTCATTTAACCTCATTTGTTTAACATTGATCTTATTAAATGATGGAAGAAAGGTAAGTTAATCATTTAGAGCTGGCATCTCTAAACACGCACACTTTGACAGTTTGATTACAATAAGTACGCGAGCGCTACTCACACATAATCGCGAAACTGGGGACAGTTTTTGTGCATCGTTTGTTTGCATTACTCTATCTAGACAAGTATATAATCAAAGTTAGTGATACAGTGAGCCTCATACAGTACGAAATCTTGAATACTAAAAGGCCGATTTCTTCGCGGTTTTCGACGCTATCCTTCGTAATTAGGCTACGGCCCACCGTTTTAGCTGTTAGAATCCATTTGTCTTCATGGGAAGTAGGCAAATGTGCTAGGTAGTTGAAGTTTTCGTTAATTTTTTTAAACGATAAATAATGTAAATTTGCTTAATATTCTTACTATCTACTAAGTTTATTTTCATGTAATTAAGTACTTACCCACCGCACCTTCCGGGTGGACTGCGATCCTCGATCGGTTCTGCCTGCTGGGGGCCCAAATAGCGTAATGTCATCATAACATTAATATTTTGTACTGAACCCATCCTCGAATACGTCACCGTTGAACTGCCCGCGCGCAGACGCGTCTCTGGACACCTCACACGTCGGTCTAGCTCAGAAAAACGGAAAAAACTTTTGCTAACTCGTTGCGAAAATTCTAACTTAGTGATGCATTGAGCCTCATACAGTACGAAATCTTGAATACTAAAAGGCCGATTTCTTCGCGGTTTTCGACGCTATCCTTCGTAGTTAGGCTACGGCCCACCGTTTTAGCTGTTAGAATCCATTTGTCTTCATGGGAAGTAGGCAAATGTGCTACGTAGTTGAAGTTTTCGTTAATTTTTTTAAACGATAAATAATGTAAATTTGCTTAATATTCTTACTATCTACTAAGTTTATTTTCATGTAATTAAGTACTTACCCACCGCACCTTCAGGGTGGACTGCGATCCTCGATCGGTTCTGCCTGCTGGGGGCCCAAATAGCGTAATGTCATCATAACATTAATATTTTGTACTGAACCCATCCTCGAATACGTCACCGTTGAACTGCCCGCGCGCAGACGCGTCTCTGGACACCTCACACGTCGGTCTAGCTCAGAAAAACGGAAAAAACTTTTGCTAACTCGTTGCGAAAATTCTAACTTAGTGATGCATTGAGCCTCATACAGTACGAAATCTTGAATACTAAAAGGCCGATTTCTTCGCGGTTTTCGACGCTATCCTTCGTAGTTAGGCTACGGCCCACCGTTTTAGCTGTTAGAATCCATTTGTCTTCATGGAAAGTAGGCAAATGTGCTAGGTAGTTGAAGTTTTCGTTAATTTTTTTAAACGATAAATAATGTAAATTTGCTTAATATTCTTACTATCTACTAAGTTTATTTTCATGTAATTAAGTACTTACCCACCGCATCTTCCGGGTGGACTGCGATCCTCGATCGGTTCTGCCTGCTGGGGGCCCAAATAGCGTAATGTCATCATAACATTAATATTTTGTACTGAACCCATCCTCGAATACGTCACCGTTGAACTGCCCGCGCGCAGACGCGTCTCTGGACACCTCACACGTCGGTCTAGCTCAGAAAAACGGAAAAAACTTTTGCTAACTCGTTGCGAAAATTCTAACTTAGTGATACAGTGAGCCTAATACAGTACGAAATCTTGAATACCAAAAGGCCGATTTCTTCGCGGTTTTCGACGCTATCCTTCGTAATTAGGCTACGGCCCACCGTTTTAGCTGTTAGAATCCATTTGTCTTCATGGGAAGTAGGCAAATGTGCTAGGTAGTTGAAGTTTTCGTTAATTTTTTTAAACGATACATAATGTAAATTTGCTTAATATTCTTACTATCTACTAAGTTTATTTTCATGTAATTAAGTACTTACCCACCGCACCTTCCGGGTGGACTGCGATCCTCGATCGGTTCTGCCTGCTGGGGGCCCAAATAGCGTAATTTCATCATAACTTTAATATTTTGTACTGAACCCATCCTCGAATACGTCACCGTTGAACTGCCCGCGCGCAGACGCGTCTCTGGACACCTCACACGTCGGTCTAACTCAGAAAAACGGAAAAAACTTTTGCTAACTCGGTGAGATTAGTGCAATTATTGAGAGTGAGGGTGTTGAATGTGTATTTATACTGGGTGATTTTAATGCGCATCCTCATGCACTGATTTTTAGAGAACTCACTAATTTCTGCGCTGACCAATTCTGGATCTGTGCCGATATAGAGAAACTAGGCAGCGCGGCAAATAACTACACTTTTATTAGCGAAGCTCACGGGTGCAAAAGATGGTTGGACCACTGTGTTGTTTCGTTATCGGCATGGCAAACGATTGTTAGGGTAGGTATAGAGGAGGATGTATTTTTATCTGATCACTTACCACTATACGTTGAGTGTGATTTGAGTTTAGTTAGGCAAAATGTGACAACACAAAATGTCCCGCGATGTAGTGTAATTTGGGGGGAGAGGGATGAATCACAAATTACTAGATATCAAAATCTATGTAATAACAGGTTGCGGAACATTGATCTCCCTCTCGAGTTTGTAAAGTGTAGTTATAGGTCGTGCAGCTTAGTGGAACATAAACATGTACTAGACAATTTATATAAGAATATTGTTGATATTTTGTGTGACGCTGCTGTACAAACGAGTGTGAAAGTAAGATACAGGCCAAGAAGAGGTATAGTGTGTGGATGGAACAATCATGTTCGAGATGCTCACCGGCAGGCCACGCTAAAATTCAAAGTGCGGGTATTACATAACAGACCGACTACTGGAGCAATTTATACCGAAATGTGTGAGGCTCGAAAAATTTTTATGGGTCGTCTCAAATGGTGCCAAAAAAATAGCGACCAAATTAAAATAGATTTTATAGCTAAACAAAGGGCGACGAATAATTTTAGCAAATTTTGGAAAGCTACGGGTAAGCTGGATACCAAGCCTGGGCTACCGGTGAGCGTTGGCGGAATAAATGATCCAGAGGGAATCGCAAACATGTTCATGGAACATTTTAAAGTGCGGTCACCTCTTGGTCCCTCTTTTACGATGACCGGTGCTGAGTCCTGCCGTGGGGAAGTAGAATCGTTAATGTATTTTTCGGCGAAACAGGTTCGAGGTGTAATTAAAAACATGACTAGAGGCAAATCACCGGGACACGATGGACTCAGCATCGAGCATTTAAAGTACGCAGGGGCTCATCTGCCAAGGGTCTTGTCATTGCTTTTTTCCTTATGCATTAGTCACTCATATCTACCAGCTGAACTAATGAAAACGATTGTAGTACCTATACTCAAAAACAGGACTGGAGATATTTCGGACAAGGGAAACTACCGACCTATCTCTCTTGCGACGATCATTGCTAAAATGTTGGACAGTATGCTTGATTCGTGCTTAAAACAAAATCTGTGCTTGCACGATGCACAATTTGGGTTTCGACCTGAACTTTCAACGGAAAGTGCAATTCTAAGCCTCAAGAATACTGTCCAATATTATACAGATCGTAAGACGTATATGCCTGTTTCCTGGATTTTTCCAGGGCGTTCGACCATGTGTCATACGATGTGCTCTGGAGGAAATTGGGGGACAGGAATGTACCGGCCGAAGTTCGCAGAATATTGCAGTTTTGGTACGCGAACCAAACGAACAATGTTAAATGGTCCAACACACTCTCTGGAACGTATGGGCTGGAGTGCGGTGTGAGACAGGGGGGGTTGACATCTCTGGGAATTTTCAACCTTTATGTTAATGACCTCATAGTCGAGCTCAGCAGCATGCGTGTCGGCTGTCGGGTTGGTGGTGTTAATATTAACAGTATCAGCTACGCGGACGACATGGTGCTGCTGGGCCCGACTGCAGGTTCCATTGCAGACATGTTAAAAGTATGCGAGGACTATGCTGCTGCACATGGACTCGTGTACAATGTAAAAAATGTGAGTACATGGTCTTTAAGGCCGCCGGTAAATGCGCAGACCATGCCCCTAATCTTACCCTAAATGGCTTGAGCATAAAAAGAGTAAATAAATTTAAATATCTAGGGCACATACTTACCGACGACCTTAAAGATAATGTAGATATTGGGAGGGAGCGCAGGGCATTGGCGGCCCGAGGTAACATGTTGGCACGCAGATTCGCCCGCCGTACCGACCAGGTCAAGATAACACTATTCAAGGCTTATTGTCAGGGTCTGTACACGGGGGGTCTGTGGACCAGCTACACCAAAAGGTCGCTAGATGACCTGCGCGTCCTATATAATAATATTTTCAGAATGCTGTTGAGACTGCCCCGTTTCTGTAGCGCATCGGAAATGTTTATACAGAACCGAACTGACGGTTTCCATGCGACCATTCGCAAAAAAGTCGCATCTTTAGTAAAAAGAACGCGGGCCAGTAGCAATAGCATTCTGAAAACAGTATCAGAGAGTTTTTATTCTCCCATAATGAGGCATCTTGTGGAGAGGATGGCCAGGTGAGAAATTCGTATTTTACTTGGTCATCGTCTGTGCAAAATGCTGAACTTACAAATTTCAGTCCCACTAATATTGCACTACTAACTCTACCTTTAAGTTATTACTAACACTATAGATCTTATGTTGTCTGAATAAAGAAATTATAATAATAAAAAAAAAATAACTCGTTGCGAAAATTCTAACTTAGTGATACAGTGAGCCTCATACAGTACGAAATCTTGAATACTAAAAGGCCGATTTCTTCGCGGTTTTCGACGCTATCCTTCGTAATTAGGCTACGGCCCACCGTTTTAGCTGTTAGAATCCATTCGTCTTCATGGGAAGTAGGCAAATGTGCTAGGTAGTTGAAGTTTTCGTTAATTTTTTTAAACGATAAATAATGTAAATTTGCTTAATATTCTTACTATCTACTAAGTTTATTTTCATGTAATTAAGTACTTGTCCACCGCACCTTCCGGGTGGACTGCGATCCTCGATCGGTTCTGCCTGCTGGGGGGCCCAAATAGCGTAATTTCATCATAACTTTAATATTTTGTACTCGACCCATCCTCGAATACGTCGCCGTTGAACTGCCCGCGCGCAGACGCGTCTCTGGACACCTCACACGTCGGTCTAGCTCTGAAAAACGGAAAAAACTTTTGCTAACTCGTTGCGAAAATTCTAACTTAGTGATACAGTGAGCCTCATACAGTACGAAATCTTGAATACTAAAAGGCCGATTTGTTCGCGGTTTTCGACGCTATCCTTCGTAATTAGGCTACGGCCCATCGTTTTAGCTGTCAGAATCCATTTTTCTTCATGGGAAGTAGGCGAATGTGCTAGGTAGTTGAAGTTTTCGTTAATTTTTTATAACGATAAAATAATGTAAATTTGCTTAATATTCTTACTATCTACTAAGTTCATTTTCATATAATTAAGTACTTATCCACCGCACCTTCCGGGTGGACTGCGATCCTCGATCGGTTCTGCCTGCTGGGGGGCCCAAATAGCGTAATTTCATCATAACTTTAATATTTTGTACTGGACCCATCCTCGAATACGTCGCCGTTGAACTGCCCGCGCGCAGACGCGTCTCTGGACACCTCACACGTCGGTCTAGCTCTGAAAAACGGAAAAAAACTTTTGCTAACTCGTTGCGAAAATTCTAATTTAGTGATACAGTGAGCCTCATACAGTACGAAATCTTGAATACTAAAAGGCCGATTTGTTCACGGTTTTTGACGCTATCCTTCGTAATTAGGCTACGGCCCACCGTTTTAGCTGCCAGAATCCATTTTTCTTCATGGGAAGTAGGCGAATGTGCTAGGTAGTTGAAGTTTTCGTTAATTTTTTATAACGATAAAATAATGTAAATTTGCTTAATATTCTTACTATCTACTAAGTTTATTTTCAAATAATTAAGTACTTATTCACCGCACCTTCCGGGTGGACTGCGATCCTCGATCGGTTCTGCCTGCTGGGGGGCCCAAATAGCGTAATTTCATCATAACTTTAATATTTTGTACTGGACCCATCCTTGAATACGTCGCCGTTGAACTGCCCGCGCGCAGACGCGTCTCTGGACACCTCACACGTCGGTCTAGCTCTGAAAAATGGAAAAAAACTTTTGCTAACTCGTTGCGAAAATTCCAACTTAGTGATACAGTGAGCCTCATACAGTACGAAATCTTGAATACTAAAACGCCGATTTGTTCACGGTTTTCGACGCTATCCGTCGTAATTAGGCTACGGCCCACCGTTTTAGCTGTCAGAATCCATTTTTCTTCATGGGAAGTAGGCGAATGTGCTAGGTAGTTGAAGTTTTCGTTAATTTTTTATAACGATAAAATAATGTAAATTTGCTTAATATTCTTACTATCTACTAAGTTTATTTTCATATAATTAAGTACTTATCCACCGCACCTTCCGGGTGGACTGCGATCCTCGATCGGTTCTGCCTGCTGGGGGGCCCAAATAGCGTAATTTCATCATAACTTTAATATTTTGTACTGGACCCATCCTCGAATACGTCGCCGTTGAACTGCCCGCGCGCAGACGCGTCTCTGGACACCTCACACGTCGGTCTAGCTCTGAAAAACGGAAAAAAACTTTTGCTAACTCGTTGCGAAAATTCCAACTTAGTGATACAGTGAGCCTCATACAGTACGAAATCTTGAATACTAAAAGGCCGATTTCTTCGCGGTTTTCGACACTATCCTTCGTAATTAGGCTATGGCCCACCGTTTTAGCTGTTAGAATCCATTCGTCTTCATGGGAAGTAGGCAAATGTGCTAGGTAGTTGAAGTTTTCGTTAATTTTTTTAAACGATAAATAATGTAAATTTGCTTAATATTCTTACTATCTACTAAGTTTATTTTCATGTAATTAAGTACTTGTCCACCGCACCTTCCGGGTGGACTGCGATCCTCGATCGGTTCTGCCTGCTGGGGGGCCCAAATAGCGTAATTTCATCATAACTTTAATATTTTGTACTCGACCCATCCTCGAATACGTCGCCGTTGAACTGCCCGCGCGCAGACGCGTCTCTGGACACCTCACACGTCGGTCTAGCTCTGAAAAACGGAAAAAACTTTTGCTAACTCGTTGCGAAAATTCTAACTTAGTGATACAGTGAGCCTCATACAGTACGAAATCTTGAATACTAAAAGGCCGATTTGTTCGCGGTTTTCGACGCTATCCTTCGTAATTAGGCTACGGCCCATCGTTTTAGCTGTCAGAATCCATTTTTCTTCATGGGAAGTAGGCGAATGTGCTAGGTAGTTGAAGTTTTCGTTAATTTTTTATAACGATAAAATAATGTAAATTTGCTTAATATTCTTACTATCTACTAAGTTTATTTTCAAATAGTTAAGTACTTATCCACCGCACCTTCCGGGTGGACTGCGATCCTCGATCGGTTCTGCCTGCTGGGGGGCCCAAATAGCGTAATTTCATCATAACTTTAATATTTTGTACTGGACCCATCCTTGAATACGTCGCCGTTGAACTGCCCGCGCGCAGACGCGTCTCTGGACACCTCACACGTCGGTCTAGCTCTGAAAAACGGAAAAAAACTTTTGCTAACTCGTTGCGAAAATTCCAACTTAGTGATACAGTGAGCCTCATACAGTACGAAAACTTGAATACTAAAAGGCCGATTTGTTCACGGTTTTCGACGCTATCCGTCGTAATTAGGCTACGGCCCACCGTTTTAGCTGTCAGAATCCATTTTTCTTCATGGGAAGTAGGCGAATGTGCTAGGTAGTTGAAGTTTTCGTTAATTTTTTATAACGATAAAATAATGTAAATTTGCTTAATATTCTTACTATCTACTAAGTTTATTTTCATATAATTAGGTACTTATCCACCGCACCTTCCGGGTGGACTGCGATCCTCGATCGGTTCTGCCTGCTGGGGGGCCCAAATAGCGTAATTTCATCATAACTTTAATATTTTGTACTGGACCCATCCTCGAATACGTCGCCGTTGAACTGCCCGCGCGCAGACGCGTCTCTGGACACCTCACACGTTGGTCTAGCTCTGAAAAACGGAAAAAAACTTTTGCTAACTCGTTGCGAAAATTCCAACTTAGTGATACAGTGAGCCTCATACAGTACGAAATCTTGAATACTAAAAGGCCGATTTGTTCACGGTTTGCGACGCTATCCGTCGTAATTAGGCTACGGCCCACCGTTTTAGCTGTCAGAATCCATTTTTCTTCAAGGGAAGTAGGCGAATGTGCTAGGAAGTTGAAGTTTTCGTTAATTTTTTATAACGATAAAATAATGTAAATTTGCTTAATATTCTTACTATCTACTAAGTTTATTTTCAAATAATTAAGTACTTATCCACCGCACCTTCCGGGTGGACTGCGATCCTCGATCGGTTCTGCCTGCTGGGGGGCCCAAATAGCGTAATTTCTTCATAACTTTAGTATTTTGTACTGGACCCATCCTCGAATACGTCGCCGTTGAACTGCCCGCGCGCAGACGCGTCTCTGGATACCTCACACGTCGGTCTAGCTCTGACAAACGAAAAAAAACTTTTGCTAACTCGTTGCGAAAATTCTAACTTAGTGATACAGTGAGCCTCATACAGTACGAAATCTTGAATACTAAAAGGCCGATTTGTTCACGGTTTTCGACGCTATCCTTCGTAATTAGGCTACGGCCCACCGTTTTAGCTGGCAGAATCCATTTTTCTTCATGGGAAGTAGGCGAATGTGCTAGGTAGTTGAAGTTTTCGTTAATTTTTTATAACGATAAAATAATGTAAATTTGCTTAATATTCTTACTATCTACTAAGTTTATTTTCATATAATTAAGTACTTATCCACCGCACCTTCCGGGTGGACTGCAATCCTCGATCGGTTCTGCCTGCTGGGGGGCCCAAATAGCGTAATTTCATCATAACTTTAATATTTTGTACTCGACCCATCCTCGAATACGTCGCCGTTGAACTGCCCGCGCGCAGACGCGTCTCTGGACACCTCACACGTCGGTCTAGCTCTGAAAAACGGAAAAAACTTTTGCTAACTCGTTGCGAAAATTCTAACTTAGTGATACAGTGAGCCTCATACAGTACGAAATCTTGAATACTAAAAGGCCGATTTGTTCGCGGTTTTCGACGCTATCCTTCGTAATTAGGCTACGGCCCATCGTTTTAGCTGTCAGAATCCATTTTTCTTCATGGGAAGTAGGCGAATGTGCTAGGTAGTTGAAGTTTTCGTTAATTTTTTATAACGATAAAATAATGTAAATTTGCTTAATATTCTTACTATCTACTAAGTTCATTTTCATATAATTAAGTACTTATCCACCGCACCTTCCGGGTGGACTGCGATCCTCGATCGGTTCTGCCTGCTGGGGGGCCCAAATAGCGTAATTTCATCATAACTTTAATATTTTGTACTGGACCCATCCTCGAATACGTCGCCGTTGAACTGCCCGCGCGCAGACGCGTCTCTGGACACCTCACACGTCGGTCTAGCTCTGAAAAACGGAAAAAAACTTTTGCTAACTCGTTGCGAAAATTCTAATTTAGTGATACAGTGAGCCTCATACAGTACGAAATCTTGAATACTAAAAGGCCGATTTGTTCACGGTTTTTGACGCTATCCTTCGTAATTAGGCTACGGCCCACCGTTTTAGCTGCCAGAATCCATTTTTCTTCATGGGAAGTAGGCGAATGTGCTAGGTAGTTGAAGTTTTCGTTAATTTTTTATAACGATAAAATAATGTAAATTTGCTTAATATTCTTACTATCTACTAAGTTTATTTTCAAATAATTAAGTACTTATTCACCGCACCTTCCGGGTGGACTGCGATCCTCGATCGGTTCTGCCTGCTGGGGGGCCCAAATAGCGTAATTTCATCATAACTTTAATATTTTGTACTGGACCCATCCTTGAATACGTCGCCGTTGAACTGCCCGCGCGCAGACGCGTCTCTGGACACCTCACACGTCGGTCTAGCTCTGAAAAATGGAAAAAAACTTTTGCTAACTCGTTGCGAAAATTCCAACTTAGTGATACAGTGAGCCTCATACAGTACGAAATCTTGAATACTAAAACGCCGATTTGTTCACGGTTTTCGACGCTATCCGTCGTAATTAGGCTACGGCCCACCGTTTTAGCTGTCAGAATCCATTTTTCTTCATGGGAAGTAGGCGAATGTGCTAGGTAGTTGAAGTTTTCGTTAATTTTTTATAACGATAAAATAATGTAAATTTGCTTAATATTCTTACTATCTACTAAGTTTATTTTCATATAATTAAGTACTTATCCACCGCACCTTCCGGGTGGACTGCGATCCTCGATCGGTTCTGCCTGCTGGGGGGCCCAAATAGCGTAATTTCATCATAACTTTAATATTTTGTACTGGACCCATCCTCGAATACGTCGCCGTTGAACTGCCCGCGCGCAGACGCGTCTCTGGACACCTCACACGTCGGTCTAGCTCTGAAAAACGGAAAAAAACTTTTGCTAACTCGTTGCGAAAATTCCAACTTAGTGATACAGTGAGCCTCATACAGTACGAAATCTTGAATACTAAAAGGCCGATTTCTTCGCGGTTTTCGACACTATCCTTCGTAATTAGGCTATGGCCCACCGTTTTAGCTGTTAGAATCCATTCGTCTTCATGGGAAGTAGGCAAATGTGCTAGGTAGTTGAAGTTTTCGTTAATTTTTTTAAACGATAAATAATGTAAATTTGCTTAATATTCTTACTATCTACTAAGTTTATTTTCATGTAATTAAGTACTTGTCCACCGCACCTTCCGGGTGGACTGCGATCCTCGATCGGTTCTGCCTGCTGGGGGGCCCAAATAGCGTAATTTCATCATAACTTTAATATTTTGTACTCGACCCATCCTCGAATACGTCGCCGTTGAACTGCCCGCGCGCAGACGCGTCTCTGGACACCTCACACGTCGGTCTAGCTCTGAAAAACGGAAAAAACTTTTGCTAACTCGTTGCGAAAATTCTAACTTAGTGATACAGTGAGCCTCATACAGTACGAAATCTTGAATACTAAAAGGCCGATTTGTTCGCGGTTTTCGACGCTATCCTTCGTAATTAGGCTACGGCCCATCGTTTTAGCTGTCAGAATCCATTTTTCTTCATGGGAAGTAGGCGAATGTGCTAGGTAGTTGAAGTTTTCGTTAATTTTTTATAACGATAAAATAATGTAAATTTGCTTAATATTCTTACTATCTACTAAGTTTATTTTCAAATAGTTAAGTACTTATCCACCGCACCTTCCGGGTGGACTGCGATCCTCGATCGGTTCTGCCTGCTGGGGGGCCCAAATAGCGTAATTTCATCATAACTTTAATATTTTGTACTGGACCCATCCTTGAATACGTCGCCGTTGAACTGCCCGCGCGCAGACGCGTCTCTGGACACCTCACACGTCGGTCTAGCTCTGAAAAACGGAAAAAAACTTTTGCTAACTCGTTGCGAAAATTCCAACTTAGTGATACAGTGAGCCTCATACAGTACGAAAACTTGAATACTAAAAGGCCGATTTGTTCACGGTTTTCGACGCTATCCGTCGTAATTAGGCTACGGCCCACCGTTTTAGCTGTCAGAATCCATTTTTCTTCATGGGAAGTAGGCGAATGTGCTAGGTAGTTGAAGTTTTCGTTAATTTTTTATAACGATAAAATAATGTAAATTTGCTTAATATTCTTACTATCTACTAAGTTTATTTTCATATAATTAGGTACTTATCCACCGCACCTTCCGGGTGGACTGCGATCCTCGATCGGTTCTGCCTGCTGGGGGGCCCAAATAGCGTAATTTCATCATAACTTTAATATTTTGTACTGGACCCATCCTCGAATACGTCGCCGTTGAACTGCCCGCGCGCAGACGCGTCTCTGGACACCTCACACGTTGGTCTAGCTCTGAAAAACGGAAAAAAACTTTTGCTAACTCGTTGCGAAAATTCCAACTTAGTGATACAGTGAGCCTCATACAGTACGAAATCTTGAATACTAAAAGGCCGATTTGTTCACGGTTTGCGACGCTATCCGTCGTAATTAGGCTACGGCCCACCGTTTTAGCTGTCAGAATCCATTTTTCTTCAAGGGAAGTAGGCGAATGTGCTAGGAAGTTGAAGTTTTCGTTAATTTTTTATAACGATAAAATAATGTAAATTTGCTTAATATTCTTACTATCTACTAAGTTTATTTTCAAATAATTAAGTACTTATCCACCGCACCTTCCGGGTGGACTGCGATCCTCGATCGGTTCTGCCTGCTGGGGGGCCCAAATAGCGTAATTTCTTCATAACTTTAGTATTTTGTACTGGACCCATCCTCGAATACGTCGCCGTTGAACTGCCCGCGCGCAGACGCGTCTCTGGATACCTCACACGTCGGTCTAGCTCTGACAAACGAAAAAAAACTTTTGCTAACTCGTTGCGAAAATTCTAACTTAGTGATACAGTGAGCCTCATACAGTACGAAATCTTGAATACTAAAAGGCCGATTTGTTCACGGTTTTCGACGCTATCCTTCGTAATTAGGCTACGGCCCACCGTTTTAGCTGGCAGAATCCATTTTTCTTCATGGGAAGTAGGCGAATGTGCTAGGTAGTTGAAGTTTTCGTTAATTTTTTATAACGATAAAATAATGTAAATTTGCTTAATATTCTTACTATCTACTAAGTTTATTTTCATATAATTAAGTACTTATCCACCGCACCTTCCGGGTGGACTGCAATCCTCGATCGGTTCTGCCTGCTGGGGGGCCCAAATAGCGTAATTTCATCATAACTTTAATATTTTGTACTGGACCCATCCTCGAATACGTCGCCGTTGAACTGCCCGCGCGCAGACGCGTCTCTGGACACCTCACATGTCGGTCTAGCTCTGAAAAACGGAAAAAAACTTTTGCTAACTCGTTGCGAAAATTCTAACTTAGTGATACAGTGAGCCTCATACAGTACGAAATCTTGAATACTAAAAGGCCGATTTGTTCACGGTTTTCGACGCTATCCTTCGTAATTAGGCTACGGCCCACCGTTTTAGCTGTCAGAATCCATTTTTCTTCATGGGAAGTAGGCGAATGTGCTAGGTAGTTGAAGTTTTCGTTAATTTATTATAACGATAAAATAATGTAAATTTGCTTAATATTCTTACTATCTACTAAGTTTATTTTCATATAATTAAGTATTTATCCACCGCACCTTCCGGGTGGACTGCGATCCTCGATCGGTTCTGCCTGCTGGGGGGCCCAAATAGCGTAATTTCATCATAACTTTAATATTTTGTTCTGGACCCATCCTCGAATACGTCGCCGTTGAACTGCCCGCGCGCAGACGCGTCTCTGGACACCTCACACGTCGGTCTAGCTCTGAAAAACGGAAAAAAACTTTTGCTAACTCGTTGCGAAAATTCTAACTTAGTGATACAGTGAGCCTCATACAGTACGAAATCTTGAATACTAAAAGGCCGATTTGTTCACGGTTTTCGACGCTATCCTTCGTAATTAGGCTACGGCCCACCGTTTTAGCTGTCAGAATCCATTTTTCTTCATGGGAAGTAGGCGAATGTGCTAGGTAGTTGAAGTTTTCGTTAATTTTTTATAACGATAAAATAATGTAAATTTGCTTAATATTCTTACTATCTACTAAGTTTATTTTCATATAATTAAGTACTTATCCACCGCACCTTCCGGGTGGACTGCGATCCTCGATCGGTTCTGCCTGCTGGGGGGCCCAAATAGCTTAATTTCATCATAACTTTAATATTTTGTACTGGACCCATCCTCGAATACGTCGCCGTTGAACTGCCCGCGCGCAGACGCGTCTCTGGACACCTCACACGTCGGTCTAGCTCTGAAAAACGGAAAAAAACTTTTGCTAACTCGTTGCGAAAATTCTAACTTAGTGATACAGTGAGCCTCATACAGTACGAAATCTTGAATACTAAAAGGCCGATTTGTTCACGGTTTTCGACGCTATCCTTCGTAATTAGGCTACGGCCCACCGTTTTAGCTGTCAGAATCCATTTTTCTTCATGGGAAGTAGGCGAATGTGCTAGGTAGTTGAAGTTTTCGTTAATTTTTTATAACGATAAAATAATGTAAATTTGCTTAATATTCTTACTATCTACTAAGTTTATTTTCATATAATTAAGTACTTATCCACCGCACCTTCCGGGTGGACTGCGATCCTCGATCGGTTCTGCCTGCTGGGGGGCCCAAATAGCGTAATTTCTACATAACTTTAATATTTTGTACTGGACCCATCCTAGAATACGTCGCCGTTGAACTGCCCGCGCGCAGACGCGTCTCTGGACACCTCACACGTCGGTCTAGCTCTGAAAAACGGAAAAAAACTTTTGCTAACTCGTTGCGAAAATTCTAACTTAGTGATACAGTGAGCCTCATACACTTCCGTGCAGACCCTAAAACGCAGTAACAGGTTTTTTGTCATTTTTTTGTTAAATATTGAACCTTAATGCACACGGTATAAGGAACATGAAAATCTAATCAGGTTTTTGTTAGGATGCTATAAACGGTTAAAAAATCAAATTTGTGAAAGCAGTAACTTAACTTTGCATGTATAAATATATTAGAATACCAACTAAAATGCAGTTATAGCAGTTACGTCTACCATGATCCGTCACTTTACCAAGTTAAACGCAGTAATTATCTATATTACCACAAAAAATCTGTATTTTTCACCCAAAAAAATATTGAGAGATATAAATTAAAACGCAGTAAGTAGTTTTTGTACCAGCACTGTTAATACTGCATGTTAGATCACTAGTTTATTTCACATGAACTGCAGATTAAAATGCAGCAAAGTAGTCAAATGTGGTATTTTATTTAGTGTCATTCAAGTAAGTTTATATCGTGAAAACCAACTAAAGTGCAGCATAATCAAAACTTCTTTCTTTTACTTTTATCGTAATATGATTTTTAAGTGTGAAGATACTATTTAAATTGCAGTATGTTGATTATTTACTGCAGTATAGTCGGTACTTTTCAAAAGATGAAAATAACTTAAATGCTAATTAAAACGCAGTATGACACTCTGTTACTGCATTATAATTGGTAACTTGAACGATTTTACTAATTTTACTGCAGTACACGTCATATTTTACTGCGTTCTAGTAATTTTCAATATTTCTTTCGCCAGGGTTGGACACGAGGAGAGTGAATCGTGCGAAAAATTCAATATTCATAATCCTGACCATACTAAAAACGGCTAGTCCGTTTTTAGTATGGTCAGGATTATGAATATTGAAATTTCGGAATTTGTCGGAATTATTATTAGTAGTGACATAGCCGGTTCAAAAATTATATTGAAGTATTTCGAGCCGGGACATACTTTTATGTCTGCCGACTCGTTCCACCACAACGTAGAACAATCTTTAAACAAAAAGAAAAAGGTTTACGATTTCGACGATTTTTGCCATGCTGTTGAGATTGCTAATTCCGCTATAGTGGAATAAAAGGTAGTCGTAAATAGAGGAAGCTCCTGCCTATATTAAAAAATTATAAAATAAAATCTTTTCAACAAAAAATTAAACCGCCGAAAAAACTGAAAAGCAAAAAATAATAAACCTTTAAATTATGAGTCGGCGCTGAAAAATCAATGAACAAAGATTACCCAAAGCACCGAATCATAATTTTAAGGTTTATAATTTTTTGCTTTTCAGTTTTTTCGGCGGTTTATTTTTTTGATAAAAGCAAAAAATAAAAAACCTTTAAATTATGAGTCGGCGCTAAAAAATCAATGAACAAAGATCACTCAAAGCGCCGAATCATAATTTTAAGGTTTATTATTTTTTGCTTTTCAGTTTTTTCGGCGGTTTAATTTTTTGTTAAAAAGATTTTATTTTAAAATTTTTTGTAACTTTAATATACTAATAATACTTGGCAAGGTATACTCTATCCAACAAAAAAGAATTATCAAAATCGGACTACTCTATATAAAGTTATGCGTGGTTATACTCGTACATTACAATCAGTGAGTAAACAATCAATCAACCCCTATTTTCCGACCTTTAGGGTTCGATTTTGTTTTTCAAATTTATATGAAACCATTTTAGGAGTACATTCTTTCCAATAGAAGAAGAATTGTTACAATCGGACCACTATGTAAAAAGTTATGCGTGGTCATACATAAAAAAAATATATATACGCGTCGAATTGTGAACCTCCTCCGTTTTTAACAATACAGTCAATTTAATTGCTTAAAATAAAAAATAACTTCCCAGACCTGATAAAAGATGCACCCCCAAAGGTACCACTTCACCAGGAAGCTAAATATAATAAAAATCTTGGGGCCATTGATGTCAGAATGGCATTCTGGAGAATGTTACCTTTATCGGCTGTAGAAACCGAAGATGCACTAGAAGCATTTGCTTTTGATGATGATACCGAATCATAGGTAATTTGATTATGCATGTCATATAAAAATGTACCGAGCGTTAAGCATTTATATTTTTTTAAACACATTCGTTTTTTTTTTGTTTTATCGTTAACCAACTTTTGTTTTTGGTAATGAAACCGATTAAATGATACTCGTATCATTACCATATTTTATTATTTTTATATTTATGCATGCCATATAGAGATGTATCGAATGTTGAGCATTTATGGTATTTTTGATACGTTTGATATTTTTTGTGATTTATTTTTAGTTATATATAAATGTGCCATTTAATTGAAATATCTCATGTTTCTTGCGAAACCAAAAAGCTTTATACCATTTAATTTTTATCGAAATGTATTTATAACCGCTTGTGTTTAAAGCACCTTAAATTTAAGTAACAATTACCCTATAATATTATAAAAAACCGGCCAAGTGCGAGTCGGACTCGCGCACCGAGGGTTCCGTACAAACCTGTAGGTATTTTCGGTTTAAAAATATAAATATTTTTTAATTTTTAGGGTTCCGTTGCCAAATGGCAAAAAACGGAACCCTTATAGATTCGTCATGTCTGTCTGTCTGTCTGTCTGTCTGTCTGTCTGTCTGTCCGTCCGTATGTCACAGCCATTTTATTCCGAAACTATAAGAGCTATGCTGTTGAAACTTGGTAAGTAGGTGTATTCTGTGAACCGCATTAAGATTTTCACACTAAAATAGAAGAAAAACAATAAATTTTGGGGTTCCCCATACATAGAACTGAAACTCAAAAATGTTTTTTTTCATCAAACCCATACGTGTGGGGTATCTATGAATAGGTCTTCAAAAATGGTAATGAGGTTTCTATTATCATTTTTTTCTAAACTGAATAGTTTGCGCGAGAGACACTTCCAAAGTGGTAAAATGTGTGTCCCCCCCCCCCCCGTAACTTCTAAAATAAGAGAATGACAAAACTAAAAAAAATATATGATGTACATTACCATATAAACTACCAACGAAAATTGGTTTGAACGAGATCGAGTGAGTAGTTTTTTTTTTAAAACGTCATAAATCGTAAACCGCAATTTACCTTACATTCAATCAACTGAAATATAAAAATTAAAAAATATATATATTTTTAAACCGAAAATACCTACAGGTTTGTACGGAACCCTCGGTGCGCGAGTCCGACTCGCACTTGGCCGGTTTTTATATTTCAGTTGATTGAATGTAAGGTAAATTGCGGTTTACGATTTATGACGTTTTAAAAAAAAACTACTCACTCGATCTCGTTCAAACTAATTTTCGTTGGTAGTTTACATGGTAATGTACATCATATATTTTTTTTAGTTTTGTCATTCTCTTATTTTAGAAGTTACGGGGGGGGGGACACACATTTTACCACTTTGGAAGTGTCTCTCGCGCAAACTATTCAGTTTAGAAAAAAATGATAATAGAAACCTCATTACCATTTTTGAAGACCTATTCATAGATACCCCACACGTATGGGTTTAATGAAAAAAAGCATTTTTGAGTTTCAGTTCTATGTATGGGGAACCCCAAAATTTATTGTTTTTTTTCTATTTTAGTGTAAAAATCTTAATGCGGTTCACAGAATACACCTACTTACCAAGTTTCAACAGCATAGCTCTTATAGTTTCGGAATAAAATGGCTGTGACATACGGACGGACAGACAGACAGACAGACAGACAGACAGACAGACATGACGAATCTATAAGGGTTCCGTTTTTTGCCATTTGGCAACGGAACCCTAAAAAAACGACAATTTTATACATACATAAATGTATTTTATTTTTTTTGAAGAAATTGTTATATACCACATGTGCAATTAGTTCAAGACACAAATTAAAATGCAGTAAAGAAAGTCTTATGCTGCAAATTAGTCTGCAAAGTAGCAAAAAAATCAAAGTTTTTGTAGTATCGAGTATTTTTACGGCATTTTAATCTGATTATGTGTAACTTTTTGCGTGCAGTAACTGCTAAGATTTTAAAAAACCCGGTTTTAATTAAAATCTAATAAACTAAATTAACATTTGTTTTTGTAAATACCATCTTTGTTGTCACTTAGTCCTCATAGTAATAAAAATATGCACCATACACATTAATAATATTTAAAAAAACAGTGTTAAAAAGTTTTTCGCGATTTTCTCGAAACCGCTTTTTTCCTCATACTGTACTTTAGGGCCTGCACGGCAGTACAGTACGAAATCTTGAATACTAAAAGGCCGATTTGTTCACGGTTTTCGACGCTATCCTTCGTAATTAGGCTACGGCCCACCGTTTTAGCTGTCAGAATCCATTTTTCTTCATGGGAAGTAGGCGAATGTGCTAGGTAGTTGAAGTTTTCGTTAATTTTTTATAACGATAAAATAATGTAAATTTGCTTAATATTCTTACTATCTACTAAGTTTATTTTCATATAATTAAGTACTTATCCACCGCACCTTCTGGGTGGACTGCGATCCTCGATCGGTTCTGCCTGCTGGGGGGCCCAAATAGCGTAATTTCATCATAACTTTAATATTTTGTACTGGACCCATCCTCGAATACGTCGCCGTTGAACTGCCTGCGCGCAGACGCGTCTCTGGACACCTCACACGTCGGTCTAGCTCTGAAAAACGGAAAAAAACTTTTGCTAACTCGTTGCGAAAATTCTAACTTAGTGATACAGTGAGCCTCATACAGTATGAAATCTTGAATACTAAAAGGCCGATTTGTTCACGGTTTTCGACGCTATCCTTCGTAATTAGGCTACGGCCCACCGTTTTAGCTGTCAGAATCCATTTTTCTTCATGGGAAGTAGGCGAATGTGCTAGGTAGTTGAAGTTTTCGTTAATTTTTTATTACGATAAAATAATGTAAATTTGCTTAATATTCTTACTATCTACTAAGTTTATTTTCATATAATTAAGTACTTATCCACCGCACCTTCCGGGTGGACTGCGATCCTCGATCGGTTCTGCCTGTTGGGGGGCCCAAATAGCGTAATTTCATCATAACTTTAATATTTTGTACTGGACCCATCCTCGAATACGTCGCCGTTGAACTGCCCGCGCGCAGACGCGTCTCTGGACACCTCACACGTCGGTCTAGCTCTGAAAAACGGAAAAAAACTTTTGCTAACTCGTTGCGAAAATTCTAACTTAGTGATACAGTGAGCCTCATACAGTACGAAATCTTGAATACTAAAAGGCCGATTTGTTCACGGTTTTCGACGCTATCCTTCGTAATTAGGCTACGGCCCACCGTTTTAGCTGTCAGAATCCATTTTTCTTCATGGGAAGTAGGCGAATGTGCTAGGTAGTTGAAGTTTTCGTTAATTTTTTATAACGATAAAATAATGTAAATTTGCTTAATATTCTTACTATCTACTAAGTTTATTTTCATATAATTAAGTACTTATCCACCGCACCTTCTGGGTGGACTGCGATCCTCGATCGGTTCTGCCTGCTGGGGGGCCCAAATAGCGTAATTTCATCATAACTTTAATATTTTGTACTGGACCCATCCTCGAATACGTCGCCGTTGAACTGCCCGCGCGCAGACGCGTCTCTGGACACCTCACACGTCGGTCTAGCTCTGAAAAACGGAAAAAAACTTTTGCTAACTCGTTGCGAAAATTCTAACTTAGTGATACAGTGAGCCTCATACAGTACGAAATCTTGAATACTAAAAGGCCGATTTGGTCACGGTTTTCGACGCTATCCTTCGTAATTAGGCTACGGCCCACCGTTTTAGCTGTCAGAATCCATTTTTCTTCATGGGAAGTAGGCGAATGTGCTAGGTAGTTGAAGTTTTCGTTAATTTTTTATAACGATAAAATAATGTAAATTTGCTTAATATTCTTACTATCTACTAAGTTTATTTTCATATAATTAAGTACTGATCCACCGCACCTTCCGGGTGGACTGCGATCCTCGATCGGTTCTGCCTGCTGGGGGGCCCAAATAGCGTAATTTCATCATAACTTTAATATTTTGTACTGGACCCATCCTCGAATACGTCGCCGTTGAACTGCCCGCGCGCAGACGCGTCTCTGGACACCTCACACGTCGGTCTAGCTCTGAAAAACGGAAAAAAACTTTTGCTAACTCGTTGCGAAAATTCTAACTTAGTGATACAGTGAGCCTCATACAGTACGAAATCTTGAATACTAAAAGGCCGATTTGTTCACGGTTTTCGACGCTATCCTTCGTAATTAGGCTACGGCCCACCGTTTTAGCTGTCAGAATCCATTTTTCTTCATGGGAAGTAGGCGAATGTGCTAGGTAGTTGAAGTTTTCGTTAATTTTTTATAACGATAAAATAATGTAAATTTGCTTAATATTCTTACTATCTACTAAGTTTATTTTCATATAATTAAGTACTTATCCACCGCACCTTCCGGGTGGACTGCGATCCTCGATCGGTTCTGCCTGCTGGGGGGCCCAAATAGCGTAATTTCATCATAACTTTAATATTTTGTACTGGACCCATCCTCGAATACGTCGCCGTTGAACTGCCCGCGCGCAGACGCGTCTCTGGACACCTCACACGTCGGTCTAGCTCTGAAAAACGGAAAAATACTTTTGCTAACTCGTTGCGAAAATTCTAACTTAGTGATACAGTGAGCCTCATACAGTACGAAATCTTGAATACTAAAAGGCCGATTTGTTCACGGTTTTCGACGCTATCCTTCGTAATTAGGCTACGGCCCACCGTTTTAGCTGTCAGAATCCATTTTTCTTCATGGGAAGTAGGCGAATGTGCTAGGTAGTTGAAGTTTTCGTTAATTTTTTATAACGATAAAATAATGTAAATTTGCTTAATATTCTTACTATCTACTAAGTTTATTTTCATATAATTAAGTACTTATCCACCGCACCTTCCGGGTGGACTGCGATCCTCGATCGGTTCTGCCTGCTGGGGGGCCCAAATAGCGTAATTTCATCATAACTTTAATATTTTGTACTGGACCCATCCTCGAATACGTCGCCGTTGAACTGCCCGCGCGCAGACGCGTCTCTGGACACCTCACACGTCGGTCTAGCTCTGAAAAACGGAAAAATCTTTTGCTAACTCGTTGCGAAAATTCTAACTTAGTGATACAGTGAGCCTCATACAGTACGAAATCTTGAATACTAAAAGGCCGATTTGTTCACGGTTTTCGACGCTATCCTTCGTAATTAGGCTACGGCCCACCGTTTTAGCTGTCAGAATCCATTTTTCTTCATGGGAAGTAGGCGAATGTGCTAGGTAGTTGAAGTTTTCGTTAATTTTTTATAACGATAAAATAATGTAAATTTGCTTAATATTCTTACTATCTACTAAGTTTATTTTCATATAATTAAGTACTTATCCACCGCACCTTCCGGGTGGACTGCGATCCTCGATCGGTTCTGCCTGCTGGGGGGCCCAAATAGCGTAATTTCATCATAACTTTAATATTTTGTACTGGACCCATCCTCGAATACGTCGCCGTTGAACTGCCCGCGCGCAGACGCGTCTCTGGACACCTCACACGTCGGTCTAGCTCTGAAAAACGGAAAAAAACTTTTGCTAACTCGTTGCGAAAATTCTAACTTAGTGATACAGTGAGCCTCATACAGTACGAAATCTTGAATACTAAAAGGCCGATTTGGTCACGGTTTTCGACGCTATCCTTCGTAATTAGGCTACGGCCCACCGTTTTAGCTGTCAGAATCCATTTTTCTTCATGGGAAGTAGGCGAATGTGCTAGGTAGTTGAAGTTTTCGTTAATTTTTTATAACGATAAAATAATGTAAATTTGCTTAATATTCTTACTATCTACTAAGTTTATTTTCATATAATTAAGTACTGATCCACCGCACCTTCCGGGTGGATTGCGATCCTCGATCGGTTCTGCCTGCTGGGGGGCCCAAATAGCGTAATTTCATCATAACTTTAATATTCTGTACTGGACCCATCCTCGAATACGTCGCCGTTGAACTGCCCGCGCGCAGACGCGTCTCTGGACACCTCACACGTCGGTCTAGCTCTGAAAAACGGAAAAAAACTTTTGCTAACTCGTTGCGAAAATTCTAACTTAGTGATACAGTGAGCCTCATACAGTACTAAATCTTGAATACTAAAAGGCCGATTTGTTCACGGTTTTCGACGCTATCCTTCGTAATTAGGCTACGGCCCACCGTTTTAGCTGTCAGAATCCATTTTTCTTCATGGGAAGTAGGCGAATGTGCTAGGTAGTTGAAGTTTTCGTTAATTTTTTATAACGATAAAATAATGTAAATTTGCTTAATATTCTTACTATCTACTAAGTTTATTTTCATATAATTAAGTACTTATCCACCGCACCTTCCGGGTGGACTGCGATCCTCGATCGGTTCTGCCTGCTGGGGGGCCCAAATAGCGTAATTTCATCATAACTTTAATATTTTGTACTGGACCCATCCTCGAATACGTCGCCGTTGAACTGCCCGCGCGCAGACGCGTCTCTGGACACCTCACACGTCGGTCTAGCTCTGAAAAACGGAAAAAAACTTTTGCTAACTCGTTGCGAAAATTCTAACTTAGTGATACAGTGAGCCTCATACAGTACGAAATCTTGAATACTAAAAGGCCGATTTGTTCACGGTTTTCGACGCTATCCTTCGTAATTAGGCTACGGCCCACCGTTTTAGCTGTCAGAATCCATTTTTCTTCATGGGAAGTAGGCGAATGTGCTAGGTAGTTGAAGTTTTCGTTAAATTTTTATAACGATAAAATAATGTAAATTTGCTTAATATTCTTACTATCTACTAAGTTTATTTTCATATAATTAAGTACTGATCCACCGCACCTTCCGGGTGGACTGCGATCCTCGATCGGTTCTGCCTGCTGGGGGGCCCAAATAGCGTAATTTCATCATAACTTTAATATTTTGTACTGGACCCATCCTCGAATACGTCGCCGTTGAACTGCCCGCGCGCAGACGCGTCTCTGGACACCTTTTTTTTTTTTTTTTTTTTTTTTCAGGATGGGAAATCATCAAATGACTTCTCCCGCTCTGGGCGGAGCGGGAGGGCGTGTCAGACTTTTACTGACTAAAACCCACCCGTGTTCCCTCAGTTGCCCATGTGCCAGGGTCACGGTATCTCTTTCGAACAATCACGCGACCCCGGCAGGCATCGGTCCTAGTAGACCCCTACACTGCTGCTGACATCTCTTTGAGGCGCGCGTGGAACACTGCGCGCCGTCGACCCGAGCCTGGTCCTTACCGGGCGGCGAGCCACCCATTGCTCGCCACCCGCAAGCTCGCGCCTACGGTGGCCGGGAGTCCGCATTTGACTCCCGACGCCCGGGGCGTCTCCTCCTGCGGCGGCTAGGGGCGTGAGGGCGCAGAGACTGCCACTCCCTCACGCGCCCCGCCTCCTCCTTCGCGAGCATCACTGCTTCGCAGAAGGAGGTGACGGCTTCCCATTCCCTCTCGCTCCGTACCATGGCTCGCACCAGGGCCGGACGCGAGAGGTCGCCGCCGCCGATCGCCTCCACGAGGACACGGCGGTGCTCCGCCCAGGCAGGGCACACCTCCACCGTATGCTCCACCGTGTCCTCCAGACGGTCCTCGCAATGGAAACACCCGCACGTATCCTCCCGCTTTATCCTGAACAGGAACCCACCGAAGCACCCATGCCCGGTGAGAACCTGCGTCAGACGGAAGGTGAGGACGCCGTGGCGCCTCTCTATCCACTCCTCAAAGAGGGGACTTACCGCCGCAATTGTGGCGTGCCCAGCACTGGGTTGCGACAATCGTACCCGCCATGTCGCCATGAGATCACACCGGAGCTCTGTCCGCCGTGCCACGATTTGTCGCGGCAGCGGAGTTTCGCCCCGGCGTTTCCCCTCCTCGCGCCACTCCCACATGTGCGCGAGGACCTTTGCCTCCAGATCCCATGGCGGCACTCCGGCAAGGAGGCTCGCCGCCTCGCACGAGACCGTGCGGTATCCCCGGATTAACCGGATGGCCATGACCCTCTGGGCCGCAAACAGCCGGCGCGCTGGGCGCAGCCTCAATGAGGGTGCCCACACCGGTGCCCCGTAGAGGGCCATGGACCGCACGATCCCCGTGTAGAGCCTCCGGCAGGAGGCGTTTGGACCCCCCAGATTGGGCAGGAGCCGCTTTAGTGCAGCCCCAGCCCGCTCCAGTCTGGGAGCCAAACGTCGGAAATGCTCAACGAAGTTCCACCGGCTGTCGAGGACAAGTCCCAGGTACTTCATCGTCGACTCGACGCCGATGTGAGCCCCTCCTACCGTAAGTTGGGAACCCGCAGGTGGCGCGTTCCGAGGACCATGAAAACCCATGGCCTCGGACTTGTGCAATGCCACCTCGAGTCCCAATTGCCGGATTCTATCGACGATTGTCGCAACCCCGCGTGTCATTAATTCGGCCGCCGCCTCGTACGACCTCCCCTGCGCAAGGACCAGCGTGTCGTCAGCGTAGCAAACCACGCTGACGCCGCTAGGGAGGTCGGCGCGCAGCACCCAGTCGTAACCGATGTCCCACAGATGCGGCCCCAGGACCGATCCCTGTGGGACACCGCACGACATCTCTCGCCGGTTCCACTCTCCCTGGTGACCGGGGTAGATAACGGCCCTATCCGTCAGATAGGCCTCGACCAAGCGACAGAGGTAGGTCGGCATCCGGTGATACCGGAGTGCCTCCCTAATGCAACTCCAGGGTAGGGTGTTGAAGGCATTGGCGATGTCAAGAGACACCGCCAAGACGACCCCACCCCGGGCCACTGCATCCCCCGTCGTGAGGGCTCGCACGCGCATGATGGCGTCCACCGTTGAGCGCCCCTTGCGGAAGCCGTACTGGCCGTCCGACAAGTCCGGCCCCACTCGCACCAGCCACCCGACGAGGCGGTCTGCAATCACTCTTTCAAAGAGCTTGCCCACCTCGTCGAGCAGCACGATGGGCCGGTAAGCGGACCGAGAGTCCGCTGGGCGCCCAGGCTTCTTAATGAGGACCAGTTTCCCCGTCTTCCAACGAAGTGGGAACTGGCCCCTCTCCAAGCATGCGCTAAGGAGCCCTCTGAGTCGAGGCCCGAGAGCCTCTGAGGCCAGGACCCATGCTTTGCCAGGCAAGCCGTCGGGTCCTGGGGCGGTATTCTTGGCATTAAGCCTTCGTACCGCCACCCTCATCTCTACCTCGGTCACTTCTGGAGCACCGTCGTCGTCGTCAGTGGTGTGGTCCGCATCGGGCACCGCAGTAGGCGGAGCCATGGGTGGGGGACTATGTTCCCCTCGAGAAGGGAACAGAGCGCTCACCACGCTCTCCACGAGTTGGGGCCGGAGACTCTGAGTCAGCGGAGGAGCCCATGGGCGGAGTTTCTCCCGGACGGCCTTGTAGGGCCGTCCCCATGGGTCCCTGTTCAGAGTCTCCAGTGACTCCTTGCGGGCCAGTCCTCTGGCCCGCAGGATCTCCTCCTGGAGGGCGGTCTTCGCCGCTCTGTACCCCTCGTATAGCTCCGCCTGGATGGCTTCCGTATCCGGAGGTCGGGTACGGAGCCTGCGGTGCCTGGTGTACCGGCGTCGTGCCGCAACGCACGCTTCGCGCAACGCTGTCAGCTGCGGCGACCACCAGTACACCTGGCGCCTAGCCCGTCCTGGCTGGACTCGAGGCATAGCCACGTCACAGATCTCGGACATGGCCTCCCGGAACCACTCGGCCTCGTCGTTGGTGTCAGCAGGCCTGTCCGGTGGTGACACCCAGGCCTGCACGATCGAGGCTTCCAGGAGAAGCTCCCGGTCCAGCTTCTTCAGCGCCCACCGCGGACCATTCGGGGTCTGCCGGATCGGCGCGCTCGAGGTCTGGGCGGAGACGTCAAATCGGATGTACCGATGGTCGGAATACGTCTCCACCCCCTCCATGACGCGCCAATCAATAACCTGCGGTGACAGAGCGGGGCTGGCAAACGAAATGTCCACCACTGAGTCGCCCCGCATCCGTACACACGTAGGTACAGAACCCCGATTTAGGACGACCAGGCCTGTCTCCAGAGCCCAGTCCTCCACCATCCTGCCCCGTGTGTCCGTATACCGGGAACCCCAAGCCAAATTCTTGGCGTTGAAGTCCCCGAGCACGAGCACGGGAAGGGGACAGAACCCAACGACGACGACTTTCAACTCCGCAAGGGAGTTGTGGAACTCGGCGAGAGTTCGGCTCGGGGAGAAGTATACTCCCACCACTACAATCTCCCCGAACCGTGCTGCTACGCAGCCCCGTCCCCTCTTGACGGCTTCGAGGGTCGGGGTTCCGGCGGCGGCCGACGAAATGAGGGTCACTGAGCCGCTCAGGTCCTCCACCCAGTCATCCCTGGGCGGGACAAAGTACGGCTCAGCGACCACAGCGATGTTAATCGACCACTGCGCCATGCTCTGGAGTAACAGATCCTGAGCGGAGGCGCAGTGGTTGATATTCGCTTGGAGGAGGCGCAATGGAGTACCTATTATTGGCACTCCATTTCAGCCCCCTCCTGAGCCCCCTGTGAGGGCCCTGCCGTGGTGGTGCCGGCAACGACAGTGGTCGAGGCAGCAGCGGCGACGGCGGTGACGGTGGTGGCGGAGGGCTTGCCCTTGCCCCTGGCCTTGGCGGATGAAGCGCAGGCCTTACTTCCAGCCCGGTGTTCGGCAGGCTTGCCAGCCGCCGCACATGCATAACAGTGCGGCGTGGCATTGCAAGAGCCGGCCTTGTGACCGGGCTGACCGCAACGGAAGCAATGACCGCTGCGGTCCGCCTCCGAGGTGCATTTCACGTATACGTGATGGCCAGTCTGGCATTTGAAGCACCTCAGAGGTCTGGGCTCCAGCAATTTTACCTGCGCGGACACCCAGCCCACCAGGAGCCTTCGGCCCTCCGCGGTTATATTTTGAGCCGCCGACACGGGGCAGCTGACCGTTACGGTCCGCATCCCCGTGCTGTCAGGACGGATGGTACCTGCCCTGACCTGATCGGCCGAGCACCCCCCCGTCCTAACAACGGCGGCTATCACCTCCGCCTCCGTCACGCAGTCGTCCAGACCCAGGATGCGCATGTCAGCGCACTTAGTGGGCCTGGACACTCGGGCCTCGTCCGCGTCTAAGGACGCCCTAAGCCTATCGGCCAGAGCGTCAGCAGTCGGGCCACTCGCCGCACCAGGGACCTCCAACATCCGGGCTCCAGTCAAGGTGACCTTCACCCGGAGGCCGTTGGATATGCCGATCTCCTGGAGGTCCACTGCCGCCTTGGCTTTGGAGAGCAGGTCGCGATAGGTCACGCCCTTCTTTTCCGCTTCCGGCTGTAGCGTGATCACTACAGCTGCGGACTTTGGGGCGCGGAGCCTAGCCGCGACGCTGCTCTTTTTGCGCCGCTGCTGCCTCTTTTTATTTCTGGCCGCCCTTGCAGCCTTGCCTGCCTTCTTCTTCTCCCCAACCACTTGCCATTCGGTGTTGGCGGGGGGAGATTTAGAAGGCGGGGGCGGCATTGGCGGCCCTCTCGCCACCTGCGCTGGGGGGGCCCTAGCAGGCGCCTGCTTGGGCCGGCCTTTGGTCTGTCCCGGCCCTTTGGCTGGGGCAGACGCGACGGTGGCGTACGCCACCGCCTTCGGCTGGCCCGAGGCTGCCTTCGGCTGGCCCGAGGCCGCCTTCGGCTGACTCGAAGCCGCCCCAGGCCGGCCCAAAACCGGCCGGCTTGCCGCCAGCGGGGGGCGCAGGACCACGGCTTCCAGAGCAGAAAACCTACTCTGAAAGCCAGCGAGCTCCTTCCTCACCAGGGTCAGCACCTGGTTCTCAATGGGCAGGAGCCCGCCCTGCCCATGCCGCGCTTCCCCCTGAGATGCCTTCTGGGGAGCGGCTCCTCGGAGACCGGCCAGGTCCGCTCGGAGCTCCTCATTCTCCTTTCGGAGGAGCTCCATGGCGGCAGTCACGCGGGCGACCTCCGCCCGCAGTTCTGCCACCCCCATCCACCACCGGAGGCCCAGAACGAAAGGCCTTCGCCGCCGCCACGATGGCTTTCGTGGCAGCAGATATGGCCTTGTCCTTGGACCTCTGTAGCCTTTTTAAGGTCGCCGCCTTGATGGCCGTGGCCACGACCTCCGCGAACCTGCCCATTTCTTCCGAGTGGCCGGCAGCGTCCGACTCACCACCGGAGGACTCTGAGGGGGCCCTACTACTGGTCCCTTCAGAGGGATGCCCCTCCGTGGCGAGCCTCTCCCCCCCTTGGGTCAGCTCGGCTGAGCCTGCTCGGCTCGGCTCGCTGGCCTCCTTGGTGGGAAGCCCTCGGCCGGTGCCCCTCTCCTGGAGCCCACCACGCCGTGATATTTTTCGGCGGGCCGAGTTCAGCCCGCCGTCGGAGGAGGACTCCTGCCCTGCCCCCGATTTGGGGCGCTTCTGGGAGACCTTACGGTTCCCACCAGCAGCGCCCGCCACTCCTCGCTCCGAGCTCGCACGCGAGCCCTTCGCACTCGACGCGGCGTCGGACTCCGACCCCGCATCGCTCCTTTCTACGTCTTTGGTTGGTTGTTTGTTTTTTAAGAAGTTTTCCATATTAGATCCCACGAGTATTTTTCATTCATGTCTTAAATTCAGTGGTTCGCACTAGTGACTAATTCAGCTACCCATTAGTCAAGCTGTCAACCTCCCTCACGGTGCGCCGCCGCTTGGAGGTTTGGGGTGATTTTTTATAGAGGTTTTCTACCTCGCGGCCCGGGCGATTAAGCCAAGACCCTCGACCCCCGTCAAAAGTCAGAGACATGACCGTGACAGTCTTCGGGGCTACGAGACTAACGGTGGCAGAAGGAGGAGACTCCTTCTTGCCTGCCCGGCGGCAGTGTAAGTGCACACCGAGCCCGCTCTAACTCCACCGCTGTGCGCCTCTGCTAAGATCAGAGGGACACACGGTGAAGCGTTCCTCCGACAGGACATTCGCATACGGGCAAAACTCCCCTTAGGCACAAAGTACCCAATGGGGAGTATTTGCCCGCACCCCAGGGTGCACCGTCCCGGAGATTGGCCTTCCCCCCGGACGTATCCATAAGGGAACTCCAACCCCCGAGCACACGAGGAGGTTTCCTGTCCAAGCACCCCGTCTCTGGACACCTCACACGTCGGTCTAGCTCTGAAAAACGGAAAAAAACTTTTGCTAACTCGTTGCGAAAATTCTAACTTAGTGATACAGTGAGCCTCATACAGTACGAAATCTTGAATACTAAAAGGCCGATTTGGTCACGGTTTTCGACGCTATCCTTCGTAATTAGGCTACGGCCCACCGTTTTAGCTGTCAGAATCCATTTTTCTTCATGGGAAGTAGGCGAATGTGCTAGGTAGTTGAAGTTTTCGTTAATTTTTTATAACGATAAAATAATGTAAATTTGCTTAATATTCTTACTATCTACTAAGTTTATTTTCATATAATTAAGTACTGATCCACCGCACCTTCCGGGTGGACTGCGATCCTCGATCGGTTCTGCCTGCTGGGGGGCCCAAATAGCGTAATTTCATCATAACTTTAATATTCTGTACTGGACCCATCCTCGAATACGTCGCCGTTGAACTGCCCGCGCGCAGACGCGTCTCTGGACACCTCACACGTCGGTCTAGCTCTGAAAAACGGAAAAAAACTTTTGCTAACTCGTTGCGAAAATTCTAACTTAGTGATACAGTGAGCCTCATACAGTACGAAATCTTGAATACTAAAAGGCCGATTTGTTCACGGTTTTCGACGCTATCCTTCGTAATTAGGCTACGGCCCACCGTTTTAGCTGTCAGAATCCATTTTTCTTCATGGGAAGTAGGCGAATGTGCTAGGTAGTTGAAGTTTTCGTTAATTTTTTATAACGATAAAATAATGTAAATTTGCTTAATATTCTTACTATCTACTAAGTTTATTTTCATATAATTAAGTACTTATCCACCGCACCTTCTGGGTGGACTGCGATCCTCGATCGGTTCTGCCTGCTGGGGGGCCCAAATAGCGTAATTTCATCATAACTTTAATATTTTGTACTGGACCCATCCTCGAATACGTCGCCGTTGAACTGCCTGCGCGCAGACGCGTCTCTGGACACCTCACACGTCGGTCTAGCTCTGAAAAACGGAAAAAAACTTTTGCTAACTCGTTGCGAAAATTCTAACTTAGTGATACAGTGAGCCTCATACAGTACGAAATCTTGAATACTAAAAGGCCGATTTGTTCACGGTTTTCGACGCTATCCTTCGTAATTAGGCTACGGCCCACCGTTTTAGCTGTCAGAATCCATTTTTCTTCATGGGAAGTAGGCGAATGTGCTAGGTAGTTGAAGTTTTCGTTAATTTTTTATAACGATAAAATAATGTAAATTTGCTTAATATTCTTACTATCTACTAAGTTTATTTTCATATAATTAAGTACTTATCCACCGCACCTTCTGGGTGGACTGCAATCCTCGATCGGTTCTGCCTGCTGGGGGGCCCAAATAGCGTAATTTCATCATAACTTTAATATTTTGTACTGGACCCATCCTCGAATACGTCGCCGTTGAACTGCCCGCGCGCAGACGCGTCTCTGGACACCTCACACGTCGGTCTAGCTCTGAAAAACGGAAAAAAACTTTTGCTAACTCGTTGCGAAAATTCTAACTTAGTGATACAGTGAGCCTCATACAGTACGAAATCTTGAATACTAAAAGGCCGATTTGTTCACGGTTTTCGACGCTATCCTTCGTAATTAGGCTACGGCCCACCGTTTTAGCTGTCAGAATCCATTTTTCTTCATGGGAAGTAGGCGAATGTGCTAGGTAGTTGAAGTTTTCGTTAATTTTTTATAACGATAAAATAATGTAAATTTGCTTAATATTCTTACTATCTACTAAGTTTATTTTCATATAATTAAGTACTTATCCACCGCACCTTCTGGGTGGACTGCAATCCTCGATCGGTTCTGCCTGCTGGGGGGCCCAAATAGCGTAATTTCATCATAACTTTAATATTTTGTACTGGACCCATCCTCGAATACGTCGCCGTTGAACTGCCCGCGCGCAGACGCGTCTCTGGACACCTCACACGTCGGTCTAGCTCTGAAAAACGGAAAAAAACTTTTGCTAACTCGTTGCGAAAATTCTAACTTAGTGATACAGTGAGCCTCATACAGTACGAAATCTTGAATACTAAAAGGCCGATTTGGTCACGGTTTTCGACGCTATCCTTCGTAATTAGGCTACGGCCCACCGTTTTAGCTGTCAGAATCCATTTTTCTTCATGGGAAGTAGGCGAATGTGCTAGGTAGTTGAAGTTTTCGTTAATTTTTTATAACGATAAAATAATGTAAATTTGCTTAATATTCTTACTATCTACTAAGTTTATTTTCATATAATTAAGTACTGATCCACCGCACCTTCCGGGTGGACTGCGATCCTCGATCGGTTCTGCCTGCTGGGGGGCCCAAATAGCGTAATTTCATCATAACTTTAATATTTTGTACTGGACCCATCCTCGAATACGTCGCCGTTGAACTGCCCGCGCGCAGACGCGTCTCTGGACACCTCACACGTCGGTCTAGCTCTGAAAAACGGAAAAAAACTTTTGCTAACTCGTTGCGAAAATTCTAACTTAGTGATACAGTGAGCCTCATACAGTACGAAATCTTGAATACTAAAAGGCCGATTTGTTCACGGTTTTCGACGCTATCCTTCGTAATTAGGCTACGGCCCACCGTTTTAGCTGTCAGAATCCATTTTTCTTCATGGGAAGTAGGCGAATGTGCTAGGTAGTTGAAGTTTTCGTTAATTTTTTATAACGATAAAATAATGTAAATTTGCTTAATATTCTTACTATCTACTAAGTTTATTTTCATATAATTAAGTACTTATCCACCGCACCTTCCGGGTGGACTGCGATCCTCGATCGGTTCTGCCTGCTGGGGGGCCCAAATAGCGTAATTTCATCATAACTTTAATATTTTGTACTGGACCCATCCTCGAATACGTCGCCGTTGAACTGCCCGCGCGCAGACGCGTCTCTGGACACCTCACACGTCGGTCTAGCTCTGAAAAACGGAAAAAAGCTTTTGCTAACTCGTTGCGAAAATTCTAACTTAGTGATACAGTGAGCCTCATACAGTACGAAATCTTGAATACTAAAAGGCCGATTTGTTCACGGTTTTCGACGCTATCCTTCGTAATTAGGCTACGGCCCACCGTTTTAGCTGTCAGAATCCATTTTTCTTCATAAGAAGTAGGCGAATGTGCTAGGTAGTTGAAGTTTTCGTTAATTTTTTATAACGATATAATAATGTAAATTTGCTTAATATTCTTACTATCTACTAAGTTTATTTTCATATAATTAAGTACTTATCCACCGCACCTTCCGGGTGGACTGCGATCCTTGATCGGTTCTGCCTGCTGGGGGGCCCAAATAGCGTAATTTCATCATAACTTTAATATTTTGTACTGGACCCATCCTCGAATACGTCGCCGTTGAACTGCCCGCGCGCAGACGCGTCTCTGGACACCTCACACGTCGGTCTAGCTCTGAAAAACGGAAAAAAACTTTTGCTAACTCGTTGCGAAAATTCTAACTTAGTGATACAGTGAGCCTCATACAGTACGAAATCTTGAATACTAAAAGGCCGATTTATTCACGGTTTTCGACGCTATCCTTCGTAATTAGGCTACGGCCCACCGTTTTAGCTGTCAGAATCCATTTTTCTTCATGGGAAGTAGGCGAATGTGCTAGGTAGTTGAAGTTTTCGTTAATTTTTTATAACGATAAAATAATGTAAATTTGCTTAATATTCTTACTATCTACTAAGTTTATTTTCATATAATTAAGTACTGATTCACCGCACCTTCCGGGTGGACTGCGATCCTCGATCGGTTCTGCCTGCTGGGGGGCCCAAATAGCGTAATTTCATCATAACTTTAATATTTTGTACTGGACCCATCCTCGAATACGTCGCCGTTGAACTGCCCGCGCGCAGACGCGTCTCTGGACATCTCACACGTCGGTCTAGCTCTGAAAAACGGAAAAAAACTTTTGCTAACTCGTTGCGAAAATTCTAACTTAGTGATACAGTGAGCCTCATACAGTACGAAATCTTGAATACTAAAAGGCCGATTTGTTCACGGTTTTCGACGCTATCCTTCGTAATTAGGCTGCGGCCCACCGTTTTAGCTGTCAGAATCCATTTTTCTTCATGGGAAGTAGGCGAATGTGCTAGGTAGTTGAAGTTTTCGTTAATTTTTTATAACGATAAAATAATGTAAATTTGCTTAATATTCTTACTATCTACTAAGTTTATTTTCATATAATTAAGTACTTATCCACCGCACCTTCTGGGTGGACTGCAATCCTCGATCGGTTCTGCCTGCTGGGGGGCCCAAATAGCGTAATTTCATCATAACTTTAATATTTTGTACTGGACCCATCCTCGAATACGTCGCCGTTGAACTGCCCGCGCGCAGACGCGTCTCTGGACACCTCACACGTCGGTCTAGCTCTGAAAAACGGAAAAAAACTTTTGCTAACTCGTTGCGAAAATTCTAACTTAGTGATACAGTGAGCCTCATACAGTACGAAATCTTGAATACTAAAAGGCCGATTTGGTCACGGTTTTCGACGCTATCCTTCGTAATTAGGCTACGGCCCACCGTTTTAGCTGTCAGAATCCATTTTTCTTCATGGGAAGTAGGCGAATGTGCTAGGTAGTTGAAGTTTTCGTTAATTTTTTATAACGATAAAATAATGTAAATTTGCTTAATATTCTTACTATCTACTAAGTTTATTTTCATATAATTAAGTACTGATCCACCGCACCTTCCGGGTGGACTGCGATCCTCGATCGGTTCTGCCTGCTGGGGGGCCCAAATAGCGTAATTTCATCATAACTTTAATATTTTGTACTGGACCCATCCTCGAATACGTCGCCGTTGAACTGCCCGCGCGCAGACGCGTCTCTGGACACCTCACACGTCGGTCTAGCTCTGAAAAACGGAAAAAAACTTTTGCTAACTCGTTGCGAAAATTCTAACTTAGTGATACAGTGAGCCTCATACAGTACGAAATCTTGAATACTAAAAGGCCGATTTGTTCACGGTTTTCGACGCTATCCTTCGTAATTAGGCTACGGCCCACCGTTTTAGCTGTCAGAATCCATTTTTCTTCATGGGAAGTAGGCGAATGTGCTAGGTAGTTGAAGTTTTCGTTAATTTTTTATAACGATAAAATAATGTAAATTTGCTTAATATTCTTACTATCTACTAAGTTTATTTTCATATAATTAAGTACTTATCCACCGCACCTTCCGGGTGGACTGCGATCCTCGATCGGTTCTGCCTGCTGGGGGGCCCAAATAGCGTAATTTCATCATAACTTTAATATTTTGTACTGGACCCATCCTCGAATACGTCGTCGTTGAACTGCCCGCGCGCAGACGCGTCTCTGGACACCTCACACGTCGGTCTAGCTCTGAAAAACGGAAAAAAGCTTTTGCTAACTCGTTGCGAAAATTCTAACTTAGTGATACAGTGAGCCTCATACAGTACGAAATCTTGAATACTAAAAGGCCGATTTGTTCACGGTTTTCGACGCTATCCTTCGTAATTAGGCTACGGCCCACCGTTTTAGCTGTCAGAATCCATTTTTCTTCATAAGAAGTAGGCGAATGTGCTAGGTAGTTGAAGTTTTCGTTAATTTTTTATAACGATATAATAATGTAAATTTGCTTAATATTCTTACTATCTACTAAGTTTATTTTCATATAATTAAGTACTTATCCACCGCACCTTCCGGGTGGACTGCGATCCTTGATCGGTTCTGCCTGCTGGGGGGCCCAAATAGCGTAATTTCATCATAACTTTAATATTTTGTACTGGACCCATCCTCGAATACGTCGCCGTTGAACTGCCCGCGCGCAGACGCGTCTCTGGACACCTCACACGTCGGTCTAGCTCTGAAAAACGGAAAAAAACTTTTGCTAACTCGTTGCGAAAATTCTAACTTAGTGATACAGTGAGCCTCATACAGTACGAAATCTTGAATACTAAAAGGCCGATTTATTCACGGTTTTCGACGCTATCCTTCGTAATTAGGCTACGGCCCACCGTTTTAGCTGTCAGAATCCATTTTTCTTCATGGGAAGTAGGCGAATGTGCTAGGTAGTTGAAGTTTTCGTTAATTTTTTATAACGATAAAATAATGTAAATTTGCTTAATATTCTTACTATCTACTAAGTTTATTTTCATATAATTAAGTACTGATTCACCGCACCTTCCGGGTGGACTGCGATCCTCGATCGGTTCTGCCTGCTGGGGGGCCCAAATAGCGTAATTTCATCATAACTTTAATATTTTGTACTGGACCCATCCTCGAATACGTCGCCGTTGAACTGCCCGCGCGCAGACGCGTCTCTGGACACCTCACACGTCGGTCTAGCTCTGAAAAACGGAAAAAAACTTTTGCTAACTCGTTGCGAAAATTCTAACTTAGTGATACAGTGAGCCTCATACAGTACGAAATCTTGAATACTAAAAGGCCGATTTGTTCACGGTTTTCGACGCTTTCCTTCGTAATTAGGCTACGGCCCACCGTTTTAGCTGTCAGAATCCATTTTTCTTCATGGGAAGTAGGCGAATGTGCTAGGTAGTTGAAGTTTTCGTTAATTTTTTATAACGATAAAATAATGTAAATTTGCTTAATATTCTTACTATCTACTAAGTTTATTTTCATATAATTAAGTACTTATCCACCGCACCTTCCGGGTGGACTGCGATCCTCGATCGGTTCTGCCTGCTGGGGGGCCCAAATAGCGTAATTTCATCATAACTTTAATATTTTGTACTGGACCCATCCTCGAATACGTCGCCGTTGAACTGCCCGCGCGCAGACGCGTCTCTGGACACCTCACACGTCGGTCTAGCTCTGAAAAACGGAAAAAAGCTTTTGCTAACTCGTTGCGAAAATTCTAACTTAGTGATACAGTGAGCCTCATACAGTACGAAATCTTGAATACTAAAAGGCCGATTTGTTCACGGTTTTCGACGCTATCCTTCGTAATTAGGCTACGGCCCACCGTTTTAGCTGTCAGAATCCATTTTTCTTCATAAGAAGTAGGCGAATGTGCTAGGTAGTTGAAGTTTTCGTTAATTTTTTATAACGATATAATAATGTAAATTTGCTTAATATTCTTACTATCTACTAAGTTTATTTTCATATAATTAAGTACTTATCCACCGCACCTTCCGGGTGGACTGCGATCCTTGATCGGTTCTGCCTGCTGGGGGGCCCAAATAGCGTAATTTCATCATAACTTTAATATTTTGTACTGGACCCATCCTCGAATACGTCGCCGTTGAACTGCCCGCGCGCAGACGCGTCTCTGCACGCCTCACACGTCGGTCTAGCTCTGAAAAACGGAAAAAAACTTTTGCTAACTCGTTGCGAAAATTCTAACTTAGTGATACAGTGAGCCTCATACAGTACGAAATCTTGAATACTAAAAGGCCGATTTATTCACGGTTTTCGACGCTATCCTTCGTAATTAGGCTACGGCCCACCGTTTTAGCTGTCAGAATCCATTTTTCTTCATGGGAAGTAGGCGAATGTGCTAGGTAGTTGAAGTTTTCGTTAATTTTTTATAACGATAAAATAATGTAAATTTGCTTAATATTCTTACTATCTACTAAGTTTATTTTCATATAATTAAGTACTTATCCACCGCACCTTCCGGGTGGACTGCGATACTCGATCGGTTCTGCCTGCTGGGGGGCCCAAATAGCGTAATTTCATCATAACTTTAATATTTTGTACTGGACCCATCCTCGAATACGTCGCCGTTGAACTGCCCGCGCGCAGACGCGTCTCTGGACACCTCACACGTCGGTCTAGCTCTGAAAAACGGAAAAAAACTTTTGCTAACTCGTTGCGAAAATTCTAACTTAGTGATACAGTGAGCCTCATACAGTACGAAATCTTGAATACTAAAAGGCCGATTTGTTCACGGTTTTCGACGCTTTCCTTCGTAATTAGGCTACGGCCCACCGTTTTAGCTGTCAGAATCCATTTTTCTTCATGGGAAGTAGGCGAATGTGCTAGGTAGTTGAAGTTTTCGTTAATTTTTTATAACGATAAAATAATGTAAATTTGCTTAATATTCTTACTATCTACTAAGTTTATTTTCATATAATTAAGTACTTATCCACCGCACCTTCTGGGTGGACTGCGATCCTCGATCGGTTCTGCCTGCTGGGGGGCCCAAATAGCGTAATTTCATCATAACTTTAATATTTTGTACAGGACCCATCCTCGAATACGTCGCCGTTGAACTGCCTGCGCGCAGACGCGTCTCTGGACACCTCACACGTCGGTCTAGCTCTGAAAAACGGAAAAAAAATTTTGCTAACTCGTTGCGAAAATTCTAACTTAGTGATACAGTGAGCCTCATACAGTACGAAATCTTGAATACTAAAAGGCCGATTTGTTCACGGTTTTCGACGCTATCCTTCGTAATTAGGCTACGGCCCACCGTTTTAGCTGTCAGAATCCATTTTTCTTCATGGGAAGTAGGCGAATGTGCTAGGTAGTTGAAGTTTTCGTTAATTTTTTATAACGATAAAATAATGTAAATTTGCTTAATATTCTTACTATCTACTAAGTTTATTTTCATATAATTAAGTACTTATCCACCGCACCTTCCGGGTGGACTGCGATCCTTGATCGGTTCTGCCTGCTGGGGGGCCCAAATAGCGTAATTTCATCATAACTTTAATATTTTGTACTGGACCCATCCTCGAATACGTCGTCGTTGAACTGCCCGCGCGCAGACGCGTCTCTGGACACCTCACACGTCGGTCTAGCTCTGAAAAACGGAAAAAAACTTTTGCTAACTCGTTGCGAAAATTCTAACTTAGTGATACAGTGAGCCTCATACAGTACGAAATCTTGAATACTAAAAGGCCGATTTGGTCACGGTTTTCGACGCTATCCTTCGTAATTAGGCTACGGCCCACCGTTTTAGCTGTCAGAATCCATTTTTCTTCATGGGAAGTAGGCGAATGTGCTAGGTAGTTGAAGTTTTCGTTAATTTTTTATAACGGTAAAATAATGTAAATTTGCTTAATATTCTTACTATCTACTAAGTTTATTTTCATATAATTAAGTACTGATCCACCGCACCTTCCAGGTGGACTGCGATCCTCGATCGGTTCTGCCTGCTGGGGGGCCCAAATAGCGTAATTTCATCATAACTTTAATATTTTGTACTGGACCCATCCTCGAATACGTCGCCGTTGAACTGCCCGCGCGCAGACGCGTCTCTGGACACCTCACACGTCGGTCTAGCTCTGAAAAACGGAAAAAAACTTTCGCTAACTCGTTGCGAAAATTCTAACTTAGTGATACAGTGAGCCTCATACAGTACGAAATCTTGAATACTAAAAGGCCGATTTGTTCACGGTTTTCGACGCTATCCTTCGTAATTAGGCTGCGGCCCACCGTTTTAGCTGTCAGAATCCATTTTTCTTCATGGGAAGTAGGCGAATGTGCTAGGTAGTTGAAGTTTTCGTTAATTTTTTATAACGATAAAATAATGTAAATTTGCTTAATATTCTTACTATCTACTAAGTTTATTTTCATATAATTAAGTACTTATCCACCGCACCTTCCGGGTGGACTGCGATCCTCGATCGGTTCTGCCTGCTGGGGGGCCCAAATAGCGTAATTTCATCATTACTTTAATATTTTGTACTGGACCCATCCTCGAATACGTCGCCGTTGAACTGCCTGCGCGCAGACGCGTCTCTGGACACCTCACACGTCGGTCTAGCTCTGAAAAACGGAAAAAAACTTTTGCTAACTCGTTGCGAAAATTCTAACTTAGTGATACAGTGAGCCTCATACAGTACGAAATCTTGAATACTAAAAGGCCGATTTGTTCACGGTTTTCGACGCTATCCTTCGCAATTAGGCTACGGCCCACCGTTTTAGCTGTCAGAATCCATTTTTCTTCATGGGAAGTAGGCGAATGTGCTAGGTAGTTGAAGTTTTCGTTAATTTTTTATAACGATAAAATAATGTAAATTTGCTTAATATTCTTACTATCTACTAAGTTTATTTTCATATAATTAAGTACTTATCCACCGCACCTTCCGGGTGGACTGCGATCCTCGATCGGTTCTGCCTGCTGGGGGGCCCAAATAGCGTAATTTCATCATAACTTTAATATTTTGTACTGGACCCATCCTCGAATACGTCGCCGTTGAACTGCCCGCGCACAGACGCGTCTCTGGACACCTCACACGTCGGTCTAGCTCTGAAAAACGGAAAAAAACTTTTGCTAACTCGTTGCGAAAATTCTAACTTAGTGATACAGTGAGCCTCATACAGTACGAAATCTTGAATACTAAAAGGCCGATTTGTTCACGGTTTTCGACGCTATCCTTCGTAATTAGGCTACGGCCCACCGTTTTAGCTGTCAGAATCCATTTTTCTTCATGGGAAGTAGGCGAATGTGCTAGGTAGTTGAAGTTTTCGTTAATTTTTTATAACGATAAAATAATGTAAATTTGCTTAATATTCTTACTATCTACTAAGTTTATTTTCATATAATTAAGTACTTGTCCACCGCACCTTCCGGGTGGACTGCGATCCTCGATCGGTTCTGCCTGCTGGGGGGCCCAAATAGCGTAATTTCATCATAACTTTAATATTTTGTACTGGACCCATCCTCGAATACGTCGCCGTTGAACTGCCCGCGCGCAGACGCGTCTCTGGACACCTCACACGTTGGTCTAGCTCTGAAAAACGGAAAAAAGCTTTTGCTAACTCGTTGCGAAAATTCTAACTTAGTGATACAGTGAGCCTCATACAGTACGAAATCTTGAATACTAAAAGGCCGATTTGTTCACGGTTTTCGACGCTATCCTTCGTAATTAGGCTACGGCCCACCGTTTTAGCTGTCAGAATCCATTTTTCTTCATGGGAAGTAGGCGAATGTGCTAGGTAGTTGAAGTTTTCGTTAATTTTTTATAACGATAAAATAATGTAAATTTGCTTAATATTCTTACTATCTACTAAGTTTATTTTCATATAATTAAGTACTTGTCCAGCGCACCTTCCGGGTGGACTGCGATCCTCGATCGGTTCTGCCTGCTGGGGGGCCCAAATAGCGTAATTTCATCATAACTTTAATATTTTGTACTGGACCCATCCTCGAATACATCGCCGTTGAACTGCCCGCGCGCAGACGCGTCTCTGGACACCTCACACGTTGGTCTAGCTCTGAAAAACGGAAAAAAGCTTTTGCTAACTCGTTGCGAAAATTCTAACTTAGTGATACAGTGAGCCTCATACAGTACGAAATCTTGAATACTAAAAGGCCGATTTGTTCACGGTTTTCGACGCTATCCTTCGTAATTAGGCTACGGCCCACCGTTTTAGCTGTCAGAATCCATTTTTCTTCATGGGAAGTAGGCGAATGTGCTAGGTAGTTGAAGTTTTCGTTAATTTTTTATAACGATAAAATAATGTAAATTTGCTTAATATTCTTACTATCTACTAAATTTATTTTCATATAATTAAGTACTTATCCACCGCACCTTCCGGGTGGACTGCGATCCTCGATCGGTTCTGCCTGCTGGGGGGCCCAAATAGCGTAATTTCATCATAACTTTAATATTTTGTACTGGACCCATCCTCGAATACGTCGCCGTTGAACTGCCCGCGCGCAGACGCGTCTCTGGACACCTCACACGTCGGTCTAGCTCTGAAAAACGGAAAAAAACTTTTGCTAACTCGTTGCGAAAATTCTAACTTAGTGATACAGTGAGCCTCATACAGTACGAAATCTTGAATACTAAAAGGCCGATTTGTTCACGGTTTTCGACGCTATCCTTCGTAATTAGGCTACGGCCCACCGTTTTAGCTGTCAGAATCCATTTTTCTTCATGGGAAGTAGGCGAATGTGCTAGGTAGTTTAAGTTTTCGTTAATTTTTTATAACGATAAAATAATGTAAATTTGCTTAATATTCTTACTATCTACTAAGTTTATTTTCATATAATTAAGTACTTATCCACCGCACCTTCCGGGTGGACTGCGATCCTCGATCGGTTCTGCCTGCTGGGGGCCCAAATAGCGTAATTTCATCATAACTTTAATATTTTGTACTGGACCCATCCTCGAATACGTCGCCGTTGAACTGCCCGCGCGCAGACGCGTCTCTGCACACCTCACACGTCGGTCTAGCTCTGAAAAACGGAAAAAAGCTTTTGCTAACTCGTTGCGAAAATTCTAACTTAGTGATACAGTGAGCCTCATACAGTACGAAATCTTGAATACTAAAAGGCCGATTTGTTCACGGTTTTCGACGCTATCCTTCGTAATTAGGCTACGGCCCACCGTTTTAGCTGTCAGAATCCATTTTTCTTCATGGGAAGTAGGCGAATGTGCTAGGTAGTTGAAGTTTTCGTTAATTTTGTATAACGATAAAATAATGTAAATTTGCTTAATATTCTTACTATCTACTAAGTTTATTTTCATATAATTAAGTACTTATCCACCGCACCTTCCGGGTGGACTGCGATTCTCGATCGGTTCTGCCTGCTGGGGGGCCCAAATAGCGTAATTTCATCATAACTATAATATTTTGTACTGGACCCATCCTCGAATACATCGCTGTTGAACTGTCCGCGCGCAGACGCGTCTCTGGACACCTCACACGTCGGTCTAGCTCTGAAAAACGGAAAAAAACTTTTGCAAACTCGTTGCGAAAATTCTAACTTAGTGATACAGTGAGCCTCATACAGTACGAAATCTTGAATACTAAAAGGCCGATTTGTTCACGGTTTTCAACGCTATCCTTCGTAATTAGGCTACGGCCCACCGTTTTAAATTAAATTAAATTAAAATTCATTTATTACAGATAACAGGGATCCATATTATGTTAGTATTACAAAAACAACTTATATTCTAGTGTTAGTAGTAGTTAAAGGTAGGTATAAAATAAAATAAAATACATTGATGCACACTCCACGCAGAGGATGAGCAGGCAAGAAAACATGTTTCCTACCTGATCAACCTCCGGATAAAATTCCGAATATTTGGAGTATAGCTCTCCGCCACAGCTCTCAGGATATAGTTGCGACTACCCCGCACTCTGCTCAGCAGCGACGCGGTTTTTTTACGGATTATAGCATGAAAGCCATCTGTGTGGGTCTCAGCAAACATTTCCGAAGCGCTGCAGAAACGGGGCAGTCGCAACAACATCCTGAATGCATTATTATATTGTACGCGCAGGGCATCCAGCGATCTCTTGGTGTAATTGACCCATAGATTGCTCGTATAAAAGCTCTGACAGTAGGCCTTAAAAAGCGTAATTTTTACTTGGTCAGAGCACCGAGCAAATCTACAGGCCAACATGTTACCTCTGACCGCTAAAGCCCTACGCTCCCTCTCTATGTCTATATCATCCTTAAGGTCGTCGGTGATGAAATGTCCAAGATATTTAAATTTGGACACCCTGTTTAACGGGAGCCCATTCAGTCTTATTATTTCCGGAACAGAGTCCGGACACCTACCCGCTGCCTTAAAAATCATATATTCACTCTTAGTGACATTATAAATCAGTCCGTGTGAGGCAGCATAATTCTCACACACTCTGAGCAATTCTCTGATTGCCCCAGCAGTTGGGCTCAGCAGCACCATATCGTCCGCGTAGTTGATGTTATTGACGCTTACTCCATTTATTCGACATCCAATACTCATGCTGCTGAGCTCAGTGATGAGGCCATCAACATACAGATTGAAAAGCCTGGGGGATGTTAAACCCCCTTGTCTCACACCGCATTCCAATCTATATGCTGAAGAGAGAGTGTTAGACCACTTTACCTGGTTCTTTTGATTGGCATACCAGTACTGGAAAATTTTCAGTATTTCAGCAGGGGCACCCCTGTCCCTCAACTTGTCCCAAAGCACATCATAGGAAACAAGATCGAAGGCCTTTGAGAGGTCAAGGAAACAGGCGTACACCGGCGTCTTACGATCAGTATAGTATTGAACAGTATGCTTGAGACTCAAGATAGCAGTTTCAGTAGATAGTCCAGGCTGAAACCCAAACTGTGCTTCATGAAGATTTAAGATATTTTTCAAACATGAGTCAAGCATACTGTCCAACACCTTAGCCATGACCGTTGCCAGGGAAATCGGGCGATAATTCCCTTCACTGGATATGTCCCCTACCCTGTTCTTAACAATGGGAACCACAATAGTTTTCATTAAACTTTCCGGCAGGTATGAATGGCTAACACACATCGCATAGAACAGTGACAAGACCCTTGGCACGTGGACCCCTGCATATTTCAAGTGCTCGATGCTGAGTCCATCATGACCGGGAGACCTGCCCCTGCTCATGCGTTGTATGACTCCTTTGACTTGCTTGGCTGAGAAGTGCATAGGTTTCTCCTCTTCCTGACAAGAATACTCCGCGCCTGTGGAAGGAACTGAGGGACCAAGAGGAGATTGCACCTGGAAATGTTTCATAAACAGGTTTGCAATATCCCCGTGATCACTCTCCCCCCCCACACTCACCGCGAGGCCAGGCCTAGTATCCAACTTACCTGTGGATTTCCAGAATTTGCCAAAATTCTTAGCAGCTCTTTGTTCAGTTAATATGTCCATTTTAATTTGTTCTTGACTCTTTTGGCACCATTTCAAGCGACTTTTGAATATTTTACGAGCCTCTCGCATTTGCTCACAAATGTAACCCTGAGTCGGTCGCTTATATTCGATCCAGGTTTTAAGTTTAAGCCTAGCCTCGCTGTGAGCATCCCGTACATGCTTATTCCAGCCATGCAAACACCGATATTGTCTGTGAGGCCTATAGTCTCTCGACTCCTTAGATTGTTCAGCCGCCTCACACAGAATGTTCACAATCCGATCATACAACTTATCCAGTATAACTTTATGTTCAGCCTGGCTGCATGACCCATGACTGCACTCCGTAAATTCTTGGGGGAAATCAATGTCACGCAATTTACTATTGCACAAAAACCGGTACCTGTCAATTTCAGAGCAGTTTCTTTCACCCCATATAATCGCACTACGGTGCACTGTCTGAGTCACCAGTTTTGACCTTACTATACTCAAATCACATACAATATAGATGGGTAAATGGTCAGAATTATATACATCCTCTTTAATACCTACATCTACAACAGTGTGCCACGCCGATAAAGATACCACACAGTGGTCGAGCCATCTCCTACACCCATGCGCATCACTAATATATGTGTAGTGATTACGCTCAGCATCTAGTTTTTCAATATCAGCACAAACCCATGACTGGTCCGTACAGAAGTTCATCAATTCATTGTAAAAGTTTTCTTTGGGGTGCGCGTTAAAGTCTCCCAATATAAACACGTTTTCAACATCATAACTCGCTACAATAGCACTTATCTCACTTAAAACATCAGTAAACATAGGTAAATTCTCCAGCGAGTCTGTAGGCATATAGACAGACAAAACAATAACGGAGCGTTCCCCGGTCACTGCCTTAATGGCCACAATCCGTTTACTACTACAGTCCAAAACAGAAACTGACTCAAACAAACCTTTCCTCCAGAGAATGGCCACTCCCCCATACGGTCTTCCTTTTAACGGCCCGACAGATGTGTCAACCGCAGACTTACCAGTAAATTCAAAGTCTTGACTTATGGTCCCTAACATCAATATGTCATGCGGTAGAAGCCATGTCTCTTGGAGGGCTACAAGATCTGACCAGGCACAGATTGCTCGAATGTTATCAACAGAGCGTTTAGCTGACTGACAATTAAAACTAGTAAATTTTGAGTACTTATTGGTGTTACTATACATTATGAAAATATTTAACTAACTATAACTTTAGACTCAGCGTTGGTTCGATACATGAAGTGCACAAACCGCCTAAAAGTAATGCCATCCGGCCACAACTGGTCATTTAGAAATACATCAACTTTACGTTTTGAAACAAATACTTTGTACGCATTGTACTTTTTAAATGACTTAATGTTCATCTTTTTTAAAGACACACTCTCATTTGTTTTAGCCATAATGTAACTAATAATATCACTTTCTTCTGTTTCAGTACTAACGTTTGAAATTAACAATGGCACTTTTACATCGGCCGCCCGAAATTTAACATCAGGCTCAGTGGAAGCACGACCCCTCTGACTAACCGTTTTAGCTGTCAGAATCCATTTTTCTTCATGGGAAGTAGGCGAATGTGCTAGGTAGTTGAAGTTTTCATTAATTTTTTATAACGATAAAATAATGTAAATTTGCTTAATATTCTTACTATCTACTAAGTTTATTTTCATATAATTAAGTACTTATCCACCGCACCTTCCGGGTGGACTGCGATCCTCGATCGGTTCTGCCTGCTGGGGGGCCCAAATAGCGTAATTTCATCATAACTTTAATATTTTGTACTGGACCCATCCTCGAATACGTCGCCGTTGAACTGCCCGCGCGCAGACGCGTCTCTGGACACCTCACACGTCGGTCTAGCTCTGAAAAACGGAAAAAAACTTTTGCTAACTCGTTGCGAAAATTCTAACTTAGTGATACAGTGAGCCTCATACAGTACGAAATCTTGAATACTAAAAGGCCGATTTGTTCACGGTTTTCGACGCTATCCTTCGTAATTAGGCTACGGCCCACCGTTTTAGCTGTCAGAATCCATTTTTCTTCATGGGAAGTAGGCGAATGTGCTAGGTAGTTGAAGTTTTCGTTAATTTTTTATAACGATAAAATAATGTAAATTTGCTTAATATTCTTACTATCTACTAAGTTTATTTTCATATAATTAAGTACTTATCCACCGCACCTTCCGGGTGGACTGCGATCCTCGATCGGTTCTGCCTGCTGGGGGGCCCAAATAGCGTAATTTCATCATAACTTTAATATTTTGTACTGGACCCATCCTCGAATACGTCGCCGTTGAACTGCCCGCGCGCAGACGCGTCTCTTGACATCTCACACGTCGGTCTAGCTCTGAAAAACGGAAAAAAACTTTTGCTAACTCGTTGCGAAAATTCTAACTTAGTGATACAGTGAGCCTCATACAGTACGAAATCTTGAATACTAAAAGGCCGATTTGTTCACGGTTTTCGACGCTATCCTTCGTAATTAGGCTACGGCCCACCGTTTTAGCTGTCAGAATCCATTTCTCTTCATGGGAAGTAGGCGAATGTGCTAGGTATTTGAAGTTTTCGTTAATTTTTTATAACGATAAAATAATGTAAATTTGCTTAATATTCTTACTATCTACTAAGTTTATTTTCATATAATTAAGTACTTATCCACCGCACCTTCCGGGTGGACTGCGATCCTCGATCGGTTCTGCCTGCTGGGGGGCCCAAATAGCGTAATTTCATCATAACTTTAATATTTTGTACTGGACCCATCTTCGAATACGTCGCCGTTGAAATGCTCGCGCGCAGACGCGTCTCTGGACACCTCACACGTCGGTCTAGCTCTGAAAAACGGAAAAATCTTTTGCTAACTCGTTGCGAAAATTCTAACTTAGTGATACAGTGAGCCTCATACAGTACGAAATCTTGAATACTAAAAGGCCGATTTGTTCACGGTTTTCGACGCTATCCTTCGTAATTAGGCTACGGCCCACCGTTTTAGCTGTCAGAATCCATTTTTCTTCATGGGAAGTAGGCGAATGTGCTAGGTAGTTGAAGTTTTCGTTAATTTTTTATAACGATAAATAATGTAAATTTGCTTAATATTCTTACTATCTACTAAGTTTATTTTCATATAATTAAGTACTTATCCACCGCACCTTCCGGGTGGACTGCGATCCTCGATCGGTTCTGCCTGCTGGGGGGCCCAAATAGCGTAATTTCATCATAACTTTAATATTTTGTACTGGACCCATCCTCGAATACGTCGCCGTTGAACTGCCCGCGCGCAGACGCGTCTCTGGACACCTCACACGTCGGTCTAGCTCTGAAAAACGGAAAAAAACTTTTGCTAACTCGTTGCGAAAATTCTCACTTAGTGATACAGTGAGCCTCATACAGTAAAACATTTTAACAAATCAAGATCAAATCATGCAAGCAATGGAGCAGCTATTAAGGAACTTCAAGAAAGATTCTGCAGAACGTAAGACTCCATACAATATCAAGAAATGACTGCAAACTCTGGATAGTTATTGGTCTGAGTTCCAGTCTAATCATTTGAAATTATGTGAATTCGAAACTCGCAGTGCCAGCTATTTCGCCGATAATTGCTATCAAAGGACGAAACTCTTTTACACTGAAGCGCGGGAAACTATCGAACGTTACGAACGGAAGGATCCTAGTGAAAGTAAGAGAGACCAATCTCCGGGCAAGCCATCAATACAAGTATCGACACCGGCATCTAGTAAACACCATCAAGAAACTTCAAGCACCTCATTAGCTGACCCCGATCAAGCAAACAGCAATCCTTGTAACAGTAAGTCTAAATCACTGTGGAAAACTGTTTCTCAAGGAAATGCAAGCAAACTGGAGGAAATGCTGCGAAAGCAAAAAAGCAACTTCAAGGCGTTGTCTCGTACAATCAAGAGCGTGGTATTAGAGGACATCTCTGAAAAATGGGAACTCGAAGATCTACTACGTAATGTACAAAAAAGGTGGTCAATCATCGACTCGTTGCACTGGGAAATTGACAGTGAGTTGTACGAGGAAGATGAAGATTATGAGCAAACATACAGCAGATATGAGCAGCTATACAATGACATGAAAAAGTCAATCAATATCAAGATGGGCTCAATTTCACACCGTGAAAATTGCACCCCCAAAATCGATATTCCCATATTCAGCGGGAATTACCTCAAGTGGACATCATTCAAGGATCTATTTATAGAAACAATCCACAACAACAAGTCAATGTCGAGTGCTCAGAAGATGCAGTTTTTGAAGAGCAAGCTAAAAGGTGAAGCGGAAAAGCTAGTCCAACACTTAAATATCAGTTCTGAAAATTATCAATTATGCTGGGACATCATGAATCATCGATACAACAACGAAAAGCTCATCTTTAGCTCGCATATCAACGCACTTCTGGCAATACCTACAATGCAAAATCAAGCAGATTATCAGATCAAGAAGATGTTTGATACTACCAACGAATGTCTTAACGCCATAAAGAATCTCGGCGTCAACATATCAAACTGGGACCCACTTATTGTGCACCTACTGGCACTTAAGTTGGACAGCGATACGCATGGGGAATACATTCAATCGCTAACCAATCCTAGAGCACTGCCGACACTCGACGATTTCCTATCATTTCTGGAAAACAAATACACCGCTCTTGAATCATCTAGGCGTAAGCAGTATACTCCAAAATCAAAGCAAGAAACATTCAACAGAAAAGAATCAGAACATCAGCCTAACAAACAAAGCAAACCTAATCAGCACAATAATAAGAACGATGCAGGCAAACCATTTTTCCGCAATTCAACGTTTAAAAGTTTTGCAATGAATAAACCAAACTGTCCACTCTGCAATGACAGCCACGGACTTTTCCGTTGCAAGACATTTTTAGAATCTAGGCCAGAGGCCAAAGGAGATATTGTGAAACAATTGAACCTCTGTAAAAATTGTCTCTATGATCACAAAGACAAGCCATGCTACTCGGAGACAAAATGCAGAGTATGTCAAGGAAAGCATAACACCTTGCTGCACGATACGCTCCACAGCAACGGCGGGACAAGTAACACGAAGTCATCAGCAGAAGAACAACACTGTCCATATCACGAGAAAACAGAACACGAGACACTGTCAACCATGTCTCAAATGAAAGTATTGTAGAAATACTGCTAGCAACAGCTCTTGTTCGTGTCAAAGCACGAAATGGGACATATCACACATTGCGTGCCCTAATTGATCAAGGCTCACAAGTCTCTCTAATATCAGAAAGCGCAGCTCAAAAACTAGAACTCCCAAGACAAGCATGCAAAGGCGTCATATTTGGCATCGGCACTAGTCAAGCCAACTGTAAGGGAGAGATCCGTATTACTGCGTCATCAATGCATACTGAATTTACATTTCAAGCAGATGTGCTGATAATGAACACACTGTTACACAACTTGCCCAACAGGACATTCTCAAAACCATCATGGGCATACCTACAAAACATACAGCTAGCAGATCCAGGATTCTATACAAGCCGACCAGTAGATCTACTACTAGGAGCCGACGTATATTCACAAATTATAATGGGAGGTATCATCAAAGAAAATGAGTCACTCCCTGTAGCACAACAAACTCAACTTGGGTGGATATTAAGCGGAAATGTCAAATCATATCACTGCAACGTCGTAATGAACAATCTTGAAGACATACAAAGGTTTTGGGCCATTGAAGACATAGCAGATGGCAATATCAACATGTCGAAGGAGGATCATCAGTGCATTCAGCAGTATCAGACAGAAACTTTGCGACGGGAGGATGGAAGATATGTTGTAAGACTACCGCTAAAGCCAGAAATAAAGGAAAATTTGGGAGAATCAAAACCCAAGGCAGTCGCACAATTTTATCAATTGGAAAAGAAGTTTGGAAAAAACCCAAAAATTGCGCAAGATTACAAAGCATTCATCGATGAATACATCAGACTAGGTCACATGCGCGAGTGTACGAGTAAAAAACAGCCAGATTGCATTTTACCTCACCTATGTGTATTGAGGCCCGAATCAACAACAACAGCATTACGTGTGGTATTTAATGCGTCAGCAAAAACATCGACTGGCTACAGCTTAAATGATTTCATGTACAGTGGCCCAAATCTCCAACAAGACTTACTTACGTTAATATTGAGATGGAGACAACATAGATATGCGATTACAGCGGACATCGAGAAAATGTTCAGACAAATCTACTGTCGTGACGATGATCTGCAATATCAAAAAATCATTTGGCGCGACTCACCTCAAGAGAAATTACGAGAATATGAGTTAACAACAGTTACATATGGCACCAAATCAGCACCATTTCTCGCCATGATGACTCTAAAGCAAATAGCAGAAGATGAACGCTCAAGGTATCCTGCTGCGGCCGCAGTTGTTGAAACCTGTTTCTACATGGACGACTTGTTGGCAGGACATCAGAGCATCGAAGAAGCTACAGCTAAATTACTCAGATCAGGCGGATTTAATTTGAGAAAGTGGTCATCTAATAACTTAGAGGTATTAGATGACGTCACCGCAAACACAGCGCAATCATTTGAATTCAAACATCAAGAGTCAACTAAAACATTGGGGTTACGTTGGCACCCGCTGGACGATCAATTCAAGTTCGAAATGAAGATCGACACAAAATCGACAGCTCCAGCTACTAAGAGGTCCTTATTGTCAGATATATCCAAAATATTTGACCCACTAGGCTGGCTGGCCCCTGTCTCGACCAAGCTAAAACTTTTATTCCAAAATGTCTGGTCACTAACCCTACAATGGGACGACAAAGTACCGGCACATATCAACGAGCAATGGCAGAAGATCAAGAAAGATCTACCAGAAATAGAACATATCAATGTACCGCGATGGCTACAAACACAGCAAAACACAGAAATTGAACTGCATGGTTTCTGTGATGCATCCACAAAAGCGTATGCTTGCGTAATTTATTGCAGGATCATCAAACAGAACAATCAGAACAATCAAACTCCTGTGACCATAGTAGCAGGAAAATCAAAACTGGTTCCTGTCAATAAAGCGATATCATTACCAAGATTGGAGCTTAGCGCAGCACATTTATTATCACTTCTGATGAAAGTAGTTCAGAATACTTTACAGAACTACAATATCAAGATATATGGATGGTCAGATTCAACAGCGGTCCTGGGCTGGCTTCAGGGAGACCCAAATCGCTGGAAGCCATTTGTGGCAAATAGAGTGAAACAAGTCACTGAAGTAATCCCAATCAAGAACTGGCACTATGTGAAGTCGGCTGAAAATCCAGCTGATTGTGCTAGCCGAGGATGTTCAGCAGAGCAGCTCAAAGAACATTCACTATGGTGGCATGGACCAACGTGGCTACCATCATTTGATGAAGATGAACATAAACAACAAACTTATGTTACGCAAGACGAAATGAAAAAATCAGAACAAACAAGCGTCATTCAACAAAATGATGACATTGCTCAAAACATATTAAATAAATGTAGCAATTTCAACAGAGCAACGCGAGTTCTAGCTTGGACTTTGCGCGCAATAACACGTAATCAGCACAAACCAAAGTTTTTAACAATCGGCGAAATGAAGAAATCCAGACATTTTATCATCAAGCAAGTACAACAGTGGGAATTCACAGAAGATATCATCAGTCCTCAGAAACATAAACAAGTCAGCGCAAAAAGTAAGCTGTTGAAGTTGAACCCATTCCTGGATCAAGAAGGCTTACTGAGAGTTGGCGGGAGGATCGCTAATGCGAATATCAGTCAAAATATGAGACATCCTCTCATAATACCTAAAAACTCTCATCTCAGTAACTTACTTATTGACCAAGGACATCAGATGACGTATCATGGCGGAGCTCGAATCACGCAAGCTTGGCTGCGTCAACAATATTGGATTCAGGGCGGAAATCGAGCAGTCAAGAAACGCCTTAGAACCTGTGTCAAGTGCAGACGTCACGATCCAATCAAACAAGAGCAGTTAATGGGAGACTTACCTGCAGCTCGCAGCAATCCAGCACGACCTTTCTATCACTCAGGGGTTGACTACACTGGCTTTGTCTACATTAAAACAAACAAAGGCCGAGGAGTAAAGACAACAAAAGGATACATCGCTGTGTTCGTATGCATGGCCACGAAAGCTGTGCATCTGGAACTGGTCTCAGATCTGAGCTCCTCAGCATTTTTATCAGCATTACGCAGAATGTCAGCAAGAAGAGGCACCCCAAAACATATATACAGCGACAATGGTACGAACTTCGTAGGAGCAAGCAGAATTCTTAATGAAGAATTCATCAACATTCAAAAAGTGTTAGACGTGGAATTTTACGAAGCAATCACCGACATGGAGATCAATTGGCACTTTAACGCCCCATCCTGGCCAAGCGCGGGAGGTGTATGGGAAGCAGCTGTGAAGAGCTTAAAGTACCACCTAAAGAGAGTGATTGGCGAACAAAGGCTCACGTTTGAAGAATATTCAACAGTGCTAGCACAAATCGAAGCATGTTTGAACACACGACCATTGTGCGCTCTAAGTGAAGATCCAGAAGATTTGGATTACCTCACACCATCCCACTTTCTAGCAAGCGGACCAACCTTGACGTTAATCGAAACGGAGAAAGATTTGCGTACGAGATGGCAACTCACCCAAAAAATCATGGATGATTTATGGAAAAGGTGGAGAACAGAATACTTAAGCCAATTATCAGTGCGTAGCAAATGGCGCCAACCGCACACAAACTTAAGATCAACGACATTGTCATCATACACGACGTACAGTTACCATCAGGAAAGTGGGCAATGGGAAGAATCACGCAACTTCATCCCGGAAAAGATGGGTACGTCCGGGTGGTTACTATTCGGACAAAAAATGGAACAATGAAAAGACCAATATCAAAGTTATCATTACTGCCTATAAATGAAAATCAATCAGAAGAACAAGAACATCAAAAATCCGCAAGTAACGTATCAAGTCAACGAACACAACAATCGTCATCAAAATTATGCAACTTAATTTATACCATTCTCATGATTCTTATGGTAATGGTACCTACAGCAAGAGGCGAATACAAGTTTTCAAGCCTGAGCAACAATCAAAGCATCTACTTCGACAAGGTAGCCAATATGCGGCTACAACGCGAAGAATGGAAGCTAATAGTTTACTGCGATATGGCTCCATATTGGCGAGGAATAGATGTAATCAACAAATACATGAATCACCTGGAAAACATATGTTCAACGGATCAAATACCACAATGTGACGTAGTCCGATTACAGTTACGTCATGGGTACGCCGAACTCGAACACTACAACAGCATTTTACTCGGTCAGCAAATGCACCGATTGCGCCGACGTAGAGGCTTTATCAATGGAGTAGGCAACATCGCACGAAGTTTATTTGGAATATTGGACGAAGACTTTGCCGAAAAATATCAGAAAGATATTGACCTTATCAAGAAGGATCAAAAACATCTTGCCTTATTGTGGAAAAACCAGACATCAATCGTTGAAGCAGAATTGAATGTTATCAAACGAGTAGAAACCGCCTTGGAAAAACAACATAAACTCGTAAATCAATACATAATCAACTGCAACCTGGGAATGAACAAACTGAAAGAGCAGATACAAAAGACAGACAGCAGAAGTGACTTCACTTTATCAGCCTTGGTGGCAAACATTATGCTGTCAGACCTGAAAAATATCCAGGAAACGCTAGTGGATACAGTAGCGAATATTTTCTATGAAAAATTCAACTTTCACCTCTTAACACCAACACAGCTGAGAGATGAACTCAATACAATAACAGGGCAACTTTCAACTTGTACAGTGCAAGCACAGCACAGTTTTCATATCAATATGTCAGCATTTTACCTGCGCCGGGCCGGCTAATTTAGTACACGAATAGCATTCATACCGCGTGCACTCATCTATCATGCAATCATACTTTTATCAATAAATATCAATCAATCAGTATCAGTGTATCAATCAGCATCAACTCAAGGTGTAAGGTCCCTAACCATACATCTTAATGGTCCTTCGAGCCGGATGAGCGGGATCCAATCACGTTGTGAACATAATAATTATAGTGATTGTTCCTGTAAACACGACCTGCGGACGACGGTCAACGGTCTACCAACATCATCAAGCCATCGACTGCTGGCTCCATCATCGCAGAGGGTGCTTTGCTCTTCTTTCCGTGGTTGCGAATTGGTTCAGCCGGCCTCCCACAAGTGGGTCTCACCGGTTGGATTGAGAAGGCGCTAATATCGCGGAGAGTTTGCAAAAGCACTTCTTGTTGACTAGCGGTCAGGAATATAATCAAGAAAATTATCAATCATGACTTCCACAATGGAAAACATTTTAACAAATCAAGATCAAATCATGCAAGCAATGGAGCAGCTATTAAGGAACTTCAAGAAAGATTCTGCAGAACGTAAGACTCCATACAATATCAAGAAACGACTGCAAACTCTGGATAGTTATTGGTCTGAGTTCCAGTCTAATCATTTGAAATTATGTGAATTCGAAACTCGCAGTGCCAGCTATTTCGCCGATAATTGCTATCAAAGGACGAAACTCTTTTACACTGAAGCGCGGGAAACTATCGAACGTTACGAACGGAAGGATCCTAGTGAAAGTAAGAGAGACCAATCTCCGGGCAAGCCATCAATACAAGTATCGACACCGGCATCTAGTAAACACCATCAAGAAACTTCAAGCACCTCATTAGCTGACCCCGATCAAGCAAACAGCAATCCTTGTAACAGTAAGTCTAAATCACTGTGGAAAACTGTTTCTCAAGGAAATGCAAGCAAACTGGAGGAAATGCTGCGAAAGCAAAAAAGCAACTTCAAGGCGTTGTCTCGTACAATCAAGAGCGTGGTATTAGAGGACATCTCTGAAAAATGGGAACTCGAAGATCTACTACGTAATGTACAAAAAAGGTGGTCAATCATCGACTCGTTGCACTGGGAAATTGACAGTGAGTTGTACGAGGAAGATGAAGATTATGAGCAAACATACAGCAGATATGAGCAGCTATACAATGACATGAAAAAGTCAATCAATATCAAGATGGGCTCAATTTCACACCGTGAAAATTGCACCCCCAAAATCGATATTCCCATATTCAGCGGGAATTACCTCAAGTGGACATCATTCAAGGATCTATTTATAGAAACAATCCACAACAACAAGTCAATGTCGAGTGCTCAGAAGATGCAGTTTTTGAAGAGCAAGCTAAAAGGTGAAGCGGAAAAGCTAGTCCAACACTTAAATATCAGTTCTGAAAATTATCAATTATGCTGGGACATCATGAATCATCGATACAACAACGAAAAGCTCATCTTTAGCTCGCATATCAACGCACTTCTGGCAATACCTACAATGCAAAATCAAGCAGATTATCAGATCAAGAAGATGTTTGATACTACCAACGAATGTCTTAACGCCATAAAGAATCTCGGCGTCAACATATCAAACTGGGACCCACTTATTGTGCACCTACTGGCACTTAAGTTGGACAGCGATACGCATGGGGAATACATTCAATCGCTAACCAATCCTAGAGCACTGCCGACACTCGACGATTTCCTATCATTTCTGGAAAACAAATACACCGCTCTTGAATCATCTAGGCGTAAGCAGTATACTCCAAAATCAAAGCAAGAAACATTCAACAGAAAAGAATCAGGACATCAGCCTAACAAACAAAGCAAACCTAATCAGCACAATAATAAGAACGATGCAGGCAAACCATTTTTCCGCAATTCAACGTTTAAAAGTTTTGCAATGAATAAACCAAACTGTCCACTCTGCAATGACAACCACGGACTTTTCCGTTGCAAGACATTTTTAGAATCTAGGCCAGAGGCCAAAGGAGATATTGTGAAACAATTGAACCTCTGTAAAAATTGTCTCTATGATCACAAAGACAAGCCATGCTACTCGGAGACAAAATGCAGAGTATGTCAAGGAAAGCATAACACCTTGCTGCACGATACGCTCCACAGCAACGGCGGGACAAGTAACACGAAGTCATCAGCAGAAGAACAACTGTCCATATCACGAGAAAACAGAACACGAGACACTGTCAACCATGTCTCAAATGAAAGTATTGTAGAAATACTGCTAGCAACAGCTCTTGTTCGTGTCAAAGCACGAAATGGGACATATCACACATTGCGTGCCCTAATTGATCAAGGCTCACAAGTCTCTCTAATATCAGAAAGCGCAGCTCAAAAACTAGAACTCCCAAGACAAGCATGCAAAGGCGTCATATTTGGCATCGGCACTAGTCAAGCCAACTGTAAGGGAGAGATCCGTATTACTGCGTCATCAATGCATACTGAATTTACATTTCAAGCAGATGTGCTGATAATGAACACACTGTTACACAACTTGCCCAACAGGACATTCTCAAAACCATCATGGGCATACCTACAAAACATACAGCTAGCAGATCCAGGATTCTATACAAGCCGACCAGTAGATCTACTACTAGGAGCCGACGTATATTCACAAATTATAATGGGAGGTATCATCAAAGAAAATGAGTCACTCCCTGTAGCACAACAAACTCAACTTGGGTGGATATTAAGCGGAAATGTCAAATCATATCACTGCAACGTCGTAATGAACAATCTTGAAGACATACAAAGGTTTTGGGCCATTGAAGACATAGCAGATGGCAATATCAACATGTCGAAGGAGGATCATCAGTGCATTCAGCAGTATCAGACAGAAACTTTGCGACGGGAGGATGGCAGATATGTTGTAAGACTACCGCTAAAGCCAGAAATAAAGGAAAATTTGGGAGAATCAAAACCCAAGGCAGTCGCACAATTTTATCAATTGGAAAAGAAGTTTGGAAAAAACCCAAAAATTGCGCAAGATTACAAAGCATTCATCGATGAATACATCAGACTAGGTCACATGCGCGAGTGTACGAGTAAAAAACAGCCAGATTGCATTTTACCTCACCTATGTGTATTGAGGCCCGAATCAACAACAACAGCATTACGTGTGGTATTTAATGCGTCAGCAAAAACATCGACTGGCTACAGCTTAAATGATTTCATGTACAGTGGCCCAAATCTCCAACAAGACTTACTTACGTTAATATTGAGATGGAGACAACATAGATATGCGATTACAGCGGACATCGAGAAAATGTTCAGACAAATCTACTGTCGTGACGATGATCTGCAATATCAAAAAATCATTTGGCGCGACTCACCTCAAGAGAAATTACGAGAATATGAGTTAACAACAGTTACATATGGCACCAAATCAGCACCATTTCTCGCCATGATGACTCTAAAGCAAATAGCAGAAGATGAACGCTCAAGGTATCCTGCTGCGGCCGCAGTTGTTGAAACCTGTTTCTACATGGACGACTTGTTGGCAGGACATCAGAGCATCGAAGAAGCTACAGCTAAATTACTCAGATCAGGCGGATTTAATTTGAGAAAGTGGTCATCTAATAACTTAGAGGTATTAGATGACGTCACCGCAAACACAGCGCAATCATTTGAATTCAAACATCAAGAGTCAACTAAAACATTGGGGTTACGTTGGCACCCGCTGGACGATCAATTCAAGTTCGAAATGAAGATCGACACAAAATCGACAGCTCCAGCTACTAAGAGGTCCTTATTGTCAGATATATCCAAAATATTTGACCCACTAGGCTGGCTGGGCCCTGTCTCGACCAAGCTAAAACTTTTATTCCAAAATGTCTGGTCACTAACCCTACAATGGGACGACAAAGTACCGGCACATATCAACGAGCAATGGCAGAAGATCAAGAAAGATCTACCAGAAATAGAACATATCAATGTACCGCGATGGCTACAAACACAGCAAAACACAGAAATTGAACTGCATGGTTTCTGTGATGCATCCACAAAAGCATATGCTTGCGTAATTTATTGCAGGATCATCAAACAGAACAATCAGAACAATCAAACTCCTGTGACCATAGTAGCAGGAAAATCAAAACTGGTTCCTGTCAATAAAGCGATATCATTACCAAGATTGGAGCTTAGCGCAGCACATTTATTATCACTTCTGATGAAAGTAGTTCAGAATACTTTACAGAACTACAATATCAAGATATATGGATGGTCAGATTCAACAGCGGTCCTGGGCTGGCTTCAGGGAGACCCAAATCGCTGGAAGCCATTTGTGGCAAATAGAGTGAAACAAGTCACTGAAGTAATCCCAATCAAGAACTGGCACTATGTGAAGTCGGCTGAAAATCCAGCTGATTGTGCTAGCCGAGGATGTTCAGCAGAGCAGCTCAAAGAACATTCACTATGGTGGCATGGACCAACGTGGCTACCATCATTTGATGAAGATGAACATAAACAACAAACTTATGTTACGCAAGACGAAATGAAAAAATCAGAACAAACAAGCGTCATTCAACAAAATGATGACATTGCTCAAAACATATTAAATAAATGTAGCAATTTCAACAGAGCAACGCGAGTTCTAGTTTGGACTTTGCGCGCAATAACACGTAATCAGCACAAACCAAAGTTTTTAACAATCGGCGAAATGAAGAAATCCAGACATTTTATCATCAAGCAAGTACAACAGTGGGAATTCACAGAAGATATCATCAGTCCTCAGAAACATAAACAAGTCAGCGCAAAAAGTAAGCTGTTGAAGTTGAACCCATTCCTGGATCAAGAAGGCTTACTGAGAGTTGGCGGGAGGATCGCTAATGCGAATATCAGTCAAAATATGAGACATCCTCTCATAATACCTAAAAACTCTCATCTCAGTAACTTACTTATTGACCAAGGACATCAGATGACGTATCATGGCGGAGCTCGAATCACGCAAGCTTGGCTGCGTCAACAATATTGGATTCAGGGCGGAAATCGAGCAGTCAAGAAACGCCTTAGAACCTGTGTCAAGTGCAGACGTCACGATCCAATCAAACAAGAGCAGTTAATGGGAGACTTACCTGCAGCTCGCAGCAATCCAGCACGACCTTTCTATCACTCAGGGGTTGACTACACTGGCTTTGTCTACATTAAAACAAACAAAGGCCGAGGAGTAAAGAAATTCTAACTTAGTGATACAGTGAGCCTCATACAGTACGAAATCTTGAATACTAAAAGGCCGATTTGTTCACGGTTTTCGACGCTATCCTTCGTAATTAGGCTACGGCCCACCGTTTTAGCTGTCAGAATCCATTTTTCTTCATGGGAAGTAGGCGAATGTGCTAGGTAGTTGAAGTTTTCGTTAATTTTTTATAACGATAAATAATGTAAATTTGCTTAATATTCTTACTATCTACTAAGTTTATTTTCATATAATTAAGTACTTATCCACCGCACCTTCCGGGTGGACTGCGATCCTCGATCGGTTCTGCCTGCTGGGGGGCCCAAATAGCGTAATTTCATCATAACTTTAATATTTTGTACTGGACCCATCCTCGAATACGTCGCCGTTGAACTGCCCGCGCGCAGACGCGTCTCTGGACACCTCACACGTCGGTCTAGCTCTGAAAAACGGAAAAAAACTTTTGCTAACTCGTTGCGAAAATTCTCACTTAGTGATACAGTGAGCCTCATACAGTACGAAATCTTGAATACTAAAAGGCCGATTTGTTCGCGGTTTTCGACGCTATCCTTCGTAATTAGGCTACGGCCCACCGTTTTAGCTGTCAGAATCCATTTTTCTTCATGGGAAGTAGGCGAATGTGCTAGGTAGTTGAAGTTTTTGTTAATTTTTTATAACGATAAAATAATGTAAATTTGCTTAATATTCTTACTATCTACTAAGTTTATTTTCAAATAATTAAGTACTTATCCACCGCACCTTCCGGGTGGACTGCGATCCTCGATCGGTTCTGCCTGCTGGGGGGCCCAAATAGCGTAATCTCATCATAACTTTAATATTTTGTACTGGACCCATCCACGAATACGTCGCCGTTGAACTGCCCGCGCGCAGACGCGTCTCTGGACACCTCACACGTCGGTCTAGCTCAGAAAAACGGAAAAAACTTTTGCTAACTCGTTGCGAAAATTCTAACTTAGTGTTACAGTGAGCGTCATACAATACGAAATCTTGAATACTAAAAGGCCGATTTGTTCGCGGTTTTCGACACTATCCTTCGTAATTAGGCTACGGCTCACCGTTTTAGCTGTCAGAATCCATTTTTCTTCATGGGAAGTAGGCGAATGTGCTAGGTAGTTGAAGTTTTCGTAAATTTTTTATAACGATAAATAATGTAAATTTGCTTAATATTCTTACTATCTACTAAGTTTATTTTCATATAATTACGTACTTATCCACCGCACCTTCCGGGTGGACTGCGATCTTCGATCGGTTCTGCCTGCTGGGGGGCCCAAATAGCGTAATTTCATCATAACTTTAATATTTTGTACTGGACCCATCCTCGAATACGTCGCCGTTGAACTGCCCGCGCGCAGACGCGTCTCTGGACACCTCACCCGTCGGTCTAGCTCAGAAAAACGGAAAAAACTTTTGCTAACTCGTTGCGAAAATTCTAACTTAGTGATACAGTGAGCCTCATACAGTACGAAATCTTGAATACTAAAAGGCCAATTTGTTCACGGTTATCAACGCTATCCTTCGTAATTAGGCTACGGCCCACCGTTTTAGCTGTCAGAATCCATTTTTCTTCATGGGAAGTAGGCGAATGTGCTAGGTAGTTGAAGTTTTCGTTAATTTTTTATAACGATAAATAATGTAAATTTGCTTAATATTCTTACTATCTACTAAGTTTATTTTCATATAATTAAGTATTTATCTACCGCACCTTCCGGGTGGACTGCGATCCTTGATCGGTTCTGCCTGCTGGGGGGCCCAAATAGAGTAATTTCATCATAACTTTAATATTTTGTACTGGACCCATCCTTGAATACGTCGCCGTTGAACTGCCCGCGCGCAGACGCGTCTCTGGACACCTCACACGTCGGTCTAGCTCAGAAAAACGGAAAAAACTTTTGCTAACTCGTTGCGAAAATTCTAAATTAGTGTTACAGTGAGCCTCATACAATACGAAATCTTGAATACTAAAAGGCCGATTTGTTCGCGGTTTTCGACGCTATCCTTCGTAATTAGGCTACGGCCCACCGTTTTAGCTGTCAGAATCCATTTTTCTTCATGGGAAGTAGGCGAATGTGCTAGGTAGTTGAAGTTTTTGTTAATTTTTTATAACGATAAAATAATGTAAATTTGCTTAATATTCTTACTATCTACTAAGTTTATTTTCATATAATTAAGTACTTATCCACCGCACCTTCCGGGTGGACTGCGATCCTCGATCGGTTCTGCCTGCTGGGGGGCCCAAATAGCGTAATGTCATCATAACTTTAATATTTTGTAATGGACCCATCCTCGAATACGTCGCCGTTGAACTGCCCGCGCGCAGACGCGTCTCTGGAAACCTCACACGTCGGTCTAGCTCAGAAAAACGGAAAAAACTTTTGCTAACTCGTTGCGAAAATTCTAACTTAGTGTTACAGTGAGCCTCATACAATACGAAATCTTGAATACTAAAAGGCCGATTTGTTCGCGGTTTTCGACGCTATCCTTCGTAATTAGGCTACGGCCCACCGTTTTAGCTGTCAGAATCCATTTTTCTTCATGGGAAGTAGGCGAATGTGCTAGGTAGTTGAAGCTTTCGTTAATTTTTTATAACGATAAATAATGTAAATTTGCTTAATATTCTTACTATCTACTAAGTTTATTTTCAAATAATTAAGTACTTATCCACCGCACCTTCCGGGTGGACTGCGATCCTCGATCGGTTCTGCCTGCTGGGGGGCCCAAATAGCGTAATCTCATCATAACTTTAATATTTTGTACTGGACCCATCCACGAATACGTCGCCGTTGAACTGCCCGCGCGCAGACGCGTCTCTGGACACCTCACACGTCGGTCTAGCTCAGAAAAACGGAAAAAACTTTTGCTAACTCGTTGCGAAAATTCTAACTTAGTGTTACAGTGAGCGTCATACAATACGAAATCTTGAATACTAAAAGGCCGATTTGTTCGCGGTTTTCGACACTATCCTTCGTAATTAGGCTACGGCTCACCGTTTTAGCTGTCAGAATCCATTTTTCTTCATGGGAAGTAGGCGAATGTGCTAGGTAGTTGAAGTTTTCGTAAATTTTTTATAACGATAAATAATGTAAATTTGCTTAATATTCTTACTATCTACTAAGTTTATTTTCATATAATTACGTACTTATCCACCGCACCTTCCGGGTGGACTGCGATCTTCGATCGGTTCTGCCTGCTGGGGGGCCCAAATAGCGTAATTTCATCATAACTTTAATATTTTGTACTGGACCCATCCTCGAATACGTCGCCGTTGAACTGCCCGCGCGCAGACGCGTCTCTGGACACCTCACCCGTCGGTCTAGCTCAGAAAAACGGAAAAAACTTTTGCTAACTCGTTGCGAAAATTCTAACTTAGTGATACAGTGAGCCTCATACAGTACGAAATCTTGAATACTAAAAGGCCAATTTGTTCACGGTTTTCAACGCTATCCTTCGTAATTAGGCTACGGCCCACCGTTTTAGCTGTCAGAATCCATTTTTCTTCATGGGAAGTAGGCGAATGTGCTAGGTAGTTGAAGTTTTCGTTAATTTTTTATAACGATAAATAATGTAAATTTGCTTAATATTCTTACTATCTACTAAGTTTATTTTCATATAATTAAGTATTTATCTACCGCACCTTCCGGGTGGACTGCGATCCTTGATCGGTTCTGCCTGCTGGGGGGCCCAAATAGAGTAATTTCATCATAACTTTAATATTTTGTACTGGACCCATCCTTGAATACGTCGCCGTTGAACTGCCCGCGCGCAGACGCGTCTCTGGACACCTCACACGTCGGTCTAGCTCAGAAAAACGGAAAAAACTTTTGCTAACTCGTTGCGAAAATTCTAAATTAGTGTTACAGTGAGCCTCATACAATACGAAATCTTGAATACTAAAAGGCCGATTTGTTCGCGGTTTTCGACGCTATCCTTCGTAATTAGGCTACGGCCCACCGTTTTAGCTGTCAGAATCCATTTTTCTTCATGGGAAGTAGGCGAATGTGCTAGGTAGTTGAAGTTTTTGTTAATTTTTTATAACGATAAAATAATGTAAATTTGCTTAATATTCTTACTATCTACTAAGTTTATTTTCATATAATTAAGTACTTATCCACCGCACCTTCCGGGTGGACTGCGATCCTCGATCGGTTCTGCCTGCTGGGGGGCCCAAATAGCGTAATGTCATCATAACTTTAATATTTTGTAATGGACCCATCCTCGAATACGTCGCCGTTGAACTGCCCGCGCGCAGACGCGTCTCTGGAAACCTCACACGTCGGTCTAGCTCAGAAAAACGGAAAAAACTTTTGCTAACTCGTTGCGAAAATTCTAACTTAGTGTTACAGTGAGCCTCATACAATACGAAATCTTGAATACTAAAAGGCCGATTTGTTCGCGGTTTTCGACGCTATCCTTCGTAATTAGGCTACGGCCCACCGTTTTAGCTGTCAGAATCCATTTTTCTTCATGGGAAGTAGGCGAATGTGCTAGGTAGTTGAAGCTTTCGTTAATTTTTTATAACGATAAATAATGTAAATTTGCTTAATATTCTTACTATATACTAAGTTTATTTTCATATAATTAAGTACTTATCCACCGCACCTTCCGGGTGGACTGCGATCCTCGATCGGTTCTGCCTGCTGGGGGGCCCAAATAGCGTAATTTCATCATAACTTTAATATTTTGTACTGGACCCATCCTCGAATACGTCGCCGTTGAACTGCCCGCGCGCAGACGCGTCTCTGGACACCTCACACGTCGGTCTAGCTCTGAAAAACGGAAAAAACTTTTGCTAACTCGTTGCGAAAATTCTAACTTAGTGATACAGTGAGCCTCATACAGTACGAAATCCTGAATACTAAAAGGCCGATTTGTTCGCGGTTTTCGACGCTATCCTTCGTAATTAGGCTACGGCCCACCGTTTTAGCTGTCAGAATCCATTTTTCTTCATGGGAAGTAGGCGAATGTGCTAGGTATTTGAAGTTTTCGTTAATTTTTTATAACGATAAAATAATGTAAATTTGCTTAATATTCTTACTATCTACTAAGTTTATTTTCATATAATTAAGTACTTATCCACCGCACCTTCCGGGTGGACTGCGATCCTCGATCGGTTCTGCCTGCTGGGGGGCCCAAATAGCGTAATTTCATCATAACTTTAATATTTTGTACTGGACCCATCCTCGAATACGTCGCCGTTGAACTGCCCGCGCGCAGACGCGTCTCTGGACACCTCACACGTCGGTCTAGCTCTGAAAAACGGAAAAATCTTTTGCTAACTCGTTGCGAAAATTCTAACTTAGTGATACAGTGAGCCTCATACAGTACGAAATCTTGAATACTAAAAGGCCGATTTGTTCACGGTTTTCGACGCTATCCTTCGTAATTAGGCTACGGCCCACCGTTTTAGCTGTCAGAATCCATTTTTCTTCATGGGAAGTAGGCGAATGTGCTAGGTAGTTGAAGTTTTCGTTAATTTTTTATAACGATAAATAATGTAAATTTGCTTAATATTCTTACTATCTACTAAGTTTATTTTCATATAATTAAGTACTTATCCACCGCACCTTCCGGGTGGAGTGCGATCCTCGATCGGTTCTGCCTGCTGGGGGGCCCAAATAGCGTAATTTCATCATAACTTTAATATTTTGTACTGGACCCAGCCTTGAATACGTCGCCGTTGAACTGCCCGCGCGCAGACGCGTCTCTGGATACCTCACACGTCGGTCTAGCTCAGGAAAACGGAAAAAACTTTTGCTAACTCGTTGCGAAAATTCTCACTTAGTGATACAGTGAGCCTCATACAGTAGCCGAATTAATGACACGCGGGGTTGCGACAATCGTCGATAGGATCCGGCAATTGGGACTCGAGGTGGCATTGCACAAGTCCGAGGCCATGGGTTTTCATGGTCCTCGGAACGCGCCACCTGCGGGTTCCCAACTTACGGTAGGAGGGGTTCACATCGGCGTCGAGACGACGATGAAGTACCTGGGACTTGTCCTCGACAGCCGGTGGAACTTCGTTGAGCATTTCCGACGTTTGGCTCCCAGACTGGAGCGGGCTGGGGCTGCATTAAAGCGGCTCCTGCCCAATCTGGGGGGTCCAAACGCCTCCTGCCGGAGGCTCTACACGGGGATCGTGCGGTCCATGGCCCTCTACGGGGCACCAGTGTGGGCGCCCTCATTGAGGCTGCGCCCAGCGCGCCGGTTGTTTGCGGCCCAGAGGGTCATGGCCATCCGGTTAATCCGAGGATACCGCACGGTCTCGTGCGAGGCGGCGAGCCTCCTTGCCGGAGTGCCGCCATGGGATCTGGAGGCAAAGGTCCTCGCGCACATGTGGGAGTGGCGCGAGGAGGCGAAACGCCGGGGCGAAACTCCGCTGCCGCGACAAATCGCGGCACGGCGGACAGAGCTCCGGTGTGATCTCATGGTGACATGGCGGGTACGATTGTCGCAACCCAGTGCTGGGCACGCCACTATTGCGGCGGTAAGTCCCCTCTTTGAGGAGTGGATAGAGAGGCGTCACGGCGTTCTCACCTTCCGCCTGACGCAGGTTCTCACCGGGCATGGGTGCTTCGGTGGGTTCCTGTTCAGGATAAAGCGGGAGGATACGTCCGGGTGTTTCCATTGCGAGGATCGTCTGGAGGACACGGTGGAGCATACGGTGGAGGTGTGCCCTGCCTGGGCAGAGCACCGCCGTGTCCTCGTGGAGGCGACCGGCGGCGGCGACCTCTCGCGTCCGGCCCTGGTGCGAGCCATGGTACGGAGCGAGAGGGAATGGGAAGCCGTCACCTCCTTCTGCGAAGCAGTAATGCTCGCGAAGGAGGAGGCGGGGCGCGTGAGGGAGTGGCAGTCTCTGCGCCCTCACGTCCCTAGCCGCCGCAGGAGGAGACGCCCCGGGCGTCGGGAGTCAATAGCGGACTCCCGGCCACCGTAGGCGCGAGCTTGCGGGTGGCGAGCAATGGGTAGCTCGCCGCCCGGTAAGGACCAGGCTCGGGTCGACGGCGCGCAGTGTTCCACGCGCGCCTCAAAGAGATGTCAGCAGCAGTGTAGGGGTCTACTAGGACCGATGCCTGCCGGGGTCGCGTGATTGTTCGAAAGAGATACCGTGACCCTGGCACATGGGCAACTGATGGAACACGGGTGGGTTTTAGTCAGTAAAAGTCTGACACGCCCTCCCGCTCCGCCCAGAGCGGGAGAAGTCATTTGATGATTTCCCATCCTGAAAAAAAAAAAAAAAAAAAAAAGCCTCATACAGTACGAAATCTTGAATACTAAAAGGCCGATTTGTTCGCGGTTTTCGACGCTATCCTTCGTAATTAGGCTACGGCCCACCGTTTTAGCTGTCAGAATCCATTTTTCTTCATGGGAAGTAGGCGAATGTGCTAGGTAGTTGAAGTTTTTGTTAATTTTTTATAACGATAAAATAATGTAAATTTGCTTAATATTCTTACTATCTACTAAGTTTATTTTCAAATAATTAAGTACTTATCCACCGCACCTTCCAGGTGGACTGCGATCCTCGATCGGTTCTGCCTGCTGGGGGGCCCAAATAGCGTAATCTCATCATAACTTTAATATTTTGTACTGGACCCATCCACGAATACGTCTCCGTTGAACTGCCCGCGCGCAGACGCGTCTCTGGACACCTCACACGTCGGTCTAGCTCAGAAAAACGGAAAAAACTTTTGCTAACTCGTTGCGAAAATTCTAACTTAGTGTTACAGTGAGCGTCATACAATACGAAATCTTGAATACTAAAAGGCCGATTTGTTCGCGGTTTTCGACACTATCCTTCGTAATTAGGCTACGGCCCACCGTTTTAGCTGTCAGAATCCATTTTTCTTCATGGGAAGTAGGCGAATGTGCTAGGTAGTTGAAGTTTTCGTAAATTTTTTATAACGATAAAATAATGTAAATTTGCTTAATATTCTTACTATCTACTAAGTTTATTTTCATATAATTAAGTACTTATCCACTGCACCTTCCGGGTGGACTGCGATCCTCGATCGGTTCTGCCTGCTGGGGGGCCCAAATAGCGTAATTTCATCATAACTTTAATATTTTGTACTGGACCCATCCTCGAATACGTCGCCGTTGAAATGCTCGCGCGCAAACGCGTCTCTGGACACCTCACACGTCGGTCTAGCTCTGAAAAACGGAAAAATCTTTTGCTAACTCGTTGCGAAAATTCTAACTTAGTGATACAGTGAGCCTCATACAGTACGAAATCTTGAATACTAAAAGGCCGATTTGTTCACAGTTTTCGACGCTATCCTTCGTAATTAGGCTACGGCCCACCGTTTTAGCTGTCAGAATCCATTTTTCTTCATGGGAAGTAGGCGAATGTGCTAGGTAGTTGAAGTTTTCGTAAATTTTTTATAACGATAAATAATGTAAATTTGCTTAATATTCTTACTATATACTAAGTTTATTTTCATATAATTAAGTACTTATCCACCGCACCTTCCGGGTGGACTGCGATCTTCGATCGGTTCTGCCTGCTGGGGGGCCCAAATAGCGTAATTTCATCATAACTTTAATATTTTGTACTGGACCCATCCTCGAATACGTCGCCGTTGAACTGCCCGCGCGCATACGCGTCTCTGGACACCTCACCCGTCGGTCTAGCTCAGAAAAACGGAAAAAACTTTTGCTAACTCGTTGCGAAAATTCTAACTTAGTGATACAGTGAGCCTCATACAGTACGAAATCTTGAATACTAAAAGGCCGATTTGTTCACGGTTCTCAACGCTATCCTTCGTAATTAGGCTACGGCCCACCGTTTTAGCTGTCAGAATCCATTTTTCTTCATGGGAAGTAGGCGAATGTGCTAGGTAGTTGAAGTTTTCGTTAATTTTTTATAACGATAAATAATGTAAATTTGCTTAATATTCTTACTGTCTACTAAGTTTATTTTCATATAATTAAGTATTTATCTACCGCACCTTCCGGGTGGACTGCGATCCTTGATCGGTTCTGCCTGCTGGGGGGCCCAAATAGAGTAATTTCATCATAACTTTAATATTTTGTACTGGACCCATCCTTGAATACGTCGCCGTTGAACTGCCCGCGCGCAGACGTGTCTCTGGACACCTCACACGTCGGTCTAGCTCAGAAAAACGGAAAAAACTTTTGCTAACTCGTTGCGAAAATTCTAACTTAGTGTTACAGTGAGCCTCATACAATACGAAATCTTGAATACTAAAAGGCCGATTTGTTCGCGGTTTTCGACGCTATCCTTCGTAATTAGGCTACGGCCCACCGTTTTAGCTGTCAGAATCCATTTTTCTTCATGGGAAGTAGGCGAATGTGCTAGGTAGTTGAAGCTTTCGTTAATTTTTTATAACGATAAATAATGTAAATTTGCTTAATATTCTTACTATATACTAAGTTTATTTTCATATAATTAAGTACTTATCCACCGCACCTTCCGGGTGGACTGCGATCCTCGATCGGTTCTGCCTGCTGGGGGGCCCAAATAGCGTAATTTCATCATAACTTTAATATTTTGTACTGGACCCATCCTCGAATACGTCGCCGTTGAACTGCCCGCGCGCAGACGCGTCTCTGGACACCTCACACGTCGGTCTAGCTCTGAAAAACGGAAAAAACTTTTGCTAACTCGTTGCGAAAATTCTAACTTAGTGATACAGTGAGCCTCATACAGTACGAAATCCTGAATACTAAAAGGCCGATTTGTTCGCGGTTTTCGACGCTATCCTTCGTAATTAGGCTACGGCCCACCGTTTTAGCTGTCAGAATCCATTTTTCTTCATGGGAAGTAGGCGAATGTGCTAGGTATTTGAAGTTTTCGTTAATTTTTTATAACGATAAAATAATGTAAATTTGCTTAATATTCTTACTATCTACTAAGTTTATTTTCATATAATTAAGTACTTATCCACCGCACCTTCCGGGTGGACTGCGATCCTCGATCGGTTCTGCCTGCTGGGGGGCCCAAATAGCGTAATTTCATCATAACTTTAATATTTTGTACTGGACCCATCCTCGAATACGTCGCCGTTGAACTGCCCGCGCGCAGACGCGTCTCTGGACACCTCACACGTCGGTCTAGCTCTGAAAAACGGAAAAATCTTTTGCTAACTCGTTGCGAAAATTCTAACTTAGTGATACAGTGAGCCTCATACAGTACGAAATCTTGAATACTAAAAGGCCGATTTGTTCACGGTTTTCGACGCTATCCTTCGTAATTAGGCTACGGCCCACCGTTTTAGCTGTCAGAATCCATTTTTCTTCATGGGAAGTAGGCGAATGTGCTAGGTAGTTGAAGTTTTCGTTAATTTTTTATAACGATAAATAATGTAAATTTGCTTAATATTCTTACTATCTACTAAGTTTATTTTCATATAATTAAGTACTTATCCACCGCACCTTCCGGGTGGAGTGCGATCCTCGATCGGTTCTGCCTGCTGGGGGGCCCAAATAGCGTAATTTCATCATAACTTTAATATTTTGTACTGGACCCAGCCTTGAATACGTCGCCGTTGAACTGCCCGCGCGCAGACGCGTCTCTGGATACCTCACACGTCGGTCTAGCTCAGGAAAACGGAAAAAACTTTTGCTAACTCGTTGCGAAAATTCTCACTTAGTGATACAGTGAGCCTCATACAGTAGCCGAATTAATGACACGCGGGGTTGCGACAATCGTCGATAGGATCCGGCAATTGGGACTCGAGGTGGCATTGCACAAGTCCGAGGCCATGGGTTTTCATGGTCCTCGGAACGCGCCACCTGCGGGTTCCCAACTTACGGTAGGAGGGGTTCACATCGGCGTCGAGACGACGATGAAGTACCTGGGACTTGTCCTCGACAGCCGGTGGAACTTCGTTGAGCATTTCCGACGTTTGGCTCCCAGACTGGAGCGGGCTGGGGCTGCATTAAAGCGGCTCCTGCCCAATCTGGGGGGTCCAAACGCCTCCTGCCGGAGGCTCTACACGGGGATCGTGCGGTCCATGGCCCTCTACGGGGCACCAGTGTGGGCGCCCTCATTGAGGCTGCGCCCAGCGCGCCGGTTGTTTGCGGCCCAGAGGGTCATGGCCATCCGGTTAATCCGAGGATACCGCACGGTCTCGTGCGAGGCGGCGAGCCTCCTTGCCGGAGTGCCGCCATGGGATCTGGAGGCAAAGGTCCTCGCGCACATGTGGGAGTGGCGCGAGGAGGCGAAACGCCGGGGCGAAACTCCGCTGCCGCGACAAATCGCGGCACGGCGGACAGAGCTCCGGTGTGATCTCATGGTGACATGGCGGGTACGATTGTCGCAACCCAGTGCTGGGCACGCCACTATTGCGGCGGTAAGTCCCCTCTTTGAGGAGTGGATAGAGAGGCGTCACGGCGTTCTCACCTTCCGCCTGACGCAGGTTCTCACCGGGCATGGGTGCTTCGGTGGGTTCCTGTTCAGGATAAAGCGGGAGGATACGTCCGGGTGTTTCCATTGCGAGGATCGTCTGGAGGACACGGTGGAGCATACGGTGGAGGTGTGCCCTGCCTGGGCAGAGCACCGCCGTGTCCTCGTGGAGGCGACCGGCGGCGGCGACCTCTCGCGTCCGGCCCTGGTGCGAGCCATGGTACGGAGCGAGAGGGAATGGGAAGCCGTCACCTCCTTCTGCGAAGCAGTAATGCTCGCGAAGGAGGAGGCGGGGCGCGTGAGGGAGTGGCAGTCTCTGCGCCCTCACGTCCCTAGCCGCCGCAGGAGGAGACGCCCCGGGCGTCGGGAGTCAATAGCGGACTCCCGGCCACCGTAGGCGCGAGCTTGCGGGTGGCGAGCAATGGGTAGCTCGCCGCCCGGTAAGGACCAGGCTCGGGTCGACGGCGCGCAGTGTTCCACGCGCGCCTCAAAGAGATGTCAGCAGCAGTGTAGGGGTCTACTAGGACCGATGCCTGCCGGGGTCGCGTGATTGTTCGAAAGAGATACCGTGACCCTGGCACATGGGCAACTGATGGAACACGGGTGGGTTTTAGTCAGTAAAAGTCTGACACGCCCTCCCGCTCCGCCCAGAGCGGGAGAAGTCATTTGATGATTTCCCATCCTGAAAAAAAAAAAAAAAAAAAAAAGCCTCATACAGTACGAAATCTTGAATACTAAAAGGCCGATTTGTTCGCGGTTTTCGACGCTATCCTTCGTAATTAGGCTACGGCCCACCGTTTTAGCTGTCAGAATCCATTTTTCTTCATGGGAAGTAGGCGAATGTGCTAGGTAGTTGAAGTTTTTGTTAATTTTTTATAACGATAAAATAATGTAAATTTGCTTAATATTCTTACTATCTACTAAGTTTATTTTCAAATAATTAAGTACTTATCCACCGCACCTTCCAGGTGGACTGCGATCCTCGATCGGTTCTGCCTGCTGGGGGGCCCAAATAGCGTAATCTCATCATAACTTTAATATTTTGTACTGGACCCATCCACGAATACGTCTCCGTTGAACTGCCCGCGCGCAGACGCGTCTCTGGACACCTCACACGTCGGTCTAGCTCAGAAAAACGGAAAAAACTTTTGCTAACTCGTTGCGAAAATTCTAACTTAGTGTTACAGTGAGCGTCATACAATACGAAATCTTGAATACTAAAAGGCCGATTTGTTCGCGGTTTTCGACACTATCCTTCGTAATTAGGCTACGGCCCACCGTTTTAGCTGTCAGAATCCATTTTTCTTCATGGGAAGTAGGCGAATGTGCTAGGTAGTTGAAGTTTTCGTAAATTTTTTATAACGATAAAATAATGTAAATTTGCTTAATATTCTTACTATCTACTAAGTTTATTTTCATATAATTAAGTACTTATCCACTGCACCTTCCGGGTGGACTGCGATCCTCGATCGGTTCTGCCTGCTGGGGGGCCCAAATAGCGTAATTTCATCATAACTTTAATATTTTGTACTGGACCCATCCTCGAATACGTCGCCGTTGAAATGCTCGCGCGCAAACGCGTCTCTGGACACCTCACACGTCGGTCTAGCTCTGAAAAACGGAAAAATCTTTTGCTAACTCGTTGCGAAAATTCTAACTTAGTGATACAGTGAGCCTCATACAGTACGAAATCTTGAATACTAAAAGGCCGATTTGTTCACAGTTTTCGACGCTATCCTTCGTAATTAGGCTACGGCCCACCGTTTTAGCTGTCAGAATCCATTTTTCTTCATGGGAAGTAGGCGAATGTGCTAGGTAGTTGAAGTTTTCGTAAATTTTTTATAACGATAAATAATGTAAATTTGCTTAATATTCTTACTATATACTAAGTTTATTTTCATATAATTAAGTACTTATCCACCGCACCTTCCGGGTGGACTGCGATCTTCGATCGGTTCTGCCTGCTGGGGGGCCCAAATAGCGTAATTTCATCATAACTTTAATATTTTGTACTGGACCCATCCTCGAATACGTCGCCGTTGAACTGCCCGCGCGCATACGCGTCTCTGGACACCTCACCCGTCGGTCTAGCTCAGAAAAACGGAAAAAACTTTTGCTAACTCGTTGCGAAAATTCTAACTTAGTGATACAGTGAGCCTCATACAGTACGAAATCTTGAATACTAAAAGGCCGATTTGTTCACGGTTCTCAACGCTATCCTTCGTAATTAGGCTACGGCCCACCGTTTTAGCTGTCAGAATCCATTTTTCTTCATGGGAAGTAGGCGAATGTGCTAGGTAGTTGAAGTTTTCGTTAATTTTTTATAACGATAAATAATGTAAATTTGCTTAATATTCTTACTGTCTACTAAGTTTATTTTCATATAATTAAGTATTTATCTACCGCACCTTCCGGGTGGACTGCGATCCTTGATCGGTTCTGCCTGCTGGGGGGCCCAAATAGAGTAATTTCATCATAACTTTAATATTTTGTACTGGACCCATCCTTGAATACGTCGCCGTTGAACTGCCCGCGCGCAGACGTGTCTCTGGACACCTCACACGTCGGTCTAGCTCAGAAAAACGGAAAAAACTTTTGCTAACTCGTTGCGAAAATTCTAAATTAGTGTTACAGTGAGCCTCATACAATACGAAATCTTGAATACTAAAAGGCCGATTTGTTCGCGGTTTTCGACGATATCCTTCGTAATTAGGCTACGGCCCACCGTTTTAGCTGTCAGAATCCATTTTTCTTCATGGGAAGTAGGCGAATGTGCTAGGTAGTTGAAGTTTTTGTTAATTTTTTATAACGATAAAATAATGTAAATTTGCTTAATATTCTTACTATCTACTAAGTTTATTTTCATATAATTAAGTACTTATCCACCGCACCTTCCGGGTGGACTGCGATCCTCGATCGGTTCTGCCTGCTGGGGGGCCCAAATAGCGTAATGTCATCATAACTTTAATATTTTGTACTGGACCCATCCTCGAATACGTCGCCGTTGAACTGCCCGCGCGCAGACGCGTCTCTGGAAACCTCACACATCGGTCTAGCTCAGAAAAACGGAAAAAACTTTTGCTAACTCGTTGCGAAAATTCTAACTTAGTGTTACAGTGAGCCTCATACAATACGAAATCTTGAATACTAAAAGGCCGATTTGTTCGCGGTTTTCGACGCTATCCTTCGTAATTAGGCTACGGCCCACCGTTTTAGCTGTCAGAATCCATTTTTCTTCATGGGAAGTAGGCGAATGTGCTAGGTAGTTGAAGTTTTCGTTAATTTTTTATAACGATAAATAATGTAAATTTGCTTAATATTCTTACTATCTACTAAGTTTATTTTCATATAATTAAGTACTTATCCACCGCACCTTCCGGGTGGACTGCGATCCTCGATCGGTTCTGCCTGCTGGGGGGCCCAAATGGCGTAATTTCATCATAACTTTAATATTTTGTACTGGACCCATCCTCGAATACGTCGCCGTTGAACTGCCCGCGCGCAGACGCGTCTCTGGACACCTCACACGTCGGTCTAGCTCAGGAAAACGGAAAAAACTTTTTTTTGCTAACTCGTTGCGAAAATTCTCACTTAGTGATACAGTGAGCCTCATACAGTTGGGCACGCCACAATTGCGGCGGTAAGTCCCCTCTTTGAGGAGTGGATAGAGAGGCGTCACGGCGTCCTCACCTTCCGCCTGACGCAGGTTCTCACCGGGCATGGGTGCTTCGGTGGGTTCCTGTTCAGGATAAAGCGGGAGGATACGTCCGGGTGTTTCCATTGTGAGGATCGTCTGGAGGACACGGTGGAGCATACGGTGGAGGTGTGCCCTGCCTGGGCGGGGCACCGCCGTGTCCTCGTGGAGTCGATCGGCGGCGGCGACCTCTCGCGTCCGGCCCTGGTGCGAGCCATGGTACGGAGCGAGAGGGAATGGGAAGCCGTCACCTCCTTCTGCGAAGCAGTAATGCTCGCGAAGGAGGAGGCGGGACGCGTGAGGGAGTGGCAGTCTCTGCGCCCTCACGTCCCTAGCCGCCGCAGGAGGAGACGCCCCGGGCGTCGGGAGTCAATAGCGGACTCCCGGCCACCGTAGGCGCGAGCTTGCGGGTGGCGAGCAATGGGTAGCTCGCCGCCCGGTAAGGACCAGGCTCGGGTAGACGGCGCGCAGTGTTCCACGCGCGCCTCAAAGAGATGTCAGCAGCAGTGTAGGGGTCTACTAGGACCGATGCCTGCCGGGGTCACGTGATTGTTCGAAAGTGATACCGTGACCCTGGCACATGGGCAACTGATGGAACACGGGTGGGTTTTAGTCAGTAAAAGTCTGACACGCCCTCCCGCTCCGCCCAGAGCGGGAGAAGTCATTTGATGATTTCCCATCCTGAAAAAAAAAAAAAAAAAAAAGCCTCATACAGTACGAAATCTTGAATACTAAAAGGCCGATTTCTTCACGGCTTTCGACGCTAGCCTTCGTAATTAGGCTACGGCCCACCGTTTTAGCTGTCGGAATCCATTTTTCTTCATGGGAAGTAGGCGAATGTGCTAGGTAGTTGAAGTTTTCGTAAATTTTTTATAACGATAAAATAATGTAAATTTGCTTAATATTCTTACTATCTACTAAGTTTGTTTTCATATAATTAAGTACTTATCCACCGCACCTTCCGGGTGGACTGCGATCCTCGATCGGTTCTGCCTGCTGGGGGGCCCAAATAGCGTAATTTCATCATAACTTTAATATTTTGTACTGGACCCATCCTCGAATACGTCGCCGTTGAAATGCTCGCGCGCAAACGCGTCTCTGGACACCTCACACGTCGGTCTAGCTCTGAAAAACGGAAAAATCTTTTGCTAACTCGTTGCGAAAATTCTAACTTAGTGATACAGTGAGCCTCATACAGTACGAAATCTTGAATACTAAAAGGCCGATTTGTTCACGGTTTTCGACGCTATCCTTCGTAATTAGGCTACGGCCCACCGTTTTAGCTGTCAGAATCCATTTTTCTTCATGGGAAGTAGGCGAATGTGCTAGGTAGTTGAAGTTTTCGTAAATTTTTTATAACGATAAATAATGTAAATTTGCTTAATATTCTTACTATATACTAAGTTTATTTTCATATAATTAAGTACTTATCCACCGCACCTTCCGGGTGGACTGCGATCTTCGATCGGTTCTGCCTGCTGGGGGGCCCAAATAGCGTAATTTCATCATAACTTTAATATTTTGTACTGGACCCATCCTCGAATACGTCGCCGTTGAACTGCCCGCGCGCAGACGCGTCTCTGGACACCTCACCCGTCGGTCTAGCTCAGAAAAACGGAAAAAACTTTTGCTAACTCGTTGCGAAAATTCTAACTTAGTGATACAGTGAGCCTCATACAGTACGAAATCTTGAATACTAAAAGGCCGATTTGTTCACGGTTTTCAACGCTATCCTTCGTAATTAGGCTACGGCCCACCGTTTTAGCTGTCAGAATCCATTTTTCTTCATGGGAAGTAGGCGAATGTGCTAGGTAGTTGAAGTTTTCGTTAATTTTTTATAACGATAAATAATGTAAATTTGCTTAATATTCTTACTATCTACTAAGTTTATTTTCATATAATTAAGTACTTATCCACCGCACCTTCCGGGTGGACTGCGATCCTCGATCGGTTCTGCCTGCTGGGGGGCCCAAATAGCGTAATTTCATCATAACTTTAATATTTTGTACTGGACCCATCCACGAATACGTCGCCGTTGAACTGCCCGCGCGCAGACGCGTCTCTGGACACCTCACACGTCGGTCTAGCTCTGAAAAACGGAAAAAACTTTTGCTAACTCGTTGCGAAAATTTTAACTTAGTGATACAGTGAGCCTCATACAGTACGAAATCTTGAATACTAAAAGGCCGATTTGTTCACGGTTTTCGACGCTATCCTTCGTAATTAGGCTACGGCCCACCGTTTTAGCTGTCAGAATCCATTTTTCTTCATGGGAAGTAGGCGAATGTGCTAGGTAGTTGAAGTTTTCGTTAATTTTTTATAACGATAAATAATGTAAATTTGCTTAATATTCTTACTATCTACTAAGTTTATTTTCATATAATTAAGTACTTATCTGCCGCACCTTCCGGGTGGACTGCGATCCTCGATCGGTTCTGCCTGCTGGGGGGCCCAAATAGCGTAATTTCATCATAACTTTAATATTTTGTACTGGACCCATCCTCGAATACGTCGCCGTTGAACTGCTCGCGCGCAGACGCGTCTCTGGACACCTCACACGTCGGTCTAGCTCTGAAAAACGGAAAAAACTTTTGCTAACTCGTTGCGAAAATTCTAACTTAGTGATACAGTGAGCCTCATACAATACGAAATCTTGAATACTAAAAGGCCGATTTGTTCGCGGTTTTCGACGCTATCCTTCGTAATTAGTCTACGGCCCACCGTTTTAGCTGTCAGAATCCATTTTTCTTCATGGGAAGTAGGCGAATGTGCTAGGTAGTTGAAGTTTTCGTTAATTTTTTATAACGATAAAATAATGTAAATTTGCTTAATATTCTTACTATCTACTAAGTTTATTTTCATATAATTAAGTACTTATCCACCGCACCTTCCGGGTGGACTGCGATCCTCGATCGGTTCTGCCTGCTGGGGGGCCCAAATAGCGTAATTTCATCATAACTTTAATATTTTTTACTGGACCCATCCACGAATACGTCGCCGTTGAACTGCCCGCGCGCAGACGCGTCTCTGGACACCTCACACTTCGGTCTAGCTCTGAAAAACGGAAAAAACTTTTGCTAACTCGTTGCGAAAATTTTAACTTAGTGATACAGTGAGCCTCATACAGTACGAAATCTTGAATACTAAAAGGCCGATTTGTTCACGGTTTTTGACACTATCCTTCGTAATTAGGCTACGGCCCACCGTTTTACTTGTCAGAATCCATTTTTCTTCATGGGAAGTAGGCGAATGTGCTAGGTAGTTGAAGTTTTCGTTAATTTTTTATAACGATAAAATAATGTAAATTTGCTTAATATTCTTACTATCTACTAAGTTTATTTTCATATAATTAAGTACTTATCCACCGCACCTTCCGGGTGGACTGCGATGCTCGATCGGTTCTGCCTGCTGGGGGGCCCAAATAGCGTAATTTCATCATAACTTTAATATTTTGTACTGGACCCATCCTCGAATACGTCGCCGTTGAACTGCCCGCGCGCAGACGCGTCTCTGGACACCTCACACGTCGGTCTAGCTCAGAAAAACGGAAAAACCTTTTGCTAACTCGTTGCGAAAATTCTAACTTAGTGATACAGTGAGCCTCATACAGTACGAAATCCTGAATACTAAAAGGCCGATTTGTTCGCGGTTTTCGACGCTATCCTTCGTAATTGGGCGTTTTTCAAAACAGATGTACACGTGACGAACCGGAACAGGTTTTTGTGTTTTAGAAGTTTTACAGTAAATTTTTATCTCATTTGATAAAATATATTCATAAATAAGTTAAAAATAAAAAAATACATTAGTATTATGAAAAACAACGCGATAATCTTAATTTTTATGGAAGAGTTCACAAGAACGTACTCCGGTTCGTCACAAATGAAAAATGTAAATAAAATGAAAAATATGAGTTGTTCTGTCAATTTGTTTTTATTATGTATTAAATTACCTTCATAACTTTAAATAAAAATATCTTAACATAAATAAATCACTATAATCATCGCTTAGCAATCATTTTTCTTTCGAGATCGTCACAGTTGGAACTTTTGACCACTAAAACATTACATTTCTACCATTTACCTAAAATGAAATTGAATGAGATTACAAATAATTTAAAAAGCAAACTCAGGGTTAACTACAATTACTTAAATATGATCAAATAACTAATTACTTCTTAAGTAGGATTCATTTTTGTCTCAGTAAAAATATGGGACAGTGACTATCTGGAATTCTAAGTGACTAAAAGGAAAAAAATAAGCTAAGTTTACACAGTAATATTTGGTTGAACATTTTAATTTTAATAGTTTTTTTTTTTAATAATATAAAGTAAAAACAGGTTATTACCAAAACCAGTTTTAACTTTATCTTGAGGTACAGAGTTACATATTTTGAACACAACTTTTAAATTTTTTTACTTATTTTTAAATATTACTTATATCCATTCCAAATAACAATTGCTCTCACGACTAACCAATCAAAATTAAATTGATGAAAAGAAAATAATTCAGTTAAGTAGATTCAGATTTCATATTTATAATGTTAGAAGGATTATTTATTTTAATACCATTCATCCAAGTGTATCCCCAGCCTAATAGTTCCAGCTCGTCACAAAATGATTCCGGTTATACAATACGTTACGAACCGGATGTGACGAATTCATAACAACAAAACTTTAAAAAATCATACAACCTGTTGTGTCCATTTTATAACTATTTTCGGGTTGTTTTACAAAAATTTATAAACTAAAATGTAATTGTGTTACGGCAAATACCCTGATAAACTGCTACATACCTCATAAAATCCTGTTACTATCTGGAACTCCAATTCAGCACCACCGTAACGCGCCCACTTTCGTCACAGATTTTGTTGACACTGATGTTTGCATCAAAATGACGGTTAATACTACAGACAAGATAAATGTTACCAGAAATGAAAAACAACCATCTTTAAGGGTAATATTAGGGGGGAGTATGAAAAAATTACCGTGACTATTGCCGGAATTCCGGTTCTGTCATATTCTTGGGACAACAATAAAATTGTATTATGAGCTATTTTAAGCCCATATTCGAGATAAAGGGCTCTAAATTGTAATTTATGAGTTCAAGTTACGCATATAGACCCTAAAACAGTGACGCCATTTAATTTGTATATTCTTACCTGAGACTTGAAAGTTCCAAACATACATATGGGACATGAATATTTTACACTTTTTTTGTTGTTAGTTTTATGATATTTTAATATCCCTGATATTTGGGTTGCATATTATAGTCAATTTTAAAACTTAAATATGATACTATTTAATACATATTCAGTTTATTTCAGTGCGGTGCATACAAAAATTATAAAAAATAGCTAAAGTATAGGGACACCTCAAATTAGCAAATGTACATCTTTTTTGAAAAACGCCCAATTAGGCTACGGCCCACCGTATTAGCTGTCAGAATCCATTTTCTTCATGGGAAGTAGGCGAATGTGCTAGGTAGTTGAAGTTTTCGTTAATTTTTTATAACGATAAAATAATGTAAATTTGCTTAATATTCTTACTATCTACTAAGTTTATTTTCATATAATTAAGTACTTATCCACCGCACCTTCCGGATGGACTGCGATCCTCGATCGGTTCTGCCTGCTGGGGGGCCCAAATAGCGTAATGTCATCATAACTTTAATATTTTGTACTGGACCCATCCTCGAATACGTCGCCGTTGAACTGCCCGCGCGCAGACGCGTCTCTGGACACCTCACACGTCGGTCTAGCTCAGAAAAACGGAAAAAACTTTTGCTAACTCGTTGCGAAAATTCTAACTTAGTGATACAGTGAGCCTCATACAATACGAAATCTTGAATACTAAAAGGCCGATTTGTTCACGGTTTTCGACGCTATCCTTCGTAATTAGGCTACGGCCCACCGTTTTAGCTGTCAGAATCCATTTTTCTTCATGGGAAGTAGGCGAATGTGCTAGGTAGTTGAAGTTTTCGTTATTTTTTTATAACGATAAATAATATAAATTTGCTTAATATTCTTACTATCTACTAAGTTTATTTTCATATAATTAAGTACTTATCCACCGCACCTTCCGGGTGGACTGCGATCCTCGATCGGTTCTGCCATCAGGGCGGCGACCTTAAAGAGGCTCCAGAGGTCGAAAGACAGGGCCATATCTGCTGCCACGAAAGCCATCGTGGTGGCAGCGAAGGCCTTTCGCTCTGGGCCTCCGGCGGTGGATGGGGTGGCAGAACTGCGGGCGGAGGTCGCCCGAGTGACTGCCGCCATGGAGCTCCTCCGAAAGGAGAATGAGGAGCTCCGAGCGGACCTGGCCGGTCTCCGAGGGGCCGCCCCCCAGGAGGCATCGCAAGGGGAAGCGCGGCAAGGGCAGGGCGGGCTCCTGCCTACCGAGAACCAGGTACTGACCCTGGTGCGGAAGGAGCTCGCTGTCTTCCAGAGCAAGTTCTCTGCTCTGGAGGCCGTGGTCCTGCGCCCCCCGCTGGCGGCAAGCCGGCCGGTTTTGGGCCGGCCTGGGGTGGCTTCGGGTCAGCCGAAGGCGGCCTCGGGCCAGCCGAAGGCAGCCTCGGGCCAGCCGAAGGCGGTGGCGTACGCCACCGCCGCGTCTGCCCCAGCCAAAGGGCCGGGGCAGACCAAAGGCCGGCCCAAGCAGGCGCCTGCTAGGGCCCCCCCAGCGCAGGTGGTGAGAGGGCCGCCAATGCCGCCCCCGCCTTATAAATCTCCCCCCGCCAACACCGAATGGCAAGTGGTTGGGGAGAAGAAGAAGGCAAGCAAGGCTGCAAGGGCGGCCAGAAATAAAAAGAGGCAGCAGCGGCGCAAAAAGAACAGCGTCGCGGCTAGGCTCCGCGCCCCAAAGTCCGCAGCTGTAGTCATCACGCTACAGCCGGAAGCGGAAAAGAAGGGCGTGACCTATCGCGACCTGCTCTCCAAAGCCAAGGCGGCAGTGGACCTCCAGGAGATCGGCATCTCCAACGGTCTCCGGGTGAAGGTCACCTTGGCTGGAGCCCGGATGCTGGAGGTCCCCGGTGCGGCCAGTGGCCCGGCTGCTGACGCTCTGGCCGATAGGCTGAGAGCGTCCTTAGACGCGGACGAGGCCCGAGTGTCCAGGCCCACCAAGTGCGCTGACATGCGCATCCTGGGTCTGGACGACTGCGTGACGGAGGCGGAAGTAGTAGCCGCCATTGTTAGGACGGGGGGTGCTCTGCCGATCAAGTGAGGGCAGGCACCATCCGCCCTGACAGCACGGGGATGAGCACCATAACGGTCAGCTGCCCCGTGTCGGCGGCTCAAAAAATAACCGCGGAGGGCCGAAGGCTCCTGGTGGGCTGGGTGTCGGCGCAGGTAAAACTGCTGGAGCCCAGACCTCTGAGGTGCTTCCGATGCCAGACAGGGCACCACGTTTACGTGAAATGCACCTCAGAGGCGGACCGCAGCGGTCATTGCTTCCGTTGTGGTCAGCCCGGTCACAAGGCCGGCTCTTGCAATGCCACGCCGCACTGCTATGCATGTGCGGCGGCTGGCAAGCCGGCCGAACACCGGGCTGGGAGTAAGGCCTGCGCTTCATCCGCCAAGGCCAGGGGCAAGGGCAAGCCCTCCGCCACCGCCGTCACCGCCGTCGCCGTTGCTGCCTTGACCACCGTCGTTGCCGGCACCACCACGGCAGGGCCCTCACAGGGGACTCAGGAGGGGGCTGAAATGGAGTGCCAATAATAGGTACTCCATTGCGCCTCCTCCAAGCGAACATCAACCACTGCGCCTCCGCTCAGGATCTGTTACTCCAGAGCATGGCGCAGTGGTCGATTAACATCGCTGTGGTCGCTGAGCCGTACTTTGTCCCGCCCAGGGATGACTGGGTGGAGGACCTTAGCGGCTCAGTGACCCTCATTTCGTCGGCCGCCGCCGGAACCCCGACCCTCGAGGCCGTCAAGAGGGGACGGGGTTGCGTAGCAGCACGGTTCGGGGAGATTGTAGTTGTGGGAGTATACTTCTCCCCGAGCCGAACTCTCGCTGAGTTCCACAACTCCCTTGCGGAGTTGAGAGTCGTCGTCGTCGGGTTCCGTCCCCTTCCCGTGCTCGTGCTCGGGGACTTCAACGCCAAGAATTTGGCTTGGGGTTCCCGGTATACGGACACACGGGGCAGGATGGTGGAGGACTGGGCCCTGGAGACAGGCCTGGTGGTCCTAAATCGGGGTTCTGTACCTACGTGTGTACGGATGCGGGGCGACTCAGTGGTGGACATTTCGTTCGCCAGCCCCGCTCTGTCACCGCAGGTTATTGATTGGCGCGTCATGGAGGGGGTGGAAACGTATTCCGACCATCGGTACATCCGATTTGACGTCTCCGCCCAGACCTCGAGCGCGCCGATCCGGCAGACCCCGAGTGGTCCGCGGTGGGCGCTGAAGAAGCTGTACCGGGAGCTTCTCCTGGAAGCCTCGATCGTGCAGGCCTGGGTGTCACCACCGGACAGGCCTGCTGACACCAACGACGAGGCCGAGTGGTTCCGGGAGGCCATGTCCGAGATCTGTGACGTGGCTATGCCCCGAGTCCAGCCAGGACGGGCTTGGCGCCAGGTGTACTGGTGGTCGCCGCAGCTGACAGCGTTGCGCGAAGCGTGCGTTGCGGCACGACGCCGGTACACCAGGCACCGCAGGCTCCGTATCCGACCTCCGGATACGGAAGCCATTCAGGCGGAGCTATGCGAGGGGTAAAGAGCGGCGAAGACCGCCCTCCAAGAGGAGATCCTGCGGGCCAGAGGACTGGCCCGCAAGGAGTCGCTGGAGACTCTGAACAGGGACCCATGGGGACGGCCCTACAAGGCCGTCCGGGAGAAACTCCGCCCATGGGCTCCTCCGCTGACTCAGAGTCTCCGGCCCCAACTCGTGGAGGGCGTGGTGAGCGCTCTGTTCCCTTCGCGAGGGGAACATAGTCCCCCACCCATGGCTCCGCCTACTGCGGTGCCCGATGCGGACCACACCACTGACGACGACGACGGTATTCCAGAAGTGACCGAGGCAGAGATGAGGGTGGCGGTACGAAGGCTTAATGCCAAGAATACCGCCCCAGGACCCGACGGCTTGCCTGGCAAAGCATGGGTCCTGGCCTCAGAGGCTCTCGGGCCTCGACTCAGGGGGCTCCTTAGCGCATGCTTGGAGAGGGGCCAGTTCCCACTTCGTTGGAAGATGGGGAAACTGGTCCTCATTAAGAAGCCTGGGTGCCCAGCGGACTCTCCGTCCGCTTACCGGCCCATCGTGCTGCTCGACGAGGTGGGCAAGCTCTTTGAAAGAGTGATTGCAGACCGCCTCATCGGGTGGCTAGTGCGGGAGAGGCCGGACTTGTCGGACGGCCAGTACGGCTTACGCAAGGGGCGCTCTACGGTGGACGCCATCATGCGCGTGCGAGCCCTCATGACGGGGGATGCAGTGGCCCGGGAGACATCGCCAATGCCTTCAACACCCTGCCCTGGAGTTGCATTAGGGAGGCACTCCGGTACCACCGGATGCCGACCTACCTCTGTCGCGTGGTCGAGGCCTATCTGACGGATAGGGCCGTCATCTACCCCGGTCACGAAGGGGAATGGAACCGGCGAGAGATGTCGTGCGGTGTCCCACAGGGATCGGTCCTGGGGCCGCATCTGTGGGACATCGGTTACGACTGGGTGCTGCGCCCCGACCTCCCTAGCGGCGTCAGCGTAGTTTGCTACGCTGACGACACGCTGGTCCTTGCGCAGGGGAGGTCGTACGAGGCGGCGGCCGAAATTATGACACGCGGGGTTGCGACAATCGTCGATAGGATCCGGCAATTGGGACTCGAGGTGGCATTGCACAAGTCCGAGGCCATGGGTTTTCATGGTCCTCGGAACGCGCCACCTGCGGGTTCCCAACTCACGGTAGGAGGGGTTCACATCGGCGTCGAGTCGACAATGAAGTACCTGGGACTTGTCCTCGACAGCCGGTGGAACTTCGTTGAGCATTTCCGACGTTTGGCTCCCAGACTGGAGCGGGCTGGGGCTGCATTAAAGCGGCTCCTGCCCAATCTGGGGGGTCCAAAAGCCTCCTGCCGGAGGCTCTACACGGGGATCGTGCGGTCCATGGCCCTCTACGGGGCACCGGAGTGGGCGCCCTCACTGAGGCTGCGCCCAGCGCGCCGGTTGTTTGCGGCCCAGAGGGTCATGGCCATCCGGTTAATTCGGGGATACCGCACGGTCTCTTGCGAGGCGGCGAGCCTCCTTGCCGGAGTGCCGCCATGGGATCTGGAGGCAAAGGTCCTCGCGCACATGTGGGAGTGGCACGAGGAGGCGAAACGCCGGGGCGAAACTCCGCTGCCGCGACAAATCGCGGCACGGCGGACAGAGCTCCGGTGTGATCTCATGGCGACATGGCGGGTACGATTGTCGCAACCCAGTGCTGGGCACGCCACAATTGCGGCGGTAAGTCCCCTCTTTGAGGAGTGGATAGAGAGGCGTCACGGCGTCCTCACCTTCCGCCTGACGCAGGTTCTCACCGGGCATGGGTGCTTCGGTGGGTTCCTGTTCAGGATAAAGCGGGAGGATACGTCCGGGTGTTTCCATTGCGTGGATCGTCTGGAGGACACGGTGGAGCATACGGTGGAGGTGTGCCCTGCTTGGGCGGAGCACCGCCGTGTCCTCGTGGAGGTGATCGGCGGCGGCGACCTCTCGCGTCCGGCCCTGGTGCGAGCCATGGTACGGAGCGAGAGGGAATGGGAAGCCGTCACCTCCTTCTGCGAAGCAGTAATGCTCGCGAAGGAGGAGGCGGGGCGCGTGAGGGAGTGGCAGTCTCTGCGCCCTCACGTCCCTAGCCGCCGCAGGAGGAGACGCCCCGGGCGTCGGGAGTCAATAGCGGACTCCCGGCCACCGTAGGCGCGAGCTTGCGGGTGGCGAGCAATGGGTAGCTCACCGCCCGGTAAGGACCAAGCTCGGGTCGACGGCGCGCAGTGTTCCACGCGCGCCTCAAAGAGATGTCAGCAGCAGTGTAGGGGTCTACTAGGACCGATGCCTGCCGGGGTCGCGTGATTGTTCGAAAGACATACCGTGACCCTGGCACATGGGCAACTGATGGAACACGGGTGGGTTTTAGTCAGTAAAAGTCTGACACGCCCTCCCGCTCCGCCCAGAGCGGGAGAAGTCATTTGATGATTTCCCATCCTGAAAAAAAAAAAAAAAAGGTGTCCAGAGACGCGTCTGCGCGCGGGCAGTTCAACGGCGACGTATTCGAGGATGGGTCCAATACAAAATATTAAAGTTATGATGAAATTACGCTATTTGGGCCCCCCAGCAGCCAGAACCGATCGAGGATCGCAGTCCACCCGGAAGGTGCGGTGGATAAGTACTTAATTATATGAAAATAAACTTAGTAGATAGTAAGAATATTAAGCAAATTTACATTATTTATCGTTATAAAAAAATAACGAAAACTTCAACTACCTAGCACATTCGCCTACTTCCCATGAAGAAAAATAGATTCTGACAGCTAAAACGGTGGGCCGTAGCCTAATTACGAAGGATAGCGTCAAAAACCGCGAACAAATCGGCCTTTTAGTATTCAAGATTTCGTATTGTATGAGGCTCACTGTATCACTAAGTTAGAATTTTCGCAACGAGTTAGCAAAAGTTTTTTCCGTTTTTCTGAGCTAGACCGACGTGTGAGGTGTCAAGAGACGCGTCTGCGCGCGGGCAGTTCAACGGTGACGTATTCGAGGATGGGTCCAGTACAAAATATTAAAGTTATGATGAAATTACGCTATTTGGGCCCCCCAGCAGCCAGAACCGATCGAGGATCGCAGTCCACCCGGAAGGTGCGGTGGATAAGTACTTAATTATATGAAAATAAACTTAGTAGATAGTAAGAATATTAAGCAAGTTTACATTATTTATCGTTATAAAAAAATAACGAAAACTTCAACTACCTAGCACATTCGCCTACTTCCCATGAAGAAAAATAGATTCTGACAGCTAAAACGGTGGGCCGTAGCCTAATTACGAAGGATAGCGTCAAAAACCGCGAACAAATCGGCCTTTTAGTATTCAAGATTTCGTATTGTATGAGGCTCACTGTATCACTAAGTTAGAATTTTCGCAACGAGTTAGCAAAAGTTTTTTCCGTTTTTCTGAGCTAGACCGACGTGTGAGGTGTCCAGAGACGCGTCTGCGCGCAGGCAGTTCAACGGCGACGTATTCGAGGATGGGTCCAGTACAAAATATTAAAGTTATGATGAAATTACGCTATTTGGGCCCCCCAGCAGCCAGAACCGATCGAGGATCGCAGTCCACCCGGAAGGCGCGGTGGATAAGTACTTAATTATATGAAAATAAACTTAGTAGATAGTAAGAATATTAAGCAAGTTTACATTATTTATCGTTATAAAAAAATAACGAAAACTTCAACTACCCAGCACATTCGCCTACTTCCCATGAAGAAAAATAGATTCTGACAGCTAAAACGGTGGGCCGAAGCCTAATTACGAAGGATAGCGTCAAAAACCGCGAACAAATCGGCCTTTTAGTATTCAAGATTTCGTATTGTATGAGGCTCACTGTATCACTAAGTTAGAATTTTCGCAACGAGTTAGCAAAAGTTTTTTCCGTTTTTCTTAGCTAGACCGACGTGTGAGGTGTCCAGAGACGCGTCTGCGCGCGGGCAGTTCAACGGTGACCTATTCGAGGATGGGTAAGTACTTAATTATATGAAAATAAACTTAGTAGATAGTAAGAATATTAAGCAAGTTTACATTATTTATCGTTATAAAAAAATAACGAAAACTTCAACTACCTAGCACATTCGCCTACTTCCCATGAAGAAAAATAGATTCTGACAGCTAAAACGGTGGGCCGTAGCCTAATTACGAAGGATAGCGTCAAAAACCGCGAACAAATCGGCCTTTTAGTATTCAAGATTTCGTATTGTATGAGGCTCACTGTATCACTAAGTTAGAATTTTCGCAACGAGTTAGCAAAAGTTTTTTCCGTTTTTCTGAGCTAGACCGACGTGTGAGGTGTCCAGAGACGCGTCTGCGCGCAGGCAGTTCAACGGCGACGTATTCGAGGATGGGTCCAGTACAAAATATTAAAGTTATGATGAAATTACGCTATTTGGGCCCCCCTGCAGCCAGAACCGATCGAGGATCGCAGTCCACCCGGAAGGTGCGGTGGAGTAGGGTTTTTTTTTTTTTTTTTTTTTTTTTTTTTTTTGTGGCAGGAGTGGGAAATCCTCATGGACACCCAGACTGTCTCACGTGTGACACAGTCTGGGTAGTGCCGGACTCTTACCGGCTAAAACCACACTCCTGCCTTTGCTGAGTGTTCCTCTAACATAATCAGAGCCCTTGTTAGACGATGCGGATTACTTGTCTTCGGGTTTAATTTTTTTTTTTTTTTTTTTTTTTTTATGGGCAGTCCTGTTTTAGGAATAGGAAAGTTCTTGGAAGCGGTAACCTCACTTCGCTTGATTCAGCCAAATCAAATTTCCTTATTTTCTACTATTTAGAGGTGTTCTATGAAAGGTCAACTTCTTTATGTACTTACAATATGATTTCTCTTGTTTTTTTTTTGTATTTCTTTTTATATTTTTATTTGTTTTTATTTATTTTTAGAGTCTACTTATGCTTAAAACTTAGATATTTTTAAATCTATTTTCTTAATCTTTTAAACCTTATTATATATGACTATCCTAATATATATACAATATATCATATAGACATATTTTCTTAAACAATTACTTATATTTAATTCTAATTCTATATGTTTGCTGTATCTTAATCCTGGCAGACTCATAGCTACTATTTTGAATACCGTGAAGTCAATACTTTTAAATTTGCTGCCAGAGCGCATCCAGGTTTCAGAATGTGCTGCCAGTGCGTCGTGATAATAGTTTTCCTTGAGGTTTAAATAGTGCTTGGTGACTTGCACTCCCCGGACCAGTGCAGCACATTCATTGCGGTGTTTTAATATAGTGACATCTTTCTCTACATGACCGAGCTCGTCGAACCACAACGGTAAGTTAAATTTGTTACAAATGCTGTTTACTTTATATGTATTGTTCGTTTTAAATGGACTAATGACTAAATCTGTTTTATTGTTTATTTTATTAATTTTAGGTGAGTTTAGTTTGGAGTCAGCTACTAATTGAGCCAATTTCTCATGAAGTTGGTTCCAATTTGCTTCTCTTGAGTTGTCTATTCTATGACGGGATCTAAAGACGTTTCTTATTTTAAGTTTGTGAATTTTTATTTTTAAAACTGTACCGTTGTGGACTATTTTTCTCCAACACGTTCGCTGCACCTTAGCAGTAGGCCACCGACAGGCGCGCCAATGCATCCCATTTGAGACGAATTGGGCACACGCTGTCGAAGGCGTTGTGGTCGGTGCGCTCTAGCTTGGCTGTCAGGCAGTTGTGGCATTTTGGAGCCTCCGCTGCCAGACGTGACGGACACTCAGCCCGCATGTGGGGTTCCCCGCAGTGTATGCAGAGGTCGGCGGGCCGCGTGCACAGCTTCCGGCTGTGACCATAGCACAGACAGCGAGTGCACTGCACCAGTGGAGACTGGTCATGCACTCGCACTCGCTGTAGGTCGATGTGCACGCGACCCACCGTAGTCAGCCTCTGCCATACCGTCGGAGACACTCGCAGTATGATATGGCACATATGGGGGTTCCTCGTCCTTCGGCGATACTGAACCCCCAACCTTAAATCATCTGCAGGAATGTCTCCGATCAGGTGGCTGTTTTGCCTCTGCAGGGCTTGTGTGACCTCCACATCTGTGTGGCAGGAGAGGACATCCTTGATGATGATAAGGGGATCCTTATTTTTCACCTCTTCTGCCACCAGATTGCCAGCTTTTCGTATGCGGTCCGTCACCCTGGTCATCTCCTCCTTGGTCCTAAACCCGACCACGACCTTTTGGTCCCTCGCTTTTCGCAGCCGTTCTACCCTTGTGCCCTCATTTCGGGCATCGACCGCCGTCCTCAGCTTCTCAATGACCTCTTCACTCGTGTCCTGATCATTAACAGATGATACCACTACCGAGTGAAGAGGCCCCTGGGTGTTCTGCTTCGGGCCGGTGGCGATTTCCGCGAAAGTCGGGCCTTGGCCTGCAACGTAGCGAGGGGCCTCCAGGAGTTGCTCAGACAGAGCCTGGGTGTGCTGCTGACACACCTGCAGTACCTCTTTGTGCTCTTTGAGGCCTGCTACGAGGGTCTTCATTAGGGTGGAGCGAAAAAAAAATTTTTGGTTGTGAGTGATCTAATAGTGAAAAATGTATGCCTTTTACACTTAAATTAATCCACGCAAAATATTATTTGATTTGATTAACAGTAACAGCCTCCGCAACTTCATTGAATTTTTGAAAAAATAAAGATATTAGATTCCAATTTGACGACATAAAAATGTATGAAAATTTAATTATCCGACCTATTTTATTCCCAAAAATGATTACAGTCATAGTTTATTTTCGAAAGAAACAAAAAACATGCATAAGCTTGTTAAAAAATTAAAATAAGAGGATTGAGAGCGCGCGAGAGGGTACGTAGAGGTACTACGTACCCTCTCGCGCGCTCTCAATCCTCTTATTTTAACTTTGGTTCAGCGAAAGGAATATAAACTGCGATGATAGGGTTCCAGTCACATGAAGGCATTTCACAACATCATCTTATGGCAATCGGTTGTGGTGGTACCAATGTGAATATTGGCAAGTATGGGGGTGTTATAAGACTGCTTGAAAAAAAGCCATAAAAACCACTACAGTGGATTATTTATTTACTCCACATGGACGAACTTCATTTGAGGCACTTGTTTCTTCATCTTGACTACTTTGTACTTTGTGGCCTAAGTCTTATACTGGAACATTGGGGCAAGCAATTGAGACTTGTGAAAAATTGCCTGTTAAAAATGCGGGTTTTGAAGAAGAATTGCTTTCAGAAAAGGTTCTAGATTTGAGTACAGATCAACAGAACTTGCACAAGATTGTCTCAGCGGTAGTTTCCGGCGATTTCCCAGAAGATCTAGCAGTCAGATCTCCAGGCAAAATGTCACATGTCCGTTGGCTCACACGTGCCAACCGAATATTAGGATTGTATGTTACAACAGAGACATCATCAAAAAACTTGACAACTTTAGCTACATTAGTAGTAAAAGAATTTACGCACCATCTTGGTTTTACATAAAAAATATACCATCATGCAAAGATGGCACGCAACATCTTTTAAACATGATTAAGACCTTCACTGGACACAAAAAGCTTTTTGATCCTATCATTCAATGCAATAGCTATTTTGCACATCCCGAGAGCATTCTCCTTGCATAAAAGATGACAGGAAGCACATTCGTGAACTGGCAGCTCGGCGCATACTAAAGTCACGCAAGATGCCTCAACCTTCAACACCTAGAATGTTTGAAGTGCCGTCTTTCAATTCCAATGCTTCAACATATATTGATTTAATAAATTGGCAGGAAATAATAACTGAACCACCGATTATGAAAAACTTTTCTGACCAAGAAATTCAGTCTATCGTTGAATCAGGTGGTGAGGGTGAAGTATTGTTCATGGGGTTTCCATGCTATACTGAAACTATCAAACGGGCTGTAAAAGTGACGACGGAAGCTGCCACTTTTCAATGTACAAAAAAGTCACGGTTAGGTGCAATAAAAGCCAAATTGGAATCACGGAACGTATTGCCAAAATTTGAGACGAAAAGAGATTTTCGTGCAAATTAGTTGTATTTTTAATAATAGTTTTTTTTTTCTAAATTCATGTTTTTGATTTAAGTTGATTAATAAATATCTGAATTATATATTGTGTATCATTTATTCACCCATTTACCATTAACTTAAGTTTAATATTTGGCCATACCTGTACTAGACTTTTTTCATAAAAATAAAAGTTTTGAGGTCAGTGCGGAGGCAGAAGATAGTGATCAAATTGAATTAAAAAATGTATTTATTTTAACTTTAATATAAGGCACCAATCCCCCTCTATTACAACAAAAAATCTCACAAAATTTTTTTTTTCATACTTTGATGCTCCACCCTAGTCTTCATGAGCTCTGTCGACTCAGCTGTGGTCGGCCTGGGCTCATGTGTCGTCTCCAATTTGTCTGATCCGTCAGTTGGTCTGGCTTTTTCAGTTTCGGCTTCTTTCACCAGCTGATAGAGTCGCTCCACGGCTTTGGTTATCTCGTCCTTAATTTCTTTCTTTAAGTTACGAGAGCTTAAAAGCTGGATTTTCGCCTTTTGTAGGCATGCCCTTGCCTCCGTGGTCCTGTTTTGGTACTTTACGGGTTGCTCTTCCCCGGGCGAACTCTGCTTGGTACCATCCGGCTTTGGGCCATCCAACCTGTTCTGAGAGGCGACCGTCGACTTAGATTTCACCTTTGGGGGGGTAGTCACCGGGGCTTTCTTCGGTGGTGATGGAGTTCTAAGAGGCTGTCCGGATCTTAATCCCTCAGCCTCCCACTCCCCAACACTACGCCTCACCGACGGGCCAGCCTGTGCAATTCGAGTCATCGCCGTATCTGAGCTCTCCACGGCTACCTTTGGTTTGCTCACCGGTGTCCTTATCCCGAACATTTTGGTTGAATTATGGAGAGAGACTGTGGAACGACTAGGTTGTCAGAGGACACTATTGTCTGTTACTAAATCCCTGTAAAGGGGGGATTAGCCAGAATTTAAAACTAACGAATAACTGTATAAAATACGAGCCCAATAGCAGGGACTCGGTCAACTCGTATAATACAAATTCCCTTATATGCCTTCAGGGGACGCTAATATACCACGAAGACCGTCACTTTCCCTAAATTATACCGCAGTTAGGTATAAGTGAAGCTTGCAGGGCAAATAATTATAATAATAATTTTGGGCAAAATTTGAAGTTTAACTAACTATAGACCCGAGGGTGGGTGGGTGGTCAAAATTTTATTTCAGCTAGACGCACGGGCGAGGTGTCGGAAGACGCGTCTCCACGCGGGCCAGCTTACTACGGCGTTACTTTAGTTTTTGCAGAAGGAAAATCGAAAATTATGGTCTAAAAACTTGATTTTTCACGGAAATTTTTTGAAAAACTTCTAATAACTCCACCGAACGAGACTCCAGCTCGCGGAACGCTCGCCAGAATACAGGTAAGGCAGGTAAGTTGCTATTTAAACTAATAAAAACAGGGTTCAAAGTAAGAATTTTGAGATAAAAATAAAAATATGGTTCAGTACAAAAATGTTCTGAATTTTTCTATGTTAATGGCGAAAAATGAAAATTTTTTCGCGTTTTGTCAATTCTTTCAGTCAAAATAGTCAAAGAGTACCTAAATACAAGCGATTCAGCTGAAAACAGCTTCGAAATGCGACACCTGGTTGCAAAGATATTTCCGCGGTGGAGTAGGTTAGGTTAGGTTAGGTTAGGTTTTCTCAGAAATAGGCAACGACCTATCGCTGCCGGCTGTGGTTGAGTCCATGGTCGGTAGCGGGGAGTCCTGGGACGCGGTGGTATCCTTCTGCGAAACAGTCATGTCGCAGAAGGAGGCTGCGGAAAGGGAGCGGGAGATATCTTCCGCCCACCCAGCCCGCAGCAGGCGCACCGGGCGTCGGCGGAGGGCGGACAACGCCCTCTTCCAGCCCCCCTAAATGGGTCCAGGGGCGACGGATCTGGGGACATCCGTCGCCCCCTATTCCTTAGGACCCGAGATGGTGGCGCGTAGTGTTCCACGCGCGCCTCTCTGTGATGTATGGGGGGGAGTTTAACGCCTCACTCCCCCCCAACGTGAGGAGGCCAGCAATGGCGGGCCGGCACTAGTCGGGGATCGCGGAAGACATATTGGTTCCCGTGGTCCCCGACGTAGGTGTGGGACGGAACACCGGGGTGGTTTTAGTCAGTAAGAGTCTGACAGACCCCTCTGCCCACCCCAGGGCAGAGGACATCCATGAGGATTTCCACCTCGAGATCAAAAAAAAAAAAAAAAAAAAAAAAAGGTTAGGTTAGGTTTGGGGTGCGTGCAGAAAACCTCCTCGTGTGCCTTGATTGCTGCTCGTTCCTTTCGGATACGTTCGGGGGAAAGGGCAGCCGTTGGGCCGGTGCACCCTGGGTACAGCCAATATTCTCTCCATGTCGGTGACAATATTGGCTGTGGCGAATTTCTGCGTGGGGGGGCGGAGCTTCATGCTCCTGGGTCGGTTCATCTGGACCGACCAACCGTCATCCACTCCTCCCTCTGCTTACAGAGGACAGGTTGTTTGGTGACGACGGCGGCGCTCGTTGTGCACTCACCTGCCAACGGGCTAGCAGCGGGGGATCTGATCCTCCTGACTGCATCCGTCGAAATCGTAATCCGTGACGAGATCATGGTCATGTTTTATGACTTGGAACGGGACGAGGATCTTGGCTTAACCGCCCGGATCGCGAGGAAGATAACCTCTATAAAAAATTCCTCTAATACCAAGTTTTGGTGTGCGGCGAGGGTATGAATGGCTGAGGAGTAGTGTCATCTGTAACTTTAGTTATAGGTGGTGCATCAGTCACGAGCGCACCCCCAGCCAGGGTACCAGTGGACCCCCTGGTTGGGTTACAAATTAACACTTACCTAGGGACAGGGGGTGAACCTAGGTGGACCTTTTACATCCCCCACACTCGTGGGAATCATATGGATCCAAATAAAACTAATTCTTTGAAGAAGGTACCGACCGTTGTGGTCGAGCGCATGCGGTCGGGTGCGGCGTCGGATACCGACGCTGCGTCTGACAGGATGAGCGTGGCGAGCGTGAGCTCGCAGCGCTCGCGGAAGGAAGAGGGGGTGACGAGGCGCTGCGGTAAGCGCTCGCCACGCTCCTCTAGCGAGGAGAGCCTGCCGGCACCTAAGGTGCCGACGGGCAGCAGTAGACGAGGTCGAGCGGTGGCTGGCAGAGCTGCTGTTCCTTCGGTGGAGCGCGATGAGCGGGGGCGCTTCGCGTCGGTGTCTCGGCCCGACACTCCGGCTCCAGTGGAGCACGTTGAAATGTTGGAGAGTGACCCGACCAGCGAGGGCTCGCTGCTCGGGCTAAATAAGGCGGAAGCCAACGCCGCAAAGCGGGCGCAGCGCAAGGCTGTGGCGGAAGACGAGGTCAGCGAGCTGACTCGTCAGATGCAGGAGCGGCGCTCAGCCCGGACGGCTGCCGGAGGAGGCTTGTCGCCGGTGGCGTCTTGCCGCCAGGTCTTCGACGGCGTGGATGTGATCCTGAAGGTTGCCACAAAATCCGGCAACCTGAAGGGCACATTCACGCGCGCCCTTAAAGAGGTGGCTGATCTCATCAAGGAGGGAGCTGAGGTCCTCCTTAATGGTTCAGGCTCGGAAAAGATGGCGGAGTTTTGCGAAGAGAACCGCCGTCTTAGATCCGAATTGGAGGACCTCAAGCGGAAGTTTGCCAACCTGCGGGAAGCCCCGGGCACCGGATCATCGCCAGTGCCGTTGCTGGCTCCACAGTCGGCCCCATCGTCGACCCCTGCACTTCCGGATGCGGAGGTTGACAAGATCGCTCGCATCTGTTTGTTGCAGTGCGGGCAGATGGTAGGGGCTCGACTAGAGGCCATAGAGCCGAGGCTCCTCCCAGCCGAAACCCTCCGCCCACCGCTCGCTGCGGATAAGCGGAGGAGAGAGGCAGCGGCCAAGGTGGCTGAGCCAAGCCAGTCTGGGAAGGGGGCCACAAAGCCCGCATTGGGGGCCAGAAAGCCCGCAGAGGTGGCGAATAAGCCCGCAAAGGCCGCACCCATTTCCTCCCAGCCGAAACCCTCCGCCCACCGCTCGCTGCGGATAAGCGGAGGAGAGAGGCAGCGGCCAAGGTGGCTGAGCCAAGCCAGTCTGGGAAGGGGGCCACAAAGCCCGCATTGGGGGCCAGAAAGCCCGCAGAGGTGGCGAATAAGCCCGCAAAGGCCGCACCCATTTCCCAGGTGGCGGTTTCCGCGAGTGCTCCCCCGGCGACTGCGCCCGGACCTTCTACGGAGGCCTGGACGACGGTCGTCAGAAAGAAGAAAAAAAAGAAGAAGACGGCGCTTCCAGCTCCCGCAAGAGCACCGGTGCCAGCCAGAAGGAAGACCCAGGGGCCGCCTAGGGTGACAGCTCCACGCTCCGCGGCTGTGGTAATTACTCTGCAGCCCGGAGCCGTCGAGAGGGGCCTCTCGTATAAGGCGGTCCTTGCGGAGGCGAAGGCCAAGGTCGCATTCCCCGACCTTGGCACACCGACTGGCTTCATTCTGAGGCCGGCCATTACGGGGGCGCGGCTGCTACAGGTCTCCGGTGCCGGTAGCAGCGAAAAGGCGGACATCCTGGCCGCCAAATTGAGGGAAGTCCTCAACCCGGAGGACGTTCGTGTGTCCAGGCCCATGAAGACGAGCGAGCTGCGCGTCGATGGCCTGGACGACTCGACGACCCCGGCTGAGGTCGCGGCGGCCGTCGCCAGAGTTGGTGGGTGTGCGCCTGACGATGTCCGTACGGGCGAGATCCGCACCGACGCTTCAGGGCTCGGCGCGATCTGGGTGAAGTGCCCGGTGGCAGCGGCCAATAAGGTCGCCGACGCTGGACGTCTGTTGGTGGGGTGGGTTGCAGCGAGGGTCAAGCTGCTGCAACCCAGGGCTTTGCGGTGTTTCCGTTGCCTGGACATGGGGCATGTCAGGGCACGGTGCACCGCAGAAATAGACCGCAGCGAGCAATGCTATCGCTGCGGTCAGCCCGGCCACAAGGCCACCCAGTGCTCCGCGGTGCCAAACTGCAGCCTCTGTACAGCTGCAGGGAGGCCCGCTGGACACAGAGCGGGTGGTAAAGCCTGTGGCGCGCCCACCAAAAAGGGCAAGAAGCGGAGGCGAAAAAGGGGTGCCAAGGCTGCCGGGGGCTCTTTACCCCCCCCTCAGCCTGGGTGCTCAACGGCCGACTCCCGGCCTAGGAATGGTGCTGTGGAGGGAATGGACTGCGCATAATGGCGCCTTACCATTTCCTCCAGGGCAATATCAACCACGCTGCCAGAGCTCAGGACCTCTTGCTCCAGAGCATGGCAGAGTGGTCGATCGACGTGGCTGTGGTCGCCGAGCCATACTTTGTCCCCCCCAGAGATAACTGGGTGGGAGACCTGGATGGCTCGGTGGCCATAATTGGCGGGGCTCTTGTCAACCCGTCCCGAGGTCACGGCTGGGTAGCCGCCCTCGCGGACGGCATTGGCACGGTTGGGGCGTATTTCTCGCCCAACAAGAGCCTCGCCGACTTCGAGAACTTCCTTGTCGAGTTGGGCGCCGTCGTAGCCCGGCTCCACCCTCGCCCTGTGCTGTTGCTAGGGGATCTCAACGCCAAGTCATCGGCGTGGGGATCTCCGGTGACCGACGCTAGGGGCGAGGCGCTGGAAGAGTGGGTGGTCACGACGGGCCTGGTCGTTCTAAATCGGGGCTCGGTCCACACGTGCGTGCGGCAGCGGGGCGGCTCGATAGTGGACGTCTCGTTCGCTAGCCCTACTGTCGCAAGCCGTGTCCGTGACTGGCGTGTCGCTGTGGGGGTGGAGACGTTGTCGGATCACAGATACATCCGGTTCGACGTCTCCACCCAGACCATCGGCGGCCGTAGTCCATCGGCCCCGCGAATGGACGGCCCGCGCTGGGCGCGTAAGCGCATCGACAGGGAACTTCTCGAGGAGGCTGCAATTGTCCAGGCCTGGAGCCGGGAGTCGGCAACGGACGGACCCGTTGACGTCGAAGAGGAGGCGCTGTGGTTCCGCGGGGCGATGACGCACATCTGCGACGCGTCCATGCCCCGCGTCCACACAAAATCAGCGAGGCGCCAGGTGTACTGGTGGTCTGCCGAGATCGCGCGGCTACGTGTCGCGTGCGTGTCGGTCAGGCGCCGGTACACCCACTACCGCAGGAGACGTCGTCGGGTCCCTGACGAAGAAGCCGCGCTGTATGAGGTGTACCGCGCGGCAAAGGAGGCTCTGTGGCTGGCCATCGGCGAAGCGAGGACGCGAGCCAGGGAGGAGATGTTGGAGACTCTCGATGGAGATCCATGGGGGCGCCCCTATCGGGCGGTTCGAGGGAAACTTCGAGCCGCGGCGCCTCCACTCACGGAGAGTCTCCAACCAGAGCTGCTGGAGGAGGTCGTCGCAGCCCTCTTCCCGGCAAGAGCGGAGCACACTCCGCCGCCGATGGCTTTGCCCACGGCCGCAGAGCCTACAGAAGAGAACGCCATCAGCGTCCCAGAGGTGACACAAGGAGAGATGGGGGCGGCCGTGTTGCGGCTCCGGGCCAAGAACGTGGCTCCGGGGCCCGACGGTGTACACGGCTGTGCGTTGGCCCTCGCTCTGAAAGAGCTAGAGCCCCAACTGAGAGGACTCTTCACAGCGTGCCTTGAGCGGGGCCAGTTTCCCAGTTTGTGGAAAACAGGTCGTCTGGTCCTGCTCAAGAAGGCGGGGCGCCCTGCAGACTCACCGTCTGCGTACAGGCCCATAGTGTTGCTGGACGAGGTCGGGAAGCTATTCGAGCGAATTATCGCTGCCCGCCTCGTCCACCACTTGTGCAGAGAGGGGCCTGACCTGGCCGAGAGTCAGTTTGGCTTTCGGCACGGGCGCTCCACTATCCACGCGATATCGCGGGTGAGAGTCCTGGCAGAGGAAGCAGTGTCCCGGGGCGGGGTGATGGTGGCGGTGTCCTTGGACATATCTAACGCCTTCAACACCCTGCCTTGGAGCTGCATTCGGGAGGCACTGCTGTACCATCGGGTGCCTTCCTACCTCTGCCACATCGTTGGGGCTTATCTCGAGGATAGGGGTGTCACCTACATGGGACGTGATGGCGGAAACCAGCGCCGCATGTCGTGCGGTGTTCCACAGGGCTCGGTCGTTGGCCCACTCCTGTGGAACATCGGGTACGACTGGGTGCTGAGGGGCGAGCTTCCGCCGGGCGTGGAACTGACGTGCTATGCTGATGACACGCTGGTCACGGCCCGGGGGAGCTCGTACAGGGAGGCAGCGTTGCTGGCGACGGCTGCGGTCTCACTTGTGGTGAGCCGCATACGGCGCCTAGGCCTGGAGGTGGCCCTTAACAAGTCGGAGGCCATGGTCTTTCATGGCCCCCGGCGGGCGCCGCCGGCCGGATCACACATCGTGGTCGGGGGGTGTCGGATCGCTGTCGAGTCCACCATGAAATATCTGGGATTGGTGCTCGACAGCCGGTGGAACTTCGGCCCTCACTTCCGGCGGCTGGCGCCCAAGTTGATGGGCGCGGCTGGGGCGCTGTCAACGCTGCTTCCCAATCTGGGGGGCCCGAGCGTCGCCTGTAGGCGGCTCTACGTGGGGATCGTGCGATCCATGGCCCTGTATGGGGCCCCAATTTGGGCGGCTGACCTGACGGCCGGCAGCATCGCTGTTCTGCGAAGACCGCAGCGTGCTATGGCCGTCAGAGTCATCAGGGGATATCGCACGATCTCCTACGAGGCGGCCTGTGTGCTGGCTGGATCCCCACCGTGGGACCTCGAGGCGAAAGTACTCGCGTCACTGTATCGGTGGCGCGAGGAAGCGCGGGAGCGGGACGAGCGACTGACGGAGCGCCACATGGAGCTTCGTCGGTCGCAGCTCCGCGCAGCCCTGGTGGCGAGCTGGCAGGATAGGCTTTCACGCCCTACCGCCGGCCTCGCCACCGTCGAGGCGGTCAGCCGCCAGTGCTCGGGCAATGGCTCGGGAGAAGGCACGGCTCCCTGTCGTTTCGGACGACGCAGGTGCTCTCGGGGCATGGTTGCTTCGGGAAGTACCTGTGTCGCATAAACAGGGAGCCGGACGCCCGGTGTCACCACTGCGTCGACTGCCGGGAGGACACGGCGCGGCATACGCTGGCAGAATGTGCCGCTTGGGAGGAGCCGCGTCGTGCCCTCGTCTCAGAAATAGGCAACGACCTATCGCTGCCGGCTGTGGTTGAGTCCATGGTCGGTAGCGAGGAGTCCTGGGACGCGGTGGTATCCTTCTGCGAAACAGTCATTTCGCAGAAGGAGGCTGCGGAAAGGGAGCGGGAGATATCTTCCGCCCACCCAGCCCGCAGCAGGCGCACCGGGCGTCGGCGGAGGGCGGACAACGCCCTCTTCCAGCCCCCCTAAATGGGTCCAGGGGCGACGGATCTGGGGACATCCGTCGCCCCCTATTCCTTAGGACCCGAGATGGTGGCGCGTAGTGTTCCACGCGCGCCTCTCTGTGATGTATGGGGGGGAGTTTAACACCTCACTCCCCCCCAACGTGAGGAGGCCCGCAATGGCGGGCCGGCACTAGTCGGGGATCGCGGAAGACATATTGGTTCCCGTGGTCCCCGACGTAGGTGTGGGACGGAACACCGGGGTGGTTTTAGTCAGTAAGAGTCTGACAGACCCCTCTGCCCACCCCAGGGCAGAGGACATCCATGAGGATTTCCACCTCGAGATCAAAAAAAAAAAAAAAAAAAAAAAAAAGGTTAGGTTAGGTTTACCATCGGGTGCCTTCCTACCTCTGCCACATCGTTGGGGCTTATCTCGAGGATAGGGGTGTCACCTACATGGGACGTGATGGCGGAAACCAGCGCCGCATGTCGTGCGGTGTTCCACAGGGCTCGGTCGTTGGCCCACTCCTGTGGAACATCGGGTACGACTGGGTGCTGAGGGGCGAGCTTCCGCCGGGCGTGGAACTGACGTGTTATGCTGATGACACGCTGGTCACGGCCCGGGGGAGCTCATACAGGGAGGCAGCGTTGCTGGCGACGGCTGCGGTCTCACTTGTGGTGAGCCGCATACGGCGCCTAGGCCTGGAGGTGGCCCTTAACAAGTCGGAGGCCATGGTCTTTCATGGCCCCCGGTGGGCGCCGCCGGCCGGATCACACATCGTGGTCGGGGGGTGTCGGATCGCTGTCGAGTCCACCATGAAATATCTGGGATTGGTGCTCGACAGCCGGTGGGACTTCGGCCCCCACTTCCGGCGGCTGGCGCCCAAGTTGATGGGCGCGGCTGGGGCGCTGTCAACGCTGCTTCCCAATCTGGGGGGCCCGAGCGTCGCCTGTAGGCGGCTCTACGTGGGGATCGTGCGATCCATGGCCCTGTATGGGGCCCCAATTTGGGCGGCTGACCTGACGGCCGGCAGCATCGCTGTTTTGCGAAGACCGCAGCGTGCTATGGCCGTCAGAGTCATCAGGGGATATCGCACGATCTCCTACGAGGCGGCCTGTGTGCTGGCTGGATCCCCACCGTGGGACCTCGAGGCGAAAGTACTCGCGTCACTGTACCGGTGGCGCGAGGAAGCGCGGGAGCGGGACGAGCGACTGACGGACCGCCACATGGAGCTTCGTCGGTCGCAGCTCCGCGCAGCCCTGGTGGCAAGCTGGCAGGATAGGCTTTCACGCCCTACCGCCGGCCTCGCCACCGTCGAGGCGGTCCGGCCAGTACTCGGGCAATGGCTCGGGAGAAGGCACGGCTCCCTGTCGTTTCGGACGACGCAGGTGCTCTCGGGGCATGGTTGCTTCGGGAAGTACCTGTGTCGCATAAACAGGGAGCCGGACGCCCGGTGTCACCACTGCGTCGACTGCCGGGAGGACACGGCGCGGCATACGCTGGCAGAATGTGCCGCTTGGGAGGAGCCGCGTCGTGCCCTCGTCTCAGAAATAGGCAATGACCTATCGCTGCCGGCTGTGGTTGAGTCCATGGTCGGTAGCGGGGAGTCCTGGGACGCGGTGGTATCCTTCTGCGAAACAGTCATGTCGCAGAAGGAGGCTGCGGAAAGGGAGCGGGAAATATCTTCCGCCCACCCAGCCCGCAGCAGGCGCACCGGGCGTCGGCGGAGGGCGGACAACGCCCTCTTCCAGCCCCCCTAAATGGGTCCAGGGGCGACGGATCTGGGGACATCCGTCGCCCCCTATTCCTTAGGACCCGAGATGGTGGCGCGTAGTGTTCCACGCGCGCCTCTCTGTGATGTATGGGGGGGAGTTTAACACCTCACTCCCCCCCAACGTGAGGAGGCCCGCAATGGCGGGCCGGCACCAGCCGAGGATCGCGGAAGACACATTGGTTCCCGTGGTCCCCGACGTAGGTGTGGGACGGAACACCGGGGTGGTTTTAGTCAGTAAGAGTCTGACAGACCCCTCTGCCCACCCCAGGGCAGAGGACATCCATGAGGATTTCCACCTCGAGATCAAAAAAAAAAAAAAAAAAAAAAAAAAAAAAAAAAAAAAAAAAAAAAAAAAAAAAAAAAAAAAAGGTTAGGTTAGGTTAAGAGGAGGCGCTGTGGTTCCGCGGGGCGATGACGCACATCTGCGACGCGTCCATGCCCCGCATCTACACGCAATCAGCGAGGCGCCAGGTGTACTGGTGGTCTGCCGAGATCGCGCGGCTACGTGTCGCGTGCGTATCGGTCAGGCGCCGGTACACCCACTACCGCAGGAGACGTCGTCGGGTCCCTGACGAAGAAGCCGCGCTGTATGAGGTGTACCGCGCGGCGAAGGAGGCTCTGTGGCTGGCCATCGGCGAAGCGAGGACGCGAGCCAGGGAGGAGATGTTGGAGACTCTCGATGGAGATCCGTGGGGGCGCCCCTATCGGGCGGTTCGAGGGAAACTTCGAGCCGCAGCGCCTCCACTCACGGAGAGTCTCCAACCAGAGCTGCTAGAGGAGGTCGTCGCAGCCCTCTTCCCGGCAAGAGCGGAGCACACTCCGCCGCCGATGGCTTTGCCCACGGCCGCAGAGCCTACAGAAGAGAACGCCATCAGCGTCCCAGAGGTGACACAAGGAGAGATGGGGGCGGCCGTGTTGCGGCTCCGGGCCAAGAACGTGGCTCCGGGGCCCGACGGTGTACACGGCTGTGCGTTGGCCCTCGCTCTGAAAGAGCTAGAGCCCCAACTGAGAGGACTCTTCACAGCGTGCCTTGAGCGGGGCCAGTTTCCCAGTTTGTGGAAAACAGGTCGTCTGGTCCTGCTCAAGAAGGCGGGGCGCCCTGCAGACTCACCGTCTGCGTACAGGCCCATAGTGTTGCTGGACGAGGTCGGGAAGCTATTCGAGCGAATTATCGCTGCCCGCCTCGTCCACCACTTGTGCAGAGAGGGGCCTGACCTGGCCGAGAGTCAGTTTGGCTTTCGGCACGGGCGCTCCACCATCCACGCGATGTCGCGGGTGAGAGTCCTGGCAGAGGAAGCAGTGTCCCGGGGCGGGGTGATGGTGGCGGTGTCCTTGGACATATCTAACGCCTTCAACACCCTGCCTTGGAGCTGCATTCGGGAGGCACTGCTGTACCATCGGGTGCCTTCCTACCTCTGCCACATCGTTGGGGCTTATCTCGAGGATAGGGGTGTCACCTACATGGGACGTGATGGCGGAAACCAGCGCCGCATGTCGTGCGGTGTTCCACAGGGCTCGGTCGTTGGCCCACTCCTGTGGAACATCGGGTACGACTGGGTGCTGAGGGGCGAGCTTCCGCCGGGCGTGGAACTGACGTGTTATGCTGATGACACGCTGGTCACGGCCCGGGGGAGCTCGTACAGGGAGGCAGCGTTGCTGGCGACGGCTGCGGTCTCACTTGTGGTGAGCCGCATACGGCGCCTAGGCCTGGAGGTGGCCCTTAACAAGTCGGAGGCCATGGTCTTTCATGGCCCCCGGCGGGCGCCGCCGGCCGGATCACACATCGTGGTCGGGGGGTGTCGGATCGCTGTCGAGTCCACCATGAAATATCTGGGATTGGTGCTCGACAGCCGGTGGGACTTCGGCCCCCACTTCCGGCGGCTGGCGCCCAAGTTGATGGGCGCGGCTGGGGCGCTGTCAACGCTGCTTCCCAATCTGGGGGGCCCGAGCGTCGCCTGTAGGCGGCTCTACGTGGGGATCGTGCGATCCATGGCCCTGTATGGGGCCCCAATTTGGGCGGCTGACCTGACGGCCGGCAGCATCGCTGTTTTGCGAAGACCGCAGCGTGCTATGGCCGTCAGAGTCATCAGGGGATATCGCACGATCTCCTACGAGGCGGCCTGTGTGCTGGCTGGATCCCCACCGTGGGACCTCGAGGCGAAAGTACTCGCGTCACTGTACCGGTGGCGCGAGGAAGCGCGGGAGCGGGACGAGCGACTGACGGACCGCCACATGGAGCTTCGTCGGTCGCAGCTCCGCGCAGCCCTGGTGGCAAGCTGGCAGGATAGGCTTTCACGCCCTACCGCCGGCCTCGCCACCGTCGAGGCGGTCCGGCCAGTACTCGGGCAATGGCTCGGGAGAAGGCACGGCTCCCTGTCGTTTCGGACGACGCAGGTGCTCTCGGGGCATGGTTGCTTCGGGAAGTACCTGTGTCGCATAAACAGGGAGCCGGACGCCCGGTGTCACCACTGCGTCGACTGCCGGGAGGACACGGCGCGGCATACGCTGGCGGAATGTGCCGCTTGGGAGGAGCCGCGTCGTGCCCTCGTCTCAGAAATAGGCAATGACCTATCGCTGCCGGCTGTGGTTGAGTCCATGGTCGGTAGCGGGGAGTCCTGGGACGCGGTGGTATCCTTCTGCGAAACAGTCATGTCGCAGAAGGAGGCTGCGGAAAGGGAGCGGGAAATATCTTCCGCCCACCCAGCCCGCAGCAGGCGCACCGGGCGTCGGCGGAGGGCGGACAACGCCCTCTTCCAGCCCCCCTAAATGGGTCCAGGGGCGACGGATCTGGGGACATCCGTCGCCCCCTATTCCTTAGGACCCGAGATGGTGGCGCGTAGTGTTCCACGCGCGCCTCTCTGTGATGTATGGGGGGGAGTTTAACACCTCACTCCCCCCCAACGTGAGGAGGCCCGCAATGGCGGGCCGGCACTAGTCGGGGATCGCGGAAGACATATTGGTTCCCATGGTCCCCGACGTAGGTGTGGGACGGAACACCGGGGTGGTTTTAGTCAGTAAGAGTCTGACAGACCCCTCTGCCCACCCCAGGGCAGAGGACATCCATGAGGATTTCCACCTCGAGATCAAAAAAAAAAAAAAAAAAAAAAGGTTAGGTTGGGGTGCGTGCAGAAAACCTCCTCGTGTGCCTTGATTGCTGCTCGTTCCTTTCGGATACGTTCGGGGGAAAGGGCAGCCGTTGGGCCGGTGCACCCTGGGTACAGCCAATATTCTCTCCATGCCGGAGACAATATTGGCTGTGGCGAATTTCTGCGCGGGGGGGCGGAGCTTCATGCTCCTGGGTCGGTTCATCTGGACCGACCAACCGTCATCCACTCCTCCCTCTGCTTACAGAGGACAGGTTGTTTGGTGACGACGGCGGCGCTCGTTGTGCACTCACCTGCCAACGGGCTAGCAGCGGGGGATCTGATCCTCCTGACTGCATCCGTCGAAATCGTAATCCGTGAAGAGATCATGGTCATGTTTTATGACTTGGAACGGGACGAGGATCTTGGCTTAACCGCCCGGATCGCGAGGAAGATAACCTCTATAAAAAATTCCTCTAATACCAAGTTTTGGTGTGCGGCGAGGGTATGAATGGCTGAGGAGTAGTGTCATCTGTAACTTTAGTTATAGGTGGCGCATCAGTCACGAGCGCACCCCCAGCCAGGGTACTGTTACGGGGTAGGTCCAAAGTCACTTTTTAAAAAAGACTATTTTTAAACCCTTAAAGAAACTTTTATTGAAAATTAATATGTTTAACAATAATTCGATTTTAATGTGTCCGCCACGAAGTTCAGAGTATGACTGCCGGAAACCAACGTGTCACAAAATGCGACAACTGTGGGAAACGTTACATGATGCCTACGTGTCAAAAAGTGCAACCATTGTGGGAAACATCGCATGACACTTATGAGGCGTCAGCGTTTATATTTTATATGCTTAGGGCTGTCTAACAATTTATAACAACCCCCCCGATAAGATTGATCATCACGGTTAAGAGTGATGAGAAATCTAAGATTAATCTTTGAACTTCGTTTTGGTTACAAACTAGGATTCAAGTAAGTATAAGAAGTATCTTAAATGTTAGTTACATTTAATTTAGTTACATTATAGTAAACTTAGGTTTAAACTAGAATTAGACATAAGAAATAGTATTAATACAATTATCATCATTTAACCGAGACGTTAACTATCTTATAACAATAAGAATTACAATTGATAGGGTCGTCGGGAAACTAAGTCATAACATTACGTCTTAGTGGAGTTGGCAAAGATTTACATGATCCTTGAACATCTTCGTCAGAAGATTCGGTAAATCGATTATTTACTGACTGAACAGACTGAACTGTTTGTTTCTTTTTAGTGTAACACTGATTAAACACTTGGATACAATATCGAGGTTTTGTTGAACAAAATAACTTCTTAGATCTGTACATAAGATAAATGAGGACAATGGTAGAGATAATGTATGTCAACGAGAGGTAGTGAGTACTATATTTATGTAGATGAGATGGTTGTTCAATCTTATTTAGCTCCTTTTCAAACTCATTTAAATGCACACTTGCTTGTAACAGAGAATCAAAGTCGTTAACATTGGATAACTTTACAAAAGGGAGATGTCGTACTGTTTTATTTATTCTCTGATTGTCGCAGCAATCGTCTTCAATAATATTAAAACTAGATATATGATTAGTAACATTAGACATAACATAGTCATTAGGAGTAAACTTTAGAGTTTTAAGGAAAGCTACACAATATTTTGGCAAGGCCAACATGCCTGTGCCGAAGAAGATCTCATCATAATTGCTAGGATCATTTTCACATGTAATATGAGCCTTTCCGGGCTCTGATTGTACGAACAACCATTTATTGTTGTTTAACTTGAAAAATACATCGATTGAGCCATGTAACAGTTTAGTATTACAAGAGTCTGGCAATGAACTTATAGCTTCGGTTAAGATTATTGTTTCACAAGTTGGATTTGCAATTGTAGAGTACACATTTCCTAAAGAACACACATAACACTCATTATGAATCACTTGACACTTATCCACTGACTCTAATAGTGAATAGAACATACGATCTATTGTTACAGCCACATAAGGTTTATTTGGAGCAATGAGTATATAAGTATCAGGTTTGTTAACATCGTAAGGAGCTGGAAGAGGAACATTATGGTAAAGGTTGTATATCTGTGGAAGGACGAGCGGAATTTTAGTTATAATGATAATCTTATTAAGATGATAATAACAAATTAAATCAGATATGTCAATAATAACATGTATGTTTTCTAAAGATAAACTTGTAGGAAGTTCGCAGTGTTTAGGTAGCTTATCTTTATGTAGGTCTAGTTCTTGGAATAACTGATAGGGACTGAGAACAGCTGGATGAAGAATGTTGAGCTTGCTAAATAAGATAGCGTTGTTGACGTCATCAATGTCAAAGGACAAGGCTATGGTAATACTTTCCAAGGAGTTCATTAGCATTATTAAATTATTTTTTATTTCTAACTTATCACTTGAATTCGATAATTGTTCAAATGCTATGCGAATAGTATTTAAATTTTGATTTAGTTGGTTTTGATTTCTGTTTACTTTTGACATTGTGTTATTGAAGGTTGAAATAGTAGATTGAATAACGTGAATATTATCTTTCATTAAGTGAGTCAGCTGGTTTTCGTCCGTTTGTACTTTAGTGATAGCATCCGAGAACTTTAAAGCATCGTCAGAGTCTAAAGTTCCGAAGATTGTTTTTAAAAGAGAGCCGCCAGCGTCAATGAGTCCTCGTTTAAAACGGTTTGGTTTTTGATCTTGAACTAGGTAAGATATTGACAGGAACTTACGAACATTATTAAGATGTTGATTTTGTAACGGCGATAGTAAATTAGTACATTCTAGTTGGACTTTACTAGAAGAGCTAGTAACACAGAAATTGCTGACTTCTTTGATTAGAGCTTCGACTTTATCTAAATGTGGCTTTATATGGCTAATGTCTAAGTAGGTTACGACATTCCAATGATCGTTTGTGAACTTAACGTTCAATAGTTGGTCAAAGTATAGACCTGGACTACCTACGATTGGAGTAACGAATTTGTAGCTCGAAGACGGCTGAAGTACTAACCTGAAATAGAAAAGATAAAGCTAGTCATCTGTTGCGATTTTAATTTCGTCGTAATGATGACGAACATGTTTTCGATTAATTAAAAGTGTGACTGTATGGTTACCATTGATCTTGACTATTTTGAAAGGCCCTTTCCATATAGGTGACATCGCCTTGTTTTGTTTATGTAAGTATACCATATCACTTATTTTATACGTCACGGGTTTAGCATGAACATCGAAACGTTGTTTGGATTTTTCTTTAGATGATTCTATATTCTGCAAGGCTTTTTGTCTACTATAAAATAATCTATGATTAAGAGCACGAATATAGTCTGTATAGGTGTTTAGGTCTAAGGTGTCAGCACTTTGAGGCATGTAAGGCTTGAATCCGAACAATAATTCCATCGGTTGGAAGCCGGTAGTTGAATGTACATTAGTGTTGTACGCTATCATAGCAGTTTGTAAGTATAAGCTCCAGGTATGTTGGTTATCTTCGATGTATGATCGTAAGTACTCTTTTAAAGTCGCATGGCTTCTTTCGAGAGCGCCACACGTTTGTGGATGATAAGGAGAGGCGAAGATATGTTTAATACCGAATAATCTCTCTAATTGTTTTAAAACATCGGATGTAAAATTGGTTCCTTGATCGGTTACGATCATTCTAGGGATACCTAGATGAGAAATGAAAAGTACAAAGTTTTGAGCAGTTTCTTCTGCGGAACATGTTGACATTGCATACGCTTGCGAATACTTAGTTAAGTCGTCTTGCAACGTAAGTATAAACTTATACCCATAATCGTGAGTTTCTGGTAATGGTCCTACTACGTCTAAGAATACTTTTTCCATGGGTTTTGTGGCTGTAGCTGTGATTATCATAGGTGCGCGATTTGTTTGACGTAGTGGTTTGTTGATTTGGCAGGACTTACAACTCTTGACATAGTTTTCTATGTCTTGACGCATGTTTTTCCACCAATAGAGTGTTTTTAACCTATCGTACATGCGAGAAATACCCGGATGTCCTGCCGAAGGTGAGTCATGGTTATCTTTTAATATACGGGGAACCTCCGCGGGAGTAGGAAATAGTATGTTATTGTGATAGACATGAACTTTGACACCCGTGTTATGGAATAAAAATCCTATAATATTGTACAATTTGGTAAACGATAACTTCGTGAATGGGTCTTGGAAATCGGAAATAGCAAATTCCTTTTCTTCGGAATACCACGCGGTTATCATTTCTCGATAGTCTCTTAACATATTAAAAATATCTTTATAACTCATTTCGTCATAATGATGGACACGTAAGAATAGGTGTGTGAAAACGTGTTTTTCATTAGACGTACTTTGAAACGTGTATAGTTCTCTTTCTAAAGTACGTATATCAGGTAAGTCTTCATCAATCTTAGAAAGCTGTAGAATTTCAGAGCAGTACGGAATTGAGTCGTCTAAATCGATAGCAGAAGGATACGTAATCATTTTACATTTCGTTTTAAGTAACGAATCGTTATGTTCCTCTATAACAGTGTCATAGGAATTATTACGTTGTTGACTAACTTGTAAATATTTTTCATAAGTTTCAGAAGTAGTAGAGACATTAGGATCAATGGTTAGTATTGGGTTACGAGACAGGGAATCGGCGTTACAGTTCATCTTGCCCTTTTTATAAACTATTTCGTAGTCAAATTCTTCTAACTTTAAGCGCCAGCGAATTAATTTCGAACTAGGGTCTTTGCAATTGAATAACCACTGTAGTGGTTTGTGGTCAGTGACAACGATGAACTTGTTACCGTATAAATAAGGTCTAAAGACTTTCGTACCGAAAATGATAGCTAAACATTCCTTTTCAGTAGTAGAATAGTTTCCTTCCGCTTTGTTAAGAGTTCTAGAAGCGTATGAGACTGGTAGGTCTTGACCAATTTTCCCTTGAGATAAAATTGCAGAGACAGCGAAATTAGACGCGTCGGTCGTTAGCACGAAGGGCTTAGAGAAGTCGGGATATTGAAGAATAGGAGCGGTCGTTATTTTATGTTTTAACTCATCAAAGGATTTCTGTTGTTCTGGGGACCAAACGAAATTTGCATTTTTCTTAAGAAGACCTGTGAGGGGTTTCGTGATATGGGAAAAGTTTTCTATGAACCGGCGGTAATACCCAACTAACCCGAGGAACGATTTAATGTCACGAGGCGATTTAGGAATTGGAAAATTTTGAACACAAACAATCTTTTTTGGATCGGGCTTCACGCCTTGATCTGTTATTATATCAAAATCAAAATCAAAATCAAAAGTCATTTATTCAAACTAGGCTGAGAGTCAGCACTTTTTGAACGTCAAAGTTACAAAAGACAGTCCCCCCAAAACGCCCGCCCTTCGACACTTCCTAGTGCTTTAGCTGGGAAGAAGAAGTGGCGGAACAAACTCCCCAGCAGCACAGCTGTCTGTTAAGTTAGAAGAACTTGATTCTATACAATTGTAAGGAGGTAACATTATGAGACACAAAACATTAAATTAAATGATTTGCCATCTGTCAGCTAGCCAACCCAATAATCCAGGAAATAAAATGAAATCTATACTCAAGCAAAAGCAAAAAATATTTTTATCATGTAAATAAAGGTACCAAAATAAAAGCCTCCTGGCATAAGGGCGTGACAGCTTACATATGCAATGCTGAATCACGTTCACATAGCTGTTACGACCCGAGTTACAACTCGAGGCCTCAAAATGATAAACTAGGACCATCGGCGTAAAAACAAATAAACAGGTAGGTAATTAACAACAATACCAACATCAAGGTCAGCAAGACGACCAGTCACCACAAGCAGCACCCGTTCACGAGCATAACGCAAAGATCAGCCATTACCCCCCTCGCCTTATTTGAGGGAAGGGGGTAACCCGACCCCTGACGCTACCGCAAGCATTGACATCTAAGGGAGCATGACGAACTTGCTGCCGGTTGCTCAGGCAAGAATTGAATGACAACTTGTCGAGGTCGCTAGCTAATCATTTTATGCAATACTAATCATTATAATATGTCAAAGCATAGAACATGTCAAAACCAATAAATACACAAAAAAAAAATGACTAACACAGTAAAAAAAATATATAATAAAAATTATATTACAGCTATATAACCTATCACTAGGTACGCTAGTACTGGAGAAAGAACACAAACATTGTCTTGAGTTAATCACAGGGACCAACTAGTTTTGTCATTTAAATAGTCGTTGATGGAATAATATGCCTTTAGACAAAGGTTGGATTTTACTTGAGCTTTAAACGCATTAAAAGGTAATTCTAGTAAATAAGGTGGTAGCTTGTTGTAAAATGTTATACCAAGCCCAACAAATGAGTTATGCACCTTATGAAGCCGGTGAAAGGGAACACGTAGTTTGTCCTTATTTCTAGTGTTAACAGTGTGAAAATCACTGTTTTTAGCGTGTAAGTGTAAATTTTGCCTAATATATAAGATGTTGGCGAAGATGAATTGTGATGCTACCGTGAGAATACCAATATCTTTAAAAAAGTCCCTTAGAGAAACTCTGGCACCTAGCTGGTAAATTGCTCGAACAGCTCGTTTCTGAAGGACAAAAATATTTTGAATATCAGCGGCTTTGCCCCACAGTAGAATACCGTAAGACATAATGCTGTGAAAATAACTAAAATAGACTAACCGAGCTGTATCAACGTCAGTATATTGTCTTACTTTTCTGACGGCGTAGGCGGCTGAACTGAGCCTCCCCGCTAGACTTGAAATATGTGGGCCCCACTGTAGTTTGCCATCCACTGCTATGCCCAGGAAAACTGTCGAGTCTACAGTTTTAAGAACCTCTTTATTTAAGACGATTTCGGGACCTAGATTTCTAACATTCGGTAAGGCGAACTTTACACATTTCGTTTTCTTGGCATTGAGAACTAAGTTATTTGCCGTAAACCAATCCGTAACCATTGAGAGTGCACTGTTTACGTCTTCAAAATCTTGTCTGTTCCTATCTACTTTAAAAATAAGAGAAGTATCATCTGCAAACAGTACAACGTCACAAATACCCTTTAAAAAGAATGGTAAGTCATTGATATACACTAAAAACAAGAATGGGCCGAGTATAGAGCCTTGAGGCACACCTAACTGAACCGGTAGCCCGGTAGATTTTACACCATTAATATCTACACATTGGAACCTATTATGTAAATAAGAATTTATTACGTTTAAAGCTTCGTTATGGACACCGTAATGACGTAGTTTACGCAAAAGCGTGTCATGGTGCACGCAATCAAAGGCTTTGGAGAGATCACAGAATACTCCGATAGCATTTTGCGAGTTCTCCCATGCGTTAAAAATGTGTTTCAAGAGAGTAACACCCGCATCTGTAGTTGAACGACCTTTCGTAAAGCCATATTGCTCATTATGAAGGAGGCTGTTTAAATTAAAATGTCTTAACAACTGCTTGAGTATTAACTTTTCGAATATTTTGCTAAATGCAGGTAAGATAGAAATAGGCCTAAAATTAGAAACGTCTTTTTTATTACCTGATTTAAATAATGGTATGACTTTGCTACTCTTCATGAGGTCAGGAAAAGTTCCGACATCAACACATTTATTAAAAGTAACAGCTAAAGAGGGGGCTACGATGTCTATTATATTACTTAATAGTTTGATAGAAATGCCCCAGAAATCACCAGTGTTTTTAGACTTAAGTGTGTTAAAAACATTAACTACATCACGAGGCGTTACATGTTCAAAATTGAATAGGCAACTACTTTTAGGCACACTACTATGCAAAAGGTTTTCAGCTTTAGACGGGGAGGAATTTAAGGAGCGAGTCGTAGTTATAGGTATGTTGGCAAAAAACTGATTAAATGCCAGTGCTACGTCAGCTGCCGTATTTACTAATTTGTTGTCGACCATAATTTCAAGTTGTTTTTCTTGTTTAACCGATTTACCCGTTTCATTGTTAATGATTTTCCAAGTGGTTTTTATTTTATTATTTGAATTTTTAATTTGATCGCTTAAAAATTTAGATTTAGCAAAAGCACTAACCTGTTTAAATAATTTTGAATATTTTTTTACATACTCTAGGAAAGGAGTATCAAACCTGTATTTTTTTAAACCATATAACTCGTATAGCCTCGCTCTACTTTTATAAATACCTGGAGTAGCCCATTGGTTAAAGCCGACGGAGGTGCCATTAATGTCAATGGTTTTGGTCTTGAAAGTAGATTTGTACTCTTTTTGCACTACATTAAAGAGGGCTTCATAAATTGCATTAGGATTCTCGTTTTCTACTATGGATGGTGTAATTCTACGAGCTACATTATTTTTAAACTTGGTGCAACGACTAGCTGTATAAGGCCTGCATTCAAGTTTATGTGCCTTTTTAAACAATGACATAGGGAAGCTAGATAGCAAACCACAGTGGTCGGACGTTAAATCAGTTAGCACTAATTTATTTTTGGCATCACCATCACTAAATATATTATCAAGACAAGTTGACGAAGAAGCTGTGATCCTAGTTGGTTCAAAAAACAAGTTAAATAAATTAAAAGACCTGAAAAGATTGAGAAGTCTAATACTCAATGGAGTAACATCTAAAATATTAATATTAAAATCGCCACATACAATTATACTTTTATTACTTGATTTTAACTTATTGAGTAAATCCTCCATTACTGACTCGAAACAAACGAAATTCCCAGAGGGGGGTCGATAAACGCAAATTATAACGTATCGCTCGAGTTCAACACAAGACAACTCAATAGTGCGCTCAATAGAGAGATTTACTAAATCTGAACGTTGCTTACATTTTAGCTTGTTTGAAACAAGAACTAAAGAACCACCACGGATGGCCCTTTTTCTCGCAAATGCACTTTGTACAGTAAAATTATCATCATTGATAAACACTATTTCATGTTCTTTCAACCAGTGTTCAGTTAAACATAATACCTGAACATCATGGTTCTCTATAAATAAACTTAACTCTAACTCTTTGCCGGACAGACCCTGCATATTTTGATGAACAACATTCAACATATGCGGCTCATCCGTTGTCGCACCTAGTAGTTTAAACTACTAGGCGTATCAATAGTAGTGTTAGTATCACTACCAACACTAATTAAATAAGACTGTGACATACTACTTATGTCTGAGTTAATATAAGCTAATAGCCTCGCTATTTGATGTCTAAACCTAAGGGGAAGATACACTGTATTCCTTGTCGATTTTAACTTATCAACAAAAATGTTAGTGTCAAAAAATATAAGTTTATCATTGTAGTGACTGACCAAAAACTGCATATGATTATTAAGCATATGAATATGTTTGTTTTTCCTACTAGATAATTTCTCAAAATATGGAAATGCACACAAAATAATTTTGTTACAATTAATCTTTAAAAGCTGAGTAACACTGTCAGTTATATCATTTTGTTTGACCTTTGAACTATTACCTACAAATACAGTTATGTTGGTATTACAATCATATTGATATCTCATAATTGATGTCATTATTTCTGTAAAGGATTTCCCAGGCAAACAATTATTTTGATTCGAAATATTCAACTTGTTACTAACTAATTTCCCTAAACCTCTTCCTATACTATCTGAAAACATAACGGACTGAAAACCAAGTTGACTGCAACAAGGGGTAACACTACTAGCTACTACCTGTACCCCTTGAGATGGTTCATGCACAGTGTTCAGTTCATGCATATGTCCTAGATATTGTACTTCCTTTCTTAAGAACTCACATTTGGCAGGCTGTATTTTTAATCTATGTTCGCGTAACTTACTGAAAACTAATTCCAAATTTCTGCAATGTGATTCGAGGTCATGCCCAAATAGTACGATATCATCCATATACGTAAAGCAGTGAGTCCCTTGAAGGCCACTGAGGACAATATTCATAAGTCTCTGGAAAGTAGAGGGTGCATTACGGAGTCCGAAGGGCATTCTATTAAATTCATAATGACCGGATGGGACATTAAACGCAGTTTTTTCTGTGTCTTTGACCTTGACCTGATGGAATGAAGATACGAGGTCAAGTGTGGTAAAATATTTGCTATGCCCTAACTGATCTAGGATGTCGGAGATATTTGGAATTGGGTACGCATCGCCAATTGTGACTTCGTTTAATTTCCGGTAATCGATAACGATACGCCATTTGGGCTTACCGGATGCGTCTTGCTTTTTGGGGACAACCCATATTGGTGCTGACCACGGGGATATGGAAGGTCGAATAATGTCTTGGTCTAGCATTTCTTTAATTTGCCTATTCACTTCTTCCTTATGACATTCTGGAAACCTGTAGCTTTTAACTGCAATCGGAGTTTCAGAACTTACACGGATTTCATGTTCTATAGTATTAGTGTGTGTAAGTTTGTCTCCTTCTAAATAGAATACGTCCTGGAACTTAGAACATATGTACCGTAAGCGATCTTCTTCTTCCGAATTAAGGTGATCGCATCGTATCATGTTTTGGACTTTAGAATTGCGGTCAGATGTATACGGGTATGGTGAATTAGGATAGGACGTAGTTGTATCGGTTGTATTAAGAGAAACAGTGTTTTTATTAGGCTCCATTATCTGTGAGATAGGTTCTAACGTTACTCGAGGGTTTTTTAAGATTATTTCTTCATCTGATGTGTTAAGCACTGAAATAGTAGTTTGATTATTAGAATCAACACGGACTAAACACCTGGAAATATATAAACGAGGGTATTTCTGTAGTTTGACGTCTAGTAATAGTCCTTCTTGGATTTCGGGATTTGTTACATTGCAACGAATAAACATTTCGCTTCTAGGAGGAATAATCTTTACAATTGGAGATGTTTTTAAATTGAAATAGTGTAAGGGATTCCCTTGAATTATTAATTTAGAGTCACTATAACTTACTAGAGATTTATACCACTCTAGAAAGTTTGAACCTATGATCCCGTCGTACTCCAAATTAATTTCACCTACGATATGGAAATAATACGGAACTTTAATTCCATTTTCCAGTTCCAAAGATAGCATAAACTTGCCTTTAGTTTCAGAGAACGAGTCTATATCGTTAATACCCTTGAATTTTAAAATATCTTTTTCAACTTTAGGTAATTCGGGTAGGCATTGTTCCTTAATGATGCAAATGGAGCTACCAGAGTCAACTAAAAGACGAATAGGTTCTTTCGTATGTGAAGTTTTTACTACAATGTACGGTAAAGAAGAACTTGAATTGGGAAAAACATCATAGACAGTGGAAAACCCAAGTGGATCTTGGATAAAACTATCTGTTATTCCTTTGGGAGGACTAATATTTTCCATTAAATTGGTCATTGATTTTGCAGAGCTAGTAGGGATTGAGTCATTGATTATTCTGGAGCTAGTAGTTGATTTGGTAAATGATTTAGTAAGGAAAGAGTCATTATTAATTCTAGAATTAGTATTTGATTTAGTAAATGATTTAATAGAATTAGTAAGGATAGAGTCATTATTTATTCTAGAATTAATATTCGATTTAGTAAATGATTTAGTAGAATTAGTAAGGATAGAGTCATTATTTTTGGACTTAGTAATATGTTTGGATTTAGAAATTGAATTAGTTATTGGGGAATTGCGATCACTAGCGACTTCAGAATTAGTAGCATAATTTTGAGAAAAAGAATTGGATTTAGAAATTGAAGCCCCTAAGAAAACATTCCCACAGTTAGTGCCTATGGTAACAGAATTACGTCGACACCGGCTCGTAATCCGATCATTTAGTTTAAATCATCGTCGGCAGGTGTTGAAACCTGGTTAGCTTCTACGTATTTTTGTTCACTTATTATGTTCCCAGGATTCCCGCGGTCGAAGCGAGAATTGTTGAATTGTCTTTTGCGACATTGCGAAATATCATGCCCGATATTTTTGCAATATCGGCATGTTAACGGTTGGGAACCAGAAGTTGCGGGTTTTTGTGAGTAATTTGTTTGTTTTGATTTAGATGGAGATAGAGCCTTATTTTGATTATTTTTAAACCTACATTCGAACTCAGAGTGACCTACCTTATGGCAAACCTTGCATGATGATCTAATTGAGAAATTGTAGATTTTCTCCTCTTCTGTAGCGAAACCTATAGCAGCGTTTAGATTTCGGGGGTCTCGACAGCGAACAATAGTGCTTAGTCTAGGGTGAAGTCCCAGACAGAAAGTATATAGAGCTAGATCTTCTGTCATAGCAATGCGACCCGGAAGTTCCTTTTTTAAGGAATCCGAATTGTGGATTTCGGACTGCAGATCTGTTAAACAGGTTTCAATCCTCAAGGCGTATTGTGCGACAGTTTCGTTAGGCAATTGCTTGCATGACTGTAGCTCTAGTAAAAGATGATTGTAATGTTTTCTTTCGCCAAAATTCTGCCTTAAGAATGTTCGTAAGTCGTCAAAGCAGTCAAATATCTTATTCGAACAAGCTACCTGTGCCTTTCCTTGTAACTTTGATATGATATACTTAAGCAATAAGGATTTTTGACCCTCAGATGCTAGGTCAAGAGCGTTTTGGCAGTTTGTTAAAAATGCTGACAAGGTTTCTCGTTCCCCTTGATATGGGTTTATAAAGTTACATAGGACTTGTATCGGGAATGGCTCGGAGATAGTAGGAGTTAGTTGTTTTTTATCACTTGAGGTAGACATTATAATGGGTGTTTCAATTGTAACACTTAGCTCAAAGATTTAGGGGATTTGGGAAAACAAGGAGACCTATGTGGCAACAACAAAAAAAATGAATGTTCTACTCACAGCAAGGTGACGGCTTGGTAAACAGAAGGCATAACGCAGACCTCGGTGAGTAGCGCGCTCAACAGCGGCGCAGACGTGCAGCAGCAGCAGCAGCAGCAGCAGCAGCTAGCAGCAGTTGGACGATCCGTGGATGGCAACGAAGGGGTTGGCTTAACCTTAAGCTCACCCAGGTACACGACGAAAGGCTTAGTAGATTCGTTGGCTACTTTAACCAACTCGGAGGAATTCGGTGTGATCGCGACTGGATACAGCGGTAATGACGTGGTTTAGACGACGCACTGATACACACACTGGGTAGAGTCAGTATAGAGTCATACTATGATAGAGACAGGATAGAGTCACTTTTGATGGAGATACGATCGAGTCACAGGATACGATTTTAAAACGATGTTGAAACGAACAGGTGGGCGGACACGAAACGCGATGAATTTGGTTTTATGTAGTTTTATAGATAGCCAGTAACGATATACCTGACTATCCCACTTCTGACACCACTGTTACGGGGTAGGTCCAAAGTCACTTTTTAAAAAAGACTATTTTTAAACCCTTAAAGAAACTTTTATTGAAAATTAATATGTTTAACAATAATTCGATTTTAATGTGTCCGCCACGAAGTTCAGAGTATGACTGCCGGAAACCAACGTGTCACAAAATGCGACAACTGTGGGAAACGTTACATGATGCCTACGTGTCAAAAAGTGCAACCATTGTGGGAAACATCGCATGACGCTTATGAGGCGTCAGCGTTTATATTTTATATGCTTAGGGCTGTCTAACAATTTATAACAGTACCAGTGGACCCCCTGGTTGGGTTACAAATTTACACTTACCTAGGGACAGGGGGTGAACCTAGGTGGACCTTTTACATCCCCCACACTCGTGGGAATCATATGGATCCAAATAAAACAAATTCTTTGAAGAAGGTGCCGACCGTTGTGGTCGAGCGCATGCGGTCGGGTGCAGCGTCGGATACCGACGCTGCGTCTGACAGGATGAGCGTGGCGAGCGTGAGCTCGCAGCGCTCGCGGAAGGAAGAGGGGGTGGCGAGGCGCTGTGGTAAGCGCTCGCCACGCTCCTCTAGCGAGGAGAGCCTGCCGGCACCTAAGGTGCCGACGGGCAGCAGTAGACGAGGTCGAGCGGTGGCTGGCAGAGCTGCTGTTCCTTCGGTGGAGCGCGATGAGCGGGGGCGCTTCGCGTCCGTGTCTCGGCCCGACACTCCGGCTCCAGTGGAGCACGTAGAGATGTTGGAGAGTGACCCGACCAGCGAGGGCTCGCTGCTCGGGCTTAATAAGGCGGAAGCCAACGCCGCAAAGCGGGCGCAGCGCAAGGCTGTGGCGGAAGACGAGGTCAGCGTACTGACTCGTCAGATGCTGGAGCGGCGCTCAGCCCGGACGGCTGCCGGAGGGGGCTTGTCGCAGGTGGCGTCTTGCCGCCAGGTCTTCGACGGGGTAGATGTGATCCTGAAGGTTGCCACAAAATCCGGCAACCTGAAGGGCACATTCACGCGCGCCCTTAAAGAGGTGGCTGAACTCATCAAGGAGGGAGCTGAGGTCCTCCTTAATGGTTCAGGCTCGGAAAGGACGGCGGAGTTTTGCGAAGAGAACCGCCGTCTTAGATCCGAATTGGAGGACCTCAAGCGGCAGTTTGCCAACCTGCGGGCAGCCCCGGGCACCGGATCATCGCCGGTGCCGTTGCTGGCTCCACAGTCGGCCCCCTCGTCGGCCCCTGCACTTGCGGATGCAGAACTCCAAAAGATCGCTCGCATCTGTTTGTTGCAGTGCGGGCAGATGGTTGGGGCTCGACTGGAGGCCATAGAGCCGAGGCTCCTTCCAGCCGAAACCCTCCGCCCACCGCTGGCTGCGGACAAGCGGAGGAAGGAGGTGGCGGCCACGGTGACTGAGCCGAGACTGCCAGGCAAGGGGGCCAAAAAGCCCGCAATGGGGGCCGCAAAGCCCACGGATGCGGCTAGAAAGCCCGCAAAGGCCGCGTCCATATCCCAGGCGGCAGCTTTTGCGACTGCGCCCGGGCCATCTACGGAGGCCTGGACGACGGTCGTCAGAAAGAAGAAAAAAAAGAAGAAGACGGCGCTTCCAGCTCCCGCAAGAGCGCCGGTGCCAGCCCAGAAGAAGACCCAGGGGCCGCCTAGAGCGACAGCCCCACGCTCCGCAGCTGTGGTTATAACTCTGCAGCCCGGAGCCGTTGAGAGGGGCGTCTCTTACAAGGCGGTCCTGGCGGAGGCGAAAGCCAAAGTCGCATTCCCCGACCTTGGCACACCGTCCGGCTTCATACTGAGGCCGGCCATCACGGGGGCACGGCTGCTACAGGTCTCTGGTGCCTCTAGCAGCGAAAAGGCGGACATCTTGGCCGCCAAACTGAGGGAAGTCCTCAACCCGGAGGACGTTCGGGTGTCCAGGCCCATGAAGACGAGCGAGCTGCGCGTCGACGGCCTGGACGACTCGACGACCCCGGCTGAGGTTGCGGCGGCCGTCGCCAGAGTCGGTGGGTGTGCGCCTGACGATGTGCGTACGGGCGAGATCCGCACTGACGCTTCTGGGCTCGGTGCGATCTGGGTGAAGTGCCCGGTGGCGGCGGCCAATAAGGTCGCCGACGCTGGACGTCTGTTGGTGGGGTGGGTTGCAGCTAGGGTCAAGCTGCTGCAACCCAGGGCTTTGCGGTGTTTCCGTTGCCTGGACATGGGGCATGTCAGGGCACGGTGCACCGCAGAAATAGACCGCAGCGAGCTGTGTTATCGCTGTGGTCAGCCTGGCCACAAGGCCACCCAGTGCTCCGCCGCGCCAAACTGCAGCCTTTGTGCTGCTGCAGGGAGGCCCGCTGGGCACAGAGCGGGTGGCAAAGCCTGTGGCGCGCCCACCAAAAAGGGCAAGAAGAGGAGGCGAAGAAGGGGTGCCAAGGCTGCCGGGGGCTCTTTACCCCCCCCTCAGCCTGGGTGCTCAACGGCCAACTCCCGGCCTAGGAATGGTGCTGTGGAGGGAATGGACTGCGCATAATGGCGCCTTACCATTTCCTCCAGGGCAATATCAACCACGCTGCCAGAGCTCAGGACCTCTTGCTCCAGAGCATGGCAGAGTGGTCGATCGACGTGGCTGTGGTCGCCGAGCCATACTTTGTCCCCCCCAGAGATAACTGGGTGGGAGACCTGGATGGCTCGGTGGCCATAATTGGCGGGGCTCTTGTCAACCCGTCCCGAGGTCACGGCTGGGTAGCCGACCTCGTGGACGGCATTGGCATGGTTGGGGCGTATTTCTCGCCCAACAAGAGCCTCGCCGACTTCGAGGACTTCCTTGTCGAGTTGGGCGCCATCGTAGGCCGACTCCACCCTCGCCCTGTGCTGTTGCTAGGGGATCTCAACGCCAAGTCATCGGCGTGGGGATCTCCGGTGACCGACGCTAGGGGCGAGGCACTGGAAGAGTGGGTGGTCACGACGGGCCTGGTCGTTCTAAACCGGGGCTCGGTCCACACGTGCGTGCGGCAGCGGGGCGGCTCGATAGTGGACGTCTCGTTCGCTAGCCCTGCTGTCGCAAGCCGTGTCCGTGACTGGCGTGTCGCTGTGGGGGTGGAGACGTTGTCGGATCACAGATACATCCGGTTCGACGTCTCCACCCAGACCATTGGCGGCCGTAGTCCATCGGCCCCGCGAATGGACGGCCCGCGCTGGGCGCGTAAGCGCATCGACAGGGAACTTCTCGAGGAGGCTGCTATTGTCCAGGCCTGGAGCCGGGAGTCGGCAACGAACGGACCCGTTGACGTCGAAGAGGAGGCGCTGTGGTTCCGCGGGGCGATGACGCACATCTGCGACGCGTCCATGCCCCGCGTCCACACGCATTCAGCGAGGCGCCAGGTGTACTGGTGGTCTGCCGAGATCGCGCGGCTACGTGTCGCGTGCGTGTCGGTCAGGCGCCGGTACACCCACTACCGCAGGAGACGTCGTCGGGTCCCTGACGAAGAAGCCGCGCTGTATGAGGTGTACCGCGCGGCGAAGGAGGCTCTGTGGCTGGCCATCGGCGAAGCGAGGACGCGAGCCAGGGAGGAGATGTTGGAGACTCTCGATGGAGATCCGTGGGGGCGCCCCTATCGGGCGGTTCGAGGGAAACTTCGAGCCACGGCGCCTCCACTCACGGAGAGTCTCCAACCAGAGCTGCTGGAGGAGGTCGTCACAGCCCTCTTCCCGGCAAGAGCGGAGCACACTCCGCCGCCGATGGCTTTGCCCACGGCCGCAGAGCCTACAGAAGAGAACGCCATCAGCGTCCCAGGGGTGACACAAGGGGAGATGGGGGCGGCCGTGTTGCGGCTGCGGGCCAAGAACGTGGCTCCGGGGCCCGACGGTATACACGGCTGTGCGTTGGCCCTCGCTCTGAAAGAGCTAGAGCCCCAACTGAGAGGACTCTTCACAGCGTGCCTTGAGCGGGGCCGGTTTCCTAGTTTGTGGAAAACAGGTCGTCTGGTCCTGCTCAGGAAGGCGGGGCGCCCTGCAGACTCGCCGTCTGCGTACAGGCCCATAGTGTTGCTGGACGAGGTCGGCAAGCTATTCGAGCGAATTATCGCTGCCCGCCTCGTCCACCACTTGTGCAGAGAGGGGCCTGACCTGGCCGAGAGTCAGTTTGGCTTTCGGCACGGGCGCTCCACCATCGACGCGATATCGCGGGTGAGAGTCCTGGCAGAGGAAGCAGTGTCCCGGGGCGGGGTGATGGTGGCGGTGTCCTTGGACATATCTAACGCCTTCAACACCCTGCCTTGGAGCTGCATTCGGGAGGCACTGCTGTACCATCGGGTGCCTTCCTACCTCTGCCACATCGTTGGGGCTTATCTCGAGGATAGGGGTGTCACCTACATGGGACGTGATGGCGGAAACCAGCGCCGCATGTCGTGCGGTGTTCCACAGGGCTCGGTCGTTGGCCCGCTCCTGTGGAACATCGGGTACGACTGGGTGCTGAGGGGCGAGCTCCCGCCGGGCGTGGAACTGACGTGTTATGCTGATGACACGCTGGTCACGGCCCGGGGGAGCTCGTACAGGGAGGCAGCGTTGTTGGCGACGGCTGCGGTCTCACTTGTGGTGAGCCGCATACGGCGCCTAGGCCTGGAGGTGGCCCTCAACAAGTCGGAGGCCATGGTCTTTCATGGCCCCCGGCGGGCGCCGCCGGCCGGATCACACATCGTGGTCGGGGGGTGTCGGATCGCTGTCGAGTCCACCATGAAATATCTGGGATTGGTGCTCGACAGCCGGTGGGACTTCGGCCCCCACTTCCGGCGGCTGGCGCCTAAGTTGATGGGCGCGGCTGGGGCACTGTCAACGCTGCTTCCCAATCTGGGGGGCCCGAGAGTCGCCTGTAGGCGGCTCTACGTGGGGATCGTGCGATCCATGGCCCTGTATGGGGCCCCAATTTGGGCGGCTGACCTGACGGCCGGCAGCATCGCTGTTCTGCGAAGACCGCAGCGTGCTATGGCCGTCAGAGTCATCAGGGGATATCGCACGATCTCCTACGAGGCGGCCTGTGTACTGGCTGGATCCCCACCGTGGGACCTCGAGGCGAAAGTACTCGCGTCACTGTACCGGTGGCGCGAGGAAGCGCGGGAGCGGGACGAGCGACTGACGGACCGCCACATGGAGCTTCGTCGGTCGCAGCTCCGCGCAGCCCTGGTGGCGAGCTGGCAGGATAGGCTTTCACGCCCTACCGCCGGTCTCGCCACCGTCGAGGCGGTCCGGCCAGTGCTCGGGCATTGGCTCGGGAGAAGGCACGGCTCCTTGTCGTTTCGGACGACGCAGGTGCTCTCGGGGCATGGTTGCTTCGGGAAGTACCTGTGTCGCATAAACAGGGAGCCGGACGCCCGGTGTCACCACTGCGTCGACTGCCGGGAGGACACGGCGCGGCATACGCTGGCAGAATGTGCCGCTTGGGAGGAGCCGCGTCGTGCCCTCGTCTCAGAAGTAGGCAGCGACCTATCGCTGCCGGCCGTGGTCGAGTCCATGGTCGGTAGCGAGGAGTCCTGGGACGCGGTGGTATCCTTCTGCGAAACAGTCATGTCGCAGAAGGAAGCTGCGGAAAGGGAGCGGGAGATATCTTCCGCTCACCCAGCCCGCAGCAGGCGCACCGGGCGTCGGCGGAGGGCGGACAACGCCCTCTTCCAGCCCCCCTAAATGGGTCCAGGGGCGACGGATCTGGGGATATCCGTCGCCCCCTATTCCTTAGGACCCGAGATGGTGGCGCGTAATGTTCCACGCGCGCCTCTCTGTGATGTATGAGGGGGAGTTCAACACCTCACTCCCCCCCAACGTGAGGAGGCCCGCAATGGCGGGCCGGCACCAGTCGGGGATCGCGGAAGACATATTGGTTCCCGTGGTCCCCGACGTAGGTGTGGGACGGAACACCGGGGTGGTTTTAGTCAGTAAGAGTCTGACAGACCCCTCTGCCCACCCCAGGGCAGAGGACATCCATGAGGATTTCCACCTCGAGATCAAAAAAAAAAAAAAAAAAGGTTAGGTTAGGTTAGGTTAGGTTAGGTTAGGTTTTTTTTTTTTTTTTTTTTTTGGTTTGGCAGGAGTGGGAAATCCTCATGGACACCCAGACTGTCTCACGTGTGACACAGTCTGGGTAGTGCCGGACTCTTACCGGCTAAAACCACACTCCTGCCACTTGGCTTCTACCTCCAACGTAATCGGAGCCTTTTTTTAAGCCACGCATTCATACTAGTTCTATATAATAACATTTTTTCTTCTTAACTTATTACAGCTTATCTCATATCTTATTAACTATTTTTGTTCTTAATTCTACTTATTCTTATACAATCTACCCATTCTAAATACTCTATTCTATCTATCTTAAATTTTACAACATTTACATTTACTGCTAGGGAACCATCAGTGCAGCGGTCTTAAAAACATTTACTTCTTTAAACTATTACAATTACTTCATTACTATTTTGTTTATGTAACTTATACCACTACCACCACCTTACTCTATTTTTGTTCTTATTTCTACTTATTCTTATTTAGTCTATTTTTAATTCTTAAATTTCTATGTTTGCATTTAATATATGTAACAATATATTTGAAACATAGTTTCATTATCTTAATTGTTTTTATTTCGCTCAATTACTTTACCACAGATTTTAATGCAATAGTCTAAAAATTCTTGTCTCTCTTTTCCTGCTATTATTTCCGGTATGTTACCTCTCTCTAGTTTTACGTCTATTTTGTGTTCCAACTCATACCTTTCCATCGCGTACACTGGGCAGTACAAAAGTAAGTGTGGGACAGTCTCATCTATTGCTGAATCACAGATGCACGATGGGTTCCCTTTACACTTGAAGCGATGCAGGTATTCGGAGAACCCACCGTGCCCCGTCATGATTTGAGTTAGCTGCGGTTTAATCTGAAACTTTTTGACCGTCCTGTACGCCGCCACTGCGTCCGGGAAAAACATTTTAGTAATGGAGGCTGTCTCACCCGCCGTATACCTTTGGTTCCATTCATCAAGCGTCGCCATACGAATGTGACGCTTGATGAAAGAAACCGGGCACAGGTCGTAGTCAGGCTTCCTCTTGCTATTCAGGGCGGCCTCCTTTGCCAGCTGATCCGCTCTTTCGTTGCCCTCTAACCCTGCGTGGGCTTTTATCCAAAACAAGTTAACCACCTTGTTTTGGTGGGATATTAATGCTAAATTATCCCTAGCTTCCACTGCCAGGGGGTGAAGGCAGCAGTGGTTTTTCACTGTCTGGAGGGCCGCCATGGAGTCGCTGTACACTCCGAAACTGGATGCCGAGTGCTTCTGGATCTCCCTTGTTGCCCGGCATATCGCCAGGAGTTCCGCCTGGTAAACCGTGCAGTAGTCCGACAGCGCCAACTTGATTGCACGCGCCTCGGCGTCGCCCCTCCATATAGAAAGTGCGGCCCCGACGCGCCCGCCAATTTTGCTGCCATCTGTGAAGATTTTAACATCCAAGTCGGCGCTGGCGTCGACTTGCTCACGGTTCGCCAGGCTCACGAACTCCAGGTCGATACGCCTAGCTGGATGCGGGGATTCCATAGCGGATGCCACCCGCTCCACCTCCCCACCCGCCAGCACTGCCTGGGATACGCCTCTCCTGGTCTCATAAAGTGAGGCCGCCTCGCGGACTCGGAGATCTAGAGGAAGCATCCCAGTCAGAACCAGGGCCGAGTTCAAGGAGACAGTGCGGTAGGCTTTGCACATTTTCTGTGCAATTCCACGTTGCACGGCAGCCAGCTGCTTTTTAATTCCCACTTTATTCGCCGCTTGGGCCCATACACTGGCGGCGTACAGGATGATCGGCTCTATGGTGGCTGTATATATAATTTTAATTACCGCTGGACTAAGTCCCCAACTCACCCTTGCCGCCCTACACAATTGCTTGTATACACCTATGGCCTTGCGGCAAACATTAGAGACATGAGTGTTAAATGTCAGCTTGTCGTCGATGGCGGCACCCAGAATCTTTATTTCTCTCGAAATAGTAATATCAATCCCGCCCATGCTCAGGCGTGGGGTATCATATTTTAATTTCCTTGTGATGACCATCGCATTCGTTTTTTGTGGTGCAAATCTAAGTTTGTTTTTAACCCCCCACGCCCGAACATGGTCGAGGGCGGCATTGGCTTTCCGCTCGATTTCTATTGCTGTGTCACCATCGAAGACAAGAACAACATCGTCCGCGAAAGCCTGGGAGTAATCCCCCCTACTCTGCAAAGTCTTTAAAAGTGGGTCCAGGAGCAGGTTCCAGAAGAAGGGGCCTCCAATGGAGCCCTGCACACAGCCTTTGCTTGTTCCCTTTGTATATTCCTCTCCACCATACCGGACTCTGACCCTTCTGTCCGTCAAGTAGCTGTCGATGACCCTCCTCAGGTTGACCGGACACTCTTCCTCAGCCAGTCGGACTCTGATAGCCGGCCACCAGGCGCTGTCAAAGGCTCCCTCTATGTCTAGCGATATAAGTATAACAATTTTCTTTTCATCAGTCTTGTTGCGGATGTGCTGCATAAGAGCATAGAGAGAGTCTTTGGTGCTCCTCTGTGGCATGAATCCGTACTGGCGAGTACTCATCCTAGGTAGAATGTGAAACCTGAGGCGGGCCATTAGCATCTTTTCGTATATTTTTCCTAGGACAGGCAACAAGCCGATTGGTCTGTATGCTTTCGGGGTGGTATACTCGTAATCGGTTTTACCCGGTTTCTTTAATACCACAACCGTAGCCTCCTTCCAAGATTGTGGGAAGTACCCATGTTCCAGGCATTTGTTCAGAAGGGTCAGGAACATCTCTGGCACACTTCCAATGGCACGGCTACAGATGTCGGCTGTGAGGCCATCTATTCCCGGAGCCTTTTTGGGGTTGAACGATTCGCTGGCTGATTTCAATTCTGCCATGGTGAAGGGTGGATCGTGGCTATCTCTGTTCTCCTCTTTGTTGACTCGGTCCGCTTCCAGTCGGATGAGGCTATGGTAATCATCATCAGAACTGACCAAGTCATCCGGGTAAAAGGTTTCCGTGATGAATTTCACGGAGCCCTTTGCGTCTAGGGTTTCACCATCCTTCACCATCGGCAGATCCTCCTCTCTACGCGTAGTCCTTCGTATTACTCTATATATCCCCTCCCAGACCCCTTCTCTATCCTGCTTGCAGCAAAAATCTTTCCAACTCTCGGTTGCCGCTTTTTCTACCTCTAATTCGTACTCTTCTTTTTGTTTCAGGTACTCTCCTACGACCTTCGACCTTCGGACAGGAGCGGCGCACTGAATTCTCCGCTTCTTGGTAGCGACTTGGTTCTTCAACTTTGTGAGGTTTTCCGACCACCACGGCAAGGCAAAAGTTTCTTTTGTGGTTTTGATTGGCATTGCCGAGTTGCACGCTTCTTTAATTGCTGTCGTTAAATTATTTGTTATTGAATCTAATTGTTCAGTATTTCTAACCTTATCTATTTCCGATTTTGTGACTGTATACTCTATGGCCAATTGGTTGAATTTTTCACAAAAGTCGTTCCAATTGGCTTTTTTGGTATTGTAAATTCGTGTAGTTCTTTCAATTCTTATACCTATGGATTTCCGTAATCTAATGTTGAAAGTTATGCCGTTGTGATCGGAACCCGTCAAACCCTCGTCCACTCTCCAGTCCTCCACCAACCCAAGAATGTTCGTCGAGCAGGCTGTGATGTCGACGTAGCTGGTGTACCTCTGTCCTCCTCTGATAGTGTCGAAGGTCGGGATTTCCCCTGTGTTGAGTAAGTGGAGCCCTAGCTCTCCGAGAGTTCCACACACGTCTTCGCCTCTACTATCAATGACTGGGCTTCCCCACCACGTGCTCTTTGCGTTGACGTCTCCTCCAATGATCAGCGGCTTGATGCCATTGACAATTTCAATTTTCCTGAGGTGTTCCAGGTATTCCTCTATCGTTTTGTCTGGCTCAAAGTAGAGCGAGACGAGTGTGATCTCCCAAGCACTGGTTTGGATTCCCACCACAGCGATGTTATTGGTGGTGAGTTTCGGGTACTGTATAACGTTTATGTCCTTATCAAAGACGGCAATTGCCGCCTTAACAGTCCCTTTTCCTGCATCAGTGCTTTGGAAGATCCTCACTCCCCTCTGACTCTTAACAGTCTTGATATTGCCGACGTAAGGCTCCTGAATAAGCGCAGCCGCTATTCCGCGTTTTTCTGCCTCTACGAATAGCTCATTTGTCGCAAGCTTCTTTCGCTGGAGGTTAGCCTGTGCGAATTTGTAAGCGTGATGGTCCCCCTGGGTGCCCTTAGCAGTACGCTACTGTTGCTCGCGCCAAGTCATCCCATTTCTGACGCTGCGGGCAAACTGCGCTAAAGGCATTGTGTTCTGTCTGGGTGCTGTTTGCTTTCTTGCAGTTTCTGCATGCTGCTGGTATTCCCGTCATAAAATCCGAACATTCGGATCTTAGGTGGGGGCCGCCGCAGTGGTTGCACATGTCCACTGACTCAGCACAATATTTTTTGCTATGGCCGAAGCCCAGACAGCGCGTACATTGCATCAGTGGGGACTGATCTTCGGCCTTGATGCGCTGGAGGTCAATATGTACGTATCCCTTTGCTGTGACCCTTTTCCAAATATTTGGCGAGACGCTGAGCACAATGTTGCCGGTATGTGGATTCCTAGCCCTTTTCCTATATTTTATCTCTACCCTGCCCGTCCCACCGCTGAGGCCGTGGAAAACATCCTGGTTCTGGTTCCTGAATGCCTTAAGGACGTCCTCATCGGTATTGACCAATAGGACGCCCCTAAGGATCAGCAACGGATCCCTGTTCTTCACCTCCTCAACGGTGAGATTGGCTCCATTCTTCCTCAATCTTTCCTTCGCCTTGTCTCTTTCTTCCGTCGTCTCAAAACCCATAATCACCTTTCTGTCCTTCGCCTTTCTTACTTTCTCCACCTTTATCCATCCCTCTTTTGCATCTATTACCTTCCTTACCCTGTCAAGAACTTCCTCTCCCGAGTCCTCCTCATTGCTGGAGGTGACCACAACTGAGTGCAGCGTTCGCTTTTCCAGCGCGCCGCCACTCCCTCCCGCGACCACCCCCGCATATGTAGGAGTCTCTACATTCTCCATTCTTTCCTTCTGTGCCTCTATAACCCCCTTGAGCTCCTCCATCCGTTTGTTGCTTTCCAGCAGCAACTTGGAGTGATCCTCAATTTTTTCCATGAAATGGGTCATGTTGCTCGCTTGGATGGTTGGGTTCAATTTCTGCTCTATGTCAATCGAGAATGTTGCGTCTATATCGGCAGCTTTGGGCTCTATGTTCTCCTTAGTCCTTTTTATTTTGGCCTCCCTTTCAGCTTCTTTGACCAGCTGATAGAGACGATCCAAGGCTTCAACGACGGCTGTTTTAATCTCGTTTTTGGTGTTTCTTGAACTGCTCAAGTGAAGCTTTGCTTTGTTTAAGCAGGCCCTAGCTTCTACTGACCGATCCGCGTACTGTAACTTTGGCGGCTCGGTCGGTTTCGCTTGCTTTGGCATGGTCTTATTTTCCTGCATCTCTAGCTGTTCTTTTTCGGCAGGTCGTAGAGGGCTTTTAGAACACTGCTCGCTAATGTATTTTTTAGCCGCGTCAACACTTTCCCGTTGCTTCGCTGCTTCGGGCTTTGCCTCTTGTGAGAGCGTCATCATTGGCTTTGTTTTAGGGGGGTAGGTCAGGACCGTTTTCTTGGGGGGCGATGGTGTTTTGTGGGGTGGAACTATTTTGGTTCCGCCTTCCCAGTGTCCAATGCTACACCTCACCGACGGGCCCGCCTGACCTGTTTGGTTCCCTTCCGAGTCTGAACTCTCCGTGCGATTTGCCTTTTTTGAACATGAACGCCTGCACCTTCGCTCCGGCCTGCACAGAAAACACCTGGGCTCCAGACCTTCAGCGATATTCAGCGAAAACCAAAAAACACGTGGGCTGAAAAACCAGAACCAGCTGCAGCAGCTGCGTAAAAATTTGCAGCGTGCAAGAAGCTCTTGGGAGAAGACAAATTCTGCAAGTAAAATAATTTTAGGCCTTATATATTATTTTATATTTTCAATTGAAAACTGAAACTTTGCGTTCCTATAATTCCTGAAAGGGACCAAAACTTGAAGTTCTGCAACTGCTATTTTTTGCGCGCTGCTTAGAAGAAGCGGACCTGAAAAAACCGGATTTTTTGGACTTTTCAAATTTGTTTTATAATTAAAAAACCGAAAAAACCACAAAAACTAAAATTTCAGGTGGAAGATTTTCCAAATTCTTTATTTTATTGTTTTCATTGTGTAGTGCTCTATTTGGCCTTAATTTAGACATTTTTCAAAAAATTTTTGGACAGGTGGTTCCAAAGATATCGATTTTCTAAGTAATTTTGGCTATAATTCCTAAATAAATAGAAAAAATTGATATTTTACACTGTAATTGTCTTTAATGTGCATATTATGTTAAGTTTAAGCCCAAATTCGCGCCCAATAGCCTCAAGTTTGGCGAAAATAGCATTTTTCAGCCATTTTGGTTTTGTTGGTTGTTATATAAAACATTAAATATCTAGGAGGCTATTGGACGCAGAAGATCCGGATTTGGACAAATAGTAGTGGGGTACTGGTGGGAACACCTTAAAATTAGTTTCAGGCGTTTTTCAGGCCAAAAAATTTTCAGCGCTGAAACCCTGCAGGATACACGTAGGAAGCTGGTCCGGTGTCAGTACCCAAAACCGCGTCTCTCTCCGACAAACGGTTGCGGAGCTACAGCCATTTAAAGTCGGCTTTTGACAGATCGGCGGCCATCTTGGCAAACTTTGACGCCAGATTGCTCCGTGGCCGGGGGTCGTAGAGAGTTGCCGTTTGCAAATTGTTGCTCAAGGAGACAAGCCCTACCGGAAAAAACTATTTTCAGGGGTTTCAAGGCTGAAAATTTTCGAAATCCTGAAAATCACCCCACACGACGGGGCTGGTCGGGGCGAGCCAGAAAAGCCCAAACTCGGGTACTCTGCGGCTGTCCAAAGCGGAGGAAATACCTGTCAAACATTGAATTTGACAGCTGAGCCGCCATCTTTGTTAAATTTCAAACACTCATATCTCCGCGGCGGAGGGTCGCAGAGCGCCGGGATTTGCTCTGCAGGGGTTGGCTTGCATGCCTCTTGCGAGTGGGCTGAAATTCAGGGGATTTCAGGGCAAAAAATTTTTTCGGCCTGAAAACACTACCACAGCCTAGATTCCGTCGAGCACGTAAAAATAAACCCAAGCACGGGACGATTCGGTCTGGTGGTTCTGAAGCTATCGTGTTTTAACCATTTTCTGTCCGCCATCTTGGAGGAAAACCAGAATCTTTGAATCGTGATTGCTCCGAAACCCTTAGGGCTAGGTACCCCGTGTTTGGGGTTGTTGGAACGGGCTCGGAGGGCTCTATCTAGTGAGAGCATTGGACAGACTCTACATAGAGCCAATTTGACAGAAATTGCAAAACTGTGTTTTTGACAAATTTAATGTATTTAAGCAACTAAATACAGCCCCTGGTAACTACCCAGAATTATAATACCCGAGGTAGAGTCTGGGAAGAGACATAGTTGCAACTTTTGCTGCAACTATTGTATAGTTTTAAGGTATTTTCTTATGCGGTTTTATTCCTTTTGTGTGTGTATTGTTTTACATTTTTTTTTTTTTTTATACTTTATTTACCGTCCCTATTGACGATAAAATTTTTGACGCGTACCTCCAACTATGTTCGGATTTAGAACCCCGGCAAAGGCGGCGGACAGCCAAAACTCTCCGCCAAAAACCGTTACGGTCCCCCCAGCGAAGGTGGTACGCAGCATAGAGCAGTGGGAAGCGGTAAATCGCAGCCCCACCCCAAGTACATCGGAGCAGACTTCGCAGGCGGGCTCTGTGAAGCCAAGAGAGAGACTTGCTATGACACAGGAGAGTAAGGCTGCGAAAGCTGTGACAACTGCAAGAAAGTCGGTCGACATTACCTCACCGCCTAAAATAATTAAGTATGCGGACCGAACGGCGGAGGCAAAAGCCTGTCTGACAAAAGCCAAGCTGCACCTCAGTAGCTCTAGGAACACAAAAACCGAAATTAAGACAGCCATTATCGAAGCAACAGAACGTCTTTACCAGCTGGTTAAGGAAACCGAAACGGAGCTGAAAGGATTAAACCTTCAACTGACCCGGAAGGCGCCGGAAACGACAGAGATAGAGCCGGTCGTCGCTATGAAACAAGCGCCTCTCCCCAAAAGCATTGACGAAAGCAAAATAATGCTACAAATAGAAGAACACTCGAAGCTCCTTATCGAAAATGGTAAAAAAATGGAAGAGCTCAGGGAGGCGATGGACCACCAGAGGCATTTCCTGGAAAAGGGAAATACATACGCAAGTGTGGCTGCAGCCCAGGGTGTAGGATCACTGCCAAAGTGCAGTACCCTGCACTCGGTTGTTGTCACATCGAAGAATGAAACGGATACAGGCGACGAAGTCCTCACCAGAGTCCGTGAAGCTGTAAAAGCTAAAGACGGGTGGATCAAGGTGGAGAGAGTCAGGAAAGCCAAAGATAGAAAAATAATAATAGGTTTGGAGACACGAGAGGAGAGGGGCAGGCTAAAGGAGCGTCTACAAAAAGAAGGAGTCGATCTCACCGTCGAGGAAGTAAAGAACAGAGACCCGCTGCTGATCCTGAAGTACGTCTTGGTGATAAACACCGACGAAGACGTCTTAAAGGCATTACGGAACCAAAATCGGGGTGTTTTTGACGGCCTCGACGGAGAGGAAGACAGAGTGGAGGTAAAATATAGACGCAGGGTAAGGAACCCCCACATGTGCCACATAGTCGTAAGCGTCTCGCCCACCATCTGGCGACGAGCACTGGAGAACGGAACCGTACACATTGATCTCCAGAGGGTAAGGGTCGAAGACCAGACCCCACTTGTACAGTGCACGCGCTGCCTTGGCTTCGGTCATGGAAAGCGTTTCTGTAAGGAGACTATAGACCTGTGTGGACACTGTGGGGGTCCCCACGTGAGAGCAGAATGCCCAGACTGGCTCTCGGGCACATCGCCTGCTTGCCGAAATTGCACAAAGGCAAAAATTGAAAATGGCACACCCCACAACGCCTTTAGCCACGACTGCCCCGTACGGAAGAGGTGGGACAGCATAGCACGCTCAACGGTTGCGTATTGCTAAGGGCACCACAATGGACAACACTGTCTACAAAATGGCGCAGGCAAACCTCCAACGAAAGAAACTAGCCACCAATGAGCTTTTAACGGAAGCTGCGAGGCGCGGAATAGCGGTGGCGCTTCTGCAGGAACCCTATGTGGCCGGAGCAAAAGTAATGAGGAGTCACAGGGGCGTTAGAATCTTCCAGAACACTGGTACAGGAGATGGGACTGTCAAAGCGGCAATAGCCGTCTTTAATAGCGACTTCAACGTTAGACAGTACCCAAAACTCACCACAAATAACATCGTAGTGGTGGGAATCCAGACCAGTGCCTGGGAGATCACGCTTGTCTCCTTTTACTTTGAGCCAGACCAGCCCATAGAGCATTACCTGGAGCATCTGAAGCAGATAGAGCTAGTAGTTGGCTCTAAAAGACTTATCGTTGGAGGGGACGCCAATGCCAAAAATATATGGTGGGGTAGCCCAACGACTGATCTCAGGGGCGAAGAGGTGGCAGCAACTCTCGGCGAGCTAAGCCTGGACATACAAAACCGAGGGGAAATTCCGACCTTCGACACTATCCGAGGAGGAAAGCGGTACAGCAGCCACGTGGACATCACTGCTTGCTCCAACGACATCTTGGACCGGATTGACAACTGGAGGGTTGACGAGGGACTCACGAGCTCGGATCACAACGGCATCATGTTCGAGGTCCTCTTACAAAAATCTAAGGGAATCAAAATTGAGAGAACTACTAGGAAATTCAACACAAAGAAAGCAAATTGGTCTAAATTTCGTTAGAAATTTAGCCAATTAAAAATAGATAACAACCTAACATTAGCCGAATTAAATAAAATTAAAGACAGTATAGAATTAGACAATATAGTAAAAAAATTTTCTAAAGTAATAGACGAAGCTTGTAAACAAGCAATACCAAGTAGAAAATCCAAAGAGGAATTCACCTTGCCGTGGTGGTCCGAGACTCTCGCTGAGATGAAGAAGACCGTCGCCACCAAAAAGCGCAGGATCCGCTGTGCTGCTCCAATCCGAAGGTCGAAGGTCATCGAAGAGTACCTGAGGGAAAAAGAAAGTTATGAATTAGAAGAGGCCAGAGCTCAGACCGAGAGTTGGAGGAAATTCTGTGGAAAACAGGACAGGGAGGGGGTCTGGGAGGGTATTTATAGAGTGATAGGTAGGACGCGGTGCAGGGAGGAGGACCTACCGCTGGAAAGAAACGGTGATGTGCTGGACGCGAAGGGGTCCGTAGAACTGCTGGCAAAAACTTTTTACCCGGAGGACCTTCCAGAAAGCGACAACGCGCATCACCAGTTCATCAGAAGCAAAGCCGAAGACGTGAACGCTGGCGAGCAAAATGTTACTTGTGAACCACCGTTCACAATGGCGGAACTGAAAAGTTCAGTGGAGTCTTTCAACCCCAAGAAGGCACCGGGCTCTGATGGCTTTACCGCTGACATATGTTCCCATGCCGTGGGTAACGACCCGGAATACTTTCTGGGATTATTAAATAAGTGCCTGGAGAGTCATCACTTCCCCACAGCCTGGAAGGAAGCAACCGTGGTGATTTTAAGGAAAGCCGGAAAGGATAATTACACAACTCCAAAATCCTATAGGCCGATTGGGCTGTTGCCTATATTAGGAAAAATTTTTGAGAAGATGCTGGTGGCCCGCCTAAAATTCCATCTTTTGCCAAGGATGAGTACTCGCCAGTACGGATTCATGCCACAAAGGAGCACCGAGGACTCCCTCTATGATCTAATGCAGCACGTTCATAATAAATTAGCGGAAAAACAAATAGTTACACTTGTATCATTGGACATAGAGGGGGCCTTTGACAGCGCCTGGTGGCCAGCAATACGAGTCCGTCTGGCTGAGGAAAAGTGTCCAATTGGCCTTAGGCGGGTCATGGACAGCTATCTCAGAAACAGAAGAGTTTCGGTCAGGTACGGTGGGGAAGCCTACGGAAAGGGAACGGAAAAGGGCTGCGTACAGGGTTCGATAGGGGGCCCCATTCTGTGGAACCTCTTACTGGACCCCCTCCTAAAAACAGTGGAAGACATGGGGCATTATATACAAGCGTTCGCGGACGATGTTCTCCTCGTCTTCAATGGAGAGACCGCGCAGGAGATTGAGGAACACGCAAATGTCGTCCTCGCCCGTGTTCTGGCGTGGGGTGTCGAAAATAAACTTAGGTTCGCACCGCACAAGACCACCGCTATGGTGGTAACCAAAAAGTTGACACACGACACACCACGCCTGAGCATGGGAGGGATTGACATCGTCCCGTCGAGGGAAATGAACATAATGTCAGCTCAAGGTCTGCGACTGCTGCAGGGTGTGGCGCTTCAATTGCTGGCATTGATCGCTCGATCTCTCTGTCCCTTAGTCCCGGCAGGGCCGCCCCCTTCCTGATCCTGTATAGTGAGGCTACCTCACGTACACGAAGATCAAGCGGGAGCACTCCCGCCAAGACCAGTGCTGAGTTTAGTGAGACCGTGCGATAAGCCTTGCACATTTTTTGTGCGAAGCCCCTCTGCACAGTTCCGAGCTGTCTCTGCACTCCCAGTTTCTCGGCAGCCGGTGCCCAAACGCTTGCCGCGTACAGAATAATGGGCTCGATGGTCGCTGTGTAAATTGTCCGTATGACTTCGGGGTGGAGGCCCCAGCTCGCCTTTGCTGCTCTTGCGAGCTGTTTATAGATGTTTATGGCCTTCCTACAGACATTAGCCACATGTGCGTTGAAGGTGAGCTTTTCATCGAGCGTCACACCCAACATCTTTATTTGTTTTGACACGCCAATGTCCACCCCGCCCATGCTCAGGTGCGGAGTATCGAATTTAAGCTTGCGAGTGATTACCATTGCACTGGTCTTGTGAGGCGCGAATTTGAGTTTATTTTCGACCCCCCACACCCGAACAAGTTCGAGGGCGGCATTAGCGCATCTTTGCACGTGTTGTGCAGTCGGACCATCGAACACCATGACAACGTCATCGGCAAACGCCTGCACGTAGTGACCCCTGGATTCAAGCATGTTCAGCAGGGGATCTAACAATATGTTCCATAGGATGGGCCCACCTATAGACCCTTGGACGCACCCTTTGTTGGTCACCTTTTTAAAAGTTTCCCCACTATACCTCACCGTAACCATTCTTTGGTCGAGGTAACTGTCGAACACCTTTCTGATGTTCAATGGACAGTTCATTTTTGCCAGTTGGACTCTGATCGCTGGCCACCACGCACTGTCAAAGGCGCCCTCTATATCCAATGACACGACGGTTATGATTTTCTTCTCGTCCAATTTGGTTTTTATGTGCTGCATTAGTTTATAGAGGGCGTCTTCGCAGCTCTTTTGGGGCATGAATCCAAACTGGCTGGGGTTTAGTTTCGGTAGGAGGTGGTATTTGAGTCTGGCGACCAACATTTTTTCATACACTTTGCCCATTACCGGTAACAGCCCTATGGGGCGGTAAGACTTGGGCGTTGTGTATGATTCTTTTCCTGGTTTCCTCAACACTATGACAGTGGCTTCCTTCCAGATAACTGGGAAATAATGGAGCTCTAGACATTTGTTGAGTACTTCCAGGAAAAGTTTAGGCTCGCTCTTTATGGCATGGCTGCATATGTCGGCAGTGAATCCGTCAGCACCAGGCGCTTTTTTAGGGTTTAATGAATCCAGTGCAGTGAGCATTTCCGTTGTTGTGAACGGAGGATCGTTCTGTCCCTCAGGCTGTTGGTGGTTCACAACTGATGCCCGGTTCCTCATCTCTAGATGCATCTGGTTGTCGTTCTCCCTTTGATCATCCGGGTAGAACGTCTTCGCTAACAATTCCACCGAGCCTTTGGCGTCAAGAGTTTTGCCGTCTTTTTCCAAGGGTATGTCCTCTTCCCTCTTAGCTGTTCTCCCTATTACCCGGTAAATGCCCTCCCACAAGCTCTCCTGGTCCTGTTTACTACAGAATTCCTTCCAGCTTGCGATGTGGGCCTCTTTGGCTTTGGATTCATACTCATCTCTGGCGGTTATGTAGGCATCCACCACTCCCTGCCTTCGAATCGGTGCGGCGTTCTTGATTCTGCGTTTCCTAGTGGTGACTTCCTGCTTCATCTTCGCGAGCTCTTCTGACCACCATGGTAGGGTAAATGATTCTGCATTCTTTTTTGTTGGTATCGCAAATTTACAAGATTCTGTAATGGCTTTATTGTAATTTTTTATAAGTATGTCAAGTTCTTTAATGGTAGTAATGGTACAAATTTTTCCAGTTTCTAATTCATATTCTAATATTAGTTGTTTAAATTTATTCTGAAATTTTTAGGTTAGGTTAGGTTAGGTTAGGTTAGGTTAGGTTAGGTTAGGTTAGGTTAGGTTAGGTTAGGTTAGGTTAGGTTAGGTTAGGTTAGGTTAGGTTAGGTTAGGTTAGGTTAGGTTAGGTTAGGTTAGGTTAGGTTAGGTTAGGTTAGGTTAGGTTAGGTTAGGTTAGGTTAGGTTAGGTTAGGTTAGGTTAGGTTAGGTTAGGTTAGGTTTTTTTTTTTTTTTTTTTTTGTTATGGCAGGAGTGGGAAATCCTCATGGACACCCAGACTGTCTCACGTGTGACACAGTCTGGGTAGTGCCGGACTCTTACCGGCTAAAACCACACTCCTGCCTTTTCCAGTCACCTCTGACGTGATCAGAGCCGTTTGTTACAAATTGATAATTTAATTATTTTTTTTTTTTTTTTTTTTATGGTTTCATTTATGGGTCACAAAACAACTCGACAGACTTCATCTCATTTTTTTTTTTAATTTTTTTTTTTTTTTTTTTTCTTTATATTCTAGATTCCCTTTTTATATTTATTGTTCTTTTCTTTATGTTTTTTTTTCTTTTTTTTTTTTATAGAATGCACTCATATATATATATTTTTTTTCTCTCTTATATTCCTAGGTACTTAACTTTATATAGTTTATTATATATAGAAGTATCCTAATTTACTTATTTCTACTTATTACTATTTTTACTATTTTAATACAGTATTCTAAAAATTTTTGCCTCTTTTTTCCGCTTATTAAACTAGGTAAAATATTAACATTTAATGTCTCTTCGAGGTCCTGCTCAACCTCGTACCGCGCTTTCGCTGTTATTGGACAATCTAGTAGTATATGTAGGACCGTCTCTTCCCTGCCCGGCTCACAGGCGCACGATGCGTTCTCCTTACACTTGAAGCGTTTCAGGTACGCAGAGAACCCACCGTGCCCCGTGAAGATTTGCGTGGTGAGGCTAGTGGGGTTGAATTTTCTCACAACCCTGTACGCCGCGACCGCGTCCGGGAAAAATATTTTTGTGCCGGAGGCTGTTTCTCCCGACTTATATCTCCTGTTCCATTCGTCAAGCGACCCCATACGGATATGCCGCTTGACGAATGAAACAGGACAATGATCGTAGTCCGGTCTCTTTTTTGACCCCAGGGCAGCCTCCTTTGCGAGCTGGTCGGCTCGCTCGTTCCCCACCAGTCCTGCGTGAGCCTTTATCCAGAACAAGGACACCCTCTTGTTCTGTAGCTCACAGCGGCGAAGGGTGTCTCTTGTTTCCACTGCCAGGGGGTGAGAGGAGCTCGTGCCGACCACCGACTGGAGGGCCGCCATGGAGTCGCTGAAGATTGCAAACGTTTCTTCCTTTCTTTTTAGTATTTCGCCAGCCGCTCTTTGTATAGCCAAAAGCTCTGCCTGATAGACGGTGCAGTAAGACGGCAAAGCAAGTTTGAGGGCCTTAACTTCGGTTGCGTTATTCCAAAAAGATAGCGCCGCACCGACCCTGCCCTCAATCTTGCTGCCGTCTGTGAAGATACGCACAGCGAAGTCACTGTGGTTTTTATATTGTTCCTCGTCTATCAGGCTGCCGAACTGCAGTGTGATCTGCTCTGCGGGATGCGGGGATTTTAGAGCTGGAGCCATCCGCTCGACCTCCCTGTCTCCCAGTGCTGACTGGGGTACTCCCCTCTTGGCCTCGTACAGCGCTGCCGCCTCCCGAATACGCAAATCGATTGGGAGCATCCCAGCCAGCAAAAGTGCCGAATTCAGAGAGACCGTACGGTAGGCTCTACACAGCTTTTGAGCAAACCCTCTTTGGACCACATTTAGTTGCTTTATAGCTCCCAGTTTATTTGCGGCTGGCGCCCACACACTCGCGGCGTACAAAAGTGTGGGCTCAACCGCTGCGGTGTATATAATACGGATCACTTCCGGGTGCAAACCCCAGCTCACCCGGGCTGCCCTGGCCAGCTGCTTGTAGATGGCTATCGCCTTCTTACATGCGATAGCTATGTGTTTGTTAAAAGTCAGCTTGGAGTCTATGGTGACGCCCAGGATTTTTATATCTTGGGACATACCGATGTCGATCCCCCCCATGCTCAAGCGAGGAGTGTCGTATTTCAGCCTCCGCGTTAGCACCATCGCACAGGTTTTGTGCGGCGCGAATTTGAGCTTATTTCTGACACCCCACGCCCGAACATGTTCGAGAGCGGCACCGGCACGTCCCTCGATTTCCGCTGCTGACTCGCCGACGAAAACCATGACAACGTCATCCGCGAACGCCTGGCAGTAGTGGCCCCTATCCTCAAGCTGCTTCAGAAGTGGGTCCAGCAGCAAATTCCAAAAGATAGGGCCCCCTATGGAACCCTGGACGCAACCTTTACTGGTCGCCTTTTTAATTTGCTCCCCTGCGTATCTCACGCTGACCTCCCTGTCGCTTAGATAACTGTCGACTACTCGTCTCAAGTTTACAGGACACTTTTCCTCAGCCAACCGTACCTTAATAGCGGGCCACCATGCGCTGTCGAATGCTCCCTCTATATCCAGTGACACAACCGTGACTATCTTTTTCTGTGCCAGCTTCGTGCGGATATAATGCACAAGAGTATAGAGGGAGTCTTCGGTGCTCTTTTGGGGCATAAAGCCGTATTGGCGAGTACTTATCCTGGGGAGCAGGTAGAACTTAAGACGAGCAACCAGCATCCTCTCGTATACCTTCCCTAGTACAGGCAGGAGCCCAATCGGTCTGTAGGATTTCGGGACGGTATACGAGTCTTTGCCTGGCTTCCTGAGAACAACCACTGTTGCTTCCTTCCAGGACTTCGGGAAGTATTGCTGTGCCAGGCATTTGTTCAAAAGCGACAGGAAGAATTCAGGGTTGCAGTTTATGGCCTGAGAGCAGATATCGGCTGTGAAGCCGTCAGCTCCCGGGGCCTTTTTTGGGTTGAAAGACCCTATGGACCTATCAAGCTCGGTCAGGGTAAACGGCGGGTCATGTTGTTCATCATGGCTCCACTCGTTTACCTTTTCAGCCAGTAGCCGGGTTTGGCGATGGTCCACATTGTCGTCCTCCTCACGGTCCTCGGGGTAAAACGTGTCGGCTAACAGCTTCACCGAGCCACTTGCATCCAGTACCACATCTCCCGACCACAGCGGCGGATCCTCCTCTCTTTTTGTGACTCTTCCCATGACCCTATAAATCCCCTCCCAAACACCTTCCTTGTCCTGCTTTCCACAAAACTGCCTCCAACTTTCCTCAGTTGCTATCCTTACAGCTTCCTCATATTTTGCTTTTTCTTCCAGGTACAGCCTGACTACCATCTCTCTCCGAACCGGCGCTGCGTTCCTGACTCTGCGTTTTTTGGTAGCGACTAGGCTTTTCATCTCCGCGAGCTCCACGGACCACCACGGCAACGTAAGTGTCTCTTTGTGATTTTTAGTTTTTAAGGTGTGTGTACATGTGTCAGTTACGGCTTGTGTGTATGTGTTAATTGTGTGTTCCAGTTTGGCTATGGTATTTACGTTTGTAAGCTCCGTAACTGTTAAATTATATTCTAACATAATTTGAGACAGTTTCTCATGAAACTGTTTCCAATTTGCCTTCTTTGTGTTGTACTTTCTGGTGGTACGCTCGATGGTTATTCCTTTAGATTTTGTGAGATTTATGCCAAAAGTGATGCCGTTATGGTCGGAACTCGTAAGTCCTTCCACGATATGCCAGCCGTCCACCAGGTCCAGCATGTCCGCCGAACAGGCCGTTACATCCACGTGGCTGCTGTACCTAGTGCCTCCTCTTATAGTATCGAAGGTTGGGATGTCGCCTGTGTTGAGGATCTGCAATCCCATTTCCCCCAGCGCTCCACACATATGCTCCCCTCTCGAGTCCTCGTTGCCACTGCCCCACCATGTACTCTTCGCATTGGCGTCCCCTCCAATAACCAACCTGCAAGGGCCAAGCTCTTGCTCCGCTCGTTTGAGCTGCTCCAGGTGTGGCTCCATGGGCTTGTCGGGTTCGAAATAGAAGGACACCAGCGTGATCGTCCAGGCTCTGGTTCGGACTCCCACCACAACGATGTTGTTTGTGGTGAGTTGCGGGTACTGTATAATGTCCAAATGTTGGTCAAAGACAGCTATTGCTGCCTTTACAGTCCCTTCTCCTCCCTCAGAGGTCTGGAAGACCCTAACGCCCCGGTAGCCCTTCATCCTTCTCACCCCGCCCACATAGGGCTCCTGAAGCAGCGCCACGGCAACTTTTAGTTTTTCAGCCTCCAGTAGTAGCTCATTTGTGGCCAGTTGGCTTCGTTGCAGATTGGCCTGGACTATTTTGTACTGGCGAGCATCAGGGACAACTTTAGCAGTACGCTATTGAGGCTCGAGCCAGTGTGTCCCACTTCCTCCGCACTGGGCACTCACTACTGAACGCGTTGTGATCGCGGATCCCGGCCTTTGCTCTGGTGCAGTTGATGCACACCGCTGCTTCACCCAGCTGTATGTCTGGGCAGTCCACTCTGAGATGCGGTCCGCTGCAGTGACTACAGAGGTCAGCTGGCTCTTTGCAGAACCGCTTTCCGTGGCCGTACCCCAAGCAGCGGGTGCACTGCACCAGTGGCGTCTGGTCTTCCACGCGTACTCTTTGGAGGTCGATCCTGAGCTTTCCTCCTTCGATCGCTCTTCTCCAGATCGTTGGAGGCACGCTCATCACCACGTGGCTCACCAGTGGGTTTCTTGTTTTCCTTCGGTACTTGATTTTAATCCTTTCCGTTTCGACGCCGAGGTCGTGAAAAATTTCCCTATTCTGATTCTTGAGGGCTTTGAGGATTTCCTCGTCAGTGTGTACCACCAACACATCCCTCAGAATCAGAAGCGGGTCCCTGTTCGTCACTTCCTCGACGACGAGGTTCTCTCCAAACCCTTGAAGTCTCTCCTTTATCTTCGTCCTTTCCTCTTTTGTCGTGCAACCCATTATAATTTTCCTATCTTTTGCCTTCCTTACTCTCTCCACCTGCACCCATCCTTCTTTTGCGTCCATCGCCTTCCTAATTCTCTCGAGGACCTCCTCTCCCGTGTCAACTTCCTGCTTTGAGGAGACAATCACCGAGTGCAGCGTCGCTCGCTCCAGGGCCTGTTCCCCGGTCTGGCTCTTACGCGCTACACTGGCATAAGTCATCTCTCCACCGCTTGGTCTATTCGCTAAAGCTAAAGCATCTCGTAGTTTTCCCATGCTTTCCAAATTTTCTTGAATTAGCGAGCTGTGCTGTTTTATTGATTCTAAGAGCTCCTTTTGGTTAGCATTAATTCCACTGGGTATGGGTTCGGAACACTCGTTTGCAATAGGCACAGTTACAGGTACAGATGAGGGTGCAACTGCAGGTGCAGCCGTTGGTGCAGGTGTAACAAGATTTTTGCTCCGCTCGGACTCTTTTACCAGCTCATAGAGCCGGTTTATGGCGTTGACCACCTCAGTCTTAATTTCTGTTTTCAGGTTTCGAGAGTTGCCCAAATAAAGCTTTGCCTTATTCAGGCAAGCTCTCGCTTCCGCTGTAAGATTGGGGTATCCCGACTGGGGTCTTTTTGGTGGCCATGCAGTATCTATAGGGGCTCGGCGACTTTCGTGAGTGCTAGGGCCAGGTGGTGTGGCAGGTGAGTTGGCCGGGATCTTAGCTTGAGGCTCAGATTTCCCGGCCTCCCATTCCCCTATGCTACGACGCACGCTAGGAAGCGATGACTCAGCTTTCTCTACCGACTGCGGTGAGCCCCTGGAGCCCGGTGAGCCCGTGGCCTTCTTAGCCGGGGTACGGAACATTATATCGCTTTTTGTAAAGGTAAGGTTCATAAAAGACCCGTCAGATGGCACTGGTATTACTTTTGCGTCCCTGTAAAGGGGGGATAAAACAAAAGTACCTACGTATAAAAATAATTCGTCCTAAGTTGTGACGAGAGTCAATTAATTTTTAAAATAAAAATAAAATAAAAATATGGGGGTAAGACCGACGATGATGCGCTCAAGGACGCAAAAAGTGTTTTGATAATAAACAGTCAAATAATAACAGTTTTAAACAGGACAAGCTCAAAACGATTTTTGTTCCAAACCAAATTTTGTGTCGGAAACAATGGTTCCCTATTTTATAGACCACAGGGTGGGTGGGTGGGCAAAATTTTATTTGAGCTAGACGCACGGGCGAGGTGTCCAGAGACGCGTCTCCACGCGGGCCAGCTAACTACGGCGTTACTTTAGTTTTCACGGAATGAAAATTCAAAATTAGGGTCCAAAAACGTGATTTTTAAGGGAAAATTTTTGAAAAACTTGTAATAACTCCACCGAACGAGATTCCAGCTCGCGGAACGCTCGCCAGAATACAGGTAGGGCAGGTAAGTTGCTATTTAAACTAATACAATTAGGGTTAACAGTAAGAATTTCGAAATAAAAATGGATATGTGGTTCAGTACAAAAATATTCTGAATTTTTCTAAGATAATGGCGAAAAATGAAAATTTTTTCGCGTTTTGTCAATTCTTTCAGTTAAAATAGTCAATCGGTACCTAAATACAAGCGATTCAGCTGAAAACAGCTTCGAAATGCGACACCTGGTTGCAAAGATATTCTGATGTATAGGGAATATTGTATCGGTTAGGTGGATTTCGTACGTACTGATTTGCTTGGAAAAACGAAAAATTCAGTGTTTACAAACTTCTATTTGAGCTAGACGCACGGGCGAGGTGTCCAGAGACGCGTCTCCGCGCGGGCCAGCTAACTACGGCGTTACTTTAGTTTTCACGGAATGAAAATTCAAAATTAGGGTCCAAAAACGTGATTTTTAAGGGAAAATTTTTGAAAAACTTGTAATAACTCCACCGAACGAGATTCCAGCTCGCGGAACGCTCGCCAGAATACAGGTAGGGCAGGTAAGTTGCTATTTAAACTAATACAATTAGGGTTAACAGTAAGAATTTCGAAATAAAAATGGATATGTGGTTCAGTACAAAAATATTCTGAATTTTTCTAAGATAATGGCGAAAAATGAAAATTTTTTCGCGTTTTGTCAATTCTTTCAGTTAAAATAGTCAATCGGTACCTAAATACAAGCGATTCAGCTGAAAACAGCTTCGAAATGCGACACCTGGTTGCAAAGATATTCTGATGTATAGGGAATATTGTATCGGTTAGGTGGATTTCGTACGTACTGATTTGCTTGGAAAAACGAAAAATTCAGTGTTTACAAACTTCTATTTGAGCTAGACGCACGGGCGAGGTGTCCAGAGACGCGTCTCCGCGCGGGCCAGCTAACTACGGCGTTACTTTAGTTTTCACGGAATGAAAATTCAAAATTAGGGTCCAAAAACGTGATTTTTAAGGGAAAATTTTTGAAAAACTTGTAATAACTCCACCGAACGAGATTCCAGCTCGCGGAACGCTCGCCAGAATACAGGTAGGGCAGGTAAGTTGCTATTTAAACTAATACAATTAGGGTTAACAGTAAGAATTTCGAAATAAAAATGGATATGTGGTTCAGTACAAAAATATTCTGAATTTTTCTAAGATAATGGCGAAAAATGAAAATTTTTTCGCGTTTTGTCAATTCTTTCAGTTAAAATAGTCAATCGGTACCTAAATACAAGCGATTCAGCTGAAAACAGCTTCGAAATGCGACACCTGGTTGCAAAGATATTCTGATGTATAGGGAATATTGTATCGGTTAGGTGGATTTCGTACGTACTGATTTGCTTGGAAAAACGAAAAATTCAGTGTTTACAAACTTCTATTTGAGCTAGACGCACGGGCGAGGTGTCCAGAGACGCGTCTCCGCGCGGGCCAGCTAACTACGGCGTTACTTTAGTTTTCACGGAATGAAAATTCAAAATTAGGGTCCAAAAACGTGATTTTTAAGGGAAAATTTTTGAAAAACTTGTAATAACTCCACCGAACGAGATTCCAGCTCGCGGAACGCTCGCCAGAATACAGGTAGGGCAGGTAAGTTGCTATTTAAACTAATACAATTAGGGTTAACAGTAAGAATTTCGAAATAAAAATGGATATGTGGTTCAGTACAAAAATATTCTGAATTTTTCTAAGATAATGGCGAAAAATGAAAATTTTTTCGCGTTTTGTCAATTCTTTCAGTTAAAATAGTCAATCGGTACCTAAATACAAGCGATTCAGCTGAAAACAGCTTCGAAATGCGACACCTGGTTGCAAAGATATTCTGATGTATAGGGAATATTGTATCGGTTAGGTGGATTTCGTACGTACTGATTTGCTTGGAAAAACGAAAAATTCAGTGTTTACAAACTTCTATTTGAGCTAGACGCACGGGCGAGGTGTCCAGAGACGCGTCTCCGCGCGGGCCAGCTAACTACGGCGTTACTTTAGTTTTCACGGAATGAAAATTCAAAATTAGGGTCCAAAAACGTGATTTTTAAGGGAAAATTTTTGAAAAACTTGTAATAACTCCACCGAACGAGATTCCAGCTCGCGGAACGCTCGCCAGAATACAGGTAGGGCAGGTAAGTTGCTATTTAAACTAATACAATTAGGGTTAACAGTAAGAATTTCGAAATAAAAATGGATATGTGGTTCAGTACAAAAATATTCTGAATTTTTCTAAGATAATGGCGAAAAATGAAAATTTTTTCGCGTTTTGTCAATTCTTTCAGTTAAAATAGTCAATCGGTACCTAAATACAAGCGATTCAGCTGAAAACAGCTTCGAAATGCGACACCTGGTTGCAAAGATATTCTGATGTATAGGGAATATTGTATCGGTTAGGTGGATTTCGTACGTACTGATTTGCTTGGAAAAACGAAAAATTCAGTGTTTACAAACTTCTATTTGAGCTAGACGCACGGGCGAGGTGTCCAGAGACGCGTCTCCGCGCGGGCCAGCTAACTACGGCGTTACTTTAGTTTTCACGGAATGAAAATTCAAAATTAGGGTCCAAAAACGTGATTTTTAAGGGAAAATTTTTGAAAAACTTGTAATAACTCCACCGAACGAGATTCCAGCTCGCGGAACGCTCGCCAGAATACAGGTAGGGCAGGTAAGTTGCTATTTAAACTAATACAATTAGGGTTAACAGTAAGAATTTCGAAATAAAAATGGATATGTGGTTCAGTACAAAAATATTCTGAATTTTTCTAAGATAATGGCGAAAAATGAAAATTTTTTCGCGTTTTGTCAATTCTTTCAGTTAAAATAGTCAATCGGTACCTAAATACAAGCGATTCAGCTGAAAACAGCTTCGAAATGCGACACCTGGTTGCAAAGATATTCTGATGTATAGGGAATATTGTATCGGTTAGGTGGATTTCGTACGTACTGATTTGCTTGGAAAAACGAAAAATTCAGTGTTTACAAACTTCTATTTGAGCTAGACGCACGGGCGAGGTGTCCAGAGACGCGTCTCCGCGCGGGCCAGCTAACTACGGCGTTACTTTAGTTTTCACGGAATGAAAATTCAAAATTAGGGTCCAAAAACGTGATTTTTAAGGGAAAATTTTTGAAAAACTTGTAATAACTCCACCGAACGAGATTCCAGCTCGCGGAACGCTCGCCAGAATACAGGTAGGGCAGGTAAGTTGCTATTTAAACTAATACAATTAGGGTTAACAGTAAGAATTTCGAAATAAAAATGGATATGTGGTTCAGTACAAAAATATTCTGAATTTTTCTAAGATAATGGCGAAAAATGAAAATTTTTTCGCGTTTTGTCAATTCTTTCAGTTAAAATAGTCAATCGGTACCTAAATACAAGCGATTCAGCTGAAAACAGCTTCGAAATGCGACACCTGGTTGCAAAGATATTCTGATGTATAGGGAATATTGTATCGGTTAGGTGGATTTCGTACGTACTGATTTGCTTGGAAAAACGAAAAATTCAGTGTTTACAAACTTCTATTTGAGCTAGACGCACGGGCGAGGTGTCCAGAGACGCGTCTCCGCGCGGGCCAGCTAACTACGGCGTTACTTTAGTTTTCACGGAATGAAAATTCAAAATTAGGGTCCAAAAACGTGATTTTTAAGGGAAAATTTTTGAAAAACTTGTAATAACTCCACCGAACGAGATTCCAGCTCGCGGAACGCTCGCCAGAATACAGGTAGGGCAGGTAAGTTGCTATTTAAACTAATACAATTAGGGTTAACAGTAAGAATTTCGAAATAAAAATGGATATGTGGTTCAGTACAAAAATATTCTGAATTTTTCTAAGATAATGGCGAAAAATGAAAATTTTTTCGCGTTTTGTCAATTCTTTCAGTTAAAATAGTCAATCGGTACCTAAATACAAGCGATTCAGCTGAAAACAGCTTCGAAATGCGACACCTGGTTGCAAAGATATTCTGATGTATAGGGAATATTGTATCGGTTAGGTGGATTTCGTACGTACTGATTTGCTTGGAAAAACGAAAAATTCAGTGTTTACAAACTTCTATTTGAGCTAGACGCACGGGCGAGGTGTCCAGAGACGCGTCTCCGCGCGGGCCAGCTAACTACGGCGTTACTTTAGTTTTCACGGAATGAAAATTCAAAATTAGGGTCCAAAAACGTGATTTTTAAGGGAAAATTTTTGAAAAACTTGTAATAACTCCACCGAACGAGATTCCAGCTCGCGGAACGCTCGCCAGAATACAGGTAGGGCAGGTAAGTTGCTATTTAAACTAATACAATTAGGGTTAACAGTAAGAATTTCGAAATAAAAATGGATATGTGGTTCAGTACAAAAATATTCTGAATTTTTCTAAGATAATGGCGAAAAATGAAAATTTTTTCGCGTTTTGTCAATTCTTTCAGTTAAAATAGTCAATCGGTACCTAAATACAAGCGATTCAGCTGAAAACAGCTTCGAAATGCGACACCTGGTTGCAAAGATATTCTGATGTATAGGGAATATTGTATCGGTTAGGTGGATTTCGTACGTACTGATTTGCTTGGAAAAACGAAAAATTCAGTGTTTACAAACTTCTATTTGAGCTAGACGCACGGGCGAGGTGTCCAGAGACGCGTCTCCGCGCGGGCCAGCTAACTACGGCGTTACTTTAGTTTTCACGGAATGAAAATTCAAAATTAGGGTCCAAAAACGTGATTTTTAAGGGAAAATTTTTGAAAAACTTGTAATAACTCCACCGAACGAGATTCCAGCTCGCGGAACGCTCGCCAGAATACAGGTAGGGCAGGTAAGTTGCTATTTAAACTAATACAATTAGGGTTAACAGTAAGAATTTCGAAATAAAAATGGATATGTGGTTCAGTACAAAAATATTCTGAATTTTTCTAAGATAATGGCGAAAAATGAAAATTTTTTCGCGTTTTGTCAATTCTTTCAGTTAAAATAGTCAATCGGTACCTAAATACAAGCGATTCAGCTGAAAACAGCTTCGAAATGCGACACCTGGTTGCAAAGATATTCTGATGTATAGGGAATATTGTATCGGTTAGGTGGATTTCGTACGTACTGATTTGCTTGGAAAAACGAAAAATTCAGTGTTTACAAACTTCTATTTGAGCTAGACGCACGGGCGAGGTGTCCAGAGACGCGTCTCCGCGCGGGCCAGCTAACTACGGCGTTACTTTAGTTTTCACGGAATGAAAATTCAAAATTAGGGTCCAAAAACGTGATTTTTAAGGGAAAATTTTTGAAAAACTTGTAATAACTCCACCGAACGAGATTCCAGCTCGCGGAACGCTCGCCAGAATACAGGTAGGGCAGGTAAGTTGCTATTTAAACTAATACAATTAGGGTTAACAGTAAGAATTTCGAAATAAAAATGGATATGTGGTTCAGTACAAAAATATTCTGAATTTTTCTAAGATAATGGCGAAAAATGAAAATTTTTTCGCGTTTTGTCAATTCTTTCAGTTAAAATAGTCAATCGGTACCTAAATACAAGCGATTCAGCTGAAAACAGCTTCGAAATGCGACACCTGGTTGCAAAGATATTCTGATGTATAGGGAATATTGTATCGGTTAGGTGGATTTCGTACGTACTGATTTGCTTGGAAAAACGAAAAATTCAGTGTTTACAAACTTCTATTTGAGCTAGACGCACGGGCGAGGTGTCCAGAGACGCGTCTCCGCGCGGGCCAGCTAACTACGGCGTTACTTTAGTTTTCACGGAATGAAAATTCAAAATTAGGGTCCAAAAACGTGATTTTTAAGGGAAAATTTTTGAAAAACTTGTAATAACTCCACCGAACGAGATTCCAGCTCGCGGAACGCTCGCCAGAATACAGGTAGGGCAGGTAAGTTGCTATTTAAACTAATACAATTAGGGTTAACAGTAAGAATTTCGAAATAAAAATGGATATGTGGTTCAGTACAAAAATATTCTGAATTTTTCTAAGATAATGGCGAAAAATGAAAATTTTTTCGCGTTTTGTCAATTCTTTCAGTTAAAATAGTCAATCGGTACCTAAATACAAGCGATTCAGCTGAAAACAGCTTCGAAATGCGACACCTGGTTGCAAAGATATTCTGATGTATAGGGAATATTGTATCGGTTAGGTGGATTTCGTACGTACTGATTTGCTTGGAAAAACGAAAAATTCAGTGTTTACAAACTTCTATTTGAGCTAGACGCACGGGCGAGGTGTCCAGAGACGCGTCTCCGCGCGGGCCAGCTAACTACGGCGTTACTTTAGTTTTCACGGAATGAAAATTCAAAATTAGGGTCCAAAAACGTGATTTTTAAGGGAAAATTTTTGAAAAACTTGTAATAACTCCACCGAACGAGATTCCAGCTCGCGGAACGCTCGCCAGAATACAGGTAGGGCAGGTAAGTTGCTATTTAAACTAATACAATTAGGGTTAACAGTAAGAATTTCGAAATAAAAATGGATATGTGGTTCAGTACAAAAATATTCTGAATTTTTCTAAGATAATGGCGAAAAATGAAAATTTTTTCGCGTTTTGTCAATTCTTTCAGTTAAAATAGTCAATCGGTACCTAAATACAAGCGATTCAGCTGAAAACAGCTTCGAAATGCGACACCTGGTTGCAAAGATATTCTGATGTATAGGGAATATTGTATCGGTTAGGTGGATTTCGTACGTACTGATTTGCTTGGAAAAACGAAAAATTCAGTGTTTACAAACTTCTATTTGAGCTAGACGCACGGGCGAGGGTGTCCAGAGACGCGTCTCCGCGCGGGCCAGCTAACTACGGCGTTACTTTAGTTTTCACGGAATGAAAATTCAAAATTAGGGTCCAAAAACGTGATTTTTAAGGGAAAATTTTTGAAAAACTTGTAATAACTCCACCGAACGAGATTCCAGCTCGCGGAACGCTCGCCAGAATACAGGTAGGGCAGGTAAGTTGCTATTTAAACTAATACAATTAGGGTTAACAGTAAGAATTTCGAAATAAAAATGGATATGTGGTTCAGTACAAAAATATTCTGAATTTTTCTAAGATAATGGCGAAAAATGAAATTTTTTCGCGTTTTGTCAATTCTTTCAGTTAAATAGTCAATCGGTACCTAAATACAAGCGATTCAGCTGAAAACAGCTTCGAAATGCGACACCTGGTTGCAAAGATATTCTGATGTATAGGGAATATTGTATCGGTTAGGTGGATTTCGTACGTACTGATTTGCTTGGAAAAACGAAAAATTCAGTGTTTACAAACTTCTATTTGAGCTAGACGCACGGGCGAGGTGTCCAGAGACGCGTCTCCGCGCGGGCCAGCTAACTACGGCGTTACTTTAGTTTTCACGGAATGAAAATTCAAAATTAGGGTCCAAAAACGTGATTTTTAAGGGAAAATTTTTGAAAAACTTGTAATAACTCCACCGAACGAGATTCCAGCTCGCGGAACGCTCGCCAGAATACAGGTAGGGCAGGTAAGTTGCTATTTAAACTAATACAATTAGGGTTAACAGTAAGAATTTCGAAATAAAAATGGATATGTGGTTCAGTACAAAAATATTCTGAATTTTTCTAAGATAATGGCGAAAAATGAAAATTTTTTCGCGTTTTGTCAATTCTTTCAGTTAAATAGTCAATCGGTACCTAAATACAAGCGATTCAGCTGAAAACAGCTTCGAAATGCGACACCTGGTTGCAAAGATATTCTGATGTATAGGGAATATTGTATCGGTTAGGTGGATTTCGTACGTACTGATTTGCTTGGAAAAACGAAAAATTCAGTGTTTACAAACTTCTATTTGAGCTAGACGCACGGGCGAGGTGTCCAGAGACGCGTCTCCGCGCGGGCCAGCTAACTACGGCGTTACTTTAGTTTTCACGGAATGAAAATTCAAAATTAGGGTCCAAAAACGTGATTTTTAAGGGAAAATTTTTGAAAAACTTGTAATAACTCCACCGAACGAGATTCCAGCTCGCGGAACGCTCGCCAGAATACAGGTAGGGCAGGTAAGTTGCTATTTAAACTAATACAATTAGGGTTAACAGTAAGAATTTCGAAATAAAAATGGATATGTGGTTCAGTACAAAAATATTCTGAATTTTTCTAAGATAATGGCGAAAAATGAAAATTTTTTCGCGTTTTGTCAATTCTTTCAGTTAAAATAGTCAATCGGTACCTAAATACAAGCGATTCAGCTGAAAACAGCTTCGAAATGCGACACCTGGTTGCAAAGATATTCTGATGTATAGGGAATATTGTATCGGTTAGGTGGATTTCGTACGTACTGATTTGCTTGGAAAAACGAAAATTCAGTGTTTACAAACTTCTATTTGAGCTAGACGCACGGGCGAGGTGTCCAGAGACGCGTCTCCGCGCGGGCCAGCTAACTACGGCGTTACTTTAGTTTTCACGGAATGAAAATTCAAAATTAGGGTCCAAAAACGTGATTTTTAAGGGAAAAATTTTTGAAAAACTTGTAATAACTCCACCGAACGAGATTCCAGCTCGCGGAACGCTCGCCAGAATACAGGTAGGGCAGGTAAGTTGCTATTTAAACTAATACAATTAGGGTTAACAGTAAGAATTTCGAAATAAAAATGGATATGTGGTTCAGTACAAAAATATTCTGAATTTTTCTAAGATAATGGCGAAAAATGAAAATTTTTTCGCGTTTTGTCAATTCTTTCAGTTAAAATAGTCAATCGGTACCTAAATACAAGCGATTCAGCTGAAACAGCTTCGAAATGCGACACCTGGTTGCAAAGATATTCTGATGTATAGGGAATATTGTATCGGTTAGGTGGATTTCGTACGTACTGATTTGCTTGGAAAAACGAAAAATTCAGTGTTTACAAACTTCTATTTGAGCTAGACGCACGGGCGAGGTGTCCAGAGACGCGTCTCCGCGCGGGCCAGCTAACTACGGCGTTACTTTAGTTTTCACGGAATGAAAATTCAAATTAGGGTCCAAAAACGTGATTTTTAAGGGAAAATTTTTGAAAAACTTGTAATAACTCCACCGAACGAGATTCCAGCTCGCGGAACGCTCGCCAGAATACAGGTAGGGCAGGTAAGTTGCTATTTAAACTAATACAATTAGGGTTAACAGTAAGAATTTCGAAATAAAAATGGATATGTGGTTCAGTACAAAAATATTCTGAATTTTTCTAAGATAATGGCGAAAAATGAAAATTTTTTCGCGTTTTGTCAATTCTTTCAGTTAAAATAGTCAATCGGTACCTAAATACAAGCGATTCAGCTGAAAACAGCTTCGAAATGCGACACCTGGTTGCAAAGATATTCTGATGTATAGGGAATATTGTATCGGTTAGGTGGATTTCGTACGTACTGATTTGCTTGGAAAAACGAAAAATTCAGTGTTTACAAACTTCTATTTGAGCTAGACGCACGGGCGAGGTGTCCAGAGACGCGTCTCCGCGCGGGCCAGCTAACTACGGCGTTACTTTAGTTTTCACGGATGAAAATTCAAAATTAGGGTCCAAAAACGTGATTTTTAAGGGAAATTTTTGAAAAACTTGTAATAACTCCACCGAACGAGATTCCAGCTCGCGGAACGCTCGCCAGAATACAGGTAGGGCAGGTAAAGTTGCTATTTAAACTAATAC